>JAPQWV010000003.1:19672500-29672500 GCA_027422505.1 Craterostigma plantagineum | reverse complement strand
AAATAAATTAATTAAACGAGAGGTAAGAGCCTAATGAATGGGGATAGATACTAATTTGTAACGTACGCAAGAGGGCTCCCTAAATTGGATTACACACGTGCGAAAATGACTTTTTACTACTAAGAGACAACTGTAATAAATATCAATGCCTATAGTTTCTGTAGCATGGCGCTACGATCCCAACAAATAAAAGATATACACATTCTTGGAAATTCAGTTTTATATATTCAAAATTTTCAAATTTCAACCTAACGCAGTTACTATAGCATCTTAATGTAATTAATAGGAGTACTGTCCCTATTCAATGCTGATTTTCAATGGAATTATATATACGCAAATACAAAATTATTTGATCGCAACAATGACTCTTCTCTTTTTTATTTTCAAATTAAAATTCTAAAATTCAAATTTTTGTGTCTCCACTCTCCATATATTCTTGAAGTTGGTATCTAAACACGACAGCTAATAAGTTCACACTTCAAAGTTCGACCCTTTCCTCAGCATAACTCTCTCTCTCTCTCTCTCTCTCTCTCTCTCTCTAAGTGAACGCTATAAAGAAAGAAAATGAACGACGCCGCCGCCGCCGTCGCCGTCGTCGACGAAGCAGAAGATTTCTGGCTGCCGTCCGAGTTTCCGTACGACGACGCCGTCGGCGGCGAACTAGCGCTGCGTTTCGCGGGAGAGCTCAACCTCGACGTGCCCATGAAGCCCGTCAGTAGAAACACGGCGGCGCATATTTACCCGCCGCCGGAGACACCGACGCGCCACCCCTCTGTATTCCATGACACCACCAAGGTGACGACGAGCCTTAGTTCGCTCAGCGATTTAGATGCTATCGCACATTTCTTTTGCGCTCGTTAACTTCGAAGTTGTTTCCATCTAGCTTACATGTGAATACTGATTTATTTATGTATTTTTTATTTTTTTTTGTTGCGGGAATATTATAGAACTTATCATCATCACCATCAAGAGTCTTAGACTAGGCGGTGGCCATCGATAATTCCACTTCAGTGCAGTCCTATCCTATGTCTATTATTTATATATTTATATGTATTAATTGAATATTGCGTAAAGTTGGCCACTCTTAGTTTACAGGGGATGCTCTGTTCCAAACCCCTCCTGCCACGTAAGCAGAGAAGCCTCTGTTTTTATTGCATGTCATAAATGTAAACTCTGCTCTGTTGCAGTTTCAGAGGCGACTTAAAGCCGAGAAGAAGATGATCAGAAGGACAAACCCTACTACCCGGGGCGAACGGTTTGACCCGAACTGCTCGGCCGGGTCGGGTTGGCTCGGTGGGAGTGCTGGGACGGGTGTGTTCTTGCCACGTACGTACGTCAACTCGGATAATCCGATGAAAACTAGCGGCGGCGGTTTGTTCGAATTTCCTTTTTTTTTTCTTGCAAAAAAAAATACGTTCGCCTGAACTCAGTTTTTTCAACTGCTCTGTTTTCAGCTAAAGCTTCTTCTCCTTTCGATGGAGGACACGCCAAGAACTTCCGCACTCATCACAAGCCCATCAACGCAGATCATTTCTACAGTATGTATCGAATGAATGAACGTCTTGTAAGGATTTAATCGATCCATTTTATGACTTCTTCCCATAATAACCTTCTTTTCGAATTAAATTGCATCAGATTTGATTATGGCGAGAAGAAGGCAGATGATCTTATTGCAGAAGCAGCTTTGCATACTCGAAGCGTTTAAAGCTGAAAGATCTTTGAAAATGGGTCATCGTCTTCCTCATGGCTGGCGCTACTGATCTTTATACCCAATCGATCTTTTTCATCACAGAATAATTCCCTTATTACAAGAGTTATGGGATCCAAGTAGTTGTTCGCAGATCATCATATAGCTCATTGTATACATATACCAATAACTGAGTAACTATGATGTCCTATCCTATCCTATCAAGAAGGAGAATAACATGAATTTCATTTGAAGTTCCTTTCACAAATGTATACAAATCCATATATACATACTAGGTATTCGAATTCTATAATGTGGCTAAGCTGTTCTTCATCAAAAGCCACCACCTTTTCCTCTCAAAACCCCGATTCGTCCTTCTTCGAGTCGAAGGGAGGCAAGAAGCAATTTACTGAAAGGCCCTTAAAGTTGAAATCGACTTCTTCGACGCTCCAAACTTCTTCAATGCTCGTTCTTACGCTTCTCTTCGAACAACCCTCTTCGAACTTCAACATCGTAGCGCAAGTTTTCCCGCCGTGAGCTATGTTGATTCCATCGACGGCTCTGTAATCTCCAACCGTCGATTCCATGGTTGTCTCCCATAAGACGGTTTTACCTTTGTTTTCCATTCTCAGGCGATGAGAGTCTTTCAAGTGCACTAAAAGCCCAGTTTTCTGGCTAAAACAGCCCCAAATTGTGCGCTTTATTACCTCGACGTTGTTGTTGTTGTTGCTGCTGTTGTTGCTTCTTGATTTGAACATCGACGGCTCAGATTTGATCTTCAAGACGAAGCAATCTTCGCCGTTCGTCGTCTTCTCCCCATTGAATACGGCGTTTGAGAACAAGTTTGCCGTTAGCATCGGATCGAGTCCCTGAAATACGATCAAACTGTTTACGAAATCTTTATTGGTTTACATTTTTTTTCAGTCATATATATTTGCTCCAGAGGCATTTTAAGGCGCCTAAATGGGAGGCAGCGTGGCAAGAAAAAAAAAATCAAAATTGTAGCAATTTGAGGACACCTAAAATTGACTGATTACTTTGAGTTTTAAACTTTGTCCTAAAATTGCAAAATTCATTTCAGGCGTTCTTAAAATTATTTCAATTTTGAAACTTATTGTCGTCAAATTGCAGTAGTGATCCTATAACGACACAACCTCAGGACAAAAAAATTATATTTTATTTCAAAGGTGAAAAATTATATCGGTAGTCGAAGTTATTACCTGCAAGGATCGACGGAGTTGCCTCGACGGGCCACGAGACGAGTGAGAATTTTCTCGCCACGGCATTTGTCTCCAAGCTATTTTTCCATCGCTGCCAGCGCTGATCTTAAAGCCCGAAACCATAAGCTCGAGATTCCACATTTCGGGCCTTTTCTTCCACAGGACGAACCCTCCGACCTCAAACGGGCCGGCCCGTTTTGCCTTTCTCGGCTCGTTATTCCACGGGACAACGGGCGACTCAAATTCTAAGGCCGATATCTTCACTTTCCCCATGGCGTACATGCTTTCGACGGAGTTCAAGGCATGTTCTCCCCAAGAAGCTGCTATGTACTGTCGAACTATGTACTTCGCCGTTGATATCTCTTGCGCATTTACCGAACGCAAATATTCGCATTCCTTAATTTATACAAAAGGCGAAAAAAGCGCTTGCATTGCATGGACTTACGACGGGGCGGTCCTTAATAATGTTGAAGTCGTCGATCGTTCGATCGCATGGGATGGGGAAAGAAACTAAAGGAGCGCCGATTACGCTTAATGAGAAGCGAGCGATCTCCGCGACGTGCGACGAAAGCGAATTATTTTTCTTCCCGGCTTGCGGCCTCATTATGACTCGGGATTTTATATTTCGCCAGAATTCGTTAGTTTTTTTATTCGGAGAGAACGCTTCTTCGGGCATAGGTACCTCGAAAATCGTCTCGAGGCCGTCGATATTCGGAAATAGAGTCATCATTTGGCTTATGTTTGATTTGATGACGTCAGAAAATGGTGTGAAATTGGAGAGAATAACTCTATTCAGTATTGGTGGCAAGCTTTCTATATATACAGTGATTTGGAGGACTGTTGAGTTGTTATTATTATTGTATTTACTGTTATTTATTTCATTTTTCTCGGTAATGAGCTTTTATAATTAAGGTTTGTATCCCCTCCAATAAAAGTCAAAACTCAATGGATAGATGAATGAACATTTCGAAATTTTTGTCGACCGGCCTCAGTGGACGCCAAAGTAAGGAAAGTACATAGTATTTATAATAAAATATTAAAAACTATAAAAAAAAACTTATGAATTCGAATATATTAAATTAAATAATATGTGTTTAAAGGAAGAACCTTTGATTGAAATGTAATTTGTCGGCTGCGGGCATCAGTATCACATGCTGCGGACGTCGTGAACCTTACAATAACGAGGTTGGCCAATCAAGAAGACATTCACTTACATTTGATTTTATGTCACTTTGTGGATTATTATTCATATGTATGATTTTTATAATATTAGTAGAAAAATACAGCATATGTGTAGTTTGACACGCGTACCCAATTTAAAAAAACAAAATTAGGTGCGTCATTAAGAAACATGCCATGCACGTTCGTGATGAGTATGAGAATTCATAAACGGATTAAACTTAAGCATGTTACGCTAATCATAATTTATTATCCTTGAATTAATTAACTCGTAAGAGTGTCAGGGAACAACATGAAGATATGAACAAATCTATTTCGTCCCTCCTCACAACAGTCATTTTGTTTATATTGTTGAATTATAGTGGATCGATCTAGATTATGCCCATACGTAACATCATGCGAAGAATATATACTTTGACATGGGTTGTTATTTGCAGCTGAAGTGGGCTGCTTTGGGCCAACAAGCGATATTAAGCCCAGTATTTAATTTCCGCAAACTAAGAAAATATTATATTGAAATCGCAGTTTTTTTTAGGGGTTTTCAAGTAGTTTTGAGTTTGACTTTTGATTTATGAGGAAATAATAGAATTACATACTAGATACTAGAAATCCATGATAATTGTTAGAAGGATCATCTCATTGGTTAAAAAAATATAACAGTCGGTTGCCAAGAAAAATCGAATAAAAAAAGTAAGAATAAAAAATCAACAATGTTGTTCGACAATACGTGCGTTTGAGATAATCAAAGTAAGCTAACTATGCCTTTGCATCAAAGTATTTTGCACGGTTAAAACGTTGAAGATATTATTTGATGCCGCCGAAAAATGGATCTACCGCGTTGGATGGCTAACGAGCGTTTCCCGCCTTAATTCTGCCGCGAACGTCGCCTGGAGACTTGAAAACAGGGTAAGATCTGGGGGTCGTTTGCCCTCTTGCCTAGTCAAGAGAGTGTTTTCCGTGTTCCAGGTGTAAAGTAGCATAAAAATGGTGTGCTTAAGTGTGTGAGTAATAATGAATTGAGCAGAGTAACGATAGGATACGTAAGAAATCGATACCTGTTCTGAAAGGGACTTGCCGTTTTTATAGGAGGTCTACATGAGGCGGTTTCTTGGTAGTTTTCCCCCCAACCCGTGTTTCTCGATTTCGAATTCCCCATGACCCACGATGACACGTTCCCTCGCCTCTCCAGCCCTTAGCGGTTATTTGTGGCACGTCCGATTGACAGTTGTTATGCGGGGCCGTGGCGGTTTCTTTCTTGAGAGGCCGAAATTACTGAGGATACATTATCATCGGGCGTCGGGGTAATGACCCGAGGGTTCAGGAGGTATCAGGAACTTATTCCCCAGGTCCAAGGTCGTCTCTTAGTTTGCCCCGTCGTGGATCGTTCACTATCGACTCGGGTATTTCCCCCCGGGGGGTATTCCTGCTGACCCGAGACCACGGGGATATGCCCCCGGGGGTATTCCTGCTGACCCGAGGCCACGGGGATATGGCTTGTTATTCGGGTAAGAGGGTCGCGTGTTAGTTGAGGCGGGTCGGATATTTCGCCGTGGGGTCCGTAGGATCCGGGGGTAACATTATTTATTTCTCACGACCAACCGAAGCCACCGAGTAAAAGAGCTTGTTCACAAAAATCATGTGTTCGGAAAAAAAGCTAGACAACAAGAATCGGAATCCTAGGTTAAAAATTAAAAGAAGATATTTGATACTTTATGCATGGCCCTTAATGAAGACACTGAATCCCTACCAATTTTATATTTTTCGTGCTGATTAAGATTTCGAATCGTATTACGCCTTTGAAGTGAAAAACTTAAAATGAAATCAAGAATATTGAGGTACATAGACAGCAAGGTATATATTTCATAGTCATAAAATAGTCAACCCAATGCTAGACTTCAATCCATAAAACAGGTCATATATGAAAAATTGAATATTTGTCAAAAAAAAGATGACATTCTTGGAAAGGGAAGTGATCGAACACATTAAGTTTGTATGTCTTATCAAGTGTGTGGCTTCAATGTTAGATTTCATATCATCATGAACTTAGACGATGTCCTAAACGTACCTAGCAGCTACTCACGCACACGCACAGAAGTATATCAAGTGGATGCTATTTACTTGCGCACTAAAATTTATAATAAATTTTATTATATATGTGTGCATATTCAGTTAGATATGCATTAAAACTTGCACATTATAGCTGTTACACCTATAGTGAGTGCATAATGTTTATTTATAAGTACTAGTAGTGTGGTCCTGGAACTAACTACCCTCACGTGGTGTAGGAAATGCAAAAATTACTACCAGCATGCATCATCATCAAATACATGAAAACATATATATATATATATATATATATGAATATATAACTAATATTATAAAATCGATGGGACAGTAGTGAAAATAACATATGGTGGCCCATACATCTCAATATATAGAGTATAGCTAGCTGTGCGGCGTACAAATGAATATATTAGCAAAACGTTAATCGAATTTTATCTTCACAATGAACGAAGCAGTGTTTGTATAGAAAAGACCTATCGATAAACAGTCGATTGAAGCGAACGAAGACAAAGAAAACTACTGTGAGTGGAAGGTGGCACTATATTCATGAGCTTATTATGTAATAGATGCACATACATATGAGTGACAAAGTCTGTGTGGACATTACATTCATGTATGATAAAGACCAGACAATATATTGTACCTTAAATCTTACAGTCTTTTTTTTCTAGACTCAAGAGCTATTCCACTTGAAGATGTCATAATCAGACCAATTGACACTTAAATCTTAAACTTGCATGAAACCCTAATTTTGTACACTACTACTTTATCTTTCAACACCAAACTTCATCATATATGAACAACAAGATTAAACTGGTGATTATTATGTTTTTGATTAGTTATTAAATCTGTCGAGAAAGATGAAGCGAACTTTTTTTATTACATAGTTTGACAGTTGGTGGAGACCTATTCACCACCATTACTGATTTTGCAAGGGTCCCTCGATGGTCCCTCGATGTTCGGTAGTGTGTGTGCACGCAAATCTTACATCGATCGTATATGCTTATATATTCCCTCTCTGTGTGTGAAATGTGCGTGTGTTTTTAATAATATAATTATCATAATTATTATATAGGATTTTGACCATCGTTACTGCTTTTGCAAGGTCTTTCTTACACCTCCGCAACAAAAATAAATTGGTTATTTCGATCTATAGCATATACATCTTATGTATGTATATGTATATGTCTATTTTCACGATGTTCGACAATAGTGTGTGATGACTGATGAGAGGTACTACGTATCTAACCGGAAATCGTATCGTGTTTGTTTTTCATCTAGTGATAATTATTCGATGGACGCAATTACATTTAAAGTTAAATCTGAATTTTGGCGAAAATAATCAAACAAATAAGGAAGTGAAATATTTAAATGTTTTTCGGTGTAAAGGACTAAAAGAAATTGTCTTGGTGGAAAAAGCAGAAACAAAGGCGTGTCAGTTTTTAACCTCATTTGTATTCGTGTGGACCTATTTTGGTAGTTTTGTTACTTCAATATTTCTGTTATTATGTTAATTGTTATATATATGTATATATATGCATACGGTTGTGTAAGAGAGGGAATCTAGATGCATAATTGCAAGTTGAGAGAAATTAAAACAGAAACCATATTATTGGAGCACAATAGGTTGAATAAGAATTAATTAAATGTCCTGAAAATCATAAAAACAATTAT
Organism: Craterostigma plantagineum; assembly: GCA_027422505.1. Classification (NCBI taxonomy): domain Eukaryota; kingdom Viridiplantae; phylum Streptophyta; class Magnoliopsida; order Lamiales; family Linderniaceae; genus Craterostigma; species Craterostigma plantagineum. The sequence goes on along the minus strand of JAPQWV010000003.1, from coordinate 29,664,676 downwards.
ATATATGACAATACTAAAAAATCGTGCTAACCCACAAAATCATGACGATGACGAAAGACACATGAGTAACTCAACCACTTTGGTCAATCTATTAATTAGTTTAACTTAATTGCGTCAGAACATGTGCTTACAGCATATAATTATTACTGAACCACGCCAAAAATAAGAAGAGAAGTTGGGCATGTCGAGGTAATGAATTACAAATTATTACATATAATTTGTATGTCCTCGGACACTTAACTGAAGTAGAAAATTGTGTATTGGATCCAGCAACATCGGTTGAAACGTTAAGTCCAACCCAGTATATAATAATTACAATTAGTAGAGAGACCTATACGTAGAAATTGGGTTAATTTTTTTTTTTGGATGGTTATCGTATAATGACAATATATGAATGTTTGACGAAAAGGAAGGGAGTAATTAATATAATCCTCGAACGAACCGTTCGCATCTGTTTAGATCTTTTAAATGTAATGGATCTCGGTGGTCATTACATACCATGAAGAAAGCTTACACAAACACTTGGAGATGAAAATACTAATTTATGTTTCTTGTGGGAATAATAAGCACAAATGAAGGAAAAGTTAGGTGTGGATTTTGAAAATGTGGGAGAGATGTAACGCTAACCCTAACGTGGATGGGACCATTACCATCATTAAAACACTTTAATATTAACCTAAAAACAATAATTTTATTTTTATATATTGTAGTAATAAATCATTCTCAGTTCCCACCAAAGTTGTTGGGAATTTCTATGAAGTTTTGGCTGACCCACGACTGAGTAAAAGCTCTCCTTCACTCCATGTAACGAGGTAAAATTATATTTATTTATATGTATGTTGTTTACGAATGCTATAGCTTTTGAATTTTCAGAATGACAATGATTGAATTTATAAACTTATTAGGTGTAACGAATAAGATACAGCAATTACTAAATGCACTATTTATTTACTTCTCTGCACAGTATATAAGAATACAAGGGATCGAGAATAAAATACTGCAAAGAAATAAAATAGAAAAGATCACTTTTTTTTTTTCCATGTGAATAAACCCTGATTTCGTTATAGCAGTCTCTTTTCTAGTGACAGAGCCTATTAAACCACTCCCTTCTCTTCTCTCTCTATCTCTTCCACACACACACAAACGCTCATATGATCATACAAAGTCATCATTTTACAGGCACTAAAGGATGCGTCCAAAGGGATCGCATTGATCCCAATTTTCTATTATTTTTTTAGCAGTTCCTTTTGTTGCTCTTAAAGTTTAAGTCTAATCGAATTTTCTGCAGTATATATTCTTGATTTGATTTGTGGATCATGCCATCCCTTTGGATTCATCCTTTGGAAGCTTCACATCGTTCGGTGATCTGTTGAAGAAGGGCTTTGTGATGCATTATGAATCGTGCATTAATATATATCAGGTGGTAATATAAATTCATCTGAAACAAGTGAGTATATATATATATATATATATATATATATATATGTTTTGTGTATCTTTGTGGATTTTGAATCTGTTCTAATTTCTGCCGATGAAACTTGCAATAATACTGTGAAGATCCCTAAGAAACGTTGCAATATATTACCTCTAAGAGGGCTTTGTGTCTGTAGTTATTACATATACATGCCTTTGATCGAATAATAAAAAAAAAATTATGTGTAATTATCTTTCATTGGGAAACGTGTCTTATTTTTCTTGCCTTGTTATATAAACATTTCGATGGCAACCAATACGTACATTAAGTTGGGGGATTTTTCGAGAGATGGAAATTTGAGTTCTTTTCAAAGGGAAAAGGCTTTCATATGTGATCTGAAGAAATTAATCTGAGTGAAAATATAGAGCAATCATACAGTTGATTTAGTTTTTTTTTCCATGTTATGGAGATCATCGAAATTCAATATCACAGGTAGTTTTATATCATGTGCTCGTTGCATTCTCTGAAATTGGATATACTGTAAATTGTAATGAATAACACTGGGCTTTTCTAACATAGATCGATCCGAAGGCTGAGAGGAAAACGTAGATTTTATTGCTAGCGTTTTTGTTTTCGTTATAGTTCTTTCTTAAGTTGAGTGTCGGAAAAGCAAAGTGATCACACTACATGTGGTGAAACCTTTAAAAAACCAGAATATTTGAATCAAAGCTACACACATATATATAAACATAAGTACGTTAATGATACGAGGGCCTTCTTTATGATCACATGAGTCCAACTTCACTTCCAACAAGCATAAAAGTCCCCCCCCCCCTTGCAGTACTATAACACTACACTACTCTACTCTCATCACATGCATTTTGGAAGAAAAACCTCTTGATTAAGATATAATATTTTGCTAGAATTAGTTTTATTATATTAAATTTGATTCAAATATTTTATTTTCACGTCAATGTGAAATTATGTATTGTAATGTAAGTAGGCCTATAAATGAGCCGAGCTCAGTTTATTTAGCAGGAGCTTGATTATAACTAATGGAGCTCGGGTTATTAATATAAAATCAAAATAATTTGAAATTAAAATAAAAAAAGAAAAAAAGAAAAAGCTCGAAAGACTGATCATGAGCTCGATTGTCACGCCACCCTAATTGTATGAACCATTTTGAAGGACATATATGTTTCCCTCTCGGACATCATTCAATTTTGTATTACATATGTGTTCATTGGTGGTGTTAGTAAATTTGTGCTCATAAGCTCTTACCTTGAATTTTAATAGTGTTAATGATACGACAAACAATAGGAAGAAACACTAGCTATTGGTGAACCACATAGAATACCTTGATGTTGTTGTTTCCTTCGACTTAGGTTTTTGACCTAATTACAACAGTAATACGATAGAGTGAATCGATGTCGACGACTAACATTCATAACCTAATTTCCACGTGTCGTGATCTGAAACGTCGATGAAACTCCAACAAGGCATATCCAACGGCTGAAAGACTACGATCCCATAAAACGTTTCGTAACGGGCCTCTGATATACGTCTCCCATGAATCACGGTGCTCTTTATCGGCTTTTTTTCTCTCTAAAATGCTCAACAAAAACCGAAGAAGCAGCGACTCATTCTCCACGGTTTTGAAAATTCTCAAACAGACGCCAAACAATTGCCAAGATTTATGATCAAAATCCCAGCTAAACCATCACCACATTATATATTATATAATAAACCCCTCTCCTTTTCCTCTCTGTACGGCCGACCACCTCAATTAAGCGCTCGGCTTAAAGGAAACTCAGTTACAGTAATAATGGGAGGTGCCGAGCGAAACCATCATCGAGCGGACATTGAGGTGCCAAATACTGCCCATCAGATTAGCCAAGGTTGAATCTTTTTCTTCTTTCATAATAAATTGAACTGTTTGGATGTCTTGTGCATTGTGTCTGAAATCGAATTGCGAAAGATCTATGATTTTGACAGTGGTTTTCTGATTCTATTTTTTTCTGGGACTATAATACATTAGATTCATGGTTCCAAGTGGGATTCGTTCTTACAACTGGGATCAACAGCGCATACGTTCTCGGCTACTCGGGCGCAGTCATGGTTCCTTTGGGTTGGGTCGGCGGTGTTTTTGGGCTAACCTTAGCCACAGCCATTTCTCTCTACGCTAATTCTTTGGTGGCTAAGCTCCATGAGCATGGAGGAAGGAGGCACATCAGATATAGAGACCTAGCAGGATTCATATACGTAATAATAAAGTTGCATTAAAAACGATATATACACAAAAAAAAAAATCTAGTTTCGAAATTCTTCAGTTTGTTTTATTTCTCAGGTAGAAGGATGTATTCCCTTACATGGGCGCTGCAGTACGTAAACCTCTTCATGATCAACGTTGGATACATCATATTGGCCGGAAGCGCTATTAAGGTTTGTTATATCCCGCGCCCTACTTACTATTATTTTCCTCGGTTTCTTCTTCATTTTCCATTTATCGACTCTTTTTTGCAGGCATTGTATGCGCTTTTCCGAGATGATAATGGCTTGAAGCTTCCGTACTGCGTAGCGATAGCTGGGTTCGCCTGTATTATTTTCGCCATTGCGGTGCCACATTTGTCGGCGCTGCGCATTTGGTTGGGGTTTTCCACGCTCTTCAGCCTGTTGTACATCGTCATATCCGTCGTTCTGTCGCTTAAAGACGGTGCGCTTTTGTTTTTTATTTTTATTTCGAAGAATGGATTACAACGGCGTTTTCTCAGGTATGAATTCTCCTCCGAGGGATTACTCAATCCCGGGGAACACTGCGAGTCGAGTGTTTACGACCATCGGCGCGTCGGCAAACCTCGTCTTCGCCTTCAACACGGGAATGCTACCCGAGATCCAGGTGAGGATTTATTACAAACGGGAAAAAAAACCCTCTAGCCTAGAGACTGTGTTTTGTACGAGGATTTCGATTAGAAAAAAAAAATGAAGGAAACGTGTGAAGGTTACAACTAACGAAGCGCAAAGTACCATCATTCGATGCGCTGACTTGTCTCGCACTGCGCTTTCCACACCCGAATTCTGCATACCAAAAGCAGTCTCAACGGAAATTCCCCGACATCCTCATAATTTCTTGAACTATACGAATTCGCTCGCTATATGTTTATTATTAGCCATTTTACGCCGTTTCTTCATTGTTACAGGCAACGGTGAGGCAACCCGTCGTAAAAAACATGATGAAGGGACTATACTTCCAATTCACATCGGGCGTTCTCCCGATGTACGCAGTCACCTTCATAGGCTATTGGGCCTACGGTTCGAACTCGTCGGCCTACTTGCTCAACAACGTCAACGGGCCCGTCTGGGTCAAGGCCGTGGCCAACCTAGCCGCTTTCTTGCAAACCATCATAGCTCTCCATGTAGTAAAAGAAACCCTAATAACTATCCATTTCTTTCATCATACGTATGACGCTCGTTGTATATACAGATATTTGCGAGCCCCATGTACGAGTACTTGGACACCAAGTATGGGATCGAAGGGAGCGCTTTGGCCGTGCGGAATCTATCCTTTCGAGTTTTAGTGAGGGGAGGTTACCTTGCGATGACTACGTTCGTGTCTGCGCTTCTTCCATTTCTCGGGGATTTCATGAGCCTTACGGGCGCTTTGAGTACTTTTCCGCTCACTTTTATCCTTGCGAACCATATGTACCTCGTGGCTAGGAAGAGCGAGCTCGGCTCGTTGCAGAGGGGCTGGCATTGGGCCAACGTTGGCTTCTTCGGGCTCATGTCTGTTGCTGCTGCTGTTGCTGCTTTACGGATGATCTCTGTGCATTCGAGCCATTATCATGTTTTTGCAGATATGTGAATTGGTTTTGTTTTTGTTTTTTTTTTCTTTTTAGAATGGGCTTTTGTTTTTTTTAAGATTGTTCTTCTTCCATTTTGGAAGGTTTGAGGATGTAAAGTAAACATTTCTGAGATTTTTGGGGGTAATAGTAAATGTTTATAAATTTATGGACTAATGTTCCTTTTTCCTATGGAGTACGACTATATTCAATTGAAGCCTCGATCAATAGAAGGAAAACAAGCAATTGATCATCAATCCAAGAGAAATTCGCAGATAATCTGCTGTGTTCAAGTCAATGTCGAATTGCAGCGATGCTTCAACTATTCAGCTCAATCTCAGCAAGTAGCCACGTTCTTCCTTTGTTTGCTGCTTGTCATGATCACTTGTTTTTTGCTTGTGGCTGTTATCATGATCGTGACCAACTTCTCTGTTTTCTTTTACAGAATATCAGAACCCATTAAGCAATCAATAGCAGAAGCTCCTTACAGTTCTCCGCCGTCAAACCCTGATATCTCGATCAAATACCATCTCTTAACTCTGCTTGAGCACCCCACAATCCGAAGCTTCGCTTTGTGTTGCGCTGCATTGGCCTCTGCTCGGAAGTCCACGTCAGCCCACCTCACGTGGGTCACAGATTCGCTGTCGGCGTCCGCGGAATCTGCGTTCAGGCGACTTTCCGAAGTTGTTTACAGTGACTCTGCTGAGGGAGATACCGTGCAGGCGAAGTGTTCGACGAAAGTCTCCGACTTGGAGAAGAGGCTGGTGCTCGATTTGATACCTGAGGCGTTGCCTCTGTTGAAGGATAGTATCAAAGAGAGTGCAATCGATGCGAGCGACGACGTGGATTTTGCGTCCAGGTCAAGGGTGCCCGTGCCCTATGCGATTGTCGCTGCTAATCAGTTGAGATGGTTGGTTACACAGGTGCATGATTGCCTGCGAATCTTTCGCAATAATTTCGGCCTTTTTCTTTATTTCTTTTTGTTGGAGGGTTATTGTTCTTGGGTCTTCTGTGTATAGTTGGATGCAGAGCATATGGGAAAGTTGTGCCATTTGGTGATACCGAGTGCTCTTACATGTCTCGATCACTGGTCTCCTGAGGTTAAAGTGAGTTGTCTATATGCTTTTGTTCTTGCAGTTGCTTAGTTTGTGTTTTCTGAATGTATTTTCTTTGTGATTTTGCTGCATGGTAGCTAGACTTGTATATGTGAAGAGTAGAGAATCATCATATCTATTTCTAATCTAATCATGGATCACTATAGGACCAAAATGCTGTCTCATGCTAGAAAGGCCTGTAGTAGATTCAAGTTTTCTCTTCTATGCGTCCTATTTCTATTCTCTTTTCTGAGTCTTTCATTTGGATTCTCCTAGGACCAAGGCATGATAAGTTTTATCCATCTGGCAAAAAACGTGAAAGATTCAGACATTGGCGGGTACGCAGATGTGATTCTAGATGCTTGCTGCCAAAACGTTGCCTGCGATGATGAGTTATGGCTTCACTTGGTGGAAATGTCGATTCTTCTACTCACGTTGACTCAGCAGCGTAATCCTCGTAGCTCATGGTATATAATCTCTGTCAGTCAGATTCTTTTCGCCCCAGCCAGAACGTAAATAAGGAACAATGTGATTTACATGTTTTATGTTTTCTTATCGTCGCTGGCACGTACTGTAATCATAGGTATGAGAAACTCATGGTAGAAATGCTAAATCATTTGGAACGACAACCTAGAAACAAGGAACGTCGAATTGCATGGCTGACTCACTGTGATCAACTCTTCAAGGGTCTTGGTCTTGTTCTGCTCAGCCACTTCAGTCGCCTTTTTCCCCTGTTCTTTAAGTGGGTCCATGCTGATGATGATGAGACGGTTTTGCTGGTAAAGATTCGTACTGTAATACTGATATGAGTAGAGCCTGTAAAAGAACATGCTGCATACAATGTACAAACAGATTTGATCATCTGTTTTAATGAACGGTGATAATGCCTCAGGTTTTGGAACGGTTGATTACTGTCATCAGACTTACATGGATAAGGAATTCTCCCCACATAGAAAGGTATGTAGACGTCTCTTGATTATTGAATTGAGTGCGAAAAAAAAAAGAAGCTGAACCGAATAGTGTGCGAGAATCGATTTCTTGATTGGTTTGGTAACGTGTTAAGATTAGAATTTTCAATCAGATTCGACCGTTGACGAGGCTTATTACTGATTTCTTTAGGTTAGTCGATGAGCTGATCATTTTGTACAAGGAAGCTGCATTAAAGGTTGCTCGTGAAGATATTAGATCACTTGTTCTTCAGTTGCTAACCCTCATTCGAGTGTGAGTCACAAAAATACAATCTTTGAACACATCTTTGTACCATGTTTTTTCCAGTTCGTAAATCACACATAATATGTATATATAATCTTTTTATTTAACATTATAGGTCTAGAGGACCACAGTTTCAAGAAACCTGGGCCAAGTATAAGGATGATCCAAACTTGGAAGCTCTTTTGCCTTGTGTAATGGAGAGAAATCAAGCTATGGTAAACCTATCTTCTTGATGATGATCTTTTTATGTCTAAATTGAGAAAGTATAAATTAATTTTACATTATCTTTCCGTTGAAAGTGAGGTCGGTCGAACATGCAATTCTATAACCGAAGCCAAAGAATCCTTTTTTCGGCTGATAATTGCCTTTGACGCAAAGGACCCATTATGAGAAAGCCCTTCTATTTAACTTTATAAATTGAGGCAAATCATTAATTTATTTATTCTTTTATGTATAGTGACTGATGATTCTGCTTTCAGGTGCATGCAGCATCATTGACCTAAAGCTTTTCTTGCAAGAGCCCACAAATAATTCCCAATTTTATGTTTTCTTTTATATCGTTCTGGCTTTCACACTCATTTTATGAGCCAAATTGCTGATGAAATTTGTAAAAGTAAAGGTGATGGAGTGGCAAACAGTTCAAAAAGAAAAAAATGCTGATGAAATATATAAAAGAAAAGGCGGTTGATGCATTAGTGACAAATAACATCAAAAAATAAAAGCAAAAAGCAAAGGTGATTTGATTAATGGACTAGTGGCAACATGATATTTTATACTTATTTTATTACTTTAATGGTCCTAAATCAACTGATTGTGTGAGGAATGTACCTCCATGATACTATTGAAAGAAAGTCGCCCTAAAAATAGTGAAAGCTAATTAATTGCCCACAAAAATCCAAGGCCAACATCAAGAGCTCTATTACAAACTGACGCTTGGTAGAAGATGGATATTATATTGTAGCAACTTTTACAGCATAACATTATTTATTATTTTTGGGTATTGCATTATATAAACTATAAAAGGTTGCATGACAATCAATGCTAGTGCGAAATCTTTTTAAACATGTGCGTGAATGCTGACGGTTTGCTTACACAAAAAAAGCGAACTCATGTTGATAAACTTGGACATAGCAGCCACACTATGATAATATAGTACAGCCAACTATCTGTATGTAATAATAATTAAATCTTAGATTCAAAATATATATATAATACCCTCCTCTTGGTAATGCTACAATCCCTTTGTTCAATCACATTGAAAGCTTGAATTATTGTTCCATCCTTTCGAGAGCTACCAAATAGGTACAGTTGAGGAATATTATTCAGTATAAGAATGATAATCAATTACTTATGATTCGAATCGTTACAAAAAGCCTCGGCTTTAATTTATTCTTGAAACGACATATAAAAAAAAAAATCTTCTATCTTATGTTCTTGGGAGCTTATTCTGATTCTCGATCGACGATTAAATTCCGATTCTATTACCTTTACTTTTCTTACAATTTTATTTTCCGATTGATGTAAAAATCTGAACTTTCGTCTTCTTTCTCAGTATTTAAGCTCTTCCATAGGATCAACAGCTCTTACATAAATCATCCCAGCAATGAAGACTACAAGCAGTGGATCAGCTAATTGGTACTTACACCAACGAATTCACAGCAGTAACAGTAAGCCATGGACGAAAGAAGACAACAAGAAATTCGAAGAAGCTCTGGCGATCTTCGACGAGAGAACTCCCAGTCGATGGTTTAAGGTTGCCGAGATGATCCCAGGAAAATCCGTCGAAGAGGTAATAAATCAGTATAGGGTTTTAGTAGCAGATGTAAGCGATATCGAGGCAGGTTTGGTCCCAGTTCCTGGCTATTTCCCTCCTTCGTTTAAGTTCGAATTCGATGAAGAAGAAGAAGATCGTCGTAGGGCTTTCGACACTTGTAGAAAACGCTGCAGAATTTACGATCAAGAGAGGAGAAAAGGCGTCCCTTGGACAGCAGAAGAACACAGGTATTATTTTTGGCTCATGATCTTTTCTTACCGTTTCCCTTTTTCTTGATACAACAAACCGATCATATATAGATATAAACTGCTATAGGCTGTTTTTGCTGGGGCTGATGAAACATGGGAAAGGAGATTGGAGAAACATATCGAGGAACTTTGTTGTCTCTAAAACGCCGACGCAAGTTGCGAGCCATGCTCAGAAGTATTACCAAAGGCAACTTTCTTCGGGCAAAGATAGGAGGAGACCGAGCATTCATGATATTACAACGTTCGATCTTGACAAAGCTCGTACTTATTTGGAGAAATCTGATGACGGGATCGATGTTAAGATTGACCCTAATGTGTCGAAGAAGATGGTGATGGGCTTAGACGACGATAATCCTATGAAAGTATTTGTTAGTGATTTTTTCATATCGAACCCTCATGATGTCCTTGTAACACGTTTTGCTCATCCTATGATCAATATTTAGGTGTGAAGTGAACGAATGAATGGAGTGTTTTAATTAGGTTTTTGAATGTAGATTGCGGTCCTTTGCTATGTAATATAATTACATTAATGAAAAATACACATATTATCGATATAATCGATGATATGGCATTCATGTAAAGGTTGATTGAACTCACTATTTGCGAATTGTCGTGGTCTGAGTAAGAATTCCACTCTGCTTTCGTACATCCCATATTGGAGAAACGAATAAAATAAAATCCTTCTATTATCATTTAGAGTGGATTTATGTAAATGAAATCCCATTCAATTATTTTTTTTTTTCAATTCATTGTCCGATTACGGCATCTTTGCTCCGCAATTATTGCAAGTTGTTCCAAACGGATATCGTTGTCTTTTAGATTCCCTATTTTTCTTCGCTCTGATAGTATAATAAAATGACATGCTAAGAAAATGAAATGAAATATCATCTACCGTACAATAAGTCAATAAATCGAATGTTTATCCACAAGAATCTTTATAATATTTAATACCCACTTCCATTCCACAATAGATCTCATCTCACCCACCTTTACCAAAAAGAAGATAACGATGCCAAATCAAGAAATCTACTTTTACCCAACGTAATAAATTAGATTTTCAATTCTCAGTACTAGTGGTAAGTTAACTTCTAATGGTAATCCACTTTATTACTGTTAAGTCAAAGCTTAACATGTGACTTATTAAGTTGTTGGTAACAACAACGTTTCTTCCCAAGGAGTTACCAGTGGAAGTTTCATGAGTAAAACGTGTGAACGTGGGAGCTTTGCTGTTATTTAGGAGCAGAAATTAAACCGTGTGAAGCAGAAAAATCAGAGAGAAAGAAATCGATGTAGATTGACCCATTGAAGACAAGAGTGTGTAAGTAGGTTCTTGATCTTGTAATCTGTACGAGGAAGATAAGAGCGTGAAATTTGTAAACACTCAATGTGGGCAATAAAGGTCTCGGGTTTTTCTCCGTGGACGTACGGTTCAATTCACATCGAATTGACCGGAACCACGTTTAATTTCTTGTCGTTCAATTGTCTTTTCGATTCGTCTATACGTTTCAATTGTGGGTCAAAAATATTCAGTCGGTTGAATTGAGTCGGTCGACTCAAATCCCAACAAGTGGTGCGGTGAGCGTGGAACGTCACGCTCGTGTTCGATTCAACCGAGGACGGGATTGTGTTACCCACTGAAGTATCAAAACATAGGAAGACGGGAGATTCAATCGTTCGAGGAGGTTTCTTCGGAGGAATCGAATTCTTGAGGGTGAAGACAAGAAGGCTATACGCATGACGGCCTTGGCTCGGGAGGTCGGCAAAGTGCTGAGATGCGAGACGAGGCGTTAATGGCGTAAACGGGCCAGCGCCATAGCAGCAGTGGAAGGCACGACCGTATCGCCGTTGCAATCTGTAATCCACCGCGTACGGATCGCGGTGGAGAGGTGTGGTCAATGCACTGATAGAAGCGGAACAAAGTTGTTCGTCATGGATGAGCAACTCGAAGTGGCGAAGTGCAGGACGACGGGGAGCGGCACGGCAGGAGTCCAGCATGGATCGAGGTGTTGTCTGTCGTTGGTCGTTACCATACAGAGCAGCAACAACGAGAGTCGGTGTGGTCGTTGGCCTGATAAGAACCGACAGGTGCCTGAGAGTCGAGTCGCTGAGGATGAGTGGTCAGTTATGCATTGGTTGAGCAGATTGGCGAAGCTAGAGTGCCGAGAAGCCAGAGTCGCTTTCGTTGATTGACACGGGGCAGCGAGGTGGAGCCAGCAAGGTGCGTGCATAGGGACAGATTGCTAACTTATAGGCGAAGATCTGGCGAACCTGGCACAATAACTGGCGAGCTCGCTGGAAAAGTCAGAACATGCACGAAAAGCAGCGATGCGAACAGCAGAGGCTAAAGCATGTCGTTGTGCAGATCTTGGAAGCCTTGGCAGCGCATGGAAAAACCTTAGAAGAGAAAAAAAGGCGCCGGCTGCCTGGACCAGCGCCGACGAGCAAGAATTGTTGGTTGTGCGGCTGAACTCAAAGAAGTCGAATAGTGGTTCACTGGAATTGCTGCTGAATACGGAACAAATGTTAACTTTGAGGTGGAGAATTGTTAGGTCAAAGCTTAACATGTGACTTATTAAGTTGTTGATAACAACGTTTCTTCTCAAGGAGTTAACAGTGGAAGTTTCATGAGTAAAACGTGTGAACGTGGACTTTGCTGTTATTTAGGAGCAGAAATTAAAACTTGTGAAGCAAAATCAGAGAGAAAAAAATCGATGTAGATTGACCCATTGAAGACAAGAGTGTGTAAGTAGGTTCTTGATCTTGTAATCTGCTTTTCGTGCATGTTCTGACTTCTCCAGCGAGCTCGCCAGTTATTGTGCCAGGTTCGCCAGATCTTCGCCTATAAGTTAGCAATCTGTCCCTATGCACGCACCTTGCTGGCTCCACCTCGCTGCCCCGTGTCAATCCACGAAAGCGACTCTGGCTTCTCGGCACTCTAGCTTCGCCAATCTGCTCAGCCCCTGCATAACTGACCAATCATCCTCAGCGACTTAGACTCTCAGGCACCTGTCGGTTCTTATCAGGCCAACGACCACACCGACTCTCGTTGTTGCTGCTCCGTATGGTAACGACCAACGACAGACAACACCTCGATCCATGCTAGACTCCTTGATAACAACGTTTCTTCTCAAGGAGTTAACAGTGGAAGTTTCATGAGTAAAACGTGTGAACGTGGGAGCATTGTTGTATTTAGGAGCAGAAATTAAACCGTGTGAAGCAGAAAAATCAGAGAGAACGAAATCGATGTAGATTGACCCATTGAAGACAAGAGTGTGTAAGTAGGTTCTTGATCGTGTAATCTGTACGAGGAAGACAAGAGCGTGAAACTTGTAAACACTCAATGTGGGCAATAAAGGTCTCAGGTTTTCTCCATGGACGTACGGTTCAATTCACATCGAATTGACCGGAACCACGTTTACTTTCTTGTTGTTCAATTGTCTTTTCGATTGTCTATACGTTTTCAATTGTGGGTCGAAAATATTCAATCGGTTGAATTGAGTCGGTCGACTCAAATCCCAACAATTACTTACCATTAAAGATAATCAAGTTTTTTTCTGACACGATAAAGACATAATAAATAAACACGCCGAGACTGCATCAGATAAGACAAATGCGGACCCAAACTTACCGACCCGGGTAAAAGGGTCGGACCCAATCCGGAAAATCGGACCTCTGACCCGCAAGCGAATAATAAGCCAATAAATGCGCGTGGCTCTGCACCGCCACCGTCTCGCCGGTAGGGTAAACCACATATCCGCCGACGTCGGCCGGAAACAGCTCGATATTCCAGTTCGGCCTACCATCTCCAACAAATCCCTTCCGTCGCCGGAAAGATAGCTATGCACCCAAACGTACCTCAACGAGGGCAGCCTCACCGCCGCCGACGCAATCGCCCGCTCGCTGAAACAGCATCCCCTCAGCTCAAGCTTCCTCAGGCTAGGACAGCCGCCGGCCAACTCGTTAAGCCCCTGGTCGGACTCGCCGACGTAGCCCAACAGCATCCACCTCACGTTAGGGCTGAACCGCCCGATATAGCCCAGGCCCACGTCGGTCAGCCCGCCTCGCCGGAGGTAGAGGGCGAACCTAACCAGCCTCGGGCAGCTGGTCAGAAGGGATCGAACCCCCTCGTCGAGGGGCAGATCTGTAATTCTCTCGGCCACTTCTAGGAGGACAAGGCGGAAGTCGGAGAGGTTCTTGCAGTGGGCCCCAATCGATTCCAGCGCCGAGTTGGCGATGTCCGTGACGTAGACAGCTAAGTATTCTAGTCCGAGGCAGCCTCGGGAAAGTGCGATGAGCCCTCTGTGCGTGACCATGGCTTCAGTGTCTGGCTCGTCTGATCCACGTTCTATCCTCAGTCTCTTCAGCTTCTTGCAAAACTGGGCAAGAATCTGCAATCCTCTGTCTCCTACCTCGTTTCTTGCCTGTTGGAAGAAGGAAAAATTGGAGGAGAAACGACTGTAGTAAGTAAGACGCTGAACAAATCGAAAAGAGTCGTTACCTCGAGAACTTCGAGGTTAGGACATTTCTGGAGGATCTGGCAATGGCCTTCGGTGTCCAAGTAAGTGTACAAAAGATCGAGTTTCTTGAGCTTATCTGCAATGGGGTACACAAGTGGAAGCTCGGCGCCGATCAAGTTGGTTAGGCCCAATCGAGACAGCGGTTTTGGGAATGTAAGGGAAGCGTGTTCTTCGGACTGTTGGGCGAAATCGACCTCAACGGGTTTGCTGAAGTCGCCGCCGCAGAACTCTACTAGGGAAGACGCAGCTCTGAAGAAGCCTATGAGCTCTGAAGTGTCCAACTCGCCGATCTTCATTGTGGTCAGCGATTGGCATCTCACTGCAATCAGTTCGATGTCTTTCGAACTGACTTCTTTGAGTTCGGTGGTGTAGAAATTCAAGTGTTCGAGGACGGTGTTGTTCGAGGCTAGCTCGTGGAGCCATTTACCGTCTTTTTCCTCTATTAAGCTGCCTTCTAAGTTCAAGGTTCTCAGATTTCTGCAAATGTTAGAATCGAACAACACTCAAACTTTGAGCTTGAGCTCCACCACAGGTTAAGGAATGAAATCCAATATTCTTTCGACGAATAAAGAGAAAAAAAACCCACTCATCAAACAGTAAAACGATTCAGACCCAATTTAGGGGAAAACAGAAATCTGCTAATTTTCGAACCTGCAAGAGATTCCTACGTGCAGAAGCCCATCAGTCGAAAACCCAGAACAATTATCGAGTATCAGAACTTCTAGAACCTTCCCCATTGCGCCGGCGATCATCTCCAAATCTCCGTCGGTCACAATCATCCTCCTAAAGTGCAAAGACTTCATTCTGCTGTAAGATCTAGCGATTTCCTCAACCCATGGGCCCACATAGCCTCCCCAATCCTCAGGTATTAGGTCGAACATGGCGGCTCGAGGCTTGCCCTTAATCTTGAGGGATTCCAAGTAGGGGAACCTTTCTGACAGCATCCGAGGCTCGGCGGCGTAGCACAGAGCAATCGTGACGTGGCGGCGCGTGATGCGATCGATCTCGTACCATCGCCTGCTCACGGTCGACACCGTCCCTCTGTCCGCCGGGTCGGCGACGTGAGGGATGACGCACTCCCATACGGTGTCGTACGATGTGGGATTTGGGGTGAAGGTGGGGTTTTTAGCTTGATTTTCGGACATTTGTGGAAAGGTTGGGTTGGGAAATAGATCGACGATGGATTGGATGATGATGGGTTAGATATGGTCCGTGTAAAACCTCCTCCTAGGTACTAATTATCGTGTAATAATATAGGAAAATAATATCAATTGTAGATGAGAAGGTAAAGTAATGGTTTAGATTCAAAGAAACAAGAATACAACTAAAATACTTCAGCAGCATATTGTCCGTCGTCATCACAACTGAGAGAGCCAATTAAAGTATCACCTTGACTTCCTCTAACATACACGGTTGATGACAAAATTCATTTCAATTGACAGAAGAATTAGTAGATGTGTGTGCGTGTGTATTATTAAGGGATGATGTTGTCTAACTAACCTACGACCATAAGTGCAACGGTCAATGGTTTGCACTAATCCACGCGGACAAATTCTTTATTTTTGTTTCATTAGCCCCCTAATGGCTCTATGAACTCGTTTTAATTTCTATTACGTCTTCATTTCAGCTGATATTTTTACCAATAAGAAAATCCAAGAATGATAAAAATTCTCCACAAGCGCCCTTTTCTCTTCTTTTACATCGTCATTTCTATCCGAGTAACTTGGAAAAAACCTCGTTGAAAAGAAAATGGAAGCCATAAGATCGCTCACCACCATTTTATAGCCAAATTTATCATGAGCAGAATCGAACTCCTTCGGCCGATCTCGAAAGAATTCGACCTGCCCATTATTCGTTAGTCGTCTCATATTTTATTTCCTTGAAACAATAAAAAAAGCACTAATTTCGCAGCAATGCTCATCTTTAGTTTTTTTATTACAGTAATATCGGAAGACGTCAAAGAGCGCATTCTCGCTACGCATCGCTGGCTTATTCGATCGGGCAAAGCGCGGAAAAGTGCGCCTTTTTGTACGTAAAACAGCGCCATATCAAACATGAGTAATCATAATATGCTTATTACGAAATTTTCGACTTACACTGTCGCCTTGATATGTCAGCGCCTGAGCGGGCAATGAATATGAGACGAGTTTGCAAAAGGGACAGAAGAAAAAAACTAACATCAACTCATCGTCGCTCAATATTGAACTGCGTTGACGGCCTCCATGAACGACAAGATTCGATTTTTATCTTTTCGTAAGCAATCAATACCACAAATTCCGCTGCTAACGTCGATCCCATTTGGTTTAAGAGTCGAAAGTGCTTCATAAACGTTCTCGGGTTTGATCCCTCCCGCCAAGAGCCATCCATGTTTGCTTTTAATCGGCGGCAACTCAAACTTGGCCCAATTGAAACCTTTACCACTGTAAGAAAATTGAAATATATACACACAAAGTTATAGGAAAAAATCACAAGTGAACAAAGAAAGAGAAGGGATTAAAGCTTATGTACCTCCCGCCTTGAGCACTATCGACGAGGATCCAATCAACCTGAGAACAGTCTTCGTCAGGGATTGAATTCAAGAGATTTCCGTCCTCATTTGCATGGAGAACGTATATGACTCTGTTCTCTCTCACGACAAGTGGAAAAGAATTTCGAGAACCATTTCCATGAAGCTGCGTTTGTGGGTGCAATAATATATATAGGCTAAAGCTCAAGCTGGTAATAAGAAGAGAGAATACTCTGCTGAGAGAAGCAGAGGCACTAACCTGCACGTATTCGAGGTGGGCCTTTCCTGAAGCTCTTATTATTGTCTCCATATCATCGTCGACGAATACACCGACGGGTTCAGCTCCGTTTTCTCTAGCAGCTTTTGAGATGTCCTTTGCAGTGGCGAGCGAAACAGAGCGCTTTGAGTTTGGCCAGAGAATCATCCCGATAAAGTTTGCGCCAGCTTCTGCTGCCATGGCAGCGTCTTTAGCTGAGGTGATTCCGCACATTTTCACCAAAGGTTTCTCGTGTTTTTTACCAGCGACAGAAAGGTGTGACAGCTGACTTGATGTGCATGTTATAGTTTTCTTCGAAAGAGTGTTGATGCTTGGCAACTGCTTTTCGACACATCTTGGATCTGCTCAGGGATAATCGATGCTTCAAATTGGTGCCAAAGCTATTGATGAATCTAAATCGCGATGCAAAGTAGAATTCGAAAGGGCATTGTGCATTTCCCCGATATCCCATTGAGATGTTTAAAGAACTAGTATAATGCTCAGAAAAAAAACAGAGCCTTCACATGGATGAATGTGATTGATCGCATCACCCGATAATTGAATTGATTCGCCTTAAGCTATGCAATTCAACATTACCCGAAAAGGGGCAGCAGATTGAACCATCTCACACAAACGTATGATATTAAAAGAATAACCAAGAACAAGACTTAATGATTCCATCAAGTACCTGAAGGTATCTGAAGACCAAAGAACTTGGGTCGAAGCTGAATTCCCACATTCACACCTGCACGTAGAAAAGCTAAGTGTTAAAGCGTTCGCCATGAAACTCTTTCAGTCATTTTCACAAACATCTACTTCGTATTGAGCCGCTGTGAGTCAAACTACGCAAAGGTAGATAGTACGTGAGCGAATGCGTTTCTATGTCGAGAGAAAGAGGAACACCCGAAAGCATTCTCGCAGTATTGGTCGAAAATCACCAAAAAGCTATTGCTAGCGAATTTCTTAATTTATTTTCATTGTTTCTCTAACAAATAACCAATAGGACAAAGTGCACCCCAAATGGTAGAAAACTACGAAATATACATTACAATTTACACAATACACGTCAATACTGACAAAGAACTTTAATGAGGAATTAAATTACAACAATAAGATATGTATTTTGAATCATGAAAATTTTAACTTGCCATATACGAAGAAAAACAAAAACAGAAAACAAAGATTATCCCATTTTTGCTTAATTAAGTTGTTATACTTGTGCGATATGAAATGACAATTGACACTTGGATAAAAAGGTTGATGTCTTATAAACGATTTTCAACATCCTGAGAAAACGTTTTCTTGATTTCACTACAACATAAATTCCAGCCTTTTCTTGTCCGAAACCCCGTTCGATGCTGCAATAAATTATTTTAGGACCATCGACGGCTTATTTATATAATATGGATTTTAAGGCTCGTTTATTTTTTTTTATGAGCTTGTCATGTTCCAACATACAACGTACAACAGAAGTGTAATTTTCTTCGTAAAATCGTAACAACTCTACATATACTATGCAAAATTAGCATCAATAACTTGCTTTGGCCTTCTCCTCGGCGCCTTTCAACCTTCGAACTATGATAGGGTAACGCTTCTGAGTTCTCGTCGTAGGGAAGAAGATAACCTTATCCTTCTCCGCTGCCTCCCAACTGTCATATTCATGCAGTTAGTTAGTTAGTTAGTTATGCATATATATGATGTAATAAAGCCTTCAAAAACCTAATCTTACGCGTCGAAATAAAATCAAGTTATCACTACCTACCTAAATTGTGTGACGAAGCGGTGAAGAAAAACCGAAAGCCCAACCCTTCCGAGCTCAGCCCCGGGGCATCGCCTGGGCCCGCCGCCGAAGGGCGAGAACGAGCTTACGGGATAGCCATTTACATCTGAATTATTCTATTTAACCACCCAAGAAAGATTATGAAGAATATTAGATTGATGAAGAAGCTAAATGAATAGTTTTTCTCTTTTTAAATAAAATACCTGCTGCCACCTCCATGGATTGAAGGAGCGAGCGTCTTCGAAGTAATGATGATCCATGTGTACGGCTCTGAACGAAGCGAAGACTTTCCATCCTTTTGGGATCGTATATCCTTTGATTTTCACGTCGGCGATTGCTCGTCGAAATACGCCGCTGATTATGTTTGCCACTCTAAGTGTTTCGTTTACTACCTATTAAAGTTGTTGAGACAATTTTGATGTTATTAATTTGATCAAACAAGTGTCTATTGATGATCGGAAAAATGTTTGTGTGAGGAGAAGCTTGCTTACACATTGAGTGAAGTCCATGGACTTGTAATCCTCCCATTGAAGAGGCTCGTTTTCTCCTCTTCTCGCCTTGATCTCATCGTGTTCCTCCTGTATTTCGGAAATAGAAATAGAAATATTAATTGATATATATGCTAGAAAATGAGGAATATTAGCAATCAATTATGCCTATGTAGTATGAATAGAAGGACTCATCAGTGGCACGTGGTCACATGGGAGAGGGAAAGTAAGTAATAAAACAAATTATTAATGGGTAAACCACATCGTTTTCTTGAGATGCTTCATTCATTTGAGATCATTGATAATTTGATGTATATATTTATGTATACACACCTTGAGTTGAGCCAAAGCTTGAGGGGTTTCAGTAAGAAATTTGACGGCGAACGTCATGATTGTTGAGGTGGTTTCATACCCAGCGACCAATAAAGCCAACATAAAGTCAACGATTTCCTCGTCGGAAAACCCTCTTCCGCCGCCGTCCTCCGCCAGCAGCGCCGCCAACATGTCGTCCTTCGGCGCTCCACTCTCCTTAATCTTTCTCCTCCTCTCAGCCACCACTAAGCTCAAAGCCTCGGCCACCTTTCTACGAGCCTATTATATTAGTCGCAAAAAGAAGTCTTTATCTTTCCTTGCATTTAATTTCTTGATGAGATAGATAGGGAAATGGGTAGTGAAAAAATAATACTATATTTATTTTGTGCAATCGTACTTGTATGGCTCTTCGATATGTGGCTGAAAATAAAGGCAAAGGGACGGTGAAAAAGCCTTCAATGACTAGCATGTACTCTTTCATGAGATTATCAGTCCATTCACAAGGATCGAAGCTCATCAGTTGCTTCACTGTTAACTGAAAAGTCATCTGCAAAAAGGAAAAAAAAAAATCCCATTAATTAAATCATTAACTACGATCTTTCAACTCAACTACATCGAAATACAAAAAACAAAGAAAGAAAACCCTCAAAAGAGAGGGAAAAAAAAAAGCGTTCTTTCCAAACATCGACAGAAAAAGAAGGCAAGCATGATTACCACCCTTTAAAAGTACTTCAAGCTTCTACTTTATGGTATCGAATGTTCGTTCCTAAAAGCTGTGTAATGAAGAACCCACACACAATCAAGGAGAAAGATAATAGGGCTGTCTAAAAAAGGTGAAGAGAATAGATGGATCGTACTACAATGCACATGCGTGTGGGTTCCGATTGCTTCTTTCTACGGGTAATAACCATTCAATTTAGAAAGAAAAAACAAATGCAAATCTATGTAAGATATGAGTTTATATATTATTATAGTGTTAGGCTAAAAATAAAAAACATAAAAGCAATCCAATGAGTATACCCACTGAAACTTTTCAAGTACTGGGAATACCTCCAATATGTGTGTCACACTTTCAACAATTGAAAAATGCAATTTTTTTCGGTTCCCTTAACATGATATCATTACGCGTGCACGCGACAATTAAACTCCACTCCACCGTGCTTTACTATGAACTCGTTTGTAGGTCCTTATATTTCCTTTCTTATCTTAAAATTGTCCTTCTCCAAATTGTTTCACAAGTCCGAATTAAACCAACTTCAGAAAAATCAACACTAAATATGTTAATAGGGTTTTATCGCAATTACAAAAAGATTCCACCTTTACAAAATTGACCGGAAATCAAGAATCCAAGCTTCATAAATCGCAATCATGGGTTCAAATCACTGTTCAATTAATTACTCACCTTCTTCGCCTCGTCCATGAGCACGACCCGCCCGCTCCACCCGCCCATATTGAACCGGACCAACCGGTCCATATCCTCCAACAAATGGTCCCTCAAAATCGTCGAGTTAGCGAAGCTCATCGTAAGAGAATGCATCCTTTTATGCAAGCTTCCCTTCATCAAAAGCAAGGAATGCTTTCCCAACAGATTCGAAATCGAACGGGGTAACTCGACTCGAAGATCCTCCCTTCGTTCTGAAGAACAAACCGGTTCACCTCCGGGTCGGTCGAAAAAACCGTGGGTTCGCCGAATATGTGAGTGGTGAAAACGGCGCCGTATTTTGCTACGCGGTCGTCTATGAAAGGCTCGGGGTTTTCCCTCTTGTACGCCGAGATTAGCTGTAGAGTCTCTCCGATGAACGGGAAGCCGAGGCTTCCCGGCGGGAGGCGGCGCATGCGGCGGCGTGCGGCGGCGCGTAGAAAGAGGAAGGTGGCGAGTAGGGCGGTGACGGCGTGGAGGATTAGAGTGCATAGGGACATGGCTTTCTTTTGTTGAAAAGATGGATAGAGAGTCGTATGTGTGTTGTGTAGTATCTCTTCTATAATGTGTGATATGGGATGGGATGATTAGTATGGAGATGATGAATATATGTCATAAAATGCTTTTTAGAAAGAGAATGTTTGATATACTTCATTTTCACAATCTAGCTTCTACAAATTATTTAATTATATAATCATTCAGAATTTGATTAATTTATATAATCTTGACTGACCAGAATCGGTGAACTTGTAGACCTTCTCCTTACTATAACGACGTTAATTAAATTGCTTGTAGATCAATATAATTCCTTATTCGGCAACATTTAACCAATGTTTCCTATTCTACCGTAAATTATATCAATATACTACCCACACATATCCTAACAAAAAATTATGTGAAGGTTGACGATTCGATTTTATTACGATACTTTGATTAGCATGTGAATATGATAAAATTTAATCAATTCTATAAACATTATAGTCGATTGATGAACATGGCATTTGAAATTATTGAAATACGTGCGAATTGAATTGGAAGTGGGGTAGTGGTCATTAATAGAGAGCACACGGGTGGGCATCTACTAATGCGGGGTAGGGAAATTATGAGGAAACCCAAGTGAAAAGGAAATTTAGATGTGAAAGAATTTAATTTTGTCGGGCAAGACATTTCTTACCTGTCAGAAAAATATATTTATTATTTTCTTGGACCAGTCTTATAATTAGGGTTAATTTCGTTTCCGACCCCTTTACAGATTTAAAATATGTTCAGATCCTGTCAGAAAAAACTATTGTTTAAAGAATCAATTTTTTTTATAAAATTTAGAGATAAAGACCGAGACCACATATATATATGAGCTGGTAGCGGTGATCGATTTGTGTTATTTCAGAACAATGAAGTGCTACTGCAGAACAATGAAGTGGGACGATGATGTACTGCAAAACAATGAAGTGGTACTGTGGAACAATGAATCCTTAAAACTAAGTTTTTTCTTGACAGGGCCTGAAATTGAAATAAAATACAGACAATGGCCTGAAACGAAGTTTGCCCTTAGAATTATTCATCTAATAGCAATAATTCATTATTATATGTATATCCTAATATCGTATGAATAAAAAAAGAACAATAATTTCGAAAAAAATAATGTTCTATGCAAATGCTGCCGTACTTGTCAGATTCCGGCCAAGTTTAATTTGAAGTGAATATTAACATCATAGTCGACTATGAACCTATCGAATTGACTAGCCTATATATTATATACTAAGTCCATACGATAATTAAGGAGTTTAAGTGAATTCGAATTCGAGACATCACGTAGACCGTAGAGATTTCATGATACGATCACTTGAACTAACATTTGGTATATATTTATTGGCTATTATAAAAATGGGTCACTAAGTATACCATTTTATTTTTATTTTGGGTCACTATGTTTGCCAGTTACAAAACTAGATCACTATATAGTAACAAAAATGAGTCACTAGTTACGAAATTAGGTCACTAAGTATGTATATAGTAACAAAACTAGGTCACTAAGTATGTATATAGTTACAAATTTGAGTCATTAATTATGTATATAAAAAATAAAAAAAGAGGTCAATGACCCAACTTTGTTACTATATACTACTTAGTGACCTGGTTTTGTAACTGTCAAACATACTGATCGAAAATCGAAAATAGCATACTTAGTGACCAATTTTTATAATTTCCCTATATTTACTCTATAGGTTTTTAGGATATTTTTAATTAATAAACTTTATCCGAGATTTACACTCCCATGTTCGCTATGGAGAGAAATATATAAGAAAAATTATCCACTGGGTGCATGTGCTCTACCAATGGACCACAATAATCTATACAAATCTGCGATTTAATAAGAGATATTTGATATTGAGGACTTATTATTCATCGGATGCAAATTGAGAAGCACGCTCGCTGTGTTTATTTTCATCGTACGTGACTGAATAACAATATAAATTAAATGAAACCGCGTGAAGTATATATTTCGACATTTTAACAAAGATGAGAAATGTAACAAAAATGTTTTATTATTTCATTTGGCAGTCTCGTAACTATTAATCTAAAGTGAATGGACATGACACGTAACCGACACAATCATATCTAATTAAAGTTGGATCCCCATAAAAGCCACAAAATGTTCTGAGGAGTTCACCATGAAAAGAAAAAGATAATTTCTGCCCATACTTCGACCTACACTAATGATAACCTCTTTGAAAACTAATTATACTTTATTACACACACTGTCAAATGCAAACACATATTTGGTCCAAAATCTACGACGACATTTCCTTATTGAGCCTAAATTATTAAAGGGCCGACAACTAAAATATGTTGAACATCAAATTCATTATAGAACATAGAACGTTGACTTGGAAAAATAACTAGGGTTTTTCTTGGCATACTCAAGAAGCTCGGCGTCATTCTCTAACATGGCCATGTCATCTTCCTCGAGCAAAATCCACATCTCTATCTTGCCGTAATTTTTTCCTTCGACGAACAAAATCTGATGCTTAGTCCTTCGACATGACGAATCTCCCATGTGAGCGACCCAAGTTGGCTTTCCATAACCAAAATCGACGTCGTAAACTCCCAGAATGCACCAGCTCGTGAATTTATAGCGGTTTATCTCTTCGCTCTCTTCGATCTGTCCCAAGACATCGTTAAGCGTTTGAAGAGCTGTGATTGGCTTGAGTTCACCTTAAGCTTTCGCTAGTGATCGATTCTAGGTTTCCCTCAGGCGTTCTGCGTAATCTGATAAGTTCAAGTCATCGCCTTCTGAAGAACCGTTAAACGCACAGGCGAACCATGGGAAGTTTTCAAATGTGCTTTCTGGCAAGGGAGGCTTTAATCGCCTTCTTATGTCTATGGCATGGGAGATCATTATAGTTTTTGGCGTTGAGATCTCTGAGGTTACTACAAAAAAATCGATATCGTCAGTCGTTACTAATAAAATGTAAGAAGATAATTGCCTTAAATATTGTTAAATATAATGATATATAACAAACGTTTCATGACGCATTGGGATAAGAAGCTCGTAAAGGTCTCTACGAGAGTTGCCCTTGGAACTGCTTCGCTGGCCGCCTTTCCCCATAGGGTTTCTATGGAGGTAGAATCGAATACAAAGCGCCTAGTTTGCGAATTTTTCTTGTCGGCAAAGTAATCGCGTTTATATTCTTGACGACGTAATCGTTAAGAAGAGGGCATATAGGTGGAAAGAGCGAAGACCCTATTGCTAAATCGTTGTGCGCTAATTCATGATCGTGCGTTTCGTTCGAAACCCTAGCCCAAGTTTTCAAGAAAGAAGCCATGGTGGACATGACATAGGGTTTGGCTGGCTTCGTTTTCTAACGGGTTGGGAGTGCGCGGAAGGAATTCGTTGAGGAAACTGATATTAGGGTTTTCGAGGAAGTTGGACAAAGTGAAGTTGGCGCTTGCTTCTGCGTAGAAAATTCCTTCGGCGTTGCGATCGATGCGTAGCTTTGCTTTCGTCGTCGTCGTCGTCCCCTAGTATACTACCTGCGAGAGGGGTAGTAGAGTGTTAGGGTTTTGGACAGGGATTTTTTGAGGCGTCTGTGAATGTCTGAAACGTTTTCTTGGTTGAGCTTTGCGTCGTATAAGAAGATGACGGGTATGAAGAAGAAAGCGACTATGTGATCCAAGAATGAGAGTTTGAAGCTTTTGAGGTTGCAGGTGTGGCCTTAGAGGGTTTGGTTGTTTCGGTTGAATGAATTTGGATTTGCATCTATGTTTTTTTTCTGTGTTCTTGCCTTTTCTTTTTCTTGATTAATTTCGTATGAAAAATCTTGGGTTATGGGGTTCGTGTAATAGAAGGAGATCTGTCAAATAATGAAATATTTATTGGAAAGTAAGGACAAATATAAGTATATATTGTAGCCTAATCTACGGGTGTCTAATATATAGGAAGAGTAAACCTCCGCCAAACTTAATGTACAAGCGATTGTAGTAATAACAGAACATTTGAATGCTATACCATCTAATTAAACATGTCGATCGTACTTCCAACAGCTAAAAGTACAATTTATTGATATAAGATACTTTGTTTTTTTTTCCCTTCATTACATATTCCATTACATTATAAGTGTTGACTTAAAATTTTATTGCAAGAATTGCTTCAAGTTCAAGTTTAATGGGAAAGAAATCTGAAACAAAAAAGTCCGATGAGATATGCATGATCACCACACGTCGGACTGAGACTATCTTGAGATAAGTTCACAAATAATTTCCTCTTCACCGTCAATTCGCAAAGTCCTCAAATCTTTCTTTCTCCGTTCACTTCTCTTGAAAACATTCAATTATGTAATGAAATCGCTCTTAAGATTCGGAGTGATATATAGATAACGAATTCACATGCTCGGTGTTGGTGTGTCAGCTATAATACAAAACAAGATAGGAGACAGATAGATAGATACGAATCTCAACTCAACTGTGGAGATACAAAAATATCTTTACATTACAATACAATACAAATGTACCAAAACCCTATTCTCCATACGAAATAATCAATTTCGTCACATCACAAAACAGGTCGGTTCATACGGGCGGGTCGATTCGAACCGAAGCCCGACAAAGCGGGCAGTTGGATCGGGCCGCGAGCCACGTGTCCACGCACTCCGAGTGGAAACAGTGGCGGCACTGAGGCAGAAGCTTCACCTTATCGCCGTCGCCGAACACCCCAAGGCATATGCAGCACTCCGCCGCCGTACTCGAACCATCAACCACGGCGGCCAACCCTTGAAACAGCACAATAGGGAGGCTGCTTATCGCCGTCGAATCGAGACCCGTCCTCGTCGCCGGCGGACTGAGGGTGGAAGAGGCTCGCGCCGTCGGCGGAGGATGCGCCGGCGGGGGGAATCGGAAGACCCACCTGGCGTAGAGGAAGAGGAGGACGACTAGAAAAACTACGGAGAGAAGAACGATGAGGAAGAAGATAGTACGGCCTCGTATTTGGAAGTTGCTGTCGTCGAACTCTGAGTATTGCCACCGTAGTGGTTGATTGGTTGAAGAAGAAGAAGCTTCTTGTCCGTATGACATTGGTTTTATCTACTTATCTACTTTAATCATTTATTGTGTACATATGTGTGTGTATCGTATTAATATGTTGCAAGAACAGTGAATGGTTGGGAACTGGGATGTTGGGTTGTTTAACTGTGAGTTCAATTGAATTTTATAATGGAACTGAAGGAAGGAAGCCCACTTTTGTTCTCCATATTTTTATTACGTCATTTATATCTATCTTGGCCTCATGTGTAGTTATATTACAAATGTGTATGATTGCTAATTTCTGTAACAAGTCTTGAGTGAGGATAACGACTATTGATAATTTTAGTTATATATCTACAAATTTCGTGTAAATTTTAATACATCAAGTGATAGGTCAAACAGTTAAGTTAGAATCCCCTCGTACTATTTGGCTTTCGTAAACGTAAAACGAGATCACAAGGATTAGTTCCACTTAGAAAAAGTCGGAAGTATTTCTTGATTCACTTACAAAAGCCTTTACAAAAGATCTGCAACTAAAGCTCGTATTTCGCTTGCGCCCCAGCGCCCGAAAACCAACTCCACAGCCGCGAAAACACGCCGGCTCGTGCGCTTTTCCCCGACTCAACACCGCCGCAGAGCGCATTGTAGTCGTGCTTCAAGTGAGGAGCCGCTATTCTTTCCTGAAACGAGTTTTCTTTTTTGAAAATAGATTCTTTTGCAGTGCAATGACCTTTTTCTCGTAGACAAGCGTGTTAAAAAAAGGCGTGTTCTTGTGTGTACCTTGAAATCCTCGAAAGGGCAGACGTCGGAATCTCCACAGCCTGGGATTCGTATAGGAAGCTCGTTGTGAAGAACCTGAACGAAGTAACTGCTCGTTTTATTTTCGGATGGGCAGTGATAGAGCACAAGAATGTTGTTCCCTGAGTATGGAGCAACTGTGCTTCCTCGCCATGTTCTCTTTTGGGGTGGCTTGGCGGGCAATTGCAGAGGTTCTTCTCTCAGTATTCGCTCAAACTCTGAAAACGATTATCAGGGGCAACACCGTAAAATAACAGCACGTATAAATAAGCAGAGACAGCGTGTATTGAAAGCACTCACCTGGCCTATCGAGAAATAGTCCGATCAAACAGGAAAATGGAAGCAGAGTCTCTGCATGGGCAAATCTCAGTCTGGCCAATTCGTAGGTACCAGGAGCAAGTCCATCTAAGATAAAGAAAAGAGGCAAAAGAAGATCAAAGAATTACTACAGAACATTGAAATTGTTTAGCTTGTAAAATTGATGCCATCTTCGAAAGCATTCGTTACTTGTGTAACATATTGAAAGCGCGAGCACGATATCTGCATACCTTCTTTAGCCTTGATGGCTTGTTCCATGGAACGGATAACGTCTTCAAGCAATGGTACTCCCATTCTGTAATTGAGTGCATTGCCATAGCCCTTGAGTATAAATACCTCTAGATCGTCGGTCCACTCCAGCAACTCAATCTGAAAAAAGCGTATCATGGGATGATTAGGTAAAGAAGATACTGAAATACGGTAGACGTCAGCTTGATACAAAGCAGACAAGCTTGATAACTCACGTTCAGCATTTAACGTAAGAAAAAGATACCTCAGTTTCAGTGAAGAGAGCACAAGCCTGATCAGTCACGTTCAATAACGATGCTTCCTAAAGGTAGGAGGTAATTTCTTTTTAGCAGGAACAGTTTCTATATGATTGCATGTAAAAAAAAAGTTTACCTGCTTGCATAGAAACCAAAGTGAAGAAACGTCCGTTCTTGTGAACTTAAGGCCCCAGCGTGATATCAATGCTTGGCTTATCTCATTCAATACAGGTTCTTTGAGCTTATCGACGTGTGGTTCTTGGCTTTTCCTGAATGCCTGCATACATGATACATATGTTAAATGACATTGGAACTTACTTCGCTAACCATATAGTTCTAGTTTGAATCATTGAGGCCAGGCTGTTAAGGAATGTTACTTTAGTTCATACCTTATAGTTCTGACAGCAATCATGGAATCTCAACATAATATCACTTGCACGGCTTTCACTGGTAACTGCAAAAGCCCGATGGTTCCCTGGACCAAGATTTCCTCTACCACTAAAAAGCCCCAAACCAAATGCTACAGCACTGGCTGACGCTCGAGAAACCTAAGGCATTCATCAATAAGGAAAAAAAACTCATCTGTATGGTTTTCTCACTATTTTCCTTGAGTTATTTCTTTCCTTCTTTGAAAATGCTGGATACTAAGTAACAATATCTGGGACTTCTAAAGATATAAAATGACGAATAATCAAGAACGAACCTGAGTAGCTTTTATCGGATATACTTCAGGGTGATAATCGAATTGGAAAAGTTGAGGAAACTTCTCCTTTATCCTCAAACCAAGCTGATAAAGTTCATCTTCTCCTTCAGCAATCAATTCTCCACCCTTGTGCTTTCCTATCCAAGGAGATTTCCATCCGCTTAACCACGAAGGAAACCCTTCTCGTTCATTTACGTTCTCTAAAAGGAGTAAAAGGCGATTAGACAAAGCTTCTAACTCTTTCAGCCTTTTCTTCGTGGGAGCCCTTGTCCCATGGCGTGCCTGCCATGAAAACAACAAAAACATTACAGGCCGTTGCAACAAAGCCAGAAACGCACTTTGTTTTCACTGAAGAACATACTAAGAAAATCAATAGCGTGCATAACGAACAAGGCAAGAACGCAAGAGTTTGCACGCAAATTGCATTTTCTATAGATCGGCTATGCAGCTCTTAAGATTCTTACCGCCGGAGAAAAATAAAATCTCGACGAATATACAAACAAAACATGCTATTGGAGGATGAGGAAAGATCTACAGAGCACATTAGAAAGAGAATCTTTACCACAAGATTCAAATGAATCGGTTCACACTGATCGCTGATGTCTGAAGGAACAAACGAATTATCAGATATATCCTTTGCAACGTCATATCTGCCAGAAGAAAAGACACGAGCCCAGCAAAGAGAAATCAACCACTGCCATTAGCTTAACTGAACTACTACAGACACAATAGCAGAAAACAAAACAAAATCGCAACGCAGGTAAAGAAAATATTCAAATTGATGCAACAATCCATCTCCAAGTAAAAAAAATGGGGTGAGTACGATTTGAGAGAAAGAGACGCGCCTCGTCACTGTGGATAAATGCCGACGAACATCGAACGTTTCCCCAGCTACAGATGAGACAGCTCCCACCATGCATATTAAGAGTGCAAATCGAACGATTTTCAGACGAATCCTCATCACGATTCAAGGTAATTTAATCGTGCGCGGTGGCGTTCTCTGATCGCTTGTGTATATTTATATTAAAGGATTCTCACTCTAGAAGCATTCTCACGCAATTAGAAACAAATCTAGAACATTGGTATGTCACCGTTTAGACCAAAAGACATTACACGTGGCAGACTGTTATTGGGCAGGTGACAAAGAGAACATTAAGGCAAATGTCACAAGAAGGGCGTCGACACCCAATTAACAAAGTGCGTACTGGGCTGTTGGGCTTCAATATTTTTACATAGCGTCGCTAATTAAATAGCAGCGTTTTTGGTGTACTTTGCTTAAAAGCATTGCACAACTTTCCGTTATACATACAACTTCGGTCGAGCCTTTTCGAAAGCTCGCCTGAATCCATAACCTACACAACCCACTCCTACGAGTAGAAATCTACAAAAAAAGAAAGAAAAAAAGAAAAAATCTTTCGATCAAACCCTACTATCGCTATCCACGGCAATCTCCAGACTACCCCCGTCGTGGTCCGCGACGGTGGTCGTCGTATGAACTCCCTCGTGGCTCACCACCACCGCCTTAGGCGCCGCCCCGTTCTTAAACTTCCCCCCGACGAACCTCTGCTGCTGAACCACCAAGACCGACGCCGTGCTCCCAAAGTCGGGCGAAGCCAAGACGTCCCCAACGACCCCGAGCTCGGGGCACTCGCTCCACGCCCCGAGCCCAGCCATTATAGGCGAAGACTGATGATTCCTCCCCGTTATGAGCAGGTCGTAGCTATTCTCAATCCCCCTCAAAGACGCCGCGAGCCCCACCCCGTCTCTGACAATGTGCTCTTGGTACACGAAGTTCTGATTCTCCATGTTCGCCTGCCGAACTTCGTCTATAAGCCCATTGTCCACCCTACGCTCCCTCGCCGTGTCGCAACCGTATAGAAGGAATCGTATCACCGTTAGGGTTACGCTCCCGTGGCCGGCCATCCGGGCCCCGTAGCTCAACGACTCGGCGTCGTCCCGCCCGCCGATGTAGACCACGGCCACCCTGTAGACGGCCTGGCCGTTGAGGATGGAGACCGAGCCCGTGAGGACGCCGCGGTCCACGAGGATGGCGACCGAGCACGGAGCCTTCTCGAGGACGGCTAGGTTCATGGTCTGGACCGCGCGGTTCACGGAGGATATGGACCCGTCGATCTCCCACTGCTTGTGGAAGGGTAGGACGACCACGTTGGCGCACTGGTCGACCGCCACGCGGCATATGTCCTCGTTCATCGTCTCGAGGTGGGAGACGGCGCTGAATGACTGGACGGTCACGCAGCTCTCGTTGCAGAGCTCGTACTGCCTCAGCGCGTTGATGATGTGGCACGACCTGTTTCATTGAGAATTTTGTGAGTTTTGTTTGTCCCCAAGTTGACATATCGAGAGTCAATCTCGTCTTATCGCAAATTGATTTTAGGCAGAATCCCTCACTTTTTTTTTTATAGTAGCACAACAGTTTTTTGTTCACGAGGACCCGATTCATATGTTGATGTGTTAGGCTAATCATGCATTGATCAATTAGTACGATCTACTCCCATTAGCAATTTGTCTTTGTTGATATTATAAAAGAGTGGGTGAGTTAACTAAGATAAGTGAATTAATATATCAAGAAGCTATTTCCTCCTTTGTATAACCACTTGATTTTATCCCCAAAGGCTGGGCTCCAATTTCTAATAGTTTTAGAAAATATCCAACCTCGAATCGGTGGGCTGGAGCGTGCGGGTCGACTGGTGGGCCACGAGCATGTTGGTGGCTCGGCCGGTGAGCTCGACGAGGACGACGGCTATGACCGCAACGTGGCTGTACTCGGTGGCGTTGGTGGCTTCTAAGAGGTTGATGACCGATGGGACGCTGTCCTGATTCTGTATGCATACGAGGATTCGCAGCTCAGCGTCTCTCTTGGTGTGCTGTATGGTGCGCCGCCTCGCCGGGACGACAAAGTGCTGCGAAGGGTCGTAGAGGAGCTTTATCAGTGGTGTGACGATGGCGGTCACGGCGACCACCGAGACTACGCTGAGCGCAAACTCCTCGTCCTTGAGTAGGCCGCCGTCCTGCCACAGGTTGAAGACGAAGAGCTCCGTGACGCCCCGCGCGCAGAGCATCAGCGCTACGACCACCGACTCGTGCGAGTGTATGTTGAGGAATATGCGCGAGGAGACGACGACGGTGGCTATCTTTATGAGCACGGCGGCGAACACCACCGAGAAGACGATTCCGAGGGATTTCATGTCGATGATGAAGATGTTCGTCTTCAGGCCGCTGGTTGTGAGGAAGGTCGGGTAGAGGAACTTTCCGATGGGCAGGTCGAGCTTCGTGATCATGGCGGCGCCTAACGGCGGGCCGTCGGGGACCATGTAGCCCAACAGGAGTGGGCCGAATACGTAGTGCTGGCCTATCGTCTCCGTGACGTAGCCCGAGATTAAAACTCCGACGAAGCACGAGAAGACGTGTATCTCCCCTAGGGATTTGCCGGACGGGATTCTCCTGACGGCGCGCTTTATCACCGGCCTGAGGACGAAGATCAACAAGGCGGAGAAGGCCATGGCTGAGGACAGCGAGAGGAACGAGCGGAGGGGCTCGAGATCTGAACCTAGGATTGCGTTCAGGACGACGACGACGGTGGTTGTGATTAGCTCACAGAATAAGGCGGTGGAGCTCGCGATTCTGCCGAGGTCGCTGCCGGACATTCTTAGCTCTGCGAGGAGGCACGAGATGTTCGGGAAGGACGTGAGGCAGCTCGAGGCGGCGATGTAAGGCAGGGCTTTTGAGAGCGATTCTTCCATGGGGATGGCCGACCTTGCGAGCAAGGACATGGAGACGGAGAGCGTCATGGAGACGAACGTCGACGGCAGTCCGATGGCGACGGCGTGCTTCGCCGGCCGGACCATTAGGCGCATGTCCGACCTTATCCCTATTGCGAAGAAGAAGAACATCAGTCCCATGTTTGCTAGCGTTTCGAGGGTCACTCTGCTCTTTATGGGGAACAGTTGCGTGCCGAGGACGGTGGCGTGGCCGAGCAGCGTCGGCCCGAACAGTATGCCGCCCTGAAAGTAAAGAGGAGATGAAAGTCGCCGGCGGCGGCGGCGCGGATTAGTTTATTTTTTATTTATTTAAATTCTTACGACGATTTGGGAGACGATGGAGGATTGGCCTAGGGGGCGGAGGAAGGCGTCGATGAGGAGAGAGAGGATGGAAATGGAGGAGAGCTGAAGGAGGATTAATGGAACTGAGTAGTTCAACGGATTTCTGTGAAGCCATATTCCGAAGGTGACGATGTTGTCTTTGATTTGGCATACCATGTACTTGTCCAACCCTGACGACGTTGCGTCTGAATCTGGCATTATTGCTTTGCTTCTTTCTTTGCTATAGCTTTGTTAGTTTATGATTCAAAGTTTGGATTTTTTTTTTTCTCTTTTTCCTCTTTTCTGGGTTGGTGTTGATGGGATTGAGTTTGGATTGAAGGGGAAGGAAGAAAAATCGTTGTGCTCTACACATACTATGTTAGCTTATGTTGTAATGAGTGGTGGCTTGTGAAAGAGTTCGTTAGAAGCATATGGACTCAATTTGTTTCTTAGTTTGTAGAATAATATATAGGTTTTTATTATTACCATTTTCGATGATCCATGGATCAGCGGGGATTGATTATTTAATATTGGTACTCTTGTTATGCGATATAAGTACAATCTTGTATCAATAATCAAATTGATTGCAAACTGAGTGGGAATGCATGTACATATAACAACACAGTTCTTCACGATCTAACATTTTAACCGAAGATGATTACTTGTGTAAGCTTTTTTCACAATCACGTGAAGTGATGGGGCGATTAAACTGAAAGTGGTCGAGGATTATGCTTAAAAAAGTATGTATATTACTTTTGTTGAGTAAGATTATTTTGTCTTTCATTGATGATATTTAAATGAATGGGGTAGTAAGACTCCCATCAAAATCTGGATATTTTAATAAAACTCCCATCACGATCAATAGTGTAATAAGACAGTACCACATGCCACTTCTTTTGATCACAAAAGTGTTATCAACTTCTCCCCAAGAGGTAAAACCGAACCCAACATCTCAAATCAAGACCTAATTTTCTTAAATAAGAATAGGATGTTATCATCCATGCACAAAAGGTAATAAATACCGGGGCTTTGTAGTATTTGATTGATCACAATTCTATATATTCCATTTACTATAGAAGTTCCTAGGGTATTCATTAGAGGAATGTTGCATATACCTTTTTTTCATTCAAGATTTACGCAAAAGCATAAAAATAATGGTCCAAAATCCAATCCTCTAATATTGCTACATTTGTTGATGCCTATGATTATATTAGTCCTTGCATATTATTTTCTGGTTTGCATGGATGCAAACAATTTGGCTGACCATATGGTGTGTGTGTGTATATATTCTCCTAGTTGAATTACCACTTTCAAATTGGCAGATTGATTCTTATCCATTTGCATCCAATAAGAATATATGCCAGAATTAATAAATATACCCGACCTAGAAAAGAATAATGAGAATAATATTAGAAGAAAAGAAAAAGAATATGACATAAACGTGAGAAGAATATACCCACTCGCTAAATGAGATCGATATTAAGCCCACGCGTAATAGATATTTTCCTTAATGAGATCGATATTTATTTGAAATCATGTCACGTTTCTTTGTCAAGCTAATATTCATTTACACGCGTAAATCACCCAACAACACATGCCACGATAAAACTCGATTAGTAGTGTTAAACCTTCGTATGGATTGTGTGATTATTGCTATAAAAAAAATTGACGAATTAGCTTTTCTTTGTTTATGAAATACGTGAACACAACTTCATAGATAATGTGACATACAATAACACACACACATATATATAGGTATATTTTAATTTAGTGGATGGATGGATGAATGGTTACTTATTAATCACCAATTAATGTTCTTGTTTCATATTTCTTCTTCGCTAAATTAATTGTCGCAATCTCAAATGCGACGTAAAGCCAATGTTCGCTATTTTTCTCAGACTTTCCTTTTCAGCAAGAATATTTCTCAAGTTTGATGACGATGTGTGAGCAAGTATGTTCTGCACCCGTATGTTTCTCAAGAGTATAGTCCAATGTTAGTATTATCTACAAAATTTATAAAAAAAAATGGAAAAAATAAAGACATAGCCAAGTGAACCAAACACACCAACGTTGCATTTTTATATTACACGTCACAAGACGATGGAACATCGTCGATTTTAATACTAAACAAAGACACACACACAACCTTTTTATTCGATTCTCAACCTTATATCAGCCGACCCGACCCGACCCGCCCAAGACCCGACACAAATACCCACAATACAAGACAAAGAAAAGCAAGAAACACTTTGCTTCTTTTCTTCTGATATTTAAAAAGTAACTATTTTAGATGGCGAGAACGAGGCCGGGTACGGATTTCCCGAACCGACCCGAAGCGCTGCTCTCCCACACGGACGCACAGTGCGCCGCCGCCGGCGCTTCCGAAATGCCACAGTCGTCGTCGGACTGGCGACTCTCGAAGCGCGTGACGGTCACGGAGGTGTTGAAGTACTCCCTGACCTGCGTGATTATCCCATCCTCGACGGTCCACGCGTGGACCCACGCGATGGAGCGCGGCTGGTCGAAGCCCTCGACGAGGACGACGGCGTGCCCAACGGCGGAGATACGGTGGGGGGTGAAGGCGAAGGAGCTGCTGCTTATGCTGTTCTTGCTGTCCTCGCCGGCGGCGGGGGAAGTCGTCTCTGATTTTCCGGTGAGGATACCCACCAAGAACTGGTGCGACGGCGGGCCGTGGAACCACCACTCGAGGTCGGCGGCGAGGAGCTTCTGGACGGCCTCCACGTGGCGGGCGTTTAGGGCTTCATAGAGGGCGCTCACTAGACCCTTGTTTCTAGAAGATTCCTCCAGAATTTTTTCCTCAGGCGACGCCAGTGAATGAACGATTTTATCTGTAATGAATATATATTTCCTACGTTATATCTATCAAAATAGCAGATAGATAGAGATGGGGTTTGATTGAAGAGAAGGTGGTGGGCGTTTATATAGGGAAAGAGGAAGGGTGTTTTGGGGATTTAGGATGAGTTTGGAGGGCAGAATGGGTAAAGAATTAGCTGTCTGTGTGGATATTCACGTTGGAAAGGTTGCATGGGGTTTGAAGTGGGGCCCACTCGTCTCCGATGTCGGCCCACTTTATCGAGAGCCAATCATTTTGACGTTACAGTTGGCTATGAAGCGTTGTTTGACTTTCAGTTATGAAGAGTTTGAATTTTGACTTTTAGTCATGAAAAGTTTGAATTTTCTTTCTTTTCCTAATGTAATTTGTTATATAAATTGTGGGTAAAAGTGGAATTATGACGACAATGTGCGACAATTCTGTTTTATTGGTCAAAATATGTTAACTCCCGCCGAATCAAGGAATTGGACAAATTAAAATTGGTTTCTCGTGGGGTTGTGTCCTAATTTCCAATTGCAATGAAGCTTTTTATACTAAGTTCTAGGATTGTATTATGCATAATACATTTTCCTTAGTGAATCTAGATACATACACGTTTGGAATAAATAGCATATGTGTCACACAAACGGGTAAGAAATCAATCACCAAGGACACTAAAGAACAATTTATAAATATATACATACAGTATACAGTTATGATTAAGGGGATGCAAATAATAAAAGATTTCAAGGGACACTTTGTTTGTGTTGTTTACTTGGAAGCAACTCGCAATTCCCAACATTAAAATTAACCGCCCCTTGAAAACCTCAACTTTCCACTAACAACTAACGAACAAACCTCAGCATTAGATTAAATTAACTCTGTACTAAAAATCCCACAAAAATACAATTTTTTAACTTTGTTTTATCCCTTTCAAAATAAAATAACAAGAATAATCGAGATATATGCAGGTGGCATTAGTGTTCCCTGACACTTTAGCTCTATAATGGGAGTCTTATTGCATTATTAAATAAGCTCATCTTTTGCAGGAGAATTAAAAATCAGTTGGTGCTAATTTTAGACGTTTAGATAACCTTTCGTTTATGTCAGGGGACAAGACATCATTAACACTCTTAGGATGTTACAAGAAAAGGGGCAGTTTAGTAGCAGAGGTCACATTTTTGAAAAAATTTCGAGTTTTAGGAGAAAGTTCAAACCCTAAAATTAACACAAGAAACTCACATGCAAAAGAGGAAAACAAAATATGTGCAATGTACATCACAAAGATCAGAGCTTAAATACAGCGATACAGACCATCATACACTCAGAAATTGAAAAGCTCCTATCAAAATGATAATTTCACAAGACAACAGAAAAGCATGGGGAAAAAAACAGCAGCTTCATAATTCATACCTCTTCTCTACTAATCACAGAAGGAGAAGGTGGCTTCATAGTTTCATCAACCCTTTCTCCGCCCAAAGAAATCGGAGTTCCCGGACTAAAATACCCCTCACCAAAACGGCTCGGGCTAGGAGACCGATTAGCCCTCACCTGAAACTCGCCGTCCTCCCTAGGCAGGGGCAAAATCGGCAATCTCTCTTCCTTCCTATAAAACTTATCCTCGACGATATCGTAAGAATTCCCAGTCCTCACTTCTTGCGCCAAAGAGCACCAACAGCAAAACAGCCAAAGCGCACAGTCGCTTGCGCTCGCCTTACCACAGCAAAACGTATAGCTCGGCAAATTATACCTCTTCCTCATCTGAATACGCCAAAATCCGCCGTATAACAGCCCAAATACGCACAGGAAAATTCCCGTTATGCCCAACACTTCCCTCACCGTTTCCCCGTCTATGTTCACGGCGGCGAGGTTGAAGATGAAAAAAGGCGCCAAGCAAAATAGGAGAAAAGTCGCAACGTGGACGTACATATTCCCAAACCCAAGCCTCTCCATATTCCACCCAAAGACGCAAAAAGTACAGAAAAGCGACAAATAAGCCAACGAAATGTCGTCCCACAAATCAAGAACGCCTCCGCTCCACCTCGGCCTAGCCTCCATCGCTCTTTCCTCGCTGGCTCTCAACGCAAAAGAGAATCTTTTTTCGAGCGAATGCCTCCTCGACTGAACTCGGGCGGTTTCGGGCGCCGATTCTTCGTCGCCTTCGACTTCG
Organism: Craterostigma plantagineum; assembly: GCA_027422505.1. Taxonomy (NCBI): domain Eukaryota; kingdom Viridiplantae; phylum Streptophyta; class Magnoliopsida; order Lamiales; family Linderniaceae; genus Craterostigma; species Craterostigma plantagineum. The sequence continues at coordinate 29,626,892 of JAPQWV010000003.1, read as the reverse complement.
TAGTCCCTTCCTAAAGGGGAAAGCATCGAGTAAACGCCAGCGACGGCGGGCGCACCGATCGCCACTGATATGCATATTCCGACGCCTATTGGGGGACGCTGCGCCCTTCTGTAGCCCAAATTTAGGCCGCAAAGCGCATACTGAGCTAAGCAGTTGACGTTTAAGAGGAGAACGACGACCATCATGTGGGCCCACTCGTTGGGCTTGTAGGAACCGTTCTTGCAATAAGCCTTCCTCAGCTTTAGGATGTCCTCGGGCCGCCACCTGGCGAGGAGGGATAGGTGGTAGATCCTCTTTGGGTGCTGATACAAGCACATGAGAGTGAAGAGAGCGTTGAGTATCTGATTGTTGACTTCGAACCACGTGTCCCTTTGGGACTTCTTACGAAGGGCGTGGTCGAGCATCCCAGTCATTACCATGAAGAGGATTGCGCCTGAAACTGCGACGCAGATTATCCACACGAAGAGGGCTAAGTTTAGGGGATTTTTGATCCATTCTTTGGCCATTCGAAGGAGGCAGTCCCAATCCATTTTTCGGGAGAATAGTTTGTGGAACCTTTCGCGGATGTGTAGGCTGCTGCTCGAGGAAGGGATTGAGCGCGAGATTTCGTCCCTTTCTGAAGTTATTCGCTGGAATTTGGCAGAGGGAGAGTCTAAGCTGCTGAATTTTAGGAGGCTAAGCCTTTTTGGGAGGGGAGATAGGCCATTGATGTATGCGCTTTTCGAGGTTCCTTCGCTTATGAGTCCCCTCTGCGATGTGGAGATGTGAAGTGGTGGAATGTGATTCTTCTTCGACTTAGGAGAGATGGAATCATCGTTTTTGCTGCTACTCTCGCCATTAGAAGCTGAACTCATTGTGTCTTTTGTTGTCATGAAAAGCTAATCCCAAACTTGATTTTTATTTAGTTTGGACAGTGAAACAGCTGAGAGCTGCAAGTACAGAAAAATTGAAACCTCATTCCACTAAAGTTTTTAGGCAAGACGTACCTTTTCATAGCAATTGTAATAGAAATTGTGAACTCAACAAAGTCAACTAAGAAATACCGCAAAATCACTCATTGGGTTTGCTTTGCTAAAGTCCTACCTCTAATTGATGTTGAAAAGCACAGATAAGGGAAGAAATCAGATTTCAAAACAAACAGAACTTCGATTTGATAATCGTAATCACAGACCGCAACCAACAACAGATATATCCTAGGTTTTACGAAGTAACAGAAGTAGATAGACAAGAAAATCAGCGACTATCCAATATAAACGTGATAAGAGACGAAGAATTTTGGGACTCACGGAATTAACTTGAGACGAAGGAAGGGACGAGGTCGTTCAGTTGATCCAAGCTTTTCATCGACGAACGAAGGCTTAAGAACTGTTGCCAAAGCTATCTGTGCCTTCGTTGATTTTTCTTTTTACCCTTTTTAATGTTTTATTAATGAAAGAGGTTATGCGTGTAATAATCGTGTCAACTTCGAATTTCCAAAAGCATCCATTGAGTAATTGTAACTTTCCAATGAAATTCAGGTTAGTATTAATGATACAGGTTACCTTGTTGAAATTCCCCATTTTTGTTATTAAGGTTTGAATTTAAAACAATTGTTACAATAATCATCTTCATATGCGTAAAATGTCCGTACCAAAACAATAAATAAACAACCAACAAAAGATTTATAAACACAGCAATGATAGAGAGCAATCAAGTTAAGAATATTCTATTCTTCCCACAAAAGATTGCTACTATACGCATTAGATCGAAATGATTATCAATCAATGATGTGGTGATTTCGAATTGAACTAAAATTACTTGAAATGTGAAGGATTATAGTGGCGCTTTGTGAACATGAATTTAAAAAGGAAAAATCTTTAATTTTTAAAATATATTTGTGGAGGAATATTGAATGGCTGGATAAACTAAGACATTCACCACCCGATACCCAAAACGCAAAATGGGTAGAAAAAAAAGTCCAACCGAACTGCAACCCTAAACCCATAATGGGTTGATGGATTTTTTTTTTCTTTTCAAATCCATTTTTGCGCTTTTACTGTTCACATACCAAAAAGTTTGATAAAATTATATTTTGGCCCATAATGTTAGTTAATTATTTTAAAGTCCTATTTGGTAAATTATATTTTTGCCCCCAAATATTATTTTAATCATTTTCAGTCTTATTATGGTTTGTCATTGTTATTATTATCATTACTATTATTATTATATTGTTATTATTATCATTATTATACTATTATTGTTGTTTTATTGTCATTATTAGTATGATGATTGTTTCTATTAATATTAATATTGTTATTATCATTTATTATTATTATTATTATTATTATTCATCATTAAATTTATTTAATTTTAATTTGAGTTGTACAATAATAGTGTGGTCTAATATGTAATTATGACAATGTTATTAATATTGAAAAATTGTAAAAGTTGATGTGAAAGAGAATATTTTAAGAATATTCTTTTGAGTTTGAGAATGAGTTTAATAGTTGGAGTTGAATTACTGTTTGATGTGATATTTACTGCAAAATGGGTTTTTAAACGGGTTTTCCGGTTGGAGATGACCTAAAAACCAAAGAAGTGGGAATACACATGGGAAAAAGACTATATTACCATTGGTATAATGGGAAAAGACTATATTACCATTGGTATAACTCAAAAAAATAAGCCTAATAATCTCCACGGAATATATAGAAAAATACTCATTTATATAGGTACATGTTATAATAATTATTTTGAACATTGATACCTGATCTGCCGCAAGGTACATCATATAATAACACATTTAGGTACCATATTGACGGCTCGTTTGATACCCATGTATAGATGGGTATCAAATAGGTATGATTAAATTTGCCCATGTTTGATATCATTGTAAAGTTATACATGGCATGTATAACCACGCCTGCCTATTACACAAAAAACGTTGATAACGCTTGAATACACAAACCCACCACAGAGGTGGGTATATTCATACATTTTTTATAATACCACATTTACCCCGATAGGAAGCCCGGCCACGTCGACACTCTCCTCCGCCTTCACCCTCTCTTCCGACTGGCTGCGACGTCCAAATGATGCTTTTCTGTAAAGAGAGAAGAAAAGAGAGAAGAAACCTTGAGAAGAAGAGAAGCTTATTGGTCTTTGCTGAAACAGAGCTCATCATAAGAAAAACAGAGTAATCATCAAATCAAACGATACTCTGTAAATCTCAAACCCTAAAAAAATTTGAAGAAGACGATGCTTTCTGTAAAGCTTCTCTGTTTCGGCCCTTTACCCTCTCTCTAATTTAGGAAATTGAAGAAGACGATGAGCTTTGGTACTTTCCTTTTTTTATTGCTTTTTGTAAAAAAGGTTAAAAATGTCTTTTGAGTATATTTACATGTTTCATACACACCTCAAACACATATATCAAACACAATTTATATTATTACACAAATAACTAATACCCACATATCAAACATATTAAAATATACTATCAACAAAATCCTTGTATAACCATACACAAATAACTTATACCCATGTAATCCATAAACAAGGATATCAAACGAGCCCTGAAACGTATTGTGGTACATAATACAGAGTGAGAAAATGATACATCATATACACATTAAGGTACCATATAGGAACGTATATGAGTACCATATAAACGCGGGACGTGGTATATAATACACATATAAAAAGATACGTTAAAACTGGGAAAATGGTACGCACCGTTAAACGGATAATTATTTAAAAAACGTCATGACACTTATATTTGCAAATTTTTAATAAAAATGAGTATTTTTTAACCAATTCGCCTAATCTGTTTACCTAACTAAGCGATTTTATATAGTATCCATAGTTGTTCCATCCATGTCCATAGAAAGCTTACAAAGAAGATAACAAAACCGATAAGAAAAGAACACATTTCTTCCCTTCAATGGCCGCCGCCGACTCAAGCGAATTGCTCCACGATTTCTCGCCGCTGTTCAAACAGTACAAAGATGGTCAAGTCGTGAGAATGGTAGCTGCAGATTACTCCCCGCCGTCTTTGGATCAAGAATCAGACGTCCGATCAAAAGACGTCGTCATCTCGCCGGAGACCGGCCTCTCGGCGAGGCTATACGTTCCCAAAAACCCCACCTCCGCCGGCGGAAAGCTGCCGCTCCTAATCTATTACCACGGCGGAGGATTCGTCATAGAATCGGCCTTCTCAAATCAGTACCAAACCCACCTCAACAACCTCGTCTCAAAAGCTCAAGTCGTCGCCTTATCGGTTAATTACAGATTAGCCCCCGAGCATCCACTGCCGGCGGCGTACGAAGATTCTTGGGAAGCCCTTAAATGGGTTGCTTCCCAATCGGAAAAGGAAGATTGGATCAGAGACACGGCGGACCTGGGCCGCGTCTACCTCGGCGGAGACAGCGCCGGCGGGAACATAGCCCACAACGTGGCTATGAGGTTTGGGTCCGAAAAAATCGATGGGATTAACCTAATTGGGATGTTCCTAAACTGTCCGTACTTCACTGGGGAAGAAGCGATCGGCCGCGAGGAGCAACACCATCCAGTTTTCCCGAAGAGCTTCTCCGACAAGCTGTGGCGGTACGTCTGCCCTGAAACGCCGGGATGCGACGATCCTCGGATCAACCCCGGCGAGGACGCGAAGCTCGCCGCCCTGGGGTGTAAGAAAGTGCTCGTACACGTGGCTGGGAAGGATCCCCTGAGGTTGAGGGGATGGTATTACAAGGAGGTTCTTGAGAGGAGTGGCTGGAATGGAGAGGTTGAGGTTGTCGAGGTTGAAGACGAAGAACACGTGTTCAGCGTGATGTTTCCGACCACCGAGAATTCCGTCGCTTTCTTCGATAAGGTTTCCTCGTTTCTTACACAAGTAAAGTAGTCGTCGCTGTCAATGACGTTTTCTACATTTCTTGCTTTGCTTTGTGAGAAAGACGTAATATTCATATAATCCTAATCATATGAAAGCCAGATCGCGTTATTATGATAATCTGGGCATTGCAATAACAAAGATCATCTTTTTGCCACCTTAAACCGAGGCAACAACCAACCTCGGAGGTCAGTTCAGTTTCAGTTCAGCGTTTAAGATCACAATGAGGATAACCGAGATCTATCTCGTCTCACTCTCAACCCTATTCCTACTTCTCAATCCATCACAATCATTACCAACAACAAACTCGTCGGCGGCCGACGAAGTACTCTACGACATATCCCCCTTCATAAAAATATACAAAAGCGGCCGAGTCGAAAGGCTCATAGGCACCGACTCCGTCCCGCCCTCGCCCGACGACCCCAAAACCGGCGTAAAATCGAAGGACATCTCGTTCTCCAAACTCCTAAACCTCACCGCCAGGGTTTACCTTCCAAAAAACGCAAACCCTAACCGAAAACTCCCCCTAATAATCTACTACCACGGCGGAGGCTTTTTCACCGAGTCCGCCGCCTCACCCAACTACCACAAACACCTAAACTCAATCGTTGCAAAGGCGAAGGCCGTCGCCCTTTCGTTCAATTACCATCTCGCCCCCGAGCACCCCCTCCCCACTGCGTACAATGAATCGTACTTCGCCCTTACGTGGGCCCTAACCCACCGAGAAGGCAAGGGGTTCGAGCCCTGGCTCAACGAGTACGTTGACTTTGGCCGGGTCCACCTGGCAGGAGACAGCGCGGGGGCCAACGTGGCCCACAACGTGGCGGTTCGGGCGGGCCTGGGCGGGTTTCGGGTCGAAGGGCTCGTGCTGAACTGCCCACACTTTTGGGGGAAGAAGCTAACGAGGGGTGAGGTGAGGGACGTAGGGCTAAGGAGGCTCATGGAGAACATATGGGTACATGCTTACCCTGGTTCGAAGGGGTTCGACGACCCGTCGTTGAACCCGGCGACCGACCCGAGCCTGGGGAGGCTTGGGTGTAGGAGGGTTTTGGTTTTCGTGGCGGGGAACGATGTTTTGAAGGGGAGGGGTTACTATTACAAGATTCTGGTGGAGAGGAGCGGGTGGCTCGGGATGGTTAGGGTCGTCGAGGCGAATGGAGAGGAGCACGATTTTGCGTTGAGGTTCCCCGACTCGACGGGGGCGGTTAAGTTGGTTGAATTGTTTGGTAATTTTATCAATTACCACACTTTTGAATAGAATTGTACGTACCCTTGTTGAGGTATTTATATTAAGTCGTTAGAGTAATAAAGGGTGGTCTGGTGTATCGAGTTGTTGAAGGAAAAAGGAACAAGTTTTATAATTATGTTAGAAATATGATTTGTTTGAATTGTTACAATTGAGGCTCCATCTGCAACGAAAATGCAGGAATCTTGTATTAAGCCTTGAAGTAATACATGTTTCTTTAGGAACAATATTGTGAATTTTTCAAAGTAATAAAATATCCAAGATTGAATCTCAAGGACAGATTGTCCAGTGAGTACCATGTAAAGACTATGAGATGCATGCAGCCTTTATTTGTTGACCGCACAACTAATTTTCTGCCTGTTTTAGTATTTTCATCATTAGAGTTTACCATCATTATATGATGATTAATGGTCGTGATTCGTACATTCGATTTTAGGTTACGGATGTATGGTCAAAGATATCCGTAGTATCTCCAAAATTAACAACTTAATCTCAACAATATAATGTGAGAAAATCAGTCTAAATACAATTGTTGGCCAGCATTATTACTTACACTAGGCTTGGTCAATCATGTATCCATTTATGTTACATTTACCACAATTAAATATCCATTTAATTATTTAAATAAAACGATTGAAGAGCCTAAAGTCGCCACCCACCGACCTATTACATTCAATTGTTATAAGCTTATAAAACCAAAAACCGACCGAACGGCTATTTGAGACAAAAACCACATGTTTTCTATAATAACATCACAATTCAATACAATACGCTTGAAGAACAATAATTGAAGAAACTTTTCAACTGCCCAAAAAAGAGTCCAAGCAAAGGGCATTACGGTCAAAACACAAGCAGTACAAGGATCAAGATCATATTAATAACAGCAAAAGCCACTGACACACACTACTAACACAGCAAGCAACCTTTTCGTATTCTTTTGGAAATGGCGTAGCTTTAGTTTAGGGCTCCCTACGCTCTTACCAAATCATCGCGACGACGCCGTATCAATGCTCTATCCTATCCCACATCTATTGCAATTTGCATGATTAATGTTGCCATCTTCATGTTCCCAAACAAACTGTCCTTCTCTGTTCCTCTTCTCACCATTATCTCAAATTTCAAGAAACTCCTTGTTGCTCTGTCTACCATTATCACAAGAACTTGAAAGAGAGAGAGAAAGAGCCATCTTTTTCTGACAAGAATTCCATGGCGTTTTTGAGGGTTGCAGCTATGACACAATGGGCCTGCGTTTTCATGGCGTTTCATCTCATTTCCAAGGCTGCTGCGCACACAGCAGCGCGGCCCAGCTCTCGGCACTCTGACGGCGAGGCTTTAATGGCGTTTAAGAACTCTCTCGACAACTCAAAACCGCTCTTTTCATGGACCCAAAACGGTTCACACTGTAACTGGACCGGCGTCTCCTGCGACGAAGAAGGCCGAGTTACGTCGCTCGTTCTTTCCCCAGACAAAGCGCTCACCGAGCCGATTAGCGGCGTTTTACCATCTTGGCTGTTTTCTCTTACAGCCCTCGTAGTGATGGATCTTTCGAGCAACATGTTGCATGGGGGAATACCAACTGCTATTTCTTCCCTGCGCAGGCTTCAAGTCTTGGACTTGGGACACAATCAGCTGAGCGGAGAGTTGCCGAGTCAACTAGGCGAGTTGACTGATCTTCGAACCCTAAGACTTGGGCCCAACTCTTTCGCCGGAAAAATCCCGCCTGAGATTGGAAACTTGGTGAAGATTCAACATTTGGACCTTTCTGGGAATGGGCTCGAAGGTAATATCCCACCTCATTTCGGTAACTTGACTCAAGCCGTGGTTTTGGCCCTTGGTAGTAATTTTCTTGAAGGTACTTTGCCCGAAAATCTATTTGCCAAGTTCGAGTATCTGTCCTCGTTTGACGTTTCAAACAATTCTCTATCTGGGAAATTGCCATCCGAGATCGGAAAAGTTGGTTCACTGAAAGAGATTGTCATTGGGAGCAATCATTTCGATGGACTGTTGCCTGAGGAAATTGGAGATTTGTCAAATCTTGAAGTTTTATCAGCACCTGCTTGTAATTTCAACGGCCCATTGCCTGATACCTTCTCCAAATTGAAGTCTTTGAACAAAATCGATCTTTCTTACAACCCTTTGCAGTGTTCGATTCCGAGCTTTGTGGGCGAGCTAGAAAGCTTGACTTCAGTAAATCTTGTTTATGCTCAGCTCAATGGTAGTATACCTTCGGACATTGGAAAGTGTAAGAAATTGAACATGCTGATCCTCTCTTTTAATTCCCTGTCTGGCGATTTGCCCGGGGAGTTAGCACATTTGAATCTCACAACATTTTCCGTCGACACAAACCAACTTTCGGGCCCTTTGCCTTCTTGGATTGGGAATTGGGGATACGTCGATTCAATACTTCTTGCGAACAATCGCTTCACTGGAAAAATTCCACCCGAGATTGGGAACTGTACGATGCTGACTCATATCAGCTTGGGAGGTAATTTGCTCAGTGGCGAGATACCAAAAGACTTGTGTAACGCCATTTCGCTCATGGAGATTGAGTTCGAAGATAACTTTCTCACGGGGAGCATCGATGAGACCTTTGTAAACTGTAAGAATCTGACACAGCTGGTGTTATTGCATAACAACCTTGTTGGCCCTATCCCGGGATATTTATCAGAGCTGCCATTGATGCTTTTAGAATTGGATTCGAACAACTTCACGGGCCCCATACCCTTAAGCTTGTGGAGTTCGTCGACTTTGATCGAATTTTCTGCGTCGAACAATTCATTAGAGGGATCACTACCTACGGAGATTGGCAATGCTTTGTCTCTGCAGATCGTTATTCTCACAAATAACCGTCTCAACGGTTCGATTCCTTCAGAGATTGGAAAGTTGAGTTCTTTATCGGTGTTGAACCTCAACAGCAATTTTCTTGAAGGGGAAATCCCTACTGAGATTGCAAACCTCACATCTCTTTCGACGTTGGATTTGGGACGCAACAAACTCAGTGGCTCTATTCCCCGAGAAATTAGCGGTTTGCCTGCTCTGCAATGCCTAGTTCTTTCGTACAATAATCTTACAGGGACTATACCTTACGGAGATTCAAAGTACTTCAATCAAGCCTCGGCTCTTCCCGACGATACTTACGTTCAGCATCACGGGCTCTACGATCTCTCTAACAACAGATTAAGCGGTTCGATCCCTGAAGAACTTGGGAAATCTGACGCCATTGTTGCTCTTCTGCTCAGCAATAACATGCTTTCTGGGGAAATACCGAGTTCTTTAGCACGCCTATCGAACCTCAGCACTCTTGACTTGACTGGGAATATGCTCAGTGGTACTATTCCACTTGAATTCGGCGATACGATTTCACTAAGGGGGCTTTATCTTGGTAATAACGAGCTCAATGGCTCGATCCCAGACAGCCTGGGGAAGCTGAGCAGCCTTGTGAAGCTCAACTTGTCCTCGAATTTTCTGTCTGGGGTGATCCCTGATAGCTTCGAAAACTTGAAGGGGCTTTCACATTTGGACTTGAGCTCTAATTCGCTGGTCGGGGAAGTACCTTCGCTGTCGAATATCGAAACCCTAGTCGGCTTATACGCTCAAAAGAACAATCTTTCTGGCAGTTTGGATCGTTTGTTGCAAGCTTCTGAGTTCTGGCGAGTCGAAATGGTGAATTTGAGCGGCAATTCGTTTACTGGGAACTTGCCCATTTCGCTTGGCAATGTGTCCTATTTAACAATCTTGGATCTTCACGGTAATAAGTTTACGGGGGAAATACCGCATGAGATTGGAAATCTGCTGCAGCTACAGTACTTTGACGTATCAAGAAACAATCTTAAAGGAGAAATACCCGACGATTTCTGCGTTCTCACCAGCCTTGCGTACATTAACCTGTCTGAAAACAAACTCGAGGGCCCAATTCCAAGAATGGGGATATGCATCAACCTAACAGAAGATTCGCTTTCTGGGAACGAAAAGCTATGCGGCGAAAACCTAGGATCGACTTGCCCCGCCAGAAAACCCCTGGCAATCAACATATGGGCCTTAGCCCTCATTACATTAGGAACTATTCTAACCGTAATTACGGCGATAACCTTTCTTCGTATGTGGGCCGCCAACCAAAGGAAGCAAAACCCCGAAGGAGGCGAAAAAGGTCACAGAAAGGCGAACAGCAGCACTTCCTCCGACGATCCCAACACCTACTTCTTGAAGAGCAGCAGCAGCAGCAAAAACTCGAAGGAGCCACTGAGCATCAACGTAGCCACTTTCGAACAGCCTCTCCTCAGACTAACCCTAGCCGACGTAATTCAAGCCACGGGCAATTTCTGCAAGTCGAACGTAGTCGGCGAAGGTGGCTTTGGAACCGTCTACAGAGCCACGTTGCCAGCCGTTCAGACCGTGGCGGTCAAGAAGCTGAGCCAGGGAAAGACCCAAGGCCACCGCGAATTCTTAGCAGAGATGGAAACCCTAGGAAAGGTCAAGCACAGAAACCTAGTCTCCTTGCTCGGGTACTGCTCTTACGGCGAGGAGAAGGTCCTAGTCTACGAATACATGGTCAACGGTAGCTTGGACCGCTGGCTCAGGGACCGAGCCGCCCTCAGCTGGGCCAAGAGGTTCAAGATAGCCGTGGGCTCGGCTCGTGGGCTAGCCTTTCTACACCATGGCTTCATACCACACATAATACACAGAGACATAAAGGCCAGCAATATTCTCCTAGACGGTGAGTTTGAGCCTAAGGTGGCTGACTTTGGGCTGGCTAGGCTCATCAGCGCCTGTGAGACCCACGTCAGCACGGCCGTCGCCGGAACCCTAGGGTACATCCCGCCTGAGTACGGTCGGTGCTGGCGGGCAACGGCTCGTGGGGATGTGTACAGTTTTGGGGTGATTTTGCTCGAATTGCTGACTGGGAAGGAGCCGACTGGGATGGAATTTAGGGATTTTGACGGGGGGAATTTGGTGGGTTGGGTTCTGACGAAGGTGAAAGAGGGGAAAGGGGTGGATGCCTTCGATCCTCTGATTCTTGACGGTGATTCGAAGGGAGATATGATTGAGGTTTTGAAGGTCGCCGTTCTTTGCTTGTCTGAGAATCCGGCGAGTAGGCCTTCGATGATGCAAGTTCTACAGTTGTTGAAAGCGATTGGAGAAGAAGATGATGATCAATGATTTATTAACCAACTATTGTTTTATCATATCCTAATTTTGTCTATATTGCGTTTCCATTTAACTACCAACTTATATCAAATAGTCCTTTGTATAGCGCGAACTAACAGCTCATCTCTATTCTATATGTTATATGGGATTAGGGCTTAATTTTATGACGATAATTTATGTATATATGTCTGTTCTTGTCAATTTGTCATTAGGCCGCCAATAGTATCTAATTTTGGGTATATTTTAGGTATCTAATTTAATGTATATATGTCTCTTTTTGTCAATTTGTCATTAGCCGCTAATAGTATCTAATTTTGCATATATGACCTGGTATAGGATGATCATTTTGTGTTAGACCATCTCCAATCCATAAATCTATTTTCAAACTCAAAATGCAGTATTTGTCACATCAAATCATAATTATTCTCCAACGATCAAACTCATTCTCAAACTCAAAAGAATATTCTCCTTCACACAAACTTTTACAACTTTACACTACCACCCACATATTTTACAACTTCACAAATTAAAACAAAAGATAAATTAAAATATTATTCACTATTAATAAATAATTTCAAGTATTAGGTTTACAATATTAAACATTATTTACGCATCATGCAATTTTAAAGGAATAAAATAAATAGATTATAATAGACCAATTAAAACATTTTGGATTAAAAACGAATTATTTATTGAACTGTGGTCTTTTCGAAAGAGTTGAAAACATTTAGGTATATGAATAGTACAAACCCATATTTGGTTTTTTGTGGTGAGAGAAAATGTTAATTACCTATTTTTGGTTTCAGTTTGCATTACGATTGGACACATTTTCTCCCCCATTATGGGATTTGCGTCTTCATTAGGGATGACCTTATAAACTTTCAACATATTATAAATGATATGGTATCTGATGATCATTAACTGGCACCGGATGTCGGTTTGTATTATAAAATATGTCATTACAAAGCAATGAAGCACTGCAAATTGGGGTCTTTAAAACTAAATTTTTTCCATCTGAATCCTAAATGAAAGGGATCTTTTAAAACTAATTTTTTTAACTGAAAACGAAACTTCGTTGGCATGACATGAAAATTTACCTTTACTTTTAGGTACAAAATGTAATGGTTCTTGGTTCGGCCACGTAGGAATGTCGTAAGCCAATCTCTTTTGAGACCATATTAAAGTCGGCCACCACCTTATTCTCACACTTGTTGCTATTTCGAAGCATACTATATTAATCAATTTTGTAATTAGAAGTGTACAACTGTATTGTAACTGTCTCTCTGGAAATGCCTAAAATACACTTGGGTTAATGCAAGGCGTATTGTTTAGAGACGAAGGGTATTATAGTCAATATATACAAGCCTGCGCTTGGCCTTTTGTGTCTAGGAAGAGACACATAAAATAATAACATCGCATCGCATGAAAGAGTTAATCCACTTGAAGATCAGTCTGTCTGCGTCATCATAATCTGCTGCTTCTGCATATATGAAAATGAATGGATAATGAGAAGAAAATCGACGAAGAAAATCGAAAGCCATACGATGATGGTAGTAATAATAATGAAGACGCAGAAAGAGCGACTCGCGAGTGGGACTTCAATCTCTCCGCCGCAATCTCATCTCCCTCCGCCGTCTCCGACGCAATCGGCGCCGTCGAGTTCGACCCCACCGACCGCCTCCTCGCCACCGGCGGAATCGCCAGGAAGATAAGAATCTACGACGCCCACAAACTCGTTGACGGAGAAAACGGCCGCCGCCGCCGACGACGACAGAAAAGGGCGCCGCTGACAGCAGACCACGCCGACGCCTGCGAATTCTACATATGCACGCCGGCCAAGCTGAGCGGCCTAAAGTGGAAGCCCGGGTCGGGTTCTCGGATCGTGGGTTCGGCCGATTACGACGGCGTGGTGACGGAGTACGACCTGGAGAGGCGCGTCTCAGTGTCGAGCGCGACGAACACGGCGGAAGGAGGGTCTGGTGCTTGGACTACCGCCGGGACCCGACCCTCGGCGCGTCGGGTTCCGACGACGGAACCATGCAGGTGTGGGATCCACGGTGCGGCGACGACCCGGCTAAGAATCTGGTGTGTAGGGTCCGACCCAATTCGGCCGCGCCCAGCGCCGTTTGCTCCCTGGAATTCGAACCCTCCGGCGGGCCCCACGTAGTCTTGGGCTGTTCGGACCGACGGGTTTATTACTACGACGTGAGGATGGCGGCGGCCGGCGCCGTCTTTGCCTTAGAAGGACACGAAAAAGCTGTGACGTACACCAAGTTTCTCGACGACCAGACGGTGGTTTCGTCCTCCGTAGACGGTTGCCTGATGACGTGGAGCGTCGGAGATCGGCGGATGATTAGGACGTACAGAGGGCACGTGAATCGCCGGAGGTTCGTCGGACTTTCGGTTTGGGGTGGCGGCGGGTTGCTGTGCTGTGGGTCGGAGGATAATCGGGTTTTTGTGTACGATGTGAGGTGGGGCGAGCCCATTTGGGCTCATGGGCTCGAGCCGTCGTCCGGCCGGAGGTCATCCGGCGACGGCGAGTCTGGGTTCGTGAGCGGCGTTTGCTGGCGAGGCGGCGGTGGTGGTGGTGGGGATAGGTGCACTTTCGTTGCTGGTGGTTCCGATGGTGTTTTGCAGGTGTTTGAAGGTGAGAGGAAATCGATTTCTTGATTAGTTTTCTGACGAGTTTTGTTGTTTAATTTCATTTTTTTGTGGATTAATGTTTTACGCTGATGATACGTTTTGGTTATTCTAACATAATCGTGCTTGTTACGTGAACATCCATATTTATATCAAATCTATTGGCCTATTTATTAGTTCTTTACAAAAAGTTACCAAATGCATAATAATTCATTGGAAGGATGATCATGAAATTAATTCGCTGAAGTTGAATAATCCTTTCCTATAGACGGTATATGAATTTATTTAAATTGTGATTCCCACTAAATTTAAGAAAGAAAGAAGAAAAAGTAAGGCAGCCGTTGTCTACAATGGAATTATACACATCCAATATCTAGATTATGGAAATCCGAAGAATCCAAATTACGAACACATAATACAATTTACTTGTTTCAAGAATCACTTGGGAAATGACAAAAATAATGAAACTATGAGGCACTACTCGACAACCAGAAAATTATTCGTGATGAGTTAAATTTGTAATTCCAATTTTTCTTTATACAAATATGGTATAAACCAATTAAGGTTTCATCATTCTTTTCCCCGAAATAAAGTGTCGGTGTTCGAACATGTAATATATAAATTATTGGCTAAAATGCTCGTGGTTTCGCCGAAATACACATAAACCCTCGTGGTTTTTTCTTGTACAGTACTCCCTCATGGTTTAACTAATGTTATCAAAACAAGTGCATGAAGAAGGTCGTGATGTACTGATCAAATCAGCTGAAGATTGAATGTTTGCATTCAGCATTTCATGGAAGAAAAGAAGAACAGAGGAACAGAGATAAAAGGCGCTAGCAATTATTAGGCGCGCTTTCATTTAAACCAACGACTCACTTATTAAGTCGTTGCTCATGACGACGATTTCATCTATGCTTTCAAGTGAAGAGTTGGCGCCAATTTCACATATAAAAATAAGAAGCTTATGCGATTTACAGTTGAGTTTTTCAAGTCATCGTCCTCAGCTGTTTTTCTTTTTTTTGCTCTTGCAGAAGATCAGTTTTACGATCTTCTTGATCTTGTAATCAGACGTTGATAATTAGTGATTGCACTTAGCACCGTGGATGTAGGATTTATCAAAAGATCCGAACCACGTAAAATCGTATTGTCCACACAAATCAAGATTCAATTTCTTTTCATGGTATCAGAGCAATTGCTGCCAGCTCGTGTGATTCAATTGATTTAATTGACCAAATTGCGACAGACTCGACAGAATTAGGGCTAAATCATGGAGGCAGAGGCAATGGCATCAAATTCAGCCGCATCAGCTCAGATGAATGACCCATACTTCTTGATCGGTAACGATTCTTCAGGCCAATTTCTGGTGCACGAGAAGCTCAATGGGGATAACTATGCAACCTGGAGTCGAGCAATGATGATTGCTCTCACTGGAAGAAACAAAGAAGGGTTTGTTAACGGTGATCTCAGTCCACCAGAGCCAACTCAGAAGGATAAACTCGCCGCTTGGAAAAGAAATAACAACGTTGTTATTTCTTGGATTATTAACTCTGTTTCTAAAGAAATTTCTACGAGTATATTGTATAGTTCGTTGGCTAGGGATGTTTGGGTTGATCTTCAGGAGAGATTTGGGCAAACCAACAGACCTAGGATCTTCCAACTAAAGAGGGAATTGGTCAATCTAGCGCAAGGCAGTGATAGCGTGGCAGTCTACTATACTAAACTCAAAACTTTGTGGGAAGAATTGGCTAATTACCTACCAACCTGTCAATGTATCTGCGGAGGAATGAAGATAATGAAGACTCAACTTGATGAAGACTATGTAATGGTCTTCTTGATGGGTCTGAATGATGCTTACTCTCAGCTCAGGGGCCAAATACTCACCATGGAACCACTGCCCTCGATTAATAGAGTATTCTCACTGCTAGCCCAAGAGGAAAAGCAGAGATCCATGGTACTTGGGGCAGTCAGAAGCAGTGATGATCAAGTAAATAACATGGCCATGCTTGCTGCAAAGAATGACCAGTTACAGGCAAAGAAGGGCTTTCTTGGACTGAGAAGGGATACATCTAGGCCAATCTGTACTCACTGCTCAAAGAAGGGGCATACCATTGAAAACTGCTATCAACTACATGGCTACCCGCCAGGTTTCAGGCAAAACATGAAATATAAGTCAGTCAGGGTCAATCATTCAGCAGTAGATGTCTCACAAGGTTCAGGACAGCAAGCCAACCTTATCAGAAATCAGGACTCAGACTCATCTGGGAGTAATGGAATGATCCAACTTAAACTCACACCATTTCAATTGCAGAGCCTGAGGTCATTAATAAACCAGTCTGACAACACTCAGAGAGGAGAAGATGCAGGTCATTTGCAACAAGCAGGTAAAAGATCAGGTATCTGTTTGTCCCTCAGTGTTCCAGAGTTAACACATACCAGCATATGGTTGCTGGATTCAGGTGCTACCATGCACATATCAGGGAACAAAGATATACTAAATGATCTACATTATATTGATAAATCTGAAATAATATTGCCAGATAACTCTGTGATTGAAGTACAGCAAGCAGGTTCTTTCAGACTGAACCAGTACTTATCACTCACTGATGTGCTCTTTGTGCCCGAATTCCATTTTAATCTTATTTCAGTGAGCTCCTTGATCAATAGCTGTTCTTGTAAGGTTGTTTTTGAGCCTGATTCATTTGTGATACAGGACCATTCACAGAAAGTGATTGGCAAGGGTAAGCTGGAATCAGGTCTTTACATCATCAAAGCACCAGCTGAACCAAGAATGCATAATAACCACTATGATGTTTCTGTTTGCATGAATAACATGTCTGCTGATGTGTGGCATAGAAGGATGGGGCACCCTTCCCACAGGGTTTTAGATATGTTAAAGCAGTCAGTAAGATCTGATAATAAAGCAGTAGATACTTATTGCAAAATCTGCCCCTTAGCTAAGCAAAAGAGAAGTGTGTTTCCCAATAGCAATAAAACTTCGTGTTCTCCATTTGATCTCATACATTGTGATGTATGGGGTCCTTTCCATGTACCTTCTTATTTGGGACATCAGTACTTTGTTACTATAGTTGATGATTTTTCAAGATTCACATGGCTTTACATGATAAAGCAAAAATCAGAGGTGCAAGCTGTTTTGCCTCAGTTCTTAGCTCTTATAGAAACACAGTTTGGTTATAGAGTTAAAACAATTAGAACAGATAATGCACGAGAATTTAACATGCTAGAACTGTTTAGAACAAAAGGTATTATGCATCATTTGTCGTGTGTAGAGACACCACAACAGAATGCGATAGTTGAAAGAAAACATCAACACTTGTTGAATGTAGCGAGGGCACTTTTCTTTCAGTCCGGTCTGTCCTTAGAGTACTGGTCAGAATGTACCTTAGCCGCCACTTTTCTGATAAATAGAACACCTTCAACAATCTTGGATGGAAAAAGTCCTTATGATCTCCTATACCAGAAACCATTTGACTATAGTACTTTACGAGTGTTTGGATGTCTTTGTTTCAGTTCCACTCTTGCAGGTTCAAGGAGGAAATTTGATCCACGGGCGAGTGAATGTATCTTTCTGGGATATCCAAATGGTGTCAAGGGGTACAAGGTAATGAATTTGGCAACTAAAAGGGTGTTTATTTCCAGGGATGTGAGATTTAGGATGTTTTCCCTTTAAAGAAGCAGCTTGATTCTGATCAGTCCATGGCAGACCCTTTCTCTGATTTGGTGCTGCCCAAGTCAGACTTGTCCTACACTGAGAATGACACTATACAGATGCAGAGCACTGCTGATCAACAGGCAGCTGATGAAACTGGGAATGCAGAAACAGCAGCATCACAGCAAGTTCATCAGGAAACAGCAGAGGAATGCAGCTTGGCAGAAACAGAGGCCCTTGGCAATGCAGCTTTGGACTTGTCACAGACTCATCATCAGGATAATTCATCACTGCAGCAAGGTGCTTCAGGAGTTCATACCAGATCTGGAAGACAATCAAAGAAGCCTACTTACTTAGGGGATTACCACTGTAATAGTTTCCAACAGAGGAAAGTACTATACCCAATCACAGCAGTTCTCTCCAATCAAAACTTTTCTGAGCAGTTTCAGAACTTGATCAATGCATGCTCCATGAGTCAAGAGCCTAAGACCTATACACAGGCATCCACTTCAGCTAAATGGATGGAGGCAATGCATGAAGAACTGAAGGCATTGGAGGAGAATGCAACTTGGTCAGTAATGCCACTCCCAAAGGGCAAAAAGTCCATAGGCAACCGTTGGGTTTACAGAATTAAGTATAATTCACTTGGAGAAATTGAAAAATACAAGGCAAGGCTCGTTGCTAAAGGTTATGACCAACGGGAGGGGGTGGACTACATTGACACATTTGCTCCCGTGGCCAAACCAAGCACTATCAAGATAATATTGTCTCTAGCTGCGAAGCTTAGGTGGAATTTGGTTCAATTAGACGTCAACAACGCTTTTCTCAATGGTGACTTGGAAGAGGAAGTGTACATGGACCTTCCACAAGGTTTTTACAAGGCATATGAGGGGTATGGGAAGGACAAAGTAGTATGCAAGCTACACAAATCCATATACGGCTTGAAGCAAGCCTCTCGGCAATGGAACCAAAAATTTACTATGGCTGTGAAAGAATTTGGCTTTGTCCAAACCCATTCTGACCATACTTTGTTTATGAAAGGTGAGGGAGAACAGCTCATTGTGCTCTTAGTTTATGTCGATGACATAATTCTAGCAGGACCATCCATCCAAGCCATTAATGATACGAAGGCCTTTTGAGCACTTGCTTAAAGATCAAAGATCTAGGTGAGCTGAAATACTTCCTCGGAGTGGAAGTGGCACGAAGTGAGCAAGGTATCTACCTATCCCAGAAACAGTACACACTGCATTTGCTTGAGGATTCAGGTTACATTGGTGCAAAACCACTTAGCACACCAATGAGCTCGACTGTGTCACTCTCAGAAACTAATGGTGAGGTGCTGGCCGATCCCTTCCAGTATAGAAGGCTCGTGGGAAGGCTGCTTTATCTGACTTTTACCAGGCCTGACATCGCCTTCGTCGTGCACAAGCTCAGCCAATACATGGCTTTCCCGAGGACAGCACATTTGGCTGCAGCCCATCATTTGCTGAGGTATTTGAAGGGATCACCAGGTCAAGGGGTTTTCTTGAACTCAGAACAGAATTTTGAACTGAAAGCTTTCTCAGACGCAGACTGGGCAGCGTGCAAAGACACGAGAAAATCAGTTACGGGCTATTGCACTTTCTTGGGCAATTCATTGATAACTTGGAAGGCCAAGAAGCAACCAACGGTTTCAAGATCATCTACTGAGGCCGAATATCGTGCCCTGGCAGCAGTTGTGGCCGAGATTCTCTGGATAAAGCAGTTGCTGGGAGAATTAAGCCTCTCACTGGTGCACACACCTGTAATCTTTTGTGACAATCAATCCGCCATGAAGCTGGCTGTGAACCCGAAATTTCATGAGCGCTCTAAACATATTGAAATAGATTGTCACTTCATCAGGCACCACGTAGCAAGGGGAGCCATCAAACTGCTACCAATTCGTTCAGAACTGCAGTTAGCAGATATGTTTACAAAACCTTTACCAGCCCCAACTCTGCAGCAGCTCTTAGTCAAGATGTCTGTACTAAACTTGTACAGTCCATTGCGGGGGGCTATCAAAACAAGTGCATGAAGAAGGTCGTGATGTACTGATCAAATCAGCTGAAGATTGAATGTTTGCATTCAGCATTTCATGGAAGAAAAGAAGAACAGAGGAACAGAGATAAAAGGCGCTTGCAATTATTAGGCGCGCTTTCATTTAAACCAACGACTCACTTATTAAGTCGTTGCTCATGACGACGATTTCATCTATGCTTTCAAGTGAAGAGTTGGCGCCAATTTCACATATAAAAATAAGAAGCTTATGCGATTTACAGTTGAGTTTTTCAAGTCATCGTCCTCAGCTGTTTTTCTTTTTTTTGCTCTTGCAGAAGATCAGTTTTACGATCTTCTTGATCTTGTAATCAGACGTTGATAATTAGTGATTGCACTTAGCACCGTGGATGTAGGATTTATCAAAAGATCCGAACCACGTAAAATCGTATTGTCCACACAAATCAAGATTCAATTTCTTTTCAAATGTTGCACCGTACCCCCGCACAACATTTTTTTGCCCGAAATTGGATTACACGCGCTCTTATTGCATGTGGGTTAAGCTTGGACCATATTATTTACTGTTAAATAACCAGAATAACCACAAATATTCACCTTCTTTTCAAATGATAACCCCGACCCTCTCTAGAATAAAAATTGATGTCCGGGGGTTATCATTTGAAAAAAGAAGGTGAATAGTTGGGATTATTCTGGTTATTTAACAGTAAATAATATGGTCATTTGAGCGCGTGTAATCCAATTTCGGGCAAAAACTGTAGCCCGGGGGTTGTCATTTGAAAAGAAGATGAATAGTTGGGGTTATTCTGATCATTTAGCAGTAAATAATATCGTCCAAGCTTAACCCACCGGCAGAAGAGCGCGTGTAATCCAATTTCGGGCAAAACTGCTGCACGGGTGTACGGTGCGACATTAGTTAAACCACGAAGGAGTACCATACAATAAAAAAATCATGGAGTTTTATGTGCATTTCGACGAAACTACGAGGGGTTATATGCTTTTCAGCCTAGATTATTTAGACCAACAAAACAAAAGAAAGAAAACTTTGGTCCACAGCCGGAGAATTGGGTTTCGGGGACTACGAGGTTGATTGAGTGAGGGTAACTCTCAACTCTTCAACGCATATATATTAATAAGACATTTTTTAATGATTCTCTTTTTATTATTATTTTTTTTATCGCCAAAGAGCAAAAACTCACAATCTTTTTGTCATCTTTGTGCGCAGACAAAAACTGCCCATGAAATCAGCTCTTCAAAAGCAAACACATTAACACTCCATTCACCACTTCTCATCTCACACAAAATAATCGAGCTCAGTTCAGTCGCTTAACTTCAGGTGAACAAATCTCCCCACATTTTATTTACGTGTTTTTTCCTTATTTTCTTGATTCTTGATGTAATGCGCTGTAGTCAAAGCTAGAAACTTCATTGCCAGGATTTTACAGAAGGACTGTTTTCTGTATAAATATACAGAAGAGCTTACTGTGTGCGGCTTTTTTCATGCATTCATGTGTTTTCTCTCTCTCTCTCTCTCTCTCGTCTTAGTGATCGTCCCTCTGCAAGTACATTCAGTACAGTTGTTGCTGCACTGCAAAGTTGAGATTTCTTTCATGTTTTTCTTTTTCTGCAAAGGTTGAGGTTTTGAAATGGCGAAGAAGAAAGATGGGAAGGGAAAAGAGAGAAAGAAGAAGAAGATTGCGTCGTCTTCTTCATCACCATCACAAGGACTGAGAAGAGGCGTTTGGTCCGAGGAAGAAGACAAGATTCTTGTTGACTACATCACCATCAATGGTCATGGCACTTGGAGTCATCTACCTAAACTCGCTGGTCTCTCTCTCTCTCTCTCTCTCTCTCTCTCTCTCTCCTTTTAAAGTTGCAGTGAAATTTATTCATGTTCGGACAAAACTCATTTATGGTTCTTTAAAAAATGATTCTTAAAAAAGGTCTCCTCCGATGTGGTAAAAGCTGTAGGCTTCGATGGACGAACTATCTCCGCCCTGGAATTAAAAGAGGTCCCTTTACTCCCCAAGAAGAGTCCGCCATTCTCTCCCTTCACCAAAAGCTCGGCAACAAGTTAGCTCTATTGATGAAAATAATATCTCTCCTTCTTTCTTGGCCTCTTAAGTTCTTGAATATTGTTTCTCTTTAATTAGCTGTAAAAAAATCTATCAACGTTTTGGTTCTTAGATGGGCTGCTATAGCATCTGAGTTACCTGGGAGAACGGACAACGACATAAAGAATTTCTGGAACTCTCATCTGAGGAAGCGATCTGAGATTATCGAACAACGCTCGTCGTCTTCTTCTTCAAAGTCCAATGAGGTGATGATGATGATGATGATGAACAACGACTCGTCTACGAAAAGCGACACGATAAAGATCGAGCCCAAGCTTGACAATCAACAATGGAATCCCGCCCCAATGCTGTCAGAAACTAATCCACCGAAGAACGATTACTTCATGCGCCTGTGGAATTCTGAAGTTGGGGAGTCATTCAGAAATTTCAGCAGCGAAGGCGTTTTCGACCACAGCCCACAATCACAAACCTCTGAATCAACAAAGGGCAGTAGCAGCAGCAACTCATTTTCGAGATTGGGAAACTTACGAGGCGAAGAGAGTGGGATTATTACCACAACTCTCACACCTTATGAGACGGGGAAAAAAACTACATGGAACTGCAAGAAGGAACCTTGCTTGGATACTTTCAAGTCGGAGGAGGATTCATCTGAGGCGATGATGAAGATGCTCTTGGACTTTCCCGAGTGGGGAGATGATACGGGATTCATTCAAGGACCAATCGGCGGTGAAGAGTCGACAAAATATGGGGGCTGAAAAGTTAACTTTCCTACAATATGAGGCTTGTTTTCAGCTAGTTTGTGGAATGTGGATCTAATCTATTATGCCTATGGGCATCAATATGTTTTTCTTGCAGCTCCTCAAACTCAATCATATAAAGATATAGATCTTGCAATCACCCAACTAATTTGACTTAAGTTAGCTCGAACTGAGCAATGCTCAAGTACTTTGTGCTTGGGTTCGATGACAAGGATCGCGAGAGATATATAGGACAGTTTCATGAAAAGACTCTGTTCATTTTTATTCTTCAAGCTGTATGTATAACCTTAGAACTCATCCACTAAAGTATCAATTCATGTTTATGAACATGGATGCACACTAAAATTTGGTAAGATGTGCCCTAACATGAAGTGACTGGCAAGGATTTTTAAACTATGAGACGATATCTTACCCCCAAAAGTAAGAATCAACGTACCAAACGAGGAGGCCATAAGAGGTTATTATTTGGACGAGGAGGATGCTTCGGTTTGGAAAGGTTTCTTGAATTGCACCAAAATCATTGTCATGTTGTCACAACCTTCTTTCCCAGATGTTGGGGCCAAACATCGATCGAGAGTTCTTTCGCAGATCAGAGATAGCTTGTTTTCCTGCATTTTAATCACACATGTTAATATAAAAAATAAGGACATATTTGAAACGTAATAGACAAAGCACATACCATTTTCAATTGTTCTTGTACAAAGTCAACAGCTTCCTGACTTGTCAAGCAATCCCTGCGAAAAGGAAAAGGGTGAGAAGATTATAAGGAAAAATCAGAAGCGATGATATGTCGGTTCATGCGCTATATTGAACAAAAGGCAGCACACTTACCATATCCCATCACAGGCTATTATGAGAAAATCATCATCTTCAGAAAGCTCAACCTGGTATGTGAACAAATAACAAGTGTGTTACTTCAACAGATATAGCTGCTTAAAAATTAAACAGAGGCCCAATGCATACGAACAGGGAAAATGAATCATCATCTACAGAGGCCACGAACCAAACATATTTGAGCTAAAAATTAGATGTCGTTTCTCTTGGATAATGTGTAACCCAAATGATGTTCTAGTCTACTTTCCATATAAATAAAGAGAAATGAATTTCATGATGACTGACGATTTTGATCTCATACATACATCATGGTATTACACTTAATAGACGAGGATAGAATTCCACATACTGTCATTATATCAGGGTTTGCTGTAACGATTTGCTCTTCCGCAGGCAATGATTTATTTTGCTTCATTTCCATATCACCTAAGATATGAATAAAACAATCAAACAGGATAGGATAGATAATTCCATTATATAATAAATTTAGGATCATAACTGTATTTTATTACCAATGGCTCTGGACAAATTAAGGCTCCCATTAACCCGTCCAAATTGAACAAATCCACCAGCTTCCAGTATTCTTCTTCTCTCATCAGCAAGGTCTGGCTTATGATCCTTGGATAATTCACGGGCCTGAAGAATGATCGATCACTTATAAAGTTTTACTTCATGCACGTGGTACGACATGGTCACAGAAGTCAAAACCTTAAGATGTGGAAACAGAATATATTAAGTGTAACTTTTAATTTCGTACATTGAGTGTATCTTTATTCATAATTTTAAAAAAGGTCTTAACATGTAAAAGTCCATCAGTATTCACAAAAGGAAATCAGAAAAAAGAAAACAACACACACTTATAAAATAAAGAAGATTCCCACCTGCCCCTTCTGAGACAGGACACACCGAGAGTCACCAGCATTTGCGACAAGCAATTGATTGTTTCGAATAATTGCTACACATGCAGTGGTTCCAGCACTTGGTCCCTTGTAACCCTTATGATGCCTCTGCATTTAGAAAATGTGACAAGAAATATTTTCAATTTTCAACATAGAAACGGAATATCAAGTACCAAATCTGTTTGACACTGACGACCACTAAACCTACTTATAGAAACTATATTCAGAATATGATGATAATAAACACCTCTTTAGATCTGAAGTAGCCTATTTGGTCACTTGCTTCGTCATTCTTGGCTGCACTACCACTACGCTCATTCCTAACTGATGCCAACTCTTTCTCCCCAGTCTTCCCACACATGATTTCATCCATTCTGCAGAATTTAAGAAAATTCATCATGCTTCCTCCTTTGAAAACTTAAATAAAGCCCGAGTAGAACAAATATGAATATTGACCATTTGTTTTCCATGTGAAACTTTTCCGAATATGAAGCAAACAACACAGAAGCTGGTGATAAACATATGTTGTTCAAGCAGATATTTTCGAGAACCATGCTACAGGTGGTTTGCAGCATATTATAGAATGTGTTGGTGCATAAAAATGTCAGAGCATGAATGGAAAAGGAAACCTGAGAAATGATTTTCTGACAGCAGTTGCCAAATCACCAGCTGCATAAGCGTCATCTTGCAGCATCTGTTGATGGAGAAATTTTCCACAAAATATTGAAACTTCGGGGCCTGAAATCATTCGTTACATTGCGTCAAATATTGACCATATAAATATATACATACATATATATATATATATATATATATATATATATATATAGAGAGAGAGAGAGAGAGAGGAGACAGAGAGAGGAGACAGAGATTCCATAAATATTCGAGAAATGGAGATTTGTGCTTACCCCCATGGCCATCGTAGACACCGAAGAAAGAGGTGGAACCATCCAAATTACAATAAGCAGCATGCTGAAGAACATCTCCAATCAAGTACAAAACAAGGTACAAAAAAATAACAGGATAAATAGTTTAGAAATGAGAAAAAGAATGCTTGATGACTGTTCTTTGCCTGAAGGGAAAGTTCATAATGAACAAGGTCGATCACATAATCATGGACTATGTCATTGTTGTAACTAACGAAAGAGGGCGGGACAGAGAGGCGAAAAGGAAATTCATAGACTATTCTCCGTGTTGAGTTACTGTTAAGTTCTGGTTGTTGAGATTATATAACCAATAGGAAATGTGTAATTCGACACCCTATACGCCCAGATGACAGCATGAACAAAAATCATTTACACTGAAGATAAACATAAGAAAAGCTGCACCGACGACTAATTTACAAGACTATGCATCACAACGCATAGACAGGGAAACCCATTGGTTTATAACTCAAATTTACAGAGTTCAGTTAATCTCTTACAGCATCTTCCATCGTTGCTCGCCAACCCTGCATGGAGGATAATCCATATCTAAGTCTTTCATTTCCTCCATCTTCCGAAACCTTTTCGGTCTTGGGAGTGCTTAAATAAACCCCCATGTTAAACTGCAAAAAAAATCATAATAAAAAGGAATGAGAAATGAAGCACCCCCATAACTTTAAAAAAGAGCAAGCTTGACGTGTTAAGCTTCATTAAAGCAGATATTAAAATAAGGAAATCATTCCTTAGAAAAATGCAAAACCATTAGTTTGTCCATTTAGCTCATTATTTGGATTTTCCCATTTTTCCCCTCATCAATACAGGATAGTCTTAATGTGAATAAGTAACAGGACATACTATTCTTGCACAGCTAGGATTCTAGGAATACGCAAGAAGGCAGAACATGTAAAGTAATTAGTTATCTTCGTGATTACGTAGTAAATACATCATCCGAATAGCATTCTAATCATCAGATGAATCAAATAGCATTTTGCTGATCATGCATGGGCAATAACAAACTGAAATTCTTCTTCTATATCCATAAAAAAGCATCCCATATTAGCAACTATAGCACATCAAGTCACATGTAAACATAGACGCAATAAAAAAAAAGTAATTGCCAATGACGTCATGACCTAGCGGTCAACGCTGAGTTGAGGCCTCAAGGATTATGGGATAGAGATTACGATCGACTCTCCCTGCCAACATTTTCTTGAGTAATCTTGTCATACATGGACCTAGACTGGTGTGGTTGAACCAGTTGATGTGGTCAGGCTATTGCGCTAACCGTTGAATTTACCTAGTCTCCAGGCCAATGTTCCCCGAGTTACACAAAAGAAAAAAAAAAAATCGATGGTCCCAAGATTCTAAGTGAATCACCACACACGTGGCAGTACAAATTGTTGAAGTAACCCGTCCCCAACGGCCCAAAGAAATCTGTATCTTCACCTCATAATATCATATCAAAACATATAACCATCTATCTTTACTTCAACAAGGCTGCCAATCTTGGAAATAGCACATTCTAGAGAATATGAGCGAACCCCTATTATTGTAAAAATCAATCCTATAACTTTCAAGACACATCCTTTTAACAAGATAAACACAGGATAGGCGGCACCACTGTTCCATATAATTTCAACAACATTTGAAGCATAAACACGATGTAAAACCAGGTCAACCTAAAGCAAGAACACACGAGCTGAGGGTTATTGCAAAGTTAAACTTACGAAAGCAACAAACAATCAGCTCAAACTAAAAAAAAATTGATAAAAAGAAAAGGGCAAGAAATCCACGATTGGAAATTCGTGTTGACGGATGCAACAAGGATCGAATGTTTTCACCGAATTTCTACCTGCTCGAGAGATTACGAGCTTCAATCCTTCTAGCAATGATGAGCTTCAAGTGCCGATCGATGGCTATGATTGCGATTTTTTTAGGCCAGCTGCGGCGTTCTTTATTTATTATTATTATAACAATAAAAGATCAAATGTTTCCAAATTTCAATCCATCGTTCAAAAGCGCTATCAAGACTCGGAGAATTGTGACACGTATATTTCTTTATTTCATTTGCGATGAGTCATCCCAGAGATTGTCTAAATTGAAATTCTCTAATTTAAGTAGTTTAGAATTCGGAAGCATCTTATATGTTCATTAAAATATCTCAATTAACCTATTACAACTGAACAAGCAACGTCTCAAATTAATATTTAATTAAGTTTCACTAACCACATTAGGATAGTCATGAGCTCAAATTTAGTTAGTGGGCCATGACGTACTAATAATCGAGAAAGCCGCTCGAGGCCCATGACATTTTTTATATATGCTTTGATATGTCTATATATAGCCTAGGATGTATAATTAGGATATTAACTTATATATAAAAAAACAAATACGAGGACACATATTGATATTGTACAATTAATAAGACAACGGGCGGACTCGATTATCAAAAATTGTAGGACGACATCATTCCTCAACCGAAGCTGATTAAATGATAGAAATCTACTAATTATTGTATTTCTGTAATTCATGTGATTTATTTTTCAAACAGCTGCGATGAAACGTGACGTATCGGATCCTTTAATTGACTATGTCTGGTATAGATCACCACAAGAAAACAAATTATGTAGTATGTACTCAAATCAGCCTGCCTATATATATATATATATATATATATATATATATATATATTTAAATATATATATATATATATTTATAAAAATATATATTTATGAAATTTTCAAACTTTAGATAATTGAGTCGGCAAATCAGACTTAGACTGTTCGTGGAAGAAAAGAACATGTCCATATTATACGAAACCCTCATTTGGACCAAAATTTACTTTAAATGGACTGCTGAAATAATAATAAAGTAAATTCTAATAGGATATGTTATGTATTAAAAAAAGTCGTACATCTATAGAAATATACTCAATTGAATAAAAAATTTACAAATCTGATGTGGACCGCGTAAAACGACCTTTTGAAACGACAACTAAAGCGGTGGTTCTTCCTTCGTGGTTTCCTTGCCGCGAGTTTTCCGTTCCCTGTTAGCTATCCTCGTCGAGCCTAGCACCAAAAACTCAGAAAACGTCAGAAGGGGGCCAGAGTGGGTGCCAACGTATTGCCTCCGATGCTTAAGTCAGAAAACGGGTGAAAAACATGTGTATTGGCTAATGAATCAGTTTTCGATTGCATAGAGCGCATACCTGAGAAATGAGCTAACCGTCGCTATTTATACCAACTTTGTCTTACCTCCGACCTATTCTTCCACCCAGGCCCACGTTTACCGCGGATCTCACGAAGGGGACGTGGCCCTCCCATCATCCCACGTTCTCCCATCATCCGTTTTCTCCTCCAACTCCTTCTCTTTTCACTGACACCCCCTACTCGGGCTATTATCTCGGCCCCAAGACGAATCGTCCCCGCTCGGGCAGACCCCCGCTACACTTGCGTCCATATGCCTTGGTCAGGTCCCCGACCGGATCTTTATCCTTGCCTCCTGTAATATCGGGCGAACCTCCTCGGGTATCCCGACCTCCCTTCAGGGACTTCCTCCTGACTTATTCGTTGGTCCTTCCCCTGGGGGGGGGGGGGGGGGGTCTGAGCGAGTCTTTCAGCTCCTTTCCGAGCTCGGCCGCCCCGACCCGACCAGCTTCCCTTCCCCAACTTTTAGGGCCTTCCTTCTCGAGTTATCCCTATCTGATCGAGACCTCCTTTCGCGCTCCCGCCATTCCCTTCGCGCCCTGCTATCCGCGGGCTTTTTGTCAATTAATATTATTTTACCGTTGGCTGTAAAACCCGAGGGTAACAAAATCAGTACATATGTCAGGCTTTTTTACAGTGTACCAATTTTATCAGTCTTGCCGTACCATTTTATGTGCGTATTGCGTACTACGTCACGCAGTTATATGGTACCCTATACATTTTCTAAATGGTACCTTAGTGTGTTATAATGACGTACCATTTTATCAACGTATTACGTACCAAAATACGTTGCTACATGTTAGCTAAATGTGTTATTATATAGCATACCTGCTAGGGGATTTGGGTATCTATGTGCAAAAAATTTATTCCATTAGGTACCTACATATAAAAAATTACTGACAGGGTACTGATTTACAAATTTTTATGTAATATTCATGTGTAAAGATCCCAAATTTACACGGAACGCAAGTGGTTAACTAGGAAGTTGGATCGGGTCAAAGCCGTGACCCTAAATCCGAACCATCTATAAATAGTTCTAATTTACCTTTTATGTTTTATTTTTCACTACACCAACCCCCAACAACTACGAAGGGGGACCCACTCGACCATAATGGTTTGTGTAATAGTTGGTGAAAGATTTTAAAATCTTTTATTTGGTCACCACCTCACCAACTCCCTTGACCTAAAGTCGGGTGAATACTTTCTTGCCACCCACAACATAATCATTATCTTAATTTATTCCTAGTTTCCTAGTTTAGTTTTTAAACATCTTTTCATATATCATAAATCTCTCTATAATTCATTCCCTCACCCATAAATGTGGCGGATTCTTTAGTTAATTAATTTTCACTATTCTTGATATTAGTCGCGGTAGGTAAGTCTCTTGTATCTATTATTGGATAATAATCTACCGATAATAAATTCTTCATACATACATATATGTATATATGTATGTGTATATATATATATATATATATATATATATATTTGTAAACCCACATTCAACCCAACCTTAACACCCGCCACTACCAATCTATTGTGAGGGTCATCATCATCATCACGACGTCGCTTTGGTCTACATCAAAGATAATGCTTCCAAAAACAAATATGTAGCTACCTTAATATTTATTTTTATCATTTTGATCATCGACCACTACAACCATGTATATAATATCCTCAGTCATTTCGTTTTTCTCCCATCGAAGCTCACCAAGAATATTAAAAAAGAAAAATAATAATGAAAATCGACGTCAAGCAATCGTTGATGGTTCCTCCGTCGGAGGAGACGCCGAGGATCAACCTATGGAACTCAAACGTGGATCTCGTCGTGCCCAACTTTCACACGCCGAGCGTGTACTTCTACCGCCGGCCGAGTGCGGCGGAGGATTTCTTCGACACGGAGGTTCTGACGGCGGCGCTGGGACGTGCGCTGGTGCCGTTCTATCCCATGGCCGGCCGGCTGAGGAGGGATGAAGATGGGCGCGTGGAGATTTTCTGCAACGGCGAGGGAGTTCTGTTCGTGGAGGCCGTCTCCGATGGGTCGATCGACGACTACGGCGACTTTGCGCCGACGTTGGAGCTGCGCCGGCTTATTCCGGCGGTGGATTACAGTAAGGGGATAGAGAGTTACCCTCTTTTGGTTTTGCAGGTAAGTAACAAGTACGTTCTTGGTGAAAAGATTTCGAATATAGAATATATGTATACACATACATACATAGACAGACACATACATAAAAGAAATAAAGTTTTTTTCTTAATAAATTAAATTAATAATAAATTGAAAACATTCTGCTTTGCTATGCAAGAACGGCTTCAATTATCTTTTTTAATTACTGTCGGAGGCGTAGATTAATACTATTGGTAATCAGTTACAAACGTTTTTATATACTATGTATGTCGTAAGATTAAGAAATATTAAATGTAATTAAAGACCATTACTCGTTTGAAATCAGTGGTAATAATACAGTACGACAAGTGCCTTATTTACAACTATCGACCATTATTACACTGAGTAATGATGATCACCTACCAAAACTGATAATTTGAGTCAGACCATTAATTCCCTAAATAGTCATTTATCATTATTCTTATTCTATTTCTCTATAATCCAAAAAAGGTGACCAAATTCAAGTGCGGCGGCGCCTCCCTAGGAGTCGGCATGCAGCACCACGCCGCCGACGGCTTCTCGGGCCTACACTTCATAAACACATGGTCCGACATGGCCCGAGGGCTCGACCTAGCCCGTCCGCCCTTCATCGACCGAACCCTCCTCAAGGCCCGCGATCCGCCCCGGCCCGAACACGCCCACGTCGAGTACCAACCCGCCCCGTCCATGAAGACGATCCCCGCCCATTCCGACCCGCCCGCCACCGCGGTCTCCATGTTCAGGCTGACCCGCGACCAGCTAAACACGCTCAAATCCAAATCCCGGGCCTCCGAGGACGACCCGTTGGGCCCCGCCTACAGCTCGTACGAGATGCTCGCGGGCCACGTCTGGCGGGCGGCGTGCATCGCCCGGGACCTGCCCGAGGACCAGGAGACGAAGCTCTACATAGCCACGGACGGGCGGGCGAGGCTCCGCCCGCCCCTGCCCGAGGGCTACTTCGGGAACGTGATATTCACAGCCACGCCCGTGGCCGCTGCGGGCGAGCTGGCGGGTCGGCCCGTGAGGTTTGCGGCGGGCAGGATCCGCGGGGCGCTGGCGAGGATGGACGATGGGTACTTGAGGTCGGCCCTCGACTACTTGGAGCTGCAGCCCGACCTCAAGGCGCTGGTGCGCGGGGCCCACACGTTTCGCTGCCCGAACCTCGGGATCACGAGCTGGGTCAGGCTGCCCATACACGATGCGGATTTCGGGTGGGGCCGACCCATATTCATGGGGCCCGGCGGGATAGCCTACGAAGGGCTGAGCTTCGTGCTGCCCAGCCCGACGGGGGACGGGAGCCTGACCGTGGCGATTTCCCTGCAAGAGGAGCACATGAAGGTTTTCGAGAAGCTGCTCTACGATATATAGAGAAAAAAAAAATGTCTTTATTTTCTTCTTCGCTCTTTTTCGTATAATGAAAACTAATGACATGCAAGTTTTTCTTGGGCGTAAAACGTATGTGGACTGATCTCAATCTACTCTAATGCGTTGCCGTTGGCTATGTAAGGAGGCGAATTGAATGCGAGGGATGTTAACATTCCAAGTGCGTGGCCCAGAATGGCTACACAAATCGCCCACTCCTGCGAATATGATGAGATTATCGTCGTATAGCGTCGTTTTTTAGGACAAAGAAATCGAATATGTTAGAAAGAAAAGTTTTATCCCCCACTCAACCGACTTTGCACTAGAATATGACTAAAATCTTATAATCTATGGGTGTAGTTAAGCTGCAGACGAGGAAAAAAAAAGCGAGAAAATAGTCGATCAGTTTTGAAGTAAAACTTCGAGGTCATAGTACGGTTGCTGCGCTCGAAACGAAAATAGCGAATGGGACGAAAGGGATAAACTTTTACCTTGTGGGAGAGAATACTCTGAGCCAATTGGTCGAAGATGAACCTAATACAGAAGCAGCAGGGACAAACTGCGAAGAATTGCTCCAAGTCCATTCAGTACAGCTCCTGTAATAAGAGTATCCGATCATGGTAGTAGAGAGAATGTTGCACAGAAAGAACACATCATACTGATAAAAGCTGCACACAAAGATTACCATTTAAGTATACAGTTATCAAACGAGGATATCGAACACCAAGCATATCAACAATGGCAGTTAACCAATAGGGACACCCATCAATCCTCTTGCCACAGCTTTGACATACCGAAAGAAATACAATAACAAGGTGAATTTTTTTTTTTCGAACAATAAGAAAGGTAATTTGCAAGCTAAGCCAGAAAACAGAAGCAACTACGCTGCACTTATCGGATTGAGACCGAAAGACACTGTAACATAGAGAAACGATCAAAGCCTCCACAACCTGAATGGCAAACACAAATCATCATTTGACGCACAGAGCCAGCGGAAATGAAAATGAACGAGTGCTGACTAACATACATACCCATACTATAGAAAGTGTTTGCGAGGGACTTTTAACGAGCGTGTAAGAATAAACGTTCCTGGCACCCAATAAAGCTGATGCTAAGCCGAGCCCACAAGTGAGATGCAGCAAAAGCACCTTTCAGTGGCAATGAGAACAAATCAGACGCCATTTTCATGTCCATTCGAGCCTTTATAATGGCGGCGTAGGGAAGCTTGCGAGGTGCAAAGGTCGAAGCTTTGTTTGCGATGGGAGTTAAAAATGAGATCTTTGACTGACATCATCACAGTGGATGGAGGAGGAAAAGACGAGAGAATTACATACATAATGTTATTTTGATAATGGAATTACAAAACTAGTTGAGTTTTTAAACATATTACAAAACTAATCAACATTTTTAATTCTAACTATTTTTATTTTTATTTTAACCATGAAAATACTTAAAATTACAAATTTCATTATTCTTATCTTCAAATAGCACAACACTTGTTAATAATTAAATTTTTACCCCATGTTATTTTAACTCAAATATATTAAAAATATATTACTTAAGAAATAATCAAAAGAAAATAAAATTACTTGGCGTGACCGTGACCTACTCTTCCTGCGCGAGTTCGATATCTAGAGCTGTCAACACGGGCCCGACCCGTAGCTCTCCAAAACCCGCCATGGGCGGGGCGGACCTTCAATTTGTAAGCCTGACTGATCGCTTACCCGCGCCCGCCCGCCCAAGGCGGGCTTTGATGGGCTACGGGCTGGCCCGGCCCTGTGACCCGTTTTGCCAGCTTTAGATATCGAACTCACGTGGGAGGAGTATGTCACGCCAAGTAATTTTATATTTCTTTTGATTATTTCTTTAAGTAATATATTTTTTAATATATTTGAGTTAAAAGTTGGGGTAAAATTTTTATTATTAACAAGTGTTGTGCTATTTGAAGATAAAAATAGTGAAAATTTATAATTTTAAGTACTTTCGTGGTTAAAGTGAAAATAAAAATAGTTAGAATTAAAAAAGTTGATTAGTTTTGTAATAGTTTAAAAACACAACTAGTTTTGCCATTCAATTCTCAAAATAACATTATTTTTGTAATTCTCTCGAGGAAAAAGACTCGGTGAAGTGGGCTCGTAATGAAAGTGGGCTTTTTATTTCTTAATAAAAGATTCTGCAAAACCAACAAACAACTATATTTCATAATAAATCCACGAATATATAACTGATTGTCGGCGCTCAATCCTCTTGCTTTCGTATCAACTTCCTTCTAAGAATGGATACTCTTGTTTTTTTAAAAGTATTATTATGGAGAATGACGACAAAATTCGAGATTGTAAGGAAATCATACCATATAGAGCATAGACTATAGAGAGAGGAGGGGAGACGAAACACACCGTACTCTGATCTGTGTCCACCATACAAACTCACTCATAGTTCAAGATTTATTTATTCACTCCTTATGTAGGAACAAACGTTGGTATTATCATCATTATTGCATCACTACAGTTCTACCACTTAGTAATATATAGATTTCATGATAAAGTTCTGTTTATCGAGCTACTGATTGCCCGAGAGTGGGCCGTCTCGACCCTTTTTAAAGTCATCCCAGCCTCTAACCCAAGATTGTCCTGGATTGGCGCGGGTTTCTGGCGCGGCGTGTTTGTCGAGATTCTGAGTGACCTTATCTTTTACAGCCACGAATACCTAAGGAAGACAAAGTTATGATTTTTGGAACATAAATTGTGGTTAGAGAAAGCTGAACTGAATGGATGTGTTGGTGTTCTTACAGGATTCTGGATAAGTTCTTGTGGAGGTTGTTCTTGGCCACTAAGCCATTTCCAAAGATCTGGATTTTCCTGCAGATGAGACAAGAGATGATCTAAATCAATGTCGAACAAAAACAATCATGGGATCGATTGATCAAATTAGTACCATCATGAGTTACTGAAAAATGGAAAAGGGTATATTAAAGAAAACAAAGAGCAAAAATGGCTTCATAGGGATAGATGGAGCTAGATAACATCAAAGGTAGCAGCAACATTTGAAATCTCCCAAGACACAGAGCAGCATTTAAAAATTTAAGGTACAGGTCATCTAGCCAGAAAAAAATATAGTATCATATTGAAAGTCAAGTCATCAATACGAATTCCGCCATTCTGGCAAATCAAAGGGGTAAATGCAATGATCAGATGGCTGGCTCTATTAGCAGCAATTGAACACCTTTTTCCAGAAAATCCCAAGGGGAACCAAAGAAGAAAAGGTAGAAACTAAGAACAGAACACAACAGAACAATTTCGATCAGAAGAATCATACGAGGTCAAGGACATGAACAAGTGATTTAATCCCATTTATGTCCATTGAGTGGATATGATCCTCAACCCATTTTCCCAAAACCAAATCCAGTTCCAAGAAGCCTCTTTGCTTACTCCTGTACAACAACCTACAGAAAAATCACGACATAACAAATTAAAGTAAAATTTCCTCCCAAATTGAAAAATTAGATCTATACATCGTTAATCACCTGTTGAAGAGCCGTCTTTTGCTTTCTTCATTCGAGAGATCGGCATCAATTATTTGGGAGCTCCCATTCGACGAATAGGAACGTGAAAGGTAACTCAACGCAGGCCTAATCGAAATCACAAATAAACCAAGATAGATTACAACAGGAAAACGAAAAAAATTAACAAAATTCGAATATGCAAGAGATGGATACCTATAAAGGGATTGTGCATCGGGAGCTGAAGTCCGATTAGAGATTAGCAAACGAGGAATTCCGCAAACTAGGGCTCTTCTCAAACTCCCCATTTTTTTTCTCGGCGGTGTTTATGGAATAATGACGTGGTGAAGAAGAAGAAGCGATTAGAGGCTTATTAAGTGCCCAACTTTTTCAAGCGGTGACAACGGTTGAGTCGTGGCACTATTATCTCCCATTACATTTCTGAATTTTTATATATATTACTAATTTAAGCACTCTTTCTGTATTTCTTTCTTCCTTTTGTTTTTCTCTTCTTGAATGATTTCATTTTTTGGAATTAAAATTATTTTTTGGAGTTAATATTTAGTTTATTTGATCTTATATTTCGAGAATTACGAAATACGGAAATAGGGATGTCGACAGTCGAACTTCAAATTTAACATAATTGCAAGAAGCATTTTACAAGACAAGATTCTGAATGAACTATTTAGTTCACGACAAAAACCTCTAATCTGCGTGATAAACCCTAATCATTCTTACGGGGAAAGTTTACTTTGTAATTTAAACAGAACATACAGAAGCCATCGATGATGTAATTTAAACAGATCATCATGTTTAAATATTACACACCAACGTGGTCATATTACAATGCGATATTTAGTACATGATAATAATTGAGGTAATTCGAAATAAAAATGGAAAATCCTGGAAGAAAGGCGTCACCTTCCCTTTGCCTCAACTGACTTGCCTTCAATCTGTTTGTGTTCCACCTCTTATCTTGGGACATGAAAGAGATGGATATGGATATTCTTACCGTTGCTTAAAAACATCTTCGTGCTTCTGTTCTTATAATAACTATCATTACACTTGAGATTTTCACAAATATTATCATCATCATCATCATCTTTGACCATCATCATCTTCAAGCTCCTCAAGAAGTCTTCAAGTATGAACTCAAATCCACGCCATGGCCATAATGACATATGTTATATATATAATTATATGATGTCTTGTGAATGCTTGGTGATTCTATGTTTACTTGCCAATGAGATCTTAGCCTCAAAATAAATTATTAAATTGAAGATATAGATTAATATGGAATGGTGGTTTCTTTGTGATAATGGGTCCCTTCTCTAGACTCTAGCAAGTTCTCCTCGGTTAATATAATTAGAGAACTCAATAAGTAGTATAGTACGTACTTATCCACTATACTTTAAAAAAAAATATCTTATATGATCAGGATATGTTTATGCTAAAGAAGGGCAAATCTTGTCACACCATGTGGATGGAAGATAAAGACATTGGAATTCCTCCTTATTTTAATGAAAAAGAAAAGAGGCGAATCTTTGTCGTCGATGGACCGATTAATTTAATTCGTTTACTGACCTCACAACTAGCATTCGGCATATATATATATATACTATATAATATATATATAGTAATAACATGGGTATGGATATTTTCATCAAAGAAAAATAAAATACGCCAATAATTGAAAAAAAAATGGGGATACTTATCATTTGGTGACAAATGTCTATCATGTACATGCCAAAATATTTAGGAGAAGTGGAAAAGTTGAGGTTAGAGTTGTGTAGAAAGGATTATGCTTTTCACTCTTGGTCAGATCACTTATCTCCCTGATATAAGGTGACAAAAATGCATACGTAATGAGAACTCTTTTTAAAAATGGGGGAAAAAGATTCTGAGAAAATAAAAAGCGTGACGAACGAAAAAGATTATGAGCAAGTCTATGAGAAATTACATGCGTATATAATTTTTATAAGTGGGGAACATGACAATCCACTTCTATATCTTTGACCTATTGTATCTTGACAAGCAAAAAAAAACAGAAGAAACATTGATGGGAGACTTTCCAAGCTCAACTAGTTGGATCCAATCTCAGGAGATTTCATGACATATTCTTTTATGTGGTAGTTTTATGAAATTGTTTATTTTCTTAGCATGAGTGCATCGACTTGCACTTGATTCTTGTAAGATCGCCGTTACCAAAATTTTAACACTCACTTTGTCCGAAAAGAAATGAAACAGGGAAATAAAATTATTTTGGTCGTCACACATAAGCATGACGTCGCATTTTAATAACAATATAAAACTTATACCACACGATCAGTGACACCAATTCGGCAATTATAATCGTGCCAATAGATGTTTTTCACAAACATTTTTCTAATATATTGGATCGCAATCATTCATCCCCTCCCAAGTCACTTTCTTTTGCAGTAAATATCGAGATAATCCTCAAATTCCAAAATGTGAGTTCTTTTTGTGTAGCTCGAAGCTCCCTCGAAGGGCTTGGGTGTCCATTAGCAACGTTAAAAGGTGTGCGTACTAATTATCAATATTAGGTCAAAGTAAACCAAAAAAATTATTTGTTGGATTTCCGTAAATGCCTAGATACATTTGTCTTGTTCGTATATATGTCTGTGATCACAATTCAACAAAGTTGGGGCCTCTTATCTCATCAACTCCCATCGTACTGCAAAACCCCAAATAAATTCTAAAATCACTCTAACCTAATCCAAAAATCAATACAAAAATGGGTTTTGTACTTTCTCTCTCTTCCACTAAATGCATAGATGCGATCGCGTAATATGCGGTCGATATTTAGTAATTTCATTTAATGTCATTTTATTTGTTTAAATAATAAAATATCCTTATAAAAAAATAAAAATAAATTAAAATATATAAAAAACAGTAATAATAAAGTTTTTTAGTATTATAAAATTTACCAACAATATTTTTTATTTATTTCATTTAATATGTTATTATAATGTTTTTTTTAAGTTATAAAATATGTGGGCAGTATTGAAAAATTTGTAAAAGTTGGTATTGAAGTAATATTTCAAAAATAGTTTAGTTTGAAATGAGTTTATGGGTTGGAGAATAATTAATGGATTTTGCTTTTGAGAATGAATTTAAGTTTGCGATTGAGTTTATCGGTTGGAGATCTCTTACATGGCTCATATCTTTCTTTATGCCTACATATTTCCTTGAAGATAAAAACTTCTTGCAGTTTACTTGATCTTTTTCTAAACCTAAACAAGTCTCATCTTTATCTGATCGATACAATCCCCTATACAATAATACTTACATGAGATGATTCTCCGGCAAATCACAAAATAGTATTGTCGAACTAAGAATGAGTCGAAGTTGCCAACTTTTCAAATTGTCCGACGTACCCCAGTAAGCAATATAACCAATGAAAATAAAAGACGACTAGATGTTCAACACGTGTCCCACTTTTTGAAATTTGTTATCATGTTTCCCATACAAAAGCATCATTAAAACTCGAACGGTAATTCATTACTAATTACTAGTTCATCTCCATTGACCAATCAACAAGTAGTGAAACAGTGTTGTCGTGTAATACTGTGATAAATTATTAGTTACTGCCTCGATATTTTCTGCTCATTAACAGTTCCACATAGTATATAAAGCGGTTGCTACTTCAGTGTACCTTCATCAATCCAAAAATTGCTTTGATGATGAAGTACACATAGTAGTAAGTGTAATAGAGAAATATAAGACCAAAAAAAAAATGGTGAAGAAACCTTAATTCAAAGAGGCGCATGGAATACAGACGAGGATGAGAAACTAAAGGCTTTTGTCCGTACATATGGGCCTAAGAATTGGTCCTTCGTTGCCAAGTGTTCTGGTAAGATCATTAGATAAAAAATTTCCATTCAGTCCTACTAAGAACCCTAATTTTTCATCTAATTCAAGAACGAAACCTAGTTGTCACTGCTTAAGTTTTTTCTTACTTTGTATATAATATATATATGTGTGTGTGTGTGTGCGTGTGTGTGTGTGTGATTCAGGATTGCAAGATGTCCTAAAAGTTGCAGATTACGGTGGACTAACTACCTTGATCCTCACATAATACGAAGTCAATTCACCAAAAACGAACATGATCGCATCATTGCATTGCACGGCCTATATGGAAGCAAGTATGATATATCATACGCAATTAATGTTGAAAACCCTAATTAATACTATAAACCCTTTCATTTAGGTGGTCTACCATTGCCTCTTATTTCCGGGAAGAACTGATAATGACATTAAGAATTATTACAACGGTCACATAATGAAAAGGGTTCGGAGAAAGGCCACTAAGAAGGCGATTGATATGGGCAAGAAAGAAATCTTACATCATGCTAGTGTTTCCTCACCTATGAATACAAAATACAAGTCCGATGATTTCAAGGCAATTTTGAACTATCTCCTAACTGAGAGCTTTACTTCAAGTTCGATGGTGGAATCTTTTGATTCAGCTAACGTTGTCGAGGGAGCTCAAGAAAATGGATCAAACGACTGTTACCACAGCTTGGATTATTTAGGGGCTGAGTTATTTAATGATGCTGATGATGATTACGATTTTGGAATTTCTGCGTTGGAGAGGAAGAGAATGATGAATACAAATGGTGAGGTTGTTGGAAATGATTTTAATTTGTTGGATAGTTTTTTCCTAAATACGTGAATAGCTTTTAATATTGTTGATATTTGCTTAGTGTTATATAACAATAATAAATAATACTATTAATGGATCGCACACCTACTTTAGATTCTTGATCAGCTATGTGATTATTATGATTTAGTTTAGGCGATCACATTTGATTGGAGTCCAGGTTAATACTTTTTTTATGAATGTATATTTAGTAGTGTGGACCCTATTTTCATCCAAGTTGGTTCATATGTAATCCTAAACAATTATTAAGGCGGCTGGAAATTTCATTAAGATATGAAGTATAAAGAACAAAAATAGAAAAATTCTGCCTGAATTTTCGGTATATGTATAATATTTATATTAGATGAGTTCATTTGGTTGAGTCTCGTCTACACTCTTTTTATTAGGGTTGAGAGGCGGATAAAGCCAATTTGACGTGTATTTCAATTTTATTTGTTTCCTTCTATTGTTTAATTAGTTATCATTTTATCCTTAATTTTGAATTTATTAAATTAATTTAATTATTTTCATTTTAAATAATTAAAATAATCTAAATTTAAATTTATATTAAACATCATGATTATAAAAGAATTAAATGATTCCAATTGATTCTAGAACACACTCAATCTGCATGTAATCAATCATTCTGCTTATCCTCGCGCTATGTTCATGTATCTTAATTAAAATAATAATACCATCGATACGGAGATGTGACTTATCTTGCATAAAAATAATTGAGTACTCAATTTAATGATACTCTAGCGGTAAAACCAGTTGATTTTAAAATATTCATATAGGGTGACATATTTCTCTTTAATTTTGACAAAAATCCTTTTTTTTGGCTTTCCTATAAACAACGACAACAGATATTTTCGTATCACATTCTTATGAATGAATATGCTAGTGAACATTAGAAAGTAAGGAAAAGATTGTGGCACTTCCATATAAAATGAAGAATATATAGAAAGGAAGGGCAAATATTAGGGTTTATGAAGATTATTTATACATTGGATATCCACGAGGATAAATCATAGTTATAGTAGGATGTCCAGGGGCATCAAGTATGAATCCTACACGATTGCCAAGCCAACATTAGATTCCACGCATTAAACTATTTATCATTCATGTGTATGTCTCGAGTGAAAACATACTTAAATTTTTTTTTTTCTTTTATCAAAACTATTTCTTGAATACAAACACACACATCAATTCATAGTGTTCCTTTCATTGGAAAAGAGAATTCAACTCGAATATACTTAGGACTTCCCTGTGTTCACACAATTGCATGCATATGAGAATGTCTCATTCATTTCGACTATATAGTCAATAAATTGACAATTCTCTATTACATCATCGTGATGCATATTACCATGTTCGATTCTCATAAGGTTCCATCTGCCCGAGGTAATACTTCCTCAAGTGGCGACAGAGATGAAGAAATCTAAAAGATGATGTTGATATTATAATTTTAATTTATCGAAGATTAATATATTATTCTCATGACAAAGAAAGACATACATTTGTCAAAACTTTGGCGATCGTACATCTTTTTCCTTTAGTCAAAGTCTAATTTTTTACCAGTCTTGTTTGGTTGGTGACAGTAGAGGTGACCGTACCGAACCAAAATTTCGTTCGACAGTTTTAGAACCGAATACCGAACCGAATTTCCCCGTTCGGTATTCGTTTTTACCGAGTGTTTTCGTATTCAATTTTTACCGAAATAACCGAATTTTCAATAAAAAATAAAAAACATTTTCAGTAATATTTAAATTAATACATATATTTTACTATAACTATAGTTTTATTTTTACTATATATATAATATATTTTAATATAAAAATTTCGGTAACCCGAAATTCAAAATTTTTACTGAACCGAATTAACCAATTTTTTTCGGAAGAAGTGAATAGCGAACCGACATATTTTCGGTTCGGTCGGTTTGTACCGAATTTTCAGTAATTCGGTACATTCGGTCGGTATAGCGAATTATGCACACCCCTAATTGGCTGGTGTAAGAATTTTAAATTAAGGTTATGCTAGCGTATTTGGTACGTAGGTTTATGTAAAACATGAGTTTATATGAAACCACTCTAAACCCATGTAGACGGGTTTAAATAAGCACACCTCCTCACATGTGTTTATTTAAACACACTAACCAAACACGCATTTTATTTATACCCATTAATCTATTTTATATAAACCCTTACTTAATTAAACCCTCCTAAATATAAACACAGAGGTGTCGCCGGCATTCAAGAACTACTGATCGCCGGCGCTGACGATGATGGCAGTGTTGTTGAGTCTTCTTCCATGGAAATTTGACCTAATTTGATTAACATACCGTAGCACGTGCCAAGTGCTCTGATACCATATCAAATTCATGTAATTGAAGAACACAAACTTAACGTGGTTCGGATTTGAAATAATCCTACATCCACGGAGAAATCTCTTTTACCGGTTCTTCCTTTTATTACAAGTGGGCAGGGATTCCACACTTCTTGATTACATACAAAGCTCACGAAAAGAGAATGAAAAATGAGATACAAAAGATCACAGAACCAACAAACGCTCTGCTTCTTATATATTGGCGCCAAGAAACACTTGTTTTTAAAAACGGCTCGAAATAGCTATAGCTTTAGTAGAAAACGTTCGTTAGTTACTCGTTTAAAAAGAATTCCGCGTGTATAAAGCGTGCCAACACTTCTTCACTTCTTGCTTCAGTATTGTTTTGAGAGCTGACCTTCATGTTCCAAGCTGCCAGGCTTTTTGTCGTTATTTCAACATAACGACAAACTAAAAACCCTAAACATTCTTCACGAGGAAAGTTTACTTTCAAATAAAATGTTATATGTTAGAACAAAGCGAGGTAACGACGCGCTCATACCGAAGCCATAGTTGATGCAATTAAAAAAGATCATCATGTTTAATATTACACACCAACGTGACCACATTATTTAAAATGCGATATTTAATACATGATATTGAGGTAATTCGAAATAAAAATGGAAAATCCTGGAAGAAAGGCGTCACTTCCCTTTGCCTCAACTGACTTGCCTTCAATCTGTTTGTGTTCCACCTCGTATCTTCGGACATGAAAGAGATGGATATGGATATTCTTACTGTTGCTTAAAAACATCTTTGATGTGGAACAATAATTAGGCAGGCTAAAAAAGAGAATTAAGGAATAATTAGCTTATGATAATTATTAAGAGAACTTAGTAAAAAATAAGAGTTTCCTTGAAAAGTATAAGGTTAGATTGTGAAGGAGACTTTTAGGGACCTCCGACAGGTTTTAGGGACCTCAAATAGACTTTAGGGAACTAACATAATAGAGAACTGCAAGGACCTCCGACGCCAGCTGGTAGTGCCCCGGGAGAAAAGAAGATTCTTCGATACGCTAATGGTTCCTTGGGAGAAATGAAGCTTCTCCAGTACGCTTTATAAAGGTAAAAGCTGCAGGAGGGCGTGACTGATGGGACAGCACAAAAGTATGACTGCTGACAGACGTCCTACACTGTTCCTCACATTGTCCCAGATGGTCTTGTCACCAGGAATCTTAGGAGGTGAGCGCAGCTAGCCGTTGGGAGTTCCTATATAAAGGGGACTTCATCATTTCTGCACCTAATTATCATTTCTAACACTCTCACCACGAAAAACACTTAGAATATTTACAGTTCTTCCACCTTCATGTATTCAAGAGAGAGAAAAGATAGGATTGAGTGTGTATATTCAAAAATGATAATGAAAAGTGTTGAGTGCGGTCCGTGGACGTAGGATTCAAACGAATCCGAACTACGTAATCTCTTTTCTCTCTTTCTACATCCTTATTATGTCTCATTTGCACCAGATCACACGCACAACTAGGTCCGCACCGACCACGGACCTATACGGACCTCAAAATATCCATGCCTACTACTTTCTGTTACGTCCCCAACACATCCCCGAGGTCCCAACACGTCCAAATACGTCCCAAACATGTCCCAAACATGTCCTAACGTCCCAAACACGTCCCAACACGTCCCAAACATGTCTCAAACACGTCCTAACGTCCCAAACACATCCCAAACAGGTCCCAAACACGTCCTAACGGCGTCCCTTTCAGTTTCCTTACAAATAAACACCTTACGCACGCCCTACAACTTTGTGATAATTAATTCTCCGGCTATATAAATCTTCTGAGCCCCACATATAAATTCTGTTGATTGGGATAGCCCCATATCAATCTTCATGCTTCTCATATAATAACTGCTGTTCGCTTGAGAGTTCACATATATCATCATCATCATCGTCATCACCATCATCTTTGACCACCATCATCTTTAGCTCCTTCAAAAGTCTTCAAGTGTGAACTCGCCATGCCCAAAATGGATATGTTATATATATATAATTTTATGATGGCTGGTGAATGCTTGGTGATTCTTTTTTTCTTCATAAAGAATTAAAGATATAGATTACTATGGAATGGTGGTGGGTCCCCTCATCTCCTCTTGAAAGTTTTATACTCGGTTAATATAATTAGAGAGAACTCAATGGTACGTACTTATCCATTATACTTAAGATGGGATAGATTTACGCTAAAGAAGGGCAAATCTAGTCACACCATGTTGGATGAGAAAGAGGCGAATCTTTTGTCCTATCAATCGATTAAAGGCAATTGAATTCGTTGAATGATCATCACAAATGGCATTGGACATAATGTATAGTAATAACATGGGTATGGGTATTTTCATCAAGAAAAATAAAATAAACATGATAAGACTCATTAATATTGGATAAGATTTGATGATTGTGTAGAATATTCTTTCATTACTATAAAGATAAAATCACTCCCTAAGATCATGGGATATTATCTTATAATTAATTGTGATATTACTTATCTTGTAATATATAGCCACACGTTGATGTATCAGCTGCA
This sequence comes from Craterostigma plantagineum, assembly GCA_027422505.1. Taxonomy (NCBI): domain Eukaryota; kingdom Viridiplantae; phylum Streptophyta; class Magnoliopsida; order Lamiales; family Linderniaceae; genus Craterostigma; species Craterostigma plantagineum. The sequence continues at coordinate 29,582,019 of JAPQWV010000003.1, read as the reverse complement.
AGAACAATGAAATAAAAAAAAACCCTTCCTTTTATCTTAGTTTTCATGGTATCAGAGCCCTCACATCTGTTCCTTTTTTTTTTTCCTAAATCCTCCATAGCCAAATCATTATAAAAAAAAAAACATACATATATGACTACCCCAACACAAAATTCAACGCTTCCATCCATGAACATCAACAATTTTATCACTATTACACTCGACTCCACCAATTATCTTGTTTGGAAAACACAAGTTGAAGACGTCTTACATGCATGTGATTTAATTGGTTACGTCAATGGCACGATCTTATCACCACAACCTCCAGCTGCTAATTCTACATCTGATTTATCTACGCAATACCACGCATGGCAGAAACAAGATCGATTAGTCAAATGTTGTCTTTCTGCCTCACTCTCGGCTTCCATCGCGCCACTCATCGTCAATTGTACAACGGCTAAAGACCTTTGGGACACGCTTGCTGATTATTTTATGCAACAGTCGGAATCACAACGTTCGCTTCTGCGCAGGAAATTGCACACTATTCACAAGGGAAGTTTGTCAATTTCAGATTACCTCACTCAGATTGCTTCAACCTCTCAAGAACTTGCTGCTATTGGTGACGTTATTCAAAATAAAGATCTCATCATGTTCACTTTGAATGGCCTCCCAGCTGATTATGGTCCATTTGTTACAGCTATTGAAAATTCACAACCACTTCCGTCCTTCAAAGAACTCAGAGCACGTCTTCTTACTCATGAACATCGTCTGCACTCATACCTTGTCTCTACACCACCGGCATCAGAAATCGCACTGGCAGCCTCATCATTTGGAAATCAGAGTAACACACAATCGCATGGATCTTGGAGCCGCGGAGGAGCTTCCAATCGAAATCGAGGTAGAGGTTTTTCATATACTAAACCTCATAATACTTTTTCTTCTTCTGGATCGCAGGCGAAGGGTCAACCCAATCAGTATCAACGTGGCACCAATCCATCTAGTCAGCCTCGCAATTTTCGACCCACTTACAATCCAAACGCACCACAGTGTCAAATCTGTTACAAATTTGCGCACACTGCTGCCAAGTGTTTTTTTCGCTACTCTGAATCTCGTAACAGTAGCCCACAATCCTCAAATAATTCCCAAAATCTCCATACTGCCTTTTCCGCCATGAACCTTGATTCCACCCATAACGTGCCTACCTTTAGTTCAAGTGATGTCTCTGAATGGCTTCCAGATAGTGGTGCTACATCTCATATGACACCTCATGAGCAGATCGTAGAATCCGTGGCTCCGTATACTGGTTCTAAAGCCGTTATTGTTGGTAATGGTAATACTCTACCCATCACTTCAATTGGCAAATTATCAGTACCCTCGCTTCATAGACCACTTTATTTAAATAATGTTTTTGTTGTCCCTCATCTTAAAGCTAACCTTTTATCCGTTTCTAAGTTTGTGAGAGATAACTGGTGTCGTATGGAATTTAACCCCTATGGTTATGTTGTCAAGGACTTTCAGACCGAGATACCGCTCCTCACGGGCAACATCCACAATGATCTTTACCCCTTGAAGATTCCCACCAATTTTCGGAATCCCATTGCTTACACGGCTTCATCAGTTCCATCTGATATTTGGCATCAACGTCTAGGTCACCCATGTCTTGGTACACTTGCTAAGTTATCTCATGTTTTACATTTTAAGCCACACAGCCTACCCCTACACTTCCACCTCCACCTCCACCTGCACCTCAACACCCACAATCACCTCCCCCTCCACCCATCATCGATACTATTGCTCCCATGAATACATCATCGTCTCATCATCCTATGGTCACTAGAACAAAGGATAACACTCTCTCTTCTCGCCACTTCTCTGATTTTATTACCTATCATACCACTACAAAATTTTCACCTGACCCGACTTCATTTACCCAAGCAAATAAATTTCCTCATTGGCGCCAAGCAATGCTAGACGAGTTCACTGCGCTTCATCGCAACAAGACATGGACACTTGTTTCACCTCCTTCAGGTACAAACAGTATTGGTTGTAAATGGGTTTTTCGCACTAAGCTTAAATCTGATGGAACTCTTGACCGTTATAAAGCTCGTCTCGTGGAATAAGGTTATCATCAATCACCAGGTATCGATTACACAGATACTTTTAGTCCTGTTGTCAAACCTACCACTATTCGCATTATCCTCACTCTCGCCCTTTCAAAAAAATGGCCTATACGACAATTAGATGTCAACAACGCTTTTCCTCACGAGAATCTTCAAGAACCTGTTTACATGCTTCAACCTCCTGGTTTTGCCGATCCCCACCACCCTCACTATGTTTGTCGTTTGAACAAAGCCCTTTATGGTCTTAAACAAGCACCTCGTGCTCAACGTCTTAGTCACCGACTTCAAGAACTTCAATTTACACCTTCCAAATCCGATACTTCTCTTTTCATACATTCTACACCATCTCATACCACCTTTCTTTTAGTTTATGTGGATGATATCTTGGTTACGGGTTCTTCATCGACATTTATTACGTCTCTCATAAATGATCTCAACCACACCTTTTCAATTAAAGACCTTGGCTCTCTCCATTATTTTCTTGGCATTGAGGCAACACCAACACCCGATGGGTTCTTTCTTACTCAAACAAAATATACAAAAGATCTACTCACCTGAACCCGATTTGAAACCTCTAAACCTGTAGATACACCTATGACTCCGACATTACCCCTTTCCAAAAACCATGGGACACCACTTACAGACCCCACTGAATATCGAAGCACTGTAGGTGCTCTTCAATACCTTTGTCTTACTAGACCTGACATACAATTTGTTGTCAACAAAGTTTCCCAATTTTTACATTGCCCAACTGACGTGCACTGGTCTGCATAAACGGATTCTACGATATCTGCGTTCAACCCCATCTCATGGCCTTTACCTAACTCACGACACCACTCTTCACTTAACCGCCTTTTGTGATGCTGATTGGGCCGGTTGTCCTGATGACCGTCGATCCACGTCTGGATATTGTATATTCTTCGGGTCTAACCTCATCTCTTGGAGTGCAAAGAAACAACACACTGTTGCTCGATCTAGTACTGAGGCTAATACTGAAGTATAGCACTTGTTGCAGCGGAATTATGTTGGATAAAGTCATTACTTGGTGAACTTGGTTACTCTGACATCTCACCCACTCTTTGGTGTGATAATCTTGGCGCAACATATTTAGCAGCTGATCCAGTCTCTCATGCTCGGACGAAGCATATTGAGATTGATATTCACTTTGTTCGAGACCTCGTCGCGAGTAAATTCTTACAGATTTGCCACATTCCTGCTTCTGGCCAAATTGCTGATGTCTTGACGAAACCTTTATCAGTTGCTGCATTTCGAAGACTACGAGACAAGCTCACGGTTCTTTCCCCCAGTTGTATTAATACAGAAGTTTGGTTGGTTGATTCGGGAGCTACTAGGCATGTGTGTGGAAATGAGAGCATGCTAGAAGATTTACATGAGGTTAAAGAGTCCAGGGTTATCTTACCAGATAATACTGTTATTAAGGTTAACAAGGCAGGGTCTTTTAAACTCAACAAGTTCATCACTTTGACAGACATATTATTTGTCCCACAATTTTGTTTTAATCTAGTGTCTGTGAGTTATCTGGCCAAGAAAGGTAACTGTAACTTTTCATTTGGGACTAATAGCTTCTTGATACAGGACCCTTCACTTCGTGTGATTGGCAGGGGTAGCCAAGTGGCAGGCCTATACATCATGCGAGCATATTCTGCCACAGAATTTTCTATCACTCATGGTTCTGTTTTTCTGAACAAGATGTCTGTGGACCTTTTACATAATAGGTTGGGACATCCTTCCAATAAGATTTTGGAGATCTTGAAGCCTTCTTTAAGGCGTAGTAATGAGTTTTCAGATTTGCACTGTAAAATCTGTCCAATAGCTAAACAAAAGAGACTTCCTTTTACCAGTGATAATCAAACTACTTGCTCTCCATTTGATCTTGTGCATTGTGATATTTGGGGGCCTTTTCATATGATTTCTCATTCAGGGCATAGGTATTTTGTCACAATAGTAGATGACCAAACGAGGTTTACATGGCTTTTTATGATCAAACAAAAATCAGATGCATTTTCTGTCATTACATACTTTCTTAACTTGGTGGAAACTCAATTCTGTCACAAGGTTAAGGTGTTAAGGATAGATAACGCTAAGGAGCTTAATCTACTTGAATTATTCAGGAGCAAAGGCATCATATATCAAGTATCATGCGTACAAACACCGCAGCAAAACTCAATTGTCGAAAGAAAACATCAACACTTGTTGAATGTTGCTCGATCATTGTATTTTCAATCCAATGTGCCAATTGAGTTCTGGTCCGAGTGTGTCTTAACTGCAGCATTTCTTATCAATAGAACGCCTTCTGTGCATTTAGGAAACAAGTGCCCTTATGAGTTGCTATATCACAAACCTTTTGACTATAATCTCCTTCGAGTGTTTGGCTCTCTCTGTTTTGTCTCCACACTTGCAGCTGGCAGGAAAAAGTTCGATGCCCGAGCCAGAGAGTGTGTCTTTATAGGATATCCAAGTGGAATAAAGGGTTATAAAGTGTTGGATACAAGGACAAATGAGGTCTTGGTCACAAGAGATGTCAAGTTCAGAGAATCTGTTTTCCCTTTTAAAACTGAAGGTGTCATCTCAGCTCAGGACCCCTTTGCCTCGTGTGTCCTGCCCAGATCATACACCATGGATCCTATAGGAGAAGACTTCACTACCTCAGTTGATGAAACTATCCCAGTTGATGCTCTGGAACCAGCCGAGGCAGAGATAGGCCAACAGAACACAAACCTTACAGCAGATAGTGACCTTGGTAATACAGGTGATGATAATGCAGTTGATAATCTTCTTGGCAAGGAGGTCCAGAGAAAATCTGCTAGGCAACCAAAGAAACCTGCATATTTGGAAGACTACCATTGCAACCAATTAACTGGTTGGAAGAAGTTGTATCCTTTGTCAGATCACTTGACTTATGAAAATTTCTCAAAACAGTTCCAGTCTTTCATATGCAATGTGTCTTTGGTAAAAGAACCAAGAAACTTTTCACAAGCTGCAGCCTCGCAGGAATGGTGGGATGCAATGAATGAGGAGTTTGAAGCCCTCAGAAACAACAGCACATGGACAGTTGTCCCCCTGCCTGAAGGGAAAAAGAGCATTGGAAGTCGATGGGTTTACAAGGTTAAAGTGAACTCAGATGGCAAAGTAGAGAAATATAAAGCCAGATTAGTGGCTAAGGGATATGACCAAACCGAAGGCCTTGATTATCTGGACACATATGCCCCAGTAGCTAAGCCAAACACAATTAAGATCATCATTTCACTCGCAGTAAAGCTCGGCTGGCATCTCACTCATATGGATGTTAACAACGCTTTCTTAAATGGTGACTTAACAGAAGAGGTCTTCATGGAATTACCTCAAGGATTTTATAATAATCTGCAGAAAACAGGGGCAGAGAGGATGGTCTGCAAACTCCATAAAACAATCTACGGTTTGAAACAGTCATCTAGAGAGTGGAACAAGAAAGTAACTGATGCTGTCAAGGCCTTTGGGTTTCGGCAGACGCAATCAGATCACACCCTATTTCTAAAGGGAAAGGGTAACCATTTACTTATACTTTTAGTATACGTGGATGATATTGTTATTGCAGGATCTTCACTGGACGAGATACAAGCAGCTAAGGATTATCTGAAGTCATGTTTCAAGATCAAGGACTTGGGTGATTTGAGATACTTTCTGGGAATAGAGATTGCACGAAGTACAGCTGGGATCTACATTACACAAAGACATTATACTTTACAGCTTCTTGAAGATGCAGGTTACATGGATTCCAAGCCACTGTCCACTCCAATCAACCCCAGCGAAAGGATCACTGCCCAAGACGGAGACCTGTTAACAGAACCTTTTAAGTATCGAAGATTGGTTGGGAGGCTGCTTTACCTCACGTTTACCAGGCCTGATATTGCATTTGCCGTACATAAATTAAGCCAGTACATTTCAGCACCGAGGACAACACATCTGATGGCCATACACCATCTACTCAGGTATTTAAAACAATCACCAGGACAGGGTGTTTTAATGAGCAGTTTTCCCAATTTGCAGATAAAAGCATTTTCAGACTCGGATTGGGGTGCTTGCAAGGACACGAGGAAGTCTGTCACGGGTTATTGCACATTCCTAGGTGACACCTTGATAACCTGGAAGGCAAAGAAGCAAGCAACTGTCTCTCGCTCGTCAACGGAGGCCGAATACAGAGCGCTAGGATCGACTGTTTCCGAGGTTCTTTGGATAAAGACTCTGCTGACAGAATTGAGTATACAAACTGATCATCCACCAGTTATCTACAGTGATAACCAATCAGCTCTAAAGTTAGCTTCCAATCCTAAGTTCCATGAGAGGTCGAAACATATCGAGATCGACTGTCATTTCATTCGACACCACCTTCTCAATGGCATGAACAAGTTACTTCCAGTACAGTCTGAGAATCAGTTAGCAGATATGTTTACCAAACCCCTGTCTGGACCACATTTACAGCGTATCATGTCCAAGATGTCTGTTATCGATCTGTACCATCCGTCTTGCGGGGGATGTTGAAATTCAGACAACAAGGAACTCAGGCTGAAGAATGAAGCAGAGCAAAGCTGAAGAATCGCGCGTGTTTATTTTCTCCAGCTTCACGGCCTCGTGTTTATCTATCCACGACCGTGACAGCACCAAGTCTGAGAAGAAGGGTTACTGCCCGAGCTCACGGCCACGCGCACCTATTTCACGGCCGTAACATGGATCCAGTCTGAAGATGCATGTCTCTGCCAGCGGTCACGGTCCCATACATATTCATTCACGCCCGTGACCTTTTAACTCGTTTAAGCTAGCAGCGTTTTTATAAGTTGATTGACTTGTTAGTTAAAACGGTCATCTCCTCGATTGCTCTATAAATACATCACTGTACAGATACTAATCAATTAATGTGAATTACTTTTATTTACATCTTCTTCAAGAAAGCTTCATCTCCCAATCAAGAAACGATTTCCAGTTTTAATACAATAAGCGGTCTTCGTGTCAAATCATAAATTTATAAGGTGTTTGCTGAGGTCAAAGTACAATTTTAAAATTGTTGGAAGATATATTTGTTCGTACATCTTTCGATACATTTAGGTCAAAATACAGCCTTTGTTTATTCGTATGTCCGTCACATTCATACAGTACCATTTGGGCCCTCTCTGTCTGTCTATCTATCTGTGTGTGTAAAATATATATATTTATATTCTGTATCTCATTATAATGCATCATTATATCGCTTTCTCTATATGTACATATTTCCTTGAAGACGAGCACCTCTTACAGTTCTCTCTATCTTCTCTAAAACCTAAATATCTCAATGTCTGAAAGATACAATATTATTATATACATATGATACGATTGCCACAAATGATAAAAGAATAATATAGTATGGCCCACAAGAAATTTTAAGAATATCAGTCAAAGTTCCAAAATTAAAGATTCCACAGTGTACCCTTGTAGTCTTCGGTTAGCAATCTACAACTAATAATAATTCAACATGTGTCCCTCTCCTGAAATTTATTAATACAGTCGCATGTTCCCACATACTAAAACATTAAATAACCCCAACTTTATGCTTACTAGGTCGTCGCCCCTTGACAATTGAAAACAGTTGTCTTGTATAATATATATTATAAATTGCTAGTTGCTGCCTCTATTTTTATCTGCTCCTAACACTCAACAATAGTATATAAAGACTGTGACTGCTTTAATGTACCTTCGATCGATCGAAAAGTTGATTTGACGAAGAAAAGAAGCACACATAAGAGAGAAAATACCACAAAATAAAAATAAAGATAAAAATGGTGAAGACGCCTCACATCGACAGCAATGGAATTCAAAGGGTGCGTGGAGTAGAGACGAGGACGAGAAACTAATGGCGTTTGTCCGAATATATGGGCCTAAGAATTGGCCCTTCGTTGCCAAGTCTTCTGGTAAGAATCATCAGATAATAATCTCGTTCTAAGTTTCCATCATAATCATAACAAAAGAAAACGGGAAATATTGAGATACAGTGATGATAACACAGTTCTGTGTACTTCTGTTCAAGTTGAAAACCCTAAATTTTGATCTATTTTCAAGAACGATAAATAAAGACCCACTAGTTTTCACTGCTCTCGAATATGATAAGTGTGTTGCTCAAACTAAGTACTAATTATTCAGGATTGTCAAGATGTCCTAAGAGTTGTAGACTACGGTGGATTAACTACCTTAATCCTAACATCAGAAGAAGTGAATTCACCAAGCAAGAACACGATCGTATCATTGCATTGCACGGGCTACATGGAAGCAAGTATGAAATCAGTATTATCTCATAGCTAGCACCGAACATGAATGTTAAAACCCTAATTATGTGAAAACTCTTTCATTTAGGTGGTCTACCATTGCCGCTTATTTCAAGGGAAGAACTGATAACGACATTAAGAATTACTACAACGGTCACATAAAGAAAAGGGTTCGGACAAAGGTCACTGCTGAAAATAAGGCGATCAATAAGTACGATGATTTCAAGGCAGTGTTGAACGATCGCATAACTGAGAGCTTTACTTCAATTTCGATGATGGGCTCTTTTGATTCAGCTAACGTTGTCGTGGGAGCTCAAGAAAATGGAAAAAACGACACTTCAAATATCGGTAATAATAATAATAATAATAATGATAACAATAATAATAATTGTTACGACAGCTTAAATTATGCCGATGATGTTTATGATTTTGGAATTTCTGCGTTGGAGAGGGAGAGAATGATGAGTTCAAAGGGCGAAATTGTTGGAGATGATTTTGATTTGTTGGATAGTTTTTTTCCTGAATTCGTGAATAGATTTTAATATTGTTGATGTCTGCTTCATGTAATAAAGTAAAAAATGAAAAATCTATCAATAGATCGCGGCACCACCTTGATTGAATTGACATCTCATAGTTTATCTTTTTTTATCAGAGCTATGTGATTATATGATCTAGTTTTAGGCAATCACATTTCATTGGAGACGAGAGAAAATCTTTTAATATGAGTGTGGCCCTTATCTTCATCCTCCCAAGTTGGTTCATACATAAATCTAGACAATTATTGAAGGCGGCGGGATAGTTTCATCAAAATACCATATAAAGAACAAAAACAGAAAAATGTTTGGGTTCTGCCTGTAGTAGTTTTTCCTTTTATTTATATACATATATAACATTATATTAGACGAGTTCATTTGGTGGAGTTTCATTACCATAAAAGAATTCCATGATTTCATAGAGAGACTCAATCTGCATTTAATCATTTTAACTTCGCCCTATTATTGTCCATGCATTTTAATTAAAATAAAGCAAAATTATAAAATCAGGTAACTAAGTATACAAGTTTTCGTTTTCGGATCACTATGCTTGATAATTGCAAAAGTAGGTCACTAAACTCCCCACGTGAAAACAATTTTGGGTCATGTTTTCAATTTTAGGTCACTAAGAATATATTTTTCGATCTTGGGTCCCTAAATTTACATTTTTTCAATTTTGGGTCACTACATTTATAACGTTAGTACCAAATGAGTGACCAAAAATTGAAAAAAATGTAACTTAGTGACCCAAAATCGAAAAAATATATTCTTAGTGACCTAAAAATGAAAACATGACCCAAAAATATTTTCACATGAAAAGTTAGTGACCTACTTTTGTAATTACCAAACATAGTGATCCAAAAACGAAAACATGTATACTTAGTGACCTAATTTTATAATTTCCCTTAAAATAATATAATAATAATACATAAGCAGAAGATTCTTAAAATTTAATTTTCTGCCAAGACTTTAATTAATCCATAATGTGATGTGAATATGTCATTAAAGAAAGAAGTCAACTCGAATATTGTTCGGTAATAGTGGTGGGAACTCTCATGTGTTTACACAATAACGAGTAACGATTTCATTTAAGGGAGGTCTCATCTCATTCATTTTGTCCTTACTACAAAAGTGACGATGCTCTCTTACATCATCGGTGTTGCATAAGCATGTAAAGTTTGAACATTCAGACAACTTTGACGATCATACATAACATCTTGATTTTTTCTTCTCCTTTCAGAATCCTATAGTTTTTTAATCTTTTGCAAAATAGGCGTTTGACGGATGATGTCACAAGGAGACCAACATAGAAAAATACTACTTATTTAATTTAGTTTACTTTAATTTATGGGCTTCAGTTATCCGAATTTTGTTAAAACCGAAGTAACTAATTAGACTCAACCGCCTAATGGAATAAGCATCATAGGCCTATGACTGCAATTCATTCATCGACTAAAATTAATGAAATAATACATGTGTTGTTTTGTTATATCTCTCTCTCAAGCATGAGACGTGGATATCTTTTACATGTATGTTCCTTAAATTTTTTTTCTTATCTAATTTTAGGCGTGGATTTATTAAATAGATGGATAGTCATTTATGTATAAATTGTATCGATTTGTCTACCCAATTGGGTATTATTACCCAACTCAATTAATTTTGGCATGTGGCATCCCTATGCAATACTCCACCTAATCACGTAAAGTTAAATTTATACGATGACATGCGTCATTTATTAATTGGGGTTGGATTATACTCAATTGGATAGGCAAGCCATACGATCCTATTTGTTTAAGAGCATCTCCAATCGAACTGCAAAACTCAAAGTAAGAGGTAAAAATACTCCAACCGTGCCCCAAATCAAAACTCAAAATACGATTTTTATTTCTCTCTCGTCAAATGGACTGAAATATGCGTTTTGCGTCAAGTAGATGCGTTTGTTCATTTGAATTCCATTCAAGTCCTTTTAAGAGCATCTCCAACCGAACTAAAAAACCCAAAAAAAATTATAAATTTACTCCAAAATCCAAACTCAAAATCCAATTTCTAATTTCTCTCAACTCAAAAAACGCATCTTTGCGTTTATAACAATTATTATGCGATTTGCATTGAAGTCCTTTTTCCTTTTTCTCAGAATAGTTTTGTCAGAAAAAGCTGAATAATAAAAGATGAAGGACGGCAGTCAGAAAAAATTTGACAAAAGCAATCAAGAAAAAGCTGTGCAAATTTTTAAGCGTCAGAATTATAAATCATTGGTAATAATATATAGTAAAATACGTGGGTAGTATTGAAATTTAAAAAAATTGATGTGGGATTGAATATTACAAAACAGTCTATTGAGTTTGAGAATGAGTTGATCGGTTGGAGAAAAATTACTGCATTTTGAGTTTGAGAATGCGTTATCGGTTGGAGATGGTCTAATTATGTAATTACTAAACACATCCATGCTACAAATAAAACAAATAAATAAATATATTATAAAGAAGCGTGGGTCGGTTGAATGGAAGAGAGAGTAAACATGGGCGACATTTTCAATTTGTTGCTCTGGAAAATATTCTTTTTATTATTGTCTTGTCTAATTGATTGGCGTTTTTATTTCTAACTAGATTTCATTTGTTGTTGTTTGATAATATAGTATGATTGTAGGAATCAAATGGTTTCTAATAAAAATATATAAAAGGACTTTCTTATTAATAAATATTTTATTCTATGCTTTATTATATGAAAAAAATATGGAATTTAGTTGAAATAATTATTTTTTAATATAATTTAAATAATAGTACGATCTAATTTGTAAAGTTAAAAATAAAATTGGTAATATTAAAAATCTGTTAGAAATAATATTACAATAATGGTCTTTTGAGTTTGGAAATTGGTTTCTCGGTTGGAGGAAAATTAATGCATTATGAGTTTGAAAATAAGTTTAAGTTTCAGAATGAGTTTTCCGATTGGAGATTGGAGATGGTGTATTTAGTTGACATCATTTTGAATAACTACTTTAGGTAAAAAAAAGTTGTTTAAATTCTGCCAATTATTTTGTTTTGTAAAAATTACTAGAAATAGAAAGGAAAAAACGAATCAACCGACTCGACTTGGGGACTTCATTTCGGCCATCGCCAGTTCATCGCGAGCTTTGCTCCTCTCACATCATCTCCTCTGCGAATCGAAAATGGCGGCAATACTAGCTCGTAAATCGGTGTCTGCTCTACGTGCTCGTCACATCGTAAGACTCAATTTTTTATAGGCTTTTGCGAATTTCTGCTCCGTGTCCATTTCCTGTGATTTTATATTGTAGTTGCAGATTTAGGGATATATAGGATAGGGATGAAAGTCCTCAAGACGTTAGTCCGATCCAATAGTTATGTGCTGTCATTTAGCCGTCACACAGGGATGGAGCCTGTGATCCACTTTTCAGAAGTTGTCGATTGATTTTCTAGGGTTAAAGATTACATTTCTTTGAGTTTCTTGGTTTGTGCTGCTTTGTTGGGTTGACGTCGTATTGGAGAATTACTCACAGCTGATAAAGAGCTGCTTGTTTCCGCCTCATTTTACATACAGAGCCCGGGCCTAATTCCTTTTCCTGAATTTTCATTGCTCCTTTTGTTTCTCGGAATTGTAGGCGTTGCAAGGCCAAAACTTTCTCGGTGAAGGTCGGTTTGGGATGGTATATGGGGATCGGTCATTTGCAACAAAACACTCATTTTCAACTGATAAAGGTTTATTATCATATTCTTCGTAGTTACTATCAGAATTGTGAGACTTTATCTTTTATCCACAATTTCTTGTTTTATCCATGGTTTTACTGGCTGTGACTCCACTACGCCACAGCCTTTATGAATAGTACTGTTAATTAGGATGCACGTCATAATTTGGATCAAATTTAGCGGTGTAGCTTATGTGGGTTAGTATTCACCTACTTTGGTTTACGATTTCGTTAGATGATGAAGAAAGAGAAAAGCTTGCGAGGGAGATCTCAAAAGATTGGAGTTCTGGTAAACTATTCTTCCCATCTATATCATTCATTCTTCATTCTGCCTTTGTGCCTAGATTTGTCTCAACTGAATTTTTTTTTTGCTTCATATAACTTGGTAGTTTTTGAGCGAAGCATAAACACTTTGTTCCTCACTGAAATGGTTCGAGGCCTAATGTTGACACTCAAATACTTCTTTGAACCAAAAGTCACCGTAAGTGATTTTTCTTCGTACTATATTTAATACACAGTGTAGCTCTCTCATACGTACCTGCAAAAATACGCTTATTATGCAGATTAACTATCCATTTGAGAAGGGTCCTCTCAGTCCACGTTTTAGGGGAGAGCATGCTCTCCGACGTTATCCAACAGGGGAGGAACGCTGCATCGCTTGCAAGCTTTGTGAGGCCGTAAGCAGTTTATTCGAATGCTTTTTTTCCCCTTAAAACTCTGTAGTATTACATTGAATCATGTACTAATTAGTGCCTAGCACCAGGCGTTAATCTCTAGTTATTTTTTCTTATTCTACCTCCGACTAAACCTAACCTTGGTTCAAAATAAATTAAACTGCCTCAACTCCTTATGGGGCCTTTTGGTGAAACTATATTTTCCGTGCACACGAATCCGTATGGCTTGAGCCTTTAATCTAATTCTCTATTTTCATGCATATGATCTGATGAAACCATTTTCAATCTTCTCAGATCTGTCCAGCACAAGCAATAACCATTGAAGCTGAGGAGCGAGAAGATGGAAGCAGAAGGACTACCAGGTAAATAAAACCGAACATCATAAATCGATGTCCTGTTTTACTATGTGCCTACTTATTTATTCGGACATCCCAAATATACAGGTATGATATCGATATGACCAAGTGCATTTACTGTGGTTTTTGCCAAGAAGCATGCCCCGTCGATGCCATTGTTGAAGGGCCCAACTTCGAATTTGCAACAGAGACTCACGAGGTTTGTGCTTTTTTATAACATTCATTTTCTTATTTCTTAAAACATAGGGTTATCACATGATTCGTCATGACAGGAGCTCCTCTACGATAAAGAGAAGCTGCTCGAAAACGGTGATCGGTGGGAAACTGAGATTGCTGAGAATCTTCGATCTGAAAGCTTATACCGTTGATAAACATTTGAGAGTGTTTCAAATTTACCAAAAAACTGAGTTTATTTGTGTTCTGTATTATTTTTTTAGAACTTCAGTAGTAAACCATAAAGCTGCTGTCTGCATTCTTTATGAATCATGGGTTCTGTAGAAAGAGCTCATCTTGAACTGAGACTGACGTTTTCGAACATTTCAAATAATGTATTTTTAGAAACATAGGAAAATGCCCAAAAAAAGAAGACAATCGAGTCAATTTGTTATGCCTTAATAAATCCTAAATTCATGGACATCGGGTTCTATATCTATCACTTGGGCCATGCAATCTTTCGTGGAATATTTAGAAAATCTTACGTTTCCATAACCTTGTACGTCTATAGATATGAAATGAAAATTCTTGGAACTCGAATATAGATAGATATGTACGTAGGGTTTTGTCGTCTCTCAACAATTTGGTATACAAGAATTTCCGTAAAGGAAAAAATGGAATAACACATTACGTAACTTCACTACGTTCATTCAATTCTTATCTAGGATTTACTCCTTTTTCTTTTATTGTCCCAATACTTGGAATCATATATTCTTATCATTTAAGAATTCATGCCACGTCTACATTTATATCATCTCAATCATTTTCTTAGTTTTTTCCCCCGCTTAGAATGTATCAACATTTAAATTCATTATTAAGGTACACATTGGAAAGAATATTTCCCGAAAATAGGCAAAATAAGACGAAAAAAAGAAAGAAAAAGGATAACAGAAGTGAAAAAATGTAAGGGAATAAAAGCGTTCAACTTGTTAAAAGGACCGCGCTATAATATTCGACCCTTAAGATTCACATACTGTTAGTTCTCAAGGATATATATTACATACATTTGTTAGAACAATATAAATAACATAATTAAGCTCACTATATGGTCATGGGTTGATAACTTATATTTAGGCAAGTAGAACCTAAATAATGAAAAGCAATAGTTCAACTACTAACTTAAATATTGTGGACACCCACTTATTTGCAGGTATTTTTAGTTTACATCAATTGATAAATAATTCATGGATATTTGCAATAATAAACACATTTAAGGAGAAGATAGTCCTGGCTTCTTCATCTTGTATCAATTCTTGAAAGTTGTAGTTTCGCTTTCCTATTCTACGTATTCTTTTGAAAATGGGACGTGTAGTAACTTTCAACTAATCATTGGAATCGAATTTGTAATAAACCATATACGGTTGGGTGGAACCTAAAAAACCTGCACGTAGCTTTCTATATTGGTTTCCTAATGTTCCATCCACAATTGTTTTAAGGTAATAATTTACATGAATTGATGACGAGCTTATTAAGCTAATCTCATTTTATCTTTTTATTTTCTATTCTTTTTTCTCATCTTGTTCTTTAGGGTTTAGAAATAGCGCATTTGAGACAGATCCCCATTATGATGGAATAATAAGATCACTTAGCTCAAATAGAAGCTGAAGTTCCATACCAAAACTAATTAGCAATAGATGAAATAACATATTATCTCTTACGACAAGTTTCATCAAACGGTATCAGATTATGACAAGAAAAGAAACTAAATAATTCAGAAAAGAAGGAAATTTTTAATTCCCCCATTGTATTAAACTTTTTCCTCGAAACAGATATAAAACATTAGCAATATGTACAAGACTTGGAAGCTCATGTTCATCTTTTTCTGAACTACAAGACTAACTAATTCATTGCACGGCATACGACAGCTATTAGGTTCTTTCTTGTAATGATGTTAAGGACATATCCTCTGAAGTCTAGGAAGAAAGATATTAAAATAATAAATCTTTAATTAGGGCTTTTGTCGCAATATCTTTTTATGCAAACATATTCGTTTTACCTAATCTCACATATTAGTGTCGGCACTTTAAGTGATTAAAGAGAACGAAAAAGACAGCTATATGCTAATAACGCAAATCATGTGAATGACAAGATAACACCGCATACTAAAGATGGAATTCCTATATGTACCATACAAACAGATTGTGTTTGTACAATTCTCTCGATATAAATATATTAAACTCATGATCTAGAAGTATATCATAATAAGATTATCATAAGATTCTCAACTCTCGTATAGCTCAATATGACACAAAAGATCTCTCGAGAATTTAAATAAAAAAGATATTCTTCCCAAAATTATCTCTTTTCTTCTCCTTCCCTCTTACATGAAGAGCACAGTTGTGGTTCTTGAGCAGACAAATCACTGAAATTCCCTAAAAAAATTATCTAACTTCATAGAACAGCTGTCATGACCCCACATAAACTCACCTCTCACTAAGCCCTTCGAACTCATTGGAGCCTATAAATAAGCACCATTTTTTCCCACACACCATCATCACTTCATACATAGATAGCTAACACTTCCAAATTTATTTATTTTTTCTTTAAAATCATTACATATATAATGGCATCTTCATCTATGAGCCGTGGCTCGGGCAGTGGCCTATGGTCGGCTCAGGAGAATAAGGCCTTCGAACGAGCGCTGGCTATCTATGATAGGGACACGCCTGACCGTTGGGTCAATGTGGCTCGAGCCATGGGCAGCGGTCGAACCGCCGAAGAGGTGAAGAGGCGCTATGAGATGCTCGTCGAGGATGTGAAACAAATTGAAAGGGGCCTTGTCCCTTTTCCAAACTATGTTAACGCCGAAAGATGAAAAAAATGTTATGAAGATTATGCTATGAGAAGGTAAGGTGTTGATTTTTTTATTTTCTTTTGGTAATGAAATATCGGTGTCAACCTAGGACAAAACAATTAATGAGGGTTTGTGCATGTGGGATATATATGTGCATGGATGATATTAGTGTAGTACGTAGAGTTTGAAGTAAATACAAACGTTTCAAAGGAAATGATTGGTAAGTTTCTATAGCGTAATCGTCATAAAATGACATAATTGGATGATTCTTCAGTTGTTTCCACACATTTAAGAGATCTTTTTCTTTTTTCTCTTTAATTTTTCAAAGGATGTATAGGCACACGTAGTTATCAAACCACCCACACGTTCAAGATTTTGTTTTATCTTCTTTTATTTTGGGAATATTGTTCTAATCATGCATGATCAGTAACTCTCATGCATGAGTTTGTGAATGTATTTGTGTGCGTGTGTGTTCGGATTTTCGATTAATATGCTTTCCTGTTAATTAATTTTGAATCTTGAATAACAACATTCTTTTTCTTGGTGCAGAAAAGGAATAAAAAGTGTGTAGTACTACAAATGGTGCAGCACAAATCAAGAATAAAACGAGGCATATATGTATAATATATATAAGTTCTATTTCTTTTTATTATCAGCAGTAATTAATATCGCAGAATCACATAAATCGGGTGATTCTTAATGTTGATAAAGCTGTCTTTATAGTTGCAAAAGAAGTTATAATGTTATTAATTCTAATCGATAATAATATACTTATCATCGTGGATGACGCATTAGTTGAATTGAATTACTATATTTGACTTCATGCATTATGTGTGGAAGAAATCTCTTGGCAACATCCTAGTAAAGCTTCGACATAGAAATATTGCTGTAATATTTTTGAGGAAAACATGCGTTCATTATGGGAAATCCGATCGCCTTTATCCGATGGAAATAAAGATATTACTCGATTATTCATTCTATAATTTAAAGTTCAACGTTACTTCAAAGACTTCAAAGTACATGTGATGCTCTCACATTATAGATGGAACCACAAAGACTCCATTATTAATAGTAAATGAAAGATATTACTTTAAATAGTATCAACTATGAACTGATATATGATACTCGTTCTCATATTAAATATGAAACACGTCCAAATTATGGTCCACACATTGTATATCCTTTAGGATCCTCCTACGCCAAATTATACGTATTCATTCATTGTAGACATCAAATTTTTGAAATTGTGCAGCCACATGATACATGACTGAAACTGAATATTCATTCTATTAAAGTTAAAATCAAAGTTAAAGTTTGTTGGAAAAACAAAAGGTTAAGTCCAAAGTGGTTTCTTTCCGCAACTCCTTTTTTCTCAAAATCAAACCGAAAACGACCTGAGATCATATACCTCTCATTTGATGCTCTACAATATGTTCTTTTTTTTTTTCACGAATTTTTTCGTGGGCCGATAACACGTCGAACTTCGCTTTTCGCCTATTATCTTATAAAAAGTGTATCAACAATTGTACAACCTTAATATATGAAGCAAAACGTCTGCATGCCTTTTGCCTAAGATGATCGAATGTTTTATTCCAAATTCGTCTTTTTTTTTGCGCTTTATTTTCGAATTGAGTTTTGAGAATTTCAGCTTTATTTTCGAATTGAGTTTTGAGAATTTCAGCGTAAGATCATATTAGAAATAGAGGGGTCCTTATAAAACCAATTGGTGATAGAACGAAAAAACCTCTTATATATATTATATATATAGCAGCTCGAAGAGCTTGAATTAGTCGATGTAGTTTTTATAATCTCAACAGATGATAATGCTTCCTCTGAAAGAAAACTCTGCTCTGATTATTATTATTGCTGAAGTACAAAATAGAGCAGCAGAAGTTCGATTATTCTTAGGCAAGACGAAAAAAAAAAAGGTTCGACTCTTTCCCATCAAATGACCGTTCCGTCCCTGATTATCGCCTTCTCGGTTATTACGGTAATCCCCGAACGGATATAAAACCCTTCTTCTGCTCTATCAGCTTCTCCGACGCCCTGTATTTTTTTTTAAAACAAAGAAATCGAATCGTTACACTGCATTTTTTCTTGTTTACTATCAATGGCTCACTTACGTCTTTGTTCATGATGACGACGTCTTTCCCTATCCTTGCATTCTTATCGATAATGCAGTTCCTAGACGATTAAGAAAAAACCCAAAAATAAGCGAACGCGACGTTCTATTACGAATCACAAACGTTGTTCGTGCGAATAATTAATTGAATTCAGCGCAACCTTATTTTTGTGTTTTCTCCGATCCCCATTGGAACTTTCCCTTGTGCGAGGAGAGAGGCGATCTCAGATTCCGTTTGGTAATAGTCGGCCCCCATCATTAAGGTATCCTATTTACCAATTGCCAGAAAAAAGAAAAATAATTTTTTTTTTCTCGTCGAAGAGAAAATGGTGAAATATTTCTTGCTTAAACCTTAAGTTCGACCCCAGAGTCTAAGCGAGAGCGTTCGCCTACGATCGAGTGTTCGACTACGCATTCTCTGAGGAAACAGCCGTGTGAGATTATCGCGTCTTTAATCTGAAAATTTTTAAAAAAAATTCATCGATTAATTTAGTGAGAGTACTACGGGAAAAAAAAATGTACTTACTTTGCAGTTGTCGATTTTGGTCGGCGGTAGGAACCGAGGAGACGTGTAAAATGGAGTTTTCGGGTCGTAAAATTCAAACTTCGGAGACTGTTATTACAGCGCAAGAGAACGACGAATTAATGTAAGAAAAAGAAAACTATGGAGTTTGAGGCGAAACTTTAGTATATACCACGTCTGTGAGAGCCAAATTAGCGTCGTAGAACGATTTAATCGTTCCAATATCTTCCCAGTAGTCTCTGAATATATAAGCCTGCAATAACAAACAATCCACCATGAAATTAGCTAAAGAGATTAAAATTGCTGTAATTAAATGTAGAAAATTTTACCTGCACATTTTGCTCCTTCACTGCAGCAGGAATTATTTCAGAGCCGAAATCGTTCGAAGTAGGGTAGCGCCTTTTCAAGAGATTCAGTAAAACGTCGGTCCTAAATGCGTAAACTCCCATTGAAGCAATGTAAGGAGTCTTCGAAGCTTCTTCACGAGACAGTCCTATGATCGAGGTATCTGCTTGCTGTAAGAATTTAGAAAAAAAATTCGTTAGTTGCATAAAGAAGCTTTTTATGAGAATTAATAGCATACCATTGCTTTCTTATCGGCCCCTTTAGGCTTTTCGGCGAATTGAGTGATTCTACCTCTGCTGTCGATCTTCACCAAGCCAAACTCCGAAGCTCGGCTGATGATATGATTTAGCAAATGCGAGCTAAGTATGTTAGATTTGACCTAGAAATGATTCAAGAAAAAAAAAAAGAACAAAAAAAACCTTTCTCCAACTGGGGCGCACGAGAGAGTGAGATCGGCGTTCCTATCGATGTGGTTCTGTTCAGACGTAAAAAAAATTAGAGCTTTCTAAGATATCCTTAGATTATGTGAACAAAAAAAAATGTTTCTGAGATTATATATACCTGAACAAAGTCCATGTAATCCATCCTATAAAGATGATCGCCCGAGAGAATCAATACGTTGTCGATATGTTTCGCCTTTGCATCCTTTAATAAATCAGTCAAAACCCACCTCAGATATTGCAATAGCAGAATCCAAATAAATCTATTTGAAGCTTACGATTTGAAAAAGAAAAAGAAGCTCACCTCGAAAAGCCATATGAACTGCCTAACAGCATCAGCTGTTCCTTGGAACCATTGTTTCCCAGTTGCAGTTTGGGTAGCAGCCAAAACCTATAAAGCAGAACCTAAATTACCCTTTCTACAAGATAACGTTTTGGTACATTCCGTAGATCTAAACAACGTAAAGATCAAATCTTTTTGCCACCCCTAATCATCAAAGTTATCGAATTGTCCTAACCTCAACGTATCCATCCCCAAAGCTCAAACCGTTCCCAGTATAGGTGCGGGAAATATGTCGATTGAGAGAAGCAGAGTTGAACTGAGTCAAGACAAAGATCTTATTGATGCCACTGTTAATGCAGTTGCTCATCGGTATGTCGATTAGCCTATAGCACCCGCCCACTGGCACCTGAATTTTTTTCGATTTTTTTAACACAACAAAGTTAAATATATCCAAATCAGCCTTCTTTTCCAAATACAATCCATCACACAACAATTCGAAACAGTTTTTTCTTACGGCTGGCGTCGCATCTCTGCTTGTAAGGGGAAAAAGCTGCGCCCCAGCCCCTCCACCGAGTATTATCGCAGCTACATTTTTAGGGTTTGCCCTTCGCCTATCGATCGCTGGAGCTTTCACTGTCTGAAAAATAAACGATAAATCCCTCGCAAGATCGTTAACACGAAGCACGAAATCAAGAAACGAACGATTTATGGGAAGTAATTTACAAGGGTTTCTTTGCTGTTCTCTCTGGTGAGGACAGAGTAAGCAATCCCAGGCTTGGTTCTTCTCCCTTTCTTCTTCCGATGGTCGAAGCTGAAACTCCTGCCCGAGAAATTGCAGCCGCCCAAGAACGCATTTTTTTGCAAATTCGCGGCAAAAGCATTGTTCTTGCGCGCATTTGACAGGTGGGCCGTGGATCTAAGGGTCATACAGCAAGTATCCATTACTATTATCACTTACTGACCCGACCCGTTTCAAGATTATGAGCTGTTTGCGGCGAAAAGCCGGCGATTAGATGCTGCAAATTGGAAAGAACATAACGGAAAAATCCCAAGTTTCAGTAAAGTAGAGAGAGGGGAGTATGTATGCAATCCAAAGATACCGAGTAAAGTGAAGATCACACAAAGAAGGGGGAGCTAAATAGATAAATTTATTTTCTGACAGTTTGCCCAGAATCAAAGATAAGCAATCGATACCCTAATAATAAAAAAAATGATTCTTTAATTCTAAAGTACAGCTCAAGCATCTTCATTACATTACCTCCAGGACCGATTGTGAAAAAAAAAAGGCACAGAAGATCTCAGTGGAAAAACAGAGACTTTAAAGCAAATAATTTCCTAGTACTTAACGAAGAATCAAGAATCTTGCAGTAAATGCTTGAAAGCAAGTGAATGAAGATGTGTACCAGAAATTTGGTGGGCTGTAGTAAAAAAATGATGAAAATTTAGAGAGAGAAATCGCTGAAGCGCATGGAACGCGACAAAGCTCTAGGTGTGTGGAAGGTGGTAAGAAGCTCTCTTGGCTTGTGAGCTTTCACGAGAAAAGGTGCAGTTTTCTGCTATTAATAATGAGTCTTCTTCACAGATCTATATATAAAGAAAAGAGAACCGTGAAGAAATCACATATAATCACCGAATTGAAAAAGTAATTATAAAAAGAAAAAAAATTCATAAATTTCCTTACCTATCTCGGCCAAGAATCCACGTGGATTTTGAATATAGGGAGGCAGAACAGTTGTTCACATCCTTCATTTGTTTCTATATTTAGGAAGATATTCGAAAAGAGAATATAATATACCCATAAGTAAAAACGATTTACCAATTACCATGAGTGGTGGTAATTTGTTGAAGCTTCTTGAAGATCCTTTTATTACAAGAAGCAAGCGGCACTTCATCATGTGTTTCTTGACTAGTAAATAGCAATTATAATACAAGTTGAAGATGATGGATGGAATTGAGTTAGCTTTTTTATTACAAGCGAAATATTTAATCTCGATATAATTGACGTCTTAAGATTACTTTAGTAGTTTGGCGACGATCAAGATAATGACTTCAACGGCTTTGAGTATATTTCTCATTGTCAAATATCTGACATTATTAAATAATTAATCAGAATTAATCACGTGATATGTCGTCAAGGACATGCAAATTATAATTGTCGTCACATAGTTATGAAAGCCACAAAATACATATAAAAATAATAAGTGGGGTTAAGTGAGATCGATCATATGATAAAAAAAGGATACCTTGTAGATAAGATTATTATCACCATTCACCACTAGAAATTCATCTCAGTAATTTGGTTACATCGACTTGACCATGTTGATGGTTTCCTTATAAAAATATAGAATTTTTAATTACATGCAAATAATAATACTTAAGAAAACAAGAAATGTCATGATCGGTTAGGATACAATATAAGATTTTATATTAATATTAAAACAACATACATGATAAAATGAACCCTACAACTACGAATTAATGGGTATCAAATCAACCAGTTATTAAATAAAGGCCTCGTATGTATATATCAATAGAATATATTATTAATGCAATGCTGAACTCAGCAAGAGCAAGTGTTTCCAAGATTCTTCTTTGACATGAATGTAACGTTTGATAATTTTAATTGTCAAAAGGTTGAATTATATACCTTAATTCCAGTATATGTGTCCAAAAAAGTAGTCAAAACCAACTACCACCACACACTAAACGTCGTCGTTAGGGAAACCTTCATCACGAATCAATTTATACGATTGCATACTGCACATTTATACATTAGAAACAGATAAACGATTAACATATATTAAACTATATGTTAATATAAAAATATAAGGTAATTTAATAATCTGATCAATCTTTACTAATTATTGTTTGTAAACTATAAATAACCGTTGTTTAAAGTTTGCGGGTTTTTTCGTGCTACGTATTTTCCCCTCGGGGAACAGAAAAAGACAAACCCTTTGTACAAATTTGTATTCACACGCAGAAAAACAATATATATTTAGGAGCTTTTGCTCAACAATGAAGTCGTTAACCTCTCTCGAATCACCCCAAGAGCCATCTCACCTCTTTCTTGTTAGGGTTCGCGAGAATTGAGATGCCAACAAGGAATACTTTGGATTACCTAATATCTGTTTGCTTTGCTCTTTTGCAGGAATAGGTCTAATTTTTTTCGACGAGCTGTTTGTTTTTCGTTGATTGATTGTGTTGAGATGTGAATTTTTCTCGTATTTAAGATGGCAAATGCTAAATACCCATAGTTTGATTTTCAATTTGAATGTTTTTGGGATCTTCTCGGTGTTTTTGGCGTTCCTTTTGCTGATTCTGTTTCGTCTAATTGATAATTTCCAATTAAAGTTTCAGTTCGTAGGTGGTTTACCTTTTTACACAGTATGCCTGTTTTTCCTTCGTACTATTTTTAGCTGTAGGGATGGGAAAAAAAACCCCCAAAATAACGATTAATTGACCAATAAGGCCCTTCATGGAGATGAGATCCGAGAATACAGAGTAAACATCGGATTCAAATCAGTTTTAGCATCATTTTTACCATTTATGGTACATGAAAGTCTCATTTGACATGCGAAATACTTGATTGGAACTGTTTTAGTGCAGTTTCAGAGATTATGTTTGTTTCTTGAGCATTACTCTTTTGGTGTTGCCTGTGATATCTTTCTAACTTGAATGGACGGAGATCACATGGAGCATTTGATTGTGTTTGCCAAAGGTGGGGCTGATTAGCTATGTTTTCTTTACTTTCTGGGGAATTATGTGAATCGCTTTCGATTCATCCGTTGTTTCCTAACTCGTTTCTGAGAATGTTTTGTCTATGCGCTTATCTCCTGCTTTATAATAAGATGCTAAAACTAAATTAGGTTTCTGTTTTATGTTTTGTCATCGCAAATGAATTGTGATTCCTTCCACTTGATATTTGCAGGTATAACTCATGTTCGCTCCATGAATCTTGCAACCCATTTGTCTAAACCTCATTGGTGTGAAGAAAATAAAATCTAGCCCTTTTTTATCAGTCAACTTATCTCTCTCTCTCTCTCTCTCTCTCCATTATAAAATATGGGTGCTGCGTGTTGTGTTGCTGCAAAGGACAAGACCGTATCGAGTGGGTCCCACACCCGCCATTCGCCAAATTGGAGCCTGCGATGGGATAATCGTGTTCGTGAGGCCGAAGAAGAGGAAGATAGTGTTGAAATCTCTTTAAGAAATCCTAGTTTTTCTGGTAATGTGAGAATGGGATCTAAATCAAGTGATGATAATACTACAGCCGCTGCTTTTGGTTCCGAGAAGGACAGTCCATTGTTAGATAGTTCGCAGAAGTCAACAGCTTCCGAATCAACTGCAGGAATTCAGAGGATTCCTTTGTGTGGTATGTCATTGCTGTATATCTGCTTTTTCCATTTTTTAGTTCTCTTGTAATCAACTAGAAACATGTCAACTGTCGTGTAGATGTTCTTTCTTCTTTTCTGAGGGAGGGAGGGAGGGAGGGGGGGAGGGACCATTTACCTTATATAATGATAAACCATTTTCTGTTCTAAGTTTAGGCAGGTTTTAAACGTTTCGTTGCTGTTTCTTTAAAATTCTGGTGGTATTCTACTCTCATTGATTTGGGAATGCTCCGTGTCTCTCTGTTCATCATACTTGCATTGTTTCGTCACGTTGAGTCTCGTCACAAACGCAGTCTTTTCTACTCATAAGAGATATATGCTCAGATTCTGAATTGGTTACGGATCGTGCTGTACTCTCAAACTGTACTGTCTTCTTTCATTAGCATATCATAATATGATCATTTCTTTATTCATACATAACTCATGATTGTTCTTATATATAATCTTTTCCAGGTCCAGCTAGTCCCCAGACCATCACAGATGTACGTAGTACGAGTGAACTTTCCTTTTTTACGCGAATTTGTGATTGTTTCCTTGTTGAAACTCAATCTTTGAAATTCAGGTGAAGGAATCACAAACAGGGCCCTCATCAACCCCTAGGCTCGTACTCCATCATCGTTCGCCAGCACAAAGGCTCGTACTTCAATCATCAGATTACGACAATAACAACGACAACAATCAAACCCCATATCACAAATCGCCAGGCACACCACACTCAATAATCTCCGAGGAAGCCTCTCTCCACATACCACCTTCGTCGGGCAACGAATCAACAAGGTCTTTCGACACGGTATCAATACCAGGATTATTCTCTGACCCAACAAACCTTCGCATAGGAGAACGATGGTCCTTCGACAGCGAAGCCTCGGGCTTAAGCAGGGATAAGATCAGCCTTAAATCGAGCGGTTCGTTATCCTTCGATCAACACTCGTGTGGAATATGCAGCAAGCAGCTAGGCGAAAGGCCACCGTGGGGTTTTGGTTCGAACAAGCTGATTTCGAGCAATGGGCTGAGCGTTGTCTCGGTTCTTACGTGTGGGCACGCCTATCACGCCGAGTGCTTGGAGTATATGACGCCCGAGATCAACAAGTACGACCCTTCTTGTCCAGTTTGTGTCTTTGGTGAGAAAATGATGGCAAAGATGTCAGAAAAGGCTCTGAAAGCGAGGAAGAAGAAGTCAAGGAATTGCGTTGTTGACAGTGATCTTAGCGACGTTTCGTCTGATTTTAACAACACGAGCAGTGGCGTGCTCGAAGAAAAAGGCTCGAAGAAGCCTTTCTTGAGAAGGCACTTCTCTTTCGGGTCGAAGCCGAGTACTAGTAGTAAACCTTCGTCTGATCGCCGCGGCGCATCTTCTGTGAAGAAGGGCTTTTTCTGGGCAAGATCTACCAAGTATTGAGCTTTTTCCCTTCATTAAAGTAAGCTTTTCTTACTCCTAATGAACTGAAACTGATAGTTTTAGCTCGCTGTGATTTATCTGTGGATGTTTTGGAAAAGATTACTCTACGGTGTATGAAACTAGCTAATTTTGATCGATTTCACCCCACACGCACACACTAGGCTATGATTGGGGACTATTACGAGGATAGGAGTGAAATATTTTCCAAACCCAATAATACAAGTGGAATCAATGGGACATTTTTTATTACAAGCCTCGCATGTATAAATGGGAAAAGATCAAATCTTTTTCTTCAAGAATGAGCAGTCATGGAGTCATCGAAGGGGTGCCAATACCTATTATAAAACCACATCTTATCAGCTTCAACTGCATACCCATCTTGATTCCTATGCCAGCTGTAATAAGCGTGCGTTCGATTCTTTATCGCAAACGTCGCATGCCCAAAGCTCGCCTCTCGAAATGCCGAGTAGTTTGGCTGCGGCTCAGTCATGCTGCGTAAGAAAATATACCCCCCTAATAAAATTATTCGACTCCAATAATATATATATACATATATATAAGCGCCTTACTTGGTGGCTAGGCCTCCGAGATTTCCTCCGTCCCCAATCGTTATATACGCAGGCGCAGACCGATCGTAGACGGGCCTGCAAATTCCATTCACGACATTGTACCCTATATTCGACACACGCTCCTAATTTTTTATAAAAAAAAAAAAAGACGCCTGAATATCTGACGCGAGGCGAAAAACGAGCAAGAAAAAATAATATGAGAACAACGTACGGAGCGCTCGTAGGCGTGTACGTGGCCAGAGAATACGACGTCGACCTTGTACTTAACGAGCCACGGCTCGTAGATGACCCTCATTGTCTCTCCTTCCATGTAATGGTAGTTGTAGCTGTTGTACCACGGCGAGTGCATGAGCACGATGAGCCAAGGCGTCTCTGATCTGTTCACCTTCGGCAGCTCCTTCTCTAGCCACTTATATTGCGGCGTGTATTTTCCTTATAGAGACGAATAAATAAAAAGTTGTTTTATTACAAGTCGGTGATAGATATGGATATGTGTTCGCTCGACTTTATTACCATAAGCGGAGTACGACGACAATACTATGACGTACGCCGAGGCCCTCTTTACAGAGTACCAAAACGGGGCGGTGCTTTCAGACGCCTTGTAAGGGACGTGGTAACGGTGGGTGTAAGGCTTGAACGGCTCCGTTTCTCCCTGTTATAATGGAACTTAGGGCTCAAATTCAGACGATCTTTCTTTCGACTTAGAAAACGAAAAAGAAAATAACTTACGATTTCGGGGGCGAAGTCGAGTTCGTGGTTTCCCGCCGTCCAAATCCAAGACTGATAAGCTGCGCTCTCTCGATAAACCTTCCTCAAGTATCCCACCTTACATTGTCGTGGTTAGGGTAGTTATCGGCGTAAGAAAGGTCTCCCACGAAGAGAACGGTATGTCCCTTTATAGGGTTGTTTTCGTAATGCGTAAGCGTGCTGTTTGAATCGTAGCTCTGCCCAAGATCTCCTATAATGGTACGTAAACACGGTAAATTACTCTATACTATATTATCGAATGTTTAAGCCAAGATTGGTTCGACTTCGAATAGGCGATAGGGTTTCCGAGGTAGACTTACCTATGAGGCCGAAGGTGTAGGGAGCATCGGGGCCCACCGGCGGAGGCGTAGTAAACCAGAATGTCCTCTCAGTTTGGCCGACGCCGACGGTGTAATAATATTTGGTGTCGTACTGGCAAACATTTTTCAAACTGTAAGCAACGCTACTCAGGCAAGAAAGGAAGAAAAGAAGCTTTTTTTTTCACTGGAGCTTTTTAACAAACACCTTGAGGCCGCGAATGGTGCAGTGGTGGATGTAGCCCGAAGCGTAGTCGAAGTACTTGTATTTGGTCTGAGATCCACTCGCCTCGTTCTTCTTCCGGTGACTGCCCTCCTCGGCGGCCCAGTACAGAACGGCATCCGAGCCTGGCTCGTCGGCGGTGACCCACGACACGATTACGGCGGCGCCGTCATGGTCTCCTTGCGTTATGTGCACCTGAAAAAACAACAGCCCAAGAGAATCAGAGCGAGGCTTAGAAGTTAACAGTCGAACAAACGAAACCTGCTGCGGCGCGTTGTAGCCCGGCGGGACTTTGAAGACGTCGCTGTCGAGGGGCATATCGACGGCCTTTTCGACCCTTCTGACGAAGCGGCTCGTAACGCCGGCACCGCACGGAACTGTAGAGTAGCACAGCACCGTAAAAGCTGCGGCGAGCGACAGCACGCCCGACGCGAGTGAATAGCCCATTTTTAGCTTAACGATGAGTATGAATGATCAATCAATGCTCTCCTCTCTATCCTTTTTGAACCGTGGGAGATGCGAATCGAATATGCCATTGGAGATGGAGACAGATGAAGTTGGAAGTCAACGAACGGTAAATAATTGAGTGATTGTTATACTGTTGTTGTCGTCGCCGAGCCGACATAGTTGAAAGAAGGTGAAGATAATTTGTGTTAAGGTTCTCTTAACTATACTGTTTATTGAGTTAGTTTTGTTAGAAAATCTACAATTCATAATAGAATAGTACTTCATTTCTTTACTTATATAAAAGAGGCTATCCACCGTTTGATAGCCAGTTTCGTGTAGGTAACCGGTCACTTTTAATTTTATATTAGAAAATATAGCGAATCAAAATTAAGACAATTCATATTCTATTTAGCATTCCAAGTTCCAACGCAGACGGTGGCCCGTCGATCACTGTTCTACGCGAAGTCGCAAGCGGAAATTCAGCTTCAAGATCGTTTGCTGTGACTGTGAGGATAATATCATCGTCCTCATCCTCGGAGAAGAAATCTGAATTTTTAAGCTGGTGGGGCAGTCTCTCAGTGATAAGAAATGGAAGTTTAATGATATTGATGCCGGTAAGTCTCCAGTCATTCCGTTAGCTTAATGGGTGTCCAACCCTAAGTCCCAATTTTACCGTGTGATTAATTTCTGCAATTTTACTTGCTGATTTATGATTTAATGGTTGTGAAACGAATCATTAGTTAAGGTCAAGTAGATTGTTTGCTGCTGATGTTTTCGTTTGCTCTGTGCTTAGCTCCAAATTTTGTGTTCAACATAAGTTAACGGCGATTTTGGTTCATCAAAAAAGGTGCGGTTCAAGAATCTATCAACCAGTGGATGTCGAAGACTCATAGCTTCATCAATGAAGTAGCTTCACCGGTTGCGAAAATCGTTAACAATAGACGACCTAATAATCCTCATAACGAGAGCCAGGAAATGGAGGACGTGTTGATTACAGAGGCAGACCAGACAATTGATTCTAATACTTGCGGTGGAGAACTTTCATAGGAGTCAATTGTTTCGATTGAACAATTTAGCAGGTAAACTAACTACTGATTGCTTTTCGTCTTATGGTACTTTCTTTATTTACTTCACATTACAAAGCTTAGGTTACGTAATTACTCTGCATGTTGGGATATTTGGAGTGATAATAATGTATTTTCTGGTTCGTTAAATCTTTTAGATGTGAAATTTGGAATGTTAAACCTTTGGCCATATTGAAGAAAATGAGAGGCTAGAATTGCTTCCTAAACCAGGGACGTTTTTTACCTGAAACTTAGGGACGTTTTTTACCTGAAACTTAGGTTGTTCGCTTTGTGTTAAACTATGAATTCTGATCTTGAAAAGGATTCTTTTTAAAGTTTACCAACATCCAAGACGTGCAGGATGGTCGGAGTGACTGGACAGAAAATGCAGAAAGTGTTTAAAGCCCTTGTTCGGGAATCAGTCTACAACGATCCACATAGTATGGTGGAGAATTGCTGCTTCACATTTTCGTCGAGAAACAATGCTGAAGTTCATCCAAGCCTTAAGGTGTGCATCCTTTGGAGTTTAGGCTTTCTCTAATTATCTCTCTCAGATAAAAGGATAGTGAAAACTAATATAATACCTATGTCATCGTTATCCCGCTACCCGACCAAGGTGAACAAAGAAGGCCGGAAAAGTCCGCACCAGAGACGAAGAAGCTGTGGTACTTTTAGGGATGATTACATAGGGATCTCAAGCTTAAGATTTTTTTGTTCATTAGTGTTCGATAGGATGATGCTTTGAAAGCTACTTGATTTTTGCTTTTCTGTATTTTAAAAACCATCTTCGCAAGCATTATGGTCGAACCAAATATGAAGTGTTGGAGTTATCTTGTACATTCTACTTAGGGTTGTCAATGGGGCGGGGATTCCCCTTCCCCGCGGGGATCCGCCCCGAATAGGACGGGGAATCCCCGCTATTCTACCCCCGTGGGGCAGGGACGGGGGAACATTTTTTCTCGCGCATATCCCCGTCCCGTTCCCCGCCCCATCCCCGATAATAAAAATAATATAATATTATATTCAATTAATAATATTATAAGATAAGCAATATTACTTTGAAAATATTAAAATAATATAAATATGATTAAAATATAGCTTACATAATGTAAATAATACTAAAATATATTTAAATAATATAATTATTAAGATATAGTTTAAATAATATTATAATAATATAAATTGAATTTTTTTCTAAAATAGTGACGGGGCGGGGATCGCCGCGGGGATGGGGATTAGATCCCCGCCCCGTTGACAACCCTAATTCTACTTTGTGATATTCCTACCTTTTGGGATGGTATTTCTTTTTCACAATTTTGTAGCGCTCATATTTGTACCAAAGTTTTTGTCTTCTTAGGTATTCTATTGTAAGCCATTAATTTTGTTGTGGAATGTTTCTGTAATTACTGAGACCATCGATTTCCATAGATTGAGAGTGAATATTCTGTGAGATACTTCAATGAAATTGGGTAAAAATCCCAAAGCAAGGTTGACTAGGGAGGCACACCAAAGTGCATGTGGCTAGGAGGTCAAAAGATCGAATACCACCTGTCACATTTCTTTGAGAAGTTTCCATGAAGTTTTACCCATGACTATCGTTGTCGGATGAGTTTGAGATGTATCCATCTGGCCCCAAAGATTAGTTCCACCTCTAAAGTGTGTGGCGGTAGCCCATAGCCAGGCTTTGTGGGGATACCTCTGGAAAAAAAAATGCTCAAAAGAATAGATCTTTTAGACTTCAAAGATTTGACTAGGGATGCTCCTTCTATCAAAGTTGCTTCTTTTAGATGGTAGTCAAATCTACAACTCTCATATTGAAGAATAACAAAACTACATCAGAAAAAAAAAATACTAATTCCTTATGCAGGTGGTAAAAAAATTCCGAACCATTCGGCCTTTGTAAATAATAGATTAGGCAAAAACGGTAGCTAGGGGTAATTTTTTTTTTCTTCCAAAAAAACGACTTCTATAATTAGCTAGGGGTAAATGAACTATTAGTATGTAAGACATTTTAGGCAGAGAAAATCTAGCCGTGTACATATTTTTCTTCAATATAACCAACTAATTGTCAGAATAAATTCTTTTTTATTGGTCAGAAATAAAGTATTTCTGTATGAATAAGCTCAATTAATATCCTTTACGCAGATGCTTTCGGTTATGGTTTACACATTTTCCTATCATTTAATTCTTTTTTCCCGGGTTGAAGTTTCCTCGTAGCCGCACAACGTGCGGCCGACACCATCTAGTTTTTTTAAAAAAACATAATAGTAGCTTACGACTCTATATTTAACACAAATATTGTGTGAGCAGAGATACTTTAGATATATAGTATACACAATTTTCAACACAAAAATAGAGTTACAAATTTTATTTATTTATATTTTTACTAATAAAAAATATTTTAATAATATTTAAAATATTTGATATTTTCATAATAATAGAAGTAAAAATATTAATTTTCGTTTATTTATTGATATTTTTATTTAATAAAGTTTAATTTAAATAATATGCCGATTTTATAATTTATTTAATTTTTATATCTCAATAATTATAATATACTGACATTCTAATCATAATAATGTAAGGTTTAATAAGTCAATGTGATAGTAATAAATATGAATTTGATTTTTTGTGTAAGAATTAATGGGTTGGATAAAAATTAGTGTAGATAATAGAATTTATGAGTTGGAGTAGAAGCAGTATAGCAACTGTATTATTCTGTAAAATTGACTGTATTTTTACGTCATGGGTGGAAGATGCATCTTGCGTTAGGTGAAGGTCGAAACTGGAAATAGTCTTGGTGAGTATTTTAAAATCAATTACACTATACTTCGTCTAAAAATGTATCTTCTTTTATGTGAAGTAAATAATATATATATTCGGACAAGACAATTATCTTATACCGTTATTAACACTGAAGTAATCTAGTGGGGCATTGGGGAGCTTCGAAGTCGACTAATAAGTTTTTCGTAGCATAAAGTTCAAATTCGATGATCGATGTACATCAAATCTGTCTATATATGTCGAAGTCATACATGTTATCGATTATTAATAACTCAGCACAACCAATGGACTATTTTAAGTCAGCAGTCAACTTCATATGATAAATAAAAGCCAATATCGAGTTAACGGAAAAAAAAAAAAAGAGAAGTGAGATGAATCGCATGCGTAGCAAATAAAATAAATAATCGAAAAGCAAATCAAGAAGTTTATACATGCACGTAAAAATAAAAATGAAATGAACACCAGCGCAACTAACTAAATCAATTGCAAAGCAGCGTCTAAGCAATTGTTTATTAAAAATTTCAACAGAAGTCCTTTTTAATGGTGTTTTAAAATATGTATTTTTTAAAAAAGAAAAAAAAGCTCTCTTTAATATTAAAACGCGAAGGAGTTTAGCATGCAAGGAATGTATTCTTCTTCGGTTGTGGACTTCATGGGCCACGAACGACAGCAGCAGACAGTTCAATTCACTATAAAGTAATGAATAAATGACAATAATAGCATATTACGAGGAACATGGTGAGTTTGGCAATATTTGAAGTTATGTGGTAATTAATTCTGAATCTGAAGATAAGTATAGTAAAAACACGATGAAATTTATTAGCATTATTACATTTATACGTAGATTGTCATTACTTGTAGACTAACCATTAGAAGCGAAGCGACTCTATATTGATATGAATTTAGTGGGCTCCAATATATTACAGGGTAAAATGCATATAACCCGTTCGTGGTTTCGCCGAAATGCACATAAATTCCCGTGGTTTTTTTTATTGTACGTTACTCCCTTGTGGTTTAACTAGTTGCATCGTACCTCCGAACAACAGTTTTTGCCCGAAATTAGATTACACGCGCTCTTACTGCAGGTGGGTTAAGCTTGTACCATATTATTTATCCTATATTACATAGCCAACGAACTTATTATTCAAGGTTAGTTTTGTGATAATATCCATTTGGATCGCGGGTCGGGCTCGGGTCGAAGCCAACCCGATCTAGCATTAACCGACGATGATTGCTTTGCTTGCCCTAACGGAAGAGGAAAGGTCAATTAATTAAGGAATCTGATCACCAATACCAAAACCAACTTTCGTACTACAATGGTTGTCGTTTAGTATATATCCTTGTCGATGTATGTTATTAGTGCTTTGGGTCACATAAATAAACAAATAAAAGTAAAATTCGATTTAGGTAAATGTATCGATTAATATGACGAGAAGCTACTGTTTAAAAAGCTACTGATTTGATGGCAACAAATACGACACAGTCGCTCGTCGTACCACAAAAGCAATTCAAATGTCGTTTACTGATGAGTGCAAATCAACATTGCCCACGCCTTCTTCCCTAAAATTCTGCAGCTTTTAGTATCTCTGTGTGTGTGATTTTGTGAGTGTAGATATAGATATATTTATGTTTCAATTCATATAGATACGTACCCATTTCTTGATTTACTATCATAATTTGCAGAAACTCAGGTCTTCGTTTCACCCAAAAACCGCTTGATTTCTTGATTTACAACCTAAAATGGGTTGAAATGTAATTTATCGGACATGTGTTGTGGTGTGGGAGAGTGGGTTGAGTGGGTTTGTTAACCTACTCCACCACTTCCTATTATTAATAATAATAATATTTAATTATATTAATATTATAATATCTATTAGAGGGATGTTTTGCCTATAAAAAGGCAACGTTAGAAGCATTGAAAAACACACCAAAGAAAGAAAAGAAGAGAGAGAGGGAAAAAGAAAGAGAGAAAAAAAATAAAAAAAATAGAGGGTTTGTTCGGTATTTGCTCCAACTATAAAGAGAGTTAGTGAGTGTTTTCTCCTTTATAAATTGAGAGGTTGTAACCCCTGTTTTTACCCCAGTAATAAATTTCTACCTCGCCCGTGGTTTTTTACCCCAAGTTAAAAGGGTTTTCCACGTAAATTCCCGTGTCCATTTTATCCGCACAGTCAATTTCAATATTATTACGCTGTCCATTTCGCAACAAGTGGTATCAGAGCCAGTCCTGATTGATATTCCGATTATGCTCTGTGGTTGCAGCTTTGTATGATCTTCCACATCAGAAAGGATATCGAAAAGGTTTATCGTTACGGAAGAGTTTTTTGGCAAGTCGTGGCAATAGACTGTGTGAGTAATTTCTGTCTAGGTGGCTGGTGCCAAGCGGGACACATAGTGACCCCACCAGATCTCATCTGGGAATTTACTTAGAAGGGTAATTTTGTCTAGAAAGCTGGTCGCTACCCTTTCTGCAAATTATCTGATCAGTACTATTTGGCTGGACTGTCGAATTTCTCCGACGATAGCGACGTGGGAAAAATGGCAGCTAAAAATGAAATTGAGAAATTCAACGGGAGAAACTACTCACTGTGGAAAATGAGAATAAAGGCAATTTTACTCAAAGAAAATTGTCTTGAGGCGATCACTGGCAGACCAACAACAATCACAAGTGACGTCAAATGGATGAAGACAGACGGGAGAGTCATCGCTAATATTCATCTGACATTAGCAGATGATATATTATCAAGCGTCGAAGAGAAAACCAGTGCGAAAGAAATCTGGGACCATCTTGAGAAGTTGTATCAAGTCAAGTCACTCCACAGCCGAATTTTCTTGAAGAGAAAATTATATCATCTACGAATGGAAGAATCTTCTTCAGTGACCGAGCACATCAACAAGTTGAACACTTTGTTCTCTCAACTAAGAGACTTGGACTACAAAATAGAGCCAAGTGAACGTGCTGAGCTTCTACTGCAAAGTTTGCCAGACTCCTACGATCAACTCGTCATCAACTTGAGCAACAACCAAGCTGCGGGAAAACTTATCTTCGATAGTAGTGCAGCTGCGGTTCTCGAAGAAGAAAGTCGGCGCAATAACAAAGAAGACAAGTTGATAATGTCCCAACAGGCGGAAGCGTTGACGGTGACGAGGGCAAGATCAGGATCTCGTGGTCCAAATGTGAGCCGAAAACGGACAAGACCCGGAGAGTCTGGTCCAAGTGGGAGTCAAAAACGGCAAAACCTTGTTATGAAAAATAAGAAGGTTATAAAGTGCTACCACTGTGGCAAGAAAGGTCATATGAAGAAAGATTGTTGGGCTCTAAATAAAAATCCCAATGCCCAAGGAAACGCCGCCAACACTACCGATGATGGAATTGCCTTGGTGTGTGAAGCCGCAACCACTATCGCTGAAAAGGGAAGATTCAACGACGTGTGGCTCATTGACTCAGCAGCTACTTTCCACATGACCTCTCGAAAGGAATGGTTTCATCAATACGAGCCAACCTTTGGAGGATATATCTACAGCTGCAATGACCAGGCGCTGAAAATTGTCGGGGTGGGCACGGTTCAAATA
Organism: Craterostigma plantagineum; assembly: GCA_027422505.1. Classification (NCBI taxonomy): domain Eukaryota; kingdom Viridiplantae; phylum Streptophyta; class Magnoliopsida; order Lamiales; family Linderniaceae; genus Craterostigma; species Craterostigma plantagineum. Next base: position 29,546,127 of record JAPQWV010000003.1, on the reverse strand, counting down.
AAGATGTACGATGGCACTGTGCGTACCATCCATGCGGTCCGACATGTGGAGGGCTTGAAGAAAAATCTGTTGTCTGTGGGGCAATTGGATGATCTTGGTTTCAAAATTGAATTGGAAAACAAGATCATGAAGGTATCCAAAGAAGCACTAGTGGTGATGAAGGGAGAAAAGATAGCTGCAAATCTATACACGCTGAAGGGAGAGACTCTGCAAGCAGGGCAAGCATCTGTTGCTACAACAAGTTCAAGCGAAAAGTCTACAATGACTTGGCACAAGAAACTTGGTCATATGTCTGAACAAGGCATGAAAATTCTTGTGCAAAAGAATCTACTTCCTGGTCTCACAACGGTGACGTTACCATTCTGCGAGCATTGTATTGTGAGCAAGCAGCATCGCCTGAAGTTCTCCACTTCAAATTCTAGAAGCAAAGAAATTCTAGAATTGATCCACTCTGACGTATGGCAAGCACCGGTCGCATCCCTGGGAGGAGCCAACTACTTCGTATCATTCATAGACAACTACTCCAGGAGATGCTGGGTGTATCCAATCAAGAAGAAGGACGAAGTATTTCCTATCTTCAAAACATACAAGGCGCAAGTTGAACTTGAAACCGGCAGAAAAATCAAGTGTCTCCGGTCAGATAATGGAGGGGAATATACTGGCAAAGAATTCACTGAATTCTGCAAAGGCGCGGGCATCAGAAGACAGTTCACCACGGCTTACACTCCACAACAAAATGGAGTGGCAGAGCGGTTGAATAGAACCCTGTTGGAAAGAACAAGGGCTATGTTGAGAACTGCGGGCCTGGAAAAGAAGTTCTGGGCGGAAGCGGTCTGTACTGCCTGTTATGTGGTGAATCGGGTTCCATCTACTGCTATAGAGATGCGAACACCGATGGAAATGTGGACTGGTGGACCTGCAGATTATTCAAACCTCCATATATTTGGAAGTTCAACGTACACGATGTACCACAACCAAGAAACAACGAAGTTGGATCCAAAGTCCAGGAAATGCCTATTCTTGGGGTATGCTGATGGAGTAAAGGGGTATCGCTTGTGGGATCTCACTGATCACAAAGTGATTATCAGCAGAGATGTTATCTTCTTGGAGGATGATGATCAAGAGCAAGTCGAAAATGATAGCAGTTCAAAAGGCGTGACAAAGACTACACCGATGAAGAGAAAATTGGAGCAATATAATTCTTCTGAAGCTGAACCGGCGTACGAAGAGCTCGACCCAGTCGAATCTGAAGTACCGGATCACTTGCGGTCATCACGCGATCGTAGGCCGCCAAGTTGGCACTCAGATTATGAGATAGAGAGCAATCTTGCATACTGTTTTCTAACGGAGGATGGAGAGCCAACCACTTTCCAAGAAGCACTGAATAATTCAGATGCGAGTCTGTGGATTTCAGCGATGCAAGAGGAAATGGAAGCTCTCTATAAAAATAAGACATGGGAGTTGGTGCCATTACCGCAAGGAAGGAAACCCATTGGCAACAAATGGGTGTACAAAATCAAGCGGAATGGTGATGACCAGGTAGAGCGCTATCGTGCTAGACTGGTTGTAAAAGGATATGCTCAGAAAGAAGGGATTGACTTCAACGAAATTTTCTCACCGGTGGTTCGACTTACAACAGTCAGGGTGGTCTTGTCAATGGTTGCTACATTTGACTTGCATCTTGAGCAGCTGGATGTGAAGACGGCTTTTCTCCATGGTGACCTGGATGAAGAAATATATATGCTTCAACCAGAAGGTTTCGAGGAACAAGGAAAAGAAGATCTGGTTTGCCGATTGATCAAATCTCTCTACGGGCTCAAACAAGCACCTCGATGCTGGTATAAGAGATTTGACTCCTTCATAATGAGTCTTGGCTACAACAGGCTATATTCATATCCTTGTGCGTATTTTAAGAAATTTGGCGATGACGATTTCATCATGTTGCTGTTGTACGTCGACGATATGCTGGTAGCAGGACCCAAGAAATGTCGTATTGCCGACTTAAAAGCTCAATTAGCCAGTGAATTCGAAATGAAGGACTTGGGACCAGCAAACAAAATTCTTGGCGTGCAAATATCTCGAGACAGAAGCAAGCGGAAGATTTGGCTTTCCCAGAAGAATTATTTAAAGAAAATCTTGCGAAGGTTCAACATGCAAGATAGTAAGCCAATATCTACCCCTCTTGCTGCTAATTTCAAGCTATCCTCTGAAATGTGTCCTACCGATGAAGACGAGAGGATAGAGATGTCTCGACTACCATATGCATCGGCGGTTGGAAGTCTAATGTTCGCAATGATATGTACCAGATCAGACATTGCCCATGCGGTGGGAGTTGTTAGCCGATACATGTCAAATCCTGGTCGAGAGCACTGGAGTGCTGTTAAGAGGATTCTCAGATATATCAAGGGAACCTCTGATCTGGCCTTATGTTACGGAGGTACAGAGTTTACTGTCCATGGTTTTGTTGATGCAGATTATGCAGGTGAACTTGATAAAAGCAGATCCACAACCGGATATGTGTTCAATCTTGCTGGAGGAGCCGTAAGCTGGGTTTCAAAACTGCAGTCCATTGTTGTAACGTCAACAACGGAAGCAGAATATGTCGCAGCTACGCAAGCCAGTAAAGAGGCAATATGGTTGAAGATGTTGCTGGAAGAACTCGGCCACAAACAGGAGAAAATTATTCTCTGTTGTGATAGCCAGAGTGCATTGCATCTTGCAAGGAATCCAGCATATCATCCAAGAACCAAACACATCCGGGTCCAATACCACTTTGTTCGTGAACAAGTGGAAGCAGGGACTGTGGACATGCAAAAAGTTCATACTGCGGATAATCTGGCAGACTACATGACCAAAGCAATTCCTGTGGACAAGTTTATATGGTGTCGTTCCTTCTGTGGATTGACAGAATCTAAGTAACATGAAAATGCGAGTTAGAAGAATGGTGTGAAGATCTGATTGCGTCACTATCAAATCTTCAAGTGGGAGATTGTGGGAGAGTGGGTTGAGTGGGTTTGTTAACCTACTCCACCACTTCCTATTATTAATAATAATAATATTTAATTATATTAATATTATAATATCTATTAGAGGGATGTTTTGCCTATAAAAAGGCAACGTTAGAAGCATTGAAAAACACACCAAAGAAAGAAAAGAAGAGAGAGAGGGAAAAAGAAAGAGAGAAAAAAAATAAAAAAAAATAGAGGGTTTGTTCGGTATTTGCTCCAACTATAAAGAGAGTTAGTGAGTGTTTTCTCCTTTATAGATTGAGAGGTTGTAACCCCTGTTTTTACCCCAGTAATAAATTTCTACCTCGCCCGTGGTTTTTTACCCCAAGTTAAAAGGGGTTTTCCACGTAAATTCCCGTGTCCATTTTATCCGCACAGTCAATTTCAATATTATTACGCTGTCCATTTCGCAACATGTGTGTGTCCTGAAAATGAATGTATTACTTTCTTGTTAGTTTTTTTTTTCTAATGATAAGGTAACAAATAGAAATATTAGTTACTAACGCGACGATACGAGCAATAATCGTGTACTCATAATATTGTTCTGATGGTTTATGATGTGTCCGAAAATTAATTAAATCAACCGAGCTCAATATATTTATAAATCGCTGGCTGCCATTCTATTTGATATATCTATCTTGTTTGGATCCTAATCACCTCATATTTCGAAATGTGGTCTTCTTTTCTATGATATATCCCCATTTGTAATGAGGAATGATTATATGTCGGCATGAATAAGCTGTAAATATTTATCCCACCCCACAAAGTGTCATCCATATATATACATACACACACAACTGACATATATAGGGCACATTCGAGCAGCGGAAAATGAACACACCCATTATGTTGAATAATAATGGCAATAGTTCGTTGATTTCTTAACATAAGACTTTCCACACATCATACCGTGAGATAGCCAATACAACCCCAAATAAAAAGAAAAGATAACCATTTTTTTCTACTACAATCAAGGAAAAGGATTAAGCTTTCTTCAACCCCTTTCGCTCTCCTTTTCCATTTTTTTTTTCTCGTTTATACGTATGGGAAATCATGATGAGGAAACACATGTAGCAAACAAACGAGCAAAATCATCTTCGTATTCATCGAGGAAAAGGTGCGAAGATTGTGGGAACAAAGCGAAGAAAGACTGTGGGCACAATAGGTGTAGAACTTGCTGTAAGAACAAAGGTTTTCGATGCGATACGCACGTTAAAAGCACTTGGGTGCCTATCTATCGAAGGGAGAAACAGCGGCGCGTGATAATGCATCAGATTTATTCCGCGTGTACTGTTCATCAACAGCAGCACCACTGTAATAATAATGGATCGATCACAAAATCCATCGGCATCATCATTAGGTATATATATATATAGTTGGAGGACATCTATGTTACTTATCACGTATCTATTCCCCTTAATTTCGACAGCACACGAGATTTTTTTTATGATTGAATTGTTTTGTTTCTTGATGATATTTACCTATGCTTCGGCTTCGTAGATATACAGTTTTGTTTTGATGCTTTCCTTCTCTTGCTACTTACACTAACTTTCCAACTAAAGGGTTCGTTTGTGGCATGATATTTGATACAAAATAATGAGTACGACTCGAAAATGTAAAATATAGCTTCTCTAGATAAATGTTCCTTTCTGTTCGATGAAGAATTAGGGTCTAAACTAGAAACCCTAGGTATTCGCCTTTAGTTGTCAGAACCAACTATTTGTAATATTTCCTTTTTTTTTTCACTCTTAAGATCTTAGTTAACATGGGAAGTAGCATTTTAGTGTTTCTTTGAAGTTGTTGAGAATCAAACCAACGTTTCGATTTATAAAGATGGAACGATGATTGTGGTCAAAACCTAGCTAGATTTGATGTGTCTTAAAGCTGTAATATGTAAGTTGAATATTTGTGTCTCACGGCTGGGAATTGGTTCGAATAAAGCCATACAAAACCGACATGGCAAAAATTGCAAGAAAACGGATTCTTTACGAGGAGTGTAATCTCACAAGAGTATGGAGGAAAATCAAAATCTAGGTATTGAAAAATAACTATAATAGGTATCATCACTCTGCTACTTGGTTTCCTCCTTGTTAAACTTTGGTGGTGTTGGGGGCATTGGTTTGGGAAGGTAGTGCATATTATGAAACTAGTTTATGTAATAAACCAGCCAATAATCCTGGGTTTTAGGCTTTTCCACAACTTGAGTTTTAATTTATGAATATGATCAATTGTAATGAAGATGAGATGCATTTCTATTTTGAAGGGCATTTTGGGGGCGAAGTGAGTTACCCAGCAGTTTTCCAATGCGTGCAGTTGAGCGGCGCGTTCGACGATCAGTACGCATACCATGCATCGGTCACCATAGGAAACAGCGTATTTGCGGGAATTTTGTACGCCCAACAAAGCGATCGCCCTAATAATAATGGTAGTAGCGGTGGCGAAAGCTTACGCCTTATGAACAACATCGGAGAGAATAATAACAGCTTCTACCCACCACCTCATCATTTCTTTCAGCACCCTGCGAGTAATTTCGTAAACGGAAGCACTGGTAACAATCATGGACCAGCAGCCACTGCTGATAATAACAACAGCCCTTTCTATGCTTTTAATAACCATTCTGATGATGCTTATTCGCAGTTCTTTTAGCTGGTGAATGAATGAACACCCACGTGTGTATTAAAAGTTGAGCTATATGTCATTTACCCTAATATTGTAACAAATATTTCACTTTAGGGTTTTTATATATATATGAGAGAGAGAGAGAGAGAGAGAGAGAGAGAGAGAGAAATACACACACATGAACCCCATATTGCATTTTCATAGATTTAGGTTTTCATCCTGCTGGACTCGTGATTGTTTATAATATTCGATCGGGTCGGGTTCGGGTTTGAAAATCACTACCCGATTTTTTCGGGTACCCGACCCGAAAAACCCGATACCCGAAATACCCGACCCGATCCCACCCCTAGTTTATATTTTAAGACTAGGCTTGCTATTAAGAACACGAACCCATCAACCGTGTACTACAACAAATTTTTACTTTTACTCTTTTGAAAATAGAAATCCTAGGCAACAAACAGAACAGAACAGCAGCGATTTAGCAAAAATCACAACCCATCATTAACTTGCATCATTGTATGTGCAGAAGCAAAATATCCAAAATCGTAGGGAAAAAAGGAATGGACCGAACCGACACATATCTTATTATTGTATTTATGAAAAGATCAAAGAGCCGTAAAAGACAAAGCCCTTTGTTTCCAAACATTACCTCCCCTGCCTCTCCCTCCTCTCCTTCCCCTACCACGATTATTATTATTCCCTCGACCTCTTCTTCCTCCGCCGTCAACCTCATCCATCGTATAATTTGCATCATCTTGCTCTTTATTACCAATCTCCTGAAACCTACTATTACTGTTATCATCCGAGCGATCATTTCTTGCATTGTTGCCTTTTCCTCGTACCCCTCTACCTCGTGCCTGTTGCCCACGACCAGCTTCAGTTTCCTTGCTACTACTATCTCCTTCGTCGTAGTTTTGCAAATCATTCATCTCCTTTATCTTGCTAACAGAACCAAGAGGGATATTCCCGCCTCTTCCAAGACCATGAATAAGTCCCTTTTGCGATACGTTGACCATCCTCGCTTCGTTGTAGTTGTTCACAGCCACGGCTCCATCGACCTTGTAACTGTAGTTCTTACCGTCTTTGACGTAGAACTGAGGCTTCTTGCGCGAGTTCCATTTCGAACCCTTATCAGTAGTAGAAGAAGACGTTGAGGAAGTATGCGAACCTCCCATGGTATTATCATTGAGCGCTGCCTCTGATTCTTCGATCCCCGAATCACCAACGCTTAGACCCAAATCATCAAACGAATCATCATACTCATCTTCGTACTCGAGCTGCGATACGAGCAATGCAGTTTTCTCCTTGTCCCTTTTGTCCGGGGCATTTATGATTTTAGAATCTGCTGATTTATCTGTGTTTTTCCTCACGAATCTCCCCACTGAAGCAGAGGATGATGATGAGCTCGAAGTTGGCCCTGGTTTAGTAGTTTCAATGAGAATTGGTGGCTCTGACTGTGACAATGGTACGTCGTACTCCACTAATTTCCCTTTACCCTTGTCATTTTTACCCACGGATGGAGCAGATTTTGGAGGTTGAGTGCTTTCCATTGTGGTATCGAGAGACTGTAGTTCTTGATGAAGTGTGCCCTCAAGGATTCTCTGAACGACCTCTTCTGAGTCTTGGTTGTAGGCTTCGAGGCAAGCAACTAAGAAGCCTCTTCCATATTCGGGGAAGAGTTCTCTTATTTGGCTTATTTTGGATTCGAGCATTGCTGAGTCTTCATCTGACTGCATTGTCGTCGTGAGGGAGATGGCTTTTTCTGGGTTGATGTCACTTATGGAATCATTCACGGTGATTCCGCAGAGAAACTGGAATTGGTCAGCATCCATTGATATCCAACCTAAACATAGTTGACAGTTGTTTGACATTAACAAGTCAGTAAACCACATAAACCTGATGTAATATATATGCATATGTCCAATAAATAATGACCAGATGCATATTGATTCATTGTAGCCGAAGCCAGCAATTAATGTGGCCAAAACATCATATAAAGCTAGATAAAATCTATTGTTATTTCCAATGGTTTTAGTGTTTGATAAACCCAAATGCCAAAACTACACAAATATTTCATAAAATTCAATACTGAGGCATGAGAAACCCTCGAAAGCCATGGCAAGCCAAGCAAAAGACATTGAAGTCTCACGTATGGATCAATGGAAACACAAGCTCGTGGATACACTTACCAGTTTTCCGAAGTAGCTCAATCCTATTCATAATCTTATGATTCTTCTCAATGTTTTGCATAAATGTTCCCCAAGTTTGGACCCCACGATTGTACATGTGATCTCCACTGAGATCCTTGATTGACTGTATTAGTATATCCGCCCTTACTGAAGGGTCCTCAACATTTGCAGGAAAAATATTCAAGGATGCTGGAAGCTGATAACTACTCTCAAACGCCTCATCACTTAGATAGCAAAAATATAGTAATCTCCAACCAAATCTCTCTATCCTTGTTGATAACATCTTCAGGCTAACAGAAATGTTTCGAAGTAACTCGCTTGATGTTTTGTCATTTCCATAATTAGCATTTCCTAAAATAATGTGGAATGCTTTATGTAAAGATGGAAGAAGCGATTCATGCAGCCTTGCAAGTGTAATGAGTAAGTCTTCATTCTCGGAACTGCACCAGTAAACAAATATTGTTGACATTGCGCATTTACCAATCATAGTCGACATGCAGAAACAAACCACCTCACACGCATTTTTCTCACCAAGCACTTTAACTTCATGACAAATAATTAAAAAAATATATATCCGTAACTTCTGCAAGCTAATATAAGAACTTAACCAATCACCTATACCTTGTTGCAACCACTGAATTAAAGGATAGAGCAGCGGGATTATATGCATTAACAAATGAATCCATGGATTGAACTGCATCATTTATGAAGTCCATAACCTGTAGAGCAGAAAAGAAAAAAGAATGTGTTCATGACCGCAAAAAACTGATTCCTGTTTGACAACTATTGTCATACCTCTAGATAGTCAAGATGAAGGCGAGTCTGCCCTTGGTCCTTCTGCCCATCAGAATTAAGCAAACCCTGTGTGACCATCACCAATCAGATGTTCTCAGCATATGATGAGGAAAAGATTTTACATATTTCAAGTTTCGAATAGGGGAATTGCCAAAAAACATTCTTAAAGAGCTGAGAGGGTAGGAACATTTGTTTTATATTATTCAATAGAAACTAACTATACATGAATTGAGTTGTTCTAACCTAACAAATGGCATCTAAACATATATGCAACAACTAATTCCAAGATGCGAACAACAAGTATTACTTAATGGTCAAAACAAGAAAGACTTGACAAGCAAAATAAAAAAGGTCCTCTTAAGTTTCTGAGCAAGTTCTTGCATCAGCAAGTAGGAGATCTAAATTAAAAACAAAAAAAACAAAAAACTGAAGGATCGTTCCAGAAATCACCTCCAAGGTTGAGTTGCATCGTCGATGCATGGTCTGTATAATGCTCAAGAACTGAGACACCAGGACAGGAAAATCATTCCATAGATGGGGTTGTGCCTTGATTGCATTGTTCACCTGGATAATTGATGCATGAATAATTATTTATGTATGTAAAGATAAGGAGCACAAGAAAAGGCAAAAGTTTGAGAACTTCAAGAGTGCATAATGGCAGCAAGGTTAAAGATTGAGGAAAGTTATTCAATATGTGAACTAGGTGGAATCGATATTCCATCAAGGAATAGTTGGTCAAGCAAGTACACTGAACTCAAAAGAAGACTAGCATCAACTGGATAGCGATTCAAAAAAGAAATTGGTAAGTGCATACCAACATTTTGGTAAGATCTTCATTTTCATGACCGTATATTGCACATATATCCAACAGTTTTGGCAAGTCTAGCAACTTTCTTTCCTGCAAAATGGCTATTCATAGAACTCGTTAACAAAAAACCAATCAGCCCAATACAAGTACGATATCTCAACTCAAGCTCCGGAAAATCTTAACCAATTAAAAATGCACAGGACCGTTGTTGCTCAAAGTATCTCAACAACAGCTTACCAACATAACTTTTCATGGTTTCAAAACATGTGCATGTACCATCCACATAATAGAATTACAAAGAATGTTCTTCTCATTGGCCCTTCCGGTAATGGATAAGAATGTTACCACGATAAACAAGATAAATAAACTCTGAGATCATTTACAGCTAGCTAGTGGAGTAGTAGAATAACGTAGTAGCTCACTCCACAAAAGTGATGGGAAGAAAGATCACGCATGGATATAGCCAAATACCCAGAAAGAAACAGAAACGGAAAAGTAAAAAGAAAAACAACACACCTGTGTGATCCTTCGCGCTCAAGGTATCAGCGGCCTTAGCACCAGGATCCCGGTTAGATGACCTGCACAGAAGATTTAATCCATTATACTAAATCAAACATGAAACATAACACTACGCACAAAATCGTTATGCAACTTACATGCGATACAAAACCATGAAGACGCGTCGGGACAGCTCAAACTCACCAACAACCACCCCAGCAACGATTCCTCGGGTGCCACGATGGGGAAAATCATACCACCTTTTCCGGAATTTGAGAAAGCTTTCGAGCAATGCAGCCAATGATTCATCACTAGACACTGAAATAAAAAAGAAAAAAAGGAATCATCAAATCGTCCCGAGACATCAGCAAGCAACAGTAAGATCACAAATTGCTTTATCAAAATGGAAGTTACATGAAATTCGCATATTTAAGAGTCTCTTTGATACATCGCTTCTTCGATAGAAACACTGCACCCCAACTAGAATGTGCCAAAATCAATATCTCAAACCTTTATCCGGGAACAATTTCATTTACTTTTCGCTCAAACAATACTTCTACTGGCTCAAGAAATAAAAAGAAACCACTCAAAAACGAAAAATCTGATCGTGACCTTCTCTCCAGAAATCTTTAGGACGCAACTTGAGCAACCGAGACAACTCTTTATTCAACAAATCAACCACGTGCTGCGACTCAACGGTGTCTAAGGCCCCATCCTCGGTGCCAAGACCAGCCGCAACGGCCTCATCCTGGGGAAGGTAAATCACGAAATTCCCCGTCTGAGGCAGCTGCCTACTTACCCTTTGATCTCTACTATTCTGAAAAGCGCCGCTTAGAGTTTGCATCGCTTTTTTCTCCCCTCAACGTCAGTTCTTTCTTGAATCTGATCGTTTTCAGATGAAAATTAACAATTTCAGCTCAATCAAACATACACTACAAAAAATCAAATCAATCGATGACTGTATTTGCAGAAACCGTAGGACACTAACTAGTTTTCGACAATCGCGGGGGAAGATGGAAGGGCTTGATCGTTCGAAAAGGCAACGTCGATTAGTTTCCTTATTTAGGTAACAGCTCACAGTTTCAAGGCATTTCCGAAGAGCCTTTGGATCTCTTTACTTCAGCTTTGGGCTGTCTGCTAATGCAATTTTGATTTCTCTCTGGATTTTGATGGACAATTTTGGTCCAGATGCTAAATTACTACAGTACCCTTAAACTATTGTAAACGTATGATTTGGATGATGACGTACAATGATTTCAAGACCCAATACAATTGGACACAATTATTTCTTGTGGTGGAATTATTAGATGAATACATACGTAATTAGTGACGATGATTTTTTAGGTATTAATATACGGATAACTTGCCTAAAAAAATAATCATGATCTAAAAATATACACAGTAATAAATAAAATACAAATCTCCGCATCAATCAACCAACCAACGTAACCCAATCTGTATATAGCAACACAAACACTCACCCAACAAAGAACTGTATGTAAAAAACACACGAACCAAACATCAATAGCAAGACAAATCAAAATAAACAAATCTTCATTCAAGAAACTCCATAAATAAGATCAAATTTCGAATGAAAAAAAAAATCACCATTAAACCAAACTTCCATGAAAATCAGCCAGCCACTGCATTGACATCACCCGCCTCGACCTTGGGTGGCATGGAGTGCCTCCTAGCCCTAGCCGGCGAAGGCGGGTAAGAAAGCCTCTTCTTAGCCGCCGCACTCGGCGAGCCCTTCACCGAGCCATCACCGTTCTGCCCGCCCAATGGGCTCGGCGGCTTAGACTTGGCCTTAGCCGATCGAGTCGGAGTCATATAGCTAGGGACCGAAGGCGAGCTAGCCAGGCTCTCATCATCCCTAGTCGAACCACCACCTGCTATGCTATGCCTCCTATTGCTTCTCTCAGACTGTACGCTGACCAAGCTCCTCAGGTCGTCTTCTTCATGGCTAGCCACGCTGAGCCCTTTTCTAGGGCTCGGCGGCTTACCCCTACGAGCCTTAGAAGGTTGGCTCGTAGGCGAAGAGGGGTGGTTAGCTATCTCGGAGTTGAGTTGGTGTCGGGCGAAAGACTTTGTGATTTCTCCAACGTTGTTGGGATCTTTTTCTGGCGTAGTTTGATTCTCAAATGGATGATTATTGGACATCCATCGTTCTAACCAGCTCCATCCCCAGTGAGGGTTGGTGGGGTCCGTGAAGAGGAGGTTTGGGGATTTCGTCGATTTCTTCCACGTTTGCTGTTTTCCGAGCAGTCGAGGTTGTGCGTGAACGGATGTGTGATAAAAAACCATTAGAAGGATTGAGAAAGTTTTACCTGGTGAGTGTACGAATAGGCGAGCGCTCTCTCTCGCCTCATAGCAGCGTCGTACTTATGCATGAGCTTGGCCTCGACTTGCTCCTTCGACTTTGCGCTGTCGTCCCATTCCTCTCCCATCTATTTATGAACAATGTCGAGTTATGGTCAAAGTGACTTTGAGTCGTGGAAAGGAAAAAAAAAAAGAGCCATCATGGCGTGAACTCACCCTCAAGCTCTCCATTTCTTTGGCGCGTTTCTGAAGGAGCTGTCTCTGAAGGGCGTGATTCTCTTCTAACATCCTTAGCCTCCTCGACTGAATCTGAGACTGCACGCGGGAAAGTGTCTGCATGCATTTTAGCGTGTTTGAAGTCTGACACTTCGCAGTGGGCCCATCGACGAGCGTCTTGAGCCTCACGAGGCCTCTGAGGGCTCGCAATGCCCTCCTCGCCTTGGACAAACAGAGAATCGACAGCAAAGGCTTCAGCAAAGAAACTTCTATAATAGACAAATGCCAAGAAAAGTGTGTTAATAAGGGACAAACCAAGTGGCCTCGAAATGCTGTCTGAATTTTGATTGCAGCCACTTCCTCCTTAGGTTTTCCGGCAAAGTGGATTGGCCTGACCGCCTCGCTGGCAGCCACCGCGGTGGTGGCGGCGGCGTCGGTGGCTGAAGCTGGCTTCGTGGGCTCAGCTTCAATCTCAGTGAGTGTGATCTTAGGATGGTTTTCCACCGAAGGTGTTGGGAGAGGATTAGGGTTCGAATTCGCTGGTGCTTCGATGTAAGTCGCTTGGGCTGGTGAATCGGAAGCTGATGGATCATCTTTCTCGAACAACTTCTTCTGCGATTTACTCTCTTTCTACGCAGATTAAGACAAGAAAATGAAGTATTAATTGAGCGTCACAAATGGTTCATTACAGAAGTAAAATTTAAGGCAAGATCAAACAGCATTTGAAATCACAGACCTTAGCTTTCTTGTCCTTGGAGCCTGGGCTGAATGCTTTCTTCACCGAAGAGAACCAACTTCCTTTTCGACCCATACTTTTCGTCGTTGTTTCCTCGATTCGCTCTTCAACTAAATACCAAATCAGACAAGAACAGACAAAGGGAATGACTTATCTAATCTTTGAGATCAAGTCTTTACCAAATCAGCATACCGACATTGTGCATCATATGTAATCCGTAAACACAGACGAAATCATAACAACAATAACTAACATTTTTCCAAGAACTTCAGCAGATCAAAAAATTACTCGTATTCCTCGTTTCTTCAGCAACAATTCGTCAGCGATCACAGTGGTCTACGAGTCAAACGCGTGATGTCAATAAAGTCAAAGCTAGACGACTACCTAAGAGTGAGATCTACATAAGAGATCAAAGTCGCACAGAAAAGGCAACATTGACCTCATTTTACGTAGAAATCGAATCAGAAATGTTACCTGCGAGAGAAAACCAGATCTCACGAAGGATCCATTCAAAGACTCGGTTGGTCAAACAACGTCGAAATCCAACAAAAAATATATAATAGAAAGATCGTAAATTCAGGTTTCTATGTAATATGCCTCTGAAGGCCAATTTGGCAAAATCTGCTGATATTTGAGAATTAAGAGGGATTTTTTTGGTGTTAAAGCAGAAAACCAGATCTTGAGGCAATGAAGAAATTCAACCAAGTAATATGATTAGTCACAGCTTCAATCTCACAGCTGGGTTTAGCTAACGTGGGCCCCACTCTCTTTTATCACATTTAGATTAGTGCCATATTTGTGATTATATTACGATTATAGAATATGTATGTATGGGGGGTATTTAATTAAGTCGGATTTGCACATTCTTAGTATGTAAAAGACCCAGCCAACGCCTTCTTTATTCTCAGGCTTTATTTAACAAAAAGAGAAGATTGTCATATCCTTTTCCGTGATTTTAGTCTTAATTATTTCTCTAATTTCTTTTCAATACATATATAATTGTCTGATTGCATCTCGTCTTGTTATACATTATATTGCAAGAGAGCAGAGTTAATTTCTCTCTATCTGTTCTTTTCTGGGATAACTTTTGAAAAAACATTTGAAATATTGAACCCAACAAGTAAATATTTGAGTAAAATATACAATAAATTTTGTTTGGAGTATTAATTCCTTCATTAAAAATGCAACGGTTCGTAATTTAATGAACGGGCATCTTTCCGCACGTTACAATCAATACACGCAATATAGATGATATAGCACCTAGATAAAAAATTAAATAAGTGAAGTCACATAAGCCTAGCAGAAATCATATGTGATACAACAAAGGGTTAAAGAAAAAGATAAAGATGGACGAGCACCTTTCTGCAGTAAAGACTTTTTAATTCTAATTATGGAATCCGAAGAAATGATATAGCCTATAGGCAATAATAATATGTACACAATCAATAACCTATAGGGTTGTAATAAGTGAATCCAAATTATTCATTTTAAAATGGAACTCAATCATTCTCATTTACTACTAATGCTATACTATATTCTACTTTATTATTTAGGATGAGTAAGTCTAAAATGCTACCCGATCAACTAACATGAAGCCGTTACTATCCCTAAAAATCAAGAGAGTCGGTAAATACAACCAACTAACAGCACCGACGGTTGTTAATGTTAACGACTTCATATCAATCACTTATCGATAGAGAAACACTTTTTGCCTTGAATTAGAGAAGGAAAATAAATACAAGTTAGCGACAAATGACGCTCAATTTATATTAAAAACATCCGTTAACGAAAAAAAAATATGGCTCCTGCAAGAAATAAAATTAAGGGTCCATCAACTCAACATTACGAAGATAATAATATGAATACAGAAAGCACCATTGGAAGATTTACTGCTGCTTGTTACCTTATCGGGTTTTCGTTTCATGTAAATGCGAAAATCCTATCCGCAATCTGTGTTCGGCACATCGGGCATTCCGTACATGCAAGCGAACATGATTTACACACTGCTCTGTGCATCGACATTATTAACACATCAATTATCCGAAGAAATAAGCAAAACACACACACACGCCAACCTAATTATAACTTACAGCAGAAATGGCGACAAGGAAGAAGCATTGCTGATGTAGGCAGCTCGAAACATATCTTACACGTACGAGAGTTTGCATCGCCACCATTGCTTGTGTACTTGAGTTCTTTCTCCTTCATCTCTTGCATGCGAGCCTAAATTAAAAAAATACATAAATGCATTGAGACTTAGTAAACAAACAAGAACAGCGATAAAAATAATCGTGAACTTACTTTTAGGCGCATGACGAGGGATTCTTCCTTGTTTAGAGTAGAAGCTGGTTGATGAGTTGATTCACTGCAGAATTCAACGGTGCTGCTATCATCCTTCTTCAAGTCAACGCCATTGTTTTTTGGTTGACTTATTTGCTGTTGTTCCGAAATGTCCTCGTTAGATCTGCCATTGGATTTCAAAACTGCCGCCTCTTTTTTAAGACGGGCAACGAGGACCCACATGTTGGCAAGGTCTTTCTCCAATGATGCCTCTCGTTTCTTCGCCTCTTCGAACTTTTTTCTGTATTCGTCTTCCAAGATATCCTTCTCAACCAATGCAGCTTCGAGAGAAGCCTCCCTCTGCTTCCTTGCTTGTAATTCCATTTTGAGATCTTCGGGATCTAAATCCCATGAGTCGAAGTCATCGCATGTTCTTAAAGAAGAGATGCGATTTCTACCTCTGATTGTCCTCTGAGCATCATTGTGCTTTCGATTGCCAGCAGAGGGATTGTTGGCAGTTAGAGAGTTACGTTCACGAGTTGCTTGTAATTCTTTCTCCAACTTGGCGTTCTGAAGTGAGAGCTTCGTGACTTCACTGGCTAAGTTCTTTAGTTCTGCAGCAGCAGCAGATGCGAGCTCTTTGGCATATGAGGCTTCCTCGGATAGTTTCTGATTCTGTACGTGCAATCCGCTGTTTTCCTCAAGGATTTGAATGCGTTCGGTGTTTAGTTTCTCATTCTCGATTTCCTGCTCAAAAGGGAAGCACCTTTTAGGCCAAGGTCAACTAAAAAGTAAAATGGGGATGACTTGACGAAATATGACTTTGCATAAGTAAGATATATGGGTAGGGATTTACCAACGACTGCATTTTCATTTTCAATTCCCTAGTCTTTTCATCCAGCGCATACTGTTCAGAAGACGGTGATATCTCAACTCCATTTACAGAAGACAGTTGCTTCTCAAGGCTGCTTACTTTTTCTTCAAGCTCTTTATTTTCAGCACACTGTCATAAAGAGAGTATGAGTAGTACAGAAAGGATCAGTAATCCAAAGTCCTTATAGAATGTGAGGGAACAAAGAAAACTCAGACAACAAATAAATACTTCAATTAGACAAAGCAATGGGCAACCTTGTTTTGCAGCTGGTCTTGCAGCACACTATTGTCAGCTTTTTTTATCTGCATTGAAGATTATATGAGAGTTAGCTTTTCTTTTTGAAGAACGAATAATGGCACAGATATTTTATTAAAATTAGAAATTAAAGCACTCAAGAATACAGAAAATTAGATGCAAAGAGAGACCTCTAGCTCAAAAGCCGTCTCGCTACATTGAGCCTTCAAAATCATGATCGTCTGCTAGAAGACAAAGATCAGCTTCAATTATGTAGGAAAAAGGAGAATTACTGACACTCGTAAGCAAGTGAGATGACCTGCTGCATTTCAATGATAGATGCATTTGCAACAGAAGCTTCAGCGCTCTCCGCTATGCGCCGTTCAAGATCTATCATTTGTTTTCTCTTTTCCTGGATTTCACACTCCATGTCCTCAATCTGAGAAGTGAGAAGAATTTCCTCAAATCACGGTATAAAGCTGACAATGTATTGCTCTAACAAGACAAAAAGGTTCTAATGCCAAATGAAGAAAGCTCCTGAATACCTGTGTCCTTGAGCTGTCGGGATTATCCACAGACTGGCCGACCAGACGCTTTAACGTGCTGGTGCCCAATGCAATCTCACCAGCAAGCATCTTCACTTGCTCAACAAGTAAGTCCGTGTGATCAGACATCGTAATGTCATCCTATGGTTGGTAAACACCGCATAAAGATATAAGACAAATCAAAGAATGACGATATGAATATCAACAAGGAAAAGCAACAAATTGAAAAAAGCAACCAAAGTTAAATTGTGAAAACTAAGTTTCCATAGCAATCAAGCAAAAACAACCAATGGCAAGTGAACGAAATTAGGAATATAAAAAGAAAAGGAGCTGGCACATACTATAGGCAGTTTTTGCGTGCAGGAAGAACCACTAATAAGTTCACCATCTTGTGATAAATCATCATTCCAGTTGCCTGATGATCTTCTATGTATACCATCATAACCATCCGACACAATATCTAATGCAGAGGATGCTAAATTTTTCATATTCTCGTTTTCCAAGTTCTGCCAGAGTGAAACAGGAAACTCATAAACTTATGAAATGCAACTGTTCTCTTCGAAATGCAGTAAACAAAATGCGAAAGCAATCTACCTGTACCATATTTAAAATGAAGTTGATACTCACTCACCGAAACAGAACAAACGTTTATAGCTTCTGGAACTCAAATCAACAATAAAATAACAATATTAAGACAATAAACTTACGTCATCCTCTGAAGCAGATTGGCTATTTTTCTGAGAAGGCATAAGACCGGGCATGCTAGTTTTTGAGGACACAAGTATCAACTTTGTTAGTCTTTGGATTCTGCTCATCAGAGCCGCCTTAGCTTCTTCTTCCTCCTCCAATCTTGATTGCATTTTGACCTGTCCTTCTTCCAGCTGAATAACAAGCACCGAGGGCAGCAATAAGCCAAGGTGTACAATTCAAAAGCCTAATAAATATGGAGACAAATACTACAAACAGTAGGTTGTAAGTTAGTGGAATTAACAGCATGCTCCAGCACTTTAAAAGTATCTAAGTCCCCTCTATATAAGTAAACAACATAAGTGGAGGATACCTGCTGTTTTAACACCATAATTTCCTCATGGTTGACCCCAGCAAGCATTCCCCTCTTGAGTTGATTAAGTTCCTCTTTAAGACAGGAAATCTCGCGCTGGTACTTCTTAATCAATGACTTTTCATCAATTATCTGAAACAGTAACGTTACACGACAATTAATACTCTCCACGGAAAACACAAGTGATCCGACTGACATTTGGAATTGCAGCGTAATCAAACTTACTTTGTTACACGAGGCATGTATTTCAACGCGTTTGGCTCTGCTTGCAAATTTTAAGGTATTATGAGTCTCCTCAAAGTTACTTGATGCTGGAGTAACTGTGCATATAAGCTGCAGGAAAAATGCATATGTAGATACTTTAAAGGAATTTCAAAGTAAAAAAAAAATAGACGGTTGAGGCGCGTAGCAATAACTGAATGAAAAATGTCATATAAATGTTGTACGGATATTGTAAAGGGGTACAATAACATGATCGACAGATCCAAGATGCACTCAAGATTAGAACTAAAAAGATAAACTATACTTCAGACTATTGAAATAGTTTAAGGTGTAGTTTATTTTTATACATAGTGGGTGATTAGGTGCCAAGCAAAGAAACAACCGAGATCGAAGAAACGAAGATAAAAATAAAGATGGCATAAACTATAGTACTATAAACTATTGAAAAGGTTAAGGTAATTTACAAATATGTACATACAAAAATAAATGGCCACAACATAAATGCTTCCAGTACTCACAGAAACATGACCATGCCCACCAAGTGAAGACTGCAGAAGCCGGGTGAGTTTAGAATCCCGATAAGGAACATGTGATGCCCTCCCTTCACTAAGTTTTCCAATGACCTACACATAATTGAAAAAAATCAATAGACCAGATGAAAATCACTACGAGGCACAAGGAGAAATTACAATAGAATGTTTCACAACATTAAGTAATAAGTATGATGCCGATGCTCATTTGTAACCAAACTTGCTGATCTGTTAAGTCAGAGATGCTTATCCAATATCTGCAACCTAACTTCTGGTCTATTTGATCTAGGTAACACAATATTTTGGGCGAAAAGGGCTGTACCTTAGTAAGAATCCTTGAAATGTCTAGGATAAGAAATCCGAAAAAAAAAAGACGAGGATTGATTCAAAGGGGTCATACTCACAGTTCCCAGAGTTAGAAGACTTTTATTGATGTATGATCCTTCCTTTCTCCTTAACCCAATCGTTTCAGTTTTTGAGCTTTCCGATCCCGCCAAATCAATTAAATTCTACATATAAGAGGCAAAAAAGGAGAACCCCTATGACTGACTGAAAAGAAAAGTACCCAATAAATTCCTTCGGATATAAGGCACACACGTACCAACTGTGAGAATATAACCCCATCATAATCATCTCCATGGGCACTGCTTTCTATCATCTGCAAGAAGCAAGGCAGATTGGAGGATTGATAATTTTAGTTGCAGGGCCAGGCCAACGGTTTGGAACAGAATGAACAAAAGAAAGGATATGTAAGTCACTAAACAACAGAAAGCATATCTGCTTTGGTAAAGGAGTACCAAAGGACTCAGACAATGGATGTGTACATGCATAGGAACTCACAAATGTGATAGTGCCATTACAGGAAGTGTGAGGTAAATTACTAAGTAGAACTCACCAATGTAAACATTGTATGACTGCGGCTGCTAAATAAGTTAAAATTATTTGATCCAACGTGACGATGCTCTGTCATTGCATCAAACCATGTCAGAAAAAAAAAACTATAACCATATCCATTTTTAATCAATCAACGTAACAACATAAAATTTCTAAAACACAAGATAAAAAAATCAAGGATACACACCTTCCCCAGCAGCAATAAATGAAAGAGCATGTCCAGGGGACAAAACAACTTCTTCCTTGATACCCTCAACATATGTTCCCTATGAAATTATAGCAAATTTGAACAGAATAACCAGAAGCTGCAACATACTTCTTAAAAAAAATAACATAAAATAAACCTCTACACAGCTCTAGAAACAGCAATGAAGTTTAACGGAAATGTGGAGTTGAAATGACGCAAAATATAACTAAAAACCTGTGCATCTTCTCTGATGCGCAAATTCTGTCCAGTTGGATCAAGCAAGTCATTTAAAACCTGGAAAAGAGGTTAGAAAGGATAAGTGTATGAGCTCCAGACACTAAGGTTTAAATAGGAATATGGGAGCAGTATCATCAGAAGAGATCTTCATGGAGAAATTAAGAATAAATAAGATTTGAGACAAACCTCATTATAGATTTCAAGATAAGAGACTCGGAGTAAGAATTCACGGCCTGGAGTCTAGAGAAAAATTAACTTCAGTCAATTATGCATCAGCTTTAACTCATTCACTAGATGAAAATATAAAATAGAAAAGGAAATATTATTGAAACCAAGTGCAAGAATACCACCAAATTGAACGCAAGCATACTTACATCTTGGATAATG
Source organism: Craterostigma plantagineum (assembly GCA_027422505.1). NCBI lineage: Eukaryota > Viridiplantae > Streptophyta > Magnoliopsida > Lamiales > Linderniaceae > Craterostigma > Craterostigma plantagineum. The sequence continues at coordinate 29,525,486 of JAPQWV010000003.1, read as the reverse complement.
CTGAAAACATCCTTGATTGCTAAAGGGATGATGCCAGGAGAAATATGATCACCCTAATAACGATTTCAATAACAGTGAGATTTGTTATTTAAGAATACACATTGAGCCCATTCTGCTCTTCTGAATCCAGATTGCAATGACCAATAAACCATTCTGGAAATGCTCATGCTTATGAACAGCAAGTGATCAGGAGGTTATCAATCAATGGAAAACGGAGTTTTCAAATTTAGATGTTAAATCTTCAGACCATACTCAAAGGCAGATTGTCATTATGTAATTCACAAAAATAATCAGGATACCTAAAGTATTTATTAAAAGGTAGGAAAAACAAAGTAAACCATTTGTATGGAAACCGGACAGAGAATTCTATGGTTAAGTGTTTCTACGCCATTTATCTTCGCCAAACTAAAAACAGATGTAAAAATTATGTCAAAACGAATGAAATAACTCACATGCATAGTGTGTGTTTTTCCACTACTGGTGACCCCATAAGCAAAAACCGTACCTGCAAGTCAAATTTTTTTTCACGTCGACATCTTGCTTGTAGTGTAGGCAAAACAAAATATCTAATTTACACCCGACGTCACAATAAGAAAACATTCAGGCATGCAGCAAGCTCAAATAATCAAACTTGCAGTTAAAACTACATAATACCCTGTAGCATACCATTAATTCCCTCCATAGCAGCCCTAATTACAGGTCGAGCAGCCACTTCATACACCTCCATAGTAGTGGTATCTGGCCCAAAAACTTTGTCTGTCGTAGGAATAGAATACCCATAGAAACAACACATGATTAAAAAAATTTAAAAAACTAAAAACATAAAATTTCCATAGATGCAAGATCAAACAATGCACCCAATGCAGAACTTAATATTGATGATGAATGCTTGCTCCTTTTCAATTTACTTCAAAAATAAGTGCAACAACCCCCAATTAAAATCCAATCCAAATACAACTCGACTTACCAAATGCATAGGCATTCATCGGATTATACTCATTCCTCACAATGTTATCCCCATCTGGATGCCACGCAACCTCGTCTCCTCTTTGCTGCTCTGCTTCACTGCAACCACGATGAAAGCGCACACACAATTATGTCACTTCTCAAAAACTAATCCAACTTCAGTCAGCAACACGAATTCTCGACCGATCCAGATCTGAAAGTCAATGAGTCAAACTACTCACCTCAGCGGCCTAAACCTAATCGTGACCGATATGCTGTCACCCGATCGAGACTCAGCCTCCATTTGCTCCGCTATCATCTGCTCCTCCATCGACGGATAGCTCATCGGGTTTTGACTTTGCCCGTATTCGCCGGCTACGCACCGGTCCGCTGTCACCGATCGAGAGCCGTAAAATGCCGAAGTCGCTGAGGACGAGCTGGAGCGAGGCATCAATCGAGCGCTCATGAACGAGGACGTCGACGACGCCGACGAGTGCGGACTCGTAGGTCTTTGGCTGAACGGCGAACTACTCCTTCCCCTCGACGACGACGCCATTTTCTCTCTCCAAATCAATCCAACTCAGCTCACTCAGATCGAGCGAAACCTCCTTCGGAAGGAAACAAACGAAGTACCCAACATTGTGTCAGATATCACGTGGCGAGTAGGGATAAAGCGATGAGGTGATTATTTGAATCTTTATTTTTTTCCTCGCTGGTTTGTGAAAGAGAAGCTTCAGTAGAGAATAATGCCTTAGCTCGCAGAGAAACACACACACACTCACGTGGGGTGTGTGTGAGAGAGATAGAGAGAGAGTTGCAGAGAGAAGAAAGAGTAGAGAGAGGGACAGACATATGAGTGAGAACGACGGAAGGGCATTTGTTTTTTCTAATTATTATTATTTGTTGTGGTTTTTGAATTTGAATTTTATTTCCAAAAAAAGAAAAATCCCAGCTGGAATGTTGTTGTCTGCGAAGACTTTCAAATAACGCGAGCCAGTTGTTGCCAAGGCTATTTTAGTCGTGCCAGAGCTTAATACCACTGATAAACCCACCACGTAGACTCGGGAATTTCCGAAATTTGCTATTTCCACACCTAGGAAGTTCGAAAAAAGTTAAAACTTTTGGGGTGTTCCGAGAATCGAACTCGGGACCTCTCGCACCCGAAGCGAGAATCATACCACTAGACCAAACACCCTTGTTCTTATTTATTGAGTTACTTATACATATCTTACTTGGATTAATAGTTAACCCTTAGTTAACCCTTTATTCTAGTACTAGGATCATCGCTCGTATACGAGGATCATCGTTTTTCAGACACATATTCGACAAATGAAATCGACCTACATAGAACGACTTCATCGCACGACAAACGGTACAACTGAAAACTGGAAATCCAAAACTATTGGAAGCATCTCACTCTAGCTTTGTATCTCCTTATTTCATTACATATAATCGCTTCAAAATCAACAACGAGAAATCAGAAAAAGGAGACTATATATAAATATCTATCAAGTTACCCCTTCTTATTAGCAATGTAACTAGCTAGCTCAAACAAAGGCGCCGCCTTTACAGTGTCAAAACCAGCGAGCCATTCTTGAGCTTCCTTCATCAGTTTCTCGGCCAACTCCTTCGACTTTTCCAAGCCAATCACCTTCGTATAACTCACCTTCTCCGCCGCCGCCGACGACACATTTCTCCTCAGCTCATCCTCAATATCTGCAACCACTTGAAACAAAAGCCCAATACGCTTACCGTACTCTCTCAGCTTCCCAATATCCTCGTCGCCGGCGCCGCCCAAAATCGCCCCAGAAACAACAGCGCCCTCGAACAAAGCGCCGCCCTTTTTCGAGCAAACGAACTCCAATTCCTCCAACCCAACAACCTCGGACGAAGAAGCCCACTTTTTCTGCAATTTCATTTCAAGAATCTGACCGCCGAGGAACCCATCTGCCCCGAAGCACTTAGCCAGCTCGCCGAGCACTCTCAGAGTCCTCTCCGAAGAGGAACCCTCGATCTCGGCGATTTTCTCCACCGCCAGGGCTAGGATGGCGTCGCCGGCCAGAATCGCCATGTGGTCTGCGTACGTCAAAGCTTCTTGCATTTGGGCTGCCACGTGTAAGCCCTCGAGCGAGCAGGCGACGGCCATGGCCGTCGATTCTTGGCCGCCGAAGAGCTCGCACGAAGCTACGCATAGTACGGACCGTATTCTTTTTTTACTTGCGAGGAGGGATTTTCTCATGTGGTTGAAGAGATTGAAGGGTTCTTTGTCCCATGGGATTGCTTTGTCCAAGGCTTTGTTGACTGCGGCGGTTTTTTCTTTTACCAAGGAATCGATGTCGAACGACGTGGGATTTGTCGTTTTGGTTATTTCTTCGACGGTTGATATAATTGTTTCGTTGGTGTCTTCCATTGGTGCAATAGTTGATGCTAGTCGAAGGAATTTATAGAGGCGAAGATAAGTGAAGTTTTCTTTTATAAAATAAAATGAAGTAGAATTGTAAATATGTGCATGCATTGCTTATAGACGAATCCATTACCACGTGGTTTTAAGCTATTTAATGGGAGCCTGATGGAATTAAACGTTGACGTCTTCTCTATACACGGGAGCCTTTACTTCATTTAATAAATGTTATTGGGAATTGTATAGTTCATCACAGTGATATATAATCGTCTGACTCCAAAACATAACTTGAGGCATATTAGTCGTCGGAAATTAAGGCATACTCTCCTTCACGTTTTGAACCAGCAAAAATAGTAAGTAGTATTATTTCACAACAAATGAGGCTGGACCCCGTTAGAGTTACGGTCAAGGATCAACCCAAGACATATATATAATATATAACGTAACGTAATGTAATTGTAAAATGATTCGCGAGATGTATATAATTCAAAAAAATATATATATAGTCGAATCCGTAAGAGTAACGTTCAAGGATTGCAGAAAGATTCCATTATCTGCTCTGATCACTTATAAAGGAATCATCTGAAGATAGATTGGCTTTCTCTATACGCATATATAACCATAGAGCAACATATAATACACAAACACATGCAATTAGCGTATAAAGGCAAACACAAAGTTAGGCTCTAAAATCCACATGCATGTAAACAACACACGTTGTTGTACTACACTACAACACAGCATTAAATTAACATCTCATATTAGATTCAAATCTCCCAAAACCAAAAAAAAGTCCCAACAAATCCCTCTTCCCAGCTATATATACACCATCAAACTGCAACAACAAAGCACCAAACTTTATCACAACATCAATGGAAGACGAAACCCTAATACCCAAAATCGAACAAAACCTCGTCGCACTTTCCATATCTCCTCACAAACCCTCTTTCGACCTCGAGTCATACATGCGAGAGAAAACCCTAAAAATCAACGAAGCCCTAGACCAATCCATCCCTTCCTCAAACAACAAAGAGCCCACCTCCCTCTTCGAATCCATGCGCTACTCTCTCCTCGCCGGAGGCAAACGAATACGCCCAATCCTCGCAATCGCCGCCTGCGAACTCTTCGGCGGGGAAGAATCCACCGCCATGCAGGTCGGCGTCGCCGTCGAGTGCATACACACGGCGTCCCTAATGCAAGACGACCTCCCATGCATGGACGACGACGCCCTTCGAAGGGGACGGCCCACGAGCCACAAAGTCTTCGGCGAGCACCTCACAATATTAGCCGCCGGCGCGCTCATAGCCCTTTCGATAGAGCGCATAGCAACTAGTAAGATCGAAGGGCCGACCTCGGATAGGGTTGTTAGGGTGATCGGCGAGCTTACTAGGTGCGTGGGGTCCGAGGGTTTGGTGGGCGGTCAGCTTTTGGACATGAAACTTCAGGGGAGGGGTTCGTCCGAGGTTGGATTGGATGAGCTGAGGTTGGTGCATTATCGCAAGACTGGGGCTTTGTTGGAGGGATCGGTTGTCTCGGGGGCTATTTTGGGCGGGGCCCGCGATGGGGACGTTGAGAGGCTGAGGAAGTACGCCAAGTGCGTTGGGCTTTTGTTTCAGGTGGTCGACGATATTCTTGACGTTACGAGGAGTTCTGAGGAGCTTGGGAAGACGGCGGGGAAGGATTTGGTGGCTGATAAGGCGACTTTTGTTAGGGTGATTGGGTTGGAAAAGTCGAGGGAGTTTGCGGTGGAGTTGGTGGAGGAGGCTCGAGGGTACCTCGATGGGTTCGATAGGGTTAGGGCGGCTCCTTTGTGGGAGATTGCTGGTTACATTGCGAATAGGGATCATTGATGTTGATGATTATGATGATGATGTGTGTGTGTGTGTGTTTTTCTCTTTGATTTAACTGTTTTAGTGTTTGGTTTGTAGTGTTGGTGGGTCGTTAATTAAGATGGTTATGTAATGATGATACTGATGGAATAAAAGGATATCCGTTTAAGTTAGAGGTGCCGAGATTACAATCCCATCCCATCACAACCCTCTCATCTCAATGCAGACTTAAACTACACATTGCCTTGGATGAGATTGTTATCTCCCTTTTAGTATCACCTTCTGCGGAAACTAAACGGCGGATTTGGCATTACAATCATTTTTTGAAGGTCAAATAATTCTAAGAAAGGGAAGCTTAAAAAATGTTCGTATGAATTACAAGTACATATGTTTCCAGGCAAAACTAGGGAATCCCTGAACCGAGAAAGACGGAACACACAAAGCTCGTCGCAATACTTCCTTACCGGTATAAATCGTAAGGTATATGGCAGATATTGCTTCAGCTTTTCCTACCATGGCTGGTGGCATCAGAGACCAAGTTGCCACGTCTGTATTCTGCAAGCAATATAGCATAAATAACAGACGAAAGCAGAGACGTTAAGATTTTCGACAAACAAGAACGAAAGCCAATACTCAGTAAATTGAGGCAGTAACTTAAGTACCCCATTGCATTTCCTTGTTTGCTGACGAATCTGAAGGCCTGAGATGGGCCTGGGGATTATTAGGATGGCCCCACCTTATGTGTGCCGCTGATCTCCCAAGATTGTTGTTCAGCTGCTGCAATGGCTGCTGGTGCTGCAAACCGAGGCGGCTCGGATAAGTTTGTGCCACGTGGGCAAGAAAAAACGACTCCTTTCCAATGTGGGCGTTTTCATACATTGCAGTAGTACGGTCTCCCATAGGCCCGTCGTGCCTGAACCGCAAGTAAACTTTCAACACTATTAGAATTCCAGTAACATAAGTACTACTACAGAAAACTCAACACTTTATCCAATTCCCACTCCATCTCCACAAATTATATGCAGTACGAGAGTATGATTTGAAGAAAGAGTAGCAGAGTGATGTCAATGCATAGTGACATGAAGATAGATACAATCTTGAGCTTACCTTTGCATAGAAATAGTGGTGCTGGACATGAGGTTGGTTCTTCCTTCATTTACTTGCTCAGTATATGCTGAAGGTTGGTTCAGACGCAGTCCCTTCATGTCATTTGCCATTCTGCTCGCATCGGAGCTATCCTCTTGCAGAAGTAGTTCTTCACTGTAAAAAAAGCATAACATTAAATATATAAGACAAGAGCGGTGAAGAAACAATATAGAGATGATTATATGTGGATGATATTGTTGGGAATGGATCTCAACAGATATAATGAAGAAGCATCTTCATGAATTGCCAATCATTATCTTGCAGGAGAATATGATGGTTTTTCATAATTACCCTCACAAGATGTTCATCTCAAGGTTTTATTCTACAAAGTCACCAGCCAATCAAGGCTAAGCACCAATGCACAAAATTATTGGGAACAAAATATCTTCGGAATTTTCTAATCTAGAATAGAAGTAAATCAGCACAGCAGCGTGAAACTAAAATCGTCAAGTTTGACTACCTGTAATTGGGATCCCAATCCCCCGGATCAGGCGTTAAATTTCTACCATCAAACTTATCATAGTCACTCCCTTGAGCAACATGCACCTGGGGACCATGTGTTGATCGATCTACATTGTTCTGTGAAGATGAATACTGAGATGTTATACTCCTGCCTCCATGATCCAATCTCCAACCTGATAAGTTTGTATTGGGATGTCGATACGATGTCGATCCTTTAAACAAAGGCCCACTGCCTTCCAACTGAACACCACTGTTAACATCTGGAAAATATCCCTGAGAACGAGGTCCTGGGATTTCGTGAGACTGAAAGTTTTCCATGGTGAACCCGGTTCTTTCTTGTGTTGTAATGGCTGCCAAATGCGCTTTTTCCCAATGGGGATCCTCGACTACTACCTCTTACAGGAGAAGGGGGACCGTAATGTCCAGGTGACCCTGATGACGCCCGACCAAATGAGGTAGGAGGTGTAAATTGGGAAGGACTAGAACCCAGGGACATGGGCCTGAAATTACCAGGGGTAAAACCAATTCCATTCCCATGCAATTGTTGCATTTTGTGCCTGGTATCAGGACTACTCCCAAGTATTGACATACCACTTTCAGCATAAATGTTCATCCCAGATGGAGCTGCTGGAGAGAAAAATGTTTGGAAATTGCTATTTTCACCATAGCTCCCATAACTGCTTCCCAGCAGAAAGCTATCGTTGTAGCTCCCATGGCTCCCCAAACTATGCCATGAACTCGATTGATTGATTGTTGTAGCCAGCGTGGACTGATTCGAGCACGGCTACTCGATTCCTGCATCTGCTCATGCCATGATGACATGCATGCGATAACCTGGATATTGAAATTCATCGAGACGTACGATGAACTCTTGCACTCAGCGCTCTGTCGTACTGTATGCGCTCAGATGCAGCCCCAAACTACCATAACTACCATGGTGCATATAAGGCAGTAAAGGGTAAGGGAGCTGTTAGGCACTGCTACTCGATTCCTGCTGATATCTGCTCAATGAAAGCCATAATGACTAATGTTAATCTATGAAAATAAACTTCAAAATACTAAGATATGAAATTTGCTCACGTTAGGGGAGAGTCCAGCAGCAAACCAATGGCCTCCAGCTGGATGATGGTCCACTTTGGCATTTTGAGCTACCGGCTGAGTGAAAAAATAGATATTTCCACTATGGTAATTACCCATTCCACGAAAAAGGACAAAATACATTTGGCTCGCATTTGTGCAAAATGATGTGATGAGTGATCAGTTCGCGCAAGGAAAGGTTGAAGGGAAAGAGACACAAGGACCAACATCATCACATTCAAAGCGAATGAAAAGTACACTTACTATATGAAAGGACTCTACTGCTGGTTTATAAGGATGCGTGAAAGGTTCCCCGGTCAAGAACGGTGCTTCGAGGCCTGCGGATGCATTTATTAGTTGCTAGAAACAAGGCTTATTGAACATGAGAAAGCATTAAGGCCTTATGTCATATCAGTTGGCTGGTGTATGGTGTAAATGCAAACAAATATCTCATGGCCAATGCAATACAATTTGTTTCTTTTATTTACATATTCAAGTTAATATGTTTAACAGAGGGTAAAAGAATCATACGCCACATTTCAAGTTGCAGCAGCAGAAATCACAATCATTTAGCGTTTCAATGTCGACAAGAAATCCAAGATTATCACCTTCCCAGTACAACAGCTAGTGTTTCCAAAATATATATCACCTACACTAAATTAGAGTAATACATTCTCATTTTGTAATTTATTGAATCACATGCTCTTTTAGCCCAAGACATGAAACAAAGTACAGTATGAGTGCATTCTTCAAGAAAAGGTCATTTTATTTTCTGTAATCTTAATTGGGATGGCAACAAAATAAAGATGAGAGCAAAATTGAATCGTAACACATATTCAGAATCTTCACAAATCTTACTGCATTGGATAAGAACATCGTTACTGCTGTCATTCTGTCCATTTAACAGTAGCACATGATGAGAGGTAATTATTTTATCATCGACAGTTGGATAAGCCATTCACCTGTGACGGAGACCACCGTTTTGCTGGATCAAACTCCACTAATCCCCTCAAGAAATCAATCAATGCCAATCGTGTTTGACTTTCTGAAAAATAAAGAACACCAATTGACTAATTGGAAAATGAAAAACATATGAAGCATGACTCCTATAATCTTGCTTATCAAAAGGAATATGGAAACCGACCTTTGGCAATGTCTTGCTCAGTCAAATTCTTCTTGTAAGGATATTTCATGACAATTTCTTCAAGATTCATGTGATTAAAGTATTCTTTTCCAATTGACGGCCTTTTTGATTCTCGCTAAAGTTGAAAAAATACACAGGTTGAATAACCATAAAAATACAATTAATTAAACAATAATTCTAAGTAATATAATAGGGGGAGATTTGGATGTCGCAGAAGACTGCCTCAGGACCTATTGTACTCATACAAATGCAGATGCAACATACCTTTTCAAGTATTTCATGTAAATGAATCTAAAATCCAAATTATAGTTAGGCAATGAATCCAAATTATGCATTATGCAAGAAGCTGAAATTTATCAGCATTCGTGATGGTTTAGCAAAGCCAATAGGTTCCCTCCGCTGTAGACAATGAACAGAGAATAGAGGCGTCATCTGAGTATAACACAAAAATACCATACTTCATTTGAAAGAGAAGCCAATGCAAAAACCAGTATTTTCGTAGCTGTGTAATATATGACAAAGACAATGCACGCGCATATGATCAGACCAGACAAATGAACTCAAACTTCATTAGAAATTAAAATATTTATGAAAAGAAACTTATAGCAGATAGAAGCAAACTTACAGCTGCATATTCTTCTTCACTCAAAATTTGGTACATGCTATGACTTTTGGTATAACTTTGATCTTCGCAATTGACGCTCCCCAATAAACTTAAAAAACTTGCTAGAGTTTTTTGCCTTCCGTAGCATATAATCAGGAGGCTGGCCTCTACAAGTACAAATAGGCAAATTCAGAAGATATCAAACAAATAAGCTGCAAAAAGAGATAACACAATCGCAACAGAGGATGAAACACAACAATCTTTGAATACATAGACCCAATCCAAAACTTTTTGAATAAAAAAGGACTAACAATGTGAAATAGACCACTTGGATTCATTTATTCATATGTATAAGTATTAGTAAACCAAGGTTCACCAGAGAAGCACGAAGTGACATACCCAAGTATTTTAAACATTCTCCTTAGAATATCAAACTCCGATGCTCCTGGAAACAGCGGTAGCCCTAGAAACAGTTCAGCAACTATGCACCCGAATGACCACATATCAATAGCTGTGGTGTACCTGTTCTAAGTTAAGGTACAACGTATGTTTTGCATCACTGCGAGATAGAAAGGCAAAAGAATTTCCTGGTGCCTAACTTTGAATAGGAAAGATATGCAGTATGCGACTAGATGTACGGGAAATATTTTCAAGTTTGTGATGATCAGATGTTGAACATCAATCATATATTAGGATACTGATATCCTAGAAGAACTTCAGGCGATCTATAGTACCGGCTCTGTCGAGGCACAAAAACCAAATAATTTAATGTAAGCAACAAATCGTCAGAACCTTAGGAATTTTTCAAAATTTTACCTGTATATATGAGTAAACTGTACGGTCTTCCGTACATGCCGAACCGAAGTCAATGATTTTGACCGCTGCTGGCTTCACACTGTCAATGTCATGGCACATATTGAAAAAAAAAACTAGAAGGAATGCGAGTCAAACTCCGTCATATAGAAGAGGCTAACCTTGCGCATAAAAGAATATTTTCAGGCTTTAGATCACAATGAATTATTCCAGCATCTTTCATAAGGGCCAAACCACACAATATCTAGGAAGAAGAGAAAGCAATCTCACCAGTCAAACACCAAGATCATGCCATGATATCAATGTCATTTTGCGAAACGAAATTCATACCTGTTTAGAGAATAGCTGCACAATGCTCAGTGATAAACCCTAAACTGATTCAACTTGATAAGCTCATAGCTAGACACAAATGAATGTTATGAAATCCAGCACAGTTAAAGAATAAAGAAGAGTAATATCTTATTGAAACCACTACATATCTGATCATTGACTTACAGATTAGTACTCAGCAGCTCAAAAGCAATGCATAAGTGATGGTGGAACACAAAATAATCATATATGCGAACAATGTGGTGCTTATCCTCAGGATCAAACTTCTTATTTAACTAGGAAGGCAAAACAAATAAAGTATCAATTAAAAATCATAGCTGAAAATCAGAAAAAAAGCTTTGTTTTATGGAGCATTTTACCATGGTTAAAATAGAAACTTCAACAAGTGCCTGCTGGTAATAAGCAGGTGAGTTCTTGATTATCTTCACAGCGACATAGCTGCTTGTTTCAGACACCCAACACTTGGCTACCTGTCCAAATGTTCCGTGGCCAAGGATATCCTTGACTACATATCTGCATACAAGGGAAAACAGCAAATTAAGCATTTAAGGAGAACACATAGTTGGCCTGTTGGCCTGTTGGAGAACACCAATAGTGAAAACTTAAACTTTTCCAATTATATAATACTAGATATATATTCCATTTTGAATCTCAGTAATCAAGTTCAACATAACGGTTCTCCTGATTTTCTTCTACAGCTAGCACATACAATTTACACTAAGAGCAGAAATCACAGGCATAAGCATACCTTTGCTTTGTCTCTGAGTTAACAAGAATATAATTTACAGCAAGAATTAGGTCCGAGTTTGCATTATCATTGCCATCATTTAGCAATCCAGTAGATGGCGACGTCAAGAATCGCTTTGGATTCAATTCTTCTGAGAACCGGAATTCAGGATTGCATGTACGGTATATCTCAACAATGTCTTTGGTCAAACGAGCAACCAACTAAAAAAGATATATTTGTCAGGGAGAGATCAGAAGACCTCTATGAGTGCAATAATGGTTAACAATCAACCAAATGATAAAAAACATACGACGAAAGCCAACTTGCCATGAACTGTATCATGGAGGAAGCAAGAAACCAAGGATACCACTCTATGGAGATAAAGGACAAACCATACCTTTCATCTACAGCTACCTCATGTAATAAAACCGAATTGGCTACTTCTACTATCGGATGCAATATTTTAAGCCAGGAATCACAATTTCTTGAGTAAAATTCCTCAGTTACACTAAAAGGAGAAATAACAGTGAATCTTAATGTTTTATCGTTTGAATTGGGCCCGTAAGAATGCTATAAACTCAATGTTGATATGCATCCCCAGAATGAAAGTAGGGGTAAGAAACAGCCTACACGTTATCGTTGCAGATGTCAATGCAAAAGATAGGAAATCCAAACATAAAAGTGGCGGACTATCAGCTAAGGGTTTCGCCTAAATGTTGTTGTTGCAGATCATGACAATGAAAAATGTAGCCCAAACAACACTCAAGAAAAAGGAAGAAAACGAAAACGTGGCGACCAATCACCTACCGGCTTCCTAACAACGCCTCGTGGATGTTGACCCTTCGCAGTAGCACCTAAACTCCGCAGATATGGAGTGAAGGCAAGGGCTCTTGGACGCCACGATGTAAGCGCTGATGTGGATAAAGATGAAGTTGAGCTCTCTTCTTTGGATTCTCTTCCCCGCTGCCGCTGGGGACCTCTTCCATAACCCAATCCTCCCTCTGAATAACTCTCCAAACACCGCTAAGACAGACAATTACAAGAAATCCTAAAAAGAACACAAAAAGGAAAAAAAAAATTCCCAATCACCCACAACCCTACTATTCCCGACGTGTCACAAGTCAAATTCTTCAGCTGAAGAATAGCCGAGAGTACCAGAAGATTCCAATCCCATCCTCATTCACCGACCAATGGGCGAATTACTGAAAAAAAAAAGACCCCAAAATTAGATCATAACGATCCAGCTAGTCGCCGATACAGAATTGAAGATTTCCGACTCAGGAATTTCACACGACGAAAAGCAATTTGATCATTGGGGGATCGAATTCGTTTTATCCAAGCTACGATTGATCATCTGACCACTCCTTCGTTTCCTTCAAAGACGAGTTCTTGTTTTTTGTTTTTTTTTTTCTCTTTCTTTTCTTTTTTTCCCTTCTAAGAGGACGAAAGCATAGTAGTGGTCAAATGCTCATTCATATCCTGATGAGAATTACCGTAAAAACATTAAAACGTAATCACAAACAGCGTTTTCCTATCCCAACCTGAAAGTTCAGTTTTAAGGAAAATCTTGGACATTTTTTTTTTTACTTGTTTGACTTGGTAAAGCAAATATATCTAGATTGGTACATGAACGATACGATCTTTATCATTTCTAAGTTATTTCACATTATTAAGGGAAAGTAATCTGATTGGCTCAATACCGCGTCGAATTTCGACTTTAAGTAAAAAATTCGACGGTCAACGCTTACTTGGATTTGAAAGTCGAAAATCCTACGTGGCGCCTCTTCAAGACCACGTAGTATTTCCGACTTTAGGTGGACTATTAATTCGTCAAAAGAATTCGATGGTCAACGCTTACCTAGATTTATGAAAGTCGAAAAAACCCTAGATGACGCTTACCTAAATTTGAAAGTCGAAAAAAACACTAAATGCCGCTCGATCGGTTCAAGACTACCGGGAAAAACAGCTAACGAGCCTTTTCCCGCTGTACTTACCGCGCGTCTCGGACAGAAATTGGAAACAGGGTAAGTTATTGCCCTCTTGCCTTGGTCAAGAAGGGTATTTCCTTCCAGGTTTGTAAACAAAGGAATGCAGTTCAGAGTCGTGTAAAAAATGCAGAAAACGACTTTATCGGAAAAACGTACCTCATTATTGGGACTTTTAATGGTATTAGATGTGTGAGACAATTGACGGTTGCTCACGTTAGCGCCTTGTTTCTCATTTCTTTTTTTCGGTTCGACCATGAGCGGTTCCCCCACGTTGAGCGATCGCATTTGCGTTCCTATAGACACGATCTGGAATAATAGGTAACTGCCTTCGGGCGTTTTTCCCTGCATTGCCTCCTGGCTTGGGTTTCGACATGCGGCTGCCCTCGAGCAAACCCTCTGGCCCTCTTCCCTGTGCATATCCCAGTAGGGACCGTGAGGCTTCGCCTTACACCAGGTCGGGACAGTGGATGCTATTCCCGAGTGTCTGGTTTGCATCTCCCAAACGATATGCTCATTCTCTATTCAAGCGGGTGCCCTTCCCGTCGGGTGTTTGGTAGGTGGGGTGGAGATGTTAAGTTGTTATAGCCTATCGGGTATTTTGCGCGTTAGGGGTGAACGGGGGTAACACTAAATAGGAAGCTTGGAGAAAAATATGGAGACCAAGTTGTTTGAGCTAATCCAACTGACTCCCAGCGGTCACATCCACTTAGTGGACGTTGAGGAAGTTAGTGGACAAGTATCAAGTCCTCGGTGAAGTCCTTAAGAAGTCGAAGACATATAATAGCGAAGGGCTTCACCATTTCGGACGACGACGCTTTAACGAGAGAAACTATCGAGCGAACTTTGAGCGAGATATCACGAGAGTTTATTTTAGCTTAGTATTGAGTTTTCAAAAGTCTTAGGACTTTGTAGTTTTTCAGGATCGTTTCGATTCGTAGTTTTCTAGCTTGTTTTTACTATCGTAGAAGTTATTGTGTAAATCCATCGTCGTAGTGGAATTTTACCTTGAGGCACGCATCAAGTTGAAGAACTTGCTGCACAAAATTTCATCTGTGCGTTTCGTTTCGTCACTTATCATCATTCCGCTGTGCGCTTTGAGACTTAGAGAGTGTTAGCCCAACATTTCATCCAACGTCAGTTTATTACTTAGTGTTTTATCCATTTCTGACGGACCTCATCACTAAGCAAACCAAAGAGCTCATGGACAAAGATAAAGAAAAATGTGGTTAGTCTTTTATTTTTTTCTTTCAATAATTCATGGATTATGGGTTTTGCGCAAATGATTAACTAATAAAGTATGTAGATATATGTACGCAAACGATGGCAAAAGAAAAGGACAAAACAGAAGGAGAAAGTAAAATACAAAATAAAAGAAAACTGTACGTAGGGTTCGGTCCCTCTTTGTTTCGAGTTATTTCATCTGATCATTTCGGTTTTTATGGGGCGTTGTGAATTGTGATCAAGGTCCACCACCAAACAACACGTAAGAAGAAATATATATATATATATATATATGATATTATTAAATAAAGAACACACCTTTCTTATGATTATTATTAAATAATGCTCTTTTTCTTCGATCTCTCTAATCTCTATAAACCATATTAATCTAAATTAAACCTCTCAGAGCTCATCGCTCATCCATTTCTTTCACCTACACACACTCTCTCTCTCTGTAGAATATTCTTTTTAATGGAATAGAAAAGCGAAAAACCCACCAAATAATGTAAAAAAATTAAAGGTGTTCTATTCTGCCTCACTCTTTTTGTTCGCCTGCCCTTTTTGATCTTTCGTCTCAGCTCACGATCGTTAGGAGTTTTCATCTGCATCATCGACTCGACGCGATTTAGTACTCTGATCTTCAGGTCAATCAAGCCCATGTTTTTTTTTTTAAATTTCCATGGTCTCTCTTTCCGAAACAGGAAATTTGATGGTTTGATGATTCTGAGCTTAGCTATTTTTTTTTTTCTTTTTTTTTTTGCGTCATAAAAGTGCAGGTGTAGCGAACATTACCCAGAGAAAAGGAAAAGGAAGTCATAAGAAGAATATTGTACTGTAAAAGAGAAGAAAAGCTAAAATCTTGTGATCAACGATGGCTGTTTTGGAAAATGCAGTTGACAACGTACTGAGCTCGTCGAACGGTGAAACCCAGAAAACGTCAGCTAACGACGACGCCCAGAAGTCAACTGAGGCCGCCGCCGATCGGAACATCCAGGCGATGAAGGTGCCTTCATCCAACGGCCACCATCGCA
This sequence comes from Craterostigma plantagineum, assembly GCA_027422505.1. Taxonomy (NCBI): domain Eukaryota; kingdom Viridiplantae; phylum Streptophyta; class Magnoliopsida; order Lamiales; family Linderniaceae; genus Craterostigma; species Craterostigma plantagineum. The sequence continues at coordinate 29,509,768 of JAPQWV010000003.1, read as the reverse complement.
ATAATCTCGGCGGGAGCAAGATGAACGGTGGAGATGAACATGGGTTTAATAAGGATATGAGAGAAATCGAGGAAATGCTGTCTAATCTCAACCCCATGGCCAAGGAGTTTGTGCCGCCGTCGCTCCACCACCACATGGTGGTGCCACAGCCGCAGTACCACGGCGTGGATGGGTATTTTGGGTATAACGGAGCTAATGGTTTTGTATTACCTGGGCAGCATCTGTGGAATAAGCTTGCTAATTCAGCTGGAAATGGTTTTAGAAGGGTTGGTTTTTTCTTGGTTCAACCTTTTTGTTATGATTGTGAGATAGGATAGTTTGAAGCTGTAGTTCTTCTTAAAGGTTCAACCTTTTTCATTCATAGGGATGAAAGGGTTGATTTTGTGATTCTTGACGTCTTGTGAAGGATGGGCTTAAGAGAAATTGGGGGATTTGGTTTCTGTTTATGCAAAGTTTTGTTGATGGTTCTTTTTGTGATGTGCAGAAGAAGAATGGTCAACCCCCCCATGGAAAGCAGAGGATGAATAATCGAACTAGTATGGCTCAGAGGGAAGATGTCATTCGAAGGACTGTGTACGTCTCTGACATTGATCATCAGGTAAGTGGTTTTATATTACATGTCTTGAGGATGCTATTAGAAGTTTTTGATGCTCTATTGATATTTGGCATTGTGATGTTGATGGACATAGGTTACTGAGGAGCAACTTGCTAACCTATTCATCAATTACGGGCAGGTACATTCTTGCAACTTAATCTTCCTAATTAAAAGTTGATCGGTTATCATATTTTGCGGCATGTCCAAGTAATTAGTTGAGCTGTATGGTCTCCATTAATGATGAAGGTCGTCGATTGCCGTATTTGTGGAGACCCTAACTCCGTTCTTCGATTTGCCTTCATTGAGTTTACTGATGAAGGTAAGTCAGTGACCTGTCAATTTTCTGTTTACGTTAGAATTATACTGATTTTCTTACAAATGGCAATTGCAGAAGGTGCAAGGAATGCTTTGAGTTTGGGAGGGACTGTGCTTGGATTCTATCCTGTGAAAGTACTGCCTTCAAAAACTGCAATTGCACCTGTCAATCCAACGTTCTTGCCTCGGGTAAGAGCAATTGCTATTGCAATCGAATCTTACAATCGTGTTTTCAAAGAACAGCATCAATGTCTTATTAACCCTCTTTCATTTCAACGATCATAGTCTGAGGATGAAAGGGAGATGTGTGCAAGAACTATTTATTGCACAAACATCGACAAAAAGGTATCTTTGGCTCTGATAGTTTCTTCTTGCATCTCACTTCTGAAACCATTTATGCCTCTGACCTTTTTGGCTTTTTACTTTATCGATATCAGATTGCTCAAGCTGATGTCAAGCTCTTCTTCGAGACATTCTGTGGAGAGGTATGCATTTATCATTATTTCTGCAACTCAACTTTTTCGCCTCTCGTTTCGTATCATGCTACTGTTTGTGTTTGTTGATTTAGGTTCAACGCTTGAGGTTGCTTGGTGACTATCATCATTCGACTCGTATAGCTTTTGTGGAGTTTGTATTGGTAATAAAAGGAAGATCTCTGTTTTTCAGTTTGTTCTTACAACTCAACCCCTCATTGTTGAATTGGTCTTTTTCTGCAGGCCGAGAGTGCGATAATGGCACTTAATCTGAGCGGTTCTGTCTTGGGATCACTTCCAATAAGGTCCTTATAAAACATTCTCAACAGATATACATCGAAAATCTTCCTTTTGTATAAGCTCAAGTACGTGATGTACTTCTCTTTTACGCAGGGTAAGCCCATCGAAGACCCCTGTTCGCCCACGTGCGCCCCGCCAAGCCCAAACCATGCATTGAAGCGCCCTTTTTTTTCCCCTTCTCCACGCTTTACATGTTCGAGGCCATACGAATCACCATCACCTTCTATGCTCAGTAGCATAGAAATCAGTGATGATGATGATAACTCTTATAACTTATTCTGTGGTACTTTGTTAAGTCTATTCTAAGTTTATCCCACTTGCTGGTTATCTTGTTTTCAAGTTCACCTACGGTTTATTTGCTCTGTTGATGCACTCGAGCTTTTACTTGCTTGCTTTTGTAGAGTGAAATGTGACCGTTTTATGTTGAGCTAAGTTATTTTATTACATGGTAAACTGAAAACTGTCGATCCCCAAAACTGCAACTGTTCCTTGCACTTCATGTAATCATTTGCTAACACGTGAAGGCAGCATCTGACTGTTTCAGATAAAGGGGAAAGAGAAAAAGAAGGAAGTAACAGAGAACTACCACAGCAGTATTGAATTATATATGAACAGCTTTTCTGCATTCTCGAGAAAGACAAATTATATTCCTACACATGCATGCTTGTCTCCAATACTGACACGAACTAACTTTGATATATTTTTCTTTTATTTGCTTTTCCTTTCTATAAACAAGTACAGGGACTCAGCAGTGTGTACTGTGTAGTGTTAGATCTTGTCTTCCTTCTATATAAAGGTTGCAGGTAAAATAAATTCTTCACAGTTTGCTCAGATCCATGGGAAAGAACAATGGAATTTCTTGGCTGAGTGCCGTGAGAAGAGCTTTTAGATCTCCCACCAGGGAAGAAACTGAGAAGAGAAGTAGCAGAGTCAGAGAAGACAATGAAGAAGACGAAGAAAAGGTATATCACACTTCTTTTTCTGCTGCTGCTTACCATGGCTTGTTCATGGCATTCATTCATTGGATGAATGAAGTTCATATAACTCTTTCTTTTTTTGCAGAAAAGAGGGAAGATTAGATGGATACTTCGCAGTGCTTTCCTCTCGAAATCAAAGCTCAGCAGCAAAAACACATACTGAAAAACACAAGCAAGCGATAATGATCACTGTAGCCTCAGTTGCTGCTACTATCCAAACAACAACACAATGCCGCCATTGCCATACAGTCCATCTTCAGAGGTTACCTGGTAAGATGAAAACAACGTTCATTTTCCGTGTGCGATTGTTAATGATCTGCGTTTTTCTTTTTCTTTCCCTTCTCAGGCAAGAAAAGCTCACCTGGCGCTGAAAGGCGTTGTAAAAATGCAAGCTTTAATAAGGGGACATATCGTTCGAAGCCGAGCTAAAGCGACCCTCAAATGCATGCAGTCTCTGTTTCGAGTCCAAGCTCAAGTGTGCGACCAAAGAAGAAGGCTTTCCTATGAAGAGCTACGAAGATCAAACGCAGTAAGTTTCGAAAAACTCGAATGCTCTTCAGATTCAGTTGATCATCTTTCTCTTCCTGAAAAATAAAAAAAATCAAGCCAAACAAACTTTCAGTGCATTGCCCTCAAAGAAATCCAAGCTCTAGTAGAGCAAGCCAGACAATTCTCACTTGCCCATCAGGTCCATTCTTTGATTCATCGCCTTAGCTCTCAGTTTCATCTGCAAAAATCGAATCTTGACGGGAATTTGGCGCTCGATTTCGCAGATTTCCGACGAAGAGGGCGACGTACGCCAAAGGGCTAGAAGAGATAAGCACTTGTGCATTCAAAGAGATCCCATGAAGGCCCTTGAAGAAATCGAAACTTGCAAACAATATATCTCCTCGCCAGCCTACTCCTACCTTAGTCGCCTCTCCTCAACGCAAAAGCCGCTGTAGTAATCCCTCATCCATGATGATATCATCATCATCGAGTCCTCGCCTTAGAGCACAGGAAATAAACAGTCATATGATGTCTAAGGAGACGCCAGCTTCTTCGTTACGATCAGAGTTCAGTCAAAGAACGAGCGCGAGCGTTTTCTATCATCAACCGAGTTATATGGCAGCCACTGCGTCGACCATGGCTCGAGCGAGGAGGTCGTACAGCGCACCGAGGCAGAGGCCTTCGATGAGTCCGAACAGAGAGCAATCAGCCAAGCGAAGGCTCTCTTTTCCCAAGATGAATGGCTAACATTTTCTGATAACAGAAACAGTTGCTACGAATCACTGCTGTCTGAATCTTCACGAGTTGAGGAAAGAGAAGAGGGAGGGATTCAAATGAGTGACCATTAAGGCTGCATATTGAAGCTCTGCTTCGTAATACAAGCCATTCTTGTACGAGCCCGGCATCCTTTTTTGCATCAAAAGAAGCAGCAAAACCATGCTGTGCTTTCCTTTTTTTCTTTTCACTTTTTGAGATTTCTTGGATCTACACTAAATAAAGATAGACTATGGCCCTTTCTATAATGTACTACGGCAGCAGTTATCCATCTTAGAAGAAACAATGGCATGCCCAGCTATCCATCCATCTTTCAAGAAAATAGAAACATGAACTACATAGTCGCATAAAAATTGGACCTTTCTGTGTTCGTTTTCTTCTCGAATTATGAAGTAATTTCCCCCAAGTACTAAATAAAGAAAAGAAGAAATGAAAAGGAGAAAGTAATTAGATAAAAACCATCGATTTCATTCGGATTTCAATTTTCAAAACTTCGACCCACCAAACGAATCCACAAATAGAAGGAAGCGCCGCGTGTCTGCGAAAGGATCGGTTTTTTTCCTCGTGTAAGCTGCGAATCTATTACATATTTCGACGTCCACGATGATGACCCGTTTTATATAACTTGGTAATAGGGTTCTTCGGATAGAAGGGTTTTATATTTTTCAAGGGTTTTCGAGATTCTGCTGAGGAAATCGCAGCGAAGATGCAGCAACAAGCACCACCCCAGATGATGAACGCTGTTCCTCCAACGCCGCCGCACCTAATCACCACCGAACAGATTCAAAAGGTACGCATTTAGGGTTGCAGCATCGCATGTTGAAGCCGTTTTGCGTTGATTGTTTTCTATGGTATGCGATTTTGCTTGTTATTATTCTGTAATTTGTTTGCCAATTCGCTATGCATTTGGGACTATGATGAATGCAGTACTTGGATGAGAACAAAAACTTGATTCTGGCCATCATGGAGAATCAGAACTTGGGAAAAATGGCTGAATGTGCAAAGTAAGTTTCATTTTTCCTTCTTCGTATGCCGATTTCACCCTTCTTTTCGGAGTTCCCCATCATCAGGCACATGTTATCATGCTTTCAATTGCTCCTTGGTACATCTGCAAGTTGCTTGAATCATATTTCTGAGGTTCTCAGCTTAGATGGTTTGACACTTTGACTGTATTTGGACTCGAATGTGTACCAGAGAAGTCATATATCCTCGCGAAATCACACGTCTACGAAATGCAGAAGTAAACGTCTAGCAGTCGTTTTATAAAGCCCGGGTGTGGATTCTCGTCCAAATTTCAGATATGTGGTTGATATGCATGAAGTTCCTTAGTCATCACGTCCTTTTAGATCTTTCTGAATGGTTAGGAGGATCAAAGCATAAATTAGAAGTCGAAATTCAATTCCCATACTGATAAGATAAGCTTCAATGTCCAGGTATCAGGCCGTCCTTCAGAAGAACCTAATGTACTTGGCTGCAATCGCCGACGCCCAGCCTCCAGGCTCTCTGACAACATCCCAGGTTTGTACCTTCCCATATGCTTCCCCTGTAATAAAACGAGACAGATTTAATAATTCGATCGCATGTAGGCTGGCCAGCAAGGAATGTCACCCATGTTGCCCACTCAGTCTCCATTGATGCTTCAGCAACATGCTGGGAAATCGCCGCCTTTTCAGCTCAGTGCTCTCCGTCCCCAAGAGCTTCAGCAGCAGCAGCAGCATTATCAACTGCTTCAAATGCAGCAGCATCAGCAATTGCAAGGCGGGCCGTTCTCCATGGGCGGTGGGCCCACGAATGATGGGTCGCAGTACGTGCTTATGCAGCAGCATGGGCTCGGCGGCGGTTCGATGGCGAGCCAGCAAGGCACGGGCAACTCGGGCTTGGGGAATACAGAGGGAAGGCAGTGAGGTTTGAGTCAGCCGAGCGATGGTTTGCTCTTAGGTTTTTTTTTTGGGCTTTTTTCTTGAGAGGTTTGTCTGTGCTGTGCTTGAAACTTGATGATGAACCTTGTTTTCTCTGACGTTCTAAGGATCTGCATCGTTTTCGTATCTTTACGTGCTTGTTTTTCATTCTTGAAATTAACATTCGTAGATTATCTCATTAATAGTCCTTCTGATCTTTGTGTACTTTCCCAAGGGGCAACAAACATTGGTAGTCAAGGTGACCAAGTGAAATCAAACCAAGACCACTTAATGAAAACTGATGGAATTAGACATTTTTCCATGGATGGATATCTGAAATCTAACGAACTGCTGCTACTCAAAGAAAGATGAGCAATCAAGTTGAATATTCAAACCAAGATTTTTCATATAATATGAGCTTGCAAACTGACATTTAAAGTCTAATACCAGGAACGAAAGGACAAATAGGATCTTGCAAAGAAAACATAACAAAATGACTGCGAGGGTAATGTAGCAAATGCAGATTCGAGCTCTCTACTTGATCTTCTTCTTAGGCCTCAACTGTAAAAAAAAGATAATATATATATGAATGGCATAGATCATTTCGAAATGTTAGCTTTAGTCAAGACTGGAATATGCAGATGAACCTGATTGCTATGTCCACACTTCTTCTTCCTGCAGTTGACAGCACGAGGGTGAAGCCGGGCATAACACCTGCATATTCGCAATCGAACAATATCAACCTCACAGACATGATCATTTGCGATCAAAATAGAAGCTTTTGCATGTAATTCGTGCATGAACACCTCTATACCATTGACTCTATTACAAAATCTCATATGTGATCTTTCCTAGACTGGTTTCATTTACACCAACACACAATTAATACAGAGATAGGGCACTATCATAATATCTCAATCAAGTCTTTGATAGCTGAAATTAATCAGATAAATGAGACTTACTTGCGGCAGATCATCTTGTCCTGATTGTACTTCCTGGCCAAAGCCATCAGAGAAGGCTCAATAATACCACCCCTGAGCCTCAGAACCAAGTGCAAAGTCGACTCTGCACAAAAGAAATCAAATAGCTTACAACATATGGCGTATGGAAAAAAAAAAACTGCATCAACGATAAGAAAAAATAAAAATAAATAAAATAAAATAAAATACCTTTTTGGATGTTGTAATCAGCGAGGGTTCGACCATCCTCCAGCTGCTTTCCGGCGAAAATCAAGCGCTGCTGATCCGGCGGAATGCCTAAACAGAATTAACAGAAACGTTTCCAATAGCACAGATAATAAACTTACTCAATTAAAAAAAAAAGGAAGAAGATGAATCATACCTTCCTTGTCTTGAATCTTAGCTTTGACATTGTCGATGGTGTCGCTCGATTCAACCTCGAGAGTAATGGTCTTGCCGGTTAGGGTTTTCACGAAGATCTGCATTTTCACGGCTGCTCAATTTCTGCAAGTCATAGGCAGCTGTTAGGTATACAATCCAGAGGCTCGTTAGGGCACGGCACGTTAGTGGGCCATGGTTGATTAATTGGGCTCAAGAAGCTATTAATCTTCGGCCCCACAATTTTAAGTATATATCAAAAGAATTCATCATATAGAAATATATATATATATATATATATATCTATATATTTTTCTGTCACGACTTAACCGCACACCAACTTAATACGTCTCAACCAAACTCACAACATGTACACTAAAAAGTGTGTGCATATATAAATATATATTATTATATTTTAATTTAAAATAATTAATTAAAATTATAATTTAAAATTTAATTTTTATATATAATTTATAAATTAAGGGTATTAAGAACTTAACTAAACATAGTAATCACTATAATAATAATAATAAAAAATAGTGTTTTTAAATTTTTCTTATTAAATTTTTTTGTGAATTGACAGTCATTACGCTTAATAAAATAGAAAATATGATCATAAGATTTTATATTCATGATATATCTAAAATTATTTAAAGATCGATCGATTTTATTTTTGTTTTCATACGCTTGAGAAAGCTTCAAACTTTCTAATTTATGGGACACAGCACCAAATATTATATAATTAAATCCAGTTTTCTAAGGAGCCACACAAACAACATAATATTTATTTGGTAGTTTCAACAAGAAAAATAAGTTGGGATACATTCCAATCGATAGAGAACAAGAAGCAACCATTTCCACCACCCTCGGAGCGACTTACTTCTCCTTAGTGTATTCTCTGACAGCAAAGGCCACACCCAAGATCAGTAAAGGGACAATGAACTGCAGAATCTTGATGATAAACTCGGAAGACTTGTCCGTGTTTTGCTGGGCTTGTCGAGGCTCAGTAACGTTGGGGCGCTTATGGGTAATGGTTGAGGCATCGATGTTACCTATGTAATATTTGTCCATCATCTCCCTAGCCGAATCGCTGTGCCCGATATCTTCAAAGTCGTCGGTTGCATCTTTTACTGCAAGTGTTGAATACAGTACAGAAGTAGGCGAAGTGATATTATGAAGGAAGGATATGAAGGTGAAAAGGAGTTTACGGTTTGGTTATATATACCCGTTGCAGCTAGGAGGACTTCATCTCCGCCGGGATGGTCGTCCATAAACGGGGTTAAATCGTATACCTAGAAAACATTCGTGTACAGAAAAAAAATTAGAACGCAGTTAGTGTTTATATTTGATCATCAAGAATGTTCTTGGAGTGGTCCACAATAATTCCAGGAAATTCTGATAATTTTGCAGTGATAGTGAAGACAAGAAAATGAGTTGGCCCACGTTATTTCTGGAAGGAAGGGACACAATTCGAGAATAATATAATATATGAAAAAAATCAACCAAGCATAAACACCACGAGGAGCACGAGTGTTAGCTAAGACTTTTCAGCTAATCAATTCATTTTTTTGTTTGGAATTCATTAGAAAATCTCTCTTTTCTTTTTTATTTTTTTAGCTCAATGATTTGATGAAAAAGCTTTGATAAGCGTTGGATTGGATGCAGTGACTGACTAGACTAGAAAAGCTTTGATAAGCGTTTGAAGCTAGACGACCTTTATACTATTAACTCGAACATAGCTATCAACGTTAATTTCAACCACTGAATGAATCTCATAGCATAGAAACCTTACGCAAAAAAACAAATCGAAGAATCGGCACCGAGTTAACAGTAGCAGATCAGCAGGCGTAAACAAAAGCACAAAATTGAAAACGGAATTACCTTTCCATGGATAATAAGCCAGCAATCCTAGTCTTGTTATGCTTCGCAACCTCCTCAAAGGCGAAAGTTTCGTATCCGACGCCATCTGCTATGTTCAACAGGAATTCCGATCAGCAGAGTTAAAATTGCACCAAATCAACAATCACAATCTGAACCACCTAGTTATTGTTCGAAATCGAGAAAAAGGCGGAATCAAGTCAGAGTTGAGGGTAGACTTACTAGAGAGAGTTGAAGAATAACGAAAGAATCCTCGAAAGGTGTGATGCCTCCTTTTGGCAGATTCGCCCGATCTTTGACCTGAAAAAAGTGCTGATGAAAGAATCACCCGTTAGTCTAGGGCTCGATATATATTAGTGAATAGATTGACAATTTTACCCCGGCCTCAGTTATATGGGCCTTCGTGGCCCACTTCTCTAAGCATGATGGGCCTAAAAAAGAACCTCTTTTCATATATTTTTTTCAAAATTCTATTTGCTAGGGAGTCTCAACTATTGACGGAGGGTAACAGTTTTTTTTCCCCAGCGATTACTGATCGGTGATGTACCTGAACAAGCCGTTTTGGAGCACCGCCGAGCCGGAAAATGAGCCGCCGGAGCATCCGGTTAGGGAGCTGGTGAAATCGCTGGACGAGCAAAGGCTGTACAGGGAGGTGACCCTTGCTCTACGAACGGCCTCAGAGAAGCTCGCGCCGAGTTCTCCTTCCTACGGCTTCGCGGCTTACGTGGCATCCTCAAATTCCTCCGATCCGTAGCTGAATCTGACCAGACGATTGATCTTTTCTGCCACTCGCAGTCCATTCCCGAGCTGCAAGGTGTTGCGATGACTCTGTTATAGATTGTTTTTACATCTGATTTCGAATTTGAAGTATTGATAAGGCTTCAAAACGAGACCACTACGTTGATTATCTTCGAATTCGATATACAGTGTAGCGAGCGGTGAATGTGTGGTTGCATCTTGGTTTAAGGTAGGATTATACTTGTGTAGAAGTGGAGATTAGTGGCTTAGATCTGCTTTAATTTTGATTGTTATCTCTGGTAGTCCAGTTCGTGGCTTAATGTGATTTTAAAGTTATATTCTTGACAAATTCAGATATGTTTATGTTGGATGTCATGTTGAGTGCTGTGAACGTGTCTTAGAGAGTTGTTAAAGCTTAAATTCGTCTCCGAGTTCTATATTGTATGCTCCCTAACATGATACAATTCGATGCTGCTACTTTGAAAGGTACACAAGATGGGTAGTCTTTACGCTGATAGCCAGAGAAAATGAGATTTCTGAATGCGTTAATGTTTTCGTGTATTTTCATCACTTAATCTAGCTAGGACCTTTTGCAGCCTTTATGATTATTACGAAAATAAGCCAAGCTTATATGCAAGATAATTGTAATTAAGAACACGGCCCATCACTTGCTTCGGTTGCAACAGTGGTACCTGTTCTGTTTCAACATCTCTTAAAGAGGTAGAAGACCAGACAGTGGCGGACTTGAGTCACATATTTACGGTGGAACCCATGAAGATCATCAGTCCTTCAACTGATGCTGAAATGGCCGTTGCACTACGGGTCCTCGAAGGATGTTGTCTACTCACCGTGAGAGTGCAATCCTGGCTAATCAACACAAGGCAATATCGGTAAGTTCCAAGATTCTCTCATTTTCTCTTTGTTTTGCTTTTTTCTTTCTCGTGTAATTCCATGAGCAAGAACATCACTGGTTTTGCAATTATTTTGCCTAGAAAGAAAAAACTGCTATGCTACTTGAGAATATCAGTGTAAATTATTGGAATATCCTGTTATCCTATTCGTCTAATGGAGTCTCATTATGCATACCATATTCGTTACCAGTTATTTTGACTTCTGCTATATAGCCAACACAATGCCTCACATACATTGTGGCAGGTTTTGATGCATATACTGTCGACCCGCGGCGTACTCGAACAAGGAGCATGTATTGACGCATTAATTGCAATCATGATGGATTCGTCATCCCCAACCTACGTTTCGCGCTAAAGCAATTCTGCTGGGATAGTCTTCATCAAAGTGATACTTCTATTATGATCGTTGTTTGTTTCACCCGGAAATTGACAACCAAGTTTATCTTCCACGTTTTTTATGTTTCGCTTGCCATGTCATACTTTCAGGAATTTGAAGCATGCAATGGGATAGAGGAAGTCGCATTCTTATAAGAGACAAACAAGCCGACGAAAATCTAAGGTTTATTGCTAAATCCATCTTCTTGCGTAAATCAAACTTTATTACAACAATAGTCTGATGTTCTGAAACCTCTGATACGGCTCGTCGCAATCAGGTTGAAATGCGGAGAATTTCTGCTGCCTCATCGGACATGTAAACGGAAGGGATACGCCTCCAATGATGACGATCCACGACGACGTTAGGCGACTCCTGGGGAAAAATCCGCCTCTTTAATATGGGCGGCGAGCCAATTTGGATCCACCTTAGACCCCGAACAAAGATTGACAGCATTGCAAATCCAAGCTCGAAGGGTCCTCGAATCCGTCGATCTTTATTGAGGCCAGAAATCGATTATTTTTTGGAACCCTAATCTTTGAAAGACTGATCGATCATTTTCTCTCAGATGTATATCATTCATATGCTTAACCTTTTTTAGTTTCGTTTCCCATGTATGTTATAGACTAAGGTTGTCCAATTCCTTACTCTTTGCAACTCCAAATAGGCTCCTAGAAAGGGCAGGCCCATGAATGGGCTCATAAATTGTCTAATAAGATATCTTAAGATATATCTAGGTTAGGCCTATTTGAAAAAAATATTATCTAGTGTGACATTAGTTTCTACACTTCATTCATTTTTTTTTTTGGACTTGGAGAGATGAGACTAGTCGAATAAAATATGCTAAGAGCCAAGGAAAAACACCGAAATGGTATAAGAAGGAAAAAAACCTATGCTGTGTTTGGTTGGTTTGCATTAGGCTTCATTTGTATATTATCAATACACAATTATTATTCTAATAAATACCACCAAAATTGTCGAACCACACAAGTGTATATGGAAAATCGTGAGGAAGTTGCCACAATATGAAGCAATCTGGACTTTGTACCAAATACATTCCATATCGATCTCCACTCGAGATTATGATAAGATTAGCATCTATATAGCATATACATCGTTTTTGAATTCATATACAAGTTGTTTTTTGAGTTTAACGTAGTAATATAACGTAAATGAATGAAGATGATATCAATACATATATATAAAAGGTTTATTATTAGTTTATTTATTATTTTTTATTTTTGCAAAACGAATAGGTAATAATGATAAAATAATTAACATATCCCTCCTCAACGAGCCCCACCAGTGCGAGCCTTCATCATGTACAAAAAATTACTCGATAAATAAATTATTAATTCCACATAGACGATAAGTTAATCGAAATAGTTCAGATTTTCATTAGAAACGGTGCCAAATCGACCATGAGAAGCACTTGAAGTCCCTCTCGCAATAGGGGCCGCCGTGTAACTGGATAAAGGTGAGCTAGCCGTGAGAAGAAGCACATGCGAAGCTGCTCCGCCTACTGTTGGCGGCGGCGACGGCGGAGGAAGGTGCTCCGGCGGCGGCAGTAACGACGATGTCAATTGGGAAATATTGGGAGTGAGTATCTGCGTATTGAAACCGCTCGTACTGGTAATAAAATAGCAGCACTTGTACTTTCCCTGTACTTCAAAAATCTCAGCTCTTACATAAGTTAGCTCTGCTTGTAATAACTGCACTTGTTTTTGCAAAGCTGAGATTGCTCCCATGCATCCATAGACTGGATCTCTCAACCTTACGCTCGCTTCGTAGACCAAACTGTTTGCTGCATCAGCTTTTGACTCTCAGGTACTTCCTTAAAATTTTTGATAAATTAAAAAAAAAAACATGATAGTAGTTAGTTATAGTTATTACAACAAAGCCCTTACTAATCCACACGCAAAACTAAAGGTATTTTGGGATTGTTATAAGTTTTGCTTGAAAGGATAACTACTACATGTGAAAAAACAAGAATTAGGGTTTTATAATGTTACCATTAGGAGCTTGGAAGACATTGCTAGCGCCGAAGACTTTGTGAACGGAGGCGAACTTATGGGGTTCGTGAGGCGAGAAATATGGTGAAAAGGGACATTCTTGAGCGCAACGCCGTCTCAAAGCTTACACGCAGCGCAAGGTGTGACGGTGTTTAGGACACCATGGCGAAACGTAGTATTATGTCCTGAAGAATAAGAGATGCTACTACCATGATGAATACTATTGCCAATTCTGAAGGCATTAGCTTCTCTCTTTATCTTCTGCTTATCTCCTCGAATCTCTCCCTGCAGAGATGTATGACGAAGAGATTTCGACGTAATCATGGGGCAAGAAAATAAGTTTAGTTTCACTGCATAACAAATGCTTCTTGCTGATCCTTTTGTTTATGTCAGACGTTAGAGTTATCATTATTAGGGTAACATGCAATTGTCATGACTGTATACTAAGTGCATTTGGAGGGATATGAGAGGAGTTTATTACCTTTCTGTGGACAATCAAGCATGCTATCTAATCAACGAAGCCAGAAACTTTAAGAGAGAGAGAGAGAGAGAGAGAGAGAGAGAGGAGAGAGAGAGAGGGAGGGAGAGTGAGAGAGATAGAGTTGAAGAGAGAAAGTCAGAAAGATAAGTGGTGCAAATATATTAGGTAAGAGCGCTAAAAGGCAAGATATACATGGAAAACTATGCAGGCCCACAATACAGTGATGGCTATTTACTTCTAAAAGGAAGTATAGATATTACAGAACTGAATATAACTATAATGAGTTTTGACAAAGAAGCAGTGAATTGAGAGTTACTGTTGTGAAATCAACAGTTATAAAATTGCCCTTGCGGTCTTGTTCTAGAAGTACGAGGTTACAACATCTAATTATCATTGAACTGAAGGAAACAGTAAAATGATGATTACTCTTATAATCTATATCAACACAATTGTATTTACAGAGATACTGATCTAAATTGTGATCAAATAGACTTGCTATAGTAAAATTTTAATCTTTCTCCAATAGGGCAAAAGATCACAGATTTACGTTTTCATCGCCACTTTCCTAATTATATATATGTCAATCAGTTATCTTTCTTTCTTCTTTTTTTTTTTAATCACTATCGCTATGTGTCGTTAATGTTTTTCAAAAAGGTTAACCCGGAAGGAGTGCATCAATTTTTAATTTTATATGATTTATTTCCAACATGCCCCCTCACGCCTTAGCTGATTTTTCTATTATCTAGCCTTAGACGTGTAACTCTGATAAATGTGGTGGTCGTGAGGATTCGTCCCCAGACCTGCGGATCCCTAAGCTCTGATAACATATTAAGTGACCCACTTTTCCTAAAAAGTTAACCAGGAATGGAGTGCATCAGTTTTTAATTTTATATGATTGTTTCCAACAGTTAATTCTTAGGAGATTATTAATCCAAGCCACTTTCGGCTATTTTCAGTAATTATCAGAGAAAATGATGGAACAACCTTCGCACAAAACAATCCAAGTTGTTTCTACTTATGTGTTTGCGACTAAATGTAGCACATTGCTCTTTGTCTCCGACATCTCACCTACAATTTCTTTTTTTTTTTCCCAAGTGGAAAGTTTTGAATGAAAGAATCTTTCAACCTCGTTCAAGTTCCAGAATTTGTGTCAGTAACATATTAATTGCACGATGTATCTACATACATTAGTCAGCAGCATTAATTTGTAAGAAAAGAATGGAGGAAAGCAATTTTTGCTTGGTAATTCTTTCTGTCGTCAAGAAAAGGAGAGAAGAGAAGTTGTACAACATGCGAAACCTTTCGTTGGGATCTTTTTAATCACAAACAACAAAGCAGAAAAGAAGACAAGAAACATAAAGAGCAAAGCCATGTATGCTGCTGTTGCTGCTAAATCAGACCTAGATAACAACAACCCTTAAAAGATGTTGCCATGATATCATTACTTGAGATAAAAAGAGAAAAAAAAAAACAAGCTTTTGCTATTTGCTTTTTTACCTGTGGCCACTGTGCGGTATCCATAGCGCGAGAGAGAGAGAGAGAGAGAGAGAGAGATTGAAGCAGAAAGAAAGATACTTGAAGAAGATGTGTATCGTGTATGTCTTTCTACAAGTGTGCGAACCCTTTGTTAGTGGGGGGGTTTATGCAATGCATTGGCGTCAACTTTGGTCCACTATATCAATTTTTATATTCAATATTTTCTCAGCTTATTTTACTACCCATTTTTCTTTTATTTACTTTATATAACATGTATTGCGCCATTTGTTAGAGTTATCCTATTCTATTGAGAAGTGAATACAAAGATGAATTATTCGGCACATCGTCGGGTAAATTGTAAACCGCAGTTAATATTCTGAAACTTCACCGAAGATCGCTTTTTTTCCTTTTTTTTTTCACAATATGATAAAATAAAGAGTAGTTAGGAGATCTCTTAATTTGTACTATATCGCAATACGGTCCAAACGAACGGAGCACTATGCACCGTGAATTATTATTACTTAGTAACAAACATCCAATGAGAGCCCAAAACGTCAATGAAGCATAAAGAATAAATGTCGCGTCATATAGAAAAAATAAAAATGACCTGCTTAATAACCCTCGATCAAATTATCCTAAAAACAGCATTATAGAAAATTATCACAGAATTAAATAAATAAATGAAATAATAGTTCGTAGAATATCTCAGTGGACGGAATGAGTTCACACACACGCACGCAACTTTAGATCAAAGAAGACAATATCTTATTACTTAGTGCGTTGTCCAGGTTCAATTAATAATTTTTTACAGATATATAATATAGCAACTCAAAAGGCAAACTACGTATGTACATAACCTGCTATCATCTAACTTTTTCTTTCCTTCCCTGTTAGTCAAATTAATACAAACATTTAAACACCGATTATGATCAACAATTATCCGTTATTTTTCATTTATCACCGCGAAGTTAGTCGTAGTTTGGGAAATACCTCGTGTGGTCGTAACTCAGCTCCTAAATGGAATATATATAGTGTATATATATGTATACATAAGAAAATTGCAACAGTGGGCCGGTGATTACTTATATATATGGGCCAATAAGATGTCCAGCCCATGACACTCAATTGGGCCTAAAATAATATATTCGGCCCGCCACAAATTATCCGGTACCTGTCTCTTCTCAGAGAGAGAGAGAGAGAGAGAGAGAGAGAGAGGCTGATATATCTTTATTAGGCATTTAGCGGAAGAAGCTGAGGTAATAAAGAAAACGGTGCGAGGTAATATTTTATGTTGTATTAATGGTAAGGGAAACATACAACAAAGGACTTTTTGTGATCCCTTGAAACGTTACAATGGCATTAGCTGCTATATGCATTGGAAACATTACTACGACGTACATTTACTTACACACTACAGCTCTGTTCTGTTCCTCTAGTTTTAGGACCATTCTACTTCCTACGTGCAATAATAATGTCTTCTATTATTCCCAATAAGCACAGAAGGGTTGAGCTGTTGTGGTCCATCATTACATGAAAAAAAATCACCAAAATCTCTTCGCATGAATCCACTCGCAGGCACACGTCGTCGTTTTGTGTTTGCCCTCACCACAATGCAACACCAGCATTTACTCTCTCTCTCTCTCTCTGGGCATATACTATGTACTGTTCTTGAAGATGGTGTCTCTAATTTATAAGTCTCTTCTTGATTAAGCGCTTTGATTAGATTTTGGGCCTCAGTCCATTAGAAATATAATATTGCAAAAAATAGGAAATGGGTCTTACTTCGTCTTATATAAGATCAAATATTCTGGTAAGGATAATAATTGTAATGACCAAATAATAAAGAAGTGAAAGAAAAATATAAAATAAGAAGGGGCCAAGCACATATGGCTAGTGGTTGGTGTGTTCCCGTCAGAATTAAAATCAAACATCAGAGAAATGAAGCCATCAAAAAAAGGCCCCACTTCTCTCTTAAAACAGGTCGTGACTATTATCTATATATATGTGTATATATATAATATGTATAATCAATCTTTATTTTTTATATCTTTCATATAGTACTAACTAACCATTCGTGATCTCATTTGGTATATTATCGTGTAATCCAACATTAGTTAGTCTCAGGCAAACTGTTACTTTATTACATTTGAGTGGCGCAACGACGAACTATATCGTCCTTGTATAACAAGTGCATGTTCTAATTTCTATATTGACAAATTCAAATGTCGATTTATATTGGATAAGATTGTATAATTTCCGAGATAAAAAAAAAAGAACAATTAAGAAAAAAATCTAGTAATAATTGGAAAACCGCTGTTGATATCTGCAGAAATGGACAAGTCTTCTTGTTTCCGCAGCATGTTTGTGTGGCTACAGATTTCAAGATTTAGAGCCGATCATATAATATTATTTATTTAAATATCGTCTCGTCTTAATTCTTTTCCTCTATGATTAAAATAAATACTAAACTTAGTTTCAAGCTAAACGGCACGTATCATTTCTACATTATGATCCCGCTTATGTCCAAAAATATGTTGCCCGGGAAATCAATGTGAGAAAGAAACATATCAATAAAATATGTGTTTCATCTATATCATCAAATAATTAAGGGGCAAAAGACATTACACGTATAAAAACAAACCAGTCTACATTAATCGTAATCAAACAGAATGATTTTCACGATTATCGTTGTTTATGGAAAGTTTAACTCTATGGAGCTTGTCGGCCACTTCCTACGTTGAATATTTCTTTAATTGTTTATTTTTGGAAAATAATGTGCAAAAAAAGATTTCATCCAATGCCATGCCCTTCTTGTTTATAATAGTTTTACTTATGTAGGTATCTAATTGAATAAAACAATAGCTTGCTTATAAATATAAAGAACGATGCAAAAGTCAACCGTTAACTGAACTTGGGTCTGCTAAGAGAAGCCATGCAACTAATTATAAGTTATATTCCATGAACTGTAGAGTTAGATGATATAACATAATTATTTATTTCCAGAGAATGATTTGTTGCTTAAGAACCAAACCAATTATGATTTGTCCTTACGCTATGCACAACTATGTAGTATATAATCTCGTTTATCATCTTAAATTTATATATTTAATTACTAAACACTTTGATATGTAATGATTTTGGTCGGGAACTGTTGACTATCAACGTTGTAAAAAATTAAACAATACTTGCATCAAAAAAAACTTTGGAACTATTAAATGATCCCATCTCATCTAAAGCCGTGCCTTTGATTTGGCTTATTCTCGTGCCTAGACTTAGAAGACTGTAGAGAAAATAAATAAGACTTTGAATTCAATAAGAAAAAAAAATCAAATAAGTCGGATCTTTATTCTAAAGTTAGCCTTCAATAATGACTTGACTTGTTTTGTTCTTACATATATATTATATTTATACACGTGAATGAGTGTGTGGTGGTGAACTCGTGAATATCAGTCGTCAATTGTGACTGTCAACATGTTGTTATCAATATATAATTATATTATGGTGCCTATTTGGTTTACTTAGTTAATCATACTTCATGCCTAAATCAGAGAATTGATTCTAAGTATCAATTCAATAGGGTGCTTAAGATACCGACATTAAAAATAGGCGATTACGTTGTTATTTATTTTAGATATTAAGTAAGATGGAGAAAGTAAAGAGACGTAACTCGTGCAGTCAATTAAGTAATACCCCTCGCCATTTTCGAAAGGAAATGAAATTTGAAGGCAAATATGGTATAATCTTTTTCGGGAGTGTCAAAGCTTTGAATATTATCTTAACCAATCATATTTATCTATTTATATATTTCTGGAAAGTCAAAGTTTGTCCTTTATTTTTCAATCCCAATAAACGAGAGGCGAACGAAACACATTATTCTCTTCCTATACGAGGACAACTTTACCGTTCAAATCGTCGTTACATAATAGAGTTCAAATGTTATAATATATGTATTGAATTGAAGCATTGTAGCGATTTTCATTTTATTTTTCCATTTATTTCAATATTCTTTTATAATCAATTACCGTGGGTGAGAAATAAAGTTCGTGAAGGATCATCAGTTCAAAAGCACGTATACTTTAAATGCTATAGATCAGATCCACCATGATGATTAGATTATAACTTTACATGATACATCGACGAGCAAGAAATTAATTATGTAATAAATTATTTTAAATACTCGAGTCTTCTTCAGCCAAAAAGATGATAACGAAGTTGCCTATCCCTATTATTGCAGAATATCAATAGGAGACAAATAAATAACATTTTCCAAAAACATTCAAAGATCCCAACTTTTCTTTCAAAAAAAAACGTAAAATTTTCCCTTATGAGAGAAGCGTGAGATTAAATCGATCACAATACACACTCGGAGTGTCCTATTTAGTACACTGTACATGTAATAACCCCACAAATACGCCAAGTGAGAAGAAGAGCTGAGCTACAGAACGAAAATCTCTCGTCTTCCATTTTCACGGATATCAAGGAATTTCATTCCTTTTTCAGTGTTCTCCTTTATCTTTGCCCATATCTTTCTTCCCCGATTTCCAGCTTCATTTTTAATTGCAATTTAGCCCCTCTCAGTTTTTCCCCGTTTACCGCACATTATCTCATTCTGAGTTTGCCTTGACCATCTTTCGCTTAAATGGTCACTACTATTGCTGTCATTTACTGTTTTCTACTATAAAGAAGAGAGGGCCAACAACCTTCGTGCCTTCATTACAAATCCACGTGACGTGGGGTGGCCTTCTTGAAGACATCCTTTTTTTATTTTTCCTCAACTGTTCGAATGGTCGGAACGTGATTTTCTTGGTTAAAGCCGTTATCTTGGTAATGATTTATGATTTTTCTGTACTAAAGTTTGGTGTCTGTGGTTTGCCCATTCTGTGTTTTGTGTTTTATGGCTGTGAATGTTAGAGGTCTGCTATGTTAGTTCTTGCTTGTATGGCTTCTTTTTTCCAAGAATGAGTTGGTTTTATTTTTGTGAATATCATATTTATGTTTCTGTAATTCTGCTTTTTATTTCCTATAACCAAATCCTTTCCCTGTTGCCCTTTTTTTTTTTCTTTCATAGGAAGGCTGTAAGAGCATTTCCTGGGGATTCTGTTTCTCAACTTATTAATGGGTTGGAAGTAAAGGGTGAAGAAATATGGGGAGCTTCGAAGAATCTCAATTTTTCGATGCCGTGGATCAAATTTTGCCCGAAATCGATTCATCTAATTCCCATTACGATCTGTGGTTTAGTCAGCCTCGAAGCGTCCAAGAACGTCGCCTGAACTTCATCAGGCAAATGGGCTTCAGCCCCAATGAGTTCGAAGCCAACGGTTCCTCGAAAACGTTTTGTAGTAAAACCGAGGATTGTGAAATCGAAGGAGATTTGGATGAAGAAAAGCAGTGTTCTTCAAGCACCTCTTCGCTGTCTAGTTCTTGCATCGAAGGTGATGTGGGATTTTGCCAATGTGTAAGAGAGAACGAAAGCTGTAACAGCGAATGCGAATGCGATGATGATGACGAAAATCGAAGAGTAAATAAACTGAAGTGGCTGAGCAAACTGAGGAAAATGGCCTCTATTTTCAGGCGAAATGCCATGGAATTAAATGGTTTAGAACGAGCTCCTCGGGGGAGAATTAAGGTTAGAAACTCTAGAAAGAACTTGAGAGAGCTCTCAGGCCTATTCGCCGGGCAAGACATAAAGGCCCATGAAGGATCGATCACTGTAATGAAATTCAGCCCAGACGGGAAATTCCTCGCCAGCGCCGGCGAGGATAAGGTCGTAAAAGTATGGAAAGTCGTAGAAGACGAAAGATCGAACGTAATCGACGTCCCAGATTATGATCCTTCGTGCGTGTACTTCTCCGTGAAGCATATATCGCAATTAGGACGTAACTCAGCCAAGAAAGCTGAAACCGAAAAATTTCAAATTCTGCGCAAATCACCCGACTCTGCGTGCGTTATTTTGCCTCCTAAGGTTTTTCGGATCGTCGAGAAGCCATTGCACGTCTTCCAAGGGCACGACGGGCAGATCTTGGACCTTTCTTGGTCGTCGAAGAACAACGTAAGTCTAAAATCATGTATATATATAACCTTCTTCAATTGCTTGCTTAGTTTATTCGTTTCTTCATTGCAGTGTTTGCTTTCTTCGTCGACTGATAAAACCGTTCGCCTGTGGAGGGTCGGGACCGATCGATGCCTCGGGACTTTCTTACACATGGATTACGGTAATGAAACAATCCAAGGAATTCATTTTCTTTCTTTTGCCATTTCTTGTCTGAATAAATACAGTTTTTCGAGTGTTGTTCAGTGACCTGCGTTCAGTTCAACCCTATGAACGACGGCTTTTTTGTCAGCGGTTCGATAGACGGGAAAGTTCGAGTTTGGGAAATCGAAGGCTGTCGTGTCGTCGGTTGGTCTGAGATGAGAGAAATAATAACCGCCGTTTCTTATCGCCCCGATGGGCTGGTAAGTTTTCGTGCATATATATTTTCGCCTTTCTACTACAGATTCGATGGGGGAATGTTAGTTACGGCGCGCCTTTCGTTTTGACTTGTTAACAGGGCGGTGTTATTGGCTTTGTTACAGGCGCATGCCGATTCTTTAACATATCAGGTTATTAGCGCCTTTTTTCGCACGAATTTTATCGCTGGCCTTTTTGGCACGAGTTTTATTGCAAATACGGCGTTCTAATAACAAACGGCGCTTTCGGCGCGCGATAATAAAGCTACTCGAAAATGCTTCTTTCAGAAGGTCGCATCGAGTTAGAAGCGCAGGTTTGTCTAACCTCAAAGAACGGAAAGAAGCGAACGTGTAAGAAAATCACGGGATTTCAGGTCGTTTTTTTTCCCCCCTCGAGACGTTCGTTATGTATTTTCCCCCCATTTTCGGGACCCGCACGATTTTTTACCGACTCGTCTTCGTTCGTAAAAGCGCAGTTTTTGCCTAGAGACCCGAGCAAAGTGCTCGTCTCTTGCGCTGATTCGCGAGTTAGGATAATAATTGGGACCGACGTGATTGCCAAGTACAAAGGTAAAGTTGTTAGTCAAACAACGTTGCGATATGTGTTTTTTTTTAGTCCTGTAATTTAGCGGAGTGGCATTATAGCGGCAAATGTAATCAAATTTTTTTTTCGCCTTTTTTTTCCCAGGCTTTGGGACCGCCGGGAACCACTTATCCGCCTCGTTTGCCTCCGACAATAAGCACATCATCTCTTCATCGGACGATTCGAACATCTACGTATGGAACTACGACGAATCCCTTCTCCCCCGACAAAAGCCCATTCGCTCCTTCGAATGCTTCCACTCGAACGCCTCCGTGGCGACAACATGGCCGGGCTTCAAAGGCGGGAAGAACAGAAACTCAGACGTCGCCCTGTCGTCGTGCAGAATTTACGAAAATACCCTTAATCAGTCTTTGGCGTTCTCGTCGTCGACTGCGTGCTTCTCCCTCGGGCGCGATTTTCACTTGGACTGCTCCTCCGTCCCGCCAAAGGGATCGGCGACTTGGCCCGAGGAGAAACTGCTTGCCACGACGACGTGGAGCCCGCCTACTCCTCGTCAGGGAAAGGCGTGTCAGAATTCTCGCCGGAGTTTGTCAGATTCCCATGCGTGGGGCCTAGTTTTCGTCGCCGGCGGTTGGGACGGGCGTATTAAATGCTTCCACAATTACGGTCTGCCGCTACCGTTATGAGCCGGGCCCGGACCGGCCCGCCGTGGTTTGTGGATGGATAAAATTAAAAAGACATGTGTTTGTGTGGGCTTTAGTATGATCACAGCCACATATAAGAGGAAGCCATGTTCTTGAAAAGGGGGCCGGGCGTGGCAATTATTGTGGTAATAATGCAAGGCGAGAAGAAGGGTTGAGAAAGAACGATCGGCATTTTGTTGTTTTTAAGTGTATGACAAGATGTAATTATTCGTCTTGGAGGGGGACATGGTTAATTTTTTTTTGCACTGTACATGGGAAGGAGGGGATCTTTGATTGGCTGAGCTTTTTTGGTATCGAAGTTAATTTATAGGCTGTAGATAGAAACATGTTCTCATCAATTCAACGATTGTTTTTCCTTTTTTATGATGTCTTTTTTCCTTTTTCCGGCCTCAATTGAGTATATTAACATTTCCCACACAATCTGAAAGATGGAACTAATATATCCAGCGATCAAATGATTCACGTAATAATACCTCGCTTAATACGATAATCATGGGATCAGTAATCGAAAAAAAAAAACTTCGTCTTACAAAATAGTAAAAAAAACAAAAGAAGAAAATCTTGATTGAGTTCATTCAAAGCTCCCTATAATCCTACAAATCCCCAGTTAATTAATTAATAAAAAGCAGCACATACGGTCCAAAACTCATTCAACAGAAAAACAAAAATCCATCCTACAGCTCATCATGATCGTCGTCTTCGTCCTCGGGTTTCTCTGCCCCTCCCGGCGCTCCGCCCGACCTCTGATAAACGGCCGTAATGATGGGATTGCACACGGCTTCGACCTCCTTGAGCTTCTCCTCGTACTCCTCCTTCTCGGCGTTTTGGTTGTCGTCCATCCACTCGAGGGCTTCCTTGGTCGCCGTCTCGATCTTGTCCTTCTCGTCGGCCTCCAACTTGTCGGCAAGCTTGTCCTTGTCGTTGGTTTGGTTCTTCATGTTGTACACGTAGGTCTCGAGGCTGTTCCTCGCGTCGATCCTCTCCTTGACCTTCTTGTCCTCCTCGGCGAACTCCTCGGCTTCTTTCACCATTCGCTCGATCTCTTCCTGGCTGAGTCGGCCCTTGTCGTTGGTGATGGTGGTCTTCTCGGATTTGCCCGACGCTTTGTCCTCTGCCTTCACGTTTAGGATGCCGTTGGCGTTGACCTCATGCATTCCATATCCAACAGCTAACTATCATGAAATTTGCACAATATGCAAAAAGATTCACAGTATCCAGGTAATATTAGTGACGACATATATCAGGAGAACTCACTAAAGAGTACAGAACGCATGCTAATTAAGACATTAGACGAATTACTCAAGGAATAACATGAAGGCATAAATAAATAATCAAATCAATAGCTGAAAACAATTTCATGTTCAAATCATACTAATAAAATGTTTAATTGATAAACTACAATTAACTGAGTTAGGATCTAAGAGTAAAAGACAGAAGTTATAAGAAACAGTTGAAATTTTAAAAAATAACTAATTAAACCCGCCCATCGAAAGAAGCTAACAAACTCCAATTCAATTAAGCAATCCTATGCAAGATTTAACCTGTGGTTTTTTCATAATCACCCTGCTCCAGAAAAAATGAAACCTCTTTCGTCTTCAAAATGGTTCGCGGAGTCTGTGTTTTCTTAGGAGAGTTTTGCTTTGTTAGGGTCATTGGAACCAACGAAGTGGTCGTCGGAGTCCATGGTTATTGCTTTTTTGACATTGGAGGCTTTGCGCATATCGTCCTGCAATTGCTCGACCTGGTGGCCGGCGCGGGAATGGAGGCTTTGGCGGCTGCCCCGTCGGAGGAATGGGAGATTGATGTTTGGAGGCGGCCTGACGGACGTTCTCGCCGGAGGAAAACAGGGTTTGATGTTTGGCGGCCTGGCGGGCGTTGGCCCCGCCGGAGGAAATGGGGGATTGACGTTTTGAGGCGGCCCGACAGACGTTCCCGCCGGAGGAAACCAGGGTTCGATGTTTGGCGGCCTGGCGGGCGTTGGCCCCGCCGGAGGAAATGGGGGATTTTGATGTTTGGCGGCGGGGTGGCGGACGTCCCCGCCGGAGGAAAGGAGGATGTGGGGTTTGCCGGCCCGTTGACCCCGCCGGACTCAACCTCGAGATAAGTTATATTGAGAGCTTGCTATTATTATAACGGGCCTGTTTTTAGCTTCGGGCTTTATCTTGACTTGAAAATTGAAAAGCAAACAATTATCTTGTTTAAACGTTTTATTTATCTCTAAAGTTATAACTCAAAATTTATTTTTGATTACAATATGAAATTAATTTTCATTTGCATAATAAACATCTATGCAAAACGTATAAAGGACATTTTGAAGATTAGACCACGTGCTAAACGCTGCTTATTACTGGTTTTTAAATTTATTCTTCGATTTCTAAGTTACAATGTTTCATTTTGTCATTAATAACAATATGCAATAAATATGCTAAAAATGTATTAAAAAACATTATAACGATTATACGAAGAATTAAACGTTTCTTATGATTTCATTGTATACTTTGATCTATATTTATTGTTTCTTCATTAATTACAATATGCAATTTGTTATCAGGTATATAATAAACATTTATGTAAAAAGTATATAATATATGTTGACGGTTTTACCACAGGCCTAATCTTTAGTATTGTTTTGTTTAAATAATTTTCGATCCCCCAAGTTCCCGCCAAAATCCCTCCACCCTGACCCTCATCCCAACGCCGCCAAATCCCTCCGCCACAACCCCCATCCCAACGCCGCCAAATCCCTCTCCACGACCCCCATCCCGACGCCGCCAAATCCCTCAGCCACGACCCCCATCCCGACGCTGCCAAATCCGTCCGCCACGAGGACGCCAAAACCCATCTCGTAATGGAATATATGTTATGAAAACTTCTATAAAACACATTGAGATTTATACGAGCTTGTCGTTTTTATTATTTTGTTTAAACGTTTTATTTATCTCTAAAGTTATAACTCATAATTTTATCATTGATTACAATATGGAATTAATGTTCATTTGTGTAATAAACATCTATGCAAAACGTATAAAAGACATTTTGAAAATTAGACCACGGGCTAGACGCTGTTTATTACTGGTTTTTCAATTTATTCTTCGATTTCTAAGTTACAATGTTTAATTTTTTCATTAATAACATTATGTAATAAATATGCTAAAAATATATTAAAAAAACATTTCAACGATTGTACAAAGAATTATACGTTTCTTATGATTTCATTGTATGCTTTGATCTATATTTATTGTTTCTTCATAAATTACAATATGTAATTTGTTATCAGGTATATAATAAAAGGTAATTCGAATGAAGGTAACAAACTCCATTTCAGTTAAGCAATTCTTTAACTATAAATGCAAGATTTAAGCGGGTTTTTCATAATCACACTGTGCCAGAAAAGATCAAACCCCTTTCGTCTTCAAAATGGTTCGCGGAGTCTGTGTTTTCTTAGCAGAGTTTTGCTTTGTTAGGTCATTGGAACCAACGAAGTGGCCGGTGCGGGAATGGAGGCTTTGCGCATATCGTCCTGCAATTGCCAGACCCGGTGGCCGGTGCGGGAATGGAGGGGCGGCTGCCCCGCCGAAGGAAATGGGAGATTGATGTTTGGAGGCGGTCCATGGGACGTTCCCACCGGAGGAAACCAGGGTTTGATATTTGGCGGCCTGGCGGGCGTTGGCCCCGCCGGAGGTAACTTAATGTTTGGCGACGGAGTGGCGGACGTTCCCGCCGGAGGAAATGAGGATGTGGGGTTTGCCGGCACGTTGACCCCGCCTGACTCAACCACGTTATGTTATATTGAGAGCCTGCTATTATTCTAACGGGCCTCTTTTTAGTATCGGGCTTTATATTGGCTTGAAAATTGAAAAACAAACAAGATTAAATGTTATAAGTGGCTGTATTATTTTTTTAAACGTTTTATTTATCTCTAAAGTTATAACTCAAAATTTTATTATTTATTACAATATGGAATTAATTTTCATTTGCGTAATAAACATCTATGCAAAACGTATAAAAGACATTTTGAAGATTATACCACGGGCTAGACGCTGCTTATTACTGGTTTTTAAATTTATTCTTCGATTTCTAAGTTACAATGTTTCATTTTGTCATTAATAACAATATGCAATATATATGCTAAAAATGTATTAAAACAATATTTTAACGATTATACGAAGAATTAGACGTTTCTTATGATTTCATTGTATACATTGATCTATATTTATTGCTTTTTCATTAATTACGATATGCAATTTGTTATCAGGTATAGAGTAAACGTTTATGTAAAACGTACATAAGATATGTTGACGATTTTATCACGGACCTAATTTTTATTATTGTTTTGTTTAAACATTTTTCGACCCCCCAAGTTACCACCAAATCCCTCCACCTCGACCCTCATCCCAACGCCGCCAAATCCCTCCGCCACGACGGACGTTCCTGCCGGGTGAAACCAGTGTTTGATGTTTGGCGGCCTGACGGGCGTTGGCCCCGCCGGAGGTAACTTGTTTGGTGGCGGACTGGCGGACGTTCCCGCCGGAGGAAATGAGGATGTGGGGTTTGCCGGCACGTTGACCCCGCCTGACTCAACCACGTTATGTTATATTGAGAGCCTGCTATTATCTAACGGGCCTCTTTTTAGTATCGGGCTTTATCTTGGCTTGAAAATTGAAAAACAAACAAGATTAAATGTTATAAGTGGCTGTATTATTTTTTTAAACGTTTTATTTATCTCTAAAGTTATAACTCAAAATTTTATTATTGATTACAATATGGAATTAATTTTCATTTGCGTAATAAACATCTATGCAAAACGTATAAAAGACATTTTGAAGATTATACCACGGGCTAGACGCTGCTTATTACTGGTTTTTAAATTTATTCTTCGATTTCTAAGTTACAATGTTTCATTTTGTCATTAATAACAATATGCAATAAATATGCTAAAAATGTATTAAAACAATATTTTAACGATTATACGAAGAATTAGACGTTTCTTATGATTTCATTGTATACTTTGATCTATATTTATTGCTTTTTCATTAATTACGATATGCAATTTGTTATCAGGTATAGAGTAAACGTTTATGTAAAACGTACATAAGATATGTTGATGATTTTATCACGGACCTAATCTTTATTATTGTTTTGTTTAAACATTTTTCGACCCCTAAGTTACCACCAAATCCCTCCACCTCGACCCCCATCCCAACGCCGCCAAATCCCTCCGCCACGACCCCCATCCCAACGCCGCCAATTTTTTTTTAAAAAAAGAAAAAATAATATAAAATAGAAAAAATAATAAAATAATATATAAAATAATATACAAAATAGGAAAAAAAATCAAGTAGTTCAACTTGAAAAATATATCTAATTTAATCAACTTTTAGTATTAATTTTTTATGTTATTAGAAACTCAAAAAATATCAATATCAATATAATTTATTTATAAATCTTATTAATTAATATAACTATATAATATATTTTTTGGCTGGCCTACCCGCGGCCCGCCGGGCCCTCACCGCCAAAGCCCGCAGCCCTCGCGGGCATGACCCCTCTGGCGGGCCGAGAAATTAACAGCCCGCGGGCCCATTTGACAGCTCATATAAAAAATACATATAAATAATTATAGTTGTCAAATATGTTTTCTTGCCCGCTCTCTTGCCGCGATAAAGCCGTCTCCGATCTAGCCCGTCTCTCCGGCGCGGTGGGTGGCGAGTCTGTTCCGGCGCGGCCGAGACGGCCGTTGTCGCGCCGGCGAACCATTCAACATACTCTTTAACTAATTAAAAACAGTAGAAATTTAAAAAAGACAGTTGAAATTTAAAAAGCAACTGATTAAACCCATCAATCAAAGAAACTAATTAAACCCAACGGAAGTGTAACAAACTCCAGCTCAGAGACTATAAAATCCAAGAATTAAAACGGGTTATTCATAATCACACCGAAAAACTCTTCAAAATGGTTCTTCTCGGTATGTGCGAATTCTTCCCAGAGTTTTGTTTGTTGAAATTACATGGAAGCGAAGTTGTGATCGTCGGAACATATGGACGCTGCTTCTTTGAGGATGGCACTTTCGCACACACAGTCTCGCCGGTGCCAGACGTGGTGGCTGCAGGAATGGTGGGGCTTGGCGGCCCCGCCGGAGGGATGTTCGGCGTCGGCCAGCAAAACGTTCACGCCGGAGGGACGTATAAAAGACATTTTGAATATTAGACCACGTGCTAAACGCTGCTTATTACTGGTTTTTAAATTTATTCTTCGATTTATTAGTTACAATGTTTCACTTTGTCATTAATAACAATATGCAATAAATATGCTAAAAATGTATTAAAAAACATTCTAACGATTATACGAAGAATTAAACGTTTCTTATGATTTCATTATATACTTTGATCTATATTTATTGTTTCTTCATTAATTACAATATCCAATTTGTTATCAGGTATATAAGAAACATTTATATAAGACGTATATAATATATGTTGACGTTTTACCACTGACCTAATCTTTAGTATTGTTTTGTTTAAACAATTTTCGATCCCCCAAGTTACCGCCAAAATCCCTCCACCCTGACCCTCATCCCAACGCCGCCAAATCCCTCCGCCATAACCCCCATCCCAACGCCGCCAAATCCCTCAGCCACGACCCCCATCCCGACGCCGCCAAATCCGTCCGCCACGAGGACGCCAAAACCATCTCGTAATAGAATATATGTTATGAAAACTTATATAAAACACATTGAGATTTATAACGAGCTTGTCGTTTTTATTATTTTGTTTAAACGTTTTATTTATCTCTAAAGTTATAACTCATAATTTTATCATTGATTACAATATGGAATTAATGTTCATTTGTGTAATAAACATCTATGCAAAACGTATAAAAGACATTTTGAAAATTAGACCATGGGCTAGACGCTGTTATTACTGATTTTTCAATTTATTCTTCGATTTCTAAGTTACAATGTTTAATTTTTTCATTAATAACATTATGTAATAAGTATGCTAAAAATATATTAAAAAAACATTTCAACGATTGTACAAAGAATTAGACGTTTCTTATGATTTTATTGTATACTTTGATCTATATTTATTGTTTCTTCATAAATTACAATATGTAATTTGTTGTCAGGTATATAATAAAAGGTAACTCGAATGAAGGTAACAAACTCCATTTCAGTTAAGCAATTCTTTTACTATAAATGCAAGATTTAAGCTGTGGTTTTTCATAATCACATTGTGACAGAAAAGATCAAACCTCTTTCGTCTTCAAAATGGTTCGCGGAGTCTGTGTTTTCTTCGCAGAGTTTTGTTTGTTAGGTCATTGGAACCAACGAAGTGGTCGTCGGGGTCCATGGTTATTGCTTTTTTGACGTTGGAGGCTTTGCGCATATCGTCCTGCAATTGCCTGACCTAGTGGCCGGTGCGGGATTGGAGGGGCGGCTGCCCCGCCGAAGGAAATGGGAGACTGATGTTTGGAGGCGGGCCATGGGACGTTCCCACCGGAGGAAACCAGGGTTTGATATTTGGCGGCCTGGCGGGCGTTGGCCCCGCCGGAGGTAACTGGATGTTTGGCGGCGGAGTGGCGGACGTTCCCGCCGGAGGAAATGAGGATGTGGGGTTTGCCGGCACGTTGACCCCGCCTGACTCAACCACGTTATGTTATATTGAGAGCCTGCTATTATTCTAACGAGCCTCTTTTTAGTATCGGGCTTTATCTTGGCTTGAAAATTGAAAAACAAACAAGATTAAATGTTATAAGTGGCTGTATTATTTTTTTAAACGTTTTGTTTATCTCTAAAGTTATAACTCAAAATTTTTATTATTGATTACAATATGGAATTAATTATCATTTGCGTAATAAACATCTATGCAAAACGTATAAAAGACATTATGAAGATTATACCACGGGCTATACGCTGCTTATTACTGGTTTTTAAATTTACTCTTCGATTTCTAAGTTACAATGTTTCATTTTGTCATTAATAACAATATGCAATAAATATGCTAAAAATGTATTAAAACAATATTTTAACGATTATACGAAGAATTAGACGTTTCTTATGATTTCATTGTATACTTTGATCTATATTTATTGTTTTTTCATTAATTACGATTTGCAATTTGTTATCAGGTATAGAGTAAACGTTTATGTAAAACGTATATAAGATATGTTGACGATTTTATCACGGACCTAATCTTTATTATTGTTTTGTTTAAACATTTTTCGACCCCCCAAGTTACCACCAAATCCCTCCACCTCGACCCCCATCCCAACGCCGCCAAATCCCTCCGCCACGACCCCCATCCCGACGTCGCCAAATCCGTCCGCCACGAGGATGCCAAAACCCATCTCGTAATGGAATATATGTTATGAAAACTTATATAAAACACATTGAGATTTATATAGAGCTTGTCGTTTTTATTAAAATGTTTAAACGTTTTATTTATCTCTAAAGTTATAACTCATAATTTTATTATTGATTACAATATGGAATTAATTTTCATTTGTGTAATAAACATCTATGTAAAACGTATAAAAGACATTTTGAAGATTAGACCACGGGCTAGACGCTGCTTATTATTGGTTTTTCAATTTATTCTTCGATTTCTAAGTTACAATGTATCATTTTTTCATTAATAACAATTGCTAAAAATATATTAAAAATATTTTAATGATTGTACGAAGAATTATACGTTTCTTATGATTTCATTGTATACTTTGATCTATATTTATTGTTTCTTCAATAATTACAATATGGAATTTGTTATCAGGTATATAGTAAACATTTGTGTAAAACGTATATAAGATATCTTGACGATTTTACCACGGACCTAATTTTAGTATTGTTTTGTTTAAATGTTTTTCGACCCCCCAAGTTACAACTTCTGTTTCTGTCGATGGTTGTAGGTATTTCTATTTTGAAAGAAGCCACCTTTTGGATCGGAATATTCAGTATCAATGATAGTTCCTATGAATCTAAAACACACAGCATACAAAAAATCAGTATGTAACAAACTCAAACTTACAGTTGAAACTGGATACTCTACTCGTTTTAAGTGTAATTGCAACTGTAATCGTAGATGTAAGCTGTGGATTTATAAAAATCAGCTTCTGCTAAAAAAGAAACACCTTCTTTGACAATGATTCCAGGAAACGCTGTCATTTTACTTGAATTTTGCCTACTCAGAGTCATGGGTACTGATGAAATTGTAGTTGCCGTCCATGAATATATCTTCTTCAATATGGGAGAATTTGCCCATATTGTAGTTCCTTTGCCGGACATGGTGCCTAGAGATGGGGCTTGGCGGCCTCCGCCAGGGCCAAATCTAAATATGTCCGCACTAAGGTCGCCAAAACCATCCCTACGCTGCCTCCGCCGGGGCTAAATCCGTCCGCCCAGAGGCCGCCGAAACCCATCTCGGAATGGAATATATATGTTATGAGAAACTTATATAAGACACATTGAGATTTACAAAGAGCTTGTCGTTTTCACTATTCTGTTTATACGTTTTATTTGTAAGTTATAGCTCATAATTTTATTATTGATTACAATATGGAATTAATTTTGATTTGTGTAATAAGCATCTATGCAAAACGTATAAAAGACATTTTGAAGATTTGACTACGAGTAGATGCTGCTTATTATTTTTTAAATTATTATTCGATTTCTAAGTTACAATGTTTCAGTTTGTCATTAATAATATGTAATAAGTATGCTAAAAATGGTTAAAAAACAGCTTAACGATTATAATAAACATTTATGTGAAACATATATAAGATATCTTCACGATTTTACCATGGACCCAATCTTCTTATTGTTTTGTTTAAACATTTTTCGACCCCCGAAGTTACAATATAAGATATTCCTATTTGTTTAAACATTTTTCGACCCCCAAGTTAAAATTTCTGGTTCATGTGAATCTAAAACACACAGCATACAAAAAACCAGTACATAACAAACTCAAACTTATAGTTGAAACTGCATAGTCTACTCATTTTAAATACAGTTGCAATTGTAATCGTAGATGTAAGATGTGGGTTTATAAAAATCAGCCTCTGCAGAAAAACCGACACTTTGTTTCACAAAAATGATACCAGGAAACATGATTCTCCTACACGGATTCAGCCTACTCCAAGTCATGGGGACCGACCAAACTATAGTAGGCGTCCATGGCTACGTTTTCTTCAATATCGGTGGAGTTGGCCACATTGTAGTTCCATTGCCGGACATCATACCCGGGCTGGAGATGGGGCTTGGCGGCCTCGGGGCGGACATATAATTTTACCAACATAGATTAATAATTTTATTTAATTTATTTTTAAACTTAAAG
The DNA here is from genome assembly GCA_027422505.1 of Craterostigma plantagineum. NCBI lineage: Eukaryota > Viridiplantae > Streptophyta > Magnoliopsida > Lamiales > Linderniaceae > Craterostigma > Craterostigma plantagineum. The sequence continues at coordinate 29,476,718 of JAPQWV010000003.1, read as the reverse complement.
GAACACGTGGCAACATGTGAGAACACGTTGATGGTTAATGTAACTTTCAAAACTTGTTTCTCGTGCCAACCTTTACTCTGAACAATGGGCCACATAATCACTGCAACTTTTAGGCTCGAGTCTCGTGTCAACCTTTACTTTTACAGTGGGCCTATTTTTTTCTCCAAGATCATTTAATTTCATCGTATTAAATACTAATTAACATACTGATTATTTTTACTGTAATTTTACTCGAGTCCCGCCAACCTTTACTCTGACCAATGGGCAAATTTTTTTGCTCCAAAATCATTTAATTTCATCGCATTAAATATTAATTAACATATCTTTTTTCATGATTACTTTGACTGTAAATTTTGTCGAGTCCCGCCAACATTTACTTTGACCAACTGGCAATTTTTTTTTGCTCCAAGATCATTTAATTTCGTAGTATAAAATATTAACTAACATACCTTTTTCATGATTATTTTTACTGTAACATTATTCGTGTCCCGCCAACCTTTACTCTGACCAATGGGGCAAATTTTTTGCTCCAAGATCCTTTAATTTCGCCGTATTAATTAACATATTAATTTTAGAATAGGCTATCAATCGCTAACAAACACAGGTTGATTATTTTAAGGACATTAATTTTTCTAGTTTATTGGATCACTTGTTAAGTAATACTATCAGTGTGTTAATGTAATATTTTATAAATTTTGCTATTTTGTTGTAGTTCAACCAATAGAAAATTTATAAATTATTTTTGGTGAAACTTCACTTAAATCCCTATTTGGCAAACTATCTACACATAACTCCCATATCGGAGAAAAATATCACTTAACTCTCCGTTTCACTATTTGTACCAATTTCTCCAGTCACACTGTACATTTCTATGTTTGTATTGTGTACCACAATATTTTGATATAGTGTACCTAAATGTGTTTTATGGTGTACCTGCGGCGGATCGGGCACCGCGATTTTTTACCGACTCGTCTTTTTCGAAAAGCGCAGTTTTTGCCTAGAGACCCGAGCAAAGTGCTCGTCACTTGCGCGGATTCGCGAGTTAGGATAATAAGTGGGACCGACGTGATCGCCAAGTACAGAGGTAAAAGTTGTTAGTCAAACAACGTTGCGATATTTTCGCCTGTTTTTTTAGTCCTGTAATTTAGGGGAGTGGCATTATAGCGGCAAATGTAATCAATTTATAGCGTCTACTAGTGGCTATGTGTTCCTAATGGGAGGAGGGGTTGTGTCATGGAAGTCAACAAAGCAAATGTTGATAGCACGCTCTACAATGGATTCCGAATTCATTGCTTTAGAATTATCTTGTGTGGAAGCTGAATATCTAAGGAATTTTTTGTTAGACATTGCGATGATAAGAGTTTGATCACCTCAATATCAATCCATTGTGACAACAAGGCTGCAATTTGTGTTGCGAAAAAATAAAACTAATGGAAAAAATCGCCACATTCGTTTGAGATATAATGTGGTAAAACAAATGATAAAAGATGGAATAATCTCAATAGATTATGTAAAGTCTGAGCGGAACACGGCCGATCCCTTGACAAAACCTTTAGGGAGGTTTTTAGTTGAAAAGACCACGAGAGAAATGGGAATTATGGCCCTTGATGTCTAGGACTTGTGGAAACCCTACCCATTGCTCAACTAACATGAGCAATTGGTTCATAAGGGTAAAAACAAAACAAGAACTAAGACCTGAAGCAATTTCCCTAATTATTCTCATTTCTATGGTTCGAGATTGCTTAAAGATAATCGGAGGATGGAATATTTATTTCCTTAATAAACTAGATAAGTGTACGATGGAACGCTAGTCAAAAGTTTACCTATGTGAGAGTTGGGTGTGGCCGCCCATATGAGAGATTTGGCTAATCTTTCTAAAGCACTCACAGATTTAATTTAACAGGGAAGCGCATGGCCGAAGAGAGGTGCTCAAGCGCGTTGAGAAGAGGAGAAAAGAAAATGTTGTGGAAATAAGATCACTATTCTACAAAAGAAATATAAGTTCATAAGATTCGTTCTACTTATTTTTCTGTGGACTTAAATCTTGTTGCCTAAGTCGTGGTTCATAGTTTCATGGTGGAAACACCACACTCTATGCGGCATTTTCCAAATTATATAACATGAAATAAAAACTTTGGAATAAGTTTTCATTTGGTGGGGGATTGTTGGAATTAATTCTCATTTCACATGCATTGGTGAAACGTATGAGTACATATGAGTTGTAACATACTTCTTTATGCTTCATCTTACTTTAATAAATGCATGGCATGAAACTAAAGAGGAAGTTATGAGTTAGGCATTAAATGGGAAGTTATTCTCATCTTGCTTTATGAGACGTCTTTTGAGCTACATGGCTCATACGTTAACCATTCCCACACTATATATTCTCCTCCTCTCCTGCTCCAATCGAATAACACACATATACTTACGATTGATGATCTAGTTGTAACCTGGGAAGCTACTTGATTAATATCTTGAAATAGCTTTTTAGGGCAATGCTTCATGCATGCCTCTAGATTATTTCGTGTTCTCAAGCTTTGTTCATTTGTGTGGTTCCTTCTAAGGGTTGAGAAAGAACGATCGGCATTTTGTTGTTTTTAAGTGTATGACAAGATGCAATTATTCGTCTTGGAGGGGGACATGGTTAATTTTTTTGCGCTGTACATGGGCAGGAGGGGATCTTTGATTGGCTGAGCTTTTTTGGTATCGAAGTTAATTTATAGGCTGTAGATAGAAACATGTTCTCATCAATTCAACGATTGTTTTTTCCTTTTTTATGATGTCTTTTTTCCCTTTTCCGGCCTCAATTGAGTATATTAACATTTCCCACACAATCTGAAAGATGGAACTAATATATCCAGCGATCAAATGATTCACTTAATAATACCTCGCTTAATACGATAATCATGGGATCAGTAATCGAAAAAAAAAACTTCGTCTTACAAAATAGTAAAAAAAACAAAAGAAGAAAATCTTGATTGAGTTCATTCAAAGCTCCCTATAATCCTACAAATCCCCAGTTAATTAATTAATAAAAAGCAGCACATACGGTCCAAAACTCATTCAACAGAAAAACAAAAATCCATCCTACAGCTCATCATGATCGTCGTCTTCGTCCTCGGGTTTCTCTGCCCCTCCCGGCGCTCCGCCCGACCTCTGATAAACGGCCGTAATGATGGGATTGCACACGGCTTCGACCTCCTTGAGCTTCTCCTCGTACTCCTCCTTCTCGGCGTTTTGGTTGTCGTCCATCCACTCGAGGGCTTCCTTGGTCGCCGTCTCGATCTTGTCCTTCTCGTCGGCCTCCAACTTGTCGGCAAGCTTGTCCTTGTCGTTGATTTGGTTCTTCATGTTGTACACGTAGGTCTCGAGGCTGTTCCTCGCGTCGATCCTCTCCTTGACCTTCTTGTCCTCCTCGGCGAACTCCTCGGCTTCTTTCACCATTCGCTCGATCTCTTCCTGGCTGAGTCGGCCCTTGTCGTTGGTGATGGTGATCTTCTCGGATTTGCCCGAGGCTTTGTCCTCTGCCTTCACGTTTAGGATGCCGTTGGCGTCGACCTCAAACGTCACTTCTATCTGAGGGGTTCCTCTGTAAAAAAGTAAAGATTAATTAGCTGATTATGCTAATTGCTAAGCATATACAGAGAGAGGGAGAGAGAGAGAGAGTAAGAGAGAGAGAGAGAGTAAGAGAGAGAGTTCAATTGAAGGTGTGTACCTTGGGGCTGGGGCGATGCCAGTGAGATCGAATTTACCGAGCAATCTACAGTCCTTTGTGAGGCTCCTTTCGCCTTCAAAGACCTGCGAAAAGAAAATTTTAGTGATCAAAAGGGAGAAGGGGGTTATTGAGGAACTAACTAGGGTTCATGAAGGACCGGAAAAAGGTACCTGGATGGTGACTGTGGTCTGCTGATCCTGGTAAGTAGTGAAGACTTGGGATTTCTTGGTTGGGATGACGGTGTTTCTAGGAATCAATTTGGTCATTACTCCTCCGACGGTTTCAATGCCGAGGGTCAATGGAGCCACATCCAAGAGAAGAATATCTGATTTCAGACAAGATGGCACACAAGTTAAGAATTTGGAACACCTTTCATCAGATTAAGTCATGGAGCATGCTATGTAAAAAAGTGAGATTAGATCACCTTTGTCTCGTCCCCTCCTTCGCCACTCAAGATTCCTCCTTGCACAGCAGCACCATAAGCGACAGCCTCGTCAGGGTTAACGCCCTTGTTGGGCTCCTTCCCGTCGAAGTAGTCCCTGAGAAGCTGTTGGATCTTTGGAATCCTTGTGCTTCCGCCGACGAGGACGATTTCGTCAATCTGACGCTTTTCCAAACCAGCGTCCTCCATTGCCTTCTTTACTGGACCCATGGTCTTTCTGAATAGGTCGCTGTTTCAATTCCTCGAAACGAGCTCTGGTGAGTGGTTCGGAGAAATCGACGCCATCAAAGAGGGATTCAATCTCCACTCGGACTTGGTGCTGACTGCTCAAAGCTCGTTTAGCACGTTCAGCTTCTCTCCTCAACTTGCCAAGGGCTCTGTTGTCCTTGCTGATGTCCTTTCCGTGCTTCTTCTTGATCAACTTGATGAAATATTCCATGATCCTCTGATCAAAATCCTCACCTATGGAAGGATCAGATAAACAGTTAACATCACTAAGGAGAAAGACTATTGGGTAAACTAGGGCCACAAATACAATGATATGCAGAATATATTGTTCACACAAACAGGTAAGCTCAATCATTACCTCCCAAGTGAGTATCTCCATTTGTAGCAAGAACCTCAAATACACCGTTGTCAATAGTCAAGATACTGACATCGAATGTACCACCACCCAGGTCAAAGACAAGAATGTTCTTCTCACCACCTTTCTTATCCAAACCATACGCAATTGCTGCAGCGGTTGGTTCGTTGATGATTCTCACAACATTTAATCCAGCAATTACCCCGGCATCTTTAGTAGCCTGCCTTTGAGCGTCATTGAAGTATGCTGCATTGGCCAGAATCCAATACAAACCGATAAAGAAACGGTGATTCCTCACAAATAAAATAGAAGGCAGAAAGAACAGAAACTTACCAGGGACGGTGACAACTGCATCCTTAATTTTCTTTCCAAGGTATGCCTCAGCTGTCTCCTTCATCTTTGTCAAAATCATGGCACTGACTTCCTCAGGGCTGAAAACCTTAGTCTCACCATCTTTAATCTTCACTTGGATATAAGGTTTTCCATCCTTATTAACAATCTTGTACGGGACAAGCTTCATGTCCCTTTGAACTTCTTTATCCTCAAACCTGCATAATCAACAACAGTAAGATTCATGCACGACATTCTATCGCAGAATTTTAGCAAAAATGAAAAGGAGTAATAAGATATTACTTTCTCCCAATAAGCCTCTTGACGTCAAAGACCGTCCTCTCAGGGTTAACAGCTGCCTGATTCTTTGCAGCCTCTCCAATCAGTCTTTCACTGTCCGAAAAGGCAACCCATGAAGGGGTGATGCGGTTACCTTGGTCATTCGCGATAATTTCGACATGTCCATTCTTGTAAACACCAACACATGAATAGGTGGTACCAAGATCAATGCCAATGACAGTTCCAAGTTTCGGTGCCTCCTCTTTGGCTATAGAATATGCAAATAAACTACCTGTTGCATACATGCAAATCAACATATTAGCAAACAACAAACAGAATAAGCAGACAGTGAGTCAATTTATGTAACAACTGGTGTATTAGCAGAACGACAACACTACTACCACAAAGACAACCATACACTCCATATCCAACATCTAATTATCATGAAATTTATCACAATATGCAAAAAGATTTACACCATCCAGGTAATATAGTGATTACACATATCAGGAAAACTCACTAAAGAGTACAGAATATGCTAATTAAGACATTAGACGAATTACTAAAGGAATAACATGAAGGCATAAACAAATCATTACATAAACAACTGAAAAAACAAATTGATGTTCAATCATAGCAACTATCCTGTATATTCAATCAACACTCGCTGGCACTACACATCAAATGCAGATCTGAGTCGATTTTCAAGAGCTATACGTTGATCTATTTATCAAACCATGAAGCGAGCTAATGATAGAATAAATCACAGCAGAAGGTAAAAGGTAGGACAATCAAACAAGCCTATAGCATCCAATGTGATTTAACAAAGACAAAAAAAAAAAACACATCGAAACTCACCGATCAAAACGATGCCGAGGACAAAGGATGATGAACGCCTACTCCACGCACCAGCCATTGCTGCGCAGCTCTAGCTCAACTAATACTTTAGAACGATTATTTTCTTCGTCAGATCGCTGCTTCTATGTTCTATTTATTTCCTTCTTCTGTATCTCGCTCCTTGTGTATTAGGACTTATATAATAGAACTTCAGTAGTTTCTTTCTCGTCATTAAAGCCTACGTGGACCAATGTTATACCGAGCATATGTGTCAATTCCATTATACTCGCGAACTTTGTGTCACCGGTGCTTTGCTCCCGAGAGCAGCTGATTATTGTGTCATTATGGTCGACGTGGACCAATGAGAAACTGGCATAGAGTAGCAATGTCCAATCAGGTTATTTCGCTACCTGGAGTAATCTTAGCCGTTCAAATTGAAGATCATCATCCTCTAATATTGATCTTCAAACGTTCTGGAAAGTGCTATGGGATATTTATTTTTTAATTTTTAATTCAAAACGTCCTTAAATTTCTCGTCGAAAGTTATGTAACATTATTTATAATGTGGTGGAGGTATTTTTAATAAAATAATTAAAAAATAAAGCATAGACAAAATAAACAAAAAACGAAAACCATTAATAAAATAACAAACTTCGTATTTAGTTGTTACGAGTTACAAGTAAAAGGTACGAGTTACGAGTCCAGCTGGAAAGTGGCACACAACACACGTGACATAACTCGTATGTAATTTATAACTCGTACATAACCATACGAGCTAGATCTGTTTTGTATAACCCTAATCGACGCATACTAACAGACGAAGACGACGAGAAGAAGCCGTCGAACCTCCCCGCGCCCCCCTCTGCGACCTCCGCCGAACCACGAGGACCTCCTGCTGCCCGCCGCCGCCGACGCGCCACCCTCCGCGAAACGCCGCCCCGCGAGACAGCCGTGCTCCCGCTGCCGCCGCCCCGCCTCGTCGACGTGTTGCTGCCCGCCACCGCCCCGGCTCGACGAGGTCCTCCGCTGCGACCAGCCGCCCCGCGAACCGCCGTCCTGCCTTGACGAGGTCCTCCGCCGCCAGCCGCGTCCTGCCGCCGGCAGTCGCGTCCCGCCGCAGCCAGACACCACCTGCTGCTGCCAGGTCAACATGTCGTTTACGCGTAACTCGTAAGTCCTTTTTACGAGTCACTAACTCGTACACAATACATACGAGTTACGCGGCCCATGAACTCCATGTCAGGTCAGCGGGCCAACATGTCCAAATAATTCGTATGTATTTTAATACGATTTAGTAACTCGTAAAAACTACATACGAATTTTTCTATTTTATTAATACTTTTTATTTTCTGTTTATTTTGTCAATGCTTTATTTTTAGTTATTTTATTAAAAATACCTTTGGTGGAAACAAATCCTGTGTTTCATTGTGTAATAACTTCCAACATATTCTTTTTGCTTGAATTTCATTTAGGTTTCTTTACACATAAATATCTCCTCTTTAAAAAAACTTGTACTTTGGTACGCCATACAACACATTTGGGTAACATATATCAACGTGTTGTGGCATGTAATATGTTTAGAAAATGGTACGCCGTATTAACACATTTAGGTACGCAGGTACCATATATCAACGTGTTATGGTACGCAATACACACACAGAAAGGTACGACGTAACTGAAGAGACTTGTACAAATTAAATCGGTACCTATATGTAAAAATTTCTGACATAGGTACTGATCTGTAAGTTTTTACTCAAATAGGTATTGATGTCTAGATACCTATTTTTTCATCTTTCAAGTTTTATGTTAAAATAGGAAACTCTTTCAAGTCGGATAATTAAGAAGAGATTGAGTGATTTATAAGATGATGGACTGCTCCACCTATTACCAATTATTTTTAGGATGAAAGTGCATCTCATATATGGATCAACTCTCCTCCTATATGGACCGACTCAATAAGACAAAATACCAAAAATTCACATGGTATTAAAGCGAGCGATCCTAAAATGGTACGTGAGCAGCGAAAAGAATGGCGTTCCTCGTCCGAGTCAAATTAAAAAATATACAGCGGGTTCGAAAAGAAGTGGCGTTCCTGTCATGGTTCTGAAACTAGGTTTCGGTCGGATCGAAAATTCTAGTGATTTAAGGTTTAATAATTTAATCGGTATAAAACCCGAAATCAAAACGGATTAAAACTGGTACTTTTAAATATAATAAATATATAATTTTCATAATGGATCAACAATCATATATAAATATATGCTTTATGTATATTTTTTCGAACTAGAATGTTATGAATTAGGGATTAAATACGTATCAATATGTTGATCACCAATTGGTTTTAGGATGGAAGTTCATTTCTTTTATGGGCCCTACTCACCCCCTAATGGGCCGGCTCAATAAAGCCCAATAACAAAAATCCACACTGTGCAACTTATTGATAGCTAATTCTGTAATCATGCAACTGGGAGTTTGCTCGAGAAAATCAAACTATCAACGACTGAGACAGTAGGGGATAGAACTCCAGGAGAAGGACATCAACACAAGTAACGAAGAATGCAAGCGAAGTCTAATGGCTAGAGTATTTGGGGAGAACAAGACCGGTTTTGTACCACTGTTCATTATTTCAACTCTGATAATCGTGTTATACTTCCAACATACTCTTTCCATAACTACCGTATTGTAAGATAAAAACATCACATGCAAATACAAATGAACTTCGCAAGTTATTTGCCAAAATTTAGAACATCATAACTATATTTAAAAATAAAATAATATATAAAAATAATTCATAAATTTTCTATTTGTTGAACTACAACAAAATAGCAAAATTTACAAAATATTACATTAACACACTGATAATATTACATAACAAGTGATCCAATAAACTAAAAAAGTTTCATGTCCTAAACATAATCAACCTGTGTCTGTCCGCGATTGATAGCCTATTCTAAAATTAATATGTTAATTAATACGGTGAAATTAAAGGATCTTGGAGCAAAAACATTTGCCCCATTGGTCAGAGTAAAGGTTGGCGGGACACGAATAAAGTTTCAGTAAAAATAATCATGAAAAAGGTTTGTTATTTAATATTTAATGCTACGAAATTAAATGATTTTGGAGCAAAAAAAAATTGCCAATTGGTCAAAGTAAATGTTGGCGGGACTAAGAAAATTTACAGTAAAAGTTATCATGAAAAAAGATATGTTAATTAATATTTAATGCGATGAAATTAAATGACTTTGGAGCAAAAAATTTGCCCGTTGGTCAGAGTAAATGTTGGAGGGATTCGAGTAAAGTATGTTAATTAATATTTAATACCATGAAATTAAATGATCTTGGAGAAAAAAATAGGCCCATTGGTAAGAGTAAATGTTGACACGGGACTCAGAGCCTGAAAGTTGCAGTGATTATACGGCCCATTGTTCAGAGGGGGTCCCCATTGCAGTGATTACAGCCTGAAAGTTTGAGGCCGTCGATCGATCCCCATCTCGGAATGGAATAGATATATGTTACGAAAAACTTATATACCTTTCACATAAATGTTTATTATGTACCTGATAATAAATTGTGTATTGTAATTAATGAAGCAATAACAATATAGATCAAAACATTGAAATCTAAGAAACATCTCATTCTTCGTATAATAGTTAAAATGTTTTTTTAATACATTTTTAGCTTATTTATTACTCCCTCCGGCCTAAACCATTTTATACATTTTACTAAATCGGATGTCACACATCTTTTGTACAATTCCTTATTTAGCAAAAAAAACTATCACAAACAATCAATATAATAATACTAAATATTCTTAAAAGACGTGTCAAAATATACATTTTTTTACCTTTTAATTGTACTATATTATTGAAATATTCAGTTTCTTAATTCCCGTACAACTCCCAGTGTCCAAAACCATTCGGGACAGAGGGAGTACATATTACTATTGATGACAAAATGAAGCATTGCAACTTAGAAATCGAATAATAATTTAAAAAATAGTAATAAGCAGCATCTAGCCCGTAGTCTAATCTTCAAAATATCTTTTTATACGTTTTGCCTAGATGTTTATTACACAAATGAAAATTAATTCCATATTGTAATCAATAATAAAATTATAAGTTATAACTTTAGAGAAAAATAGAACGTTTAAACAAAATAGTAAAACGACAAGCTCTTTCTAAATTTCAATGTGTCTTATATATGTTTTGCATAACATATATCTATTCCATTCCGAGATGGGGATCGACGGCCTCTGAGTGGACGGATTTGGCCCCGGCGGAGGCGGCGTGTGGATGGTTTTGGCGGCCTCAGGACGGAGGGATTTGACGGCGTCAAGATGGGGGTAGGGGCGGAGGTATTGGCGGCGCCAGGATGGGGGCTGTGGCGGCAGGATTAGACGGCTCGGGATGGGGTTGTGGCGTAGGGATTTGGTGGCGTCGGGATGGGGGTCGAGGTGGAGGAATTTGGCGGTAACTTGGGGGATCAAAAAATGTTTAAACAAAACAATACTAAAGATTATGTCCGTGGTAAAATCGTCAAGATATCTTATATATGTCTTACATAAATGTATATTATATACCTGATAACAAATTGCATATTGTAATTAATGAAGAAACAATAAATATAGATCAAAGTATACAATGAAATCATAAGAAACGTCTAATTCTTCGTATAATCGTTAAAATGTTTTTTAATATATTTTTAGCATATTTATTACATATTGTTATCAATGACAAAATGAAACATTGTAACCTAGAAATGTGTCTAGCCCGTGGTCTAATCTTCAAAATGTCTTTTATATGTTTTGCATAGATGTTTACTACACAAATGAAAATTAATTCATATTGTAATCAATAATAAAATTACGAGTCTTAACTTTACAGATAAATAAAACGTTTGAACAAAATCATAAAAACTACAAGCTCTTTGTAAATGTCGATGTGTTTTATATAAGTTTTTCATAACATATATTACATTACGAGATGGGTTTTGGTGGCCCCGGGATGGACGAATTTGGATGCGTCGGAATGGGGGTCGTGGCGGAGGGATTTGCGGCCCTGGGATGTGGGTCAGGACGGAGGGATTTTGGCGGCGTCGTGATGGGGGTCGGGGCGGAGGTATTGGCGGCACCGAGATGGGGGTCATGGCGGCTGGAATAGGCGGCGTCGGGATGGGGGTCGTGGTGGAGGATTTTGACGGCGTCAGAATGGGGGTCGGAGTGGAGGGATGCGGTAACTTGTTCGACTGGCGGCCCGACCCTGCTCAGTTCCTCGTCGTCGGGCATTGGAAGTAATAGATGGGCGAAAGTACCATTAGGGAAAAAAAACATAACCATGGACGCCAAAAACAGGGTTATGGGTTCGAACAACCCATAGAAAACAGAATTCGGGAAGAAAAAATGCATCTCCAGGAATCATCTGAAGAGAAAGACTCGGAGAATGAAAAACGAGTGATGTGAGTGAACTAGGAATTTTGAAAGAGGTTACATCTTCTATAAACCAAACCGCTTGAGAGTTTGTTAAGACTTAAGCTCTGGTGTGAGATTATTTTTCCTTTACTTTTTTTTTTGTATGCTGTGTGCTTAGATTTATAGGAACTATCGTTGAGATCGAAGATTCGGACCCAAAAGGTGGCTTTCATTCAAAATAATGCCTAGAACCATCGACAGAACAAGAAGTTGTAACTTGGAGGGTCGAAAAATGTTTAAACAAAACAATACTAAAGATTAGGTCCGTGGTAAAATCGTCAAGATATCTTATATAAGTTTTACATAAATGTTTATTATATACCTAATAACAACTTGCATATTGTAATTAATCAAGAAACAATAAATATAGATCAAAGTATTTTCATATAGTCGTCGAAATGTTTTTTCATTACATTTTTAGTATATTTATTACATACTGTTATTAATGACAAAATGGAACATTTTAGAAATCGTAAAGAACCAGTAATAAGCAGCGTCTAGCCCGTGGTCTAATCTTCAAAATGTCTTTTATACATTTTGCATAGATGTTTATTACACAAATAAAATTAATTCCATATTTTAATCAACAATAAAATTATGAGTTATAACTTTAGAGATAAATAAAACGTTTAAACAAAATAATAAAAAAGACAAGCTCTTTGTAAATTCCAATGTGTTTTATGTAAGTTTTTCATAACATTTATCCTTTACGAGATGAGTTTTGGCGGCCTTGGGGCGGACGGATTTGGCGGCGTCAGGCTGGGGGTCGTGGCGGACGGATTTTGCATCGTCGGAATGGGGCTCGGGGAGGAGGTATTGGCGGCGCCGGGATGGGGGTCGTGGTGGATGGATTAGGCACCGTCAGGATGGGGGTCGTGGTGGAGGGATTTGGCAGCGTCGGGTTGGGAGTCGGGGCGCGGGGAGCCGCCTTTCTATTGCCGGAGTTTTGCACTCTAAATGTCATCGGCACCGATGATCTCATCTTTGGGGTTCACGGGTTCTGTTTGTTCAATAACGGGGTAAATGCCCACCTCGTATTGCCGGTGGTGCCCGGCGGAGGCGGCGCCGGGGTGGGTGTCGGGGCGCCGGGACTGGGCGTCGCCGGAGTGGAGGGTGGGATGGCTGGACTGGGCGACGCAGGGGTGAGTGTCGGGGCGTCAGGGTGGATGTGGTGGCTGACGAGATTGAGATTGAAATTGAGCTTGACTTCGACTGGGGAGAAGAAACCGATTGAAAATATAACTATTTCTTTTCATGTATGTGTTTACTTTGTTGAATAGAAAGCATTAAGCCCAATTATAGGATTGTGTTGCATTTTTTTCATGTATGTTTTTACTTTGTTGAGCAGAAAGCATTAAGCAAAATTATAGGATTGTTTTGCATTTTTGAGCTTAAAATTCCAAAAATTCGACGATGAAAAGTAAAATCATTTTCTAGTTCTGCATATCATCCATTACTTCACCTAGATCTTCGTCCGCCGGGCCGTCAATCTCGGGGTTGGGTCCGGCGGGACAATTGTCTAAGTTGGCCGCCTCGAGAAGGAAGTCTCCCGCCTCGAGGTTGAGTCCAGCGGAGTTGAGTCCGTCGGCGTTGAGTCCGTCGGCGTTGAGTCCGGCGGGTTGAGTCCGTCGGCGTTGAGTGCGGTGGGGTTGAATCCGGCGCCGTTGAGTCCGGCGGGGTCGAAAAATGTTTAAACAAAACAATACTAAAGATTAGGTCCGTGGTAAAATCGTCAAGATATCTTATGTACGTTTTACATAAATGTTTATTATATACATGATAACAAATTGCATCAAGAAACAATAAATATAGATCAAAGTATTCAATGAAATCATAAGAAACGTCTAATTCTTCGTATAATCGTTAAAATGTTGTTTTAATACATTTTTAGCCTATTTATTACATATTGTTATTAATGACAAAATGAAATATTGTAACTTAGAAATCGAAGAATAAATTTGAAAATCAGTAATAAGCAGCGTCTAGCCTGTGGTCTAATCTTCAAAATCTCTTTTATACGTTTTGCATAGATGTTTATTACACAAATAAAAATTAATTCCATTTTGTAATCAACAATAAAATTATGCATTATAACTTTAGAGATAAATAAAACGTTTAAACAAAATGATAAAAAAGACAAGCTCTTTGTAAATTCAAATGTGTTTTATATAAGTTTTTCATAACATTTATCCATTACGAGATGAGTTTTGGCGGCCTTGGGGCGGACGGATTTGGCGGGGTCGGGATGGGTGTGGCGGAGGGATTTGCGGCGCCGTGATGGGGGTCAAGGCGGAGAGATTTGAGCGCCGGGATGGGGGTTGGGGCGGATGTATTGGGGGTCGTGTCGGATGGATTAGGCAGCGTCGGGATGGGGGTCATGGCGGAGGGATTTGGTGGCGTCGGGATGTAGGTCGGGGTGGAGGGATTTGGCGGTAACTTGGATGTTCAAAAATGTTTAAATAAGAAAATAATAAATATTATGTTTGTGGTAAAATCGTCAAGATATCTTATATACGTTTTGCATAAACGTTTATTATATTCTTGATAAGAAATTGCATGAAGAAACAATAAATGTAGGTCAAAGTATTCAATGAAATCATAAGAAACGTCTAATTCTTCGTATAATCGTTAAAATGTTTTTTTAATACATTTTTAACATTTTATTACATATTGTTATCAATGACAAATTGAAACGTTGTAACTTAGAAATCGAAGAATAAATTTAAAAACCAGTATAAGCAGCGTCTAGCCCGTTGTATAATCTTTAAAATGTCTTTTATAAATTTTGCATAGATGTTTAGTACACAAATGAAAATTAATTCCATATTGTAATCAATAATAAAATTATGAGTTATAACTTTAGAGATAAAACGTTTAAACAAAATAATAAAAACGACAAGCTATTTGCAAATCTCAATGTGTTTTATAAGTTTTTAATAACATATATTCCATTACGAGATGAGTTTTGGCGGCCTCGGGGCGGACGAATTTGCCGGCGTCAGGCTGGGGGTCGTGGCGGACGGATTTTGCGGCGTCGGGATGGGGCTTGGGGCGGAGGTATTGGCGGCGCCGGGATGGGGGTCGTGGTGGATGGATTAGGCACCGTCAGGATGGGGGTCGTGACGGAGGGATTTGGCAGCGTCGGGTTGGGGCCTTTCTATTGCCAGAGTTTTGCACTCTAAATGTCATCGGCACCGATGATCTCATCTTTGGGGTTCACGGGTTCTGTTTGTTCAATAACGAGGTAAATGCCCACCTCGTAGTGCCCGTGGTGCCCGGCGGAGGCGGCACCGGGGTGGGTGTCGGGGCGCCGGGAATTGGCAGCGCCTGGGTGGAGGGCGGGATGGCTGGACTGGGCGACGCAGTGGTGGGTGTCGGGGCGCCGGGACTGGGCGGCGCCGGGGTGAGTGTGGTGGCTGACGAGATTGAGATTGAGCTTGACTTCGACTGGGGAGAAGAAACCGATTGAAAACAAAACTATTTCTTTTCATGTATGTGTTTGCTTTGTTGAATAGAAAGCATTAAGTCTAATTATAGGATTGTTTTGCATTGTTTTCATGTATGTGTTTATTTTGTTTGAGTAGAAAGCATCAAGCCCAATTATAGGGTTGTTTTGCATTTTCCAGCCATTAAAAAGCCCATTTATATCCCTAAATTTCAAACATCAGTATGCAATAACCCAAATCCCTTTTCAGACTTGAATCAAGCTGCGTGATTGTTTTGGTGCATGTGGGGATATTCATCCTTCATCTTTGTCCTAAGCTATGTGAGTATCCACTTCAGCTAAAATCACCAAACTTTTTATTTTATGCAACCCCATTGATTTTTGTGTTGAAAACATCATCTTTTTTGCCCAGTTTGTCTTACTTAGTCCACTGGAGTTCTTGCGATGGATAATTATCTTAATCGCTGGGGTGCTTTGGCCACTTTCGTCAGTTTTAGCCTTAGCTCTTTACATGCAAAGCAATGATCTAATGATCATTGCCGTCTCAGCTTTTGTATTGCAAAATTGGTTTGTCGATTTTCATCAAGATGTGGTTTTTTGCTTAGATGACACTGTCCATATATGCTTTGCGTAGTACGATGTTCTTGGGTATCTTGGGAGTTTCGATTTGTAAATTACTTGTCGATTTTGGGAAAACTCTAAGCCTTGGTTCTTTGAGTATTTTTCTGTCGCTAGGGTTAGCTCTGGTTGGTTTCCCTCTGTCTGAATCACGAGGCAGTATATTTTGGTAATCAAACATCCTTCCGATGATCGGATTTGTTGAAATTAGTTTGTGAATATTGCGTGTGATCCAATTCTTGTGTGGCGTGGTTGAGGCTTCTTGCTTGATCTGATCATCACGTTTTTTTCACGTTTTTTTTTACTTTTGAGGAAATCGTGTTATGAGTATCTCTTGATTACAATGCATGCACTGTTGTATCTGATCGATAGTAGTACTGGTGAGAATTAGGATAGATCTAGTTGATGAACACTTCTATGTTCTTTCCCGGTGTGGTGTGTCCTTTTGAAGTCGAGAATAGAAGTTTAATTTTTCCTAATTCATTATGAAGTCAGTTTTTGCTCGTGTCTTTCAAAGTTTATTATGCTACGTTTGGATCGGGGGATTTCGATTTGAAATCCGAATTTCATTCAAATCACCCGTTTGGCAACCGCTCGGATTTGGATTTCGATTTCATCCAAATCCGAGGAGAATCCGAGCGCTTGTCTTTTGATGGATTTGAAATTCGATCGGAAACGGTCCGTTTTCGAAATACCAAATCTTGCCGTGATTATTTTCTTAAATAATAATAATAATAATTATTATTATTATTGACAAACGATGAGTTGAGCCGACCAGCGAGCTCGACGAACGACGAGTCGAGTCGGCCGACGAGCTCGACGACATGAGTCAAGTCAACTCGCGAGCTCGACGACCGATGAGTCGAGCCGACTTGCGAACTCGACGACCGATGAGTCAAGTCGGCTCGCGAACTCGGTGAGCCAGCTCGAGCTCGATGACCGATGGCTCAAGCCGGCTCGAGAGCTCGACCACATTTGAAATTCGGATTTTCGAAATCCTAACGTTTGCCAAACGGTGGATTTGTATTTAAAATTTGGATTTCAGAATTCATAAATTCAAATCACGGATTTCAATTCAAATACACCAATCCAAACGCAACCTTATTCCATTTTGTCCGCATTTGTTATTGCTGAATCAAAGCTAAATAGAACCTCATTTAAATGGAAATACAAACTGTGAATATGGTTTGTGATCGCAGCTTCGATTGAATCGCTTATTTTTTCAGTTGACGCGTGCTTGCTTCTTGTTTGGGGTTAGATATTTTCCAATATGACTTGTATTATGCCCCGTTTGGATTTCGGATTTCGATTTGAAATCCGGATTTGGCCCAAATCTACCGTTTGGCAATCGAGTGGATTTGGATTTCGATTTCGGTCAAATCCGATGTCAAATCGAAATGTTTATTATTTGTCGGATTTGAAATTCCATGTCAAATGGCCCGTTTTCGAAATCCAAAGTTGAGTCGGCAATGAGTTTTTCGCAAATCATAATAATAATAATAGCATTAAATAATAATAATAATAATGGTGATGGCTAAATGATGAGTCGAGCTGACTCGTGAGCTCGATGAACCGGCGCGAGCTCGTTACGGGCTAGCGATTGAGCCGGCTCGAGCTCGAGCTCACACGTAGGTGCTCGAAAGCTCGCAAGCCGTCCTACGAGTTTGTTTTTATTTCATTTTGTACTTTTTAATCTTTTAACAAAGTTAGAAGTCGAGTTCGACGAGCTACTCGAACGTTTGAGGTCGAACTTCATTTTGAAATCCGAATTTCGAAATCCTAACGTTTTGCCAAACAATGGATTTGGATTTGAAATTGATTTTGAAATTCATGATTTCAAATCACGCGATTCCGTTCAAATACGCCACTCCAAATGCAACCTTAGTAATTTTTGTAAGGTTGGGACTATCCGACTACGTATTCCAAGCACAATAACGTTCGGACATGTAGACGTACATGTATTGTGGTATTAGTCGTATGCCAAATATTGTAATTAAGTTAAAGGACCCATTCGGTGATCAATTAAATTGAAGAGGGTCTGTCGCAATTAAATAAGATGTGTGGGGTTAATTAATATATGTGTAGAATTCCTGGGGACTGGAACGTAAATATCTGATGGGCTTATTAACGGGCCAGCCCATTACGACATCTATAAATATGGGTGTGGTCCCTAAGTGCTGTACAACGAAACATACAGCCGTCGCTCTCGTAAAACCCTAGCGACTGCTCTAAGGTTATTTGGGGTACCCATCTTCCCCAAAATAGAGGTTTCACGTACGCGTACTTGGAAGATCCACATCCCTGTTCTCGTCAAGAACGCTATGGAATTCTCAGGTACGTTTTCTATTTCCGCTGTATTAGGTTTATCGCCTTAATTAATCTAATCAAGGTTTAAAGTATTTTCGGATCCCTACGGCCACGGATCCAACAAGTGGTATCAGAGCCTCCTTGATTTGGATTAATTGGGGTTTTATGAAGCAAACGTAAGGCAGCCATGTGGCTTTTCGTTATCAGAATAGGCTGCTATCCGATCTGCCTGCAGCGCCGTTGGGCGTTGCATTTGGTAGTTGCAGTTCGGGGGTCGTCGGGCGCTGATTACGGCTGCAAAAGCCGCCGAAGGGCAGCGCCGTTGGGCTCTGCAAGGTGGCTGCGCGGCTGTGCCAACAGCTCCGTTTGGACGCCGTGTGCCGCGCGGTTCAGCGCCGTTGGGCGTCGCCGGGCTGCGCACCGGCTGTCGTGCGGTTAATGGCCGTTGGGCTGAGGGGTTGACGGCTGTTCGGCTTGTGGCTGTGCGGCTTCACGGCAGCGGCTAGGTGGACTGTTGGGCGTAGTGCTGTGTGGCGCCGTTTATGGCTGATGAGCGCTCCGCTACTTGGACTGCCTAGGTTTTCATGCTGTTGGGCGTTCTTTTGCTGTAAGGGAAAAAGAAAAATAGGGTTTTCTCTAGATGGGCCAAATTAGGCCCACTAATGATTATTTGAATTGCTAGTTTTTCATTCATGACTCGTTACCGTTAGGATAGCCCTAGGAATTCGTGCGTAGCTTTTCATTTGTTGGGCATGTTTTGCTAGTGCTAGCTGTTATATTTGTTGTGATTTCGTTGGGCCTGCTAGAGGGTTTTCTTGATGGGCTTAGTTTAGTTTTGGCCCACATAGAAAAAAAACTGGACCATATAAGTTTTTATCTTGGGCTGCTTAGGTTAAGTAAATGGGCCATATTAATTAATTTTAGGCCCACTTCAGACTTTTGGACTAATTTAATTAAATTAGATCCAATAAATGTGTTACTAGTTGGCTATTTTCCGTGACTATTCGGGGTGCTTTTAAAGTCAGAAGTATTCGGAAAAATTGCGACTTAAACGGACAGTGATTATTAAATTTAATAACGGCATAAAGATGCTTATTTTAGCATATCGATTATTAGAGATATTTTATTGAAGCAGTATAGTCACCTTCGTGACCTCTGCTGTGGAGATTTTATAAATCTAATAGTCGGGACGGTGGCGTAACATGACGCATGCGGATATTTCGACCGGCCCTTCGGAAGGCGATTATCTGGCAGTGGCTTGTGTACGTCTGTGACGGTAAGCTGAAGTACTTGAAGGTCTTTCCATTGCGAGTAGTTGATCGGCCCTTCGGAAGGCGACTACTTGGCTGGAATAGGGTACGGACGCTTGATCGTTGCACCAGTTTGATCACTCGTGGATTGACTACCTAACCTTCGTTAGGCTCTTTTGCACAACGATTAAGCTGAAGATGGGTTGTTATTATTTAAATTTTTTAATCATTATTAAAGCTAAAATTGTGAGTTAATTCAATCATCGTTCTCTTTTCAGCTGAGATGGTCGGTGTTGCGACTACGAACTCTGCCGTGAACATAATATCAACAGCTAATGGTACAATATTTGATGCTTGGAAAAATAAAGTACCTAGGGAAACTGCGGTTAAACAGAGGAAGCCTAATGGCTCTCACAAAGAGCATAAAGAAAAATTAATTCGATGCTTCTTCTGCAAGAAAACTTCTCATATAAAGAAGGATTGTGCCAAATATCATGCTTGGCGCCTAAAGAAAAATTTGATTTTTGTAAGCGCTGAAATCAATTTGATTTCCGTACAGAGACATACTTGGTGGGTTGATTCTGGTGCTACAACTCATATAAGTATGTCTATGAAGGACTGCCTAAACTGCCGAAAGCCCAATGATGCCGAAAGATTCATCTATATGGGGGCTGGAGAAGCAGTTGAAGTTCAAGGCGTCGGGACATTTAGATTACTGTTAAGTTCGGGGTTCTTTTTGGATCTGAATAACACTTTTGTCGTTCCGTCGTTTAGACGGAATTTGATTTCGGTTTCTGTTTTGGACAAAGAAGGTTATATTTGTTCATTTGGTAACAGAAAGTGTGTTATTCATTTTAAATCTTCGGCTATTGGAACCAGTAACTTATCTGAACATGATAATCTGTATCTACTTGATACAGTAAACTATGGAGAGTCTCATAATGTGGAAACTAGAGGAATTAAGCGCAAGTTACCATCCGAGAATTCATTTGGTTTGTGGCATAAGCGTTTGGGTCATATATCCGAAAGGAGAATTGATAAGCTTGTGTCTGATGGAATTCTGGAAACACTTGATAAATCCGGAGATCATTTATGTATCGAGTGTATAAAGGGTAAAACAGCAAATAAAAGAAAATTAAATGCTGAGAGAGCTAAGGAAGTCTTAGAACTGATTCATACGGATGTATGTGGTCCATTCCCTACGGCTTCTTGGAATGGACAACGCTATTTTATCACGTTCATCGACGATTACTCTCGTTACGGGTATTTGTACCTAATTCATGAGAAGTCTGAAGCACTTGACGTTTTTAAGGCGTTTAAAGCCGTAGTCGAAAATCGACACGGCAAAACGATTAAGGCCGTCAGATCCGACCGTGGAGGAGAATACTACGGGAGGTATGACGGATCAGGTGAACAACGTCCAGGACCGTTTGCTAAGTTTCTAGAGGAGTGTGGGATCGTCCCTCAGTACACCATGCCTGGAAGTCCAAATATGAACGGTGTTGCTGAGAGACGAAACAGAACCCTTCAGGATATGGTGAGAAGTATGATTGCCCGTACGACTTTACCTCACTCTCTCTGGGGCGACGCATTAAGAACCGCAGCCTACATTCTTAACAGAGTCCCTACTAAAGCTGCGAACAGTACCCCTTACGAGTTATGGACTGGTAAAAGGCCGTTCTTAGGCATTTACGAGTTTGGGGATGTCCTACTAAGGCACGACCTTACAGGCCGGGCGAGAAGAAATTGGACTCAAGGACTGTTAGTAGCTACTTCGTAGGTTATCCGGAAAAATCACGAGGCTATAAATTTTATGATCCCACATCAAGAACATTTTTCGAGACAGGAAATGCCAGGTTCTTTGAGGATCTTGAGTTTGGGGAGGATAAGGATAATCGAAACGATTTTCTATTCGAGGAAGAGGGTTCAGAAATTCTCTTCATACAGCTCAGGTCGGCCAGGACGAAGTTTTTGTCCCTATGGTTATCCGACCTCGAGATATGGACGAAGATGAAATCGTTCCTCCAATGGATCAGCATACTTCACCTGTAGCTGTTCATCACGATCAGCCTTATGAAGGTGAAACTGAAGCTGATCATCAAGTACAAACTCATGAACCTCAGATGGAACCAGCGCCTCTACGGCGGTCAACGCGAGAAAGGAGAAATGCAATTCCGGATGATTACGTTGTATTTCTTCACGAGCATGAGTATACCATTGATTTAGTGGGAGATGATCCCTTTACTTATCAAGAGGCAATGGAAAGCTCTAAGGCTCGCGAATGGACCAATGCCATAAAGGAGGAAATCCAATCCATGAAGGACAACGACGTTTGGGATCTCGTCTCGTTACCTGAAGGCGTGAAACCGATTGGTTGCAAATGGGTATTTAAAACCAAACGGGATTCACTGGGTAACATTGAGAGATATAAAGCTCGTCTTGTTGCGAATGGATTTACTCAGAGGGAAGGCATAGATTATAAAGAGACTTTCTCTCCAGTTTCATCGAAAGACTCTTTTAGAATTATCATGGCGCTTGTGGCATATTTTGACCTTGAGTTGCATCAAATGGACGTAAAGACAGCTTTCCTCAATGGAGATCTCGAGGAAACTATATATATGTTGCAGCCAGAGGGCTTAGCTTCGGACAAATCTAGCCCACTGGTCTGTAAACTAAAGAAATCCATCTACGAACTCAAGCAGGCTTCTCGTCAGTGGTACCACAAGTTTCACCAGACTATCACCTCTTTCGGTTTTGAGGCTAGCTCTGTTGAGGACTGTGTATATCACAAATTCAGTGGGAGCAGATTTATCTTTTTGGTCTTGTACGTAGACGACATTTTACTAGCTAGCAGCGATGTTAATTTACTTCGGGATACCAAG
The DNA here is from genome assembly GCA_027422505.1 of Craterostigma plantagineum. Lineage (NCBI taxonomy): Eukaryota > Viridiplantae > Streptophyta > Magnoliopsida > Lamiales > Linderniaceae > Craterostigma > Craterostigma plantagineum. The sequence goes on along the minus strand of JAPQWV010000003.1, from coordinate 29,454,563 downwards.
AGATTTCTTTCGGGTCATTTTGACATGAAAGATCTTGGGGAAGCTTCTTTTGTATTAGGGATCCAGATTCACCGTGATCGCTCACGGGGAACTCTTGGGTTATCACAAAAGAGCTACATCGAAAAGGTACTGCAAAGGTTTAGCATGGAAAATTGTCGTCCACATGACACTCCAGTCTCAAAAGGTGATAAGTTCAGCCTCAAACAGTGTCCGGATAATATTTTGGAATCCAAGCACATGAAGGATATACCATATGCGTCGGCAGTGGGAAGTTTAATGTACGCACAGGTTTGCACCAGACCTGATTTGGCGTTCATCGTAGGAATGCTTGGTCGATACCAAAGCAATCCGGTTAGAGAACATTGGGTAGCAGCCAAAAGGGTCTTTCGATATCTTCAAAAGACGAAGGATTATATGCTCACATACAGAAAGTTAGAGCATTTGGAGATCATTGGGTATTGTGACTCTGATTTTGCCGGATGCCTGGACAGCCGCAAATCGACATCTGGTTACGTTTTTATGCTGGCTGGGGGAGCGATTTCGTGGAAAAGTGTCAAACAGACACTTATCGCTTCATCTACGATGGAGGCAGAATTTGTAGCTTGCTATGAGGCCTCCAACCAGGCTGTTTGGCTGCGCAATTTAGTGACAGGACTCAAAGTTGTCAATTCTGTTGAACGACCAATAAAGCTATTCTGTGACAACAATTCGGCGGTCCTGTATTCCAATAACAACAGGAGCTCTTCCAGGTCTAAGCACATAGACATTAAGTTCCTGGTTGTGAAAGAACGAGTTCAGAGTGGATATATAATCATTGAGCATATAGGAACAGATTTTATGATTGCAGATCCACTTACTAAAGCGTTAGCGCCCGCTATATTTCATGAGCATGTTGCTCGTATGGGTTTGACGAATTAAGTTTATGTCTTATCGTGGATTCTGTAAATTCTGTGTTTAGTGATTATTTAATAAAGTCTCTTTTATTTTATGTCATGACATTTGGGTTTTCGGATATCCATTAGTTTATCTCTGAATTCTGATCTCACTAAAGTAGGACCAGTTGGAAATAGACATGCGTGATCAACTGAGCATGTAATTTCCATGCTACACGTCCACACTTGATCTATGTCATTCGATGGAGTTGGTGTTCGTGATTATTGTGGGTTGAGTTACGATATATGTATAACAACTACCCCTTTAGTTCTTGCATCGACAATATTGATGGACGAGATTGATTTCATATGCGACACTTTGGTTATAGCTATATTCGGTACGATATTTAGTATACGACGAAGGGTGCTTATTTGATAAATACAGCGTCTTTTAGTCCAGTGGGAGATTGTAAGGTTGGGACTATTCGACTACGTATTCCAAGCACAATAACGTTCGGACATGTAGACGTACATGTATTGTGGTATTAGTCGTATGCCAAATATTGTAATTAAGTTAAAGGACCCATTCGGTGATCAATTAAATTGAAGAGGGTCTGTCGCAATTAAATAAGATGTGTGGGGTTAATTAATATATGTGTAGAATTCCTGGGGGCTGGAACGTAAATATCTGATGGGCTTATTAACGGGCCAGCCCATTATGACATCTATAAATATGGGTGTGGTCCCTAAGTGCTGTACAACGAAACATACAGCCGTCGCTCTCGTAAAACCCTAGCGACTGCTCTAAGGTTATTTGGGGTACCCATCTTCCCCAAAATAGAGGTTTCACGTACGCGTACTTGGAAGATCCACATCCCTGTTCTCGTCAAGAACGCTATGGAATTCTCAGGTACGTTTTCTATTTCCGCTGTATTAGGTTTATCGCCTTAATTAATCTAATCAAGGTTTAAAGTATTTTCGGATCCCTACGGCCACGGATCCAACAATTTTCTCTGGAGCCTTCTTACCAAGCAGTTGGTAGTTATAAAATAGCAGAGAATGGATCCTGAGGATGATTTGATAAGGATGCTGCAAGTTCTTCAGGCAGACCAGTGAAGCAGCAAAAGTTGGGCCAATCCAGTACTTCGGGTCAATCATCTCAACCAGTTGATGTTGGTAATGATTTTCTTTGTCCAATAAGTTTTGTCCAGTGACCAGTATGAATTATGTAGCAGTCTCTGGACGAAGCTTTTGCTGGACCATGCTCATATGTTCCAGTTCTCCATTACCTACTCGATTTTCCCTTTTCTTTTACTGGAAACTTATAACATTATGTAACTGTTAATTAGGACCTTTCAAATCCCATCATTTGAATTATTCTCTAACTCCACTTCTTCCTTATCAGCTAAAGTGCTATGCCTTAGTGTTGATATTTAATCTGAAATGTGTCCTACAAGATTACTTCACGTTCACTTGTTAGTGGCCTTGGTATTAATAAGTTATTTACGTGAATGCAGCACCTCCCCAGCCTACTGATCCTTCAGTGAGGAAAGCTGCAGACAATTTGGCAATTTTTGTGGCCAAGAACGGTAGGCAGTTCGAGCATGTTTTTAGGCAGAAAAGCCCTGGGGATACTCCTTTCAAGTACGTATCACGAATTATTTACTCCCTATGAGTTTTTTTGAGTTTGAACGGAGCGGAGCTGCTTCTGAAGTATATCTTGTAGCATATCTTGTTTTACTTCATCATTCTGTTGTGGTTAATTGTTTAATCTGCATCTTAGTGGGCCTCTTCTTTACTTTATACACTACTGAAGTGTACTTTTGATGTTTGGATTCTTAAGATCTTGCGAGCAACTGATCAAGATATATGATTTTGTTGTGTATTTGTAAGATATTTAAGAGAAGTAAAATTTCATATTTATTATTGCACGCATATTCTTGTTTGATGAAAGCTGTTCAGATTACCAATACTATGAATATCGCCTCGCTGAAGAAGAGAAGGCTTTGTCCCAAGCCGGAGACATTGAGAAATCACATAGTGGTTTGTGCCTTGATATATATATATATATATAATATATATATATATAGATTTGCTATGGTGCCCACCTACCGTGAGCAACCACCGTGAGCACCATAAGCAAATATCTCATTTTCTTGAGTTTTTTCGATTCTCAACGCCGCCAACACCTGCGTAGACAATCTCATATCCATTGTTAACCTAAATCACCCTCTCCAACACGTTAATTTTTAAGAAAATCCATTATTTATTCTTCACATGTGGACGACATACCGATGTGATGATTTCTTAAAAATTAACGTGTTGAAGAGGGTGATTTAGGTTAACAATGGATATGAGATTGTCTACGTAGGTGTTGGCGGCGTTGAGAATCGAAAAAACGCAAGAAAATGAGAGATTTGCTTATGGTGCTCACGGTGGTTGCTCACGGTAGGTGGGCACCATAGCAAATCTATATATATATATATTTGCACTTGTTTTATTTATATATTGAGTTGAATGCAATTTTGGGATCTTGAGGAAGCTTTTCTCGTAACGAAGTTCCTCATTAGAACTTACAAGTGTAACGACCATCATATTTGTTTCCTGGCTGTTTTATCTTTCTGAATTTTTGTAGCAGTTAACTGAGGACGATAGGCCCCTTTCCCTTTGCTCCTAGTTTAATATAGCTGGAAGTAATAATTAGATGAACAAACGACGATTTAATGATTGTACTACTTATCTTTCCTGATTACATTATGTACTTGATGATATCCGTGACTTGTATAGTGTTAGCTGATTATTTGAATAGATTTGTTACAACACATCAACATTCTCCGATTGCGTGGGTGAAAACCAATTATATTTATGGATGAAAATTCTGTCATTTTCTTATCTAATCCTGGTGGTTTCCTAGTACTTATCTAGATCCCTACTCATAATAGTATAAGATGGAACTAGGTTCTCCGATGGAGACTGGAGACGCTTTTGCATAATAAAGTTTTATGCATCACAACTTGGTGATTGAATGTGGTTCTGTTGATTTATTTATTTATTTTCATGAGTGGTTTAGGTACCAATGCATTAACGGTATGGAGGAATTCACTCACGGATCTAGCATCTTCAAGCACCCATCTCAGTGTTATCAATAGCGCTTCACCCGCCGTGGTCATGGTTGGAAGTCTCGCTCGTCATCTCCACCTTTTCAACCCTGAATCCGATCAAACACCTGTAACGAAACTCCCACTTCCGGTGCGTAATTTGAATGATCCAATCCACATCTTTTTGGTGAGTTCTTGCAACGGGTTGCTTTACATGATAATTAGATGCGCTGGTGAGTTCAATTCGGTTATATTTAACCCAATGACGAACGAATACGTTAGTGTGCCTGGTGGCAACTATGTGGGAGTTGGAGCGTTGGGCTTTAGTGCCCTCGCTAATCGGTACAAGATGTTGAACATTTACCAAACGTTTTCTAATCCGATGCATGGTGTTAGAATCCACGACGTTGGGTCTGGCTTGTGGAGGGGCGTCGAGACAAATTATAATATCAAATTAGTATCATCGTTCATTTGCGTGAAAGGTGTTGCCTATATGTTTTCGGGGACGGTAGTAGCTTACTTTGATTTCGATAGGGAAGATTTTGGGGAAATTGCGTTGCCTAGTGAATTGAGAATGGAATCTCGTCTACTACCGGTGATTGGCATGGGAGATTTAGGTGGTTGTTTGTGCGTGTATGGCTCTCATTGCAATTTCGGATTGAACAATTTTATGAAGTGGGAGCGTTTGGATTTCTGGGTCATGAGAGACGAGAATTCTTGGAGCAGGGAGTTTGTAATAGACGATCCTTTGATTTCTCATCTTCATCCCCAAGCTATCTTCAAGCTGATTCAGGTTCTCAACACCGGTGAAATACTTATGCTTTGGATGGGCCGTGAGTGGTTAGGTTACCACCCACAGTATAAAACTCTGAGATATTTTCTCCAGCCCCCAAAAGATTTTTATGTGTCCGCTCTACATTTTATTCCTAGCTTTGTACCCCTTAAAGATCAGCTTCAGATCGACGATGCTATGGTGCAACGAGGTTTATCGAGGTACGATGGGAGTTGAGTTCAAATGCTTTTGAATTATCATTATATGCCTCTACAAGTTGAATATGATTGCAGACTTTTTATGTTCGTCTATACCTTATTACTAGGGGTGTTCAAATTAACCGAAAAACCGAAAAAACCGACCGAACCGAAAAGACCGGAACCGAAAAAAACCGAACCGAATTGTAAAAAACCGAACCGAACCAAATTAAAACGGTTCGGATATCGGATTAGGCATACGTAAAACCGAAAAAACCGAAAAACCGAACTAAAATTATCATACTACACTAAAAATAGAAAATATCATAAATCATTTGTTTTTCCAACAGAACGTAAACAACACAGTAATATAATTTTATTGGTACACTTTTTTCCATTTTTAGGTGAATGTTTTCCTCACGAATCAAATACTATTCTTCTCCCAAATAATTTCTAGTATCTTCAGATGAATGTTTTTATATTTTGGTTAGATGTTCCATTTTCATGTTTTTTTTCCGGCCTTTGAATTATTTTGCTACATGTCACGTTCTATAAATCTTTGTTTTTTAATAATCATAAATTGTTTTATGTATTTTCAGCTCATAATATTTTTTTGTTGATATTAAATTTGTAACCGAAAAACCGAACCGGAAAAACCGGAACCGAATTATAAAAAACCGAACCGAACCAAATTAAAACGGTTCGGATATCGGATTAAGCATACGTAAAACCGAAAACCGAAAAACCGAACCGAATTTTGAAAAAAACCGAACCGAACCGACCGATGAACACCCCTATATTACCTCCTATTGAATTTGATTTGGTTTATTTATTTAAAGACTGATACTTAATATATATATATATATATATAATATATATATATTTTCTTCTTGCTTATTTAGTAGCTATGTAATTTGTTTTTTCCTTACGAATCAGCTGAACTTCATTGCAGTTGAAGCAGTTTCGGATTTACTGGGCTGGGTGGGATTGTGGAAAGATTAGCATCAGCATGAGGATTCGTTGATTCAATTTAGAACATTTTATGGCTTTTGGTCCTAAAACAATGAACTATGTAGGCTGAATTTTAATAATATTTTCTTTGTGCTACGAGTATCGACCTGCATTGACTCTGCTGCCAAACTCGAGAACAAAAAAAAATTACATATTTGAACATGATTCGCTTGAAATTGCATTTTTTTTTAATACAATATTGAATTCCTCCAACTACCTTCCAAATGGATACTGATATATATTTTAATACTTACAAGTTACAAGTGTGATGGATAAATGAACAGTATCTTTCGTCGTAATTTAATTCCATGATAGCCTATTTATCCTATTTTTTTCGTAATCATTACGTACTTATCGTATTATTCATCTTTTTGCCGCTAATTTGTTTGTTTCATGCATCAATATGATGGCCCACCAATGCTTAAACATGTGAAGCCCAGACACATCGATGTACGGGTGAATTGAACGACACAAAAGATTCCTAATTTTACTTTCAAATGGGCTTACTTGAAGAATATGCTTAACGAGTTAATCATTTAGTTAGAATGTCTCACGACAGCTAAATTACGGGCCATATGAGCCGTAGCTTTTGTTATTAATATGACAATATGAGTGATGAGGATCCATAAATTTTCTGAACCCTAACATACATGAAATGAAAAAATCTGACGAAATGAGAGAGCAACATTGTTAGCCTACGTCGGGGCATGGTATGTTACCGGAGAATGTGAATCGTATGCGTAAAAAGTGTGTTGTGAATGATCGCAAATAGTAATGTTTTCAAGATTTATCTAAAGACTGTTAAAAACGAGGGAAGCTTTTCGAGGCTTATCTAAAGATTCTAACACTATTGGCATTAAGAGTAGAATGAGTCTTGGTTTGTCATAAATCCTTGAGCAATATAAATTTTGTAAGTTTGAAGTTGTTCATTTATTACCCTACCTTTTGAACGAGCAGTGTAATAAAATTTGAGAGGTATTGGTTGCATGACTAAATAGTTATGGTGTGTCGAAGAGCGTATAGCAAGATTGACTAACGTGAAGAATGAGGTTTTATGCTATATTTTTCTTTGGTTTTTTATGTGCTTAGCTTGAGGCAGAAGCACTCGATATTGGTTTATTAAATCATAGTTTCGAGAATTGCTTTGTTCTCCAATCTAAGTCTACAATCTTCACTTTCGCCTCATTATCCAAATCATCAGTATGTTCTTTCTCCTTCATCGAAAACTTAGTAGTAACAATCAGCACAATTAGTAATAATTTATATCCTATAAGGCCACTTGTGAATTATAGTGAAAACCAAAACATTGACGTATTCTGTATCGTACATCATAATTGTTGGATGGCCATTAGAGCGACCGTTGTTAATTTCGTATATTTTTGAAAATAACACATTGTATCTACCAGATGTAACAATTTTATTATGTTGGAAACTCTTTCATTCCTTGAACGCGCCGTCTGTCGGGGCTCCCCCGACCCTTAGGATCGACTAACCCATGTACAAGTGTCGTTCACATGGAACATTTTCCCTCTTCGGCCTTCAAAGTTCTCATTCGAATATTTGCTACTACCACCAAGATCCGCACCGACGGACGCTCGGGGCTCGCGCCCGGGGTTTCGCAGCGATCGCCGCACCCTCCTACTCATCAGGGCCAGGCCCTTGCCCCGACGGCCGGGTACAGGTCGCGCGCTTCAGCGCCATCCATTTTCGGGGCTAATTGATTCGGCAGGTGAGTTGTTACACATTCCTTAACGGATTTCGACTTCCATGACCACCGTCCTGCTATCTTAATCGACCAACACCCTTTGTGGGATCTAAGTAGCGCGCAGTTGGGCACCGTAACCCGGCTTCCGGTTCATCCCGCATCGCCAGTTCTGCTTACCAAAAATGGAGTTTACCTTCAATCTAATATGTACATTTACTTGTTTAATTAGATGATTATTTGTTGACATCTAAACTCTTTTGATGACTATTAAGTAATAAGTTGATAATAGAATAACATGCGTGGATAAAAAGAGCATTTATCGACGTGCCTTGCGCAGGGCTAACAAAATTCTAGTATTTATATATTTACACATGCATACAGATAAAATGGTTACAACTTAAATTAAAATATAACAAATTATAGGATAAAATATTAATTGCACCTGTCAGACCAAATTATAGTGGGGCGGTGAATATAACACCTCACCGATATTTTCATTTATACTTTAAGGTTATCATTAATTAAAATAGTGAAATTTTAAATTTACATTCCGAGCACGTCATATGTAGCATTGATTAGTGCCACACCAACCTACCACCGTAATATAAGAGGTAAGATGACACGTTAATTGATACTTGTTATGTGGCATTGATTGATATACATTCAATGATGACATCCTATGCTGTTATGGCACCATGGTTTTGAAGACCGGACCGGACCGGACCGACCGGTTTTGGCCGGTTCCGACCTGACCAGCCAAAAAATCCGGTCCGATCCCGGTCCGGTCCTGGCTTTAATTTAAAAAGAAAAAAAAAGAAAACCGAATATTTACTAACAACAACAAAATCACATAAAATGCAAGAGATTTTAAGTTGGTCTAGTGGTGAGGGTCCGAATTGTTTAAGAATATGGGCTGAGTTCGATTCTAGTTGCCACATTTTTTTTTAATTTATAATTAATTATCAACCCAATATTTTCATTCTATTTAATTTTGACCCCCAAATTGATAAACTTAATACCCCACATCCCATGGTACAATTATTTTTTAATCCCAATACAATACTTTTATTAATTTTGCCCCTTTTTTATTTTATAAAACTAGAATTTCGAAAAATCCATAAAAACATGTAATTTTCTATTTAATTTGATTGATTTATTCATAAAATATATATTTTTAAAATCTAAAGACATCGGTTTAACTCCGGTTTGATTCCGGTCCGATTCGAAAACTCGGTTTCAGAACCTTGTATGGCACCAAGCAATATCATATTAGATGTGCTTATAAATTGTGTGCATACCATAATATTTCTTTAAAATCGATTATTATGATATAATTGAAAAGATTAAAAAATTAGGGGACATTGTAATTGAATAAGACATAACAAACTAAGACCATCTCCATCCGAACAAGGTTGTAAAAGCGCTAGGCGCTACCTAGGCGCCCGAGGAGGGCCTAGCGCCTAGGCGGTTTCTAGGCGGGAATTAGGCGGTGTATGTATTTTATTATTATTTTTCTTTATATCAAATATACCTATATTATAAAATTTTGCAAATATTCAAAATAAATATGCAATAAAATACAAGAATATAAAATGACGATTTAAGATGATGTCGGATGAAGTTATTTATTTTAAGTTTATATTTCGTTAGTCCATTCAATATTTTAATTTTAAGTTTATATTTCGTTAGTCCATTCAATATTTAATAGTTATTAAATAGAGTAAGTATTTGTTAATTAAGTATTAAATGCATGGGAACAGCGGCCCATCAATGCATCAACAACAGTGGCCCATCAACGCTCATTGTAACTTTTTTTTTTTTGGTAAGGAAAACTTCATTACCACGAGAGCCAAAAGTACATTGTCCCAGTTACAACTCTTATCTACATCGCCTTCTGCTCAGCTAATTACAGATCTTCTACAAATTTGCTCTATAAATTCCCTATCTTTAGTATTCCGTATCACGTTGTATTTTGTTAAAACTCGACCTTTCGCCTCCCAGCTTACCATCGCTGCAATCCTTTTGCTCCTTCGCTGCTGGGTTCCGCACCATGGATACGCTTATTCCGTTCATTCCATATGTGATATATAGCCGCCACATAGCACATAGCTTCCACCTTGTACCGTAAGCATTTTCTCCTCGCTGTGGTTTTAAGCCAAGAGCTCCAAACAGATAAGTACCCTGACAGAGGTTTGGTCTGCAGCCATTTAGCGATTTCCGTTATCACCTGCTTGCTGAAACTACACAGGAAAAACAAATGTGTGGCTGACTCGTTTTCTTCCGAACACAGTCGACATTTAGGTTCCCGAACCTCGACCCCCCAAGCTGCGATTCTGTCCAAGGTAAGCAGCTTGTTCCTGAATAACAGCCACGCAATCACACAGTGTTTAGGCACATTTACTCTGTTCCAAGCCGCAGCAGATAAGTTCCAATTCTGAGCCGACCCTTTCAGCCACATATACCCCGAGCTAGTCGTATATTTGCCGTTCTGCGTAGACATCCATTTCCCTCCCAGGTAGTTCCCAACAAATAGATTTTTGGTTTTGTTTAGTTTGCGCCAGGCCCAGCAACAATCTTGGGGGGGTTTGTGGTTCCAAAAATTCTCATTCTTCAAATAGACCCCGTTCATCCAACGTACCCATAGTCTATCCGCTTTTGATGCCAAGTCCCAAATCTGCTTCCCCAATAAAGCGTTATTCCACACCTCGCTGCTTTTGATGCCAAGACCACCTTCTGATTTAGGTCTGCATACCGTATCCCAATTCACCAAACTCATGTATTTCCCTCCAATGGTTCCCTTCCATAGAAACTCTCGGCACAAACGATCTATGCTCTTCAAAACCGCTTTGGGCAAGACAAACATGCCTCCCCAGTAGCCATGGCATGCTAATAGGACGGAGTTTATGAGGCATAATCGACCCGCATATGAGAGATGCCGCGACGACCAAACTTTGATCCTTGCCGTTATTCTGTCAACCAAGCTTTGGCACGTTGTTTTGGTCCATTTGGACGGAGAGATGGGGATGCCTAGGTATCGCATAGGGAGGGCCCCTTTTTGAAAGCCCGATACAGCCCGCAATTCCTCCGCCAGTTTGTGAGAAACCCCCGCCAGAAATATGTTAGATTTTGCTGCGTTTGCTTGCAGCCCTGTTGCTGCTGTGAAGGCATCCAAAACCCTCTTAACAGCCGCCACTGCCCCTTTTGTCCCTTTACAGAAAATCAGTAAGTCATCGGCAAAGCATAGATTGATGAGATTCAGTTCTTTACATTGCGGATGAAATCTGAATTCCTTGCAAGTGGCCTCCCTTCTCAATCTCCTCGTTAGGTATTCCATCACAATGACAAACAGTAGAGGAGATAGGGGATCTCCCTGTCGTAACCCCCTCTTCCCCCTGAACACATTTCCATTTTGCCCATTCAATAGGACTGTGAATGACGTGGTACTAACACATTCCATAATCCAACTAGTGAATTTGGGAGGGAACCGCATCAGTCCTAGCCATTTCTTTAGGAAATCCCACGCCACCATATCCTATGCTTTCCGCAGATCGATTTTCATCAGACATCTTGCCGATGCATTTTTCCTGTTATACAGCTTGAGAAGGTCTTGGCTTATCAAGATGTTGTGCACAATGGAGCGGTCTTTGATGAAAGCACTTTGATTTTCATCAATCAGCTTCGGCAGCACCCGCTTTAATCTGCCACACAGTAGCTTGGAAATGCATTTGTATATCACATTACAGCACGCAATCGGCCTAAAATCTGCTGCCTTGGAGGGATGATCCACTTTCGGGATCAGTGTTAGAGAGGTAAAATTTACCTCTTTGAGTAATCTGCCGGTTTTAAAGAATTCCAATACTGCTTCCTTCACATCATGCCCTACTATATCCCAAGCCTCCCTGTAGAAACCACTACCAAATCCGTCAGGCCCAGGCGCAGAGTCCGCATGTATTGAGTGCACTGCATTAGAGATTTCCGCTTCAGAAAACCCCTGTATCAGCATCATTTGGTCCCTGTGATCCAATCTGTAGCCCACTTGAGCTGTGATTTCGTCAGGTTCCTCCCCTACCCATCCCTCCACTCCCAATATGCCTTTGTAGTACTCAGTCAGAAAGTCCATGATCCCTTTCTGGTCGGAGATAATCTGATCATGGTCATCTACGATGGAGGTTATCCTGTTTCTATAGGTCCTGTGTCTCAGGGCTGCGTGAAAATAGGCTGTATTAGAATCCCCCTCCCTTAGCCATTTCATTTTTGCTTTCTGCTGTAAGAATTTACTCGCCGCCATTGTCACATGCCGAAACTCCTCTTGCAGGGCCCTTTCTTTTGTTATTAGCTCATCATTCAGCGGGTCCGAGTGTATTAACTCCTGGAGACATTGCAGCACTTCCCTCATCCTATCAGCTTTATTGACTATGTCAGCGAAGCATGATGAATTCACCTCCCTAAGCGGTTTCCTGCAATTTTTCAGTTTCTGCACCACTTTCCACATGAGAGTTCCCGGCTTTTCACATTTCCATCCCTGTTTCACTGCGTCTTTAAAGCAAGGGGCCGTGCACCACATATTGAAAAATTTGAATTGTCGCTTGCTTAGAGAGACCGCAGCATTATCCTTTACTATCACCGGGGTATGGTCTGAGACCCCTTCAGGCAAGAACCACGCCTCCACATCTGGAAATGCTTTCATCCATCTCGGATTTATGAAGACCCAATCCAGCTTGCTCCAGACCCTCCTCTCTCCTTCTTGTTTGTTTGACCAAGAGAATTCGCAGCCCTTCCTTTTCATTTCCAGTAATCCGCATTTATTAATACAAGCCCCAAAATTCATGGCATCCCTTAGATTGATGGGATTACCTCCAATTTTATCATTTTCCTTCAATATACAGTTGAAATCCCCCCAGACAAGCCATGGGTAATGAATGGTGTGACTGATTTCCACTAACTCAGTCCACAATTCCTCCCTTTGCGCCCCAAGGTTATGAGCATAAACACAAGTCATCACTATAGGTTTACTCTGCGGCATTGCTACTTGAAGGTGCATTAATTGGTCCGAGCACCTAAGCATTTGAATTTTGATACACTCCTCCCAAGCTAGAATTATTCTGCCATTTGGATGTAGCTCAAGGTTGTGGCAATAGGACCACTGCCTGAACATCTTATTCATGACATTCCCCACCTGATTTTTTTTCAGTTTCGTTTCCACCATGCATATTATTTTCAAACACTGCTTTTTGCAGAAAGAGGCAACCTCTAACGGCTTATTAGGGGCATTTAAGCCCCTCACATTCCAAATACCAATCCTATCCATGGGAGGCTATATCCTCCCTCTGTTTAGGAGGATCATAACCTTTCGCTGCAGAGTGTTCCTTCCCAATCCCCTCCATATTAATGTCCCTCTTAGCCCCATTGTGGTTGGTTACCCCAGCCCCCTCCTGTTCTATAGAACAGTTTCCTCTTGCCCCCAAGTGACCCTTTTCCTGCTGTTCCTTTTGGGCCATCACGCTATCTTTATTCTTCATCAAGTTTGCTCCTTCGTGCACAGGTGCCTTCACTGTCCTCTCTAACATCCTAGGCTGATATCTCTTCAGCCCATTTGGATCCACTCTTTGATTCCCCTTTCGCTCATCTACAGTTTTTCCATTCTTCTTGTCCTCCTTTCTTCGGCATACCTCTTCTGTGTGTCCATATGTAGCACAAAAATTGCATTGAGTGGGTTTCCACTCGTATACAACTTCTTGCTCGATCATCAGTCCATCTTCATTAACAAACAGGACAGTCTCAGCTAATTCCTTTCCAAGTTCTACTTCAACCAGCATTCGTGCAAATGAGACCCTCTCTTTTCGCTCAGTGACTCTATCGGCCATGATAGGATATCCCACCACACTCGCCAGTCTGCTCAGAGATCTCGGTCCCCAATATTTTAGGTCTAGTTGTGGAAATCTGATCCATATTGGTACTTTTGTCACTGCCGCTTTCTTAAATTCCGTGTTCTTAGACCATGGAGCTAGAATCACCGGCTTACGGTCAAAATGCAGTATCGAAGTTTGGATAACCTGGTCTCTTTGTTCAATCGATGCAAATTTGGCTAAGAATAACCCCGATCTTACTTGCATTACCTTAATAAGCCCTGCTTGTTTCCATACCCTCTGTAAGTATCCGTTCATGATGTTGAAAGGTGGATTTGCCCCTAAAACATAGCATAGAACAGAGGAGTTCCAATAACTCACTTCCTCATCAATTTCCTCCGCACAAATTGTTCCATATCTCTGGCCATTAGCCATTTCCGGTGCGATGTATTCTAGTTTACTTCCTCCATTCCTGAGTTTTGAGATATCAAAGTTCGCCCAAACAGTATTGGATATCGCGTTTCCTTCTTTCGTCGTATTCATCACAGAACCAGTAGGTTCCTGTTCCATAGGTTTCGATCCGTTCCTAATCACCGAATCGTTGTCATTCGCCTTCGGTGACGGGGTGTGTAGCGGCGCGGTGGTGATCGGTGTAGGCGGTGTATGCGGCGGCCGAGAGGCATTCTTCTCATTGTAACTTAATATGTATAGTATTGTTATCTAAATAAAGTGGGAATGTTGTCTATAAATAGGGATTTCTGTTTCTATCCATGTGCTTGCCACGTCTCTTGACTAAGTTTGAAGGACCGTCAGTAAAAAATATTAAAAAATTAATTGGCCATTTATTCGGCCGATTAGTAGGCTATTAATCGCCGATTAAGCTAATTAATCGGCCGATTATTCGGTTTGCCGATTAGTATGCCGATTTGGTGTTTTTCGCCACGGTGCTCTCCGACTAGCGACGGCGCCTAGGCCGAATTTTACAACACTGCTCAAACTAATTCTCAAACTCAAAATGCAGTAAACTTCTCCAACCGAAAAACCAATTCTCGAACTTAAAAATTATACTATCTCTTCTACATGAGTTTTTAATAATACCCATCTAATTTATAACTTTACAAATTAGACCACACTATTATTTGGTGTTTGATCGCAAACTTCGTGTGGTGGAAATAAATGTAAATGCTTGGATACGTGATAGATCAATTGCTTAAGTTTTACTATAAATTTAAATATAATGCTAAAATCAAACGTTCGGTTGACCTTTCACTATAATGATGAGGGGAAAGAAGATCAAGCATTTGGTTTCAGATACGAAGTAAGTTAAATATCTTATGGAAAACGAAGAATCTATGGGTGTCAAGAAGGAAGAGAGAGATAATATAGTTGTTGTTGGGCCTCAGCGTTACAGTTATGGGCCTAATAGAAGTAATTCCTTTATTATTTATTTTATATATCCATTCATCATTTGCCGTGCATTCAAGATTATCAAACACTGAAATAAAAAATAAAAAATACTCATTTCGTCGCCATCAATTATTGTATGACTTTACATAATAATCAAACTCCGCTAATACGAACGTTCTCTTTTCACAAGAACAGCGTAACTATTTCAGAAGACTCTCTCTGATTAGGGTTTTCAATTCGCCGCTTCTGAATATATCCGATCAGAGAGCGAAAGCTTTCTCTCACTATCTTGCTTAGCGAACGTTGTTTGGCCTCAGGTAATTTCATTTTTCCGGTTAAAATTGTGCTTTGATGTATTTTTAAATCTTTCTGAGTAAATAAGTAATTGGTGCCGGTGGAAGTTTGATTAGTTGACAAAGATCCGATTTTGTATGGATCTGTGTTTTGGGACGATATGATTGATGGTTAATAACTAAAGCGTGATCAGTTACTCTTGCTCCTGGATCTTAATGTTGCTATGTGGAAGCTTATCTTTTAGATCACTCAGCAATATGCAATTTTCCAGTGATATTAGTTTCTTCTGCAGATTTTATGTTGGAATATTTTTTTGGGGCTTCGCCCGGTTTAATGATTTCATTAATCTACTGTGACTATTAGTTAATAACAGTGTGGTGCTGTTCTGTTAGTGGTGATGTTTTTTTTTTATTTCTTGCTTTTCTTGACGTCTGAGTGTCTTGCGAGAACATTCCAGTTTGGTTTATTGATATATGTGTACCCGGTTAATTTTGGTCCTTGTTATTTATTCTATCTGTTGGTTTTGTGGACTGATGTATCTAAATTCCAATACCTCAAATCGAGGTCATGGATGAATAATAAAATTACCTTTGTGCGATTGCTCGGTTATCCATTTATTTATGGTGGCTGTGATATACTTTTTATATCTTGGTACAGAAAATGAAAGTTTTCAAAGGCACTAAATTGGGGATTGTGGGTTTTTTTTCCTATTAATGCAATCGCTCAACTTAATGTTTGGCTATTAAACCGTTTTCAGGGAGGAAATGGCTATGGAAGTTACTGAGGTCCTTGTTAGTGCCCAGTCAGTTGATTCAGCAGTAAGGAATCATGCAGAAGAAACTTTGAAACAGTTCCAGGAGCAAAACCTTCCTGGCTTTCTGTTATCCCTTTCCGCCGAGCTCGCGAACGAGGAAAAGCCAGTTGACAGCCGTAAACTAGCTGGTTTGGTCCTTAAAAATGCTTTGGATGCTAAAGAACAGCACAGAAAGTACGAGCTTGTTCAGAGGTGGTTGTCATTGGACGTCGTTGTGAAGAATCAGATCAAGGCATGCTTGTTAAAGACCCTCTCATCCCTTGTTTCCGACGCTAGGTCCACTGCATCGCAAGTCATTGCAAAGGTTGCAGGCATTGAACTTCCTCAGAAGCAGTGGCCTGAGCTCATAGGATCGCTCTTGTCCAATATTCATCAAGTCCCTCCCCACGTCAAGCAAGCTACGCTCGAAACCTTGGGATACTTGTGTGAAGAAATCGTGCCAGACGTTATCGACCAAGATCAAGTGAATAAGATTCTCACGGCTGTGGTTCAAGGCATGAATGCCAACGAAGCTAACAACGAGGTTCGACTTGCTGCCACACGAGCTTTATATAACGCCCTCGAGTTTTCTCAGGCTAATTTTTCAATTGACATGGAGCGTGACTACATAATGAAAGTGGTGTGTGAGGCTACGCTTTCGCCAGACATAAGAATTCGACAAGCTGCTTTCGAGTGCTTAGTCTCCATTGGGTCGACGTATTATGAAAAATTGGCTCCGTACATACAACAAATCTACAGTATCACGTCCAAGGCAGTAAGGGAAGACGAAGAACCTGTTGCCCTTCAGGCGATTGAGTTTTGGAGTTCGATCTGCGATGAGGAGATCGATATTTTGGAGGAGTATGTGGGCGATTTTTCTGCTGATTCCGAGGTTCCTTGCTATTATTTTATCAAGCAGGCACTTCCCGCCCTTGTCCCCATGCTTTTGGAGACGCTTCTCAAGCAAGAAGAAGATCAAGACCAAGACGATGGAGATTGGAACGTCGCAATGTCTGGTGGGACTTGCCTAGGGTTGGTTGCTCGAACCGTGGGCGACGACATTCTGCCACTTGTGATGCCATTTATCGAAGAAAACATTCAAAAGGCCGATTGGAGACAGAGAGAAGCTGCAACTTTTGCCTTTGGTTCCATATTGGAGGGCCCTTCTCCCGAAAAATTAACCGGCCTCGTCAACACTGCCCTGAATTTCATGCTCAACGCTTTGACGAACGACCCGAGCAGTCATGTAAAGGACACGACTGCTTGGACCCTTGGAAGGATATTCGAGTTTCTTCACGGTTCGATGCTTGATGCTTCAATCATCACCCAAAATAACTGTCAGCAGATCATTACGGTTCTCCTTCAGAGCATGAAGGATGCTCCCAACGTTGCAGAGAAATCATGCGGTGCTCTCTATTTTCTAGCTCAGGGCTATGAGGATGCTAGGACGCAATCTCCATTGGCGCCGTATTTCCAAGATATTGTGAAGGGCCTTTTGTACGTTACTCACAGGGAAGACGCAGGGGAGAGACGACTAATGACTGCTGCCTACGAGGCGTTGAATGAAGTAGTTAGGTGCTTGACCGACGAAAATGCCCATATGGTGATGGAACTGCTTCAAGTTATAATGGCTGAGCTTCACAAGACTTTGGAGGCGCAGAAACTGTCTTCCGACGAAAGAGAGAAGCAAAGCGAATTGCAAGGCCTACTCTGTGGTTGCCTTCATGTCATCATTCAGAAATTAGGGTCCTCAGAGCCCACGAAGTACGCTTTTCTGCAGTACGCGGATCAGATCATGGGCCTTTTCCTCAGAGTTTTCGCCTGTAGAAACGCCACAGTCCACGAAGAGGCTATGCTCGCCATTGGCGCGCTCGCCTACGCCGCGGGCCCCAATTTCGCCAAGTATATGCCCGAGTTCTACAAGTACTTGGAATTGGGCCTTCAGAACTTCGAGGAATACCAAGTTTGCGCCGTCACCGTTGGCGTCGTGGGAGATCTTTGCAGGGCTTTGGAGGATAAGATCCTTCCTTACTGCGATGGGATCGTGACTCTGCTGATGAAGAACTTGTCGAGCTATCAGCTTCACCGATCCGTGAAGGCGCCCATCTTTTCTTGCTTTGGCGACATAGCTTTGGCGATTGGCGACAATTTCGAGAAGTATCTCATGTTCGCCATGCAAATGCTTCAGAGCGCAGCTGAGCTGTCAGTACGTGCGTCGAATTTCGAGGAGGATATGATAGAGTATAACAATCTCCTCAGAAATGGAATCTTAGAAGCGTACTCGGGAATATTTCAGGGATTCAAGAACTCTCCCAAAGCCCAACTACTCGTCCCTTACGCGCCTCACATCTTGCAGTTCCTAGACAGCATCTACATGGAGAAAGACATGTAAAACGCAGTCATTTCTTTTTCGACACATCTATTTGCATTTCCCTTTTTTATTTATCTTCTCCAAATGCAGGGATGAGGTTGTGATGAAAACTGCTATCGGCGTCCTCGGAGATCTCGCCGATACTCTAGGAAGCAACGGCGGTTCTTTGATTCAGCAATCTCAGTCGAGCAAAGCCTTTTTGAACGAATGCTTGTCCTCGGACGACCATTTGATCAAGGAATCCGCCGAGTGGGCCAGGCTGGCAATTAGCCGGGCTATATCGGTTTGAAAATGGGGCGGTGAAAAAAAATATGCTATTTTTTTTTCTGTTTACGTGCATGCATATGGTCTCGTCGTGTCGTCGTCACTCACTCATGCATAAGCATCAAAGGGTTCGTGTTTTTTTTTTTGGTCAATCAGTGGCTTTGGTGGGTGTATATGGCTGAGCCAAGTTGGCTTCCCCGTGAGCCACCGTGGCCATTTTTCGGCCCCTAAAAGCAGTCAGTCGGTTTACTTCGGTTGAACCCTTACCGCCGAAGCATATGTTGTTCGAAATCTGAGTCGGTCGGTTTCATACAATCGCATCATTTTTATGTAATGTTATACATCCATATTTGGTATGGTAAGTCTCCCATCTTCATTTTAGTTCACAGAGCATTCATATTCCATTTGCAGTATTGTTATGTTTTTATTCTGTCAATTTGTTTTTGAATTTGCGGGTCTGTTTGTTTTCGGAAAGCTCTCTTCTCCTCTGTAAGAATGTGGGATCTATTTGAATGTCATTTGCTTGTGATGACATTGAATTGAATGAGAGATTGGAACTGATGAAGGTCTTTTGTAATCTTCGGCTTTGTATATTCAAAAGCATGTCTGAATCTTATTTCAATATGTTCTATGATTTATATTTTATCTTTTTTTTATAGTACTTGAATTTATATTATCAATTGGGTAAAGAAAGTAATCATTCATCCTCATTTTTTTTGGTCGCATAATATATGAAAGTTCATTTTCTAATTTCTTATTAATCTACAAAGCTAGCAATAAACTCAAAGCTTAACAGTTATGAAAATTGAAACCCCGTGCGAATTTGCCGTTAAATAAAGATAATAATTAAAAACTTGAAATAGGAGACTAATTATTGTTTAGTATGTTATGTAATTCAATTTCAAATGCATTGCCATAAATAATTAACAAAAAAGGTCTGGGTGGTGTGGGTATATTATTGTTAAAATTAACGGTATATTAAGTTTCAGGCCCCAAAAATATTTTAAAATATGATTTAGACCATTTTTCGAAAAAACATTAGTTTAAAGGACCCAAAATTTAGAGATAACGACCTAAAATATGAACTATTATAGGCTTATCGTTTTGTGTTATTTCAGAACAATGAATTGTTATTTCAGAACAATGGAGTGTTACTGCAGAACATGACGTGTTACTAAACAAATCGAGTACTTAAAACTAATTTTTTTCCAGACATAGCCTGAAATAACATGGCGTAACGAAAATTGCCCCTAAAATTAAAACGGCCTTCCAAAAGTTCCTTTCTTTAATGAAAAAGGAAAACAGTTAAAACTTTTTCATTTAGCTTTTCCAACCATAAAATAGTCCGACTACAGTTTCTTTTACTTGCAAACTCCCACGCAAACAAAGAGAATCAAGCATATAAAAATAATGCAAGATCCAAACATCTCCGGCCACCACTCCACCCCGCCGGCCCACCCAATGCGGCCGTCCCACCACCGTAGGGCCCAC
This sequence comes from Craterostigma plantagineum, assembly GCA_027422505.1. Classification (NCBI taxonomy): domain Eukaryota; kingdom Viridiplantae; phylum Streptophyta; class Magnoliopsida; order Lamiales; family Linderniaceae; genus Craterostigma; species Craterostigma plantagineum. The sequence goes on along the minus strand of JAPQWV010000003.1, from coordinate 29,434,442 downwards.
TCCGAGGTAAACTTCCGCCTCCCCGACGACCTCGACCTCGGCGGCTCCTCCGACTCTTTCGACAGAAACTGCACCTTCGTTGACGAGATTGGATCTGAGGACGACTTGTTCTCAACTTACATGGACATGGATAAGCTCAACGGAAATGGATCTCCCAATGTGCTGCTCGACGGCGACGTAAACGCCATGGAAGACACAAAGAACGGCGGCGGCGGCGGTCGGCCGAGGCATAGGCACAGCAACTCCGTCGATGGATTTCTGTTCGGCGGTGGTAGTAATAGCAATGAATCTAGCTCGATTGAGCCCAAGAAAGCTATGCCGCCAGATAAGTTAGCTGAGTTGTGGGCTATTGATCCCAAAAGGGCCAAAAGGTTTGTGCTTTTTTCTCTTCTCTATTTTCTTGTTTTTGATGAATGATCTTTCTGTCTTCCATGCTTAGTGTGTGGATCTACTACATATGTCGTTTGATAAAGATCCCTTTTTTTTCAAGTTATGATTCTGAAATGGGCCTTTTCAGCTTTAGATCAGCACAGTTCTTGGATTGTCGTACTATATGTTTCTTCCTAGATTTGATGTTGGTTGGCGTTGGTAATTGGTCTTTACTAAAATTGGTCAATAAGAGTATGAGATTCTGATATTCAGCAAATATCTAGGATTAATGCAACTGGGATATGATTGGGATGGGTAGATTCATGGCCGCTTATGATTATGTAATGATATCGATAAGTAATGATCATCAAGAAATGCTTAAAATCTAGGATTCTGGCGAATCGACAATCTGCTGCTCGATCGAAAGAGAGAAAGGCTCGTTACATTTCAGAACTCGAGCGGAAAGTTCAGAGCCTTCAAACCGAGGCAACTACACTCTCTGCACAGCTCACATTGTTTCAGGTAACAATATCACATCTATCTATATATTTTCGGTAGCTTCAATTTATCTTCCCATGACACATTGTTCTGTTTTCAGAGAGACACGAATGGGCTGAGCAACGAAAATACAGAGCTTAAGCTTCGATTACAAGCCATGGAACAACAAGCTCAGCTACGAGATGGTAAGAAAAGAAAATATCGATTGAGGTTTTCTATCTTTATTTTACTCGAATGACATCTGTTTTGCTGTCCTTAAAAAAATTGCACAGCTCTTAACGAAGCGCTGAAGCAAGAAGTGGAAAGGCTAAGAATCGCCACTGGCAAAATATCCTCATTCGACCAAACGAACGCATTATTATTCCCTACGCAAAACGCCTCAGTAGCCCAACGAGCGTTTCTCCGTCCTCAACAACAAGACACTCTTGGGCGCTTTCAAGGGCTCGATATCAGCAATAATTGTATCACGAAATCTGAAGCTGAATAATTATTAGTTTTCATAGGCTGACTTATTTTTATGACAACCCCTTATTTTAGTAACTCCTCAATCGCTTTTGTTCGTCATTTCATTCGTTCGTTCTTGTCTTTTAAGTTGCCTGACTTCTTGTAATAAGACTTGTGAGAACATATATGCTTAGCTAGCTATGTTGTTGTGACTAACGTTGTGTCCTCAAAACATTTCCTTGTTTCTTTTATTTCTTTATACAGTCGGCATTGAATCGATTTCGTCAAATCAAACTGCACAACAGACATCTTAATTAGTTGGCAATAATGGCGTGGATTTTCTTAAACAGTTGTTCAAAGATCTTATTTAAAATCTTCGTATGAAGATAAGGCAATGAAATAGTGTTATTTGGTCCCTTGATTAACTTCCCATGTCACCACCAATAGTTATTGCACATGGCCAAGGCGCCAACTTAGAGATTAATACATATATATATATATATATATATATATATTATAGTCAAAACGTGATATGAATCCTGCTTACCCTTCAACCTCATGTGAGGGGTTTTCTAATCCTCTAGACAAATGTTATTGTTTCGGACCTCTCTTTTCATGGTCCATATGCAAGAAAAATACAACTACACTCCTTTTCTTGTCAACAATGACAAGATATATATGGATAAAACTCCATGCACATGCATATCTTGTGGATGATGTTATTTCAGGTCTATATTCACGTTCTGTCTATCTCACATAATATACGTTTTTTTTTTCCTTCTGTCCATTACCATATCTTAACATGCATATGATACTATAACAACATGTTAGGGTTTTGAGTATTTGAGAGATAGAGATAGAGAGACTTGCCCCACGTGCTTTTACATCAACGGACATGAACTTAGCATACATTTATGCGACTCTTTTGCGTATATACGACGTACTTTTTGTTGTATGGTAAAAGATGCAAGTTTTAATGATAAAAAAGAGAAAGTATGATGGATTTGTTTTTATGAAAGTGAGAAGTGAAGAATCCATTGGCAGTTGTGTTAGAGAGATTTCTTTTGCAGCCATTTTTTAAGAGTTCAAACATATTCTGATAGCATCCACAACACCACACATGAAAATAAAATTTAAGAAATTACATAATAGCTCGCTATAATTTCATAGATGCATGTGCTCGTGGGGTCAACTAAATTGGCAGTTGGTAGTTCAAGTTGGAAACAAACGCATGTGCCCCCGTCGTAGTTTTCGAACTTCGATTATGTGTAACTGTCCCAAATCTTACATTATACTTTTATCAAATCCTACTATTAATTGCCTATTTGCAGACCTAAATATGCTACACCTAAGTCCCTTTCTACACCTCTACGAAACAACACTCTTCTCCCCCACCACATTCCCTTTCCCCTCTATATAATTCCCATTGCCCCTTCACCCCAACACTCACTACAAACAAACCGAAAATCTTTCATTCCCAAAAGAAAAAAGAAAAATTAAAAGAATGAGTAATGCAATTTCCCTAGTGTTAGCTTCGATCTTCATCTTCACTTTCAACTCAAAGGTTGCCTACGGTGACTACGGAGGATGGGAAGGCGCCCACGCAACCTTCTACGGCGGCGGCGATGCTTCGGGCACAATGGGTACGTTACATAATATAATAACAATAATAATAATAATAATAATGTATTATTAACTTTTTTTAATATTTTTTCTTGTATTTAGGAGGAGCTTGTGGATACGGCAATCTGTACAGCACAGGCTATGGGACGAACACGGCTGCGCTGAGCACCGCCCTTTTCAACAATGGGCTAACGTGCGGCGCGTGCTATGAGCTAACGTGCAACAACGACCCGCGCGGGTGGTGCCTCTCGGGAACCATAATGGTCACGGCCACAAACTTCTGCCCCCCAAACCCGTCCCTCCCCAACGACAACGGCGGGTGGTGCAATCCTCCCAGACAGCACTTCGACCTCGCCGAGCCCGCCTTCTTGCAGATAGCGCAGTACAAGGCCGGGATCGTCCCCGTCAACTACCGAAGGTAATGCGAGTGACTTTTTTTTTTTTTGCGTTCCTATTTTTTCGTTTGGGAGGCACTTTCTTGGCAGCCAGCTTACGAAATTGCAATTTAAGGATGATAACTTCCAAATTTTGGAAACAATGTAAGGACACGATGTGGCATTAATCTAGTTGCGTCCTTAAATTACTTCAATTATGAAATTTAACGTCCTGCAACCACGTAAATTAGGTGTCATGAAACTGACACAACTAAGTATTTTGCCGCGTAGGATTTGTCCCCAAAAAATAGGATTCTGGCACATTGGTTATTTGGATTACTTTTATTTTGAAGGCTGGCGTCTTAAAATTCCAACCATAAGTTGGCTATACTGAAAGCAGGGGCGGACCCACGTGTATGCTCGGGGTCATTTGACCCCGCAGTGAAATAATTAGAATATGCATAAAATCTTGAATGGAAATGTCTCTTGGTCCACTGGTTCTAGCGTATGCAATAAAAGTTTTAGGCTTCAAATGACCTAAGTTCGATTCCTACTATACGTTTTTCTTTTTATTTTTTATTTTTGGGATAATATATGGTTTGGAGAACTGAACTAGAAATATTCTTTGACCCCAGTCATAAGATCCTAGGTTCGCCATGACTGAAAGTGCCACCCTGGACTTATGGGACAAAAAAATAGTTGAGCCTTTTATCTCCGACATGCAACGTTTTGTGTAAGTTTACGATTATAACCTTGCCTCTCGTGTTATTGTGACCAGGGTGCCGTGCCAGAAGAAGGGCGGGATTAGGTTCACGATCAACGGGCACTCGTTCTTCAACTTGGTGCTCGTGACGAACGTCGGTGGGGCGGGAGACGTACACTCGGTGTCGATCAAGGGTTCGAACGGCGGCTGGCAGCCGTTGTCGAGGAATTGGGGACAGAATTGGCAGAGCAATTCGTACCTCAACGGCCAATCATTGTCGTTCCAAGTCACCACGAGCGATGGGCGGACTGTCACTAGCTACGACGTGGCGCCCCGCGATTGGCAGTTTGGGCAGACCTTCGAAGGAGGGCAATTTTGAGATTGTTATATATATGTGATATGATACAGGAAAATAATGGAGCTGTATCATTGTATTGTATTATTACAAGTAATGGCGTGGCGGTAAGTAATTCTAGAATTTTTTTTTTTTTGTTTGGGTTTTTAAAGATACTTGTTGGTCAGTGGTGATCGGAAAGTATGGATGTCGCCCTGATTTTATCAAATGTGATGTTTGGATTGAATGCATAAAGATTTTTAATCATTTCTTATAGTTGACCTCTATTTATAGGCGCCTTATTGCATTTAATCATACAAGTTGTAATTGGTGCTATTATTTTACTTTATTCATTAGTTAAAAAAGAAGGCTAGTACGAGTCCCTAGCTTACTTGGGGTAGCGTAGAGACGATAGTACCTACGACGAAGTTGATGTCAACATTATAGTATAGAGGTGAAGATGGTTGAGAATTATTATTATTATTGTTATCATTATTATTATTATTACTATTATTATTATTATCCCACAAAGTTCTTATTATACTCGGAATAAGAGTTCGTTATGGGACTAGTCTAAACTTCAAAAAATTTAGTGGACTAATAATATTTGAATGTACCATAACCATACTATCCCATTTAGCCCCGCCAATATAGATTATTTCTTGTTTTTATTTCAACAAGATACAATTAATCTTATTTATTGCAGATCCTTCAAGGCAAGGTGACACATGCTTATTATTAACAAGTAGCAAAGAACCTATTCCCTCAACAAAGCTTTAGAGACACAGTTGTCTTGTTGATGGAGACTAAGCCCATCCACGTGGATCATCACACGATTACACGCATTCTGATTCTAAGTTATCTCTTGTTCGAAAGTTCCTGCAAATCCATATCAACACTAATAACACCTCACCTCTCTCTCTCTCTATCTACATATATATATATAATATAGGTGAATCTATAGAAAAATACCCAATTGGAAAAACATTTTACACATAACTACCCATGTCAGAAAATTTTATCGATAGGTACCGATTTAATTTTACCAGTTTCTTTAGTCATATCGTACCTTCCTGTGTGTATATTGCGTACTATAACACGTTTATATAGGGTACCTAAATATAGGATACGTCGTACCTACGGGCATGCATGTGTGTTACATAATTGTACCTAAATATAACATACGTCGTACCATTTTCTGTTATATAGGGTACCCAAATGTGTTGAGATAGGGTACCCAAATGTGTTGTTTGGTGTACTTTCGGGGATCGGGTAACGCATTCTGATTCTAAGTTATCTCTTGTTCGAAAGTTCCTGCAAATCCATATCAACACTAATAACACCTCACCTCTCTCTCTCTCTCTCAATCTACATATATATATATATAATATAGGTGAATCTATAGAAAAATACCCAATTGGAAAAACATTTTACACATAACTACCCATGTCAGAAAATTTTATCGATAGGTACCGATTTAATTTTACCAGTTTCTTTAGTCATATCGTACCTTCCTGTGTGTATATTGCGTACTATAACACGTTTATATAGGGTACCTAAATATAGGATACGTCGTACCTACGGGCATGCATGTGTGTTACATAATTGTACCTAAATATAACATACGTCGTACCATTTTCTGTTATATAGGGTACCCAAATGTGTTGAGATAGGGTACCCAAATGTGTTGTTTGGTGTACTTTCGGGGATCGGGTACCTATGTGCAAAAACTTTATTCTGTTAGGTACCTACATATAAAAAAATTCTGACTGGTACTAAATTACAAGTTTTTTTCCAAATAGGTACTTATATGTAAAAACCCCTATAATATATAGATAATATAATTATGTATATATGTATAGGTATATTTCACCTTCCCATATTTTTTTCCACTTCTAATTCTTGGACACGAGCTAAATGAAATGAACAAAGAGTGCTGTGTGTTGGGTAGTACACGTTATCTTGGTTCTCCCACTACGCCAGAATATGCAAGAAAAATAAAAGGGAAAGTTAATTAAGCTGCATAAATAACTAATAGTTATTGTTTTCGTTACGTTATGTGTATTTATTACATATCTTGTATTATCTTTCTTGTCTGATCCGAAGACACTAAGTGGGACAAACCATAGTGAATAAGTCGAAAGCAGATGCATTGGCATTGCATGCATTATTTGTTTTCTTTTTTCTCTTAGATGCGTATCTCTGTCATTCATCATCATCATTATCATAATTAATAGCGAGACCCATAATGGGGATTGAATGGATGTATTAGGAAAAAAAAAAAGATGCGATTTTTTTTCTTTTCGACAATCATTTACATTATTATATTTCTAGACTTCTTGGAGGGTTTTAAATGATTAATCTATGCATCCTATCCAACTTTCACCATCTAGTTGTCAAATTAAGCAAAGATCATTATTTTGTGTCTTACTTTGTAACTTGAGAATAATAGATATCTAAAAAAGGCTCCACGTGTACTCGAAAATATAAATCAAGAATAGTAGTCCCATTAAAAGAGATATTTTCCCCTACAAGTTCATCAAATACTACGGATTAAGCTATAATCTATTTTGGGACTACCGAATGAATTGCCACGTACTAATTGCGTTATGAATCTCACGAGAATCACTTTGACAAAATGGACTTTTAGAATAAAGGTAAAGCTTTTGTCAAATAGACTCTCACAAAAATATGAGGTACTAATTATATAATCTATGCAATATTATTTTCTTCTTTCGATGTTCTTGTGTCGATACTTACCTTCCATGCATATATTATCAACTCCAACTACCTACATCGAGGAAAGCGCAATAAATACATTGCTGAGTCGTCAAATGCATCAACCAAGAACTGTAAAACACAAGTTATTAAGGATATTTATTAATTTGAATTTAATACTACTTCGATTATAACGAATCAAATAATATAGTTTAGAACAAACCAAAAGTAATCTGTACAACCTCGTTTGTTCCCCTCCCCATTACTAACCACCGTCAAACTACGACGATCATCAACACCACCGCCGGCGACGGCGCCGGCGACGATTAAGCCGTATTTCCTACAAAGCCCTTCAACCCAATCCCAAGCATGCAAAACAACATAAGTCCCAATCCCACCAATCAACCCATAAGCAATCGAATAAGTCAAAGGCATCAAAGTCAAAGTCACAAACGCCGGAATCGCCTGCCTCATATCACCCCAATCCACCTCCACCACCGCCCTCATCATCAGAACTCCGACCAAGACCAACGGCGGGCCCACCGCCCACGGCGGTATCGCCGCCAGCAACGGCGTGAAGAAGAAAGCAAGCATAAAGTAACCCGCCACGGTCAACGCGGTCAACCCCGTCCTTCCACCTTCTCTGATCCCAGTCGACGACTCTATGAACGCCGTCACCGGCGAAGTTCCCAGCAAAGATCCTACGACGATGGCCGACGCGTCGGACATGAAGGCAAAGTACTGTCCCTCGAAATCTCCGCCGCCCTCGGCGTCTGTGCTGAAACCTGCGAATCTCGCCATGGAGTACAGCGTCCCCGTCGTGTCCAATATGTCGACGTACAGAAACGTCGCCAACGCTTCCCAAAATTTAGCTTTTCCGGCGCCGGTGAAGCTCAGCGCGCCGGCGGTGGATTCTATTTTATGAACGTCGACCACCTTCTTGAAGTAGCCGTAAGAAGAATCTCCTTGGGGCGTATTTGGAAAAGCCGTGACCTTCGTGTGCCTAAACCAAGAAACGCCGGTGACGAAGACGATTCCGTATATCATAGCACCTTTGACCTCCTTCAAAAGGCAGTAAGCGATTATGACGAAGCCCACCACTCCGAGCCATAGAGTAGGGTTTTCCATGCGTCCGTGCGTGCACATAATCTCGCCGGAGACAGCTCCTCCGGCGACCAATGCCACCGTCCCATTTGCCGACGTCATCGCCTGAGCCACCGCCGCCCGGTCTGAGCTCGGACATCCGCCCAGAGTCACCAGCGTCGAAGGACTGAACCCTACTAACCCAACGCCTTCATTGCTCTGCAGACCTATGAACGCCAAGAACAAACCAATCCCCGCCGACGATGAGATTCTCACGGCTTGGGAACCAACTTAGCCAGCCTGGCTCGGAGGCCGACGGCGGAGACGAAGAGAAAGATCAAACCCTCGACGAAAACCGCCGCCAAAGCGCTCTGATAGGAGATATTGCCCGAGCCGTGAAAACCCACGACGGTGTAAGCGAAATAGGCGTTGGCGCCTGTTAGGCCGATTTGATCCAACCTTGTACTGATTCAAAGGATTAGTATTACCTGTAACGATGAATTACGGAAGCAATAACGAAGTAATACCGATATACGAATTGTAGAGTTGGAACGAGAGTGCGCGAGTTCTTCAGAAAAGTCGTCAACTCCAATAATGAATCAGCAACCCTAAACGATGTATCGTTTAGGGTATTTATACATATGCCCTAATGGGCTAACTGGGCCCAATCTAACTAATATACCCACAAGTCGGGTATATTTACAATTAAGTCCTAGGGCGTAATTAAATTACAGAACATAGACTAATAATTAAATGAACACAATTAAATAATATCTAACAATCTCCCCCTTTGTGTTCATTTCACGTAGTAGCACGGTCTTCTGTTCTGTAGAAGGATTTTCTCAGATTGAGAACGTACTCGAACTGTCTGATGCTTCGGCGAAGGGATAATCTATTCTGAATTTCTTCAATAGCAATATTGCTTAGGCTGACGATTTCATCTCGGAACTGCTCGAGGCCTAAGCTTGCAAGGTCACCTTTTGAAGAGTCAGAATATCTTCTAACTTTACTTCTCAGTTTCTCGATAATGATCCTGAGAGTGCCGTCGCAGTACTTCTCGACTTCTGAGAGGAACATGACTCTCTTTAGTCCATTCTTGCTGTAGACTACGGAGAGTTCAGGTTCTTTGAAGATGAAGCCATTTGGGTATGGTTTGAGCTCCTCCTCCATGCCGGCGAAATTTGGTCTTGTGAGGTTTACCTTCCTAGCATTATTCTCAATGGCTATCTGGAAGTCATGCCCTGTGTAGAAGGTAATATCCCTTAGCATGTGTCTTTTGATGGCTTCATATCCCAGCTTGTATCGAAATTCTCGTAGGATGAACTTCCTGTAGAGTCTTGATAGCTTGTATACTTCGCTGGGATCGATGTACTGCAGATTGCCTTCGGTGATCACGTCTTCTGAGCCATCCAGCCGTAGTACTTTGTAGACTGGGTACTTGAGGTTTCTTCCCATTTCCTGGACGGTGACATCCACTATATCCTGGATCGGTGCCTTCGCTCTCATTCTCTTCCTGTCTGCATCCGTGACCCTCGATCCGCCTTTCGTCGTCCATTTGTATAGGAAATGGTAGGCCAACTTTTTGGATCCTTCAATATGCGATAGGCCTCTCAGCTCCATTTCATTATATGGTCGAATTTGACCACGTTCTCGCCAGATTCTGCTTCTAAGTTCCTCTTGAAATGGAGTTGTGATCTTGTTCCAGGGAGTCTCAGATGCTTCTGACGTTTCTTCGTAGTCTTCTCCATTTCTGATCTCGTCTGGAGCCATTCTGAGGCTTGCTTCAACGGCCGCCCAGATCAGTCCACTAACGTTGTCCAGTCTCTCTTGAATGTCATCTCCTGTGGGATGATCGCTGTGGCTTTGAGATCCCCATCCCTGATCGACATACTCGTTGAGCTCAGTCAGGGGATCAGGGATGCTCATGTCTACGACTGGAGGCAGTGGGTCGTCGATTTCCTGTGGGGGTGGGTCTGGTCTGAAGTCGGATGGTAATGAGGGTAGGCTTTCTGGTAGGTTAGTAGTTAGGGTTAAGTGGGAGGAGGTGGTAGGTTGGGGATTTGAGGTTTCTGGTTGAGTTTGGGTTGAGGTTGAGGGTTCTGTATGGGTGGTGGCTGCCTCGACCCGCTGTCGCTTCTCCCCCTCAGGACGACCATCGCCATCGGGGTCGTCATGTCGACGTTTGTGTGTGGGCGGGTCGTAGTGGCAGTGGTAAGGTAGTTGGAGACGGTGAAGGAGCTCCGTATCTTCATCATCGAGGTGGTCGGCCTCGCTGAGGAGTCGGGCGAGTAGATTCTGTCGAAGCTCCTTAATGGTGGGGGTAGGTGCAGAGGGAAGTGATGGTGGTTGGTGGGATGAGGAGGATGGTGTTGCCCCGACTTTTTGTAGTATAGATGCCTCCATTTGCTTCATTTCTTCGCGTATAGTGGCGAGGCTCCGTTGAAGGCTCTGGTCGAGGTGGGCTTGGGTGATAAAGGGTGAAAATAACTCAACAGAGCCACGAAGGCGTTCTGTTGTCACGACTTCAGAGTAAACTCCTGTGTCGCGGCCCACATTCACTAAAAAGTGTGTGGGACTTGAGGAACCGGGGCCACTTAGGCTCACCGTTGGCATCGTCGATAAGGCAAGCTCATCGAGATGGCCTGATGGCACGGGGGTTATGATGTTGCCCATGTCAGGTCTTCCGTCCGATCCTCGAGTATCATCAGTAGATGACGTCTCTACGGACGTTCTGGACTGATCACTAAGAAGAGTCGATAAAGGTGTATGTGTCCTAGCAAAATCGAAAAAATTTGGGAAAGTGGACACTAGACTCGATGTGAGGGAAGAAGGGACAGCGACGTGGGGCTGGGAGTCGCTGATTTGTATATCACTTGCCTCCGAGCGAGGCAAGGATGACTGAGATGGTTCCCCGTGAGATGTTGAGACATCAACCTGTTGGGAGGTTGATGAATGGGAAGGGCTGGGTTGTGCATGCGCCGTTGAACCAGATGCGGCGGCTTCTACTCGGGAGCTGATTAAATCAGCTCCTGTTCCTAGGGGTTCGGTTCTGGAAGTTATAGTGAGGAGGGGAGGTGCGAAGTCGACGGACACCGGAGGAGGCGGTCGTCGGTCGTGTTTTCTCTTTGTTCGTACTTCGCTTTGTCGCTCAGGACCCTGTCTCACACTCGGGCTGGCCCCGGGGTTGGATACGGTGGGGTTTGACCGTATCGGAGGGGCAGGAAGGTTCTGTAATTGCCTGTATTTGATCACCTCGGCATCCGTAGGATCAGCAAGGTCCAGGAGGTGTCTTGGGATAGGCATGCCTTGGAGTGTCGAACCTTCCTTTGATTTCTTCAAGTAGTTGAACTTGGGGACTCCTAGGGACTCTGACGCTGGACGACGAGTGATCTCCGGGTGGATTTCCATGTAGTGATAAATTAGGACTTGGAACCATCGGAGATATGGAAGGCCCTTTCTCTTGGACGTCTTGAGGTGATCCCTGGTATAGATCTGGTCCACGATTTCTTGCATGAATAGGGCAGCGTAGTCGTAGCGTTTCCCGAAGATGACCCCATAGAAGAGGGGTGAGGATGCTGAGGTTGCAACGGTCGTAGCCTGTGTGCTTCGGTGATAGGCACTTGTTGATTAGCATGAAAAGTGCGTTCCATGGAGCAGGTATTTTGTTGAAGGAGACTGCTGAGACTTGTGTGAGAGGTGGGGAGCAGCCTATTTCCAGCATTCCATTGAGAATCTCTTGAGCCGTGGGAGGTGGATCGAGCTCATCAAAGGTGGGCAGTTGTAGAATCGTCCTCAGAAGATCTTTGTTAAGAACAACCGAAGTGTTCTCAATTTGACTTTGGAAAATGATCTCCTCGGTGTCTTGAACTTGATCCATAAGTCCCCAGAATTGTTGCAGGTATACTTGGGGAACGCTCGCCGTGAGTGTGAATGCGGGGAGCAGAAAATGGTTCTTCAGAATGGCTATGATCACCATGTCTGAGCATCTGAATGCCGTTGTATCCAACTGGTAGTTGTTCTTCAGTGGCTCGATCCATTTGGAGATTGGATAGATCGTGTCTCGGTTTGGAATCTCCATAATCTGGAAAATATAAGCACAATTCAATTAGAAAACGAATATTCCATTAATTGAATATTCCATTTTCTCTCTCATTTTTTTTTAATAATATATATATATTTTTTATGTATATATATATATATTTTTATATTATTATTATTATTATTATATATATATTTTTTTATATGTATATATATTAGATAGATATATATATATATATATGTATGTAAGATATATATATATAGATATATAGATATATAAGTATAAGTAAGTAAATCAGCAAATGTCGAGAGATGTTTTGATTTTTTCGTTAAGTACAAAAGTGGGCCAAGTCGGGATTTAAAGAAATGAGAAGCCCAATTGAACAATGTCGACACGGCCCAATTTGAAAAATGTCGACACGGCCTAATTTGAAAAATGTCGAGAGCACATAAATGAAAGATGTCGAGAGGGTGGATGTCGGGACATTAAATGTCGAGATAGCCCAAGTTAAAAAAAAAATGTCGAGAGGCCCATTAACAAAGTCGAGACAATGGAAATGTCGAGAAGTCTAAATGTCGAAACGTCAAGTTTATAGAATGTCGATAGGAGGAAAATGTCGATATCACATAGTTTTAAATGAAATGTCGAGTGAAAGAAAATGTCGATATCGCACAGTTTAAAAAAAATGTCGAGTGAAAGAAAATGTCGATATCGCACAGTTTAAATAAAATGTCGAGTGAGAGAAAATGTCGATATCGCACAGTTTAAATAAAATGTCGAATGAAAGAAAATGCGATATCTCACAGTTTAAATAAAATGTCGAGTGATTCAATTCGAGAGAGAAAATGTCGATAGAAAATTAGGGTTTAAAAGAGACTCGACTTTTGGGGGAAAACGTCGATGCGCTGAAACGATTCGAAATTGCAGTGTTAAATCAGTAAAAGACGGAAGTAATCAAAGATTAAACTCATGCAAATCGAAGATTAAGATATTAAAGAAACTGAAATCGGAATATCGTCTGTGATATCTTCGAAATTTTTTTCGCCTGCAAACGAAACGTTAGAATCACAAAGGATAAAATGGGAAGACACCGTCGTTCTTACCAGTAGCTGAACAGGAAAGAGGGTAAAAATATGAGCAAGACAGAGACGGCGAGAGATGAAAATGTCGAAGGCGAAGAAAAATTTCAGGGAAAATGTCGAAGTATTAGGTTGCGTGAATGAAGAAGACGAAGTCGGGTCGATATTTTTGGCTTTAAAAATGTCGAGCTGTGGTTATTCGGCCCAGTTCTTTGATTTATATTGGGCTTGAACAATTGGCGAGGCCCAATATATAAAATGTCGAGTTTGAAATGTTAAAATGTCGATATGAGAGGGGGAACTCGAGTTTTTGGACTTTGGGCCTGATCATGATAATTAAGTAACGGCCCATATCAGAAGACAAAGTCGAGATCTTTGTAGGCTTGGCGAGATTATGTTTTGGGCCTTTACTCGAAATGGCCCAAGTGGATTACAAGACTTGGAAAGATTTATGTAAATAAGCCAAATAAAATGCAACAAATAAAATGCAAATAATGTGCAAGCAAATAAAATGCAAATGAAATGCAAAGATACCATATGATAATGTGAGGGTACTGAAAAAATAAGAAAATAGTGATGCTCCCCCTAGACAGATACGCAAAAAAAAATTTTTTGTTTTGTTTTTTTTTTTTTTTTTTTTTTTAAAAAATAGAAAATCTAATTACCCCTAAAGCAGTAATGCTAATATTAAAAGATAAATGCTCCCCCTAGAATTATGCAGTTATGTTTCTCCCCCTAGACACATGCATAGGCTTTTCATAATATATAACATGATTATGTCTGAGATGTACAGCCTAGCATGAATGTGCCTAAATTAAGAGGAAAGATTCAACATGCCCAACCTAGAGACTAAGAATTGGAATCGTTTCTCATCCAATGCTTTAGTAAAAAGGTCGGCCAGTTGAAGTTCAGTACTAACAAACTGCATTTCTATGATGCCATTTTCAACATGATTTTTGATGAAGTGATATCGAAGATCAATGTGCTTAGTTCGTGAGTGGTGAACAGGATTGCATGTTATCGCAATTGCACTCTTAGAATCACTGTAAATAGGAATATTATGTAAATCAAACCCGTAGTCCAAGAGTTGAGTGCGCATCCACAGAATTTGTGAACAGCAACTGGCGGCTGCGACGTATTCTGCTTCAGCCGTCGACGTAGAAACACAATTCTGTTTCTTGGAGGACCAGCAGATTAATTTATCACCAAGCAGTTGTGCGCCACCTGATGTACTTTTTCTATCCATGCGACACCCTGCAAAATCTGAGTCAGTATATCCAATTAATTGAAAACTAGAATTTTTGGGATACCATAGACCAAGATTTGGAGTTCCTTTCAGATAGCGAAGTATTCTCTTGACGGCCGTCAGGTGTGATTCTTTGGGGTTTGCCTGAAAACGTGCACAGAGACAGGTTGCAAAAACAATATCAGGTCGGCTCGATGTTAGATAGAGTAGTGAGCCGATGATTCCTCTGTAGTGTGTTTCGTCAATAGGCTTGCCAGAGAGATCTGCATCAAGTTTGCATGCTGTGGACATAGGAGTCGCTATGGGAGTACAGTTTTCCATCTTGTATTTCTTCAAGAGATCATTTATATACTTGGACTGACTGATAAAAATACCGTCTGAAAGCTGTTTAATTTGCAGACCGAGGAAGAAGTTCATTTCGCCCATCATACTCATCTCGAACTTAGTGGTCATTAATTGACTGAATTCCTCGCATAATGTTACGTTCGTAGAACCAAAGATGATGTCATCAACGTAGATTTGAACTAGTAAGATATCGGAATTCTGTCTTTTCACGAAGAGTGTAGTATCGATTTGACCTTTTGTGAACCCGGATCCGATCAAAAAGGTGGAGAGAACGTCATACCAGGCTCTTGGTGCTTGTTTAAGTCCATAAAGGGCTTTATCAAGACGATACACATAGTCAGGCTTGGCTGAGTCGACAAATCCTTCGGGTTGTCCAACATAGACTTCTTCTTTCAGTACTCCATTGAGGAAGGCTGTCTTGACGTCCATCTGGTAGACAGTAAAGTCCTTATGAGCAGCATATGCAAGGAATAGACGAATGGCTTCTATACGAGCAACTGGTGCAAAGGTTTCATCGTAGTCAATGCCTTCTTGCTGATTGTACCCTTTTGCTACTAGTCTCGCTTTATTACGAATGACTTTGCCGTTTTCGTCCCTTTTGTTTTTGAAGACCCACTTAGTTCCTATGATCGTTTTTCCTTTGGGTCTTGGAACTAAGGTCCAAACGCATAGGCGTTCAAATTGATTGAGCTCGTCTTGCATAGCAATGATCCAGTCTGGGTCCGATAGTGCTTCTGACACTTTTCGTGGTTCGAGTTGACTCATAAAACACGAGAGATGTTCGTGGAAAAATGAGACGTAATCATCCGGTATGGCGCTTTTCTTCTCTCGAGTTGACCTTCGTAGAAGTGGTTGATCTGGGGGAGAATCATGAGTGTGAGCAGGTATTGTCGCGGCTTCATCATCCGAAGGTTGATCGTGTTGAGAGGGTATGATGTCAACGTTTGTTTCAGTACGAGGTGATATGGCATTTGGAGTAAGATCATGACTTGAGGGAGAATTTTCGTCCTCAGTGTCTGTGGCGTTTGGAAGCGAGAGTTCTGTATCAGAGGAAGAATTGTCTTGAATGTCTGTTGGTGCTTGGGTTTCACCTTGTGGGGTTTCTGTCGTCGGAGAAGACACCGGATCTGAAATTAGCTGAAAATCTTCAAGCAAAAAATCGAGAGATGCCACATTTGGACTTGGAGAGGCTGAATCTTGTTGAGAGTTCCCTGATACAGTAGAGGAAGCTTCTGATGTTGTTGGGACTGTTTCGTCAAATGTGACGTTGGCACTTTCCCGTACAATTTTAGCGTCTTTGAGGAACACTCTAAATGCTTTAGACGTCGAGGAATATCCAATGAACGTGCCTTCGAGAGCTTTAGGATCGAATTTGCCTCTGTTGCTTCGGTCATCTGCAATAAAACATTTACAACCAAACACTCGAAGAAAAGAAATGTTAGGAGCACGATTATTAATGATCTGATAGGGGGTCTTCTCAAATCTTTTGTGAATTGAGGTGCGGTTCTGAGTGAAGCAGGCAGTACTTAGTGCTTCAGCCCAGAAGGAGTGTGGAAGATTTGATTGAATTATCATCGTGCGTGCAGCTTCAACAATGGTTCGATTTTTTCGCTCGACGACTCCATTTTGTTGTGGAGTTCCTGCAGCTGAGAATTGTTGTGAAATGCCCTGAGATGCATAGAAGTTTCTCAAACGGTCGTTTTTGAACTCCGTGCCATTATCTGATCGAATGGTGCCAATTCGAGCCTGTAGCAGGTTTTGTGTGGTTGCAACGAAGGTTTCAATTATGGAGGCGGTCTCAACTTTGCTGCGTAGAAACTTCGTCCAAGTATACCTCGAAAAATCGTCGATAAGGACCAGAACATATTTGCGACCATTGAGACTCTCTGTTCTCATGGGACCACATAGATCAACGTGAAGTAGTTCTAAAGGTCGAGAAGAGCATGCAACATGTTTGGACTTATGGGAGGCTCTTTTCATTTTTCCTAATTCGCAGGCACTACAGAGATGTTCCTTTTGATACGTAAGGTTTGGGAGGCCGACAACTAGTTGCTTAGTGGATAGCTTATTAATGTCCTTAAAATTTAGGTGGGATAGACGATTGTGCCATAGAATGTTTTGATGATGTGAAGCTTTAGAGAGTAGGCAGATATTCGAGGATGGGGTGGTTGTTTTAAGGTCGATCGTATAGAGGTTCGTTTTTCGAATACCATGGAGCAGATCATTACCGTGACCGTCATTGATGCTGCATTTTCTTGCTTTGAAGTTTATTTCGAGCCCTTTGTCGCACAATTGACCAATGCTGAAGAGATTGTGACCTAGTCCCTTGACGTATGAGACGTCTTGGATGGTTAGATTCCCGTGGTTTAGATCTCCTCGTCCTAAGATTGGGGATGACTCGTTATTTCCAAAGCGTACCTTTCCGCCGTACTTTTCAGTGTAGTTGCTCAACAGTTCTTTGTTCCCAGTCATGTGTGTGGAGCAACCTGAATCGAGATACCACACATGATGGACCTGCACGAGGAAAAATGTTAGAAACGTTTCGGTACCCATTTGAGAATGGGCACTGTCCATTTCTTAGTAGATGACTTAGACGAACTAGTGACAGGATTAGTATCCGAAATAATGTTTGTGTTGGAACTTTTAATATCTGACTTGGGAAGCCATCGTTGCAATCTGTTCTTTGGGTGTTGTGGAGATGGAGGGTTATGTTTATGTTTGGGCACCCAGATCTGTATAAATTTAGATTTATGCGACGATGGTTTTTTGTTCAAAGATCGAGTGAATATAGGAGTGCGTGAGACGTGCCCTGCAGGAGAAACAGACGATCGAGTAGGAAAATAATGTGGATTATATGCACTAGATTTATCAATGCGAGAAACAGCAAATGTCTTAGAGTTCTCTAAAGGAATAAAAGTAGAATCATCATAAGCGTAGGTAGTAGAATAGGAGGTCTTGAAGTGATAAGGTTTCGGCTTCTGGACCCAGGCCAACGTCTTCTTCTTCTTTGTTATTCTCTTCCCTGTAGTCAAATTTGGCATGGCATTAGGAGTTAGATCAGAAGAGGAAAAAGAATGAACGTCAGATGAATAATCGTTGAGGTTTCTAAGAAGCGAAATTTCATTAAGTAGTTTCTCTTTTTCGAATTTGAAAATTTCGATTTGATTTTGATGTTCCTTGGCTTGTGACGTGTTGATGGCTTGCAGGCGTGATAGTTCAGTCAGGAAGTCTGTCTTGTCTTTGGTTTGTTTCTTCTCCATTTGGATTTGCGAGCTTGACTTGGTAAAGAAGCGTGCGTCGTCCTTGTTTGAGGTTGCGGTTGCTAAACGAAAACGGGAATTTAAGGCAAGTGCATCATCGTAGTAATAGTAATGTTTTGAAGGGGATGCGAAGTTTTCAAATAGCAGCTCATGTCTTTTGACTTTTTCTTTCCCTTTAATCTCCTTGTGAGATGATGCATCCACCTTAGGCGTAGCTAGGTGACGTTGTGTGAAGAGACCTGTGGGGTTGTTGATTTGCTTCCCGAGTGAAGAGATGATTGTCAGGAGTACGTCTTTTTCCACTTGAGAGGCAATCTTTTCTTGTTCAAGAGTCGAGTGACAGACACTAATTTCTTGCATTTCTTTGATAAATGGAGGAATATATGGACGAGATGTACGTGGTCTTTGGACGTCTACTTCTTCTGAGGAGGGTGGATATAGGGGTAAGTAGTCCTCCGCCGGATAAGGTTCCTTAGTGCTTGAGCTCTTATTCAGTTCGTCGTAGTCGATGGGTATTTCAGCCCAGCCTTCCTTATTTCTCTTTTTCTCTTCTAAGTTGTCAATAAGACTAGTGAAGGGCATAAGACTAGGTATTTGTAAGCCTAGGAAACTAATATCGTAAAGAGGTAGAGGCTTCTTAACGACTGGGGGAGAGTCTGGAACAATACCTAGACCGTCACGGGGATCATAGAAGCTAGTATCTCTAGCAGTATTTAAGAGGATATTTTTATCTGTTAGTACTCTCTTTGTTAGAAGATCCTCAAGTTTTTTAATTTTCGAATATAAACGATTTCGTTCCTTAGATAGGAATTCATATTGTTGGGTTATTGTGTTTCGCTCTTCCTCACTCTTCTTGAAGTCGTTTTCCTTTTTGGAGAGTTTTTCTTCTAAATCTCTTATCCTAGTCTCATGTCTGAGGGATGTATCCTGAGCTTGTTCTAGAAACGAGGTTAATCTAGCCTTTTCTACTAGTTCGGTTCGCAAGACTTTTTCATTGTTTGCTAACCTAGATTCTAGTTTTCTTAATGATTGATTTTCACTAGACATGGATGTTAGTCTATCCTGAAGAATTGAAATCTCTAAATGTAGATCAGAGTGAGAATCGTGTACCTCAGTTTCTGAAGATGAGTCGGTCGAGGGAGTGGCTACGGCGTTGTGTGCCTCATCTTCAGTGTCAGTTTCAACGTTTGCCATGAGTGCCAGGTTTTCGTCCTCACTCTCAGAGGTATCCTCGAGCCATGATTCTTGTTCTGCCATGAGTGCAACACCAGACTGCTTTTGTTGGAGAAGCTGTGCCTTTTTGGTGTAGTAGTCAACATTCTTTGTCTTGGGCAGGAAGCAGTCTCGAGCAAAGTGTCCTGGTTTGCCACAGTTGAAGCACTTCTGATCTTTTATGGAGGTCTTAGGCTCACCATCTTCAGGCTTTCGGTCCCGCTTCTTTGAGGAACTAGTCCTGAGTCGATTCGACGATCTGTTCTGTGTGTAAGAGTTGAAGCGTTTGGTGATCAAAGCCATCTGTTTGGTAATCTCTGCCAGTTCAGGATCCATATCTGCATTTGTGTTGTCATTGTCTTCTTCAGATGAACTAGGATTCTGCACAGGCTTTGGATTCTTCCTTGATTTTCGATGGCTGATTAGCGCAAGTGACTCCATGGCTGCCTTTTCTTTTGATGCTTTCTGAATCTCATTTATGTCTTCAACATGCTGGGCGAGGCTGTCAAAGAGACAGTGAATGTCCATCTCTTCTAGATCCTTGTTCTGACGGATGTTGCTAGCTATTTTCCTCCATTCTGGCTGTAGTGCTGAGAGAAAGCGTATGTTGATCTCCTCACCAGTTCTGGTTACATTTATCTTTCTCATCTCATTCACTAAGGTCAGGAATCGCTGATAGGTCTCATATAGTTCTTCTCCATCTTTGGCTTTGAATGAATCATAAGCCGTAAGGATGTTGGATTTCTTAGCCTTGTACCCAGATTCAGTTCGTTGCATCATTTTACTAATCTCATCCCACATTTCCTTGGCAGTCTGCAAGCTATTAACCTGCATGAAAATGTCATTAGGGATGCTTTGACAAAGATAGGTTCTGGCTTGACGATCTGCCCGAGCTCTGAGTTTTTCAGCTTCAGTGTAGGCAGAACGCGCTTTGGGTTCCCTGGTGTCTGGAACGGCCGGTTCATTGTCCGGATTTCCTGGAATAGTAACCCAGAATTGAGCTGGGCCTTCAGTGAGAGATTCGTACATTAAGTCTCCGTTCTCCTTGCTGTCGATGAAGTTCATGAACCTGAGTGTCCATGCTGTGTACTCGTCCCTCTTGAGAATGGGTGGTCTCGCGTCGTTTCCAAGTGAGTAGAGGTCCATTGCTTATAGTAGGTTGGATGTGGATCTTTATCGTGTTGATCAACTAAAATCTTAACTCAAGGAAGACAGGTAGAGTTAGAGAAATATATGAAATAATATAAACACAAAATTGATTGGAAATTTTAATAAAGATTTAATAGATAAAAACAGAAATATATTTATTATTAATTTTTTTTTTGTAAACTAAATTCGGGAAAAACAAAATTTTTTTTAATTTTAAATGTCGAAGGAATGCAATAAGAATGTCGAGGCAGAAATGTCGAGATCTCTATGTCCGAACAAGATGTCGATATAAATATCGAAGGAAATGTCGAGTGCGAGTACTGTTTCAAATGTCGAAATAGATGTCGAAGTTTATTAAGGGACCGAGATGAGATGTCGAGACAAATGTCGAACGGAATAAGGTGCAAGATGTCGAGTCCCTTGTTAGAATGTCGAGGCGGATGTCGAGATTGATTTTGAGCAACAACTTCGAGTAAAATGTCGAGATCTTCGTCTCCTAGCAGAATATCGAGAGAAATGTCGGGATAAATATCGAGAGAAATAAAATGTCGCAATAAATGTCGAATCGATGTTTAGATAGAAAGTCGATATAAATGTCGAGCTGAAATTTGCACCAAATGTCGAGGTGTTTTGTAAGATGTCGAGATAAAATATCGAACTAAATATCGAATAAAATGCAAAATGTCGGGTCCAAAAAAAATTTCGAGCCAGATGTCGAAATAAATGTCGAGTCCGTGCCGAGAAAAATGTCGAGCCAAGTGTTGAGAAAAAAAAATTTGTCGAGAACAATGTCGGGCTGAACTTGGAGCAAGATGTCGAGGCAGCAAAAAATTCGAGAAAGATGTCGAGGCAGCCAATTTTGAGCGAAGATCTCGAGAGTTCAAAACTACGTTCGTCGTCCAACACTGTTCTTCGATCTGGAAAAAAAATTGATCACGAATAAGAATTAGCAGATAATCAACTGAGCGTCTCCATGAGCCGAGTGGAATCTGTGAATTCGGATGAGAATAAATTGATAAAATTTCGAAAAGCAATAAGAACGAGCGAGTAGAAATCCGTGAGGCTTCGATGAGTTTGATCCACGAGTTCGGCTCTGATACCACTTGTTAGGCCGATTTGATCCAACCTTGTACTGATTCAAAGGATTAGTATTACCTGTAACGATGAATTACGGAAGCAATAACGAAGTAATACCGATATACGAATTGTAGAGTTGGAACGAGAGTGCGCGAGTTCTTCAGAAAAGTCGTCAACTCCAATAATGAATCAGCAACCCTAAACGATGTATCGTTTAGGGTATTTATACATATGCCCTAATGGGCTAACTGGGCCCAATCTAACTAATATACCCACAAGTCGGGTATATTTACAATTAAGTCCTAGGGCGTAATTAAATTACAGAACATAGACTAATAATTAAATGAACACAATTAAATAATATCTAACAGCGCCCATGCCCGGCGCTAAACCCAGCGGCAAATTAGCTAACGTTCCCATTATCACGCATCCCACTAACGACGATACAACAGTCGCTACGATTAGATCTTTTCGGGTTTTTTCGAGGCACTCGGCGTAGCCTGGGTTGACCGGCGGGAATTTGCAGGTGGCGTCCGGCGGGATTAGAGCGGCGGCGCTGCGGTGGTTCAGGCAGTCTTGTGGGGAGTACGCTGGGTTGGAGCATAGAGGGGTGCAGTCGGCTACGGAGCAGGTTCCGCCGGAATCTGAGAGGATGGAGGCGTTGACGGCGAGGATGTAGGCCATGGTGAGGAAGGTGGCGGTGCCGGCGCGGAGCTCGGTGGTGAAGGTGGTGTTCCTTTCGTTGAGCTTGAAGCGTTTTCCTATGCGTGTGGTGGAGATGTATGTATTGAGGCGGGTGGTGGCTGAGGGTTTGGCGGCGGCGGTCGATGACGGCGGTGACGGTGGTGACGGTGGTGGTGGCGGTGGGGGTGATTCGATGTCCATTTTCGCGGTGGTGGTGGATGTTTTTGGTAATTGCGTTTCATTTAATGATTTAAATATGATTTCATAGTGTGTGTATATATTTTCGGTATAAATTGTGTGCCAAAGCATGCTATTATCGTCGTGGCAATTACTTTTTCGCCGTTTAATCCATTCACTGGTTAAAAGTCAGTATATATTAGTCACTAAGTGATGTATATAGTAATTTAATTGAAGTGGGGGAAAACAGAAACATACATAAAGATGAGTGATATGCTGTTCTTTGTTTGGAATATGGTATGTTCTTTCGCTCGCCTTTAGAGCGTTCTTTTTTCCATGGTGGGAATAATAATAATGTGAATTATATGCTTTTTTCCCAGCATGTTTTCGCTTTTAATTTCTTTTTATGAGGATAATGACTTCTCATCATATTCATGTATTTGAAGATTTAAGTCTGGCTTTTTAAATTAAATAATGGGAAAAAATAAAATATTTAATGAAATAGGGTCGTTTCGGAAATATTTAACAAAATAGGGTATTTCGCGGTTAATACCTGCGTCGTCGCACCCATTAGGGGCGACGTCGCGCCCATTATCAGCGATGCTACCTTTTGTTTGTTTTTTTTTTATTTCTCAACGTCGCCCCCTTTAGGGGCGCAACTCTTTTTTTATTTCTTTTTTTGTTTTATTTTTTATTAACTTACTTTATAATTATTAAATATATAATCTATCGAATCATAAAATCATCCTTATTTCATGTGATTTACATAATAAAAATTAATAAATACTTCTAATTTATTCTTTGTTTCACGACGATTAAAATGATATGCATATCTTATATTTTTTTATATTCGAAAATATTTCTTATTTTTATAATTAAACAACTAATTTATAAAACAATATCATAATTTATAAAACAATATAAATTAGATAAAAAATAATAACTTAAACTAATTTTAAGCCAAAATCATTTTATAATTTTTTTATTTTTAATGTTATTAAAAAACTAATTATATATAAAAGTATTTTTTATTTAAAAAACTAATTTATAAATATTTATAATTAAAAATTAATTTATAAACATAAAATATAATAAAAAATATAAGATATGCATATCATTTTAATCGTCGTGAAACAAACAATAAATTAGAAGCGTTTAATAATTTTTATTATGTAAATCACGTGAAATAACGATGATTTTATGATTCAGTGGATTATATATTTAATAAATATAAAATAAGTTAAATAAAAATAAAACAAAAAGGAAAAAAAAAAAAAGAGTGTCGCCCCTAATGGGGGCGACGTTGAGAAATTAAAAAAAACAAACAAAAAGCTAGCATTGCTGTTAATGGGCGCGACGTCGCCCCTAATGGGTGCGACGACGCGGGTATTAACCGCGAAATACCCTATTTTGTTAAATATTTCAGAAACGACCCTATTTCATTAAATATTTTATTTTTTCCCATTATTTAATTTAAAAAGCCTTTAAGTCTCGCTCGGTTCGAGTTGGGCACTTAATAATCACATGATTACACATTCAATTAGTTTCCTTTTTGGGACCTTTACAATTCAGCCCCCATTCAACTTTAAAAATCGTGTTCAGCCCCTGTCAGAAAAAACAATTAGTTTTAAGGACCCGATTTTTCATACCACTTCATCGGTCTGTGGTACCACTTCTTTGTTCTGTAGTACCACTTCTTTGTTCCGCAGTACCACATAATTGCTCTGCAGTACCACTTATTTTGTTCCGCAGTACCACTTCATTTTTACCGCAGAAAAATGAAGTGGTACTGCAGAACAATTAAGGGTACTGCAGAGCAATTATGTGGTACTGCATAACAAAGAAGTGGTACTACAGAACAAAGAAGTGGTACCACAGACCGATGAAGTGGTATGAAAAATCGGGTCCTTAAAACTAATTGATTTTTCTGACAGGGGCTGAACACGATTTTTAAACATGAATATGAGCTGAATCATAATTAAGTATTCCTTTTTAAACTTTAAACAAAGTGAAAAAAAAAAAAAGATATTTGTGTGTGCGGTTTCCATTAATGAATGGCACTATAAGATGTACCCAATTATCTTCAAGGATGGGACATTTGATTTTACTTTCATAACGAAGTTTAATTGGAAAAACAGTAACAAGCGTCCTTTATTATCCATCTTTCGTTTATGTAACCTTCCCAATCCAACACCTTTTTGTTGAGATTCATATGCACACATATCATGGCACATGTGAGGGGACATGTTGAGATTCAAAGTTAAACTTTGTCACACATCGAATAATTCAAACTCTTCAAGCCATTATGTATACTAGTACTATCTGCACACTCTATATGTGTGCTTAAAATATATTGTTTTAATTTTAATTTTGAAATTTATAATTTATGTTTAGTAAATGGAATATAATTTTTATATATAAAAGGAAAATGATTAGGGGTATAAGTATAGTAACTAAAAATTGAGGGGAAAAATGTAATAATTATTTTAATTAATGAAATTATAAATAAAGAGGTTAAATTGTAAATATTTTACACACCAAATTAGCAATTAATAGCCACCCGCACCCATAATAAATATATTATAGATATTATAGATAAGAGGTTTTATACTTCTATCACCAATTAGTTTTTTTAGGGACCATCAGATTTCAAATATGTTTCAAAATGTGTACTAACCTTACAAATAAACGGACCTCATTACAACGTTAACAAAAATTAGCCAAAACAACCAACACAAAAAAAATTCTAATACCTAAGTCCCTTAGCAACCTCGAAAAAATGCGCCACGTTTTCCTCGGGCGTACCCATGACGATACCGTGCCCGAGATTCAGTATGTGCTTCCCTTTCCCGGCCTTGTTAACCGTGTCCTTAATCCGCTCGGTAATAAAATCCTTGGAGCCGAAGAGAACGCCGGGGTCCACGTTGCCCTGAACCGCCACGTGGGGCCCGAGCCTACGCCTGCCATCGGCCATGTCGACGGTCCAGTCGAGGCTGACCACGTCGACCCCGGTCAGGGGCAGGCGCTCGATAAGGCCGCCCGAGCCGCTCGCGTAGAGTATGAGGGGCAGGCTCGGGTGGGTCCGCTTGACCGTGTCTACGATCAGCTTTAGGTAGGGAAGGCTGAACTCTTCGAAGTCGATTGGGCTAAGTTCGGTGGCCCACGAGTCGAAGATTTGTACCGCCTGAGCTCCCTTCTCGGCTTGGTATTGGATGTAGGAAGCCATCGAGGTTGCGAATTTTTGGAGTAGCGCGTGGAGGACCTAAGAAGCAGAGTGATAGACGTTGTAAATTTAGATCAGCGCTGTCCTGTAACTTTCATGAAATTCGATTTTCGTCATCTGACCTGTTCATGTCTAATAGTGGTTCAGTATGTTTTAGAGCAAGTAAAACTTTGGTCCTGTAATTTTCACGAAATTCGCTTTACGTCCTCTGACTTGTCCCTCATAGCCCAGTATGTTTACGCCGTTGATTATAAATAGTCATCTTTTGTAACTTTCCGACAGTCCTTTCGCGCTAGACAAATCAATCATGGTTTCCTTACAGGAAGCAATCAGAAAATGGCCGGGAAAATTACTCGAAAGCATTTTGTTCATGATGAAGGGTGTAACAATACTGGACTATTACTGGATACGAACTAGTTAGAGGACGAGAAACGAATTTCGTGAAAGTTATTGGACTAGAATTAAAATCAGTCCGTAAATTTTAGACAACGTATACCTTTGGTTGTGAGAAAGCCAATCTTTTTAGTTTCGGGAAATGCTTCGAAGAGCCTCCTTCGACGACGTAGGATGCGAGCGTGAACGGCGCCCCGACAAAACCAGAGAACAGCCGCTTCGTTGTTCACCTTAAAATTACCAAAAAAGTTAGAACAATAAAAAAGCGTCGTCGCCTACATACAACAAATGGCAAGAAAACGAAAAAAAGTTTATTCTTCGACTTTGTAACTGAATGAGAACTTAAGGCGCACACCTCTTTTCAGAGCTTCTCCGACGTACGGGACAAACTCGTCGGGTTCGAATTCTCTTACCTTCTCGACGTCGGCAGCGCTTTGTATGGGATCGAATATTATGGGACCTTTGCCTTTCACTATGTGGAACGGTATGTTCATACCAGATAAAGGTGTAAGAATATCCGAGAATAAAATCACCTGCAATGAATCGAAATGATCGGAAAAGCAAAAATCAACATTTAACTTGTGAAAGATCACATAACTAAGAAATATTTTCGTATGCTTTTCTGAACAAAGGACTCTTACACCGTCAGGTTTGAACACTTCCCAAGGGTGAAGAGATATTTCGACGACGAGGTCGACATTCTCAGATCTTTGGTGAAACGATGGATACTTCTCACAAAGTGTTTGGTAGCTCTACAACAATGATATACAGAAAAATGAAAAAATAAAAGCAGCTTCAGCAAAACATGTAAAACCAGAAAACGAGCAATTCAAAATAAGTCTTTCTTGTTTCAAAGAATTCTAAGTGGGAAGCCACTGATCAGCAGCAACATATACTTAATCTGAAACGCGTGAAAAATGAGCCTTATATCCATATCATCATGACAAGAAGATAATCGACCATTTTTTAACATCATTGCGTAATCTTAAACTGTGATGGGAAGACAACGAACAATTATGAGCTCAATTCAACGTATAAACCTGCCTTCATATACCTCCCTGCTTGCCTCATAAGCCAAACGGGCGGTCTATCGACTTCTTTACCTCGTACAGCATTGAGTAACAAAGGTTCCGCGGTGTTCACAGATTTCGGCTCAGCAACTTCAAACGCATTGAAAGAAAACTTGTTAGCACATAAGGGCTCGATGTGCAGGAAGAAGAGTAAAGGTACAGTGCATAGGCCAACATAAACATAGCTGGGAATGGGTGCACAGAGATAAAACTCAGGGAAGAATTCGATATTTCATGAAATTTGCATTCATAGGTAAAGCACTACAACGAATGTTTCCACTAAACCGAACAAGCATATGACTATAGAAAGAAGCCGAAACAAGATGCCAAGATTCGCTCAAATGCAATGGAATTATGCTAAAAGGATCTTCGCCTACTGAATTAATGATCTAAATAACATGGCGTGCTCAAGTAAAAAAAAAAAAGTCCGTTCGAGGAAACCCAGTCAATTTCATGTAACTTTCAGGACAAAAAACGAAAAACCCACAGCAAGACTCAACCAAGCAAAGCATACAAATTATGGGTTAATCGAAAGATCCATTCTTTCCATCTAAACAATAATCTAAAGAGGGTAAAACCCCAAATCACTATGGAGATGAAGCATCTACCTCCAAGAGAGCAAACGAACTTGGGTTTGTGATTTTAGGCATAGGTAAAAATTCAATCTAGAAGAAATTGATGATACTGAATTGTATATGCAGGCCATCTTCGTCCTTAATCTCAGCTACGGACTAATTCAAAGACGAGAGAAGGGATTAGCTCTCTTAAACCAAGGCGGCGGCCCAGACAACTCAATCCCGAAGTTCTAGTAATACAAAAATTCGTATGAAGAAGAAGAAGAAAGAAGAAAGAAGAAAGAAGAAGAATATAAGGTGAAAATAAAGAACGTGAAAGATATAGAAAAGATAAGGGTCTATGATGAAATCTTGCAATATGATCTTGCTTTCAACTCTCAGAAGTCAGAACAAGTTTCTTTGATCTCCAATTCCAGCTAGGACTTGTAGTTGGCCAAAAATAAAACCCTTTTAATAATATATTCCTTTTTTTTTAATACTTGTTATTTTTTTCTCGTCATTGTCCGGGATTAGGACTAGGAGTAAGGTGTGTTATAACTTGGTATAAAAAAATTCAATCTTGGCAAGAATTGTTTTGCCTTTTGCAAGAAATCTGAGAATACGTAATCATGTGCCATTCCCACAAAGGAAAAGGTAGAAAACATTTAATTTTTCAAAGACAATAATTTGCAGAACCAACGATAGCACACACCATACGATACAACACAATAATAACTCGCTCGTGAAATGAAAAACATCATAGTACTTTCTTGCACACACAATCACTCGAAATTGACAAAGATTGTAATAACGTTGCATTGCAGCAACTAATCATCTAATCAATTGACCCTCCTGCAATTTTTCCTCACTTCACCGTTATTCCCGGTCAGCAACCCGATATTTCCCATCCTTATCATCGCAGCCACGAAATCGGACCTAAACGAGCCTGCGTCGTTAGCGTAGCCCCTGACGATCGAGTCGGTCGAACCGCCGTTGAAGAGCTGCTGGTCCGAGTGAAGCAGTCCTCGGCGGCTCACGAGGTCAGAGAAGTAGTTGTTGTCGAAGGAGGTTGGCGTCCGAGCGTCTAACGGGGCCAAGTTGTTGTCTCCCACGCCGGCCGCCCTCGGGCAGCTGGTCTGCCTCGTCCGGGCGAGCGAAGTGTCCAAGTTGTTCGTCTCGTTGTAAATGCGGGCTCGGAAGGTCGTGCATCTCGCCTGCCCGATCGTGTGGGCCCCTAAATAAAGAGAACGTCGATGATGTAATTTTTATGACGACTTTTTTCGACGTATTTTATTATTGACTTGTTGAAAATGAAAAATTTGTAAATCAAGAGTGGGTCAAATAACGTGACATTCAAAGTAAGTAATGAGTTTATTACAAGTACAAATCTTCACTACTATCAATTTAAGAATGAAATCAGCCTAGGCTTACGCCATGGGTTGGGTTGAAGACAAAAAAATATATATGAAACATTCGTGCTTCGGCTTTTAGGTGAAATAGGGATTGCAGTCAAGCCCATTGAAGGCCTTAGATTTTTAAATGGGTCTGAGTCTAGACCGCCCACGGCGGATCAGAATATCTGGCATCATGGGAGGTCTAAGTGTGTCTAGAGTCAGACCCATAGGAAGATCCAACGAGCCTTTAACACGACTAAATAAGTTGATATGTGGTTGTGAGAAACAAACCTGATAAGGCGACGAGGTCCCTGGTGGAGAGGCCGAGGCCATTGAACTGAGAAACGAGCGTATTGAGGTTCGAAGTCGGGGGCGGAATTGCATTGTTGGCGGCCGAGCGGCTTGCGGTCTTCCCATCTCTCCTACCGAGCCCCACGTCCCACTGGGGCCCACCGAGCTGCGACGACGACCATTTCGGACAAACTTTGTTAGTTTTTCTTTTCTTTTTATGCGATGGGAGCATCTAGTGTCCGTAATAAATTGCTTTTGACAATGAAAATTATTGTTCGTATAATGTCACCCCCCCCTAAATTACATGACTAGAAAAATAATTAACCCCAGTTTTCCTGACTACTTACGATGGAAACGGAGTCGCGGGCGGCGATCGCTAAAATGTCGGCGCACGAGACTACGCCCGGGCATGCCTTCTCCACTGCCGATTTTATGTCGTCGACTACTTCGAACCCTCTAACCGAATTACGGTTAGGGAGAGCGTTCTTCTCTCCCTGGAAAGAAGACGTGTCGTCTAGGAGTATCGACCCATCGCAACCCTAAGAGAGAGAGAGAGAGAGAGAGAGAGAGAGAGAGAGAGAGAGAGATTCATTATATCATTGATTCATATTCATGCATGCATGCATGGAACATTAATTACTTGAACGAAGCAGTCGTGGAAGAAAAGGCGGAGAAGAGAGGCGCCCATGCGAGCCTCCTTTTGGATGGCATTATGGACGACGTGCTTCACCGTGTCGAACAGATGTGGGCAAGATTTCGAGTAATAGTTAGTCGAAAGCTGAGCCGAGGAACTATCTACTACGAGAAATAAGAGAATAGACCATGTAATGACTGCTCTAAAAGAGATCAGAAATGAAGAAGCCATTTTTTTTGTTCTTATCAGAGCAGTTCTTAACAAGACAGTAATAAGTAAATCTTTGTGCTACGATGAGTTATAACGAGTGGTAAGGTGTTTGTGTATATATAGGCTAAGCTGAGTGGCTTTAGGTCACCTAACACGGAGACTAATGATACGTAAGTTTTTCAATGCCAATAATGATCATTGTTATTATAATCTAAATCATGTTATTATATGCATGCAAGTCGACGTTGTGGTTGGAAGACGATTTCAATATTTCTCTTTCAATCACCGAAAACGCTTTTCTTTCTTTTTCTTTTATCAAACTTTTTATCGTTTGTAATGATAACTGAGTCAATCAGTGTATGCTTATAGCAATGTAACCTCGTCAACGAAGTGCCCAAGATGGATTAGTTAGTTTTTTAATGATTTGGTGAAGACTAAATGATCAATCTAATAAAGGCGCGAGTTGACTTTTTCGGACTGGTACGAGAGCCGAGAATGTTGACTAATTGCAATTTGATTACTAATTTCGGAGATTAGGTTGATGATTATATGTCGTTAAGATAGAGCTTTCGATGTCATTTAACAATCATTATTAGTCGTGATAGATATTTTACATCGAAAAGGCCGTCTAAATATGGGAGCTAAATATATGTACAAATGAGATAGAGGTTTAAAATATTTGAATTGGCTATATAATTGGTTGATCTGGCGAGCTGTGTACCAACATAATAAATACGATATCGCGATCCGTTGATTTAGATATTGTCATCTTTGAACAACATAAATTATAAAATGCTTTTGAGTTGAAGCGCAATTCTTGAAATTAAATGTGTGTGAATTTTTTAGTTTTACCGAATCCAACGTCTCATAAGTCAAAACTCTACAACCTAACCAATAGTTGACCGTTACACCAATTTACAATATTTGTGCATTTCGAACTTTCTAAAGCTTATTTCCCTCTCTTATTTTTTTTTTTTCTTTTCAAATGATCTATTTGACGACGGTCTCAAGGGAAGATATTTGTCGAGAATCATGGAAATCAACGATCAAGACATTATCGAAGATATTTATTGCGGTTATGATGATCCATTGTTAAGACATGTCAAGGATCTTACATCTTCGAGGGAGAAATTGAACTCTCTAGTTATTGGTCAAATGTGAATTTGCAAGGCAGAAGCTTTCAATCTTTTATCTGCGTATAAAGCTTTTCTTTCATGTATCAACAATTATTGTGGAGAATTATATACCAAGAGATATTTAACGCAATATGAGCAAATTGTTAACGATAATAAATAATAAATTGATCAAGCTTAAGTCATTCACTGCAATATATTATAAAAGGACAGAAGGCGTTTCAAATTTTCACGGAATTTTTTTACCACAAGACAACGTTCCAAATTCATTTGCAGGTTTCTTTCTTAATTATGTTAAACTATTCGTACGCAATTTTATTGAAGCATTATAGCACTAAATAATGTATGATATCAAGAAAATCCTTCATTGAAATGAAACTTTGGTGCATACCATTTCAAGACCACAATGGATCTAACAAAAATAAAAATCTACATAATAGTTATTACAATTATTCGTTACTCTCACTCCAGTTCTTGATTGTATTTGAAATGACTCGTTTAACAACATTGGCATCAATGGCTTCTTCATCTTCATCATTCTGTATCAGAGCACCATGGGATCATCAAATAACACATGCATAAGAAATTAAGAATAACATTAGTGACAATTTATTTAATTTTAATTATTCTTACATCTCCAAAAGCTTCTAGATAGAAGCTGTCAGCACAAGAAACCCTAGCTTCAATAACTTCAAGTCCCAAATCCTCGAACCTTTCTATTATCAGAACAAGCAATCCAGGGCAAGTTTTTCTTGAATATACATTCACCAACACACCATTTTCTAGTGTTTCAACACTAATTTGCTGTCAATATAACGCAAATAAAAAGTGATGTTAGAATCAATATTGAAGTAATAACATTGAAGGCTCTATATATTGAGATCATGAGATGTTAGAAAATGAAGTGGGAACGTATATACAGGCAGCAGATTGTCAGGGCTTGAGATTTCTTCAGTTGCTTTATCTTTAGTCAGTTCTTCGACTTTCTGCTTCAGTTCTTTTATATACTTCGCTGCATCAAGCACAATGGAGGCCTCATTTATCTGCTAATAATAAATTATAATTCATGCATCAAACTTGTTATATAGAGGCAAAGAATAAGGCTTAAAATATAAAACATTGCAGGGAAAATATTATACTACATACAGCATGAGATTTCGTTACGGATCTTAGAATTTGAAGCTTCTGATGAACTGTTTCTCCGTTATTAGTAGCCTCTTTGTTCTTCATTCTTTTTAAATATATGTGTGTGTTACCTATAAATACTATTATAAAAAAGACTCTTTCGTCTCGATTTCTCAATAAGAGATGGCCCTTTTAATAAAGGGGCATCAGAATACACATATTATATTATTATTCAAGGACGATGAATGGTAAAAAAAAAAAACTGGCGCATAGTGACGAGAGGAATCTGCTGCATCAATATGGAGCTCGTGATCATTGAAGAGGTTAAAAGAGACGATATATTCACATGAATTATTAGCAGCTGCAGCATTCATACAGCAAATACATTTGTTTGTATGCATAACAGATAAATAAATAAATATATAAATAGCAATATACATATATTCATATAAGTGAAGACGAGAGAGAGGCATCATTCAATAGATTGGATCGATCTTTGTTATTTGGGGAATTTAGATAGCTCCAAAATACCCTCACGGGGATTTTGGAGTCCATTCTCATGCCGTCCCCCTCTCTCTCTCTCAATATGTACATATATATATGTCTCTCCAAAAAAAAACACTAATCTTGCTTGTACTATTTTTTATTTTTTTATTTTTGCGTTGCTACAAACATTATTGTCTCGATATGCCTTAAATGGGTGTAACCCACCTTTCACATGTTCGTCACCATTACTACAAAACAATGCCTCTTTTCATGCATATCTCTTACTTATATATCCCTTTCACGAAATGCCCAGCTTCTCAATTTAAGTTTGATTGATTCAAATTGTAAGACGTAAATTAAACATATCCTACTAATTAACAACACAAGCCAGGGTACAGATTACCAAAACAAGAACACATAAAATAAAAAAAAATACAGAATAGAATCAACTGATATAAATGCATGTCTTATTGATTGAACTGAGTGGATTATCTTGTTCTTAAGCAATTGATTGGAATTGAATGTAAACTTGCCCACGTGAGTATCCATTATATCTCCTCTTCGGGAAAGTACATTCACATGCAATACTTTTGCATGGTTGATGAGAAAACAAAACAATTTCGACATACATAGAAATATTTAGAGATAATAATGTGATGCAATTATGCAAACAACAAAAAAAAATATGAGTAGGATCATATATAATACTTGTTGGACTGGAAAAACTGAATTATATATGTATCTGAGAAAGTGACAGAGAAACAATAGTACACAATCCAAATTAAGCAGAAAGCCATTCACTTGGATTTCAATATTTCAACTCTTTCTCGTTGTGTTATGATCTAAGTTGTCGACGCTTGCCATGAATTAGATTAACCGTCGGTTAATAAGATGAAGATTTTTTTGCTTCTCCAAGTTTAGTAGTTAATTTCAGGGGACAATTTGCCCTTTGTCAGCCAGGAATTTCTACGAACAGGTTAAGATTTGAAGCTCAAGAGTTAAGGGTATGGTAAAAGTCCTTCCTTGGTTGAAGAAGCTTCCATACACGGCATGGATGATGACAAACAATAAAGCCACCTTATCCTTACGTACTCATCAGAGAGATGATAGATTTTCTTGGGAGTTATTACAACCGAGTTTTCTGCGATTATAAAATAGAATTTTTAAATCATCCCCTCACAGAAAAGTACAAATGTTGACTCGAATGCCAAGCAGACACGGAATTACCAAGTTTTCGCGAACCCTCTTCGTCCCATTGATGAATCGTTGATGGGGAAAGTCCATCACATCACCACAAAAACTAGCTCGCGTCGCAGCCTTTATCAACTCGAAATCGCCCCGAAGCTCAACCCAATTGAAGACACGCCCATATCCCCAACCGGGTCGGATAGGACCGGTACGGAGCAGAGAATACGGGTGCCCATGGATACGGCGGAGAGCAGCTGCTGTGAGCGGACGACGCCGCTGGGGGATGTGGTGGCGGACTGCGTAAAGCGGTGGTTTCAGGACACTTTGAAGGAGGCCAAGAACGGAGACACGGCCATGCAGGTGCTCCTCGGCCAGATGTACTATAATGGCTATGGCGTCGCCAGAGATGAGCAAAAGGTCAGCTGCCTTTTTTTTTTGGGTGAAATATGTATAAAGTTGTGATCTTTTTGTTTTCTTGGACTGATAGTGGTCAGAGGAGGATATTTGAAATCTGTAGTGTATTGTTAGGGATTGCTATATTCTTTTACTTGCTCTAATCTGTAATGGGAAAGTAGAATTGTGGTTCAAGGATGTTTTACTGATACCAGTTTCAATGTTGTTTCTTGGATTTTCTAACATTCTTGCTTGTACGAAGCAAAGTCTGTGGATTAAGAATGGTAATGACCAATCCATATTTCTTGATTGTTGTTTATGGGCATAACCTAAGATGGGCTTTCGATGTCAGGGCAGAGCATGGATCAGTAGAGCTGCGAGGAATAGATCTTCGGCGTGGAAAGTAGGCGATAAACATCCAGGTATTTGATCTTTCCTTATAGGCTTTGGCAAAATTCATCTTAAAATTCCATCTCCTCCTTTATTTTCAGCTTCTTTTTTGCTTTCTCGCTTCGTTAGGTTATAATGCAAGTGATTCAGACTCTGATGAAGCGAAGGAAGATCATTAATAGATCTGATGCGGTTAGTATACTTGCATGCACAGTTTATGTTGTACCGGCCCATTAAATTCTGAAAGATGTTCGATGAATCTGTGATGTCTTTCTTCGATTTGTTCGTGAAGCCATTTAAGGTCTGCTTTCTTGCTGAGTCTCTGCATTCAAATATGTGATCGAACGAGCTTTCTTACAACTTAGAGATAAGTTGGTTAGTACAAATACAATTACAGATACACACTTTTCAATCCCTGAAACTTCAAACACATAGATAAGTTGGTTCTTACAACCTTTAACACATGCCTAATGTCAATAGACAATACAAATACACACACTTTCAATCATTGAGACTTCAAACTGTAATACCCGTAAATTTTAATACGGGGTTACGATGTAGTTACTGGAATAATTACGAAGTTTTGATAAAGAAAATAATAGTTTTAGAGACTTGAATGAATGAAAACTAAGAAATAGAATGACTCCAATAATATCATCTAAAGTTTTCGCATTTACTACAATACATACTTTAGAATACTTTATTACTAATAATATGATTTAAGATAAATGAAATTTATAAATACTTCAAAGGGGATGAAAAGTTCTTAATAAAAAGGGAAAATGATGGTTACCTACTCCCACTTGCTCTATTTAACATAATCAATATATCTATCCATGCACCATACGAAAGGAAAATGAAACGTCTACCTACTCTACTTGGCATCGTTTATTATTGATGATTTAGTAAATATCTTAAGCATTAGGGTCAAGTGATAGTAAAGCCACGTTAAAACTTAGCTAAGGTATTATTAGTAGGTATAGTATTAGGTAAAGTAACGTCATCACCTTGTTTTATTTCACAACGAAGGGATAGATATCAAATGCATTATAAACTTTAGAAAACCCTCAAAACTAAAGGAGATGTCGAACAGAGGGTGTTGAAGTTAAATTAAGAACTCAGGCTTGGAAGGATTAGTGAACTAAAAGACTGAATATTCAAGCAGAGGTACACGAGTAATCTTTCATATTTAATGTGTTTATCTTATTGTTGATAGCTTAATTACTTTTATGTGATTATGTGATTATTTATTAAATTATAGAATAGCTAGATAATGTATGCTTAATGTATTCGTGACTTTATGTTAAGATTAGGAAGACTTGTGAAAATAATCATGTGAGCTGTTCGCAGTAATATGCTGAGAAAATTTTAAGAACTGGAGTTGCTTGTATTCATGCGAATTGTGTAATGATATAGGAGTTTTAATGATTTACGTAAGCATGCATGTGTGTTCATGAAAATTTAATGCTTTGACTTGTACGATTTTCCTACTTCATATGTGTGTTTCGTTCCTATCATAGGTATGCTCTAGAATTGTCGATTACTCATGGGTAATAATATTAAAATATGAGATATAGTTATTCTAATCAAGTTATGTTGATAGGTAGCTATAATCGTTTTTTTAAATGACCTATATTTATTGACTTCAGTAGAGAAAAACATCGGGTTACATCTACGGAAATCATACAAGGGCATTGATATTTCTTTAGGGGAACCATTTTACTGATAAAGCATTTGGAGGAAAGGTAGGTGAAACTCACCTACGGCACGTAAACTATGTGATTAATTACGTGATATTTATGTGCTTGTAATGTGAATTTGCTGAATTATGCGATTTCGTGAATTATGTGCTTCACATGTACTTAATATTTTTGCACGTTATTTGCATATGTTGTTTGCACTACACTTGCATATCATGCTAGTGTAAGGGGGTTGAGTACCGTGTGGAACGGTAACGTTTGGGATGTTGATGAGTGGTATCAGTATAGGTTATTGCGTCGAGTGTAGGGGAACTCGGGTGCGTGCTAACTCTAACGTGACCTGAGTTGGCCGCCCGAGCGGATGAGGCGTCGAGTGACGGGATGTGTTATGACATTATAGGACATTTTGAGTATAGGGCGACTCTAACGAGACCTGAGTAGCTTACCCGCTCTAACGAGACATGAGCGGGATATGCGACTTTAACGAGACCTGAGTAGCCACCCGCTCTAACGAGACCAGAGTGGGATATTCCATTCTAACGTGACCTGAGTGGGAACCCATTCTAATGAGACCTGAGCGGGATATTTGAAATGTACTAAGTGTCGAGTCATGTGAGGTGTTGAGATGAGTAGAGACGAGTCGAGCGTGTATTTGTGAGGTGTTTGGGATTGGTGAGTGCACGTTGCATACATGCATGTTTCATCTACTGGGCAAGGAGCTCAGTTTACGTGTTGTAGGTATATACGAGTCCGGCGTTGATACACGTCACGACTAGGCGGGCTGATGGCGGTGACTCCACGGACTTTTGAGGGCAGGGCGGTACATGGATGCGACCTGTGGATGGGATGTTAAGATTTTAATATTTTGATATTTTAGTGATACGGCGTGTGTAAGTATACGGCTACGTAGACGATGTTTAATTTATTATATGTTATTTTAAAAGAGAAAATTTTTATTCGACGGGTCTTCCGCGACTTATGTTGCGAAAATCCGCCAAAATATTTATTAGAAAGTGAGGGTCGTTACACAAACACATCACAGTCTTAGTTGTTAAGTTGATCTGATTTATCTACCGTCGTCTTCATCGTCTATCTCCCTTCACGCCTATCTTTTCTCCATTCCCATGGCATCTCAGGTTTTTTTGCAGCCCAAAGTCCCAAACGCTTCGCTCTAGCATCTCTCTCCCACTGCGTTCATTTTCAAGAAGCAACGTAAGTATGTTTGTACGTATATTTGTATAGACGTCAGTGTATGTATATATGTTTGTGTATTACAGTGACTCGGTAATAACCTTGTCAAGATGTGGCCTTTGGTCGTAGGCTTTGTAATGCCAAGCTAAACCCTTCTTAAGCATTATTTCCTGAGGAAACAGGTATGAATGTTTGTGTCTTTTATGAGCATAATATAGAGTTAAATATGTCGTGTTATTACAGACCTGTACGGATACGCCGTTGCAATACACATCTCCAACGTATCTACCGTATCTATCTTCATCAAAGACTTGGACTTTCAGACACTTGCCTTCCACTATCTTAGTCAACTCTTCCTTCGCCTCTTGCCCGAAAGGCATTTTGTTCTCAGGCGCATCGATTCCCCTGTTTTTTTTTTTTCAACGATCCCAGAAAATAAATACAAACGAAGAGATTCGATTCAATTCAACTAAGCTAAACCCATTTTTTTTTCTTACTACAAACCTCAGTCTTATCCTATATTTCCGAGCAAGAACATCCCCGTTTTGAACTGGAATAGCCCTGTAAAACAGCTTTCAATCAGCAGCTAGTACCATTTTTAATACGATTCTGAGGAAAGAACGAAAGTGCAAAGACTTGTTACGACCTATATCCCAAGTCGATGATCTTCTGATGGAGTGCGTCTGCTTTATCGTAGTTCCTCTGAGAACGAGCTTTGGCCCGTTGAACAGAAGCTACCAACACTTCCCTAGGAACGACCGAAGACTCGTTAGGATCTTCGGTGCTTACGTATACAGTTATCGTATCTCCATCAGCTACAGCCTTTGCATTCACCTAAGAATTACGATACAAAGACATTCCATTCGTAGTCCAAACAAAGGTAATAACTAATAAAATTTAGCACAACGTAAACGTGAAAGAAAACACATACTGGCAACGTATGCAATTCCAATCTGATTCCTTGCGGGCGCAATGGGGGCTTCACGGTGGTGAGCTCGACCAAATTTTGAGGCAGAGGTAGACCGTAAAAACCCAGCAATCCCTTTGTTTAACGAAGAAAGACCGTTGATTCTCTGACACAACTTTCACTCAGGCAATCATAGCAAAGTAACGAAAGCTGATTGTGAGACACAATACCTCTATAACAGACTTCTGATGTCTGTTTAAGGTATGAATAATGAGCCTTGCAGCTTCTTCAGGCGTTTTGGGGGGAGGTTGACTTTCCCTCCACGCCTCGGATAATTTCTTGTACCTTCATTTTTTTTCCATGAAAACAACCTTAAAATCAAGCTCGATGTGACCAGCCCATCATGGCATTACAGCAAGCACTTTCAATGCAAGAATCAAGTGGAAAAGAAAGGGAGGAACTTTACCACTTCGCCTGAGCTTTCTTGGAGGAGACGACATGCTTGCTTAGTCCTTGAGGAACCTGAAACAAGACAAGACAAAACAAAACCAAGATTCTAACATTCATTAGATCTCCGACGCCAGCCACACAAAGGAAGGAGGAGCTAACCTGAGAAGTGATTTCGAAGTTGTATAGATCGTGGGCAAGGGCCGAAACGCAGACGTTGCGGTGAGTCCATGGTGGCCGATCGAATCAGTGCTCTCTGATGGGTTGCAGCATTGGCCGTACAGAAATCTAAGGGCGTTTCCCATCCTTCGCAAAGTTGTAGAAAGGGAATCTGTGGTCGATCCTCTGTAGTTATATGGCTTCAGATGATGCCTTCTCTTCACCTTGACGTTGACTTGCTAACTCTTACATTACAACAGTGAAAGAAATTTAACTTCGACAGTAATTCTCAGCTTCTGATTGGTGCTTAGCGGAGAGAGACGTGTGGGTGGGCTCTTTCTCTTTTTGGTAATAGTAGTAAAGTATATAATATATATACACACATAATATATACCTTAATACGTATATTCTTGCAGTTCCATTTCAGAAGTTGATTATGTTCATAATTAAATTACTCGTCGTCGCCATCGCCATAAACGTTCACCTTTCGGAAGCTTCTCACGATACCTCGGCATCTCCGACGACTAATCTCTCTCTGTGTGCTGTTTCTTGTTCAACCTTCACTACACACAGTGTGTGCATGTGTGTGAAATCCTTGAATACATGTTAGAACGAAGTTGAGTACCACCAAGAACATACTGAAATTTCTTGTAATAATGTACGAAGAAATTATTACCAGGGAAAAAAATAATGAGAAAGAGTCGAAGTAAGGAAGCGTATATTGTTATTTAGGTGATCAAAATGGAAAAAATTTCACGTGAGCTCTCTCTCTCTTTTGGATGTTCTCTATCAATAACTCACAATATAATATTATGATGCTCATACAAGAAGAAAAAAACGAGAGAGAGGCTTAAACTTGTTTTTTTTTTTGCTCACATCTTCTTCTATGCGTACTAACACAATTTATAGAATATCAAGAGCAAAAAAATCCAAACATAAACTTCAACAAAACAAACTCTTTTTCGATTTTTCCACTTCATCTTATCTCTTCGCTGATTGCTTGTCAAACATGTAATGCTTATTTTCTTCATTTGGTGCTTATTTTCTTAATTTGTTTGCTACTTTCGGCTCCATATTTTTAATATATTGAGCTTAGTCAACAAATCCCCCCCTTAAGCTCAATATCTTCCTGTCTTTTCATCCCGAGCATCCTCTTTAGGTTTTCAAATGTGCTTGTTGGTAACGGCTTCGTGAAAATATCTGCAACCTGGTCCAAGCTAGCTACGTGGACCATCTTCACTTCTCCATTTTTTATGTGTTCCCTAATAAAATGAAAACGAGTATCAATATGCTTGCTTCTCTCATGATGAATCGGATTTTTCGCCAACTCGATCGCTGACTTATTATCGACTCGAATTTCGGTTGGCTCATCTTGTCGAAGATTCAACTCGAGCAGTAAATTCCTCAGCCAGATTGCGTGACAGACACACCACGATGCTGCCACATATTCTGCTTCGCAAGTTGATAGAGTCACGATTGGTTGTTTTTTCGATAACCAGGTGAATGCCGTATTCCCAAGATAAAATACGTAGCCGCCAGTGCTTCTTCGATCATCAATATCTCCACACCAATCGCTGTCCGAATATCCGATCAGTTTGGAGTCACTCGATTTTGAGTAGAACAGCCCGAGTGATTGTGTTCCTCGGATGTATCGTAGAATTCTCTTCATTGCCTTTAGATGTGACTGCCTCGGATCCTCCATATAGCGGCTAACGACTCCAACGCTATAAGCGATATCGGGTCTCGTGCATGTCAAGTATCGCAGACTGCCTACGAGACTTCGATAGTCAGTCGCATTCACTCCTTGTCCTCCGTCAAACTTGGACAGTTTTGTTCCAAGTTCCATCGGTGTCGCTACGGGGTTGCTCTCCTCCATTTTATTTTTCTTCAGTATAGCCTTCGCATACGCTTCTTGCGATACAAAAATTCCCGTGCTTCTTTGCTCGACTTCGAGACCGAGAAAATATTTCATCAGTCCCAAGTCCGTCATCTCGAATTCCTTCGTCATCACCTTCTTGAAGTCGTTGACTATTTTCTCATTGCTTCCCATGAAAATAAGGTCATCGACATAGAGAGCGACGATGATCTTTTCCTTTCCTTCTCGTTTGACGTAGAGGGTGTGCTCGAACGGACATTGCTCGAACTTGTTCTTTTTGAAATATCCGTCGATCCGGGTGTTCCATGCTCGCGGCGCTTGCTTTAGCCCATAAAGCGCCTTTTTTAATTTCAACACCTTACCTTCTTTTCCTGGTTTTGTATATCCCGGGGCTGCTCCACGTAGACTTCTTCCTCGAGTTCCCCGTTCAGAAAAGCGGACTTCACGTCCATCTGGTAGATTGGCCAGTTGAGTTGTGCAGCTTGAGCCAGGAGCAAACGAATTGTCTCCATTCTTGCAACGGGAGCGAAAACTTCGTCGTAATCTATTCCCGCTTGTTGTCGATAGCCCTTCGCCACCAATCTCGCCTTGTAACGTTCAATTTTTCCTTGAGCACTCATCTTCTTCTTATAAACCCATTTGACTCCAATCGGTTTATGCCCGTTTGGCAACTCCACAAGTTTCCATGTGTCGTTCTTTTCGATCGCCTTTATTTCCTCGTCCATCGCCGTTTTCCATTTCTTGTCTCTTATGGCTTCTTCGAAACTAATTTGTTCCGAGTCAGCTAGTAAGCAGACTAGGTGAACCTGTTCGGTTGATCTGTACAGGTCCTGCATGCTTCGCATCCTCGGCTTTCTTGGTTCGTCATCCTCGTCAGTTTCTTGAGACGAAATCGGAACAGGTATTGGTGCAACGATCAGTGGTTCTTCAGGCGTTGTGTTTTCTTCAACGTTCCAGCCCCACGAACTTTCTTCGTCTACCCGAACATCGCGACTTACTATCACCTTTTTGTTTTCAGGGTCATAGAGCCGATACGCCTTCGTCTTCTCATCATACCCAATAAACACGAGCTTTTTGCTTTTGTCGTCGAGCTTGGTTCTTCTCTGGTCGGGCACATGTGCATACGCCACACTTCCAAATATTTTGAAGTGAGCTACCGTCGGTTTTCGGCCAGTCCATGCTTCCTGTGGTGTTTGATTCTCGAGGCTGTGATGTGGACATCGGTTCTGTATATATATGGCACATCGTACCGCTTCGGCCCAAAATTCCTTTGGCATGTCCTTGCTTTTTAACATTGATCGAACCATGTCGAGAATGCTTCGGTTCTTCCTTTCAGCTACGCCGTTCTGCTGTGGTGAATAAGGTGCGGTGAGGAACCTCCTGACGCCTTGCTCCTCGCAAAAAGTTACAAAAGCGCCTGAAGTATATTCTCCACCTCTGTCTGAGCGGAGCGCCTTGATGTTTGAACCCGTCGCCTTCTCGACTATAGTTTTGAATTTTTTAAATGTCTCGAGCGCTTCTGATTTTTCCTTTAGAAAGTACACCCACGTCTTGCTTGAGTAGTCGTCGATGAAAGTAATAAAGAATCTCCTTCC
This sequence comes from Craterostigma plantagineum, assembly GCA_027422505.1. Lineage (NCBI taxonomy): Eukaryota > Viridiplantae > Streptophyta > Magnoliopsida > Lamiales > Linderniaceae > Craterostigma > Craterostigma plantagineum. Next base: position 29,391,669 of record JAPQWV010000003.1, on the reverse strand, counting down.
ACCGAATGATTCTGGTGTTATCGGCCCGCATATGTCTGTATGTATGAGCTCGAGCGGTTTGCGCGCTCGATATTCTGCCTGCTTTTGGAACGTCGTCCTCGTATGTTTTCCGATTACGCAGCTTTCGCAAAGCTTCTTTTCGCCTTCTATCACCGGCATTCCGTTGACCATGCCTCTTTTGGAGAGTTCCTTTAGGCCACCGTAGTGCAGATGTCCAAATCGCATATGCCACAAATGGTCTTTGTCCTCCACGTCAACTTGCAAACATTTTTCTTGAATCGCCTTCAGGTTGAGTCTGAACATTCGGTTCCTTTCCATCTCGACCCGTGCGATCATTCTTCCGTCTTTGTTTCTTAGTTGTAATGAGCGATCCTTCATGAACACCGAACATCCTTTTTCAAGCAACTGGCCCATGCTTAAGATGTTCGTTTTCAAGTCGGGTACGAAGTAGACGTCCTCGACCGATCCTTGTCTGCCGTCGTTTTGAGAGAAGCATATTTTCCCTCGGCCTTTGACTTCAATTTTCGATGCGTCTCCAAAGGACACATGGCCATCCTCGATTTTCTTTAGATCCGTAAAGAGATGTTTGTATCCGCTCATATGATTGCTTGCACCGGTGTCAAGATACCACACCATGTCGCTGCCGGGACTCGTATCCTCGAGAAACACCTTCGTCTTTTGGCTCTTCTTGTGTGATTAGATTCGCATTTTCGTCCACCTTCTTTTCGGACCAACAGTCTTTTGCGAAGTGCCCGAACTTGCCGCAATTGTAGCACTCAACGCTCGGTCGATTCGAGCGACCACCTCGCCATTGAGCTCGACCTCGTCCTCTCCAATTTTGATTGCTCGTTTGCCGTTGTTCCGGATTGTATCCTCGTCCTCGGCCTGAATTTTGACCAAAACCTCGTCCTCGTTGACCTCGTCCTCGACCTCGGCCGTGATGGGTATATAGCGCCTTGTCATCTTTCAATGATAACTTCGTCTGTAGAGCCCCGTCAAGCGATTCCTGCTTCTTTTTTTTCCTCCGTTGCTCGTGAGCTTCGAGCGAACCGGAGAGTTCGTCGACCGTCATTTCTTCGAGATCTTTGGATTCTTCAATTGCACATACCACGTTCTCGTACTCGTCCGTCAGAGAGCGGAGAATTTTCTCGACGACTCGGGCTTCCGATAGGGCCTCACCATTACTCTTCAACCGATTCGAGATTGTTTGTACTCTCGTTATATAATCGGATACGCCTTCGCCATTCTTCATTCTTGTCATTACGAATTCGCCACGAAGAGTTTGTAGCCGTACTTGTTTTACTCGGTCGGCGCCTTTGTATGATGTCTCCAATTTTTCCCATGCTTCCTTCGAATTTTTCACGTCTGCTATCTTTTCGAGGCCGGGATCGTCTAACGCTTGGTGGATGAGGTTGAGCGCGGTGTTGTCTAGTTGGCGAGATTCTTCCGACGCCTTAAGTTGAGCCGCGTCGTCCGTTTTTTTCGGTTCGGTGTACCCTTTTTCTACGATATTCCATACGCCTCGCGACCCGAGGAGTACCTTCATTCGGATAACCCAACTATCATAGTTGAGTTTTGTGAGGCGCGGGACGGGCATGACTTCGACTGACATGGCTCTGATACCAATTTGTTATTTAGGTGATCAAAATGGAAAAAATTTCACGTGAGCTCTCTCTCTCTTTTGGATGCTCTCTATCAATAACTCACAATATAATATTATGATGCTCATACAAGAAGAAAAAAACGAGAGAGAGGCTTAAACTTGTTTTTTTTTGCTCACATCTTGTTCTATGCGTACTAACACAATTTATAGAATATCAAGAGCAAAAAAATCCAAACATAAACTTCAACAAAACAAACTCTTTTTCGATTTTTCCACTTCATCTTATCTCTTCGCTGATTGCTTGTCAAACATGTAATGCTTATTTTCTTCATTTGGTGCTTATTTTCTTAATTTGTTTGCTACTTTCGGCTCCATATTTTTAATATATTGAGCTTAGTCAACATATATGGGATCTTTCTTCTTAATCTTTTGATCAGAAACAGCTGATATAATAACAGGCTTGAACAAACTTAGTTTTTACCTCATGATTTAGAGAAGATACATATTAGGCACTAATAAACTCTGTATATGAAATGACCCTCTAAGCTTTTTTCTTTTCCTTCAACAAGACATTCTCAGCTGTTCAGTTCTTTCTCCAAGTCCTCTCATGTACTCTGATTTCTTTCCAGCAAAATAGATAAAAATGGGAAAAATTATCAGTTCACTTCTGCTCCTACTCTTTAGCATGTAAGCAATTGTAAGAGAACTCAAACATTGTTTCTTTCCATTTTAGATGGATGCTGACGACGAAGATGATGATGATATTTACTGACAGAGAAGGTCTGATGAGATGAAATGACGTCAGCGCTTACGACTTCAGGCGACAACCTTAAGACTTGCTGCATAAGTATTCTTGAAAATAAACAAATTATATATTAATTTTGGCTAAAATAAGATAAGGGGTTTTTACACATAAATCTTTCTATTGTTTTGATAGGTAATAGTCCTTCCTTACCGACTAAATCTTTGTAATTAAGGAGAGGATCAAGAAATTAGCTGCCATTAGCTAATAACGCTCTTTATTACCAATTTAGTGGAGAAAAATGTGTAATTAAATTAAAAGTCAAAAGTGTATGTCCTTATAATATCTTCGTCTGAAGTTTGACTAAATTAGGACCAAATCAAGAAATTGCTTAGTTCTCAAGCAAAATCAGATAAAATAGAAAACGAATAGTCAGGCAAGTTGCCCAATAAACAAATCATAACGTGTGGTTGGGAATCTTCGAACGACACGTGTCGAATTACGGTTGCCTTTGTGCCACGTCACCAGTCCCAGCCTAAAACCCAAGAGCCAAGAAACAGAGACTAGAAATATCTAAAATCTATAAATATCTCCCCCCGCTCGAAATGCTCTTTTACCCACTCGCAAGTCACAAAGTAGCAGTCTTTTGGAAAAATCAGAAACGATTTTGATTCTCCAACTGTGTGTGAATCGCCGAGGAAAGGATAAAGTTCAAGAATTGGTGGTATGTCGCCTGGGCTTGATCAGAGGTGAGATTTCTTTTTTCTAATTTTGTTTGGGATTTTAGGGTTTTCGATATTTTCGGCTATTGTAATTGCTTCTTTTTGTTTCGTTTATGTAGAGATACAGATATGGCGTGCTCGATAACGCCGGCGCAGCCCATCGGCTCGGGGAGGAGAAGGAAGTCAGGAGCCAAAAACGTGGCGGAGACTATCGAAAAGTGGAAGGAATACAACAGCGGCCTCATTTCTGGAGACAATTCGTCGCCGTCGCTCAGAGCTCCGGCGAAGGGATCGAAGAAAGGCTGCATGAAAGGAAAAGGCGGGCCAGACAACAGTCGCTGCAATTACAGAGGCGTTAGGCAGAGGACTTGGGGCAAATGGGTAGCCGAGATAAGAGAGCCACACAGAGGAAGTAGGCTTTGGCTTGGGACGTTTGCAGCTGCTAGAGAAGCCGCTCTTGCCTACGACGAAGCTGCTAGAGCTATGTATGGCCCTTTTGCCAGGCTTAATTTCCCGGGTGACAAAGACGATTCCTCCTCATTGAGGCCTGCAGATTCTGCTGGTTCTAGCTTGTCTGAGGCGTGCTACGACGGTGGCGTGAGAAAGAAAGATGAAGATTCTGATGTGCAGATTGAGGAAAAGGGTGCTGATAATGATGAGCAAAACAGAGTAAGCGAGGAAGCTGAGGTGAAGAAGGAAGCTGTCGAATTTCAATCAAAGACAGATACTGAGGCTTTCGAAAGGGACACGGGCCAGCCAAGCGGTTCTCTCAATGGTTTCCCAATCTATGAAATGTTGGACGTGGAGGGGCTTCTTGAGTCAATTGAATCTGATCAAAGGTTGTCATTTCCCGGCCCTGTCGAGTCAAGCTACTTCGCCGAGTCATTCGTCCATGGTCAGCATGGAGCAGAGCATGGCGATTCTGGGCTCGAGTTCTTGAACCCGGGAAGAGAAGAGGATTGGAATCTCGTGCTCAGCGATCTTCCTTTCGATTTTCCGCCTGGTTAGTGATCTGTGGTTCAACGTTTGGCTCAAGAAACCAGATGAAAGGAGACAAAATTTTGCGACGGCTCTTATAGTATATTAGAAAAGAGAACTTGCTTTTTCCCATGGATCATCCCCTTGTTCTGTTTCTCTGTTACTGTTTTCGTCGTTCGATCTGGCCTTTCGAATGACCAGACGAGTAGTGCTCTAGGCTAAGTCAAGACATGGTATGCAGTTACAGTTTTCTGACATATATACATACATTCTTTGATTGGTTTTACCAATGTGGAAGGAGATAAATGAATCTCAAATCAATTCCTAGTAACTGGAAAGAAAAACAAACTGGTAAAAGAATCACAGAGAATACCATAAAAAGATCTCAGGGATAGAAAAGCTTGGCGAAAAGAAGCTCGTTCCACGTATCTTGAATCCCGGGCAAGCACCAGTGTACGCAGTCGGCGTAGCTCACGGGATTCGCAATCTGCTCAGGCGTCAGCGGGCTCCACTGCTGCTTGTAGATCGAAGAGTGTGCATCCTTTCGATAGCTCGAAAGCTGAGTGATGTTCAAGAACGTAATGGGTACGTCGGATTTCCTAAACACCTCTCCGATGACCCTCATTATGCCCTTCCTGCAATCCGATCCCCAGTAGTTGGGATCTTTGATCATCGTCGTCTGATTGTAGCAGTTCCCATTTGGATTCCCGCCCCAGTCTCCCGCCCTATTCGTAAAAATTTTCAGACAAGATGAAAAAGGTTTGTAGTAAGCACCATGCTCTGTTCCATAGCTGGTGGTGAATGTGCAACTCTAACCCTTAAACCGTACAACAGTCAGTTGCCACAGTCTAGTTTGATCGCTGAGTCAGTAAGTCAGTAGTACATAGGAAAGAAGAGAGTGCATGTGCTTACTTTCCGTGAGTAGGGGACATGCTGGTGAAGAAGACTCGGGTTTTTTGGGGATGCATGTTCTTCTTGACCCATCTGAGCATGCTCTTCAATCCCATTCGATAGGCTTCCTCCGTCGGGAGCTTCACTATCTTCTTGTCCTCGTCCTCGAACGATCCCTGCCTGGGGACCAAAAAAACAAACAGAAGCCAATTTCATGTACTGCCATAAAAAGTTACATCATAAATTGAGGACTTCAGCCTAAAACCTTAACTAAGCAATATGAGAAGTTACGTACAGAATGTTGAATTCTAGGCCGGTCATCCACCATAGGTATGTGTTGAAGACGATTATGTCGGCTCCTTTCCAGTGCTTGCCGTGCTTGTTGATCGACCCTTTCCTCACCACTCTGTCGCTTATTCTGTGCACTACGGCGTCGTCCGAGTTCGATTCGAGGAGGAACGGGGCCCAGTAGAACTCGATCGTTGCGTTGTAGTCCTATAATAAGGTCCAAGGATTAATGTTGCTGTCATTTTATTACCAGAAAAACATAGAGAGAGTTCGATTTGTAGGATATTATTACCTTCGCTGTGAAGACGGTTAGTGAGCCGTTGGTATTCATTGATTTGGAATCTTCTGGAAGGTTCTTATGGAGAAGGCAGACCATGGAAACGTACTGCCCCCTGTTGAGGGAATCTCCAACGAACAGCATTCTCTTGCCGCGGAGAGTTTCGAGCATTAATGTTGCATTAAAACTGTAGAAAAAAAACAGCGTACGTCAGCACTCTTTTTGGCTCTTATTGAATAAAATAAGAAATAATAACATTAGTAATAATGAAGCAATAACTCGACATTATTATGGCTAAAGTAGGTGGTAAAATAGGTGAACTAACGTTTGGTTGGATGATGCTTGATTTCGAAGCCATGAGAGAAAGGTGACATTATTATTAAAAAAAGAAATCGGATATAACTTTCAAAATTTCTAAGCTTTTAATTTACGTTTAAATAATGAAAGAATGATCTCAAAGGATTCAAGCACTTCCGTAAAAGACTGTAGAAATGGATTTCCGATCAGAACAAATTAAATTAAAAAATTTTACCTCGGAAGGGAACAACCGTGAGGTTGCCACCTCCACCGCTGATAATCCCTCTCCGGCCTGCCGTGTTCTTGACACGTCAGCTGCGGCTGAATGTACGGACACTCCCATTCCTCGTACATGGGCTTTGTCTCCTCGTCCCAAACCCACCTTCCACTAAACACATCACATCGACGACGACGGCCATCTTCTTCTTCTTCATCACCGCCGATCACAAATGGAAGCTTCTGCGCTAATGATTTCTTCTCTAACGAAAACACAATTAAACAAAATATAAATTTTTATCATCATTATCATTCATACTACACACACAGAATACAGATTGTAATTTAAAAATGTTTGCATGACGACTCACTAGTCGCTACGAACACCGAGGGAGGGCGATCGTTATTGCTGTGTTGCTGAGGGGCGGCGGCGCTGTAAGAATAGAGCTGAGAATAAAAAATGCAGCTGAAGTCTTCGCCGGAGAGGATGGTAACGAAGAGGATGAAGGCTAACAAGGTGAAGACGTAAGGTGAAAGGCGGGATTTTCGAAGCACGGCGGCGGCGGCGGAGGAAGAAGACGACGAAGATGAAGAAGAAGGAGGTGGTTTCATTTGAAGCAGACTTTGTTTTTTTACGACAGTCGATGATCTTTGATGGTCTGTTATGGTGGTGACATGTGGAGTGTGTTTGTGTATAAATGTGTGAGCTTTTAATTATTGCTTTTGTTAATTAAAATAAAGGTTTGGTTTTAGTATCATTGCTGTCTTTCTTTTTTATATATATTGTGGTTATATGAAGTGATGTATAAGAAATGGCCGGCTGAATCAGCATATTAGCTTGTTAACTATTCAAGCAATCATTTTGTAATAACAATTATAGTGTGAATGGTTATTTTTATATTTTACCTACTTAAAATTATATGTACTTATATTTAAATTGCCGACCTTTAAAAGGATTGTATCCCCAATACATCATTCCTTCAAATAGCCTCTCTTCCCTATGTAATTTGTGTGAACCTGGGACACAATTGAGAATTAATATTTGTTGACGATTTCCACTATATGTCATGCTCATTAGGAAATGAAATTATTTTATTGGACAACATGGGCAATAATGTTCTAGCAATATAAAATTATTCTAAAATTACCGAAGGACGAAGTCAATTAAGTGCAATGAGTAGATTGTAATAATGACAGGAGAAACCTTCGATATTGCCTTGCTTGAAAGATAAGTCTTATAAGAGAAAAAAGAAACAAAATAAAAAAGGTAGGAAATCAATGAACTATTCATGGTTTGAGAAGTTAAGACAGATTCGGTAAGGTTTATGCTTATAATTGACATTTTCTGGTGAAACTTCCATGTCATAGTAGGTTGTGGCTTTGTGTGACATTCATATAATATATTGGAGTGGTTAAATCGTTGAATTTCCAAGTCATAAAATTCAACTGTGACAAGCGAGCGTAGCTGTAGTTAACCAAACCCAAATTATGTAAAGCAACGTGTAAAAAATTAATAAAACAGGAAATTAAATCAACTAATAATTCTTATCAAGACAGAAAGAAATACATTTGATTATGGGCTTAAAACGTGGGCCTGAGCCCATAGAAGACAACGTTGTCTTAGTCGGGCCTTAACGTCGATTTACAACATAAAATCTCTTGGGCTATTCAGTTCTTTATTTTTTTTTCTTTTATTTTTTTGTTTGACTTATTTTCTTATTGTTTTTCATTTATATATTTATATATGTACTCACAAAGGCACAACACACGTGAGGGAGACACCACCACACTCAAATATTATTCTCAGTCTCTCTCTCTCTCTGCTCAGAGTTTGTTACACACTGCACTGCAATACAGCTATACTTACACGTCTATATATATATATATCTCCATTGGTGTGTTTATAGGCACTGAGTTCATTCGCACGTTTTCATACAGCTATTGTTTCTCTTTCTCGAAATCTGCAGGCAATCGTTTGTAGGGAAGATGTTCTACTCTCATCAGCTACTGGCACGCAAAGCTTCGCTTGGTCAAATATGGTGAAGCATCGCCCATCTTATTATATGCGCGTCGTGTGATTGCATTGCATGTTAATCTAGCGTTGCTTAGCATATTTAGTAATCTGTCGATCAAAGAGATACGAAGCGTAATCCATGTTGTATGAAAACATCAGCCGTCGTTTTTCGCTGATGCTAGCTTTATACCCAGTTCTGGTCGGATTCTCTATTTTCTATCGAGTTGAAGATTTTGATGCTCGAGGGACAGAAACTGTTATGATCGATGTGATTTTCGAGTTGTTTTTATTTTTATTTTTCTCTAATGCGAGGGCCGATGGGTATAACTCTTTTTAACTCTGTAGTTTTCTGCAATTTTTTTGAAGGATGGCTGCGACGATGCATGCTAAGATACACCGTAAGAAGCTGGACAAGCTCAACATCATCAAAATCTGGTAAAACAAACTGAGAGTTTTTCTACGACAAGTTTTCAGTTAGATTTCTGTATGCGCACATTTGGTGACGAACCTTCGTGAACAGTGAGGAGATTTTGAACCCTTCGGTTCCTATGGCTCTCAGGCTCTCTGGAATTCTCATGGGTATGCCATCGATTTCTTTATCCAAAACGAATATGTTCATTGTTAACAATGTTTGATGTATAACTTTCAGGCGGAGTTGTGATTGTTTATGAGAGGAAAGTAAAACTCCTTCTCGGTATGGTCCAATTACATCAAACATATTTAAGCCCCTTTTGTCCTTAATTCTGGGAACGTGAAGATTTCAAGTGCTCATGCCTTACCTTTTTCTCTGTTTTCTTTTATTGTGGTGTAATTTACAGATGATGTCACACGTCTACTGGTAAGTGCATTTGTCCTCTCTGAAACCGAAGAGCTCAATATTTGCTGTACTGAAATTCAAAAGGTACGAACATGGTTTAATTTAGGTTCAAATCAATGAAGCTTGGAAGGTTAAGTCGATTCCATCAGATCCGACAAGATTGCCCAAAAACAAAGCTCAAGCCAAGTGAGAATAATATCACCCTCCTTACTGATTTCCATTTGGTACCATAATCTTTACTTACTGTAAAGTTCACCTGATATCAATGAGTTTGATGTTCTTGAAAATGGTGATGTATTGCTCTCCTACATACCTAGAAATTACTTCAACACGCAGATAACTGGGATTTAGCTAACTGTCAGCTTTGTTTGTTTTGTGGGACTGAAGATACAAAACAGTGACTCTGCCCCCCAATCGTGAAGAAGACCTTGAAGATGTTGAAGAGTCACTTGCCTATTCTAATGCAAACAACTACTATATGGATTTTCAGCAGACTTCCTACATTGCCATGGTGTGAAAATTTTGCAGCATGATGTGTTCTGCACCATCTACTTACATATGGTGTGTTGCCTGAATTTTTCTTTTAATTTCCGTTATCGATTTTTGGATGACCAGAGACTGGACGACGTTGAGGATCCATACCTGAATCAGGATCGAGCAAGTGAATTTAACCATAACCATCATCAAGGTATCTATGATTTTCTTCAAAAGTTCAACTGTGAATCTGGGCAGCAGTGCTTACCAAAACACCTCACTCAATCCTAACTATTTCCATTGCAGTTGATGCAGTTGATATTACCTTAGCTGATAATTATGATTCGTTTCAGCCTGATACCACTACGTTCAATCGCTTCGAAAGGTGTGAAAAAATAGATATAGTTTTGGTCACAATATACAAAATTGAACTAGTATGACTTTGTTGGAACAAGGAGAATAGAGAAAGCTTTTGATCATATCTGGACACAAAGGTTCCTAGTTGAAAAGGCTCCGTATTATCCATAACCTTGCGCCAAACTTGAGTTAAACTTTCGTTTCTTTGATAAAGGTTTGACATTGAAGGAGATGAGGACACGCAAATGAACTTCAGTCCACCCAGGCACGCTGAGATGCCTAACACTCTAATACCATCACCACCACCTCTTCGTGACGACCCTGAGAAACATAAGGAACAGAGGACTGAACTTGGTTAGTTGCAGTAGTTTTGCTAGTTGATTCTGTAACATCAACTGTATATTTCTCATGTTGTGTAGGATGAGGATAAACATATCTTCCTTCTCAAATTCAATGATATTGCAATGTTCCGTGTGCTGATATTGAGAATGATTGCTTGCAGCTGATAACACTCGTGAAATACGTCTCGAAGAACAAGTGATGCAGCAACCTGACAATAATATCATGGATAATAAGGTAGGTAGTACATGAGAAACGCAACCTCTCTATACTATTTGATGCTTGGTATCTGCAGAATCAGACGAAGCAAAGGAATTCTCGAAAGGGTACAAGAAAACAAGCACCCTTTGTCATGGACAATGATCTGAACATAATCCCAGGTGCTGTTTATCAATCTTGGCTCCAAAATCCCTCCGACCTTGTGTCGAAAAGAGGAAGAAAGGTGATAATAGCTCTCCATTTACTTAAACTTCTTGGCAGGCATCTCTTAGATTTTACTAATATTTCTCTGCATGTGCTTAATCTTGTCATATCATTCTGGAAATAAATTGCGTTTCGGAAAAACATATTCTGCAGCTGTCCAGGGGTCTCTCTTCTGTAATGAAGATGGGAACAATCACGGACTTGCCTTCCATAGTACTAACGGAAAGGCTGTTTTCGAATGGAGACAGACAAGTGTATTGTCCAACACCTCTATTGGAAACGTGGATGAGGAACACTCAACCTCATGATTCACCATCAGGTCAGCTACAATTTGAACCAGTCTCTTCTCTTCTCCATTGGAAAAAAAAAAGAAAAAGGAAAAGACTGATGAAATCATTCTCGTTCTTACAGGTCGAACCTCTCATTTTCAGCCACGAGAACCATCTTCCTCCTCTCCACCACAAAGAATGAACTTTATGGGAGCAATGGGAGATGTAAGTCATTCGATACAATTCATGTTTGCTGTGAAATAAAAGCATATGTTCTTCATAGTCTAAATGCTGGTTTTAAACGACGGGTCACAGCCTTTCGAAGATCATCACAGTAGAGCTGGGTCGCATTCAATGGGAATCTCCGTCGAGAAACTAAGAACAAATGTCGATATCGGCGAGATACCACCCGAGATCTTAGTGGATGAGCTCAAAAGCAACCTCGCCAACGCCTCCAATTCCAATCTGATGGAAACACCACAAAATTCAGGTACGCTTATGCGTATGTAAGCGTTGAAGTCCCATTCTGAATCTTATTTCTTACGGCAGGCGATGGCATACGTTCGATTCCCAGTTCTCGATCTGGGCACGGTTTCTTATCGCACACCTCCTCTGGACGGTGATTCCTTTTTTTGAAAGATGATATCATTGCTTTACTATAATAACGATGCTCAAGTAATGATAATGCTTCTGCTTATTATTACTCCCCCATGATTCATTCAGGTCAAGCAAGAAAAGGCCTTTCTCTGGATCAAGGAACAGTGACAATGGGCTCGAGCCTGTCGCCGAAGAGCGATCGTGGGACCATCCCGAACCAACCTTCGAATTCATGGGACGAGATGAGAATAATCGAGTGGCAACTCCCGACGAGGGTAATAAGATTTTCGTGAGAGCAATTTTTATCTTATCTTTTCTTTTTTTGATTTATAATGTTGCAAACTTTCATGCATCTTTTTGCATGCAGAACTTATGGTAGAGACTGGCCCGACTCAAACCCAAAAACGCCCGAAGAACGACGATGAGCAGCAGCCTCTCAACCACATAACCAACTCGATCAGAATGTAATAATACGTCTTTTTCTCAATAATTCTATTACATATCCTCCCATCAGTGTCCTAATATTTTTGTAAAAGGAATACTTTCGTCAACTAAATGATCATTGTTCAGGCAACTGAAGAACCACTTCGACACGCCGGGATCTGCCACGTCGGAGTCTCTCGACCAATTAGCTTCTGGGATGAACAAGAAGAGAGCAGCATGCCTCTTTTACCAAACATGTGGTAATAACTATTCTCGTAAATTATCACATGTTTATGATGATGGTGATGACGATGATGATATCTAACCGCAGCTTATTATATGATGCCATACTATGATTTATGGCGACTTACAGTTCTTGCGACGCGCGACTTTGTGAAGGTCCAACAAAGGGAGCCATATGGAGAAATATTCATATCAAGAGGTGAAAAGATGTGATTATATGAAGAAAAGAACCTACGTCGATCATCAGATAGGTTTTTGATTAATGAATATACAACATATGCAGTCATCTAGACATATATATTTCCAAGTATCATCTATATACGTAGATCCTGATATGAATGAACACACCACGTGGTTGTGGTTTTTTGTTAAAGATCTTGAACATTACTCTTGCACACTATATGAAATTTATTTTAATTTAAGATAGTTCTTGAAATTATATATTTAATTATTTATTATAAATGATACAGTTAGAGGTATATGATTAATTAAAAATAGTAATTAACTACAATTATAATTAAAAGGTATCGTGTAGTTTTGAAATTTAATTATAATTTTTTGTTGTGAGAGCAATAGGCAGTTTACTCATCCCTATGCTTACTAAGAAAAACTAGTATATTGAGCACAGCGTGTGCTTAGGGTTGCAAACGAACCAAATCGAATCGAATATCGTAATATTCAATTTGTATTCGTTAATTTTTTCAAGTATTCGTATTCGATTCGATTCGTATTCGAATCCTAAAAATCGATTCGATTCGATAACGATATTCGAATATTCGAAAGAAAATTTCAATTTTTTCCCATAAAACCTGTTAGAATTACAAAATAATTTCAAAAAATTACAAAATCTAAAAAACAGCTCAATGTTCGTATTTACTTTTTATTTTTACACTTGGACCGTGAGTTAAATAGATGAAGGGTTTGCTTTATTTTCTTTTATGGGTCAAAACAAATAAATAATTTGGGTCTAATATTTTATTTGGGTTTACAAGTATATATATATATTATTTAAATATATATTACATTAAACGAATCGAATATTCATTAATTTTTTGAATCGAATACAGACATATTCTTATTCGTATTTGAAATTATTCGATCATAAAAAGTATTTGTATTCGTATTCGTTTATTTAGAATTCGAATCTTAAATTTCGAATCGAATCTCGAACCGAACCGAACCGAAAATATTCGGTTCATTTGCAACCCTACGTGTGCTCCAATACGTAAAATTATATTATTTTATGTTTATAAGTTATATTCAGTTTAATATGTCTAATATATTATATGATATTCTATTTCTAATTAAGAAATCTTTTGAATTATAACAGGGAAAATAATTTTATCGTAGTATTAGAATAAATTAAAAAGTTAAAGGATTGAATTGTAATTAAGAATGAAAAATTAACATACCAAATTGAATTGGATAGTTACTCTAATGCCTTCAATTATATAATAGACAGATAGAATAGATTAGTAGTGCGTGCCTGGGGCTGCCATTTAGAAACACGACGCGTGTCACAATATAGTCCGAATTGGGTTCAATCTTTTCGAAGCCCAAAATGAACATTCCGGCCCGAAGATATTGGGCCTGTTATTTCATCAGGCCCGTATCACAATTGTCTATTTTTCCTTATTACCTTCTAACATCACACACAGAGAGAGAGAGAGAGAATCAGTCGTCAGCTAAACCAAAGCAAGAGAAAGCGATGTCGACCTCTTACGACCACGATCTATCGATCGACGGCGGCTATGTCGATGACAACGGCTATTCCAACTTCGAATCGAACGATGAGGAATATCAACCATCCGATTTTGGAGTTTTGCCGTCTGGCGAGGATGAAAACGGTCCGATTCTTCCCGATGAGATGGGACCCGAGGAAGGTTACGCTCTCAGAGAGTGGCGAAGGTGTGCGATTTTTTTCTTCGTCTTTTTTTTTTTTCAATTGGATTGTGAATTTTGTTAGTGCGATACTGGGTTTGTGGTTGGTTTAATCGTCCATTCCCTGTGATTCAAGGATTGTGCATATTGAGTTGATGCGCCGTAGCAATTCCGTCTATTATGCTTATCGCGTTGTTGAACATTAGATTGCCATACGATTATTTGCGAATTATTCTTATTACCAGAGGATTAATGATGAAAATTTTCCCTAATAATATTCCTTCGGAAGATAGTTTATCTGGACGCTTCTGTCATGATTAGGGTTTTGGTTTGTGAATCTCTCGTAGTAGCTGCGTAGGCTCCATGTCGAAGTGCCTGAGCTTTTGTTGTATCGATGAAGCTCACGTTTTCTTTTGGCGGCTTATGTCAAATGATTATGGCGATTATGGTTCCCCCATGAATAAACCTACTGACCAGTGACGGTGATGTTTGTGATAGACAAAATGCAATTAGGTTGGAGGAGAAGGAGAAGAAAGAAAAGGAGCTTCTCAGCAAGATTCTCGTCGAAGCCGATGAGTACAAAGTCGAATTCCATAGGAAGAGAGAATTAGCTGTTGAAAGCAGCAAAGTCACTAACCGGGAAAAGGAAAAGGTTAGGCCACCTTGTAATTACCTTTTTTCTTTCGATCCCAGACATTTTTGAAAATGACATACCCATCCATCATCATATCATCAGGCTTTCGTTGCTGGGCTCGAAAAATTTCACGCCGAGGCAGACAAGGATTACTGGAAATCGATCGCAGAGCTGCTCCCCAGGGAAATCCCTGCGCTCGAGAAAAGGAAAGGCAAGAAGGACCAACAAGAGAAGAAGCCTTCAGCATTCGCAGTCCAAGGTCCCAAACCTGGAAAGCCAACCGATCTATCGAGAATGAGAGGCATACTCGTAAAGCTCAAGAACGATGCCCCGTCCCACCTCAAGTTTTCGCCAGCAGTCGGCGATTCTACCGAAACCTCCACCACAGCTGTGGCTGTCGCATGATTGAAGTATCGATTATGAATCGAAACTTGGAATGTCTAAGGCAAATCGTTGGCTCGATTAATGTTTAGTATAATAATGTAGCTGCAAAAACGACCCGATTATGGCATACTTATAATGCTGCTGTTGAATGACATATTGCGTTCTATTATTCTTACTTTGGCCAACTTTAGAAGATTAACCTTACTCTGAGCAGAAAGGTAGCAAAAAAGAGACAGACAGCACAAAAACGATGGAGTCAATGATCTAAACAAGTCGAGATACATAAACACAAACAACAACTGCAAGAGATCATCTACCGATTTTTCACAGATTTTTTTTACACCAATACATTAATTAGTCAGCAACAAAAGTACTCCGAGACAACAAATCTTTTGCTTTAACGCAGCAGAAGAAGATGAAATTGCGTCACCTACCGTGTAAGCTTGCGGGAGATCGAATGCCCTTGTCGCTGCTGACATCATCGTCCAATTCGTGTCCGTTCACGTAAAAAAGAGCGCTGTTGACCTCTGAGCTGCTGGCGTTACTGCTCGTCGCCAGCGGAGAATCAGAGACGCTAACCGTTCTGCTTCTGTTCGTTGCCCCGACAGACCTCACGCTATACATGGAAGACGCTGGAATATTCGTCATAAGAGGGCGTAGATTCCCAGGGACAGTTTGCCTTATACCCTTCAAGAAAAAGAAGAAAAGCCAAAAAATCACAATCACTCAACTGAAAGAAGATGGAAAAAAAGCAGACATAAAATACCATGTGTCTTATGGCCATGTCTAACGATTTTTTCGAAAGCGTCCTTCCAAAGCCAGAGCTGTCGGGCGATGATGATGACTTCACTGATAAGTTTCCGTGGGGCGACGAATGCTTATCGTCCTGCCTAGGTGGAGCAAGCTTCCTCATGTTAATAACCCTTTCAACCATCTTCGTTCCAACAAGGACAGGGCTGATGCCTTCGTTCGCCTTGGCATGAAACCTATTCACTGCATGGACGGGCACAGAGCTTCCACTTGCATGAATCATGCCATTGGGCGGTCGGCCCCTCGCCGGCGAGCACGACTGCCTTCGAGTCCTTCCATTCGATGGAGGTTCAATCGATGAGGAACGAGAACTAGGCGGGCCCGGCCTACCCCGAGTGACAGATGGCGGCCTATCGGCCAGAGAAGTCCTTAGATTGGGCGGAGCGTCGAGGGAATAGCCAGGCATCTCAGAAGGTTTCCAAGGCCTGGGCCTTACAGAAGGAGAGCTGGGTCTGCTAGGGACGGGATTTTTTGCCATAGTAGTAGGTGACTTGAGCGAACTAGAGGACTTGGTCAGCACGGCGGTGGAAGATAGTGGTGCTGGCCGACGTGTTGGAGTTGATGCCCTAGAAGTAGGCTTTGATGAAGAGGGTATTGAGGGTCTGCTAGTTGGGGTAGAGGGTCTAGCAGAAGATCGTGATGTTGGGGTGGAAGATCTTGGAGGAGGTGTTGGCTTGGATGAAGTCGAGGTTTGACGTGAAGTAGGCGTAGAAGATCTTGAAGGTTTGGTGCTCGTTTGGGGTGTTAGTGTTACTCTAGATGATGAGTTTGAGATGGTGGGTTTAGTTGCTCCGGGAAATGTAGGCTTGCTGGATGATGTGGACAAAGATCTTGAGCTTGAGTTCGAACTTGGACGCCCTGTTGGCGTTATGGGCCTTGATCCAGGACCCCCCGAAGAAGATGGGCGGCGTAGTCCGCTGCTCGAAGTATTCAGCCCAACGGAGGAAGATGGTTGCCTAGACGATGATGATAAACTGCTCCTTGAAGGAGGCTCGGGCTGAAGATTAGCTAGCTTTAACCACAGAAACAATTTGCAAAAGTAAATGATATAGTAATCGTAGATGCTCATCAGAAGGAGAAGTTCAAGCACATATATCAAGATCTTATCATACACGATGAGGATAAGGAAGCAAACATACGCCTCTTACCCTGGACTTGAGAGCTGCAGGGCGAGCTTTTGGAGTAGTACCCAGTTGGCTCATTACAGTTTTTCGCGAGTCAATTTCCAAGGATGGGAAAAGTGGCGTACCCGGAGGTGTTAAAAGCCTAAAAACATATTAAAGACGCACGTAAACACGATTAGCAGCAATGAGGAGTAACTGTGCCTAAAAAGAAAAAAACATTATTTCTACACTAAGCAAACTGCAGATTTCTGCACTTCAAAAATGACACTAGTCCATTCAAGGTATGGTGAAAAAATTATAGAGTACCACAAAATCAACTTCATCGCATCTCACTCCCTAGAAGTGAAAGCTAGTCATAGGGTGTGTACTGATATATTCTGATAGAAATTTCAATTAATCAATCCCAATATGTTGTGATTCTTCCTTCAAGAGGGCGCTTACTGTCTTGTGTTCCGTTTACATCAGTTAAGGAACAGCACAGATCAACAAACAACTACCGCAAATCGACATGATTATCCTACAAGAGGAATCACAATAAAAGGAAGAATGCTCTGCAAGCTTCAACTTCCAATACGAAATCATACCACTTTAGTGGGAAATTCGAACTAAATTCAAGGAACTCGACTCCATATCAAAAAGATGAATCAATGAAAAGAACTAGATAAATATGAAGAACAATTAAGTAGCAATTACCAATCATAATCATTCTTATCATTCTCCGAATTTAGGAAATCATCTGAGGCAGGCCTCCTCGCAGGTGCAGGTGCACCAGAACTTAAATTAAAAATCGGAGAACTTCCAGATTTTGGCCCTGTGAACAGTCATATATGTGAAAGGAAAGGACAAGGAAAACAATCATAAACAATTCATCAAGAACTCCATCAGCATCAAAACAAACAATAAAAGAAATTGACAACAACACAGACAATAAACAACAATACAATCCATGGCCACATAAACCACGGTTCAAAAGCACACAATATCACGTCAACTAATCAGACTTTCAAAAAACACAATCTACAGAACAGATTCACAGGACAACTAATCAAACCTAAATACTCCACAAAAGGACAAGAACTCCAACAAATATACTTAATTTCCACCACAAAATAATTGATAAATGTAAACTCTCTTCCCTAATTCATACCAAGCGGAGCATCAAACTCGTCGGAGCTTTGAAGCAGAAGGAGGTCGTCGCGTTCCTTCTCTCGCCTACGCATTTCTCGAAAGAGAGCTAAATCTTCATCTTTACCATCCTTCATCCGCAAACTCCCCATACGCCCCGACTCAGCAGCCCTAAAACTTCGATTCATCCCCAAAGTTACAATTGTCGACAAAATAAAAATTGGTCAAACCAACTCTAACTTAACCTCCGCGGAAACCCTAACTTTCCCTAAATCACAACAGGAAGCTAACCAAAACGAAGCTGCCTCATCCACTAACAACAAAAAACAGACCGTCAGCACCTGCAAAACACATTTCACCAAGTATATTCATAAATACAGCTCGTAATCTTCGCATTTTCTCCAACATTGTAAGTACAGAAATCAAGAGCTAAAAATATGCTAAGCAGCAACCGAAATGTAGAGAGACAACAGAAACGACCGCTACCTGATATTGCTCTCAGATCTCAGGCGAACGGAATCTAACTAAAAATCAAACGCGAGCCTCATTATCTTTGATTATAACATATTTTCATGTGATGCGTGATAGAGACGAAGATATTGGAGGAGTTCGAGGAGCTCAGTGGCTAGCGTTGCAAATTTAGAGGAGTGTAGGGACTGAGTTGGGAAAACGAAATAGTTCTCAAGCCAACCTTTGTTTTTATTGAAGCTGAGGGTTAGGTATGTAAATATAGAGGAATTATGCACCTTATATGGGCACCGACTGATTTGTAACCCATTCGTGCCAATTCAGCATGTCACTTCAACATCAAACGTGGCCTTAATATATACCACGTAAACATGCCACATCAGCATCATATGTGTCGATCTATGACACCCAAGATGTGTTGATCAATGCCACATCACCTTTGATGTTGAAGTGGCATGCTGATTTGGCATGAATCGATGCTAAATCAGCAGGTGCCCATATAAGGTGCCCACATAAGGTGAGCACCATATCATTTCTATGTAAATATATATTCAAAATCGGAAATAAACTAAAAAGTTAATTAAGAAAATGCATTTATTCCTATATTTATTGGGACCTTTACAATTCAGCCCCATTCAACTTTAAAAATTGTGTTCAGCCCCTGTCAGAAAAAGCAATTAGTTTTAAGGACCCGATTTTTCATACCACTTCATCGGTCTGTGGTACCACTTCTTTGTTCCGCAGTACCACATAATTGCTCTGCAGTACCACTTCTTTTGTTCTGCAGTACCACTTCATTTTTACCGCAGAAAAATGAAGTGGTACTGCAACAATTAAGTGGTACTGCAGAGCAATTATGTGGTACTGTATAACAAAGAAGTGGTACTATAGAACAAAGAAGTGGTACCACAGACCGATGAAGTGGTATGAAAAATCGGGTTCTTAAAACTAATTGCTTTTCCTGACAGGGGCTGAACACGATTTTTAAATATGAGGAATCATAATTAACTCATTTATTTGGTACTGTGTACACGTCAATTCATTGTTGAGAGTTCAGAGAGTCCCCACTTATATCTTAGATAAACATATATTTGGTTAGGTGTACCGTCTTATTAAATGATTAAAAAAATAAAAAATAAAATACAGTCATTTTGTTATTGAAAGTTGAAATTACTGAACTTCCACTTTATGGTGTAACGATTTTTTTATAACTATCTATTAATTTAATTTGAAACATTAAAAAACATGGAGAATGCTGACTTTATTTGGCGAGGTAGTTACGGTGCTGGGCTGGGTTCAGTTTGTTGTGGTTAGCTTTCTTTAGGCAAAAGCATGCAATAAATGTTTAGTAAGAATATAGCTTATTTTAGAAAAATAACATAATAATGTATCATACATTAAGAGCATTGTCTTTGTTAATTAAGTCATCACCATATATTATGTTGTCATCAATTAGTGTGGATTTGAAAACAAAAAACATTTATTCTTCAAATTCTATTTTATAGTAGGGTATATTACAAATCAGGCCCCAAAAATATTTTAAAATAGGGTTCATGTCCCGTGAGAAAAATTTTAGTTTAAAGGACTCAATTTAGGACCTAAATTACACAAGTGTTATAAAGTATATATGAACTATTATCGGATGATCGTTTTGTGATATTTCAGGACAATAAAGTGTTACTCTAGAACAATTAAGTATTACTGCAGAACAATGAATACCGCAATCGAATCCTTAAAATTAATTTTTTTATATAGGGCCTGAATGAATTGAATTGCCCTGACAGGGTCCGAAGGAAAATTGCCCTTTATAGTACTGTCGGTCAGAATTCTGACAAAAGAGTTTGAATACAATAAATCGAGACTTTTATCAGTCTTGTCTTATTCATAAATAAGAATTCAGAAATAAGTGTTAATGGGCCGTAAATCTATTCACGCCCAATAGTAATAAAAAACTAATAAAAATTGTAAACCACACTAGCCCATATTGATTAGGGAACGGCCCAAATAAAGTCTATAAATTAAGTCATTTTGCAATTGTATTTTTGTGTTTAAAAGAGAGTTGTTTTACCGTTTCCAAAAAAAATATCGTGAATATTTTCAATTTTACTCCTTATATTACATAAAATTAAGTAGATTAAATAAGATGAAACATATCATAGCAATTTAATTTTATTTCTTAATACGCGTTAAAATTACTTAAATAATTTCTTTTTAAAATTATAGGAGTAATATGATACCTTTGAAAGACAGGCCTACGTATTCACACGTGCACAGTAGTTATTACTGAAGAGCTCAGTACAATTACATTGGGAACTGCACTTGGGTTTTGCCTGGTCTTCTGACTCAAGAATAAATATGGTCAACTATGATTATCATTTCACGACAGATAAACAAGGTTTTGGAACTGGGTTTTTGGACCGGACCGAAAATTTTAGTGGTTTAAGGTTTAATGGTTTAATCGGTATAAAATCGGAATCAAACCGGTACCAAACCGGTACCTCTAGATTTAATAAATATATATCTTATAATGTTTTAATCAAATAACATCGAAATAATACATGTTTTTATAAATTTTTCAAATAAAATTTTATAAAAATAAGGATCATAATTGAATAAAAGTAAATTGTGAAAAATAATGGTATAATAGGATGTCAAAAATTAAATTTATAAACTTTGGGTTTAAATTAATAAAACTAAAATATTGGGCATATAGTTTAATTATACATTAAAAATTTAAAATGGGCTTAGCCAAAGTCGAACTCAGGCTGTCTAGTTGAGATTCCTTTTCCAAGGCCATATATCACTATACCAAATGGCCATCAAGGTTCTGAAACCGGGTTTTCGAACCGACCGGAAATTTTAGTGGTTTAAGTTTAGTGGTTCAACCGGTATAGAACCGGAATCAAACCGGTGTAAAACCGGTATCTTAAATATAATAAATATATATTTTATCTATAAATTAATCAAATAATATGGAAACTTACATGTTTTTATGAACTTTTTTCAAATTATAGTTACTTAAATTAAGGGATAAACCGGTGTAAACCGGTATCTTAAATATAATAAATATATATTTTATCTATGAATTAATCAAATAATATGGAAACTTACATGTTTTTATGAACTTTTTTCAAATTATAGTTACTTAAATTAAGGGATAAAATCAAATAAACGTAAATTGTGTGGGTTGTTATAAATTAATCGTATGACAAGTATTAAAATTTATGAGTTGGGATCAAATTTAAATAAAAATAAAATAGTGAACTAATAGGTTAATTAAAAAATATAAAAATAGGGTGTTGGGTGGATTCGAACCCAAAACCATAAAGTAAAATATTCACAACTTAACCACTAGACTAAAATAATTTATTAGTTTTTCTATTTTGTGTAATTTATTTAAGCAAAAAATTTTTTATTTATTTTTAAATTAAAAAAAAAAGACCGGACCGGAACCGGACCGGATTTTTGACCGGTCCGGTCAGAACCGGCCGGAGCCGGCCGGTCCGGTCCGGTCATGACAACCATGATGGCCATATCTGTATGTTTACACTTTTTTCTGCCTTTTATCCCATTTTATTTACCTTTTTCTTTTTTTTATTAAAGCTTGACCGGACCGGGACCGGACCGGAATTCCGACCGGTTCACGGTTTTTCTGGACCGGCCGGTCCGGTCCGGTCCGGTCTTCAAAACCCTGCAAATAAATAAACAATGGTAGCGTCAAATTAAACTTATGGTTAAATGTATTATTATTTAGATGTGAATAGATAGATGGAAGGTATTAATTACGCTTACGCATAGCAATATTTATCCATACAATACAAATACTAAGAATGAAAAATGATTTTCTTTCTTAATCTTATACACCAATATAATTTAATTATCAGATTTTATGGTTTGAAATAAAAAATGTACTTTCCCGACATGAAATTAATTTTTCTTTCACAATCCCAACCACCGTTCTCTTGCATTATTACATTATAGATACCCACCCGTGTGGTCTTATTAATGATCGATCTCAAGTTCTCAACCCCACTCAATTAGTTTGTCATGGAAATTTCTTCTTCTTTCATTTTAATGGTGCGTTTTGCGGTCAAAACAAAAATGGAATTACTATTCACCGCCCCCTAAAGGGCTATAACAAGACGTTTTTGCCCTTATGATATTTAAATTAATTTAAAAAGAAAAAACTAACTAAATATATAATTTCGGTACGAAATACTGAAAACTACATACTCAAATAAATTCGAACGATCGACCGATACGAAAAAAAATTTGATTTAACATTTTAGGACCGATCGATCGATATTGTCGTAAAAATCATTCGTACGTGTGAATTAGAGAACACGGATCGAAATAATTTGAAAAAAGTCCCGACCGAACTAAAATTTCGGCCGGCGCTTGGCACGGCCGAACAATAATTTCAGCCGCCACAAGGCACGGCCGAAACACAATTTCGGCTCACATGTGGCAGCCGAAATGGTTGTTCGGCCGTGCCAAGCGCCGGCCGAAATTTTGGTTCGGTCGGGACTTTTTTCAAACTATTTCGATCCGTGTTCGCTAGTTCATCTACATACGAATGATTTTTACGACAATATCGATCGATCGGTCCTAAAATGTTAAATCAAATTTTTTTTTCGTATCGATCGATCGTTCGAATTTATTTGTGTATGTAAGTTTCAGTATTTCGTACCGAAATTATATATTTAATTAGTTTTTTCTTTTTAAATTAACTTAAATATCATAAGGACAAAAACTTAAATATCCCTTGCTGCTAATGAAGGGAAATTTGCATAGGAAGATGCATTCTCTTACCATGAGCTTCGCCAACTCTGTGATTTTGAAGGACCATTTGTTGGAGGAAATGGACCGCTTGGTCCGGTTCAACATGGACCGTTGGCCCGGTCGAGTTCTGCTCATGGACGAGGCGAAGAAGGTGAGCCACTTTACGTTGTGCGAACCCACAAGCATGTGCATGAGGCCATGAGCCTGTTGGAAATAAATTATATAAAATTGAAAAGTGATGCACTCCTTTCAGGGTTAACCTTTTCGGAGAAGTGGTCACTTAACATGGTATCAGACCTTAGGGACCTGCAGGTCCTGAGTACGAATCCTCACTACCACCCATTATGAAGAGTTGCACGTGTAAGGCTAGATAATAGAGAAATCAGCCTAGACGTGAGGGGGCGTATTGGAAATAAATTATATAAAATTGAAAAGTGATGCACTCCTTTCAGGATTAACCTTTTAGGAGAATGGTCACTTAACAGAGCCATGAACTATGAAGTATGATCTTCCATTATTTATTTCATGGGGGTAATTATGATGTATTGCTTTAGAGTTGATAATATATAGTATTATATAATAATTTTTTTTGGGGCATCTTCAGTTAACAGTGAAGCAGTTGATGAGCTTCGATCCATGTGAATGGACCGATCATCTCATGAGAGAGTACATGCTTTTAATTGATGGCTTTTTCTCTTTTGGGACAATTTAACAAAAGGGATTAATTTTTGTTCATATTGAAAAAAAGGGATTGTCAGTATTTTTATTAAATGGAAGGGATCCAATTAATTAGATAAGTAATTAACTCTTAATATACTTTTAGCTAATTTTTTTAATATTTTATCATTTATTATTCCCTCCAGTACCAACCACAGTACCAACCACCATCGATCAAAGAACATCTCATTTACTCCGCCATTTCATTCCATCGATCCATCAAACAACCTCTCATTTACTCACCATATTCCATTCAAGTGAATCTTTATACTAGATCTAAGCTCGAAATAACGGTTAAACATCTCGAACCTCCGACGCAACAGCTCGAAGCTCGAACTAATATTCATTTCTTGAGAGGTGAGTTCTTATTTCAACAAATAGTCGAGTTTTAACTTACATTTCATGGTATTTAGTGTAGCTTTCGTCATGGGTATGTTTAATTTACATGGGCTTTCAGATACTGAGAGAATTTCAGTGTGGAGTCGAAGTTCCGTCTCGCTGTTTTTTTTTTTTATCTTCGAATATTTCGAATATTTCGAATAATTCGAATTATATTCGAATTAAATAAAAATAAAAATAAAAAATTAAATAATAAAATAATTCGAATATTTCGAATAATTCGAATTATATTCGAATTAAATAAAAATAAAAATAAAAAATTAAATAATAAAATAACTCGAATAATTCGAATAATTCGAATTAAATAAAAATAAAAATAAAAAATTAAATAATAAAATCATTCGAATAATTCGAATAATTCGAAATATATTCGAATTAAATAAAAATAAAAATAAAAATTAAATAATAAAATCATTCGAATATTTCGAATAATTCGAAATATATTCGAATTAAATAAAAATAAAAATAAAAAATTAAATAATAAAATAATTCGAATATTATTCGAATTTGTGAAATTAATTTGAATTGAATATGTTCTATTAATAAAAAAAATTAATAAATAATTATTATAATAATTCGAGTATAATCTACTCGAGTAGGTTCGAATAAAGTCGATTATGTTCGAATTAATTCGAATTGTTCGAATTACAGTAGAAAAATATTTAATAAATTAATCTCATTATTCGAACTTACTCTAATAAAACATCTCATAACTTTATCCGAACCGATTTTATTTGTAGAATTATTTATTGTGAATATTAATCAAGAGTTATATTATATATATACAGGTTATGCCGACCAGCGTCATAATTGATTACGATGGTCAATGGGATATCGGAGATGATAACAAATATAGATGGCGTCCAAGAATGGGGACGAATATGCGGCCTATCGGGTTTGAAGGAGATTGTTGTTCGTTGGACGATCTCCGAAATGAAATATATATGTGTATTAATGCGAGCGGGAGGCCGGAGTTGAAGTTGAGTTATCAACCATGTTTGAGGGGTATTGATGGTTGCGCTCCATGGTACGTAACGAACGATAGCGAATTGAAGGGTTACATTTATTTAGGGGGTCCAATGGATAGACCGATTCTCCATGTGGAAATCGATCTTCCTACAACCCTTTGCAATCAAATTCGTGCCGATGATGAAGTTACGCCCCTTGAAGTTGAAGTTCCTTGTGGTGGAAGTGGTTACAATGATGACTATTTTGAGCGAATTATCGAAATGGGCGGTGATGGGAATGAAAATTGTGTGGTTGAGGGGCACAACGAAGCTGATGCTATTATTGCGCGCCAGAATGTGCAAATCAATTTTGATGATGTAAATGAAGAGAATGTTTTGAGTAATGAGGATGAAGTTGAAATTATTCCCAGTGATCGTTTATTCTTTCACGGATGGTTCTACTATGCGAGTTGGTGATGAATTTGACGACAAGATGGCAGTGAAGAAGAGGATTCAAAGAGTTGCTGTAGATGCGTCATTCGAGATCCGGAACATAAAATCCTCTAGGTCGATCTATGCCGTGAAATGTAAAGAGGAGGGATGTAGTTGGAGGATATGGACGTCACGGATAAAGAAGTCGTCAACATTTTCGATCCGTACGTATTGCAACACACATACATGTGATCTTGCAAACAGGAATGCAAGACTTACTCAAGCATCGTCATCTTCAGTGAGCGATATGGTTCTTGAATCTTTCCAAGGTTCTACTAGTACACCGGCTCCTAAACTAATTCGGACCATGATGAGAAACCGTGGGATCGATGTTTCATACTTCAAAGCATGGAAAGGAGGCATTTTAGCACAAAATGCATTGTTAGGTGACCCTGACGAGAGTTACAAAATGTTGCCGTCCTATTTGTCGACGTTGAAAAGATTGAATCCGGGAACTATAGTAAGTCTATGTTTACAAAAAAAGAAACTTAAAATATGTACCCTCAAATAGATACTCGTGCATCATCCTCATAGTTGCCTTCATGTCCCTAACATGGTCATCTAGCCTATCAAATCGGTTCTCAAATGTGGCCATAGTCGCCTTCATGTCCCTAACATCGGCATCTAGTCTATCAAATCGGCTCTCAAATGTGGCGATTATTGAGCTCCTAACAGGAGGAGGAGGAGAGGCCTCTTGTCGATGGGAAGGCGAACTCTCTCGGGGAGGAGAGGCCTCTTGATGATAGTAAGGCGACCTTTCTCGAGGAGGAGAGACTGGACGAGAATCCTCAAGTCGATGATAAGGCGACCTCTCTCGAGGAGGAGAGACTGGACGAGACTCCTCAAGTCGATCGTTGGTGCAGTATACCAACTTCCCTTCGCAAAGATGGTTCACTATCCTTTTGGATACGACATCATCACCCCTTAGCTCAAAGTTGGCTAGCGGTCCAAAGTAATCTGAATTAATTTCGGCCGCAGACGGTGTTAGCCAACATCGCACATCCTGTGTATTTATATGTTAAAAACGTCAATACATTTCAAAGGCAACTATACAAATTCGTCGGTATACATAAACATATACTTACATCCATCGCAACACCATTAAATGCGTTCTCCACTGCTTCCCAAGATGGCGCCGAATTCTTGCCGAAAAATTTACACTTCCAATGGCACATTCGAGGTAGTCGCTCACCACCTTGTCGTTTTGCAAATTCGTGCCCGACACCCGGCCAACACTCGTAGGCAAGAATCTGGTAAAGAATATGAATATAATATAATTTTAACAGCATAAGTTACAAATTAAAGAATATAAATTTACTTACTTGAAGTGGTTGGACAAAGCCGCTAACATCGGAGCTTGTCGTGTTTTTTCCCTTAACTGTTATCTCTCGATGCTTCTTAACGAGGTCTTTGCTTAAACCATAGACCACTTCTTCGTACGCAATCCTCCCCCAAGGATATTTGTTGAAGCTATCGAAATCCTCTACGAGACGGAGCCACTCATCATTTACTTTAACGCGACGTTTAACCCTCCTTGGCCCCAATACACCGACAACAAAAAAAAAGCGCCGCCATTTTCATCTTCTCTATGTTCATGCCGGCGGCGCCATCTTCGGAAGCATCATTGGTCATCTCAGTTATCTTGCTCTCTAAATCCTCAAAATATATAATATTCTTACCTACAAAACGAGAGTTCAAACGTGAGTTTTAAAAAAAAAAAACATGACAAAGTACAATAATAATAAAAGATAAAGATGCATACCGGGAAAATGCCTCGTCTTGAAATCGTCGGATGACGGAATGACTTGAGTAATGGCCGAGCAGTGAAGGCCGGTGATCAAACAGTACTCTACTAGTGAGAATCGTAATGGCCGCTCGCGCACAACCATCCACAACTCCAAAGAATTCGGCCAATATTCCACCTGACGGCTCATTAAATACCACAATATCATATTGGAGTTGTAGTGGTTCCGAGCCGTCATGATCAAATTGCCGAATTGTGTCTTGTTCACCATCTCCTCCAATTCCCTTTGATTTAGAAGCGTTCGGATGCGCTCCGAAACGCTCGAGTATCGTGATGTCACTGTAAGGGTACAGTGGTAGAAATTTTGAGGCGGTAGCTTGGTGGGAAAGTAAACCTGAAAAATTTGGCCAAAATATCCACTGTTATTAGAACATTATTCGAACAAGCATGACAGTAGAATAAAAAATTGAAAATAATTCGAACATTTTCCGAACTCAGAATTAAAAAAATAATTCGAACTATATTCTAATTGATCGAATTAGTAATAATTAGAACTATGTTCGAACTGCTCGAATTAAAAAAAATAATTCGAACTAAATTAGATTTAAAAAAAATAATTCGAACTAAATTAGAATTGCTTCGAATTGCAGCGAAGACGCCGAAGAGCGAAAAAAGAAGCAAGATGTCGAAACAGTCGACGAATTGGAGTCCATAATTGCAGAACACTTAAAAGCTGCAGAAAAACCACAGAATTGCAACGAATAGAAACTGAAAATCGAGCTAAAATACAACTCAATTTCATCGTGAAACTCACCCTGATTTTATCATCTTCCACGATCTCCTCGACCACGTCCCGTCGACTATTTTGTGCCATCGGTATTTGGGGTTCGATTGGGGGCGGGGTTCGATTTGGGGGGTTCGATTTGGGGGTGGTTCGATTGGGGGTGGGGTTCGATTTGAGGGGGGTCGATTTGGGGTGAGGGGTTCGATTTGGGGTGGGGGGGGGGATTGATCGAATGAGATAGCGTTCGAATGAGAGATTGATCGAATGATAGATTGATTTGTGATTCTAATTGATATGCTAATTAGACTAATTAAATTTTTAGTTGGGGTATAGTTGTAAATTTAGGATACAATCCCTTCCGCTTAATAAGTTCATGAGTTGATCCCTTTTCTCAAAATTCTCCCTTTTTTCTCCCTACCTTCCCCTTTATTCTCCCCCACATATCGAAGAGCCATTCAAGTAACTTATCAGAACTCTTTATATATAATAAGACTTTCTCTTTATTTCGAATATAAATTTAGTTTGTTGGAGATTATTTAATGTTTGTAGGCTCGGGGAAAGGTGGCGGAGGCGTTGGGGGCGGTGGTGGCGCGCGGAGAGGAGGAGGAGGAGGGAGTTGGGAAAGGGCGAAGGAGAGATAAATGACGACATGCTGGCGGCGCTGTTGGCCGTCGACGGCGGCGGCGGAAGGGGGTTTTCCGACGAGGAGATAGTTGACTTCATGGTGGGCTTGCTGGTGGCTGGATACGAAACCACCTCCACCGAGTGACCCTCGCCGTCAAATTTCTGACGGAATTTCCCCAAGCATTGTCTCAGCTTAAGGTGCCCGTTCGCGCTTTACAATAAAAGAAAAGTCGAAAAGTCAACAACTTTCGTGAAAGTCAAAGAGATAAGCAAAAAAAAAAAGGATTATTTGTTACATGCTATGCAAAAATCAAGAAATAGGCTTTCTCTCGTACCGCTTTTCCTAGGAAGAGCACGGCAATATGAAGGCGAGGAAAGCCGAACGAGCCTCTTCGATGGGAAGATTACAAATCAATGGCTTTTACACAATGTGTAAGTTCAAAATCAAACAATTCCTAACATTTTTTCTTAGATTTCGTCAGTCGAACAACGGTCGATCGAAGCCAGAGACTTAGTTACTACGTAATTTTCAGGTCGTAAATGAAACGCTTCGATTCGCCAACATACTCGGTGGCGTTTTCAGACGAGCAACGGCCGATGTACCCATCAAGGGTTTGTAATAACGTTACGCTTATTTTGTTTGGATTTAAAATTCCCATTAATCGTAACGCATGCGCTGCAGCGCTCCGCTCTAGAAAATGAATTGAAAATAGAGAAAGTAGCCAACAAGCTTATATAACTATCACTCGACTTTTTACGATGATAGGCGGCTTTATAATTCCAAAGCGCTGTAAAGTCTTCACTTCCTTCCGAGCCGTCCACATGGATCCCAAGCACTTCGACGACGCTCGAACGTTCAATCCATGTCGATGGATGGTTCGCTTTTATTTTTTTAATTTTATTTGCTTTTATACAACTCGTCAACTGTCGACTTTTCGATACGCATATAATTAAATTGCGACTCAGCTTTTTTTTTTGGCATTTTGCTGATAGAATAGCGACCCGAAAGAAGAGGGTATTAGCTCTTACACGAAAGAGGCAATCATGCCGTTTGGGGGCGGGCCGAGGCGGTGCCCCGGGGCCAAACTGGGTCGGGTCGGAGTTTCGGTTTTTCTTCACCGTTTAGTCACACGGTTTAGGTAAATAATCCATTTTCGAAGGGCCTGTTTTAGATTATGACTTCGTTAGGGGTTTGTGTGTAATAATCACGATTGTACTGATAGTGTTCGCTGTGTCGTCGTCTTAGGTGGATTAAAGCCGAGGACGATAAGGTTGTCTACTTTCCGACGATGAGGACGCAGAAGCGTTACTATAAAGAAAAGATCGAAATTGTTTGTATGAACAACCGAATTAACGTGGTTCGGATCTAAACAAATCCTACATCCACGGTGCGTTGAATGTAATCACTAATCGACGAATTGTACGATTACAGATCAAGAAGATGAACATAATCAATCTTCTGAGGAACAAGAAAAATTACAGAGTGATTGTAAAATGATGAGATTCAGTTGATTGATTGAAATCTCCCGCAAGCTCCTTTTTATATTCAAAATAGCCGCCAAATCTTCAAGGCTCGCACAATGCACATAAATCGTCGCTAGTGTCGGCGCTTTAATAAGTATAACGTTCTTTTAAATAAGAAACGCTATTCTTGATTTGGCAACGCTGCTTTTCTGTTAACAAATCAGTTAACTCATCTGTGTTCCTCTGAGCTTGGCATAGCTGATCCACACTGAGATTCATCACGGTTATGAGCTTCTTCAAGCTCTTCTTTTAATAGCCCCCCGCAAGATGGATGGTACAGATTAACAACAGACATCTTGAGCAAAAGATTGCGCAAAACTGGGGCTGGTAAGGGCTTAGTAAACATGTCTGCCAACTGCAGCTCTGTCCGAATTGGCAACAGTTTCATCATCTGATTTGCCACATGATGCCGAATGAAATGGCAATCTATTTCAATATGCTTGGAACGCTCATGAAACTTTGGATTCTGTGCAAGTTTTAGAGCAGACTGATTATCACAGAATATAGCTGGCTTTTGATCAATGCTGATGTGCAGTTCGGCCAGCATGTGCTTGATCCATAGGATTTCAGCAACCACTGCTGCAAGCGCCCTGTATTCAGCTTCCGTAGATGATCTGGAAACAGTTGCTTGTCGCTTTGCCTTCCATGTAAGTAAAGAGGTTCCTAGAAAAGTGCAAAACCCGGTAACTGACTTTCTTGTGTCTTTACAAGCCGCCCAGTCAGCATCTGAAAACCCCTTCAACTCAAAGGTCTGATCTGAGCTAAAGAAGATACCTTGGCCTGGTGAATTCTTCAAGTACCGCAGGAGATGATGTGCAGCTGCTAGATGCACCGTTCTTGGCATTCCCATATACTGACTCAGCTTGTGGACTGCGAAAGTGATGTCAGGCCTGGTAAAATTTAAGTAAAGAAGCCTACCAACCAATCTCCTATACTGGAAAGGGTCGGCCAGCAGCTCTCCATCAGCCTCTGTTATTGCCTGGCTTGAGCTCATAGGTGTAGTCAATGGTTTAGAGTTTGTGTAACCTGTGTCCTGTAATAACTGCATTGTATACTGTTTCTGGGATAGATATATACCTTTGTCATTTCTGGCAACCTCGATTCCAAGGAAGTACCTCAAATTACCTAGATCCTTGATTTTGAAGCAGTTATGTAAGAACTATTTGGCCTCACTGATGGCATGGACTGAAGGCCCCGCAAGTATTATATCATCAACATATACTAGGAGGATAAGTAATTGATCTTCTTGGCCTTTTATAAAGAGAGTGTGGTCGGACTGTGTTTGGGTAAAGCCAAACTCCTTCACAACTGAGGTAAATTTCTGATTCCATTGACGAGAAGCTTGCTTCAAACCATAGATAGACCTATGCAACTTACAAACTGCTCTGTCCTTGGTGTTTCCTCTGTAAGCAGTGTAAAACCCTTGTGGGAGTTCCATGTAAACCTCTTCCTTTAGCTCTCCATTGAGAAAAGCATTATTTACATCCATTTGTATGAGATGCCATCCTAGTTTAGCTGCTAAACATAGTATAATTTTGATGGTACTCGGTTTTGCCACTGGGGCAAAAGTATCCATGTAATCCACCCCTTCTCGTTGGTCATACCCCTTGGCAACCAATCTCGCCTTGTACTTCTCTACTTTACCATTTGAATTGTGCTTTATTCTGTATACCCAACGACAGCCTATAGCCTTCTTATCCTTGGGCAGTTTGGTGATGGACCAAGTTTGATTGTCTTCTAAGGCCTTAAGCTCTTCTTGCATGGCATTCATCCACTTCTCTGAAGAGGCAGCTTGTGCAAAAGTCTGAGGCTCTTGATTCATGGAAACAGTGTTGATAAAGGTCTGGTATTCCCTGGTGAAGTTCTGATAGGACAGCACCTTCGCCACAGGATATAGAACTTTCCTTTGTTCCCCGAGATTGCAGTGATAATCCCTTAAATATGAGGGCCTTTTTGGCTGTCTTCCTGACCTTGTGTGAGTTTCTGTATTAGTTTCTTGACTTGATGTGGCTTCTTGATAATTAGTCTGAGAATTATTCAAACTGTCATGACCAGCCTGATGAAGATCTGTCATATCAGCATATTGAGTTTCTTCTGCTGTAGCTTCTTGAGGTGATGCTGGCTGCTGGTCTGAATCAGTTTGGAATTGCTGTGAACCATCATCAAAATTAGACAGAGAAGGCCTGGGAAGCACAAGTTCAGGAAATGGATCAATTTCTGAGGGGATTGAGACAGATTGGTCCCTCAAAGGAAAAACATTTTCTGAAAATCTGATATCCCTGGAAACAAACACTCTTTTGGTCCTAAGATCCATCACTTTGTATCCCTTAGTTCCATTGGGATAACCCAGGAAAACACATTCAGTTGCTCGAGCATCAAATTTCTTCCTTGAACCTGCAAGTGTTGAACAAAAGCAAAGACTACCAAACACTCGAAGAGTATTATAATCAAAAGGCTTTTGGTATAGCAAATCATATGGACTCTTCCCACCTAACACAATTGAGGGGGTTCTGTTAATAAGGAAAGTAGCAGCTAATGTACACTCTGACCAAAAACTCACAGGCAATCCAGACTGGAAAAACAGAGCCCTTGCTACATTAAGCAAATGTTGGTGCTTGCGTTCAACAATTGAATTTTGTTGTGGGGTTTCTACACATGACAACTGATGCACAATGCCCTTAGATCTAAACATATCTAACATGTTGAATTCACGTGCATTATCTGACCTAATGGTTTTGACCTTGCAGCTGAACTGAGTTTCTACAAGAGCTAGGAAATAAGGTAAGATTGTTTGCACCTCTGATTTATGTTTCATCATAAATAGCCATGTGAATCTTGAGTAGTCATCTACTATTGTAATGAAATATTGATGCCCTAGATAGGATGGCACATGGAAAGGACCCCATACATCACAGTGTATGAGATCAAAAGGTGAACAAGCAAAGTTGTTGTTATTTGGAAACACATTCCTCTTTTGCTTAGCAAGTGGACAAATTTTACAGCATGTATCTACAGACTTGTCAAAAGGTTTTATGGACTGTCTTAACATGTCTAGGACCTTATGGGATGGATGCCCCAATCTGTCATGCCAAGTTTTGGCTGACACATTATTAAAGAAAACAGATACATCATGCAAACTGTCACATGTCTTATTCACAGAAACAGCTCTGAAAATGTAAAGGCCTCCTTCCTGATCACCCTTGCCAATCACTCTCTGTGATTGATCCTGTATGAAGAACTTGTTAGGCTCAAAAATGACTTTACAGAATAAATTTTTGACCAATGCACTGACTGAAATGAGATTGTAATGAAACTGTGGCACTAGTAAAACATCTGTGAGTGTTATATATTGGTTCAGTTTGAAAGATCCTGCTTGTGTAACCTCAATTGCAGTGTTATCAGGCAAAATTATCCTAGATTTAGCTATTTTATGCAGGTCATATAACAGATCTACATTCCCAGAAACGTGCATTGTAGCTCCAGAATCTAGCAACCATGTGGCAGATTTATCTAATTCAGGTATGTCAAAGGAGAAGCAAATACCTGTCCTTTTACCTGTCTGCTGTGATTGTCCCACATCTTCTGGTGACAGAGCTGCATTGGACTGGTTTATGAGTGATTTCAAACTCTGTAGATGGAGTGGGGTGAGCTGCAGCTGAACCAGTGAACTGCTAACTGAAGTATCCTGACCTCTCATCATTGAACTTTGCTGTCCCACACCAACTGCTGACTGATTCACTCTAGCAGATTTAAACCTCAAATTCTGCCTGAAACCTGGGGGATAACCGTGGATCTGATAGCAGTTTTCCACAGTATGCCCTTTCTTGTTGCAGTGTGTACATGTCGGCCTTGATGAATCATTTTTCTGCCCAAAGTACACTTTCTTGCTGAAGTCAGAACATTCTTGGTAGCTAGCATTGCCATGTTGTTGGTCTGGTCATCATTTCCTCTAATAGGGCCTGGCATCATAGACCTTTGCTTTTCTTCCTGAGCCACCAGTGAGAAGACTTTGCCAATCGAGGGCAGTGGATCCATGGTAAGGATTTGACCTCTTAATTGTGAATATGAGTCATTGAGTCCCATTAGGAAAACCATCACATATTCCTCATCTAGCTGGTTTTTCATCAGCTTCATTCCTCCACATACGCATTGACATGTTGGAAGGTAATTACTCAATTCTTCCCACAGAGATTTGAGCTTTGTATAATAAACAGCAACGCTGTTACTTCCTTGTGCCAAGTTCACCAATTCCTTTTTCAATTGGAAAACTCTCGGTTTGTTAGTTTGTCCAAACCTTTCCTGTAAATCAATCCACACATCTCTTGCCAACGAAGTGTACAAAATGCTTGCAGATATTTCCTTACTCACAGAATTCAAAATCCAGGAAATCACAACATTATTGTTACGTTTCCAGATAGCCAACTTATCCTTTTCTGTTGCGGGTGGTGGCTGAAGATCTCCGTTAACAAATCCATCCTTGTTCCTTCCAATAAGTGCAATCATCATGGCTCGACTCCACGTTGCATAGTTGTCACCACTGAGTTGCTCATGAACCAGAAATTGTCCCGAAGTATCATTCGCATTGAGATAATAAGGATCATTCACCATCGCTGGCGTCGCTTGATTCTCAGATACTGATTGTGCCGCCATGGGTAAACTCTCGTCTAAGCTATCTTGAACAATCTGATTAACCTAACTGCGCCGATGAAGCACTATCGCTCTGATACCATATAAAGAAAAGATCGAAATTGTTTGTATGAACAACCGAATTAACGTGGTTCGGATCTAAACAAATCCTACATCCACGGTGCATTGAATGTAATCACTAATCGACGAATTGTACGATTACAGATCAAGAAGATGAACATAATCAATCTTATGAGGAACAAGAAAAATTACAGAGTGATTGTAAAATGATGAGATTCAGTTGATTGATTGAAATCTCCCGCAAGCTCCTTTTTATATTCAAAATAGCCGCCAAATCTTCAAGGCTCGCACAATGCACATAAATCGTCGCTAGTGTCGGCGCTTTAATAAGTATAACGTTCTTTTAAATAAGAAACGCTATTCTTGATTTGGCAACGCTGCTTTTCTGTTAACAAATCAGTTAACTCATCTGTGTTCCTCTGAGCTTGGCATAGCTGATCCACACTGAGACTCATCACGGTTATGAGCTTCTTCAAGCTCTTCTTTTAATAGTTACCCTATAATCGTCGAACGGCTATGAAATTCGAAGCTAATCGACATTTATAAACATTCTATTTTACATTTTTAATAATACTATGCTATAAGAGTGTTGTATTTTATTGCTGATGATATAGAGTGACACGATATTCACTAAGGCGAAACGAAATTACAAGTTTTGTAAGAGAACTGTGCGGTAGCTGGCTGTAATAAACATCACCTGCATCAGCTCTTAAACCTTATATGATGATTTATACTATATATATACACGCACACATATCTCGTATAAAATGGCAAATCTACAGACAAAAGAAATAAGAAGACAAAATTGAGGTGTGTATTTACTATTTCTGTAATACTTTCTGATATTTAGGAAACCCTTTGTTGAATGCCGCGACCTGCAAGTGGAGGGAGTTGCGTAACTATTAGTTGTCGTCGTGCGAAATATGCAAGAATGAAAATAATGTGATGTTGGTACTATAATACTAAGCATAAAATGTCGAATAACTTCGAAGTATTGGGTCCCACCCTAGACTACAATGCTTACGTTCCCATTTCGTAGTAGGCCCCAGTGAAATAAACGTACGGATGAATTAAAGACAAGGGAAGTTTGACTTTTGACTTACGGCTTCGATATCGATTTTGTAGACTAGAAGCTTCCTTCTCTCTCTACAGCTTGTCCTATAGGCGACAGCTATGTGCCCAATCGCCAGAACAAGCGACGAAAGGAACAGAGCAGCTTCCACGGCCGTGAGCGGCGGCCCTCCTCTGCTCATCGTCACCAACACCACCTTCGCCGACACAAAAGCAAGAGACGCGGCTGAGCACGCCGTCGCCACGGCCAAGTACGGCCCGTTGGACAGCCGTGGACCGTCACAGAAGCTGTAAACGCCTGTAATAAAAAGTAAAGGGTAAAACTTCAAGAAACAGAGGATGAAGAAACAGGGGAGGCAAGCTCCGTCCATCTTGCTTACATAATATGACGGCAGAACGGATCAGTGAGATCAACGGAATATCGACGAGGGAGTAACGGAAGTCATAGCTACGGAGGTGGGCGAGGACCGCCGGGGGAGTGATCGGAGATGGCCGGAGGGAAGCGGATAACAGAGTAGAAGGGAGAAGGGCATCGGCGATGATTACGAAAACAGGGGCTGAGAATAAGAGCAGAGAGGTCAACATTGTGATGAGGAAAAACAGAGTCTTGATCCATCTCGGAACTGTTAAGATTACTGTTTTCTTTATTGGCTTTTCTTCTTTTGAAAATCCCATGAAATTTTCTTTGCTCGTCCCTGCGAGGAATTATGTGTTATAGATAGGGGCAGATGGTTTTGAGGGAGGAAGGTTCTAAGATTTGACTGTGTGTATGTGCGTGGATATAAGGGAGGCTTCGCTGGTCAAATTTAGGAGGCTTTGTATATTCGCATTTTTGTTAATTATTTATTTTTGGATTCTGACTTGTGTTAGATTTTCTTTCAGGTTTGGGGTTATAAGTTTAACGTTTGTAACTAACGGAATTAGATATGTTTGTCAGTGGTAAAGTTTCTATTACACGTTTTGAAAGGATACGTGGCATCTTCAATAATTTATTTGTAATATGATTTAATTTATGAAAAATATTACGAATTTGCTATGGTGACATTTCGGGTATTTTTAATTAAATAAACAAAAAAAAACAAACATTAACAAAATAAACGGAGAAGCAGAAGTATTAATAAAATAGGTATTTTCGTACTCCCAGAGTACGAGTTACTCTACTCGTAATCTGGGAGTACGATTTACGGGCCCAGCTGGCGCGTGCGCCTACCTGGACTAACTCGTACTCCCAGAGTACGAATTAGTAATTCGTACTCTGGGAGTACGAATTAGATCTGGTTTATAACGAAACCCTCGCGACGAACTGAAACGACGAAGACGACGACGAAGCCGACGAAGACGACGAAGACGACGCCGAACTGCTGCCCGCCGCGACCGCCGCGATCCCCGACGCCACGCCACGCCGCGCCCGACTGAGACGCGACGCCCCGACGCCACGCCCGCCGTCGCTGCCCCGCCCGCTGTCGCTGCCCCGCGCCCGCTGCCCCGCCGCCCGTCGCTGCCCCGCCCCCCGTCGCTGCACCGCCGCTGCCCGTCGCTGCCCCACGCCCGCAGCCCCCCCCCCGTCGCTGCCCCGCCCGCCGTCGCTGCCCCGCGCCCGCTGCCCCGCCGCCCGTTGCTGCCCCACGCCCGCCCCCCGTCGCTGCCCCACGCCCGCAGCCCCGCCCCCGTCGCTGCCCCGCCCCCCGTCGCTGCCCCGCGACCGCTGCCCCGTCGCTGCCCCGCCCCCCCGTCGCTGCCCCGCGCCCCGTCTTTCCCCCGCCCAGACGACGTCGTACGCGCGAGTAGTTTGGGTACCCTTTATGAATCGAAAATCAATTTTTTGTGTTAATTTCATCATATCAAATGCTTTTATTGATTGTCGATTTGTTTCATTAAATGTAGAATGGATTTGGATGCTTGTTACGGGCCTATTGATAGTTCGGTGTTGACGATGCAGTCAAATCACCGTAGTAGGGACTTATTATTAGATCCGAGTGTGATAGATAGTACTATTAAATGTAGGTCGTTAGAAAATGTTGTGTGGGGTACTAGAGAAGCACCGAATATCTTACACGGTTATATGAAAAATTGTAAATCGTTGTCGTTGGAGATTTGAAAAAGCTGATGAAAATGGCGGGAATGTTGAAAGTATTCATTTTTGGCATGGATAGTCAACGAACAACGACTGCTATCAGCACCCGTAATTTCGAACAAACAACGAAATAAACTCGAAAAAACTGGTGGTGCGACGAATTCGCCTATACCCAACAGGGTGGATACTATATTTGATGGTATCATCAAATGATTGAATTATATCGCCGCCGAAATATACTATGACTTGTACGCGACTCGACACCATTGTTTGAGTTATTAATATAAATGTTGAGAAGGGCTAATGATATACGAGTCGTTCTGGGGAGGGGGGATTTATAGGAACTTAAATCGTATCCTGGAGATACGAGTTAAGTAACTCGTATTCCGGGCGTACGAGTTACGTGAATTATTGTAATAATTCACGTAACTCGTATGCCCGGAATACGAGTTAGAGGAATTATTGCCGACACCTTGCATGGCCATGCAGGTTGGTCGGCCACATAATGTAACTCGTATCCTTAGGATACGAGTTACTGTCTCGTATACTGAGAATATGATTTAACGCGCCATGTCATTGCCATGTCAGGGTCAGCGTGGTCAGCAGGTAGTTCGTACTCCTAGAGTACGAATTACTAACTCGTATTTCCCCGATACGAGTTACGCCGACGTGTCGGGTCAGCGGGTCAACGCCCAAACGTAAATCGTATTCTGGGAGTACCTAGAGTACGAAAGTCTCTATTTTATTAATACCTTTTCTTTTCCGTTTATTTTGTTAATGATTGATTTTCTTTTGTTTATTTAATTAAAAATACCGACATTTCGTGTGATTTTAAATTAACTATAGTGATATTAATATTGAGTGATCAAGCGGTTGGATTTGGATAAAAAGTTTTATTGACGATGAAATATGCTGGATTTAATTGTTCTGTAAGTTGTCTAATGATAACCACGTGGGTGCAAATGCTTCGGCTTGTCCTATCTTATAATTATATTCTAAAATAAATTACGATTAAGTACACCACACTACACTACACCATCTAACATATTCGATTAATAGTTTGACCAGCCGTTAATTTGGATATTATTATAATAGTAGTAGTATTGCTATTATTTTCATGGTTCTAAACATTCTCCCAATCGTACCATGTACCTGTAATTACCTTGTCGTATTTACGTAGACGTTCTAGCGTGTAAATAAAATCAATCAAAAAACTTATCCTAAATCAAGAAGGGGACACCCTAGTCTCACTTTCGGTTACTACAAAATGACATGACATTTGCAATAAATATCTTAAATGATCTGCCCTTATACAAACCTTCCACGTAATTCCTATACTTCGTACCATAATTTAGCAATATAATTCTTATTAATACACGTGTATGCTGTAACACTAGCCCTTTAAAATGTTCCAACAAATCGTCTTGTAATTGAATATATTAAGGTAAGGAGAGGTGTCTTAATCCATCACATAGTTGAGAAGTGAGAACTCCACGTACTTACTCGATATACACACGGATCTTCATGTGCACACGTCAGCATGCAATGTGGGTCCTACATTGTACACTGCTCGAGCTTCTAGAACGTCCTTTTCGCCAGCTTCATTTGCTTTATTACGTCGATACACCACACTTTGAGATAAGGTATGCACATAACATAAGCCATATATTTTTCATCTAAAACAAAAATCATAGTGTTATATATATATTGGACACACGAACATGAAATACCAAAAAAATCAAATAGAACTAAATCCATTAACGGACTGAGTTAGGAAAAAGCCGTACTAACAATTTAAACATTAGGCCCATTGAATCGGACTAAGATGTCCAATTTGCAATTGCTATGTCCAAAGTTCTAAAAAACAAAATAAACTAGAATACATAAGCATGGAAGGGCGGCGACACTAGTTCTTTTTGTTATAAATCTAGTAGCCTATAAGTATTTTGGACGATCACAAGTTAATAATTATGAACTCAATTCAATGGTGGGAGGTGGAATAATGGGAACTCATCGTCGATGAAGGAAAAGTCAATGTTCCAACTACTATTGCTTTGCTGTAACAAAAGGATAGGTTCACTTTAAAATAAGGGCAAATTTCGTTTCAGGCCCCAAAAATGTTTATAAATAGATTTCAGGCCCTATTAGAAACAAAATTAGTTTAAAGGACCTAATTTTCGTAA
Source organism: Craterostigma plantagineum (assembly GCA_027422505.1). NCBI lineage: Eukaryota > Viridiplantae > Streptophyta > Magnoliopsida > Lamiales > Linderniaceae > Craterostigma > Craterostigma plantagineum. Next base: position 29,351,225 of record JAPQWV010000003.1, on the reverse strand, counting down.
ATTTTAGAGATAAGGACCTAAAGTTACACAAGTGTTACTTCAGAGCAATGAAGTGTTACTGAGGAACAATGAAGTGTTATTTCAGAACAATAAAGTGTTACTGAGGAACAATGAAGTGTTATTGCTGAACAAACGAAGTGTTACTGAGGAACAATGAAGTGTTACTGAGGAACAATGAAGTGTTACTGAGGAACAATGAAGTGTTATTGAAGAACAATTAAGTGTTACTACAGAAATCGGGTCCTTAAAACTAATTATTTTTCTGTCAGGGCCTGAAACCTAAGTTCAGACCCTGACAGGGGCCTGAAACGTAATTTGCCCTTAAAATAATAGGTTCATTAATATCTTTTAATGTCCCAAGACGAAGACTTTTGTGCCCCCACTCGCTGGACTTGACCACGCCACCGCGACTAATCATGAATGATAATATATTAAAAAAAATAATATTATTCCTTTCAAGATCAATTCAAGACCACGTTATCATCATCAAGTTGGAAGAAGAAAAGATGCTATTTTGTAATAATGTGTTAATTAATATTGGGGTGGGGGAGGACTAAGTCAGAGATGGCATCCTATTGACAATACGAACGTGGCGCGTGAGATTCAATCGCGACCGCAAATTTGGGCATTATCATGACAAAGCAAGCATATATGTGCCCATCCCTATTGGATTATTAGATCGCGAACCCTAATCTCGGATCAACTCTTCAGTCTCCGTTTACTTTATTCGTCGATTTGGGTAATGTAAGCCACCTTCTTCCCACTTTCCATCTTTTGTTTTCATCCACACACAAAAACTGAATTCGCATTTTCTTTTTTTTTTTATCCTCTCTATCGAAACAGAAGGTAATATTTTTTCTTTCTTCTTTTGATTCCGATTGTGGTTGATTTGAAGTCCTCTCTGTAAGATTTATGTGGATGCTGGGTTTTTTAATTATGGGATTGGTTTCATTTTATACGTGATAAGATGAGACGAGCTATCTCCTTCTGATGTTATCAGCTTATTCTCTTTTTCAGGACTTTATTGCAACGTAAATCATGCCTATTCCTGAAGTAGAAGAGGTTTTGACCTTTTTCTCCTCTCTGCAATTTCTAGTTGTTGATGTGTTTTTTTGATTATCGTTTCATATGGTAACTGATATAATTGTTTTCTGCAGTCTGGGGAACTTTCTGGTCTTCAACGGAATCCAATGATTGTTCCTTTTAAGAAAAGGAGATTTCCTACTATACCATTCGAATCTCCACAAGAAGAAGTGAAGGCTTCTGAAGACAGTGAACCTAAGAACAAACAAGATTCGAGCGGTGTAAATGACAAGTTATCTGCTACAATTGCTAGGAATGTTGAATCCTCAACTGTTGAGGAAGCGAAATCTGAAGTTTTTGCCTCCATATCTTCTCAGCAGGGGAACCCTTGCATTAGTTTAGGCTTATTGGATGATGCGGAGAAAAAAGCCATTGTTTCTTTGAAGGAAAAAGTTGAAGGCGATGGTGGACTTGAAGAAGCTTCCAATGGTAACATGAATGTTGAATTATCAGTAGGGTTGAAAGATTCACTTGGGTCTGCTATTGATAAACAAAAAGACGAAGATGTTGCTAAATCTGGTAATAAATCAGATCCTTCCGTGGCGAGTTGCAAGGAAAAGGCTGTTATGCACGGTAATGACGACAGCGTTGCGAATCAAATTGATGGTGAGTTATGTTCTGATCGATTAAACTGGGACTTGAACACAACTATGGATGTATGGTCTGGCTCTACCAATAGTGAAGCTTTGACCAGCAGTTTCATTGAGAATACTGAGTTTAGCAAGATTGATGACTGTCATAACTCGAAATCTTCTCTAATTGTGAGTAGTACAGCTGGCCTTGGTTTGAATCAAGGAAGCAATGTGTTGGATGAGAACAGATCCAAAATTTCTATTACATCTAGGCAACCTAATCGCGGACATAAGCTTAATCTTATACCTGGTTTTACGTTTGCTATGCCATGTGCCAGTACAGATTTTCTTAAGGATCATTCTGCGACAGCCAGGAAATTATTTCCGAGCAATGATAATGTTCCCAACTTGAGTTTACAGCTATTTCAACAACCAGCTATGGGTGTGAATGTAATCAGGCCATCTTCGACTGTTAAAGCAGAACCTATTGATCACAGCTCAGAGCTTAACCCTTGCATAGTTGGTAGTAGCTGCAGCAGCAGCAATCTTGGGTTATCAAAGACTAATTCCGTGAAGAATCACAGCCTTGAAACTCCCATGCGTTTTCGTGAAGGTGAACTTATTCGAAACCCGAGTGTGGTAACTGCTCTGACTTCTTCTGTGGGTCCTCAAGAACCAGTAAACCGTACGGCAATCAAATCTGAGCTCGTTCAAGAGGCTATTCAAGAATCTTGCAGGTACAAAGCCATTGAAGCACATAAAAATCATGGAAGGTTTACACAGCTTCAACAGAGTTGTGATTCGTCTTCTTCAATTCCATTTCCATTGGTGCCGCCAGGGTCCTATCGACAAGCGCCGTCAATTTTTTCAGAGCAAACTATGGATGGAGATTTATTACATCGCTCGGAACAGAATTTTCACAGTAGAGAATCAAAGGACCCTGAAAATGCACTTGACAGAACTGTTGAAGCTATGGTCACTGAACCTTCTGATCGAAATGGCAAACAACTAATGCAATGCAAGGTCGAGAAGTTGATATGTGATGATCCTCATGAAAACAATGTGGAAATGATTAATGGGCATTCTCTTGGGTTAGGAGAGAGCGCTGACATTGCTGCAGGTCTTAAAGAGAGGAAAGGTTTATTTGGCAAAAATCTTCAGAAGACTTCATATTCTTCTGATTGTGGACCTCGTGAAAATTATGTTGATCCATCCACAAGCAAAGGACGTAAGATGTGTGCTAAGGCAGATGAATACGAAGACGGTGAGATTCGGGCCGGAGAAGGAAAGAAGATTGACCAAAACGACCCATGCGATATTAGAAAAAATTCACAACATTCTGTTCCACATGAATTTGACAAGAATGCTCAGTTATCTGAGAATCATGATGATCCCATTGAAGAGAGTCCTGTCACTAGTCATAAACTTAACAAAGCAGTGCAAAAAGGATCGGAGGATGCTTCAAATGTAGGAGTTGATGAGGAAAGATCAATTGGTACTGTTGCAGAGAAACAGATTGAATTTCCCGTGAATGAAGATGTTGAAGAGAAGGGCGTGTCTAACGATCTACCATCTAATGAGAGCCAAGGGATCGTATCTGAGCTAGAAAACAACGCCACTGATAGTTTTGACGCAGATGTTTCATCAAGAAAGAATGACTGTACTTCTGCTGCGCCCGAAGCATCCCCAAATTGCAATGACACTGCTAAAGATTCCATCCATACAGCTGCTGAAGAGTCGAAAAATACGACCAATAAGAGTCGCATCATAAACTTACCTTGTTCCTCCTCCGCGACAACTTTCGATAGAGCTAAGTTTGATTCAAAAAGGCTGCTGACATCAAAATCTGCAAAACAGAGGGAATTTAATTTTGATGGGGAGATATTTCCAAGGGGAAGGAGGTAAAAAGTCTTTATGACGTTGCACTTCACGCTAGATAGTCTACCATTGTTTTTAAGTCATCTGAAACACCTCGTATGCTTTGTTTTCTCTTCCTTCGTTTTGTTCGGCAGATATGAAGGTGGTGTAAACAGATTTGCAAAGGATAAGTTCCACGATCAACCATTTAGGAGCGCAAGGCGTAATTTTAGGGCAGGAAAGGGGGTGATATATGAGCATAACGATTGGGACTCTGCTCAAAACTTCGCCTCTAATCGTCCTCATTATGAAAGATACAAACACACATCTTCGATGCCTGAGTTCGAGCGTGAGCCATATAACAGCAGTATGGCATGCGATAACTCCTCGTTTGCTAGCCATAGGCAGAAAACGTCTAACGACAGTTTGCCTCCATTTCGCCGAAGGAGACAACCTTCCCCTGGAGATATTGATGGTTCTTCGGCGAGGGAAACGCAGAAGCGTAGAAGGATTCCCAGAAACATAAATTCAGACGATTGTTCTTCTACCTTTGTAGGATTTCGACATGCCGACAAGTTTCTGCGACGTCTATCTTCAGACAACGCTGCTGCTAATAATCCTTCATACAGTAGTCGTACACAACCTTTACGCGACGAAATCGATGGCCAAATGTCTCGAGGGAATAGAACATTCTCTCCTGTCGAAAGGAAGGGCTTTCCGAGGATGAGATCTAGCGATAGAAGGCGTGGATCTTCTCCTTCATATGGGGCGGGAAATTTCAGTGGTTTGAGGGAAAATTTCCACGCAAAGGACGACAGTTGTCCAAATTATAGCAGTAGAAGGCCCGTTCGTTCGTTCAGACCAGACGACGAAGATGTCCAATTTCCTCAGAACGATGGCCCGAGGATTTACAGGTACCACCGTCCTGAATTCGTAGTGGAGAGAAGCCATAATAATAACCCTCGGGAAATTAGGGAATTTGATGGGCAAGCAAAGAATCATCAGATATCGAAAAGAGTTGCGTATATGGACGAGCAATACGACAGCAGAGAATACAGTGAACGTGTATGGCGCGAAGATGAGCCCCCGACTGAGAGAAGAAGATACTGAGCACAGAGTTTTCGGACAATAGCCGAAAATTTTCTATTGCAAGGAGACTGTTTGCTTCTAACGGTTTGGCTCGGGAAAATCTTAGCAAGTGGAGAAAGGCCGACGAAGTTTTTCGGGCTTACTCCGAAGCAGTTTTCGGCCCGAATTTCCTCCTAATATGGCCCAATAAGAAATAGGACAATATCATTCATACCCCCTCATTATATTTTCATTTGTCTTAACAAGAAATATGGAATAATTTCAGTTTTAATTTGATAAAAGAGAACATGTTGACATGTTTCATAACGTCTTTTTTTTTTTTCTTTTTTTAATTTTCAAGATGGTTGGCAGAAGATAAAAGCAAGTTTTAGTTTGTACTCTACTCTGGCGGCCGGTATATGCTTAAATTGAGCAATTTAAAAAACGTGAATCATTTAAAGAACGTGCTAGTTATTTTCCCGACATTTTCGCTTTGTTTTTATTGTCTTGTCTGAATCATTGCTGAGATTGATTAATACAAGACTTTTTGTTTCCTCCGGGAAATCTATATCTAAGTATCTACTCGACTTTATAAGTAGCACACGTGATGAATTAATTAAATAAATATTTGAGTTGGACGCTCGATAATGGATTCTTTTCTTTGGAAGTAATAAATTAATAAACACGCACTTCTAGATTGTCATTATATATGAAAGCGCACGTTTTATTAATGTCTATGTTCCAAGATTCTTATCTAGCGGGCAGTGCTATGCTGTGCTGTACATAATGAAGTTTGAATGTTCAATTTTTTTTTTTGGAAAGTAGTGTTCAATTTATTTTAATTTATTTTCTTTTATTCTTGCTGGCGAGGTCATCATTACATTAGAATTAATGATATATTTAGTTCGATACCCTCAAGTCGGAGACTTTAATGATTCTCCTAATTGAGATTATAACTCGAATCTTTCATTTGTACTAATAGTCTTTGCGTGTGGCCGTGTGGTATTATATATAAATATATAAAAAGTTAAATTAATGTTAATTTAAAACACTTAATCGAAATTATAATTTAAATTTAATTATGTATATATTTAAATTATATAATTAAACGTACAGGAATTAGCTAAAAATAGTGATTAACTAAAATAATAATTAAAGATAGTTGGTATTTTTAAAATTTAATTATTAATTTTTTTTGGTGAAATTAGACCAATGGACAATTTACCCACTCATCAAGCTTTATAAAATAGAATATATTATATATGAGCTATGGCCTATAATTACAACATAAAACACAATACAAAGTTTCACCATCATCTAAATATTCGAAGTTAACAAACCATCTTCTAAAATTACACGTATTTAAGGATATATAAATACATGTACATTTATAAGTCTAACAAAATATATGAATATTTCTATGTCATTTTTCTATTAATAGGTGAGGCTGGGACCATCACCCCACCATATGCCCGTGTTTCATGAATTCTAATCACATAGAAAACTTAGTAATTAGTGAACAAGTGTTCAAAGACTTGATAAGAATTCACGACGCACAGGCACATGGAGGAGAAATGATTATTTCATCTGCTATATTATTTACATTCATACTTCATTTTCTAAGCCACATAAGTATATATACGAGATCACAAATACAGTTCTAATACGAGTATTCGAAAAATAAACTTTTTCAAATACGCGCGTCACTCTCGTATATAATTCGCGTCATAGATAATGGAATAGAATATAAAATAGCAGCTGATTTATAATTGCCCCATGGTTTTAACTCTATGAATATTTCATATGCACTATATAACCTAAAAGAGAAAAAAAAACATGCATACTATTTTGAATACGTTTATGTACCCCATGTTTTTCGAGCCCTAATGTCATAATCTCAAAAAGGAAAAAAAAATTCCACGTGTTTTATTATGAAAACGGCTTAAATATAAAACATGAAAACGTACCTTAGGGCATTGGCAAGGGAAGAGAAGGCCATTTAACCTCGTAAACATGTCTCAATTTACAAAGGAAGACATAATAAAGGTAATAATAATCACTGCAAATCAAGAATAGTTCCCTTCATAAACTCAAGCCTACTGCCATGTCCTACGTGTTGGATTTTATTAAACCAAGTGGGCTTTGGGCCCAAATGGGTATTAACCCATTAATAAAATTCCGTTTCGGTTTTAATTAAATCGGAAAGCTATCGAATGTCTAAACGAGAAATCGTTGAAAGATTTCGAATCTATGTTTCACGGGGATTCTAACGAGTATTAATACGCTCAAAACCGATATCGGGTGAATGAGAAATTAATTTTCGAAGTTGGCCCAATAATCATTAAAAAATGATTGGTAGTGTTTAAGTGGGGAATCAAGTGTCCCACATTGGTTAGACACTAAGAAAATCTTCACTATATATATAGAAACCCATGTGGGTTTATTCAAAAGGGCTTGCCATGTGTATAGCTTAAATGGGCTTGTGGGCTTAAGTGGGTTTAAGTGGGCTTGAGAAACTTGGGTGAGTTTTGGGCCAAATAACAGCTCGGTGCGAGTCGGTGCCTCGCACCGACGAGCACCGAGCACCGAGCACCGAGCACCGAGCCCGAGCCCGTGCCCGAGCCCGTGCCCGTGGCCGTGGCCGTGGCCGAGGCCGAGGCCGAGGCCGAGCCGAGCCGAGCCGTGCCGTGCCAAAGTGCGCAATGGGCGCTTTGAGGCGCGCACTTTGCACTTCGCACGACGCATCGGAGCGAGGAGCATTGAGGAGCTACTTAAATTTTTCCTCCGGTAGGCGGCGATGGCGACGGTGCCGGTGACATGGCAGTCGAGGTGAAGCTGATTGGGCAGCCCAGAGGTATGATCCATTGGATCAAATGGAAGCAGTGGGCTGTTGGGCTGATCCGGCCCAACTAGAATTGTCGGTCGGCCCAAGGAGAGGCGTCGGTAGCCGCCTCGGGCCGTCGGTTGGAGAGTCGGGCCGCCGCCGGTGGGACATGCCAAAGATTCGGGCTGTCGGCCCGAGAATCGGGCTTGTGGCGGGCCAGTAAATAAACCGACAGTCCATAAGTTTCGAAGTATCTCATTCTGACCCCTGGTAAATGACAGAAGCAGTCCAGTAAGTTCTGGAATTTGCTAATAAGTCCCTGCGTGAAAAAGTCTATAAATAGACCCCTCATGAATTGAAAAAATTCATTCAGAAAAACCCACTCATATTTACATAATTCACTCCCACTCTCTAAAATCCCGTAGCAAGAAATAACTCGGTTTCGAGTATAATTCGTCAGAAATTCTAGTCGTTGTGCTGCGATTATGAATTAAGAAAAAAGGTCGTTGTATCTTGGGGACGATCGCTGCTAACCGAAAGCACTGATATCGGGGCGATTTCGTCTTACGGACAGTGTGTCCAACACACGCCTCGACTACGTCTACTGTTATGGATAGTCTTCATCAACTCCAGGCGTATTTATTCTTCATGCTGTGTACTATAGTTATCACATATGCCCTAATCATTATTTGGGTACTGGCGAACTGCACCTGCGTTTGAAGAACACTCCATCTTCCGACTATCTACTGCCGAAGTTTATCTATTGCCAAAGCTCTCTGCCGCCGACCAGACGCAACCACAGAAATAACAATCGTAAGACGAAATTTTTGTTCGTGATCTGATCGATGGCAACCAACGCACCAACGATCCCTACCGGCAACCATGTCGAACGTCCTGCCAAATTCAACGGGACGGAGTTCAAACGCTGGCAACAAAAGATGATGTTCTATCTCACTACTCTCCACCTCGTCCGTTTTCTGAAAGAAACTGCCCCTACGGTGACAGAAGTCGCCCCACTAGCTGAGGGTGAAAACCCTGACGATGCAGACTATGCTGCTCGTGTCGCTCAGTTTGAGCAAGAAAAGGCTGCGTTAGACGCATGGAATCATAATGATTTCATGTGCCGCAACTATATTCTGAACGCCCTAGACGATTCCCTATACAACGTCTATGCAGTGGCCACGACTGCGAAAGAGTTGTGGGATTCGTTGGACAAGAAGTATAAGACCGACGATGCCGGACTAAAGAAGTTCATCGTCGGCAAATTTCTGGATTACAAGATGACCGACACTAAGCCGGTGCTGGACCAAGTCCGTGATCTGCAGCTAATCATTCACGATATTCATGCTGAAAATATGCAGATCAGCGAAACCTTCCAAGTAGCTGCAATTATCGAGAAGCTGCCACCTCTGTGGAAGGATTTCAAAAATTACCTCAAGCACAAACGAAAGGAGATGGGGCTTGAGGACCTGATTGTGCGACTTCGGATCGAGGAAGATAACCGAAAAAGCGAAGCCAAGAACAAGAGGGGCAGTATGGAGGCGGGAGCGAACCTGGCCGAGCCGGGTTTTGGCAATAAGCGTAAAAGGCCAGGTATGCCTCTAAAGAAACAAGATCCGAATCAGAAGAGGATTAAAGGCAACTGCTATAACTGCGATAAACCTGGGCATATGGCCAAGGATTGTCGTAAGAAAAAGAGAGTTAATAAGACTCGGGCGCATCTCACTGAAGAGAAGCAGCTGGCGACAGACACGTCGGAGCTAGATCTGACTGCAGTCGTGTACGAGGCAAACGTCGTGGAAAATCCGAACTACTGGTACATCGACAGCGGAGCAACGCGCCACATCTGCTCCGACAAAGAAATGTTCTCCACCTACACGCCTATTTCGGGTAGGACGCTCTATATGGGGAACGCGGCGACGTCCAACATCGTAGGATTGGGACGGGTGGTGTTGAAGATGACTTCAGGCAAGGAAGTGACGCTTGTGGACGTGCTGCATGTCCCAGACATCCGCAAGAATTTGGTGTCCGGCGCTCTGCTTAGTAACGCTGGATTTAGACAAGTGTTTGAAGCTGGAAAATATGTACTGACCAAGAATGGTCATTTTATTGGCAAAGGTTACCTCGAGAAGGGCCTTTTTAAGTTATCTGTAATGCCTGTAAAACGCGATATTAAGATCGCTGATAATAATAAAGCCAGTTCTTCTTACTTGGTTGAGTTGTCTAATTTATGGCATGGTAGATTAGGACACGTGAGTTTAAACAAACTGAAAAAGTTAATAAGTTTAAACTTACTTCCACAAATGGAAATTGATTCACAACACAAGTGTGAAATCTGTGTAGAAGCAAAAATGGCCAAGGCACCATTTTTATCTGTCGAAAGAAATAGTTCACCATTAGAATTGATCCATACTGATATATGTGATCTGAAATTCGTGCAAACTAGAGGTGGAAAGAAATACTTTATAACATTTATCGACGATTGCACGAAGTACTGTCACGTGTATCTTTTAAGTGGTAAAGACGAAGCTCTTGATATCTTCAAAAGATATAAGAATGAAGTTGAGAATCAACTTAACTCTAAGATCAAAATAATAAGAAGTGACAGAGGAGGAGAATACGTGGCACCGTTTGTGGAATTTTGCCAAGAACATGGTATTATTCATCAGACGACGGCGCCATATTCACCTCAATCAAATGGCGTTGCTGAACGAAAAAATAGAACTCTCAAGGATATGATGAATGCGATGCTAATCAGTTCAGGGTTACCTCAGAATTTGTGGGGGGAAGCCATATTGTCATCAAATCGCATTCTAAATATGTTGCCACACAAGAAACGGGATAAAACACCGTACGAATTGTGGAAAGGTAGACAACCTTCCTATGGATATCTTAAAGTGTGGGGGTATCTAGCAAAGGTCGAAGTACCTAAACCAAAACAGGTCAAGATAGGACCGAAAACGGTTGATTGTATTTTCATTGGATATGCAGAAAATAGTAATGCGTACAGATTTCTAGTGCATAAGTCCGAAATTCCAGATATGAATTCTGGGATGATTATTGAATCGAGAAATGCTGTTTTCTTTGAGAACATCTTTCCAACGAAGGAAAGAAATGAAATAAGTTGTAAAAGAAATTATGAATCCGTTAAAGGTTCTCCTCCAGAAGTGGAGGAACCACGGCAAAGTAAGCGTAAAAGGTGGCCAAATCATTTGGGCCTGACTTCCTAACATACATGTTAGATGATGAACCTAGGACAGTGCAAGAAGCTCTGTCGACTCCAGAAGCTCCATTCTGGAAAGAAGCTGTAAACAGCGAAATTGAGTCCATAATGCAGAACCACACTTGGGAGTTGGTAGATCTCCCAAAAGGGTGTAAACCTTTAGGATGCAAGTGGGTCCTTAAAAGGAAATATAAAACCGATGGATCAATTGAAAAATATAAGGCTCGTTTAGTAGCCAAGGGATATTCCCAAAAGGAAGGATATGATTTCTTCGATACCTATTCGCCCGTGACGAGAATTACGTCAATACGGGTTCTATTTGCTATTGCAGCATTGCATGATCTCGAGGTACATCAAATGGATGTAAAAACGGCATTCCTAAATGGAGACCTCGAAGAAGAAATCTACATGAATCAGCCTGAAGGGTTTGTAATACCTGGACAGGAAAACAAAGTGTGCCGACTCGTGAAGTCGCTTTACGGGCTTAAACAAGCACCGAAACAATGGCACGAAAAATTCGATATGACTATGCTATCGAATGGGTTCAAAATCAATGAGTGTGACAAATGTGTTTACATTAAGGGCACACCCGATGAATTCGTGATTGTCTGTCTTTATGTAGACGATATGTTAATCACGGGAAGCAATCATAAAATGATTGTAAACACGAAGATTATGCTGAAAAATAATTTCAGTATGAAGGATATGGGTTTGGCTAATGTCATTTTAGGGATAAATGTCTATAGGACGCCCGATGGAATTATGCTGACACAATCTCATTATATTGAGAAAGTGTTGAAGAAATTTAATGTCTTCGATGATCCTCCGGCTAAGACTCCTGTAGATATAAATCTACATCTGGCCAAAAACAGAGGAGAACCCATATCACAACAAGAATATGCTCGAGTGATTGGCAGTTTAATGTACCTAACTAACTGCACTCGACCTGATATAGCATATTCAATTAGTAAACTTAGCAGGTTTACGAGTAATCCTGGGAGTAATCATTGGATAGCCTTGAGAAGGGTGCTGAGATATCTGAAGCACACTATTAATCATGGCATACTCTATACGAGGTATCCAGCAGTTCTTGAAGGATACTGCGATGCTAACTGGATATCTGACAGCAAAGACTCCAAATCCACGAGTGGTTATGTATTTACCATCGGTGGTGGAGCAATCTCTTGGAAATCCTCAAAACAAACGTGCATAGCTCGATCTACGATGGAATCGGAGTTTATTGCACTAGACAAAGCCGGTGAAGAAGCAGAATGGCTTCGGAATTTTTTGGAGGACATTCCTTGTTGGAATAAGCCTGTACCGCCTATTATGATACATTGCGACAGCATGGCCGCAATTGGTAGGGCACAGAATAGTATGTATAACGGTAAGTCTCGACACATACGTCGAAGACATAATACCGTACGACAACTGATCTCTAGTGGAATAATCTCTATTGACTATGTGAAGTCTAAAGAGAACATAGCAGATCCTTTGACGAAAGGCATTGCTAGAGATCAGCACTATAACGCAGTAAGGGGAATGGGCTTAAAAACCACACACCCAAGAACAAGCTCGGTGGTAACTCAACCATGATGAGTGGAGATCCCACAAACTTGGTTCAATGAGACAACTAAGCTGAGTGTAGTTCAGTAGCTTACTTGATTTTTTTTTAAGAAGCTCATTCTCATAAGCTGCTCAAGTAATTACCCGATGATGTGTGGTAAAGGGTAAGCAATGTTGTTTTTAATGATGGCTATACCTGATGGTGGAGTATTTCGGGATACTCTAGGATTAAAGTCCTAATAGTCGATCACCTATATAAGTGAGAAGTGGGGCCGCTTTAATATAACACTTATGAAACCAAGATATGGTCCAAGGCCGAAATGGACACAACGTGAGAATCGAAAGAAATAAGATTCGTCACTGTGTGTACGCTGTTGTCTTAATTTACACAAAAGCTGTCAGTTCAAGACATCATGTTCACTGAACAGCGAGTAAATTCGATTGCGTTTTCACTAGGGAAGGTTCAAAGCCACAAGCTACCTATCCCGATGCAGTGACGAGTTGTCGAGTTTTTCTTGCAAGAGTCAGCATGCATAGCATTTGCATTAATTTCCATTCATGTGGGGGATTGTTGGATTTTATTAAACCAAGTGGGCTTTGGGCCCAAATGGGTATTAACCCATTAATAAAATTCCGTTTCGGTTTTAATTAAATCGGAAAGCTATCGAATGTCTAAACGAGAAATCGTTGAAAGATTTCGAATCTATGTTTCACGGGGATTCTAACGAGTATTAATACGCTCAAAACCGATATCGGGTGAATGAGAAATTAATTTTCGAAGTTGGCCCAATAATCATTAAAAAATGATTGGTAGTGTTTAAGTGGGGAATCAAGTGTCCCACATTGGTTAGACACTAAGAAAATCTTCACTATATATATAGAAACCCATGTGGGTTTATTCAAAAGGGCTTGCCATGTGTATAGCTTAAATGGGCTTGTGGGCTTAAGTGGGTTTAAGTGGGCTTGAGAAACTTGGGTGAGTTTTGGGCCAAATAACAGCTCGGTGCGAGTCGGTGCCTCGCACCGACGAGCACCGAGCACCGAGCACCGAGCACCGAGCCCGAGCCCGTGCCCGAGCCCGTGCCCGTGGCCGTGGCCGTGGCCGAGGCCGAGGCCGAGGCCGAGCCGAGCCGAGCCGTGCCGTGCCAAAGTGCGCAATGGGCGCTTTGAGGCGCGCACTTTGCACTTCGCACGACGCATCGGAGCGAGGAGCATTGAGGAGCTACTTAAATTTTTCCTCCGGTAGGCGGCGATGGCGACGGTGCCGGTGACATGGCAGTCGAGGTGAAGCTGATTGGGCAGCCCAGAGGTATGATCCATTGGATCAAATGGAAGCAGTGGGCTGTTGGGCTGATCCGGCCCAACTAGAATTGTCGGTCGGCCCAAGGAGAGGCGTCGGTAGCCGCCTCGGGCCGTCGGTTGGAGAGTCGGGCCGCCGCCGGTGGGACATGCCAAAGATTCGGGCTGTCGGCCCGAGAATCGGGCTTGTGGCGGGCCAGTAAATAAACCGACAGTCCATAAGTTTCGAAGTATCTCATTCTGACCCCTGGTAAATGACAGAAGCAGTCCAGTAAGTTCTGGAATTTGCTAATAAGTCCCTGCGTGAAAAAGTCTATAAATAGACCCCTCATGAATTGAAAAAATTCATTCAGAAAAACCCACTCATATTTACATAATTCACTCCCACTCTCTAAAATCCCGTAGCAAGAAATAACTCGGTTTCGAGTATAATTCGTCAGAAATTCTAGTCGTTGTGCTGCGATTATGAATTAAGAAAAAAGGTCGTTGTATCTTGGGGACGATCGCTGCTAACCGAAAGCACTGATATCGGGGCGATTTCGTCTTACGGACAGTGTGTCCAACACACGCCTCGACTACGTCTACTGTTATGGATAGTCTTCATCAACTCCAGGCGTATTTATTCTTCATGCTGTGTACTATAGTTATCACATATGCCCTAATCATTATTTGGGTACTGGCGAACTGCACCTGCGTTTGAAGAACACTCCATCTTCCGACTATCTACTGCCGAAGTTTATCTATTGCCAAAGCTCTCTGCCGCCGACCAGACGCAACCACAGAAATAACACTACGTACGTCTTGTTTCTCGGGTATTTTCATCGCCTGTTTTTTGAGCCTCTCTAAGGGTTTGCTATACGTATTTTGAGGGTTTTCTCTCTATATAACGAATAGGACAAGGATCTTAATTATTTATGTACTAGAAAGGAAGGACAATATTGATAGGCAAGGACATCAAATGGATGTACTGAGGAAGAACGAAGATGGCATATTGGCATTGTTATATAATAACAATTAAGTTGACATGGCGAGAGATTATTACAATAACGTGTTGGAAAAAATGCGCAAGCTTTGAATAGGCATGCTTTATTTTTTTAGCTATTGGGAATAAATTTATATTGCGATTGATATTATTTGATGCAGTCTGACTATATTGGGGTTGTACTTTTTCATCACTAGTGTCATGAAATTAATATATAATATACTTTTCCAACTATTTATTTTTAGTACTGTGGAGAACATGAAACTTTCATTTGTAAACATTGTTTTAACTTTTTCGAAAATTCTAGTCCTCTACTGTTTCTTCCTCTAGAGCGAAGAGGATGGAACGACGAACGACTCGCATATTATATATAACGTTCAAGTTTTGATGACCATTTCAAACACATTACGCTACAGAACGAACAGTAATAATAATAATAATAATAAAACTCATGCATTATTATTGAACTTATTTCGAGGTAATGTAATACGCACGTGTTTAGAAAGCCGTGCTAATATGAATTTTTTGGTTTAATAAAGGGAACTCTCTCATTTGAATAGATACTGATGCGGCCCGAAAAATCGCCTCCTCCGCATTGGCGCGTAAATCAGCCTTTTGCTCCCGTCGCCGCCGTAGAATGCCTGAAACGCCAAAGAAAATGAGCTAGAAAGGCGCCGTTTCGGCGACGCCCCTCCGACGCTCAAGTCAGATAAATCATCATCATAAATAAAACGGGTAACTACAGGTGCTAGGCTCAAAAGACAGTTTTGGTGTTCGTTTCTGGCGTCCCCGTGAAAATGACTCGGCCGTTACCTTTTATAGTCTCGCCTTGACCTGGTCATCACCCAAGCCCGCTTCTTTTGCGGACCTCTCGCGACAACGTGGTTCTCCCACGTTTTTCCCACGTTTTCCTTACAAAGCACGACCGGCTCGACATACCCGCTTCGCGTCTGAAAATGGAGTCGCTCGGCTCGTTCTTGCCGACCTGCTCGGCTCGTTCCCGTTGGTCTGTTCGGGTCGTTCTCGTTGGTCTGTTCGGCTCGTTCTCGCCAACCTCTGGGTCGATCGACCCGGCCCACTCTTCATGCCTCAGGACCGACTTACTCGGGTCGTCCTCTGTGAAAAATGATTGTATTTATATCAACACTAGAAAATAATCCCCCTGTACACGTCTGCGGTTTTCTTTTGTATCTTTGCCAAGCCCTCCCAAGTCTCATCCCACGATGGCTCAATATTTCATCATGTGTCACCCACTAATGTTTTCTAGAATATTTCTCGTGGGTCCCTTACTCCATTATGCTATCCACGTTGGCATATGTACCCCTCGGAATGTTCTCCCTCGTTCATGTGATACCTTCCTCTCCTCGGGGTAGTGCTCGATTAAGGCTTCGTTCCTCGCGACGCCTCTCGGACCCGGTTCGCCTCGGGACGCTTCTTGCAGGGTGTTGCTCGGGAAGTTTTCCGGCGGGGGAATGGTTTTTGCGGGGAATGTTTCTTTCCCGCCTCTTTCGATTAGACTCGAATATTTGACCGGTTATATCCGGGGATAACAATAGTCCCCCCCAAAAATAGTCCAAAAGAGTGTAGTGAGTTTTGGACGTAG
Organism: Craterostigma plantagineum; assembly: GCA_027422505.1. Lineage (NCBI taxonomy): Eukaryota > Viridiplantae > Streptophyta > Magnoliopsida > Lamiales > Linderniaceae > Craterostigma > Craterostigma plantagineum. Next base: position 29,335,148 of record JAPQWV010000003.1, on the reverse strand, counting down.
TGGGTAAAATATTCGAGTCTGGAGAAGGGGTTACTTGCAAAGATCTTTGGTCGGGCCACGTTCGTGGATATTCGTTCTCCTAGCCTACCCCTGCCCTCTCGAGCATGGACTTGAGTTGTTCTAACTCGTTCATTCGGGATTTTCATCGAGGTTGCCATATTTGAGGACCTAAGAATTTTCGTGCCTCATTAATCGAGGACTTGAGAATTTTCGTGCCTCATTAATCGAGGACTTGAGAATTTTCGTGCCCCTTTCATCGAGGACTTAGGAATTTTCGTGTCCCTTTCATCGAGGACTTGAGGATTTTGTGCCTCATTCATCGAGGACTTAGGGATTTTGTGCCTCATTCATCGAGGACTTTAGGTGTATTCGTGCCTTACTCATCGAGGACTTAGGGATTTTGTGCCTCATTCATCGAGGACTTGAGAATTTTCGTGCCTCGTTCATCGAGGATTTAAGAATTTTCGTGCCCCTTTCATCGAGGACTTAGGAATTTTCGTGCCCCTTTCATCGAGGACTTAGGAATTTTCGTGTCCCTTTCATCGAGGACTTGAGGATTTTGTGCCTCATTCATCGAGGACTTAAGAATTTCGTGCCCCTTTCATCGAGGACTTAGGAATTTTCGTGCCCCTTTCATCGAGGACTTAGGAATTTTCGTGTCCCTTTCATCGAGGACTTGAGGATTTTGTGCCTCATTCATCGAGGACTTGAGAATTTTCGTGCCTCGTTCATCGAGGATTTAAGAATTTTCGTGCCCCTTTCATCGAGGACTTAGGAGATTTTTGTGCCTCATTCATCGAGGACTTGATTCAGGAAATTTCATGCCTCATTCATCGAGGACTTAGAATTTTCGTGCCTCATTCGTCGAGGACTTTTCCATCTTTTTCGTTTGGAGATTTCATTCACCTTTTCGGGCGATCGTGCCGAGGACTTTTCTTCATTTCGTTCGGCGATTTTATTCACCCTTTCGGGCGATCGTGCCTCATCCAAGGACTTTTCTTCATCTTCGTTCGGCGATTTTATTCACCCTTTCGGGCGATCGTGCCTCATCCGAGGACTTTTCTTCATTTCGTTCGGCGATTTTATTCACCCTTTCGGGCGATTGTGCCTCATCCGAGGACTTTTCTTCATCTTCGTTCGGCGATTTTATTCACCCTTTCGGGCGATCGTGCCTCATCCGAGGACTTTTCTTCGTTCTCATCCGGCGATTTTATTCACCCTTTCGGGCGATCGTGCCTCATCCGAGGACTTTTCTTCGTTCTCATCCGGCGATTTTATTCACCCTTTCGGGCGATCGTGCCTCATCCGAGGACTTTTCTTCGTTCTCATCCGGCGATTTTATTCACCCTTTCGGGCGATCGTGCCTCATCCGAGGACTTTTCTTCGTTCTCATCCGGCGATTTTATTCACCCTTTCGGGCGATCGTGCCTCATCCGAGGACTTTTCTTCGTTCTCATCCGGCGATTTTATTCACCCTTTCGGGCGATCGTGCCTCATCCGAGGACTTTTCTTCGTTCTCATCCGGCGATTTTATTCACCCTTTCGGGCGATCGTGCCTCATCCGAGGACTTTTCTTCGTTCTCATCCGGCGATTTTATTCACCCTTTCGGGCGATCGTGCCTCATCCGAGGACTTTTCTTCATCTTCAATCGAGCTTCCTTTGGAGATTTTATTCTCCCATCCTCAGCGAAGCACCTGCGACTGAAGACAGCTTCGACGCATGGATATAACAAGGTGAGAGTTTCACGTGAGTAGCATCATAAAGCAATGGAACAATAACACTTGTCAGCAGAACGATCATAGGCCCGAGTATTCAAATAGCCGTGCAGAACGGTGTTTAGAATTCCCGAAGAGATCATGTCTCTATTCCAATAATGGTGGGTGACTGTACTTTAGAACCCCCAGCTGTCCAAACCTCAAGCGTCCATGTAGCACTGTTTTATAATTTTTGAGCTGCCCAACGCTCGTAATTCAACCCGTTTCCGAACGCAATTACCGACAGGTGTCTCCGTCTTCCAACAAGCCATCATGAATACTCGTGCATCGGTCTCGTCATCCGTTTTTGTTTCTCATCAGAAAATCGTAGATGGTCTGCTTTCTTTTTTCAGTTGAATTTTGTGGCTTTCTTCCTTGATCCACATCGATTTACAGGGAAATAATCTGTTAAGAATTTAAAATATCATGAAAAGTAAGGTATACCTCCAATTTGGCAAAATCCTTGCAATTTGATTCGATCGTCTCGAGGACGAGGCTCGTTCGGGCATGTGATATCATCGCTTCGCTTTAATTTTCTGTTTCATGCGACTTTCAAGGCTATTCCCGATGGTTTGGGGTGGTTGAACTGTGACAAAACGCGCTGCTCGGTCAGGCCCTGATGTATGATGTTCGATTGGGTCTCCACGAGCCCGAGGTGGGGCGAGTTGCTCGGTGAGGCAGTTCCAGGGGCAGAGTGCTATCCGAGGAGCTCGAAGGTGGTAACAAAGTCATCAACCGACCCCAAAGGGCCAAGATCAAGGCTCGGGCACGCTGTCGTATTGAGTGTAGTTGCCCTTCTGGTTGGATGTTTTGACGGTGTTTTCCGAGCGTGATGATTGTGCATCAATCGTTTCTTTGGATCCCTGTAGTAAAACAGCTGGAAGAGAACAAAGGGCCGTTATGATAATTTTGCGATCAATAAAATCAGCGGAGCCTTCACCAAACGTAAAACAAATATATGCAGTAGACTCTTCTTCCATTTTCAAGTTCTCTGCTTTTCCCCAACGTGTCGACAAGCCCCAAAATTCCTAGGGCATCATCTGAGACTTAGTTTTCTGGCCACCTGTGGACCTACATACGGCCGCAAGCGGGTTGAACTTTCAGGTGTACGAACGACATCGGCGAATAAAGGGCTGGTCATCGAGGTCGTGAGGTTGAATTGATGCAACATGCCACAACCGTTGAGACTCAGGTCGATTTCCATAGTGTCGGCTAATTCCGATCTGCCGCCCGAGGTGTCTGCACCTGGCAACTCGGGGTGATTTCGGCAAGAAGGGGAACTCGAAGGCATATGGGCTGATTCAGTCGCATCAAGATTTCCTGTACTCAGATAACTCAAACGGAACCATAAAAGTGTGGCTATATCCCCTCACGTTAATATTAATATCATCCCTCGAGAATTCAACAAACGAATCCGCCCCCAAAAAATATGTAAATACCAAGACACGCTGTAACCTTCAACACCTTCAAGCCTTCCTCTCATTATTATTTTTTCTTATTTTTTATTATATATATTTTTTCCTAAAGATATCAGCAAGCCCCCAAGTCGAATTAAATGAGATCTTCGAAAAATTAAAGCAACCAAGTACCCCCCAATTTCGGACTTGAAGAAAGTGATTATAACTACCAACATATAGGCCCAATTATTTTCGAGCCCACAGAAAGTTTCAGCGAAATCCGACTGCCCCACGCTTTTACAGCTTCCAAACACCCCACGTTTTCAATAATCGCCACAAGTGGGTCTTGTAATTTTCCTTTGTTCCATATTCACCTCATAAATTAAATAAACTTACAGTCGGGTCCCAACTCTGCGTTGACGACGGGTCTGTAGCCGGGGCCCGGGGCGGTGACCGCTTCTGTCATCTCGGAGCGCCGCCGGATGTGATGGTGGTGGCTTTCCCCCATGTAGAACCAAGAACCGCGAGCTTTGAGTCCACTTCCCCACTACCTCCGATCGGTGTGGGCAACCTCCATTCCGTAAAGTAAGTTTAAGTTCGCTCGACGGCAGAGGGCCTTCCATCGAATCTACCACTTGCTCCTTGGTGACCGCGCGGCTCGTTCGGCCGTCGGACTGCACCCCTCTATTCAGCGATAGTCTCTTCGGAGCAGCGCTGATGAATTAAGCCTCGACGGTGCGGCGCGGAACTGGCTCGCGCCTGATTTGTAACCGCCCGAGCGTCCAATTGTTCAATTGCCCCGGCTGGTTTTCGACAGCGCCATGGGGGAGGTTCCGGACTCAGTTGATGTCGATGGGGAGGTTACAGTGGCTAATGATTAACAGCTACGGAGTGGACAGATTTTCTCAGAACGCATCGTAATCTTTTGAACTAAACGTTCCCACAGACGGCGCCAATTGATGCGGCCCGAAAAATCGCCTCCTCCGCATTGGCGCGTAAATCAGCCTTTTGCTCCCGTCGCCGCCGTAGAATGCCTGAAACGCCAAAGAAAATGAGCTAGAAAGGCGCCGTTTCGGCGACGCCCCTCCGACGCTCAAGTCAGATAAATCATCATCATAAATAAAACGGGTAATTACAGGTGCTAGGCTCAAAGACAGTTTTGGTGTTCGTTTCTGGCGTCCCCGTGAAAATGACTCGGCCGTTACCTTTTATAGTCTCGCCTTGACCTGGTCATCACCCAAGCCCGCTTCTTTTGCGGACCTCTCGCGACAACGTGGTTCTCCCACGTTTTTCCCACGTTTTCCTTACAAAGCACGACCGGCTCGACATACCCGCTTCGCGTCTGAAAATGGAGTCGCTCGGCTCGTTCTTGCCGACCTGCTCGGCTCGTTCCCGTTGGTCTGTTCGGGTCGTTCTCGTTGGTCTGTTCGGCTCGTTCTCGCCAACCTCTGGGTCGATCGACCCGGCCCACTCTTCATGCCTCAGGACCGACTTACTCGGGTCGTCCTCTGTGAAAAATGATTGTATTTATATCAACACTAGAAAATAATCCCCCTGTACACGTCTGCGGTTTTCTTTTGTATCTTTGCCAAGCCCTCCCAAGTCTCATCCCACGATGGCTCAATATTTCATCATGTGTCACCCACTAATGTTTTCTAGAATATTTCTCGTGGGTCCCTTACTCCATTATGCTATCCACGTTGCCATATGTACCCCTCGGAATGTTCTCCCTCGTTCATGTGATACCTTCCTCTCCTCGGGGTAGTGCTCGATTAAGGCTTCGTTCCTCGCGACGCCTCTCGGACCCGGTTCGCCTCGGGACGCTTCTTGCAGGGTGTTGCTCGGGAAGTTTTCCGGCGGGGGAATGGTTTTTGCGGGGAATGTTTCTTTCCCGCCTCTTTCGATTAGACTCGAATATTTGACCGGTTATATCCGGGGATAACAGATACAATACAAAGCCAATAAAGTTATGTGCCGACGAGTTTGACTTTATTAACCCCAATACTATACCTTCACCAATTCCAAATATCATGACACCGTCTACATATTTGCATAAACAAAATAATTTCATCGTAACTCTTTCTTTATGTTGCATTGCGTTTGGACCTTATATGTTGTCCTAAAATATTATAAAGCTGATGTGATGGCATCTTATTTTATTCATGCCACCAGGATTTATTACATAGCATTTAGCAAGCAAGCTTATCCAATCACAGATTCATTTATTACATACATTTGAGGCCCTCTATGTAAGGCCCAATATCTATCATCATCATACAGAAATTCGCAGTCAAAGTTAGCCTCAAATGTACAGTGCAGAGGATGAGATGATGATCACAAAATTTCTATGATTTGCTTCAACACACACATACACATTACACAAACACACTACAAAGAGGTGGTAATAATATCAGTGTTGAAAGGGAATGGATAGGGTATGCATACCAATAAGCCCAACAGCAGAACCAAAACCCCGAGCGCTTTGTACTTGTCGTCGGGATCGCTTATTTCCTCTGATAACGGTGCGATTGGCCCTCTCTGTAAGAAAAATATCAGCACGACCCAATAGAACGCCACGTCGTTGAACAACGAGGACAGCCCAAGAAGAACTATGGAGGCAGCCGTGAACCTAGACGATGCCTACAAAAGTACATATATACATATGATAGAAGCGTAACAACTTTACTCAAATATCATCATCATTAATACCTTTCTTCCGAAAATGGCGAAGGCGATACGACCACCGTCGAGCTCTCCAGCGGGAATGCTGTTGATGGCATTGATGAGAAGCCCAGCCCATGACCATATGACCAGTGGATTTACTGATATGGGGCTTCCTTCTTTGAGAACATCTCCAAGAAGTAGCTTAGCTATCATCGTAACAAAAACAGAATGAAGCGAGCCTTGGGGAAAGGGGCTGTGATGAATGAGAACATGAAAAGGTTACCTATTCCACCGACCATAAGTGATTCGTGGAAGACTGAAGAATCCACGACGATGCCTAACTGGTCGGGAGGAGGCAATATGAATCCCGATAGAAGAAGAACGAAGCCTACAGCGAATCCTGACAAGGGACCAGCTGCTGCTACTTTCAAGAGATCTTCGCGTTTAGGCACGATGTTTAGTATCCTTGTTATACAACCAAACGAGCCGATCTGTGTTATATCAAGAGCCATAATATAGCTTCTGTCAATGGAAAACGAGTCAAAGACAGACCCACGCTTCAGCATGGAAACCATGATTGTAACCATTAAATCTCAATGAGTGGTAAAGGTTTGAACTTCACCTGCCAACTAGGAACAAAGTACGGTACGCCCAATTTGATTCCAGCTTCTTTAGCGACTGTGAAATGGCCGATTTCGTGTACTCCGAGAATCAGTGCAGTTACGAGAGCCCCGGGGAGGCCATCTTTCAACAAGTCAACATTATCAAAAAGTGAACTGGTACAACAGAGAAAGCGATGTAAAGATTCCAGATAATGACCATGTGCTAATTCTTTGTCAGTTGTCTCTATATGTTAGAAAAGTTGGAAACTCACAATAGGTTTGCTTGTAACGCGGGAACGTTACGCAGAAGTAACGTGAATATAGTAACCAATCCGAAAGCTCCAGCTGCAAACCATTCTGGAACAGCTGCATTTCTCACACAAGAATGCATATTTAGTTCAACAGTCTACAGCTAAGACGCACTCATGAGTTTACTTATCGATGTATGCATGCATTGTATGTTTGTGTGTATTCTGAAGAAATATTTCAGAAAATACCAGCAGTATCTGGCTGTAAGGTTTTCCTAGGCACTACCACAGCAACAGGTTTATCATCCTCTGGATTTGTTAAAAGAAATAATTTGTAAAGATCTCCAAATTTTTCCTGCAAATAAAATGTAAGAAACCACATAAGAAACAATATACCAAAGTGCAAGACATAATTGAACACAAATTCAAGGCACAAAAGCACCAACTTCCAATCTCTTTGATATTTTCTCATAACTCCGTGCAGCTTGGCCTCGTAGGTTTCCCTTGAACAATACCCCACCCTGTATCAAGAAAATTACGAAATAATTATCAGACCTGGTTTTTGGTGTGACATCTTTCAGACAGCGATATCGTCTACCAACTCACTTCGTAAGGTTCCTGGCTGGTCACAAAGAACGTATCGAAACCAAATACTTGATTCTTTAGAACCTCGATGTTTTCCTTCGGAATTCTCATTGATTCGTCAAACTCTTGCTCCTGGTTATAGAGTTTAAATAAGAAGATGAAAATTTAATACAAGTCTCTTAAAAATTTATTAGGATCTACCTAGTTCGCAAAGATATCTACATTATTATCACCTTCACACCTGGGAGGGGTGACCCGCTAGCAAATCGAACATCATCAGCATCCTGCTATTTATTGAGGCTCGATTAAATTATATATGAATGATAGGAGCAAGAATAACATGTCCAATTCTACGTTGGGCTTATGTATACCTGAGTTCTTGCTTGATCGCCATCCATGTCACCACTTGATTCGCTCGACACACTTCTAGCATCAAGCACGCCGGAATCATTGGATTGATTTTCATCCTACAGAAAAAGATCAATAACAAATCAGTTATATTTACAACATAAACCAGCATAATATGATTTCAATTGATTCCCTCAAATGCTACTTTCAGAAACAGGACTGCTAACCATATTCTCAGAACCCTCCTCAACGCTACTGTTAGAAGCTGCACTTCTTGCTTCAAATGCATCCTTTTCTTCATTTATGTTCCTTTCCTTCAAGATTCAGACGTTAACTAAGTCATAAAAGAATAATTACGCAAGCCACCCACATAATACGATGTAGGATACCTCCTCCTCATGGTTACTCTCATGATCGCTATCCTTCTCACTCACTCTGCAGAGAAAATTCAAATTTCCCCTACACGCGACACTGAGCATACAAGAGATTAAAAAAATATCAGATCAAACACGGCCCCACATCTCATGTATAAACACACAATGAAGCAAATACACGGTAAATCGGAAACTAAACCTCAACAAGCTACGAGACTTGAGCTTCCACCGCACGATTGGCGCCGAAGAACAGCGAATGCGACCACAAGTACTACAATTCGGCAACGGAATCACGAAGTTCCCGCCAAAATTTGCAGAAATGCTCATTTTTCAATCGAGTTGCGCTCACTAATTCAGCTGCATAAACATGGAATTCAGCTACAACAACATGGAAATGCTTGTCAATTTGAGGTTTCTGTTTGGGCGTGTGTGTAAGGGAGGGGTTTGCATAAATATCTTATCTTCAAGAAGAGTTGGGACAAAATTGGAATATATTTTCCCATTTCGTTCGTTCCGTTAGATATGTGTGCCCGCCTAAATTCTCAATAGAACTCAACCACTAATATATCGACACGTGTAACATCATTTCGTCCTACGGTAGTTCCATTATCTCGTTGAAGGCCCATTTATTCATCGACCCATTTATAATTTCGAAAAAATAAGAAATGCTCTATCAGATAATCGTTCTTTCCTTGCAATATAAATCTTTAAATACAGTCATGACTCATTGTGTTAACTAATTAGACTCTAGAGTTCATTCATTTATATTTTAGTTATATTTCCATAATTGTTTTTCCTGCCTTTTGGGAAAATTATAAAAATGGGTCACTAAATACGATAATTTTCGATTTTGGGTCATTATGTTTGCCAGTTACAAAACTAGGTCACTAAATATGTATGTAGTAACAAAATTGGGTCACTGGCCTCTTTGTCCTTCCTATATACATACTTGGTGACCCAAATTTGTAATTACATATATACTTAGTGACCTAGTTTTGTAACTAGTGACCCAATTTTGTTCCTATATACGTACTTAGTGACCTAGTTTTGCAACTGTCAAACATAGTGATCCAAAATTAAAAAATTGTATACTTAGTGACCCATTTTTATAATTTTGCCTTTTTTTCCCTCTCCATGCAACGTAGCACCGAAATGCTTTGTCTCGAAAATTGGCGTTGAACCTTGCCGAGAACACTGAATGCGCATCACTGACAAAACTAAGTGGAGACAACATAGAAACCGACAGAAAATAAGGGGAATATTTTTTTTTTAAGAAAAAATTCAATTCATTACGAAGTACAAAGTACTAACGACGGATCGTCGTTACTTTCTTTATTCTCTAGATGAACCAAAATTTTATATTTGTGCAATATATTATATAATGTAATATGTTAGTATGGAGCCAAACAATAAGTCGACAAAAAAGGCTTCGGAACAGGAAATACAATTTTTTAGTTTATATTAGAGATTCGAACATTCTTGGGACTTGAGGAAAAATCACACACAAACCCTTTGTTTTGGAATAATGATAAAGATTATGGATAAAAAAAAGTTTAATGAAACATTGTCGTGTTTGTATCACTGATTTTTATTTATCAACGTAAATACAACACACTTTGTCGGTCCAGGGTTTTATCTGAAAGAAACAATTTAGAGAAATGCTTTGTAATATGCTTTTGGTAATCTTTCATTCAAATTGTCCCAAAACCCGTCGCTGCGTATTCGATTTAGAATGTCACTATATCTTTTAGTTGCAAAAAATAGTTACCTTACGTCGACTGATAATTTTCTCTTTGGACGAAATGGTGATGTGGAATATTTTCTTGTCACGACTCGTTGACATGGAATGTTGCTACATAGGTCTCTCCACTTATTTTTCCCGAAAAATGATCGAGACAAAAAAAAATTCCAATAGATGAAACAGTAATATTTTTTGCTATTATCAAACATAGAGATCCGATTAAAAATCGGCATATCAAATGTATAAACTTTCATATGGAATTGTAAATTTTGGAAAAATGCGTACCAGAAGATTGGTAAGATACAAGCCAAAGTCATGCATGCATAAATATATACATATATACACATATATATGTGTGTGTGTCACTATTGGTAGCTTCATGCCTAATAGATAAAAAAGTTGAGGGTGCATGCGTCTAGGGTTTGTTATTTTTTACATACTTTTTGGTGGTCAAGTTTTTTTCTTGGATTAATAGAAACTAATATAATTCTAAGCAAATGTTTTTATGAAACCCATTAGAGAACCATTGTGTATTCGCCTCAAGACAACAAGCAATAGACATGTAAAAAAGCCATTTTTGAATTATGAACTTGGTGGCTTTTAATGTCGTCTTGTTTGTGTCTCCATGCAATGAAAAGAAGAGAAATATTTTATTTTCTTATGATCCCAATATCTATGTTTTGACTGAACATTAACTAATTAATCTCTAAATATTACTATCCGTGTCCTTTATATATATTTTTATGATCACTCACTACCAATCCAAACTAGGATCAAACAATTTTGAACTTTGACTTTCCAAGGCACCCTAAACATATGCTTCTGTCCCTTCGTAGAATAACCAAACTGGTTATTACTTGACTAAATATTAAAACAAAGATAGAACTTCATAGAAAAAAATAATAAGAAAAGAAACTGATAATCTGGCACCAACCAAAGCGTTCTGTAAGCAGTGACACCTTTTGTGCAATGTCTATCACTCTCTGCACAAAAAACAAGGCATTAAACCCTAAAATCAATGCATATTACTGTCCCAATTAAGCTCGCTAATGTCTTAAATAATAAAATACAAACTATACCAGTCAAGATCTATGCAAACATAATAACATTTTTTTAGCTCCATAAAATGTTACTAATTCGACTTATTGAGCTATAAATAGCCCATGTACACAACACAACTCATTGAACTCAAACAATATAAGTTCTTACCTCAAAAAAGCACTACATTATCATCATCAAACGCGAAAAAAGAAAGAAAAAAAAAAGGGTTATGGACAATCACTCATCGCTAGGGTTTTGTATCAAGGCAACACCTCGACGCAGTGGTGGGACGGGAAATAAGTGTGGGCGATGGAACCCTACGAGCGAGCAAGTTAAAATTCTTACCGAACTGTTCAGTTCGGGCCTGAGAACTCCAACTACAGATCAGATCCAAAAGATTTCATCGCAGCTGAGCTTCTACGGTAAGATCGAAAGCAAGAACGTGTTTTACTGGTTTCAGAATCATAAAGCTAGAGAGAGGCAGAAGCGCCGTAGGGTTTCAGTGAACGACGAAGATCAAGAAGGAATAAGCGAAAAATTAGAAGTTTTCGATCATCATCTTGGGCATCGTATCAATAATCCCAGTTAGTCATCGTATATTTTACCAATGCTACTTTCCTTTTTTTTTTTTTAATCGTAGTACTAATTCTTGTTTCTGTTACCAGTTAGCGAGATGAATAGGGTTATGTGTTCAGAATCTTCAGACGAAAGGGTAGTTGAAACTCTGCAACTGTTTCCGTTGAACTGTTTGAGGGAGAAAGATTCTGAGAAGCTGAGGCTTATTGCAGAAGATTGCTGCAAGAAGAATTATTCTTCGGTTTATGAGTATTGTAATAGAAATGTAGGGAGTGATGAGGCGGAAATGGAAATTCCCACGTTGGATTTGAGACTTAGTTTCTTTTAGAACTTTTAATATAACAAAAGCCCCTCGTATTTAATTTTAGTTTTATATGATCATATATTTCTCCCTTACATCGAAGAGCTTTGAGCTTCTTTTTCGACTTGGTGAACAGTTATATGGTCTATCGAGTGCTTGTCCTAAGCCTAGATAATGTCGTATATGCAAATCGAAGTTGTTTCGGTGTAATGAGAATTATATCCTTTCAAACTTGCGTTTAGGTGATGGAGTGTTCATTTAATGTACTTTTTTACTTTTGTTGTCTCTCTTCTAACAAGAAAATTAGTTTCACTTGAAGCCAATAGGCTATATCAATATTTGAATTTTCTTCGACTGAACTTACTAGTTGTGAGGGATATTACCCGCACAAAATAAAAAAATAGGAATTAGAGAGTATATTATACTCTATGGTGGCCAATCATTTCCTAATCGTCGTACGTATTGATAAGAGAAGGCCTATTGCAATTGTGGGCTTTCGACTTATTTCAAATAAATAAATAGTTACGTGGCTGTGGACTTCAATCTCCACCGGCCCGGCCCGGCCCGTTGCGCACTTGTCGATCTCATCGTTGCCAAACATTATTGATTAATTAATTGATCTATCGATCGATTTGATTGAAGCTCAAGAAATAACGTAGGACTATCTATCAGCAAATGGGCAATTTGTATTTTACCTGTATTTGGCTGTTGTGTCCTGTCAGTATGTGCTGCTTGCCATATGTAATATGAGGTTTTTCGTCCATTTTTTGGAGTTAATGTTCTCTTGTATGTAATAATATAATATATATACTAACTAGGCCGTGGTCCATTGCCATTTAAAAGTCAGTGGTCCAAAGAATGGAGTGTGATATCACAACTATTTATAATTTCTTTTGTATATCCATTAATTGCACAATCCTTCCAAGATTGAGTGTTTGTTAGCCGTTAATTGAGTTTCCTTTTTTTAAAATATATTTTAGCCGATTGAAAGAAAACAGAGAAAAGAAAGAGATAGATCGATCCAAGAGTACATATTGTCCAAATACTAAGATTGCTTCATGGGCAACTATCACATAACTAAGCCATTATGGTCCTATTTTTCATGTATTTTGTCCTCTCTCTTGTGATGCCTCATATTCAAATAGAGGCAACATTTATTTATTTTATGTTTATTGTTTGTAGTAGTTGGATTTCAATGCCCGTAGCTTATAGAACCTTATCACCTTATCTTATTCTTCTCAATGACCCAAACAACCGCTCATGATAATAAAATATTAATTTCTCTCTCCTCAACATGCACAACCTACACCTCAATCCAACGTCAATAATTTTCAACTTTATCAATAACCCAACACAACCCATTAATATTTATATTTTATAATTATTTTAAGTAGTATTTGAATGTTTGAAAAATAGATTACATTATATGGTATAAAATTTAGATACTTTAGTCATTGGAGAAAAAAAATTATATGAATTATGATAGATTATAGAATGTGATAGAGAAATAAATAATTTGAAATTGTGATTCAAATGTATCAATATTAGCATCTATTTGTAGAGAAAAAAAAATCATATATTTTTCTAAAAAAAATAAAAATTAAATTTTAACAGATAATTAAATGTATCATAATTCATAAAAAGCAGTAACAGTTTATCGAAAACTGTGCACAACCGGTTGTGACCCAGGTTGGTCCACCAACCGATTGTGGGTAGGGTCACAACCGGTTGTGCCTGTTATTTTTTTTTTTGATTTATTTTGATCACTTTTATTGCACAACCGGTCGTGCAATTCATCGATAAACATAGTCTTTAAGAATACAACTTTCGTAAATCTGATATGGTTATTGTAGTTAAATTCCCAAAGTATTTAATCTATATATAACTTTGGTGGATTATTCCGTCGACGTTGCTTTCGTTGCATCTCAATATATATTGATACAACTTTATTAGTAGATGCTCTCAATTTGTCCTCTTAGTTCTTACATATGATGTGAAATAAAATACATGGCAATTTGTAAGAGTAACGGCCTCATTTTTGTGTGTGTTTTGACATAATATGATACTCACTTCGTCCCGCTAATTTTATCACACTTTTTCATTTCGGGCGTCCCAATAATTTTATCACCTTTACTTATTTAGCGAAAAAACTATCGCAAACAATCAATATAATAATGTTAAATATTCTTAAAAGACGTGTTAAAATATACACTTTTTTACCTTTTCAATATACTATATTATTATAATAATACCACCTTAATTTGCATGCCGAGCAACTTATGTGATAAAGTTGGTGGGAATGTAGTATAAATCTTTTGATTTTGGAACACATAGAAAGAATAAAAGCTGACAACACTTTCTTGCCAAATAGTGTTTGTTGAAGTTACCTCAGAAAAAAAGAATATTTGGGTTCTCAATTATTTGGTTCTTGGTGTCTTTTTCCTTTTTATTTTTCAAATTATTTATTATTTATTTCTTACGAAAGAGCCATTTTGATTCCATGTGCTTTGCTGACAAGCAACGATATCTTATGGGTTCCACCTGTTTAATATAATGTATGGTAAGGTAATACATCAATTTTGTCTGATAATTTATTTCTTAGCACGTATAATACCAAAAGAAATACAGAAAAAGCTAACAAGTTGCATCTTTTTCGGGGCTGCATGATTGCGAAAAGTCGTAGTTCTACAATTCGATATTTAATTATCCAACTTGCATAAAATCAGAGTTATTACGTAATAATCTCATTCTTATTCTATTTCGAGCGTAACGGTGTCTAGTGCGTTATGACGGGAAAAAAATATCTTCGGTTTTCTATAATGTGTGGCTATGAATAAACTCAAACAATTAAATATCAATTGAAATGTCATTACAGTACTCAATATTTTACCGACTTCCATAAATAGCCATTATTAAAATATCAATAGTAATTAATTATGAAAGCGCAAGTAGATCCACTAAACGACGACCAGTCGTTTTCTTAGTTTTGGCGACTCTAAGAAGAAAGAAATAAGGCAAGAAATAAATACAGTTGACAAAAAATTATAGATGAACCGTTCGATTTTATTTAATTTTATTTATAATATCTTATCTGGCCTGTCAACTCATCTGATAGTCCATTGAGTGTTAGTTTAAGCTGTTTAATCAATAATGATTAATCAATCTTTAACACAGTATTGGTATTGTAGGAAACAGTAGACAGCATATTTTATTACATTATTCTTGGAATACCCAAGTTCTGAGATTTATGTCTAATATATCTAATATTTAAGACAACAGTAGAAAAAATGAAATCATTCTATTCCAAGGTAAGGGGCCTCGAGTGTTTGGTGGCATGCAAGATTGTTTTTTTTTCCAAAATTTGTACAATGATTAAACTAATCCTAAAAATCTCTCTTTCTTTTAAGTGATCTTCCCAATCAAATTATGTTGATTTTTTCCTATTATTACCATTTTGATAAATTTCATATTGAATTTTTACTTTGCTATTCTTGTTGTTTGACAATAAACATTCCTAGCAAAAACTCTAAATGCTTCAATATGCAAATCCAATGTTGTATCAAATTCTTGATTAAATGATCAACTTGAGTTGATCATTCCAAGATTTTAATCTCATTCAATCAAAAAATAGTTTGTTTCAACAAATTCCTTTTTAATCTCTTGCGATGTAAAAAATAAGAATTCTTATTTGCAATGGAATATCTTTTTTTTCCCGTATCCTGAATTAAAAAAACTACTGTCTTTAAAGGCAATCATGTCACCAATCCATGAAATAAATTGCCAAATATATAGATAAAAGAAATATAATATAATTAAGTTGCCTTTTAATCTCGTCTAGTGGACGAAAACATTAATAATGAGAAATAGAAAAAAAAAATCCACTCACCTCAATCACTCTCTCTCTCTCTCTCTCTCTCTCTCTCTCTCTCTCAAACACACAGTTCACGCACTCATCAACCAACCAACCAAAGCTCACTCAAAATCATGTCATGTCCATCCATCTCCGCCCTCAAATCGCCTCACCCGCCGTCGAACATGTCGCCGACCTACGCCGAACACACCAGCAAAAGGCCCGCCCCAACGATCCCCAACGCCGCCGCGTACGACACCGTCTGGGAGTGCGTCATCCCTTACGTCACCGACCCTCGTGACCGCGACGCCGTCTCCCTCGTCTGCAAGAGCTGGTACGACATCGATTCGATCACGCGCCGCCACGTGACGATCGCCCTCTGCTACACCTCGATGCCCCAGCGCCTGTCGCGGCGATTCCCCCACCTCGAATCGCTGAAGCTCAAGGGCAAGCCGCGGGCGGCGATGTTCAATCTGATACCCGAGGATTGGGGCGGGTACGTGGCGCCGTGGGTCGAGGAGATCGTTAGGTCGTTTAGTAGGATGAAGGTTCTGCACTTTCGGAGGATGATTGTGAAGGATAGAGATCTGGAGATTCTTGCCACGTCGGCGGGTCGGGTCTTGGAAGTTTTGAGGCTGGATAAGTGCTCTGGGTTCTCCACAGATGGGCTTTTGCATATTGGTCGATCTTGCAGGTTAGAGAGTTCGATACTTTCTTTTGTTTTTTTTTTCTTCTTTCCAATTGTTTGGTAATTGTTTATGTGGTCTGATTGGTTTCAGTTGATCTGAAGAATCATGTGTTTGTGGGTTGTGGATTGAACATCGGAAATTGGGTTATTTATAGTCTACCTTGAAGTGGTATTTCTTGTTTGGTTCGATTCTTTGAATAGAGTTGGTTCAAGAAGAAGAATTTAGGGTTATCATGTTTTCTGAATCTTCATATTATTGCATCTAAGTCAAAGTTTGCTTATCTGTTTTCGCAGAAATTGAGTTCTTTAGTCTATCTTGGAGTGATATGTCTTGTTTTGGTTCTTGAATGGTACTAAGCACTTCCTTGAGTTCGACTACGAACAATTTAGGGTTAGATTTTGGGGCACAAGAACTTCATCGATTGCAGAATGTAACATGTGGTGATATCTTCTCCGAATCTTCAGATTATTTGAACCTAAGTCAAAACTTTGCTTCTCTGTTTTGCAGAAACTTGAGAACTCTGTTCATGGAAGAAAGTGCAATAGTCGAAAACGACGGTGAGTGGCTTCACGAGCTAGCTTCTAACAACACGGTCCTCGAACACCTAAACTTCTACATGACCAATCTTACAAAAGCCAGGCCAGAAGACCTCGAAATGATTGCAAGAAAATGCCCGTCCCTAACCTCAGTAAAAGTCAGCGACTGCGATATTTCTCACCTCATCGGTTTCTTCAGAGCTGCATCTTCACTAGAAGAGTTCGGCGGTGCTTATTTCAGTGAACACGTCGCTCAAAATGGTGATGCCTTTTACAACGATCAGTTGGAAAGATACGGCGCCATTTCCTTCTCCCAGAAATTGTGCCGTTTGGGCCTAACCTACCTGGGAAATCCCGAGCTTCCCATTGTATATCCCGTTGCTTCGAGGCTAAAAAAATTGGACCTTTTGTACGCCATGCTGAACACCGAAGACCATTGCCAGCTGCTCCAAAGATGTCCCAACTTGGAAATTCTTGAGGTACGTCGAAGATTATCGCATCCTTTTCCCTTGGTCATTAAAAAAAAAAAAAGAAGTAATCCCTTCGAAGCCATTTGATTGAAAAAGGATTTGGAACAAGGGCTGCGTTAGAATCTATCTGAATCTATCCTCAGTATTGTTCCTTTGAACTCAGTTAATCATATGATCTTCTACGTGTGCAAAACATGCAAGAAACTTTTCAAGATTAGTAACAATGGCTGTGTTAGAACAGAATCTGCTCAATCCCATCCTCTGTTTTGGTCTTTTCATCACAGTTAATCATATATGATCTTCCTTCTACTGTGTCCAAAACAGGCAAGAAATGTCATAGGAGACAGAGGATTGGAAGTCCTCGCACAACACTGTAAGAAGATGAAGAGGCTGAGAGTCGAGCGTGGGGCCGACGAGCAAGACATGGAAGATGTCGAAGGCGTAGTCTCCCAAAGGGGGGTCATCGCACTCGCCCAAGGATGCCTCGACCTACAATACCTAGCAATCTACGTCTCAGACATCTCAAATGCAGCCTTAGAATCCATGGGAACGCACTCAAAGAACCTCTGCGACTTTCGCCTAGTCTTGCTCGACCGCGAAGAGAGAATTACCGATTTGCCCCTGGACAATGGTGTTCGATCCCTCTTAATGGGCTGCCATAAGCTCAGAAGGTTTGCACTCTACCTCCGCCCGGGCGGGCTGACCGACGTTGGCCTGAGCTATATCGGGCGGTACAGCCCGAACGTGAGGTGGATGCTCTTGGGCTACGTAGGAGAGTCTGACCAAGGACTGTTGGAGTTTGCCCGAGGCTGCCCGAGTTTGCAGAAGCTTGAGATGAGGGGCTGTTGTTTCAGCGAGCGAGCGTTGGCTATGGCTACGTTAGAGCTGACCGCTCTGAGGTACTTATGGGTTCAGGGCTATAGGTCGGGAAATGGGAGGGATTTGCTGAAGATGGTTCGACCGTTTTGGAATATCGAGCTCATCCCGGCTAGGCTGGTCGACGTTAAGGATAATGAAGGCGAGAGCGTTGTGGTCGAACATCCTTCGCACATATTGGCTTATTACTCGCTTGCGGGCCAGAGGAGGGATTTTCCGGCCATGGTGAGGCCCGTGGGCCCGCCGCCCATGGAGTACTTTTCTTCTTAGGCTTTTTTTTTTATGGGTTGAGATGGAATATGTTGTCTGTGTTTGTATATAGTCGATGATGGTTTGCCACGTGTATGTGTCTTGTTCTTTGAGTGTTGTTTTTTGGACCGTTGTGCTTTTTTTTTTTGTATTTAGAGATTTTTGTGTAATATTTTTTGTTTTGGATGCTCTCGGACAATTGTGGAATATGTGATCATTGTGTACCTTGATTTTTTGTTCGGGTTTGGTCTTTTGCAAAGAAGGCATTGGGCTACTATTAAAGTTTAAACGTCGATGTATTGAAATGTACTTACAACAAGGTTATGTTCGTATAATTAGGTGAATCTCAACCTAAGTTTGCGTCTTGGAAAAAATCTTCGAAAATTCGATAAAACCAAGAAGAAAGCAGAACAAGTTGTTGCTTCACATGATTAAATGTTTTTTTTTTCCGATGTCCTAAACGGCCACATCTTCAATGAAATTTCCAGTGGCTCTCATTAGCGTCTAGTCTATTGTAGTTGTTCTACTTTACCTGTAATGAAAGAAATCATCGGCTACAAAAACACTAGGTGACATAGAGGTGGTTAATAAAAGAAATTTATACATCCATGAATATGATCCAAAGCATACATGTAAAAGGGACACCGATATTGCATTTCTTAATGACAACTTGATATCCTTTTAGCTGGACTGAAGTCAAAAAGTGGAGGGCAACGAACGAAGGTATTTATTTATGTACTCATAATTTATTTCCCAATCATCTTTCACTGTCTTCGACGAATCACTTGTCTCTCCTCGTACCTAACGTGGGACGCTTCATCCCACCTCATTTCCATTGCCCTTTGTTTTGCGCTTTGACCTTTGATCAAGAAATCTGAATAGGTTCATCGGCTTTTGTATTTTGTTCAAAGACTCCATTTTTATCAGCTACATCATTCGTTTACTGGATGAGTGATGATTTTTGTTATTCACTTTTGTTCTCTGACTGTTAAAGACCAAGCCACTAACGGTTACTTACCTTATTCAGAAGAAGCTGCAAAAGGCAAAAGACAAGAGGTTAAACCAATCAATGGAGCAAATCATGCGAAGATTAATTGTATTTAATGCTCCAACGGCTACTTGCCTTTTCGGACTAAAAGCTACTTGTATTTATAGGAATGTAAGCTTACAAAAACATATATCGATCAGTATACAAAAAGTTATTTCCTTGTACAAGAAAATCAACATGGTATCAGAGCAGTCGATATAATCACGCTCAAACAAAAAGAAGGCCTATTATGGCTGAGAAAAATAGAAACCCAAACCTATCTTACCGACGCGCAACCTCACTGCTAAATTACAAAACCTACCACCCATGGATCCGAGCTGTCGCCTTTTCACTCGAACCGAAAGGAAAGCTTGGCCACATGACAATCGACAAGGAAAAACCAGGAAATTCGACGGAACTCAAGGATCAGTCCTTAGCCAAGAACCCCGTCAATCATCCGGCGACTGAATATCACGCCATGGCTGTAGAACAACATTCGCGTGCTACGCCGTCCGAACCGTCCAGCCATGACACTTGTCGAGTTCTTCACAACGATGTTAAAAGATGCGAATCCTACGAACAGGTAAAAATCCAGATCCTTATGGGAACAGAATTACCGACAGTAGCAGCTGTGGTGGCCTCAATCGAGTCGGAGGAATCCCGAAGAAAGGCGATGAACTCAGATTCAACCACGATCGAAAGCCACGCCATGAGCGCTAAAGGTGGACACCCTAAATCGCGGCCGGAGACGAAGGGAGCGCCGAGCAAGCCTAGATGCGACAACTGCAAAAGGAAGGTCACGATCGGAACGGTTGCTGGTTCCTCCAACCCCATCTCCGGCCGAAACGCGATGGGAAAGGCAGAGCGCCAGGAAATGAAGGAATGGGCTGGGCCAGTCAAGGTGAAAATCTTAACGGGCCTGAAGGAATATCTCGGCCCAGTAGCCGTTTTGGACCATATGCAGACCACTTCAATAAGTCGATGGGCCAATTTTCAGACTCTCTAAACCGATCAGGTAAACACAGCACAGGTATGAAACCCAATTTTCATGACGCCATGAGCGCTAAAGGTGGACACCCTAAATCGCGGCCGGAGACGAAGGGAGCGCCGAGCAAGCCTAGATGCGACAACTGCAAAAAGGAAGGTCACGATCGGAACGGTTGCTGGTTCCTCCAACCCCATCTCCGGCCGAAACGCGATGGGAAAGGCAGAGCGCCAGGAAATGAAGGAATGGGCTGGGCCAGTCAAGGTGAAAATCTTAACGGGCCTGAAGGAATATCTCGGCCCAGTAGCCGTTTTGGACCATATGCAGACCACTTCAATAAGTCGATGGGCCAATTTTCAGACTCTCTAAACCGATCATGTAAACACAGCACAGGTATGAAACCCAATTTTCAAAATTATACTGGCATGAGTACTAGACCTAGCCTTCATAATTTTTGGATAATCGACTCGGGTGCAACAGATCATATGACTTACAACGAAAATAATATATTTAATTCTATCAATTCAGAATTTCCCCAATACGTTACCGTAGCAAACGGTAATAAAATACCAATCAAGAAAACTGGAATCTCAAAAATATTCTCTAAAATAATCTCCAATGTACTCTATCTACCAAATCTTACCTCAAATTTATTATCTGTAGAAAAAATTACTAGTGAACTAAATTGTAATGTTATATTCTCACATACCAAAGTAATTTTTCAAGATCGGGACACGGGAAACATAATTGGTGAAGGAAAACAAGAAAACGGGTTATATCTAGTCGAAATACCTAATATATCTCTGTGTACCGTACAACGCTCTTTGAACTTGAATGATACTTTGCATCAGAGATTCGGACATCCTTCTGACAAAATCCTGAAAAAACTTTTTCCAAATATTTCTCTTGATTCTAGTAACTGCGATATTTGCAAATTTTCCAAACAAACCAGATTACCTTTCTATTCTTCCTTCAACAAAACCGAAAATTTCTTTGAATTAGTGCACTCAGATGTTTGGGGACCAGCTCCCGTCACCTCTTATAATGATTTCAAATATTTTGTTACATTTATCGACGACTATTCTCGTATTACATGGCTTTATCTACTAAAAAATAAGTCTGAAGTTTTTTCGCGCTTTCAAGAATTTTTAAATCTAATTGAAAATCAGTATAATGCTAAATTAAAAATATTCAGATCCGACAATGGTACAGAATATATTAACAATAACTTTTCGCAGTTGTTAAAAGAAAAAGGAATCATACATCAAACAACATGCATTAATACTCCAGAACAAAACGGAGTATCAGAGAGAAAAAATCGTCATCTATTAGAAGTTACTAGATCTCTTCTTTTTCAAAATAATGTTCCAAAAATCTATTGGTCAGATGCAGTACTTACGGCTACATATCTGATAAATAGATTACCAAGCGTTCAATTAAATCATAAAAGCCCTCTAGAAATTTTATTAAAAAGACCACCTAATTCAGGACATTTACGTGTATTTGGATGTACATCCTTTGTACACGTAAAAAGACATGACAAATTAGACAGTAATTCAGTAAAAACTATCTTCTTGGGATATTCGTCTCAGAAAAAAGGTTATAAATGTTATGATCCGAAAAATAACAAACTATACATATCTAGAGATGTAGTATTCCAAGAAAATGAACCATACTATCAGAAAACAAACGACGAAAATCAAATAATCCAACACATATTCCATTACCAGAACTAACAAATTTCGAAGAAACATATAGAATGAGTGATGGATTAAGAAATAATGAAACTAACGTAATAGAAGAATCCGACTCAGGGGGAGAACCGATAGAACCCCAAAACCTAAGAAGATCCACAAGAACTTTTCGACCACCAGAAAGACTAAAAGATTATGTAACAAATCAAGTCACTTATCCAATTCAAGATTATATAACTTATAATAACATTTCACCATCATATCAAGCTTTTTTAAGCAACATTGACCAAATCGTTGAACCTAATAACTTCGAAGAAGCAAATAAAAAATATGAATGGCGCAGAGCCATGGAGGAAGAACTTGAAGCCCTTGAACGTAATCAAACTTGGAGTATCACACCACTACCAGCAAATAAAAAACCAGTGGGTTGTAAGTGGGTGTATAAAATTAAACACAACAGTGATGGAACTGTTGAAAGATTTAAAGCTCGACTAGTAGCAAAGGGCTTTACACAGACTTATGGAATAGATTATAAAGAAACATTTGCACCAGTCGCGAAGATGAACACTGTTAGAATTCTTCTATCCATTGCTGTTAACTCCGGATGGAGTCTTTCACAAATGGATGTAAAAAATGCTTTTCTACAAGGGGATCTGGATGAGGAGATATACATGAGACTCCCACCAGGTCATCAACTCGAAAATCATCATAAAAACCTTGTATGTAAACTTAAAAAATCTATATATGGTCTTAAACAATCTCCGAGAGCATGGTACTCCAAACTAAGTCATGCACTCCTAAATTATAATTTTTCAAAAAGTTCAGCTGATTCCTCCATGTTCATCAAGACAACTTATAACACCATTGTAGTCGTACTTGTATATGTAGATGACATTATAATAACAGGGAATAGTATCGATGAAATCAACAAAATTAAGGAATACCTTAAACACTCATTTGACATTAAAGATCTTGGTCCACTGAAATATTTTCTAGGAATCGAAATAGCTCATTCACCAAAAGGGCTATTCCTATCTCAGCGGAAATATGTTCTAGATCTTTTACGGGAGACGGGAAAAACAGGAGTTAAACCCTCAAAAACTCCAATGGAAACAAACAAGAAATTAAACTCAGAAGATGGAGAACCGTTAAAAGACATAAATCAATTCCAAAGACTAGTTGGGAAATTAATCTATTTGACTGTTACACGTCCTGACATTTCATTTGCTGTTAGTTGTGTCAGTCAGTTTATGCAGGCACCCAGGACTAGTCATCTTGAAGCGATTGATCGAATCCTAAAGTACCTCAAGGGCAACCCGGGCCGAGGAATATGGATGAGAAAAAATGGAACATACATGTGGTTGGCTACACAGATGCAGACTGGGCTGGAAGTTTTGATAGGAGATCGACCACAGGATATTGTACGTTTGTTGGAGGGAACCTAGTCACATGGAGGAGCAAAAAGCAGGGAGTTGTAGCAAGATCGAGTGCTGAAGCCGAATACAGAGCCATGGCCTCGACGACGAGTGAGCTCATATGGATAAAACAACTTCTAGGAGACTTGAAAATAAGAAACAACCAACCGATGACGATGTTCTGCGACAACCAGGCAGCTCGTCACATTGCAATGAACCCTGTCTTCCATGAGCGGACGAAGCACATTGAGGTAGACTGCCACTTTGTCAGAGAAAAGGTACAAAATCAAGAGATAGAGACACCATTCGTAACAAGCAAGGAACAATTGGCGGATATCTTTACAAAGGCAGTCGACCTCCGAACATTCAAAGACATACTCAGCAAGTTAGGCTTAATTGATTTATTCAAGCCCAACTTGAGGGGGAGTGTTAAAGACCAAGGCACTAACGGTTACTTACCTTATTCAGAAGAAGCTGCAAAAGGCAAAAGACAAGAGGTTAAACCAATCAATGGAGCAAATCATGCGAAGATTAATTGTATTTAATGCTCCAACGGCTACTTGCCTTTTCGGACTAAAAGCTACTTGTATTTATAGGAATGTAAGCTTACAAAAACATATATCGATCAGTATACAAAAAGTTATTTCCTTGTACAAGAAAATCAACACTGACAGATTACCCTCTGAAAGTTAAGGTCTTGAGCATTTTCGCTCGATGTTTTATAGCAGCAATGTCTTTTTACTGGGACGCAGCAGAAATGTGAAAGGGCTGTCTATCCAATGGAGCTTTTGTCTGCCGATGGAGTTATATATAACAACTCTTGTTTTAAATGCTTTCATTGTAAGGGAACTCTCAAGGTTCTGTGTTTTTTAGTAGCTCTGTTTTCTGCACATTCAGGGAAGCTGCTAAGATTTTTCTTGTCTGAATTACTAGCATTTGATCTATGTACCTGTTTCTATATGCCCTCGGTTCTTGACATTAATCATGTAAGAGCTTCTCGTGTAAAGATTTTGCACATGGTTCGAATTCTTCACTGCGTAGATCAGAGTCTTTTCACGTATTTGTGACGTGCTTGCTCTTCTTAAATTCGAGATATGCCGTGTTCTGCGATGAAATCGAAAAGAATGGATGAAAATAGACTATATTCGACTGTAATTGACTTTGTGGATCTTCCTTTTCTCCCCACAATTGAGAAGTTATTCATCAATGGAGGGCATCCTCTACTGCAAGCCGCACTACGAGCAGCTCTTCAAAGAATTTGGCAACTTCAGCAAGTCACGTATTCGCTTTGCTCATCCTTTTTTCGCACTCTAAATATGATAAGATACGTTTTCGGTTAGCTAAGGTTTTTAAATTTTCTGCAGCTGCAAAATCTGCTGTTAAGCTAAGCCCAGAACTGGTAAACGCTACTCTCAGTTCTATGTAAAAAGCCCTGTTTTTTTTTTCTTACACAAATGCAAGACAAGTGTGCTACCTGCGGTATAACTGCTTACCCCCTCGAGAAGGTAAGTACAGTTAGAAATATATAGTCGTTTTCAGACAAGTGTGCATAGAGAAGAAGCAACAGAGTGCGCTTTTGCCTTGTTGCAAGGTGACTGTGGGGAATCAGAGCTATCACAATTAACAAGTCGTGTTTCAAGTGTTCTCATGGAGGGTGTTTGCTGACTCGTTCGACCTATGCAGCCTTTCTCTCGGCTGTTTAAGGAGAAAGGAAGCTACAATCATTTGATCAAATCTGCTTCTATGAAGCTTCCAACAGCTGTTGATGCTGCTTCTCACGATTCTTGAAAGTTGCTTCGAACATTTTCATTGATCGTGTGCCGTGTTTCTCTGCTGAGTGTGTATGTTCCGTTTCAGAAAACATTGTACCTTTTTGAAGCGTACCTCTTATCCCTACTGTTTCCAAGGAAAAATCTCAGCAAAATGATGACACAAAGTGATTCAAGATTTAAAATACACTAAAACGAGATTCGTACATGATGTTAGAGAACACACAGAAAGCTACAGGGCCTTCAAGAGAAGATACAGACAACTGACTCTAGTTCTTAACGTCCTTCGACTCATCATCTTCGTCGCCTAAAACCGCGTTGAGCTTTTCGTAATTGAAATCGCTGGAATGTACCGTACATTTCCCTGGAACCTTTAAGATTGTTTCTGAGCTGTTGTTATCAAACATTGTCCATAGGATCATGACAAGTAGTGCAAGGAGTAATCCACTTCCTGCAAGAAAGACCAATCCATATAGGAAACTGAAGATGCAGACCCTCTTCTTCTCCATCAGTTTCTGATCAGCTTCCCCACTCGAAAACACCCTTGGATCCGAAGGTTTTGAATGCAACCATGTTGGAACAGTCCTAGTTCTAAACTTCCACGAATAAACATGACTAACCTGTGTTGATTTCCCAGTGGAAGATCTTAGCCCCACTAAAACCTCTTCGTTCTTCGACGTTTGGCCTAAATCAATCTGATGCACCAATGAAGGTTTATACGGCCTAGGAAGTCCAAACTCGCCCAATCTAACTTCTAACCTCTTCGAGCTCGAATCGTAATCAGCCCAAGAATGCACCTTCATCCCAGTCTTCAACGCTAATTTAGCCGAAGATCCATTGCTTATCTTCACAGAAACAAGACGAACCAAATCATCATCAACCGACGTATCGAGCCCAAACTCAACGCCCAATAAGATACACTCTTTCGGCACCGCGGACTTGTCTCTCGATATTTTCGACAAACACCTTTGCTGCATCAAGAGAAAAGCCAGTCCGCCGCCATTGCTGGGGGAGATCGAGAAAGTAAAGTCGGTGGAGAACGAAAGCAGCCTTCTCGGCTTCGAAGCTGAGGTGTAGAACTTGATAGGCTTACTCTGCATCACAAGCCCATAACTCGGCGGCGAGATTCTGGGATCAGTGAGCTGAATGCATGAACTAGTGTTGGAGAACTTAGCGTCACCTATGAGAACAAGATTCGAGTCGAATTGGAGGTTCACGGCGACAGAAATTGAGACATTGCATAGAGCGGACAGGAAAAGGAGATACCATTGGATGGGATACATAGGATTTGTGCATTTTCACTGAGATTCAGCTCAATTAGTGCTCAGGCGATTGTTTGAGTTGAGGGAAGTGAAGCTCAATTAGTTCTCTCGTCTTCCTTGGATCATTCATTTCTCAGGTCACTCCTTGTTGGGCATTGAATGCTAATGGGCCCACTTATATGGGCTCACCAATGGGCTACCATAATTAGTAGCCCAAATAACCCATATTCTAAATTTTGTGGCCCATTCTTGTAAGAAAGTTAAAAAAACGTCGATCACAAATAAATACATACTTAAAATTTTATAGTTATTATTTTATTATTTACAGTATGTGGCACACCCAATTTGTGTGCAAATATATCATGTTATTTTATATTTTGCATATCTTTTATTAATAAAGTAGTTTAAAAAATAAAATTTTGATTTACGGTTAAATTTGTAATAAATGAAAATATTAAGGGTAAAATTGTATTTGACAAAGAAGGGTAAAAATGTAAACAATCATTTATAAAATTGACAAACGCCTAAAACTTTGTGGCCCGATGCATTTTCTGGGGGTTTCAGGCCCGCGAAATTCGGGCCTGGAAGATTATAGTGAGGTTTGAATTTAATTTATATCGAACTTAATTGTCCGGAGATATTGGTCTATGTTATATGAAAGGGTTCGTTTTATTTTTTATCTTCCAAATACAAGAACATGTTATGATTACAGTAGTTTGACAATATTGGACTTCTTAATGTTCTTGGGAGTTGGAGTCATGTGGTAACGGGTAAGAATAAGAATGCACTCATATGCAAGAGAGAACTTTATTCTTTCTATGATTCTCTTCTTCTTTTTCTTTAACTCAAAAAAAAAAAGGAAAATCGAACTTTATTGAAAATGCACCCACACACACATGACTCACTAGAGGCTGCTTTTAATAAGGGTTTCGCAACATGCAATGCAAATTATCTACTTCCTCTTTGCCTTAAAGAATAAATAAAAGTCTAATTAACATGTGGGATTTTTGACTAACATGATGCCTTGTTTTCGTAAAAAACCATCAAATATTATATTTGTAAAATTTTAGGGGTGATTGTTTTGGGGTGATCTCCAAAAACATCAATGTAATCTTCTCGCCTCCTTATCATGACCATGTTTGTTTAGCAATGGTGATGAGTCATCACCATAATGACAGATCACATAGGTGACGAAAATGTGGTGATATTCTACATTTTGGATCACCCCGAAAAAGCTCGATGATCTTACATGTGGGATGATCTTTCAAATTTTATTTGGACAAAAACAACCCCTTAGTTAAGCATTTATACCTATTCTTATTCATATTTTAAATTATATAGTTAATGTATTGAAATCGTAAAATAATATATTTAATAACTATATTGAATAACTATTCAAAAACTTATTGTTAATGCTTAAAGGATCTCCATATTAAAATAGTAATCATAATTACGTAAATATCATCTCACTATATATATATATATAATCCACATAGTCTATATATACTTGTAGGGTTAAATATGTCATTTATGCAATATCACCCCACACATCACCGTGATTAGACAAACACAATATTCTAATATCACCTTGATATGTAACATGAAATATCACTTCAAAACAAACAAGATAATGATATATCACATTGATCCACATCACGTGTTATTCACATTACGGTGATGTGAGTATCCCCGTGATGTTGGATCACCAGAAACAAACACCCTGTAATATACTTTATATATTGATTGGTGAATTTGCAAGCAATGAAAGCTCGCGTGCTGTTTGCTAGTAGTTATGCATACAGTGTTATCCATCATTCTATGCACGATATATGCAAACACTTACGTAAGCCTCCTTTTTTAAATGATCAATAATCGTATTTACTTTCATAGGATCAGTGTACTACTAAAGGCAACCACAAAACTAAGAATGTCAATTAATGAATGAATATAGGGAAATTTTATTAGAAGGAAAAAGCACCAGTTCAACCTAAAATCTCGTTTAGTGAAGAGAAAAAAGGGGATTAAAATAGTAAAAAATCAAAGGCACAAAAAAGAACATAACGAAAACATGATTAAATAATAATTAATTACATACCAGATTTTGTTATCTTATCTCCTTTTCTTGCATGATTCGATCTGAAGATCATCACAATATAAAAGCCTTCCGAAGGATGAATCCAAAGGGATAGCATGATCCAAATTCTAGTAAAAGAAGAAATAAATAACACAAAATAATTAATAAAACTGTTAAAACTAATTAGATGGATCAATGCGATCCCTTTGGACTCGTCCTTTAATGGCTGTTAATGCTTCACAGAACCAGAGAGAGAGAGAGAGAGAGAGAGAGAGAGAGAGGCTTTGAGACTGGCAATATATAAAGGAGATTGCTGTCCAACGATATTTAGGTCTACCCCTTTATTCACAATGAAAAAGGTAACAATTATATGTTTTTTTTTTTTTTCAATATCAAACGTATTATATTCTCGGTTTTAATAAAATATCAATAACGTATTTTATGGGGTACAATATTTCTTGTCCCGACAAAACAACGAAATATAATGCACTTCGCTACATTTAACGTGGTAAAAATTTAATTTCATCACAGCAAGTGAACTCAAGTTGTTAGAACTAATAACCATTAAACGATATAAGGACAACTCGTAACATTGAATTGGTGAGACATATGTCACGATATATTTATCGTGAAAAGATGGCTGTCTGCCTATATATGTATAGGTTCATCTCGATGTTTTTTTTATTTAATTTTTCGAGATTCCCCCTTATACACTTCACCTACAACGTAGCTAAATAGTTTTATATGTTTAATATTTTAATCTATCTTACCAGTGGAAACAAATTGATCCAGGATTATAATATTATGTCTACGATGATTTTTTCTTAGTTGTATCCTTCAAAGTATATAAATTTGAATTAAAATTAAGACCATAAAATTACTTCTAGGTAGAATCCTTTTATTATCTAGCTCTTTACGTGAATTTTACTTATATGGGTTTTTGAAGATTTGTATTCATGACCTCTTAATTTGAGCCGTGATGCCATGTTAAATGGTAACTTGACTTAAGAACTTAACCTCGAAGGAAGTGTATTATATTTAGGCTTTATATAATTTATTCACAAATGAATCCGATATAAAGAAACTCGCAAATTACAATTTCACCGTTCTGTAAATCTTAGGGATTCGATCTACAACTATTGCTATTAATGCATGATCATAAAGTTCACATAACCTAATAAAATACAGCGACGTGTGTGAAAAGTATCCTATTTTCAGCATAAGGTAAAAAATAAAATTGTTGAGCATGACATTCGTATTCCTCAAAATGGGTACTTGAGCTTCGACGATCACAAAAAGTCCCATAACTTTGGGGGTGTAAATTAATAAAATTCAATATCTAAGTGATTGATTTTATTAAATTACCAAAGTTTTAAATGATGGTCGTCGCTCACGGTCCCATCCACGCTTACCTCTCCCACAAATCAAGCTTTTCCTTGTTTTGTCCTAATACAAGAAACGTAAATCATGGCATTTCTTTTTTATTGAATATCATGTTTAACGCAATTAATAATTATTCTTGTTTGTCTTATCGTGATCATATTCACTCATTTTATGGTAAAAAAAAAAAAATACGTGAAATTACCATGGCTAATCACAAGCACATAGCCACCGGAATATAAAAAAAAAATGAAATGAACCACTCATTACAAAATTGCAGGCGTACTATATAATTATATGTGGTGGCAGGTAGGCCACCAAGACCACTTATCAAGGCCACATAGAGATACTTCGCCAGATTAAAACGCAAACACATGAATATATTAGTATTTGTTTTTTTTTTTTTATCTTGATGGTGCTTATGTATATATAGTATATTTAAGTTTGGTAAATATGGGAGGAAAGTATTTTGTATACGTTGAGGTGGTAGGAGATTAAGAAAAACTAGGGTTTTATTACATTCCATGCGTCTTGTTAGAAATGTCGCTCCTTTATTATACATTGAATGTAATGACAACGCAGCTTTTTTGCTACCCCAAATGGTGGAGCATATATTGTACATACATCAACTCAATGATTCTTTTGGCTACGTGCCTTCGATGCACTATTGCTATTCAACCAATAACCGTTGTATTATGATATTTGCAGAGAATAACGAACTCGAACTTTTGTTTTATATAAAAGTACGTTTATTATCTTATTTAACTGTTTGTGAATGTGCAATGTACCACCACAAGCTGTATTTTTGGCCCGTGTCTCATCGATTTTATGTTAAGGTTCAATTTGATGCTATTTAAGAATGTCCATCTCTACCATGTGACGCAGTTAGTAGCAGAGGACCACTGTACTTACTTATAAATAGACCATCCATTTACTTCTATTTTATTTGATTAGAAAATAAAAGGGAATATCACCAAAATGGTTTCATACGATGATCAAGGATTCTAAGTTTTACAAAGAAAAGTCCATTATAAAATGCTCAAATGGGCTTACACTTATTAATCATTCTAAAGGCCCAAACTTCTTTGGGCTTTAAAGAAAGCCCAAAAAATAAATAATAGTAAATGGCGGAAAAGCGGTTGCATTGCAGCTGCCATAAATGTAGGGCCCGCATACCATAACCAACGCTACGTATGTAATTTCCCATAAAACCCTTTAAACCCTCTTCTCAGACAACTGGGAACAGCGTCGTTATCAGGGTTAAATTCGTCATTACATAGGGAAAATTAAAAGAAAAGGAAAAAGGAATAAAAAAAGAAACACAGCCCTGCTCTGTCCTTTTCCTCTCCCCATTTTTTCAAAAACCATCCAACTACTTCAGTTACAATAACAGAGACGTCCCATTATTAGGTGCCTACGATGGATCCGAAGGATGTGAAAGTCGAAGAGGACGGTTTCTCTGTTGCTGAAGACGACGGCGGTGATAAGGAGGAGGTCGCCGGAGAGAAGAAGGGCGGCGGTGGAAACGGAGGTAAGGTGCGGGGCAGTTGGTCGGCGCACGAGGATGCTTTGCTGACCGATTTGGTGAGTAAGTTTGGCGCGAGGAATTGGACTCTGATTGCGAGTGGTGTTCCAGGGAGGTCTGGGAAGTCTTGTCGCTTGAGGTGGTGTAACCAGCTAGACCCTTTCGTCAAGCGCAAGCCTTTTACCGGTGAGTGACCGATCGTTCTCTGTTTCGTTGATTTCGTAGATTAGTCTAGGGTTTGGGTTTTTGGAGTTTTGTTGGTTTGGGTTGGGTTTAGGTGAAAGGGAATTATGTTTGACTTATTCAATCGATCGTTTTGCGAATCTTAATTTTATCTGTGGATGTGTGTGTTTTCGATTGTTTAGCTGCTGATGAAGATCTTTACATTTGATTGCATTGGTTGAGCTGAGTCTTATATGTTTGTCTTGTCCGTGTTGTCACTTGTTGTAAGGAGAATTCAGAGAAGTAACTGGAAACTGTGGCTTCCACTTGCTGTGTTTGTGTTGATCCTTCTTCTCAATTATGAAACCACTGTTCTTGAAAAACAGTGTCAAAGAGTGTTTGTTGTCTTGAGTGATCTATCTTGATTTGATCAGAATACTTTTGTTCGTAATATAAATATGTTTTTATACTGCAGATGAAGAAGATCGTATCATTGTGGAAGCTCAAGCAGTTTACGGAAACAAATGGGCAATGATCGCCAAACTTCTCCCAGGCAGAACTGATAATTCGATAAAGAATCACTGGAACTCGACACTGAGACGTAAATTCTTGAATTCCATGAGACAATCAACGCATAGCCATTCCCAGATATTACCTAATAGCAGCAGTTTCTTGGCAAAACCACATCGAGAAGATGCTGAAGAAACGAGGCCAATGGAAGAAGACGAAGCAGAAGAAAGCGAAGAGGAGAAACCACAACGCTTTGAAGAAGGCAAAGCTCAAACACCCCAAATCCATTGTACGCCTGAAAAGATCGTCGTCAACCACCCAATCACCGCTGAAGTTGGTCTGTTTAGCAACTGCGATTCGTCGAAATCAGACACGAAATGCGCTGCAGTTGTCCGAAATCTCGGAGCGTGCGATAATTCTGACGAGCGTGTGGTACCCTTTCGATGTGGTTATGGTTGCTGCGCAGATTCGATTGATCGTTGTTCTTCTCTTTCGTCTGGTAAACTCCTCGCTGGAGCCGAGTTTGTTGACTACGAAGAACTCCCTAGTTTTCCAAGGGAGGAATTTGCTTCGAATATGCTCAAGGATTTGAATGACATTTCATGGATCAGAAACGGTTCGGAGAATAACGTTGCTCGGATTTCTCAGGATCCTTCTTTCCCTCATGCTTTGCCATTGTCTATGTGATGGAAAATGTATATTATGAGCTTATGTAGACATTACCACCTATTATGTAATTAGTTTAAGCTTGGATTTTTAATGATGACAATTGGTTTTCTTTTCTTAGTTATAACTTATATTGATGTCACACCTGTCTACTACAACTATTGTAATGCTTGATTTATTTGTTTAATTATTTTTTTAGTCCCATAAGTTAGGGACAGTGGCAAAATAGGGACCGTTATTTTCGGATAAGCAAAAGAGGGACAGTAACTTTAAAAAAAATGGCAATTTATGGACTCTATACGGTCCGACCCGGTATTTTGACCCAAACCCGCTGACTTGGAACCCGATCTGCTGACCTGTACGCTTACTCAGTACAATCATTAGCGACGGAGGGGAAAAATAAAAAAATTAAATTAGCATTTTTGCGACGGAATTTCCGTCACTTAAAGAATAAATTAAAAAAAAAAAGTAAATTCGCTGCCTTCTTCTTCGTCGCACCGGCGGATTTGGTCTCCTTCTTACAAGTCCAGAAAATAACCCACGTTAGGCTCTACGACGCCGACCCTCAGATCCTCAAATCCCTTGCCAAAACCAAGATTAAAGTCACCATCGGCGTCCCCAACAATTATCTGCTCGCAATTTGCCGCAACGTGGCGGCTTATTACCCAAAAACCCTAATTACAGCCATCTCCGTTGGCGACGAGGTCCTAACCACCATTCCCAGCTCGGCACCTCTGCTCATGCCGGCGATTGAGTCGCTCTACAGCGCCCTCGTCTCAGCTAACCTTCTCGGC
Organism: Craterostigma plantagineum; assembly: GCA_027422505.1. Lineage (NCBI taxonomy): Eukaryota > Viridiplantae > Streptophyta > Magnoliopsida > Lamiales > Linderniaceae > Craterostigma > Craterostigma plantagineum. The sequence continues at coordinate 29,301,583 of JAPQWV010000003.1, read as the reverse complement.
ATCAACTCACCAAAACCCCGATTTTTTGCCCCACAGCCTTAATCCTAGGAGGAGACAACCCAAGCAGCTTGTGAACTCCCAATTTTACCCCCGCGAGGACCACCTCTCTCTCTTTTCATTCTCCCCAGATCTGAGGTGGGGTTGGACTGCGTGGTGGCCGGCGACGTGATGTACCAGATCTGAGGTGTGGTGGTGTTGGGTGGCGACGGCGACTGCTCTCAGACGTGATGCACCAGATCTGCGGTGTGGTGGTGTTGGGCAGCGGCGGCGACTGCTCAGAGAGTTGGGCTGCTCAGGCGTGGTGTGAGGCTGCGACGGTGACGGGCAGCTGCGGTGTGGTGCTGTTAGCGGTGATGGCGACGGATTTTGTGCGTGGTGGGTGTTACCTCTTTTTTTGTTCAGTTGATTTTGTGCGACGGATTCCCCGTCGCATGGTTATTTTTTAATTTATTTATTTATTACGTGGCGATTTTCCACAAGTGAGGCAGCTGGTCTGGAGCCACATCAGCATTCACGTCTTAAAATACGGCGCGCGTCTCACGTGCGTAATTTTAGGGTAAAATGTCCGTATAATGCAGTATTTCAATAGTTAAAGTCCCTGTATTGCAAAACCGTGTAATACTGGTCCCTATAATGCCAACCCTTCTAACTTATGGGACTAAAAAAATAATTAAGCCAACAATTTATTACCAAACCTTTTTGTCTATATGCATCAAGAAATAAGGAATAAAAGCGTGCGTCCACGACACAATGCGATGAAAGCTGCTGCAAACTTTATTTCAAAAACAAGATCAAACCTCTCAAGAACAGCAATCAATCAACCCACAGATTGAAATTTTCGAAACTCAGAGAAGAAGGACATGAAGACTCTTCTCCCGAACCTCGAAAGGGACGATGCCCTCGAGACAGTGCTCGAAGTGCCTTCACTCGAAGAAGAGACAATCAGCACGAATAAATTTCCCTGTAATATTATGGAAATTCAGTTCTTGCTCGGCGTCGTTGGAGCTCCTTTAATCCCTTATCCCATCAGATGCGATCGTACGGTTAACAGTAACGTCATCAAGAACCATCCAATCGTAAGCAAGTTCAAAATTTTCCTCCATTTTCCTGTTTTCACGGCGAGTTTAAGCAGAGCTTTTTCCATGGTGTGTAGGAAATATCGATGGCAAGTACATAGTGCAGCAGTACATAGCATCCTCGGGCGGAGACCACGCTTTGAACGCCATAGAAAGTACCTACGCCATGGGAAAGGTGAAGATTTCCACGTCAAGCAAGAAACACGCAGTACTGCGTGAAGTCGGCGGAGGAGGAGCGTTCTTGCTGTGGCAGAAAAGGCCAGATTTTTGGAACTTGGAGCTGATTGTCTCAGGTTATAAGATGAGCGCCGGCAGCGACGGCGCCGTGGCTTGGAGGCAGACTCCATGGCAGAGTTCCCATTCTTCTCGAGGACCGCCGAGGCCCCTCCGCCGGCTGTTACAGGGCATAGATCCGAGATCTACGGCGAATCTATTCGCCGACTCGGTCTGCGTCGGCGAGAGGACGGCGAGCGGCGAGGACTGCTTCGTTTTGAAGCTCGAATCTGAGCCGACGGCGCTTAAATCGAGGAGCAGCGGCGGCGTAGAAGTGATGAGGCATACGGTGTGGGGCTGTTTCAGCCAAAGGACTGGGCTTTTGGTGCAGCTGAAGGACACCCATTTGCTGAGGGTCGAAGCTGGGCCGCCGCCGCCGCCGGGGAGCGGCGGCGGCGGCGGCGAAGTGTACTGGGAGACGACCACGGAGTCTTCGATTGGAGATTACAGAGCGGTGGACGGAGTCAACGTGGCGCACGGCGGTAAGACTAGGGTTTCCCTGGTGAAGTTTGGTGGGGAGGATTCGCCGAAGGGTGGCGGAGGCGCGTGGAGGATGGAAGAGGTTTGGACCGTCGAAGAAGTGGGTTTTAACGTGAAGGGACTGTCGGCCGATTGTTTCTTGCCGCCGGCCGACTTGAGATATGATTGATACGAGGATGACGACGATGGATGTGTGTGTGTAGTAGTTCGATCTAAGGCAACCTTCGTGAAACTCCATATAATGATCAAACAAATTGTGAAGTTATAGAAGAGGCGTTTGTATCTAAAAAATACTTTGATGTTAATTTTGTACATGGAATTATTAAGGGGATTCCACATGGTAGCCTTTATCTGTTTGGCTTTTTCAGATGTACACTTATGTTTAAGACTTTTTCAATTTGTACAAAAGTATTTATCAATTCCAGTTGATACCCCTGTGTTTAGGCTTTTTCAACTGGCGTCCAATGAGTTTTCAAGGTAGATATCCCTAACATAAAACGTCGTGATTTTAAAAAGCTACAAATGTGATGTTTAAGATGGCCTACACCTAAAAAATCTCATTTTTGGTCAAATCACGACGTTATAAGTTAGAGGTATCTACCTTGAAAACACATTGAACGCCAATTGGAAAAGCCTTAAACACAGGGGTACCATCTGGGAATTGAAAAATATTTTGTATACCAATTGAAAACGTGTTAAATACAGGGGTTACCTACCAGAATTAAAAATAACTTTGGTCACCAGCTGAAAAGCATAAAGCACAAGGGTACAAAGTGAAATTCCCCAATTATTAATTTTTGTATCACTTTGATATTATCATGACCAACATAGATTCCTTATGAAAATTAATAGCAAATTCGAGTATATTGTGTCTGGGTGGTGTAGTCGGTTATCACGCTAGTCTCACACACTAGAGGTCCCCGGTTCGAACCCGGGCTCAGACAAATATAATTTTCATTTTTTTTTAAATTGTTAAGTATTTCAATTTTTCCGAATTAATTAACTAAAATTAATCGATTAGGGCTGATACGAAGACACTGACAGAGACGGGGAAGGGATTTCATAGCGCCTTTTCGCACCACGTCGCAGCCTTCACCCACTCATAATCTGAGGAGAATTTGTCATATTTTACAGTCTCGAAGCTTCCTTCCTCAAGTTCTAAATCGGGGGACTAGATTGAGGTTTTATGTTTTGCTGATTAGCATCGCCTGTCTCGTCGGTAAACGGCGCCTTCAAATGGACGAGTCGATCTCCAATCTTCCGACCAGTCATCTGCTCGGTTCAGTTCCAGTAAGCACCTTAATTGTTTGCGCTGTTGATCGTTTTTTCGGTTTGTCTTGATGATATATTGGTTCGATCGTAGCTGGAACAGGTCTTTATGATATTTGTGTTCTAGTTGGTTGATGAGGGATTTTTTTTGGGCTTTCTTTTGTGGGCGGGCAGTTCTTTATCAGTTATGGAGTGTTTGCACAATAATGGGAAGCGAACGACGAATCCGTGCCTTTAAGTTTCGGATGCTAACAGTTACATCGTGAATTTAAGTTTCCTTTTTTGGCGCATTTTTATGACTTAAGATTGTGTATGGAATCAAACTCAATGGAATCAATCCTGAGCAAGTAAATCCAAGTGCTTCGCTTTTTGCTTCTTCTCAACTTGTTTTCCTTGTGCAGGCGGTAGTTAATGATGATAGGAATGCCACAAACCAAGAAGGTTAGATCAAATCTTGTCTTGTCACATTTCTTGGGACTTCAGTGCTTACTCTTCAAAATATTTTGACGACATATGTGAAACTCTTGTAGCTCCCAATGCCAACTTACAAATATTCCCTCCTAATGGTAGTGGAAGTCGGGGCCAAGGATATCAAAATCTGGGTGGTTCAAATGGTATATAAGTTTACGATGTTTCACTGATTTAGCGTGCCTTTGTTTATCAATTTTTATGTAAAGGTCGATGGCATGTTATCGGTTGCAGATGGAGTGGAACAACAGCCGAGAAACAACTGGAAGGGCGTATTCAGCGTCCAGTCCTATATGCAATATTTTAATGTTGATACAGACGTTGTGTTGAACAGATTGATCAGTTCCTTGTTTCCATCGAGCGGGGATTTCTTCAGCAAGATCGATGCAAACCCTGATCTGTAAGTTTTCTTTTGTTCAAAAAACGAATGCTTTTTAAGTTTATAATGAGTGTGTTGTTGCATATGAAAGCTTATGGCAAACGTGAGTTATATATGAAGCATTCTGTTAAAGAGGTTTTGCCCCATACTCAGTTCGATGGTTGCTTCATCTTCATAAATAATTTATGTTTCAGCTACGGGCTTGCCTGGGTCTCCACAACATTGGTATTTACCATTGCCATTTTTGGGAATTTTTCCACTTATCTAATGAACGCAAGGAATGATCGACCATGGGTCTTTGACGTTAATTACATCAAAGTGGCTGCAATTTCCATCTATGGCTATGCCCTCGTCGTTCCACTGGCATATTTCTTCTTGCTACTGTACATGGGATCAAATGCTAGCCTCGTTCGCTTTTGGTGCATGTGGGGATATTCATTCTTCATCTTTGTCCTAAGCTCTGTGAGTATCCACTTCAACTAAAATCAGAAATTTTTTGGTTCAATCCCATTGATTTTTGTGTTGAAAACATTATCTTTTTGCTCAGTTTGTCTTACTTGTTCCGCTGGAGTTCTTGCGATGGATAAGTATCTTAATTGCTGGCGTTGCCTCGGCCACTTTCATCAGTTTCAACCTCAGATCTTACATGCAAAGCCATGATCTTATGATCATTGCTATCTCAGCTTTTGTATTGCAAATTGGTTTGTCGATTTTCATCAAGATGTGGTTTTTTGCTTAGATCACACTATCCATATATGCTTTGCGTAGTACGATGTGCTTGGGTATGTTGGGAATTTCGATTTGTAAATCACTCGTCGATTTTGTGAAAACTCAGCCTTGAACATGTCAAGAAATCCTTTTGCAAATAGAATGGAAACATACTAAAGATCCACAAGTTAATTATTACAGATCAATAACTCAAGCATTGGAAGTTCTGTCGAGAAACGAAAAAAAAAAATCCTAGGATTACTTACCATCATCTCATGCCTCAACAAACTTCTGGAGATTCTTCAACCATGTAACATATTCTCTGCTCTCCTTCTCGACCATGTACCCGTGCAAGAAACTCGTCGTAGTAGGCTTAATTCCCCTAACTTCAAGGTATTTGTGGAAAGCCCTCTGCAGATTCTCGTCCAAATCCCTGATAAAATTGCAAAGGAGGAATCAGAATCACGCGTTATAACTAACGAAAACGCATCAGAAAATTTCGAGTATGATCTGTCATCTCACGCAAACTCTGGTCCTTCGTAAGGAATCTGATCCTCGTTGCTCTCTTCTTTCTTCACCGATAAACTGTCGATGGTTATCTCGTCGGGATTAGCAGTGCAAGTGAACTCAAGAGTGGGAGCATTCTTCTTGGAGACTCTTACAACTAGTGGGATGGAAGAAGCTTGATTATTCTCAGTCTCTTGTCCTCCCTCATCGTTGTCTTCATCTTCCTCGCCATTCAAGAGGTCGGGCATGTGAACTTCGATGCTTATCTGCTCGCCTTGATATTCTCTTGTGAGGGTTATGGTTTCTTGGCCTGGTTCGTCCTCGATTTCAAAGGGGAAGTCAGATGGGACACCCTCTATCTAAAGATCGAGACAGTAACATCCATGGGAATGGAACTTATGTTAGAATCTATCGACAATACAATAGCACAGACGTTTCGTTTCGTCCGAAACTAGCAAAGATAGTTGAAATATAAAGCAGTATCACTTGCTCTAGAATCTATCAACAATAGCAGATGTTTCGTCCCAAACTAGCTACGATAGTTGTATAAAGCGGTATCACTTGCTTTAGATCTATCCACAATAGCACAGATGCTTCGTCCCAAACTAGCTAAGGCAGTTGAAATCTACAGCAGTATCACTTGCTGGAAAATCTCAAGAGGACAAACTTCATTACGAACCATTCCCAAAGCAAGAATTCCGGGGAGATTACTGAAAACTCAATCGAAGAAGCAAAAAAACAACAAATAGTAACAACGATTATAAAAGAATGGAAACCTGATCTTCCTCACGAGTTTCCTCGGCGGACTGTATCTCCGAGTCCAAGACGCGAAGGAGCTTCTCATCCGAGCTCGGCCGCCCCGAATAACGACGCTGAAATGAAGGAAATGCCCTCTGCACGAGGTTTCTCGTGTTGCATACGGCGGTGGAGTACAGTACGGCGGAGCTGTGGTGGCCGTACGCCTGACCAGCCTTGGTGAGTCGGAAGGCCAAAGGTAGGACCCTCGAAGAAGCTGACCTTCTGATGATGTTGAGCGCCATTTTCCGATAATTGAGAGCAAAAGCAAGATTTCTGCTTAGGGTTTAAGAGGGTTGTCCAATTTTCTTTTGTATTTAAATTAATATTAATTATTTAAAAAATGAAATTACGTTGTTCTGATTTGGTCTTGATAGTTTGTTGTTGGATTGGGTCAATGAAGGTGATATTGGGCCTCACAGTAGCCCATATATAATGTGATTAAATTAAATATAGCCCAGGTTATAGGTCGTCTTCCTCAATAGACGAATTGCAGAAACATCCCCAATCCCTCTCATGGCCAACGCAAGCCTGGGGGAGGAGGCAGATCGAAACCCACTATGGCAAAATCCGACGCTCGGGGGGTCAATTGCCCACCGAGCCCCCTGCGTCCGTCCCTGGATATCTGTGTATAGCTATGCATGCTTTGTATATAAATATCTATACACACCTATTACAAGGATTTTGGTTATAGGCTTGTATATGTATACTCACCTCTAATATGGTTATGAGGTGTGTATCACTAATCCATACATACATATACACACCTCAAACACATCTATCAAACACAATTTATATCATTACACAAATAATTAATACACACATATCAAACATGTTAAAATACAATCAACAAAATTCTTGTACAGCCATACACAAATAACATACCTATGTAATCCATAAACTGATATCGAACGAGGCCCTGAAAGTTGATTAGTTTAATCAGATTTCAATCAAAATCATGTCGTTGCTTCTCCGATTACCATATTGTCCACGTCAGCTCGATCTTTAACATAATTGATAGATAAAAAGTGGGGGCATTTTCATTTCAGTCTCCCATAAGTATCATTTAGGATTCAGACCCTCTTGGCAAAAAATTAGTTTTAACTTTTTAAGGACTCATTTTCTGCAGTACCACTTCATTGCCCCCACATAACAGTATGTTGAAATTTTGTAACACAACCATAATCCGGTAACCAGTTTATGATCATCTGATACCATTTCATTTTCTACAGTACCACTTCATTGCTGTAACATAATAATATGTTAAAAGTTTGTAATACAAAACGATCATTCTATACCAGTTTATATATCTTTTATATCATTTTTTTACAAAATGAGTCCTTTAATCTAAAAATACTCAAACAAAGCCTTAATCGAAATCAAACCCTTAATGCGCCATATTCTAATTGACCCAGTGTATTACACATTACAGATTATAATGGTCCAATTCACTGGGTCAAGTGTTCTTGCTCAAAAGCCAATAGCTCACTTTTCAATTCTGAAGGAGAATGTTAGGAAAATCAAAGACCATTGCCCCAACAATTTCCCACCTCGTCAAGTCTCGATCGTTTGCCAGAATCGACGCAAAGATTTGATCTTTTACCAGAAGCACACATACACACACAGATTACAGAGAGAAATCAACAGAAAAGATAGATGAAAGAGCTTTTTGGAAGCCCAGGTAAAAAGAGTGGGCTGCTATTGAGGGCTGGGCAGTGTTTTTTTGCTGCTTCTTCGATTGTGTTTATGGCATCCGCTTCAGGATTTTCAGGCGTTACGGCCTTTTGGTAATTGTTTCTCATTTTCCCTTACATCGTGGAAGAAAATTGATGTTTACCCCTAATTAGATTAGAGATATGATCTTGAAAAGGTAAAACACTGTTTCTCTTGCGATGCGTTGTGGTGCTTTTATGGGTTGTTGATGCGATTTCTAGGAAAGATCCATTAATGGGAGTTCAATACTTGGGCCAAATCAGTGGATGTTAAAACAGAGCATACATGTAAGGAAAAAGATTAAGAAACCATTTCTTCTTGATTAAGGCTTTCGAAGTTTCTTCATCTTAATTCAATTCTCTAATGGCTGAAATATCTCTTTACTCTCTCATCTACTTAATCGCATCAATGGGGCTTCAATTTCTATGGAGCTTCGGACTTCTATGCCTCGACATACATGCCTTGAGGCTCAACAAAGATTTGCACAGCCCCATAGTCGTTAGCCTCTTCCTAGTCGGCGATTGGGTAAAACTATCTTCTGATTCTTTAGCATCAAACGAGCGACTGCTTATATTTCTTACAGTATTCGAAGCTCTATTTTTGCAGGTGACTTTGTTGCTATCTCTAGCAGCATCTTGTTCCTCGGCGGGCATTATGGTGCTGTTCGTTAGAGATACGAGGATATGTAGTAGCAATAATCCTAAGCTGCCGTGCTTTACGTTTCAGATTTCCGTAGCTTTTTCATTCCTGTCTTGGTTTCTGCTCTTCGTATCTTCTCACATCATGTTTTGGCTCGTGGCTTCGATTTAGTATACCAGCGAACGAAGTTTGTTTTTGGATGATCATTTCAACTCAATCCCATAAAAAATGGAAAATCATTGGATGTATATTGCATCGAATATTTGCTATCCTTGGTTTCTTCGTTTTCAAAGATGTAGTAAACAGGCTCGAAAGCTGGGAAGGTGAATAAATAAATGAATACTTAGAGAGTTGATCCAAGAGCTCGATTTATATCACTCATAAATCTATGAAAAAAATGATGTCATTGTCGATCTGAAGTCTCAACGATCGATTTTAATTATTTAGTATTATTGACGCAATACTCAAGATTGTAACTAGGTGAAATATAGAAAAATACTCATTTCCATAAAAAATTTGCAAGTCAGTACCTATGTCAGAAAATCTTTTATATAAGTACCTGTTTGACCGTGTGTACCATTTTTTTCAGTCTTGATGTACCTTTTATATATGTGTTACGTACTGCGTCACGCATTTATATGGTACCTATATCGTTTCTATGCCACTTTACTGTGTTATATGATGTACCATTTCTCACTGTATTATGTATCACCATACGTTTTTCTATAATACTTAAATGTGTTATATGACGTACCTCACGGCGGGACGGGTACCAATATGCAAAAAAGTTATTCTAATAGGTACATACATATAAAAAATGACGTACCTTGATCACGTTCCATTCATTATAGGCTTTATGCGCATAATTTGATATCGATAGACATTTTACGCTTTTTACGAACAATTTCTTACAACTCATTAAATTAATTAAATTAAACATATCTAACCAGTTTTAACTGCATGACCATTAATCTTTTTTTCTTTTTTTTTTTTTTCCATTTGAGCTCTCAAACTCAGCATCATTATTAGGGTTTTCAAACGACATCCCTCAACATTCCAAGCATGCTTAGACGGTTAATTATAGTTTAGGATTTTGCGCTACTTATTTGCTAAGTGCGTAAAAAAGCGCGCCCATAAACGAACTATACTTTTTTATAACCTCGCGACGCATAATTATCGTCGTACATCATGATTATCAAAACATACAACAAACAATAATAAAGCCCTCGAATCGTAATGCAAAAAGAGAGCGCGCGCGCATAAAACCCTAATGGTGCGTTTGGTTATAAGCATCCATATTAAAGCCCAAGATAAATTATTTAAACTGGGCCAAGATAGTTTGTTTAAAACGTGTTTGGTTTATTTGTTAACAGGCCATTCTTAATAATTTCATGTTTGCTTTACACGGTTTATTAGATAGTTCCAGATTAAATTTTCACAAAAAAGACCAAATTGTCCTCATCTTCTTAAACGAAAATGAAATCAGGTTTTTCACCTAATTTCGAGGTCAAGAGGCACACCACCGATTCATAGAGGAAGATTAGTTCTAACAGACCAAGAAACATGTGGGAAGAATCATTTATTCGCTTTCACCACTGGTACAAAATTTCATTCTCGCTTGAGATTACTGATCGAACACCCACTGTTATGTTAAAATCTGATTTGAATGCCTAATTGATTCGAACACCCACTGTTATCAGATTCTTTCAAGTTTGGCATGCCTAATTGAAATGGTTGAGAAAAATCCACAAATAAAACCCACAAAGAGCAACAACTAACAACAAAATCTTCGTCAAATTCATCAAACAAATCAGCAACATCGAACCAGGTTAAAATTAGATGCCAAAAACGAAAAATTAACTTGCTATAATAAAATGATCGCAAGATAAATTCCAAGGAAATGATACAAAACACAAAATATATGCTTTAGTTTTTCATCTGCTCATACCGAGTTCTTGGAGACTCTGCAACCACAAAGCTCCGATTTTTCTTTTCAAGTCGAACTGAGGAGAAACGATGTTAGGGCTTGTGAGGCTTGTGAATTGGTATTAGATAGAAGAAGGATAATTTCGTCAATCGACTCATTTTTTATACGGGTTTAATTTTATCTTAGTTATGCCAGGCAGATTATTTATGACGAGGCCCGGAATATTTTCTTGGGCTGTTTATTAACTTCGGGCCGGTGGAAAATAAACCAAACACCAGCAAATGGGTTATTATTTGTGAATATCCGGCTATATCTAGGAAAGCAAACGTGCCCTAAATATATAATATATATCAGTCCCTATGTAATAAATAATAACGCATCAATCAATCATATCTCTCAAATCAGCGTATATGAAAGCTACCGTCATAGCCTCTCCACACACACAGCACTTATCCACGACGTCGTCGCACCTCTTACACACCGACACGTGCCTGCAAGGAAGCATCATCACCAGGGTTATGAAAACCGGACCGGTCTGGTTTAATCTTTAATTAAAAAAGAAAAAGAAAAAATAACGAAACTATAATAAAGAAAGTTAATGAATTATATCAACAGATTAATTGCTTTGGTCTGGTGGTGTCGTGTTGGGCCTACTACCCAAAGGTCCTTGGTTCGATCCTCAATAGCCCTTAAGTAATTTTATTTTAAGAACCCAATTGTTTTATTTTTATTTAATTTTGACCCGAAGTTTAAAGATTTAGTTTTATCAACCCCGTGTATATTTAATTTTAAACCACCAACACAATTTACTTAATTACACATTGCAAGACACAGTCTTTTCACATAAACTGGTACAATTCAGTGTCTATCTGTAAAAATTTCTAACATAGGTAGTGATTTGTAAGTTTTTTATTCAAGTAGTTATTTATATGTACATTACACATAAAATAAATTAAATGATTGTCTTTTAATTTAATATTAGTTTAAATTAATTTAGTTAACATACCAACTTTGACGGTTTATCCTAAGCCCTAAAGCTTAATAAAAGAGTAGATATATTGAATTCAAACTTAATAGAAGAGTATAGATATAGATTGAATCCAGCCTTTTATTTTTCCCCTTTATGTACTTCCTTAATTAGACAAATAAGGCTTTTTCTAAATAAAGCCCCGTTTTTTTCTACCGTCACACTAATCAAAACATGGGATGGGAGTGGAGTGTAAGAAACGGAAAGTTACATCAATAAAGTTACAACTACAACACTGCCAAGAATAAGCAGACCACGAAGATACCATCAAGTCATCAGCATATCAAATTTGTAAAAATAAAAAACAAAAAAAATTCAACTTTGATCAAATTGGATTTTACTAAAACTTTCCTTTGATATCCTGAACAACGACACGAGCTGCATTACGGCCCGGCGCGCCCATTACGCCTCCCCCAGGATGCGTACCGCTCCCACACAGATACAGTCCTCGCAATGGCGTTCTATAGCTTGACCTTCGCGCGCACACACACACACATTTACGTGTGAAAATGTTTGATGGGTCAAATGAGAAATGTGCGTTGAAATTCGTTCTTACCAACGCTTGATGGGCCGCATGAGAAACAGCGAGTTTAGTAGTCCCATCGCGCCGTGGAAGATGTTTCCTCCTATTGGAAAAAAGGGAGTGATTTCGTAGTTATGATGATGAATGCAAGTTAGTTACCTACCCGTAAGGCCAATCTCTCTCTTGAGGTCGGGCGGAGTCAGCATGTCGTAGTCGATGATCGACGAATTAAAGCCGGGTGAGTGCTCTTCGATCAAGTCGAAGCATCTTCGAGCAAATGATTGCTGCGAAACAAGAAAAGAAAAACGAACGTTCAAGTTGTCGATATCTGTAGAATGAAAAAATGATGAACTCACTCTATATGTGGGATCTTCCCAACTACCATCTGTTGGTTTATAAGGCGTGTACTGAATGAACAGGTTGATCACATGCTTCCCTGTCGAGAGATTTAATGAGATGGAACACAACAATGGAAGAAAGAACATGAATAAATATACAAGCAAATATTTGCGTAGAGTATGCATACTGAAGAGTATACCTGGTGGAGAAATAGTCTTGTCAAGTGCAGAGGGAATTGTCATCTCAATTACAGGTCGGCGAGATGGTATCCCATTCACCGAGTCCTGACAAGCCGAGTTGATCTCATACATTCTTATTGTATGATATTAGGTGTTAATGCACTGACTTTCATGGGTAATAAAAAACTAGAGCATTTCGAATTAATCTGCCACGTTTCGATGATGGTCATCAGTCATTACCTTTCGGAACCGATGTGAATAGTGCCCATATGCTGAGGACCAGCGTGTGGCATGTCCAGCTTACAGCAATGGAACTGTGGCAATCTATCAACAGCCAAATTTATTTTGGTTGTTGCCTGCAAAAAAAATTGAGTAAGCCCATGAGCGTCATGTAATTATCACAAACAAAGTATCAGTGGCAAACGAAATTTCTTTCATTGAATAAACCAGCCTTTTTAGGCTGAGGCAATACAGCATCCCAAAAAATAAAGAGACTGGGTTGGTGCTTTTTCAAGCAGGGAAGTTGAAGTTCAATGAATCTTACATAGCATACTTTTGTGAGTGAGTGCGCATGTGGTATAATCTACTAGACTTACAGAGCTATAATCTATGTTTTTTATCTCACGGAGGAAATCCTCAGGAAGTACGTTGGGTGGCACAAATTCCTGCATCAACAAAAGGATGTCATCATCGCCGAATTGCTATACGAACAAGCACTTAAACGATTGCAGGATTGCCCCTATTTGTAGTTTTGTACAACAGGATACTAATATAAATGAAAATCATTATAAAAATGTGAAGAACAGATTAAGACAAAGAGAGTCACCATAAATGTCCTGTATGGAGTTGCATTTGATAATACAACAGAGGAGCAAACTTTCGTACCATCAGCCAGCAGAACCTAAAAGCCTTCACTGAGATACCTCTTTCTATGGCTGTAATCTTATAGCATTGTATATGTCAAATAAAAAGCTGTAACAGACTCACCCCTGACACTGAACCTGAATCGCCTAAGATTAATTCGGACACCTAGGAACATGATTGTGGAAGTGTGAAGCTTGAATTTAGAACAGTTGAGGAAAATTTTGAAAGGAAGTTAGAATTTTCACTCATTCAGATGAGAGAGAAGCTGATATGATTCCTCTCTTACTTCAGCTTCCGTAACTACAGTTGCACCAGCTTCTCGAGCAGCATTACTAATGGCTAAGGACACAGAGCCCATCCCACCTTCAACATAACTAAAAGGTATTTTACAAATGAGCGATAGAAAGTGGCCCTGACGGTAAGAGAAGTGAACCCAACACCATGTCACTTTAAGGCCAATAATATGAACAGGAAATAATAAGAGATCTTCTGATGGTCTTTTTCTTTCAGTGAAAAGATACTCACGACCATATTCCACGATCTCCATCAGTTTCTCCCATGACGTGATGCAGCAAGACATATCCACTACCAGGTGTATTGACACTTCCCTAGCAACAAGACAAGGATTTTTAGAGCATGCCAATTTAATCGAGAATAAGGAAATTCAACTTTGTATAATTGATCAAGACGGTATGTCATCGTTCTATTAAAAAATATATAGAGACGTGGCTTTCTGAAATTACTGTTTAAGCCTGTCTACTTTGTTGACGTAATACCAAATCAAGTAGAGTGAAAGAGGATGCTTTTGATAAGTTTTACTTATTTGCATAAGAAGGGTAAAGGAGTGTTCTACAAACATATATGATACAACAAAATTTTGCAGAGAGTACATGCAATCTTACAGTGGTTCCTATAACAGCATCCGTTGCCAGTGTTGCCTTCAGGACATCACTCTGTATACCATGAAGAAATTGGCTAATAAATAATTACAAATGCCATCTTATTTATCAACTAACATCAGTCTTTTACCGTAAACAGAGTCCACAAAAGGTAAGAAGTGGTCAGCATTACCTCAAACCAGTTGTTTAAAACCTTCGACGCAGGAGACATCAAAAGGTCCATAAATTCCCTGAATCACACATCGGCTAGTAAAACAAATTCAGCATTGCGAAATGCAAGAACTCAAGAAATCGGAAAGACAAGCCGAAATGAGTCTTTACAAAAGATCCTTCTGCCCCATGGAAGCGGCTTGTTTCAGTAAACGGCCCCAAAATATGGATCGGTTCATAGCATCCTTCACGCGATCCTTGGTAGAAGAATTCTGGGGCAATGGTTCAGGAGGAACTGAATCCAAAAGTGGATCCATGAATTTACAGAACCTCTCTAGCAGATTTTCATATCTAACCACAAGAAAATTAAATCCCATTTTACTGCCATCTTTTGAATGATGTCGATTCAAGATATCGACACAGAAAAGATATAGAAAGGATCAAAGGAATCGAAATGCAGATTAAAGAATATACAGAGGATAAGACTCAGCGTCATTGACGGAGAACTTGGAAATCTCGGAGTAGTTTAACTCCTTATCAGGACCAAGCAAAAGGTAACGCCCATCCAAACACGGCGTGAACGACGACGGGCTTCTCTTCAACAGCTTCAACCCATGCCTCCTCAGCTCCAATTCCCTAATTTCCACCGAATTATCCGATAAAAAATCCTAAAAATAAATCCGAAAACGAGCCGTCGTAAATTGATAGCGAGAGAGTTATAGACCGACTCAATTACGGCGGGACGAAGCAGGCTCTGTAGGTAGCTACACCGCGAGAACTTAAATCCCGGGACCAGCTCTTCAGTCACGGCTGCTCCGCCAATGACGTGGCGGCGCTCGAGGACGGCCACCGAGAGTCCGGCTCGGGCGAGGTACGCCGCGGCGGTGAGACCGTTGTGTCCGGCTCCTACGACCACCGCGTCCCATTTCTTCGCTGTCAAGGCGCGTGCGGACGACGTGCTGAGGTGCCTACGGCTGCAGTGTCTCCACATCTTAAATGTTGGGGTGCTGACGGAATCTTTTTGCGGTGTACGGATTTAGAGCCGTCAAAACGGGACGGTTCCGTCGAGTTGGCCCGCCCCGCCACGAAAAATAGGTGGGTTGGCCAACCAATTCCCGGCCCGTTTAAAAGCGGGCCGAAACAGTCCAACCCGTTTGGGTTGCGGGTTGAGACGGGTTGGGGCGGGCTCGCAAGCCAATATTTTCTTTTTTATTTAAATTATCATGTATATATATTATAAATATTTTTTATGCTAAATATTAATAAATAATATTTATTAGTAATTAATTATAATTGATTTAATTATGAAATTATATAAATCATAAATGATTTATGAATTTTCGTTAATCATTCCAGCATATATTATTAATAAAAGTATTATTTACAAAAAAATACACAAAAACTTTGAAAAAAAAAATTAACGGGCTGGCCCGCCAACCCACTACGTGGCGGGACGGGCTACTAGTTTAGTAGCCCGTTATGTTGGGGGGTTGGCCCGTCCCGCCCTGTTTAATGGCGGGTTGAGGCGGGTCGTGGCGGGTCGGCCCGTTTGACAGCTCTATGTGCGGTGGACAACGACAAAGACATGTGATTGACTTGTTGCTAACTTGGTCAATCTTAGTGACGCGTGGCGTCGATAAAACTAGAATTGCAAAACTAGTTTACTTTTTAAAACTCCTGCAAAATTAATCCAACTTTTTTAATTTTAATTATTATTATTTTCTCTTCGCACCACAATACTCTAAAATTTCCATTATTATTATCTCATGTTAGCCTATAAATTGTTAATAACTTTATTTTTAGCCCCATCCGTGTAGCATATCTAATATTTATTATTATGAGAATCATAATATTTTATTATGTATAGGAAATTGAGCATTTCAAGCTTCTTCGTCCATATTCGCTTGTCAAATTCAATTTTATTTTACGTTCGACTAATTACCGCATATGCGCCGACTTATTCATTTGGTTTAAAATATCATAAACGAACTAGACAACGATTTTGGTTCAAATTTAAATCGAACCGTTGTTTATAACGGTTATTATATTTCCTACATGTATTTTATTATATTAAGGGAATTTGTTCATTATTGTAACTCATCGATCATATGTTCTTTTTTGCTTGTAAAGTTTGGGACTTGTTTTCACACTTTTTCCTCTTAAATTTATTCCGATCTCTCTCCAATTTCACTAAGTTTTCTAATTTCCAAATATATAAGAATTCAAATTTGAGGTTTTGCTTCAAGAGAAACGCCGAAAGACATGTCTCTACGTGGCGTCACCTCATTGGATGATTCACAGCAAGACACGTATCTCGTTTTTGGTCGTCTCTCTTTTTGACTCTTTCTAATAGAATGGACGAAGAAAACCAGTAAGACATTCAATTGAATAAATTTTAGGAAACAGAAAATTCGTTCAAATCGATCTTCATTAGAGAGAATGACGGATGACAACGAAGCTCCCCCTTCAACATCATCCACCGATCAGTCTTCCGAAAGCACGATCGCTCAGCAGAATCAGGTCATTTTTCTTTGATATTTTTCTCTTCTGTACATTAATTTCTCATTGATTACGCGATTTTCGCTTCTGTGGTGTGTTTTCGACGTTGTGCTGTCCTCTTCTTCGAAGTCCCTTTTTTGCCAGTCTTGTTGTTTACATGTATGCAGTTTGGTGTGTTGAACTCTGATGTGGGTTACAAATCATGGAATAATGGCGAGCGATTGCTTGTTTAGGTTGATGTGCAGAAAGGAAGAATTAAACTGATTGAGCTGATTACGTTTAGTTGATTGGTCTTTGCATTATCTATGAATCAGTGAAGCAACAATTTTATGCTGTTGCAGTGTGTTTCTCATAACTTGGTGCAGTAAAAATGCGATATTCATGTTGATGTTTTTCTTTATATGTTCATATACGATTCACATTTGATATCCATGTACAGGATCCAGCATCAGCAATTGGTGGCTTGAAAGCACCAAATGGAAGTATTTCCAATTTCCCGCTTATGTATCCAGTTCTATTCCCTGCGCTGCTCCCTCCTCAGCAAGATCAGGAAATGGTGAACCGTGGCCCTGCCCTATATGCCGTTCCAGTTCTTACGCATATGCAGCACATTTCTCCTACACTCTTATTCCGTTTACATACAATTTACCGACGTGAGTATTCCTTCAGAGACTAATTTTCTTCATAATCTTCTTTAGGCATCTGTAATTTTTTAGGTTGTTTTCTTGATGTTGCTAATATAGACTAGCATGTATCAAACTTAATTAGTTTGTAGATGTAGCAGCTTGTTGTCGATTAATGTTAACTGCCTGATGCCGAAAACAACAACATAGAAAAGTTGGCTAACTTGCGCTGGTGCTTGTTTTGCTTTGTCAATTTACGTACTTATCAGTGAACGGAGTACGCCTGAGAACAGAGAAGCGGGCAGCGAGGAGCAAGGAAGACAAGGAGAGAATGCACAGCAGCTCCAGCAGCAGCAGCAGCAAGTGGGACCTCAAAGACAAGCGGTTGTTCGGAGATTTCAAATTGCCATCCACATAGATCTGATGCTAATCTTCAAGCTGGCTGCAGTTATTTTCTTGTTCAATCAGGATGGGTCTAAGCAGAGGCTTACTCTCCTCATTTTCTTTGCTTCAATTGTATACTTGTAAGTCTCCTTTGATTGTTCTTGCGCCAACAAATTTTGTCCTATTGAAGATGACACCATTAAAATTATGTCAATCCTCATTTTCACACTGGTCAATTGCATGTTTTTTACGTGTAATTCTGCAGTATCCGATCGCCCTCTTACGAACCCTACTAATACACCAAATAGTCATGTTCCTTTACCGTTTTGCCTCTGAAATCTTAATACAGATACCAAACTGGAGCTCTATCACCTGTTATAAGATGGCTTTCACAAAGTATGAGAAGGGCGGCTCAGCCTCCCCAACCACCCCAGCCTCCACCTAGGGCAGAAAACGCTGCTGTGCAAGGTATGACATAATATCCTTTCTTTTTCAGTTTCTTAACAAGGTACCACGTGTAATGACCTCACTGTTCAAGCGTTTACGGTCTTAAAAATAACATCAAAATCTCAGATGGGCAAAATGCTGAGAACAATCAGAATCCCGAGAGGAATGAAGGCAATGATAGGGTCGACGAGGTCGAAAATCCACGCGAAGATGGACAGAGGGAGGTTATTGGCAACAACCTTGGTGGGGAATAGTTAAGGAGATTCAAATGATAGTCTTCGGTTTTATCACCTCTCTTCTACCAGGTTTTCACAACATCGATTAGCTTAGCTACCTTAAGGTGAATGGGCATTTGAATCTTAATACTAATCATTATCGTAGAAGTTAAATTTCCTGCACTGCAAGTATGGATTATGATATATTTAATGGATTCAAGAATAGCAGAATATTACTCCACATCTACAATTTATTTGAGGTTGGAATCCTTTCAAACTTGTTTTAGAGAAGATAAGATGAATTAGGATGATATTATTCTTGATTGCCATGGGATTTCAGCGAAGTCAATCATGTTCTTGATAAGTGCATATATTTCTTCAACTGTTTCACTTAATATCTCTTGGAAAGTTGTTCTAAAGGGATTGCATTATCATCTATGAGTAGGCTAGAATTTGTCCGTACGTCATTCCCATTGATAGTAAGTCTTGTTCGTCATTTTCAATATGAATCGTAGAAAATGTTTCTTTATCTCTTTCGCATATTTCATATATAAAACTTGTTTGAGAGTTTAAAAGGCATTGAATAAGTACATTGGCCTCGCCATTTGAAATCATCTATTTTCAAGACGTTTATCATTGTGGGACACTATTATCGTATGTATTATGCAAGTATTGGGAGCGACAATATCGTTTGAACATATTATCCAACAACTTCAACCTCGGCCCGACAACTAAATCAGTTTCTTATCATAAGTGGATATGTTTGCGCTTGCTATCCTCCGTGCCCCATTTATGTTCCAATCTTCTATTCCCTTTCTTATAGAATTAAACGTATACTATTTGATGGAGTTGCAAACGGTGGGTTAAAGGGTCTGTTATCTCACTTAATAAGGAAAGCAAATATCATGGATGCAAATAAAAATCTTTTGTCAATAACTTCAAAATCAAACAAATAATTGGGAATAGAAGAAATCAAAAACAGTAATAAAAAATAAGGTATGTGGGGACATCTTAGAGACGTCGAGGCAATGAACGAGTCTGAAGAAAATTCGCTCGAGAATGTCGTCGCCAGTGTTGTTCAGTCAACGCCAATGGATGGAGATATTTCAGACAAGAGAAGTGAAGACAGACTCACAACTGATCATCAGTCGATCGTTTTGAAAAACAAAATTCCAAGAATTGGTATTGGGTTCGATACTCCAGAAGAGGCATTTAACTTCTGCAACGAATATGCTCGTGCGATTGGATTTAGTGTTAGAAAAAGCAGCTTCCACAAAAAAAGTGGAAGGATAGTCACAAGGACATTCTGTTGTTCATCCGAAGGTTATAGACAAAAGGATAAAAGAGATGTCAGTGTTAAGTCCCATCTTTCGGAAACAAGAACAGGATGCCGTGCATCGATTAAGATTAATGGCCGCTATGGTAAGTATAAAGTTGTCTAATTTAATGCCGATCATAGTGGTCATGATGTAGTGAGCCCAAAAAAGCATTTTTCTTGAAGTCTCACAAAAATGGGGAACAGAGGATCCCAAGCGCGCGTGAGTAAACGTGTTGAGAAGTAGTTGGAAAATCAGTGTTCGAAAAACAATTCTCTCGCATACTTCCCATTGAAACAATAGGGAACTCCCAATTATTCATGGATTCTACACAAGGCTCCTCAGTCACACATTACATAAACTAACACAAAATTCAATTACATCTCCAATAAAATATGATCAACCTCTCATCGTACTCTAACAAGAAAAGGTGTGCTGCCATATACTCAGACAACTTGTTGAATGGATGTATGGCTGTCTTCGCAGTCACATGTCCTTTCTACTCCAAACATTTGTCTATAGATTCATAGAATAAACCCATTTTGGGTTCAACTCACATACTTCTTCACACTCTCTTCAATCGGTTTCTTGGCTCTAAAAGCTTCAAAACCAAGGGCTAAGATAATCCTTCTTCTTCTCCTTATGAAAATTTAAACATTTTCTTCACTTCTGTCTCAGCTGCCACCGTTTCAAGCATGCCCACCGTCGAAATGGAAGCCTTCTCCCAAACACAAGCTCATCATCCTCACCTCAGTCGTCGGACTTCACTTTAAGACCATCAAGATTCAGAGAGTCGATCGAAACGGTTACCTTAAATTCAGGAGATTCAATGCAAGAAAGTAGCCAAAAGTGAGCCCATGATGAGCTAGTATGACAAAGTACAAAGTCAATAAAAACCCTAGCTCCCATAGCCTCCGCTTACCTCTTAGCAATCAACCTGGCTGCCTCGGCTCTAATAGCTATCTACATGAGCCTCGTTTTAAGCGCCAAAATGGTTCTCGACGAAAAGGGCCTCGAAATCTTCACTTTTTCTGCGTTCGCAGCAGTTTCTACGTTCACAAACTGTGGATTTTGTGCCCACCAATGAAAACATGGCCGCCATCAGGAAAAATCCCGGGTTTCTGCTCATCTTAATTCCTCATATTCTAATGGGGAACACCTTATACCCCATTTTCTTGCGCCTAACAGTATGGCTCCTGGGCTGGGAAAGAAGAATACAAGTATTTGCTGAAGAATTCTAGCAGGGAACTTGGCTATGATCATTGCGTTTCTGATCGTGAATTCGAAGCACGCGGGAGAATCTGCGTTCGATTTGTCCGGGGTTTCTTCTGCGGTCTTGTTTATGTTTGTCTTTATGATGTAAGCTTTACTTTTATTCTGATTTTCTTTTTCTAGGTATCTACCGCCGTATACTACGTTTCTGCCGTTTAAGGATGCTAGTAATAACGACGATGAGGAGGGGAGCAAAAGGAAGAAAGGAGAAAATATATGGACTTATTTGAAATTATCCT
Source organism: Craterostigma plantagineum (assembly GCA_027422505.1). Classification (NCBI taxonomy): domain Eukaryota; kingdom Viridiplantae; phylum Streptophyta; class Magnoliopsida; order Lamiales; family Linderniaceae; genus Craterostigma; species Craterostigma plantagineum. The sequence goes on along the minus strand of JAPQWV010000003.1, from coordinate 29,280,373 downwards.
AACTATCGTATCTTGTGTTATTTGTGATCCTCAACATAAATAACGTCCTCAACATCGTCGTTGAAGTTATAAGGTGAGAGATATGCCATACGGTCTTTTACTTGCTATAATTACAATATTATTAATACATTAAATCGCAAGATCTATGCAAAATTGTTTATCCAATTTATTTTGCTTTTAATTGCAGTGCATATGGTAACGTGTAGTTGGTTACAGCTGCCAGAGGAGAATTAATACTAATGACAATTGCAAGAATGCAGCTTATGGATTCGTAGGAAGATGGAGTCAGAAGGGCAAAATCGTCCTTGTAGTAGTTATGTTCTTTGGAAGGTTGAAGAAGTTTGGCATGGGAGGTGGTACGGCTTGGACTTTGTCCTAGCGATATCAAAACCCTAATACAATACATATATCACTACAAAAATAGTTCAGAATAGTGACGGCAGCCGCCGCGGAATAGACATCGCGAAACTTAGCAACGGATTTTTGCCATGGAAAAGTTGTCGCACAATTTTGCGACGGAAAAGTGGCTGCAAAATCCGTCGCTAACTCTTGCTACGGATAAGTCGTCGCAATTTTGTTAGGCGGTGTCGGCCGCATCTGGCCGTAGTGGTGCTGGGTGGCGACGAAGACGGCGACTGCCATATCTGTGGACTGTGGTGGTGGTGGTTGGGTTGAGGTCGCCGCTAGGTTCCGGCAACGGGACGGTGGTGGCTTTTTTTTTATTTTTTAATTGATTTTTTGCGACGGATATACGTCGCATAAATTATTTTTTTTTTAAATTTGGTTTTTCTTTTTGCGACGGATTATTTGAAGCAAACAACCGTCGCTAAGCTAGCTACGGAATTTTGCGACTGAATTTTATTTCCGACAAGCGATCAGCTACGGAAATTTGTGACGGTTTCGTGAAGCTTTTGTCCATCACTATTGGAGCTCGTTTTTGTAGTATATATACCTCTATTTTATTTATAAAAGCGTGGGTATGCAATACTACCTCCGTCCCATTTAAATGTTCCCGAAGATTAGTGGGCACGGAGATTAAGAAATCACATTATTTTAATATTATAGTACACCTTTTGAGGTATGTAGAGAGAAAAGTTATTAGTAGACACGCAAATCGAAAAGACTTTTTTTAATATTAATGGTGTAATTAGTTTAATTAGTGGGATATTTTTTTACCAAAAATGGAAATGGGAAGAATTATGTGGGACGCCCGAAATAGAAAGATGGGAAGAAATAAGTGGGACGGAGGATGTACTTTGTAGTGATGGCCGACTTAATTAAGAACTATGGGCTGCAATGTATTTGGATTGATGATTATTCGCAAGAAGTGGTCGTACATTGTTCGTCGACAAATAAACATAAAAATTGGATCCTTACTTATGATGGCGATCATCCCTTACTCATATAAGCGAAAGAAAATATCTTCTTCTTCTTTTTTTTTTTTTTATCGGGTCGAATCGGTCCTATGACCCGGTGGGAACGCGACGAGGGTGATCCAAATAGTTGGTCTTGGGACGAAAACTATGAATTATTCCCCCCAAAAGAAAAAAAGAGTTTATGTGTTATATATTCCCCATTGGTAAGAAACGTGAAACAAAAGTACAAAAAACTATGTCACGGGACATGTCTAGACAAAACGAAACTCATCACTCACTTCTCTTTTCTTCTTCATCAACCAATCTCTCTCTATCTCTCTTCATAAAGCTTCTGAAACTTGCAATTGAAGCTCATACTCTGAAATTTTCAAACTCTCACATACCACACACACACCCCTGAGAATGATTAGGATGTCCAATAACTCGTCGAAGACAACATCAACTTTCTTGAGCGTCATCGATGGGGCTTATCTTGTCTTAAGCTTTGGCTTTTGCGGCGCTAATCCTTCTTTTGCGCTAGACATTGGTATTCATGCACACTCACGCCTTAGCTTGGTAAGAAAATTGTTCTTCTACTCAATCATAATTTATTTTCAAGACATAATATTAGCCCATAAATTTATATATACCCATATATATGTATCCATATCATCTTTGGTTGTATGCAGTTTAAGCAGTGCAGTAGGACATGTGAATCGATGTTCTGCGATGGTACCCTTAATTTCCAATGTTTCGTATTAATTTAATCGTCTTAAGAGCAATATAATTATTAATATGTTTCTTTTTATATAATTTAATAATAAAAAAAATATTCAGCTCCACCATTTTTAAGATAATGGAAAATATTGCGGGCTTCTATACACTGGATGCCAAGGAGAACAGCCTTGCGATAGCTTAGACGCTTGCTGTATGCATCACGATCAATGTATAGCCAAAATGGGAGGTAAATTACATTCTATATATATATGTCTCCAACTCACTTAATTTTGTTTAATGAGAAGGCGAAAAAAAAAATCAAATCTTGCTATGGTTGCTTTCTTGCAAGCTTTTCACGAATATTTAGCTCACAAAGTTCTATGTGCATTCCACCAAATATATATATATATATACACACACACACAATAGTCTCGTTGAATAATGGGTTGGCCTTGGCTGCAAATATAAGAAGATGAATGATTGGATTATAATTTCATTTAACTATGTATTTTTTTTTATTATTGATGGCAGATGATTACTTGAGCCAGAAATGCAATAAAGAGTTTCTTGAATGCGTGGAAGTGTACAAAAAATCAGGCGCGCTTCGTTTAGAGGGAACACTTGTAAGGTTGACGATGTTGTTAAGGCCATTAATAATGTAATGAAAGCCGCTATGCAGGAGAAGTCTTTGGTAAACCTTAGTTATATAAATGATCATATCCTATTGTATTAATTTTCCAATGTTGAGTTATTTGCCTTAATTAATATCCAAGAAAATTTAGAGTTTTTAACGTCCATACCCTTTTTCATGTACACTTGCTTCCGGTCAATGATGAGTGTGACCACATTCGACAGTATTTTTTATTTTTCAATATTGACCTACCTCAATTGATTTTGTCTCTTAATTGACAAATTAAATTTTATATTAATAATTTTTAATAAAAAATTTTTCTTCATGAGTTAATAAATGTTAATTAATTTTGCTTTAAAAACCATTAATAATAAATAAATATTACACTACGTTCATAAAGAAAATGTATATTTCTATTTTTAGTACATTGCCTATTCTTTTTGTAGGTAACTATGAAAATTATTATTAAAACACAATCACCCACGATCAATCAATTTTTATTTTGCTGCACACACGTAGGTTGTGCTAAGAAAATGCTGTGGTTGAAATTTGAATGATTCAATATCAGTACATGATAACATTGATTTGCATTGCACATTATGTACCAAAAAAAAGGTGATACAAAATTAAATGTGATACGAAGTTGAGAAATGATTTAAGTTCTACAAAATCTCTACTAAAAATTTGAGCCTCGAAAAAAAGTCAATATTGCCTATTCGAGTTATATGATAAAATGCCGCACTTACATAAAAACGTTGATTACCTTTTTAACAAACTAAATTAGGACAACAATGTCGTCTAGGGTTTCGCTGAAGGCGGCGAAGGGAAAGAGGGTGAAGAAATCCGCCGCAGCCGACGTGGACGACGGCTACGTGGAGGCTACGGCGAAGTTCGTGAAGGAGTGGACCAGTTGGAGCTTGAAGAAAGCTAAGGTCATCACTCACTACGGTTTTATTCCGATGATAATCATTATTGGGATGAATTCTGATCCCAAGCCATCTCTATCCCAGCTTCTCAGTCCCGTTTGAGTGCGATTTTGAACAAATTTGTTTGGATTAGTCGAATTGACGTGTTAGGCGTTTCGTATTAAGAGAGGGTGGATGGTGTTATTTGATGCTATTATGTGGATTAATAAGATCAACTCCATAAATTCTCTGGTGCCGATTTTGATTCCTTTTGTCTTATCAACTAAGATGGTATTTTTGCCTTCAGGGAACGTTGGATCGATAAAAATGCCTTCTTTTTGTTTGATGTAATGTCTACTTGGGTAAAAGAAATTATATCCACTCTTCTCATATCGAATCGAAGCAATGTTATTATCCTTTCGATATTGAGGCAATACATGCTGTTGTGACTCGAACAGGGAATACATCTATAACAGCAGTTCAATAGATTTGGTGTTTGGTTCAATATCTTCTATGAGATGGTTTTGCTGTATTCTGATCATATATCTTCATGTGTATGATACGTCTATGCTCTCGAATCTGAGCAACTTCAAAGTTCGTCATTAATCTGCCACGTTAGATGACTGAATTATGTGACTATTATGTCGTCGCACTGTAATGGAATTCGATATCTTTCTTGCCTTATGCGCTCGTGTCTTCATATTGTCGTCTGCATGTCTCGGTGTAATTCATGGTAACTCTTGGCTGTGCGCTTGAAGTTGGAGCATAGGTTTTTGACATCAGATTGTCATTTTGGATGATGAATTGCGCGAGAGTTTATCTCGCCTTGCTGTTTGTCCATGCAGTGTTAGTCGACACTAAAATTTAAATTCGTTTCGAACTGAACTCGGTGGACGTGAGAGGATTACGTTTTGGGATTAAAAGAAAAGGAACATGTAAAAATGTGCACTTTGGGAATGTATTGGAGCAAAGCAAATGAAGTGGCTTGTATTGTAACTAAATATGCAAATATGTCAAGAAATGACCATATTAATTATTCAATTTGATTTTTATTGGGGCAAATTTTCATTTCAGGTCCCGTTTTTCATTTAAAATTCAGGCCCTATCAGGAAAAGATTTAGTTTGATTTCTGCAGTACTACTTCATTATTCTGCAATACCATTTTATTGTTCTGCAGTCCACAAAACGATCATCTGATACCAGTTCATATACATTTTATAACACTTTTTTAAGTTTATGTCCTTATCTTTTAATTTTACAGAAATTGAGTCCTTTAAACAATAATTGAAAATTATTTTAAAACTTTAACGGGCCTGAATTTAAATATACCTTTTTTTACCAAAGGATCTGAACTCCAATGGATATTAGTTAACAAACAACACTTCGATGATGAGATTAATCACTCCACCAAATATGATTACAGCTGTCAAACGGGCCCGCGGCCCGCGTGGCCGCCAACGGGCTCTGATTTTCTAAGGCGGGCCTGAGCAGGCATGCCCGCGCGGACCGTGGGCTTTGGCGGGGCTGGCCCGGGCAAGCCCGTCGGAAAAATAAATATTATATTTTTATTTTAAAATATAAGATTTATAAATAAATTATAATGATTTTTATATTTTTTAGCTATAATTGGTAATTAATAACATAAATAAATTAAAATTAAATTTTTTTTATAAAAATTCGATATGTTTTCCAACTTAAATTCTTTATTTTTGTTTATTTTTACTATTTTATATTATTTATTCCTATTTTTTTATTATTTTCTCTTACTTTTTCTTATTTTTTTATTTTTTTTTCTTATTTTATGTTTTTTTTGAAATTGGCGGGCTAAGCCCGCCAGGCCCGCTACCCGCCCGCAGTCGGGACGGGCCTTAAATTTCCAGGCCCGCCAGGAGGCGGGCTTACCCGCGCCCGCCCCGCCACTGGCGGGCTTTGGCGGGTTACGGGCCGGCCCGCCCCGCCGGGCCGTTTTGACAGTACTAAATATGATTCATTCCAAATTCAACCAACTAGGGGTGTGCATTATTCAGTTAACCGAACCGAATAACAGATAAACCGAAAAAATTCGGTACAAAACCGAACCGAACCGAAAATTCGGTTCGGTATTCGGTTATTAAAAAAAATTCGGTAATTCGGTTCGGTATAGGTTTTGGATTTTCGGTAATTCGATTACCGAAATTTTAAAATTAAAATATATTATATTTTATTAATAATACAAATATAACTATATTTTATTAAATTATATATTTAAAAACGAATCAGTAATATTTAAATTAACATATATATATAATTTAATATTACTTTTTTTATAAAGCCAAAAATATATTAAAAATATATATATTAATTAAAATATAATTAAAATTCATTTTTTATTGAAAATTCGGTTAATTCGGTAAAAAAACCGAATTAACCGAAAAAAATTCTGTAATAACCGAATACCGAACCGAGAAATTCGGTTCGGCGGTTTTGGAAATGGGGGACCGAAATTTCGGTTCGGTTCGGTTCGGTTTGTACCGAACGAACACCCCTACAACCAACCATACCAGAGAATTATATGTGTTTGATTTCTATATTAACTTGTCGTGCGTTGTTTTTATTTTCCTTTGTTTGCTTGTATTTGGATCTCCTCCACTACTGACTTTGTTAGTTGAGTTGGAGGGTTGTTGAGGTTATTCAACCTTTTGTAACTAATTATCTTTGTTATTGAAATCGCTTGGGAAAAAAAAGGGATGGGGATATTCCGATCGTTAAAAAAAATGAAAGATAATATATCATAACTAGGAGGGTCAAAATGAAATTCTCGTTAATGGAGGCCATTTTATGAAATAACGCTCTCCTGTTTTCTCAATCTCAACAAGAAAACCTCGTTAAGCTCATCAGAAGAAGCTCACACAAAGAGAGGGGTAATTTTAATGCACACACATCACTGAAAGGTCATCTCAAAGTCCTTACTTTTTGCTGATTAATATATCTTCAGATCCCCTATTTGTATCCGATTTATGCAATTTCTTCTTTGCATGTGACGTGATTTTCATTTGTGGGGTTTCAGATGTGCTGAGATGTAAATGGATGTAATCGATCTCATTTTATCTGCCTCTCTGTGCTATCGTGGTGATGATGCTCGATTTTCCTGATTAATCGCTTTTGTTTAAAAAAATTACACATTATTTTGTGGAATTTGTTTTTTGGGTGTTTTTTCTTTCCATGACCTGGGATTGTTGGGAAGATTATGTGCCCTTTCTTGAACAAATTCTTTTTCTTCCTGGAAAAGAAAGACTAAAAAAGAGGTTTTTCTTTTTTCCTGGGTCAGGGGTTTTCTTTTATTTTACACACTTAGTTTGTTTACCTGTTTGGCGCATTTCAAAGGTGCACTTCAAGAAAGTGGTATGCTGTTCTGATCTAATCTTAGTGTGTATGTATTTTTGTTACTACAATTGAAGCTGACGATCATATTCACGCTATTCGTTGTAGTTCTTATTTGATGCTTAAATTCGAAAACTTTGTCATTTTGGAGAAAGATGCAAAACATGTTACCCGTTGCAATTAAATGTTGGAGTGGTTCGGTACGAAAATATCTAAGGCGTAAGCAAGATTTATTTGTTATGGGGACGAGTTAACATGCATTTTCCCAAAAGCAATGCCATTAAATCTGTTTCATGATATTTTTCTCCGAGCAAAAGATTATATAGATTGGCTAAAAGCTGATTGATGTGTGTTTGTGTATTTCTGCTGTTTGTACCTTTTGTGAATCGTGCCTCTCATGAGCTCCCCTTGTAAAGCTCTCGAAGTTCTCTTGACCCGAAAACTCCGATATCTCCTTTTGCTGTAAAATTATCAGATCGAGCAACTCAGAAACATTACCTTTCTGATTTGACAGCTGAATGAAGAACTTCTTCTCTTGCCAAGTTCTTCAGTCTTAGCCCAACATAGAGGCGTCGCTACTTCATCGAGTCTTTGAGTTCAGTCTGAAAATGGACAAAGATAATCAGTCGCCAAAGATCAAACTTACCATCAAGATGAAGGGAGACAAAGACAAAGCTGCAAACAGCTCATCAACTTCTTCGGATAATCCCGAGAAAGTCGAAATAAACGGAGCGAATCTTCCACAGAACTCATCCCAAGAACAAGTTGCTGTGACCTCGCCAGGCGAGCGAGGTCGACGATCCCCAGGCTAAAAGTGAAGATAATCCCTACCAAATCGTCGTGTATAATCCCGAGGCAGATGATGAGGCAAATCCCAACGGAGATCAGCCTCGTTCGGTTCCAAAAAAACGTTCTAGCTCGGGCCATTTACCGACCATAGGCTCTTTCACCATTCAGTGCTCCAACTGCTTCAAATGGAGGATCATTCCAACTAAGGAAAAGTACGAAGAGATAAGAGAGCATATTATCGAGAATCCTTTCCTCTGCGAAGTAGGCAAGGAGTGGAAGCCCGAGTTGTCGTGTGAAGATCCGCCCGATATCGAACAAGATGGGACTCGACTTTGGGCCATCGACAGGCCCAATATTCCCCGACCTCCCCCTGGGTGGGACCGCCTCCTGAGGTTCAGAGGCGAAGGGAGCGTCAAGTTTGCAGATGTGTAAGCATCGAATGCTTTTTTGTTTGTTTGCTTTATTCATTATCGTTGATTAAGCTTGTGGGAGAATGTAAAAATGCAAACTTGGGAGGTTTAAGCTAATGGGTGTTCTTACTGACTCTTGGCAGGTACTATGTTGCGCCGTCAGGAAAGAGGTTTAGGTCTATGGTGGAAATTCAAAGGTACGATGTAATCTCGTTAACAGACGTAAAATCGTATTCTACAACTTAGTTAATTTACGCAGATGACGATGCTTTGTTTGTCAATTCAAGGTATCTTGACGAAAATCCACAGTACAAAGATGTCAGCTTGACCAAGTTTTCCTTTCAAATCCCTAAGCCGTTGCATGAAGACTATGTCAGAAAGCGTTCCTCTGCTACCGACAACGGGATTCACGAATCTGCCGAAGCCACAGGTGACTTGGAAATTTTTGATCTGAAATAGACAGAAGTCCATAATCAGTCTCCTTTATTGCAGACGTAAATCAGTTGAGTATCGTTTTTTACTTTACTATATTTATAGGTCTCCCATTACCTTGGACAAGTCAAGATGAAGAAACCGAACCACAGCCTAATGGGTCGACTGATGACCTTTCACAGCCTGAAAATGCTGCAAAGAAGCGAAAGTTGTCGCCGAAAAACAAGACGAACGACGATTTATCGCCACTGGCTAACCAAAACGGGCCTGAAGCAGATTGAGATTAATTGGTTTGAGAATCTCCAGACACCAAACATCGTCAAACGGAAGTTTTTTGTACTCATCCTACTTTGCAGCAGCTTAGTTTTCTCTATCTAAGATGGTTGAGACTTGAGTTTCCCTCAAAACCTGGGCTGAGGCTCATGAATCAAAGGGGCATGTTGCTTTTTTTTTCTTTTTCTTCTTCCTCCTGGGATTTGGGATTTGTAGAAAGTGCTTTAAACTGTTGTGACTTATCATTTATGGATATGATTATGGTATGAAATCCATAATGCATATCAAGTGGTTCCATATGGTCGAAATCTGGCTAACTTATCGGACAACGTCGACGACCTCACTGAGTATAACTCATCGTCGGCGTCTCTAGTAGGCCTTCGTTGCATGGCAAGAGGATGTTCTTATTTCCATGCATGAGAAATGTGCGCTGAGACCAATGACTTGTTTTTTAGCTCCATGTAAAAAGCTTTAGTCTAGGTTTGGACTGAAAACAATATTGAAATTTCAGTTAAAAACGGTATTTTTAAACAAAAAGGATTTTCAGCATAGTATGTTTTTTTTTTTGCTCAAGTCATTTCCATTTCAATCTAAAGATTTGAAACATACATAGAAAGAGAAGAGAATCATGCAGGAGAGAAAAAGGAACCGCACAGTCATCATCGGCTCCCATGTGTCGCAGTAGGCAGTGCTTGAACAGCAGCTAAAGGGTTCGCTTGATACGAAAACGCAAGTTGGCACAGATCGACGAGAGCTTTTTTCATGGAGACGGCTTTTTCGACGACCACCCTGTAAAAACATCCAGCCCAAGAATCATTACATGGCCTTGTTATCTGCTAAGTTGACTTACATCGATTTATTTTTAAAGAGAGACGTTATCCTTGTCAGTAAGGGTGGGTTTGAACTAGTGTTTACCTTTTCAACGTGGCATGTTTTTTCTTGGCGAAGTAAAACACTAGCAGCAAGAAAGAAGCGAGGAGCAATTTCCCGCTTGATATGGCAAATCGAAGATTCCCAAGCTTCAAATTGATTGGAGGAAACCACAGCGATGGAGCCCTGTTTGGTCTTTGATTTCGTAACCAATCTGATCTGTAATCCTCTGAAACTTGAAGTGATGGGGACGTGTGGGATGAGCTGTTGACCTTGGAAGAACTTAGTGAACGCAATCGTCTCAAAACCTCCTGGAAAAGCCTAGTACAAACGAAAGCAACATCAACTCTCAATTCAAATCAAATTTCTGTTTCTGTATTTCTCGAAATAAGCCCCCGATTTGGCTTTGTAAAATATGTCTACTTGAAGAAACCAATTATTTATCTTACCTGACGATTCTCCTCAGGTAGCATGGCCTTTTCTACCCAGGAAATGAAGAGATCAACGTCTTTCCTAGGCTTAAGAAGCAGTGTTACCACATAGAGCTCGATGACTTCTGAGTATTCGTCAGCTCCAATTGAAAAATCAGAGAGAGCTCCTTCTGACATGGTTACAGCATTTTCTGCACCCAATAGAGGATGATAACGACCATCGACATATCTCAACTTGTTCAAATATTCCTTGAGTAAGTCTTCGACGGTATTCAAGGGGCACTCTGACATTTGCAAACATATCCTGAAAGGCAATGTTTATCCAGTTCAGAAACTATCAACACCTCCATCAAAGCGCTGCGCTGCACAATTCTAAAGTTGCTATTCTACTACTTTGATTAGCCACGCTAGATTCCTCCAAAGCCCTCTAAACCCAAATCTTTACTATGCAATAAGAACTAGTTGGTCTTGGTTATCCTCATTAACACAGTCCTGATGATCATATGCATCACGCATTTCTCAGCTTTTACTACGTTTAAATTTCTTTACAACAGTTATTCTCAGTATCAACTTTCAAAATGCCAAGCAATAGTTTTCGAATTGATTTGCATTGCATCAACCTCAGCATCAAAAAATCGATTTGAGCTAGGATTGATGAAAACATAGCTACTTCAACGGAAATCGCTTCTTCGTAACAATCCAAAAAAAGAAAGTAATCTTTAGATAAAGTGACCCAAATTGGAAAAATGAAAAGAAAATGTACCCGGTAATGAAAACTTGAACAGGAATAGCAGTTGCAGAACCAAACAATGATTTGAGCTCCTTCATTATCTCAGCTGTCCTACAATATAAAAGGGATAGAGTTACATTCAAGTGAAGTTCTCAACTTGAGAAACCAAATCAAAGTGCAAAAACAATAAATGAACTCTTATTATTCATGATAACTTGAAGAAATTTCTTAATTTCACCTATGCGAGTGTTTCATGGACTGCACAAGGACCATTCCAGCTGATTCCGCCAAATCCGTTCCCCAATCCTCAGAAACATTACTTATCGTTTGATTTCGTCTGATAATTGAGGTAGCTAACGATTTAGCGTCGTCAAACATGCCGCAAACAAGATAACTGCAAAATACGCCAAAAACAGAGGAAAATATCAGTTTGACCGTGAAAAAGGACGTATGAGATATCGATGAAGATTGGAAAAAAAATTATTACGTCTCGGCGCGATCGACTTCTTCCCAAATTGAGCTTCCTTCAGCACTAGTCGCCATTTCCTGGCCTTCTGTGCGTGAACGATGATGCAGTTGCAAACGTGAAGACGAACCGATACATATTAAAACACTTTAGCTTTTACCGAATGAATCGCTAGAAGACAAAATGCGTTCTTAGTCCATAAGCTGTTTAGGGTGTCCACAACAATAACACACCCATAATACTACCACATCAGCTTTTCACTATATTTTCCTATATTTTATTCTATAACACTTTTATTCTACTTTTCCCACAATAATAACACTACTATAACACGGACCCACAAGTATAAATAAATCATTTCTTTTTTTTCTCCCTCATTCTCTCTCCTCCATAATACTATAATATTCTTATAACACAGTGTCATAAATATGACACAGTGTCATGCTCATGACACATTCACAATGGTGGTGTGTCATATAAAGTGCCAAATAAGCACATATGACACACATATAAACCACCATTGTGGTTACCCTTAGGATAAATGAAATAAGGGGAATTCCAGTTGGTACCCTCGAGTTTATGTCATTTTCAGTTGGTGCCCAAACTGTTTTCGATTTCCGTCTGGTACCCCCGAGGTTTTATGAAATATACCTCCGTAACCTTGAACTACTAAATCGGGAATTCTAGTTATACTGTCCGTTAGTTGTTAACGGGCTGCCCGAAAAGACGAAAATGCCCTCGTTAAACAACTTATAAAGTAAATAAGAAAAACAACATAAATAACATAGTAGGGCAACGATTGCACTTGCACAGACATATCCCAAGAAATAAACAACGAAGTGACGAACGTCTTCATCCGTGGAAAGGGCTCACATCAGTGAATTTGAGGTAAAATCACTGCTTGATATTTAGCTGTTTTGTTGAAACTAGGTGAATTTGGGGCCGAAGATATGGTTTGAATTTCTAGAAAGAAACATCTCAACGGTTCTGCTGAAGAGTTATCCAGTGTTTGAATTTTTTTCGGGCAATTGTAGTGTTTCGTTGAGCGATTGAATTGATTGATGTTGAAGCTTGAATACTTCCTCTATGGGTGATTGAATTTTCACTATCGAATGGTGTCATTGTTTTTGTTAGTTTATCAAGAATTGTGATGTTTTGCATATGGAAGAGTGTTCGAATGGAAGTTCTTCAAATTTAAAAGATGTGAAAAATTTGGTTGAAGAGGTAGCCAAAGGTCTGAAGTGGATGCCTAAACTTCTTGTTATTATGTTGATTGTTGCTGTAATTGTTATCCTCAAGTAGCTTCAGAATGTTGCAACTTTTAATGTTCAATGTAGTTGTTTTGTTGAATTAGTTTTTTGGGTTATTCATGACTTAAAAGCAGAATACTCAACTTTTGAAGGTCATATACATCATTTGCAGTTATATCATTCCTGCTGAACATATGGCTTGTACCTAATATCATTCATTTTATATAATATTCAGATGTTCATATAACTGTGAAATGAAAGCGTTTCATTCAAAACAAAGACAGACTTCATTAGAGAGCATAGAAACACAAAAAGGTTTAAGTTTCATTCAAAACATAGATAGACTTCATTACAGAGCATAGAAACACAAAAAAGGTTTAAGCAAAACGACATGATTATAGACTAATCAAGCAAATGGAAGTGATGATGATGGCTCTGTGGGCTGTGACGAAGGGGATTGATGTAGCTGTGTGGGCTGGGAAGAACCATTTCTGGCATTTTGTGATTCCTTTCTCTTTCGTTTCCTTGTGGTTACGGTAACTCCTTCTTGGTCTCTCACTTGTCGTGCAGTTGGACCACCTTTGCAAGTCTTCGAATTATGACCATAAGTCTTGCATTTCTTATACTGAACAGTGGTTGATCTTCTTCCCTTTTTTGGCTCACCATGCTCTCTTTTCCTGTTTCTAGTAGGTCTTCCTATGCCTCTCTTCATTTGAGGAGGGTTGATATAGGGAAAGTCAAAAGATTCCCATCTCTCATCAGATGGCATTGGGTGAATATTCAAACCATATGCCTCTTTATATTTTCTAACCGAGAACCATTCACTTACATAAGGAATATAAGAACATCTCAGATGGTTATGGCCCTCATAGCATGCACACAAGGTATCCCACTAATCTGCCACTTGCCGCAAGTACAACTTTTGTTGTTTAATGAAAGAGGCAAGTGTGACATACCGTCTTGGATTTGAAATTCACCGTTGCCAGCATTAAGGACTTTACAAGACCTTGAGTCCACACTATTAATACTCACCAACCTTGTTACCTTAGGACATAAGCCATTCTCATCCCACTCGTCTGCAATTTGCTGTCTCTTTGAGTGTCTGACCATGGTCATCCTTCGAATGCCTATCAAAACAATTTAACAAAATTAAGAATCAATTATTAGTAAGATTTAATGGAGAATCTTCATATGCAATACCTTCAAGTAGAGTTAGGACAGGTTTGCATCTGTCAGACCCTAACAAAATGTAGTTCACTAACCTTTTGCCGATCAGATATTATGGTCCAATCGCTTCTGTTGCTTTCATGCAAAGACTGCTTCAGGTGGTAGAAAAAGGACCAATTTTCTTTATTTTCAGCAACAACGATGGCATGCGCTATAGGAAATAACTCATTGTTTCCATCAAGAGCAACTGCAGACAACAACACACCGCCATAATTCCCCTTAAGATGGGTTCCATCGACCCCAATCAGACCTCTACAACCCCTTATCAAGCCCTCAATTTCTGCTTTGAATGAGATGAAGATGTACTTGAATATTAAAGGCCGTTCAATACATTTGGCTGATGTCTGCCCTTCACCCCAACAACAATGAGCTACAGACCCAGGGTTAGTTTGCTTAATCACCTCACAATAGGCAGGAAGCTTCGAATAAGATACGTCAAAGCCTCCATTTATGAGTCTCAAAGCATAGTCTTTCATGTTATATGCCGATGACTTCTTCAATTGTATTTGGTACCTCTTCAAAAGCAGAATATTCAGTGACTTGATGGAAATATCAGGATTAGCCCTAATGTCTTCCAATAACTTCTCGGCTGCCCATTTGTAATCAGCCATAGAATTGATCTCCACCAACCTACTACACTTATGCTCGTCTAAAAGTGACTTAATGGCCCATGTATGACCATCAGCCAACACACTGGCATGGAGCCTATAAGGACAACCCTCAGCAGCACACTCACATGTATATCTCCCCTTGTCTGCTTTTCTCACTACAACACAAAATCCTTCTTGAATGCAATAGTCTTTAAAAACTGATTTAAAATGCTTTTTATCCATAAAAAGCATCCATGCTTTCAGCTTTATAGACCCAAATATCTCATCTGTGTAAAGCTCTCCATTATGAAAATTTTTGTCAACATAGAGCTCGCTGTCACCGCAATTGTCAGACCACTTATGTCCTGAATTAGGCTCAAAACAATCAGTCACACACATGAATTCCTCATCAACATTTGATTCCTCAACATAATATGACTCTGTTTCCACTATATCAAGAGATTCCCCTGGCACATAATCCTCATTATCGCCTTCATCAGATAACTCACGCACGTGATTGGGCACTGATTCAGCCGCTGCATCAACTCCATTCGCAGCCACATCATTTACTCTGACCCTGAACCTACTACCTGTACGGGTTTCTCTAGCAGAAGATGTGAGATCTTACACCAAGTCTTCTAGCTGTTGTTTTGGCCATTTTCTTCGTCTGATGTTCATATACAATACTCGTCTGATGTTGCTCAGATTGCTCCATTCTGCAGACAATCAAAATTCTAAATAAAATGAAGAAACATGATGCCAATAGCATAGGCACGAGCATCTCGAGCAGAAATGAGAATTCAAGAAAATTTACCCTAAATAGTTTCTCGAAAGTGCAAGCTAATCTTCAACTCCAAGCTAAAAGAGGGGTTCGTGGTTTGAAATTAGGAGCTCTTCGATAGATTTTTAAGAGATGGAGTGTGGTAATTAAAAGGGGATCTTGAGATGTCTGGTGCAATCGTTGCCCTCTGTTTCTATTTGTTCCTTTTATTATTATTTATTATCCTTTCTCCTCTTTATTTATGTTGTTTTTCTTATTTATTTTATAAGTTGTTTAGCGAGGGCATTTTCGTCTTTTCGGGCAGCCCATTAGCAACTAACGGACAGTAAACCTAGAATTCTCGATTTTAGTAGTTCAAGGTTACAGAGGTATATTTCATAAAATCTCGGGGGTACCAGACGGAAATTGAAAACAGTTTGGGCACCAACTGAAAATGACATAAACTCGAGGGTACCAACTGGAATTCCCCATGAAATAAATTTCACTGTTCAGTAAAAAATCGATTTGATTCTCGACGGTCGAAACTCGAAATCGCCTCAAAATCTCCCTCTCTCGTCGCCGCGAGAAACTCTGTAGTGAGAAATCTTTCCTCCGGTATCTTATTGTATTCGGTCCTCAACTAGTTGCAGTTTCAAATTGTAATCTCTTTCGAAGAAAGGAGTTTCTCGATGGTTTTAGGACTTTGATCTCCGAAAAAATCGGAAAAAAGTCCTGTATTTTGACGTTTAATGAATGATTTACCATGCGGTTTCAGAGCTGAATATCGATCATTTTTCACCTTCCTTGTCGCCTTTTAAAAATTAGTTCAATCTTCGCTGACTGAAGCGTGGCGTGATATGTGAATTGCAGCTACTTTTTGCCTTGGTGGTTGATAAAAGAAGGTTCTTGAGGGCAATGGATATTTCTCAGACCGACGCCGTTCCTCAGCTTCAGGTGTGTTTGGATTATGCTACTTTTTGTTGTTTTTAGCTGCTGAGGTGCGAAATTACCATATTTGTGCTATATCTGACATTCTTTCTCGTTCAATATTCAACGTTTCGGAGTTAATGTTCAAGTAGTTGCTAGGTTAGGATTTGGTACTTATTGTGTGGATTCGTGGCAGGATAATTGGATTCTTATATAAAGGAAAATGCTTATAATCTTCATTAGTTTGAGGATAGTTTGTGGACTCATAGTTAATCCAAAAAAAGGACCAATTTTTGTGGCTGGGTGGAATTTGTATCAAGATATGGGTGTCCTATATATCATTGTGATTATATATCATGTAATAAAGCTATTGAGAAATTAAACTTTCCGTCTTTTCTACACTGGCAGCATGTTATGCTTGAATTTCGAGCTGGAAAAATGCTTATGGATGGTAAAAGGGTTATACCCGATTCGCGAAAAGGACTTGTTCGCATAGGAAGGGTACGTGTGCAAAAGTGTGCATATTCTCGATTATGTTTATCTTGTTACAAATAGAGGGTTACTAAACTGACGGTGCCAATGTTGAAATGAGATGTAATCCTTGCCTTCTTTTTATTTACAGAGTGAAGAAGGGTTAGTACATTTTCAGTGGCTCGACCGAGCTTCGAATGTTGTTGAGGATGTATCCTGTTTTCATTTCATTAGATAATTATGTTCTCGATGATATTCTTATGACTGAAATTATTCCTTAAGATGGGTGCACAGGACCAAATTGTATTTCCAGATGAGGCAGTTTTTGAGAAGGTATTAATCACTTCTATATGGAAATTTTATACATCCCAATTCAAAGTATTCTAATCTTATTTTTCTGTTTGTCTGATTTGTTCAGGTTGATCAATCTTCTGGGAGAGTATATTATGAAATTTCATACAGATGATAGAAAATTCTTCTTCTGGATGCAGGTTAACCATTAGTTGGTTCATATATTAATTGTTAGGAATGCAATTGGCTTGAAATTTTGATTTTTTTTTTCTTTTTTACCCAATGATCTTAGGAGCCTAAAGCTGAGAATGATAAGGAGCTATGCAACTCTGTGAATTTGTGCCTGAACCAACCTCTTGGTACCGAACGACTATGCTCATGTGAATGTATTACGAATTATTCCCTCATTATTATCAGTTTCCTTCTTCTTCGCTGAACAGAATTGCCTGAAGATGCAGAACCCGATGATGCTGCGGCAATGCAAAGCTCAGATGATATGGTTGAGGATGATACGTCGTCCAGGTACCGGGGAAATTAGAGGATTTTGTTGGTTAAGGGGTGCTTATAAGATCACATATTTCTATTCGAAATGGATCACAGTGATTCTGCATTAGAGAAAGGTGTCCACAAAAGGGACATGAAATGTAGTATGATTCATACGACAACTGAAGCTTAGATTGGTTTTCTAGAAAGACAATTAAAATACTGAAGCTTTGATGAAGCATCTGAACTGTGCTGTCCATTCTTCTTTGCAGGGCTGGAAATATAATTACCCCTGGTGCTGGCATGGAAGGAACGAGCAATGCAACTTCAGGACCTGTAAAGCTTGCGGATCTTCAGCAAATACTAAGTAACATCGTATCATCCGGTATTGATCTTTTTCTCTTTGGGATAACTCGTCATCGGAAAGTATGTATATGCTCATATTTTGACTTATCAATACCTTCCGCGCAATCTGATGCAGATTTACAAGCTGATCCAGATGCTGGTACTATATATTTTCCATCTTTCTGATGCATCATGGTGTTAAATTTAATATTTCTGTATATTTTTTCCTTTCTATAGGGAACAAATTTCTCCGAACTATATTAGATCTATGCTTAATCTACCATGTTTCAGTCACTAGATCTGAGAATTTTGGTCTTCGGTTTTAGGCTTAGGACTAGGTGATATCTTGAAGCCAGAACTTCTAATGCCGCTGATCCAAGAGTTGCCTTTAGATTCACAGTTGGCATCATATTTACCTGAGGTAACGAAAACAAGCTGATTTTTATCTCTTTCATTTTTGTTCCTTCTCTTTCGTTTTTGTTCTTTTTGAACAATATGTGATAATAATTTACTACTGAGACGATAGGGCGAATGGACAGCTGAAGAGTTGATAGAATTGCTACAGAGCCCGCCTTTTCGCCAACAACTAGATTCATTTACATACGTAAGGCCCTCTTTTCTCTACTAAGAAAACAATCGTTGTTCAGCTTCTTTACTACTGTGCTTAAAAATGGAGTTTTTTCCAAACTGAATCCAGGTATTGCCGATTGCGTACTGGACAAGTAGACCTTACTCAATTCGGGATAGATCCAAGCAAATGTAAGAACAAAGAAGATTTACTTCATCATTGGCTGTCAGTTAATTTTTATAGACTTTTTACGCGATTGTCCAATTACAGTTAAGACTTCATCCAGCCATTGCCATTTAAGCTTCCTATTGACTTGTGAACGAAGGACTAACCATCTTCTCCATAAATTCTCTATCAAATGATTATTGGGGGGTTGCCGAAATTCTCCAATGATTAGTTTAATGTACCTGATTGGCTAATTTATGTGCACGATTTGCAGATAAGTTCACCGTTCCATCGTTTCTCGAGGCGCTTGAGGATTCTGTTTCAGAAACAAGTGGATCGGAAGACCCCGGTAATGCTTGAAAGTTTCGAACTTTTTGCCGTTCTTGAACACTATGGATGGGAATGAACGTTAACATATTTATTTATCTTACAAAGTTAAAGCTACTGTCGTGATTTAGATCTTATTGCTTGCTACGATGTGTTTATCTTCATTTTATTTCCAGGACTGCTTATATTCTTTTGTGATGACTACAAAGCAAAGGGAAGCAACGCAAAGAAAGTTCCATCCCTATCGTCATACAGTTTCACCAAGTTCTTCGCCACCACTACTCAATAAATCTCTCTCATCACACCATCACAAGTCCACAGATACACACAACAGCAGAAAACATACCAATAATTTTACGAAATAAAACCCGACGACGACAACAATACATACACAAAAAAAAAGCCGAGTTACCCTCTCATCGTCATTCAATCAATCGGTGGTCATAGGCTGGCCGATGCAGCACCTAAAACGAGCCTTCCTCACCGTAGTCATAATCTCAGTCTCGGCCGACTCGAGCATCCTAACCACTTGGCTGAACGAAGTTCTGACGTCGGGATTCGGGTCCCAACACAGGGCCATGATCCTGCCTAGTGAAGGGAGACAGTCGGGCGGTATGCCCGGGCGGACGCTCTTGTTGACCACCGCAAAGGCCGCCTGAACGGCCGTCATGTTAGAGAACGGTAGCATGCCCGTGATGAGCTCCCATAGCACTATCCCGAAGCTGTACACGTCGACCTTTTGGTTGTAAGGCCTGTGTTGGATCATCTCCCTGAAAATCAATGGAACCTTTTTTTAGGCCATCCCCAATCATTATTAACACTGAATTCTGGGCAAATTTCTGATTCAGTGTAGGGCTGGCAATTGGACCCATTACAGACCTACTGGATCTTCAATACGGTCTGAGTCTAGGCCCAATTGGATCATCCATGGTGACCGATTTCTGTTTGAGTCGATGGACACTTCACCAGCACCATGGGTGGTCTAAGTGGGTCCAGTAAGCTCAGATCTATTTGAAGATCCAATGAGCCTTTAATGTGTCTGACTGCTATCCTTCATGGTGTAAACCAAATGTAGGGGGAAAAGATCTACCACCAAATAGAGTTATAAAAATCCGTAGTAATGTTTCAAGAGACCATTTGGAGATGCCCTTAGGAATGCCACTGACCCATACATCATCACAAGAAAACTCGAAAAAGAAAGAAAGAAGGGTTTTAGAAAAATTACGGAGCCATCCAGCGGTAGGTGCCAGTCTCTGGGGTCATCCCCTCAGTCTGCACCTCGATACGTGCGACTCCAAAATCTGCAATCTTGATCGACTTATCGGCGGAAATCAAGAGATTGTCCGACTTCAAATCCCTGTGGATCAAATTCAGCCCATGAACGTACTCCATGCCTCGAGCAACGTCCAAGGCCTGCTTCACGGCCAGCTTCAAGGGCACGGACCTATTCATCCTCTTGGTCAAGAACTGCCTCACTGAGCCGCCCTTTGCGTACTCGGTCACTATGCACCACACCATCGGCTTACGGCACGCGCCGATGAACCGCACTATGTTTGGGTGCCTCAGCCTAGCGAGCATCATCACCTCTTGCTGAAACTGCTGCTCCATTAACTGTGCCCTTTCTTGGTCGTTCTCTGGCTTCTCAAGGAGCTTAATGGCCACATCTTCTCCATTGTATGTGCCTCTGTATAATTTACCAAAAGCTCCCTGGGCGAAGGCGGGCCCCATACTGAGCTTTCTCAGGTCGATGGTCCACTCGTCGTAGCCGCCGAGTCCTTCAGTTGGGTACCTAGGGTTCATAAGGGCTTGTGCTAAGGCATCGTTGCTTAGCCCTTGGGTGGGTTTTCCATGGTTGTTGTTGCTGGCGGCTACTGAGTAGTCTTTGACACGTTTGAGGCCTTGATGGCCGAGGATTCGTGTGTGTGAGTTGTTGTTGGAGCCTTCGCTGCTGTTTCCCACTGACATTGCAACTGAGCCTCCGCCATTGGTCATCTGCAAGCTTCCGTAGCTGTCGATGGACATGTGAGAGCCTTCGTTGAGCTTTTGGTAGAAGTCTTGAGAGAAATCGTAATTTTCGTGGCTGTTGTTGAGCCCTATGATCCCTGTGAATTTGGGAGCCTCCAACGTCTTGTTTTGCTGCTCTGCTTCGGTATTTGTCTACTGTCGAGAAACGCGGAGATGATCTAAACTTTCTTACTAAGCATTATGGAAGATCCTACAAGATGGATGTGGAGAAAAAATGAGTAAAGGTTCTGAGGTTCAGCAGCAACAGTGCAAGATTAGAAGGGATACATCCACCTAAATTTGAGTGTCCCAAACTCATGATATTCGTTAGGTTTTCTTTGCAAAATCTGAACTCAGAACAAAGATGAAAATCATCAATCCCCACTTTTGACCACTATTTCGCAATCAAGCTGAGTTTTTTTATCATCAAACTATTACAATTGAGAAAATTCAGCAGAACTTGAAAATTGAGCTAAAAAAAAGTCCAGAAGAATAAAAACCCCAATATGCATTTTCATAAAGAACTAAAACACACGGCAGAGATCACAATTGACCAAAAAAAATAACACAATACAATAAATACGCTTCAGATGATCTAACTTGCCGAAAAAGGCATTGAGCCGCTTGCAAATTCGCTGCAAGGGCACACTGCTACGAAGTTCAATTCGAGAAACAAAAGAGTCAAACGTACCTCGATCAACGATTAGACTATGCTTTGACTCATCACACGCAATTATAATTCCGCCCTTGCTTTCTAAAGCTGTAAGGAACAAACACGCGAAGTTAGAATTGGAAACGACAGCGTCTGAGGGTGAGACTGTATGTTCTAGAGGCGCAGAGATGTGGTGCAGACTGAAGAGAGAAAAAAAGTGTAGTGCTTCAAGCGAAATTTTTTTTTTGGTAATTGTAGTGTAACTATCATTAATCAATCTTTTTACTATGATATAAAGAAATAAATATTTATATACGGTAGGAACTCTATAAATTAATACTCGATAATTTAATAAACTCCTTAATATAATATTTCCTGTCGGTCCCGACTCTGGAATAACGTACTAAATTAATAATTCTCTAAAATTATAAGATAATAGACTTTTGATAATTTCTATAGGTCCCATATAATTATAAATTAATAATTCCATATGTAAAAACAATCTTATATTACATGAACAAAGATTACTTGAAAATGAATCAATTGTCATTTGTGTTTTGTTGAAATAAATTTCCCATTGCATATTGTATCTAATTGTCCTTATCATTGTAAGAATTCCTGGCGTTGTTTTCTCATAGGTCAATAAAAAATTTCCCCTTGCATTTGATGTTTGGGTAGTTTGAAAGTTATATACACTATAAATTAATAAGGTATTAATTTATTGATAAATTAATGATTATTAATTTATCGATTAATTAATAACTCTTTTAATTAATAAATTTGGTCGGCCCCAACTGTATTAATTTATAGAGTTTCTACTGTAAACGATAAACTTTTAGATTTTTTTATATTACTATTTTGCAAAAAATAAAAGACGGAACTAGAAAAGTAGAAATAAATTCAATGAGTTATTTTGGAAAATAATAAAAAATGAGTTACGAACTACGAAGACCAATAAACTTCTTGATTCAAATGAAGCTTCGCCAATTACGAATACCGATTGGCGGACAAAAATATTATCTTTCCTCATTGTTTAGGTTTTTAATTAACAAAAAGATAGATTTACATAATACTACATCTTTATTGACTTTTGAATCCTTTCCTTGGACGGGGATGAATTGATGAGATGACATCTTATATTATATTAATGGGATTTCCGACTCGATATATTAATATTAAGATCACATATTTGAAACCAACACAGCCATGTCACAAAAAATCATTCCACTATCAACCAAATTGAAAATTATTATATTTATGATATTCTTTAATAAGAGGAATAACCATGTGTAATTATTTCAAGTATTGAGGGACAAACATATCAAAATAATTAGTTCAATGATGAGGGAATATATGTCTTTGAACATGCTAGATTGAAAAATGCGAATAAAGTGAATGCCATGTCAAATTGAACAATATTACCAGTAATAATTGCTTAATTTTCTTATGCTATTTTTATCGGTGGAATTAAATAATGATATATTAATCTCCTTCTATGTTATCAACTGCGCACTTATGTGGATTTTTCTATTCCACTAATTAAGGATTGTTTCTTTTCTCCATCAAGTTGTCCTCTCTAATTAAGCATTCACTAAATTCTTTATGTCCAAGGACGCGATTATAAATTGTATTATGAATCGAAATTGAGTTATTCCTTCTCTTCAACGTGCTGCCATGTCATGAAATTTGACTCTATTTACAAACTTTTTCTATTAAACAATTCCAATCACTAGATAAATTACTTCTCTTCATTCCCATGACAGTTGTAATGGAAACTTTCACGAGTCGAACTGGCACAGCGTAAGAGAACTATTTATTTCTTTAAATATTTTCAAGACAACCTCAACACGAATCCAGTTCATGGCCTCCCATTAAATCACACGGTTTCAACAAATACACATTATTTAATCAAGAAACAAAATTCAAACCAACCAAACCTATAATAAACCTTACTAATTCCACATTCTCTCAATGCATTCCAACTCTCAAAAGCCAATGAAAAAACCACCGCCGACGCCAATGCATCCCCGCCGTCCTCCTCCATCAATCCTCCTCCTCATAGCCCTCCTTTTCTCTCTCCTCACCACCACGGCCTTCGCCGGCGAAAGAGACATAGACAATGACGACATCGAGAAACTAACCGCCGGCCTAACCTTCCAAAACCCGAGCCTTCGACGGGCCTACGTCGCCCTACAAGCATGGAAACGGGCCATCCTCTCTGACCCGTTCAACTTCACCTCTAATTGGGTCGGGCCCGACGTTTGCTCCTACGATGGAGTATTTTGCGGGCCCAACCCTTCCAACTCCTCGGCCCGAGCCGTGGCGGGGATCGACCTGAACCACGCGGATATAGCCGGCTACCTGCCCGAAGAGCTCGGGCTCCTCTCCGAGCTAGCCGTGTTCCACCTCAACTCGAACCGCTTTTGCGGGACGGTCCCAAACGGGTTCGAGAAGCTGAAGCATCTGTACGAGCTCGACCTGAGCAACAACCGTTTCGTCGGGGGGTTTCCTAAGGTCGTCCTGGCTTTGCCCTCGTTGAAATCCTTGGACCTAAGGTTCAACGATTTTGAGGGGATCGTCCCGAGGGAGGTCTTCGATAAGGATTTGGACGCGCTTTTCTTAAACGACAATAGGTTCCTTCTCGGGATACCCGAAAACCTAGGAAACTCGCCCGTCTCCGTCCTCGTCCTCGCAAACAACAACCTGGGAGGTTGCCTCCCGCCGAGCATTGGAAAAATGGGCGGCACTTTGAACGAGTTGATTTTGAAGAACGACAATTTGAGCGCTTGCCTGCCGTCGGAGATCGGAAATTTGAAGAAATTGACAGTTTTGGACGTGAGCTTCAACGATTTGCAGGGGTCGTTGCCTTCGGCGATTGGTCGAATGAAGAGCTTGGAAAGGCTCGACGTGTCGCATAACCGATTCACGGGGGAGGTTCCGGCGAGCATGTGCTTGTTGCCGTGCCTTGAGAACTTTACGTATTCTTATAACTACTTCGATAAGGAGGCGCAGGAGTGTGGTAATAGGTTTGGGACGGGCGGGAGGGTTTCGGATGGAAGGGAGAATTGTATTCCGAATAAGGCCGGTCAGAGGTCGGGGAAGGAGCGTCTATCCGAGGCTGCTAAACCTTTTGATTGTAGAAGATCGAAGTGTTATGTTCCTATGCCTATTCATAAGTCGAAGCCGTCGCGGTCCTCATCAGGTTAGAGGTCACGTACACATCGGTCGCCTCCACCGCCTAATTCTGAAGATTCTTCGGGAAGTCGGCTTCCACCACCGCCACCTCAGCACGAGTCGTCTCCGACCAAACGTTATAGATCACCACCACCACTAGGCATGGCAACGGGGCGGGTTTTGCCGGACCCGAGACCCGCCTCGGTTACTTTTCCCCGGACCCGGGACCTGCCCCGCCCCGCTTCGGGTCCAGACCCGCCTCGCCCCAGTTAAGACCCGAGCGGGGCGGGTCCAACCCGCCAGACCCGGCTTCTATTTTTTTTTTAATTAATTCTAACTTTTTTTTTCAAACGTTTAATTAATTCTAACTTTCCTTACACAGTCTAGGGGTTTTTTCAAACGTTTAACTAATTGCGTTGTCTTCATCCGTATTATTTGTCTGCGAATTGTCTTCTGGGGCCTCACTGCTGCCCAGCAAATTAATCGATGGTTGAGATTGAGCATTATCTCCTCCTTCACCTTCCATCTGAAAAAAAATGGCATGAATTTGTGAGCAAAAAACCCATAAAAATTCGTTTTTGGTGGGGAATAGAGACAAACGAGTTGAGCTACGAAATATACAACATAAACTCAAAGCTCTGAAAAGAATTGAACTCTTGAGCCAACCACGGTGTAATATTCAAAAAATTAACTATGAAATAAATCGAAGAGAAGAAAAATACCTGCTTGTTCGTTTCTTTCTCTGCGTCAATTGGGACAAGTGATTTTGAATTAATTGAATTGATATAGGGGATGGGGTCGACTGTTCACTGCTGAGGCATCGGCACTGTGTTCTGTGGGGAGGCTAAGGAGGTGAGGTAGGGCTGAGGCTGAGGCTGCTGCTGAATTGAGAGGTGAGCGGCAGAGGTGATGAGGTGAGTGAGGTGCTGTTGAGTTGAGAGGTGAGAGGGCACATCAAGGAATAAAAAATAAAACCCTAACCCTAATAATTAATATATAATATATATATATATATTATAATATATATTATATTACATAAATTCGTCCGGGGCGGGTCTCGGGGCGGGGTTGGGAAAACCCGAGACCCGCCCCGGACCCGGCCGGGTTGGGCTCTTTAAGGCCCATAACCCGCCCCTTAACCCGAAAATTTAAAAAAAACCCTCCCCAATCGGGGCGGGTTTAGGCGGGTTCGGGTCTCGGACCCGCCCCATTGCCATGCATAACCACCACCACAGCACGAGTCGTCTCCTGTGAAACGTTATAAGTACCCACCGCCACCTTCGCCATCTCCCCCACCACCATCACCGCCTCCTCCACCACCATCACCGCCGCCACCTTCTCCATCACCACCGCCGTCTTTGTCGTCTCCGCCGCCACCACCACCACCTACTCCATCTCCTCCACCATCATCACCGCCACCTCCACCACCACCTCACCGTCGCCACCTTCTCCATCTCCACCGCCATCACCGCCGCCACCTTCGCCATGTCCTCCACCACCATCTCCTCCACCGCCACCACCTTGTGTTTATACAACACCGCCTCCACCATCACCATCGCCTCCGCCACCTTACATATACTCATCACCTCCACCACCATCACCATCGCCGCAGCCGCCTTACGTTTACATATCACCACCTTCATCGTCTCCTCCACCACCATCACAATCTCCGCCGCCACCTTTTGCTTACTCATCACCCCCACTACCGCCACCATATGTGTATCCAAGCCCACCACCACCATCTCCGTCGCCCCTACCACCTTGCATCCGTCCTAGTCCACCACCACCACCATCACCACCATCACCACCACCACCACCACCACCATACTTCTATACTAGCCCACATCCACCACCACCTTCACCACCACCACCACCACCATACTTCTATACTAGCCCACCACCACCACCACCACCACCATACTTCTATACTAGCCCACCACCACCATCACCTTCACCTCCTCCACCATATATGTACTTATCACTACCACCGCCGTCGCCTCCACACGTTTACTCGTCGCCTCCACCACTTGATACTCCTGAATGCTCGCCACCACCACCGCCTCTGCCGCCACCTACACCCGAATACACACCGTCCCCATCACCATCACCGCCGTCGAAAGGAAACATACAATTGCCTCCGATAAGTGGAGTTTCGTACGCCTCACCACCACCTCCTTCCATTCCAAACTATTAATAAAATACATCCATTCTTTCAAGATTGCAGAAAGCTAGTCAGTCACTGAGCGAAGGTGGTTGAGTTTCTCTGCACAACATACACTTTACTGTATAGTACATCATGTGTTTTTCTCGGTTTGGTATTCTCTCTCTTTTTATTCGTTCATTATCTTACTTACATTTGTTATTTATTACGCGCCATTATAGAGAAACAAAGAACCATTTGTCCAATTTTATTTAAGTATGATACACATTATACTTATTTGTTTTTACCGTTTCTCAATTATTTAACATATATTATAATATTGTTGATGTCCATAGTACTGTATTTAGTAATTTTAGCCTATTCTAAATATGTCAACCATCTACTTAACAAACCTAGGACATCGAAGCTTCCTTAATTCCCTCCAATCCGCACCCTTCAATTACAAAAACGATCACAACTCCAAATATACCATTCGGACACCATAAAAAAGAAAGAAAAAATAACTCCAAAAAACAAAAAACTAATCCCTGCCTTGGCTCAACACACATAAAAAAAGCAGAGCCAAAAGGCAAGGCAGAGAGAGAGCCAAAAACAAAAAATGGCTTTCCAAGACTTTGATCAAATCTCTCAACGCCGACAGGAAGAGCGCCGGCAGAAAATCCGGCGAAGGATCACCGTCGCCATCGCCTCCACCGTCGGCGTCCTCCTCATCGTCGCCGCCGCCGTCTGCACCGTCACATACAACAACAACAAAAACAACAGCAACAACAGTCAGGCCAGTGGGATCCACGTGGGCCCCGCCACGGTCGAGAAGGCGGTCCAGGCCGTGTGCCAGCGCACTGACTACAAGCAGACCTGTGTCGACAGATTCGGCCGAGCCGTCAAGAACCGCACCTCGGTCGAGCCCGCCGACATCGTCCGAGCCTCGTTCGCTGTCGCCTCGGAAGAGGTCTACAAGATCGTCGCCCACGCAAAGACGATCAAGTTCGACTCGCTGGAGAAGAAGGCGGCCTTCGACGTGTGCCTTGGGCTCTTCGACGACGCCAAAGAGGAGCTGGCAAGCTCCTCTGCCAGCGTGGGTGGCGGCGAAAAGGTGGCGGAGAAATTGCATAACATTAGCAACTGGTTGAGCGCGGTGATTTCGTACCAGCAGACGTGCGTGGACGGCTTTCCCGAGGGAAAGGAGAAGGAGGAGATGAAGAAGGTGGTGAAGGGGTTGAGGGAGATGGGGAGTGTGACGACCCGACTTCTCTAACTATGATTAGTGGCGGATTTTCCGCAGCGCAAGCCGCGGAAGGCTCGTCTAATTAAAAACTTTTCCCTAAATAAAATATATTAGAAAAATATCGTCTACATCGTCATCACTGTACGTGGGCCGTAGCCCCAAAATAACAAAATCCTAACGTCGCTCCACATGTCGCATCCATGTACCGCCCCGCCCTCAAAAGTCCGTGGAGCACCGCCACCAGCCGCCTCAGTCATGACGCGTATCGGCGTCAGACTCAGTACCTACAACACGTAAACACTGAGCGATTTGCCCAGTAGGCAGAGGCGGAGCCTCCTCATGCCCAGGGTAGGCAGTTGCCTACCCTGAAATTTTTTTTTTTTTAACTATATATGCATATAATATTATATGTTAGAGTGCGCCTACCCTCAGATGTTTCTTTTATATATAATAATACTTGGGATTAGTGGATTTGTTACGTGTATGATAACAAGCATGATAATAAATGTATGTGGGACCCACCATTAGATATTATAGGGCATCAATAGCGCGTGGACATCTTCTAGATATTATGAATAGGATTACAGTGGAAATTATTGGTTGAATTTGTTACGAGATTCACTTTATTAATATAGATATATCCTATAATCAGCCTATCCGCTATATATACACATATACACGCCATTAATCACCATCAGACATCACGACTAATGCATTTATAGTAATAACTCTCTAGAAACCCTAAATCTCAAGCCAGCCGCCTCCGCAAACAGCTACAGTTTTCGTCCCCCTTCCTCCCCCTCCTCCCATAGCGGAGGTTGGGGGAGCTCCGTCTATTTTATTTTCTGTTTTTGTTTTAAAAATAAAACGTCGGTGTCACCACCGCCCACCGGAGTTCGCCGCAACCACCATGGGGGGCTCGGAGCTCGAGCACAGCTGCTTGGCCAGGGGAGGAGCTGAGGAAGGAGTGCAAAAAGGTCCGAGTGCTTTCCAT
Source organism: Craterostigma plantagineum (assembly GCA_027422505.1). NCBI lineage: Eukaryota > Viridiplantae > Streptophyta > Magnoliopsida > Lamiales > Linderniaceae > Craterostigma > Craterostigma plantagineum. Next base: position 29,251,390 of record JAPQWV010000003.1, on the reverse strand, counting down.
CGATGATGTTGCCCTTCGGCTTGGGCCGTCAACAGTTTTGCCTCTTTCACCTCGCGCCACAGTCTTCTCCTGCCGTTGACCACCGTGCTGGCGTCGTCGCCTTCAGCTGCTCGATCTACCTGCCGCCGTCGCCGCAAACTCCATCCTTCCTTCCGCTCGGCCTTCTGGGTCGTGCGTGTTTCTCCTCGGGGGGAGTTTCTCCTTTTTGGAGGTTCTCCCTTTTGTAGGAGTTTTTCTCCCCTTCGTGGGAGTTTCTCCCCTCGTGGGAGACTTCTCCTCCCCTCGTGGGAGCATTCCTTCTCCCCTCGTGGGAGTCTTTGGGATTGAGAACGGACACTGTGCTTTCATTCGTCTTTACGCAATAGAAATAGTTGAACATGTTGTAACATTTTGATTATTGCTCTATTGTAATTTTTGTCCAATTTGGATCTGTGATATGAAATCCTCTCTTCAAAAAAAAATCACCATCAGACATCAATAAAATAGCGAAAAACTCCCAAATCCGTCTATCAGCTCACAATCACAATGCAAAGATATTTTAAAAGAAAAGCTTCAGATACCGAAGCACAAAACACCACAGATGTCAGTGTTAAAGCGTTTGATTTTTCACAACTACTAGCAGATCCAGGGTTAAGGTTTCCAATTTGCGACTACGATCCTAACATACGAGATCAAGTTCGAAGGGCGTATTTGCAAAAGGGTCCGTGCCAACCTCTGGGTCATGAATTTCCGAAAAGAAAATTTGGAACAACTCAATTTCGACGGTTCAATTCGGCATGGTTTAAGGAATATGGAGATTGGTTGGAGTACAGTATAGAAAAAGATGCAGCATATTGTTTATATTGTTATCTGTTCAAGACGACTAAGGGAAAACAATCTGGTGGCGAGACTTTTGTTAGCGAAGGATTCACAAACTGGAAGATGAAGGATAAATTAAATATTCACGTTGGTCAACACGACAGCGAACATCATAAAGCTCGAATGAGATGTGAGGCGCTAATGAATCAAGATCAGCATATTCAAACAGTTTTGCAAAAGCAATCAAAGACAATGAAGAACGATTACCGCATTCGTCTAAATGCTTCGATCGATTGCATTAGATTTTTGTTGCGACAGGGGCTTTCGTTTCGAGGTCATGACGAGTCTGAAGATTCACTTAATCCGGGTAACTTTCTTGTCCTACTGGAGTTTTTAGGTGCTCACAATAAAGATGTTAATGATGTGGTATTGAAAAATGCTCCTAAGAATTGCAAGTTGACATCACCTGATATTCAGAAGGATATAGTAAGTGCTTGCGCTAATGAAACAGTTAGTTTTATCCTCAAAGATCTTGGCGAGTCATTGTTCTCTATTTTGGTTGATGAATCCCGTGATGTGTCGATGAAGGAGCAAATGTCAGTTGTTTTGCGTTATGTGGACCATAGTGGTCGAGTAAATGAACGATTTCTTGGGATTGAACATGTTACTAGTACTACGGCCCTCTCGCTCAAAACTGCTATTGATGGTATGTTCTCTAAACATAACTTGAGCATCTCCCGATTGAGAGGACAAGGTTATGATGGAGCGAGTAATATGCAGGGTAAATTTAATGGTTTGAAAGCACTTATTTTGAAGGAGAACCCATGTGCATTTTACATTCATTGTTTTGCTCATCAACTTCAGCTAGCTCTTGTAGCCGTGGCTAAGAAAAATCTACCAATTTCTAATTTCTTCCGTGTTGTCGGCGATGTGGTAAATGTTGCTGGTGCGTCCTGCAAACGTTATGATCTTCTTAGAGAGAAGCATCATGATTTTATTGCTAATGCATTAGAGATGGGTGATATTGCAAGTGGTCGTGGACTTAATCAACAAACTAATCTTCAACGCGCAGGAGATACACGTTGGGGTTCACACTATAATTCGTTGGTGAGCCTAATTTCCATGTTTTCTGCTGTTACTGATGTGCTAGAAATGATCTATGAAGATAATTCCAGTTCTCCTGACCAAAGAACCGAGGCATATAATTTATTGGAATCAATTCTTTCTTTTGATTTTGCGTTCAATCTGCATTTGATGAAATATATCTTGGGGATTTCGAGTGAACTGTCAGCGGCATTGCAAAAGAAAGATCAAGATATTGTGAATGCAATGGAATTGGTACAAGTATGCAAAAGCCGACTCCAAATGATTAGAGATGATGGTTGGGATTCATTTGTAGAGAAGGTTCAGGGCTTTTGTGAGCAACATCACATTAATATTCCCAAAATGGATGATATATTTAAGCGTTGGGCACCTCGTGGTCGTCCTCATCGTAATCCTCCAGAAGTGACAAATTTGCATCATTATCGTGTGGAGTTATTCTATGGTGTCATTGATATGCAGCTTCAAGAATTAAATGATCGTTTTTCAGAGGCAACTAAGGAGTTACTTCTTTGCGTTGCTTGCCTATGTCCGCAAGATTCATTTTCTACTTTTGACAAGAAGAAATTGATTCGACTAGCTCAGCTCTATCCCTTGGATTTCTCAAGCTCGGATCTTCTTATACTTGATGATGTGCTCGAAACATACATTTGTGATATGCGTGCTAACAAAGAATTTCAAGGATTGCAGGGTCTAACTGATCTTTCAGAAAAGCTAGTTGCGTCAAAGAAAAATTTGGTGTATCCTTTGGTTTATAAGCTCTTGACGTTGGCATTGATTCTTCCCGTTGCAACCGCTACCGTTGAGAGAGTGTTTTCAGCCATGGGAATCGTGAAAGATAAGTTGCGAAATCGAATGAGTGATAGTTGGATGAATGATAGTCTCATTGTATACATAGAAAAAGAAATATTTCTTAATATTGATAATGATGCTATCATCCAAAGATTTCAAAATATGAAGACTCGAAAAGAGCAGCTGTAATGTAATTTTTTGATGCGTATTTTATTAGTATTTCTCGTCTTTGGTTTCTTTTAACCCGCCTACCCTGAGTTTATATCCTAGCTCCGCCCCTGCCAGTAGGCGAATAAAAATGCATGTATGCACGTGAACGCTCATTCCCAATCCCAATGTCTCACACATGCAATGCACACTCTTTCTTTTCCCACATCCTATCTCATCTCATACAACACAGGGCCCTAGGTCAGACTCGACACCTCGCGCGCCCATAATAATAACATACGGAAGCTTACACTAGCAGTGTTTTGACGATCACGCAACTGCCCTGCTAGGCCGCTCTTTCATAAGCGGTTGCCGACATTGACAGCGTTTTGACGATCACGCAACTGCCCTGTCAATGTCCCTCCGCTGGAAATAATAAATCACGACGGTTTTGCACCTCGGGACGTTCGCGCCCGAGTAGACAGATCGATCACGCCTGTCTGCCATCAGGTGTCATATGAGTACCAACCTCGACTCCCCAACGAGTCACAAAATCATAACAAAAATAAACTACCCCGCTCGTCGGTACGTCAAAGTACTACCGTCTCAATACGGTACGGGTATCTCTCCCCTGTAATATGATATGCATATGCTATGCATATAAACGTGATAACTTACGAAAATGCGATTCCACATAAAATATATGCAAAACACGTAAATCACGTAAATCATCGAAGCACATAAAAGCACATAAGTCACATATGTGTTTACGCATTATAGATGAATAATTCACCTACCTGTCGTCCGTAAAAATAGCAGTCAATCGATCTCGGTAAATCCCTATGGTATCGAAGCTCTGAACATGAAAGTGTTATCACATCAGTATAATTTCCAAGTCACGTAAGTCTAAAATGCCCGAATCTCGAATATCAAAACCCTAGAGAATTCGAAATCCTAAAAATATGGAAAACCCTAAGAATGCCGAAAAGTTCACATTACCTACTTCCGATATTCACGTGTGCTTTATAACATTATAATTTATTTCAAAGTCTAAAACCTATACGTGCCAAAAATATTATTTTAAGCACCTAAGGTGTTCCATATATTCAGACATACACATCGAATTCATCATGTAATTAACGAAATATTTCAACATCATACCACACACCAAAACCTTTCAAACATATACAAACTCATGAATATGATTTCAACTTTTATACTTTAATACCTAGGTAATATCTATAGATCACGAAAGTTTCCCATATTTATACTCATAAATATATCCCGCTGGTATTCATCACACTCATATTCATCATTTACAGCTTATAAATCTATCACCCCGAAAGTCACATAAGCTTCATATCACGTTCAACATATCTATAAAGTCAAACTTTGAAAACTTCAGATTCCAGAAAATCGTACACCCCCAAGATCGAACTCTTGAAACATCACTTGTTTTGAAAGCACAAACACATATATCAATATAAGAATAATATATACAAAGATCAAAATCCATAAATATGAAGTTTCGAAACACCAATAACATATTTAACACATACAAGTCACGTAAACCACCTGGAACTCAACTTAGAATTAATCGTAGGCATATTCATTTGTTACAACTAAATATTTTATTTACCTCTGTTACCAGCCCAAATGGAAAATGTGGGAGCAAACGACGACTTCTATTGTGGGATTGACAGTGGACTAATTAGAAGGCGCAAACACGTTTTCTACTATCCTTTTCTATATAACACGTTACTTTCTCACGTTACTTTCTGTTATTAGAAACATTATTCAGATTTTGGTGTGTGCGTATCAGGCCATCAGCGTATGTGCTGAGCCCTCTTCTTCTCTCTTCTATTCACTGTAACAACTGAAATCGATTATCAGAGCTGATTCTTCCATTCGATGCTCTCATTTCGATTTTAATTCCTTTTCCCGAATTCGAGTTGGTATCAATTGGTATCAGAGCGTCGATCCTCGATCTCTGTTAAACTCGAAGATGGCAGAAGGAACGGGCTACGTGGAATTGCGCAAGCAATTGGATGTGATTCGTGAGCAGGTGGATGCGGATAACACCTCAATCAACAAGCAGCTGGCGATCTGCGAGAGATGATTGCTGCGATGTTGAGCAAATCGTGTGGCGCTGATGTGCTAGTAAGCCGATACTCTTGTGCTGACTCGATGAACAAGCTCCTGAATCTGAAACAAACGAGTTCAGTTCAGAATTATGTCGATGATTTCAAGGGACTGATGAGTTGTGTCGAGCTTTCGGAGCAATACGTGGTAAGCTGTTTCTTAGGTGGTTTACGACCTGAGATTGCGGTGGCTGTGAGAATGTTTCGACCGGGATCGTTATCGATGGCAGCGAGTCTTGCCAAATTGCAGGAACAAGCTTTAGCCCCTAGGAAAGCACTGGCTCCAACGTATGAGGTCAGTGATGAGTCTGGATTTGTTGATGTCGAGTTTATGGTAAAATCAGATCTAGTTGTGGATGAAACTATAGTTGAGCTTGATTCGATGTTGGTTGAGAATATTTCGGTCTTGACTGTCGACTCTTCGTCGCTGTTGGTTGAAGAGGAACGGCGTGATGTTGAGGCAATAGTGACCGTGGGTAATTCATTGTTGGTCGACGAAATTTCAGCAGGGCTCGCTGTTATAGGACTACCGACAGACCAACGGATGTACTTCGTAGGGGTGAAATTTCCTTCCGATGTCTCGATGGTGGAATTGATCGACGGTTTTTGAGATCTGAAACGAGTTTTTTCACATAAAAATAGGTGGTTCGATCGAGGAAGGAGACGTATCAAGCGGCTGAGTGTTGGAGAATACCACAGCTTTCCATTTGATCGAGGACGTCGTGTTAACGAGCAACTACACGGTAGAAGGGACCCTATCCCACCGTGTGGAGAGGGCGTTGCTATGTTGTCGAAGGCCAGCTGCGATACACATCGTTAGCTCTGAAGTACCTACCCTTCGATCGAGGAAGGCGGGATCGAGCTGCGATTCAGTGGAACAACCACTTGAACCTGTGCGGCTACTATAGGCGTTTCATCACAGGGTACTAAAAGATCGCTCAACCCCTCCCCAACCTACTACAGAACAACAGTTATCGCTGGGTTGAGCAGGCCATTCATGCGTTCGAGCACTTAAAACGAGTTCCTTGTAACTCTTCAGTGCTAATTCTCCCTGATTGTACTCAAGAATTAACCATTGAGATGGAGGCGTATGAGTCAACCGTTGGGCCTGTCGTGCACAAACAATGCAAACCCATTACCACCATGAGTTCGAGGGCAGCTGTCGTGAGTAAACCATTGGGCCCGAGGGCAACCGCTTTGTCGACGATCGAGGAACTCTTTGCTGTGGTGAGAGCCACCCAAAAGTCGAGAGCGCATTTGGTGGATATAGTGCAGCAACAGTTCCAGCTTCTATCAACTCTTGAGGTCAAGAGTTGTTTTAAGGATGGGGGATTGTTACCAGCCCAATTGGAAAATGTGGGAGCAAATGACGACTTCTATTGTGGGATTGAGAGTGGACTAATTAGAAGGCGCAAACACGTTTTCTACTATCCTTTTCTATATAACACGTTACTTTCTCACATTACTTTCTGTTATTAGAAACATTATTCAGATTTTGGTGTGTGCGTATCAGGCCATCAGCGTATGTGCTGAGCCCTCTTCTTCTCTCTTCTATTCACTGTAACAACTGAAATCGATTATCAGAGCTGATTCTTCCATTCGATGCTCTCATTTCGATTTTAATTCCTTTTCCCGAATTCGAGTTGGTATCAACCTCACTCACAAATCTGATTTGCAGTTGTTCCTAAATTGGTTGAAATTCCTCTGCTCCTAATGAAATCCTCCCTGTTTCACGTTGGTTTTAGGTAAGTATATTTGAGGGTTTTAACTTTATCAAGTGATAAGATGATGATGACAATCCCATCGTGTTTTACCACTTTCCTTAAGTAACATCATACTTATCCTAAGTCTTTGGGCCAAAATAAATTTTCATTTGGGTTTTTAAATATTCATGTTGGGCCATTCCTTATATAAGTTGGGCCTTGTTATTCTTTTTGACCTCTTTATATTTTCACCTCCAATTATCTCTTGGACTTTCTATATCTTTGGCCAATAAAATTTTATTCACATCTTGGACTTAATTAATATTTCCGGCTCAATTCCGAAAAATCCGTCTTGTCCGAAATCGACTTCATTAATTTCCGAACATTACAAAATAATACCGTATTAATTTTACGGGTATTACATCTTTTCCCCCTTAAAATGAATTTCGCCCCCAAAATTTTGTGATAGAGGATTCGAGTTTGACTCTACGACTAGACTCGCCCATCTATTTTCTACGCTCTCTAGGCATACCTATTTCTATTACTACCACGCTTCGGCTGCGTACTCTAGCTAAATATAGCTAAGCATACCTATTCTTAATACACACAAATAGTCATGTAAGCAAATTATATACAACTTGCCACGTAAGCAAATAATCACATCGTACCGTAAAACTTATAGGCAAGGCTGATCCTCCAGGCTTTTGAGCGGCCGTACATGGACAGTCTACAGAACCTATATCCTAAGCTCTGATACCACCTGTGACGACCCGACTTCTCTAACTATGATTAGTGGCGGATTTTCCGCAGCGCAAGCCGCGGAAGGCCCGTCTAATTAAAAACTTTTCCCTAGATAAAATATATTAGAAAAATATCGTCTACATCGTCATCACTGTACGTGGGCCGTAGCCCCAAAATAACAAAATCCTAACGCCGCTCCACAGGTCGCATCCATGTACCGCCCCGCCCTCAAAAGTCCGTGGAGCACCGCCATCAGCCGCCTCAGTCATGACGCGTATCGGCGTCAGACTCAGTACTTACAACACGTAAACACTGAGCGATTTGCCCAGTAGGCGAATAAAAATGCATGTATGCACGTGAACGCTCATTCCCAATCCCAATGTCTCACACATGCAATGCACACTCTTTCTTTTCCCACATCCTATCTCATCTCATACAACACAGGGCCCTAGGTCAGACTCGACACCTCGCGCGCCCATAATAATAACATACGGAAGCTTACACTAGCAGTGTTTTGACGATCACGCAACTGCCCTGCTAGGCCGCTCTTCCGTAAGCGGTTGCCGACATTGACAGCGTTTTGACGATCACGCAACTGCCCTGTCAATGTCCCTCCGCTGGAAATAATAAATCACGACGGTTTTGCACCTCGGGACGTTCACGCCCGAGTAGACAGATCGATCACGCCTGTCTGCCATCAGGTGTCATATGAGTACCAACCTCGACTCCCCAACGAGTCACAAAATCATAACAAAAATAAACTACCCCGCTCGTCGGTACGTCAAAGTACTACCGTCTCAATACGGTACGGGTATCTCTCCCCTGTAATATGATATGCATATGCTATGCATATAAACGTGATAACTTACGAAAATGCGATTCCACATAAAATATACGCAAAAGACGTAAATCACGTAAATCATCGAAGCACATAAAAGCACATAAGTCACATATGTGTTTACGCATTATAGATGAATAATTCACCTACCTGTCGTCCGTAAAAATAGCAGTCAATCGATCTCGGTAAATCCCTATGGTATCGAAGCTCTGAACATGAAAGTGTTATCACATCAGTATAATTTCCAAGTCACGTAAGTCTAAAATGCCCGAATCTCGAATATCAAAACCCTAGAGAATTCAAATCCTAAAAATATGGAAAACCCTAAGAATGCCGAAAAGTTCACATTACCTACTTCCGATATTCACATGTGCTTTATAACATTATAATTTATTTCAAAGTCTAAAACCTATACGTGCCAAAAACATTATTTTAAGCACCTAAGGTGTTCCATATATTCAGACATACACATCGAATTCATCATGTAATTAACGAAATATTTCAACATCATACCACACACCAAAACGTTTCACACATATACAAACTCATGAATATGATTTTAACTTTTATACTTTAATACCTAGGTAATATCTATAGATCGCGAAAGTTTCCCATATTTATACTCATAAATATATCCCGCTGGTATTCATCACACTCATATTCATCATTTACAGCTTATAAATCTATCTGCACCCCGAAAGTCACATAAGCTTCATATCACGTTCAACATATCTATAAAGTCAAATTTTGAAAACTTCAGATTCCAGAAAATCGTACACCCCCAAGATCAAACTCTTGAAACATCACTTGTTTTGAAAGCACAAACACATATATCAATATAAGAATAATATATACAAAGATCAAAATCCATAAATATGAAGTTTCGAAACACCAATAACATATTTAACACATACAAGTCACGTAAACCACCTGGAACTCAACTTAGAATTAATCGTAGGCATATTCATTTGTTACAACTAAATATTTTATTTACCTCACTCACAAATCTGATTTGCAGTTGTTCCTAAATTGGTTGAAATTCCTCTGTTCCTAATGAAATCCTCCCTGTTTCACGTTGGTTTTAGGTAAGTATATTTGAGGGTTTTAACTTTATCAAGTGATAAGATGATGATGACAATCCCATCGTGTTTTACCACTTTCCTTAAGTAACATCATACTTATCCTAAGTCTTTGGGCCAAAATAAATTTTCATTTGGGTTTTTAAATATTCATGTTGGGCCATTCCTCATATAAGTTGGGCCTTGTTATTCTTTTTGACCTCTTTATATTTTCACCTCCAATTATCTCTTGGACTTTCTATATCTTTGGCCAATAAAATTTTATTCACATCTCGGACTTAATTAATATTTCCGGCTCAATTCCGAAAAATCCGTCTTGTCCGAAAATCGACTTCATTAATTTCCGAACATTACAAAATAATACCGTATTAATTTTACGGGTATTACATCTTTTCCCCCTTAAAATGAATTTCGCCCCCAAAATTCTGTGATAGAGGATTCGAGTTTGACTCTACGACTAGACTCGCCCATCTATTTTCTACGCTCTCTAGGCATACCTATTTCTATTACTACCACGCTTCCGCTGCGTACTCTAGCTAAATATAGCTAAGCATACCTATTCTTAATACACACAAATAGTCATGTAAGCATATTATATACAACTAGCCACGTAAGCAAATAATCACATCGTACCGTAAAACTTATAGGCAAGGCTGATCCTCCAGGCTTTTGAGCGGCCGTACATGGACAGTCTACAGAACCTATATCCTAAGCTCTGATACCACCTGTGACGACCCGACTTCTCTAACTATGATTAGTGGCGGATTTTCCGCAGCGCAAGCCGCGGAAGGCCCGTCTAATTAAAAACTTTTCCCTAGATAAAATATATTAGAAAAATATCGTCTACATCGTCATCACTGTACGTGGGCCGTAGCCCCAAAATAACAAAATCCTAACGCCGCTCCACAGGTCGCATCCATGTACCGCCCCGCCCTCAAAAGTCCGTGGAGCACCGCCATCAGCCGCCTCAGTCATGACGCGTATCGGCGTCAGACTCAGTACTTACAACACGTAAACACTGAGCGATTTGCCCAGTAGGCGAATAAAAATGCATGTATGCACGTGAACGCTCATTCCCAATCCCAATGTCTCACACATGCAATGCACACTCTTTCTTTTCCCACATCCTATCTCATCTCATACAACACAGGGCCCTAGGTCAGACTCGACACCTCGCGCGCCCATAATAATAACATACGGAAGCTTACACTAGCAGTGTTTTGACGATCACGCAACTGCCCTGCTAGGCCGCTCTTCCGTAAGCGGTTGCCGACATTGACAGCGTTTTGACGATCACGCAACTGCCCTGTCAATGTCCCTCCGCTGGAAATAGTAAATCACGACGGTTTTGCACCTCGGGACGTTCACGCCCGAGTAGACAGATCGATCACGCCTGTCTGCCATCAGGTGTCATATGAGTACCAACCTCGACTCCTCAACGAGTCACAAAATCATAACAAAAATAAACTACCCCTCTCGTCGGTACGTCAAAGTACTACCGTCTCAATACGGTACGGGTATCTCTCCCCTGTAATATGATATGCATATGCTATGCATATAAACGTGATAACTTACGAAAATGCGATTCCACATAAAATATACGCAAAAAACGTAAATCACGTAAATCATCGAAGCACATAAAAGCACATAAGTCACATATGTGTTTACGCATTATAGATGAATAATTCACCTACCTGTCGTCCGTAAAAATAGCAGTCAATCGATCTCGGTAAATCCCTATGGTATCGAAGCTCTGAACATGAAAGTGTTATCACATCAGTATAATTTCCAAGTCACGTAAGTCTAAAATGCCCGAATCTCGAATATCAAAACCCTAGAGAATTCAAATCCTAAAAATATGGAAAACCCTAAGAATGCCGAAAAGTTCACATTACCTACTTCCGATATTCACATGTGCTTTATAACATTATAATTTATTTCAAAGTCTAAAACCTATACGTGCCAAAAACATTATTTTAAGCACCTAAGGTGTTCCATATATTCAGACATACACATCGAATTCATCATGTAATTAACGAAATATTTCAACATCATACCACACACCAAAACGTTTCACACATATACAAACTCATGAATATGATTTCAACTTTTATACTTTAATACCTAGGTAATATCTATAGATCACGAAAGTTTCCCATATTTATACTCATAAATATATCCCGCTGGTATTCATCACACTCATATTCATCATTTACAGCTTATAAATCTATCTGCACCCCGAAAGTCACATAAGCTTCATATCACGTTCAACATATCTATAAAGTCAAACTTTGAAAACTTCAGATTCCAGAAAATCGTACACCCCCAAGATCGAACTCTTGAAACATCACTTGTTTTGAAAGCACAAACACATATATCAATATAAGAATAATATATACAAAGATCAAAATCCATAAATATGAAGTTTCGAAACACCAATAACATATTTAACACATACAAGTCACGTAAACCACCTGGAACTCAACTTAGAATTAATCGTAGGCATATTCATTTGTTACAACTAAATATTTTATTTACCTCACTCACAAATCTGATTTGCAGTTGTTCCTAAATTGGTTGAAATTCCTCTGCTCCTAATGAAATCCTCCCTGTTTCACGTTGGTTTTAGGTAAGTATATTTGAGGGTTTTAACTTTATCAAGTGATAAGATGATGATGACAATCCCATCGTGTTTTACCACTTTCCTTAAGTAACATCATACTTATCCTAAGTCTTTGGGCCAAAATAAATTTTCATTTGGGTTTTTAAATATTCATGTTGGGCCATTCCTCATATAAGTTGGGCCTTGTTTTTCTTTTTGACCTCTTTATATTTTCACCTCCAATTATCTCTTGGACTTTCTATATCTTTGGCCAATAAAATTTTATTCACATCTCGGACTTAATTAATATTTCCGGCTCAATTCCGAAAAATCCGTCTTGTCCGAAAATCGACTTCATTAATTTCCGAACATTACAAAATAATACCGTATTAATTTTACGGGTATTACATCTTTTCCCCCTTAAAATGAATTTCGCCCCCAAAATTCTGTGATAGAGGATTCGAGTTTGACTCTACGACTAGACTCGCCCATCTATTTTCTACGCTCTCTAGGCATACCTATTTCTATTACTACCACGCTTCCGCTGCGTACTCTAGCTAAATATAGCTAAGCATACCTATTCTTAATACACACAAATAGTCATGTAAGCATATTATATACAACTAGCCACGTAAGCAAATAATCACATCGTACCGTAAAACTTATAGGCAAGGCTGATCCTCCAGGCTTTTGAGCGGCCGTACATGGACAGTCTACAGAACCTATATCCTAAGCTCTGATACCACCTGTGACGACCCGACTTCTCTAACTATGATTAGTGGCGGATTTTCCGCAGCGCAAGCCGCGGAAGGCCCGTCTAATTAAAAACTTTTCCCTAGATAAAATATATTAGAAAAATATCGTCTACATCGTCATCACTGTACGTGGGCCGTAGCCCCAAAATAACAAAATCCTAACGCCGCTCCACAGGTCGCATCCATGTACCGCCCCGCCCTCAAAAGTCCGTGGAGCACCGCCATCAGCCGCCTCAGTCATGACGCGTATCGGCGTCAGACTCAGTACTTACAACACGTAAACACTGAGCGATTTGCCCAGTAGGCGAATAAAAATGCATGTATGCACGTGAACGCTCATTCCCAATCCCAATGTCTCACACATGCAATGCACACTCTTTCTTTTCCCACATCCTATGTCATCTCATACAACACACCTAGGTCAGACTCGACACCTCGCGCGCCCATAATAATAACATACGGAAGCTTACACTAGCAGTGTTTTGACGATCACGCAACTGCCCTGCAGGCCGCTCTTCCGTAAGCGGTTGCCGACATTGACAGCGTTTTGACGATCACGCAACTGCCCTGTCAATGTCCCTCCGCTGGAAATAGTAAATCACGACGGTTTTGCACCTCGGGACGTTCACGCCCGAGTAGACAGATCGATCACGCCTGTCTGCCATCAGGTGTCATATGAGTACCAACCTCGACTCCTCAACGAGTCACAAAATCATAACAAAAATAAACTACCCCTCTCGTCGGTACGTCAAAGTACTACCGTCTCAATACGGTACGGGTATCTCTCCCCTGTAATATGATATGCATATGCTATGCATATAAACGTGATAACTTACGAAAATGCGATTCCACATAAAATATACGCAAAACACGTAAATCACGTAAATCATCGAAGCACATAAAAGCACATAAGTCACATATGTGTTTACGCATTGTAGATGAATAATTCACCTACCTGTCGTCCGTAAAAATAGCAGTCAATCGATCTCGGTAAATCCCTATGGTATCGAAGCTCTAAACATGAAAGTGTTATCACATCAGTATAATTTCCAAGTCACGTAAGTCTAAAATGCCCGAATCTCGAATATCAAAACCCTAGAGAATTCGAAATCCTAAAAATATGGAAAACTCTAAGAATGCCGAAAAGTTCCATTACCTACTTCCGATATTCACATGTGCTTTATAACATTATAATTTATTTCAAAGTCTAAAACCTATACATGCCAAAAACATTATTTTAAGCACCTAAGGTGTTCCATATATTCAGACATACACATCGAATTCATCATGTAATTAACGAAATTATTTCAACATCATACCACACACCAAAACCTTTCACACATATACAAACTCATGAATATGATTTCAACTTTTATACTTTAATACCTAGGTAATATCTATAGATCACGAAAGTTTCCCATATTTATACTCATAAATATATCCCGCTGGTATTCATCACACTCATATTCATCATTTACAGCTTATAAATCTATCTGCACCCCGAAAGTCACATAAGCTTCATATCACGTTCAACATATCTATAAAGTCAAACTTTGAAAACTTCAGATTCCAGAAAATCGTACACCCCAAGATCGAACTCTTGAAACATCACTTGTTTTGAAAGCACAAACACATATATCAATATAAGAATAATATATACAAAGATCAAAATCCATAAATATGAAGTTTCGAAACACCAATAACATATTTAACACATACAAGTCACGTAAACCACCTGGAACTCAACTTAGAATTAATCGTAGGCATATTCATTTGTTACAACTAAATATTTTATTTACCTCACTCACAAATCTGATTTGCAGTTGTTCCTAAATTGGTTGAAATTCCTCTGCTCCTAATGAAATCCTCCCTGTTTCACGTTGGTTTTAGGTAAGTATATTTGAGGGTTTTAACTTTATCAAGTGATAAGATGATGATGACAATCCCATCGTGTTTTACCACTTTCCTTAAGTAACATCATACTTATCCTAAGTCTTTGGGCCAAAATAAATTTTCATTTGGGTTTTTATATATTCATGTTGGGCCATTCCTTATATAAGTTGGGCCTTGTTATTCTTTTTGACCTCTTTATATTTTCACCTCCAATTATCTCTTGGACTTTCTATATCTTTGGCCAATAAAATTTTATTCACATCTCGGACTTAATTAATATTTCCGGCTCAATTCCGAAAAATCCGTCTTGTCCGAAAATCGACTTCATTAATTTCCGAACATTACAAAATAATACCGTATTAATTTTACGGGTATTACAGGGAGCAACGCACTGGCGATCGTGTCTCAGATGGCAGCGATGCTCTCGAGCCTCCACGTGGGGCCCACTGCCGAGGGAACGAAGAGGAGTTTGTTGGCCGTAGACCGCGAGGGGTTCCCGTCATGGGTCGATCGGAAGATACTGAAGGCCGCGGCGGGTTCCGAGAAGTCGTGCCGAATGCACCGTGGCTAAGGACGGTACCGCTTTGAATGCAATGCCTGAGAAATACACGGGAAGGTATGTATAAATATAATTCAGATTTTATTGTCAATTTATTTAGAACATAAAAAGATTTTCATGTTTCGTTGTCTATGCAGGTATGTGATATACATCAAAGAAGGCGTCTACGACGAAACCGTCGTAGTCACCAAGATGGTCAACGTCACAATGTACGGCGACGGGTCGCAAAAGAGCATCGTCACCGGGCGTAAGAACTTCGTCGACGGAACGCCCACCTTCCAGACCGCCACTTTCGGTAAATATTTCTAGTTTTTCCTCCAATTGAGAGTTTCATCCTAAAAACCAATAAGTAATATGATGAGAGGACTCTTCGATTTTCCGTATAGTCAGATGAAGTTAATTTCCCAATATCACGCAAATAATCTCCACACGCCTCCTCACTCACGCGTTGCACAATTCAAAGTCTAACGCGCGAACATATCAAAACAGGTGCCAGTAAGTCAAATTGGTATGCAACACGCCGAGTGAACACGCTCTAATACCACGTAAAATAACAGTTTCATCCTAAGACCAATTGGTAATACTCAAGGAGAAACCTCTTTGGGTCGGACGAAATTAATTCCACGATGTCGGACAAACAATTTCTAACAGTAACCCACGGGCAAAACCCGCGGGTCGAATACGTAAGCCCTCGAATCTAACTAGGTCGAAAAAAACACACTTTTCGCAGCGGCGCTAGGAGAAGGGTTCATGGCCCAATCGCTCGGCTTTCGAAACACGGCGGGCCCCGAGAAGCACCAGGCCGTGGCCCTACGAGTCCAGTCCGATAGGTCCATCTTCGTGAACTGCAGGTTCGAGGGCTACCAAGACACGCTCTACGCCCAAACCCACCGCCAGTTCTACAGAAGCTGCTACATCACGGGCACCGTCGACTTCATCTTCAGGGACGCCGCCGCCGTCTTCCAAAACTGCATGATCTACGTCCGCCGACCCATGGACGGCCAGCAGAACATCGTCACTGCCCAGGGGAGGATTGACCGCCGCGAGACCACCGGCGTCGTTTTACAGAACTGCCGCATACTCGCCGACAAGAGTCTCCAGCCTGAGAAGGGGAAGTTCAAGACTTACCTCGGCCGGCCGTGGAAGGAGTTCTCGAGGACCGTCGTGATGGAGACGGAGATCGGCGATTTGATCGATCCCAAGGGGTGGCTGGAGTGGAGCGGCGATTTTGCCCTAAAGACGATGTACTACGCCGAGTTTAATAACAAGGGGCCGGGGGCGAGTACGAAGGATAGGGTGACGTGGCCGGGGTATAAGGCGGCGATTAAGAGGGAGGAGGCGGCGAAGTTCACGATGGCGCCGTTTTTGGGAGGGGAAGGGTGGGTTAAGAGCTCCAACGTGCCTGTGAGATTTGGGATGTATTCTTGAGAGGAAGGAGATTAATGATGTGGATAAATGGTGTTTATGATGTGATTATTGTATTCATTTTGATTATTGATTTATCGAATATTAGGGTGAGTGTTGTTGAGGTATTGATTAGGAGCTTAATTTGCAATATAAGGTTTTGTTCGGGGCTCGTGGGATTTGTTTAAAGTAAGGTTTTGACCCGTCTACCCAATTGAGTATAATCAACTCCACTTATTACGAGATGTGTTATTCTTAGACCATCTCTAATGGTAATGCATAACCCAAAAAAGTAGGCTAACCTACTTGAATGTCAAACCCAAAAGTGGGTTTCTTAATTGCTCTCGCCTGTTTCACACGCATGTTTGCGTTTGAACGCAAAAGATAGGTTTGAAGTTTAAAAATTACGAGTTGAGATACTGTCTCACTAGCTTCTGTACATACTCTTCTGTACAGGCTAACCTATCTTTATATATAATATATTATACACGAGACATTTCTCCAAAAAAAGGTCATTTGCATTTATTTTTAACTATTAAAATAACCCTATATTTTTTTATATTTACTTAAGTTTTATATTTTTTTATATGAAATATAAGTTCAAAATTATTTTAATGAGATACCACATTAAATTTTATTATTAACTTTATTAAGTATGTAATTTTATCAAGCCCAGCTTAATATCGTTATTTTAATTTGTAACGAGAAGTGTTTGAGTTATATTAGAAATTAATGTAAAAGAGAATGTTACATAAATGGTTTTTTTAGTTTGAGAATGATTTTATCGGTTAGAGAATAATTACTGCATTTGAGTCTGCGAATGAGTTTGATAATATGTTTTTTCGGATTGAATAAGGTCTTATACAATATCAGACCATGTTGTTACATTAAATAACTTAATTAACGTGCAATTTATTTATAAGAGGGACATATGTTACATAATAGTGAACTATGTTATTTATTCTATTATAATAACGGAGCGGGGTGAGTATAACCATCTTATGTTCTGTCAATTAAGCTTTAAAAAATTAATTTTTAAAATAAAAAAATTCACTAACTACTCTGTTAATTACTAGTTTTAGTTAACTACTATCCTTCTTCTATTTTTAGTTAATTACTATTTTTGAATTAATAACTATTCTTCTTTTAATAATAAATGGAATCTTCACTTTGTACATTTAGAATATATAAATGAAATTTAAATTATAATTTGCATTAAATAATTCCAACAAAAATAAGTTTAATAATATATATTTATATATAGCACAGTTATTGAGTTTGTAGAAATTACTATTAGCAATGCGTAGGCAAGCTCAGGCCTTAAACAATAGTATAGTATAGATGACAATGATGATTAGTTATTTATAATGAATAAAAAAAATTACGCATACCTGTTTCGATCAGTAACGAGCAACCTCGGCTCGAGCTCGAGGTTAGTCGGCCCAACTCAATTTTCACCCAATAGGATTTCAAGTTTCAATGCTTCAAATGAATTCTAGTTTTGAGTTAGTTGGCCCAACTTATAAGGCCCAAATTTTATTGGATCAAGGCTCATTATATAAATAAAGAGGTTACAAAGGACAATTAGAGCATCGAAAGAATTGGCCTCAGCATTTAGATTAGAACGGTGTAATCAAAATGAGTAGGACGACAGAATAGAAGCTGCACCTGAGTGAGCTTATCGTGCTAACGATCTCCTCTCGATGCAAGCTCACACAAGCTAGTAGTAACCATTCGATCGAGATTGAGATAATCATTAGCTAAATCTGTATCTTAAGCTCTGAAGTTTGAAAATGGCTGCTAATGTGGGAGCGAATAAGCCCAGCGCGGTGCCTAAATCTGGCGCGATCTCCAAAGGCTACAATTTTGCTTCTAACTGGGAACAGGTCTATTTTTGGCTAAATTCTGTATCTTTTTCTAGGGAGCGATTTGGCATATATGTGTTTAGTGTTGTGGAATTGACTATCTGCGATCTGATCATCTGAAGTCTGGTATGGTAGATCTGGTGAGCTCTCTGTTGATTTTTTGTTTTTTAGTTTGCATTTTGAATTTGTCCGGCCTGATGGGTGGATTGCCTTCCACGTAGGAGAACCGACTTCATGAGTCCATGGGATTTATTGTGATTAACCTAGTTGGAGCAAGTTTCCTTCTCGCAGATTTGTCGTTAAAGTACACATTTGTATTAGGATAAGAGATTCAGGATTGTATTAATATTGAGATTTGCGACATTTATTTTTTCCTTTTATGAGTTGTCACGTTTGATCGTAAATAGTTGAGAATTTCTCATACACTTTGCATGAACAGATCATCTTAGTCTTCACACAAATGTTTAATTTGGGTACTTTTCTTGCTTGTTTCTTTATAATTGCATTTTGAATCTGTTAATCTGTAATCTTTCCCATCAAGTAGGTAAATTATCTTACCTTTAGGAACCATCTTTATGGCAGATTTATTGAAGATGTAGGTTATCCTAGTTCCGCTTTTGTAGCTGCATTCTAGCAGACATGTGAAGATCGGTTCTGCTGTGTGAAAAGTTTCTTTTTTCTATGAGAAGTATGATCCTCCCCTCAATTTGCTTAATTAAAATGTGATCTCTCCTAGTTGATAGTTCATCATATGTTTTGCATTGACATATCATTTTCATCCCGACACTAATTTTTTACTTGGGTACTTCGGCAATTTTTTTATAGAATGCACCATTGACGGAACAGCAGCAGGCTGCAATTGTTGCATTGTCCCATGCCGTTGCTGAACGGCCCTATCCTACTAATTTGGTATCCCTTATGCAGTTAAGGTGTTATATACGATTGCATTTATTGATACCCAGCATTGAGTTTCATTTTTCCTTGGATAACACCAGGCTCAAGAGCAAGGTGCTCGACTTGAGAATGGTCTTTCTGTTTTGACAAAGCATACTTCTGTTGAGGAAGGGACCATTGAGACTGTTTTAGTTAACACGAACGAGGTCTGTATTGATTTAATATCTTCTAGTAATCTCTTGACACATCTAGTATTAAATTTTCAGTTAGTGCAGCTGTAGGTGTTTTTGGTTGGAGTTGTTGAACTTGAACTAAACATCACTGAAGGGAATGGCCGAATGGGGTATCTATTGTTTTTTAAGGTTGACATGGTCGAAAGATTTTGCTGATTCGATGGACATAAGTCTATTTCGTTGACATTGGAGGATCAGCATATGAATTTTTCGGATTTTCTTTTGACATTAATACTAAAACATAGAATATGTTGATTCTGGGGTGTACCTGAAAATGATTCAAGATCTGCTTTTTGTAATCTAAGCTAAGCTGTTTAATTTTTCTTGCAGTTCTACAAATGGTTTGCTGAACTGGAAGCTGCCATGAAATCAGAGGTTATCCAAATTTCATATCAGAATGTTCAATCAGGTGGATTTTGTTTCCGAAAAGCATTTAACCTTCTGATTGTTTATGTAGACAGAAGAGAAGTATCAGCATTATGTGAGGACATTAACCGAAAGAATACAAACATGTGATAGTATTCTCAATCAGGTAAGATACTGTCTCTATCATAAATCATTGTCAGAGCAGTCAATTCTGCCACAACCTTTTGGCAGATTCCAGTGTATACGTGCCACCATGATCAACTAACTTATTGTTGACATGATCGTGCAGGTTGATGAAACCCTAGAATTATTTAATGAACTACAGTTACAGCATGATGCAGTTGCTACAAAGACGAAAACTCTGCATGATGCTTGTGATCGACTGGTATGTTGTGCTCTATGATGCCATTGTCTTTCCATAATTGTGAAGGAAAGTTTTCTTCCTTTCCTTACGAAATAGATTACTTTCCAGCATTCACTTAAATTATAGCTTGTGCCTCTGTCTCTTAATTAAATGTCGTTCGTCAAAGTGTCTCACAAGTACAGGCTCGGTGTATATTTTTTTCTTGTTTTAAACATCTTATTCGATTATGGTGTCACATGTTCCACAATGCTGAAGGTAATGGAGAAGCAAAGGCTGATTGAATTTGCGGAATCTCTTCGTGTTAAGCTCAACTACTTTGATGAACTGGAGAATGTAAGGTTTGAATGCCATTTAGTTAGTGATTCGGTGTAATTATGTGGTATTTGATGAGTCACTTTGTACATCTTGTTGAGAGTTGACCTTATTTGAAGTTTTTTGCCCCCATAGAAAATTTGCCCCGTAATGTATTTTGTAATATCCGCCACTCACTTCTATGTTTATAAGTGGTTGTGGTATTCTAAGAAGGGGAAGCTTGCTTGCAACTGGCATTTTCTCATGAAACTATGAAGCTACTTATCCTCAAGTAGTTTCCTGCTGAATGTTTGGCTTCTGAACAGACCAAGTTACTTTTCTTTTATGCGAATATTTGGAGCAGAGGCTGGAAATGGTACTAACATGAGGTTCATGAGAATTTAATATCGCGAACAGAATATTCAACCGTAGCCTTGTTTGAGATAAAGACTGTATTAGTCTTTTGATGATTTCAGTTGTAGATATGGGCTTTATTTAGGTTAGGCCACAGATGTGTTGCACTTTAACCTGCCGCTGACCCGTAATTTGTTTTCATGGAGGTTGCCACCAGTTTTTATTTTTATTCCCCAAGCATGAATGTCGGAAATCAAAATTTTCTCCCACTGCTCAAAAGACTTGATGACTGCATATCGTAAGTGGCTGGCTCTCTTGTTTCTGGCAACCGTTATTTAACTTATTGAGTTAGAAATGGCCTAGTGTTCGTTTCGATCGACTGTTGAAATACTATTTAAACTGATCAATCACCATATCACGTAGCTCTCATTTGAGCTTCCATGTGCTCAGTCATCATGCACTTATTTACTCATTCTAGAGTAATATTCATGATTGGAGCTTAAATATATGATGTAACTCTTATTTGAGCTTAAATGTACTCACCTTATAGTTCGTTAACCTTTCATTTATGCATGAACTGAAGGGTGTCCGCTGCCTTACTGCTGTTACACTATCAAATTTGTTACTGCAGTATATGGTTTTGCGTGCCTGAATCCTCCAGTTAATCTTATGTAGGTATGTTGAGAGTAACCCACAGTATGCTGAGTGCAATGTTTATTTGGTCAAGTTCAGGCAACTGCAGGTATGTACAAATATGGCAGCATTCTTAAAGCAGCAATGTGGAATATATGGTTATTAGCTTGCTGGACCTTTGAATATTGTTTCAAACTTAAGGATAACTCTTGGTTTTTACATTCGATCAGTCTCGAGCTCTAGGAATGATTCGTTCTCACGTACTCTCCGTTCTCAAGAATGCTTCCTCTCAGGTATATCAGCATCTTCCGCCTTTCAGTTCTATCATGTGAGCATTAAACAATTACAAGTTCCTTATCTTGCTCAGGTCCAGGCAGCAATAAGAAGCAGTGCTGGGGAAAAGGCATCTGTCTCCGAGGCTGTGGAGGCATCAGTAATATATGTGCGGTTCAAGGCAGCAGCAAATGAGGTCATGATGTTTATGTGCAGTTCTGTTTTGTTCAAATTCTGTTACTATGAATTTGCTAGTGTAATCAAATAACATTTTGTTGGTAGAAACTAAAGTTACTGCAAATGTGTTCATATTACGTTCTGGATTGTTGTAGCTCAAGCTGGTATTAGGGGAAATTGAAAGTAGAAAACCAAGGAAGGAATACATTCAGTTGCTCGCAGAATGCCACAAGCTTTACTGTGATCAGAGACTTTCACTGGTTAGTAAGACTAACTATGTTCGTAATAAACCTCAAATTAACTCTCAGAAAACAAGAAACAATATATGTTAATAAACGTATTACTTTCATGCCATATATTTTATATTAGCTCATCATCATTGTTCCTTTCTCGTACTCATATTTACTTTCGATTGGCTTCAGGTGAGGAGCATTGTGCAACAACGAATATCAGAGTTTGCCAAGAGAGAACAATTACCGTCATTGACTAGATCTGGATGTGCATACCTGATGCAAGTTATCTCAAAAACGTTCTCCTTTGGTTTATAGCAAATGCCAGATGTGAAAATTTTATAACAAGAGGTTGTCGCATGCTTGTGTCTTTAGAACTGCCCCCTTTCAAAGAAAACATGACGCGAATCTGGCCCTGATTGTTACAATTCTTGCTTGCAGAAATTCAGTAATATAACATTAGTGTTGCTTGATGTAAATCAAGGCTTAATTTTGGTGTCACCAACTTTCTGTGAAGTTTCATTTTATTTCTTGTAGTTTGAATGCAACTGCAAGATTATAATCTTGCATATGCTTACTTGAATAAATCAGGATGTACCTTTGCTATTGATTTTTTGTCTGCATTAAATTTACCTTGTGAGTTGTGCCATGTTGATATTGTAACAGAGTAGTTTGTTGATTATTGTGAATTGGCAGGTATGTCAACTTGAGCATCAACTCTTTCACCACTTCTTCCCGTCATCATCAGAGGATGTTTCAAGTTTGGCTCCTCTTATAGATCCATTGTAAGTTATACTGATGCTCCTGTGATTCATTATGCATCTGTTGATTTCTCCTCATCTTTTTAACCATTCTCCTTGAATGAAAAAGGTGAAACCAAACAATCTAGCCCCTAGAAGACGTCACTTGCATTCTTTCCCAATCCATGGTAAAAGTCATAGTTGTCAGAGGCTAGGCACCGAGCTTGGAGTAGCTCGATTGAGCAAGTCTCATCTGTTAAAAACAGGACTGGTCTTTCTTACTGTGGACTCGTTGTGCGAAAACGATATGAGTGTAGTTTTAAAACCTTTACCTTATCATCTTGTATTCACTAATATATTTAATTTGTCACACATGCCGGTTCGTCTATTATGATGAATAAGCTACAGAAGATGGCATGCGACAAAAACATATTGCTTTGGCCTGTGACCCCTCTGAAGCTTCTGAATCACTTGGCAGGTGTACGTACTTGTATGATACATTGCGTCCGAAGCTTATTCACGAGATAAACCTTGATAGTCTCTGCGAGCTAGTTGATATCCTCAAGGTTGAGGTCATATCAGAACAGTTAAGTAGACGAGGCGAGTCGCTAGTTGGATTACGCCCAACATTTGAGAGGATATTGGCAGATGTCCATGAGCGTCTTACTTTCCGAGCTAGAACCCACATTCGTGATGAGGTAAGACTCTCACCTGATTATAATGAGCGTCCCACATCATTTAATGTCATTATGACCTCCATGCACTTCCACAACAAGAAATAAGCATTTTTTACTGTTCAATATGTTCTCCATTTTAATCATCATAAGGAATGTCTGTACATGGGAAAATTCAGAAATAGATACACAAAGCACAAGATAAGCAGCTAGGACCTGTGGTGTCGCAGCGTATATTTCACTCTCTTCGTCCACTTGTAAAATAAATGTCTTTTCAGAAGTTAAGTCTTTGTATTCCATCTAGATTGCAAATTATCTTCCTTTGGATGAAGATCTTGACTACCCTGCTAAACTAGAGCAA
Source organism: Craterostigma plantagineum (assembly GCA_027422505.1). NCBI lineage: Eukaryota > Viridiplantae > Streptophyta > Magnoliopsida > Lamiales > Linderniaceae > Craterostigma > Craterostigma plantagineum. Next base: position 29,227,382 of record JAPQWV010000003.1, on the reverse strand, counting down.
GCAGCTGAGCCAAAATCAGAAGCATCATCATCGGTAAATATATTTCATGAATTATAGTGAAATTTGGCATTATCGTATCGCCGTAAACATTCCTTTTATAGTTCGAATTGATTGTTAGCTCCTGCACGACCTTTTCCAAGCTTCTGTTCTCTGATTATTGGGATCGCACAGCTTATTGGTGTTTTTTTTCCTTGACAAACTTCGATTTTTTATTTTATATGTGTTGGTATTGCTCTCTCTCTCTCTCTCTCTCATACTTAGATCAGCTTAGTATGCCATTTTTTTACTCAAATCTTGTTTGTAATGAATACAAGACCAATCTTTTATTGTTTCTCTTTCATGCCGAATCAAAGAGTGACCAAAGCCCAGATGTATCCATAACATGGTATCCTCCTGTAGAGAAAACTATATCCTGTCTGTCCAAGCTATACCGTTGCTTAGAGCCATCTGTTTTTACGGGATTGGCGCAGGTACTGTTACTTCATGAGATCTCCTTCGTTAGACAATAATATGCCATTATTCAACTAAATTGCCTATTTCATCAGGAAGCTATTGAAGTGTGCTCTTTATCCATTCAGGTAACGAAGTTTAATGTTGTTGTTTGTTTAGAGTATAAAGTCCAAAGGGATAAGGTACATCATAAAATCGTGAAAAACATATGGCTGGATCTGATTACTACGTTAGCAGCAAGACCTTTCAAAATTGCATTTATAATCTCATATCCTCAAAAAACAACCACAACTGGAATCGTGGTTCTTATTCCTTAGTCACGATTACTAATGCTCGTTCTTGGTCATGGTCTACATATAATTTGTATGCTGATTCACGAAACTGTCATTTCCCAATGTACTCACACTATACATCTGATTTGCAGAAAGCTAGCAAACTGGTTGCAAAAAGGTCTTCCGTGATGGATGGACAACTTTTTCTTATAAAGTATCTTCTGATCCTCAGAGAGCAGGTAATGTTTTCCTTTAATTTTTTCTGAAAACGGGAACTCCTGCTTCTTCATGCTAGTGACATCAACTTTTGCTCCCAGATTGCTCCATTTGATATCGAATTTTCAGTGACACACAAGGAGCTTGACTTCTCGCATTTGCTGGTTAGTGATTTCACATTAATGCTAGTTGTAGAGTACCGTGCTTGTTACCATGCATGATCTCCGTTTCTGCATTTTTTTGCTGATGAAACACGGCCAGAAGTCTTATCCTTGTTACGTTTCTTTTGACCCAATTAGAAAGAGTTCTGTTTTCTTCAGTTGTGGATGGTATTTTAGTACATTTCAGATGTTGCCTAGGATCTATCATGGACTCATTTATGAGATTTTTTTGTTACATTAATTTCAGTATCAAGTAGGCATCATATAAAACAATATGCTGTGTGGGGACAGTTACAGCCAGTCTTTGTGGAATGCCGGATTGACATATAGTATGCAATATTGCAGACTTGTTATTCTTAATTGTGTCAAAGTTGCCCTTTTAAAGTTATGTTATTCAAAGGTCAAGTAACTAATCCTTTGAGTGCCATAATGTCATTCTATCCTACACGCAGGAGCATTTGCAAAGGATTCTTAGAGGCCAGGCGTCGTTGTTTGATTGGTCCAGGTCAACTTCTTTGGCAAGAACTCTCTCCCCACGAGTTTTAGAAAGTCAAATAGATGCCAAAAAGGTGAACTTCTCCGCTTTAGCTGCTGAAATGGCACATTTTCCCCGTATTCATTTCACTTGAAGCTTTGCTGTCGATGTAGAGAATTCACTTGTTAGCATATGTAATGTTTGACTTAAGCTCTTGATGTGCTCGTGCAGGAGTTGGAGAAGAGCCTCAAAGCCACTTGTGAGGAGTTTATCATGTCAGTTACTAAGCTCGTTGTGGATCCTATGCTGTCTTTCGTCACCAAGGTCTTCTAAATTTCGCTTTTGCGACATATATTAATTTTCCAAAGTACCTCCGATGCTCTATATATATTGTTATATATTTATGTGATAAAGAATTGTTTCTGTGTAGGTCACTGCAGTGGAAGTTGCACTATCCTCAGGCAATTCAAATTTGAAGGCAGATTCTGCCATTGGCAAACCACTAAAAGATCAGGCTTTTGCTACCCCTGAAAAGGTCGCTCGTACAGAAGGTTAAAAAAGTGTTATGATCATTTTCAAATTTCCCAACGTTATTTTTATGTGTCTAAAGTCAAACAGCTTTCGCTTCGTTTGGTTTCTGCTAACTATCCCTTGATAATAAACGCCAGGTCGGTTCTGCTATTCAACAGAAGCTGCCCAAAGTAATGGAGAAAATGAAGCTTTATCTGCAAAATCCTTCTACTCGTGCTATACTTTTCAGACCGATCAAGTACGTTTTTTTTCTTTTGTCCAACTCAATGCATTTCTTTTCGTATTAATCAAGTTCGATATAGGGAAGAAATTGATGAATTATTCACCACGACCTTCATAATGGTAATAATCTTCATGTTTTAAGGACCAACATTGTTGAAGCACATTCCCAAGTGCAGAAGCTTCTCAAGTCCGAATACTCCATTGAAGAGATAGAGAATGTTGTTAAGATGGTTTCAATTGAACATTTACAGGCTCAACTTGATAGCCTCTTGCAGTAAGACAAGCTTGGGTATCATGTTAAAAAGTTTTATCAAATTGCACTTTCTTCAAATATAAATTTTGTCGGATTCATTGAATTATTTCGTGTTGAATATTATGATTGACTGACAATAGAACTATCTAGTTCGACTTTTTTCTTACGTAAACCATATTATTTGTCTTCTCATGCGACACGTTTATGCAAGTCTAGTGGAGAAAAGGAATATTGATAGAATATTTGATACGCGGTAACGTTTTCTCTCAAGTACTTGAACGTTGAACGTGCTCTTGCTTCTTTATATAGGTCAGGTCAAGGTGTTTCGTATACAACGTTCCTTTTAGAGATTTAGGCAAGCGCGTATGTTATAAAGTGTATAGGAACTGGTATTGATGATCGTTTTGTGTTATTTCAGAATAATGAAGTGGTGTGAACAATAGAATAATGAAGTGGTGTGAACAATAGAGTGATACTGCAGAATAACGAGGTAGTTAAACAGCTATGAATTATCTAATAAGAGCCTGAAACCAAATAAAACTTACTAGGGGCCGTGAATTGTAAAAGCCGCTAAAACGAATCTAGTTTCTTTTTATTATAATTTGGAATTTTATAATAACTAGTCTATAAAGTGTAAAGATTATTTGTCGTTTATAGATTCGAGTTGACTCGTCTCTCTCTAAAAACATTTCAACTCGGTCATAATTTTGCAGCGTCGTTAGTAATTCGATTAGTATTACCGTCGTCGTTTTTGTCATTCGCTGTGCATCGTCTCCATCAAGAGCGAAGGAGGTAACCTTTTATCCTTTCCAAGGAAGCCTGTGAAATTAGGGTTTGCCAGGGATACGAGGAAGTAGACCGAGCAAACGTAAAATGCTTTTGAATGGAAGGCCATATTCGAATCGATCAGAAATTTGGGAGATTAGGATTTTTTTTTAATTAACTAGTCTGTAGGAATTTTATCGTCTTTGAGGTGAATGCTCAAGTGATCCCGAGCCTGAGGCTCGGGAATTTCGAAGCTAAGCTGAAATGGAAGCACGGTTTCCAGAAAATGCGCAACAGAAGCAGGAAGTACATGTGGAGTCTCCGCTTCCTGATGGGTTTTTGCAGAAATTCAGACTCTACGCGACACGCTCGGTACGAATTTTTTATTTTTAATTTTTGGCTGACGACCTGTTACAGAAGTTCGAGATAGTTTATGACTGCAATCTAATGATTGGGCCTCTGGCCTCGTTATACTCAGCAGATGTACATATTTGATCTGAATTCTGAAATTTAGCATTTGACGAATCTTAGTAGGAACCATTGTTGATCAATTGGCTTGAAACATGCAGTGAGTTGGTGCCTAATATTCAACTGCATATATAACTATGCAAGATGATTAATTATTCTTTTTTTCTTTTTGCGTCAATCAGATTTTTTTTATGTGCTTATTGCAGAACTTTTATATGGTTGGAAGGGACAAGAGTAGAACCCATTGGAAAGTTCTGAAAATTAATCGTCTCGAACCCACTGAACTGAGCATTCATGAAGATACTGCAACATATAATGAAAGGCAGTGTTCCGATCTACTTAGACGAGTACAAGAAGGAAACAGAGCTACTGGTGGACTTAAATTTGTAACTAGTTGTTATGGAATAATTGGTGCGCAGACCATCTAGTATAAGTTGAATCGTGTGACGTGTCCATTGAAAAATCTTGTAGGTAGTGTGGTGGTCATCTAAATTATTAATTTTCCTTTCAGGATTTATTAAATTTTTAGGACCCTATTATATGATTCTCATCACAAAACGACGGCTGATTGGTGAAGAAATATGTGGCCATGAAGTATTTGCTGTATCCAAAAGTCAGATCATTCCCCTACCAAGTTCCAGTATTAGATCCAAGATGGTGAATAATGAAATTGAGAACAGGTTCAGCCTCTATCCATGCCAGGTGTCCTTTCAGTAATAATTTCTGTCTTTGGGATACTGATGGCAAATCTTTATTTTTCACTCCAAGGTTTCTTTAGGAAGATTAACATCAAATGCTATAATCGATGAAGTGTCGTGTCTTATCTAAAGTTTTTTTCCCTGCCTTCTTGAAATGTTGTCTGTTGTATCAATGTAATACATAGTCGTGACAATCCTTTTAATCCGTCTATTTCTTCTGAAACTTATATATTGTGTTACTGATTGTTATCCCTAATTGTTAATTGCATAGATACAAGAAACTCTTGTGTATGATAGAGCTGACCAAGGACTTCTACTTTAGTTACTCCTACAATGTCATGAGGAGTCTCCAAAAGAACACATGTGATCATAATTCTGAAGCAATGTTGTACGAAACGATGTTTGTGTGGAACGAGTTTCTCACTCGTGGAATTCGAAATACTCTTCAGAGTACGCACTGGACTGTTGCATTGGTATATGGTTTTTTTAAGCAGGTCAGTTTCTGTTTTGTTTTGAAAACATAAATTTCTAAGTCTTTATGTTTTAACTTGTATAGCATTGATTTTTTGTGCTTTATGCAATACAGGTTGTTCTTACTTTATCTGGGCGTGATCTGAAGCTTATTTTAATTGCAAGGCGTTCAAGGCATTATGCTGGTACCAGGTCAACTTAACAACTAAATTAAATTCCACTAAACATCTAACATACAGTGGACAAAACATATACTTGAATTTTTTACCATATTGCAGATATCGTAGACGAGGTGTCAATGAGAAGGGAAGAGTTGCAAATGATGTTGAGACAGAGCAGATTCTGGTTGAGGAGGTTGATGAAAGTCTCCCACCACAGATTAGTTCTGTGGTCCAAAACCGTGTTTCAATCCCTCTCTTCTGGGCTCAAGAGACTTCTCGCCTGAACCTTAAGCCTGATATCATATGTATGTTTCATATATAAATGAACTTGTGTAGGCTTTTCAGTTTTCTCTCTATATTCATCGTGTTCTTTGACTTTCCTTTCTGTTTGCCTTCATTAATCGGTGTGAGTACTTTCGTTTTACAGTGTCAAAGAGAGACCAAAGGTACCAAGCAACTCGACTACACTTTGAGGACCTCTCGAGGAGATATGACAATCCCATCATTGTTTTGAACTTGGTTAAGGTGAATAGTTATTTTTTTGTTTGTCATGTTTGTGTTTTTAGCTGATCTCATGTCTGCCTTATTTGGTTTGAACTTGATGTTAAACAAAATTGAGGTTATGTGCGATCCGGATTCCTTTTTTTCCTTAAATTATTGTGATGACTGATCCAAATTATCTGTCGACAGACAAATGAAAAGAAACCACGAGAATCAATTCTTCGTGCTGAGTTTGCTAGTGCCATTGAAATCATCAATAAAGATCTGCCCGAGGAAAACCGGCTTAAGTTTCTTCACTGGGATCTGCATAAACATTCAAAGAGGTATTATATTAGCGTTTTTCATCACTTTCGCCTGCTTTTATGCAATATTTATTCAATATTTTTTCGCCCCTACTGTCCAGCGACGCAAAAAATGTTCTGATACTTTTGGGAAAGGTGGCTGCATATGCGTTGGAGCTGACAGGTTTCTTCTATTGTCAACCAACACCAGCACTCATAACAAGAGGACATCTAGATTGTGCCAGTTCTGAGTAAGTGTATCTTCTGTGAAGTCTTTATAGTCTTAGATAGTTGTGTCATACTAACTGGGAAATTGATCAACGTCAGCTTGTGAGATTGTTGGTGTTGATTTAAACGAGAAATGTAACTAATTTATCTGTGCTTCACTGCATTTATGTGAATACTGTTGCCTGATGTTAAGTCCAACTGGAAAAGAAAAGATATTAACTACATCCTTGATCCTAATTTGTTGTTGTGCTGCTGCTGTAGATTAGATTGAATGAGTCATTACCATTTTTTGTTAACTTGTCTTATCATCAGGAAGATATCATACTTGATTAAATTTAATGATATCTTATTGATTACAGCAACATCACCACATATGATCATTCTGACACAAATTTTGAGACACATGAGATCGTTGAAAGCGGAGACTTGGATAACTCAGATGGGAAATCGACCGGATTAAGCAGCACTTCTAACAGCGATTTTTCTTTCAAGCCACCAATGTTGCAAAAGGGTGTACTCCGTACAAATTGCATAGATTGCATTGATCGTACTAATGTTGCTCAATATGTTTATGGATTGGCTGCGTTGGGGCATCAGCTACATGCCTTAGGATTCACATCATCTACAAAGATTGACCTGGATGATCCTTTGGCTGAAGAATTAATGGGATGTTACGAGAGAATGGGTGATACTCTGGCTCATCAATATGGTGGATCGGCTGCTCATAACAAGGCAAGTGGATCTGCTTTTGTTCGTAACATGGGTAGATACTTTCTTTAGTCATCTCCTATTTGGAACAGTTAGAAGTCAATCCATTATAGAATTAAAAGAAGTGATATAGTATAACAGTGGGAGCTTTCTATCTGAAAAATGAATTATAGGGTTAAAGTGGTTAGTTGGTAGAAGTAAACAAAGATTATTTTTAATAGTAGTTTATACATTTCTGTGAAAGGTGGCATATATGGAAAAACTGTGGTGAGGTCAATGTTTCGTCTCCTTAAATTGTAGCCTGGCATAAATTTTTGAAATTGAATATCGAGGTTTGTGCTTGAAATCATGTGCTGACTTGGGACCTTGTTATGGTTAATCCCATTGGACTATCAAATTTAACGTTAATCAGTTGTAACAAGCATCTGATCTCTGTTCTTGTGAGATCCTAATCTTTTTGTTATGATATCATTAATATATTTTTTCGTTCGAGTTTGCAACAGATTTTTTCTGAGAGACGAGGCCAGTGGAAAGCAGCAACGCATTCCCAAGAGTTCTTTAGAACTCTACAAAGATATTACAGTAACACCTATATGGATGTAGAGAAGCAAAATGCCATTAACATGTAAGTCCGCAGTGTACAAGTTTTCCATACACGTTAGTCACTTGTAGCACGGAAAAATTCATCTGATAAATAGGATCATCAAAACCAGAAGTATCAGAACTGTGATAGGATTGATAACATTTCCCCTTTATGAGTAATTTGACTCCAACTGCATATTGAGTGTTTTACTTGTAGAATATCCGTTAACCAACATATTATGTCTAATTGATAAATCTTCCACTTCTGTAGTAATTTATTATGTTGTATTTTGGCAGATTTTTAGGGCATTTTCAACCTCAACCTGGTAAACCTGCTATATGGGAGCTTGATTCTGACCAACATCTCAATATTGGAAGGAATGGAGAATCAGATGAAAATGCATGGTATACTGTAGATGATGAGGATCGTTGCTTAGCGTTGATGTTTTAAAGTTTAAACTTTTTTATCCATATCTTCATGAATGCTTTTCCTTCCGCTCAGGTCTCTCAGTGAAAGATCGTTGTCAGATGGTCATATTCTCCATGAAAATCGCCGCGTGCACTTAACTTGAACATCAACAGAGCCTTTTCTCCTAGTGCACACATCTCCCATGACCCTAAAAATGGAAAGGAAATTATCTACGAGTCTTCACCAGTTTTACCACCTGAAAAGGAGTTCTCGAATTCAAGGTGCTTTACTGCTGTATCTTGTGACGCCAAGCCACTTAAATTGTACCAAAATTGCTTCAATTTTTTTGTCCAATAAATGTCCCAATGTCACACTACTGACTTCTTCCGTTTCTGCAGATATTCTCATACAACGCCTAGCAAAGAATCATTTACCGAAATGCAAAGAGAACAATTTATGAAGCAGGAAAGTATGGGTTCGGTTGATTTCTCGAACTTCGTTGACTTGGATTGGTTGTCTTCATCGGAAGCTTCGTGTGCAGAAGAATGGTCAGAGAGGTAATTCTTCATCCATCTTAATTGGTCTGAAATTACATCTGAGAGAGAGAGAGAGAGAGAGATGGCTTAGTCCTTATCTTTTGCTATTATCATGTGCAGGTCAATGCTAACAGAATCACCAAGTGTTATAAGGTCATCAGAAACTCTCTCCAGCGAATTCTTTGGGGAAACTAACGCGTCGGCCAGTGAATTTGGATCAAGGACTTTACGGACGGTTTCATTCATTGGGTGACGAATGGAGAAACACTAAGTTGTTGAGAAGAGGACTTTTGGTTATATCCAGCGGGTGAGTTATACAGAAAAAACGAAGCAGATTAATTTCAGATGACATTCTTTGTAATGTATATCTTTCTTATTCCTTTTCTTTTATTTCCTTCCAATTTCCATTAGTTTTACTTACAATTGCATGCAGTGGATAGTCTCTTACCAAGTTAGCATGAGTTGAGATTTGTCATAATATGGGATATTAGTTGTAGATTTATGTTTCGTTTTTGTACTACATGACTTGGTATTTGAAATAGACGTACCGCCTCGACTTGTTATGTGAATAAAAATCATGTCTTTGGAAGTATTTATGAAAGCTCTGTATTTTTTTTTTGGATTTTGAATTTTGTTTGCTGTGCTACTCCCTCCGTCCCAGCAACTTTATCACATAAGTTGCTGGGAGCCCAAATTAAGGTAGCATTATTATAATAATATAGTATAATTTTTATTTTTTTTCAATATAATATAGTACAAAGAAAAGGTAAAAAATGTATATTTTAACACGTCTTTCAAGAATATTTAATATTATTATATTGATTATTTTGTGATAGTTTTTTACTAAATAAGGAAATGTGATAAAATTATTGGGATTTTCGAAATGGAAAAGTGCGATAAAATTACGGGACGGAGGGAGTAAATTTTTCTTTCTTTAGATATGTGTTGGTTTCTCTTTGTTGATAGATTTCTTCCTTTGGATGATCGAATTTTACAGGGCCAATATATATTTGATACTTTTAGTAAAACTTCTGTGTGAAAAAGAAAATATTCACAAGGAAGAAACTGAAACCACTTCGGTGTCAGTGTCAATGTCATTGCCTGTTGGTTCATCAAGCCATTTTTTCAAATTGCAACTTGCAAGTGAAGGCGTGATTGTATTTAAGTGTACTTTGATCGTCCCACCGATTTTCGAACGAGATCATTACAATTTTACATTTCTTTACATGAGATCTTGCGTAAAAAATTGTTGTTAATATTATCCATACACGTGCACCTGCTGTCCTTGTCCCCTTAGCCTTTTCAACCATGGCATAAAAATAAAATACACAACGGTGCTTTTACTCCGAACACGTAAACTTCATTATCAATGCTAACTTTTACTCCAACCCATCAATTCTATTTTCTACTCTAAAAAATAATATGATAGATTCATATCATTATTAACAATTTAAAATAAGTTCAAATAAAAATAAATTAAAAATTAAAACTCTAGTTTTGTGTTGCAAATTGTGTGTACTTCAGATCTAGAGTATCTCTACAGATCAACACAATATTAGTGTTAGATATATAGTCTCATTGGAGCAAAGACATAATCTATTTTGTGTTTTACACAAAAATAAGTACTCATTGGAGATGCTCTTATGCTCCAATTAAGTTTACAATATATGAATTTCAATCGTGTTAAAAAACGCAAGTAGTGACGATTGCACATCAAGAACGCACTTTCAAAATAAAAAAATACCCGTAGTCAATGGTGAGATGAAGGCTTCAAGAAGATGAAGTGGATAACGATATAATCATCGTTAAGAAGACAAATGGGTCAACATTATTTTAATTTATCATTCATCTAATTAAAACTGGCCTGCTTGAACCAGGGTTGTCCAAAGTGGTTTTAGGTAACTAATATAATAATTACATGAGGAAGGTGGAGTAGAAATTTCTCCTTTCACGAAGTTTCAAAGGCTGGCAGTCATAAACCTCTAACCAGTAGTATTACCGTTTGCGTGTGTGTAGTTTTGACAAAACGAACACTGGTTTTTGCGTTGCCTCTGGTTTTTACATATAGCTGTCGCCTTTTTTTCGTAGTATATATAGTGTTCATAATGGGTTTTTGATCTTCACCATTATTACAAGATTAAAGTACTTCATTTGCTATATTGTCTCAAGCCAATCTTTTTATCTGTTCATTTTATTACATCCTTTTTCATCCCATTGGTTGATTGCTACTGCCTTGCTATTGGTTACTTTTCCCCCAAGTTTTTGCTTGTCTTGTAAAAGGTGTAAGTTAAATCTTATCTCCCAAGTTTACCTTTTCTTGATCTTTCTTATCCTGTTATATTATTAGGCAAATCGAACTTTCTTTTTCTTTTAATCTTTCTTTTTTGATCACACACTCCTAAGATTTTTCATGGGAAATCTGGCAATTACTTGAATTTTCTTTGTAGAGATTTCCTAAATCTAGAATGCTTTGATTTATCAGCAATGTGCATGCTTTAGTTACAATTGTTTGATCAGTGTACCAGTCAACAGATAATGTTGATCTTTCTTTCTTTATTTTCTCATGGATAAGCATTGATTACCTTTCTTGCAACACAGTTGATCATGCTAAGGTTTACAGTTATCTCTCAAAAAGTTTCTAGATTTCCATAATCCCAACTTTCAACGTTGACATTTGGCGCCACCATCCTTCTGTTGACTTCATTGTGGTGTTTTCTCTGTTGCTATATAACGGAGTCACTAATCTCTTGCATAAGAAGCACATACGTACACCATACTTATTACATCAAATCTCCTTTGCAGTTGTGTTGTGAACTCTCTTAAAACTTGTCTCAAAATGGCTGAACGTGCCTTGAGCCGTGCTCATAGCCTCCGCGAAAGTTTGAATGCAACCATCTCCGATCATCACAGTGAGCTGCTCTCATTCCTTGCAAGGTAAATAAATGCTCAAAACATCGCAATTTTCTTTTGTCTATCTTCGGTTCATATCATCACCAATGATGTTGTTAACTAACAGAGTTGAAGCCCGTGGGAAAGGGATTCTGAAAACTCACGAGCTTCTAACCGAGTTCGAATCTGTTCAGAACGGTAAAACTGAGGATCTTGCCTTCAAAGAAGTCCTCAAGAAAACTCAGGTAAGATTATAACGAAATGGCAAGTTTTTCACCTGCCTATGCTGTAATAAAAACATGATTTTAAATTCCTTTAACAACTTTTATAGGAAGCTGTAGTTTTGCCTCCTTGGGTTGCTCTTGCAATAAGGCTCAGGCCTGGAGTTTGGGAATATGTAAGTCAACGTCAATGCACTCTCTGTCGAGGAACTCACTGTCCCAAACTATTTGCAGTTCAAAGAAGAGCTCGTCAATGGTGGAACGTAAGTTTATACTACGCTTTCGATGGGATAATGCCATCTCTTTTCCTGTTCTTACAATACCATTTTAAGACAAGGTTGTTCCTTTTTCATCGTCTTAAACGCAGTACGAACGATGACTTCGTTCTTGAACTCGATTTCGAGCCCTTCACCTCAAACTTTCCCAAGCCAACTCTGACGAAATCGATTGGAAACGGCGTCGAGTTCTTGAACCGTCACCTCTCTGCAAAAATGTTCCACGACAGAGATAGCATGACACCACTCCTCGATTTCCTAAGGGTGCATCATTACGATGGAAAGGTGGGATTTTTATCGCATGGTTTTGTTAGAGAAAGGAACAACTCTAACTAACTTCTTTATTACAGGCAATGATGCTCAACAGCAGAATTCAAAACCTCGAATCCCTGCAATACGTTCTGAGGAAGGCGGACGACTATCTCTCCACGCTTTCCCCCGAGACCCCATACGAAGATTTCGAGCACATCTTTCAAGTGATTGGGCTCGAGAGGGGATGGGGAGACTGCTCGGAGATCCTCTGAGATGATCTCAATGCTCCGCGACCTTCTAGAAGCTCCCGATTCTTGCACCTTAGAGAAGTTCCTTGGAAGGATTCCCATGGTCTTCAACGTAGTGATTCTCTCCCCACACGGCTACTTTGCTCAGGAAAATGTCCTGGGCTATCCCGACACTGGCGGCCAGGTATTTATCTATATATACGTCGATATTCGTAATGAAAAAACGATTGCCTTACTTCTTCAATGTGTCTCTTACACTTGCTTGTTTTCTTGCATTAAGGTTGTCTATATCTTGGATCAAGTCCCAGCTTTGGAGCGTGAGATGCTCAAACGCATCAAAGAGCAAGGGCTCGATATCGAACCACGCATACTCATTGTAAGTCCTCGCCTTGCCTTGTACTTCTTCGATCCATCTCTCTCTCTCTCTCAGACATTTGTGTTTGTGTACGAAGGTGACTCGTTTGCTGCCAGACGCTGTTGGGACGACCTGTGGACAACGCCTGGAGAAAGTATATGGTACGGAGTATTCGCACATACTCCGTGTCCCTTTTAGGAGAAGGGAATACTTCGCAAATGGATCTCACGCTTCGAGGTTTGGCCTTACATGGAAGCTTTCACCGAGGTTAGAAATCGAACATCATAAAAAACGACGTAACTGTACTGTAGAAATGCAGACTTGTAATAACTTTTTCGTTAGGACGTCGCGAAGGAAATCACGGCGGAACTGAAGGGAAAGCCCGATTTGATGATAGGAAACTACAGCGAGGGAAACTTAGCTGCTTCTCTGTTAGCCCACAAGTTGGGAGTTACTCAGGTAATTTCCAAAATGTTATGTGCTTGAAAGATTTCATGGAGCTTTTTTCTTTTCTCGATTCTTTAAGACTAAACTCTAAAACTTTGTCTTGTTTGCTCACACACACAGTGCACCATAGCTCACGCGCTAGAGAAGACGAAGTACCCCGACTCTGACATCTACCTCAAAAACTACGACGAAAAGTACCATTTCTCTTGCCAGTTCACCGCCGACCTGTACGCCATGAACCACACCGATTTCATCATCACCAGCACTTTCCAAGAGATCGCCGGAAGGTCCCTCTCCCCCCCCCCCCCCCCCCCCCCCCCCCCCTCTCTCTCTAGCATAACTGACATGATAACCAAGTAATTGATGTCCGTTATTTTATTCATCAGTAAGGACACGGTCGGGCAGTACGAGAGCCACACAGCGTTCACAATGCCGGGGCACTACAGAGTGGTCCACGGCATCGACGTCTTCGACCCAAAGTTCAACATCGTCTCCCCCGGCGCCGACACGAAGCTCTACTTCAAAAAATCAAGACACTGTCAGATTTGGTGGTTGTTACCGTTGGAGAGTCTTCTTCAACACGAAATTTTCGGCCAGACTGTTTTTCTGGACTTAGGGAAGTCAATTCGCTTCTAGAAATATGCTTTTTACTGGACTTGGAACTTTATTTTACATCTTTATTTCCTCCAAAGCTAATAATATATTGCTATTTATTTTCTTGATATTGTAAGAAAAACTGCTCTGGTCTGCAAAGATTGGAGCTTCAATTAATGCGATCCATAGTTCAAGAGAAAGCACAAATAAAGGATACAATCTTATTACAAGCAAGAAATTATCAGTTGTTTAAATCCATGTTAAAGTCCCAAGTTTCCTTGCCAGATCTTCGTCTGAGGCCCGAGAACTCAGTTTGGCTACGTTGTTGTCCCATAAATATTCCCCCGAAACGCATTTCACTTGCGGGTTTAACGCCACATAACAAGTCGTCGAAGCACCCTAAGTTCAAAATCTCAGCCGTAGCGAATGAGAGAAGTACCAATATTTATGTTAGGTTGTTTGCAATGGATTGATGTCGTTAGAAGTATCGATGTTTCTTGAACGGCGTCTTACTTGTTGGACAGTTTTAAACATCAATTTCCCCGAGTGCAAGGATTACACCTGCGCCGTAATAAAGCGAGTGAATTAATAGGGTCTCAAGACGAATAGTTATTTCAAGAAGCGTTATAGTACCTTCGAAAACGCCGAGATGCCTGAATATATTGGTCCCGATAGTTCCGGGATGAACTGAATTTGCAACTACATCTGCGCCTTCTTCCTTCGACATGCAAGAAGAAAACAAATTTTATAGTTCCGTGATTTTCTGATAAACCTCTCGGGGAAAGAAAGAAAGTCGGATTTATTATACCTTCAAACGCTTGGCTAATTCACGAGCATGGAGTGTGTTAGCGAGCTTCGAATGGCCATATGCACACACCATCGATAAGAAAAAAACAGATAAATATTGCTTTCGATTATATATAGACATAAATGTATATACCCTTCTTGATCATTGAGTTTTTCGAGACGAATCACCTTCACTGTATGCTAGGAGCAGGCCCGTAGCTGAAGATGTCGGGACCTGAGGCGAACCTCAAAATTCGGGCCCTGAGCCATTTTATTAAGAAAATTTTTCAAATAAATATGTAATAGCGCATAAATGTAACATAGCACCGTCTAAATATTTTAAAGGCAAAATAGTGATCAAATCTGCATAATTTAATTGTAGAGAAAAATCGAACTCACATAATCTAGTTTGATTTTCATACAAGGAACTCAACATAGGCGTTTAAAATGCGAAGGAATGTAAAACAAATAAGAATCACACTAGAAACAAAGCTACTTGAAAAATCTTCAAGATATTGTATTAAAATTAAAATATTCCATTTATAACGAGGATTAAGAGTAACAAATTTTAAAAAACAAAAAAAATGGTGTAAAATTAGTTAAAATGATGGGTTAATTGGGAGTTATTGACTATTTTATTTTAATTTTTTTAAAAAAATATTGACCAACTTTTGGCTAAAAGCCTATAAAAAAATTATAAAATCGTCTCATTCTCATATATAACATGAGTTATAAGATCACATTTGACGACTTCTTTTTATATCGTTCCGGCAACCACTATTTTATGGTCCATAAAAAAAAATTGCATAGTATATAATATATATATATATAGGGTATGATAAATATTGGGCCCCCTCGAAAGCTGGGCCCGAGGCGACCGCCTCACTCGCCTTACATGAGCTACGGCCCTGGCTAGGAGATAACCCTCGGAAGAAACATTGACGATTCTACCTTCAACTTTCATTTCCCGGGAAGATTTCTTCATCGGGTCCAACAACAAATTGGTTAGCAGAAAGTGACCTGAGAATTCAAAAGAAAATGGCATAATTCGAATCAAGAAACAGAGGAAAGCATCCTTCATTATCAACAGCAGAAGTAGATAGAATCATATAAACACCTAAATGGTTAGTCGCAAATTGTAAACTCTATCCCGTCTTTGGACAGCCTATACGGTGTGCCGCCAGTGCCTGCATTATTACTGAAACGCAGTTTCTCAGCTTAGAACATTAACCGGATAATCATAAACACAAAGTGGATCTCTCATTGCAGGATTCGAAAGTATTTTCAGGGCTTATTCTTACATGAAGATGTTCAGCGAACTCGTCGGAGAATTTTCTAACAGAAGCCATGAAGCTGAGGTCCAACTCCATAACATCAACTTTAGCATGTTAGCAACACGCGTCTATCAGATTTGACTTCAGCTCATCGAAGCCCAACACCACCACTCACACCCGCCCGAATATATCCCAATGACCTCTCGCACTTGTGCTGCCCGTTCTCGTAGTAAAGATCTTACCAGTGTGACCTCGTAATTCCACGGCATAGCAGTAGCCATCGTGGCTGACTGCGAACCTACACGCTTTTTATAACATCACGCACGATTTCCTCTTATGTACTGTTGTAGTTAGGGAGAAGGATCATATTTTTATTTTGAGATTTGGGCCCTATCACTGGGATTGAGCCCGTTTGAGAAGCCCAAATTCATCGGCTTACTGATTGGTATGAAATAAAATTACTTCACACTCCGTCTCGTCGGGCATTAGTATTTCTTTGAGTATTATTACGTCATTAGGGTTACCTCTGGTTGGTTTCCCTCTCTCTGACGATCACGAGGCAGTAGATTTTGGTAATCAAACATCCTTCATGTGATCGAATTTTTGAAATTAGTTTGTGAATATTACGTGATCCAGTTATTGTGTGCCGATTGTAGTCCGTTAAGGCTTCTTGCTTGATCTGATCATCACGTTTTCTTCTTTTTTCTTTTTTTTGTTTTTTTCAGTTTTTTTTTTTTACTTTTGAGGAAATCGTGTTATGAGAATCTCTTGATTGCAATGCATGTACGGTTGTATCTAATCGATAGTAGTACTGGTGAGAATTAGGCTGGATCTAGTTGATGAACACTTATATGTTCTTTCCCCGTGTGGTGTGTCCTTTTGAAGTCGAGTAAAAGTTTAATTTTTTCCTAATTCATTCTGAAGTCAGTTTTTGCTCGTGTCTTTCAAAGTTTATTCTTTCATTCTGTCCGCATTTGTTATTGCTGAATCGAAGCTAAATGGAACCTCATTTAAATGGAAATACAAACTGCAAATATGGTTTGTGATCGCAGCTTCGGTTGAATTGCTTATTTTTTCAGTTGATGCGTGCTTGCTTCTTGTTTGGGGTTAGATATTTTCCAATATGACTTGTATTAGTAATTTTCTCTGGAGCTTTCTTACCAAGCTGTTGGTAGTTATAAAATAGCAGAGGATGGATCCTGAGGATGATTATGATAAAGATGCTGCAAGTTCTTCAGGCAGACCAGTGAATCAGCAAAAGTTGGGCCAACCCAATACTTCGGGTCAATCATCTCAACCAGTTGATGTTGGTAATGATTTTCTTTTTCCAATAAGTTTTGTCCAGTAACCGTATGAGTTATGTAGCAGTCTCTTGACGAAGCTTTTGCTGGACCATGCTCATATGTTCCAGTTCTCCATTACTTACTCGATTTTCCCTTTTCTTTTACTGGAAACTTATAAGATTATGTAACTGTTGATTAGGACACCTTTCAAATCCCATCATTTGAATTATTCTCTAACTCCACTTCTTCCTTATCAGCTAAAGTGCTATGCCTTACTGTTGATATTTAATCTGAAATGTGTCCTACAAGATTACTTCACGTTCACTTGTTAATGGCCTTGGTATTAATAAGTTACTTACGTGAATGCAGCACCTCCCCAGCCTACTGATCCTACAGTGAGGAAAGCTGCAGACAATTTGGCAATTTTTGTGGCCAAAAACGGTAGGCAGTTCGAGCATGTTTTTAGGCAGAAAAGCCCTGGGGATACACCTTTCAAGTACGTATCGCGAATTATTGTTGTTTTTAGTTTGAACAGAGCGGAGCTGCTTCTGAAGTATATCTTGTAGCATATGGTGTTTTATTTCATCTTTCTGTGGTGGTTAATTGTTTAATCTGCATCTTAGTGGGCCTCTTCTTTACTTGATATCCCTACTCAATTGTACTTTTGCTGTTTGGATTCTTAAGATCTTGGGAGTACCTGATAAAGATTAAAGATAAATTCGATTTTATTATGTGTTTGTAAGATATTTAACAGAAGTAAAATTTTATGTTTGATATTGCGCGCAGATTCTTGTTTGATGAAAGCTGTTCTGATTACAAATACTATGGATATCGCCTGGCTGAGGAAGAGAAGGTTTTGTCCCAAGCCGGAGACATCGAAAAATTACGTAGTGGTTGGTGCCTTGATTCCAAAACTTAAAGCTGCATATATATATTTGCACTCGTTTTATTTACATATTGAGTTGAATGCAATTTTGGAATCGTGAGGAAGCTTTTCTGGTAACAAAGTTGCTTATTAGAACATACAAGTGAACCGACTATTATTTTGTTTCCTGGCTGTTTTGGCTTTCTGAGTTTGAGGACGATAGGGCCCCTTTCCCTTTACTCCTGGTTTAATATAGCTGGAAGTAATAATTAGATGAACAGACGACAATTCAATGTCTGTACTACTAATCTTTCCTGATTACATTGTGCTTGATGATATCCGTGACTTGTGTCTCCTGGTTTAATATAGTGGTTGCTGTTATTTGAGTGGATTTGTTACAACACGTCAACATTCTCCAATATTGCGTGGGTGAAAACCAATTGTGTTTATGGATGAAAATTCCTTCATTTTCTTATCTAATCCTGGTAATTTCCTAGTACTTTTCCAGATCCCTACTCATAATAGTATAAGATGGAACTAGGTTGTCCGACGGACATGCTTTTGCATAATAAAGTTCTATGCATTCAACTTGGTGCTTGCAATGTGGTTATGTTGATTGATTGATTTATTTATTTATTTATTTATTTATTTTCATGAGTGGTTTAGGCATCAATGCATTAACGATATGGAGTAATTCGCTCATGGATTTAGCGTCTTCAAGCACCCATCTCAATGTTATCAACAACGCTTCACCCGCCGTGGTCATGGTTGGAAGGCTCGCTCGTCATCTCCACCTCTTCAACCCTGAATACGATCAGAACCCCTTAACGAAACTCCCACTTCCGGTGCGTAATTCGAGTGATCCAATCGAGATCTCTTTGGTGAGTTCTTGCAACGGGTTGCTTTACATGAAAATTAGATGCGCTGGTGAGTTCAATTCGGTTATATTTAACCCAATGACTAACGAATACGTTAGTGTGCCTGGTGGCGACTATGTGGGATTTCGAGCGTTGGGCTTTAGTGCCCTCGCTAATCGGTACAAGATGTTGCACGTCTACCAAACGTTCTCTAATCCGATCTATGGTGTTAGAATCCACGACGTTGGGTCTGGCTTGTGGAGGGACGTCGAGACAAATTATAATATCAACTTGGTATCATCGCTCATTTACTTGAAAGGTGCTGCCTATATGTTTTTGGGGAAGGTAGTAGCTTACTTTGATTTCGATAGGGAAGATTTTGGGGAAATTGCGTTGCCTAGTGAATTGAGAATGGAATCTCGTCTGCTACCTGTGATTGGCATGGGAGATTTAGGTGGTTGTTTGTGCGTGTATGACTTCCATTGCAAATCCGGATGGAACAATTTTATGAAGTGGGAGCGTTTCGATTTGTGGGTCATGAGAGACGAGAATTCTTGGAGCAGAGAGTTTGTAATAGACGATCCTTTGATTTCTCATCTTTATCCCCAAGCTATCTTCAAGCCGGTTCAGGTTCTCAGCACTGGTGAAATACTTATGCTTTGGATGGGCTGTGAGTGGTTAGGTTACCACCCAAAGTATAAAACGCTGAGATATTTTCTCCAGCCCCCAAAAGATGATTATGAGTCCGCTATACCTTTTAATCCTAGCTTTGTACCCCTCAAATATCAGCTTCAGATCGACGGTGCTATGGTGCAACGAGGTTTATCGAGGTACGATGAATGCTTTTGAATTATCATATATGCCTTTTACAAGTTGAATATGATTGCAGACTTTCTTCTGTTCGGTTTGACATACCTACCTTTCTTTAGCAAGCCTTAGTCATTGTTCGTCTATACCTTATTGCCTCCTATTGAATTTGATTTGGTTAATTTATATTAAGATTGATACTCAAAATATATATATATATATATGTATATATAATATTTTCCTCTGGCTTATTTAGTAGCTAGGTAATTTGTTTTTTCCTTACGAATCAGCTAACTTTGTTGCAGTTGAAGCAGTTTGGATTTACTTGGCTGGGTGGGATTGTGGAAAGATTAGCAGCGGAGCATGAGGATTCGTTGATTCAATTTAAAACATTTTATGGCTTTGGTCCTAAAACAATGAACTATGTAGGCTGAATTTTAATAATGTTCGTTGTGCTATGACTATCGACCTGCATTACTTTCTCTGACGCCAAATTCAAGCACCAGAGAATAACATATTTGAACAGCTTGAAATTGCATTATTTAAAACGATAGTGAATTCCTCCAAATACCATCCGAATGGATACATATACATATGGTAAATGGTCACAAAAAAAATATAGCAAATTATAAGATAAAATAGTAATTGAACCAGACCAAATTAAGCGGGGCGGTGAATATAACCCCTCCACAATATTTTCTTTTATACGTTATCATTAACTAGGTTATACCCGTGCGATGCACGGGACGCTGCATGTCCGGTATGCGATCTTTGTCGTTAAATTTTCTTATTGGTAAAACATATGGGATTACAATTAATATGCAGCACGTACACAGTTAACGTAAGGGAGGAAAATTATCGATGTCATTCAACGTGTGGTTGTCATAGAAGTTCACCAAGTTGTATTTTTTCCACACTGTCAGCCATTCATACATTAGGCTTCTACATTCATACACTAATATATCCTTTTACCTAGTCAATGGATAGTATATTACATATCATAGAATTGCAGTCATACAGCTGTGTATAAATTTTAATTGTATTTGTAAAGTGATGTGACATTCGCGTCAATATTATTTGCTTAAATTTAATTGTCCGCAAAATTCCGTAGAAATGGGTAAAACTGGCATTCATAAACATAAAGACATAGTCATTCGTGTCAAAATATAGGTTTCAAGTCGTAATTAAGGAAATTTTATCATTACATCGCCACTAAGGAAGCATGACATTGGGCATGTCTATTAATTCGGCCAAGTCCAGTATGAGAGAAATACTGAGACTGTCAAGTAATGTCTGAATTGATGCACCTGGCTTATGGTCAGTTCAAACTGGTTGTCCTCTGGAAACATCATAGCAAAAGCGTTCCGCAACATATATATGCCGCAATCTCCACTGAAATGTACAACAATGTAGTGTTCAATACTAATGTCAAATATGCATTGTATAAATAAAATATATTGATGAGGTTACCCGCCAGGCTGTTGTGGAACTTCGAGATGTCTCTCAGCGACCAGCGGTTTCTCTGCATTTGGGAGTCCCAAGTCTTGTTGCAGGATTGTTATGGCAGCCATCAGTTTTCCTACAACATCATTAGTGAAGGTGAGGTCTGGATCACACCATATGTATGAATCCATGATGGTCATTATCTGGGAATTAGGTGTGAGAACAGCCAAAACCCAATGCGTTTTTTTAATCGCAAATGGAAACACAATTGCCTTCGCCGATCTCCATGGGCACGAAGGCCATCCTTCCGCTTTACCGAGAGCAAATTGCCTCAAGTACGTCGTGGTAGAAGATCCTTTCTTAATATGGTCCGAAGAGGCAGTTCTTGCGAATGATGTACTCATGAATGCAACATCTTTCATGGGGATCTGACATCGCAACTGCATCTCGATAAAGCCACGCAAGCATTCGTCAACGTGCTGTCATATACACATATGTTAGGCATAGTAATATGGAAAATACATTATATTATATTAAATTATAGTAGA
Organism: Craterostigma plantagineum; assembly: GCA_027422505.1. NCBI lineage: Eukaryota > Viridiplantae > Streptophyta > Magnoliopsida > Lamiales > Linderniaceae > Craterostigma > Craterostigma plantagineum. Next base: position 29,205,850 of record JAPQWV010000003.1, on the reverse strand, counting down.
TCATATCATGTTAAAATTATATTATTTGCAGTCATAAGTGATACATAGGGAACTGTCATACATAATGTAATTCATACGTGAATGAAGCTCGTTAAAGTCACGGGAGTCGTATTCTTATATTTCTGAGGTCTGACACTTGTGGAAGTCCTCATACATTACGAAATTCACTGCAGTCTTACACTTCTGTAAAGCCATTGCTTTACCTTCTTAATTGCCCGAATTTACCTGTAGTCATACACCCCGCAATCTTAAATGTTGAGTCCCGCAATTTGTTGTTGTAGTTCACTCATTAAGCTCGAACCTAGGCGCATTCTTACATTCATGTATGCAGTCATAATTGATACACAAGGAACGGTCATACACCATGTAATTCATATCTGGATGAAGCACCTAAAGTCACAGAAGTCGTTTTCTTATATTCTTGAGTGCAGTCTTACACTTCGGAAGTATTCACACTTTACGAAATTCACTGCAGTCTTTCACCGGCATCATTGAATATTTGCCTCTACGGGTGGCAGCAGCCATACAGCTTCACTGTCGTCGTGCGTTGAATAAGGGTATCCTCCTAGTCCCAAACATACGTTGTTTTCACGGCTCGTTATATTATGTGACATGGTATTATGTTATGTGATATTATGTTATATTACTCGTAATATATTGTTTTATAGTATAATGTTTTTATATTTTATTATATTATATCACGTTATATTATATTATCTTGTACTATATTTTATTATATCATACTATATTTTATCGTGTTACAATACTATCTTAAACTATATTATAGCGTACTAAATTAAGTTATATAATACTATTATATATATATGTTGTATACAATACTTTCTACTATATTATATTATACTACAATATTTTATATTAAATTATTGTATATGTTGTACTCCCTCCGTCCCATTATCTTTATCACATATATTGGTGGGCACACAAATTAAGGTGACATTATTATAATAATATAGTACAATGAAAAGGGAAAAAGTGTATATTTTGACACGTCTTTTAAGAATATTTAATATTATTATATTGATTGTTTGTGATAGTTTTTTACCCAAAAAGGAAATGTGATAAAGTTAGTGGGACGCCCAAAATGGGAAAATGTGATAAAATTAGCGGGACGGAGGGAGTAATATATTATGTTATTATTTATTACGTTATATTATATTGTATTATTATATGTAGTATTTTATTTTACCTTATATAAATTCTATTTTAAACTATATTATATCATATTAACTTATATTATATTATACTATTATATATATGTATCCAGTACTTTATACTATATTATATTATACAAAAATATACTAAATTATATTATTATATATGTTGTATTATATTATGTTCTTATTATTATGTTATATTACATTGTATTATTATATGTAGTATTTTATTTTACCTTATATAATATTATGTTATATTATTGTAAATAATATAACATAATACTAATACTAAATTATATTACAATATAGTAGATCATATCATGTTAAAATTATATTATTTGCATTCATAAGTGATATATAGGAAACTGTCATACACCACGTAATTCATACGTGAATGAAGCTCGTAAAGTCATGGGATCGTATTCTTATGTTTCTGAGTTCTAACACTTGTGGAAGTCCTCATACATTACGAAATTCACTGCAGTCTTACACTTCTGTAAAGCCGTTGCTTTACGTTCTTAATTGCCCGAATTTACCTGTAGTCATACACCCTGCAATTTTAAATGTTGAGTCCCGCAATTTATTGTTGTAGCGCATTCATTAAGCTCGAACCTAGGCGCATTCTTACATTCATGTATGCAGTCATAATTACATAGGGAGCTGTCATACACCATGTAATTCATATCTGGATGAAGCTCCTAAAGTGGCAGAAGTCGTTTTCTTATATTCTTGAGTGCAGTCTTACACTTCGGGAGTATTCACACTTTACGAAATTCATTGCAGTCTTTCACCAGCATCATTGAACATTTGACTCTACGGGTGGCAGCAGCCATACAGCTTCACTGTCGTCGTGCCTTGAATAAGGGTATCCTCCTAGTGTCAAACATAGGTTGTTTTCACGGCTCGTTATATTATGTGACATGGTATTATGTTATGTGATATTATGTTATATTACTCGTAATATATTGTTTTAATGTTTTCATATTTTATTATATTATATCACGTTATATTATATTATCTTGTACTATATTTTATTATATTATACTATATTTTATCGTGTTAAAATGCCATTTTAAACTATATTATGGCGTATTAAATTATATTATATAATACTATTATATATATGTTATATACAATACTTTGTACTATATTATATTATACTACAATATCTTATATTATATTATTTTATATGTTGTAATATATTATGTTATTATTTTATTATGTTATATTATATTATATTATATGTAGTATTTTATTTTACCTTATATAGATACTACTTTAAACTATATTATATCGTATTAACTTATATTATATAATACTGTTATATATATGTATACAATACTTTATACTATATTATATTATACTAAAATATACTAAATTATAACTATCTTAAACTATATTACATTATAGTAGATCATATCATGTTAAATTTATATTATTTTGCAGTCATAAGTGATACATAGGGAACTGTCATACACCACGTAATTCATACGCGAATGAAGCTCGTAAAGTCACTGGAGTCGTATTCTTATATCTCTGAGTTCTGACACTTGTGGAAGTCTTCGTACATTACGAAATTCACTGCAGACCTACACTTCCGTAAAGCCGCTGCTTTACCTTCTTAATTGCCTGAATTTACCTATAGTCATACACCCCACAATCTTAAATGTTGAGTCCCGCAATTTGTTGTTGTAGCGCACTCATTAAGCTCGAACCTAGGCATATTCTTACATTCATGTATGCAGTCATAATTGATACACAGGGAGCTGTCATACACCATGTAATTCATATCTGGATGAAGCTCCTAAAGTGGCAGAAGTTGTTTTCTTATATTCCTGAGTGCAGTCTTACACTTCGGAAGTATTCACACTTTACGAAATTCACTGCAGTCTTTCACCGGCATCATTGAACATTTGCCTCTACGGGTGGCAGCAGCCATACAGCTTCACTGTCGTCGTGCCTTGAATAAGGGTATCCTCCTAGTCTCAAACATACGTTGTTTTCACGGCTCGTTATATTATGTGACATGGTATTATGTTATGTGATATTATGTTATATTACTCGTAATATATTATTTTATAGTAATGTTTTCATATTTCATTATATTATATCACGTTATGTTATATTATCTTGTACTATATTTTATTATATTAACTATATTTTATCGTGTTACAGTACTATTTTAAACTATATTATGGCGTGTTAAATTATATTATATAATACTATTATATATATGTTATATACAATATTTTGTACTATATTATATTATACTACAATATCTTATATTATATTATTTTATATGTTGTAATATATTATGTTGTTATTTATTATGTTATATTATATTGTATTAATATATGTAGTATTTTATTTTACCTTATATAAATACTATTTTAAACTATATTATATCATATTTTCTTATATTATATTATACTGTTATATATATGTATACAATACTTTATACTATATTATATTATACTAAAATATACTAAATTATATTATTATATATGTTGTATTATATTATGTTCTTATATTATTATGTTATATTATATTGTATTATTATATGTAGTATTTTATTTTACCTTAGATAATATTATGTCATATTATTTTATATAATATAACATAATACAAATATTAAATTATATTACATTATAGTAGATCATATCATGTTAAATTTATATTATTTGCAGTCATAAGTGATACATAGGGAACTGTCATACACCACGTAATTCATACGCGAATGAAGTTCGTAAAGTCACGGGAGTCGTATTCTTATATTTCTGAGTCCTGACACTTGTGGTCGACCGATTGTACTCGAATAAGTTCAACTTAAAGCCCGATAAGTTGGCAGGAATTGTAAAACCACCAAACAGATTCTGGCATAGTTGGTACTCCCCTCATATGTAACACCTATTTTGTTCTGATTAAACCTATATAATATCATATACTGCCGGACAAAGTTTAATTGAAACTAACGAAAGCTAAAGGCTTTATCACAACCTAATCGATCAATCATTTCTTTCATTACCCAAAAGAGTCTCGAATCAACACAGACCGCAAAAAGGCTAAACTTTGTAGGTACTGTGACCATATCCAACCTTATAAACTCAAAAGCAATCAGGTGAAACCAGAAAAACAGTTCTACAGAGTGAATCACTTACCTTCTTGTCAAGCTGCGGCGCGCTGACTGTTGCTTTTGAAACTGTTGACCCGACGCCTTTTCAAAAGATTCTATTCCCTCTTGATCTTTCTCATCTCAACCATGTTGTCCTCGCGGTGGCCCTCGTCAGCATCCAGCAGAGGGATGGTGCCGTATTCCTTCTGTTCCCTGCACGGGCGAAATTTCTCAATAAATATTACGATTTTCGTCGTACGACGGGCAGAGGTAAAAGAAAAAAAACGGATCCCCACTTGATTTCTTTTTGCCGTTTCAGATCATCTACTCGCTTTTGCGCCCTTTTCGCCTTCTCCTCGATGAGGAAATTCACGGCCCTTTCGACGTCCATATTGTCCATGAGGAGGGCCCTTTTTGCCTCTCTTTCTTTGTACCCCATTCCCCATCAATAAGGATAAGGTATCGTCTGGGAGCTGAAGCTGTCGACGAAACCACTAAAAAAAATGAGTTTTTTCCCTTTTTTCATATTGCGTCAGAGTAAGAATTCAAATGTAATGACCTGGGCCGTACCCCGAAGAAATTTAGCTTGAGCTGAGCTGAGGTCAGGGCATCCTTAGCTTTTTGCAGCATACCATTGTGGTAGGCGACGACCCCTTCAAGAAGCTCCATTCTCAAGTGCCTATCGGCAAATAATGGGAGGATATGGATATAATTTGACGTCCTTCGAAGAATGGAAAATAAGTTACGAAAGGTTTATTTATAATCGAAGGAAGGACTTACAAAGCAAGCTTGGGGTAGCAACTCCCATGGAGAACCCTAAAGGCGAGAGTTCTTGTGATGCACTCTTGACTGTTAGTTTCTTGTGATTTCTTACAGGAGGCTTTCTTGCTCTGTGAACCGAAGCTGATTGAGGTGTGAACGCCTTCTGTTTGTGTTGTTTATTCATCCCAGAATCTTACATTTTCGGGCTTTTCTTCTTTTGTCTGCGTTTCAGATGGTCGACACCAGAAAAACAATTCTACAGAGTGAATCGATTACCTTCTTGTGATCCCTCTTCGCTCGATCGAAAAGGAGAATGGTGAGGAAAACCACATAGAAGTAAGGTATAAACTGCAGATCAACTATAAACATCACCGAGAAGAACATAGATAAAACGAATTGTCCCCTTTTTCGTTATCAAAATAACAAAAAAAAACAGCATACGTTGACAAACAGGGCGGCCACACTCCAGAAGAAAGCTGCGAGGATTTCTGGCACGTAATGGAAGTGACGAGCTAGGCCCCACCTGTTTGGAAGGTACACAATCGAACAAACAACTTAAAGACTTTTTGTTCAGACAAGTGAAGTAAGGGTTCAACACTTCAACCAAATCCGAAGCTGTGTGTGTGTGTTAGGGCAGATTGATACCATCCTGACGTCAGCAAAAGGCTAGTTTTGGTCTCGCCCTTGGCTGTGGTGTACGAAGCAACAGTCTGAGCACTTAATAACTAAAGACGCACAAAATAAGCAAAAGCATCATCATCGACAACACAAAGAAAAACTTGCAGCAAATATATATATATATATTATATATATATATATATATTAATCATTCATAATGCAGTACAAATCAATCAGAGAAATTACAAACATCAAAGGAGTCTAACAGTCATTTTCGCCTCACAGAACCCGCCTGGGGGGGAAGCAGAAACAACCCCGGGTTGGTCCTCGGGAATCATCCCACCCCTCTTGCTCTTTCTGATCTCAACCATGCTGTCCTCGCGGCAGCGGCGGACCTCGTCAGCATCCACCGCAACCTTCTACTTGCTGCGGCGGACCTCCGTCCTTGCGTTAGGTCTCAACGACATCCTTTTTATCACAGAGATAAAATTAGAGCAAAAAAGAAAAAACTGAGGTGAGAAACAAAAAGGGTTGGTTTGTGGAGAGTTCAGTTGGCAAAAATACTTAATGGTTCGATAGAGAAACGATCGCTAGCTGGAACTGCACGGGTTATTTTAAGAGATTTTTTGGTTTATTAGATCTATTATTATCGGAAAGACCCGAGATCCGCGATCGGGCCATCTATTTTATAGTAGACCTCAGACCCGCCCATTTATTTTGGATTATGAAATTAGAAACATAATTATGTAGAACTTTAAACAAAGAAATCAGAATAAATGTTCCAATACATTTTCTTTACACCCGCAGGAAACTGGATAACAGTACGAAAACTATTGCACGACTGTTATTGAAACAATCATGTAATTTAGCAAACAGGAGTAAAAACGACGTAGTAGTGCATTATAACAATATACATCAGTACTGCATTATTTTCTTATTACATACCGTTAGTTAAGCAATCTCTCACCTAATTGTTGTAGACTTCATACTCTTTACACCCGCAACAAACTGCACGACTCTACGAAACTACTGAACGACTGTTATTGAAACAGTCGTGGAACGATGCAGTAGTGCATTATAACAGTATACAACAGTAGTATTATGTTCTTATTACATACCTTCAGTTAAGCAATCTCTCACCTAGATGTTGTAGACTTCATGGTAAACAATGTTGACTTATACTGCATCATCTTCAAGTTCATCTTTTTTGTTGACCCACGTTCTGTCTGAGTCCAAAAACAAAATGATTTCATTAGCCAGGTTTTGTCACACAGATCAACCTTTTTTATGTGTAATATAAAATCATTGCAAGATTATCCATAGCTTTTTTAGAAAAACAATAATAAAAATCATATTCTACAGTCTCTCAGCCGTGTAGTCTTACCGTCTTACAATGTCTAAGTAGTGCAGTTGATAAATGTGCATCGTGTGTTTTACTATGTTTAAGTATTAGTCAAGCAGTCTTACAGTCATACAATGTTTAAGTAGTGGAGGCCAATGCTCAAACAACTTTAGATTTGACCCGTTACAAATTTGCCGCTCCTCGCAAGCCCAGTACTGCTGTAAGAGACCGTAATTGATGGATTCTGGGAAGGGTGTGATGTAGACGTTGATGGAAGTTTGAGGCACGACGAAGGTGATCATAACTTGGAAAGGAAGTTTGAGGCACGACGAAGCTGACGTAACTTGGAAAGGAAGTTTGAGGCACGACGAAGGTGATCGTAACTTGGAAATATTTTACCAATTATCATTCAATAGGGGCACATAGCATCGAAATTTTTGAAGACCTTAGTTCAACGTACCAGCGCCAGAAACGTTATCGCAAGAGGTAACGATCGAAGCAATTTCGCGGTCGAAGGTATATCGAATAAACTGTCCTAGCCCATAAGTACTATGTCTTCTTCCATCAACTCGATAGTCATCACCTAAATTCATTCGACTGGGATGAAATTCAACCAATTTCAATAAACAAAATTAAGAAAAAGGGACTAAAAATACCGTGGCGGCGAGGAAAGTCTGACCGATAGGTTCTAAGCTCAACTGATACGAAAGTTCGAATTAATGTTCTTGCGGAGATGTAGTAAACACTGCTTGCCCTATGGGTAGACAGAGTACAAAAAAAAAATCCATAACCAAATTCCTAGGAAAAGAAAAGGAGAGAAATGGTAATAAAAGTAATACGCATGAAATGAAATCCACCTCGGTAGCAATCCTTTCTGCTTCACCAGCAAGTACACCTGAAAATTGAAATTGAATTGGGGGATCTTCTGTTCTGGACTGTGAATAGAGTACACAGTTCACGATCCAATTATTCGTCCCAACAAACAAAAGTAAATATATAGATAGAAAGTTCTGAGCCTTACAAAGTATCAGGGAATTCAAAGTAACAGCATTGCACTCTATGTTTAACTAAGCTTCCCAGCAATTAACCTCTCATATAGACCATCGATTTCTGTCTGCGTTGTAGTGAAAGCTTATGTTATCCGACTAATAAGCATCGATTTTTTCTGTATTGACTAAATCTGTTGTTAACTTGTAATGCTTGAGGAGCCTGTCTCGCCTCTTCTTCAGCGTAGTAGTTACCAATTCTTTGTCAGAGAGCTCAAACAGTTGAGGCTCTGTGACGACGCCTTTGATGTACTCGAATCGTTGCAGATGTTATCAGTTTGAGAAAAAGATAGACATACAGAGAGAATTTAAATAGAGAGGCCAACCTTGTTTCTCTTGGCGATGGACTTCAATTCGAAAAAGATATGATCAATTTACAGAAATAGAAATTCTAAAGTCTTTAGATAAGTAATTATTACACACGGATGTACAAACATTTGCAGCCATCATTTTAAAAGACTTAAAATGCCTTCAAAGCAGTAAAGCTGATACTCTGCCGCGCTTCCGTAACCCTCAAAACGACCCCAATAACCCATCCCCACCGAAAACCATTCAACAACACCTCGTATGCTGCCATCCGTCGAAAACGTCGCACGACACCATCCTCTCGCCGTCGTCGTCCTTGGCACCGCACCTACACCTCACCATCCAAGAATTCCTGCCCCCTTCGTACCTCAATCCGCCGCCTACGCCGATGCCGCCGTCAAAGATCCCGACGGCCCTGAACGTCACCTCGACCCCCGACTCGACGTTACTGAACGGAACCTCGCCGTCGTCGACCCATTCCAAGCCCACCAATTCAGTCACTTCTAGGCATTTCATCGAGCAGCAGGTGTCCCTCATCGCAGTCTGAATCACGAGCTTTAGATCACAAACGTCGCACGACACCATCCTCTCGCCGTCGTCGTCTTTGGTTATTCCTTTGGCCAAGGCTCTGCTTGGAAGGTCATGTATCTCCACCACGTCCTCTCTCTCTTCGCTTGATCACAAAACACATAGAAACTCTAGTCATAAAATCACTTTTAAGCTTGCTATGCTGTAATAAAAGTATGGAAAACGAAAAAACCGAGGAAGAAGAAAATGAAGAAACTAACCTTTCTCAGCTTCTTGGTATCGCTCTTGAAGTTTCCACTTAGGAACTTCTAACTTATCTTGAACAGAAGCCTCATTATCATAGTTCACCTTCTGATAAAGTAATTCAATCGTTACACATAAGATAAAAAAACAATGGAGAGATTAGAGAAAGATGACATTATCTTTTTCTTTATGTTCGAAACACTCACTTCTCTTTGAGGAGGAGGAATAGCCATAGCCATAGGTTTAGTTCGAACATTATCGTTCAGTTTCGAGGAAGAAGAAGCCACTTGTTTCTTCAACGCTGGTGGTTTTCTATCCCTCGCACGGGCGAACGAAGAACTATCTGGGCTCTCATTTTTCGTAGTACGAATGTCTGCTTCCTCTCGAGCTTGGACCCTTTCGCCTTCGCTGTTCTTTTTGAATTCGCTTATATAATCATCCATGCCATCGAAGAACTTGCTGGAGAAAACCAGAGTTTCAGTCAGTTTTGTTTCCCCTAATCTCAAGAATGTTTAATGGTGTATATACCTGCGAGAATTCCATTGAAGGCGTGGCGTGGAACGCTCCTTCGTCGAGGGGTGGAGATGGTAATCCTCCATCTTCTTAGTCGTCTTTTTGCTTGAACCAGAGGCCAATTCAGCACCTGCTTTGATAAACCATCGTTAATCTTCGATTCTATGCTACGAAATGATGAAGCTTTTCGAGAAATTTTCAAGAACGTATACCTGTAATTGCTTGATTCGTCAACCATGGTTTTCCAATCTCTGTACAGCATCGATTCGTAAGAATTTGATCATGGGTTGCAATTTGATCGAACAACAAACGACCTAAAAGAGGTAAGGATCGAAATACATAACCAAGAATCCCAGCCCACTTCGTACCTCAATCTGCCGCCGACGCCGACGCCGACGCCACCGTCGAATATCTCGACGGCCCTAAAAGCCACCTCGACCCCGACTCGACGTTACCGAACAGAACCTCGCCGTCGTCGATCCATTCCAAGCCCATCAACTCAGTCACTTCTAGGCATTCCATCGAGCAGTAGGTGTCCCTCATCGCAGTCTGAATCGCAAGTTTTAGACCGCCCACAGTCGCATAGATCGTAACGACGACATTTTCCCTGGTCTGAAGATGATCAATGAGGCCAAACGTTACCACAACAATAGCACCATTGGTATAATAGAAAGAGCAAGAGCATCAAGAAGTAACATAGTCCCACTCAAGCAATTCAACAAACAGATAGCATACGCTCTTTTCATATAACTGCGACTGAAAGGAACGATACCGATTAGCTAAAATGGGAGGAGATTTCAGCACATGAACGGAGATTACTTCTTAAGGCTGCCTCGAACGTCGGGCTTGGGCTTGGACGAATCAGGCGCGACGACGGCGTGGAGGTTGCTGAGCTTGGCCTCGTCGAAAGGGACCTTTGGATGCCGAGCTTCGTGGTGGATCTGCATCGTCTTTATGCCCGGCGCCGTAATCTTGCAGTGTGGGCACTCGAGCTTGGCGTGCCCGCCTTTCTCCTGGCCGGTGCGATCGGCGAGGCCGGCCTTGCCTCCGCCGCGGTTGGTGGTCGCCGCGACCAGCTTCATCGCGAGCTCCTTGGTCGTGTGCTTCTTGGGCTTCGCCTTTCCAGTCATAGGGATTTAAATCGATCGATTTTGCTCCGTACGAATCTTTAGATGGTAAAAGCCATAGCCATAGACACATTTAACGATGCGTGAAGAAAAGTGAAAGAGTGTAGAGATGAACGGACATTATTTTGCCTGTTTAGCTTTATTGAACTCGATGCACATTCGAAGGACGACCTTTCACATCATGTTTTAATTTTGTGACGCTGAACCCAATAAAATAAGGGAACGTGTGTATAAAACCTGTATGACTGCCATACACATACGAAGAACATGGACATATTAATCTGCACCGTCATATACATTCAACGAAAAAAAATAATTCTCAAATCAAATCAATGTACAGCTGCTTATTAAATGAGTACAGTGAATCAAATCAATGTACTCGTTACTGAAGTAACGAATGTAGTCATACACGATAGAGAAAGGGGACTGTTGGAACTATCAATAGAAAGGGACTGTTGGAACTATCAATTGCAAGACTGTTCATCTTTGTCATGATTAATTAATTGTAGATAATCTATGCATGTATGCGTGCGAGGTACACTGAATATCTATCATTTTTCTACATGGGTGGGGGCATTTTTTTGCCAAGTGTCATCACAATAGGGTCCCTATCCTACTTTTATAGTATATAGATTAAAAATAATTAATAGTGAAATTTTAAATTTACATTCCGAGCACGTCATATGATTTACTTCTAATTGTTCAAGAAAATATGATTTACTTCTCATTGTTCAAGAAAATAGCTTCTCTCTAACAACTGATGTCAATATGAAAAAAAAAAACCACTCCCTTACTCATTAAGATTTACTTCTAATTGTCAAAACTATCTACCGTTGGTGAGTCTTCTTCAACACGAAATTTTCGGCCAGACTGTTTTTCTGGACTTAGGGAAGTCAATTCGCTTCTAGAAATATGCTTTTTACTGGACTTGGAACTTTATTTTACATCTTTATTTTCTCCAAAGCTAATAATATATTGCTATTTATTTTCTTGATATTGTAAGAAAAACTGCTCTGCTCTGCAAATATTGGAGCTTCAATTAATGCGATCCATAGTTCAAGAGAAAGCACAAATAAAGGATACAATCTTATTACAAGCAAGAAACTATCAGTTGGTTAAATCCATGTTAAAGTCCCAAGTTCCTTGCCAGATCTTCGTCTGAGGCCCGAGAACTCAGTTTGGCTACGTTGTTGTCCCATAAATATTCCCCCGAAACGCATTTCACTTGCGGGTTTAACGCCACATAACAAGTCGTCGAAGCACCCTAAGTTCAAAATATCAGCCGTAGCGAAAGAGAGAAGTACCAATATTTATGTTAGGTTGTTTGCAATGGATTGATGTCGTTAGAAGTATCGATGTTTCTTGAACGGCGTCTTACTTGTTGGACAGTTTTAAACATCAATTTCCCCGAGTGCAAGGATTACACCTGCGCCGTAATAAAGCGAGTGAATTAATAGGGTCTCAAGACGAATAGTTATTTCAAGAAGCGTTATAGTACCTTCGAAAACGCCGAGATGCCTGAATATATTGGTCCCGATAGTTCCGGGATGAACTGAATTTGCAAATACATCTGTGCCTTCTTCCTTCGACATGCAAGAAGAAAACAAATTTTATAGTTCCGTGATTTTCTGATAAACCTCTCGGGGAAAGAAAGAAAGTCGGATTTATTATACCTTCAAACGCTTGGCTAATTCACGAGCATGGAGTATGTTAGCGAGCTTCGAATGGCCGTATGCACACACCATCGATAAGAAAAAAACAGATAAATATTGCTTTCGATTATATATAGACATAAATGTATATACCCTTCTTGATCATTGAGTTTTTCGAGACGAATCACCTTCACTGTATGCCAGGAGATAACCCTCGGAAGAAACATTGACGATTCTACCTTCAACTTTCATTTCCCGGGAAGATTTCTTCATCGGGTCCAACAACAAATTGGTTAGCAGAAAGTGACCTGAGAATTCAAAAGAAAATGGCATAATTCGAATCAAGAAACAGAGGAAAGCATCCTTCATTATCAACAGCAGAAGTAGATAGAATCATATAAACACCTAAATGGTTAGTCGCAAATTGTAAACTCTATCCCGTCTTTGGACAGCCTATACGGTGTGCCGCCAGTGCCTGCATTATTACTGAAACGCAGTTTCTCAGCTTAGAACATTAACCGGATAATCATAAACACAAAGTGGATCTCTCATTGCAGGAATGAAAGTATTTTCAGGGCTTATTCTTACATGAAGATGTTCAGCGAACTCGTCGGAGAATTTTCTAACAGAAGCCATGAAGCTGAGGTCCAACTCCATAACATCAACTTTAGCATGTTAGCAAGGATTATTTAAAAAAATGGCCTTTGACATCGTCAACGTTAAAAAAATAGCCTCCTAAATGATAAAAGACCAATGTACCCTTACTTACTCTGCGTAAAAGACTTTTATACCCTTTTTTAATGGCAATCAACGACAGTTAACGAATATTACAGCTTTTGACAGAGGTTTACTGTAGAATCTGAAAAAGCAAAAGTAAATAAGAAAGAACCCTTTCACTTCACGGGCCCTTTGCAAAATCGATCAAGCTTTCTCCCTTTTCTTCTTCTTCACAGCCGAATTTAAAGCTCAGAATCCATGGCAGTTCAGGCGAGACCCCAAACAGTGAAGGTAATTTTTTTATTTTTCGAAGACCCCGTCCTATACAATCGCACGGGACCCTAAATTTAGGCCGCAGGGGACCCGTGCTTGCTCAGGCAGGGTCCCGTGTCTTGAATCTCAGGGATCCGGGTGAAAGCGCAGGGGTCCTCCCCAATTAACCCGCGCTTTGTCTCGCTGGGACCCGTGCTGGCTAGCGCGGGAGACCTTGCTATGCCGCGCTGGGGACCCGTGCGTGCCAGCGCGGGGACCCTGCGACATAGCACGGGGCCCGTGCTTGCTAACGCGGGGACCCGTGCTCATGTGCGCTGGAGGTCCCGTGCGTGCCAGCGCTGGGGACCCGTGCGTGCCAGCGCGGGGACCCTGTGACATAGCACGGGGCCCGTGCTTGCTAGCGCGGGGACCCGTGCTCATGTGCGCTGGAGGTCCTAGCTATGTCGCGCTGGGGACCCGTGCGTGCCAGCGCAGGGACCCTGCGACATAGCACGGGGCCCGTGCTTGCTAGCGCGGGGACCCGTGCTCATGTGCGCCGCGCTGGGGCCCAGCGCGGCATAGATAGGACCTCCAGCGCACATGAGCACGGGTCCCCGCGCTAACAAGCACGGGCCCCGTGCTATGTCGCAGGGTCCCCGCGCTGGCATGCACGGGTCCCCAGCGCGACATAGCAAGGTCTCCGCGCAGCATGGCAGGGGACCGTGCGCGGCGGCCTATCTCACCCTAAGCAATTTTCCCGCAGCATTTGTAATTAATTTTTTATTGATTTGTAGGTTTAATTGAAGAAGCAAATTGCCGGAGGCGACAATGAGAAAGATTACCGGTTACATATCACGTCACGATACTGCGAAGTGAGCGAGGAGATCGTTGGTTGGCTAAACGAGGATGAGCTGGCAGTTTTTACGGAAGGGAGTCCGTTCGGCAGGCTCGTCAACGCTGCCGCCAATTTCAATTTGTCGGCGCAGCTGTTGTGGTATCTCATCAAGTGCCAGATGCAGCTTCACAATCGTGACGAGCTTTGGATGATCATCGGGAAGAAACCGCTCCGTTTTTCAAAAACGGAGTATTGCTTAATCACGGGGCTGAAGTTCGCAGCCGAACCGGCGGTGAACCAAACGGATGAATTCGTCCGTCGTCATTTCCCGAGGAAAACGGCACTAACGCTTAAATTGTCGCACGTTAAGCAGCGGTTGGAGGAGTTGGCTGCGAACTCCACGGTGCGCGTCAATGACGAGAAGTTGAAGTTGGCCAACCTGTACTTTGCGGGGTACGTCTTGCTGCCCCGACCTTCCAAGAAGGATACCACCCTTCCGTCTTGGATCGTTTACTTAGTCGAAGACTCAGAGGCCTTCGAGCGTTATCCTTGGGGGACCGTGGCTTTCAAAGCGGCACTACGGTCGCTGAAACAAGATTTTGACGCTAATAAGGAAAGTAAGCTGATCAGTGGATTCGTACATCCACTTCAGGTTAGGGTTTTATATTTGAATGACTTTGTGAGTTTAGGGTTTCGTCTGTTTGCTAATATCCATTTCTTTGTCTTCAGATATTAGCATATGAGTGCATACCGGCCATCGCTGATAAATATGCTGAACTTAGAGAGTGGGCGAGGCCGCGTATATGCCGGTGGGTCACGAGGAATTGGTCCCGGAAGGGATGTCCGAAGTTGGTGGATGTTGCCGAGACGGTGCGCGGGTCCGATGTACGAGGTCTACTAGTGCCGATTGGAGAAGAGACGCGGGCCGATTATTTTCGCTACAGCGACTTCGAGGTCGCCGCGCCACACGACGACGTGTACGATAGGGTGGCGAGCCTACTGATGGACGGGGTGGAAGTTAGGTGCAGTCGTCGTGCGGCTGTAGGACATGTTGGACGACGGGCGGCAAACGAACCCAATTACGAAGCAGAGTCCATCCCTCAGCTCTCTATCAGATCACGGCAAGACGAAGAGAGGGGCATGGGCTCTGACTACGAGCCGCCGTCCATGCATGGAGGCAACTTCCATACGCCGCCGAGGTCGCCGCCAATGCCAGGGCCATCGCACGGGTATGGGCCATCGTCGGACCAGTATGACGAATTTGCACGCCACGTGGACCGGCGATTCGATGAATTTGGCAATCGGCTCGACACGTTTAGCAGCGGCTTCGACGCACTTAGCGGTCGGTTCGAGCATCTCGAGAACGAGTTTTCGCAATTCCGAGACGGCTTTGCGCAATTCCGAGACGATTACGATCGACGCTCCGACTTCTATGAGGAGCGGTTCAAATCGATGCAAGGTCTGGGCGAAAGCATCGGCGGCGTTGCGGATCAGTTGCAAGAGCTTCGGGGTGATTGGAAGAATTTATTCGGTCCACGTACACATACCGACGCGCCTCGTCGCGGTAACTATCTTTACCCCTAATTCAAATTTAATACATGCCGTAACTTACAATTTAATATGTATCGTAGACGACGAGGCGACTTCGACTGGGTGGACGCAATTTGCGGGGCAGGATCCACCCAGTTCGAGCGGATGGGGATGGCCGGCAAATGAGTATCCATGGGCGCAATTTGCGAGGCGGGATCCATCGCAGCAATTGGACGATGAATACGGCGCGCAGAGCCAGACATTTTATGAGGTCGACCCATCTACTTGGAGGGGCCTCGACTGGGATCAGTCGATGCTGCAATATTCGGCATTTACGATGATTTCTGTATAAGTGTGTAACGTTTCAGGGGAGAATGCGGCGTACATGTGTTGCGAGCGGCAATGAGCCTCATGTTTCGAGGTGACGACGTCTCCAATCTGACACAGAAGGATATTGTAGATTTTAGGAAATTTCTTACAATTTGTATTTTCCGTAAGGACTGGGGTTCTTGGTTTGGTCCAAAATAGTTGAATGTAATTTTTATTTTATTCAAGTGGCCTGTATGGTTTATTTAAATAATTTTTATGAAAACCCTAGCACGTTGTTGCTATGTAAATTTGTGTAAATTCATCTGAATAAGCATTAATGACGACATGACAAGCAATTATAAATATTTTATTTCTAATCACATCAAATCGACTGTTATGACACTGACAATATAACGAAAAAAGTAACAGACCACTAATTGACGAATGATTGTTGACTAGTCAACTCACATAAGCATGGGACCCTTGCGTTTGAGCACGGGTCCCTTGCTTTTAAACTAGGGTCCCCTGCAGTAGTCATCGAGCAAGGGTCCCGCGCATCATCTAGCGCGGGTCCACTGAACATGGGCCCGGACCACAGCACATTAGTTTGGGGACCATGCACAATTTTAATATTTTATCATTAGTATTTAATTTCTTTTTCGTATGAAGGTTACACTGACAAGGCATTGATTACACTGACATGCGCAGAAAAAGTAAGTACGTCAGTACAGACAATAATAATTTACCAATGATTGTTGACTAGTCAATAAAAATCCGCACGGGTCCGGTCTGCTGCGCATGGTCCCAAACTTATGCGCACGGTCCCAAGCAATTAAGCATGGGTCCGCGCACATAAGCACGGGTCCCGTGCGTGAGTTCACGGGTCCCTCGCGTGATCGCTGGGGTCCCGCGCATCCATCGCGCATTAGCTTGCGGGTCCACTGCGCATGAGCCCCGGACCACAGCACTCATGTGCGGGGACCCTGCGATTATTTTCGCGATTTTACACCATATTAAATAATTTCGAAGTTCGATTCAGCCTCCATACGAATATAATACGTCATATAATATCATAGCCAACAAAAGTTAGACATTTTTGCATATATAAGATACGAGTTTTCGATTGTGACATCCTAAACAAGTCACCAACATAAGGCAAGTTGTTGCTATGTAAATTTGCTCAATTATTGTGACATCCACCCAGTTCACCAACTTCACATTGGAAACAATAACCAAATAATGTAATTTTTTTTTCTGTACATTAACGACATAAGAGTAATCTTATGGTCAAGATTATTTTTTTTTTCGACAGCAATTTCGTTATGGTTAATTTTTTTGTAAAGATGTACAAAATATATATGTATATAATTACTGAAATTCATCCTAAACCCGTGCCTTGCTTTTTCTTTTCACACATCGAAAAGGACATCAGACATGACAAGACAAGACATTATGACACCTGCACTCAAAGCTGACATGTCTCAGACAAATAGTTGACTGACCAATAAATATTTAAATAATAACTCTGTCTGCAGACCAATAATTGACTCCAATTAGGGTTTGCAAAATTTCCGCACGGGACCGAAATTATGCGCAGGGACCATGCAAATAAGCACGGGTCCCAGCACATGAGCATGGGTCCCGTGCGTGAAAGCAAGGGACCTTCGCGCATAAGCACGGGCCCCGCACATCCAACGCGCATGCCCCCATTCACTAACCATAATTACATTATAAAACCATAAATTACGCTAATATAAACAAACTTTCGTTTCATAACAATAATAACTAGGTTCTATTACATTACAAAACCCTAAATTTAGAGGTTTTACCTCCTACTAAATTCGCCAACAGAAGGCAACCTATTTTTCTGTGGTCTTCCACGTTGACGCTCGCGAGGAGGTGGCAGCATTTCAACACTTCTTTCAATGTGTTCAGACACCGGCCATATAGTACCTTCGTAAGCTAACTTCCAACATCCCAAGCTGTAGTAAGGATCGACTAGTGAACCCACATCGACGTTGGCATAACCACAAGCAGCAATAGCGTGTGGGCAAGGAATTCGGTCGATGTCTAGCATCTTACAGGTGCACGTACGCAACTCTAGATCGACAACCTCGTTCAAGTTGTGCCCGTATACATTATACGTTAGACGCCCAACTTCCGATACGTGAAATCTTTGCGACCCAATGAAATTCTCGCGGAGGATCGACTCGACCTTCGGCGTAAACGACGTTGAATTCGCAGCGATAGAAGCTTCGCATGCTCTTCGATGCTTACTGAACCAAGATGATGTTAATCGGTGAATTGAGCCCAACAATCCTATAATTGGAAGTTCTCTATCCGCGCGTAGAGCCGCATTTATCGACTCCGATCCATTGGTCGTCATGATGTTATATCTCGACTTGGGACAATATGCCCTCATCCACCGTTTCATGTCAATCTCGGCAAGATATCGACCCGCCGACTTGAATGTTGTACCTAGAGCTTTGTAATGTGCATCGCACTCGGCCTTGGTGTAGGCATTCGCTACCCGCCAGAAAATGGGGCACGCACCCTTGTCCGCCGTTTTCGTCTTCACATTTTGCTGAATGTGCCATGCGCAGAAACCATGAAATGAATTCGGAAACACAGCAGGGACGGCATTCTTTATACCGGGGTTTCGGTCAGAAATAATGACGAGTTCGTTACTATCCGGTACGAAACGACTCAATCTAGTGAGAAACCACGTCCAAGATTCGGTTCCCTCCGAGTCAGCAAGACCCCATGCGAGCGGGTATTGATGGTAATCACCATCTTGCGCCGTAGCAATGAGCAAAACTCCTTTATATTTTCCCATCAAAAAAGTTGCATCGATAGATACGACTTTCCTCATGTATGCAAATCCCCTAACGCATGCGCCGTATGCTAAGAACATATATTTGAACCTCCTTTCTTCGTCCATCTCCCAATCCGTGATGCTGTCAACGTTTGCTTGCCTCAACGCATCCAAGTAGGCCGGGAGTAAACCGTAACAATCGTCCCTGTTACCAACTAATTCGTCCGACGCTAGTTGCTTCCCTTTCCAAGCCTTGTAGTACGAGACATCTACTCCCTTGTTCTGCATCATCGACATGATTGCCTTGGGTGGTGGAATGTCTTTAGGACCGGTGAAATGTTCCAGCAGAACTTGTGATACAACTGACGAACTTCCTTGCCGATGTCTACGGCGACGATGAGAAACCCCGCAGTTGTGCTTGCCGCAGTAAGTTCTGATTGAGAAAAAAGGGGAGTCCTTGTTCTGTGCAGCTCGTACTCGCCATGTGCATCCTTCGGTTGCGCATTTCGCTACGTACATGGTTTTATTTGACCGGACCAATTTGAACTCGAAACACGCATCAAGGGCGACTTTAGTAATCACGTCCTTGACTTCCTTCTTGTCCCGAAATTCCTGACCAACAAACAGGCTTGAACCATCCCCGAATCCATACGTGCCGTCGTCAGCATGTGGAGAGTTATGCTCCGCCATTGTCACATCGTCATTATCACTTTCCGAAGCATACTGTTCCTCGGGTTGTTCGAACGTATCATCTTCATTCTCATTTTGATTCTCCCACGGTCCGGTTTGATCTTCTTGAAAACCCTCGTATTCAGAACAGTGGTAGTTAGATGTGTCGCCCATGTAACCTTCCACGGGATGGATTTCCTCATTTGCGTCGCACTGCTCTATTAGACCCACATTGAAATTCGATTCATCATTAAGATGAGCTTGTGGTGGTGTGACACTGACAAAGGATGCAGCCTCAACATGGAGCACGGGTCTAGACTGTGGACCACCAAAACCAAGGTATGCACGTATACCGTAGTCATTCTCGATGTAGATGGGTCGTGGGAAATCGTAAACTACGCTAGGCATGTAGCTTAACGTGAGTTTACAATTCTCGCTGCATAGCGACAAAACCTTCACAATCTCATCCTTCACGTCATCTAACGTGCATGTTTCCTCATCGACCAAGATTGATTGCCATCTATGAGTAGGAAGAGGACACCACTTCGAGGTATTGTCCTCGCCAATTATCCACTGACCCTCGACTTGGAACACAATGTTAGTGATCGTCATGATTACCCCTGCAATAGAAGTAAAATTTATTAGAACCGTAGTTTGCAAAACCCTAGTTTGCGAAAACAATAGTTTGCAAAAACAATAGTTTGCGAAACCCTAGTTTGCGAAACCCTAGTTTGCAAAAACAATAGTTTGCAAAAACGCGAAAACAATAGTTTGCAAAAACCATAGTTGTGTTTGCTAACGTGATTTCTAGGCATAATTAAAGCCCTAACAGCTTCCAAACCCCTAACAGCTTTCGAAAACCCTAACAGCTATCGAAAACCCTAACATATAAGCACGGACCCCTGCATGGGACCCAAGCTCTAGAGCGCGAGACCCACGACTTAGTGCGCGGGACCCATGCCTTAGGACGGCCCATGCACTGATGCGCGGGACCCCTGCTCCAGTGCGCGCGCCCCCTGCACTGATGCACGGAACCCAGGCACCAGCGTGCGGGGACCCTGAACTGATGCCCGGGTCCCGTGCTCTAGCGCGCGCGGACCCGTGCTCCATTGCGCGCGCGCACTGCATGCGGGACCCCAGCGCCAGCGCCTGGGACCCGTGAACTGATGCCCGGGTCCCGTGCTCTAGCGCGCGCGGACCCGTGCTCCATTGCGCGCGCGCACTGCACTGATGTGCGGGACCCCAGCGCCAGCGCCTGGGGCCCGTGAGCTGATGCCTGGGTCCCGTGCTCTAGCGCGCGCGGACCCGTGCTCCAGTGCGCGTGGCCCCTGCCCCAGCGTGCGGGGACCGTGTAAACATGCGCGGGGCCCCAGATCTAATGCATGGGGCCCTTGTGGATATATGTGCGGGTTCCATGAAGCATGGCCACGAGTTTCGTCTTTCCGATTAGAAATTCAAAATTCTCGTGGCCAAACATCACGTAAATGACAAAATCACGTAATTTGGAGAGTAAAAATTCGTAATTCAAAAAAAAAACTTACTGTAAAGAGTTAGAGCTGGATTTTTCCTTCCAGACTTGTTTCGCAGACTTCGAGTTCGACTTAGTGACGAAAATGAGGCTGTGTTTTTCTTTAGAAACGATGAAGAAGAAAGGATGGATCGATCTGGGTTGGTATAGTAATTATTACGCATTTACACCCATTAAATGGAGTTTCGTTCCTTTTATATATATACAGATTATGTATGTATATTTATTTTTCTTTTTCTTTTATTTCTAGTTAATTAACGAGGGTTTAAAGAAGATGGTTAACAGTTAATTAAAATGAAGGCCATTGACAAAAAAAAAACGTCAAGAAGGCTATTTTTTTAATATTGACCGAGTCAAGGGCCATTTTTTTAAAAGACCCTGTTAGCAACACGCGTCTATCAGATTTGACTTCAGCTCATCGAAGCCCAACACCACCACTCACACCCGCCCGAATATATCCCAATGACCTCTCGCACTTGTGCTGCCCGTTCTCGTAGTAAAGATCTTACCAGTGTGACCTCGTAATTCCACGGCATAGCAGTAGCCATCGTGGCTGACTGCGAACCTACACGCTTTTTATAACATCACGCACGATTTCCTCTTATGTACTGTTGTAGTTAGGGAGAAGGATCATATTTTTATTTTGAGATTTGGGCCCTATCACTGGGATTGAGCCCGTTTGAGAAGCCCAAATTCATCGGCTTACTGATTGGTATGAAATAAAATTACTTCACACTCCGTCTCGTCGGGCATTAGTATTTCTTTGAGTATTATTACGTCATTAGGGTTACCTCTGGTTGGTTTCCCTCTCTCTGACGATCACGAGGCAGTAGATTTTGGTAATCAAACATCCTTCATGTGATCGAATTTTTGAAATTAGTTTGTGAATATTACGTGATCCAGTTATTGTGTGCCGATTGTAGTCCGTTAAGGCTTCTTGCTTGATCTGATCATCACGTTTTCTTCTTTTTTCTTTTTTTTGTTTTTTTCAGTTTTTTTTTTTTACTTTTGAGGAAATCGTGTTATGAGAATCTCTTGATTGCAATGCATGTACGGTTGTATCTAATCGATAGTAGTACTGGTGAGAATTAGGCTGGATCTAGTTGATGAACACTTATATGTTCTTTCCCCGTGTGGTGTGTCCTTTTGAAGTCGAGTAAAAGTTTAATTTTTTCCTAATTCATTCTGAAGTCAGTTTTTGCTCGTGTCTTTCAAAGTTTATTCTTTCATTCTGTCCGCATTTGTTATTGCTGAATCGAAGCTAAATGGAACCTCATTTAAATGGAAATACAAACTGCAAATATGGTTTGTGATCGCAGCTTCGGTTGAATTGCTTATTTTTTCAGTTGGTGCGTGCTTGCTTCTTGTTTGGGGTTAGATATTTTCCAATATGACTTGTATTAGTAATTTTCTCTGGAGCTTTCTTACCAAGCTGTTGGTAGTTATAAAATAGCAGAGGATGGATCCTGAGGATGATTATGATAAAGATGCTGCAAGTTCTTCAGGCAGACCAGTGAATCAGCAAAAGTTGGGCCAACCCAATACTTCGGGTCAATCATCTCAACCAGTTGATGTTGGTAATGATTTTCTTTTTCCAATAAGTTTTGTCCAGTAACCGTATGAGTTATGTAGCAGTCTCTTGACGAAGCTTTTGCTGGACCATGCTCATATGTTCCAGTTCTCCATTACTTACTCGATTTTCCCTTTTCTTTTACTGGAAACTTATAAGATTATGTAACTGTTGATTAGGACACCTTTCAAATCCCATCATTTGAATTATTCTCTAACTCCACTTCTTCCTTATCAGCTAAAGTGCTATGCCTTACTGTTGATATTTAATCTGAAATGTGTCCTACAAGATTACTTCACGTTCACTTGTTAATGGCCTTGGTATTAATAAGTTACTTACGTGAATGCAGCACCTCCCCAGCCTACTGATCCTACAGTGAGGAAAGCTGCAGACAATTTGGCAATTTTTGTGGCCAAAAACGGTAGGCAGTTCGAGCATGTTTTTAGGCAGAAAAGCCCTGGGGATACACCTTTCAAGTACGTATCGCGAATTATTTACTCCCTATGAGTTGTTTTTAGTTTGAACGGAGCGGAGCTGCTTCTGAAGTATATCTTGTAGCATATGGTGTTTTATTTCATCTTTCTGTGGTGGTTAATTGTTTAATCTGCATCTTAGTGGGCCTCTTCTTTACTTGATATCCCTAATCAATTGTACTTTTGCTGTTTGCATTCTTAAGATCTTGGGAGTACCTGATAAAGATTAAAGATAAATTCGATTTTGTTATGTGTTTGTAAGATATTTAACAGAAGTAAAATTTTATGTTTGTTATTGCGCGCAGATTCTTGTTTGATGAAAGCTGTTCTGATTACAAATACTATGGATATCGCCTGGCTGAGGAAGAGAAGGTTTTGTCCCAAGCCGGAGACATCGAAAAATTACGTAGTGGTTGGTGCCTTGATTCCAAAACTTAAAGCTGCATATATATATTTGCACTCGTTTTATTTACATATTGAGTTGAATGCAATTTTGGAATCGTGAGGAAGCTTTTCTGGTAACAAAGTTGCTTATTAGAACATACAAGTGAAACGACTATTATTTTGTTTCCTGGCTGTTTTGGCTTTCTGAGTTTGAGGACGATAGGGCCCCTTTCCCTTTACTCCTGGTTTAATATAGCTGGAAGTAATAATTAGATGAACAGACGACAATTCAATGACTGTACTACTAATCTTTCCTGATTACATTGTGCTTGATGATATCCGTGACTTGTATAGTGGTTGCTGTTATTTGAGTGGATTTGTTACAACACGTCAACATTCTCCAATATTGCGTGGGTGAAAACCAATTGTGTTTATGGATGAAAATTCCTTCATTTTCTTATCTAATCCTGGTAATTTCCTAGTACTTTTCCAGATCCCTACTCATAATAGTATAAGATGGAACTAGGTTGTCCGACGGACATGCTTTTGCATAATAAAGTTCTATGCATCTCAACTTGGTGATTGCAATGTGGTTATGTTCATTGATTGATTGATTTATTTATTTATTTATTTTCATGAGTGGTTTAGGCATCAATGCATTAACGATATGGAGTAATTCGCTCGTGGATTTAGCGTCTTCAAGCACCCATCTCAATGTTATCAGTCTGAATTATGTAGCAATAAGTTTTGTCCAGTAACCAGTATGAATTATGTAGCAGTCTCTTGACGAAGCTTTTGCTGGACCATGCTCATATGTTCCAGTTCTCCATTACTTACTCGATTTTCCCTTTTCTTTTACTGGAAACTTATAAGATTATGTAACTGTTGATTAGGACACCTTTCAAATCCCATCATTTGAATTATTCTCTAACTCCACTTCTTCCTTATCAGCTAAAGTGCTATGCCTTAGTGTTGATATTTAATCTGAAATGTGTCCTACAAGATTACTTCACGTTCACTTGTTAATGGCCTTGGTATTAATAAGTTACTTACGTGAATGCAGCACCTCCCCAGCCTACTGATCCTACAGTGAGGAAAGCTGCAGACAATTTGGCAATTTTTGTGGCCAAAAACGGTAGGCAGTTCGAGCATGTTTTTAGGCAGAAAAGCCCTGGGGATACACCTTTCAAGTACGTATCGCGAATTATTGTTGTTTTTAGTTTGAACGGAGCGGAGCTGCTTCTGAAGTATATCTTGTAGCATATGGTGTTTTATTTCATCTTTCTGTGGTGGTTAATTGTTTAATCTGCATCTTAGTGGGCCTCTTCTTTACTTGATATCCCTACTCAATTGTACTTTTGCTGTTTGGATTCTTAAGATCTTGGGAGTACCTGATAAAGATTAAAGATAAATTCGATTTGTTATGTGTTTGTAAGATATTTAACAGAAGTAAAATTTTATGTTTGTTATTGCGCGCAGATTCTTGTTTGATGAAAGCTGTTCTGATTACAAATACTATGGATATCGCCTGGCTGAGGAAGAGAAGGTTTTGTCCCAAGCCGGAGACATCGAAAAATTACGTAGTGGTTGGTGCCTTGATTCCAAAACTTAAAGCTGCATATATATATTTGCACTCGTTTTATTTACATATTGAGTTGAATGCAATTTTGGAATCGTGAGGAAGCTTTTCTGGTAACAAAGTTGCTTATTAGAACATACAAGTGAAACGACTATTATTTTGTTTCCTGGCTGTTTTGGCTTTCTGAGTTTGAGGACGATAGGGCCCCTTTCCCTTTACTCCTGGTTTAATATAGCTGGAAGTAATAATTAGATGAACAGACGACAATTCAATGACTGTACTACTAATCTTTCCTGATTACATTGTGCTTGATGATATCCGTGACTTGTATAGTGGTTGCTGTTATTTGAGTGGATTTGTTACAACACGTCAACATTCTCCAATATTGCGTGGGTGAAAACCAATTGTGTTTATGGATGAAAATTCCTTCATTTTCTTATCTAATCCTGGTAATTTCCTAGTACTTTTCCAGATCCCTACTCATAATAGTATAAGATGGAACTAGGTTGTCCGAAGGACATGCTTTTGCATAATAAAGTTCTATGCATCTCAACTTGGTGATTGCAATGTGGTTATGTTCATTGATTGATTGATTTATTTATTTATTTATTTTCATGAGTGGTTTAGGCATCAATGCATTAACGATATGGAGTAATTCGCTCATGGATTTAGCGTCTTCAAGCACCCATCTCAATGTTCTCAACAACGCTTCACCCGCCGTGGTCATGGTTGGAAGGCTCGCTCGTCATCTCCACCTCTTCAACCCTGAATACGATCAGAACCCCTTAACGAAACTCCCACTTCCGGTGCGTAATTCGAGTGATCCAATCGAGATCTCTTTGGTGAGTTCTTGCAACGGGTTGCTTTACATGAAAATTAGATGCGCTGGTGAGTTCAATTCGGTTATATTTAACCCAATGACTAACGAATACGTTAGTGTGCCTGGTGGCGACTATGTGGGATTTCGAGCGTTGGGCTTTAGTGCCCTCGCTAATCGGTACAAGATGTTGCACGTCTACCAAACGTTCTCTAATCCGATCTATGGTGTTAGAATCCACGACGTTGGGTCTGGCTTGTGGAGGGACGTCGAGACAAATTATAATATCAACTTGGTATCATCGCTCATTTACTTGAAAGGTGCTGCCTATATGTTTTTGGGGAAGGTAGTAGCTTACTTTGATTTCGATAGGGAAGATTTTGGGGAAATTGCGTTGCCTAGTGAATTGAGAATGGAATCTCGTCTGCTACCTGTGATTGGCATGGGAGATTTAGGTGGTTGTTTGTGCGTGTATGACTTCCATTGCAAATCCGGATGGAACAATTTTATGAAGTGGGAGCGTTTCGATTTGTGGGTCATGAGAGACGAGAATTCTTGGAGCAGAGAGTTTGTAATAGACGATCCTTTGATTTCTCATCTTTATCCCCAAGCTATCTTCAAGCCGGTTCAGGTTCTCAGCACTGGTGAAATACTTATGCTTTGGATGGGCTGTGAGTGGTTAGGTTACCACCCAAAGTATAAAACGCTGAGATATTTTCTCCAGCCCCCAAAAGATGATTATGAGTCCGCTATACCTTTTAATCCTAGCTTTGTACCCCTCAAATATCAGCTTCAGATCGACGGTGCTATGGTGCAACGAGGTTTATCGAGGTACGATGAATGCTTTTGAATTATCATATATGCCTTTTACAAGTTGAATATGATTGCAGACTTTCTTCTGTTCGGTTTGACATACCTACCTTTCTTTAGCAAGCCTTAGTCATTGTTCGTCTATACCTTATTGCCTCCTATTGAATTTGATTTGGTTAATTTATATTAAGATTGATACTCAAAATATATATATATATATATGTATATATAATATTTTCCTCTGGCTTATTTAGTAGCTAGGTAATTTGTTTTTTCCTTACGAATCAGCTAACTTTGTTGCAGTTGAAGCAGTTTGGATTTACTTGGCTGGGTGGGATTGTGGAAAGATTAGCAGCGGAGCATGAGGATTCGTTGATTCAATTTAAAACATTTTATGGCTTTGGTCCTAAAACAATGAACTATGTAGGCTGAATTTTAATAATGTTCGTTGTGCTATGACTATCGACCTGCATTACTTTCTCTGACGCCAAATTCAAGCACCAGAGAATAACATATTTGAACAGCTTGAAATTGCATTATTTAAAACGATAGTGAATTCCTCCAAATACCATCCGAATGGATACATATACATATGGTAAATGGTCACAAAAAAAATATAGCAAATTATAAGATAAAATAGTAATTGAACCAGACCAAATTAAGCGGGGCGGTGAATATAACCCCTCCACAATATTTTCTTTTATACGTTATCATTAATTAAAAATAATTAATAGTGAAATTTTAAATTTACATTCCGAACACGTCATATGATTTACTTCTAATTGTTCAAGAAAATATGATTTACTTCTAATTGTTCAAGAAAATAGCTTCTCTCTAACAACTGATTTCAATATGAAAAAAAAAACCACTCCCTTACTCAGTAAGATTTACTTCTAATTGTCAAAACTATCTACCGTTGGTGAGTCTTCTTCAACACGAAATTTTCGGCCAGACTGTTTTTCTGGACTTAGGGAAGTCAATTCGCTTCTAGAAATATGCTTTTTACTGGACTTGGAACTTTATTTTACATCTTTATTTCCTCCAAAGCTAATAATATATTGCTATTTATTTTCTTGATATTGTAAGAAAAACTGCTCTGCTCTGCAAAGATTGGAGCTTCAATTAATGCGATCCATAGTTCAAAGAGAAAGCACAAATAAAGGATACAACTTATTATAAGCAAGAAACTATCAGTTGGTTAAATCCATGCTAAAGTCCCAAGTTTCCTTGCCAGATCTTCGTCTGAGGCCCGAGAACTCAGTTTGGCTACGTTGTTGTCCCAGAAATATTCCCCCGCAATGCTTTTCACTTGCGGGTTTAACGCCACATAACAAGTCGTCGAAGCACCCTAAGTTCAAAATCTCAGCCGTAGCGAAAGAGAGAAGTACCAATATTTATGTTAGGTTGTTTGCAATGGATTGATGTCGTTAGAAGTATCGATGTTTCTTGAACGGCGTCTTACTTGTTGGACAGTTTTAAACATCAATTTCCCCGAGTGCAAAGATTACACCTGCGCCGTAATAAAGTTAGTGAATTAATAGGGTCTCAAGACGAATAGTTATTTCAAGAAGCGTTATAGTACCTTCGAAAACGCCGAGATGCCTGAATATATTGGTCCCGATAGTTCCAGGATGAACTGAATTTGCAACTACATCTGCGCCTTCTTCCTTCGACATGCAAGAAGAAAACAAATTTTATAGTTCCGTGATTTTCTGATAAACCTCTCGGGGAAAGAAAGAAAGTCGGATTTATTATACCTTCAAACGCTTGGCTAATTCACGAGCATGGAGTATGTTAGCGAGCTTCGAATGGCCATATGCACACACCATCGATAAGAAAAAAACAGATACGATATTGCTTTCGATTATATATAGACATAAATGTATATACCCTTCTTGATCATTGAGTTTTTCGAGACGAATCCCCTTCACTGTATGCCAGGAGATAACCCTCGGAAGAAACATTGACGATTCTACCTTCAACTTTCATTTCCCGGGCAGATTTCTTCATCGGGTCCAACAACAAATTAGTTAGCAGAAAGTGACCTGAGAATTCAAAAGAAAATGGCATAATTCGAATCAAGAAACAGAGGAAAGCATCGTTCATTATCAACAGCAGAAGTAGATAGAATCATATAAACACCTAAATGGTTGGTCGCAAATTGTAAACTCTATCCCGTCTTTGGACAGCCTATACGGTGTGCCGCCAGTGCCTGCATTATTACTGAAACACAGTTTCTCAACTTAGAAGATTAACTTAACCAAACCAAGTAATCACAACACAACGATCTATTATTGCAGGATTTGAAAGAATTAGATATGTATTTTCAGGACTTATTCCTTACATTAAGATGTTCAGCGAACGTCTCGAAGAAGCGAACTCGTCAGAGAATTTTCTAACAGAAGCCATAGAGCAGAGGTCCAACTCCATAACATCAACTTTAGCAGAAGGGATTTCCTTAGTTATGGCTTCTTTAACTTGTTCGCCAGCGGCTATGTTCCTTACAGCTAGTACAACGTTAACCCCACGGATAGCAAGAACGCGCGCAGTTTCTAAACCTATGCCGCTCGAAGCCCCTGACGTATTGTCGTGTTGTAATAACAGAAGAGAGACATTCAAACATCTTTCGAAGTAATCGAACCCAAAATCAGAGCATGTTATTGGAAAACCTGTGACTATTGAAGTGAGCCCTGAACCATCGATTCCATGGGTTACATCCTCGGCAGTTGAATACCCAGAGAACCCTGAAGGACCTTTCCTTGGAAGCGCCACCACATCGCTGTTCTTTCACTATACTGTGCTTCGCCGCACAAAGTTTTGATCTTTTTGGCGTTCAAAGTTGGTAGGAGAGCCTCTTAAGAGTCAAAACATAGTTTCATGTGATTCGTACGTTCTCGCTTTAAAACAACTATCGACGCAAATGATTGGCAAATTCCGTAGCAACTTAAACCATTAGTCTTTCACTTCAACGAAAACCTTCGGCTCTAACCATCCTACCTTCATCACATCTTCCGCCGAGCAGCAAAGCTCCTTCCTTTTCCTTGCTGCCGAGAAAGAAAACGCTCTGCTCCCTAACGGTGTCGTATCCCCCAAGCGAGAACGTACGAATCACATGAAACTATGTGTTAGGAATCGTGAATCAAGAATTCAGATTAAACAGTTTTGGTGATTGTCCAAACTTGATAAAGAATACCGGTCAGAAGAACATAAGACCGAAGATTAAAAGACCAGATAATCAGTCTGAAGGAAATTGTTCAAGCCTGGTTAAGGATACCAGTTAGAAGAAGATTAAATGACCGGATGTCAATCAGCAGATTACATATGCACAGGAGACCGGATATTAGTTAGAAGAACACAAGACTGGTTATTAGAAGAAGCGTGCCTAAAACCGAAAGATATACCGGACTCGGTAGGAGCCAAGATCAGAACTCAGATACCGGACCGATAAAGGGCGAAGACTGGAGTTCTGTCATCAAGCATGCCACATGTTCAAAGATTCAAATTTACTCAAAGGCGGGATAATGAAACCTACTGTCGAAATCTTTAATGCAAGGCTGCCATAGGAAGTCAGGTCGAAGTCAAGCCAAGCTTAGAATGGAAAAAGCAAATGAGACAGTATAGACTGCTGCCAAGACCGGACAGTACCCATTTTGGGAAAGTGCATTTAATGCACAGCTCAGCACTTGGAGCCATATCACAACGGTCTTCTTCATCAACAAACAAGTATATATATCACAGAAGAAACACTGAAGAAGACAACAACACAACCACGAGAAATCAATCAGACAAAATTCAAGAACAAAGCGAGAAATTTAGAAAGTGTTGTCCTCACTATACGATAACCGGTCAGGTTAAGTAAGTGAGTTATTGTTATTCCGACGGACTGTAAAAAGCTGTTGAAGTAGGTGGATTGTATTTTACGACTGCCTAGGGATTCACTAGATAAGGCTGAGGGCAGCCGGGTAGGTTGTACTGTGAGTGTATAACTGAAGTCTAGTGAACCTTCCTCACGAGGAAGAAGGGGAGACGTAGGAGATTTAACTCCGAACTTCCAGAAACAAACTGGTATCTTCTTTCACACACACACTAACACTACGCATAGATTATCGGTTTCTAAGTCAGAACCGATCTACAAGCTTCCGCGAATAACACATAGAGAAAAATCAAGCACCGGTATTAACCTTAACCGGTTAACTACCAAAAAGGCGTCAAGCGTTTATTCACCCCCCCTCTAAACGCGAAAACCGATCCTATCAAGTGGTATCAGAGAGGGTTTGCTTGATTTTTTTTTACTAACCATGACTTTATCAGATCAGCTTCTTATGTTTAGCAGGGAAAATTTTCTTGAGTGGAAAATAAGGTTGATGACCTACCTTTATGCGCAAGATGATGAAATGATCGACGTACTGGAAAATGGACCATTCGTGTTCAACAAGATAAACGCAAGACATGCTGTCTACCCTGACGAGCCAAGAGAAATTCCAAAGGAAAGACACGAGCTGTCAGCAGAAGAGAGACGAAAGACAAATCTGGATAATATTGCAAAAAATGCCATATTCAAAACTCTGGACATAGAAGTCTTCAGACAAGTTATGACAGGCAAGACCGCTAAGGAAGTGTGGATCAAACTAAGTCGACTTGGGGAAAACCAAGAAATCAACGAGCTCAAGGAAAATCCAACAGAAGCTCTGGAAGACGGAAAATCATCCAATGTGACACAGGTTAATCAGCGTAAGCTAAGCGATAATACTAACATTCAACTTAAATATGACAGGACCGGATCCAAAGCTGAGAATGACTCCAAAGAGGAGACAAACCAATACCTAAGGTGGAAGAAGGCACAAACCTCCACGACTAATGGAGATAGCCACAGATGGGATGATACCGATTCCGATGAATCAAGTTCTGAGGATGAACCAAGCAACCACAAAGTCGAACCAGATCTTATCTGCCTGATGGGAGATCAATCAGATCCAGAAAATAAGTTCACCTATGAAGAAGTTCTAGATGCTCTTCAGAATATGGCTGATGAATACTGGAAACTGAACGAGAAGTTAAAAGTGGCAGAAAAAGGAAAAGCACCAGCGCTAGAGGATACCGGACCTCTTCTTGAAAAGATCAGCCATCTACAGGAAGAAAACCTCAAGCTCAAAGAAGCAGCCGAAAAGAATGCATCAGAAAACAAGAAGCTGACCGCCTTGGTCCAGTCATGGACTAAGTCAACAGAGACATTCCAATGTCTCCAAGGTTCCCTAAGGGATGCTGGTGACCGAACCGGACTCGGATACGACGAAAGAATTGATGTCGACAAACCAACAACATCCGCACAACCTACTACTCCAAAGGTGATCAACTTTGTTCGTCCTGCAAACTATAACCCAGTTTCTGTTGCTCCTATGAACAGGTCTAAGGAAACTGGAGTGAAACATACCTACAATTCCTCAGTGTCCTACGCAAGGACAAGACCTCAGGTAGCAAGGGGGAATAATGTAAGAAATGCTCCACATAAAGGAATACCCCAACAATTGAGGGGGAATACAGGAGTAAATTATGATTCACGAAGAAGAAGACCTCAACGACCAAGGGGGAATGGCCACGATACAAAACCAGGGACACAAGGCTACAGAAGACCCAAAGACCGGTCTCAGAATAGGAATAATAAATATAAATATCTTATTGATCCCACTACCGGTAGACACGTTAGGATAATCCAATTATGGATACCTAAGGTACTAATTCCTAACCGGACTCAAAGAGATTTGAGTACCGAGGATTTTATTTGTTCTTGCAGGAATACATGCAGGAACTCAACCGGTTCTACTAATCTCTAGACAGCAGATGCTGTAGGCACATGCCCAGGGGGAAAGACTCTCGCTGAGATCGAACCATGTGCCAAGTCAGCGGCTACCTTTGAAATAGGTATCCAGCAACTGTCTGAGCCGGTACAAGCAAGAAAGAACTTACAGTCAATGTGCTTGGTTACTGTATAAGTGAAGGAAAAGAAAACAGAAATTGCTCTTTCTAAGCCTTGTACTAACACCATGCCTAAGGACCATAGCGTATGCTGTGAGTCATCTATATACTGGCAAGCTTTAGGTAAAAATGCAGTAAAGAGAGGGAATCAGGTGTCTGGAGAAAGGCACAACAGATGATCAGAATAACCAAGCGGTAGCAGCCAGACAGGACCCCGGAAAGGAAGCTCCGAACCGGGAAAATCAAGCAATAAAGGAACAAACCAGTTTCAAAAGAGCGATACTTGTCTAAAAGAAACCGGGACAGTGTATTGCAAGAAGCTTGCACCTAAGGGAGCCTACTGAGGGGGAACGCCTCAAGCAAAGGGAAGAAGAAGGCTCTCAGAAGACCAAATAGCGCTCAAGAGACGATCAAATCAGCCTGGCGACTAATCAGAATAACTGGTGGAAATACGAACTAAGGGGGAATTTATCAGCAGGAACTGAATTAGTCTTGAGATCAACTAAGTCCGGAAGTTCCCATCAAAGACCGACAATCCATACCGGAGAAAGACAACTAAAGGGCAATCGGTGAGGGAAATAATCTCAGCTCCAGACAAATGGCGTGATGGTGCTCTACATGGAGACTGGTTTTCAGCCGACTGAATGACTGAGTGTAGCTTTGGACTCTAACTAGTGGTTAAGGAGCAGACAAACATGGGTCAACAAGCAAGCTCTTCTATTGAAGGAAGGTTACAGCCTTAAAAGGAAAAGTAGTAGAATTACCAAGGCTGTCAACCCGGTGAAGATAGTCGAAAGCACTGAAATCAGGAAAGAGAGACTAAGTGCAGGAATGACAAACCGGTGAACTACACACAGCTGCATCAGACTGGTTCTCAAAAGCAGAGTTTACTCTTTGTCTAAGTATCTAAGCTGTCTCAAAGGCCTTCTGAAACCGAAACTATCCATGACTGACCAATGGATAAACATGCGACTCCTACTGAGCGGATAAAGACCGGGTCTCTTCGATAATTGTGCCCCATCAATGCACATATTATTGAAGTTTATACAGCTGGCTTTGAAACTTGCATGATATTAGAGAAGGTGAATAGTCATGTCATCAACGAATCTCTGTCATCGGACAAGACATAAAGTTCCGACGCACTGAAAAGAAGATAAGCATGGCTTGGAATACTGTACACCCGTGACACAAGTTGACAGGAATTTTTCGGCTATTTAAAGACCTCACGACCCTCTTCAAAATCCCAGTCACTCAACAACAACTAAGTTCAAAATGCCTGAGTTACCGAAACATCCACAACCCTCAGTCAGGATAAGCCTCACAACCAGAAAAAGCTTAACAAGTCCAAGCCCAGTTTTCTTACCCAATCGTCTCAAAGCAGTATCTCCAACAGACTGGATGCAGTTTCATCCATTAGATCATTCAAAGACCTCACGGCGGTCAAACAAAGCTACAAAGACGCTGCTGTGGACTAGCAGGCTTTTTAAAACAAGTCCGACGGCACAGAAGGAGAGCTCTGGGATGCTCTCTGATGACTGGACGAGTTGGATCAGATGCACCCAGTCATCAGCTTCTTACCCAGAGCTGAACAAAAGATGCCACGGACCGGGCGAACCATCAGGGCACTACAAGGACCCAAAGGAGAAGATGGCGCCCCACCAGTCCCTTGTAGACTATCGACCCACCAAGAGACGGCGTAGAAATCGAGCGGTTGAGAAGCCATGGGTTACCTTATCGCTCCTACCAGCCTCTCGAAGAGACGGTCGAGAATCCATCAAGGAAAGGGACTGGAAAAGGGGAATCGGTTACCCGGGATTGAATGCCATGCCAGGCGCATACCCGGATACCGGTTCCTATCGGTTTCGTTGCGCTTTCAGTGGTACCAACAAGCGGACAACCACCATGACGCAACAACCGATTCTCCAAGGAGCTCAACTAAAAGCGTGAGTCCTGGAGACAACTGGAGCTTTGTACGAGCTGCTAAGACTGGACGGGTCAGAAGAAGATTTCTTCAGACCTTTAAGCGTCCGGTCAAATCTGCGCGCAGCTACAGAGCTACCGGTTTCATTGTGCTTCAGAAGGAGAGAACAACGGTGATGATGACTCTCCTGCACAATGTCTACCTTTCCTCACACCGGACATGTGATTGTCAAAAAGGGGGAAGAAGAGTACTGTCCACTGCCCAATACTAATTGGGGAGAAAGGGAAGATGGCAGTACTGAACGAAGCTGCTGGCAGACCAGGACATACCAGAGAGACCTTGGGATGCCAACAACCGGAAGATCGAAGAAGTATACCGATACTGGTTGTGACAAGCAGTGTGAAGAAGAGTGCTGCTAGCTGAGAAGAAAGGGCAGATGGAACTGCTGCAGCACTAAGGCGAAGCAGAAGGCAGACCGGGATGTACCAGAGAAACCGGACGATGCCATCAACCGGAAGATCGAAGAAGTTTAGCATATCTAAGGAATAGATAGGCCAACAACGGTTGTAATAGATCGGTAGTTTATGTATCAAATTTCCTTTGATATAATAAATACCGTTCTGCTTCGTTGAGTTTTGACAATCACCAAAAAGGGGGAAATTGTTAGGAATCGTGAATCAAGAATTCAGATTAAACAGTTTTGGTGATTGTCCAAACTTGATAAAGAATACCGGTCAGAAGAACATAAGACCGAAGATTAAAAGACCAGATAATCAGTCTGAAGGAAATTGTTCAAGCCTGGTTAAGGATACCAGTTAGAAGAAGATTAAATGACCGGATGTCAATCAGCAGATTACATATGCACAGGAGACCGGATATTAGTTAGAAGAACACAAGACTGGTTATTAGAAGAAGCGTGCCTAAAACCGAAAGATATACCGGACTCGGTAGGAGCCAAGATCAGAACTCAGATACCGGACCGATAAAGGGCGAAGACTGGAGTTCTGTCATCAAGCATGCCACATGTTCAAAGATTCAAATTTACTCAAAGGCGGGATAATGAAACCTACTGTCGAAATCTTTAATGCAAGGCTGCCATAGGAAGTCAGGTCGAAGTCAAGCCAAGCTTAGAATGGAAAAAGCAAATGAGACAGTATAGACTGCTGCCAAGACCGGACAGTACCCATTTTGGGAAAGTGCATTTAATGCACAGCTCAGCACTTGGAGCCATATCACAACGGTCTTCTTCATCAACAAACAAGTATATATATCACAGAAGAAACACTGAAGAAGACAACAACACAACCACGAGAAATCAATCAGACAAAATTCAAGAACAAAGCGAGAAATTTAGAAAGTGTTGTCCTCACTATACGATAACCGGTCAGGTTAAGTAAGTGAGTTATTGTTATTCCGACGGACTGTAAAAAGCTGTTGAAGTAGGTGGATTGTATTTTACGACTGCCTAGGGATTCACTAGATAAGGCTGAGGGCAGCCGGGTAGGTTGTACTGTGAGTGTATAACTGAAGTCTAGTGAACCTTCCTCACGAGGAAGAAGGGGAGACGTAGGAGATTTAACTCCGAACTTCCAGAAACAAACTGGTATCTTCTTTCACACACACACTAACACTACGCATAGATTATCGGTTTCTAAGTCAGAACCGATCTACAAGCTTCCGCGAATAACACATAGAGAAAAATCAAGCACCGGTATTAACCTTAACCGGTTAACTACCAAAAAGGCGTCAAGCGTTTATTCACCCCCCCCTCTAAACGCGAAAACCGATCCTATCACTATGTTTTGACTCTTAAGAGGCTCTCCTACCAAGTTTGAACGCCAAAAAGATCAAATCTTTGTACGGCGGAGAATCACAAGCGATGTGGTGGCTCTTTCAAAGAAAAGGTCCTTCAGGATTCTCTGGGTATTCAACTGCCGAGGATGTAACCCATGGAATCGATGGTTCAGGGCTCACTTCAATAGTCACAGGTTTTCCAATAACATAGTCGTGCTCTGATTTGGGTTCGATTCCTTCGAAAGATGTTCAAATGTTTCTCTTCTGTTATTACAACACAACAACACGTCAGGGGCTTCGAGCGGCATAGGTGTAGAAACTGCGCGCGTTCTTGCTATCCGTGGGATTAACGTTGTACTAGCTGTAAGGAACATAGCCGCTGGGGAACAAGTTAAAGAAGCCATAACTAAGGAAATCCCTTCTGCTAAAGTTGATGTTATGGAGTTGGACCTCAGCTCTATGGCTTCTGTTAGAAAATTCTCCGACGAGTTCGCTTCTTCGGGACGTTCGCTGAACATCTTAATGTAAGGACTAAGTCCTGGAAATACATACCTAATTCTTTCAAATCCTGCAATGATAGATCGACTTTGTGTTGTGATTACTTGGTTTGGTTAACTTAATCTTCTAAGTTGAGAAACTGTGTTTCAGTAATAATGCAGGCATTGGCGGCATTCCGTATACGCTGTCCAAAGACGGGATA
Organism: Craterostigma plantagineum; assembly: GCA_027422505.1. NCBI lineage: Eukaryota > Viridiplantae > Streptophyta > Magnoliopsida > Lamiales > Linderniaceae > Craterostigma > Craterostigma plantagineum. The sequence continues at coordinate 29,168,750 of JAPQWV010000003.1, read as the reverse complement.
GAGTTACAATTTGCGACTAACCATTTAGGTGTTTATGTGATTCTATCTATTTCTGCTGTTGATAATGAATGATGCTTTCTCTGTTTCTTGATTCGAATTATGCCCTTTTCTTTCAACTCTCAGGTCACTTTCTGCTAACCAATTTGTTGCTGGACTTGATGAAGAAATCTGCTCGGGAAATGAGAGTTGAAGGTAGAATCGTCAATGTTTCTTCCGAGGGTTATCGCCTGGCATACAGTGAAGGGATTCGTTTCGAAAAACTCAATGATCAAGAAGGGTATGTGCATTTACGTATATATAATCGAAAGCAATATCGTATACCTGTTTTTCTTTTTTTTTTTAATTTCTTATGGAAAATTTTGATGTTTTTCTGCTTGCAGGTACAATAGATGGATTGCATATGGCCAGTCGAAGCTCGCTAACATACTTCATGCTCGTGAATTAGCTAAGCGCTTGAAGGTATAATAAATCCGGCGTTTCTTTCTTTTCCTCGGGAGATTTTATCAGAAAACCACGGAGAACATATCTTACAGCGTTTGTTTTTTTTTTTTTCTTGCATGTCGAAGGAAGAAGGCGAGGAGATAGTTGCGAATTCAGTTCATCCTGGGACTATAGGGACCAATATATTCAGACATCTCGGCTTTTTCGAAGGTATATCACTTCTCTGAGACCTTAGTAACACTTTGTTATCTTAACCGTTCGCTTTTATTACGGCGCAGGTGTAATCCTTGCACTCGGAAAACTGATGTTTAAAACTGTCCAACAAGTAAGAGTTTCTTTCGAGAACATCGATGCTCCTATCAACATACATCTACTTAAACAAACAGCTGTGTGATTACTGATTCTTCTCTAACTTGTTTGTATCATTCTATGATGAAAATTCGAACTGCTAAGGGTGCTTCGACGACTTGTTACCTGGCGCTGGCGTTAAACCCGCGAGTGAAAGGCGTCTCGGGGGAATATTTCTGTGACAACAACGTCGCCGGACTGAGTTCTCGGGCCTCAGACGAAAATCTGGCGAAGAAACTGTGGGACTTTAGCATGGATTTAACCAACTGATAGTTGGTTCTTGCTTGTAATGTAACATGTTTGTCTCCTTTATTTGTGCTTTCCCTTTGTGAACTATGGATACACATTGTATAAGTTATTTTGTGTATGACTATATAAGTAATGTGATTTTTCACAAAATTGAGATTTGCAAAATCCATAGGTGTTGAGGGTGGAAAGTAACACCGTCACTTCATTGCAAAATTAATACCCGAGGGATTTTGTTGATATTGTATTTAACATGTTTAATAGGTATAAATTATTTTTGATATTGTTTGAGGTGTGTATGGATTAGTGAGACACACCTCATAACCACCTTAAAGGTGGGTTTGCATATATAAAGGCTTATAACTAAAATTCTTGTAAGACGTATGTAGTCATACAAGACATGTATGGCTATACACAAATAACAAACACGAGGTAACTTATTCATATACACCCCATAACTACCTATACACACATATCAAACGACCCCTTAATGATTGGGGTGAAACTCTTCAACCTCGACATAAGCATAAAGCTCCAATCTTTGCGGAGCAGATTCCTACAATTATCAGGAAAGTTGCGACATCTTAGTTCTCTTGGAAGAAATAAAATGAATATTGTTTTCTAGTCAAGAAAAGCGTCTTTCTAGAACGTCTTCAATTTTATTTATTTATCTACTTATTTTTTATGAAATTGCTATTCCAAGTCCAACCATAATAATCGTCATGTGGCGTAACTAATAGACTCAAGAACCTGTAGTAAGAAATTAAGATCGTCGAGAAAGAAGTAATGAGGTGAAGTTCCAAGAAAAATAAATAAAAGGGGTTTATATTCATAAAAGAAGGATAATAAATAAATAAAAATATTAATAATTATGTGGTTCTTCGGCAAAAAAGGAGCCTCTGGCTTCTCAGCTTCTTCCACGGCGGAGGAAGTCACTGAAGGAATTGATGGCTCGGGCCTCAGAGCAATCGTCACAGGTTCTTATTAAATCCATTTTCTTGCGTTTTCTGAGTTATTTTTTTTCCTTCGATTATTTGTGCTGTTTTTTTACGATTTAATCGTAACTAGAACTCTAAAAAAATCGTTTCTTGCCTGTGGGCTTTTCTTGGTTGTGCTCGAAACTACTGCTAGTTAAGCTTTACGAGGTTGAAATCAAGGTAACTCAAAGAATACATATGTTGTCTCAATAGCTGAGGCAAACCTCAGTTTTTAGTTCCATTTATTGTTACAAAATCATTGCATACTCTGTTGACTTCAGCACTATTACAGGGGCTTCGAGTGGTATCGGAGCTGAAACTGCAAGGGTGCTCGCCGTTCGCGGGGTCCACGTGATAATGGCGATTCGAAATACCTCCGCCGGCGATAAAGTCAAAGAAGAAATCATCAAGTAAGTCCCAAACGCTAAAGTCGATGCGATGGAGTTAGACCTCAGTTCTATTGCATCTGTTACAAGTTTCGCTTCAGAGTTCGATTCTTTAGGCCTCCCTTTGAACCTACTTATGTAAGAGAAAATCAAGGTTCTGAGTTAATCTCTGTTTGGGATTGTCGACGAATGATTTTGCTGCCAATTCCTTGAAGTAATAACGCTGGCGTTATGGCTACTCCCTTCATGCTTTCGAAGGACGACATTGAGATGCAGTTTGCAACCAACCACGTCGGTTAGTACGATCACATATCTTAAACATCAAATGGATTGAGAGTATCGATACGGTTGAAATTTGATCGTTCGTGATATTATTACAGGGCACTTTCTCCTGACAAACTTGATGTTAGAAACCATGAAGAAGACAGCGCAGGCAAGCCGTAGGGAAGGAAGAATCGTGAACGTATCATCGAGGAGGCACAAGCTTACATATGCCGAAGGGATTCGCTTTGATAAGATCAATGATGAGTCGAGGTGAAAAACTATATGCAAGAACGTATATTAATCTTATATTATAATGGACAGTTACTCTGCCCTATCTGCTTATGGCCAGTCGAAGCTTGCTAACGTTCTGCACGCTAACGAACTCGCCAGGCGTTTGAAGGTAATTAAGTTTAAGTTATTACCACTTCAGATAGCACTGAGATTTATTCATAAATGGTCTTACTTGATGATTCCCATGAAGGAAGAGAATGTGGACATAACAGCAAATTCGATCAGCCCGGGAGTTATTGCCACCAATCTCTTCCGTCATCACAGCTTGTTTAATGGTATATATTTTCTCTTCGATATGAAATTGCACGATATTTCTCTCTTCTTTTTTGTCTGTTTTTGTTTTCTCAGGGCTTGTTTCAGCACTTGGTAAGTTTGTGATGAAAGATGTTCAACAGGTACATTATATTACATACAACACACACACACACATGAAACACGGACAACCTTAAAAGTAGTATTCTGTTTCTCCTTTATTCATCTGTTCTTTGTAATGAACGATTGAAGGGAGCGGCGACGACATGCTACGTCGCATTACATCCAGACGTTAAAAGCACGAGCGGGAAATACTTTTCAGATTGTAACTTGGCAGAGACGAGCTCGATGGCTAAAGATCAAGAAATGGCGAAAAAGTTGTGGGATTTCACGCAGGATTTGATAGATCAATGCTCAGCTTAGTTTGAACTCTCTCTGCCTTGAAAACTAAAGAATGATTTGGTGTTAGCATACAACACTGAGCATTGTCTGTAATAATATCTTGGATGGATCTTCAATAAATACTTTTTTAGTATCTTGGATTCGATGCCTTCACTTCACCCCAGTCTCTTTCTGGCAATTGGCATATCGTCTTTATTTGTTATTTATCTTCTTTTTGGTTATGGATAAAGATTCAGAGAAAATTCCACACTTTCCACGTTGCAAGAAAATACTAATGCTAAAACCCAACCGCCATTTTCATGTCTGAGAAACCTCAACGAATCCAAAGTTCGTCAGTGACTTCGAGATATGATCAATTACTCAATGGCTTTTGCTATTTCCACTCCATCTTTGTTATCATCGTCACATTCACCGTATCTTCTTGTTCATCATTCATCGTCATCGAAAGGCTCGGCTCTTTATGAAGCTTTCTCAAATCACGCAGTTTCTAACCCTAAAAATGCGATCTTTGTTAAGTGCACCCAACGGTTAAATTCGGCGCCTTTTCGTCGCTGGGATGGGCTCAAGCTTGTGGGCAGCTCGAACTCACACTATCACGTAAAGATTGGCAGTAAGCGACTCGTTTTTCCAATCTTACAGTGTTATCTCTTGATTAGATTTCTGGGAATTTCATCATATGCTACTTATCGTAATTCTTGGAATAGCTTGTGTAAACCTCTGTGTTATTTTTCTTGCAGAGAGGAGAAGTAAACATAAGAAGGACAAAGGAGCTTATGCTTCTTTATTTGGCGTTGGGGCTCCTGAGATTTTGGTCATTGGCGTTGTGGCTTTGCTGGTTTTTGGACCAAAAGGTCTTGCTGAGGTTGTTTTTCTCTTCTTACAAGTTCGACGACGATGCAGAAACAATCGATTCGTAGCTCATTTGATGTAACACACACACCTCATCCAGATATTGCAAATTCTGAAGTGAATTGTTTGTTGATGATAGGCTGCTCGTAGCCTCGGAAAAGCTCTTCGATCTTTCCAGCCCACAATAAGAGAACTTCAGGCATTATTTTCTTTTCACAGCCTTTTAATGTGTCTTTTGTATTCGTAGATTTCTGATGCATATCTACGAAAATTCCTTATGCTTTGCCGTCAATTGTCACACATCCTCCATTGGCAGGAAGTTTCGAGGGAATTCAAAACCTCTCTCGAACGAGAAATTGGCCTCGATGATGATGGAGATCCCATGTCAAAAAGATCTACGACTGACGAAACTAAGCTGAAGCCCAAGGAATCAGAGGCAAATGTTGAACCTAGTGAGTCCATTTCTGATCAATGCGCTGCATATGAGGAAATTTGTGCTGTTATCGTTTTGAAATGGCTAAAGTATCCTTCGAATTTCTGCAGATGGATCGAAAGGAGAAGACTCAATTGACGAGATGAGGGCTGATCAGCTAAGGGAGGCTCTTATAAAGCTACAGAAAGAGAGGGAGATAGAAGAGAAGGAAAAGGCCGAAAGAGAGATAGACGAAGCACAATTCTCCTCTGAGCAAGAAACTCCATCTCAAGGCAAGTGTGGAACTTTGCTCAGATCTGATCACTGACGATTACAGATGCTCTTCGCATTTTGTTACTGTCTCAGATACTTCGGAGCTGTCCCAAGCTTTGGAGAAACCGAAAGAAGCTTCTTTAAGTTCGAACGCATTGCGTGATGATGGTAGAAGTAATAGCGTCGTTGAAGAAGTCTCTCCAACGGTAACAAACACAAAACCTGACAGTGAATCTTGATTTTTTTGAGACCATGTTACACAGCAATAGCAGAGTTAGACCAGAATTTTCATGTTAGGCAAACCTCACAGCACTATATGGTCCTATGTATAGATAGTTTTGAGACCATGTTACACAGTAATAACATTAGTTGTTAGAGAGAATGTATTTTCTTGAAATGTCTGCAAATTGCATTTCATCAGATAGCAATGTGTGGCTCGCTCGTCTCTTTCGAAAATTTCTTGAGCATTGTACGCAGATAGAAATTGAAACATCAGACATGTTTAGAAAGATGTAAGAATGGGACAAGGAAATTACATCAAAGAAGAAGAACCCAGGAAACATGCTTGGATAGAAAAACACACGGAAAGCCACAAAAATAGCTGCAACTCGAAGAACATGTGAAGGTATATTTTACATATTTTGATTTGAAATATGAACATGTAATAACTAGTCACTTGAGAGAAAAAGCATCAATAACATTCACATGATGCATAAAATCACCAGTTGAAACTGATGGATTCATAGTGCAAGTTCTTGGCAGATGTTGATCTGCAAATCCTAGCAACTTCATGCCTCATACCCTTCGGCCCACAAACCAAAACTCCCACATTTGATCCTTTGCATTCACCAAGTATACCTGCGACGATATAAATAAAACACATGTATAATCTGTAAGGAAAGAAAAATAAAGGAACTTCAAAAAAATCTGTACATACTCTTTAGATCAGGCCGTCCACCGAAATGCACTTTAGTCGACTGAACAAGAGACTGCTGAGGAAAGCTTTCGAGCTCGGCATTATTCGCACTGCACAACCACGAAGAAGGCGACGTAGAAGGCGTAGAAATATCAACGTTCTTCACTTGCTTCGCCTGGGAAGAGAGCTTCCTCTTTTGCCACAGAAAAACTGCGCTCGTCGAGACAAAGACGCATACGCAGACGAGGAACATGTCCAAGAGAATCTTGAAGCTGTAGTGATAGTTCTCCCCTCGTTTCTGAACTGGGTATATCTGATACCGAACGACGAATCCAAGGAGAAGCAAGAACATGACGAAAGCTGAAGAGATTATCACTCCGAGCCACAGCCAGCTGTCCTCGCCAAGAACAGCAGATATGGGCGAATCGTATGGATTCGGTTTGCTGAACACCTTTGCCTCGATGTGATTCTTGACGTCCTCGATTGGTCGTTCGCTTTCTTGGGTGATGTAAGCTTCTATCTGAATCTGAAGCTTCGATGTATCGATGGGAGTCTCTGATGGTAGTAACGGAAGCAAGAGATCTAACATGGACATGTCTGCTGCGTTCTTGAAGGCTGTGATCAGCACGACTTTAGGAACCGTTTGATTATTATCTTCGGCGCTTCGATATATGATCTCACGTATTATCGAGATGAACGGTGTGATCCCACTTCCTCCGCTTATCATCACCAAAGAGTCTCGACTGAGAAAGAAAGACCAGAAAGAAACAGCTAATTTAGGGTTTTCTGAGTTTCAATTCATTTGCAGTAGTAAAATGCTAAAAAAAGGCCCATCTTTTGCTGTGTGTTTCTTACCTGAGAAAATCATAGGAAATAGGCCCGTAAGGCCCTTCGCTCGATACTTCGAGTCGTTCGATGGAAGGCGAAGAAAGCTGCTCGAGGAGCTTAAGAGTCCATCTTCCCTGACACTTCATCGCAACGCTGATCTTATCTGCCTCCAAATCGCTGCAAGAGATCACCGTAAATGGATGCCATTGAAGCTTGCTGACGCTTGGGACGTGTAAGAACAATATACTCGTGGGACTGTAATATAAATCTGAAAAAACACAGACGTAAAATCAGTTAATACAATCCATCGAAAGAACGATCGATGTTCTATACATCTTCGGTGAAGGAAACGAAACAAGAAAAGACCTCGATTCTTGGCAAAGGTCAATTCAATGGAGTCGTTGGGCAGAATTCGTGTGGACAGAAGCTGAACCCTCTTCCTAGATTGCAAGAATCTTAGGTACCGATCGGTTAGGAACAGAAAAATCCCAGGAAGAATCATGCACAGATACCCGACCCCGACGTGGAGCATGTAGAAGAATACGTATAAGGCGTAGAGGTGATGCGTGTAGAAGAAAACTTCGAACATCTTTCTACGAACCCTTTCCAAGCTCGTCGACCATATCGCCAGCGAAAGCACAAACGCTACTACGCCCGCTATGTTCGATAGGTACGTCGAACTCCATTGAAGCAGCTGCAATAACAACAACGACAACAACTGATGATTAGTTCGAATCAACCAAGAACTACGAAAATAATCGAAACGTAATGAATCTATTTACAAGAATCAGTTGATCTGTCGTAGCCCAGTAGATGACGAATCCAACGCTGTGAAGCGCGAATAGAGCAGTGGAGATGTGCCCTAACCATATGTGGTACTTAATGCTCGACTCAGACGTAAGGCCGGAAAGAGGTAGTATCGAAGATCCACGAGTCACTGGGAAGAAGAGAAATGCCCAGCAAGTGTGCCCAATGTAGCCCAGCCTTAGCGAAACGCTGCAAAACTGCGTTTTCCACCTGTAATAATGATTGAGCAAATAATAGTAAAAAAAGAAACTGAATATCTAGTTGAAACGCAATCGAAAATCGTACAACTCTATCGAGGGTTTTTTAGCTTACGGTTTTTCCCCGGTCGTATGCATGTGGGGGTGCTTAACGCTGACGTAGATGTAGTTAGCTAATTGCCAGATTAGAAGTATTATGAACATTGCCGTGAAGGTGATTTCAATGGTGTTTAGTATGTTGGGAATAGAATTGCTCTGATACCACTTTGTTGGAAATTAGAGTTTATATCGGAAGGGAGTAACTTGATGTCGAAGGCTTAGTGTTTAGAGGAAGAGGCATTATATTACAATACTTGATTTGATACTTGCTTGATTGCTTGATTCAAATGTTAAGCCTTCACCCCTATTTATACTAGTTCCACCTCCTCAATGTGTGGCTAAGATTTAGCCAACACATCATGATCTAGAACTCTCTCAAAATCTCTAAGATTCTACATAATTCTATAGACTTATCTAGATTAATCCTCGGTATTCTAGATATTGGGCTAATATTCCTCATAAGCCCAAATGCTATCTCTTAACTTAATTACCATAGGCCCAAATCAAGTTTATATTTTCAACACCCCCTTAAACTTGATTTGATATTCCGTGCAAAGTTCCTAGCAGAATGGGGTCTTCATTCTTCGGTGGCTTGGTGAACATATCGGCTACTTGATCCTTAGACTTCACATATTCCAGCTTCACTTCCTTCCTTGTAATGCGCTGTCTTCGATCATGGCAGACTGCATTCTTTGCTAATTTTATTGCCGACTTGTCATCCCTGAGAATCATGTTTGGCCCCTTCTGCTGCATTCTCATATTTCTCCTGTGGGGTTTCTTGTTGATTCGTGATGTCCAAGCTCTTGGTGTTTTCTTCAACCCATGTAGTGCGTCCTTCATCTCATTCGATGCTTCATATTCTTGTAGTTGCTCCATGCACGTATCTTTCTCAAGAACTCCATCTAGGAAGGCAGACTTGATGTCCATTTGGTGTATGTTCCAATTATTCTCGTGATAGCCGATGTCTGCTTCTTGATTGTAGCCTTCAGATATCAATCTTGCAGATCTTTTAGCTTCTCCTTCATGCCCCTTTTGAGTTTTTGCTAACTCTCGCATGTCAATTTTCTCGATATCTTTAGTTTTCTCATCCATGATATCTATCCCATTCATATCTTCTTGAAAGCTCATCGGCACACTATCTGCAAAGAGACAAATGAGAGTTTGATTGTTTTGATTTTCAGTTACCTTGGGTACTTCTTGTTGGCTCTTGAAGTGTGAGACTCTCTCAATTGAGTTTTCGTCTTCTCCAGATCCCGTAGGGGGTAATCCTAGTAGAGTATTGACCTCTTCTCTTGTCTTCTCTCTCGTTGGTTTCTCCATGCTAATTTCTTCGAATTCTACTTCACCGCCGAACATCACCTCTATGTTATTGTTACCTTCCACTGGGATGTTATGCTCCTCTCCAAAATCAACATCGCCACCCACTAACTCATTAAACTCCATGGACATGCTTCTGTTTCCACTCATGCAACTGCTCCCACCGGTGTCTATGTACCACTTATTGCATTCGCCGATGTCAATATCCTTATGTGCTAGCAGTAGAATCTTTTCTTCTTGATTTTTCTCTTCAATGTAGTTAGCCCGCTCTTCGACTTTATTGATTCTAGGGGCTCGACACTCGGAAGCATAATGTCCGAATTTCTGACAATTATAACACTTTATATGTGATTTGTCATGCCTTGGTCTCAAATTACCTCTCCAACGGCCTCTTGATGAATAATCTTTTCCTTGATGATTATCTTGGTCGTCGTTGTTCGGCCTCCAACCTCGTTCGTATTTGTGTCCATTGCCTCCGCCTCGTTCTCCTCTATATCCTTGTCTGCAGCCTCGTCCTTGACATTTTTCCTCATTTTCCCTTTCTTTTGCAGAATCAACTTGCAACTTAAGTAGTTGTTCTACGATCACTTCCTTCTTCCTTTTCTTTTCCTCATGGGCTTGCAAGGAGCCCAATAGTTGCTCCATCGTCATTTTCTCTAGATCCTTAGTTTCTTCTATGATAGCTACGATGTGCTCAAACTTCGGGTCTAACGAGCGAAGAATTTTCTCCATAATTCTAACATCATCAAGTTTCTCTCCATTTCTTTTTAGTTGATTAGTTACTGCTAATACTCTTGAGAAGTAGTCCGACACAACTTCATCATGCTTCATATGCAATGCCTCAAACTCGGCTCTCAAAGTTTGAAGACGTACTTTCTTTACTGGATCCGCTCCTTTATACGAGGTCTGAAGCTTTTCCCATGCCTCCTTAGCGGTTGTTGCTTCCGATACCTTCTCGAAAGCATCATCATCCAATCCTTGATAGATCAGAAAGAGAGCTTTCTTGTCCCTCTTTCTCAATTCTCTCAAACTATCCTTTTGAGTTTGAGATTGAGTTTCCTCTTTCTCCGGCTCGATGTAGCCTTTCTCGACAATATCCCATACGTCTTGTGATCCGAGGAGCGCCCTCATCTTGATACTCCAATTGTCATAGTTGCTCTTGTTGAGTGTCGGAACTTGGAATGGAACCATTCCGCTCGCCATCGCTGTAGGATCTTCTAGCTCTGATACCACTTTGTTGGGAATAGAATTGCTCTGATACCACTTTGTTGGAAATTAGAGTTTATATCGGAAGGGAGTAACTTGATGTCGAAGGCTTAGTGTTTAGAGGAAGAGGCTTTATATTACAATACTTGATTTGATACTTGCTTGATTGCTTGATTCAAATGTTAAGCCTTCACCCCTATTTATACTAGTTCCACCTCCTCAATGTGTGGCTAAGATTTAGCCAACACATCATGATCTAGAACTCTCTCAAAATCTCTAAGATTCTACATAATTCTATAGACTTATCTAGATTAATCCTCGGTATTCTAGATATTGGGCTAATATTCCTCATAAGCCCAAATGCTATCTCTTAACTTAATTACCATAGGCCCAAATCAAGTTTATATTTTCATCATAGTATTCCTAACGGTGCCATTACAACCTTTGGCTTCCTCAGGCGATGGACATAACCCTTGCTTCTGTAATAGAATAGTAGAAACACGGAAAAGATTATTAGACATTATTGAAGGCGAGGATTATATATGAAGATGGGAAACGAAGCAACCTTTCGAATCTCCATTTTTTCTGTAGGTGAAGATAAACGGATCCCAAGGCGGCGATGAGCAACTTGGGGAAGCTGAATAACAGAAGATTTGTTCCTGCGTAGGCATATTTAAGAATGAGATCGTTTCTTTTATCGTGTTAGACGAAGTAAACTATTACAGAAACCCCTTAATGCTGTTCCTTTATTACCTTGTTCCATGAAGTATGTGGAGTTGAGTTCTTTGGTCAGCTTCGGCGACCATTTCAACTTGTACTTCTCCGTTGGTAGCATAGTCCATATAAACATATACCCAGCGAACACAGTGAAGAAGAATATCTGCCATAGAAATCTCATCTTCATGATCTTTTGTTACAGTGCGCGCAGTACAAAGAACTATAGTTTCTTGTCTTTGTATGTGTACTATCTTTGTCTGTATATATAGGGAGATATACATTTGAATAAACTAAACATGTGGCGCAATGTCAAAACAGGAAAAGAAAGGCATGCTTCATGCTTGAATACTAAGATTGTTGTACTGTAAAATCGTTTTGCAGCCAATCTATTCATATTCGGAAACAAAACATAATAATAATAATAAAGTCAAAACTAATGTATTTGAAAAAAAAAATGTAAAATCATTGTGAAAAACTAATCTATTCATTCATATTTGAAAAAAAAAATGTACTGTATAATGTATTTGTGAAAGTGAAAACTCAAGTTTCTCAGTGGCTGACGCTGTACTGTAAAATCTAAGGCTCTATTAATTAATTGGTGTTAGTACTACATATTAGCGTCGTATAATTTGCTTTCTCTCTTTTCGGGATAATTTTCTGAGACTAAAATCTTGTAAGAGACAGCCGATATTATCTTTGTTTACTAACTGTAATGTGGGCTGGCTTGAGCGGAAGTACCATGCAAGTACAAGATCATAGTTGACTTCAAAATTATGCTAGTAGTACACTTGCAACGGATTCAAGCTGAAGTTAGAATCTGTCGCGATAATTAAAAGAAAAATTAATCATCTTTTTTGTTTTTTTTTTATGTTTTGACATTATAATATTTGCAATTACAAGCATCCCACATGTCGTAATTGTAGTAGTATGTAGTAGTCAAAGCATCGCCCAAGGAGAAAACTTTCAATAAGGAGATCCGATTTTAGTGAATGACATAATTAGGCTTTAAGCCGATCGATCGCTGGCAGGAGATAGAAGGGTATTTTCGGGCATTTCAAAACGGCACGGTGGGTCCAAATCCACGTCACCTCTGCGCAACAAAACGCCGTCTGCAACAGCGACTTTTCAGTTCTCTAAATCTCAAAGGCTCTCTAAATCTCAAAGGCTCTTCATTTTTCGAGATGCATGCAGAAGGCTCCAGAACCAGCCTTCCATTAATCGAAGCTCCTCGAACAATGCTTCAGCTATATATTTCTCCCACCTCTCAGCTTCTGAATCAGTCGACGGAAGAATCCTTTCTGCAGTTCATCGATCGTTCGGTATTGTTATCATCAACCAAAGCTTCGTCGTTTGATTCACTGTTGTTACGATTACTGCAATGGCGGATGTTCAGATGGGCGGTGAGTGGGAGACGTTTGCTTTCCAGGCCGAGATCAACCAGCTATTGAGCTTGATCATCAACACTTTCTACAGCAACAAGGAGATTTTTCTGAGGGAATTGATCAGCAACTCTTCTGATGCGTTGGACAAGATAAGGTTCGAGAGCCTGACTGATAAGAGCAAGCTCGACGCGCAGCCCGAGCTGTTCATACGTATCGTGCCCGATAAGGTCAACAAAACGCTGTCGATCGTCGACAGTGGCATTGGAATTGACCAAAGCAGGTAAAATTTCAGTAAATCATGTCGACATCAATGCGTAATGTGGTTTTGATTGAAGTACGTACGCGTTTTGGTGTGAGAAATTCGAAAATTATGGCTGCGTGCGCTGTGGTTCTCACTGTGTGCCATCGATTCGACGCAGATTTTGTGAACAATTTGGGTACGATTGCGAGATCTGGCACCAAAGAGTTCATGGAGGCATTGCAGGCTGGTGCTGATGTTAGTATGATTGGGCAGTTTGGCGTTGGTTTCTACTCTGCTTACCTCGTGGCTGAGAAGGTCATTGTGACCACCAAGCACAACGATGATGAGCAGTACGTATGGGAGTCGCAAGCTGGTGGCTCATTCACTGTCACGAGGGATGTCGAAGGCGAACAGTTAGGTCGAGGAACTAAGATCACTCTCTTCCTGAAAGAAGACCAAGTACGTATCACATCTGTTTTGGTTGGTGAAACAGATAATTGTGAAGCTGTGAACGGTTGTTGCTAATCGTGTAATTTATTGTTGTGCAGTTGGAGTACCTTGAGGAAAGGAGGATCAAGGATCTTGTGAAGAAGCACTCTGAGTTCATCAGCTACCCTATCTACCTCTGGACAGAGAAGACCACTGAGAAGGAAATCAGCGATGACGAAGACGACGCACCAAAGAAAGAGGAAGAAGGCGACGTCGAGGAGGTCGACGAGGACAAGGACAAAGAGCAGGGCAAGAAGAAGAAGAAGATCAAGGAGGTGTCCCACGAGTGGCAGCAGATCAACAAACAGAAACCCATCTGGTTACGCAAACCCGAAGAGATCACCAAGGAAGAATACGCCTCTTTCTACAAGAGCCTGACCAACGATTGGGAAGATCACCTCGCTGTGAAGCACTTCTCGGTCGAGGGCCAGCTCGAGTTCAAGGCGATCCTCTTCGTTCCCAAAAGGGCTCCTTTCGACCTCTTCGACACCCGTAAGAAGATGAACAACATCAAGCTCTACGTCAGAAGGGTGTTCATCATGGACAACTGCGAGGAGCTCATCCCCGAGTACCTAGGGTTCGTGAATGGCGTCGTCGACTCCGACGACTTGCCGCTCAACATCTCCCGGGAGATGCTTCAGCAGAACAAGATTCTGAAGGTGATCAGAAAAAACTTGGTCAAGAAGTGCATCGAAATGTTCAACGAAATCGCCGAGAACAAGGAGGATTACACCAAGTTCTACGAGGCCTTCTCCAAGAATCTGAAGCTGGGCATACACGAGGACAGCCAAAACAGGGCTAAGCTGGCAGATCTGCTGAGGTACCACTCGACAAAGAGCGGAGACGAACTGACGAGCCTTAAAGACTACGTAACGAGGATGAAGGATGGTCAGAAGGACATCTACTACATCACGGGCGAGAGCAAGAAGGCCGTGGAAAATTCCCCCTTCCTCGAGCGTCTTAAGAATAAGGGCTACGAAGTTCTGTACATGGTTGACGCGATCGATGAGTACGCTGTTGGGCAGTTGAAGGAGTACGACGGGAAGAAGCTGGTCTCCGCCACGAAAGAAGGGCTGAAGCTGGACGACGAAACGGAGGAAGAGAAGAAGCAAAAGGAGGAGAAGAAGAAGTCCTTTGAAAACCTATGCAAGGTCATCAAAGACATATTGGGCGATAGGGTCGAAAAGGTGGTCGTTTCTGATAGGATCGTAGATTCTCCGTGCTGTCTTGTCACTGGCGAATACGGATGGACGGCGAACATGGAGAGGATTATGAAAGCGCAGGCTTTGAGGGACAGCAGTATGAGTTCCTACATGTCGAGCAAGAAGACGATGGAGATTAATCCCGAAAATGGGATCATGGAGGAGCTGAGGAAGAGGGCCGAGGCGGACAAGAACGACAAGTCGGTCAAGGATTTGGTGATGCTGCTTTTCGAGACTGCGTTGCTGACTTCGGGCTTCAGTTTGGATGATCCCAACACATTTGCTTCGAGGATTCATAGGATGCTGAAGCTTGGTCTCAGCATTGATGAGGATGATGAGGGTGGCGATGGGGATATGCCGGCCTTGGAGGAGGAGGCTAACGAGGAAAGCAAAATGGAGGAAGTTGATTAAGTAAAAGAACGACGAAGTATCTGTCTCTTAACTTGTTGGGCTAAGGGAGTCTTTGTTACGAGTTGCTTGCTTGTTTTCCGTGTGTACTAGAGAAGTAGAGCGTGATTTTGGTGTCTTTCTTTTTTTTCTATTTTCTTTTTTGGGTCTTGGCTGGTTTTGTCGTAGGTCTGGTCTGAAGTCGCTTGTAACGAGCTTATGAAAGTGTGAAAATTGTGTCTAATATAGGCTGTGTCTGAAAATTGTGTAATATAGGAAGTAACTACGTCTTACAAATTACTAGTCATATGATTATCAGAAAAATGCGACCAATAGAGTTGAAATTCCAAATATATTTTTTTTGGACGGAGTACCGCTGAAAACTGTGAACGACCTGGGAATATGACAGATTCCATGGATTAATCAGATCAGTTGTGAAACTATCTCGATTTTATTTCTAAGTACGTGATCCCCCAACCGCAGTTTTGCTTCTAAGAAAAGATCAAATCTCCAATGGAAATTCAAGAAACAACAAAAAGATAATCATCAACAAATGCAAATAGTCAAACTTCCCGAAAGGTCGCGACAATAACGGACTCCACAAAGACTGATGATAAAACATGGCGTCATCTTAGCAGAGAAGACTACAAAAAGAGCAGAGAGATTAAACCCAACTGTTTTAACTTGGAGGAGCTCCACCAGAACCTCTACCGAAACCACGTCCACCCGAGCCCTGCGGTCAATGATAAAACAAATTCAACGTTTTCAGTACTACCAACATCTTCCTCTCCTTAAAAGTATCAACAGTTGAACATAACGAGAATTAACGAGATATATAAAGAGTTACCCTGAAAGCAGGTTGGTATTCAGCGGGTGCTCCACCTTTATCGCCACCGAATTCGCCCGGCGGTCCTCTCGGTCCACCACGATAACCATCTCTATCACCAAACCTTGGCCGGTCACCATCGAATCTTGGCGGTCCACTGAACGGCATAGAGAAAACAAATTATCTCGATATACAGCATTACAACATAACCAAATAAGAAGTGCTGATATGTCTATCCAGAGTGTGATTGGCACAATGAAAACAAACCATCTTTTGCTGATTTAGACTAATAATCAACAGCTCGACACAACCAAACACAGTTTCAATGTATGTTCATGACGCAATTCGCCGATCGAAATGAACCACTTGTTGAGATTAGGGCGTAGCAGAAGATGTGACTGTGTTTAATACTCACCGTGGGCGATCGCCTGGTGGCCCACCCATTGGACGGCCAAGAGGCTTGGCAGACTTTTTGAGAGTGGCGGGGACAATCTCAGATGGCAAGTTAAGGTAAGTGCGCAAGAACTCAATCCCATCATTGGTGAGATACCAGTAGTAATGCATCCAAGCAAAAGTCTCGCGTACGTATTCCTTAGACTTGAAGCTCTGCATCAGCTTAATCACCTGAAGGTTTGGGACATCGATCAATGGATGCTTCGCCAAGTTGTAATCTTTCTTCGCATAGAGTACACCCTCTGCAAAATGAAAAAAGAAAAAAGAAAAAAACAAAGCTGTTAAAAATCAAGCGAGATCGTCCTACATTAAAATGCATCGCCTCTAGAGGCAACACGACTGGTTTTAGAAAAAAAAAATTTACACCACACGTTTGAAAGGTTTTAGTCAGTACCTTGGAAGAGGTACTTCGAGATCTCTCTCCTGTTCTTCTCTGTGATGATCTGATACAATCATATCAACAAGACAACAATTAACAAGTAAATCTCCGAGAGAGAGCTTAACGTTCCAAAGCTATAAAGATGTCATTACCATGGCTGCTGAGACGATGAGCTGCGCGGAAGATTACGAAATCAGTAGAGAAGTCGGACAGTTGAAGAAACCCTAGAACGAAGCTCTCTATATATAAACATGGTCTATTTGTTTAGGTGATAAGAACATCCGGCCCAGGCCCATTAAAAAATAGGCCCATATACATAAATCCAAGCCCATATATATGTAGGTAGGGATAAAAGATGAACTCGGTGAGTCGGTTCGACCCGTGAAAAATTGAACTCGAATTGAAATTAGTTTAGTTTAAATTATTTTTCTAAAAACATAAGCTCGAGATGACGAGCTTTCACAATTAATCTTTCAACCTTGATATTGCATATTTTACTTATCTTGTTTCTGCAAATTCGATCGAAAAAAACTATATCTTCGATCATCATATGCCGTAGTTTTAAAATCCCGTTATTGAAACCTCAAAAGAGGTAATAAGGCACTTGCAATGAATGAATCAACTACATTTTCTTGTCATGGGATAACTGATCCAAATCTTGCCTGCTTTTATC
Source organism: Craterostigma plantagineum (assembly GCA_027422505.1). Taxonomy (NCBI): domain Eukaryota; kingdom Viridiplantae; phylum Streptophyta; class Magnoliopsida; order Lamiales; family Linderniaceae; genus Craterostigma; species Craterostigma plantagineum. The sequence goes on along the minus strand of JAPQWV010000003.1, from coordinate 29,151,490 downwards.
CTCCATATTTGCCTTAACCCTCGACTTTGTCTCCGCCGTGTCGATGAAATTCCCCACCGCCATAATAACGAGCAACACACCGCAAGCATTTACCTGAGAATATACATATATAAACGTCAACGGTAGCTCGAAATCCCTCAAACGAAAGTCGAAACTCAAAATCGAATACTTATGACCTGCCAGCCGGAATTTATTCCGCGGAGCGCAATCCTAAGCAGCAAAAAACCTACGAAGCCTTCGAAACCCTATGAATTGAGGGCAATATGCTTTTGTCATCTTTGAGCAGTTAAGGAGATGTAAGGTATTGTGACAACACGCACACAAAATGACACACACATGCATGTTGGATCGCCCCACGAAAGCATTCAAAACAGCATGCCCACGCACTTTTTGTTCGGTGCGATGCGGAGAAGAGAGAGGCGATGCGAGTGTGCAGTGCAGCCACGCGCTGACGGAGAGGGTCCTCGTCGCGAGTGCTGCGGGTGATGAGTGACTCCCCGTCTCCTGCAACTCCTTCGCCTCCTCTACCATCGGATGATCCAACGATCAATCAACAGAGCTATAGGAAATCAATCTGCTTTTACTTTTAGCGCCAGCTGCTAATAAGAATATATGTTGTTGAATGGCATTCTTCTTCGACAATAAATATGGAAGGTTTTACGGGAAAACGCGAAAATGGATATGAGAAAATGTACGTGAGAACTTATATAAGTAACCGTTTGACTGCGTACAGTTTTTCTAGTTTTGACGTACCTTTTTATATGGTACCACGCCACGCGTTTATATGGTATCGATATACGTTTCTATATGGTATCTTAATATTTTATATGATGTACCATTTTTTCAATGTATTATGTATCACTATCTAAATGTATTATATAACGTACCTTACGGCGGATCAGGTACCAATGTGCAAAAAATTTATTCTTACTTACATATAAAAAAACATGGTAGTGACTTGCCAGCTTTGGTACGAATGGATAGTTTTGTGTTATTTTTTCATTAAATATTTGATTCTCATTTAGAATTGTAGATAATTGTGAGGAAAAAGAAAAGAAAATTTGACAGTATATATATTCTTTATTCCACTCCACTCCCTCGATTTGATATTATCTAAATCGAGCTCCTCACCACATGGAGTCCGGCGATAATCGCCGCCACTACCACGGCAGCTGCAACGCCGAGATCTGCCGCCTACTGACAAAAGCGTCAACGCTCTCGGCGGGAATCCACCTCCCTATCATCCTTCCCAGCTCAGTTCCCACGCCTCCATCTTCTTCTTCCGCCGGGTCAACTCACCAAAGCTCGCTCTCGCCTATGCAAAGTATGGCCTCCGCCGAGACGGGTTCGACTGGCGCCGGTTTTCCTTCATCGATGAGAGTATTGACCGGAAAAGGAGGTGGACCGGCCTTTGTTGGGCAAGTGTTCAGCATGTGTGATTTGTCGGGGACGGGCTTGATGGCTGTTTCTACTCACTTTGATATTCCTTTTTTTATCAAAAAGGTGAGCAGCGTTCTGATTTCAGCTTCTATGAGATGCTTAATTAGCCCCACTTTCAGTGTTCGGTGATAAAATTCGGATTGTTTAGTAGTTATCTTTTCTTGCGTATCTACTTTGATTTACAGCTTTCCACTTTTGTTATTATAGAACGCCGGAGTGGTTGAAGAAGATGTTTGCAGCCATTACTAAACGCGAAAGGAATGGACCTGTTTTCCGTTTCTTTATGGATTTGGGCGATGCTGGTAAGAATTTGTAGTTAGCATTTCCTCATATCTCCGCTTTGTTAACTCAAGCATTGATAACATGTCCCATTAAAAGATTGGCAACTAAGAATGACTTCAATTACTTAGCATGAATTTGTGACTTGTGAAGTAATTATACAAACACGGGCTTTTTTTATGAGATTTCTGACTGATTGTTCCCTGTAGTGTCTTATGTTAAGCAACTCAATATACCGAGCGGTGTAGTTGGTTCGTGCCGCCTAGATATTGCCTACGAGCATTTTAAGGTACTATCTTAAACAGTTTTCAGGACCATTGTTTTTCGATATCATATCTTGTTAGTTTGTCCGATTGTTTACAGAACCCTTTTTTACTTCGACTAATATGATCTGCTATTATATAATCGATTCTGCTGCTAAAAGTTTTTTTTTTTCAAGAATTATTCACATGCTTGTATGGTCTTATGTTATGCAGGAGAAGCCTGATATGTTCCAGTTCGTCCCTAACGAAAAGCAGGTCAAGTCGTAAGATTACAGATCAACACCCGAGGAAGACATCCTCTTTACTTTAGTATAAAATTTCTTTTCTTAACATGTTATGTTGCAGGTCAAGGAAGCAAACAAGCTTCTGAAGACGTTACCCTACTATGATGGAAATCGGAAAGTGGAGGGTTGTCCCAGTCTTTAGCGCCCGAAACTTGGATATTGCAATAGCGACGAACGATGGCATTAAGTGGTAGGTTTATAATAGATGATCTTGTTCTGCAGTTTTTAGGGCACTGATGAATGAAGAGCACCTTATGATATATTGACTATAGCCTATAACTGGATTTATATGTGTTTGTCTATGTTCGTCTTAAATTCGTTCCAATCTGTTCTGCTTCCGTAAGCAAATTTTACCCCTTCGTACTAAACTATAGGTTGTCAAGTAATCTTACTTGCGCTTCTCTAATGCGTGATTCTCCCCTGGATATCAGGTATACTCCTTACTTTTTCGACAAGAAAGTGGTGGATAACATTCTTGACGAATCTGTAGATCAACATTTCCATACATTAATCGAAATACGTCATATGCAACGGCGCAAAGACGTTTCCGATGACAATCTTTCAGCTGAAATCATCGAAGAAATGGGAGAAAGCACATGGGATCCTCCAGAGGTAGTAAGAAGATAAACTGTTGTTAAAAAAAAAATCTAAAAGTTTCTCATACCAAATTCTTCAACCAACCTTTAAATAACTGCTGCTTATGATCGTTAGGTTCAGGAAGTTTTAGATGAAATAGGTCACCCTGGGATTCCACTGAGTGTCATATCTAAGGCTGTTGAGATTCAGCTTCTATATGCCGTCGACAGAGTAATTATTGGGAACAAATGGCTACGCAAAGCTTTTGGGATTCAGCCTAAGTTTCCATACATCGTCGACTCCTTCGAAAGGAGGTACTCTCTCAGCATGCAATGCATATACTTTTGCGTATTTAAATAAATCAATTATGCCTACACATTATTACAGTTCTAGGTGTAAAAAGAGACATGAACATGTGTATTGTTAGCTTCATCTTTGTACTTTTTATTTCAGGACTGCGGCTTCTCTTCGCAGGGTTAAAACGCCCAATCGCCTAATCTCCGATTCTGAGTTCGACGAAGATGCTGATCAGACGCAGAAAATCGGCACTTCAGATGTTATAAAGAGCGAAAAACACGCTTAAAAAACAGAGGCACCTTCCGATTTTTCGGTTCCCCTTGGCAGATTGGTTAAGACTTCCCTGGTCGAAGCATCAATCCTTAGCAGGCACAAGGTTTCTTCTTTACGCATGATGTAATAATGTCTTCGGAAAGAAACTGCCCGATTCATTTGTAATAAATTCGAAAACGCTTCTTTTCTTGTGCAGGAACGAGCAGTTTGTGCCATCTCGGTTCCTCCCTAACGTAACCATGGTTGGGATAGCAACTGCTGAGCCTGGTAAGATGAGTAAAAGCTCGATGAAGAAAACCATGGAAGAGTTGACTAAAGAACTAGAAAAGTCCGAACAAGTAGATAGATCAGAGTTTACGGTCGACGAAAGGGACCCGCTATTCGTTGCTAATATCGGAGATTATCAGTCGGGGTTTTCAAAAGCGGGCCCGGCCCGACGGGTTCAACCGGTCAGTTCAAAGCCTTGACTGATTTTATTTTTCCTTTTTCGCTTTAATTTTCGGAAATTCAGGTGTAAATTATTGTGCTAATGTCTGGTTCTAGTTGAACTAGTTGGAATACTTTTAGGTTGCGTTTGGATTGATGTATTTGAATTGAAATCCGTGATTTGAAATTATGAATTCTGAAATCCAAATTTTAAATCCAAATCCACCGTTTGGCAAACGTTAGGATTTCGAAAATCCGAATTTCAAAATGTCCTCGAGCTCTCGAGCCGGCTTGAGCCATCGGTCATCGAGCTCGAGCAGGCTCATCGAGTTCGCGAGCCGACTTGACTCATCGGTCGTCGAGTTCGCAAGCCGGCTCGACTCATCGGTCGTCGAGCTCGAGCGGGCTCGTCGAGCTCGCGAGTTGACTTGACTCATGTCGTCGAGCTCGTCGCCGACCCGACTCGTCGTTCGTCGAGCTCGCGGGGCGGCTCGACTCATCGTTTATCAATAATAATAATAATAATAATAATAATTTAAGAAAATAATCACGGCAAGATTTGGTATTTCGAAAAACGGACCGTTTCCGATCGAATTTCAAATCCATCAAAATACAAGCGCTCGGATTCTCCTCGGATTTGGATGAAATCGAAATCCAAATCCGAGCGGTTGCCAAACGGGTTATTGAATGAAATTCGGATTTCAAATCGAAATCCCCCAATCCAAACGTAGCATTAGCTAATATAGCTTCATCGTATGGATGATCTTTCAAAAAAAATATATTTTTTTGTACTACCGTATATATTTGCCAACATTATATTATATGTAAGTTGATCTCTGATTCATATAGAAAGTAATGGTTCGGAAATTAGTACACAATCGATAAATCTAATGTTAATGGGCTCACACCGAGCCCATAACGGCCCAACTATAATCGGCCCATTTATTACTACTCATCAAAGAGCAAGGAAAGCACACTGTCATTCTTCATTCTCAATCGCGACCTAGAGAAGGGAGCATAGACTCGAATCTGAGCTCAACTCAACACATCGTTGGTCGGCGAACAATGTCTTTCCTAAGGCGCATGGCTCGGCCGCTGATGCTGATGGCGAAGGTCAAGGAAACGACGGGGATCGTGGGGCTCGACGTGGTGCCGAACGCGCGTGAGGTTCTGATCGGATTGTACACGAAGACGCTCGAGGAGATCAAGGCGGTTCCAGAGGACGAAGGCTACCGTAAGGCGGTGGAGAGCTTCACGCGCCACCGCCTGAAGGTGTGCGAAGAGGAAGAGGACTGGGAGACCATTGAGAAGCGGTTGGGTTCGGGACAGGTCGAGGAGCTGATCGAGGAGGCTAAGGACGAGCTCAAGCTTATCGGACACATGATTGATATGGTAAATTTTTCCGATGTTAAGTGAAATTGTAACCTTTGCTATCTTATTTTCTGGACTGAGTTTTTTTGCTTGCTTGCTATTGAGGGTAAATAGAAAGAATGCAGTTTTGTTGGTCCAATTCCGTTGTTTGATCGATTCATAACCATGGATTGAGAAAATTGGGAATTCAATTTGGGGCTCAATTTTGCTTTTTGGTAAGAATGATTGGTTGACCACCAAATGGGATGGGATATGGCTACCAGGGAGCATTTTAGATGTGGATTGTTGACTTGTGGCTTTGCTTCTTTTGACTGCTACTCTTGTCAAAAATCATTGGTCGATATCAAGTTTAGAATTGGGACAAACAAAGTTTCGTACAATTTGTATAGTAAATTTTGATTTGTCCGGTCTTGTTTCATCGAGGTGAACAATATCTATTATTTGTTTGTTCGGTGAAATATGCTGGAAAAAGAAGAGTGGTATATGAGATTGCATTTTTCTTGTTTTGCCTCATTTCTTTTCCATCTAAATCATCGTCCTTAAGATTCAATGACGTATAAGGGCGATGCGATGTACAGCTTATGCATGTAAAAGGCTCCCAATGAATGAATATCCAAGGAAGGTTCTTGCAAGTTTGATCTGAAGCAAACCTCGTACGACTGTGAACTGCGTAATTTATTTGCTTTTTTGTTTTCTTTTCTCAGAGTGGGACCCATGGGGCGTTCCCGACGATTACGAATGCGAAGTTATCGAGAACGATGCGCCAGTACCCAAGCACATCCCCCTTCATCGACCGGGCCCACTCCCCGAAGAATTTTACAAGACGCTTGATGTGGACCGCGTAAAACGACTTCTTGATGATGGCGGTTGGGCTTGTTGTTCCTTCGCTCGTTTTAATTTTGGCGCAGGTTTATCGCTCCTCGTCGGTTGTCTCCGTCGAACCTGGCGCTCAAAAACTAGAAAACACGTCAGAAGGGGGCCGGGATGGGTGCCGGCGTATCCCCTCCGATGCTTAAGTCAGAAAATGAGTGAGAGATGGGTAATCGGCTTGTAAATTAGTTCTTAATTGTTTAGTGCGTACCTGGAAAATGAGTTTACCACTACTATTTATACTAACCTCAGGTATTCGCTGCCTTGACCCAATCTCCACCCCGGCCCGCCCTTTTTTGCGGACCTCTCGCTGAGAACGTGGTTGTTTCCCACAATCCCACGTTCTCCACGTCTCTTTCTACTCCCATTCCACCAGCTCGGGCGAAACCGTTCCGGTCGGGCGTTCTCTCCTGCTGGTCGGGCGTTCTCTCCTGCTGGCCGGGCGTTCTTTCATGCTGGTCGGGCGTTCTTTCATATTCCTCTTCCCTCCACTCAGCTTGCACCCGCCTAGGCTTCCTACCCCGCTTCATCTGTCGTTGTTTTCCTCTTAGGAGCCCGATCATCCATTTCTACTCCCCATCGGGAATGACCGCCTTGTCCTGGCGACTCCCGACCAGGTTACCTCCTCCCGATCAGGAGCGGTTTCTGGTGGCTTCTGTTCTTGGGCTATCTTTTCCCGATTCCCTCCTATTCCCTTCGCGCCTCGCCGCTCGCGGGAGTTCTTTGGTAGTCAACGTTATTTTACCGTTAGCTATTAAACCCGGGGGTAACAATAGTCCCCCCCTTAAATAGTCCAAAAGGAGTGCAACGAGTATTTGGACGTTAACAATCGGTAAAATAATCGCTCGAAGGGCCTTTCGATCTTCCTCGAGAACCTTCTCGGGCGTTGCGATGCCCTCTTTCCTTCTCCCTTAACATCTTCTCCTTATGCCACGTCGTGTTTTCCCCTAGGCGGGAAAATTGCCGCCCTATCTCATCACGATTAGATCAGTTTCGCCACGTGGCCCCCTCAAAGAAGTTCGACGTCTCTTCACTCACTTCCCCCTTTTTATTTCTTTTCCCTCTTTTCCCCTTTTTCCTCGTTTTTCGTGCCTTTTCCCTCTTCTCTTTAGGGTTTTCGGTTTTCTCCTCCTCATTCTATCTTTCCCTTCTCTCTCATCTCGCAGAAATCTCCCGGCGCAACCACCCTCCAACTCTCCATCGGTATCTTTTCCGCCCGCGTCAATCATCTTCTCCGCCGCCGTTACTGGTAAGTCGTTCTCGCTATTCGTCCTCTCCGTTTTTCTCTGTTTTGATTTCCCCTTCTCACTTTAAGCTTTTCGCCTTCCCCTTCTTTTCGTCATTTTCCTCTGTGTTCTCCCCCTTAGTCGTTTTTAGGGTTTTTCTAGGTTTTCGTCTTCTCTCCTCATGAGCCACCCTGCAACTTCATCCTTCCACCGTCCGATTCCGTTTTCACACCCAGATCGGCCAGAATCGCCGCCTTCTTCTTCTTCTTCTTCTTCTTCTTCTTCGCTTTTCGTTTCATTTCTCGACGCCCTGGAAGCCCTGAATAATTACCCTGACTTGGATATTTTTCGCCCCCCTCAGCGTATAGGGTACTCGAGCAAGGAAGCCTTTCTTCGAGCTTTATCCGAGTGGACCTCTCAAATGGAAGAATTTCGCGAAGAAGTCAAGCTTCCCTGGCACGAGTTGAATGTGTCCTCTCTTCGGGCTTCTCACGTCCCTATTATTGTTGATCGGGCTGGCCTAACTCCCGATTTCGAGGTTCGAATTCCCGGGCCTCGGGATGTGATTAGTGGCCCCCCCGAGGGTTTCCACACGTTCTTCCTGGATCAATTGGATATGGGTCTTCGGCTCCCTCTCGCCCCTTTTATAGCCGAACTCTGTAATTATCACCAAATTTCTCCTAGCCAACTAACTCCCAATTCTTATAGCCTCTTGCTTTCGCTTGCTATCCTTATCGAGCATTTTTAGATTCCTCTGTCTCTTCCCCTTCTCCTAACCTTCTTGAAAATAAACCAAAAAGAACCTGGCAAATTCTTTCTCTCTTCCATCGCTTCTAAGGAATTTCTCCTCGGGAATCCCTCTTCTCACAAGGGATGGATGAAGAAATTCTTTTATGTCCGATCTCCTAAGGGGAGTCCTGAAAACGACACCATCGACGCCTGGCCTGAAACTGTATCCATATCTACTCCTCTCCCCGCTGCTTCCAATTCTGACGTTGAGAGATTCATGGAGATGCTCGGGGAGCGGAGCTTTAGCGCCCCCGAGCTCGTCAAGGATGATATCCTCTGTCACTTTGGTTATTGTTCCAAGGGTTTAACGGTAGATGACTTAGGTATATCTTCTTGAATTCTCCCCCTTTTTCCTACTTTTGTTTCCGACCGAGCTTTCTATTTTTCCTTATCAGACTCGCGCATGGATCTTGCCGATCTGCTCAAGATTTCCCGGGAAATGAAGGAAGGTGGTTCCTCGCAGGCCCCCCAACCAGCCTCAGTCGCTCGAGCCCTTAACAAGGGGAAGGCCAAGATCTCTGCTGGCTCCTCGGGCTCTCCCAAAGCAGCCCCTAAAAGGAAGGCTACTGCTACTTCCAGCCGTCCCTCGAGCAAGAAAACCAAGACCACTGCTCAGGTAGGCTCAGGCTCGGGAGAGGCCTCTCCGGCTCCTGTCGATACCCCCGACCAACCAGATTATTTCCATCGTCCTCGCGGGGCTCACTGTGTGGAGTACCTGCGCGGTTTTCGATCTGAGGCCAATCGGTCCCACCTCTCGGAGTTACAGCCTCGGGAGTTCTTTCCTCTCTTTGCCCAGCACATGGGTCAGGTATGATACCTTCCCTTTTCTCCTTAGTTCTTTTCTTTCTTTTTATTCACCCTTTCCTCCCTTCCTGATTAGGGCTTTGCCTGCGCTGCTGAGGCCCTGGAGAGAATGCTTTTCATGCATGAAGACTGCATCGAGCTTACCCAGTCGGAGGCGAAACTAAAGGAGGAGGTGACTCGACTCCAAGAGGAGCTTAAACGGAAAGAAGAGGAATTAAAGAAGGTGTCTAGAGAGGCTCGCACGGGATCGGAGAAGATAAGGAAAGATTTGCTCAAAGAGAGAGAGGCTCGGGAGGAGGCGGAGAACAACTTCCGCGAGTTGGAGGAGAGCATAGCTCGGGACTACTTGCCCCGAACTTCATACGGGCGGCAGGTGGTCGAGTATTTCCAGCATGGTTTCTGGGGGTGTGTCCACCAGCTTCGGGTGGCTGGCATTGGTTATAAATGGAAGCTCGATTGGCTAGACGTCGATCGGGCTCTTTCTGAGTGTCCCCCAGGAGGATATCCCCCCGACCCCGTTGCCCGAGGAGGTTCCGCAAACGTCGCTCTGGAGGAGATGGTCTCCACTCCGTCGAGTGAGGAGAATGAAGATGCTCTCGAACCTCTCGAGAAGATCTCCGAGCCCCCTGTCGAGGACCCTCCACCTGCACCTGAGCAAGTGATCCCGGGCGAAACAGTTGAAGAGGCTCCTAAAGCTACCTCGCGGGAGGAAGAGCATATTGCCTCAGTGGTCGGGTCAGTGGTGGCTGAAATTGAAACAGGTGTTGGGGAATTATCTCAGGCCGGATCGGCCGCCCCACCCTAAAAATATTTGCTCGTGTTGATCAACTTGTTTCTCTTTGTCCTCTCTTCTTTTGTGAACTACATGTCTTTCCCTTACGTTTATGTGTTTCCCGTTGTGACTTTGTAATAGTATACTTGGTGATTTTCTTCGGCGATATCATAAAAGTTATCCTCGCACACATCTTCTCTTCGCGCGTTTTATAGCCCTTTCTTTCTCTGCGATTAGAATCGGAGATTACTACGTAATCGGGATCTTCGTCCCTTACAATGCTTTGTCGGGACCTCGCCCGCTTCCCTCGAGCCGCGTTCTGCAAATCTCACATTCTAGTGCTCCCTTATTGCGTCCTCCTCTTTTTCGGGCTTCTTACTGACCGTTGTCCAACGGTCCTTTTATCCTTCTTCTTCGCCTTCTTTCTTTTACATTTCAAATCCCCTGAATTCTAGTTTTCGTAACAATCCGATTTTGGGGGTTTATCTCTTTATAAGATCGGTGTTCACTCCAGTGACTTCACTTTCCTTATCCTTCACTTTCCTTATCAAGCTGTGTTCATTTTATCCAGGTTATCTCGTCTACTCCCAGGGGTTTTACTCTCCTTCTTCCTATCGATTTAGGTGGTGCTTATTTCGCCTGTCTTTTTGAATTTCTTGTGTCCTTTATCCAACCCACAGATGGATCTCAGAGCGACGCCCTCCAATCTTAGGAGAAACCTCCCTTCAAATCCTCATTCCCGTCCTCTTTGGGATTTATGGGAGGATGCCACTGGTTTCGTTTCCAACGCCAACGCGGATTTTCCGCACAGGGAGGGCCAGGTCTTCACGACCCCCCCCCCTCTCAAGCAACACCCTCCTTAAGGGGATTTCGCCCAACTCCCCGATTCCTTTTAGAGGCCGATGGCGTTTCGTCCCGTCAATTCATGGAGAGCTTCTTGGAACCCGAGGAAAAGCGTCGTCTAGCAAAATTTCCCGACTCCAGCTTCTGGGACTGGTGGGCTCTAAGTGAGAGCCGGGTGAGTGATCCAATTTTCGTAGGTTAGTTCACCTCTTTCTCTATTTTCCTAACCTTTTTATCAGTCTTATTCACTTTCCTGCGAGGGACTCCGGCGTTATACTCAGCAATGTGCCTTACTTCAATATTATGAGGAGGCTTGCGCCCGGTTGACCACCTTCCTGGGCGAAAAGGATCGACAAATCGCCGAGCTGAAAAAGTTGTTGGCCGACTTTCATGTTGAGAGTCAAAGTACCCTCCCGATATCTCGGGGGAGGAACACTCGGGTTCGATCCCCTATTCCTGGACCGCGCAATTTCTCCCTATACTCGGGCGGGGTCTCGGCGTCAAGACGCAAAAGGATTCCTTCCGATTCAGAGACTTTCGCCCTTTCGAGGATTCGTCATCAGGGAACGCCCTATGCTCGGGAAATAAGGCGATAGATTTTTAATTGTCCTTATGCTGTCTTGCCTTAACATATTATCGTTTGATTGTCTGACTCTGAACCTAGAGGGATAGACTTAGCCCTTTTATGTCTTTTATATTTGTGCTTAGCACTCTTATCTTTACGGTCAGACATCGCGCTTGTTCCCTTTGCGCTTTCTTACTTTGATCCCAACTTGTCTTTGCTTTCGTCTGGAGAGTTTTTTCCACCTTTTCGGGCAGTCGTGCCTCATTCGAGGATTTTTCTTCGTTTTCATTCGGCGATTTGTTCACCCTTTCGGGCGATCGTGCCTCATCCGAGGACTTTTCTTCGTTTTCATTCGGCGATTTGTTCACCCTTTCGGGCGATCGTGCCTCATCCGAGGACTTTTCTTCGTTTTCATTCGGCGATTTGTTCACCCTTTCGGGCGATCGTGCCTCATCCGAGGACTTTTCTTCGTTTTCATTCGGCGATTTGTTCACCCTTTCGGGCGATCGTGCCTCATCCGAGGACTTTTCTTCGTTCTCATTCGGCGATTTGTTCACCCTTTCGGGCGATCGTGCCTCATCCGAGGACTTTTCTTCGTTTTCATTAGGCGATTTGTTCACCCTTTCGGGCGATCTTGCCTCATCCGAGGGCTTTTCTTCGTTTTCATTCGGCGATTTGTTCACCCTTTCGGGCGATCGTGCCTCATCCGAGGGCTTTTCTTCGTTTTCACGTTCTCTTTCGGACATAAATAACTTTACTAAAAACGCGAATGTTCGGAAATGAATACAGGTGCACTGCTAAGACCCCTTAACTAAGAAAATAAGCATAAATGTGATAAGCTATTAAGATAATAAGGTGCAGTCCCGAGAATATCTCACGGGTAATACTTCTTCAAATGTCGAGCGTTGTGTGGCCTTTCCAATTTCTTCCCTTCTAAGTCTTCCAGGTAGTAAGCGGCTTCTCCAGCCTTCTTGGTTATCTTATACGGTCCTTCATATTTGGGATCCAACTTCCCCCGCTCGCCCTTGTGTTGTATTTCCTTCATGACGAGCTCCCCTTCCTCAAACCTTCTTAGGCATACTTTCCGATTGTAAGCTCGGGTGATCTTTCTCTGATAGGCTGCCATCCGAAGCGCGGCCTTTTGCCTCCCTTCTTCGATCAAATCCAGTTCATCAGCTCGGAGCTGGTCATTCTCCTCCGAATATCCTATGATCCGAGCGCTTTCCTGTCCTATCTCCGCGGGTAGGACGGCCTCACTTCCATATACCAAGCTGAACGGGGTCTCCTTCGTCCCGGCTCGTGGTGTAGTTCTGTAAGACCAGAGTACGCTCGACAGCTCATTGAACCAAGCTCTCTTTAACCCGTCTAACCTGACTTTCAGCGCTTGAACGATCGTCCGATTCGTCACCTCGACTTGACCATTGCTTTGGGGGTAGGCTACAGACGTGAAGACTTGTTCGATCCTGTACCCCGTACACCATTCCCTCAGCTTGCGGCCACTGAACTGTCTCCCGTTGTCGCTTATGAGTCTTCTCGGGATTCCGAACCTACACAGGATGTTTTTCCATAAGAACGCGATTACAGCAGCCTCCGTGATCCGTGCCAAGGCCTCGGCTTCCACCCACTTGGAGAAATAATCGATCGCGACCAACAGGAACCTTTTTTGGGAGGCATTGCCTTCAAATGGCCCGACAATATCCAGTCCCCATTGGTCGAACGGGCATGCTGACACGACCGCCTTCATCATCTCCGCAGGTGCCCTTTGCAAGTTTGCGTGTTTCTGGCATCGAAGGCAGCTTCGCACCACCTTGATCGAGTCTGCCCTCATCGTGGGCCAAAAGAAACCGGCCAACATCGCCTTTCGTGCTAGGGCTCTTCCCCCGATGTGGCTTCCGCAGCTCCCTTCATGTATATCGACTAAGACTTCCTCCGCCTCTTCCCTCGACAGGCACCTTAGCAGGGGACCCGAATAGGATCTTTTGAAGAGAATCCCGTCGATAATCGTGAAGCGACTAGACCTCCTCTGCGTTACCCGGGCTTCGACTCTGTCCTCGGGAAGGGATCGTTCTTCCAAATATCGATAGATGTTGTATCGCCAATCTTCAGGTTCTAGATCGCTTCCTCGTTCTATCTGATGGATCTGGGGAGCCCTTTCTATCTTCACCCCATCCTCGGGTGGGTTCAGGGCGCTTGCCCACTTAGCGATCCGATCTGCTTTCTCGTTTTCCTTCCTGTTGATAAGTTCTACCTTCAATTCTTCGAACTTCCCCCTCATTCCCTCGAACGCCTTCACATACTCCATCAGCTTATCTTCCTTGATCGTGAAAGTTCCCTGTATTTGCTGGACTACTAGCTGCGAGTCAGAATATAGGGTTACCCGGGTGAGACCCATCCTAATAGCCGTTCGCACCCCGAGTAGCAGCGCTTCATACTCAGTTTCATTATTCGACGCCCGAAAGTCTAACTTGATTCCCAAGCTAGTTTCTTCTCCCCACGGTGATATGATCACAAGTCCCACGCCGTTACCAAACTGGCAGGATGACCCGTCTACGTATATCTTCCACATCTCGACGGGCCCTTCCTCGGTCATTTCAACTATGAAGTCCGCTAAGGCTTGTGCTTTGATGGCTACTCGGGGCCGAAACTGAATGTCGTATTCTCCTAACTCGGTCGCCCACTTGATAGATCTTCCCGAGATATCTGGTCGTGTCACGATCACACCCAGCGGGTTGTTGGTGAGTACCACGATCGGGTGCGACAGAAAGTAAGGCCTCAGCCTCCTGGTCGTAATCACCAGAGCCAATAATAATTTTTCTTGAGAGGTGTACCGCATTTCTGCCCCTTTCAAGAGATGGCTGACAAAGTAGACCGGCCTCTGTACCTTTTCTTCTTCTCGGACCATCACCGAGCTGACCGCGCGGGGAGTGGTGGAAAGATAGACAATGAGCTCTTCCCCGGGTTTTGGTTTGTTTAATACTGGCAACTTTTTCAAATACTCTTTTAATTCCTGGAAAGCTTTCTCGCAATCGGGTGTCCACTCGAAATTTTTCACCTTTCTCAGCACTTTAAAGAAGGGCATGCTTCTCTCCGCAGACCTCGAAATAAACCTGGACAAGGCCGTGATCCTCCCGGTTAGTCTCTGGACCTCGTTGAGATTCTTCGGGGAAGTCATGTCAGAGATGGCCTTCACTTTATCTGGGTTGGCTTCAATCCCTGACCGAGTGACCATGTATCCTAGGAATTTTCCTGAGCGGACTCCGAAGGTACATTTGGCGGGGTTCAATTTCAAGCCGTATCGGCGGGCAGTAGTGAAGGTTTCCCGAAGATCTCCTGAGAAGCTGCTTTCTGTTTTGGATTTGATAAGGATGTCATCCACATAGACTTCCACATTCCTCCCGATCTGGGCCCCGAAAACGCGATCCATTAGCCTTTGGTAGGTGGCCCCAGCGTTCTTTAGCCCGAATGGCATGACCACGTAGCAAAAAGTTCCCTCTGAGGTGATGAAGCTAACCTTGGGTTGATCCTCCTCGGCCAACCCAATCTGATGATAACCTTGGAAGGCGTCTAAGAAGCACAAAAGCTCATGTCCAGCCGTGGAATCTACCAATTGATCGATACGTGGTAATGGGTAACAATCCTTCGGGCATGCCTTATTCAAATCTCGGAAGTCAACACACATACGCCATTTTCCTGGTGACTTAGGGACCAGCACCACATTTGATAACCAGGTTGGGAACTGTATTTCCCGAATGTATCCGGCTTTTAAGAGTTCTCCTACCTGGTCCTTAATTATCGCATCCTTCTGCGTCCCGAGGTGTCTTTTCTTCTGAAAGACCGGTCTAGCCGTAGGAGAGATGTTTAATCGGTGTTCCATTATCTCCCGAGGTATCACGGTAAGTTCATGTGCCGACCAGGCGAATACATCTTCATTTGCTTTCAGCTGCTTGACAAGATCCGCTTTCAGGTCGGGGGGCAGGTCTCTAGAAATCTTGACCGTTCCCGAAGGCGGCCTGATCATCACCTCCTCCATCTCGCCCTCGGCTCTTACTTCCTGAAGGGCGTGTATGGCGTAGAAAGTTCATCGACTCGTAGGGTGACCCTCCCCTCGGCTTTTCAATGATTTTAACTCGATCCTCACTTCCTCAACATAGCATTTTCGTGCTATCTTCCGATCTCCAAGCACCTCCCCCACACGATCTCCTACTGGGAACTTCATTTTTTGATGTAGGGCCGAGGCGATCGCCGCGAAGGAGCTGAGCGCCGGGCGCCCCAGTATGACGTTGTAAGAGGAGGACATGTCAACGACCAAGAAAGGGGTGATTCGAGTTTTCTTCAATTTGCCCGATCCCAAGGTCAAGGGCAATTGTATCGATCCCACGGCCTCGACAGCGTGCCCGGTGAACCCGAACAAAGCCGTCTCCACGGGGTCCATCTGGTATTCTCCCAACTCCATCTGACTCATAGTCTCCTTGAAGATGATGTTCACAGAACTTCCGTTGTCGACGAAGACTCTTCCCACATCGTGGTTTGCTATCTCTGCTCTAACCACCAAGGCATCTTCATGCGCGTCACACCCTCCATGAAAATCATCGGGCCCGAAGGAAATGATGGGTCCCGATCGCCTTTGGACTGAGGTTACTCCTAGACTTTCAAGCTTCCTTACCTCCGCCTTTCTAGCTCTACTCGAATCCCCAATGGCGGGTCCTCCAGATATCATATTGATCCTGCGGGGCGGCACATATGCCTCCGCTGGCTCCCGAGTACGTTCTGGTGTTCGCCGACCCTCTCGGTCGAGCTTATCTTCCCTTGGATATTCCGCTCGTCTTCTTTCCGGTGATCGATTGAATCTGTTCCGTGGTTGGTTGTTATCCTGCGGGTAGTTTCTTCGAGGTCCTTGCTCAAATTCTTTCTTGAAATATTTTCGTGGAGCGCCTGCCTCCCCGCCTACCACTAATTCGGCTCGGGCTTCCGGGTTGGCCGCCACGATTCTCTCGAGTTCATCGTTTAGATGGAAGCAGGCCTCTGTTGTGTGGCCATACTCCCGATGGAATTCACAGTACATTCTCGACACAGGGTTCCTCGGGCCTTCTTTACTTTTAGCTGGCCTTTTGATAAAATATCGCTCCGAACATATTTCCAACGCCCGAGCTTTGCTCACCTTCCATTGAGTGTTGGTTGGCCGATAGCTCTTTTGGACCTCTATTCGGGGATTTCCCTCCTTCGGTCTCATAAGGCGGGCTGGCTCCTGTGCTACCTCAACCGTCCCAATCGCTCTCTTTTTATCCCCTTTCTTGAAGTTGTGCGCTTCCTCCACCCTCACATATTTTTCTACTCTGATTATCAAATCTTCCACGGTGGTCGGGTACTTTTTTACTAATGACCGGTAGAGATCTCCTTCTTTTAGCCCATTGTGGAAGGCTCCAATCAGTAAATCGGGGGTGGCAGTCGGGACTTCCATCATGGTCCGACTGAATCGCCTCAAGTAATCTCGCAAACTTTCCTGGTCTCCTTGCTTCATGCTCAGTAAGCTTACGGCCGAGAAAGGTCTCCTCCGGCTGCTAGAGAATTGCCTCAAAAAAGCGCGAGTGAAATCTGCGAAATTGTGAATCTCCCCAGCGGGCAACATGGTAAACCATTGTTGGGCTCCTTTCGCGAGAGTGGTTGCGAATACTCGGCACTTTATGGCATCTCCTAACTGGTATAGCGCGGCATTCCCGTCAAAATTAGCTAGGTGATCCTCGGGGGGTCCCGATCCGTCGTAACGATTCATGTCCGGGAACCTGAAGTTGTTCGGTAAGGGAACACTAAGGACCTCTTCCGAAAAAGGGGAACCCCGTTGGATCGGGAGAGGCATCTGCGGATTGGCTAACTCCTTCAGCTTTTGGATCTCCTCTTTCATTCGCTCCCACTCCCGGTTTGTCTTTCTTCCAGGGC
The DNA here is from genome assembly GCA_027422505.1 of Craterostigma plantagineum. Taxonomy (NCBI): domain Eukaryota; kingdom Viridiplantae; phylum Streptophyta; class Magnoliopsida; order Lamiales; family Linderniaceae; genus Craterostigma; species Craterostigma plantagineum. Next base: position 29,134,478 of record JAPQWV010000003.1, on the reverse strand, counting down.
TTTCTTCTTCTCGGCCCGGAGAATGTTGATCTCCGTCCTCAACGTCTTCTCTTCTGCTTCCTTCTCCTGCTCCTTGGCCCGAGCATGGTCCTCCTCGCGCCGCAATCGCTCCGCCTCCTCTTCTTCCGTCTCTGATCGTGGCGGTGACGGCACGCGAGTTCTGCGCATTCGTTCCGCCCTTAGCATTTCTATCTCTGCTCTCAATTTCCCCAGTTCAGTTTGATCATCATTGTGTGTCTCTTCTTGGTTCTCCTCCGTCCAGTCAGTCACCAGCACTTCTTCCATCGGTGGCGGTTGAATGTCGTTTGCGGTGTCCACCATGTTATTAATATATCGTCCCACAGACGGCGCCAATTGATGTGGACCGCGTAAAACGACTTCTTGATGATGGCGGTTGGGCTTGTTGTTCCTTCGCTCGTTTTAATTTTGGCGCAGGTTTATCGCTCCTCGTCGGTTGTCTCCGTCGAACCTGGCGCTCAAAAACTAGAAAACACGTCAGAAGGGGGCCGGGATGGGTGCCGGCGTATCCCCTCCGATGCTTAAGTCAGAAAATGAGTGAGAGATGGGTAATCGGCTTGTAAATTAGTTCTTAATTGTTTAGTGCGTACCTGGAAAATGAGTTTACCACTACTATTTATACTAACCTCAGGTATTCGCTGCCTTGACCCAATCTCCACCCCGGCCCGCCCTTTTTGCGGACCTCTCGCTGAGAACGTGGTTGTTTCCCACAATCCCACGTTCTCCACGTCTCTTTCTACTCCCATTCCACCAGCTCGGGCGAAACCGTTCCGGTCGGGCGTTCTCTCCTGCTGGTCGGGCGTTCTCTCCTGCTGGCCGGGCGTTCTTTCATGCTGGTCGGGCGTTCTTTCATATTCCTCTTCCCTCCACTCAGCTTGCACCCGCCTAGGCTTCCTACCCCGCTTCATCTGTCGTTGTTTTCCTCTTAGGAGCCCGATCATCCATTTCTACTCCCCATCGGGAATGACCGCCTTGTCCTGGCGACTCCCGACCAGGTTACCTCCTCCCGATCAGGAGCGGTTTCTGGTGGCTTCTGTTCTTGGGCTATCTTTTCCCGATTCCCTCCTATTCCCTTCGCGCCTCGCCGCTCGCGGGAGTTCTTTGGTAGTCAACGTTATTTTACCGTTAGCTATTAAACCCGGGGGTAACAACGCTCGAAGCTGTTGATACTGAAACATTGAAGGATGCTATCGCTGCTAGTGCAAGCCCAGCCAAGGACGGCCCTGCGATTGATTCACAGACAAAATAGCTCGATTTCCTCGGAGTTTTCGGGCTGTCCAAGGTCGGATTGCAGTGTTTGCTGATTTGTTTGTGTTTTTGTTCATTAAACTTTGGTGTTCGTCTGTTTATCTATCAGCAGAAATAAAAATGAGGTAGCACTGAGTCGCTCTTGAAATCTAAATAGCACTTTTGTCTAATTGCAAAACGACTCTAACTTTTGTTGGCTTTGCAGATTACCGTTTTACCCTTTGTGTCGTCTCTCCTTGTATTTGACAGGCTTGAAGTATACAATACAATTACATATAGTAATAATAAATCCTTTGATTCTTGTCCTTATACCTTTGGAATCAGATTATTTTAACGGATTACAAGAAATGGCCCGTTTAGGTAAATACGATGTATATCTTTGCAGTAAGCCGCAAAGCCAAAGTGGCTATAATATAGAATAGTTCTATTTTATAACTGAATATCTCAATTGCACGATCTGAAATTCACGCGCTGCCAATAGGTCCGTTTTTCTTTTTCTTTTTTTTTTCTTTGGCGGGTTGACTAAGAACCTGAGCTATGATGGATCTGGAAAAGAAGGCAAAGGATGCCATGGTCGACGACGACTTCGAGCTTGCCGTCGACCTTTATACTCGAGCGATTGCTTTGAACCCAAGCAGCTCCGACCTCTACGCTGACCGTGCTCAAGCCAACATTAAGCTCCAAAGCTTCACCGGTAAAAGATTGTGAAGTTTTGTGTAACCTTCTAACTGTTAAGTGTTGCTTTTTCTTTTTCCTTTTTTTTTTTGAGGTGGTTTTAGCGGAGGTTAGCATTCAATCGATGTGAGTATGTGATTTATTGGGGTAAAGGTAGGATCTTTGGAATGCTATGTTGATGGTCTGATGAATCAGTTACTGAATCATTCATTCACTATGAGTGTGGTTTGTTTTGTTCTTCTTACTTCACTGAAGAGCTTGGCGCCATATCTAGAAAAGTAGCTTTCCCATGAAATCATCAATTAATTAACTTTATGTGTATTTCCTTTCACGGGTATAAAGTCACACAAAATAAAACTTAAATATTCTATTCGTTCTTAGGCTTGAGTTTCATTTGTTTTGGATGCTAAAATAAACCCCAATTGGTTCGGCCTAAAGAGGCTCGTTTGATTTGGAGGATTTCCAAGTGTTTGTAGCAATTTGATTTTGAAGTTGCTTGATTATGTTGGTGCCTAATGTTTAATGGACATTTTCAAAACATGATGAACAGAGGCTGTTGCTGATGCGAATAAAGCGATTGAAATGAACCCTTCATTGACCAAAGCATACCTACGTAAAGGGTGAGTCGGCGGCGGAATACTTTCTATATAAGATTTACTCTTGGAAGACATTTTTTATCTTTCTCTATTTTGAGAATAACGTGTAGTTTCTAAATAAAACCATACGAGGTTTTGATTGTAAGTGATGCTAATGCTTTTAGCTTTTTCGGACTCGGTTTGTTTGCGCAGCACGGCTTGCATCAAGCTCGAAGAGTATCAGACTGCTAAGACAGCTTTGGAAATTGGAGCTTCTTTAGCACCTGAAGATTCTCGGTTCACTAAAATGATCAAAGAATGCGACGAACACATAGCAGGTAGTTCCATTTACCTATCTTTTTAATCAATTCCTCTGTTTTAGCATTTGTAATCACAATTTTTCCTTTTTCTTTATCTCAGCGGAAGCTGCAGAACTGCCCAAGCCATTAGCCGATGAAACTCCCAAAGCATCGGCAATTCCAAACAACTTGCCATCAGTCGTTGGATTTTCTGGTCAGGGAACATCGCTAACTATGAAACCTAAATACAGGTTACTACCGTACTCATCGTTTTGCTGTATTTTGTAACTCTTCCAATAATAAGTTTTATACAAATAAATGTGATTGGGACATATGCTTTTCAGGCATGAATTTTATCAGAAACCCGAGGAAGTTGTGGTGACAATATTTGCCAAGGGAATACCGAGAAACTGCATTGTGGTTGATTTCGGCGAACAAAAAGTGAGTATTGTGTGTCTTAGCTACTTCTCCGAGTAATCACTTCGATTTGATATCGTATCTCCCTTCTTATATATATATGCAGCTCTCCGTTACCATCACGTTGCCCGGCGAAGAGCCATATATTTTCCAACCTAGACTTTTTGCAAAGGTAACTTGAGAAAAGAACTTTATCTTTCTGAATGAAAATTATTGGGTGAGTAATACAATTGGTATTTTGTGTTGAGTAATGCCATTATTGTTTTAACCTCTCGCTCTGTCACTGTTGTTGAACATTATCCGTGTCCTTGAACAACAGATAATTCCCGGGAAATGCAAGTACGAAGTGATGTATACGAAGATCGAAATTCGACTTTCCAAAGCCAAACCCATTCAGCAGTGGACCTCCCTCGAATATTCCCGGGATAGCACAGCTGTGAAGAAGCCAATCATATCAGGTCATTCTTACGCCCGTGAGAAACACTTCCGTATTGCTTAAATCTGTACGACGAATTTCCCGCTTCTCTTTTCGACAGGAAATCCAAAACCAACGTACCCTTCGTCGAAACCGAAAAGAACTGATTGGGATAAGCTTGAAGCGCAGGTTAAGATGGAGGTACTAAGAGCTAATACGCCATTCTTCTTACTATTCGGAAAAAAAAAAAATAGATTCTTTGAAAGTCTAACAAGTTGAGCCCAATATTCGATCTATCAGGAGAAGGACGAGAAACTAGAAGGCGATGCAGCTCTGAACAAGTTCTTTCGAGACATTTACAAAGATGCCGACGAAGACACGAGGAGAGCCATGAGCAAATCTTTTGTATGAAGAAACCATTTTCCCCCCATTGCCTGAACAATGTTCTACTATTCAAATGAAGTGAAAATATATATATATATATATATATTATATATAGGTGGAGTCAAATGGGACAGTGCTATCGACTAACTGGAAAGAAGTGGGTACGAAGAAGGTAGAAGGAAGCGCGCCCGACGCTACGCTTTTCTTTTTAAATTTTGTTGTTAATTTAAGGATTATGTGCGTTTGACCTTGTGATAGTAATTGCTTTGACAAAAGATGGTAAACTTATGAGATGCATGTTTCAACTTTTTTCGTTTGTTTCGAATTTTCTGTGTGCGTGATACTTGGAAGTCATTGATCCACGAAGCCATTTCCAATTTAGGTCAAGAAATTATCTGTAGACTTATATAATTTCTCTATAGAAAGTCGTTTTCTTTGGGAAAAAAAGAAAAGACTAATTTCTCTACGTCTCAGCATATAGGTGCTTCATCTGAGCAAGTACTACCTCTTTAAGTACTACCTCTTTGATGACATGAATGACATATAACAAACCCATCAGCTCCCCTACTCTCTCCCTAACCACTCTCCCCATCTCCGACGACGACGAACCCATCAGCTCCCTCACGCGCCGCTCCACCTCCGCACTGGAAACAAACCCGCCGCCGCCGTCCATCATCTCCAGCGCAAGCGCCACCTTCATCTCCTCCACCATGAAAGTTCTGTTCATCTTCTGCTCGGCGTACAGCGGCCATCCCACCATCGGCACGCCGGACGCCACCGCTTCCAAGAGGGAGCTCACGCCGCAGTGGGTGACGAAGCCGCCGACGGAGGGGTGGCTGAGGATCTCCCTCTGTGGGGCCCACGACTTTATCAACATCCCTCTTTCCTTTGTCCTCTCCAAGAAATACTCCGGCAATAGAGCCTCCAAGGCTGTCTCTTCCTTCCCTGTAATAATATCTAGGAAAATTTAGGTAAATGGCCTCCATTCAAAAAGCTTTTAAGCGGATGGCCTCCTATACCCGTAAAGACAAATCTACCCTTACTAAATAAGAGGGAAGTACTATATTACCCTCGGTAAACAAATGGTTTATCAAATGCTATCACCTAATCACGAGATGAATATTAAAGTACTACACGACAAACAAAAAAGAAAGACAAATAGAAAATCTGGCAAAAAACGCAAGAAATCACCGTGAGAACCTTCAATACACCTACAAGCTTGCGAAATACTGCTCGTCACCGTGAGAACCTTCAATACACCTACAAGCTTGCGAAAATTATCAACACTCCGAAGACACTCAATGGCCGCTGAGATGGTAAACATTTCTATTTTTCAGCGTTTCTCACTTAATCGTCAGTGGGTACCCAGATTAAACTAAGTACCAGTGTGAAATATGAGAAACCCGCTTTGTCGTGAGGGTTGGGGTTCAGAGGTGAGTACCAGTGTAATGGCTGAGAACCGACACTCACGACGGCGGGGCGCGATTTCGCAATGTAGGGTTCTAAAATAGTACTCAGATTTGAAATCCTCCAACCGTTAACACTAAAGGCGGGTTCTCAGTGATACAAAGGTACACAGGTTTGAGATCAAAGCTGACTACCTGTGTAATCACTGGCGGGTTCTAAGTGAGAACCTGGCTTTTGCGAAAAGCGGGTTCTCAGAAATTATGCTGGTACTCAGATTGCACTCATATCTGAGAACCTTTGTTTCTAAGAACCCTTCTTTCGCAAAGGTCGGGTTCTCAGTAATTACACTGGTACTCAGGTTTGAACTACAACCTGAGAACCCGTCTGCATTCTGAGTACCTTTTGCAAAACCGTTTTTCGTTTTTATCTTACTAGGGTTAAACTTTTTGAATTTATATAGGTTGTATTGATCCCGCAAATTGATGAGGATGATGACTTCGAGTGCAAAGTCGTCGTCACTGCACAGTACGTCGAAGCATGTGGCCGTATTATTGGTTTCCTAAACGCCGCTGAGCTTAGCGCAATAGAGGAATCTCAATTCGGTCACTTAATCAATGGTGGTTCGAGATTTAAAAACCTGTCGAACCAGTTAATTTCCTTTTTGATGAAGCGGCAGATTGGTCTCGACAACAATCGCAACGAATTTTGGATGGTGATCAACAAAAGGCCAATCCGATTTTCAATTAAGGAGTACTGCTTGATCACAGGCCTCAAGTGCTCCTCGTCCCAGAGCACTGAGGTGAATGCGACGTCGAGTGATTTCCAGGATCGCCACTTCCCGAGAATGGACCCAATCCGGCAATCCAACCTGGAGAGTAGAATGGCTGAGTTGGCTGCTAACCCTACGGCAGAACTCAATGTTGAGAAGGTGAAGCTGGCACTCCTGTACTTCGCCACATGCGTCCTCCTACCTCTTCGAACAAAGAAGGACCTGCCTGTGCCTACCTGGTATTTGGTAGAAGATTTGTCGCTGTTTAACGATTTTCCATGGGGCACGAAGGCATTTGATGAGCTAATGCCTTCACTGAAGAGGGATATGTTACAGAAGAAGCGGGAACTAGAAGAGCGACAAAATCAAACTGGCAGCAACTACATTAGTTGCTGCGTAAGCGGATTTGTACATCCTCTCCAGGTAATATGAATTAGCCCCGCATTCACTAGTTGTTTGTTGTCATTTTACATCAAACCCTAACTAAACATAACCAATTTTAACTGTAGATCCTAGCATTCGAGTGTATTCCTGGAATCGCGGCTGGACTTGCGCGTCGTATAGATGTTGTAGTCAGCTCTCCTCGTATTTGCTGCTGGGAAACAAAATCTTGGAATTCGAGGGCTGCTCCAAAGGGCTCGCTGATTCAGAAATACGCCCGTCGTTCCGACGTCGTCGGAATTTTGTTTCCTACTGCGGAGGAAATGCAGTCCGAGTACTACATCAACTTGGAGTTTCTAGAAGAAGAACCCCATGAAGTCTTGGACCACGTCACCTCCCTAATCGGGCAAGGAGCTACTGTGACGTGTGTCCCGCAGATGCTTCTGCAACAACCTACTGGGGGGGCGGACGGAGATATGCAAGTCGAACGATCGAGACGTCCCCGCCGTCCACGATCGAGACGTCCCTCAATGCCCGATGATGACAGTCATTCTGGGCCCTCCTATCATCATCGCCGTAGTCTTTCCCCTCAGCCGTCGTGTCACAATCATCAGTCTCCGCCTGCCTGGTTTTTGACGTATCAAGAAAATGTAAATAGACAGATCGATACGTTGAGAGACGATTGGAACCGACAAAGTGTACTCGATGGGTGGGCGATTGATTGTCGAGTTTTTGAAGTGATGCAAGCCATAGAGAACTTGCAGCAAACGGTTGAGAGTTTGCATAGGGGCCATCGGCACGATGATCAATACCCTGGAGGAGAAGGAAGTCGCGGACCATATGAAAGCGGCTACGGCTGTGGGTGGTCAGGAGAACCCAATGAATGGCCAGCGGATGACACCCACAGAGAAGAACCGTTGCCGGAGGCGGCCTTGCTGGAAGAGGCCGTGGGGGAAGAGGCTGTGGAAGAAGAACCCGTGGTTGAGACGCCACGAGACAAAGGAAAAGGCGTGGCGGATATCAGCATAGCAACGCCTAATGAACCTGGAAGGCTGCTGAAACCTTCCAGGTTCCAATCGAGCCCGTACTTGCCACTGCCACCAACTACCGAGCCAAAAAGGGACGAAAATTTATTTTTCATCAGACTATTAAAGGCAAGAGTGGTCGGATCGACCAAGGTTGGGGCAGAAATTCGCAAAATGCGCAAAGGCGGAACCCGAGACTGCTGCCTTGGAAAAAATGATCGGGAGTGGTTTCTTAAGCTATGGGAACGAAAGCAGTGGCTCGATAGCGCGGTGTGAGTTTCTCTAATAATTATATTATAAAAATATATTTAATTTTGTGATTGAGGGTTCGATTTCAATTTTGTAGCACGTCGACGAGAGCATGAAGGGGTTTATAACCATACAAAGGCATTTCGGGCGGCGTCAAAGAGGATTGCCTTCATGCATGCGATGTTTGCCAACTATGTCAAGATCTGCATGGACCCTGCAACGGGCGGGATTACGGAAGAAATTCTATCCGAATTACAGTCCTATGCTACGGGCCGCTTCGAGAATTGGGGTTCTACTTCGTGGAGGGATGCCGATCTCATCGTCATTCCGGTGAACGTCAATGACAGCCATTGGGTCCTGTGCGTTGTCGACTGGTTAAACGAGTTTATGACCGTCTATGATTCTTCCTTCTCCTGTGACGAGGCCGGCACAATTACCTCGAACGCATGTGCTAATCTGCAGCGTGTTATTCCACGTATGCTTGTGCACATGAAGCTGAAAGAACCATTCACGGAGTGGAATTACATGCGCGATCCGTCATTCCCTCAACAAAAGGATTCGTAAGTTGTTTGGTTTAATTTCATGATACTGTGTTATTTATATATAATTACTCCTAACATTGCGACTTTAACTTGATTGTAGAGGCGATTGTGGGGTATACATGTTGCGGGCAGCATTCTCACTGATGTTTCCCGACGACAACTTGTACAGCATCACAGACGACGATATGGCAAAGTTTAGAAAATTTTTAACATGCTGTATTTATCGTCAAAATTGGTCTGATCCCGTTTCTACGAAGTAGGATTGTATAAGACTTGCAATTTTGTTTATTAAATATTCGAAGCTTATGCGTTATATGCGTACCCATTTAAATATTCGAAGTTTGAAACCCTAACATTGAAACCCTAACACTGAAAACCTAATGTGATATGGCTCTTTTAAAGAAAAAAATCATTATACGGGTTCTCAGAGTTTATTTCTTGTCTGGAAACCCGATGTAACTGAGTACCCGTACAAAAGGATCGTTCAAAGAAAAAAATCATTTACGGGTTCTCAGAGTCATAAAGGGTTCTCAGAGTTTATTCCTTCTCTGGAAACCCGTTGTAAGTCTGGGTACCCGTACTAATGGAACGTTCAAAGAAAAAATCATTATACGGGTTCTCAGAGTCATAACGGGTTCTCAGAGTTTATTCCTTCTCTGGAAACCCGTTGTAAGTCTGGGTACCCGTACAAATGGAACGTTTAAAGAAAATCATATAATGGGTTCTCAGATTCAGAACGGGTTCTCAGAGGTTTTTTCTAGTCTGGAAACCCGTTGTAACTCTGTGTACCCGTACAAAAGGTTCGAACTAACATTTTATGTAAATTTCTTTCGTATATAAAATATACAGTTGGGGTTGTAAATGTTTTATAATGATCGAACTATAATAAGTTCGTGTTATAATATGTTTAGGAAAAAAATTCTTCAAACGTAAGGTTCTCAGAATTTAGGCGGGTTCTCAGAGATTGGTTAATTTCTGAGAACCCGTTCATTAGCTGGGAACCCGTATCAAACTTGGCAATTTTATATCGAAATTAGCAAAGTTTACAAGGTATTTAGCATTCAATCTTGATTAGTTAAGACTTTAGCACTTGGGACATCGAATATTTCGGGTTCTCAGAATTACGGATTTTTAAGAGTTACCAAGATTATCGTTTGTATAATAGTTATGCTACTTGTTTGGTCATTAGTTGCACTTGATACGTAAGTTCGCTCGTTTGCAATATTGCATAACATAGTGACTATTGGCGTAAACAGAATGGGAGAGATAGATATCATGGACATCGAGATAATAAGACATTATGGAATAGATCGGGATTTGGTCCTTCAGACTCATCCTTCTCAGTCGTTGTCGTTTTATAATATGTTTAAAAAATATAAAACAATTCTTCTAAGGTACTCAGAATTTAGGCGGGTTCTCAGAAATTGGTTCGCCTCTGAGAACCCGATTTTGAGCTGCGAACCCGTTTCAAGGTTCATGGTCTTAGTAGTTGTGTAATTTAAAAACAAATATTAGTTAAGTCACGGGTTGTCAGAAGCTTTGTTCTTATTTATTTTGTTATTTATAGCAATGGAATATATCGGGAGTTGGTCCTGCAGACTCATCCTTGTCAGTCGCTGTCGGGTATTTTTCACGAGCAGGGTCCTCAGAATTTAGGCGGGTTCTCAGAGTTTGGTTCTATTCTGAGAACCCGTTTGTTAGCTGGGAACCCGTTATCAAACGTGACAATTCCTTTTACATAATTGTTTGTTTATTATGTATTATACTTGATTAAATTAAGACTTTAGGACTTGGGAGATTGAATATTTAATGAACTCACAAATACAGTTTTTTTTTAATGAACTCATAAATACGGTTTTTTTCTTTTTTTTACCAAATTTATTTATTGATGGATATTATATAAAAGGGTACTCAGAATTTACGCGGGTTCTCAGTGATTGGTTCTTCTCTGAGAACCCGTTCATTAGCTGAGAACCCCTATCATTTAAGCGGGTTTTCAGCGATCGGTTAGCTTCTCAGAACCCTATCGTCTCTATTATCATAAAAAGAAAAAGATACAAACAGTCTCACATAAAAATTAAATTTACATTCTTCTTCCAAATTCGCCGACTGAAGGATATCTTTGTTTCTTTAATCTTCCGCACCTGCGATCTCAGCCGTATAAGGGTATTTAGTTGGCAACCCGTCATTTTCAGGCAACTAGCTACCCGTTATATTCCTGAGAACCATTTGTCGGACTTCTCAGCATTATACGGGTATTCAGCTGTTTGTTATGAGAAACCCTATTCTGAGAACCATATTCTCCACACCGATTTTAACATTAAAAATTTCTCAGTATGGACACGATTCCGGAAAGGAAACCCACTCGAACTAATAGCTAATGAGGCTAAATTCGTTCATTAAAACGTAAGACATAAAAACCCAGAAATTTTACCTACTGTTATGTGTTATGGCTTTCAGCAAATTTTTGTGAGAAACTAGAACAGAGAATTACTCTCTTGTGTTGTCTGGATATTCTTCTAACGTGTGGGTGGTTGTTGAGGTTGAGGGTTCATAAATTTCATAAATTTCCCGCTGCCGGTGGTGGTTGTTGCGGTGTAAATGACAGTTAATGTCGTTACCTTTTTCTTTAATTTTTTAATCATTTTTTCATTTATTTTATTTTAATTAGTTTTCCATTTTTTTATTGTAATATACGTATTAGTGTTAAAGATAACCCAAAGGAATAAGTTGATTAAAGTGAAGGCCACTTGACCATAAGTTTTCGTCAACGAGGCCATTTACTAAAAAACTTTCTGGTCAAAGGCCATTTATTAAAATCCCCCATAATATCTATCCATCAGTTACTGCGCCATTATTACAAAAACTGAGCGAGAGAGAGAGAGTCGTGTACCATGTGGACTACGAATCGACCACAGAAACCTATGGCCACTGTTCTCCAAGCCAATGGCGAGCTCCGACAACTGTGGAGCAGAAAATGACCCTCTTCTCCCAAAGCACAAGAAAACCACGCTCTTACTCGGCTGAGAATCGAGCCACGTGAGGCACTCGTGCCTCCGACGGACGCCGTCTACGCCGCCGTTTCCCTTAGCCCCGTCTTCAAGAAGAGGCCCGATGAAGTACACGGGCGGCGTCGGCGCGTTGGGCACGCAAAGACCCTTTTCAATGGCTTCCTTGGCTCTGAGCTCCAAAGCGTCGAAGGAGTTCACTAATATCCCAGCTGAGTTCCTCATGTTCCTCGCCACGTCGAGGGTTTGTCTGTAGAGGTTACTGTCCCGACGGCACATAATCATCGGAATATCCGAAGAGTGTAACGGCGGGCATCCTGGGACTTGTATGAACTCGTTCAACTCGCCTGCGAGGACAAAAAATCATTTATTTTTTAAGCAAGCTCGATGCTTCTCATGGCGAACAGCGTTTGTAATGAGAGGAAGACGACGATTGATGAGAACTAATTTTACTACCTATGTTCCCGTCGACGATTTCGTGGAGAGTTGGGAAGTAGAGAAAAACGCAGAGCCCAGACGCACAGCTGCTGACGTCATAGTACGTGGGGATGTTCAAGCTCCTCGCCACCTCAAACGCAGCGTTGCAGAAGAAATCTATCACCAAAGCTCTGATGGTCGCCGCCGCCGAGATTTCGACCAGGAGTTCGCGGAGGTTGCCGTTGTTGAGCCGTGGGATTTCGAAGAAGAGCTCCAAGGGGTTCTTGGTGAGGTCCGGCGGGAGGTCGGCGGTGGGGAGCCGGCGGTACGCGACGGAAGGGACGGAGGGGATTATGGGTTGTTCGTCCGGCGCGGCGGCGGTGCTGATGATGACGACGGGGACGTTTGGGTGGTGCTGAGCGATGGACTTCGCCATGTTCTCCGTGGAGTTCAAGTGCTCCGGCGAGGTGTAGAATGTTAGCTAATAATCTCAAAGTGGGATCAAAAGTTGAAAATTAGGGGCGAAGATTTTGAAAAATGAAGACGACAAATGATAAAGCAGCCAACGTGATATAATAACTACAGATAAAAGTCCAGATACAACTCCTAAAGGAGATGTGCGCTGCAAAGGAAAATCAGCGCAGCCTTCTAATTTCAACAACGAGATATGCAGTCAAAGTATAAGATATGCTATTGATATTATCCTATCCATCTACTACCGAACCTATTATATATATAGGTGTGTTTGCATGTTGTATAATGTGGAGAGTAAAAGCTGTGAGTGGGTGAGTAAAAAGAAACAAGATATATGTAACGTGTGTGAGAAAGTGATAAAAATATTTTGCTCAGAAAAATTCCTCCTCCACCAATATCACCTCCCATTACTGTTATTTCTTTCTTCTCGTTTGATATGCAAAAATATAAAAACAACAAAATGATATCAGAGCCGATGGTGTCAAAAGAGCCGAAGGTGTTAACGGAGCCAACAGAGCCGATGATATCACCAGAGCCGATGGTGTCAATGGAGTCGAGGTGGATAGCAGATGTCCACATGTTAGTCCCACAACTCACCGATAGTAACTATGCAAAATGGAGCGTAGAAATGAAGGCTTTGCTTGAAGAGCAAGATTTATGGAAAATCGTCGAAAACGGAGATACCCCACCCGATACAACGAGGTATACAAGGTTGCAACGGAAGACGTTGCGAGCCGCCGCCATAGAAAACGGTCTCGCGCTCCTCGTCATCTACGAGGCGTTAGATTTTACCAGTTTCGGAGTCATAGGCGCAACAAGAAAAGTCAAAGAAGCCTGGGATCTGTTGGAGAAAGCGTACAAAGAAGCTGATCACACCAACCAAGTTCGGCAACAAAATCAAGGCGAACTTGAGATGGCGAAAGAAGACGACGTTATCAAGTTTCCAGAGGACGAGGAGAAGATAGAGGACGACGGCGAACGTGCAGACGACGATGCCCTTGCCGTGTCGATAAAGCGTGATAGAGATTACGCTGAGGATCCAACATCGGTGGTGGAAATGAAAAAAGGTGAACCACCGATTATGGCCGAGAAAGAAAAGGAAGACGAAGCATCAAAGAAAGACGCAGTGAAGTCACTGAAGAGGAGGAAACATATTCAAAGGCCGAGGAGCCCGTGGAAGAAGAAAAGAAAAAAGGAGTTCTAAGCGAAGGAGAGCTCGAGAAAGAGGAGGCGGTCGAAGAAACGCCGCCACGACAACCACCTGAGAAAGTCGAGGAGATCGACGTGAAGGCATCGGAGAATGCCCAGGAGAAGGAGAACAAGGTCGACACTGCCATGCATGCATCGTCGGAGAAGGCTAAAGAAAATGCCGACAAGGCGAACGTAAAAGCTATGGAGACATGCGAGACGATGTCAAAGAAAGGCGATTATGCCGACACAAAGAGGAGAAAGAAACCAACCCCCCAACAAGCTGAAGAAGCCGTGCGGGGAGAGAAGCGCGGCGTGAAAGAGACGACCAGCGCAGCCACGATGGAGGCCCTGCGACATGTTGATTGCGAAGTCGCTAAACTGAGGACGGGAGAACCTACATATGCCAATTCTAATAAAGAAAAATATATAAACGAAGAAACGAAGCGCCAGAAAGAAAAGGAGATAAAAGAATGGATCAAGGAGAGAGACAGCCTTGAGGCCTACATGAACAACTTGAAAAATCGAAGCAACGATAAGTACAAGCTTGCCGGAAAATTAAAGACGGACGAGAAGGACGATATCGCGACGACGACCAAGGAGGCCCCCAAGCCGGTGGACGATAACCAAAATATGAAGGAAAAAGATATCGACGAAAGTCGCAGAAAAGGCGCGGAGGATGTCACTAATAAAAGCGATGCGCTCGTAAACAACGAGATAGAGCAGTCCATGGTCATCGCCATGGAGGAGATTAACGAGAAAGAGCATGACGAATTCGATACGCCAGATCCTGGCGACGAGCCGACGCGCCTGACGGGATACGTCCCGAAGATGGAGGAAAAACATTACTATATTTATTACAGCACCGACAGAAGCGAAAAGGCTATAGATAGCTCTCTACACTTCGAAAACCCGATGAAGAAGTGCTACGAAGTTTTGCATGCGGTTGATGCGATCGACGAATATGCAGTCGTGCAGTTGAAAGAATACGATAAAAGTAAGTTGGTCTTCATCACTAAAGAGCAGATGAAGCTAGACGGAGAAACTAAGGAAATAGAAAAGATGGTCGTCTACGATAACGTTGCTGAGTCACCGAGCTATCTGATAACTGGCGAGTACGGCTGGACAACAAATTTGGAGAAAATTACGAAGGCACTTAAAGACGCCAAGTGGCGAGCCGCAACGTATGATAGACGAAAACGGGTCAAATTTAAAGATCAGTAAAAGAGCCACACACTTTGAGATTAAAGGGGAAATTTGTTAGCTAATAATCTCAAAGTGGGATCAAAAGTTGAAAATTAGGGGCCGAAGATTTTGAAAAATGAAGACGACAAATGATAAAGCAGCCAACGTGATATAATAACTACAGATAAAAGTCCAGATACAACTCCTAAAGGAGATGTGCGCATGCAAAGGAAAATCAGCGCAGCCTTCTAATTTCAACAACGAGATATGCAGTCAAAGTATAAGATATGCTATTGATATTATCCTATCCATCTACTACCGAACCTATTATATATATAGGTGTGTTTGCATGTTGTATAATGTGGAGAGTAAAAGCTGTGAGTGGGTGAGTAAAAAGAAACAAGATATATGTAACGTGTGTGAGGAAGTGATAAAAATATTTTGCTCAGAAAAATTCCTCCTCCACCAATATCACCTCCCATTACTGTTATTTCTTTCTTCTCGTTTGATATGCAAAAATATAAAAACAACATAGAATACCACCGTGTCTTCCATTTTCTTTTTTGTTCCTCCGATTTCAGACAAACACGATAAGCAATTTATAAGTAAATAAAAAGCGATGAACCGCCGTGTAACTTCGCTGTTGCAAGATGACCCAATTACCGTCACCAACTTTATCACATAATGATTGTTAAGCTGGCATTATTATAATAATACTCCCTCTGTTTCATAATACACGATTGTTTTAGATTTTATTTTTGTTTTTAAATACATATCGGTTTACAGTTTTCAAGATAAACAATATTGATTATTTCCAGTTTTACCCCTTAGATTTAATAGAAATTGTTAAATTAAATTAGATAACATAGAAACTGTTGGACATATAAACTCATAATTAAAACTGCATACATCAATAAACAAATAAGGAGAAACAAGAATTGCAAATAGAGTTTCATTCAATTGAAGAACATGAAAAAATGAAATACCATTGTATCCGCTACTTAGAAACTGGGTTACAAATTCGCCGAGTAATCCTAAGATCTTATTTTCCGTTGATGGAAGTACCCGATCATCACAGACTGCTTTTTTAGACGGACCACGAAAACCCTTTTGACATTTGAATAAAGCACCCTCCTCGGAAGATGGATTTCCTTTCAGAAGAGCTTTAGAACCATCCTGATGGACGTAAAAAAATATCAGTCAATCCATACATTGTGTGTTTCAATGCGTATAATACAATACTAATAACCAGACACTTAGTGATAGTTCTGAACAGCTTCTTGTAATGCGATAAAGATAAAGCCATTACATTATTAGTACTCATTTTAACAAAAGGAGGCGTAACAGATGATAAGAAGTAGGTAGCAAGTCTAGTACCAAGGTCATACGGGTAAATGTTCCAGTGAACTGCGAATAGCAACTGAGATTGTGAAATCTGGTAAGCTTTTTCTTCTCCTGTTCTTCCTTCATTATGCATTGAAGGCTGGTAATAGAATTTTCAGGATTACCTTCCACCTCCACCTAAAATATAAAAACAGGTAAGATGCAATATCCTATAAGGATCCTATAAACCTACATGCAAATGATATATGCATAAATGCAACTGTTTACACATACAAATATACCTCTGAACCTTTCAAATGAGCCTCGGCAATGATTTCTGGATCTTGCCCCTTGAATATGTAGTAGAAAATTTCTAGCAAAAGCAAGTTGTCTTGTCGTAAATAGCAACGTGACCCACCAGCATGATGTGATAAAGCCAATATCAAGTCCATGACATTTTCTTGAAACATTAGCTCTATAAACCGATCCCGGAGGAATAAAAATTGAGTAGCTGATCCTCCAGCTTTCTGTAGATTGGATATATCTTGTGTTCCTAGAAGATTCCGGAATAAAGTAAGGATAAGCTGAACCAATTTCCAGTCATCCTCCGTGAACGATTCACTGTTATCGTGCAATTTATCAATATGACGATCATGAAAAGAGTCAAAACTAACAAAACAAGTTGTAATGAACTTGTATTAGCATCTCGAATATGTGGTTTAAAATCTGATCCGTGGCAAATATCAAAATACTGACTTACTTTTCCAAATTCTCGAGGGGACACTCTAGGATAGACACTATCACTGGAACAATATTGCTAAATGTTATTGCATACTTCAGCCTCCATAAGTACTCGATCTGTTGTGCTATATCAACCGAAGTAGGCTCAACAGGCATAGTCAGGAACACCAGTACTTTCACTGAAATAAATATAAAAAAGCACAAGAGACAGAAAATTTAACTGGTAAAAGATAATCGGATATGTCTCAATCGCGAAATCATTTCCAACCATCGCGTTTCAATTGTTACCTGCGTTCAACACTAGACTGCGATCCTCCCCAAAGAATTGAGGGGTGCTTATAATTGGGATCAAATCTTTGGGTTTTGGTTAGTTAGATACAAAAGCCGTGTGAGAAATATACGAAGGACCGAAGAACGAACTTTAACAAACTCAAGAACGAACTTGCCGTTAGTTTAATTTCAAATATAAACGAGTAGTTAGCTTATCATAATTCATAATCACCATTTCGAAAAACTAATCATCATTTTCCGCTTTCAGAATGGATCCAGTCTCGGTTTTTCTTTTGCCGCAACTTTGTTCTCTTCACGTCAACGGCACCGGCGAAATAATCTCTGGGCGTCGCGGGTATCTTATTTTCAGCAACGGCCTAATCGGCCACTTTGTATTGCCCATGGTCCCCGCCGTGGTTGGTATCGGGCCGCCTGTACTGGGCGCCGGTGTGCAGGTCGGAATTGCGGGCGGGGGACTGGGCGGCGTAGGGGGCGTCGGCGCTGGAAATGGCGACGGGGGACTGGGCGGCGGCGTCGGCGCTGGAAATGGCGGCGGGGGACTGGGCGGCGTAGGGGGCGTCGGCGCTGGAAATGGCGACGGGGGACTGGGCGGCGTAGGGGGCGTCGGCGCTGGAAACGACTGGGGGGGCGTCGGCGCTGGAAACGACTGGGGACTGGGCGGCGTGGGGGGGCGTCGGCGCTGGAAACGACTGGGGACTGGGCGGCGTAGGGGGCGTCGGCGCTGGAAACGACTGGGGACTGGGCGGCGTAGGGGGCATCGGCGCTGGAAACGACTGGGGACTGGGCGGCGTAGGGGGCATCGGCGCTGGAAACGACGGGGGACTGGGCGGCGTAGGGGGCGTCGGCGCTGGAAACGACTGGGGACTGGGCGGCGTAGGGGGCATCGACGCTGGAAACGACTGGGGACTGGGCGGCGTAGGGGGCATCGGCGCTGGAAACGACTGGGGACTGGGCGGCGTAGGGGGCATCGGCGCTGGAAACGACGGGGGACTGGGCGGCGTAGGGGGCGTCGGCGCTGGAAACGACTGGGGACTGGGCGGCGTAGGGGGCGTCGGCGCTGGAAACGACTGGGGACTGGGCGGCGTAGGGGGCATCGGCGCTGGAAACGACTGGGGACTGGGCGGCGTAGGGGGCATCGGCGCTGGAAACGACTGGGGACTGGGCGGCGTAGGGGGCATCGGCGCTGGAAACGACTGGGGACTGGGCGGCGTAGGGGGCATCGGCGCTGGAAACGACGGGGGACTGGGCGGCGTAGGGGGCGTCGGCGCTGGAAACGACTGGGGACTGGGCGGCGTAGGGGGCGTCGGCGCTGGAAACGACTGGGGACTGGGCGGCGTAGGGGGCATCGGCGCTGGAAACGACTGGGGACTGGGCGGCGTAGGGGGCATCGGCGCTGGAAACGACTGGGGACTGGGCGGCGTAGGGGGCATCGGCGCTGGAAACGACTGGGGACTGGGCGGCGGAGGGGGCGCCGACGTGGAGGCCGCCGGAAATGACGACGCTGGCGTGGAGGCCGCCGGAAATGACGACGCCGGCGTGGAGGCCGCCGGAAATGACGACGCCGGCGTGGAGGCCGCCGGGAATGACGACGCTGGCGTGGAGGCCGCCGGAAATGACGACGCTGGCGTGGAGGCCGACGAAATGGACGTTGATAACGTGGACGACCTGGAACAAAGCGAAAGCGATTGAAAAAAGTACATTTTTTTGCATATGTGTTTACATGCCTTTACATCGTGGAAGAAAATTGATGTTTACCCCTAATTAGATTAGAGATATGATTTTGAAAAGGTAAAACACTGTTTCTCTTGCGATGCGTTGTGGTGCTTTTATGGGTTGTTGATGCGATTTCTAGGAATGATGTTTCCATTAACGGAGTTCAATGCTTGGGCCAAATCAGCGCATGTTAAAACAGAGCATACATATAAGGAAAAAGATTAAGAAACCATTTCTTCTTGATTAAGGCTTTCAAAGTTTCTTCTTCTTAATTCAATTCTCTAATGGCTGAAATATCTTTTTACTCTTTGAGCTACTTAATCGCATCAATGGGGCTTCAATTTCTATGGAGCTTCGGACTTCTATGCCTTGACATGCATGCCTTGAGGCTCAACAAGGATTTGCACAGTCCCATAGTCGTTAGCCTATTCTTGGTCGGCGATTGGGTAAAAACTATCTTCTGATTCTATAGCATCTAACGAACGACTGCTTATATTTCTTAACAGTATTCAAAGCTTATCTTCCCAGGTGACTTCATTGCTATCTCTCGCAGCAGCTTGTTCCTCGGCGGGCGTAACGGTGCTGTTCGTTAGAGATATGAGGATATGTAGTAACACTAATCCTAACCTGTCATGCCTTAGGTTTCAGATTTCCATAGCTTTTTCATTTGTGTCTTGGTTTCTGCTCTTCGTATCTTCTCACATCATGTTTTGGCTCGTGGCTTCGATTTAGTACGAACAAAGTTTTGTCCCTGCTAAGTTTTTGGATGCATATAATTATTTCAACTCAATCCCATAAAATGGAAAATCATTGGATGATTGCATCGAATATTTGCTATCTTTGGTTTGCTCGAAAGCTGGGAAGGTGAATAGATAAATGAATACTTAGAGAGGTGATCCAAGAGCTCGAATTATATCACATTCATTAATGTACGAAAAAAATGATGTCATATGTCGATCTTAAGTCTCAACGATCGATTAATTATACTTGGGATTTTGTTTTATTGACGCAATACTCAAGGATTTTGTAGAAAATGAATTTACTTTTTTCACCCGGCCGTTTGTACGAGATTTTACATTTAAAATCATAATTCTCACCTAATTTAGCGAACTTGATTACATTCCATTCATTATATGCTCTATGCACATAATTTGATTATACATTCGATACTTTATTTTACGCTTATTTACAAACAAGTTTCTAATTACAACTCATTAAGTTAATTAAATTAAAAATATATAACCAGTTTTAACTGCATGAGCATTGATTTTTGTTCCTTTTGAACTCTCAAACTCAGCATCATTATTAGGGTTTTCAAACGACATCCCTCAACATTCCAAAGCATGCTTAGACGGTTAATTATAGTTTAGGATTTTGCGCTACTTATTTGCTAATAGTGTAAAAATCGTGCGCATAAACGAACTATACTTTTATAACCTCGCGACACATAACTATCGTCGTACATCATGATATATATCAAAACATATACAACAATAAAAGCCCTCGAATCTTAATGCAAAAAGAAAAAGCGCGCGCGCATAAAATCCTATATATATCTATATATATCTTATGCAATGATGATAACGCATCAATCAATCATCAGTCCTCAAATCAGCGTATAAGAAAGCTACCCGTCTTAGCTTCTCCACACACAGGGCACTTATCCACGACGTCGTCGCACCTCTTACACACCGACACGTGCCTGCAAGGAAGCATCATAACCACCGCCGCCGCCGTCGTGCACACACCACACTCGAGCCCTTCCGTCGCCGGCGGATTACTGCCTCCGGCGGCGGCCTGGTGGGACGACTCAGCCTCGTCGGGCGCTCGGCTCAGCCTATTCATCTCCACCTCGTTAGTGAGATGAACCCTAAGAGCTCTGGCCATCCGCTCGTAGTGGGCGGCGTCGGCGAATAGCCGCTCCGCCTTGTCTCTGTAGTGATTGTATTGGTTCATTACGCCGTCGAGCTGAGCCTCCCTTCGACTGAGCTGATGCTCCACCTCTCTCAGCCTCGCCGTGGCTCGCTCCTCCGCCGTCTTTTTCTGGGTTTCCATGTTGGCCTTAACTTAGCCAAACCAAGAAAAAATACTGTTTTTTTATTTGGTGGTGATCGAACAGTGACCATAAGAGGGGAGGCTGCGTTTTTTTTCTCTGCTCCAAAACCCTCTGTTACACTCCTTCATTTCAGCAACAATGGTTTTAATACAAAATACCTAATTGATTAAATGGGCTTAGAACAACACAACTAGAGATAAAAGCCCATCTTAATAATAAAACATTAATTTCAACACTCCCCCTTAATGTTTTAAACCTTCATACCTAATAACTCTCGAAAATAAATAATCTTGTCACCGGGAAGAGGTTTGGTGAAGATGTCCGCCAATTGGTCACCGGTCTTCACATACTTGATTTGAATTTCTTCATCTTCGACCGCCTCTCGAATGTAGTGATGCTTGAGATTGATGTGCTTCGTTCGACTATGGAACACCGAGTTCTTCGACATTGCGATCGCCGACTTGTTGTCACAAAAGAGAACCGTCGCCATGTCTTGCTTCTCCCCCATGTCCTCTAAAATCTTCCTCAACCAAACAATTTGCTTTGTAGCTTCACTCGCCGATACATATTCGGCCTCCGCCGAAGAGTGCGCTACTCTCTCTTGCTTCTTTGACGCCCAACTAAATACTCCGGATCCAAGCGTAAATGTATATCCGGATGTACTCTTCATATCATCCATACTACCGGCCCAATCACTATCACAATAACCAAATAACTCCACGCTTTCATCATCACTTCTTTCGTACATAAGGCCAAACTCTTTGGTCCCTTGAATATACCTCAACAATCTTTTCCCAACTCCAAAATGAGTTTTGCTCGGTCGATGCATAAACCGAGACAATAACCCCGAAGCATACATGATATCCGGTCTAGTAGTCGTAAGGTATAGCAAACTCCCAACTAGACTCCTATATAAAGCCGCATCGGCATCACCACTACCATCCTCTTTCACCAACTTCTCATTCACCAACAATGGTGTCATGACCGGATTACAATCCCCCATCTTAAACTTTGATAAAATATCTTGGGCATACTTCTTTTGAGAAATAAATACACCATCATCCCTTTGATCAATCTCAATCCCCAAAAAATAATGCAACAAGCCCAAATCGTTCATCTCATATCTTCTCAACATATCATTCTTGAACTCACCCATCATATTCTCATCATTTCCCGTAAATATCAAATCATCAACGTAGAGTGAAACAAGAAGTATAGAGTTGGTACCTTGCTTCACATAGAGTGTCGGCTCACTTGGACTCCTCTTGAATCCTTTGTCCAAAAAATATGCATCGATATTCCCATACCAAGCACGTGGTGCTTGCTTCAACCCATACAAGGCTTTCCTCAACTTGTATACTTTCATTTCTTCACCCTCCAACTCAAATCCTTGAGGTTGCTCCACATACACTTCTTCTTTCAACACTCCATTCAAGAAAGCCGACTTCACATCAAGTTGATAAAGCTTCCAACCTTTGTGTGCCGCTAATGCAATCAACAATCGAATAGTCTCATGTCTCGCAACCGGCGCAAACGTCTCATGATAGTCGATACCGGGTTGTTGAGTGTACCCTTTCGCCACTAACCTCGCCTTGTACTTTTGCACTGAACCATCCGGGTTAGTCTTTGTCTTGTATAACCACTTCAACCCAACAATATCCTTGTCCTTCGGCTTCTCAACCAACTCCCACGTCTCATTTTTCACAATCATGTTTATCTCATCTTCCATAGCATTTCTCCACACTTCTTCTCTACTTGCTTGCTCAAAGTTCTCCGGTTCAACAACAACAAAATTGCAATGTGCATAAATATCGGTCATAGGTCTCAATTTTATCGGCGTTGAGCTTGGGGATGATGACGCCGACCCGATATTTATCGTCGGAGATGATGGCTCTTCCTCTTCGATATCGTGCCCACTACCACTTGGCCCTTCTTGTGCATCATCTTGAATAGGATATGCCACACTTTCAACTCCTTTTCCTTTCCAATCCCAATGATCCTTCTCATTAAAAATCACATCTCGACTTTCTATCACTTTGTTTCTCTTCAAACTAAAGAGTCTATAGCCCTTTGATTTTATACTATAGCCAACAAAGATGCACTTCTCACCTTTATCTTCAAGCTTGTTCCTTAACTCCTTTGGAACATGTGCATAGCAAATGGACCCGAACACCTTCAAGTGATTCACCGATGGCTTTTTGCCGCCGGACCAAGCTTCGAATGGAGTCTTGTTCTCAACCGCCTTTGTGGGACACCTATTCAATAAATACACCGCCGTATATGTAGCTTCCGCCCAAAACGTCAATGGTAATCCCTTCTCATTCATCATGGTTCTTGCCATTTCAACAATGGTCCTATTCTTTCTCTCGGCCACGCCATTTTGCTCCGGTGTAAAACTAATCGTCAATTGTCTCTCTAAGCCGGTATCTTCACAAAACTTCTCAAACTCCTTGGAGTTGTACTCACCACCTCTATCGCTTCTTAACTTCTTTATCAACCGGCCGCTTTGTCTCTCAACCATTCTTTGAAACTTTTTGAAGACATAAAGCGCTTCCGACTTTTGCCTCAAAAAATAGACCCAACACATTCTTGAATAATCATCAATGAAAGTGATGAAATACCGGTTTCCACCATGTGAGTTTATGCTCATCGGACCACAAATATCGGTGTGAACAAGCTCTAATGGCGTCTTTGCTCTCCACGCCTTCGCCTTTGGAAATGATTCTCGATGTATCTTTCCAAGAGCACATGCCTCACATACGCCACTTTTCTCTTCTATGGTCGGTAGCCCATACACCATATCCTTCTTGCTTAGCAACTTCAAGCTCTCAAAATTCAAATGACCATACCTCTTATGCCACAACCATGAGTCGTCGCCTACACCAACCTTCAAGGCAACACTTCTTTCGGGCTTGAGAGCGAGAGGGAAGTTTCTATTCCTCTCCATCTTCACTACGGCCATCAACTCTCTTTTATTCCCAACCTTATCAAATATTCTACAAGTCGCACCCTCGAAGTGAACCGCATGACCATGCTCAACCAATTGTCCAACACTTAGCAAATTTTGAGCCAAATCCGGCACTAGCAATACGTCATGAATTAGCATTCTTCCCTTCTTTGATGCAACCGCAATCGTGCCCTTCCCCTTCGATTTCACCACCGCACCGTTGCCCATCGTAATTTGAGTAGTAGCGGTGCTATCAAGCTTGCAAAAAATCGACTCATCCCCGGTCATGTGGTTGCTACATCCACTATCAACATACCACACATCTTCCTTCTTCTCAATGGCCGCTTGGCATGCATAAAATGTGCTTCCATCATTTCTTCCGAGACTCTTCCCAAGTTCGGTGTAGTTTGCTTGCTCCTCATTCTTCACCCTACAAAACTTCTCTTTATGGCCATACTTCTTGCAATTGTAGCATTGAACCTTCCCCTTGTTCCAACAATCTTTTTCAATATGGCCCGACTTCTTGCAAAAGTTGCATAGCTTAGCTTCTCCGCTTTGGTAGGTACCTCTACCACCTCCACTACCAAATCTACCCCCAAATCGGCCTCGGCCTCTACCACCGCTAAAACCACCACGGAAGGTATTCCCATTGGCCGCCCTTTGGTTAGTATACTCTTTCACATTCACCTTAGATTGAAAGGCGCTTTCAAGAACTTGGTCGCCATGCCTATTCAACCTTTCTTCATGTCTCTCAAGAGAGCCCATAAGATCATGCACGCTAATAGTAGAGAGGTCTTTAGTCTCTTCAATAACGGCCACAATATTATCATACTTGGAAGGAAGACTAATCAAGAACTTCTCACACACCGACTTATCGCTCAAAGTTTCGCCCAAATTTTTTATTTGATTCACTACCTCAATCACCTTAGAGAAATACTCTTGTAGAGTCTCTTTCTCCTTCATTTGCAAATTTTGAAACTCCCTCTTCAAGGTTAAGAGCTTTATCGTTCGAACTTTGTCGGTGCCTTGAAACTCCTTTTGCAAAATCTCCCAAGCTTCGTTGGAGGTTTGAGCCCCGATTATCCTCGGAAAAATCTTGTTGGAGATACTTCCTTGAATCAAATAAAGAGCCCTTGCGTCTTTCTTTCTATTCTCCTTCTCGTCGGGATCCAAAACCGTAGCCTTCACAACATTTCCTTTCCCATCTTTCTTCTCTTCTATTTTCTCATTTATCACATATCCCTCTTCTACTATCTCCCACAAATCTTGTGAAATCAAAAGAGTCTTCATTTTAATACTCCAATAATCATAACTCTCACCATCAAATATGGGTTGCCCACCTTGTGGTGCCCAAACACCTCCTTGGGTAGCCATGGTAGTCTTCTCAACTTCAAACTATTTTCTTTACCTTCAATGGAAGAAACCCACTTCAAATCTTACCAACACAAGCTCTGATACCATTTATGTTGGCCTTAACTTAGCCAAACCAAGAAAAAATACTGTTTTTTTATTTGGTGGTGATCGAACAGTGACCATAAGAGGGGAGGCTGCGTTTTTTTTCTCTGCTCCAAAACCCTCTGTTACACTCCTTCATTTCAGCAACAATGGTTTTAATACAAAATACCTAATTGATTAAATGGGCTTAGAACAACACAACTAGAGATAAAAGCCCATCTTAATAATAAAACATTAATTTCAACATTCCATCCATTCCCTCAGCTTCCATCGCTGCAAGCGAGGAGAGAAAAAGAAAACGTTTATGCAATGATTTGAAACTGTAGGAGAGAAAAGAAAGGGGTAGGAGGGAAAAAGAGAGAGTTCTTCCTTACGTAGTTTAAGATCATGTTGTCTATCTCTGAATAGGGTAGACGTGGATATGGGTCTTCGACGTAGTCGTCGCCGACGGCGGTCAGCATCGCCATGAACGAGAATGGCTGACTGGTGGTGGTGGTGGTGGTGTTTGCCGGCGGCGGAGAGAAGGGAGGAATGAGGTTGGTGAAGAGAGCGGTTTGCGGCACGCCTGTAGTACTCCTCGGCGGAGGGTTATTAGGGTTCCGATTGATCCTTATACCGCGAGCAGAAGCCATGAATGGCTGCTCTTGATAGAAAGAATTAGGGTTTGGCGGGGGAGGGTTATTATTAGGGTTCCGATTGATCCTAATACCTCGAGCAGAAGCCGTGAATGGCTGCTCTTGGTTGGAAGAATTAGGGTTTGGGTTTGGAGGTGGTGATGGCTTCGATCCTCCGACGTCGACCATGGGCTCCTTCATCTTTCTCTTTCTCGATGCTAACTGATCTTCATTTTCTGCAGAAGATGGAAAGTTGAAGGAACGATAAAAAACGATTACATTGATACGTAGAAACGAAGTTGCTAATGTTGTTGGAAAACTAACCTTGGTCACCACCTGAAGACATGGTGAGGTATGTAGAAGAAGGAACTCAGAAAATTTTTTGTTTCTTTTTTCTGGGGAAAAACTCAGAAAATTTGGCAGAGTGAAAGAGTGAACGACCATTGATGATGGGAGTGGTGTAATGTATAGAGAATGAAACGGTGGCAACCATTGAATAAAGAAGAAGAAGATCCATGTATGGTTTCAAGGTTATTTCCGTCGAAGCTCTTCGTGAACGGCGGCAACCATTTGAAGAAGAAGATGATACATCGTATATAATTCAAATTTTTAATTTGTTTTTCGAAGAATTGAACTGGGCCATAAAGAAGCCCAATATGTAAGGGCCCAAATATTGAGGCCCATTTTCAGTAGCTGCAGCTTTGCAAATCGCCATCGCTCGCCTGCTTTGATTTCGCAGTCCCAAATTACGAACTTGCGAATTACATACAGAGAGAAACGAAAGATGTTTCGACATGGTTCAAGGCTGCTCGGCGGCCGGGCTTCTGCGGCGTCGATGAGGTGGAGCAGCCATTTTTCCACCGATCTGCCGGCGGAGGCTGTCGGAAATTCGAAGTTCATCGAATCGTGGAGGAAAGTGGTTCCCAACTTGGAACCACCGCATACCCCATCATCTTACATGACTCCACGCCCGCCGATACCTTCCACCATACCGTCTAAGCTCACCGTCAACCTGGTTCTACCGTATAGTTCTCTCCTGTCAGCCAAAGAGGTATAATTTAATGGAAAGTCTGCGGTGGTTTATTGTTTTGTGAGTGAAAGCTCGATTTTTATGCTTGTGTGGAGGATTTATGTATTCTTAAGCCGTTTATTGGTCCTTTTGGCGATATTGTATGGGTTTTCATACCGATTTATGTTTAGGTTTGGGATCGTTGCTTTCAGCTTTCTCCTACGATGGTGATGTTTCTATATAGTAAAGTTTGAGTAGTGGTGATTATTAATTCTGCTTCTTTCAGCTTTATACGCTGTTGCACTCTTTATTTAACAAGGAGCCCAAGCCATTACTTGTTATGTCTTCCCTATTGAATGCCGACCCATTGTTTTACTGATTGTAAGAAATGAACCTCGTGATCAACTAACGTTCCTTTATTTGTATCCGAAACATTCTTTCGTAATTTCTTATTAGATATGTTATGTGTCGGAACTCTGAAATCTTGGGTTGTGGAGCCATAGCTAGTGAGATCGAAACTGCTTACGTGGTCTCTGCTCCTGTCCGTGACCAGTTACACCCTGCTATACCATACATTGCCATGCTATCTTTACCACATCATCAGTGGAATCTGTTGAAAATCTTCGTAGAGTTTGAGCTTTTAGTTAATAATCCTATTCGTACGGTGGAATGCATAGGATAGGAATTCTTGTAATAGTTTGAGGCTTACATAACCTACACTATTGCATGAAATGAGGTTGTTTTTTAAAACATGAATCTTCATCCTCTGAACGCCAATGACCCCCTTAACTGCAGAAACATATCAAACTAAGGAGTAATCTTGGCTTTCCCGTCTGCTTACATGTTAAACATAGTTTCACGGTGGGGTTTTTACAAAGAAAATAACTTTTCGATTTGTGGATTTGCTCCAAAGTTCTCCCTTTCTTTTTTCCCCAGGTTGATATGGTTATAGTCCCAGCAACAACTGGGCAGATGGGTGTCTTGCCTGGCCACGTAGCGACGATCGCAGAGCTAAAACCTGGGATTTTATCAGTTCACGAAGGTAACGAAACGACCAAGTTTTTCCTCAGCGGTGGCTTTGCCTTTGTTCATGCGAACTCAGTCGCTGATGTAATAGCCATTGAAGCTACTCCTTTGGACCGCATAGACCCGAGCCTTGTCCAGAAAGGGCTCGCTGAGTTTCAGCAGAAGCTAAACACGGCGTCGACCGACGTGGAGAAAGCTGAAGCGCAGATTGGAATCGACGTTCACAGTGCTCTCAACTCTGCTTTAACTGCTTGAAAAAAAGGTTGGCAGAGAAATAGGAAGAACCCCTTTTGAAACTTCCTCGTTGAGACCTCTTAATGGCCTTTTGAAGAAGCTCTTAGCACTTTTTTCTCCCCTAGAGAAAGATGTGGAAATCCTTGCATGGAAGGATTTTTATGGAATAATTGTTATGACATGGTTTATCATAATTTTCAAATTCTATTTACGAATTATTCCGATAATTATATCAATAAGGTATTGTAATGTTCTATGATATGACCAAGGAATGGTTGACTGAGCGTCTTCATACGCATTACAAACGTACACATGGGAGCTTTTGTTTGAGGTAATCCAACATTAGATATTCACGTCACCATGATTCGAGTATTACCGGAATGTGGATTATTGCATCACTGTATTCGTTTTAGGGTGATATTTCATTTTGAGTATCGGTAGTATTGAAATATTATGTGTGTTTAATCACGGTGATGTATGTTGTGATATTGCGTAAAGTCATATTTAACTCTACATAAATATCTAGGTAGTATCGATCAATTGTGTATTTTGAGATAATACTTTACGTAATGTGATTAATATTTAGTTTAAAATTTTTAATTATAGGTCTTTAATGTAATCATCCTATATAATAATGTTAATTATTGAATTATTAAATATTATTTATAAGATTTAAATAGTTTAGTTATATACGGTCCGTTTACTTTGCTAGATAAGCCTAGATAAAATCAAGATATCCCATCTAATACCGCTCACTATGGCTGCATTCAGTTGGGGTGATAAGGCAAGATAACAAGGTATTGTCCAATTAAATGTTGTTCAGTTGACAATGTATATTTTCTTGGAGGTCCGTTATAAGAAAAAGGCCCGCTGTAATAATATAGTATATTCAAGATAAATAAACTAATGGGCGGGACCAAGATTATTTTAACCAGCCCCGATAACTGAAAAAGACTATAATATCCTTACACACCATCTCACAAATACATCTTTAATTTATGTAATTTATATGACGAAAATAATTAAAACAACACTAATTTATTTCTTGTTTTATGACGAACAAAATGAGATGCATATCTTATATTTTTCGATATTCGTACGAATAATACTTTTGTAAATTATGTATGATAAAATAAAGGCTATTATTGTAATTTTCCAAAATAATACAAATGGTAGCTGAACATGTATCTTACAAAGTGAACAAGTGCTTAGATATCTCACGTGATTAATAATCCAGAGACTATTTTATCTTATACTATCTTATCTCCCGAACTAAACGCAGCCTATAAAGTGTATTCAAGCCCGCAATACGATGATCAAACAAGCCCGGTATTATTGGTCCGATGGGCTGGACCAATATAATTTATTCAATCCTTATAATTACGAACAGACTATAATATCTTTACTCCATCATATCATAAAATCATCGTTATTTCATGTGATTTATATGATAAAAATAAATAAACAACACCAAATTTTTCATTGTTCCGCGGCGATCAAATTGATATGCGTACCTTCTATTTTTCGATGTTCATAAGAATAATATTTCATTAAAACCATGTATTAATTAAGTAAATGTTATTTTTGTAATTTTAGAAATAATACCGAGTTTATATCCTGCAAAGTGAACAAGTCCTTGGATAACTCACATCATTAATAATCAAAAGATAATTTTATCTTACATTTTCCTATCTACCAAAGTGAACACAACAATAATTAAAGATATGAATAAGTGTATATAAGATTAGAAATGTTAAATATAAGGTATGATGTAGTCCAAAATAAATTGAAAGATGACTCCATCACCATGATCTTAGGATCAAATTGCTTTTTTTTTAGGTAATCCAAAACTTGGTATATCATCATATTTTCATCACCTATATGATCAAGGCTAGATTATCTGAACTAAACAAACGAAGTGACGAGGAGATGAAGGAGAATCACCATGATGTTTTTTGGAGGATTGCCCAAAAAACAAACCGCATAATCTCAATCAGTATTACTCTCAAAACAGTCGGTGGTAGGTATGTTCACATTTCTTACGGGGTAGTTGGTATCTCTTATTAAAAATTTGTTACATTATTGCGAGATTTAAATATGGTAATCGTCTCTGAAAACTGTGAATTCCAGCCATGCATGTGCTATAATTTTAAACCTCTACGCCAGCCAGCCAGCGCTATCTTACATTTATAAATAATACACTACTTGCAATTTTCCAACATTTATCTATTTAATTTCTAATGTCCACACTACGGGACTGTGTGTGTGAGAGAGAGTAATTATTTTTAAACAAATCTACTCGTGAAATATGGACTCATTTCATTAGGTAAATAATAAATAAACGTATGTAATATTATTATTCAATCACTCGCCTTGATCTCAAGCTACAAGTAAAGAAATCAACTACTCACTTCCGACCATGTGATGAAATAGAGCAAGGCACACACTTAACAAAAGTGTAATATATAATTATTTATTTCTCACATTTGATATCGCCGCTGTATGCGCAGATCATTTTTATAAAAAGAATCGAGACATTGAATAAGGGTTTTCACACAAGGTTTTAATCTAGATTTTAGAAATTATGTGTACATACACGTATCTAACCATTCGGTGTGATGCGCGTTACGTTTTTTATTTCTACAATTGAAATATTTCAAGTTTAACAACTAAAATGATACCCTGTCCACATGCAACGAATTATAATAAATAAAGAATGATAAAATAATCAGCACGCCCATTTGCAGGTCCCCTTAATAACTTCCACCTACTATTATTACAATATTATTTTATCCTCCGTACTCGACTTTTCTTTTTTTATATACTCACGTTCGCCTATAAAAACGTAGTCGTCATTCAACTCTTCCTTATCTCACACAAATCACTACACAAAGCGTATCGTCGTTCGTAATAACAATCCCAAACAAATGGCTAAGAATCTCAAGACAAAAAGCGTGGAAGAATGGTTCGAAAACCTCAACTCACTAAAAGAAACACAAACGAAGATAGAATTCTACTTTCAAGACATCCTCGGTGGCGAAAGTCCCACCGTCCACAAAGTCGCCGAAGCCCAAATCACTTCCAACTCTCCGACGACTTTCGGGCAGGTCAGCGTCGTGGACGATGTGCTGACCGACGGGCCCGGGCCCGATTCCAAGGTAGTGGGCCGGGCCCAAGGAACCATAACATTTGCCGACTTAAAGGAGACGGCGATAAATATGAGCATGAATATTGCCTTCACCGAGGGAGAGTATAAGGGTAGCACCATAACGATCTTAGGGCGAAACCCTATCTTCGAGGAGGAAAGGGAGTTGACGATCGTCGGGGGGACGAGAGAGTTTAGGTTGGCCCGAGGGGTTGTGGTGACCAGCACGCACTCGTACGATCCCGTGGCTAGCCACGGGATTCTGAAGTACACTCTGTACGTTGTTCATTACAAGAAGTGCGACTTAGTTTGAGTTTGGGAATGTGGTGTGGTGTTGTGTTGTTTTTTTTCTTTATCTTTTGATTTGTGTTTGTCTTTGAATGAATGTGTGTTGACTTGACTTTGTAATGGTAGGGGTTTGAATGCCCCTTGTAACAATCCGTTCTAATACGTTCCATCATCAATGTTTCACTACATGTTCCACATAATAATTTTTTTTAAAAAAAAATCTATTTCTATAAATATCAGAAAATATAAGATATGCATATCAGTTTGATCATCATAAAACAGATAAGAAATTAGTGTTTTTATCATATAAATCACATGAAATAATGACGATTTCATGACTTGGTGGAATATGTATAAAGTTAGAGAAATATTAAATACATAAAAAAATTATCAACAGCATGATTTGACATATGTCATCATATGGTGAATGGAACGGAGATTGGAACATTAAAATGGAACGGATGATCCCAAGCGATAATAATATGTGTGTGTTTGTTTTAACTTTCCAAGTTTTACCATTTTAATAAGATTTATATAGGTTTAGAAAAGGTCTATTCTTCCCTGCCCAGCACTTGGGCAGTAATCCAAATCCGTTAAATTTTCGACACATCGTCGATTCGTTCGATGACGTGTCGAAAATCTAACGTGTTGGGTGAATGTGTGGTGTATCAACATGGGTGGAGTAGTGCAGTGACGACCTTTTAACCTTTTCTGGTTAGTAAATTGGGTCTAAGTCCACACATTTTCTGGGCCCAGTGATTGGGTTGGGCCTACTTTGTATATTTCAGAATAAAGAGGACCATATCTGTGAGTGTGAGTGACTACCATAATAATAAAAATGGAAAATGTCTGTTACTGCAAGAATAAATGTCTGTTCCTGAAAGTTATTGTTTGGGGGTTTGATCTCGTCTCTCAAGACTCAACTCTACTATTTGCTGAAAGAATACATCGGTGAAAAGAAAACATATTTTATTTTTACAAAATTTGTCCACGGATGTAAAAGTACATTGATTCAAATATTAAAATATTGTCTTTGAAACATACAGAAGCTTTTTTTTTTTTTGGAAGTTCACATACAGAAGCTTTACCATTAACAGAAGTAAAATTCGGCTGTAAACAAAACAAGCTTTCGCCATCTTCTTCAGCTTTCACTAACGTCGATAGAGAGAGATGGGACGAACATCAGGATTTTCCTAACTTTATGAAATTTTCAGTAATATATTAAAAACAAATACACAGAAAGAAACAAAATTATAAATTATACAGAATACGTAAAATATTAATGTTTGTACTTACCAGCTTCGACTACGGCCCAGGACCACAAAAGTAGGTTGATAGGCTTTCAAACATCACCACCATGTTGAATATCAAATTGAGTCATATATATTACGAAGAACAAGACAAACATCCTAAGAAACTAACCAAATATAAATGATGCACTAAGTAGACGATTAAAGAAAATATTTATTTCCTAAAACAGGGCATTATCAAGAATACGTACTTAAATCCATTTCAGGCAGTTTTTCTTTAGTGGGAAGCAAAACAGAATAACATAACATGAAGAACTGTCCAGTACAATACTTAGTGTTAGAAATCACTTTTTTTAAGTCACTATGCTTCAGTTTAAGAGACAGCAAATCCATTAACAACATTAAATTACTTAGTATGTTACAGTATCAGAGACAGGACAACTAAGCATGCTTAAGACATGTAAAATCACTAGAAAATCTGAGGCATTAAGTGGCTAAGGAAAGCGTAATTTTATTACAATGCAAGAATATATCAATCATAAGTGAGCTGCGTAAAGGAGCTCCCTTCAGTCCAAGCACAGAAAGGAGAGGGGATATGAAACTATCTCTCGCATCATTCGTTTAATCGAAGTAGCATAACCTTAAATCTAATGCCACCGTTTAATCGAATGAGTCGACAGATAGTTCAGTCCCTTTAATGCTCTTCCATGAGTGGGCTGAAGGAAGCTCTTTTAATAGGTTTTCTCACTGCAAAAACATTCACAAGGTATAGACAGCATTGCATAGATAGTGTAGATAAGAATCATGATGCAGTAATAAGGTTTAGCCCTTTGTAAGCAGTTAGAGATCATATTTCAAATTCAACCTTTATAACACGAAAACTACGACTTAAAGGCAATGGAAGATGGAATATTGATAGATCTAAACCAGTGTAAGAAGCTAAACTGTAAAGTCATCGCCAAAGATATATCATTCTACTAAAACTTCTATCTAAGCTTGAATCAATTGATAAAAATTTTGTAACATAGTTGAGGTAGTATTATACTTATCAAGATTGATGAGATCTGATAAGCTCAACATCTTCTCTACACAAACCCTACGTCGAAGGTCTGATCTTGATAAGGAAAACCAAAGCCCAACTGGGAATATTAAACTTCAGACAACAAACCTTCGACAAATTTGCTAATTAATAATAAGGCTGAACTTTGCAAGAATGTTATTCATCAAAGGAGGAAACTTTCCTCAGCAAACATCATATCTTGATAGAAAAGAAATCAGACCGTTGATCTTTTGGTCCTTTTCTAGCAGTGGCAAGGGGCTAATAACATGAATAATCAACAGAAATCAAGCAAAAGATTAGCTTTGTATCAAGGAAATAGCTCGAAAATTAAAGAGGGCAAAACCCTGAATAATCCACACTAGTTCTAAAGCATGAACACACAAAGACTACCTCGAACTTTGTTTGTTAAAACCCTAGAATCGACTGTCATTTGAACTGCAGAAAGCAAGGTTAAACACAAAAGATCAGATAAAGATAGCAAACAAGTTGATCTATATTTATTACTACAAGATATTATCATTAATATCAGGTAATAGATAACAAAGCGCAAAGAATCGTGTAAGAACAGTGAGTGATATTGTGAACCCAGGTAGGGAAAATGATGGGTCGCTCTCGTCATGAGAATCAGAGAATGAGAAAGAGACTTCTAATATTTTTCTCACGCACTAAGCATCGCTTATAAAAGCTCACACATGGCTGGTGTGTGTGTGTGTTTTAAATAAAAACAATATATATATATATATATATATATATATATATTAGCCTCACCTCATTACTTTGTGAATGAGATTCTTTTGAGTCAGAAATATTGCAGCAAAAAAGGACCAAAAAGACTTTAAAAGAAAGAGGAAAATCAAAATGAAAACCTTTGTTTCTGTAACGCACAATTGATGGTAATAATTGAGGTGTCATGAACATATTTTTATTTTATTTTTTTGTCTTACAAGATATATCATATTAGTATATATATTCGATAAATCCGTTTTGTTTTTGGAAAATGAGAATTTCTCCAGAGTGGCACCTCATGTAGAGGGCCCTTCATGTTCTTTAAAACGTTGTTGAGCCTTTTGTGGGATGCTACTTCTTAAAGGTCCTTCATCGTTCTTATTCCATATTAATCATCATAAATTTTGACTTCTTTTTGATATTTTAACACTAGCTAATTATCAATATGAAAGTAGTTATTGGAAGTCTTATGTTTCAAGGTATTTGAAAAGTCACATAAATCGTTCCTTAATGCGTTGTATTGTACTTGATTTCACGATTCTACGAATTAAACATACTAACTATTGAAAAATAAGAAATTAACAAATATAATATTATACGACCATGTTATGGATACGAACATCATGACAGAATCTCTATCTCATGAAAGGTTTTTGGATATGTGTGCCTGCAAAAAACAGCTACAGTAACACACTGTTCACTCCACTTTGATGTGTTCGCCAAACAAAGCACAAAAGGTGACTTTGATTAGCCTATCAAACGACTTGTCATTCACACCACATTATTTTATTTATTTATGTTATATCGTCAGTGTTTTTTTCTGACTCGTGAATTTCAGAAAACCAATTTAAATTGTGTTTATGAAGGAAAGAAAATCAAAACTTAAAAGGGGCAAGTGGGTTAAGCCCCCACCATAATTTCATTTAGGTTACAGGTTCCTGTCAGAAACCTCAGGAACCTTTTAGTTTTAAGGATCCGATATACTTAAGTATTTTTCAGTACCATTTCATTGACCTAACCACTTCATGAACTTGCAGTACCACATCATTATTTTGCAGTATCAATTCACGTTCTGTAGTATCACTACATTGTTCTGAAATAACACAAAACGATAGTTCGATACCAATTCATATATATTGTATATCACCTGTGTAAATTTTAGGTCCTTATATCTAAACTTTACAAAATTCGGGTCCTTAACCCTAAAAATTTTCTAACATGGACTTGAAACCTAACTTAAAACATCGTTGGTCACTGAAACTTAATTATACCAACTTAAAATGAAAGAAAATAAAACTCAGGAAAGGAACAGCTAGCTGTCTTTGACTAGACAGCATACCACTATTCTTGCACGCTGTTTCATTTATTTCTCCATTCTTTTTTTTTTCTAAAATATTATAATATGCATATGTTATATTTTTTCCCATCACCTTAGTTCATCTTCAACTTCAAGCTTCGGTTAAGGTTCAATGTACAATAAATCACCATATCATTGTAGACTTTGACTCTAAACCTATATATATCACAAAATAATAATCAAAGGCGTTCAAAGTAAAATCGAATGTATGATAACCCAAGCTATTAAACAATCATCCTTTTAAGGGAGATAATATGTAATAAATGTGGTATGTCTTTATTTTTGGTGAGGCCCATAAGATTAAAAGGCCTTGGGTAAATTTTGTACTTTGTAAAATCGTACAAAGGCCCAATAGGCCCAGTGAACGGATTCAGAAAATAGTTGACTTGGTAACTAACAGATTAGCAGCACTGTGAAAATAAAAAATAAAGAAAAAATCATATAATAAAGAAACGAAAAAACAACAAATAAAATATAAAAGAAACGAAAAAACAAGAACCACTGCGCGGATGTTGAGTGTAAACTGAACCGACTTGTAATAATAGTTCATGAGCTCGAGTACAAAGCTAGCTCCATAATTCGGCTGAGTTCGCATGAAAATTCAGTGTTTTTGGCTGTTTGTTTCGTCATTCACTGCGTTAGCACTCAATAGGAAGACGGAGAAGGTAAGTCAAGAACATCATCTATATGTATGGATCCTTGTAAAGACCACTGCTAATTGCAAGAGTTGAAGGGGCCTAATTTTATTTGAATACTTGGCGGAGCTTACCTTTTTTTTTGCTTTTTGCGTATAAATTGTCGAAATTGAGGTTAATTTATGGATTTGGGCGATAGACGGTGATCTTCCTTTGCCGTAATGGGTAGACGGAAGCAAATACGGCCCCGTAGGTCGGGCGTGGTAATAGAAAAGGAGTATCATGAGGCTGAACTGAGCAAGTTGAACCGCGGACAGCCGGGAAAAGACGAGGTTTTCGTAGCTGAAGAACCGTTTTTTGTCGAAATTGATAGGCGTAGCTGGGTTCTAGATGAGCATTACGATGTCTCAGAAATAGTTGTGTTGAATTTAAGGGTGAACGAAGAGTTTTACGGCCACACGTTGACGGAAGAATTTTACAGAGATTCTCGATACGTATTGAGATTCAAATTGAGTGACGTGAATGAGCATCTTGGTAGGATGAAGTTAGGGCATTGGCCTGTTTTGTCCGAAAGTAACATGTGTTTGGAATTTGTGATGAAATTTGTTGAGAATGGATTGGAGAGGGAGATCGTGATGGTGTCTGGGACCGTCGATGGGCCCGATGAAGGAGTTACGGGTCTTGTTCATCTGGTCAGTTTGAAGTTCCTATCGATTAGACCGATTTTGGGGGTACAGTTTTTGGAAGGCATTTCGTCGTTTAGTGTCAGGGTTGAGATTTTGAAAGCTATGTTTAACGAGTGCGAGTCGCTTCTTGAGAATACTCGGCAGCTTTGGAAAAAGAGTATGATGTTTGTTATGTCGTGGCTGAGGCCTGAAGTCATGACATCCGAAGCTAGATATGGATATAACGGAGCAACTAATGTGGATTCTGATGGATCTGTTATGGAGAATGGTGATTCATATATATCGAAAAAACATACGAGATTTGAAATTGCTGGTTTCTACGAAGCTATTAAGCCCTCAAAGTGAGTCGTCAATTGGATGTCTGATTTAACTTTTTCATGGTTAGTGTAATGTTACGGGATTCAGCTTAGCCAATTTATTTTATGTGGCAGGGAAGCTCCAATGCTGGATGTTGAACTTCGAGAGTTGGTTCTCGAACTAAGACCTTACCAGCGTCGTGCAGCTTACTGGATGGTGCAACAAGAGAAAGGTGACTATAAAATTTTGGGTGAAAACGAAAGACGTCAGATTGTTTCTCCTCTATGTATGCCTCTAAGTTTGATCGACACCTCTAGAAGAATTTACTACAATCCTTTTAGGTATGGTTTTTTGCGTCGATGGTTCCTATGGACAAATATTTCCTCGTGTTCTTGATTTAGGTGATAAAATAAGTCTAGATTAGGTACAGATAACATTTGTTGGTCTTGGTTTTATTAATCATTCATCCTAGCAGGCATCTGAGGAACATGGGACATTCATTTTATGCATTACTTAAGTCATTTAGGCAATTCCCTGTTATCAAATTCATACGTTAAACATAAATTCCCCATTTTATCTTCATAACATTTTTGATTGGTGTGCGTCAAAAAATACATTGCTGAAAAATTAAATGTGTATTTTTTCTCTTACATTTCAGTGGGAATATTTCCATGCATCCCAGTTGCAGTCCATCCTATGTTTCTGGCGGAATCCTTGCTGGTAAGATTTTGTCAATTTTTGCAGTTACCAACTAGAGCTCACATGTCATTCATTAACATCAGTCGCACATTGCCTCTATTGTATCCTAAGATCTGTGATTTGGTTTGGGAAGCGGTAATATTCTTATGTTATTTTACTAACATGGCAATGCTTATGGCGACTAAAATATAGATGAGATGGGTCTTGGCAAAACCGTTGAGCTGCTGTCATGTATAGTATCCAATCGAATGTCACCCTCTGAAGATTCTGGTGATTCACATAGACCGAGACAAGTTGAATGGTTGAAAAGAGTCAAAAGGGAGCGTGTCGAGTGTATATGTGGTGCTGTGACCGAAAGCTACAGGTATGAAGGTCTATGGGTCCAGTGTGACCTTTGTGATGCTTGGCAGCATGGCGATTGTGTTAATTATTCGGCCAAAAAAAGAAAAACTTCAGAATCTAATAAAGACGTAAAGTGCAAAGAAGAGTACAATAGAAACTCAAGGAAAGATAGAAAAAGAAAGAACAGCTCTGAAGTACTAGAGACCGAGGGGCAGTATATATGTCACACATGTGCAGCACTAGTTCAGGCCACAGAATCACCAATTGCTTCAGGTGCGACTCTCGTTGTCTGTCCAACACCTATATTGCCACAATGGCATGCTGAAATTCTTCGGTAAGTCGTTCCCTCAAACCTATCTATGTAATTTATGGATAGTACTCTGTTGGACCGTTGGGTGAACATATGTCATTATGTGTGTTTGGTTAAAGATTCATGACATTGATCTTTTTATCCCTGTATTCGTATTTTATCCGTTGACTTTGATTACTCTTTATGCTGCATAGGATGTGTCTTATCTTCTACTTTGTTGTCTCATGATGACTTGCAGACATACAAAACCTGGATCGTTGAGAATATGTGTCTATGAAGGTGTTAAACAGACATCCTTTTCTGATGAGCCAGTTATTGACATCAAGGAGCTTCTGAATGCTGACGTTGTCCTGACTACCTATGATGTCCTTAAAGAGGATTTGCCACGTGATTCTGAGCGACATGAAGGGGATCGGCGCATAATGAGATACCAAAAGAAGTAAAGATAAATTCCTTCGTTCTTTTTTATGATTTGCTTTTGCAATTTATTCTGTGAATGCTGTGAAATGCTTTTTCAATTTATTCTATCCAAACCTCTTTAACCCTGCAGATATCCAGTGGTTCCGACTCCTCTAACCCGAGTTCTTTGGTGGAGGATATGTTTAGACGAAGCTCAAATGGTTGAAGGAAATGCTGCTTCAGCGACAGAATTGGCTCTGCGCCTACACGCAAAACATCGTTGGTGCATTACTGGGACCCCTATACAACGTAAACTTGACGACTTATATGGGCTACTAAGATTCCTTCAATTAAGCCCGTTTGACGTTCTCCGTTGGTGGACTGATGTTATTTCCCATCCATATGAGGTAGGGAATCAAGATATTTCAAGAAATACTAAGACTATGCCTCTCGTTTTCTTTCATTTGCTTTCATCCGTTACTACAGATGGGAGATGCTGGTGCTATGGCTTTCACGCATAGTTTCTTTAAACAAATTATGTGGCGCAGCTCGAAAGCTCATGTTTGGGACGAGCTGCAGCTTCCTCCACAGGAGGAATACGTCTCTTGGATTTCTCTTTCACCAATTGAGGAGCATTTCTATCAGAGGCAACATGAAACTTGTGTGGATGATGCCCGAGAAGTTGTAGAAAGCTTCAAAGATGATGTTAAAAAGAGAGAAGTGTCAGGTTTTCTCTTGCTTCATGCTTCCAAATCACATGCTTACATTTGTAAGCAATGTATAATCACATCGTTACACGGAAATCTTTTCTTATTTTTTTTTCCAGATTCTTTATCATCTGAACCTTACATCACCAACACTGAGGCTGCAAAGCTGTTCAATTCACTTCTCAAGCTTCGTCAAGCCTGCTGTCATCCTCAAGTTGGAAGTTCAGGTTTACGCTCTCTGCAGAAGTCTCCCATGACGATGGAGGAAATTTTGTCGGTAAGTGATGAGTGGGTGCTAAAACCTTGTTTTTGGCCTTTCCTGTTATTACTTTTTAACTAAGATGTTTTCTTCTTGCAGGTTCTTATTGGGAAGACAAGGATTGAAGGCGAAGATGAGCTCAGAAAACTTGTTGTTGCACTGAATGGGCTTGCTGGTATAGCTATGATCGAGCAAGACTTTGCTCGGGCTGTATCTTTGTACAAAGAGGCTCTTGATTCCGCTGAATGTCACTCTGACGATTTTCGCTTGGACCCTCTTTTGAACATTCATGTTCATCATAATATGGCCGAAGCACTGATGCTTACAAAGCCTAGCCTTTGCCAGAATTTGATTCCAGAAATCTCTGGAAATCTTTCTGGTATGGGAAATGCTGATGAGAAAGATAAAGATGCTACAGACATGGCAGAAATGACTTCAAGTGGCTCCAGAGAGTCGCCTGTGCCAGTATATGTTCAACACTTGAGAGCAGAATGTGAAGGTCTAAAACAGAAATTTTTATCTGTATTTGCATCGAAGCATTCCGTGGCCCAGCTCGAGTTTAGGAAATCATATGAACAGGTTTGCTGTTTATATGCGCTATATATGTATATATATGTATATATATTCATTTCTCATTTAACTTTAATAGATCCTTTGCATATGCAGGTTTGTGATTCATTTGCTAATAGGAAGAATCAGCATTTGACTTGGTGGTTGGATGCTCTACATCACATTGAGCAAAATAAAGATTCGTCGAGTGCCTTGATCCAGAAAATAGGGGAAGCTCTTTCTGGTAACTTGAACAAGAAATCAAGAACTCCTTCTTCGTAAGTAATGACTTCTCAGGGCTGCTCAATCTATTTATTCATTTTTTGGCTTCTATCCAAGTTGAAAATTTTCCTTCTTGTTGAAAAACCTTATTCATTTTCAGCCATTTCTAAACTGTGGAAATTGGATTTTCAGGAAAATTTAAGTTCATTTTTTGTTTGGTTTGCATGTACAGCTTCCGCAGCATAACAGCCCTTAGATACTATGTTCAAACTGGATTAGATGCCCTTGAGGAGTCGAGAAAATATTTGCTAGATAGGCTCTTGGAAATCGACCAAAAAATGGAAAATCCTAGAGGGGAGGACATTATACGAGTGAGGTACTGTAAGAACTGCAACTCTAACTACGATGGTCCTCCATGTACTCATTGTGAGTTGGATGAAGTTTTTCAGGTTCGTCTTTTCTGTATGTATGTCTCCATTTCTCCATTACCGTGATTGTCAATTGCATTGCTCTTAGTAGTCTTATAATGCCCAGGTTTATGAAGCTCGGCTCTTTCGCCTGAACAAGAGCAATAATGGTGAGGTGATTACATCTGTAGAAGATGCAATAAACATGCAAAAGAAGAAGTCTGCACTGAATCAGTTCTATTGGAATTTGTCAAGACCAGAAAAGAACTCTTCTTTGCCCAATGACGACTCTCAATACGATGCGAAGAAGAGGGATGCTGGGGAGAAAGTGACAGTTAGTGATTCACTCTTCGTTGCAACATTTGGTCGTTAACTTTGAAATTGATTGTCATGTTGTTTATGTATGTCTTTATACCATTTAGTAGCCTGAGGTCTTCTCTTTAAATGATACATTCTTCTTTGCAGGTATCAAAGTCGCCCTCTGATTTGGAAGTCGTATTGTCTATAGTTAGGAACGTGTCGAGGGGGTATTTAGACAGAGAGGGAATTTCGTCTGCAAAGAGACAGCTCGAACTTCTTGAGGTATGATAAGTCATACTTTTACCACTGTTCTTATCATCTTTATGCAGAGTTTATTTTAGTCGTGTGGATTTTTACACCTGAGAAATATAATCAATACGTTAACTTCTCCTTTCATTTTCACTCTCTCTCTCTCACAGGGAATGCGCAAGGAGTATGCTCATGCAAGGTCCTTATCGACTGCTCAGGCTCAAGTTCTGCGTGCCCACGATGAAATAAATATGGCAACGTCGAGATTACGCCTTAGAGAAAATGAGGACGATAATTCGATCGATGCTCTAAGTCCCGTGGAGTTAGATACAGCAAACGTCGAGAATTGTAGTGAAAAGTTCTTGGCAGTGGATGCACTATCACGCATCAAAGGGCAGCTCCGTTATTTAAAAGTACCATTAACCCCTTACTTTTATCAGCATATTCTATGTTCTGTCTTCTGAATGTCCATATAAGCTCTTTTGTATATCTGGTTTATGATTTAAGTGTAAAAACTCTTAATTGGTTGGAACTGAAGATCTCTCTCTCTCTCTCTCTCTCTCAGGGTTTCGTACAATCTAAAGCAACCTCGACTGCAGAGAACTTGGATGCTTCAACGAAAATGGAGGTTGCAGTTCACTTAGTAAATGGACGCATCGAAAGGGCCGGCGCTGATTCATGCCCAATTTGCCAAGAACCGCTGGAAAATCAGAAAATGGTCTTCCAATGTGGTCATGTCACATGCTGCAAATGTAAGTTTCATCGCGAAATTAATGAAACTTATTCCCAATGTTGCTACTTTTGTCTAATTTCACAATGTCTTGTTTCAGGTTTATTCGCACTGACCGATAGCAGATTTGCTACGCCTGGAAAATCCTACGGCAACAGCAACAGCAACAGAGTCCTTTGCCCGACTTGCCGACAGCCCACTGACTTTGGAAACATTGCATTTGCTGACGACAAACATGGCGATCCACGTGGAGCTTATGCCACGTCAGATGAGGCTTCTGTAATCGTGAATGGGTCGTACAGTACAAAGGTAATCGAAATGCCCTTTACAGTGCTTGATCTGAGACTTATGGCAAGATTTTATCTTGTCGACAATATTAATCTCCCTTTTGCGCTGCAATCATTCGAAGATCGAAGCAGTGACACGGAGAATTCTGTGGATTCTTTCAACCGACCACAAAGCAAAAGTCCTCGTCTTCTCTAGCTGGAACGATGTGCTCGATGTCTTACAGCATGCGTTCTCAGCCAACGATATAAGCTACGTAAGGATGAAAGGAGGAAGGTAATGCATTATTAAAACATGTAATAAAAAAATCCCAGATTATACAATCTTAATTCGTATGTGATTTCGCCCGGCAGGAAGTCACAGCTCGCACTTAGCCATTTCAGGGGAGAGGGGAGCGATACGAAAGAAAGCAAAAGAAATCAAGAAACTCAAACGAGCGCAAAAACCGTCCAAGTTTTGCTTCTTTTGATCCAACACGGAGCAAATGGGCTGAACCTTCTGGAGGCTCAGCATGTTATCCTCGTCGAGCCTCTTTTGAACCCTGCCGCCGAAGCCCAAGCGGTAGGTAGGGTCCACCGTATAGGACAAGAACGCAAAACGCTCGTACATCGATTCATCGTAAGTATCTCTTTACCAAACTGATGTGAAAAAGGATCCTATCATCGTACTATGATTTTTTCTCCGTGGCATCGAGAATGGATGTATGGGTTATTTTGCCTATAGGTTAAGAACACTGTTGAGGAGAGCATATACAAGCTTAATAAGAGTCGACAAACGAATTCGTTTATCAGTGGGAACAGAAAGAACGTTGACCAGCCTTGTCTAACGTTGAGAGACGTCGAGTCTTTATTCAGAGTCGGCGTGCCCAAAAGAGAAGGTGATTGTTGTGTGGAGACTCAAAGGTTGAGAGATTTGCCTGCCTCTGTTGCTGCTGCCATTGCTGCTGAAAGAAGGTTATTGAATGCAGAAAATGGTAATAATTACATTGAGAGCCAAATTACACGACAATAATTCTCCATGATTGAACTAGCTAAAGGTTAGTGTTTTTATACTCTGCATAGGCGTAGGTAGTGTTTTGAACATTGAAGGTTATTCCAAAAAATGTATTTATCTTTTATATGTTCCCAATATTCTTGAAGGAACTTATTTATTTGATCTAGTTTGCATTTAGATCTAATTTGCAGCTAGCTGGGTTTCGAATTAAAACATACATACAATATTTGGACATCGAAAAAAATAAAAAAGAAGGAAAACTTGAAAAAATTCTTAGAAGGGATTAGCACACGTGGTTTTCCTCGAAGGGCACATGTCACAATCTCATAACACAGACTTCGTAAAAACTGCTGTGTATATAACAGAGCATTAACACAACGCAAAATTGTGTCCGAAGAAGATATGGAATCCACACAGTT
This sequence comes from Craterostigma plantagineum, assembly GCA_027422505.1. NCBI lineage: Eukaryota > Viridiplantae > Streptophyta > Magnoliopsida > Lamiales > Linderniaceae > Craterostigma > Craterostigma plantagineum. Next base: position 29,090,079 of record JAPQWV010000003.1, on the reverse strand, counting down.
CCACAAGATGATCGTTTTGTCTTCACAGCACATCACAAACGCAGGCGAAGCTCTTTTTCCGTACAGAAAAACCGTTCATTTACCAGCTAATGATCAGCCACGAACCCACCGTAAAGATGCGATCTTGAGATGCGGGCGGCGCGTGTCGACAAAACTGATGTGCGCCGGAGACGGCCGTTCGTCGTCGTTGCCAACTCCGGCGGACAAGAAAACGTTGCTCGAGCAAGTGCTGAGCGACGACGACGGCGAAGAGTTGATCGGAATTCGTGGTCAGAGAGAGAATCCCGATGGGCTCGATGGGCTGGTCGAATCGCTGGAGAGCTTAGAGAGAGAAGCACTCATGGGCGAAGACGAAGGAAGAGAGCCCACGGATTACAGTAGAAGGGCAAGGATTTTCGACAAGAGTTCCAAGGTTTTTCAAGCACTTAAAGAAGATGAAGATGATAAATGATCATGGAACTGAATGATGCTACTGCTTGACTTGTGTTGTGTGTAATAGTAGTTTTAACACTGTATCTTACTCATTATCGTCTAAGGAAAATGATCTCTACTACAGTTGTAAAATCATGTTGTATATGAATATGAAGATTGAAGTATAGAATAAAGACTAACAACAATGTCAATACACAAGAAAACATAGAAGGGCACCGCCTAAAGATCATTATTCATTCATAAGCCTGCAAAGAGTTCTTCTAGCTCTTGAGAGTTGAAACAAGAAAAAAAAAAGAAAAAAAAAAATCAAGAATTGACACATAAGATTACAATGGCATCACATTATTCCTCAGCAGAACTTCCAATGGTTGTTGCAGTTAACGCAGGTCACAAACGTAGTCATGGGCTCGTCGGCACTCCTCGTCTGCATTTGGTAATAAGTGGTCTCCTTCTTCTTACACCTTCCGCAGGTGAACTCATTGGTGCTGGCCTTTGGGGCGGCGGCTCGCTCGCTGTTGAACATCGCCTTCTGTTTGAGCTGTTCGTTCTCCATCTGCCTTGCTTCGCTGGCCATCTGTTCGGGGGTAAGGCTGACTATGGAGTGAGGCTCGAAATCGCCGATCAAAACTTTCCTTCTGAAATCTGGGTTGTTCGGGTCCTTAATGTTGAACATGATGGACCTGTATTTGAATTTCTGGGCGCCGTTGGACTTGCCCCACTTTTCGAACATTGCTGTCTCGACGGTCACTGCTACTCGGTAAGGGTCGCATTGGTCGACTCTGTCTCTGTAAGAATCGTGGGCTTCGCTAGAAACTTTGCATAGGGCTTCGGCGATGATTTCGCGGACTTTGTCCCTCAGTGGGTCCTTGCAGTAGACTAGAGAAGTTAGCTTTGGTGGGCCGATGGGAGTTGGTGTAGGTTTCTTTGCTTCCTCTAGTTTGATTTTCTTGTCGAAATGGGTGTCTTTGGGGGTAGAGTTCTTGGCTGTTTGGATTGCTTCGACTTTCTCAGCCTTGATTGAGGAGGTCTCCAACTTGATGGCTTTCTCAGCCTTGACTTTGTTAGCTGATGGGCTGTTGTTCTCAGACTTGAAAGAGCTAACCCTATTGTAGTTCACCTTGCTTTTGCTAGTTTCAGAACCAGAAGATTCAGCTTTAATGGAATCTGTGTTACTGCTGGTACCGTTCTTGTTCTTCATCGTCTCTTTGACTATTATGTTCTTCCAAATATCGATTACCTCGGCAGCCAATGCTTTGATCTTTTCGCTTCTGTGTTTAGTTAGCTGTCGAAGACGTTTTCCCACCTGGCATAGTGAATCGGCGTAAGAATGTAACAAGTTTACCCAAAGGAAATGGACAAAGAACTAGCAGATATTGATACAGTGAATCAAAGCACCAACACGAAGATTATTTACCCTAACAAAGGGAGCACAAACTAGAGATGCGATTCAGCGAGAAACCCAATGTGTCAAGAAAAGAACGCAAAACAGAAGAAACACTGGTAATAAAGATATGCACTGAGTGTCCACCCAGATGAAGATATGCAATTTCACTTTCTTGTGTATACATAGCGATAGACCAACCAAATGAGGTATTAAAGAGAACTGTAGTATGTAATCTCCACATCTTTAATCAACAATTGCACGAACATGAGAGCAGAGATTACATTACCAGTTATGCGTAAAGAATGAACACATACCCGCAAATTCTTCAATCACATCTCCCTTTAGCTAATAAAATAAGCCCATGACACACTTACCTGAGTGGACACAAGGACTTGATAATTGACAGGGAATTTCTTGAGCCGCTTTAAAACATCAAGGCACCGTTCTTCCTCTCCAGGCGTATTCTCTGCCACGTCAGCAGCCCTCTTCACTGACTCAAAAAGCTCAATCAGCTCCTTCTCCATGCTACCTAGAACCTCCATTGGGAGGGGAAAAGGAGAAAACCATCAAAAGTCGTTCCTCGGAGTATAAATTCAAATTTACGTTTTCATACAATAAAGTGAGGTAGAATAACTGATGCGGCTAGGAATAAAGCAAGGTATCGTAGCGTAAGGCAAGAACTGTACGCAAAACTGAATCTTTAAAGTGAGAGATCCTTCCTAGGCTCAGCCCAATCTCGGAAAATTTTCCGAGTTTCTCAATTTTATTAGAATTCATCGCCCACCAACCTCAAAAGTTACAAATCCACAGAATTCGGTAAAATTAAGAACAACAGATCGAACAAGAATGAAAATCGCACCTCGATTGATAAGAATCAGCCGAATCAGCTGAAAGTCCCCTCGATTCCGTTGAAGAATCCACAAAAAACAATATCGAATTCCTAGCTAGCATAAGCTGTTCGTGGCTCGGGTACCAATGATAACGTCCAAAATCTTCAACGTCCAAACAAATTGACTATCGACAAAACTATATCCAACGGCCAACATTCGTCACGGCATATACTGATCCAACGGCTGTCGTGTGACGGAAAGTTCTGTGTCTTCTAGAATTCACTGTACGGTTTCAGACAATTTGGCTACGCTTATGACAATGGGCCATTAGGCTTTTACGGTTTTGCCCCTTGAAAGTAGAAATAACCATCTGCATCCGCAACTACTACTAAATTACAGATGAACCCCTGATAATATCAAATTACCTTGATTATTAGATATCAACCGCCAAAGCCTCTAAATATAACAAAAAAACCTCAATGTTTTTCGTTGCATCATCACGATGACGCAGTAAAGTGACGTCATCTTTCTTTGTATCTATCCAATTCCAAAGACTTGTGGCATTTATTTTCTCATCTAACCTTCCTCGCATTTTCCCATTCACTTGCCACACTTTTTCCCAGCCAATAAATAAGCAAAGCACTCTTACTACTCCTTTCATTACAAGAAAGCATATCCACAAAACCCTCGTTCGATCGTTTTCCTTCTTACAAGCCCTCAAGAAATCAATGATGAGTGGTGGCAGCGATGAGAGTAATACTGATCTTAATCATGCGAAGAAGAGGAAAAAAGTGATCTTTAAGCTTTTAAACGGAAGAAAAATCGCGACCCACCTTCAAACGCTTCTCAAAAACCCTATTGAATATGAGCAAAATGGTTCATTCGAAGAGCTTGCTTTGCAGATCTACAGATCTTTCACGGAAACCCTTGACGAGATTCAATCTGTTTCCTCCGCCGACGAGGATGAGAGAGATGGGTCTGACTCCGTTGACTGCGGCGGCGATGGGTGCTCCGGCGAGACAAAGAAGGTCAAAGATCGGAGAGGTTGTTACAAGAGGAGGTGAGAGATTTTGTTTTTCATTATTATCTCTGTGTTAATTAATCCTTCTTGCCACTTTGAGTATAGGGATATGATGTTCATTCTTCACGAATATTTTATTTTTATCATCCAAAAAAACCATGCCTTGACAATGATTGTGGCTTCTAATTATAACAGGAAGACTTCGGATTCATTCACAGTAACATCTCACACTACGGAAGACTGTTATGGATGGAGAAAATACGGACAGAAGAAGATAAAGGATTCTAAATATCATAGGTAATAAAAAATATACCATACATCTATCTATCTATCTATCTTCATTTACAGAAGATATAACTTTATTCTTAGTTCTAACTCCATATCTGCTTGTTTCAAAACACAAGCAGGTGCTACTACAGATGTACACACAAGAGCGAAGGATGCAAAGCCTTGAAACAAGTTCAGAAAGTAAAAGAAAACCCTCTTACATACCAAATCACCTACTTGCATCACCACATATGCAAGAAAAACATCAGCATTATTTCCCCACTTGTAATAGATTCAGAAGCTGATGATCTCAAGCTCATAAGCTTCCAATCCAACAACCATAGTAATAACAATTCCCTCAAAATTTCTGCCCCGCCTTCGAACCAAGAATCCAATAAGCAGCTCCTCGATCCATCCGATGATGCAAAATCATTGGCTGATATTCCTTGGGATGAGATCATCGGCTCAGATGATCAGAGGGATTCTTGCTGCTTCGATGATTACTCAAGTGGGTCAACTAGTTTGGATGGTCTTGGCTTGGAGGTTGATCAGCTTGGCTATATTGAAGGCCTTGGTTATTTTGATGGCATGTAGTTATATTTTATTGAGTATGTTATCGTTCATGTAAGCTTTCTTTCAATGCAACTGTATTGTGTGTATGTCAAGAAAAATGTCATTGCTGTGTAATAAGTTCCTTCGATCGACTTGTACATTGATGACATGTCTTGTATAAATATGTATATGTATGCATATGTTTGTTAGCAATAAATGTCATTTCTGTCTTCATCTTGCAATTTGGGATTTTTTTTGAAGTGGCATTATTAGTTTTAAAATGTTGGAAATGACAGGAAATATGCCTACTTGGTCACCCTATTACCAGCAGGCAGCAACTAGATCATAAATTAATTTTTTTTTTCCTATTTTTATTATGTTTTGTCAAATCTAAGATTCAATACCTAAGGTTGACTGGCGTGCTAGTATTAACCAATAGCAATAATTAAATGCAATTGGACATTAATTAAGTTCGAGGACCACCTTTAGCAATTATCACTTCGCGTAATATAATATGCAGAAATAAGATAGCAAGTAGATAAATAAATTAAATATTCAAGGCCGTTCCAATAATATTGTTGTTTATTTAATAGAATAGGAGGAATTAAAATCTCAGACGTGATATACTCAACTCAACCTAATGTTATTAACATAGAAGTATCATTTTTAATTGCTTTATATTTTATTTTGATTTTTAACCTTTCGTGAGCTGAATGATCCCGCATTCGATCTTCCACAGCATTAGGACCCTTTCAAAGTAAGCTAATGGATCGTAAAAAGAAGAGGGGGGATACATTTTTTTATTTACAGATGGACAAACTGATTGTAATAGATATGTAGTTACTAAGTAGTTGGTAGATATGATATAAATAACTATATATATTACTAGTTACGTATATTGGACTGATTTGAACGCGGTAAGTATGAATAAGACTTACGAGAAATCAAATGAGCGTGTCTTTGACGACTTAATATTTCATTATCATCATCAATTAGCTTGTCTTGGCTCTAAAGTTTTAATTTCGCTGTGAGATTTTATGCACACAAAATATCTAAATCTATACTGTGAGATCTATGGTGCCCACCTACCGTGAGCAACCACCGTGAGCACCATAAGCAAATCTCTCATTTTTTTGCTTCTTTTCGATTCCCAACGCTGGCAACACCTCCGTATACCCTCTCATATCCATTGTTAACCTAAATCGCTCCCTTCAACACGTTAATTTTTAAGAAAATTTATTATTTATTACTCAACACGTGGACGACGTACCGAGGTGAATTTCTTAAAATTAACGTGTTGGAGGGGGCAATTTAGGTTATCAATGGATATGAGAGGGTCTACGGAGGTGTTGCCGGTGTTGGGAATCGAAAAGAAGCAAAGAAATGAGAGATTTGCTTATGGTGCTCACGGTAGGTGGGCACAATAGCAAATCTCACTATACTATTATATAAAGAGTTTGGGGTGGGTATAAACTGCCACATTTGGTCTGTCAATTTAATAAGTGATTATTTACAATTTTACCCTTGATTGTCAAAGTACAATTTTACCCTTAATATATTCATTGATTACATCTATCCGTAAATAAATATTTTATTTTTTAAACTACTTTATTAATAAAAATCGTGCACAATATAAAATAACTTGATATATTTGCATTGTAGTTGGGAATTCAATATGCAAAGCCGAAAAAAGGTCCATAAGAGCATCTCCAACGGGTACTTTATTTTTGTGTAAAACACAAAAATAGAGTACTATTCTACTCCAATGGGACTTTATATTTAACACAAATATTGTGTTGATCAGCAGAGAAACTCTAGATCTAGAGTACGCACAATTTTTAACACAAAAATAGAGTTTTAATTCTATTTATTATATTTATTTAATAATACATATTTTATTATATTTAAAATATTTGATATACACTATTATAATAATAAAATTAAAAATAATATAATTTTATTTAATATAATAAAATTAAAATTAAATAATATGCTAATTTTATCATTTATTTAATTTTTAAATATTAATAATTAAAATATATTGACTTTTTAATTTTATATAATAAAGTTTAATAAGTCAATTATGATAGTAATATATAGAAATTTGATTTTTAGTGTAAAAATAGAGTTAATGGATTGGAGTGAAAACTAGTGTAGAAAATAGAGTTTGTGGGTTGGAGTAAAAGTACTATAGCAACTTTATTATTGTGTAATATTACCTGTATTTTTATGCGTTGCGTTGGAGATGCTCTAAGGCTCATAATAAAAATCGGATCATATTTACCGAGGAAGGCCCAAATTTGGCCCGCGTGTAACCCGATAAGCCGATCCATATTTTCTGGTAAATTCAAGTTTCCTACTCATTGTCTGTCATCATACGCATCTAAATAGCGGAATATCAATCATCTACGCGTCGGAAATCAGAAATCCAAGAGTTAAATTTGGGGATAATATGGGCGGCGGAGGAGGTGCGGAGCACGGCGGAGGAGACTTTAGGCAGAAAGTTTGGAGCTTTACAGGTGGACCCAATTGCAGACCAGTACACTGGAAGCGCAACACTGCCATCGCCATGTTTGGGATCGTGCTTGTGTGCATTCCAATCGCTATGAAATCTGCAGAGCTTGAGGTATGCGATCCATACAGCGGATTGTGGCCTGATGTTTTTGGATTCCTTTATTTTTTTGTTTTCATTTCATTGGATATGTGTGGATCTGTTTCCGCATTTTCAATTTTTTTTTTCTTCAGTAGATATTGGGGTTTTTTTTTTCAGTTGTGAGCCTTCGTTTCTCATTTGGCAAGCTAGCATTTAACATATCTGATTTTAATCTGTTCGGATTTTCTTTTCGCAATATCATTCAGCTCGCTTCACTGTCTTTGAAATTGACAATAGGCATTTGAAGTACGATGTGGTTGTTGCTCATTAACATGCAATAAGAATCATATTATCCGACTGTTACCTATCAGAGATCATCTCAGTGTTCTATGGATGCTATGTCTCTGATTAGAGCTGTTTTCTCTTGTTGGGGTTTTAGGCAGCTTTTCTCTTAGTGGAACATTATCAGCTATGTACATCATCATGAATTCTTATCGACGTTTCTCATAACTGAAAGATCACATGTAGAATCACCTTGTTGTACTTTTACATCAATTGTTATCCTTTCTGTATCAACTGTTCTTGGTTTCTCATTACCAGCAAAATTTCATTTGATCCCATCTATTTTCTTGTTGATTTTTTTTGTCGATATGCAATTAGATGGTGTTATAAGAGATTCGAATCGTGTAATGATGGATAAACAACTGATGGTGTTCTATCCTTATTAGAGTTGCTTGCTATCACCTTTACTTGGGCAGGGCTTGATAGAGTTTTCATCTTTTTAGATCTAAATTCCATAACTTGATACACCAGCATTCGCATCGTATCATAAAAATCATCCACTTCTTACTCACCGATGATGTTTCTTTTGTTGCAGCAACGTCCACATCATCCAGTTCATCCAATTCCATCTCAGATTTGGTGCAAGAATTTCGGGAACAAGGAGTATTAAGTTCTGTGATTTCTTCAAGTTATTATTGTTATGATATGAAACTCTTCTAAAAGTTCCAATCTTGTGGTTGAATTCAAGGGTTGTGTATGCCATCTAATCTTTGATGAAATAAGAACCCTGATATTATAACCGCTTGGTTTGCTTTTCTTCCCAGTTGCTGATGTACAACACAAAACTAATGCACTGAACATTTACAGCACTGCTTGGTTTGCTTTTTTTCCCAGTTGCTGATGTACAAAACAAAACTAATGCAACAACAATTTACAGCATCTTTTGTTGTACGCGAAGGAGAGTGCTCACCTTATGTGAGCACCTTTAAGCACTTGTGATGTGTCATCGATTCGTATCATGTCAACATCCAACATCTACATTTGAGGTTTATGTCGTCTTAATTAACAGCTTTTAGGTGCCATTGATTGCCATCTCGGATGTTGATGTGGCATGTTGACTTGATACATTTCATCAATATGTAACATGTGTTATAAAAGGTATTATTGCCACATCAGCATCCGAGATGTCGATCAATGACACATAAAAGATGTTAATTAAGACGACATAACCTCAAATGTCGATGTGAGTGTTAACATGGCACGAAGCTGTGCCACAGCAACAAGTGCCCACATAAGATGAGCACCATAAAATTCCCGATGCGAATTATATCTGATTTATATGACAAATTAAAATATATAATTAATCTATTACGATTAGCGTTTTACTTTCATTTCAAACAAAAGCGCTGATTGCTAAATTTTAATTTTCTTTTGAAATATTTGAAGAAGGGCAGTAGGGCACAGTACGACTGACTCGGTGCTCCTCGGATGTTTTTGTTAAATAGGATTACTTTTGTGTGAAATTTAAAAAAAGGGATTCTAGGTTTTCTAATTAAAAAAAAGGGATTGAGTGTTTGAAAAAAAAAATCGAAGTGTTTGATTATCATTTTGATCCGCTCGACTGAAATTTCATGTCGAAATGAGATTTTAATCGATGGGTTCGTGATTATTACATGTATTAACCCCAAATCTGGGTGAATTTTCGTGTTTTTGAGCTTGAAATCGACGTTTTCGAGTAAAAAACGATTTATTCGAATATTTTATTCGAATTATTCGAGTGCATTCGAATAGAAAAATAGCACTTATTCGAGTAAAAAAAAATTCGAATAAAAAATTCGAATTAATATTTTTCAATTCGAGTTTTTTGTTACTCGAATTGATTAATTCGAATAAATTCGAATTAAAAAAAAATTATTCGAATTAATTCGAATTTTTTAATTACTCGAATAAATGCTACTTAAGTTGGGGTATTTCGGTAACTTTCGGTCCGTTCCCTTTTGTTTAATAAAAATAGGAAACGTTCCCTTTTATCCAACGAACCCGTGCTCCTCTCCCCTAAACGATCAGCAATATATATTTTAACGTTTCTTTAGGGAAGGGAAAAGTGGAAAAAATGATGAAATCTTCATCGATGGTGAATCTATACCCTCTATCGGGTTACACTTTCGGCACCAAGGAACCTAAGATGGAAAAAGATACATCTGTCGCCGATCGCCTTGCTCGTATGAAGATCAAGTATGAAGCTTCTATCCGAATTTGTTAACTATTCGAGTTCCTATTATGTTTTTCGTGTTGTGAGCTTTTTTATACAGTGAGAGGGTATCACTTGGATCGAGCCTCGACGGTGTTTCAACTTTACTCACTCGAGCAGTTTGAATTTAGGGTTTAGGGTTCTGTGCTAAGTTTTTAATTTTGTTCTTTGGGACGCAGCTATATGAAGGAAGGTATGAGGACTAGCGTTGAGGCTATTTTATTGGTAAGCGCATAAATGCTTTGATCTTATACCCTCTCACTGTATTGAAATATCATCTTCTCTACCCTAACCTGAGATCGATAGGGGAATTGGAAACGAAACCAAAGATGGCGTGATTTATGATTCAATTTTAGTGGAAGGCGTAAAAAATGTTCGCAGTTTTGGGAGTTAAGGATTTGGTGGAACTTTACAGGTACAGGAGCATAATCATCCTCACATTCTTCTTCTGCAAATTGGGAACACTTTCTGTAAACTTCCTGGGGGAAGGTTAAAACCGGGCGAGAATGGTATGGAGAACTGTGTTTTTCTTTGTTTTGGTGCAGTAAATCTACTCGTTTTTGTTAGTTTCACGCATCGATTGGTTTACTGAATGAAGACTGCCATTTCTGGTCCCATTATTTCTTGTAGTCACCATTTCCTATTTTTCCAATTGAACTTCGCAGAGATTGAAGGACTGAAAAGGAAGCTCGCCAGCAAACTCGGTGCTAATTCGCCTTCTTTGCAGGCAAATTGGCAGGTAATGTAGAAGCCTGTTTTTTGTTAGGCATGACCCATATCATGGTGAACGGTTCTAGTACTAGATGTTTTTTCCATGTGAAAGCTGCTTGATGTGATCTCATTATCTTGAGAAACTCCATTCAGTGCTTAAATCTTATTTGCTCAGACAGGAGTGATGTTTGAGAGCCATTAATCCTTTCTCGATCTTTAATACTCTCTGCTAGTAAGGTATTGCACTCAATTTATTTGAAATTTGCTTCTGATGATGATATGCAAAAACTTTGCGCAGATCGGCGAGTGTGTGGCAATGTGGTGGAGACCCAATTTCGAGACTATCTTGTATCCTTACTGTCCTCCACACATAACCAAACCAAAGGTGAACTTCGAAAGGAATGCACGAATATCGTCATTACTCATTTCCATGCCGTCTAGTTTCTAACAATCAATCTCATGACGTAGGAATGCAAAAAACTTTTCATCGTTCACCTGTCCGAACGCGAGTACTTTGCCGTTCCCAAGAACTTGAAGCTCCTTGCAGTCCCTTTGTTCGAACTATACGACAACATGCAGGTCTTACACTACTTATAATCGGCTTAGTTTACATGGGATGTGTCTCATCGTATAGATTCGTTCGACGTAAACTTCTTTTCTTTTTCCGTGATTTGTTTTTTAATGAATATCGTTCCTCGTCAAACTAACCAAGAGAGGTTTTTATTTGCAGAGATATGGGCCCGTTATATCAACTATTCCACAGCAGTTGTCAAGGTTTCACTTCAACATGGTCCATCAGTAAAATCGTTGGACTTCAAAGAGTTAGCGCACCGCGATCATTCGACATGTCTCGAGGACGGTCTATACCGTAGCTTTATTTCATATTAATTTGGAACTTGCATCTGCTTTTCATGTGTTCAATTTCTGATCTTTCCCTCTTGTGAGTGAAAACTTGTACCTCTAGCAGTAGCTTAATCAAGAACCTGAGATTCATCACATGGTTGCATAGTAGAACTGTCTCCATTGACACATTATTGCAGAGGCATACACTAACAAAACAGACAACAACTACTCATCACAAAATACCCATGTAATAGAAACAAGAAACCCCATATAACAAACCTTCAAAGTTCATTCAAACAGAGAGCTCCATCTTCGAAACCAAAATACCATCGGTATCAGCATAAAGCCAATCGCCATCGCAGATGCGGGTCCCAGCCATATGTACAGGGACATGCTTCTCCCCGGCCCCCTTCTTATTCGCCTTCATGGGATGAGAAGCCAAAGCCCTAACCCCAATATCACAGCCGTTTATCTCATCAACGTCCCTTACGCAACCGTTCACGACGATCCCCGACCACCCATTGTTCTGAGCCTGCACGACTGGGTTGCCTCCCAAAATGGCGCACCTGAGGCTGCCTCCGCCGTCCACCACGAGCACCCTTCCGTTGCCCTTCTCCTCGAGGAATTCCCTTACCAACACGTTGTCTTCGAAGACCTTCAGGGTGACGACTTGGCCGGAGAAGACCTGCCGGCGACCGTAGATTTGGAAGGTGGGTTGGAGGGCTCGGAGTTCGCCGGTGGAGATGAGGTGTGCGTTTGCATCGCAGATCTCTGCTGTGGTCACCAAGGCCATGGCTGCTATAGTGAAATCTTCAGGTTATTGATGCATGAAAAGAGTCATAATCAGAAGATTGTTACAGCACTAGGAAGAGTCCAAGAAACGGGAAGCAATCACACAGCAGCTGATATCAAGATTGGTGACTACATTAGAAAAGAGGTGGAATCATCTACTCAAGCTTTATTGCAGAGGTTTGTGAGACACAGGAAAGAGAACATGGCATTTTATGTTGGTGAAATCTTCAGATTATGATGCATGAAAAGAATCATAGTCAGAAGATTATTACACAGCATTAGAAAGAGAAACATAGAAATGAGGATCATGAAACAGAAGCTGATATCGAAATTCTGGGCTACATTAGAACACACAGGGAGGTGTAACTAGCTACTGAAGCTTTACTAGATAACTCTTCGATCTCATCGAGCAAAACACATCAGAAGCTAGAAAGATCACCAATTGCTTAAATCTACACCAAATCGACGCTATTATGCGCCAGCGTAACATCTTACTTCGAACAAAAACGAATCCTTGTAACTAGGTGCCAAATCGAAACGAAAGACAAGCAATAACGAAACGTTTCGCAGGATCAGAAACAGTAAATTGGCGGTTTCAGCAGAAAGATCATCAGACCGAGTTAGAAAGATTATCTCGCAATTAATCCACTTACAATCAAGCAGTAAATTCTCGAATTTGAGGACGTCGAAGGCTCCTTTCGGCAATCAACTCACAAGAAATCCACGTATTCTACTTGGCCTGAAGCAATCCAATCCAACTCATTCAAACTCCATTCAATCAGCAGATTCTCTTGGCCAATTGCCATTGGAACGGCAATCATCATCAGTACCATCTCACTCCCACAGTCAGTGTAATTTACCAGTTTACCCCTCGAGTTTTCGTAAAGGCCCAAACAAATTATAAAATATTAGGCCCAATAACTGTATTTATATCCGGCCCAATAGTGCAACAAAGGCCACACACCAATGGCACACGTGCACAATTAAGAACGTAATAACTCGACACGTGTACCATCACCATGCACCACCTGGTGTTCTTATCCACTTCGTTAGAACAGATGCATATCCTCCTCGTACTGTGTGGTCTCTGTATATATATATATATATTGCTGCCATTTTAGGATACAGTTTGATCCTCGATAAAGAAAGAAACATGGAAGCACAGTTGCAGCGTCCTTTGCAAGAAGAAAGTCATCTCTCTGATGGTAAAAACGAGTTTATTTCCATGGGATAATCGCACCAATCCACTTTTTCGATTCAAGAACCCATATGGATTTTTCCCTTCTACTAACCAACGCTTTTTTTAAAAAAAAATGCCGTGTTGTTAGAACTTGGACAACCTGTTATTACGGGCACGAGCCTTCCTCTCCAGACAGGTTTAGATTTGGAGAAACCAGTAATAATCGATGATGATCGCCACGAAAGTATTGATGTTAAGGAACCAAAAGAGCTCGAAGTCGACGAGGAAATGCCTCCATTGACTAAAGCAGATGTAATGGATCATCTTGAAGAAGAAAAAGAAGAAGAACATGGTATTGATCAAAATCCTACTAATGTTAGTACAAGAATCGGTGAACTTGGAGATTTGGAAGAAGACCCTCATTCTCCTCGACGGCGAGACATTTCTCCGTCGAATTATCAGACTAAAGTGTCCGATCCCACGGGCCAAGGTGAGGCATTTTTTCTGATAGTGATAACTTCTCCGCAATATAGGACACTAATAAGTGATCTTTTGATGGAACTTTTCCAGGCGGTAAAGAGGCAGACGTTGGTAGTCTGGTTAAAGGGCTGGACAAGGGCGGCGGCGGCGGCGGCGTTTCGGTGAAAGAGTTCTTCGTGGAGAAGTTGAGGCCTGGGGAAGAGGACAAGGCGTTGTCTGAGGCTATTGCAGACAAGTTGTATATCAAGAAAAAGACGTACGAGCGTGAGAGGTCGTCGCCGGAGCCGGCGCCGGCGGCAAGCTCTGGCGGTGGTGTTGTGGGTAGGCTTAAAGGGGTGGTTGGTTCTTGGCTTGGTAATAATTCAAAGTAGTGCGCTATTAAATTTAGTTAACTTTTCTGAATAAGGAAGGGAAGGTACTGTTAGACTTGTATCAAATGTGACTTGCCAGTCATATATGCTTTATGTCATGAATAAAAAAGTGGAGATGATATCTTCGTATTGTCTGAATTCTTTGCTTTGTGCTGAAGACATATTTGATAATGATATACGAGGAGTACTCCACTACTCACTATATTTGATTTATACTTTTCTTTTTTTTAAATAAAACAAATAAATTCTATCCGCAAATTTCCAATGCTACAATAACATCAATACTTTTTTTATTGTCATTCTATTCTTGGTATTTTCATACTCTCAAGATAGCGCAATTTCATCCATCAATCAAACTAATCTCATTAGGATAACAATACTCGTACTTGCTAAATGGACTCCTTCACTATTTTTCATGTCACTATTCTGCCCTTGGAGTACAAATCAAGCCAGTTGTCAATTGTCATCAGTTACCTAATAATTTTGGAATGGACTTGCAAATAAACAAGGGTTAATTCAATTTGAGGCCCCATTAATAAGTTTGGGTTAGGGTTCAGGCCCCGTTGCAGTGGGCTTTAGTATTAAGGACCCACTTTTCGGAAAACGCAGTGATCAGGCCCTAAAATGATGCAAAAAGACATATTTAACCCTGACATATGCCAAAATTACGCTGTATACCTAAATAATCCGTTTCAGCCAATTATAACAGTTCGGCGCTGAAAAAGAACACTTTCTTTCACTTGGATAACAACAGTCTTGTATTGAGTACCATATGTCGCCTATTTAGTAACAAATGACGTCGCAGAAGTAACACAGTATTCAAAAATAAACTGATTCCTGCAACATCATTTGTTAATGTGTTACTGCAGGAATCGATATTATTTTTGAATAATGTGTTACTTCTGCGACTTCGTTTGTTACTAAATAGACATCATATGGTACTCAATACAAGACTGTTGTTATCCAAATGAAAGGAATTGTTTTTTTCAGCGCAAAATTGTTATAATTGTTCTTGAACCCTCCACCCGACCATCCCACTGTTTTCCTAGACAGAAAATTCATCATTATAGGGAGCAATGCTCGATCATTGGAAAAAATGGGGTTCGATAGTACGATGTAATAAATATGTCTGTTAATAACATTTTACTGTCGATAAGTAACGTCTTATGACGTTAAAATAACACTTAAGGTTATTACGGTAACAAATCAGTATAATTGTGTAACAGTTATAATTGTTCTTGACCAATCCACCCGACCATCTGCCCCCTGTTTCCCTAGACAGAAAATTCATCATTATAGGGAGCAATGCTCCTATAATGGGTTATCAACTTTCAATCTCGAAACGTGTAATAAGATCGAAACGCTAATGATTCGGTCTTTTATAGAAAAATGCTAATGGTCGTCGCGTTGAGTTTATGGTTTACGGTTTAGGGTTTATGGTGTAATACCGCATGATGGAAAACAAAACAAGGTGTTAACAATCGATTGTGCTCGATCTGTGTGAAAAATGGGGTTCGATAGTTCGATGTAATAAATATGTCTGTTAATAACATTTTACTGTCGATAAGTAACGTCTTATGACGTTAAAGTAACACTTGCGGTTGTTACGGTAACAAATCAGTATAAATGTGTAACAAAACTGTGTAACATAAAACTGACGTCAAATACCATTCAGAAATCACTTTTATTAAGAGTAATTTCGTCAAATCACAGTTTTGGATCTTTTTACTTAATTTTTCAAAAAAGTGGTCTTTAAAACTAAAAAAAGTCTGACAGGGCCTGATCCTTAATTTTAAAATATTCTGGGGCCTGACACAAAATTTCCCCAATAAACAAATATTACAAAAAGTGACAAAAGTATCATTTCTCTCTTTATTTTTTTTTTTTTATGACGCATTTGGTAATGATTAATACTCCATATGTTCAAACTGTTTTGGACATTGGAAGTTGGCACGGAAATTAAGAAACGGAATACTTTAATAATATAGTACAATTAAAAGGTAAAAAGTGTATATTTTAACAAGGTTTTTAAGAATATTTAATATTATTATATTGATTGTTTGTGATAGCTTTTTGCTAAATAAAGAGATATCCGAAAAATATGAGATACTAATTTAGTAAAATGTATAAAATAATTTAGTACGGACAGAGTATTAATATATCGAAAGTCCTCCAATCGCAACTCACTCACATGGTGCGGCCAGCTTTATCCGACGTCCCACTTGCCTTCCCCACGTGACAGCAGCGCGTTACAACCACTTCTCCGTGAGAGAGGGGGTGATACTTGGATAAAAAAATATTTTTCGGAAAAACTTTAGTTAATATTGTCGTATAAATGATTAATGATGTAAGTAAATAAGGTAATATGCATTGAAAAGAATAGGTAATATGCCAGTGGTCATGGGACCCACCTAGATTTTTTTTTAAAATTATTTTTCTAAAAGAAAATTGTAAAATCCACACCATTTTCCCTCCTCTCTATTTATACACACACTCAGATTTAGCAGCAGTCCACACTCTCTCACTCACAGTCTCCAAAGGAAAACCCTTGAAAGAGAAAACCCAAGCTTTGCTTCTACACTACTCGCACCGTTCGTTCCGAAGATGAGAGAAATCCTCCACATTCAGGGCGGTCAATGCGGTAACCAGATCGGCGCCAAGTTCTGGGAAGTCGTCTGCGCCGAGCACGGCATCGACTCCACCGGCCGGTACAGCGGCGACAACGATCTCCAGCTAGAGAGAGTCAACGTGTACTACAATGAAGCCAGCTGCGGAAGGTTCGTACCACGCGCCGTGCTCATGGATTTGGAGCCTGGCACCATGGATTCGGTCAGATCTGGACCGTACGGGCAGATCTTCAGGCCTGATAACTTTGTCTTCGGGCAGTCCGGGGCAGGGAACAACTGGGCTAAGGGACATTACACGGAGGGCGCTGAGTTGATCGACTCTGTGTTGGATGTGGTCAGAAAGGAGGCCGAGAACTGCGATTGCTTGCAGGGTATGTTGACTTTTAGTTGCCTTTGTTTCTTTTCTGCGCTAGATATTTGCAGATCGGGTGCCTTTTGTGCTTGTTTTTGTCTGTTTGGCTTATGGGTAGTTCGTTCGAGTTCCTTGCGTCTGTGTCTTGTGGTTTATGTGTACGCTCATGGCATGACTTAACCAATGGATATTATGATTCAGATTCTTATATTTCTCGCACGGCTTTTGTATCTAAGCTTTGTTGGGTATGATTATGAGCTGCTATGATACAGATTCTTATATTTCTCAGGTTCAGATATGTGTAATATGCGGTTATGTGGATGGGCTTCTCTGATGTATTGCAATTTGGTTATTCCATCTCTATCTTTTTCCTCTTCTTATATCTGCTAGTACACAGATTTGTGCACTTCTTAACCATGCTAGTTTATGCTGATTTTGCCTAGGAAACAAAACAATACGACTACAACACCCATAGACTGATCAACGATGAGTCAATTTCACTTGTTTTCATCCTCAGGTTTCCAGGTATGCCACTCCTTGGGCGGTGGAACAGGTTCTGGGATGGGAACGCTTCTAATCTCCAAGATCAGGGAAGAATACCCCGACAGAATGATGCTCACCTTCTCCGTCTTCCCATCCCCTAAAGTCTCAGACACAGTTGTCGAGCCCTACAACGCAACTCTCTCCGTTCACCAGCTCGTCGAGAACGCCGACGAGTGCATGGTTTTGGACAACGAAGCTCTCTACGACATTTGCTTTCGAACCCTCAAGCTCACCACCCCAAGCTGTAATAAGCCAACCAATCTCCCCTTTCTCCTTCAATCTGTTAATCTGTGTGCTATGTTTCTTTTTTGCTAATCATCTAATTTCTTTCATACGATAGTTGGAGACCTCAACCATCTGATCTCAGCCACAATGAGCGGTGTCACGTGCTGCCTCCGTTTCCCCGGCCAGCTAAACTCAGACCTGAGAAAGCTCGCCGTCAACCTCATACCTTTCCCCCGGCTCCACTTCTTCATGGTGGGCTTCGCCCCCCTAACTTCCCGCGGGTCCCAGCAGTACAGAGCCCTAACTGTCCCCGAGCTCACGCAGCAAATGTGGGACGCCAAGAACATGATGTGCGCCGCTGATCCTCGCCACGGCAGGTACCTAACCGCCTCAGCCATGTTCAGGGGAAAGATGAGCACGAAGGAGGTCGACGAGCAGATGATCAACGTTCAGAACAAGAACTCTTCCTACTTCGTCGAGTGGATACCGAACAACGTGAAGTCTACAGTGTGTGATATTCCGCCTGTGGGTTTGAAGATGGCGTCGACTTTCATTGGGAACTCGACTTCGATTCAGGAGATGTTTAGGAGGGTGAGCGAGCAGTTCACTGCCATGTTCAGGCGAAAGGCTTTCTTGCACTGGTACACTGGCGAGGGAATGGACGAAATGGAGTTCACCGAGGCTGAGAGTAACATGAACGATTTAGTGTCTGAGTATCAGCAGTACCAAGATGCGACGGCCGACGAGGAGGGTTATGATTACGAAGAGGAAGAGGAGCAAGAGGAGGAGGCTTGAGAATTCGTTGCCGTGTTTTGATTTATGTTGCTGTGATATGATGCTTGCTTTGTGTTGTGGATCTCTTTTGCTTGGATTGGATTGTGTTGTTTTTCTTGCAGTCTTGGCTTGTTATGTTTTCTCTAGTGGTCTTGTTTTGTTTTTCTTGGTTGTGATGTGTTGTTATTGATGTCTCAAGAATGTTTAAGCCGTAGTAGTTTTTAACGAAGTATTCTTCGTAATCATAACCACTGCTTAGAGTATTTTACACAAGTATGATATGATAATTATTTCTTACAGTTACAATAATGTAGTAGACTTTCCCCATAGTTATTACGAGCTATTTAAATGCAATGCAAGGCAGCAGCAGAAGTTTTTAGGCTCCAAAATTGGGGACCTTAGCTGTAGATATCTGTGCAAGGAAGTGCTCAGCTACAATCCTTCGTTGGATTTTGCCAGTGGCAGTTTTAGGGAGCGAATCTGTGAGGAAGACCTTCTTTGGGACCTTGAAAGCAGCAAGATTGTTCTTACAAAACCGAGAAACCTCTTCCTCGTCGAGGTTTGATCCTTCGCGAGGTATAACTGCACAGTTTATCTGCAAAAATTCCAATGTTTTTTAAGTAATTGTAAAGTCTGTGATATTAATGATTGACTTAAAAGAGGATTGAAAACGAGGAAGTCCCTTACTTCTTCACCGTATTTATCGTCGGGGACGCCGAAAGCAACGGCTTGTGCAATGTGGGGATGAGACATTAAGATTGAATCCACTTCAATCGGGGATATTTTTTCTCCTGGAAAGTAGGACAGAGTTAGACTATATTTATCCATGACTTCCAGAACCGGTCATAAGAATAAAACATTAATTTCTCTCTCCTACACATACACAACCTACACCTCAACCCAACATAAATAATTATAACTTTATCAACAACCCAACACAACACATAATATTTATATTTTTTACTTATTTTAAGTAGTATTTGAATGCTTTTTACATTATATTATATAAAATTTGGATACTTTGGTTATTGGAGAAAAAAATAATATGAATTATGATCGATTATAGAATGTAATAGAAAAATAGATAATTTGAAATTGTAATTCAAAATATATCAATATTAGTGTCGATTTGTAGAGAAAAAACCATATATTTTGATAGAAAAATAAAATTAAAATTTTAATATATAATTAAATATATCGTAAAAACCACAAATGTACAGAAAACTGCGCACAACCGGTTGGTAGAAGATTTTTCTGCTTTATTTTAAATAGTTTTATTCAACGACCGGTTGTGCGTTCGCCGGTCGTTGATAAACATAGTCTTAGGGTATGAAAATCTTTAGGATAATATATCATTTTTGGTCCCCACTACTGAAAATAGCATTAGACCCACTCAAATACACTTACATATGAAAGACCATTAATTATGTGAAAATGAAACCTCAACAACTTGAGAAAAAACATGAAATATCGAATAAGATGTGCAAAAACAATTGCTTTTCTTTTTGCCAAACCATTGATTCAAGATAAGTCACTTCATCTTCCCAACTACACATATAACCAATAGGAGGTTATGAATATTTCTGGTCAGCTTAGATTTTTCAGAAGTAAGAACCATAAAACTAGCAAGTGGCAAATGGACGATCGATAGAGAAGACAAAACATAAAATACATAAAAAGTTGAAAAAGAAACGCACCAACATCACACATCATTCATAGGACGCATGAGCCATACTAGATTTGTATGCACCACATATAAACATAATTCCATAATTTCACACGTGGAGGTTATAAACTAATGCGCAGAGCCATCAATAAAACAAGAAAACGTACCAATATCTAAAACAATACGAAGCACAGTTAATATCAAACAAAAAAGATGCAAAGATCGAATTTTCATAATTCGTTTACCTCCGCGGTTGATCAGCTCTTTGATCCTCCCAACAAGATGCAAATAACCATCTGAATCAACGTACCCCAAGATGCAGCCTTATTCGCCTCTAAGCTGTGCTTGTACCCACGGGTCACGTTCGGGCCCCTGACGCACACCTCACCACTAGCACCGCTCTGCAACACATTCCCCTTCTCATCCATGACGCACATCTCCTGACCCACGGGTAGACCCACCGACCCGGACTTCCTTGGTCCGTCCTCAGGGAGAGGGTTCGACGCCATCAAATGGGCCGCCTCAGTCATTGCATAAGCCTCAAGGACAGGGGCATTGAATGCTTCTTCTAACCTCTCCATTATCGCTGGTGCCAGAGATGCGCTGCAACTCCTAATAAATCGGAGCTTGGGATAAAGAGGCTCGGGCTTGTTGATGTGTCGGTCCAATATAATTTGATGTATCGTCGGCACGGCCGTGTACCACGTTGCACCGTACCTGTGAAAGGCAAAGACTGAAGATGAATGTAGAGGAACAGGGGAATCGAATAAAAGAATTCCTGAATAAAAAAAACAGAGCGAGCCCAAATTACTTACTAATGGCAAACAAAGGGATTGAATATTACAAGTACCTGTTCATGTCTGACCAAAAAGTGGAAGCAGAGAACCGACCAGCTGAAGGCAAGGCAACGGAAGCTCCGGCGGCTAAGGAGCTCAGCAACCCGCAGAGTAATACATGTACGTGAAACAATGGCAAGACTAGGACGGTGGAATCTGATTCGGTCAATTTGTAAACTTTCTTTATGTTCTGTACGGAAGAGTACAAATTGAGCTGGGTTAGAGGTACGCCTTTGGGGCGGCTGGTGGTGCCTGACGTGTGGAGGAACAGTGCGACGTCGTTTGGGTCGTTGATGACGTCAGGTAGTGGGCTGTGATAGCCATTTGACGGAGCGTCGCCGTCGCACAGATTAGGGTTCAGGATGATGACGTCACCTTCGTCGGAGTCGAAGGACGGCAGATCTGCTGTCATGTGCGGAATGTTGAGCTTCTTTCGACGAGGCTTGAGCTGGCTCGTTTCCTTCTTTTGAAGTGATCAATAGCTTCGATTCTGAGTCGGAGAGGTAAAACTCGAACTCGTCGCGCGTGTAGGCGGCGTTGAGAGGCGCCGCCGTGGCTCGGACGCGGAGCACCGCCAGGAACATGATAACAAACTGCGTAAAAAAAATCATAAAATTAGCTCATAACTCCAAAGATGAAACAATGCATCGACAGGAAAATCACTCCGAGGACGATAGATGTTGATCGTATTTATTTTTTCACCTAAACACAGACACATAACCTAATTCATGAAAAACTAAATCGTAGTTTTTGACTTGGGGAGGAAACACCGCAGAGTAAAGAAAGAATTCGTCGCTAATCCAAATCTGAAGCGTCAAGTCGTGGTTAGAAGCCAGGAAAAATGAAGAATAGAGCGTGGTTATCGCTTGCCTCCACGGTGTTTGGAAAGGTTAGAGCGACGACGTCGCCGGGATTGACACCGGCGGCACGGATGGCTTCAGCGGCGCGTAGGACTAATCGGTGGAGCTGCGCGTGGGTGAGGTAGAACTTGCCTGAGACGGAGATAGCACGTCGTGAAGGGAAGGCTTCGGCAATTTGGGATAATACGCCGGTGAGAGTCGAAGCAGCCATTTCTTTTTTACTACTCCCTCCGTCCCGGTAACTTTTGTACATTTTACCAAATCGGGCGTCCCACTATCTTTTATACATTTCCATATTTAGTAAAAAACTATCACACACAATCAATATAATAACATTAAATATTCTTAAAAGACGTGCCACACCCATATACTTTTCTTCCTCTATACTATTAAAATATTATATTTTTTAAAAACCGAACCCAATCCCAAATGTACAAAAAATACAGGGACGGAGGGAGTATTTTTTTTTCAGGAATTGTTGTAGAGAAGAGTGACATGTACGTGAATTTGCTTTGGCTTATATAGAGACAAAGACATACATGACGAGGTTGAGCGTTGTTGACTCGCTCACACGCATAGAGTAGAAATGGGAAAAACGTTTTTTTGAGCCACGTGGGTATTACTTCTTTCTGATAATACCACGATTTTTATTATTAAAATATGATAGTCCATATATTTGCAATTAAAAAAGGGAAGGCTTTGCATAAAATTGATCGTAGTTTTTTGCCGCGGATGACCAAGGGTATTTTGTCGGGCATATATATAAACGATTTCTACTTCTGTTCATAATCTACACATACGCGCGTTAGATTGTAGAATCCAGGATTTTATTGTAGAGTTTTCCATTATATGCAGTTTTCGGCGCCATTTTTAGTGGTGTGGCAATCGTGGGCGATAATTACGGCTACGAACTGTGTATGTCCGATGAAGATTCACTTGGAACCCTAGCATTTTTTCTCCAATTATTTAGTTGATCTTATGTCAGTTTCTTATTCGTCTTTTTAAGGTGATTTTGACGGTTTTCGTTATGGCCCGTGACTTCTAACAGTGTGAATTGAATAGATAAGTGATCAATTGATAAATTTAGGTGATTGTCTTTGTAAGCTATGCATTGCTATTTGCCATCGACATTGTGCATCGGTTGTAATTTTCTTACATGTTTTTTGACGTTTGTACTTAATTGCTGAATTAATTCCTTTTTTCGCCTTAGTGATATACTCGTTCGCTTGTTTGTAAAATATGTTAGATGCAGTGATGGCATACGATTATATCTTGAACCAGTACAGAGCTGAGAACGGATGTTCTATGTCGTTTTGCTTTCTTTTAATTGTCCAGTTGAGTTCAACACGTTTCTCATTTGACATGTAAGGATTTTTTTGTGATCTGAATCCGCCTTAAAATGCTTCATGTCTACTCGGAACCTGTTTCTTCAGCCCCTAGATTTCAGTTGGAAAGCTCAGCTCCGTTGGAACTCTTCGGACGATGAAATCAAGTGAAGCGAGTGATTCGATTGGTACTTAAATCAGACAATATATTGGAAAGGATATTCTATCCCTTTCTCTTGGGCGAGGGATTCTTCTGTGCACTGGATTCAGCAGCTTCATAACTTAGATCATCCAGGTACATAAACATCAATTGCATTAAATGCAGAATCTTTAGGACCAAGGACGTGCCTTATCTGTCAAAACTCTTGGACACTGGGATTTCCTCGAATCCCGTTTATTTCCGTCCGATTCGCAAGTATAAGTGTTTGGCCCACATTTCAGCCCATTATTTCGGCTCGTTGAGAGAATTAGCTAGGGCTTTTTTGTAGTTGATTACTGCCTCTATAAATTTATCGTATGCAGATAACCAGAGAAGAAGTTGCTCCCCGCCGCACGGATGTAAGTATGTTGTTTTATCCATTTCTTTGTGCTACTCTATCTTCCCTTTGTAGGTGCTTTGTGTACCTACCGTCATATACAGTTTCCGCTCCTCTTTATGATGATTTGTGCTTATCTCTGTGACAGAACTTGTGTTATGTGACTGTTGTTATGCGTATTTATTCTGTGTGTAAAGGATCTTCCAGAAATCGGGTGCACATATTTAAATGATATGCTACTTTTGGAATGCTTAATTCTTTGAGAGATGTATGACCTCTGATTCTTCTTACCGATATTGGTTCTTTTTCACATGTTTTTCCTTTATGTAGACATGTCTGTTATGCCCTTGCTAGCTGCTGTGGAAGTCCAGATGCACGAATGTGAAGATTGTCTCCTGGAGTTTTGTTCTTCATTTAACCTCAGGAGACATGCCCGTTTGCATCACCTATCTTTCAATGTCAATAAGTTTTTATACTTCTTTACATAAAACTAAGCCCAAATCTTAACCCATGTTTCAATTATTAGCTTGGGAATTCCATCTGAAATCAGTTACCTCAAAACTATCTAAAAACATTGTGCGTTTGATAGGAAAACCAAAAGAACAGGGAACAATTGGCTGCCTATTGGGACAAGGTTATTGGCCATCTCCTTGTATCAAGCCATATTACACTGCTGAATTAATTACTAACTCTAGATGTCACCTCGTACAGTTGTCGCCAGAGATGGCTAAGGACCTAATATCATTCAATGATGCAATGCTGCTAAAGGTATGGACTTACTTCCCTTCTTTTTTCATCAAAGAACATTCTTGCTTGATTGGCAGCACATTGGTACCGTTGGAGAGTTTATGCTTTCTTAACTTGGCCTATGAAATGGCTCCCAGATTAGTTGATGCTTTTGCTATGGTGCTTTATATGGAAATGCATATCTATTCTAGGGTTTTGGTCGCTTTGTTTCCTTTACCTTTCAAGGATTAGCTAATGTACGCTCTGACAGATAGAGGGATGATATGTTCTTTTCATGGTAGAAAACGGCATTTGGATGCAGAGCTATATATTTCTTTTTGAAGTTCTATCTTCTGCCCTTTGCTGATATTGTGCTCAGATCATCTTCCATAATCCTAGTTTGATCTCCTGATTAATGATTTGAATCGCATATGAATAGTTCTAAACCTTTTTAGGATTGGCGTATCACGCTTGCATTCCGTTGCATGTTTCATGTACTTGGAATATATTTCAAGTCTATCTATTTCTACGTGAAAAAAACAATCATATAATGAGCATTCGAAAAAATTGGCTGTGGGTCTTTCAGGGGCTATCTGGATCCACGGTAGTAAAGGCTTTAGCTTCTACTTTTTGTAAACCAGGAGGGGTCTTGAATCTTCCTGATGCTTACGTGAAAGCGGGTTCTACTCTACTGGTAAGAATGTTTTGCCACCTTATACCTCCACAATTCATTACACCCTTCTTTTCTCTCTTTCTCATATTCTCTTAAATACAATTCCTCTTTCGATGACAGGATATTGTCCAGTCTAAGCCTTCCGAACCGAAACTATCATCGAAAGAATTGTTTGACGTTCTCGATGATGCCAGCGAGGGAACATTTTTGCGTCCCGAGATGGTAAACTTTGCGCAAACATATGTCTTTAATGGAGACGATGCTGGAGGCTGTCTAAAGTGGAATAATGTTATTTCTACGGCTAGTCTTCTATTTGAAAGGCAATTGGTAATGTTTGAGAATACTTTCGTGTTGAAGGTTATATTCCTGTCATAATCGAATCTGTAATCAAAGCCTGGATCTTTCAATCACTAAAAGTATGCCAAAGTTTATATGCGTTGAAGGAAATAGAGAAGATGGGTTGCGTTGGGTTTTAAGCAATGCTTTTTCTTGTCTGCGAATAATTGATGTGTTGGTTCCCCTTTGTTAAATAACTTTCCGGTGCTTTAACCAGATGAAAGCGTGGTTTGAGGACAAAGAGGCTGAGGCTTTGAGATGTCAGAATCAGCTTGTGGAGGAGGAAGAAGCTGCACAGAAACGGTTGGCCTTTACTTTTCTAATGTAACTTTTCTATTTGGATCGTGTCCGTTACTCACCAAGTACAATTTGCACCGAGTATCCTGTATTTGCATGAGCGCCGTTAGCCTAGAAGTGCTCGGAGCCTCATTTGCACCGAGTATCCTGTATTTTCATTACTCATTATTCTATGTCGAATTCCTACTAGGCAAGCTGTGCTTTCAGAAAAGAAACGACAGAAAAAGCTGCGTCAGAAGGAACAGAAATTGAAGGAACAACTAAAAGAGTCTCCGAACATCGAGGGTGATTCAGTAGATACGCCTGCTTTGGCTCAAGAATCTGCACCTCCACCCTCTTCTGACTCGAAGGCAGACTCGCCAGATTTGTCCTTGAACTTGGATTCGATCTCCCCTTCCCTAGAAAAGGGTCCAACTGAAAATACCGAACATAAAGACGAAGAACATTCTCAGACCGACGAATTCAAGGTTGTCGGCGCAAATAGACATCGGCGACGGCGTTCAGCACCAATTCTCCGTCAACCCATAAGACACCAAACCTACAGAAGATATGGAATCCCTGCTAACCGCCCGCATACCGTCCCCAAACAAAAGGTTTGGGTCAAGAAACTCACAGTGGTTAACAGTGGCGTGGGGAGCTCAAAGCCTTCACCCTCAGTGGCGACGAAGGGCGCCCATCCTCCTCGCCAAGTGGAAGAAGATAAATACCAGCTGATGATAGGCTCGATAGCCATTTCCCTGAAACTTGGTGTGAGTAAGCAGAAAGATGAAGGCACGGTAGCTGCTTCTAAGCCAAAGGACACTTGCAAAGCTGAGCATCCCCGTCCCATGGTGGTGAAGGGAAATCCCAAAAAGTCGATGAAAGCTGGTACTAGCCAGGTGGGTTCTAAGCAATTGAAACCTGTGATACGTAATGAGACAAAGAGCTCCATCGTCCCAGTCAACAGAGGAAACAAGGATTTGGGCTCGGGTCAATCCGATGGTGGAAATTTACGTGGAAAGACGAGCTCTGCTGTCTGAGAATTTCTTGCTCGGAGTATGCGTACACTTCTCGATTAAGTTATAATTAGCTATCGAAGCGCATATATCAATTGCTAAAATTCCTGATTATTATTACATTGTTTGCAGGTAGGAAAGGGGCTCTGTCGTCCTAGCATGCAGTATTGTAAGGGAGGACAGTGCGTTCGCTCCCATTATTTCGACGTTTGTTTTATTCTCGAACATCTCATTATACGGATTCTGGCAACGAAGAGCGTGATATTCGTTGTCATGTTCCTATTTATCTCCATTTCATGTCTTGGATCGAATTGAGTCGTAAACTCGAAGACTTATATCTTTGTTTGGTGCTGGAAACAAATAGGGCGGGCTGCTTACTGCTAATCTAAGATCATTTCGGAATAAAAAAAAAAGGGAAATTCCATGCGGTAACCTCGAGTTTTCGACTTTTTCAGTTGGTACCCGAAGCTGTTTTTCGATTCCGGCTGGTAACCTCGAGGTATCGACTTTTCCAGTTGGTACCCAAAGCTTGTTTTCAATTTCGGCTGGTACCCCTGAGGTTTTATGAAATGTAATTTGATATCCCTGAATTACAAAAACTGGATTTAAAATACTTAAAATAATCACAAATTCAAAAATAAATTATTTTTTTATTTAGAAAAACTAATTTTAATTATAAAAAATAGTATATAGTTGGGAAAAGTTATAAATATTTTTAAAAATAGAAAAATATACTTTTCGAATCCCGCACGAACGTGAGATCGAAAATATTTTAAAATGTAATCGAGAAAAAATTTGGGTACCAACTGGAAAAGTCCAACTTGTACCCATGATGTTTTGTGAAATGTAATTTGGTACCCCTGAATTACCAAAATTTGATTTAAAATACTTAAAAATAATCAAAGATTCAAAAATAAATTTTTTTATTGAAAATATCATTTTAATTAGAAAAAATAGTATAGTTGGATTATATAAATATTTTTAAAAATAGAAAATTATATTTACCGATCCCCAAATCCACAATGTTTCAATTGGGTTTTTACTTTGCTCACGATCTCTCACGGTAATTGATAATAATAATAATAATAATAATATATAGTCCATGATAAAAATATATTTTCGATATGAACGTTGGATTTTTTATCTCTACGTTCGTGCGGGATTCGAAAAATATATTTTTCTATTTAAAAATATTTATAACTTTTCCCAACTATATACTACTATTTTTTATAATTAAATTATTTTTTAAATAAAAAATAATTTATTTTTGAATTTGTGATTATTTTAAGTATTTTAAATACAGTTTTGGTAATTCAGGGGTATCAAATTACATTTCATAAAACCTCAGGGTACCAGCCGGAATTGCAAACAAGCTTTGGGTACCAACTCGAAAAGTCAAAACCTCGAGGTTACCAGCCGGAATCGAAAAATAGCTTTGGGTACCAACTGAAAAAGTCAAAAACTCGAGGTTACCACATGGAATTTCCCAAAAAAAAAAAACAGATCAATATATCAAGTCAAAATGATTGGCAAATTCCATAGCAACTTAAACCATTAGTCTTTCACTTCAACGAAACCTTCGGCTCGAACCATCCTACCATCTTCCGCCGAGCAGCAAAGCTCCTTCCTTTCCTTGCCGTCGAGAAAGAAAACGCTCTGCTCCCTAACGGTATCGTATCCCCCAAGCGAGAACATACGAATCACATCAAACTATGTTTTGACTCTTAAGTAAGAGGCTCTCCTACCAACTTTGAACGCCAAAAAGATCAAATCTTTGTGCGGCGGAGAATCACAGTATAGTGAAAGAACAGCGATGTGGTGGATCTTCCGAAGAAAAGGGCCTTCAGGGTTCTCTGGGTATTCAACCGCCGAGGATGTAACCCTTGGAATCGATGGTTCAGGGCTCACTTCAATAGTCACAGGTTTTTCAATAACATAGCTCCGCTCCGATTTTGGGTTCGATTCCTTCGAAAGATGTTTAAATGTTTCTCTTCTGTTATTACAACACAACAATACGTCAGGGGCTTCGAGCGGCATAGGTTTAGAAACTGCGCGCGTTCTTGCTATTCGTGGGGTCGACGTTGTACTAGCTGTAAGGAACATAGCTGCTGGCGAACAAGTTAAAGAAGCCATAACTAAGGAAATCCCTTCTGCTAAAGTTGATGTTATGGAGTTGGACCTCAGCTCTATGGCTTCTGTTAGAAAATTCTCCGACGAGTTCGTTTCTTCGGGACGCTCGCTGAACATCTTAATGTAAGAACAAGTCCTGGAAATACATCCTGCAATAATTGTTGAGAAATCAAACTGGGAAATTCAAGTAGAACAGAGCAGTATGAAGTGAAGCAGAGTTCTCCTTTATAGAACAGTTCTATTATTAAACGATATAAAAATAATTATTGGGCCTGTTAGGTTAAGTCGTCGGCCCAACATAGAGATATATAAATATTGATGGGTGTAATGTTCCTTATCGCGCGCGAATGTAACTCAATTGAGAAAAATTCAGTAAAAGAAGTAGAATTCCTTTTATCTATCTCTTCTCCAAATTCAATCGCTTTATGAAATTCTACATGGTATCAGAGCCAATCCCAAGATAATCAAGCTGCGCCGATTCAATGGAGGAACCGCAAAATCGTGAAGATCAGAATCAGAATCAAAACAATCAAAATAATACAGTGGCGATAGATTTCAACAGCCCGATGTTCATCCATCCATCGGATTCGCCAAACCTTGATCTGACTACGGGAATTCTCAGAGGATCAGATAACTACAAAATATGGAGCCTGAGGATGATGGTGGCACTTGAGGCCAAGAATAAGATAGCGTTTATCGACGGGACTTGTAAGTGCCCTGATAAGAACTCTCCTCTTCTATCTCAGTGGAAAAGATGCGATGCGTTAGTAAAGACTTGGATACATCGAGCTATCTCCGATGATTTAATTTCTGGAATTGTCTATCACGAAACTGCTTTTGAAATCTGGAATGATTTGAAGCAGAGGTTCGATAAAATTAATGGTGCTAGAATGTATGGCTTATTTCGAGAAATCTATTCAAGTACTCAAGGCGCGTCTAGTGTATCAGAATACTACAACAAGCTTAAGCCTCTTTGGGACGAGTATGATTCTTTAATTCCATCACCTGCGGCAGAGGTTTCAGTGGAGTACAAGAACTTTTGCAATTGGCAAAAAATGATGCAATTTCTGCTAGGCCTGAATGATTGTTACCAGAACATAAGATCTCAAATCTTGCTAATGACACCACTGCCATCGCACAGCCAGGTCAATTCCATGGTGCTTAATGAGGAAGCACAGCGTGGTATCAATCTCCAAGCTGCAAACAATGATTCATCAGTGGCTCTCATGTCTAACTTCTCCACCAACAGCTATATGAACAACAATCAGACTGCAAAGGGTAACCTGTTCTGTGATAACTGCAATATCACAGGACATACTAGAGATAACTGTTTTAAGATACATGGCTACCCAAACAACTATACAAGAGGATGAAGAAGAGGATTTGGTGGAAGAAGAGTCCAAGGCAGGAATGCTGCAGGGAGAGGATATAGAGCTAACTATGCCACAGTCCCAGAGGCAGGAGGTGATAAGATGAAGGGGGAGAGCACAAACAATCACCTAGGCTTCACTCAAGATCAATTCACCCAAATTCTGAAGCTGATAGAGAAGAACCCTGAGGACAGCAAAGGTGCTACTGCTTCAGCAGGTACAAACACATCAGGTATCTGTTTTAGTAATGTGGACTCTTGTCTGGAATCTGATAATTTATGGATAATAGACACGGGGGCAAATCATCACATTACATGTAACAAAAGGCTGTTAGCTAGGATTAACAGTGAGTTGAGTAGAATAGATTCTGTGAAGCTACCAAATGGCACCTCTAGCAAGATATGTCTATCTGGTATGGTAGATATAAGTAGGGACCTCAGGTTGAAAGATGTGCTATATGCACCAGATTTTAAGCATAACCTCATTTCAGTTTCTAAGCTAGCTTTAGATGAGGGTGTGCAATTGAATTTCTTTTATGATCATTGCATTATACAGGAAATCTCGACTGGCAGGATAAAGGGGATTGGTAGGCAAGAGAATGGACTATACATGTTCAAGCCAAGCCCCATTAAACTGCCAGTAGAAGATAGCTTTAATAGTTCCAGTTTCTGTAATAATGCGAATAATAATTCTGTTTTTAGAACAGACAGGAATGATGATGTATTGAAATGGCACTATAGACTAGGCCATATTTCATTTGGAAGGTTGAAATATCTGACTGATTTAAATGTGGAGCTAAGTGATTCCATTAATTACTGCCCATTGTGCCCTTTAGCAAGCATGCTAGGCAAAAGTTTCCCATTAGACAGTTGAATGATAAATCTGTGTTTGAGTTGATACATATGGACATATGGGAGCCATACAAGGAGAGGACCTACAACAATGAAAGGTATTTTTTAACTTTGGTAGATGATAGCTCAAGGGCCACTTGGGTATTTTTGATGAAAGCTAAATCTGAGGTGCTTGATCTTTTAAAGAATTTTATTGCATATGTTGAAAATCAGTTTGAAGCAAAAACCAAGATCATTAGGAGTGATAATGCATGGGAATTTTTTTCACATGAATGCAACACATTTCTTGCCTCAAAAGGAATCATACATCAAAGCTCATGTGTTTACACTCCACAACAGAATGGCGTTGTGGAGAGAAAACACAGGCACATTTTGGATGTTGCACGAGCACTGAAATTTCATTCTAATGTACCAATTAAGTTTTGGGGTGAGTGTGTAAAAACAGCGGTGTACATTATCAACAGGACTCCTACTCCTATCCTAGATGGTAAGACTCCTTTTCATATAATTTTTGGGAAGAAGCCATCATATTCACACTTCAAGATATTTGGTTGTTTATGCTATGCAAAGGATCTGTCACAAAAGGATAAGTTTAATCATAGATCTAAAGCATGTGTATTCATGGGGTACTCAGTTACACAGAAAGGATATAGACTGCTAGTATTAGAAACAGATGAATTCATTATATCCAGGGATGTTATATTTGTTGAACATGTCTTTCCATATGCATCAAGTGCTACTGATCTCGAGAGGGGTGATTTTCCAGTACATAATGAGCAGGGCTACTATGAAGAATTTGTTCAGCCATTCCAGCATCTCCATAACTGTGAAGCTGCACCTAATAATCCTGAAGAACCAGTGGCTGACCCTGAAGAGCAGACACATGTGGAACCAGAATATGCTCAGAACAGCCCTGAGGAAGCCACAACTCAAATTCCAGCAGTGGAGGTAAGGAGATCAGGTAGAATCTCAAAACCTCCATATTGGCACACAGACTATATATCACCTTACACACCTGACACAAACATGGTCAGACTAGATGGATATCCACTTCCTAATATGATTCACCATGATAAAGTTAGTCCTGAGTACATAGCATTTTTAGCAACGGCCTCCAAGGATTATATTCCTAAATCCTTTGAAGAAGCCAGGACAGAAAGAAGATGGACAGATGCCATGAACACAGAGATACAAGTAGAGCTGTCAAATTGGCGGGGCGGGCCGTGCCGGCCCGCCGCCCGCCAAAGCCCGCCATCTGGCGGGGCGGGGCGGGGCGGCCCGCCGTTTGGCGGGCCCTAAAAACAGGAGCCCGCCTTGCCATGCGGCGGGCCGCGGGCCCGGCGGGCCAGGCCCGCCCATTTAAAAAAAATAATTAATATTATTTTTTCTAATTTAAAAGTTTTAATTTATTAATAATTTATTATTAATTGTTGAATTTATTAAAAAAACTAGATATAAATATGCAATTAATTATTTATTAATTAATAAACATGATAATAATTAGATGATTTATTAATTAAATATCTAATTAATTTAATATTTATTATAGATTTAGTATATATTATATAATATATATAATACCCTTAAATTGGCGGGCCGGCCCGCGGGCTAGCCCGCCCCGCCCCGCCAAAGCCCGCGGCCCGCGCGGGCTGGCCCGCTCAGGCCCGCCCTTCAGCGGGCCTAATAAATTGCAGCCCGGCCCGCGGGCCGCGGGCCTGATTGACAGTACTAGATACAAGCACTGGACTTGAACAAAACATGGGAATTGGTTGAACTTCCCAAAGGAAAATCAACCATAGGCTGCAAGTGGGTCTTCACAATTAAATATAAATCTAATGGTGATGTAGAGAGGTACAAGGCAAGGTTAGTTGCCAAAGGATACACGCAAAAGGAAGGTATAGACTATAATGAAACTTTTTCACCCGTTGTAAAACACATCACAATTCGGACAGTTCTTTCATTGGTTGCTATTTTTGAATGGCCTTTATATCAAATGGATGTTACTAATGCCTTTCTTCAAGGTGATCTAAGTGAAGAGGTATATATGCAAGTTCCACCAGGTTTTCAGATGCCAAAAGGGAAAGAACAGCATGTCTGCAAACTAAACAAGGCACTGTACGGCTTGAAGCAAGCCTCGAGACAGTGGAACCATAAGTTCATCGAGGTTGTAAGTAGATTTGGCTTCATACAATCAAAGCATGATTACTCATTGTTTACAAAACAGCACATGGATAAGTTCATTGTTTTATTGGTTTATGTTGATGACATATTGATCACTGGAAATGATACTACCATGATTACTAACTGTAAAGAACATCTCAGTAATGTTTTCCGTATGAAGGATCTAGGTTAGATGAGGTACTTCCTTGGAATTGAGGTAGAAAGATCCAAAAATGGAATTTGCCTCAACCAGAAAAAATATGTCATTGAGCTGCTAAAGGAGACAGGTATGATAGGGTGTAAAGCTGTTAACACCCCAATAGAGCAGAATAATAAAGTGGTAAGGGAGAGAATAGATAATAATGATCCGGTTATTGATGATATTTCTGGATTTCAAAGGTTGGTTGGAAAACTGTTATACTTGTGCATTACTCGGCCTGACATAACATATGCAGTTCAGGTCCTCAGCCAGCATATGCACAAGCCAAAGCAGGTCCATGTTGAGGCAGCTTACAGGATTTTAAGATATCTAAAGGCTAAGCCAGGTCTCGGGTTAATACTGTCAGCCAAAAGTTCATTAACACTGCATGTTTTCTGTGATGCAGATTGGGCATCATGCCCCAACACAAGGAGATCTCTAACAGGTTATTTGGTGAAGCTGGGAGACTCAATACTAGCCTGGAAATCCAAGAAACAGACTGTAGTGGCGAGGAATTCAACTGAGGCTGAATATAGATCATTAGCATCAGCTACTTCAGAGACAGTTTGGTTACTTGGACTGTTAAGTGATCTGAAGATTAATAATTTGCATCCTGTGCAGGTTTGGACAGATAGCAAGTCGGCTATACAACTAGCAGCAAATCCAGTGTTTCACGAGAGAAGCAAACACATAGAGGTAGACTGTCACTTCATCCGAGATAAGATCGAAGAAGGAATTATAAAGACCAACTACATTTCAACCATGGATCAGCCTGCTGACTTATTAACCAAGACTTTAGCACGAGAACAGTTTGATTATCTTCTGAGTAAGTATGGTGTGATAAATCTTTATGCACACCATACTTAAGGGGGAGTGTTGAGAAATCAAACTGGGAAATGCAAGTAGAACAGAGCAGTATGAAGTGAAGCAGAGTTCTCCTTTATAGAACAGTTCTATTATTAAACGATATAAAAATAATTATTGGGCCTGTTAGGTTAAGTCGTCGGCCCAACATAGAGATATATAAATATTGATGGGTGTAATGTTCCTTATCGCGCGCGAATGTAACTCAATTGAGAAAAATTCAGTAAAAGAAGTAGAATTCCTTTTATCTATCTCTTCTCCAAATTCAATCGCTTTATGAAATTCTACAAATAGTAAATAGATTGACTTTGTGTTGTGATTACTTGGTTTGGTTAATCTTCTAAGCTGAGAAACTGTGTTTCAGTAATAATGCAGGCATTGGCGGCACTCCATATACGCTGTCCGAAGACGGGATAGAGTTGCAATTTGCGACTAACCATTTAGGTGTTTATATGATTCTATCTATGTCTGTTGTTGATAATGAATGATGCTTGATTCGAATTATGCCCTTTTCTTTTCAATTCTTAGGTCACTTTCTGCTAACCAATTTGTTGTTCGACCTGATGAAGAAATCTGCCCGGGAAATGAGAGTTGAAGGTAGAATCGTCAATGTTTCTTCCGAGGGTTATCGCCCGGCATACAGTGAAGGGATTCGTTTCGAAAAACTCAATGATCAAGAAGGGTATATACATTTACGTATATAGTCGAAAGCAATATCGTATATCTGTTTTTCTTTGTTCTTTTTTATTTCTTATCGAAAAATTTGATGTTTTTCTGCTTGCAGGTACACTAGATGGTTTGCATATGGCCAGTCAAAGCTCGATAACATACTTCATGCTCGTGAATTAGCTAAGCGCTTGAAGGTATAATAAATCCGACGTTTCTTTCTTTTCCTCGAGAGATTTTATCAGAAAACCACAGAGAACATATCTTACAACGTTTGTTTTTTTCTTGCATGTCGAAGGAAGAAGGCGCAGAGATAGTTGCGAATTCACTTCATCCTGGGACTATCGGGACCAATATATTCAGACATCTCGGCTTTTTAGAAGGTATAACACTTCTCTGAGACCTTAGTAACGCTTTGTTTTCCTAACCGTTCGCTTTTATTACGGCGCAGGTGTAATCCTTGCACTCGGAACATTGATGTTTAAAACTGTCCAACAAGTAAGAGTTTCTTTTGAGAGCATCGATACTTCTATCGACATGAATCTACTTAAACAAACAACTGTGTAATTATTGATTCTTCTTTAACTTGTTTGTATCATTCTATGATGAAAATTCGAACTGCCAAGGGTGCTTCGACGACTTGTTACCTGGCGTTAAACCCGCGAGTGGAAGGCGTCTCGGGGGAATATTTCCATGACAACAACGTCGCCGAACTTAGTTCTCGGGCCTCAGACGAAAATCTGGCGAAGAAACTGTGGGACTTTTGCATAGATTTAACCAACTGATAGTTTTTTGTTGTAATGAAACAAAGTTTGTATCTTTGTATCCTTTATTTGTGCTTTCCCTTTGAACTATGGATACACATTAATGATTGGGGTGAAACTCTTAACCTCGGCATAAGCATAAAGCTCCAATCTTTGCAGAGCAGATTCTTACAATTTTATTTCTTGGAAGACAAAACGATTATATTTTCTAGTCAAGAAAAGCGTCTTTCTAGAACGTCTTCAATTTTATTTATTTATTTCTACCTTTTTGGTTGAAAATTGCTATTCCAAGTCCAACCATATCTTATTGTAATTTGTCATGTCGCGTATCTAATACTCAAGAACCTGTAGTAAGAATTAAGATCGTCGAGAAAGAAGTAATGAAGTAACTAAAACGGTCCCCGATGTTTACCCTATGAACCAATTTAGTCCCCGATGTTTCGCGTGAACCAATTTAGTCCTCGATGTTATCGAAAATGAACCAAATTAGTCCCTCCGTCAATTCGTCCGTCAATTTAGACGGAGATTATATTTGCGACGGCTTTAGCGACGGAATTTCCGTCGCTAACTGAAAATTTAAAAAAATAATAAATTAAATATTAAAAATGAGGAAAAATGCAAAAAAAAAGGAAACAAATTCAAAAAAATAGAGTAAAAAATTCAAAAAAAAAGAGAGAGAATATTACCAAAAATTAAATAAAAATAAATAATAATAAAAATAAAAAATAATAAAAGTAAAATAAAAACTAAATTTAAAATAGAAAATGATAAATTAAACATTAAAAATGAGGAAAAAAAATACAAAAAAGGAATCAAATTCAAACAATAGAGTAACAAATTCAAAAAAGAAGAGAATATTACCAAAAATTAAATAAAAATAAATAATAATAAAAATTAGTAAATAATAAAAGTAAAGTAAAAACTAAATTTAAAAGAGGAAATGATAAATTAAACATTAAAAATGAGGAAAAATCCAAAAAAAGGAAAAAAAATTTCAAAAAATAGAATAAAAATTCAGAAAAACTAATAAATTAAAAATAAATAATAATAAAAAATGATAATAATTAATTTATGATTTAAAAAATAAAAAATAAAATACCTTAATTTATTATTATTTATTTTTATTATTATTTTGTTATTTTTTTTATTATTTATTTTTTAGTTTATTAGTAACATTCTCTTATTTTGAATTTTTACTCTTTTTTTTTTTGAATTTTTTTTCCTTTTTGGATTTTTTTCCTCATTTTTAAGGTTTAATTTATCATTTTCTATTTTAAATTTAGTTTTTATTTTACTTTTATTACATTTTATTTTTTATTATTATTTATTTTTTATTTAGTTTTTGGTAATATTGTCTCTTTTTTTTTGAATTTTTCTTTTTTGAATTTTTTACTCTATTTTTTGAATTTTTATTCCTTTTTTAGTATTTTTTCCTCATTTTTAATGTTTAATTTATCATTTTTTATTTTGAATTTAGTTTTTATTTTACTTTTATTATTTTCTATTTTTATTATTATTATTTATTTTTTATTTAATTTTTGGTAATATTCTCTCTTTTTTTAGTTTTTTACTGTATTTTTTGAATTTTTTCCTTTTTTTTTTTGCATTTTTCCTCTTTTTTAATATTTAATTTATTATTTTTTAAATTTTCAATTAGCGACGGAAATTCCGTCGCTAAAGCCGTCGCATATGCAATCTCCGTCTAAATTGACGGACGAATTGACGGAGGGACCAATTTGGTTCATTTTCGGTAACATCGGGGACTAAATTGGTTCACGCGAAACATCGGGGACTAAATTGGTTCATAGGGTAAACATCGAGGACCATTTTAGGTTTTATCCCTATTAATAATTATGTGGTTCTTTGGCAAAAAAGGAGCCTCTGGCTTCTCAGCTTCTTCCACGGCGGAGGAAGTCACCGAAGGAATTGATGGCGCGGGCCTCACGGCAATCGTCACAGGTTCTTTCTAAATCCATTTTCTTGCGTTTTCTGAGTTAGTATTTTTCTTCTTCGATTATTTGTGCTGTTGATTTAATCGTAGCTAGAACTCTAAAAATCGTTTCTTGCTTGTGGGTTTTTCTTGGTTGTGCTCGAAACTACTGCTAGTTAAGCTTTACGAGGTTGAAATCTAGGAAACTCAAGAATACTTATGTTGTCTGAAGAGCTGAGACAAACCTCAGTTTTTAGTTCCATTTACTGTTCAAAATTCTTGCATACTCTGTTGACTTCAGCTCTATTACAGGGGCTTCGAGTGGTATCGGAGCTGAAACTGCAAGGGTGCTCGCACTGCGTGGGGTCCACGTTATAATGGCGATTCGAAATGCCTCCGCCGGCGATAAGGTCAAAGAAGAAATCATCAAGCAAGTCCCAAACGCTAAAGTCGATGCGATGGAGTTAGACCTCAGTTCTATTGCATCTGTTAGAAGTTTCGCTTCAGAGTTCGATTCTTTAGGCCTCCCCTTGAACCTACTTATGTAAGAGAAAATCAAGATTCTCAGTTAAAATCTCTGTTTGGGATTGTCGACGAATAATTTTGCTGCAAATTCCTTGGAAGTAATAACGCTGGCGTTATGGCTACTCCCTTCATGCTTTCGAAGGACAACATTGAGATGCAGTTTGCAACCAACCACGTCGGTTAGTACGATCACATATCTTAAACATCAAATGGATTGAGAGTATCGATATTTGATCGTTTGTGATATTATTACAGGGCACTTTCTCCTGACAAACTTGATGTTAGAAACCATGAAGAAGACAGCGCAGGCAAGTCGTAGGGAAGGAAGAATCGTGAACGTATCATCGAGGAGGCACAAGCTTACGTATCCCGAAGGGATTCGCTTTGATAAGATCAATGATGAGTCGAGGTAAAAAACTAGTCTTAACCTTCTTAATCTCATGCAAGAACGCATATTTAATCTTATATTGTAATGTTGTCGCCTATCTACCGTAACGTTGAACAGTTATTCCGCACTATCTGCTTATGGCCAGTCGAAGCTTGCTAACGTTCTGCACACTAACGAACTCGCCAGGCGTTTGAAGGTAATTAAGTTATTACCACTTTAGATAACACTGAAACTTAATCATAAATGGTCTTATTTGATGATTCCCATGAAGGAAGAGAATGTGGACATAACAGCAAATTCGATCAGCCCGGGAGTTATTGCCACGAATCTCTTCCGTCATCACAGCTTGTTTAATGGTATAGTTTCTCTTCGATATGAAATTGCACGATATTTCTCTCTTCTTTTGTCTTTTTTTTTTCTCAGGGCTTGTTTCGGCACTTGGTAAGTTTGTGATGAAAGATGTTCAACAGGTACATTACATTACATACAACACACACACACACACTCACATGAAACACAGACAACCTTAAAAGTAGTAGTCTGTTTCTCCTTTATGTTTCATCTGTTCTTTGTAATGAATGATTGAAGGGAGCGGCGACGACGTGCTACGTTGCAATACATCCAGACGTTAAAGGCATGAGCGGGAAATACTTTTCAGATAGTAACTTGGCAGAGACGAGCTCGATGGCTGAAGATCGAGAAATGGCGAAGAAGTTGTGGGATTTCATGCAGAATTTGATAGATCAATGCTCAGCATAGTTTGAACTCTCTCTGCCTTGAAAACTAAAGAATGATTATGTTTAGTATACACTCTGAGCATTCATTATCTGTAATAATATCTTGGATGATCTGCAATAAATACTTTTTTTAGTATCTTGGATTCGATGCCTTCACTTCACCCCAGTCTCTTTCTGGCAATTGGCATTTATTTGTTATTTATCTTCTTTTGGTTATGGATAAATGTTCAGAGAAAATTCCACACTTTCCACGTTGCATGAAAATACTAAAGCTAAAACTCAACCGCCATTTTCATGTCTGAGAAACCTCAACGAATCTAAGTTCATCAGTGCCTTCGAGATATGATCAATCACTCAATGGCTTTTGCTATTTCCACTCCATCTTTGTTGTCATCGTCTTCACCATCTCTTGTTCATCTTTCTTCGTCATCGAAAGGCTCAGCTCTTTGTGCAGCTTTCACAAATCACGCAGTTTCTAACCCTAAAAATGGGATCTTTGTTAAGTGCGCCCAACGGTTAAATTCAGCCCCTTTTCGTCGCTGGGATGGGCTCAAGCTTGTGGGCAGCTCGGACTCACACTATCACGTAAAGATTGGCAGTAAGCGACTCGTTTTTCCAATCTTACAGTGTTATCTCTTGATTAGATTACTGGGAATTTCATCATATGCTATTTATCGAAATTCACGGAATAGCTTGTGTAAACCTCTGCGTGTCTTTTCTTGCAGAGAGGAGAAGTAAACATAAGAAGAACAAAGGAGCTTATGCTTCTCTATTTGGGGTTGGGGCGCCTGAGATTTTGGTCATTGGAGTTGTGGCTTTGCTTGTTTTTGGACCAAAAGGTCTTGCTGAGGTTGTTTTTCTCTTCTTACAAGTTCGACGCCGATGCAAAAACAGTCGATTCGTAGCTCATTTGATGTTAATACACACACCTTAGCCCAGATATTGCAAATTCTGAAGTGAACTGTTTGTTGATGATAGGCTGCTCGTAGCCTCGGCAAAGCTCTTCGATCTTTCCAGCCCACAATAAGAGAACTTCAGGCATTATTTCTTCATATTTTCTTTTCACAGCCTTTTAACGTGTCTTTTGTATTCGTGGATTTCTGATGCATATCTACGAAATTTCCTTACGTTTGCCATCAATTGTCACACATCCTCCATTGGCAGGAAGTTTCGAGGGAGTTCAAAAGCACGCTCGAACGAGAGATTGGCCTCGATGATGATGGGAATCCCACGTCAAAAAGATCTACGACTGACGAAGCTAAGCCTAAGCCCAAGGAATCAGAGGCAAATGTTGAACCTAGTGAGTCCATTTCTTATCAATGCTCTGCATATGAGGAAATTTGTGCTGTTATCGTTTTGAAATGATGAAAGTATCCTTTGAAATTCTGCAGATGGATCGAAAGGAGAAGACTCCATTGACGATATGAGGGCTGATCAGCTGAGGCAGGCTCTTATAAAGCTACAGAAAGAGAGGGAGATAGAAGAGAAGGAAAAGGCTGAAAGAGAGATAGATGAATCCCATTTCTCCTCTGAGCAAGAAACTCCATCTCAAGGCAAGTGTCGAACTTTTGCTCAGATATGATCACTGACGATTACAGATGCTCTTCACATTTTGTTACTGTCTCAGATACTTCCGAGCTGTCCCAAGCTTCGGAGAAACCGAAAGAAGCTTCGTTAAGTTCGAACGCATTGCATGATGATGGTGGAAGTAATAGCATCGTTGAAGAAGTCTATCCAACGGTAAAAACCACCAAATCTGACAGTGAATCTTGATTTTTTGACACCATGTTACAAGGTAATAGCAGTTAGCCCAGAATTTTCATGTTAGGCAAACCTCACAGCACTATGGTCCTATATATAGATAATTTTGACAATTAGAAATAAATCTTACTGAGCAAGGCAGTGGCTTTTTTTTCATATTAACATCAGTTGTTGGAGAGAATGTATTTTCTTGAAATGTCTGCAAATTGCATTTCATCAGATAGCGATGTGTGGCTCTCTCGTCTCTTTCAAAAATTTCTTGAGCATTGTACACAGATAGAAATTGAAACATCAGACATGTTTAGAAAGATGTAAGAATGAGACAAGGAAGACATTATTATTATTACATCAAATTAGAAGAAGCCAGCAAACAGGCTTATAGATAGAGGAACACACAGAAAGCCACAAAATAGCTGCAACTCGAAGAACATGTGAAAGTATATTTTACAGATTTTGATTTGAAATATGAACATGTAATAACAAATTATAGTCACTTGAGAGAGAGCATCAATAACATTCACATGATGTATAAAATCACCAGTTGAAACTGATGGATTCATAGTGCAAGTTCTTGGCGGAGGTTGATCTGCAAATCCTAGCAACTTCATGCCTCATACTCTTCGGGCCGCAAACCAAAACTCCTACGTTTGATCCTTTGCACTCACCAAGTATACCTGCGCAATATAAGTAACATACATATATAATTTGTAAGGACAGAAGAAGAAAGAAACTTCAAAAAATATATACATACTCTTAAGATCAGGCCGTCCACCGAAATGCACTTTAGTCGACTGAACAAGAGACTGCTGAGGAAAGCTTTCGAGCTCGGCATTATTTGCACTGCACAGCCACGAAGAAGGCGATGTAGAAGGCGTAGAAATATCAACGTTCTTCACTTGATTCGCTTGGGAAGAAAGCTTCCTCTTTTGCCACAGAAAAACTGCGCTCGTCGAGACAAAGACACATACGCAGACGAGGAACATGTCCCAGAGAATCTTGAACCTGTAATGATAGTTCTCCCCTCGTTTCTGAACTGGGTATATCTGATATCGAACGACGAATCCAAGGAGAAGCAAGAACATGACGAAAGCTGAAGAGATTATCACTCCGAGCCATAGCCAGCTGTCCTCGCCAAGAACAGCAGATATGGGCGAATCGTAAGGGTTCGGTTTGCTGAACACCTTTGTCTCGATGTGATTCTTGACGTCCTCGATTGGTCGTTCGCTTTCTTGCGTGATGTAAGCTTCTATCTGAATCTGAAGCTTCGACGTATCGATGGGAGTCTCTGATGGTAATAACGGAAGCAAGAGATCTAACATGGACATGTCTGCTGTGTTCTTGAAGGCTGTGATCAGCACGACTTTAGGAACCGTTTGATTATTATCTTCGGCGCTTCGATATATGATCTCACGTATTATCGAGATGAACGGTGTGATCCCACTTCCTCCGCTTATCATCACCAACGAGTCTCGACTGAGGAAGAAAGACACAGAAGATAAACAGTTTTAGGGTTTCTGAGTATTTGTAGTGGTAAAAGGCTAAAAAAAGGCCTATGTTTTGCTGTGTTCCTTACCTGAGAAAATCGTAGGAAATAGGCCCGTAAGGCCCTTCGCTCGATACTTCGAGTCGTTCGATGGAAGGCGAAGAAAGCTGCTCGAGGAGCTTAAGAGTCCATCTTCCCTGACACTTCATCGCGACGCTGATCTTATCTGCCTCCAAATCGCTGCAAGAAATCACCGTAAATGGATGCCATTGAAGCTTGCTGACACTCGGGACGTGTAAGAACAATATACTCGTGGGACTGTAATATAAATCTGAAAAAACACAGGCGTAAAATCAGTTCATACAATCCATCGAAAGAACGATAGATGTTCTATACATCTTCGGTGAAAGAAACGAAACAAAAAAAAAAACCTGGATTCTTGGCAAAGGTCAATTCAATGGAGTCGTTGGGCAGAATACGTGTGGATAGAAGCTGAACCCTCTTCCTAGATTGCAAGAATCTTAGGTACCGATCGATGAGGAACAGAAAAATCCCAGGAAGAATCATGCACAGATATCCCACCCCAACGTGGAGCATGTAGAAGAATACGTATAAGGCGTAGAGGTGATGCGTGTAGAAGAAAACTTCGAACATCTTTCTACGAACCGTTTCCAAGCTCGTCGACCATATCGCCAGCGAAAGCACAAACGCTACTACGCCTGCTATGTTCGATAGGTACGTCGAACTCCATTGAAGCAGCTGCAATAACAACAACAACACCGATGATTAGTTCGAACTAGGAATCAACCAAGAACTACGAAAATAATCGAAATGCAATGAATCTATTTACAAGAATCAGTTGATCTGTCGTAGCCCAGTAGATGACGAATCCAACGCTGTGAAGCGCGAATAGAGCGGTGGAGATGTGCCCTAACCATATGTGGTACTTAATGCTTGACTCAGACGTAAGGCCGAAAAGAGGTAATATCGAAGATCCGCGAGTCACTGGGATGAAGAGAAATGCCCAGCAAGTGTGCCCAATGTAGCCCAGCCTTAGCGAAACGCTGCGAAACTGCGTTTTCCACCTGAAAAATAATGAGTGTGCAGATAATAGTAAGAAAATAATAAATGAGCATCTAGTTGAAACAATCGAAATCGTACAACTCAATCGAGGTTTTTTTAGCTTACGGTTTTTCCCCGGTCATATGCATGTGTGGGTGCTTAACGCTGACGTAGATGTAGTTAGCTAATTGCCAGATTAGAAGTACTATGAACATTGCAGTGAAGGTGATTTCAATGGCGTTTAGTATTCCTAACGGTGCCATTACAACCTTTGGCTTCCTCAGGCAATGGACATAATCCTTGCTTCTGTAATAGAATAGTAGAAACGCGGAAAAGATTAGAAGTTATTGAAGGCGAGGATTATGAAGGTGGAAACGAAGCAACCTTTCTAATCTCCATTTTTTCTGTAGGTGAAGATAAACGCATCCCAAGGCGGCGATGAGCATCATGGGGAAGCTGAATAACAGAAGATTCGTTCCTGCGTACCCGTATATTAAGAATGATCGTTTCTTTTATCGTGTTAAGACGAAGTAAACTATATTTACAGAAACCCTTATAATGGTATTTCGTTATTACCTTGTTCCATGAAATATGTGGAGTTGAGTTCTTTGGTCAGCTTGGGCGTCCATTTCAGCTTGAACTTCTCCGTAGGAAGCATAGTCCATATAAACATATACCCAGCGAACACAGTGAAGAAGAATATCTGCCACAGAAATCTCATCTTCATGGTCTTTTTGTTATAATGCGAGCAGTACAAAGAACTATATAATTTCTTGTCTTGTATGTGTACTATCTTTGTCTGTATATATAGGGAGATATATATATTTGAATAAACTAAACATGTGGTACAATGTCAAAACAGGAAAAGAAAGGCATGCTTCATGCTTGAATACTAAGATTGTTGTACTGTAAAATCATTTTGCAGCCATTCTATTCATATTCGGAAACAAAACATAATAATAATAAATAAAACTCTGCAAATATCATAGTTAATGTACTGTATTTGTGAAAGTCAAAGCTCAAGTTTCTCAGTGGCTG
Organism: Craterostigma plantagineum; assembly: GCA_027422505.1. Lineage (NCBI taxonomy): Eukaryota > Viridiplantae > Streptophyta > Magnoliopsida > Lamiales > Linderniaceae > Craterostigma > Craterostigma plantagineum. The sequence continues at coordinate 29,045,391 of JAPQWV010000003.1, read as the reverse complement.
ACGCTGTACTGTAAAATCCAAGGCTCTATTAATGAAATGATGTTAGTACTACATATTAGCGTCGTATAATTTAATTTCTCTTTTTCTGGGATAATTTTCTGAGACTAAAATCTTGTAAGAATAACAGCCGATCTTTTTTCGTTTACTAAAGGTAATGTGGCTGGCTTGAGCGGAAGTACCATGCAAGTACAAGAACATAGTTGACTTCAAACTTATGCTAGTACACTTGCAACGGATTCAAGTTGAAGTTACAACTGTCGCGATAATTAAAGAAAAATTAATCATCTTCGTTTATTTTGTTTGTTTGTTTTGACATTATAATATATGCAGTTACAAGCATCCCACATGTAATTGTAGTAGTATGTAGTCGAGCATGGTTTCGGATCGTCTGTGCCACAACAGTGTTCCACCTTTGTGTTCCACCAACCATTCCCCGACAAGTGTTAAACTGAGTTGACCAACTGTACACTTGTCGCAATTTGGTTGGTGGAACACCAAATTAAAACACAAATCTGGAACGGAGGATTCAATCATCGCCCAAGGAGAAAGCTTTCAATAAAGGAGATCGGTTTCTAGTGAATGACATAAATAGGCTTTTAAGCCGATCGATCGATGGCAGGAGATAGAAGGGTATTTCCGGGCATTCAAAAACGACACGTGGCGGTTCGCAGAACGATCGACACGGTGGGTCCAAATCCACGTCACCTCTGCGCAACAATACGCCGTTTCCACCAGCGAGTTTTTCAGTTCTCTAAATCTCATAGGCTCTCCGTTTTTCGAGATGCATGCAGAAGGCTCCAGAACCAGCCTTCCATTAATCGAAGCTTCTCGAACAATGCTGCGACTATATATCTCTCAGCTTCTGAATCGGTCGACTGAAGAATTCTTTCTGCAGCTCATCGATCGTTCGGTATCGCTCTCATCAATCAAAGCTTCGTCGTTTGATTCAGTGTTGTTCCGATTACTGCTATGGCGGATGTTCAGATGGGTGGTGAGTCGGAGACGTTTGCTTTCCAGGCGGAGATCAACCAGCTACTGAGCTTAATCATCAACACATTCTACAGCAACAAGGAGATTTTTCTGAGGGAATTGATCAGCAACTCTTCTGACGCGTTGGACAAGATAAGGTTCGAGAGCCTGACTGATAAGAGCAAGCTCGACGCGCAGCCTGAGCTGTTCATCCGTATCGTGCCCGATAAGTTCAACAAAACGCTGTCGATCATCGACAGTGGCATTGGAATGACCAAAGCAGGTAAAATTTCAGCAATTATGTCGACATTAATGCGTAATGTGGTTTTGATCGAAGTGCGTTATGTGTTTTGGTGTGAGAAATTCGAAAATTATCGCTGCGTGCGCTGTGGTTCTCATTGTGTGCCATCGATTCGACGCAGATTTGGTGAACAATTTGGGTACGATTGCGAGATCTGGCACTAAAGAGTTCATGGAGGCGTTGCAGGCTGGTGCTGATGTTAGTATGATTGGGCAGTTTGGCGTTGGTTTCTACTCTGCTTACCTCGTGGCTGAGAAGGTCATTGTGACCACCAAGCACAACGATGATGAGCAGTACATATGGGAGTCGCAAGCTGGTGGCTCATTCACTGTCACGAGGGATGTCGAAGGTGAACAATTAGGTCGAGGAACTAAGATCACTCTCTTCCTCAAAGAAGATCAGGTACGTATGATGTTAGTTGTAAGAAAAACAGATAGTTGTGAAGCTGTTTGAAAGATTGTTGCTGATATTGTAATTGGTTGTGCAGTTGGAGTATCTTGAGGAAAGGAGGATCAAAGATCTTGTGAAGAAGCACTCTGAGTTCATCAGCTACCCTATTTACCTCTGGACAGAGAAGACCACTGAGAAGGAAATCAGCGATGACGAAGACGATGAACCGAAGAAAGAGGAAGAAGGTGACGTCGAGGAGGTTGACGAGGACAAGGACAAAGAGCAGGGCAAGAAGAAGAAGAAGATCAAGGAGGTGTCTCACGAGTGGCAACAGATCAATAAGCAGAAACCCATCTGGCTACGCAAACCCGAAGAGATCACCAAAGAAGAATACGCCTCCTTCTACAAGAGCCTGACCAACGACTGGGAAGATCACCTCGCGGTGAAGCACTTCTCCGTCGAGGGCCAGCTCGAGTTCAAGGCGATCCTCTTCGTTCCCAAAAGGGCTCCTTTCGACCTCTTCGACACCCGTAAGAAGATGAACAACATCAAGCTCTACGTCAGAAGGGTGTTCATCATGGACAACTGCGAGGAGCTCATCCCCGAGTACCTAGGGTTCGTAAAGGGCGTCGTCGACTCCGACGACTTGCCGCTCAACATCTCCCGGGAGATGCTCCAGCAGAACAAGATTCTGAAGGTGATACGCAAGAACTTGGTCAAGAAGTGCATCGAAATGTTCAACGAAATCGCCGAGAACAAGGAGGATTACACCAAGTTCTACGAGGCCTTCTCCAAGAACCTGAAGCTGGGAATACACGAGGACAGCCAAAACAGGGCCAAGCTGGCGGATCTATTGAGGTACCACTCGACTAAGAGCGGAGACGAACTGACGAGCCTTAAAGACTACGTAACGAGGATGAAGGAAGGTCAGAAGGACATCTATTACATCACGGGCGAGAGCAAAAAGGCTGTGGAGAATTCCCCCTTCCTCGAACGCCTGAAGAAGAAGGGCTACGAAGTTCTGTACATGGTCGACGCAATCGACGAGTACGCAGTCGGGCAGCTGAAGGAATACGACGGAAAAAAGCTGGTCTCCGCCACGAAAGAAGGGCTGAAGCTGGACGACGAAACGGAGGAAGAGAAGAAGCAAAAGGAGGAGAAGAAGAAGTCCTTCGACAACCTATGCAAGGTCATCAAAGACATATTGGGCGATAGGGTTGAAAAGGTGGTCGTTTCTGATAGGATCGTCGATTCTCCGTGCTGTCTTGTGACTGGCGAATATGGATGGACGGCGAACATGGAGAGGATTATGAAGGCGCAGGCTTTGAGGGACAGCAGCATGAGTTCCTACATGTCGAGTAAGAAGACGATGGAGATAAATCCCGATAATGGGATCATGGAGGAGCTGAGGAAGAGGGCCGAGGCGGACAAGAATGATAAGTCGGTCAAGGATTTGGTGATGCTGCTTTTCGAGACTGCGTTGCTGACTTCGGGCTTCAGTTTGGATGATCCCAACACATTTGCTTCGAGGATTCATAGGATGTTGAAGCTTGGTCTGAGCATTGATGAGGATGATGAGGGCGGGGATGGGGATATGCCGGCCTTGGAGGAGGAGGCTAACGAGGAGAGCAAAATGGAGGAAGTTGATTAAGTCTCTTGTTGGGCGAAGGGAGTCTTTTTTATGAGCTACTTGCTTGTGTTCCGTGTGTACTAGAGAAGTAGAGCGTGATTTCGGTGTCTTTCTTTCTCTTTTCTCTATGTTCATTCTTGGGTCTTGGGTGCTTCTGTCGTAGGTCTGTTGTCGTGTGTAACGGAGCTTATGAGTGTCTGAAAATTGTGGCTAATATAGGTAGTAACTATGTGTTAAGCGTATCAGAAAAATGCGACCAACAGAGTTAATCTTCCAAATATTTCTTTTTGGTCGGAGGTGGCTGCTGGAAAACTGTGAACGACCTGGGAATATGATAGATTCCACGGATTAATCAGATCAGTTGTGGGGTTTTGCTTTTAAGTTACGTGATCCCAAAAATGTGTAGATTGACAGCTCTGTGGGGTGGTTTTTTCTTAAATATATAATTCATCCCAGCAACAAGAGGGTGGGAGAAAAGATAAAAAAAAAAGCCCGTAGTTTTGCTTCTAAGAAAAGATCAAATCTTCAATGGAAATTCAAGAAACAACAAGATAATAATCATCAAATGCAATTGTCAAACTTTCCGAAAGTCAGCGACAATAACGGACTCCACAAAGACCGATGATAAAACATGGCGTCATCTTATAGCAGAAAAGACTACAAAAAGAGCGGAGAGAGTAAACCGAACTGTTTAACTTGGAGGAGCTCCACCAGAACCTCTACCGAAACCACGTCCACCCGAGCCCTGCGGTCAATGATAAATTAACATATACAACGTTTTCAGTACAACTACCAACATCTTCCTCTCCTTAAAGTATCTTTTTCCTTGCAACAGTTGAACATAATAACGAGAATTAACGAGTTATTTAAAGAGTTACCCTGAAAGCAGGTTGGTAATCAGCGGGTGCTCCACCTTTATCGCCACCGAATTCGCCTGGCGGTCCTCTCGGTCCACCACGATAGCCATCTCTATCACCAAACCTTGGCCGGTCACCATCGAATCTTGGCGGTCCACTGAAAGGCATAGAGAAAACGAATTATCTCGATATACACCATTACAACATAACAAAAGAAGAAGTGCTGATATGTCTATCCAGAGTGTGAATGGCACAATGAAAACAAACCATCTTTTGCTGATTTAGACTCATTGTTCTTCATTCACAACACAAAAGAAGCCTAACCAAACATAATCAACAGCCCGACACAACCAAACACAGCCTCAATGTCTGTTCATGATGCAATTCGCCAATCGAAATGAACCACTTGTTGAGATAAGGGCATAACAGAAGATGTGAATGTGTTTAACACTCACCGTGGGCGATCGCCAGGTGGCCCACCCATTGGACGGCCAAGAGGCTTGGCAGACTTTTTGAGCGTGGCGGGGACAATCTCAGAAGGCAAGTTAAGGTAATTGCGCAAGAACTCAATCCCATCATTGGTGAGATACCAGTAGTAATGCATCCAAGCAAAAGTCTCGCGCACGAATTCCTTAGACTTGAAGCTCTGCATCAGCTTAATCACCTGAAGGTTTGGGACATCGATCAATGGATGCTTCGCCAAGTTGTAATCTTTCTTCGCATAGAGCACACCCTCTGTAAAATAAAAAAACAGAAATGTTACAAATCCAGCTCAACAACATCACACGGTCCTACACTAAAATACATAGCCTTTAGAGGCATCGCCACTAATTTCAGAAAAAAAAAAAATTTACTTCACACGTTTGAAAGGTTCAAATCGTTACCTTGGAAGAGGTACTTCGAGATCTCTCTCCTGTTCTTCTCTGAGATGATCTGAAACAATCATATCAACGAGACAACAATTAATAAACAAATCTATGCGAGTGAACAGGGAATTTAATGTACTAACGGCATAAAGAAGTCATTACCATGGCTGCTGAACGATGAGCTGCGCGGAATATTACGAAGAATCAGTAGAGAAGACGGACACTTGAAGAAACCCTAGAACCAAAGGCTTTTTCCACTATATATAAACATTGGCTAATTTTTTTTGAGGTGATAAGAGCACCCTGACCAGGCCCATTAAGGAGTAGGCCCATATACATAAATTCCGACCCAAGCCCATAAACATAAGTGTAGGAGTAAAAGATGAGCTCGACGAGTCAGTTCGACTAGTTATAATTGACCCTTAGTTAAAACTGCGTTTGTTGAAATTTAATATTTTTATTACATTTTTACATAAGCTCGAGCTCGACGAGATTCCCCACGCAATCTTTCAACCATTATTCGATCGAAGCCATAATTCTAATCATCATATTCCGTAACCACATCCAAACATTATTCGATTCAAACTCCCAAGATTTATCATTTGTATCGACTACGCCTAACAATCGGGTTATAAAATCGGTAGCCCTTCGTCGAGCCCGAGCCGTAGCTTTAAAATCCCGTTATTGAAACCTCGGAAAAAAAAAAGGTAATAAGACACCTCAATGAAAGAATCAATCACATGTTCTTGTCATGGGATAACTGATCCAACTCTTGCCTGCTTTTATCCTTCTTCATCTTTGCCTTAAACCTCGACTTCGTAACGAGGGTCTCCACAGTGTTGATGAAATTCCCCACCGCCATAATAACGAGCAACACTCCACACGCACTTACCTGAATATACACATGCAAAAAATGGCAATGTGGTACATGGCTCGAAATGATCACTCGAATGAAGCCGAAATCGGTTACTGATCATTACCTGCCAGCCAGAATTTATTCCACCGAGCGCAGTCTTAAGCAGCAGAAAGCCTACGTAGCCTTCGAAACCCTATGAATCGTGGGCAATACGGTTTGCGATCTTTGAGCAATTAAAGGAGGGGACATCCGCACAGACACACACCTGTAAAACAAACAGCAATGGGCACAGAAGAAGTAGTTGACCATCCACGCCAGCGGTTTCTCCCCAAACAACGTCCATTCTTCTTGCCTATACGGCGGAAAAACGAATCCCACGAATGTTTATAAAGATGGCAAGAAATGTGGCCTATATGATATCACAGCAGCTAGGTGATTGCAGAAGAAAGCTAAACATATATATACCTTGCCAAGAGCAATACGTGTATAGAGTCTCTGCCTTTGATATCTATTCTGGAGAAGCATTGCAAATCCTTGCATTATTGCCCATTTCAGAAACAATTCAACTCCTCTCTGAAAAATGGGAGAAGAAAAGCAAGTATAAGGGAATACCACTAGACACTATACACATTCGAAACGTGTAGCTTTAGGGTCTAGAGACTCACTTGTTTCTGAGCACAGTCAGGTCCCTTCTCTATCTCCCAAGTAAGACTGACGAGCGCCATGGCCATAGCAAAATAATGATGTTCGATCCACCTGAATGAGCACAACGTGTTCATGCAGCTTCAACAGTATCGCCAGCAACTGCAAATCAGAGGGAAAAAGAGAAAGAAAAAAGAGGTACTTAAAAAGATGCACCATGGTCGGATGTCGCTTCCATTAACCCTCAGGATGTTTTCTCTCAATGCTAAGCCGGTGTAGAGATACAACAACCACGCCTGAAAGAATACGTTTTCTTCATTTTTAGCGTACTGAAGTTCTAACATTAATTTCGTAAAATGGGTTCCAAAAAGAATATATATCCACCTCGTAAAGTTGAACCGGTAAAGCAGGTAGACAACCATACCAAACATATGACCTTAACGCCAGCAAAACTGATGGCAAAAGGAGAAATAGATACGCCGTTCTATCCTGCCATGGAAGAAGCCAGAATAAGTGCATCAACAAACAGAATTTTTCATAACATGACATCACAAGAGCTTCTTGTCACATGTACCATGAATCCATTAAAATAAATAAAACGATCTTGATTGGAAAGGAGCATGATTATGAAACAACGAACACAAATATGTAAACTAATGAACTAAATGGGACGTACTCTGAAGTGATTGTACTCCTCTTTAGCTCTCAACTGGATATGCTTTCCTTTCGCTTGCACTTTGGTAGTCCCTACGAACATCCTCAAAAATATCCCTGCAAGTCTCCCATGACCCATCAAATCATATCCAGCTCAAATACACACATGTATGTAATAAAATTTGAAAATGTAATGAACCTATACTATCGAAATTAAACAAACCATGAGATTTAATTGGTAGGAAAGCAGCTGCGTCTCCCTCACTCAACACATATCTAGCTCCTCGTAATTCCTCTTCCAGCTAACACGACCCACAAAATAGGGGCAGTTATTACAACGAAAAGACATCATCAAGTGAATACATCGCGTAAAAAAAGAAGATTATTTGGGAATTGAAGATCCATCCCGAGTTTAATTGAAATGTGCAGAGAACACACGCATGCATGTCGATCACCACACAACGAAAACACATCACCAACGCACTTTTTGGTCGGCACGATTTGAGCTGCGGAGGAGAGAGGCGATACGAGTGTGGAGCGCTGCCACGCGCTGGCGAAGCGCGTCCTCGTCGCGAGTGTTGCGGCTGATCAGCGACGACGCCGTCTCCTGCAATTCGTTCGCCTCCTCTAACAGCGCCTCCGGCGAGTGATCCTCCATCGGATGATCGGCGATCGATCAACAGAGATATGGGCAATCAATCTGCTTTTACTTTCAGCGTCAGCTGCTAATCGTTATGCTGTCAAATGGTTCTCTTATTGGATAATAAATATGGAAGGTTTTACGGGAAAACGCGAAAATGGATGATAAAATGTATTTTAATTTTTCATTAAATATTGGTGAATATATAGAAAAATATCCAATTGGATAAAATTTTACACATAGGTACCCATATCAGAAAATTTCATAGATAGATACCCGATTTAATTTTTACCAGTTTCTTCAGTCATGTCGTGCCTTCCTGTTTGTATATTGCGTACCATAACACATTGATATAGGGTACCTAAATATAACATATGTCGTACCGTACCTACGGCATACATGTGTATTACATAAGTCGTACCTAACTATAGCATACATCGTACCATTTTCTGCTATATATGGTACCCAAATGTGTTGTATGGTGTACTTTGGGGATCGAGTACCTATGTGCAAAAAATTTATTCTGTTAGGTACCTACATATAAAAAAATCCTGACAGGGTACTAAATTAATCCAAATAGGTACTTTTGTGTAAAGATCCATTAAATATTTGATTTTAATTTAAAATTGTAGATAATTGTGAGGAAAAAGAAAAGGAAAAATTGACAGTATATATATTCTATTCCACTCCCTCGATTTGATATTTATCTAAATCGAGCTCCTCACCAGTCAAGTCACCACATGGAGTCCGGCGACAATCGCCGCCACTACCACGGCAGCTACAACGCCGAGATCTGCCGCCTGCTCACAAATGCGTCAACGCTCCCGGCGGGAATCCGCCTCCCTATCATCCTTCCCAGCTCAATTCCCACGCCTCCATCTTCTTCTTCCGCCGGGTCAACTCACCAAAGCTCGCTCTCGCCTACGCAAAGTATGGCCTACGCCGAGACGGGTTCGACTGGCGCCGGTTTTCCTTCATCGATGAGAGTGTTGACCGGAAAAGGAGGTGGACCGGCCTTTGTTGGGCAAGTGTTCAGCATGTGTGATTTGTCGGGGACGGGCTTGATGGCTGTTTCTACTCACTTTGATATTCCTTTTTTATCAAAAAGGTGAGCAGCGTTCTGATTTCAGCTTCTATGAGATGCTTAATTAGCCCCACTTGCATTGTTCGTTGATAAAAGTCGGATTGTTCAGTAGTTATCTTTTCTTGCATTATATGTATCTACTTTGATTTACAGCTTTTCCCTTCTGTTATGATAGAACGCCGGAGTGGTTGAAGAAGATGTTCTCAGCTATTACTAAACGCGAAAGGAATGGACCTGTTTTCCGTTTCTTTATGGATTTGGGCGATGCTGGTAAGAATTTGTAATTAGCATTTTCTCATATCTTCGCTTTGTTAACTCAAGCATTGATGAAATGTCCCATTAAAAAGATTGATAACTAAGAATGACTTCAATTACTTAGCATGAAGTTGTGACTTGTGAAGTAATTATACAAACACGGGTTTTTTTTATGAGTTTCTGACTGATTGTTCCCTGTAGTGTCTTATGTTAAGCAACTCAATATACCAAGCGGTGTAGTTGGTTCGTGCCGCCTAGATATTGCGTACGAGCATTTTAAGGTACTATCTCAAACAGTTTTCAGGACAATTGTTTTTCTGATATCATATCTTGCCAGTTTGTCCGATTGTTTACAGAACCCTTTTTTACCTTGACTAATATGATCTGCTATTATATAATCGATTCTGCTGCTAAAAGTTTTTCTTTTCAAGAATTATTCACATGATTGTATGGTCTTATGTTATGCAGGAGAAGCCTGATATGTTCCAGTTTGTCCCTAACGAAAAGCAGGTCAGTCGTAAGATTACAGATCAACGCCCAAGGATGACATCCTTTTCACTTTAGTATGAATTTTTTTCTTTACATGTTATGTTGCAGGTCAAGGAAGCAAACAAGCTTGTGAAGACATTGCCCTACTATGATGGAAATCGGAAAGTGGAGGGTGTCCCAGTTTTTAGCGCCCGAAACTTGGATATTGCAATAGCGACGAACGATGGCATTAAGTGGTGGGTTTATAATGAATGATCTTGTTATGCAGATTTTAGGGCACTCATGAATGAAGAGCACCTTATAATATATTGACTATGGCCTATTACTGGATTTATATGTGTTTGTCTTAAATTCGTTTCAATCTGTTCTGCTTCCATAAGCAAATTTTTACCCCTTCGTACTAAACTATAGGTTGTCAACTAATCTTACTTGCACTTCTCTAATGCGTGATTCTCCCCTTGATATCAGGTATACTCCTTACTTTTTCGACAAGAAAGTGGTGGATAACATTCTTGACGAATCTGTAGATCAACATTTCCATACACTAATCGAAATACGGAATATGCAACGGCGCAAAGACGTTTCTGATGACAATCTTTCTGCTGAAATCGTCGAAGAAATGGGAGAAAGCACGTGGGATCCTCCAGAGGTAGTAATTAGGCTTTAACTATTAAAAAAACTAAAATTTCTATACCAAATTCTTCAACCAACCTTTAAATAACTACTGATTATGATTGTCAGGTTCAGGAAGTGTTAGATGAAATCGGTCACCCTGGGATTCCGCTGAGCGTCATATCTAAGGCTGTTGAGATTCAGCTTCTATATGCCGTCGACAGAGTAATTATTGGGAACAAATGGCTACGCAAAGCTTTTGGGATTCAGCCTAAGTTTCCTTACATCGTCGACTCGTTCGAAAGGAGGTACTCTCAGCATGCAATGCATATACTTTTGTGTATTTAAATAAATCAATTAACACATTATTACAGTTATAGGTGTAAAAAGAGACAAAATGAACAGGTGTATGTTTAGCTTCATCTTTGTACTTTTTATTGCAGGACTGCAGCTTCTCTTTGCAGGCTTAAAACTCCCAGTCGCCTAATCTCTGATTCTGAGTTCGACGAAGATGCTGATCAGATGCAGAAAATCGGCAATTCAGATGTTATAAAGAACAAAACCACGCTTAAAAAACAAAGGCACCTTCCAGTTTTTCGGTTCCCCTTGGCAGATTGGTTAAGACTTCCCTGGTCGAAGCATCAGGGAAATCGATCCTTAGCAGGCACAAGGTTTCGTCTTTACGCATGATGTAATAATGTCTTCAGAAAAAAAACTGCCCGATTCATTAGTAACAAAATTCGAAAACGCTTTTCTTGTGCAGGGACGAGCAGTTCGTGCCATCTCCGTTCCTCCCTAACGTAACCATGGTTGGGATAGCAACTACAGAGCCTGGTAAGATGAGTAAAAGCTCGATGAAGAAGACCATGGAAGAGTTGACTAAAGAACTAGAAAAGGCCGAACAAGTAGATAGATCAGAGTCTACGGTTGACGAAAGGGACCCGCTGTTCGTTGCTAATGTAGGAGATTATCAGTCGGGGTTTTCGAAGGCGGGCCCTGCCCGATCGGTTCAACCGGTCAGTTCAAAGCCTTGACTGCATTTCTTTTTCCTTTTTCGCTTTAACTTTCGGAAATTCAGGTGTAAATTATTGTGCTAATGCCTGGTTCTGTTGAACTAGTTGGCATGTTTTTTTAGCTAATAGCTTCATCGTATGGATAATCTTTCAAAAATCTTAATTCTTATATGCCAACGTTTTATGTAATTTTAACTTGATCTCTGATTCATATAGAAACTAAAGTAATGGTTAGGAAATTAGTATCCGCTCGATAAATCAATGAAAATGGGCTCACACTGAGCCCAAAACGGCCCAACTATAATCGGCCCATTTATTCCTAATCATTTCAAAGAGCAAGGAAAGCACACTGTCATTCTTCATTCTCAATCGCGACCTAGAGAAGAGAGGACAGACTCGAATCTGAGCTCAACGCAACACATCGCTGAACGTCGGCGAACAATGTCTTTCCTAAGGCGCGTGGGTCGGCCGCTGATGCTGATGGCGAAGGTCAAGGAAACGACGGGGATCGTGGGGCTCGACGTGGTGCCGAACGCGCGTGAGGTTCTGATCGGATTGTACACGAAGACGCTCGAGGAGATCAAGGCGGTTCCAGAGGACGAAGGCTACCGTAAGGCGGTGGAGAGCTTCACGCGCCACCGCCTGAAGGTGTGCGAGGAGGAAGAGGACTGGGAGACCATTGGGAAGCGGTTGGGTTCGGGACAGGTCGAGGAGCTGATCGAGGAGGCTAAGGACGAGCTCAAGCTTATCGGACACATGATTGGTATGGTAATTTTCCGATGTTAGTGAAATTGTAACCTTTGCTATCTTATTTCCTGGAGTGGGTTTTTTTGCTTGCTTGCTATTGAGTGTAAATAGAAGGAATGCAGTTTTTTTGGTCCAAATTCCTTTGTTTGATCGATTCATAACCATGGATTGAGAAAATTGGGAACTCAATTTGGGGCTCAATTTTGCTTTTTGGTAAGAATGATTGGTTGACCACCAAATGGGATATGCCACCAGGGAGCATTTTAGATGTGGATTGTTGACTTGTGGCTTGGTAGTGGCTTGGCTTTGCTTCTTTTTGACTGCTACTCTTGTCAAGAATCATTGGTCGATATCAAGTGTAGAATTGGGACAAACAAAGTTTCGTACAATTTGTATAGTAAGTTTTGATTTGTTCGATCTTGTTTCGTCGAGGTGAACACTATCTATTATTTGGCTGTTCGGTGAAATATGCTGGAAAAAGAAGAGTGGTATATGAGATTGCATTTTCTTGTTTTGCCTCATTTCTTTTCCATCTAAGTCATCGCCCTTAAGATTCAATGAAGTATAAGGGCTATGCAATGTACAGCTTATGCATGTAAAAGGCTCCCTATGAATGAATATCCAAGAAAGGTTCTTGCAAGTTTGATCTGAAACAAACCTCGCACAACTGTCAACGACCTAAAATTTATTTGCATTTTTTTTCTTTTCTCAGAGTGGGACCCATGGGGCGTTCCCGACGATTACGAATGCGAAGTTATCGAGAACGATGCGCCAGTACCCAAGCACATCCCCCTTCATCGACCGGGCCCACTCCCCGAAGAATTTTACAAGACGCTCGAAGCTGTTGATACTGAAACGTTGAAGGATGCTATCGCTGCTAGTGCAAGCCCAGCCAAGGACGGCCCTGCGATTGATTCACAGACAAAATAGTTCGATTTCGTCGGAGTTTTCGGGCTGTCCAAGGTTGGATTGCAGTGTTTGCTGATTTGTTTGTGTTTTGGTTCATCAAACTGTGGTGTTCGTCTGTTATCTATCAGCAGAAATAAAAATGAGGTAGCACTGAGTCGCTCTTGAAAACTAAATAGCGCTTTTGTCTAACGACTCCATCTTTTGTTGGTTTTGCAAATTACCGTTTTACCCTTTGTGGCCATTATCATGGATTTTTTCTAATTATTTTCCCCTTGCGTTGTCTCTCTTCTTTGTATTTGTAAATCGACAGGTTTGAAGTGAAGTATAGTAGTAATAACAAATCCTTCGCTTCTTGTCCTTGGAATCAAATTATTTTAACAAATTACATGAAATGGCCCGTTTAGGTAAATACGATGTATAATATATATATCTTTGCAGTAAGCCCCAAAGCCAAAGTGGCTTGCTAGATAGATAGTTCTATTTTATAACTGAATATCTCAATTGCACGATCTAAAATTCACGCGCTGCCAATAGGTTCGTTTTTCTTTCTTTTTTTCTTTGGGGGTTGACTAAGAATCTGAGCCATGGTGGATCTGGAAAAGAAGGCAAAGGATGCCATGGTCGACGACGACTTCGAGCTCGCCGTTGACCTTTATACTCGAGCGATTGCTTTGAACCCAAGCAGCTCTGACCTCTACGCTGACCGTGCTCAAGCCAACATTAAGCTCCAAAACTTCACTGGTAAAAGATTGTGGGGTTTTGTGTAACCTTCGAACTGTCAAGTGTTGTTTTTCTTCTTCTTTTTTTTGAGGTGGTTTTAGCGAAGGTTAGCAATCGATCGATGTGAGTATGTGATTTATTGGGGTAAAGGTAGGATCTTTGTTTGATATGTGCAATTCTTATGGGGAGCTTCAGTTGATTATCAAAACATGATGTGTTGGACGGAGACATATTTAAAGGCTGAAGCCTTTTTTTTTCCCATTATTAAGAAACTTAATGTTGTGGGTATCTTTAGAATACTAGGTTGATGGTCTGATGAATCAGTTACTGAATCATTCACTCACTATGAGTATGGTTTGTTTTGTTCTTCTTACTTCATTGAAAAAGTAGCTTTCCCATGAAATCATCAATTAATTAACTTTATGTGTATTTCCATTCACGGGTATAACCATAAAGTCAGCACAAAATAAAACTTAAATATTCGTTCTTACTTCTTAGGCTTGAGTTTCATTTGTTTTGGATGCTAAAATAAACCCCAAGTGGTTCGGCCTAAAGAGGCTCGTCTGATTTGGAGGATTTCCAAGTGTGTGTAACAATTTGACTTTGAAGTTGCTTGATTATGTTGGTGCCCTAATGTTTAATGGGCATTTTCAAAACATGATGAACAGAGGCTGTTGCTGATGCGAATAAAGCGATTGAAATGAACCCTGCATTGACCAAAGCATACCTACGTAAAGGGTGAGTTGTCGTGGAATACTTTCTATGTAAGATTTGCTCTTCGAAGAGATTTGTTATCTTTCTATTTTGATAATGTAACAACGTATAGTTTCTATATAAAACCATATGACGTTTTGATTGTAAGTGATGCTAATGCATTTAGTTTTTTTGGACTCTGTTTGTTTACGCAGCACGGCTTGCATCAAGCTCGAAGAGTATCAGACTGCTAAGACAGCTTTGGAAATTGGAGCTTCTTTAGCACCTGCAGATTCTCGGTTCACTAAAATGATCAAAGAATGCGATGAACACATAGCAGGTATTTCCATTTACCAATCTTTTTCATCAATTCCTCTGTGTCCTTCGTAATCACGACGTAGTTTTTCCGTTGTGGTGTTAAAAAATCTTATGTTGCAATTTTTTCCTTTTAATTCATCTCAGAGGAAGCTGCAGAACTGCCCAAGCCATTAGCCGATGAAACTCAAAAAGCATCGGCAATTCCAAACAACTTGCCATCAGTCGTTGGATTTTCTGGTCAGGGAACATCGCCAACTACGAAAGCTAAATACAGGTTACCGTATTCATCGTTTTGCTGTATTTTCTGAGTCTTCCAATAACAAGTTCTATACAAATAAATGTCCGAGTGTTAAAGATTTTCCTGGGAATCAAGCCTCTTCAATATGATTGGGACATGCTTTTCAGGCATGAATTTTATCAGAAACCCGAGGAAGTTGTGGTGACAATATTTGCCAAGGGAGTACCGACAAACTGTGTTGTGGTTGATTTCGGCGAACAAAAAGTGAGTATTGTGTGTCTTAGCTACTTTTCCGATTAATCACTTCGATTTGATATCATACCTCCCTTCTTCTATATATATGCAGCTCTCCATTACCATCACATTGCCCGGCGAAGAGCCATATATTTTCCAACCTAGACTTTTTGCAAAGGTAACTTAAGAATCTTTTCGAATGAAAATTTTTGGGTGAGAGTAATGCAAGTGGTATTTGTGCTGAGTAATGCAATTAATGTTTTATGTTGATCTTATCCATTTCTTACCTCTCATTCTGTCACTGTTGTTGAACGCTATCTGTGTTCTTGAACAACAGATAATTCCCGGGAAATGCAAGTACGAAGTGATGTCTACGAAGATCGAAATTCGACTTTCCAAAGCTGAACCTATTCAGCAATGGACCTCCCTCGAATATTCCCGGGATAGCACAGCTGTGAAGAAGCCAATCATATCAGGTCATTTCTTACGCTTGTGAAAAAGCAATTCCATATTGCTTAAATCTGTACCAACGAATTTCCCGCTTCTCTTTTCGACAGGAAATCCAAAACCAACATACCCTTCGTCGAAACCGAAAAGAACTGATTGGGATAAACTTGAAGCGCAGGTTAAGATGGAGGTACTAAAAGCTAATACACCATTCTTCTTACATTCGAAAAAAAAAAATCGAAAGTCTAACAAGTCGAGCCCAATATTCGATCTATCAGGAGAAGGACGAGAAACTAGAAGGCGATGCAGCTCTGAACAAGTTCTTTCGAGACATATACAAAGATGCCGATGAAGACACGAGGAGAGCCATGAGCAAATCTTTTGTAAGAAGAAACCATTTTTTCCCCATTTCCTGAACAATGTACTATTCAATATTCTCTTTTTAACTAACTTATATCTAAAAAAAATGAAATGAAAAAAAATATATATCTAGGTGGAGTCAAATGGGACAGTGCTATCGACTAACTGGAAAGAAGTGGGTACGAAGAAGGTCGAAGGAAGCGCGCCCGACGGCATGGAGTTGAAGAAATGGGAGTATTGAATGAATTAATCAATCAATGCTTTCTTTCTTTCTTTCTTTGCTTTCTGCTTTTTCCTACGTTTTTTGTTAATTTTTGTTGTTAATTTAAGGATTATGTGCGTTTGACCTTGTGATGGTAATTGCTTTGACAAAGATGGTAAATTTAGTAGATGCATGTTTCAACTTTTTCGTATTGTTTCGAATTTTCGGTGTGCGTGTGATACTTGGAAGTCATTGATCCACGTAGGCATTTCGAATTTAGGTCAAGAAATTATCCTTTTTTGTAGACTATTTCTCTACGTGTCAGCATATAGGTGGCTTCATCTGTTAGGACTAGGAGCAACTACACCTCTTTGATGACATGAATGACTGATAACAATAAGGGTATATTATGTTTCAGGCCCCAAAGATGTTTTAAAATAGGTTTTAGGCCCTCTTAAAAAAATCATTAGTTTAAAGGATCTAATTTTCGTAAATTTTAGAGATAAGGACATAAAGTTACACAAGTGTTACTTCAGAGCAATGAAGTGTTACTGAGGAACAATGAAGTGTTATTTCAGAACAATAAAGTGTTACTGGGAACAATAAAGTGTTATTGCAGAACAAACAAGTGTTACTGAGGAACAATGAAGTGTTATTGAGGAACAATGAAGTATTACTGCAGAACAATTAAGTGTTATTGCAGAACAATGAAATATTATTGCAGAAATCGGATCTCTAAAACTAATTATTTTTTGTCAGGGCCTGAAACCTAAGTTCACAGGGGCCTGAAACGTAATTTCCCCTAACAATAATATCAATAGAAAATAATAATAATAATAATAATAATAATAATATTAAGGAAGCAGTAGCTCATTTAATTACCTCGACCGGCCCGCCCATCACCGACGCCACAAACCTTCTCACCGCCGCCACCGACGAGCCATTCTTCTCTCTCACCGCCGTCTCGCTCTCTCTCTTCAGCTCCCCTACTCTCTCCCTAACCATTCTCCCCATCTCCGACGACGACGAACCCATCAGCTCCCTCACGCGCCGCTCCACCTCCGCACTGGAAACAAACCCGCCGCCGCCGTCCCCCTCCATCTCCAGCGGCAGCGCCACCTTCATCTCCTCCACCATGAAAGTTCTGTTCATCTTCTGCTCGGCGTACAGCGGCCATCCCACCATCGGCACGCCGGAAGCCACCGCTTCCAAGAGAGAGCTCACGCCGCAGTGGGTGACGAAGCCGCCGACGGAGGGGTGGCTGAGGATCTCCCTCTGTGGGGCCCACGACTTTAGCACCATCCCTCTTTCCTTTGTCCTCTCCAAGAAATTCTCCGGCAATAGAACGTCCAAGGCTGTCTCTTCCTTCCCTGTAATAACATCCATCATTTACTGCGCCATTATTACCAAAACTGAGCTTACAGAGAGAGAGAGAGAGAGAGATTTGTGTACCATGTGGACTACGAACCGACCACAGAAACCTATGACCACTGTTCTCCAAGCCAATGGCGAGTTCCGACAACTGTGGAGCAGAAAATGACCCTCTTCTCCCAAAGCACAAGAAAACCACGCTCTTACTCGGATGAGAATCGAGCCACGTGAGGCACTCGTGCCTCCGATGGCCGCCGTCGCCGCCCTTAACCCCGTCTTCAAGAAGAGGCCCGATGAAGTACACGGGCGGCGTCGGCGCGTTGGGCACGCACAGACCCTTTTCAATGGCTTCCTTGGCTCTGAGCTCCAAAGCGTCGAAGGAGTTCACTAATATCCCAGCTGAGTTCCTCATGTTCCTCGCCACGTCGAGGGTTTGTCTGTAGAGGTTACTGTCCCGACGGCACATAATCATCGGAATATCCGAAGAGTGTAACGGCGGGCATCCTGGGACTTGTATGAACTCGTTCAACTCGCCTGTGTTAGGACAAAAATCATTTATAAGAAAGCTTCCATGGCAGGCAAGCGCTGTAATGAAAACTAATTTTATTACCTATGTTCCCATCGACGATTTCGTGGAGAGTTGGGAAGTAGAGAAAAACGCAGAGCCCAGACGCACAGCTGCTGACGTCATAATACGTGGGGATGTTCAAGCTCCTCGCCACCTCAAACGCAGCGTTGCAGAAGAAATCTATCACCAAAGCTCTGATGTTCGCCGTCGCCGAGATTTCGACTAGGAGTTCGCGGAGGTTGCCGTTGTTGAGCCGTGGGATTTCGAAGAAGAGCTCCAAGGGGTTCTTGGTGAGGTCCGGCGGGAGGTCGGCGGTGGGGAGCCGGCGGTACGCGACGGAAGGGACGGAGGGGATTATGGGTTGTTGGTCCGGCGCGGCGGCGGTGCTGATGATGACGACGGGGACGTTTGGGTGGTGCTGGGAGATGGACTTGGCCATGTTCGCCGTGGAGTTCAAGTGCTCCGGCGAGGTGTAGAGTACCACTGTGTCTTCCATTTTTTTTATTCCTCCGATTTCAGACCAACACGATAGGCAATTTATAAGTAAAATAAAAAGCGACGAACCGCCGTGTAATTTGGATATTGCACAATATATAATGGAAAACTCTCACATACGTTGTTTCACGAAAGGTTTGATTCGAACTTTACTGTTTTCATGTAACTTTTTTACTGTTATAAAGAAGGCTTGAGAAATATACCGAAATACCGATATGCCGTCCTTATCGTATCGAAACGTACCGAAAATATCGAAAATTTTGGTATACCGAAGTTTTTGGTAAGGTATGATACCGTACCGAAAATTTTCGGTATGGTAATGGTATAAAAAATTTAAAAATTAAGTACACCGATTATACCGAAATATCGAAATACTAAATCTTTTAATATTTTATATATATGCACATCTACATATATTATATTATTTCAAAAAAATTTAAAATGGATAAAAATATTATAAGGATGTTCATAAATCACTTAGCCCAGAAATTATTAAATATACCCAACTTTCTAAGATTATTGAGGCTCACCATATCTTACTTACATTAAAAAAAGGAAATACAAAATATGTAAATTATTTAAGGTTATTTTATGAATTAAAAATCTTTCTATTTTGGAAAATTCGGTATTAATAATCCATCTTATTGGGGCCTAAGGAGTTTGAATTGAATAATAATTTGAAAACAACGAATTAACGAGTTACGAGACATGTATGGTAAAAACCCTCCATGTGAATGGTATAGAAGGTATGATACCGATACCATACCGAAATTTCGGTATGATACCGTATCAAAATTTAAGGTATACCGAAATTTTGGTATGATATTGGTATGATTTTTTTCGATATCGAAATTTCGGTACGGTATACGGTATCAAAGTTTTGGCACGGTATCGAACCTCCATCAACTGAGTCCTCACCAGTGTTTTAAAAAGCGTTTTGTAGCGCGCAACGTCGCGCGCGATTGCGTGTTTTCCTGTAAAAATGCGTCGTCGCGTGTTAAATTTAGCGTTTTATTTTTTTTTTTGTTTTTTTCTACTTAGCGACGGATATTCCGTCGCACCAACTGTTTTTTCTGTAGCGACGGACTTCCTCGGAATAATATAACATCTTATTTATGAGTAATAAAAGCATCTTTGTCAGAGTCCACGTTAAAAGCATGGCGCATTTTCATTTCAGGCCCCTACATAACTATAATTTAGGGTTCAGACCCTATTGGGAAAATATTTAGTTTTAAGGACCCATTTTTATACAGTACCACTATTGCTCTTACATACCAGTATGTTGAAATTCTGTACCACAAAACCATAATCCGGTACCAGTTTATGATCATCTGATACCAGTTTATTTTCTGCAGTACCACTTTATTGCTCTGACATACCAGTATGTTGAAGTTTGTAACACAAAACAATCATTCTATACCAGTTCATATATTTTTCATACCACTTTTTTACACCACACAAAATGGGTCCTTTAACCTAAAAAATTCTTAAACAGGGCCTGAATTCGAAATCAAACCCTTAAATGGGCCTGATTTCGAATTGACCCTAAAAGCATCGGTCACCAACTGATTTAGTTTTTTTTCTGTACTTATTATATTGACTTCTACAGAATAATTAAAACATCTTTATTTTGAGTAATTTATATGATAAAAATACATAAGAATATCCAATTTATTCCTTATTTCATGACGATCATAACGACAAACATATCATATATTTTTCGATATCAATATAATTTTCGATAGTTATAAGAATCATTTTAATAGGCTTATTTTAGTTGGACTGTTAGTAAATAGACACAGGAATAATTTTTATAATTGATATGGGCTATTTTATTGTTGGGATTATATAAACTTTTTAATATATAATTTATACATATTTAAATTTTAGATTTTAATTAATTATTTATACCTTATTTCTAATTCATTGAATTTCTAGAGAAATATTGATTATTTAGTCCCATAACTACAATACGACATAAAAAGTGACCATATTTATATTTATTATGTATTATATATAATTTATTGTATTATCTAGTTTATCCGAAATACTTACGCAATGCGCTATGCTATTTACGCTACGCGCTACCGATACTAAAACGCGACATATTGCGCTTTGCGCTTTTTAAAACATTGGTCCTCACTGTAAAACATTGGTCCTCACTGAAACATTGAATGGATGCAATAAATTGGGAGGCTGTGTTAGGTACCATAGAGACGGGGTAAGTGGTTCGGTGAATAAAAGTAACTTTCTATTGTTAGCTATCTAAATAGTAAGTAACGCCGAGACATTATTGGGCCAATTTGCTAGTTAGGTTTCATAACGTTGACGATGCGCCCCCACCTTAATTTTTTGGACACTGACTAAAGTATTATTGGTACGTCATAGACTAAATTCAATTTGAATTAAATATGAATAAACTTGTCAATCTTTTTTCGATATAATGTATCCTCACACTCTGACTAAGGAGTTTATGCAACCCCATCTTTTCTTTCTCTTATTCTTTTTTGTTTTTTCGATAGAAGATATACTCAGTACTCACACAATGTCATCGTATTAGTCCGCAAACACCTACTCAACCGAAAGGAATCAGTTGACAGTGTACGCAAAGTTTGAAGTAAAGTATATTAAATATTTCATATAAGTTTAATTAAAAGTGGAGTGATTGTTTAACTTCCTAATCCTCCCTAGTCCAACTAAGTCCAATTTGAATCTAAGAGATTAATTAATAAATATCGAACTATGAATGGTCCATCATAATAAAAAGTGTTGATAATATACTTATGGTCCGTTTGGTAGGGAAGATAGGTTTAGATGGTATTAGCTTTAGTTGGGTTTAAATAATGTAGGGTATTAATTTTTACGGTGTTTGGTTAGTGAATTTAAATAATGATCTCGAATGGATTTGGTAGATAATTTTAGAGGTTTTTAAGTTTAATTAAATTCAATTACAAATTTACCCATAAGTTGAATTGAATATATAATAAATAAATTGTAATTGTGTCATAAATACCCCGGATTAGCTAAAGGTAGGGTGATGGGTAGCTTTACTTAATACCTTAATAGGGGTATTAAGGAGGTATTAACTCAATCCCACCTTTAAATAAACCCTCCTACCAAACACTACTTCACTTAATCCTAACCCATCTAATCCTCCCTAATACCCCCAACCAAACACACTCTTAGGGTTTTGTGTGGCGTGTGTGCTAACACGTTGTCGTGGATGTGGCAGCCATCTCATGTAATGTAAGAATTTAATTTACCAATAAAAGGTCGAGTGGTATGATGTGCTTCTTTAATGAAACCTGTATTGTAGTGCTTTTTGCAATTAAATTCAATGAGAGTGTGACACCTCCCAATTTATTTTTTCCCAATGCGTTCATTATCTTTAACCTCATATCAAGTGGTTGGTTTTTCGTTTTCGAAAATAGATGATTACATGTTTGTGGGTGTGTTCGTACATATAAAATTAATAGAAAACTCAATCCTGACAACTGTATATAAATATATTTGTTTTAAGAAAGCTTAATTTGATACAAGTTAAAATTAGTTGTACTAAATTGAGTAGCATGTAGACCTGGGTTTTGGGCCGGGCCAACCCGGAACCGGCCCAAAATCGGCCCAGAACCGGAACCGATAGATCCGGCCCAAAATGAACTGGGCCGGTTCGCGGAACTCGGAACCGCAGTTCCGGTTCCGAATTTCGGCCCAACGGCCCTCTGATTTTTTTTATTCTTTAAACCCTGGAAAATTACCATTTTACCCCCGAGCGAAAAATCTATAAATACCACCTCATTTTAACCATTTTAACTCACAACTATATCCAAATCTCTTCCA
Source organism: Craterostigma plantagineum (assembly GCA_027422505.1). Classification (NCBI taxonomy): domain Eukaryota; kingdom Viridiplantae; phylum Streptophyta; class Magnoliopsida; order Lamiales; family Linderniaceae; genus Craterostigma; species Craterostigma plantagineum. Next base: position 29,022,994 of record JAPQWV010000003.1, on the reverse strand, counting down.
CTCTCTCTCAAAAAGCTCTCAAAAATCATCCTCATATTTATATTTAATATTATTAACAATAATAATTATTTTAGTTACATACTACACACACTCACTTATTATTACAAATAAATAAAAATTATTATTTTATACTAATGGCATCGTCATCGAGAAATCCTAACCCTCGCGACGAAGATGTTTTTATGGTTTTAGGTCACGTCGATACATTTCGGGGAAATGCCGACACAGACGAGGAGACCGATGTACGAACCGGAACCGACGACGGCGACCGCCGAGGGACCGAGCAAAGCTTCTACGGCGACGACAAGAAGGAAGCAACAACTGCGTGGTCGGCGGTCTAAGGTATGGAATTTTTTCGACTTAGAAATGGATAAAAATAATCCCGTTGCAGGTACCGCTTATTGCAAAATGTGTCGCCACCCCTACGCGATTAAGATCGGACCGAATCAAGGTGAGACGGACTCGATGAAAAAACATCTCCAGAGGGCGCATAACTTCGGGGACGATCTAGAGCCGGTAGGAACCGAACCCCGACAATAACAAATAAGCGTAAGTACGAGTAAGAATTTTGTTATTAATAGGGGAATTTCTAAGAAAACCTTAGTTAAATTCGTAGTAATGTGTGAAGAACCCTTTTGCATTGCGAAAAGTGAAGGGTTTATCGAATTTACGAGTACGATACAACCCAGATTCCATAACGTGACCCGTAAAACCCTTAGGAAATATGTCTTAGAAACTTCTAAGGAATATTAGTCTAGCTTAATTAGTCATTTAGCCAATATTTCGTGTAGGATTAGTTTGACTACCGATATTTGGACTAACATTACGTCGCAATCTTATTTAGTCGTCACCGCCCATTGGATAGATGAAACATGGTCTATGCAAAAACGTATTCTTTCCCTAGATCCCCTAGATTCGCAACATAACGCCACTACGATATTGAACCATGTGTTGAATGTCGTCAATAAATATTGTATTCAAGATAAAATCATGTCTATCACCTTAGAATTTAGATAATGCTAGCGCGGACAACGTAGCGATAGGGATCCTCCGTAGACATCTTAAGTTATCCTTAGACAGCCGATTACTACATGCTAGGTGCGCTTGTCATATTATTAACTTGTGTGTGCAATGTGCTTTTGACGAAATTTTGGGAGATATTGTAGAAAAATTTAAGGTGATAGGTAAGTTACTTCGGGAACGCCGCTACGGAACGTTGTGAAAGCAAACCGTCCTTGCCGCCAGCCTCACATACAAGAAGTTTCCGTTGCCAGTCCCGACTAGGTGGAACTCGTTGTACCACCTCCTCAACACCTTCATGCGCTACAAGGACTTGTTGACGCCTTTCTGAAACGAGGTCGCAGTCAGTAACACCTCCAGGTATGATTTACGACAAACTGATTGGGATATTGCAGGTTTAGTCGTGTCCATACTTGAAGTGTTCAGCGAGGCTACGGAGAAATTTTCTGAAGTTCACTACCCGACGTCCTCATTGTTCATCCCGAACCTCTTTGCGATGTGCTACAAGTTCGTGGAGTATCGCAATAGTCCATATTTGGGTGGTTTCATTCAAAACATGGAGTTAAAGTTCAGGAAGTATTGTGAAACCATCCCAATAGTCCACCGCTTGTCTGCTTTACTCGACCCTAGTTGCGGTGTTGATACTTTTGATATTGTTTTCGATTATTATGCTCAGTTTCTTGGAAAGAAAGTGGACGACCAAAAGACGTCAATTCACAATTCTCTCCAAGAACTTTTTTCTGTTTATGCAGCTGAGCAGGGACACAGTGTGGAGCAAACCGTACCAGCGAGCGAAGCCGGTTCGTCGGAAGGAGGCGGCGGCGCAATGGGACTACTACGAAGATTGAAGGCACAAAAGACGAAGACTAAAATGCGTGCGTCGGGGTCGAACACGAATGAGATCCAGCTCTACCCGAGCCACAACTTCCAGACTCCTGAAGACTTCGACGTTTGACCTAGTGGAAGTCAAACGCGACTCTCTATCCGACCCTATCCGCCGTCGCTCGAGACGTTTTAGAGTGCAAGCATCTAGTGTCGCCTCTGAGTCCGCCTTCTCTACATCCGGGCGAATTATTGGCGACCGACGCGCGAGCCTTAGCCCGGCTTCCCTCGCAATGCTAACCTTATTGAAGGATTGGTATTTGCCGAATCGAAGAACCGAAGGGAGAACGCCATCGACGAGTTCTGTTCTTCCAGTTCGGACGAAGACAAAGAGGCCTCTAACATAGTTTTAGTTAATAGTCAAGTCGAATAAATTGTATTTTTTTATTTCGAATATTTTTTTTCTTTTTTTGTAAGTTTTTGGTATTTTTTTCTTTCTGTTATGTTTTTATTTGTATTTTTTCGGTAGTTTTTTTATTTTTTTGTAATTTTTATTATTTTTTTTTTTGGAATAAAAATTTTTGGATATTTTCTAAAGAATTTTTTTAAAATAAAGAAAATAAAGTAAAATAAAAAAAATTAAATGGGCCGGTCCCGGTTTTGAAACCGCAACTGGCTCAATATACGCCCGTGGGTTCTAAGTATGGTTCTGGGCCGGTCCCGGAAAAATAGTCCCGGAACCGGAACCGGTACCACTGCGGAACCGGTTGAACCGGAACCTGTGGAATCGGAACAGGTAGAACCGGCCCGGAACCGGCCCAATTTGGCCCAAAGAAATAATCTCGAAATGCTTCCCTAGTTGACTATTTAGGCACAGGGGATTTTTTAGTTGTGGGGCCCATCGCCCCACCGCATCACTTATTTTTCTTTAAAAAAATTTGCTTATTATTGGTAGAGTTGGATATGGGCCCAGCTTGGGGAGAACTAAGGGCCCAATTAATGCTTCAATGGAGCCCGATTCGGCCCACTAACCTTGAGACATTAGGTCCATTTTTGAACTTGCATCAGGACAAATAAATAATGAAATAGTTGAGATACATTGTACATGGGTTAAAAAATAATGTTTTATTAAGGTTTCGAACTATGGGCAATGAGCATTTCCGTTAGTGAAGGGGTAATGTTTGGAATTAAGGAGACACGAGGACAACATTACAAAATCTATGGTCCTTAACTGTCGATTGGTTAGTTTTGCATGGTAATAAGATATTGTCCTCATACATGGCATCTAATTAACAAACCTAGTCCTAGGACACATTGATTATGAGAGGTTAATCATGTTTAGGTTGCTAATGCTTGAATTAATCCGTAATTCTTAATTAATTAGCACACCGACGCTGATATTCGTTTTTTAATTAACTCGTTTTATTAGGGGTGTTCGTTCGGTACAAACCGAACCGAACCGAACCGAAATTTCGGTTAACCGAAATTTCGGTTCCCCCATTTCCAAAACCGAATACCGAACCGAATTTCTCGGTTCGGTATTCGGTTATTACCGAATTTTTTTCGGTTAATTCGGTTTTTTACCGAATTAACCGAATTTTCAATAATAAAAAAAATTAATTATATCTAAATTAATATATATTTTTTAATATATTTTTGTGTTTATAAAAAAAGTAATATTAAATTATATATATTAATTTAAATATATTCGTTTTTTAATATATAATTTAATAAAATATAGTTATATTTTTATTATTAATAAATATAATATATTTTAATTTTAAAATTTCGGTAATTCGGTATACCGAATTACCGAAAATCCAAAATCTATACCGAACCGAATTACCGAATTTTTTTTTTTAATAACCGAATACCGAACCGAAGGTTCGGTTCGGTTTTGTACCGAATTTTCGGTTTTTCGGTTATTCGGTTCGGTTAACCGAATAACGCACACCCCTACGTTTTATTAGAAATCGAGGGGTCCTTCACGAGGACAACATTACAAAATCTATGGTCCTTAACTGTCGATTGGTTAGTTTTGCATGGTAATAAGATTTTGTCCTCATACATGGCATCTAATTAACAAACCTCGTCCTAGGACACATTGATTATGAGAGGTTAATCATGTTTAGGTTGCTAATGCTTGAATTAATCCGTAATTCTTAACTAATTAGCACACCGACGCTGATATTCGTTTTTTGATTAACTCGTTTTATTAGAAATCGAGGGGTCCTTCCTAAAATCAATTGGTGATAGGAGTGGTTCAAAGAGTTTGAATTATCCGATGTGGGACAACACCCACTTTATTATAATCTCAAAACACCCCCTCACGTGTGGCATGACTGACCTAATACGTGGACATATGAATTGGAAGACTGTGAGCGGAAGCTCGCTCTGATACCATATTAGAAATCGAGTGGTCCTTTTTAAAACCAATTGGTGATAGGAGGAGAAAGCCTCTTATATATATATATATATATATATATATACTGACTCGAAGAGCTTGAATTATCTGATATGGGACAACACACTTTTTTATAATCTCAACACGTTTTCACGTGCGTCACATGTGCAAAGTGATGCGTCATGGCCTTCGCCACGTAAAATTAAATTAGGTAGTGATGATATTATGTTGATTCAAGTGTTTCCCTTTTCCTAAATATATTATTATTATATTATTAGCTCTACATTATGCATAATTTGAGAAATGAACGTGACATTCGAAAAAAGTAAGTTTACATATCAACAATGGAAACAGCGAGAATCTACTGTTGGCGTGGCAGCGGACCCGGTCGAATAATATTGCGGCTAATATTTGAGTAATTAAAGATAAAATGTGGACACCGAGATTTAACGTGGAAAACCCCCAAACAAATCGGGGTAAAAACCACGGGCAAGGAAGAAGAATCCACTATAGAGAAAAAATATAGGAGTTACACCTCTCAATCTATAAAGGAGAAAACCCTCAACCTCTCTCTTTATAGTCGGAGAAAATACCGACAAACTCTCTATTTTTATTCCCTCTCTATCTCTCTTATTTTTATCTTCTGTGGGATGTCTTTATTTAGTGATCGTTGATAGCCTATTTATAGGCAACATAGTCGAGCAAATGAGGTAAGTGCTTACCTCATTTATTAATCTGAACACATTACAAAGTCTTCAGCAGCACTTTGACGTTGTTGCTTCTTTGACCATTCCAAAGGGCCATCTGGCCTTATTATGTCGACAATCTCCCACTTGAAGATTTGATTGAGGATCAATCGGATCTTCACACCATTCTTTCTCCCTTGCCATTCATGTTGCTTACGTCTCTGCTAGGCCACTCGAGGAACGACACCAAATGAACTTGTCAGTGTTGACCGCCTTCGTCAAAAAATCAGCTAGGTTGTCTTTCGTATGAATCTTCAACATATCTACCGTGCCCTCTTCCACTTTCTCACGTACGAAGTGATACTGGACTCGTATGTGCTTTGACCTGGAATGAAAAGCTGGATTCCTTGCGAGATGCAAGGCACTCTGACTGTCACAGAACAGAGGAATATTCTTCTGTTCGTGCCCGAGTTCCTCAATGATCATTTTCAACCATACCGCCTCTTTACTTGCCTGCGTAGCTGCAACATATTCAGCTTCAGTTGTTGACGTCGCAACAACGGATTGAAGCTTCGATACCCAGCTTACGGCTCCGCCAGTAAGAGTGAACACATAACCCGTGGTAGATTTGCTCTTGTCAAGATCACCTGCATAATCAGAGTCAACGTACCCCCTGACAGTAAAGTCTGCTCCTCCGTAACATAATGCAACATCTGAGGTTCCTTTGATATATCGTAGGATCCTCTTCACCGCGCTCCAATGCTCTTTGCCCGGCTTCGCCATGTACCGACTCACTACACCCACTGCATGGGCAATGTCTGGCCGTGTACAAATCATCGCGAACATAAGACTTCCCACCGCTGATGCATACGGTACTCGAGACATCTCCATCCTCTCTTCTTCATTGCTAGGACTCATACTTGAGGATAATTTGAAATTAACAAGAAGTGGGGTAGAAATTGGCTTACAATCCTGCATATTGAAGCGTCGCAAGACCTTCCTCAGATAATTCTTCTGCGAAAGCCAAATCTTCCTGTTATTTCTGTCTCGGTAAATTTGCATCCCTAGAATCTTGTTTGCTGGTCCCAAGTCCTTCATTTCAAATTCCCTAGCCAGCTGTGCCTTAAGTTCTTCAACACGATCTTTGTTGGGGCCTGCTACCAACATGTCGTCAACATACAACAGTAATATGATAAAATCACTTTCACCAAACCTCTTGAAATATGCACAAGGGTCTGCATTCAATCTGTTGTATCCAAGGCTCATGATGAAGGAATCAAATCTCTTATACCAACACCTCGGCGCCTGTTTGAGACCGTATAGAGATTTGTTCAACCTGCAAACCAAGTTCCGTTTTTCTTTGTCTTCAAAACCTTCCGGCTGGAGCATATAAATCTCTTCTTCAAGATCTCCATGAAGAAAAGCTGTCTTCACATCTAGTTGCTCTAGATGTAGGTCGAATGTAGCACACATCGCCAGGAGTACCCGAACAGTCGTCAGCCGAACCACAGGTGAGAATATCTCGTTGAAGTCGATGCCTTCTTTCTGAGCGTAGCCTTTAACCACCAGTCGTGCACGAAACCGCTCTACTTGATCATCGCTGTTCCGCTTGATCTTAAAGACCCATTTATTGCCGATTGCCTTTCTGTCGTCCGGTAGTGGCACCAGCTCCCAAGTCTTATTTTTCTGTAGAGCTTCCATTTCTTCTTGCATTGCCGCCAACCACTGATCCGCATCTGAACTGTTCAGTGCTTCTTGAAGAGTTGATGGCTCTCCATCATCAGTTAGAAGACAGTATGCAACGTTACTGTCCATATCGTAATCTTCATGCCAGGATGGTGCGGCTCTTTTGCGTGAGCCCCTTCTAAGTTCTGGCTCTAAAGATTCGATTGGCCCTTCTTCGTGCTCCGGTGCAGCTTCAGAAGAATCTTGTTCCACAGACTTCCCTTTCACCTGAATCGCCGTAGATTCTGGGCGTTCCTCTGTAGTGCTATCATTTTCTCCGATTAGTTTATCTTCTAAGAAGATAACTTCCCTACTGATGACAACCTTGTGGGCAGTGGGATCCCACAGGCGATACCCCTTCACACCATCAGCATACCCCAAGAACAAACACTTCCTGGACTTCGGATCCAGCTTCGTAGTTTCTTGGGCGTTGTACATCACGTACACAGGACTTCCAAATACATGGAGTTTGGAATAATCCGCTGGCTTTCTGGTCCACATCTCCATCGGCGTCTTCTGATCAATTGCCGTTGAAGGCGATTGATTGATCACGTAGCAGGCGGTGTTGACTGCTTCGGCCCAGTAAGATTTATCCAGACCTGCAGCTCCCAACATGGCTCTTGTCCTCTCCAACAGAGTTCTGTTCATCCGCTCCGCCACTCCATTTTGTTGTGGAGTATACGCCGTAGTGTAGTGCCTTTTGATGCCTTCCCTTTTGCAAAAGCTATCAAATTCCTTGCCAGTATATTCTCCTCCATTATCCGTCCTCAAACATTTGATCTTCTTTCCTGTATCAAGTTCGACCCGAGCCTTGAAATTCTTGAAGGTATCGAACACATCTCCCTTACTCTTGATGATATACACCCAACATCTCCGGGAGTAATCGTCGATGAAGGACACGAAGTACTTCCCTCCTCCTCGGGATGAAACTGGTGATTGCCATACATCAGAGTGAACCAAGTCTAGAATATCGTTGCTTCTAGAATTTGATGTGTTGAATTGTAGCCGATGCTGCTTGTTTGCTACGCAATGCTCACAGAATGGTAGAGACACCTTCGTGAGACCCGGAAGTAGATTCTGGCCCGCAAGAATTTTCATTCCTTGTTCCGACATATGCCCAAGCTTTTGATGCCACAGCATAGTAGATCTTTCGGTTGAATTTCCCGAAGCTACAGACGCTTCCCCTTCTTGCACCGTCTCTCCCAACAGCATGTACAAATTTGCAGCGACCTTTTCACCTTTCATGACTACAAGTGCTCCTCGGAATATTTTCATTATTCCTCCCCGAACTTTGATTTCACAGCCAAGATCATTGAGCTGTCCCACAGACAATAAATTCTTCTTGAGACCTTCCACGTGCCGCACTCCTTGAATAGTGCGAACTGTACCGTCGTGCAACTTCAACCTCACGGTTCCAACGCCTACGATCTTTAAGGCATTATCTTCGCAACTGTACACAGATCCTCCTAAGATAGGTTCGTAGTGGTTGAACCAGTCTCTTCGAGAGGTCATATGATAAGTTGCGCCCGAGTCAAGAAGCCATATCTCGTCATACGCCTTCCTACTCTCCGTTGAGATAGCTGCTTCGCTACACAATACGTCTCCACCTGACGCGTTTGCCATATTTCCCTGAGGATTGGAGTTCTTCAGGCTCCAACAATCCTTCTTCAAGTGACCCTTCTTTCCACAGTGGTAGCATTTCATATCCTTCTTCTTACTTCTTGATTTTCCCCTGCCTTGAGTGTGACTCCCACTTGAACCACGTTCCGTTGATCTCCCTCTCATCACCATCAAAGCTTCGACCTGTTGAGAGCTTGCTTGTTGGTCCTCTTTGTTCTTTCGCCGATTTTCTTCTTCAAGAATAGCAGCCGCGAGGTTATTGAAGACCAGAACTTTCGCGTTGTTCGTCAAGTTGATGATGAGTTGATCATACGAATCAGGCAGACTTTGAAGTAGAATTTCCGCACGTTCTTTATCCTCCGTTTTATACCCCAACGATGTTAGTTGGGAAAATAGAGTATTCAAGACGTTGAGATGCTCCGTCACTGAAGTAGATTCAGACATTCTCAAGGTGAATAATTTTCTCTTCAAGAAAATTTTGTTGTGTAACGACGTCGGCTCGTACAGACTGGTTAGGTGGTCCCAAATCTCCTTTGCCGTTTTCTTTTCTTCGACGCTCGACAATATCTCATCTGCTAGTGCCAGATGCAGATTTGCGACAGCGCTCCCGTCCATCTCGTTCCATTTCTTGTCGTCTGTCACTGTAGCTGGTTTTCCATCGATAGCCTCCAGACAGCCGTCCTTTCGCAAGATAGCTTTTATCTTTAATTTCCACAGTGAAAAATTTCTCCCGTTGAACTTTTCGATATCAAATTTGGCCGCCATAATTTCTGCTCAGTCGTGAGCGATACCTCCGACGGGGTTGCAGCAGATAATTATTGAACTCGTACCGGCTTTTTCGTCACCTTAACAAGGGCAGTATAATATTTATTATTTTCTGATGTGGAGGGTCCACGTTAGTGGCAACCACAGAGCATACGATAAATAAATATATAAAATCCAAGCTAGGCTCTGATACCAATTGTTGGCGTGGCAGCGGACCCGGTCGAATAATATTGCGGCTAATATTTGAGTAATTAAAGATAAAATGTGGACACCGAGATTTAACGTGGAAAACCCCCAAACAAATCGGGGTAAAAACCACGGGCAAGGAAGAAGAATCCACTATAGAGAAAAAATATAGGAGTTACACCTCTCAATCTATAAAGGAGAAAATCCTCAACCTCTCTCTTTATAGTCGGAGAAAATACCGACAAACTCTCTATTTTTATTCCCTCTCTATCTCTCTTATTTTTATCTTCTGTGGGATGTCTTTATTTAGTGATCGTTGATAGCCTATTTATAGGCAACATAGTCGAGCAAATGAGGTAAGTGCTTACCTCATTTATTAATCTGAACACATTACAAAGTCTTCAGCAGCACTTTGACGTTGTTGCTTCTTTGACCATTCCAAAGGGCCATCTGGCCTTATTATGTCGACATCTACCAATTCATTGGAAAAATTAAATAATGTCCGAACTTGTAGGATTATGTATTATTTGGTTCATTGCATCTTTCATTTATATCTATAAAATTCATATGCAATGGAGTAAAGCACCAACTTATGTTCTTGGCGTTCTTTAATCTTGTTATTCTATGATTTGCTTTCCTATTTTAAGAGATTTTATAGAGTTTTCGATACATGATAGACTTAGCTTTAATATAAAAATTAAAATAGCAATAATGACCAATCAACTGCCTAACATTAAATAACTGCTGAAAAATAACAATCAAAGTCGTTGCTTTTTAAAGCTTAAAGCTTAGCTTACTTCTTTTATTGCAACTGAATCACGATACATCATAATCAATCAGCTTCACTAACCTTACAAAAAAAACATGATACATTACAAAACCACCAGAGACCAACAAGATAATAACGAGAAAAGTAACAATAATATATAATCTGATAAGATATTGACAACCTAATTACATGGAAGAAGATATTTTGAAAGTCCTCGAAAGTCAATATGTATTTTAAACTAATATAAAGTAGATTTATTTCTCGTTAATTGATGGATAAAATAAGTATACGGTCAAAAGCAATATCATTCCTGCATTCATTAATTAAAGGGTAAGTATGCAGTGAAAAAGCATTTTCCTAATTTTTTTTACTTCCTTTTACTCTCTTTTGACTTTATTTCTTTTTCTCTTTTGTTTCCCACGTTGTTTTGCCACTTTAATTTTCAAGAAAGCCCTTCTTTTAATTTACTATGGAGAAAGTGGAAAAATTAGACAAAAGCCCTCCCTTCTCTTTATCTCTTTTGTTTTTTTTTTTAACTAAAAAAAAATCTTGTCTTTTTAAGGAAAATGAAATTTAAAGATAAATAAATAATCAAATCAAGTCAAACGTTTAAATACCCAGTCGAAGCATTCTAGTCTTCTGACCACTTTAAAAGTACTTAGGCGTGCCCCATCTCTCATACACATCCTTCAATGTGATTACTCGTCAGATTTTTATTTTTTTATTTTATTTATTAAAACGATGATATATTTTCGGAAAAAGAAAAGGTGAAGAAAGCACTGAAAGATCCATCTCATTAATCTCATTAATATAAACAAAGACTTGGGGTATTTGTATTTTCTTTTTGGAACTTTTCCGTCAGCATGTATGTTATCACATATGTATATATAGGTTTGCTTTGTTTTATTACCAAAAATACTATTTCCTTTTGGCATCTGCTTTAGCTTCCTTCCTTCTTCACATCCTCATGTCTTGTCATATATATATATATATATATATATATTCGTAGAAGATATGATATGAAAGCTGATTACCATTTTCTATCTATATCCCTTTTTTCATTTAGGTAAATATATATATTTCACGACTCACGGTTGAAAATTAAAATTACATAAATGCAATTTCGAATAATCCCCTCACGTGATTCGTCACCATTATCACACCACCACATAAGCTCCACTCTCTCTCTATAAATACCTCTTTTCTCTTTATGAGCCTAAGAACTCATTTCATTCTCACTCTTCTCTTTCTCTCTCTCTCTATTGCGCAAATTCCAAGATGGAAACTTTGTCCATTCTCAAATTCTGGCGAAACCAAACCGCCGTTGCTGACGTCATATCGGAGGCCGCCGTCGCCACCACCGACGAAGACGAAACGACCGACGACGAGGACTCTTTCTTCGACTTGGTATTCGAACCCTCCAACAAAAACTATCACTTCGTAGAATCTCCGAAATGTGCGGCGAAAACTGTTAACCTCCCCACCGTCGCCGGCGACGGCGTTAACCTCTGCTCCTCACCGGTCACCACCCTGCGGTTTCCGACGGTCTCAAAGTCCAAATCTTTCTCTCTGTCTTTCAAGAAACCATCGAAGAACGACGCCGGCGCAGAATTAGAGCAGAGCAAGCGCTTCGCAAGGGACAATAGTCTGAGGAGCAAGATGACGGGCGAGAGCTGTGGGCCGCCGCCGCCGCCGGGGGATCATACGGCGTCGGTTTCGAGGTACTTGAAGCTCATAAAGCCCCTCGTGGCGAAGAAAGGGAGAGTGGCGGAGATTCTATCGCCGTTTGCCTCGCCGGTGAACGCCTCGACGAGGAAGCTGACGCCGATCGGCGGCCGTGTCGGCAGCTTCAAGATTAACATAAACGTGGGGAGGAGTTCTTGGAAGGGGAGATCTGTTTTTCCGGCCTCGGCGCCGGTGGTTCCCGGCGCGGCGGAGGTCTCACGGCGGAGGGACGATTCGTTGCTTGAGCAGCAGAATGATGGGATTCAAGGCGCGATTCTCCATTGCAAGAGGTCTTACAGCTCATCGTCTTCTTCGGCGGCGGCGGCGGCGGAATGTTCGCAGCTCATACGATCGGCGAGTGATCCCTCGCCGCACGAGAAGTTTGTAGCTCAGGGAAGATTTTCGTGTGAAGATCAAAAGAGATGCAGCATATGAATTGATGACGCTTTTTATGACGTCATATTTTAGTTTCCAAGGCTTTTTTTAATGATGGTGCTAAAGATTTTCCAAGATTCGTCTTTTGTTGTAATGTAAAAATTAAATAGGTTTTCATCCGCCTGTAATCAATAGCCTGTGATGTGGCAGAGTCTGATGAAATGAGTAGAGTGTAAGATTTGTTTTATTATATTTTATTTTGGTTTTTCTGTGATATAATTAATGTCGTACGTAGTCTGTGTGTGTCTGCTTATCCCATCTTTTGATGAGGCGAAGTAAATATTCAAAGAAAATGATTATAATATGGGTTTCGGTTCGGAGGTAATTGTGTCATAATTATATTTTTGACGTGAGATCGAGTTTCTTAAATTGATCATTTTAAAGAGCTAGAAAGAAGACTACAAAAATAATAATGACAATGGAAGAATAAATCGAAATTTTATTACAATCAAACCAGAACCACTCAACAAAAAAGTTTCAAATTATCTGAATGATATTATATGATTCACTGGTATTTTGGATCTGCACATGACTGGGCCACTAAATGGGCCACTATTGGGCTACGTTTAAAGGTTAAGCCCATATAGGCCAGATCCAATTGGATAAGATACTGCCCATGGTATTTTCTTGAGATAGTCAAACAAGATGAAATATTCAGAAGTAATATAATTTCTTTTACCTTTTTATAGTTACTCCTCACGCACTAACTTAGTTTAATCTAAATTCTAAACATTATTGTCTGCTATGATACAAGTTATAAATTGAAAGAAACATAATGTTTAGGCCACACAAAGAAATATAAAATTGAAAGAAACGTATTGTTTTTTTACCTACAAAGAAAAATAAATTAAAAGAAAGTCCACTTTTGGCATGTAGGGAGATTTTCTTGTGTTCTTCCACTGTCGTCACTAGGGTTGCAAATGAACCGAATATTTTCGGTTCGGTTCGAGATTCGATTCGAAATTTAAGATTCGAATTCGAAATAAATGAATACGAATACGAATACAAATACTTTTTATGATTCGAATAATTTCGAATACGAATAAGAATATGTTTGTATTCGATTCGAAAAATTAACGAATATTCGATTCGTCTAATGTAATATATAGGGCGATTGACATTTTTGGTCCCTTATGTTTAACCTGTGAGCGTCCGTAGTCCCCGATGTTCACGAGTTACATTTTTAGTCCCTCATGTTACATGTTTTACTCGCTTTTAGGTCCTCCGTTAAGTTGAACGTTAATTTTAACAGAAAAAGACGTGTCATGCTTACATTCCACCTCAAATTTATAAAGTATATAAAAAATAAAATTTCCAGAAAAAAAAAACCAAAAATTAAGAAAAGAACAATTTTAGGGTTCGCCGCACGACTCCCAGCAGTCGCACGCCGCCGTTAGCCGGAATTCTTCGTCGCCATCGGGTGCCGATCAAACCCAGACACACCGTGACCCTCGCCGGCGACAACCACAACAACAAGCACAATTTTATGGTTCCCTTTGGCTAGGGTGTCGGAATCTGGGCGAGGCACTGAGGAGAACCCACCTCGTCGTGTTCTCCACCACCGCCGACCTCATCGTGCCACCACTGTCGGAATCCGTCACCGCCCGATGCCGAGCAAACCCACCTCGCCATATCTGAGATCGCAGCCGTCGCTCCACCACCACCAGATCTGAGCAAACCCAGCCGTCGCTCCACCATCAGATCCGCCACCGTCGCTCCACCACCAGCCACCGCCCTATGCCGAGCAAACCCACCTCGCCATATCTGAGGTCGCAGCCGTCGCTCCACCACCACCAGATCTGAGCAAACCCAGCCGTCGCTCCACCACCAGCCACCGCCTCCTGCTCTCAGAATCGACCACCATCGCCAGATTTGAGGTCGCCCGCCACCACTCGCAGTCGACACCCCTCGAAGCCATCGCCGACCCCGCCATATCTGAGGTCGCAGCCGCCAGATCTGAGGTCGCAGCCGACTCCATCGCCGGAGTCGCCGCTCGGCGCTCCACGTCGCCCGTCGACTGTCTTCCGTCGCCGCCCAGCAGAGAGAGAGAGAGGATAGAGAAAGAGGGGGAATGTCGACATTTCGTTAATTCTTTTTGGTCAAGTTTTATGACGAATAAAAACATGACACAGTGTTCTTTTTGGTTAAAACTAACGTTCGACTTGACGGAGGACCTAAAAGCGAGTAAAACATGTAACATGAGGGACTAAAAATGTAACTCGTGAACATCGGGGACTACGGACGCTCACAGGTTAAACATAAGGGACCAAAAATGTCAATCGCCCTAATATATATTTAAATAATATATATTATATATATACTTGTAAGCCGTAATAAAATATTAGACCCAAATTATTTATTTGTTTTGACCCATAAAAGGAAATAAAGCAAACCCTTCATCTATTTAACTCACGCTCCAAGTGTAAAAATAAAAAGCAAATACGAACATTGAGTTGTTTCTTAGATTTTGTAATTTTTCGGAATTATTTTTTAATTCTAACAGGTTTTATGGGGAAAAAATTGAATTTTTCTATCGAATATTCGAATATTCGAATATTCGCGAATATATTCGAATATCTAATCGAATCGAATCGAATCGATTTTTAGGATTCGAATACGAATCGAATCGAATACGAATACTTGGAAAAATTAACGAATACAAATTGAATATTATGATATTCGATTCGATTCGGTTCGTTTGCAACCCTAGTCGTCACAGCACTAAGTTAAGCTTAGCTTAGCTGTATTCATATTCTATGGTGGGTTGAAGTTGCTTTATCTTCTTGATATTTTATTTATTATAGCTCACCAACATTATACTTTCGATAAAGCAGCTGTAAGAAAATGCCAAAGTACGAGTTAGGACCATTCTCAAGGACCGTACAAAAAAGGACCTCTTCAATTTTTTCTTTTCCTTCTAATTTCCCTCAATTAGAGTAACTGAAAACAATATTTTTCACATCAGATCAGCCTATTGGGTGAATTTATAACTTTATTTATCTTGCTCTGCGGAATAGTTCTATATCTTTGGGAGTTTGTGATTCATGACAAGGAAAATATATTATAATATATAAATATATAATTAGAGTTAGGAGGTACGTCTGTGGGTGTGACTCGTTTTGCACCAAGTGATTTGTGCTGCTTGGAGCTTGGTGGTGATGATAAGATGTATAGGATATAATTCTTTTGTCAGCTTTTTATGACCTAAATATGAAACCAATTTCCCACTATTTCAACATGTCGTTTTGTATTTTGTTTTCTCCACATAAAGGTATTTTCTTCATATTTTGTTCGGGTTGATTTTGTGAATATAAAAAAGTTAAAAATTAGGATGAAACACCTAGTTACTAGTTGTTTATTACACGGATGAACATGAATCCTAGATAAATTTCAAATTTCTTCATTCCAAAGTTGACGTGGTTGCAATATTTTGGGCACTCTCTTGGCATTTAAATGCATTAAACGTGTGTATTACCCGTGTTAGGTGATTTAATCAAATTGATTACTTACTTTCCTAACCTAGTGTAGCTATTCTTTTTTAATCGTTTTCTAATCTTTCAACATGGAATATTATTTTATTACGTGGTTACTAATAAAAGTAAAATATTTTTCTAGGTATTGCTGAAAAGTTCATAGATTATTAATTACTCGAAGTTTCATTCAACACTGTATTATTGGTTCGTATCAAATAATTTATTTTTAGAAATTACGATGACATGGTTTTTTGTTTTTTTTTTCTTTGTGTGGATGGTCCCCCCTCAAGTCAAAAACTTTAATTTTTCATCTCATAATCGTTCTATTCGATATCATACTTCATAAAAATAAAGTAATCAAAACAACGTAAACTCACAAAAAGTTGGACTCTTGAGTCTGAAGTGCACTTGTGATTATTTTCAAGTGCAGACGTATTATTTATCGTTAAATACTTGTAAAAGAGAAAGTGCTCCCATTCTAAAACTATCACATTCATAGTCTATAAATACTTGTAAATCTCACGTCTTCTCCAAGCTCTCTTCTTCTTACAATCTTCTCTCTATTACCAACAGTTTCATAACAAATATTCATGGAGAATTCTACCCCACAGGATCAAATATCATCATGCCGAAGAACACTTCTGCCGCTGATCGAAGCCATAATCAAGAACGACGATGCGAATCTTTCGAGCAGC
This sequence comes from Craterostigma plantagineum, assembly GCA_027422505.1. Lineage (NCBI taxonomy): Eukaryota > Viridiplantae > Streptophyta > Magnoliopsida > Lamiales > Linderniaceae > Craterostigma > Craterostigma plantagineum. Next base: position 29,006,669 of record JAPQWV010000003.1, on the reverse strand, counting down.
AACTCAGTTTCTGTAAGTTCAGTTAAAATCATCTTAATGTAATAATATGATCATCTTTACATTAACATGTTATTTATACCTACCGCCCTAAATGGCGCAGATGACTCATTCGATCTCCGTTAGCATGCCATCGTCTCCCAAGCCAGACGTTTCGAATCCTCAGAAAGTGAAGGGAAGGTTCTACTCTCAAGAAATGGAGAAGCCATGCTTGAAATCGGCGAACCTCATCCTTCCTATGAGAAACCCTAGTTTGAATAAGCTCATTGCGGACAAGAGATTCGACTCTTTCAAGACGTTTTCGGGGAATTTCGAAAGACAAATATCGATCCTACGAGGTGGTAATAAGACCCATGAAAACGCCGACGAACACGAACCTCATCGTCAACCATCTGAAAACGATGCTAGTAAGGATAACCCTTTGCCCGTCGATCGATACTTCGATGCCCTAGAAGGCCCCGAGTTAGACACTTTAAAGGTAAAAAAAGAAATACGCTGATTTTCGATACTAGGTTTTCGATGCTGGAAAGAAAAGAAAAAGCCTAACGTACTGTTGTTCGATGCGTTCTACCTTAAGTTTTTCTTCATCTTTTCCGCGCTCGAATTCTGCGTATCAAACTCATCACCCTAAACTTTCTCGAAAACGAGGCTATAATAACGCGAACTTTCCTTACGCAGGAATCGGAGGAAATCATCCTACCGAAAGACGAGAAATGGCCGTTCCTTCTCCGTTTCCCCGTAAACTCCTTCGGAATATGCCTCGGCATGAGCGGACAAGCCATCATGTGGAAATCCCTTTCAACCTCGGAGTCCACGAAATTCCTCCACGTCCCGCCCGAAATAAACCTAGTCCTATGGCTCGCCTCGGCCCTCCTCGTCCTAATCGTCTTCTCCATCTACGCCCTAAAGATAATCTTCTACTTCGAAGCCGTCCGCCGAGAGTACTACCACCCAATTAGGATCAACTTCTTCTTCGCCCCGTGGATATCCCTTCTCTTCCTCGCCCTCGGCGTCCCCGCCCGAATATGCAAAACCCTACACGGGTCGCTTTGGTACGTTCTGATGGCGCCCATTTTGCTCCTCGAGCTAAAGATTTACGGGCAGTGGATGTCGGGCGGGCAGCGAAGGCTTTCCAAGGTGGCGAACCCTTCGAACCACCTTTCCGTGGTGGGGAACTTTGTCGGCGCTCTGCTCGGAGCGTCGATGGGGATTAAAGAAGGTTCCATCTTCTTCTTCGCGGTGGGATTGGCGCACTACATCGTGCTGTTCGTTACGCTCTACCAGAGGCTCCCGACGAACGAGACGCTTCCGAAAGAGCTCCATCCCGTCTTCTTCCTGTTCGTCGCCGCGCCGAGCGTCGCGTCGATTGCTTGGGCTAAGATTCAGGGAAACTTCGATTTCGGGTCGAGGATCGCTTACTTCGTCGCGCTGTTTCTCTATTTCTCCCTGGTAAGAAATTCAGACTAACTAATACTATGAGCAAAGTGTACACCTTCATTCCTAAGTTGGTTGGGAGTTCTCTATTACTTGTTTGTCATGTTTTTCAACACATTAGATAAAGAGTAGCGAACCCTAATAAAAACACAGACACTTGCTTCTCATGCAGATTAGCCAAAAACTTCGTTGTATCGCTGAAAGATTTTTCGAATCTAATTTTTGCAGGCGGTGCGCGTAAACTTCTTCCGAGGATTCAGATTTTCGCTGGCTTGGTGGGCGTACACGTTTCCCATGACGGCGGCGGCCACGGCGACGATAAGGTACTCGAGCGTAGCCACGACCGTCGTGACGAAAGGCCTCGCGGTGTTGCTATGCGTCGTCTCGACGCTCATCGTCGGCGCACTGCTCGTGACGACCGTCGTCCACGCTTTCGTTCTCGGAGATCTCTTCCCCAACGACAATGCCATCGCACTGAGCGAAAGGAAGAAGCCTCGAAAGTCCAAACAAAAGTGGTATCACGTGAAGATCGAAAGCTCGGATTCTAATGTCGAGAAGTTTTTGAAGTATTTGGACGGCTCGGCCGGTAAGGATATCGAGTCCGGCGGTAAATAATAATAAGGACGTCGTACTTAGGGTTTTGAGGATCTTTTGTGTATGGTTTTGTTTTTTTTTTTATCAGTTTCTCAAGGGGAGAACGCCCTCGCGAGTTTGAGGTTAGATACAAGTGATTTTGCTTGTCTTGTTTGCTTCATCGAACGAGAACGTCGAGATATTATTGCTGGGAATCTTCTAGTCAAGGTCAACTTGAAGTTCTTTTATCTTCAAGAATTTATTATATAACTTAATGTTTTAGCCGACCAATTAGCTTCTAAACATCATTAACATCTGAATTAATACTAATTAAGAGCACAGCTTGGTTTTTCAAAGTGAATTTTAGTGTCAATTATTTTACCAAGAACGGAACTTGAGTCCATTACCTGCCATAAATATGGGTACCAGGTCCCTGTCCGTAAAATGTTAGGTTGAAGTAATACAATGTACCACAAGTAACCTTTTTGTATAGGGTGACGAATAAAGTATACTGTAGATTAGCCATTACGAAGAGATGACATGAAGCATATATCATATTTTTCGACTATTTTATAGACATATACAATTTTTTTTGAAGATCAAACTATTAATGAATTAACACGAACTTTCTCATATTGTTAATGCTGTATTATAGATCAGCAGAAAAATAACAGTTTTACTATATATTTAACAACATAAATTGATTGCTTCGAAGTTTTTCAACCATATCATCAGAAAATCACTGAAGCAATGCATATGGAATAATTTGAGTGAAGATATTGTTGAGTTATCATCAAAGCAGAGTACTTGGGATCTTACAAAGACTATCATTCGTCTTCATCCTCGGAATCAACTACCATCCTTCGACGCCTTCTATTTGAGCTATCTTTGTGTGTCTGAGTGTTTACGTGCTCTGTTTTTTCGTCGTCAAGATCTGCCAACAACTCATCCTCAAATATTGTCTCTTTGGAATTTTCCTTCGATGCTTCGAACCCCTTCAGTTCAATGCTACAGCTATTCAAGACAGATGCATCGGCTACTATCTCATTGGGTAGTGTTGACGCATTCCTGAAATTTAGTATGGATAAGCATACCGTTGAAATGAATGTATCAAGTCCTGTACGAACAGAGAAAGTAGTACCTTTCGGAAACGTTGCAATGTCTGTTAGTTGAGTTACTTTCTGCTGCAATCTTATCGTTCGAATCGGTTATAAGCAGCTCTTCATCTTCCCTCTCTGAGGAAACTTTCTTTCTTTTTCTGCATTATGTGCAGAAACGCATGAATGAAAGCTAACGGGAGAGAGAGAGGGAGAATAAGACATACGCTATGACAGAGTGAAGTGACTCATCATCGTCGGAGATATTGCCTTCCGCTAACTTTGGGGAAATTATCTTATTATGGTCCTTAGCTCGGTCACTTTTGCTCCGTTTGCTTCTGCAGACAGATGGCGATAATGGTTGGGGGAAAAAAGCAGAGTAAGACCTCACACTTCACTCAACAGTTTGCTTAAGGAGCGAAAAATTGTCGACAATCAGACATGTTTGATAGTCAGAGGTTTACCTCTTTCTCAATGAAGACAATACTACATTGTCCGATTCACTTGCATCTTCCAAAGACGTGTCGCTGGAATCCTCATCCTTCAAATGCATTTTCGCACCATCCAATTTCTTTTTTTTGGCAGCGACAAGACCGAGTTGCTTGAGCTTGTGTGTAACCCGAGTCGCAGGAATTTTTCCGGAGCCATCAAGTGCATTAGCTATCATGTAGCTGCATCTCCTGTGATCTTTGAACCTTTGGGACATCATAGGTTTTTAATCAGTTTCTATTACTGAAACAAAAAAAAGCCCAAAAATATATGATAAATATACATAGAGCAAGTACGTACTGCTCGAATAATTCTTTGATCTGAAGCTCTTGATCGGGACTAAATGCCTGTATTCTTTTTCTGGAACGCCTATAAGAAAAGAGATGGCAAGTTAACTCGTGAGAGAAGACAACAAAAACCACCACAGATGAAATTCATCGAGTCAATATTGCTATATACCCGCTATATGTTAAAGGCCAGAGTAATAAACACGGCATAGCAAGCTCATGAAAAATACAAGCATTGCATGTGATATTGCTCTCGTACTAGTTTAGATTTTCTTAAGATAACCTATACCATAGTATATATTAATTCAGATAAATCATTAACCTGTCACTTTTCACTCTGCATCCTTCTTCCTCATCAACTAGGTCGTTTCCTCCTTTTTCAGAACTTCCACGCTCTGCTTCAAACTGTTCCTTCCTGAATCATATAAGCAAACAATCAATAACTTAAAATTTGTAATAAGTATTCTCAACCCAAATACTGGACAACTCAAAATGCCACACCCTTGACCGTCATTAATCGATACAAAAAAGTCATCATCGCCCAACGCATCTGCTATACTCCTGCGGACTGGTAAACCACCATCGAATAAACCATTTCCTCCATTCACTGCGCACCTTCTGCCCTCGTCACTTTCACTTCTCATACTCTTGAGGTCCTTTAACATGGAGTCACAATTTATATGTTGACATTCTGCTCTTGTCTTCCAAAATAAGACCTCCACAAGAAGCAGTGGATTACTCTTCATTTTCCGCAACAGTCGCCTAGTCAATGTTGTTAAAAATGTGACTATGTTTTCATGTTCTTTGCTAGGCCTTGCTCCCTGTTCCGCGAGGATTTCATAGAATATCATGAGGAGCGATAACTGTGGAATTGTTGAGAATTTGAACTCTTAGTGTTTACCAAATGCAGAGATTTACTTCAAAGCTGAAAATTTACAGAAAAAGGGACGTCAAATAGTTACCTGGTATAGCATTGGAGCAAGATCCAGATCATCACTGATTCGTCGGAGCATGCTTATTATGTGGTGGTTTGTGGTGAATGAGTTGCTCCTATAAAATTTCAACAACCAGCACAGCTTCTGAATGATGGTGGCGTTAGCTAGAGCAGAAACTAAAGAAGATGCATTAAAGTCAACTTCAGCTCTTTGCACTGGCTCCTCTTCAGAAGAACTACTATTATCATTGTCAATATTTAAACCATCAGTATGGACAAAGCTTTGCTCTTCAACCTCTAATGCATCACCATCTCGATTAGCTGATGCTAATACTGGATCGTCAAGAATAGAACCACTGATGGTTTCTTCAGCTTCTTTGTCAACAATGCCCGTGCCTGTTAGCTCTTTTTCATTTTTGCCTTCTGTTTTCTTTTTTTTCCTCTGTTTTTTCTTCTTGGAAACCTTCAAACCAGAAAGGCAGTTCTTGATAATAGGCATTTAATTATATGGTAACACAGACAATTGAAAAATTCAAACTATTTTTTGTCAACTGATATGAGTTTGCAAAATTGAAAGTTTCAGAATTTATTCTAGTAGAACGAAACGGGAACAATGAGTCTTTAATAAAAAAAACATGCAGAAAGTGTATAATAAATGCAAAAGAAAATAATATCCACCCGTAATGTGCCGCGTGCTTGAAGGTTCTCCATCAGTCTTATAATCACATGCACACTTTCCACCAAGTTGGCAAGATCACTGAAGAATGAAGAAAATACAGCATCAATACAGCCTAATTTCAAATGAGAGATGAAGTAACGAGCTAACTTATAAGTTGAACATAGCACATAACATCAACATGGGAGCCTGCTCATTTAAGAAATTATTTCATTAGGGGTAAAATAAAATTATCAACTTCTAGAGATTATCTTCTATAGAACAGACAGATTAACGCAGAAAGTTTAAACGCCCAGGTATAATGAGGATCTTTTATTCATAGCTATTAAATAGTGTCAGCTTGAGCAAATGAGAGAGGAACCTCTTTGGTTGTTTGAGACTGTCAAACGACCTAATTAAGGTTAAGAGAAACCGTGTCATCCCTTCCTCAGTTTGATCATAGAACAACTTGTATAGAAGGATGCGGGCTGTCTGAGGTTCACTTGAATCATCTTCGGATTGCTTTAATACCAACTCCAGCATACGTATCTTCACAGGATAATAAAATCCAGTAAGATATAGCATTATAAAGCATTCTGGAGAAGGATGAGAATAAATCAAGATAAATATCAACAGAATGTTCCAGTGTTAGAGGTAAGAAACATGGATGTGGATATTGGATATCTAGCAAGGAGTATTGCGGATAACAACTAATAAAGCTACACGTTATGATATAATGCCTTTGACTCAGCACAATAACGAGAAACGAAAGGGTAAAAACACTGATCAGATAGAAATATTTACCAGAACTTTCACGAGGGATCCTGCTGCTGAGAGGAATTTGTAGTCATTTGTTTGTTTCAGACTGTCGAATGCAAATCGCCATTTTGAAATGACCATGGAAAACATTTGCTCGTTTAATGTCTCAGCAACTGGTCCACAGATACTGCCTTTAAATAGAGTGTCACTGGTAGTTTCTGGTGCTTCAAATTCCATGCTAATGCTAGCCTGTCCATGCATAAGCACAAAGAATGTCAGATTAAACACGAAGTTCGTCGACTACAAAGTTCAATGTAAAGTTCAATGTACTCCATTTACAAGACGGGCAAGTGTTACGACAGCCCAGTTGTCCTTAAGGGCCTTTAACAATTAACATAGAATAGATGCCACAGTTCCTATTCAATATGATTGCTGTGTATCAGGCTACCAAACTTTATCCAGTAACTGATAAATTTAACACAACAACCCTTTCTTACCCTTGAACTTCGGAATTTGTGATACTGAAATGATGTAACAAATTGAGCGACCTGAAAGAACATGACAAGATCTGTACTCTGGATTTCCAGTTGATCTTTCTCGATATCCTCACGGATTGACTGCATTAAAACTGTTGGACATATATAATTATAAGTGAAACTGCATACATCAATAAACAAAAATGAGGAGAAACAAGAATTGCAAATAGAGTTTCATTCAATTGAAGTACATCAATGAAATACCATTGTATCCTCCACTTAGAAACTGGGTTACAAATTCGCTGAGTAATCCTAAGATCTTATTTTCCGTTGATGGAAGTACCCGATCATCACAGACTGCTTTTTTAGAAGGACCACGAAAACCCTTATGACATTTGAATAAAGCACCCTCGTCGGCAGATGGATTTCCTTTCAGAAGAGCTTTAGAACCATCCTGATGGAGACGTAAAAAATATCAGTCAATTCATACATTGTGTGTTTCAATGCGTATAATACAATACTAATTACCAGACACTTAGTGATAGCTCTGAAGAGCTGCTTATAATGCGATAAAGATAAAGTCATTACATTATTAGTACTCATTTTAACAAAAGGATACGTAACAGATGATAAGAAGTAGGTCGCAAGTCTAATACCAAGGTCATACGGGTGAACGTTCCAGTGAACTGCGAATAGCAACTGAGATTGTGAAATCTGGTAAGCTTTTTCTTCTCCTGTTCTTCCTTCATTATACATTGGAGGCTGGTAATACAATTTTCAGGATTACCTTCCACCTCCACCTAACATATAAAAACAGGTAAGATGCAATATCCTATAAGGATCCTATAAACCTATATGCAAATGATATATGCATAAATGCAACTGTTTACACATATAATATACCTCTGAACCTTTCAAATGAGCCTCGGCAATGATTTCTGGATCTTGCCCCTTGAATATGTAGTAGAAAATTTCTAGCAAAAGCAAGTTGTCTTGCCGTAAATAGCAACGTGACCCACCAGCGTGATGTGATAAAGCCAATATCAAGTCCATGACATTTTCTTGAAACATTAGCTTTATAAACCGATCCCGGAGGAATAAAAATGGAGTAGCTGATCCTCCAGCTTTCTGTAGATTGGATATATCTTGTATTGCTAGAAGATTCCGGAAAAAAGTAAGGATAAGCTGAACCAATTTCCAGTCATCCTCCGTGAACGATTCACTGTTATCGTGCAATTTATCAATATGACGATCATGAAAAGAGTCAAAACTACCAAAACAAAATCTGGAGCGTTGTAATGAACTTGTATTAGCATCTCGAATATGTGGTTTAGCATCTGATCCATGGCAAATACCAAAATACTGACTTACTTTTCCAAATTCTCGAGGGGACACTCTAGGATAGACACTATCACTGGAACAATATCGCTAAATGTTATTGCATACTTCAGCCTCCATAAGTACTCAATCTGTTGTGCTACATCAACCGAAGTAGGCTCAACAGGCATAGTCAGGAACACCAGTACTTTCACTGAAATAGATATAAAAAATGCACAAGAGACGAAAATTAACTGGTAAAATATAATCGGATATGTCTCAATCGCGAAATCATTTCTAACCATCACGGTTCAATTGTTACCTGCGTTCAACACTAGACTGCGATCCTCCCCAAAGAATTGAATAATTGGGATCAAATCTTTGCTCACTATGTTCCATTTACAAACTTGCTTGAACACTTCACGTTTTTCGGGGTCGTCGCGTCTCAGATACCTCAGCAAGTCCTTCAAATTGTCTGCAAAGCAATCGTTGCAAAAAACATTATAACGCCTACGTTCAATCAGCTGATAATGAAGATAAATTCGAAATCTCCCCAAAATACAAAGCGCGTTAAGAAGTAACCAACGTACCAGAACAATACTCTCCTTTGACGTAGCCAGTGACCTTGCCACTATCGTCTTCCTCTGCTGCAACGAGGCCAGCGCAAACACTAGATAATCCGTCCATGAGTTTAGCTTAGAACAGATTTGGGCGACTCTTTTGAGATTTGGAAATCGAAATTGAGGGCTTTGAATGTTGATATCAGTATATTTTCGAGAGCATACTTTTCCCGCCTTATTTGAGGAGTTGGGCGGGAAACAAGTGTTTTTATTGTTTTATTTTATCAGAGTTGGGCCGGTCATCGCTAGTTTGGGCCGCTCACCTCTCACAGACCACGTCAGCACAGTGTCACCTTAAACGACGTCGTCCCAACCCTATCTCCTCTTCTTTCACCAACTGCATGCAAATGAGCTAGCTGAAGCTCATTCCCCAATTTCAAAACCCTAAAATTCAATTCAAACCAAAATATACAATCGGACTACAGAGTTTCAGAATCATGCCCACGATATCCATCTTGAATTTCTCAATCGTTGCACCATCGCTCGTTTGTTCCTCTAGGAGAATACATTTTCCTTCGAAACCTCGAAATGACACCAAGTTCAGGACTTGCCCCAGTGTTTTTTCCATTTCAACCAAGCGCCTAGTTCGTTCAAGGTCATCAGAAGGCGAAGCAGCAAATACTTCCGAAGCAGAAGACGAGTGGTTGCAGAAACTTCCTGAGAAAAAGAAAGCTTTGTACACACACAGCTTGCCCTGCATTGAAGCGTGGTTGAAGAGTCTTGGGTTTTATCAGAGTAGAGATGACAGAGCTGTTTGGTTCGTTGAGAAGGCTGATTGGCACGCACAGCTCTCGCTCGATGTCACGGATTTGTACATAAGGTTCGTTTGTTGCTGTTTTGGTCTGATAGTTCATATCACATTGCAAATTAGCAGCTTCAAGGATTGTTCTTGGATTGTTTTGCATAATGTTTGGTCGAAACACCGATCATCTTTTATTCGGTTTCTTCGATGTTGAAACTTTGCGTTTATAGTAAGGAGAAAATTACAGGTATCTGAAGATTGGACCGGGCAACCTCGAGAAAGACGTTGAGAGGAGATTTAGCTATGCTCTAAGTAGAGAAGATATTGAAAATGCCATACTCGGAGGACCGTGACGCTGAGAGGAGATTTTGCTTCTATTGACAGCGATTTCATCTTTTCGGCTGCAATGTGATCTGTAAAGATATCCATCCTATGATTATGAGACATATCTGGTGAGTAATATAATACAACCTTTGGCAGCTTGTTTTTCCTGGTGCAAAGCCATAATCACACACATACAGCTCTTATTGACACAGATGCATGTGGCCCTCCTTTATTACGCACATACTTTCCTTAGGTTTCTAATTGACGAGGTATATAACATATATTACATGATACGTATCAGTGTCCGTAATTCTTGGAATCATCTTCGAAAGTATCGGACACTGCCGCCCCACGATGTCCATCTCCGTCGATCGCGCCATTGTCTTCGCCTGAGATTTCCTCGAGCGAACGTCCCTTAGTTTCGGACACCATGAAAGTGCATAGGAACCCAACGATGTTCGTAAAAGCCAATATGATCATAGCTTTCTTGATCTTCTTCTCATCTGAATCTTGGGTGTAGTTCTGTATCCCAAAAGCACCCACCATTGCGCCAGCCTTTCCCGCCGCTGCACTAAACGCATGGCACGTGGACCTGCCCCCAGGATGTAATAAAGTAGTTAGGTTTCTATTCGAAAATTCCTTGGTCGAAACGAAATTTTAAATCATGGTTTTTACCTAACCCTAGTCGGGAAAAGCTCGGCAGGGAGGACGAAAGTCGTGCTATTAGGGCCGAAGTTTGCGAAGAAAAACGTTAGCCCATAAAGCGCGGCGAAGGTCCACTTGTGCTCGGACGTCCTCAAGTACTCGTAGTTGATGCCCATGACAAGCATGAAAATGGACATCATGAAAAACCCGACCAATTGTATGTAGAATCTCCCAATCTTCTCGATGAAGGCCACGGTGAACCAATACCCGGGAAACGTGCCCAGTAGGGCGATCACGAACATTGCCCGAGAGGTCTCGAACATCTCGCGCAGGGCGTTCATGTTCTCGGGCTGGTTCACGAGGCCCATCGTCGGGAAGATGTCCTTCTGCGTGAGGTTTTGGCTGTAGAACGCTATGTCGAGTAGGAACCAGGTCGACATGGTGCCGACTAGGTGTTTCCCGTGCCGGGCGAAGAACTCGTTCGAGAAGAGCTTGTAATCGTTCGCCGAGTTGAACTGTGCGACCTGTCCGAAAAGAACGATGCGAAGGATGTATTAAAATAATATTGTGGTTCCGTCGGAAAAATGCTTAATTGTTTTTTTCATCGAACAAGCTATGGGGTTTCAGTACCCGAACTGACGTGGTTGCAATTTAAGGACAATAAGTTTTGAAATTGAACAATTTAACGACATAATTCGTCGGAAACTTAATTTTTTGCCGGAGCTTCGACACGTGATCTCCACGTGCCAAATAATTTAGAATAAATCATACGTGACGTGACAGTTTCAAGACACTCGACCGAGACCGCAATTTAGGGATGGATTGAAGAAATTTAACCACACACGTATGTAAACTATATCAACTTCGACTCAGGTTAGTATATATGTTTTAAGAGTTTGCACAGTCTAATACTACCAATTGGTTTTAGAACGAAGCTCTCAAAGGTAACGGACATGGGATGCTTGTTATAACTGTTTATCCCATTTTCGAAAAATTATATCGACCCACAAATTGATTTTAGAATGGAAACATCGACTCTAAGATGTAAATCTTTCAAAAGAAAAACGTACCTTCTCGTTATCATCTTGAACCTCGATCTCGAGAACCCGCCCCATGTCCGCCGCCGCCTGCTTCGCGTTGCCCTCGATCAACGCCGTGTACCTTCCCGTCTCCGGCATCTTCATCCTCCAATAGTACGTCAGGAGCGCGGGCAACGCCCCGAGCATCAGCACGATCCTCCACACGTAGTCCGCCTCGGGCTGGGTCGAGAACACTGGCTCTTCGTTGTACGGCTTCGCGCCGTAGTTATCCAAGAAAATCTTGGACACGACCATCGAGACGAGCCCCGCGAATATAATCCCGACGCCTTGCATGGCGAACACCGCCGCGATGAACGCCCCTCGAGTCTTCTTATTCGCGTATTCGGACATGATGGTAGCAGACAGAGGATAGTCCCCTCCGATGCCGAACCCTAGCCAGAACCTGAAGAAGCAAAGGGTTCCCATGACCGCCTTGCGCTCGAAGCTGAAGGAAAGGCCCGAGCATATGGCGCAGAACGCCATGACGACTAGGGTTACGCCGTAGACTTTCTTTCGGCCCAACTTGTCGCCAAGGAAGCCGAAGAAGAGTTGGCCCGTCAAGGTCCCGACTAGGGCGACGCCGGTGACGAAGTTGTTTGTATTCCGAGGGAGTTTCCCAGGCTTGGCCGAGGTGGGGTCGAAGTAGTAGAGTCGGCCCAATAGCTTGGAGACGGTGGAGATGCAGAAGAGGTCGTAGGCGTCGGTGAAGAAGCCCATGCCCGCGATGACAATGGCCTTGACGTGGTACCACTGTGTCTGGGCGTTGTCTAAGGCGTTCAGAACCGAGATGCTGTTTGAAGAAGCCATTTTATTTGTTTTTTCTTTCTGAAATTTTTTTGGGGTTGTGTTATGTTGAGGAGAGGAGGTTGGGTTTTGTGTGTGATATATGTAAGATTGTGGAATATTATTTTATTGTGATTTAGGGATTTTTACGAGGGTTAGTAACAAGAAAGTGTTTGGCTGGAGGAAGAATTTGTCTTAGCATATACTCGCAGCGTATGGGGAAATCAAGAATGGATTTTCGGCAGCTAAAGTAAATACAAGAATAGATGTTATCTATTACAGATGTCATTGTCTTGTTTCTGCATTGTATGTACAGGAGAAATGGAGTCAACCTTAGGGATGCCAATGAATCGAATCATAAATCGAATATTTCTCGAATATTCAAATCAAATATTGAATATTTGTATTCAAAGTCATCTTTTATTTTCTATTTAATAAAATATAAACAATATTATATTTAAAATATATATTGAATCATAATAAATTGCATTTAAACATATCATGAATTGTAATATATTATATTTAAATGTTTTATTTTATATTTGAATATATATTAATTTTACTATTAAATTATTCAAATCGAATTATTCGATAAATATTCGAATCGAATATTGTGATATGTTATTCGTATGAAGACATTATTCGAATCAAAAAAGTATTTTTATTCGTATTCGTATTTGAAATATTCGAATTCGAATCTTAGAATTTTGAACGCGAATCGAATTCGATTCATTTGCATCTCTAGTCAAGCTGACAACCTCAAAAGAACTGGTTTAAAATCAAGACAAACATATAGCAGATTCTCATCTAAAGGCCAATGAGAGTCCAGTATAAAGACAACCCGAAGATATTAAAGCCGAAAAGGCGAAGAACGACGCGAAAAACTGGACATGGTGTGACGGACTCCATTAAATTCTATCCAAGACTGCTATCTAATGAAAAAACATTGGTAGTTCCAACGAAAATGTGCACCTAAAGACAGCATTCTATTGTAAAATGGAAAACGAAAGGTAACATCTTAAATATCTAATGAAGAAAATGCAGCAGGGCACCTGAAAATTTACTCTCCCAACACTACTTGATCATCGAGCACCATCCTTCCTTCATTCGTTGTATCACCTGCTATTTTTTCGGTCGATTTCGACCTCGTTGAATTGTCAGTTTCTTCTTCTATAACCTGGGGAAGTTCCAAAGGTGTGGCCGCTGGGGCAAGCTCCACATACCCTTTGGGAGCATTTGGAGCCTCATAGCCAGTGGGAACGTAATTAGGGACCCTATGAGAAAATCGAAACATTTCTTCCTTGGGTAGACCAGTTCTTATACAGAGCCCAAACGTCGCCTTTCTTGGGAAGTATAAGGATGCTCCCACGTTGGCCCTTTGCCCAGCGAACTTTCTGGGAAAAAGCGTTGATGTTTTTGCAAGTTTCGTACTTACCAACCCTAAATTCTCCGCACGTTTTGTAGAAACCAGAGGCCACCCAGTCTATGGAGCTGAATTCGACGTTCGTTTTCGAGTTAAGCCAGCTGATTTTTAGCTTGAATGGGTCCCGGGAAATAACCTTTGAAATCAGAGCATAGAAGCAAGGCATGCCGTCGTCATTATCATATGCAGCCCAAACCTCATTATCATTGAAAGTACTTTTGATCCTATCTTGGTCGAAATCATGGAAGTCGGGAAGGACGGGTATTGCTGCTTTATCTTGGACATCGTCTTTAATCTCTTCGCCAGCCGAAGAAATGTTGGCCTGGCCCTTTTCTTGTTGTGCAGCCATCTTAGTACCAATTGAGTCAGCGTTGCCGTTTTGACCATCAGCTTTTTTGTGCCTCTCTTTCTCAGTGGATTTCAATTGTTCCTTTGCTTGACGTGCAAATTTAGCAGCGTTCTGTACCTTCCACTGGTTCCACTTGTCCGAAATCTCCTTCTTAGCCTTAGCTACTAGCCTGTTCCTCATTTCCATAAGGGACAATTCCCATGCCCGGTTTACCATAAGTGCCAGAAAATCCATATGCATTCAGACCATTAGTTGTCCCATTTGCAGCTCCAAAGTTGAAGTTTCCTCATGTGTCAGTACTAGCGTAGCTCATTCCATATCTACTGATATTATCATCAACTCTTCTATGTTTAACAACGTTCCACACAGAAGAAGGGTTCAACTCCTTCGATACAGAAGAAGCATGCGCCTCGGCGTACGACGTCTTCAATTTATTCTGCGCCGTCTGAACAACAGAGGCAGCTTTCGCAGCTATGGAAGTATCTGTGTTTTGTACGCTACTCATTCCAGGGAATGGCTCACGATGATATTGCGAAAAGTTCGATGAACTCGAACCTAGGCCGGGCTTTGGTGCAGATTTCTTTTCAGCTGACTCATTTCTTCCCGAATCTATAACCTTACAATCAGGGACACGATCATTACATAATGATTGTTGCTGTTTCTTGGGAGAAGCATTCGATGTGTTAAGGTTATTCGGCGGAGGGGGCGTCTCTATAGCAGTAAACGGTTGGTTACAATTTGGACATAGGAGAGTACTGTTGAGATACGCCTTAAGGTACTCGTAATTGATCTTACATCGATGACAAGTAGTCCAAAATGTGTCCGTTATTTGATGGGTGGTCATAGTAGGATTGTGAGGAGGCTCGAGTTTTTTACTATTTGCCTGAGATCCATTTCTACTGGAAAAATTGAAATGCCCGTTTGCCCGAGATGGTGACGACCCATTTCTCTGCGTAGATGCTGATGTGGCACTTGTATGTACCTGAGCTCCCGACCCACCCGTATTCGCCCGAGCTCTCTGATGAGATCCCGAGCCAGCGGTATGCCTTGGGGCTCTTTGTTGAAATACTCTAACACCGGCCCTTCTTTGATTATAAGACAATCTCTTTTGTTTATCAGACAAAATAGAAAATGCCTCAGAGATGAGCTTGAATGCTCCTTCGTCACCAAGGGAGTTGTTCTTGTCTGGATGAAGCAAAAGAGCGAATCTCCTGAACTGCTTTTTTATCGATTCGTCGTCGGCTGATGGAATCACACCGAGAACGGCGTACCAATCTGCTTCTCCACCAACCCTATTCTCGGCAGAAACGTGGACGTCGAGCACTGTTAACATTTGGGAAATTCCGTCCAAATCAGGGTAAAGGGTTTGAGCTTTCATGACGAACTTCTTTGCACCAGTAAAGTCCTTTTTCGTGAATTTTTCTTCGGCGATTGATTTTGCTTGGAGGGCTTCATCTTTGTTGCACTCCATGTAGGGCAAAGCGTCGAATGTATTATCAACAATGCAGTCGCTAGTCCACTACTGCATTAGAAAAATAAAGATGACCAGGAGAATCACCAATTATTACCATAAACAAAAAAAAGTTCGATGCAATACGGCGCGACAGGTATGAAAAACCATAATAACGTCGAAAAATGCAACATGCACTATTTCGATCCATGTTTCTAACCCAATGCATCAATCATCAAGGAATATAATCCATATGGACCATATCAACAATGCTATCGGGATAAAACTCAATAGAAGGGTTTCACCAAAGTTTTAAGGGCAATGGGTAAAACCCCCAAATCTGAGGCGAACCAACCCTAATACACAGAACGATACAGCAAAGCATGGATGTAACGATATTTCACATAGTGCAAAACCCATGATATCAATCGCGAAACTCAGACTCACAAACTGCATATAAACCTACATTCTTCGTCAATAATAACAATCATGAAACTCATCAAGAAAAGAGAAAGAATCGGGGAAATTACTTGAGTGAGCCAACAGAACAACAAACGGCGAATGAATTTAAAATTTTCCCGCCAGATTCAGATGTGGTAGCAGCAACTCGGCGAAGAAAGGATGCCGATTTCGACGGACTCGAAATGACATCTGCAAGCAAATTCCCTTGAATGATTCCAGTTAACGTCTTAACTATTGGTTATGAATACAACCTTTAGGCGCTAACCAGAGTTAAATTGTAATCGTAGTAAATTGTCCCATAGTTTAACCTAACCATGGTTAATTACAGACCCTTGGTTAAACAAAATTTGTGTACAGGCTGCATTACTTGATTCGATAAAGCAAGATAAGGTAATTATATCACACCTAATAGTGTTCATATGGTGATCAAATTGACATCCATATCTTATAAATTGACATCCATATCTTATAAATTGATCCGATAAAGCAAGATAAGGTAATTAAACAACACTAATTTATTCCTTATTACATGGTGATCAAATTGACATCCATATCTTATATTTTTCGATATTAATAAGAATAATTATTTTGTAAACAATATATTGATGAAATAAAGGCTACATAATATGGAGACAAAAGTTTTATATGTTGGAAACTAAACAAGATAATAACAGTGATGTCAAAATTACAAAGTGAACATATGATTTATATAAATATCAAGATTATAATCTTTAGATAAAATTGTATCACATAATCTCATAGGAACAACTAAACACACCATGGCACACTCGTTTAAACCATACAAAATTTTATATGGTCAAAAGCTTAATCATTGTTTCTTATACTAGGAAAGCATTTTCAAACTCGGCTCGTTTACACCCTTATTTATAGAATATATTCGATATTACGGGCTAATTTTGGCCCAAACTATTATGGGCCTTTTAACCATTTTAAAAGTATGGCCCAATTACTCCAGTGTTAATGGGCTATGTATAGCATATAATAATATATTTGTTTCATTTTTATCTCCTGGGAGATATATCATATTCTATGTTTTTATTCCAAGTCTACTAACCACGACAGTCAAGAAGTACAATCAGACGAATTCGCATCGACACAATTTTAAAGCAAACCTTTTGACCAATTCTGTGGACTTTATGTATAATAGTAAATTGTACATACTCGATGCATGCACTCTAATATAAATATATAGTAATATATTTTGAAATATACGTATCTTAAATGTTTAGATTAAATGAAAATAATATTTAAAATTAGTTGCTTTAACATTTTCGGTATAAAAAGAAAAAGTTTATTTTCGGAAAATAATCGTAGAAATAAAAAAATAAAGGATACAAAACAATTAGTCAAATTAAAATAAATGAAAGGTAAATCAAATAGTAAGTAACATACCAAAATTAAATTGAATCAATTACTATACAGTACTATCAATTTATAACTAGTATATATATACATATATAAAGTAGTCTATGTGCAAGATGATCACAATCAATCACTAATGTTTAAGTCGTTGGGAAGCCAACGTACTATTTCAATACTTATTTTGATGAATATCTGAATGTAAGGATGTAAATTGAAGATCCGTGAACATTATTATTTGCCGGCATTAAGTTTTCCGCCATAAATTTGTTTTCCTAAAACAACTTCATATGATACAAATTTGACTTTTGAGCTGACTTCACGTTTGACCATGACAACGTTGACATATGTGTCATTTATTGCCCATTTTCACGTGATATATAGAAAGACGAAAGGGCTTCTTGGCTTAATATAAAAAATATTACATTGAATGATTGTCTTGACGTTGGCTTTCAATTAATTAAGTAGTACTGATAGGGGTGACCTTCGATCCACCATTCCTCCTGACCTAACAACTCACAAAAGAACAAAATAGGAGATTGTGCCTGAATGAGGCAAGGATTATTAGGTACGAGGTTCGACAGGGGGCAATGAACGAAGGGGTGTTAGGAGGAGCTAGGGAGATATTTCAGGGAGCTAGGGAACTATTCGGAATGGCTAAAGGAAGTAATCGAGAGACCTGAAGAGGGAGAGCAGTACGAAACCCTAGACGTGGCTACAGTATAAATAAGGGCTCATATCCATTTTACATGATAACCCGCACATACCACACACACTAACACACCAAGAACACACATACATACTCTCTTGTCTTCTCTTTACCTTTTAGGGCTTTGAATCACTTGTAAACGTGAGAGAATGTGAGATTGGGTGTGTAATCTTACTCCATTAATAGTGAACATCATTCGGCGGCCCGTGGACGTAGGATTCACCCGAATCCGAACCACGTAAATCATTGTCTCTTTACTTTTTCCATCTTTTTCATATATTCCTCCACGACTCTGTCCATCTCAGAGCTCACCTTGATTTTCCGGACAAAAAATCTTGTTGATCGTGGTCTTACCCGTAAGTACATTAATGCCATATATGTAACACAAGTCAGCACACGTAGCGCGGTCGTCTTAGGAAGTTATTAAAGTCTATCATAAATGATTTTGATATTTATATTAATTGGTATTCAATGATAATAGGTTAAGACAATGACAAATTTTAAAACCTCTTTGAAATTTAGAAACCAATCATTATTAATAAAATTATGTGTGAAAATATTAACGGTTCCCATCAAACCATTGAAACTTTTCCCACACTTGCGATCATCGAAGGCTAATCTAATAGAAACTTTGGTGGATATTTTTATAAAAGCGGAAGCAAGGGTAAAAAGGGTAATTCCACTTTAGCACGGGTCGGTATAGACGAAGAGGGTCCCACTAAAGACTTTTTCATGCGAAACTAAAAACTATTGGCAGCCTTTGTTCTTTATTCATCATAATATTCACAAAAAAATACAGATTATTTGTTTATTTTTATTTCAAGTTGCACATCCCATTATCATCCTCCACCTTCTCATAATTAATTCTTACTGAAAACCGAAAAGAAAAAAAAAACAACTAAACTTCAAACACAAGAGTCGAAACAAAACGAAGCCCCCTACGAAACTTCCGTGTTATTATTCACCTACATTTATTTAGAGGACACAAAATCGTCTTCTGTTCTTTGTGGAAACGTTCAGCGCAGTGCTTTACTGTTTCGCTTCGTTTGTAATAACTTTCCTTTGGTTTGCTTTTGCTGTCACGAAATAATCGGAGTGGTGATAAAGTGGTGAGTGCTGACTCTGCTTTTCGTCGTATATATGCGTCCCATTTCTGGGTTTTGAAGACTTCCATTTTTTTCTGCAAAAGGAAAAAGAATTGAAAATAATAATTAGTTGTTTTGGTAGTTTTTTCTATGCGGGAAATTGATTGATTGTGACATTGAAATTCTTAATCATCGAGTGGGTAAGAAAAATGTGACTTGCTGCTTCTTCTTCCTCGTACTGATACGTTGTACCCTGTTAGGGGGTTTTGTTCAACTCATCAATAGAATTATATGATTTTTCTAGTTGAGTCTTTTCTTCTGTTTTCTGAGTGGTCATAATCTTGATTAGTACTAACGTGGAATAATTTCATGTGTTTAACCATATAAAGTTCCCTAGTGATGCTGAATTGATCACAAGAAGTTCACACGCTTCATTGTTTAGCAGTAGTTATGACCAACTACCAAAAGGAGAAGCTTGTGAGGTTAGTTTTCAATCCTTTTCTTCGTATTAAGACAGTCGAAGCTTCGATAAGGTACCGTAAACTCATTTCTCGAATCGTAACAACACTTTCAGGTTTCAAGATTGGACGTCAGAGAAAAGCTCCGAAGAAGAACTCTCCTCCAACAAAAATGGAGGAAAACTAACCCGACTAAGATCGGCTGTCTCCTCAGTCTCAGACAAGATTCGTCGAAGCCTAGAATCTAGCTCCGAAAGAATCAAGACATTCTCAAGCACCTTAAGATCTCTCTCTCTGTCAAAATTCGTAGCAGAAGACGAAGAATCGAAGAGGAAGATCCTCGACCCTCAAGGCTCCTTTCTGCAAAAGTGGAACAAGATATTCGTCCTTTCGTGTGTGATCGCCGTGTCTTTGGATCCACTCTTCTTCTACATTCCCATCGTCGACGATCAAAGCAAGTGCCTCGACTGGGACAGAAGGCTCGAACTAACCGCCAGCATCCTAAGGTTCTTCACCGATCTGTTCTATCTCATCCACATAATCTTCCAGTTTCGAACGGGTTTTATAGCGCCTATTTCCCGGGTTTTCGGGAGGGGCGTGCTCGTCGAGGATTCTTGGGAAATCGCAAAGAGATACCTTTCGTCCTACTTCGTAATAGACGTCCTCGCCGTCCTTCCGCTTCCTCAGGTTTGCCAATTTTTTGTCCTTCATGTTCCGAGGTGCCACTTTTAGTCTCCAATGATGTCTGATTCTTCACCTACTTTTGGGTTTTTATAATTTTTTTTTCAGATTGTGATTCTCGTCGTGATTCCCAAGCTGAGGGGCTCGAGATCGCTGCACACGAAGAACATACTGAAATACGTCGTCCTAATCCAATACATTCCTAGGCTTCTTCGGGTCCGTCCTCTGTACAGAGAAGTTACGAGGACTTCGGGCATACTCACCGAGACAGCATGGGCGGGAGCTGCTTTGAATCTTTTCCTTTACATGCTTGCTAGCCATGTAAGAATCTAAAATTTTTTATCAAGCTTTTCGAATTTCGATCCTTACTATGAATTTTCGATTCGTTTTGTCAGATATTCGGCGCGTTCTGGTACCTCTTGTCCATCGAGCGCCAGACGAACTGCTGGGAACGAGCTTGCCACGGCGCGGCGAACTGCTTAAAATCGTCGTTCTACTGCGAGGCCGACCACGTGGGATTTGTGGAGATTTTGAACGACTCTTGCCCTATACAGACGCCTAATTCTACGGCCTTCGACTTTGGTATATTCCTCGATGCGCTCCAATCTGGCGTCGTTCAGTCTACGGATTTTCCCGAGAAGCTGTTTTACTGCTTCTGGTGGGGACTTCAGAATTTAAGGTTAGTTATGTCATGTTTTATTCTGAGCCGTTGATGATATGGTAACAGTATTCCTTAACTACTCTTTCTCGTCCAGTAGGTTAACGTTGTAGCTTTAGGATACTTACTACCTTTCCAAATTTGAGGCAATTTAAGGACCTTATGCGTCGTTAAATTGCTTCGATTTAGAAAGTCAGCGTCCTTAAGTTGCAACCATGTAAGTCGAGTGTCCTGAAACTGCCACCCCCTAACTTACGGGACGACTAAAAAGTAGTTTACCCTAAAGCATTTGAACTTTTTAAATCCTTCATCTGAAAATTTTGCAGTTCGCTCGGCCAAAACCTTAAGACAAGTACATACGTCTGGGAGATTCTGTTTGCAGTGTTCATATCTATTTCTGGCTTGGTGCTCTTCTCTTTCTTGATCGGAAACATGCAGGTGAGAAAAATTACGCTTCGCTCCATCCTTCCTAGGTTTCGACGATCTGGCAAAAAAAATTAACATACTATCGTACCAGACTTATCTTCAATCGACGACGCTGAGGCTCGAGGAAATGAGAGTCAAGAGACGAGACGCCGAGCAGTGGATGTCCCACCGTCTTCTCCCCGACAGCTTGAGAGAGCGCATAAGAAGGTACGAGCAATACAAATGGCAAGAAACGAGAGGCGTGGACGAGGAAAACCTCATACGCAACCTCCCCAAAGACCTAAGAAGGGATATCAAGCGCCACCTTTGCCTCGCCCTCGTCAAAAGGGTTCGCACCGAAACTACGTCGTAAAAATTTTCAAATAAAACGCAGTATCGTAATAATATAATTTTATTTCTTTTAAAAAGGTGCCGATGTTTGAGAAGATGGACGATCAGCTCATGGACGCGATGTGCGACCGACTAAAGCCGGTCCTATACACGGAGGACAGCTACATAGTGCGCGAGGGAGACCCAGTCGACGAGATGCTCTTCGTTATTCGGGGGAAGTTGTTCACCGTGACGACGAACGGCGGGAGGACGGGATTCTTTAACTCGGACTACTTGAAGGCGGGCGACTTCTGCGGGGAGGAACTACTCACGTGGGCCCTCGACCCCAACACGTCTTCGAACCTGCCGACCTCGACCCGAACCGTGCAGGTATGGTTGCAGACTAATCGATTTTCTTTCTTTCTTTCTTTTTTGATTCGTATGTGGGATTAGTCGAAGAGGTTCGATTAATGTTCGAATACGAATACGGAGAATGAGAAGATGTGATTTTTTAAATTTTCGAAAAAGTAAAGCAGTTTAAGGACGCAGTGCGTCGGAGGCCTAATTGTGTCCATAAATTGTTTGAATTTTGAAAGTTAGGCATCCTTAGATTGCAACCCTGTAAGTTTGGTGTCCTTAAATTGCCACCCAAGAGTTATCCTCAAATTAAGAAACTCAGACATATGTTTCCGATAGATTGTGGCCATAAATTGCTTCAATTTTATGCTCCTCTCCGTATTGGTATTCGAACATTTAATCGAATAACGTCTTCTTCCTAATCCAAGGCGATTCCATTTTAGAATTCGAACGCCAACATCAGCGGAATCAATCAAACAAAATACCGAATATTTCTTCTTTGCATTCGGTTCATTTGCAACCCTAATTTGTGCGCAGGCCCTATCGGAAGTCGAAGCCTTCGCCTTAGTGGCCGAAGACCTGAAGTTCGTGGCGTCGCAGTTCAGGCGCCTGCACAGCAAGCAGCTTAGGCACGCATTTAGGTTCTACTCTCAGCAGTGGAGGACGTGGGCCGCGTGCTTCATACAGGCCGCCTGGCGAAGGTACATCCGTAAGAAGATCGAGGAGTCGTTGCGCGAGGAAGAGAGCAGGTTAAGGGGCGTCTTGGCGAGCGAAGGCGGGCCGTCGCCGAGCTTGGGAGCGACCATTTACGCGTCGAGGTTCGCGGCGAATGCGCTTAGGCTGCTGAGGCGTAATAATGGGACGACGAGTAGGAAGACGGCGACTTCGAGGATGTCTGAGAAGTTGCCTCCTATGTTTCTTCAGAAGCCTGCTGAGCCTGATTTTGGGGCTGAGGAATGATGATGATGATGATGATAAGTATAGTGAGTGATGTGTATGTGTGTGTTTTTTGTTATTTGTTGTGTAGTTTAATCATAATGGTATATCTATATATGTATTTGTTCTTAATTTGTCGTTCATTTCTTTCGTTTTGTTTGGGGGGGGGGGGGGGGGGGGGGTAATATGTTGGGTTTTTAGCTGGCCAGGAGCCAGTGTTGTGTTACGGATTCAATGTAAGAAGGGAGATGAATTTGTATATTAGTATGTGGATTAAATGAAGCTAGTAAATTTTAGCACGTTACACTCGTTAATTATTCTCAAATTAGTTTGTGACTTAGAAATGAAAATTACTATTCTACCCTAGATTTTAAAATTATCTCAATTATATCCCGTAAAATCACTTTTTTATATCACTCGAATCATCCTCTTTCATATATAGCAAGTGCCAATATCAATATCACCTCAGCCTCATCATGGGCCGATTAATGGATGAAAAAATAAACGTGGGCCGAACGGTGGGCTTTTTGTGTAGAACTTAAAATTTTGAACGGTGGATTTTATTGTATTGTATGGTATGATTGGTCCGTGACTTTTTGTCCCACATCGGATAGAGAAGGGAACGTAAGATGCTGCGGGGAATTATAAATAGAGAGGGTGTTGTGAGAAGATAAGCATCTTTGCGCTTGGGGCAATGACGCAGCTCATGAGGTTCTAACCGAGGCGCGTCTATTGCTGGTTGAAAACTATTTCCAAACCCCCTCCTGGGCCTGGGTTCACCCTAGGCTCTCGAGAATTTCTGGAAGGGCTCCCTTTTACTAGGGGAAAGCCCTACAATACCCTAGTTCAATATTTCTTCAATTTATTTCCAAATTTATATGTTCGTTAATTTTATAAAAACAACACGATTTCAAAGGTTTTTATTTTTGGTGAATCTACATAAAAATACCCAAAATTTGCAAGTCAGTATTTGTGTTGGGATATAAAAAATTTGCACTCTGTAGGGATGGTAATGGGGCTGTAGGGATGGTAATGGGGCGTTTCCATCCCCGCCACGTAATCCATCCCCGCCACGTAATAGGGGAATATAAAATTTGCAAGTCAATATCTCTGTTGGGATATAAAAAATTTGCACTCCGTTGGGATGGTAATGGGGATAGGGGAAAAATTCAGCCACATCCCCCCCCCGCCATTTTCTTTTTAAAAAAATAATATTTATGCTATAATATATAATTAAATAATATTATTTCTATTATATTTTATTATTATTTATATTAAAATAATATAAGATGGTATAATAAATATAGTTGTATAAATTATATTAATAATATAAGCTATTTTCATTTTTATTTATAAACTGTATATAACAAGTATTATTTAAATAATATAATGTAATGGGGGCGAGGCGGAGATCCCCGCAGGGCGAGTTCATGCCCCGTCCCCGCCTCGCGAGGATAAAATATCGGGGATTCCCCGCCTCGTTCGGGGCGGATCCCGCGGGGAAGGGAATCCCAGCCCCATTGCGAAGCCTAGAAATTACCCATTACCATTTTTTCAGTCTTGACGTACCTTGTTATATGTGTATTACGTACCACATCACGTGTTTATACGGTATCCATATATGGTATCATACGTTTCTATATACTACCTTAATGTGTTATGTGATGTGCCTTTTCTCACTGTATTATGTACCACAATACGTTTCTCTATGGTACCTAAACGTGTTATATGACGTACCTTGCGGCGGAACAGGTATCACTGCAAAAATTTATTCTAATAGGTACATACATATAAAAAAACACCGACATGGTATTGACTTTCAAATCTTATATATACATTTAAATGTAGTTTCTCTGTAAAGCTGCCACGTGTCCTCCCTTTATTAATATTAAAATCGATTATTAATTCATAAAAAAATCATCAAACTACACACGTTGATGGTAAAAAGCAAAAAGGGACACTACCCACAATATTATCCAATCAAAATTTTTCTACAATTAATAATAGATAAAAAAAAATATAATTCTATAAAAAAATAAAACCACCCCACTCTAAATTTTTATTTTTAGTTAGAAAGGAATGTTTTGAAATATAAAAATTAAACCACCCACCTTCTAAAATAATCAAAAACCACGATCTGATAACTAATTATCAAAACCAGATTATCTAATTAATTAAAAACGGTTGCGACACGGTATTTGCTTGTGAAAGAGTCAATATTTTTTTTTTAAATTTTTAAAAGGAAAATGAGACCAGACGGGTCTGTAGAAAAGTATAAGGCCAGACTTGTTATCAAAGGATACAAGCAACACGAAGGCTTAGATTATTTTTTAAACTTAAAATGGATAAGGTGTCCTGATTATAGTCAGTTAGGATTATACCACATCTAGTTCATTTGTTCATCGTATATCAACCTCATTATCAATAAAATCAAGCTATGGAATATTCATATCCAAGTCTTCATCAACTCACACGTAAGTTGTAATTATTTTAAGTTTTAGTTTTTTCTTACGTATTAATCTTCCTACATGAGTAGGGTTGGAGAATGATGTTGGAAGATTTGCCGCACTTTTTTTTTGTTGCATACTGATCTCCCCGTTTCACAATAAAAATAGAACCATAAATTAGGGTTGGGGAACTATGTTGCTTTTATTTTCCATCTATGTGATTCTAAAGTTGTATCTAATTTTCTATCATGTATGTATGTATAACATTACTCATTTCTTTAACTTTCTACATTTGAAACTTCGATGAGATTGTTATTTGATTACCAAATATGGATATGTTCAAATAGTTGATTCTATGAAGGAATATTGATCGACTGATTTTTGTCCAAGTTTAATACTTACACGAGTAAACTTTCATCATATGCAACGAATATTGATTAGACGGAAATATTTGCTTCTTTTGACGGGACTGTTTTTTGGTCCATAAACAGTGTGTTGAGCCCTAAAAAAATGGATATCCTTCGAGGTTTGAAAATTTTTTGCTCCCTGTGTCTGTACTTCACTCTTCCCTATAATGTTTTTTATGCTAATCATGTAATTTGTAATTGAGTCAATTTTTGTTATTTTTCTCATTGGATATAACATATTGATTTATATATTACATTTTCTTATGTAGGTTACGATTTTATAGTTCAAAATCAACAAGTATTATAATATTATATCTTTGTATTAACACATTAAATTACAATAGTAAATTAAATTATCTATGATATTAATTAGATTGAATCCACTGTTCCAAATTGGTGTTTCACCAACCAAATTGCGACAAGTGTACAGTTGGTCAACTCAGTTTAACACTTGTCGGGAATGGTTGGTGGAACACAAAGGTGGAACACTGTTGTGGCACAGACGATCCGAATCAAGACCCGTGCATTGAACGGTAAAAAAACTAGTTCTTTTACACACATATGTTTGTTAATTCCCCTTCATTTTTTTTTATCTTGATTCATTGCAATTATAAGCAATTGGAGAATTAGTCATTGATAGGACAAATAATTGATAAATTACACTCTTTAAATTATCTTTTTTCATATACTTAAAGATAGCATACAATTTCATCTATTAAATATTTTCTACTACAAATAACTAAAAATATAAAATAAGTACGCAAACGTACGCAACATTTGTCCTCTACAAGACCGACTAAATACATATCGACAATAGCACTACATATTTACCAAACCTTAAGAACTGCTCATATTCTTTCTCCATACATAACCTTATCCTTGAATTTGCTTCTCAGCAGAGAAATTCGTCTCTGAAGAGGATATTTCTCCTCCTTAAACCCCAACCTATCCAAACAGTGAACGATCTTCTTCAGCGTCTCGACGACCTCTTTGCTCTCGGGCCCAAACGCCTTTTCCTGAATTTTCAAAACCCTTTTGAGAAGCTCCAAAATTTCGTCGTCGCCCTTCTCCAATCTTGTCTGAATGGAGACCAAGCAATCGAGAGCCTCTCCTATCGGTTTTAAATACAGACGTAAATCTCAACATTTTCATCAGACACTTCCAAAAGATAACGAACAAAAGTCAGCCATACCCTTTGCTTACCGACGGGTACAGAGTCCTTCCCAAAGGTACCTCCGCGAATTCTTACGACTTCTAAGGCGAGTTTTTCGGCCTCTTCGTCGCGGTTTAGGTTGTAGAGAGTAACTGCTAGGTTTAGCATGGGAAAGGTAATAGAAGGGTCATCGCTGGGCAGATTCTTGCTCATTATTCGTAAGCTTATCCTCAGCAAGCGCTCGGCTTCGGCGAAATTCTTGGACCGCGAGTAAGATGATGCGAGATTCATGAGGTGCGGGACTGTGTCGGGATGTTCTTTTCCCTTAGAGTTTTCGGTTATTGCGAGGCATTCTTCGAGCAGTGCACGACCTTCTCGCCCTCTGCAAAGCGACGAAAACTGATTATGATATTGAGGCGTAAAATATGCTCAAGTCGCTATGTACGTTAAGAGTGCACATTTCTTACCTGCCCACAATGTGCAGCAACTCGGCCAAGTCTATTCTCATCCTTTCGATGATTTTATCGTCCGATTCCATGTATTTTGAATCCACGAGGATCTTGATAGCACTTTTGTACAGATCAATGGCCCCATTCACTTCTCCTGGAATTAAAATTGAGGAAACTTAATAAGTATGGTAGTCTTAATGTGGGAACTGTTCATTGTATTCATTCATAGCTGATGAATTTAAAGTTCTTCAACCCAAATTCAAATCCAACTTTTTTCATCGTTTTACTTCCAAGTATGTGGGCTTGGAAAATGTGCCGACTTCTAGTTATTTTCAAGGTAATAGTAACATTACACATCACTATCTATCATAAGAAACTGGTAGAAAAGATCCATGTATTTGGAGAAATATGGAATGATTTTATCACCTTTGGCACATTTTACCTTGGCCAATGAGTACATGGCCACTCCAGCTCTCCCATCTTTCTCCCCATACAAACTTCTACAGATATTTAAAAGTCTGAAGCGAATGAGAAGAAAAAAGGTGTCAGTGTTCAGAAAAATAGCTCTGTCTGCGCTAAAAAAAAAAATAAGAACAGATAAAATGCAATTACCTAATTAAGAAACGCTCAGCTTCCAGAGGTCTTCCCTCGTTTATTAATAGATCTCCTAATGCATTTAATGGCATTAGTAGTTCCTCACATTCCCCTTTCATAGAATCTATAATCGAGATTATTCTCTGGTAAGTGTCGATAGCCTCATTCGCTTTTCCAATAGTGCCTTGGACTTTGGCCATTCCAAGCAATATTGGGCAGAGTAACGAGCTACTGTTTCCTACCACAAATTAGTAGAGGTCGATTAGCTGGCCATACAGAGACTGACATGTTATCCCCTGGCATAAAAATATAAGACAACTGAGATCATTGCTACCATCAAGGCTAAACATACCATACTTTCTTTCCATTATATGGAGAGATCTTTCGTAGACAGAAATCGACAACTTGAACTTTTCCAACTTCGCATACATACTCCCCATATGCATCAGTATTGAATCAAGAAACTGCTCATCGTCTCTTAGCCCATTCACGATGTTCTGCAACTGGACAAATAAAACTGAACCACGGTCAGTGTTAGATACCGACAAGTAGCCAAGTGAAAGTAGCACATTGACTCGTGGAAGAAATATGATCTCAGGCACTAATGGAAGACATCCAAACAATCTATTCCTTCCCCTATTGTAAGAATAAGAACATGGCACATCACTACCTGACTCTTACATCACGTAGAAATAATATTCATCAAACTATTTGCAAATATTACCAAATCCATCAAAGACTCGACAGTCTTCAAGTCTCCAAGGGCCATGTATCCTAGGGCTATAACATCTAGCACAGCAGCTTCTTCTATGCCCATTGCACCTTCTTCAACCCGTTCCTTAACAGCTTCATAATTTGCCTGAAGCAACTCAACTGCTTCATCTTCCTTCCCTGATCTGATCATGGACTTGACTTCATCAAGTAATTCCTGAAGCTGCCCTTCAAGATCACATGTCCCACTCGATGAGTTTATAAATGAGTCACCGAACTTTTCGGACCTAATGACAAATGGATTGTCGTTAATACCGAGGTCATACCTCTTGAATATTCGAGCAAGAAGAATGACTCTTAAATATGCAGCGCTTTCATGGTGCCTCCTCATACCTCTTGAAGTTTATTGGACTCAAAGCTCCAGAATTTAAAGTTTCGCCACATACTTCTGATGAGTTCTTGGCCATGGCGAAACATCTTAGTTTGATCCTTTGAGAATATGGTTCCAAAGGCACAGCATAAAATTTATAGCTACATCTCGGTGAAGCTACACTTGTTTGAGGGAAAAAACGCACAGTCCCTTTCTCTAGTTGTGGGTAGCTCAAATGACAGCTCACAAGAGTTTCATTCATTCTAGAAAAGGTTTGACAAAAAGAAATTTCAATACCAAATACGTTACATGTATAAATATAATCAAATTCATGTCAAACCCAGCTCGGTTCTAATTGACCAAGACAAGGCTCTCTGGTAAACAAGACATAAAACAAGCTCCATTACGGCACACCGAAAACTCCATTTCGACTCAAAAATACGAATCGTCACAAGGTTACACCCTCGACTAGTCGACTCAATACTCTTTCAACTCTAAGATAAAGAAAACCTCATCTCTTTATAACGGATATCACTTCAGATATGCTGAAATTTCAAGCGGTAAAAGAAATAACTAGAAAAACCTTTACTGAGCGTATATGTATATCGCATACCTGAGACTGAGAGTAGCAGAGGTCAGGGAAGAGAACAGAGAAGCCATTGGTGTGAGTTGTGCGTGTCGAGATGACACTTCCCAAGAACATCACATTGCCAGAAAACACAAGCGGGCTAATTATTGGGCTAACCTTTTCAGCCCATAAAATGAATATTGGGCTTCAGTTTCGTGGCCCAAAATAAAAAATGCTTTTCCCAATAATATTATTGAAAAAAAAATCACATTTATTTCCAATAGATATATAGGTCTTTGTCTACTCTATACACATCAATCAATACAAGCCCACCATTCAAAACGAATCTATCACCACACAAAATTATTGCTCGAAATAAAAAATAATAATAAATATTATTTTCAATTATATATATATATATATATATATATTCCAAAATAATTATAACCAAGCCATCGCACGCAAGCGAGAACGAGGAAGCACACGCCCAACACGCTCTTTGCTAACGCTACCACATTCCATGCGCAGGCAAGCCATTTACTAGCGCAACTTTTGCATTATTCACATTAATTAAATAAAAAGCTTAATTTCTTGTAAGAAAGAACAAAAACCTAAAAACAAATATAATAAATAATAGTACATTCAAATTTCCTTTCGTTTCTCTTACCTACCAAACAACAAATATCAAGCACGGTCAGAAAAAAAAGGTTTCGAAGATTACAAAAGAAAAATGAAAAAAAAAAAAAATATATATATATATATAAATATATATATATATAAAATTTCATCATGTCCACGTCGGATTTTCTTAGGACACCTCAACACTATAAATTAGCCCAAAGCCTTCTTCTCACGAGGCAACACACGCCGGCACACATGCACACGGTTTTTCCTTTCAGCTTCGCAATTCCATTGAATTCGTTCTCCTTACCTCTCAAACATCTGAATTCGCCGACATAGAAGAAGTTGTGATTTTTTTTTATATAAAATTATTGTCGTATTATTAATATTAATACAGAAATAATCCCCAATCGTCATCGTTTCATTCTTGAAGATGGCGTCCATGGGGATTCATTCATCTCTACCCAAGCTATCGAAGAACCATTCTTTCCTCTCGACGAACAAACCTAATTCAGCCTTTCTATCAAACAGTTCGTCTTCATCAATCTCAATAGCCACCAGAAAGTCCCGAGAGCACGCCCTGCGTGCCGTCTCGCCGGCGTCGTCAAACGCCTGTACAGAGACCCACCCTCTACAGCACAGCCTCGCATCGCCGGACCGACCCCCGCCGGAAAACCCAACAACCTCCCTGCAGAAGATCGATTCCTGGATGGAGAAATCGGTGGTGGAGATCGTAAGGAACCTAAAGAACGCGCCTTTGCTGGTCCAAATCTACAGCCAAAGCGACGGCGGCGTGAGGATCCAAGCCGAAGAGGCTGCGCCCGACGAATGGTCGGCGCTGCAGAGCGATTGGAGGCGCGGGGATGTGAAGTCGCCCGACGGGCTGATCTACGTCGAGGAATTAGAGCACGAGCGCGGCCACGACGATGGAGGTGATGTTGGGCCGGCGACGGCCGGCGAAGGGGTGAGTCGAGCTTGGGGGATTTGCGTGCAGAGCAGAGGCGTTGAGGCTGGGCCGGCTTGCTATCTGTTGAAGACGAATAGGGTCTGTGGTGGGCTTGGATTGGGATTTTGCACCCATTTTTGCGTGATGAGGGTGAGGAATTTCAGGGATGGTGCTTTCGAGCAGTTTAAGGATGCTTGGCTTTTGAGATAAAGATGATTGGAACTGTAAAAAGATTCTTATTTTAATCTTTTCTTGATTTGATACTTATTGGCGAATGTTTTGTTTTGCTTGCTTGCTTTCTGTGATCAAAGCAGTAAGGGATCGATTCGATGTGATTTGTATAGTTCTCTTCTATGGTGAAGTGAAAAACGTTGATTGATGCAATAAGAAAGTCATTCTTTCCTATCAAAAACATGTTTCGATCCATTTCTTTCCTCCTCATTCATGTTTGCGTTTCATTGTGTTTCTTTTTATGTTAGATTCGAATGCAAATCTCTTTCCTTCTTCTAAATTAGGTTTTGAATGCAACGTTCTTATTCCAAAACAGAGTAGTAGTTATAAGATTGACAAGCTAGAAGATGATCATAGGTAAGTTTTGTGAAAAGTTTGTAACCCTCAAATCAAATTTACTCCTTTTTTTATTACAGTTACAAATTGGGAACCTCTGTAATCCTCTATTTGGATGAGAAGGAGTTTTCAACCACATAAACAGACTTCATTGTCTCTTGGACACTTTATCTAGTGAGAAATGAACCGTAGCTAGAAAAAATTAAAGACAATCAATTAAAAGAACATTTTGTTTTTTCACATTAGCTCCATCCATATACACTTTTTTCCTTTTTCTTTTTTGTCTCTGTTAAACTAAATATATAAAAATGTGGAATTTGCTGCTTTTAAAGAAATCCCAACAAACAATGACTCCATAAACCCTACAACATATTCCCCAATCAAAATGCGTAATTTCATCTTCAACACAGCGAAGAACCTCAATCCCAAAACCCTGAATCGATCCATGTCGCAATCCACGTCGATACCCAGAAAGCAAGCTCGCGTCCGCGACCACGCCTACGACGATTACATGGAAATCGAGAAGAAAGTCCGCAAAATCCTCAAATTCCAGGACATCATCCTCACCCACCCCAACGGCATGCTCCCCGTCACGAGCCTCGACGCGCTCTCCCGTCGGTTCGGGTTCAGACAGTTCGAATCGGGTCGGTTCATCCTCAAATTCCCCCACGTCTTCGACGTCTTCGAGCACCCAGTTCAGAGGATACTCTACTGCCGACTGACCCGCAAAGCGTTGGCTCAAATCGAGCAGGAAAACGAAGCCCTTCTGCGCCAGGTACCTGAAGCAGTGACCCGCCTCAGAAAACTGCTGATGATGTCGAATACGGGTCGGATCAGGCTGGAGCACGTGCGAATTGCTAGGAGGGAGTTTGGTTTGCCCGACGATTTCGAGTATTCGGTGGTGCTGAAGCATCCCAGCTATTTTAGGCTGTTCGATGCCGATGAGACTAGGAACAAGTACATTGAGCTTGTGGAGAGGGATTGCAGCTTAGGTGTTTGTGAAATTGAGAAAGTGAGGGAGAGGGAATACAGAGAGAAAGGCCTCGCCGCAGAGGATATACGTTTCTCGTTCTTGGTCAACTTCCCGCCCGGGTTTAAGCTGGGAAAGTATTACAAAATCGCAGTTTGGAAATGGCAGCGATTGCCTTACTGGTCGCCTTACGAAGACATAAAGGGCTACGACTTGAGGTCGTTGGAGGCACAGAAGAGGTTGGAGAAGAGGGCGATTGCGACGATCCACGAGCTTTTGTGTCTTACCGTGGAGAAAAAGATGACCTTGGAGAGAATCGCACACTTCAGAATGATTTTCGATCTGCCCAAGAAATTGAAGGACTTTCTATTGCAGCATCAGGGGATCTTCTACATATCTACGAGGGGCAATCACGGTAAGCTCCACACTGTTTTCTTGAGGGAGGCGTATAAGAAGGGAGAGCTGATTGTTCCAAACGATTTGTACCTTGCGAGGAGGAAGTTGGGTCAGCTGGCGTTGATTAGCCCGAGGAAGGCAAAGTTAGACTTGGAGATGATTGGTGGTTATGGTTATGGCAGGAGAAGGGTTAGGGAAGATGATGAAGTGGAACGGGGTTATTCTGAGTCCAAGTTCGAGGCTGTAAGAAATGTGGGTCGGGATAGAGAGATTGAGGAAGAATCGAATGGTGATGGGTCTGATTACACAGATGAGGGCGTTAGTAGCTGTGATGAGGGTTACGTAGATGAGTCTCGTGAAAGTGATCGTTGCGAGTAGCTCTCTTAGCGTAAATCGATGCTTATTTGCTGGCGATTTCGTCTGTTCATCGAAATTTTGCAGATGCGTTGTGGGCTGGTAAAACCGAATGCCTCTGTGGCGATTTTGAATTCTCAGGACCATTGTACAAGAATATAGGATATAGATTATTTTTTGCATATTTGGAGGCATGAGCTGTGTGTAACATGACAAATGAGCTTGTTAACTAGCACACTGTAGTAATGAATTGGAAGAGTTTTTTGGATCTGTTAGTGTAACGTAACTCTTTGTTCTGAGTTCTGTAAAAAGATTGAAAAAGAAAAATCTACTGCTATTGCCAAAAGAATTGGAAGTCTCCAGTAGTATTTGCTTCTTACTTTTTTTTTAATTTAATTAAAGTAGTAATATTTAGCGGTTGATAATAACTGTTACTTGGAATTCCTTTCTTTCCCCAAACCTGGGAACGCTCCGCCGTCGACATGGAATCGGCGCCTCTTTCTCTCCGCCACACTCACAGCCCTTCGCCGCCGTGTCAGTCATCACGGCGCGGACGCAATCTCGATCAACTCCCCAACCAATTATTACTTCCACAACGCACAAAGCTATCAGCTTTCGACAGCAAAAACGTGGTGGCAATTACAAAAACTCGAAAAACCTTACCTCGTCGTATTATCACCAAATCTCAGCTCAATTTCCCTCTGATTTCATCGCAAGACCAATGGGGCACTTGGACGGCTCTCTTCGCCACGGGGGCGTTTGGCATTTGGTACATAATTAGCTTAAACCTAATTCGTTTTACGCTGAATTGATACCTCAATATCCTTCTATTTTTTCGTCTCCTATCAAAGGTCGGAGAAGACAAAAATTGGCAGCGCACTGAGTGGAGCGCTGGTCAGCACTTTGTTGGGCCTCGCACTCAGTAATTTAGGAATCATAGCAAGCGAAGCGCCGGCGTACAATGTGGTGTTAGAATTCCTTCTTCCCTTGGCCGTACCTCTGCTCTTGTACAGAGCTGATATGCGCCGCGTCGTACGGTCAACTGGGGCACTGTTATTAGCTTTCTTGCTCGGATCAGGTCAGCTGATGATGATGATGATGATGATGAACATGGGCTGAAAAAAAAAATATTCTTTTGTAGATTCTTCGAAAATCTCAAACGTATGTATGGATTTGTCGCAGTTGCTACCACCGTGGGAACGGCGGGGGCGTTCTTGATTGTGCCCATGAGATCGCTGGGCGAAGACGGTTGGAAAGTAGCTGCTGCGCTCATGGGGAGACATATCGGTGGAGGTCGATTTTCGATCGATTTATTTCGTTGATTTGAGTTCTTTTTCAGGGAGATAGATAAATCGACCGTTTCTTCTTTGTAGCCGTCAATTACGTAGCGATTTCTGAAGCTCTAAAGATTTCGCCCTCGGTTTTAGCCGCGGGGCTCGCCGCTGATAACGTCATATGTGCGCTCTACTTCGCCACGTTGTTCGCTTTAGCGTCTAAAATACCGCCTGAGTCCTCCTCGGCTTCTTCCGCCGATGCTGGTATGTTACGTTTTCAATCGTCCTTCCACGTTTTTTAAGAAACTTATTCGGAGTAATTTTAATTTTTGGCACGCAGCTTTCACGGAATTCGCTTTTTTGTCCTCTAACTGACGCGTTCATGTCGAAAACTAGTCCAGTATGCTGACACCGTTTGTTATTAACGGTCCTTTTTCGTAATTTTGTCGGCCAGTTTATGTTGCTTCCGGCAACGAAAATATGATTGTTTCCGCAAGAACGTTAATTGGACTTGTATAGCCTGAAAGGACTAGTCATGATAAACGGTTGAAAATTACAAAAAAAAAGACCATATATGATAAAACGGTGAAAGCGTACTTTCATACAGGGAGTAGTAGGGACGCGTCAGTAGAGGACGAAAAACGAATTTCGCGGAAGCTACATTGTGACTAAAACTCCAGTTACTCCTAAACATACTGGATTAGTTTTCAACACGGACAATCCGTAGGACTAAAAATCGAATTCAGTTACTACTCCTAACAAACGAACACTCGTCCCCAGAAATCAACGACGAGGGATCATCACCGTCAGAATCGGGCGACAAATTACCAGTTCTTCAGACAGCAACCGCCCTTTCCATAGCATTCGCCATATGCAAGGCCGGGAATTTCCTCACCAAGTACCTCAAATTCGAAGGCGGCAGCTTGCCGGCCATCACAGCAATCGTCGTCGTTTTGGCCACTCTATTCCCAAAGCAGCTGTCCCACCTCGCTCCTTCGGGCGAGGCCATGGCGCTCGTACTCATGCAGGCGAGTTCGAAATTAAATTCTTTCTTTTCGTGTCCTCGGGCCGACGAGTAAAAAATTAGTCGAACAGATTTTATTTTTATTTTATTTCAGGTTTTCTTTACGGTGATCGGGGCGTGTGGGAGCATACGCAATGTATTGAGTACGGCTCCGAGCATATTCCTCTTTGCGTTCGTTCAGATAAGCGTTCACCTCGCTCTGGTCCTCGGCTTGGGAAAGCTGTTGAGGTTCGATCTCAAATTGCTGCTTATTGCTTCGAATGCAAACGTGGGCGGGCCCACCACGGCGTGCGGAATGGCCACGGCGAAGGGATGGAGCTCGTTGGTCGTCCCGGGGATTCTCGCAGGCATATTCGGTATTGCGATCGCCACTTTTCTTGGTATTGCTTTCGGACAAGCTGTTCTCAGATTTATGTAGTAGTTTTTTTTTGGGACAAAGGCGAAGTAGTTTCAGTGAGGCAAAATTATTTTGTTCTTTCTTTGTTTCGTTAGATTTATCTCCTTCCCATATATTGAAAGGGTTGTCCAGCAACGTCCACAAATAATCATTACTCACACACACTACATAGGTTTTATTCTCAAATTATTTGACATGCACAGACCATGTGCTAATTACGAGCGAGACGAACTTTATAATTAGATTGCTTAAATTTTGAACGTTGATGTCCTGAAGTCGAGTGTTTGAAAGTGCCGTCTATGTCACAAAAAGTAGTTAACCAATTCTGAAATTAAAAAGGTAAAAGAGAAGTACAAAAGAAATCCTTCATAAATGAAATGGACCTTTGTTTGCTATAGAGAGTCAATACCCGAACCGAACCACAACACTGGATTCAAAAAGCAACAAAAGAACTTTCTCCTCCCAACCAAAATCTAAAGGTTCGTTCTTGACTCTGTTCCATAGCCCAAAAAAATTTACCACCAAAAAAGTAATAACCAACTAACTCAGTTAGTTGTGCATCGAACAAGGTTAGCTTTGATTCCCCCAATCGTCTGCTCTATAAGGCTCTTCACCGTCTCCACCGACTCCACCGTCAGCTTATCCCCGGGCCCACCGTTCCCCAGAATCTGAAACCCGACCGTCAGCAAAGACCCACCCCCATAGCCCGACCCGCCCCGAAAACAGTCGGGAACTATCGAAAATCCCGAGGGCAAGATCGCCACGCCTGACGAATCTCCGCCGTTCATCGCCACATTCATCCCCGACCCGTCGACGGCGGCGTACGCGACCAAATATCCCGACAAGGCGTCCCCGCAAATATCCTGCAACACAAATACTCCATTCTCGCTCGAACTCGAATCCCTAACCTGCACGCACGTAATAAGAGAAAACTCGAGGGACCGAATCTCAATTTGCAAAATGGCCCTTCACGAAAAAGAAAGCTCACGTTCTCGTGGAGGAGCGAGACGGCGTTGTTGTTTCCCTTCGGGAGGTGGAGGACCTTCTCGACGGGCCCGCCCGCCCTGCAGAGGACGTCCCACAGGCGTCTGTTGGACTCGTCCCGTAAGAAGTCGAGGAGGTTCTCGGGCAGAACGGGCAGCCATACGGTCGTCGTCGCGCTCAAAACAACACCCGAGGGTTCGCCGGAGGAGTCGCCGGAGCTCCGGCGGATATTCACTCTGACGTCGTCGGAGTTTCGGACGGTTTCCCAGTCGTGGACGGTTCCAGAGATTCCCAGGCAGAAGCTTCGAGTCATTCGCTGGGCGAGCTTGACGATGCTTCTCTTTCCGTTCGGAGAAAGAGCTGCCGAGGAAGGAAGAACGTATTGTGGTAATAATAATAGTAGTAATCCAAGTTTACGGAAATATCGATGAATATGTCATCAGTACCAATATCAATAAATGTTGAGATTATAAATTGGACTTAGTCCCACATCAAATGAATCAAGCTCTCAACCCCACTTAATATATAAGTGACTATCTCCTCCTATCACCCAATTGGTTTTATTAGAAAAAAACCCCTAAAATTTCATCAAATGCCTTAAAAAATAATGGATATTTCTTATCCAAACACATACCTATAGGGGTGTGTGCCTGTGTGTTTGTAAAGTACCTGAATGTTGGTCGTTTTGGGACGTAGAAGACATGACCATCGCGAAAAGCTCGCACTGTCTCCGAAGATTTGCGAGCCATTTTGGTGCGCCGAAGGCTAAGCCGCAACGAACCAGCGGCCGACATATGCGTGGGATGTTCGCCTCGTCGTACTCAGCGTGTTCTATCCAAATCACCTGAAAACAATATTTTTTTTATTTCTCTAAAGAATCTAATAAGACTATAACATGGTTGTTACGTAAACGAATTCCATAAAGTAAGGATATATTTCCATGGCCTTTTTTACCGACCTTTGAGCATCCGTTTGCCAAATCTTGTATGATGCAACCCGAAGGAAGCCTCCGACAAGTCGACGGCGTATATTCGTTTGCGCCGTCGAACAAAAAATCGACGGATAAATCGACCACGGCCCACATGTCCTCTCTGTGCTGCTTGCAAAAGCGTATAAACTTCACTCGGCGAATAGGCACCATAGCCGAGAAAGCTATGAACTCAGCTTGCATCTGAGAAAAGAAGAAAAAACTTGATAAAAAAGCATCGAGCAAATCGATCAAGAAAAGCGCATCAATGAATTAATGACATATAGATCATTAATTAAACAAAGCACCAAATTCAAATTCCCGTCTTTGTTCCCACTCGGGCCTGAAGTTATCGCACCAACGGTCAAAGCCCGACCTACATTTCCCGGGAACATTTCGGTCCATTGGTTCTGCAAAAAGGGAAGGTTTTTTTTTTAAAAAAGAAACAACCTTGAACTAAAACAAAGTTACTAAAAAAAATTCTTACCACGTCCATAAATGCCTCGACGAGCGTGGGCCCGCTGAGAATCACCGTCCCAGTAGCCTTTGTAGCTTCGGAGACGAAATGGCTCGGTTTATTACCGATGCTCGGAGAGAAAC
This sequence comes from Craterostigma plantagineum, assembly GCA_027422505.1. Lineage (NCBI taxonomy): Eukaryota > Viridiplantae > Streptophyta > Magnoliopsida > Lamiales > Linderniaceae > Craterostigma > Craterostigma plantagineum. Next base: position 28,967,976 of record JAPQWV010000003.1, on the reverse strand, counting down.
ACTTTGCGTATTCCTCGAGATTCAGCGTTTCGAATTCGCCTTCAATGCTTTTGAACCACATGGGACCTTCGGCCTGTCCTATCCTTAAAAGCTCGTCCATGGCAGACAAGGCGAGGTTGAAGAGCAATGGCTTATCGAAAGGGAAGTCGACGTTCGAAGGCATAGCTCTATAAGCGAACTCCACGGATGGATCGAAGGCTCCTACGAGGCTGTTTCTTCTTCCTATCGCTAGGTCTAATTTCCCATCGGACATCATCATAGGACTGTTGTTAGTACTAAATCTGCTGCTGCTGCCCAAGAACTTATTCGTAAGAACGCTGATTCGATTAAGCTCGTCCTTAAGCCTGGCGTTTTCGATCATCAAGTGGTGCTGCTCGGGGGAAATTTCCCCGAGGATCGCTGGGCTTCCACAGTTTTCGCAGATTGGGTTTCTGATGGCGTCTCTCATGGCCATGTTTTCGACGCGTAGCTTGTCGTTTTCTTGCTTCAGCATAGAGTTTTCGTGCCTTTCCAATTGGGTCTGAAGCGTAATCAGCAGAAAGATCGAATCTTGACATCGATTTTGCGCTCGAAAACGAAACGAATGAAATTTCTTTCTTTTTTTTTACCTTCATCTGAGTTCTTCGATTCTGAAACCAAAATTTGATTTGCCTGCCCTCCAAATTCAGTTTCTTGCCTAGATCGAGGCGCGCTTTTTCGTCGGGGTGGGGGTTCTCCTTGAATGCGCTGTAAGAAGAAAAGAAAAGCTTAGCAAAACTGACTTTGATTATCTGCTACGTAAGAACAAAGAGAGTCAGAATTTATTTTTTCTAAAAAAAAAACAAAGGGGTAATAACTTTTCGAGCTCTTGAATCTGATAAGCTGTGTGTCGATGGTATTTTTTATGATTCGAAGATCGTTCTTCGCCTGCGCCGCCCGACCCACCTTCGTAGTTATCACTGCTAGACCTATAATCAGCTTCATCTTCCCTAATCTTCCCACCCATCATTGAGCCGCCATTGTTGTAGTTCTCGCCCATCAAGCTCATTCCTCCGAAGTTCTCAGCCTTGGGCTGCTTCAAACAAAATGCCCAGAAGATGAAATCACAAAAAGAATCTTCAAGAAATAGAAAAATAGAATAAAGGGCACACACAAACACACACACACACACACAGAGAGACAGAGAGATAGAGGGTGGGAGATGCATACTAGGCCCAGTGAAAGGGGAGGAGAGTTGAATGAAGGTTGAGACAACATAGGCTTGAAATGGTTGTAAGAATACAAACCATCAGTGAGCATTTTCCCAGTGAATCTCTCAGAGCTCATCTATGAGAGAGTGGTGGAAATGGAATAGGTATACAGATAGATATAACAGGCGCACTCTTATAAAGAATTGCAGATTTCTCAAGCTCTCATCCTCCACCTCTATAGATAGCTCTTATTAGTAATAAAAAGCAGTAATAACACACGCAAAAACCCAACTCCCTCGCGGCCCAGACATTCAATATCCTTTGTTTGAGAAGATAGTGATGGTGTAATGAAATGCAGACGACGAAAACCGACACGAGAGCAGCCAAGAAAATTTAAGGACAATATAAACGGGGTTGGTGAACAACAGTATAACTCTCTAACTACGCCCTTAAAAAAAAATACCCACAGCTATCTATCTCAGTGCTTTTATCTTTGAAGGAGTTTTTCGAGAGGGGAGAAATAGGGTTTTCATCATATACCTAAGAAGACACTACTTTTCGCTGCCTTTCGTTTTCCGAAGTACCACAAACTGCCAGAAAGCACATTCTTTTCTATCATGTTAGAAATCTTTTCCACTCTTTCGTCGGCCTTTTTTTTCCTTTCAATCCAATCACATGCGCAGCTTTTTCTTAAATCTTTTCCTAAAAATCCTATTCGGGGATTGTAGAATAGAAGTGTCTGGTGGCCCAATCAAAACCATAAAGTGCACATAAAAAGACGACATTTTTACTCATTATCCAAACAACCCCAAAGTTCAATGATGTACGAATTCTCATTCTACTCACTCTCTTAACACAAGTTAAACCAAACAGAAACAAAAACGAAATGAATACAAGCATACATTTACTAAGCTTCCTTGTTTCTCGTTAATCGTTAATATATAAAAAAGGATTGATTCTTTGGCAGGTTTTAGAGCTGACTTACAGTGAACTCCAATGACTAAAATAATGCCAAGGAACTGTTCCTTTCTATTTCTCTTTTATCGTTTAGCGTCTCGAAAACCCCTCCCAAAGATTGAATCTTTTTCTTTCTTTTGCGTAAAGGTTTGCTTTTTGTGATTAAAAAGAAAATCTTTGATTGCTCAATTCTTGAAACTACGCTAGAGAAGGGGGAGAGAGGGGATATGGCTATGATACGGCGGTGAAATTGGGCACGTTGTAATAAATTATAACGTTAATAGACCTTACAAGGCGGGGCCCACTTGAGAAAATGTTCGTGCACCGTGTGATTATTGTGCGTTGCATCGTAAATTTTCCATTGATTTATCAATCACTAATTATACGAGTTTTTTCATTTATGTGAGCAACGCACCCAAGTCGTTCAATGTATTTTCTTGATTCAACATAGGAAACATTTCATTATTTCAATATTTTTCACAAGCCACGTGAAATGTGGATTGACATATTAGCAAACTAATCAAAGAAAATCCTTTTTATTTAAAGGCAGTCGATTAACACACGGCGCCATTATCAAGCAAGGTAAGAAATAATAACATCTTACACATAGTCAAATAAGGATCCCCACAAAAAAAATAGTGCACATCCTTCCTCTTTAATTATTTGCAATAATCATCCTAAAATATTACATGATTCTTGTTTTTTTTTTTAAAATTCACTAACATACGCAGATCTGAGAATTGGATAATATCTTGCAGTCTCATTCATTAATTACAGCTGAATAAGGAGATATAATTAATTATAATCCATGGACGCATATAATGACGACCAACAAAACATTAAGCAAAAAAAGTACGAATTGTTATAAAATATTTATATATTATATAATAACCAACTTATACAATGAATCAAAAGTGTAAAATTTCAAATGACCAATGAGTGGTATTTATAGACCTAGAGTCTCAAGAATCAACCAATAGAATTATAGCAAATTAAATAAATAAAGACTCATCCTTTCCTAATGGGCATCCATACCTCTTATTTTATAATACTCCCCCTTGGATGCCCATTACAAAAATAGATATTAGCTGCCTTGTTAAAAAACCTTATTAGGAAAAACCCAGTGGGATAAAAACCTAATGAAGGGAAAAAGAGTGCAGCATATGTAGTCTCCCCCTGATGTAAACATTACTCAAGATCTTTGAGCCTTCGGAGTCCGATTAAATCTACAAGTTTTTCGAATAATCTTGGAGGTAGCGCTTTTGTGAATAGATCCGCGAGGTTGTCACTTGATCGAACTTGTTGTACGTTAATTTCGCCGGTCTTCTGAAGGTCGTGCGTATAGAAGAATTTAGGCGATATATGTTTGGTTCTATCACATTTGATGTAACCTTCCTTTAACTGAGCAATGCATGCGGCATTGTCTTCATATAAGATCGTCGGAGCTAACTTCTCCGATAATAACCCGCAGGTTTGTCGTATATGCTGGATTATCGATCGTAACCAAACACATTCTCTGCTAGCTTCGTGAATAGCTAAAATTTCCGCATGATTAGATGATGTGGCGGTTAAACTTTGTTTAACTGACCGCCAAGAAATAGCAGTTCCACCATATGTAAATAGATAACCTGTTTGCGATCGAGCATTATGTGGGTCGGATAGAAAACCAGCATCTGCGTATCCAATTAGATCTGACCTGGACTCATTTGAATAGAATAATCCCAAATCAGTTGTTCCTTTAAGGTATCGAAAAATTCGTTTAATACCGTTCCAATGTCTACGAGTTGGTGACGAACTATATCTCGCCAATAAATTTACAGCGAACGCTATATCAGGTCGCGTATGACTCGTAAGGTACATTAGTGCTCCTATGGCACTAAGATATGGTACTTCAGGACCAAGCAATTCTTCATCATTTTCTCGAGGTCTGAATGGATCTTTAGTCACATCTAGAGATCGAACAACCATCGGAGTATCCAACGGATGAGCTTTATCCATATAAAATCTTTTCAATACCTTTTTCGTATATGTTTCTTGACATACGAATATTCCATTTTTCAAATATTCAATCTGCAGGCCGAGACAAAATTTCGTCTTTCCGAGATCTTTCATTTCAAACTCCTTTTTCAAACAATTAACGGCCTTTGATAACTCTCCACGAGTTCCAATTATATTGATATCATCAACATATACTGCTATGATGACAAAATCATTTCTACATCTTCTCATAAATATACAAGGGCAAATTTGATCATTTTTGTATCCCTCTTTCAATAAATATTCACTTAGACGATTATACCACATACGCCCAGATTGCTTTAATCCATAAAGCGATTTGTTTAGTTTAATTGAGTACTCATCACGGGGCCTTGAATTTTCAGGCAATTGAAATCCCTCAGGAAGCTTCATATAAATGTCACTATCAAGTGAGCCATATAAATAGGCAGTGACAACATCCATTAGACGCATATCGAGTTTTTCACGTATTGCCAGACTTATTATATAACGAAAAGTTGTTGCATCCACCACAGGAGAGTATGTCTCCTCATAATCAATACCAGGTCTTTGCGAAAAACCTTGTGCAACAAGCCGGGCTTTGTATCTCATAATTTCGCCCTTTTCATTTCTCTTTCTGATAAAAACCCATTTATATCCAACCGGCTTTATATTCTCTGGTATACGAACTACAGGTCCAAAAACTTTTCGTCTCTCAAGTGATTTTAATTCAGCATCGATTGCATCTTTCCATTTTGGCCAATCATTTCTTTGTCTGCACTCTTTTACAGACCTTGGTTCATGATCCTCATTCTCATTAATCTCATTCATTTCTTGTAGCGCTACGTTAAATGAGAATTTGTCGTCAACGTTGACTTTATCTCGGTTCCATCTTATTCGATTCTGGGCGTAATTGATAGAGATCTCTTCATTATCATTATTTTCGATTTGTTCAGGTACCTGACTTTCATTCTTATAATCATTTATGCCCATCGACTCTTCTCTAGTTGATAAATCCTCGATTGGACCATTCTTATTATTTGCTCCTTTTCTTTTCCGAGGATTTTTATCTTTGGAACCAGAGGGCCTACCACGCTTTAGTTGTGGTTTAAGCTCAATCGCATTATCTCTTTGTTCTGCAGGAACATCAATTTTAGCAGGAGCATTAACAGCTGGAATATGTGACTTTGTCACTCTTTTTGGGTCAGCAAAACTGTCTGGCAATTGATTCGCTAAGCTTTGTAAATGAATTATCTTTTGAACTTCTAGTTCACATTCTTTTGTTCGAGGATCGTAATGATTTAGCGATAATTCATTCCAACTAATATTTCTTTCCAACTGTTTCTTTTCTCCCCCTAATGTCGGAAATTTGTTTCATCGAAGTGACAGTCGGCAAATCTGGCCGTGAATCGATCTCCAGTTAAGGGTTCTAAATATTTTATAATTGATGGAGATTCAAAACCGACATATATTCCCAACCTCCTTTGAGGTCCCATCTTTGTGCGTTGTGGTGGTGCAATTGGAATATATACTGCGCATCCGAAAATTCTTAGATGAGAAATATCTGGTTCCTGACCATAAACCATTTGTAACGGGGAGATATTATGATAACTTGTTGGCCTGATGCGGATTAGTGCTGCTGCATGTAATATAGCATGTCCCCAACAAGACGACGGAAGTTTCGACTTCATCAACAATGGCCTTGCAATTAATTGCAGGCGTTTAATCAACGATTCTGCAAGACCGTTTTGTGTATGGACATGTGGCACGGGATGCTCGACATCGATACCGATAGACATACAATAATCATTAAATGCCTTGGAAGTAAATTCACCAGCATTATCAAAACGTATTCTCTTTATCGGATAATCTGGGAAATGTGCTCTTAATCTAATCAGCTGAGCAAGTAATCTCGCAAATGCCACATTTCTCGTAGATAATAAACATACGTGGGACCATTTACTTGATGCATCAATTAATACCATGAAATATTTAAATGGTCCACATGATGGATGTATCGGTCCACAAATATCGCCATGTATACGCTCCAAAAATGCAATAGACTCGGTCTTTACTTTCATTTGGGATGGTCGAATAATTAACTTCCCTTTAGAGCAAGCAATACATATTAATTCTTTAGACTGGAGAATCTTCGGGTTCCTCAACAAATGTCCGCGTGAATTTTCAATTATTTTTCGCATCATAGTTGTACCGGGATGGCCCAACCGGTCATGCCAAACATTAAACGTACTGTCATTGGTAAACCTTTGGATAGCATATGATTCAATTGTTCGAAGATATGTGTAGTATAGCCCAGAGTTAAAAGACGGTAATATTTCTATGATTCTTTTTTCATTAGAAATCACTTTCGTAATGTGCAAATATTCAACATCTCCCTTTTGTGCAGTCTCAACATGATATTCGTTATTTCGAATCGCTTTAAAGCTTAATAAATTTCTTTGAGACTTAGGGGAATATAAAGCATTTTCAATAATCAGCCTTGTTCCTCTGGGCAATAATATATTAGCTCTTCCGGAGCCTTCAATTATATTTGTGCTACCCGATATAGTAATCACACTGATTTCTTTCATATCAAGATGCTCGAAATAGTTCTTATTTTTCAGAATTGTATTAGTCGTTGCACAGTCCGCAAGACATAATTCTCCATTGCACATGCTCGTGTCCATCATGTAAAATCCTTAATTAAACAAACATGGAATTATCATTAATACATATTATTGAAAACAAACGATACACAGCAAACACAGGAATAACATCCAAATAATAATCATAGCAAACATGACAATATTATTGAAAGTAAACGATACATAGCAAACACAGGAATATCATCCAAATCATAGAAAAACATAACAAACTTTCAAACGACACACACCAAAGCACACAATAAAGCATTTAATTTTTAAAATGATAACATGTTAAATTTCTTCATTGAGGAGCAGAAAATCGTCGGCATCGAAATTAACACCTTCTTCATTAACACCAGAAGTTGAAGCAATTGTACCCTGAACAAAGTTCGTTTCAGTTTTCTTTCCTTTGCCTATTGATTCTTGGTACAGCTCAACAAGGTATTGGGGCGTACGGCAAGTGCGGGACCAATGGCCCGGACCACCACATCGATAACATTTCTCGTCATTCCCTTTCTGTTCAGTTTGTTTCTTTTCATTTTTACCGTCATAAACTTTCTTCTTCTGGGAAAGATTTTGATGACCACCACGATAATTATGATAACCACCACGGAAATATTGATAACCACCACCATGATAACTCCGGCCACGACCACGACCTTGGCCACGGCCACGTCCACGACCGCGATATCCCCCACGACCACGTCCACGACCGTTACCTCGATTATTATCATTATTACCATTGACTGCATTCGCTTCAGGGAGTGCAGCAGCACCAGTCGGTCGGGATTCATGATTTTTCATCAGCAACTCATTGTTTTGCTCAGCCAATAGTAAGCAAGAAATAAGATCTGAGTACTTTTCAAAATTTCTCTCTCGATACTGCTGTTGTAGAATAACATTTGATGGATGAAACGTGGTGAACGTTTTCTCCAACATAATTGCATCGGTAATAGTTTCTCCACATAATTTCAGTGTAGAAGTAATTCTATAAACAGCAGAATTATATTCGCTTACCGATTTAAAATCTTGCAAGCGTAAATTCACCCATTCGTACCTTGCATTTGGGAGAATTACAGTTTTCAAGTGGTTATATCGATCTTCCAAATTTTTCCACAAGTCTTTCGGGTCTTTCACTGTTAAGTACTCAATTTTGAGACTTTCATGAATGTGGTGGCGAAGAAAAATCATTGCCTTCGCCTTGTCCTGCTCGGATGTTTCATTGGTCGGTTTGATGGTATCACCTAGACCTTTTGCTTTCAAATGAATTTCGGCATCTAGTGCCCAAGATAGGTAATTTCGGCCAGTGATATCGAGTGCAACAAACTCAAGGCTCGCCAAATTCGTCATATTACTATAAAATACAAAAAGCATTAAAAAATGATAATATAACAAAATATTACATGCATAACTAATCTTAATAAAAATAATATTCGAAAAATATAGTCGGTATAGCCAATTATTTCGAATATATAATTAGACGTAGTTATTGGCAAGAGTTACAAACCGGCGCATAATAGGCGGTATAAACCGGCACATATCAGGTGGTACAAACCATCACATGATAGGCGGTATAAATCGAACCAAGCTAGTCGGACAAACCGAACCAAGCTAGTCGGACAAACCGAACCAAGCTAGTCGGACAAACCGAACCAAGCTAGTCGGATAGAAAAAAAATTAATATGCCACCGCTGGGATTCGAAATCTGGACCTCCCATCAATTAGATTTTGACGGTATTCCGCGAAACCAGTCGGACTATGGCATTTTGTTGTATATTGTATATATATATATATTAAATTTGTATAATAAAATTATTATACCTTAATTATGCCCGTAAATCTTCGGCAGAAATTAGCGTCGTCGTCGGGGATCGGCGTTGTCGGTAGAGTCTCGTGCTGATAACGTGTTATAAAATATTTATATATTATATAATAACCAACTTATACAATGAATCAAAAGTGTAAAATTTCAAATGACCAATGAGTGGTATTTATAGACCTAGAGTCTCAATAATCAACCAATAGAATTATAGCAAATTAAATAAATAAAGACTCATCCTTTCCTAATGGGCATCCATACCTCTTATTTTATAATACGAATGTAATATTATATGCAATTGGGCTCTATGTAAGAAATAATACGTATGAGCCTCTTGGGACTAAACGGCCCATAATCTGCAGAAGAAAAACACAAAAAAAAATAAAAAATTCGCAATCTCTTCCACCGCTTCTTATCTATTATTGTTAATTAATTGAAAATGTCTGCCCAATGAAAAATTACCACGTCATCGATAGTACACGTGGCAGTCAAAGAGAGAACCAGAGAGCTGTACTGTATCTCGTCCACATACGATCCACAATTCGAAAGCGCTCACAGCTTTTTCTCTCAAGAAATACGAAGAACCAACTCCAACGATGCACGTTTATTAACCCACCAACAAAAACCCCACCTTCACACGATGATCTAATCGATCAAAGCTTATATAGGAATCGAGAATCTCCCTAAATTCAGGTTAAAAATCGAATCTTTGTTGGTGGAGAAGCGAAAAAGGTATAGATATTATAAAGGGATTCGCGGGATTAACAAGATTGTAGAAAGCCGCCGCGAGCATTATCAGTTATGCAGCGGAGCGATATCGAAAGCGCAGGCGAGCAGAAGAGAAGAGACGGATTATCATCCTCGGAGAGAGCATACGCAATTGAAGGAGCGAGGGAACGAAGCTGGGTTTCATGGCTGATACCGTTTTTCGTGCTGATTTGTGTCGCGATGTTTGTGATTGAGATGCTCGTGAACAATTGCCCGAAGCACATAAGGAACGACGGCAACTGCGTTGCGAGATTTTTGGGTAGATTTTCCTTTCAGCCCTTGGGGGAGAATCCTCTCTTTGGACCTTCTTCTGACACGTTAGTTCCTTTCATTGCTCTCTTCCTCATGTCGTCTGATCATTGGGATATTGTGGGCTGCCCTAATTTTGTTTGCTGACTATATTATGTTCATGATTACTTGTTGAGAAATGCCTTGTCCTTACAAAGGATATTGATGTTTTGCCATTTTTAGTACAGTGTTGAGCTGTTTGATTGATGATTGGGATATTGTGGGCTGCCCTAATTTTGTTTTCTGACTATTTTATGTTCATGATTACTTGTTGAGAAATGCCTTGTCCTTACAAAGGATTTTGCTGTTTTGCCATTTTTCGTATAGTGTTGAGCTGTTTGATTGATGATTGAGATATTGTGGGCTGCCCTAATTTTGTTTTCTGACTATTTTATGTTCATGATTACTTGTTGAGAAATGCCTTGCCGTACAAAGGATATTGCTGTTTTGCCATTTTTCGTACGGTGTTGAGCTGTTTGATTGATGATTGATGATTGGGATTTTGTGGGCTGCTCTAATCTGATTACTCTGTTAAGGGAGATTCTATGTAGCCCTTGTTCATCTGTTTGATTCCTCAGCTTATAACAACTCTTGTCTGATTATCCTTTGTGTGAGATACTAATAATAATTCGATTTTCGCCTTAAATGTTCGACTCCTTTGCATCTAATATATCAGACTAGATAAGCTTGGAGCCCTCAATTGGAACAAAATCGTTCACGAGCATCAAGGCTGGCGACTTATCTCATGCATCTGGTTACACGCCGGCCTCATACACCTCCTCGCAAACATGCTGAGCCTCATCTTCATAGGCATTCGCCTCGAGCAGAACTTTGGCTTCTGTAAGAACGAAACCCTTCCCATTCCCATGAACAAAACAAAAAAAAACGTCCTTAACTCCTTTCTTCACTTGTTCGCAGTGCGAATAGGCTTCATATATCTCCTCTCTGGCCTCGGCGGGAGCGTATTATCCTCTCTCTTCATCAGAAACAGCATATCAGTTGGCGCTTCTGGCGCTCTATTTGGCCTGCTCGGAGCAATGCTCTCAGAACTTTTAACCAATTGGTCGATATACACCAACAAGGTTCGGTTCTTTGAACATTTTACCACGAGCCCGAATAGGGTTTGTTTCTGCAGATTTTTTTAGGCGGGTCGTTTTTGTTTGCGAATTATTTATTGCAGTTTGCAGCGCTGCTGACCCTTTTGGTCGTAATCTTGATCAACTTGGCCATTGGGATTCTCCCACGTGTCGACAATTTTGCGCACATCGGCGGATTCTTGGCTGGGTTTTTGCTAGGGTTTATCCTTCTCCTTCGTCCTCAGTTTGGTTGGGTCGAACGTAGGAATTTGCCAGCTGGCGTTCGAGTGAGGTCGAAGTATAGACCTTACCAGTATGTTTTGTGGGTCGTTTCTCTTGTCTTGGTGATCGCAGGGTAAGAAGTTTCTTTTTTCTTTCTTTCTTTTTTCGCCGTTTTCGTTTAATAGTTTGCTTATCATTGAAAATGGAACAAAAAATGCAGATTTTCGATAGGCATGGTGATGCTTTTTAGAGGAGAGAATGGGTACGAAAGGTGTCGATGGTGCAGATACTTGAGCTGTGTTCCTACGTCTAAGTGGAAGTGTAATGAATCTTGAAATGATTCCAACACTTAGAGGAGGTTTTGTTTCTTAGTGTGTGTCTCTTCAATCTATGGTTTGTTTGTGTCTTTATTATTTATTTTATTTGTAAATAGGCATTCTTCTTGGTGACTATAATTCTTTCGAATTCAAGCCTAAGCCAAAAGGTGGGGACCATATGATCACTAAAGCTTTGTCAAGTTAAACAAAACTCGAGAGAAATGAAATCTACAGAGAAGGAAAGATTGCAATTGATTCATTGAACCAAATAATAGTATTTATATTACATGAAATGCATAAGCAATATGAACGCGTGACAGATATTGGACTCGGACATCGTTGCGCACCACAAAATGTGTCGGTGTTATTCATTTTGTATGTATACAAATCAATGTTTTAAAAAACGTATTGCACAGTGTGTCGCGTTTTAGTACTGGTAGCGCGTAGCGTAAATAGCGTAGCGCATTGCGTGAGTATTTCGAGCAAAACATTTATAAGACAAATATATGTATAATGTATATATACGTGAGTAGCCTAGAACCATAGAACTAAACATACCGATTTTAAGTAGCCCCAATTATGAAAGTAAGCAAATCAAGTTTAAGAAACATTCAGATATTAATCATTAAAAATATTTCGAGGTCAGAGGCGATGAAGACGCCAGAGCAGAGCAAGAGTCCCCCTATTGCTACTTCTGTGAGCAAATTTGAGGTCTGATTTTGGTTTTCGATCCTAAAGATTGGTCTTTTCTTGTTCTTGGTCCAGTTCTTCCGATGATTCAAGAAAGGTATTTACAGATTTACCCCACAAATTTAATTTAATTATCTTATACTCCTTAATTTGATTAATATAATGATTTTCCCAAATAGCGTGGGGATTACACGAAATAGCGTAAAAAGCGTAAATATAGCGTATATAGCCTAAAAAGCGTAAAATATAGCGCATATAACGCACGCTTTTTGGGAAAAACGCGAAATTTATTACGCTACAACGCGTTTTCTGAAAATTTTGCGCTATTTACGCGACGAAGCGCGCTACAATTGCGCTTTTTAAAACACTGATACAAATTAATAATATGGAAAACATGGAAAAACTATAAATATAAGCAAACCTTTCTTGCAAGGCATTGCATCAATCCTCGTCAAAACTCCCATCGCAAAGCCTCGATTTCTCGTCAGCTCGGCTGAGTTTCGTCGTCGTCGTCGATCTCCGTTAGATACTATTCGGTCGACTCTAGCCATGAATACAGAATAGTAAGTTCTATATCTCGATTTGAAGGGGAATCAAATGATTGCTTGATGTCAAGGATTAAAAGTTCCGTTAATTTTGTGTCGTCGATCCAATTTTGTGAAGCTTCCTTTTAGCTTCGGTATTTGATCTGTTGAAGATAGATCCAATTGCATTAGCTCTTCCAAATGAATTATTGCCTTGTAGGTTAATTTTCTGGTTTGAATTCAGTCGCGTTGTTAGGCAGGCACCCTATTTCAGCTGAATTCTTTGAGCCTTTGAAATTAGATTCAATTATTGTAGTGATTGCAAACCGTCTTTTGGATTTTTTATGATCGTTTATTGTGTTTAATCTTACGTGTTTTATCTCGTTGAAATGATGTGATCAATTTACGTCCTGCTGCGCTGTTCTCAGTGACTACTTGTTCAAGCTTCTCTTAATTGGAGATTCAGGTGTGGGCAAGTCATGTCTTCTCCTGCGATTTGCGGTACGCTGTTAGCTGCTTATTATGTTCACCATATGTTGCTATCACTCCCATTTTCACTAGTTATTGCTGGACCTGGAGTTGGATTACTTTTTGTATCGGAGACGAATAAAGAAGTAGTTCATTCAACTCGTCCACGAAATATAGTTTTCTCAGATCATAAGCCATTCTCTGTTTCTGTCTTGCAGGATGATTCATATCTCGACAGCTATATCAGCACAATCGGCGTCGACTTTGTGAGTGCCTGGTTTTATTCTGGCGTTCTATCCATATTTACTTCTGCAACTATTCCGATAATTTCTCTCTTCTCTGACGTGTACAGAAAATCCGAACTGTTGAGCAAGAGGGAAAGACTATTAAGCTTCAGATTGTAAGCATTTCTTTATTTATTTAGCATCAAGATCAGAATTAAAGCCAGTTTCTTAACTCCACCCAATTCTTTAAGAAGCATTTTCTTTTATTATTCCAATGGTTTTGTTGCTTAAACATTCCAGTGGGATACTGCTGGACAAGAACGATTCCGAACTATAACTAGTAGCTACTACCGCGGGGCTCATGGAATTATAGTGAGTTTTCTCTTGCATTTCCCAACAACCCTTATAACTTCTGACCGTAATTTCTATTTCCCAATACCATTTTCCATGACTTTGCAGATAGTATACGACGTGACTGATCAAGAGAGCTTCAACAACGTGAAGCAATGGTTGAACGAAATCGATCGATACGCCAGCGATAGCGTCAACAAGCTCTTGGTCGGAAACAAGTGCGACTTGGCTGATAACAGAGCTGTGCCTTACGAAACTGCAAAGGTACCATACAAATATTGGTTTTCTTTCTTTCTTCGTTCCAAATTCCTTACGGCGGCAATTCAGTTACTTAGTTATGTTATGTTTTGAGAAGGCATTTGCTGATGAGATTGGCATCCCATTCATGGAGACGAGTGCTAAGAACGCCACTAACGTGGAGCAAGCTTTCATGGCTATGGCTGCGACATCAAGAACAGGTTTTTCTCCCTGTTCTGTTTCTATTCTATTCTCTCCATCGATGGGGCGATTTCGTAATTTCCCTTGGATTATCTATTGTAGGATGGCGAGCCAACCCATAAGTAATGTAAGGCCACCAACTGTGCAGATTCGAGGTCAGCCAGTTGCCCAGAAAAGTGGTTGTTGCTCTTCTTAGCTCATTCTTCTTCTTCACTCATTGAGAGAGAGAGAGATCAACTTATATATTGTTCCATTCTTTGTGAAACATTTTATTTCTTTGGGGAGTGTTGTGTGTTCTGTACAAATTGATTGTGTAATTTGTTTGCTATATATTCACAGTGAATCTTGAAACTGCTATTTAGTGCCGTCTAAAATGGATTTCTTCTAAATTTGGGAGGCCTATGGATTTCTTCTAAACTGGGAGGGCCTACAATATAAGTATAATTCCAAACTATTGGACTCGATTACGGATACCCTCAATGATACCGACAATTATTAATTACACATAGATATCAATAAGCGCCGATTTTAAATTATACTTCCTATCTTCCTAAATACTCCGTCCCAAATATTTATGGACATTTGGAAGTTGGCACGGTAATTAAAAAGCTGTATATTTTAATAATATAGTACAATTAAAAGGTAAAAAAGTGTATATTTTGACACGTCTTTTAAGAATAGTTAATATTATTATATTGATTGCTTGTGATAGTTTTTTTTGCTAAATAAGGAAATGTACAAAAGATGTGAGACGTCTGATTTAGTAAAATGTATAAAATGGTTTGGGACGGAGGAGTATGTCGTTTAAGGATTTACACGCATATTAAAAATAAAGTAAAATCTCCACTGTACTCTTAGTTAATTGTATTACCTTATTTAGTTTAACAATTTCTATTAAAGATAAAGAGAAAACTGGAAATAATAGATATATTTATCTTAAAAACAGTTAAACGACTTTTATGTTTGTTTTAAACAAAAATAATTTGGGAATTGAGGGATTACTAAATAAACATCATCCTTGTTAGATAATATTAAAAGCTCGTCATCATCATCAATTTGAAAACCACAAAAAACAGTTCGACACTTACTCTCTCTCTCTCTCTCTCTCTCTCTCTATATATATATTTCTCTCTCTCTCCTCAAGTGGACCTTGTGGCCCCACCCCTTATTGGGCCGGTTTATAACGGCCCATTTGTTTGTGTCAGTTTAGCCCATTTTATTTTTCACTCAATCGATGTAATGAAATAGTCAAATAGATCAACTGAAGTCTGAAACCGCAATAAGAAGTATCGGTATTGAGATTATGTATCAACAATTTAGTAATGTTATGTTCTCCTAATTTCACTTCAAGTAAGTTATGTTCTCAACACCCAAGGCCTGGAGAAGATCCTGAAGAAACAATTGCCGACGCAAGGAGAAGACAAAAGAATTATGGGAAAATTAGAGACAAAATATCTTCAGGAAGACGCTACAATGAAGCAACTCTTGCGAGAGCATACAATCATGTTTACAATGGAAAATCAAGGCATATCGGAGTACAACATAGTTATATAAGAGATTTAATCTCTAATGGTGTGATTACCATCGATTGTGTGCGATCAAGCGATAATCTCGCAGATCCATTGACAAAAGCTTTATCACGAGGCGTAGTCAACAAGACGTTTAAGGGGATGGGTCTCAACCTCACTAAATTGAAGTCATCCATGGTGGAACCTCAACCCGACACTTGATATACCGCTAAGTCTCGAGTTCAATGAGTCAAAGTACATCATTAGCGTGATTTGGAGTGCTACAATATATTATGCATCCCAAGTTTAAGTAGCACTTATTGCCCTTAGTAAAAAGGTAGGTTGAGATTTGATCTCTTAATAGGTCTATAGGCTATATTTTAATTTTGCCGGATATTGAACGACGGGGATATCTTGATAGGCCTACCTATGTGAGTGTAAAAGATTGACCGCTTAAAAGAAGTTCAAGAGCTTGACTTCGATATACTCATGAAGGATACTGGACACAAGGTCTATAATGTGCCGCTATAAATGAATTTCCGGCGGTGTGAGAAAATCAAATGTGTGACCAACTCTACAGGTTGTCGGTATGAATAATTGGTTCAAGGCTGTATCCACCATTTTAATCGGACCTCTTGTATCGAGCCTTCACTAAGTGATGGTTCAAATCTTTTGGAACACCATTATCTATGCATGAGATTTACAGATTTGTTTATCATTAAGGAGAGTTTCCTTTATATTGAAATTGGCGGGGGAGTGTTGAATATTTTCAAATAAAAGAAAATAAAATATGAAAATGTTGTATGACTTAGTTGGTAAGTTGTATCCCTTCGTAGGAAAGAATTTTGAATTGTTATATCACTTCAATGAACCATTAGATTTGTTAAGCTATCTCTTTTGAGAAAAGACATAACAATTCAAGTTTTAGCGAATAGATATACCAATTCAGAATGAACAACTCTGCAACTATAAATAATACTTGTGTTCTTTTTTCTGCAGAGAATTAATTGAAGCAATCAAATCTGCTCAAACACACCAAAAGAATTCAGTGCATACTTCGCTAAAGCATAAGTGTATAATACGTGAAAATGAAAAATGTACTAGGTGCATGGTTTTCAATAATGGCGTTGACGACTTCATTGAATTCGTCAACCACTTAAAAACCGATGTATACTTCTATTGAAATTAGAGAAAAAATTAACTGGCGAATCGATATAATCTGGCAAGACTATTCATACATTTAAACATTTGAAAATTTCGAGTTTCGTGCACGTATTCTTTGTATGGGTCTCTTTACATTTGACATCATTAAATGAACGGGCATACCATTTGACCGAAAGCGTTCTTATCCAAATATATGATAAACTTAAATTTTCTCGAAAACAATAACATAATTATAATACTATATAAAAGAAATAACTTCGTTAAAATAAAAATTGTATGGGCGTATAAAAGACTTCAAATGATAGCGGTCAATCAACGTTGAAATTTTCGGGTCCTCTCATACATTATATAATACAGAATAGCTGCTTTGCCAATCAACGTTAATATGAAAGAGTGCTGCGTTAGAAAGTGCCATTTATGTTATGATATTGGGTTTGGACTTTGAATATACACGAAGCAAAGAATTAAATTAAATATTGGGGCCAGAAAATATAAGACTTGTCGATCGATCGATGCGTGACGTTTCATCAAAGGTTAATAGTACTTCATTCTTACAATTAATAGTACTTCATTCTTATTGTTATATTGAGTTGATTGTTAAATGGAAGTTTGAAATTTAAATATCTTTCTAAAAGTCGGATCTAAATTGTCAATAGTCCTCTCACGTGCGTTCTAAGTGGGGACATAATTAATCAATCAACTGTTAACATAATATTAAACAAATTAAATGAGGGTGTTTGTTTGACACACGAGAGTTCGACGAAAGGACCAAAAAGTCAAAGCCACGACACAACGGTCTTAGTCGAGACAAGAACTAACCATACCTCATAAATTAATTTCTATTATATATTTATTATTTTATTAATCAGATAATTATACGTTGCTTCTCATCTCCTACCTCAGAACCCTCCAACGAAACCTCCTTCGACTTCTTACAGAAAGCTTTTACATCTCTTTTCAAATCTATATAACCATTCTCTTCACTCAAACATCTTCCACTTCAAATCAACAGCAAAGCAAAATACAAACAACAGAAAAAAAAGGGAAAAAATGGCATCATCATCACCTGATGAAACATATGCTCTTGAATTCATTCGTCAGCACCTTCTCGACGATGTTTCCTTCATGGAAGAAAACTGTTGTTTTTCTGATTATTACGGCAAAGATTCAACTTCTGAGCTTTCTTACATGTCCGATGAATCTCAGGTTTCAAGATCTTCGAGCCCTTCTGAACAGAAGAACAACAAGCCTTCTCTCAACATAGCAATTCCCCAGAGATCCACGGCCGTTATCACAGCCCAGGCGAAGATCGTCCAATTAGATCGAAACCCATGCGGCGGCGACGACGACGATCGGAGGCATTACAGGGGCGTCAGGCAGCGGCCGTGGGGGAAATTCGCGGCGGAGATCCGCGACCCCAATAAGAAGGGGACACGTGTCTGGCTGGGGACGTTCGACACCGCCGTGGAGGCGGCGAAGGCCTACGATAGGGCGGCGTTTAGGCTGAGGGGAAGTAAGGCGATCCTCAATTTCCCGCTCGAAATTAGGAGCAACCTCGGCGGTTCTCCGCCGTCGCCGAAGGCTGAGAGGACGAAGAGGGTTAGGGAAGATGATGGGGTTAGCAGTGAGAATAACAGCCGTGTGGAGAAACAAGTTAAGAGGGAAGACAGACAATTAACGGAGCCGTCGGCTTTTCCGTTAACGCCGTCGAGCTGGTCGGCGGTTTGGGACTGCGCCGACGTGACGGGCATCTTTGAGGTGCCGCCGTTATCGCCGTATCCGAGCTCGGGGTTTTCGAGCCTAACCGTCATTTAAAGAGTTGTTAAAACGGTATAAAACTGTATTAGTGTAGTTTAAGCACCTGACGGGATAAAAGATGTCGGCGGTGGTTTGTCTTTGTTTGTTTATTTCTTTTGTATAAACTAAATAATAATAATATTTTCTTTATCTGGTGAACATTGAAAATCCCGACAATTTACCAAATAAATCGGAATATCTTCACCGAAGTCGCAAGATTATGAGCTTTCGTAGTATCCTCCAAACTTCAAATTTATTTGAATATCTATAACTTGGGGGTATATGTATTAAATGAATAAACGGGTTAAAAAAAGTTAAATAAGATATATAAAATTAAATTTCATACATGACTCGAAAGTTTTAAGATTTTTAGATGCATGATGGTTGTCGAGGTCATGAAGCGAACCGTCACGACCATCAATAAAAGAGAAGTTCACGTTTAATGATAGATAAGAGAGAAGATTAGCTTAAATGTAAGATTCGTTGTATATAAGATGTATAATTTAAAATATAATACGATGCGTTGCGTTGAAGTTTAAAGTTTGAGATGAGTAAGGTTAAAACAAAAATAATGGATAAAGATTGAGAGAAAGAAAAAAGGATAAGCAGAAATCAAATCCAAGATATTAAAAATTGCTTGTGAAGTTTCTAAAATGATGCATATTATATACAAAATGCTAGTTTATGCTAAATAAAAAGTTGATATCTAACTTAAAAATTCATCATTTTATTAAGCCGGGCAATCATATACTCGACCCCGGCCGAACTACGATCATCATATCTTGAAGTTTGAAATTTGAAGTAGCTTCATAATACAATAGCATAAAAATAAAATAAAGACGAAGACAAATAGATTAGTTATTAGTCATAATAGGCCATATTCAATTTGCCTGATGTATGTACGTAGTTGTAAAGAGTCTATATAGAAATATTAATTAATACGGATACAAACCCCTATCGATGTGTCAAATTGGAATTTAATTTCAACCCTCTATTGTTTCTGACTTAGTTTTGGTCATTACACCAACTAATTTTTGCAATTATTGCGGATTTTATACCATATATTTTCGTTATTATACATATAATTAACTTTATTTTAATTTTATACAGCAAAATTGGTCATTATACCAACTAATTTTTGCAATTATACTAGATGTTGTGGAAATTATACCATCTATTTTCGTTATTATACATATAAATTATTTTAGTTTATACAACAAAATTTGTCACTATACCGACTAATTTTTGCAATTATACGAAAAATTGTGGAAATTATACCATCTATTTTTGTTATTATACCAATAAATAACATTATTGTACCTTTTTATACAACAAAATTGGACATATTAATTTTTGCATACCAGAAATTGTACATCTATTTTCGTTATTATGCATAACGTTATTATAGTTTTATACAGCAAAACTGGAAAGTATACCAACTCTTTTTTGCAATATACAAGAAATCGTGGAAATTATACCATCTATTTTACGTTATTATACCAATAAATAACGTTATTTTAATTTATACAGCAAAACATTAGATATTATACCAACTAACTCTGTTATTATGCCAGAAATTGTAGATATATTAGTGTTCAATTCTGTTGGTATAATTTCCAATTTTTATATAAGATTAAAATAACGTTATTCTGTTGGTATAATAGCGATAATAATTGGTATAATAATCAAAATATTTGGTATAATGTCTAATTTAATTTCAGAAAAAAGGTATTTTCGTCCATTCACTATTTGGAGGTATTAAACACACGACTTTTCGCATATGAGAATTGAACATGAAGAGTTTTCGCTAGGGGTACTAACAGGAAGTTTAAACTTTTAAAGGGACCAATAACGAATTTTCCCGTCGGAAAATATTAAAACAAAGGAAAAAAATTACCTTCTAGAAGGACTTTAATTGTGCATGCAATGCACGTAAATTAGTTTTGAAATAATACGCAACCCCCAAATTAAATGTGAGGACACGTTTTTTTTTTTTATTTTTTTTCCAAGAAGAAGCTTCGAAGGCTCGCAGTTTCGTCAGAGTGTGAACAAAAAGTGTATTAAATTCGACCAGTAGAAACTAGAAGCAGTAAAATCAGAGACCATTGACTACATTGACCTTTCAGACTATTTACAGTAATTTTGACCAAGTAAATACATCATTAAATAATTGAAAATTGACAGCTGATGCTTTAACGGTAATGATTGTCAAGAACTTAACGTGGAAGCCTTTACTAAAAGCCTTTGTAATTAAGGGGATAAATCTGAAACCCTCCCTTGTTAGTCACACGGGTTATTCAAGCATGAAGATTGACTTATATAATTGACGAAAATGACATGACAATAACGCCTGACGCATAATTAATACACATTTGGTTAAAATAACCGAAACGTCGATTCCTAGTTTCCTAATTTTAGTAGTGATCGTGCTGTGACAAAGAAAACGTCATGAAGTATTGTATTATTTATGAGGTTACAAGATTATTTTTATCAAGATAATATTAATAACTTGACCAGCCAACTTCGACAACTCTAGATATATTATTTAATCGACCAGGTCAAGTCGCTTTGGACTTTGAACATCGGTTATGTGGAAATGCCTATTGCTTTTTTTTTTCACTTAACGAAATAGCTACTTATTAATTCACGTATCTAGAACTCATTATCAGTTGTGAGACGAACTATGAGTTATTTCCTACTTTTTTTGTCTTCTTAGCAAGACTCGATCTAAATAAAAGAAAAACTTCAGTCTTTTTTTTTTTTTTTAAATATAATTCACAGGGTAACGTTTTTACTCGTTTTGGCAGATACTTGCATA
The DNA here is from genome assembly GCA_027422505.1 of Craterostigma plantagineum. NCBI lineage: Eukaryota > Viridiplantae > Streptophyta > Magnoliopsida > Lamiales > Linderniaceae > Craterostigma > Craterostigma plantagineum. The sequence goes on along the minus strand of JAPQWV010000003.1, from coordinate 28,946,738 downwards.
CTCATATAGCGTATGAGTCTACTTCTTTTATTTCACCTCGCGTCGTGATGGCTCCACAAAAAAAATGAGAAAAGGGTCCACACATGTCTATACATAACTAAAATATCCCAATAGTATTCAACCCATGTCAAATAATTTAGTCGAGTGTGTACGTGTATGTTTGAACTTTTATCTATATATGTGTGTTCGTGTCTGCCATCATGACACCATATCTATTTAGACGTAGAAAGTCTTTTTTATTGCATGATTTCCATGGCTACCCCAGACGAAACCCTAGCACTCGAACTCATAAGCCAATTTCTCTTATTAGACGACTTCACCTCATCACCTTTCGAATACCCCAACCCATGTTTCTTCGACGAGGTCGACCCATCGTCCACCAGACGACCCGACCCGCCCATCAACCCAGACCCATTCGACAGCATAACCTGTGAACAACCCTACTACCACTGCGACCCTAATTCGACGGGTGGGGCCCGAAGCTACAGGGGAGTGAGGAGGAGGCCCTGGGGCAAATACGCCGCGGAGATCCGCGACCCGACCCGTAAGGGCAGGCGTGTTTGGCTGGGCACTTACGACAACGCCGAGGATGCTGCAAGGGCTTACGATATCGCTGCGTTTAAGATGAAAGGTAGCAAAGCTATTCTTAATTTTCCGATGGACGTAGGGAAATCGGGCCCGCCGCCTGCCCGTTCGGGCCGGCAGAGAAAGAAGAAGGGGTCTCAAGTGAAAGCCGTTGGAGATATGATCGTTGATGAGCTAATTAGTATGTGAGGATATATATGATGATTATTCGAGGATTTAGGGCTTTATTACATAGGTTTGGCGGAGAAATGTTCGCGATTCCGTGTTGGCTGTGTACTATATGTTGTTCGTGTCTGTAAATCGCGCAATAAATAATAAAAGTTACTATGCAAGGAAAAAAATATTACCATAATATATTTCAATGATTTAAAAAAAGGCAAAACTTTTATATTCAAACCCCCCTTCTCCCTGTAAAATTTACTCACCACCTTATCTCTAAAAAATCGTAGATCTACGAATATCTTCTCCCCCTTCCTCCATGAATGGAGGTCGAGGGAACTCATTTTTCTTCGTTTCTTCTTTATAGTCCTTTTTATTGTGTTTTTCCTTCTTCTCCCATTGTGGGAGCTTCTGTCTCCTATTTTGGGATTTTTTTCTTCCCCTTCTTGGGATCTTCTTCCCCTTTTTCGGGGCTTCTTTCCCTTTTTGGGGTTTCATCCGCTTTGGGGATCGGGTACATTAGATTTATGAGGTTTTCTTCACTTTCGTGGTTGGGAAGTTCTTAATCTTTGACTACTAGCTAGGGTTTCGTGGTGGAGATTGATGCTCTTGTAACCAAAAGAAGCGTCTTGAAGATATGATTGTACTCGAGTTTGCGCTCATCATCCACGGTTGAAAGCATGTAGTCTACAACAAATTTGATTTTATTAGCCGCCATTGTTGTGGAGTTTTAGAATTAGTTTGTTGCGTAAGTTCATTGTTGTTGTGGAGTACTTTAATTTTTCAGTTTTATGTCCCTAGATTTGAGTTACTTGCTCTTATGTTGAGTTTTTATCTCTATTAGTATTTGCATTTGTTGCCAAAGCGATCGTTTGGGAAAAAAGTGCAAAACTTTTATGTCATCTACTTTTGTTCGTAGCTTGCAATCAAGTGTTCGAAAAATTATTAAAGATTTTAACAGTATATATATAGAGAAATGTTGATCTTCAGTGCATACGCCGAATATCCACGTGGTTAACATGAAAAAATAAAGTAAAATAAAATTCGAGCTCGACTCAATCGTCTTTGATGTGTTCGAATTTCCCTTTTTTCTCCCTTTGTTAGTGGGTCTTTTTTTTTCTGAAACAGTAAAGACGGTTACTTGCTGTTGATCAGGTTCTGGCTGAGCATTGTTTTTTGGGCTAACGTGAGAATAGGAATACTGTTATTTGAGTTCCATGCTTTGCAAGTGTTTGTCAAAAGGTATCTGATGCTTTTGGGCTTTAGGGATGATGGCGATCAAACAAGTTAAGTAGCATAGCAACGCTGTTTGTTTGGGTTCCCTAGAAAGCGAAAATCTTTGGCTTAGAGAATAAGGAATTTCTACTGCTGTTGTTAGTAGAGTATCTTTCTCAAGTCTTGATCTTGAATTCATTCTGTTGGTTTTTCTCTGGACAGTTATCTTTTCATGGAGAGTCGGCATGAATCACATTAATCCTTGATAGATTTCTATCCTCTGATTGTTGTGACTTTTTAATATAATCAGCAGAAGAAGCTTTACCTCCTCATTACAAGACACAGTTGTCTTGTCCAGTTCTTTCTCGGTAACACTACTTATTCTAACGTCTTGAAATCGCAAATGTAGGTCCTCGCTCTCAAGTGGGAACATGCTTGAATCAGAATCGGAGTGATAGATCATCACCTTATAAGTCTAAGAACATGGGCCTGCCCATTTCACATCTTAGAAACTATCATTCCGCTCAGCTGCGTAATGAAGTTTCGCAAAGCATTCTCCGTGGGGCGTATACGCACTTGCAGTATCTCGTTCCCAAAATCGTGGAGTTGGGTGCTTTGAATCGCTTCCGCCCACGGCACAATACAAGGGTGGTTCCCTTCGTCCACCTCGATAACTTCGAGCGCCAATATCTCCCCAATACCTTCCGAGATGTGCGCTAGCTTCGAACACCATTGAAAATTCAAGTGCCTGAGGCACGGGAAATTAGAATCGTCGGCTTCCCACCGAACTATCCTCAGGTGCCGTAAAGAAAGGTATCTCAAGGAGCAGAACTCGACTCCTTCGTCCATCTTCCATTCTTCTTCTCCTTCTGCTCCTGACTGGAACTTGCAGCCAGTCAGCTTAAGCACCTCGAGGTGTTGCAACTTGCTCAATTCGTTCAGGATTCCCCCGACGGGTATCTTGCAGTCGCTCAAGCTCATCTTTCTCAGCAGGCTCGGGAATTTTATCGACGAGTATGCCAACCGAAACTTCAAATTCTCGAGCTTGTGCATGCGAGCGAGGTCGACGTCGTCGTCGTCGGAGCCACTGCCGCACAATCCCAACTTCCTCACGTTCGGCACGTTGCTTGCGAGGTCGCTGCGCAGAAAGCTCCGCACGTCGACGGCGCAGATCGTGCGCAGCTCCTCGTGGGCCCGCCCGACGTCGAAGTCGACGTAGATGGTCGAGTTCTTCGCGACGACGTGCCTTAGGCCCGAGACCTCCCAAGCTTCGTGCGGCAGCCTCAGGCTGTGCTTGGAATGGCCGACGATTAGGCTCTGCAAGCTCCTCAAACCCCATATTCCCGAGGGCAGCGATTCTTCGGACCAGACGGCGAGGAAGCGGAGGTTGACTAGGTTTAGTATCTCGGTCGTGGGCAGCCTCAGTACGGCCACGCCAGACATGTCGAGTATCCTCACCAGCCTCAGAGCGGAGATTAGGGCAGACACGTCGAGGCTGTATATCTGCTCGGGGTTGGTGACGAGGAGCGAGCGCGCGAGTGGCATGCGTCGGGGAAAGTCGAGCTCGTCGTCCGCGTATGGGTGAAGGCTCACGCGTCGAAACCCGTCGAATATTCCGCTGAGGAAGTTCTCCTCGTGGCACTTCCTCACGCACAGATCCCTCAGAAGCCCATGCACGCTGTAACTGCTCGGCTTCCCGTCGGGCTTAGTTCCCGCGACCCTCAGGAGGTTCTTGTCGACGAGGGCCTCCAAGCACTCCTCCGCCAGGTCTTCCGAGCTCTTCCCCGCCGCAGGCGAAAGGAATCCCTCCGCGGCCCAAAGCCTTACGAGCCTCGAGCGGCGCACCTCGGAGTCCTCGGGGAAGGCCGCCATGTACAGGAAGCAAGGCTTGAGGCGGAGTGGCAGGTTGTCGTAGCTCAGGCAGAGTATCTCGAAGAAGTCCTCGTCCCTCCGCGAAACGGCCAAGTGGACGTCTTTCGCGACGATTTCCCAGGAATCCCTCGAGTACTTCTTTTCCGAAGCGAGGATCCCTCCGATGACGATGATCGCCAAGGGAAGCCCTCGGCAGCCCCCGGCAATCCTTCGCCCGACGCCTTCGAGGAGAGGAGGGCACCGCTCCCCTGCGTCTGCGCCGAAAACCGTCCGGTGCAGCAGATCCCAGCCCTGTGAGTCGCTCAGTAGGCGCATGTGGTGCTCCTCGCAATTCGGGTCGGGATATCTTGCGACGTCGAGCTCCCTGCTCGTTATGACGATTCGACTCCCGAAGCTTCCGTTGGGAAGGTACTGCTTCGTATCGTCCCACGCACTCGTGCTCCACACGTCGTCCAGGACGATGAGGTATCTCTGGCCGAACAGCCTTTGGTATAGGGCGATGCCTAGTTTGGCGTCGCTCCACTGCCTCATTTCGCCGGAGAGTTCACCGCCGAGTATGCAGCCGAGTAGGGATAATAGGACGGCCCGTAGCCCGAAGTCCTGCGTCACGGTGGCCCAAGCGCGGATGGGAAAGTACTCGGTGATGAGGGGAGCTTCGTAGAGGCTTCGGGCCAGCGTCGTCTTGCCTATTTGTCAAGAATTACAAACCCCAATAAATCACATGTGTCCTACATCGGATAATTGAGGAGAGTTTGAGTAGTATATAAGTAGACGAGCCACTCTACACCAGTTGGTTCTAGGATGGAAGCTCGTCTATTATATGGGCCAACTCTCCTCCTTTGCGAGCCGACCCAATAAATACTCAATAACAAAATTTCACACCTATTCCGCCCATCCCGACGATCGGGATGATCTCTCGCCTGGTCCTTCCGCTCGTAAGCCTATGCATCAGGGAAAGCGCGTCGTCGTCCAATCCGACGATGACCCCGCTGTTATTGTTGTTGTTGTTGTTTCTGTTGGGGTGGGAGAGGTGTGAGGACGGCGACCACTCTTGGGTCGTCGTCAGCTTAACCCTTGCGTCTTCGAACTTGCGTATGGACACGAGAATGAGGTCGTCGTCCGGCGGGCGGGCGATTAGGAACGCTCTTCTAGAAGAATGTGGGTTTGAGGACAGCATTTGGTCGAGCAGGCAAGATTCGATGACGTCCTCGGCCTCGTGGGCCGCGTCGCGGATCTCGCCACGTAAGGATTCGTCGACGCCCTTCTTTGCCGTCTCTAGAAGGCTCCTCAACATAGTCGCCTTCTCGAGTAGGGTTTTGAGGATTGGATATTCGGCGGCGGGCGGGCGGAGGATTCCTTCGACAACCGTAATCAGAGACGAGAGATCGTGAGCCATAGATTTTGAGAATGGTTTGTTTGTTTGACCAATTTGATGGGTATTTTAAGGTGGTGGTGGTGGTGGAGTGTGTCCAAGTTTGTTATAAACTGTGTTTGGTAGATTTTTAATATATGTATATTCTTGTACCTAACGCTACTTGCTTCGTTTGAATTGAACATGTGCTCAAAGACAAATTCAATTGTTCTATAATAATAGGAGATCCTCGTTCCTTGCAATAATGTTGTATATTTTAAGGTTACAATTCAAATAAGGGTGCTTCGCTGACAATGACATAGTTTTTTTTTATCCAAGTTACTACTAATTAATGGCTATTTTTTAGGTTGGATTTTGTTCGCTCGTCAATATCTAAGGAAGAGTTGTTACATAAAAACGCAGGCAAGTTGTATGATTTATGCTAATAACATTCACCTACCTAACTAGCATGTGCTCAAGACAAATGGAACCTAACGTTGTTGAATTGAATAAACAGCGAATTATCATGATTTCTTGGACATATTAAGGAGATGACATATGTCTAATAATACCAGTTCTGAACTCGCCCAATAAAATCGAAACTAATTGTTTACGTCGCCGTTCATCGAAGGAGTTCGATTTATGAATCCAAACATACATTTCGAATGAATCTGATATCGGCCCAATAAAGATCAAGTAAAGAGCTCAAAGAATTTCATCCTTTACCCATTTTCGGCTGTACTTATTTGTGAGCCAATCGAGTGACTGTGCACATGCGTGATTGATGGAGCTTAAGTTTAAATTTAATTTTATTCGACTTATGAATTTCAATATCGACGAGGTAAGAAAAAGAAGAAGATATAAGTGAAATTTAAGTCCAAATAATGAAATAATTTTGTAAATAAAGATTACAATTTCAGCTGTCTTCTCGATCAATTTCCTTCCCAATCTCGACTCTAAATGTTTTACCTGGTCATATATAAGTAAAAGATAGTATGAAATCATATATGTGTATATTTTGCAAGTTGATTGTATAGAAGATTGGCAGTTAAGTTTAAAATAAGAGTTGAGCAAGTCATATGTTGATTGAAATCACATTACTTGAGTATTTTGTCAATAAACCATAGCCCAGCCCACCAAGTTTAGTTCATGCGCACGAGGTGAACGAAAATGAACAAAGGCCTATAGTCACCCCCAGGAAAGAAGATGAGAGAATTAAATAGAAAATCGATAACTATAAGCGATCTCAATTAGCTTCAGTTAGGGCTGAGCATATTATGAAAATCACTTAAATTAAATTTATCCATGAAATTGGGCTAACGTTAGTTAAATAGAGCAATTTATGGTAGAATATCAACATCGTTACGGACATTATGAGGAACTATGTCTCGTAGTTTGACATTGAATTACTGAAAAATATGTATAAAAAAAGGTACCACTAAATGAAAAATATCTTAGAAAATATTTAGAATATCATTGGATCCAAAGAAAAGAATGAATGATGATTGATGGGTTGTTCTCCAACGCAGTATAGTAGTGCGATCTCATACTTCGGTAATTATAAGCATTGAGAAGCATAGCGTGGTTCTTGAAAAGTGAAGTGTCCCTTATGATTAAAGATGTAGACTAGAATTTTTGAAAAGGATGTTCCATTAAATAACTTTAAAACTAAAATAAAATCAAATTTCCAAAACAACATGATTGTTTTACGTTCATTATTACCCTTTGCTTCAAAATGCAGGAATTGTATTTGTGCGTACAACGCGCAAACCTTATTGCTCGTAAACATAGGTGATGATGTGATTAGCAAAGATTTGATTAGATTGAAAGATCTATTTAATTAGCACAATTCGTCATAATTGCTGGCAACCTCTTAACGAAGTCACATTATGTAACTTTTTTCTATCATTTATGATAAATTCAATTTTGATATCCCTACATTAGAAGGTCAAAACTATTTGATTGTCAATTCATCACAAGGGCGATATATATATTTTTTCACCTAATACATATCTGGAAGTAAAGCCACTTTTGTGATATATGAAATGATAAAAGTTGACATGTAATTATTACCCGAGACCTTTTTTTGAATCGCTCTTACTTATAACCAACCATATATTATCCCAAACTTACCAAATGAAAGAATATGAAGTTTCTGCGGAGTGATTATATGCCTCGTTGAATTTTGCCATTCCCACTTTATTTACATTACATGCTTGTCGAAATGTATTTGAAAACAATCATGTCAATCCATTTTAACATTAATAATATAAATATGAGAGAGAGAGAGAGAGAGAGAGAGAGAGAGAGAGAGAGAGAGAGAGAGAGAGAGAGAGAGAGAGAGAGAGTAACCCTAGTTGGGTTTTCGACGGAATCAACTTTGATCAAATTTTGTATCCTAACTCCTAAGTCGGAATTATTATTTTCTTGCTTTTCGAGAAATTAAATAGTGTATATTCACACCGAAAAGGAAAAAAAGGAATAACTATCCCATCACTGAATGCTATGGTCTACCAGAATCAACAGTGTTATGGAATGGGGACTAAATGAACAGTGATTTATGTCATAAAACACGCCGAATATATACCACATAGTTTAGGGTCCAGAAATAAATAAAATATTTCAGAATTATAATATCTGACACAATGATGCATTCATGCATATGGTGTAGTCACTCCTATAATCATCTCTGGAATTTTCCACGTTACAATCATTCCTTTTTAGTTTATAGTTTGATTTCTCATGTTTCATCATTTATTTGTAACATTTGATGATCATTTTCCGTATGTAAAGGATATAAATACATAATGCATGTTGACGTCGTACCAACTCATTTAGTTATCAGTAACTGTAGAACAAATAAATTATTAGTTACTCTATATTTCATTAATGACGATAGTGAGGTAACGTTGGTCAAAATAAATCAAAAACCAGTCAACGCAACAACACAAGAGGGACAGATGAGTTTCCAAGTCCAACATCATCTCTGATCCCATACAAAGATTGGATTAGTGGGGCTAAAGCATTTATATTTTGCAAATCTGAAAAAAAAAATTATTGAATTCTAATTTCATTTTAATTTATCATATTAGGTATATTACTATAGCATACCGCACATCATGGAAACAAGCAGCAACACGTGGGACCACGGCTCCACGAAAATAATGCGTATTTATATAATATATATATATATATATATTAATGGGTATAGAGATTCTATTTAATTAACATATATAGTGTGCGCATTTAGAATGTTTGATTAGAATGCAGGCACTTGCTACCAACTGAAAAAAAATTAGGGATGACTATAATATTGTGTATTAATATGTTTTCTTAAATAAATTACTCATTCATTCTATGCTACCAACTGAAAAAAAGTTAGGGATGACTATAATATTGTGTATTAATATGTTTTCTTAAATAAATTACTCATTCATTCTATTTATATCATTATATATTGTTTTATTGTGTCAAATTTTCGCATGTATTGCCAAGAAAAGGGACATCCTTGTCAGTTAGAGAAGAGACATTTATGTACACGGACAGTTGAAAGCTTCGTATTTAGTGATATAACAATAATAATGCAATAACGCCTCGTCTTGAAATGGGAAACTGTCATATTCATTCTTCAAGATTTCCAACTCAATTAATTAATATGTTGCTGCAAACAAACAAAATAAATGCAAATAGAACCACATTTGTTTATGTTACGTCTTTCACTGTTTTATTTTGTTTGCTTGTGTCATGTGTGTGTGTGTAATAAGAGCATCTCATTATGTATAGATACTTTTAACTATCCTCATTATCTTTAAATCAAACCATCTAACTTTCTGTAAGAATAAGTTTCTCAACATTTACTTAATTTCATACAGCATTGGCAGTTATATTATCGTGGGGTTTGGTATATGTAACCTTGTAGGTTGCTACACTTTCAAATTCAAATGCGCAAGGAATTTCGACATTTTATAAGCAAAGAAAAAATGTATACCAATCATTACTCGTAACATACACACACCTATAGCTACTTTTCCTAATGTCATCACTCATCAATGCTCTTTTAATAAATATTTTAATTATTGTATTGCAATTATATAGACTATAGAGGTAGAGGATGTTATATTTATTTTTTCACCATTTACTTTTACAGTATATTATATATATATATATATATATATGTAAGGAATATGCAAGTGTCGCATTCACATGCGATTCTTGAATTCTTTTGTTGTTATTTAGTGGGACATTTGCAGGTTCAATTACTGAATCACCGTACGCGTAAAAAGCTTCCCATTCCATTCCCATAAAGCTTTATTAATTGGCAATTATGTTACGAGTCGGTCGTATTATGATTACTTGTAATTATTTAATTACATGGTCCATTAGATATTACAAGAATTTGAAATTTCATTAAATCCTATGTGGCTTGCCTATGAAAATAGGCCGTTATTAACCATACTCAGTTTATAATAATGGGCATATATAGAATGGCATGCGTTATGCAGCATGCGTTGCATTGCATTAAAAAGTAATAATATTTTCTACGCCTCGATAATGATGAAATAATCGGATAAGTTATGTCAACTTTGTTGTGCATGTTTTTATTATTTTTTTGTACATGTATTTTATTATGAGGACTATTGTAGTAAAGGATTTCAACGCTTATGTGAGCTTACTATGCAATATTTATGCAAAGTTCTGTAGCATATTGCAAAAGTTGATTATTTTTTTCAATTTAGCTCGTCGCGACCCCATTCTTCACAAGCAAGTATTGCTTTATCTCAACATAAGAACATTAAATATATATTCCAAAGAATAGTAACAGAAGGATGGGAAATTGAAATCACTTTCTTGGATCCTTCAACCCTAATTTTGGTGCCCATCTTCAATCAAAATTGTGCTCTCTGGCCCAAAGATAAAGTTAAAAACAACAAGGAATGATGAAAAAGTATCGAGTGTGATAAAACCAAAAGCGAAAAAAAGTAATCACAAAATAAACTAAAATAAAAACCGAAAAGATAAAGAGAGAAATCAAGAAGTTGGTGACTACATGCAATTTTAGTTCAAGTGTGATGTCAAGCGAGACATTGCGTTTTGCAACTTTGTTTTTCATTTAGTTTTATTGTCCGAAAAAAGAAAACCACAAACCACTTGACAAAAAAAAAAACAAAACAATCATGACGATGAAACAAAACAACAGCACAATCCTTCTCTTTCATGCACTCCAAAAAAGCAAAGACGAAACGATCCTTCCCCACCTTAAAATCTTACACTATGTCCAACAATTCTTCTTTCAAACTTGTCTCAACACAAAACCAAAAGCCATGAACACTTCTAACCTCTTCTTTCTCTTCATCACATCATTCTTCATTCTTGATTCTCCGCCGTCGGTTCTTTCCTCGCCGGCGCCGTCACCAGTTCAGCTCCTCGCCCTTCTATCCATCAAATCTTCCCTAAGAGACCCACTGAACACATTCAAGGATTGGGACCCAACCACCGCATTCACCCGACCCAGATCCGACCCGCAGGCGTGGTGTTCGTGGGCTGGAGTCAGATGCGACGCAAAGACGGGACAAGTCACCGGCCTAGACTTGTCCGGCCGGAATCTCTCCGGCGAGATACCGACGGAGATCAGATACCTTCCTCACCTTCACCACCTGAACCTCAGCCGTAATGGGTTCGACGGTCCTCTGCCGCCGGCGTTGTACGAGCTGCCCAACCTCAAAACCCTCGACGTCAATCACAACTCCTTCAGCTCCAACTTTTCCGCCGGAATCTCGAGGCTGAAATCTCTCACCTATCTTAACGCTTACAGCAACAGCTTCGCCGGCCCCTTGCCGACGGAGCTCGTCGGCCTTCAGAACCTGGAGTACCTCAACCTCGGCGGCAGTTACTTCGAAGGAGAAATCCCAGCGATTTACGGCAATTTTTCGAAATTGAAATCCCTCTACCTGCAAGGAAATTCTCTGACGGGTCGGATTCCGCCGGAGCTGACCTTCTCCGGCGGACTCCAGCACGTCGAACTGGGCTACAACTCGTTCTCCGGCGGCGTCCCGCCGGAATTCTCGCGACTGGCCGATTTGACATACGTCGACATCTCATCTGCCAATTTATCCGGCGAGCTCCCGCCGGAATGGGCCGGGCTGGAGAAGCTGGAGACTCTTCTTCTGTTCAAGAACCGAATCTCCGGGCAAATTCCGGCGAGCTGGGCCGGGATGAAATCTCTGAAGGTCCTCGATTTATCCGATAATCAAATCTCCGGCGAGATTCCGGCCATATTCTCGGGATTAAAGAATCTCACAACCCTATCCCTAATGAACAATGACCTCTCCGGCGAAATCCCGCCGGAAATCGGCGAACTACCAAACTTAGAAACACTATTCCTGTGGAACAATTCCCTCGCCGGAGAATTGCCGGAAAAACTCGGCCTCAACGGAAAACTACAGCGCCTCGACGTCTCGTCGAATTCACTAACGGGCCCAATCCCGGCAAACCTCTGCCTCGGAAACAGTCTAACGAAGCTCATACTCTTCTCCAATCGATTCGCGGGCCGAATCCCATATTCCTTAGCCAACTGCAGCGCATTGGTCCGATTGAGGATCCAAGAAAACGCACTCAACGGCTCGATACCGTTCGGCTTCGGCTCGTCTCCTAACCTAACGTTCTTAGATGTTAGCGGGAACCAACTGTCGGGCCCCATCCCGAGGGACCTCGGCGAAGCCGTGAAGTTAGAGTGCCTCAACATGTCGGGAAATTCATTTCGCTCTCATCTCCCCGACAAGATATGGAACTCCCCGAGCCTTCAGATATTCTCGGCGGGCTCGGCCCAACTCCTCGGAAGGATCCCGGATTTCGTCGGGTGTAAGAATTTGTACAAGATCGAGTTGAACGACAACGCTCTGAACGGAAGCATTCCGTGGGACGTGAGCCATTGCGAGAAGCTCGTGAGTTTAAACCTAAGACGAAACTCACTCACGGGGATCATCCCGTGGGAAATCTCGGCGCTCCCTTCTATTACCGAAGTCGATTTGTCCCACAACCTCCTCGTCGGGACGATCCCTTCGAACTTCAACAACTGCACGACTTTGGAGACGTTCGACGTCTCCTACAACAATCTCACGGGACCCGTCCCGTCGTCGGGCTACCTCCGCCCGTCGTCGTTCGCCGGGAATGAAGGGCTGTGCGGGCCCGGGCTCGGGAAGCCATGCCTGGCCGATGGCGGGCTCGAGGAGGAAGGAGTCGAGGCCCGCGGCGGCCGGCCCGGAAAGAAGACGGCCGGAGCCGTGGTGTGGCTCGTGGCGTGCGGGTTCGGTGTCGGGCTATTCGTGCTGGTCGCGGGGGCCCGATGCTTGCGTGCCAGGTACGGGCCCGCTGGCCGACGGAGCGGGGAAGGGACGGGCCCATGGAGGCTGACTGCGTTTCAGAGGCTGGGGTTCTCGGCAGAGGACGTGCTCGAGTGCGTGGAGGCGTCGGACGGGGCGGCGGTGGTCGGGATGGGGTCCGCGGGGACGGTTTACCGAGCGGAGATGCCGGGCGGGGAGGTGATTGCGGTCAAGAAGCTTTGGGGCAAAAATAAGGGCGGGCGGGCGGCGGGCGGGAAAAGGAGGGGCGGGGAAGTGCTGGCCGAGGTCGAGGTTTTGGGAAACGTGAGGCATAGGAACATAGTGAGGCTATTGGGGTGCTGTAGTAACAACAAGTGTACGATGTTGCTTTACGAATACATGCCCAATGGGAGCTTGGACGACCTTCTCCACGGCAAGAACAAGGTCGGGGATTGGGCCACGAGGTATAAGATTGCGCTCGGCGTGGCTCAGGGGATTTGCTACCTACACCACGACTGCGACCCGGTGATAGTCCACAGGGATCTGAAGCCGAGCAACATACTGTTGGACGTGGACATGGAGGCTCGGGTCGCCGACTTTGGGGTGGCCAAGCTCATACAGAGCCGCGAGTCCATGTCCGTGATCGCCGGCTCGTACGGCTACATTGCGCCCGGTAAGTCTTCCTTTTTTTTCCTCCCGAGCATTCCTGTAATTTGTGGAGTTGGCATTATAGGGACAAAGAATTTAGGAGTGACATTATACGGACAATAACTTGAAGAAACAACTTAAGGGCATTCTTGTCGGGAAGCTGATCTTTTTTAATTCTTTTCTTAATACAGAATATGCGTACACGTTGCAAGTGGATGAAAAGAGCGACATATACAGCTACGGTGTCGTTTTGATGGAGATGCTGACGGGAAAAAGGTCGGTCGAGTCGGAGTTTGGAGATGGAAAGAGCATAGTCGATTGGGTGAGGTCGAAGGCGAAGGTCAAGGACGGGGCGAAGGGGTTGCTCGACGAAAATTGCGGGGCTTCGTGCGATTCGATTAGGGAGGAAATGATGATGATTTTGCCCATCGCGCTTCTCTGCACGAGCCCGAACCCGGCGGATCGACCCACGATGAGGGGCGTGGTTTCGATGCTGCAAGAGGCGAGGCCGCGGAGGAAGTCGAACGGCGGCGGCGAAGAAGGAGATTTTGTCTTGGATCCTAAAAAGCCCACCACCTTGGATTAGATTTGATTAACTAATAAATAGCGTTCATATGCTTGAGTTTCTGTTCTTTCGAGTTTGAGATTGTGGGGATTGGTTTACGAGTGATTCTAGTTTTTTTTTGTGTTCTTTCTTGTGATTCTTATCTTATCTGTACTTGTTTTTTATAATTGGTATGTATATATTATTCAGATTTTTTGAGTTACCAAAACGAAAGATGGATATTTCAAAAAACTACATTTTTTCAGAAGTACCATTTTGGTCTCGCTTCGAGCTCTTCTTCACTGAAATCCTTATACTGATACCATTCTGCGCCAGCATTGCCTACAGGCAAAGGAGGCCTAACAAAAATCTCGACGGGTTTTGGGACATGTACGACTAACCCTATCTGCCCGTGGGTCTCCGCTTCATCGGTCTGGGGCGGCCCGCGGGTCGGCCCGTGTGGTTCTACGGATATCCACCCGAGGCCAGATATGGCCACATCGCAAGCCGGGCTGAAAATAGAATTTATGAATTAGTTACAAGGAAGGAATTAACAGTTCTTCATCAGTTAATTCGTAGGTTACTTTACGTACCTTTCTTGATCGCCATAAGCTATCGAAAGCTCTCGCCTTGCCTCGAGCCCCAACCAGTTTTCTGCCGTTTGTTTTCCAGTTGGAGGCGTCAAAAGGGTCCCGACTTCTTTCTATAACCGTAAATATCAAAGTCTCAGTTCGTTCCAAGGTCGTGTTAAATAACACAAATTCGATCTATGATAATATCTTTCTTGATTCAAATGAGCAACTTCTTTACCCTTCTCCGGAAAGAAGTAGAAGGCAAAGTATGTAAAAACATACCTGGTAAAATTCCTTGGCATCTTCAGTAGGAACCAACCGAAGTTGCAGAGCCTTAGGTCCGTAGAATACTAAATTGGTTTCTGGGTGTGCCTGATGAAGAAATAATGATTTAAAATGTGTACCCTTAATTTATTGGGGTTAAAGCAAAAGATACTGCTTATGATATAAATAGTAACCTTGATGATATCAATTCGAACAAGGCCTCCCCAAAAGATAGAGAAACCATTTAAGCCGTTTGATCTGATTCGATCAAACTCCGAGCTGTCGGAAGTCATCTGTGGGTTCTTGGTTATAACGCAAAAGACACAAAAAAAGAGGTGCGAATAATCAGTAAACTTGCAAAAAATAAAAAAACTGCAGAGGTAAGATAAGAAGAATAACGTACTGGGAAACGTTGGCCACGAAGTCGACTTTGGGGGGCAAGGGAAGGCAAATCTTCTGCATGGATCACGGCTGCTTGCCTGTGGTGAAGATGAACGCCAGGAGTGTCGAATAGTTTCTACGACAAGCAGATCAAATGAGAGAAGAGGACTCAGCTGAATTTCAGGTAATAAATAAAAATTATGGATGAGAATATTAAAAGTAATTGGGAGGGCCGAATTTAAAACCAAATGGAATGTAATGCAATCAGAAGACAACATTCCAATATTCAAATAAATTGATGGAAAAGGGTATGGTGTTATCGTATATATACTTACTCCTCCGCTCAAGAAAGCTTCGATTTGGATAGGACCAAGGGTGGTACCAGGGACAGCAGATTGAATAGGTTTGTATCTTCTTGCGGAGGCAGCGACTGGATCCTTATAAGATAACATTTCTGAAGGAAAATTATGGATATGAGTATAAACTCGAGTAAAAGGAACGAAGAAGGGAAATGCTTAATAGTGTTGGGCAAGAATCAGATCCATAATAGGTTACAGATTAAAATGAAATTCAGGGCGAGCCAGTTAAAAGTTTTGAAATTCTAGAGATGTCAACGGCACTAAATACATTAGCACACAAGATCCCAATTTTTAAAGACAAACATCTAAGTGCTGATATTGACTATGGCTATAGATTTCTTCCTCAAGATCAAATTGATTAAAGAAACTGCGAAATGGACCATATCGAGATTTACTTACTCAAGACAGCATTGATGAATGCAGATTTACCAACATTAGCAGAGCCCTGTTCAACAAATGATTATCATGAGATTAAAAGGCCAAGCAACTACGAACATAAGGAGCGTGATGAAGGTCAAAGTGTCACTTTCAGTTGACTCACCAGGATGTAGATATCTCGCCCCTGAAACAAGAAATTTACAGTCAGAGCTTTTCTATTATAGAGAACCCAATAAGGGATGCGAATTGCGATAATGAAGGGTGAAGGTTGATTGATCAAAATCGATACTTCATATATGTATGTTGTAAAATTATTTTAACGTCAATTCAAGTCATAAATGAGATACCGATTGTCTATAACCCAGAATCCAGCTCACCTTCTTCTCTTTCTGAATTTCTGAAACGACCCCAGCAATGCCCACCAAAGACTTTGAACTCGTTAAATGTACACTTAAGACACTGCAAACAAAGATATTCAGTTCCTTCAATTAGTCCGCACTTTTGTCATGGAATTCCAAGTAAATAAAAAACAGCACACCTGAGTTTTTTCTTCATTGTCGCCTCAACAACCCAATCACCGACACAGTTAAGATCAGTTCCTTTTGGAAGAAGATCAATCTAGACCCATCAGACATGAACAAAGAGTACTCAGAAAATCAATCAAATCTCAAAATCACAGCAATGCAGACTCATGTGAGCTATAATAGAAAAGAATATTTGTCATTTCCTAATACCTTAGTAACCACTAGAATGATTGGATTTGCACCGGCAAGGTCACGGACACGGGCCAAGAAACTGCCATTGAAGTCCACTATATCAACCTACGCATGGTCAGCAATCAAATGGAAATAGTGGCGAGTTACACAAACCTTGGATAAATCTTGTGAACACTAATGAATTAGCTCCATCCATAGGGAAAACAAAATATACAACTATTAAACTCACCAACTTCACTACAAGAGCTTTTTCACGACGCAGATGTGAAAGCTTCTCTCGCAGCTGTTCAGCAGTAACAAACTGTTTCCCACCTGAATAACCTCCATTTCCACCAACAGCAGTGATCATATGCCCATGAGACAGAAGCTTACACCTCCCACACAACACAGTCCTTAGCTGTTTGTGTTTCTTTTTCTGCACATGCCAAATATAACACACAGCAGATTTATAGACCAAATTCAATGTATCGTCTGTTCAAGACGTGCATTGAGTAGCTCCAATGAAAAAAAATTCCTTTCATATCTGTAACAATAGTTCCTATCATCACCATTGAGTAGCTCATAAAATCCCTGAAATTTCAAACTCACTAGTAAAAAAAAAAGTAATCAGCTAAAATCTACAGGATTCTAACCAGATTATATGTTTCGATTTCCACATAACCAGGAGCATCGGCCTCCAATGTCTGCAAAGGTGCTCCACAGCCGTAACAGCTAAAAACCGCCGTGGAAGCGGCTTTAACAGCTTTCTTATCTCTATCCCTTCTCCTCTCGTCACTCTTCTTAATCTCTCTAACTACGGTTGCAGAATCAGCTAACGATTGCTGCCGGTGAAGGAACACGTCACCTCGGGTCGGGGCGGATGGCCCGGAACCATCGAGCTCGGGCACTTCAGAAAACGAATCGGGTCGGGTTTGACAAAGAACAATTTGTCTCCGTAGTGAAGATTTAGAATTGAGGGCTTTGAAGGCGTAAAGCCGTGAGGATGATGACAGTGAGAAGCTAAAGGGTTTTGGAGCTACTAAAGCCATAGATATAGATAGCAAGTGATGACGGTGATAACGCCGCCGAGAAATTATACAGAAATTTTCAAAAAATTATATTAAATATTTTATTTTGCTTAAATTAATATTTTTATTATGTTACGTAGCATTTTTACAACTATTGTCATATTAGTAAATTAATAAAACACAACTATGATACATCAAATTATGTGAAATTTCATTATTGAGCCATATTGGGCATACGCACTAGCACACATAAGGTGGAGAATGGAGATTAGAGCTGTCAAAACGGGCAGGCCCGTAGCCCGTCAAGCCCGCCAATGGTGGGGCGGGCGCGGGCAAGCCCGCCTACTAGCGGGCCTGGAAAATGAAGGCCCGCCCCGCTGCGGGCTTGGCGGGCTTAATCCGCCAATTTTTTAAAAATTAAAAAAAAAGAAATAAAATATAAAAAATGAGAAAAAATAATAACAATAGATAAAAATAATACAAAAAATAGGAAAAATAAAATAAATTATTCAACTTGAAAAATATATCTAATTTAATCCACTTTTTAATATTAATAATTTATGTTATTAAAAAACTCAAAAAATATCAAAATCAATATAACTTTTTATAATTCTTATTATTTAATATAATTATATATTATTTTTTGGCGGGCCTGCCCGCGGCCCGTGCGGGCATGCCCGCTCAGGCCCGCCCTCTGGCGGGCCGAAAAATGGCGGGGCGGGGCGGGGCGGGCCTGTTTGACAGCTCAAGTGGAGATTACAGTGGCGGAGCTAGGATCTGATTCTACTGGGGTCCAAATTAAAATATTAAAACATATCAAGTGTTGTCTAAATGTAAGTAAAATAATTGAGTGGGACATTTTATAAGTTCTATAGATTATGACTAAAATTAAATTTTCCATTACTAAATAGTATAGAAAAAATAATTTCAGTGGGTACATGGACCCCACTGGTCCAGGTGTAGCTCAGCGAGTGGTGGAGATGCCTCATATTTAACGTATATTTATTCCTTTTTATTCTTCCACTTACAAAATAAATCAAACGACGCACATCATCACATTCTCATACAGAACTCCAGCAAAACCCGCCCCGACAAGCGGCCCGACCCAATAAACCGCATGGTTCTTGAAGTTACCACTAGCCACCGCCACCCCAAAGGAGCAAGCCGGGTTCATCGACCCACCCGTGAACGGCCCGAAAGCCAACACATTCGCCCCGACTATGAAACCAATGGTCAACGGGCCAATGACCGCCGACCCATTGGCCGCTTTTCTCGGGTCGTTCGACGAGCACACCGTATAAACCAACGCAAAGGTCATCACTCCTTCGAGCACTGCAGCGTCGAAACCCGTCATTTTCGGCGCGATCGTTTGGACGGGAATCTTCTAAAAAATCGCAATTTAAAAATGGGAAATAAACTTCCTATAAATTATAAAATTGAAGAAATTTTTTGTGATGCTATAAGCTTACTTGTCCAACAATGGTGGTCTTGAGCAAAAGACAAGCCATTAAAGAGCCTAGCAATTGAGAAGTTATGTAGAAGATGGCTTTAGGAAATGTGATGTGCCCGCCGAGGGCCCTACCGAAGGTGACGGCGGGATTTACGTGCCCGCCCGATATATCGGAAGATATATACACGGCCACGAATAAAGACAAGGCGGTTGATAGTGCGACTGCTAGTAGATCAGTTGAAGAGCCATCTACGTGGAAAAAATTGATCGAAATTATAAATATGATGAAAGATATAATCACACACACATATATATATATATATATATATATTTGTATTATATACGTGAAGCTATGGATGATCCAACGGAGGCGAAGACGAAGAGGAATGTAGATATGAACTCGGCGAGGTAAGATATGAGAGCTGCGATGGTGAATGCTTCTCCCAAGTGGGATTTCAAGGCTGCCATTTTTGTAAGTTTGTATGGAGATTATTATATTGTTATTCTCCTTTTCTTTCTTTATTATATTGAAGGATTATTATATTGTTCCTTTCGTGATCTTGAGAGAGGTTTTCTTGAAGGATTAATCGAAGTATTTTGCCTGCAGGGAGACATCAAGTTGAAGTGTTGCTAATATGCATTTTGGAGGGATGTAAGAGAAGGTTTTAGAAAAAGGAGATAACCTTGCATAAATGGGATTTCCAAAGTTGGGCAGAAAAAATAAGTCCAATATCAAGAAATTCGAGCCCAAAGCCAATATAACAAACACTACTAAAAATACATCGATATCGTCCCAACTACAAAAGAGTATAAGATATTTAGTTTAGAGTAATTTTAGAACTGGGGCTCACAAGAACTAATTTGAACATAATTCGTAATGGATATAAAAATTAAAGCATGAAACTCATTCCATAAATGTACCAAAACATGTTTCAGTAGCTAAGAAAACACGGCACAAAGAGTGTCTCATGTTTCAAATGGGAACAACATTGTCCTCTTGAAAACAATAAATTGACCAACTCATGCCAAATTACGATAAATTTGCCCACAAAAAACACAGCTTGGAGCCATCGTCTTGAATCAAATGACCAACACTTCTCCATGCATGCCAATTTCGATCTTAAGCCACAAGAGTGCTTGCAGTGGTCGACTCACTGACAGAGAAAATACGAACCCAGTCAGAAGTTGATTTTTAGGAAGAATGATCACATGGAAATAAAAGAAGAGAAAATGTGAATCTATCAAATAGCTGCACAGATAAAAGCAAATGGTATGTATAACATCAATATCGTGCATGGGAGACCCCTTCACCACATATAATCTGAAAGGCAGGGAAAGGAAAAAAGGAGCAATATTATCCCCATATCAATAATTAACAACGTGAAAGAATACTTCAGCTTCGCCACAGACTGCTATTGACTGTGGCTTTTCCTTCGCGTAATAAACCCAAAATCGACTGCGGAAAATGAGATTAAATTCCCAATTTCAAGACTCGGTTTCCATACCCTGTTCCACATCTATCGTTCAATCATCTACCAAAATGTGGTTCCTTTAGGTATAACACCATTTGCCTAGCTAAACCAACCATCAGTCATTAAGCAGAAACCTTTAGCACTACCCACCACCATCTAACTCCAAAGAGACAAATCATATGAATAGCTCACGGCACATGGATAAAAATATTTGAGGAAAGATGATTACTATTTCCAGACAGGGGGGGGAGCTTCTTGGTCTTCTTGTAGTAACGGGCGAGACGGTGAATCCTACTCTCCACCAAAATCAACCTGAACTTGGAGTCCTTATCCTTCCTGTTCCGCTCCAAATGCTTGCGAATTGCAACAGCCTTCTTAATCAGGTGATACAAATCCTCCGGGATCTCAGGCGCAAGACCTTTCACATTCATTCAAGCAAATGTCCACAGCAATGCCTTTTACTGAACAAGGAACACTCCATTATAAAATGATATTACCGTGAGCCTTGAGAATGCGAAGGATTTTGCTTCCGGTGACACTCTTGACCTGGGCGATCCCATGAGAGTCACGAAGGATGACACCGATCTGAGAAGGCGTCATACCCTTCTTCGCGAACTTGCATATGTTATCCTCAACCTTAGTCAATAAAACACACACAACCTCATCAGAAATTCGAATAGGCGCAAATGCCTCAATCACAAACAAAATCAAATAAGGCAAGAACACCAGAAGAATAAAAGATTTACCTCTTGCGTTGTGGTTTTGAGCCAGCTCGGTGGAGTCCTCTTGTAAGGTAGAGCTGAAGCTGAAATCCCCTTTCTAAGAAACAAACATAAAAGCTAAATAACAGTTGCCCAACCACCGAATATTGAGAAACTACTGAAATAAAAACCAAAAAATGAATTACCCTCGGCTGTGCATCCGACCCATGGTGGCGCTGGTGATGGAGTTTCGCCTGTGGCTACGATCTTCTGCTGCTAGCTTTGTCGAGATTAGGGTTTCAGGAAATGGTTTTCATATATAACTTCCCGTATAAATGGGCCGGCCTATATGGGCCTTATCTTTGTAAGTTCTCTTACGTTTTGGATTAGCCGATTGAGAATTGGGCCTGTAAAGCCCATCTCAGCAAAACCAGTATTAACTCGAGACGGGTCAGACAAAAACCCATTTGATGCGGGTCCAGGTTCGGACCTAACCCACTGAGATCCCTTTCCTACTCTCCTAAACCTGACAATTCCAACCGAAAAAAATGTCCCAAAAAGAGGAGGAAGATCAAGAGAAAGAAGTATTCTACTAAAGATGTATTTTAGCAAGTTATACATACACAAGTTCGAGACAAGAAGGTAAGAAGCAAGGTGCCTTCCTAGACAGACTACAGGCACACAATGGTTTCACAAAAATAGTCCCAAATTACAGACGACCTCAATCGAACAACAGATCGAAATAAACATAAAGGAAGTCGGAGAAGTAAAGAAAATGCAAACGGTTAGTTCTTGTTATTGCTTCAAGCAAATGTCAATGTATCGCCAAGCATTTGGTAAACCTGCAAGCAAAGATGTGGGACATAGTATATGATGTTCAGAGTGCACGACGAACTACGAGTAAAGAGCCGCTAGCAAAGCTTGGAAGTAGAAAATCTCCAGCATAGTGCGTTTTACATTGCAATAGAACAAAATGCAAGAGCTATCACTCAGCAGATTGCTAGATGTCTCCCTCACCCTCATAATAGCTCTCTTTTATGAGCCGCCAGATTCTAGTAAAGGCAGCGAAATTCCTAACCCTTAATCAGTTTAAGGAAGCATTGATGTGATTGTATAAACTACATGCAAAATGCATCTTCACTATCAAGCCTGCGAATCTAAAGTACGAGTAAGCAACGAAACAACGACTTTATATCAGTTGTTATCAGTTTACCGTTAGCGGTTATAACCTCAAGTGTCAGGAAGATTTATAGATACCAAATGCATCCCGCAAGTTCCCTTAAATCGCATCGACTTTCAGTTCCAATAATTGGACACACACTGCTACTCCAAGTCTCAACATGCCATAATCCAATTCCCAAAGATTCGATCATATTTTTTCATAAATATACACGATATACGAAACGATTTCCACAAATACGGAAGCTCATCAAGAATTCGATCATATAATAAAAGCCTCAGATTAGCTAAATGCATCCAAATCACAAGGGTCATATAAACTATCATACACAAACAAACAGCAACGATTCGCAGAGAAAAAAAATATATAAAAACGAAAAGGAATTAGAGAAAAGAACCACCTTTCCTCTTCACTTGGCGACCATCCGAGCGATGAAATCCTCGTACCTGATCTTCCCATCGGAACCAACATCAACCTCTCTGATCCACTCTTCGAACTCCGACGGCTCGAGCTTCTCCCCGATGCTGGTCAATATATGCCTCAGATCCGAAACGACGACGTAGCCCGTCCCATCCTTGTCCAGCACGTTAAATGCATCCCTCAGCTGGCGATCGAACGGCTCGGGTTTGAAATGCTTCGCCATGACGTCGAGGAACCTTCCGAAATCGAAAGGCGAGCTGAGCTTCTCCTCGGAGACGATCGATTTGAGCTGCGCCTGCGTTGGGTTTCCCCCAAGCGAACGCATTAGAATTCCTAGCTCCGACGGTGCGATCTTTCCGTCGCCGTCGGTATCGAATAGCGCGAACGCCTCCTTCATCGAGGATACCTGATCTTCGCTAAGATCTTTCACCATTTTCTCGATTCCAAAAGATACCTTTTTTTTTAATTCGCTCTCTTCTCTCTACCACCCTTTGCAGCAGCTTTATATCTATGTCTGTGTATGTTCGTCTGATTTTGTATGCATCGGCATGGTCAGTCATTGGGCCTTCATTGGGCTTTTAATTGGGCCTACGATATGGGCCTTTACGATTAAATAATTAAGCGAAAGAAAAGAGTGGAATGAAATATTAAAACGTAATGAGGGATGACAATGGACACGTTTAAGCTGACGATACCGCGGGTGTTCTTTGAACTATCTTCAATTCTCTCTCTGACTTTCTCCATTATCTTACGATCGATCTTCTTCTGCTACTCATTCGATCGGATTCATGGGTAACGCTGCTAGCTGTGTGCCGTGTGCGTGCTTGGACCAAGCGAGCATAGGCGTGGTGGAGAGATGGGGCCGGTTCGAACGTTTGGCCGAGCCTGGGCTGCACTTCTTCAACCCCTTCGCCGGAGAGTGGCTCGCTGGTACTTTGTCCACCAGGATCAAGTCGCTAGACGTCAAAATTGAGAC
Source organism: Craterostigma plantagineum (assembly GCA_027422505.1). NCBI lineage: Eukaryota > Viridiplantae > Streptophyta > Magnoliopsida > Lamiales > Linderniaceae > Craterostigma > Craterostigma plantagineum. The sequence goes on along the minus strand of JAPQWV010000003.1, from coordinate 28,923,169 downwards.
AAAGACTAAGGTACGTTTTCGTAATCGTTATGTGCTCCTGTGATTTTTTCCCCTGATGATGTCGGAGTGGAAGTAGACTGAATAAGCTTTGTATTTGGTGTATTCTTTATGCGGAGGGAGCTTTTGGATGATTATTGTCTTGTTTGCGTTGTGTTCTCTCGAATATTGATAGTCGGTGCTTTTAGATATCTGATGAACGATTGTGTCCTTCAATCTAATACAGGACAATGTCTTCGTCCAGCTGCACTGCTCGATTCAATATAGAGTGATCAAACAAAATGCTGATGATGCGTTCTACGAATTGCAAAACCCCCAAAGAGCAGATCCAATCTTACGTCTTTGATGGTAATAAGGGGCCCATTATTATTTCTTTTTTTGTTTTCGTAGCCTTTTCGATCATACGTTTTTCAGATTTTCAGTATTATATCGCTTTGCCAGTGGTCCGTGCTCATGTTCCTAGGATGACGTTGGATGAGCTGTTTGAGCAAAAGAGTGATGTTGCTCAAGCTGTGTTGGAGGAGCTTGAGAAGGTAAGTAGCTATGGTTCACTTCACCACCTGTAAATCCCTGTAATTTTTTGTGCTGAAAAGTTTTTATGTACAACTACGACTGGAATTCTTTATCGATCAGCAAGGGGCCACTGAAAAACGTAAAGAGTGATATGAGATACGCACGTTTTAAAAAGCTTCATATCTTTTAGATCAGTGATACGTTGTATTATGAGGACTGAACGGTGCTCGGATACGGGTCCGGCAACCTGAAAAGTTACTTCCATTTGTCTTATAAGGAGACAATGCCTTGACTTTTTTGGTGTGTTCGATCTGTGTTGCATATGATGCTATTGCCTAACCTTATCCAATCAAATTTTCGTCATCCTTGGATGAAAATAGTAGCTAGTGATGGATAGTTACCATGACACTTGTCAGGTGATGGGAGCATATGGATACAACATAGAGCACATATTGATGGTTGACATCATTCCCGACCCTGCAGTTCGAAGAGCGATGAATGAGATCAACGCAGGTCAGTATCACTCAGTCAAGTTATCTCCCATTACAACAAAAGCAAGATACAAGAATGCTTACCTCGCATTACAACTAAACGCTTTTTCCTACCTACAACATCACAGCTCAAAGGCTACAGCTGGCCAGCGTATACAAAGGCGAAGCAGAGAAGATTCTCCAGGTGAAGAAAGCAGAAGCTGAGGCAGAAGCAAAGTATCTTGGTGGGGTCGGAGTGGCGAGGCAGAGGCAGGCTATTACGGATGGGCTTCGTGAGAACATACTGAACTTCTCACACAAGATTGAGGGCACTTCGGCCAAGGAGGTGATGGATCTGATAATGATCACTCAGTACTTTGATACGATTAAGGATCTTGGAAACAGTTCGAAGAATACGACTGTGTTTATCCCTCATGGCCCGGGACATGTTAGAGATATCGGTGATCAGATACGTAATGGGCTGATGGAGGCTGAGAGTGCTCATGTCAATTAAAGAATGCTTCTGTTACCTTTTGTTGCTTTTGTGTTGATATTTCACTCGTAAGTGTTCTTGTGAGTCCTGAGATTTGCTATGAATGTAATAAATAATAACTTTGGAAGAGATGAGACGAGAGGGTTTCAATGTGTTCTGTTGTTAGATATCACTGAACTGATGTTTTGGATTATGTCTTTACCTAATACTATCAAATCCAAGATCAACAATATAAGTTAATGACAACTACGCTTCAGAAACAATGGATAAACCACAATTAAAGCCAGACACACTACACTGGTGTTATTTCTCAGGACCTGAATGATTTTCGCAAATGTTAGCAAGGAAATGTCTCTTCATGCACAGCAGATGTACCGAGCCAGAAAAAGTACCAGAAGCAGATCGCCGCTTTACCTTCGCCCTGTAGAGAGACGATAACAGAGCCCGAGTAAGAAACACATCTCGAGCAATCAACAGAAAAAAAAAAAAAGAAAATAATCGTTAGCTGAATAAATAGCTCGGAAATACGAAAACTGTTTACCTGACAGAATTTTCCATGTAGAGGAGAAAAGCCTCATCATTCATTCAGCGAATAGCATAAGAAGAGTAAGTAAGACGACAACGACCAAGACTCGAGCCATGTATCAGCCTTCATTCCATCCCATGAAACATGAAGTGCAGAAGCACTTCGGCATACTCTGCTTATTCCTTTAGAATTGCGCTATTTGGACCATTTCCTTTCTCCACTGTTAGTTTTTGATGCAATAAAGTAACTCATGCTTCAGTCATACTGCAAAGAAACCTCCAATTTCACCACACTGTTTTACAATGGAGGTTTACAAATTTCGACGACTTTACGTATCCGTTCAATGACCACTGAGATCTCCTTTGCGTCTAACGTTGTAAAGCAGAATCTGAACCATCCTGGTTCTATACAGTGGCAAGCGGACCCAGGAGTTACATTGATCTTGGCTATATTCAAAAGTTTCTCCCACAAATCAAGCTCTCCTTTTTCGTTGTAAGGATTAATCAGACGACTCATGTCTACCCAACAGTATAAGCCTGCAGTGCTTTTTGTGCATTCGATTCCCAGGTCAAGTAGGCCTGCAACGAATAAGCTGTGCATGGACCTTATCCTCTGCTTATTCGTCGTCAAATATTCATAAATAAACCTTTTATCTGAAAGCATCCACACAAGAAGCTGCTGGGTCGGAGATGAAATCGAACAAAATCGAGTCATTTTACGGGAAGCAGCCAAAACGTTGTCGTTAAATGAGTATATAACCCCAACCCTAAAGCCAGGTATTGAGAAATCTTTTGAAAGACCGTATACTATGTGAACCCTATCCTTGTCGGCATCTTCTTGGTCAACTATCTCAGCCATACTTACGAACTCTTCACCTCCATAGGTCGATCCCGCGAATATTTCGTCAGATATGATGTGAATATTCCTCTCTCTGGCGAAATCTAAGAGATCGTAGAGCCTATCCCTAGTCAGCATGTTCCCAACTGGGTTGGACGGATTAGAAATGAGAATCCCGCGAACTTTTTGACCACGCTTTTTCGCCTGATTAAATGCCTGCTCGAGAGCGGCGATGCTTACAGTGAAATTGTCACAGCTACGACAGTGAACGGGGATTAGTTCAACTCCTGTTCGCCATCTCATGTCCCTGTCAAATCTGTCCAAAATATATTGGTTATGCCCAGAAAAGCAATACAACAACAAACAATAATATGAAAAAAGATATAAAGAAAAAGGAAGAAGTTAAAACTTTTAATTTCAAGGTAGTTCCCATCACTCAAAGTCAAATCATGGGATCGGAATATTACCCAGGATAATAAGGCGTGGGAATGAGAAAGGCGCTTCCTTGGTCAGCTAGACAGAAACTGAGTATCTCAAGTGCAGGAGTTGCCCCAGATGTGAGCACTATACGAGCAGGGTCAAAGGAGGCAGTTCGTCCCATTACTTCGGTCATAAAATCTGCCATCGCCTGAGAATTTTTATCTTTGTTAATATGTTGCCTGATAAGGAAACCACCGCTTTTCCAAAAACTTTGTAGCATGATATGTTATTACTAAAACAGGATGGATCCTATAGAAGATTCCAGGCTAAATAAACACTCACATTAGCCTCTAACTAACACATAAAGTTGCAAAGTCGGCGCAACCTGTAACATCAGACTCATTATACTAAGAAACGCAAAACGCCGAGTTACCATTTTGCACTCTATCAGTCCATCCATTGGCTGGTATGCAGCAATTCCACTGATACCAAGTCCACCATTCCCAATTCCGAGCATGGAACTGCTTAAATTCTTTGAAAGCCACTCTTCAATCAAATCTAGTGACAACTTCATTCCACGAAAAAAAATAATAAATAGTGAGTAACTTAAAACAGAATCAAACATGTAAACTGAAGTGTTGGAAATTACCCTGTTTTCCGACAGCCCAAGCTGAATAATCCCCTCAGGATTCTTCACCTCGTCATACGAATCCTCCCTCGCACGATCCAACCCAATGTAATACGGCGAATCGTTCGGCCTGGCAATGGAGCTCGCACGTGCCGACAGCTGCGCGCGTCCAGTTGCCCCGCGACCGAGCAAATTGGCACGTGACGAAGAACGTGGAAGCTCCGGGAGATTCGCGGAAGAGTCGGACCTCGGAGGAGGATTGGAACGGTGTCGTTTGAGGTAGAATTGAAGGAAATAGAACAACGCGCAGGGTATGAGCGAGCCAAGGATCAGACCGCCCCTGCCTTGAACCACGCCTTGTAAGGGGACAATCAGCCTCATGCCGGTTCTTGATTGTTCCTTTTGCTTAGGCTCGCTTCCTGGATTTTCCTTCGGTTCGGGTCGGGTCATGTGAGGATCGACGGTAGGTACGTTGTGTGTGTGCGTGCGTGAAGTGTGTGTTTCGTGAAGTTTGAGGTGGTGAATTCGCTTTGTTGACGATGGGTTTCTATTTTGCTTGGCTGGAGAGGGAAGAGAGGGGATTTCTATTTTGGAATCATTAGGAAATGACGAAAATGCCCTCTGTTGGCCTTTTTCGTCCGAATTTATTTTTGTTTCGTCATAATTATTTTGTCTCGTCATAATTGTTCACTTGGGAAATTATTTTGCGCTTAGATACATACACTTAGCTTGATATAAATACCCCCAACTTATCATATAAAGTCGAAAAAATTAATCAGTTGAATTCATATATATATATATATATATATTATTTTTTGGAAAAGAATTGAACGCCAAAAAGTAAATAGATAAAAACGTTGATGCACCCACTGATCCGAGGAAATCGACGACCGAGAAATGATAAAAAATTCTTCGCCATTCATTATTCATCACTTGTGTTGTATATTAGAAAAAAAGACCACGAATGACCAAAATACAGAACAATGTGAAAAGCAGAATAAGATTTATACAAAATGTCTGGTTGGAAACTACTTCATGCAAGAATAATACGTTTATCAATTTTAGGGAGTGAGGGTAAAGCTTGTAACAAGTCGTACCTATGTACAAGAAAGAATCGAAGCCTTGTCCGAGCCAAAATTACAATAACGTATTCATACGAACTCGAATCGTGGCGTGCATCTTCCTATAGCTTCTTTCATGTTGTTTGTCCCTACATTGAGCTCGCTATACGACGTCGCAAGAATGCAAGAACAACCGTATTATTTTTCAAGTACCTCGCACCATAGGGGCTTTCTCCTGCATAATTCACAGAATGTGAGTAATTGCAATCTTCAAATTACGATGCTATCGAGAAAAAATGAGAAACGACAAGTCGCAGTAATATTTGTCACTACCTCGTTAGTAGCTGCACTGTCCAAAGGGAACCACCGCATGAGAATGCCGAGGCGCATAAAAGTGGGTACTAGTTTGAATAACACCGGTGTTGTGACCTGTGTGTGGGGGAGATAAATCTCAGGACAATTCGAGAAACATATGATAATATATACGTATATAATATTTACACGCAGGAAACGATACTTACAAGACTAAAAGCTGTGGTGCCAAGAAGAAGAAGATACATTTTCCCCTGCCAAGTATTTCAAAAGTTTTAAACTAATTTTCTTAAGAAACAAATACATGATAAAATCATATATCCCGAAAAAAGAGTGTTGATTCGTGATAGAAGCAAATCACCTCAACTAGATGCAAATTTGAAGCACGGCTTAAGAGAACGAATGCAAATTCTCCTATTTGTGCCAGCAAAACTCCAACCTGCGTGCATGTTGCATGAAGACTTTTTAACTGCGTGAAAGTATTAACTAGCTAAGGGACCGTGGAAACATTAAACTTACGACAGCTGACGTCCTGAGACTGTAGCCGAAAGCCTTTGTAACAATGGTGGTAACTGTAGTCTTAATCACGATAACTAGAATAACAGAGGCGAGCAGTATATCCACGTGAGTCCAGAGGAACTGCACATGTATCAACATGCCAATACTGGAAAGGAAGAGTGCAGCAAAAAGATTGCGAATTGGTTCCACCTGCAAGAAAATGAACTAAAACAATTAACAATTATATAAAGACAAGCCTAAGCCCCCCCAAGAATATCAATGGATTCAAGAACATTAAGGAAGGAAACAATGATGCTTTTCAAAAGCTATGTCAAGCGGTTAACTTAGAGTTATATAAGTTTGGTGACCAAATAGAGTATTGAAGAGTAGTCACCTGGTCTAACGTATGGCGTGCGAGATCAGTGGTTGATATCATGACACCGGCCACAAATGAACCTAACTCAAGACTGAGGCCCAGTTTATCACTGCACTGAAAGAAAGAACTCTTTAGATTGCCAGGGAAATGCCGGCACTTCACATGCAAATACAAAAACCACGAATTGTTGAGTTGTGCCAGGCGTTCTTCTCTTGGCTACGTTGATTCTGTCACTATTTGTGTTTGAAATACAATTATACACTATTTACAAATGAAATGCTCGATTACAAAACAAAAACGTAGAATCCAAAGTGATAGTTTTCTTGCTATGCTTACCCAAGCTGACATCAGGCAGAAGGCCACAACAGCCAACTGAAAAAGCTCATTTGTCTGCAGATCAGGAAAAAAAGAATTCAGTAACATGTAAACGAAGCACGGAAATCACAGGAGAAACTATACAAGTTTCCGTTTTCCTAATGTTGAAAGTTTACATATTCGTATAACATTATTCGTGAAACAAACAAAAGATTAAGTGGAAAACCAAAATTGACTAACTTGAGATGACAAGTGCATCATCAGCTTTAAAAATCGAGGAACAAAAGCCCAAGTCAGTAACGATGCGAGAGCAAGATATATCGATATTGTGATTAGCCTGCACCAAAGAATATAAAGATTAACAAACAGCTACATATCTTTGACATAGAGCCATGACAATTTTAACCATTGACTTACAACTTTCCCATCGAGATCATTCCATGCAAAATGCCACTGTTACCTCCCAAAACAGGGAGCAAAGCAAATAACAAGCCCACGGCACAATCCTAGACAATAGCTTTGGTGCTTAGTATAAATTTAATGTGTACGTGAATGTCCTCCATATGGCGGTGCAATTAGAAAAAGTTTATATTATACCTGAAAGATAAGAACTCCAATAGTCACTTGACCATGAAGGGCATTATTAACATTTCTCTCAACAAGATATTTCACTACCTGTGAACAGAGATTCAAACATAAAGTCGCACAAGTAATCCTTCCATTGTTTTATCATTTCAAATCAACAAAAAAAATGCATGTAAAATAAGTAGAAAGACCTACCACTGCTGTTGATGACATCGAAAGAAAACAGCCTACAAAAACTCCTTCTGACAACTTCCCTCCGCATAGCTGCATCAATCACTTGTGAACAATTCAGATTAAATGTTTAAGAGTTTACAAGTGGGAGATAAGCTACAGAGCTTTAGAATTGGAACCTTACCACTGCTGTTGTACCACATATAAACATAAATATGATGATTTGAAGCAATCCACCAGGGACAGCTACAGGACCCACAACTTTGAGCTGCTTTAGGTCCGTGTATTAGTAAAGAGGTTTAAAATTCTTCTACAGAATACAGGGTGAAACAGTACCTTTGACAAGGAGAACTCCAATCCCAAAGCAAACAGAAGAAATACAACACCAAATTGTGCAACGGTCTCAACCTGAAAGATGAAAAAGAAAGATGATGGGGAAGCAAGAAGTAACCTTTGTCCAATTCACAAAAGGCACGTGAAATAAGCTCTGGAGGAGTTTATTTTAAAAAAAAGAAATCGACCCTGATATGAAAACACACCTGTACCATCTCACTGATAAATTTCAAACCACCAGGTCCAATTAATGATCCCGCAAGAAGATATCCAACAATGACCTATAATGAGTAACAGACAGATAAGTACTGTAAATATTTCATAATGAAAAAAGCTACTGTGTCAAATCAGCCACAACAATGACCATGAAGTCAGTGCATAAAAAAAATTAGAGAGACACGAAAGGTAAGCACATACCGGTTGACCTAAGCACGAAAAGATAATTCCACCAGTGGCAGCAGATACTATCACAACAACCAGGTCCGAAATTAGCCTACAAGATTCAACATTGTGTTATAATACATCATCAGTATCTACATTACCTTACAATAGGAGTTTCAGTAAGAAATAGCCTTCGATTAATATCCGTTATACAATGAGACCTGGGAAGCAATCTATGCATCAAGAAACGAGTAGATTATAGCACCAGAAGTTTGTACCTAAAATCTACTTGTAGAACAGGATATTTTGATTTCTTGTTTGACATCACAAAGACGTTATCCTGCAATGGATGCAAATTGCAATCCAGAAAAGAAGGAAACAGTTTATTAGAATGAAACAACATTGTAATGGACGTGACATACTGCATTTGACAAGGTAAAGGCCTCACTTTTTTGTCTACTAGAGTTGTCATGTCATCCGATTCTTCGTTTTCTAATGTGAAAACATCTTGCAACTGGAAAGATTTGGTATCGCTGTGGAATTAATTCAAAAGGGGAACTCACAGTAAGAATCACTGTCTCTAGCAACATGAAATAACCGAAGCAAAGCTATTATGACCATGAACGTCATCCTTACTTGGCCTCCTTAGTGTCATTCTTCTTTATCTTTTCATGGGTGATTTTAGCGACAGTCTCCAACTCAGCCTGCAACAATTTCAGCAGACTAAGATACAATATTTCTTAAATACGAGATTTCCCAGAGAATCAACTTAGGCAAACTTCACTTAGCTGTAGCAGCATGACAAATAATCCACAAAACATATTCAGTGATAGGATAAAAGAATACATAATTAAGAAACTAGATGGAGTGAACAAGTAATCCTCTTAAGCACAATTGTTGCAACGGTCATAAAATGATTAAAAAAAGTCGAACTTTGGCTTGACTTTGTCACAAAGTTTAGAAGCAGTTGAAAATAAAAGAAAGTACCTGTTGATCAGCTACGCTACTATTAAAACTGCTGCCATCAGAACCTTCAGAAAAAGTAAACGCATCAGAAATAGAGAAGGTCAGAAAGTTCAAGAGGACATAAGGAAAAAAACTCATTTTTACATCATTCTTCTAAACAGAAAATACTGATCGCCACTGCAACTTTCACAGCATTTGATCAAATTTACTGCCAATACAAAAAGAAAGTGGTGGCATACAGAGTAACAACGTGCTGAAGATTTCAATTGCTCCTAGTTCCTCAATATCACATGTCTCGACTATACCACACTTCAGCTCATTTGAATTGACTTCTACATAAACAGGGGATTTTCAACATCCTACCGCAATTCCTAACACACAAAACTGAAGCCGCTGAAAACTACATATCCACCGCAAAACAGAAACGAACATCAAAATCGGAAAAGAAATGCCTAAATCACTCAAATGCTCCATATATTTATATACATGTATATAAAAAAAATACTACTGACCTTCGGGCTGATCATTCTCAGAAAACTCTTTCTCCAACACACGATCGAACATCTTAGCAATACTACCTTCCTCATTATCAGTTGTAGACGCGTTAACCAAATTACCGTAAAATCTGTCCCTAATTTCCTGCTCCGATCTCGCCGAACCAACAATCCTCGGGCAATAAAGAATTAGAGTGACCATTAAGAATCTGCATACTAGATTGCCTCCGCCACCTCTCATCTTCTTCGCCACAACACTCCACCTTACTCTGATGATTATTACCCCCAAAGAAAATCAATGTTGACCGTTCCTTGTCCTATAAACTAATTGGGGATAACTTGTGCTGCTTTTCTGTAAACGTAATACGAAAGGGAAATCGAGTCGCTTTGCGTTTCGTTTGGTCTGTTTTTTCTTTTTATATTTTCTTTTTCTCGGCCTTTAATTGCGGCTTTTTAATTAAATTAGGGTTAATTTAACCCAAATTTGACAAAATAGGGCTAATTTGACAAAAATTACTAAAATCGGGCGAAACGCGCTTAATAAACGCGTCGTCGCGCCTATTGGACGCGTCGGCTGACATGGCACAGCAAGGGCCCGGTCGGGCCCGCGTGTGGCCCGCGTGGGCCTGCGTCGCACTTAATGGACGCGACGACGCGCCTAATGGACGCGACGTTGACCCATACCCACTAAAACCCACTAACCGACGACGCACCCTATTTAAACCCCTCAATTTGTCGATTATTATTTCATAAATTTCATACATATCCAATATGGTGTCTAGAAAAATTCAAGTAGTTGTTTATTATGGCGGTGAAATCATACACGAATCAAACACCATACAGTATAGTCTTCAACCCATTGGTTATCGACGAATTCGTCGCGATACCAATTTCGATCAATTTCTTAGTATGCTGTACGACATGACTTCCGTCGACAACAATGCTTTCTTTTTAATCGTTCGAGTGAAGAACGAACACTATCAACACACACGACTGTATCATAATCTCCTACTAGTGTCTAGTGATGCCGACCTCGCATACTTCTTGGATCCTGACAACGAGCTCGATTACATTGAGGTCTTTGTCGAGACAACTGAGATCGTTCAATACACTAATCCCGTGCCGATGGATTCGTTTCCTGACATCACTTCAGTTACTGAAGGATTGACGAATATTTCGTTTGCCCCTCAAGAAGATATACCTTCGAGTAGCCGTTGCGTTCCTACTAGTTCGACGGTGGCGCAACCTGAGATCGTTCATGACGGCGTCCGAGATAGTGACGTCAGTGACTCCGAAGCTGACGACGAGGGTGGGGCACTAGACGAATTGCCAGATCCCGCCGATGCCGATGATGAAAATGACGATGAACCAACGCCAAGTGAGCCAGAAGAGAATAGAGCATTATACCAGTCGGTCCCGTTTAATACCTCTTATCAAATGGCTCCCCCAGAAGTTGACGAAACTGGTGGTGATTTTTACGACACGGACGATCCCGCATTTTACGTAGGTATGACGTTTAATAGCAAAGAACAGTTAAAATGTGCTGTTAACGATTACCATTTGAGGGTTGTTAGACGTGAGTACCACGTGACCGAAAGTAACAGAACCGCATGGAGCGTGAGATGCAATCACAGCGACGACTGTAACTGGACACTGCGTGCAGTCTTCAAATCGAAAAGTTTTTTTTGGAAGGTAACGAGATACGGAGGACCGCACACATGCTTCACGCATCGCAATGTTTCGCGTACTGAAATTGTCAGAATATTAATCCAAACGGTGAAGAATGACCCTCAGTATTTACCTAAAAACGTGCAGCAGCTCGTAAAAGATACTTTTGGGTACGACATCTCGTATATTCAAGCATGGCATGGACTCAAGCGAGCAAAAGAGATTGTTTATGGTACTTGGGAAACGTCAATCCAACAGCTTCCTATATTCATGAAAGCGTTGCGACGTTACAACCGCGGAACGGTGGTGAAGTGGTTGCATCTTCAAGATACGTCTGGAGTAAAAAAATTCGGGTATGTATTTTGGGCAGGCAAGCAGCGTGCCGCCAATGGAACGGTGGTGAATGGGACCAACATTTCATTCCATGTTCTCATGCGCAGGCAGCGTGCCGCCAATGGAATGTTAGTAGCACACAGTTCATTGCTCATAGTAAAGTAGCATATTTTCAGTCATATCAGGGAACGTTTTATCCACTGCATGACGAGCGACATTGGGAGCCTGCTGATTTTTTGCTTGTCCATAATGAAGACCAACGTGAAAGAAGAGGACCGGGTAGGCCAAAGACAACTCGTATTCGCAACGAAATGGATCAGGGCAGCTCAAGTCGGAGACAAAGTCAGAGAGGTCGTGGGCGTTGATTGTCGGCTTCGATGTTGGTTGATGTAGTATGTCGTTGTACCTGTTTAAGTATTTGGAAGTAATTTTAAATTTAAATTAACGACTAAAAAAGTTGCTAGAAATATAATATAAAAACAGATCGCAAACAAAACAGCAAGAAACACAAATAAAGTTCTACAGTTGTCCCAATTAGATAAAAAATACAGAAAATAAAAACTAAGGTATATAATGCCCTCCTGTGCCACATCTACGTGGTCGTCTATTCCTGTGCAGATGGCCACGGTCAACAGGAGCTTCGGGCTGCTCAGGGCGACGACGTCGCTGCTCAGGGCGACGACGACGTTAGGTGGCCCAATTGATCTTTTACAAAAACGGTCCTCCAAAAGCCCGATTGAGCCCGCTTTAAGCCCGATTGAGCCCGCGTTAACCCGATTGAGCCCTCGTCGCGTTTAATGGGCGCGTCGTCGCGGCCATTAAGCGCGTTTCGCCCGATTTTGTTAATTTCGTCCACATTTGCCCTATTTTGTTGAATATGGGGTTAAATTTCCCTATTTTAATTAAAACCCCTTTAATTGCCGTTAATTACTCGAATTAATTAGGTCTTTTCTGACACGTCATCGTTTATCGTTCACTATTATTCTCCGTAAATAATAGCCAATATCGGTCGACCCAAACAAAATCGGGGAACAACAGTGTTAAATGGGCCAAATTGGCCCATTAAGGTTGTTCCACATATTAAGAACTATATTTTCCAAGAAAAGAAAGCTGAAAATGAAGAGGAAAATGGGAGACAGAAAGAGAGCAACAAATAAGAAATCCAAGACAAATTGGCCATCGATCAAACCCAAGAGCGACCTTCGAGTCAGTCGACTCAAGGAAGACGACCTTTTTACTGTAAGAAACATTTGTATGCGCGTGCTATTCTTTATTGCCTTTTCTGTTTTATTGGCGGAACTTTTTTTTGGCTGGAAAAGGTGCATTGGGTATGATTAGAGTGGGCTTTGGAATTTCAGCTTCGTTTGGTTTTTGTGTTGACATACTTTAGATTACACGGGTTTTCTAGATTCATAGTTTGTAATTAGTTTTGATTAATTTGATTTTCCCAAGTCATTTTGCCAGCTCTCCAGTTATGTTTCTTTTTTTTCTAGGTTTTGGCAATTGCAAGAGTTACTTGTATAATCTCTGTGTTAGGTTTCAGCTTAGCTTTTGTTCTTCATATCCCCTTACAGTTTTATGATCGTGCTTATTAGTTAGAATCCGTGTACAAGATATAAAGAAGCTTACTGTCCATTACTCATTGAAGAATTCACGTTCATGGTACATAGTATTTGATCATAGATTCATACGTGACATAGTTTTTAACATCACCATATGTAACTAAAATGTGAGACGTCAATTGGTTTAAAACACTTCCTTGCAAGATGCGCAGATTCCAAACTATCTGACATCTGTGGAATCAAGAGCCTTCATAAGCTTCGCAGAAGCACTTGGTTTTACACACCAAGGCAGCCTTGGTCCTGCAAATGGCGAAGCATATCGGGACAACGATCGTATATCTGTTGAAGATCCCTCTCTCGCAAAGTCAATATGGGAGGCTGGTCTCGACAAGATTTTCTCAGACTTGAAGAGTCGCGGCAAAGTTGCAATTGGGTTGAATCCCAACATAAGGTTCTACAGGTATGTTGCCTTGCGTAAGAAAGAATCACTTGTTTTAATTTTTTTTTTTTTTTTTATTTGGTGGTTAAAAAACGATGATCTACGACTTTCAGGTATAGCCCAGGCCAGCGATTTGGAAGGCATATCGACGAAAGCGTTGATCTTGGAGAAGGAATGAGAACGCGCTATACGTTGCTGATTTACCTAAGTGGAGGTGGCATCCCTACTACCAAAGCTAAAGCCAAGTCAAGGGTCGACAACAGTCCTCAAGATTCTGCGAATCTTCTGGTCGGAGGTGAAACTGTGTTTTACGGTCCAAGAAATTCTCTAGTTGCTGAGGTACTTTCTTCTTTGTTCTTTTCTTTCTCCGCCCAAATAAATGACCCGTTTTGGACCCGACCCGATTCAACGATCCTCTAATTTTGATCCTGAGTTATTGGTTAAATTAAGGTACCTCCAAGTGAAGGAATGGCTCTTGTACACATTCATGGTGATATGTGCATGTTGCATGAAGCAAGAAATGTCTCCAAAGGGATTAAGTACGTCCTAAGATCAGATGTTGTATTTGCATAATCCATTTGCAATAGAGGATCACAACTCACAGCTATTTAATTTACACTTACATTAGTTTCCCTGATGTTGTATTTGTTTTCTTTATGGAACTTTCTGTGTGGTCATTTTTCTGTCCAAGAGCATTATTTCCAGGCAACACACTATGAAAGAGGAAACCTTCTCATTTACAAAACAAACATCGAATACAAAAGAACTTGAAGTTACGCATGTTGATTCAGTATGTTATGTATGTGTGTACGAAAATCAAGAACCCATTCAATACCATTTACAGGTGCAGACTACTGTTTTAGAGCCCTGTGAAACAAAATCTTCAGACCTAAGAAAGAAGCAGACAACCACAGCTAAAAACATTCCCTCCCTAAATTCTTGATTAAAAACTGGATTTTTTCACATGTTCTTCCACCTGGGACTCGACATGGGCAGGGCTGCCGGCGACAACGGTGTCTGCTGCTGCGGCGGAGGAAGCCCAAACCCAGCTGTGGACATCCCACAGGGAGACAGAACCCGCGGCGGCGGCGGTGGTGGAAGAGCGGCCGACGATGAGGCTGTCTGCGTCTGCTGAAGGATGGATCTCATGTAAGCAGTGACGGGGGACTCCATTGGTAGATTGGGCTGGAAGCATCTACGAAGGTAGGCGGAGATCGGCGACTCCGCCGCCGAGTGGACGGACGGAAGAGGGGGAAGAGGCGAGGGAACCTGAGGCATCGGAGATCTGTTGGCTATTTGAGAGAGCGGAGGGGGTCGGATCCTCTGCAGGCGAGAGCTGGGCGGTCTAGTCTGGGCCTGCGGCGGCGGCGACGGCGGCGGAGCGGTGGGTCCAAGGCGCTGCTGCGAGCCGGTGAGCCTCTGAACTACGTCTCTGAAGTCGTCCTTGTTGATGTTGTAGACCGGCGGGTGCTGCGTTTGGTTAGGCCCGCCTTGGATCGTCGGAAAACCACCGCCGCCCGCCGCTTCCACGTCATCTAGCTGCGGCGGAGGAGGCGGAGGCGGTGGAAGTAGGTTGAGAGGTTTGGCGTCGGTGCGACGGGCGGCGGGTTTTGAGATCTGATGGGAGTTTTTGTTCACATGTAGGTTCGTCCTCACCATTTCTGCTTCGAAGAGTATTCTATTGCACTTTTTGTTAGTAAACGACGTCGCACCTTTGGTGGCTCTAAAGGAGGATAAGAAGGGTTTCATTCATTGATAGGGAGGAGAGGAGGAATTGAATATTATTAGAATAATGTAGAAAATAGCTTATTGGGCTGCATTGCATTTTCAGGCTTTTATTAAAAGCGTATCCGCCCATGATTTCTTTATCCTGAAACTAAACACATCGATAAAATAGGGCCATTCGAAAATGTTTCAAATAACCGCAAAATCATCCTCATAATCTCGACATAAACATGGTATAAAATCCTACCCCCAATTAGATTAAAAAAACAATACAAGCAAGCCTCTTCATATTTGATTCAATTTCCAAGAATGACGAAAATCAAGACAACCCAAGGCGGCGACGGCGGCGGCGAAGCGTGCACTATATCCGCCCTCGGCAACCACGACGTGGTGCTCGAAGTATTCTCGTGGCTGCCGGCCAACGTTCTCTACAAATTCTCGGCAGTCTCCAAATCCGCCAACAAACTCTTAACCGACGAATCCTTCGTCAAGAAACACACGGAGAACGCGCACCGCTCGCCCGACTCCCACTTCTTCGGCGAGGTCGACTACGGCTTTCACTACCACAAGTTGGCGCTGCGCCCTTTGAATTCGAAAAACAAATCGAAAAATGCGATGCCCGAGAAATCCCTCGACTTCCTAAAGAAACACTCCCGGCGAATCGTAGCCTCGGGCAACGGCATTCTGTGCCTGAGAAACGAGGGAGACGATCCGTTAACCCTATTCAATCCCACCACGGGAAACCGTCTATCGATATCGAATCCCTTCAAAGAGAACTGCGCAATCGCCTTCGACTGCACGCCCGACCTCGACTACTTGTTGATGGCGTTTAGGGTTCCAACGCCCTGGGCCGGCGGCGGCCCTCGATTATTTCCCGCCAAGATCCACTCGCCCGAGCTGAACGCATGGCTCGATGTAGGAAAGGCCAACCTCGGGCATAGGAGGATGAACTTCGAGTGCTACGTTAGGTTAAAGGACACGCTTTACATGATCTCGGACACCTCCGACTGCATAGACGAGGGAAGTCCGTTCTATTGGCCTTACGTCGTCGTTTTCGACTTGAAGACGTACTGTTCTTCTTTCTTGGACCTGCCGAAGCAGGCGAGGAACGGGCTTCTCGGAGATTCAGAGATTGGAATCTTCAAGTGGGGCCACGGGCCGAGTTCATCCGTGTGCTTGGTCAAGTTGTGGAATGGGCGGACGTTCAGCGCCTGGGCGATGGCCGAGGGCGGGCGACGGTGGGTTCAGGTGCTCACGACGAGGTGCAGCGCTTGCTTGGCGGTCCCAGCTAAGACGGTTCGGGACGACACGGTTTTGGGGTTTACGGTCGCAAATGACGGCGTTTTAGTGTTTGCGACGGATAGGAGAGTTTATTCGTACGACTTGAAGTCTGGGGACGAGCAGGGCGAGGAAGTGTGCAAGCACGATCGAGGTCTCGGTGGGGTTGCGTTGAGGTCGTGGTCTAGCACGCTCCGTCCTTGCGGGGGACAACTCTTTCTTTGATTTCTCGAGATATAGAAATTATGTTAGGTTGCGTTTGGATTGATGTATTTGAATTGAAATCCGTGATTTGAAATTATGAATTCTGAAATCCAAATTTTAAATCCAAATCCACCGTTTGGCAAACGTTAGGATTTCGAAAATCCGAATTTCAAAATGTCCTCGAGCTCTCGAGCCGGCTTGAGCCATCGGTCATCGAGCTCGAGCAGGCTCATCGAGTTCGCGAGCCGACTTGACTCATCGGTCGTCGAGTTCGCAAGCCGGCTCGACTCATCGGTCGTCGAGCTCGAGCGGGCTCGTCGAGCTCGCGAGGACTCATGTCGTCGAGCTCGTCGGCCGACTCGACTCGTCGTTCGTCGAGCTCGCGGGTCGGCTCGACTCATCGTTTATCAATAATAATAATAATAATAATAATAATTTAAGAAAATAATCACGGCAAGATTTGATATTTCGAAAACGGACCGTTTCCGATCGAATTTCAAATCCATCAAAATACAAGCGCTCGGATTCTCCTCGGATTTGGATGAAATCGAAATCCAAATCCGAGCGGTTGCCAAACGGGTTATTTGAATGAAATTCGGATTTCAAATCGAAATCCCCCAATCCAAACGTAGCATTAATGGATTTCGGGAATAAAATTATGCGTAATATCTTTTTTATCGTTCGAAGTTTGTTTTGGACGATGGTCATGTGTTCCATGCTGTTTTATTTGGTTTGTGGATGTGTTCAAACGGTTCACGATCGCACGGATGAAATAGCCTGTCCCACTTTTTTTTTATCCAACTCCATGTCTCATTTAATCACAACCATCGAATTTTGCAGATTTTCTCTCGATTTTTAAATTTTTTTAATTCCACAATTCACGAAATCACAAAATCACTATTATTTTGTGATATATATGATAAAAACATATAAACGTCACCAATTTATTCGTTATTTTGTGATGATCAAAATGATATCTATGTACTGGTAAGAATCATTAACTTTTAATTTAGTATTTAGGACATGGAGTGAGATATAAAAAATGGGACATACGATCTTATCCCGTTCACGATTTGCAGTTCCGATTCAAAGTCTTGGGGTCGCCATCTGAACTCGTTACTAAAAGATTGTTTACTGTCAAAGATCGAGCGATTATTTTGATTGGTTACGTCCTCAAAACTATAAGGTAAAATGCCAATTACTGTCAACAATTACCGCGCGCCTTAATTATATTTCAATCGCAATTTCCTCACCTCGCAGCCTTTAAATTCTTTTTACATTGGCAAGTTGCTCGCCACGCCTCGGCCCCCTTTTGATTCCTGAGAAAAATATCCCCAATTCATTTCTCAGATCCAAAAAGGGAAATCCGCCGACGTCGATTATGTCTTCAACGTACTGGTGCTACCGATGCAATCGGTTCGTTAGGGTTTTGAATCAAGAGAATTCTTCGATTTCATGCCCCGATTGCAGCACCGGCTTCGTCGAAGAAGTAATCGACGCAACAACCCACGACCGATCCCCTGTCCGACGGCTATTTCCCATGTACGGCGCACATTCCCTAACCCCAGATTCCGGCCAAGCCTCAAACTCGAGCCCCAGGCTCAGGCGCGCGAGCCGCAGCGTCGCCGGCGACAGGTCGCCGTTCAATCCGGTCATCGTCCTACGTGGACCCCAGCAACATCCGGCGGCCGAGGCCGGCGGCAGAGGATTCGAACTGTACTACGACGATGGGGCAGGTTCTGGGCTGAGGCCATTGCCGGCCACCATGTCTGAATTCTTGCTCGGTTCAGGCTTCGATCGCTTGTTGGCTCAGCTTTCCCAAATCGAGGCGAATGGGGTCGGGAGAATCGACAGCAATCCGCCTGCTTCGAAAACTGCGATCGAATCCATGCCTACCGTCGAAATCGTCCAAGAGCATATAAAAGGCGACCACACTCACTGTGCTGTTTGTAAGGAGGCATTCGAAATCGGGGCCGAAGCAAGGGAGATGCCCTGCAAGCATTTATACCACCAAGATTGCATCTTGCCATGGCTTTCATTAAGAAACTCCTGCCCAGTTTGCAGGCATGAGCTGCCTTCGCAGAATGTAAACGAAGAAGAAGAAGAAGACGAAACCGTGGGTTTGACTATATGGAGGCTGCCCGGCGGTGGATTCGCTGTGGGGAGGTTTTCGGGTGAGAGGGAATTGCCAGTGGTTTACACTGAAATGGACGGTGGTTTTGGTACTAACAATGGGAATAGTAGGAGGGATGGTAATGGGGTGCAAAGGGGAATGACGTGGATTTCGAGGGGAGTTGTTTCGAGGAATCGAAGAGGGTTGAGGAGGGTTTTGAGTGGTTTGTTTGGGTGTTTTGGGAGAGGAGGATCGGAGAGTGGCGGGTCGTTGCCTGCATCTTCGGTTAGTGTGTCGAGGAGAAGGGGTCGGGGTTTTGATGCTAATAGGGTTAGGAACGATAGAAGAAGATGGTGACCAAGTGCTGTTTTTCGAGAATCGGTGCTTATGTAAGAATGTGGAGAGCATTGTTTTGTGGAGGATTATGCTGTGTTATATGTAAGAGTTTCAAGCAGCGAAGACATCTACGGTGCCCTGGCAATGTAATGGATTAGAGTTGGAGTTTGAGAGAGGCCTTTGAGCAGATTACTTTGCCTATAATTGTTGTAAGATCATGTAGCTGAAATGTTTTATCATTCACTGATGCATAATATCTGCAATTTTGTTTGCTCTAATGATTATACGAGAAAGCTTTGTACGAACAATGATTAGAATATGACATGGCACCAGAAATCGAAATATTAACCCGGGATTCATATTTGCTGACCTTTTCTTCAGAGGTTCGATCTTATTTTTGAAATGATTATTTAATCACGGCCTTGACTTACCTACCAAAGTGGGTATAACCCAACTCCTATTAAAAAATTAACATGTTTAATTTTTATTTTGTGAAACATGTATGTGGTGTTTTAACATAGTGGGGTATGGTGTAATGTGTAACTTTTATTTAGTGAAACACGTTTGTGGTGTTTTAACATAGTGGGGTAGAGTGTAATGTGACACATGTCATTTTCTGAGCGGAGTTGGGTTATACCCAATTGGGTAGGAAAGATAAAACCTTTAATCACTACGTCGTGGACGCACGATTTTATTGGGAATTACTATTCACCGCTCCCTAAATAACTGTAAAAAGACGAGATGGGCTAGCATAACATACGTGGTCGTTCCAGCTTTATTGGCCCATTAACCAATACAAAACAAAATTACGCAGATAATGCTTGTTTGTCAATTTTTTATTTCTGTAGAAGAAAGAAAAACAGCCTATTGGATTAAAAAAGTTGATAGTATTTTAGAACATGATGTTCAAATTGTTAATAAGAAAAAATATAAATCAGCCTTAAACCTACAAGCTCTGTTTGAAAGAGCAGGGTCGGGAGACTTGGCCAACGCCAGGTGTCACTTTTGGAGAACACTGCCGCAGCTTATGCTCGCAATATGTGAGCGGGTGAGCGGTCGAGAGAGGCACTTCGATGAGGGGTTTGTACCTAAAAGGGCCATCACTGGGGATGATCTTTGCCATCGGTTCAAAATCCAGACGTGATTGATAACATGATGAGTCCCAATGCGTGACTATATGAATCAATCAGCAGAATAGACAAAAAGGGAGTGTTCTCTGCAATTATGTTTTGCTTTCTAATATTCTTTGTGAAAGTGGATGGAGGCTGATGGAATCAGCAGAGGAAAGATGACGCGTGATGAAGGGCAACTACGAGCTGGGTAGTAAACAACATTCACAGATTCCTAAAAAGGATCGATCGCCATGAAAGGTGAGTGCACTTTTATAAAAACAAAGAGAGAGAGAGAGAGAGAAGGGGGGTAACGAAGGTAGAGAGAGGAATCATTTTGACTTACAACAATGTATCCCATTGCTTCAAAGACGAGTCACTGGTAAAAGTATATACGTGCAACAAGAGAAGGAATCAATGAATAATAACCTGGTTTATCGAGCGAGCCACCACAACGCTTGATTTCCCCCCTGGGTAGCATTTGGGAGGCCATATAGACTGGTTTTTTCATGTTCTACAAGAGAATTAGTCGTAAGTGGATAAAGCATACCAACTCTAGAATGAGGAACGTGTTTCCATCAGATGATATGAATGACGTTACGAATCTTTATTACAAGTGCAGGTTTGAATAGTTCGGCTATCTCATAGCATTCGGAAATCTGAAAATGCAAAATTCGGCTATTCTAAGTTTGAAATAGAAACTGAAAATTGTTTGCACCAAAATAATATAATTAATAATAATAATATAATAATCCATCTATGTCCAGTTCATTATTCACACCAGACGAGGCTGTTCACATGAGGTGTAAAGTGGTAACTTCCTCTTCCTCCTCCAGCGCCCCACTCAAATACCTGAATTTCTCCAGTCATGACAGTATAACTTATCCCTCTTCCATGAAAACCAAAGAACAATATTTCCCTCGCTACTAACCAGCACACCGGGTTTACTTCTTCTGAGCGGTCAACCAAAGTTACGTCCCTAAATATGTCTTTTATCCGTCTCTTACTTATCCTGCACAACATGGTCCACTCTCCAGTTACAGAACCCATCTCCCAAACTTCCATATAATGCTCGGACTCGGAGGAAGCAGAAACATACGATAGGTCACTTCCCATCGGCAGAAAAGTCCCTCTGAACTTCAGTGGAGGCCAAGAAAACCGACGAATAATTTCAGTCTCTATATTCAACGTCAACAAAACCCGCACTCCAGCAGCCGCCCAGTGTACATAGCCTCCACTAACCACCGGCAGAGTGTAGAAATTGTGTTCCGCCTTTGAGAGCAGCAAGTGCGTTAAGTCGATGTGCCTCCAAGCTTTATCCACTCCAATGGTTAGCACTTGGATTTGCGGTTTATAACATGCTCGTACCACTTTATAAACCATGAAACCCTCAACAAATGCTGCTGCTAAACCACAAGATCCAATGAATCCCCCCCCAGGAGGAATAGTGGTTAACTGCTTTGTCAAAGGGTTAGAAACATAATCAACAAGACGGCCCCCTCCTCCAAGGTGGAAATATGATATCAGCACTAAACCATTGCAGCTGGTCCACACCAGGGAGTCGAAACCGCAGTTGAACTCACATATCTCAATACAACCTCCAATTCGTCGCATTTCCAAATAATAGCCTTTATTAGGCTCATACTGATTCTGGATTAGAACTCCACCAGTTGAATTACGAAGATGCAGGCGAGCAAAATTCGGGGAACGAATGACGAGGCTCCATTCTCTGCAAACATGCCTCATTACGTTAAATAGTACATGAGCGGGAAGATTCAACAGAAATTGGAAGACTATCTCTTGGGGAAGATAATATCTGCTGCTGATACTGCTCTTACTATTAGTTTGTTGTCTCTTGCTGCAACATCGAAGATCGTATGTACAGACCTGCGCATATATTATACAAATTGAAGAAATTGACCTCCCACGTTCTACAATCATGATTAATTGTTCACTTAACCTAATGAATGTAGAGAAAAAAAGTATCCATGAACACGAACACAGGACAAAAATATCCATGACACGAACACAACGCATAAAAACAGACATATACAGGAGCGAGTGCCTACCTGCTCAGGATGATCCTCGTAAGTGGAAAGGTTCGTCTTGCCTTCGTCGATGTTAACCCCCTCGATGTCGCCCAACTCCATCTTTGGAATGAATTTGTTGATGAATCTTCGAACAGCGGATTAATCGATTTAGAAATTGGGGGGAATGAAACGCACACCTAGTCTCCGATGTAATTGCGAGTTCTTTATACTGATTTTCGACATTATCGGCCCAAAAATCTGTTCCCTTAAAATGTAAGGCGGCCCAACTAAAAATAAAAGGAACGAAAAATAAAAAATGCATACATATATATACTAATTTTTTGCCGCAATGCACGGATCGTAATTATGATAACATAGTTATCAGAGGAGACTAATACCGTTTTATAATTATAAAATCGTAATAGATGTAGATTTTTATGATGTACCAAAAGAACATTGCATGTGGAATATAAAAATAATGTGAACATTGCATGTGAGTTGGAAATTTGCTTATAATGTAAAATACATTATATTTTGAACTAAAAATACTGAAAAAATTCAAGAATGATATGGTTAAAGGAAACAATAGTTTAAATGACCTAAAAATCCGGTCTTAAGCGGATACATAACAGGAAAAAAAATGAAAAATAAGAACACTAATAAAAAAAAAAAAAAGAGAGAGAGAAGCAATTGTACAATTAAAAAACTTTATTCCAATAGTGAACGATTTTCTACATTTATGATAACATTGTTGTTAGGAATCGTGAATCAAGAATTCAGATTAAATAGTTTTGGTGATTGTCCAAACTTGATTAAGTACACCGGTTAGAAGAAGATTAAAAGACCGGATAATCAGTCAGAAGGAAATTGTCCAAACTTGATTGAGGATACCGGTTAGAAGAAGATTAAAAGACCGGATGCCAATCGGCAGATCGCATATGCGCAGAAGACCGGATATTAGTTAGAACAACATAAGACTGGATATTAGGAGCAAGAGTACAAGCGTGCCTAAAACCGAAAGATATATATATGTACCGGACCTGCCATGAGCAAAGACCAGAACGCAGATACCGGACCGATAAAGTGACAAGACCGGAGTTCTGTTATCAAGCGTGCCACGTGTGCAAAGATTCAAATTTACTCAAGGCGGGATAATGAAACCCTCTGTTGAAATCTTTAATGCAAGGCTGCCATGGGGAGTCATGTCGGAGTCAAGCCAATAAAGTGGAAAAAGCAAATGAGACAGTATAAACTGTTGCCAAGACCGGACAGTACCCATTTTGGGAAAGTGCATTTAATGCACAGTCCAGCACTTGGAGCCATATCACAACGGTCTTCTTCATCAACAAACAAGTATATATATCATAGAAGAAACACTGAAGAAGACAACAACACAACCACGAGAAATCAACTAGACGAGATTCAAGAACAAAGCGAGAAATTTAGAAAGTGTTGTCCTCACTGTACGATAACCGGTGAGGTTAAGTAAGTGAGTTATTGTTTTTCCGACGGACTGTAAAAAGCTGTTGAAGTAGGTGGATTGTATCTTACGACTGCCTAGGGATTCACTAGATAAGGCTGAGGGCAGCCGGGTAGGTTGTACTGTGAGTGTATAACTGAAGTCTAGTGAACCTTCCTTGCGAGGAAGAAGGGGAGACGTAGGAGATTTAACTCCGAACTTCCAGAAACAAACTGGTATCTTTGTTCAAACGCACACTAGCACTTCGCACAGGTTACTGGTTTCTGAGTCATAACCGACCTACAAGCTTCCGCAAATAACACACAGAGAAAATTCAAGCACTGGTATTAGCCTTAACCGGTTAACTACCAAAAAGGTGTCAAGCATTTATTCACCCCCCTCTAAACGCGTAAACCGATCCTAACAAGTTGTATCAGAGCGGGTTTGCTTGATATTTCTCCTATACTAACCATGACTTTATCAGATCAGCTTCTTATGTTTAGCAGGGAAAATTTTCTTGAGTGGAAAATAAGGTTGATGACCTACCTCTATGCGCAAGATGATGAAATGATCGATGTGCTGAAAAATGGACCGTTCGTGTTCAACAAAGGCAACGTAAGACATGCTGTCTATCCTGACGAATCAAGAGAGGTTCCGAAGCAAAGACACGAGCTGTCAGCAAAAGAAAGACGAAAGACAAATCTTGATAATATTGCTAAAAATATTATATTCAAAACTCTGGACATAGAAATATTCAGACAAGTTATGACGGGCAAGACTGCTAAGGAAGTGTGGATCAAACTAAGTCAACTTGGGGAAAACCAAGAAATCTGCGAGCTCAAGGAAAATCCAGCAGAAGCACTGGAAGATGGAAAATCATTCAGTATGACACAGGTTAAGCAACGTAAACTAAGCGATAATACTAACATTCGGTTTAAATGTGATAGGACCGGATCCAAAACCGAAAATGACTCCAAAGAGGAGGCAAACCAACACCTAAGGAAGAAGAAGGCACAAATCTCCACGACTAATAAGGACAGCCACAGATGGGATGATACCGACTCCGATGAATCAAGCTCTGAGGACGAACCGAGCAATCACAGAAATGAACTAGAACTTATCTGCCTGATGGGAGATCAATCAGATCCAGAAAATAAGTTCACCTACGAAAAAGTTCTAGATGCTCTCCAGAATATGGCTGATGAATACTGGAAACTAAACGAGAAGTTAAAAGTGGCAGAAAAAGGAAAGGCACCAGCGCAAGAAGATACCGGATCTCTTCTTGAAAAGATCATCCATCTAGAGGAAGAAAACCTCAAACTCAAAGAAGCAGCCGAAAAGAATGCATCAGAAAACAAAAAGCTAACCGCCTTGGTCCAATCATGGAATAAGTCAACAGAGACATTTCAATGTCTTCAAGGTTCCCTAAGGGATGCTGGTGACCGAACCGGACTTGGATACGGCGAAAGAATTGATGTCAGTAAGGCATCGACATCCGCACAACCAACTACATCAAAGGTGATCAACTTTGTTCGTCCCGCAAACTATAACCCAGTCTCTGTTGCTCCTATGAACAGGTTTAAGGAAACTGGAGTGAAACATAGCTACAATCCCTCAATGTCCTACGCAAGGACAAGACCTCAGGTAGTAAGGGGGAATAACGTGAGAAATGCTCCACAGAAAGGAATACCCCAACAATCAAGGGGGAATACCGGAGTAAACCATGATCCACGAAGAAGAAGACCTCAACAACCAAGGGGGAATGGCCACGATACGAAATCAGGAACACAAGGCTACAGAAGACCCAAAGACCGGTCTCAGAACAGGAATAATAAATATAAATATCTTATTGACCCTATTACCGGTAGACACATTAGGATATCCAAGTATGGATACCTAAGGTACTAATCCCTAACCGGACCCAAAGAGATTTGGGTACCAAGGACTTTATCTGTTCTTGCAGGAATACATGCAGGAACTCAACCGGTTCTATTAATTACTAGACAGCAAATGCTGTCGGCACATGCCCAGGGAGAAAAAGACTCTCCCTGAGATCGAACCATGTGCCAAGTTAGCAGTTACCTTTGAGATCGGTATCCAGGTAAAAGTATAGAGATAATTAGACTGCCTTACTGAAACTTAGACATAATAATACTAACCGGATGAGGAACCAAATAGAGCAACTATCTGAACTGGTACAAGCAAGAACTTACAGTCCATATAGTTGGTTATTGGTGAATTCATGAAACAAGGAATAATTCATCTAAGACTCCAAATCTTTCTATAATTATTGAAGTCAACCTTGATAATGATCCACCCTCATCACCAATATGAATGAAGGAAAAGTGGACAGAAACTGTCTTTTCTAAGTCTTGCACTAATGTAATGTTTTGAGGACCATAGCGTGTGCTGTGAGTCATCTATATGCTGGCAAGGTTAGGTAAAAATGCAGCAAAGAAAGGGAATCGATGTCTGGCAAGAGCACAACAGATGATCAGAATAACAAAGCGGTAGCAGTCAGACAAGACCCCAGAAAGGAAGCTCCGAACTGGGAAAACCAAGCAATGTAGGAACAAACCAGTTTCAAAAAGCGCGATATTTGTCTAAAAGAAACCGGAACAGTATATCACAAGCAGTTTGCACCTAAAGGAGGTAACTGAGGGGGAACGCTTCAAATATAAGAAAGAAATACTCTCAGAAAACCAAACAGCCTTCAAGGGACGATCAAATCAGCCTGGCAACTGATCGGAATAACTGTTGGAAATACAAACTAAGGGGGAATTCACCAGAAGGAACTGAATCAGTCCTGAGATCAACTAAGTCTGAAAGTTCCAATCAAAAACCGACAGTCCATACCGGAGAAAGACAACTAAAGGGAAAACGCTCAAAAGTACAACCATACAGGGTTGAAATATTCTCTACACATGAAATCATTCACAGAAGGTACAACACAGGGAATGTATGAAAGATTCACCCAGCCCTTGGAACTCAAGTACATAAAGGACAATCGGTTTGAGAAATAACCACAGTTCCAGTCAAACGGCATCAGGAGGCTCTACTTGGAGACTGTTTCTCAGCAGACTGAATGACTGAATGAAGTTTCAGATCCCAACAGAAGCAAAATTTGTCAAAAAGTAAACAAACATTGTTCAACAAGCAAGTTCTCTTACTGGAGACTAAGGACGAAAGTAGCAATTCTAAGAGGCAAAAGAGCGGAAGTATCAAGGCTGTCAAACCGGCGAAGATAATTGAAAGCAGTGCAATCGGGAAGGAAAGACTGGATATGGGAATGACAAACCGGTGAACTACGAGCAACTACACCAGACCGTGTCCCAAAGCAAAACCTACTCTTCGTCTAAGTATCTGAGTTATCTTTAAAGCCTTCTGAAACCGGAACTATCCATGTCTGACCAATGGACAAACATATGATTCATACTGGGCGGATAAAGACCGAGTCTCTTCGATAACTGTGCCTCATCAATGCACATATTATTGGGTCTAGAACAGCTGGCCTTGAAACTTGCAGGATATTTGAGAAGGTGAATAATCATGTCATCAACGAATCTCTGTCATCGGACAAGACATAAAGTTCCGACGCACTGAAAAGAAGATAAGCATGGTCTGGAATACTGTGCACCCGTGACACAAATCGACAGGAATCCTCCGGCTATTTAAAGACCTCACGATCTTCTTCAAAATCCCAACAACAACTAAGTTCAAAATGCCTGAGCTACCGAAACATCCACAACCCTCAGTCAGGATAAGCCTCACAACCAGAAAAAGTTTAACAAGTCCAAGTCCAGTTTTCTTATCTAATCGCCTCAAAGCAGTATCTCCAACAAACTGGATGCAGATCCATCCATTAGATCATTCAAAGACCTCATGGCGGTCAAACGAAGCTACAAAGACGCTGCTTTGGACTAGCAGGCTTTTTAAAACAAGTCCGACGGCACAGAAAGAGAGCTCTGGGATGCTCTCTGAGGACTGAACGAGTTGGAAAAGATGCACCCAGTCCTCAGCTTCCTACCCAGAGCTGAACAAAAGATGCCGCAGACCGGGCGAACCATCAGGGCACTACAAGGACCCAAAGGAGAAGATGGCGCCCCACCAGTCCCTTGTAGACCATCGACCCACCAAGAGACGGCGTAGTAGTCGAGCGGTTGAGAAGCCGTGAGCTATCTTACCGCTCCTACCAGCCTCTCGAAAAGACGGGTCGAGAATTCATCAAGGAACGGGACTGGAAAAAGGGAACCGATTACCCGGGATTAAATGCCATGCCAGGCATATACCCGGATACCGGCTCCTATCGGATTCGTTGCGCTTTCAGAGGTGCCAACAAGCGGATACCCACCTCGACGCAACATCCGACTCCCCAAGGAACTCAACAACAGACGTGAGTCCTGGGGACAACCGGAGCTCTGTAAGAGCTGCTAAGACTGGACGGCTCAGAAGAAGACTTCTTCAGACCTTGAAGCGTCTTGTCAAAACTGAGCGCAGTTACAGAGCTACCGGTCTCATTGTGCTTCAGAAGGAGAGAACAACTGTAATGATGGCTCTCTTGCACAATGACTACCTTCCCTCATACCGGACAAGTGATTATCAAAAAGGGGGAAGAAGAGTACTGCCCACTGCCCAATGCTAGTTGGGGTGAAAGGGAAGATGGCAGTACTGAACGAAGCAGCAGGCAGACCAGGACGTACCAGAGAGAACTGGGATGCCAACAACCGGAAGATCGAAGAAGTACACTAATACCGGTTGTGAAAAGCTGTGGGAAGAAGAGTGCTGCTAGCTGAGGAGAAAGGGCAGATGGAACTACTGCAGCACTAAGGCGAAGCAGAAGGCAGACCGGGACGTACCAGAGAGACCGGACGATGCCATCAACCAGAAGATCGAAGAAGTATAGCATATCTAAGGAATAGATAGGCCAACAACGGTTGTAATAGATCGGTAGTTTATGTATCAAATTTCCTTTGATATAATAAATACCTTTCTGCTTCGTTGAGTTTTGACAATCACCAAAAAGGGGGAAATTGTTAGGAATCGTGAATCAAGAATTCAGATTAAATAGTTTTGGTGATTGTCCAAACTTGATTAAGTACACCGGTTAGAAGAAGATTAAAAGACCGAATAATCAGTCAGAAGGAAGTTGTCCAAACTTGATTGAGGATACCGGTTAGAAGAAGATTAAAAGACCGAATGCCAATCGGCAGATCGCATATGCGCAGAAGACCGGATATTAGTTAGAAGAACATAAGACTGGATATTAGGAGTAAGAGTACAAGCGTGCCTAAAACCGAAAGATATATATATGTACCGGACCTGCCATGAGCAAAGACCAGAACGCAGATACCGGATCGATAAAGTGACAAGACCGGAGTTCTGTTATCAAGCGTGCCACGTGTGCAAAGATTCAAATTTACTCAAGGCGGGATAATGAAACCCTCTGTTGAAATCTTTAATGCAAGGCTGCCATGGGGAGTCATGTCGAAGTCAAGCCAAGCTCAAAGTGGAAAAAGCAAATGAGACAGTATAAACTGTTGCCAAGACCGGACAGTATCCATTTTGGGAAAGTGCATTTAATGCACAGTCCAGCACTTGGAGCCATATCACAACGGTCTTCTTCATCAACAAACAAGTATATATATCATAGAAGAAACACTGAAGAAGACAACAACACAACCACGAGAAATCAACTAAACGAGATTCAAGAACAAAGCGAGAAATTTAGAAAGTGTTGTCCTCACTGTACGATAACCGGTGAGGTTAAGTAAGTGAGTTATTGTTTTTCCGACGGACTGTAAAAAGCTGTTGAAGTAGGTGGATTGTATCTTACGACTGCCTAGGGATTCACTAGATAAGGCTGAGGGCAGCCGGGTAGGTTGTACTGTGAGTGTATAACTGAAGTCTAGTGAACCTTCCTTGCGAGGAAGAAGGGGAGACGTAGGAGATTTAACTCCGAACTTCCAGAAACAAACTGGTATCTTTGTTCAAACGCACACTAGCACTTCGCACAGGTTACTGGTTTCTGAGTCATAACCGACCTACAAGCTTCCGCAAATAAAACACAGAGAAAATTCAAGCACTGGTATTAGCCTTAACCGGTTAACTACCAAAAAGGTGTCAAGCGTTTATTCACCCCCCTCTAAACGCGTAAACCGATCCTAACAATTGTGATGCTATCAGCAATAATGGAAGATAATAGTAAACAATGGAACGAAAGAAAATAGATGATAGTAAAGCTATATCATGGTTTCGTAATAAGAAATGATCATACAAAAAACAGCGTGTCAAAAACATGTTAAAAACAAAATGAAAGAATAAACTACAGTATACTCCGTTGAAACTTATAACTTTTAACATAAAGATGCTATCAGAGCAAGAATCGAAGCCACATGCTTGTCTAGAAGAACTACTACTAAAACAGAAAGAGAACTCAAATATATTCCACATTAATATCGACCAAAAACCACAAAACAAATTTTATCAATATCATTCCTATCATGATCACGACGACGACGACAGCCTCAACGAATTTGCTAATCAGGCTAATGGTGGTACCATTCTTAAATGAGTAACCACATATGTAACTATCTTCGCGTTTTTGCTCTAAAGGATCTTCTCAGGTTCTGCCTTCTCATTTGTAGCAACTCTGAGTCAATCAGCTATGTGGAGATATTTGATGGATTCAATCAGTTATAGGTACACATAAAACATAGAACTGAAATGAAATTTTGTCTTGTGTAGTGTAAACTTACCGGCATTTGTGACCCGTTTGATTTGAGCGTCGTTTCCGATGTCGACTGTGTAGTCCATATCTCAGACCCATAGGCAGATATGGCCCGCGAAGAGGTCCGCAGAAGCATATAAAGAAATTTTGAACTGTGTTTTCTTATTAAAGGCAAGAACGTGGAGCGGCGAAACTTGAGTTCTTCCTCCACGCCTTTAGCTTAGTTCATTCTTCTGTTCGAAAGCTCAATTCAAATGTAGATTGGGTATGGTTGCCGTTATGAAATGAAAAATGGCAAATTAGATCCCGATTCAGAAAGAGAGCGGCGAAAACATATGCATAAATCAGTCATGTTAGAAAGATGTTAAATCTCACTCATTTCGCAAACTTTAAGAATGTCCCATATATAATGAAGCCTTACCATCAAAAGCATAGTCCACAAGATCGGAAGATGCACGCTCATTCATTTCATACTTTCACGAATTGCAACAAAACCTTAGCATCGAAAACATAACAAAAATCTGCCACTGTTCGGAAGATGTTATCTCATTCATTTAACAAACTGTAAGAATGCTCCGTATATACCGTAACGTTACCACAGAAAACATAGACATAAATCTCCCAATGTTTTGAAGATGCAATAGCATTCATTTCATAAAAGTTTTACGATTTATAAAAAAACCGTACCAGAGAAAAACCTATCTGCTAGTGTTCGTAAGACGCTATCTAAAAAATTTCATAAACTTTTAAGAATTCATGTACATAACACAACCAAACCTTAGCTCCTTTGTGTTGGATGCTTCATAAGCCAAAGCTTGGTACTCAGTAGAGCAACCACCATGACAATCGTGTTATCCTGAACACAGGAAAGACGCTCATATTTCATTGAATTACAGCATTTATCAAAATGAAATGTACGAATTTCTCGAAACAGTAGGAACTGATTATCCTCTTACACCTCCATGCTCAAGCCATGGTCATGTGTTGTAATAAGCATACAATTTTACCAAATTTAATCTTAATTAACTTTTGATTATTTAAATTAACAAATGAATCGGAACATAACATGTTTATCAATACAACTATAATCTTTTGCAACCATATCTTCAAAGCATTTGTAGTTAGTTATAAAACTCCAAAATCAAGAAATGATAAAATTGTACCTTCGTCTTCGCTCGCGCACAGTGAGATGATGAATAGTCGGAGACATTTGACCAGCTATGTCGTAGACGATGCACACGGGCAAAAAATGGCAAAACGGCTCCAACACCTCATCGAACCTTCCAACGTGTTCCTTAACAGCAACAACGGAATTGAACACAACCAAGTATTTGGCCTATTTTTTTCAATTAAAGCTGCATGAAACTGTCAAATAACTAAACGCTTAGAGCAAGCCAAAGATCAAGAAACCCAGGCATGAAAGTCGAGCAAGAATAAAAAATCACCGATTGTTGAAATAAAGCACTAAATTCGATCATTGCAACACAAACCAATTCGATCATTGCAACACAAACCATATATATCGAGAAACCCCTGTTAACAAAAATTAGAAACCCTTAACATCAAAACACAAAATTTATACATCAATAGAGGCAAGAAATCCATTATTAAAACGGTAAACGTATTGAAAAAAGTGTTTGTAATAAATCAAGAGACCTCAGTAATTATTTAACCATGAATCAGATTAGGTCTGAAGATGAAAAGTTCATAACTTTACATAAGAAAAGAGTTGCAGCCAAAATCAGAGATAGAACCAAAAGAAAAGAAAAAGAACTTTACCCAAAATAACTCCATTCACGCCAATAATTACGCCGGGTCGAAATCTTCGAACTTACGCCTTTGGCCCAGTCGAGTATGGCGTAGATGGTGGCCTGGATTTTAAAAAAGTTATTGCCAATTTTATGTATTGACAATTCAAATGATCAACAACCAAAGCAGAAATTCCCTTCTATCATAATCATATTCGTAAGCAACAAATATTGTCATGAACAACAACAACAACCAAAGAGATGAAATCAAAGTTCGATCGCTGCTCAGACAAACTTAATGAAAACAATACAGCCTATCATAACATGAACGATATGGACAGGCAAGTAGCAAATAAAACTCTCAACGTAAACCTCCAAAAAAAAAAAAAAGAAAGTGTCTAATAACCCATTAAAAAGAAAGAAGTCCAACAGGATCACATGCGACTTTCCTTTGACTTGGAAAGACTGAGCAATAGCATTCAAAGTCAAACATCTCTTCAACAGGTTAGAAGCTTACTAAGGTGGTAGATAAAGAAACAGTTTACCTTGATTTGAGTTTGGATGTTAAAGTTGAAGCAAGAATGATCTACAGTTCAAATAAAATCTACGTGATTGAGGAAACATCATGAAACTAATCGGGTTACGAAAATCAATTAAAAGATAATGATAATCAACTGAATACCAATGGTACAAATTACAGATAAAGATCAAATATCATGGTGCGCACTCATTCCTTAAGAATCTCACCAGCAAAAAAGCAGATTGGCCTTCTTATCGTCATCACAAATGCATCTAAGAAGATAATCCCTCATGGTATCCCTTGGATTCCTGTAATGTAAAAGAACTTTATCATCCATAAGTCACAAAACAGTGTTAAAGAAATCACTGGCACCTGGATACCAAATCAATTGTGAAAGACAATTACGGGAGATAAAACACAAGCAAAGTCAATATGCCTAACATGATGGATGTACCAACATTCTGGTATTTTTACACCCTACCAATTCGTCTTTGATCACGTGCGTGTACGTTAATATATTAAATAAAAGGTTCGTGCAAGTATGGCGAGTAATAATTAGCCGAGTAATAATTAAAAGAATATATTATAACTAGCACCACGCGCGATAGGCAGTGTACCTATCGTCTGCAATATAGCTATAGCGAATATCAGAGTATCAAACACGAGGAATAAATTGAGTACCACTAATAACATATCATTTGATATTTAGCCTAAATAAATATTTTTGTATTTTAATTTATGAATTAAATTCCAACAGCTTAACTTAACAAAACCAAAAGTTCTATACACGACTTAAAATATTCAAATAACTCTTTTTTTTTACATAAAACGGATGTGCTCGGGATTTCAAATCCCGCTAGGTATCATTGATGAGGCCGTAAATTACCGTTAACCCAAAAATAATGATTAAGTCGCGGTAAATCCTACTCACGTCCGAATTTGTTGTTGCTCTAGACGGTTGTGAGAATAAATATTAATTTACCTACAGCAAGGGTCGATTATTTGCTGTCGCCCTATAGTCGATTCCTATCATTTTATGAAAGGCCTAATCGATTTTCTAACTGTCGCCCTAAACAATATTGCCACAAAATCACATCAACACATAGACATATCGAAGTAATATTCAAATCAACACATAGACATATTAATTTGAAAAAACAATTTCATAAATGATAAATAGTCAGTATAGCATGTTCACGAGTATTTTACGTCCAATAATTCTACCTGGCGTTCATCTTCCGAAGCACGCGTTAAACTTAGCTACTCATGTTCAATATAGGAAACCAAGAATACATAAATATCAAAGAGAAAAACATATTTTCTTCCCTGATATTTGGCTCTGATAACGTCGCGTCCCCTCCAAGTTTCCCGATCCACTTCTGTTCTATCTCACGTCACGTCTCAGATGGTCCTCGTACCGCTGCCCTCCTACGGATGTGTGATATGCGAGCGTCAGTTACTCGCTGTGCTAACGTGTGCGTCGTTGGGTTATTTCGTCGAACGGTTGGTGAGCGGCTGAGATGTGTGCTTGAGGTGAAGTAGGTGCTTGGTGTTTGCGTTTATGGCAGCTGTAAACTTGGAGTGTAATCTGAACCGGCAGCTGCAAGATTGAGATGTGGCTGATGTCTGCTTCAATAACCTCCCATCTGCGAGTAGTTACAACCCCAACGGCTGCCTGCTTCGATTTCTATTACCCGTGAAGTGCTCGATTGGCCCTTGAAGCTGTGTGGTTCGGTTGATGAGAGGTGACGTTGGATAAGCTGTCTGCCCTTCCCCTCAGTATGCGTCGATGGTAGACATGGGTACCGGTCCGTTCCGAACCGGTTCCGTACCGGTTCTACCGGTCCCGAACCCAAAATATCGGTGCCGGTTCTAACTGGTATGGTACCGGACCGGTTCCGGTTCCGGTTCCTGGACTGATATCCCGGAACCAATTCGGAACCGGTCGTGGATCCATTGGATCTTACCGGTTCAGTACCGTTTCACCAATTTTTATTTTTATTTTTATATATCCATAAAATTGGAAAAAATATATACAAACGACATAAGAAAAAAAATGAAAAAAAACAAAGATAAAATACAAAAAAATAAAACAAACGCAAAAATAATACTATACAATACATATTTAAGGGATATTGTTTGTTGATTTTGAAGATGATGAAAAGAAATTCCATTTTTATTAATATACCTAAATTTACAAAAAAAAATATTCAAAATAAACAAGAAAAAAAATACAAAAAAAGAAAAAGAAAAATACAAAAAAGAAAAAGAAAACATAAAAAAAAAAAACTACTTAAAATACTACATTACATCCTTATTAAGTAAAACACAAGATGTCACCTCCTCATCGTCTTCGGAACTTGATGCTTGGAACTCGTCGATCGCATTTTCTGCTCGATTCTTGGACTCGGCGGTAGGAGTGTAAACGAGCCGAGCCGAGCCCGAACATGGCCCAGCTCGAGCTCGGCTCGATAAAGAATTAACAGGCTCGAGCTTAAAAATTCGAGGCTCGAGCTCGGCTCGACGGGTTGTCGAGCTGCTCGAGCTTGGCTCGAGAGGCTCGAATCAGATCACATGATGCTGTTCGAAATACAAGAGCTCGGCTCGAGAAGCTCGAATCTTAGAACTGCTCGAGCTCGATTTTAATTTTGTAAAAATACAGCAAAGTTACCAACATTTCCAATTACACCAAAACAATAATTCTGAAAGCAACGCGCATAAAAAAAATAAAATTCAGGCCCAAATGCAAGTTCAAGAGTTCTGAGGGTAAAAACTCCATGAAGCACATTAAATGATCTTTCAAATTGGTCAAGACTTTCTAGCTTATGGCCACTTCTCTATGGTACCAGTTGTTGTTTTATTGAATTTGCTTCACTAATAGGATCTCGGTTTGACTTTTATATGACATACGAACTAAACCAACATCATAATACTATTAGCTATTACATACTTCTTCAAAAAAAAAAAAAGCATACAAATGAAAGGTTTCTCGTCAGCTTTTTTCTGGCTCCTATCCCTATAAACCTATTCAGTCGATGAATTTGCATTGCATAGACAAGTCTACTTTATAAACTTTTCTCACACAAAGTCGTCAACTTTCCACCTTTTCAGCCCAAACTCGCCTTTTTCTGACAAAGACGAGAGAAAGAAAATTGAGGTTTTCAATGCAAATAAAAATGATCCATCGCATCTAACCATGGTTCGCCGTCGCGGTGATATCTCGGCCGTATCAGCCACGACGGAGCGGGATCAGAGGTCACCGCACCCCAGACACGGGTAGGCGCAGTTGCAGACTTGTAGCGGCCGAAACTCGGGCGTATCTACGAGATCTCGGCCGAGGGAGAATGTAGCGGCCGATATCTCGGCTTAACGGCCGATATATCCTAAAGAACGGCCGAATTTTACTGTTCTGCTGGTGACGCGAGGAAGAATAACGAAGAAGACGAAGAAGACACGAAGTGGGCAGCTGTTGTAATAAGGTAAGAAGATGGCAAAGAAGTGGGCGGCTGGATTATTAATAAAAGAAGCCTAAATTGTGGGTTATTGGACTATTTTACTGATTATTATAAAGCCCAACAAAGTTTCTAAATAAAACAGCAACAAATCTCAAAACGTGTAGAAAATAAAAGGAAAATAATGTGAATGTAGGTATAATAAATAAAAATGAAAGTGATGAAATCATTAACGTAATTAAATTGAAAATAAATGAATTAAATTGCAAATAAATGACAGACCACAAGTGGCAGTGTATAACCTCACACCATTCAGACTAGTAATTCCTGCACGCTCAAATGCGTGTGCATATATATATATATATATATATATCATATTAATTTTATAAATCATTTAATTTGAAATTAATGTAAAATAGTAATTCGTTGGATGGGTAAAAATGAGATATAAAATTTATATAAGTAAATTTAGATTTACAAGAAAAGATAGTGGGTGGTTTTTTTCAATTTTTAATATTTTTATTATTATTTTTAAAAACTGACATACCAATAATGACAGTTAAACCTAGGCCCTGAGCGTTAATGGTATAGATTAGTAGAAAATCTACATTATATATATAATCTGTGATAATTTAAACAAAATTAGAAGCTTTCACAAAACACTTTCTCCTATAATGGGTAACGAAACATATATGCATTTTGTATTTTTTACAAAAATTGCGTATCGCCCGCGACCGCGCCGCGACAATGCAACGTATCCGTATTGGTCGTGTCCGCATCGACGTCCGCATCCGCATCGGTGAACCATGTATCTAACCGTTCCCAAACGCAAACATGCATCGAAACGATGAGAGAGAAATTAAAAATCTCATTTTGAGTTTCATTGTTGGTATCAGTTGGAGTAAATTCATCAGTTTTTTTTGGTTTTCCAGTCCCGTCGGAGATGCTCTAAGAGCCAACTAGTATAAAAGGGGTCCACAGCGTTTCATTTCCCGTGCATCAAAGTCAATCGATGAAGACGACCAATTGATGAAATGCTGCAGTACCAAGCCGATTCGATTGGCGAGTGTTGCATTTCTAATCTCTACTCCCAAAAAAATTCGTGTATTTGTTCAATCGACGTCCCCTCGCATCTCCAGGTGTTGATTTCCCCCTCTTTTTGTGTTGTCTCCTTCTGGTTACCAGTAATTTCAGCTGTTATCGCTTGGCTATTGTTAGTCGCTTGACTATGGTTCCAGATTACGAAGTTCAAGTGGATTCGGATTGATAAACTGTTTCTCTATCTTCAGAGCAATTTTATCCGTGTTTTTACAGCAATTTTATTCGTGTTTTTACATATTTGAAGCACGCAGTCAAACGAGTTAGATGAATAGATGCATATCATTAACTTCTGAGAGCCACGTCTGCAATTGAATATCTTCTGCGTGTTAATGTGTTGCGTTTGTGCAGTTTATGCATTTAATCTTTCGTAATCATTCACTCGATCATTTATCTGAGAGGAGCGACCTTTTTACTTATCGTTTTCTTTTTTTCTTGTAGGATGCAAAACAAATTAAGGAGCTGAAAATAATCCCGTGAATGAGACGCATAGGATTTCAAATTTGAGGTTTCAAATCAAAACAAGTGTTCTAATCTTTGTTCTCTTAGCTCTCGGGATAGAGATTGATCTGCTTCTCACATATTATAAAGGTGAAAACAAATACCATTCTGCATACTAATTGCTACTGAACGAATAAAAGACAAGTAAGCCTTCATTCTTAGTTTTCTAGTTAAGATAAGAATCTCCAAATAAGTTGGGAATAAAATGGGGTGGACCCGTTTGAATCCTTTGGAATAAAATCTTTGACCTGTTTCTCTCCCATTGGCAAAAAAGAATCCAATCATTCTCTGTAATTGGCGGCACAGAAACCAAGATTGAAAATCATTCTCTGTAATCGGCGGCACAGAAACCAAGATTCTAAATCATTCTCTCTAATCAAGGATAGGTATAATGGAGAAGGAGAAGTACCACATCTCGCCTGGCGCCTTCGTCAAGAGACAGTGTACGCAAATGCAGAAAAGACCGGAAACTCATCTATTCGTCCTTCTCCACTCCTGCCCGCACTGCAGGTTAAGACTACAAGCTCAATGCAGTGGATAGGCAGTCGACCGTAATGTCGCCCGACGTGCTTGACTTTCTAATCAGCCAGTACCGGAGTCTTGTTATTAGATCTTCTAGCAATGGCCTGCTACTCTTCGAAGATAGCAAATCGAGGGTTGAATGGCCGCTATGTTAGTTTAATCCCGCTACTCAAAGCTTTCTCAAGATCTCAAATCCCTTTGAGGGATCCCCTCTCGGCCTCGTATTCGACTGCAACACCGAAAGAGAAGAATGCGATTTTAACTACTTGTTGATGGCTGTCAAAAAATGCAAAATCTCGACCATTCTTATGTCAGTCTTACGCGTATATACTCGCGAGAGTATAAACTCTGGCTGGATGGACCGACGATAGACGTCGAAGCAAGAATGATTGATTTCCGCCACTCGGTGAAGGTCAGCGATGTCATATACCTGATGTCGGATATTGTTGTAGTTGTCCGACATCACGTATACAACATCGTGGACCTTCACCGAATGGTGGAAATCAATCATTCTTTGTCCGATGTCTATCACCGGTCTGTCCTGACAGAGTTTCAACTCCGACGAGTATATACGCTTAGGCCTGACATGAAAGTCTTCGAGGCTTCCGCATTTTTTACAGCCATCAACAAGTAGTTAAGATTGCCTCTTTCTCTTTCGGTGTTGTGTTGAAGTCGAATACGAGGCCGAGAAAGGATTTATCGAATAGTAAACAACCACTGAAACGAACGAAGAATATATCGAACTGTTGAAACATTTGGCAAAGGCCTCAATGTTGTTTAGTTGCTTGCACGAGCTCAAGAAAAGGTACTATTATCATTCTGGGATATGGAAATGTGAAGATATTGTGTTGCATCCATAGCCAATTCAGATTGAACGTCATCGTCCTGGCTAGGGGCCTCACTGAAACAATTACAAAAATAAATCCAATTAAAGTTCAATTATAAATCCTAATGAACGGGTTCATAACGGCCTCTGTATAGATGGAAAGCTTGAAAGACGATATTAGAGAACACAAGCTTATTTTGAAAAGGGGTAGTAGAGTCATATTCTCCCCCTACACCACGTACATTTATACCATACAACTGACAAAGAATAACCAAAAGAATAAGTTGACGGTATATAGTTATGAGTGCTGAAGTTGAGCTTGATAACTTACTGTTTTATCTTCTGAAGATGAGAGTCTAGTTCTGACATTTCCTTTCCCAAATGCTTGTAAGGGTGGTCTAATCTTATGGCAGCAACCTGGAAAGGAATATAAATTCACTTACAAGGAGGAATTACAATTGAAATGAAAAACAGAATGCAGAATTTACAATTTTGGAACATGACCTGTTTGATAACTCTCTATGTCAAACAAGGTGAGAAATAGAGAGTGATAAAGACAAAAAGATGACATGTGGTGAGAATAACAAAAACCAGCTAAAAGTAAAACCAAACCATCTTCTACTTAAATGCAGCATATACGCAAGACGTAGCATTTTTAGAACGCAGGACTCAGTAAGGAATAACTTGCGATTATTAGCTCAAAGATAAATACCTACACTTCCCTTAATGAAAGATCACTGTCACAACATGAGAATTACCAATAGCTTACAACCTAATAATCCAAAACTTCCAAAGAATGCATAAAGCTTGAATCATATGATAATCATTAGACAACAGGTCCCAAACCCCTAAAAGAACAATGAATGAAACCATAAACCAAATTGCTCATCGCAAAAAGAATTGAAATGTAAGAGCATTGAGGAAAGGCTGTATGTTGAAAAAGGGAGACAAGATCAAACAAGATCAGAGAAATACGGCTCAAGTCAAAGGGAATCAAGACTTATGTCATAAATACTTGTTTCAATATTGGTAACGGCTAGCTGAATATGATAACTATATATATTAGCATATCATGTACAATGAGATCATGAAAAAATAAAAATAGTACATTATTTTCTCATCACTGTAAAATATTCATTTACAGCTTCGATGCTGGAGTCGTCGGGATCGGTGAGCTGTGTCTTCCCAAGTGTTTCTGAGTCGTCTATAGTTAAGCAATCCAAATTTACATCAGATGATGACAGAGAAGGAAGAGGGAGAGACAGGGGGTCGACCGATCCCCGGCGGCCGGCGGTAGAGGGTGGTTGGTGGCGTCGACATTGATTGTTTTTGAGAAGATTTGTTCTTGTGGAGGTAGAAGATTAAAAGAAAACCTAAATTTAAATACTGTCTGTGGGGTGAATATTTATTCAATTGGGCTATATTTTGAGTATATATATACTAGAAATTTGAAGCCGCCTACTATGCGCGCAATGGATGCCCATTATTTTCTTCAATTAATATATTCTATTAATTAATTATTTCATAACCTAATAACATAATATAGATTTCAATAGAATAGTCCTTTATGAATATAATTTAGTAAATTAGAACTTCTATATGAGATGAGAAGGAATTAAAAAGAAAACAAAAAATGATTGTCAATAGTCGCACTATTTTGGCTGCTTATAAGTATAACATCGTCGATGATGCTATCCTGACTGTGTTTGGCTTCGTGGTTTAGGCATGGTCAATGTAAATATTTATTTCCATCAATTTGTCTACAAGTTTTATCACTAATTTTTTTAATGTCGGAACACTAAGGGCTCACATCATGTTATTGTCATGTCAAATATAGATACGGTGCCCTGCAAAAGTTTTAGTTGTCACTAAGCAAAAACCTAAATTTAAATTGAACAAAAAATTAAAAATCCGAAAAGATGCTTTGCGCTCAACTTTTGTTTCATAGTTCGAACAATGAAATAACTTGCACTTAAGGGACGGATTAGGAAATAATTCGAGGTTAAAAAATAAACCAAAGTAAAATAATTATATACTACAAAACATAAATTTGCCTTACAAATTTCCTTATATGATATTGTCATTATCAACATTAAGAAATACTTCTCTCTTTATGAAGAAAATGTCTTCCATTAGCCATTTGAATGCATAACAATATAAATAATATGTTGCATTTTATTCTGTAGTGTATTCCAATCAATTTCATTTAAAGGGCAACAAAATATGTTACACTATATTAATATAATATATTAAAGGATATATTATATACTGTATGTAAGTTTGAGGAATCGTACCACTCTTGACATGTGGACAACTGTAAAAAAATATGGTATAAATATAACAAAAGTTTTGAGGTAGGCACGCATACCTAGATCTATACATACACTTCACTTCACCATTTATTATAGGGACGTTTGGGGTTCATGCCCCATTTTATATTTTATATAGGCCCAAGGACCTTGTCAGAAAAACATTAGTTTGAAAGACCTATTTCACAATTTAAGTTAGAATTAAGGTTGTTGGACGAAAATAGCCTTATAAAAGAGTAGTTATGAAGTGGTATTCAGCGCGTCAGTTCTGTTATCAGTTATCACATGACAGGAAGTGTTACATGAAGTGCTACTGTAGATCCATGAAGTGGTATTGTAGACCCATGAAGTGGTACGAGTGAACAGTGAAATGGTACTACCCATGAAGTGGTACTGTGAACAGTGAAGTGGTACAGTAGACCCATGAAGTGGTACTGGTGAACAGTGAAGTGGTACAGCATTTGTAAAGCATGAAGTGGTAAGGTTGAACAGAGAAGAAGTGTTACTGTAGACCCATGAAGTGGTACTACTAACGAGAGAAGTGGTACAGCGTCTGTAGACCCATGAATTCCCAAACATTTCACCAGTACCACTTCATCAGTCTACAATACCACTTATTCTATGTTCAACATTATCACTTCATGCGTGTACAATGCTGTACCACTTCACTGTTCACCAATACTACTTCACTGTTCACTCATACCACATCAAGAGTCTACAGTACCCTTTCACTGTTCACCCGTACCACTTCATGGGTCTACAGTACCACTTGTACCACTTCATGTACAATGTATACCATTTCTTCATGGTTGCTTTTGAACGTTTGAATAAGACGATGGCATGCTTCGTAATTTCTTTTGTTTATTATGGGCAAATATGTCTTTTGTCATGGATTTGGTCCTTTTTTCTAAATGAAACTTCAATTTAGGGGCTTCTATCTATTTGAAACATAAATGGGGCCTGAATAATAA
The DNA here is from genome assembly GCA_027422505.1 of Craterostigma plantagineum. NCBI lineage: Eukaryota > Viridiplantae > Streptophyta > Magnoliopsida > Lamiales > Linderniaceae > Craterostigma > Craterostigma plantagineum. The sequence goes on along the minus strand of JAPQWV010000003.1, from coordinate 28,880,863 downwards.
AGCAAACTTATTAAATGGGCCTGAAATTTAATTACCTCTTTATTATATACTTATGAAATCATTCCAATACCACACGACGATCGTTTGGTGTGAGGATCAATGGGTAATGGTTACATCTATTAGTAGATTACGACGAAAACACTAATGCTAATCCCTTACACACTTATAAGTATTAAAATATATATATGTATATAGAGAGATTTGATATGGTGCCCACCTACCGTGAGCAACCACCGTGAGCACCATAAGCAAATCTCTCATTTTCTTGCGTTTTTTCGATTCTCAACGCTGCCAACACCTACGTAGACAATCTTATATCCATTGCTAACCTAAATCACCCTCTCTAACACGTTAATTTTTAAAAATTAACGTGATGATTTCTTAAAAATTAACGTGATTGAGAGGGTGATTTAGGTTAGCAATGGATATTAGATTGTCTACGTAGGTGTTGGCAGCGTTGAGAATCGCAAAAACGCAAGAAAATGAGAGATTTGCTTATGGTGCTCACGGTGGTTGCTCACGGTAGGTGGGCACCATAGCAAAATCTAATATATATATATATATATTACTCTTATCTTATTACCTAGGCCGATTCCGTTCAAATTTTATGGATCATTTTCTTCTAGGCCCATTCTATTTAAGGAGGAAGTTCGACCTTTGTCCAAGAATTTTAGACTTTGCGTCTCAGTTATTTATAAAAAAATCAAAATGTTGAGCTTGAAGTCCAAACTCTCCTAAGACCATTCCGACCAAGAGTACCAACTCCAACCAAAGTAGGTTAGACCTATGATTCGTCGAGGAACTATTATATTAGCGTATCGCCCCTTCCTCTGTTGTCGCTATTCAACAACTCTCTATTGGGAATACTGCCCATAGGGATGTTCTCCCTTCCCTTGGATCCCATCCCGGTGGTGGACCAAAGCAGAGCTTGGCCCTCGTCCCAGAATTTTGACATCTAGACTAAACACTTATTTTGAAATGATTCTTCACGAAGATCGAATCTTTACATGATTGAATATTTGAAATGGAAAGATTATTTTATAACATCCAATCATGTCTGTAATTTCAATTTCTAATACTGTACACAAGAAATTCATTGTAGCGTTCAAGAAAAGGAAAAAAAAAGGTAGTATATTTTCCTTAAATCTTTTACCAAAATCTGTCCCTATTGACACTTAAATAACCAGCCATGACCTTCCCGCCCGTATTCCTCATCCCGTCGATGAGAAAGCACCACGTCGAGCCCAAAGCCCCGACGAAGAAATCAGCTTCCGAGGCCATCAGAAAGTTGACCATCGGGTAATTCGTGCTCGTTTCTCGCCCGAGCTTCGCCTCGTAAGTCGTCATAGTACTGTTGTCCTTCTGCCTCACAACGTCCGTGTAGTAAAATCTCCAGTTCTTATAGGATTTCGACCCATCGATCACATCCTATCGACCAGAATATTCAGCGTTATATTTATCTTTTAGGAAAAAAAAAAGAAAAAGAAAAAATGTGTCGCGGGGCCCACCTGCATTTCGGTCGAAAGCCAGACACGTTTAAGGTGGGGAAAACGATTCCTTAACCTTTGCGCTAATCTCATGTAATTGTCGAAGCCGACGACTTCCATTTCGCAAGCTTTGTCTCCCATTCTGACGTGCATGCTCAGAAGGGGGCGGGGAATCCACGGTTTGCTATTCGCCCATGCGTACCTTTCGATATCGGACCCAACATCCTCCTGCATTACACGCGTACGAATTTTACGCTGGGAAATACATGATGCCCTTATGTCTCCAAGCACATAAGCCCAACATATAAAAGCCCATTTTGAAGGTATGAGGTTAGGATCTCTATCCCGAGATGTGTTAGACTAGGTATTCCAATTTAAGAAAAATTCATTACAGCTACCCTACAAAGTGTTTAAACACCTGTAAATATCATTACAACTATCAATACACCAAATATTTAAAAAAAAATGATTATGAGAAAGAGAAACATTTAACATTGGAAATAGCTAGTGGATACGGTTCGGAAAAGATGATCTCATGCCCATTGTAAGAGTTCATATTCTAAAACCAATTGGCAATAAATGGAGTATTATCCTAGTATGATTACGCGCATTGCAATTTTTTATTCTTTTTAATCTATCTGACGTGAGATAGGACTCGACGCCTCAAATATTTTATAACGCGTATGTAGACAGACAAAAAACCTCGGTCGGCAAATCTACGGGCGATAACTCGAGGACCATTCTCGCGGCGTCACGTCCGAACGCCTCGTGCCTCGCGACGTTCATTAGGTCGCACGTGTATTCGGTTTGGAACCTCATCAGATAACGAACCGCCTAAGAATTACATCCCAATATCAGATCAAACAGACACACACACATATACTATTCGTATAAGCGTATCTAGATACCTGAGCCCGCCACCACCTACGATCCATCTTGCGGTGACGAATTAATAACCGACCGTTGATCTCAGTAGTGGGCTGCACAATGCTCCACGGACTACCCCAAATTCTGCGAAAAAAATAAAAAGAACGGCGAATTAAAAAAAAAATCTTTCGTATAAACTCGATTTTTCGAAAACTTCGACGTTTTTATTTTTATATCCATCCGAAAGAGTTTTTTTTTTTAACCTAGGTATCGGCCCGGCCCATATCTCCTTCGAAGTGTAGTTCTCCTTCACAGTTACAATGCCATTTTCGAACGCCGCCCTTTCTCGCATAAGCTCGAACGCTCGTTCTCGGCATTCTTGCGAAGTCTCGGGGAAGAAATAACACGACCAACTCGACCTCGACGAACCTTATTACCATAAAGAAGAACCACATAAAAAAAACGGCGATTTTCCAAGCGAAAAAACGCTATTTTATTACCTTTACAGCCGCCATGATCAGCTCTGTTGAAGTAGTTAGTGACCAAAATTCTACGTTCCCTAATTGCAATTGCGAGCAGGCCGCACATTCCGGCGATTTGAGCCCCGATTCCAAAACCTGGCAATCTCTCCCAATCAGCTACGAGGAACTTAACGTTAATCGAATCTCTGCAGTTTAATGGGTGCTGATGAAGCCATATGTCCCTCTGCGCTTTTCTCGTCGAAGGGTAGTTATCTTCGTCTGAGCCTTCGATCTGCGAAAAATTTATAAAAAGCCCAATTGTGATGAGACGATTCTGGGATTATATATGACTGTAATGGAAGGTACTCACTCACCCATGGAGGATAAGCTCCTTCTGAGATCATTTGGTTCCTATATAGTTTCAGCTGCTCATCATCAGCTGAAGAAGATGATGATAGTTGGTCTAACCTTCCTTTCCATATCGTCCATGGAGGGAAAAGGGTTTCGTTTTGAATTCTTCGATCGAGGCGATTGTTCAGTCTAACGTTTGACTCGCAGTTTTCCAAGTGGGGAGCTTTTGGGACATTCATGGATTTCTCGCCAGTGCTCCATTTTGAGTATAAAGATTCTACCTTTTCGTCCATTTCTTCTTGTTCTTTGACTGATTTATCATCATTGCATACTTCGTCTACTACAGTAGCAGTATCTGTAAAGGTATTTAGATTTGAGAGAAGGGCTCAGAGACGAAATCAAGAAAGTAAGGACAGAGACTTACCGCCGACGAGCAATGGGCTGACGTTGGAATTTGAGATTGCGCCGCCGAATGACGTCAGAGCAGCCATGAACAGAGTGGTTAGGCAAATGCCAAAGAAGAATCCCATTACGCAGATCTGACATGGGAATGAGCTGCTTATCTGATAAGCTCTCTGCGATAGAGCTCTCTCTAGAGACTTGTATGTTGTTGTTGCCTCCATCTTTTTTTTTTCTTTTTTTCTTTTTAGTATTTGGAGGAAAGAGATGCCACTGACGCCATGTTCATGTGCTTCTTCTCTCAACCAACTTTCAACTGTAATCACGTGAAAACGATCGATCTCTTTCCACCTTAAACACTGGGAACAGATGAACTGAATGGAAGGAAAACTGATGAAAGAAGGTGAAGAGAAAACGACAGAAGTGATTAAAGTTTTTTGTAATTAGGGGACTACACTACTGCCGTCGAACTAGCTAGCAAGCGAACTAAAATATAGGAAAGAAGAAAGAGAATGGATGAAACTCAATTATGAAGAAGCTGTTTCGAACAAGCAACACAGAGAAGTTAGAGAGACGAAAATCAAATAACTACTACACAACAAAGGTAACATGCGAAGTGACACGTGTCCAGAATATTCCATTTCAACTAGAGAGCAGCTTGCCAGCAAACATACCAAGAACTGACACACAGAAGATTGAAAATTGACAGACAACTCAGAGAAAAAAGAGAGGGACTAAAAAGAAAAGGAACTAAAAACGAGCCCAGAAAAGATAATAGGACCACAGTGTTCAAACAAAAAAAAGATTAGATTTTTATGCTACGTTTCCTTGAGCCAAGAGACATATGAAGATATAGATAGATAAGCGTAAGGGAGAGAAGGCCAAACCTTTTTAAGTGTTTCCACTCTGAAAGTTTAACGTTTGCAAACAATATAAGGCACTGACGCGACAATACGGATCAAAGAATACCTTCAACATTCACTGAGTTGTTTTCTTTTGGGAAAACTCAAAAGTGTTTGGTTTAGTAGTATGTACGTAAACTATGTATATAGACTCAAGTCAACCCCCAGATACCAACTGGTCTTAGTCTTCAATATTATTCTATTATTGTTCGATTATTCAATACTACTAGGCATTATAGAGAGGCTAAACGTATAATTGGAAGTTGAATTAAGGTAGAGCTTCACCAGTTGCTGACTCTACTACGTACAGCTTTCACTTGATTAAATTATTGTCATTGAGTTTTTTATATGAATAATTAGTTGAGAGGCGATTTTCATGTAGGTTTGTTTTATGCAAATTTTTTACAAAATAATGGAAAGAAGAAAGGGATACAATACATTATATTTCTACCAAGGTCCCCATATTTATCATGCTAAGCTGTATATACTTCATCCTCAAGAATCTATGTTGTTATTTATTCAAGTGTCATTTCTACGTATTTATGCATCCTTTTATTTTTTGTTTTGGAGATAGGATGTTCATTTCAATCATTAGAAGTTGAACTGAATGTCAAATAATATTCGATCAACTTAACGACGGTCTAATAACTAGAAAAAGAAAAAAGAAAGGGTATATTATGTTTCAGGCCCCAAAAATGTTTTAAAATAGGTTTCAGGCCCTTTTGGAAAAATCATTAGTTTAAAGGACCTAATTTTCGTAAATTTTAGAGATAAGAACCTAAAGTTACACAAGTGTTACTTCAGAGTAATGAAGTGTTACTGAGGAACAATGAAGTGTTATTTCAGAACAATAGTGTTACTGGGGAACAATGAAGTGTTATTGCAGAACAAACAAGTGTTACTGAGGAACAATGAAGTGTTATTGAGGAACAATGAAGTGTTACTGCAGAACAATTAAGTGTTATTGCAGAACAATGAAATGTTATTGCAGAAATCGGGTCCTTAAAACTAATTATTTTTCTGTCAGGGCCTGAAACCTAAGTTCAGACCCTGACAGGGGCCTGAAACGTAATTTCCCCAAAAAGAAAACAAATACTCCCTCTGTTTCACAAAGAAAGTCGTTTTAGATTTTCTCACACATATTAAGACATGGGTTAAAATTTCTTTTATACCCCTCATTAACTATTAATTATTATTCCACTTATGAAGCATGTGTTGTTATTTAATATGGGGGCAATTTTGGAAATTTACACATATATATTTATTGAAAATACCAAAACGACTTGCTTTTTAGAACAAAAAAAGACATCTAAAACGACTTTCTTTGTGAAACAGAGGGACGACATTAATGATCGTGGCACGACATTCAGTGCTCGATCGGAATCGATCGTCATCTGTCATTGCAATCTTAATCATATAACACACTTTATGAAGAAAGAGGTTTGTGCTTTTGAGGTTTTTTACTTTAGATTCAAGATAAGGGTTGTCCCCACTTTTGATTTATTCAATCATAAATCAATCTTTTTTACTTCGATCAGGTAAGTGATCTTATGGAACGATCCAGCTTTCAGAAGAACTAATTTCCATATTACGATTATACGTAATAAATAAATTCATCGCTCATTCAATTATCTCCATTATTTGAACTATCCGTTGCATCGTACACGTTCATTCATTATCTCCAAATCGAATATTTTCTAAATAAAATTTTGTTGCCCGTGGTGACAATACAAAATTACAATGGATCATAATGTACCCAGCAAGTATAACAGCGAGTTCATAATCTATCGATAAATTATGGAGTTATAAAATACCATATACCACAAAGTAAGAAACTTCCGTTTAAATTATTACTTTCGGGCAAATAACTCACACGTAAGAACATTGTCTGTGGCTGTCGCCGAGATCCCAGCGCCCAAGACAGGGACAAGGTTGAATATCGGCCACTCACCTTTGCTGATTCTTCCGCTTATCTCACTAAATTCATCGAAACAACCGCTAAATATCCTCGAAAGAGTTCCATGGCTGATGCGAGAACTCGAAAAATAGAGCCTCAGATTCTACGAAATGAAAGAAGCCAAGATTCAGAAGTATATTGAAGAGCACTTAGTTGGTCTAAACAGTCGATGGATATGCAAGATTCAGGATAACGAGTACTTAATAACCGAGAAAAGGTGATGAATTATTGAGGAAGCTGAGAAGAAAGAGACTAACCATCACATCATCCCACGAAAAATCATTTTCCAGAAGGACTTGATCGAGGAGGTAGATGCAGAATCGAGCTATATGTACCATTGGCTCATCGGTTTTGGTTCTAGACTGTGATTCGTCGTTGCGTTCGATAGGCCGAGAACATATCTTTGAAGCAATTTCCTCGGTGACGGATATGACAGCTGCACATATACTGCTGTTGATCGTACATTTTTGGAGACAACTATCGTGCCACTCTTCACGCTGAAGCCCCCAACACGTCGGCTTAGATAAATCTGGCTTAGTGACTGTTGAACTTTCCATGCTCTCCCCAGCGTAAAGCACGGGTTTTACCTCCACCAATGCGCTGTAAACAAAACAACAAATATAAAGCCATAGATTCTAATCCACAGATTTTTCATATTGAAGGAATCATTAATATAATTGCTTGATCACTTGTATCATTAGTTATAAACAGAGTTGGAAAAGATTAATATGACGAATCCATGGAATGTTTACGAAAATCACCTTTTCGGCAGATCAGGGACAAGAATATACAGAACAATAGGAAGATCAGCTACAGGCACTTCAGACTTCCTTCCATGATTTGATTTTCGTTTCATTCGTGCAAGAGTGGCATCCATCTGATTCTCAATGGCGATTCTGTCCGATGAACTCAAAGACTTCGAACAGTAAACAATCAGTGCAATAGAAGAAGAATATATCGAACTGTTGAAACATTTGGCGACGGCTTCAATGTTGTTTAGTGCTTGTATGAGCTCGAGGGCAGGACCGTCTTTACGGAACGACATTGTTGGGGGGTCGAGGCCCAATTGACCAGCCATGTACAAGACATCTTTGTGAAGGGTTGCCTGGCTATATGGGCCGATGCAACTGGGAGCCCATTCAGAAATACTTTGGACATGCAAAACGTTTTTACTGTGATCATGAGACACCAAGACTTCGATATACGCTTTGCCAAGACCAGAATCAAGCAGAGGAAGTTCGATTGTAGAACGAGATGGCACACCAAAACGACACTTGTCTTGAGTAATAAATCTCACATACTCTTCATTCGCCAAGGCGAACTCGTTCATATTGGCGATATAGAGATGAACATAAAGAACATTCTCCCAAGAGCAGTTATGTTCGGATAGCAGCAATTCAGTTCTTGCTAAAACGGTCTCCATATCCTCTCGCAAATCTATGATATTTAGAAGTACCAATCAACATAGAGAAAGACAGAAGTTTGTATTTAGGAAACAAATTGAAGTTATTTAAGCATCCATAACTTCAATTAGAACATATGGGCGTACCTATTTTAGAGGAGTCTTGCAGCCAACAAGCTATGGAAAAGGTATTATTATCAGTCTTCGATTTTGAAATGTGAAGATATTGTTTCGTATCCAAAGCCAATTCAGATTGAACATCATCTTTCTGGCTAGGGGCCTCATTGATATCTTGGCAATCTCCGAAAACTTCATAGACTGAACCCAATTCAGCTACAGCAACCTCACCATCTTTGTCATTATCACCAGGTGAGAACTTTTTCTCCAAATGATACTCCAAGGGATGAAGAACTCCTACAGGAGCAATTTGATCGGGTGAATGTAAGACAACTTCAAATTTGTCAAGCACAACTCGAGCATTCTGGAAAAGATTTACATTTAGAGCTTTAAATAGCAGTCAGGAAACAGAAACAACTACAACTATAAATACAACTAAAGTTTAACTATAAATCCTAATGAACGAGTTCATAAACTTCCTCTGTATAAATGGAAACCTTGAAAAACGATATTCGAGGAGAACACCAGCTTACTTTGAAGAGGGGACAGTCCAGAGTTAAAGTTTCATATTCTCCCCCTTCACCACATACATTTATACCATACAACCTGATAAAGAATAACCAAAATAAAAAGTCAACAGAATATAATTATGAGGCTGAATTGGAGCTTGATAACATACTGTTTTATCTTATGAAGATGAGAGTCTAATTCTGAAATTTCCTTTCCCAAATGCTTGTACGGGTCTAATCCTATGGCAGCAACCTGCAAAGAAAAATAAATTCACTTGCAAGGGAGAATTACAGTTGAAATGAAAAAGCAGAGTGCAGAAGTTACAATTTAAGACATAATCTATTTGAGCACTATGTCAAAACCAGTTAAAAGGAAAACTAAACCATCTCTCATACCTTTACGGTGATAGCAACGATTTTATTTGTAATCTGAAAACAAACATAAGAAAATTTTTCAAACTCTAGGGCAGGATGAGGTACCATATCATTAAACCAAGAACTTTCAAGTCTAACATCTTAAGTAAAACTAACCATCTGTTGGAGGAGCAACGACTGGTCTTGCTTCCATATATACGCCAAAGAAACAAGCCCTAACCTTGAACAGATATTTTCCACTCTCAGCCTCTGATAGTCAGAGGCAATAGCACCTGAAGATACTGCTGATACACAGGGTATCTGCCTCTTTACTTCCTTCAAGAGGATTAGCATATCCTCAACCTCATCTCCAGGAGTCACATTATAGCTGAGGCCGTGATGTCTGGAGTTTAACAAATATAATATCAACCACCATCAGTACATAGACATAATGATGAAAGTGTACAAAGTAGTAGTTGGGTCTCTACAAGAAGTCTGAACAGATAAAGGCCGACAGTAATGAAACATACAAGAAAAAAAATTCATACAAGTAGCATCAAGCATGGTGTGTATCCAAAAATATGCAACAGTAACAGTTACAAACAAGTTGCTAAACTCTATGAGGCATGCATTAAAATGAAGGTACACATTAAATAGACCTACATCAAGGACCAATCAATCATCAAAGTTTATATCCAGATGAATTTCACTAGCAAGTAGTAGCAGTCAAGCAAATTGTATATATAGACGCCCAATATATTGGTTGATTCAAACGAAAGAATAAAAACCAATGAAAAAAGGCTTGCCTGATAGATCCTTGAATTCGTCTCCTAAATAGTGGCATTCCCATACATTGTGAATAGCTAATGACAATCTGGTGGCCCACCTGCAAATCATATTCAATAAATTCAGAAACGATAAGAATTTCAAACCGTGTCGATTTTTCATGGACAAAGAAATGACTGTATAATCATAACTTTACATAACCAAAGAAACATGCTTTTTTTCAGAATAGCAATATTTCCTGATAGAGTAAGGTGTTGGAATACATTCTTTTTAGCAGACACGAAAGTTTTCCGAACAATAGTCAATATACTCAAGATAACCAGTATTTCTCCTATAAATGCAAGATAAAAATACAAAATATTCAAATAGTGGATCAAATTCCTCTTTGATGCAAACGAACAAGGTGCAACGCACTAGTTTCCATTAGCTAATAGAAATACTACATGAACTTAAAAGCGTTTCGGTTGCAATGATAACCTGCACCCTATGTGGACAATTTTCTACAGAAAAATATGTTGCCAAAATTTTCTCTCATCTCCTCGATAACTTTCCACAATAGCACCAACTCTCAAGAAGCTTCGTAAATATGCAACTCATGTTTGAGTCAACTCCAAAACTTTTATGAGACGATCCAGTAGTGGAAGGAAGATAAACTCCACGCCTTTTCTAATTCCATCAGTGTATGGATTATGGGTATGAGAAACAGAAATATCCCAACAGTTACAGCCATTATATGTTAATTTCTTTGACGAAACAGAACAATTCCTCAACAAATTAAACCACTCACTAGAATTGAACTATACTATTTAGCGTTCCATTGATTAATACAGCACGGAAACAGATGCACTCCATAAAATAAAGTCAAATTTCAAACATCATCCAGGCAGCACTAAATATGAGCTATCCATTCGGAAGAAAGTGATAAAATAATCGAAAGATCTTGCCGTTTGATACATGTAACTATCAAGCTCGTCTTGAGCATCGTCTACAGGCATCAAATTCGCCAGTGCTACAATCTGTCAAGACAAAAAGGATAGACTGTCAAAAAATCAAGCATCGGCAAGTTGAAAAAACAAAAGATGAAAGAGTGGATTCGCTTGAGTCTACCTCGTGACCATATTGCTGGCATTTCATCATCGCGTAGCAGCTGTCCTTGCCGCCGCTGACTAACGCCACAACTTTCATCGTCGATCGAAAGCAAATGTTGACTTCTGATTTAGGGTTTCAGTTGTTCAAAGGTTGCAAACACTACACTAGCTTAGCTTAGGTCCTAAACTTAAACACGCTTCAAAATGCGAAAATTTTCTTTTTTATAATAATATTGTATTTCCTTTTTTTTTATCAACGGGAAAATAATATAATAATACAATATTAACAAGTGCTTGTTCAGCTCATATCTTTAGATATAGATACCATCGCTTCGCCGCCGTTAATATATTTCGTTATACTCTCACAAGCGAAACAGAAACCCTAGCACAGAGCTTAGAAATTCAACCTCGCGGAACAGCAATAGCATTCTCAATTCAAACCGTAGGGGTTTGGTTCCTCTTTGATTAAGTTGTTCTGTCGATTGATCAGAAAGTTTAGTCGGAGAATCGAAAAAGGGGAGCGAAAATGAGGATTATGATAAAAGGTGGTGTGTGGAAGAATACGGAGGATGAGATCCTCAAAGCTGCTGTAATGAAGTATGGGAAGAATCAGTGGGCTCGAATTTCGTCGCTTCTTGTGAGGAAATCGGCTAAGCAGTGCAAAGCGAGGTGGTACGAGTGGCTTGATCCGTCCATCAAAAAGGTATCCTTTCTTTGCGTGCGCTGTTTTTCACTTGCCATTGCTTTGTGATGTAGGTTAGCAGAGACTGCCTGACTGTTCAAGCAGTGTATGGAGTTTTGCTGACACGATTTTATTTCTTTTTAAAATTTGCTAGATTGTCTCCAATGTTAAATGAATGATGAGTACATCATTCCAAGACATGAACGTAAAACATCGATTGTCGATTGTTGTTCTTCATAATAAGTCTACTATGGAGGCATCATTGCGTGCTTCTTTGTGTTCTCAAAGAGATGTCTTCTTAGGAAATAGTTTATTTGTTCGAATTATATGTCATCCGCTGTCATGTCTTTAATTTGATTGAATAAATATGAGTCTCTCCATAATTGCAGACGGAGTGGACTAGAGAGGAAGATGAGAAACTCTTGCATCTTGCTAAGCTCATGCCCACACAATGGAGAACCATTGCCCCAATTGTGGGCCGCACTCCGTCTCAGTGTCTAGAACGGTATGAGAAGCTACTTGATGCTGCTTGTGCTAAGGACGAGAACTACGAGGCTGGTGACGATCCGCGTAAATTGCGTCCGGGAGAAATAGACCCTAATCCAGAATCAAAACCCGCTCGACCTGATCCTGTGGATATGGACGAGGATGAAAAAGAGATGCTTTCTGAAGCCAGGGCTCGGTTGGCAAACACGCGAGGGAAGAAAGCAAAAAGGAAAGCCAGGGAGAAGCAGCTTGAAGAGGCCAGGAGACTTGCTTCGTTACAGAAGAGAAGAGAACTGAAAGCCGCTGGTATTAATATCCGACGGAAGAAGAGGAATAGAAGGGGCATTGACTACAATGCTGAAATCCCTTTCGAAAAGAGGCCACCGCCTGGATTTTATGATGTTGCTGAAGAGGATCGTCCAGCTGAACTAGTCCAGTTTCCTACCACTATTCAAGAACTTGAAGGCGAACGGAGAGCTGATGTAGAAGCTCGATTAAGAAAGCAGGATATTGCAAGAAATAAAATTGCTCAACGACAGGATGCTCCTGCAGCAATATTGCAAGCCAATAAGCTTAATGATCCCGAATCTGTTCGAAGAAGATCAAAACTAAATCTGCCCGCACCTCAGATTCCAGATCATGAATTGGAGGCAATTGCAAAGATTGGTATTGCTAGTGATCTCGTTGGCAGTGAAGAGTTAACAGAAGGAAATGCTGCTACACGTGCTCTTCTTGCAAGTTATGCACAGACACCACGACAGGGCATGACTCCCCTGAGAACCCCGCAAAGAACACCTGCAGGATCGCACGATGCCATCATGATGGAAGCAGAGAATCAACGACGGCTAACTCAATCCCAAACACCCTTGCTCGGTGGGGACAATCCAATGTTGCATCCATCTGATTTTTCAGGAGTAACCCCCAAGAAAGTGGATATTGCAACTCCAAATCCTCTATTGACGCCGTCAGCAACTCCTGGGGGCGCTGGTCTCACTCCTAGAATTGGTATGACACCTTCACGTGATGGCTATTCAGTTGGTATGACTCCAAGAGGAACACCGATGAGGGACGAGTTGAATATCAATGATGCTGATATGCTTGAAAATGGTAAATTTCGGCAGTCTGACTCGAAAAAGCAAATAGTTTCTGGACTGAAAAATCTCCCCCAGCCGAAGAATGAGTATCAGATTGTTATTCAACCTCCTCCCGAGGATGATGAAGAACCAGAGGAGAAGATAGAGGAAGATATGTCTGACCGGATTGCTAGAGAGAAGGCCGAGGAAGAAGCAAGGCATCAAGCTCTTCTGAAGAAAAGATCCAAAGTCCTGCAAAGAGAGTTACCACGACCTCCTCCTGCTTCGTTGGACCTTATCAGAAACTCCTTGATGAAGGGAGATGGTGATAAGAGCTCATTTGTTCCTCCAACATTGATTGAGCAGGCTGATGAAATGATAAGAAAGGAGCTTCTATCTTTGCTAGAGCATGATAATGCCAAGTACCCACTTGACGAAAAATCCACCAAGGAGAAGAAGAAAGCTGGAAAACGTGCTGCAAATGGTGCAACCGTACCTTTGATTGAGGAATTTGAAGATACCGAACTTAAAGAGGTATGCAGGAATTTTTATTGCCATCATTAATTGCCATATTTTTACAATTTCCCATGCAACTTACTTAATCATATATCAATGCAGGCTGATGAATTAATTAAAAATGAGGGCCAGTTTCTACGGGTTGCAATGGGCCACGAAAACGAACCTCTCGATAAATACGAGGAAGCACACATGACATGCTTAAATGACATTATGTACTTCCATACACGTGACGGCTATGGTTTATCAAGTGTTGCCAGCAATGCTGAGAAAGTTGCCGCCCTTCAAAGTGAATTTGAAATTGTGAAGAACAAGATGGATGACGAGACCAAAAAAGCACAGAGGCACGAGCAGAAAATAAAAGTTCTTACCAATGGCTATCAAGTAAGCTTTTCTGACACCAGTATTTGATGAAGCCGTTTTCTTACTTATATTCTCCTTAACATCTGGGGTTTATTGCTGTGATGAACCCGACATGGTAGAAGCACAAACATTATAGATTCTTCAAATGCATAAGAAAATGGTATTCGATAAATATTGAGAACCATTATTCTTCCCCATCTCCTGGTTATATTCTAAGGAAGTTTTTCCTTCCGTGTATAACTTACTACAGTACAGAATATATCAAGATACTTGTTCATGAAAAAATGTCTAAGTAGGAAAATCTGATGGTTAGTGATTCAATGTGGTGCTTGAATGGTAACGTAAAATTCTTACATGTCAGATGCGAGCTGGAAAGCTATGGTTGCAAATCGAGGCGACTTTCAAGCAGATGGAGACGGCGGGAACTGAACTGGAGTGCTTCCAAGCTTTGCACAGGCAAGAGCAATTGGCAGCGCAACATAGGATCAGCAACCTCTGGGAAGAAGTTCAGAAACAGAAAGAGCTCGAGCGTGTTAACCAAAAGCGTTACGGAGATTTATTACAAGAACTAGAAAAGCTTCAGCATTTGATAGATTCATACAGACAACAAGCCGAAGGAGAAGAAAGCGATGCTATAAAGAACCAAGATGGTAATTCGACTGTGTCTGAAGCTGAGGTTGTCACCGAGCAACCCATTGAACAAAATCTTCAGCCCTCTGCAGAGGCAGTTACTGTAGGGTTCGACGAGGTTTCAAATCAATCAGATGTGGGACCCGAACTTAACGCGGCGGTTGCTGATGTGGCGAACACTATGCAAGTTGATTCCCCTGGAGAAACTACTGTTACGCCGATGGACGATGCTTAGGTGAGCACCGTTCGTACTTTGTGGTGAGTAATGTATATTCGGGCCTATGGCGAGGCTCTGATCGACTTCTTTGTATTGCATATGCTATGGTCGTAGAAATTTGAGAAAGCTTGGATTGAAAAGGTGACTGATATGTGCCTTCTTAACGCTACGATCATGTTTGATTCTCGTTTTGTTTTTTGTATGAGAACTTAATGCAACGTGTTATCGAATTAATCCTCGGACTCCATATAACAATGGGTACTCATGTTTATTGCTTGTTCGATTTGGTTTGGAGAATATAAGGAGATTCATATTCATATGGCTTATTGCAGTTCCTTGCAATGAAGCAGACTAAAATCACAAGTCTTAACTTACATCCATGAAGCAGAAAAGAACTACTGAATAACACACTCCGTAAAAACCTCAGTTGACACCAGCTACAGCTTTCTGCAGATAAGAGTTATAAACACGCTGTTAATAGCGTCTCAAGACGAATGTAATACGAAAAAGAATAGAAAAGAAGGAAATATCACCTGAACGCACGAAAGCGTGTAATGAACATCGCTTTCCGAGATCTGATGGTGAGTCACAAGCCTAATCCTGAAATGTTAACGGTTCGTTATTGCATAACACGTTGGAAATGAGCATTTAGGGACGTAATTAATTGAAAGAAGTGGCATACTTTCGTGGGCCTTCAGGCATCACAAGCACGCCGAGCGTCGACAAATTCTTGGTCATTTCTTCTTCTGTGATGCTCAGTTCTTGGGTAATATCGAAATATACCTGAAATGAAACGACGTAAATGGACGAACGAACTTCAGCTCAAAATGTTCGGCCCGAGCCATAAAGATTCGATTTTTAACCGACTTACAATGTTGGTTTCGACGGAATTCATATCAACTTTCAGTCCCTTGATTTTATTGAGCCCATCTGTCGATATAATGACAATTTGAACTGCAAGTCGCACTAATAGAAATTCGAAGGCTATGTATCGCGATAGAAATAAACTAAGAAAAGGCTTACCCGCCAAAATCTTGGCGTTCTCGTGATCTGTTTCGAGCTTAGGAACATTTTCTTCCAACGCAACTAAAGCAGCGGCGCATATGACTCCGACCTGTCTCATAGCGCCACCCAACGTCTTCCTAAGAATTCTCGCCTTTAAACAAAGACGAGTCAGTGTGTTTATCTTAGTAAAAATTAGACCATATTAGCCAAAGAACTATTAGAGGGATACCCTTGAAATGAAGCTTTTCGAACCCGCAATTATAGTTCCTGCAGGCGCACCAAGACCTTTCGATAGACAAGCCTAAAACGCATAAAAATTCAAATATTAACCAAAAAAATCAAATTTTGTCTGAAGCTACCAAATATGCTAGAAAATAGCGAGCGTACAGTTACTGAATCAGCAGCTTGTACAAGCCTAGCAACTGGGACACCAAGAGCCTGAAAAACAGACATATCCAATCATAGAAAAACTAGACAACATCGTATACATAGTCAGTCCATTAAAACTCGGCTTACCACCGATGCATTGAAGATGCGGGCCCCATCGATATGTAGTTTCAAACCGTACTTCTTCGCCAGCTCGCCGACTCTGTCCGTGTATTCCACAGTTAGGCATCTACCGCCCGAGCTGCATAAATAACCATATGAGAGAAAGAAACAAAAAGAACAAAAAAAAAGTGTTCGAATACAACACATCTAGCAAACTAATAGTTACTGAGCATGAGAGTTCTCCAAGCATATGAGGCGGGTTGTTGGGTAACAGATTTCGAAGCTCGGGTCTCTTATGGCCTCCTCGATCAGACGAATATCCATAGTCCCATCTTCGTTGTTCTTCACAGTTCTTGGATGGACGCCACCTATGGTTGAAATGCCTCCATTCTCGTATATGTGTATGTGAGAGTAATCGCCGAGGATCACCTCACTTCCTCTGAGGTTGCAGTGAGTTAGAACAGAGATGAGGTTGGCCATCGTCCCCGAGGGAACGAAAAGGGCGGATTCTTTGCCCATGATTCTCGCCATCTCTATTTCGAGGCGAAGAGCAGTTGGGTCGTGGCCTAACACGTCGTCGTCCACGTCAGCTCTTGCCATGGCGTCCCTCATGGTCTGAGTTGGCTTGGTCACCGTGTCTGAACGGAGATCGACTGTTCTTGTCACCATTGCTATACACTTTGGTCCTACGAAGAAATCTGAGAATCGAAGAGGCAAAGTTCAGTGTGCCAACTCAATCAACAAGAACTTAATGAGCTTTCTAGCTCTTATGAGCATTAACGCAAACACCTGATAGCTACTTCACAAAAATCCAAACTTGGAAGGTGGGCGATTCATGAATGCTCGGCCCACCACCACACTCAGAAATAAAAAGTGGAAAAGAATCAATTTCTGTCCATTAATTTGGAGGGACACCTCTTTGGCATGCACTGGTTGAAAAGGTATATTCTTTCTTCACATCATATACATAAAAAATTCAAAATTGATATCTAAATAACAAAATTGAAGAACTCTCTACACATAAACATGCATGAGGCCAATCTTACTTTGGTACTTTCAGTCGCTTGAGTGCTTCAATTATTTGATTCAATTATAGACAAGATGGCTAACTCTTTTCAGTCGCTGAGTGCGCATATCTATCCATCTATATATATACATGTTTGAGGAAAAAGAAAAGGTCCTTTTGGATTTGGATACCTTTGCATGACTATTGATTGAGCTGGCAAGATAAATCGGAGGAGGCTAAGGAAAAAGTTTTGTACTACTTTTTCTTTTTAATTTGATAGATGACGTTATTACTGATGTAATTTAAAAGAAAATAGAAAAAAGGCCTAACAGGCCAAAGATAGGCCTTTGTTGGGCCTGGACTTAAAATTGGGCCATGACGGGCTAAATGGGCCATGAATTCTTCCCACAACATTATTTGAAGGACAGTTTAATTTAGTAGTTTGTAGTGTAGGCCTTTGTTGATATTTGAACGACAGTCACAGAACCTACAGAAAGTGCTCAACTATACCTATCAATCTCATCCACCACGGCCTTTCTGTGGTCCGATTGAGCTGAAAGGATCAGTCGATGAAGCTCAATGCAGTAATTGGAAGGATCGTGCTGAAAAACATGCATTTGGTTTCGATTGCTGCAGTAGAACGGATCGAGAAAGAACGAGGAAAGAGCGCCAACGCGTTTTTGTGAATGAGGATGATTACAGGCTTCGGCTTCATGAGGTTTTGTACGGTTCAGAGCACGGATGGTCATGTCCTCGGAGATGAGTTCGATCCTCTTCCATCGATGGCGTTGTTATGCACTGAGAGACAGAGAGGTATTTCGTTTTGTTTTTGCTTGTTTATTCTGTATTTACTGGCCTGGTGAGGAGTTGGATGATCAATTTGAAAAATTATGCGATGTTGCTTGGATTCGAGTCATGATATTTGGCGGGAACATATAGTGCTGTTGAGATGTCTTTTGAAATGGAAGAATGAAATTGATATGCATATATGCGTGTCTGTGAATTTATGTTTGCTCTTAACGTTACATAATGAGCTCTGAGAGTTTGCTTAGGTGAGATGATACCTTCTATACTTGATAACTGAACAATGGTTTGCTGGTATTTTGACTTTCTATACTTGATCGAACCTATTCGGCAGTTTGCTTTGTTTGGTTAAACTGGACTTGATGATATCCTCTTTTAAGTGACAACTGAAATCAAGCATTTATGCATTTTCCTCCTATTGAGTTTGTAATTTAACCTAAAACGCAATCACGGCGATCATCGCACTATCCCTGCGAAACAGTTCTGTCGTTTGAGCTAAAGATCCGTATGAGTTTACTCATCGTGAAACACCCAGTAGGAGGCTTTTCGTTCAGATGACGTAAGCCATTGGACTTGCATGAATAAGGATGATCGGTGTTGTTAGGTTTGGTCGGTGTTCATATCTATCTATTTACACATACACACATATCATACTGTCTATGTGACATTTATTTGCTTCTTTGGTTTTAAAACTGAGTCCATTAGCATTTCGTGAAATGATTACTGTTTCTTGGTCAGGGAAGGGATACATAACGATCGATCGAGGTCATTCTTTAGAACTCAGACCAAGTTGCTTCCTCGTCTTGCCCACGAACAAGTCCCCCGACTTAAGCATTCCTGGAAGTCGGCCGCCGAATGTTATAAAAGGTAACTGCACAATCCCTTCCCTTTGGCCAAGGGAGACGAGCGCATTCGGCCCGTAAGGTTTGTACTCAGACAATTCCTCCTTGCTTTTCCCGCCCATCAAAAGCTTCAAGTTCTTCGCCGTCAGCAAGGCTTGGAACTGAGCAAGATACCCTTGCTTTATTTCCTATATCCGAAAAAAAATTTAAAAAAAAGTTGATGCGGGACGAAAAGCGTCGAAAGAAAGATGTTGATTTTTTTTTTTTTCTTACAGGGACGTCATTGATGTCTCCAATGGCGAAGATATTACGGCGACCCTTCACCCTCAGATTCGAGTCGACGGTAAGCCTTCCCTGGGCATCTAGACTGTCCTTTAAGATCGTGCCCTTGAGCCACGAAGACGATAGAGGGATGCCTGTGCAGAGGAAGTAGCAATCGGCTTCGATTTTCTCGCCGCTCGAGGTATTGTAAACGTTGTTCGTCTCGCCCTTTGAGTTGATTGATTGATTTAGTATGACTTCGACTCCGTTCGAGGTTAGCCAGTCGAATGCTAGCTTTCCCGCCTTCTCCCCGAGGAATTCTAACAACCTCGGCCCTCGATGGACCAAGACCAACTTCTTGTCTGGGTAGTCGAAGATTATCTCGGACGCTAGCTCGACTCCCGTGGGCCCGCCTCCTATGATCAGAACCGATTTCGACGAGCTTATCTTCTTGTGCTCTGCTTACAACGGTTTTCACGGGTGAGCAGATAGGAAAATTAAATGAAAAAGAAAAACTAAATTTTACATGTTTGACTAATTGGAGAAATAGATGGGGAAACGAAATTAAGGAAAAAATCTAGCTTAATTCTACACTTGAAAATAACCAATTTTTCACCAAATAGTGAGGAAAACGAAAGGAAAACTTATTAAATCCATTTACTTTTTCCACGCCGTTTTTTTATTTTATGATTCCGCCAGCGTTTGATATGCTGAATTTGGGTTGGAAATGTAAAGGAAAGGTGTGAGAGGTACAACGGTTGCAGCGCAAAGTACCATTATTCGGTGCGCTAACTTAATTTTCCGTCGTACTTTCTACACACGAATTTTGCATGCCAGAAAAGTTTGTTTATGACAACATTAATATTGCCCTAACCTTCGTGGTAATAGCTGATCTTCTCGGACTTTGTGTACCCGCCCGTATTCACATGGCCAGTAGCTATCACGAGGTAATCGTATTCGACTCTATCGCCCTGAGCGGTTATTACTTCACTCTCCGTTATGTCAGTAGCCGTAGACGCAATAATACGAGCATTGGGAAGGTATTCCCTGTGGTTGATCAGCGTCCTCTTCGCAAACGCCGGCTCAACCTTGGCCCTGAGGCTCGCCCATGTAATGTCGAAGTACTCCTTTCTGCGTAGTAATTAACAGTCGTCGTTTTATACATCACACTCAACCCTTAAAGTCGACGTAAAAAGGGCAGAGTGATTAATAAAGTTACTTACGCATCGACGAGAACGACGTCGAACTCGTGCTGTAGAGTCTTGGCCAGCATCGAACCTCCGGCCCCACCGCCGACCACCACCACCACTCCCGCCTTCTTCATCGGTGGCTTATGATCCATGGTTCTAATTGGAACCATAAGGCTTGTAAGAAATCTGTATAAATAGGACATAGTTGAATAGAAGAAACCCATGTCATATAAATTAGTATAAGCCCTCTTTCTTTTTTTTGGGACAGCTTATATATATAGCGATTTCCCACTAACCACGATAAGTAACAGTAGCTTATAGTGATTAGTGCAAGAAGGCAAAATGGGTTAGGGTTAGGGGGCGAAACCAAAGTCAATCATATCGTCTGTGTTTTAGTGATGAGAAAAGTGAAACCAAGAATTACGTTATATTAAAATAATTTTAAAATAATAGGGGTGCGGTGAATGTGGCTTTTCTGTTTTGCCGTAAAGTAAGCCAAAAATCGGGTAGTTGGCCACTTTATGGCTCATGTACAACAAGTCGGTAGTGAGAACGATCCATGCCGTATTATTGGAGGTAGGTATACAAAGAATAATCTATCATATTGAGTTATCAATAACCATTACAAGATCTAAAAAACACATGTTAACGAATGCCTGAAAAGCCGTTCTTTGAATTAACATTGGAATTTTATGTGATTAGTATGTGAAAATATTCAATGAGAGGGACCTCGACGGCTATGATAAATCACATCAAATGCAACGTAAATTATAATTGATGGCTCAAATAACAGAATGTGATAAGAAGTGCACTTTGACCCGACAGTAAACGCACGAGGCAACGATTTTGATAGTTTTATTCAAAGTAGACAAAATAGCACAAAGAAAACTGTAGGCATATAACATATCTACATCACAATGCGATTCAAAAAAATTCTCCAACTTTTTCAAAAATACACGCAAACCATTCCTTTTCTTTGTTACATACACAAATTGAACTACGATTTTTACTAGTTACTTTTACGCTCTACTCACTCATATTACAGAACAATTTCTTTTTACTCGCCTTAGAAATTTCGAGACACAAAAGTCTAGAGGTAATTATTAAACCGGTCCAATTTTGAGCCTCGGCCTTTGGATTGGAATTCTAATGCTTCGTTAGGTCCAAAAAAGTTAGGCCCAACTCAATTAATGATTCGACCAAAGAAGTCGCACGTCCATTGCCACGTGGCATAATCTAGAATGGCTGATCTGTCCTCTTACATTGGAAATATCTAGTTTTTTCTTCTTTGTTTTGTTCTTGACTTGTTATCCACGTGTTCTTGAACTACGACTTCTCTGAGTGGTGAAGATCGTTTTTATCTTTCCGTCGTCGTCGGTGTTTGAAAATCAGAAATCGAAGTCGGCTTACGACATCAGTCATGCACGTCCATCACGAGTCGCATAACCCATCGGGCAAGTTTTTGATCTGTTTCCGCGATTTATTTTAGTTCGATTGATTGAGGTATTAGGGTTTATCTAATTTTTGGGGGAATTCTCTGTCTCTCTCTCTGTGTGTGTATGACGTTCAGGATTTGGTCCTCCGCCGCCGCCGCATCGGCCTGGGTTTCCTCCGCCCCCGCCGCATCGGCCTGGGCCACATCCGCCGGGAATGGGATACCAGGATTACTTCAGAAATGATTACCCTCCGCTGCCTCCGCCGCCGCCGTACCACGTCAATCACCATCACCGGCCTGGGGGTTACTACGGCGGTTCTGGGTGCTTTTCTCTTCTCAACACCTGGTATTTGCATAAAGCTCTAAGTCTTGGTGCTATCGCATCATCTGATGTAGCAACCTAATATTAGGTTATTTGGCTTATGATCAGTAGCTAAAAGTTCAAAACTGTTGATTCTAATAAAGTCTTCGATGATGCTCGAGCCGATACGACTTGAGTGATTTGGGTTGGCTCTGTGAAAAACTAATCAAGATTCTTGAAATTAGATGCCTTTGATTTTAGTTCGATTCTTGAAATTTATTGCGCATCGAGTTATCGATAGACGTTCATGAACTATCTTCACGTTTTAGTCCATTAATATGTTATTCTGTCTGATCCATTGTTGTCTTGCAGTTTTGCTGCACTTTGCTGCTGTTGTCTCTGTGAAGAATGCTTTTAGGCAGAACTACTTAATCTGAATGGCTCGAGGTGTCCTTTATATAATTTGCTCAAACATATATTATGGTGATGAATGATCGAACTTCTACTGCTCAAACATATGTTAATACAGTATGCACAAACGTGTATTGCTCAAGATGCGTATTGAGTATATGTGGTTGTGCCCCAGGCCCCTTGTATCTTTTTTGTACTTGATGTTGATTAAAATATTACTACTGTTCTTATTGTCATTTCTTTATTTTCTATGTTTATATGAGTTCGAGAACCTTGATTTCGATGTTATATATGGACTTCATGGGCTAAAAAGACATTGTGTGTGGTCAATTACAAAAGAAAAATAATAATTAAAACATCTTATTTAATGGGCTAAAAATGTTTTGTTGGGTTTTATTTGAGCCTATCCTCGACAAATTAGGCTTTCCAAGAATTTGCTTGGCTTTTTCTCCAATTGGGGGCAGCCCTCACTTAAAAGTGCAATCTTTGCAAATCTTGAACACACATGTACAAGTTTAGAACTAGGGCTGGGGCATATCTATTTCTGTTTGTACAATCAATCTATTAGAAACAATTAAGACAGCCTAAATCATTGTGTCTTCGTCGGAGAAGAAATGCAAGAATCTGCCGGCGAAGAACTTGAGCTCGAATCCGAGCAGCAAGTCATCAAAAGATCACTGTCAGAATTAGAAGCAAGTTCAATAAGCAGATCAAAAAAATGCCTCGACGATAACTCCATGGCTCGTTTTTCCATTCATCATCAAGTGCCATCCTAACAACTCCTTCAATCTATCCCAATCCTTGTCCAATCGATGGGCCTCGATCATCTCCTTCATCGATCTCTTGAAATCTGCATAAGGATCGTTCGATTCCAATGCAAGCGCCACACTTTCCTTAAATGGCAGAAACATCGCTATATGACCATCTTCTTCGTTTTTCTCCTCTTTAATAAGCATCGAACTGCTCGATTCGCCTGGTTCGAAGAATAATCTCCTGGACGATCTCACCCCTTCAATTATGGCGTCGAACGATTCCATATCATCTTCTTGAAAATTGGAAGAACTGATGCATTCTGAATTGGAAATTTGGGATGGTGATTCTAAGGTTTCTTGGCCTTCTATTGGATCGAGGAATATCGAATTGATGTGCTTGAAAAGATTATTTCCGTCGGCGTTTGCTCGGAAAGAAAGGGTTTTAGGGTTTTTGCATGAGGGCCATTGCCATGATGGTTGCTTGGACTCTTTGTTCTTGAAAATTGAAGTGATCATCTTCACCATTTTTTTTTGCTTGAATGTATTATTTGTTGATGTTGATTTCACTTGTGTTAGTTTGATGGATAGAGTTACACATGGGAATGCTTTGGTGTTTATATATATTGATAGATCTGTAATAATGTAAGTAATCAGTGAGAAGGTGGAAGGAAAATGGTGCATGAATTAATGAATAAAGACAGATCATGTTGAATTATTTAACTTGGTTTTATTGGAGATGGATTATTTAATGTCGTTGGTTATTGCAAACCTCAGACAAATGGATGTACTAATATATATACATGTTCATATGTTTTTGTATTAATATTCCTTTGCCTAAATAGCAAAGGTGTAAAGATTAAACCTAACCACATACACGTAACGAAGACAACGGATTGTAAGAGAGGAGAAGCAAATATATAAATATGTACTTGTATGCTTTTCCGTAGAAGTCTACCTCATTTGTCTAATAATGATCATCATTATGCTAGGGGACACTTCATGGTTGGCACTAATTGAAATGTCTGCTGCTAGGCAAATACATATGAACGATCAATAATTAAGTTAATTGAGATAATATAAATCATATTTAGACAGTGTAGTTCCACATAATAATTAACCTGTGCTCGTGCGATTGAAGATTACCTATCCTGTTCGAATCTTGAGATTACATGTCGATTTGTGTATACAGAAGGATATGAAATGTGGAATAATAAAATGTTTTAATGAACTGTTTTTGTCTCCCATCAACCTAAAAGTCATGATTTGGTTTAAGACATATCTTGGTAATAGTAACATGATGCACATGCTAAGTTGACCTTAATCCTAATTCATCATTGATCAATCGACATTATTGGAATATTAGAAAAAGAATTGGAGCTGATGAGATGAGACAAAAAAACGGTTAAGACAAGCTTAGAATAAGACAAAAAAGATATTATTTTCATTACATGCATTTTATTGGCCCATCAATTCAGAGTCAAGCCCAAACAAAAAGTTAATTGGGCTTTTCAGGTGAAGCTAGTGCCCAAATTAGGGATTAATCGTGTCCAAAGTAGATTTGCTAGGGTTTATGTACCGAGCTTGAGCATTTCCGACTTCTTTTGCTGACAGCACCGATCTACAATTCCTTGCGTGGAGTGGGTTCATTCTCTTTGTCGGTATTTGTCCATTTCTGTGTAGTTTCCAATTTTACCTCCGCGATTTTATGGGTTGTGTTCGTTGATCATCTTTTATTGTTTTGATTAAATGTGGATAATACTTTTTTCCCGTGCTGTTTAGTCGATGAGCTGTTTATACAGTTTTTAATTGAGCTTCTGATGTGCAGAATATGATTTTGTGGGACTTCTCTAGCTAAATCCATTGGCATATCTCTAAGAATCTTGTCACGGAACTAGGATTACAAATTTTGATCCTATTGATCCCCAGTGTAGAAACATGGCCTTTCCTTATTTGTTTTTGCTCTGTTAGGCTTTTGTTTATTTTTCCTGTCCGTTGAGTTGATTTTTTTGTCGGCCATACTTCGTTTCACGAGTTCATGTACGAATCTGTGATTGATGCGCTTCTCAATCAGCTCTCCTATGATTCTTAAATTTTGCTGTGTTCGTTATATGTTATTAGACAGAACTTTTGTGTATTGTAGAAAACGGTGGGATATAGAATATGCTGGACATTAATCTGTTTCGCGAGGAAAAGGGTGGAAATCCCGAAAAAATCAGGGAGTCTCAGCGCCGTCGTTTTGCTAACGTTGATCTTGTGGATGAGGTCATTGAGCTGGACAAAGTTTGGAGGCAAAGTAATAATGTTTCCTCTTCTTTTTGTCTAGTAGTGTAATAATCCATGATGTAATGTCCTTGTTCTGCAATCTTATTGTTAAACGTTAAAACTACCGATTGCAGGGCAATTTGAGCTTGATGGATTGAGGACAGATCGGAACAGGATTAGCAAAGAGATTGCACGACTAAAAATTGTGAGTTTTTGTTTTCTATTGTTTAAATTTTCATTCCTATTTTTTCATGCTTGTGGAATTTGGCCATGATTGTTTCTTCTTTTGTTGGGGTATTAGGCACATCTTTCTTATCTCGAGTTATTCAACTCTGTTTGTTATCTAAACCATTGTTGCTGCTTGGATTTCTGATAGATTAACATACAAATGTTGAGCATCTTATCCCTTTTTCATTCGCCTTGCGGTTTGTAAATTCTTTTTCTACTGGTTTTGAAAGTCGGGACAAGATGCAAGTGCTATGATCTCGTCTACGGAGGAAAACCGAGATCTGACTGTTAAGAAGGAAGCAGAAGTTCAAGAAGCTTTAGCTGCAGTTCAATCTCGATTATCAGTGATTGGAAATCTGGTGCACGATTCAGTTCCAGTCAGCAACGATGAGGTGCTTTTTATCATTTCCTTTTTTTTAATGAAGTTATTTTATTCACCCGATAGAAAAAATGGAGCTCTTCTCTTTATCTTAGGCAAACAATGCGGTAATTCGTACATGGGGGCAACTAACAAGCGGGCCGAAGCTGAAGAATCACGTGGAACTCGTTGAACTTCTAGGCATTGCAGATATGAAAAAAGGTATTACCTATGTTGTGTTAATTCAACTTGGTAGTTATTTATCAGGTTCATCATTTCCTGGCGCTGGTGTTTGTAATAAAATACTCTACCGATTTATATAGGTGCGAATGTGGCTGGAGGCAGAGGCTTTTATCTCAAGGGAGATGGATTTCGACTCAATCAAGCTCTTATCAACTTCGGCACCGATTTCTTGGAAAAGAGAGGCTTCACTTCGTTGCAAACTCCGTTCTTCATGAGGAAAGATATAATGGCTAAATGCGCACAGTTGGCCCAGTTCGACGAAGAACTCTACAAGGTAACGCTTCTTTTGAATACGTATGCAAGAGATTATTGGTAAGAACAATTGCTTATCCAAACCATAAGCTTGAGCAACACAACTGAGAAATGCTTAGGAATCTTACTTTTTTTTAACAGGTTACAGGCGAGGGAGACGACAAGTATCTGATCGCCACAGCTGAACAGCCTCTCTGTGCATATCACATAGACGATTGGATTCACCCTTCGGAACTGCCTCTCAGGTAACATACATACGAACTCACTTCTCTTACATCAACATGCCCGAGATATCTTTTTTCTCTTCTCTTCTAATTAGAATGACATTCGTTTCTTTCCTTCAGATACGCAGGTTATTCAACTTGTTTCCGTAAAGAAGCTGGCTCACACGGCCGGGACACGCTGGGCATTTTCCGCGTACATCAGTTCGAAAAAGTCGAACAGTTTTGCATAACCAGCCCCAACGGTAACGATTCTTGGGAAATGCACGAGGAGATGATTAAGAACTCTGAAGATTTCTACCAAATGGTACTATTTACAATTACGCCCCTTTGCTTGAAGATTACACGTTCCATGGCACGTCCTCACTAGTTCCTATTCCTTATCCCATTTGACAAGTTGTGAATGTTCTTCTGCGAACACAGCTGAAATTACCCTATCGAGTCGTGGCAATTGTCTCTGGGGCGTTAAACGACGCTGCTGCGAAGAAATACGACTTAGAAGCCTGGTTCCCAGCATCTCAGGCCTACAGAGAATTAGTATCTTGTTCGAACTGCACGGATTATCAGTCTAGGAGATTAGAGATCCGTTACGGACAAAAGAAGGTATTTTGCTATATCTGTTTTTATTACAGGGAATATATCTTTACCAGAATAAATTCGTACTTTTTGTTATTTCGTTGGCAGAGCAACGAAAAGGCTAAGGAATACGTACACATGCTAAACTCGACGCTCACGGCGACTGAGAGGACGATTTGCTGCATCCTCGAAAACTATCAGAAAGAAGACGGCGTTGAAATCCCAGAATGTCTTCGAGGTAATATGGGCGGCAAAGCTTTTATTCCTTTCATCAAGAACAACAACAACAACCCTGCCAAGGAGACGACCAAAGGGAAGAACAAGGCCAAGTAATGGAGAACTATGATTATTTTTTTGACAAGTGTGATTTGATTGGTCAATCATGTGCCGTTGCCCGTTATTCCATATTTATGACGTCATCAATTTCTGTCTGTTTGAAGAATTTCTCTTTAAAAAATTTACACCTTAAATTTACTATTGGGTCGGTCGGGTCGGGTCGTTGGTGAAGTGGGATTGGTTGGGAAACTACATATTGGGTGGTAGTAGACCGTGGGCTTATTTTGAAATTGGGCCTGAAGTTTTATGAAAATAGTATTTTAGCCCAACTTGAAGATGAAGAAGAAAAAGCTATAAAATAATTGGAAACGTGGCAGTCGGTATCTGCAGTAATTTCCCACGTACAACAAACACTCGTGTCCCACCCTTCTTAAGCAAGCAAGCTTGCTGTTGCTGCGATTGATTGCCTTCTTTCATTGCTGGAGATCGATTCGATTTTACGGCGCAACTTGCTGTTCTCTGAGGTATTGGATATTCTTCTTATTGTTTTCTTTTTGTTCGTTTCTGTGGTGCGAGTTCTCTTTCTGTAGTAATGTTGACTTTTCAGTTCTAGATGTGCCGTTGCCTTCGTCCATGCCTCTGTAGACATTTTTGTAGTTTCTTCGTTAATTATAGCGCACCGTTAACAGGTTACGTGCTATTTATCATTTCGCAATTTTCGGATGGTGAAGTACTTGTTTTGTGAATCTGGTTTCGGATTGTGGATTTCGCTTTTTCAATTACTGTGGATCCTAAGGGAATAGTTATCATAATAATTTTTTGTGTGCTCGTGTGCGTTGTTCTGAATTATGGCTACTGCATTAGATTTGGGCCAAACTGGGGGGTGGTACTCAATGCTTCTATCTGCAATTTAATGTCAGGTGAATAGCTTTATCAGGTTTTGGATTTTGAGAAATGGGTCCAAAAGGGTTGATTTATAGCTTTGTGGCGAAAGGCACTGTCGTGCTAGCGGAGCACACTCCATATTCTGGAAACTTCAGCACAATAGCTGTACAATGCTTGCAGAAGCTTCCTTCTAACAGCAGCAAGTATACATATTCGTGTGATGGCCACACGTTCAATTTCTTGCTAGACACTGGCTTTGGTACTCAAGTTCTTTTCTTCCATATGCCTTTGAACTTAACTTTTGTGGCATGGATTTTGCGTTGAGATGCTATTTGATTCTCCTCTTGGGTGCAGTTTTCCTTGTTGTCGCAGATGAATCGATGGGGAGAAGCGTGCCGTTTGTATTTCTTGAGAGAGTGAAAGATGACTTCAAGAAAATTTATGGTGATAGCATTAAGAATGACGATCCTCACCCTCTGGCTGATGATGAGGATGAGGAGGATGCTTTGTTTGAAGATCGATTTAGCATTGCCTACAATCTTGATAGAGAATTCGGGTCTGTGTAAACCCTTTGAAAAAAAATTCATTTTTTATATACCAAGTGTTTCTCAACTCATAAACATGATTATGTTGGCTAGGCCTAAGCTTAAGGAGCACATGCAGTATTGCATGAATCATCCAGAAGAAATGAATAAGCTGTCGAAGCTCAAGGCTCAAATAACCGAGGTCAAAGGAATAATGATGGACAACATTGAGAAGGTACATATCTGTGCCTTGTTTATGCTTTGATTCAAATGAATCCATAGTATCTGCGGAAAAAGGAACTGACCGTTAAAATTCATTCGCCGTCTCAATTCATGCTGCTTTTTTCAGTTCCATTTTTATCATAACCCATCTGATAACAGTGTGTTTGCTTGAGACGCCTGATTGTTAGTTTAGCTAAGGTGTCCAAAGTGACACAAAGTGAATTCTTTCCATTTGTATGAGTTCATATCTTATTATGCTTACATTAGTAACTCACCATAGTTTGCTCTTATTAATAAAATTCTCCTACAGGTTCTGGATCGGGGTGAGAAAATCGAACTGCTCGTTGACAAAACAGAAAATCTTCAATTCCAGGTATGTATGTAATAAGCACTCTCGTCGAGCCCAATTTTTCGATAATTCGAACATCTCACGCGTTTGCCCAAAAAAACTGTGCCCAGGCTGATAGCTTCCAAAGGCAAGGAAGGCAACTGCGTAGAAAGATGTGGCTGCAAAATCTTCACATGAAGCTGATGATCGGTGGAGGTGTTTTAATCTTAATCTGTCTCATTTATTTCATATTTCGTTGAGATCCCATTTCAGTTTGGTTTGGAATAAAATTCAATACAATTTTTGCGTATTGAACTTGCGACATCTTTATTGCTTTGCTTTTTCGTGTACATATTCAAAAGATAACCATGCACATACACAGAAACACGAGGCGATTTGAAGACGAAGGCCAAAGAGCTCACTAATTTTAAAAATAAAAAATAAAAATTAAGGTTCGTCAACAATCGTAGTCACAGAAAATGCAAAATAAAAAAGCTGTCCCTAGCTGACGTGGCATCACTCTACACAGAGTGACGTCACACTGCAACCTTGCAATGCAACCATGATTTGATTTATTAATTGCAACTTCAATGGGCAAGCAAATGATTCCACATTCCCATTCTCTCTCAATCGAAACGAAGATAGCCATGTCCGATACCTTCGCGGCGCTTCAATCCAATGCTGCGCCGAGCTTCTGTTATTTTTCGCGTCTGAAGGATCATTCTCTGAATTCAAATCAGTTGGCAGGAAACTTAATTTGCCTCTGAAAAAGTACGTCGAAGATTTCTGTTATCAATTTTCCCCTTATTAAGGAGGTGGGTGATTCGATTGCTCATGAATATAATTTACTGTAACTATTCATTTGTTATTGTTTCTCTTTCGGTATGATCTAAAGCTTGTTACCTTGCTGAATGCTGATAATAGCTTAGACGGCGTTTAAAGTTTTCTGAAATGACGTAGAGAAATGATAGTACGACGATATTTTGATGGGTGATTTCATTTAATTTGATTCACAATAGGTATGTGCTGATGTGCGCTTCTGTTGATGGAGTGGAATCACTTGGGTCAGTATCATTGGTCAGTCGAATCCATCTTCACTCTGTTCTCCTTTCTATCTATTTTCATGTTTCTTATTGATATCTATGGCAGTAGATAAGACTTCTTTTAAAGTAATTAACTTGTCTGAGGGAGGATTGTTAGAGCTGCGATAAATTGTAAAGGAAAGACTATTTGTTCATGATTGCTTTAACATCTGTAAGAAGGAAAGCTTCACAGCCTCATTTGCTGCTTGTAAGAGAATTGGTGATATTTGACTTCGATGGTTGCCATGTTGCCAAACTAGTCCGCCAAGTTATAGTTCTCGTAGCTTTTACACAAATAATTGAATATCTGCTCTATACCAAACGATGAAAACCTTTACACAGTTGGTATCTTATTACAACAGAAGCCCGAGGAGGAGATAGACGGCGTTCCAATGCCTATCGTCACGATAGATCAAGATTCTGACCCTAATGCTACTATTCTCCAAGTCAGCTTTGGAGATCGCTTGGGTGCACTTATCGATACAGTAAAGCCACATTTTTCTTTTCTTTCCTACTGTTTGCGATCTTACTGACCTTTCTTTTTAATCACCTAGTTTTATGCTAACTCTGCAGATGAAATCACTTAAGGACTTGGGTTTGGATGTCCTAAAAGGAACCGTTACTACCGAGAATTCATTCAAGCAGACAAAATTCTTCATCACAAGGTGCTAAGCAATACATTATATTCGATCAAAACTGTCATCAATTTTTGTACGTGTGAGATATTATCTTTGGAAATTATATATGCAGGTCAACGGGGCGTAAAGTCCAAGAACCCTATCTATTAGAGAGAATTCGTCTAACCATTATAAGCAATCTTCTTAAATATCATCCAGTATGTCACAGAGTGACAGTATCCTAATCTATGATGTGAAACGTTATCAGTTTAACTGAGACATATTAATCTTTAATTTCATACTATCGTATAGGAATCCAGCGAGCAGCTTGCGATGGGTGAGCATTCGGCATAACGTAGCCACAGAAAAGGTTATTCCATGTTGATTCTTCTTGTAATAAAAGCCTTTTCAAACAAATCTCATAATATCTGCTTATTTCTCCATGGTGTAGGTTGATCTTGATATTGCAACTCACATACATGTCAAGGAAGACGGGCCTAAAAGCAGGCACGTCTCTATCTTAAGCACACAGATAAATCGATGAAAGTTATAATTCACTTTTCTTATTTCGTTATGATTTGTCTCAGCTTGCTCTGCGTAGAGACTGCAGATCGACCAGGGCTATTGGTCGAGATGATTAAAATCATGTCCAATATTAACATAACCGTCAAATCAGCTGAGATTGACACTGAAGTAAAAGAGTTTCTAACGGTCGTTTTTGCGCTTCTTCCTTTCATCAACTTCGTCGTAATGCCCTTTTTTTCGTAAAGGGTTTGGTGGCCAAGAACAAGTTTCATGTGAGTTACAGAGGCCAAGCATTGAACAGTTCCCTTTCTCAGGTAAATCTCCGATCTCCGTCTTTTTTTTTTTACGATCGGAAAAAGCGAAAGGCGTAGGTTATATCTTTAGAACAAAAATCTTTCGCAGGTTCTCGTGAATTGCCTTTGTTAGTACCTACGAAGGCCGACGAATGACGAGGACAGCTACTAAAATCTCAGAGCCTCTGTTTTCGTTCTAACTACGGCCCAAGTCGAAGCATTACCACTAATTGTTATAACTTAAAAATCTTGCCTGTGTATTTTTTGCCTGTAATTTATATATCCATGGAGAATCCCCTGTTCCTCTCTATTTTTTGAGTGTGTAATCTGTTTTTTTTTGGGGCCATTTCATGAAGGGTGTGACGTTGTAAGAAATGAGAAAAGTAGATTATAACCTTCGTATTAATCTCGGCTCATTTACTTTATTCCTAGAAAGTATGATTTACATTACATTATTCTCATTTTTTTTATGGATTTAGCGCTAAATTATGCTCTCCATTTAGGTAAATAATTACTTCGAAAGTAAGTAAATATAGGAAAGTAAAAACGAAAGCATATTTATGCATCTCTGTCTTCAGTTCAGGCACACATAAAAGACGCCCACGCACTAACACGCACTATCTCAGAAAAAGAAAAAGGAAAGGAAAAAAAAAGAACCCTAATTTGAGATCTGATGGCGAGGGAGTTCAATGTGCCGCCGGTAATATTCCCCTCCGGTGCCGGGCCGCAGCAGCGCCGTGCAACGGCACCATTCCAGCCGGCGGCTTCTGCCTCCACCTCTTCGACCAGCCTGCCCTTCCTATCCTTCGACATGTCGTCCGCCGCTGCCGCCACGTCCTCCGGGGCACCTCCTCCGTACATCTCGTCGGGTTCCGCTTCCTTCGAGGACGAGCCGCCGCTTCTAGAAGAACTCGGAATCAACACGCGGCAAATCTACCAAAAGACCCTCTCGATCCTCAATCCGTTCAAGATCAACCATCATCTCCACGAACACCCTGATCTATCTGGACCGTTCCTATTTCTGATGGCCTTCGGTCTGTTTCAGCTCTTAGCGGGGAAACTACACTTTGGGATCATCCTCGGATGGGTCACAATGGCTTCGATGTTTCTGTATTTGGTGTTTAATATGCTGGCGGGTAGGAATCAGGGGAATCTGGACATGTACACGTGTTTTAGCCTGATTGGGTACTCGATGCTTCCAATTGTGATTCTGTCTGCTCTTTCGTTGTTTCTGCCTCAGGGAGGAGCCATTGTCGTCGCCTTGACGGGGATATTTGTTGTCTGGTCGACTAGGATATGTACGCGATTGGTGGTTGAACTTGCGAGCAGTGGAGACGAGCATAGGGGTTTGATTGCGTACGCTTGTTTCTTGATTTACGTTCTGTTTTCGATGCTCGTGGTCTTCTAGAAATATGGAATTTCGACTGAGCGCTTTAGTTGAAGTTCTCGATATGACAAGTTGTTCTTCTTTTACTGTGTTTGATGTGTATTCATTGTATCAAGTAATGTAATTGCACGTTAAGAGCCCGGTATCACGAACGTATGATCAACATTCTTCTTTTGTTTTGCTTCCTTTTATGATTATATATTTCTTCATTTGTTTGTTAACATACTAATGAATTACTTTGTGAAACTTGAGTGAGTTACTGAGATCATAATATAACTCTCATGTTGAGAGGGACATCATAGTATAGTATCTCTGTTTATCAAATCTTGAAGAATATCTATGTCAAGGGGTTATCTTTAAGCTAATTTGTTTTTTGTGGTTATACATGTGCTTCTTTTCTGATGGATGTGGTGAGGGAAATCTGTGGATAATTGGTTTACTGACCATTCTTGCAAACATTGATATAAAGCTGAATGGATTACTAGCTCTTTGTATAAACAGGATATTGCGACACTGTTATTCTTGGAAGTTCCTTTTCTGAATATCTTTTCGTTTGCGTTCAAGTTTCAATATTTCTGGATGGTAAAGGCAGTAGCAGCATAGGCACAATCATGCTAACGATAACAGAGTAAGAGAAGCCAGTATAGAGGCTTTTATTACTTACTTTTATTATAAGCATCTGTAAAACAGAAGATAGCTGTTGTTACAGGGGATAGATGGAAACACACCAAACGATGCAAAAGACATTTATGATTATATCACTTAGATTAGAATAACTGGTAATAAGCAAGCTGGTCCTAATGTTTCTGGACTCCTCATTGTTTAGTTCCTTTGCTGCGAGATAGGTGGTTCGTTACTGGGGCCGGTTTGGGGCTGGACCTCCGAAGACTCACTGTTGTTTGCGTCCCTGCGCCTTATTGCAGCTGACAAAGCCTGGTTCTCCTTTCTGAGCTGTTCTGCTTTCCTCCTCAGTATTTCGTTGGCACGAACTATCTGGCAGTTTTCCTCGAACAGCCTTTTGTTCTGTTCCTCCATTGCTGAGCCAAAAGTCTGCGAAGCAATGCAAGATACGAAAGTCAGGTACTAAATCAAGAAAGCAAAGGTATTTCACATTCTACCCGGATTAAAAAATTTACTGAAGTTACTTGGTTTAGAGTGCGTGTGTGCATGTGTTATGTTATGCATGCAACCTGGATGATAACTATGACACTGGAAATTAGAAAGAGAACCTGTTAGAGCTAATATGAAATCTTCAAATAGGGGAGCTGTGTGTGTAGATGTTTGAGGCAGGGGTACCTTATTTATAGCGTCTGAACAAGGAAAAAGATATGGGGGTTTCATGGATGCAACACGAGACTTGCGAGGTTGAGCGAAACCTCGCCTGCAAAGCCTTGTGTATTGCTTTTATGCTGATGAAATCCGTGCGTTTATGCTTTAACTTCGCTTTGTCTGCGAAGGAATCGTGATATTATGGCGTGTTACGTCACCATGAATTGCTAACCTGCGTTTCTTATGTGGGCTTTCGGAATTGGCGCCGGGTTTTCGGAGGAACGAACAAATGAGGAATATGTCTGAATGTCGTGTACTTGGGAACAAATAACGCGCTTGCCTTGCTTTGCTTGCTTGCTATGTTTGGGTCATTCATACACTTTATTTGAATCATTTTACTGATCTTTGAGTTGAGATACAATTTGTAGCATTCAGAGTAATTTAAGGTGTAATGGAAATTAGAATTTATATACTGCGTTGCATGTACTCTTTTTTTTTTTTTTAAATGTGTATTGAATTTATATGCAAAAAATGTGTCTTTATTGAATTTGTAATATTACATGAATTTTGAACTTCGGGTCAATTTCCGGGTATGGGTTATCAGATACCGAAGTTCGTGTGTCTTAGGGGTGAAAGATGAGCCGAGCCGGCTCGGCAAAAGCTCGGCTCGAGGTCGATATAAATGAGCTACGAGCTCATTTAAGTCGAGCTCGAGCTCGTTCCTCTCGAGCTCGAGCTTGAGTCCGGATATAGTGGCTCGAAAGCTCGCGAACAGGCTCGCGAGCTTTTTTTTTTTTTATATTTTTATATTAGTTTATATTTTAATATTAATGTATATTTTTTCTAATTTTCTAATTTTTTTATTAAAATCTCGATTTATTTTGAATTTTTTTAATTTATATATATATATATATATATATATTAATTTATATTATTTTTATTAATTTATTAATATTTTTTTATTAAAAGCTCGAGCTCGATGAGCTTCGTGAACTCGAGTTCGAGCTCATCTAGGTGTAAATGAGCTCGAGCTCGAGCCGTGAGCTGAAAAGCTCAACGAGCGTGAGCTCGAGCTCAGCTGTAGCTCGAGCCCAGTAAATGAGCCGAGCTCGGCTCGTTTACAGGCCTTGTCTGATGTTGGCTAGTAATTTATATTCTATCCGGGTATCTAACTAAATTTATTTCGTAGAATACATGATTAATTTACATTCATTAAAGTGTTTGAATACATCAAATTCAAGATCTAAAATGGAAGTATTGATCTAATTTTTTTTTTAATATATATCCTGAGTTTCCTAACTACTGCTCGTCTGTCCAGATAGAGGGGTAACAACTAACAAGAAAGTTGAGCTAAGGCATCTAACATATACCACACACTAATTTACATCTACGTAGTTTTCTCAGTGACATGGAATCTCTTCGATTTCACTACTGTGGATCTTCACTGGAGATCATCGTTCACCATCTACCTCGTCCTCGTTATGCTCTATATTCTTCGTGCAGGTTGGTTGATCGCATTTTCTTCTTCGAATATTCGAAAATAATTTATTCAAGCCTTGGGATAATATAATGCATTCTCCTTTATCGGTACGTATAATTTGCAGATGCTAATCGACGCGGAAAAGTGAAGAAGCTCTTCGTATTTGGAGACTCATACGCAGACACGGGCAACTCACCAGTTTCAGCTTCCCAGGCGTGGAAATCGCCGTATGGCGTGACTTCTCCTGGAAAACCTTCTGGGAGATTCTCAGATGG
The DNA here is from genome assembly GCA_027422505.1 of Craterostigma plantagineum. Classification (NCBI taxonomy): domain Eukaryota; kingdom Viridiplantae; phylum Streptophyta; class Magnoliopsida; order Lamiales; family Linderniaceae; genus Craterostigma; species Craterostigma plantagineum. Next base: position 28,844,417 of record JAPQWV010000003.1, on the reverse strand, counting down.
TCGAGTTCTCACCGATTACGTAGGTAGAATGCATCCTTTAATGCTTATGTATGATTCATTTATTTTTTTTTTACCATTCCAAGTATTGAGATCACGCCGTGCAGCTAAATTTCTTGGCATAAGATCGCCGATGCCCTACCAACTGCTAACGAAGAGCGATTACTACATAGATCCCAAAAACAAAACAATGTTATTACGTGGCGTCAATTTTGCCCACGGAGGAACGGGCGTGTTCGAGACGCGCGTCCGTGAACCCACCAACATGACAGCTCAGATCGATTTCTTCCAACGACTCATCGACAAAAACGCCTATACATCGCACGATCTCAGCTCTTCCCTCGCCCTCGTTTCTCTAGCGGGCAATGACTATTCAACTTACCTGGCAAACAAGGGGCCAACGGAGGTAAGAAACTAAACCGATCATTAATCGCAACATATCTATCTGCCTTTACATATACATTATTCACCGATTATACGTTCGTAAATTAGGGTTTGCATGATTTTATGAGATCAGTGATCGATCAGCTGGCGTCTAACGTTCGAAGGGTCAACGATATCGGGATAAAGAGAATAGCCATCGCGGGAATCGAGCCCTTGGGATGCTTACTGCGAAACACCTTCCTTCGACAATGGTTACGAAAAGTGCAACGAAGGAGAGAATAATTTTGCGAAAACACACAATCGAATGCTCGAGCAAGAGATTGTGGGATTAAACCGTGACGTCGGTTTTCGAACGTTTGTATACCTCGACATGTACGACGCTTTTCTCTCCGCTGTCAAGGTTGGAGGGAAATCGTCGAATTTAGGAAATGGGACGAATAAATTAAGACCGTGCTGCGTCGGGACACACGGGGAAGATTGTGGATTGGTTGGTAATAATGGAGATGATAGGTTTGTTGTTTGTGGAAATGTTGGTGAGTCATTTTTCTGGGATTATATACATCCATCTGATGCAGGTTGGAGAGCTGTTTATTCATTCTTGAAAACTTCTTTATATTCTATTCTATTGTGAAGTTCTGAGATTTTTGGGTTTGAGATTTCATGAAACTCTTGATATGTGTGTGTGTGTAATTGAAATACGAAAATGCTTCAAATTATTTAATTGTACTACACTACAAATGGAGTACATAGTATTTCTTGGTAGTACAATAAGGACCAGAAGCAGATTCGTACGACTCTGTAAAGAAAAAGCATTTTCAAGATATACCTAATGCGTTTGGTAGACAACCAAAAAACAAATATGGGGAAATTTGTCTATATATATTATAAATATACCAGTTAATATTTAATATAATTTCATAGATTGTGCTTTTGTACTTGCCTCGATGTTGTCATTATTATAATTTTCAATTTAAAGAAATAGAAAATTCTTTAGCCCGCCGATAAATACCTTCGACCTTAGTCCCATCTTCATATCACCCAACAGCCATCACTCTCGCGCAGATTAGATTGCTTTTGCATCGTCAATCAATCCTCATGTCTACGGTAAATCTGTTCTTTAGATTTCTCTTTCTTGTCTCTGAAATGTATAGGGGCAGTGATTCTGTTTATCCTCGTAAATTGTTACGTGAGTCTTGATGTTTTTTTAGTCCTTTCTTATCTCTCTGCTTTGACTTCTATGATCCCTTACGAAGACTTTTGCGTCGAACTCTCCTGTCGAAGGAGCTGAACCGTATCTGTTTGTGGAAATGTCACTGCCTTGAAACGAATTGGTGCTTGCAAGATGCATCTTTGGCTTTGAATTCTTCTTTCTAAAGATCAGCGTTTTCTTAACGCACCATCTTTGATTTGATTTTGATAGTAGATATCGTTACTTCGACTTTTCTTGATGCTCAACTTTAATCAATCTTCACAACTTCTTAATTCCACCTTCCATCGTAGATCGTCGAGCTAAAGGTTGGCATGTCATGCCAAGGCTGCGCTGGAGCCGTGAAGAGGGTCCTCGGAAAAATGGAAGGTCCGATTTCCTATATCACACCCTCTAAATGAACTGTTCCATTACACACTACCTACGTAGCTCTCCTCTTCTATCCAGACATATTACCTAGTTATCGATTTTGTGTGTTATTAAGGCGTGGAATCATACGACATCGATATGGAGAATCAAAAGGTGACTGTGAAAGGAACGTCGAGAGAGAAGCTGTTCTTCAGACCGTTGCCAAGACTGGAAAACCAACCTCCTTTTGGGAAACAGCCGACGCAAAACCAGCCGCCGAAGCTGACTCCAAGCCTGCCGCCGAGCCGGCGCCTGAAGCCGATGGGTCGGAGTCAAAGCCCGCCGAGCCGCTGATCGTTGCATAGTAGGCTTGTTGACTTTGGATTTGCAATGAATAGAATGTTGTTGAAAATTCTTGCCCATATGATTTTAAGTGCTGTTTGGTGTTTGTTAACATTATATATTTGACCTAAGAAATAAACGACCCTTGTGTCTGTTATGGGAGATGTTCTAACGGAATTATCGAAATACTATATATGATTTCTCATGTGCAAGGAAAATAAGAAGCTATCTGTATACAGTCGATGATTGAAGAAAACGCAGTCAAGCAGTGAAGATCCTTTTTTTTCTTTCGTTTGTTGTGTTTACGAATAAATGGCTGTTACAGTCTAAGACGAAGCTGGGATTATGTCGCTGCCTAGTATTTTCCGATTATGTACGAAATCAAAGTCTATCTTCGACGCAAAATCGATTCACGCAAGAGTTATTGTAGTCTATGGGTCGAACCGTGATGTGCAGATCAGCAATCATCTGCTCAATATGTACGCAAGGCTCGACCTCATGGACCATGCTCAGAGGCTGTTCGATGAAATGTCTGTGAGAAACGTTGTCACTTGGACGTCGTTGATCTCTTCGTATTCTCAGAAGGGTTTCTCGGAGAAAGCGTTGGATTGCTTCAAATTGATGGTTCTCGAGCCAGAAATCGTCCCAAACGACTACACTTATGTTGCAGCTTTATGTCATATACCTGAAGGTACTGAGCGGCGGTGAAGGCATGGGAGGGAGAGAGAGGGAGAATGAAGCACACGATGTTAGAAGGGTTGCTGTTGTTGAATGGAAGATAACTGGAGTGAAGAAGAAAAGAATAAAAGCTGTGAATGTTTGGGCTGGGCTAACTAGGAGTGGAGTGGACTAAATGATGCAAGAGGATTTGGACCAAACCAATTATCAAATTATCTATATGATTATGGGACTTATTATGAGCCCAATTATGTTATTTTCTTTAAATACATGTAATCAACGTGAAATGAAGGCTAAGTAAGAAATTAACCCTAACTATCAATCTTCTCCAGCTCTCTCCTCTCGATGAATCTTCTTCCCCTTCAATCCAATCTCTGAATCTTCTAATCTCATCTCAAATCTCTGAATCTGCATATAAGAAAAATACCAAAAAATAGATAAATCATAACATTGGTATCAGAGCATCTTGTTCCTCGGCAAATGGATGAATACAAACTCTTCAAGGATCATCAGAGAAAGCAAAAGGAACTTGGATGGATGATAGCTGAATCGAACAGCAACTTCCTAGCTGCCATGTCCCAACGAGATGTTGCAAACGAGAGGATCCGAGCTCAGGCCACAAACCTGCAGATGCACGTCGCAAACAAGCTGGAAAAATTCAGCGAAGATGTTAATGGTAAACTCGACAATCTTTTACAAAGCATTAAAAATCTACAGTCGCACGTGCAGATATATACGGCAAGCCGATGTTGGCTGATGAGGAGATTCTGCTGCCAATGTTGGTTAATGAGACTTTGGAAACCGAAAATGCTCAAAAACAAACATCAGAGGTACACGATAAACATGTTGGGGGTAAGGATGACATGGTGAGGGATGATGTAAGACCTACCGTGGTCGAAGGCGAGCGGTTGTCGTCGGATGATGAAGAGACCATGCCATTGGTGTCTGTTGAAGAAGTTCAAGTACTTCAATCAGATTTTCTCGACGGGACAGAAGCTCTATGCGATGAATCTGCCCTAGTGGACGATAATCTTGCGGCTGTAGAAATTGGTAACGAGAACATACCTGTCAATGAGCAGCCCGTTCTGGATATCTATGTGAGCAAGATTGGCATTGAGCAACGCACAGTAGTTGCACATATCAACCTCCAACAGTTACTAGCAGATAGGTCAATGTTTTCTAGCTCTCCGTTCACCCTCGCTAAGAGCTTAAGGGAAATGGAATGTAAACTTGATCGAAGACTGTGGGGTGTCGAGCTGCTACACAATGGGGAGTACCTCAACCCACCTTTTGATCGAGGACGGTGGTGTGTTGCCGAAAGAATGAAGGAGAAATTCGGAAAAAATCTGCCGCACTATGAAACAGCAGCAACAGTGGAGAGAATATCTCTATATTCCTTCTATGACGTGGACAACATATTGAGCACGCAGAGGCGGTATGGCTTAGATGATGAATCAAAACCATTGCCACTTTGGAGACAAGTTGATGATCCTGAGTTTCTTTGGAATAAATCTTTGCTAGTAGAAGACAAACTTGACCCATGTTTACTACCTATCATGCAAGTGAGACACGAAGCTGCTAGTAAAAGGAAAAAGGGAGGAAATGCTACGCACACAGCTGAGTTAGACAGAGACACTAGGGGATACGAAAAGGCTGCCAAGTACAGTAAGACCTTGGATGCTAATGAGCACAAGACAACTGAAGCAACTCGGGTATTAGCAAGAAAGTACCTACCCTTTGATCGTGGAAAACGTGCACCAGCTGGGACATTAGAAGGACGGGGGTTTCGAGCTAGCCTTGTCCTAGGTAATAAAAAACTAACGTTGCTGCCTAATCAATGGGATAAACGTGAGAGTTCTGGGTACGAGGAGAGTGTTAGGTTCTGCGAAACAGAACCACTGTTTCGAAAGCTGAATAGACATATACAAATGTCTATAACAAAGGAAAACGAAGATTTCGAGTCTTACCTGGGAACTACCACAGTTGTGACAGGATGGGTCATACGGGAAAGATCAAATCTTTTGCAGCCTCGTAAGGAAAATATAGCTCTAACCCTACACATGATGAAAGTCCACGCGAAGAAACAAGGAAGGAGCTTTAATGAGGGACAGATGGTTTACCACAAGCTTCAACGTCTTGGCCAAAACGCAGAGGGTAGGCGGCGAAATCTGAGGCCCTCCGCCAGGCACCATACCCAGTTCGAAATCAAGGGTCCGGTGGGTTGCTCGCCGAATCTGCCACCCAAGGCAAAACTGCATCCTACCTTTCCTGTTCAACTGTCGAAGAAATCACCAAGTCTAAAGGTGACTCTTTTCCTCGATGTACCTGATGCAGAAGAAAAAGGGGGGGTTTTGGTTAGATCATCGAAATTATTGAGCAAAGGAACTATCTTTCCTAGGAATCAAGTCATACCTCAGTTATCGGCACAACGATTAGAAGACGGTCTTGAGGGTGCGGCGTGGAAGGACGAGACAGATCTGCGAACTAAGATTATGAACCATGATCCTTGGGGACAAGGATCTATTCGAGAAGGGGGTATTGTCATATACCTGAAGGTACTGAGCGGCGGTGAAGGCATGGGAGGGAGAGAGAGGGAGAATGAAGCACACGATGTTAGAAGGGTTGCTGTTGTTGAATGGAAGATAACTGGAGTGAAGAAGAAAAGAATAAAAGCTGTGAATGTTTGGGCTGGGCTAACTAGGAGTGGAGTGGGCTAAATGATGCAAGAGGATTTGGACCAAACCAATTATCAAATTATCTATATGATTATGGGACTTATTATGAGCCCAATTATGTTATTTTCTTTAAATACATGTAATCAACGTGAAATGAAGGCTAAGTAAGAAATTAACCCTAACTATCAATCTTCTCCAGCTCTCTCCTCTCGATGAATCTTCTTCCCCTTCAATCCAATCTCTGAATCTTCTAATCTCATCTCAAATCTCTGAATCTGCATATAAGAAAAATACCAAAAAATAGATAAATCATAACACTTTATCTGCTTGTGCTGATACGAGGGCTACGAAGGCTGGTAAAGAAATACACGGGAGGATATTTAGGACCGGTGGAGACATCGGTAGGTTTGTGCATAACAGTTTGCTTAAGTTTTACGGTAGATGTGGAGAGTTAAAGTCCAGTAGGGTTGTGTTCGACGCCATGGCTGAGCCTAATAGCATCAGCTGCGTATCGCTTATGACGAGCTATGTAGAGTGTGGGGAAAACGAGGAGGCTCTTAGGGTTTTCTTGAGGTGTTTGGATTTGGGAATGAAGATCAACGAGTTCTCGTATGGTAGCTCGCTAGGCATTTGCGCTGCCCTCGAATACTTCGAAGCTGGGACGCAAATTCAATGCCTAGCAGTTAAAAGCGGCGTGAAGATGGATCAGTTCGTGGTTACGGCGCTGGTTAATTTTTACGCCAAATTCGGCGAACTGAGAGGGGCAATAAGGGTCTTCAACGAGGCTCAAACACCTGGAGTTACAGCTTGGACTGCCTTAATTGGCGGGCACGTAAAGCTAGGGAAGTATGAAGAAGCAACGAGTCTCTTTCGAGGGTTCATTTCCAAAGGATTGAAACCTGGCGAGCAGACATTCGCTTCTGTGATGGGAGCGTTCGCAGCAGAAAACGAAATCTTGTGCGGTTTGCAGATCCATTGCTCGATCTTGAAATTAGGGTTCGAGCACTTTACTTTTGTCTCCAATTCCCTCCTCGACTTCTACGCAAAAACCCATCGCCTGGAGGATTCCTACAAAGCCTTCAGCGAAATGGATTTTCGAGACGTCGTTTCTTGGAATTCCTTGATTGCTGGATTCGTGGACATGGGACATTTCGACGAAGCTGTTGAGCTTTTTCAAGAAATGCTTAAGGAGGGCTTTCCGCCCAATCTTTACACATACTCGAGCCTTTTCAACGTATGCGCTGAGCTTCCCAGCATAGAGTGGGGCAGGCAAACTCATTCCCGGGTAATAAAACCTGGGCTCGACTCCAATGTAGTCGTTGGGAGCGCCATCATAGACATGTACTCAAAATGCGGGAAACTGAACGAAGCCAAGAAAGTCTTCGAAGCCTTTCCTAGTAAGAACCTCGTTTCTTGGAACGCAATGATCAATGGATATGCCCAGCACGGTTTTGGCAGAAAAGCTTTGGATACGTACGACGTAATGCTTAGTAAGGGATTCGAGCCAAACGATGTCACCTTCGTCGGCGTGCTATCTGCTTGTGCACACGAAGGGCTCATCGAGGAAGCTTTGCGCCATTTTAACATCATGACGAAAGTGTACGGTATTTTGCCCAGGGATGATCATTTGGCTTGTATAGTGAGCATTTTTAACCGTAAAGGGGAAATACAAGGAGCCAAGGAATTCGTAGAGAGTCTTCCTTATGAGCCTGGGAAAGTTGTGTGGAGGTGTCTTTTGTCGGGATTTACGTCGAATGGAGACTTGGGAATGGCTAAATATGCTGCTCGAAAAATTTTGAGCCTTGACCCTTGCGATGCTTCGGTCCATGTAATGCTTTCGAATGCCTACGCTGATTCGAAGATGTGGGATGAAACTTGCGAAATCAGAGAAGTGATGAGAGGAAAGGATTTGAAGAAGGAGAGTGGAAACAGTTGGATTTCTACATGATTTTCATCGATGGTTCGTAAATCTTTTTTCCTGAACTCGAATAGAAATAATATACTTGCAGAAGATCTGAGATTTCTTTTTATTGCAGGTTTAGGATCGCCGAGAAAATCTGTGATCATAATCTTATTCAGGTAAATGGAGGGGCCATTTCGCCTCCTTTTCGACGTATAGCACGTCGTAAAGAAGGGATCGATCGCAGTTCGCTGTAAGGACTTATACCAAAAAAAAAACTCTGATAATACAGGTGAATTTTTGACATACAATATCGAATGTAGTTACATTACGGTCTTAAACTTTTTTGACTTAATCTCTATGAACTGCAGTTTCCCAAGCAGAAGCAACTAACTGTGCTTCCCAACTATACACTTGCACACAAGTCCTTTATTCAGATCAGTTACAACACAATATCAGGTGCCAGTTATTACAATGTCTAATTTAGAGTTTCTCTGTCATTCACTTGTGCTGCTATTATCTATCTTGATTTGAATAATAATTATTTGTAATAGAAAATAGAAATGGCATGCCAAGCTATATAAACGTGACGTAAAATCATATAATTTTCCTGTTTAGGACAAAGGAAGATTGCTTGTTATATTATGTCTTGATCTGAATTATTGTAGCTCCTTGACATGATATATTCGTTAGGTATTGTCAGTGGCCCCTTCTATTAAAGTGAGTATTGTAGAAAAAAGATATAAATATTGCATGCATTTTGAGTTGCTAATCTATGAATTCATTCGTTTTAAGATATTGCGAGGACAACATGTTACATGTGGCTTGTGAGGTCTTTATGCTACTAATATAGAGAAGACGAGACGTATGTGTTGAATAATTGTCGGTATATTTTAACTTGAAAAAATGGAAAATATAACAATTGATCGTATGATATGATAATAAGCAGTCATAGTTGTTCACTCATCAACAAATAAAGATGGAGACCCACCCGTTTGGAATGTTGTGATTGTTTTCAATAAAATCGACATTGATGGATACGTTAGACGTCGATGCACAAAGATACAGAATTTCCCTGTTCATTTTTCTTTATTTGATATTAATATTATGTCCGCTCTCTCAAAGTTCTTTTAAAAAAAATAAAAATAAGATGCTTCTATTATGGTAATGGGAGTAGGTGGTGACCATTTCTATACATGCATGCCTTTTGAATATATTTTTTTATTTTGTTAGTTTATTGTATTTTCTAATCTTTACTTGGGCTAGTTAGCTTGAGCTTGTTAACATGGGACTTGTCCGTTTCTTGAATTTTTGTCTCCTCTAGAATTTTAATGAAGGGTTTACGCGTGAAATACATTTGTATAATAATATCCAAGTAAAATACATGAATATACGATACCTATTATATTAGCAACTAACGGTCGTTCTTACACTACTAACCCAACTAAAGTCAATAATCGTTGACCATTCGTTAATATTACAGTGTGCTTGCAACTTTCTCCTTTCCTCACTAATCGATGTTCACATTATTAGAGATAAGCGAATCATCTTTTTTTTTTCTTCTCTTGACCTGCAAGTTGCACGTGACTCTCTCTAAAACCTCGTTCATTGGTTTCGATCTTCTTCATATTCCTTTTTCATGGGATCATCACAGGCCCTAAGTTTCTTACACTTACTGTTCATGCACTTCGTCTGTGTCTTCATATGCTGAAACTTGAAGCTTCCTTCTGCTCTAACAGTACGTAGCACACAGAGATCAATCAGCTGTTCATACTCTGACTTCTGCAGTTTCTTGCTTTTCTATCGTCAACGAATAACAGGTGAATATAATTAGCAGCTAGCCCAGACAAAAAAAAAAGGAGGCGAAGAAAAAAATTCAAGAAAAAAATGGCGTCGGCGTCGCCCCGCAGCGATGACGTGGCGACGGCGAGATCCCTGAGCCTGGGCTCCGCCGGCAGCGCTCGTGTCAGCCTGGGCTCGCTGAGCACTCGGAGCTGGATCTCCGCCGGCGTCAGAGAGATCTTCTCCTCGCCTGGGCAAGACGCTTCCTTTCAGAGGAGCACAAGAGAGAACGACGACCAAGAAGAGCTCATGTGGGCCGCCATCGAGCGCCTGCCGACGTACGACCGCCTGAGGAAGGGCATACTCCGGCAGGTCATGGACGACGGCGACGTCGTACGCCAAGAGATAGATCTCTCCCACTTGGGAGAGAGAGAGAAGAAGTACCTCATGGAGAGAGTACTGAGGGTCGTCGACGAAGATAATGAGAAGTTTCTGCTAAGGCTTAGGGACAGAACAGATAGGTGACAGACGAAAATCTTGGTTTTTTTTTTCTCTCTAAAAGTTTCCTCTGCTTAAATACTGATATAGTTTTTACGGTTCGGGTCGATTTAGGGTCGGGATTGAGATCCCGAAGGTAGAAGTTCGATACGAGCATCTGTCGATCGAAGGAGAGGCCCACGTTGGCTCGAGGGCTCTTCCCACTCTGCTTAACTCAACCTTGAATATGATCGAGGTTTGTTCGAATTCAATTGTTAGCGTTCTATTGCACGCATATAAGTTTTACTAGGTTTTTTTTCGATCTTTAGGGAGTGTTCGAAAAACTGAAGATTTTGCCGTCGAAGAAGAGGGTCGTCAAGATACTTCACAACGTCAGCGGAATCATCAAACCCTCGAGGTCAGTCGGGCAGTTATAGTTAGTTAGCTAATCGCTGTTTGCTAGGATGCGTATGGTATGCAGAGTTCGAAAAGTATGATAGCATGACACACGAAGCGTAATGTACAATGGCTTGATGCGTACCACTGCACTTTTCCTTTTCTTTTCCGCGTCGTATTACACATGCCAAACGCACCCAGTATGGCGTAAGATTCATTGTCTTAATTGACCGTTTTTTCCCTAATAGAATGACGCTGCTTCTCGGACCGCCCGGGGCAGGCAAGACCACGCTGCTCAAGGCGCTTGCGGGCGAGCTCGACCAAGACCTAAGAGTACGTAACAATCACATTCGTTCTTTCGATATATCCTTTCATAAATAATGGATTTTACTTGATTATTTTTTTCGCTCTAGTAGGTGAGGGGAAATATTACGTACTGCGGTCATGAGCTCTCAGAGTTCATCCCTCAGAGGACTTGCTCGTACATAAGCCAGCACGACCTCCACCACGGAGAGATGACCGTGAGAGAAACCCTAGATTTCTCGGGACGTTGCTTGGGCGTGGGGACTCGCTACGACCTCCTCGCCGAGCTTTCGAGGAGAGAGAAAGAAGCCGGGATTAAGCCCGACCCCGAAATCGACGCCTTCATGAAAGCCACCGCCGTCGCCGGCCAAGAATCAAGCCTAGTCACCGACTATGTTCTCAAGGTTAATTTTTGTCCGAATTACTCAATCGGCTACGCACTTCCGTCACACACTTCGAGGATGAGACTAATCTCTTTGATCATATGAATATGTCTCATATTCACCTAATACGCTAGTCATATTAGTGCTTGAATACGTCTGAATTTCTCGGCAGACGGCGTATTAGTGTTCGCCGTAAAGAATAATATTGCTCATAATCTTGATTTTCGTGCCGATTCAGATCCTAGGTTTGGATATATGCGCCGATATATTAGTCGGAGACGAGATGAGGCGGGGCATATCCGGCGGACAGAAGAAAAGACTTACGACTGGTGCGTGCGCCTGCACTTTCTGCAAGGGCGCGTTCGGTATGCAGAATTTTATGCGGAAAAGAAAAAGAAAATTGTAACGGTTGGATGCATATCGTTAAACTTTTCCTTTTCTTTTCCGCATCAAATTCAGCACACCGAACGTGCCCTAAGATAATAAAGCCGAAAAAAATTTTTTTTTTCCTTTCTTGCACGTTCGAATCTCTAGGCGAGATGCTGGTGGGGCCCGCGAAGGTGTTCTACATGGACGAAATCTCGACGGGCCTCGACAGCTCCACGACGTACCAAATCGCAAAGTACCTAAGGCAGATGGTCCACATAATGGACGTGACGATGATCATATCCCTACTCCAGCCCGCCCCCGAGACCTTCGACCTCTTCGACGACGTCATACTACTCTCCGAGGGTAGAGTCGTCTACCACGGGCCCCGCGGGGACGTCCTCGAATTCTTCGAAGGCATAGGATTCAAGTGCCCCGAGAGAAAGGGAGTCGCCGATTTCTTACAAGAGGTGACCTCGGCTAAGGACCAAGAGCAGTACTGGTCCAAGACCGACGAGCCGTACAGGTTCGTCTCCGTGCCCGAGTTTTCCGAACGGTTCGGCTCGTTCCGCGCGGGCCACACGCTCTTCGAGGGGCTCGCGGTTCCATACAACAGGGCCGGGACCCACCCAGCGGCTCTCGTCGTTGAAAAGTACGGCATCTCTAGCATGGAGCTCTTCAAGGCGTGTTTGTCCAGGGAATGGCTTCTGATGAAGAGAAATTCCTTCCTTTACATATTCAAGACGTTTCAGATAACGATCATGTCGATTATTACGTTCACCGTCTTCTTTAGGACGGAGATGGGGTATGGGCAGTTGGTCGACGGGGGGAAGTTTTACGGGGCGCTTTTCTTCAGTCTTATTAACGTGATGTTTAACGGGACGGCCGAGCTCGCCTTGATCACTATGAGGTTGCCCGTGTTCTTCAAGCAGAGAGACGCTCTTTTTTATCCCGCCTGGGCTTTTTCTCTGCCGATTTGGCTGCTGAGGATCCCTCTTTCGCTCATGGAGTCGTTGATTTGGATTCTTCTTACGTACTACACCATCGGGTTTGCTCCCGGGCCGGACAGGTGGGTCCCATCTTCCATACGATTTTTTTTCTTTCTTTTTTCGTTTTTTATGAAGAGCGTATATGCTGCATGACCATTTCACCTAAGAGCTTAAGCTGAAGGGAATATAAGATGCATGACCGACATCTTCACGTCTAGGCTGATTTCTTTATTACTCAGCGTTAGACGTGTAATTCGTACGCAAGACATGTCTGGCCTCTGAACTCTGATATCATGTTGAATACTTCACCGAAAGGCTTAAGCTTGAAAGGGAGTGTGTTATTTTTTAATCGTATATATTTTATTTCCAACAGTATCTGTATCGACGATTACATTTCTCGTTCTTACATTGCTCAGGTTCTTCCGCCAGCTGCTGGCGTTCTTCGCCATTCATCAGATGGCTCTATCCCTCTTTCGATTCATCGGAGCTCTAGGAAGAACGCAGGTCGTCGCCAGCACTTTGGGCACCTTCACCTTGCTTCTAGTATTCGTCCTCGGCGGCTTCATCATCGCCAAAGGTCGGTTAATGTTTTTTTTTTGGCAATTTCTCGACGCCATATAATATGCGTTTTCGTCTGCATATGTTCTGAGTTCTGTATTACTTAAAACGAAAGACGACATCGACCCGTGGATGATATGGGGCTACTACATCTCGCCCATGATGTACGGTCAGAACGCCATAGCCATCAACGAGTTCCTCGACAAACGATGGAGCACCGTGAGTACTTTTTATATCTAATCCGTCGAATCTTTACGACTCGTACGATAAATACGAGGTTGTCTTAACTCTTACTAATTTTCTTGGCAGCCCAACAATGATCCGAGGTTTCCTCAGCCGACGGTGGGTAAAGTTCTCCTAAAGTCGAGGGGGATGTTCACGGAAGACTACATGTATTGGGTTTGCATAGCCGCTTTATTCGGCTTCTCTTTTCTCTTCAACATCTGCTTCACCATAGCGCTTACGTACCTAAACCGTAAGGGATCTTTCTTTTTTTATTTCGCTCGAAATTTCTTCGCCGACTTCCGCTTTTGTAGTAAGCTGTCAATACGACTGCTCTCTTTACAGCCTTCGGCGATCCGAGGTCTGTTATAGTCGATCAAGACGCCGAAAACAAACCCACATCAGCTCCCGACGCCGAAGGTCCTATCTCAAACTCATACTCCGTTTTTATCCGTTTTCGGCTAACTTGTAATATTTTCAGGCACGGAAATGCTAGTAACTGATGGAGTCAAGAAATCCCCGAAAAACTCAATGAAGAGAAAAGGCATGGTTCTCCCATTCACACCTTTGTCGATGGCCTTCGACCACGTCAACTACTACGTCGATATGCCTACCGTAAGAAATGATTTGATTCCCTTCTTTTTGTTTACGCTTGGAAGCTGAAGGTATAAAACGGCGAGTATCTTCGATTTTCTTTTTTTTTTTTTTGCAGGAGATGAAGAAGCAAGGGGTCGAAGAAGACCGTCTTCAGCTGCTGAGGGACGTGAGCGGCGCTTTCAGGCCGGGCGTTCTTACGGCGTTGGTCGGCGTGAGCGGCGCCGGAAAGACGACGCTGATGGACGTCCTCGCCGGCCGAAAAACGGGCGGCTACGTAGAAGGGAGCATCATGATTTCGGGTTATCCGAAGAATCAGTCAACTTTCGCCCGTGTGAGCGGCTACTGCGAACAGACGGACATACATTCTCCTCGGGTCACTGTCTACGAGTCGATCGTTTATTCGGCGTGGCTGAGGCTTTCTCCCGACGTAGACAAGGAATCGCGAAAGGTGAATAATAGTATACAAAACTTAAAAAAAAATTATACATTCACTGCAATCTTAAACTTTTAGGCAAAATGGTCCCAACATGATATCAGAGCTCAGAGGCCCATTTAAGAAAATTACACGTCTAAGGCTGGATAATAAAGAAATCAGTCTAAACGTGAGGGGGCGTGTTAGAAATATAGTATATAAAATAAAAAAATATTACGCCCCCATCAAGCTTAAGCGTTTAGGAAAAGTGGTCATTCAGTAATTTCTTAACCATAGTTATTTTTTTTGTTTGTTTAGATGTTCGTCGAAGAAGTGATGGAGCTGATCGAATTGAACCCCATAAGGAACGCCTTGGTCGGCTTGCCAGGGGTCGACGGCCTATCCACGGAGCAGAGAAAGAGGCTCACGATCGCCGTGGAATTAGTTGCCAACCCATCGATCATCTTCATGGACGAGCCCACCTCGGGCCTCGATGCTCGAGCCGCGGCTATAGTGATGCGTACGGTTCGCAACACCGTGGACACGGGCCGAACCGTCGTCTGCACCATCCACCAGCCGAGCATCGACATATTCGAATCCTTCGACGAGCTTCTGCTATTGAAGAGAGGCGGGCAGGCGATCTACGCTGGGCCCCTCGGCCATCACTCGCGCCTGCTCGTCGAATACTTTCAAGTACGAATAATTTCTTTTTTCGATTTCTTCGCGCTTTTATATTCGAGTAAATCGCAAAAGAAAAAAAAAACGGTTCTCTATATTACAGTCTTTGCCCGGCGTTCCTCCCATCAAAGAAGGTACTAATCCCGCCACGTGGATGCTCGATATTACGACGCCGGCCATGGAAGCTCAGCTCGGGGTTGACTTTGCGGAGACTTACGCCAACTCTAATCTTTACAGGTGAATGAATTTGCGACTTCTAATATGAGAAGTTGCGTTCTTTTTTACATCCTTAAAACTCTTACGTCTTATAATCGACGAACCTTCATACTGTAGGAGAAACCAAGAGCTGATTAGAGATCTGAGCACGCCTTCGGCGGGGTCCACGCAGTTATACTTCCCGACTAAATACGCTCAGTCCTTTACGGCGCAATGCAGAGCTTGCTTTTGGAAGCAGCACTTGTCTTACTGGAGATATCCTCAATACAACGCCATAAGGTTCTGCATGACGACGATCATAGGAGTTATATTCGGCGTCATATTCTGGAACAAGGGCGACAAACTGTGAGTCGTTTCTTTTTTTTAGGAAAAAAAGAAAAGACAGAAAAGCGCTTCCGTCGTTTATTTTTTTTATTTGATATTAAATTTTATTGCGGCGCAGTTCGAAGCAACAAGATTTGCTGAATCTGCTCGGCGCTATGTACGTCGCCGTTATGTTCCTCGGAGGAACAAACACTTCGGCCGTCCAATCGGTCGTAGCGGTGGAAAGAACCGTTTTCTACCGCGAAAAAGCTGCGGGGATGTATTCGCCACTGCCTTATGCATTTGCGCAGGTAATAGATAAAAAAAATTCGAATTTTCATGGCGTAAGGCGTATGATGTTTTGTAACTCGACAGATGGCGATAGAGACGATATACATAGCGATACAGACGTTTGTGTACAGCCTCATACTGTACGCGATGATAGGATTCCACTGGGACGCGGGGAAGTTCTTCTTGTTCTACTTCTTCGTCTTCATGTGCTTCGTCTACTTTACGGCCTATGGTATGATGCTCGTGGCGCTCACGCCGAACTACATGATAGCCGCGATAGTCATGTCGTTCTTCCTCAACTTTTGGAACTTGTTCTCGGGATTCCTCATACCAAGAACGGTAAGTGTCGAATGATCATTTCACCAAAAAACTTTATCTTAATTCGAAATATTATATTTCTATCATGCCCATGCCCTCCCCTCTCGTTTAGGCTGATTTTTTTTTTTTTAATATCTAGCTTTAGACACGTAATTTTTCTTTATTGGGTAATCGTGAGGATGCATATTCGAGGTATTTTTGGCCCCTGAGCTATAATATCATGTCATATGACCACTTTCAAAGAGAAAGTTAAATATTGAAGAATCAAATTTTAATTTTTATATATTACATTTCGAACACGCCCCCCTAACACGTCTAAGCTGATTATCTAGCCTTAGATGTACAATTTTCTTATAACGAGTGGTAGTAGAAATGTGCCCAATGCCTCTTATTGGCCCATGAATTTTGGTACCATGCAATATGACCACTTCCATTGGAAAAAATAAAAAAGCTTAATCTTGAAGGGAGTCGCATTTTATTTCACGTATTATATTTCCAACGATTCAAAAAAGCATCACGTAAGTTTCTTACGCGAGTTAAAATTTTTTTTGCGCTTTTTTTTTCTACAGCAAATCCCGATATGGTGGAGGTGGTACTACTGGTGTTCGCCGGTGGCGTGGACGATATACGGCCTCGTGACTGCTCAGGTGGGAAACAGAGACGTGCCGGTGGAAGTTCCCGGCCTCGGGGACGTCCCTCTCAAGGTCTACCTCGACAGGTTTCTCGGGTTTAAGTACGATTTCTTGGGGGTAGTCGCCGGGGCCCACGTAGCCTGGGCTCTGCTCTTCTGCTTCGTCTTCGCCTACGGCATCAAGTTCATCAACTTCCAAAGGAGGTGATCTAAAACGTAAAGCAAAGCAAACGAATTCGGATCTCGTAATTTTACGCAGAGCGGATTTTATTTTATTTTTTTGGAGAAAGAAAAAAACTTATGGTGTAATGAAAAGGGTCTTTGCTTGCTTGCTTGTGCTTTCATTTTGACAAAAAGATCATTCCTTACGGACTGCTGTGTTCATATTACAGACAAGATATATACATGTACGTAGTGTAATAATGCTCGCCGATAAAGAAAAAGACTGTCTTACCAACTAGTAGAATAGAAACGGATATGCTCGAATAGAGGGGGTTAGTTCTAGAAGCTTCTAGAAGGTGGTAGTCGTTTTGCAATAGTCCCCGTGAGAAAGCCATGGGATGGGAAGAAGATTCGAACCTCCTTTCCTTAATTACGTAGAATAAATAACTTCAGTTGTTCTCATATTTGACTTTTCGTTGACTCGTTGTTTTATAGCTGAATTAGTCACACACACACGCACACCCAAGTCGATAAATAACTTACCTTTGATTTATTTTTTTCTTGTTTTCATTTTTAAGAAATTGTATTGCTTCTATTAAACTCTACTCCTTTCTTGTTTATTACTCCACTTTACTACATTAACGACTATCTAATAATCGTATCCTCTCTCCGCAGCTATCTATTCAAAAGTGTGAGCATGAAAAATATGCATATAGTTCGCCACGCAAATTAGCATCCGTGAAGATGAATGCATATTGCCACGCGGACAACAAATTTGGAAAGTCGTCGCTTATGAATACCCAACGTGCAAGAAACTCATTGGTCAATATATAATGCTTCATTACGTTATTAATATGTAATAATCCCTTAAATATAAGCATATAGTATACTAGAAATTATGAACATTAATAAGTTATATACAGTTTCACGAAAATCCATTATAAAAATAATATGTATTGTCACCCATAGTTGCTTCCACGTCGTCACCGCCGCCGAGCTTCGCCCGTTAGCGTACATACGACAAAGTCATTTTGACTCAAAACATATTTTCCATGAAATTTGATTTTAAGTTGCTTTCCTTGTACACCAATGAAGCGACATGCATGAAAACCCTATATATACTTTGTCCGAAATGCTCCAAAATGAAACCTTTTACATACTCGTTCAACATACGTGCTCCACATCCTCATAAATCTCTTCCCCCACAAAAAGAAGCAAATAATCCTAAAGCTATTTCAACAATGAGACCATTTTCGGCTACTTACTCATACGAACTAAGCCAAGACTACGAATTCATAAGATGGAAATCGGGCAAACGGGTCGACCCGAAGCTTCTCTCCCTCTTACAATCGTTCGAAGAGCTCTACAAAAACTGCAACAATCTGTTCAAGAAAATATTCGAAGGCGAGTACTTTACGTTGTTCGATAAGATCGCACGTGCAAAGACGACGAAGAAGAACAATAAGCAGGCGAAGACCATGGCTCGAAGCATGAGCTTGCATGCGATAGGGAGAACCGGCGGCGACGAGATCGCCGGCGGCGGCGTTAGGCTCGAGAGGTTTAAGGTTAGGGCGCCGGAAGTGATCGTGATGGGACAAGACGGCGACGATTGTGGCGGTGGGCAGATTCCAAATGATGAAACGGTTGGCACTTAAATCAAGAATTTCCAAGAATGGGAAACGACAGTATTTATTAACTAATTACCCCTTGTATAGATTTATTGATTGATGGAAAAAAGTATATATATTATATCTCTCTGTGTGTGTGTGTGTGTGTTTAAATACGAATTAAAGCATTAATGGGTTGGCTATATTATTGAATATGTAATGACTTGAAATTTTATTCATTGTCAAGAGATAATCTCTACTGTTACAGTTGAGAATATGTCAATCAATGGAGGGTTTTACAACCCTCTAACAATGGCTGGCTCCCTTCCGAGCATCAATTATATGTAGAAAAGAAAACTAGAAGAAATGTTGCAATGAAAAGAGTTGTAGTAAAACTATGTTGATGCCTCTGTTGATCCCCTTTGTAATTTTATAACTCCCAAGGTAAAGAAAAATACTCTTCGACTGGCGACTCGATTTTCGTCGAATCTTTGAGTAACAACCGAGCGTTCGCAGAAATCCTTATTCGTTTTTCTTCGCCATTTTGCTCGCGGGAAAGTGCAGTCTGGCCCTCAGAGGCCTCGGCGCTCGACTTTTTTGGTCGAATCCTCTTACACATACGAAACCTGCATTGCGTTTGTAAACTCGTTGAGAGACGTTTTTCTATTTTTTTTTCGAAAAATTCAGATGGGGTCGAATACGCAACGAGGAAATATGTTTTCATCGTACCTTTCCAGAAGCAGATTTGGATTTCTTCAGTCGACATGCCTAACAAAAAAGAAATCGCACTTATTTGCATAAGAACGAACATTTATTTTTCATCTTAAGCGTGAGAGATTTGAAGCGCTTCGTTTACCTTTAAAAATAGTAGAAACCGACGTTCCAAAGAATACGGTTCTTCTCGGAAGATTCCATATCAAAGTTCTGGGAACTTCGATTGGGTTCAAACTTGAATCATGGTCCGCAAAAACCTAGCAAAACCAACACATTTCGTACGATTAGCAGATCCAAAATGTTATTCCGTTCTCTAACTTATCTTCAAATTCGAATTTCTCGAGAGGGTCAGATTGCGTAATGAGACCTCGTTGACTTGAAAATACGTTCCATTTAACGGGAAACTCCCCCTCATTGCCGTTCTGCAAGGTATCTGTGCGCGCAAATATATATATATACACACACACACATTATAATATATCGAAAGTGTCATTCCTTGATTTTGCGAAATTTTATCGAATTTTACGTTCTCACCAAAATGGTGCCTCTGACCATCTGAGCCTGAGCTTCTCTTGCGCTGCTGCAAGAGAAACACTCTTCGTTATTACACTCACCGTCGACTTCTCGACAGCTGCACGCAATTTCTGGGGGCGTCACTGAATCCGCCGTTTCGCCTGAACGCAATTTCACATAAAAACAAGAAAATTTACGAATCAACACTCCCATCAATCCATAATTACGGATAAGTACTTCGTTCAGGCACAGAACTTACCAGGGGTCCATATTGCAAGAAGGTACGGGCTTGGATCGTCGGGCTCTCTTCTGTCCATCTGAACGTTTCAAAACGAAAATCAGTAAAAAGGCCCAAATTTAGTTAAACAACGTAGGCAACGAAAAAAAAATAAAAATATCTAACCTCTTTTAATAGTGGGTGAGAATCGGGGAGTTGATACCTGCAACGATATTAAGCCAAGCAATGAGCTTTCATTACATCAACTTATGACAACTTTATCTCAACGATGTGTAAGAAAACTTACACTTGGTGCTCCGTCCTTAATCGACTGATGCTCTTTAACTTGGGCATAGGTATAGAGGCGAGCGCTGGGCTCAGAGCGACCAACGCTTTCGACACGTCGTTTTCCCCAATCTCCATATTATTCCCCTGCATGAAGTTCTGAAGGTTGGTCGCAAACTCTTCGACGTTGAGCTTTATTACAGGGATTTCGTCGGGATCTTCGTAGTAAAAGTCTTCTATGTCCCTTTCTTGGACATCGATGGGCTGCTCGGGCGTACTTGGCTCTTCTATTAGTGGTTCGCAGTCCTTCGAAAATCCCGCCCCTGTCTCTGAGCTGTCATCAACTGTGGTTAGTAGCATGGGTTTATTCGTTGGCTCGACTGGGCCTTTGTCGTCGCTCTCAATGGGGCCCACGGAGCTGACTATACGCTTATCTTCTGGGGCGGGAAGAGTAAGCCTTGCGCTGCAAAATGAATGAATGTGTCTTCTCAACATCTGTAATAAAAACGTGATTTTTTTTTCAGAGCGAAAAGGTGCAGCTAAGCTTTTTTACCTTGCGAAAGCGCTTGCAAAGTGTCTGCATTCGGCTCTCATAGGACATGCGTTGCAATTTGGATCCCTTTTAGTGCAAAACACCTTTTGTGCCCAATTTTCAGAAGAAAGAAAGAAGCGGTTATTTTATGCGGTTAAATCTTAATGATCAACGTTGTTAGTATTCCCAAAAGATGAGGATATGTGTATATATATGTACCTTTCCAAAAGTTATCATTTGGTAGTGAAGCTCGTACCTGTCGTAAGAAAAAAAACCCGTATTTAGTGTATCTTTTTTTAAGAAAAAACTGCAAAAATGTCTCTTGAATTTAACGTGAACTCACAAGGTTTCTTGATCCAATTTGCATAGTCTAGGCCACAGATATTTCTGAATTGACTCAAGCACGGGATAACTATGGACAAAAACATAAATTAGTCTATATAAATAGCTCTTCGTTCGATTCTTACGTAAAACGCTTACAGTTCAAGGAGATGAAGCTGCAGAGATTCGGGCAGTGGCTGCAGAGGAACCCAACCAAGGCGCACGGCGATTCGTCCAACGTTCGTATCGACCTTACATTAGAAGTAACAACTGTAAGAATACAGATTGTTGTTTTGTTTTTCTGTTCTTTGTTTTTTGATCTTATGAGAATTTTATTTACCGGGAAAGCAAGGTGATGGAGTGTTAAAAGGCGCACGCACTCCACGCTTTTGAGCCCCAGCCCACGTATGCTCAATAGATAGTCCCTACATTAAAGTTTTACTGTCAAAATGATAAGCAACTCAACTCAATTGCTTGTTTGTTATATATCATGGGACTTACTTGGCCTTGTCTGGCTGAACATCTCTCAACCATTCTAAGTCGACTTTCCCATGATCTCTTTCCAGACGGTTGAGAAAATCCTGCAATGCCATATCCCAAAAAAAACAAAAAAAAAAGATAAAAAAAAAAAAATCATCCGTCTGTCGATACGTTCTCTAATCAATCATTGTCAAATAATCTTGTTGCCTAACCTTGATTCTCTCCGCTAACATGTTGTTCATCCCTCGCTCTTTGATGGTGTCAGAAATCTCGCGAACATCTGCGTCTCTCAGCGCTTCGTAGTCTAGAGAGTCCAAGTTCTCGTAAGTTCTTCCTCGTACTCCAGCGTATGACTCAGCCTTTGTCCTCAAGGTGTCCCAAATGATCGGTTCTGCCTTTTCTTTCTTCTCCGCCTTTCTCTTTCTCGTATTTTCAGCCTTATTTCTGACACCATCTTCGTTTTGCTTCTTCTGTCCCGACCCTAAATGTTGCTGTTCACCTGCACTAGCGTTCATTCACCTTCATATCGATTTCATTCCAGCCAAGAGAAAAAATGGTGATTTAAGGGCATATACGTATATATTACCGCTTCGAATTCTACTATATTGTGGAGAATCTTCGGCTGGCTTTGTAGCAGAAGTGCTTTCATGCGTTCCTCCTTCAGTACGATTGCTGAAGTCCCAGCCATTAAGCTCTTGCTGATGCTTAGCTTGTGTACCTAAAACGCTACTTTCTATACTCTGTCCTATGTTATTACTTGCATGCCCTACTCCTTCTCTACCGTTAACGAATTCTGTTGCGCCCAAATAAGATTCGCCTTCTTTTCTAAACGATGTAAAAACATCTGACTCAAAACTCTGCAGTCCCAGTAACAAGTTTGTCCAGGAACTGACATACGGCGCAGACTTCTGATAATACGAGTCGTTTGCAACGAATGCACCCAAATTTACGTTGTCTTGATGGCCCATCAAGTTTCCAGGGAACGAACTTACGTTGAATTGAAACTGATCAATTTGCTGTGAATCGATTGCTTCAGCCTTTTTAGAGACGCTAAGAACGCCTTCTTCAGCTTCTGAATTCGACCCCGAGCCATATTTTAGGTCTTCGGCGTTTTGAACCGAACAAGATTCGGTTGAGCCCTGCGAAGACACAATGTCTTCCTCGTTCATTGCATTGCCAAGTTTGCTCGAAGAGTCTGTCTGAATCTGCGCAGTCTTGTTTGTTTTGTGCTCGGACGATTCAACAGACGTCACCGAGCTATGGTTGGCTGCGAAGGGCTGGTTCGATTCTTCGTCGGGAAAAGTAATGTGAACCTCATTTTTCTTCGAGCTAGTTTTCGCTACGCTCGTCGATTTTTTTGCTGGGAACTTGGAGACAAGGGACATGAAAGCAGAGCTGAAAGTAGAAAAGGGAATTAGTTCGGTTTCTTCGACTCTTAACAATTAGTTCCAATCATTGGTTATGTATGATCTTCTTACCTAGAGAGATGATCAGAGACGTTCTGCGTAAGAAAAACTCCAATCACAGAATCGACGACCGATCCCTTCCACTTCGAGAATCGCCTGTCCCCTGCAAAGATTTGGACTTTCAAAGTCAATTTTTTTGGGCCACAATTCGATTGCAATAGAATTGTCGAAACTCCGTATTATTACTACCTTGGACGAGATGCATCCTTGCGATGAACGAGTCTACCCTTCCCCTAACAACCTTGCGTTCTTCGTCCCACCATTTCTGCTTATCTGCGTCCATGGCGTCTGCGTTTTCCGCTCCTTCTTTTCCCATCAATAAGTTCCAAAGCCTATTCGTCTCAGAATCGAGCTCGACTCTTGGCCGTGGGACCCGCTTTTTCGCCGGCTCGAATGGAATTATGGAACCATTTCCACCGTATGGCACTAATTCCTTGCCGCTCGAGCCAATTTGCAGGGCTCTGAGCCGTTCTGTGATGAAATCGACGGAGAGCGTTTGGCTTTTCTCTTGCAACCTTAACAAAAAAGAAACATTCAGAACCATTTAAACATCGTGATCATCTTTTAACGTCAACGCAGTACCAAAGCTCAAGGAACTGTTCTTTTTTTTACCTGCGATTTTCTTTCGAGGAGTTCGCTTTGCTCCTCCTCATTGCCTTCTTAACAGTTTTATCCATGAGAGCCACCTTTTTGCTTCGTTTCTTGACAGACACTCGAGTAGGAAAAACGGTACTTTCGTTTCTTACAGAGGGCTCTGCGATGATCGAGCTAATGGCCCACTCTTTGCTCAACGTTTTCTGCCCAATTTGTTCTGAGCTCGAATGCGCTTGAGCATTTTTATCTGTACAACTGCTCTGCCCTTTATCATCGTCATATATAAACCCACCATTCCTATCCATTACAGAGCTTTCTGCAACGACTCTTACATTACGATCACCATAATTGCCCATCTCAAGGCGTTCTTCGAACCGTGGCTGATGATTTTTACCACATATCCGAAGTGATGGCTCGCCATTGTTCGCATGATTATAGATATTCACACTTGCACTCTGTACGCTTAAACTACGGGCTATTATATTCATCAGGGTATGGTTTTTAGGCTGCTGTTGGGGCGTAAGTTCCAATCGAGACGAACCATGAGGCTCAAATTCAGCGACCTCCGATCGTTCTTGGCCGCAATTCACATCAAAAACCTGATTTTCCCGATAATCGCCACCTTGGCTTTGCTCTGACCCTTCAAGGCCATGGCTTTCTTTCCCAGCTTCGACGTTCAAATCGAAGTTCAGAAACCGCCTGCACGATTTTGCTGGCGGGCCCACGTCCAATTCTTCGATTTCGACAACGTTCGATTTCTCGGTCGATGGAGCCGATGATGGAGATTCGACGACCTTTCTCCTTACGTACTTCCTCTTAGTTCGAGTGTTTTCGTTCGTAGGAGGCGTCTTCTTCTCCTTGTTGGGAGCTCTCCTCTGTTTCTTCCCTTCAACCACAACCTTAGGCCTCACTTTCCTCCTCTTGGGAGGTTTCTGCTGAGGCGTTTTGTTAAGGTCGATCTCTATGATTTCGTCGTTTTCCTTCGTTGGTGGTGATGATGATGATGTGTCGAGAGTGGGGCCCGTCGAAGATAGCTTATGCTTGTGCTGATCTGGCGTTATTGGAACGAAGGGCGAAGAAGCCATTGTCAACGATGAGTTTGCTGCTACTGAAGGTAATAATCTGAGGTTGCTGTTTGGCCAGTAAGAGATCATCAATCTATCTGCGAACAAGAAAAAGCCGTTTTCGCAATAGAGATCATATTGATCGAAGTCTAGCGAAAAAACAGAACTGAAATAAGTCAAGATTTTGCAAATGAGATCATGCTTTTTTAATCAACGCTAGAAATCTTGACCGTGGGCGTTGTGATTATTACACGCAAGCAGTCGAACAGAAAACGTGTAAGAACGAACAACCAAACGCTCAAAAAGGAAAACGCAACTCACCATTCGGCGCTTCACGCCTTTCATGCAGAGTCGGGCCATTCGACACGTAGCTCATGAGCTGGGTTGCATTTAAGCCAGCGGGCCCGCCCCAGACGTAATTGCTGACGTGGCTCGTCGTTGAGCTCAACAAATCCACTAAAGAATTAACCCTTTGAGGCTGAGCTGCTCTCTTCTCCCAAAAGACATTAGAATTAGTCCTATGATTCAAGATTCCGCCTTCACAGTTCGTACTGTCTAGTCTCATTACATCGCCGTTCTGGGACAGCCCACGATCCAAAACAGCGCAAGGAACGTCTCTAACGTTCACATTCGAGTAATTCTGTCCCATGAGCCTAACCGTATTAGGAATCTGATGATCAGTGTGGGACACCATAGCTGATGTAGTAGCAGCATTCGACTGATCGTTCTGCAGAAATCCCGAGTAAATCCCGAGCAGCTCGCCCCAATTTTCGGTACTCTGAGATGGATTGTTCTTCGCCATTTCGGGACGGGCATTGCTCGATCTTTGTGAGGATGGCTTTTCGGGCGTTGAAGGGACCCAAAAACTCAGATTTTCTTGAGGATTCTGATAAGATCCACATCTAAAGTTCATCCCTTTGCAAAAAGATGTCAAATTGCTGAAAGAAGAAGCTACGAATCTATCTGAATCAAAGCTCTGACCAAGCCATCATTTTTCTTTTGAGCTGAATTGTTATACACTTTTTCTCGGCAACAGCAAGCACATTTACTGGGTCAAGACAAGAGATTTAAATAGGTAAAAAAAAATAGAAAAATAGAAAATTCAGAATATTGTTAACAAAAATGCATTTCTCTTGGGTTAAATGTGACGAAACCCCATAGCACAGAGCAATTAAGAGCCATAAAAATAGAACAATTGCTTACCCAAAACCCACTGCGTATCACCTCCACTCTTTATGTGGAAGATCGAAATCTGAAATTAAAAAGCATTGACGAGTGAATCAAATTACTGAGATTTATTCATGTATTCAAGATGATGGAAAAAACCCAGAAAGATTTCATCATGTGATTAAAATGCAGCTGATTTTAATTACTTGAGGATACGTTCTTAAAGGCCGTTTAAGAGCTTGCCGATTTAACGACGAAGATGAAGATCTCAGCTTTTAAACAGGAAATTAAGTTGGTAAGAAAAAAAACATGGAATAAAATTTGTAAGAAAATAGATTTAACAGCTTGAGAATATATATCTATATATATATATACGTTAATATACTAATGTACCTGAGAATGAGTCAATGGCACAAGAAACTTGTTATTATCGCTGTTTTAGAGAGAGAGAGAGAGAGAGAAACATTCATTATAAAGGAATGGCCTAACTAGAAGAGGGAAAGAGAAGCTAACAAGGAATATTAATAAAGTGAGTAGGCTGGCATTTTCTTTAAATGTGCATTAAAAAAAAAGACATGCATCATGGTTAGGCAGCTAGAAATCTTCAAATTCAGTGCAACTGATGATACATCTTTTTTTTTTTCACATTTTAATAGTGTTTTTTCTTGGTAAAAATGAACTTATAATTGGTAATTACCGCGTAATTTGGATAAATGTTTAACGGCGTTGGCGTAGTTTATTACAAAGTGAAGTTGGCGGGGTTTTAAAAAAATAATTCCGTTGATCGATCCTTTTAATTAACGACCTTTATTTTAAGGGTATTTTTGTCATTTTAAGAGCGTTTTTTTATGCTTATGAAGAGTTCTATGCTTGAGAGAACCCATTATACAAAAGGAATATAGGTAATCCATCGGCAAAACCCTTTGGTGGAGTTATTCTTTTTAATATAATGTGCTCTCTGACTACACATACATGCACAACGACTCTATTAAATGCACACCATCAAATTATCAATGAGTTCATATAATCCTATTGAATACAACGCAATAAATTATCTCAAATCTCCCTTGGTTGGTGTTATCGAAACAGCGTCACCTATTACTATGAAACTGTGGCATCAGTATAGAATACTCTATTATGTTACTTGTATGTATTAATATCTTTCAATCGTATTAAGTGGGAGAGGCTTATACTAACTCCTCTTAATTAATTTGGTGTGTCTAAATTTAATTACAACTTTATCCATGATATTGTTAGTATATTACAATTATACCCTCAAATCAATTTTCTTATACATAATATAAATAATAAATTAAACTTAAAATTTAAGTAATTTAAAAATTCAAAGGTTCGAGTATAAATGAAAGAAAAAGGAATAATATCATCATGAGATCCTAATTTCAAAACAAAAGGAAGGGGGATATGGCGAAATCGGTAGACGCTACGGACTTAATTGGATTGAGCCTTGGTATGGAAACCTACTAAGTGATAACTTTCAAATTCAGAGAAACCCTGGAATTAATAAAACTGGGTAATCCTGAGCCAAATCCTGTCTTCAAATGTAAAATAATATATTTATATTTTATATTTATAAAATAGGATGTGCTTATATACTAATAATTAATAAAATGGCGGGAGCTCAAACTCAAATAAAATAAAGTCCATGACTTGGTAAATGATTGGTATCTATACTCTAACATAACGGCGCCTAAAAGCTGGCAATTGGTCTGTTTAGTATTTTTAGTAGGGGTCTATACACATAAGTACTCATTTATATAAAAAATTCGCAAATCAGATCCCTGTCAGATTTTTTTATATGCAGGTACATGTCAATAATTTTTTTGCAGATTGGTACCCGCCGCCGCAAGTACGTCAAAGAACACATTTAGGTACCATATGAAACATATTGTGGTACGTAATACAGTAAGAAAATTATACATCATACAACACACATTAAGGTACCATATAGACCTTATATAGGTACCATATGTGGTACCATATATACACGTGATATGATACTTAATACGTATACAGAAAGGTACGTTAAAGCTGGAAATATGATACACACAATCGAACGGGTACTTATATGAAATTTTTCTGACGGGGGTCTCGGTCTGACTTGCAAAAATTTTATGTAAATAGGTCTTTTTCTATAGATACAGCTTTTTAGTATTTTATACTTGCTATTTTAGTTTAAGACAGTATCGATAATTAGGCTGAAAGCACGCGCTGCACTGCACAGTGCACAGCACCTTACACGAATGAGGTTAATTCGGTCATTTTAAGTGTTCTTACCGTTATCCCTCTTTAGTTCTGACATCTGAGCTATGTATAGCTTACTACAATAAAGTCTTGAAGTGGGAACTTCTAGAAACTGAGACACGTGACAAACTGTGGGCCCACTTAGCAGAATTGGGCCAACAACAATTATCAGGGCCCAAATAGTAAAACCATTTCTCTATCTAGTGTAATTTTGTAGGACTCAATTGTTTGAATCATCATTCACATGGGCTTGTTTGAATCGTCATCATAAATTAAATGTTCGGCCTTTTCATAAAACTCGAAGTTGACGTTAAAAATTAGGGAGCAACTCAAAAGGTAGTAGACAAACATCTTTGAAAAAAATGTCCCCAAACCACGATTTAAGTGAACACGTAATCATATCCAACAAAGTAATATCATGCTAACCCCACTAAACTAAAGTCAAACTTTGGTCAATTTCGTTTTAATTACGACTGGTGGATATTATTTATTCGGTCTTTGGAGCAAAGTTTATCTAGAAGCTATCAATATTTTATAAAACAAAGCACTTACCATGAGTAAAATGTAGTAATTCAGTCAACGAATAACAACTCTATTTGGACCGGCCAATAAAGATAAAAACTCCGTGGGGTCAATTTGAAAGGGTCAAAATAGTAACATTAACGTCACCGCGTGGTCTCCTTGTAATGATTGGACACTTCCTCATATTGTCCCAATGCCCCCTGTACTTTCCCATATTTTATAAAGTTCCAGTTATATATGAATAAACTACACACACATTGTTAATACATACTACGTGGTAATTAATATAACTGCCCATTGAAGATGCAAATGATAAACTTAAAAAATCAAAACAAGAATTCGATTTTTCCATTTGGGAAGAATCTTTTTCTCTTTTGGGTTGAGAATATAAAGACAATTAGGGACACAAAACACTAATTATTACAAAAATTAAAAAAGATTCTGAGGGTTGGTTGTGGAAATAACAATAAATGTAATCTACAATAAATACAACGCGCTTTCGCTACTTTCTAAAGTTTTCTGCTGCATTTTTCTCTCTCGCATGTGGCTGCTTCTCTCTCACGTTCGATTCTCACCCAACTGAAAACTTTTTTCCCTTTCTTTTTTTCTTTTTCTCTTCCTTTTGATTTCTGTGATTCTCGGTAAGAGATTCCACGGCGGCCCTTATTTTCCCTTTCCTCGTATAAACCTTATGTGAGTGTCTGAATGTTTCCTTACCATTAATTGCTTGTCTTTCACCGTGGGGTCTTGTGCTGCTTTTGAACTATTTTCCGAGATTTAAGAATTTTTTTCTTATTTTGCAGATGTTGGGTAGGAAGGATTTAGAAGTGGGGTTTTACTAATTCTAATTTAGTCATGAGCTTCTTATCTCGTACTTGATGAGTTGAATCTAGGTTATTGATCTATTTATGCTTCTGTACGTATCTGCTGCTCCTAAGAAATTGACCAAAAATCTAATCTTTATTGCACACTTGTAGTAGCTTTCCTGACCTAATTTTACAACCCTTTTACTGCTATGATCGATTCAGTCCCATACCTTTGCTTAAAGCCCCTTTTTTTCGAATTCTTGATATACTTATTCCTTTTTTTTTTATGCAGCTTATCGATAGCCATCGATTATAAGCCCCTTCGATTCGAAAAATGGTATCGAATTCATGGTTCCGCGGTTTTTGGACAACCTCAAAGAACAACGATTTCGACTCCAAAAAGGCGCAGATCGCAGTCCTAGCCTTCGAAGCCGCAAGCCTAATGAGCAAGCTTCTCCATCTATGGCGTTCGTTATCAGACAAGCAAGTTGCCAAAATAAGGGAAGAAATCTCAAACTCGATAGGAATAAAGAAGCTCATCTCAGACGACGAAGACTACATAGGAAAGCTGATATGCTCTGAAATGACCGAAAACCTAGGAAACATTGCTAGGGCGGTTTCGAGGCTGTCCAAGAAATGCCAAGATCCATTCTTAAGGAGCTTCGAGCGGGCCTTCGACGATTTGGTCAGGGGCGGGAACGACACTTACGCCTGGCAATTTTCTTGGAAGAAGATGGACAAAAAGGCCAAGAAAATGGAGAAGTTCGTCGTGTTAAACACGAACCTATACCAAGAAATGGAGAACCTCGCCGACTTAGAGCAGACTCTGAAGAGAATGAGGGCCAACGATAGCGTCGATGGCATAACTTTAGTCGAGTACGAAAAGAAGGTGGCGTGGAAGATCCAAGAAGTGAAGCACATAAAGCAGAATTCCCTATGGAACAAAACGTACGATTACGTCATTCTCCTCTTGGCTCGATCTCTGTTCACCGTCTATGGAAGGATAGGCTACGTTTTCGACGGGTCGAGCGTTGCAGAAGCTTATTACAACAGTAACAGCAACAGTTCAACTCAACGGTCCTACCTCAGTCTTCGGTGTTCCCCTCCGAAAATTACCTCCCTAAGTTTCCTTCGTTAAAGCCCGTCTCTGCATCGGGCCCGCTCTTGAGAACGAACCACGTCGAGCACTTCCATTCGGGCCCGCTCAAGCCCACATCCAGCCCGCTATCCCGCAAGCCCAATGGCGTCAGTTTCTTCTCCGGCCCGTTGGGAAAGTCGACGGGCCATCCCAGCCCGGGCCCGTCTTCGAAAAAAGCAAGCAAAGGCGCCACCTTTAAGCTTTGGCAGTTTCGCAAAACCGAGAAGGGCCCGCGTAAGAAACAGACCGACCCGCCCATGCCCGCGGGCCGCGAAAGCAGCAGTTCTCCTTCGAACGTATATCCCCGAAATTCAGACGAAAAAAACAAGCCAAGAACCCTCGGAAACCTGCTCAGGGAAAACGGCTCTAACGCTTTTCCTCCCAAGAAGGACGACTACAAGCCGGCGAGCGCGCCGCCCGAGACCCTTGGGGCGGCGGCGTTAGCCTTCACTACGCAAACCTCATAATATTCATCGAAAAGTTGGTCCCTTCTCCTCACCTGATAGGAAACGACGCGAGGGACGACCTCTACAGCATGCTGCCCGCCACCATACGAGCCGCCCTTCGGGCCAAGCTGAGGCCCTACGCGGGCCAATTGGGCTCGGAGGCCTACGACACGGCCCTAGCCGGGGAGTGGACCGACGCTATCGCGGCTACCCTCGGGTGGCTCGCGCCGATGGCCCACAGCACGGTGAGGTGGCAGTCGGAGAGGAGCTTCGAGCACCACAGTTTGGTGTCGAGGACGAACGTTCTGTTGGTTCAGACGCTCTACTTTGCGAACCAAGAGAAAACCGAGGCTGCGATCACCGAGCTTCTCATGGGCTTGAATTACGTGTGGAGGTTTGGGAGGGAAATCAGCGCGAAAACGTTGGCTGGGTGCGGTAGCAGCAGATCGGTCGATGATGAGTATGTTGATTGATTAGGTTATGTGCGTGTTTTCTTTTTTGTATTGTACGTACGCAGAAAAAGGGCTGGAAAAAAAACCTAGCTTGGACGTATGGTCGATGGCCCGCGGTTGCTGATCTGTGGGTTTGTGGCCCGCACGGCCCGACCTGGAAGATCCGCTTGGACAGCTCCTTGCGTGTTTATGTATGAGTAAGTTTGCTGCTGGCTGTATAGGGATTGTGATGCTCATGAATATTTATATACAGAAGTTTGATATGGAGTAAATTCAAAATGGAGATATTTCAGTAGATGTTTAATCAGAAGCCGTAATACATTGTATGCAGCTCTACAAACCACAATCAAGGTCTAGAAACCAAGTGAAATGCCAATTTTTTTTTATTCAAATCAAGGGAAATAGAATAGTTGCTGCGCCATCACACGAAATAAAGGAATTCATAATACATTCGAACCATCATTTGATTGAGAGGACACCGACGAAGATGTTAGTTCTTGACGGAGGTGACGTGGCTGAGAAGCATAGAGACGATGTCGCGCGAAATCTTCGAAGTCTGTTCCTTAAGGTGGCCGATTTTGCCCTCCGTTTCTTTCTCAAGGCGCTTCACATTAGCACCCGAGTCACCGCTACTCTGTGGGGATGGCACACGAGAAATTAAGGACAAAACAGTGAGGAAATGGATTGAAGTTCTAACATGATGAGGCATGATAATTGACTATATTGTCATTTTTTTCGGTTAATCTGCTATTGTTATTTGGTTAGATTCTTACCTCTGCAACCTTTTTCTGGAACTCAGCCTCCACCTGCGCACGAAATTCGGCAATTTCCTTCTCTGCTTCCTCCTTTGCCTGTCTTAATCTGGCTTGCTTGGCTGTACCAAAATGGGAAACCGAATAAATTTGCGGTTCATAAAAGTACATATTTTCGAATCAAACTTTTCGACTAGGATTTGATAATTTAAGTCAAAGGGATAAATAACCCAAGTCTACATTGAGTCAACACAGATAACCTAAAACCATACTACCACAACACAGCAGAAGGTACATGTATACCATTATTCGCCTAAAAATGAATGAGAGGAAGATTGCGGTAAGGATTCGCACAAAAGCCTGGAGGGTGTAATTACCTGTTCTAGCAGCATTAACGATATGCTGAGCTTCTTGCTCTGCAGCTAGCAAGAGTTGAATTCCATTCTGGCTATTGGAGGACGATGCCATACTGCTGAAAAAGGATGGCAAGTAAATTATGTCCATAATTAGTTCGTATCAAATCAATCTGAGAATCGGAAGAACCTAAATCCAGTGTTTTAGCACTTTGTAGAATTGGAAGAACCTAAATAAATCCACAAGCAATCACGACATCTACCAAAAACACCCAAATGTCTAAAAGATAGAATCTTTCTGACCGCTTATATTCAACATTCGATCTGCAGCTTCTTGTATTTCTCAAAACCCCTTGATATCCTTGATCATATCAAATTCAGGAAAATCCATGGCAAGAATCTTCAGCTAAAAACTAACTCAAATTCGAGCCCTATAGCTATCGTAATCGCATAAAATGCCTCATTCACCAACCAAATCCCAATAAACCACGACCCCCTTTCGACACCTTTTCTACACCGTAAATTTTGGAATAACACAGCATAATCTAACCATCTGAGCTGGTCAAATAAACGAGCGTAGGATACAGCTCACGGAGATCTACACATTAACAACTATTTGGATTGAAATTGAAACAGAAATCAATCCAGCCACAGTAACAGTAAGATGATCATCATAAGCTAACATGAAAAGATAAGGTGTGAGCAGATTTACCCGATCGGAGGAGAGCAAATCGATCTGAGAAACGTAAAATCGACGAAGACTAAAGAAGAAACACGCGGAAAAATAATCAATCAGTCGAAGCAAAACTGACCACAACTCGACAATATTACTTCTTTTTACTTCTTTTAAATCTCGCGACAAATAATTGTGAATTTAATTAGTTGGAATAAATGGATTTTTTATTGGTTAATTTCAAAGGAAATGACGTAAAAGCCACTTGATGCATAAGGAATTGTGGGCTCTCAAGTACACGTCACGCCTCGGTGGTTGTACAAAAAAATATCTCCTTTCTCCCAAACTTCGCAGTTAGCACACGTGTTAATGCATTATTGATTATTGGGAAGAACAATAAAAAAGGATTTGAAGACCCACAGATCAAATCTTAATCACTGCCGTCAAGCACCACTGATTTTGAGCTGAGCCAAAATTTTCTTGATTTGCAGTGTTAAGCTCAAATGAACTGCCTTCAGAGCTTCCCCAGGTTTAATTTCTCTTCTTCTTTGTTGATTTATTTCCTGTTTATTTTTTTTTTTCTCGGTTCAATTCTACGGGCCCACAATGGTAGCATAAATTTTTTTGCTTGATACTCTGTTTTGCTCGTCAACTGTAGATCCACTGCTTTGCCGCTGGTGTGCTTGAAAAGCCAGCATGGAAAAGCTCAAAGCCATTTTACTTTCTTGGTAAAGCATACCTCTGTGTTCTTTGTTTATATTTATTCCTATTGTCATTCTGATTTTGGTTAGGCTGCTATCTCTGTAATGAATTTCTGATTAAGAATGGACATTTTTTATGGGATCTTCAGGGAATCGCCAAAGGTACCGATTGGTCTGGAATCAGGCCATTATATGTAAAGGTAATGACTCTTTTTCTTTGTAAAATGTTGTCTGAAAAGGGGTGTCCTGTTATTTCTTGATTATACGAGATACTATCTTCATCTTTTCTTCGTCTTATTGACAGTTCTTTTCTTTCATCTCTTCATTTAGTTGTGGTTTATGCTTATCCACCTCTCAGCATTCGAGTGTTGAGCTATACCTTCTTATTATGCTAACAGAGGCCCAAGTTATGCTATTTAAGAAACATTGATTCTTACGCTAAAGAAAACATTGATTCTTTTTCCCAGGCTATATCTGGTTCTTCATCGAGTACGGAGAAAGACGAGACGTCGAAAATGGATGAAAAATCAGAAACGTACAGCCAAGACATGACCGCAGCTATGGGGGCGGGTAAGTTCAAGTTTCATCGAATAATGGTAAATTTTCTTATTAAAAAGGGAATTTATATTTTTTCCATGTTCTTAACTGTGGAAGATAAATTATTCTGCAACAGTGCTGACGTACAGACACGAACTTGGGATGAACTATAACTTCATTCTCCCCGATTTGATCGTGGGTTCGTGCCTTCAAGTAATGAAACTCACTTTGGGTTTTTTTTTTTTTTTTTTTGTAATAAAAAGCTTTCTGCTATATATACTCTCTTCTTATTAGCTTTTATTCTGATCGACAGACTCCAAAAGACGTCGACAAGCTTCGTAGCATTGGAGTGAAAACTATATTCTGCTTACAAAAAGATTCAGATCTTGAGTATCCTAATAATGAACTAATATTTGCTTGTTATAAATTTTAAAGATTTAACCTCTGTTTGAGTTCCTTAAGCGACGTTTTTTAGATATTTTGGGGTTGATATCGCCGCCATTCGTCAGTACGCCAGCGAACTCGGCGACATTCAACACATTCGAGCCGAAATTAGGTCACATATCGTCCTTCAATTATTTTTATTACAAGTATTCTTTTTGTTCCCTGACGAATTTTCTTTTTTAAAATAGGGATTTCGACGCTTTCGACCTGAGAATGCGACTCCCGGCGGTTGTTAGTAAGCTTCTGAAGGCTATCGCTCGAAACGGCGGCGTCACTTACATTCATTGCACCGCCGGCCTTGGCAGAGCGCCGGCGACCGCCGTACGTATTATTTTCTCAACGCTTTGCGCTATTATTTAATTTTCTTTAATGACGATAAAATGTCGTTCGACCGTCGTTTTTTTTTTCTCTTTTTTCGAATTATAGTTGGCCTACATGTTTTGGGTTCGAGGATATCAGCTCGCCGAAGCGCACAAGCTGCTCACGGTAAAGTTCTTATGTTAGTTTTCTAGTCGAGCGAAAAAAATTCTTACGGTAAATGCAAAT
Source organism: Craterostigma plantagineum (assembly GCA_027422505.1). Lineage (NCBI taxonomy): Eukaryota > Viridiplantae > Streptophyta > Magnoliopsida > Lamiales > Linderniaceae > Craterostigma > Craterostigma plantagineum. Next base: position 28,809,210 of record JAPQWV010000003.1, on the reverse strand, counting down.
GTTTTTTTGCGCAGGGAAAGAGGCCGTGTTTTCCTAAGCTAGACGCCATTCGAAGCGCAACTGCAGATATCGTAAGCGTTCGTTTTTTCTTCTTTCTCTTTTGGTAGCGCAAAAGTACTCATCGTCCATTTGCAAATATCAAAATAATTTTTTTTTATAACCGTAGCTCACGGGATTAAAAAAGAAGCCCGTGACGTTCGCCTGGTCAGGCAAAGACTGTTCGACCGTGGAAATTTCTGGGCTCGACGTCGGATGGGGTCAGGTAATAATAATAAATAATAGTAGTTATAATAATAATAGTTGTTATTCTCATTCACTAATTACAACGAAATCTTTAGCTCGAAGTAATTTTCTTTTTTTTCTTTTTCTCTGGTGCCAGAGAATACCCTTGTCCTACGACGAAAAGCAAGGTTCATGGATTCTACGTCGAGAATTGCCCGTAAGCCTTCAACACTAAAAGAATCGTTAACCATAGTTAACACGAACCCTCTTCTTACATACGAAAATCGGTATATCTCTTCATTAGGAAGGACAATATGAGTACAAGTATATCGTGGATGGCGAATGGGTGTGTAACAAAAACGAGCCAAGTACTAAGCCCAACAGCGATGGCCATGTCAACAATTACATTAAGGTTATCAAATGCATATCAACTTAACCTTTCCTTTTCCTTGAAAAGGTTTCGATTTCGAATGGTAATAATAATATGGGATCAACTGATAAATGCTGTTAAAGGTGTCTGATGATAATACGAGCAGTATTAACGCTGAGATTAGGGATCGTTTGGCTGGCGAAGATGGCGACCTTTCGGCCGACGAGCGCCTTCTGATTAAGGAGTTTTTGGAGAGCTTTGAAGGTGAAGATTATTAAATTCTCAGTTTTGAGTCTGAGTGAGATATTAACTGGGAGTGTTTGGTCTATAATAACATCAAGACTTATATAATGCATGTAATAATCTTACATATGGATGGATATGTGTGTGTATGTATGTATATATGTATTTCAAATAAAGTGCGCAAGAAATTAACCAGGGGCAGTCAACCCTGAAATCTTCTGTTTCTTGTAATAAGAACGAGGAGAAACTGTAGGGAAGATCTTGCGCAATCACACGCAATAAGTAAATTTTGTTACTATTGGTGGAATTGAAAGTCGCATTGAATTAAATTACATGGAAGCTTAAAAGCACGAAATATGAGGTATGCCGATATGCGTTGATATTTATTAGCATATGATGCAGCTATGACAATGGGACAAAATATCAAACAATTGAATGATAAACAATGTTGTAATACATTCTATATTGTTATAATTGAATGATTGATCCTACGTAGTAACAGAGACGTCTAAGTTAAAATTCAATTACGATGTTTGCACGTGAACGGTGGTGGGACCCACATGAATATTACTACTTTTAACTTTCTTGCAGCTAAATATTCTTCTTCGAGTGAGAAGAGAAAAATGAGCATCGATTTCAGCTCAAGAAAATGGCTTCTACCCCGTAGTTAAAGACATGACACGATATTTGCAATAGGAACTAATTAAATCATATCAAGCGTTTATGTATATAAGTACATAAAGCATGTAAGGAACAATAAACAAAGATGCTCGTTTTCCTCTTAACCACACGTACCATGTAATCGTATATGTTCCAAACTTGGGAGAAAATAATTTATACTATACATACATATAAATATATTGAGTGAGAGAGAGAGAGAGAGAGTGAGAGAGAGAGTGAGAGAGAGTTTCATCAATTCAATTGCGGCCTTCGCTTACACGCCTCCTAACAATAAATACCCTCAAAGGTCATCCAACTTCTTGCACGCAACACAAATTATAGATACGAGAAAAAAGGAAAAAAAAATTCAAGAATAATGTCTACTACTACTATAGATCTTGAATTAGTGGAGAGGTTGCCATTGATAAAGGTAGAAATATCAGCTTCACAAACAAGCAGATCAGATGGAGGCAAATACGACGATGATGATGAGTGTCACACTCCTAAATCTCCCAAGCATATGATCCCAGAAACCCTAATATGCCCACCTCCGCCGAAGAAGAAGAAGAAGAAGAAGAAGCTTACGTACAATGATCACCGTAAGATCGCCTTCATGGATGATATGATGGTTGAATCTTTCTTGTTTGCAGTGGAGAATAATTTAAATGGATCAAGAAAGAGGAATAGTGCTGTCTCAGAAATATGACGACCCCTCATGTTTTCTCATGAAGAACCATTTTTTTTTTTTGGTATTGTGTTGTAGATTTCAATGTTATTCATGTATGTTTGAAAAAAAAATGGCTTCTTTTTTTAATTTCCAGGTAGAATAAAATATAAGGATATGAATGTAAACCCATCTAATGCCTGAAAACTTAATCTTGGTAATGGATGGAATGCTTCGACAACAACCTCGTAGTCCATTAAAATATTCATTTATTACTCCTATCCTTAAATCACCGCTCGAATGACGAATAAAATAAAACAATATGCCAATGATATAATAAATGGGATTATACAAAAAAATGAATCTTGAACGTAACTGATATCTCCAATGAGACATGTTGCCTAGTATTTCTCTAGATTTTGTTGCTAAGTAATAATAAAAATTGAAGAAATGAAAGGGTGCACTTGAGTACCTGGTTTCACGCCTAATTTAAAGATGAACTTGTCAAGTCAGCGTAGCTTCAATTGCGTATATTGTTAACCTCAGTTGTTGGTAATATATATGTTTTTAAGATTTATTCCCTCATGTTCTGTAATATTGGCATTATCGTGATGATTTAACAAGCTTAATTAGAAGCTCTTCTTCATATCCACAACATTTTAATAATAACTGCACACTATATAATATTCGTGACATTTTGCTCTTAATTGATTAACACCAGCAATTTGACTTAATCATTCGTCATCATTGATCTAATTAATCTTCCACACAATGTTCAGAGCTAAAATAGCAAAGTTTGTCGAACAGTACTGTAATAAGTCTCATGGTTCGCCATATTCATCCACTTATTAACATGTACATAATTATTTCAATTAAACACAAACATTTAGTCAAACATTTGCTCTCTCTAAATTCGTTTTTAGAGAGAGAGAGAGAATTACATTACACTGTTCATCATCTTCATCTTCTTCAGCATATAGGAAGAGGCTCACCATTCCAACTTTCAACACACTTCAACAAAGGATCAACGATGAGCCCTTTGCTCATAGCAACGAAAACCTTATCACACTCCTCTCCCGGCGAAACCACCTTCTCCCCCGTCAAAAACCGAGCGCCGACCACCTCCCTGACGAACTTATACATCGGAAAAGACCTGCAATCTCCGATCTTATTCTCCACCGCCGGCGTCCCCTCCTCCACCGCCGCCCTGGACGCCTCCACCTCCTTGGGCAGCGCCGCCTTTAGCTCCTCCTCGAAATCTGCAATCTTCAGAAAGATCGACTTGCTAGGGTCCTTCTCTTCCTCTCCGTTCTCCAGCGCGTGGGAAACCAACACCTGCCTAAGCTTCGTCATCAATGGGTAGGTCCCACTGCAAGGGTCGTCGATGTACCCAAAGACGTCCTCACGGTCGACGACTCTAAGGAGGTCCTTCTCGCAGAACCTCGCCGGGTGAAGCTCGCCGCCGGTCGAGCCGGTGGTTAGGGTTTTCTTGGCCGCCTGGCTCACGGCATTCTTCACGGCGTGCCTAAGGTTCTCCTCCAAGTGCCTCAAGTCTATCGCCTGGCAAAGAGCTACCAAGAAGGTGGCCGACATTAGTTTAAGGATGTCCAAAGCCTCGACGGTCTTCCTCGCCGAGATTAGCCCGAGTGAGTTCACGTCCTGGTTGTGCTGCTCGGCGCTCTGAACATGGTTGGTCACTGGGTTGGCCAAGAACTGAAGCTCCGAGCAGTAGGCGGCCATGGCTATCTCCGCCCCTTTGAAGCCGTAGTCCAAGCTAGGGTTTCGGCCGGCGGAGAGGTTCGAGGGGAGGCCGTTGCTGTAGAAGTCGTTGACGAGCTCGGAGAATTGGGCGAACATTAGCTTTCCGATGGATGCGACGGCGAGCCTAGTGTTGTCCATGGAGACGCCGATGGGTGTGCCCTGAAAGTTTCCGCCGTGGAGGGCTTTGTTCCTTGAAACGTCGATCAATGGGTTGTCGTTCACGGAGTTGATTTCTCTCTCGATCATCTTCGTCGCCGAGCGAATCACTTCGATTTGCGGGCCGAGCCACTGCGGCGAGGTTCGAAGGGCGTAGCGGTCTTGCTTGGGTTTTTGCAGTGGGTCCATTTCGTGGATTTTCTGGGCGGATTTTACGTAGGCGCTGCCGGCGAGTATGTGCTCCATCACGGCGGCGGCTTCTATCTGGCCTGGGTGGTGCTTGAGCTTGTGGGTCAGGTGGTCGGTGAACTCTGGCTTGCCGTTCATGACCTCGGCGAAGACGGCGGAGGTTACTTCGGCGAGGAGAGAGAGGACGTTGGCGTCGTACAGGGCGATCGAGGCCAGGCCGGAGCCCACGGCGGTGCCGTTCACTAAGGCGAGCCCTTCCTTGGGCTGAAGCTGGAAGAAGCCGGCGGTGATTCCGGCGAGTTCGAAGGCTTGCTCGGCGGTCAGGGTTTGGCCGGTGGGTCCGACCGCCTTGGAGTTGGGCCGGCCGGTGAGGAGTCCGGCGATGTAGGAGAGGGGCACGAGGTCGCCGGAGGCGGTGATGGTGCCGCGTAGGGGGAGGCACGGCGTGACGTCGGCGTTGAGGAGGTTTTTTATGGTTTCGAGGATTTCGAATCTTATGCCTGAGTAGCCTTGGAGTAGGGTGTTGATTCGCACGAGCATGGCGGCTCTTGTGCCCGAGCGCGGCAGCGCGTGTGTGTCGTCGCCGCCGAAGATTCCGGCGTTCAGGAATCTGACAAATGCATGACAAGAATAAGACAAAATATTCCTATCTAAAGAAGTATATCATTCGAACACATAAATACTCCTTTGCAAAAATACTTGTAATTTAGTATCCTGTCAGAATTTTTTTATATGTAGCTACCTAGTAGAATAAATTTTCTGCAGATAGGTACTCGATCCGCCGCAGTTACGCCGTACAACACATTAATGCCCTAAATCAACGTATTGTGTACGTCACACGTTGAAAAAATGATACGGCGTATTAGCACATTTAGGGACGACATCTATCACACATCACTCATCAGGTACTAAACACATTTAGGTACTCTATATCAACGTGTTATGGTACGCCATACACACACAGGAAGGTACGGCGCGACTGAAGAAACTGGTAAACATTAAATCGGTAATTATCTGGAAAAAATTTATTCAAGTAGGTATTTCTGCGTAGATATCACCATAGAAATATTTTTTAACTCGAAATCCCATAACATCATAGACCTCGGATAAAAGGAAAAGACCCTTTCTTTCTTGAAATAAAAAGAAAATCAAGAATAAAGGATTAAAAAAATATTATTATTATTATTACCTAATGAGCTCCGTTTGCAACGCGCCACCTTCCTTCGTCCTCCGATGAGAACTTGCCCCAAAACCAGTGGTAACTCCATAGCTATCAGTCCCACTGTTCATACTCTCCATAACCCAGTCGCTGCTCGCCTTGACGCCGCTCCTCGCCGCCTCGGAGAGCTCCACCGCCACCGCACTCCCTCTCGCCGCCACCGCCGCGACCTGTCCGATGGTGAGGGTCTCTCCGCCGAGCCTCACCGCCGGCCGACGAAACTCTTCTACCATCTTCTTAACCTCGCTTAAATGGCTGCCCTTGAGCGAATCTGCTGCAAATCCCCAGTTCAGAGGATCGTGGCCGCCGTTAACGGCGGCGGGTTTGGTGCAGAAGCCATTCGTGCGGTGGTCGGCGGCGGCGTTTACATGGGCTGCCATTGATGATCGGCGAAGGAGAAAACAGGCGTTGATTTTGAGAGGAGAAGGGGGGGTTTTCAGAAATGGAGTTTGGTTTGTGTTAGAAATTGATTAGATATGGTGTTGTTAGAGTTTAGACGATGCTCATATTTTTTTTAAGTTGCTTTGTGGAAATAATGAGTTCTTGATTTGCTTGTGTTCGATTTAGTTGGGGATTAAATAGAGTGGTAATGAGGGTGTATGTCATCATGTGTGTATGGATATGTATTGTTTTCTTTTTTCTTTAAGATAAATAATTGCAATACTTGACTTGCTATGTTACAAACTTAATATATATCTCAAATACTATGTTGTGGTCGAGCTTTTTTATTATATGTCTTGGGTGGACATAATACTTCAATCTTATTTCGACTCATTAACCATCGTAATTTTTTATAGATCTGACATCTGAGATAATATACACAGGTATAAAAGGGTTTCTTCCTTGGAACTTAGGGTCGTAAATTTTTTGCCATTGTGACTTGTCTAGGAAAATTTGTGATAATTGGTTATGGAATATTTATTTGACTTGTAGTTGTATATATATGTTACTCTAGTATACATTACATCAATATATATTAATGCAAATACTACACCTTTATGCATGTATTTCAAAATATGATGTGATTTGTGGTGTGAGAATGGATTTTGGTAGGTGAGTTGTAGAAATTAGGAAGGAATTGAGAGGGAAGGTTTGTTGAGGAATGATCCTGACCGTTGATTCAGGAGACAGATTGAACGGTTGAGATTGGAGACATGAGATTGTTTGGGGTTTAATGTATCTTTTGTCTGATAACTAATAAAAATGAGTGGTTGCGGTGGTTGGTGAGATGGTGGGATTGGTAAGAAAAATCATATATTATAATCAGAACCTTTTATTACAAGTCATTATCTAAGTTAATTACTATTTACAACTTTGGATAATGTTAGAAGTACTATTTTTTCCAACGAAATACAGATACTTAATTATGTAATTTTAATGTAAAATTCAGACGAAAATACAAAGCATGAATCTTGAATTTAAACCGAAATTTACATTAAATCAAGGACGCATGTTATATATATATATATATATATATATATATAGGACACGGTTTCTTATGGTAGATATTTGTATTTTAATTTAACCATTTCTGTTTATAACTTTTAACTTATTTCCTACGTGTATTATTTGAAAGACGGGGAAATGTGAAGGAAATTGATTTGTAACATATATGCGGCTTTCACTATCGTCTTTATTTTGACAAGTCGGTGGATTTTTGTAGATGAGTTTTATATAATTATGCACGAAAATTCTACTTTATTGAATACGATTTAATAAATATGTGTATATATATTGATCCGGTTACTATATATTTTAGTAAATCATCATGTTTATTTGTAGGAAAGTTCGTGACTCACGACGATATAATTTCATCATCTTATTGATGCGATAAAGAAATGCATTAATGATGCCTCGTTCGGTATATCAAAGTCTATCTTTCTCCGATTTTGATATATACGAATTCTCATGGCAGAATTTTTTTTTTTTTTGGTAGAATGTTTTGTATTCATTATACCACCATCGAAGTTTTGGACCTTTTACATCAGTGTTGCCCCCAGTTCACAACAAGCCATCATAATAAAGAAAAACAACAGACCCTTTGGTATGTAACAGACTCAGTAACTCTCTTAGCTCGACAGACAGACCTTATTCTCCATTTCATTTCAGAGGCAATAGCTTGGGATATCTGTTTCACACTCCGCTCGCCTTCTTCATGCAGTCTTCTGTTCCTCTCACACCATATGTGATAGAAAATTGATGCATAGCAGGCTATTGTAATACCACTCATGGCAGAATTTTAATACCCCACAAATATCTGAAATTTTTTTGTCACTGCAGTGTACTTAGAAAGAACCATACAACTAACTTTCTCACGTAATAAATTCTATTTCTTGATCTTCCATGTATAGGGCCTTCTAATTTATTTCATTAATATATCGAGCAAGCTAGCTATCGACTTCATCGATATAGTGTAGTAGGTCCAACGCAAAAGTAGTTATGACTTGCACGACGAAGTTGGTGGGAGTCGAAAATTCAATTCAACCAAAAAAAATAATTATATATCCTCATTATATGATAATTAAATTATATATTATGGTTCTATCCTACCAACCACCACCACTTCACATTGTTCAAACCAAATCATAGTCATAAGTGAGAAAGCTCTAATAAAGTTTAGAGATTTGAATCGTCACTCGGTCAAATGTTTTATCCCATAAGTTAAGAAAATGTCATTTCTTTGTAGAGTAATAGAACTTTCCTTTTGATGCCACTTGACTTGTTCCTCCATTGAATGAATATCTGTAAATTTATTGGAAAAGAATTCATAATTTCTCCTTCATTTCTTTGAACATTCCATGCAATGCAATGAAGCTGCTCTCTTCTCTCTCTTCTACTAAACGTACAGTAACTGGCCACGTGGATAAATGGGCCTCGAACATTCTAATGGGCTTTAGGCCCAATAAGTATATCATATCCTTTCACAGTTTACGATCTAAAGCCCTGCCAAAACCTCACAGCTCTTCGACGCACCAAATCCATGGGGTTGTCTTCGTTGAGAGTAGACCTGGGTAATGGGCCGGGTCCGACCGGCCCACTAAACCGGTCCAGAACCGGAACCGGTAACCGGCCCATTAGTAATGAATTGGGCCGGTTCCGGGAATCCGAAACCGTGGATTACCGGTTCCGATTCCCGGTTCCGGCTCGGAACCGGCCCAGCCGTTGGGCCAATTTTTTTTTTTAATTCGAAAAAAATAAAAAAAAATAAATCCGGAACCGGCCCATTTCAGGCCTGGGGTTCAGCCCCGCGGTTCTGGTCCGGTCCCGGGAAAATGGTCCCGGAATCGGAACCGGTACCGGTACTGTTCACGAACCGGTTGAACCAGAACCGATAGAACAGGCCGGGAACCGGCCCAATCCGGCCCATTACCCAGGTCTAGCTGAGACCATCTACAATTGTACCGCAAAACGCAAACGCAAATACAAAAATGCAGTAAAACTGCTCCAACAGTACTGCAAAAGCAAACACAAAATGCGTTTTTTGCTTTCCCTCTTCTGTTTCGAACGCAAATTTGCGTCTGAACGCAAAAGTGCATTTGATGTTTTAAAATTGCAAATAAGCCCTTTACTTGTATCGAATTATTAAATCTAACTTATAAAAATTATAAAATAAATAAAATATATTAAAGAATTTGAAAACTGTATACTAGGATCATAGTGAAGGAAGAAAGAAAAATTCAATGTCATAATACAAAGGAATAGGATGGCGAGGCTTTTGTTCTAGTGTGGCAACCGTAGCGTCAGACGACAAGGGAGAAGTGTTTCAAATTTCGAGTAGGCGGTTTTCTAATAATAATTTTAAAATAAAATCGCCTTTAGGAGGGAACAAAACCAAGATTCTCGTTTACAATTGGCCATTCGACATTTTCCATATAATTTTGGCTCAACACTAATACAAAAAAAAAAAGTTATCTTACCTACGAAGTTCAGAGTTACAATATATTAAAGGGTCAATTCGAAATCAGGCCCCATTAAGGATTTGATTTCGAATTCAGGCCTATTTGAGAATTTTTTAGGTTAAAGGACCCATTTTGTGTGGTGTAAAAAAGTGGTATGAAAGATATATGAACTGGTATAGAATGATCGCTTTGTGTTACAAACTTCAACATACTAGTATGTCAGAGCAATGAAGTGGTACTGCAGAAAATAAACTGGTATCAGATGATCATAAACTGGTACCGAATTATGGTTTTGTGGTACAGAATTTCAACATACTGTTATGTAAAAACAATGAAGTGATACTGACAAAAAATGGGTCCTTAAAACTAAATTTTTTACCAAAAGGTCCTGAATCCTAATTATAGGAAGACCTAAAATAAAAATGCCCCTCTATTAAAACACAAAATTTTAATATATAAATATAAACATCAAATTTCGTTCAGTATATCAATTTATATTTTTCACCTTCTACAACCTTCCTTATTTAATGGAAAAGCTTTAAATTTTTTTACTCGAATTTAGTTGGGGTTAATCTCGGAAGAGAAAATCCCCTACAAAAATAAGCGTATGCCGCTAAATTGCGGCAGGCACACGGTATTCTTTAGTAAAAGGCGAAAGAATAGTTCGCTATGTGCCTACCGCACGGCTGCGTGAGTTGGAACTGCTCAGCACTGTCCTCTTTATATACGCTCCACTTCGCTGGCTCTCACCATAAAAGATCGGTGTGGGACGAAACTCCCTCACCAATCACGGGCCGCAATACCACTTCCAAGTTGGGCCTGAGGCCCAAACTACATCAAGGGATCATCATTACATTACACCATTCCGACCGTACATTCTCTTTATGTCCGAACCATATGAGGAATCATAATCAATCAAATCCGTGATGACATTACAACAAAAATAAGTTCAATAAAACGGATTGGTAAGCTATAATTAGAGCAATGCAAAGCCTGGTGGGTGTTCAAGTGTATCTTTATGTCGTTGCTGAAGTTAGCGAAGGGACAAGAGCTTGGGAAAAAAAAGAAAGGCTGCAACTTTGTGGTGGTGAGTTGAAAGGTCATATGAAAATGGCCCCTTTTGGAGGATCTTTTGTAGGAAAAAAGGTTGTAATAAATAAACTATAATTTCCAAAATCCATGTAGACATAAGCCATATACTACTGTTGTCTTTCCAATTGAGTATTTGAGTCACAGCACAGATAGTGAGAAAAAGGAGTTGTATTGTATGGAGAATAGTCGAATCAATTTAACAACGTTGTTAGCGAGGACGACAAGCTATGCGAAAAAGGAAGCCAGACAATATTTTGCAGTATAGTTCATGGAATCTTTTTTATTTCTTTGAGTTGTCATCTATGGCATGATAGCTAGAGTGTACACGGTACAGCAGATTCTATAAAAAAAATTAATGACGTATCATATGTCAAAATCCCACCCACCATGGGCCTCTATAATCTAATATTAAGCGACGATGAGATTCTGATACATATCATATGCCAAAATCCCAATGAAGTTTATATAAAACCACGATTAAGTGCCTAGCTAGCTTGGATTCTCTATAATCTGTCTGGGGTCATTTTCATACTGTTATAGAATCATAATAATATAATCATAATGATAGTATTAAATGGAAAGGGACTGGGAGTTGGGACACACAACTGTCATTGAATTTTAAGGGTCCTTTCCTTAGAAGAGAACGCACACAGTCTTCAAGCATAAGAAGTTGGTACTAAATCCTTGGTATAAAAACCAATAAAAGGCAGTACACGACAGTCAAAGTCATACAATACATTAGTATTAGTACTAGGTTTTTGATTCATCTTTTCAACGAGGAACAGTATGATTTCAGAGGACAGTAGTATTAATGGCTTGGCTTGCCTGGCTTGTACTATGAAAAAAGAGTGGCCTGGACATTAATGAGGAAACACGAAAATGATGCTCTATGGGTAATACAAAACAAAATACATTCTTGAGCTCAATTAACCTCAACTGCATTTTTGTCTTTTCATGAAATTAAATAGGACGATAACTATCTCGATACCGTGCGGGCGAAGAAGAAGGGGCAAAACTCGACGTCGAGAATCCTGATGATGCTGCTGCGGTGGACACGAATGGTAATCCATGGGGCCCACGGGAAAAAATGGCGGCCACCTTCGCCGAAGATTCAATTTCCATGCCATTGCCTACAATTGTTCCCTGTACAATGAATGTTTTATCTCAGACACAACCTTATTACTAGCAATTTAGACAATAAAAATAAAACAACTACCAACCTTATAAATAGGATGAATCGAAGAATCGAATCGATTCATAATGTTTCCCATATGATCTATTCTGCGAGTATCGTCACCATAGGCTCCATGAGACGGTGGTGCTATGCTCAAGCTTAAGTCTATCTCGTGGTGCTCGCAAGCTGGCATATTATAGTATTTGAAAGAAAGTAAGCCAATCGAAATTTAGACAAATTACATACTAATAATATGATTTCAGATCTTTTACATGTATTGTAAGTCTCCGAGCTCATCAGGTATTCGTAGCTCCTCGGTTCGAAATTAGTGACTGCTTCCTTTCCATTACATTTAATGGCAGCCTTGTCATAAGCCCTAGCCGACGAAACGCATATTCAGCAAACAATAAGAAATAAGTCGAAAGACGAATGGAAGTCTCTCACCTTGCAGCTTCTATCTCGCTGTCGAACAAGCCAAGGTAGACGTACCTTCACAAAAAAACGATGTAGATTGTAATCATCTCAACCAAGGGAAAGAATTAATCTGACATCAAGGTGATGTATCTTACTTCTTGCCCAGAAATTGTCCCATCCTAGCTTCCCAACGCCCGCACTTGTGCAGCGTGACTCCCCTGTACTTCGAACTCCCCCGGGCAAAGCCAGTGCTCTGCCGACGAAGTATGTGCACGAATTCTTCCTTGCTCAAGTTCTTCAACTGCCCAGAGTAAGGAAACGAACGAATCGACTCGGTCAGGAATTTCTACGAACACAAGAAAGGGGTTGCGTAAAGCATAACCTACGTGCCGAAGATCTTCCTCATAGTCGCTGGCATTGAAGTTGATGTCAGCATCGGTTCCACGGAACTTAATTGCTGCACGATCATATGCCCTACAAGCCGTAAAGTAAAGCATAGAGATAGTATAACACCTTGGAATCTCACGATTAAGATCAGTCATCGACAAGGAGAATTCGTACCTAGCAGCAGCATGGGCAGTGTCGAACCCCCCTGATGTTCAAATATTGCAATTCAAGAATTGTCAGCATAACACATGAACAAAGGTAAAGAAAGATGAAGACCGTGGTTTTAATCGGCTTACCTAAATAAACTTGTTTACCACAGTCCCTGAACAAACACGAGAGAGCCACTTGTTAACAGTCAGCTCAAATATGTAAAAGTTCAACAAAGGTGTTTGTTATATACATAGAGCTTGTTCGTAATCTTAAGGAAGGTATATCCTTATACCCATGTTCAAGCATTACGCATTACCAACACATAAAGTGTAAAGTAGACCAACAATTACGAAATATAGCTAGCAAAATAAAGGAAACGCATTAATTTTTCCTGAATTGATCTGTTATGATTTAAATGCATCTAAAGGCACAGTAAAGACAGAAGCACGAAAGGCAAAAAGCACAAAAGTATCAGTTTCAAACGAAGTTTTCCGAGCTTGACTTCGAATAACAATAAAGGAAAAGAAGTTCGTCGGAGCTCCGATTTGAACAAAATCAAACTGAAGTTATAAGCACATTTTCACCTTATAGAAAAAGCCACAAAGCACTGAAGATCCACTAACAAGTAATCAACTGAAACGGCCGCCGATCATTACGCTTACCAAATATGAGATTCCCAGCGTCCAGTGCGTCGGTAGAAAGTCACGCCACGATACTGAGAGCTCCTCGACCTCGGTCCTCTCCTGCTTTTCTTCATCTTCTGCCTCTTGGCAGCTGCGCTCAGCTGCTCCTCTTCCTCCACAGTACGCCTCAGTTCAAACGAAGACACCTCGGCAAGGAAGAGCTCGGCGGTGCGCATCCCCGACGGTTTCTTCTTCTTCTCCTCACCGCTCTCTTTCCATATATCAAATTCCACAGATTCGCTCGAAGTGTCCGCGTTGACGATCGACGAGCTTGAGCTTCCGGAATATTCGTTGCGATCGTCGGCTCCGTCGATTTGGTGATCGACGGCTAGGCTGAGGTTGAGCATCATATTGAATGCTTTCTCTTTCTCTCGAGTAAAGAAGAGGAATGAATACAATACTAGGTGCCTTGGAGTTATAGATATAGAGGTAGATGTGTATCTCTATGTGCGTATATATATACACGTTACATATGTACGTAAACACTGTTGAGTGAAAATTCTACGACGAACATATTTAAATTTGACTTTGTCTTCTTTATCCAGCGGGGGAGCATCTCTAATATAAATACATAACGATTAATTTATGTACCATATGACAATATATCAAGTAACATGACAGTAACATATCAATGTACCACTTTTTAAACCAATTAATGCAAGCGGTGGAGTGGAGGTCCTGCCTATGTTAAGAGTTTAATTAGTATAATTATGTAAATGTTGACTTCATTACCTATGTAGTCTCAACATTATTAATTTAATCGACTTCGCCATCCTAGCATCTTCGTAGCATCTATTTCCCTTAAACTTCCACGGCGGCGCGTGTCGAACAATTCCTTCTTGAAAGGCCGGCCCGGGCCGGCCCGGGCAAAAGCTTAGGGCAATGGACCCAAAGAGTAATAATTATGTTAATTAATAAATAACGGTAAATAACCGACAGGTAAGGAAATAAAGATAAATTACGATTAGACAACTCGTGTCGAAGATTAATGACCGCAGTCGATTACACGAGCGACGCTGAGCGCGTGGCTAATAAACAAACTTAACTAACACACCGTACACATCAAGTCCTCAAACTAGTGTGTGTTTTGGCCAACATATGCAACAAGTACATGCGAGACAAAATTGAATCTTAGGCTTACTAACCTTAAACATGTTACGTATATCAGAATTTTATTTGGACAACTTCAGACCAAAGCGTGCGGGATATCGTACTATCGAGAGAGTTCCCCCGTTCCCGAAAAAAGAAACCCCATTCGTATCCCTTTTGCGTGGGGGCGGGATATGCTCGTAAGAAGAGCTTTGCATTGCAATCGACAATTTGATTCGTTACTCAGCACCGATTACTCCTATCGGCTTGGTGCAGACTTCATAGGACGATAGGACCTGTTTCTGCAATGAAGCAAACGACCATTTCCATGTTAGTCGATAAATAATTGTGTTCTATGTACTTCTCTGGGAAAAAAAAAGTAGTTAGTAGTAACAGAATGAATACTTACGATTGGCTCGAAATCGGGGTTGGATACGTTGACGGTGAGATTTCTCATCAGCAACAAAACCTGGAGAACACAGCCAAGCAATCGACTAGTAAGCTAAGATCTATTCGAATTTGGAAAAGAACAAAAAAAAAGCGTGTTAAGATCCAAATAGGGAACTCACGGTTTCGAAGCTGATGGGGTCCATCTCCTTGAGTTTAATGATATGTCTCTTCCTACTGTCTGGATCAAAGACGCTCCCGATGAAGCTGTATACTTCAGCAAAATTCGGAATGCCTAAGAGAAACAAAAAACCAGCCATTCATCGACTAAGACTCAATATTTGAAACCATATGCTCTACTACTTATAGCCTCATCAACAATAAGCAGATGCTACTGAAAAACAAGATTGTTCAACGGATAATACGAATACCATGAAGTACAGGGCCTTTCTTTCCCTGCTTTGTCATCACTGAACTCGGTGTCATATTGTCTGAATCTCCGAAGCCACTCATGTTGCAGCTTCTAATCCCCGTAGTCTCACTTGGCCTAATATCGTCTGAATAAGTAGTGACGTTAGACTCAGTGCGCACCAACATTTCATTCAACTATTGTTTAATAAGATAGCTTTTGCCTTTTACATGCCTTCAATTGGATTGACGCCTTTCCCAGATGGCATAGCATCACTTGACGGTCGGCCTACAAGCAGTGAAGCATCATCCCACGATGGGTATCTAGGCGCAAGAGGATTCATGGATAGTTGTTGAGGCGCTAAAACTGCCACCATAAACAATTTTTGTGAGAAAAAAAGCTAACTCAAGGTTCTCACTTCAAAAAAATATATCAAATACAAACCTGGTTTAGGCGCTTTCTGAGGATAAGGGTGAGCAGCTTTACGCTTGGGACGGGGCGGAGGGACATGAGCTGATGTTCCGTTCTTCTGAACCTTCAAGAAGTACTTCTGAGCATGACTTCTAATCTGCATTGAGTAGGACAAAGGGCAAGAGTAGATCAGTTTAAGAGTCAGCAAAAAGATCCTAGAAATTCGCTGGTATTAAGAAGCTCCCAAGTTTGAAGAAGATCAGCAGCGAGTCAGCTTTAGCAGTGGACGATCGTAAAATGGGCACCTGAATGACAGTTTTCGAGCCAACGAAATCTTCAATTTTCTTCCAGTCACGGTCGAACCTGAAGTTCATAGCGGAAATTGGAGTGCTAAGCTAAGCTTCAGAAAAATTTGCCCCATGCTACTACACAATATGACAAAAAAACATCCTGCTCCACATATACAAAAGAAAGCCTGATAAACCTATCATATCAGCCACCCTTTTTTAACAAGTGAAAACAGCTAATGTAATGGCGATGTGTAGTAAGTGCTGATTGAGGCGGACATAATTCGAAAACCATGACTAGATTCAGCTTCAATTTACAGAGAAAGCACATGTCAAAAGATAAAACAGAAGCGAATAACGAGAAAGGTGAGTAAGTCGGAGACTCAACAGTTCGAGGGCTTCGAGGAACTTGTCGTGCTCTTCATCCGTCCAGCTCTCTCTCGATTTAGTGACCGTGTACGGCTTTCGAACCTTCTTACCCGACCCATCGCCGCCGGACAACGCCGGCGGTTGCGGGTTCGACGAAGAGGAGCCGCCGTTGTTCATGTTTGTTGGCTGGCTCTCGAGCTTTATCCTTCGGAGAAAAAAAAAACACAGCACTGGGAAAAACGAAGGGCTCCTTAGCTGTGTTTAACCAATCCACAACCTTCTTCACGAAACGTATCGGTGCCGATCATTACTCGTGTGGTAGTAAGAGCTTATTTTCCCGCTCGTTTCGTTCAATGGCTCGTCTGCCGTCAGATGATGCGAATCGACGGCCGATAAACTGTCAATTAATTTGTGGCTCAAATTGCTCCTAGTAAACGACAGAGCCATTAAAATGTGGGCCCACGTGTTTACAATTTGCTGACACGTGCTATGATTCGCATTCACGCAGTTTGCCACGTTGGGCGGGTAGGTTTTGTATGGCTTAGAAAGTTTCGGCCAGTTGTATAAATTAACGGTTTTGTGAGTAATTACGTTAGTGTGACGTATTGTAGGGATTAATATGGACTGTTGAAAAGAGAGGTCATTTTTTTTAGTTAAAGATTCATTGAACATAGTAAATGCCAAACATTACGATGAAGTGCAAAAGAAAAAGATTGCTTGGGTTCAAGTACCAATACGCTGAAAATAGTAGCGACATCAATTATACGTTAGGGAACAACGCCAGGCTCCACTTTCCAGATTTTCTATTACCAGCGGAAATATGAGGCCGCAATAAATAATAAATAATTCCATACTCCTTAGAAAAAAAAAAAATAAGGTTTCGGAAAAAAGAAACACAAATACCAACCAATTAATGGATATTCGTCTTCGAGTCGCGAGCTTCTCTTCGCTCAATTTACTGAGCACAACCTCAATAAATCAGCACTGCTTCAAAACTCGATGCGCCAATCGACCGCCGCCGCGGCGAAGCAACGGCGAAGATACCGGCAAAGGTTCTGATTACTGTTAGTAGTGCCGTTAAATTAATTCTGGATTAATATTTCTCATAGAGATTGGTATAATATTTGGTCGTTAGGTGACGGTGATTCCTCCTCCTCAAGGGATTGGGACAAGGCGTGGTCGAAATTCAAAAAGCAAGGGAAGAAGACGCTGTTTTCGAACTTCTCACCTGAAAAGTACGTGAGCTGGAATCCGAGGCGGTCTGAGTTCCCTTTGTCCGAAGAAGTCGACCCTATCAAAAGAACGGAGAGGGCAAATCTCACGCCATGGACAAGCCCTAGATTCACAATTGCTGGTGCCATTGTTATAGTTAGCTTTCTTCTACTCTATACCATTTTGTACCCCGCTTGAATTGCTTTTCGATCGATCGATCACATACACACAGTGCCTGCATATCTCTAACTTTGTGAGTTTTCTACAAAGTACAATGGCAGTTGTGTCATGAACTCTGTACTCAATCTGATATCATTTCCACTGGTTAAAAGAAGGGATTTAAGGTATTTGAGTGTATGAGTTTGCTTAAGTGTCTTTTTTTGGGATAAATGGAGAATTGAATCGAAGCGTAACTTATGGGCATACAAAGTTATTGTTTTTACCTGGGCCTGCGAATATAATAACCACCTTGTTGCCTGCGCATGTCAAAAGATATACATATGTGAGTGTGTGATGCAATGGAGCATTCCATAAGAAACATAGACAGAGGCAAGAATTGATGAACGTTTGTCGACTATTAGTCAGGTTATCGTGTTATAAGTTCGCATTCGATATATTGATTGGAGCATAAGGTAAGACGAGAGTAGGATGGATACTTACCAGCAACTCGTGTTCTCATAATCGTATACTTCTCATAGGAAAGTCCCCAACTTTGCCATTATCTTCACAAGCTTCTATCCAACTACACAAAAATATTTTATATTGCAGAAAAGGTTAGGGGTGATAATACCATGGGCACACTCCTTTAACAGGGTCTTTCACTTATAATTCTGTAGTGTAGTAGCAGATAATCAGAGCAGATTCAGTCAAGAATGTCCAACGTGAATGGGATCGAGTTAGAGGCCTCGTTTCAAAGAGTGACCGACACTTGTGCAGACGTTGTGAAATCCACAGATGTAGTTGATGAGGAGGAGGAACATTGTAAGGGGCCTGTTTCATTGAAATCACAATTTCATGCTATAAATTGCTTGGTTGAACTAAGTCTCTGTACTTTTTATCGACTCAATTGCTATTCTTTTGGACAGTCTTGCTCTTGCAGGGGCTACACAGGCCACAGTCATAACCACTACACAGTCCACTTTCTCAGCAGCAATACAATCAGCTCCGTTCCTACAGATTATGCATTTGCAAGAATAGAAGCATATCATGTAAGCACAAAGCTAGCACAATATACCTGAGATGGCTAGCGAATGCAACCGCCATATATCTTTCCACAACTCAGAAAATTGCAGTATCTAGTCAAGTCAGTTATCTATCTAAAAAAAATAACCTCTCTTTTAAACAATAATAATCCCTACGCTCGCGAGCTCGAGCTCTGGCTTGTTGGCAGTCGAGCCGAGCTTCGAGCCCATCATATTTGGGCTCGTTGCTCGTCGAGCCCTTATCGAGCCGATATTTTTATTTTTTAATATATTAAATATTTAATATTAAGAAAAATTAATTTATTTAATATATATCGAACTCGAGCTCGAGCCCGAATTCGAGCTCAAATACCTCGCATGACACTAAACTTATCGAGTTTATCGAGCCGAGCTGAGCTTTAACGTGTTTAACCGAGCCGAGCTCGAGCCTAAATTTTTCGAGCTCGAGCTGGGCCATGCTCGGGCTCGGCTCGGCTCGTTTACACCCCTATATATATAACATACAAAGCACATTGTCTAATGACTGAGATGTATCCGCAGTAGACTTGCCCAACCGCCGGTTAACCGTAACCGGCGGTTGGTAACCGGCGGTTGGCGGTTAGTCCGAGACTAACCGCCGTCTAACCGGCCGGGGCGGTTGCCGGTTAGCCGCCCCCGGTTGACGGTTAGTGTAACCGGCGGTTGGCTAACTGCCGGTTAAGGTTAACCGGCGGTTCCAACCGCCGATTTTTTTATTTTTTTTTTATTTTTTTTAATTAATGTTTTAATAAAGTTAGGTTTAGTATATTATTTGATCGAATTATGTATCGAAATCCACTATATAATTTGTAAGACAATTAAAAAAATCTACAACATTTTACAACGAACTTGTACAACACAATATGTAGACAAAATTTTAATTAACTAATTACAAATTTAGAATACAATACATAAATATAAATTAAATTAGCCTCCGTCTCCGTACGGTCCAGTCCGCATCCATCTAGGCAAATTTGAAGTCTTTTATATAGGGGCTTTGTCCGAGAAAGGCTTCAGCAAGTCCAATCGCCTAGCTAGGCGGCTGAACTTGCTGAAGCCCATCACGGGCTAAGCCACAAAAAAATTAAATCAGTCTTCTTTCCGGACTTCGTCCGAGAAAGGCTTCAACAGGTGCAGGCGTCGGGCCGGCCCAACGCCTGCACCTGTTGAAGCCCATCACGGGCGAAGCCACGATTCTTCGACTTTTCGATCGGGCTCCCTATAAAAAAATGCATAAACATGATTTACATTATAAGTTTAATTTTTAAAAAAAAAGAACAAGAAGTAATTATACAAATATTTACTTATCTTTTTTCGGGCTTCGTCGTGACTCGTCGTAATATAATAGGCTTGTTCAAATAAATTAGTACCTGAAAATAACAATTCATTAGTTAGCCAATAAACATAATACATATTTGTACGCAAAAAAAAAAATATAAGAGTTGAATACTTATCTTTTCGGGCTTCGTCGTTAGGTTTGTTCAAATAAATTAGTACCTGAAAATAACAATTCATTAGTTAGCACTATAAACATAAAAATATTTGTATGAAAAAAATATAAGAGTTGGATACTTATCTTTTTTCGGACTTGTTTGTTGATGTGGAGTCCCGGCCTCGCCGAATGCCTCTAATAATCCTCGCCGCCGTCGCCGCCGTTGCCTCCGCTTGTCTCCGTGCCGGTGGTGTCCTCGAAAAGGTCGTCGGGCGAGTCGCTGGCACGCTCATCTTGGGGTTATCGACATAAAGTTATCGACTTCTATGTTGAGGTTTTGGGAGGACCTTGGACGCTTGTTTGCGTTGAGGATGTCGTAGTAGTCAGCTAATCGTGAAGATCGACTACTAGTAGAACTAGATTGACTGCGCCCCGATCCCGATCGAGACGAGTCGTGGCCAAAATCGGGCTTATACTCTTTAAAGAGATCCTTTAAAGAGCTATGCGCTCGATCGAGTACGCTCTGCCAATAAATGCTATCGACTACCCTGCCCGACGATACCTTCGTATAGTAGCATTCTAGTAGTCTACCCGTACCATCTAAACGCCATCTCGGATCCAATATCTTCGCTATAATGAAGATATCCGGTAACTCAAAAAAATATTTGAGCCACTTGGTAGTCATGCTCCCAATGGCCTCGCCGACTACTGGATCAAACCGAAGCCCGTCGAGTATGATTGCGACTTTAACGCAATGATCTAACGCAAGTATGGAAGTCGGGTAATATGAACCCGACATCGCCTCGGTGGCATCGTGAAATACTTGAAGTATCTCACATAAACTGTTGCACGGGTCCCACATCTCCGGAAGTAAATTGTACGACAATACTCTGTTTTCGGCAAAAAAGTCGCACAGATGCTGTCGATACTCCATAGAACTGTACAGCAACTTGTAGGTGGAATTCCACCTGGTGGGTACGTCTAAACTAAACTTCTTGGCTGCTACACCCTCTCTAGCGCAGAAACGCTTCCACTTCTTCCACAAAGACGGGTGTCGCATCAGGTAGGAGATTGCGTAGCGTATAGGCTGCACCTGGTCCTTTAAACTAGCTAGCGCGTCTTGCACACAGAGGTTAAGTATGTGGCAAAAACAACGCACGTGGAAAAACCGTCCTCCGACTGACGGCTGACAATACTCGATCAAGCGTTCAATGCTCGCGTTGTTTGCGCTCGCATTGTCGAACGATACTGAAAAGACTTTGTTGACTATCCTATACTCTGATAAGATCGTCCTAAGCTTGATCGCAATGTTTTTGCGCCGTGTGCGCTTCATCGAACTCCCTATATGCGATCAAGCGCTTTTGTATCGTCCACGAATCATCGACCCAATGGCATGTCACGCCCATATAAGATGAACGTTGCCAATGATCGCTCCATATATCGGAGCAAATCGACACGGACGTTCCTAAACTACCTAATATCGCTACTAAGTCGCGCTTAAGCGCAATTACCGTCTTCTTAGTATCCCGCGTCAAGGTGCTCCTCGAAATCTTCTTCGCCTGTGGGTTGTATGCGGCCTTGATCAATGCTCGTAGATCGGGTCATCGGCAAATCGAAACGGTAGATGCTTCGCGGCTACGAACTTGGCAAGCTCGCGTCGCGCAACGTCCTCGTTGTAATGAAACAACGACGTTGCGCTTCCGCTCCCGCCGGCGGGTCCCGACGCGGACGAATCCGTACCTCCGAACATTTGCTGTTGGTTTTGTGCTACACCTAGCTTACTCGGGTGTTTCGAACGGAGATGGGAATTCATTGACCCATATCCGCCACCCTTTCTAAAATTATATTCCTTGGGACAGTAGTTACAAATGGCTCTAAATTGGTTGACTATACTAGTAGGTACCTTCTTGAAGTGTACCGCGAAGATGTCCGACTGTAGCCGCCGGGCGGCGGCGGTTTGCGTAGGCGCTTCGCTCTCCGGATCCTCCTCCACCTCCGTATGTTGCGCGGCATGCGAGCTTGCTCCCGGCGATGGTTCGAAACCGGCCGGCTCCTCGTTCAAGTCACCGCCGAGCACGTCGGCGATATCCAAGAACTCGTTCGGATCGTATTGTTGGTAGTCATCTTGCGATGAACTACCAACGACTTGCTTCCCTTTGCTGGCCCTCGATGCACGAGAACCACGTCGGCCACCACCACGATCCATCTACAAATAATCTACACACGGACTACGAAAAATATGGTTAGATAAAAAACTAAAACGGCATAACCAAGGGGGCCCGGCCGAAGCGAAACGTGGCGGTGCGGTCGTGCGGTGGAGCGGGGCTGCGGCGGGGCTGTGGCGGCTGGCGGGGCTGCGGCGGGGCTGCGGCGGGGCTGCGGCGGCTGCGGCGTGCGGCGGCTGGCGTGGTGGGGGCTGAGCGACGGCGCGTGGTGGCGTGCGAGGTGGCGGGCGGTGGGGCTGGCGTGGTGGGGGCTGGCGAGGTGGCGGGCGGTGGTGGTGGTGCGGCGGTGGTGCGGCGGTGGTGGACGGTGGTGCGGCGGCGGTGGTGGGCGGTGGTGGACGGTGGTGGACGGTGGTGCGGCGGTTGTGCGGCGGTGGTGGACGGTGGTGCGACGGCGGTGGTGGGCGGTGGTGTGGTCGGTGGAAGGTGGTGGCGGGCGAGGTGGCGGGCGGCGGGAGGTGGTCGGCGGCGGCGGGAGGTGGTGCTGGCTGGCGGGAGGTGGTGGGCGGCGCGTGGCCGGAAGAGAGGCGAGAGAGAGAGAGAGGAGAGAGACAGTGAGAGAGAGTGAGTGAGCTAGAGAGAGACAGTGAGAGAGACAGTGAGAGACAGAGAGAGAACGAGAGAGACAGAGTGAGAGGGAGAGAGAAAGATACCATTTATTTAAAGATGGTATTTCTTACCGTTGTAACCGGCGGTTTGTCCGGTTAACCGGCGGTTACACGGCTCAACCGCCGGTTACAACGGATAATTATTATTTTTTTATTTTTTTTTTTTTTTTAAAATTTGAATTTGGGCGGCGAATTCAAAATTTTAAATTTTAAATTTTTTTTTTGAATTAACTAACCGCCGGTTGAACCGCCTAACCGGCGGTTCCTAACCGGCGGTTTGCGGTTGGTCAAATCGACCAACCGCCCCGTAACCGGCCTTGTGCGGTTGCCGGTTACGGTTGCTGCCGGTTACGGTTTGTAACCGTAACCGGCGGTTCCGTAACCGGCGGTTCGGCGGTTAAACCGCCGGTTACGGTTGATTTTGGGCATGTCTAATCCGCAGTAACATGGCTTGACTTCCACCTTGAAAACAATCATCCACAATGATCATGTACTAATTCTAGACTGGAGCAGCAATGCAGAACTTTATATCAACCCTAGAAACTCACCCTACTCATCCACGTCACTAGATCGTCTAATCCAAGTGCCCAGTTTTCCATCGTGGCAAAGGCTAGAGCTAGAACTTTCCCCAAATCATTCAACAGATTATCAAATACGTTCAATTGATTAAATCGGATTTATTGTCGGACAAATTAATAGGGGAATCGGCTGAAAACTTATCTGGGAATACGGAGGCTGACGACGGATCGCCGATCAGCTCTCAGAGTTGAACTACTTTGGACTCGACGGAAATTTGATCAGCTGTTATCCGAATTGTGTTGGTGCCTTTGCCGACATCTAAAAAGCACGACGGACCGTACCGTACGGTGTGGCCATAGGGAGAGAAACCGCGATGTTCGAGAAATTCGAGAGATTTCAGATTTGCTATTTGCGTCATAGCTAGTGCAGTGGTGAGCGGTGGCCGCTGCTTTTCGCGGTATTTGAGCTTATTCGTTTCTTGGCTTGGCTCCAACATTATTATTTATATATACTACCTCAGTCCCACTTATTTCTTCCCATCTTTCTATTTCGGGCGTCCCACACAATTCTTCTCATTTCCATTTTTGGTAAAAAATTATCCCACTAATTAAACTAATTACATCATTAATATTAAAAAATGTCTCCTCGATTTGCGTGTCTATTAATAACTTTTCTCTCTCCATACCTCAAAAGATGTACTATAATATTAAATAATGTGATTTCTTAATCTCCGTGCCCCCTAATCTTCGGGAATATTTAAATGGGACGGAGGAAGTATTACTTTTTTTTCTCTTCCTACATTAATCGGTACAGTATAAATTACACACTTCTATAATTTTGAATTTTCTGTTTTATCAGAATAATATGTAAAAGCAGTTTTAAGCGTCAATGCATTTTTCGAAAATTTGCTGTACACAAATTTGAAATTTCTGAACGGAACACAGAAAGGGTTGCGAAACGTGACTGTATGATCGAAACTCATTTTATAAAATGATATGCTTCAAGACAATATTTGTGTTCTTGCCGAAACTATCGAGAATGTTGGAGTTGTTTTTATACTTACTAGTAACACACTCAAACGTGTTTAATGTATATAAATATTAAATTTATTTTAGTTTGAAATATTTCATAGAAATCATAATTTAAATTTATTTTATATGTTTTAAATATATAAAAAAGGAAAATTTTGATTTATTATAAATTTAAATTACGATAGAAATTGACTAAAAATAGTCGTTAAGTAAAAGTAGTACAAAATAAAATATAGCAATTAAAAGTAGTTAGTGTTTTTTAGTTTTATTAATTAATTTTTTCAATCTCACAGATCATTTGACGGTTTATCCTAGCCCATCACCTTAATATATCATGATAGATTTAAACGATAGTTTCGTTACTAAAAACAAATTCAAACGGCTAAAGAGATCATTATGCTACAATTCGACCATCATGATAGAGCAAAAAGTTGCCAACAAGAGAAGAAAAAACACTAACCAATAAAGAAAAATAAATAATCGGGAGCAAAAGAAAAACCAGATTCGTAATTTGAACAAAAAGAACTGAAAAGACATGCTACATAGTTACATACCAGTCTAAAACTCCACAAAATGCTTATCCATCGAATCAAAATAATCTTCACTTTCTTATGTTTTAACTTGACCGTCGCATATATACCCAGATCCATGATGTTAACTTGACTTTAGCTGTACTGAAATATACTATATGCTTTTCGAAAATCATTGAGCATATATATCAATAACATGTGACACTTTACGAATGTTTTTTTTGTCAATATATTCACAGTTTATCGAAGAGGGAATAAAGGTAAAGAGAGAGCTATCAAAGATTCAAACGTAACAAAAAACGAATAAAGGGAAAAGATAAAGAAATTATTTCCGAGTGTAAAGAAAACGAAGCGAATAAAGCGAAAAAGAAAAAAGAAAAAGCACGAACCTCTGACGGGCGTTACTAACGTTTCCGCAAAATCGGAGCGCATTCGCGTCCTCCGTTATCACGGCGTCATTGGAGGCAGATATTTTCTTGCCGAAACTGCCACGTGTCCCTTCAAATCCATTTTGATTTACTCCGAGCCCTTCCATCACTCGTCTTTAGATCTTGTACACGACATCCAAACACGTCACAGTATATCATCCGACGTGGCTTCTCAAGAGCCTGCAAATGGTCCACGTCATCGCCACGTAGGAATATAAGAAAATCAGATTTTTCCCACAGCCCCCGCAAAAGAATCAAATCTCTATACTGCCCTCGGACAAGGGGAAAGAAAAAATAGAAATACGTGAGCGCACACACCTGAAAAACACACGTTTATATACAAGATGAGCCTTATCTGTATGATCGAAAACCCTAATATCTTTATGTGTGATCTAAATTGAGCTCGCTTGTTTCGCTAGGTTGTGCGACTGATGCGTTTGTTTCTGTTTATTTCTTCTGTTGCTGTTCGTTCTTTTCAGAGTTGTCGCCGGCAGATTTGAGCTCGTTGACTGTTGATTTAGGGAGATTTGCGAAGGTAAAAGGAGCTATTGTTCTTCTAGATGTGTAGCCTGTCAAATAAATATCCTACTGATTGTTTTTTTACTTACAATTTAAATTTCTGTATATTTTTTTTACCATTGTGTTTCATGTATTTCTGAGGTGTGCGAAGTTCATCTGATAATTCGTGATGGTTGTAAAAATATATTGAATATATGTATATGAGAACGTGCTGGTGTTCGTCTGCCTCCTTAAACAGGCTTGAGAGCTTCCATAGAATTTAATTCGTAAACGGTTTGGTTTGAAATTCTTATGGTGAGGTATGGTATTTTTTTTTCAGAAAGAAATTTGTTAGTGTTATGTGTGGTTAGTTTCTTTTACCGTGCAGTTTATGACGATTTCGTTGGTGCAGTGAGATTTTGTTTACTGAGGACTTTGGGTTCTCTTCTCCTGAACAAGCTACTTCTAATTAGCCTTTTCCCTTATCTGTTTTCGTTGACAACGGTTAGTCAAAGGTTCGATCGGAGGTTGTATGATTGTGTGCGTTGCCTCGTAATCAGTGCATTTGAAACTGGTCGACAGGCAGAGTTTTGATGACTACCGATGAAGGTGGAGAGAGAGAATCGCGAGATGATGATAAGGCTGTTCTGGGAAAAAGACATGTAGAGAATGGTTTTGTAAAGGTAGGTGCAGATGACGAAGATAAACTCGGGGAATTGAATAAGTTTCAAGGTTCTGGAACTATGCAAGTGAAACAGCAACAACAGCCTCTTGGTTCAGTTGTGCATTGGGAGAGGTTTCTTCACGTGAGAACCATTCGTGTTCTGCTCGTGGAAAATGATGATTCCACACGCCATGTGGTCACTGCTCTTCTGCGAAACTGTAATTACGAAGGTACATACTTGAATTTTGCAGAGTAGGATTAACACACAGAACATAATTGAGCTTAGAGCAATGAGCATGCAGCCATGCACATGTATGAATTGTAGTAAATATGTTGATGTTTGTGCATCAAACTGTACATCCAGTGGTGGTGGCGGCTAATGGACTACAAGCCTGGAGGATTTTAGAAGATTTAGCAAATCATGTTGACATTGTCTTGACAGAGGTAGTGATGCCTGGATTATCTGGAATTGCTCTCCTATCCAGGATCATGAGCCACAAAACACGCAAGATTATTCCTGTGATAAGTGAGTAATTTTGTTCCGCTCCTTATATCTTGTTGGATGCCAACTAGTTTTGAATTTTGCTGACTGAATGAGAATTGCTTGCAGTGATGTCTTCTCATGATTCAGTGGGTGTAGTTTTTAAGTGTTTGTCTAAAGGTGCTGTCGACTTCTTGGTGAAACCCATACGAAAAAATGAGCTTAAGAACCTTTGGCAGCATGTGTGGAGGCGATGCCACAGTGTGAGTTATCTTTACTTCCGTTCCCAGCTATATGACTGTGATATGGAATGTCACTTTTATGAACTTGGGTTATATTAAAGAAACTTCTTTTATTGTGATTGACGTTTATTATTTCTTAATCTTTGATTATTGACAGTCAAGTGGAAGTGGGAGCGAGAGTGGTACTCAAACACAAAAATCTGTGAAATCGAGAAGTAGTGAAAAAGCAGAGAACAGTGGAGGTAATGGTGGTGAAAATAATGGTAGCAATGGTCTAAACGTTGATGATACAAGTGATGATGGAAGTGGTGCACAGGTGATATCACTGTCGAAGTTTTTTTTTGGCATTTGTAGTATGTTCATTTCTCATATCACATTGTGTATGCTTATAAAAGTTAACATATATCCATCATTTCGTGGCCATGAAAAGTGATGGAAGTTGTATTTGAACAGATAAAATGATAATGGTTGTTCTATTTCACAGGAGAACTCACTGGTCAACTATAAGATAGCACAAAAATTCTTTAAGTTGCAAGTTTCGTCATACTAGAACATAAGAAACGTATGATATCACATCTGGAACTTGTTGGTTTTTAAGTGAGTTGCCCAATGAGAAAATCTTGGGAGTCTATTGTGTAGGTAGGTCCCACAAGATGTGTTCTTATTTTTCCATATTGACTTCAACTGCTTTGATTTAAATTTCCGTATTCATCTACATTTAACATGTGTTTTAATTTCTACTTCTATGGGATCACCAAAGTTCTTATGTACACCTGTATAGACTGAGTGGCTCGTGTTTTACAGAGCTCATGGACGAAGCAAGCTGTAGAATATGATAGCTCTAAAGAATTGTCTCCAGTTGATCAAGTAGCTGAGTGCCCAGATAGTACTTGTGCTCAAGTTATTCGCCCAAATCCTGAGAACTCTGTTGAAAAAAGGCTGGACATGAGTGTAGTCAGAGAAGTTCATGAACAAAACCAACCGGGTATTATAATAATACTCACTGGCATCATTTTATTTTTCCTCCAATCTCTCTTAGAAGTATGCTTTCCTCCTGTAGATAATGTTGCGAAGGGAAACGACGTGGTGAGGACTCTCCGTAAAAGTATGGGATCAAACTCGGAGAATATGGTTGAAATCCCAGCAACACGCACGGCTTCAAAACTGAAGTCCGTACCTGAATTAAATATTGATAGGACTATCAAGCATGTCGAGAACAGACAAGTGAAATCGTCCGCGGAATGGACGAACAGGCAAAAAGGTGTCATTGCTAAAATGGATCCTTTGATTGATGGCAGAGAATCTGGATGTATTAGAGAAGGAACAATCATGTTAGACATCAAAAGTAATGCAGCTGATGATTCCAAAGAATTGAACTTGGAGCTTAGCTTAAAAAGGCTAAGAGGTACTCAGAGCAATGGGAGATTCAGCCAAGATGATCGTTGTGTCTTGAGACGTTCGGAACAATCTGCTTTCACCAGGTTCGTAAAGGGGGATCGTTATTTTTTCTGCAACCTTATCATTGCTCTATTTGTATGTTGGTCTATCTATTGTGAAGTTACTATATACCATGCATCTATATCTAGGTACAATACATCCTCTAATACTCCCAAGCTGGCTATGGGAAGCAGCTCCAAAATCGGAAACAGCGTTGAAGGTGCGAAACTTGGGTCACTGAGTGATCCACAAGCCCATTCAATGGAGAATATTGCAAATCACAGCTCAAATGAAGCTAACAACATTTTTGACATGGGCTCAACCACTGATAAACACCTTAAACTCCCATCAATAGCCAGGGATACTTCTGAGGCGACATCAGCTATTAACAGGATGCACCCTTCTGCTTTTAGACCCGTGAAGGATGATCCAAGATATGTCAAACCCCACGCTGGTGTCGTTATGCCAAACGAGAAACAAACTACAACGTCTGCAAGAGGATCACATCAAGAACATCAGATCCAACGCTCTAATTGCTATCACAACCATTTCCACAACATGGATCAGCATCCATCCAATGAGATGGAGCTGTCCCTGAAGAAGATAGCTTCAGACCCACCTCAGTGCGGTTCACTAAATATCTCAGCTGCACCTGTAGATGTAAATCCCGGGAATTACAGTTTAAACAGGAGTGCCTCGGGAAGTAATCATTTGAGCAATGGACAGAATGGTAGCAGCACTTTGGTTAACACGGTAGGGACTAAAACGGAAACTGATTCTGGGCAAGCTGGAAAAAGCGGGAGCGGAGGAGATGCTAGTGGCAGTGGTAGTGGGACTGGCGTAGATGACAAAAAGCTCACTCAAAGAGAAGCTGCTTTGTATAAGTTCCGTCAGAAGAGGAAAGAGAGATGCTTCATAAAAAAGGTAATACCTAGAATGTTTTCGCTTACGTTTCATACTTTTAAACTCATGATGTTATTACCTCAACTTGGGACCATCAATCCATGATATGTACATAACTAGTAGTAGTATGTGGCTTTTCTCAAGATCCCTATTATTGTACAAGTCCATATTCATGTCGAAGCTGTTATGCGATGTTTTTCTTTTGAGTCTTTTGCTCCTCAGGTACGATACCAAAACAGAAAGAAATTAGCTGAATCCCGGCCCCGTGTCCGAGGACAGTTTGTAAAGCAAATGGGGCCAGACAGTTCAAGTAGAAGCACCGATGAATGACTGCCAATGCCCAACCACACCACTTTTCAGATACCATACTTTGCCGGTTCAAGGTCTAACTTTTATCTCGAATATCTGTGGCTTATATTTATATGTCTGAGAACTCCATGCCTGTCTAAAATATCTGATATGTGTTGAGGATTGTGCTATCTGTTGATTTTCATGTTTCAGGATTCTTGTCTGAAGTCTTTGTTTCATTCCACTAATGTGTATTAACATCTTCCTCCTGTAATAGAACCCTTTCATATGTCAAGGATAATAAATCACTTGGGACCCATGAAATATCCTAGTAGTTATCTTTGCCAATGAGGAATCTTTATCTAATTATAAACTAGGGTTGTATGCATTATTTGCTAGTGAAGCAGCCGAAGTTACTATAAGTGAGTTTTAGTGTGGGAGATGATAGGATTATTGCAGGGCATTCGGGGATCTGACATCCATCTATGTGCAACCATGTCTTAAATATTATTCTCAACTAAATGTTTCTGCACTAAGTACTTGGCTATGGGATTAGATTAGAACAAGGAATAATGATTCGATAGAGTTTTTAACGACTCAACCGACTTTAATCATGTTCATGGCGCCACGCCTTCTCAGCATCATCGAGCTCTGAAGGCTTTCTTTAGCACGCTTCAATGTGTCGAGCACTTCTCTCACCGTTGCATCGAGGATTTCGGGGTCGATCTTCTTAGGGTTTTCCTTCGGTGCTTCCATATGAACTACTTGAACTATTGCCAGCGAGTCGTCGACATTATCCTTGTAATGATCTCGGCCATCTTCTTCTTTAAAGTGCTCGACGCCGTCCTCGCTGTTGGGAAAATGATGAGTCAAAGTCATTTTCAAGATTCCAATAAAAAAAATTACTAGGAAATTCGAAATAGCTCACTTATTCTTTTCAGACACGACGATGTTGTTTGCCGTCGTTATGTCAACTTCAGCCTCAGAAACCGAATGATTATAATGGGAATCATTGTTGCCCTTTACTTCTTTCGAATCTTCGGGGTTCGAAGGAGAGGATGATTGTGATGAAATGTCGGTTTTATACGCTGAGGCTTGCGATGATCTGTTTAAAGACTCGAGCTTTTTCATCAGAAAACTCAGCTTCTTCTCAGCCTTGTTTCTTGACTTTATCTCTTGTTTGAGCATGTTTTCGAGCTCAATCAGCTGGGATTTCCATCATTTAGAGAAAAATCGAAAATTCAAATTCAAATATAACATATAACGTAAAAGAAAAAGATGATGAAAAACCTTGTTATCCCATCGTTCTGCTTCTTCTTTAGCGTTTCTTGAAGCTGCTCTCTCAGCAAGCAATCTTCCCCTCAGACATTCAACTGTTCTTACACTCTCTTCAGCTTCAGCTTTCCTCTCACTGAATTTTCATTCAATCAAATAAAAAGGGTAAATTTTTTCAGGCGTCGTAAGTTAGATACATAAGAAGAAATGCAGTTGAAGTGCGTTACTAACCCCCATTTTGAATCTGCATTGTCACCTCCAATCATCTTTCCAATCTGCTAGTGAAGATTTTCTTGAACTAAAGCTTCACTTCAGTATGCTCCCACTTAATATATATATATATATATATATATATATATATATAGGAAAAGGAAAAAGAAAAACAAACGGTGAAGTAATCGTGAAGTTTTGAGCCGTGTCAGGACTTTTTGGACTCTTGCGCCACACAACTAGTAGTAACTAGTAAGACATCAAAATTAAATAAAAAGCCTCCCCCATTACTACATTTAAATTAAAGCTCACTGATCTTCATCTCCTACCTTGAATAGTTTGTACACAAATTTAACAAAATAAAGGTTGACCCTTTTTAAGATATGTGATAATATCTGTTTCTTTCCTATAAATATGTAAAGATTTAGAAGCATTGCTAATCATATAATACACTATATATGGCACACTGTATATTCTGCTCACGAGATATCCATGATCTGATTACATCTCCCAAAGAGAACCATTGCATTCAGTGCAAGATTTCCATGATATGTCGAATATAGTTAAAAGCAGAAACTATTCCACTTTGAATTTTCTTGAATGCAAAACGACATAAGAGTCTGTAGTTATTTCTGACTCTGTAAGGTCACATGTTGTCATCCGTCACATTTAAATTCACATGCTTGCACAAACCACCTTTACCGAATTTTAAACAAATTTTGCACAATTTTTTTTGTTTTCGGGTTAATTAATGAAAAGGTTAGTTTCTGAAGAAATGATGATAGTGGTCCTATTTATTTATTTGGGGAGCACTAATCTTTTCGAATAAGCAAAGTTTGGTTTATGTATTTATTTAACATGCGTCGGCATGATGGAGTGATTATTAGGCCATATGCATAACCATCATTGATGTGGCATTTACATTATTTATTGCTTTATATATTATATAGTTTGGATTGCACCCTAAGTTGTGTCGTTTTTCTACTGTTTGACCTATTATTTTATCTATTTCCAACATCATCATTCCATTCTAACGTTCGTTAAACATGAATCTGCTAAATTTTAATCAGAAATTCAGAATTAAAAATACCGCTGAAGGCATAGTTTATCCCCTACCGACAATGAAACTCATTCAGATAACGTAGTCCATTAATGGGCTTGGTCCCAAAAGTTATTTAATTGATATTGGGACTATAATTACACATGACAGTTAATTGGGCGTCGGCCCAACCCACTAACACAGTCGAAGTCACATACCATCAAATCCACGGACAACCTAGAATTTAGAATAGAGTATTTGTTTATCTATACTCTTATATAGGTAAAACTTTGGTCTGCTAATTTAAGTGAATCTATAGAAAAATATCCAATTATATAAAAAATTTGCAACACAGTATCCATGTCAGAAATTTCTTTATATAAGTATCCGTTCGACTGTGCGTACCATTTTTCCGGTCTTGACGTACCTTTTTATATGTGTATTGCGTACCCCATCACGCATTTATATGGTACCCATATGGTACCTATATACGTTCTATATGGTATCTTGCGGCTGACTATATGATCATACCATTTTCACAATACGTATCTCTATGGTACCCAAATGTTTGATATGATGTACCTTGCAGCGAACAGGTACTAATGTGCAAAAAATTTATTCTGACAGGTGTCTGCAAATAAAAAAATACTGACGGGGTACTGACTTGCTAATTTTTTATATTAATGTGTATATTTATGTAAAATCCCCTTAATTTAATTTGATTACTTATAATTTAGTCATTAATTTTTTAGTTACCTAATTAATAAAAATATTTAAGGTATAAAATAATTATATATCTACACGCATATTGTGATAAACTAGCCTTTCTCGTGATCATAGGTGCAACTCGTTCAAATATGCATCAACCAATTAGATTTGTATTACACAAAATCGTATCACGAAAATACTTGACCGATCTTTTCAAAATCTTCCAACAACCGTCGGATCTCACGGCGGACATCATCCGACGGCAGAGGATGCCTGCAGCAGGGACACGTGTTACTCTTCTCAAACCACCTCAAAACACAAAGCCAATGAAACCTATGATTGCATGGCAACTCACACATTACTCTCCCCTTCTCCATCTCTTCCTTGCATATCACACACTCTCCGCCGCCGTCGATAACTTCCACCGACGGCAAACCCACCACCGCCCTAACCGCCGCCGCCTCTCCGCCGGAGACAAAGCCCAACGCTTTAACAAAATTCCAACACCTCCCAACACAGTCTACGTACTGATTCAGAGCCTCATGAGTTGTCGTTCTAAAGCCTCTAAAAGTCGACGATGGGCTCAGCGTCGAATCGATTAGGTATTCAATCGCAATATCCCGCCAAAGCTCAGGCCGGGCAAAGAGTAATTTCGGTCTGTAATGATGGATTTCACAGAGGAGAAGTAGTAAGAGAACGGCGTCGAGGTCCCTAAGCTTCATACGCGCGGCGGTGGAGATAGGTGGTGGTGGGGCGGCGGCGGTTTTTCTGATGAAGTGGTGGAGAATGTTGAGGTTGGATAGGAGGTAGTGTGCGACGAGGAGGGATTTGTGGTGGAGGGATAGAGATTGGAGGCGTTTTAGGGTGAGAGTGAAGATTATGGGGGAGGAGAGGAGTGATATTAGCCGGCGGTGGTGGTGGTGGAACTCGCCGGAGATGGCTCCGGCGAGGTGTGTGAGGTGGGTTTGGTGTAGGGAGGCGAGCGCAGCCATGACTGAAGCTTCTGAGAAGTTCATACGATCGATGAGCTTCGACGATGTAATGAGATCTGTTAAAAGGGTGAGAGTAAATAGATCATGAAAATATAAGATACTATTGACATAATCAGGAAAAAAGTGATAAATTCAGAGTCAGCAGGAGTTAAGCAACCGAAGAGTATATTATATGTATATATATATTTACTTTTCCCAAGTGATATGCATTGGGGAGGATTTTTCTCAGATCCAAAGCACACAGTACTTTTAGAATAAGAGATATGACTCACATGGAATGTTGTGCATGGAAATGTTGGGTCTTTGTCTGCAAGTTCCTTGTCCAGTTCAAGAGGCACTTGACAACTTCTCTCTACTTTTCTTTTTTCTGTGTTCTTGAAAAAGAACAAAGAAGAAGAGAATAAAAGAGCAAGAACAAGCTGGCTAGCCTAACCTATCAACTCATATGTAATATCTCCTTGTCCTACTGAAGCAGTTGCATGAATAATGCAAGAGAAGAGAAACGAACCTTTAGCCTATATTATAATGCTATAGCCTCTTGGAATCCTACATGAAATACATATTACATCCATGGAGAGATTTGCTTCCATTAAAGGATAGTATTAGTTGCAGCAAGTAAAGTAATATTCTCTTTTAAAAGTTGAGAAAACACGATAAGTTCACCTGAGGTTGGCGAAGATCACTCACCTCTGCGTTGGTATGTAAGCTCAAAGAAAGCCGAAACAATCTAATCGAAGCATTTTATTCATCAAATTCCACTGCTATAGACATTCTTTTTTGCTTTCCCATATCTAGAGAGAAACAACATATCATAGCATTGTACTAATTCTTTTGGTTGTAGGAACATTATCCATGCAAACACCATACATTTCGATTCGACTACTTCCAGCAACTTTTTTGAACCCTATATTCCTCAGTTTCTCTCTTACCATCTCGGCTTCATCCCATCTCTCAGCTTTCGAATACAGATTTGCCATAACAATATAGTTGCTTGGATTTTCAGGCTCCAATACAAATAAACGATCACAGACATACTCTGCAAGTTCAACGTCCCCATATTCAGCAGCACCACTGAGCAGTGCACCCCATACCTGGGCCGAAGGTTCGATAGGCATTTTCTTAACAAATTCTGAAGCTTCTCTAAGCTTCCCTGCTCGGACTAGGCAATCAACTACGCATGCATAGTGATTTGCCAAGGGATTAATTCCATGCTTAGGCAACAAATCATGAAATACCTCCCAAGCTTTGTCTACAAGCCCAGAATGAGCACAAGCTGTCAACACAGCAGTGAATGTAACTTCGTCTGGTTTTGTTCTGCTTCTCAGCATCTGATCAAAGAGATCGAGTGCTATGTAGGCATCACCGTGCGATGCATATGCCGAGATTATAGCCGTCCAAACAATCACAGACCTATCCATTGTCTGATCGAATACTCTCTGTGATCCACTAATATATCCCAGTTTGGCGTAAGTATCTATCAAGGATGTAGTGACATAAATGTTCCTGTCAGAGTCTATCTTAATGGCATATGCATGAATTTCCTTCCCTGCTTTTAGATGTGAGACGTACGGCACTGTAGGAAGAACACTTGAAAGTGTCACACAGTTGGGCTTCAAGCCACGAGCTTGCATGCCACGCACTAAATCAAAAACCTTATCGTATCGATTGTTCTGAACTCGACCGGAAATCACAGCATTCCAAGTACTCAAGCCAGGGCTTTTTATTTCTTCAAACAATTTCGTAGCTTCATCAACAAATCCATGAATCATGTACCCTGACACAATAGTGCTGTAAGTTATCTCGTCTTTCTCACTCATCTCCTCAAATATCAGCCTAGCATAATCCAAACTACCACATTTCGCATATACTGCGAGAATCGCATTACAAACTGGCAAATCCAGCTCAGTCGCACCATCAAGATTCAGAACCATATCGTGATGGACTTTGATACCAAGTTCAAGATCACTCGACTGAGCACATGCTTGCAAAACGCTCAAAGCTGTAACTGAATCTGGCCTAACCCCCTTAGAATCCAACATCAAAGAGTACACTTCCTTGCATTCCTCATGAAAACCACCTTGTGCATATCCCGAAATCATCGAATTCCACGATATCAGGTCCCTCTCAGGCATTTCGTCGAACAGCTCCCTCGCAGACGCCAAATCACAACACCTCGAGTAGCAAGTCACCAACCCATTCCCCACAAAGACGTTCGAATCAAGCCCATTCTTCACAGAATAACAATGAACCATCGCAGCGCACGACCCGCCTCCATAAACCACCTCAGACATCGACTTTAACGCGCAACTCAACGTAAAACTATCCGGCCTGACATCTGCCAAACCCAAACCGTCCCCATACAAACTCAGCTTAAAGAGCTCCAAAGCTTCGTCGTGGCGCTTATTCGCCGTGAGCGCTATCAAAAGAGCGTTGTACGCAAACGTGTTTTTCTGGGGAATCTGATCAAACACGTGGCGGGCGCACTTGAAGTTCTGGGATTTAGAGTAGAAGCCGATAAGCTTCGACCCTAGGAAGCTGTCGGGGATCGTGGAGGAGAGTACGAGACGCGCGTGGAGCTGCCCGGCCAGGCGCGTGAGGCGCCGATCCGAGCAACGTTGAAGAAGATTGCCGAACAGAGTGTAGTTGATACAACGCGTGCCCATTCATTGGCGTTGCGCAATAGGCCTTCGCGGTATGATAACGGGCGCGTGAGTCTCACTTAATAAACGGGCTTACTGGGCTTCGTAGGCCCAATTGAGAACGAAGCCCATTTACACTATTGGACTTTACGAGGCCCAGTTGCATAACTAAAAACACACTTAGAAAAAGAAAATCGAAACTTGGAAAAAGGAAAACTTCAATTAATTAAAGTGACATCTATAAAAAAATACCCAATTGAATAAAAAATTTACAAATCAGTACATATATCAGAAATTTTTACAAATAGATACTCGTTTTACTGTTTATACCAATTTTCTCAGTCTTGCTGTACCTTTTTATGTGTGTATTGCGTACCACTTCACGCGTTTATACGGTACCCTATACGGTTTCTATATGGTACCTTACTGTGTTATATATGACGTACCATTTTTCAACGTATTAGGTATCAAAATACGTTGCTATAGGGTACCTAAATGTGTTATATGGCGTACCTGCGGCGGATCGGGTACCTATGTGCAAAATATTTATTCTTTTAAGTATCTACATATAAAAAAAATACGGACGGAGTACCGAATTACAAGTTTTTTATGCAAATGGGTATTTATGTGTAAAGTCCCCTTAATTAAATCACACCATCTAGTGTTTAGTGACCCTCTCATTAGTACAAGCTTGAATTGCCACAAATCAACCAACCTTATCCCTTCATATATATAAATCACAAAAAACGAAGAGAAGAATTAAAAGAAAGAAAACTTAAAAATGAAGTTCAATTGTATTACTACTCAATCTTCCCGCGCCCTACCTAACTATGTCAAAATAAATCCTGGGAAGAGGAATTCGAAATTATAGTTCCTATTTGAAGTATAATAATGTCTTTTGCATATCCGTCAGGCGTGATCGCAGGACATGGCCCCACAACAATATAGGCAGGTCTCTGTATAGCTCGCATAGATCGAACCTTATCCAACAGAGTCCGATTTCTGCGTTCGGACACGACTAAATAAGTTTCGATTTTCTAGCCGGCATCTTCAGGTACGTGTCTGGACGTATTTTGGCTAAGAAGTTCTTCAAAAAGTCATCACCATCTGCCAACCGCAATCCTTTGTTCATCCCAGCTTTATGCAAACTACGCCATTGGAAACGCGAAAATCTTAATTTTTAAAATTGACTTTTCTCGAGCGCAAAACTTCAAATCAAATTTGCTCAATTCGGAGAACTTTTTCTCGCTCAAATAAATGGACTATATGGTTTTAATGATGTAGTATTGGATGTTATTCTTGTTTTTGGCTATAGACAACAAAGTATTGCATGTCTTGAATATAATCATTTGGTTAATACTTCCTCCCCGTGAGCTTGAGTTTTCTTTTATAATAAATATATAAAA
Organism: Craterostigma plantagineum; assembly: GCA_027422505.1. Lineage (NCBI taxonomy): Eukaryota > Viridiplantae > Streptophyta > Magnoliopsida > Lamiales > Linderniaceae > Craterostigma > Craterostigma plantagineum. The sequence goes on along the minus strand of JAPQWV010000003.1, from coordinate 28,770,988 downwards.
AAAGATTAAAATATTTAAAAATAAAGATATAACTCGCACGAGCTCTAACGAGCGAGCTCAAGCTCTAGCTCGAGTCTCGATTTTCACTAAAATTAAGAACAATAAACTGCAAAGCAGTCATGGTTTGTGAATACTCATGGCACATGAGAAAAAAGATAGCCACCAACTATTCTAACAGCATTAGAGACACTATATATATATATATATATATATATATATATATAAAATATATATATATGTACTTGTATTTGTTATTTCACAACAGAATATGTAGTAGGGACTTTGAAACTAGCTTTCAAAATTGAGGTTCTTTGAGAGAGTTGTAAAATTTGTGCTCACAAAATCAATATAAGAGCATTTGGTTATAATACGTTCTTCTGCAAAGCCAAATCATTCGTCAATCACCAAGGTCGTGGAGTAAACTAAATTTCATATACTGTTCAAAACTAAATTAATTAAGAATTTCTTTAAAAAAATTTAAGTTCAACGTTTTTATTAAGCACACGTAAATTAAAAGTTTAAATTCTTTTGTAAGCATTTACAATTTGTGACATTTGATTCCTTTTGCATATAAAACTTGACATCTTCGTGACAGTTTCAATTGTTTGAACAAATTAAAAATGAAAACTTTAATCAATTCAATAATGGCACCTTCATGCTTAGTGATCCTCTCATGGTTACAAGTTTTCAACAAATCATCCGATTACCTTATCTCTTCGGATATAAAACCCTAAAAACCCAAGAGAAGTATTGCAAGAAAGAAAAAAAAACTTAAACATGAAGTTCACTAATACTCATTCTCCTCCTACAGCCTTAGTCTTCTTTGTTCTTAGGCCATCTCTAACCGAAAAACCCATTTACAAATCCATTTTGCAGTAAATGTCACATCAAACAGTAATTCAACTCCAACCATTAAACTCATTCTCAAACTCAAAAGAATATTCTTAGAATATTTTCCTTCACATCAATTTTTACAACTTTTCTATATTAATCACATATTTTGTCATAATTACATACTATACCACTCTATTATTTTAATTCGATTGGAAAAAATGCATAATTTTTTATGGCATGTAATATATTGTTATTTTGGTATTAGTATGTTATTTTATTGTTTTCTTTCATTGACATTATTTTTAAATTTTATAATTGTGTTATTGTACAACTCATAATTAAAATTAAATAAATTTAATGATGATGAATAATAATAACAAATGATAATAATACTATTAATATTAGTAAAAACAACCATAATAATAAAAACAATAATAATAGTATAATAATGATAATAATAGTATAATAATGATAATAATACAATATAATAATATAATAATAATAATAATAAAAACAAACCATAATAAGACTGAAAATGATTAAAAAGTTTTTTTTGGGCGAATATGTAATTTACCAAATAGGACTTTAAAATAATTAAGTAACATTATGGGGCAAAATATAATTTTATTAAACTTTTTGGTATGCGAACAGTAAAAACGCAAAAATGGGTTTGAAAAGAAAAAAAAATTCCATCAAAGCATTATGATTTATGGGTTTAGAGTTGCAGTTCGGTTGGACTTTCTTTTTTCTACCCATTTTGCCTTTTGGGTATCGGGTAGAGAAGCCCTTATTCTCTTTGCTTGCTTTGGCCTTATTTAGCAGCCATGTAAACTCGAATAAAGAGAGAGAAATAGCCCGACAAGGCCCATAATGATATAAATACGGCCCAATAACAATTGGTTAAAGGCCCAATACATCGGCCCGCTTGAAGTTGGGAGTTATAATAGCACCTCAGCCTTCCTTCAGTCTCCGAAACCCTAGTCGACGCAGGTACTCCAGCTAAAAGTTTCGGCTGTCTTTTTTCTCAATTACTGCTAATGTTTATGTGGATTCGAATGTTGTTTGATTTCTGTTCTCAGGTCAGTTTTCGAGAAGGGGATTCGAGTTTGCTAGCAAAATGGCTCCTGCTAAAGGTATCCATTTTACTTTTGTAGAGGGTAATGGTAGATGGATGATTTCTCTTGGGATTGTTCTGATTAGATACGTATGGTCTCTCGTACGAGAAATGAAACCGTAATTGTGAAAAATTCGGATTATTTCAGGTTTTTTTGTTTCTTATGTTTTGGCGTTTGCTTGGTTTGCTTAACATAACGTTGCGAATGCTGTGTAAGTGTAAATAATACTTTTTTGGATCATCGTTCTTCGATGTTGCGTACTATGTGTTCGACCTTTTGTTTCCAGTCGTTTGAACTTTCACGGAATCTCCATCCTATCGCTTGATGTCTCTTTTGTAGATTTATCTGAATTGACATGTGATTTCTAGTTTGAAGCATTTAGAATGATTCTTTCTTTTACACTACGCAATGATTGTATCTTCACTTTTGATACATTTTGACTGTGAATAAGCCCCTCAATGCATTTTTTGTTTTAAGCTGATGCTACCAAGAAGGCAGACCCCAAGGCTCAGGCTGCTAAGGCTGCCAAGGCCGTGAAAACTGGTGCAACTTTCAAGAAGAAGGCCAAGAAGATACGCACTAAGGTCACTTTCTACCGACCAAAGACATTGAAGAAGGATAGAAATCCCAAGTATCCTCGCATCAGCGCGACTCCCCGCAACAAGCTCGATCATTACCAGATCTTGAAGTATCCTTTGACCACTGAATCTGCCATGAAGAAGATCGAAGACAACAACACTTTGGTCTTCATTGTCGACATTCGCGCTGACAAGAAGAAGATCAAAGATGCCGTCAAGAAGATGTACGATATCCAGACTAGGAAGATCAACACTCTTATCAGGTAAATGAGAATCATTTTTTTTGGAGCTATAGTTCTGATTCTTGTCGAAGTAACTATGTTATGACGATTCTATACCTATACGATGTCTTGCTCTGGTGTGTGTGATTGCAGGCCTGATGGGACTAAGAAGGCTTACGTGAGGTTGACTCCTGACCATGATGCTCTAGATGTTGCCAACAAAATCGGCATCATCTAAAGTATTTGCCTTTCAATATATTTATGTTTAGGGTTTTCAATTACCTTGTTTTGAGAGGCACATTCTGGGTTTTTTGTTAAAACTAAACCTTTTATCGCATTATGTTGTTCGGTTTGGCTATGGGTTTTGCTTGTGTACTTTCATTTGCCTTGAATAAAATAGAAAACGCAGGCGGCAAGGAACAAGAATTAACAAAAGCCGAAAGAGAGATGATTGAAAGTTTTATTTAAACAAAAGAACTCAATAACCTACAACAAAAAATCACTATCAAGCCAATATTTTTTCACTACTTTATTCCATCTTCGTCCTCAGAGAGAACTAAATATAAAGCTACTAAACACCAACAAACCCAAAACCCAGATCTACTATTCATTTCCTTGAAGATGGGTGTTTGTCCATTGAAGAAACAGAGTCTCTGTTATGCGCATGCTTGTGGGACTGACTATATTCGGACGAAGCAAGATTCTAAGGCAAAATACTAGCCAAGAAAGAAAGCACACTCTTTTTAATATTAGAAAAACCACGACATCCGAGATCTCTTTCTTACTCTTCGTCGATCCAATCCATCAGCTCCAGACTCGCTTATGCACCAAATGAGGACTCGAAAAAATCCTTCGAAATCAGTCAGTCTGCGGAGTTTTGAACCTCCTTTTCTAACAAGGATGTCCCCGCAAAAATCGTAAGCTGAAGGTCCCTTGTGTACTTGAGCATCTGTGTTAACGGAAGAAAATGAGCATTTACTTCAATTGATTACAAACTGTTTGAAAGTAATAAATTAGTACATCTTACTTGCTCGTTGCTAGTTCTCCGAAAGCCTAGCTTCTTCGTCCACATAGCTTCAGCTTCCTCAGCAGCGGGTAGTACGAGTAGTTTTACGTTCAACGATGACAGAAACCTTTCGATGCACGAAAACAGTGCTTGGAAATAGCCCTATATATATTATATGCAGTTACGAAGGATAGCAAAGCTACTTAGAACCTACCGACACCTACTTTGAAAAATGCTTACCTTTCCTTGACTTTCTCTTGCCGTTGCCACTAAAGGAAGCTCGGCGACCTCTTGTCCGAATATCCTCAGAAGAGCAGCCGATACGACAACAGATCTTCATCGACCATAAGTATATTTAGTAAATGAAAATAAGTATATTTAGTAAATGAAAGCAAAATGAGAAGGCCTCAAGATAAAAGAGTATAATCAATCAAAGTCCCAGAGATAAAGTCTGCACTTACTCTACAAGAAGAACCACACAATACATCCCGTAAAATTCTTGCCCGGAAATGTTCCTTCTGCAGACACATTGGAGCGTGTAAGAACGGAGGTCAAGTTATTATGTAACAAGTTTTGCAACTGGAAGTAGCAAAGACTGATAGGAAACTCTTCCCAACCATACTTGAACCAAATAATAAAATAACGGAATATGAAGCATGTGAGGATCTTAACAGAGATAACTTACCCATACACCATGACAGGGATAAGGTCCCTGCCTGAAGTCGTAACAATCGGGTCAAAGCACTCCTGCAAGGTCGGCAGGGAGAGTTTCAAGAGATTGTATTTGAAACAATTAGCAATCGCGTAAAACTGAGCATGCACGGAGCACATGGGGACACATAAACTTTTAAGTAAAGAGATGAAATTTGGGCATCATTGAAGTTGTATATACAGCACTATTTAGTCTACAGCAGAGCGTAAGAAAAAACCAGGCATGTCAATAAGAATATGCAAAGGGCTTTAAAGTTTCTGGATGGTACAAGTAGAATTAGGGGCATACAGAGATTCGAGATATGAGTGTAACATGTTCTACACCGATATTAAGATAAAAAAGCTTACACGAAATATTGCTGCAGCACGGGAAAGATGTAACAGATGCTCAGGAAAGCGGCTTTTCCCACTTAAAACACGCCATTGGATCTGAGTCTCATTCTTGGATTCATCACTTAAGCCTATTGCAGTCTGTTTCCTCAGTATTGAAGCCAACACTGAAGCTGAAATCAACTCGGGGCCACTACCGGCCAGATTTTGAAGTGTTTCAAAAATCTTATAGCATTGATCACGACAAAACCATTTATCCTCGGGAAGTTCCTGTGAGGAAAGATCAGGCATCAGTTTTAATTGTTCCTTAAATTATACTCGTAATAACTAACAAAACATATTGAGCCTTACCTTAAGATCACACAACCCACACTGTCGCAGACAACCAACATGATATTCCTTCTCGCACTAGCAAACAAGACGATAAAATAACAAGTCATTATCAAAGATGAGACACCCCACAAAATGGAAACATAAACCAAATATTGCAATAAAAATGCAAACATGATCAAGCAAGAGCTCGTACTTGATCACAAATTATGACTGTTCGGTCATCAAACTTAGCTGCACTGAAATCTTGAATCCTGCAAAAAAGAATGAAACAATATTAAGGCAAGGAAACACCACTGAAGACAATAGATAGCCATTAGGAAGCATCCAGCAAATGCAACCATGCACAAAAATGCATCCTGAAACAATTAAGACGATCAACTGTACATACTTTAGAAACATATAATCAGAATCAGAAGGAACACATACAACAAACAGCTTTTGGGTATTTTCAACAGCTTATTGCAGTTCCATTAGTTTCAAGACAACTAAAAACAAAACAAGGTATAAATATTATCAACTGTTCAGATAATTTTGGAATCAGGAGCACATTCAGATCACGCGAGACAATTAAAATAAACAAGTGAACTTCATTATTAAAAGGACCAGGCCCCATGTCCCATCTATGCAGCAACATGCTTAATTACTCAAGTTAATTGGCTGGAATTCTTGTTAATAAACAATGAATAAATAAAATAAGATAACACACAAGAAAAACTACGATAAAATTACAAACAGGTAGAAGATGAAAATAACAAACAATCAGAACTATGAAACAGAAACTATCAGAAGTCAAAACGAAAGCAAGTTCGAAATCTAACAGAAAGTGTTGTCGCACCATACCTGCATATAACACAACCACCAGGCTCATCTTCTGGTGCTCTAACAACTCTCTTTAGCCTAACTATAATGGATCTTGAATCACCAGAGGCTTTTCTAGTATGACTAGATTTGTCTCTGCAGTACGGACAGTGCCAATCATCAGAAGGGACATACTGAGAACCTAAACAAGCTGCACAATAAGAATTTGTATCAATAGAGGTGCATTGGATGCGGCCACTGGCACATAATAATTTAAAGTACGCTATTTTTACATCTAAAATAAATCATGAAGAATTTGAAGAAAGGCAAATATAAAAGTCACCTGCATGAAAAGCTCGAGGGCATCCATTGCAAATAGCAAGTTCACCTCCATCTCCACATATTGCACACATGTCATCACTGCCACTGGTGGCAAGATTTTGACCATTTGCCAACATCAAGGCTACATCGTGGAGTGTCAATCCAGTAGATGTATAAATATGACGATAACTGCAGAGTTATGAAATTTCACATCATCTTTTGAAGCCATGAGTAATGTTTTTCTTCAGTATTTAGAAGGTACTCACGGTTGACGTTTTGCTGCCCATCCAGCATGAGCCTCAAACTGGGATGGACTGATCTGTCAAAAGTATATATATAAACAAAATCAGTTTGATCAAGATTCAAGAAAAAGGATTGGAATTACAGAACAATCGATGACATGAATTACTTCAAATTAAAACTAATACTGAAGAACAAAAAAAAACTGCTTGTTACCTCGGTGTTACAGCAACTACAAACAATTCCATTTCCTTGTTTATGGCCTCCCAAAATCATCTGCGAGGATATAACGATCTCATAATCTGACACATTATCAACTAATAACTGATCAGTGAATTTTCAGGAATAGAGTGAGGTACAAACCTTTCCCTTGGAATAATAAGCCAAACTGGTTCCATCAGGCAGTCCGTTGGGCATAAAAAGAAGCTTATGTAAATCGTTGTCCCTGTATTAAGTTAGCTCATGACTACCAATATATCATGGTATGGATGGTACTAACAGAAAAAGGAGGACAATGTGATTGTAAGATGCGAAAGCTTGCCTCTTTCTGCTGCCACCTTCAGCAGCTCTCCTATGTTCCCAGGAAGAGCTCGAAGAGTGCCTTGGCCTGGAAAATAAACACAAGCATCAAGTAACCAGAAAGAAAAATCGCCTTCTCCATTTCATTTGTGCATGAGCGAGAAAAGGAAAGAGAAGCTAACTTCTTCATTAGACGCTTCCGCTCAACTGGAACCTCTGAGAGCCTCTGCTGATTGAAAGGAGGCGGGTGCAAACAGCAACATGAAGCAGGGGAGGAAACTTCATTGTGATTACTGCGATAAACAATAATTGATGAATCAAACTAAATGAGAAGACTGGTTGTAATGCATAAAAAGAACACACACAAATGTTATCTAGGAACCGGATATACTACAACCAAAATACCGTTTCATGTAAGCATACTTCACTAAGTAGCTGATAAACACATAATTATTTGTTGCAAATTCATTTAATTATAAACTAAAAGTCGTACCTGATCATGGAATAATTCAAGCCAGACTGCTGGCATTGGCAAAGACTATCCACTTCCACAGTGTTTGCCGTGTTGAGTTGTTCAAGATTTGCTGCTAGAGTTCATAGAACAAATTCGCATTGAAAGACAATTACCATCATAAATTAGATACAAGCTAAGAAACAGCAATTAAAGGTATACATTTCCAGAGTTTGAAGTACTCCTCGTTCAGAGAGGACCCAGCCACAGATTTGATCACTTCTTCCAAAGCACTAAGGGGAGCCATCCTCAGTTCTTGAATAATGCTATAAATTGGTTTCCCATTCTCCAAGTATACATGATTATTTGGAAGCCTGGTTTTAGAGCCAGCATGTATTTCAAATTCATAGGCAGTGACCACCTGTCCATAGCATCGTTGTTACCACATCAAAAAGCAAACTTAACCGAAACTAGTACCTCAGTCAGTCAATTCAACTTACTTTACAGAAGTTGCAAATAGAACAACCACAGAGATAGCCACACCCTTTAATAATTCCGGGAATCTGTTTCTGGAAGTTGGTCACAAACCATATCACAGGTCACATCTAAAATGTTTACACAATTAAGAGATACAACATACCTCTCCATTTGTCGAGATGTACTTAACCTTGGCTCCTTCTAGAATTCTAGTAGACAAGAGCTTTTTGACATTTGTAGGGTAATTATCCGGAACTATTTTCTTAGACATCTTCAGCTCTCGGTTAGGAACGCCTAAGGATGGGTTCTGGGTGTCATAACACTCACCCCAATCTACATTAGAATGCTTGTGAAAGCCATGACATGATTCAGCACAGACGGATCCATGTTTATCATACAAACCCCTAAAAGCTTCATCCTGCATCATAGGCTCAACTGCATCAGGTTCTTTATTAACACAATTCTCCTTGCGTTTGTTGAACTTGAACGTGATCTTCCTAATGCCAGTGGGGCGGATGTGCTTCGGAATTTCAAGAACCACATGAGATGTTGAAACTGATTCAATTTTGCACCTAGTCCGCTCTTCCTCAGCATCCATGCCTGAATTTCGTGAACAGACAGAAGTGATTTCTCCACAACCACCATGAGCACCATCTATCACACCAGAAGGTAGACTACTAACTGATGAATTTGAGATCACTTGTTTTGGCGATTGATTAGGGTTTAAAACATCCGAGTGTGTATCGCTGTTTGAGATTTCTTTGCATTCCGATTTAGGACAAAACTCATGGAAGTTCACATCATGTGCTATTTTCACATCCTGGCAAGTGACAATACGCTCGCCAGAACCATTCCCGAAGACCTTGGGTATGCAACTTCCGACGCAGGGTTCCGCATCACAAATTTTCATCTCTATCTCCGGCACAACATCTACATTAATCGGTATCTCGGTCTCCAAACCAGTAACGAAACCCTCATGAGATCCCATGCAACACTCTAACTTAACATCTTTTACTTCATTTTCAGAGTATACATTAAACCCAATAGCATCATAAAAATCATTCATATTCCTTTTCACCAAGTCAAGCGGCTCATTACAGCCTGTAACCCAATCCAGTCCAGATTTATCTGATGCCATCTCCTTCATGGTATCCCTTTTTACGTTGGAACCATTAGCAACATCAATCGAATCACTAGCGCTACACGGTTCCCTTATCGAATCCTCCGCATGCAACTCCCGTTCTGCGCCATCGCTCATTTGATTCGCAACCAAATCATATTCAGTTCCCAACTTGCCATCACATTCCATACCACTCTCATGCAAGATTTCCACCATAGCATCGAAAAGAAACAAAGAAAAAACAGACAAACAAACCTAAAAAGGACGCTCGTCGATATCCCAATCACTTCTTCCTCCTATTTTAATCAACACTTTTGGAACATTCTATACGCAACGCCCAAAAACTTGGCGGATGCCAATTCTATCACAAACAGCCCATGTCTTTCAACCTCGTCCAATCCAGAACGTATCCAATCGCGGCGAAATCCAAATCACACGAAGCGAAATGTAATTGAAGAAGCCTAACCGCTCCTCCGAGATTTGAAATTAAAAAAAAATACGCAGAAAAACTAACACAGATCTGATACAGGTATCATTCGAAAATCGAAACTCCCTCGAATTTCACATACAATTTTGAATCACAGGATTCCCTGAAAAACAGATCTGAGATTGGACCGGGAATAAAAAAGAAAAGGGGAAAAAAGAGGCTAGGGTTTTTGTGTACTGAGTCCGCTGACAACTGTTTATCTCAGTTTCTATTTTCAGTTTATTTTAATACGAAGAGAGCGGCAACTAACAAATGTTAATTGGTAACTGCTTCTTTCTTGTTTGTCAAGTTTCGAAGAAAAAAAAGGAAAATTAGGGAAGTTTGATGATATGTTGGAATTGGAAGGGACGAGAAGGATGTAAGAGTAAAGATTATACTAGTAAAGATAAAGGCAGATTAATTTTTTATAATTATTTCTTTTTTTCCTGTATATAATTTATATTAGATAAAAGACATTGTTGATATTTATGTCTTGCAGTATCTCTTTTTCTCTGGTCTAAATCTCTCCAGATTTCTACAGTAACACTGAAAGCGGCATTTAACTAGGCGTGGTTCTTGTTTATTTCATCACCTCACATAAGAAGAAACTCATCTATTCCATATTCATATGGACCCTTTTCTAGTAAATATTTAACGGCCCAATCCAATATTTTCATCATATGAATTACAGTATTTGTTAAAATTGGGCTTGAAAAAGTTTAAAGAGGTCAATGATTGGAATTAGTTGGGCTCGTTTAATTTTGTAGTTTGATTTGTTTTGTTTGAGGAGCAATATACAATTTACAATAGGACTTCAAATGAGCCTAGGCTCGTCGAGCTTTTCAACTCAGAGCTCGAGCTCATTTGAGCTCTGATAAGTTCGAGCTTTTAAAAAAAATAATAAAAAATAATTACAAATTCATATATTTATAAAAAAAACTCGCGAGCATGTTCATGAACTTTCGAGCTCTTATGTTTGGGCTCAAGCTCAAGCTCATTATAATTTTTATCGAGCTCAAGCCGAGCTTTTGTCGAGCTGGCTCGTCGAGCTCACGAGCCGACTCGGCTCATCTTTCACACCTAATCTACATAATTTTTTTTTTAAAACAATAGCTTGCTATAAGTTATAAAACAAAGTACAACAAGTAAAGAAGCCTATAGAGCCCTCTAGACACATCACAAATGTCAGTAGGGAAATACACTTCCTCCGCTGACACGACACCTCACATAGAGGACAGAATACTTCTATGAAAGGAGACAAAGATCTCACACGGGGAACCGAAAGCCAAAAGAAAATAACTTTTCAAAGTTACAACAAGAAAGAACTAAAAAACCTACTAAAATTCGAGTCTAAAACTCCATATTCGTGGCTATTAAACTCCAATTTGACGTACTCTTCACTTTCCTGCGTCTTCACTTTAAAAAGCTCGTCTTCTTCGAAAAGGACATCTAACAAGGGAGTAAAACAACTCATACAAGAGGAGACTAAACTCCCACTTCGGGAGACAAGTAAACAAACGAGACAGACAAACGCAAATAGAAAACAAACATCCAACATAAACGAGGATGTGGGGGGAATGGGATGCTCCCAACTGTGGCTGCGAAGGGGAGAGCTTGATTACTTTTCGTGAGGTTGATTAGGTGCTGCTGTTGGTGAGGACATTTCGTCGAATATGTGGTGTGCGTGTACAAATGCTCAAACTTCTTCCGAATGAGCTTTTTAAAGGTCAATAAGGGTATAACTTCCTCACCGGATTGTTGGTTTGCAAAAAAGGATGTTGCTTGATGTGAGGTGTTGGCCGGAGGATAAAATAAGGGTTTGGGATGAAAAATGAGAGAAACCGTAAACGAGTTCATTTATCTGTAACTTAAGGGTATATTTGAATTCATGACCCTTAAAGTTTTAAAATAGTTTTCAGACCCTATCAGAAAAAATTATTGGTTAAAGAACTCAATTTCTGTAAAATTTAGAGATAAGGACCTAAACTTAAAAAAGTGTTATAAAATGTACATGAACTGGTATTGGATGATCGTTTTGTGGTACTGCAGAACAATGAAGTGATACTGCAGGACAATGAAGTGGTACTGCAGAAACTAAATTTTTTTTCCAAACAAAACAGAATGTGGGAATCATGAAAGGGTTGAGTTATTCGTATAGTGTGGGGATTAAGATAAGATTGCATGAGAACTATATTCTTTTTACATAAATTTAGTTATTACATGAATTTTGCTTAAAGTGGGGGATGAAGCGTGACATCAACGCGGTAGTATTAGTATATAAAGTACAAAACAAAGCAACATTATCACGGCTGTTCATAAGTAGTCTTGCCCGACACCTTCGCAGGTCTCTCATTTCATCTCATCCAAATATAAAACATTATTAATAATAATAATCTGAAATTCCTTAGAAATCCCATCGTCCCAAGATCAACCACAAAAATGGTGAGTCTCCAAGTTCTTTATTTAATATCGTTGTTCACTGATGATTTTCCTGCGAGTTAAACCTATCGTGTGCGGAGATCTGCTTTTTTCGAGCTGATGCTCCGTTGTGATCTCGTTTACTTGAGATTCTGATTATTTGAGTTGAGACGATTAGCTGTGCTGATTGGTGAATGAGGTGGAAAAGAGTTGTAGAAGCAGTTGATCTGATGTGAAATCTTTTTATTGCTCCTTTCTTGCGATTTCGTGCTTGATCAAGTTAATATAGATTCATAATCAAACTAGATCGGATACCTTAGCTGTGGTTGTTTGATGTGCTCGGTATTCACCTGCTCATAGGGTGATCTGAAAGTGGAAGTGCTTGTATTTGTTGGATCGTAGCTTAACTGTTCGATAAAATGTCTGCTTGTGTAAGACACTAAAAAATGATGTGGGTTTATTGTGATTTCATTTGTAAGGCAAACTCAGCATCTGGGATGGCTGTGCATGATGATTGCAAGCTGAAGTTCCAAGAACTGAAGGCAAAGAGGACTTACCGATTCATCGTCTTCAAAATCGAGGAGAAACAGAAGGAGGTTATCGTTGAGAAACTTGGAGAGCCCAACATGACCTACGATGACTTCACTGCTTGTCTCCCAGATAATGAGTGCCGTTATGCCATCTATGACTTCGATTTTCTTACAGCCGAGGGCGTCCCTAAAAGCAGGATCTTCTTCATTGCTTGGTACGTACATTGCATTCTTAGACTTGAGTCAATATTAGTGTGATAGAGATAGTGCGTCGTCAAATAAAATTCTGTCTTTGCATTGAAATTGGTTGTGTTTTCCTATTCCTAAATTAAAAAAGGTCCCCCGATACCTCGAGGATCAGAAACAAGATGATCTACGCTAGCACGAAGGAATCATTCAAGAGGGAACTTGACGGAATCCAAGTCGAACTACAGGCCACCGATCCTTCTGAAATGGATCTTGATGTTATAAAGAGTCGTGCGAATTAAAATCGTCCTCACCCAATGGCTGGTTTGCCCTATCCAATACGAAGATGTTCTCTTTCATTTCTGTTTTTATGACAAAAATTTATGGTTGTTTGGTGCTGTTTGTTTTTGGATGCTTAAGTTTGCTCTCTACTCTCGTATCATGTAATGATCTTTGACAAAGTATACTTTTTTCCTCTACGTCTATGTTAAGGTATTCACTTCCTCAACCTTCATCCATCATATTGGTACATTTCGGCTTCATTTAGTTCTCATGGTTAATGAGTTTGATCTTCGTTGGTATAAAGAGTCTTTTCGCTAGGAAAAGGGCTTGCAATGAATACAAGGAAGGAGTGGGTGTAGTAGCAGCTTTGTGTATAAGCATAAATGCCACAGCCAAGAAAGCCATAGACAAGAACTCGAAAAGTGGACATAGACAACAATTACATTACAGCATAAGTGTTATCTTACAGCAGCATATGATCACAGTAGCAGAAATGTATCAAGAATGTAGAAAGAAGCAATGTTCTAACAGGTCTTCAGAGTTCAGACAAACAACATAGTCGGAATCACAGAAGATTTATTACACAATAGAGAGAGATGGATAGGTATATGGTACTGTATCCTCGCCGTAAAGGTGAAAGATTGGGAATTTCAGAGAGAGGGTTCGAGCCCTAAGGCCATGGCTTCGACCTTCAAGGTTTTCAAGTAACGAATAGCTTCGTCGATAACTGAGAGTGGATCTCTTTTCCCATTTGAGAGTGGAACTATACTCTGAAGTATACTCACAGACTCGAGTATTTCTCCTTTCCTCGATCTTTTTCCACAAGAAACCGAAGAACCCAATTCTTGCACGGTTTTCTTGTCATTCCCATCTCTGCAAACAGACTCAGCGCCGTCTTCCAAAGCAGAGCGTGCATAGGATTCGTAAGAAGATCCCTTACCATGGCAGCAATTCGACGTCGTAATAAGAACTTCTCCATTAGAAAGCTTCCGCCTTTTATCCCGTCCAGCGAAGCTATCGACTTCCTCAGCCAAATCGTCGGTCATTTTACTAGGGGAATGACCAGTGCTTGCCACCTCATCATCTTCATCTTCGTAGTAATCATCACTGTCCGAGAAGAGGAGAGCATTCAATTCTTCGGTGTCTTCGTCGTACGTTTCATCTTCTTTAACGTCTTTCGAATCATCTTTTTCAATGTCTTCATCATCCATGAATGGGCGATAGAAATCGCCATTTCTTGGCTCTTCTTTCTTGAAATCGAAGGGCTTGAGATTGTTGGGAGCAACAAAGGCTCCATGAACAGGGCTCGAAGTCAGCACCATGGCTGTCGTCCTTTCGCCGGATTGGTCGAAAACGAGAAATTTCTTACCACCACGGCGCTGAGTCAGATCGTTGTCTGAAGGGTTCAAAAGGGGAGTAAAATCTCGGTTGAGATTATGAGTTTGATCGAACCAATTAGTCGAGTTATTTGGGTTGCTCGCCGGCGAAGAAACTGAGGAGAAGAAGGGAGCATTCATCGAACTGAAATCCTCGACAGAAAGAGGATTTCTAAAACTAGGCCAAATATTCTGATTGCCTTTGTCGGGAAACAGCGAGCGGAGATGCGCTTGGGGCAACTGAGGCCGAAAGTTGTTCTTCTCCATTTGACTTTGAGCAAAGAAATGACCTTAAACAGTTGAGTACTAATGTCAGCCAAAGCAACAGAGAACAGACAATGTAAGAAAAGAACTGCAGAAACTGCAGATTTACCTTAGCTAAGTACCACAGATTTGCTTGTCTTGAATCTTATCTTTCGCGAAGAAACTAAAAAAACTAGAAAATCGATAAACACACACAAAGAAGGCAACTGCAATGCGGGGGAAAAGGAAATCGGTCTACGTAACGGGCTTAAGCAAGTGACGGAAATATTCAGCCTGAGAAAAAAAAAGCACAGAAAATCAAATATCAGCAATTCTTGAACAACATTAAACTATAAGAAGAATTGATGAATGGATGACTAACCTGGCAATCTTGAAGTGGTTGAAAGCAAGCAATGATTCTAACTATTACGGTGGAGCACCCTGCGATCCCATTTTCGTGTTTCGTCGCTCGAAATCTTGTCTGACTAGCAGCTTGGCACACCATAACTACTTTGTTCCCCAACCAATTTTGATCGTAATTCTATTACACTGCTAATTCAAGGAGAACTAAGAAAAGTTTCGATTTTTCTACCTGGGAATGAATCCTTAAAGCCAATCAATAGCAACAGAATCTTTATGGGATAAGATAAAAACTCAGCTTATCCAACGGACATAGCAAGGAATGACAACAAAATGAGTAGACCCCATTAGAGCAGAAAGGAATACAAGGTTATGAAAGAACTTGTGAAAAAAGGGAAGAGATGTAGAGGTTAGTTCTCAGACAAGATTTGGAGTTATAGAATGACGTGGCAGTAGAGATTCAGAGAGATAACTCTGCGAACGGAGAGATTGAAACGCCGCATATTGTTCTTCCCAGTACAGATCTGCTGGCAGCAAACATTACAGAGAGTGAATAAAGAACTAAGGAGAAAACTAACAAAACATCTTACGATTATCAGTACTTACAGTAAAGTGAGTATACAACCAAGCCCAAGAACCCTAATAGCAGAAAGCCACAATCTTTATGGAGAGAAACGCTGAGCAAGAGAGAGAATATTTCTGGGTCAAAGGGATAGATGAGCTATTCACCACGCTATATAGGCAGACGCACACACGCAGTAAATAAACCAGGTAAAGTAATGATCGATCTTTTTTTTTTCTAACACTAATTACGGTTGTTCATTACAAAGTTTCCAACTTTGCCCAAACGTGCGAACAATCATTCATGCTGTAGGGATTTTTTAGACCCGATTCCAGCCCAAACCCAGGTTCGTATAAGCTTGTGGGGTTTCTCTCTAAAACCAATTGGCAATAGAGGGAGTGAACCCACAAGCTTATAAACCCACTTATTTTCTTTTTAAACTTTCGATGTGGGATACAGTTTGTAAACCCAACAAACCTCCCCTCAAACTCTAGACCACACACCGGGCCTCCCCTTCGACGATTATCTGCCCCAAGCGCTTCTCCGCAATCACTGCACCCAAGCGCTTCTCCCCGCAGATTCACCAATCGTCCTCACAAGGGGCCGGGGACACACCACCCACACCGTACCCGGGCTAGAATTTTTCCCGTCTGCAGGCACCCTCACGCCTTCGTCCACGCTCACCGCACCATGTAGGGATTTTTTCAGACCCAATTCCAGCCCAAACCCAGGCCCCTATAAGCTTGTGGGATTCCTCTCTAAAACCAATTGGCAATAGAGGGAGTGAACCCACAAGCTTATAAACCACTTGGATTTCTTTCATTCTCTCGGTGTGGGACACTTGAGATTGTACCCAACAATCCTCCCCTCAAACTCAAGACCACACAACGGGCCTCCCCTTCGACGATTATCTGCACCAAACGCTTCTCTGCAATCACTGCACCCAAGCGCTTCTCCCCGCAGATTCACCAATCGTCCTCACAAGGGGCCGGGGACACACCATCCACACCGTACCCGGGCTAGAATTTTTTCCCGTCTGCAGGCACCCTCACGCCTTCGTCCACGCTCACCGCACCATGTAGGGATTTTTATCAGCCAATTCCAGCCCAAGCCCGTTATAAGCTTGTGGGGTTCCTCTCTAAAACCAATTGGCAATAGAGGGAGTGAGCCCACAAGCTTATAAGCCACTCAATTTTCTTTTTAACTATCGGTGTGGGAGTGGAGTTTGCACACCCAACAATCCTCCCCTCAAACTCAAGACCACACAATGGGCCTCCCTTTCGACGATTATCTGCACAAGCGCTTCCACCGCAATCATCTGCACCAAGCGCTTTTTTCATCGCAGATTCACCAATCGTCTTACAAGGGCGGGGGACACACCACCCATACCGTATCTGGGCTAGAATTTCTCCATCTGAAGGCATCCTCACGTGTTCGTCCACGCTCACCGCACCATGTAGAGATTTTTATCAGCCAATTCCAGCCCAAGCCCAAGCCCGTTATAAGCTTGTGGGGTTCCTCTCTAAAACCAATTGGCAATAGAGGGAGTGAACCCACAAGCTTATAAACCACTTGGATTTCTTTCATTCTCTCGGTGTGGGACACTTGAGATTGTACCCAACAATCCTCCCCTCAAACTCAAGACCACACAACGGGCCTCCCCTTCGACGATTATCTGCACCAAACGCTTCTCTGCAATCACTGCACCCAAGCGCTTCTCCCCGCAGATTCACCAATCGTCCTCACAAGGGGCCGGGGACACACCACCCACACCGTACCCGGGCTAGAATTTTTTCCCGTCTGCAGGCACCCTCACGCCTTCGTCCACGCTCACCGCACCATGTAGGGATTTTTTCAGACCCAATTACAGCCCAAATCCAGGTCCGTATAAGCTTGTGGGGTTCCTCTCTAAAACCAATTGGTTTTAGAGAGGAACCCCACAAGCTTATACGGACCTGGATTTGGGCTGTAATTGGGTCTGATAAAAATCCCTACATGGTGCGGTGAGCGTGGACGAACACGTGAGGATGCCTTCAGATGGAGAAATTCTAGCCCAGATACGGTATGGGTGGTGTGTCCCCCGCCCTTGTAAGACGATTGGTGAATCTGCGATGAAAAAAGCGCTTGGTGCAGATGATTGCGGTGGAAGCGCTTGTGCAGATAATCGTCGAAAGGGAGGCCCATTGTGTGGTCTTGAGTTTGAGGGGAGGATTGTTGGGTGTGCAAACTCCACTCCCACACCGATAGTTAAAAAAGAAAAATTGAGTGGCTTATAAGCTTGTGGGCTCACTCCCTCTATTGCCAATTGGCGGTGAGCGTGGACGAACACGTGAGGATGCCTTCAGATGGAGAAATTCTAGCCCAGATACGGTATGGGTGGTGTGTCCCCCGCCCTTGTAAGACGATTGGTGAATCTGCGATGAAAAAAGCGCTTGGTGCAGATGATTGCGGTGGAAGCGCTTGTGCAGATAATCGTCGAAAGGGAGGCCCATTGTGTGGTCTTGAGTTTGAGGGGAGGATTGTTGGGTGTGCAAACTCCACTCCCACACCGATAGTTAAAAAGAAAAATGAGTGGTTTATAAGCTTGTGGGTTCACTCCCTCTATTGCCAATTGGTTTTAGAGAGGAACCCCACAAGCTTATAACGGGCTTGGGCTTGGGCTGGAATTGGCTGATAAAAATCCCTACATGCACTCGTTGGATTTTTTAGACCCGATTCCAGCCCAAACCCAGGTTCGTATAAGCTTGTGGGGTTTCTCTCTAAAACCAATTGGCAATAGAGGGAGTGAACCCACAAGCTTATAAACCCACTTATTTTCTTTTTAAACTTTCGATGTGGGATACAGTTTGTAAACCCAACACATGCACTCGTTGGATTTGTGCGAGTGAGTGAGCGTGCCATTTATTTTCAAGGTGGACCCTTGAGTGGTTCGTTGAAGGCTTGGAGCATATGATATGATTCCATTTCTTCCTCAAATTGTTGCCTTGAAAAGCGAGAAAATTGGATTAAATTACCTCGTAAATACGAGGAAATTAATTAAAAAAGCGAGTCTTTGTAATAACAAAAGAAAGTATATACTGTAAGCTGAAGATCTAAGCAATCATACGAGTCCGCAAAGAAATGGGATCCTATGCCTTCAAGGGAAGACCAAATCATACGTTCTTGACCATTCAAACTATACAAAAAAAAAAAAGTGGTATTGATACCTTCTTTATTAATCATTAATTCCCTTTTTTACGCATCTTTGGCCAAACCACATATGAAGTATTGTCCATTTAACGTCTTAATTCTTTATATTTTTTGATAGAAGTAATTTTGTTGCCTAATAATTGGGTTGTCTCGATATAAAGCAAAATATACACGCATAAGAACACACGCTTGCATAAAATTGACACCTTGTTAATTATTATAATTAGTGGGTGAAAGTGGACAAGGATAGTCAAGTATCACGCTTTGACCAATTCCAAACAAATTTATTATCATAGAAGGCAACCAAATTCAAATGTTATTCCATAATTAGGTGCATATAATGTGGCGAAGATGAAATATAAACAAGAGTTAGTGAACAAAATGGGGGCCATCCATTAACTAAAGTTTGACAAATAAAGTTCAGTGGCAATAAAAATTATATAAAATAAAATAAAGCATAGAAAGCGTACATAGTGTCTAAAAAAGAGAGGGTCATCGTGCAATGAATTTATATATAAAAAATTAAATAGGACCATGATTGTTCACCAGAAAGAAATCTTATGCCCAGAGTAGAGGATCTTTTGTCCAGATAATTAGACTATTTAACGATAATGTATGTAAATTATAAACTATATTATTGTGTTGGATTGCAGGGAACAATACAAGGGCTATTATTTATTATTATTATTATTGTGTGAAATTATACTTGCATAAATTAAACATATAAGCTGTCACTTAATCAATGTCCAATTGCAGAGTCACTTTCATATAATCATTTTATAGGTACATTGAATTTTGTTAAATTGCAATAGTGTCGGCAATAATTTTAAATAACACAACAGTATTTGGCTCATCAATCATATAAATACAACGACGCGTAATAAGCTTAGCTTAGCCACCAAGAATTATCATTTTATTTCTTTTACTCGCACTCCATCGTAGAACAACAAACGCACCTATTATGAAGCGAACTCAAAACTATTATGATCACTATCATTTTTTCGTATTATTTACTGGGCATACGTGTACAACTTCGACCTTTTTCATTTATACTTCGGATATTTATTATAAATACATGCACGCCAAGGGAATGGACCTTGGAAGATGGAAGTGCTTTTATTTTCTTTATTTTCTCAAATTGTATAAAGTGGACAAAATGAATAATTATTTCTAAAGTGAGAAATAGATTCGGTCATTTAATTAATAATACACGCGGACATAATGGAGACACAACATATCCACGCTTCAAAAGCAACTACTGCCGCACTAATATTTTTGCGGTTATTCATCTATCTATCTATTTAGAGTAACTCTTGGTACATCAACTTATCAGCTAATTATAATTTTATCCACTATGTATGTACAAATTAATCCAATAGTTCTTATATATTCTGATTATATCCTTACGAATTAATTTTTATATTTGTACTGTTCTTATGTATTCTGATTATATCCTTTCAAATTAATTTTTATATTTGTACTTTAAATATTTTCAATTAAATAATAATATTTTATTTCATATATGAAACATTTAACTTTTAAAATGTATAAAAAAGCTGTTATATATTTGTATTTTAATCACATGCATTGAATGTGCAGTAACATACTAGTATGTAATATGGACCCGTACAATTTGTAATTTAGATATGATTCATAATTCATAAACGCGCAATAAAATACACATATATAATAAATTTACATTTAGAGTTGTTATTGATAAAAAAAAGAGTTTAGTAGATGAAAAATTAATCTTAATTCTGAATTATTTGTAAGTTCATATACGAAAACTTATTTTGATGTGCTATAACTAGATCTATTGAAAAAATTGATGAATAACATTGAATTTTCGCCTGAAATTAAAAAAACAGTAACTATGATTGTTACATTATAGTAGATGTATATACTTGGGTTTTGGGCCCATAAAATATTGGGCCGAGCCCAATTAAAAGCACAGAAACCACCAATCCACAATCCAGTCCAAACAACCTACCATCGTCAGATTACAACAAATCAACGGCTCATGTGAACTCAACGTTAGCTTCGAGATCCTACAATACCAGCCGTCGATTTATCTATCACCTCAATCCAACGGTCCTAATCCACACCCACCTCCATCCAAAAAAAGGGGTCAATTCGAAATCAGGCCCCCATTAAGTGTTTTGATTTCGAATTCAGGCCTTGTTTGAGAATTTTTTAGGTTAAAGGACTCATTTTTGTGTGGTGTAAAAACGTGGTATGAAATATATATGAACTGGTATAGAATAATCGTTTTGTGTTACAAATTTTCAATATACTGATATGTCAGAGCAATACAGTGGTACTGCAGAAATAAACTGGTATCGATGGTCATAAACTGGTACCGGATTATGGTTTTGTGGTACAGAAT
Source organism: Craterostigma plantagineum (assembly GCA_027422505.1). Taxonomy (NCBI): domain Eukaryota; kingdom Viridiplantae; phylum Streptophyta; class Magnoliopsida; order Lamiales; family Linderniaceae; genus Craterostigma; species Craterostigma plantagineum. Next base: position 28,749,936 of record JAPQWV010000003.1, on the reverse strand, counting down.
TTCAACATACTGGTATGTAAGAGCAATGAAGTGGTACTGCAGGAAATGGGTCCTTAAAACTAAATTTTTTGTCAAGAGGACCTGAATACTAAATGATAGTTATGGGGGGCCTGAAATGAAAATGCCAAAAAAAAAAAGGTTCCCATATTTGACTCGCAAAATATTTGCACAGAAGCTAAAACTTAAAAATTCCAAAACAAAATACTTTTGATTCATTGAATATGTCCGTTAGTGGAAAGGCAGGGAAAGGAGGGAAGGGCGGCGCAAAACGGCGTCGTAAGGTGCTTCGGGCCAATATTCAAGGCATCACCAAACCTGCGGTTCGGCGGTTGGCTCGGACATTCGGCGACGCCGGCGAAGCTTAGGATATATCATGTAAACGTCTTTCGCAACACCGTTATCTTCACCGGGGCGTACTTTGCAAGTACTAACGAGAGAGTACGATTCGGAATTTTGGTCGGAAAATACGATTTTTAGGGGGCGTTTGATTATATTGGGCCGTGCAAGTACGTTGGCCTGTATTATTATAAGCCCATTTGTCCATACTCATTGAGAAGAGATTTATAGATTAGTTTTTCTAGTGAATTTGATATGTCATGTAGAATTATTGTTTTATTGTTTAGTTTTTGGTAGGCCTGTAAACGAGCCGAGCTCGGCTCATTTTCTGGGCTCGAGCTCGAGCTCGTCGAGCTTTTCAGCTCACGGCTCGAGCTCATTACACCTAGATGAGCTCGAACTCGAGCTCGAGCTCACGAAGCTCATCGAGCTCGAGCTTTTAATAAATAAAAAATTTAATAAATTAATAAAACTATAACAAAATTGTAAAAAATAAAAATAAAAAAATCGAGATTTTAATAAAACTTAGAAAATTAGAAAAAATATAAATTAATATTAAAATATAAATTAATATAAAAATATTAAAAAAAAATTAAAAAAAAGGAAGAAAAGCTCGCGAGCTTTCGAGCCACTATATCCGGGCTCAAGCTCGAGATCGACGTAAACGAGCTCGAGCTCGAGCTCAACTTAAATGAGCTCGAGCTCATTTATATTGAGCTCGAGCCGAGCTTTTGCCGAGCCGGCTCGTCGAGCTCGCGAGCCGGCTCGACTCATCTTTCACCCCTAGTTTTTAGTAATCGAAATCATATCCCCATGCGAAATAATCATTTTATTCTTTGAATTTTATTTTTTAATTACATCGTCCGCAATTGCCAACGAATTTTTTAATTACATCGTCCGCAATTGCCAATGAGTAAACAATATATACTACCTCCGTCCCAAACCGTTTTGGACATTTTACTATATCAGGCGTCCCAAACCGTTTTGGATATTTCCTTTTATAGCAAAAAACTACCACAAACAATCAATATAATACTATTAAATATTCTTAAAAGACGTGTCAAAATATACACTTTTTCACCTTTTAATTGTACTATGTAATTAAAATATTCGATTTCTTAAAAACCGTGTCATACCCCAAATGTCCAAAACCGTTTGGGACGAAGGTAGTATTTGATTTGCCAATTTGGTACCCACTAGTAGTTGCTTTCATTCAATGATTCACCGTTTTTTTCAACGAATACAATTCTGATTCTTGCATTATAACGATGGATGTTAGAATGGAGATGGACACTTGCAATAAACTGAAGTAAAAGTTTGTGCTATTTTGGCGATAAGAATATGATCCGTTTAATGTTTATTAATCAATCAAGTTCGAATAGAATATAGACGGAAAAGAAAAAGAAAAGGCGAAAGACATCAATTATTGGCACCTGAGAGATTCTCCTATGTGAATGGTGCTCTTAAATTTGCACCCCACTATGAATGAAGTAAAAATGATCGATCTGAAAAAGCTTCTATACATCTCTAATAATGGCATTCGATATGTCACTTCAAATGCTTTTGAGATGGAATGAAACGCATCCACTTTTGTAATTACATGGACTACTTGATTATTTTAATTTTTAAGATAAATCTCCAGAAATACACATTTATATAAAAATTAACAAATCAGTACTCACGTCAGAAAAAAGTTTATATAAGTATCCGTTTGACTGTGTCTACCATTTTTCCAGTCTTGACGTACCTTTTTATATGTATATTACGTACCACGACAAGCGTTTATATGGTACCTATATCGTTTCTGTACAATTTCTCACTGTATTATGTATCACAATACGTTTATCTATGGTACCTAAATGTGTTATATGACGTCTGGACGGTACCAATGCAAAAAATTTATTTCAATAGGTACATATATATATAAAAAAATACTGACAGGGTACTGATGACAACTTTTTATATAATTAGATACTTTTCTGTAAATTCCCCTTATTTTAATTCGTAGTGAGTTAAGAGTTAAGACACTATACCTACGTATGCCAAATGAAAATATAGATTGATTAACTTTGGACAATAATGAAATTCAATGACGGTAATCGTTTTCCCTATAAATATTCGACGTAGAAAATTCTAAAGCCACTATATAAATTTTAAGAGTATTTTTATTAATATATATATTTATGATATGCTATATTCATATACTCCCTCCGTCCCAAACCATTTTGGACATTTTACTATATCGGATGTCCCAAACCGTTTTGGACATTTCCTTATTTAGCAAAAAGCTATCACAAACAATCAATATAATAATATTAAATATCATCAAAAGACGTGCCAAAACATACACTTTTTTACCTTTCCAACAAATTATATTATTAAAATATTCAGTTTCTTAATTCCCGTACCAATACCAAAATGTCCATAAACTTATGGGACGGAGCAAGTATTATTTTTACGGATGGAAGAAACAAAAGAACAATGGAATGGACTGACTTACGTTACGATGCCAACCTCTTTCACTAGATATCGCCACGTGTACGGTTGATGCCAGCCTCCATCCGCTATAAATGAAACGTTTGCTTCACCCTTGCTAAACCATCAAAGCAAAGCTCCTTCGTTGATTGTGTTATTTTCCTCACAAGAACCAAAAAAACTCGCAATTAAATCAGAGCAAAAATGTCTTGCTGCGGAGGAAACTGTGGATGCGGCTCGAGCTGCAAGTGCGGAAATGGCTGCGGAGGGTAATCGATTTAATTAACCTCTTTTTCTTCTCTTCTATTTGATCCTCAACCCTTCTGTCGAATTCTATGTGTTTCCGCCTTGATTTCCTTTTTCTACAATCGTAGCGATCGATTGTTTTCCGACGCCGATCTCTTTAGTCTTCGCTTGATTGGATAGAGAATTTTCAGAGATTTAACGACGATGCTGTGATTTGTTGCTCTACAAACGTACAGGTGCAAGATGTACCCTGACCTGAGCTACTCTGAAATGGCAGCAGCTCCAACCGAGACCGTCGTCCTTGGTGTTGCGCCGCAGAAGACGTACGCTGTCTTCTTTTCTTCTATCTATTCACATTCTCTCTCCTTGGGGCTGTAACTTTCTTCTGCTTTGAATGGATCTTTTCTGCACAGATACTTTGAGGGTGCAGCTGAAGCTGCTGCTGCTGAGAATGGCTGCAAATGTGGAGCAAACTGCACCTGCGACCCATGCAACTGCAAATGAAATAATGGGTGGCTATTAAAAAGCAGAGATGAAGAATGGTCACTGTTTACTAATTATTAGCAGATATGTATGAAATGAAGAAGAAGCCTTGTGCTATGTGAAATTTGGTCCCTTGTTTGTAATAATAAGTTCAGTACTACCTATCCATATGTATATTGGATTGTGTCCGAGTCTGATCCCTTCATCTCCTTGTTATGGGCTTCCAAGTTTCTTCTTCACATAAAGACGACTTTGTGTGTTAAAGATCTTTGCTTGTGTTTCTTCGAAGCTTCTATGGAACATTTTGTTTTGCCTGATGATGCAGACTGGAACACTTCACAATTGGATTTCTCTAAAAAATATCTTAAGATTTCATTAAACGCCATCCGATCTTCGTAGACAAAAATAGAGGAGAGAATCGAATCGATATATATATATATATATATTATCGATTATGGTATTTCAGAAAAAAAGACTAACGACATGGTGGAAGCACATTTCAGGTAACGATTATTTGCCAACGTCATCTTATTTTTCCGTTTTAATTAAACGACGGAGATGCATTTAGAAACAACGATGCGATAGACTTTACAGTACTAAATCTATACAAACAACATATATATATGTAGGGCCGATCGAGCTTTGTAAAACAGTAGTACATAAAATATTGTTCGTTCGTTCGGTATCTGTTGCCCATTATGAGTTCACTCTGCCCATTATGCGTTCACTCGATCGCTTTTTTATGTTCAATAGTATCATAACTTGTACCTGCAAAAATTAACTTGAGTTGATGACATTTTGTTATTAGAAGAAGAATAAACAAACCATGGATCGATCAGTTTTGAGTACAGGTAATAAGTACCTCTCTCTCTATATATGAGAAGGAAGGAAAGGACTAAAGCATGAAAAAGGCACCCGTCGTCGTCTGCCGAAGCACTTTGGAACTTCGATCGAGACCGTGCGAAGCAACCTTCATTAACAACAGATTAGGATGTGGAAAAATTATTACATTTTAAGCATATTCAACCATTATTTAACATAATAAATGATGATCTCATGTTACCATGTAACTCAAGCATGCATATCGTTCTTCATTCAGATACAATGGTTTCCCTCTGCTCATCTCAACATCCTGGAATCGAAATAATACAGAAACTTTAAACGATCAACACTTTTTCTGCTATAAATATAATATAACATATCAGCAAGAAGATTTTGACACACCTCTTCACCGTAAGCATCCAAGTATGGAGACGGCCAAGGTGCTTGACGTGCAGATCTCTGAAGCAAGATTGTCGTTTTCTGAGAACATAACAACAGTGTTAAAACACTCGTCTCTCCCCATCCAAGAAAAGTAGATTATCGTAGAAAACGTTCATACCCTAACTAACAAAAAGACGCCAGTTCCAGCCCCACAGACCGATGCATGAGTTTGACAACTGCTTTCCCTTAAGACAAAGAATACTTAGAGAAAAGAAACAGCGTACCACACACGGAAATGAAATAGTAGGATTTTTTTTTTCAAGTATAAAAAACCTGCAACATGTCTTCCAACCCGGTGAGCATAATTGACCGCACAACAAGCACAATGCGGGCTCGTCCTTTATGCCTCCGCACTCAGGGCAGTTCTTTTTAATGTACCTAATTCAAAAGTTTTTCAATTTATTGAATTCATACACACACAAAATGGAAACAAAACGACGACTTTGAGATAGTAGAAACTAACCTCTGCAGTAGATTGTGATAGAGATGAGGCAAAACCATCAGCTTAAATGGGACAGCTGGATTACATCTCAACGCACCCTCCTCGTATCTACGAGTTTTATATGCTTCAGAGAAATGAGCTAACCATCTTGAAGCTGACGTCCTTGTTACTTGGTCATTACAAATGAAGTCTAGGGTTGGAATATTCAGCATTCTTTCCAGCTTCTTCACCTCAGAGAGCTCGTCTAAGCTGTTGGTAGAGAAATCCAAGTCATGAAGAGATTCGCCAGATGATGATTGAGCCCCATCACCAAATGGGGTGAACTTGGAGAATATAAGCTTCCACAGCAATGCACATCTCCGCAAATATGGAAATGTAAAGCTTCGAATCATATCATTGACATCATAAGCAGGATTGATACTGTGGCAACCGAAAAACCCCAAATATTTGGCATCATTCCCCGTTATCCGGCATATGTCAGCGAATACATTATCATGAAATGTTGGGTCAGTTCCAATACTTTTCCCTTGTCCGCGACATATGATCATGGCCTGTTGAGATTGAATTGAGACCCACCAAACATCAAATGTATATCTGGAACGGAAGGTTAGGCATATAGAAGAAAATATGTCTACCTGAACAACTGCAACGACATAAAAGACATGCACAAGTGATACGAAGGATTCCTTGCAGTAGAGCATCGGCCACGGGAGACAAAATAGCAGCCACATCAGTGACGAAAATGCATCGCGATTAAGGATTGGCTCAGATGCTAGTCGGCATAATTGAGTATCTGGATACCGAACATTCGGTTCAGCTTTTTCCAATATATAAAGCATATCTGCAGCAATAGTAGAAACATTATTTCGCATAATAAGCTTAATTGAATATTATTTACAGAATATTTGAGGAGAGAGAGAGAAACGGGCAACAGAATTATGATCCTTGCAGGTTACTTGGTGCCAGGTCGAATTCGCATACTGTTCCATACTATAGCATAAACGCAGAAACTTCCATTCGCATGCACTTATAAAAATCTCCAAGAACAGATGAGTTACGAGTATTGTCATGCAAAAGATCATTTTACTGGATATATACCCTAAATAATGGATTCAAGAGTCCCAAAGAACAGATTCGTATAGAAGCTATTTTAAAATGAAGCATATCAGACGGGCATCTTCGTTCTGCCCTTCCTAGGGCTATCGAATACCTACTATTATAACAGCCGAATGTGGGGCAACGTAAATGTTGAATTCTAAGAAAAGGCAACAAAATTGCAATACCTTGACTACAAGAGTAACTTGACATTCCATCTACAGAGGAACCAGGGAACAAGGACTGAGCAAAGAACTGAATCCCTTGTAGTCTCAGCAAAGCAGTCTTAGAATCTGTCTTTCGTGTGCATTGAACCACATCCAACAACAGTGATAATATAAAACCAGTAGGAGAATTCAGCTCCTTATATAGAGCAACAACACTGTAATTTGGATTCAGTGAATTCTTTACTGACCGAGCAGCAATTTCAACCGACATGATTGAGTACTTGAGAGTATCCCACAGAAGCAATGGATGGCTTACCCTTCCAGATTCAGAAATTTTATCATTCCGCTGATAGTACATGCCACACAAGACCCGCATGATGGGTTCGAGATTTGTCTCAATTTTAACATGACTTGTCGGCAACGCTCTTAGATTCTCATGATCTCCAGTAATATCCGCCACTTTCTTAATGAGAAACAAACCATCTTGAAGACAAAGCGACCCAAAAATGTCTGATGAGACTGAAGCCTTCGAACCAAATGAAGACAGGGAAACCTTCCTCTGAGGTCCAGGCAATGCTGGCAAGACCGAGTTGGCAAGTCCTCGACAGACTGGGCAAAGAAATTCACCCTGCCCAATGCAAGCACCATAAAATCATTACTACTTTACTATCGGAAGGTTCGATGTTCGTTTGTTATATATATAATATAGGAATTAAATACACTCTTACCTGATCTGGATCCACAATATGCCTTCCTTCAAAGAGAATTCTTCTGGTGAATCTGTATATAACAATTAACAAAACAGTGCAATTTCGTTTAAAGTTAGTCCCAAAACAAATATATGACATGCCAATATTCTATGCATGAGGTGTGGTTGTAAAATATTCTATGCCAAATTCTACCTTTCCCTGAGTGATGATAGGTAACGATCCAAACATCCCTGGTGCACTGCATGTCCACAAGAAGACACATACACACCGTCACCCCCATTATTAGAGAAGTTGTCATATCCAGGACCTGGCCCACATGATTCCGGCGACATAACACCAGAAGCATGGTTGTTTTGCACAGGAAGGCTGTCAAGAGGCGGCTCTTTAGGCAAAGCTGCAATATATTTTCCAAGCAACAATGATCCAGCGGAAGCATTTATCTCTTGGGAACTAGTCACGTTTAATTTGGATTGGAAAATGTGTTCTTCCAATCCCTCAAGTGAGGGAGCTTTTCCCTCCTCATCTTTTGGCATGCGGGGAAGTTGTATACTTTTCATAGAAGGAAATCTTTCTTTTATTAATTCAACAAAAGCATTCACTTCCACTGATTTTCCAACAGCAGCAAAACTGTCAACAGCATTTTTAACCAACGCTTCCAATGGAGAAGATGAGGTTGTATCATCCGAGCTATGGGATATACTGCCTGTGTTTTCATTTCCCGAAAAGCTTTGTTTGTCAGAGCTGCGCACTAGATCATCCCAGGAAGGGGGCCCTCGGTTTACACAACTTAGAAGTCTGGATTTCTTTATTAAAAAGAAAGAAATCAATCAGAATAAATACCATCAAGAAATTATCAGAACAACAATTAATCGTCATGCAAGACAAGATGTTATAAGTAATATTATATCAGGTTAGTAGGCAAACTGAGAGCCAACCACAATATGTTATTTTGATAGCTAAAATGGTAATGCAATTGCAACATCATTTACCTGAAGAAGAACTAAGAAAGATACGGGACTTCTAGAGTTAGGATCGTGACAAAGAGAGCAAATGACTTGAGGTGACTCTTCAGCGTCATCGGCTTCTTCAGAATTGCATGCATCTTGTTCGGATTGAACATCGTCCATCTCAACATCTCCATTTGATTGGATGCTGTCTAAGAACTTGGACTGCTGGGCTCTCATTTTTTCCTATGCATCAGAATTCCAAATCAATCCTATAACTTTCTAATCAGTAATTAATCAAGCATAATACTAAACATAAATTGATACTATTAACATGGCACCGCCTTTGCAGAAAAAAAATTAGATCAGAGTAGAAAAAACCGAACGCCGTCCCGATTTTTGTCTCGTGGCTAACTGCCTCTATGCTGCTCTAAACCAAGAATAAATAGTAAAAACTCCCTTTATCCAGCAAATAAGCTAAAGACAGAACTCTGTTTTTACCTAGGAAAACTATTTCATGAAACTAAAAAAGAAAACGCCAAGGCTGTTCGATTGAGGAACATTCCAGCTCCGATTACAAGACCAAATGGAAAATAACATACCAATATAGCAGCCTGTTTTTCTCGAGACTTCGCTTTTCGCATTTCACTGTCAGAAGTGAAGTCCATCGTTTTAGCACTATCATTCAATATAGCATTTGAAAATTGATTGGCTAATTGAGGATCAAGTGTCCATAATTTGGTTAGGCATGCCGGTTCAAGTTCGACGAGCGTCTTAATTACACTCGAGACCAAGGATGATAGACTAAAATTTCCAGCTTCCGTCAAGTGCTTCGAGTCTTCCGTTTCGTGATTCCTCATCAATATGACAAGCAGCGACAACAAGCTGTGACTGCCATACTTACCAGAACCAGTTTCTTCATTGGCCAATGACAAAACTGGAACGACATTGCCCAATATATCACCAGATCCCCTATGTAGTCGACAAACATCAAGTGATAGCGCCAACAAATGCAACGCAGTCAGAACAACAGCATCAGGAGCACGTGATTTCAGGGACTCGTCACTGCTAGCAGCATAGTATAGAACTGCACGGACAATTTGGAGCAGTGTTCCACAAGTGGCTACTTTAGCTATTCCTTTGAGTGGGTAATAAATCTTTGACCATCGAGGAAGCTGAGCAGTCAATGCAGAAACGTTACAAAACCGTGAGTATCTTTCTTCTGCTGTCTGCCGATCCCTCAAGTTCCAGCGAGGATGATACAAATCAAGCTCCTTCCAAAATGATGACCGCAGCTTATATGTGCCCTGATGTGTAAAAAAATCAGTTGGGCGATAGTGTACAGATATCCGTGGTTCATAGCAACAGTGTCACAGATAAGAAAGTCAAACCTGATTAATCCCCGATGGATGGGAATATTCAGCAACCCTATCCAAGACTGTTTGGAGCTCCTCGACTTTCGAAAGATCACGGGGAAGAGATTTGATTATCTGACTGCGAGTGGCATCTCCCGTAGCAAGCTTGTAGACCAACTCTCTTTCCAAACATTCTGCATTCGTTAACCCGCAAAATCTTCTTTCTTTCACTATGTGGATTAGAAGGGTAAGCATCTCAACCATTAGGACTGTTTCGTGCCTGAAAGTAACATCGCACACAAAATGTTCACATTTCTTGCTTTGAAACAAACAACCATGTCCAAATGTGAAAATGGGCAAATATGAGAGATGTGAGGGGGTTGATAAGCGTGAAAAAACGAACAGCTGGAACACCAGATGGGAAAGGAAATAGAAGAATAAAATTAACTATCATAAGAAAAGATACCAGTCCTCAAATCTCAGACCAATCGGTCTCTTCTTGCATAATTCCCTTTGGTAAATGACTAGACTAATCTCTACGTACCATCATATCTAAATACAACTCCAATTTGTCAATTCAGTAACTCATAATATCACTTGACTACCATTGTAGACAAATAATGACTACGACCAAGCACAAAGTCTTATGAACTGCTCCAAACATAAGTGCCATCAATAAGTGCCTAAGCGGTCAATTTTTCTGTGAGTACTCTATGGTGCAATCATCTAGAAAACAAGCAAATTCAGAAATACCCAAGTGCTTCTTTCAATTCCAAATGCATTTTACCAATTATTAAAATTCAAACTAAATCTACAGAATGAATTTTATAAAAATGTGGTATTTACCTTACAAGTCAGGACAAGACCATTGTCTAACTAACTATCCATACAATGTAAGTAAAACGAACAAATAAAAGTCAGCAGTTATACCAAAAGACTATCGAGCAACAAGAGAACAATCGACGCTATTCACCTCTGGAAAAGAGGATGGTTATGTTTATAACTTGATTTCCTTCTAAATGGTTTGTTCACAGGAACACATGGTGGTTTGAAGCCAAATAGACATTGTTCAAGCTATCTAAATTTAGAATCGGCCATAATGACCTTCTAAAAAATAAAAGAATCCAAATAATAATAGATCACATACTCTGTAGACTGATTGGCATTAAGAGAGAGGTAATTTGATAGCCTAAAACGTTGCACAAGCCTTTGAACATAGAGATCTGGTGGAGCTAATGCAGCACAGCATTGAAGCAAAAAGAGATCGAGCTCTTGACCTTGTTCAGACCTGCATCAATACAGCAGATGAAAAAAAATGCAGCACTTAACGGAACGGAAACAAAAACAGTGCTTAAATATAACCAAAACGAACTAACCCCTGCATTAGTACCCATTTATCATATTCAAAAATAAAAACTCATCCACATACCAGCGGACTGAGCGATACCATTCCCTAAATAAAATTGGAGCATCACCATTTCTGCGCCACATCCCAGCATGGACCTCAGCACAGAACACCCTTATCCGCAGAGGATGTTCCATTAAAAAGGACGAAAATCCGTCTGGGTGGCATCCATCCAAAATCAGGCCAAAGAACTCAGCATGTCTGGCAACATAAGGATCAGCCAAGTTGGAGCTTACTACATATGAAGATGATTGAGTGCTTCCATAGCAATCTTTCAGAGCTCTATGCAAAGCCACAGAAAGAAGCCGGTGTAATGGAATGTGAACTGAGATTTCCTGGGTACTGACATCATACGTTATATCGGGCCACTCTTGTGAATTCAAAATTCGCAAGCCTTCGATCTCACCACTGCTCTCTCCTACTAGATGATTCTCATCACTAGGAGGTTGACCCCATTCCAGCAATCCCAAAACTGATTTCGTATAATTATCATCAGATGGTGACTTGTTAAGATCTTCGCTAAAAAATGTAGGCCTACTATGGGCCGAAGAAGACCTTAATAGATATCTGCCTCTTCTAAAATTAGAGAGTGTTCTTTTAAGAGCAAGGAAATTATTACCAGATCCGCTACTGGTTTTGAAGGCTAGGGTGCTGTTTCCCGCAGTGTTGAGTGAGTTTAACCAATTTTCTATTGATTTCAAGCACTCGTGAAATAACCACAAAGCTGATGGTGGGATAGGAGAGCTAGAAGCAGCCTTGAACTCATTATCTAACGTGCTCTTTCCAGTAATACTATTACCGATCGAGCTTTCATGAGATAGCCTTCCAACTTTTGCATGTCTCGTATTGTCTTGATCCTCGCAATCGACGCTACACGTTCTGAAGGAAGTCACTTCAGTATGATCATTATCATCAATCCGTGAAAATGCCCCACCCACAAGAAGATTGAGAATGTTAGATATGGAGTGACACAGGACAAAAGGCAAATGAATATTCTCGTTTTCATCGTCTACATGATTGCCTGTTTCTCTTTTCAGAGTGTTCATTCCTTGCACATACGTCAAAAGCTTCATCCAAATTTTAAGCAGATCCCTGCGATGGTTGCATATGTATCTCGGAACAACAGAGTGGCTCATCACAAATCTAACGTCTTCGACCACACGAAGAGTGGTTTCGTAAAGGTTCGCCCATTTAACAACCTACAAAGCAGCTCCGTTTAACTTCTGATGTAAAAAGGAAAACGAATTAAAAAATTAATTTCACTATCAAAGCCATTTGAATCATCTATCCGAAGCTTATTGAAGGTATCGGATTACATAGCATAAGAGCTATTAAGGGTACGTGCCTTCACTGCACATATAAGAGTTGTTAATGATAGCAAATATCAGAGAAATAAATGATGGGTTAACGCATGTTTCACATATGATTAGAAATATCAAGAGCTACGCCATTATCATATTACACAAGCAATAGCAAACAGAACACTACGTTACCTGAAGCCTTCCATCTTCTCCCCCAAACGAAGTGAATATCTTCTCCAAGCATTGGAACAGTATATCAAGCAAATTGCTTTCCTCAACAAGACGTGGGGTCAGGGTCGGTACAGTCAGAATTTGGACAGAAAACGTTGAGAGTAAGGGATACTTCTTGAAAGCAGTGTCGTTGCCCTCGCTTATAGCTGCATTTACAACAGTCGGGTAATAGCCTACAAACACTTTCGCGAATTCATATTTAAACACTGGATCCCCTAGCATTTTCAAAAGCAACTCGTGGAGCTTCCCGACAACATTATTGTTCATGAACTTCTCCACACTCAACAGAATCTCCAACAAACGGTGAGAAGAGTAAATTCTTTCCGAAATAAAACCAAGCAAGCTTTCACTGTGCTGACAAAAATCCAACAGCATTTCCACCAGAGCCAAACTCAACATGTCGAGTGCCTCTAGACTTCTCGAAGCAAATGAAACTGCTCCTGCAACGCCCTCAGCAACACCATCAGCGTAAAGCAGTTTGTCTTTCCAATAAGCTAAGAGGACATCTAAAACAGGGCCCAAAGATTCCTCAATTTGCTTAGGAAGTGGCTGTATCTGTTCAGCCCCTTTGTGCTTTGAACAAAATCCTTCGCGTTTCCACGCGGTAATATCTCCGCAATCACAGCAACCACCGCCCGTGTATATAATAGAGTAGTCATGATCCTTGTGGTTTCCATTCTCGAAACAAGGAACACAAATGGCACATGTGGGATCATGCTCACAAGTGCGGCAACGGTATGCAATATCATTATTACCCCAGACGGCTCCACAAACACCACGTTCATTAGAGCCTACCTCTACGAGGTGCTCTAGCACAGCTTCGGGATCATCATTGAACATAAACCACTGCAGCCAAGTCAAGCTTTCTTGAAAGGTATCTTTATCAACCTCGTCCTCATCTGTAGGCAGTACAGCATAAACCAAATCTGCAACGGCCACACTCTTACTCTTGGAAAAATCTACAAGGACACGAGGCCCTTGATTCAACAATTTTTCAGGAACTCCAACCCGAGAAAGCCTCTGAAACAAACAAATTATTCTTTTTATCTCACAGTGAACACACCATCACAACAATCACTTGCAGACAGAATTTACCGTAAAACTGTACTAACGCACATTCTAACTAAAAAACAAAAAAAAAACAAAAAATAAATTCATTCACAAAATATGCAGTCCCAAACCAGCTCTTATTTTATTATACCAACCATCACAAACTGCAATCGCCGGCGATAAACAACACAAGCAAATCAAGTGCTCCAAAATAAGACAACAAAAAAAATGAAATTAGACAACAAACCTGTATTATACGATGGAGATGAGCCGAATCTGAAGACGCCGGCGAAGAATCAATCTCCATCTCGAACAATGTACGAATCCAGGAAAAGCAATTACAGCAAAAGCACTCGTCGGTTCCACCGCCTCCACTCTCCAGAGCTCTGACTAAGCTATACGACAAAATTTATCACACGCTATGTATAGATACATCAATTACAAAAACCTCCCAAACCACAAAGCAGCTGTCTACAAACTCAGATACAACCTAGATTAAACAATTGGCGACGATCGAATTCCCACTCTAGCTTCCCCTCTCTTCCTAACAATGGTTCTCCTTTCTCCCTTAACTTTTTCGTCGGTTCTTGAAGAAGCGTATTGTCCGCTCTCGCCCGTTTAGGGTCACACCATCGGGTATGTTCGATGCGGAGTTGTGTGCTGTGCGTGCCCGTTTACTTTGCTGGAATTTTTATTTTCGTTTTATAAAATTTTCTATTTAACGTAATTACACAATTTCTAAACGGGCTCAGTGAGACATAGTAATCGACAAATGGGCCTAGCCCAGACTACGCAGTACGGACCAAGTAATTCTGAGTATCTAACGCTAAACATGTAGAAAAAAAAAACACATAAATCAGCTATAAACAGAAATTTTAAATTTAGTTACTAATTCTTTTTCCCTTAAATGATCCAAAGAACTTTAAGAATGGTCGTTGTTTTGTTGATTATATGATATGATTTTTTACTTTACAATTTTGAAGTCATTGGCAACGAGTTAAACGAAAATGAAAAGAACTTTAAGGATGGTCGTTGTTTTGTTGATTATATGATATGATTTTTATTTTACAATTTTGAAGTCATTGGCAACGAGTTAAACGAAAATGAAAAAATGATACTTCGTAAAATATGTCAATCCCAAAAATACACCAACAAATCACCAATAACAAATGTGATTTTTACACGTAAATACATCAATGTCTCGAAATTTCCTTTTTTATTTCCAATGAAAATTTCAAAATTGTATGATCAATATCGATCAGCATAGTAAGGCGCCGGCGAAGGTGCTGACGCCGGCGCATAAGCCTCGTCCACGTCACCGCTGCTGTTCATCAGTTCCATCATTGCACGGTGTGGGTTCGACTTCTGCTTCTCACATAGCGCCGGTAAGAACACGCCTAATCATTAATATACCCAAAACGCAATAAATTTCAATTACTGAGAATGAAAAAAAAAATTAGTTCAATACTTATACTTATTTTACTATAATACCTTCCCCGGCAGCGAGATTGAAATAAAGATCAACAATGTTGGGGCAATTCTCGTAACACTCCGAGTAGCAAAGCGCGGCGACGAACCGAGGCGCCAGCAAGGCGTCTGACGAAATCCCGACGTTTGACCGGTCAACCCCGCACGCATCCACGCATCGATCAGCCTCGACGTGCCCCCCGGGCAGCGTCTCCACAACAACCTCGGAAGTCTTGCAAGCGTATTCGACGGCCCGTCCCTCTTCGGTCATGTAGTTGTTCTCCAACACGCACCTCTTGCCCGAGGATGATATCGCAAATGAACATAGGTGTTGTGGCAAATTCTCACACACCACCTCGTCGCCTATATATATATATATATATATATATATATATATGCATGTTTTATATATATGATTATGATTGAAAAGAAACCTTATAAATTTTATATATATATATATATATTTATATAATTATATAAATGTAGGTGCTCCCAGGCATATAATGCCACGTGTCATCTCTCAATAAAGCCAACCACGATGTAATCTTATCTTATAACATTTTACGAATGCATGTGTTGTCATATGCTGCCATGCGTCCATTAACTTAAAAAATAAATTAAGTAAGCTACTCCCTCGTAAATCAACCACGATCTAATCTTATCTTATATAATTATACGAATGTAGGTGTTCTCATACGCTGCCATGAGTCCATCAACTTCAAAATAAATTAAATAATAAAAATCTCCGTAATTTCACAATAACTACCCAATATCAACATATACTTAATAATGATTTATTAACATATAATAATTACAGATAGTTAATAGCGTGCACTGCACGGGTGAAAAACTAGTTATATATATGTGTGTATATCAATGTTTTAAAAAGCGTGTAGCGTAGTGTGTCGCGTTTTAGTGCCGGTAGCGCGTAGCGTAAATAGCGTGGCGCATTGCATGAGTATTTCGGGTAATCTATATATAATGTAATAAATTATATATAATATATAATAAATATAAATATGCTACGTTCGGTTATTTTTTATGTCATTATTGTAGCTATGAGACTAAATAACCAATATTTTCTCAAAGAATTTAATGAAATAAAAAACATGGTACAATTAATTGATTAAAATAAAAAAAAAATTCAATATATATTAATAATATATTTTAAAGTTTATATAAGCCCACAACAAAAAAAATAACATAAAATAGTGTAACACGCTATATGTGCAATTCGGCACGCTATATGCGCAATTTGGCACGCTATTTACGCTATTTCTCAAAATATCGCGCTTTTCAGGACAAAACGCTATATTTTTTACGCTTTAACGCGTTTTTCTGCAAAATTGCGCTATTTCGCGCTACGAAACGCGCTACACTACGCTATTTAAAACACTGATGTATATGTATTCTTACCGAGGGTTCCTTGAATGAGGAGTGTGCAAGCGAAGAAGAGTATTGAGGTCATTTTCGAGGTGGAGAGAGCCATTTTTCCTCGTTCGAATAATGTATTAGCTCTTAGTGTGAAGGTTTTGGAGGAAGTATGAGGGATTGTGGAGATTTGTGGGGACGATTGGCGTTTTTATATGTGTTAGAGAAGGTTAAGACAGAAAGTTAAGGAAGTTGGTTGCATGTATATGTTGTTTGTATCTGATCTCTTTTACAGTAGATCGTACGTAGTTTCTTGACCCATTCTATGAAAATTGTGGCTTCCACGTCTATAAAAGTCAAAACGAATCGTTGACTTTTGATAAATAAAATTGGGCTTTGAGAGCAGCGAAGCCCAATGTCATTTGGGCCGAATGTGATTAGACCTTGGAAGCTTTAAAGCCCAATAAGGTAAGGCCTGCCTTTATATAGTTACAGCTAAGTATGGAGCTAGGGTTTTAAGGATTACACTCAGACGCGGCGCACGTTAGACGATCAAAGGAGGTCAGCCATGGTGAAAGGTCGACAAGGTGAGCGCGTGAGGTTGTACGTACGAGGTACAATCCTAGGATATAAGAGGTACAGCTGATCGATTTCGTGAATCAACTTTTTTGAATGAGAAAAAAAAATCGTGAAACCATTGATTCGAGTTTTTCGTCCGTCTTTTTTGGGGTGGTGAATTGCTTGATGTAGATCGAAGTCGAACCAGTACCCGAACACGTCTCTGTTGCAAATCGAAGGCGTGAATACGAAGGAGGAAGTAGCGTGGTATCTGGGGAAGCGAATGGCGTACGTTTACAAGGCGAAGGTGAAGAAGAACGGCTCTCACTATCGCTGCATTTGGGGGAAAGTCACGCGCCCTCATGGGAACAGTGGCGTCGTACGCGCCAAGTTCAAGTCCAACCTTCCTCCCAAGTCCATGGTAGAATCTCGCTCTTGTTTAGTAATTGCTTATATATCTAATTGGATTAGCTCGCTTGGTTTACTACATGTTGATGATACTTATCTCTTGCACTACCTACAGACTACAGTACGATGAAATATATAGTTTTCATTTTTTTATGTTTGATTTTACACTTTGGTGGTTGTGTAACAGGGAGCTAAAGTAAGGGTGTTCATGTACCCAAGCAACATATGAGGTAACGAATTGGAACTGTTTTCATCATCTGTCAAATTCTTACATGTTTGTCATCACCCCAGATGATGTCTCTTTTGCTGGGTTTATGCAGTCATTATCTTCCATTGACAGATTTCGTCATCGATTTCATAAAGTTACTATATTTTACGATCTATTTGTTCCATGGTGCATGTTTAGTTTGCGATGATCTTCGTTTTGATGTCATACTTGAAATGATTCCAGGCTCTTCGCTGTGTTGGGCTTGTTGGGCAGTGCTTAGGAGAAACATTAAAGCAGCATGTCTAATTCTGTTGTGAGATGTTTTCGTACTAGCAATGGACCTTGTAAGCCAACAAAATGTGTTTTTTTTCGGCCTTGATGTAAGAATCTTTTCTTGATGAACAAGTTCTCCATTGATATTGCGTGTTGTTTTTATGCTAGAATTACCAAATTCATCGAAATTTGATAAATAAATTGATGACGATCCTCTGAGTTGATGGAAAATAGCTTCGCTCACTCCCAAGGACTCAACGATCGATAGTTGAATATCGATGGAAGTAGCGTAGCATTATTACGTGGCAGTTGAAAAAAAGGAAACTTTGTTTACTGTTGGAGGGGAAAAGGTTGCAACAGTAGTCATAAAACATCTGCAATTCTAAGTTGGAACCAAATATTTCTAAGCTGGAAAGAAAAACCCGATAAACCGAATAAATCAATTTACAAGACCGGGATCAATCCTACCTAATTCCTACAAACCCTAAATACTAAAGAAGGGACACATGCGATAAAAGCCTGCGATTTCTTTCACCAAGAGCACACATGCGCACGCTAAACACGATCGACAAATAGGGAAATTTTTCTGACCTATTGCTCGCAAATGGTGAATTGTTTCACCTTCGGCGCGATGAGTTCTGATGTTGTTGTAGCGCAGCTTTGCTCTCTTGCTGTATTCTATCGGCGTACATTGGCAAACGAATGATCTCGTTGATCTCATTCAATAGAATATCCTCGGTGATGTTATCCCTTATGCTTCTCATAACCTGGTGAATTAGTTCCATGCTTATAGCGACGAGATGGAGAAAGTATGTAAAGTTAAAAGAAATGCACATTTAATTTATAATGTACCTTCTTATAGGTGTTGAACTCATTAGGTGTTCCTTTATCAACTCTAACTCGCATGCAAACCCATTCATTGCCCTCAGAATTCCAAGAGCACTCAATAATCTTACCAGAGTAGGCTGAGGCATCAGAATCATCTGCCAGTTCCAATCCCGATATGTATGTTGAAACGATATAATAACGAGATAAGTAATTAACTTAGCCGTAAAATATCTTATGTAGCTGCTCACCTGGGAATACGACCCTATTCCCTTCCATCAGTTTCTTCTTCCCTCGCTCGTGCAAGTATAGTGACTGGCGATTCTCAACCGCCTAATGAGAGGGCAAAGTGCATAAGTAAAGTGAAAAGCGTGAAACGGAAAGGGAAGTTAACCTTAGCAGGTTAGTTTCACAGGGGGAAAAAAGGAAAGGGGCATAGCATGTCATGTATGGACGAGAGGGAGAAGAAGGAAAACTGAGACCTCGAAAAGAAAGTCCACGGAGTTCATCTCTGGGTACTTCCACTTCAAGAGGCCTTCATGCGTTCGAGGAACATATGGATCATCCCAACCCTGAAAATAGAAAGACAATATGTAATGTGACTGACGAGTTATAAAAGCCGAAGTGCACAAGGATACAACATAACTCAAGCACTATTAAGTTCCAGCAATTATATAAACCTGGAAAATAAGGCCATCTGCTTCATGAGAAAGCTTTGGAATAAATCCCTTCAAAAGCTTTGTCACTGTAGAAAGAAGCCAAAAGTCTTTCCTCCTCACCTATCAAGTTTAGGCAGTGTATTAACGACAAAAAAGTAGACAAATCGAGAAGAAAACATAAATGGATGGTGAACTGAAGATTAGGTGATGGCCAACCCTAAAAGGTTCCAAGTCATATCTATAATAGGGATTTTGGCTTTGATATATATGTTGCCTTTCAATATTGCGAGGTTCAATCACTTCCTTCTCAAGCATCTTCCAGCGTTCATAAAATGGCCGCTGCAGTCAGTCAAGTAGATATAGTCATGAAATATATATGCAATGGATAAAGGCACATTAAAACAGAGAGAACAAGCAAAATTTTCGTCTCTCACCTCAACGATGGACACCTGATTAATTGCCATCATATCATAGATGAGGTACCTACGTTCCTGCTTCTGTGAATCAGGCATGGTGTCAATTACCATCTCCCCATCAAGTAATGTGAAATGATGATGCATTTTCTCGGCCAATCCCTTCTACATATACAAAGATGCCCAATCACCAAAAGAATATGCTTAGTGTATTGTGAAATTGAAGATGAAAAACGCGTACTTCATTATGCCTGGTAGGAAATCTCATCTGGACCCTTCGAAAACTAAAATGCCTATCTATCAAGTAGCATCCATCTAAAGTTATTAACATCATGTATCTTGTTCCATCAGCTTTCCATGTAGCATAATAGTACCGTTGCCTCAACAGTTGCAAGTTATCCCTGTAACAACGGCCACAAACCATAACACCCGCAATAATACAACGGGAAGAGCAAGACCTTTATCAAACCAAACCAAATAATTAACATGAATGAAGTCAAACTTTCTGACATTAAAATGTATTTTGTCAGGACCTATTAAGTGATACAGGATGAGAGCCAGGAAATTGCTGAGCACCTCTAAACTGCAAATTCAGACAATCAACTGTCATAAATCAAGATTTGATCAGCATAAGTTGTCACAGAAGCCCCATAAAATAGCAAATATTCTTAGAAATTAATGTTAATATCCTAGCATCAGTAGATGACGCAAGCATCTTCGGACAAATAAGAGAATACTATCAGAAAGAACACAGGAACAGCAGTAAAGTTCACAGCAAGCAACTCCAAGAGAACATACCCCTCCATGCAACTTCAAAGATTGGTAGCAGAACTGGCGAAATGCAATTTCTTGGTCAGCAGGTATTTTGTCTCCCAATATATCATCATTGGTCAAGACCAACTGAGTTTCCTGATTAGCCTGAAAAATACCATAGCCTGATTGGAAGCACTTCATACACCGGTATCAATTAAGACACAGGCTTGCTATTGCAATAACATGCATAAGAACTATGAAGAGACAGTTCTTAATTTGTTCTCTAAACAGAGCACTTACATCGGTAGGGGCAGCCGAATCTCCATCATCATCGTCATCATCTGGCACTGCATCACCATTAAGATCAAAATCAGAAGGTCTTTTCCACTCAGGAGTTGGAGGGCAGACAACCATATCGGGCTTCGTCTCGTGATAGAAACTGTACAAGGCATCAACGTAGTCGGGTTTGTATATTCCCGGCGGGCGTGCATCAGAAAATATTTTTATTGCCTGAAATGGACCACAAATTAGGACACATCATAGCCGTATATCACAGTAACTAATATACTAACATTTTTTATTACCTGAGTAACAGACATGAGCTGCGTCCTCATAAGAAAATGGACAACCATATATCCTGTACGATTATGGCCATGCGTGCAATGAACAAGGACATACTTTTTTGGTGCTTTCTGCCGGTTCAGAAACTGACACACCTGACAACAAACTTACCATAACCATTAAGATGACATAAGCATTTCAAACATGGAATTTAACATTAAGGTAAACCCACTTATGAAGAAGCATACCTCGTAAACAAACTTATTCACATCCTCATTCTCCGGCACCGAATCACGCCCTTTGCAAGCAATCTATTTAGAATGAAATTGATAATAGATAGAAAATAGAGTAAGGAAATAGGAGAAGTATTCAGTTAGAGTTCAAGAAACAGCCAAACAGGAAGTAAAACACACACCTTGACATGCTTAATACCGTCTTTTATGCAATCATTCAGATTATAGTATCTGCTGGAATTTGTGAGATCAATCACCAAACCAAGCTGAGACCATTCAGAAGAAATCCAGATCACACAATCGAAGTAGATAAGGTTTTGAATGTCTAGTAAATGCAGTAATAGATCTGAATATAATCATATGATATGGCTACTTGACCCTTTTGACACTTCAAATATAGAACACGCACCCTAAAAAAGGAGGCATCTAATTGGCAATATAAAACATGACATCACTGTCAGTCAAAAGTTCCATGACATAGCCAAATGATCATAATACACTTAACCACAACCACTTGTGTCTAAGCAATCAAACCAACCACATAAACTTCACAAACAATTACCATACAAATATAAACACATGAAAGAGCTATGAGTTTTACCTTTCTTCCTAAAACCCTCTGTTGATGGATCACCTGCCTAAATGAGTATCTTTTGCCCGGGGGAATATAATCGTTGAATGCTTCTCCCAAAGGGACCTTTGAAGGGATCAGACCATTTATCTCCTGACCAACAGCCGGACATTCCAGCCAACCTAGCATGAGATACAGAACATCCCAACTAATACACGACAGCAAAGGAGATAGAACAAAAAAGTCCAGATGAAATTGCCTTGAACCATATCACCTAGCAAACGTAAACTGTAAGCTAAATATAAAAAAATCCTGATACATATGTGCTATTCACCACTTTCGATTTTCTTATGTTAGCATAGTAAACATTTAACAAACAAATCATAATTATCTAGAATACTAGATAGCTGAATATGAAACAATAAAACCCCATGTCACCGGAAATGAACATCAGAAGATGACTGCAACTGGCAAGTAATTTCAACACAAAGCACCAAAACATATTGAAATTTGAAGGATGACAATTACCCGGAGGAAGTCGATCATTAGATCGCTGTCTTTTCGCTTGATGAAACCCATCATCACGATTATTTGTCAGATTAACATGATATGGCTTTTCATCTGGACGTTGTTTACGCATCCGTTGAATCCTCTCATCACGCTCCTGATCGATATAATAAAATGACTAGAAATAAAACTGGCGCAAGAAAGCGTTTTATATCAGTTCAAGAAGAGAAATAACATTCACTTATAGTAATAAACACACAAATATTTGAAGACACCATCAATTGCTACACTTGTAATAGAAAGTATAAACAAGTCAAACTAACACCGACGGCCTATCGAAATGTAGCGGGGGCATATGCAATTATTAGCATTGTCATATGACCTATACAGTTTCGTCACCAAGGACTAGTCTGCTGCAATGAAATTTGCACTCCACAGATCACACTTAAAAGACAAATGCATAATTCTAACCCTAAAAAACCAAAGATTTCAGATATGAGCAATACAACCCTTTTCTACTCATGAAAAATAATAAAAAAATACCCTTCGCAAAAGCTCGACCGCACTCTCCCCATGGATATAATGAACATGCTCCTCTGGCACATTATCTTCTTCTGATGGTTCAGGGAACACTTCATCATCTTCCGGCTCAGGAGACACATTCAAATCCATGCTGACAGTCATTCAGAAGCATTTCCTACTTTACCGTAACAGATTCTGAAACGCGATTGAAAAGAAAAATGGAAATTAACCAAAAAATAGAGCTGGAACTTCAATATCAACATCAACTAGTCAAGCAGCAACCAACAACTTTCCAAGCCAAATTCGTTTCAAGAACTATTTTTCCTCGATAACCCGCCCCTTTAAATCCTAAAATCATATAAAAGAACCTCATACGTCACAAAACTAGGCGTAAAAAGAAGCTCACAGATCAGTGAAACAGACTAAATAATTAACACCCGAAAAAAAAAAAGAATTCAAAGCTCAATATAATACAGAATGAGAACACCAACAACAACGAGCAAACGGCAAAAAAAAAAAACTCAATAGCACTTCGAATCCATCTAAATTAGAAAGCAAACAAAAAAATCACCGAAACCTCCTCAGCGCAATCAGAACCCTACAAAATTTTGTTTGACCAACAATCTCCACAATTACCAGGAAAAACCCCTATGAAACTAACACGAATCGTCGTCTCCGTAAAAAGATTCATAGATCAACCAGCCATATATATATATAAGATTCAATCCATGACAGGGCGGAAAAAAGATACCGTTTGTATTTTACACACAAGTCGCATCTGAGGTATCTTATTTATACATTCATTAAATTCTTTCATGAAATGGGAATTGGGTGTGCCGTGTCCGTCATTGTACCTTCAAGGGCGCTAAATGTAAATATCCATATAGTTAGAGTACTGATTTTGAATTACACACATTACAGATCATGGGCCTTTTAAGTAAGCCCATCACATAATAGTGGGATTTGGGCCTGAAAATTATTAAATAGATAATAAGCCCATTATCATATTAGTAGGCAATGGTGCGTTAGTATTATTTATTTCTTCCATAAGAAAACTCGTGAGATTTGTTGGGGCTGCTCTTATACCAATTTGTTGAAATTAGGACTCTTATAGGGAGGGAAGAACTTGATAGCGAAGGCTAGTGTTTGAGGAAGAAGCTTTATATTACAACACTTAATTTGATTTTCACTTGCTTGTGACAAATGCTAAGACCTCACCCCTATTTATACTAGTTCACCTCCTTAACATGTTGTTAAGATTTAGCCAACACATTACTTCTCTATATTCTTCCTAATAATATCTAGGTTTTATAAGGTTTCATAGAGTACTATGAATATCTCTAGATTATCCTACATGTTCTAGAAATTGGGCTAATATATTCCTAAGCTCAATTTGCTAAATCCAATCTTAATAATTCTGACCCCAAGTCAAAGTTTATATTTTCAAGAAGATTAGTCAAGTTTAGTTAAAGAATTCGTAAATCGAGGCTTCTGCTATTCCAGCCTATAAAATCTGTCCACGTGTCCTCTTACAAAGATTCTTTCTAATTGTAGAAACACTTCGTACACAGGCAATCAGTGCATACTAATCTTTTGTCGAAAACTTCATTAGGACATAATTACGTTGTCATTAACATTGATTTAAAAAAAAAAAAGAAAAAAAGATGACACACTGTCTTAACTTTTTTCACTATAATTTCTTAATTCGACGAGACACATTTTTCGCCCTTCCACCTGAAAACAACAGTCTTTATATGCAAAGAAAAAGCCCCACAGCCAATTATTCACAAGACACATCAAACTATCTCCGTTTATCTTCTTCAATCTTCCCTTATTTATACCAAATTTTCACTCAGCAGTTTTTTCCCCCTCCTTTTCACCTCTGTCCGAATCTTACACCTTAGATTCCCCCAATCGAAAAGCCATTATTAAAACTAACCCTTGTTCTCCCACTCAGAAGATTCCCACAGCAACACCCATTACTCCGCCGTCCACCGCCGACACCATCTGCTCCATGAACGGCGGCGGAGGGACGACGAGATTCCGCTCAGCTCCGTCGAGTATATGGCCCCACCGCCGGGAAGAAAACCCTAAATCTACGGCGGCCAAGTGGACGAGGGAGGAGAACAAGAGGTTCGAGGACGCCCTGGCGTTGTTCGACGAGGACACGCCGGACAGGTGGCACAACGTGGCGGCGATGGTCCCGGGGAAGACGGTGGCAGACGTCATTGAGCAGTATAGGGAGTTGGTCGAGGACGTGAACTACATAGAGGCTGGGCTCGCGCCGGTTCCTTGGTACGCGGACCGCGGCTGCTCTGGCTCGTCGTTGGCCGGCCGGGAATGGGACGGCGGCGGTCCGACTCACCGGTTCGACGGGAGGGTCGCCAGTAGGGGCTCTATGACGGCGGGTCATCAGTGCGGCGCCGACGGTAATATGAGGAAGAAGGGCGTTCCGTGGACCGAAGAAGAACACAGGTGGGAACTGTCTGAAAAAAAAAACTGTTGCATTTTGAAATAACGTTAGAATAATCACTTTTACGTAAAATCTTTAAGCTTTTGTAGGGAGTGCCGTTTTTTCTTCTTCTTAATTTTATCTCATTTTTCATTATTTTCAGTCTCCTAATATAGTAGGGTGATAGACAGATAATTTAGGTAGTGATATTAAACGGACAAACTTTCAAAATTAAGCAAAATTGTTTAAATTTGGAAAGTATTATATGCGTGTGCATATACATATTTATTATATTAATTTTATCAAAATGTGGAAATTATAATTTAAATATAATCTATCTTTATAAATATATAGAAGAGAGTATAATTTAATATGAAATTAATGTACAATAGTAATAAATGAGCTATATAAAATTACATACCAAATTCAGATTTACGGGAAAAGATAGTGGGTGATTTTTTTATAATTTTTATTAATATTTTTATTATTTTTTTAAAACATTGGGTAGTGGGTAGTTATTTTTATTTTTTTTAAAATTATTTTTTTTTTGTAGATGAGATATGATTGGTCAATAGACATACCAAATTAATTGAATTAGTGGCAGTTTAACCAAAGCTCTGGGGCTTAATAAAATAAAATAGATGATATGCCTCCTAAATTTGACGGAACACTAAAATTATATGTTAGGACCGTAGATTTGGGGCTAAATCGACGTATAATGTTCTTAGATTGCTTAATTTTGAAAGATATTGAACTTATAATGTCACACCTAATTTGTTATCCCTATGTTGTTATCCCCTAAAACAGGGGATTAAAAAAATATTTTATACCTAAATGTGAATTTTCTTAAATGTGTGTTACGTTTTCATTGTCTAGCCATAAACGTGTAATTTTTTCACATCGGTGGTCACGTTGATTTGTACCCAAAACCTCTTTGGTACATAAGCTCTAATACCGCGTTGAATGTCCACTTCATCTAAAAGCTTAATGTGTTATATTTCCAACAACCAATTGGAAAACTAGTTAAACTTTCATTCGTTTCAGGCAATTCTTAATGGGACTGAAGAAGTACGGTAAGGGAGACTGGAGGAACATATCCCGCAACTTTGTGACGACGAGGACGCCAACGCAAGTGGCGAGCCATGCGCAGAAGTACTTCATGAGGCAGTTGTCGGGTGGGAAGGATAAGAGGAGGTCGAGCATACACGACATCACCACCCTCGACCTCCACGGCTACGACGACGACCATGTTCATAATAATAATAATAATCATAATACTATTAATAATTACAATAATAATAACAATAATTCTTCGATGACGACGACGAAGAAGAGTAATGGGCCGGCGACGATGGACTCGCCGAAAAAGTCCAACCTGACAATCGACTCGGGGCGATATTCCGGCGGGGTTATGATGGTGGGGTTTGGCCGGAAAACGCCGCCAAGTTTCGGTGGTGTAAGCTTAAATTTTTAGATGGGTATGTGAGTGAAAATAGAAGGGCTTTTTTTTATCAGTGTTACTTACATTGGAACCCCGCCGTTGGTCCATCTGTGTGTGTAATGGTGGACGTAATTGTTAAATATTTAGTTTTGATTTTGAGAATGATAGTTAATAAGGGCCTATGATACTCTATTCTACTATGTATTCCAAATCAATATTGTCTGTACTCTCTAGAATTCATCAAAATTATATTTTTCTTTTTTTTGTGTTTAAACACTCGGTATAGTGATATATATATATATATATGTAACGATATTACCGATGTTTAAACAATTGATAGAAGATGTGTAATGATTTTTCGTAAGTTGAAATACCTAACGAAACACCTAATGAAATAGAGGATCCTTGCCGTCTGACTGAGAATAGCGTGCATAGAAGTTGGGAAAAAAAGAGTGGAAAACTACGTCAGAGCCCCACTTGCCTAACGGAGTTATAAGACAAGAACGTTTAAGAGTGTCATTGATTTGAAGTTTGAACCCTTTTTCGAGTTGTCTCTGTTGTTAAATATACGTTTTTTTCTCAGTTTATATGTTAAATGCAACTGGTGTGTCAACTGTGCACATGTGGGCATTAAATACATAAGCTCTAGACTTTCAGATTTTAATATATACAATAAATATTAAAACAAATTAAAAAATGTCTTTGTAAGGGGCTGAATGATGACCGAAAGATAGATGCAAACTTCAATCAACAACGTAATTCTTCATCTGCTACAACCAGGATTTACTACTTTAGATTTTCAAGATGAAAGAAGCCCACGTAGATTACCTTATGCACAAATAGCGAAAAAAGGTGATATTCTATATGCCCAAAAAAACCAACTTTCTTCTTATTATTCATATCTTCCCTAAAGATGAATTGGGACGTTCGATGATTCTAACTTGTAATAGAAGTGAAATTCCTATTTCATTTCCTAACATCAACGTCAAAGACAAAACCATTCTGTTCACCTATAGTACGTCGTCCGTCAAGGGCTTGCGAGTAAGATGTCATGTAAGATATGTAATCACCTGCATATATATATACATATAGATAGACAAAATGATAAAACATTTACTGAGAAGTGACGAGAAAGACTTGGAATGGAAAAGGGTCTCTCAATCTTTACCAGCCATGTTATGAAGTGCATTTGCAGCTGCGTGCTGATGAGCGTCCTTCCTCTTCTTTCCCGTCCCAAAGCCAACTTTTTCTCCCGCAAAAAATGCCTGCACAACGAAAACGACATCGTATTTAAAAGCTACGACGAACGTATTGAATGGATAATGGACTAAAATAGAGAAAGAGACGCCAACCTCTACGAGCAATTCACCGCTGGTACTTGAAATCTGCTTAAACTCAACCTGAAGAATAGAAGAATCACTTGATATGAATGAGATAGCATACGAGGAAAGAATCAATAAGTGTTTGTTGAAAGGAAAGGTTACCTTTGACCTGCACCTCCGGCCAATCTCTTGGAGGACCCCAACTGACGAAGATGAGAATGCATCCATATTTTCGTGGTCGGTTCTTCCGTCTTTGTCATCTGAGAATGGAGGCTGTGGTAATTGGGACAACTCTGCCCAAACAGAAAACAATAGCATGGATTGGAAGGGGAAATAGAATAGTTGATTCCGGTCACGGAAATTAAAGAAAGCAATAGGTTTCAAACTTGTATTTAATCATCAAAACAAGTGCTACAGAAGAAACTTAAGGGAAGCAAATGAAATCACAATTCACAGCAAATAAAGTCAACGTGACATCGATCCAGCATCAGCGAACAGAAATCAAAATAAATAAAATTCCATACTTTCTGAAGGTACCGATGTTTTCATGGATGATGGGGCAACGGTACTTGCAGCAGATGCAAGTGGAAGCTTGGAGCTTTCTGCTTTGGCTTCAGAATTATTGGTCATGCCATTAGTTGTTCCGAGAACATTTTTCTCATCCTGTTGCGTGAAGTATAAAGTACACGCATCACTCATAGACAAAAGGAAAAAATCATGCGTAAAAAGAAACTCAGTGCCAATGACATGCTATATAGAAATTATCTATGTACTGGATCATACCGAGGTATGCAATCTTTGAGCAACTTCAGGACCACTCATCCCGTCAGCTACAGGAAAATTCAGAATTCCATTTGGAATGAAGCTTGCATCCTGCATTTAGCATATAGGCATACTTAGTAATTCCAAAGCATGTGAGGGCCAAAAGCTTCAGCTGTTTCACCTCTGACACCAAGTAGTTGCTAACGTCAGGCGCCGAAGGCAACATCAGCTCCTCATCTTCATGGGAGATTTCATGTATTCTTCTTAGCAAAATTTCATCGAACTCTCTGGTTGTTCAACGCAAAGTGCCAAAACATAAAGCTGAATATGTATCTACTGTTACAAGCTTTAACAACAAAAATTGTAGTTGAACTCACTTGTAAAAACAGGCTCTCACATTGCAGGCAACATTTCGGGCTACACACAAGACAGGCACAGCATTTGCATTCTGAATAAAGATATAGTTTTTATTAGTAAGCTTGTGGCAATTGCTGATTGACTAGAGAACTGGTACCTCAGCATGTGGAGCAGAATATGGAGTGAATGGTGGCACAACATGAACATGAGGTTGATCCTTGTCTTCCCACACATTTAAACGATCGTCAACAACCATTGCCATTTTTGGATGGCAAATGCCATCCTGGAAAACACTGAGCAAGGATTTTCTAGCCCCTGGAGAAGTTTCCTTTGATTAAATTAAAGCACAATGACGCTGGAGAGAATGAGTAGATAGAGAATGAATCATTATGAGACCAAACCATCAAAACAAGACAAAGCCTCTACAGGAGATACATCATAAAAAAAGAATTGGAGTTCAAATGGTTAAAGGATTAAAGTTACGTCCCTTAAACTTCTCAAAAGACGACCAAGTGCGACTTTAGCATGAACAAAACACCAATTTGACTAACATCTTCAAAGTTCATACACCAGAACTGCCTGATTGGCTAGCCAATTGGAGGAGGCAAAACAAATTCAAAGTTAACCTGATTTGACACATCTGATGCGGTCAAAAACATTTTGCGATTCAATCAAGTGCAACTCAGGATCTAACAACCTCCATATCTCGAGGGCATAGTTTCTTTCAGCCATGGTACAAACAAAAACTTCAAACCTTCTCCGGCCCTTTGCAGTCAAATAAGTTCTCAAATCTTCCCAGGCAGGTCGTAACCTGACTAACACGCTGGTATCACGATTCTGTACAAGAGAGACCCTTAGTCAGAAAGCAACAGGACGAACAAAAGCAGGCAACCAGCCGTTACATGGTGGGCAAAGTAGCCCATTCTGTTAATAATTTTAACAGACAACTGAAAGCTAAGTCACACATATTTCTATTGTGAAAAATCGCCAGACTGCAAATTAGTTGACAGGACCAACCACCAGCTTGATTGTTACTTTCCAAAATAGCAAGCTTTAGCTAATTTTGATCCGACTTAACCCACATTTACTGTCTGTCATCGAAAATAAAGTAACCAAATACATATCTAACAAAGTAATGACCGATGAATTAACTTTAACAGATAGAATACATGGCGAATGGTGACAAATTTCGAAAATAGGAACTGCATCACTAACAAACACGACGTAGTAAGAAATAAAGCAGCGCATTATTCTGACCTCAGGGTTAATACGAGTTAGAATGACGGATTTGTCTTGCAACCTTATTACTGGCCGAAAAACATGGTCGCGACCGTTGAATAACAGAGGAGCAGGCACTTCCTCCTGCTGCGCCATAAAGACTTTACCATCATCAACAAAGCTGTCTGTTTCCGCATACTGCTTCAAAATTGAACGATCCTCAATATATCTCTTCATCTCAGCAGTCATTGCAGATTCCTTAACAGGGTCAGTTTCCACTGCAAGTCGATTTATCAACGTCTCAATTCTATCCTCGAAAGATTTCATCGTGTTTGCAACGATAAGGGTCTCATCAAGATCGAACACAAGCGCCAAACATCGACTATTCAACATCCATAAGCACGAATCGTACAAACCACATGGTAGTGAGTAGCACCAGAAACACGGATATTTGTTCTGTTTGCTAGGCATTGCCACCATATGAATTTCCTCATTGCCAAGCAATGCAACAGCTGTCTGCGAGTTAAAATTAAATTCAGTGTGCCAGTACTGGTGGAATGCAAACAAAAATCACATAATTGCTCGAACATGTATATTGTTTTAGTAGAAACCATCCAACCTGTAATATAGAATATAACTACAGAACAAGCCAAATTATCACATTAGAGATCGCCACAATATCAAACGCTAGCATCAATATGAGTCCACTGAACAACTCGTACAGCAGACTTTTACAAATCGCCTGTTCATCCATAACTACGCACTGTACGTAACACATTTCAAGCAGATACTACACCAAAAGCGGGCATATCCGACCTTAAACTCTTTCAAGCAGGACCAATAGAGATTGTTCAGAAGCGACTCCCCAGGATTGGAGTTCAAATCAGCTACAGAACCAGGCTCCAGCTTGCACAGCATAGAACTGTTCGAAATGGTGCAAAAAACAGAAAGGGGATGACACCTGTCACTCCTACTACTACAGTGGTGGATCCTAATCTCATCGTTAGGGAACTGAAATCTTCCATTCTTCGCAGGTACGGCCTCCAGCGCCCCCAAATACACATCGCCGCTGTAAATTGCTGTCTCAAACCCTAATCGACCCATAAACTAAATAAAAAAACCTCAAAACGCAAATTCGCGGAGATCCTCAAACGAGACGAAGAATCGGAGAAGTTGCAGCGACTGAGCGTGTATGTATCCAAGCATGAACATAAATTCTCTCACCAATCTCTCTCTCTCTCTCTCTCTCTCTCTCTCCCTCGTAAAGCAGAGGTTTTGAAATGAGGAATGGACGTGGGCTTATATAGAAAAGAGGGAAGGGAGGTAGGGTTCATATTGCAGGCAGGACCTGATTTTGACCTTAATTTACAAATGTGCCACCACTCGCCAAATGATATTTTGTGTCGACTTCGTTTCATAATTCAACCATGGAGGGTAAAACTGGTAAATCATAGATACTTCTAAGGATCGAGATCGAGCTTTGTAGCGCGTGGCCAATCTACATTTACTACGCGCGTGCGACGTGGATAGGGCGGAGATCATCTTGACCGTTGATATCCATCAACTACTAATAAATATAATAAAATAAAATCCATCTAATTCGTCTTGTCGATATTGCCCCTATCACTACATCGCAATTCTCAAGTTTGTGAAGCTTTCTCAATTTGCTTTGATAGAATACACGCGAGAACCAAGGTGATCAACATCAAGACCAGCTTCTTCGCACCCCTTGAAGAACATCGACTCGTCTTCTTTCCCGATTCTGCGTTTCCAGCTCATCAAGAACGACGGCCGTGTTAAACGGCGTACATCTGCGAATTAAATCCACTTTTACGATATTCGTAATCACTGCATTATCAAGAAAATATCAAATCCTAGCTGAACATTACCGTCTAGTTCGTCTTCTCCCCGAGCAATTGGTTTTGGTGTGCTCGATTTAAGGAGGAAAGACAACGACTTTATGAGGTTAGCGTACTGTTTAACATCTGCGGAGAAGAAAAAAGAGATGGAAGAAAGAGTAAGACAGCATAAGAATGGGTAATGAAGACTACTAAAGTTGAGCGCATTATTATGCTTACAAAGTAAAATGTCACTTGCTATTATCAGGTCCCAGTCGGGACGAGGCACAGGAAAGACATCACCCCATGAATCTGGGATCATTGGAAGATCAAAGTTTGTCTATATATGACGAAGCTGTAGAAATTGAATATAGCATAAGATTAGAACCTCATGTTCATATACGAAAGAAACTTACGTCTTATATGAGGAAGGGCAGGCATTATTCCGTTTATCGTGCAGTTGTGAGCTATGTTGTCTTCGATTTCGACATCGTCGTAATCTGACGTCGAGATGTCAAGCTGGAAGGATTTTCGGAGAAATATGGCCAAAGCACCAGTTCCACTACGAATAATTTAGGAGAGAAAACATCAGAAACTAGCAAAGGGATGTTACATTAAACAGTTCCTTTCGATGTTTCACAGCAGACACTTGGAATGAGGAAATATTGTATGCAAGAACAGCTAAATGTCACAGTAGAAATGCATTAATGCGAGCAAGAGTGTCAATGACAGAATTAAGGAATCAAACAACCTTGAAAATTAGAAGAATGAAACATTACCTGCCCAATTCTAGCACCCTCTTTCCCTCAATCCACTGTCTGTTTTCAACCAACCATTCAGCAAATGCAAACGTCCCAGGCCACAGAAGATTAGCATTTAATTGGTGAAACGAAAACTCTCTAATAGCCAATTCCTATGGTAAGAAACAAATCCACACAGTTCAGCAGCACTCGAACTTTTTTTTTTTTTTTGAAGTTACTGTACAATCGTCTGACGCGATAAGCTAAACTAATCTCTTTAATTTCTAAAAAGACGTAAAATCGTACCATTCCAGGAAATTGGTGCCTTCTCTCAACGAAGCTCTGATTAGTCTCCTTTGCTTCATCTTCTGCCCAAAACATCAAAAAATGGACGAAATAAATGGACAAAAGCAAAAGCAAGTAACATCAAGCGCCATTTTCGTATGGAATAAAAGATGATTACCTGAGGAATTGGTGTCAGAGTCGGCGGCGAAGAGCGAAGATGGGGAGAAGAGAGCAATGTCCATTGATGCATCAGCGGCGAGTTCGTTGGATTGGGCCTTTATATCTGAATATTCGTGGGCTTTCAATTCCTCAAGCCCAATAAGGAACGGAAGATAATTGGTCCATTAGGCCCAATAAGGCAGTTTTAAGCTCCCGCGACGAGTTCGTCGTTGTTCTTTGCGCCATTGAAGTTTCTAGAACTAGGTTTTTGTTTGACCTGAGAAATCGTCGCACAGGTGAGTTATGCTTCTATATAGATTATATATACCCGTTTTCACGTTCTTCAATTCGATTGAAGTTCTTACTCGCTCTGATTTTTTGTGAATTTTTCGAACGCTTGTCAGCGCGTGTTTCGTTGAAGGTGAACAATGGCTGGAGGGGGAAATTTCATACACAGAGTTATTTCTTACGTGGCGAATGAGCTCATCGTGAATGGACTTTCTAACAGGTGTTGTTGATTTGATTGAATTTTTTTTCTTTTATTCTTGGTCCGTCTCCACGTTTTGTTGGCTTTTGATTGTAGTATATTGCTGTGTGGGAAAACGGATTATGCCGATGATATTTCATATATTATTGCCATGATCGCGGAGATGATCGTAAAAGCTTTATTTTATCGGTCTGAGGCAAATACTCTGTTTGTCCATTGAAAAGATCTGACTTTGGTGCATTTGATTGTCCCTTTTATCAAATTTGGTTTCTCACCTTGACGATTGTGATAATGATAGATTCCGCGAATTTTGTTCAGTTACAATGTTGAGATTCCTGTGCAGGGTACAGATGGATGCCTATCCTTAGCTTAGACTCATATTGTAGTGATTTTTGTTTTTGTGCCAATGTTTAGAAAATTTCCAATCTGTGCATCCTACGCTGCATATTTCTGTAACTCCCAACTTTTTCCACGCCTGCTTTCTAGTACACAATTTTTTTTTTTTTCAAGTTTCATAATCCTTTAACTCGAGTTGTGGTTCCTTTTGGCTTAGATTAGGTTTCCACGTATTTATTTATAATCTTTTCGCTTCTAGTTAGTTCCTCTTTTTTTCAGGTACAGGTTCCTTCCCATTTAAATGCATGAACATAGTGCAGGGATGTCTTGCTATGGCATCATTTCCAATATTTATCAGGATATAGCAACACGAATGGATATATTCTTTTTCTGAAATTTTTATGACCCATTTCGTGTCAGTCCTAGCTTCCAGAGGTTTGCAGTGAGGACATCAAAGAAGATGCAAGATCTATCCGAAATAGGTATCCATCTGTTTTCCATGCCCATTGATCCTTCTATGATTATAATGCTTATAACTAAGTTTTTCCTGGATTTGTGCAGCTGCCCAAAAGCAAAAAGAATTAGCCGAGCAAATGAAGGATGTATCCAAGAATTTTGAGGTTCTAATTTTCAATCTAGTTATAGTTTGTCTCTTTGCTGGGTGGTTTCTCTTCTCCTTTATTAAGTGGTTTTTGCTTCTTGTTTTCATGTTTATTACAGTCATTCAAGAACAAGTGATGCTTAAGGACACATTTCATTGCTGGGTGATGATGTTTGTTAGCAGGGATGATGAGTTTGTTGGTTTAGTATTCTTATTGATAAGGGGCTATGTCGTAAGAAAGTCTTATGTGATATAATGTAGGTAAACATAATTTTTTTTTGTGCCCGACTGTTATCTTTCAAGATACGAGTGAGTTGATTGTAATGTTGAAGTAAGGCACTATCGCGATTCGCGATTATAGTGCGTGAATGTAATTAAAGAAATATTGTCAATTAAATGGAGTATTTAAGTTAATTCCGAAAAATGAATTTGTTTCCCTCTCTCCTTCCCTTTCTCTCCACAAAAAATCCTAACCACAAGTCTCCCTCATTCTTTTCACCATTTTTCAGGGAAGGGGGTGGGAGTTGTCGAGGACCCCAATCACTAATGGCCGGGTCACGAAAGAAGTTTACAAAGATGTGATGACAAAAGTACATCTTTCTTTTTCTTGTCTTTATTTGCTTTTTCGCATTTTCCACGTTTCTCTCCTTGTGAGAGCTCGTTTCTTCCCTTGCTGGAGCTCTTTCTCTTTTTGTAAGAGTTTTTCCTCACTTTATAAGAATGCCAGTCTGGAAGACGGACGAGTTTTAGAAGCTGAAGACGGAAAAAAATGTGACTATTTCAGCTCTGGGTCTACTAACCATAGTTGTGGAATTGTGGAATTTTGACTTAACTTGTATTAATCATGACGGTCTCCCATTCTGTTCGCCAAGTCCGTTTCCTAATATTAGCT
This sequence comes from Craterostigma plantagineum, assembly GCA_027422505.1. NCBI lineage: Eukaryota > Viridiplantae > Streptophyta > Magnoliopsida > Lamiales > Linderniaceae > Craterostigma > Craterostigma plantagineum. The sequence goes on along the minus strand of JAPQWV010000003.1, from coordinate 28,714,214 downwards.
TTTTTACTAGAAGGGCGAATAAGCTGTCTCTGTGATCTTTAATTTTCCAATACAAAGACCTCAAAGTCAGTCAATACAAGCAAGTCAAGATTTAGGCGTGTCTTGTCTTCCTCAGCCTCAATAATTCTCCTTATCTCCTCTTCGCTTTCCGAAACCTGCAAATTCCATAGTTAAACGTAAACAAACAAAATAAAAAGAACAAAAAATTCTAATTTCTGACAGGCCAATGAGTATCTCAATCCTTCCATGGCTTCTTATGATGGCTCTGCTCCAGCATTTTACTTGTTTCCAAGCTTCTTGTCAGTGTCTAAACGACCAGAGATCACTGTTACTTCAGTTGAAGAACAGCTTCAGAACATCGGCACATTCAACGAAGCTCGTAACATGGAATAAGAACGTCGACTGCTGCAACTGGGCAGGAATAGCCTGTGATCAAACGGGCCATGTCACTAGCCTGGAGCTTGATCACGAATCAGTCACGGTTGATCTCGAAGATTCAGAGAGTCTTTTCGGTCTACGGTATCTCAAGAGGCTAAATTTAGCTTTCAACAACTTCAACGGTACAGAGATTCCAAAGGGACTTGTAAACCTCACCAATTTGGCTTACCTCAACCTGTCACATGCTGGTTTTGGTGGACAGGTACCAATCGAAATCTCCAAGATGGAAAGCTTGGTTGTTCTCGACCTAAGTTTTTCATTTCTCATGCTCGAGATTGCTAATCTGAGGGTGCTTGTTCAGAATCTTACAAATCTTAGAGAGCTCAACCTTGACGGTGTTGATGTTTCATCTCAAGATTGGGCGCAAGCTCAGTCTTCGTTTTCGCCCGAATTAAGAATCTTGAGCATGCGAGGATGCGGTCTGTCGGGCCCTTTCGAGACTTCTCTATCACGGCTTGAATCTCTTTCAGTTCTCAGCCTTGATTGGAACAATATAGGACCAAGCGTGCCAGAATACTTGGCAGATTTCGTGAATCTGAGAACTCTGACGCTCAGCTCTTGCAATTTGCAAGGCACATTCCCATCGAAGATCTTTCAGATACCTACTTTAAAGAATCTCGATCTAACCGGAAATGAGTTGCTCGGCGGAACCATACCAGACTTCCCCAAGAAGGGATCTTTGAGGACACTCGTGCTTAGTGGCACCAACTTCTCAGGAACATTACCGAACTCTATTAGCAACCTCAGTATGTTGTCAGAGATAGACCTGTCCTATTGTGAGTTCGAGGGACCAATTCCATCGGCAATGGGCAATATGGGTGAACTGTCTCGACTGAAGTTATCAAATAACAACTTCACCGGAAATATTCCACTGTTTCTCATGTCCAAGAACCTCGAGTACATGGACCTCAGTCGTAATCTTCTCACAGGTCCTCTTTCATCCATGCATTTCAAAGGACTCTCAGGTCTTAAATATATGGATTTATGTTACAATTCATTCAAAGGGAAGATTCCGCCTTCTCTCCTCGGTCTCCCACTACTCCAGAAAGTTTCTCTCGCAAACAACAATTTCAGTGGTCAAGTTGATGCTCCCACTTCGAGTTCATCTCACCTTGATACCATAGATTTGAGCAGCAACCATTTGGAAGGTCCCATTCCCGAGTTTTTCTTTCAAATCGAAAGGCTTAATGTTCTATCACTTTCGTACAACAAATTCAATGGCACCGTGAAGTTGGAGAAGTTCTATATGCTAAGCAATCTTACCCAACTGGAGCTTGCATACAACAATTTGTCAGTTTTACATGCTCTCCCAGTGACGTCCACCTTACCTCTGCTAAGCCGGTTAAGTCTAGCTTCATGCAACCTAATCAGTTTTCCTGATCTGAACCAATCTAGATTAACCTATATAGACCTCTCTAAAAACAATATAAAGGGAGAGATTCCTAGCTGGATTTGGGGAACTGGAAATGGGTATCTCAATTACTTGAATCTCTCTTTCAATCAGCTAGAGGATTTCCAAAAGCCTTACAAGATATCAAGTAGTCTTTCCTTCATAGATTTGCACTCGAACAAGCTCCAGGGTGAGTTCCCGGCAGCACCAGAAGCAACCTACATAGACTACTCTAACAATTACTTTGGCAATCCTATTCCTCAAAACATTGGTGAGTCCCTTTCATCTGCTCTCTTCTTTTCTATAGCTAACAACAGCGTTACTGGAAAAATTCCAGTATCTCTTTGCGACCAAACTGTCCTTCAAGTTATAGACTTATCAGGCAACAACCTCACGGGAGACTTACCCGCCTGCCTTCTTCAAAACAGTAGTGAAATCGGGGTATTGAATCTTGGGAATAACAAAATCAGTGGTGATATTCCTGACACATTTCCTGTTAATTGTGCCCTGAGAATTTTAGATCTGAGCAGAAACAATCTAGGAGGAAAGTTGCCAGCTTCCTTGGCCAACTGTAAGTTTCTGGAAGTCTTAAATGTTGGAAATAACAGAATCGAGGATGGATTTCCCTGTACGCAGACAAATTTATCGAGCCTGCGTGTTCTGGTTTTGCGTAACAACAGATTTCATGGAGGCATTACATGTGAGGGCTTCAGAGGGAAGTTGGCAAATCTTCAAATCATTGACATCGCATCCAACAACTTCGATGGATCCATAAATCCAAGTTGGATTGCCGGTTGGAAGGGGATGGCAACACGAAACGGAGAAAAAAAGCAGCAAGACCACCTTTATGTATCGCAACCGCATTTCAACAACTGGTATTACCAGGACCGCGTCACCGTAACGATGAAAGGGCTCGAAGTGGAGCTTCTCAAGATACTGACAATCTTTACCTCGATCGACTTGTCAAGCAATAACTTCCACGGGACAATACCCGAGACAATCGGAGATCTCAGTTCTCTTTATGTTCTCAACTTATCACACAACTCCCTCGCCGGCTCAATACCTAAATCGATTGGAAAGTTGAAGCAGCTCGGATCTATGGACCTGTCCTCGAATCAGCTAACAGGGGAGATACCACAAGAGTTCGCAGATCTCACCTTCCTATCAGTCTTGAATCTAGCTTACAACAAACTGTACGGAATGATCCCCACGGGTACTCAGCTCCAATCGTTTCCCCCCGCTAGCTACGAAGGCAACCCCGCCCTGTGTGGACCTCCCCTAGAAAAAAGCTGTAAATCCGACGAATCGGCAGCAGATCCAGCGATCGTCGGCAAAATTGATTTGAATTGGGAGCTCATACTCGCAGGTTCGGGGTATGTTATCGGACTAGCATCAATGGTAGCTCCATTTATCTTCAGCGAGCGATGTCGACAGCTATATGAGGTGCGAGTGGATCGTTATCTGAATCAGAGATTTCAAGGGCAGCGAGCGTTTTCTATTCCTAATAGACGATGAGAAATTATGTATGTGAAATATTCTGTATTTAGTTATATATATTGTAATGTTTGCTCTTTTTTCCTTTTCGTTTTGTATTATTATTTGCTCGAAGAACAAATTACAATAAATAAAAATAATTCAAGGAGTTGCATAAATGGGCTTAAAATGGGCCTATCGAGCCTTAAAGCTCGGACGGCGCTGAAACCCACGAATGGATCGGAGTTGATTTTCGGAGTTAATAGCAAGGAAGTTTAGTAACACAAAAATACATCACAGAATAGAACATTACAAAGATGTAATAAGCAACGCTAGTTTAAAGTACGAGGAGTTATAATAACATTATGTAGTCTTATCAGTAATGAAATCTTCAAAAGAAAGACGTCCTCCTCCATGACACAAAGAAGCTTGAAACCCTTCTTCCGTAGTAGCAGCAGCAATAATACTATCATAATAATGATTTTGATGACTATTATTATAATTATTGTTATAATCATAGTTGTTTGTGTCCTGGCTGTAATAACTTTGATCGGCGGCGCCGCCGCCAAACACAGCAGCGTGATCGTGGTGAAGAAGAAGAAGACATAACTGAGCTTCTTTGAGGAACTTGACGTACTGCACAGCTTCCTCGAGCATGGAGACGGTGTCCATCTTCGAACCACCAGGCACGAGGCTCTTCAGTACCTTGAACCTTTCGCTGATTAGGCGGCGCCGGCGACGCGCCGCCACGCCTTGGGGGTGGGTCGACAGTTTGACGGCGACGTTCTTGTTCGACGTCGTCGTCGTCTTATTCTTCTTCGTGCCCTTATGGTATGGACTGTAGGTTGATGAGTAAGTGGTGGTGTTAGAGAACGGTGAGTGATTCATCTTTTTACGCTTTGCCATCATAAATGAATCGTGCTAACTATATATAAATAAATGCGTAAAATATACAAATACGCATATATATAGAGTGAGAGAGAGAGAGAGAGATTGAGGGAATACTGAAGCAAAATGATGTGAATGCTAGCACACAGTGAAGTCCATGTTTATGTATCCGTGATTTTAGGTCAAAGCAATCTCTGTCTTAGATTTTGATGTTTAACCTAAGAACCTAGGCTTAATACAAGGCACGTGATATATATTGTATGTAACTACCACATCATCTTTTCTCCAAATTTCCATGTTTGATATGAACATGATTTGATCGAGGAGACGTGAATGTGATACAGTTTTTATAAGTTGAACAAGAAATCATGATTAGGGTTTCTCAAAAGTCAAAACTCTATGAAATATTCATGTGCGTATTAAGGAAATACAAATATGTGTGGTTCAAGAATTTTTTCCTTTCCTTTGTTCACTTGCTATTTAATGCTTGCTCACAGAATTTTCCAACGAGATATTAAATTTCAAGACCCTTTATTAATTTAAAGGGGACATGCAATAAATACTTGGACCCTCCTCAGCCGTCCTAAACAGATCCATGCCAAGTACATAGTACATACATACTCCTTTTATTTATTTTTTTTTGTCGGGTTTTAGAACCTTAATGGGCCTTTGGGCCAAATATGGGTAATAAACCCAATGATAAAAGTTCTCCCGGATTTAATTAAATTGGGAAGCCATCGGATGTCGAAACAAGAAACTGTTGAAAGATTAAGAATCTATATTTCACGGAAATCTAAGGAATATTAATACACTCAAACCGAGTTCGAGTGAATGAGAAATAAATTTTCGAAGTTGGCCCAATAACTGTTAAAATGGTTGATAGTGTATTAAATGAGGGAATTAAATGTCCCACAATCTTCACTATAAATATAGAAATCCATGTGGGTTTGGACATGCCATGTGAATTCTTAAGTGGGCTTGAGAAGCTTAAGTGAGTTTGCCAAATAATAGACCGGGAGCGAGTCGGTGCCGTGCCCGTGCTCGCCGCCGAGGCCGTGCCATGCCAAAATAATGGGCGCTTTGAGGCGCACTTCGCATGCCGCATCGGAGCGGGGAGCATTGAGAAGCTTAAATTTTTCCTCTGGTGAGCAGCGACGGCGATGGTGCCTGTGACATGGCAGTTGAGGTGAAGATGAGGTGGCGCTGCGTAAGTGCTGATTGGGCAATCCAGATGAGGTGTCATGATCAATTGGATCAATGGGCAGCAGTGGGCTGTTAGACTGATCCGGCCAACTTGAGGAACTGTCGGTTGGCCCAACCGGAACTGTCGGTCGAGCCGCCGGTGGGACAGGTCGGAGAATCGGGTCGCCGCGGTGGGACATGTCGGTGAATCGGGCCTGTCGCGAGTCGTTACATTAATCGACAGTCCATAAGTTGTAAAATATTGCATTCTGACCCTTGGACTGAAAAGTCAAAATAACAGAAGTAGTCCAGCAAGTTCATGAATTTTTTCGATTAAGCCACTGCGAGATAAAGTCTATAAATAAACCCCATATGAGTTGGAAAATTCATTCATTCCAACCCATACGAAATTGCATAATTCACTCTCATACTCCCTAAAATCCCTAAGCAAGAAAAAACTCGATTTCGAGTACGGTTCGCCGAAAAATTCGAATCGTTGTGCTGCGAGTACGTGTTTAGAAGTCGTTGTATCTTGGGGACGATCGTTGCTAACCAAAAAAGCACTGTATATTGAGGCGATTTCGTCTTACGGAAGTGTGTCGAACGCACGCCTCGACATTCACAGTCATGGATAATATGGATAATTTCAACAGATTGTGGAATGAATTATTCATCCTCTTGTTCCTACTCATAGTTGTTCTAGGCGTTTTCATGTACTGGATACACACGCACTGTATCTGCATTTAATAAACGATCCAGACTAACATAACACTCTATCTTCTGACAAAGTTCAAGACAACCACTGCTACAAATCACTAATCCGAAGTTCTATCTGCCGCCGACCAGACCGCAACCGAAGGAACAACAATTTATAGTTTAATCATCAAACAATATACATGGTAGAAAATGGTAATTACAACAAAAATAAGGGAAATCTATACTTAAATACCTTAGCACATAAAAAACATACATGTCAGTACCCGTTCACAACTTTTTTATTATGAAGTACCCATTTGAAACTTACTTCATACTTAACTACCTAATTTACAAATTTACCCCTGAAACTACTCAAATTTACTTAGTTTACCAAAATATAACATTTAAAAGAAAAACACAAAAAAACCCTCTTTTAGATCCAATCCACGATTCCCTCATACCTCAAAATGCCACTTCAAACCAGCAAAATGATCATTAGACTATCTTTTTTTGTCTGAATTAATGTTTCATGATTAAGATGGGTTGAGGATGAACGACAAAATGTAAGAGACGGAGTTCGACATAGAGGCGTTACTCGAAGGTGAAGACGAAATTGAGAGATCTGCTGCGAGGTACGACAATTACAGGAACAGCGAGAATGAATTGCCGAAGAGAGAACAATGATATGGTGATAAGGGAAAATAGTCCAAGATATGTGTGTGAAATGGTCGAATATAGCCAAGTGGTGCTTCAGTTGCAATGGATTTATGTTCTTGGTTGAAAGTGGCTTCAAGAATTTCTTCAAATATCAATTCAAATGCTGCAAATGCCACGTCTCTTGGTCTTGGTTCAAAACCCGATCAACATATCCATTCATTGAACACATGTGTTCTTTCTTTGGTGAGGTTTTTCTTGTGTATATTGTTCGTTATTCCGCCCCAATTTTACCCCAATAAATCAGGGTTATTCGACCCCTTTGAGATTGCATATTAGAATCGATGTTGGTTAGTATGTTGTTTGTGTTTTGGTACTGTGTGGTAGTAAGAGTTAGGACGACATAAGTTATGCTTAGGTTGAGCCATATGTTAGTGTTGATTAACAACAAATTTTTATTGGAACATGTCTGAATTGTTATGGCTTATTTTTTTGTTATATGTCTGATATTTTGTTAAGATAGTGAACGGTACCACAACATAACTACATTTGGTACCCCAACATATCGACATTAGGCAATGCAAATTTGGTACTGTAATATATGCCAACATGGTACTGTAATATACACAAATTTGATACTGGAACATATGCAAATTTGATACTATAACATATGTGAATATGGTACCTAATATATGCACAAGTGGTACTGTAATATATGTCAGTTTGATACCATCATATATGCGAACATGGTACCGTAATATACCAATTTGCTACTGTAATATATGCAAATTTCGTAATATATGCGAACATGGTACTGTAACATTTGCCCAGTTTGGTACCGTAATATATGCACACATGGTCCGTAATATATGCCAATATGGTACTGTAATATATGCCAGTTTGGTACCGTAATATTGAACAAGTCAAGCGTCGCAAGGGGGCGGGATATGCACAAATGATACTGTAATGTAGGCAAATAAGGTACACTAAACATGCCACGGAGGGTACTGTATCGTTCCAAATATAGGTACCGTATAAATTAAAGTAAGTTCCAAGACGGGTAATTTCGTCAGAAATGAAGCATTTCAAAAGATGTTGATGTGCAAAAAAAAGGAACAATTTCTGACGTTTGCTGTCATGAATTGACAAACTTATGACGTTTTTCTGTGATGAGTGGACAGCTTTTCTGACGCAGGAGGTATTACATCAAATAAGACAGCTCATCTGACATGTCGTTGGCTTTAGTAAAATGTTCGATGTCTTATGTAATTTTGGGTACTACAACCGTGTCCGAAATGGTACGTCTAAAACAAAAAAATAGATACTCCAACAAAGCAACGTAAGGTACTGCATCCCTTAAATATATGGTACGGTATACTAGGGTTAGTATTTTTCGAGTTCGTACGAATTAGTTTTTCATCTGGAACCACCCTAAAATACTAATATAGAGTATCAGTTACGTTTCAGATCAAATTAGGTGCATTAGGTCTTACAAGCATGAATTAAACCTTCCAACTCCAACATTCATTAGAATATAATGATAGAAGCAAGAACATCTAACAACTTAATTTGATCTATTTGATCTTAAATGAGTCCTACATGTGCGAAGTTTTATCTATTTTTTAGTCATTTTATTATTGTTAGGTATTGTCAAAATCACGGAGAATAACGCGACTCGCTTAGGAATCGATTTATTTTCGATTGTGCAACACATGGTACGGTATACTGCATATTAGGGTACTTTATATGTATACATAGTGATACGGTGAAGCTGCAGATTATGATACGGTAAAATGTAAATGATAAGATACCTTAAAGTACAAGATAAGGTACCTTACTGTACAACAGACAAGGTACTTCATATATTATGTTTATGGTACGATACATATATACCTAGTGGTACTGTTAAGCTGCATATTAAGGTACTCTGTATGTAAAAGTTCTGGTATGATAATATCAAAGACTAGGTACTTCATATCTTCTGTGTATGGTATGCCGTATATTTACATAATGGTACGGTTAAGCTGCATATTTTGGTACTCCCTATGTAAATTATATGGTACGGGAATATACAAGACAATGTTCTTCATATCTTCTGTTTTGGTACGGTATATTTGTACCTAGTGGTACGGTTAAGCTGCATATTATGGTACTCTGTGTGTAAAAGAAAAGGTACATCAATATAAAAACCTATGGTACTGCATAATATACGGACAGATTTACAGAACTACACCACAAACGAAAATCACTGAGTCATGAACAAACTCCAAACAGCCTCAAAACAGTCTCATCCCAAACTCAAAAGAAGTTAACCTGCATAAACAAAGTCTCCAAACAGTCTCACAACATATTCAAGTAACTTAACCAACAGATCAATCATGCAATTGTCCTCGAAATGGTACAATTTGTTCACAGCATAGCTCCTGTTAATATGAAAATCTGTAAAAATAGTACTGACAAATTGTTATAAATGGTATATCTATTAAAGTTTATAAAGGTACACATATAGGAAATTTTGGTTCTATACAAGTGCGTGCAGTGATACATAATATAGTTGAAAAATATACTACAAAATATAAAGGTACTAATTCTTATAAAGGTACAACATATAAAATATCTGGATACCATACACACATGATGTGGTAGGTAACATATATAAAGATGATAGCTGTAGTGAAATATAAAGATAAACCAGGCCAATCTAATGCAGATAAACAAATGGAAAAACCTTTCACATATGGAAGTCAACAGGGGCGTATAAAACAAAATCAAATTGAATAAAAACAACTCTGAAAATGCAAGAAGAGATGTTTTATACAAATGAACTATCTCAATCCTTACGAAGCATAGAATAGTGAACCAGAGGCCGAGGGCCATGGTGACGACAAACGTGACCTATAAGGCGAAACACATAACGTTGCTAATCTCTATGTTGTTGACAGCTTTCATATCTTGTAAGAAGGCATAATACTCACAACACATGATGTCTTTAAAAACTATATGAACCAAATCAATTTCCTAAATTTCAATTGTATCTGCCAAACAGAATTCCCATCAACAAAAGGTAAAAAAAGTCAATTCCTTCCCAAGGAGACTCACGGTCTGAACGAAGTCAAGCCCCAACGTTATGTCACCAACTCCGTCCCGGTCGCAGTTCACTCCAGCTCAAGTTACAGCTTTACTAAACAAAAAGGGAAACCTAGAGTTTAACTGGACCAAAATAAGTTGAAAAACTTACCTGGATCGAAAAACCCATGGTTGAATGATTAATTTCGAAGCTTTTTAGGCGCAGCACGGGCTGATGACGGACGGCGAAAGATGGCGAGGATCGACGAAAATTTTTTTATGTTCGTTCGCTTGATTGGAATGAAAGAGAAATGACAAGTAAAATTGAAAATGAAAAAATGAGGGTAAAACGGTAATCCTAGTCGAATGGGTACCTATCCGTAAAAAGTTTTGTCTATTAGGTACTTTGGTATAAACTGGTTCTGACAGGGGTCTGAATTGCTTTTAATTTATATGTTCAGGTATTTAACTGTAGAAATCCCCAAAAATAATCGCAATTAGCAATTAGAATTAGTACGATATAATCAAAGTTAAAGTCAACATGAAAATTTCAAGTCTGAAATATATATTATACATAAGATATATACTTTTTTTAAACATGAATTAACCAAGAGTTGTTTTGTTACTTATCGCTTACGAAGTGTGGTGCTAAGTCGCGACATGTAGAATAAAGTAGCATTATATTATTCCTCTTTTTCCTTTTTCTTTTCTTTTTTGTAATAATTGTTGGAATAATTAAATATTTGTTGCTAAAAGTCAACCATACGAACAGCTCCAATTCAACGCCCAAACCCAGGGAAACCATTTCTTCGACTCGAATTCTTCCAACAATCGAAAAATCTGTGGGAAGGTTATTGTCTCGTATCTCGTAGATAGTGTCTCCATGAAGAGTTTGAATCCAAGCGCGGAAAAATCTCGGAGAAATGGTGTCTTTTCTATGGGTTTGGTGGCCGATCATAATAATCCACCGATGATTAACGTGAAAGTCTCTCGTGGGGTTCATCAATACGATGTTGCCGTTCCATCTGATTCCAATTTCGGTATCACCTCCCTTTCTATGGGGTTTAGGGATTTTGTATTTTCTATTTCATTAATTGCGATGCAGGAATATGCTGAGAGTTTATTCCCTTTCTTATAGTGATAGGGTCAGATTGGGTGTGTTTTTTTTTTCTAGTCTGCATTTGCACAAAGAACTTTGGCTTCAATTTTATGTTCGTATGGTGAAAATCACTTCTTAACCGTTTGGGCGGTGTAATCAAGTCAGTCTTTTCATAAGTTTGCTTCAATTTTGCTGATTTTTGCTGATTTGATCGCTATGTTTCTCATATTTCCTTCTGAATTCAGTCATTGTAACCTTGTTTCTTTGTGATATTTCTGTAATCGAGCTCAATCATATGTATCTCCATCGTAGTGTTGAGTTCCTATGAATTCTGGTGAATCTCCTATGCCTTTAGGAACAACATACATACGTCTAGTCATAATTTACCTTCTTAGCTCTTTGATGCCAACATATTCATTGGGTTTGATTCAGGCCATCTCAAGTCTGTTGTTGCTCAAGAAATTGGTGTGAACCCCGAGAAACTTGCGCTAGTTTTCGAAGGTGAAGTCAAAATCGACAGTGAAAATCTTCAAATGGCTGGTGTTGTCAACAACTCCGAGGTCGTGCTAATGGAGAATTCCCCATCATCGCAAGAAACTTCTGAAGAATTTCATGAAATAGGTGAAAGCTCAAAAGGGTCTGAAGAGGTTGCTGAAATAAGAAAAGAGGTTGATAAATTCTCACAACAGGTTGATCTCTTTTTCTCTATATTAAATCATTGCTGCTTTATTTCTCTTGAGCTTCCTTTTTTTGTATATTCATATTAATTGCCTACTTCTCTGTGGATTGGGTTATCATTCGATGTTAGGTCTATTCACTGCAAGCTGCTGTAGATGCTGGAAACCATGTCGACGACAAGCAATTTATCGTTTTATCCGAGATGCTTATGAGGCAGTTACTTAAGTTGGATGGCGTCGAAGCCGAGGGAGAAGGGAGAGTTCAGAGAAGAGCTGAGGTTTGTAATATTTTCCCCATTCGCCATATCTTCATTCTTGACTCTACTACATACATACAAACACTCTATACATACATACAAACAAATTTAAGACAGCAGCTCGTTGTTTCTCATAACTTCATTTGAGAAAAGAATATCTTTTGTTCTTGGTCATCGATGAAGTTGATTGACCTCAATATTTAGCTCAAACGTAACTTGGCTCATTTCGTTCGACATTCTTCTTATAGATCGTCATTTATAATCGAAATGATTCTCTTACAGGTGCGTAGGATTCAGAGCTTACTTGAGGCCCTCGACGTTCTAAAGTCAAAAAACTCGAATATCTCTAACAACACTAGAAGAAGCTTGCCCAAAACCACACATGAGAAGAGGTCACAACCTACTCCAAAGCATACCCCTGAAGCTAAAACTGAAAATCAAAAAGCCTTTCAGCCTCCATCAGAGACCACAGTTCATCATGGCCGTGAAAGCTTTAACTCTGCCCACCCCATTGATTCATCTCCTCCGCAAGTACATTCTTATCCTCACCACGCTTATCCCCAACCTACTCACCAAGCTGTGCCACAATACGTTCCTTCACATTTTCCCCAATTCCCTTCTTACACCGTTCCACATTACGACCCCTCTTCTCACCTTCCATTTTATTACCCTAGCACAGATCCATCGCCCTATGCCCATCAAATGGGTGTGCCACAGCAATACTACTATGCTCCTTCGCCTATGCCCTACTATTCTGCTGCTTCACCTTCGCCGCCGTTCAATCCTTTCATGCCAACAGCTTCCTCGGATTCTCCGGAATTGGGCTACAATTCTACGCCATCTTCTACGAAGGTGACTCAGAATTGGGAGCATTTCAGCTAGTTCTGGCTGGATTTTGTTCGTTTGGCTAGGGATTCAATAAATGGAGTAAGAAGTGCCTTGGTATATTCGTCGTGTTTTTGCCTATTTTGGTGTATTAACTTTCAAAAAAGCTTCAGTTTTTACGCTTACTTGATGTATTTGTGGATCTGTCATAACTGGGGAGTTTATTGCGTTGTAATGGGATTCTGTTACGCCTCTTTTTGGCAATTGCATTTACGTCTTTGTTGTTCGTATGTTTTGTATCGGAGAATACTTGCAGATTCATTCAAAGTTACATTTGGGATGGTGTGGAAGTAAGCATTAGCCTTGTTCTACTTAAAAGACGTTCGACCGAATATAAGTTACTTCCATCTGATATGAATATATCACCAGTTTTTGTTTCCTAAGAAAACCTCAGTATTTGTGTAAGGTGGAAGGAAAACCTTTATGCGCAGGCCTTGGGCATGCTATTACCTCTGTAAGCTCTGCAGACATATGCTATAAAATTCTGATAATCCTACAAAAAAATGGGATACATATGATTATGTTCTTTCCGTGCTGGGAAAAAAAGGTATAAGGTGGTAATGAATGAAGGGTTGCTTACTTCTTGAAGAGGATGGCCATTAACGACTACCCACGGCACGAATCTGTGGCGAGGATTAAGGTTCAATGTTTCATCAGCATATCCTTTCTCAATCTGCATTGTTGTACCAAAAATTTATATATATATATATATATATATATATATATATCCATTCAATGTAATGATGTAACCATAGAGAAAGACTAACCTTGGAACCTTGCCCATTGCTGTAGCAGGTTTTAACAGGGGTTGAATCTAAGCCTGCGGTTCTAAAACAAGATTGCCACTCGCCGTGTCTGTTCATCAGATGCAGCTTTTCCACGCAGTATATAAACCTAAAATGCATCTCCTGGAAAAAAAAGGTAGTTTTTCGGCGAAGAATTCGAAGGAGAAAAGCAGAGCATCATAAGGTATGTTAGTAGTTACCACTCTGGGCCATGTTTTTATTGCACAAGCTTCCACAACATTCAATCTGCACTCGTCCTTGCCATGCTACGATTCAAAGGAAGAAAGAACAATGTTGAGAGAATCATATGAACTCTGCCCAATGATTATACATTGCTTTCTCAAGCCCATGTTATAAAACCTGGCAAATCCACGTGTTATTGTTTGAGATCTGTGTGTTTCCCCAGGGAACAAGCCTGAGGTTGACGATGGTGATGAGATCCGTGTTGAAAATCTTGGTTAGATGATTGACTATGAAGTCTGCGCAGTACGGACAAAGGGCTTCGTAGTACAGAGACAAGTTAACCTTGTGTGAAGCCGCCGCTGATGCCGGCGACGATGATGCATGAAGCATTACTACCGCCGAAATCAATGTAAGAAAACAAGAAACTGCACTTCTTCGATATCCCATTTGCTGCTGCTTCTACCTCTGGGTAAATGGTATTTTCAGACTATGAAACTCCACTTATTCGAGCGTTATTTATAAGGGCCCTTTCACTCTTTATTTTTCTTTTCCTTCATGGACTTGGGTCTTGCTTGTTAATTGCTCCTCTTTATTGCTTTTTCCCTTAGATACTTATCCTTAGTTCTGATAAATTTGATCTGCTGATGTAATCAAATCCTTTACCAATTATTCCACTCTACTTCTGATCTCATTAAATGAGGTTGGTGGAGATTTAGAGTGATGAGCATCGAGTATCTTCATACATACAGTGTCAGATAATGTCTGTGGGCCCCCTACCACAATTATTTGCCGCGTGACCCATTAGTAGTTGGAGCTTATCTTTCTTTTTATTATGAGTCGAGAACGAGATAGACTTTCTTTAACTAAATTCAAACTTAGTCTACTAAAAACACCATATTCGACCTGCTGTATATCGTCCAAGTCAACACAGACTATGATAGTCAACGAGACAAAATATAATCGAAATGTTAACCACTACATCAATATAATAGGAATTATGGGAAAAAAAGTATCAATATTATAGGAATTGGATATTTGATATAAGCTTCGGAACCGTAGAGTACGAATCTTGCTGCACTAAAAGCCCATGGGCCTAAATCACGCATATCAAATTCAACGTCGGCCCATTTAAGCCCATTAGAATCTGTTCATCGGCCCATCATAGGCCCATTCGAAGGAGCTTCCTTTTTTCTCCGTCGTCTCTACACTCGACCATCTCAGAGAGCTTCATCCTCTTCGTTTTTACTTCCACATCGAAGTGCTCCTTTCTTTCTATTTCCTCGATTCTGCGTAGGCTTAGGAGCAATCTGTATGAAAAAATGGCGTCGATTAACTTCAACCCATTCAGCGATAGCTGGTTCAGAAACCCACCCAAAAACCCTTTCTTAATTAAACCCTTAAACCTCCTCACCACAGTCTTCAGACCTCAGCACAGAGGCCCGAATTTCGCCTCCATATCGAACCCATTTTCCAGGAAACCTAAAAGCGGGCCCGAGGAGAAAAAACCCGGGAAGTACGCCCAAATGCTGGAGCAGTTCTACTGGGAATGCGAGAATTTGCCGGATTACCGCAATACCCCTGAGGTGGACAAGATTCTAGAGGAAGACCCTTTGGTGGAAAAGAAGGAAAAGCCAACGACGGAAGAGATCGAAGAGAACGAAAAGTGGTGGGCCGAGTTTCGGGCCAACCCCGTCGTTCAGTTCCTCGCCCAGGCTGAGGATATTGCCGATAAGCTCAATGAGATGGAGCTCAAGGAAAATTCGGCTCCATATAGGCGCGAGGATAAGAAATTGTGGCAGGTATTATTGGGATGAGGAGCTTCTTCATTAATAGATAGCTATTTGGTTTTGCCATTGGTGAAAAGTAGGAGCAGAGATAGCGTGCTTTGTTTTGTTTTGTTGATGTCTTGTGAAAGTTTTGGATTGTGTTATGTGAAGGCAGTGCCGAATGTGATTGGCTTGGACGGTAGGCCAATGCCTAGGAAAGCTATCAAGACAAAGAGGGAGTCGGACGATAAGTTTTGGGATTTTACGAAACAGTTCTTTTTCGGGCTTTGGGGATTCAGACAGAGGCCGTATCCGCCGGGGAGGCCCATCGATGTCGCCCAGGCTATAGGCTACAAAAAGCTGGAGAAACGTTACTATGACTGTGAGTTTATGTTGACCTTTTGTTTATATGTGTTGGATAACCTTGGACATGGTAAGCCTATGGATTTCTCTCTTTCGAAACAGTGAACCGTAACGTAAGAAGACGTGCATTGCGTTTATCTTCATGATTTTGATCGTATCTCATTTTCCAATCTTTTAGTTGACATTTATTAGGCTCTTGTATTTTGGGCAATATGATAGCTGAGAACTTGTTCTTGAAGATTCTATTTAATGAGCAGTGCCACGTGGATAGTACTTAAGCGAATCTATCACTGAAAATAGCACTTTCGAAGACTTCTATGTGCAAGCACTTACAATTTTGTTCCATTAGGTTGATGCTACTTGATCTGCTATGCTATGTACTTTATAGTTTTACATAGTTTGCATGTCCTTTATCTTTCCATTGTAACTATTACTCTACGCTACATTTTAGAATTCGTTTAAGATCTTCGATTATTCTTGCATTCATGTGATGTGATAGTTATCATGAGGAGCGGTGGGTGGTGGTACAAGGATCGATTGGGCCGCACGAGAGGGCCAATGGAACTGATACAGCTCAAAACCGCATGGGGGGCGGGAATAATCGATAAGCACACGTTCATATGGGGCGAAGATATGGACGAATGGGCACCTATAAGTATGGTATACGGCATGGAACGTGCAATCGCCACTTGGGAAGGTTTGTTGTAATCATTAGATCTCGTTCAATCGCCTGCCGAACAGGACTAATCAATTCAAGATTCCCAATTTAAGTTTTTTCGCCGTTCCCTGATTTTTCAGTTAGATTTGGCGCTGCTGCTACAGCTTTACTCCACAAACTGCAGAAAGGAATACCTCCTTGGGTCCCACTAAAGGGGCACGAGGACAAAACCTACAAACAGCTCCAAGAAGAAGCATATGAGAGCAAAAGGCGTGACTTGGCAGTTTTAGAGGCCAACGATGGTATCTGGCCTGGCGTGAGAATTCCCAGCCATGCTCTGTTTCTTTGGGCCGGCGGGTCTGAGTTAACGACTCTCCTTGAAGAAGATCATATGCCCAACAAATACATCCCTAAAGATCTTAGGTACGCTTTTGCATATATGCATGCTAGTTTTTGGATAGTATTTGTAATTTGGGGCAAATGTGATTGAATTTTCTGAATCGTTCTTGCCAAAAAAAAGGCTCCAATTGGCTGAAATTATTCCCGGGCTGAGACCGTGGGAGGTTCTCAGCATCGAACAAGCCATGGAGCAGATTACATTTGGGGGCGAATGGTATCGTGAGCCACTCGGTACTTACACGACTGGGCCACCGTATATTGCTGAGTGGAACAAAGATGTCATGGTATGTGATTTGAATTGAAATGCTTACACTCTTATCAGATTCTCACTGCACAAACTAATGTTGCTGTTTCTCTTAAACCTTACAGAAACTGTTTGAGATTTTCCACAACTTGAGCGTACAAACGTACAACAAATTGGAGAGAACAATCCCAGGTTTCGATACGATCATGGAGAAAGTCGAGGAAGATGCTGCTGCTAAAGAAGCTCGAAGGATTGGTAAGAGAGAGGCCGAAAAGAGAGCCGAGGCTGAGAAGGCTTTGTTCGGTCGGCCTATATAGAGCTGCTGTAGCCGTCTTATGTGAGTGATTACATGTTGAGAACAGTGCAAAGTTTTGAACTTGTGAAGAAGAAGTCTGTGAGGTGGCTTTTTCTGTTGTGTTATGTACTGTGACTTCATTGAAATTTCATTGATTTTTCTTCGATTCTGATGCAAATATTCTTTTCCCGTGCAGATGAGATGAATCCCATAGGCCAAAATCCATTTTGTCCGTGAACTATGAAAAACCAAATAACTCTCGAATTTCCAAAAATTTACAAAGTTCATGAGCATGAAGACGTATTTTTCTCTTTTCTTGGCTATTGTCAGCACTTTTTCAGACCATTGGCACAAGAATGAACGTAAGAAAGCTCTGTAATGAGAGGATGTCTTACTTAATCCCAATTTATATCGTAATTCATTTACAAAAAAATTTACTACCTCCAGTTATATATAACATCATAAAAAACAATGTTATTATTACACATGTTTTGATTTTATAATATACGTATATATTACACCGAACAAAAAGATAACCCCTTACCGAACTAAGAAAAAAATATAGAATCACCAAGCACACACACACACTACTGATAAATAGTCTCAGTCTCTAATTCAACTTGATAAATTAAATACTAGGCATTTATTAATAATTCTTTAGGCTTGTTGTCGAACCGTATAATTCCTCAGAAAATATTGAATCATATTATTACCAGACATCACGAAGATACCTTCCAGTCATTTGCAGATTCTTCACCATGCTCTCAGTTTGTGAGCTGTTCAGAGATCCCTGAAATTACCAACATAATATCGTTTATATTATCTTTTAAATCAGATATTTATTAGCATCATTAGGTAGGTAGGTAAGAATATGGTTTAAGCTTAAGGACAAGCATAGGTAATGCCTTTCGTAACCTTTGATAGCAATGGTTTGGCTTCACATGACATTATATATATAAATATATCATGTGTAAGTAGGTAGGTTTGGTAATAACTATGTTTGGTGATGTATGATAAATTGCCCATCACCATCACTCAAGTAGTAGAAAAGAGTGGACACAAAAGAGACAAGGCAACCTTGTTCAGCCCAAACACGTAGTAATGACAGAGAGAGAGAGAGAGAGAGAGAGAGAGAGAGAGAGAGAGAGAGAGAGAGAGAGAGAGAGAGATGAGACCTGTTCTTGAACAATGGTGTGTAGAGTTCTATGAACGTCGCGAGCCATGCTTTTCGCATCGCCGCAGACGTAAACGTAGCCTCCGCCCGAGATAATGTTCCAAACATCAGAAGCCTACAGTTTTGAAGGGATGCATTAGTTTTCAGATTTTTTGGAGATGATAAAATCAAGAATTTCGATAAACAGCGTTAATTCATATTGTAACTGAAAGAGACGATTAAAGGGCTCGAGAAAAAGGGTACCTTCTGTGTCATCTTGTGCTGCACGTACTCTTTAGTCGGCCCCTCACGTGAGAAAGCAAGAATGAGCTCGGAGATAACTCCAGCCTCGACGAAGCTCTTCAGCTCCTCTTCGTAAATAAAGTCCTGCAAAACAAATTAAAAAAAAAATTTGAAAATTTATTCGAAGCTTCGAAAGGGAAATGAGTAAGAGAGAACAATCGTGATCTAACCATTTGACGGTTTCTGCATCCAAAGAATAACATGGCAGGCCCGAGCTCAGCCCCAGATTCTTTCAGGGCTAATCTTTCCTGAAAGCATATCGAATTAGAAGATCAATCATCATGTTCAATTCATCCAAGATAATGTATGAGCGAGGAATTTTACGACAATTTAAAATTCCTTTTTTTTTTCAGGCGAACAAACCTGAAGGAAACCCCTGAACGGAGCCAAGCCAGTGCCAGGGCCAATCATTATAATAGGTACTTTAGGATCAGATGGGAGTCTGAAATTAGATGTCCTCACAAAAACTGGAGCTGAAGAACAATGGGAACTTTCCTCCAAAGGCACGGCATTCTGAGAAGGATTACAAAGGTCGTTTATATTATCATAGAAATATAATGATTCCGCATTCTTAGATTGTCTGTCATAAACAAGAAAAATTGCACTTAAATGAACACCTTCATCCATGTAGAGCAGACGCCTTTGTGGATTCTCCCAGTTGGAGTCTTTTCAAAAACCAACGCACAAGTCACATGTATCCTTGTAGGCGAAATCCTGGGTAAAAGATAATTTAGACATTAAGGAAGCGAAAAATTCCACGATTAATACGAAATTAACTGCGTTATTTGCAGATACTGTCTGAAATCGTAATAAAAAGACTCACTTTGGAGAAGACGAAATAGAATAGAATCTGGGCTGCAGACGAGGGGCGACTGCAGCAAAGAACACACCCAATGGAGGCTTGGCTGAAGGGAAATCGGCCATCACCTCAATTACGCTTCTTTGGCTCGCAACTACATACTGAGCATATTCCTCCTGAAAATAACAAATATCAATAATAAGAATAAAGTACAAAAACATTACATAATCGCACGTAAACAGACCTTTCCATCAGGAGATGCAAGGTGTTTGAGCCGCTCAGCTTCATTTGGGTCAGAAGCGTAAGCAGCTAAGGCTAGTAAAGTAGACTGCATAGAATTGCAAGAGGATGAAGATTGTAACTTCATGGTAAATGCGATAAAGAAAAAGGGATGAACATAAAATGAACATAATGAGACCTTTTTGGGAGCACTTAAAAGATCAGCATATCGAGCAAGCGCTGTTCTCAATGAACAAGGCGGGAATGGAGGTGGCAAGGAACTTCCTAGTGGAGTGCCATCCTCTTTATCAGTGTGAAGCGAAAAGTAAGTTTGTGGAGGTACGTTTAGTAATCTTTCAGCTTCTTCAACAGTTTCGCTCAAATTCTCACAGTATACGCCGCAATGATCGCCTGTTTCATACCTGAAAAACAAACAGAAATCGAAGTCCGTAAAACATAATTTCATTACGAATCCCAGATTGGACAAGAAACCGCTTAATACTAATTACGTAATACCATATACTTACGATAGCCCAGTGCCAGAAATGTCAAATTCCAAGTGAGTGCAAGAACGATCAGAAGCTGGAGTGTGGAGCTCTCTTTTCACTGCCACGTTTACTCTACGAAGAGAAAGACATGTTTTTTTTTGTTAAAGGCATTTACCTACCCATTGCATAAAATGGAATCGAAGAAGAAAACTCATACTTGCATGGGTGCTGAGAATCATAAACTGCATTTCCATTAGTGTGACCATTGGCATATCCATTTTCCAAAGCTGAGTCGTCTATCTTGTCATGGAACACAACACGATATTCCAAAACTGCTGCTGTATATGGGGTAGCAACAGTTGCATCATCGTCATCACGGAGAACTTTATCCAACTCGGGCCACAATGTCTCCCGCCTGAATCATAAAAAGGATCGTCAAATCTTGAGAATTTGCAGAGGATATATAAAGAAGTACCCACACATTTCTCTGACTATCATTACCATGCTGTAAAGTCATCTTCGATGCATTGGTCGTCGTCTCCAAGACCAACTTTGACAAGCCTGTTCCCACCTATGTTTAGACATATTCAAGGTAAGAAATGGGTACTGAGGGGAAGTCCTTGAACTGAGCAATAAGGAGCACTTCTCATAAATTCATCGAATTGTTCAAATATCATACGATAAACCTTACTAGTTTGGAGGCAAAAACAATTCTCTCTAAAAAGTTCAATAATCTGCCAATGTAACCAAATTACAAGACAGAGATTCAAATTACCTTGCTCAGCGAGAAGATCATCGACTACTTTCGCAATCTGTTAATCAATCAATTTAATTTAAAAACTTATGTAAGTACCAAGTGAAAATCCCACAGATCTCAATTTGGATTACTAAAATTAGAGGAAAAATACCTTGTTGAAATGCTCATACTGCCGGTTTCCAAGACCAAATACAGCATACTGAAGATTCTTAAGCCATTCTCCTCTTTCATTTCCCTGTCCCAATGAAAGTAGAGTAAACTCAATATCTCAATCATTTGTGAGAAAAACTCAACAAAACTACTTGTTAATAATATATCTTCACCTCAGTAAACCACTTATAGAACCGTGCAGCATTATCAGTGGGCTCACCATCTCCATATCTGCAACCAAACAACCCTCAACTCAATATATTACAACATAGACTATTTCAGAATAAATTCTACTAAAGGATATCATAACATGGAAATGAACTATGAAATTCAGAGAAGACTCCTACGTGGCAAGAAAGAATAGAGCAAAAGACTCCTTCTTCAACTTCTCCTCATACTCGTCGTCGTCCGCAGCATAATCATCCTATCATCATCATAGAAAATGAATCACAAATAGGTCATACTTAGGCATTCATTGAATCAATCTCCAACTATGACAAAATTTTAAAAAGATAGCACTGTCCGTAAAAACATAAACTTACCAAGTCAACTATCTTGAAGTTTGCCTGTGGATATCTAGCTTTCGCTTCCTCTGCGAGTGCCTAAAACAACAATAAAGATCAACATTTTACCAGTTAAAAACTGCATAAGCAGATTCAGAAGGCCTAATAACTCAGCAACTCAGTAGGGAAATCCAAACAAATTGAATCATCCTAAGCAGTAATAAAAATCCCCACACACATGAGATAAGAACTCATCTCTCAGATCGCAAGACCTCTCAACTCTCAAGTTCCAAAATTCAAATTATTACTAATCTCAGCCCAAGCAATCACAAAAACCAAGAAGTCAAATGTTTATCTATTCCTTTTCCTAAATCTCACCTTCGCAAACCCTTCAGCTGTGCCAGTCTGCGTCCCGAAAAAGACGGTAACTTTCTTCTTCCCATCGTCGACTTCTTCCTCCAACGCCTTAGGCTTTGGCACCATGGCCTTCGGAAGCTCCGCCGCCTTCTTCCCCTCAGATCCGGCGACCCTCCTCCACAACAGCACCACCACGCATCCGATTAGCACCGCCACGGACGTCGTAAGAACCATCACCAAGTCCCTCTTCTCTAGAAGCATCGTTACTACAGCAGACTGATCAGCTAAACCGTCTAAACCCTCAATCTTCGAGCCTTTCAACACCGCCGCGATCAACCCAAAGGGCGAGAGCTTTTCTCCGGTGGATCCCATGGCTCTTTTCAGCTGTCGTCTTTCTCAAATAATTTAGAGAGAAAGGTTGGTGGGGCACTGCACCACTATTGTCTCTCTCTCTCTCTCTCTCTCTCTCTCTCTTTAATCAGAGTAGTATATGTAGGTGAGCTGGTCTGTGTGGGAGGGCCTTTCTTGGATTTGCTGAGAATTCCAATGAAAATTTTTAAGTCTCTCTCTCTCTCTCTCTCTCGTAGCCAATTCCACCTAACAAGGGTTGGCTAACGTTGGTTAAGCAATTGCCATAAATAAAGCATTGGAACTTCTTTAGGGGTTTAGTTATTTTATTTTGTTTTTATAACATTATAATACGCTAAAAAAATAGTAAAGGTTAAATATTGCACTAAGTCAACTGTAGTATCTCATTTTCACATGGACGGCTTTTCCCAAAAGAAATTTTTTACTCCTCTAGCGTCTATTTGAAGTTGGTGCTACAATATTATTTGATAAAAAATCTACTACTGCAGCTGTTTTTATAGTTGCGAAGGGTTTTGTTGTTTCTTTTTTTCTTCTTGAAACTTAAATTGTACTTATTACTAAGCATTTATTTTAGGGAATTCAACACATAAATACCTACATTCAAAAAAATTAGACAGATCAGTCCCTAGTCAGTGTAATTTTTAACCTAGGTACCTAGTTGAATTTTATTTTACTGATAGGTACCTAACTGACGGATTTACCCCTACTAGAACTGATTTTTTACATCTCTTGCCTTGTGTTTTATTTCACGATCGGTCATAAAAAACACAAAAAAAAACCGCACACCCCAAACCAAATCTCGCGATTCATTGGCAGAAATCGACACGGGTGTTTTTGGCTTCAGATTATACGTCGTAAATCCAGTCGTTCGTCGTTGTATTAGCTTCTGAAATCGATCGGTAAGTCGTTCGTCATAGTATTACCGTAAAGTGGTGCGTTTCGTCACAATTAGGGCTTTTTTGTGCGTGTTTTTGGAATGTGCGTGATTTGTTGGTCGATTACGGTTTTTTTGTGCGTGCATTTCATCGTGGCTGCTTCATTTGGGTTTTTTTTGGAATGGGTCGATTTTTGTTTTTTCGAATGGCATCCATTTGTTGTGGTACTACATTGTAACTGCATTTGGTACTCTATGTTTGGCATTTTAGTACCCATTGTGTGAATAAATTGGTACTACTTGGCAAAAGTGTTCGAATTGGGTCAATTTTTTTGGTACTACATTATCACTGTATTATGTACTATCTGTTTAGGCAAATTGGTACCCCTTATGTGAGTAAAATGGTAATGCTTGTTAACATTGGTTTTATCAACTGGGGTCAATTTGTTTTGGTACGACATTATCCATGCATTTGGTACCCTCTGTTAAGGTAGATTCGTACCCCTTGTGTGAACAAAATAGTACTGCTTGTTAAAAGTGGGTTTTTGGAAAATGGGGTTAATTTTTTTTGGTACGACATTGTCACTGAATTTGGTACCCTCTGTTTGGCCAAATTGGTACCCCTTTTGTGAATAAAATGGTACTACCTGTTAGTGGTTACCTTGTATGGGGTCAATCTGTTTTGGTACTACATTATGACTGAATTTGGTACCCTATGTGTGGGAAAACTGGTACTCCTTGTGTGAATAAAATGGTACTGCTTGTGTGAGTAAAATGGTACTTCTTGTTAACAGTTTTGCTTGTTTTGCAGAAATGCCTCCGCGGAAGGGATTTGAGCTGTCTTCCAGGTGCCATCCTACGCTCTTTCGATCTACCATTAGCAATTTGAAGGGTAGCATGACCCCTGATCAAAAAGAAGCTATAAGAAGGTCCCCGTTTCATTTTTTTTTAGATATGCCTAAGATGTCGCATTCGTTTGCTCGAATCATGGCATTGATAAAGCGTTATAGTGTAGAGGCGAACACGTTTAGGCTGGGGGAGAATACGAATGTGGTATTCTCCCCACAGGAATTTAGTGTTGTAATGGCCTTGCATAACGTAGGACAACCCGTGGACCTAAATTCGAAGATGAAATCGAAAACCGTTGAACGGCTTTTCGGTAAGAAAAATGGCAATGTAACCCGCAAAAAGATCTTAGAGTTGTTGAATGAGTTTGTAGGAAAGCCTGGGAGGGAGAACACGGATGAGTTCCTTAGGTTGTTTGTTCTTTTCTTGTTTAACTCTGTTTTATTCCCGATGGGGAATTCGAAAAACCCAAAGTTCGTGAATGCGTACGTCGACGATGTTGACATGATGGGGGAGTACGCTTGGGGAAGAGCGGTACACGAGTTTTTGGTCGCCGAGATAAAGCAAATGGCTGCGAGTTCGATGCGGATCGACTCGTCCAGCCTAATGATGAACGGATGCACTATTGGGCTGATGGTAATACTCCATTACGTTGTGAGTTTTCCTTTATGATTATGCGTTTATTGATGAATATAATGCTTTGGGAACTTTCAGATTTGGGTGTATGAGCACGTGCCCTCGTTGGCACAGAAGCGGGAGATGTACTTCTTTCCCAGAATGTTCAATTGGGAAGAAAGTAGGGTTCCGAATGACGTGATCGCTGCGGAGGCTGAATTGGCTGCAGTTGCATCTGTCGTCCCAATATACCCAACAAAGAAGGAAGTGAAGTTCGTGCATCCGATAAATTCGCTGCCGGAGGTTAAAATTTCCCTACTTTTTTTTGTATTATTTGCTTTGTTTCTAACTGTTTAATGAATTACGTGTGGTTAAGGTTCATGTGGGAGTTGGCATATCTCAATTAGAGTGGAGTGCTCGGGTGGAGAGGTTGGAAGCCGAGTTGAGATTGAAGGACGATGTTATACGAGATCTACAGTCTAGTGGTGGGACGTCGAAGGTTGAGGATGCGAGGGTCATGGAAGAGGCTGAGGATCAGGATAGGGATATGTGCAAGGGTGATGATATGGTTCACAGCGACGGTGATGGTATGCCCGAGCAGACGGTTCATAGCGACGGGGAGAAATCCGAGGAGGACAAGGTTGAGGATGATGAGGTTAGTGAAGCAGTAGCACAAGAGGATGATGAGGAGGATAAGGGCGCAGAGGATCAGGCTGAGGAGGATAAGGGCGCGGAGACTGTGGCTGAGGAGGTTAAGGCCTCGTCGATTGCTCGAACGGTGCGAGGCCGAAAAGATCGTAAAAAGCGGCGAAACTCGGCTTTTCTCACACCAGATGCAACTCCTCAGCGGCCACAGAAGAAGGGTAAGGCAAAAACCAAAGCTGTTGTGGTTGATGTCGAGGCCGCCGAGTCTGAGCGAGAGCCGTCGGTTGCATACTGCTCCAAGTACGCGGACAGACTTGACTATGCCGCCCGGCTCGAGATCCATGCGGAGCAGCGTCAGTGCATCGACGCGTACCTTAAAGCGAATAAGCTTAGGTACCTTTTCTTCAATGAATTTCGATGGTTTTCATTTGATGACTTTTTAAATGTGCGATTATATCTTATGCAGCGACGTCGTTTGGCAAAGCGACCTTGCCGCCGTCGATCCACAAGGATTCTATATGCTGCTCTTCCGGGATTTGCTTAAGTCAAATGTTATCGACGCTTTCGTCGATTGTTTGACACGGCAATCCGCGGGGATCCCCGGGAGACCAAGCGTCTTTGTATTCCCAAGTTTCGTGCAAGTCGACTACTGGACAAAGATACAGAAGATGTCGAGGAAGAGGAAGGTGGAAGCTGATCAGCTAGAGAAGTTCATCGAGGAGATGGCGGGGAGTAGTCGGGCATGGCTACAGCGGCTTGATGGCAGTGCGTTCACAAAACTGTCATACGTATTGAGCCCTGTGAATACTGGTAACCATTGGGCAGTGCTCGTCTACAAGGTCAACGAGCGAAAGTTCTACGTTCGGGATCCGATGGCCTCGAATAAGATGACTTGGGCTGCTAGAGCCTTCGTAAGTCTTTAACATTGGGCATATTTCGTCGACTATGTTGCAGTCTGCCTTAATGTCGTTTTTATATTGTGCAGGCTGATTTTCTGACGAAGTATTGGTCATTGAAGTACGACTATCAATGTAAGAAGACCGTGGATCCGGAGTACAACAGGCCCCAATTTGGCGACGTAGACTGCGGGGTGCATGCCTGTTTGACCATAGAGGAGTACGTTGTCGACACCCCAGAGTTCGAGAAATATGGCAAAGAAGTCAGCATGGATGTGTATCGTGCTTCTATGGCAGCTCGCATTTTACGTGACGAGCGTAGTTGTATGCTAGATCTTTTTCAGTAAGTTTTCGGAAGTTCGTGCTTTGAGACTCTTTGGAGACTGTGTTGTTTAATTAGGTCTTTGTATTTTGGGTTGGGGATGTTACTGTTTGGAGACCCTTGGTTGTTTATGTTGGGTTGGGGATGGGACTGTTTTGGAGACGCTTGATTTGGGGATGGGAATCTTTGGAGACTGTTGTTTACTTAGGTTAACTTATGCAGTACCATATGTTATTGTAGGACCGTATCTTATCCTTTACGTACAGAGTACCATTATGTTGATATATGGCGTACCATAAGCACAAGATATATAGTACCTTGTCTTTCATATTACCGTATCATATCGCTTGCTTATAACGTACCCTAAGTGCAAGTTAATCGTACCAAACTGGAAATATATACCGTACCTTATATATCGCACATGAAGTACCTTATCTGTTGTACAGTAAGAACTTTGTGATTTACAGAAGGTACCTAAACATTTACCTATATAGTACCATAACGTGCAGGTTTATGGTATCTATAATTGCACATATACAGTACCAAATTATGAAAGTATATCGTACCATTTGTTATACGATCGAAAAATATACATTCCTAATCGTCATGGCGGCGTCCTGCGTGATTTTGACAATACCTAACAATATCGGAATGAAAAAAAATGTGAAAGCCTAATGCACCGGATTCGCATATGTAGCACTCACCACATTATTCAAATTATGTTGTAGATGTTCTTCCTTGTATCCTTATACTATAATGAATCATGGTATTCTAAGATGTACTTCATGCGTGCGGGGCGTAATGAAGCGAATTTGATCTGAAACGTATTTAATACTATATATTATTGGTCTATGGTGGTTCGAGATGAAAACGTAATTCGATCGACCCGAAAAATACTAACCCTAGTATGACGTATCATATATATAAGGGACACCGTATCTTAAATATCTTTGTAGGGGTACCTATCGTTTTGTTTAAAGCGTACCAAAGCAACTACGGTTGCAGTACCCAAAATTACATATGACATGAAACTTTTTATTAAATTCAACTGACATGTCAGATGAGCTGACTTTTATTATTTAAAACCTCGGATGTCAGAATCTGTCCAAACATGACATAGAAAATGTCAGAAATCTGTCCACTCATGACTGAAAACGTCAGAAAAGTGTGCAGTCATTACTGAAAAAAGTCAGAAATTGTCTAATCCTCTATCTACATCAACACATGCTGAAATGCTTCGTTTCTGACGGAATATAGCCAAGTCTTAAATTCTAAGTTTTACTGGCAGTCTTTATACGGTACCTACTTCTGAAAGGATACAGTACCATATGTAGTACACTTAGAGTACCTATATTACCTAAATTACAGTACCTAGGCAGCGTATATTAACGTACCAAATTGGCATATATTACAGTACCAAATATGCATATTACAGTACCAAACATGTATGTCGTAGGGTACAAATCTGGCATATATTACCGTACCAAGCTAACATATATTAGGGTACCAAACTGGCATATATTACAGTAACAAATTTATAGACATCACGGTGCCAAATGTACATTAGCAAACTGGCATAGGTTACGGTACCAAACATGCATTTCGTAGGGTACCAAACTGGCATATATGACTGTACCAAACTGGCAGTCATTACAGTACCAAATTTACATATATTACGTTACCAAAACTGCATATATTACTGTACCAAACTGACAGTCATTACAGTACCAAATTTACATATAATACGGTACCAAATGTGCATATCTTACTGGCAGTCATTACAGTACCATACTTAGACAAAAATAATGAGCCATATCCTATTGACACATTTGTACAAAACAATGGCCTACTGGCATCATTTAGACAAAAAGAATGAGCCAATACCATACAAAAGAGCACCGAAAAAAGATTATGGACCAAAAGCAAAAAGAAAATACATGGAAAATACGGACGCTACGTCGTTACGGCTTCTGTACAAGTACGGCGATTATGTCCGTATTTCCCACATATTTTACACTTGTTGGATCTTCTATCTACCTGAGATGGAATCCTCCGTGTCTTTCGGCGACCGGGGAGAACGCGGATGTCCGGGTCACGAATGAAATTCCCATCATCGGTTTGAGCATTCATCTCGTGAGTCGGAATAGGGTTGATGATCGACATATATGCATCTCTATACTTCTGGCATCGAAAGTACGGATCACAATAATCGTAAAAAGAATGTCTCATAGTCGCAATACACGCTGTTGCATGCTTACAAGGGATTCTATAAACTTCCCATTCTCTGCATGAGCAGGTCCGCTGCTGGATGTCCACCGCAAATGAGCCATCTTGACCGACCACCTCAAATGCCACGTTCGAAGATTTACTCACTTTCAACGTGCGACCAGCAGTGACATTCTGAACAAGTTTCTTTTCTTGTTTTGGACATAACTCGCTAACAAGGGTCATTCCTCTCTCGCGTCGTTCGTGCATCATCGTCATGATTTTCACGCGAATGGTATCAACCATGCCCTTTATAGGCAACGCCCGTGCTTCTCTTACCCAAGAATTCCAACACTCTGCTTGATTGTTGTTAATAACTCCCCACCTATTCCCGTCGAATAACGCATTTGCCCAACATGTTGGATCTGATCTCTCAATAAAAGTCTGCGCAATTGGCATAGACTCGATGATGCTGGCGATGTGATTATGAAACTGAACCGAAGTAGTTGCATAAGCCGCTTTTTTGAAGACGGATGACCAATGTTTCTTGTTGTGCTTCGGGTAATGTTTCATCACCTGTAAAATTAAGAACAAATTATTTGCATCGTATTCACTAATGTAGTGAGCACATTACTAAAAAGTACCTCTTTCTTGAAGTTGTCAACCAAATGACGCAAGCAATATGCATGACGGCTTCCTGGAAATGATATAGAAACAGCTTTAATAATACTCGGATGCCGATCTGAGAAGAACGTCAGCTCCCTCAATGTCGACGGGTAATGATGAAACATGCTCCTCAACTTAGCAAAGAACCACTCCCAGTTTTCATCATTTTCGACGCTTACAACGCCAAAGGCAACCGTGAACAAATCTTCGTTTGCATCTTTTGCGACGGCCGTAACGAGCACTCCTTTAAACTTGGTCTTAATGTGAGTACCATCAACAAATATGAGCGGCCGACATCCACGAACAAAACCCACGAGACACGCGTGGAAGCAGATAAAGAGCCGACGAAACTTGTTGTCTTGAGGATATACATCGTACTCCGCCACGCTACCCGGATTGGTTTCTCTAACGGCATTACAATACCACCTCAACTGATCAAACGTACCATTATCCAACCCATATATGTTACGAATGGCACTTTCTTTGCCTCTATACGCCTTATGGTACCCCACTTCAACTCCATAGTCCCTTAGGATGTCTTTAACCATGGCACCGGGACGATACGATGGCTCGTCTCGGACCCTATCTTTCACTATGTTCCCTACCCACGGCGCGTCCGCTCGCGGATGATCACGACTCCTAAGAGTATCTTCACCACAACTGTGTTGTAGATTGGATCTCCGAATTGCAAACGAATTGTCACATTTATAACGCGAAGCATATATCCGCCACTTGCACGTATCATCCTTGCAAACGGCAATGATTTTCTTACGCTCGTTCTTTGCATATACAAAGTTTCTCCGAATCGCAATGGAGTAGTTCTTCAAATTCCGTCTAAATTCATCTGCATCCCTAAAGATTTGTCCATCTCCCGAATGCAATGACTCCATGCATCTACTGTGTTTCTTTCAAAATCAAACTCCACGGATTCTCTGTTCTCTTCCGTACTACAAATAATTTATCAATCATCAATATGAAAACCCAAAATTTAAAGTTTAACAGCAATAAAATAAAAACAAACCTGTTCGCCGGGCCACTTGTACCACATTCATCGGCACGTTCCACTTTCATCGGTATCATTGAAAATTTGTATCGCATAAACAGCTGATACATATTGAAAACATCCGCATTTTCTTTCAATGTCGAGTACAAACTTTGGAACGGAACTTGATACTTTATAGAGTCATGCCGGGAATCGATATCCGACCACCTTCTTTGGAGGGATACGTATATATCGATAAGCGTCGTTGTTTCATTGATTAATAGTAAGGAAGACTCCCTTCTATACTCACACATTGCAAATAACGTCCCGCCATCAAACGAATTTGCAGACGCCATACTTTCAGATAATATGGCAACCTGTTAAAATGGTACGGTGTATAGTTTAGATTGGTACTGCATAACTGGACATTTTGGTAACGTATAGACATGTTACTTGGTACGTAATATAAATACAGAAAGATACTACATAACATAAATGTCCAATCGGATTGTGTCGCATAATGTATTTAGGTACGGTAACACAACATACAATGGTACGTAATATTCATAGGAAATGGTACGTCGTAACAGTTAAATAAAAGAACACCGAAATCTCGACGGATTAGCCTCAATAACTATCAAATCCTAACATTCCACTCTTATATGGAGCTCTTGGATAGCATTGAGCTCCCAGATTTGGGATAAACCTTGAGCAAACGCCCAAAATCGATAACCTAACCCAAACCAAAAGAAAAAACTTACCTGACAAAATCAACCCCCAAAATCGACAACCCAACGTTCAATAGGGTCTTCGATCCTTCTCCGGCACCGGCACGAGCAGACGGAGTTGGTCGGCAAGAAGAACGTCGACGGCGAGCTGAAGGTCGGATTTTGCAGAGAAAAAGAAAAGCTGAAATGAAATTCTAAATCATTTAATAAGGGTATTTTCGTAATCTTAGGTGATTAGGTACCTAAGTGTAAAAATTTTATTCAACTGGGTACCTAGCTATAAAATAGTTCTGACAAGGTACCTAACTGGCTGATTTTTTTCCTATTGGGTATTTATGTGTAGATTTCCGTTTATTGTAAATATTATATATAATATCGAGTTGTCTTAGGGGTGGCAAAATTCCCACGGTGAACCATCCCCGTCAGGACCCGAGGCTATTGGGACGGGGAATCCCCGGTCAAAACGGGGATGGGGAGTTGACGGTGATTCCCCGTCGGTGAAAGAGCGGGGACGGGATGGGGATGGTAATCATGTTTTTAACCCATCCCCGGCCCCGAACCCGGCCCCGTTTGAGTCAAGCGGTGATTCACCGTTTCCCGGTTAGATTTATGATTAAATAATATAAAATATATTTGAATAAAAGATTTTTAAAAGATCATCCTTTTAGATTCCATATTATTTAGAAAAAACTACTCCCAATATGTAGTCTTCACAATACACTCATATTTTCAATCACATATTATACTAAATTTTTTATACTTCAACATCATATTTTAAATACTAATTTGTCTATGTTACTTAGTTTAACTTTTTGTTGCAATATTTTTTTTAATTTGTTGGTTATACATGAATATGGGGAACCCGAATATCCCACGGGGAACCCGATCCCCGAATGGTGATTACCCATCCCCGAACCAACTCATCATAAGTGGTGAATTTGTGGGGATGGTATTAAGTACAAGAGTTTGGTACGGGGACGGTATGTCCAATACCATCCCCGAACCCGCCCATTGCCATCCCTAAGTTGTCTTAATTTAGCCCACAAAAATCATTATGAAAAGGTAGAATCGGAATATACTGTTTCCAATATAATTAGGGATAATTATCTGATCGTAATGTCTTTATTTTAATGTACTTCATGCTGAATTTAATGGGAATAAATGGCCAAAACTTTGGATACCAACAAAGAAAGCGTTGTGTAATGAGGCAACGTGGTCCATTCAATTCAAACCACGTAACCTCTCTCATAAGCCTAAATAGGTGGTCACTCGTTTTTTCTGTTTTATAGCGATTTTTTTACTAATTTCAATTAATTAAATAGTTGGAAATTTACGCCTATATATCACTTAAAGTCGTCGATATTCCTTTGATGCCTTGTACATGTAAATACAAATCGTAGAATTATATTACATCATAACAAAAACAATGATCGTGCAGGACAACAACGCTGTATTTTTTTTCCTAAAAGGGATCGAAGAAGCCTTGTAAGAGAAAATAAACCCTCTTTTTTTCTTTTTATTCAAACATTTTACACGCTCCTTCCTATACTATATGCTTCCATATAGAAGGCAAACATTGTAATATAAAAGTCGCTCGCATGCAATGAGATAACAAGCTAATAGATACCCAACTGCGTACTAAATACTTGACAAAAGTAACAAAGAAACACCAAAAATCACTGGAAATCACACACAATTCCCAACTCTGTTTTCCCTTTTTCTCCCCCTTTGAATTCACAAGTCAGTGCGTCTACCAAGTTTCAACACACAACAAACATATATATCTGAATATCACATACATACATTATAAAGATATAGATATAAGACTTACCCTAAATTCCTACCAAACCTGGGCATTCCTCAGATGATAAAGCACATTCATACCTGAAATCAAGTCCACTTGAGTTGTTGCTTCAATAGAAAAAAGAATCATCCTAACATTTTTTTTCCCACGCCTTTTTTTTTCCGCGTCATTCATACAGCGAGCTGGCCAGCGACAGCTCATGGAGCTCGCCGAGCATCCACTCCTCGCCCGTCTGCCCGCCCAACACAATAGCCCTCGTCCCGCCCACAATACAAGTACTATGCCCCCAAGCAAACCTGGGCGGCCTGCCCGGTACATTCAATATCCTCCACGTCGGCTTCTCCTCCGTAGGATCGAGAATGTAAAGCTGAGACGCAGAGTGCAGCCCAGCCACCGACCCGCCAAACACCAAAACCCGCCCGCCGGGCAGGCTGACCGCCACGTGGTCCAGCCTGGGCGGGGGAGCCACCCCGCCCGGGTTACCCGCCCCGGGCATCCCATTCCCGGTCACGCACCGCCAGCAAGGCTCGTCCTCCCCCAAATCCATCGTAAAGACATCGCTCGACCGAAACCTCAGAGGCCCGCTCTTAGCCAATCCCCCGAACATCAATATCTTCCTCCCGCCGTAGACAGACAAGGTATGCCCCAGCCTCGAAGGCGGGGCCCACGAGGCGGGAATCTCCCTCCACACAGGCTTCTCCATCGACAAGTCGAGCAGGAAAGTATCGCTCAGAAGAACGCCCGAGTCGGCGCACCCGCCCGAGACTATCAGCTTCGACCCGTCTAAGGTGCACGAGCTGTGCCAAGACCTGGGCAGGGGCGGGGCGAGGCTCGAGATTTCCCTCCATTTCGGGTCCTTTGCGTCCAAGTCCAGTACGAACACGTCGTTCAGTAATCCCTGCCTTCCGCAGCCGCCGAAGAGGACCAAGTGGGACCCGTTCACGCACGAGAGCGTGTGGCCCCACCTGCCCGGCGGGGGAGAGCTGACCTTCACGTGCTGCCACTCGGGATTCTTCGAGCTTAGGTCGAGGACGAAGGTATCGTTTAAGGGCTGCATGTTCACGCCTTCCCCGCCGAAGACCACGACTCGATTGCCTACGGCGCACGCGCTGAAGTTGCACCGAGAGGGTTCGACTACGCCGCCGACGGTCAGCTTTCTCCAGGCGGATGCTTCGAGGGTGGTGAGTTCCCTGGCCATCCTTCCCCAGCCTAACCTTTTGGTGGCGGGCACGGTTTCTAAAACCCTAGTCGTTTCGCTGCCCCATGCATTTTGGCAGACCATTCTCCACAGGTCTTCGTTCTTCGTCAGCTCGTAGAGGCGCAAGCAAACGGAGCCTATGGAGGCGATGTCTCGAGGGGCGAGTCGAGAGAGGATTTTGAGGGCGATTACTTCGTCGCTTAGTTGGAATATTCCGCAAACCCCACGAGCCATGTTTCTGCTGCCTTG
This sequence comes from Craterostigma plantagineum, assembly GCA_027422505.1. Taxonomy (NCBI): domain Eukaryota; kingdom Viridiplantae; phylum Streptophyta; class Magnoliopsida; order Lamiales; family Linderniaceae; genus Craterostigma; species Craterostigma plantagineum. The sequence continues at coordinate 28,679,688 of JAPQWV010000003.1, read as the reverse complement.
GGTGGGCGCTGCTTCGCTGGAGGAGAAGGTGGTTCTGAGCCTATCGGAGATTCTAGAAGGTTCTTTTGAGCTCGGGAGCGGGCCCAGGTCGAGGGTTGCTTCCTTGAAGGATTGTATGCCGATGATGTGCGTTATCGTTTCGTCGTCGCCGTAAATTGGGATCAGGCGTAGTCTGTTCATCAGTGGAGATCCGTCTTTTTTGAAGTTTAGTAATTCGCCTTGAAACTCTACGCCTTCGTCGAGGCAACTTCTTATTTTTGCGACTATCGACGGGTTTACGAGGGGATGCCTTCGCTTTGCGTATGGACCTCTACATTGCAAGAAGCGGCTGCAAAAATTCAAGATAAAGTGTTACTGTACTATTTATAAGAGAATGTAACAACATAAAGTACAACATCGACAAAAAATGGAAGCTTTATAAAATAAGTGATTTGTCGGGTTAGGGAAATAAAAAAAATGTCAATAGTAAGGCCAAATCTAACACGGGGTCATATAACCTCATCCAAGTTGTTACTTTATCTAGTAAACAAGCCTATTGCTGGAATATAAGGAGAAAACATAGAATTATACATATAATTAACCCAATATGAAAATCCAACCTCAAGACCTAAGCAAGAGCCTATATTTCAGTGAAATGAAAAACTCCAGAAACAAAAAAGCCGCTAGATAAACTGCACACACACATGATTGATGATGAAGAAAATATCGAAATCTTCTATACCTATCCATTCAAATATGAAGAAATTTCAACGCATCTAAAAAATCACCTAGAACAAACAAATCATTCAAGGCAGCACATATTTTCAATGATCTAAGGTTTGTTATTGCAAAAACAATTTAACAAGCACACACGCCCTCTTCACCAGGTTCAAATGCAACAAAGAGTACAAACAAACCGTAAGATATCTGCTTTGAAACCATGCATGCACCAAAAGGGTGCTTTTACATAGCCATTAATTAGATAAAACCGCAGAGCTCAAAAGTGAGCACATCCATAATTACTCTCTGAAACTGCAATTGTTCTCTTGCATTCTTTCGTTTCTCACAATCAGTACATTAGTCCCATCAACCACAATACGCCTCAACTTGACAAAATTGGTCCACCATGTAGCAAAGTCCTCCTAGTATCCACAAAGCCCCCAAGCTTAAATCTTTATTATAAGGTTATGTACTGTCCAAGTATATGATTGGGCACCACAACATACAAATACATATTCCTAATTTCCAACATATACTGACAATCTAATAGTTTAGCTACTAACTACAGCAAAGATGCCAGCACCGTAGCAAACGTTGACCATGCCCCATAACATGACATATGCACACACACACACACATCCAATTCATGTGCAACGATACGACCATGACAAACCGCGGGAAAAAGGAAATTCACAAAACGAACATCCAAAAAAAAAAGCCACTAACCAATTACAACCGAGGACCTCCTCAGCTTTGTACCCAGTGGCCATCTCAAACACGGAATTAACATAAATAATCGCTGGTCAGGCTCCAAAGCATCCGTAACCACAAACCCACAAGGCGAAGGCTGCAAGAGAGTCTCAACGGGGAAAGGCAGTTGCCCTGTCCCGCTTTTCCTCAGCAAAAACCCTAGCCCCAATCCATCGTCATTCTCTTCTTCCTCTTCGGCGCTGCTCACATCAGATTCGGAATTACTGTCCCACTCCATTATTTCCAGCTAATCGAACCCCTTTCTTCTCAACCCATCGAAATCGGAGTCAGTCGAACGCTGATTGTCACCTCAGGGAGTAATCGGCGCACCCCCTTTTAGGATTTTCGCGTAATTGAAGAGGGATTTTGAGCTCGGATAGAAAAAGATTGCTTGGTGCGAAGGAAATGAGGTGAAGTCTTAATTTCTTGCGGTTGGGCGTAGGCACACGAGTCACAATTGATGAAGAAGATAATGCTATCAAATTTGTTGATGGGCTATACAAATATGGGGATTTTTTTCCTAACGTTTTTTTAGTACAATTAAAACACCGTTTCTCAATTTTATTTGATAAAAAGAAGTAACTGTATATAAAAATAAAATCACTGCGGATACAAAATGCTAATTTTCTCCTATTAATTATTAATATAACGAAGATAACAATGAAGGAAGAGAATACGAGCATTTCATTTCTATTGTCGATTAATTAAAATTGGATATTCATCGAATTTTCTTCTTCCCCATTCAAAATATCTCATTGTTCAGAATTATCCTCAACACTGACGAAGAGGCCTATAGATACACTACACGTTTGCGTAGTAGATCATCGAAGCAAAGCGAGCGAAGAAGAACTAGGCGAGCATAGCTGAAATCACAGTGAAAATGATGGGTAGTAGTATGGCTACCACGTTTAGCTTCAGTGCAATCTCTCCCAATTCGTTTCATTTCGCTCGAAATTCCAGTAAATGCTTTTTGTGCGGAGATTTTTTGCTCAGGAGGCGCCGATTGAGCTTCAGAAGGCTGAACGTGGTAATTAGGTCTTGCTACAACGATAAATTTAACAATAATGACGCCGAAAGTGGTAATCGGAGCGACGAGAACCTTCGTGAAAGAGAAAATAAAGAAAATTCTAGCTTGGCTACGATTACGAAGGATGAGAACAAGCCTGGCGATAGGGTGAGCGCATTCGTGGATTGATTTGTTAGTTTGCTTCTTTTCGTTTTAACTCCTTCACTTATAAGTGCGATTCAAGTTGGTTTACTGTTTTTCTAGTTGTAGAGTGTGTTGAAGATTTAGCGAGTCGATTAGATGGTACGGTGGGGATTTGCTGATATTAAATAGAAGTGTCCTCTTGTTTAATTAGCTTACATATAGCATTAACGTCAGTGATTGAGGGATGGGTGTTAGCATGTATGGGTGTGGAAGTCATGATAGAGTAGGAAATACTGAGTCAATTCTCATTCATGTATATTCTTTAGTGTGAATGCCAAATTTTTGGTTGTATGTTATGTTGTGAAATTTTATTATGCAGATGAAGTTTGTACTTGTGTTTCTCCACCGATTTAGTTAGATAAGTGATTAGTGTTGACTGGAGTCGGTGGATAGGTCCTTCCCTAATTTGAATGAGTGAATTATTGATGATTGGGAGGTTCCTTTTAGCCGTGGCATGGAATGTTTATTCCTTTTAATATGTAATACAACCATTGAATCCAGGAAAGAGCTGTCATAAGTAGTGGTTCGTGATTCGAAGATGTGAATTGTGTGTAACGTGTTACTTCTAGTAGTCATCACTTTGCAAATGGATGAAAAATGAAGCGTTAAATAACTAATCTTTTTTCCTCAGCCACAAACCACCTCGCAGATTGGAACACCTTATAGTAATTTCCAGGTAGATTCTTTCAAATTGATGGAACTGCTGGGTCCAGAGAAGGTTGATCCTGCTGATGTAAAAGTTATCAAGGAAAAGCTTTTTGGCTATTCAACCTTTTGGGTAACCAGAGAAGAGCCATTTGGTGATCTAGGAGAAGGTGTTCTCTTCCTTGGCAATCTTAGGGGAAAAAGGGAGGATGTATTTGCCAAACTTCAGAGTCAGTTAGAAGAGATAATGGGAGATAAGTACAACCTATTTATGGTGGAGGAACCGGATTCAGAGGGAGAAGATCCACGTGGTGGGCCTCGTGTCAGCTTTGGCATGCTGCCAAAAGAAGTTTCAGAGCCAGCTCAGACCACTCTTTGGCAATATGTAATTGCGCTTATATTGTTTCTGCTAACAATTGGTTCCTCCGTGGAACTAGGGATAGCATCACAGGTGAATTAATCTGCCTAGATATTATCACTTTACGGCTGGCACATATTTGAGAAAATTGATTATTATTTGAAAATCGGAACTGTTCTGGTTACTTTCCATCAGATAAATAGACTTCCTCCAGAGGTGGTTAAGTATTTCACAGACCCAAATGCTGTTGAGCCACCAGACATGCAGCTTCTACTTCCATTGGTGGAGTCTGCCCTACCCCTGGCTTATGGTGTTTTGGGTATTCAAATATTTCATGTAAGCATTATTTCTTTTTCCTTGTAAGTGGAATTACAGTTCACCAAGCTCCTTGTTTGATGATTAGCGTCTGTATACACTTGGTGAGTGTGGTCCCAAGGAAAGAAAACAAAAAAGTTATTCACACCCTTCTAATCCCCTAATACCTTTGAAGCACAATAAAGTATGGAGATTCCATGTTATGATTATTTCACAAAGGTTAGTTTTAACTTCCAAATTGTAATTTTTGCTGTCTGTGCAATTATATGGCAAGGAAAAAACGTGTTCCATAATGGCTCCACAACCTTGAGCCTTGTTCTTCTTTTAGTTAGACGAAAGTTGAGTATCTGCATAAATGCATCTGAAGCATATGAGCTTATGGTTTCGTCTTAATTTAACGAGTATGTAGGTAGTCTTGCTTATTTGCATACAATTTCTTAGTGGAGGAGTTTGTTTCTGCAGGAAGCTTGGCATTATCTTGTTGCTTTTCCACGAAAAGTGAAACTAAGTATACCCTTTTTTATTCCTAATATCACACTCGGGAGCTTTGGTGCAATCACTCAGGTAACATTTCAACCAGCTTTGATCTAGGAAGGCACTAATTCATTGTTGAAGCGTCCTTGGATTGTGGGAAGACTGAAGAGCTACACTGTTGTTTGATGTATACGTTAATGTTTGATGAGTTAATCGCTATTTCTTGTGCCATTTTCTAGTTACTTATTTATGCTTGAAAAATGATTAATGTTGGTACACTGCTAATGGTTCTCTGTTTATGAGGACATTTTCACGTAGAAACATGTACTTAGGAAACTTTAAGAGTTTCAGCATGTTTTTGTTCAAGTAAAGTGATTCTGAAACATGGATGCATATTTCTAAACTCCTACTTTCCTTATGTAGTTCAAATCCATTCTCCCTGATCGTAAAGCAAAGGTAGATATCTCATTGGCTGGACCCGTTGCTGGAGCAGCTTTGTCTTTCTCAATGTTTGCCGTCGGAGTACTGCTTTCCTTAAACCCCATCTTCGCAGGGGATTTGGTGCAAGTTCCAAGTTCTCTTTTTCAAGGCTCTTTGCTTCTTGGGCTCATTAGTAGAGCTGCTCTAGGTTACGGGTAAGTTAAAATCTCAAGTTTTTCTGGCGAATAAGGTCTCCTGCACCAAAAGTTTCACACACTTAAGTTTTTTGCTTTCGATCATGATTATCACAGGGCTATGCACGCAGCATCCGTTTCAATCCATCCTCTGGTGATCGCCGGCTGGTGATGTATTTACATTAATTCAAAAATTTAATTCTTTGTTTCCAATCCCCATACATCATCAAATGTCTTTTGATTCATAGGTGTGGTTTGACAACATCAGCTTTCAATATGCTACCCGTTGGGTGCCTTGATGGTGGTCGTGCTATGCAGGTAATAGATCTCTTACATCTCTCCATGTTTGACGAACTTCTATATCTCCATGACCATGTTCCAATTCCTTGCAATAGACTCTAATAAGAATTTAACCTTACGAAATCAACGTCTACTAAAAGAAATTCACTGAGTATCCAATCATGAAAATGGGTGGAAAAACCTCTTCTTGGCATTTCAGGGTGCTTTCGGCAAAAATGCACTAGTTGCTTCTGGCTTGGCTACCTACACCTTATTGGGGTTAGGAGTGGTAGGTTTATTCATTTTCTTGTAATCATCTTCAATGTCAAAAATTCGTAATGATGATACCTTCTGCTCTTTTTTTTTTCCATCTCAGCTCGGCGGACCGTTGTCTCTTCCTTGGGGATTGTACGTGCTGATATGTCAGGTGAGTCTAACCTCAGAAAAACCATGCATTTGTCGTTCTCCTACAACTTGGACTCAATATAAATAAGATGAGAAGAAATAATGCGTAATTGGGATCGCTCGATATTATTATTACGTAGAGGGCGCCAGAGAAACCGTGCTTAAACGATGTAACTGAAGTTGGAACATGGCGAAAAGCTGTCGTTATGGTAGGGATTGTACTTGTGGCGATGACGCTGCTTCCCGTGTGGGACGAGCTCGCCGAAGAGTTAGGTATCGGCCTCGTTTCTCTACTATGATTTCTGATGTCTCACTACCATTTGGTTAATATATGTAAACTGTTCAAATGAGAAATTACATCAATCTCTTATATACAAGAAGTGGTGGCACGAAGTTGCGATCTACTTTGCAATCAAATTTTGCTTGGACGACTTTGATCTTTTGTTGTATTTTGCGTCACTAGTAATCAATCACATTATGTTACAAGTCTTCTAAGTACGAAAAAGGCAATATGGTATATTGGCTTATTATAGACACACAAGTCGGAAATCTGATAAATTGAACGTACTACTTTGTACCTGAAATAATTTATTGTTTGACTTTACAATAAATACGTTTCCCTTGACTTTAAGAAAACGAAAATGTAATGGAAGGAGATGAAAACGCGTCATTAATCCGTTGACCTCAATCAAACGATTAATTTAATTACTTTGAACACAACATAAAGAAAACAACAACATAAAGAAAGATCAACCGACTGAGTCCTTTCCAATCTTTCTTTCCCAACTGTTGTTGTTTATTTCCTTTATTTATCAGAAACACATACCGATATATTTTTTCTCTTTGCTTCAACAATGGACGACAAAATAATTAAATATCTTTAACGAGACAACCAGCGAAATGATCACCATTCTACCCCTGGAGTACATCACACACTCCCCATGCAATAAATATCACGTTAAGTTAAGCGCTCACTTTACCTTTCCTTTCACTTCACAATTCCAGCGTCAACTCAACCTCTATAAATAGTAGTAATAATAAACACTCATACAATAAGAGAAGGTCAACAAAAAGCTATGATCATCAAAGCAATAATAATCTTCATGGCCACAGCCATGGCGGCCCTAACCCTAATTATCTTCACATCACAAAACAAACCCCAATCACCATATTATTCCTCCTCACTCGATCGAAACCCACCCAATATCGCAAAAAGGGTCAGCAGATTCCTCGAACAAAACGAAGAAAACAAAGATTCTCATCATCGCTACGATAAAAACCCTAGAGCAGCCGATCATTGCCACAAGGACTACAAAATTTGCAGCGATAGTTCGAATAATGGACATTATTACAAGAACGCAACTTGCTGCAATAACAAGTGCGTAGAAGTGGGATTCGATTCTTACAACTGTGGTTCTTGCGGGAAAAAGTGTTTGTTCACGCAGGTTTGCTGCAGAGGTGAGTGTGTGGATACTGCGTATGATAAGAGACATTGCGGGCGATGTAATAACAAGTGCTTGAATGGTCAGTATTGTATCTATGGCTTGTGTGATTATGCCTGAGATTATTAATAAGAGAGAGGCTTCCATATATTGAGATATTCTTTTGTACTATTTATATGTAATTGATTTTTTTTTGTGGGTAGAAGGAAATACACCAATACAATATGGTTGTAATTGATGATCTTAATCGACATATACAAAATATATTGAAAGTTACCAAACACAAATAGCACAAATATTTTTTTAAGGATCAAGTATAAGTTCTTATGTCGTTTTTTAAGTCTTAAGCGTCAAATATTTTTGATTAAATATGGTGATTATGAAATTAGAAATTGGGTTATATATAAGGGGTGCGTAATGTTCGATTATTTTAAAAAATGCCCCCTTAAGGCTTTTTTCATACCATAACGTTTAATAACTTCCAAAAGAGGTAGAGGGTGTGTAGCTACGATATATAATGGAATAGGTCGTGCTTAATAAAAACGACGTCGTGCCAAAGAAACACGACCCTTAGCTTTTATTGCATGTCCAACAAATAACGTAAATGATACGTCAGAATCAGTTCGGGAATATATATAATATGATGTCGTTTGCTAGCGACATCATATTTAATAAACGCAGTAGGTTGGACACCATAGTAAATCTCTATATTATATATATGACCTCCGAGCCCAGGACCAAACGAGGTCCAACAAAAACGCCACGACGATATTTTGTTTAAAAAAACTTATTTTAAAAATTTAAAACCTAAAAAAAAGGCGTCATTTGATGAACACAACGACGTCTAATAGCTTCCAAAAGATGACGTTTAATACTACACAACTTCAATTAAAGCCACTTCACTGTTTCTTTTTCTTTTTCTTTCCTTTCCCGTTCGTCATGGTTCTTATTTTTTTCTTGTTTTTAGCATTTTCTTTTTCCTCTAATTCGCTTGCTTGCTTCATTTTCTTTGGTTCTGTATGAAAAAAAAGACAAAACAGTGGATACAAAATTTCAGCACGAGTACCCACTTAATAGTTTGTTTAACTTTTATATTCTCATTTTATTAGTACTTGTACAAGTTGTATCTCATTCGTAGTAGTCCTATAATTCTCCATGAACAAATCCTAGGAGTATGCTCCTTTTGTTACTTCTCTTCTTGGAAGAATATGCTGTGGGCCTGAGTATGAGATGAATATCTCTCTCTCTCTCTCTCTCTCTCTCTCTCTCTCTCTCTCTCTCTCTCTCTCTCTCTCTCTCTCTCTCTCTCTCTCTCTCTCCCTCCTCAGCTCTCTCCTATTTATTATTTTGGCCACTTCTATCCTACTTTTCATTTTAAAGCTCCCCTATTTTGGCAGCAATATGGGGCTTCTGTGTTTTCCATTCTCTTACAAAGAAATGTCTGAAAAATTTACTTCTGCTGCATGGAAGCTGAAATCTTAGTGTCAAACTATCTTTTGCTCTCCATCTCTTCAATTTTCTCAAGGTGAGTTTTTTTTTTAGTCATAATCTTGTTTCGCCGAAACGGCCTCCGTGCCAAAGTTTCGAGTTCTATGCGCTTTTTATTTTTGCGTCCGAACAATACGCATGGATCGGCGATCGGCCGGGCGGCGATATTCGACAGCGCTTTACAAAGATATTTTAGCAATTAGCCTCGACTTAGGAAGAAATCACCAAATGCCGTTGCGCATATGACTATAGATTTCACAAAATGATAATTGGGTTGTAAAAAAAAATTTCGATTATCGTCAAAATCTAGCCATAGGTAGTCGATTTAGATCTAAGGAGTAAAGTGGCGGAACAGTGGCGACTGTTCTCCGAAATGTGGAACTGGAACATCGTGTCCGTTCTGGCGAACCATGGTCTTAAACTAGCCTTTGATTTTCACTATTAATACCTTCGGATTTCGATTTCATGCTTTAATTTCCGAGCTAATTATCGTAGTTGTCGCGGATTTTTTTTTTTTGGGCTTTTTTCATCTCAATTTGATCATTACCATTGAATACCAAATACTATGATTTTTTCTGCTGCTGAATATGAGCTTTGCAGGGAAGTAGCAACTTTTCCTAGGGTTGTATTTTTCAAAAGACTGCAACAAATCTCAGAGAAAAAGGTTCGATTTTGAGTAATTTCGCTCGCCGACCATGGAATCTCACCAACTTCACTGCAGCTACAACCCCACGACCCGAACCCACCACCCGAGCCCGAACCCGAACCCGCTGGGTCGACAGGGATCCATCCGTTGCCTTACCCTCGACGAGATAAAAACCCAACTACTCGGCGACTTCGAAAAGCCCCTAAGCAGCATGAACCTCGACGAGCTCATCGCAAGCGTCTACTTAGCCGAGGGAATCGAACTCGGGTCCACCCACTTACGCCGACCCGCCCCGGGCGGAGGCGGTCCCATCCTAAGCAAACCACAGCAAGCCAGCGCCGCGGCGAGCAAGAGGACCGTCGACGAGGTGTGGAGAGACATTCATCAGAGAGAGCAAACTAGTAATAACAACGAGGGCAACGAAACCCTAGATCGAAAGGAAACCCTAGGAACCATTACGTTCGAGGACTTCTTGGTCAAGGCCGGGATCGTGGCCGAGCCCGAGCCGATGAGTTCGAACCACCGAAGTGCGGTCGAGCCGCCTGTTCTGATGGGCTCGATGGCTCGGGCTCAGTGGAACGTGGAATATGCCCATCATCATCATCATCATCATCATCAGCAGTCGTCGGCGGTGATCCCAGTCTATGTGCCTGTTTCTTACGCCGAGAATCAAATGGCTATGTCTGATAGCACTACGCAGACGTCGAGGAGGAAGAGGATTTCTCCTGAGGAATTTGCGGAGAAGAGCGTTCAGAGGAGGCAGAAGAGGATGATCAAGAATAGGGAATCGGCCGCTCGATCGAGGGCGAGGAAGCAGGTAAAAGAATAAAATTACCTGATTCGATGCTGTTGAATGACTGCTTCACCGAAAAGTTTTAGGGTGTGTTTGGTTCGAGGAAAACAGTGAGGAAAAGAAAATTTAGAGAGAAAACGATTTCCACACTCTTTTCCCTTCAGGTGAGGAAAACGGTTTTTCATGGTTTTTGCTTACTGAAGTTTTCTTTTCTTTTCCTCATCTATTTCTCTAATTAATCAAAAACAAAAAATGGTTTTCCTTTTCCATTTCCTTTCCTTTCACAGCTAAAACCAAACACACCAAGATTTTAGGGTAAGCGGTCGTTCAACTGAATTATACGTATAAGGTAAATGAAGAAATCAGCCTAAACGAGATGGGGACGTGCTGAAAATTTAATGTATAAAATTAGAAAATGATGCAGTTCCTATGAGCTTAAGCTCTTAAGTGTAGTGGTCATTTAGTTTGTTATGAATGCTTCCGCGTTTTTTCCGTGTAGGCGTATACGAACGAGTTGGAGAACAAGATTTCGTGCCTAGAGGAAGAAAACAAGGTGCTCAAGACCAAGCAGGTCGAAAAATAGTTCATCTTCGTCGCAATACCGCATAAATTCTTGTAATTAAGAACTTGATTCGACGAAAAAAAATAAAAAAATTTACGTGCAGGCGTATGCTAATGAGCTGGAGAACAAGATTCTCCGCATGGAGGAAGAGATTAAGAGGCTCAAGGCGCAAGAGGTAAAAAGAAAAGAATCGTCGTAATCGCCGTCGATTATCGTTTTGTTTTTCCTCGTTTTCTTGAATCGAAAGGACATGTTTTCTTTTTGATTTTCGCCTCAGGCAGAAGTGGGAAAAAAGTCGGCCTGAGTGAGCGAAGGGAACTCAGAAATATCCTTCTGTGGAATCTTGAAGATTTGTCATGCGTTGTTGCTATTACCTTTTAGTAGATGAGTGGGCAGTTTTGTTGCAGTATGTGTGTTCTTGGTTTAGTACCAGTTTATGTAAGATAACAATAAGAACGAGACTGAGTAATTACTAAGTGGCAGCAATGATGATTGGACAATGAATGTTAAGTGTTAAAACGTATGTGGTGAGTTGTTTGTGGGTCAATACATTGACCATTGCGAGTAAGTATTTATCAACAGCTAGGGCATAATACGAAAACCATGTTCATAAGGTTAAATACGAAAAAAACAATGGGCCTAACCTTAACGTGTGTGGAATGATGTTAGGCCAGCCGCCATGGCTGAAAAAAATAATAATAATAAAATAATATTAATATAATATTATAATATTATTTTATATATATAAAAGAAAAAGGAAAATCTTAAAGATAAAGAATGAGCCCATATCAACTGGCGACGCGGCGGATTCCTGGCCACCGGTTTTGAGTGGTCCAGAAGAGCTGAAGACATCTATAAATAAGCTGAGGATTCTTCAGTTATTATCATCCCAAATCAAGTGAGAAGTTCAATTAGAGAGTAATAGTGAGAGGTAAACTTATCCGGGTGGATAAGGGTGAGAGCGGGTTTTAGTTTTACTGGGGTAGTTGGGAATAGGTACAAAAACATTACACGAGTGGGTAAGGGGTCTTGGGTTTGGGTTTAAACACGAGCGTTATTTTGTACGGTGTAATATTCTCAATATAGTAAAGCTGGTGCTCTCCGTGGAGGTAGGCGTTATTGGCCGAACCACGTAAAAATCTCGTGTTCTCTCTTGTTGTCATTTTGGCTTTTATATTGTCCAAATAAAATTGTCGTGGATCCAAACTAAACCTTCCGCTGGGCCCGAAGAATTACCGCTCTACCCCAACAAGTGGTATCAGAGCCAAACCCTGCTGGTATTCTAAGTATGCTCTGTGGTTGCAGCTGTGTCTGATCTTCCACATCAGAAAAGATATCAGAAGGGAACGTCGATCGGGGGAGCCAGTGTCTGAGCGATGTTCAATGAGGTGATGCCTTGTGCTGATGGTACAAGATGGTTATCGTTGATGGTATGCTCGGTGTTGGGCGGAGCTTGTGCGGCGGTGGAGTTTTGACGAGTTATGGCAATAGTGCTGTGAGGCAGATCGCTAGCCATTCCTGAGAATTATCTGATCAGTATTAGTTGGATCGGGCTGTTGAATCTGTGCATGGATAATAGCGACAGATGACAGCAAAGTGCGACAATGTGCTAGTGCGAGAGGTTTCACTCTGTGGCAGTGAATGATGCTCGTTGTCAAGACTGGTGATATAAGCTTTGATAAGAGACGAGGAAAAGTCGGAGTAAATGACGGAAATTTTGGGGTCAAGATGTGTCGAAAGAGGAAGAAGTAAGGCCCTTTTACTTCTTACCTCGCTTCCTGATTCGGGTGATAATTTGATCACAATCATCCGGTACGAGACGGTGCAGGCGGTGGATGGTGGAGTCAACTCTTTTGGAGAGAATTCGGTCAAATTTTGGTGATAGTCCGGCGTTGGCTATTTTTCAAAGTAAATCATAGAGGAAGGTGTAACGCCAGGGGATTTGGGGATAACAGCAGGTCCAAATCGAGGTGGCGGGAAGGGCATGTGATGCTACAAATGTGGTGAGCCAGGACACATCAGGAGAAACGGTCCAACTTGGAGGAAGAAGGACAAGCGGCTAGGAAAATTCCACATGCGGGTAGCACACTGTTTATCTTGGAGAAGTTCTCACAGTCTCTAATGATGGTGCTAGTTCTCAGAAAGAAGATATTAACTTCGTGTTTGCTCCAAGAAAATATTTTGATACGTTCCAGAAGATACGAAGAGGTTCGGTTTCCATGGCTGATGGATACCGTCATGTGGTTCATGGTGTTGGAACTGTGAAGATCAAAATGACTGACGGAGATGTTCGAGTTTTGGGTGGTGTGATCTTTGTCCCAAAGTTATGGAAGAATTTAATATCCTTGAGCCAGTTAGATTCCAAGGGCTATGGGAGTGTCATAGCAGGGGGAGTTTGTAAAATCACACGTGGCGGAAAAATCCTACTGAAGGGAGAAGAGCGTGGAGGTTTATATCGTCTGGAGTGTGGTACAAAACACTCTGACTTCGATGGGTTCACGAAAATCGCGCGCGTTGTAGAAAAGTCCTGCTGGAGAAGGGGTTGCGTCGAAATCCCTCTTCAGAATCGACGGGTAGAGTCGGTTCGGCAGCCGCACATAAGATTGGCCGCGGTGAATCAAGTTGGTAGGACCTGATTTCTTGATTCGGTTATGTGTAGCTGGTACAAGGAAGGTCAATGGACGTTCGTGGTATTTACGAACGGGTTACTCTCAGATAGACTCGATGGGATGAGTGATTGACAGTGCTGAAGATGGTGCTCGGGTAGGTGTTGATGCGGCTGGCGGGGGAGAATTGTTAGGCCAGCCGCCACGGCTGAAAAAAATAATAATAATAAAATAATATTAATATAATATTATAATATTATTTTATATATATAAAAGAAAAAGGAAAATCTTAAACATAAAGAATGAGCGGCTCATATCAACTGGCGACGCGGCGGATTCCTGGCCACCGGTTTTGAGTGGTCCAGAAGAGCTGAAGACATCTATAAATAGGCTGAGGATTCTTCAGTTATTATCATTCCAAATCAAGTGAGAAGTTCAATTAGAGAGTAATAGTGAGAGGTAAACTTATCCGGGTGGATAAGGGTGAGAGCGAGTTTTAGTTTTACTGGGGTAGTTGGGAATAGGTACAAAAACATTACCCGGGTGGGTAAGGGGTCTTGGGTTTGGGTTTAAACACGAGCGTTATTTTGTACGGTGTAATATTCTCAATATAGTAAAGCTGGTGCTCTCCGTGGAGGTAGGCGTTATTGGCCGAACCACGTAAAAATCTCGTGTTCTCTCTTGTTGTCATTTTGGCTTTTATATTGTCCAAATAAAATTGTCGTGGATCCAATCTAAACATTCCGCTGAGCCCGAAGAATTACCGCTCAACCCCAACAAATGAAACATATTGGAAATAAAACATACAAAGTTAAATTAAACAGATACACAATTCAATGGGTTGTTGGAGTTACTCTTGTGCGTATCCGACAACATTTTCAATACAGACTTTTTAGGTGAAAATTAAACATTTTAGAATCAAAGGCGTTGTCAGAGGAGTTTTGTACGTATTTGCCAACAACTAGTTGGTGTATATTTGAGGTTTGGTGGGAAGAGAGAAAACTCACGGCCACTTTTTTTTACGGTCCCGAGGTATCCTCATACAGCCCGGCTATGGGCTAACCGCCACACACTTCAGCCTGCCCACAAAATTAAGTTTGATGATGGCAATAAAATATATAAAATTCAACGAATATAATAATATATGTTCGTATTTACAATATCTAGGGCTATAATTACCGAACTAGACTCGTCTTTTGGGTTTGGGTTGCTCCATCGAGATCAATTATGTGAGCCGAGTCGAACATTACGCAAAAATAAAATTAATTTAAAAGTAGAAGCTCGCAAACCGCTCATGAGTTTTGTATCACTCGAACAACCAGAGACTTAGATTTCAAATTTTTTTTTTTTATCTATGTACATTTGAAAAGTCGTTCATGTTGGATGTATTCTGATTCGTTTGGCCCCAAACGAAAGATAATAATCGTCCCAAAAATTAGTAAAATTCTTCCACAAATGATCAAATCAGGAAAACCAGAAACCAAAAAAACAAGGAAAAGAAAAACAAGTCTTGGGTTCGGTTTGGTTCGGGTCGGGTCATCATGCATGGCCGTTGTTAGAATCAGGCTTAAGGTTCCATCGACCGAGCCTTTCCGCGGCAATCTTGACCTGTTCGTCCCAGTCGGTCTTGCGCGCCATGTAACTCAGCGCCGCCGACTGAGTAAAAACTCCCAAGCACATTCCGATCCATATGCCCTGTGAATTATACATCGCAAAAGGATAACAAAAAAATAAAATCGTCCCAAGTTTCCACAGTAACTATCATTTCATTCGCTTTTATTCAACTCACATCGACTTGAAGGTGCGCGACGTAACCGAGTAGAGCCCCGAGCGGTATGCCGATCAAGTAATAGCAGCACAGATTGATTATCGCAACTGTCCCCTGCAAACCCGCCCCGACCGCCACCCCTGCAAAAACGAGTTGGGCTTGGTGAATCGCGGTTCATAGTCATAGTCATAGTACGTATATAGCTAGCAAATGAGTTGGGCTCCGCAGGTTTTGACCCGGGCCCATTTGGTTTTTGGGTCGGAGCAACTGATTTATGTTTCAGGGTTTAGGGTTTAGCTTCATCATGTTGATGGCCCGAGAGCGTCATTTGAGCTCTAATGGGTCAAATTCATACTAATCAGACCCGACCCGACCCGTTTAGCGGCTTCTAGCTATGTACGAAAGTAAACTAATTAACTAACTAACTAACCTGAAAGAACGGGATAAATGCTGTTAAGAAGCACGGAGAGGGCGAGAAGGAGGGAGAGGTTCGACACGGCCGTAGCGACTTCGACGTCGTCGGTGAAGAAGTATCCAATGTTACTGCCGAAGGCCAAGCACAGAGCCGTGAAGAACACTCCGATGGCGATCGAAGTTATTACCAGCACTTTGATGGAGAATCTCGTCGCCTTTGCGTCTCCCCTGCCGAGCTCGTTCGCAATCCTCACGCTAGCGTTCGGATTAAAATGTCGAAAAAAAACGTATAAAAAAATGGAAGCGATATCACACGAAAACAAAGTGAAAGAAATGCATCATTTTGCGTACCATGCTGCGCCAAGAAACCCTAGGCAGATCATGAATTCCCAGCCATTGATGTTAAGGCTGCGATGGTAAAGATCGATCGTATTATCAACGGAAAGCAGTACGTGGAGAAAAGTACGTTTTTAAACGATGGGAAATTCTTACCAAATTGAGAAGGCGGAGATCGCAACTTGGGCGTTGTCCATGTATCCCGCCAACAAAACGAGCACCGAGTTGTACCACAATTCCAAGCTGTGCAATCCAAAGTATATTACGGCGACTACAACAAATCGAGCTAAAAGCGCAAAAAAGATCGAGGAATTATTATTACCAAACCATAACGCCGGAGGAAATGGACAGCTTCATCACGGGCAACAAATCCTTAAACGCCGCGCTGCTAAACCCCGTCCAAGTAAGAGGGCACCACCCTCCCATAATATACGCCAACTCCGCAAAAACGACCAACCACGAGGATATACAAAGCGCACCCATCGCACCGTCCGTCCCCCAACGAAAAAACGAGACGAACAGCCACGAGAGAGGGACGTGAACCAATAGCTGGGCCAGCGATATCCAAGCGACTATGCTGTTCTTCTGCTGGGCTTGAAGGTACATCTGCATGGTTAGGGTGAAGACGAAGTTGTAGATCATGGGAATGAACCACCACGAGATGTAGCCGGCCGACTCGGCGATGGCTGAGTCTTGCCCTAATAGCTTGAACATGGGTGCGCCGAAGACGAACAGTGGGAGGAGTAGGGTTAGGGTTAGGAAATCGACGATCCACGACCTTTGGAGGTAGATTCCCATCATGTGGTATTGCCTCGCTCCGTAGGCTTGCCCGCATAGCGTCTCCGTCGCGCTCGACATTCCTATCTGCGCCGTGATGAAAGGAGTACGGCTTAGTACGGTAATGCATGAGAAACCTAATTGTATCCTTAAATTGCTTCAGTTAAAATGAGTCCTTGAAGATTACATATACTAGTATATTAAGCACACTCAAATGCGTGTGCCTCAATATATAAACATATAATATTTTAAAATTTAAAAAGTTGATAGTTAAATATATGATATTATAACTAAATTTTAGAAGGAATGTTTTGAAATAAGTAAAATAAAAACTAATTGTTAACGATAATTAATCAAAATTAATGGGGTGAAATATAAATTATACAATAAAACTGATATACCAAAATGGGAGATCCAGTTACTCTAAGGTTGTCTCCCTTAATATAACAGATGTTTCTTATCATAGATCTAATTGTATTACTAAATTATTTCTATTTTGAAAGTTAGTGTTCTTAAATTGAGTCTTGTGAGAGTGTCGAGCCCCTGAGTCGTTGGATCAAAAAACCATCACGTTTCGCACAAGTACACTCCAATTCGAAAACCAGGATTAAACGTCGATCACAAAATGCTCATCATAAACATAACCGCGTCATTAAATTACTTCAATTTTGAAAGTTAGTGTCCTTAAATTGGGGTATTGAGGGTACCAGCCCCCCGAATCAGGATAAAAAAGAAGGCAATTATATGTAAATGTTTTTTCTTACGAGTACGCCATTTGCGAGGCGAACGGTGAGCGTCTGAACGAGGGCGTAGCCTGCGAGGTCGGTCGAGCTTATGTGCCCGATGAACGACTGCGTAACGATTATGGTGCCGAATGAAGCGACTCGGGCGATGATCCCGGGCAGGGCGACGTTCCATATCTTGCGGGACTCGTCCAAAACTCGCCTTTTTAAATCGTTGGATTCCGATTGAACTAACAGTTTATCGTGTAATCCGCCATTGCTGTTGTCCATGGCTGAGCCTGTAATAATATATGTGGTTGGAAATACAGTCAAAGATGATTGTGTTACTTATATCTTCATTCGGCGGATGTAATGAAAAGAATGTGCAGTTGATGATATCAAAGAAACGAATTGGTTTTAAGTAGAGAATGGGAAGTACAAGGAAATAAATGATATTTAACGTCACGGAAAGAAGTCCCAAATGGGGGATTTTCCAAAATCACAGAAAAAAAAGAGGATAAAAACTTAGTACATATCAATCACAGAACATTGATTTTTCACTTCCACACGAAACAAAGACGTCTTAATGACTTTGTGGAGACGTCTTTATCTCTTTCCTAGCTAAACATTATCCTAAGCGCACTTCATAAAAGTAAGAAGTTTTAGGAAGCTGTAGTTGGGATAATATTATTACGCAATTCTTTCCATTGTGCAGAAAGTAGCGAAGAAAGAAGACAGAGACTCGGGTTATTATTACCAAGATTCATCTTCAGATTAACGAAATATAAGTCAACACTTACAGAAGAAAAAGTGATTCTTGAATTGGTTTCAGATCAGCTCCTCAAGTTTGCTCAAGGCACACAATTGTTATTGGATGAGAGGGAGAGAGAGAATGAAATTGAGAGCCAATGGTTGAGAGAGAGAGAGAGAGAGGAGAACCATAGTTTACAAATAAGAGAAAGGTTAAGGAAGGAGGAATCTAGGCACAAAGCACAAACTGCAATTGCCACCTAACACATAAAAAGTAAAACGTGCCTGAATTATCGCATGACGCAAATGACTAAGCACATAAAATAATACCTACTCTATTATCATCTCAGTCAGTAGTCGCTTTAATTTGATTTAAATAAACATCTTCTTTGTATTAAGCTCGTTTCCCAGTTGAGAGTATAACATTACACGATGTTGGAGAATTTCTGAAGCAAGTTCTCAGCAGCATTCTATTTTCTTACTCCAATTTGAACTGTTAAAACTTCTAGAATCTTGGAAGACGCGAAGTAAGTTATCCCATGTAATAAATGGCACCAAAATATAAAAGTGTTTTTTATATGGCTGCGCTGCGTAGTGTGTAGTTGGCAAAGGCAAAAAGCTCACGCACACACGTGGTGGTAGGTGTGTGGTAAAGGTGAGGACTTCTTGTGGATCAAAATTTGACGTTATCGATGTAATAAATGGGGCAATAATAGTGACAATAATAGTGTTAATGTACTGTAAAGTCAATTTGTTTACTTGCTTGCACTGTGCGTTCCATGTGATACTGATATTTATTTGAGATTGTGATTCAAGCTGTCCCAAAGCAAACATTGTCAGTTCAAATTCATTGTGAAGATTCTTCTTGAAAAAAGAATTAGCATTGTTTCGGTTAACAATCACTTTTCAAGCAGATTACGTGACGACATTGATAATAATAAATGCATACATCAAAATCAAAATAT
The DNA here is from genome assembly GCA_027422505.1 of Craterostigma plantagineum. Classification (NCBI taxonomy): domain Eukaryota; kingdom Viridiplantae; phylum Streptophyta; class Magnoliopsida; order Lamiales; family Linderniaceae; genus Craterostigma; species Craterostigma plantagineum. The sequence continues at coordinate 28,660,670 of JAPQWV010000003.1, read as the reverse complement.
GTTCGAATCTTATCTGACATGTTAGTGAGATTGTTACGAAAACCAATATTATTAAAATAAATCAACAAAGATGTTTGGAGAAATGGACCAAATTTTATGGACGCCCATATTAGTCTTTGGGGGCAGTTCGTATTACCAAAGGCCATAAAAAAATTATTTGGGCCACAACCACAATGACAAAGGAGTACGAAATTTATACAAGAAATATTAAGGGTAAAACTATAATATCGTAAAATTACAGGGACCTAAACTGCAGTTTACCCTGAAAAACGCGTTTTCTTGAGAAAACAATGGCCAGAATAACTTTTTGTATGGCCAGGAGACTTTGTCGTTTTGAACGTTAAAAGCATAAATATCTTCAAAAGCCCTCAACTTTCTCAATTGGACAACACTTGTTGTTCAGTCAATCGTTTAGCTTATATATAACGGTGTCTTATCTATTACTATTATCCAGAATCATCCCCCGTCTGTTTGTCTTTTGTTTAAACTGACAAAAAGCCCAGAAAATCAATAAAAAAGAACGAGCTAAGGCTGGAAAAATCTTGAGAAGCTTCATAACAAAAAGAGAAATGGCAGATCAGTTGACAGATGATCAGATCTCTGAGTTCAAAGAGGCTTTCAGCCTGTTTGATAAGGACGGAGATGGTAAGATCTCCTTTCTGTATCATTTGTAAAGAATTCTGCATAAATTTAATATCTTGAACGCGTACATGCATCAATTTCTGCATTTTAGATTTGGGTCTTGTGTATATGTATATTAGACTCCTTGCTTTTTGCATATGTTCTTATTGATTCGTTCTTGACGAAGAGGTCAGAAATGAAGGATCGATCCATTACGATACGCGATAAACGAACTTTCTGGAATAAGATCCGAGTTAAATTGTCATTTAGGTAAAAGCAAAATCAATCCACCTTCAACTTAGTTCGTTCAATTCAAAGAACATCTTATGAAAGGTGGGCCTTTTATTTAATCATTTAGTCAAGAAATTTAGCTCTTTTGTTTAACGTCTTTGCATCGATATGCCCACGTTCGCCTTTCGTTTCTTCCAATGGGTTGTGTTAGATCAAATCCCATGGATATAATAAGCCACTCACTCTTGATGGTTCTTGAATGGGAAGGATCCCAATTAAGATTCCAAGAAATCGTATTAAGTTTTTATGTGATCATTCTTTTCCCCCTAAATGTGTAATAAGCTTAAGCCAATCTCCTATCCTCAGGTTGCATCACTACAAAGGAGCTTGGAACAGTAATGAGATCCCTCGGGCAAAACCCTACGGAGGCCGAACTTCAGGACATGATCAACGAGGTGGACGCAGATGGTAATGGAACCATCGATTTCCCAGAGTTTCTGAACCTAATGGCTCGTAAGATGAAGGACACCGACTCCGAGGAAGAACTGAAAGAGGCCTTTCGTGTGTTCGACAAGGACCAAAACGGATTCATCTCTGCTGCTGAGCTTCGCCATGTGATGACCAACTTAGGGGAGAAGCTCACCGACGAGGAGGTCGATGAGATGATTAGGGAAGCTGACGTGGACGGCGATGGTCAGATTAACTACGAGGAGTTCGTTAAGGTTATGATGGCCAAGTGATTGATGCAGATTCATATTGTGGAGTCACTGTATTTTATGGTTTGTGAAATCAATGAAGAAGATCATCTATGGTATTTCTTTGTTCTTACTGGTAATGAGAATCTTATGGACGTGAATGCTTTGATTTTGTTTCGAGTTCTTTGATGTCTTATTTCTCATTTACGTTTATTGGACAAAGAACAATTCACCTAAACTTTAAGGTTTATTCAACTTGCTGATTTCTTTCGTCCTGTAATTTTTTTTTTCCATGGATGACAAAAAAAATTCGTGCTAATGACCTCGTAATTTGATTCTTGATGTCATATTGAATGACCCCATCATCTAAATAATGTCGAGCTTGAACAAAAAAGTAAAAATATTTTGATTTGATATGCTTTATTTCCAACAAGCTCGACTCTTCTTAGGTATATAACATGCAACGGATTCACAGATATGATATGTAATAGTTACTACATAACAAAAGACACAGATAGATGCTTCGACAAGGAAGGCATAGGCATGCATCAAATTCAAGTCTAAAATTACACAAAAACATAGTCATACAGCAGAAAACAAGCCAACAACACATCAAAAGGAACCAAACTTCGACAAGTTTTCGAACGCGAAAAAAGAAAAACACATTCTTACCACCGCTGACTTTCGAACTAGTTCGTCAGCTCCATAATCGCAGACACGATATCTCCGTCAGCGTCCTTAAGAGCCTTAACCGCCCTGGCCCTCGACACCCCAGCTTGGGTCATGACAAGCTCAATGTCCTTAGGCTCTACGCCGCTCTCATCTACTTCCTCGTCGTCTTGAGGAACAGTCGAAGGCTCAGCCTTGGGCGCTAGGTCAGCGATATTAGGAGCTTTGAACTGCTCGGCGGCCTGAGTCTGTAGCTGAGAGCTCAGATCCTCGATCTTTGCCTCACCGAAGATTACGTACGTGTCTGAATTTGGGCTCTTGAAGACGTCTGGCTTGGAGATGACAAAGAGTATCTGTAGTACAAAGAAAAACAGTGGTAAGAAAACACATTCAGTCAAGGAAAGTGAGTTTTGAGGATGGAAAAGGAAAAGAAAAGCTGACGTTTTTGCTTTTCTTGATGGTGACTCGGCTGACTCCGGGAATAGCCTTCATCCCGAGTTTCTGCATTGCCTTGCGACTCTTTTTCTCGCTTCTGCTCTGTTTTGAACGGCCACTGCCATCGTCTTGCCCTGAGGAAAGGACCATTACAGCTTATGTTAATGTGTTCGATTAGTTAGTAGCGGACACCTTACTACGAACCAGCATGGTCCTAGATTGTAAAATACAACCCAGAAACCACATCATAAAGCTTGGCTAGAACGAATCAAATAGAAGTCGTTTACAGTCCACCGATAGTAAGGTAGAATACTGCAAGACTCGATTTTTATTACTGTTTGTACCCAAACTATTGATTAAATATTTCTCCGTTTAGCACACGCTTCAGATAACGCACAGGATAACTGGGTTCATAAGTGAAAATGGTGGAAAATATCATATTCAATACCTTCACCTTCCTCATCATCTCCTTCATCATCTTCGTCTTCATCATCTTCGTCTTCGACCAAGGGCTCATCGTGCTGCAGATAGTACATTGAGCTTACTAATGCAAAGACTAACAACACAAATTGCTTCAAGCGTATCAATCAAAAAGAACAACGCACAAATCGCATGGTTGGGAAATTAAAAATACAAATTCACCTCACTGGACGAAAATTATCAACAAAATCTCAGAGAAAACGAGAAAATCCAGCAAAAGAACCTCAATTACCGACAATAAAAAGAGAACGCTATGCCCAAAACATCAAGATGAAACTTTTAATCAAAACATATCATTTTAGTGCGTTCGCGTATGAACAAGAGCTCAGTAGATGAATAACGCACATCAATCTTCTGCTGCTCGAGATGCTGAGCCAACAATTCTTCTTGCGATTGAGTCATACTCGAAGCGTATATCACACCAGCTAACGAAATCGAGGAGCTATTGAGGCGAAGGCACAGCTCTACTTCCAAACCCTAGTGTCCGAATAGAAAAGCCTTTTATTACCGTAAAAGCGGGTCTTTTAAGAAAACGCTACTCTATTGAGTTGCAACTTTCCACCCCTTCATTTGACAATTTATCATTAATTTGTCTTGATTATTTGGATAAAATGCAACAAATTTGCACCATACTTTTCCTAAAAACTTGTGATATTTAACCTTAGAAATATAATGAATTTTTTATTGTATGAAAATAATAATTTATAGATAATATAATATTTATATTTACTAATAGTATTACTTGTGATATTTAACCTTAGAAATATAATGAATTTTTTATTGTATGAAAATAATAATTTATAGATAATATAATATTTATATTTACTAATAGTATTACTATTTATCTGAAACTGAGATAAATGTCTTTGTGAGTCGGTCACCCATGAATCAGAACCAGGGTTTTCATGACCCGACCGGAAATCGGTGAACCGGTCGTAATTCCGGTTCGATTCCGGTCCGGTCTAAGTTTAATAAAAAAGAAAACAAATTCAAAAGATATAAAAGCAAAGCCAAACACAAAAATATGGAACATGCACTTGGTCTGGGATATTGTCTAGTTGGGCTAGGTTCGATACTTGCCCAATCCTTTTTAAATTTTTATTTTATAATTAATTTATGAGCCCAATATTTTTTTATATTCAATTTGACCCCTGTATTTTATAATTTTAATATTCCAGATCCTATTATACCATTCATTTTAATTACCAACACGATTCTTTTTGTTCAATTACGATCCCTCTGTGTTTATAAATTCTTATTTGAAAAATGTTCATTACATGTATATTTTCGATGTTATTTGATACATTAATTTATAAAATATATATTATTAAATTTAGAGCTAACCATTTTATACTGGTTGGATTCCGATTTTAAACTGGTTAAACCACTAAACCTTAAATCACTAAAATTTCCGGTCTGGTTCGAAAACCCGGTTTCGAAACCTTGATCAGAACTAGTTTGATTGAACTGTTTGACGTCGTTTGCAGGCAATTGCGCTGACCAACGAGGTTTACCTAGTCTCCCGAAAAGGGTTTCCTGGGTCGCCCAAAAAATATTTATTGAAACAAGAAAAACGTCGCGGCCGACTATTTCAGAAGTTGCATCCCCTTATAATAAATCGTTGTTTTTGGGTACTAAAAATGGTCCAAATAGTACGAACAGTATTTCAAATTGTAATAACAACCATACAATTGCGTTCCTATGGATACTGTGCTACATAGTAGGACAAAAAAAAGTTTCGGAGAAGGTGAAAAGGCATATTTTCATATTCCCTATATGATTGTTAGCATTATTCGAGAAATAAGGGTTTATACGTAAACGGGATGCATTGATCGGTTCAAGTCTTAAAGAAGAAAAAATGAGGTAAACAATGCCTACAAATTCATGTTGTGCGTGCGCAGGACTGCATTTTCTCCCTAGTTAAACCGTCACCATACTCGACATTTTACGCTAAAATAATTTCAAATTTCGACGCGCTAATGATCGTCTCGATCCTATGGTGCATATAAGCTGGACAAGAGAAAAGCAGCATGGGAGGAGATGAAGAATTTCTTTGTCGAAAGTGGTTTGAAAGGGAAGTTCTTGGCTGAGAAGAATGGAGATGTATTCACCGTAGACACTTGCGTTCCTTTGGGTGCTACTGTCTATAAGCTGGACAAAAGAAAAACAGCGTGGGAGGAGATGGAGACCTTAAATGAGATGTGTCTTTTTTCGCTTCTTATTCCTTGTCTTGCGTCGCCACAATGGATCTTCCTCGATCGATGAGAAATAACAATATCTACTTCACTAAAATGAGCCAAAAATGCCTGCAAATTATATATTGTGCGTGCGCTTAATTACATTAATCGTCGCAAATGCTCGACGTTTATCGCAAACATAATTCCAAATTTCTACGCGGTAATGATCTCCTGGATCCATTTGTACATAACCTGGAAATAAGAAAAGCAGCGTGGGAGGATATGGAGGCATTAAATAAGGATGTCTTTATTCGCTTCTTCCTTAGATTCTGTCGTCACAGTAGATCTTCCTCGGAACAATTGTGTCTACTTCCACAAAGGTCAGGTACTTTGGCAGGCGCTGCTTTTCGTATTCCATCGATGAGCACCAGCATTATTCGACGAAGGAAGGTTACAAATGGGAGGAAGATGATTGGTTCAAGTGTTGGGTCGACCAGCCCAAGACCTATCGATTCTTCAGTGGTTTTATCGTATTATGTTCTTGATGATGATACTTTGCTGTCATGTTTCTTTCCAATTATCAGTTTTAAGAAAATCATACAACAAGAGCTCTCGCATCTTTTGACTTTCTTGCAATAGTTCATTAACCTTAGCTTGCATTGCTAACATGTCCTAATTTAGCATGTTGTCATGTTTACGTATACTTCTTTAAGGTCAGATATCGTGGTAAACGTAGTTTTCGAGTGTGAATGTTGTTTGCGTAATGCAGACAGTGTCTCTTAGCTTCTTGTTTGTATTGTGCTACGGAAATGACTATTCTTAGATCAGAAACATCCAAGTATAGAAACTTTGGCAAATGCTGCTTTTCATATTTTCCAGGGATGATTGCCAGCATTATTCAAGAAAAGAAAGCTAGGGTATATATAAATGGGAGGAAGAGGATTCTCACAAAATCTATCAAGTTTTCAATGAGGGTTTTCGGCGGTTCAAGTCTTAAAGAAGAAAATTGAGCTAAAAAATGCCACCTAGTTATATTTTGCGCGGGCGAGATTGGATGCATATTCTCCCTGTTAAATAATCTCTATGCTCGACGTTTTTTGCGAAGAAAAATCAAAATTTCGATGCGCTGATGACCCATTATTATGAATGACTTAAGGACCTTAGTTATCATGTCAATGAATTACTGTATGGTTGCAGTCCCAGCAATGCGTTCATGGACGATGAAGCAAAGAGGATCATCAAACAATGAAGCAAGCGAGTAGTCGTCCGAACTCCCATATGAACTATTACAAGTAATAAATATCTCAGATGTCCCTTAAATACAACATTCGTGCGTCGGAGGAGACGATGCCATAGGGTTTTCGGTCCAAGTCTTAAGAAGAAAAAATGAGCTAAAAATGCTGCAAATTATATATGTTGCGCACACGCTTAACTAGATTGCATTTTCTTCTTTTAAATCGTCGCCACGTTCGGCGTTTTACGCAAACAAAATCCCAAATCTCTACTCGCTAATAATCCATTATGATGAATAATGCCTAAAGGATTTTTTGTTATCATTGTACATAAGCCTTTGGAATGCAAGTTCTTGGCTGAGAAAAAAGGTCAAAGTGTTCATTGTAGACACTTGCGCTCCTCTTGAACCTATGGTGCTTAAGCTTGAAGAAGGAAAAGCAAAATGGGAGGAGATGAAGACATTAAATGGGATGTCTCCCTTTGGATCTTCCTCATCTTGCGTCATGACAAAGGATCTTCCTCGACCAATGAGGAAAAGGGTTTTTTAGTTTTGCAATGAATCATTAGCACATGCATGGTTGTCTTTTTCTAGTACTTTCTAATGCCTGAGTTTTATTACAAAGCAGTACAACTGCTACCATACCGAAGTTAAAGGCCTCTCTCAAAACTATTTGCAGATATTTGAACTGAATTTTGCTATTGGCGACTTTATAACATAGTATATAGGTTAAGGATTATAGTACCAAAAAGCATTTATTTTTGCAGAAGGAAGCAAAATGTTTCTTATAATAGTATATGACGAGAGGCGGACCCAAGACTTTAGAGCTGGGGTGCTCATTAGACTTGTGTTTTTTTCCATCGAAAAAATAAATATTACATAATTTTTAAAATCATATAACTCGTGTCAAAGTCATCAATACATTTAGAATAATAATAATACCGAAAAAATAAAAATCAGTTTTTACGGCTGACTGAAACACTAGCAATACAAGGAGGCTTCTTTGATGGTAATTGCATTCGACGAGATCGCATCATCTGAATTCTTACAAAATTGCTTCAGTTTCAACTTTGACAAATAGGTCTTTCTCTATATAACAAATTAAGCAATCCGACAGAAACTCAATCTCCCATCTTGCTGCGCAAAATCTGTCTTGTTTATCTTCAGTGCAGAGAAAGATATTTCAACGGTTGATGTTGCAACAGGTAAGACTAAATAAATCGTTAAACAAGAGGAAAACCAGAATGACAATCCATCTCTACCATTTTCTTCGAAAGATCTCCAATGTCTTTGAGATCGGAGAAAGCCGGATCCGTTCTCATGTAAGAAATGCACGTCTTTAGTTGATAGCAGAAAAATCTTCTGAATATAACTCAGCTAGACGGACCAAATGCTCACGATCATAAGAATTAAATACATTTCTGGCAATCTATACACGTAGGCAACTCCGAGTTTGATTCCGTGAAACCGTTGTTCATTTCTTGAGGAATAAGATCAATTACCTATCATTTAACAAAAAAAATGTTAGACATATAATTGTATTTCATATTAAATAAATTGAAAATAAATACCTACAAGAAAATGTCCTTATAATAATGAAGATATGTCTTCTGTTGCCCATCAAGAGTCTTTCGAATACGCCCCACAATGCAATCATCCATGTCGGTACACTAATCTCATTTTCCAAACAAAATTTGACAACCTCTGTCAACAAACCATCCAACCTTCGGTTCTAAATCAGTTGTTTTTCAATGCTTGAACCAATCCAATAGCGGTGCCTATTTTGAGTCGTTTGTTGGATAACTTGCGACAACATATTTGTCATCCCTAAAATGTGCTCCATCAAACGACCAACAAACACAAACTCAAACGATTCCATTTTATCAACTAAACTTGCAGCACTAAACCGACTTGTCTTATCACGTCCATCTTCCGCTACAGATGCGCACACATTTATCAGATTCCACAAGTGAAATAGTCGAGTGATTGTTTTAAAGTGAGAACCCCAACGAGTATCACCAGTTCTAATCAAACTTGTTTCTTGATTCTATCCCTTTCCTGTTAAAACTTCACCACGTTCAATGTGTTCGACCATACTATCATGTTGTTTCTGTCGTAAAGAGCCTTTTTCTTTTATATGAAGCACTAACAACATTCACAATCATAGCAAGCTATTCAAAAAAGCTGTTCGCCGTTATTGTATGATTAGTTGAAGTAGTAACAGCGACTAACTGAAGCTGGTAAGCAAAGCAATGAATATAATGGGCGTGCTTATTCTCTTTCAAAATAAGTGGTTTTAGACCATTAAACTCACCACGCATATTTGAAGCCCCGTCGTAACCTTGTCCTCTAAGATTAGAAATTGATAACCCGTTCTTCGAAAAAAATTCGCCAATAGCACATTTCAAATCTTTTGCCGTTGTATCACTAACATGGATTACCCCAAGAAACCGTCCAAGCACTTCACCATTATCATTCACAAATCTCGAATCAATAGTCATTTGCTCTTTCACCGAGCAATCTCGAGTCTCATCTATTAAAACTGAAAAGAACTTATCACCAATTTCTTTTAAATTTTTCTTTCTCACCTCTGTTGCGCAAGCATTGATGATTTGCTTTTGAATTTTGGAGACGTCAACTAATTATTTCCTGGGGCATTTATATTCATTACCTTTTGACTTCTTCACTTGGATCACAATACCATTCACAAGTTCAAGAAATTGCCTCGATGCATAGATTGCGGCGATTCATCATGTCCACGAAAAGCTAAACCTTGACCCAAAAGATATCGACTCACATCAAGAACTGCATTTAACCTTGTATTATAAGCAAGCTTCAATCCATCTGAATTTTTCATCATAATCCACATTATACCTTTGATTTTTGAATCCAAAATATTGAATACAAGCAGTATGATGAATGCTAGTTACTCCAAATTCGTGATCAACAAATTTTTCCATCGCTTTTTTCCAATTTCTAAAACCAATTTCAGTGAATGCATCATCTCCATGTTTGCAGGGACGGATCTACATCCGGGCTCGGGTGGTCTGTTGCCCCCCCGGCCGGCCGACTTACCACTTAGGCGTGCACGGGCAGCAAGTCCGACGACTGCTACTTTTTCTTCTAACCAGCTGGAAAGCACACCCCCCTCCATGAAGAAGATGAATAGGGCATAGTGGGGGCTGGGCTGGTTAATAAAATGATTTGGGCTTTTTTTATTCTTTACTATTTACTTTTTTTCGTGGGCCTTATTTGAAGATCTTGGGCTTTGTATAGGTCCCACTTATTAAGTCAAAGTTTTATATTATTATACTTAATAATATAGGAAAATAAAATCAAGGGTTCGGAAAGAAGTCGCACGCAACCTGCCAAAGTTATAAAACCTTTTCTCCATTTTCATTTCCGCCATTAAACTAGATTGAAAGCTTTCGGCCAGAGAAAAATCAAATTCCTCCCTCTTTCCTCTTTACTATTACCGTGGACAATTGCACCATAGCGAATATCAGAGCTCGAGATTTGGTGACACGGAAATAGATTTGGAAAAATATTCTGTTTGAGCTTAATCGTATAATGATGTTCTTAATCTATTTGGAGCTTGATCATTGGGGCTTGACCAAAATCTTTTTTTTTTTTTTTTTATCTTTCTTCAACCTTCATTTTTTTTTATCTTGATGTAGAAGATGAAATATCATTCCTGATTGAGTATTGCTTAATACGTTTTTGGAGTCCACGTAATGTAGCATTTTACATTTACATTAAGCATTAACAAATGGAGCTAGATATCAGTTTGGTAATTGGTTTTAAGAAAACCGAACCAGTTAACCCAATAACCCCATAACCAAACTAGTAACTGCTTTTGGTTTGCGGGTGGTTGTCACAAGAGTAAAAAACCCAAATAACTCAACCCGAATAACCCGAAAACCGATAATTCACCCATTTGAACACCCCTACTCGAGCCCCCCATGCGGACAATCCTGGATCCGTCACTGCATGTTTGTGTCCTTTGGCAAATAAATAACACCATAAGCAAAATGCGTCATCCTTGGATATGCTATATTCTAGCCAATTATACTTCTCGAAATAGTATATGACCAACGATGACTTCATACCTGTATATTGATATATATATCCAAATTCTATTGGAAGGTAATGATGTCATATATGATGGATATCTTCCTCGTACACACTCATTGTTCTGCCAACCATTGTGGTATTCAAGCTTAACCAAACTCACATGAGTTTGAATGATAAGATAAACTTATGAAGGGGACAAGGTGGACGAGAAATAATTAGATGAACAAGAGAACTTAAATTATGTTGAAGAAAAAAAAGCTGAAAATGGCTGTTGATCTGCCTGCATATTATATGTTGCGCGTGCGCTTAATTAGAACGCATTTTCACCCTGTTAAATCGTCCTCATTCTCGACGTTTGACGCCAACAAAATCCAATTTTTTAAGCGCTAATGATCCGTTAATATGAATGACTGAAGCACATATTTTGTATCATGTCAATATGTACTCCTACAAAATGAAAAAAAAAATGAATTACTGGATATGGTTTTGCAGTCCCAGCGATGCATTCATGGAACATCATATAGTTGGAATTGAGTTATTATTATACTATGTCTGAAGACAATATATCGATAAGTTTCTTTGTTGCCATGTGAGTGGTGCACATAAGAAGAAATGGTTGTAATACGTTGAATTTGAAAATTATGTTTGATATTCTATTTCCATCGGGATGGTTAAGTTTATTACTATATCTTGTATTATTTCTTCTGATTTTTCTTTTATTGAGTTAATAAATAGCCTTAATTGATAGTAAAAGCAAAGGATAAAAGAGGAAAAAGACAGCTGTGTTGGGAATGCTATTTGATTCGAATGCTATTTGATTCTTTTATATTTCCATTGTGTTAAGTTTGTAACAAAGGTTGTGACATTACATCACAGGGCATGGGCATTAGATGGGAATTATACTTTTTTCCTGCTAAATATATATAATATATATCATCGAATCTGATTTTCTTTTCTTGAATTAATAGCCTTTGTTAATTATGAAAGGAAAGGTAAAGAAAAAAGTAAACGAGGAAAAAGACAGCTGAGTTGGGGAAACGTGTAATGACCGAGGTATATTTAAGTGACCAGGGTCATCACTTATGTCTATCGTCTCTTTCACAACATTTTCAGACACACACACACAAAACTTAGATAAGATAGAATCATTTCTAGAGATTCAATCATGCCTGGAAATGGAAGAAGAACTCGCAGAACAAAGAGAACTAATCTGTAAGCCTCTCTCTTTCTCTCTCATATAGATTTTCTTTTACTAACTAGGGTTTTCAGCTTTTAGTGGATAGTTGATATGAACTGTTTTGCAAATGTTTTATTTAATTAAAAGGTAAATTAGTCAGGTTTGAGTTTTTTTTTTCTAGGAGGTTGAACTTTGTCCACAGATCTGAGGGTCTGACGTGATTCAGACAACAAGATTTGTGTTTACATAGGTGGAGATCATATAAAAAAGAAAAAGTTAGGGTTTCATCAATTTGTTCTTATTACATTCAGTCATATTTAGATTTCTTTTCAAAATTGCTCTCGGATTTCATATGCAAAAATTGTTTCTTTTATTTCAGTGTTGAATTTCTGGCTACATAAATTAGTCAAATAATTAACCATTAACCTTCTGCCATTTGATGGCAATAGATTAGCATTAAGGATCAACGTCGACAAGAACAAAGGATCATCAAACGACGGAGCAATAATTGAGCAGTCGTCCGATCTCCCATTAGAACTACTACAAGTAATAATATCTCATCTGTCGCTCAAAGACAACATTCGTGCATCGGCCGTCTGCAAACAGTGGAAGGCCATTGCAAACTCCCTTCGAAGGGGAGAAAAACCTCCGTGGATTTTGTTCCCTGATACTGATTCCGAGCACATGTATGAACTCTACGACCCTTTAGCCCGCAAAAGCTATCGTCTCAAGCTGCCTGAGCTATCAGATTCAGAAGTTTGCTATGCTAAGGAAGGCTGGTTGCTGCTTTACAGACATACAAACCGAACTTTGTTCTTCTATTATCCTTACACAAGAGAAACAATTGACTTGCCTACGTTGGACTTTAGAAGACACGAATTCGTAGCTGCTTTTTCTTCTGCTCCAACGAATTCATCAACAAGTAGTTGCATGGTGTTTACGGCCAGGACCTATGGCGAAACTGGGATGAAAATCAGTAGCTGTCGCCTTGGAGATAGTCAATGGACTACGACTACCTTCAACAACTGTCTGCCCTTGCATCTTATTAGCGATAGCTTGAAGATCGTTAGTTGCAGTGAAGGTAATGCCTTTTATTGCTTGAGCTCCGAGGGTCTCATGGGTTTCATGGCACTGATGAAGGGACTTGGTCTTATTCCTATTTCCCACTTTGTGAGAAGTTCGTCGTACATAAGCCTTTGGAATGCAAGTTCTTGTCTGAGAAGAACGGAGATGTATTCGTCATAGACACTTGCCTTCGTCCTGAACCTATGGTTCTTAAGCTTGAAAAAGGAAAAGCGAAATGGGAGGAGTTGAAGACAATGAATGGGATGTCTCTATTTGGATCTTCCTTGTCTAGCGTCATGACGATGGATCTTCCTCGACCAATGAGGAACAATAGTATTTATTTTACCAAGATAAAGTACTCTGATGGCAGGCGATGCTTTTCCTATTCTATCGATGACTGCAAATATTATCCGAAGCGCTATAAATGGGATCCTGAGGATTGGTTCAAGTGCTGGGTTGACCCGCCCCAAGACCTATCGGTTTTCAAGTGAAAGGCAATATGAACTATTAGTCCATTAGCACATGCATGGGTTGTCTTTTTTATAGTGTGTTTAGTGCCTGAGTTACAAAGTATTTACAACTGACTGTACCATAATGTTAAGGCCTCTCTCAAAACTATTTGCAGGTATTGTTGAACTGAATTTTGCTATTGACGGACTTTATAACATAGTATTTATTTTTGCAGAAGACAGCAAATTGTTTCTTGTAAATAGTATATAACACAAGGTGGCTTCATACATATATATTGATATAGATGTAATAAATTCCATTGGAAGGTATAATGAATGTCATGATGGATATTCTTCCTCGTACATACTCATTCTTCTGTGAACCATTGTGGTATACAAGCTCAACCAAACTCACACGAGTAGAATTGTAAAGATAAACTTATGAATGGGAACAAGTGTACGACAAAAAATTAGATGAACAATAGAACTAAAATTATGTTAAAAGAAAAAAGGCTGAAAATGGCTGAAAAAGTGATTTCGATCTAACAAAATTGTTTTGACGAATCCAGACTAATACTAATTCAATCCATTTCATGAATAAATGTGACCAATTAACCAACTGCCAGCATATCATATGTTGCGCGTGCGCTTGATTAGATTACATTTTATCCTTGTTAAGTCGTCGCGATATCTCGATGTTTTATGTCAAAAAAATTCAAATTTCTAAGCGCTAATGATCCGTATTATGAATGACTGAAGCACGGATTTTGTTACCATGTCAATTTGTACTCCAACAAAATGAAGAGAAAATGAATAACTGGATAGGGTTTTGCAGTCCCAGCGAATTCATGGAATTGAGTTACTATGATACCATGCCCGAAGAAAATATATCGATAAGAGTTTCTTTGTTACCATGTGAGTAGGGCATATAAGAGGTAAGGTTGTAATACGTTGAATTTGAATTGTGTTTGATATTCTATTTCCATCGGGATGGTTAAGTTTATTACTATACCTTGTATTATTTCTTCTGATTTTTCTAATAAATAGCTTAATTGATAGGAAAAGAAAAGGATAAAAGAGGAAAAAGACAGCTATGTTGGGAAGCATGTAATGAATTAGGTCTATTTAAGTGATACAGAGTCATCACTTGTCTCTATCGTCTCATTTCGCAACACTTCTTCACACACGCCAAGTGAAAAGATACAAGAATCACTTCGTGTGATATCTGACTTGTTGTACAAATCATGGCTGGAAATGGAAGAATAGATCGTAGGACAAATAAAACTAATCTGTAAGTCTCTCTCCTCACTCTCTTTTTCTTCAGCACCGCACATAGATTTCTTCTATTAAAGAGGGTTTTCCACTTTTCATGAAGTTGAAATGTTTGTTGTGAATGTTTTAATTTGATGGGGAAATGAATGAAAGGTATACACTTGTTTAATTTCGATTAATTATAATTAAGGATAGATTTTGTATCGATTAGGGTTGAATAATATCCAGCCAGATCTGACTGTCTGAACCTGAAGTGATTGAAATCAGATAAAATATCTGAGCCATATGAAAAGAAAAATTAGGGTTTCTTTTGTCTTAAGACAGTCCCTACGACCTACTTTTTTCCTTCGGATATCATTCCCTATACCAAGAAGAGTTGGATTAATTCTTACTTTACGTCATATGGCAAACTTTGTTTCATTGATCGTTGTTGAATTCGATAAAAAATTAATCATTAACCTTGTGGCGATTTGATGGCAAATAGATTAGCAGCAGAGAGGATCAAAGACGACAAGAACAAAGGATCATCAGATAATGAACCAAGCAAGCAATGGACGCAGACCGAACTCCCAGATGAACTGTTACAGGTAATAATATCTCAACTGTCCCTTAAGGACAAGGTTCGTGCATCGGCTGTCTGCAAACATTGGAAAGTCGTTGGAAGCTCCGTTCGAAGGGCAGAAAAACCTCCGTGGATTTTGTTCTCCAATAAACCTTTCAAGGGAGACATGTATGAACTAAATGATCCTTCAGCACGCAAAAGCTTTTGGCTCAATCTGCCAGAGCTTTCTGATTCCCAAGTTTGCTAGGCTAAGGAAGCATGGTTGCTGCTTTACAGACCTATAAACCAGACTATGTTCTTCTATCATCCTTATACTAGAGAAAGAATTGACTTGCCTATGATAGAGTTAAGAAGAGACCAGTTAGTTGCCTTTTCTTCTGCTCCAACGAATTCAAGTTGCGTGACATACGGCGTTAAGAGCTTCTGCCCAAAATGTTTTAGAAAGATTTTTAGATTGAAGCATAACACGTGCCATCTCCTGAACAGTTTTATTCTTCCTTTCAACAACCCCATTTTGTTGAGGTATTTTAGGAGAAGAAAACTCATGGATAATCCCCCTTTTTCTCACAACAGTCTTTGAAAAAATGATTTTCAAACTCCCTACCATGGTCAGACCTAATATGAAAAATGGGAGCACATAATTTATTTTTTACCATAGCACAAAAAACTTTGAAAAAAAATCAAGTTTTGGATATTTCCTTGAGAAAGAATATCCATGAAAACCTCGAAAAGTTATCAACAAGTAGAAAGCATACTTTCTCCCAGCTATGCGGTCTACTTCCATAGGACCCATAAGATCCATATGGACAAGCTGAAAAGATCCATATGGACAGATCCACTACTTAAAGGCATATATTCTATAAAATGTTCTTTTGTACTCGTCATATGGCGTGAACAGTCACTATCAAAGTACCAAGACCCTAAAACGTTAGTCTTTAACGAAGTATAAACAAAATTACAAGACAATGACTTATCGACCCAAATCTTTTTCTGACCCTTAATAATCCAAACAGTTTTATGATCAGAGGAGTTTGTCATAAGATCATCAGAAGAACCAACAGACACTGATTTCTCAATGTTGGATAGTTCAGTTTCCAACATTTGTTTTTTGGAGAAGTCATCTTTCAGCTTCCAGCATATGGTTTTGATATGCCAAGTTTTAAACAATAATGACATTTAAAACTTCTCATTGTGGGCTTATCAACAGAAAGCTTAGTTTTTTCAAAATCAGATTCTTGTTTAAACCCAAGACCATGTATAGAAGAATTACCAATAGAAAGAACTTCATCGAGAGTGGACTTACCTTTATTCAACTTTGAGAAGGTATCTTCGGCCTTTTCCACTTGTTGTTGGAGTTTATCTAACTCCATATCCTTCCGAGTCAACAGAACTTCCATTCTGCTTACACTTTCTCACAAGTCCTCGATGATTTCTCTTATCCCTCCTTCTCCTTGGTTAGACGATAGATGGTTTCATTTAGCTTGGCAGTTAGCTTCTTTTACTTCTTGAATTCTACAGTGAGAATTCTGCATGTCCCCTTGTATTCATCATTTCCATAGACAGCGTCATGTTCTTCATTTCCTATACCATCAGCACTAGAAAACCCATCAAAACAGTTTGAGTCATCATAGTCAAAATAAACACGTTGTTCAGATGTTGAGTCCAATGTTGGATCAACATCTGGTACCGCAGTAAATCCAATATGATGTCCTCCTTCTTCTTCACCATCCGAGAAGGTTGTGTTTTGCAACCTTATCCACTTGTCTACTTCAGCGGTATCATCAACAGTAACTTCATCTTCATCATCAGAGAGGCTCACCAAGTATCCTTTGCCCTTCCTGCGAGAGTATTAGCACATTCGTTAGCATAGTGACCCAGCCTTTGCAAGCATGACACTGATAGAATCCCAGTCAATATGCTCGGCTTTCACTTTATCCCTAGAACTTCTTCTGTTGATAAGACGAGGGGGTGCATACGCGGGTTCTTTGGTGTTGACAACATTCTTGAATGTTGGGCCAACATTCAATTCCTTTTTCTCTTTTAGCATCTTCTTGATTCTTCTAGCGAGCATAACCGCTTCCTCATCATTATCAGCATCAACCTCAGGTTCAACATTTGAGGATTGTTTATCAGCATCAACCTCAGGTTCAACATTTGAGGATTGTTTTATCAGCATCAACCTCAGGTTCAGCATCACTTGCTCCCTATAAAAATTTTTCTGAACTTCGAGATTAGTCTCAAAGTTCTTCATAATATTCATTAGGGTGTTTAACTCTATAGTGGCAAAATTGTGAGCTTCCTCGACCGCATCTACCTTCACATTAAACTTTTCTGTAAGAGAACGAATAGCCGTAGAGTTTAAGACTTTGTTAGATATAGGATCACCAAAGACTATGACATTCGCTATAAATGTTCAAAATTTTCAAAAATATAAAGTGATATCCGAGGCATCCGTCATGAGGCCATCCGAGGCATCCCTAACCTCAAAGAGTTTGGTAAGATAGTGTGTGAACAGTGTTTGAAAGGCAAGCAAACGCATGCCAATCATAATATTGATCAACATTTGACTCAACATTTCAGAATCATTGTTTTCAGCTTGTCCATATGGATCTTATGGGTCCTATGGAAGTAGACAGCATAGGTGGGAGAAAGTATGCTTTCGTACTTGCTGATGACTTTTCGAGATTTTCATGGATATTCTTTCTCAAGGAAAGTCCGAAACTTTTGATTTTTTCAAAGTTTTTTGTGCTATGGTAAAAAATAAATTATGTGCTCCCATTTTTCGTATTAGGTCTGACCATGGTAGGGAGTTTGAAAATCATTTTTTCAAAGATTTTTGTGAGAAAAGGGCGATTATCCATGAGTTCTAAAAAAATGAGGTTGTTGAAAGGAAGAATAGAATTCTTCAGGAGATGGCACGTGTTATGCTTCAATCTACAAATCTTTCTAAAACATTTTGGGCAGAACATCTTAACACGACATGTCATATCTCTAATCGAGTTTTCTTTCGTCAAGGGACAAAGAAACCTCTTATGAGATTTTGAAGGGTACTAAGCCAATTGTCAATTATTTTCATGTTTTTGGGTCAACATGTTATATGCTTAATGATCGTGAATATTTGATAAAATTTGATTCGAAAAGTGACAGATGCATTTTTGTGGGATATTCTACTAACAACCGAGCATACCAAGTTTTCAACTTAAGATTGAAAACTATTCAAGAATCTGTTAATATTGTCTTTGATGATAATGCTGATCTTAGTAGGGAAAGACCTCAAGTTGATGTTACAGATGTAGTTCCAAATGTTAGTGAAGCTGAGGATGATGCAGTTGCATAAAATGTGGAACCAACATCATGCTCAACATCTTCCCCAGCACCTGTTCAAGATCAGGAATATGAAGATGCCGCAGAGGACGATTCCCTAAATGTTCGAAGAGATCCTCCAGCAAGAATTCAAAACACACATCCCACTGATCAGATTATAAATTAATTGTCTAATTACTTTGATATGTTTAATAAAAATATTCGTACAAATTTACCACTTACATTGAGCCAATTTCTAAGATGCTCCGAGGACTCACTTCAATTCTCTTCCTTGTCTGCAATGTTTGAGTCCTTTGATCTTGAAAGCTTTCCTTGACATATTACTGTGTTAGTGATTAAGGGTGAAGGCGTTGCTTATAATGTTAATGCGAATCTTTATATTATATGAATATCTAACATCAAATGGTTTTAAAAAATCTATTATAGTTAGAATTAATGTAAAAGTTCAGCGATTAATATAAGGATAGATATAATGAAAACAAATAAAATATAATATCGATTTGTTAAATAACTCGCCCAATTACTGTTGTTGATTTGATTATAATATCGGACATATATTAATATTATGATTATTGTTGATTTCATGTAATAAATCAATAAATTATACACGTGTTCGGGGGTTTAAAGGAGGTGTAAGGGAGGGCGTGAATAGTAGAACCCTATTTTATTAGTGGACACGTGGCATCCAACATAAAACATATACGAGTTTAGTAAATTAGAAACGTGGAGTGCTGGGTATATATAGTTAATAAATTAGCAGGACGCGTGACCAAAGGGGGTTGGTCCACGTCCAAGTGGTCAGCCGATTGTTATCGCTTAAGCAAGATCCCGAGTTCGAAATCTTGTGAATGCATAAATTCCCTATCGGGAGCCTCACCCACCCATGGAAGTGCGCGACGCGAGCCGACCGAATTAGTCGGGGCAGCGCGAATACCGGCAGAGCGGTCATCCGAAGAAAAATATATATAGTGGCTGTGGGACACGTGGCATCATTATGTGAAAATATTGCATCTGATAGAGTATTGGCTATATGTATATATATTAATAGGTCTGGCATAGTTCTATTGCATTTTTAGATGAGATTTGTTGGCAGAGAAACTCTTGTCAGACGAATAACAATGCACAGTAATCCCTATTTAAAAGCAAGCATAAAATCCAGTTCACTATCAATTTCCTTAGCAGTATTATTCAAAATATCATTCACCAAAAGAATTATGGTTAAAAATATGGTTTATTCTCATTTCACCAACATTGGAAATAGCAGTCGTTATAGAATTATGGTTAAATCTCAATCATAGAAGTATATGGTTAGTTCACCATAGAGGTATGGTGGGCCGAAAAAGAAAGCATACAAATCTAGTTCACTCTCATTTCCTTCAGCAGTATCATTCAAAAAAGCATTCACCATTGAACTTTGGTTAAATATCAATTCACAGACCTATGGTTAATTCGCCATGGAAGTATGGTGGGCCGTAAAAGAATGCATACCGATCCCGATTTAAAAGCAAGCGTACAGTTCACTCTCATTTCCTTCAGCAGAGCTTCATTCAAAGCATCATTCCCATAGAAATTTTTAAATCAAGCAAGCATTGAAGTAGCATATCATTCAACATAGAAGTGTTCATCAATCAAGTCAAGTAGCGAGACAATTGCATAACACTATCATTCATTCACCGTAGAAGTTTCTCACAGTAAAGTAGTAAGTCAAGTATCATTCAAAATGTCGTTCGCCGTCAAGTAGCCGTCAAAATGTCGTTTGCCGTCAAAATAGCCGTCAAAATATCATTCAAAATGTCGTTCGCCGTCAAGTAGCCGTCAAAATGTCGTTCGCCGTCAAAATAGCCGTCAAAATATCATTCAAAATGTCGTTCGCCGTCAAGTAGCTGTCAAAATGTCGTTCGCCGTCAAAATAGCCGTCAAAATATCATTCAAAATGTCGTTCGCCGTCAAGTAGCAAGTCAATCAAGTAGGGAGTGACGTTTAGTTTATTCTCAATCGAGCATCAATGAGCAGCGGAAGCCCTCCTCCTAAGCGGGCTGGTTTACTGCCAGATATTCATCTATATGCAAAATGGAGTTAAATGTCAACACAACTACTAACTCATTCACAACACATGATATAAATAGCCATACCCATCGTGGAGATAAAAGAGGATTCCAACAGCATGATGGGCCGGTGATGAGGCACTGCAATGTGCCTTAAGTGCACGAATACTTGTCAGTAGGATCAAGAAGATACCGGTGAGGCCTACAGCAATCAACTTGTATACGTGCGTCCAGTTGCTTGGTAACGCACGGGCTGTCAGGAACCGAAACCGAAACCCAAAACGTATATCATTTTGTGTATGTTATAAATTGATGCATTTGCACTATTTATGCATTTGCATAATTAAGTTATAATAGAGATATGAATGGAAATAGTACTTGGCTAAGTATTATAGTTGTTGAAGGAAAGTATAGTTGAAGTAAATAGTGTAGTAGTGAAATTAATTAGCAAAAGAGAGGATTATATGTGTAAGTCACGAGAATTAGATTCTCGAAAGAAGGTATTACAAAAATATTGCTTGTTATAGGTAGAGTCAATAGAATTAAATTGAACTAGTATGAATTATGATTTTCAATAGGTATTGCGAGAGCTTCGATTCTCGATATAAGAATTGGTCACTTAAGAAAATTTCGATATATATATATATATATATATATATATATATATATATATATTGAAAACTTAGTCGTGAGGGAAGCAATTTAATAATGATATAATATGTATTAGATAGAATTTTGATAAGCATTAATAAAGGGTTGATGTCGTTTGACCATTATAACACGCAAATTTTAGGATAAGTGATGAAGAGAATAGTTTATGTTAATTTCATAACTTTCGAAAGCTAAGAACCGAGGGAACGAAAGCTTGAAGAGAATTCGAACAGGAGCAAAAAGGAGGGTATGGATCTTATTCTGATTTTTTTAGATTTTGATTTAAGATTTTATATGTTCTGGGTACTAACACGCATAAATACTGTATTGCATTTGTCCATGTTTTATCTAAGTTCGATTTCGAACAGTAGTAGAAGTTTTGATGACGTTATTGATGTTCTTGAGAGGTTTTACATTTTGATCGAATTTTTCAAGATTTTCGAAAGATAAATGTGTTTTTAGGTGTACCGCTTGCCGGATTTTGATTTATTTTAGAAAGGGATTTCGATGATATGAATTCTAATGATTTTCGACATCATGTTATTCTTGAGCAATAGGGTGATTTTATAGAATTAGAAGTTGTAATTTTCGAAAGATAGATTTAATGATGTTTAAGAAATTCGAAAGGAATTTCCAAACAATTTGCGAAGGAAATTTCGAAAATAGTTTCACAATGTCTTTCGAAATTGTTTCGCAACTATAAAATTTCGAAAGAATTAGGATTTCGAACAATATTTCGAAAGGTTTGATTTCGAGAAAGGTTCAATTTCCGTAATGGTATTTTGAGATTTTCGAAAGATAGGTTTTGTTATATTTTAAGAATTTCGAATGAAATTTCAAAAGGAATTTTTTCGAAGGAATTGCAAAAGATTCGTAGAAGATTTCGCAAAAAGATTTCGCGAATTGTATTTCGCGGGCCAAACCTTTTCGCGGGCCAAATCAATTTGTGAATAAGAGATAGTGTCGAGCTGCTCGCGAGCCAAAATCAGGTTCTCGAGGGCCAAACGTCTTTTGCGGGCCGATGAGTTCGCGAATTGTGTGAAGAGGCTCGGGCTGAAATCAGGTTCTCGCGGGCCGAAAATTTTCGAATCAAGAGAGAAAAGTCGGGCTGCGAATTCTTTCGCGGGCTGAAAGGACTTCGCGAATCCTTAAGGATTTCGCGAAGTGGAAATTGTCACGGGTCGAATAAAATTAGGCGAACTAGAATAATTGCACGAATTGAAAATCGACTTTGCAAATTTTAAGGATCTCGCGAAATGTAGAGTTCGCGGGTCAGGTGATAGTTCGCGAATTATGAGATGAATTCGCAAAATTAATTTTTACAATAAAAGATTTCGAAAATTTATTTTAACAGGTTAAAGTGTTGATACTATACAGATTTTCGATAAGTTAACTGATTTTCTAAATATAGCATAACAGAGAATCAATTACAGGTAAAGACTATAAATAAGAATCAGAATCATGCATAATAAGCATGCATATCATCCACGCATATAATTCATTATAGGACATTCGTATTTACCAGGTAAAATGATTATATAGGTCAAGAATCCGATAAGGGAAAAGACAAAACCGGTTAAGCGAACGGAAGATAGGCGAAATGTGAGTATGATTTGCAACATGTATCTTATGTGCCTTATGTGCTTACATGCTTTATATGGATTAATTGATTAAAACGTGAACTATGTGACCGTAATGTGCCTTCATATGATCTATGTGTCATATAAAGTATTTTATATAGCATTGTATACATATAAAATGAAGGGAGAAACCGTTATGCTGCTACGACTACAGATGGTATGATACGGATGCTACGGCATACATCCCTACAAATCGGGGGATTTTACAGAGTCCTGTACAGGCACATACGTATCCCTACAAATCGGGGGATTACAGAATGGTTACAGAGTCCCATGCATGGGCGCCGACTGGGCGTACAGTACAATCTAGCTAGTCTATAACGGGAATATCAAAATAAATGGACATAGAGAATGGTATGTGATCTACGGATCTTATGAATGATGATTATGTGAACGATGAATACGTGATCTGAAATGACTATGATATTTACTTTATTTCCTGCACGTTATTAGTTAACATGTTGCGATCATACTCTGAATAGTTGTCTTCACAGTTGTTGTAGATAATTAGCGGGCTGCGTAGAACGCATCATCATACAACGCAGGATTCAAGGTTGGCCGACGAAGCTCCCCTCTGTTCATCGTTAGCATATAGATTTTGCATTAGTATAGATAATTATATTTTGATCGACTAAGGATGATATGTATATTATTATGAAGGGAACTAGACCTGATGTACGTACTCGTTTTGTTAAAGGGAATAGTTTGATAAAAAGCGCAAAAAAATTTTATGGGAATATTTTATAGTTGCATAAAAAGCTAATAGGAAATGGGGCGCTACACGGGCAGCTGCCACTCACTTCGGATCCTTAACCAAACCCTAAGGCAATTAAAAGGCAAATACGAGGAATGTTTACAACGATTACAGCAACGACATTAGCAACCGAAGAGCAGCAGCAGACGAAAAGCAATTGAAATCCAAATCCTTGCGAATTTACAAGCAGACGAGAGTTATTACGACAGCCAATACACTAACACATTACTAACACGATCGAACTCTTAGGCAACAGTAGCATCGAATAAATAGCGTTCGAAGTAGTCGATAGCGAATATGACCTATAAAATGTGATACGAAATGAAACATATAGCATATTTACGCGTACCAAAGTGTTTTCACATCAGAACTAAAGCAAAACAACGAAAAACATGTATCCTAATAAGTTTGTACCGAACATAGCTGTATAATGTACCATTGAGCAGTCGGTGATTGTATCTTACTATGGACTTACAATGTACCTAATGTACGTATCTTTACGTTCCAAGATAAGTACGGATATTGTACCAAGTTTTATTGGTCAGCAAGATATGTAAAAATACTAGTCCAAAGCATCAACTATTATATATGAAGCTCTAAAACAATGTTGTAGTAAGATGTTGTAGTAAGATGTTCTAACAATGTTCATCCTCTTCTAATGAAACTTGTGGTTTCGTAATATAAAACCATAAGTGTAGGGGTTACTCCGCCGAATGTGATAGAAAGTTAAACATATATCTGATATACATATGGAAATATGTTTTTCCAAAAAAATAAAATTCGAAGTGCCACGAAAAATGCTACCCTAATTTAGTGTACTAAATATGTGTGCATAGTATACCTATCTGGAGCTGTTGGTTGTACCTTAGAGTGGATGTTTATCATATCTTACAATACTATGTTGATGTACCAAGATATGTGTTGATATTGTACCTTCTTAGTTAGGAACATTCCGTGTCAGACTATTAGTTCTGAACGTGTCAGAAATTTATGACTTTTTGTGTGTCAAAGTATTAGTATACCACATATCATATGTTTGTCGTACCTTGTACACACGGTTACAGTACCTCTTTAACATTGTCACCGTACAACAATTCCAGGCATAATTATTTTTCCACAACAAAATTGTTATAAGAACATATTCAACATTACATCAACGCCAAAAACATGCTCGTAATCAATATATACATTTGCAAATCTACATCCATGCAGTTTATCACCCCAAAAAGATATATCAAAGCTATATGCAACATATGAAAAAAGAACTGAACGAGCTACTAATCCTAAACTATTAAAATGACCAAAATAGACGCCACCGACATCTAGGAAAAAAAGCACCAAATTGTGTCCAATTTATGTTTTATTATCTTTGTCTTGTAGTGAAAAATCTAGTCCGAGCTAAATTGTAATTTAGCCGTAGTTTGGGAGTAGAGTGTAAATATACCAAACGTGTTGGTATATATAGTACCCTAATGTGTGTAATTAGGGAGATCAAGTCATTTGGAGTTAATTCATTTTATGAAATTTGAGCTTAAGAGGAGAAACAAAATTTGCTTAAGAATAAAGGTTACCCGATGGCAGAATCTTAATTTGTTCTATCCATATGTGTTGGATTTGGACATAACGATTAGTATCAGAGCTAAACGTGTTGAATTTGGGTTGAAATCTATGTTTCGAAACTTTCGAATAAAATTTCGACTGAAAAGGGATTTCGAAACTTGGAAACTCATATTTCGAAACTCAAGTTCGAAATTTCGAACTCGAGTTCGATCACTGCCCCGAGCATTATCCTCCGTCCGTCGATCTAAGGATTTCGACCATGTTGCCGTCGAGATTTTGATCGATTTAAGTTCCGCTCGTAAATTCTGTCGAAAAATCCCAAGTTCCGAAACTTTGATATATTTTGAAAACTTTAGTTTCGAACTTTGATATATTTTGAAACTTTAGGTTCCGAAAATTTGATATATTTTGAAACTTTAGGTTCCGAAAATTTGATATATTTCGAAACTTTTATATATTTCGAAACTTTGGGTTTCCAACTTTGATGTATTTCGAAACATTAAGTTTCGAAACTTTGATATATTTCAAACTTTAGTTTCGAAAATTGATATAATTCGAAACTTTAGGTTTCGAAACTTTGATATATTTCGAAACTTTAGATTCGAAAAATTTGATATATTTCGAAACTTTAGGTTTCGAAACTTTGATATAATTCGAAACTTTAGATTTCGGAACTTTGGTATTCGAAATACATTTCGAAATATCATTCGAAATATATATATTCGAAATACATATCCGAAAAACATATTCGAAAAGTCCACATTCGAAATTTCTACCCGAATTTACTTATAACCCACCCTTCGAAATTACACTTTAACATTTTCGATCACCAAAAATTTTGGTCCACCCCTAAGAATTAAAAAGGCTTCAAGGAGCAAAAAAAACTCCTTGCGCGGAAAAGTTTTATACATCACGAAAAATTTTCCGACCCCAACGGGCAGAGTATATTTCCCCTTTTGAAAATTTTTCAAAAATACATTTTATGGGCCCAAAATTTTCGGTATGGACGAGGGCATATTCCCAACAGCATCGTCGTCGCTCGCAATCGATTTTTTGGTTTTCTCTCGATTTAGTGTTTTTCTGTTCGAACTGTCATTTGAAGGTGGGTCTGAAATATTTATTTGAGCATAGGCGACGGTTGTCACTTCGTAACCGTGGCCCATTCTTTACCCGTTGTACATGCGACGGTTTTAATTTAAAAAATTAGAAAAAAAATTATTTTGAAAAATTTAGACGACGGTTTCATTCCGTAAACCATCGCTATAATTATCGAACTATAGGTGGCGGTTGTTCCGTCAAAACCGTCGCCTATTACTGAAAAGGTAAAAAAAAAAGGAAAATGCGACCGTGTGCGTGTGTGCTATAGGCGACGGTTTCTGCTACGTCGAAACATGCGAAGTTGGCCACCTTTTGTACTAGTGATATAAAAGTATCATAATTGAAATATTTAATGGAAAGTATAATTTACATTTAATCATGGATATCTATACATATAGATAAAAGGTAAAAATCTGATTATTATAGAATTAAATGTATATAATTAAAATAAAGAGATAACAAATGATATAAAATTGCATATTGGTATTTTATAACTATCAAAGGTAGTGAGTGATTTTCTTCCAATTTTATTTATGTTTATTTTATGACGATTTTATAGCCATTCTTGAGGCTTAATAAAATAGGATAAATATATTCTTCCATAACTTGTGAGATTTTCCACGGAAATTTTAACAATTTAAAATTATATTTGGAAGTTAAAAGATAAGGACAATGTTTTCCATGACTTACTCAACATCGGCCTCACGTTTCATCATCCTTGATATGAAATGCAACCCACAAATATTACCCATTTTATTTGAAATAATAATAATAATTGAAATATATCATCTTCGTCATCACTATCATCAAAGCAAAGAAAATCAAACACATATGGAATGTCTGAATACCCAAGCTCTGAACTACAAAATATGCCGCACCACTTTACCAGCTCGCAGATTATTATTCCTCAATGGAAAAAAAAGTTTCACATGTTCAAATAGTTCAGACAAATCGAACTTATCCACAATCAAAGAAACAGTACAAACCTGCCGTACATACGAGGTTTTGTTCAACACTTTAGGCTCTTGCAAACTTGGAATCTCAATCTATCCAGATTTCGAGTACAACGCTCAAGGTGGTGTTGGGACGGGCAAAGGAACACAAGTATCGTCCGCTGAGACTGAGTTAGTTTCCGTGGACTTTGACGTAGAAAAACTTTATATTCCTCCATTATCAACTAAGACGACAAAGTTCTTGGGTATTCCTTTGCCTCCTTTTCTAAAGATCGAGATATTTCCCGATGCTCTCCGAGGAGAAATCGACACAGAGTCTGGACAGGTTCGTCAGTGTGTTGTAGAATGATCACTTCACTTTAAAGCTAGTGAGTTGTTATTCACTTTTATATAATTATTTCCAACAAGCTAGTCACATCCATGCTAATTTCTTTCTTATATATTTTCACTAAATGTGTAATACTAATAAATGAGTAGTGGTTCGAACCCGAGACCATGCTGGATGACCAATATTTGATGCTAACTTTTTCTGCGTGTTCAAGTCTTTGTAATGTTTAATAAATCATAGTAGCTTTTGTGCTTTGTGTGTAACTTTGAAGGTTGTCCTAGAGTTCATTGCAAGATTCTGCTTCTCCATAGGAAGCTTGTACAAAGCTCCTGCGCTGCTTGTAAAGACGGTTTTGACCTCGGAAGAATCAAAAGGAACGATGAGAGGAGGAAAAGGTCAGAGACTGAATAGTAAGAAAGGCGGGATTTGCATGTTAGTTGGTGTAGCAACCGTCGAGCCAACTGGCGACTTGTTCATGGATACGTTTCTTCGGCTTCCTGCCGAGTGTCTTGCCGTTTTGAATGCCTCAATCTCTATTTCACCTACGCAGTAGAGAATTATTCAGAGCATTTCTCCATCTGATGTAAGCGGTACGGAAAGGGTTAATGGGAGTATAAATTGGTTTGAAGCTATATAGATAACATGTATGTATACATTCAAGCAGTTCGAGAGTGTGCAAGTACTGAGGAACAAATTACAAATTTCGTAATGTTTAATACATCGAATTGTTAATCCTTTGATCTTCGTAATGGTAATGAACGAGTTGAGTACGCCTTAGAAATCTCGTATGTTTGTTAGCAATGTTGTTAGTAGATTTGTTTTACCTACGTAAAGAAATGATGCTGTTCGAAAATCGAAACAAAATCTGTTTCTACGCAAAGCAAGTATCGAAACTATGTTCTTTATAAACTTCACCACACTATCCAATCTAATAACTTCGAAACAAATTCCGTTTCTACGCGAAGCAAGTATCGAAACGATGTTCTTTAGAACCTTCACCAGACTATAACCATGCGTGTCCAAATTGTAATGGGGAAATATCGATCTATTGGCACATCGCAACACTATGCCCGCTTCGACATTAATCGCGAACCCTCGTTTCTCCAACCATGAGCTGGTATCCATATTTTTAGTTCAAAACACAGGAGTGAGCATACTCTCAATCTTGAATTCCACAAATTGGTGTTTTAGCAGTCGTAGAACAATTTGTTTCCAAAATGAAGAGCATATAACGAGGCATCACAAGATCTAAGCTTAGCACAATCCTTCTTCGAATATCCCAACCCATTATAAAACAGGAACAATCTTAGCTTCCGGAACCAGTCAGCGTACCTTTGGTACATGATTTCAATCAAGGAAGGATATTTTATTAAATTACGGGTTGCATATCGTAGTGACGAAACTATTTGTTGCACACAATGTGGTATGAAGTTTTACCTTGAATCAGTTCGACATTGGATCGATAAGACATGATAGATATAGTATACATGCGGTAAATTGCAGCAATGGTAAGTGTTACAACCCAATAACGTATAAATTACTTACAAAACAACGTCTCTCTTGTTTCATTCCCAGTCACTGGGTTAACCCTGCGCCATAATAGACAAACAACTAATCGTTAAGCACGGTTTTGATTGAGAATAATGACATCAAGAAATTTATTTTACAGTTACCCATCCGCAACTTTGCAAAGGTACTCTCTCTGATCGTCCCTCAATGGAACGTCGGTAAAATCTGGGGAAAAAACAAATGTATAGCTAGTTCTGTTCCAAGGAGAAAATAAAACATCCAACATTATGTAATATGATACCAAGATAATATATGATATAAACAGAGAATTACGATCATGAATCGAGTCAAGATTAAGTGATCAATTAGGTGTTTTGATCTTGCTAATATTTAATTGAGTTAAATATGAATGTTAGATATTATGAATTAAACTAATTCGATTAACATCACTTTTGGTGATTGTAATAAAAAGCAGAAGTTAAAACTGAAACTAGGACTGAAGCTTCAAATTCGGACTAAGGACTCACACTAAAGACTAGGTTTAGAGGAAACGAAGAAACCAAAGCCTCGACAGAAACCTAGTTGGACTGAGATTGAAAACAAACTGAAATTGAACGACCAAAACGGACTACGTTGGTAAGGCGGAAATCGACAACACAACAGCTTTCATAGTTGAGCTCAAGTTTCTAGATGGATTTCAAGTAACCGTATATTTTGAAGATTACAATATCATCTTATTCGAGAACGACGACGACACTATGGATTACAGCTTTCAGTTTTTCGATTATTACTTAACATAAACGATCTTGAGTATGATTATATTCAAAACAAACACACATAGATACATAGGTACCTGCTCCTGTGATATTCGAACCCCTGAAAGATGTGTTCCCGGTTGCAAGTGCTCCTTCGAGGTTAGCATTCGTCAGATTTGCCTATGAATCACGTCACCTTTCTGAATAAGTACAATGAAGCCAAATCATTACAATCAATAATTGTGTATGTTACATTACCTTGGTCACATTTGCAAGAGAGAAATCTACGCCTCTAAGATCTGCATCGGAGAGGTCAGCTCCTGAAAACAAGATCTATGTTATGAAACAACTGTCGAGACTGTTAAGAAGCATAAAATTTAGTTTATGGAGTAGATTATACGCCTTAAAATGAAGGGGAAATACCTGTTAAATCAGCATCGAAGAAGCTGGCTCCGAGTAACTTGGCACCTTTGAAATTGGCTTGCCTTAGGATTGACTGTAAGCCAAAATCATCATACACAGAATCAATGATTCTGAACAGAGATTCATATATATGCATAAATCTAAGGAATGGGTACAAATATCAAATGGACTATCTCTCTGGAGCTAAAGAATTAAGTAAGAGGAAATATGTTCAATGAAAACATGATCGCAATAAGAAGTCATACGGTCTTAAAATCCTGCTTGATCAATGTTTTGCCACTGAAGTCTTTGCCTGTAAGATCTTGTCCTCTTGTAACTTCAGCACCATAAGGTCCTCCTCCCTAAACATTATCATCTTCATCAATATTTAATAAACATACCATACGGCATTCAAAATCCCATTCGCAGCATTTCAAAGCTCCACCAAACAAACATTAAGATCGATTCACCAGATACCGATGGAACCCACCATACTTCAAGGGAAATTTGAGAAGAAAAAGGACGAAAAACTTATCACGATTAGTTTACCTTGAATGCAATAGCAGGGCCAGAAGCAAACACAAGGGAAGCGGACAAAATTGCAATAACGCTCGCTTTCGAGATCGAATCACATAAAGTGGAAAGGCGCACTTGATTATTTCCGACCTGTTGAAAGAAAATTTGATATAACCTTCGAAAGAACACACTACTGATCAACAACTCTTCATAAGCTGCTGCTATGTGCTGTGTTAGTCTTTACCTTCAATTCGCCGTAACTTCTAACAGTAGTGGATATAGGACAAAATGGACCAGGTCTAATAATAGGGAAAGATCTATCGATGGGTTTAGGAATTAGAGCGAGCTTGGCAACGTTGATAACCGCCATGTCTGATGAGCGGACTATGTTGTGGACTACTATTTCGTAGCACTAAGCATGTGGCTTGTTTGGATAATGCGTACAAAAACCTTATCCAGCAAAGTAATTACTATTCCCACGACCTTAGCTTAGTATACATAATTATTATTTTGAAATAATTAAATAGTTAAGGACATGGATCTTTTCGGGATTTAAATTATTTAAGATTTGGTTTGGAGGTAAGTTGTAAAAATGAGTTGAATGGTAAATTAATATTGATAAGATGAGGAGTATAATTGTATTAAATGTAATTATTTGTGATAGTAAATTTTTCGTAGTATAAATATGGTGATTTGGTCAGACGTGTTCAAACGGTTTGAAAAACCGTAACCGAACTGGCGGTCAACGGTTTGGAATGGTTACGGTTCAAACCGTAATACCGAACCATTATTTAATAAGGTTCGGTTAGTTACTGAATTTTCTAACTGTAAACCGGCGGTTATAACCGGCGGTTCACGTGAAATTTAAACCTTGGATTTCTGTTTTATGATTAATTTTTCATTGTCTATTAAATTAAAAAGGGTTGGAATTCTATTTATAAATTTTTCATTCTATTTCGAACTACCCTGAAGTTGCGGAAATCCTCCTTTAGAGAATTTCAATTTTCACATTCCTTCTTTCGAAAATCTTCTATTTCGGATTTCTGTCATTTTCGCAACTACTCTTATTCGAAAAATCTTTCGTCCAAACTTTCGCAACAATACAATGTTATTTGTTCGAAAATCCTATATCTCTCAATTTCCACACTTCACACTTGTTATTTTCGAAAGTCCATCTTTCGAATATACCTCTCGAGATAATTTTTACCTCACACTTTCTCATCCTTTCGAATTAGGCACATAATTATATAAATATCGAATGTGCAGTCATATAAGCACATAATATGCATGCAAATTTATTGGTCAACTTACTCGCAGAACACAGGTATTACACCCCCTTAAAAGGATTTCGCCCCCGAAATCAGGCCGGTTGAAATAATTCGGGATAGCGACTCCTCATATCTTCTCTTTCCCAAGTGGCTTTCTTTGTCGACTGATTCTGCCACAACACTTTAACTAGTGGAATCTCTTTATTTCGAAGTCGCTTTACTTCGTATATCAAAATTTCCACTGGCCTCTCTTCATAACTCAAATCTAGTTGAAGTTGTTCCTGCAGAAATTCAGTTCTCAATACGTGGTTTGTGTTTGCGACGTACATTCGCAGCGTTGATATATGAAATATGTCATGGACTTGGGATAACAAGGCTTGCAATTCTAGCTGATAAGCTACTTCGCCAACACTTTTTAGTATTCTGAATGGTCCAATATATCTTGGGCTTAATTTGCCCTTCTTACCAAACCGTTTTATGCCTTTCATTGGGGATACCTTCAAGAATACCCAGTCATCCACTGCAAATTTCAACGGTCTTCGCTTTTGGTCCGGGTAGCTCTTTGTCTACTTGGGTCGTTCGCATTCTTTCTCGTATTTTTGCAATGGCTTCAGTCATTTCTTGTACCATATCCGGACCTAGTATTGCTCGATCATCCCAATGTATTGGAGATCTGCACTTACGCCCGTACAAGGCTTCATATGGAGCCATACCAATCGTGGCGTGATAACTATTATTGTATGGAAATTCTATCAATGGGAGGTATTTGTTCCAATTTCCTTTAACATCATGAACGCAAGCTCACAACATGTCTTCTAAAGTCTCGATAGTTCGTTCTAACTGCCTGTCAGTTTGGGGATGATAGGCAGCACTAAAAGAAAGCTTGGTTCTCAGTGCCTTCTGCAGGCCCATCCAGAACTTGGATATCGTGTCTCGATCCGAGATAATTGAAGAGGGAATTCCGTGAAGTCGAACAATTTCTTGGATATACAGTTCTGCATATCGCTCCAAGGAAAATGGCGAGCTTATGGGTAGAAAGTGGGCAAACTTGGATCGATCAACAATTACCCGTAGTGTCGTGGTTTTCACAGTTTCCGGCAAGCAAATGACGAAGTCCATCGTGATGTGATCCCACTTCCATTCACTGGCAGGGGTTGTAACGTTTCTGCCGGTCGTTGGTGCTCCATCTTTATTTGTTGCACGTTGGGCATTGCCTTACCAATTCTGCAATATCTCTCTTCATTCCTGACCACCAATAGTTTATTCGTAAGTCTCTATACATCTTTGTTGCTCCTGGGTGTACTGAATATGCTGTGACGTGTGCATCCGTCATTATAGCCCTTCGAAGTTCCGCATCATCAGGAACATAATAACGGTTCTTGTATTGTAGAACTCCCTCCTCTCGTATTTTGAAATCGGAATGCTCCGCTTGTGCGCCTTTGAGTTTTAGATAAAATTTGTCTTTTTCCCGCGCCTTTCTAATTTGCTTTAACAACATAGGTTGGAGAGTTAACGTCACCAACTTCGCTTCAACCTCACCCATTCGTACTATCTCTACCACGAGTCGTTGTAACTCTGTCTTCACAGCTTTTCGGCTTAGCGCATCGGTAACTACGTTTGCTTGTCTGAGTGGTAGTTGATAACGCAATCGTAGTCTTTGACTAGTTTGAGCCACCGTCGTTGTCTCATATTTAGCTCATTTTGAGTGAAGAAGTACTTTAGGCTCTTGTGGAAGATTTTGTATCGTTCCCCGTACAGATAATGCCGCCACATTTTCAGACGAAAACTACTGCAGCGAGTTCTAGTTCATGCGTCGGGTAGTTCTTCTCGTACTCCTTCAATTGTCGAGAGGCGTATGCAACCACGTTCCCATCTCAAACCATTCCTCGGCATCGCTGTAAACCAAAAATCCTCCGGTCCCTGTGGTATTGTCAGGGCTGGGGCCGAGGTAAGTCGTCTTTTCAGCTCTTGGAAACTTTTTCCGTACGCATCGTTCCATTGAAATGAAGTATTCTTCTTTGTCAGCTTAGTCAATGTTAAGGCTATCTTTGAGAAGTCCTTGATAAATTTTCTGTAATATCCCACTAATCCAAGAAAGCTTCGTACTTCAGTGACATTGGCTGGTTGAGGCCAATTGTTGATAGCTTCTATGTTGCTTGGATCTACTGAGATTCCAACTCCAGAGATGATGCATCCAGGAAATGCGACTTGATTCAGCCAGAACTCGCAATTCTTGAACTTAGCATATAACTTCTTTTCTCGTAACACTTCCAGAACTATCTTCAAGTATTGTTCATGCTTCTCCTTCGTCTTTGAATAGATAAGAATGTCATCAATGAATACGATGACAAACTTGTCCAGGAACGGTTTGAACACCCGATTCATTAGATCCATGAACACTGCTGGCGCATCAGTTAGCCCGAAAGGCATAACTAAGATACCTCGTATTGAAAGCGGTCTTTGGAATGTCTTCTTCACGAATCTTCAGTTGGTGATACCCCGAACGCAAATCAATCTTCGAGAAAATCGTCGCGCCTTGTAATTGATCGAATAATCGTCAATTCTGGGTAGAGAGTACTTGTTCTTGATAGTGATCTTATTCATCTCTCTGTACTGGATACACAGAGTCATCGATCTATCCTTCTTTCGCATGAACAAGACAGGAGCTCCCCAGGGAGAAAAGCTTGGCTGGATAAACCCTTTCTGTAAGAGTTCTTCGAGTTGTTCCTTTAATTCTTTTAATTCTGTCGGTGCCAATCGATAGGAGCCTTTGAGATCGGAGTAGCTCGGGGTATCAGATCGATCTTAAACAGAATCTCTCTATTAGTAGGTATCACTGGTAAATCTCAAGGGAAAACGTCGGAAAAATCTCAAACTACATGCACTTCTTCTAGAGTTGGAGACAAACGTTCCTCTGATTTCATCGCGAAGACAAGGTAAGCCTCACATCCTGCCTTAATCAACTGTTGAGCCTTCAATGCTGATATCTTAGAGATGTTCCCACTTCTGCTGGTTCCAGTAAAGGTGAAAGGTTCATTCCTCTCTGTGCGGAATGTAACCGTCTTGCGGTTATAATCGATAACAGCCTCGTACTTCGACAGCCACTCCATTCCAAGAATTGCTTCGTAATCATTCATTGGAACGACTATTAAATCTATGAGTAGTTCCTTGTTGCTGACTAATGCGGGACAATCTCGTACTTCGACAGCCACTCCATTCCAAGAAGTACTTCGTAATCATTCATTTGCAGAACCATATATATTTCGAATTTTTTAGTTTAAATAAATATATTTCCGAATATTTTTATTTCCATATTTATTTATATCAAATATGCAAATTTCGAAAATACTCTCAAATGCATATTTCGAAATTA
This sequence comes from Craterostigma plantagineum, assembly GCA_027422505.1. NCBI lineage: Eukaryota > Viridiplantae > Streptophyta > Magnoliopsida > Lamiales > Linderniaceae > Craterostigma > Craterostigma plantagineum. The sequence goes on along the minus strand of JAPQWV010000003.1, from coordinate 28,625,356 downwards.
GTCTAAGTGAAAGTTCAATTTTACCCTCAAGCCCATTAAGCACTTAGTGAAGCCCGAGTCTTAAAGTTAGTTTCATATGAAGTCCAACTTCAGTCCAATAAATGGCCCGAGGCCCATTAAGGCGCGGCCAACGGCCCAAGGCCCGTTAAGGCCCAAAACACTTTATCTTCATATCGGTACACTTGATGATCCTTTTTAAGCCCGACTCTCTAGGTTCGACTCAATCGGCAAGGGAGGAATCCAAGAGTCCGGTAGTTACCAAGTCAATCTCGTAGTACCTGACCGTAACCCGATTCGAGTATGAATTTCGACCCAATCTTTATTCCAGAACCTTACTATAGATTATAGTACTACGTATAAACCCTCCAGTTGTGTCACAATCGAGTGAGAGCCATGGTCTATGTCACACTCACTAAACTCGATTCTGAACACTCATAGAACATACATTCGATCCTATTTCCACTGGGTGGTTGAGCTACAAGATGGTTATAGGGCATAGAACAAAATTATATATATTCTTAATAATATATAAACCTATTACATTTTTTTTACCGTATCAGGTGTAGATTCTATGTACGACTAGGGTTTTTAAGCTTATGGTGGGGTTGAATGAAATGTTTGCTAATTGCAAGTCCACTAATCTGCAATCTGCTAACCTCTCAAACTTCATCGAAATTGAGAATCAATTAGTACTAAATTTCAGCTCTTCTTATATAACGGATAAAAAATATTAGATTATTCTCTAACCTCAGGCGAGCACATCATCAAATAATTCAGAATCCAACGATTATCATTCTCGTGTAACCTCTCAAACTTCATCGAAATTGAGAATCAATTAGTACTAAATTTCAGCTCTTCTTATATAACGGATAAAAAAAATTAGATTATTCTCTAACCTCAGGCGATCACATCATCAAATAACTCAGAATCCTACGATTATCATTCTCGTGTAGTATCAACAGTCTGCTGTTGTGTATGTTAACCTATGTTAATTTATTTATTCCCTTATTATCTTTTCTTGGATCTATCGTCGTCGTCATATTTGAATTAATAAGACTACTCACAAGTAGCGGTGGTTCGGTACGGTATATCGTACCAAAACTGTGATACCGTATATCGTACCAAAATTTCGGTATCCAAAAAAATCATACCAATACCAAAATTCGGTATACCTTAAATTTCGATACGGTATCATACCGAAATTTCGGTATGGTATCGGTATCATACCTTCTATACCATTCATACGGAGGGTTTTTTATCATGCATGTCTCGTGAGTCGTGACTCGATTCGTTGTTTTGGAATTTTTAATCAATTCAAACTTCTTAGGCCCCAATAAGATAGATTATTGATACAAAATTTTTCAAAATAAAAAGATTTTTTAACCTTAAATAATTTACATATAGCTAGTCTCCTTAATAAGACAAAAAAGTTTACATAACCACAAAATACAACTTTATACAGATTAATTAGAACGAAGAGGCTATATTTAAAAAATTAGTGAAGAAAAGTAATTGCATTGCATTTTCACGCTTTCAAAAATCATGAAAAAAAATATTAAAAAGGCAAAAATTAAACGTTACTTGAGTTACATAAGTAAAATTGTGGGCCTAATATTAGAAAGTTGTGTATAAGTTAATAATTTGGGCTAAATAAGTTTATGAAGATCCTTAATTTTTCATTTTATATTTTTTGAAATAATATAATATATATGGTGTGTATATAAATATATATATAATATATTAAAAAATTTAGAATTTCGGTATTCGGTATCATCGGTATACCTAATTTTAAAAACTTTCATACCATTACCGTACCAAAAATTTTCGGTACGGTATCATACCTTACCAAAAACTTCGGTATACCAAAATTTTCGATATTTTCGATACGATTCGATACGATAAGGACAGTATTCCGGTATTTCGGTATTTTTCGCCAGTCCTACCCACAAGTCACAACGACCTTCAAACCTAAGAGGTATATGCTTTGCAAGTTCTTTTACATGTTAATAATAATCCATATCGTGCTTTAAGGGTAAACGGATCGTACTAATATATACATGAAATTCAAAGTTCAGCAATTTTTTACCGCTATGGTTATGCTGAAAATTAAATATTTTAATCAGCGTTTTACCTCTATCATGCGTGTTTACCCTTCCTATGATATATTTTTCTTATTCTTTGTTATATTTGCAACTTTTTTTCTATTATATATTATATTAAATTTTTTATTTTCTCTTGTATATATCTATATTTGACACCTAGATCTAGTCCCCAAACTATAGATAAAACGTAATTGAATTTGATTATAAGGAAATGCCCAATACATAAATATTAAAAAATACATGCCCAAGACGACGTATATATATAAATCCAAATCACATGGTTCTCATTTCTAGAAAGTGGGGACAAAGAAGTGGATTGTCCATTTATAAATGATCAAACATGCTTTTACATCGCCAGCTTGATATATATCTCAGTGTCTTAAAATATTAAATAAACAACATCTTGGCTCGATGGATCAATTAATAATCTCCAAATACTAGTGCTGAACTTTCATTAAACTTAAAGTGCTCAACTGATGAGATTTTATCAAGTCAGATAAATCAAGAAAATAATAAGGGCCCGTTTGGTTGGAGGGATAGGTTTAAGCAGTATTAGTTTTAGTTGGGTTTAAATAATGGAGGATATGGATTTTTTGACTGTTTGGTTAATGGGTTTAAATAATAATGTTCGACGTGTTTGGTAAATGGGTTTAGATGGTATTAAATTAAATTAAATGCAATTATAATTTTACCCTTAAGTTTAAGAATTTATAAATAGTGGTTTATGCTTTTATATTCGTTTCATTTGGTGCTTTGATAATCGCTTGCCTTTGATATTCTTTCGTCTGATAGTCGCAACAGTGTTTGTTATTGAAGTTTCTTTGTTTGTCAGTTAATCGCTGGTTTTGCTGGAATATATCGTACCATCTGCAGATTTAGACGTGCAACTTCGTTATTTCAACTTCACGCAAGAAGGTAGGATGAAATAGGGCTGGAAGCTTCACCCAAGAAGGCAAGATGAAATATCAAGACACCATTTTTGCGATTAAAAAAAGTAAAGATCGAATATTTCAACTTCCATTATGTAATGATCACAAAGTTGTTTTAACACGAACCATTTTATTAATACTCCCCATCCCTAATTCTTGGCCAGCCTAGATGACATATACACATAGACATTCTTGTATAAACATCGAAACCAACAATAATCAACAAAATCAAAGACATAATGAAAAATCCCAAAATTCGAATTTTTAGGTTTGAAAAAGAATCACACCTTTCAAGATAGTCAAGGCAAGTGTTGGACGCATGGTTCGCCGTCGCGGATGCGGACGTTGATGCGGATACGAGCGATACGGATACGTTGCATTATCGCGGCGCGGTCGCGGACGATACGCATTTTTTGTAAAAAAAATTGTAAAATATAGTACAATTAGATTAGATACATTTATATAAATTAAGAAATTCTAAGTTTAGATTTTTATACAATGAAGATTAAAATATGAAGCTAAAATAAAAAATAAAGATGTAATACTTAAAAAAGGTTAAAATCAAAAGCAGAAACCAATTTTGTATTGCAAATAAATTAATATTTATAAGCTAATTAAAATTAGGCTATATTTTAAATTTTTTAAATTATTAAAATAGGCCCAAAAAGCCCAATTATCATTTTAACCCTAGATTTTTTTAATTGCTCGTCTCATCGTCGTCTTCATCATCTTCATCACACAACATCCCAGAACAGAATAATTCGTCCGTTCTTGAGGATATATCGGCCGTTAAGCCGAGATATCGGCCGCGACATTCAGACTCGGCCGAGATCTCACCGCCCCACCGAGATCTCCCCCGCGTCAGATCCGAAACCGCACCAACCCGTATCTATGGCGCGGGGAGGGTCGATCCCGCTCCGGTGCGGCCGCGACGGCCGCGATAACGCCGCGACGGCGAACCATGGTTGGACGGAAGCTTCTTCTCGTCGCAGGGGCGCTCGTCAGTGGTTGAATTCGTCGGAAAATTCTGGCCGGTGGCTGGAAGCATGCGTGGGATGATGTAATTTCTTTTTTCTTTTTATTTTGAGAACAAAGATGAGGTGGGTTTCCTTTCGATGATGGCTGTGAAGACAAATGATCGAGGGCTAATATAGGGAATGAAATTTTTTATAAGGGATAATTTAGACCCGAAATGAAAGTATTAGATAAAGTTAGGGGGACAGACTGATTTAATTAACACCTTATTGGGGGTATTAAGAGGGTATTAATTAAATCTTACCTTTAAAATAACCCTCCAACCAAACACAACATCACCTAATCCTAACCCTCCTAAACCCCCCTAATATCCCCAACCAAACAGGCCCTAAAGGGGTCAGAATCTCTGATCCGTAATTAACTATAGATGTCCCCATAAAGTGTGTTACCCTCGGGATTATCGGCTAACGGTAAAATAACTCGCGACTGGGAGGGACCCGCGTAAAAGGAAGCGGGAGAGAAGGAGCGTTAAAGCCCGAGCGATCTCGGCAAGAGTAAAGGAAGTCCCCTCGCGTCAGGGAACCCAAGGATGCCCGAGGAAGTTGATCAGGGCAATCCGATTCGAGCTGTGGGGACGGTAAATACCCCGAACAGCTCGGACCCGAGGGAGTTAAAATCAAACGGTAAGATAACCCGCGAATTAGGGGCGCGAAGGGGATAGAATTGATGATTCAAACGGGCTGGAGGGCAAGCCCGAGGCAGGGCTAGAGATACCCTCGGGTGAAGCCCGAGGAAGCGTCGCCTAACAAGGATAGGGAGCGGTTATGAGGAAGAGAAGAACGCCCGACAAAATTAGCCCGAGGAAAAGCGGGGCGCAGGCTCGATCACTGGGCAAGAAGTCTTCGGGGATGGTGAACCTGGCCAGCACCGAGACCAGAGGAAGAAGACCCGATCAGGGAACGCCTTTGAGGAGATGCCCGGTCAAAGGATCGTGGAAGGAAGATGTGAAAGGAAGAACGTGGGCTGAGTGGGACGACCACGATCCCACACGACGCCCGCGAAAAACGCGGGTGGGAGGAAGACTAGGTCATGGCAACGAAGTTCAGGGTCAAATAAAAGGTAATGGTGGGATCATTCCCAGGTATGCACACTTAAGCTAAAACCATTTTCACTAAGCCTAGTACCTGTCTTACTCCTTTAATAAACCACCAACTAACTTAAGCATCGGAGGGGCGTCGCCGGCAACCACACCGGCCCCCTCTAACGTGTCTTTCTGGTTTTCAAGTCGCAGGTTCAGAACGTTCGTTGTCAGTTCGAAGAAGGCGCGCAGTTCCAGTGCCAAGCCAAGGTCGTTTTCCACATAACACATCATTGGCGCCGTCTGTGGGAACGTATATTCCCTGTAAAAATTCATGATGGATTCTGTAAACGACCCCCAGTCACCACCGACAGAGGAGGTACTCACGGCGGAGGAGATTGAAAGAAGGCTGAGAGAATCATTTGATGCGGAACTCGGAAAGTTAAGGGCCGAAGTTGAGATGTTGAGAGCGGAGAAAACCCGAAAAACTCGCTGTAATTCACCGCCACGCGACGAAACGGAAGAAGAGGAGGCCGAACGATTGAGGAGGGAAAAGGGAGTTCCTGATACTGAAGAGCAAGATAAAGAAACCGAGGAGAGAACGCTGAGGGCGGAGATCGACGCCCTTCGAGCAGAAAAAAGAAAGAGAACGGCGGAACAAATGGCCGAATGGGAGCGTATAAAGGACGAAATCCGAACCCTGAAGGAACTAGCCATCCCAAAGGTACCCCTTCCAGTACAAAGGGGATCCCCTTTTTCGGATGAAGTTTCCCGAGCCCCTTTGCCGAGTAATTTTCGTTTTCCCGACATGAGTAAATACGACGGCTCGGGACCACCCGAGGACCATCTAGCCAGCTTCGAGGGTAACGCTGCGCTGTATCAATTAGGAGATGAAATCAAATGCCGGGTCTTCGCCACCACGCTAGCCCGGGGAGCCCAGCAGTGGTTTACCATGCTACCCGCAGGAGAAATCCGAAACTTCGCAGACTTTACCCGTTCGTTCCTCCGACAGTTCTCGAGCAGTCGAAGAAGGCCCTGCTCTGCAGTGAACCTGTTAAACATGCGACAGGGCGATCAAGAGAACCTACGAGACTATTTGAAAAGGTTCAACAAAGTCATGATGGAAGTACCTTCAGCCACTCCCGATCTGCTGATCGGAGCCTTTCACAACGGGCTGAAAGAGGGAGATCTCTTCAGGTCGTTAGTGAAGAAGTACCCGACCACCGTGGAAGAGCTGATAGTTCGAGTAGAAAAATACGTGCGAGTGGAAGAGGCGCACGGCTTCAAAAAGGCAGATAAGAAGAGGGCGATTGGGACGGTGGATATCGCCCGCGAGTTAACCCGCCCGCAAAACCTTAAGGAAGATAACCTCAGACGGGAGGAACCGAGACATGCCCCTGCCAACAATACCCGATGGAAAATAAGCAAAGCAAGGGCGTTGGAGATGTGTGAAGGGCGATATTTCTTGAAAAGGCCTTTTTCGAGTCGAGATGGGCCGAGGAATCCAGTCTCCGAGGAATACTGCGAATTTCACCGCGAGTATGGCCATACCACAGAAGGCTGTCTCCACCTGAACGATGAACTCGAGAAATTGGTGGAAACCAACCCCGAAGCTCGGGCAGAATTCATAGAAGGAGGGGGAGGAAGCACACCCCACAAGCATCCCGGGAGAGAATTTAGAAGGGAGATGAACAGGGTACCACCCTGGGTGAATATCAGACGCCCTGAGAGGTACCAACGGCCTTCAGGACGATATCAACGATCTCCCGAGCGGAGAGAGGCCGAGCCACGGAAGGAAGCCAAAGTGGAGCGACCACGAGACGACCGCAGGCGGACCCGCGGACGCGATCGTACGCCGGAGAAACCTTACGTGCCGCCTCGTCGGATTAACATGATATCAGGTGGGCCTACGATAGGGGACTCAAATAGGGCCCGAAAAGCCGAGACGAGGAAGTTGGAGAACTGGGAAATAACACCAAGGAAAATACGGTCGGGACCAACCATATCGTTCGGCCCGGAGGACTTCCATGGCGGAGACAACACTCATGAAGATGCCTTGGTCATTCGGGCCGAAATAGCCAATCACGATGTAGGGAGAGTGTTCGTAGATAATGGGAGCTCGGTGAATATCATATTCAAGGAGACAATGAATCAAATGGAGTTAGGAGAGTATCACATGGATCGGGTAGAAACGGCTTTGTTCGGATTCACCGGACACGCCATCGAGGCTGTGGGACTCATTCGCCTACCGCTGACCCTCGGATCGGGAAAATTGAAGAAAAGTAGGATCACCTCTTTCCTGGTGGTTGATATGACCTCCTCTTACAACGCCATATTAGGCCGACCGGCCTTAAGCTCTTTCGCTGCTGTAGCTTCAGCTCTACACCAAAAGATAAAATTCCCGGTTGGAGACCGAGTGGGGGAAGCGCTCGGAGACAGAAAAGTAGCGCGCAAGTGCTATGTGGAAGAAGTGAGGATTGAATTAAAATCCCTCAAGAGCCGCCGAAACAGTCATCCTCGCAATCATGGAACTTCTTTCGTCATACATGCGGCTCAAGGGTTGACTCCGGAGGAAGAGATCGAAGAAGTCGTAGTTCGACCCCCGTCGGGCGTGGTCAAAATAGCCCGGGATTTACCTCCCGCGTTAAAAGAGGATCTCGTCACACAGCTGAAAAAGAATCAGGATGTGTTCGCGTGGAGCGCGAATGAGCTAACAGTTATACCCCGAGAAGTGATGGAACACCGACTGAATATCTCCCACACCATCCGGCCTGTTTTCCAGAAGAAGAGACATTTAGGCGCCCAGAAAGACGCAATAGTGAAGGAACAAGTAGGAGATCTCCTTAAAGCAGGATACATTCGAGAAATCCAATTCCCGACTTGGCTTTCAAATGTCGTTTTGGTTCCCAAACCAGGGGGAAAGTGGCGAATGTGCGTAGATTTCAGGGACTTAAACAAGGCATGCCCGAAGGACTGCTATCCCCTGCCACGGATCGACCAATTAGTGGATTCTACAGCCGAACATGAACTGCTATGCTTCCTCGATGCCTTCCAGGGTTATCATCAAATTGGGTTGGCCGAAGAAGACCAGCCTAAAGTCAGCTTCATTACGTCGGAGGGAACCTTTTGCTATGTGGTTATGCCGTTCGGACTAAAAAATGCAGGAGCTACGTACCAAAGGCTGATGGACCGAGTGTTTAAAAATCAGATCGGGAGAAACGTGGAGGTTTATGTAGATGACATCTTGATAAAGTCCAAAACCCAGAGCAGCTTTTCAGCAGACATCCGCGAAACCTTCTCCACGGCCCGAAGATATGGATTGAAGCTGAATCCAGCCAAATGTACGTTCGGGGTTAGATCGGGAAAGTTTCTGGGATACATGGTAACTAGATCGGGAATTGAAGCCAATCCCGACAAGGTGAAAGCCATTACGGATATGACGTCCCCGAAGACTCTCAACGACGTTCAACGATTGACAGGAAGAATCACGGCCTTGTCTCGATTTATCTCGCGGTCGGCCGAGCGGAGCATGCCATTCTTCAAAGTACTAAGGAAGGTTAAGGACTTCGAATGGACACCCGACTGTGAGAAAGCCTTTCAAGAGTTGAAGGAGTATCTGAAGGAGCTGCCAGTATTGAACAAGCCCAAACCAGCAGAAGAACTCACAGTATATCTATCTGCCACTCCTCGGGCGGTCAGCTCGGTTCTGGTTCGGGAAGAAGACAAGATACAGAAACCGGTCTACTTCGTTAGCCACATCTTGAAGGGAGCAGAGGCCCGATATTCTTCTCAGGAAAGACTGCTCTTAGCATTGGTGATCACGGCGCGAAAATTAAGACCTTACTTCCTCTCGCATCCGATAGTGGTGTTAACGAATAGCCCGTTGGGAACGATCGTGACCCGACCCGACATATCAGGAAGGTCGATCAAGTGGGTGACCGAGCTCGGTGAGTACGATATACAATTCAAACCTCGAGTGGCTATTAAGGCCCAAGCCTTGGCAGATTTTATCGTCGAGATGGTGGATGAAGGACCAGCGGAGATGTGGAAGATCTACGTGGACGGGTCCTCTTGTCAACAGGGGAATGGCGTGGGACTTGTGATTATATCGCCCTGGGGAGAGGAAACCAGCTTGGGCGTGAGACTAGACTTCCGAGCATCTAACAATGAGGCCGAGTATGAAGCGTTGCTCCTCGGGATGAGGACGGCTGGCAGAATGGGATTGACTCGAGTGACGTTTTATTCTGATTCGCAACTGGTGGTCCAACAAACGGAAGGAAGTTTTGCCATCAAGGAAGAAAGGTTGGCCGAGTACGCAAAGGCTTTCCAAAAGCTGAGGGAAAAGTTTGAAGAATTCAAGTTAGTACTTATCAACCGAAGGGAGAACGAAAAGGCGGACCGTCTCGCCAAGTGGGCTAGCGCGCTGAACCCACCCGAGGAAGGAGTTAGGACCGAACGGGCTCCACAAATTCATCAGATAGAAGCAAGGGAGAAAATAGACCCCGGGGACTGGCGATACGACATCTACCGATACTTGGATGAGAAAATACTTCCAGAAGACGACATCCAGGCCCGGGTGACTCATAAGAGAGCAAGCCGTTTCACGCTTATAGACGGAATCTTATTCAAAAGATCTTACGCAGGCCCCCTACTGAGGTGCCTATCTAAGGAAGAATCCGAGGAGGTTTTGGTAGACATTCACGAAGGAACCTGCGGGAGCCACATCGGGGGGATGGCACTAGCGCGCAAAGCTACGCTGGCAGGATTCTTCTGGTCGACTATGAAAGCAGACTCGATCAGGATAGTGAGAGGTTGTCATCGATGCCAAAAGCATGCGAATCTACAAAGAGCCCCCGCAGAGATGATGAAGGCGATCGCATCATCATGCCCGTTCGATCAATGGGGTTTAGATATAGTCGGCCCGTTCGGAGGAAATGCTACGCAGAAAAGATTCCTCCTGGTGGCTATTGATTATTTCTCCAAATGGGTCGAAGCGGAAGCATTAGTTCGAATTACGGAAGCAGCAGTCATCTCCTTTCTTTGGAAAAATATACTATGCCGATTTGGCATCCCGCGAAGGCTAATAAGTGACAACGGAAGACAATTCAGTGGCCGCAAGTTAAAAGAGTGGTGTGCCGGCTATGGAATCGAGCAGGCATTCACCTCAGTGGCCCATCCTCAGAGTAATGGCCAAGTGGAGGTAACCAATCGGACCCTTGTGCAGGCATTAAAAGTCCGATTGGATGGGCTGAAGAGAGTCTGGTACAACGAATTGCAAAGCGTGCTCTGGTCCTATAGAACGACACCCCGAGTAGGAACCCGGGAAACCCCGTTCAGCTTAGTGTATGGAAGTGAAGCGGTGTTGCCAGTGGAAGTATGGCAAGGAAGTGCTCGGGTGATGGGATATTCAGAAGAAGAGAACAACCGACTCCGTGCCGATGAACTCGACCTGATCGAGGAAGAAAGGGAGAAGGCCGCTTTGAAGATGGCGGCGTACCAAAGGAAGATTACTCGCGCGTATAATCGAAAGGTGTGCCTGAAAAGGTTTGAAGAAGGTGACCTCGTCATGAAGGAAATACAACACAAAGGGGAGAGGGGGAAGCTCGACCCGAAGTATGAAGGACCTTACAAGGTAATCAGGAAGGTTGGAGGAGCCGCCTACTATCTGGAAGATATGGAGGGGAAGAAGTTGGAGAGACCGCACAACGCTCGACACTTAAGGAAATACTATCCTTGAGAGACCGAGCATCTATCCTAATATACTGCATGATATTTGCTTCGCTTTTCAGTTCGCATAATTCTGTTATTTGCTTTACTTCTCAATTCGCGTAATTTTATTTGGTTGTTTACTTTCGAACATATTATGGAAATGAAGATTATCTATTTTCCTTCGCAAAAATGGATCAAGGCCTTGGATAAAAACAAGGTTAATGAAAATTCTCCATCGAGAAGATGTCTCGATCAAGGCCTTGGATAAAAACAAGGTTAATGAAAATTCTCCATCGAGAAAATGTCTCGATCAAGGCCTTGGATAAAAACAAGGTTAATGAAAATTCTCCATCGAGAAAATGTTTCGATCAAGGCCTTGGATAAAAACAAGGTTAATGAAAATTCTCCATCGAGAAAATGTCTCGATCAAGGCCTTGGATAAAAACAAGGTTAATGAAAATTCTCCATCGAGAAAATGTCTCGATCAAGGCCTTGGATAAAAACAAGGTTAATGAAAATTCTCCATCGAGAAGATGTCTCGATCAAGGCCTTGGATAAAAACAAGGTTAATGAAAATTCTCCATCGAGAAAATGTCTCGATCAAGGCCTTGGATAAAAACAAGGTTAATGAAAATTCTCCATCGAGAAAATGTCTCGATCAAGGCCTTGGATAAAAACAAGGTTAATGAAAATTCTCCATCGAGAAAGATCTCGATCAAGGCCTTGGATAAAAACAAGGTTAACGAAATTCTCCATCGAGAAGATGTCTCGATCAAGGCCTTGGATAAAAACAAGGTTAATGAAAATTCTCCATCGAGAAGATGTCTCGATCAAGGCCTTGGATAAAAACAAGGTTAATGAAAATTCTCCATCGAGAAGATGTCTCGATCAAGGCCTTGGATGAAAACAAGGTTAATGAAAATTCTCCATCGAGAAAATGTCTCGATCAAGGCCTTGGATGAAAACAAGGTTAGTGAAAGTTCTCCATCGAGAAGATGTCTCGATCAAGGCCTTGGAGGAAAACAAGGTTAGTGGAAAATTCCCATCAAGAAGATAATCTGAATGAAAAAGCAAAACTAACATCATCCATTGCAAAGAAAAGAGAAACGACCAGGAATGTTGAAGAATGAAAATGACAAAGACTGACAAATTCTCCCGACCCACAACGCTGCTAAGGAAAGACATATAATGAAAATAAAATACAAGAAATTCACGGCCTCGGCTCCCGAGCATAGGGAGTGCCTAAATGCCTCATACGTGAAGGGGTAAAAGCTCCTCGAACGCCGGGGGTTTTTCGCGGTCGTGCTCCCGAAACCCCACCCATGAAAGGAGAAAAAACTCGTCGTACGTGCCTCGAGACTCTTGCCCGGGTCCCTTCGCGACCGGATCCCGACCGAAGTTCCTCAACTGCAGCTCGGGAATTAGCTAAAGACGCGTTCAACCTAGCAATCTCCCGATCTTTTTCATTTAAAAAGGTTGTCAATCGGGTGCAAGCATCCTCGTAGTATTTAAGCAGATCACGTTGTCGGTGTAGCGCCGAAGCCCCTCGCAAGAAAGTGAATAGGACTAATGAAGGAAGTCAGGAAAAGATAAAGTAAGAGATGAACTAAAAAATGAAGATCGGCGTGACTGACCCGACTCTCGCTTAAAGCCCACCAATCCCAAAAATCCGGGTCCGAAAGCCTCGCCAGACGTCGCTTCTCGTCAGGCTCCAAAAAACCCTCCATGAATTGACGAGAGGAGGCACCATCGACCTCCAAAAGAAAACGAGGGGTTGGGCGAAGTCTTTCCAAGGAGGGGACCGCAAAGACCTGGCCTTCCCCTTGTTAAGGGCTCGAGTGACTGAGGCTGGTTGGGGGGCTTGCGAGGAACCACCTTCTTTCATCTCCCGAGAAATCTTGAGCAGATCGGCAAGATCCATGCGCGAGTCTGATAAGAAAAAAATAGAAAGCTCGGTAAGAAATAAAAGTAGGAAAAAGGGGAGAATTCAAGAAGATATACCTAAGTCATCTACCGCTAAACCCTTGGAACAATAACCAAAGTGACAGAGGAGATCATCCTTGACGAGCTCGGGAGCACTAAAGCTCCTCTCCCCGAGCACCTCCATGAATCTCTCAACTTCTGAGCTGGAAGCAGCGGGGAGAGGAGTAGATATGGATACGGCTTCAGGCCAGGCGTCGATGGTGTTATTTTCGGGACTTCCCTCAGGAGATCGCACATAGAAGAATTTCTTCACCCATCCCTTATGAGAAGAGGGATTCCCGAGAAGAAATTCCCTAGAGGCGATGGAAGAGAAAAAGAATTTGCCAGGCTCTTTTTGGTTTATCTTCAAGAAAGATAGGAGAAGGGGAAGAGATAGGGGAATCTGAAAATGCTCGATAAGGATAGCGAGGGAAAGCAAAAGGCTATAAGAGTTGGGAGTTAGTTGGCTAGGAGAAATTTGGTGATAATTACAGAGTTCGGCTATAAAAGGGGCGAGAGGGAGGCGAAGACCCATATCCAATTGATCCAAGAAAAACGTATGGAAACCCTCGGGAGGGCCACTGATCACATCCCGAGGCCCGGGAATCCGAACCTCGAAATCGGGATTTAGGCCCGCCCGATCAACGATAGTAGGGATGTGGGAGGCCCGAAGAGACGACACGTTCACCTCGTGCCAGGAAAGCTTGACTTCTTCGCGAAATCGTTCCATTTGAGAGGTCCACTTGGATAGAGCTCGAAGAAAGGCTTTCTTGCTCGAGCACCCTATACGCTGAGGGGGGTGAAAAATATCCAAGTCAGGGTAGTTACTCAGGGTTTCCATGGCGTCGAGAAAGGAAACGAAAATTGACGAAGAAGAAGAAGAAGATGATGACGGTTCCATGTGATCTGGGTTTGAAACTGAGATCAAACGATGGGAGGTTGGAGTCGCAGGGTTGCTCATAAAGAAGAAAAAGCAGAATCCTAAAATCCAAAACCCTAAAGGCAACTAATGGATCGAACACAGAAGGAAACGGCGAAAAACAGGAAAAAGGAAATCTCAGAAAACGAAAGCGAAAACTAAGACAGCGGCAAACAGAAATGACGAGTTAAAAAAAGAGGAGAGGATAACTTACCAGTAACGACGACGGAGTAGGCGGAATGAGAAGTAAGAAGAACGCCGATTTGAGGAAGAAAATTTGGTGCGGTGAAGATTTTCTATTAAGGGAAAGCTATTTGAAGCGAAAGGAAAGGGGGTGAAATGAGAGAGATGGAGACGAAAACCCTAAGAGAAGGGGAAAGGGCACGAAAAACGAGGAAAAAAGAAAAATAAAAAAGAAAAAAAGAAAGGGGGAAAAAGAAGAAAAAGGGAGAAAAGGAACGGACGTCGAACCTCTCAATAAGAACCACGTGGAGAGATTAATCCGTGGTGATTTGATGGGCGGCAACTTTCCCGCTCGAAGGGAAGTGCGACGTGGCGTCCTATGAAGAGGTCCAGAAATGAAGGGAGAGTAGGAAAATGCCCGAGAAGGTTCCCGAGAAAGACAAAAGACATTTCGATCGATTATTTTACCGATAGCTAACGTCCAAATACTCGTTACACTCTTTTTGGACTATTTTAGGGGGGGACTATTGTTACCCTCGGGATTATCGGCTAACGGTAAAATAACTCGCGACTGGGAGGGACCCGCGTAAAAGGAAGCGGGAGAGAAGGAGCGTTAAAGCCCGAGCGATCTCGGCAAGAGTAAAGGAAGTCCCCTCGCGTCAGGGAACCCAAGGATGCCCGAGGAAGTTGATCAGGGCAATCCGATTCGAGCTGTGGGGACGGTAAATACCCCGAACAGCTCGGACCCGAGGGAGTTAAAATCAAACGGTAAGATAACCCGCGAATTAGGGGCGCGAAGGGGATAGAATTGATGATTCAAACGGGCTGGAGGGCAAGCCCGAGGCAGGGCTAGAGATACCCTCGGGTGAAGCCCGAGGAAGCGTCGCCTAACAAGGATAGGGAGCGGTTATGAGGAAGAGAAGAACGCCCGACAAAATTAGCCCGAGGAAAAGCGGGGCGCAGGCTCGATCACTGGGCAAGAAGTCTTCGGGGATGGTGAACCTGGCCAGCACCGAGACCAGAGGAAGAAGACCCGATCAGGGAACGCCTTTGAGGAGATGCCCGGTCAAAGGATCGTGGAAGGAAGATGTGAAAGGAAGAACGTGGGCTGAGTGGGACGACCACGATCCCACACGACGCCCGCGAAAAACGCGGGTGGGAGGAAGACTAGGTCATGGCAACGAAGTTCAGGGTCAATATAAAAGGTAATGGTGGGATCATTCCCAGGTATGCACACTTAAGCTAAAACCATTTTCACTAAGCCTAGTACCTGTCTTACTCCTTTAATAAACCACCAACTAACTTAAGCATCGGAGGGGCGTCGCCGGCAACCACACCGGCCCCCTCTAACGTGTCTTTCTGGTTTTCAAGTCGCAGGTTCAGAACGTTCGTTGTCAGTTCGAAGAAGGCGCGCAGTTCCAGTGCCAAGCCAAGGTCGTTTTCCACAGAACACATCAAAGTGGTTGGATCATGGATAGAAGCCATGGGTTAGAATCAAGAAAAAGAAAAAAAAACTAAATATATGACGTTGTTTATTACAAATCAAGAACATGAAGTTGCACAGAGATTGGCCCCTCTTGATGATATTACATTTAGAGTTGATGTTGTTATTGTTCCTAAGAAACACAACAGAAGAGCCTACACAAATAAGTACAGATACAAAACAAAGATTCACATTGATCAGAATATAATATATATGTAATAAAAGAGAAATCGAAAACAAAGAACTAACCTTTGCGTTTCATCCCTTCATTAATTAGTCCAACAATCCGAACAAGAACAACAACCCAGAAACAACAATTGACTCGCTCAGTTTGACGGAAACAATGTAAGAACTTTGGGTCCTCCGCCTGAATCCAAATCCTCACAGTAGCCACCGCCGCCACCGCCGTCGATGTTCACCGGCGCCGCCGTTCCTCCAATATTCCTCTGCTGTCTCAAGAACGAGCCGTTGCTGTGCTGCTCAAATCCTCCTCCGCTGTTTGGAGGTGATGAATGACCGAAATGCCCATAAGGCCGGTGGTGGTGGCCCACTTGCCGGATCACCACGCCGTGGTGGTGGCTCGCGGCGGAGACGGGTACGAACGCCGACGGGTGAAGGAAGTGAGCTGGGACTGGGCCGCTGGCGAAGAGGTGGTCCGTGGCTGGGTCCGTCCCTGTCAAGGAGGCGGAGCCTCCGCCTCCGCCGCCGCCGGCGGAGATCCCCTGCATACGCTTGAGGTATAGGCGGTACTTCTGAAGGTGGCTCGCCACGTTCTCCCTTGTGAGGCCGTCGACGCTCATCAGCTGCATAATGGTTTTGGGGACGGCGTTCTTTATCCCAAGGTGGGCCACGGCGTCGACGAACCTCTTGTGAAGCTGCGGCGTCCATACTAGGCGGGGCCGCTTGAGGGTCCTCGCCGGCTCGTCTCCGGCGGCGGCGGAGCTGAGCTCCGGGGAGTCGAAATCAGACGAGGGCGGGTTGCGCTGGTAAGGGAGGGAGTGTTGCGGCGCGTGGGAAGGAGGCGGAGGCGCGTGGGTGGAGATGTTGAAGGCGAGGGCTAGATCGCGCGTGATGAGGGTTTGGGACAGCGGCGTTAGCTCCTCCGGCGACGGCAGATCTTCGTCCCACCTGGCGAACCAGTTGGAGTCGTCTTCCCTAGTCATGGCGGCGGCGGCGGCTCTGTTTTTCTTCCTTTCTTTTATCTCTTAGATTGAAGTGAAGTTAAACTGAACTGAGTTATCGTTTACTCCGTCGAAATGACTGAGAGAGAGAGAGAGAGAGAGAGAGAGAGGCATATGTTGGGGAGGTGATCGAGGTGGATCTTTGTTTGCTTCTGCTTATCAGCTTTTATTAAGGTTGTACTGTTGTGGATGCCTTTCTTCTTTTGATTTTCATTTTGTTTTTTCTTAATATTATTTATCTCTTTCCGTATGTTTCATTTTATTTTTTTTTCGTTGGTGTTCTTTTTAAATTCTACTTCGAGTACAATGTCATGAGAGTGAGTGAACGTGAACCTCAAGTAGGATGGGATTTTCTAAAAGTGGGTTATTTTTTTACGTTCATACTCTAAAAGGGCCTTTGGTAAAGTGTTTTCTTTTACATATGGCAAAGAGCGAATTTCTTTGATATTACACAAGAATCTTGTCTTGAGATGTCTTAGGATCGTGTAAGAAACGTGAGAATACTTGGATCATCAGATTGATGGTTGGCTTGGCTGTATCTAGCTATTGTATTTAATATTTGCATTATTTGTGGCCTTACATATTATTTCTGAATTAAAAATATATCTTTTGTTTATTAGGTTCGCGTACGGCACCGCGCTCCTACTTGGAGTTTTGAGTTAAGACTTTCTTTTGAGGCAATACAATAATAGCATGAATGTGGACATTGTACTTGTCACAAAAAAGTAATTTTGATTTAATATTAAAAAAGCATTAAAATTAGATCATAGCAGAGAATATTTTTGGTTGCTCGATGTGATTAGTATAGTGGTTGATTAGTTGTAATGATAAGATATTTTAATTGACTTCGGCGAGACCATCAAGTTATAAACTTTATAAAAAAATAATAAAAAAAAGCCTATTTAAAGGAAATGTTAGAGAATCTTCACTTGTCTGGAGTGGAATAGATGCGATGATGACAATTGTAGATCTAAACAATACTACGTTGGAGTTTAAAATCTTCTCTTCTTCCATTGTGTTATTTAAATAAATCTTATTGGATAATCGAAGTTATAAAGATGCGATGATCATATATCAATGCGATGCTATAAAGAGGGATTTATTTATAGGACCATGTCTTCGGTTAGAATTAGGTAAACTTGTATATAGAACTGAGCATGTCTTAAAGGAAGGCTGCTGTAGTGAGGGCGACAGCGTTAGGTATATATTGTGTTATTATTACCATTTACTAGCAACCCAACTCTTGGATAACTTTCGCGTTAAAAAATTCAATAATTTTCGATGACGTGGGCAAATCATATGATATTAGGGATCATAATACGACATATATTTATTATTATCAATGCGCAACATACACTCTATGTATTATATTACATGCACTTTATTTGGATACATACTGTTAGAAATCGTGAATCGAGAATTCAGATTAAACAGTTTTGGTGATTGTCCAAACTTGATTAAGAATACCGGTCTGAAGAACATAAGACTGAAGATTAAAAGACCAGATAATCAGTCTGAAGGAAATTGCTCAAGCCTGGTTAAGGATACCAGTTAGAAGAAGATTAAAAGACCGGATGTCAATCAGCAGATTGCGTATGCACAGGAGACCGGATATTAATTAGAAGAACACAAGACTGGTTATCAGAAGAAGCGTGCCTAAAACAGAAAGGCATACACAGATATACCGGACCTGGCAGGAGCCAAGATCAGAACTCAGATACCGGACCGATAAAGTGCGAAGACCGGAGTTCTGTCATCAAAGATGCCACGTATACAAAGATTCAAATTTACTCAAGGCGGGATAATGAAACCTACTGTCGAAATCTTTAATGCAAGGCTGCCATAGGAAGTCAGGTCGAAGTCAAGCCAAGCTTAAAATGGAAAAAGCAAATGAGACAGTATGAACTGCTGCCAAGACCGGACAGTACCCATTTTGGGAAAGTGCATTTAATGCACAGCTCAGCACTTGGAGCCATATCACAACGGTCTTCTTCATCGACAAACAAGTATATAAACCACAGAAGAAACATTGAAGAAGACAACAACACAACCACGAGAAATCAACAAGACGAAAACTCAAGAACAAAGTGAGAAATTTAGAGAGTGTTGTCCTCACTGTACGATAACCGGTCAGGTTAAGTAAGTGAGTTATTGTTATTCCGACGAACTGTAAAAAGCTGTTGAAGTAGGTGGATTGTATTTTACGACTGCCTAGGGATTCACTAGATAAGGCTGAGGGCAGCCGGGTAGGTTGTACTGTGAGTGTATAACTGAAGTCTAGTGAACCTTCCTCACGAGGAAGAAGGGAAGACGTAGGAGATTTAACTCCGAACTTCCAGAAACAAACTGGTATCTTCTTTCACACACACACTAACACTACGCACAGATTATCGGTTTATAAGTAAGAACCGATCTACAAGCTTCCGCAAATAACACATAGAGAATGGACCTACTTTTATGCGCAAGATGATGAAATGATCGACGTACTGGAAAATGGACCGTTCGTGTTCAACAAAATCAACGTAAGACATGCTGTCTACCCTGACGAACCAAGAGAAATTCCGAAGGAAAGACACGAGCTGTCAGCAGAAGAAAAACGAAAGACAAATCTGGATAATATTGCAAAAAATACCATATTCAAAACTCTGGACATAGAAGTCTTCAGACAAGTTATGACAGGCAAGACCGCTAAGGAAGTGTGGATCAAACTGAGTCAACTTGGGGAAAACCAAGAAGTAAACGAACTCAAGGAAAATCCAGCAGAAGCACTGGAAGATGGAAAATCACCCAGTGCTACACAGGTTAAGCAACATAAGTTAAGCGATAATACTAACATTCAGCCTAAATGTGATAGGACCAGATCCAAAACTGAAAATGACTCCAAAGAGGAGACAAACCAACACCTAAGGTGGAAGAAGGCACAAATCTCCACAACTAATAGAGACAGCCACAGATGGGATGATACCGACTCCGATGAATCAAGCTCCAAGGATGAACCAAGCAACCACAAAGATGAACCAGAACTTATCTGCCTGATGGGAGATCAATCAGATCCAGAAAATAAATTCACCTATGAAGAAGTTCTAGATGCTCTCCAAAATATGGCTGATGAATACTGGAAACTGAACGAGAAGTTAAAAGTGGCAGAAAAGGAAAAGCACCAGCGCTAGAAGATACCGGATCTCTTCTTGAAAAGATCATCCATCTAGAGGAAGAAAACCTCAAACTCAAAGAAGCAGCCGAAAAGAATGCATCAGAAAACAAAAAGCTAACCGCCTTGGTCCAGTCATGGACTAAGTCAACAGAGACATTTCAATGTCTTCAAGGTTCCCTAAGGGATGCTGGTAACCGAACCGGACTTGGTTACGGCGAAGGAATTGGTGTCAATGAGCCAACAACATCCGCACAACCAACTACTTCAAAGGTGATCAACTTTGTTCGTCCCAAAAACTATAACCCAGTTTCTGTTGCTCCTATGGACAGGTCTAAGGAAACTGGAGTGAAACATAGCTACAATTCCTCAATGTCCTACGCAAGGACAAGACCTCAGGTAGCAAGGGGGAATAATGTAAGAAATGCTCCACATAAAGGAATACCCCAACAATTAAGGGGGAATACCGGAGTGAACTATGATTCACGAAGAAGAAGACCTCAACAACCAAGGGGGAATGGTCATGATACGAAATCAGGGACACAAGGCTACAGAAGACCCAAAGACCGGTCTCAGAAGAGGAATAATAAATATAAATATCTTATTGATCCCACTACCGGTAGACACATTAGGATAATCCAATTATGGATACCTAAGGTACTAATTCCTAACCGGACTCAAAGAGACTTGGGTACCGAGGATTTTATCTGTTCTTGCAGGAATACATGCAGGAACTCAACCGGTTCTACTAAGCTCTAGACAGCAGATGCTGTCGGCACATGCCCAGGGGGAAAGACTCCCGCTGAGATCGAACCATGTGCCAAGTCAGCGTTACCGTTGAAATAGGTATCCAGGTAAAAATATAAATATAATTAGATTGTCTTACTAAAAATTAGACATAACCATACTAACCGGATGAGAAATCAAATAGAGCAACTGTCTGAACCGGTACAAGCAAGAAAGAACTTACAGTTCAACGTGCTTGGTTACTGAAGAATTCATAGGAATAAATCATCTAAGGCCTCAAATCCTTTTATAATTATTGAAGTCAATCTTGATAATGATCCACACTTATCACCAGTATGAGTGAAAGAAAAGAAAACAGAAACTGTTCTTTCTAAGCCTTGGACTAACACCATGTCTTGAGGACCATAGCGTACGCTGTGAGTCAGCTATATACTGGCAAGTTTAGGTAAAAGTGCAGTAAAGAGAGGGAATCGGTTGTCTGGCAAAAGCACAACAGATGAACAGAACAACCAAGCGGTAGCAGCCAGACAGGACCCCAGAAAGGAAGCTCCGAACTGGGAAAATCAAGCAATAAAGGAACAAACCAGTTTCAAAAGAGCGATACTTGTCTAAAAGAGACCGGGACAGTGTATTGCAAGAAGTTTGCACCTAAGGGAGTCTACTGAGGGGGAACGCCTCAAGTGAAGGGAAGAAAAGACTCTCAGAAGACCGAACAGTGTTCAAGAGACGATCAAATCAGCCTGGCGACTGATCGGAATAACTGGTAGAAATACAAACTAAGGGGGAACTCATCAGAAGGAACTGAATTAGTCTTGAGATCAACTAAGTCCGGAAGTTCCCATCAAAGACCGACAGTCCGTACTGGAGAAAGACAACTAAAGGGCAATTGGTGAGGGAAATAATCTCAGTTCCAGACAAATGGCGTCATGGCACTCTACATGGAGACTGGTTCTCAGCCGACTGAATGACTGAGTGTAGCTTCAGACTCTAACAAGTGGTTAAGGAGCAGACAAACATGGGTCAACAAGCAAGCTCTTCTATTGGAGGAAAGTTACAGCCTTAAGAGGAAAAGTAGTAGAAGTATCAAGGCTGTCAACCCGGTGAAGATAATCGAAAGTACTGAAATCAGGAAGGAGAGACTAAGTGCAGGAATAACAAACCGGTGAACTACGCACAACTGCACCAGACTGGTTCTCAAAAGCAAAGTCTACTCTTTGTCTAAGTATCTAAGTTGCCTCAAAAGCCTCCTGAAACCGAAACTATCCATGACTGACCAATGGATAAACATAAGACTCCTACTGAGCGGATAAAGACCGAGTCTCTTCGATAACTGTGCCTCATCAATGCACATATTATTGAGTTAAGCACAGCTGGCTTTGAAACTTGCAGGATATTTGAGAAGGTGAATAGTCATGTCATCAACGAATCTCTGTCATCGGACAAGACATAAAGTTCTGACGCACTGAAAAGAAGATAATCATGGCTTGGAACACTGTGCACCCGTGACACAAATCGATAGGAATTCACCGGCTAAGACCTCACGACCCTCTTCAAAATCCCAGTCACTCAACAACAACTTAGTTCAAAATGCCTGAGTTACCGAAACATCCACAACCCTCAGTCAGGATAAGCCTCACAACCAGAAAAAGCTTAACAAGTCCAAGCCCAGTTTTCTTATCCAATCGCCTCAAAGCAGTATCTCCAACAAACTGGATGCAGACTCACCCATTAGATCATTCAAAGACCTCACGGCGGTCAAACAAAGCTACAAAAATGCTGCTGTGGACTAGCAGGCTTTTTAAAACAAGTCCGACGGCACAGAAGGAGAGCCCTGGGATGCTCTCTGATGACTGGACGAGTTGGATCAGATGCACCCAGTCATCAGCTTCTTACCTAGAGCTGAACAAAAGATGCCGCGGCCCGGGCGAACCATCAGGCACTACAAGGACCCAAAGGAGAAGATGGCGCCCCTCCAGTCCCTTGTAGACCATCGACCCACCAAGAGACGGCGTAGTAGCCGAGCGGTTGAGAAGCCGTGGGCTACCTTACCGCTCCAACCAGCCTCTCGAAGAGCCGGGTCGGGAATTCATCAAGGAAAGGGACTGGAAAAGGAGAACCGGTTACCCGGGATTAAATGCCATGCCAGGCACATACCCGGACACCGGTTCCTATCGGTTTCGTTGCGCTTCCAGTGGTGCCAACAAGCGGATATCCACCATGACGCAACAACCGACCCTCCAAGGAGCTCAACAAAAAGCGTGAGTCCTGGAGACAATCGGAGCTTTGTACGAGCTGCTAAGACTGGACGGGTCAGAAGAAGACTTCTTCAGACCTTGAAGCGTCCTGTCAAATCTGAGCGCAGCTACAGAGCTACCGGTTTCATTGTGCTTCAGAAGGAGAGAACAACTGTAATGATGACTCTCTTGCACAATGACTACATTCCCTCATACCGGACAAGTGATTGTCAAAAAGGGGGAAGAAGAGTACTGCCCACTGCCCAATACTAATTGGGGAGAAAGGGAAGATGGCAGTACTGAACGAAGCTGCAGACAGACCAGGACGTACCAAAGAGAACTTGGGATGCCAACAACCGGAAGATCAAAGAAGTATAGATACCGGTTGTGACAAGCAGTGTGGAGAAGAAGTGCTGCTAGCTAAGGAGAAAGGGCAGATGGAACTGCTGCAGCACTGAGGCGAAGCAGAAGGCAGACCGGGATATACCAGAGAAACCGGACGATGCCAACAACCAGAAGATCGAAGAAGTTTAGCATATCTAAGGAATAGATAGGCCAACAACGGTTGTAATAGATCGGTAGTTTATGTATCAAATTTCCTTTGATATAATAAATACCGTTCTGCTTCGTTGGGTTTTGACAATCACCAAAAAGGGGAAATTGTTAGAAATCGTGAATCGAGAATTCAGATTAAACAGTTTTGGTGATTGTCCAAACTTGATTAAGAATACCGGTCTGAAGAACATAAGACTGAAGATTAAAAGACCAGATAATCAGTCTGAAGGAAATTGCTCAAGCCTGGTTAAGGATACCAGTTAGAAGAAGATTAAAAGACCGGATGTCAATCAGCAGATTGCGTATGCACAGGAGACCGGATATTAATTAGAAGAACACAAGACTGGTTATCAGAAGAAGCGTGCCTAAAACAGAAAGGCATACACAGATATACCGGACCTGGCAGGAGCCAAGATCAGAACTCAGATACCGGACCGATAAAGTGCGAAGACCGGAGTTCTGTCATCAAAGATGCCACGTATACAAAGATTCAAATTTACTCAAGGCGGGATAATGAAACCTACTGTCGAAATCTTTAATGCAAGGCTGCCATAGGAAGTCAGGTCGAAGTCAAGCCAAGCTTAAAATGGAAAAAGCAAATGAGACAGTATGAACTGCTGCCAAGACCGGACAGTACCCATTTTGGGAAAGTGCATTTAATGCACAGCTCAGCACTTGGAGCCATATCACAACGGTCTTCTTCATCGACAAACAAGTATATAAACCACAGAAGAAACATTGAAGAAGACAACAACACAACCACGAGAAATCAACAAGACGAAAACTCAAGAACAAAGTGAGAAATTTAGAGAGTGTTGTCCTCACTGTACGATAACCGGTCAGGTTAAGTAAGTGAGTTATTGTTATTCCGACGGACTGTAAAAAGCTGTTGAAGTAGGTGGATTGTATTTTACGACTGCCTAGGGATTCACTAGATAAGGCTGAGGGCAGCCGGGTAGGTTGTACTGTGAGTGTATAACTGAAGTCTAGTGAACCTTCCTCACGAGGAAGAAGGGGAGACGTAGGAGATTTAACTCCGAACTTCCAGAAACAAACTGGTATCTTCTTTCACACACACACTAACACTACGCACAGATTATCGGTTTATAAGTCAGAACCGATCTACAAGCTTCCGCAAATAACACATAGAGAAAAATCAAGCACCGGTATTAACCTTAACCGGTTAACTACCAAAAAGGCGTCAAGCGTTTATTCACCCCCCCTCTAAACGCGTAAACCGATCCTAACACATACACACATATATTACGACAACGTTGCACATTATTTATTGTTATTATTCAAAACGTCTCATCATACCTTATTATTATTATTATTAAGTTGATATCGTTCATGGCTGAGCTGCTGCTGCAATACTTTGCTTGTACGCCAAAGCTTCTTGAGCACTGTAGCAACACCTGCAATTCCCATACCAACCGCAGCACCGCCCATGACGGCAACCTCCTCCGCCGCCCCATCCTCCGCCGCCGTGTCCTCCCCATCCTCCGCCGGGTCCTCCTCCCCAACCACCGTTACCACCGCCGTAGCCACCACCCTGGCTGCCCCCATAACCATCGCCCTGTCCACCACCGTAGCCACCGCCATAGCAACCATCACCACCGTAGCCATCGTCGGCCACCTTATATCCACCTGCAAACATACACACGTTAGTTTACGTATAACGAAATAGTTATATACATTTTTTGCTTAGTTATTTTAGGGCTTGTTACTTTTCTTCTCATCTTGGGGGTTTGCCTCGTTTGCAGTGGCATATGAGGCGAAGAGAAGAGTCGCTATTACTCCGAGGAGAAAGAAAGCTTTGATCGATCTTCATTTCTTTGTTTAAGGAGAGAACTGATATCTAAAGTGTTCAGTGTGAGATATGAGGGGATATTTGATGAGAGATTTCTATGCATTGCATGATCGAGCTCTTCCTTAATTTATAGGCTGATATGTGGACTTAAAGGTCCAAATTTCACATGGCATGGATTGAAATTTCATTTGTATTATATATCATTAATCCCTATACGTTAGTTTGGAGTTGAGGATTTACATTCTATTTATATAGATATGATCTTTGGGTTTGACAATTCATTTGGTCGTAAGCTTGGGAGTCAATGATGTATGAGCAGTCATGTTGACTTTTTGGTGTACAACACAAATTGAGAGATGATCTGAATATCTAAGTAAATATCTTCTACCCAAATGGTATTAACAAAAAGTGCCTATTATCTTATCCTCTTTATGTAATTATGTTAAACGCAAAGCGTATCAGTCATCCAAGTAATAGATTACGAGTTGTGATCTTCTTTCTATTACAATTTTTTTTTATCGCAGTATTACTATATAATAATAATTGAAGAAAGAAAACTAAAATACATGATTTTCTTGTTTATGTCAATTTGAGAAAAATACATACGGGCCAGAAAAGATAATCCTCTAATAGCCAGTTCGTCCCATAATTGGGGCCAAGTCTTAACTGGGTGAAGATTATAAGGCCTGTATTGAGAGAAATAACAGTAGTATGGGTTAAAAAGCAAACTCACTGGGTATTTATCAAGAAAAATAATATAAAATTGCATAATTAAACTTTAGCGCCCTAATTTAATTTAATTACGAGTTGTAAATAACTGTGAATTGTGATCCGTCAACACGAGGAAAGGCAAAGGGCGTTTTGTAAACGTAGTTGATTCACGGAGTGTATGATATAACCCGACAATACTTTGCACAGATAGATTGCAGAAAATTGTTGTTCTTCCTCTTCCCGTTTTTCGAGCGAGAATCGCAATAATAAATGTCTGAATTGGTGGCTCGAACTGGGCGGCATCAGCAGCGTTACGAGGATGGGTATCGTCTAATTGCGGGGTATTGTTCTTCGCAATTAATTAGGCATCTTGCATGTATGTTTTGTGCGTTTTGATGAGACTGCGGTGGGTATGAGGGGTTTGGTATGCCGAAATGCTGTTGATTTTTATGTTTGGTTTGTGAAATTTGGGTGCTTTTCAGGGTGGCAAAGGCCAATGCGAAATCTAGGCATTAGGGCTTTGAGTTTTTTTTGTCTATTTTGATGGGAATTTCATTTGGTTTATATGGGATGGAAAGAATGGAAATTGGGGTGAAGGATTGGTTGAATCTGAGCTTACAGGTGGAGAGTTTTCTGAAATTGCTTGCCTGCCTGCGTTGGTATGCTCTGTATTTTGATCATGTTGTTCATAATTAATCCTAAAGTGCGTTTAATCGTTCGGTAGATTTATTATGTATATGAAACATGGTATCTGATAATGAGTTTTTTCATGGCCCAACTTTGCATTCTTTTGCTGTAATTGTCTAGTGAAGTCATTATGTGATTCAAATGCGAGTGTAAATGTTTGTTGTAAATTATGGGCGACGTGGTTGTTGGTAAGATCAACGATCTTCCTTACAACATAAATACTGGAGCCATTCTATGTTTTTCGTTAACCGTTCGGTTGATTTTCTCAGGTGTATTCCCTTCAGATATAGGTATGAAGGTGATGGAGAAGCATCTAAGAAGATAGTTGAAGTGCTAATGATAAACTCAAATAGTGGACCTGGTCTTCTATTCCCAAAGGTGAGATGAGAGGGTTACAAAACTGCCTCTGAGAATTGAATCAAATTCATCTTCTTTCTTGTTGGTACTATCTGTTTACATGAACAATATTCGATCTCTTGTTGATCTGGCCATGATTTTTTATGTTGTACAGAAATAAGTGCCTAAAGTTTACCGAATAATTCGTTTATTTTTTGTTTTGTTTTACTCCGTTATTAACAACATATAGGGTGGATGGGAGAACGATGAAACAGCTGAGGAAGCAGCTATGCGCGAAGCCATGGAAGAGGCTGGTGTTCGTGGGGATTTAGTGGTAACTTAAAAAAAATGAACTTTGTCTCCTTTTCCTCAATTCTCATGATGTATGCTCAGTGTCTAAGCCATTCATTTCTGATGCATTTATGTCGACACGAATTACATTGCTCCGTTTGCTTTTCCCATCATCTTCAGCTCGATTATCTATGAGAATTTCTCAGATCCGATTATACTTTCCCATGTAAATGTAACACCTCTCTTTTGTTCCCAGCATTTCCTTGGAGACTATTCTTTCAAGAGCAAAACGCTCCAAGACGAGTTCAGCCCCGAAGGCTTGTGTAGAGCTGCCATGTACGCCCTTCACGTCAGACAAGAACTCGACTCTTGGCCCGAGAAGAGTCTCAGGCAAAGGAGTTGGCTAAACGTTGACGATGCTATCGAACTATGCAGACATGCTTGGATGAGAGAGGCCCTCGAAAATGGCTTCGCAAAATGGTACAAAGGTGGCATGATGTGCACGTTGCCCAAGGAATGATCGAAACCAATGCCAAAGCTGTTTAAACCTTTTCTTTTTCTTTCTTTTTTTTTTGAGATTGATGACTTGGGAAGGAAGTGAGACCCTCTAACCAATTTGCAAATAGATGTGTTTTTGTGGCTCGGCGACTATCTTGACGATCTTTCCGATGAATATTGTAATTGGAATGGAAAATATGACATGTTTTGCTGAAGCTATTTCACTCCTATTGGAAAATCATGCTAAGTTAAAACAAATGCCTTTCTAACATTCAGCCCACAGGAAAATTCTAATGAAAATGGTAGGAGAGTCATATGAACATAGTACTCAATCTCTACACTCTAATAAATCGAGACCTTTTTTTTTTCTCGTCAGAACAAACTAAAGCTCGGGCTTTACACGCCCCTTTATAATCCCGGGAAGTTGCGGAGATTGTTGTGGCGTTTGCGAGGGTTGGCACACGTTAGCAGCGACGCTCGAGCTTTGACCATAGCCTAAGGTATTATTATAATCATTTCGGGGCATGACATCATCGCCTTGTGGTTTATCGCAAGCTTTCATCGCATTAAGTACGTAGTTGTCATCATGAAGCTCAAAAGGGGTGCTGCATTTACAAAAAGGTTTTTTCAGTTTGGCTAAATCTTCTTTTTTCTCTGAAGCGAGGAAAGAGTGTTAAATTTAATTTACCTGTTGAAATCGAAATGCACGAGCTGCATATCTTCTGATATCTCCACCTCTACCATCGCATGAGGACGAGTCTACGCTTTGAAAAAAAAAAACGCAGAGTAAAAATGTTTGATTTCATAGTTGAAGAGTCAGCTTACAAACTATGAGAAGTTATTGTACATATGATGACAGAAAAATAAAAGTTTTACTCAGGAGAAAAAGATCAATCGATTGAGTCTTACCTGGACCAAGATGAAAGGCAATGAAACTCCGCCGCTCGGAGTATTTCCCGAGCCATATAGTTGGTCGTTGCGTTTAATTAAGTTCTGAAGATTAACGTACTGCAGAGGAAACGAAACTCTCATCAGCCAAGAAAAAAAGCAAAAAAATATCCTAAATCATAACAAGCAATGCCCTCAATCAAAAAGTTGAAGAAAAAAAAAAGAAATGCTATCAAGATGGATTACTTGTTCCTCCAGCTCTTCAAGATATGCTGTTTTCTTTTCGATTCGATTTAAAAGCAAAGCGCGCTCGTTCTGCAATAAAAGGTACGGCTAGGATTCATATTTGTCTAGAAAAGAAATTGAAAAGGAAAAGGACAGAAAAAAAAAAAAAGAAGCTCAAAACACCTTAAGTTCTTCGATATCGGTCACACTAGTACGAGGGAGACCTTTCCACTGTATTTCTTTTTTGTCTTTAGAGATTATATCAATCGCCATCAAGACGTTAAGAGCATCGTATACCCTCCGACGTATGTTTTTCTCATCGTATTGTTGCTGCAACGAACATTTTTTAGACTTCCGAAATATTTCGACAAACAGACGAAAAAAGGCTTTAAAAACTTAACCTGGTCCGGCGAAGAAAGGCTACTGCTAGGATCAGCAAATTCGGCGACAAGTTCATCAGCCACCTAAGAAGACACATAGCTTCGTAAATTCAGATGAAAAAAAATGCGCGTATATTTTATATTTGATGAATGAATCACTGAGATGGCTAACCATCGCTCAAAGCTTAGAACTTCCTTCAAATTAAGCATATTAAGATCATACCTCATTATATGTAGTTCTGCCTTTGCTTTCCACTTTCTCGCACACTGTACATGCAACGAAGAAAAAGCGTAACATATTACATGATGAAGAAGAACATTTCAACCCAAATGTATGTTAAATTGTTAACAGAACAAGAACACCGTTGCGCTGCAAGTTTGTCACTCATCATCAAACTTCCTCATTCTAAATACAGTAAATGTTGATTTTTTTCCCTCAAAAGACAAACACGTTAGAAGTAAATAAATTCCCGTAAAAGAGATGCAAAATGAAACCTTTCAAGCTAAATTGTCGAAGTCCTCGACCATTCTTATCTCCTGCAACAGCACGCTGGCCTCTCTTCTTTCTCCTGCTGCTTCTATGGAAATTCGTACAAAAAGAAAACAGGTAACCATCTCAACAGTGAACAAAGTGAAAAAAACCGTCGAACTACAACATGAAAAGAAATAATAAAGTAACTAACAGAACTTTCTTTTCAACAATTCCCCTCCCTCAAAGGAAAGCCAAGCCGAACACCCTTCATTGATATGATCCATACTTCAAAAAGCCAAGTTAAACAAATATAGCGCTATAATAAATCTTACAGTGCGTTGACCGCGTGTACAAAATCTCTTTAAACATAATCAGCAGGTAAGATTAATATATGCATCCAACAGACACATATCCATTTTGATTTGAATAGTTCTCTCTATCTCACAACATGAAAGCACCCGAAAAGTTCCACGAAATCGTAGGATCACAGAACATAACATCAACAGACAAAACTCAAATGCTCACCCAGCGTTCCCCTCTGTTGCAGCATCATCCCCTTGAATTTCGAGATTGTTCAAACGTGCGAAAGTTTTGTCAGTTGCCACCGTCGCCATGGCAGCACTCGATGGTGATCCCACGCTACCGCTGGTAGAGAACGATTGGCCAGAAACAGCTGTGCCCCACGACTTAGTTGCCCCACCATTTTTAGACAAAGTTGTGTTCTTTTCCCCATCTTTTTTATTACCACTCACCATCTCAACGCTGAATTCACACGCAATTCAAACAAAAAACCTGAAAGGATAAGCTGTGGAAACTAATGAGTTCATCAAGGATCGCAGAAACCCAAATTGAATCTCAGTTCAGATCTTTCGCCAGAGGAATTAATTATAAAAAGACGACAACTACTCAACGCAATTTTTTACACGCATATATCAAGGTCAAACGTGGCAGATAAGGAAAACCCACGAAGAAAACAGTAAGATTTCTGCAGTAGTTGCAAAAAAAATATCATCTAAAGACAAAATTGGCGAAGCTTTGTAATCCTAACGAGGCTACGAGGAGGGAAATTTAAGTAGCAGTTTCGCATGAGTTAGCGACTATTTCCCTCCCTCAATAAATCCATCTCAATTCCGATATCATACCATGTAGACGCCGCCCAGATTAACTAACACTGCGGTGATCGATGCGCTAACTGATTAAAGAAGGGCTTTTGTTTGATCTTTGAGAAGAGGGACATAGAAGTTGGAGACTTGGTCAAGCAAATAACAAAAAAGAGGGAAAAGACGTTTCTTTTAATAAATTTATTTTTGTACGAGTTCCAATTAAATTTCATTAATGCATGGTTTAAGATTGTGATTTGTGAATATAGAGAGAGTAAAGTATATCCAATTACATGTAAATATAGGCATTTTTAATTAAATAAACGAAAAAAAATAATCATTAACAAAATAAACCTCAAAGCAGAAGCATTAATAAAATACAGATATTCGTACTCTCAGAATACGAGTTACTAACTCGTATTCTGAGAGTACGAGTTAAATTAGGCCGCTGACTGTTTGACCTGACGTGGCCAAGTAACTCGTATCCTGAGGATGCGAGTTAGTAACATGGCCGTGACATGGCAGCTTACATGGCGACGTAATTCGTACCCTGAAGATACGACATAGTAACTCGTACTTTCAGAGTACGAGTTACTTGGGGGCCCGACCAACTTGCATGGCCATGCAAGTGTCGAGCAATAATTCCTATAACTCGTACTCTGGTGTTACGAGTTACGTGAATTATTCCAATAATTGACGTAACTCGTAACACCAGAGTACGAGTTACCCTAACTCGCATCTCTGTGTTACGAGTTACTTAATTCGTATCACCAAGCTACGATCAAATGAGGGTCAACCCTCTGCGACATACAGCTGTAGACGCTGTATAGACTCATTACGTTCAACTTTCCTAATAAGCGACCGTGTAAGATATTCGGTGCTTCTCTAGTACCCCACACAACATTTTCTAACGATCTACATTTAATAGTACTATCTATCACACTCGCATCTAATAATAAGTCTCTACTACGGTGATTTGACTGCATCGTCAACACCGAACTATCAATAGGCCCGTAACAAGCATCCAAATCCATTCTACATTTAAAAAAAAACAAATCGACAATCAATAAAAACATTTGATATGATGAAATTAACACAAAAAATCGAATTTCGAATCATAACGGGGTACCCAAACTACTCGCGCGTACGACGTCGTCTGGGCGGGGGAAAGACGGGGCGCGGGGCAGCGACGGGGCAGCGGTCGCGGGGCAGCGACGGGGGCGGGGCTGCGGGCGTGGGGCAGCTACGGGCTGGCGGGGCAGCGGCGGGCAGTGACGGGGGGCGGGGCAGCGACAGGGGGCTGGGCAGCGGTCGCGGGGCAGCGACGGGGGCGGGCGTGGGGCAGCGTCGGCGGGCGGGGCAGCGACGGGGGCGGGGCAGCGGGCGTGGGGCAGCGACGGGCGGCGGGGCAGCGGGCGCCCGGCAGCGGCTGGGCAGCGTGGCAGGGCGGGGGCGGCGGGTCGTGCCGGGTCAGCGGGCACGGGCGGGGGCAACGGGTCGCGGCTGGGCCAGGTGGTCGCGGCGGGGCGGCGGGGCAGCGGCGCGGGGCGGCGCGGGGCGGCGGGCGCGGAGGTCGCGACGGGGCAACGACGGGTTTAACGGGTCGGCTACGTGAAGGCACAGGCGGCGGGCAGCGGCGGCCGGTGATGGGTGGCGTCGGCGGCGGCGTCCAGCAGGTGATACGGCAGGGTCTTCGTCGTCTCGTCGTCGCCGTCGTCTCGTCTTCGTCGTTTAATCGTCTTCTTCGTCGCGGTGTACGGTTTTTTTAAAAATCAGATCTAATTCGTACTCTAGGAGTACGATTTAGAGTAACTCGTAATCCAGGAGTACGAGTTACTCCACGTTAGACGCATGCACCAGCGTGTAGTAACTCGTATTCTTGGAGTACGAGTTACACTAATTCGTACTCCAAGAATACGAAACGTATTATTTTATTAATGATTTTAGTTTTTGGTTTGTTTTGCTAATGATTATTTGTTTTTCCTTTATTTTATTAAAAATACCAAAATACAAAAAGAACTGCAAAAGAGAGCTGGGCTGCAGTCACGAATCACGATATTGGGGTTGGCCTTTATATTTCTAGTTATAATTGGTTTTGGATTATATTTATTTTCTAACCCAATTAGGGTGTCCACAACAATAACACACCCATAATACTACCACATCAGCTTTTCACTATATTTTTCTATATTTTATTCTATAACACTTTTATTCTACTTTTCCCACAATAATAACACTACTATAACACGGACCCACAACTATAAATAAATAATTTCTTTTTTTTTTCTCCCTCATTCTCTCTCCTCCATAATACTATAATATTCCTATAACACAGTGTCATAAATATGACACAGTGTCGTGCTCATGACACATTCACAATGGTGGTGTGTCATATAAAGTGTCAAATAAGCACATATGACACACATATAAACCACCATTGTGGTTACCCTTACAATTTCTAATTTCCTCGTATTCTTCCAAGCCTACTGTCTTTCTAATCTTCTAAATTAAGTCTAATAAAGAACCCCAAATTAAGGAAAAAAATGATGGTGGTTCACGACAGTTCAACTAGGTGGTTAGAAAAACCACTGAGAGACTATAAACGATCTTTCGAGTAAGGTCTTTATAGGTATTTTTAATTAAATAAACAAAAAAAAATAAGCATTAACAAATTAAACGAAATTTGAAAAGAATTAATAAAATAGCAATTTTCGTAATCCCAGATTACGAGTTAGTAACTCGTATTCTGAGATTACGATTTACTCTGGCCCGCTGACTTGTTGACCTGACGTGGCTCTCGTAACTCGTATTCGCAGTATACGAGAGAGTAACTCGTATTCCTGGAATACGAATTACTCGGACTGGCCAATTGACTCATTGACCATGACATGGCAGCTTACTTGGCACCGTAACTCGTAACTCTGGAATACGAGATAGTAACTCGTATTCTGAAGTTACGAGTTACGGAGGGCCCGACCAACTTGCACGGCCATGCAAGTGTCGGGCAATAATCGATCTAATTCGTAATCTGGTATTACGAGTTACGTGAATTATTCAAAATAATTGACGTAACTCGTAAAACCAGATTACGAGTTACCTTAACTCGTACTCCTGTCATACGATTTATTTTTCTATATAAACGTACCACTTCTCGCTTATAATTCAAACCATAATCCTAAGTTTTCTTTTAATAACTCAAACAATGGTGTCAAGTCGGGTACAAGTCGTAGTATATTTCGGCGGGGAAATAATTCAATCATCCGATTCTACCATTAAATATAGTATCTGTCCTGTTGGGTATAGGCGAATTCGTCGTAACACCACTTTTTCCGACTTTATATCGTTGTTGTTCGAAATTACTGGTGCTGATAGCAGTCATTGTTCCTTGATTGTCCATGGCAAAAATGAATACTTTCAACATTCCCGTCATTTTCATCAGCTTTTTCAAATCTCCAACGACAACGATTTACAATTTTTCATACATCCCGATTCAGAAAACAATTGTGTCGAGGTTTTTGTTAAAACAGTTGAAAATTCAAACTTCGATTTGAACGAAGAGCCTCATCGAAATTTTGAAGTTGGTTCTTCGAGTTACACCTGTACGGATTTTCCCGACATTGCCTCAGTTACGGCAGGGTTTAGTAATGTCTCTTTGGAGATGCCGGCGCATGTTCCATTCAATATGCCGGAAGTCGTGTCAGAACCGGAGGCAGAAGTCGTGCCAGAACTAGAGGAGGACGTTCATGTTAGTGATTCGGAAGCGGACGATGTGGATCCACTTTTGTCCGAGTTACCTGATCCCAACGAGGACGACGAGAACGACGACGACGATGCACCAGATGATACCACTCCAACGCTGTATCAGTCCGTTCCATTTTTCCAAACGTACCAAATACCACCTCCTGCTGGTGACGACTACGGTGGTTGTGGGGAGTTTTACGACAGAGATAATCCTATGTTTTGTCGAGGTATGATTTTTCAAACTAAAAAACATTTACAACGTGCCGTCGACGATTTTTCGATCAGGGTTGCTAGATGCGAGTATCACGTCAACGAGAGCAGCAATACACGTTGGAGTGTCCAATGTAATCATACGTCCGATTGCCCATGGAGGCTGAAGGCATCCTTCAAGCCAAAAAAAGGTTACTGGTCAGTTACAAAATTTGAAGGACCACACACTTGCTATATGACTGAGCTGTCGACGAGACACCGTAATATCTCTAGAAATTTTATTGCTGATTTGTTGGTTGGAACCGTAAGAGTCGATCCGCAGTTCCTACCCAAGAATGTCCAACAACTCGTGAAAGATAGATATGGCTACGATATCTCATATATTCAAGCTTGGCATGGTCTGAAAAGAGCTATGGAAAATGTTTACGGTACGTGGGAGGAGTCTGTTACCAAACTCCCAACATTTATGAAGGCGTTGCAGCACTACAATCCAGGGACAATCGTTAGGTGGCTCAATCTGGATACAGAGAGACCTGGACATTTCATTCTCGGGTATGTCTTTTGGGCCTTTAAACCGAGCATCGATGGCTTCAAACATTGTCGCAAGGTTGTTTGTGTCGATGGTACGCATTTATACTCCAAATTTTTGCACAAATTATTGATTGCGACGTCGCTGGACGCCAACCAAAACGTCTTTCCCCTGGCGTTTGCCATTGTCACGAATGAAAGTACACACTCATGGACTTGGTTCCTTACTAATTTGAAGATATTTGTTCTAGAGAATCAATCGGTTTGCCTTATTTCGGATCGTCATCCAGGTATTTAAACCTAGTAGTGTAATTTTCTCGTTATTTTCTAAAAATCAGTTACTAATCTTGGCGTACATGATGTGTACAGGTCTTACGGGAACAGTAGAAGCCACTGATTTCTTTCGTCCACCAAATGGAGTACATCGCTTCTGTCTTCGCCATTTCAAGTCAAACTTCTACAACAAATTCAAGGATCAACAATTGAAGGATCTATGTCATAGAGCCGGTACAGCGCCAACATTGGATAAATTCACCGTTCTGAACTTATATATCCTATGTGGTTTCAAATTATAATAAATTTATATTATTAAATACAATCATTATAATAATATTATAATAAATAAATAATCAATATAATCATAATAATAGATATTATTAAATACAATCATAATAATGATATTATAATAAATAAATAAATAATCAATATAATCATAATAATAAATATTATTAAATACAATCATAATAATAATATTATAATACGAATAAATAAATAATCAATATAATCATAATAATAAATATTATTAAATACAATCATAATAATGATATTATAATAAATAAATAAATAATCAATATAATCATAATAATAAATATTATTAAATACAATCATTATAATAATATTATAATAAATAAATAATCAATATAATAATAATAAATATTATTAAATACAATCATAATAATGATATTATAATAAATAAATAAATAATCAATATAATCATAATAATAAATATTATTAAATACAATCATAATAATAATATTATAATACGAATAAATAAATAATCAATATAATCATAATAATAAATATTATTAAATACAATCATAATAATGATATTATAATAAATAAATAAATAATCAATATAATCATAATAATAAATATTATTAAATACAATCATAATAATAATATTATAATACGAATAAATAAATAATCAATATAATCATAATAATAAATATTATTAAATACAATCATAATAATAATATTATAAGAAACAAATAAATAATCAATATAATCATCATCCTAAATAATAATAAAAATTGAATTTTAGTAATAATTAAAAGTAATCGATAAAATTATAATTAAATCATAATAGTCATTACAAAACACAACAAAACACAAAAATAATATTTCACAAACGACTATCGCCCATGATGAGCCAAATGACCGCCGGTCCCACACCGAGGTGGCCTACGTGCTCGATTTCCTCGACAGTTACCTTGCTCATCATCATCATCCGGACTTCGAGGTCGTCGCGGTCGTGGAGAAGGTGTTGCAAACTCCTAAAATGTGATAACAAAATTTTTGAAAATAATTTGCTCGCTTTAAATGCTAAATTGAAAAAATGTACCTGATGATCCATATACGGCTGTGAGCTGTGTTGGGCTGCAGACGATTGTAAAAAGGGCGACAAGTCGTAAAAGAAGGACGGGTTCACCTCTTCGTGCACCTGAGATGGTCCGGCCCCATATGCCTGAGAAGGTCCGGCGTCGTCTGCGTGAGAGGTTCCGACCTCGTGTGCGTGAGACTCTCCGGCGTCGTCTGCGTGAGATGGCACACTGCTTCGTCGAGTTCGGCGTCGCGAGATAAACATTTCGTCCATCTGCCGCAGTAAAGTGATCGACTGGTCATGCTCGCCGGTCTCCGCGTACTGAAGGCTGTCGTGAACCCCGCGTTCCTAAATATCGAAAAATAAATGATATAATTTGAGCTATTAATCAAATGACATTAATACATAAATTAAACTTACGATGGTCGACATAAACACCGCATCCCCCATCTGGAAGCCCTGTGACATCTGCCTCGCATGAGGGGATATGTAGAGTCGAGTGATCCGATAGTACCACTCGTAATATCCGTCCTCCACCGAGCTGAAGGTTGTCGCGGGAGGACCATTCACGACGGCGTCATCTCGTTGATCCCATAATCCAATCCAGCATGCATTCTGTGTTCTCCAATCCATCCCCGAACGCTGTCGACGCTCGTACGTATGAAGATTCGTATCGCGATACGGCGGATTAACGAGAATTCCTTGGACTATTCCGAACTGTCGCAGTACTCGTTCGGGGTAATGAAACTCCACGACATTGAACAATATCAGTGGACATGTGACGACCCTCGTTTTCTAAGTAAGATTAGTGGCGGATTTCCGCAACGTAAGCCGCGGAAGGCCCGTCTAATTAAAACTTTTTCCTAAACGATAATAATACAACAAAATGTAATTCTACATAGTAGCCTCTATACAAAGGGCATAGCCCCAAAATATCAAAAGACCAAACCCTAACATCGCTCCACAGGTCGCATCCATGTACAGCCTCACCCTCAAAAGTCCGTGGAGCACCGCCGTCAGCCCGCCTAGTCGCGACGCACATCAGCGCCAGACTCAAATGTACCTACAACACGTAAACACTGAGCTCCTCGCTCAGTAGGTGAAACATGCATGTATGCAACGTGCGCTCAACCCCATTCTCAAACCCTAACGTCTCGCATGCAATGTTCACTCTTTCTTTTCCCCACAATCCTATCTCAAATCACACAATACAGGGCCCTAGGTCAGACTCGGCACCTCGCGCGCCCATAATATAACGGAAGCTTACACTAGCAGCGTTTTGACGATCACGCAACTGCGCTGCTAGGCCGCTCTTCCATAAGCGGTTGCCGACATTGACAGCGTTTTGACGTTCACGCAACTGCCCTGTCAATGTCCCTCCACTGAAAATAATAAAATCACGACGGTTTTGCACCTCGGGACGTTTACGTCCGAGTAGACAGATCGATCACGCCTGTCTGCCGTCAGGTGTCATATGAGTACTAACCTCGACTCCTCAACGAGTCAACAATCACAATCATCTCGAACTACCCCGCTCAGCGGTACGCCCAAAATATTACCGTCTCCACACGGTATCTCACCACTGTGATATGATATGCATATGCCATGCATATAAACGTGATAACATATGAATTCGTGATTCCAATAAAATATACGTAAAACACGTGTAAATCACATAAGCACATAAGTATCACATAATGTTTGCGTGTCGTAGGTGAGTTTCACCTACCTGTCCTCCCAATAAAGTCAACCACGATATCTGGGAAATTCCCTATGCCTCGAACCTCTGAGTATCGAAATATTTCCAAACCCTACGTATCGAAAACCCTAAAATTATCAAAACCCTAAAATAATGAAAATCCTAATAACCCCAACAACTTTACAAATATAGGTAGGTCGAAAAAAATCTTTATGTCCATACTGAAAACTTAAAGACACATGTTGAAGACTTTGGTACTTATATTATATTAATACCGAAGAGAAAATTTATCAAACTATCTTACTTGCCGAAACTTCTAGGAGAAGAAAGGCACCGAAAACTTTAAAACCATATTGAAGACTTCTATGTATAAAGTAGAATGCAGAACTTAGTTATCAGATGCCGAACTCGTTTGAATACTCTAACTACTATGAAATTTAATACATAAGGAAGTTCCAAAAACCGTGGGGTCTAATACATAATACTATCATTGCCGAAAACCTAAAATATCAAAAGGTGTGAATGTATATATAGAAATCTTTTTCTAAGTCCAAAAACCTGATCATGTATCCACTAACGAATCAAACTTCAAAATCTGTATATTCCTTAAATTCTAAGCATCTTATCAACCATTCAAACACCCAAAACGATTAATATAAGCATAATACTCAACTGTTTCGAAATCTGATATCTAAATCTTAACATATAAGTTTACGAAGACATCATCTTATTTATTTAAAACACTAAATAAACCACATAAATTATACCTATGATTGTGAATCACACTCACGGGTTTTCAGGTGAGATTCTCTTATGATTACCAACTTGACTACAATAACTCGTAGATTTATGTATATAATACATGAAGATTGGTCAATCTATGCTAAGTTAAAGAATTATACCTCACTTCTCTTTAGGTCCTTCCGATTTGTTGGGTGTATGAAGTTGTAGCTCTTTGTTCTTCTCCTATTTTTCGTTGCTTTGCTAAATGGGAGTTTCATTTACTAAGTTAAGGATATATATACTGAAGTAAGGTTTTAAAAAGGAATGACGTTAATTAGACAACTTGGCAGATGACGAGTTTTACCTAGGAATTAAGTAATCTTATATTTATCTCAAACTTTGGGCTTGTGGGCTTTAACTCGAAACATTACCCAATTAAATATGGCCCAAGTTAATTGGTTCTTAATTATATAAGTTCGTTTAAGTCTTTGGTAAGTGTTGAAGTAATTCTGAAATTAGTAAATTCGGAATTTCGTCCACGACCTAAATTTCTTTATCAAACTTCCTAACTTGCAACATTACATAATTGATTTATATTAAAATTCTGAAAATCCCGTATTAAAATTTAC
Source organism: Craterostigma plantagineum (assembly GCA_027422505.1). Classification (NCBI taxonomy): domain Eukaryota; kingdom Viridiplantae; phylum Streptophyta; class Magnoliopsida; order Lamiales; family Linderniaceae; genus Craterostigma; species Craterostigma plantagineum. Next base: position 28,585,620 of record JAPQWV010000003.1, on the reverse strand, counting down.
GGGTATTACAATCTCCCCCCTTAAAAAGAATTTCGTCCCCGAAATTCAGTGGTAGGGAGTTCGAGTTCTGCTCTACGACTAGACTCATCCGTCTATTTTATGCGTTCTCTAGGCATATCACTCCTATTTCTACCACGCTTCCGCTGCGCACTCTAGCTAAATCTAGCTAAGCATCCTTATTATATACAAATAGCCACGTAAGCAAATTATATATAAATAGCCACGTAAGCAAATAATCACATCGTACCGTAAAACTTATAGGCAAGGCTGATCCTCCACGCTTTTGAGCGACCGTACATGGACAGTCTACAGAATCTGTATCCTAAGCTCTGATACCACCTGTGACGACCCTCGTTTTCTAAGTAAGATTAGTGGCGGATTTCCGCAACGTAAGCCGCGGAAGGCCCGTCTAATTAAAACTTTTTCCTAAACGATAATAATACAACAAAATGTAATTCTACATAGTAGCCTCTATACAAAGGGCATAGCCCCAAAATATCAAAAGACCAAACTCTAACATCGCTCCACAGGTCGCATCCATGTACAGCCTCACCCTCAAAAGTCCGTGGAGCACCGCCGTCAGCCCGCCTAGTCGCGACGCACATCAGCGCCAGACTCAAATGTACCTACAACACGTAAACACTGAGCTCCTCGCTCAGTAGGTGAAACATGCATGTATGCAACGTGCGCTCAACCCCATTCTCAAACCCTAACGTCTCGCATGCAATGTTCACTCTTTCTTTTCCCCACAATCCTATCTCAAATCACACAATACAGGGCCCTAGGTCAGACTCGACACCTCGCGCGCCCATAATATAACGGAAGCTTACACTAGCAGCGTTTTGACGATCACGCAACTGCCCTGCTAGGCCGCTCTTCCGTAAGCGGTTGCCGACATTGACAGCGTTTTGACGTTCACGCAACTGCCCTGTCAATGTCCCTCCACTGAAAATAATAAAATCACGACGGTTTTGCACCTCGGGACGTTTACGCCCGAGTAGACAGATCGATCACGCCTGTCTGCCGTCAGGTGTCATATGAGTACTAACCTCGACTCCTCAACGAGTCAACAATCACAATCATCTCGAACTACCCCGCTCAGCGGTACGCCCAAAATATTACCGTCTCCACACGGTATCTCACCACTGTGATATGATATGCATATGCCATGCATATAAACGTGATAACATATGAATTCGTGATTCCAATAAAATATACGTAAAACACGTGTAAATCACATAAGCACATAAGTATCACATAATGTTTGCGTGTCGTAGGTGAGTTTCACCTACCTGTCCTCCCAATAAAGTCAACCACGATATCTGGGAAATTCCCTATGCCTCGAACCTCTGAGTATCGAAATATTTCCAAACCCTACGTATCGAAAACCCTAAAATTATCAAAACCCTAAAATAATGAAATCCTAATAACCCCAACAACTTTACAAATATAGGTAGGTCGAAAAAAATCTTTATGTCCATACTGAAAACTTAAAGACACATGTTGAAGACTTTGGTACTTATATTATATTAATACCGAAGAGAAAATTTATCAAACTATCTTACTTGCCGAAACTTCTAGGAGAAGAAAGGCACCGAAAACTTTAAAACCATATTGAAGACTTCTATGTATAAAGTAGAATGCAGAACTTAGTTATCAGATGCCGAACTCGTTTGAATACTCTAACTACTATGAAAATTTAATACATAAGGAAGTTCCAAAAACCGTGGGGTCTAATACATAATACTATCATTGCCGAAAACCTAAAATATCAAAAGGTGTGAATGTATATATAGAAATCTTTTTCTAAGTCCAAAAACCTGATCATGTATCCACTAACGAATCAAACTTCAAAATCTGTATATTCCTTAAATTCTAAGCATCTTATCAACCATTCAAACACCCAAAACGATTAATATAAGCATAATACTCAACTGTTTCGAAATCTGATATCTAAATCTTAACATATAAGTTTACGAAGACATCATCTTATTTATTTAAAACACTAAATAAACCACATAAATTATACCTATGATTGTGAATCACACTCACGGGTTTTCAGGTGAGATTCTCTTATGATTACCAACTTGACTACAATAACTCGTAGATTTATGTATATAATACATGAAGATTGGTCAATCTATGCTAAGTTAAAGAATTATACCTCACTTCTCTTTAGGTCCTTCCGATTTGTGGGTGTATGAAGTTGTAGCTCTTTGTTCTTCTCCTATTTTTCGTTGCTTTGCTAAATGGGAGTTTCATTTACTAAGTTAAGGATATATATACTGAAGTAAGGTTTTAAAAAGGAATGACGTTAATTAGACAACTTGGCAGATGACGAGTTTTACCTAGGAATTAAGTAATCTTATATTTATCTCAAACTTTGGGCTTGTGGGCTTTAACTCGAAACATTACCCAATTAAATATGGCCCAAGTTAATTGGTTCTTAATTATATAAGTTCGTTTAAGTCTTTGGTAAGTGTTGAAGTAATTCTGAAATTAGTAAATTCGGAATTTCGTCCACGACCTAAATTTCTTTATCAAACTTCCTAACTTGCAACATTACATAATTGATTTATATTAAAATTCTGAAAATCCCGTATTAAAATTTACGGGTATTACAGGACACCTCGATCGACAAGCCATCGGTAAGCATGCTGGAGAAAGAGCGACAATCTCTGGATCGCTCATGTTGTACGGAGTCCACGCAAATTGATGCGGCTGCATGCGATCAATGCACTCGCGGATCGTGCGTACGTTCGAATTCGTCGCCGTAGTGAAATTGAAGAATGAGTTCCACCTATCAATTTACACGCCATTTATAAAAGTAAGAATGTAAAATATTTGCCAAATTTCGGAAATTTTACACAGACCTCGCAGCATGTGGCGGGGCCGGTAAGAGTATCCCGTCGACGACATGTGGCTCCATCGTGATACGAATATCACCCGTACTGGCTGAAATGGCAAAATCCTCACATATGCCCATGCCTAAAACAAATCATCCGTTCTAAATAAATGTTTAAAACTATTAAAATATGATAATGTTTTCTATATAATTACCTGCAACAGCCGTAGAGGTCCGCCTATATTTAGCTTTTTTCGGCTCGCTGGCCGAACGAAGCTCTCTGTATAGGAACGACAGCACTGCACTGCCCCAACTATATGCGCTCACCTCCTCAATATCCTCCAACAGCTGAAGGTAACTCAATGATACGGTGCTGGCGCTACAATCGGGGAACATCACGGCACCGAAGAGCAGCATCGCATAACCCCGTGCGGATTGCTCGACCTCTTCCTCATCGCTATCATCCGTTATCGGATTATGCAACAACCAACTCGATAATGACTTCATCGAAAGCGATGACCCCCTAATTTTATCCGCCGGCGGTCTAAAACCTAGCAACTCCTCACACTCGTCCATCCACTGAGTATGGGACCTAGTATAAATCATATCCGAGACACATTTACCATCTACAGGCAACCCCCACAAGATACCTACGTCCTGTAAGGTAACCGTCGCCTCCCCAACAGAAAAATGAAACGTATGGGTCTCCTTCCTCCAACGCTCTACCAACGCTGTAATCAAATGAGGGTCAACCCTCTGTGACATACAGCTGTAGACGCTGTACAGACCCATCTCATTCAACTTTCCTAGTAAGCGACCGTGAAGGATGTTCGGTGCTTCTCTAGTACCACACACTACATTCTCTAACGACCTAATCTTAATAGTTCTATCTATCGCCGTCTCATCTAATAACAAATCCCTACTACGGTGATTTGACTGCATCGTCAACACCGAACTATCAATAGGCCCGTAAGTAGAATCGAAATCCATTCTACAATTAAAATAACAAACCAAACAAATCAAAATCAATTTGATAATAATGAAATTAACGCAAAAAATAATATTTCATATCGTAACGGGCTAACCAAATTATTCGCTTCAAAGGACTGTGTCTAGGCGGCGGGGCGGCGTCTCGGGCAGCCGGGCAGTTGGGCAGTGCGGGCCGGCGGGACAGCGGAAGAACGACGGGCCGGCGGGGCAGTGGTGCTCGGCGGGCTGCGGGGCAGTGGGAACGACGGGGTGGCGGTGCAGGCGGGGCGACGGGGCAAGGCGTGCTGGCGGGGCAGAGCGAGGCGGCGGGCCGGTGGGCCAGGGCGTGGTGGCGGGGCAGAGTGGCAGCCGGGCAGTGGGGCAGGCGGTGGTGGCGGGGCAGAGCGAGGCGGCGGGCCGGTGGGGCAGGGAGTGGCGGCGGCGCAGTGGGGCTCGGAGGCGGCGGGGCTGCGGGTTGGTTCGCAGAGATGGCGGCGGAGGCACGGGTTAGGCGGCGGAGGCGTCGAGGCACGGGTTAGGCGGCGGCGTGGAGGTCTTCGTCTGCTTCGTCGTCGTCGGGTTCGTCGTCGTCGTCGCTTCGTCGCCGTCGTCGTCGCGTGTTTCGGATCGTCGGCTCGTCTTCGTCGCGATGGTTACTACACGTAAGGCGCACGCGCCAGCTCGGATCGTAACTCGTATCTCCAGAATACGAGTTACTAACTCGTAATCTGGGATTACGAAAATTGCTATTTTATTAATTCTTTTCAAATTCCGTTTATTTTGTTAATACTTTTTTTTTTTTGTTTATTTAATTAAAAATACCGTCTTTATATATAAATTTTATCATATGATAATATCTTGAATTGACATTAGTGGCTGGCTGGGTAACATTTTCTTGAGACAGTTTAATACAGCAAGTGAAGGACTTTGAAATTATTAGCTTAAGGTAGCTTCTCAATTTGAAGCACTATTACAGCAAGAAATTTCTGGGGAAGGTGATATTTTATTTTCTTACACACGATATCGTATTATACAATCAATTTTCTTGCTCGGTAGTTACAACTAAAGGTGGTCTTCCCTTTTCTCTGACCACACACGCTATTGCATTATGCAAGTAATGCTAGCCCTTTTCCTTCTCTAGTCAACCATCTTGTGAAAGGTTGTAATAATTTTCTTTCTATTGGCTGAGCTAAGTTAGGCAAGGTTGGCCTTAGATTAACTTCTAGAGGCATTTGCCATCTTCGATAGCATGAACGTATACATTGACTTCGTTAGCTATGTAGAGTGCTTGGTCCGAGATAGAGTTATTATTACAACTCCTGAACCAGTTTTGTACCAGGAAAAGTTAGAGGACGAAAAGCGAATTTCATGAAAGTTACATGGAAAGTGCTCGGTTTGAGATGAGTTATTGTTATTACACACGCTTTGCGAAACAATATACACAAACAAATCGCATATCGAAATACCCGCAAAAAAAAAAACATTCAATGATGAATGGAGTAAACCGTCTGCAGAGTCGTGAGGCAAAGCAGCGTAGTCGCCCCGCAGACCGCCATTATGCTCCAAGGGCTCTGAAACCGAGTGTGTATTAAATCGGCCGTCCACGTCTTGGCTCGATTTCGACAATGCTCGCCGATCATCTCCTTTACGTCGCTAAAAACGTCCAAATGAACGATCCCATAAGTGTCGATGTCCTTAAAGGCCTTCACCACTTGCTCGTGGTTCGAGTACTTGTTGAACAGTATCCCCCTTTTCTGCAGTTCCTTTACGTCCTCGGGCCCCTCGATTAGGGACTTCATTAGGATCGTGTAAGAAAGTACGGTGTAGTCCTCGTCTGTGTCGGGGGAGAGTTCATAGGCGATTAGGTTGAGGAGTATCACTTGGTGCTGGTCGGAGACGTAGCGGATGGGTAGTTGGAGTACTCCGTAGTAGGAGTAGGACTTGAACCTTACGTCTTTCAGGGAGTAGGAAGAGCTCGGACCGAAGTAGATTCCCTTTGCTTTGAGGTCCATGACAGACCGAAACATTCGTTGGGAGTGGTAGAGCACGTCCTCGTTCTTCCTCTTCATCGACAGTACTCTCGGCAGCTTGTGCCATAGTCTGGAACCTGCGGAGTCGAAAATCGTTAAATTGCTTCAATTTTGAAAGTTAGTGTCCTTAAATTACAATTTCGCGAGTTGTGTGTCCCAAAATTTCCACTCTAAAATTGTATGACGCAAAGATAATAGTCAACCCCGAAAAAAATCATTAAATTTTGCTTTAATTTTGAAAGCTAGTGTACCTAAATTTCAACCGCGTAAGTTGGACATATCGAAAGTCTCTGTCTCAATTTATTATCCTACTTTTTGTCCCGCAATTTAGAAGATACAAAATAAAAATACTTGTCGAAAAATATAAAATATGGATATCAATTTGATCGTAAAGAAATAAACAATAAAATTAAATATGTTTATTTGTTTATATCTTATAAATCAAATGAAATAACGATGATTTTAGGATTTGGTGGAATATGTAACTAGAATATTTTAAAATAAATAAATCAAAAGGAAAAATCTTAACCCTTTGGATATGCCACTTGTCAAGATGACGAGGGAACAAAAAATAAGATACTCCCTCCGATTTTTTTTAGGTGTCGTTTAAGGTTTTTGCACTCATATTAAGAAATTGAATAAAATGTCTAATATACCCCTAATTAATTGCTTAAGACTATTTAATATATTCTATTTAATAATATTTAAAAGGGCAAAACTGGAAATATGAAAAATATTTGTCTTGAAATCTGTAAAAAAGACAACTAATTAGAAACAAAATTACGGAGCTAAAACGACATGTAAATAAAATCGGAGGGAGTGATAAAGTGAGACACGATCCACAAAGTTGTCAGGTATACCTAATTGGACATCATGAATGTGCACCCTCAAATTGCAGGACGCGGAAATAATAGTAAACGCAGAAAGAAATTATTATTATTACTACTTCAATTATGAAATATTGAATAAGTAAACGCAGAAAGAAATTATTATTACTACTTCAATTATGAAATATTGAAAGTTAGTGCCCTTAAACTGCAACAACATGACCGTCGACATACCGGACTGACTACGCTTCGATATCTTCGGCTTGATAGGCTCCTCCTCGTCCTCGTCCTCGTCCTCCCCGCCCTGGGCGATCGTCCTCCACACGGCCTCCAAGAGATGGAGCGGAGGATCCTCGTTTTCCCTCGGATCCTCACCTTCTCCTGCGACCCGTCCCTCAGCAGCAACCACACAAGAACCGATTCAAAAGCACCTCCCACTCCTTCCCTCCTCGGCAGCCGATCAACGCCTTTATAACGAAGAACGGGACTTGGTTCTCGAGCTTCACGACGTCCCGGAGTATGAACGGGAACGCCGCGAGCCCGAACTTGTTCCTCCACTCCGAGAGGTTGTTCCCCGACACGCGCGTCTCGTTCGCCATGTAGTTCACGACGAAGCTACCGTCTCGGAGCATCATTATGGCCAATTGCGAGTCGTCGTACTGCGATAGGAGCGACGACTCGGCGTAGCTTTCCCTCACTCGGCCGATGAGGTCCGTGATTTTGCGCAGGAGGGCATTTTCCTTCTCCTTGATTCCCTCGACGAGCCATTGGACGCATCGGGGCTTGAATTCCTCGGAATTGGAGAGCTCCGGGCTTCCGTGGTGGTAGGGCCCGAGGGAGACGATCGATGGATCGTAGACGCGCTCGATGTGGTGCTTCTTGCGGCTTATTTGGGGTATGACTTTGTGCATTCTTCGGCGGCGGCAAGTGCCGAGGTCGAGTTTGAGGCATTTTTCCTGGTGGGTTATGATGTCGATTATTTTCTCGTGGGTGTTTTCCATGGAGAGTTGGGACTTTTGCTTTGTGCTGTTATTTGATCTTTGCCTAAAACACACAGAAGCTGTGGAAAAATGAGTGGAAGTCGAGGATTATGCCTTAGCTAAGCTACATTATTGTCCTTCCTAACGTCTTAGTCAAGCATAGTCTAGGTCAATTGTTAAAATAATTCTCTCTCCAAAATGTTTATGGACATTTGAGAGTGACACGGGAATTAAGAAACTAAAAATTTGAATAATGTAGTACAATTAAAAGGTAAAAAAGTATATATTTTGACGCGTCTTTTAAGAATATTTAATATTATTATATTGATTGTTTATGATAGTTAACGAAATGTATAAAAGATGTGGGATTTGACGCGTGTTTTAAGAATATTTAATATTATTATATTGATTGTTTATGATAGTTAAGAAAATGTATAAAAATGTGGGACGCCCTATTAGTAAAATGTAGGATAGAGGGTGTATCTATTTTTGTTTGAAATGAAATTTACAAAATTAAAATACGATTTAAGTGAAACCATCTCCGATGAGATTGTTTTTTTACCTTTGAGAGTAGTTCATTATCGGTAGCCGATTGAGTGAAACCATCTCGGATGGGGAAAATAACGACGCAGTTAAAGTGCTCATTTACATGCATCTGAACTCAGGTCTACGGATCTTACATGAATCCTAACGGTCACATTTGAAAAGAAGAATCAACGTTCTAATGTTATGGTAGCTAAAATACAGTAAACATATTCGATTCTTTGGTTTGATTTGATTTTTTTTAACAAATAACTACGTCAGCCGTGTGGATAAATTCTCTTTTTTGATTTCGTGTGATTCTCGTTTAGTGGAAATGTATTATTTCTTATAAATTATTATCGGCGTCCTTTGTCTTTCTTTACCTCTCATTTCCCAGAAATTTCCCTAGTCGTGGTTGTTGGCCTGGCCTATCAGCTGCTAATGACATTTGATTAAAGTTTGATTGAATAATAGCGTGGAATCTAAGTGTGAATCGACGCAGACACTATGAAGATGCCAATGCTGTCTCTTTCTTTTGTCTTTAAAGTAATATAAACACTTGATTAGGTATAGATAAATCATATGAATATATACATTTTTTTTTCAAACGTTAGTTTGCCATTACTAAAAAATAAGTCGGGCTCAAAAACCCACAAAGCCCCTGGTCATATCACAAATGCCAGAGGAAAGACACCTCATCAAGAGGACAGAAAACTCCTACGAGAGGAGACACAAACACCTCAAAAAGAGGACAGAACACTCCTACTAGACGAGACAAAATTCCCACAAGGGGAAACAAAAGCTGAACGAAAACTCTCTAAAACTAAGATAAGAAGAACTAAAAAACAAGTCAAAATCAAGCTTAAAACTCCATATATTAGTGGCTATTAAACTCAAAGATGAAATATTGATCACTTTCCTCCATCTTCATTTTGAAAAACATGTCTTCTTCAGAAAGAACCTCCGTAAAGGAGGACGGCGAGTGGAGGCGAAGCGACGGCGGAGGCAAAGGCAGTGGTACTGATGAGGCAGAAACAACGGAGGCGGGGAGGCTGTGCGGCTGTTTGAGAAGGCGGGGCAGGTGGGGCGGTGGATGAGGCGTAGGCGGTGGAGGCGGCGGCATCGAGTAGAGGCGGAGACAGCGGTGGCGGCGGCGGCGGCGAGCAAAGACAGAAGCAATAGTGACGGAGGCGGCCGCGACGGAGACGGAAACGGTGGAGGGTGTCGAGCCGAGGTGGATCAAAATGATAATCAAACACTTAGATTTTTTTTGAAACACCCAATCCTTTTTTTTAATTAGAAAACCTAGAATCCTTTTTTTTTAATTTTACACAAAACTAATCCTATTTAACAAAAAAACCCCAAAACAATCCATTAACGACGGAGTACTCAATCCATTTTGTAGCTTCTTCTTTATTTTTTATTTGATTTTTTAGTTTGTATCGGCTCTTGTAAATGATTTGGAATCATGATATCATTTTTCGATGCGCGAACAGTGGAAGCGCAATGTATCATTGTTCGATGCGCTACCTTCCACATTTTATTACTTCATTCCAAATGCATCCTAAAGATTCCGTCATGCTGACAAATTCGAAAGAGCGAAAACAATATATGTAAACGACGATAAACAGCGGACGAGTCATATTAGGGTTTCGATTCATTCGTTCACACGATTGTGTCTTCTAAAATAATCGCAGTCTCAGCTGCATTATACTTTTATTCAAGAGATGAAGCAACTCGATAAGCGACACCCTCATATCATCACTTTGAATTTGAGGACTGCAAATCGCGAACAAGAGAGTAGAGAATGTACGTCGAAATTCCACAGAACGAAGATGAAGAATGTTCCTCGCTTCTATAACGATCCGGTGATTGTTCATTTGAAGCTTGAAATCCAACAGATGCAGCATTAGTAGCAGTAGTAGTAGCAGTAGCAGCTGCCCATGGCCAGCCACTTTTCCTCGGATCGCAAATAGCTGTAAGAAGTCCGCGTGATACGTCTTCTCGTCTCAACCGTCGAAGAAAATCGTCGAAGCCGTCGAGGTTCTGAACCACGAACTGGCATATCGCTCCGCCTGTACCGTTGAGTCGATGGCCTCTTTTTACCAAGGAGTCTCGATCCTCTTTGGGGAGCTCAAAGTGTCCCCCGTCGAAGACCGTCCAGTTCTCGTAAGAGACGACCTCTACGTCAATCTGCGTACGTATTACACGCGGTAGATTCTCGAGTAATAGACTTATAAACTATAGCAAGTTGTTATTCGCAATCGAGGAAGAGTACTTTCGTACCGAGTGGTATATTCTCGGTCTTTCGACCGCCGCCAAAGGCTCCATCCCCAGGACGAAATGGTTGATGAATATCTGAATCGCAGCGGGGATAATGTTCGAGCCGCCACCGCATCCTAGAGCTCCGGCGAATTGACCGTCCTATTGAACGGTTTTCGACTTCGTGATTGATTTGAAGTCGAAAAATTTTGCGCATGTCGATGGATTACCTTTAGTATGATGATAGGAGCTGTAGAAGAAAGCGCCCGTTTACCAGGTTTGATGTGATTCGCCTCGGCGGGAGGTAGTTTGTTTTCTTCGGATTTATTGACAGTCTGTAGTGAGAAATCGTCCATCTGATTGTTGAGGATTATGCCCGTCGAAGTCGACAGCATGCCCGAGCCGAAAAGATTGTTCAACGTAGTCGTCATCGAAACTACGTTTCGATCGGAATCGACGACGCATATATGGCTCGTACCTTGGTCCTCGAGCTGACTCCACCTATAGAAATACGACGAAAAAGAGATAGGATTATCGTTGTGTCACTTGATAGACAATGGAAATTCTCGCCGCAACGGTGTAAATCAACCGTTAATGACTAGTTTGCCAAAAATTTTAAACTTGAAGGAATCGTACACTTTATTTTTTTATATTTATTTCAGATATGCCGCATCACTTTTTTTTCTTTAGATAATGTGAGATTTTCTTCGTATTGATGGCCATGAGGATTCACTCACATGACTTCTTGGCCTGGGCTCGGATACCATGTTAAAATGACCTATTTTGAACTTCAAGATACCGTATTGCAGTTTAATTATATACTTTACATCCAACGCCTACCTGTTATTATAGTGTTCGGCACCAAATGTAGAATCGTCAAGTATCTTTTTTCTAATATCATCCGCAAAAGATTGGTTGAACATTTTAGATACGGTTTCGCCGATATCTTCAAAAGCGGGATCTCCCAAATTCATCCTAATCGCAAACATATGCTTCAGAGCCTCGACCAGGCGATTCAAGCCCTCGGGACCCCTGAGATCGTCTTTACTTCCGTAACCGTCTAAGACATTCAAAACCTGTCCGAAACAAAGCATTCATTCGACGCAAAATCGAATATTATTCATGTGAAAAACAATTCAAACCGAGCGAGAAAACGCTCACCAAGCCCAAACCCAGTGCACCAGTAGACGGCGGAGGAGCGCCTAATATATCGTATCCGAAAGCTTTGTTCGACAAGGGTTCCGTAAGATTAACCCTATAGCTTCTCATGTCGTCCATTTCCAAAATCCCCCCGGCCTTTCGCACTTCGTCGACTAGAGTTCGCCCGATGGGTCCGTCGTACAGCGCCCTCGGCCCTTGCTCCGCTATGGCCATTAGAGTGTTGCCCAACTCGACATTATAGCAAGTGTCGCCGGCCTCTAAGACCTTTCCGTTCCTTGTAAACATTTGTCTCAATCCAGGATCATCAGCTATAACTTTTGGCTCAGCTGCCAAGTAATGCCCAGTAGAAGGACTGATCGAAAAACCTTCCACGGCGAACTTAATCGCGGGCTCGAATAATTCCCTCCACGGCAATTGTCCGTACCTCAGCCAGGCGGCGTGTAGCCCCGCAACCTCGCCGGGAACACTTATCGACAACGGGCCGCGCGACTTGGCCTTGGGATTATCTTCGTACATTTCCTATATATGCGTAAAAAGTAAATGGACAAAAAACGTAGAATGAAAGTATGAAGATTTCTTTTCAATTGCATCTCGGCACATTAAGGGCGATTTGATTATGCGGAATTCGGTGTGGAAAAGAAAAGAAAATCTGTTATGGTACGACACACAAAGCGTAACGTACAATGATGATCCGGTGCGTATCATAACGTTTTTCTTTTCTTTTCCGCGGAGGATTCCGCATACCAAAGTAAGCACCCTACGTGACTGATGCGGGAGAGGATAGGAAATCTCGAACAAAAAACTGGAAACCCTCGAAGCAGCCGAAGGCGCCGTTTCCCTCATGTCGATCGCAACGGCGCCCCTCGAAGAGGAATCCCTGACGACCATAAAGCCTCCGCCTCCGATCCCGCTCGAGGTCGGGCTCACCACGCCGAGGCAAAGCGCGACGGCCACGGCTGCATCGACGGCGTGGCCGCCCCTCGAGAGGATCGACCCGCCGACCTCAGAACATCGGCCGTCGTCTGCAGCAACGACGGCTTCGAAGGACTGAACGACGTTGATCCTACTTGTCCATGGGTTACTACTAGTACTATTACTGCCATCCTTTGACTTGCGAACTTGTCTTGCCTCACCCAAGCCAAAGTCTGCGAATCAAAATATATGTACATATATCTATATGTATTCATCTTTAAGCTTGAATGGGAGAGAGAACTTACACGAAATGACTGTGATGATCGCTGCAGTGAGTAAGACAATTCTAAGACGCATGGTGGTTTCCCTCTAGTTTGACTTTTTCTTTGTTGGTATCGTAACGTAAGTTGTGTTCGGATTATATAACTTAACGTATAATGATTGGTGAATATAATAAAAGAAAATTAAATGCGTTTGGTGGTATCTTACGGCGGGAAAAAGAATTATAATATACGAAGTCTACTCTTCCCTTTACTCTACTTCATGTGGGAGGAGGTGGGGAGCCATGCAGCCAACCTAACTTGATTTTTATAACATTGAATAAAGTAAATAACATGTGAGTGTATTATGTACCCTGCGCGAGGTCAATTTATTTGTCGAGATGTGTTCTTCCTTCCTTCGATTTTAATAACATTTTAATTTAATTATCGCCAAGTTAAAAGAAAAAAAAAAAAGAAGTCAACTATTATTAGGGTTTTTTTTTTTTTTCCGTGCACCCATTAAGCAACAAATCCCACAAGGTAGGCGTTCGGGGGAATAATCTCCTTGATTACGGTTCAATTCATCACTGTCAATGTTAGTGTGGCTTAGGAGCATACTTTTGTTTCGTAACCGAAGATAAGGTTCATATTTCCGCGATTTTGTCGTAAATCACTCTCGTCAAATCATTAATTTTTCAAGATCCACTAAACCCAAATTCAAGTAAAACTTATGGGATACTTAAGCGTCCGATTAACAAGAAAACAACCCAATGCTTCTCTAGTTCGGGGCCCTTTCGGTCCTCATCGATCAAGTCGAAGATGTACGCCTCGATGGCTTTCCCCAGCCTCCTCGGCGTGCCTTCCTTACAAACCCTAATCAAGTTCGCATTAGATAAATCCTCGCATTCTCGACGTTCGTGTCCACTCCGCCGTACGAAGGCCACCCAGTCTCGGAACGACCACGTCGACGACGTCTCGGTCACGGCCGACCTTCGTATGATAGCGATAATTTCCGTACACTACGACGCTCGAAGGAGACGTGAATATGGCGTAGTCCAAGCATATGTCCTTCGTGTCGCTTCCGTAGGCGAAGTAGGGGTACACGTTAAGGAGGAACGGGGTATTGGTTTGGGCCATAAACTCGACGCGCGGGCCGAACGATGAAGGGACGAGATCGGGATGGAATTCGCCTTTGGAAGGGCCCGAGGACTCCCATGCTCAGTGCGGTCGAGACCTTTACTTTCAGTTTGGAAATGAAATACATAAAATTGAGATGTGATGCGCTGTCATTAAGCTTTTAGGCGGAGTGCTCACGCTATCAGAGGTCCTGCCTAGAAGTTATGAGTACGAACTCTGCCCATCGGTGGAGATACATTAGGTCCATGGGATCAGGAGACTCCACTAAAAATAATACTAATAATATGCGTGGAATTTCTTGATGGATTGTAAAGGAGTAGTGTATTCGTGGTTATCGAGGAATCTTCCTCACCAGTTTTGTACCGATAAAAGTTACAGGACTAAAAGCGAATTTCTTGAAACTTACATGGAACTGTTTGGTCTGAGAGACTCATTATTACACACAAATTGAGAAACAGTTCAACGAACAAAACATAGATCGAATTATTTCGAAAAAAAACAACATTCAATGACGGATGGAGTAAACCGTCTGCAGCGTCGTGAGGCAAAGCAACATTGTCGCCCCGCAGACCGCCATTATGCTCCAAGGGCTCTGAAACCGAGTGTGTATTAAATCGGCCGTCCAAGTCTTCGCTTTGTTGCGGCAATGCTTGCCAATCTTCTCCTTGACGTCGCTAAAAACGTCCAAATGAACGAAACCGTACGTGTCGATGTCCTTAAAAGCCTTCACAACTTGCTCGTGGTTCGAGTACTTGTTGTACAATATCCCCCTTTTCTGCAGTTCCTTTACGTCCTCGGGCCCCTCGATTAGGGACTTCATTAGGATCGTGTAAGAAAGTACGGTGTAGTCCTCGTCTGTGTCGGGGGAGAGTTCGTAGGCGATTAGGTTGAGGAGTATCACTTGGTGCTGGTCAGAGACGCAGCGGATGGGTAGTTGGAGTACTGCATAGTAGGAGTAGGACTTGAACCTTACGTCTTTCAGTGAGTAGGACGAGCTCGGGCCGAAGTAGATTCCCTTGGCTTTGAGGTCCATGACGGACCGTAACATTCGTTGGGAATGGTAGAGCACGTACTCGTTCTTCCCCTTCAGCGACAGTACTCTCGACAGCTTCTCCCATACTTTGGAACCTGCCAAGACAAACAATTCTTAAATTGCTTTAGTTTTGAAAGTTAGCGTCTTAAATTGCAATTTTGCCGCTCTAAAATTGTACGACGCAAAAATAATAGTCAACCCCAAAAAAATCCTTAAATAATGTTTCAATTTTAGAAGTTAGTGTCCGTAAATTGCAATCACGTAAGTAGGCATCTCCAAAGCGTCAAACCCCTTGCCCCAAAAAAAAAAATTATCTAACCATGAAAAAAATTACGAACTTGACAT
The DNA here is from genome assembly GCA_027422505.1 of Craterostigma plantagineum. NCBI lineage: Eukaryota > Viridiplantae > Streptophyta > Magnoliopsida > Lamiales > Linderniaceae > Craterostigma > Craterostigma plantagineum. Next base: position 28,570,337 of record JAPQWV010000003.1, on the reverse strand, counting down.
GTATCTATACTCTTTTATTAAGAGTCAAGGCTTATGATAAACTGTCAAAATTTAGTGTATCAATTGGGATTAATTTAAAAAGTAATATTAAAATCAAGAAGACCATCCACTATAATTTCATGAGATCCTGATTGGGCATCATGAACGTGTCATCCTCAAATTGCATGACACGAAAATAATAGTAAAACCCAAAAAAATTAATAATGCTTCAATTACGAAAGTTAGTGTCCTTAAATTGCAACCACGTAATACTGCTGTCGCGGAAAGAAATTGTTTTTTTCCTATCCCGAGATATCCCACACAGCCTGACTATGACTAACCGCCACACACTCCAAAGGTGGGACTAATCCCCAGGGCCAGATGGATACATTCCAAACCCATCCGACAACGATAGTCATGTGGTAAAATCCCCATAGGGACTTCTCAAAGGAATTGTAAGAGGTCGATCACTGACCACCTAGTCACAATGCCTTTGAGGCCTCCCATCAACCATTAGGCCAGATCATTGGCGAAAAGAAATTGTTTATCTAGAAAAAACATTGCGAATTTCTCGACCATACCGAATTGGCTTCGCTTCGATATCTTCGGCTTGATAGGTTCCTCCTCCTCGTCCTCCCGGCCATGGACGATCGCCCTCCATACGGCCTCCAGGAGGTGCAGCGGAGGATCCTCGTTTTCCCGAGGAATCCTCACCCGCTCCTGCGGCTTGTCCCTGAGCAGCAACCACACCAAGAAACGTTTTAACAACTCCTCCCACTCCTTCCCTTCTAGGGAACCAATCAACGCCTTTATCACGAAGAACGGGACTTGGTTCTCGAGCTTCATCATGTCCCGGAGTATGAAAGGGAATGAAGCGACGCCGAAGGTGTTCCTCCACTCCGAGAGGTTGTTCCCCGACACGCGCGTCTCGTTCGCCATGTAGTTCACGACGAAGCTACCGTCTAGGAGCATCATTATGGCCAATTGCGAGTCGTCGTACTGCTATAGGAGCGATGACTCTGCGTAGCTTTCCCTCACTCGGCCGATGAGGTCCGTGATTTTGCGCAGGAGGGCATTTTCCTTCTCCTTGCTTCCCTCGGCGAGCCAACGCACGCAGTGGGATTTGAATTCCTCGGACTTGGAGTGCTCAGGGCTTCCGTGGTGGTAGGGCCCGAGGGCGACGATCGACGGCTCGTAGACGCGCTCGATGTGGTGCTTTTTGCGGCTTATTTGGGGTATGACTTTGTGCATTCTTCGGCGGCGGCGCGTGCCAAGGTCGAGTTTGAGGCATTTTTCTTGGTGGGTTATGATGTCGATTATTTTTTCGTGACTGTTTTCCATGGAAAGTAGTTGGGACTTTTTTGCTTTTCCTAAGAAACAAAGCAGTGGAGGAGGAAAATGTGGGAGAGGATTACAGCGCGGAGCTGCATTACTGTCTTCTTAATGTGTCTTTATCAATTGTTATTTTGTTCAACTCTTGGATGGATAGTGGGGAAAAAAGGCATTTTTGCTTGTAAATTAATATGCCGTTGTTTGTCTTTATATTTGCCTTCATTTCCCAGATATTTCCTTAGTCAGAGTGGTTGGCATGCTGCTAATGACATCGATTAAAATTTTATTGAATGATGGTAGAGTCACTACTTACTACGCAAGATGCCACGATCTCTTTCTTCTCTTCGATGAAAAAATAAAAAGTTTATGGTTGGTTTCAGTTACCTGCTTTAGTGATCAATCCTAGGATACTAGTACAATTGACGACTGCAACAAAAAAAATTCGTAATTTTGTAGCTTCTCCAACAACGACGAAGTACTCGTCATGGTTCGCCGAAACGATAGTTGGGACATTTTTCTTATTTCAGTTCTAATTGTTCCGAAATTCCTGATTCAGACAATCATATGAACTATTTTCATCTTCACCAATAGACTACTACTACTACATCTCCTCTTCCATTGAACGCATCGAACTTGAAACTTTGTCGTTCCAATGGAATGCTCCAATGATCCTGCGGCGCCCCTAACTCCTACCGCCATTCTTATTACTAATTTATGTGACTGCATGTGATATAATTAAAATCTATATACGAAAATGCGTACAAAATTTTTCCTTTTATATAAAGGAATTCTTCTGTACAGTGCAAAATATTCCTAGGACATAAATACAAGGTAGAGTGCGCATGCGTGTTCAAAATAACCTATCGGCCCGCCACTCAGGTCGCATCCATGTACACACTGCCACCTCAAAAGTCCTCCGGAAGCTTCAAAATTTGGCCTCGTCATCGTAAAGATCACGTACCGTGATCCCGTGAACCTACAACACATAAATACGTGGAATGAGCTTATAAAGCTCAGTAAGTGAAAGCCATGCATGCCATGCACGTGTCCTAAATTCGCAAAGGCATCCGCGCCAATGCTCCCTAGACCTCATATTTTTCCTTGTCTTGTCTTGTCATATAGGGCCCTCGGCTATCTTGCTATGCACCATCATGGAGCTCGAATCCACTAGGGATAAATAAATATAAGTGGCAATACCCACTCAAGGGAGGCTAACCCTAGGGCGCCTTTTCTGTCCCCAGGTGGTTTCATACGCCACGCGGACGTTTCACACTGGTAGCCTAATCTGAGGTAGTCGACACCAGAGGTACCCTCGGTGTCGCTTACTCCCTCAGCTCGCACCCTCCAGGTTTCACGACCCGCCATGAGGGCATTAGCCCTAAAATCATGTCTTGCCTTGTACATGTCATGTCATAACGGTAGCGCCATACGACGTCACCATGGTAGCATAGAAGAGCCGTGACTCAACTGTGAGTCGACATCAGACGCCCATATCGGCGAATCTTTATTGCTCTCAAGCGATCGTATATTATGCACGCTATCATATCATGCCTTTCGTTCTAACGTGCGTGCACATGCTCATGTCGTGAATATGCATGTCATGCCATAATAATATGTAATTAAATCATGCGTGTCATATAACGCAAATAATTCACGTAGGAAGTCACATAAAATCATAGAACACATAACATATAATTTTCATGCCCATATAGTTATGTGTTGTAAATGGGACTTCCACTTACCTGGTATCCTTAGCTATTTAATTATCGTACGGTAAGTCGTAAATCTTCAAAACCTAAATATGGGAACATATAAAAATTAGGGTTTGTTAGTCTAATTTTAATTTCACGAAATTGGCTTAATTTGAAAACCCTAGTTTCGACTTCTAAAATTTTGAAACCCTAAAATTTAGAATTTAACTTAAGCTAAGAAGTACTATTAATATAAATCTCGGCATGACTATGATCTCGACCTTATACTAAGAATCTCGATGTTTATTGCATAAATAGATCTCGGTATAGAAGTAATTCTCGAGTTTTGTGTCATTATCTATCAAAATGTCGATATTTAAAAGATAAATGTCGAATAGATACTTCACACAAATATATGGACCATAGAATCTCGAGCTATTACACACATCTCAAAGCTTGTATTGATATAGTTTTTATGTAAGGGTTTCGACTTCTTTATCAAGTGGGATTTCGAGCTCTTACAACAAATGTCGAGCTATATATATACATTAAGATATCGAGACATTATTAAGCAAAATGTCGACATTACAGCAAGATAGATATCGAGATGCATGTTTCGACATTTCAAGCAAAAATGTCGAGATGTGCCTTAACCTTACACACAAGATTTCGATATTTTAACCCTACACATTTCGATGTAGTATTCGTAAATTAAACCTGTAAGATCCTATATTCACTCGAGATTTTCGATCAAAAAGTTTATTCATAAGAACAGTATAAATCTCATATAAACTGTAGAACATGCGACTTTGCTGATTTATCAAATCATTAACTAACGAAAATTTTCTACTAATTTCAATTTTCTAAAACATGATATTAGATCTTAATATGCTAAACTTATATTTAAATATACAAGTTGGGATAGAAATTTCATACCACTCCTAGCTTAGGATTCAGCTCTTCGTTTCTTCTGATCTTGAGTTCTCGAGTTTTATGTTTAATCATTCTAGGGTTTTTGTTTTGTACTTTTCTTGATGGTTATCTTCTTATTGCGTGTGGGATTTATCAAATGACGTTGAGGTTTCTTTAATGTTTATCATATCTTTACCAATATTTATTATTTTAAATGTTTTAGTTTCCTCCCTTGAAAGTGTGTACATAATTTCTTTATCTTCCTTGTCATTACTTATCGATTTGTTGCGTGTGGTGATAGTTAAATAATACTAAAAGTTATATTAATACTTATCTTTATCAACATCCATGTAATACATATTATTTTATTGATTCTTTAAGGTTTCTTAACAAATAAATAATCTCTACCGTGTAATATATATGTGTATAACTTAAGTCTTCAATAACTATTTCCTAACTATGTTTCGATGGCCCCTATTTTGGGCCTAAATAACCTTCCTATTAGTACCTCATTATTTCTAGTACTTGGGCCTAAGAAAACTTAATATATTAAATCAAATCTTCTAGGTTAGCATGTCATGTACTATAAACCCTAAAATTCAATAACCAATCTAAATTTACTTTATTCCTCCACTTGGTTAGTAACCCTAATAATATTCAATTTGAAATCATGTTAACACATAAAATCGTAAAACATATTCCATGCAGTCACGTAAGTCACATATTATGTATGCATATTTATTGGCCGGCTTACTTACGGGACTCGGGTATTACATCCTCCCCCCCTTAAAAGGGATTTCGCCCCCGAAATCAGGCAGGGAGAAATAGCTCAGGGTAGTGGTTTCTCATATCGTCCTCTCGTTCCCACGTAGCTTCTTCCGTGGACTGATTTTGCCATAACACCTTGACTAACGGAATTTCTTTATTCCGTAATCGTTTCACATCATACATAAGGATCTCCACTGGCTTTTCCTCGTAACTTAAATTTGGCTTGAGTTGTTGATGAAGATTATCAGTATTCAGCACATGGCTTGGGTCTGCGACGTATTTTCGTAACGTCGATACATGAAAGACATCGTGCACTTGAGCTAGCGAATTCGGTAGTTCCAGTTGATAGGCAACTTCACCAACTTTTCTGAGGATTCGAAACGGTCCTATATATCTTGGACTTAACTTGCCCTTTTTCCCAAATCGTTTAACACCTTTCATCGGGGACACCTTCAAGAATACAAAGTCATTTATTTGGAATTCCAACGGTCTACGCTTTTGGTCTGCGTAGCTCTTTTGCCTATTCTGGGCCGTTTTCATTCGTTCTCGTATTTGAGCAATGACTTCTGTCATTTCTTGTACCAAATCAGGGCCTAGTATCGCCCGTTCTCCAACTTCATCCCAGTGAATTGGAGATCTACATTTACGTCCGTATAGCGCTTCATATGGAGCCATTCCGATTGTTGCATGGAAACTGTTGTTATATGAGAACTCAATCAACGGAAGGTATCGGCTCCAATTTCCTTAAAATCGAGCACGCAGGCTCTTAGCATGTCTTCCAATGTTTGGATTGTCCGTTCAGACTGCCCGTCTGTCTGAGGATGGTAGGCAGTACTGAATGATAGTTTGGTTCCCATGGCCTTTTGTAAACTCATCCAGAACTTGGAAAGAAATCTTGAATCTCGATCGGAAACGATCGAAATTGGAACTCCGTGCAGTCGTACTATTTCTTGAATGTATAGTTCCGCGTATCGTTCCATTGAGAAGGTTGAACTGATAGGCAGAAAGTGGGCAGACTTGGTCAGTCGATCAACGATGACCCATATGGCGTCGTGGCCTTTCACAGTCTTAGGTAAGCCAACAACAAAGTCCATCGTAATGTGATCCCACTTCCATTCAGGTACTGGCAGGGATTGCAAGGTTCCTGCCGGTCGTTGGTGTTCTGCCTTAATTTGCTGGCACGTTAAGCATTGGCTCACAAAAGTTGCGATTTCTCTTTTCATTCCTGGCCACCAATAGTTGGCTCGTAGATCTCTGTACATCTTCGTCGCTCCCGGGTGAATAGAGTAAATGGTGGTATGAGCTTCCATCATGACAGTCTTTCGAAGTTCGGCGTCGTTAGGAACATATAGACGTCTTCTGTAGTATAAACTTCCGTCGTCTCGTATTGTAAAGTCTGAAGATCTTTGCTCTATGGGCGCTTCTTTGATTTTCAGATATAATTCATCATTCTCTTGGGCCTTCGTAATCTGCTCCATCAGTGTAGGTCGAAGTGTTAACGCTGCTAATCTTGTCTCAATCTCGCCCATAGGTATGACTTCTACTTCGAGCTTTTGTAACTCCGTGTTCACAGTCTTGCGGCTTAACGCATCAGCCACTACATTCGCTTTCCCCGGATGGTAGCTAATCACGCAGTCATAGTCTTTGATTAACTCGAGCCATCGTCGTTGTCTCATATTTAACTCCTTCTGAGTGAAGAAGTATTTGAGGCTCTTGTGATCAGTGAAGATTTCGCATCGCTCGCCGTATAGGTAGTGCCTCCAGATTTTGAGAGCAAAAACTACAGCGGCAAGCTCTAGGTCGTGAGTCGGGTAGTTCTTCTCATAATCCTTGAGTTGTCGTGAGGCATATGCTACGACATTTCCATTCTGCATCAGAACACACCCTAGGCCATTCTTAGATGCATCACTATAGACAGAAAATTCTCCAGCGCCTGTGGGAATAGTTAGCACTGGAGCCGTAGTGAGTCGTCGCTTAAGTTCTTGAAAGCTCTGCTCGCAAGTGTCGTCCCATTTAAATGGAGTATTTTTCTTCGTTAGTTTCGTCAGGGTTGATGCGATCTTGGAGAAATCCTTGATGAACTTCCTATAATACCCAGCTAGTCCTAGAAAACTTCGTATTTCTGTAACATTCGTTGGTTGAGGCCAGTTGTTAATAGCCTCAATCTTGCTGGGATCAACAGAAATTCCAGCTCCTGAGATAACGTGTCCAAGAAATGCGACTTGATTAAGCCAGAATTCGCATTTCTTGAATTTTGCGTACAACTGCTTTTCTCGTAATATTTCTAATACCGTCCTCAGGTGTTGTTCATGCTCCTCCCTGGTCTTCGAATAGATAAGAATGTCATCAATGAATACGATAACACACTTATCTAAGAATGACTTGAATACTCGGTTCATCAGGTCCATGAATGCTGCTGGCGCATTAGTCAGCCCAAAAGGCATGACTAGGAATTCGTAGTGCCCATAACGGGTACTAAAAGCTGTTTTCGGAACATCATCTTCTCGAATCTTCAACTGATGATATCCTGACCTTAAGTCAATCTTCGAAAAGACAGTTGCGCCTTGTAATTGGTCGAACAAGTCGTCAATTCGAGGGAGGGGGTATTTGTTCTTGATCGTAATCTTGTTCAGCTCCCTGTAATCGATGCAAAGCCGCATCGATCCATCTTTCTTCTTAACAAACAAAACTGGTGCTCCCCAGGGTGAGAAGCTCGGCTGAATGAACCCTTTTTGCAACAGTTCATCTAGTTGCTCCCTTAATTCCTTCAATTCTGCTGGAGCGAGCCGGTACGGTGCTTTAGAGATTGGTGCTGCTCCTGGTACTAGGTCAATCGTGAATTGAATCTCACGATCCGGCGGAAGTCCGGGTAAATCTTCAGGAAACACATCGGGAAAATCTTGTACTACTGGGACTTCATCTAGCTTCGGAAGTAACCGTTCTTCGGATGATATTGCGAATATTAAGTAAGCTTCGCATCCTGTCTCGAGTAGTCGATGGGCCTTCATTGCCGAAATCTTAGGAATCTTACTACGCTTGCTACTTCCCGTGAATGTGAATGGTTCGGTGTCTTCTAGGTTAAAGGTCACTTGTTTACGGTTACAGTCAATAACCGCTCCATACTTCGATAGCCAGTCCATTCCAAGGATTACTTCATAATCGTTCATTGGAATGACTATCAGGTCAACGGGTAAGGTCCTATCGTTCACTATTACGGGGCTATCTCTTAAGATTTGGTTGGTTCTCATAGAGGTTCCATGAGGGATGGTAACGTTGTATTCGTAGCTAACTAGATCAGACGTAACCCCGAGTCTCGCCACATAGTTAGTAGATGCAAATGAATGCGTGGCTCCTGAATCAACTAATATGCATGTCGGGGTTGAATGGATAAGGAGAGTACCTGCCACCACAGACGGATTGTTCTCTGCCTCTTCAGAAGTCAGCGTGTAAACCCTAGCAGGTACCGTAGGTGGCCTAGCTTGAATGGGAGCTTGACTCCCAGATGTAACTTCCGTGCATGCCTTGGAGAAGTGGCCTGTCTTGCCACATTTATAACAGGTTGCGTTCTGAGAATAGCATACTCCCAAATGTCGACGTGTGCACCGAGGACATGGCGGTATGCTCATTGGAGGTCTCCCCTGATTAGGATTGAATGGTTGGGGAGGTCCAAGTCGATTCTGGAAGTTAGGCCTGACATTCCTAGGATTAAAGGGTTTCTTTGGGTTGCCTCCATTCCATTTTGGCCCTTGAATAAACTTCCTCTTTGCTTCATGGGCTCGCATTATTCGGAGTTCGGCTTGCTCCGCCATCAACGCGCGTTCAGCCACCTGCGCGTAGGTAGCTCCTTGGGATCCGGCCATATTTACGTCTCTATATAATTCAGGCTTCAGGCCTTCCAAGAAACGCTCCACCTTCAATGCATCTGTGCTCACCATGTGAGCTGCAAATCGAGACAGTTGCTCGAACTTCCTTATATATTCTGCTACGGTCATCGAGCCCTGGCGTAAATTGATGAATTCATTCATCCTCTGGGCTCGTACTGGGGCGGTGAAATATTTACTTCTGAAGAGTTCCTTGAATCGGTCCCACGTCATTGTAATAGGGTCTTCAAAGGCGAGAATAGTATCCCACCAATGGCCTGCACTTCCCCTCAGTAGGAAGGCAGCACATAGCACTTTTTCATCCTCTGGAATGCGGCTATATTGGAACATGCTTTCCAGAGTTCGAAGTCAATCTTCAGCCGCCGTAGGGTCGACAGCATCTTCAAAAGTCGGGGGATTGAGTTTGCGAAATCTTTCCCCCACTATTTCAACCCTCTCTGCTTGAGACAGTCCACCACTTGGTTGTCCGCTCATGTTGCGCTGCTGAATTAGTTCTTGTATTTGGGTAGACTGTTGACGGACTAGTTCAGTGAGCTGAATAATCGCCATGTCGCGATTATCGGTTTGTGTTTCGGGTTCCTTGCCTTTACTAACACTCCCGCTACCCTCACTTCTTGTTCTACCCATTCTTGTCCTGATACCCTAATAGTCCCTATGGCCAATAAATTACGCACATACGACATTCATATAAACATAAAACTTACTAGCAAGGCCGCTTCCGTTCTTTTGAGTGTGTGTACATGGACAGTCTACAGAACTTGTAACCGAAAGCTCTGATACCACCTGCGGCGCCCCTAACTCCTACCGCCATTCTTATTACTAATTTATGTGACTGCATGTGATATAATTAAAATCTATATACGAAAATGCGTACAAATTTTTCCTTTTATATAAAGGAATTCTTCTGTACAGTGCAAAATATTCCTAGGACATAAATACAAGGTAGAGTGCGCATGCGTGTTCAAAATAACCTATCGGCCCGCCACTCAGGTCGCATCCATGTACACACTGCCACCTCAAAAGTCCTCCGGAAGCTTCAAAATTTGGCCTCGTCATCGTAAAGATCACGTACCGTGATCCCGTGAACCTACAACACATAAATACGTGGAATGAGCTTATAAAGCTCAGTAAGTGAAAGCCATGCATGCCATGCACGTGTCCTAAATTCGCAAAGGCATCCGCGCCAATGCTCCCTAGACCTCATATTTTTCCTTGTCTTGTCTTGTCATATAGGGCCCTCGGCTATCTTGCTATGCACCATCATGGAGCTCGAATCCACTAGGGATAAATAAATATAAGTGGCAATATCCACTCAAGGGAGGCTAACCCTAGGGCGCCTTTTCTGTCCCCAGGTGGTTTCATACGCCACGCGGACGTTTCACACTGGTAGCCTAATCTGAGGTAGTCGACACCAGAGGTACCCTGGGTGTCGCTTACTCCCTCAGCTCGCACCCTCCAGGTTTCACGACCCGCCATGAGGGCATTAGCCCTAAAATCATGTCTTGCCTTGTACATGTCATGTCATAACGGTAGCGCCATACGACGTCACCATGGTAGCATAGAAGAGCCGTGACTCAACTGTGAGTCGACATCAGACGCCCATATCGACGAATCTTTATTGCTCTCAAGCGATCGTATATTATGCACGCTATCATATCATGCCTTTCGTTCTAACGTGCGTGCACATGCTCATGTCGTGAATATGCATGTCATGCCATAATAATATGTAATTAAATCATGCGTGTCATATAACGCAAATAATTCACGTAGGAAGTCACATAAAATCATAGAACACATAACATATAATTTTCATGCCCATATAGTTATGTGTTGTAAATGGGACTTCCACTTACCTGGTATCCTTAGCTATTTAATTATCGTACGGTAAGTCGTAAATCTTCAAAACCTAAATATGGGAACATATAAAAATTAGGGTTTGTTAGTCTAATTTTAATTTCACGAAATTGGCTTAATTTGAAAACCCTAGTTTCGACTTCTAAAATTTTGAAACCCTAAAATTTAGAATTTAACTTAAGCTAAGAAGTACTATTAATATAAATCTCGGCATGACTATGATCTCGACCTTATACTAAGAATCTCGATGTTTATTGCATAAATAGATCTCGGTATAGAAGTAATTCTCGAGTTTTGTGTCATTATCTATCAAAATGTCGATATTAAAAGATAAATGTCGAATAGATACTTCACACAAATATATGGACCATAGAATCTCGAGCTATTACACACATCTCAAAGCTTGTATTGATATAGTTTTTATGTAAGGGTTTCGACTTCTTTATCAAGTGGGATTTCGAGCTCTTACAACAAATGTCGAGCTATATATATACATTAAGATATCGAGACATTATTAAGCAAAATGTCGACATTACAGCAAGATAGATATCGAGATGCATGTTTCGACATTTCAAGCAAAAATGTCGAGATGTGCCTTAACCTTACACACAAGATTTCGATATTTTAACCCTACACATTTCGATGTAGTATTCGTAAATTAAACCTGTAAGATCCTATATTCACTCGAGATTTTCGATCAAAAAGTTTATTCATAAGAACAGTATAAATCTCATATAAACTGTAGAACATGCGACTTTGCTGATTTATCAAATCATTAACTAACGAAAATTTTCTACTAATTTCAATTTTCTAAAACATGATATTAGATCTTAATATGCTAAACTTATATTTAAATATACAAGTTGGGATAGAAATTTCATACCACTCCTAGCTTAGGATTCAGCTCTTCGTTTCTTCTGATCTTGAGTTCTCGAGTTTTATGTTTAATCATTCTAGGGTTTTTGTTTTGTACTTTTCTTGATGGTTATCTTCTTATTGCGTGTGGATTTATCAAATGACGTTGAGGTTTCTTTAATGTTTATCATATCTTTACCAATATTTATTATTTTAAATGTTTTAGTTTCCTCCCTTGAAAGTGTGTACATAATTTCTTTATCTTCCTTGTCATTACTTATCGATTTGTTGCGTGTGGTGATAGTTAAATAATGCTAAAAGTTATATTAATACTTATCTTTATCAACATCCATGTAATACATATTATTTTATTGATTCTTTAAGGTTTCTTAACAAATAAATAATCTCTACCGTGTAATATATATGTGTATAACTTAAGTCTTCAATAACTATTTCCTAACTATGTTTCGATGGCCCCTATTTTGGGCCTAAATAACCTTCCTATTAGTACCTCATTATTTCTAGTACTTGGGCCTAAGAAAACTTAATATATTAAATCAAATCTTCTAGGTTAGCATGTCATGTACTATAAACCCTAAAATTCAATAACCAATCTAAATTTACTTTATTCCTCCACTTGGTTAGTAACCCTAATAATATTCAATTTGAAATCATGTTAACACATAAAATCGTAAAACATATTCCATGCAGTCACGTAAGTCACATATTATGTATGCATATTTATTGGCCGGCTTACTTACGGGACTCGGGTATTACATGATCCAAGTAACGTCTGTGTTGTGACAGCTCCATCAAGCATGGTAAACGTCATTTACTGCGATAAACCCGCCGAAAATTTTGAAAGAGTGAAAAAAAGTTACATGTAAAAACGACGATAAACCCTCATGGTAACCGCGTCCAAAACTTAATCATACACAGAAACATTAACACCCCAAACTTTTGTTTAAGACCAACCAATGATAAGTATATATTCCTCGCTCATCAAGAGAGAAAGCAAAACCCGATAGAGATACCAATTGTCGTCACTCTAAAGTTTGTGGGCGTAACTCCCTCTATGGCCAGTCATGCCAAATCGGATAAGTCGAAGCAGTTGGTAATCTATATAAGTTTGTGGGCGTAACTCCCTCTATCGCCAATTGATTTTAGAGAGGAAGCTCACAAGCCTATATAGGCTTAGGCTTGGGCTGGAATTGGTCCGGAAAATTCCAAACATGAATAGTAAGATGTTATTCATATTTGTTTTTCGTACCGAGTGATAGATTCTCGGGCTTTCGACCGCCGCCAAAGGCTCCATCCCGAGGACGAAATGGTTGATGGATATCTGAATCACTGCAGGGATATGATTGAGCCACCGCCGCATTCCAGAGCTCCGGCGAATTGACCGTCCTATTCAACGGTTTGTCTTAGTCATCGATTTGAAAGTCGAAAAAAAAAAGAGAATTGCGCACATCGATGGGTTATAAACCGATGGATTACCTTGAGTATGATGACGGGGGTTGCGGAAGAACGGGACTTGGTTCTCGAATAATGCCACGATCTCTTTCTTGTCTTGGTAAAAATGAAAAATAAAAAGTTTATAGTAGGTTTCGGTTAACCTTCTTTATTGATCAATCATAGGATACTAGTACAATTGACGACTGCAACAAAAAAAATTCCTAACTTTGTAGCTTCTCCAACAACGACGAAGTACTCGTTGTCATGGTTCGCCGAAACGATGGTTGGGATATTTTTTCTTATTTCCATTCTTATTGTTCCGAATCTCCAAATTCAGACAATCATATGAACTATTTTCATCTTCACTAATATACTACTACTACTGCTACATGACTACATTATCTCCTCTTCCATTGAACGTATTAGAAATTGAGGGGTCCTTCCTTGGTAATAGGAGGAGAAAGCATCTTATATATAGTTTCAAGAGGTTGAATTATCCGATGTTGGACGAAATCCACTTAGAATCTCAACACGCCCCCTCATGTGTGGCATGACTGGCCTAACACGTGGACATATGAATCGGGTGACGGTGAGCGGAAGCTCGCTCTGATACCATATTAGAAATCGAGGGGTTTCGTCCCACATCGGATAATTCAACATTTGAAACTAGTATATATATAAGAGGCTTTATCCTCCTATTACCAATTGGTTTTAGGAAGGACCGCCCAATTTTTAATATGGTATCAGAGCACTTCGTTTACTTCTACTGATTCGCTGCCCGTAATCATTCGTATTTCGTTGGTCATCAATCAAGGTTCGACTCAATACAAGGCTTCGTTCTTCAGAAAAGAATCCACTCAAGAACCCTAATTTCAGATAATGGCCAAGAATGTTGCGCTTTCTTCAACTCCTCATCAACAACCTTCAATCGCTATGCAAAATAAGAAGCAGCCATTCACAAATCGAAAGGACAGAAGCAGGCCATTTTGCACCCATTGTCGCAGACCGGGGCATACTATTGAAAACTGCTATAAAATTCACGGATTTCCACTCAGTCATAAGCAGAGTTCAAGATTCGAATCAACGAGAGTCAACCAAGTCATGACTGATAATTCACGAACAGAATTCGTGAAAGCTACAGAACAAATGAATTCGATGGCGGAGAATTTTATTCAGCAATTCAAAGATCTGATCAACAAGTTCAATATCAATTCAAAAGCAATCAACGCCCATATCGAACAGAATTAGCTTCAGGTAAACAGGCAGGTATCTGTTTATCGTTTAATATTCCAGATTTTAATTCTGAAAAGGTGTGGCTTGTTGATTCGGGTGCTTCACGACATATATGTTGTCATAAGGCACTGTTTGATACGAATCTACATTTCTAACTTTACCCAATAATAGTTCTGTGAAAGTTAACATGGCAGGTTCTGCAAAAATTGGTAATAGGAGGAGAAAGCCTCTTATATATATACTAGTTTCAAGAGGTTGAATTATCCGATGTGGGACGAAACCCACTTAGAATCTCAACAGAATGCATCGAACTTGAAACTTTGTCGTTCCAATGTAGTGCCCAATGATCCAAGTAATGTCGTGTGTTATGATAGCTCCATCAAGCATGGTAAACGTCATTTATTGCGATAAACCCGCCGAAAATTTGAAAGAGCGAAAAAACAATACATGGTAACCGAGTCCGAAATTTAAAAATAAGCCGAAAAGTTAACATCCCAAACTTTTTTAAGACCAACCAATGATACGTATCTATTCCTCGCTCATCAAGATAGAAAACAACCCGGTAGAGATACCGATTGTCGTCACTCTAAATCCGAGGGCCCCGAATCGGAGGAGAGAATATACGTCGGATAGAAGGGAGACGAAAAATGTTCCCCGCTGTCAGAAGCTTCAGTAGCAGTAGCAGCAACAGCAGATGGCCATGGCCATCCACTTTTCCTCGGATCACTAACAGCTGTAAGAATCCCATGCAATATGTCTTCTTGTCTCAACCTTCGAAGAAAATCATCAAAACCGTTTAGATTCTGGACCACGAACTGGCATATTGCTCCCCCTTTAGCCTCAAGTCGATGGCCTCTTTCTTTCAATGACTCCCGGCGCTCTTTGGAGAGCTCAAAGTGCCTCCCATTGAACACTGTCCAGTTCTCATAAGATACAACCTCCACATCTATCTGCATGGATGTAATGCAAATAATTTCTTCAACTAGATTTATAAATTGTTGGGTGTCAAATCCAAGTCCCACTGATAAGTCGAGAAGTTGGTAATCTATATAAGCTTGTGGGCGTAACTCCCTCTATCGCCAATTGATTTTAGAGAGAACCTCACAAGCCTATATGGGCTTAGGCTTGGGCTGGAATTGGGCCGAAAATATCCATACATAAATAATAAGATGTTATTCGTATTTGTTTTCGCACCGAGTGATAGATTCTCGGGCTTTCGACCGCCGCCAAAGGCTCCATCCCGAGGACGAAATGGTTGATGAATATCTGAATCACGGCAGGGATAATGTTCGAACCGCCGCCGCATCCCAGAGCTCCGGCGAATTGACCGTCCTATTCAATGGTTTGTCTTAGTCATCGATTTGAAAGTCGAAAAAAAAAAGAGAGTTGCGCACGTCGATGGGTTATAACCGATGGATTACCTTGAGTATGATGACGGGGGTTGCGGAAGACAAAGCCCGTTTATTGGGCTTGATGTGGTTCGCCTCGCGGGGGGTAGTTTGTTCTTTTCGGGTTTATCGTCGGTCGGCGATGAGAAATCGTCCATCTGATTGTTGAGGATTATGCCCGTCGATGTCGAACGCATCCTCGAGCCGAAGGTTCGATCCGAATCGACGACGCATATATGGCTCGTTCCCTGATCCTCGAGCTGACTCCACCTACAGAAATGCGACAAAATGAGTATAGATCGCAGCCATGCGTGCGTACCGCGATAGACAACGGATGATCAGCTGCTAAAAAAAGCACTTAAACTTGAAGGCATATTTTTCCAACATGCCCCGTCACATTAGCCTGGCCTGGTACTTTGTTCTTATTTAGCCTTGGACGTTAAATTTTCTTTTTATCGGTAGCCGTTAGGATTCGTGGCACACGACCTCTTGGCGTGAGCTCTGATATAACCATGTCAAAAGATCACAATTCGCTTAAAGGCTTAAAATAATTAAATCTTCACCGTCTAACGCCCCTACTTGTTATTATAGTAATCCGAACCGAACGTAGCGCTGTCATGTATCTTTCCTCTAATCTCGTCCGCAAAAGATCGGTTGAGCATTTTAGATTCGGTTTCTCCGATATCTTCAAAAGCGGGATCTCCCAGATTCATCCTAATCGCAAACATATGCTTCAGCGCCTCGGCCAGGCGATGCAAGCCCTTGGGATCCGTCATATCGTCTTGACTTCCATAACCGTCCAAGACGTTCAAAACCTGTCCGAAAGAAAAGCATTCGCTCGGAGACGGTTCCAAAATCGAACTTTACCACGTATACAAACCGAGAGCGAGAAAATACTCACCAAGCCCAAACCTAGTGCGCCAGTAGACGGCGGAGGCGCACCCAATATGTCGTATCCGAAAGCTTTGTTCGACAACGGTTCCGTAACGTTAGCCCTATATCTCCCCATGTCGTTCATCTTCAAAATCCCGCCCGCCTCTTGCACTTCGTCGACTAGCCTCTGGCCGATGTGCCCGTCGTACAACGCCCTCGGCCCTTGCTCCGCTACGGCCATCAGTGTTTTCCCGGGCTCGACGTTGTGGCACGTGTCGCCGGCCTCTAAGACCTTTCCGTTCCTCATAAACATATGTCTCATACCAGGGTCTCTAGCTATATCTTCTGCAACAGCGGCCAAGTGATACCCGTAAAAGGACTGATCAGAAACCCTTCCACGGCGAACTTAATCGCGGGTTCGAATAAGTCCCTCCACGGCAATCGTCCGTGCCTTAGCCACGCGGCGTGGAGCCCCGCGAGCTCGCCGGGAACGCTTATCGACAGCGCCCCCCGCGACTTTGCCTCGGGATTATCCCCGTACATTTCCTGTGTAGAATGTCAACGGATAAAGCGTAAAACAAAGATAAGTGTTGGGTTCGTACGTATAAATAAAACATGCATTTATATAATCCTACTTAGAACCCACATGTCAGAGTTTAAACAACACCCCCCCCCCCCCTAATATGTTTATCTTAACCTACTAGTAACCAAACGCAAATTTCATTTTATATCCATTAATTAGTTTTATATCTTTACTGAATTAAACTCTCCTACATCTAACCACATGAACCAAACAAGCACTTGAGGTTTAGAATTATCCGGCGTGGGACCAGAATAAAAATCTCAACGAATATTTCAAACCCTTGAAGCGTTCGAAGGCGCCGTTTCCCTCATGTCGATGGCGACGGCGCCACTCGACGAAGAATCCCTGACGACCATAAATCCGCCGCCTCCTATCCCGCTCGAGGTGGGGCTTACCACCCCGAGGCAAAGCGCGACGGCGACGGCCGCGTCGACGGCGTGGCCGCCTCTCGAGAGGATCGACCCGCCGACCTCGGAACACCGGCCGTCGTCGGCTGCAACCACGGCTTCGTAGGACTGAACCACGTTGATCCTACTGATCCATGGGTTACTATTACTTCTACCGTGATCAGTTGGCTCGTGAACTTCCCGTGCCTCGTCGAAGGCCAAGTCTGCAAAACGAACAAACGTTTTGTTCCTCTTTATGCTTAATGGGACGACGGCGGAGATGAGATCGGAAGAAACTTACACGAAATGGCTGCAATGAGTAGCAGCACACGGCTGAGACGCATGATGTTTTGCCCTCTAGTTTGACTTCTTTTTTTTTTTTCCTGTTGGTCTTGTAACGTAAGTTGTGTTGGGATTATATAACTTGTTTCTCTGTTGCTTTTGATGACGCGAATCATTGGAAAAGTGCGTTTGGTTGGCTGTATCTTTTTTTATGGGAGAAAATATACGAAGTCTAATATTTCTTCCCGACTTTTACTCTTACTCATGTGGGGAGCATGTGGGCAGCCCAGCCAAACTTCACTTGGATTTTAGGATGGAATGAGTCAAAAAGAAATAAAATAAGATCTATTGTGGAGGTCAATCTATTTGTCGAGATGTGTACTTTCTTCATTCTGGTCTGAGAGACAAATTAGTTTAGTAAATAAAATACAGATAGAAAAAGAAAAGTCAACTATTACGACGCGTTTTCTTTTTCCATGCACGCATGACGCAACAAATCCAACAAGGTAGGTAGCCGTTTGAAGGAATTGTTTAATCTCCTTCATTAAGGAAGCCAAATGTTGGTGTGGCTTGAGATGGATTGGATCAAGTAAACCAAGACTCGAGTCGAGAGAATTAATCGCCTTAGGTTAGGATAGGGAGACTTAGTTTCGTATAGTAGAGTAGAGGATGAGGGTTCAGATTTGTAAGTCCAATGATTTTGTCGTAAATCACTTTCTTATGTCAAATACTCTATTTTTTTCACTCAAATCACTAATTTTTCAAGAGCCACTAAACCAAATCAATCGAAAATGATGGGATACTTAAGCGTCCGATTAACAAGAACACTCCAATGCTTCTCTAGTTCGGGGCTCTTTTGGTCCTCGTCTCGATCAAGTAGAAAATATAAGCCTCAATAGCCTTCCCCAGCATCCTAGGCGTGCCTTCCTTACAAACCCTAATCAAGTTCGTGTTATAAATCCTCGCATTCTCGACGTTTGCGTCCACTCCTCCATAACACGGCCACCCAGTCTCAGAAACGACCACGTCGACTTCTCCTCCTCGGGCGACCTTCTCCAAGGCTGTGTGGGCCGCGCGACCATGGCGGAGAAGAGGTTCTGACTTCTGATAGCGATAATTTCCGTCTACTACGACCAGGGACGGAGCCAGAATTTCAGGCCTGGGGGGCAAATAGTGAAGCCCAATTCCAGGAGGGGCAGCCCAGCCCAGTGTAGACCACTACTAAAAAGAAAACAAATGAGCTCGTCCAGAATAGAACCCAAGCTTCACAAATAATAAGAACTTATTCTACATCTTACAAACACTGGACCAACGAGATATATATGACAGATATCATTTCTGTATATATATATTACTATAGACACTGGGGCTGGGGGTGCAACAGACTCCCCAAGCCCCAACGTAGCTCCGTGGCTGACTACGACGCTCGAAGGAGGCGTAATATGGCATAGTCCAAGCGTATGTCCTTCGTGTCGCTCGCGTAGGCGAAGTAAGGGTACACGTTGAGGAGGAATGGGCTATTGGTGCGGGCCAAGAACTCGACGATCGGACTGATGAAGGAAGGGACGAGCTCGGCCCGGAATTCGCCCTTGGAAGGAGGGTAGGATTGGCCGAGGACTCCCATGCTCAGGGCGGTCGAGACCTTTTTACCTATTCGAAATGAAATATGTATATTTAGAATATGATACGCAGCCGTAAAGCTTTTAGGTGGAGATGTCTAGAGGTCATTAGTACAAATCCTGTCTAGCTAGCAAGAGGTCATGAGTACGAACTCTTACGCTCATAAGCGGAGCTACATTAGGTTTAATGGGGCCAATGGAACCAACTGAAAATAACTATTTACTAATAATTTATAATGACTCAGGCCGAAATTGAACAAAGGTAAAGGGACGTGGTTGAAAATTTTGAAGTATGGGTCCAATTAGACTGGACCATGCTCAAGTGATTATTATCCGACTCCTCCACTACTCAGAACAGAACCACATATTTAAGAAAAATAGTTCACATCTAAAGCTAAACAAGAAAAGAAAATAGTCCTAACATGAGGAGACGCATTTGAAATAAAATATATAAATATTAAGATATGATGCGCTCCCTTCATGTCTTTTAGGTGGAGCGGTTATTTAACATACCTTCGAGCCGAGTCCAGATTGGGTTAGGGCTTCGTAGATGTTGGCCATGGCCTGGCGACGCTGGCTGCGATGCCCGCGTTGCTCGGGTCCGACGGGCTGATTTCGTTCCCGACCGCGATGTACCGGAATTTGACGCCTTCGTACCTGAGGACGTTTTTTGGATCCATGCCCTGGCGAGCGACGGATCCCGCGCGATGCCTGCGATCTCATTCGGGACGCCGACTGATCGAGATGTTGGTGCCCTTTAGGGCTTTGAGGACCGACTTATTTAGATTCCAGAGTTATATTCGTCAAATGTTGTGGCTCTTGCATAGGGCGATGACTTGGTTGTCCCCGAGCGTGCCGTAGCATGCGCCGATATGCGCGTCTGCGGAATAAAGAAAAAAAACTCATAGAACTCATTATATAAAGTGAAAAACGTGGAGAATAGTAAAAAAATGATACATTTTTTTTTAGAAAAAAAAGGACCTGATTTGTGTAAGGAAACCATTGATGTGCGATTAGCTGCAGCAGCGTGAGAAATGAGATGGCCATTGTGTGGTTGTTTTGTAAGAACCCTAGAAAATGTTATATGTGTACTTATTGTAATAACTTGTGAGTTGTGTCTCTTTATATACTGGGGACAAAACTCGTTTAGACATTACTTTACTAACACATTCATGAGCATTTGCCCTATTTGTATAATGTTATGAACCAAGAAATACTCGACCGTCGGTTTGTATTAAATCTTTGTTATGGTGCAAGTGCCTATGCGAACAAATGTAGTAAATGAAATTCATTTTTATAATACTTGATGCACCTTCGATCTAAATATTATTATGGGTATTTGAATTGGGAAATGGAATCTGACGGTGCAGTTTAGTAGGAGTAACAAAATATTCTGGCAGTATAAGTTTCGAAAAATTCGATTTTTCGCCTTCTAACTTGTAAATGTCCAACATTAGCCTAAAATATGAAACAAGTAATTTTTTTATTGTTACAACTTTTACGAAATTCTATTTTCGGACATTTGTTATAAATAACCTTTGGCACTATATAAATTTAGTTGATGTTAAAATAACAATATTTTTCTTGTCGCTAGAAAATTACAAAAAAGACTAGTTACGATACATAATGCAAAACATGCTAGTAGTTTGAACACGGACAAATTATAAGACGAAATTAATTTTGTCAAAGTATAAGATTAATTGGAGGACTTAAAATAATTTTCGTGAAATTTATGACACTAAAATTAAATTTACTAATAGTAATTAATTACAAATAAGAAAAGATTAGGGAAAAAGAAAGAGAGTGGAGAGAAATAGTTTGTACGGACGCACGAGAACGAGCGAGGGGGGCGCACGTTAAGCAAGCCCAACCGGCGTACGTTAGCAACGACCCATGTACAACTTCATGTATCTCACCGTATCGACCTTTCTTCATCTTCTTATCTTTCTCCACCCGCCCTCTGACTCCTTTATATCTCGGTCTAGGGTTAGGGCTTCAATTCTCATCCTATTACTTTGCACCTCTCGTAGTAAATCAACAAAGAAATTCAGTTGTGTGAAATTCAACACTCACCAATACGTTTGCTCCCCCAACGCTTCGCTTAGAGGAAAGGCTTTCCATCGCTGGGGCATTAGGCAGGAGTTTTTATGGACTCAAAGCGCAAGGAATTTCACGACAACCTCTTCAATCTCGAGGTAGTGATTTATTTCACATGGGGTTTCGGTAGTGCTTTGTATTTGCTCTTTCGCATTCGAGGTTTTAGTTTCTGAATTTTCCTATGTGAAGTGGGGTTCATGATCGTTGTTAAAAAGTACTGATTTTTCTGTATTGGGATGTTTTTGGGTGTATTCGATTAGGATGGTGCTTATTTTGCACTACTGAAATTACTCGCCGTTTCTTTGGTATTGATCTTGCGATTTTTTTGGCAGCCCTTGCTGAAATTTCAACTCCCAAAGTACGACGAAGATTTTGAGTACTATGCAAGTAGTAGTCAGGATGAGAGCAGAGGTAGCCAAGGTAGGCACTTTGTTTCCTATTTGAAGCGTTGTATTTTTTATCGTTTGCGCTGCACTTGGAGTCAATATTGCCAATTTGCGAGTATATGTTGCAATGTGGCTAGTAGGATTGGACTATTGGTAGATTACATTGAGAATTGAGATAGACTGCGCTACTTGGCCAATTTTTCTGCCAACTGAAATTTCCATTCCATCTCTGTTTTCATAGGAGGAACTATGGGTGAACTCATCAACGGAGTGATGTCAAATAGGGGATCAAAGAGGAAGAAGAGGCAAGGAGGAAATGGTGATGAGGAAGGTTCCGGAACCAATAAATTTTATATTTCAGAGGAACGATATCGGGAAATGCTTGGAGATCACATCCAAAAGTATAAGAGAAGGCCAAGTTCAAATTATACTTTCCAAAGTTTGGCATCAACAAGAACTGGTGCTGTAATAAGAAGTGGTTCAGGCCTGCAAGATAAAAAGTTAATGAACGGTAACAGAGTAGGATTTCCTAAGCTTGATTCTGCTTCAGATTTTAGAACTGGCAGTAACTCACAGAAGTTTGGAAACGACCAAGAAACAGAGTTTGGGTCGCAGTATGGTGCTTTGAGGTTTGCTTATGTCCCCCTTTTTCATCACAGTGCAGTTGCTGTTAGGTTTCCTTTATGTTATTCAAGAACAAATTGTTTAGTTTGAATTACAGTCCTACATTCAGTGAATATCTCGTTACCTCTTTTTGCATTTCCAATACTTCTTCAATTGTCTAGGTCAGATAACGTGTTTCTTCATATCTTTTTTTTTTTTTATAGTTTTTACTGCATTTAGGTATTTCCTGTCTTGTTAGTTTCTTGATAGATACTCATTCTCCTCTGCATTGTCCACGTCCATAACTTTGCAGACCGAATATCGAACCTGCCTTTCTGGATATTGGGGATGGCATAACTTATAGGATCCCTCCACCATACGAAAAACTGGCTTCAACCCTTAGCTTACCGAGCATCTTAGACATTCATGTGGAGGAATATTTCTTAAAGGGCACCCTTGACTTGGGTTCAATGGCTGCAATGGTGGCTTTGGATAACAGATTTCATCAAAGAGTTAGGGCAGGGATGGGTGAGCCCAAGCCCCATTATGAATCTCTTCAGGCAAAACTCAAAGCTCAACAGGCTAATAACTCATCAGAAAAGTTCTGTCTACAAATAAGTGAAGCCACCTTGCTTTCTAATGGAATCCCTGAAGGAGCTGCTGGATCTATCAGGAGGTCTATCTTATCAGAAGGGGGTATGTTACAGGTTCATTACGTGAAAGTTTTGGAGAAAGGGGATACGTATGAGGTTAGGAAAAAATATTTATCCATTGGGAGAGTCGTAGAATTGGTTTTTATCCGTTGATGATTTTAGTGCGTACATTTTGATGCAGATAATTGAACGTAGTTTGCCAACGAGACCCAAAGTGACGAAAGATCCTTCTGCAATAGAAATGGAACAGATGGAAAAAATTGCAAAATATTGGGTTAATATAGCAAGAAAAGAGATTCCAAAACATCACAGGTTTTTCACAAATTCTCATAAGAAGAAAATAACTGATGCAAAGAGGGTTGCAGAAACCTGTCAGAGAGAGGTATATGTCTCCAGTGTTATTGATGTTCATTCTGTTGTATAATTGATATTTTCTTTGAAATGAATGCAAGAGTTACTTTTCGTGCTGGTTAGCTTTATTTAATTACGAATTTGTTGTCTTGATAAATTTCCAGGTGAAAATGAAGGTTAGCCGATCCCTTAAATTAATGAGGAGTGCTGCAATCAGGACGAGAAAATTGGCTAGAGACATGCTTGTGTTTTGGAAGAGAGTAGACAAGGAGATGGTATGCACTTCTTTTTTCGTTTGCTCTTTTAAGGTGCAATATAATTTTTTTTGATATGTGCTGTAAACGTGTTTCCAGATAACAAATATCTTTGTTCCATATACAAATGATTCTATTGAACTTTGTCCATTCTTCACGATTTGTCGTGTCGGATGGTGTTTGATACTCCTAATTGTTTTTAAACTCATCTCGGTTAACTTGTGTCGGATTTTCTTTTTGAAGGCTGAGGTGAGAAAAAGAGAGGAAAAAGAAGCTGCTGAAGCTTTGAAAAGGGAACAAGAGCTTCGTGAAGCAAAAAGGCAGCAACAGAGGCTCAACTTTCTGTTATCACAGACAGAACTTTACAGTCATTTCATGCAGAATAAAACCTCACAAACATCTGAGGCTTTAGTATTGGGTGACGAAAGAATTGACAACGAAGAAAAAATCTCGACTACAGAAGCTTTTCTGGCGGAAGACGAAGATGCTGAACTCAGAAGGGAAGCGCTAAAAGCAGCACAAGATGCAGTTTCAAAGCAGAAAATGATCACAAGTGCATTTGACAATGATTGCTTGAAGTTTCGGCAGGCTGGAGACACGGACTCTCTTCTTCAAGATGTTTCAACTGCTGAGGCTACCAACATTGACCTAGTGCATCCGTGAGTTGTTTCTTTTTTTGTTTGTTTTGCCGCCATTATGTTCTGTATGGATATTATAGCAGAATTTTTCTCTGTTCACAAAGTTAACGAATTTATATTATGCTTTCAGATCAACCATGCCTGTGGCATCATCAGTAAAAACACCAGATATGTTCAAGGGTTCCCTTAAAGAATATCAGTTGAAAGGCCTTCAGTGGCTTGTAAATTGTTATGAGCAGGTAACAGAGTTTTTAGAAGTGTTTTATTCTAAAACTCCCATACCCCTGGCTAACGTATGTGTGTCACCACTAGGGCCTGAATGGAATTCTTGCTGATGAAATGGGCCTTGGTAAAACAATTCAAGCCATGGCTTTCTTGGCTCATTTGGCAGAGGTACTTATTGTATTCTCTGAGGTTTCACGTTAGATCCAGCATTTTCCTTAACTTTTGGTACCGTGCAGGAGAAAAATATATGGGGCCCTTTCCTTGTTGTTGCCCCTGCTTCTGTTTTGAGTAATTGGGCTGATGAAATAAGTCGTTTTTGCCCTGAGCTGAAGACACTTCCTTATTGGGGTGGTCTTCAGGAACGCACTATACTCAGGAAGAACATAAACCCTAAACGACTTTACAGACGGTGAGCTATCCATACAAGTGATACTGATTTATTCTAATTTCGACATTTGTAGTTCCAGTATCTCCTGTGCTTCTGGAAAGTTCTATGAAATGGTAGAAGAGGTAGAGCTTCAGCATTGCATATTATAATCATGTTTCTAATTGTCAATGCAAGAAGCAAGATTAAATTGTGCTATTGTTTTAATTTAGAAAATACCTTGATAAATTGCACTGTGTACTTTTTGTTGTAACGTCTCCTCTTGGTTAATTGCTTAATCTCTACTTGAGAAGCTTCAGAATGTTGAAATCAGTTATCTGACGATAACTCCCTTCAGTCACACACTATACTTTCCTCGTATGATAATTCATGTATTAATTTATTAGGGATGCTGGATTTCACATTCTTATAACAAGTTACCAGCTACTGGTATCTGATGAAAAGTGCTTTCGTCGTGTGAAATGGCAATACATGGTGTTGGATGAAGCCCAGGCCATTAAAAGTTCCACCAGGTTTGTCCATTATCTGTCTACTGAAAATGGATCTGCATTGTAGCCCGTCGGTTTTGTTTATCCCATTTCTATTCTGTTCCGCTGTTTAATCATTTGCATTAGCAGTTGCGACAAAATCGGTGATACAGATATCACTAATTGTAAAGCTCTTATGTTTACTCACCTTACTTGATGTTGTGGGGATGGCAAGACATTACAAGACCTTCTATATTCTCCTTTTTTTCTTTTCTTGTGATGAGTCAAGGCCTTAACACGTGATAAGAACTATCATGATAACATTTAGATTAGTTCACTTTCCATCTGTTGTCGTCAACTGCTTGATTAGTTCTTATCATTTATGACAATGATTGTTGGTTGGCCTTTCAGACATGATTGATTCTTTTAAATGCATTCTTGTAAGTAACACCATGCATTTTGAGATGACAGTATAAGATGGAAAACACTGCTCAGTTTCAATTGCCGAAATCGCTTGCTGCTGACGGGTACTCCAATACAAAACAACATGGCTGAATTATGGTCACTCCTCCATTTTATAATGCCAACGCTGTTTGACAGCCATGAACAGTTCAACGAATGGTTCTCAAAGGGGTATACTTTTCTCTTAAGTGTTAATTCCTCACTATATATATGTTTTCTCTTATAACTTCTCTTTTTTGTTACAGAATCGAGGGTCATGCAGAGCATGGTGGGACATTAAATGAGCACCAGCTAAATCGATTGGTTAGTCCATTAAGTGTTCAACCTTATTTTGAATGGAGAGTGTGTGCCTGTGTTTAGATTTTATCGTTGCTGGGGAGAACAATTGTGATCTTTCATGTGAGAATTCTTTTGTCTATTTCGTGCTGCTTTGTTAGATTATTATTCAAGGTTTGTGGATCCTGATATAAAATAATCAACCGGTCTGGAATGTGTATGTAGCAAGTTCTTGCTAGGAATCTATCCCTGTAATCTCCTTTCCTTCCCGAAGATGTTGACTTATGTGCACTCTTCACCTTTGTACCTTTCTTTTAGCATATACTTCACCAAAATTTTCCAATTTAACTTAGTTCTCTGTTTAGGAAGATGATTTCTTTTTCTCAGCTTGTCACAAAATGTTAGATAGTAGACTTGCATTATCATTGTTGAACTCAAAGCAATATGTTTTGGGAATAATAATCTTAAATTCTTTTGCATGCCATTCGTACTTCCCAACTCTCTGCAAACAGCATGCCATTTTGAAACCTTTCATGCTGCGGCGGGTTAAGAAGGATGTCGTTTCTGAGCTGACAAAAAAAGATGAGGTTACCGTGCACTGTAAATTGAGTTCTCGCCAGCAAGCTTTTTATAAGGCTATAACGAACAAGATATCTCTTGCTGAGTTGTTTGATGGAAACCGTGGAAGTCTTAACGAGAAGAAACTTGAGAACCTCATGAATATTGTTATCCAGCTTCGGAAGGTATCGTGATTTGACTATTTATGTATTTCTGTCACATTTGGATAATGTTACTCTGGGAATGGACAATTTTAAAGTATGGATTGAGATGTTTCCATATGATATTCTTAAATATCATTTTGTATTCTGAATGCAGGTATGCAATCATCCTGAGTTGTTTGAGAGAAATGAGGGGACCTCATATTATCATTTCGGAGAGATACCAAATTCACTTCTCCCTCCTCCCTTTGGTGAACTGGAAGATATTTACTATTCTGGTGGTAAAAACCCTATTGTTTATGAGGTAATTTGAGGAACTACATCTTATTTTCTTGCATGGCACGGCTTATGAATCAATGTGATTGCAGGATACTTTAATTTTATATGCACTTTCTGGCTCTCTAGTAACATATTTGTTTTTTCACTCAGTATTGGTGGACATCATATCTTTTGGACAATGTGTGTTTTATCACATGGGATTCGAGAAATTGCTTATACAGTTACTTGTAGTTCATCAAATATTCAACTTGGGATGCTAGTATGATGATTTTCTCCATTGTAACAGATACCGAAATTGGTATACGGAGAAACTGCTGATGGTTCCAAACTTCACAATTCCATAGCTGGCTTTGGGTCGACCAGATTATCCTTGGCGAAGCTTTTTAACATATTTTCTCCAGAAAATATATATGACTCTGTTTTTCAGCAAAGGAATGGCGAGTGCAACACTTGTACGCCAAGTGGAACTTTTGGTTTCTCCCGCTTTATTGATCTGTCTCCTTCTGAGATTTCGTTCTTGGCAACTGCTTCTTTTATGGAGAAATTATTGTTCTCGGTGTTGAGATCTGACCGTGAAGTTCTGGATGAATTGTTGGACCTGATGATGGAGAACGAGGATGATAGTGCCATTTGTGCTCGTATAGGCGAGAATAAAGTCAGGGCCGTTACTCGAATGTTGATGCTGCCAAGTAAGACATGTACAAGTTCGCTTACAAGGCGTCTTGCAACGGGCCCTTTGGATTCTCCATTCGAGGCCCTAATTACAACTTTTGAGGATAGGCTTCTATCTGATGTCAATCTCTTGCATTCAGTATATTCGTTCATCCCGAAAGCCAGGGCTCCTCCTGTAAGTATATGATATCATATCGAATACGAGCTATGTTAATTTTGTGATATCTGCATTTACCAAAACCACCATAATAAAAATTGCATTTTGCCCGTCAGATAAGCATTCATTGTTCCGATAGGAGCTTTGCATATGAGATCAATGAGGAGTGGCATAACCCATGGCTTAAGAGGTTATTTGTTGGTTTCGCACGAACATCTGGCAGCAATGGCCCGACTAAGCCAGGTGGTCCCCACCACTTAATACAAGAGATTGACTCTGAGCTTCCTATTTCACAACCTGTTCTTCAGCTCACATATAAGATCTTTGGTTCCTGTCCCCCTGTGCAACCGTTCGACCCTGCAAAGATGCTCACTGTATGCTTTCTTCCTTTTTGGTTGATAAGAGTCCAACTGATTAATGGATGTGCTATAAGAATATTTTTTCTATGATCTTCAGGACTCTGGCAAGCTTCAAACGCTTGACATACTACTGAAACGCCTGCGTGCAGAAAATCATCGTGTTCTTCTCTTTGCACAGATGACGAAAATGCTGAATATACTTGAGGTATAATGAATTTGTCTTGGACGAATATGTTTACCATGTAAGGTGATGATACCTACATTTTCTTTTATCGGGGTTTAAAATAAACGCAAATTGCAACTTGTTTGACTGATAATACGAAATGAATATGTTTGAATAGTTAAATAAAAACATAATATGAGAAAGGGAGAGCCTCAGCCTATTTAGTTTCTGGTAGGTGATTGGCTAATGCACTGTTTTATATATTCCAACTTGTAGAAATTATAATGTAGTTCCTCGAATGAGTAATTGAGAACAATCTAGTAAATTCTCATGGTTCTCACACTTTGACTTGTCTTCTCAGGATTATATGAACTACAGGAAGTACAGGTATCTAAGGCTTGATGGATCTTCCACGATCATGGATCGTAGGGATATGGTGAAAGATTTCCAACACCGGTATGTGCTTGGTTGAGGTTTCGTAGTTCTGATACCTTTTCAAGGGGGTTGCTTTCTCAAGGTTTTGTGTTTTTTTTTCCACTGGTGCAGAAGTGATATCTTTGTGTTCTTGCTGAGCACGAGAGCTGGTGGACTTGGAATTAATTT
This sequence comes from Craterostigma plantagineum, assembly GCA_027422505.1. Taxonomy (NCBI): domain Eukaryota; kingdom Viridiplantae; phylum Streptophyta; class Magnoliopsida; order Lamiales; family Linderniaceae; genus Craterostigma; species Craterostigma plantagineum. Next base: position 28,541,497 of record JAPQWV010000003.1, on the reverse strand, counting down.
GACTGCAGCAGACACGGTCATATTTTATGAAAGCGATTGGAATCCCACGCTGGATTTACAGGCCATGGATAGAGCTCATCGATTGGGTCAAACTAAGGATGTCAGTATATATTTCACTTATGTTACTGACCATTTTGTTGTAGAACTTCAACTCCTCATGCTAGTGTTTAATCGCATGAATTCATGGCGCTTCTGTAACATGGAGACACCCTTCAAATTTTGCAAAAATCAATATATATTTGCTTCATTATGATACATGCTAAAAAATTGTCATTTTTCGTTCGTGTAAGTGTTACTTCATTTTATTGCTGTGAACTTTCTTATGTTCCTCCTTTTTCTATCACTCTATTATAGGTAACCGTGTACCGCTTAATTTGTAAAGAGACGGTTGAGGAGAAAATTCTGATAAGAGCAAGTCAGAAGAACACCGTACAGCAGCTTGTCATGACAGGGGGTCACGTTCAAGGCGAAATTTTGGCTCCTGAAGATGTCGTATCGTTATTGATCGACGATGCCCAACTAGAGCAGAAACTAAAACAAGTTTCACAACAGGTATTATATGATGATTGATTGAGTTATATGGCCCTTATATATATTGATTTGGCACTTGATATATTATTAAATGCTATAAAATTAAGTCACATTCGATAGTATTTTGATTCATTTGGATTGGGTTTCTAACAGGCCAAAGATAGGCAAAAGAAAAAAGGAGGAACGAAAGGCATACGCATCGATGCTGAAGGAGGAGGTGCATTTTTGGAGGACATCATCGACGCTGAACAAAAGGATAACGATGATTCTGATCTTGACAATGCAAAGCCCAGCAGCAAAAAGGTGAGATTTTTTTTTTTTTTTTGTGGGGTTTCAATCTAACTAATCTCTTCTGCCACGAATTCATCCGTTTGTTTTCTGGGCTGATCATATTTTACATCTTCTGTGAACTTCTGTTATCACCGTCTTTGTAGCTCTTTCTCGTTCTTGAAATTTCTTAGACTATATATTTCTCTCGTCTATATGCAGAAAAAGCCCGTCCCGAAAAAGCAGACTCAGTCGAGGCAAAGGTCTCAAAAGAGTAATATCGTGGGAGATTCTTCGTCTCCGAACACAATCATCAACGACGTCGATGATTCCCAACTGAACGCCGATGCAATACCACCGCAAAGACCAAAGAGGTTGAGAAGGCCAACAAAGAGCGTAAACGAGGACATGGAACCTTCATTATTTACAGATTGACCCAACGTTAAGCCATGGAAGGATTCTCCCAAGAACTTGCAGAAGATTCAGGCCGTGCAGCGCCAATGGGACTCAGTGGACATAATTTTGATGGATGTGATATCATGGCTGAGGTCTTTTTGCGTCGAGAACCTTGGCGGTTTTTATATAACGACTCTGAATCTGAGTGTATATTTGTGGCTGTACAGAGTATTTTTAGAGTATCCTCAGACCTATGAGAACTTTGGGTGATATGATGAATTAGAAAACTGGTGAATGCCATTATACCCAACTTGGTTATATTGAAATGCATTTGTTACTATCTTATGATTTTTTTATAATGAAACAATAACAAAAATTAAAGTCGTTAATTTCCAAGCTAATGGGCTGACATAATAGCTGAGCATGTAGGATAAAATGGCTTAAATATATAAGAGTAAACGGCCAAAATAGTACTTGAACTATACCACAGTTTCACTGTTGGTGCTCAAACTTTAAAATGTCCCGTTTTAGTTCTTAAACTTTGCAAAACCTGTTATTATTGGTTCATTGACCTAAAGAAGAGGTAAAAGAACTAAAATGGAACGGTTTTGCAAAGTTCAGGAACCAAAACGGCACATTTAAAAGTTTGAGCAACTAATATTTAGAATTTAATTTAATTAATATAAAATTTATTTCCGATCACCACAATATTATTTTCGATTTTTCCACGAGGCATACCAACAAAATCACACCAACAACAATTAAATTTTTTTACATATTTTTTAACTTCTTTTTTTTCAAGAGGCATTCATAATTACGGTGTAATTGTGTTGAGATACTTTGTTAAATAAAAAATTAAAATCTCGTAGTAATTGAATATATTCAAATTTGATCACCACAATAATTTCTTTCGATTTTTTTTCACGAGGCATACCACTACAATAACACCAACAACAATTAATATTTTTTTACACATTTTTTAACTTCTTTATTTTTTCAAGAGGCATACATATTACGGTGTAATTGTGTTGAGATACATTTTAAAATAAAAAAATTAAAAAGAAATCTCATAGTAATCAAATATGAATTTTATATTAATTTTACACAATATCATGTATATATAAAAAAAATACTAATTGTTGGTACTTAGACTTTTAAATGTGCCATTTTGGTTCCTGAATGTTGCAAAAATGTTCCATTTTTTGTTCTTTTACCTGTTCTTTAGGTAAAGGAACCAATAATAACAGGTTTTGCAAAGTTTAAGAACCAAAACGGCACATTTTAAAGTTTGAGCACCAACAGTGAAACTGTGGTATAGTTCAAGCACCATTTTTGCAGTTTACTCAATATATAATAGATTGGCCCAAATAAATAGTGGGCCTTGACTTGCCCGTTAAACGTACGGATTACACTGTAGAATTCACGCGGAGTGCATAATACAGCTGAAAATATATAATGGCGTCTACTTCTTCAACTCTAAACGCAGCATTGATTGCTCTCCTTGCAAGCTTCATCATAATCAGATCCGTTCTTCCATTATACTTTTGTTTTCTGTTGTCTTTTCTTTCAAATCAGTTGCCGCCCAATTTTGTGTTGTTGTCCTTCGAGCTCGTCAGTTACTACGTGGGGTGTCATGGAAGCTATATTCTCAAAAGTTGAGAGTACGAAAAGTTGCACCGAATTTTTAGTAAGGGTGACTTTCATTGAGGTACGAGTATAATGGTGGGGTGATTCCCAGTGTCGTGGCAATTGGAGTGTAATGGTTGGGGTGACGAGCATAATTGTGTCATTAACTAAAAGAAAAAGTGGTCCACTTAGTCGTGCAATTGGAGATTCGAAACGACGTAACTCAACCGTGAAATGGCGTAATATACTTATAGTTAAACGAAGATTTTTTGTAAGAGTGTCTTTCATCGAGGTACGACGTGTAAAAGATTAGACTTTGCAAGTAAAATTTCATCTTAAGAGATGAGAAAAAGCATGGAGAAGGAGGTCATGTTCCAGATCGAGATAGCAAATTAACCCGTGTATTACAGGCAAGGTTATAGTGTCTTTCTTGCCTGTAATATACGCGTTAGTTTGCTTTCCCGATATGGAAGATGGCATCATTCTCTGCGCCTTTCTCATCTCTTAAGCTGAAATGTTAAATGTAAAGTCCAATCTTTTACGCCTCGTACCTCAATGAGAGACACTCTTACTAAAACTTCGTCGTTTAACTAGAAGTATACTTACGAATAACGTCTTTTGACGGTTGAGTTCGTCGTTTCGAATCACCAATTGCCCGATGTAATGCCCGGGTCCCCTAAAGCTAGAATGGCCAATAAATTCGCATGCATGTTATGTAGTTTATGTGACCGATATGAACTTCATGGAGTAAATATGTGCCCGCACGACGTAATGAATTTTGGGCATGCCATTAGATGCCTATGCGACTTTGTGAATAGTTGTACGTTAACTACGTGCTTACGTGATTTTATTAATTTCATGCAATTATTATGTGCTTACGTGATTTTATATGGACTTTACGCACATTAGTATGTGACTTAAACGATCATGTGTTTAAAATGCGTACATGTTATATGTTTATGCGATTTCATGAATTCTATGCTCGTAATTTTTATGAGAATTAAGTGAAATATTGCGAAATTAATTATGTGTTTGCGATGACTTCCAACAAGGAGGAAATTCTCGAGAATGGAATATAGAATGTGGGCTAGGATTTTATTGGGCCATGAACCCATTATGTTGGGAATTACCAAGTGGGCTAAAAGTAGAATTAGGCCCAATTCAAGAAATATCAATTTAGGAGACAAGTTCCCCCAAAATAAGGAAACTCACGTTAACTCTAAGCACCACCCCAAAAGCCTACAAAAAAAAAATGATAATATAATATATCTCATCCCACTTTCTAACTCCATAACCCAACTTGGAGTGAAACCTCGAGAGGAAGAAAGAAAAGAAGCAAGGAAGACATCGAAGGAAGCTCAAGATTTCACCCTCAAAATAGCTTGGAATTTCGGAAGTAGTAAGTAAAGTTAACCCCCTAAATTAATTCGATTTATTTTACCAAGATTATTTAGTTAAACTCGCAACTAAGTTAAGGTGACCACGAGAGACCCTAAATGTCGAGCTTAGGTTTGTACTAAGGATGTTTGTTTGGGTAGATATGGAGTTGAGTAGTTTAGTATGTGATTTAGAACTTATAAGGCTAGGAAGAACAAGCTGAGAATCGAGCTTCGAGTGATGAATGGCGTGGAGGAACCGAAACAGATGATAAATGTCGAGAGGCATGTCGAAAGTCATGTCGACATTTTCTAATTCAAAATGTCGAAACAAAATGTCGAGGTTTAGGTTGAACCCTATGTCGACATTTCCATTGTACAAATGTCGAATGATAGCAAAAATGTCGACTTATCATATCGAGATTCATGTAATGTCGAGCGAAATTAAGAACAAAATGTCGAGTCCTTTAATTCGGATAAAATAATATAAATGTCGGGAGTAATGTTGAGTCATGTCGACATTTTCTATAAATGTCGAATTACAATGTCGAGCTAAGATAGTTAAAAATGTCGAGATCTACCTCAATAATAATGTCGAGATTCACCTATAGGAGATGTCGAGGCACAATGTCGAAATGATAGGGATAGGATGTCGAGTTAAATACCGAGATAAAAGGGATAAAAATGTCGAGCTAAATGTCGACATTAAAGTCGAGATAAATGTCGAACGAAATTGAACACAAAATGTCGAGACCTTCTAACTAGATAAAATGTCGATATAAATGTCGAGATCTTTAAATAACTTAAATGTCGAATTCAAAGAAATCGGTATAAATGTCGAAACTAATGTCGAACTGGGTAGGATGTCGAGCTAGAGGAAAATGTCGAGAACCAGTGAAAAATGTCGAGGCCTATGATATCGAGATTTTTCATTGTATAAATGTCGAGACTCATGTTGAGTTTCATGTCGACATTTCCAACTATAAATGTCGAAAAATAATGTCGGGATATTCAAGTAAATGTCGAATGATAGATATAATGCTGAGTAAAACGTCGAGATGCTATGGAAAGATGTCGAAACCCTGTTAGGAAAAGATGTCGAGACATCCCAAGGTAAAATGTCGATGTGTTAACATAGGATGTCGAGTCTTATGCCGAGATTACTAAATGTCGAGCTTTATTGAATGTCGTGATTCATGTTGAGCCATGTCGACATTTTCTGTTTTAAATGTCGAAAAACAATGTCGAGGTGTTAGGTAGAATGTCGAAACTCGGAAATGTCGAGACTTAATGTTTAATCCACCTCGATATCTTTTAAGCGATAACAATATAAGTGTCGAAATCATTACACACAATATATATGCCGAAATCCTTGTGATAATGTCGAGGTGAAGTTCGAAGATTATTCACTGTATCGACATTTAACTATAAGAAATGTCGAGATCATTAAGTAATTTAAATGCCGAGTTCATACACCTACAATGTCGAGACCCATTCGACTTATCATGTCGAGATTTATCTCGACAATGATGTTGAGATTCATGATGAGCTCATGTCGACATTTTCAGTTCAAAATGTCGAAGCTAGGAATAAAATAATGGAGGAACATGCAAGTGGCGAATTTGTGTGGTGTAGCGAACAAGTATAGGGACAGGATAATATAACTACAATGCAAGCTTGGAATATTGTATACTATGCCATAAATTTCACTGACTAAGGATTTTCACGGAGTAACTTAACCTTAGCAAAATTTCAATATCTATTTTCCTATAGCTAAGCGTTTTAATACTTAGGAAATTCAAGAATTTAGACAGAACACTGACGATAGAATTTTATGCTTGGGATAGGGACTACTAATTTCGCAGGACCACTCACTAACAATCTACGGACGCCAGGTAAGTGGGACTTCTTCAACTACAACACATAAAAATTATGTGCGCATTATTTATGTGATTACATGCTTCTATGCGACTATGTGATTTATTACATGACATGAATTACCTATTTCATGACATGGCATTCCTTACAAGACATGGCACGACAAGTCATTCCGCATTACATATATGCATTTCACGGCATACACGAGTCTCACGAGAGTTTTAATGACATGACATGACACGAGATATGCATGATCGCCGGGGCGCGACAAATAGTTGCTAACGTTAATTTACTACTCATTACTAAACAACACACGTGCAAGACAAGAGACGTGTGGTTACTAATATTACTATGACAACACACGTGCAAGACAAGAGACGTGTGGTTACTAATATTACTATGTTAACACACGTGCAAGACAAGAGACGTGTGATACGGCCTTTTAATGCTACGAGGTGACTTCTACGTCACCGATATCATGACAAGACACGTGCAAGACATGAGACGTGTAAATCAGGCGAATGCCCTCGTAGCAGGAATTGCCGAGGACCCTACAATATAAGACACGTGCAAGACAAGAAACGTGTATTAGGGATCCTATTAAGACATGACAAGACAAGACAAGACAAGACAAGACATGACAAGACAAGACATGACATGACATGATTTTGTGAGGATAAATGAGTATTGGCGTATATGCCTATGCAAGTCATGACACGGGCACTGCATGCATAAGTTTCACTTACTGGGCTATATAAGCTCATCCCACGTTTTGTGTGTTGTAGGTTCGTCTGATCACGGTACGTGATAGCCTAGCCGGCAAGGCATACTTTTGGAGCTTCCGAGCGACTTTTGGGGGTGGTGTGTACGTGGACGACGACCTGTGAGGCCGGGCGAATAGGTTGCTTTTGCTGTATAGATGTGCACGACACTTGTAGATAGAACCCGAATGTAATTAGGAAATCGGAAGCATTCTTTTGACATGTAACGAAACGATATTCCTTCACGAAAAGGAAAAATTTATTCCGCATTTTCGCAACTATTCTAACTAAATACGTAGTTAGTGTAACGACCCGTCCCATACCGGGTGTCACTATAGCATCGGTTCCTACCGGGACTGGTGGGGTTGGGCCCACCACACTCCAACTGATAGTCTGGCCCCACTGTATCACCATTTAACCTTTCAGCGTGCTTCGTCCTCGCTCACACGCACCCTGGGCAAACTTCCCAGGGGGTCACCCATCCTAAGACTGCTTCAAGTCAAGCACGCTTAACTTCGAAGTTCTTTCGGATGGACTCCCGAAAAGGTAGGTCGACCTTGGTGATATGAGTAGTACTATCAATTCTATTATACGATTCTTAGCCTGACACGCCCATACATTGTCAGTCTCAGGATCCCCTCTCATTCGGGTGTCGGATCGGTTCGTTCATGTACCCATTCGCCTAGAAGCCTTGCCAGGAGCCGCTCCTTGTCCGTGCACCCTGGCACCGGCGATCACTCCCCGCCCTCTTCGGCCCCAGGCGTCACATGCCCACCAGCTTCCGCCTGGTTCGTCCCCGAACCAGCACCGTACTGCGAGAGGTTGTGCTCTGATACCACCTGTGACAACCCGTCCCATACCGGGTGTCACTATAGCATCGGTCCCTACCGGGACCAGTGGGGTTGGGCCCACCACACTCCAACTGATAGTCTGGCCCCACTGTATCACCATTTAACCTTTCAGCGTGCTTCGTCCTCGCTCACACGCACCCTGGGCAAACTTCCCAGGGGGTCACCCATCCTAAGACTGCTTCAAGTCAAGCACGCTTAACTTCGAAGTTCTTTCGGATGGACTCCCGAAAAGGTAGGTCGACCTTGGTGATATGAGTAGTACTATCAATTCTATTATACGATTCTTAGCCTGACACGCCCATACATTGTCAGTCTCAGGATCCCCTCTCATTCGGGTGTCGGATCGGTTCGTTCATGTACCCCTTCGCCTAGAAGCCTTGCCAGGAGCCGCTCCTTGTCCGTGCACCCTGGCACCGGCGATCACTCCCCGCCCTCTTCGGCCCCGGGCGTCACAGTTAGGAACCTAGGACAAGTCTAGAAATGGTAGCGATGGCTAGGGTCGCTACACCCGACTAAGTGGACCATTTTTTCTTTAAGATCTCTGAATATTTCTCTAGAGAGTCCACTTCAATGTCACATAGCTGGCATCTCTAGTGTAAATGGTGAACAGTTTATCGCATTGCATTCAAAGAGGCAATGCTTATTCTCAATGATTGAATAATACTAATTCGAATGGATCGTGGTCGTTGAATGACGCTGCTTCGAGTCCCAGCGGGAAATAAACATAGGGTGACGTCAGCGGTTTGTGATATAACATAAAAAAAAATTGTAAATTATTGATTAATTGATAATGTTCATTGCTGCGTTCTGCTGATTGATTTTTCTTTGGTACGTAAGATGCTTCTTCCACTTCCACATTTTATTACTGCCAATCTTTATTTATGATGTTTGAGTTGAGCTATCACCATTGGGTACTTTTACCATATTGTGTACGTCTTTGTTTCAAATGGAGTATCTACAACTCCAATGGAACTGTATCTTCAACATTATTTTAGAGCACAACGAAACTATATGTTCAGTGTTGAGTATTTTTGTGTAGATTATCCTTATTTTATTAAGAAGCCCTTTATTTATTGGGTGCGGCACGAGGCAAACCGTTTAACAATGCCGATTGATACAAGAAGGTTACATTGCCTTTGGTCAATGTCAATATAAAGCATTTCATATTCTCATTTGTGGATATGTGGTGATAGTTACGTTGACTATATCCAAAACACGTTAGAATTTGGTCAAACTTCACTTAAATCCCTATTTGGCAAATATCACATAACTTCCCTGTCAGAAAAAATATCATTAACTCCGCGTTTCACTGACCAATTTCTTCAGTCACACTGTACATCTCTATGTTTGTATAATGTGCCGCAATGTGTTGATATAGTGTATACCTAAATGTGTTGTATGGTGTACCTGCGGCGGATCGGACACCAATCTGTGAAAAAATTAGGTACAATGTAACAACACATTTAGGTACACTATAGCAACGTATTGTGGTACACAATACAAACATAGAAAGGTACAACATGACTTCAAAATGTAGTGCGAACAGTGAAACGGAGAGTTAAGTGATATTTTTCTCCCCTCCCCTCTCCTTTCAGCAGAGTCACTCTGACTACGGAGTTATGTGATAGAAAGTTTGCAAATATGGATTTAAGTGAAACTGTCCCTTAGAATTTTATGTTGTTTCTGCTAGTTTGAAAATCTTGTATGTAATGTAATGCTTATTCAACACACACAGCAAATTCATATGAGTTTTAGCTTACGAAAAATCGTGAGCGAAAAATTTCCGAGAGAATGACAAAATTAGTGATCTTTTTAAAATAGAAGTGCAAATATAGTTAAATTTTTAACAATAACAAAACTAATCAACTTTTACACTTTAAATTATTATTTTTTCACTTTGACCACAAAACTATTTCAAATTATAATTCCCCACTCTCATTACTACTAGTAAGCAATATTTTATTGATAATTATATTTTTAACCCAATTAACTTTAATCACTTTGAATTAAAACATTTTGATTAAAGCTAATCCCCTTCGCACTGACTCGCACAAGCAGTACCGAGAACCTATTGCATTAATAATACACCAATATGTATAGAATATCATTATTTTATTATTATATTTTATTACTTAAAAAAAATATAAAGAGGATCAGAAACGTGCCTTTGAAGTTATCATGGACAATAGAGACAAACACACCATCAATCTACACTAGCATCGAATAAATATCATCGTTTATCAGGCTAGCTTCTCCGTTCCATATGACTGATTTATTTTTAATTTGTTTTAAGAAACATCTTTTTTTGTGACATTCGCCTTTGTCCTAAAAAATTCAGTTTTCAATTTGCAGAAATTATGTCGAATTCAGTTATTGTGACATCCGCCTACGTTCGAATAGGTTTTCTTATTCTTCTAATCTTCTTTGTAAAAGCAATATAATAACAATAATAAACGAATGATATTCTCTTAATGCTGATTCTCGTCGTTTGCAAGGCAAATGGGATTATGTTTAAATTAAAATATTTTAATTGGAAGTGATTAAATTTAATTGGGGTTAAAAATATATTTATCAATAAATATTGATTATAAGTAGTAACGATAGTGGAAAATTGTAATTTGAAATAATTTTGTGGTCAAAGTTAAAAAAAAATAATAATTAAAAGTGAAAAAGTTGGTTAGTTTTGCAACATTATTAAAAAAAATATTATATTTGCAATTCTATTTTAAAAATATCACTATTTTTTCCTTTCTCTCATAAATATCCCCATGAGATACGGACTTGTAACCTGCCGTGTCCTAAACTTCTCTTGTGTAGAAAAATCCTCATCAACTAATCGACGGCAGAGCAGATGGATAGATAGATAGAAGAAGCTTCTATTTCTTCTTTATTTTTTATTTTTTTATTCGCGGTCAAAAGTGGACTGCGAAGAAGCATTCAACGCTAGCAAGGGACTTTCGCTATATAAATCTCAGAGATTTGAGGGAAGGAAAAGATTAAAACAAGAAAAGTCGAAGAATAGGTAATTATTTCCATGGCGAACCCATCTCCTATGAATGCGGGAAACCACGAGTACAGTTATGCAAACAACTCATCTTATCAGGTAAATAATACTCGCTATTTAGCTATTTAGCTATATACAAACGCTTGTAATAACAAGCTTAGTGTCCAAAAATATTTATTCAAACAAAAAAATTACCACCCTTATGTCTAAATAACCATCTTTGGTGTTGTGACCACAGAAGATGAACTAGGTTTTAAAGTGATTTTGGGGTTCTCATGTTTTGAAACTTTGCGATATTATATTACTTCAGATTCAACGCCGGCCATCACCGTAGATCTCTGTTATCTACAAATTTAGACGCATCACCCCATTTAATAAATTTCTTTATTTCTATTTAATTCTATATAATTCATAGTTAAAAAGGTTTTAAATACTATTAGTGTTTAGAGCCGAATTAAAATTAGAAAATCAGGTAACAAAAAGTAAGCTTAAAAGGTTTTTTTTTTTTTGGAGTAGTTACTTCTTTTGAAATTAAAATGAAAAACAAAAACCTATAAATGATGCAGCGAATTGATCTCCCATTTCTGTAATAAATAATAAATAAAAACGCATGGTGCAAAACAATTTTTGTATTATATATAAGGTAGTTAATATATCGAGCGTAAATAGGCTTGACAATAAGGAGTGAATTCCACATTCTCCGCGTTCCTCTAGGCTCTCCCCAGTCCACAAGAGACGGGAGAAATTTTTTCCTGTCCCCTTACTAAGCCCGACTCATTGCTAGACCTGTATATTGGGCCCGCAGCCCGCGGGGCGGGATTCAATCTATCAAGCCCACCAGATAGATGGCCTTGGCGGGCATGCCCGTGCGGGCTGCGGGCTTTGGCGGGGCAGCCTGGCGGTCCGCGAGCAGGCCTGCCAGTAATTAAAAAGATATTATTTATATTACAGAATTAATATATAAATGATTATATAGGTTTCTACATTTTTCTGAGTTATGATTTTTAGTATATTTAAGTTTAACAACATAAATAAATTATTATTAAAGAGGTTGGATTAGATTAGTGGTAATTTCCATGAAATTTTCTTCTTTTTTTTTATCTTTTTCTCTTGTTTATTTTTTTCTCTCTTTCTTATATTTTTTTTTTATGACGGGCTAAGCCGGCTAGGCCCTCAAGCCCACTGCGGGGTGGGCCTCCCTTTCTCGGACCGGCTTGGTTGACAGCTCTACTCTACCCATTTGCTTTTCAAGATTAGAACATATAACTTATGTGATAAACTAGGCAAAATTATAAAAATGGGTCACTAAGTATACCATTTTTTTGATTTTAGGTCATTATGTTTGCCATCTCCAAAACTAAGTCACTAAGTACGTATATGGTAACAAAATTGGGTTCCTAGTTACAAAATTAGGTCACTAAGTATGTATATAGTAACAAAATTAGGTCAGTCATTAAGTATGTATGTAGTTAGTATATAATAAGAAAAAAGAGGTCAGTGATCCAATTTTGTTACTATATATATATTTAGTGACTTAGTTTTGTAAAAAACTATAACTAATTTTTGTTGTTTGATTTCTCTAGTTTTAACCTGATATCGCAAAAAAAAAAAACCCGCTAAAATTTGACGGACTTATAAACATTCTTATAAAAATGGATAACTTAAAATAAGTGATTGACTAATAATAATTTATCTTGTGCTTTACCTGACTATTCATAACCAAACAGGCGAATCATCATATTATGGTCGCTGCTCCGCCTATAGCGGAGGTCGGGCGACCCCCGACCCCTCATATTCATTCCGTCTCGGCTAATTTCGATAATATGTGTCCATAAAATTATGCAGAAATTCCGATTTGACGCGACAAAGGATATGGTCAAGGAGGCCATCCTCGAGAGCTTCGAGGTGGAAAAGCAAGAAACATCGTCAGGCGATTCAAACACGGTGAAGATCGTGGACTTGGGATGTTCGTCCGGGCCAAACACTTTCTTCGCCATGCAGAGCATAGTCGAATCCATCGCTTCCAAATACGCCAAAGAAGAAGAAGTCGAATTCCAAGTGTTCTTCAACGACATGAACGGCAACGACTTCAACACCCTCTTCGCCTCCCTACCCAAATACTCGAACGGAAAGTACTACGCCGCCGGCGTCCCGGGCTCGTTCCACGGCCGTCTATTCCCTTCGTCTTCGATCCACGTTTTCAACTGCTTCTTCGCGCTCCACTGGCTTTCGAAATCGCCGGAGGATTTGATCACCAGGGACTCTCCCGCCTGGAACGGAGGGAGAATTCACTACTCAGGCGCCTCGGAGGCCGTTTTTAGGGCTTATTCGGCGCAGTTCGAGAGAGATTTCGATGTGTTCCTCAAGGCGAGAGCCAGAGAGACAGCGCCGGGCGGGCTCGTAATAATTTACACTCGTTCGGACGGTACGTTCGAGGGAACTAGTAACACAGAAACTGGTGTATGGTACTCCTTTCTTGCTTCCATTCTACTCAAAATGGTTGAAGAGGTAGGTGAATTTGACATACACAATAACCCACCCAACTCGTGTTAGTACACCGCCAATCAGTGTGTTTAATCTTTACATGTCAAGCCCGCATGGGTGTCGTCACTCTTTGTTCCGTGTTCTTTTTTCAGTCGTTTTATTTTCCTTTGACGTTCAGGGATTGATAAAGGAAGACCAAGTGGACGCATTTAATACTCCTCATATGGATCCTTCGGTGAATCAAATTACGGGGCTGGTCGAGAAAGATGGGAGCTTCAGCGTTGAGAAGGTGGAACTGAGGGATCCATTGGCTAAGAATAGCGAAGAGTTTGGGCTCACGCACTTCAGGGCTGCGACTGAAGCTACGTTTGCAGGTCACTTTGGGAAAGAGACGGCGAATGAAATGTTTAAAAGGGCATTTCGGCAGGAGAAAAGGCTTTTGGATTCGCTCGAAGCCTCGGGGACTAAAGGTACCCCCGAGCTATATGTCGTCCTCAAGCGTAAACGATGAGCGAGCTAGTGAGGAAGAAAACGAATAATCCTTCTTCACAATTTGGTCGGAATGTTGAAGAAGCTAGCCCTTTTGTCGTCACATTGTTGTTACTATTTTGTTTACGATCAAATAAATGTTTATCTAGCATATCGTGATGTCTATTTAGAAGGTGTGAGGGATTGAGGGCGTGATGTCTCACTAGAGAGCCCCTGTTAGAATCAAGTCTTTTTACTTGAATTTAGTTTCACATAAAGCAACCGTAGTAGAAAGTATTACCTGAATTAGCCAAACGTAGTCTTATCTTTTTCATTTTTCTTTGCTAGTGTATGTTCCTCTCTTGATGAGAGTTGGCATGATCTGATGTTATTGGATAAGATCATATGGACTTTAGATAAGGATGACAAAATCGTTTCGGTGTACCATCCCCTCCAGGACCCGAGGCTATTGCGACGACGGTAATTGCCCTTTGGTGAAAATGCACGGAGTACGGGACTAGGAAGGGAATGAACAAATTAGATTTATTAATAATAATATAAAAGAAATTCATTTGAACAAAAGGTTTTCGGACATCTACACATAAATACCTAATTGAATAAAATATTTACACATAGGTACCCATGTCAGAAAATTTTTCAGTCATGCCGTACCTTCCTGTGTGTGTATGACGTACATGTTGATATATGGTACCTAAATGTGTTCGTACGACGTACCTATGTTTTAAATAGGATGTACCTAACTGTGCTAATACGGCGTACCATTTTCTATTATATAAAGTACCCAAAATATGTTGATATAAGGTACCCGAATGTGCTGTATGGCGTACCTCGGCGGATCGGGTACCTATCTGCAAAAAATTATTCTATTAGGTACTTACATATAAAAAATCCTGATAGGGTACTAAATTACAAGTTTTTTTACAGAAGGGGTATTTATGTGTAAAGACCCCGATGATTTTCAATGCTCAATATGTTGCTTTTATATTTTCGTATCGTAGTTGAAATAATAAAACTAAAACAAAATGGATTCGTGTTTTACCGTATTTGATTTTATCTCTTCTGTGTGGACTTGTGTTTTGTAGTAATTTTTTCTCACTATTAATATTTCATATGTTTTTATCGTCATGTTATCATCAATGCTTCACGTTTCTTTATTTTTTTATCCATATTAATTGTTACTTAGTAATTTTGTTGTAAAAAATTTTAAGGACATATACAAAATAGGAAACTAGAGTCCCCGCGGGAAACCCGTTCCTAAAAGGCGATTTTCCATTCCCAATCGAACCAATCATAAGCGGTGAATTAGTGGATTGATAATATGGAACAAGAGTATTTAGTTAATTAAAATAAAGTTTGGGAAAAAATATACTAGAAGAAAAAGAAAAAAAAACAATTTCCAAGAAAAAAGAAAAACAAAACGTAAAAAGAGGGTGGTGGGCTGGGCCACTCCATTGTTCATAACCTGACCCGCCTAAATTAAAACAGGGTTAATTTGTAGGAAAAGGAAGTAAATTGACTTCAGTTTTCACGTTAATGACAGTAGCTTTCTCTGTCCGCTACCTGTAGGATTCAGCAGCTATAGTTTGATTTCTCAGACAAAAATCAAAGTGAACTGAATTGGCCAGCAGCTCGAAGGAGGAATCGGCTAGCGACAGCGATAATTCGTCGCCGGAATCTGATTCCGAACGCCTCTTTTGGGAGGCGACAAGGTTCTCGCCTATCACGGCCCTCGGATCTATGAAGCCAAGGTGTTAATTCGTTTCTCCGTCAGTATTTTCTTCGCATTTTTTTTATCAAAGGGTTTCTGTTATTCCGTGAAATTGAAAATGTTTGATATCGTTTCTCATTTTATCTCAGTGCGTATATGTCTTGCTTGTTCTGGTGGAACTTTAAATAGTGATCTTAACTGATTTTAATTGGTATAGTACTTCCAAGTTTGATATAACTGGCCTCGTTTGTTGTTAAACTTTGATAATTCTTTGTTGTAACTGCGTTTGTATGTCAACTGCTTCTCCTCCAATATGTTGTGTGTATGCATGTGGAAAATTTCAATTTTTAGTCTTTCTCATGCTTGGTTCTCTTCTTCATAAGCTTTTTAGTGTGGGCTAGGTCAATGTTCCTGTTATATATTCACTTTGTTTTCTGCGCTTGCATAATCGGGACTTAACATGTTGCAAGTTACATAAAGTTTGTATCCTTTTCGTTACAAATCTATATGTCTATGCATGTGCGTTTCCTTAGATTTCTCCAAGGCGTGACTTCTATTCGATTTCAACAATGCGTATGATCTGTCATGTAATGTAGTGTATAGTAAAATCGAATTGAATTACATTTCGAGGATTTCATGCGGTGTCCTGTTCATAATTTGACTACCTTTTGCACACAAATGTGTTTCTCTTCTTCTCATATTGTAGAAAAGAATGAAAAAAGACCATGTCAGCACGTCTTTTCCTTGTCTGAATGCACCTTCATCTATTGCTTCAGCGATTAGTAATTATTTCGAAAGTTGCTGGGTGTGCTACACACGCGTATATCTTTTGCATATGTTGTCTGAATACGTTGGCATTATATTCATTTTGTGAGTACTTTTCCCTACTGATTTATTGTGTCACTTATGAACCTCTTTCTTAGCAGTTTCTAAGTGAATCTGTATGCATGTTATGCACGTGTATCTTGATCCTGAATATACGTCTGTTCTAGTTTTCTTACTCTTACACCTTTGCTTCTGTAAGGTCCAAGAAGCAGAGGTTCGAAGGAAAGAGTGGAGATATTTTCTTCATTACCTCGTAAGCTTAAGCTCTTTGAAGTCTCTTTCCTCAATTCTTTTTTCTTTCTTCATCTATCTTTAGTAATGTCTTCGCTCTCAAGGTATAGTATATGCTGACTTGAATACTGTTGCTCTTTGCAGGGTTGGAATAAAAAGTGTGCATACTTGCGCTTGAATTGACGAGTGCGTTGAATTGCATTTAACGGTAACTTGAGAGATTTCTGTGTTTCATATTAGCTAGGACCAATGGGTATCTAAGGATCAGCTGATGAAGTACACTGAAGAAAATAAAATGAAGCAGAAGGCCTTGATAAGAAAGCTGGCGTGGACAAGAGTACTAAATCCAAAGAGTTCTACAGGCGTCTCATGTTTTCAGTAAATTTCAATATCTTATTTGGATTACCCATTCTAATTTTAATCTTGTTTACCATTGATATGCAGATGCCAAAGCGGATAAGGAGGAGGAAAAAACGCACAAGTTTGCTTTCATCTACTTAATATCCTATTCTGCATCTTCTAGTTCTTCCTCTTAGCGCTTGCTTGCATCATTCAAGAAATGTGTCATTATTTTAGCGCGTTACTAGTTTTTCCTTTTTAACTAAAGCGCTCTTTATCTAGCTGTTAGCTAATACAGTAATTTGATGTCAATTACTTGAAGGCGCCTACAAATTCTCTTCATTAGCGCTAGCTAAAATTTTCATCTTGTGAGGGAAGTTTAATTTGCCTGCAGACTTATGCCATTCTATTGTTCATTTTGCAGATGCGAAGGGGACGAAAATTTAGAATCGAGTCAATGAGGTTTGGCTTTATTCCGTAGATCAGTTAAGGAAATTTACTATTCATGAATTCTTGTTTCATCCTTAGGAAAAACCGGCAACAGAGAAGCTCATTCAGCTCCAAATGCCACCAACCTTGAAGAAGCAACTAGTTGATTTTAAGTACATCACGACAGAATAAGATTTGTGAATATATATTGCTATTGTTTACTATTTTAAAGAAGAGGAAAAATAAAAAATAGAACAACGTATTACATGAAGTCTGTTTCAATATCTCTCAAGTCCTAACGTCATATTTCTCAAGCTTGTGAAACAACCTAGAGCTCCAACTGTCGATGACGTGTTGGCGAAATATCTCCAATACAGATACAAGCAAGACAGCACGTGAGATATTTATGTGTGCGCATTGTTATCGTATGTAAGATAATCACCCCTAGTCGTAGCTTAGTTGAAAACTTAAATCCAAGAATTCCCCTTATAGCTTCCTTGCGAATATACTTCAATTATTCGCCCGTGATCTCCCATTTATTGCCTGCTTGCTAATTTACTTCAATAATGTTCACGTGTTCTCCCATTTATGACTTGCAATCATGTAGATATTCCCGTCCATGTAATTTTGAGGGTGAGCAAACGTATTCGGAAACCGGATTCCTATTCGGTATTCGGTTTTCAAAATTCGAATAAACGGATATCCAGTTAAAAATCGGATCGGATATTCGGTGCGGTTTATTTTAAAATAAACAGATTCTGATCCGGATAGTAGTCGGTCTAAATCCGGATATATGGTATCCGATTTTATATTTAAAAAGCCCAAAAAGCATAAAGGAAAAATGTCCAACATTATAGGTCAAAATAGAATATTTGAATTAATATTATTTTGTTACTGAAAAAATTGTATTGTGTTTATTATTTATTATGTAATATTTGAATTATACATTCACATATTGTGTGAATTACTGTGCGTAGAAATTCTTAGATGAAAAAATATTTTTTATTGTGACAAGAAATAGAAAAAATTGATTTTGAAAAGAAAAGAAAAGAATAAAAATATAAGAAAAGTTAATTTAAAAAAAGGATGTGGATATCCCGTTTAAGTATACGAATAAAACGGATATTCGATTTTCGAATATCCGATTAAACAAGACTGGATGCGGATCTCATTTTTAGAGTAACTATCCGAATATCCGGATATCCGAACTTCTGATATCGGAAAATTCGGAATACGGATATCGGGTCTTGCTCAGCCCTAGTTTTCAAGTGACTATCCTTCCTTTGTCCACCAAGCTACTTAGCATCTCTTAATATACAATAACTGTCAAAATAAATGTAAATGGTACGAAATTCCCATTTATAGTGATTATTACTTAGCCGATGCCAATATAACATATACCCGTATACTTACAACATTCTATGAAATTTAGATAATGAATGATAAAATATTCTTACGGGTAAATAAAAATAACATATCATTATATATATATATATAGTTTCGCACTGAAAGATAAAAACACAACACATCACTTTGGCTCTCAAGCCTCATAGATAAGAAAACACGACATGGCAAGAAACGATGGGGAGAACATGCTCAGTGTTACTAATGATAATGCAGCAA
This sequence comes from Craterostigma plantagineum, assembly GCA_027422505.1. Taxonomy (NCBI): domain Eukaryota; kingdom Viridiplantae; phylum Streptophyta; class Magnoliopsida; order Lamiales; family Linderniaceae; genus Craterostigma; species Craterostigma plantagineum. Next base: position 28,522,679 of record JAPQWV010000003.1, on the reverse strand, counting down.
TTACTGAGCATGTTCACAAAAGCAGCTTCCTCCGTATTATCATTAGTAACACTGAGCATGTTCTCCCCATCGTTTCTTGCCATGTCGTGTTTTCTTATCTATGAGAGTTGAGAGCCAAAGTGATGTGTTGGGTTTTTATCTTCAGAGCGAAACTATATATAATGATACGTTATCTAAACTATGACATTTCAATTTTGTCAGGTTCTACTTTGATTTCTCAGCTACCTATATTGGCGTGGGTATGATCTGCCCGTCTCTTTGCTCATTGGAGCCATCTTCTCATGGGGAATCTTGTGGCCGGTGATCGAGTCCAAGAAACGGTTGTGGTTCCCTGCCGACAAAAGCCTCCGCGGGTAATCATGAAAGCTGCTAAAGCTCAGACATTAATGTTCATCTTATTATGAAGACCCTTGTAATCATCATTACTATTCCTTGATTGACCACAGATTTTCCTCACCATTGCAATGATGCTCGGCGATGGCTTATTCCACCTGATCTACATGGTCATACTCACTGAAGTAAGCTTCCTCCAGAAGAGCACTCCACAGAACGAGGAAACGGAATCAGACGCCACAAACTATGACGACCAGAGACGAACCGAGTTTTTCTTGAAAGACTCGATCCCCAATTATGTGGCAGTCATTGGATATCTCATATTAGCGATCATATCAGTCCTCGTTGTGCCCACAATCGTCGAGCAGATTGAATGGTACCACATTTTAATAGCGTACATGATTGCACCCCCCTTCGCCTTCTGCAGCGCGTACGGTACCGACTGGTCCATGGCTTTCAACTACGGTAGGATAGCTTAGCTATATTGGTATTCAGCTCGTGGGTTGGTATGGAGTACGGTGGGGTAATCGCGGGTCTCGCCTCTTGCGGTGTAGTGATGAGCGTTGTCGAGACAGCTTCAGATCTAATGCAGGATTTCAAGACAGGTTACCTCACCCCGAGCCATTTTCCTCAGCCAGGTCTACGGTACAGCCATAGGGGCTCTTTTGATATCGTGTTTAGGGATTACATGGGTATAAGTTATTTGTGTATAGCTATACAAGGATTTTGTTGATGTTATATTTTAATATGTTTGATATGTGTGTATCAATTATTTGTGTAATGATATAAATTGTGTTTGATAGATGTGTATGGATTAGTGATACACACCCCATAACCACCTTAGAGGTGGGTATGAATATACAAGGCCTATAACCAAAATCCTTGTAATAGACGTGTATAGCCATACAAGGCATGTATGGCTATACACAGATATCAAACACAAGCCAACTTATTCATACACACCCCATACACACCAATACACACTCATACCCACATATCAACGAGCCGTATGATGCTTGTTGTCACCTGTCGTCTTTTGGTTTTATTACAAGGCATATAATGTGGGAGACCCGGACGGGTTGTACCCGGCGCCCAATGCCGTGGTGAACCATGGAATGGCTGTGCTGTGTGTCGAAGGAATTAACTCACTGCCCAAAAACTGCGTCAGACTGTCCATCATATTCTTCTTCACGGCCATGGTGATGAACCTGCTTGTGGAGGTGCTGAAGAAATATGAGACCAAGTATAAGCTATACAAGTTGACTTGTATAGCTTATACTTGGTCTCATATTTCTTCAGCACCTCCACAAGCACGTTCATCACCATGTGCATGGCGATACCCTTTTATCTGGGAGGGTACTTCGCGGTTGATATGTGCATCGGGAGTTTAATTCTGTTTGTGTGGAAGTTCAAGGATAAGAGGAAAGCGGACGAGCTTGGGCCTTCAGTGGCTTCGTGCCTGGTATGTGGGGATTCTCTTTGGGGTATTCCCGAGGCAATTTTGGCCCTGGCCGGTGTTTCAACTCTGATATGCATGAAGTTTATCTCTGCGGCGACCAATAAGAGGTTGATAGGTTCTTGAATCCCCCCTAAGATGATATGAATTTTTGTTGGATGTGGCCGGTCCAACGAGTAGTGACTGCGTGTTAATACGTTTAAATTTGCGGCTTGGTATATATTATTGTACTTGTTATGAGGGGATCAGCGAAAATATCTATCAACTAAACATCTTCATCTCTTCACACTCACAGATCACATCAATAAAATGCAACAAAAGTAAAGGCATAATAAAACTCGAATATTGGAAAATAGATGGACAAACACTAAAAATCCTGTAAGAGCCATTTGCAGAAGAAAACAACTAAGCAGCAAACATGCACCACAAAGCAGTTATTACTGCATAATCATGGTGATAATTAAGCAACTAAGATTCTCAACAAAGCCTAAAATGTGACAGCAAAGAACGCAACAAGGAAGATGAATGTAGACGTGAGTGGCACTGTTCCACGCCCGAAGGGACTCAGCCCAAATCCACTAATCTCCGAAGCTCACGCTATCGAAAACCGTTCGACGAGCCCTTCAGCAGCAGAATTGGCAATGGAAGAAATGCTAAAAACACCAACAGTAAATTACAAGCTCCTCGGACCAAAGACGTGGTTTTAGCTTTGATGTCGTTTCTCACGGGGGCTATGGTCAGACACAGAGGAACGAGCATCAAAGCACCGATTTCTGCAGTGGCAAAGTTTATTATGGACATAAGGCAAAGTCCAATGAAGGCAGAAGCTACTGTTACTGATTTAAGGAGGGTCGATAGTGGGTAGTGGCCATTAAGGAAAAAGGAAATGGAATTGTCGAGGGTAAATGCAACGAAGAGGCTGAGGATGGAGAGGGAAATCCAAATGATAAGGTTCATTGATGGAGTGGAAATATGAATCTGATTGATGAGATAAGGAAGTTGTGCTACGAATCCACTCCAAAAGTGCATGAGACGAATTGTTTTTGCAGTTTCTAGCCATTTCCATGATTCAAAAGTAGGAAGATGTTCATTGGGACTGAAGGTTTATCTGGGATGTTGTCTTTATCCGTCGTTAGTTAATCAGGATCAGAAGGTTTAGTTGAGGACTTGTCTTTGCCCGACTTTGATTCATCTGAATAAAGAGCACCAGCAACCAGTGGAATTTTTCAAGGAGGTTATTTACAGAATGAATAACCCCCTCAACCAACCTGAAAAGTACAAACAATACTCTCAGTTTGAGAACCAAAACAAATAAAAAAGGTAGGTTTTTTCTTGCTCAAGAATGCACTCCTACGTAGTTTAGGAACTACTTAATCACAAGACTTCAGCATGATAATGGTTCAGATTAGTTCTCTTGGTTTCCAACTATTGGCACTTACTGGCCGACACGTAGAAGGAACTGAACTCTGTTACTGGAAAAGAAACTTGGTGAATCTCCAAGGTGACTGTATCAACTTGACAAACACGGAAAGGCACCATGAGGACCTGTGGGAACACCTAATGCCTGAAACACAAAAAAAACAAACTGGTAAATCATGGCAAATTGTTAGCCGGGTTAGAATTTAAAGAGCAGCAAGCAACCACATAGTCCATCCCCAAAAAAGAAAACATGAGACTGAAATAAGGCAATCGATATTACAACCATATTGAGAAAGGAAACTTACAGTATCGAGTGCCATTAAGTAATGATGTATTGAGGCCATGGTTTACCTGGTTATACAGCGAGCTGGCCAAAGTGGCAGAGCCTTCTACATAATCTGCGGCCGATATCCCAAACTTCCATTGTGTATTTAGGGTTCCGCTACTTGTCCAATAAACTCAAAGATTGTGTCAGGCATTCAGCCACCAAGAATTAACCAACAATAAAACCTTATCCACCTGCACCTTCACGCCCTGACCGTGTGCAGCCAAATAATTAACAATGTTGATCAGATCTAAATTTGGCATCTGGCCACTAGATGCTTCAGCGTAGATATTGAGAACATTACTCCCAAAGTCACTGCTGCTATCTGCAACCTTAATAACCAGAGCAGCAGCCATTGTGCCAGCTCGTCGAAAGCCATCAGATTCAGTGTCTCGCTTAACCTGAGTTAGCTTCTGCTCTGTAATAGTCGAAATTGATTGATGCAGCTCCAAATCGCCAAAGGAAAGTGAATGGTAATCTTTCATCCATGAAACAACTGAAGCATACTCCCCATATTTTGAATCTGCAACAAGCCACACAATGTCTTTGGCAAGCCACGTGACCCGTGCAAGGAGCGAAAAGACAGAGTAAACCCCCAAGTGACAGAGCCTCACTCATAGTGATCTTAGAAGAATTGTAAGGTGTGACAATTACGATAGCTTCCTTCCCATCACCGCGTGGAGCTCTCAAAATCCCAACTGTATTGACCCCATGAGATGGAGAAGTGTGGTTCTCTCGGACAAGCTCTGTATCAGGACCCAAGAAAAAGTGCAACGGGTGGAACTTATTCGATGGTTGATGAAATCTCTGACGACAGACTTCGCCTCCTAATTGTGCTATATACTCCGCTATGACTTCCTGTATTTTTCTGCATGCACATATAAGGACACAAATAGAAGCTTACATCAGTAATGAGAATGCCAGGTACGACCACAAAATGTCACTTTTACATTCTTCTGACACTTTTACCTCAACTATGACACTGCAAGCAGATCACAGACAGATAAATTGATTTAATCAATGACTTCAGCTTGATTCGTATATAGATTCTGCTCTAGGTAGCTCAGCTGCTTAAGATTTCACACATTTTTTCAAAAGGTGGCTCTCACATGTTAGTAGCTCGCTGTCCTAAATCATCAACTCAAAAAAAGAAGATGATGTGCAGTCAAGCCGAATTTCCTAACATAATCCATGATTCCACATTCCACAAAAAAGTCAACTACTCCCCACAAATCTATTCAATTAGAGATTTACAAAATTCACCAAAATCAGATCCATATCATGTTACACATGAAGCAACCAAGTAAAGATTTGATCAGATACTAACATGGCAGAGTCTGTAGCATCCGAATCTGCCTTCAATATCTCATTAATAAATCCGTTTCCATCCAGAGCATCGTCATTAGACAGCATAGGACTCGCAGAACCCAGGACACAACATATGCAAAATCACTTATGGCGAGATATAACACAAACATGGCCATAATTAGCAATGAAATTTCACATATGCACGGTGAAGATATCAGACCTCAAACAAACTCACACGCACATAAACAACGACCGCATTAACAAAAGAAAATGATCACGCGAAGTAAAAAATACTAACCGGGCATAAGGGCATTTTCCGATATGTAGGTGTTCTTGGCCAGAACAGGTAACAGAAGAAGAGGAATCATCCCTGCCTCGAAGCATAGCACACTGCAATATTACAGGAAAAGAAATTCGATGGTTGGTAAATTGAGAACTCAATTAAGTAAAAAAGAAGTATCAAGTTACCTGACCAATGCACTCTGATCGACGAGAAACATGCCGATGAGTACAATCGGACGGGGCTTTGGTTTGACGACTAATTCGTTTTCCGCCATCGCCTCTTAGATCGGCGTTGTTAAGTTAAAGTCGCTGCTGGCTAGGCTTCGACAATCGACCGGGAGATCACAATTTTAGCCGCCGATGTTTGGGGCATAGGTGTTTGTGATCCCATGTTCCGCGGTGACACTTTTAGTCCCCATTGTTACCGATTTTGGACAGTTTTGGTCTCTCGATTAATTTAATCGCTAATTTAGACGAAATTTAACACGTGAAAGCACATGATCTCCTTTTACTCGACGTAAAACCTCATAACACATTTTCTTCTTCGACTTAAGCGCACATGAACATCATTATACATCACTTTTAGGAAATTATCGACACCCTTGAAAATGAGTTAAATGTGATAAGTAATGATGCTCACGAGAAGATGCGCTATGAGGTTTTACGTCGATTAAAAGGATATCATAGGCTCTCACGTGTTAAATTTCGTCTAAATTAACGATTAAGTTAATCGAGGGACCAAAACAGTTCAAAATCGGTAAGATTGGGGACTAAAGTGTCACCTCGGAACATGGTGGATCGGAAACGCCCATGCCCCAAACATAGGGGACTAAAAATGTCATTCGCCCACAATCGACTCAAAGACTCACCCAATTTGGTCGGAGAAACGGCGTCGTACTCAATGAAAAAATTATACTATCAATAGTGAGTGTATGTATACAAGTGATAATTTGTGAGGTAAGAAAGTAAAAACTACGACTTTTTTTTTTTTAACTGAAACATGAGCTTTTCTATAGACTAGATTATGAGGCCGCACGTTGTGCGGCCTGCATAATCGTACCCGAAACCCAATGATTGACACAATTAATATATATATTCTCAAGGTAGAACAACATGATGTTTGATATACATGCAATGCGATAAAATAACGTTGTTACTTAGTATTAGAACATCTCTCGTGAGTACCCTGTTTTGCGTAAAATGCAAAAAAAAAAAGAATATAAGTCTACTCCAATTAAATTCTATTTAACATCGTTACATTGTTGACCACCAGTGATACACTTTTAGAGAACCTACTATTTTCGACGCTAAGATAGCGATATAATTTTTATTTATGTTTATTTTCTTTTTATTTTAAAGTTTATTTTAATTAGAATTGATTCGTGAACATTAATTATTATTACAATAATACCCTTTTTTATGTAGTTATAAACTAATATAAAGTTATAAAATTTAAAACTTAAGACATGTATATTAGTGTTATAAACACTACATAAAAAAAAAATTCAAATCACACTTACATGCTTATTAACTATATTGAATGGTTAAGCATAAATAAATTTTTCGAAATAATTTAAATTTAACTTGCGTTGCTTTGTATATATAAATTCAATTACGATACCGATTAGTAACATTAATCTTTAAATCAATATTTGTATTTCATGGAGTGATTTAGCTCTTCCTAACGCAACATAAAGCTCTCCGATTGAATGCATGTTCCTTCGGATAGAGTTCAACAAAAAATTTAGCGCATGTCCTTATGCTTTATTAATTATCAATGCAAAAATAGAAGAACCTAATTTTTCTTTGAAAATTGATAGATACAAATTATTGTGCAATGATGTAAGGCTATACGTTTGAAAAAAAAAAAATTGTAAGGCTATACGTAGAATAAACATATACATTCCAATATGTATTCCAACGAAACTTTAGCATGATAAGTTACACACTCTTAAAAAGTCCCTACATACAAGATTCGCCTCGTCACAAAGACCTTCGGTTGGATTAAGATTCAACGTATTATAATGGGTACAAGTTTTTAATGGTAGCTTAAAGACTGATAATAATGACATTTGATTGTATTATTATCTATCTTTTTAAGTTAGATATGATGTATGTTTGCATTATTAAACAAAAACGAAAGAAACAATGAAGAAAAAAGTTAAAGAAAACATAATTGTATCACATATGTGAATTATACTATTATTTTATTTTTAAGTTAAATATGATATATTTTGCATTATTGTAACAAAAAAAGGAAGGAAAAAAACGAAAACAGAATGATATCAAATGTGTGATTTTTATTACCATTTTTATGTTTTGAGTCAAATATGATATACATTTGCAATGTTATGACAAAAAATAAGCAGAATCATCTCCATATGTAATTTTTATGTGAATTATATCGTTATTTATATTTCTTAGTTCAAGATGATTACATATATATATTTATGTATATACATTCGCTTTATAAAGAGAGAGGGGTAATCATGGCGGAGCTTTAGATATATTATAAAATATTAATAAAATACTGGCAACTTGAAAATACAGGTATCACACTCAGAAAATTGTGCAATAAATAACCTGCAACCCACTCCAGAAACTGGCCACATTCACATTTTTATAATAGTATTAGATATCAAAAACACTTGCAAGGCTAAATAGCCCAATGACCTTCTGTTTACAGTTCCCACAGAAAGGCAATGCTCACATAGAGCCAAAGATAAAACTCTCATGACAAAAAACAAAACCACCAACAATAAGCTCAAATGGTTAAAGCAAAGACAAAAGAAAAGGAAACAAGGGGCAGATTTGAAGAAAATCACTGCATTAATGTAAAACACTCTACAACACTCCAAATAGATAAAAGTGCCCACGAAATCAGCTCAACAACTGTCCAAGTATTAAGCCCATTCGAAACCTGCAAGCTCAACAATTGTTCGATCATCTCGCCACTCGCTCTGGAATAGCCACAAATTTCGTGTCTTCCACAACATCCATAAGATATAAACTGACAGTTGCACTCAATGTTGAAAGACCTCTTTTTGGGTACCAAGCAGACTGATCCCCACCAATCTTTAAAACATCCCATTCCGTTCTTCATGAAGTTCCAAGAAACTGGTGCCAGGAGCCAAACGTTACACGCTGGGCACTAAAAGAAAACATGCTCCAAACTCTTCACTTTCCCCACACGATGAACAAATAGAATCAACATTCATGCTTCTTCTTTTCAGGTTGAGCTTAGTAGGAAGGCATCATGGAGCATCGCCAAAGAAAGTGTTTCAATTTATTTTTTATTCGCAGCTTCCACACAAACAACCACAATTTTTTCATATTAGCCCCACGATCACTGCCTTCAGACTCCTCTTTACAACGCACATCACATTCAGACAACATTTTATAAGCAGAATGACTGACAACTGACCTCTTTTATCACTGGTCCAGAACAGCTTTAGTCCTATTCTTTAAGAAGGCGACAGGGCATCTAACAGTTTGAAGGTTGAACCATCATCAGATTTATAGATAGCTCTAGTGGTTAGGACGTGTCTTGCCTTGAGCCAACATTTCCAGATCCAAGAAGAGTTAGCAGGAGAGGAAGTTTTGAAAAGATCAGCCTTCGGGAAATACTTTGCTTTGAGAAGTTTGGCCACTTGCAAATTAGGGTTGATGAGGATCCTCCACAACTGTTTAGCGAGCAATGACTCGTTGATTTTTGAATCTCCTGGAATCCAAGACCTCCATCTTCTTTGGCTTTTGACAGTTTATCCCAGGTCTTCCAATGGTTTTTGCCCTCCCGTCTCTTTTAATCCCCACCAAAAGTCCGCTGCAATCCTGGTGAGTTCCTTACACAAATGTTTAGGAAGTCTGAAGCATGACATCACATAAATGGGAAGAGAATTAATCACTGCTTTGATGAGAACTTCTTTCCTAGCACAACTCAAAAATTGTGCTTTCCAATTAGTAACTTTGTTCTTCACAGCTTCAGCAACAAATTTGAATGTCTCAAGCTTGGATCTTCCAATGAACAGTGGGAGTCCCACATATCTTGCTTTTCTGCTCCTCCTTGATTCCAGCAAAGACACGCCTAATAGCTTCTTTCAACTCATGTTGGGCATTCTTGCTAAAAACGATGGAAGATTTTGCCATGTTTACTGTTTGTCCCGAGACTAATCTGAATAGCTCCAGGGTGTCTCTAATAACTTGTGCTTGTTGCCTCTCCAAAAATGATAGAATCATCTGCAAAACAGAGATGAGTAACAACAGGCCCGTCCTTGCAAAGTTTCAGCCCTTTATATCTCCCACTAAGGACCGCTTGTTGAATGAGACTGGAAAGACCTTCGGACAAAATAAGGAAAAGGAATGGGGACAATGGATCTCCTTGTCTAATGCCTTCAAATGAAGGAAGCTTTGAGATCGTCCATCTCTTTTAAGAACATTTTCTTTTCTGCTTCAAAATCCTCTCGTTCTTTTGCTAAATTAACTCGTAACTCTTCTATCTTTTTAATGATAGGGGGTATGTAGAGAGAATTTTCAGATGATGAATTGGTGGTTCCTCCAATTTAGAACGATCTTCGGGAAGAAAAATTGACTCAAATCTCCAGCCCTTGGGAAGTTCCCTAGTTTTGTATAAAAATTAATTGTATTTATTCTGTTTTAGAGCCCCCGAAGATGGCCTTATAAATTTGTTCGGTTTATTTTCATATAACGATAAAGAAATGCAACACAATGATCAAATCATTCACTCTCTTGCGATATGGGCAATGAACGAATCGAGCTCATGCTCTTCGGCAGCAGAACCACCGTACCCTTTGGTCGACCTCTTCAAACCCTCGCCGAGCTCGCGGGCCCTCTCTCTCAACGCATCTCCTTCTTCGGAAGCCATCAACCTTCTCACAACGCTAGAAATAACCGAAGCCTTAACCAACTCCTTCCTCTTCTCCCATTCCCTCACAACAATCCCGGCCATCAAAATCTCTGCCACGAGGAAAGTGTTCTTCGGCTGGTCTGAGTGCATGGGCCACGCGGCGTATGGCACGCCCATCCGGAAGCTCTCGAGGCACGAATTCCATCCTCCGTGGCCCATGAACCCGCCCGTCGAATAGTGGGCCAATATCTCGAGCTGCGGGGCCCACTCGCCCGTCACGTACCCGATCCCTTTTACCCTCTCCTCGAACCCTAGGGGCAAAATTGTCGTCCTCTTCGTCCCGTCTTCTTCGTAGAAGACGTTTCCCCTGTCGCCGTCTCTCAGTACCCAGAGAAACTTTGAACCGCTCTGCTCCAGTCCGAGCGCCAGCTCGGCGATCTGCTCGTCCGATAGGGTCGTGGTCGAGCCGAACGACACGTAGATCACCGAGCATGGCTCTTGCTTGTCGAGCCACTCCAGACAGGCGTGCCTAATGTTGGAAATGAAATATATCAATTTAAAATATGATACATTTACTTCAAACTCTAGCTTTTAGGTGGAGTTGTCATTTAATATGCAATCAGTCTATGCGTGTCAGGGAGCGTAGTGGAAATAAATTACATAATATGATACACTCTATTGAAGATTAAAAAAATTTTAGATGCAGTTGGTCATTCAATACCCATGGCCATATGGAACCTCGCAGATTTCCTCATGTTAGAAATAGTAAAGATGTGTAAATTTAAGATCTAATGTACTCCTCTCAAACTAAAGTTTTTAGATGGAGTGATCACTCAATATGGTATCAGAGCCCGATGTCATCATCCTCACGACCACCAAGAAATGAAAAATTTCACGTCTAAGACCAAATATGAAAGAAATCAGCATAGATTCGAGGGACATGTTATAAATAATATACATAAATTAAAAAAATACGATACACTCCCTCCAAGCTTAAAAGCTTAAGCTTTTAGGTGAAGTCAATCACTCGTTACCTTAACATAGCCAGACTTGGGCGTCAACTCCAATGGCAACGTGGGCCCAGTCGACCAAACCCTAGTGCACCCGAATATTGCCTCTCCTTCGATCATGTCCAAGAAATTAGCCTCCAAGCACCTGCTCGTGTTGATGAGATCGCCCGACCTAAGCATGTGTGCTTCCCTACACAGAGCTGAGAACTTCACCATATCCTCCGAAAAGCAATCCTCCGAAGAAGAAGACGATGGAACCTCCATTTTCACAGGGAAAGATCTTCCCATGGCTTCGAAGACGAACAAGGCAAAGCTGAACGCACACGTGTTGTTGAAGGCGTAGGACTCCACCTCGTCGGAAGAAACTGCGTCTTGGACGACAGCGGCCATCAGAGAATCGTTGACGACGACCACCCTTTTGTACTTACGGCTGCTGATAATCTCCTTGACGAAATCGTTGAAGGGCTCTCTGAGGCTTAGGGCCGCGTCCCACGAAGGCTGGAGCTGGGATGGGAACTTATCGCCGGAGTTGGGGTTCGGCGGCGGCGAGTCGAAGGCTGAGATGGGCAGCTCGCGGAAGCGGACCTTGGCTACGTCGGAGGAGGTGGCGGCGGCTCGGCTGATGGCTTGCTTGATGTGGATCGGAGAGCTGACGTAGTAGACTGGTAAGGAGTAGAAGGAGGCGATGGTTGCGGCGAGTTGGAGGAGTTGGTTTAGGTGGCTTTGGGCGAGGAATGGGACCATTACGACTGCTACGGTTTTTTTGTCGTCGGTGGCGTTTTCCGCCATGGTTGTAAGAACAACGAAGGTTGATGATGATTTGTAATTGTTTCTTGATGATTTTTGTTGGGGTTTTGTACTGTAGAAGGTATGTGACTGTTTGCTATGTGTGTGTATATATGAGTCTACGTTTATTAATCTTTTGCCAACTTAGGTTTATTTTAAGTCAAACGATGGTGGGTCCTTGATTTTATTACATCAAGATAAGATTTTGGGAAATGGGAAATAATATTAGGGAAATTGTATTAAAGCATTAATTCCCTATTTTATGAAGGGAAAAAGATAGAAAGAGAGAAATTTGAATTAGGATTGAAGAGGTCAAATTGAGTGATTATTGGTGTAATTTATTACGGATAATATCTTCATGTAATTGTTACGACATGATTTATGATGTGTCATAATAGATCGAGAGGATTTGTATTATACGTGTAGATATTTTTTGGTCTATTTTTATTACAATAATGCAATTATAAAGAATTTAAGAAAGAGAAAAGAAGAAAAAAAATACAAAATCGATTTGCTTTTCTTCGCGGGGTTCAAGCCCATTTATTATGGGCCTCTAAGGCCCGATTTTATATTTGTCATTGCCGTAATTTCAGTTAAATATATTGTAATTTCATAAATATGGGTCTTTACACATAAAAAATCATTTGAAAATTATAATTTAGTACTCTGTCAGTATTTTTTTATATGTAGAGAATAAATTTTTTTCACATAAGTACCAGATCCGCCGTAGGTACGATATATAACACATTTAGATACTCTATAACAACGTATTGTGGTACGTAATACGTTGAGAAAATGGTACGTCATATATAACACATTAAGGTACCATATAGTAAGCGTATATGATACCGTATAAACGCGTGACGTGGTACACAACACACATAAAAAGGTACGGCAAGACTGTGAAAATTGGTACAAACAGTAAAATGGGTACCTCTGTAAAAATTTCTGACATAGGTACTGATTTGTAAATTTTTTACTCAATTTGGGCATTTATCTATAGATGTCACTAAATATATTGGCATAAAATAAAGAATTGATAAATAAATAAAAAATGAAGTGTGTGTGTGTGTGTGATGATGACAAACGCTCCCAACTTTGATTGAACTAACATCGACCATTGACGGTGAAAACGTTGAGCAGCAGTAAATGTTATTGACTGCGAGGATTCAAATTTCTCCCGCCATTTTCAAAAAGCTCTGAAAATGGTTAAGACGGAGATCGAAGACACATTTCCTTCAAGTCTCGAAGTGATCGCTGCGTCCGCGCTTGTCATGCTCTCGTCGCTGCCGCCCAAGTAAGCTTAGTAACGTTGCGTGCTTTTTTTCGTGGTAAGGAATATCGACTATTTTCATCGTCACTTTCGGCTTAATTTTGGTGTTCAATATGTGCGCAGGAATGAGAGTGAAAACAGCGTTAATCCACCGTCATTTAACAGCTCGCGGCTATCAATCTCGAAATCGAGTGGAGAATCATCGATCATGGAAACCTTCGAAGACGCTTCTCGTTCTATGCAGTTCAATGTGGTTGCGTACCTCTCTGAGTCCAGAGCTCATGATGTTAGATTGCAGGTGAGCTTGATTACCTTTGGCTAATATTGAATCGTCATTTCTCTTGTAAATCTCCATCTCATTATTGCTAATATAGTATAGTTAAACGATGTGTTTTCTCTGTTTTGCGGCCACTTGCAATGCATTTGAGTAGTCCGTGCTAATTTGGTAACGATTAAGTCTCGTCACTGACTTGGATGGTGTATAATTGCTATATCGAATGAACTTGTTATCAGCTGACAGTAAAGTAAGCTAAGTTATACACTGAGTATAAATTTCTGCATAAATTTTTACTGAACTATATCCAAAGTGCCAGTGGTTCATCATTGGCTGATTAATACTCTAGAATAGGATTTCCTTCGCTGGAACAGAGTTTGTTGATAATGCAGTCGCTGGATGCATTCTCTGTCTATTTCATTCAAAATTGTTGTTTATATAATCAGATATCCCAACATTGTCTCTGTTCATAATTCATACTTCCAACAATATAGATCATCTGCACTCGGCAGTAACTGTTTAAGAATGTTTCTCTTTATATGTGAAACTTCAACTGTTTGAGTTTCTCTCATTGCAACATTCAACTCGTGTATATGTATATCTGATTTTCCAGATAGTCAGAAAAAAACGATCGAAGTGCGTCTCAGTCTCCAACAACTCCAAGAAGATGAAATCCATCAAGCAAGAACCCTCTGATGTACATTCAACATCCGAGGCTGCTTCAGAGATAACCACAGCTGATACTTCTTCATCTTCCTTATTAAGCAGCTCCATTGAAGGCGCACGGATCTATAGACATATACCCGATGCATCAGCCTACAGTAAGCTAAGGAACAGAGTTCCTATTTCAGGTCACATGGAACATAAAGCTGCAGCAATACGCCACGTCCTCTCTTACGGAAGCGCTTCTGAGATGAGAATCAGACAGCTCCTTGGCGATAGCCCTTCAACCAGCAAAGCCTTAAGACTGTAAGTGCCATCAATTCTGTGTGTGCTCCTAAAATTCGATCATAAGGAAAAGAATCATACTGATTAGGCATATAACTGCGCTCAGATAATTCAAAATGCCTTTTTACGGCTAATTCAGCTGCATGGCATTGTCTTACTAATGAATAACAGGTTGCTTAGGCTAGAAGAGGTGAAGAGATGTGGCGCTGGCGGTCGTGGAGATCCTTATATTTACACGGTATCTTTTTTTTTTACATCTTGTGATTTTTTATTTTTTTTATTTTTGTTTCCCAAACTGTTGTGTTGAAGAGCATCGATATTTTGCAGATAGCATCGTGAGCTACAATTGCCTTGTGGATGTTCCAAGGTCAGTATCACTTAAGATCTATGCTGTGATGGTTTTTCTTCACAAAACAGTTTTGCTGCCCTGATTAATATATCATATCATACGATACCTTATTTTGCCTAGGATTTATCTCTACAATAAACTCACTGAATCACTACCATACCATGAAAAAAGTAGGGGACGTAATGATTATTCTCTCATGCAAACATGAAACATATCGATATTACTTGTATACCAATTTTTTGAGAAATATTTTCGTGTTCCCCTTTTTTTTTTGTAAACGTGGGAGTAATTCAAGCGCCACTCCATTCTTTGTTGGGCCAACTTCAAGCAGCTATGGGCTGTTGAGGGGATCATTAATGGGCCCATAATATCATGAATAGTTATACATTGATTAGCAAAGATCACATGCTCTAGGATGATAACTGATAAGATACCATCTCATTGCATCTTATATTCATAATCATGCAATCGCAGACTGTAACATGACATTTCACCTCAATCAAATCTATGTCTATTGTCACGTTAATTACTACCCTCTCTCTCTGCATGATAGTAGATAGATAAATGGGTACATATGTATGTGTATGTATGTATGTATTGTGTGTGTGGGGACCCTCCTAAGTAGGTTATTAGAGTAGAGAGACACTGCATGATATGAAAGCCATGATGCATGTCCAATAAAGGTGTAGCTCAATCCTAATCAATGGAGATTCCACAGTGAAATCCCCATTTGCTTTTATTTTCACTTTTCTCTTTCTGGGCCATAAATATATGCATGAGACACTAACATAAAGTGGATACCCACACCCCACCACAGCCCCATTTGCACATGCTTTTGGTCTCTAGTGGAGGGAGGAGTCTAGCCTTCAATTTTATTTTTCAAACTAATACTGTAGTAAATATATGTATATGAAATATGAGACAGGACAATAATTTTTATAAAATTCTTTTTAAAGCTGTTCGCTTGTTACTAGTGGATACAGCTATGTGGAACGAAGGGCCGCAAAAGGAGGTCGAGTACAAGATAATATTTACAATTTGGGAAATATATTTTAAATTAGTTCATTAAAGTATACATAAGAAAAAAAAAGTGAAATGATCGTAACTACTTTAGAATAATTTGGTACACAGTAGCAAAGCAAATTGCTTTGCTCACCATCATCATCAATCATTTCATCACCACCGTACTACTGCAATCCTTTGGTTTCTTTGCAAAAAATCACGCCTTAATTACGGCTTCATGACAACTAATTTGTTCATGTGTCCCAAACCAAGGCTCATCATTGTGTCAAAAGGCGGTCACGAAAAGCAGCCCAAAGTTAAGGTAAGATAATAATACTAATTATTGATAACTAATAATAAGAAAAAAGATGAAGGAAAATGCTGTTTACAAAGATTTTAAAATTAATATAGAATGAGGGACAAAAAATACTATTTTTGTGTACAAAAGTCGTCGACAGTCCAGAAATATGACCCAAAGTGTCCTTAATACTCTTCTGCCAACCAATCTAAAAACATATACAAACCCGGCTTAATAAAGGGGATGATGAAATGTTTCCCTTCTTCTTTTCCTTAATTTCAAGAAGGAAGTTGGGGAATAAGTTATTTAGAGTAGTTGGCGTTTACATTCTACAGTAATTAGAGGGATTCATTAATAAGGAACCCATCGAATTAATTTATTATATCATAGAGGTTTGATTATATCGTACCTGCTCATTTGCTTGTTCTTAAAATCACTGTAGGAGAAAATCTTGAAATTATTTATTCAAAATAGAAGATCGAGTACTTTGTATGCATATACGTTTATATGAATATATTATAATA
Organism: Craterostigma plantagineum; assembly: GCA_027422505.1. Lineage (NCBI taxonomy): Eukaryota > Viridiplantae > Streptophyta > Magnoliopsida > Lamiales > Linderniaceae > Craterostigma > Craterostigma plantagineum. The sequence continues at coordinate 28,506,228 of JAPQWV010000003.1, read as the reverse complement.
TGGATCATATGGTATCACTGGGTTCGTGTTATTTAAATTTAGCAAAAGCAAGGTATGGTAAATTTTTAAAAAGTTATTGGGTACATGATGGTTGCCATCGTCAAGATTAAATTAAATTGGATCGATATTATAAGGTACTTGATGATTGATCATCATTATGACACACACGACGTAGACACAAACATATTAACATATAGTATATATATATAGTATATATATATATAAGAAAGTCATTTCATGCGACAAGGAACACCGAAAGTAAATTGACACTTTAGTCTCTATAGACTATAATACAGAATAGCATAATACTACTTGCCGAAATAAGCCTTAAATGGTGGATTTATGTACTCGACATTGTATGGAAGGAAAGGAATCCGAGGTTTGCCAAATCATAAATAAACAATAAAACCAAGAATGAGATAAAATGGAAATTAAATAAAGAGATTTGCTATGGTGCCCACCTACCGTGAGCAACCACCGTGAGCACCATAAGCAAATCTCTCATTTTTCTTGAGTTTTTTCGATTCTCAATGCTGCCAACACATACGTAGACAATCTCATATCCATTGCTAACCTAAATCACCATCTCTAACACGTTAATTTTTAAGAAATCATCACATCGGTATGTCGTCCACATGTGAAGAATAAATAATGGATTTTCTTAAAAATTAACGTGATGGAGAGGGTGATTTAGGTTAGCAATGGATATGAGATTGTCTACGTAGGTGTTGGCGGCGTTGAGAATCGAAAAAACGCAAGAAAATGAGAGATTTGCTTATGGTGCTCACGGTGGTTGCTCACGGTAGGTGGGCACCATAGCAAATCTCATTAAATAAATACACACATATATATAGTAGTGAATATTTCAAAATATAATATTAAACATGTACTCGAACTCCGGCCAATCATTATCCTTCATTAAACAATGAACTAGTCATCTCCATTCATCATACGCAAAAAGTAATAGATCTATGCTTGCCTTCAATCACATAATCTATATATTATGTAAATATAAGTTGATTTTACATCATGATTATGGATGTAAGTTTTAGGGAGCTTTCTATTTCAGGCCCCATCGAAACTTTGGAGTCGAGTTCAGGCCCTCCTCCCATAAAGTATAGGTTTAAGGACCCACATTAAATTAAATTCAACGTAAAGGACACAATCTCTGAAGTGACAAAAATGCCCTTTGTTGGTCTAATATAAAGAGGTATGATATCGCTATATTCTGTTACAATATGTTATTCAAGTGTTATCAATCGAAAAAACTCTTTGAACGATCGATTTGCCGTAAACTTTCGACCATACTGGGCACAAAATCAAGTCTGATGTGCACTCGATGGTGTCAATGATATTTACGTCTTCAGATTTAAGATTTGTGAGGAATAATTTCTAGAAATTTATTTCGCAACTAAGATAAATCGAGCATGTTTTTGGTCGAAATTAAAGCTAATATGCATAAATTGGAGAGACCCATAGCTTGAAAATTAAGTGGCGCCATAGAGGTGACTCAATCGTTCGTCACTGAAGATTAAGGAACTGAAAGTGAAATCGGCAGAAAAAAATCGTTTAAAACAAGTGTTCGTTATGTGGTATGAGAAAGTCTTAAAGTGGTATGAAAACCACAATAACTAGTACAGTATATGCGTAAAGTGGTATGGTTATGATAAGAATCGTTACTCGAACTGGTACGAGATAATAGTTATTCTACTTTGTTAATAATTTTATATGATGAGGTACTAAAACAACGTAAGGTGGTAATTAGAGGCATAAAGTGGTATATCAACGATAAGAAGCGTTACTCGAACCGGTATTCGAGATATTACTCATTCTCATCTGGTATCAGTTTTATAAGATGCGGTACCAGAAAAGCATAAATTGGTATATAGTAGGCGTAAAGTGGTATATCATCGATCTCGTACGAGATATTACTTATTATCATCTGGTATAGATTTTACGATATGTGGTACCAAAATAGCATAAAGAGGTACGATTTATGCGTAAAGTGGTATGGAGACGATAAGAAGCGTTATGCGAACTGGTACGAGATATTACTCATTCTCATCTGGTATCAGTTTTATAAGATGAGGTACCCGAAAAGCAAAAATTGTTATCGAGGAGGCGTAAAGTGGTATAACATCGATCTGGTACGCGTTGGTTAGGAAGTGGTACCATTTGGGGCATAACTGGTACAGTTTGGGGGGAAAGTGGTACCATTTGGCACCTAAGTGGTACCATTTGGGGCATAACTGTTACTGTCTAACCAAGTGACGCTGTTTTGGGCGAGAAAGCTGAAGCTGGGTATTATTTTGGGCGGGAACTTGGATGTAGTAGTATATATTCCTGTAGTGATGTGGTACCAGAATCACTTTATGTGTTACAGATTGCGGTTTAGAGTATCAGATCTTTAGGGTAAACCGTTTCGGGGTTACGATTAAAGGTTTATTGTGGTAAGATTTGTTTTATGATTGACGTATAATGCCTGGTTAGAAAGATTTGTTGTAATTCATAATGATAAATATCAATGTGATGTAAATTGAGGAACTTGGTGGAATACATTTGTCTACGATTTGCATTTGTGTACACTTCACATGATCAAAACCTCATTACTTGACAACTTATATCATATTTGCATAAAACGTAACAAAATCAAGGAACTTGGTGTACATCAAACCTTATATTTCCATGATTTATATTCTTCGACAACCGAATAAACCAACTTTTATTTACAAAATTATTCGAACAATTAATATGTTACAGAGTACATGTTATCTAGTATCAAAACGACTTAATGTGGTATCGAATCGAAATGTATTGTTACCAGGATAGTATAAATTGGTATCAAATTATGCTGAAGTGGTACATTTTTCCTGTGATTTGGTATCACGTAAAGATGGAGAGGCATATTCATTGTCGGCCCATACACACTTCTGGAATGTTCTTATATTTTGGTATGAAAGGAGTATAAATTGGTATGGAATTATGCTAATGTGGTATGGTATTCCTGTGTGGCATAAAGTGATATAACTACCATAAGAAGTGGTTTCCAGATGTTATGCAAATGGTATTAATGGAAAAGCTATTTCAACGATCGATTTACCGTAAATTTTTTACACATACTGGCATAAAATCAATTTTGATGTGTATTCGACGAATTAAAAGTGAAATCGCAAAAAAAAAAATATTTAAATGAGTGTTCGTTATGTGGTATCAGAAACGTGTAAGTGGTATAATTTCGATACGATTAGGTACAATAGTGGCATGAAGTGGTATAATTTACATGTGATGTGGTATCATATAAAGATGGAGAGACCATATTCACTGACGGCCCATGAAGCTTCTGGAATGTTCTTATTTTTTGTTATGAATGTAGTATAAATTGGTACTAAAATACACTGAAGTGGTATAATTTACATGTGATGTGGTATTATGTAGTATATATTCCTGTAATAATGTGGTACCAGAAACACTTTATGTGTTACAGATTGCGGTTTATGCGCTAGGGTTTCCAGTTTTTTGGTTTAGAGTATCGGATCTTAGGGTAAACTGTTTCGGGATTACGATTAAAGGTTTATTGTCGTAAGATTTGTTCTATGATTGACGTATAATGTTGTTTATGATACATTTGTTGTAATTCATAATGGTAAATATCAATGTGATGTAAATATAGTTGTCTACGATTTGCATTGGTATACATTTCACATGATCAAAACATCATTACTTGACTACTTATATCATATTTGCATAAAACGTAACAAAATTAAGGAACTTCGTGTATTATACATCAAATCATATATTTCCATGATTTTTTTCCTCCACAACCGAAAAAACAACTTTTATTTACGAAATTATTCGATCCATTAATATGGTACAATAACATATTATATAGTATCATTACGACTTAATGTGGTATCGTTTCGTAATGTATTGTTACCAGGATAGTATAAACGGTTACCAAAATATTATAAAGTGGTATAATTTACATGTGATGTGGTATCATATAAAGATGGTGAGACCATATTCATTGACGGATCATGAAGCTTCTGGAATGTTCCTTATTTTTGTTATGAATGGAGTATAAATTGGTATCAGATTACGCTGAAGTGGTATAATTTACATGTGTTTTGGTATGGTATAAAGATTGATCCATATTCATTGATGGATCATGAAGCTTCTGGAATATTCTTTATTTTTTGGTATGAATGGAGTATAAATTGGTACGAGATTACGCTGAAGTGGTATAATTTACATGTGTTTTGGTATGGTATAAAGATTGATCCATATTCATTGATGGATCATGAAGCTTCTGGAATGTTCTTTATTTTTTGGTATGAATGGAGTATAAATTGGTACCAGATTACGCTGAAGTGGTATAATTTACATGTGTTTTGGTATGATATAAATATTGATCCATATTCATTGACGGATCATGAAGCTTCTGGAATGTTCTTTATTTTCTGTTATGAATGGCGTATAATTGGTATGAGTGTAGTATAAAGTGGTATAACTTACATGAGTTTTGGTATGGTATAAATATGACGAAACATGTTTGACGGAGCATGAAGCTTCTGGAATGATCTTTTATTTTTGTATGAATGGAATATGAAGTGGTACAAAATTATGCTGAAGTGGTATAACTTACATGAGGTTTGGTATGATATAAATATGACGAAACGTGTTCTTATTTTTTGGTACGAATTGAGTATAAATCGGTACCAAAATATTATTAAGTGGTATAATTTACATGTGATGTGGTATGAAAATAGAACTAGTTCAAAATACGTGTTAGTTGTTTTCCTGCAAAAACTTTGTGTTTTATGACAGTACAGAAGTGGTATGATAACGGCATAAAGTGGTACCGACTATCAAATGTTTCAATATCAGGAAAATTTGATTTTCGAAATTTTCATGTCGATTTGCCGAAATGTATGGTTAGTGTTAAGACCCAGTATGAAATTGAGTCGAATTTCATCTTATTTGATCATCAACGTAGAGATTTCACTCGATTTTTGGATTTTGGTTTCGTAATTTTCGATGATTAACATCCATTATTCGCACTTTATCATTATGACCCACGACAAAGTACATCGTTTTCACCTAATTCGCCCCTTAATAACCGGATTTCATCGGTTATCTGACATGATTTTCGGTTCGAGATCATGGGTTTGACGTGCTATTTCTCAGTTCTCAATAGCAATTGCTTCAGTGAAGGGTAATGGCATATTTGATGTAATTTCTGGAAAAAATAAGGGTAAAAAAGTCATTTGAGTGGGAATGGGTCCTTATCCCTAACATAAACATTACTTGGGTCCTTATAACTATTTAAAATCTGCATGGGGCCTGATTTCTATTGAAACTTGTTAAGGGAGCCTGATATCTAATTAGCCCTAAGTTTTATAGTAGAGTGGACAGAGATGATTCTATTACACAACTGAAAAGCCTGAAGAACAACAGTTTCATTGACTCATGACTGCTCGTTTCTCGTGAACCCATTTTCTTCCCCTTTTCACTATTTATACGCATATTCATTTTCCCTTTTTTTCTTAAGCACTCACTCACTGCAAAAACACGCAGTGGATTGACGTAGCAAGAAAAGAAACACCTGACCCGTGAAAGGAGTTACCTAAAACATTGTACATTGCTTCTTTCATCCATCACACACTGCATTCTATCTCCTTTCCAAGCAAAAGCTCGTCTTCTTTCATCCATTTGCTATCTGCAAGGAAAGAAAAAAAGATTCTTTTGTGTCCCCTTTACAACAAAGTTTGGTGCTCCTCTTTTCTGCCGAGTCCTTTTCTTGGAACTCATTTGAGAGACTGTTTTCTTTCTCTCCTTTATCTTCACTGAGTTGCGAAGGAGTGATTCTTGAAGAAAGGGACTGTTCATGTTCGTATTATCAAGATAGAAAGTGGGGATGTCCTTTTTTCTTCTGCGCATTCTTTTCTGCTGTCAGCGAGGATTGAATTGAATTGAATACAGTATATCTTGTTTGTTTTTTGTCTCAGAGAGATGATATTTTGGAGCTTATTGTGTGCTTTTCTTGCTGGGCTGCTCTCAAATTCCCAGCTTGTTTCCGCCCAGCAATTGGTGCTAAACGATGAGGAAATCACATTACTAGCAATTGGGAATGAGCTCAAATTATCTGCGTGGAACGATAATAGTTCGAATTACTGTACATGGCCAGGAATTTACTGCAGTTCCAACAATTCAGAAGTCGAAAGGCTCGATCTTTCCAATCAAGGGCTTCAAGGCAACCTAACCCTCATCGCCGAGCTCAAATCTCTGAAACGCCTCGATCTTTCCTTCAACAGCTTCCATGGCAGCATCCCACGAGCTTTTGGGAACTTATCCCAGCTTGAATTTCTTGATTTATCATTCAATAGCTTCGATGGGTCCATCCCTACAGAGCTGGGCAGGCTCAAGAATCTCAGAGCTCTTAACCTCTCAAATAACATGCTAGAGAGTGTGATGCCCGACGAACTCAGTGGCCTTCGTAATCTCGAGGATTTACAGGTGTATACGAATCGATTGAATGGTTCGATCCCTTTATGGGTTGCTAACCTAACCAATCTCAGAGTCTTCACTGCTTATGAGAATGAGCTGAGTGGCTCCATACCTGATAGGCTGGGATCGTTTTCTGAGCTTCAGTTGTTGAACCTTCATTCGAATCGACTCGAGGGTTCGATCCCTGATAGCCTCTTTTCCATGGGAAAGCTCGAAACTTTGGTTCTTACGCAGAACCGATTGACTGGTAATATCCCTGAGATGATTGGGCTATGTAAAGGCCTTTCTAGCGTTAGGATTGGCTATAACAGACTGATAGGCGATATACCTAAAGCGATTGGCAATGTTAGCAGCCTTACTTACTTCGAAGCTGACAATAACGATCTCTCGGGCGAAATAGTGCCCGAGTTTTCGAAATGCTCTAATCTGACTCTGCTTAACTTAGCTTCGAACAGTTTCGTGGGAACCGTCCCGCCTGAATTCGGGCAGCTTACGAACTTGCAGGAGCTGATCGTATCTTCGAATGGTTTATTTGGAGAAATCCCAATATCAGTTCTCAGATGTAAGAACCTCAGCAAGCTAGATTTGAGCAACAATAGGTTCAATGGCACGATACCCACGAGCATCTGCAATACGTCGAGGCTTCAGTTCTTGCTTCTGAGCCATAATTCGATTCGTGGGTTCATACCTAATGAGATTGGCAGCTGCTCTAAGTTGCTGGAATTGCAGCTGGGCAGCAATTACCTCACGGGCAGCATCCCGCCCGAGATCGGGCACATCAAGAACTTGCAGATAGCTCTGAATCTGAGCTCTAATCGCCTCCACGGTCAGCTGCCCGAAGAGCTCGGGAGATTGGACAAGCTGGTAACTTTGGACGTTTCGAACAATGAGCTGAGTGGAAACATTCCCTCCGCCTTAAAAGGGATGCTTAGCTTGATCGAGGTTGATTTCTCAAACAATCGCTTCGTGGGCCCCATACCTTCCTTCATACCGTTTCAGAAGAGCTCGAACTTGAGCTTTGCGGGAAACAGAGGCCTCTGTGGCGAGCCATTGAGTGCCATTTGCAGCGGTTTAAACGATGGCCATAGCTCTTACCGCCATAAGGTTTCTTACAGGGTCATCCTAGCTGTAATAGGCTCGGGTTTGGCTGTTTTTGCCTCTGTGACGATCGTCGTTCTGCTCTTTATGATGAGGGAGAAGCAAGAAAAGGCCACTGCTGCCACAGAAGCGAAAGCCACCGAAGATGATGAATCGAGCAGTAACAAGCCCGTGATATTAGCTGGGAATGTCTTCGAAGAAAACCTCGTTCAGGCCATAGACTTCGAAGCAGTTGCAAAATCGATCTCCAAGGAGTCGAATAAGCTCAGCATGGGAACGTTCAGCACCGTGTACAGAGCAGAAATGCCCTCGGGGATGATCCTATCTGTTCGAAAGCTGAAATCCATGGACAAGGCCATAGTCCATCATCGAAGCAAAATGATAAGAGAGGTCGAAAAGATGAGCACGCTCTGCCACGAAAACCTAATGAGGCCCGTGGGCTTTGTCATCTTCGAAGATGCAGTGCTTCTATTGCATCATTACTACCCAAACGGTACGTTGGCCCAGTTTCTCCACGACGAATCGAAAAAGCCCGTTTACAAGCCCGATTGGCCCACGAGGCTCAACGTAGCCATTGGTGTAGCTGAAGGCTTAGCTTTCTTGCACCAAGTGGCCATTATCCACCTCGATATTTCGTCGGGCAACGTGATCTTGGATGCTAATTACAGTCCCATGGTTGGCGAGGTTGAAATATCGAAGCTTTTAGATCCTTCTCGGGGAACAGCTAGTATAAGTGCTGTTGCTGGTTCATTTGGATACATTCCACCAGGTATGAAAAAATTCCCAGAAATTTCTTTCTTCGATACGAATTTTGCTTCTTTACTGGTATTTAGTTGCATCTTCTGACACACCATTGCTACGAAAACAGAGTATGCTTACACTATGCAAGTAACTGCGCCTGGCAATGTGTATAGCTATGGAGTGATATTACTGGAGATTCTTACCACTCGTTTGCCAGTCGAGGAAGAGTTTGACGAAGGAATCGATCTGGTAAAATGGGTTCACTCAGCGCCTAGCAGAGGAGAGACGCCCGAGCAGATTCTTGATTCGAGGCTGAGCACAGTTTCGTTTGCTTGGAGGAGGGAAATGTTGGCTGCTTTAAAAGTGGCTCTGCTTTGCACTGATACAACGCCGGCTAAAAGGCCCAAGATGAAGAAGGTCGTGGAAATGCTGAAAGAGATCACAGAAAGTTGAGGGTCGGGTTTTCGGTTGAGCTCTTTTTTTGAATAATGGGACTTGGGATTCTGGTAAAAAATCTGCATAACTGTGTTGTATGATGATGCTAATTTTTGCAGGGATTGTAGGGTAAGATTCGCAGTTAGAATGGAAATATCGTACGCCTTGGTGTAATGTAAAGAAGGATTATGGGGAAGATTGCGTTCTTTCAAGTCGAAATTGTTGTCTAAAGATAGCAGAATCTTCACACCAAACTTGTTCTAGTACCCTAATTACCAGAAAAGATTCAAGTCTGAATTTCATTTGGCATTAAAGTGACTCAACATCTAAACTAACGAAAGGCAAGAAGAGATTGTTCTTGGGCGAACAACATCGTTAAACTCAAATTTCAGACGTTTCTACAGAGTATCAAAGCATACAGCGGCAACACCTTTGGCCAGTGAAGTAGACCAAGAAAGAAATTTTTCAAAAGATTGCTTATTATAAGTATTGTCAAGACGTGATAAAAAAAACACGAAAAACTAAATCAAGGGGCAATTTTAGTCATCGAGATTAGACTTCAACGATGAAATTCTGTCGACTGATAGGGTTCATTACCACGAGCGGACCAGCGGTGCGAGGCCATGCCCGGAACTTCTTGTCAGTTTCTTGCCACCATTCTTTACTTGAAACAGTTCTTGGAGTAGTGCCTACAGCAAAATGCGAGCAATAAGATGGGAAATGTTAAATGTGTACATACGTACTGAGAACTGAACTAATGTGACTAAATGTAGTTTCGACACGAACCTCCGAAGATCTTCTGGTCAGCAATCAAATTGTCGAAGACAAATGCGATTGCAAGGGATCCAAACACAGAAGGCAAGACGTATTTAGCTGCCATGCTTTCACCCTAAAGTGAGAGAGAGAAAGAAAAAATAAAAGGGTAACATAAGATTTAGTCATCTGTGACTATGAAACTATACACAGACCATATCGATATTTCGATGAAAAATATACACATAACGCCGAAGATGGTGTATTCGTCTATTCGAATAAGATGTTTAGACGTAAAAAGGCCTAAACGAGGTTTTAACAACCATGAATCATTCAACCTCCATTAACATCTACATTGAGTAATTGCTCAGCTGACGCCCATTTAGCATGACCTAAGCTTGAAAATATTATCAATTTATTGTGGCCGAAGATCCTATATCAGATAAACAGAATTTATAAACAAAAAAAACCCAAAAAAGGCTGCACGATGGCTCCACGTACAACCAGAAAAAATTCGCCTTTCTAAAAAATAAGCAACAAATTTTGAACATCCACGCCAGCAAACCCTAATTATCGCATATCACATCAGAAAACGAACAAAATTGAGATCATAAACGACTACATTCCATACCGAGATTGATTTACGGCGTCAGAAAACTCAGTGAGTGTAGATTTGTAAATGAAGGTTAATCAATGACACTACAAAAAGATCTGTGATGCTGCAGAAAACTAGCTCAAGATTTTACGACGCAGTTTTTCACACAAATATAAAGTCCACAAATTCCAAGAACTCAAAGTATTGGGCTGGATCGTGGAATTAAATGAATGTTTAAGTCTCCATATTTTAGCCCAAATTGTCATAGAAACATCTAATGTGACAATGTCCCACTCATTGGATTCTATTTTCTGTTCTCAAGAATAAGTACTACTACAAAAAAGATTTGCGAATTCGAATAATAGTATTTAGAGACGAACAAAACAATAACCAAAATTTAAGAATAGCTAGCTGACCGTGGCTATTCGTGGACAACTTGCGTAATGGAATCTTCGTGTAGTAAAATAATAATTTATTTATTTATTATTCATATCTTAATTTGAATTCTTTTAACAAGAAAAGCCGTACCTTGTTGGACAATTCCACACTCCAATTAAAATAAATTAAGGTCAATCTAAACCGTCATGAGACGATCTGAGGGTTAAAGCAGGTGAAAAGTAGATCTTCTAATTGCTTCTTTATGTAATATTTTATTAATGTAATAAAAACCTACTTCTCCTTGCCAGATAGACACGTCAATTGGGTGTTACCTAGAATCAATAAACCAATTTGAAAATGTCATATAGTATATAATTTATGAATTTCCCCTCAATTTGCGTACCTATATCAATAAAGCGACACGTACGTACAATGAACTTCCTCAAAGTTGAACAACATTGTGATCGAAATTCAAAGATTTCTTCCAAGAGATGCGATGACAGCCTTTTTCTTTAACCTTTCTCTCTCACGCACAGCTTCACTCTGAGATACACGCACACACACACGCAGAGAATCATCATCCCAACAACGAGAATATTAATACCCTTCCCTCGAGGAAAATGGTATTCAATTTCACTCACCACCTCCAAAGATTTTCTTACAAGCTTGTTGAAAAGCTTCGCCAATATGTTTCTTCTCTGAGAAAAATATAATCTTTCTTCTTTTCAGGGAAAGGGACATACAGAGATTTGCGAGGATTGCTGATTTCGATTAGGTGCGTCCACTCCTCATTGTTTGTTTTTTCGTCAAGATTAATGGTGTCGATCGTATCTTTGCAGTTAAATTATCATGGGCTGTTTCCAATTTTTCTAGAAATACCGTCCTTTCCAATGATGAATGTAGTAGCTTTTGTTGACGAGTTACTTGTGTTTGTAAAGTGATTCTTGTTCTTAGCAAACATAATGCAGGTTTCATTACGTTGTTCTGCCATCGTAGTTTTACATCGATTTTTTTAAAACCCGCCGAGCAATTTAAGAATCTAACATTATATGTATGTTCATCAATTCTCTGATCATTTCAGCTTTATCGCGGGGATCGCTTGAACCAATGGTGAGCTCATTTTGCCCTATTCCTTGTTCGGAGAAAAAAGATCGATAAATTACTTCATTTGGTGTTATAAAACTTGCCAATGTGTGTATGATTGATTAGGGTGAAGCTCCATCTGTCTTAACTGGACCATCCATCGAAATCAACGATAAAACTGTACGATCTTACAAAGTCGAGTGTTTCCTTGAACGATGAATTCTCTTCTTACAGTCCTAACTAGCTTTCGATCTCTTAACTTTCTTATTTAGTACGCCATCGACACGAAAGATACCGAATCTTCTTTCAGCATTCGCATTCTCAACAAATCCTCGCACGGATGGTAAGGCCTTCGATAGATATCTTTCGTCGAATGATTCTGATACAGTTCTTCCATGCAATCGGTATATAGGATAAGCCCAATCGTCTTGGGACCAAAACCTAAGCTATCAGAGAAGTTTTCAGCCCTTCCAATCGACGAAGATCGCATCTTCTTCATCAATGGAAACTCAAACTCCGAAGACTGCTGTTGGTTTCTTGAGGTTCACTACTCAAACTCTCATTGTCGAGAAATCGAATCCTCGGGTGGTAATATTTCTCCCTTTTCTCAGGTTAATACGCCGTTCGTTAGGGACCAAAAACAGAGGTTAGGCGCAGAAGCTGTTGCTTGGAGCAAAGGCGTAATAGGCGAAACAGAGGAGAAGAAGAAGAAGCCCATTGTAATAAGTGGGCCCTCGGGCGTCGGCAAGGGAACGCTGATCTCCAAACTAATGCAAGAATTCCCGTCAATGTTCGGGTTTTCGGTTAGCCACACAACTCGGGCTCGAAGGAGCAGCGAACAGAACGGCGTGCACTACCATTTCGCCGAGCGCCAGGCCATGGAAATGGATATCGAAAATGGAAAGTTCTTAGAGTTTGCTTCTGTCCATGGAAATCTCTACGGTACGAGCGTCGAAGCTGTCGAAGCTGTTTCAGACCAAGGAAAGGTACTTAATATATCGAATTGGATAATAGATTTGAAAGTGAAAAAAAATGATTGTTTCGTATGATCTATATATGTATATGTATATAGAGATGTATCCTCGATATTGATGTCCAAGGTGTGAGATCGGTGAGGTCTAGTTCATTAGAAGCTGTGTTCATATTCGTTCGTCCTCCCTCGTTCGAGGAGCTCGAGAAACGCCTTCGTTCGAGGTTTCTTCTCAGTTAGATTTCGGTCGATTATTGCGTCGTTTTGTTTTGCGAAATTTTGTGAAGCTCTTTTTCTGCGCAGAGGAACTGAGACAGAAGAACAGATTCTGAAAAGGCTCAGAAACGCCAAGGAAGAGCTCGAGCAAGGAAGCTCGCCGGGCCTATTCGATCATTTCTTGGTGAACGGAGACTTGGACAAGTGTTACGAGGATCTTAAGGTTGTTCTTCGTTCATTTTCTTATATTATTGCAAAACCTTAAATCGTATGGATACGAGTTCTTTGACAACACCCTTACCCTTTATTTCTTTTTTTTTAGGAGATTTTGGGCCTCGACGAGGAATCATTTCACGTCCCTCTCGAGCATGCGGTTTCGCAAGTGGAAGGTCGGGAAAAAACTTTCCTAATACGAAATGTCGGGAAAGAACGATCAGCTTCAGACACGTATGTGTCTCGCATTTATCTTGTAGCATAAACGCGCCGTGCGATGATTGCTTGCTTGCTTGAGCTCGCGAATACCTTTTTGGTTTTTGGTAGGATTTATTTTGGATTTATCTTCGATCAAGGGCGGAGCGCCTGGACGAACGACGGGCCTCGGTATCTACACGGTGGAGCCCACTGATATGCCAATAGTACTAAACTGAACTTACCAGTTACAACTTACCTAATTCTAGAAGCTGTTTTTGAGTTTACTGATGATGTAAGAGATAATATGATGATGTTAGGAGACTTACCATTTGCAACTTGATACTGCTTGGGTTTAATGCAATAGAATAGCCACTTGGTTTTTAATGTGTAATCATTAATTTATATACTCCCTCCGTTCCAATTCGTTTGGACATTTACTATATCGGGCGTTCCAAACCGTTTTGGACATTTCCTTTATAGCAAAATACTACCACAAACAATCAATATAATACCATTAAATATTTTTAAAAGACGTGTCAAGATATACACTTTTTCACCTTTTAATTGTACTATATTATTAAAATATTCAATTTCTTAAAAACCATGCCATACCCCAAATGTCCAAAACGAGGTGCTCACGCAAGGTGAGCACCATAACATTTCTGTATAAATATATATATATATATATTATATTTATTATATATTATATATAATATATATATATATATATATAGCAATGGGCCACCATGTTCAAGGAGTTATGACTACTTCGGCATAAACAACTAAATATTACTCCCTCCATCTCGTAACTTTCGTACATTTTATTAAATCGGACGTCTCACTATCTTTTATACATTTCTTTATTTGGTAAAAAACCATCACAAACAATCAATATAATAGTATTAAATATTCTTAAAAGACGTGTTAAAATATACACTTTTTTACCTTTTAATTGTATTATATTATTAAAATATTCAGTTTCTTAAAATCCCGCCACACCCCATATGTTCATAACTTACTTGACAGGGTAGTATTATTGTTTTTGGGTAAATTACTATTAAATCTGAATCCGGGTTAAGATTAAGAAGGCATCGAACCGGGTTAAGGCAACCGATTGTCGTATCGGTACGGGTGACCCGGCCCGGATATATCGCGGGCTAAAGCCTCGTAACGTAAGCCCTAATTCAGGAGGCTTTTTTCTCAGATTCTTACTTCCTAATTTATCTTCTGCGCTGCAAAAAGTTGTATCAGTGAAGATGAGTCGAAGCTTAGGTATACCAGTGAAGCTATTGCACGAAGCGTCGGGGCACGTGGTGACCGTTGAGCTGAAAAGCGGCGAGGTGTATCGGGGAAGCATGATCGAGTGCGAGGATAATTGGAATTGTCAGCTCGAAAACATCACTTACACTGCTAAGGTGCTTTTTTTTTCCTTCTTCTTTTCGCGTGTGATCTTCGTTGATTGCTCAGTATCGCACGATTTATTGTTTCTCTTTTGAATTCTTCTGTTTGTCTGAAGTTGAACTATGCTTTATGAAGTTTGTGTGGAATTACTGTTGCTGTTTAGATTAAGCACTTGGTTGAGGATATCATCATTCCATTACCGCTGATTTCTTCACAGGGTGTGATTATTTTTTCCTTCTTCTTACTACATTGCATTGCAGGATGGTAAGATGTCTCAACTCGAACATGTTTTTATCAGAGGCAGCAAAGTCAGGTGTGTGCTTGTTTGCTTAATAATCTTGGTTTACTTCGGTTGGTCAAGAAAAGATGCTTTTGAGAGTGTGATTACTCTTTGTTTTACAGGTTCATGGTGATTCCTGATATGCTTAAGAATGCTCCAATGTTTAAGCGATTGGAGGCCAGAATCAAGGTGATTATAAATAATTAAATCATGATTGTGGCTGGACCTTTCTCCATGTCACTTCAATACATAAATCTGTGTTTCTTTCGGCATCATAATCCATACGCTAAACCAACATACTCAGTTATTTCCGCTCCATCTTGTCTTACTTCCAACCTCTACAGGGGAAAGGTTCATCTGTTGGAGTTGGACGTGGTCGTGCTGTTGCTATGCGAGCAAAAGTAAGTAATCTATTTGGTGTTTCATTGGAGCAATACTACTTGATTCGTTCTTATAGACAATAAAATGAACGTCTCGCCGGTGTAATAATTTCATCCTTGGCTAAATGTTTAAACTGTGATACAAGTTTCTGGGATTTGTTAACCTCTACTCTGAGCTAGGTTTCACTCAAACATCAACATGGATTAAGACAAATCTTATGTAGTACATTCGAGGCAATACAAGAGAAGAAGTGTCGTGTTATTTAATCCTCGATTCCTGGCAATTTTGTACTCACAGGCTCAGGCTGCTGGTCGTGGAGGTGTACCTGGTAGGGGTACCGTGCCACCTGTAAGGAGGTGATGATCGATCATCCGTGAATACTGTGTTCTTTCTTACGTGATCATATTTTAGTTTTTTTTATTACAGTTTTCTTGAAAATCTATCCCTTGTAGCCAAACTTAGCAGATTTTGTTATAATGCACTTTGACTTATGATGACTGATGAGTATTGTCTTATGGTATTTTGAATGTGGTTGCAAAAGCAGGGCTTGCTAATGCTAGTTCCTATCCTAGTCGATAAGATGGTACTTATTTCTAACCTCACCAAAGATCGGCCCAATAAGTGTAGTACTTGTCCTGTCGCTGTGACAAAAAAGTTTCATATGGGTGGATAAATTTGAATACAATAAAAAAAATAAGAAAAACGAAATATCCAATGCATATTTTCTACTTGTACCCAACCCCACCCTAAAAGATTCAAAGTACATTTACTTTATTATCTGATTTATAAGATATAATGTGCGGATTTTCCTCACGCACATCTGCATGTCCCTGTACTACTGCTATCTATGTATATATTTTTTTCGGCTAATTTATTTTTAGGCCCCAATTCATATTTTCAGTTAGAGATAAGGACCCATGTAAGTTTCATTTATAGATAAGGACCCAATTTAAATTTCATTTAGAGAAAAGGACTCATGTGTTACCACAGATCCATGAAGTATTACCACAGACCCATGAAGTGCTACCACAGACCCATGAAGTGGTACCGCAGACCCGTGAAGTGTTGCCACAGATCCATGATGTGTTACCACAGACACGTGAGGTGTTACCACAGACCCATGAAGTGGTATTGGGGAACCATGAAGTGTTTCTGAAAAAATATTGTGTCCTTAAAACTATGAATTTTCTGCTAGAGGTCTGAATTCTAATTGAAACTTAAGTGGGGGACTGAAACGAAAATTACCCTATTTTTTTCCATTCTAAAATTTAGAATTTTTTTAGTTTGTAAAGTACTATTTCTCAAGCCAGAGTTAAAGTGCTGCAGCGTGGGAGATGAATATTTCCTTTTACATTTTTTTTCCAGAAAAAATTTGCATCATCTAAGGTCAAAGAAAAATAACCTGCAAATAGCCAAGATCAATAGTATAGTACTTCTGATGGACCATCTATAAACCATACACACTAATTAAGTTTATTCACATTATGCTGCCTAGCTAAAAAGACACTTAAATAACCTAAGTACCTATTTATTTTAATCCATAACTCTCCAAGAAATACTATTCTTGTCTAGGCCGGCCGAGCCATAGCGAGCTGAGCGCACGGAGGCGGTGAAAGTACTCAGAAATTGCCAAAAGACACCTCGCAGTTTGTCGGGTCGTAAGGATATGATGAAGCCTATGTAGGGTTTGCTGCCTCAAGTTATCAGCCTGTCAATAATATAGTGTCATTACGAATTTAATCCATTAATCAAATGATTATCAATGATTTTGTAACCAATTAGACAGCATGCATGACTTCTAATGCTAAGATCAAATAACACAAGTAACACGTTATATGCATGCTAGTTAAAATATTGTTATCAACTAATTTATTTAGTATTTGATGAAATAAAAATAAAATAGATATATAAAATGATACGTCTCTCTACGCGGGTCCCGCAAAACGCGTGCCTCGTGAACGTACACGAAGAAAGCTTCAACGCGAACCACGTCGATTGACACGCGTCGAACATGCGAAAAGCGGTTCGTATCGCTGATTTCAAGAAAAAAAAGTTGTAACGCCCGTCGTCCACCCGACGATGTGGAGATTTTCGCAGATGACAAATTAGCTTACTTACACTCCCTCTTTTCCCTCCTCATTAAAAAAAAATATTCACAAATTTTCTTATGCATATATACTTACGGAAAGAGGAAAATGCATAGTTTATTTGATGAGATGGGTTAGGTCAAACGGTTGAGACAATGACGACACTGAAAAGCATGGGCATGCAAATATCTCCATGATCAAGATATCCATGTCCCACCATCGATCAAATGTTGTACTAAAGAGCATATATACCTTCTTATTACCCTCCTAAAATCCGTGCAATTAATGCTTTCCTACTTTTAGTATCACCATTCTAACGTTTTATCTCGAGAGACATTCGTCCTATGTCATAATTATAGAAAGCACTGGCAAAGTGATCCCATAATAACCCTATTGACTGTTACTACATGAAATAACTCTCTATTAATTATTACCTGTCGAACGAATCCTTCAAGAGTTGATAGCTTGTTGATGGCTAAGTACATCTGTCCCATGTAAGAATTAACGTTGGGAGCGATGCTAAGCGATTCTGATATTATTGTTTCGTTGATCGATTGATTCAAAGATTCCAACCCTTTCGAAAGTGCTTCTTCTGCTTCTTGCGTAGATTGTTGCAGCCCACAGATACCAATTAGTTGCTGCTCACTCAACGGCTCTATCTGACTAAGTATGATCTGATGTAATAAAATTAGGGTTTTGCATGAAATTACTTCATTAGTAACAGTAAGTACAGTTGCTAAAAGATGATTATATAAGATGTACCTTAATGATCTCAGATGGCCTAAAACCGCCTATCCAAATGAAGCAGCGCTCGGCGGGAGTTTTCCACATGCCAGAGAATATGTGGAAAACGTCGGTTTTCATTACAACGTTCTTAAGGCTAATCAGCTGATCGAAATGGGCTAAGCTGTTATCGACGTAAACCCTAAGCTCATTTTCCGGCGAGTGTTCTTGAACTGAATTTCGAACCTCCACCATAAGGCGGTGGTGCTCCTCCAGCCAACGGGCGTACTCCATGTCGAACAACGCAGAATCTATTTTTTTTTAAAAAAAAAAGAAGAAAAATCATTACATGTTAATAAATATAGGTATATAAATGTGTGAGTATGTACCTGTATGTATGTTGCTCATAGCAAGAGGAAGGCCTTGTTGGTCTATGCCCACAAGAGAGCTTCCTCCCAAATGAAGGCCCTGCGTATAAAATAGAAGAAACAAAATAGAAAAAATAATAAACATGAGAAAATGCTGAAGATGTTTAATAATGGAATTAATTATAGCACCTGGGCTCGTGCTCTTTGTATCTCTTGTTCTAACTGGGGTAAGTTTCATTCTGCTAGACTCTAGCTGCTGAACATAAGCCTGTAATAATAAATTTTCGAACATAAATGATCATTAGTTGAAACGAGTTATTGTCATAAATTATAACTCAAGTATGATATCTTAACAACTCGCCTTCTTCCTAAGCCTGCTTTTCCTCGCTGCTTCTCTATTTTGAGCAAGCCTCCTCAGAGTCTACTCGCATTAGAAAAGATACTTTCGAAATTTATGGACAATGTATAGAAAAAAGAAAGAAAGAAAGATACAATAATTTTAATTAAATTAAGAAAACCTTAGGGTCTGGTGTTTTTGTTCCATCTTGGTCCGTTCTTGAGGTAGGGCCTTTGCGGTTTCCTTCACGCTGCTACGAAAGCAACAATAACAGAAAAAGTATAATTATATATTATGTAATATATTCAGAAGCAAAACCCCAAACAGAAAATCCCAGTTAGAAAGGAATCTTTTTCAATATGTTTATAAGTTTAAGTAAGCAGGTATTAAACTATGTAGTAATGATATATATATATATATAATATGTGCAAAACCTTAACTACTTTGGATGGGTCGGAAGAAGAAGCAACAACTTGATGATGATCATTGACATTATTATTTCTAGGGTTAGATATCTCAGTGGACGGCTCAGATGATCTCTTCGAATTATCCGTCGATGAAGGAGAATATAACAGTCCAGTGCTTAGGGTTGCAAACGAACCGAATCGAATCGAATATCATAATATTCAATTTGTATTCGTTAATTTTTCCAAGTATTCGTATTCGATTCGATTCGTATTCGAATCCTAAAAATCGATTCGATTCGATTTGATAAGATATTCGAATATATTCGCGAATATTCGAATATTCGAAAGAAAATTTCAATTTTTTCCCCATAAAACCTGTTAGAATTAAAAAATAATTCCGAAAAATTACAAAATCTAAGAAACAACTCAATGTTCGTATTTGCTTTTTATTTTTACACTTGGAGCGTGAGTTAAATAGATGAAGGGTTTGCTTTATTTCCTTTTATGGGTCAAAACAAATAAATAATTTGGGTCTAATATTTTATTTCGGCTTACAAGTATATATATAATATATATTATTTAAATATATATTACATTAAACGAATCGAATATTCGTTAATTTTTCGAATCGAATACAAACATATTCTTATTCGTATTCGAAATTATTCGAATCATAAAAAGTATTTGTATTCGTATTCGTATTCATTTATTTCGAATTCGAATCTTAAATTTCGAATCGAATCTCGAACCGAACCGAAAATATTCGGTTCATTTGCAACCCTACCAGTGCTTGCCTACCAAAACCCCAAATTCAGACAGAAAAAGTTAATCTAGTTTTTAATCATTAAAGAAAAGTGTATGTATAGTTGTTCAACCAACAACTTCAAAAAAATCAAGATATATCATTGAAAGGACAAATCTTTTGCTTGTTAAATACCTTCGAAGTTTGTTGGGATGGATCTGCTGCATGCATAGGCTCAGATGGGAAGATGTTCAAAGTGTGTTGTGGCCTCATCCCACAATTCTCTGCATTAAACAAAAACAAAATTAAATCACAAAATTAATATGTTCTTAATGTTAATTCTGTAATTTATTTTTCCTCAGAGGATTTGGTCAAAGAAGGTACAATCATGGAGAATCTCAACAGAATTCACAGACAAAAGAAAACCATTTCGATTTTTATCTGTGAAATCAAATCCACTTTCTGAACCCATATTGGAAGAGGTAAGAGATTGAAAAATAAATAACATATTATATTATATGTATATGTAAGAACATGTAAGTATATACGTCTTTGATCTTGAGAAGACTGATCTTGCTGGCCATTAAGATAGAGAAACAGTGCTTGATCTAATTCTCCCAAGTCGTAAGCAGTCCCATCTTTACTTCTGCATATGATATTCATCGACAATTAACACACACACACATAAATACGTGTGTGTGTATGAAGAGAAAAAATGAGAAAATAAAGAGAAGATCTCACATATTAAAAGCCCCAGGAATAGCTGACGACGATGACGATGACTGTTGCATCACAGACGACCCACCAAAGGATATCTGATTATTATTATATAATTGCTGCTGATGATGATGATGCTGAAAATGAATCTGAGTCTGATGATGATGCTCTTGTAATAACATGGCTTGATGATGATGATTGCTACTGCTGCTGCTGGCTTTATTATTATTGTTATTAGCCATGAAAATAGAACACTTTTTTCTCTAGCTAACCTATACTCCTTTTTCTTGATGGTAATAAGTGATGGCTTGATGATGAGCGCCCATATATATCTTACTTTAAAAGAAAACCACACATCATCACAATCAATACATGCAAATACATCCAAAGAGAGCTATTAAAGGAGAGAGAGAGAGAGAGAGAGAGGGTTTTTTGATCATATATAAAAGATCAGTCGGTTATGGAGTAAGAGGTTATTTTTCTATGTAGATTAAAAGTATGGAAGAGGAGATAGAAGATGAGGATATTGAATGAAAGAGGCATCAGAGACAAAGACAAACAAGACAGACTTTGTGCAAGAAAATCACAAACAGAAACCCTGTTTTTCTTCTTCCTTTATTCCTTTTTCTTTTATTGTTTTTTAAATAATCCATGTATTGTATTATATACAGGGAAATCAATTGCAACGAGGGTCAGCTATTTCTTGCAGAGTTTTCTTTTCTGACTATCATTCATTTGACCGAATAAGCATTCCCTTTGTCTATAAGTTCATTATGTAAATGTTGACTACTCGGGTTATTTCCTTTCTATTAATTACATATATGTTTGGTCATCTTACGATGGAATATACTATTAGATCGATATTTATGTGAAAATTCATACATGTTTTGGAAAATATATGAACAAGATGGGGTACAGAACGAAAAAACTAACATTGGGATTAGGTAAATGGTTTTTAAATAGGTTTTATTATTTAGGATTGTTAATAATGAGATTTTATTGCTAAACCTTTTCAACCACTCCTCGTAGTGATCTATCTATTTTTAGAAAAATATTATTATCGAACAAATTTATACGATACCTAATAAAGCACCCGAAAATATAACAAAATGTCATAATTCTTTGGCCGTAAATTGTCACTATACGTTACAAATAACTTGTCACAATGTAAAATATACGCAACAAATGAAAAGGCCATTTCTATCTTTACAGCCATTATTTCAGTAAACCATTATTGACCAAAAGTAGGTGAAGTAAAAATGCACAGGGGTAAAAATTACTCCATCCGATTTTATTTACATGTCGTTTAAGGTTTTTTCACTTATATTAAGAAATATAATAAAATGTCTAATATACCCCAATTAATTGCTTAAGCCTATTTAACATATTCCATTGAAAATCATAAAAAAGGGTAAAACTGAAAATATGATAATAATTTGTATTGAAATCTGTACGACATCTAATTAGAAACAAAATTAGAGAGCTAAAACGACATGTAAATAAAATCGGAGGGAGTATACTTTTGCATCTCTAAGTATGTTGGCATTTTCGATCATGGTCACCGTATTTGCTAATTGTTCTAATAGGCGCAGTGGCGGAGCCACATGAGAACCAGTGGGGTCACTGGACCCCACTGGGAAAAAAATTATTAATAATTATGATGAAAAAATTTATATTAGGACTAAAATTGAAAAAGATTATGCTGAAATGACCCCAGTGAATAAAAATAGTGGGTATAGGGTCCAATTTCTAATTTTCTTGTACAATTACCAAATTGATCCCACTGATTTAACAGTCTGGCTCCGCCACTAAATAGGCGATAACTTCATCTGTGGGAATAATTTTTGTCTCCCATTACTTTCTCAACGAAATAAATCGAAAAACTTATCAGACATTATATATTGCATGGCATCAACCAAACGGTTACGAAATATTTCATACTATTTCATACCTTTACCCCCCAAAAAAGTTTCTTATTATGTCAAGTAGGATTCTAACTTATTTTGTTGGATTTGGGATCAAACTATTCATATGAATTTCGTTACCTATTTTTATAATTATAAAATATAATGAACCAAAACTGAAAATCGATATACTAAGTGACAGCCAAATACAATTATTCCCGATATTATATCTATAAAATAGAGATATATCAATTAATTTTATATATATATATATATATATATATATATTGGTGACGTTGGTGTCACTTGATATTAGGTCACCAATCTTATTACTTTCCTTCTATACTTCTAATAACTAGGACTATATCATTTGTTATTTAATAACTAGCGAAAGTAATTAATGGTCAACGAAATTATCATTAAAATCTATTCTTTAGTAGATTTATTGTGCTAAACAGCAAGCAAGCACGCCTAACTAAATTTATATTCTAATATAATCTAAACCAGTAAAAATCCAAATAGACATAACTGAACATTTCTTGGTCAAACATTGCTATTAAAGTATTCGAAAGAAATCATATGGGTTGACTTCAACAAACAACTTCCGTTGACCAAAATTATGAGGCTGTTTCACGAGATGAGATTCAATGCATCAGACACCATAGAACATGCTTTGTTTACAATATAGCTGTTTGAAGAGCCCTTTCAAAGGGAACAACTACCAATTGTTATTACCAAATATTTATTAAATCTTGTTATTACCTGATACTGATTCCTATGATGCAAGAAACAATTGATCATTATATATTTTTTTTCAATAGGGTCGAGCCCACTGAATTGGATCTTATATAAGAACCCGAAAATGGCCATGGAGATTATTAGTTCTATATTTATAATAAAAAGATGGGAAAAGGTTTTCAATCTTTATGGTGGAAAAGGGATTATCAGCTAGTTTCAATCACTTTGGCTGTGATAACAAGCCAAAAAGAAATATAATTATGCGAAATAAGATAGAGATCGAAAATAATTAATAGGACTGTGAATTTAAAAGTTAGTGCTGAAAAAAATAAAAGAAATGCAATGAATAAGATTACATCAGGTACAAGAAACATGGCATCAACTTCAGGTGTTAGGGGTGTCGGGTCAGGTAGTCGGGTATAGGGTAATTCGGGTTCGGGTAGTTCGGGTTCGAGTTAATATTTCCACTATCCGAACCGACCCGATCTACGGCAGGTACCCGCTTGCCGGGTATATGTCGGGTTCGTCGGGTACACGATTTTGAATTGAAAAAATATGACTAAAAATATTATAACATATCAAAATATCTATGCATTGAATAATGATTTTGTCATAATGATTTATGCATTGAATAAAATAGTACTTATTAAGTATGCAATTAAAATAAGAAATTAATCGAAATATTATTTAAAACTTTAACACCACTCACATTACATATTGATATCTATATATGTAATTATATTTATTTTTAAATGTATATATATAAAAACTAATACTTCCTCAGTCCCACTTATTTCTTCTCATCTTTCTATTTCGGGCATCCCACATAATTCTTCCCATTTCCATTTTTGGTAAAAAATGATCCCACTAATTAAACTAATTACATCATTAATATTAAAAAAAGTCTTCTCGATTTGCGTGTCTACTAATAACTTTTCTCTATCCATACTTCAAAAGGTGTACTATAATATTAAAATAATGTGATTTCTTAATCTCCGTGCCCACTAATCTTCGAGAACTTTTAAATGGGACGGAGGAAGTATATTTTTTTAAAAAAAGAATTTGTCGGGTACCCGAATAACCCGATCGGGTAGTAAATTACTACCCGATACTCGACTCGATTGATAATTATCGGGTATCGGATAACCCGATACCCGACAAATAACCCGAATTTCCCACCCCGAACTACCCGAACCCCGATCGGATCGGATAAAACCCGAATACCCGAACCCGAACGCCCACCCCCCTAGGGAATATAACTCATCTAACTATTGGGCTTCTTGCATTTAGATAAGAATTTGAAGTTGAAATCTAGATTTCGGACAAGGACGCTTAAATAAAAGCCCATGTTGTAAGACACTTGATCAAGTTTTCTAGAGAAAGACTGCTTGAGATAACGAAACATACGAGACCCAACAAAACGATGAGATGAAATGGTTGTAGAGCTCATACAAAACCTTACACATAATATATATATCAAATATTATATGAGAGCTACTATAGAAACGTTCCAAATAATCAGTGCATCAGTTCTGAGTAGGGTTTGGAACACTTGGTGGTGTCTTCTTATTCATGCTTTGTCGACCCACATATTTCTCAGGTCGATGGCCATTCACGGCCTTCTTAACAAGCATGCCTTGCTTATTACAATCAGTTCTACGATTCGAAGGAGCAACTGATGTCTTCGAATGAGTTTGCAGCAACTTTCTTGATTGGAACGGATGAGAGATCTTCAGTTGGTTGAAGGAAGAAACAGAAACAAAAGCAAGGAAGAGGATAAGTGATAATAAAGCTATCTGCCTTTGCTTATTCGTGATCGTTTAGGATCGAGCTTTAAGGATGGATAATATGATTATTACATGATCACTTGCACTTTGCAGTATGTGCAGAAAGATGATGAAACGTGTTAAGACATGATCGCCCACAAGTAATAAGTAATAAAAAAAAAAAACACACACACACACACACACGCAACCATAGCATACTTATTGATGCAATGATTCAGACGAGCCATCAATGTAATGGGCATGGGCAAGCACTTCCTCTTCGGCTCGTTATTGGACATATTTTTACAAAAGAATATGCAATTTCCTTGGTTATGCATTTATTCTCCAATAGGATTCACTTCAGTAATAATTATATACGTCTATAATTATATCATACGCACTACTAGTCTACTACTACACCGACCAAAAGAAGGCGAAATGTTGTGTCGAGAAAGCCCATTAGTGTTTTCATTGAGCCCAAGTACTGAGATACATTTGGGCCTATTAAGCCCAATAACTATGTTTCTTTTACGGATAATTTTTTCAACTCATCTCTTTATAGTTTCGCTTCGTTGCCTCTCTCTCTCTCTCTCCCTCTCCCTCTCTGTCTCAAGTTGAAACCGTTAGTGAGAAGACTACGGTTTGGGGAAAAATGAAAGACTAATTACAATACGTTTACAGTAAGACGCAAGAATCGAAGAGGGAGCTGAATTGAGGTCGTTATTGGAATAGGGCTTCTACTGGAAAAGGTAATGAGGTTTGATGTGTTATTATTATTATTTTTAATCTCAATCCATTAAATAGGCGAATGATAAGCCGTCCATTCCTAGTTTTGGTTCTTTGGGCGTTTGGTGCGATTTTTCTTTACTTTATTGCTTTGCGACGCCATGAAATGGTGATTACGCTGTATTATTAGTCAGATCTTATTTTGAGTCGTTGGTGTTCCTGGCCTTGAATTTTAGGTTTTTTTTTTCTGCCATTGCGTGTGACATTTTCGATCAATCATATATTTTTAAGGTTCGTTGCGGATGGTGATTAAAAATGAGATGACAAGGTTAAGGGTTTTGCAGAGTTAGCTAGCATAAGCTGTGGGCGGCATATAATTATTTGGGTGATTATTCCTTTTCTCTTTGTTTTTATTCGTGTTTTGGGAACTTAGTTCGAACATTTCAGAAGCCCTTTTATGGGTGATATGATTCTTGCTTCTGCTGGTGTTCAAGTGCTGAAGAGGATTATTCAGTTATAGGGCCATAGCACAGAATCAAACAGAAAATTTAGGGCATTAATGTCATTGCTATGTATTATTCAGTCATGCTCATTAGATATAATTGTATCACAGTGTCCAAAAAAAGATACTACCTCCGTCCCATTTAAATGTTCCCGAAGATTAGTGGGCACGGAGATTAAGAAATTACATTATTTTAATATTATAGTACACCTTTTGAGGTATGGAGAGAGAAAAGTTATTAGTAGACACGCAAATCGAGAAGACTTTTTTTAATATTAATGGTGTAATTAGTTTAATTACTGGGATAATTTTTTACCAAAAATGGATATGGGAAGAATTATGTGGGACGCCGGAAATAGAAAGATGGGAAGAAATAAGTGGGACGGAGGAAGTAATTTATTTATACCTATAAACATATAATCCATTATTGTGTTCCTGGTGTAACGTGAAACATTCAATTCTGTATAGGTTCACCCCCGAACCACAGGATGCAAAGTGATATGGAGTTTGAAATCCACAATCTGGAACAGATAGCATATGCCGCAGTGCTTCGAGCGTTCAAAGCACAATCTGATGCTCTTACATGGGTACGTCCTATTGTCTTCTTCATCATTATTCAAGAAACAAGGTCTTGCCTTTTTGCATGCCTAAATGCCTTGTGATATTGGTATAATTATTCAGGAAAAAGAGGGTTTAATCACAGAACTACGTAAAGAACTAAGAGTTTCAGACGATGAGCACAGAGAGCTGCTCAGCGAGGTCAATTCTGATGACCTCATTCGCAGAATAAGGGAGTGGAGAGATGCTGGTGGGAACAGAAATGTAGCCTCAATTGTCCCACAGTATATTAGCAATCAGCTACAAAGTCCAACGCTCTCAGCTTCTCGCAAAAGACAGAAGTCAAATCCATTTGGTGCACAAGCTTTGCACCCTCCCTCGCTGGCCAATACTGCACCACCTGTATCGTCTGCTATGAAATGGGGACCAGGTTCGGGAATCAGCGGACGAAGGCCTCATGCCGTATGTTCAAATAAACAAAATATGGAATTATGATGATATGAAATTGATGCTGTGTAACTTTTCTGTATATATATTATTGCTTTGCAGGCTCAGCCTTCCGATAGCTTTGCTGACTCTTTGATTGGTAGGAGAGTGATGATAAGATGGCCTTCTGACAATAACTTCTATGAAGCTGTCATATCTGAATATAATCCTGCAGATGTATGTCCGTTTTTTCCTTTGATATTTTTCCTGTCCGCTGAACTTTTTTTTTATGTCTGTTTGTTAAACTTTGGATAAATGAACAGATACTGTATTATGTGTTCTATCGAAGTGTGAATGTATGACTCAAGTCTTCTATTATCAGTAAAAAAAATAGAAATAAGGATGGTTGAATATGCAAACACAAATAGTGTTCTTTGCTAACTCCCCATGCATTTCCAGGGTCGCCATTCGTTGGTATACGATAGCAATACTCCTAATGCAACTGTTGAATGGGTTACCATCAAAGAGGTTAGCTGCTTTTGGCTTGCAGTTATCAACATATGTGCACAATCTTAATCATACTTGTTCCCTTCGTGCCACTCTTGTTTTATGACAATTCAGATATCATCTTAGTGGTTGTCCTTGGATAAAAAGTTCACTTGATATTCCAAAAAAACTTATCTTTCATACTTCCAATCTCAAATAATTGCTGCATTGCATTAATTTCGTCTCATCCTGCAAGCTACAATGCGAAATGAGCATCCACGGTGACAACGTAGAGACTAATTTCAACCGTACTTTTTCTTTTATCCCTGTTTAGTGAATAAACGTAGGATGAGTGGTGGAGTATGTTTTGTTGGGTTCTTGTCACAATGTAGTTTATACCATCTAATCCCTTCGAACATTTCTCATGTTGAATTTCATGCGTCATTTGCTCTCATGAAAGATTTAATTGATTAATGATTTTGATTTCGTGCAAATTCAGATTCCCCAAGAAGATATCCGATGGCTAGGTAATGATCCCCTGATGAGCCAACCAGGTGAGACATATCCACCTGGCACTGGAAGAGTAAGACCATTGCCAGCAAACGAATTGGCCAACGAAAGCAGTAGACCTGCTCGTAACAAGCTTCAGAACGACGGCCCGGAAGAAATCGAAATACTACATACTGAAACGTTAGTCAAGAAGGTATGTGATTTCAGCGTCCCGTCCTTAAAATCTGTAACCACTCAGCATCCACCTACTGATTATCTTGTTCTAGGTTGAGAAAATACTCGATGCAAGTCACCCTGACCTATTAGAGATTGGCAAAGCAAAGAAGATGCTTAAGGTTATCATCGTTTTGAACTTGGAAACCATTGGCTTGATTTTACGTCAGCCCCCTTTTTTATTCCGCAATATTTGCAATGCAGGAACACGAGCTGTCGTTGATTGAAGTGATTGCCAAGCTTTCAGCTGCATGTGATAGTGGTAACGAACAATTTTTCTGAATTTTTTCATGTCACTCGTTTTTCTCAAGCCTATCGTAGTCGATAAGTCCCTCCTCTCTTTTTCCACTTATTCGAATTGTTGAATTGAAGCAGAAGATGTGCGGCCGTTCTTACAAGGACAGTCATTGGGCAGACAACAGCAGAACGCTGACAATCTTAACCCGAACAATGATCTCGAAGATGCGGTGATGGCCGACAGTTGACAGTGTGCCTTATCGGCTCGTTTATAACTTTAGCTGTGTCTTTTCCTTAGTAGGCTAACTTTGTGATTTTTTGCCATATTACCTTTTAGGTTCTTTCAAATGTAAAATATGGCTTTCTTTAATCCTTTTACGTTTGTTCTTGTTGCAATGTTCAAGCGTTAACCTACACGGAATGTCTTCTTTCTGCCTCTTGTTCGTCATTGCGATCATCTCTTTTGTGTGAAACCTAACTGTACTTTTTCTTGATGGGATTTGCTGTCAGTTGAAATGTGAAAAAGAAAGCTTCAAAGATTTTTTCTGCAACCATTACCGTATATCACATTATTACCACTTCGTTGCATCATTTCATACCAAGAAAAAGAACATTTATAGCAACCTGAAACTTTTGCAGTAATACATCTTTAAGCACGAATACTAACTCAACTCAAACAAGCAAGCACACATGTTATAAACTTAAAATAAAAACCTTAAATCATGTTCATCATAAAGGTGAACGCATGAAATGAAACAGATCTTCATCAAGCTTCAATCCATCCTTAATCTTCCTAGCTCGAACCAATTGCACCCGCGGATTTCATGTCGCCAGAATTCTTGCTCCCTTTTGCCCATTCCAACGACAAAGATTCAGCGTTCTTAACACCTAAATCGGTCCTCAAATCGCTCAATGCCTTCCCAAGCGTAGCGTTTTCGCCCCTAATCGCATCGATTTGCTTCTTGACTTCCAAATAAGCCTCAGCTGCATCACCAAGCTTCGCTTTTGAATCATCTTTCTTGACTTTCTCCTTTGCTATGCCATGCTCAATACCTATCTTGTTCATCACCAAATAAGGCAGCCTATAATTGTAACTCCTACCGAAGAAATCTCCACTAGCCACGTCAGCTTTCCTCCCAACCATCACCATATCCGCCGACACCTCAGCTTCAGGGAACTTAAGCCCCCACCTGAAATTCACCGACGCAAAGTCCCTAAGAGGCACAGTCGTCGTAGCTCCGAGTTCCATCCCCTTCACCAAACCATCGACGCTCGCCGGAGAAAATCCATTGGCCATGTTGAAATAGCCGTTGTTGTTGAACCCCTCGTTATCGATTCCCCCGTTGAGCTTCTTAGGGAACCCAGATGATGACTGCGACTTTTTCACGAAGAAATCCCCCAAGTTGGGCTTGAAGTGGATGAAGAAGCTAGGGTTTTGGGTTCCGATCAGATTGAATTCGGCGCTCATGATGAGAGGGCTCTTATGGGGCGAGCCGAAGTGGCCTATGCCGGTTTTGAAGACGAAGGCGAAGGGTTTCTGAGAATCGTTGGGACGGTAGGAAAACTTGATCGACGGGCCGGAATCGAGGAACGTCGAGAGGCTCAGGGCGAGCTCCTTCGATTCGCCGGCGGCGACTTCGGATTGGAAAGGGAAGCTGACGATGTTGAGTGGGATTTTAGCGCGGAGGAGAGGCTTCTGCTCCTCCCTGAACTTGATCGAAGCCTTCATTCTTTCTGAATTATGACCTAATTTCGGGCTGAGAAGATTCAGTCGACTGTGTTCTTCCTTCCGAGGCGGAGAGTGAGAAAAGGATGAGTATTTATAATTGGCTTAGGTTTTTGTGATTGATATCGCTTCATGAATTGTGAAATAACCGTTTTGGGCATCACTATGTGGGACACATTCGCATAACGTTTGAGGGCATAAATGAGAATTCACAATTTGCAAGAGGAATCTGAGCTGTAGCCTTCTTAATTTGAAATGAAATTATTGTATATTTGGAAATTAGAGGTTTGGGATCAAAATTTCAAAACGGAGCCACCTTAAGTTTTTATTTCGAAATTCAAATAATTGTGGACTTTTTTTGTCATTACTTGTGCTGAGTATCAATTCCAAATAAATTCTAGTAGAATTAAAACCATATTTTGTTTGTATACATAAATTTGAAATCTTCAATCCCAATATCAATAAGATCAAAAACTTAACATATAAATTATTCATTACTTGACCATGGCACACACTATAAATCATATAAGCTCAAAGCTTCTTCTATCAATACTACAAACAGCAGATGGTTGTAAGACTTAATAATCAATATCTACAAAAAAAAACCTTTAATATGAAACAAAGCCATGAGAATGATTCCAAATTCAAAGAAGATAAAGCTATAAAATCATATCAGTACAACCTCCTCCTACTACTCGGACGAGAATCTCCACCGTCGAAATCTAACACCCTCGAAGAATCGCTTCTCCTCCTCGAAGACAAAGTCGAACGATGCCCCAAAGGCGAACTATTATCAACCGCCAAGCTCTCCGAGAGCATAACAGCTGCAATGCTAGGAAACATCGAATTCCTATCGTCGACTGGCAGACTCAAATCTTGGTACCTCTCAAATAAAGGGCTGTTCTCAAAATAGAACTCGAGCGACCTATCAGAAGCTAGAACCTCATCCGAGGGTAAGTTCACCGACGGAGAATCATTAGTTCGATCAGCATTCAACCTCTGAAGCAGCGATGGTGGGAATCGATGGCTGCTTGCCCTTGGCTCGAAGTTTCGAGGGCTCATATCAGTTATATCAAAAGCTTCATCAAATCCCACGATAGGACTTGAATCCATACGTAGCCCTCTATTGGTCATAAGCCTATTCAGCAGCGAGCTTGTCATCTCCGGCGACTCAAGTGAAGGAGCACTAGGGTTTAGCGATGAAGGTGGTTGTAGTACTGATTCACGCCTTGAATCTGACGAAGCTCCGAGGCGCCTGATCATCTCCTCCATGGGAATAGTAAAAGCAGTTCTTTGCACGGATTGGCGCCAGCTTTCGATTCTATGGGCTTGAGGCCTTGGAGGAATCTTTACGATTCCTCGACTGGGCTCGAGGGTATGGAAGCCATTGCCGTAGATTGGAGTCACCTTCTTCGTTGTGACTTCTCCTTTGCAGACTGGGCATTCTTTGGCCTTAGAGTGATGCTGCAACCAGCGATAGATACATGGCCAGCAGAATAAGTGACCACAGCAAGTGACGACTGGCTCCTTGGCTAAGTCCAAGCATATGTTGCAGTCGAAGTAGCTTCCCTCGTCGAGGTTGTCTTTCTCCACTTCCTTGTTCTTATCTGGGACTTCATCTTTCGAAGGGCAACTGCTGGTTTCGTACGCCTTGGCTGCTTCGCTTTGTTGGCCGACAAGTTCTTCTAGTGATAGGGTTCGTGTCTCTTGAGGAGTTGGAATTCTCCTCCATGACGATGGCCCGTTTTGGTTTCTATGGCGCGGGTCTCGCAACCACTCCTCCAAGTTCATGAGAGCAATGGGATTAGATCGTGGAGCTAACGCAACGTCGACTGGTATCAAATTGAGGTCAATGTTCACTGGGATAGTGCTGTCTTCTTCTTCCATTGAAATTCTGCTAGTCTTGAAATTGTGAAGGAGGCTGATTGCAAACGGATTTGTGGCCTTTTTCTCCTTCCCTATGTAGAACTCGCGAATGGAGGCGAACAACAGGGAAGTGTCTATTATGTAAAAGAACGTAATCTCAATATTTCCCAGTTTCAACGACTCAATTGAAAATGAACTTCAAACGAAGGAAAATGGGGAAAAGCCCTAGCTTTTCAAGTGAAAACCCCCCAATTCGCTCGCTCAAAGGGAGCTAAAAAACCCATGTTTTGAGAGCCGAGAAAAGTGAAAAAAAAGGCACATAAAACAACAGATGTATAGCAACACCGATTCGAGTATAATTCGAAAACCACGCAAAATACAGGAATACAAAACGACTGAAATTCACACCTCTCTCGGCAGGCAGGCTTACAGCAGTCGGGATGAGGTTAAAGACGGAAAAATAGTCGGAAATTTCGACCGATTTGGTACCCGATTGGATTGAATCGAAGCTTCAAGGTCGTTGAATAGGTACAGAGGTACGCGGTTCTCGAAATGGGCTCTTTCGATTAATCAACAAAATTCAGCTTTCATTCTCAGCGACGAATCAATCGTTCGGGAATAGGAAACTGAAGGTTCATTTCATCAAATCAACCCTCTCTTCCTTCCTGCCGGCCTAATTCCTCTGATGATGTTTCCTTTACCTATTTTATATTTGATTATAAATATTCTGAAGGACCCGACCGGCCATTTGGGTCGTTAAACCAGACCCGGAAAAAACTCCGATCCGATCCAACTTGGTTATGTATTATCAATTTATCATCGTATTAACTTTAATAAATTTTATTGCTTTTAGAGATACCCCAATTTTATTACAGATACCGATGATCAAATCTTAAATTACTCAATAAAACCGACTTTGCGACCTTTGCATCTACGGCGAGACAGTGAAATTAATAAGATGTTGATCTTATTTCTTTGAGAATAAAATCCTTAAGGGGGGTGTTTGTTTTGGGTGATCCCCCAAAACATCACCGTTGCTTTATCTCATCATGTTTGTTTGTCTCAGTGATGAAAATGGGGTGATATTCTACCTTTTTTATCGCCCCAAAAAAGCTACATCACCTTGATGGGATGATCTTTCAAATTTATATTTGAACAACATTACCAAACATTTATACCTAATATATCATTATCCATATTTTAAATTATATAATTAGATTATTTAAATCTTAAAATAATATATTTAATAATAATAATTATATTGAATAACTATACGAAAAATTTATTATTAATTCTTAAAGATTAAACTCGATATTAAAATAATAATCATTATTATGTAAATATCATATATATATACGCATAATTTATGTAATATTCGTATGATTAAATATGACATTTATGCAATATCACCCACACCCCGTGATTAGACAAACACAATATTCTAATATCACATTGATATGCAAAATGAAATATCAACCCGAAACAAACACAGTAACGATATATCACCTTGATCCACATCACGATGATATTCACATTACGGTGATGTGAGTATCACGGTGATGTTGGATCACTGGAAACAAACACCCCCTAATATTTTAGTCGTACGCATTCAAGAAACAATTACCAGGCATGGCAGGCCCGTGTTTACGATGTAGAGGATTGATTTCATGTCCAGAGAGAATTAGAACTCCGAATAATAGCCAACCGTTTAGGACAACAAAACCAAACAATTCTACAGAAGATGACTGGGAAAAATGAAATATAAGTGCAGGCATGGATCACAATTTCATAAAACATTTCCACCTTCATTGCCCAAACTAAGTACGTCGTACACATGCGAAAGAAAAGAACTCACGAAAGCCAATCGATAACGCCATGTTAATCGTCTAGAAGCACTTTCTGTGAACAATAGATGGCCCAGACTCGTCATACTCAGCCTTGGCTATCCACATCTACAAAAAAAAAATTCATATAAAAAGATATATCAGTCCAAAGTAATTCGTTCAAGTCCTCCCAGTAAAAGAGCAAGTAATAATACCTGTTGGAAAGTGCTGAGAGACGCCAAAATCGAACCACCGATCCAAACGCTGTACTTCCTCTCAGGTGGGGCCACGACCTTAATCTTCATACTGCTCGGAGCCAAAGCAGTGATCTCCTTGCTCATCCTATCAGCTATACCGGGGAACATAGTCGAGCCACCGCTGAGAACAATGTTACCATACAAGTCCTTCCTAATATCCACATCGCACTTCATGATCGAGTTGTAAGTAGTCTCGTGAATGCCAGCAGCTTCCATTCCTATCATCGACGGCTGGAAAAGTACCTCAGGGCACCTGAATCTCTCTGCCCCTATAGTGATGACCTGCCCGTCGGGCAGTTCGTAGTTTTTCTCCACGGAGGAGCTCGACTTTGAAGTTTCGAGCTCTTGCTCGTAATCTAGGGCGATGTAAGCTAGCTTCTCTTTGATGTCCCTAACTATTTCACGTTCTGCGGTCGTGGTGAATGAGTAGCCTCTCTCGGTCAGAATCTTCATGAGGTGATCTGTGAGGTCACGGCCAGCAAGGTCGAGACGTAGGATGGCATGTGGGAGTGCGTAGCCTTCGTAGATGGGGACTGTGTGGCTGACACCATCTCCAGAATCAAGAACAATACCTAACCACCCAGTAAAATCAATACAGAGGCAAGTAAGTCGACATGAATCTTGATAAATTTTGATGATTTTTCCTGTTGAAATACATAATCACACCACCAGTAGTCGCTTCATGCATTCGTCACTCTGATTTATCGTTAGAATCCACAAAGGGAACTCGAACTTGAAATAAGAGAATTTCTTACAAAGCTATATGTAAGAACATGGCTAATCATCTACTCTACTTATATGTAAGAACATGGCTAAACAACAAACAATATATGCTGAGGCATCGACATACCTGTCGTGCGGCCACTGGCGTAAAGGGAGAGAACAGCCTGAATGGCAACGTACATAGCAGGTGCATTGAAGGTTTCGAACATGATTTGGGTCATCTTTTCACGGTTGGCTTTGGGATTGAGAGGAGCTTCGGTGAGGAGAATCGGATGCTCTTCGGGAGCCACACGGAGTTCGTTGTAGAACGTGTGGTGCCAAATCTTCTCCATGTCGTCCCAATTGCTGACGATTCCATGCTCAATTGGATACTTTAGAGTCAGAATACCCCTCTTGGATTGAGCCTCGTCACCAACGTAAGCATCCTTTTGGCCCATCCCAACCATCACACCAGTGTGCCGAGGACGCCCAACAATACTTGGAAAGACGGCTCTGGGCGCATCATCGCCAGCAAACCCAGCCTGACAATTTAGTGAACATCATAAAATGAATAGTCCAAAAGAAATAAGAAATAACATATTTTAGCTACTAAATTTTGTGTTTACAAGTGTGGAACCATCAACATGAAATGAGAAGCGGTAGTTGCATTATCTAATCAACAAGCCTTTTAATGCTCGGATGCTGATAAAATACCTTGACCATTCCAGTTCCATTGTCGCAAACAAGTGGTTGAATATCCTCTGCATCTGCCATATCTTAAGGCGATCTAAAGATTAAAAAAAGGGTCTTCAGCTTTGACAGATAACACAATATTTTCAGAAACATGTATATACAAAAGTGGTTGCCATGTCACTATTCCCATAGATATGAGTATACAAAGCTCACAGAATCAGAATAATTTATCATCATCCCTCTGTATTAATTCAGATCTTAACGAAGTTATTCTAACTTCCATCACACCCTTGCCCGTCCGTCAATAAACACATCAAAGTTTAATCGAAACGAGAACATCTCGAAAAATTTCAAATCCATCGAATCAAAACATGAAGCCATGTAAGAGCTCTTTCAGTAATAAATCAAGAGAATCAGAAACAACAAAAGGCACGATTCAAAAAGAAAACGCGATCGAAGATATTGATTATTTGTACCTTTGGTTTTAAATGGGTCTTCTCCTCCAGATTTGGAATTCCTCCCAGCCTCTCTCGTTTCTTTCTCTCAGAAGAATCCAAAGCCTAAATAAAGGAGAGGAGGATGAAAAGGAAAAGGA
Source organism: Craterostigma plantagineum (assembly GCA_027422505.1). Classification (NCBI taxonomy): domain Eukaryota; kingdom Viridiplantae; phylum Streptophyta; class Magnoliopsida; order Lamiales; family Linderniaceae; genus Craterostigma; species Craterostigma plantagineum. Next base: position 28,469,873 of record JAPQWV010000003.1, on the reverse strand, counting down.
AGTCTGCTTAAATCTAGTCCGTCCATCCACCCATTGGTGTGGGTTCCAAATCATATCCACCGTCGATTCTAGCTGGCGTTACTCGTCGTTTGATAATTCACTTTCTCCAGTGTGGACAGATTTGCCCTTGTAGGCGTCTTCACATTTCGGTCCATTTCAATCTTTACATTTTGATTTTGGTCCATTAGCTAAGTGTGGTTATAAGCCATACCCATATGTCAACAGGCCCAAGAGATCTTTCCAGCAAATGACCAAAATAAATATTACAAAAATAAAATCTATATCGAATCATCTTATCTTTTTCTAGAACTGATTGAGACAGAACCAACCGGGATCGGATCGTTGTCCCACTTTATTATTCCATTTTTTGTTCCAAATATTTGATAAGTTGCTTCAAGGGTTAAAGATTTTTTTTATTCATATTTTATTTATTTATTTTATTAGATTTATAAGATATAATCAGATATCTATAATCAAATAATCAAATCTAATTTATTCTTTGTTTCGTTACGATTAAATCGATATCCACATCTTATATTTTTCGATATTCATAAGTATTATTTTATTTTGTATGTTCTAAATTGTGGAACAAAAAGAGTAATCATAAAGTGATACACAAAAGGTAGGATAATAAAGTGAGACATAAGATCTATTCTAGAGTGGTAAACAGGTCGGGTTGGACCACATTCGGGTTCAACCCGTTTAACAAACGGGTTTAGAACTTCAACCCTAACTTGACTTGTTTACTTAAACGGGTTAAAATATTGAACTCAAACCCGACATGCTTCCCAAATCTAACTCACTAACCCGTCAACCCGTTTAAAATTTAATGAAACAAGAAAAAATTAAATAAAAAGTCTCAGAAAACATAATTAAATATCAAGTTATAAATTCAATAAACAATAGAGAAACTTTTTTTTCCCTAAAACATCAACATGATTAAGAAACAATTAAAGTTACAAATAACAAAAGTCTTAGAAAACATAATTAAATATCAAGTTATTTCATAGTCATCAATCAACCAAAGCCGATGATAATTAACCCAAACTTTCAACAATGATCACTTCCATTTGATCTTTGACCCTCATTTTCATGATTGCATAATTCATTCGAGCATATCTATTCTATTTTATTAAGGCTCGGGTCTTTAAAATTAAACTGCTTTAATTTGGACTTAATTTGGTCGGTAAGAATACTTAATTAAAGGGAAACTATTACTTAAAATAACCACCCACTAACTTATAGCAATTACATGTTAATTTATTTTGTTTGTGTCAAATCATAATTACAATTTTAACCATAACATTATTAATATATTACAATTACATCATCATATTAATTTGATGAAAGTAATATAATTAAACTTTTGATGAAAGTAATATAATTAAACTTATAATTTAATTTAAAAATAACTTAAAGTATAAAATATTAAATTTATATTTATATTGCACATGCATAGAATATGCTTATATACTAGTGATCACATTACTCCTTTTATTTTATTTATGTTATGGATATTTTAATAGTTTATATTTTATACGAGTTAAATGGGTTGATAACCGGTTGGTTTCGGGTTGATTTCGGTTGAAAATTCAAACCCTAACCTGATCCACTTAATATGAATTGGATTCGGCCTTACCTATTTTTGTGTTGTAGAAATTGTCTGTAGAAATTCGGGCCGGGTAATTTTATCCGTTATCGAGGACAACATTCATGCGCCACACGAAGAAGGGGTACCCGGTATAAGTTTGATGGGGTTCCTTCTTAAAACCAATTGGTCATAAGAGGAGTTACCCATTAAGCTTATAAACCACATTACTCTTCTTGTGACTTTCGGTGTGGGACTTTATGCCACACGTGATTTTCTCAACACTCTCCCCCTGACGTGCGAGCCAATTTCTTTTAATCGGATGGGAACGCCATTCTTTTCGTACCCGCCGTATATTTTTAATCGAGACGGACCATCCCGCTCTGATACCATGTAGAAATTGTCTGTAGAAATTCGGATCGGGCCTCCGGTAATTTTATCCATTATCGAGGCTCATTTCTTTTTTTAATAATCACGTGTGAGGACTAAATGTCCCACATCGAATAATACAAAAAATAATAATTGGTTTATAAGCTTGATGAGCCACTAATCTTAACAGCAATTGGTTTTAAGAAGGAAACCCATCAAGTTTATACCGGACACCCCTTCTCCGTGTGGCGCATATGCGTGGGCCTCGTTAATGGATAAATTACCGGAGGCCCGGCCCGTATTTCTTACATGGTATCAGAGCGGGTAGATCCGACTCAATTTAAAATATATATATATATATATATATATATATATATATGGCGGGTTCGAAAAGAATGGCGTTTCCGTCCGATTAAAAAGAAATGGGTTCACACGTTGGGGGGTGTTGATAATCACGTGTGAGGACTAAATGTCCCACATCGAATAATAAAAAAAAATAATATAAGCTTTATGAGCCACTCCTCTTAAACCAATTAAAACCAATTGGTTTTAAGAAGCAACCCCATCAAGCTTATACTGGACACCCCTTCTCCGTGCGGCGCACGTGCGTGGGCCTCGTTAACGATAAATTACCGGAGGCCCTGCCCGTATTTCTTACCTGTGTGCCCGTATTTCTTACATGTGTGCGTTTCGTGTCCGGTTTGGGGTTGATTTTTAGCAACACTAATCTAATTCCCCAACCAACCCATGTGATCTTTGAGCTGTCGGCGGCGCCCACCACAATCGACGACGACGTTCAACCACCACCCACCTTTTTATTCGTTTTCTTTCTTACTAAAAAAAAAGCATTTTTTATTTTAGGAATTGTTTCTTGTCATCCAAATTGAAACACTCATTCTTCCGCGACCGACATGGGTTTTCTATATTCGATGTTGACGCTTTCTATTAGTTTAATGGAAGTTCTAATTCTTTTATTGATTTAGCAAGAAAAATAAGTAGTATTAAACACGACAAAGGCGTACAAGTCTGATATCGTTGACAGCAGCAACGAATCATTCTCATGCATCAATGAAAGAATCAACACCGATGAACACACACATAAAGAAGAAGTACATAAATTAACAACCCATAAACAAGCTCAAAAACGAACAACAAATATAAACTACGAACCCACAGAAAAGCAAACTGAGCTATAAACACAAAGAAAGAAGTGTAAAACGCCCTTCAGAAGAGAAAAGCAAAAGCGATGGAGGCAATGGAGGCAAAAACCGCCGGCACGAACGTCGCCGCAGCTGACTCGGGTACGGGGCTCGGCGCCGGCGCCGGCGACTGAGCCACCGCGCTTTGTACGGACATGAGAGCAACCAGCATTGCAACCAAGACCATCTTCATCTTCATTGCCTCCATGATACTGTGTCTAAATTCTAGAGAGAAAGAAACAGAGAGAAATTAGACACTAAACGGCTTTTGTTTTAGGAGTGAACTGAAGTGAGAGAGAAATGAGGGAGAAAGGTTATTAATAAAGCTGCGTTACGGGCAGGGGATTCGCTGACCGAGCTGACCGTTGCAACGTGGGGTGCTTTACGCTTCTTTTCTTTTTGCCAATTATGTTTGAATTTTAAATTCGAGGCTAGCTGCCCGTTTGTTTTTTACAGCTATTTCGTATGTTTTTTAATATATTTATAGTATGTATATAATTTCATGATTTTGTGTAAGAGTAGGGAAGAAGACAGTGGAGTACAGCTGTTGACTGGGACCACGACAGAGAGGGTATAGTGATAAAGACAGTTTTACCCCCACGTTTGAGCATGTTCTGCGGCTGTTGTTGGACCGCATGAGGACCTTTCGGACATTATCGTTTTAACATGCGGTGTAAGATATTTGTCGGATGAAAATGGGCCAATGATGGGCAAGATACCAACATAAATGGGCCTATCGAGCCCATCGTTATTGGGCTATCTGGACATACGAAATGTGCTGAAGAGTCCATAGGCCCGCGTTGGTTTTGTCTGAATTTATTACAGACGCCAGAGAGAGAGAGAGAGGGAGAGAGAGAGAGAGAGATTATAAAGAGAGAGAGAGAAGGCTGAGCTGCTCAGCTTCGTTCACAATTCACACAATTCTCGAGAGAAAAACACAGAGAGGAGGTAGGAAGAACAGATAAACAATTGAAGAAGAAGAACAATAATTAACTGAAGATACATAGAAGCTTTTTTCATGAAGATTAACCATCTTCACACAAGCAGCATAACGTTTTTCATGTTAGCTTGTTTTCTGTTCCTCTGAATACAAATCTTAATTTCTGGTCGAGCTTCGTCTCGGAGATTTCGTTACTCTTGAGTTTCTTTTGCCTAGTGGGCGTTTTAAGGGTAAGCTTCCATCTTTGTCGTCGTCGTCTTCGTCATCTTCGTTTTCATGGAGTTGCCCAAATTATGTGATGCTGTTTTTGGATAATCTTCTTTGTTGGGTTTCTCAGGTTGACGATCGCTGTCTGAGAATCTGACTGCAGAATTGATAAAAACCCATTTTCAGAACACCAGATCTTGCAGGTAAAGCCTGCGAAACTCAGATGTATGGTCATGGATTTCTTCTGAAGCCACGGATTGAAGTTTGTTTATTGTTGTATTTCATTATCGTTTTTTTTTCAGAAAAGAAGATGGAAAAGGAAGAGATAAACGTTGGAGGGACAGTATTGAAGCTGAAGAAACCATTGATGGAAGCTGAGAAATTTTCATTACATTGGGGAAGCAAAAAGCGGATCAGATGCGTCAGATTGAGAGGCAACAACGTTAATCCTTTCTCTGCAGCGAAACTGATACCATCTTCTTCAGACAACAACAATAACAACACGACATCTTCTTCAGCGACGAGGCTTCACCGCAAAATTCACACTCTTCCCCGCGAAGATGCTTCGTTGCCTTCTCTCCCACATCGTCAAGCAAGGTTTCAACAAATCGCCACCTAATTATGCTTTTTCTTGTTTTCTTCTTTGAGGGAATTTTGAAGAGGAAGAGCTAGGTTTAATAATTGGGTTGTCTCTGATTCTTCTGATGAAAAGAAGAGAGATCCTTTCAGCGCTGACAAAGACTCTAACTTGAGAGATCTTGTGCTTCATCTTCTGTATATGAAGTCTTTTATCTTTTCCTTTTTTTTTTTCATTTTGTGCAGAAATATGGAGATGGAAGCAAATAGATCTGAGATGAATCGGAAGACAGCTGCAGTTTCTACTGAAAAAGACGAGAGATTTTACATGACGAGAGGGTCAACAGCTGCAGAAGAACAAGGGAAGAAATTTGAAGATCTCCTCCATAAGCAAAAGGGGGCAAGTGAGAGCGATGACTTCAGCGACAAGTTCAATATCAAGAAATTCGAATGGCCTAAGCTTTGCATAGCTCTGTCGAGCAAAGAGAAAGAGGAAGATTTCATGGCCATGAAAGGTTGCAGGCTACCTCATAGACCAAAGAAGAGGGCTAAAGTTGTACAAAGAACTCTGCTTGTAAGCCTCTCTCTCTCTCTCCTCCCTTTTTTAATTTTCTTTTTCCTCGTCTCTTTGTGGGTTGAGGTAAAAAAAAAGGTGAAAGATTGAAATTTGAGATAAGGGTCTCTCTCTCTCTCTCTCTCTCTCTCTCTCTCTCTCTCTCATTTGCTGAAGATAAGATGGGCTTTTGTTGATTTTCCGTGTTTGTTGAACGAAAGCAGTTGGTGAGCCCTGGTGCGTGGTTGACCGATATGTCTTGGGAGAGATATGAAGTTAGGGATAAGAAGGCCACTAAGAAGGTAATCCCTCTCTCTCTCTCTCTCTCTCTCTCTCTCTCTCTCTCTCTCTCCATGTCTTATTCTTTGCCTCCAATCTCTCTTCTTGGGGCACTTGTCTTTTTCTCTTCGCTTTTCTTTCCCATGGATTGAAGTTAGAAATGATGAGAACAATTGAAGTCTCATCAGTTGTTGTCTATGAAGAAACAATTGCGTTAATGGGAATTTGATGCAGAAAGCAAGTCGTGGACTGAAGGGCATGGGAAGCAGCAATATCGAAAGCGATTCAGAATGAAAGGCAAATTTATCATGGATTTTACGAAGAGTCCTTTTCATCCTTTCTCTTGAGTTTTGTATCATATGATATTCTCCGACTACTCACTAGAAGATGTACTCTTCGATGATTCCCAAGTTGTATGATCAAGAAAAAGAATCCATAACTCGTATGATCAACATCATAGATCTCTCTTACCAGACTCTCTTTGTACAGTTTTATTACCTTATACGAGTAAAAGTGCAGTTCACTAATCCACTATTACCAAGCAAATTGTTGCTGATATGATTAACTTTACATTGAAGGAGATGATTCAAAAGTTCACAGAAGATGAAGCGTGCTATAGTTAGGCCCCATGTGCAAAACGATTTAGAAATCTATAGCTATAAGGGCATCTCCCATATGTCATGGTGTCGACTTAGAAAGCCAATAACATAATCTCGTATGCGTTGATATCAATGGTGGCTCATTTCATTTTTTCGATGAAGCATTTCTTTGGAATAGAAGAAGATTGATTATTTTTTGTCGAACACAATGTGTCAATACCAAATATTTCAAGGCCTCTTAAGAAAAGATTCATGGCTATAGTGGTTCACTACTTCAATGGCATATTTGAGAAGTAGGAGGAGTTGAATGTAATTATATCGAATTCTAGGGACGGTTCTGTAATAACTACTAAATGCTAAAATTGGATATTTCGATTGGAAAATTGTGTTCTCGGAATGTAAGCTCACTCAATCCACTTGACTTGTGCACTCAGCTGAGCTAAGATTTGGACCCGAAATTTAGACAAAAAGTGAATTGATCATATATGCAGGCGTGTATGTATCTAGCGGTGGGTCCCACCTCCTTCGACGGCGGCGGTGGTGGAGGCGGTTCCAAGCCAGTTGCCCCTTTCTCTTGGCTCAGTCTCAGGCTCGAAACTCCCTCTTTTAGCCGCCGACGCCGCCGTGTTTCACCTTCGGCAGCTGTCGGGGGTCAGCGAAATCACTACGCCGTGTTGGGTGTCCCGCCAAGCGCCACGCCTTCTCAAATAAAAAAGGCATATCGTCTGCTCGCTCTAAAGGTGTCTTTTAATTTTCAAGTGTTCTCGGAGGATTTGTGTAATCGAATTTGCAATTAAGGTTCTTAACATGTAAGCACTTGTTTGCCTGCACTAAGGAATTTTAGTGCTACGTGTTGTTGTTACTGAAAATTTATAACGAATTGGCATATATTACACATCTAATCAACGAAATTCTAAAGTTCTTCGATGAAATGATCGATTGCCTTGTACAGTATCATCCTGACGTCAATAAGGAGGCTGGAGCTATTGAGGCTTTCAAGTGCATTCGACATGCTTATGATGTAAGAATATGTTCCTCAAGAAATGCTAATTAATGCAAACTACTTGACATGTGCTTCGGCTTCTATGGTCTACCATGAAATAGAATTACATTTGATGCAGATTCTGAGTAATGAGAGAACAAGAACTGAATATGACCAATCTCTTCGTCATCCACACACTACCTCAAGGCCTTTGGGAGATGATTGGGCTGTCAATGGTGAATACGAAGAAAGGTTAAGATTCTATAGATGGGCGGCTTTCATTAAGCGTAAAGCAGATTATGAGAGATATTGGGATCAAAATCACACTACGGAAGAACGATTCTCCTCCTACTACGACAAGGCAAACGCCACTGAGGCTGACTACGAGGAGAAAGAATCTTTCGTAGACGTGCTTAAGTCAGCATTCCTGTCTATATTTCTCATGCATACGGTGGGCGTTCGCTTGTCCCTCACATTCAGCAGCCTCATGGCTATGGTCGACCCGAAACTTGACTCGGGTTACAAGTTCGGTTACTTACTCGCATGGGCTTTGGGCGGACGAGCTGGGATTTTGCTTACCATGTTCCTATCGTTTGCTAGCTGGGTTTGCGGAAAAACGAGCAGCAGTATCGTTGCTTTGGTAGTGATTGCTGTGTGGTTTGGGTCGAATCTTGCAAGGTATGCTCCCCTTCCACAAGGTGCTCTTCTTACTCTACTGTACATGTCGATTAAGTTGCAAGTTGACTTGGTTTAAGTTTTATGCTGTGTTCTTCTTGGGATTCTTACCTGTATGTAAATATGTAGCTGAAAGTACAGACTTAACGGTGTTGATGTCTGTTATTCTGTCCACATTCAAGCTTGTTCATATATTCAGTTTAATACATGGTTTTGGTATTGGTAGAATATCATAAAGGCAAAGGAAGCTTAAAGAATGACATAAATCAGAGTTGTCTTGTCTTCTACTAGTTAAAGAAGTAGTTACAAAGATGGGCATAGAATGCACAAGAAAAACAGATTTCTTGTTTTCGAAATCTTAGATTGTCTTTTCTTCTTTGATGCTGTTCAAGTTTCGAATGTTCCTCCATAGGTATTTACCGCTCGCCATATCGATGAAACCCCAGAAATACTTCTGTGTAGTCTGTGTTAAAGAACCATGTGTCAGCATGATCATGATTTATACTTATAAGAAATTGCAACTTATAAGCATGTTGTCACGCACCTTAAACGAATTGCGTTGCTGCTTTTCTTCCTTCGAGCTCTTTTCTTGCATCAATGTTTCATATTCGGTGGAAGAACCTACACTCTTCCACGCGATATAACCCGCCAATATCGCGGAGAAAACACGAGAATAAACCTCATAGGGCACATGTTTCTTGAAGATTAAACTCCAAGATCCAATTTTTTTTCTTCTTCCTTGTTTTGCCTGCGAATTTTTCTTTTTCTGTTTTTTTTTTTTTGCTGAAGAGAAAGATGGGTTGTTGAAGAAGATGATGATTGATATTAGTTGTAATGAAATGATGGGGAAAATGATTTTTATATTGTAAGAAACAAGTTAGTTAACGCGTTAGTTTCATTGACTTTGCTCCTATCGTCTGTTATAATCTTTTTACCAAGTCAAAAGGGAAGGCCAATAGTTGGCATTAGAATATCGTCGTTGCCAGTTCTGGAAAATATGACGACAACATATTGTGTTAGAAATCGTCATCTCCCAGTTTGAAAATTTCCAAAGTTCTACAAAGAGTAGTAGGTAAACCTGCTGTATCGATTGCATTTGCATAGCTCATTTCTTTAATTATATAATATTTATTTACATGAGTAAAATATCAATCTTACGAATATCAGACACAAATTTGGAAGTCATTTATATGACTGATACCAAGCGCGAAAAACAATTAGTTATATTGGACCCTCGAAGTTCAGCCCATATGTCTAGCAATAAAAAGAGTGCCATGCCATTTTTCTGCCCATAGCTATTTACTAAACTTATACAAGCAAACTTACAAGACTTGATCAACCAACGGTTATTTCGGGACTATTGTATAGTGTGCATTGTGACACTTATTCACTTGATCCTAAATTACTCCCCTCATTTCCCACCAACGTCTACCTAACTTCAGCACATATGCAATGCTTTTCGATCCGTGTTCTTCTAACTTGTTTCCGATCTTCGTAAAGTCTTTCAAAATCCAAGCGACGATGAGAATCTTCGCCGTCCTACTATACGCATCGCTCGCCCTACTCCATCCGTGTTCGGGCAGGTTCGTCGTCGAGAAAAACAACCTAAAAGTAACCGCCCCAGAATCTCTGAAAGGCGTATACGAATGCGCAATCGGAAACTTTGGCGTCCCCAAGTACGGCGGCACGATGGTCGGCGCAATCTTCTACCCCAAATCCAACCAAAAGGCGTGCAGAGGCTTCCAAGATTCCGACATCAACCTCAGCTCCAAGCCGGGCGGAATCCCCGTCTTCCTCCTCGCTGATCGAGGCGGTAAGAAAAATGCCCCCAACAACTGCCCTTGGCTTACCTATTCACTTGGGCATAATTCAAGTGGACTTAAAATTTGACATGCGTTATGTTTATACAGTGAAACAATGTTCTACATGGATGAGAAATTGTGTAAGGTGTTGCATGTCACAATTTAATCCCACTTAGGTTTTACTCAAAATTTGACACGTGTTGTGTTTATGTAGTGAAACAGTGTTTCAACATGGATGAGAAATGGTGTAAGGTGCTACATGTCACATTTTAAGCCCACTTAGGTTATACTCAAAATTTGACACAGTGTTTCAACATGGATGATAAATAGTGTAAGGTGCTGCATGTCACATTTTAAGTCCACTTCGGTTATACCTAAGTGGATAGATAAGACAAGTTCCTAACGATAAGAATCTATAACCTTCATGCTATTTTTTCTCGTTTTCCTTGTACATTAGATTGCTACTTCACGCTCAAGGCATGGAACGCCCAGAAAAAAGGCGTCGCGGCTCTGCTCGTAGCAGACGACAGGGCCGAGCCTCTCATCACGATGGACACTCCTGAGGAAATGGACGCCCAGCCAGACTACCTTGACAACATAACAATACCTTCGGCGCTCATAAGCCGCGAGCTCGGCGAGAAGATAAAGAGAGAGCTCCTCCGAGGCCAAATGGTGAGCATAAACCTTGACTGGAGGGAAGCCCTACCCCACCCCGACGATCGAGTCGAGTACGAGTTTTGGACCAACAGCAACGACGAGTGCGGGCCCAAGTGCGAGGCCCAATTGAGCTTCGTGAGGGACTTTAAGGGCGCGGCCCAGATACTCGAGCGCAAGGGCTACACTCAGTTCACGCCCCACTACATCACCTGGTACTGTATCAAAAAACCAATCTCACGTCGAATAAATCGAAGAAGTAGGACTTAATAAACTCTGCTGTAAAAATCGGCCCAGGCCAGCCTTCCGCGACAAAATCGGCTAGGCGGTTGAATCGAGTAATCGGTCGCTAAGTAATCGGTTCCAATTTATTTTTTCAAAAAAGAACTAAATACCAAAACATTGTATGAATGATACGATTTATTTAGATTGCTAAATATTACGGACATTTTTACTTTGGTTTATCAGCATATAATATAAAAATAATAAAAGACATGTATACCCTCTAACTGCCCGACTAGCACCTAACAAATTTTACAACATTATTGTACATAAGCTTGTGGGTTCTGTTGGCAATTACTCTAATAGCGGGACCCAAAATGGACTTATGATTTTGGGCTTCTTGGTTTGGGCTAAAGGGAATTTAATTGCACAATAGGTACTGCCCGGAGGCGTTCGTCCTTAGCGAGCAGTGCAAGTCGCAGTGCATAAACAATGGGCGGTACTGCGCGCCCGACCCCGAGCAGGACTTCAGTCGAGGGTACGACGGGAGGGACGTGGTGGTGCAGAATTTGCGCCAGGCGTGCTTTTTCAGGGCGGCGAACGAGTCGGGGAAGCCGTGGCAGTGGTGGGACTATGTGACCGACTTTTCGATAAGGTGTCCCATGAGGCAGAAGAAGTATACAAAGGAGTGCGCCGATGACGTCGTGCGCTCTTTGGGGTACAACGTTGCAAAGATCGATGAGTGCATTGGAGACGTCGAGGCCGACACTGACAACCCTGTCTTGAAAGGCGAGCAAGAAGCTCAGGTTAGTAGTAAGGACGACGCAATTTGGCGAAAAAGCGAAGGTTTCAAAAATTGTTTTTTTTTTTCCTTAGGACTTTTGCGCTTTTTTTTTCAGATTGGACGAGGCCCTAGGGGGGACGTGACAATTTTGCCGACTTTGGTCGTGAATAACAGACAGTACAGAGGTATTACCTGCGTTTTCCGTCGTTGGAGAGGAAAGAAATGAGAATGAAAATATTCTTTTTCCGGCGTAATTTTCAGGAAAGTTGGACAGAGGAGCGGTGCTTAAGGCCATTTGTTCGGGTTTCGAGGAGGCGACGGAGCCCGCCATCTGTTTGAGCAGAGGTCTTTTTGTCACTCATTCGTTTTCGTGTTGTTTTTTTCGTTTTTTTTTCGATTCTTATGTTCGAATTGCAGATATGGAGACGAACGAGTGTACGGTGAACAACGGAGGATGCTGGCAGAACAAGGCCGCCAACATTACTGCATGCAAAGTGATAAAAAACTTTTGCGATGAAAAAATTCTTGCGCTATTTATTTATTACGACGGTGTATCTTTTTTTTTTTAATTACAGGACACGTTTAGGGGGAGGATCTGCGAGTGCCCCGTCGTCCAGGGAGTTAAGTTCATCGGCGACGGTTATACGCACTGCGAAGGTCATAAAATTCTTCGCAAAAAAAAAATACGCCTTTCGAAAGTATCTAAAAATTCTCACTTTCGTACGATTTTTTAATAACAGCGTCTGGCGCTCTGAGATGCCAAATAAACAACGGAGGATGTTGGAAGGCGACGAAGAACGGTCGAACGTACTCAGCGTGCAGCGTACGAAAAATCCCGAGAAACCGATCGCTCATTACATTACAATGCTCTCTCTCTCTCTCTCAGCTTATCAGCGCATTCATCATTTGAAAACGCCCATATTTTTTTTTTCTCAGGACAACGACACCACGGGATGCAAGTGCCCTCCGGGACTTCGGGGCGATGGAATCCATACATGCGAAGGTACAACCGCTCCAAAGTTCGAAACGCACTATTTCTTTATATAGCATCGATTTGAAACTTTGACTGACAGACATCGACGAGTGCAAAGAGAAGACGGCTTGCCAGTGCCCTCACTGCAGGTGCAAGAACACTTGGGGAAGCTACGAATGCAGCTGCCGAGGCTACAACTTGCTTTACATACACGAACATGACACGTGCATCAGTAAGCAGTAATCAAGAACTACTGCCAATTAGTTGTATACGTAAATTCTTTGCGTATACTTATTGAGCTATTCCATCTATTGCCAATTGATTATAGAATGATACTGCACTTGGGCTGATGGGCTAAGGCTAATTCATTCATTTCTATATCATTGGCTAAATTTGTACAGGCAAAGAAGCTAACGGAGAGGTTGGCTGGGGAGTGTTTTGGGTGGTCTTTCTCGGCCTCGCCGTCGCCGGAGTTGCGGGATTTGCTCTTTACAAGTATAGGATCCGTGTAAGAATACTAACTAACTGAAAGAAGAAGCATAAAATCCAATTTTTATCCCCTTATTGTTTTTCTTTATATTTGAGACAATTCTTTTGATTGGTACCATGTTGTTTGTTTTTGTTGTTATGGGTCAAATGAAGACGTACATGGACTCGGAGATTCGAGCGATCATGGCGCAGTATATGCCTTTGGACAACCAAGGAGAGTTAGCCAACGATCTCATACCACAAGGCAGAGTTTGATTTTTCATGGCTATTAGGGTTTTGATTGATTGAGTAATAAAGATCTACGTTGTTCTTTGTTTTGTTTAATAAGAAGAGGTAATAGGAATTTTGTGGCCAAGACGACGAATGAGTTTGATTCGTGTGAGGTGGAGGGCTACACGTGTATTTCTACTTAATCAAAGAAATGGAAAAAAAAAGTTTCAAATAACCTTATTTTATTAATCGTAACGCTGTTGATTAGTGTCGTTTTGCGTGGTGTGAATCATTCATTAGATGCATGTGTGACAGAATCTATATATTATAAAAGTTGGATAGGGACCCTATTGTGATGACACGTGGCAACAAAATGCGCCCAAAGTTGAATAGTGCGCTGACACATCAGCAGAGAGAGCCCTATCAACCAATGAAATTGCTTGAAGACCAAAGGGCAGCTAAACAATGTACTTTTTTGATCCAAATTCGTTGCATTTGATTGGTATGTGAATAGACCTGCTGACGTGGCAGCCCATGAATGATTTTATTCACTTCGATGAGGCAAGCAAAGAGCCTAATAATGCCACCGCTCATCCCATAATGATATCTTATTAAACTATGCTCATAAAACGAAGAGTCCAATCAAACCAAAAGTTTTTTCATTAATAAGGTAAGGAGAATCGTTCGTACGTCATCGAAGCCCGTGATTGGGGGAAGGCTTTCGATTCTCCCGGTCCAGCCGGCGTCGTCGATTGCTGGCAGCTGGGTGGTCGCTAGCGAGAGGTTTGACTTTTCCTTCGCTAGCGAGAGGAGCAGCATCAATTCTGTGTCTGAGTTTGGGGGGTCTTCGTCGAGGTGTACGACTTCGCTGGAAGATCTGATAAGATGGGTCTTGAGACTTATTCGAATCATCAGACTAAAGATGGGTTTAGGGTTAGCGATACGGCGTCGTGCAGGTCTTTGCCTGTTCGAACTCTACGGCTGATCTCATGTCGTTGGAGGATTGGTCTGAGGGATGAAAAGGATTCGAAGGAGAAGGAGAAGATTAGTTTTCGAAAAGATCGATCGAAGGGAATCTTGGAGACTAAGGAGTCTAAGAATTGGGAGGTTGTTTTGGCTGAGATTTCATCTTCATCATCAACTTCAAGGCAAGCTGTTGCAGATAATAAGACAGGTGACCGTATATCTATATTGGAACCAAGGTTTGTGGTTTTCGACTAGATGTTGCCTGAGATATTTCCTTGCCTGTCTATCAATTGTTTGTGAGGTTTCCTTAATGTTGCGGTTGATAGGAAAATATGGGGATGGAAGTGGAGGCTTATTTGGAGAGGTTTCCTTAGTAGTTCAAGTGAGCCGTTCCGACCAGTCCCACGCTGTAATTTCTTCTGGCCACTGGAGCAGTTTTAGGATATGACTTTGCTTGAAGTCGTCGTAGGAGGGGTCGATATACTACGGAAGCCTCAGAAGGAAAATAAGAGGAGCACCTCAGACCGAAAGAAGCAAAGCTCGGGGAATGTTTACGGACTAGGTGGCTAGCTAGAAACCCTGCGAGTATTATTAACCAAGAAAATAGGAGGCAAGTGCGTTCTTTTTTGTATTTTTCTTTGCATCAGATTGCAGATAAGGTACAATGGCTAATGGTCATAATAGTGATTGAAAATGTTGACTTATTTAATTGTTTTTTTTTTTTTTTCTCTAAGCGTCACATGAACCAGAGAAAGTCTTGCAAGGCTCAAAGAAGCAGATGAAAGTTTTGTAGATACAAGAGGCCCAATAGCAAGAATCAGATGGGAGTTTAAAAATTATTACGTTTATGCATGTGAATGAAATCTTCTCTTGGCAAAATTTGCTTACACAGTTTAATAGACTATTTATGCTAACACTGTTTAAAGTTTGTGGCATTCAGAAGGGACCCAACAGGTGGTGCATGCTACTTATAAAAACAGTCGGCACTTTCCATGTTCGAACGGGTACGATGTGTCTGCCCTTATGATGACGATAAATTATATGTTTGTAAAAAGAAATAGGAATGTTTTGCTGCCTTTTGTTCAAAGGAAGACGCATGTGCCTCAAACATATCTGGAACCATTACGCAAGAAGAGTTATAGTCATAAGGGGGATGCTGCGCAAGTTATAGACTTTTCTTATGCCCGAATCAATTGGGGTTCGATTTGATCTTCCTTTCCGAACCACATAACTTTATTTAATTCATTGACAAAGTTTATAAAGCATGTGCATGGCATATTTCCTGTGGAAGATGATGGATATAAATATTCCATTAGATTTGTCCATGGGAACTCATTTTCTACAGCCGTGTTGGCTTTTACACACATTTGCAAGTTTTATTCTCAAATGAAATCGACATCTTTTGTGGATATGTAGATAAGAAAAGCCAAAACTGAGTGCAATGTGGGATTCAATGCCGGTCTTTGAGGTAGCCCTTCATATACATCTCTGTTTTTGTCTGTTGATCTTGGTTTTGGCCAACAAAGAGCAAACGCGAGCATGAAATCTGGCTGCTGATGACATAGCATACAAAAATAGTATGGAAATTGTCGTATAAAGAAATATTTTTTGTAGTAGTTAACGTTGGTTAATTCGAATAAGATTCTCAGACACTGGGACAACAACTATGTTCAGGCATTTTCATTTTCTGTATTGATTGAAGTTTGGGTTATTGCCTTGGTTCATTATGTGATTTGTATTATGATTTTAGTTTTCCTCTTCATTTACTTGACCGTTCGTGGGAAAGTGTCATGAGTTCCCTCTTGCATTGTACATTCGTTTTTAATTTGTCTAAGGTTTTTCTTTAGTTTCATTAGTGGGTATTATTCTACTTTGAATGTTTTGCTAATTATTATCTTTATATTAGGTTACATGTTTGGGTGGATCTTCATACATTAACTTACGGTCTCTTTTTATTAATTTATTTATTCTATTTGTTCGTTTTACTTGACGGTTTCATGAGTCCATAAAGTAATGTTACTTGGCATGAGGATCGAAAATGTTATCGCTGAGTTATTTGGATAACTATTTATTCCCGTCTGTGATATTTTTTCTGCTCAGATATTGGAGAGGGAACTACCAAGTGAAGGGTTTAGATGGGGAAGTCAAACAAGTTGGTCACTTATTAGTTTTCGAAGTGATGTGTTATTAATTTTTCTCATCGTATGATCTCTTAACGATGTTAATGGAAGCATGGAATATTTCAGTCTGAAATCCTCTTCTATGGTTGCAGATTTCTGGCCTATCCTTCGAAACTTTCCCGTGACGATCGATCAAAAAGTCACCCATACAAGGCCTACAAGAATGCAAAAGAAGAATGGTTCGACTGAATCTCATCTCACCACATCTCTGAGCTCGGCCTCACTTACATGCCTCAAGACCAGGTTAGAAGTTATCGGTATATAATCAAAGAGTGGTAAGTGAAATGAATTGATCCATGGGGCATTCAAGAAGATGAAAGATCATCAGATCGGTGGGCTACACTTTTAAAGGACGAACCTGAAATTGAGGGAAGCGTAAGCATTATACATATTCAGTTTTTGCTGCTCAAACACGATATGTTTTCAAATTTCACTTAGTAAATAAATAGTAAACAAATAGCATTGTGTTGGTGAAATCAATGAACTGTGTTATGTGTTTATTTGCAGGTAGCTGAATGTGACGGGCAGTATAAGCATTATACCGACCATGTGCAATGCCGTCCAATGCTACATAGTGTAATATGAGAGATTGTTATTAGTCACCGATGCGATGCACAGATGATTTTGTAATGAAATTCATAATATTTCGATATTGTTTATATTGAATAGGCAATAGTAAGTCATGCAATATATGTTGATCAACAAGTAAAAAAGAAATTGATGTAACTTCTTCTTACACGAAAAATAACGATGTTGTAATATATATTGTATCACTGTTTTATTGTTCATTCTGTGACTCCTAATACTGTTCATTCGGTATGATTGTACCGATTTTGTAAGGCTGTTCCAATAAGATAATCTAATTGATACAGTATTAAAATACTAACATTAACAGTGGTTAGGATAATATCATACACCAGTCGATCACTACTAATTTGACGTTAAAAAGTATTATCATAATCAGTCGTGCAATTGAATTACCACAACTAGGGTTGCAAACGAATCGAATCGAGTCGAATACCGCAATATTCTATTCGTATTCGGATAACAGTCGAATACGAATACGAATACTCGAATATTTAGTCGAATCATAAAATCGATTCTTATTCGAATTCGAATATTTTCTCGAATATTCGAATCGAATATCAAATATTTGTATTCAAAGTCATCTTTGATTTTTTATTTAATAAAATATAAACAATATCATATTTAAAATATATATTGAATTATAATAAATTATATTTAAACATATATTGGATTATAATAAATTCTATTTAAACATATATTGAATTATAGCATATTATTTGTAAATATCTTAGTGAGTTATCATATATTATATGTGAATATATATTAGTTATACTATATTTTATGTTATATTATTCGAATCGGTTAATTTTCGAATCGAATATTGTGATTTCATATTCGTATTCGTATATTTCTCGAATCAGAAAAAATATTCTTATTCGGATTCGTATTCTAAATATTCGAATTCGAATTTTAAAATTTCGAATCGAATCGCGAATCGAACCAAAAAAGTTCGATTCGTTTGCAACCCTAACCACGACACATAACAGTCTTACTATTATATATTATAACATAAAATTTCAGGGGACATGAACATTATTGACAGCAGCCAATGTCATACAAAATTTAGGACATTACAAATAGTAATTGGAGCTCCTTTTTATTAGAAAAGATGTCTTCCTCGACCGCAATCACCCAACTGCTCTTCATTTCGATCTGTACGACTGCTTCACGGATTGGGCTGATTTTTGTTGTCGACTTCAAAAAATATACAATTATTAATACAAATATTTTAGTTAAAATATTTAAAACGAGTTAAATCAGTCTCCTGTTCCGACATATCAGCCGTTCAACCTCCCCTCATTGCGACCCGTCAGTAAGTTACGTTACAATTTCTCATTTTGTTACAAACATTGTATTTAGCATTTACTGTAGAAAATTATGATAAGATTATTAAAGATATTTATGTTGTACGACCGTGCCGTTGCACATAGGCTATTATTAACCTCATTTACGTATGATTGTAATACAAATCAACAATTATAATACATAATAGTAAGAGTTTTAATGTTCATGTTGTACAACTGTTTAGGAGAAATTTCTAGAAGACTACTATGAATATAAATATTGTAAGAATGCCCGAACGGCCAAGTGTTTTACGATATGTTCTTCGACATGTACGTACTACGCTTAATCATTTCCTTATATTAACAGATTGATATTTATCCGTCACGTATGTATCAACTATAGAGTTGACAAGAACGAAGATGTATGAACTATAGAGTTGACAAGAACGAAGATGGATGAATCACGGAAGAGGAAGTTAGGAGGTACTATCATCTTAATTAATCCATAATTTGAACCCGAAAATAGTTGTAGGACTGGTTTGATGAATCACTGAAGAGGAGCTTAGGAGGTAGTATCATCTTAATTAATCCATAATGCAAACCCGAAAATAGTTCTAGGATTGGTTTCTGGAAGCGCATACACGTGCGCTCGCCTGGGAATCATGCAAATGAAGACAGTGAAGGTTGAAGAAGAGAGTTCAAGCGGCTAAAATCAATGTCATCAATGGATGGAGATAGTGAAACCTACATCGATCGGTTCGAGATCGAAATGCTTCGTCCGATTACGGTATCTGGTATGCGCAGCTCCACAAGACAACAACAATGTAAGTATTATGGTTTATGTGCTGCAATAATCCTTAGAACTCAAGATTGTTCTGTTGGCCCTTTGTGTTGCATTACACTACTTGAGTTGTCATATAACTGTGGGTGTTTGTTTTGTTGATAGTCGTTGTTGACATTTTTTATTGCAGATTTTCGCTAATTGTTTTTTTTTTTGCCTGTTTCTTAAATATAAAAGGTTATGGGGTATCTTTGGTTTGTCATTTCCACTTGCAGTGGCCAATTTGGTGGATATCAGTAGACTGTAAGATTATCCTTTCCTGTAAGATTACCCTTCCGTGTTGATTTTCTTTTAGTGTTTGCCAAATATCTCTTATTATCGCATGAACTATTGCTTTAAAATCTTCATTTGAGTTTTTTCCTCATGTCATTTTGAGTGTAGCTTCATTTTTCTATTTTCAGAGATATTTTGCAGCTAATTTGGTTTGTTTTATATACCGTTTTGGCAAATTCCTTATTTCGTTTATGCAGTCTTACAGCTCGGAGTCTTACATTTTTTGAGGTTTACATTTGTCCTTATATATAGCGGTCTTACAAATGGTTGGAGTCTCCCAACAATTGTAAGTCAAGCAGTCGCTCAAGTTTGCACTCCTGTGAAATTTGCGGTCGTTCTACCAAGCTCGCAGTCGTGCAAGTTCGCGGTCTTACACTGATGCAGTCATACAAGATTTCCTAATAGTGATTATAGATACCCCTCGCGAGTCGCTCCAATGAGTACTTCTTTATTCTTATTTGTGTCGTGTAACAATTTCAATTATTTTCATTTTTTGTGTACTTTTTTGATAATTAATGCTAAACGAAAAGTTTAAAATATAAATTAACTCCATTCACTAATTTAAGTTTACACGTTTTTTATTGTTTGAAGTAATGTTGCATTAAATAAGTAGTCATGGACGGCTGGGATTAATAAAATCTGTTTTTAGAAATAATATATAGTAATATATGCCCAATATCAATATTTTGTTTAAGAACCTTTAAACTTGAAAATTTTGTGATATATGAGACTGTTAATGGACAATAGTTTCTTCAAAAACTAAACATTTGAGGAAAAATTGTACTTGCAAAAGTAAGTACTCGAGTTGAAATACAAATCATATTGAAAAGTATGATTGTGATACAAATCCAATTATAATACATAATAATAAGATTTTTAATGTTCATTTTGTACAACTGTTTAGGAGCAATTTTTAGAAGACTATTGTGAATATAAATATTGTAAGAATGCTCGATTGACCAAGTGTTTTACGATATGTTCTTCGACATATACGTACTACGCTTAATCATTTCCTTATATTAACATATTAATATTTATCCGTTACGTATTGTATGAATTATAGGGTTGACAAGAAAGAAGATGGATGAATCAATGAAGAGGAAGCTAAGAGGAAGTATCATCTTAATTAATCTATAATACCCGAAAATAGTTCTACGATTGGTTTCTGGAAGCGCAGTCACGTGCGCTCGCGTGGGAGTCATGCAAATGAAGAGAGTGAAGATTGAAGAAGAGAGTTCAAGCTGCTAAATCAGTGTCAATGAATGGAGATAGTGAAACCTACATCGATTGGTTCGAGATCGAAATGCTCCGTTCGATTACGGTATCTGGTATGCGCAGCTCCACAAGACGACAACAATGTCAGTATTATGGTTTATGTACTGCAATAATGCTTTGAACTTGAGATTGCTCTGTTGACCCTTTTTGTTGCATAAGACTACTTGAGTTGTCACATAATTGTGGGTGTTTCTTTTGCTGATAGTCGTTGTTGACGTTTTTATTGCAGATTTTCGCTAATTGTTTTTTTGCCTGTTTCTTTTATATAAAAGGTTATGGGGTATCTTCGGTTTGTCATTTTCCACTTGCAGTGGCCAATTTGGTGGATATCACTAGACTGTAAGATTATCTTTTCGTGTTGATTTTCTTTTAATATTTGCCAAATATCTTTTATTATAGCATGAACTATTGCTTTGAAATCTTCATTATCTTTGGTTTGTCATTTTCCACTTGTAGTGGCCAATTTGGTGGATAACACTAGACTGTAAGATTATCCTTTCGTGTTGATTTTCTTTAAATGTTTGCCAAATATCTTTTATTATCGCATGAACTATTGCTTTGAAATCTTCATTTGTGTTTTTTCCTCATGTCATTTTGAGTGTAGCTTCATTTATCTATTTTAAGAGATATTTTGCAGCTAATTTGGTTGGTTTTATATATCGTTTTGGCAAATTCCTTATTTCGTTTATGCAGTCTTACATTTTTTGAGGTTCACATGAGTCGATATATAGCGGTCTTATAAATGGTTGGAGTCTCTCAACAATTGCAAGTCGAGCACTCTCTCAAATTTGCACTCCTGTGAAATTTCCGGTCGTTCTACCAAGCTCGCAGTCATGCAAGTCGCGGTCTTACACTGTTGCAGTCATACAAGATTTCCTAATAGTGATTATAGATACCCCTCGGAAGAGCTGCTCCAATTAGTACTTTTTTATTCTTATTTGTGTCGTGTAACAATTTCAATTATTTTCATTTTTTTTACTTTTTTGATAATTAATGCTAAACGAAAAGTTTAAAATATAAAATTAACTCAATCCACTAATTTAAGTTTACACGCTTTTTATTGTTTGAAGTAATGTTACAATAAATAAGTAGTCATGGGTGGCTGAGATTAATAAAATATCTTCTTAGAAATAATATATAGTATTAAAGGCCCGATATCAATATTTTGTTTGTCTAAGAAAGTTTAAACTTGAAAATGTATGATATATGAGACTGTTAATGGACAAAAGTTTTTTTCGAAAATTAAAACATTTAAGGAACAATTATACTTGCAAAAGTAAGTACTCGAGTCGAAATACTAATTATATTAAACAATAATAGTGCACGATTTTGAACCTTCCGTTGATCGAAATATGGGATTCTTTGAAAAGGCGTTTCAAAAAACACAGCTTATGATATCATATATTCTTCGATATTTGAACATGACATACTCGATAAAGTAACTTCACTGTTTATAGAGACCCTGAGTACCCCCATAAGGCGAGAAAGTATTACAAAATCCTTAATGTATTTATTTTTTTACAATTACTATTTCGTAAATTAATGTTTTATTTCTTTTGTCTGCACAAATCAACAACGAATGTGGTGTATACATTCTGCGATCGGCTCTTCAATTGATATATGCATATGACGATGCGCACGATGTTTTGCCCGAGAAGATTCAGGAGTTCTTTGAACCAATAACATATCTATGTCATTGTCTGATCTACAGACATGAAATCCTTATAAAAAATTTGCTTTGAATATTGTGTCCACTTAGAAAATGCAATATAATTCATCTCTCATAGGCTAACAAGTGCAGTGTATTGCGATTATATTACAAAGTATCTCAGAGTATATAGTACGAAGGTTTAAGACTATGTTACGTTTGTGCGATCGAAAGAACGATGCTTAAGTTTGATGATTGTAAGAAAACATTGTAGGACCGTACGATGCACGACTATGAGACTGCATTCGGCTATGAGACTGCACATCTACTACTTAAACATTGTAAGACTGTAGGATGCACAACTATCAGACTGCACTACTTAGACATTGTTAGACTGTAAGTCTGCACGACTGTGAGAATGTAAAATGTGTTTTTTTTTTATTATTTTTTTTTATAAAAAGTTAGGGATAATCACGCAATAATTTTATAATACACAATGAAAAGATTGATGTGTGTGTCAAAACCCGACTAAATCAAATAATAACCTAAAAATTGTGTTTATATTGTAAATTAGATTCATTCTCAACGTGATAAATTATTAGTATTCTGCCAGGAAATGTTAGCTCTGTACAACGGGGGTTGCACGATGTTTTGCATCCAAGTGTCCATACTTTGGCCCATACCAATCGTGTAACCATGCCTGTCGAAAAGCATAAGCAACCTCAGGTTTCAAACGACATCTCAGGACATGAATCACAGAAGCGACCTAAAGGATCGGTCAAGACTCAAGAGTGCTCCTAATGCAGCTGATGTACTTGAAAAACAAAAATCTGCGGACAACGTGCTTGATGCCGATTTGAAGAATAATTTTAAAATGTTACCGCGTTTATTTGAAATGCTTGACCAGATGGGAGAGAACGACTGCATCAAAACTCTGTTGGACGAACAACTATTAATACTAATATTTAACACATATGCATCCATGATATGTAATGGAGGATAGAAGATAATGTAGAATAAAAAGTCGTGCATGCAAAGTAAACTGAAGGGTATTATAAAACATTATTTTATCAAACGTGCAATTTATTTCATGGTGTCGATAATTGAAATCGTCAATCAAATAAATACATAATGGAATATTCATACATAATTTACAACATACACCATCATAGTTCCTTTATTGTATGAAACAAATCAATACAACTAACGGTCATACATGTCATTTTGTGGTTATCAAGAGTATTTCATCAATCATGCTATCTATCTGCTTAAACGGCACATCTTTCTATTAACATGTGCATACCGTGTATAGATTTGGGATGAAAAAAGAAACCCCGTGCATCGCACGGGTCTAAACCTAGTATATAAATATTGCAAAATCCCAAACATGAATGATTGGCGGTGAAATCATGATACTTTTGGGAAGCATAATTATTTGATCCCCATGCTGTAGTAATAATAACCCATTGCCGAAGAGGATGAGAAAAGATTTAAATAGTAGTTATTACAAAGTTTCTGTAGAGCTGTTTTGCTTGATAAGTAGGCATGAATGATTCAGTTCGCTACTTGAGACAGTCGTAATCATAAGAGTCACTCACAACACACTCGGAACTATTTCAAAAGCATAACAAGACACAAGACCTCTCTTCTGCTAAATACCAGAAACCAGTAATAATACAGAAAGAGGGATAAACATACGGTGATAGTATGCCTGATCAAA
This sequence comes from Craterostigma plantagineum, assembly GCA_027422505.1. Lineage (NCBI taxonomy): Eukaryota > Viridiplantae > Streptophyta > Magnoliopsida > Lamiales > Linderniaceae > Craterostigma > Craterostigma plantagineum. The sequence goes on along the minus strand of JAPQWV010000003.1, from coordinate 28,445,998 downwards.
GAGTTATACCTCTCGAGGTTGGGACGCGAGGAACTATTGGATCGCTGCTCAAGAGGGAGATCGAGTACTTCAAGAGAGTCGAATTAGAACGTGTCGATAGCTTCACGAGTGTTAAAGAGCAGAACGTTGAGGAAAGTCGAACGAAACGCAGTCATAATAACTATTCTTGGCTGCGCTGCAAGTTCTCTTGGAGGAGAAGATTGCTGAAGAAAAGGAATAGCGGGATCTGCACAGTGGTGGAGGTCTCCGAGACCAAGAGATTTAGCTACTTTAACCTCAGGACTGATTCCATGAGATTCGACGTTTGATGGCGTGTTCCTTTCACATTTGCGTAGGAAGACTGATTCTGCAAGTGTTACCAACAAGGTGAATGTCGAATCAGTACCAATTCCCATAAATCTCGATTTATAAGAACGATGTGATTCATTTTAATCCCACAACGGTACGAGAAAATAACCGATAAATTCGACTGTTACCTGCTTAACCCCTTCTCAACCTCACTCCAAACGTCAACATTCGTAAACCTCTCCTTCACCGCAGAGATAACCTCCTTCGCCTCGTCAACTCTCCCAACACTCGCCAACCCATCGACGAGGCTCTTCATGCTCGATACATTGGGGACCCATCCTTTAGACATACACTCTCTACAAACATCCAAAGCGAAGTCGAAATCCCTTCCCCTGCAGAAATAATACACCAGCTTGAAGTAACACTCAGCTTCGGGCTCCAACCCCTCGCTTCTCATCTTGTTAAACAAGCTTTTGGAAATTTCCAGCTTATCTTCTCTGCAAAACCCATGTATCAGGAGAGCGTACGTTACGCAGTTGGGTTTCATCCCCCTAGATATGATACCGTCTAATAACGCCTTTGCCTCCTCGGGTCGTCCTAGCTTGCAAAGGCACTGTATCCTCACGTTGTAAACACTGAGCCCAGGCCATATTTCAAACCTCTTCATTAAATCCATCATCTTCCCCACATCCACGAACTTCTCTTCAGCATAAAACCCGGCGATCGCAGCACAGAAAGTCGTCGAATTTGGTCTGACTTTTCTTCTCTAATCTCCGCCAGTATGGAATAGGCATTGTTCGCTCCGCCCGACGAGCAGTAGCCCTTCATGACCGTGTTGTACGTGTCCAAATCGGGCAGCAGACCGTACTTCCTCGGGTACTCCAAGAACACCCTCTTCATCGCCTCGTAATCCTTGCCCAAGACGCAAGCGAAGAGCAGCGAATTCAAAGTCTTGACGCTTCTAGGAATTCCCAGCTCGTGCATTTCGTCGAACCGGTTGAGCGCGTCCTGGGTCAGCCCGCCTGGCCGTAGAGGACGATGAAATGGGATATCAGGCGCTCGGTTTTCAAGGGGAAGGAATCCAAGGACTGATTTATGAAGGAACGAATCGTGGTTTGTGGGTCGGCTGAGGATTGCTTGAGCTTGGCGACGGCCTTGGCGTAGGCGACTCTGTCGCGGTGGGAGGTGGGTGAGAGCGCGGCGGATTTGAAGAGGTTGAGAATGCGTTGGGGGTCAGTTTCATTCTTGAGGAGTGACAGTAGGTGGCGGCCGCCGTCGTTTTCGGCGGCGGAAGTGGAGAGGAGTCGGCGGGTAAAGTGCGGCGCGACGAATCGGAGCTTGGAGAGTAGTCGTGTCGTGACATGCTGAGATGATTTTCGCTAATATTATTGGATTTGTTCCTACTAAAATAAAATTAGAGAGCTGTACATGTAAATAAATAAAATGGAAAAATAAAATGAAATAACAAAAAAATGGAACCGCATATTTCGGGGAATTTGAACCCGACGTGAATCGAACACGCAACCTTCTGATCTGGAGTCAGACGCGCTACCATTGCGCCACGGATCCTTGGTAGTAATACTACGTATTTAAATGAAACAAATTCATACAACTCAAAGAAAGAAGTATTATTACCAGGCAAAAGATATTTACTTACATGGTCGATGTATGATCATTTTCATATGCATAACTGAGGGGGGAGTGTTGAGATAGGTCGCGTATGAGGACCAATGTCCCACATCGAATATGACCAAGAAATTAAAGTGGTTTATAAGCTTGATGGGTCACTCCTCTTAACACCAATTGGTTTTAAGAAGGAACCCCATCAAGCTTATACCGCCAAGAGGAGTAAGTAATACCAATAGCCTAACAAAGGAAAGAAAACCAATACCATACGACATTATTACAGATAAGCTTCAAATCTAAAGAACCGTCATAACACTAACAAGTTCTCTTACTCTTCCTCTTCTTCTTCAACCATAGCCTAACCATACTAAGCTGATAGAGGAGTAAGTACAGTACAATGTCTTGCTCGAATCTTACAATGTGGGCTTCGTCAAAGACCTCTCTTTCCGACGCATCTGCGCTGTCCTCTCGCTCTTTCATCAGCCCATCTCAGCTGCCAAACCCAAACTCTTCAACCCCATCGAAGTCGTCTTCTCCGACTCAAATCCAATGCGGCTTGCGTGAGCTTCGTGGCAAGCTTCTGACGGAGGACATCGATATCCCCCTCACCAAGGTAAGACCTGTCAAGAAGGTGGCTCTAGTTAATATAATACGTGTTAGGTGCATGCATATAGGCGCTACTGTAGTTTAATAACAGACCGATCAATCTTTGAAGGCCACAAATTATTATAGGGAATTGCTATTCACCGTCCCTTTTTCCTAGTGCCCCCTAAAGGGCTTGAAAATGACGTTTTTGCTCTTATGATATTTAAATTAATTTAGAAAGAAAAAACTAACTAAATATATAATTCTGGTACGAAATACTGAAAGCTACATACACAAATAAATTCGAACGATCGATCGATACGAAAAAAAAAAAATCGATTTAACATTTTAGGACCAATCGATCGATATTTTCGGTCCTGCAGTGCGCGGGCCGAACGATATTTTCGGCCGGGCTGTGTGCTGGCCGATCGACATTTTCGGCCCGCACGGGCCCGGCCGAAAATATCGTTCGGCCCGCACGGGCCCGACCGAAATTTCAGTTCGACCCGCACAGGCCCGGCCGAAATTTCGGTTCGGCCCGCGCAGGCCCGGCCGAAATTTCAGTTCGGCCCGCGCAGGCCCGGCCGAAATTTCAGTTCGGCCCGTGCACAGCCCGGTCGAAAATTTCGTTCGATCGTATTTTTATTTTTTTTTAGGAATAAAAAGTTAAAATCGGAGCAAAACGCGGGTTGGTCAGGCCCATTGTTCTCGGCCCGGCATTCGTGTGCGCGGGTCGCGCGCTCGCACACAAGTCGGCCTGATTTGCACCCCCTGCGTGCGCACGCGAGCGACTTACATATGGCATAATATTAGCTATTTAATTTAAACTAGTAAAATTCACATCTATATATAAGGTGGGTGAAACCATGTTGTTTTTCCAATGTGGGACAACAACTCTTCACTTTAAATTCCCTCCAATTAATTCACCTTCACAACTTAAAATAAAGCTCATGTCTCTCAATTTAATATACCCTCCAATTTGGGCACATTCACAAGCCCAAAAAAAAATATTACAAAATAATTATAACAAAAAAAATTAATAACAACAAAATTAATAATACAAAATATTAACAACAAAAATTATTAATATTACAAAATAATAACAAAACAAAAAATATTAATATTACAAAATAATAACAAAAAATAATAATATTACAAAATAATTATAACCAAAAAAATTAATAATACAAAATAATAACAGCGAAAAATATTAATATACAAAATAACAACAACAAAAAAAATTAATAATACAAAATAATAACAACAAAAAATATTAATATTACAAAATAATAACAAAAAATAATAATAATATTACAACCTTCTTCAGAGTAATTCTTCTTCAAACGATCTCTGTAATTATATATATGTTCAAACGATCTCCGCGAGAACATCTAATCAATTTTTTCGTACCGCATTTCTTATGCGACGAAATAATCACCTCGAAACCAAGAGCAATAGCGACGCATTTCGCCCAGTTAATGGCTTCCACGTCGGTCGGAAATCGTCCTCCTTGGCGAAAATGCTCACTGTAATTTATCCTGTCGCCGATAAAATCCTCCATGATGTGGACATCCCTCTCGTCCTCTTAAAAAAAAAATTTAAGCAGCCAAACCGAAATTTCGGCCCCTTGTAGAGGCGACCGAAGTGGGATTTCGGCCCTGCATGAGTGGGCCGAAATCTGATTTCGGCCGGTGCTGCTCCGGCCCAAACATAATTTCGACCGGAACAGCTCCGGCCGAAACATAATTTCGGCCCCCACAGGACGGGCCGAACAATAATTTCGGCCCTCCTGTGCAAGGCCGAAATTTTTTTTCGGCTCCCACATGGTGCGGCCGAAATTATGTTTCGGCCGGTCCTGTGGGGACCGAAATTATGTTTCGGCTGAGCGGAATTTTTCAAGCTAATTCGATCGATGTTCGATAATTCATCTACGTACGAACGAATTTTATGAGAATTTGAGTTTCTTTTGTTATGTTTGAGTTTGATTTGAATGTATGATTGCGATATGGAAACTGTTAGTATGGAAAAGGACTTTAAAAAGAATTTATATTCAAAAGGGCAAAATAGTCTTTTTTCAGCCCTTTAGGGGGGCGGTGACTAGGAAAAATGGGGCGGTGAATAGTAATTCAGGTGGTATTATATTATGACTCATATGGCGAACACTTTTTTTGTTGAAAATATAAGAACTAAAATAGCGCAGTAAATCCACGAAAAACTGCTAAGTATTATTTTAAACTCATTCAGTCACCACATGCTGCTAAAGTCTACAATAAATGTCAGATCCACATTAATTTATTTCTTCAATTCAATTGGACGTGCGAATGGTCTAAAGTTTCAACCATTATATTATACTAGGTTATGCCCGTGCGATGCACGGGACGCTGCATGTCCGGTATGCTATCTTCGTCGTTAAATTTTCTTATTGGTAAAACATATGGGGATTACAATTAATATGCAGCACGTACACAGTTAACGTAAAGGAGGAAAATTGTGGATGTCATTCAACGTGTGGTTGTAATAGAAGTTTACCAAGTTGTATTTTTTCCACACTATCAGCCATTCATACATTAGGCTTCTACATTCATACACTAAGATATCATTTTACCTAGTCAATGGATAGTATATTACATATCATAGAATTGCATTTAGACAGAAATACAGTCATATAGCTATGTATCAATTTTAATTGTATTGTAAAGTGACGTGACATTCGCGTCAATATTATTTGCTTAAATTTAATTGTCCGCAAAATTCCGTAGAAATGGGTAAAACTGGCATTCATAAACATAAAGACATAGTCATTCATGTCAAAATACAGGTTTCAAGTCGTAATTAAGGAAATTTTGTCATTATATCGCCACTAAGGAAGCATGACATTGGCATGTATATTAATTTGCCAAGTCCAGTATGAGAAAAATACTGAGACTGTCAAGTAATGTCTGAATTGATGCACCTGGCTTATGGTTAGTTCAAACTGATTGTTCTCTGGAAACATCATAGCAAAAAGCGTTCTGCAACATATATATGCTGCAATCTCCACTGAAATGTACAACAATGTTGTGTTCAATATTAATGTCAAATATGCATTGTATAAATAAAATATATTGATGAGGTTACCCTCCAGGCTGTTGTGAAACTTCGAGATGTCTCTCAGCGACCAGCGGTTTTCTGCATTTGGGAGTCCCAAGTCTTGTTGCAGGAGTGCTATGGCAGCCATCAGTTTTCCTACAACACTATTAGTGAAGGTGAGGTCTGTATCACACCATATGTATGAATCCATGATGGTCATTATCTGGGAATTAGGTGTGAGAACAGCCAAAATCCAATGCTTTTTTAATCGCAAATGGAAACACAATTGCCTTTGCCGATCTCCATGGGCACGAAGGCCAGCCTTCCGCTTTACCGAGAGCGAATTGCCTCAAGTACGTCGTGGTAGATCATTTCTTAATATGGTCCGAAGAGGTAGTTCTTGCGAATAACGTACTCATGAATGCAACATCTTTCATGGGGATCTGACATCGCAACTGCATCTCGATAATGCCACGCAAGCATTCGTCAACGTGCTGTCATATACACATATGTTAGGCATAGTAATATGGGAAATACATTATATTATATTACATTATAGAAGATCATATCATGTTAAAATTATATTATTTGCAGTCATAAGTGATACATAGGGAACTGTCATACATCACGTAATTCATACGTCAATGAAGCTCGTTAAAGTCACGGGAGTCGTATTCTTATATTTCTGAGTTCTGACACTTGTGGAAGTCCTTATACATTACGACATTCACTGCAGTCTTACACTTCTGTAAAGCCGTTGCTTTACCTTCTTAATTGCCCAAATTTACCTGTGGTCATACACCCCGCAATCTTAAATGTTGAGTCCCGCAATTTGTTGTTGTAGCGCACTCATTAAGCTCGAACCTAGTCGCATTCTTACATTCATGTATGTATGCAGTCATAATTGATACACAGGGAACTTTCATACACCATGTAATTCATATCTGGATGAAGCTCCTAAAGTCACATAAGTCGTTTTCTTATATTCCTGAGTGCAGTCTTACACTTCGGAAGTATTCACACTTTACGAAATTCACCGCAGTCTTTCAACGGCATCATTGAACAGCCTCTACGGTGGCAGCAGCCATACAGCTTCACTGTCGTCGTGCCTTGAATAAGGGTATCCTCCTAGTCCCAAACGTACGTTGTTTTCACGGCTCGTTATATTATGTGACATGGTATTATGTTATGTGATATTATGTTATATTACTCGTAATATATAGTTTTATAGTATAATGTTTTTATATTTTATTATATTATATCACGTTATATTATAATATCTTGTACTATATTTTATTATATTATACTATAATATCATATATTATATTATTTTATATGTTGTAATATATTATGTTATTATTTTATTATGTTATATTATATTGTATTATTATATGTAGTATTTTATTTTACCTTATGTAAATACTATTTTAAACTATATTATATCATATTAACTTATATTATATTATACTATTATATATATGTATACAATACTTTATACTATATTATATTATACTAAAATATACTAAATTACATTATTAAATATGTTGTATTATATTTTGTTCTTATATTATTATGTTATATTATATTGTATTATTATATGTAGTATTTTATTTTACCTTATATAATATTATACAAATATTAATTTATATTACATTATAGTAGATTATATCATGTTAAATTATATTATCTGCAGTCATTAGTGATACATAGGGTACTTCATACACCACGTAATTCATACGCGAATGAAGCTCGTGAAGTCACGGGAGTCGTATTCTTATATTTCTGAGTTCTGACACTTGTGGAAGTCTTCATACATTACGAAATTCACTGCAATCTTACACTTCCGTATAGCCGCTTCTTTACTTCTTAATTGCCCGAATTTACCTGCAGTCATACACCCTGCAATCTTAAATGTTGAGTCCCGCAATCTGTTGATGTAGCGCACTCATTAAGCTAGAACCTAGGCGCATTCTTACATTCATGTATGCAGTCATAATTGATACACAGGAAACTGTCATACACCATATAATTCATATCTGGATGAAGCTCCTAAAGTCACAGAAGTCGTTTTCTTATATTCCTGAGTGCAGTCTTACACTTCGGAAGTATTCACACTTTACGAAATTCACTGCAGTATTTCACCGGCATCATTGAACATTTGCCCTAGAGGTGGCAGCAGCCATACAGCTTCATCGTGCCTTGAATAAGGGTATCTTCCTAGTCCTAAACATACGTTGTTTTCACGGCTCGTTATATTATGTGACATGGTATTATGTTATGTGATATTATGTTATATTACTCGTAATATATTGTTTTATAGTATAATGTTTTCATATTTTATTATATTATATCACGTTATATTATATTATCTTGTACTATATTTTATCGTGTTACAATACGATTTTAAACTATATTATGGTGTATTAAATTATATTATATAATACTATTATATATATTTTATATACAATACTTTGTACTATATTATATTATACTACAATATCTTATATTATATTATTTTATATGTTGTAATATATTATGTTATTATTTTATTATGTTATATTATATTGTGTTATTATATGTAGTATTTTATTTTACCTTATTAAATACTATTTGAAACTATATTATATCATATTAACTTATATTATATTATACTATTATATATGTATCCAGTACTTTATACTATATTATATTATACTAAAATATACTATATTATATTATTATATATGTTGTATTATATTATGTTCTTTTATTTTTATGTTATATTATATTGTATTATTATATGTAGTATTTTATTTTACCTTGTATAATATTATGTTATATTATTTTATATAATATGACATAATACAAATATTAAATTATATTACATTATAGTAGATCATATCATGTTAAAATTATATTATTTGCAGTCATAAGTGATACATAGGGAACTGTCATACACCACGTAATTCATACGCGAATGAAACTCGTAAAGTCACGGGAGTCGTATTCTTATATTTCTGAGTTCTGACACTTGTGGTCGACCGATTGTACTCGAATAAGTTCAACTTAAAGCCCGATAAGTTGGCAGGAATTGTAAAACCACCAAACAGATTCTGGCATAGTTGGTACTCCCCTTATATGCAACACCTATTTTGTTCTGATTAAACCTATATAATATCATATACTGTCGGACAAAGTTTTAATTGAAACTAACGAAAGCTAAAGGCTTTATCACAACCTAATCGATCAATCATTTCTTTCATTACCCAAAAGAGTCTCGAATCAACACAGACCGCAAAAGGCTAAATTTTGTAGGTACTGTGACCATATCCAACCTTATAAACTCAAAAGCAATCAGGTGAAACCAGAAAAACAGTTCTACAGAGTGAATCAATTACCTTCTTGTCAAGCTGCGGCGTGCTGACTGTTGCTTTTGAAACTGTTGACCCGACGCTTTTTCAAAAGACTCTATACCCTCTTGATCTTTCTCATCTCAACCATGTTGTCCTCGCAGCGGCAGCGGCGGCGGCGGCCCTCGTCAGCATCCACCAGAGGGGCGGTGCCGTATTCCTTCTGTTCCCTGCACGGGCGAAATTTCTCAATAAATATTACGATTTTCGTCGTACGATGGGCAGAGGTAAAAGAAAAAAAACGGATCCCCACTTGATTTCTTTTTGCCGTTTCAGATCATCTGCTCGCTTTCGCGCCCTTTTCGCCTTCTCCTTGATGAGGAAATTCACGGCCCTTTCGAAGTCCATATTGTTCATGCGGAGGGCCCTTTTTGCCTCTCTTTCTTTGTACCCCATTCCCATCAATAAGGATAAGGTATCGTCTGGGAGCTGAAGCCGTCGACGAAATTACAAAGCAAAATGAGTTTTTCCCCTTTTTTCATATTGCGTAAGAGTAAGAATTCCCATGTAATGACTTGGGACGTACCCGAAGAAATTTAGCTTGAGCTGAGCTGAGGTCAGGGCATCCTTAGCTTTTTGCAGCATACCATTGTGGTAGGCGACGACTCCTTCAAGAAGTTCCATTCTCAAGTGCCTATCGGCAAATAATGGGAGGATATGGATATAATTGATTCTTTCGCTTTTTTTCCTTTTTCTCTCCTGGTAAGGAAAAAAGCGAAAGAATCAATTTCGCACTAATTCTACTTCTTTGAGGAACTGGAAATTTTAAGAAGAGCATTTTTACCTCTGGTACTTCCTCACCCTCTTTGGGTTCTTCCTCCTCTTCAACCTGTGAAACAATGAACGCACCATTTCAACAACGTGTTGCACCTCCCTCCTCCCCAATCAACAACTAATTATTATATAACCTTCAACAACAACAAAATAGAATTGAAAAATATTAAGCTTACCAAAATGAGATTTACTGTTTTTTACGTCGCACGACAACTGTAATCCCAAATAATGGAAGCTTTATCCATCTGCACCCAAAGCAACATGAGTTTAAACTAATCTAATATATTTAGTAATGCTTATTGCCATGAAACGTATGAACACATGAGGTAATAAATTAATGCATGGAAACAAACTAAAAGAACCTTGGTGATGTTGGGAACCAAAGACCTCAGTGCACAGAGCTTCTCCTTCATTCGACCTCTTATTTTCCTTTCTGAGATCAAAGTTATTGATCTATCAGTCTTATTATTATTTTTATTATTATTATTATTATAACCCTTCTTTGTCTTCTTCTTCGACTTCTTCGTCTCAGCTGTAGTGGTCGTCATAGCTGAGGATTCTTCTTCGCCATCCATTAATGACTCTTCCTATCCATCATCATCATCGTCCTCGACATTACCATCACCTTCATTACCATATTATTTTTCCCCCGCAAAAATGCTGGCTTGAAACTGTACACTGGTAAAATCCCCAATAGCAGTATCAGCTGGCAAATCACCATTCCCAATATTGAGCGTCGGAGGACCATCCATCCATACACAATCAAATCCCTGTGCAGAAATAAAATTGATAGATACTTCTAATTGGCATTTTCACAAACGGGTTCATCCACAGTTAGTTCGTCTCAAGTGGATCGTTATTACCTCTTCGATCATTGACGACGTCATGCAATGATCTCATTCTTTCTTGAGGCTATTACTTGTCATCGTATTCGTCCTCATCTTCATCTAACATATAAGTGCTCCACTTGGAAATCTCAGGTGCTTTGGCTGCTGCTTTTACGGATGATTTTAATGGACATTTGTCTGCCATGGACTTGGATGGCCTTAGGATAGTTCTTTTGAGTTGTCTTGTCGGCTCAAATTGGGTAGACTCCATACCTGGGCATTACTAAAACTCAACAATCCATTTGCTTGATAAATAGTGCGCTTAATAAATCTCTTGCAAAAAACAACCAAATGGTCGATCGATTACCTTCAGAAGTGTCGTTCTGATCTAAGCCCTTAATGGTCCTTTTGCTTGGAAATGTTGGCTTCAGAAGCTTCTTATCAGGGCAAGAAGAATAGGGAGCCTTTAATTTGGGCTTCTTGGAAATCATTTCCTTTGGCAACTCAGCCATAGTGATTGGCTCGGTCATGTTATTACCTGCTGCTCAAACGAAAAAAACTACATTAGATAGCACAAACGGAGTATTGATTCGATTAAAAACCCGCTGCTCGAACCCTTTGTAATGAAAAACGCGGACTTGAAAGCCCGTCTTGCCATAACCGTCTGCAATCCAATAAAAACCTGTAAAAGTCAAACATTGCAAGTCACTATATAAAGATCCTCCAACTGGATTCAAGAATGGCGCTGTAAATCGTAATGATACGAACTCAAGTCGTGTGTGGGAAGAAAAGCGGTGGTTTGGGTACGCAGAGAGGAGGAGGTAGGTGGCAGAGAGCTTCGAGTGGATTGTTTGGCTGTTTGGTAGGCGAGCGAACATTTAGGCTCTTCGCTTGCCTTTGATGGGCTGAGGAATCGATTCGATTGTACGACTGTGTATATGACCTACTATTAATCTCAGACCTGTTCGTTTTCCGTGTATAACATTAAGAGACGATATATTGGCCATGCAGTTCTGACATAGAAGATCAAGACATCACAAATCAACCTGGTCAGAAGTTGTGAATCCCCTAACCGTGTCGCCGCCGACTACAGCAATTCCTCTATCGCCCAGCGGTTGCAAGATCACAGCCTAATGACATCAAAAAAACAAAAGACAATTTTTTCGAGAATTTCTACTTCGCACGAGCAAAAATCAGTGCGTCGAAAATACGAAAAACAGCGCCGACCTGTGTGTTCGAAGGTAGAAACGGAAGTTCTATCTTCCCTGGATAAAGCGAGAGGTTGGCCAGGTAACTCTCTGAAGAACAATCAAAGATTATATCATCAGCCCGAAAAAACTAACTGCGTGAAAAAAGATTGATCTACGGCTAGGATCGACCGATGGCTCACGTGATTTCGATTTTGCAACCCCGTTATAAAGGGGTCCTTCGATAAGCTTTTTGGCATCGACAATCATCCCCTCTTCCTCCTCAGCAGCAGCTGCAGCAAACCCTATTTGCAAAATGCATAAGCTGTCATAAATAACAACCAAGGACCTGCAACAAGTTGCATCTGATAGAGATTCCCAGGCCCAGAGAGAGAGAGAGAGAGATATCAACTGATGATCTTCTTTCAAAGTACTAAAGGCAAACAGTTTGAAGATGTAATCTATACCAAAGCAATTCAGAAACGACGCTATGTTCCCAGGCCCTGAATCGATGAACGTCTGTCATACAAAAGAAAGGTAAACATTACATAAACCTTCGTTTTCTGAGAGGTAAACTGTTGTGCCGTCTTAAAATTCAACAGGTTCATTACGCCAATCTGTAAAAAACAACCACGCGATAATCGAAAACCCCAATCAAACTAATACTCACCGCAGGCTGATGAACATTGAGCACACAAAATTATCTTCTTAAAGCGGCTTAGAAATTTCTAACTGCATGCATAAGGATTACAACCTTCGTCCCTCGATAGTTTTTGAAAGAACCAAAACATGCGAAAATATTCCAAAGGCTTACATCGAGGAGAGTTGTACGGAGTCTCTTTGATACAAATGGTTCTGTGAGTAGAAGCCCATTCGAACTCATTAATTCGACGAAGCAGTCTAATTCTTGCTCCATCTCATCGACGTTCGTTGATGTAGGAATTGTTACGTTTTGGCATTTGATGTAAAAGAAATGTTTTGCAACTTTTTCGCTGAATTTTGTTGGCGGCGACCAAAAGCAAAAGTCACAATGAGATAAAAAAAGTTTGCTCAGAAGCTTACCAAAGGCAAACTCAGTTTGTCGTGATGCATCAGTTCTGTGATGCCTTGGGGCAATAGCGGCATCTGCAAGAAACAATCACATAATCGATCAAAATCGATTTCAACATAAAAATAACCATCGCAGGCTGATGAACATGGAGCACATAAATCCTCTTCATCCCTTCTGTAAAAAAACAACTAATAAATAATCGAAAACCCCAATAAAACTAAGCACTTACTTATCGCAGGCTGATGAACATGGAGCACACAAATCCTCTTCATCTTCTTAAATCCCCATTGCCTGATAAAAGGAAAGGGACGGAATTGATAAGAACCATTTCAGAAACCCTAGAAATTTCTTTCCCAATATTTAGTTACCTGGAATAATCCTGGGAGGAGTCGTTGATGCGGAGAACGCCGGACATGGCGTTCTGCTCTATGGTGAACTGAGTGTTGTTGGAGAAGTCGCCGAGGACGGACTCGAGGGTGTTGCCGTCGGGGAGATAGATGTATTCGTCGCCGTCGGAGTAGAAAGTCCAATTTGCGTGATGCCTGTAGTGGTGGAGGCAGTCGTTCGCCACCAGGAATTGGTTGAAGTAGTAGCCGTCGTAGTCGGACTGGGACCTAATGTCTTGGAGGGTGAACCTACCCGCTCTTATCCACGGTTCAAGCACCGCTCTCACTTCGGCGAGACACCGCCGGCGTCGTGGAAGACGAAGTGAGAGCTCCGGCTGAAAAACCAGGCGTGGTAGGCCATCAGATGAGCCCGAAACAGCCCCAAATGTCGTTTTGTTTGACAGTGTCCTTTCGTTTTCGGTGCATTATTTAAGACGGAGGTGGCTTTTCATTTCTAGACCAAATGAATTTGAATACATCGAATGCGACAAAAAAAAAACCAATAAAATGCACTACATCCTCTTTTTGTTTGACAGTGTCTTTTCGTTTTCGGTGCATTATTTAAGACAGAGGTGGCTTTTCATTAGACCAAATGAATTTGAATACATCGAATGCGAAAAAAAAATAATAAAATGCCACGTGTCATCACAATAGGGTCTCTATCCTACTTTTATAGTATATAGATTATCGTAGACATAAATAAATATGGTTTATAGGAATCTAAGCTTTTTCGACAGTGGAAAGAAACGTGGTGGCCATGAAAAGCATGTGAAGCTCAAATTCCTATTTCAATTTACCCAACTGTAAAATTAATTGCTTCCTTATCAACTTCTTCATAATAAACAAAGTATAAGGTCATTGTCAATGTCGCGTGATCAGCCCAAACCTCAATCAATTGAAAATCTGACGCAGTAACAAAAACAAAATTAAGTATCCAAATTTGTTTCTTTTTCCAATAAAATAAAATATATTGGAGTTAAAAATCGATTCAAATTGGCTTATATAAACGCTCAACCTATAATCGACTGTCCAAACTTTTATTATTCATCAACGAATAGCAAAACACTAACCCGCACTTTCTTTCGTCTTCTTAGACCAATCCACGAGTTTTTCAAAGAATGGTGGTGCAGATATGCAGTGGTACTTCTCGACTTCTAGTACAAGAAAGCATTGCACCACAATTCTTTGAAAAACTCGTGGATTGGACTGCACCAAACATCCCTCCTCAAGCTCGTGGGCATAATAGAATGCGGACCAACCGGTCGTAAAGGCCAGACAGCCTTTGACGCGAGACAGCATCACCGACCATTGACCGCCGCTGGGGTCCTTGAGATGGAAGCAATGGCGAACCTTGTTACCTAGAATGAGTTCGAAACGAGGAGGCAGTTCTGAAAGAAGATGAAGACAGTTTATCAGTTCAAGATGTAAATGAAAATTGCTCCACTCAAACACACCTCAAACTCGCATGTACCATATCGTGCTCTTTTCCTGGTCCTTTCCCCACATAAGTTTGACGAACCGAGTGATATTCGGAGGTGGATTTGTGTTTGCTTGACCAGCACAATTGGGTTGAACCATGGGATAGGAGAGAGAGAAAGAGAGATGGAAAGAGTTGGAAATAATAGATGAAACTTTCGAAAGATATTTAGTGACGCTATTGATGTGCTGTGCTAGACTATTTATTATGGCATGAGGCTTAAGAATATTCTTTTTAAAAAAAAAAAAAGAAAATTGAAAGCGTGACTTTTTTACCTACATACAATTTTGTAGCTTTTGCAAGAATCTTGTCCGTAGATAACCTCGGACCTAAAATTGGACATGTGAATGAAAAAAGAAAAATTGAAAAGACTACACGATTTACAATTTACAGAAACACGTGAATGAGTAAGCAAAACTAATAACTCTTGAACATGTGAATGGAAAAAAAATTGAAAAGACTACACGATTGATACTAGAATTGAGTAAGCAAAAATAATACCTATGTAGTTCCGACAAGTACTGTACCCGACTTTTTGACCAAATGGATGGGAATTAACAGCGAATAAAAATGATGTCTTTGATTCGTATCGTGTTTGCTTGCTCGATGGAGGGATGGTATTTATTGGCGATATGTGGCGCCCGGCGATGGAGTGAGCTGCGCTGGGTATTATTTAATGCCAATTAAATCATTTTTCAGTATATAATATGGGTATGTGTGCGTTCGAAATCATTTATGCACATACATGTATTTGATTGCTTGCCCTGTATTTTGAATTTCCTGATTAATCTCTGCTTCAGAAATTCCAATAGTTAGAGACTATTAACACAATATGTATTTATTATAATCATACGGCATGAGGCATCAAATACTAGGATGACATTTTCAGGTTCACACGAATGTCTTATGTTATCAGAATCTCGAGGCTTTCACACTTGCAATTATGTGCTATATGCAAGCAGATATTATGAAAACCCATATTACCGTCAATGTATGTGTACGGACACAGCCCCTTTTCATATGACCCAAGACTTGGAAAGAGACCGCCGAGAATCGTCCTATGCATAGGTATTGACTCACGTTGCAGAAGACGGCTAGGATAAAGCAAGCAAATATTATGATCCAGTTTTCAAGCTCGGCTAGGATAAAGCATGCAAATATCCCCAGAAGACTACTAAATATTTCCTTGCTATACTAAATACAGCAAGCAAATATTATGAAAACCAATATTACCGAAATGGACATCGCCGGAGCAAAAACGGTTGTTAAAACGGATCCTCGACCTGAACCCGAATACGAGGATCGCCATACCCGAGATTCTAGAAGATCCATGGTTCGGTAAAGACGGCTATAGCCATAAGTCACCATCATACGACTGTCAGTTTTCTGTAGAAAAAGAGCTTCAGTTCAAGGATATTTACTGCAGCTCCGAATCCGAGTCCGAAAAAATCCGACCCGAACTGCGTCGATTTGATATCGTTTTCTCAGGATTCGGATCTATCGGGTCTGTTCAACCACGTCCACAGCGAAAGCTTCATATCAGACGAATCGCCTACAGGAATAGTGGAGAAGATGAAGTCGCTGGGGAGAGAGGAGAGCATGGGTGTCGTCGTGGGTCGGAAAAGCGGCGCGTGTGTCAGGTTGCATGGGCTGAACGGCCGATTCCTGGCGGTGGTGGAGATCAGCCGTCTGACGGCGGAGCCGGTGGTGGTTGCGGTGAGGACCAACGGGGACGGCGGTGTTTGGAGGGAGAAGCTGAAACCGAGGTTGAGTGGCTTCGTTCATCACTGCACTGATACCAATTGGGTTGAAGCTTAATGCTTTTACTGAACTTTTGTTCGTCAGAACTAAAGCACATTGCGTGATGTGTCGCGTTTTAGTGGCAATAGCGCGTAGCATAAAAAGCGTAGCGTATCGGGTGAGCTTTTTGGGCAGATTTTTTTATTGCAAAAAGCATATATACTATATATTCACAAGCAAACAATCACATTGAAATAGTCTTTTATCATACAAAATAAATATTAATCTAGAAAATAACATTTAAATATTAATTGTCACAAACAAGTCAAATACATAAACTATAGACTCCAAATGCAAAAATAATAGATGTTAAATTACATTTGTCATGATAGTCACGACAATTCGTATGCCTATCTTTGACGAGTGAATTTGAGAAATGTTCACTTGCCATTGAGTATTACTCTCGCCCTCAGAGTGTGTGGGTACAAATTCATAGTCAATCAAGTATAGTGATAGCTTAGGACGTAAGAAATAACATGATACGCTATATGCGCAATTTATCGCGCTTACGCTATTACTCACGCTATTTACGCTTCTACTCAAAATACTTGCGCTATTCAGGACAAAACGCTATTTTATTTGCTCTTTAACGCGTATTTCCGCTAAACTGCGAGCTCGCTACTTTGCGCTTTTTAAGTTATTATCCACTCCACTCATACGAATTATTAGTTAGACACTCGTAACTTTACTTTTCTTAATCGATTCGTCCTTAATAATCAATAATAGCAAAGCCTCAATTCAGTTTGGGCTAACTTTGGACCAAATCGAAATATATCCGGAAAAGTCGATGCTTGCTTGCGTGACTACTGTTCACACAATACGTTTTAGTCGGAATTTTGCTACCAATATTACAAGAGTTGAATTCAAAGAAAGAAATATACTCGCCATGCTGCGCTAAATAATATATATATATATATATATATATATATATATATATGCTCTATGTTAAAAAAGTCTACCCATGTACGATTTGCGTTTGACTTTTTGGAGGATTTTTACGTTGTTGACATGCGTACTTGTTCGTACGTACTTTGGTGGACTTCGTAACGAATTATCGATGAAATCAAGCATGTCCAAAATTATTTATTTCTTTCACCATTTCGATCGTTGTAAAGTCACAATATTATAAAAATCAACACCTATTATTTAGTCGTCATACAATGTTTGAGGCACGGCATGTATCGTTTTCACTTTTCGTGTCTCTTTTTTGTTTTTTTTCGATTCTTATGTTCGATTGCAGATATGGAGACGAACGAGTGTACGGTGAACAATGGAGGATGCTGGCAGAACCAGGCCGCCAACATTATTGCGTGCAAAGTGAGACGAAACTTTTGCGACGAAAAAATTCTTGCGCTATTAATTTATTGCGACGGTATATCTTTTTTTTTATTACAGGACACATTTAGGGGGAGGATCTGTGAGTGCCCCGTCGTCCAGGGAGTTAAGTTCATCGGCGACGGTTATACGCACTGCGAAGGTCGTCAAATTCTTCACAAAAATACGCCTTTCATTATGCATAAAGTATCTAAGATTGTCAATTTCGTATGATTGTTAACAGCGTCTGGCGCGCTGAGATGCCAAATAAACAACGGAGGATGTTGGAAGGCGATGAAGAACGGTCGGACGTACTCAGCGTGCACGTAAGAAAAATCCCGAGAAACCGATCGCTCATTACATTACATAACATTATCAGTGCATTCAACATTTGATCTTTTTATTACGACGAAAAATGCCCATAAACTTTTTTTCTCAGGACAACGACACCACAGGATGCAAGTGCCCTGCGGGATTTCGGGGCGACGGAATCCACACATGCGAAGGTATAACCACTCCAAAGTTCGAAATGCGCTTTTTTTATATATCGAATTTGTTCGAATAACGAAAAACTTCGACTGACAGACATCGACGAGTGCAAAGAGAAGACGGCTTGCCAGTGCCCTCACTGCAGGTGCAAGAACACTTGGGGAAGCTACGAATGCAGCTGCCGAGGCTACAACTTGCTTTACATACACGAACACGACACGTGCATCAGTAAGCAGTAATCAAAGAACTACTGCCAATTAGTTGTATACGTAAATTCTTTGCGTATACTTATTGATCTATTCCATCTATTGCCAATTGATTGTAGAATGATACTGCACTTGGGCTGATGGGCTAAGGCTAATTCATTCATTTCTATATCATTGGCTAAATTTGTACAGGCAAAGAAGCTAACGGAGAGGTTGGCTGGGGAGTGTTTTGGGTGGTCTTTCTCGGCCTCGCCGTCGCCGGAGTTGCGGGATTTGCTCTTTACAAGTATAGGATCCGTGTAAGAATACTAACTAACTGAAAGAAGAAGAATAAAATCCAATTTTTATCCCGTTTTTTTTTTCTTTATATTTGAAGACAATTTTTTTTTTTTGATTGGTACTATGTTGTTTGTTTTTGTTGTTATGGGTCAAATGAAGACGTACATGGACTCGGAGATTCGAGCCATCATGGCACAGTATATGCCTTTGGACCCAAGGAGAGTTAGCCAACGATCTCATACCACAAGGCAGAGTTTGATTTTTCATGGCTATTAGGGTTTGATCGATTGAGTAATAAAGATCTACGTTGTTCTTTGTTTTGTTTAATAAGAAGAGGTAATAGGAATTTTGGGGCCAAGACGACGAATGAATTTGATTCGTGTGAGGTGGAGGGCTACACGTGTATTTCTACTTAATCGTAACGCTGTTGATTAGTGTCGTTTTGTGTGGTGTGAATCATTCATTAGATGTATGTGTGATAGAATTAATATAATACGTGTTAGGTGCATGCATATAGGCGATACTGTAGTTTAATAATAGACCGCTCAATCGTCGAAGGCCACAAATTATTATATTATGAATCATATGGCGAACACTTTTTTGTTGAAAATATAAAATATAAAATAGCGCAGTAAATCCACGAAAAACTGCTAAGTATTATTTTAAAGGATAAATTACGTGTCAGAATCCATTTATAGTTTTACTTTGGGTCCAGGCCCTATCTAGGTTTCGTTCACTGATAAGGACCAACTGTTTGGAAATTTTAGAGAAAAACATCATTTAGAAACGAAATGACATATTCACCCTCCTAATTTGCCACAATTACACTGAAATACCATCGTCTTCAACATCCGATCGAAATGCAGATCTCACCAAAACTTGGGTTCAAACTTGGGTTCAATCTTGTGTTGCATATCAAACTATCGATATTATTACATGTGATAAACCCAAATCAAAGAAATATCGTCAATTTGCTAAGATTGCAGTTGCTGTGACCAAATATGTTGAAATTATCGTCAGTTTGATATGAATGTTGATAAGTTTCGCAAAAATAACAAATGTCTTAAGGATAATAACAAATGTTGACACAGAAATAACACATCACTGAAAGGTAATAACGCCTTGTTTGCCATAAATAACACATCATGTATACAAACAATGGATCGGGAGAAAATGAACGAAAATCACAAACGACAGTAAAAATAGATGAAAACATCATAAATCACGTCGTTATTGTAAGAAAACATCATAAATCTCATGGGTACCTCGAATTTATACCGATTAGTTGCAAGAAACGGATATTGTATTTTCTCCAAATCGTGTAAAAAAGAAATACTTGTAACATAGCAAAAAATAACAAATGTCTTATGGTTAATAACAAATGTTAACTTAGACGTAACACGTCGCTGAAAGGTAATAACACTTTGTTTGTCGTAAATAACACATTATGTATACAACCAATGGATCGAGAGAAAAAGAACGAAAATCACAAACGACACTAAAAACAAATGAAAACTGCATAATCACGTCGTTATTGAGTCAATAATGTAACATAAACCTCAATTTCTCATGGGTACCTCAAATATGTACAGATTACTTGCACGAAACGGATATTATATTTACCCTAAATCGTGTAAAAAGAAATAGTTATCGCATAGCAACAAAAACAAATGTCTTATGGTTAATAACAAGTGTTGACTTAAAAGTAACACGTTGCTGAAAGGTAATAACACATTTTTTGTCGTAAATAACACATTCTACATACAACCAATGGATCGGGGCAAAAAGAGCGAAAATCACAGACGACTCTAAAAAATAGATGAAAATTGCATAAATCTCGTCGTTATTGACTCAATAAGGCAATATAGACCTCAATTTCTCATGGGTACCTCGAATTTATACCGATTAGTTGCAAGAAACGGATATTATATTTTTCCTAAATCGTGTAAAAAAAATACTTATAACAAAGCAAAAAATAACAAATGTCATATGGTTAATAACAAATGTTGACTTAGAAGTAACACGTCTCTGAAAGGTAATACCGCCTTGTTTGTCGTAAATAACACATTCTGTACAACTAATGGATCGGGGCAACAAGAGCGAAAATCACAGACGACTCTAAAAAATAGATGAAAACTACATAAATCTCATCGTTATTGACTCAATAAAGTAAAATTGACCTCAATTTCTTATGGGTACGTCGAATTTATACCGATTACTTGCAATTTATGTCAAAATCTAGATTCGATTTATCATTATATTCTCAATACGCTAAAACCGCATAAATGTCGGTGTTATTGGCCCAATCGACTAAAGTTAATGCCGGTGTTAAAGTTTGTGTTTTATTAGTGAAACTATGATTAAGCAAACAAAAACTTACGTTTTAACACAAAGATGATAACTGATAGCATATGGACATATTGTCATGACGGATTGATCTATGCTGATAACACATAGTTCGGAATTTTCTAGAAGCTTCGCGATGCATCTGGATGGTTCTGTGTGGTCAGTGAATACCACCATGATTGACCCGTTATATATTAACACATTTTCACAATAAAATACCTCTTCCTTATGTTAGCGAAATCAAGAAAAACTTACGTTATAACACAAAATAGTGGACTGATAACGGATTATATTGTTGTCAATAACACTTTACTAATTCGATAAATTTCGATCGTTGATGCACTTATTCCAGAAGGTGTAAGATTTTCATAAAGGAAAATATATAATTTGATGAATTTAAACCAAAGAACTCACTCACAAATCAAATTTTATTGACGTTGAGGTTAATGGTCCAATGTTGTGGTTGTTTGTCATGTAACCAAGGTCCCATTCGTTGCATAGAGTATACTTCATAATGTGAAATGTAACATTAAAAATTATATCACGAAACAGCTCTAAGTTCGACATTACATCACAAGCAACATTTATAAAATATAACCTAAACCCTAACCCCAAAATCCTAACCCCAAAACCCTAAACCTCGAACCCCCAAACCCCGAACCCTAATTTATAAACTATAAACACTAAACATAGAAACCCTATTCTGAAAACTCAAATTGGTAACGCTTTACTTCGTAACTGTAACACATTATTTTATGGACCCTTTAAGCAAGAAATTGATAATCCCGCCAATAGTCCCCTGAAATTCCCTCCCAATAGTACGCCAAAAAATTAAGATTCCCGCCCAAACTATAAACACAAGTGTTCCTTCTAATAACAGATACAAACTTACGGGTATCACTTTATGCTTTTTCCGAAAATATATACTTCCAAAACATCCTTCAACCCTCTTTAATGGCACGAAATTGAAGGACCCCACAAAATTCAAAGTTTATTACCTAATTATTGAAATTATTATTAATTTGATCGTGTGTATGATTTGTATATTTATTTTCAGCTTTAATCGTCAGAAATAACGAAATATAGAAAAGAATAGCAAATGCCTTATAGATAATAACAAATGTTGACTTAGAAGTAACACATCGCTGAAAGGTAATAACGATTGTCTGTCGTAGATAACACATCCTGTATACAAGCAACGGATCGGGAGGAATATAACGAAAATCACAAACGACACTAAAAACGGATGAGAAGTGCATAAATTTCGACGTTATTAACTCAATAAGGTAAAATAGACCTCTCATGGGTACCTCAAATTTATACCGATTAGTTGCAAGAAAAGGATATTATATTTTCCCTAAATCGTGTAAAAACGAAATACTTATAACATAGCAACAAATAACAAATGTCTTATGGTTAACAACAAATGTTGACTTAATAGTAACACCTCGCTGAAAGGTAATAACACATTATCTGTCATAAATAACACATTCTGTATACAAGCAACGGATCGGGAGGAATATAACGAAAATCATGAACGACACTAAAAACGGATGAAAACTGCATAAATTTCGGCGTTATTGACTCAATAAGGTAAAATAGACCTCAATTTCTCATGGGTACCTCGAATTTATACCGATTACTTGCAATTTATGTCGAAATCTAGATTCGATTTACCATTATGTTTTCGAATTTGCACCCTAATTAGACAAGTAAATTCTACCTCGTGCATCGTCAATATCATAATGAATCCAACATGACATGTCGAATCGGTTGGATGGGTCAATCGGATTTTTTTGTGCTCGATTCAGTGTAAGAAAAATGAGTTCGAAAAAATTCTGTTGATAACGTTTTGCAGTAGCAAAGTAACACAATATTGTTGAAAAATAACGTATCTGTTTTCCAAAATAACAATATGCTGTAACTGTATAACATATACTGAAGTAAAAGTAACGCTTCATATAAGACCAAAAAAGCATGTCGTGACTTTCGCTGGAAAAAATGAGCAACGGGTATTTTCGTGAAATCCTATTTTTGGGTCCTTTACTCGATTTTTACAAAAAGTAGGTCTCTTAAACTAATTCCATTTCTGACAGGGCCTGAATAGAAAATGCAAACTTTATCAGGGCCTGACATGAAATTCTCCCTATTTTAAACTCATTCAGTCACCACATGCTGCTAAAGTCTACAATAAATGTCAGATCCACATTAATTTATTTCTTCAATTCAATTGGAACGGACGTATGGTCTAAAGTTTCAACCATAATATTATATAATAAAAAGCATGTGAACCTCAAATTCCTATTTCAATTTACCCAACTGTAAAATTAATTGCTTCCTTATAAACTTCTTCATAATAAAACAAAGTATAAGGTCATTGTCAATGTCGCGTAATCAGCCCAAACCTCAATCAATTGAAAATCTGACGCAGTAACAAAAACAAAATTAAGTATCCAAATTTGTTTCTTTTTCCAATAAAATAAAATATATTGGAGTTAAAAATCGATATTCAAATTGGCTTATATAAACGCTCAACCTATTATTCATCAACGACAACCATAGCAAAACACTAACCCGCACTTTGTCTTTCGTCTTCTTTCTCCTTTTTTTTTCTTTATTTTATTTTCTTTCTTTTCCTTTTTTTGGGTCATTTTTTCTTCTCGAATTCATCATCAACCTGACTCCTTTTCGTCAAATTATTACAATTGAATCCTTTCACCGTCGCGGGTCGGGTCGGATCTAAAGACCCGTTTCGTAAAGACAATGATAGACGCCGACGCGCTCGACGATTCTCCTTCCTCAGAAACGCCGGCGCAACCACCGCCAGCCACGTGGCCGAAGGAGGTCACCGTTAAATACCAGGTCGGAAAGCTCTTGGGGTGCGGCGCATTCGCAAAGGTATACCACGCGCACGACGCCGCGACTGGGCAGAGCGTGGCTATAAAGTCCATAAGCAAGCGCCACGTCATCACCTCGAACCTCGCCGCCCTCGTCAAGAGGGAGATCGCCGCCATGCGACGCCTGCGCCACCGCAACATCGTCCGCCTCCACGAGGTCATCGCCTCAAAGACCAAGATCTACTTCGTCATGGAGTTCGCCGACGGCGGCGAGCTCTTCGACATGGTCTCCACCAAGGGGAGGTTCGGCGAGGACCTCAGCCGCCGGTACTTCCGCCAGCTGATCTCCGCCGTGGGCTACTGCCACTCGCGCGGCGTCTACCACCGCGACCTCAAATTGGAGAACCTCCTCCTCGACGAAAACTGGGAGCTCAAGGTCACCGACTTCGGCCTCAGCGCCCTCGTCTCCGACGGCGACGGCGGCGGTTCGTTGCTGCACACGATGTGCGGGACCCCCGCCTACGTGGCGCCGGAGGTGCTCGCAAAGAAGGGCTACGACGGCGCCAAAGTGGACGTATGGTCTTGTGGGGTCATTCTATACGTCCTAAACGCCGGCTATCTGCCGTTCAACGACCGTAATCTCATGGCCATGTACAAAAAGATATACAGAGGAGATTATCGCTGCCCGAAATGGACATCGCCGGAGCTAAAACGGTTGTTAAAACGGATCCTCGACCCGAACCCGAATACGAGGATCACCATACCCGAGATTCTAGAAGATCCATGGTTCGGTAAAGACGGCTATAGCCATAACTCGCCATCATACGACTGTCAGTTTTCTGTAGAAAGAGAGTTTCAGTTCAAGGATATTTACTGCAGCTCCGAATCCGAGTCCGAAAAATTCCGACCCGAACCGCGTTTCTTGAACGCGTTCGATTTGATATCGTTTTCTCCGGGTTCGGATCTATCGGGTCTGTTCAACCACGTCCACAGCGAAAGCTTCATATCAGACGAATCGCCTGAAGGAATAGTTGAGAAGATGAAGTCGCTGGGGAGAGAGGAGAGCATGGGCGTCGTCGTGGGTCAGAAAGGCGGCGCGTGTGTCAGGTTGCATGGGCTGAACGGCCGATTCACGGCGGTGGTGGAGATCAGCCGTTTGACGGCGGAGCTGGTGGTGGTGGCGGTTAGGACCAACGGCGACGGCGGTGTTTGGAGAGAGAAGCTGAAGCCGAGGTTGAGTGGCTTCGTTCATCACTGCACTGATACCAGTTGGGTTGAAGCTTAAGGGTTTGACTGAACTTTTTTGTTTGTCAGAACTGAACAAATTCAGAAGTACGTTAACAGTTGTAAACTGTATGTAAAAAGGATTGAAGTTCTTCAACGGTCGTTTTTCTTACACGAAACGAAAACTATATTGTAGGATTATCGGGTTGAATTTTGTAAATTGTTTTTTGCCCGGTGGTCTATTTGAGCGATTGCATTGCTAAAATGATGTGTGTTGGGCGATTAAATGTTTGGATGTTTTTTTATGAAAAAAAAAATGATCAAAATGACAAAATATTGATTCTCAGCAAAGCTCCAAATGATTTTATTTTAAGGGATACGGATTGGTAAGTGCGGGTTGCTATCAGATAACTTATATAATATTTATCTTCTCAATTTTTTAATAAATTAAAATATATTTCGATGTTGTCAATGATTTGGGAGTGTATAGATAGATCAGTCCAGTGCAATGCAACGTTATGATTTTCGGAATATGGTAATTGTTTATTCATTATTTTATTTGAAGCTCCAAGAAAAAAACATTTGCACGGTAGCTACGTGGTCCAATAATTAGGGATAGGTATGTGTCTTTATCGCGATATAGTATTTTACGTATATAAAACAAATTGATTCGTGAGGATATAATTATAATAAATTAAAAGTTGACGGGTAAATAGGGGTGTTCAAATTAACCGAAAACCGAAAAAACCGACTGAACCGTAAAGAACCGAACCGAAAAGACCGGAACCGAAAAAAACCGAACCGAATTGTAAAAAACCGAACCGAACCAAATTAAAATGGTTCGGATATCGGATTAAGCATACGTAAAACCGAAAAAACCGAAAAACCGAACTGAAATTATCATACTACATTAAAAATAAAAAATATAAAAAATAATTTGTTTTTCTCCCATAACGTAAACAACACAGTAAATATAATTTCATTGGTATACTTTTTTCCATTTTTAGGTGAATGTTTTACTCACCAATCAAATACTATTTTTCTCCCAAATAATTTATAGTATCTTCATATGAATGTTTTTATATTTTGGTTAGATTTTGTTACATTTTCATGTTGTTTTTTTTCGGACCTTTGAATTATTTTGCTACATGTCACGTTCCACAAATCTTCTTTGATTTTTAATAACCATAAATTGTTTTTTGTATTTTCAGCTCATAATATATTTTTTTGTTGATATTAAATTCCTAACCGAAAAAAGGAACCGAAAAAAACCGAACCGAATTATAAAAAACCGAACCGAACCAAATTAAAACGGTTCGGATATCGGATTAAGCATACGTAAAACCGAAAACCGAAAAACCGAACCGAAATTTGAAAAAACCGAACCGAACCGACCGATGAACACCCCTACGGGTAAATGATAATTACTCTAATTAAATTAAATTAAAAAAATACAAGGGTAAAATAAGATTGACACAATGTTTTAAAAACTGCATTGCGTGATGTGTCGCGTTTTAGTGGCAATAGCGCGTAGCATAAAAAAACGTAGCGTAGCGTGTGAGCTTTTTGGGCAGATTTTTTATTGCAAAAAACTATATACTATATAATCGCAAGCAAACAATCCATCTGATCTTTTCCACAAATTTCCTGCGATTTTAAACGTTTTTCGGCCGCGACAGACGAGATGTCGGCCGCAACATTCGAACTCGGCCGAGATCTCGCCGCGCAGATGATATCTCCCCCGCGTCAGAGTCGTAACCGCACCAACCCGTATCTCTGGCGCGGGAAGGGCCGATCCAGCTCCGGTTCGGCCGCACGGTGAACCATGATATCAGCAGCTGATTTTTGAGAGGTAGGGATAAGATTAGAAGATGTTGAAGAATTGCCGATACTATTTTTGAAGAGTTGAGAGCCATTAACATATTTTTCGTTCGTTTTTAATTTTTTACTTTTTTAGATTATTATATCGCTTACGGCAGACGACTCTGTGCGTGTGGAGAGAGCAGCGGCTATGGAGACGGCGATTAGCTTCAGAAACTTACTTGTTTCTCCTAATCAATTCGTCAGCTCGTCCGGCGCTGGTAAAATACTGACGATTTTGGTTGTGATGCATTTTTTTTAGTCGTTTTTGTTGGATTATTGCTTCATCATCCCGCTTTGGTGATTGTTATGATAGCTTCTGCATAATCGGCTACAAAGAGACTCCAAACTACATCATAAGTTCAACTTCGAGCACAAAACCTACACCTAATAAACACCACTACTTCCCACGGATTCATCATTCGCACCCGGTGCCTGATAAGCACACTCAAGCCCATTTTTCTTAAATACATTGACCAAAAGTGTGGCGACCCTCACTTTCTAATACTAATTATGGCGGATTTTCGCAACGTAAGTCGCGGAAGACCCGTCTAATTAAAAACTTTCCTAAAATAAAATATATTACAATCATATTCGTCTACGTCGTCGTTACTATACAAGGGCCGTAGCCCCCAAAATGGAAAAACGCTCAAAATCCTAATCGCTCCACAGGTCGCATCCATGTACAGCCTCGCCCTCAAAAGTCCATGGAGCACCGCCGTCAGCCCGCCTTAGCCTCGACGCGCATCAGCGCCGGGCTCGGTACCTACAACACGTAAAACCCTGAGCTATTTGCTCAGTAGGTGAAATATGCATGAATGCACCGTGCGCTCGATCCCATCCCATACATCTCACACATGCACGCTCGACTCGACTCATCACATCCCACGACACCCCGTGACTCAACGCTATACACCCTCGGGTATCCCACTCAGATCGCTTTAGAATGGGAAGGCTTCTCAGGTCTCTTTAGAGTTACCCACTTCCCCGAGTTGAGGTTCGCGTTCGGTCTGTCCACTCAGGTCTCTTTAGAGTGGTACGTACTAGAACTTTCCCCTCGCCTATTGCTCGCTCGGCCCACTCAGGTCTCTTTAGAGTGGTACGTACTAGAGCATGGGCAGCCTACTCAGGTCTCTTTAGAGTGGCATACACCCAAACCACTAACGTCCCAACGCTCGGGCGGCCAACTCAGGTCGCTTTAGAGTAGCACGCACCCAAGCACCAGCCCACTCAGGTCTCTTTAGAGTGGTACCTACTGGAGCACGGGCAGCCTACTCAAGTCTCTTTAGAGCGGCATTCACCCATCCTCTATCCAACACACGGACCAACACCACTCGCCGACTCCCCACACGTTACCGTTCCGCACGGTACCCCATTCCCTCGCACTGACATGGAATGCAAGTGCATGCAAGTGTAGTGCAAATAGCATATGACGTGCAGCAAGGGTACATAGGACGTGCGAAAATATTTAAAACATGTCAAACACATAATCCATGAAATTCACATAATCACGTAGTCATGTACGTTTCATATAAATATCACATAATCACATAACCACATAATTCATATAATTCACATAATAGGGTTACGCGTCGTAGGTGGATTTCACCTACCTGTCGTCCGTAGATTATTTGCTAATAATCCCGTGAAATTCTTAGCTCCTGGCCATAAGCATAAAATTATAATGTTTAATAACATCTCTTATAATATTAATTTACTTCTGTTTCTCCCAATCGATGTTGTGCTTTTAGGGATTTTTATTTCGATACTTCAAATATAGCCCACTACTACTTACTGTAATGTTATTATTAATCTTGGCTAATCCTATAGCTAGGTCTCTGAAAATAATTCAAACCAGATATAATTAATATCTTCGTTCCGAACTTTAATTTCCGCATCAATATTCCTAATTCATACAATTTTCATAATTATATTACATCAAAATCTCCGTGTTAAATTTTTACGGGTATTACAATCTCCCTCCTTAAAAGGAATTTCGCCCCCGAAATTCACCGAGGGGTAACGATTTCTTCTACTTACTGATCTATCTGTATCCTATTAAGGTAGAATATATTCCCACCTTCATTAGGTGACACATTTAAATGTGTGACCCAATTTCTACAATCATCTAATTCTTGATGTCTAGGCTCACTTATCTATTTTCCATGTCTTAGAAATATTTATTCCTACTTCCACCACACTTCTACTGCGTAACTCTGACATCTAGCATGGTTTACTTAAATGAAGTTGGGATCATTCTCACTTACGTCACATATATTTATTCCACACGAATAAACATGCGACTCTGAATAGGTATGCTTGCATTTCAAAATACCTGGCACCATTGATGGGTTCGGGGATCTTCTTCTTCGCTTGTTAAAGCGTACACTCGTGCTGGTGCCAGTGGAGGTCGTACTGGCACTGGGCCCGGGTTCCTGGGACGATATTCTTGACAGTCCTTTACAACATGTCCCAGTTTTCCGCACTTGAAACATTGCGGGTTGAACTTTGGTCCGACTCCGAAACATACTCCGCTATGGTATCGCCCGCATTGCGGACATTGGGGATTCATAGTTGGGGGTCGAAACGGATAGTTAGTTGCTCCTAAGTTTGGTTTCGGTCGCCAGTTTTGCGGTCCCTGGCGATAATTCTGGTTGTTATTGGGGCCTACTTCGAAGTATTGTCGTTTCTTACTTCCGTTTCCTTGATGATTATCAATTTTCTTCTTCGCTTCCTGAGCTGCTAAAATCTGAGATTCTGCCTGCTCTGCAATCATTGCTCGTTCTGCCACTTGAGCAAACACAACTCCTCGCGTTCCGGCCATGCTAACGTCTCGGTAGATCTCAGGTTTGAGACCTACCTGGAATCGCTCGATCTTTAAAGCATCGTTCGCCACCATGTGCGGGGCAAAGCGAGACAGTTCTTCAAACTTGCGGATATATTCCGCGATGGGTTTTTCTCCTTGTTTGAGGTTGATAAATTCGTTCATCTTACGGGTTCGGTCATACGTTGTGAAATACTTGTCGCGGAACTATTGCTCAAACCTTTCCCACGACATAGTCATCGGGTCTTCCAAGATTTTGATGGTATCCCACCAAAATCTTGCGTTCCCACGGAGCATTGAAATAGCGCATAACACTTTTTCATTGTCGGAGATTCGGCCGTAGAGGAACATGTCCTCAACAGTTCGCAACCAATCCTCAGCCACGGTAGGATCAATAGCGTCCTCGAAAGTAGGAGGGTTCAATTTTCGGAACCGTTCCCCTATAATCTCTATACGCTCAGGCTGAGAAGAGGGTTGGCTTGCGGAAGAAACTTGGTGATGGATGAGAGCATTAATCTGATCCGATTGTCGCTGGATCAGTTCCGTAAGCCTCATAATTGTTGAGCCGCGTTCATGTATCGGGGACTCAGGTTCGTCCCTGCGACTCGAACTACCTACGTTCTCTCTACGAGTTTTCGGCATTTTTATTCCTATTATCTACAAGTAGCCACATAAGCCAATATCATTTTAAGCAAGTAATCACATCGTACCGTAAAACATATAGGCAAGGCTCATCCCCCACGCTTTTGAGCGGCCGTACATGGACAGTCTACAGAATCTATATCCTAAGCTCTAATACCACCTGTGGCGACCCTCACTTTCTAATACTAATTATGGCGGATTTTCGCAACGTAAGTCGCGGAAGACCCGTCTAATTAAAAACTTTCCTAAAATAAAATATATTACAATCATATTCGTCTACGTCGTCGTTACTATACAAGGGCCGTAGCCCCCAAAATGGAAAAACGCTCAAAATCCTAATCGCTCCACAGGTCGCATCCATGTACAGCCTCGCCCTCAAAAGTCCGTGGAGCACCGCCGTCAGCCCGCCTTAGCCTCGACGCGCATCAGCGCCGGGCTCGGTACCTACAACACGTAAAACCCTGAGCTATTTGCTCAGTAGGTGAAATATGCATGAATGCACCGTGCGCTCGATCCCATCCCATACATCTCACACATGCACGCTCGACTCATCTCGACTCATCACATCCCACGACACCCCGTGACTCAACGCTATACACCCTCGGGTATCCCACTCAGATCGCTTTAGAATGGGAAGGCTTCTCAGGTCTCTTTAGAGTCGCCCACTTCCCCGAGTTGAGGTTCGCGTTCGGTCTGTCCACTCAGGTCTCTTTAGAGTGGTACGTACTAGAACTTTCCCCTCGCCTATTGCTCGCTCGGCCCACTCAGGTCTCTTTAGAGTGGTACGTACTAGAGCATGGGCAGCCTACTCAGGTCTCTTTAGAGTGGCATACACCCAAACCACTAACGTCCCAACGCTCGGGCGGCCAACTCAGGTCGCTTTAGAGTAGCACGCACCCAAGCACCAGCCCACTCAGGTCTCTTTAGAGTGGTACCTACTGGAGCACGGGCAGCCTACTCAAGTCTCTTTAGAGCGGCATTCACCCATCCTCTATCCAACACACGGACCAACACCACTCGCCGACTCCCCACACGTTACCGTTCCGCACGGTACCCCATTCCCTCGCACTGACATGGAATGCAAGTGCATGCAAGTGTAGTGCAAATAGCATATGACGTGCAGCAAGGGTACATAGGACGTGCGAAAATATTTAAAACATGTCAAACACATAATCCATGAAATTCACATAATCACGTAGTCATGTACGTTTCATATAAATATCACATAATCACATAACCACATAATTCATATAATTCACATAATAGGGTTACGCGTCGTAGGTGGATTTCACCTACCTGTCGTCCGTAGATTATTTGCTAATAATCCCGTGAAATTCTTAGCTCCTGGCCATAAGCATAAAATTATAATGTTTAATAACATCTCTTATAATATTAATTTACTTCTGTTTCTCCCAATCGATGTTGTGCTTTTAGGGATTTTTATTTCGATACTTCAAATATAGCCCACTACTACTTACTGTAATGTTATTATTAATCTTGGCTAATCCTATAGCTAGGTCTCTGAAAATAATTCAAACCAGATATAATTAATATCTTCGTTCCGAACTTTAATTTCCGCATCAATATTCCTAATTCATACAATTTTCATAATTATATTACATCAAAATCTCCGTGTTAAATTTTTACGGGTATTACAAAAAGAATCTTAGTTCCTTCTAGGTGTTTGAACGGCACCAAACATCCCTCCTCAAGCTCGTGTGCATAGTAGAATGCGGACCAGCCGGTCGTAAAGGCCAGAGAGCCTTTGGCGCGAGACAACATCACCAACCATTGACGCTGCTGCGGTCCTTGAGGTGGAAGCAATGGCGGACCTTGTTACCTTGAATGAGTTCGAAACGAGGAGGCAGTTCCGAAAATAAGATGAAGACAGTTTATTAGTTCAAGATGTAAATGAAAATTGCTCCACTTAAACACACCTCAAACTCGCATGTACCATACCATGATCTTTTCCTGGTCCTTTCCACACATAAGTTTGACGAACCGAGTGATATTCGGAGGTGGATTTGTGTTTGCTTGACCAGCACAATTGGGTTGAGCCATGGGATAGGAGAGAGAGATGGAAAGAGTTGGAAATAATAGATGAAACTTTCGAAAGATATTCAGTGACGATATTGATGTGCTGTGCAAGGCTATTTATTATGGCATGAGGCTTAAGAATATTTTTTTTTAAAAAAAAAGAAAATTGAAGCGTGGCTTTTTTACCTACATATAATTTTGTAGATTCTGCAAGAATCTTGTCCGTAGATAACCTCGGACCTAAAACTGGACATGTGAATGGAAAAAGAAAAATTGAAAAGACTGCATGATTTACAATTTACAGAGATACGTGAACGAGTAAGCAAAAATAATAAGGGCTATTTCAAGTTCAGGTCCTATTAAGATGTTTGAATTTGGGTTCAGGCCCCACTTCAATGGGCTTTAGTATTAAGGAATAACTTTTCGAAAAAATCAGTGGTCAGGGACTAAAATGATGCAAAAAGACATATTTAACCCTGACATATGCCAAAATTACGCTGGATACCTAAATGATCCGATAAAAAGTTTTCAGGCAATTATAAAAGTTTTGCGCTGAATAAAAAACTACCTTTCATTTGGACAACACAGACAGTCTTGTATTGAGTACCATATGGTGTTTATTTAGTAACAAATTGTGTCGCAGAAGTAACACATTATTCAAAAATAATTATTAGTTAGGATCCCGTAACTTTACTTTTCTTAATCGATTCGTCCTTAATAATCAATAATAGCAAAGCCTCAATTCAGTTTGGGCTAATTTTGGACCAAATCGAAATATATCGGGAATAGTCGATGCTTGCTTGCGTGACTACTGTTCACACGTTTTAGTAGGAATTTTTGCTACCAATATATATTACAAGAGTTGAATTCAAAGAAAGAAATATACTCGCCATGCTGCGCTAAATATATACATACAGTTCAACTCTCTATGTTGAAAAAGTCTACCCAAGTACGATTTGCATTTGACTTTTGGAGGATTTTTACGGTGTTGACATGCGTACTTGTTCGTACGTACTTTGGTAGACTTAGTAACGAATTGTCGATGATATCAAGCATGTAAAAAGTTTTTTTTTTCTTTCACCATTTCGATCGTTGTAGAAGTCACAATATTATAAAAATCAACACCTATCTATTTAATTGTCATACAATTTTTTTTTTCATGGAGAGTAGACTTGTGTTGGATTTATTCTATATCTCTAATATATTAAAGGTCTTCGTTCGTATTAGGGCAATTAAGATCAGATTTGTACGGGTAATATTCCATGCTATATTGAGAGAGATTATAGCCTTGTTGTCGATTAAATTGCTGTACGAATATAGGCGTGGCAAACTCAATATTCAACTAGGAAAAAGCAGCAAATGATCATACATCTTCATATAATTATATATAGGAGTTTTTATAATAAATCGACCAAAATTTATTGTTCGAGATATTTCATCATTTGTTTTCTTTCGTTTAGCAAACATATTCTATGTTTAGCTGAAAAAGGGCGAACACTTCCATTAATATTTTTAACATTTCGTTAATAATAAAGAGTTTGTTTTATTTTTTGGGCGTTAATTTACAGGCAGGTATGACTCAGTACGGCCATCCGTAACCTTCCCCACATAAAAAAGAATTACAGTTCATAATTCATATATTGCCGTCTTAAATAAACAAATGAATAATATAATTAATCGTCGGCAGCCTTGGAATATTTATTACCCACTTGTCTTTTTCAAGTTCAACTATAATCATGTAATTACAGATACGCACTAAAACTATTAGTTAATTACTACTAAGCTGCTTTTCATAGTAGTCAACTAGTCATATAGACACCAATTTTCTTAGATAGAACTGATTTTTCAAGCTTCTTTATTGCTAACGAACGAACGAACAAGAAGGACGAAAGTTGCCAATTAGAACAATCACGGGGTCAATTTATAAATAATCTTATAGTACATAGACCAAATATTAATTATCCAGATAATTATTGAAAAAAGAGGACGAAAGCATAAGGTAAAGGACACAGTTCGTACTTCGTACAGTCCGCGATTAGAATATCTACCTTCCTTACATATTCACTCCACCGAATAACATAAATAAAGATTACTCCTCTCCCAAAATCTATTGACTTCGTTTTGTGGGGAGGGTATACGAGAGCAGAATACGACGTCGTCGTACTTTTACCGAATTGCCCTCGTCAAACTCCCCTGTCCTTGCGCGTACGGCATCGTCAAAACCCGTCGGCGCATCTCATCCTTTCCTTCTTTTGCCAGCGTTTCGTTGATAAGGGCAGTTACGTCATCTTTCGCAGCGTGGGATAGCTTTTCAAATCGAACAAAGCTTCGTCATTTTGGGTTTTGTGTGTATTGATAGATAAGATTCTTTCTTCCTCAGTCGACAACTCCACTTGGCAACCACTGCACGAATATAATCTGCTATTCCCTCGTTGTTCTGTTCTTAGTTATTGCCTCTCGTTCTTGCAACTTCTTTCCTCCTCTTACAAGCTATAGAAAAGCTGTTTTACTCTTGAAATAATCGAACCCACAAAAAGTATTGTCTTAATTTCGTAGATTACAGATCTAATAGCTTGTAAAACTTCGATTTTTATGGCGGAGAAGAAGCACAAGCCAATCCTCGTACCCGTGTCCAACCGCTTCGATCTTCTGTCCGAGGAGATCGTTTTCGTGATCCTAGATTTCCTCGACGAAGACCCACTCGACAAAAAGGCATTTTCCCTCGTCTGCAAATCGTTTCACTCCATTGAGTCACGCCATCGAAGATCCTTGAAGCCTCTGCGTTCCCAGTACATCGGAAAAGCATTGAATCGCTACCGTTTCGTCTCAAGCCTCGATCTTTCCTCGTGTCCGAGAATCGACGACCCCTCTTTGTCCGTTATTTCCAGCAGTTGCTGTAAGGAAACCTTGAGGTCGATTAATCTTTCTAGGTCGAGGTTCTTTTCCCACGTGGGATTGTCAAGTTTGGTCTTAAACTGCGAGAACTTAATCGAGTTAGATCTGTCCAATGCGACTGAGATTGGTGACGTTGCTGCGAGCGTTGTATCAAAGGCCAAGAACCTCGAAAAGCTTTGGTTAGTGTCTTGTAAGTCCGTTACAGATATTGGGATAGGTTGTATAGCCGTGGGATGTAAGAAGCTAAAGATTCTTAGCTTGAGATGGTGCCTCGGCGTCGGCGATTTGGGCGTGGGCTTGATCGCTGTCAAGTGTAAGGAAATTCGAAGCTTGGATCTTTCTCACTTGCCGGTAAATTTTCAGCCCTTTGATCGTCCTCTGCTTTTTTTTTTATTACCATGGATTTGATCTCTATGTTTGTCTTCTTTTTTTCGCAGATCACCGATAAATGCTTGCCCCAAATCTTAGAGCTCCCACGCCTCGAAGAACTGTCGCTCGAAGGCTGCTTTGGCATCGAAGATAACAATAACCTTTCAGCACTCAGACAAGGATGCAAATCTCTTGAGGTACTTGCCTTTAAAAATGTTTCATTACAATAACGATAAACCGAGACAAAAAGAACGCTTCTAAATTATCGCAGAAGTTAGATATGTCGAGCTGCCAAAGCTTGAGCGGCGAAGGCCTATCATCTCTGCTCAGTTCTGCTGAACGCCTACGTCAGCTCATATTATCATACGGTTCTCGAGTGAGTCTTCATCTTCTTCTTCTGTAAAATTTCATTACTATTCGTCTCTAACGTATATGTGCGTATATTTTAAGGTCGATATTGCCCTCGCTGATAGCCTACGTAAGCTAACGAACTTACAGTCCCTAAAGCTCGACGGCTGCCAAGTGACGAGCAATGGGCTCGAAGTCATTGGAAGAAATCTCAAAGTATCACTTAAAGAGCTAAGCCTACGCAAGTGCTTGGGAGTGGCCGACGAAGGGCTGTCGTCTCTCATTGCAAGACACGTAGACCTGAGGAAACTAGACATCACTTGCTGTAGTAAGATAACGCAAGTTTCCGTGGCGCAGATAACGAGTTCTTGCGTGTCCCTCGTTTGTCTGAAGATGGAGTCTTGCAGCTCCGTAGGGCCCGAGGCGTTCGCCTTGATAGGGAATAGGTGCGAGTTCTTGGAGGAGATTGATCTTACGGATAGCGAAGTCGACGATGAGGGTAATTTCTTTTTTTAATTTTTTTTTGCGTTCTTATGATGTAATAATGATTTGTTTCGATTTTTTTTGCGTGCGAAAATTTAGGGCTCAAGTCGATCTCGAGGTGCTCGAGGCTGACGAGCTTGAAGTTGGGGATATGCATGAATATAACCGACGAGGGTTTGGTTTATATCGGCGAGTGCTGTTCGAAGCTCAATGAGTTGGACTTATACAGGTTAATATATATATTTAGGATTATTTAGGTAAAGAGCTCCTATAAAAAATGGTTTTTTTTTTTTTTTTAAAATAGCCTCCAAACGTGTACGGCCACGTTTGCATGGGTTTGCAGGGGACCCGTTATATATAGCAGAAGTATCCTTAAATTTAAGGTCCTTGACCAAAAAGATAGGGTCAACTAGGCTATTTTTTAACAAATATTTGGCAGGAGACTAGGCTATTTTTTTAAAAAAAATACTTTGGTTCAGAGGCTATTTTTTTTTAAGAAAAACCCCTTCCACACAACACCATCCATTTAACATCATCTAATTTACGCTACTACAAATTTGTTTCAGGTTGCCCGAGATTACAGATACGGGCATTTCGTCGATCGCCCGGGGCTGCCCTAGCCTCGAAACGATCAACACGGCGTACTGCAACCACATAACCGACCACTCTCTGCTTTCGCTGTCCAAGTGCGCGAAGCTCAGCACCCTCGAGTGCCGGGGGTGCCCTTCCGTTACATCCTCGGGCCTAACCTCCATCGCTTACGGGTGCAAAAATCTCTCCAAGCTCGACGTGAAGAAGTGCAAGAACGTAGACGATTCTGGGATGATTCCCCTCGCCCAATTCTCCCAAAACCTCAAACAGATAAATTTGTCGTATACATCGGTGACTGACGTGGGCCTACTTTCGCTGGCGAGCATAAGCTGTTTGCAAAGCGTAACGATACTACACTTGGGCGGCCTAACCCCACGTGGGTTGGCGTTGGCCCTCGTCGCCTGTGGTGGGCTAACTAAGGTTAAACTACAGTCTTCGTTTAGGTCGCTTTTGCCCCGTGTCTTTTTCGAGCATTTGGTGGCTCGGGGATGTTCTTTCCAATGGAGGGACAAAGTATTTCAGGTCTATCTATATTCATTACATTACATAACCATATTATATGAATACTCTTTACTTCAGTCTTTTCATGGTCACAAACTGATATTGAGATCGCTTTTTTTTTTTTTTTTTTTTTTTCTGGGGTAGGTCGAATTAGACCCAAGGCGTTGGAAATTACAGTCGGCCGAAACTCAATGAAGCGAATATATATATCAGACGTAAGTCTGGCGAGAGAGTTTGTGTCCTGAAATAAGGGCAGAAAAGGCGAGCGAAAGGAAGGCGAGGAACTCCATGCTTATAGCTGCTGCCGAAGAATCTGTGAATAAGTTGTCTGCTCTTTGTCTCATGCTATTCGTCAAAGGAACAGCCGACGAAGCAGAGGACAGCAATAAGTACGCCACGATCTGTAAATATTTTTTTTTCCCGAGTTTCAGATTTTTTAATACAGTAGTATATCTTCATGTAAGAAGAATTGCTGCTCATTATTACATCTTATTAGAAAAACTAACCTGATCGCCGAGGAAGTCGAACAAAGCCAAGCTCTGATGTGAAAAGGGTTCCGTCGTATTTGCGTAGTAGACGAGGCGAAACCGCC
Organism: Craterostigma plantagineum; assembly: GCA_027422505.1. Taxonomy (NCBI): domain Eukaryota; kingdom Viridiplantae; phylum Streptophyta; class Magnoliopsida; order Lamiales; family Linderniaceae; genus Craterostigma; species Craterostigma plantagineum. The sequence goes on along the minus strand of JAPQWV010000003.1, from coordinate 28,407,702 downwards.
TCAGAGATTGGAAGCCAGTGTAGAGCGTCGAAATAATTGCTATCGCCAGAACGTACCTAATAATAATAATAATCATGTAAGAAAAACCATCAAAACTGTTTTGGGTAAAGAAGATGAAAAAGATTGCGGATTTGGAGATAGTAGGAAAAGAAAACCTGTATTCTTGGTATCGATCGAAGTCTTGCCAATCGCCATGTTCGTTAGTGGCCATTACGACGAATGCAACGAAAGAGAAGACAAGTGCCAACATGCGGAGAATCGTACATCCTTTTCCTAGGATGAAATCTCTGTTCAAACACTGGGAGATGTAAGGAAATGCTCCTTTGCTAGTCATCGTTTGGTTCTCTACGTCTTCAGCGCTAACCTTCGTCCCTGTCCTTGGGTTATTGTCATGATTCTCCATTGATTAATTAATTGATTGTAACCCTCAATTTTCTGGGATTTATGAAGGTTAGATATGCATATATATAGGAAGAGAATGAAACTACGTTATGATAAGAGGGGAAAAGAAAGCTTTCTTTAGCGTGTAAATCACTTTGTGTTCCATTCTTTTATGCTTCTCGTGAGGAGAAGAAACATCTCTGTACCCTTTTTCAGTTTCTTGATTAAGAATTAATAATCTCCTCACTTTAGGTTTAAAAGAGCTTTTTTTTTTTGTATTTACTTTATTTTTTTCACAATGTATGATGTTCAAGCAAGAAATGAATTCGATCAAAGAGACGGCAGATTGTTTCAAGGAAGAGATAATTTGATCTGAAGCTTCTAACAGCAAAAGCCACCAAATTAAAACAATGAGCCTAAACTATAGTTCACTTCACTTCACAAGATCTCCAATGTAGAAATCCTCAATCATATCAAAAACTCGGGTTGCATGTTGAGGCCTGTTATTGCAGGAAAACAAAAAGACGATGACTCGATCTATACATGTCAAGAACATTGCGAGAAAGTCTTGCAAAAAAGATCAAGAAGATCAATTTCCATGATACAGGACAATATTAAGCATCAGTGTTATAAAGAATGGCATGCTTGGCACTTGCATTTAACTTGTTTTCATTTCAAGAACTTCCCCATCTCACGAGCCATAAAGAAAGATAGCAAAATGCTAACAAATTGCTCGATATAAATCCTAAACGTGAAAAGCACACACAGCTAAAAAGGATGTTTTCTGAAAGTATAAAATAGTTGCTTACCCGAAGAAACCTTCGGTAGAATCATCACCTGCATGAGTTAGAATAGCATCACCGCCAGGGTGTTCTTCGACATAAGAGGTGACATCATAAACCTGGAATATCGTGAATATAAGCATCATTTTTGTCTACTGTTTGTTCATGGATTGTAATAACACTGCTTTGCAACACTTGAGAGAATATGAATCAACCTTCTCTTTGATGATGATCCAGCAATCAGTTCTACTGTTGTGCAGTGAAACTTCTTCTTTGGTGTAAGCTTTGGATCCCTAACAAAACCGACGATGAAAAACAAGCCTCAAATATTCGATCCCATTTCTTAAAACACAATTCTGACACCATATTTCACTAAAAGCTAAAAGTTAACTACAATAAACGCAATGGACAAAATCATCAAAATCAAACTTCAAATGTAGAGTATACCTTGGCAGTAACTTCCTTCTGAGGCACTTTTCCATCACCTACATTCATCTCAAAACGAAGCTATTAAGACCATAGTTACCACAAATGCAATGCTCCATCGCCAGTCATTAACAGAGAAAAAAGACTAACCAGATTTACGAAGAAGAGGGACAACGAGCGCACTTAAGAGCAGCCCAAGAAGAAAAGTGCCCAACACCAACAGATCCATGTATACCACTCACTTCGAGCACTTTCTACACCAAACAGAGAAAAAATATATATTATACAAAAACAAAAAATGGTCCGTTGATTCATCATTCGCTGATAAAATTACAATCTAAAACTACAGTCAACCGCAATCGATCACCTGTAATATTGATGAACGGCTGCTAGGGTTTGAGAAGCGATTATCGATCTAAATGTTGCGAAATTAGGCTGTTTTTGGACTCTTGTGCTGAGGATGGATTCTTCAAGAACTGAACTTCAAGAACTGAAGACAGTTGGTTACAGTGTGTCCTTCACGGGCACGTCTTTTTAGATAGAACGAAAATAGAAAATATTAATGATTATGTGTGGAATTAAGATATAAAATGATATTTTTATGATTATAATAAGATGAAACAAAATAGAGAGATGAAGTATGAAATCTGTTACCCTCGGGATTCTCGGCTAACGGTAAAATAACCCGCGACACGAAGATGACCCGCGGTGGGAAAGGCGGGAAGTGAAAGGCGAGGGAATTAGGGAAACACCCTCGCACGCTCGAGGAAGTCCTTCGCGATAAGGAAGCCCAGAAGGATCGACAAGCGCCGAATGAGGGAGAAAGGGGAAGGCTGGTCGGGCGGATACTGGGAAACCGAGGATGATAGTCGGGGCAATCCAGTCCGAGGGATGTCGGTCGGCCCAAACAGGTAAGTCCGAAAAAGTCCGATCGGAAGGGATGCGTCCGAGGGAGAGTCCGACCAGGGTGAGTCTACGTTGAGAAGAGGAAGTCAAGGCAGGGAAGGAAGGAAGAAGGAAGAGAGGAGAACGTGGGTTAAGTACGGAGACCACGATTCCCACACGACGCTCGCGAGAAAAGCGGGCTGGGGGAAAGACTAGGTCATGGCAACGGAAGTTGAATCTAGTATAAAAGGTAACGGTTAAGCTCATTTCCCAGGTATGCACACTTAAACGAAAACCGTTCTTACTAAGCCTAGCACCTGTCTTACTCCTTTTTACGAGCGAAACTAACTTAAGCATCGGAGGGGCGTCGACGGCAACCACCCCGGCCCCCTCTAACGCGTCTTGTTGGTTTTTGAGTGTTAGGCGAAGATATTCGTTATCGTTGGTTCAAGGAAGCGCGCGAGTTCGTCGGCAAACGAAGGTCGTTTTCAGCGGAACACATCATTGGCGCCGTCTGTGGTAACGTGAAAATGCATATTCCCAGAAACAAAACATGATGGATTCTGCAAACGACCCCACTCACCGATAGTAGAAGAGGTGCACACGGCGGAGGATATCGAGAGAAGGCTGAGAGAATCGTTCGACGTAGAGTTAGGAAAATTAAGGGCGGAAGTTGAGATGCTGAGGGCTGAGCGGACCCGAAAAACCCGCTGTGATTCGCCGCCGCTGAATGAAACGGAAGATGAGGAAGCCGAGCGACTGCGAAGGGAGGCAGAAGTTCCACACACCGAGGAGAAAAACAGAGAAGTTGGGGAAAAAACGCTGAGGGCAGAAATCAATGCCCTACGAGCTGAAAAGAGAAGAGGAGCGACCGAGCAGATAGCCGAGTGGGAGCGTATGAAGGACGAAATCCAAACTTTGAAGGAATTAACCATCCCGAAGGTGCCCCTCCCAGTGCAAAGGGGATCTCCCTTCTCAGATGAGGTTACTCGGGCCCCTCTGCCGAACAACTTCCGGTTTCCTGACATGAGCAAATACGATGGCTCAGGACCGCCCGAGGATCATTTAGCCAGCTTTGAGGGTAACGCCGCACTGTATCAGCTAGGAGACGAGATTAAATGCCGAGTGTTCGCCACAACTTTAGCTCGGGGAGATCTGTAACTTCACAGACTTCACCCGTTCTTTTCTAAGGCAATTCTCGAGCAGTCGAAGAAGGCCTTGCTAGGCGTTGAACTTATTGAATATGCGACAGGGAGATCAGGAGAATCTGCGAGACTACTTAAAAGGGTTCAATAAAGTCATGATGGAAGTGCCCAGAGCCACTCCAGATCTGTTAATCGCGGCCTTCCATAACGGGTTAAAAGAAGGAGACCTCTTCAGATCATTAGTGAAGAAATACCCGACCACAGTAGAGGATCTGATAGTCCGGGTCGAAAAATATGTGAGGATTGAAGAAGCGCACAGTTTCAAAAAGGGAGACACAAAACGGGCGATCGGGACAGTGGATGTTGCTTGCGAGCCAGTCCGTCCTCCGAATTTTAAGGAAGAAAATCCCAGACGAGAAATCTCGAAGGAGCCCCCGACCAGCCATACCCGATGGAAGATAAGTAAGGCGAGGGCGTTGGAAATGTGTGAAGGACGGTACGTCATAAAGGACCCTTTGGAAGCAGAAATGGACCAAGGAAGCCCGTCTCAGAAGAGTATTGCGAGTTCAATCGTGAGTATGGCCACACAACGGAAAGGTGTTTTCACCTGAATGATGAGCTGGAGAGACTGGTGGAGGCAAACCCCGATGCCCGAGCAGAATTCGTAGAGGGGGAAGGAGGGAACGCCCCTCACAAGTATCCTCGAAGAGAAATCGAACAAGAGAAGGAAAGGAGGCAATCTTATGCAAATGACAGATGCCCTGAGAAATACTAGCGGTCTTCAGGGCAATATCAACGATTCCCCAAGCGAAGGCGGATCGAGCTACGAAGGGAGACCAATGCTGATCGAAAACAAGACAATCGCCGACGCACTCCTGAGCATAACCGAGCACCTGAAAAACCTTACGCACCCCCTCGTCGGATCAACATGATATCGGGTGGACCTGGATCGGAGATTCGAATAGAGCCGGAAGGCCGAGGTGAGAAAGTTGGAGAGTTGGGAGATAACTCCGGGGAAGAGGCGCTCAGGACCAACCATATCGTTCGGGCCGGAGGATTTCCACGGAGGAGATGATACCCATGAGGATGCCCTGGTTATCCGGGCTGAGATAGCCAACCACGACGTAGGGAGGGTGTTCGTTGACAACGAGAGCTCGGTGAACATCATCTTCAAAGAGACAATGAATCAGATGGAGTTAGGGGAGTATCACATGGACTCGGTAGGGGCAGCTTTGTTCGGATTCACAGGGCATGCGATCGAGGCTGTAGGGTTGATACGGTTACCCCTGACCCTCGGGTCGGGCGAGCTGAAGAAGACCAGTATCACTTCCTTCCTGGTGGTCGATATGTCTTCCTCTTACAACGTCATACTAGGCCCGCCCGCCCTAAGTTCGTTCGCAGCTATTGCCTCAGCCCTACACCAGAAAATGAAATTCCCCATTGGAAACCAAGTGGGGGAGGTACTCGGGGACAGGAAGATAGCGCGCAAATGCTATGTGGAAGAAGTGAGGATCGAGCTGAAATCTTTGAAGAGCCATCGATACAGTCATCCTCGGAATCGCGAGGCTTCCTTTGCCATACACACGACTCAGGGACTGACGACCGAGGAGGAGGTCATGATCCGACCCCCCTCGGGGACAGTCAAAATAGCCTGAGATCTGCCACCCAAATTAAAAAAGGATCTTATCGAGCAGTTGAAGAAGAATGAGGATGTTTTCGCCTGGAGCGTGAACGAACAAACAGTGATACCCCGAGAAGTGATGGAACTCCGACTGAATATCTCCCACACCGTCCGTCCTGTTTTTCAGAAGAAGAGACATTTAGGGGCCCAAAAGGATGCGGTAGTGAAGGAGCAAGTCGGGGATCTTCTCAAGGCAGGATATATTCAAGAAGTTCAGTTCCCAACTTGGCTCTCGAATGTCGTCCTAGTTCCCAAGTCGGGTGGGAAATGGCGAATGTGCGTGGACTTCATAGATTTAAACAAGGCATGCCCGAAGGATTGCTACCCCCTGTCGATCGATTAATTGGTGGACTCCACAGCCGAGCACGAGTTATTGTGTTTTCTTGATGCTTTCCAAGGCTACTATCAGATCGGGTTGGCGGCAGAGGACCAACCCAAGGTCAGCTTCATCACATCTGAGGGAACTTTTTGCTACGTGGTCATGCCATTTGGGTTGAAAAATGCGGGGGCTACATATCAAAGGCTGATGGATCGAGTGTTCAAAAACCAGATTGGGAGAAATGTGGAGGTGTACGTAGACGACATTTTGATAAAATCTAAGACACAAAACAGTTTCTCGGCGGATATCCGGGAAACCTTTTCTACGACCAGAAGGTATGAGCTGAAACTGAATCCCACCAAGTGTACGTTCGGGGTTCAATCGGGAAAATTCTTGGGATATATGGTCACTAGATCGGGCATCGAGGCTAACCTCGATAAGGTGAAGGCCATCGCAGACATGACATCGCCGAAGACCTTCAACGACGTCCAAAGATTGACCGGGAGGATCACGGCGTTGTCCCGATTCATCTCTCGATCAGCCGAACGAAGTATGCCGTTCTTCAAGGTGTTGCGGAAAGTGAAAGACTTCGAGTGGACGCCCGAATGTGAAAAGGCCTTTTAGGAGCTGAAGAAATACTTGAAGGAGCTACCGGTGCTGAATAAACCAAAACCCGCGGAGGAGCTAACAGTCTACCTTTCCACTACCCCTCGAGCAATTAGCTCTGTTTTGGTCAGGGAGGAGGACAAAATACAGAAATCGGTTTGCTTCGTCAGCCACATCTTGGAAGGAGCGGAGACCCGATATTCATCTCAAGAGAAACTACTCCTGGCATTGGTGGTCACGGCGCGGAAGCTGAGGCCTTACTTCCTTTCTCATCCGATCGTGGTGTTGACAAATAGTCCGTTGGGAACAATCGTGACCACCCAACCCGATGTATCAGGGAGATCGATCAAGTGGGTGACTGAGCTGGGTGAGTACGACATCTAGTTCAAGCCTCGAGTAGCTATCAAGGCACAGGCCCTAGCAGACTTCATTGTCGAGATGGTAGAAGAGGGACCTGCAGAGATGTGGAAGGTTTACGTGGACGGGTCCTCTTGCCAGCAAGGAAATGGTGTGGGGCTTGTGTTCGTGTCACCCTGGGGGAAGAAACCAGCTTGGGGGTAAGGTTAGACTTTTCGAGCATCCAACAATGAGGCCGAGTACGAGGCATTGCTGCTCGGGATGAGGACGGCTGGCAGAATGGGACTAACCCGAGTGACCTTCTATTCTGACTCGCAGCTGGTGGTCCAGCAGACAGAGGGGAATTTTGCCATCAAAGAAGAAAGACTAGCCGATTGCGCCAAGACCTTCGAGAAGATGAAAGAGAAGTTTGAGGAATTCAAGCTAGTACTCATCAACCGAAGGGAGAATGAAAAAGCAAACCGGATCGCCAAATGGGCTAGCGCGTTAAATCCTCCCAAGGAAGGAATTAAGACAGAAAGGGCCCCGCAAATCCACCAGATAGAAGGAAGGGAGAAAATAAACCCCGAGGATTGGCGATACGACATCTACCGATACCTGGAAGAGCAAGTCCTTCGAGGATAGGGTTCGGACCCGAACGACCCACAAAAGGGCAAGCCGCTTCATGATCATCGACGGGATCTTGTTCAAAAGATCCTACGCAGGCCCCCTGCTGAGATGCCTATCTAAGGAGGAGTCTGAGGAAGTTTTGGTGGATATCCATGAAGGAAGTTGCGGAAGCCACATCGGTTATGGAACTTGCATAATATGAAGTAATAATAAAATAGAAATTAGAATAATATTAAGCATCACATCAAATGAAATAGAATAGCTGTCCACTGGTTTCTAGAACGACACAAGCAAAGATATGTATACATACATGTATATATGTAGAGAACATATTTATGAATTGGGAGATTCATCGCGTAACAGTAAACTTTAATTTCATCAAGTTACGGTGATACTCAATTGGCCATTTCTCAACACTTCTTTCTAGTTTAGAGCTAATTGACTCGTTTCTTGGCCTTATTATACTCATCAAAACTGACTATGTTACTCGACATCAGCCGAACTGCATTATACTGGCAATATCTCCTGCAAATCAAGATATTGCAACCTCTGATGCTATTAAACTAGCCAGGGAAGTGGATCCGTCAGGTAATGTAATGATTTTAGATCATATTGGATGTAAACAAAATTATTATTGAACAAGATATACTTTGTCAAATGTTATTTCGCCTTTATATTTCAGTCGTAACGTGTAGGTGAACGCGCATTTGGCGTGGTGACAAAACTGGATCTAATGGACAAAGGCACTAATGCACTTTGATGTAATCTCTCTCTCCCTCTCTCTCTCTCTCTCTCTCTCTCTCTCTCTCTATCTATCTATCTATCTCCGAAAATTTCCTTAATTCTTCTTGACTATAGGTTCTAGAAGGACGAGCATATCGTCTACAACAACCATGGGTAGGTATTGTGAACCGTTCACAAGCAGAAATCAACAAAAACGTGTACATGATTTCTGCCAGGAGAGAGGAACGAGAATATTTTGCTACCAGTCCTGATTATAGTCATTTGGCAAGTAAAATGGGCTCTGAATATCTCGCAAAGCTTCTCTCTATGGTATAGGTGTTTTCTCACTTAATATATATAACTCATTACATCGGATGGGGATCCTCTGTCCCAAACCTTGTCCCAATGTGTGTACCAGATGTAGAATATATGAAAAAATAATTTTTATAGATATCGAAAAATTATAGATATGAGTATCAATTTGATCGTAATGAAACAAAAAATTATTTAATGTTGTTTATTTGTTTTTATCATATAAATACATGAAATAAGAATTATTTTATGACTTGATAGATTATGTAATTAAAAAATTTTAAAAATAATTAAAACAATTTCTGAACCACAGGATTTGACAAGTGTCAACATCCGGTGATTTGGTACACACATTGGGACATGGGTTTGGGACAGAGGATCCCATCCGCTCATTACATACGTCTGTGTATATATATGTATTTATGGAGGTTATTTTACTGATGTTTTTCATTTTTAAGCACTTGGAATCTGTAATCAAAGCACGAATACCGAGCATCACTTCATTGATTAATAAAAGCATCGATGATCTCGAATCTGAGATGGACCATATGGGTAGGCCGATTGCTGTTGATGCTGGGGTCGGTGAGCTTTATCCATTCGATTTCGTGATCATAATTCAGTTGTGATATTCCATGTTTAAACACATACACCAACTGAAGCTTTATATTACAGGCTCAGCTATATACCATCTTGGAACTCTGTCGTGCTTTCGACAAGATATTCGAGGAGCATCTCGATGGCGGGTACATACATGTTTATAAAATTCTTGCATATTCTTCCTCGCTTTTCTTACATAGGTACCAAACAACAAAAAGCTCTGATAGAATCGAGCTACATGATTTTATTATAAAAACAATAACGATAATTCATTTAAGTAATTCATTTATTTATTATTTGAAGGCGACCTGGACTGGAGGTGATCGAATATACGGAGTTTTCGATAATCAGCTTCCCTCTGCACTGAGGAAACTCCCATTCGACCGACACCTCTCAGTTCAAAACGTCAAGAAAATAGTCTCCGAAACCGCACTTGATTGCTCCCGAGCAAGGCTATCGTCGGCTCATCGAGGGCTCGCTCAATTATTTTCGTGGACCCGCTGAAGCTTCTGTCGATGCTGTAAGTTGCTGACTGTACACTACAAATATGTACAAAAAGAAACTTCTATTTTGGACTTTTTAAGCGTTTCAACTGACATAAAGCGAACTACTTGCTACAGGTTCACTTTGTCCTGAAAGAACTTGTAACTTGTAAGAAAATCAATGGCTGAGTGCTACAGGTTCACTTTTCAGATCGACTGTGCCACAACAGTGTTCCAATTTGGTGTTCCACCAACCATTCTCCGACAAGTGTTAAACTGAGTTGACCAACTGTACACTTGTCGCAATTTGATTGGCGGAACACCAAAGTGGAACACCAATCTGGAACAGAGGATTCAATCTAGAATTAAAACGATTTCCATCCCTCCAATCGCGGGAGCAGCCTACGAATCCCTCGAGAGATTCAGAGAGGAGGGCAAGAAAACCGTCGTTCGATTGGTCGAAATGGAATCTTCTTATCTAACCGTCGACTTCTTTCGGAAGCTTCCGCAGGAGATGGTCGACAAGGCTGGGAATAATCCCCCGCAAGCGCCGAACAGCAGCAGCAGCAGCAACCCAGCTGATCGATACTACGGTGAGACGCACTTTAGGAGGATTGGATTGGATCGAACGTTTCTTCTTACATAAACATGGTCTCAGAGACACTGAGGCTGTCCATTCCCAAGGCGGTGGTCAGGTGAAGGAAGCAAAGCAGAATCTGCTCAACTACTTTACGCCCAGATAGGGAAGAAGGAGATTCGAAAAAAAAAAAGAAAGAGAAATACTTAAAGATATCTTTTTTTTTTCTTTTAGAGGATTTTTGATAGAGTTAAGGTTGTCTCATTAGGGAAAGCAACTGTCTGAGCTGTTAGATGAGGACACTGCGTTGATGGAGAGGAGACAACAGTGTGCTAAGAGGCTTGAGCTGTACAAGAAGGCAAGGGATGAGATTGACTCTGTGGCGTGGGTTCGATGATCATATTACAGTGGTAACTTTATATATATATTTATCTCTCTGTGTGTGTTGTTGCTTTATTGTATGTGTATGATGTTGATATATGTTGGTAGTTGTTGAATGGTGGTGTGACTCTTGCTATGCTTTTATCATGTTGTGGACTGTGGTGAATTGAGTTTATTTTTTTTACTTGATATGGAGATTCTATTCATTTGCATAGGCATGTTAGTTGCTACGCTATTGATCGATATTTCTCTTCCCTTTACTCGATATGAAAACATATCTTCCTATGGTTAATGATATTTGTGGGGTTTAAAGATGAGTTAAGGCGTCTCACGAACTCGATGAGCTTGCCTAAAGCTGAACTCGAATTCAAGACCATCGAGTTCGAGCACTGTTTGGAGTGCCACGGCATTTCTCTCAACATATATTTGTGACTGAAAGTTATCTGGATCGGAAATGTAGCCATATTGCGCATGTTGGAAATAAAAATATAAGTTCAAAAATGATATATGGGTCAAGATTAAGTGCTTAGGTTAAGTGGTGATTTAACATGGTATCAGAGCGCCAAGAGTTGTCATGGGTATGAATTCGACATTTAAGGTTAAATAAAATTGAAAGCAGCTTAAATGTGATGGTGCGTGTTGGATAAAATTGGAACCAGAAGTCATTTAGGTAAACTGGTCATTCAACTCAACGTTGTAGTTAAGTTATCCAAATATATGTTGAACATATATCTTCTTCGTGTATCAGATAAAAATGAGTAAAAATTGATAGTTAGAAGAGTAAATCATCGAGTTATAAGCAAAATGTTATTATGATTAGAAAAGGGTGGAGATAGAGATGTGGTTTGAGTGTGATAGAAATTAATAGAGAGCCCATTAAAATGATCCGACGAGACATGTTTCCATGAATGGAAAAGCTCCCCAGAATTTCGAGCCGTGAAACAAAGGGAGAGGCGGTTCTCTTGCATGCTGAAGATATCGAGCTGATATACGACGCAATCGTTGTAGCTTCTTATTCGACTCCAAGAACACATTGTGTAGGTACTTGAATAGTTCAACTAAGTTATATCTTGACTAATTCTCCGATCATGTGTTCCTTTCAAAGAGGATGATGGTGATGATTGACTGTGATGAAAAGTGAGGACTATAGTTCGTATCAATTCACTGAAGCATAAAACTCATGATATCCCTCATATTACAACAGTACAAATCACATACCTAATAATACAACGGTTTAATTCCTTTGATATCGAATCACACAAGATAAAACGTAGCGGCATGGATGTGTCATACTTATAATAGAAAACCCTAAGGTCTTCTGTTCAATCTTTTGCGGCTGAAAGTATCTCTGATTACCAACAACTCTTGATAGGCTTGAGTCATATCCATTCTATTTCCCGGTGATTCCGCTGAACAAGAGACTCCGATTTGAAGAATACTTACCAAACATTCAATCTGTTCGTTTGATAGATGCTCCCACCCTTCGGTCCACGTTCCAGCTTCTTTAGTCACTTCCTCACACAATGACGAATCGTCAAATACTTTAGGGTCTTCTTCTCTAAGTGCCAACTCGACGAACTCTTGGAGTTTCAAACCCTTTTCATGCAGGAAGCTACCGGTTGGTCTTTTTCCCGTTATAATCTCCAACAGAACGATTCCAAAACTATAAACATCCCCGAGAATCGACACTGGTGCCCCCATGCCATACTCTGGAAAATTAAGTTTTCATTCAGTTTACAAAGCCCCCATGTTCGATTTGGACATATATATAGAAGTATGTAAGGATTGAGACATTTATTTCTTTGAAACAAGATTTATATTACCTGGGGCTGCATATCCTATAGTTCCTTTGATCCCGAGTGAGCTAAACTGGTTCCCATCTTCTACGTTCCTCAAATTAGGAATAAGTCGAGCCAAACCAAAATCACCCACATGAGCTGCCATATCGTCATCGAGGAGTATGTTGTGTGGCTTAAGATCGCAGTGAATTATGGGCGTCTCGCACTGATGATGTAGATACTCTAGCGCGGAAGCGACATCTAATGCTATTCCAATTCTTTGGAGGATGTTTAACCTTTTCTGGCTCCCATTTTCTTCTTCTTCTTCTTCTTCTTCTTCTTCGGGATGCAACCAATCGTGTAAGTTCCCGTTTGGCATAAACTGATATACTAGAGCTTTGAACTCTTTTCCTTGAGAATCAATGCTTGAACAAGCAGTGATCACCTTGACGAGGTTGTAGTGGCGTATATTCTTCAACGCTTCGCACTCCGCCATAAAGCTTTTGGAGGCTCCTTCTCTTTCGAGGTTTAGAACTTTAACTGCGATTTTTTCTTCACCATCTGGGGTAAGAGCACCCTTGTAGACAGTTCCAAAACTTCCCGAGCCGACCAGGTTTTCTGAAGAAAATCCACCAGTAGCTCGCGCAAGCTCATGGTAAGAAATCTTGGGGTAGAAGTTCATGGATCTTGACGACGACGAACTTGGAGGTTTCTTTAATTTCTTCCTCGCAAGGTAAATCGCGATAAGAAATAGTAAAAGAGCAGCAAATGAAGCGGGGAGGACAATTATTAGTATTAGGCGTATGGATTTCGGTCTCTTTTTATCAGTGTTTGGTTTTTCGGGTTGTCCCTTGCTGTGGCATGCGGACAAGTGAAGCTCAGTGATCCCTCCACATAGTCTAGGGTTTCCCCGAACATCGATAGCTGTGATGTTAGAAAATACTCCTGTCGAAGGCACCTCACCCTCTAAATCGTTGAAAGATAGATTTAAGTGCTTTAAAGCGGCAATGCGCGACAAGGAAAAGGGAATATTTCCAGAGATATAATTGTTTGACAGATCGATAGAAGTAAGGCCTTCAATGGATTTCAAGTCTGGAATATTTCCATCTAACTTATTCCCTTGCAAGAAAATAGCGTTGAGGTTCAAGCAATTCCCAATGGCATTCGGAATCTTACCAGAGAGCTTGTTATGAGAGAGATCAATAACCAAAAGTGCGCTCATGTTCCCTATATTTTCGGGAATGGGACCCGTCAAAGAGTTATTCGACAAACTAACCCCTAAAAGCGATGATAAGCTCATGAGCTGCAAAGGAATTGTCCCGTTGAGATTGTTCAGAGCTAAATCGAAGTAAACCAACTTGTCACAATTAGCCAGGGATGTGGGAATCTCTCCTTCTAACATATTATCGTACAAATATAACGACATTAGTCGAGATGCATTCCCTAAGCTAGCTGGGATTTTTCCTCTCAATCGATTGCTACCTAAATCAAGATATAGCAAGTTAAGCGTACCGAGTGATTCTGGCACGGTACCGTTTAGATTGTTCCAAGAAAAGTAAATTCTAGACAAGCTGCGGAGATTAGAAATCTCTCTTGGTATGTTTCCACTAATAAAGTTGTTTCGCATCGTGAGAATTACCATCTTTGTGGAAAGATTAGTTATAGAGACTGGAAATAACCCTCCAAACAGATTGTAATCAAGTCGAAGGCTCTCCAAGTTGCTGCAGTTTGTTAAGGAGGTGATGAAGTCCAAATCATCTGATTGACCTCTTCCGAGACTGTTGTTCTGCGCGCGAAATGCCATTAAATTTTTAAGATTCCCGAGATTCGACGGTACCTTTCCAATAAATTTATTACTGGTGAAGTCGATAACCTCGAGTTTAGAGGCATTCGATAATGACTGGGGAATATGCCCATTAAAAAAGTTTCCATCCAAAAATAGATATCTAAGATTGGGAAGGGAAAAGCCGATATCGTCCCTTAGACGTCCGGCGAAGCGATTTATAGCCAACGATATTTCTTCAAGCGAAGACAAATTACAGAGCGGAGGAGGAAACTCACCATACAGATTATTTGACGTCAAATAAAGGACTTTCAGACGCTTCAAATGAGATAATGTCCTCGGAACTTCGCCGTACAATGAATCGTAGGCCAAACCTAACCCGTGTAGGTTCGTTAAGTTTCCAAGAGAAGGTGGTATGTTACCATGTAAATTATTGACCCCAAGGTTCATTGTTCGAAGCTCAGATAACGATCCTAGTTCATACGGAATATTTCCCGTAAAATTATTTATAAGCAAGTCCAAGTTTATGAGCCTCGAACAGTTCGAAAGCTCCCTAGGAATCTTACCTTGGAGAGAGTTGTAGCTCACATTCAACGTCCTTAGCCTTCGAAGGCTAGCGATTCCAATTGGAATCTCACCTTGGAGGAAATTTCTCGACAGATCAATGATCTCGAGAAAGGAAAGATTTCCCAAATGAGGCGAAAGCGTCCCAACGAGTTCTCTCCTGCCGAGGCTTAAAGATGTAACTCTCCGAGACTTAGAATCACAGCGGACGCCGACCCAATAGCAAAAGTGGGATGAATGATTCCAAGAACTCAAGACTCCCAAAGGATCTTCCGTTATACCTAACTTGAACGAAAGCAATGCAAGCTTGTCTGTCTCGTTTTCATCGTCGAAAACTGAAGATGAACGTCCTTTAATAAGCGAAACATTGAGAAACACGAGGAGCGCGAGAGCTGCTAATATTTTTAGAGCAGTGAAGAGAAAATTTGAGAAGCTAAGAAGCATGTTTGGAATAATATAAGATGTGTTAACTGCAAATTAGTATGTATGTTCTTCATTGCACTCATGCATGCCCCGTATTTATATTGGAGTTATGTAAATGGAGTCTACTATTATTACTAGTTGAATTTTGGAGAATGAGCTACAAAGCCATCACTATAGCATTTTAATTGCTTTGCATAGGCATGCATTATTTTGAGCAAATCACATTCGTAGAATTATTTACTACTGGGAAGACTTTGGGGTTTCGGCGGCCATGATGGCCAAATATTTAGTGTGAATTTTAAGCCTAATGCATTATTTAGCAGGGAATAATAGAGATTTTTATGACTTGTTGAGGTTTACAATTGATACGATACTATTCCCACTATACTCTTTCGAAGAGCATAATGGATATTTGAGTAATGCTACATTGATTATCATGTATACTTGTTGTGACTCGGTTGTCTAATTAAGTACTACGGGAATAATTTACCTTCTCAAAAGTCTTGCGAAATAATCAGTGGCTTTTTCAGAGGGTAGAGAGAGAGATGGACGATTGACATTTGACTTTTCTATTTGTTTATATGTAGTTGGGAATACAATCCGCTTTAGGTTTAGTTCAAATTATTGGGTCCGGCCCATTTATGGGCTAACCCATGTATTATATATATATATATATGTATATAGTTATGGAAAAAAAAATACTACACAACACACGCACACGACACAGCGAAGGAGAGGAGAAGAGGAAAGAAAAAAGAAAGAAGAAAGAAAGTGGGAAGAAAATTCAGATCCGGACGATCCGTTGCCCCGTTTTCGTTGAAACTTCGGGAAGATAGTCGCCTCGATGTACTCTACACATCTATCGTGTCGGATCGTTTGGTTTCTCACGTGTTGGTGGTAACTTGCTTAACCTCTTTTGGTATTCCGGGTTTGTAACCCGGTGATTATTGGAGTTCCGAGTTTGTAACTCGATGTCGTTACTGTGCTCGCTTTATTGGTGTGATTTTGGTGTGCCGTGTGTCGTTATACCTCGAGACGTTCTCGGGAGGCGTTGTCATTGTATCCGTTGAACTCGTAGTGGATTATTTCCTTGGATCGGGAGAGCGATCCCGTGGTTTTTTCCGTTTTGGGTTTTCCACGTTAAAAGTCGCCGTGTTATTTCGCTTTCGTCGTTGGTTATTCGCCGTTGTTATTGTTCGTGATTTCGACAACCCCAACACAAATTCATAAGCTCATATGGGATTCCTCTTAGAGGGAGTACGTAGCCTAAAAGCTTATCAGCAGGTCACAATTTTTAATCGATGTGTGACTTGGTTTTTGATACCACCCAACATTTATTCTTTTGGCGCAGATGTAGTGCATAGCCTACCATATCCTCGAAGCCATACCTCGTAGGAAGGTCGAATATGGTTCCGTAGTTTGACGATGGCAACGATGTGAGGCTCAGCTTCTCTCTCCAACGAATTTAACAAACTCCACATGCTCGGTGACTCTACCTATCTCCGAAACAACAAATTCTGTTGTAGGATCTAACACATAATCTATACTATTTATTAAGTGCGAGGAACGTATAAAAGATTGTGGTATGTCGATTTAATTTGTATTAACCAATCAAAAAATTTCTTTCCCCTATTTTATCTACAATTAATACATAATAAAATAACAACCGTCCTGTTAATGTGGAGATATGCAAAAGAGATATTGTCTTCCTTCCCCAAAAATAAGTGATGCACTTACCAATAAAAGAATATATGAAGATCATATCAATTGGATATTGCACTTACCATAAATGGAAGATATGAAGATCAAGAGAAGGAGTCAAGGTTCAACTCAAATATTTACTATATTTGGGGAGATCTTCAAGGAGATATTTTAGGAGATTATCAAGGGATCTTTTACCAATTCAAGAAGGAGCCAATGCCTATAAATATGAGGAGGATTTCGAGTTGCCAACTACACCTTTGGACGAGATGCGAAAATTATCAAGTTTATGTTGAGAGAATTTGAGCGTTCCAGAGTGTATTTTTAGCCTAGTGTTTATTTTGCAGAAGTCTTATGACTTCGTAGGTTTACAGAATTGTAAGATTCGTAGTTTTGTCTAGGCTTGTTTTGTATCTTCGGATAATTGTTTTTCCATCCCTTGCTATTAGTGGAATTTCGCCTTGAGGCACGCAACAAAGTTTTGACTTGCTGCACAGATTTACATCTCGTGTTAAGTTTTATTATTTCGCTGTGATAAAACGTTCTGATCTTGAGTGTTGGCCTATGTGTTGAATCAACATTTTAGTCAACATCTCTGTGTCTGGTTTTAAACTTAGTTAGGTTGCATCCATATCATACCGGGACCACTTCAAAGTGGTATCAGAGCCACCGCTTGACGTGACTAAGCGTTTTTTATCCTTTTCCATGGATGTTACATGCTCAAACAATCTCGGCAAAGTCCCTGTGTTAGACGACACCAACTATGCTTATTGGAAGGTCCGTGCTCGCCAATACATCAAATCCATAGATACGCGTGCATGGGAAGCTGTTCTCAACGGATACACTCCACCTCGAACCGCTCTGGACGCTGATGGCGAAGTCGTTCAAAAGCCAGTCGAAGAATGGACGGTTCTTGAGCGAAACGCTGCTGAGTTCAATGACAAAGCCTTAAATGCCATCTTCTCTTCGGTCGACATCTTCATGCTCAAAATCATTTAGAATTGCACTACTGCGAAGAATGCGTGGGATCTACTTCAGAGGTATAGCGAAGGAGATGCGAGTGTGAGGGAAACCAGACTACGACTTCTCCTCAACCAGTTCGAAAACCTCAGAATGAAGGAAGACAAGAACATTACCACGTACTTCGGCAAGATTCTGACGATCTCGAGCGAGTGTGCTAGCCTCGGAGAACCGATCGCCAATAAGGTATTAGTTTCTAAAGCATTACGTACTCTAACCGAAAAGTTTAATGTGAAGGTAGCGGCGGTCGAGGAAGCACACAATTTGGGCACAATGGACTTCAACACATTGATGAATATTATGAAGAACTACGAGACCAATCTCGAAGTTCAAAAGAGGGCTTCTCGCGGCAAGAGCCTCGCTCTAGTCAGTCAGTCCTCTAAGGTCCAAACCGAGGATGACTCTGACGAAGATGAGAATATGGCTATGCTTGTGAAAAAGTTCACAAAGTTCTTGAAGAAGGAGAATGTGGAGCAGAATGTTGGCCCAACATTCAGAAATGGCCAGAATGCCAAAGCAGAACCTTCATCTGCTCCTCCATACTTCAAACGCAATACTGACGGAAAGAAGAAGATTGATTGGGATTCAGTGAGATGCCATGCATGCACTGGATGGGGTCACTATGCCAACGAATGTGCGAACACACTTTGCAAACGTGGGAAAGCGCTTTGGGTAGATGTTCCAGACGATGAATATGAAGAACCATGTCCAAAAGAGTCCAGGCAATCATCAGTAACCATACATTCCTTCTCGGATAACGAGGAAGACAAAGATCATCATATAGGCTTCACTGCGGTAACTGATGTTGAGCCAACATTGGACTCAACATCTGAGAAATATATTATATCTGATTATGATGATTCAAACTGTTTTGATGGGTATTTAAGTTCTGATGATGCAGAGTTAGAAACTGACGTTTGCGCGGAAGTCCAGATTAATGAAGCCGTCAAGATGTTGTCCGCGCAATATGAGAAGGAAAAGGCGAAAAATTCGGAACTAAGAACCATCGTGAAAATGCTGTCCGAGGAGAATGAGAAGAGCAAAAAGATGATTGAAAGCCTACTTGAATGAATGAACGAATTGGAGGCCGTGCTGACAAGAAAGGACAAGGAGATCGACAAGCTTCAAAAGCTAGTCGACAAGGCCGATGAAACATTTACGAAGATGAACAAGGTAAATCGACCCTTGATGAGGTATTATCGTTAGGTATTTTTTATAAGCAAGGTTTAGGATTTAACTCTCAGCCCACGAATACTTCTGATTCTGTTATTCATGATAGACCTAAGATAGTCTTTGTTAAGGAAAATGCCGAGCATGTTACGAATGAAAGTAATGAGAATTTAGTCGTTAAGGAGAGTCCTACGCTTGCTGCCAGTATGTCTAAGAATAGACAGTTTAAGTGTAACCATTGCAAGCAGTCTGGTCATATTAAGCCATATTGCTGGAAATTGAAGGGGGAGATTTCTGCGAAGAAATCGATGTCGGTCGAAATGTCATCCAACATCACGCTCAACATTGAGAAATCAGTGTTGAAAGGTATGGCTGGAGAAGGTTCAGCTGGCTCACCTTCAAATTCTGGTAACCCAAATGCTGTTTTATCATCTAAGAAAGTTTGGATAAAGAAGTCTGTGCATAAGTGCAATGTTGTGAATACCTTTTTGCGAGCTAACGTGACAGGTTCTTGGTACTTAGATAGCGGGTGTTCCCGACATATGACGGGTACCAAAGAGTATCTACGTGACTTACATACCTTTAAGGAGTGGAAATGTGATGTTCGGAGGGGGTGCTAAAGGACGGATTCTCGGTCGAGGCAGATTGAACGTGCCTGACTTTCCCAAGCTTTTTAATGTTCTTCATGTAGACGGGCTCGTAGCCAATCTGATTAGCATAAGCCAACTTTGCGACGAAGACCTGGAGGTAAGATTTAATAAGGGATGTTGTGAGGTTTTTAACAGCAATGGTGTTCGAGTTATGGCAGGTAAACGATCGAGCGATAACTGCTACTTAGTCGGAGACAAATCCAGTTCGAAGGACGAGTGCCAACTCTCGAAGGCCGAAGACGATGTCATCCTTTGGCATTACAAACTGGGCCATGTCAACTACCCAACACTGGAGCAACTTATCAAACACGACACGATCAGAGGCATTCCAAAGCTTAAGGAGTTTGGTAAGGTTGTTTGTGAGTCATGCATCCTCGAGGACAACATCATCAGAACCCCCTTGAGTTACGCTTTCAGGTTTATACCCCCGGGAGGGCACTCAGCAAGGGCCCGATCCGCGTTCAGGAAATCGAGCTTGAACTTGTAGCGAACGAAACCAGCCTCCAGGAATTGCCGTAGGCATCCCCAGAAGCCGTACTAAAAATAAGTGACGACCTGGGCTCCATAGGCCTCTCGAGGGAGGTAGTTTCGAGCGATGCTCTCCTCGAGCTCTTGAAGGGTTTTCTCCAGCTCGGGCCGAGCATCCTTCTCATTATCGAGAGCCTGCTTCACCCTCTCCAACGTGGCCCGAGAATCCCTCGCTTCCTTCTATAGCTCATCCTTCTTCAACTTTAGTTTCTCTCTCAACTCGTCTATCTCGTCCTGCAGCTTTTCCTTGGCTTGAGCAAAATCAACACAATCCTCATGCAAGGCGGTGCAAGCAAAGCCCTACCAAGACAAACAAGGAAAAGAAAAAGTGAATAGAGCTCCCGGAATGAAAAAAGGGAGGAAGAAAAGCCAGTACCTGGCCCATTTCTGGGCGAAAGTAGAGAAAAACTCTCGGGGGGTATCTTAGAAAGATGGGATCGATTTGCTTCGTTGGGGAACTCCCGGAGATATTCCACGCAGTGAGCCCCGCGCGGGCGGTGGAAATAATCCGGTTGCCCAGTTGGGTCGCTCGCGGAGGGAGAGCCATCAGCGGCGACCGCGCTCGCCTTCGTGCTGGGTTTGGTCTTCTTTACCACAGAACCACTCGGGGCGGCAGTCGCCTTTCTCTTGGAGGCAATTTTTGGGGATCCCGAGGATGAGGAAGCTTTGCCCTTGCCCTTGTTAAGGGCCCGAGTGACGGAAGCAGGCGGGGGAGCCTGGGAAGTGCCACTTTTCTTCAGTTGTTCCGAGATTTTCAGCAAATCAGCGTGATCCATTCGAGAATCTAACTTAGAGAAAAAAAAGACCTGATCATAAACAGAAGGAGACGGAAAAGAAAAAACTGTAAAATATACCTAAATCATCTATTACAATCCCCTTGGAGCAGAAGCCGAAGTGACAGAGAAGGTCATCTTTAACGAGTTCGGGGGCACTAAAACGACGGGACCCGAGGAGTTCTTTAAACCTCTCTACCTCTGAATCGAGAGCGGGAGGAAGAGGGGTCGACACGGATATAGCCTTGGCCCAAACATCGACTGTATCATTCTCGGGACTTCCTTCGGGGGATCGAACGTAGAAAAATTTGTTTTCAAGAAAGTCATCCACCCTTTGTGGGAAGAAGGATTGCCGAGTAAGAATTCTTCCGGGGCCGTGGAAGAGAAGAAGAACTTACCGTGCTCTTTCTGATTTATTTTCAAGAAAGATAGCACGAGGGGGAGAGAAAAAGGAATCTGAAAGTATTCAATCAAGATAGCTAGTGAAAGAAGATGGTTGTAGGAGTTTGGGGCTAGCTGACTCGGGGAGATTTGATAATAATTGCAGAGATCGGGAATAAACTTGGGGAGGGGTAAGCGGAGACCCATGCCGAGCTGGTCAAGGTAGAAGGTGTGAAAGCCCTCGGGGGGGCCACTAACTACCTCTCGAGGATTGGGAATCCTGACCTCGAACTCGGAGGTCAGTCCAGCTCGATCGACGATGGCTGAGATTTGGGATGCCCGAAGAGTAGACACGTTCACCTCGTGCCACGGGAGCTTGAAGCGCTCGCGGAAGTCTTCCATTTTCGAAAACCAGTTGCCTAAAGCCCGAAGTATGCCTTTTCACTCGGGTACCCTACAATTTGAGGGGGGCGAAAAATATCTAAGTCAGTAAAATCGTTTAGAACTTCCGCCGCGTTGAGAAAGGAGGAAAGAAACGCGGCAGAAGGAGGAGAACCCAGAAAATGAGGATCTAGGGAAGAAGCTAGGTATTTTGGGGAAGACATAGTCGCCGTATGATTTGCAGAAAGGTCTGGTACAACCCTAAGATACCGGCAGAGTAAATGAAGATGGAAACACAGAAGCGAAAGGAAAAAACGAAAATATCGCCCACCGCGACGGAAAATACAGGCCCGATTTCAAGAAATAAAGCCAGAAACAGAAAGTGACGAAGAGAGAAAGAGGGAAAGAGGACTTATCGAGGATGATGGTGAAGAAGACGACAAGATTGCGAGGGAGAAACGCCGGAGATGGAAGAAACCGCCGCGCTCACAAAGACTGGGGAAGAAGAGCGAGAAAGGCAAATGAGGGAAATAAAAACCCTATTGAAGGAAAAGGGGGTAAAAGGCGAAAACAGAATAAAAGAAAAGAAGAAGAAAGAAAGAAAAAAAAAGAGGAAGGGGGAAGGGCGTTGCGACCGGCACGTGTAAACGTTGATTTGACCCTGACTTGATAGGGCGGTAATTTCCCGCCTAAAGAGAAACCGCGAGAAGGTTTAATGAATGATCGATTCGAGGGACGAGGAAGAATAAAGCCCGACAAAGCCCACCGAAAATAGCAAAAGATTTCAAAATATTTTACCGATAGCTCACGCCCAAAACTCACTACACTCGCTTTGGACTATTTTTGGGGGGGACTATTGTTACCCTCGGGATTCTCGGCTAACGGTAAAATAACCCGCGACATGAAGATGACCCGCGGTGGGAAAGGCGGGAAGTGAAAGACGAGGGAATTAGGGAAACTCCCTCGCACGCTCGAGGAAGTCCTTCGCGATAAGGAAGCCCAGAAGGATCGAGAAGCGCCGAATGAGGGAGAAAGGGGAAGGCTTGTCGGGCGGATACTGGGAAGCCGGGGATGATAGTCGAGGCAATCCAGTCTGAGTGATGTCGGTCGGCCCGAACGGGTAAGTCCGAAAAAGTCCGACCGGAAGGGATGCATCCGGGGAGAGTCCGACCAGGGTGAGTCTACGTTGAGAAGAGGAAGTCAAGGCAGGGAAGGAAGGAAGAAGGAAGAGAGGAGAACGTGGGTTAAGTGGGGAGACCACGATTCCCACACGATGCTCGCGAGAAAAGCGGGATGGGGGAAAGACTAGGTCATGGCAACGGAAGTTGAATCTAGTATAAAAGGTAACGGTTAAGCTCATTTCCCAGGTATGCACACTTAAACGAAAACCGTTCTTACTAAGCCTAGCACCTGTCTTACTCCTTTTTACGAGCGAAACTAACTTAAGCATCGGAGGGGCGTCGCCGACAACCACCCCGGCCCCCTCTAACTCGTTTTGTTGGTCTTTGAGTGTTAGGCGAAGATATTCGTTAATGTTGGTTCAAGGAAGCGCGCGAGTTCGTCGGCAAACGAAGGTCGTTTTCAGCGGAACACATCAAAATCTAATCAATATTTAATAAACATTGTATCATCTGTAAATCCAATCTTACCAACATATATCAACTAGTATTATTACTTCAAAAATCATTATCTTGTAGAAATTATTTAATATTTTAGCATAGGATTGAAACTAACCTATATGTTTTCAAGCACAAGAGATTTAAAATATGCCGTGAAGGTGAATGTAGGACATTTATGAAGAAAGAATTTTAAAAAATATATTCAATTGTTTAGAAATGAGTTCTTCAAAATAGCTTCCCTCTTTTATATATATGAAAAAATAGTTTCAAATGGTTTATTTTTCAGCAGGGAATCCACAGACATAGTGTCCTATTCCTATAGTTCAGCATGAATCTTACGATAAAAAAAATGCATGAATCCTAATATAATAGCATAGTAGAAATAGTTCCAAATATTGACGACACGCATAGTGTGAGCAATTAATGAAAAATGCGATTGCATTTTGGATTTTTGGTTACGTGAAACCAATTTCAATATTACATGGCACGATGCAATTAATATAACCCGTGAAACATTTGGCCACGCAAATTATATAACTAGATAAGTATGTCTATGTTGAGCATTTATACAATGGCAATCAAAACGCTCATCGACATTTCAAAATCCATCATTTAATATTCGAGAGAGACTCTTCATTGAATCATAAAGAATTACGGCCACAAATGCTTACAACCCATTACGTACACTTGTCATTTAGGATCACATATAGATGCATGTATATATATGCGTATGTAATATAGCATTCGATTTTTATATGCCATGCTAGCTAGGCAAATAAAATAACACCACATCTCATTAATGAGATATATATGTTATAAATCAATAGTATGGATGCCCATACCAATATTTGTTAATGCCCATACCAACATTATTTTATTAGATCCAATTTTGCCTATAAATAGGCATTGGACTCATTTGTAATGGTGTGTGGAAAATTTTTGTTAAACCCACGTTTGCTTCCCCTCCTCTATCCCATCTATCATACCATATATATATATATATATATATATATATATATATATATATATATTACTAATTAGTTATAAAGCTAAATATTTTATAACACGTTATCAGCACGAAACTCTACCGACAACGCCGATCCCCGACGACGACGCTAATTTCTGCCGAAGATTTACGGGCATAATTAAGGTATAATAATTTTATTATACAAATTTAATATATATATACAATATACAACAAAATGCCATAGTCCGACTGGTTTCGCGGAATACCGTCAAAATCTAATTGATGGGAGGTCCAGATTTCGAATCCCAGCGGTGGCATATTAATTATTTTTTTTCTATCCGACTAGCTTGGTTCGGTTTGTCCGACTAGCTTGGTTCGGTGTCCGACTAGCTTGGTTCGGTTTGTCCGACTAGCTTGGTTCGGTGTCCGACTAGCTTGGTTCGGTTTGTCCGACTAGCTTGGTTCGATTTATACCGCCTATCATGTGATGGTTTGTACCACCTGATATGTGCCGGTTTATACCGCCTATTATGCGCCGGTTTGTAACTCTTGCCAATAACTACGTCTAATTATATATTCGAAATAATTGGCTATACCGACTATATTTTTCGAATATTATTTTTATTAAGATTAGTTATGCATGTAATATTTTGTTATATTATCATTTTTAATGCTTTTTGTATTTTATAGTAATATGACGAATTTGGCGAGCCTTGAGTTGTTGCACTCGATATCACTGGCCGAAATTACCTATCTTGGGCACTAGATGCCGAAATTCATTTGAAAGCAAAAGGTCTAGGTGATACCATCAAACCGACCAATGAAACATCCGAGCAGGACAAGGCGAAGGCAATGATTTTTCTTCGCCACCACATTCATGAAAGTCTCAAAATTGAGTACTTAACGGTGAAAGACCCGAAAGACTTGTGGAAAAACTTGGAAGATCGATATAACCACTTAAAGACTGTTATTCTCCCAAATGCAAGGTATGAATGGGTGAATTTACGCTTGCAAGATTTTAAATCGGTAAGCGAGTATAATTCTGCTGTTTATAGAATTACTTCTACACTGAAATTATGTGGAGAAACTATTACCGATGCAATTATGCTGGAGAAAACATTCACCACATTTCATCCATCAAATGTCATTCTACAACAGCAATATCGGGAGAGAAAATTTGAAAAGTACTCAGATCTTATTTCTTGTTTACTGTTGGCTGAGCAAAATAATGAGTTGCTGATGAGAAATCATGAATCCCGACCGACTGGTACTGCTGCACTCCCTGAAGCGAATGCAGTCAATGTTAATAATGATAATAGTCGAGGTAATGGTCGTGGACGTGGTCGTGGGGATACCGCGGCCGTGGACGTGGCCGTGGTCAAGGTCGTGGTCGTGGCCGGAGTTATCATGGTGGTGGTTATCCATATTTCCGTGGTGGTTATCATAATTATCGTGGTGGTCATCAAAATCTTTTCCAGAAGAAGAAAGTTTATGACGGTAAAAATGAAAAGAAGCAAACTGAACAGAAAGGGAATGACGAAAAATGTTATCGATGCGGTGGTCCGGGCCATTGGTCCCGCACTTGCCGTACGCCCCAATACCTTGTTGAGTTGTATCAAGAATCAATGGGCAAAGGAAAGAAAACTGAAACGAACTTGGTTCAGGGTACAATTGCTTCAATTTTTGGTGTTAATGAAGAAGGTGTTAATTTCGATGCCGACGATTTTCTGCTCCTCAATGAAGAAATTTAATCTTGCTATCATTTTATTAAATGCTTTGTTGTGTGCTTTGGTATGTATCGTTTATTTTCAATAATATCGTTATGTTTGCTATGATTGTTATTTGGATGTTATTCCTATATTTGCTATGTATTGTTTGTTTTTAATTATATGTATTAATGATAATTCTATGTTTGTTTATAAAGGGTATTATATGATGGACACGAGCATGTGCAATGGAGAATTATGTCTTGCAGACTGTGCAACGACTAATACAATTCTGAAAAATAAGAAATATTTCGAGCATCTTGATATGAAAGAAGCCAGTGTGATTACTATATCGGGTAGCACAAATATAATTGAAGGCTCCGGAAGAGCTAATTTATTATTGCCCAGAGGAACAAGACTGATTATTGAAAATGCTTTATATTCCCCTAAGTCTCAAAGAAATTTATTAAGCTTTAAAGCAATTCGAAATAACGGATATCATGTTGAGACTGCACAAAATGGAGATATTGAATATCTGCACATTACAAAAGTGACTTCGAATGAAAAGAGAATCATAGAAATATTACCGTCTTTTGACTCTGGGCTATACTACACATATCTTAGAACGATTGAATCATATGCTATCCAAAAGTTTAGCAATGACAGTACATTTAATATTTGGCATGACCGGTTGGGCCATCCCGGTACAATTATGATGCGAAAAATAATTGAAAATTCACGCGGACATTTGTTGAGGAACCCGAAGATTCTCCAATCTAAAGAATTAGCATGTATTGCTTGCTCTAAAGGGAAGTTAATTATTCGACCATCCCAAATGAAAGTAAAGTCTGAATCTATTGCATTTTTGGAGCGTATACATGGCGATATTTGTGGACCGATACATCCATCATGTGGACCATTTAAATATTTCATGGTATTAATTGATGCATCAAGTAAATGGTCCCATGTATGTTTATTATCTACTAGAAACGTGGCATTTGCGAGATTACTTGCTCAGCTAATTAGATTAAGAGCACATTTCCCAGATTATCCGATAAAGAAAATACGCCTTGATAATGCTGGTGAATTTACTTCCAAGGCATTTAATAATTATTGCATGTCTATCGGCATCGATGTCGAGCATCCCGTGCCACATGTCCATACACAAAACGGTCTTGCAGAATCGTTGATTAAACGCCTGCAATTAATTGCAAGGCCATTGTTGATGAAGTCGAAACTTCCATCGTCTTGTTGGGGACATGCTATATTACAAGCAGCAGCACTAATCCGCATCAGGCCAACAAGTTATCATGGTATCTCCCCGTTACAAATGGTTTATGGTCAGGAACCAGATATTTCTCATCTAAGAATTTTTGGATGTGCAGTATATGTTCCAATTGCACCACCACAACGCACAAAGATGGGACCTCAAAGAAGGTTGGGAATATATGTCGGATTTGAATCTCCATCAATTATAAAATATTTAGAACCCTCAACTGGAGATCGATTCACGGCTAGATTTGCCGACTGTCACTTTGATGAAACAAATTTTCCGACATTAGGGGGAGAAAAGAAACAGTTGGAAAGAAATATTAGTTGGAATGAATTATCACTAAATCATTATGATCCTCGAACAAAAGAATGTGAACTAGAAGTTCAAAAGATAATTCATTTACAAAGCCTAGCGAACCAATTGCCAGACAGTTTTGCTGACCCAAAAAGGGTGACAAAGTCACATATTCCAGCTGTTAATGCTCCTGCTAAAATTGATGTTCCTGCAGAACAAACAGATAATACGATTGAGCTTAAACCACAACTAAAGCGTGGTAGGCCCTCTGGTTCCAAAGATAAAAATCCCCGGAAAAGAAAAGGAGCAAATAATAAGAATGGTCCAATAGAGGATTTATCAACTAGAGAAGAGTCGATGGGCATAAATGATTATAAGAATGAAAGTCAGGTACCTGAACAAATTGAAAATAATGATAATGAAGAGATCTCTATCAATTACGCCCAGAATGGAATAAGATGGAACCGAGATAAAGTCAACGTTGACGACAAATTCTCATTTAACGTAGCGCTACAAGAAATAAATGAGATTAATGAGAATGAGGATCATGAACCAAGGTCTGTAAAAGAATGCAGACAAAGAAATGATTGGCCAAAATACCTACGGCACGTAAACGCTATGTGATATTTATGTGTTTACATGATTATGTGACTATGTGAATTTCATGGATTATATGTGAATTATGTGACTTGGTGAATTACGTGTTTTACGTCTATTAAATATTTTGCACACTATATTTGAATATTAATACATTTATTCAACTTCAAATAAGATAACACACACAAATAAGAAACCTCAATATACGATCAACCAAAAACAGAATAGCAAACAATGAAATAAAAGAAGGAACAGCAGAACAACCAAGCGAAAGGTTTCATCGAAAGTTCACCCCTCATCACCACAAATCTGTTCGAACATAGCTAGGAAGTGAGGTAGGTGAAAATCCTCACCTACAACACGTAACTTTCCATGTGCTTCCTATGTTAATGATGTTTTAATGTTTTGTGTGATTTAAGTACTATTTATATGAAGTATTTGAAGTTCTTATGTGGTTTGAGTGATTTAATTCATGTGTTATGTGAATTATATGATAACTTAGCGTGACTTTACTAGGGTTTCTTTCACAATTTTTGAGATGATTGAGTAGGTGATTATAGGAATCAGTTTCAACATAACCATTATGGGATATTTAAAGAATAGTCATAAATTATGGGAGATTAAATGACTAATACAAGTACAAGTTAGTTTTGGATATAAGAAAGTGTCGTATAGTTCTTTAAAGTAGGGCAAGTTTTCAGTGTTTCCTTCTTAGGTAAGAACCTTCGGCAATATCACTTAGTTCTCGGTACCACTATTTAGAAGATTTCGGCATATTATAATATTAGCTTTCAGAAGACTTCGGTATGAGTTGTGAACTTTTAGATATTTAGGAATTCCTAGAATGTGATATTAATATTAGGTAGCTTTTATAAACTTCACGTTTTATCAACGAGGGGTAACTAAGTGTTCAGCGTGAATATATGATTTTAATCATATATCATGGGTGGCATGGGAATTTAAAAGTTTTCGATGAAGGAACAATTGGTGGAATAATAAAAGGTCATTGTTAGTATAGTTTTTGGCGTTAGGCTGATTATTAGATAGATAATAGTGTTGGGGTGTAGATAGAGACTTATTTATAAATCATAAACGTTGGATATAGGTGCTGTTATGTTTGCTTAAGTATTGAATGTAAAATATTTACATGCTTGAGTTATGTATAACTTTCGTGATTTTATGTCGAAGTTGAAGAACAAGCGTTGGAATTATGATTATGCAAATGATTTCGCCATGATTAGTACGAAAGTTTTCCACATTATTGCTTTGAAGTTTCTCTATGTGTATTATGAGAAGTTTTCGGCATGAATTATTTAGGGTTTGTTGAGTAGCTTTCGATATTGTGAATAAGAGGGTTTCGGCAATTCAAATAATTTCGGCTTTTTAAAAGTTTTCTACAATATATTTTTGGTATTTTAGGGTTTTCGACATTTCTAGGGTTTTCGGGATTTTAGCATTTTGATAATTAGAGTTCGGGAATTTGTAGCTTATATGACTTAGTAAATTTATTGATGTGAAAATATTTTCAATATTCAGAGGATCGATATATAGGGACTACACCGGACTTCTTATTTAATCATAGCAGGAGGACAGGTAGGTGGAATATCCATCTACAACGCGTAAACACCTATTTGATAATTATGTGATTTTATGTGCTTCGGTGAATTATGTGTTTTACGTATTTTATGTGCATTTCATGTGGCATCACGTTTCATGTATTATCACATAAATGCCTGCATGTGCATTACACGTCATTTCACGGAGTGTACCGTGGTGGAACGGTGGTACTGTATTGTACCTTGTGAGCGAGTAGCCGATATTGGCTGTCGACCCGTAGAGGAGTCACGTGAGTGTGGGCATCTGCTGTGCGCCAGCGCCTGTGACGGTGAGCCATTGGCCCGTTGGACATTATGCGGCAGACTGCGGGCGACCTAGAAAGGAGCGACTTGGGATATCCCCAAGTAGGCTAGCTAGTGTAGGCCACGCTGTCGCATGCGGAAGGAGGCGACCTGGAGGGTGCGACCTGGGTACCCTTACGGGACCTAGCGTAGGCTACCAGCGTGGGCACCGCATTGGCAGAAGAGGCGACCTGAGAGTGTGACCTGATATGGCTCGGGGAGGCTGCTCAGTGTAGGCCACTGTCGTAGTGTTGTGATCGTGTTGTGGTTGTGATCGTGATCGTGGTAGTGATTTCGCGTGATGGTGCACAGTATGAAGCCCGAGGCCCGTTGTGAGGTGGTGAGTGTATCCCGGTTGTGATGAGTGATAGTGAGTGGCATTGCATTGGTGAGAATTGGGGGTGAGTGAACGTGAGCGAGTCACACGTGCATGCATTATTTCACCTACTGGGCAATAGCTCAGTGTTTGCGTGTTGTAGGAAATCGATGATCGAGGCTGGCTATCGGAGCTTCCATGGGCTTTTGAGGGCGGGGCTGTACATGGATGACGACCTGTGGGCGAGTGATAGGGTGTGTTTTGGGCTTTCGGCCCATTCGTATTAACATTTTGTGTAGACAAATATTTTTGTAAAAGGGGTTCTACGCGGCTTTCGCTGCTAAACCTGATGCGAGTTATCGCTAACTAGTGATTAGAAAATGGGGGTCGCCACAGGTGGTATCAGAGCCAGAGCTCG
Organism: Craterostigma plantagineum; assembly: GCA_027422505.1. NCBI lineage: Eukaryota > Viridiplantae > Streptophyta > Magnoliopsida > Lamiales > Linderniaceae > Craterostigma > Craterostigma plantagineum. The sequence goes on along the minus strand of JAPQWV010000003.1, from coordinate 28,377,199 downwards.
GGTCGGTGTGCCAGCGAGGGCGCTGGACCCTTTGAGGGGGGTGGATTGTGATATCCCACACCGATTGGAGGGGGGAACGAAGCATGCCTTTATAAGGGTGTGGACACCCCTCCCATTGACGCGTTTTAAAGCCGTGCGGGTGGGTGGGAGTTCGTAGGAACTCCGTAGTTAAGCGTGCTGGGGGGAGAGTAGTACCAGGATGGGTGACCACCTGGGAAGTCCTCAACCAGGCAGCTTAACGCCCAAAGCGGACAATATCAATGCGAGCAAGGTCTGGGCCGTTACAAAAATGGAAAGATGCAATCGATGCTGAATTAAAATCACTTGAGAGACGAAAAGTTTTCGGAACTATAGTCCGTACACCAGAGAATATAAAGCCGGTTGGATATAAATGGGTTTTTTATTAGAAAGAGAAATGAAAAGGGCGAAATTGTGAGATACAAAGCCCGGCTTGTTGCACAAGGTTTTTCGCAAAGACCTGGTATTGATTATGAGGAGACATACTCTCCTGTGGTGGATGCAACAACTTTTCGTTATATAATAAGTCTGGCAATACGTGAAAAACTCGATATGCGTCTAATGGATGTTGTCACTGCCTATTTATATGGCTCACTTGATAGTGACATTTATATGAAGCTTCCTGAGGGATTTAAATTGCCTGAAAATACAGGACCCCGTGATGAGTACTCAATTAAACTGAACAAATCGCTTTATGGATTAAAGCAATCTGGGCGTATGTGGTATAATCGCCTAAGTGAATATTTATTAAAAGAAGGTTACAAAAATGATCAAATTTGCCCTTGTATATTTATGAGAAGATGTAGAAATGATTTTGTTATCATAGCGGTATATGTTGATGATATCAATATAATTGGAACTCCTGAAGAGTTGTCAAAGGCCGTTAATTGTTTGAAAAAGGAGTTCGAAATGAAAGATCTTGGAAAGACGAAATTTTGTCTTGGCTTGCAGATTGAATACTTGAAGAATGGAATATTTGTATGTCAAGAAACATATACGAAAAAGGTATTGAAAAGATTTTATATGGATAAAGCTCATCCGTTGGATACTCCGATGATTGTTCGATCTCTAGATGTGAATAAAGATCCGTTCAGACCTCGAGAAAATGATGAAGAATTGCTTGGTCCTGAAGTACCATATCTTAGTGCCATAGGAGCACTAATGTATCTTACGAGTCATACGCGACCTGATATAGCGTTCGCTGTAAACTTATTGGCAAGATATAGTTCGTCACCAACTCGTAGACATTGGAACGGTGTTAAACGAATTTTTCGATACCTAAAAGGAACAACTGATTTGGGACTATTCTATTCAAATGAATCCAGATCAGATTTAATCGGATATGCAGATGCTGGTTTTCTATCCGACCCACATAATGCTCGATCGCAAACGGGTTATCTATTTACATATGGTGGAACTGCTATTTCTTGGCGGTCAGTTAAACAAAGTTTGACCGCCACTTCGTCTAATCATGCGGAAATTTTAGCGATTCACGAAGCTAGCAGAGAATGTGTGTGGTTGCGATCGATAATCCAGCATATACGACAAACTTGTGGGTTATTATCGGAAAAATTACCTCCGACGATCTTATATGAAGACAATGCCGCATGTATTGCTCAGTTAAAGGAAGGTTACATCAAAGGCGATAGAACCAAACATATATCGCCTAAATTCTTCTATACGCACGACCTTCAGAAGACCGACGAAATTGACGTACAACAAGTTCGATCAAGTGACAACCTCGCAGATCTATTCACCAAAGCGCTACCTCCAAGATTGTTCGGAAAACTTGTAGATCTAATTGGACTCCGAAGGCTCAAAGATCTTGAGTAATGTTTACATCAGGGGGAGACAATATATGTTGCACTCTTTTTCCCTTCATTAGGTTTTTATCCCACTGGGTTTTTCCTAATAAGGTTTTTAACGAGGCAACTAATATTTATTATTTCAATGGGCATCCAAGGGGGAGTGTTATAAATCAATAGTATGGATGCCCATACCAATATTTGTTAATGCCCATACCAACATTATTTTATTAGATCCAATTTTGCCTATAAATAGGCATTGGACTCATTTGTAATGGTGTGTGGAAAAATTTTGTTAAACCCACGTTTGCTTCCCCTCCTCTATCCCATCTATCATACCATATATATATATATATATATATATATATATATATATATATTACTAATTAGTTATAAAGCTAAATATTTTATAACAATATATACAATATATGTTGTAATATTTAACAGTTCCCAAAAAAATGGTAACTATGTATCCTACTATCGACCTATGAGTTCTTATACCTTTTCTCATATTTCTGTTAATGTTGCTAAAACGAAAATAGCGACTTCTCAACCACCATCCAAGTGGATCATATGGACCTCAAACACACGAAATTTGTAGTACAGACAATTTGTACAGAAGAGCACCACCTCAGCAACACATGTTAAGATTGGTATGTGTGTAATAGTTAACTCAAAACGACGTCGTCCGTAAAGGTAACTCCACTGTCAAAAAGCAATACAGCATAGAGATTCCAAAGGAAAGGAATTAATCAACTGAAACTTCGCGGTGGCTGTGTAGCGCCGCCGGCCACGTGGCACGGCGACGGAGATTCCAAGGCGGCGATCTTCTTCTGATTCTTCAGGTCCTTATAGAACCTGTTAATGAATGCCTCGGCGTCTCTATCCACTTGGTAATAAAAGCCGTTAATCTTAGCCTCGTCGCCATCAGCGTCTCTCAGAAGAAAGGGCGAGTCGGAAACCCTTGTCTGCCTCGCCGCCGCCGGGCTCCGGCCGAACCCTGGAAGGACCGGAGATGGCGCCGACGTGGAGTTGCCGGCGTCGTACCTTTGGAGGACGTCTAGGACTTTCTTCATCAGCTTGGCCTCTTCTTCTTTTTCGTTTTCTTTCCCTCTACTGCGAAATTCCCTGCGCTTGGGAAAGAAGAGAGGCGTGTTGCTGCAGCTGAACTCATAGTCTCGGGGAGAAACGAAGGCATTGCTTACGACGTCGTTTTGGGACCTGCAGTTGAAGGCCGAGTAGTTTTGGTGGTGGAGCTTGGCTATGGCGACGGTAGCGAGTTTGCCTCTCTTTAGCAAAAGCGTGTTTAGGTCTAGCACGATGAGCTTGCTCTTGCCTATGCGCTTCTTAGTTACGTGGAAGATTAGCTTCAGTGTGTTCCATAGGTTCTTGGCCGTCTTTTCTTTGGGGGTTTTGTCAAGATCCATATTTTTTTTTCGTTTTATTATTTGCAGAGAGAGAGAGAGAGAGAGAGAGCTTACTACGTACGATGTGGTTTTCTTTTGTTGAGTATATAAATAAGGGTCTTCGACTACTAACTTAGAAGAAGATAAGTCGACCTACGAAGAATAACTTCTACACAAGTAAAACAATTAATATTTTTTACCAAACTAAGGTAGACATGGAATCAATGTTGGTAACTACGCCAGTATGTATACATTTAGTAATAATCTTTAAGAGCTCATTAAGACAACATATAACAGTTACCGTTTATTACCCACTATTGAGTTTGGTTTTATTTTGATATCTTCTCGGCTTCAAAGGTTTTCATTTTGATACCACTGTTTTTTTTTCGATAACTTATATTAATCAACAAATGGGGGTAAATAGCCCAAAGGATGTGACATCAAGTCATCAACATCGGGAAGAGAAAAAATGCTCACACAGGAGCAAAACACCACAACGTGATAAAAGCCGACAGAAAACGAACGAAACCCCGAATTTGGACCAAAGAACTAAACATACCACAAAAAAGCTATTAATTCAAAGCTACAGTATTCTATACTTTCTTTGTCCAACGACTCAAGACTCTCGTCATCATCGGAAGGGGCTCCACAGAGGGAGAAAATGGCTCCACAGTGGGAGAAAAATAGCTCCTTACCCGGGAGAAACGAGCTCCACACGGGTTTTTTGGGAGTTTGAAAATTTGTTACTACTGTTAAGTTGTTAAGTGTGTGAAGATTTGTCATTTTTTGGGTTTTTTCTATTCGCATTTCTGAACCCATTTATTTTGAATTTCATTCGTTGGATATTTTGTTATAAATTGCATTTGTCTGGGTTTTGGTAACTTACAAACTTTCCTTGATGCGATTCATTGTCCATGTTGAACAAGAAATCCACTGTGTTTGGTTTGAGGAAAGTAGGGTGGAAAAGGAAACGAGGGAGAAAATGATTTCCATAAGTTTTCTTTCATTTTTCGCACGATTTGTTGAGGAAATTAATTTTCCTTAGTTCTATGTCAAAACTAAACCAAATTTTTTTTTTCTTTCTTTTTTCCGCCAATCAACCAAGCACAGAAAACAATTTTCCTTTTCCTTTTCTTTATGCTACTAATTTTTATGAACCAAACATACCCTAAGTGCCGCATTTATATTTCCAACAGGGAATTTAAATTAATGGTAGGGGTTATTTGGCGCAATCAAATGTCGTAGATAAGCACTAAAATCAATTTTTTAAGCACGTCTACTTACATATTGTGAACTAACGCAATTACTAAAACTTGTGATGCAGATATGCTATATTAAATACACATGACATATACCACCACAATTTTAATTTCGATATTGATAGAGACACAAAGATTCGTATAGTATTGAGCAGTAAGAAATTCATACACTAAAAGCATCAACCAAGCTTAGAAATGGTCTTTAATTAGGTGAATCTATAGAAAAATACCCATTTGTATAAAAAATTTGCAAGTCAGTACCTCAGTCAGAAAATTTTTATATAAGTACCCGCGATTGTGTATACCATTTTTTCAGTCTTGACGTACCCTTTTTATATGTGTATTACGTACCACGTCACGCGTTTATACGATACCCATATATGGTACGTATATCCGTTCTATATGGAACCTTAATGTGTTATATGATGTACCATTTTCTCTGTATTATGTACCACAATACGTTTCTCTATGGTACCTAAATGTGTTCTATGACATACTTGCGGCGGAACAGGCTCCAATGTGCAAAATTACAAAAAACATTGACATGGTACTGACTTGCAAATTTTTTATACAAATGAGTATTGTTATGTAGATTGCCCCCTTTGATTATTACTTACGGCCTATGGGCACAGTTCTATGATAACGTAACGTCGTTAGCTTATAAAGGGATAAAACCTAAAATGGTCCCCGATGTTTACCCTATGAACCAATTTAGTCCCCGATGTTTCGCGTGAACAAATTTAGTCCCCGATGTTACCGAAAATGAACCAAATTGGTCCCTCCGTCAATTCGTCCGTCAATTTAGACGGAGATTGCATTTGCGACGGCTTTAGCGACGGAATTTCCGTCGCTAATTGAAAATTTAAAAAAATAATAAATTAAATATTAAAAATGAGGAAAAAATGCAAAAAAAGGAAAACAAATACAGTAAAAAACTAAAAAAAGAGAGAATATTACCAAAAATTAAATAAAAATTAAATAATAATAATAAAAAATAGAAAATAATAAAAGTAAAATAAAAACTAAATTTAAAATAAAAAAAAAGATAAATTAAACATTTAAAATGAGGAAAAAATACTAAAAAGGAATAAAAATTCAAAAAATAGAGTAAAAATTTCAAAAAAGAAAAATTCAAAAAAAAGGAGACAATATTACCAAAAATTAAATAAAAAATAAATAATAAAAAATAGAAAATAATAAAAGTAAAATAAAAACTAAATTTAAAATTAAAAATGATAAATTAAACATTAAAAATGAGAAAAAAATACTAAAAAGGAATAAAAATTCAAAAAATAGAGTAAAAATTTCAAAAAAGAAAAATTCAAAAAAAAAGAGACAATATTACCAAAAACTAAATAAAAAATAAATAATAAAAGTAAAATAAAAACTAAATTTAAAATAAAAAATGATAAATTAAACCTTAAAAATGAGGAAAAAAATCCAAAAAGGAAAAAAAAAATTAAAAAAAAGAGTAAAAATTCAAAATAAGAGAATGTTACTAATAAACTAAAAACTAAATAATAAAAAAAATAACAAAATAATAATAAAAATAAATAATAATAAATTAACGTATTTTTTTAAATCATAAATTAATTATTATAATTTTTTATTATTATTTATTTTTAATTTATTATTTTTTCTGAATTTTTATTCTATTTTTTGAAATTTTTTTCCTTTGGATTTTTTCCTCATTTTTAATGTTTAATTTATCATTTCCTCTTTTAAATTTAGTTTTTACTTTTTTATTATTTTATAATTTTTATTATTATTTATTTTTATTTAGTTTTTGGTAATATTCTCTTCTTTTTTGAATTTGTTACTCTATTTTTTGAATTTTTATTCCTTTTTTGTATTTTTTTCCTCATTTTTAATATTTAATTTATCATTTTCTATTTTAAATTTAGTTTTTAATTTACTTTTATTATTTTTTATTTTTTATTATTATTTATTTTTATTTAATTTTGGTAATATTCTCTCTTTTTTTTTAATTTTTTACTGTATTTCTTTGAATTTGTTTCCTTTTTTTTGCATTTTTCCTCATTTTTAATATTTAATTTATTATTTTTTTAAATTTTCAGTTAGCGACGGAAATTCCGTCGCTAAAGCCGTCGCAAATGCAATCTCGGTCTAAATTGACGGACGAATTGACGGAGGGACCAATTTGGTTCATTTTCGATAACATCGGGGACTAAATTGGTTCACGCGCAACATCGGGGACTAAATTGGTTCATAGGGTAAACATCGGGGACCATTTTAGGTTTTATCCCGCTTATAAATGTATAGATAGAAGAAATAAGAAATAAATAAGGATAAATTCTGGTGACCGACTTTCTCAGGAGAACACCTAACGTTAGTTCAAGAATTGAAGGATCGCTGTGAAATAGCCGTTGACTTTCAGCAGAACAAAAGATTGACTTGGAAAATGTAAAGGAATTTGGTCAAATGGTAAATCGTGTATAAAATATATAGTGAGTGAATGATCATACTCAAGTATGGGCTTATTGGGCTTTCACAAGTGGGCTTCTCTATGTTGAAAATAGGGGTTTTACTGATTTAACAGTAAAATAAAAAAAAAAGGGCTTTTCCCAAAATATCTTCGTCGGCGGCGGGCCTTTTCGAAGCAATATAATTTAATTATACTGTAATTATATTTCTGAAATTTATCTAACTAAAGGGGGAAAAAAAAAAGAAACGCAAACAAACTCTCGTGTCGTGAGAAACCACGTCATTACTGCCCGGTGTTTTTGTTCGTGTGCGGACACGCACGCTGTTTCGTTTCGCCTCTTTACTTCTTACGCAAACTTTCGCATTTTTGTCGGTTTCTTTCTTCTTTATACTTCTCAGATCTCATCAACTTGCACGCACTCCATAAATACCCATCAGTAAAAAATCAGCAAACGTCTGCTAATCTTCATTTTGTGTGTGGAAGAATGTCGAGCGATCGTAGCGTTTCTGTTTTTGCCAACCTTGCTCAGGCGCCTGAAGATCCCATCTTGGGGGTAAACTTTTCGATAAACCCTTTTGCTTTCAATGATTGTTCTTCTTGTTGATTATATTGAGATCGAGTGTGAATGAGTTTAGAGTGATTACGGACTGACGATCGAAATCGAAACAGGTTACTGTTGCTTACCAGAAAGATCAGAGTCCGCATAAGTTGAATTTGGGCGTTGGAGCTTATAGGACGGAGGTATCGATGTTTTCTTAGCACAAAAATCATACCTTGAAAGAAAGAGATTCATCCCCTATCCTTTTTTATCCGATGAATTGACCCTTTTTTTCTCTTTTTTTTTCTGTGAATGATAGGAAGGAAAGCCTCTTGTTCTGAATGTAGTCAGGAAGGCTGAGCAATTGCTTGTAAATGACAAGTGAGTTAGTTTACGAATTGGACACTCATTTTGTTATGTATGATTTTCTTTTTCTTTCTTTGTTATTATTCGTAGTTTTCGAGAATCATTGTTGCATTTTGATGCGAACAGGTCTCGTGTGAAAGAGTATCTTCCCATTACTGGTTTGGCCGACTTCAACAAACTAAGCGCCAAGCTCATCTTCGGTGTTGAGAGGTAATGATATCTGAATCATAGCAGGATTCTTTGAATTTTATAGCACTATTCTTACATGAAGGGATGGATTTGTTGATAGTTTACCATTTGGTTTTGTAGCCCTGCGATCCATGAGAACAGAGTGACTACTGTGCAATGCTTATCTGGTACGGGCTCGCTGAGGGTTGGAGCTGAGTTTCTAGCCAGACATTATCACGAAGTAAATGATGTCAAGTCCAAACATTTGCTAATCTTTCCAAGAAAAAAGAAAGAAAAATACTAACGGCATATCTGTTCTATTCGATCTTGTCAGAAAACCGTATACATTCCTGTCCCAACCTGGGGTAATCATACCAAGGTGTTTGGCTTAGCAGGCTTGTCAGTGAAGACTTATCGTTATTACGACCCGAGCACTCGCGGTCTAGACTTTAAAGGTTAATGCCTCTAATCCTTTTCTTCTACCTTGCATCTGATTCTTTTTCTTGATTTTTATTTGTGTCTATTATTGAGTTATATTATGATGTGGGATTTTTTTCTAAACTTGTCTGTTACTCAATGAAGCATATAATTGTACCTATGTAATATTTCTTGACACCTATCTCTCTTACATAGGACTGTTAGAAGACCTTGGTAATGCTCCAACTGGTGCAATAGTTCTTCTTCACGCTTGTGCCCACAACCCAACTGGCGTGGACCCAACTACCGATCAGTGGGAGGAAATTAGGAAACTGATGCGTTCGAAAGCTTTGCTTCCATTTTTCGACAGCGCATATCAGGTGATATTTAGGATTCATAACTCTGAACTATCAATTTCGTTCTTACATCAGTAGATTGCTTCTTCCTCAGTTTGAGGAAGCTCATGCCTCTATTCTTTGAACAGGGATTTGCTAGTGGAAGCCTCGATGCAGACGCTGCATCTGTTCGTATGTTCGTCGCTGATGGAGGAGAATGTCTCGCGGCACAGAGCTATGCTAAGAACATGGGCTTGTACGGAGAAAGAGTTGGCGCACTTAGCATTGTGAGTTTCAAGCAGTTCTTGCTAGAATCGTAACTGATCTTCCTTTTTGCCTTTAATATACTTAGTAGTTACTCGTTATTGCAGGTCTGCAAAAGTTCAGACGTTGCAACTAGGGTCGAGAGCCAATTGAAACTGGTCATCAGACCAATGTATTCGAACCCCCCAATCCATGGCGCATCTATTGTGGCTACCGTACTAAAGGATAGGTACGGATTTTGTCCTAATGACACTGATGTCCTTTGTAACTATATTCTTACGTTAACGTCTAACATACCACTGTTGTCATCTATCTGCAGCGAACTGTTTAAAGAGTGGACGGTTGAGCTTAAATCAATGGCTGATAGGATCATCAGCATGCGCCACGAGCTTTTCGAGGCTCTGAAAGCTAAAGGTGGCTCCGTTTAACTATATAATGTGACATGAGAATCAACGTATCGATTGATCTAAGTTTTAACATATGTTGTGTGTAATAATAATCGTAATAGGCACGCCAGGAGATTGGAGCCATATTGTGAAGCAAATAGGGATGTTCACATTCACGGGTCTGAATCCCAGCCAAGTGGCCTTCATGACAAAGGAGTATCATATTTACATGACATCCGATGGGTAAGAAAAAACCCTCTTTGACTGAGCTCTGCTTTACATACTACAGCAGCTTTTTTCAATGTATAGAAGAAGTAAAAAATCACATTTCACTGTCAATTACTGATTGCAGGAGAATTAGCATGGCGGGTCTTAGCTCAAGAACGGTCCCTCATCTCGTGGAAGCCATACATGCAGCCGTTTCCAACGTTGCATAGGCATATCATTACATTACATTACATTACCTTTGTGGAGAGGTATTATAATACTGTTTTCTTTTTTATCTTTTTGAATAAGGGAACTCTAGCGAGACTTGAATTGCTCGCTGTCTGGAAATTTTGAGTAGCATTTGCTTTGTGGGCTTTTGACTGAGATCTGTGTCAAGGATTGGTATTAGATATGCTAGGAAATAAAGAAATCTCTCTCAGTGTGGTAAAATCCAACTGAAACTTCGAGGGAAGAACGATCGAAGGTCGTTTTTTTTAAATCTAAATCGGTGGTTCATCATCAAATCATTGAAAACCGAACAACACAACTCTTGTCTCTTGTTCTTCACCAATTCATGGACTTGCTTATAGGATCCGTCGAAAAAGGGATATTATGGATGGATAATATATCTCATGTCAGTCGAAAAATCTGTCTATGAATATAGCATGGATGAAAACTGACGTAAATCCGCGGCACTCTTCTTCGGTGAGCTGCACGCCTCGAAACATATATCGTTAACCTCCATATATTTTCTGAGACCCAAAAAGGTAGTAACATCACATAATAGAACAGTAAATGTAATAGGGATGAGACCCAAAAAGGTAGTAAGATCACATAATAGAACAGTAAATGTAATAGGGAGGAACCTTCAAGACCTGAAATTTTCTATGCTCTCTTGGTCCTGCTTCTTCCAATACTCTTCGTCCGACTTTTTCCTGTCCAAGTCGTAACATCGAATATCACAAGTTAATAATGTCGAATTTTCAAATGAGAGAGAGAGAGAGAGAGTACGTGAACCTAAAAATGCAATTTCCCAATGAAAAGACGTTGGACGGTAGGATTGGATGACGTGTTTGGGCCTTAGGAGAATTGCCCAATGAAAAGAGAAGAATATTTATTAATAATCTTTCTTATTTTAGTCCCACACCGCTTGAGTTAAGCGAGCGTGGATGGATTCTGCAGTATAAAAGAGGGGCTTCGTCTACAAATTAATCATACCTTTCTCGGCCTTTTCGCTAAGATCAAGTGCAGTATCTGTTCTTATCAGTTTAATATCTGATACGTGGGCCATCGGCCCACATGATATTAAATTGATTTTTTTAGGGGAAGGCCCATTAAGGTTAGCTTGCTACCTTGGCCTTTGAGCGTCGCCCTTGCGTTGCACTATCACATGGGCCTGGCGCTCGCAGTTGAATTTTTCGTAATATAATTCTTTATGTAAAGAATTTCTACTTCTGTAAATCTGTCTTGATTATTTTCGTAGAGAAATAATTATCTACAAAATTGTTGGAAACTTATGGGCCTTGTACCTAATTAAAAAATTAAAGGATAGGTTTTTATTTATATATTGCCTTTATGGATATTTTTATAACGCACTCAAGAATGGGTTTTTATTTATATATTGCCTTTTATTCAAAGGAAAATGATCAAACACACAGAGTAGAAAAACAACAAGAATGCACTTAAGAAACCCTATAAATGGGTTTTAGTTATATGGCTTTTATCAAAGAAAAATGCAAACACGCAGATTAGAAAGCAAATGATTATTACAGCTTCTTCTACCATGGAAGCAGAGTTCGTTGCATGTTATGAAAGCATCATGTCACGCGATAGGAACTTCATCGCTGGGCTTCAAGTCGTGAACTCGATTACAAAACCACTCAAAATTTACTGTGATAATCAAGCTACAATATTCTTTTCTAAGAACAACAAGTCAAGTAGTGTTTCAAAGCACATTGATATTAAATATCTTCTTGTGAAAGAAATGATCCAAAATGAGTTAAATTGAGTACATCAGTACCTGTGCTATGGTAGCTGACCCGTTGACGAAAGCCTTACGTCCCAAGGTGTTTCGCGAGCACGTGTGTAACTTGGGACTTTATGCGAACTTTGATTTGGAGAGGTCATTAGTTTGAATGGATATTGATTTTGTGAACATGTAATAATATGGATCCTACTTATGTATGACATCTGATTTATAGCTTATAAGCTGTACAATAATGTTAAGCATTATTATATAAAACCACGTCGAGACCACTTATGTTATGGGTCTAATGTCGAAGATGTCGAGTTTGTGACTTAAGAATGAATCTATCTCGTGATTGTTTTACATTCGGCCTATATTCCATTCGATGTTTAGATATATGGTCATTATTAAGGATATAATTTTGTCCACATAATCCCATTATGAAAAACTATGTTCTTCGGCCAAGTGGGAGAATGTTGGAATGATTCGATACATTCCCGTTATTCTTGGCCTACAGAAATAATTAGTTGAGATATTTTGAATTTAATAATTTATTATTTATTGCCCGGTTATTAAGCTTTGATGGACGGACTGATAACCATTACACTTATTAGGCCGGTCCCATCTCTTGCTCTACAATTAATACCGGACTCCCTAGTGACTTTCTATATATAGGCTATCACATAAGCCTTTTAACGTACACCTTAAAAAACACAAAACACACACAACACTATAGCGTATATTACAAACGTTCCTAACGATCGGACGGTACGCTGTCGCTATATCGTGGGAGCCCTTAAAGAAGTACACGGGTTTCGATCAATCTTCGTAGAGCAAAAGAGGCAAAGATCGCGTGCTGACGGCCATCAACGATGTCTGCGATCAACACAGGTAATTCATTAGTATAAACTCATTTTCCGCGCACGGTGATTACAATCTCGCTTACGAAAACAAGATTACCTTACGACGCCATGCTTAAGGATCTAAGGGTTATGTTAGTAACTCGAGTATGGGATCGAGATTACGTAACGGCTATCGTAACCAAGATCCATCAATGCTAACATTTGCTCGGACCGTTCTTCACGACCTTATCGCACATGGCCACATAATTTTTCGGACAATTTTTTAGTGTTTGATGGCCTCACTTGTATGATCAACGTTTGCGTATGGGCCTCACTTTACTAAAATGATACGGGGCCACCGAAAATGAAAAACTGCCCTGATTAGAAACCAAAGCATGGATCTGTTGATCATAAAAAAAAACAGCAAGAATGCACACAAGAAACGCTAGAAATGGACACACACACAAACCATCATTAAGATTGACTCTTGCACGGCAGTCGAATAAAATCATTCCGTCTAAAACCAATCACTGATATCATTTCAAGCTGCAAAAAACCCATTCAGGCCTCGTACCCCAACACGAAATCACAATTCGGTGATGCACACATGGTTAGTAAGAAAACATGTCACATTATGATCGTCATGAAATAAATTTATTTATTTTATCACATAAATTAGATTAAATAATTCTTTTTATGATTTGATGGAAAGTAACATTAAGTTAGAAAAAAATGAAAAAAAAATGAATATTATAAATATATATGCTTGTCAATGTCGCTTGTCAGACAACTTGCATAGTCATAGCAGCCAATCATTCTCTACCGTGATAATATACTGTCAAAGATTTTGTACGCTTTTTTTTTTATGCGCGTCCTCGCGTTTTACGCAAAAATAACGTTATTGCGCGCCTTAATGCGCGCGTTGTTCCGCTTTTTAAAACACTGGTTGAAACTATCAACGACATTTATGAAATAGTTGCTTTTTGTATATATATATATATATATCGATCTACTTTCCCCTAGTGAATTTTGACGCATGGGTATCTAACCATTGATTTGTTGTTACTGATCATATTCGATTTTAAGTATATAGCATCTGTTCTTAAATACAAGTCGTTTTAGACTTCTATTTTTGTTATTTTAATACAAGTCGATCAAGGGCGGATCCAGTATAGGGCCCGAGGGGGCCACGGCCTCCCCGAAATTTTTCGACATTTTTAGTACTATACGTATAGTAAATATTATAAAAGAATAAATGTATGTACAAAAATATCAAAGTGTATGTTGGCTCAGTGGTTAGAAGCTCCAAGTACTAGCTGTTGGTCTTGGGTTCAAGCTCAGTGCCCCAATTTTGTTTTGGTTTTTACTTTTTACTTTATATTTTAATGATTTTAACTCTTTCTTATTTACTTTATAAAATATATCTTTAATGATTTTTTATTTTAGTTTTAACTGATAAATCATTCACCTCTTTTAACTAACACATCACAGCAATTTCCAAAAATAATATTTAATTCAATTTGTGTTTTAACATATCTTTAATTAAGTCTTTTTTAATATTTAATTCAATTGCGTTTTAATTCTATTAGATTAATATTTGGTTAAATTTTCTCCCTGTTATTTAATGATAAAAATAAAATAAATCAATGTATATATAATTTTTTAATTCTCCAAATATATTTACAATAATATCACAAATACAATAAATGTGTATATATTAGAACCATTTTAAATTTTAACAAAATTGTGACATTTTGATGATTTTACATTAAACATCCAAATGATATTTTGACGATCTTATCAAGAATGAACAATATTTACTGTTTAGTTTAAACATTTTTTTTACTTTTTAAAATAAGAATCTCGGTCTCCTCGCTGATTTTATACTATATGTTTGCTATACATCATGAACTTCTGATCTTCTATGTTGAGTCGCCGTAAACGCAAAGTATACAAATTTATATTACGGCACCTCCCCCTCCTCGCTAAAAAAATATGACGCCCCCCCAAACACAAATTTTTGGATCCGCCCCTGAAGTCGATTGACTATTCCAGTGATTCATCGGATTCTCACGAGTTAACAGAAAGTTTTTGATTTGATATTCGTTGTACACTTTTCTATTCCTATCAGTAAGAACCCCTTCTTGGATTCAATTAGATGTTAATGTAAATTAACCATAATTATGTAGTCCAAAAATGGCTGACTAGGTACTGACCAGGCCATCAGACGAAATCAGAATCTGAAAGAAAGGCCTTTCGAACAAAATCAACACAAAGAGGTCTTCCTTATTTTTCTTTTGTTCGATAAAATAGCTTGAACTTTTGGAACTTTACACATCATCTTAAATAAAAATAATTAAATTAAATAGGATAAAAATAATTAATGAAGGGTACAATTGAGATTTTGTTTATTTTTTCAATATCTATACAATTACCTTAAACGACTTGTATTTAGAAATAGGGGAGCATATAGTTTGCCATTCGCTTGTTTTAATCTATTAATCTACTAATTACCTTCAAATAATTGTCTTTAGGTTTTTGTCATTAAATTCACATTTGACCAACAAACATCCCTATTGACGAAACCTTTTGGTTGATATTCTTCAATCTTCATTGAAACAATTTAATTATCTTACTTAATGATTAATATTTAAAAGAGAAAATTATATTGTATTTAACAACTGCATGTCCACAAAGCAACAACAATCATACGACGACTCTCTCCGAAAAAACAACAAAACATACGACTCCTATTCAAATGAAAAACAATATCCAACAAGAAGTACCTAACTAATGTTAAAAAATAATGATAAATTAATTATATAGCTATTATTTTTTATCCCTCCTCATTCTTGATTACATAAAAGAAAACGATACTTCACAAAAATGCCATGCAAAGTGTGCTCCAAAACTCTCTGAACAAGCATAATAACCCAAGCTCTTCACAAAAGGCTTCTGTGCTCCTAACTCAGTCCCCATGTCTGCAAACAAAGAAAAACAACAAAAAGCTGTGTAATAAATACATCCACAAACCTCAAAAGCTTCCAACAATAAGAAAAAGATGGATATAATTTTTTTCTTATTTTTACCTGAATTCTCCCATCAGCTGTCCCAATGACCAAAGTATCTTCATTGTCATCAATGGCCATGCAAAGTATCTTACCGTTTGAACACGCCTGAAGAGTCTCAACCCTGTTAAACTTTTCCTTGCTCCAAACTTCAACTACGCCGCCTTTTCCTCCCAAGTATATCAGCTCAGAGCCCACCGCCATAGCTCTTACTTCCAAAGAAGTCGTTAGCGTTCCCAACAAATCATAGTTCGAAGCCCTCCATACCTGAAAAATGAAGCACATGATACTCTACTTCTCAATCTTTTCCTATGAGGAAACTCATTTACCATTTTCTCTAACCTTTACTGTATTAGTCGCTCCGTCCGATGAAGGGCTCGTTGCGTATATCAGCCCATCGACGACCTCCATTGCATATATGGGATATCCTTTTCCCAGGAGCTTCTTATGTCCCGTCTGTATATTCGCCGACGTCCCAGTCACCAAATCTATTTCCTAAAACAGCAAAAAAAGGAAATTTCCAGTCGAAGTAACGAAAAAGGGCAATTAAATTAACCGTGCGATTCTTCTTACGGTACCTGAATGCTGTTATCGTGGCATCCACAGTATAGTTTTCCTTGTAGTAGAGCCAAGCGTTTAACGTACTTGCTCGGGTTTACGTGTCTCGACGAACCGTTCCATGAGTATACCTGGAAAAAAGAAGAGTTTAAAAATGGTTTTATTGCGTCCATCTTTTTTTTTTTTTTTTTTTATTTCGTTTGTTTTTCTTGCCTTGATGCCGGCTCCTTGAGGGATATAACACGCCGTGCTGTTGGCGACGACGAGGCTGTTGATTTGGTCCTTCATCTCGTGGACTTGCTCGCAGTGGATAACATCTTCGCCCACCGAGAAGACCTGCGTAAGAAGATTAAGGTTTTTCTTTTGTTTTTTCTTGTTGAACGATCAGTTCATCTTAAAGCTTAAGCTTGGAGGGGTGTTTATCGTTTTATATTATCTAGGCTTAGACATGTAATTTTGATTTTAATGGGTAGTCGCGAGGACTCGTAGCCAGTACTTTTAAGAGTGCGCTCTGATACCATGTTTAATGATCTGTTCGTCTAAAAGCTTAATCTTAAGGGGAGTGTATCATATTTTTAATTAATATATATTATTTTTCAACATTTTACGTACTCGTATTGTCCTATCGAGGGAGCCGCTGTAAAGATTTCCCGACGAACGTAGGATCGACAAGCTGGTGACTTGCTTCGTGTGTTCGTGGATTTCTTGAACGAGATGCAACCTCGTGCCTACGTTTCTCCACACCTTTTCGACGAATCAAAAAGAAAAAAAGCGTAAAAAAAAGAGCGGCAAATTGCTGAACCGAAATAGCGAAGTTAAGTTCGGAAGAGAGAAAAAAAAAAGAGCGGACCTTTATAGTCCCGTCCGAGTGGCCGGAGAAAATCCTGCCATTCGAGCAAGCGATTGCAAATACTTCGCCATTTGCGCCGCAATCTTCCTGGCTTATCTCCTTATGATTCCATATATCCTGCAAAAATGGACGCTTTTTTTTTTCTTTCCCTTTTTTTGAACAAATTTAAATACGACGCGCTCGCCAAATCGAATTAAATTGAAGGGAAAAACTCACCGAACTCTTGTCGTGCTCTTCCGAGAAAACCTTGAGCATCTGAGACGCCATTGCCGAGGATTTCCTAAACTCCCTCAGCCCTCTGAGTACGTCCTTCGTGTCTACTCCGAGATCTTGCAATCCTTCTGCGCATTTTTATTACGACAAAACAAAATGCGAACGTTGATTTTCGCAAATCGGCGTAACGTTCGCTTTTTTTTTTAATTTGAATAAAAAAAATACCGACCAGGGTCGTGGATGAAGGTATTCAGCGCCAGCATAGAAAGCGCTCGATCTTCAACGTTCTTCCTCAACTTGAAAATAGAGACGAAGCGCTTCATCAAGCATGCGCGGGCCGCGCCTCTGACGCCCGTGTCAGGCAAAACCGAGAGCATATAAACGAGCCAAGTAGACGCCATGAAGCATATCGAATGCAAATCGTCGCCTTTATTATTTGATCTCTTCGATAACCCTTCTGCTAAGGCCTCGAAGATTAGGCCGAATTCATGGCCGACAAAGACAGAAGCCGCCCTTCTTTCCCACTCTTCAGCGCTTTTCTCTTCTTCCTATACACGACGCCGAGCGTAGTTATAACTCAGTTACTAAATAATAGACTTTTCTTTCTCTTATTAGTTAGTACCAGCTGATCTTGAGAGTCGGCGAGCACGCTTATCTGATGGCGTTGTTGATCTTTTCGCATGAAGGCATTGTAGCTGTAATCAAGCCCGGCCCGTTTGAGGAGGATAGCCCGAGAGAGAGATCTGCCCGAGTAAGAGAATCTTCCCTGCAAAGAGAGAATAGTTTCGGCGGCTAAAACTTGAGCTGATGGAAATCGAGGGTTTCTAAGGCACGACACGAGCATATCTATGGCTTCTTCTCTGTAGATGCTGGTCTTTCTCGGCTCCTCCTGGAGAAAATGGAGAAAGCGTTTAAAAGATTGAACTATTTACGGTTGAAAAATGCGTAAAAAAAAGGCGAAAGAAATTCGATTTAGAGACAAAAGTACCAAAAGGTCAATCTGCAGAAGCAAGCCAGCGATGATCGGCGAATGATTGGGATGAGCGCTCTGAAGGTATATTAAAAGCAAATGCTTCGTGCTGAAGGTTCCCTCGTCTCTTAGCGCGCGCAAGATCCTATCGTTCAAACATCTCCTGCAAAAAAAAATTCAGACAAGGGTTTTCTTCAGTTTCGTAAGTAAGTTCGTCGAAGAGATGAGTCATTAACGTATTAAACACCTGTTAAGCTTCGCCAATTCGAATAGAAAATGGACGATCTCAAATCTTTCTTCGGTGTTTACTTCGACGAAGCTCTCTAACACGTAACTCAGTTCGATTTTTTGAGCTACGATGTTCCTACACTTACCCTCCTCCAAAATGCACCTCAGCAGAACGCTAACAGCGGCTAACCTCTCTTCGACAGCCTCGGCGTGCAAACTCTCTACGATTTTCTCAATCGCCTTCGCCGAAACGATGCTTCTTACAGCTTGGATCAAGCCTTCTTCATTACATCTTTTAAGGATGTTTCCCAACAGGCCGATCGCCGCCGTTTTCATCCCCATGCACATTCTCAGAGATCCCTCTTCATATTCATCAACGTTAGCAATCATTTCGAGGAGAGAATCGACCAATTCCGTGTCTAAAAGATTCGTCAGATTCGTCGAAGGCCTCAATAGGTAAATCAACACAACAGCTTCGTTCAAACCCTTCTTGAAAAGCTCGACGATGCATTCGACGTCTGAATCGACCCTCATCAGCGTTTGTACAACGCTTTCGTCTCTCCATCCAAGCTCGGTCAGTAGAAAAATCGTCGCCCTAAGCACTTGCATGTCGACAGAATTGAAGAGCACCTCCACGAAACCGTTAATGATCGGAGGTTTCGCAAGCATGGATTCGATCGTATTCTCCATGCTTGGATCGTTCCATAACTTCTCGATCTTTAAGACAGCCATCTCAGCTTCTGCTAAAACCTCAGACGTGCAAAGCTCTGTAATGGCGAGTCTAAGTTCGCTCGTCATCGTTCCATCTGAATTAGCTTGTCTTATTACACTAACAGGCGATACTATGGAAGTGACAGGCGATTTCTTCCTCTCTTCTTGCCAGCTGGCGATCAACCTCTTTAGGACGTAGTTCGTTTTGGGCAGATGAGTGCTGCTCAAACTCTGGCGTGTAATGGGACAAGTTGAGTTACCTCTTTCGATCCATTCTTGGATGGCTCTTCTTTCGTAAGTCTGGCCTGTCTCGAGGGTCACGGGGTCTTTGAAGATGTGTGTAGTTATTGGGCAGACGAAGTCTTTAGGAGGCGTTTGCGCCTTTGATAAGCTGTTGGGAAGGTTTTGATAATCGAGCTCGTCGTCCATGGAAGATCTTGGAGAGCTGATAGGTTAAAGAGTGTGAAGACAAACAAGAATTTTAGAAGCTAAAATAGTTAATCCCACGATTTATTAGCTGTTTTTCTCTTTATTACCATCTCGATTTCTCTGACATGGGCTTTGGCTTTTGTTTGTGGCGTTGGAAGTTTCTTGAGTCCAGCGATGCATTGAACAATGTTGTGGCGTTTTCCTACAAGGCATGTGCTTTGGCATATCAGACTAGGGCTGGGGAAATATACCGAAATACCGATATACCGTCCTTATCGTATCGTAACGTATCGAAAATATCGAAAATTTTGGTATACCGAAGTTTTTGGTAAGGTATGATACCGTACCGAAAATTTTCGGTACGGTAATGGTATGAAATTTTTAAAAATTAGGTATACCGATTATACCGAAATACCGAAATACTAAAATTTTAAATATTATATATATACACACATACATATATTATATTATTTCTAAAAAATATCAAATGAGTAAAAATATTATAAGGATCTTCATAAATTTATGTATCCCATAAATTATTAACTATACCCAACCTTTTAAGATTGTTGACGCCCACCATATTTACTTATTATACCTAAGTCAAGTTACGTTTAAGCCTTTTTAATGTTTTTTTCTTCAGGATTTTGAAAGTGTGAAGATGCAATACAATTACTTTTTCACTAATTTTTTTAAATAACAAATTCATTTTAATTAATCTCTATATAAATTTGTATTTTGTAGTTATGTAAAGTTCTTTGTCTTACTAATGAGACTGACTAAAACATGTTAATTATTTAATGTTATTTTATGAATTAAAAATCTTTTTTATTTTGAAAAATTTGGTATTAATAATCCATCTTATTAGGCCTAAGGAGTTTGAATTGACTAAAAATTCGGAAACAAACGAATTATGAGACACGCATGGTTAAAAACCCTCCGTGTGAATGGTATAGAAGGTATGATACCGATACCGTATCGAAATTTCGGTATGATACCGTATCGAAATTTAAGGTATACCGAAATTTTGGTATGGTATTGGTATGATTTTTTTCAATACCGAAATTTCGGTACGGTAAACGGTATCACGGTTTTGGTACGGTATACCGTACCGAACCACCCCTATATCAGACAAAGAGATAGATAGATGTCTTTGCGTTGTTTAGTATCGAATTTAATAAATAAATATACCTCTTCTCCTTGTTCGGCAACATCAGAATCCGAGGAGTTATACCAATAACTGCTTGAGTTATTACAATCTGGCGATGCCTTCGATGTTACTTCTTCCGAGGATTCTTGATTTGTCATGAAGGCATTTGGAGATACTCTTTCCGGGAAAAAAGAAGGCAGCTTTGCTAGGGTTTTATTGTTGCTCTTCTTTTTGTTGAGTTCAACTGATACGCGATCGTCTCCTTCGTCACACATCGGCTACATCAAAACATATGGTAATAAACAAAATCCCATATATCATGCGCATGATATATTTATAAAAATGAATATATAGATGTAATAAAGGAAATGATGATTACATTATAACGTCTATTGGTCGATTGAAAGTCATGGCTCTTCATCTCCTCTTCGTTATTAATTCTGCTATTACTTATTAGCCTCTCAACAGTTTCATCACTCTTCTTCAAAACTATTGCCGGCGGATCAAAGGCCACAGTTTTATCTCCTTCTCTACTCATCAAGACATCCTTATAATGCTCAGCTAATAGCCTGCAATTCTCGTCCAACAAGCCCTCGTAAATCCTCTCCAATTCTTTGAGTTCATCAGCTTGATCGCCGCTCATCATCTTCATCGTAGCGAATGCAATCGACCGATCGTCACCATGATCTCCATTATCAACGTCAAGACAACAGTTCGAGGTCGAAAGAACGTTAGATCTCTCTACGTTGTACCATTCGATCAGAGGCGAGAGATGGCCCAAGAACAGTTCTTGGAAAAGAAAAGGCGAGAACTCTGATCTGCAGAAAGAAGGGTCTTGCGAAAAAACGTCTAAGAGGCTAACGCACGCATCGATCGGGCGATTCGTTAGATGGTATACTATGGATAGGAGAAAAGACGTAAATGGGCAAGGGTTGGGATTAGAGAGGAGTATGTTCTTGGCTAGGCGAAGGGATGAAGATTGATTTACGCCGTAAGGGTTAGATATGGATTTTTCTAGGGTTTGCGAGGCGAATTTCAAGGGTTTTGTTGGGTTTCTTCGGAGGAAGGTGGAGAAGAGTCGGCGCCGGAGATTGGGCTGAGAGATTATCTCCAATAGGAATTCTGATGTGTGGTGGTGGACGGCGGTGGCCATTTTGGGGTTGGGTTTGTAAGGTTGTTTGCGGACATGTAAGTGTGTAAGAGAAGGTTTTGTTTTTCTTAGTTCTTTGTAATGGCTCCAAATAGATTGTTAAACAGTTGTTATATCACTATAGCTCAATAATAAATGGTGTAATTGGAGAATATTTCTTGATTGTGGTTCTATTGGAGAAGGAAGGAATGTTGCCAATTGGAGGATGATCTTGTTTGGTGGAATTTAAGTAGTTAGTTTCATTTTTATAGTTTATATGTAACTTAGTTAAATTAGAGAGTCAACGCGGGAAAGAGTTGCAATATAAGGCAGTTCTGAGAAGAAATCCTTAAATAACACAATCCAAACACGCAATTATGCTTACAATACATATAGTCATATAATAAAAATGTGGGGTAATTCATAATTGTATAGTATGTAATTGTTTGCCGTCGATGCCGGCTTTTAGTCAATTTTATAGTGAAAAGTTATTTATCTAAATAATGAAAATTAGATATATGGTTCAATCCTATTTCATCTCTTACTATAATAAATTGTGTTGTTTTGAGACAAACTTGACTTCGTCGTTATATTAGGAGTATAGTGGTGTTTTACACTTGAAGATCTCGCAACAATTATTCGATCAAGAAACTATTATTAAAGATTGGAGCTTTATCAAAAATATCCCTCGAAGTTGATAGTCGAATTAAAACTGCAAAACTGCTCGTTACATTACACAATCCAAATACACCCCACATTTTTCGCCTCTTTAGTCTTTTTCTCTTACAGATTCTCTTAAGAAAAGCAATGCACACAAATGACATGTATAACCCATCAAAATAAACATAGTACGATGCTGAGAAAGCTCAAAAGACACACCATTTTGCGCTTTTACATACCTCATTACGAAGAGCAGAGCAGATAATCGATCTTCACGCTTCGTTCTCCTTTTCCCCGTCGCCCGTCTCGCCAAGAGTAAACCTCACAAATCGCCTGACTTTGATATTCTCCCCAATCGTCGCAACGGTTTGCTTCACCAAATCCTTCACAAGCACGCCATCGTTCTTGATAAATGGCTGCTCCAAAAGGGCGAGCTCGCCGAGCCTCTTTGTAATTCGTCCCTCGACGATCTTCTCCCTAATATTCTCGGGCTTCGACTGAAGATCTTCCCTCTGCATTTCAAGCTCCTTCTCTTTCTTCACGATGCTTTCTGGGATATCTTCGATGGACACGTACTTCACTTGTGGGGCAGGCGACGGCTTGCATTGCAAGATCGTCGACGAGTTCTCTGAAGGTTTGACTTCTGCCCACAAAGTCGGTTTCGCAGTTGACCTCGATTAGTACGCCTATGCGAGAATCGTGGATGTAAGAACCTATTCTGCCTTCGGCTGCTAACCGCTTCGACTTCTTCTCTGCGCTCGAAAGGCCTTTCTTTCTTAGGTACTCGTGCGCCTTTTCGAGGTCGCCTTCAGATTCGGCGAGGGCTTTCTTGCAGTCCATCATTCCCGCGCCTGTTTCTTCTCGCAGCTGTTTGACTAGTGCAGCAGAAACAACTGCTTTTGGGGGCCTGAAATCGTTATACGTATAAACATAGTTAGCATTTAGGAATAGTGTATATACGAAGGGATAAATAATTGTAGAAACACATTTTTATTTCTGAACATAGCATCTTCTTTCATGTCCACTTGCCAAAAAGGGTGAGAATGCCCAACAGAAAAAAAGGGAGAAATGAGGGATATACTAATGCTTCAGTCTCACATCTCACTCCCTACATTATGAAAGTAAATTATAATAGAATTTCAGGCCAAAGAGAGAAAAGCAATAGTATGTATGGGCCCTATATTTGCAGAAGCCATTACCAATCTAAGGCTTTGTGGTTTCCATATGAAAGTGTCATGCTTTAGCTAATAATCGCGTGAAAACAAAGACAGTGAAAGAATATTATCCATGAATATATAGTTCATAGAGCATATGCTTACGCTTCTGTGGTTTCTTTCGTTTCAGAAGCTGTGACGGGCTCTTCTTTCGCCTGCGCAGATGCTGGCTTAGCAGCAGTTTGTGCAGCGACCTCAGCAGCAAAATCTTGAGATTTCTTCTCCAAACCTTCTCCCAAGTTGTAACGAACAAATCTCTTGACTTTAATATTCTCCCCTACAGTAGAAATCCTCTGTTTAACCCAATCCTTCACCACAATTTTATCGTCCTTGATAAAGGGTTGTTCAAGTAACGCCATTTCTTCGAGCATTTTCCTCACGCGGCCTTCGACAATCCTAGATCTGATCTGTTCGGGCTTCGACAAGAGGTCTTCTTTCTGCATTTCGATTTCGGTTTCCTTATCGACGATCTCTTTAGGAACATCCTCGGTGTTGATGTATTTCACCTGGGGACAAGCAGCCACTTGCATCGCTATGTCCTCAACCAATTCCTTGAAAATGTCCCCTCGAGCTACAAAATCTGTCTCGCAGTTCACTTCTACTAGGATGCCAATTCTTGAGTCGTGGATGTAAGAACCGATTCTTCCCTCAGCTGTGGCCCTACTTGCTTTCTTATCTGCGCTGGCCAAACCTTTCTTTCTCAGGTATTCGTATGCCTTATTTATGTCCCCATCAGTTTCTGATAAAGCTTTCTTGCAATCCATCATGCCTGCGCCAGTTTCCTCCCGCAATTGTTTAACAAGGGCCGGCGATATAGTAGCTGTTATTGAGCACAAGGTGATTTTAGTTGCACACGATAAATATATGAATATGGGATGAGATATATTAGCAAATACATATAGCAGCTACGGCTGTTAGGTTCCCATGTCAATAAACGAAGTTCAGTTCCATCCTTCATGTCTTTTAAGAGAAACATCACACACACACACACACGCACACACACATATATATACTTATTTATAACAAGGGAGACAATACCTTTCGTTGTGGTTTCCTTAGCTACCGAATCATTACTTTGTTCGTTTGGGCTAGAAGCACTTGTGTTTTCCTCTTTGCTAGAAGGAATTTGTGTTTGCAGTTCATTCTCAGTTTCTGCATAAATAAACATCAAACCATCATAAAGCTTATACCGGTTCTTTCCCACTTAGATTCGCTTTAACGTGCAAGCAAGACATCGGCTGCTTTTATTTCTAAATGGAATGCTGCGTATTAAACACAATCTTGAGCAATAAACCGCCTGATGTTGACAAATAAGTTCAAAATAGTTTAATTCTAAGCAACTACTCAAGCTTTTTTCAGATAACAATGAGCTGAATAGGAAACAGAAAAGTCGAATCGAATCACGAGCCTGCAACTGTAGTCTCAGAGGTCAATGGGCCCACTTGAGCAGCTCCATTGTCGTCAGTTCCTTGGCCGTTCTGTGCCTCAGCGGTTTCTCCAACTTCTGTAGGAGAAGGAACGGCGTTGCTTGTTATCTCACTGGGCTCTGTTACATCATTGGCTTTTTCCTCCACAACTTGTTCAGCAGAGACCTCAGGTCCTTCGTTTTCAACTGCAGTTTTTTCTTCAGACAATTCAGTTTCAATCTGAGCAGTGGAAGTAACTTCTCCCTCGGGTTCCTTAATTTGATTTTCCTCCTTCAAATCATCGGCTGCAGATTCAGAGGATTCTTCAACATCTTCGGACAAGGTATTATTAACTGTGTCATTAGAGATCTGAGTTTCTTTCTCTTCTTCAACTTCTGTTTGAGCAGGTTCCTCAGGTGCCTGATCTTCAATAGATGGAGTCAGATCGTCAGTTATTACATCAGAGCTTGTTTCCTCAACTTCATTAGTCGGTGAACCATCAACAGTGCTGACGTCAGATTCGATTTGCTTCGCACCTTTCGCCACTTCTTCGACAGGTTCTTCCTCTTTCACCCTTTCGTCTAAGAACTCAGAGATCTCCTTGTTGCTGCGAAAAGCCAGCACGAAAGGGTTAGTTGCTTTGTGAACTATGCTCGAACTCAGCTTAGAATTCAACTCCTTATCATCCTCTTCCTTCTTCATGGTCAGCGTGACCTGCCCTCTACTTATACGAAGTACGCGTACATCAACTTCTCGACCGATTTCAAGCGAAGACTCTCCCATAACACTTCCAAACCCTTCGTTGGCTTCCTCCGAGGTGGGCAGGAAACCTTCTTCGCCTTCGGGCAAAGAAATAAAAGCGCCCGACCTAGTCAGATTCTTTACAGTCCCCTGAAGGTCTTGACCCTTTGTAAATTTCGAGGTTTTCTTCACCTCATCTTTCTTACGGTTCGCCCTCTGACCAGGCTTCCTCTGTGTCCCAGACCTTTCGTCGCTCGAAGAAGCATCTTTCTGAAGCTTCTGCTTTTCGGGGTCATCGCTTTCCCTCATGGACAGAGAAATACGACCGTTCTCAAAGTTAGCTTCGATCAACCTCACAGTCACTTCTTGCCCAACCGTTACTACATTGGAAACATCCTTAACGAAGCTGTCACTCAACCTAGAAACGTGCACAAGCCCATCTGTAAATGCTCCAAATCAACAAAAGCACCAAAGGGCTGAATCGACCTCACTTTCCCAGTGAAAGTAGCGCCTGGGACAAGGTCTTCGTTCTTCACTGGAGGCATTTCGCTCTTTCTAGAAGATCTTGGACGCTTAGACTTAACAGTACTAGGATCTGATTTCTCAGACTTATCCACTGCATTGTCAGAACCTCCATTGTCCACCTCAGACGTATCGCTTTCCTCCACGGCGACATCTGTCCCCGTCGCAGATGCTACATGGGTCGGCTTCTTGGAATCATAGGTTGACCTTAGCCTAAACTGAGGAAACAATCTTATGGAAGTTGACAGAGGTATTACGTATTTCTGGGCGAATGATGTCTGCTTGTAATAAGCACGTGGGAAGCTGCATCGCGACAAAAGCTTGTTTCTCTTCGATGTAAGTGGAATTCCCGGGGCAGGCGAAATGTTGAGAGTTGAAATTGGGAAAAATGGAGACATTTGGCTTGAACTGTAAATAAATACCCAATCTCAAAACTTCATTTACCCTGAAGTTGAATATAGAACACGAAAATGAGATGAAATTAAGCAATGGACAACCAATGCATCATATCATGAAACAGAAACAAACAGATGATAAGAAGAGAAGGGCTGCCCAGAAAACTTCGCAAGACAACACAATTTGAAAACGCCAGCTACGCTAAGAAGAACCCATTAGAAGAAAACACAAACAATATGCCCAAGAAACCCAAAATTAGACTTGCTATAACTGTGAAGAAAAAGGTAACGATGGTTTCAATCACACCGAGACATCGTACCTTGGGATTACAGCAGCTTAGAAACGCGAATGTTGTCGTAAACCGAACCCAAGTTTCAGAATTTTTAGCTGGAAAAACAGAGGCGTTCTTCGCTCAGATGTTTAGGGAATGAGGACTATGAACGGTGGGGCTTCAAATTCTTATCCCACTGATGATATCCACTCTATCAAACTAGTCGCGCTTGTTCCTATTTTCTTTCTTTTATCTATTTATTTATTTATATAGACGTTAGCAAAATTATCGTTTATCTTGATTTTAATTTATTCTAATTATATCCTCATAAATCAATTTTTTATTTTTAAATCAAAATGTAACTTTTAACTTCATATTTTAAGGTTATGAAATATGAAGTGGTGGACTTGGCAATAAGCTCGTTTCTGTTCTTGAGAAGATTTTCTCGTTAATCTTACATGGAATTATTTCGTAACCCTTTTTATAGTTTTATATTGATATCAAATGAATAAAGCTATGTTCGTCCATGGATGACTGTGGTGTCAAGAATATTACAACACGTGGACTATAGTATAGATTCGTGATTTTTTTAATTTTTCTATTCTTGAAGAGTCATTCTGGTGTTTAATCATGGTTTTCCAATAAAAGTGTGGTTATTCGAGAAATGGGAGATATTTGTGCGTAACTTTATTCATGTAATGACATTTTTTTGCCAAGTGTCAACATTTTAACTACTCAATTTGTTAAGAATTAGAAACCCTAATAAGTCCCAGATTGATCGGTATATAAGTAGATGAGCCAGTCTACCTGTCACCACTTGGTTTTAGGATGGACGCTCATCTCTTATGGGCCAACTCTCCTCCTACGTAGCAGGCCCAGTTATGAAATTTCAAATGGTATCAGAGCGGGCGATCCTAAAATTGTTTATGTTCGAAAAGAGTGGCGTTCCTCATCCGACACAAAATATACGACGGGTTCGAAAAGAAAGTGGCGTTCTTGTCAGAATTAAAAAGAAAGTGTGGTTCGCATGTGGGGGAATTTAAGAATAAGAAACCCTAATAAGTCACATGTGCCTCACATCGAATAATTAAGAAGAAGTTGGCTAGCTTATAAGTTGGTGGCAACTCACCTATTACCAATTGGTTTTAGTATGGAACCCCATCAACTTAATATCGGCCCAACTCTTCTACTAGTGGGTCGATGTTAGGCCCAATTGTGAAATTTCGCATGGTATCAGAGCGGGCGATCTTATGGTTCATGTGACGTTCCTCATCCGACTCAAATTAAAATCTACGGCGGGTTCGAAAAGAAGCGGCGTTTCTGTCCGAATTTAAAAAAAGGGTGGTTCACATGTGAGAGGAGAACGTTAAGAATTAGAAACTCTAATAAGTCACAAGTGTCCTACATTTAGACCTGTCAAAATGGCCTGCCGCCCGCGGGCCCCCGGCCCCACCCTGCCTATGGGGCGGGCTAGGCGGGGCGGGCTAGCCCGCGGGCCGGCCTGCCATATTTTTTAATTAATTTTATACATTAAATATATATTTATTTAAATAGAGGAATTAACTAATGATTTTATTGATAATTAAAGATGGATTTATTAATTAATACATAATTAATGTATATTTTAATATCATAATTATGTAAATAGTTATAATTAAAAAGTTTAAATAAAAAAATTAAAAAAAAAATCAAGGCGGGCCTGGCCCGCCAGGCCCACGGCCGCTGGAGGGGTGGATTGGGCTTCAGTTTTGAAGGCCCGCCTGTTGACTGTTCTACCTACATTTGATAATTGGGGAGAGTTTGATCAGTATAAGCAGATGAACCACTCCAATTACCACCAATTGATTTTAGGATGGAAGTTCCTCTCTTATATAGGTCAACCCTCCTCCTATGTGGACAGGTCTAATAAGGCTCGTCAACGAAATTTCTCAGGGTTGTAACCTAATGTACAAAAATATCAGATCACATGCTTCAGTTTTGGAGATTGATATATGGGTATGAATATTGATATTAGTGGAAATTAGAAAAATTAGTTCTTTTAGATAGGATGGCGATGATTTACCATCAACACTTAATTATTTAGCTTTCCCTAATTAAAATTAAAGCTATTACACATCGTTTGTTTGGCCCTTTCCATTATACGCAATGCTAGCTTAACTCATTTCTTAGCCATAAGATCATCTCCAACCCGCAGCATGAAAATTTAGTTAATTCTGCACAATATTACACCTGCTACAATGCTTTTACTCCAACCATAACGTCTATTTTCTACACCAATTTTCACTCCAACCCATTAACTCTATATTATATTCTAAAAATCAAATTCCTATATTAAACTTTATATTATAATTAAAAAGCAATAAATTATAATAATTAATTTAACTAAATTATAAACTTAGCATATAATTTAATTAAAATTTTATTAAATTAAAACGTAATTATAAATAATAGGAAATTAATATTATTTTTACTTTTATTACTATAAGAATATCAAATATTTAAATATAACTAAAATATTTTTAATTAAATAAATTATAAATAAAAGTACAACACATTTTTTGTGTTGGTGTCTACTCTACAATCTACATCTAGAGTAGCTCTACTAATCAACACAATATTAATGTTAAATGTAGAGTCCCATTGGAATAAAGGCGTACAATTTATTTTATGTGTAACACAAAAATGAAGTATCCGATGTAATCTAACAAATCACAATTAGCAAAAATTAGAGGCAACTTCAATTAAATCCACATTCCCCTATTTTCTTACACATAACTTCTCATTCCATATTATTTATTAGCAAACTCCCTAAATCAAGACAATCTTACGCATAACTCTCCATGGACGATTTTGCCCCTATATTATTGTAGTACCAATATACGTATGTTTGTAGTACGTCATGGACGATTTTGCCCCCTCTATTAATTTTCACACCATTACCCAACTTGTAGTACCAATATGCGTATGTTTGTAGTACCAATGTATAGATGTTCGTGGTACCATTCCGTGAGCCCATGGACGATTTTGCCCCCCTACTAATTTCCACACCCTTTTCTTTCCTTACCCAAAACTTGCAGTACCAATATATGTATGTTTGTAGTACGAATATATGGATGTTCGTGGTATCATTCCGTGAACTAGTGCAGTACCATACGTAGGTTATTTGTAGTATCTTTTTTGTACCATGTGCTTAACTATCACAACTCCTACCCTAAAATTGTAGCACCAATTTACATATATTTGTAGTACCAATATATAGATATTCGTGGTACCGTTTTGTATGCTAGTGTGGTACCAAGAGTAGGTTACTTGTAGTACTAATATCTATGGTAACTGTCACGACAAAAAAAAATCAGATGGCGTCGAAAATTTTCTTACCAAACCTTGAAGTACCAATATACGTATATTTGTAGTACCAGCGTATCGATGTTCGTAGTACCATACCGTGAGCTAGTGTGGTATCATACGTAGGCTACTTGTGCTGAGCACATGGTAAGGAAAAAAGATACCACAAGTAACCTACGTATGGTACCACACTAGCTCACGGTATGGTACCGCGAACATCTATACATTGATACTACAATCATAGGTATATTGGTACTTCAAGTTTGGTATGGGATTTTCGACGCCATCTGAATTATTTTTTGTCCGTGACCGTTGCCATAGATATTGGTACTATAAATAACCTACTCATGGTACCACACTAGCTTACGATACGGTACCACGAACATCTGTATATTGGTACTACAAATATATGTATATGATACTACAATATAGGTAGGAATTGCGATAGTTAAGCAAATGGTACGGGAAAGATACTACAAGTAACCTACGTATGGTACTACACTAGCTCACGCAATTGTACCACGAAAATCCATACCTTCGTACTACAAACATACGTATATTGGTACTGCAAGTTTGAGTAAGAAAAGAGAAGGGTGTGAAATTAGTAGAGGGGCAAAAATCGTCCATGGGCTCACGGGATGGTACGGCGAACATCTACACGTTGATACTACAAGCATACGTATATTGGTACCACAAGTTTGGGTAAGGGGTCCGTGGGTTTTGACAGGTTTTTTGGTAATATTGTTGTTTTGATAAGGCTAAAATTATCCATTAGGTAGCTATGTGATATAAAAGTTTGAAATGGGAGTTTGATGATATAAAATAGGAAGGAGGGAGTTAGTTGATAGATATTTTGGGAAATAGGGATTTAGTTGTAGATTGCCCCAAAAAATTAATCATCACGAGTTCGTCCACACTATCACCACTGTTGTACTTGCATCAATTTGCAGATTAGTTGTTAGAGGCATTTTCATTTCAGACCACCATTAACTATCATTTAGGATTCAGGCCATCTTGGCAAAAATTTAGTTTTAAGGACCCATTTTCTGCAGTACCACTTCATTGCTCTTACATACCAGTATGTTGAAATTCTGTACCACAAAATCATATTTCGGTACCAGTTTATGATCATCTGATACCAGTTTATTTTCTGCAGTACAACTTCATTGCTCTGACATATCAGTATGTTGAAAATTTGTAACACAAAACGATCATTCTATATCAGTTCATGTATCTTTCATACTACTTTTTTACAACCCAACAAAATGGGTCATTTAACCTAAAAAATTCTAAAACAGGGTCTGAATTCGAAATCAAACACTTCACGGGCCTTATTTCGAATTGACCCTAGTTGTTAACCTGAAGAAAAAAGAGGAATCTTTCTTGTCCAGTCAAATCCAAAGTCTCGTGCGTCGT
The DNA here is from genome assembly GCA_027422505.1 of Craterostigma plantagineum. Classification (NCBI taxonomy): domain Eukaryota; kingdom Viridiplantae; phylum Streptophyta; class Magnoliopsida; order Lamiales; family Linderniaceae; genus Craterostigma; species Craterostigma plantagineum. Next base: position 28,345,502 of record JAPQWV010000003.1, on the reverse strand, counting down.
ACTGCTGTCGCTGATTTCTTGACCCTGTTAATGCCCCTGCTTTTTTCGATTTCACTTTCTTAGGGTACAATAATTGTGTGGGTACCCAATTGCGTGGGGTGTTTGTGAGGGAGGTTAATTGGGGTTAATCGACGGTTGTGCCTTGGCTATAAATTCATGTCTGAATTAGGTGATCGGTGGTGCTAGAGGAAGAAGAAGATGAAGACTGGGAAGAGGAAAGTGGGCAAGTATGAGCTCGGAAGGACCATTGGCGAGGGGACGTTTGCGAAGGTTAAGTTCGCACAGAATATCGAGACCGGCGATGCTGTGGCCATTAAGGTCATGGCCAAGAGTACGATTCTCAAGCATAAAATGGTGGATCAGGTATTTTGCTCATGTCCCCTTTCTTCCAATTGATTGCTCTTCAAAGCGGTTTATCTTTTGATGTTATTCGTTTTGATTAACTCTTAGTGGATCTATAAGCAAGTTGCACAAAACCGACTTAAAGTTTCGATCCAAGTAGTAATTTTTGTTTGGTACGATTAATCCATGACCCGCCAACGAAGGGTTTTCGGCGTGATATTTGAAATCGAATCTGACCACCTCTATGGGAATTGGAGAAGAGAAGATAATTGGGATTAGGAAATGATGCAGAAGTTTAATGATCATTTTCTATCTTGTCGTGAATTTCATTGACAGATAAAGAGAGAGATTTCCATAATGAAGATTGTACGTCATCCATGCATTGTCAGGCTAAATGAGGTAAACCTCAAATCTTGAATATGCTATGGACCAAACGGTATTTCATTTCAACGTTGTTCTGGTGTGTTCAAATAGTTTACTATGCTCGGCTTTATGCCTTTTCTTTAGGTTTTGGCAAGTTCTACAAAAGTGTACATAGTTCTGGAGCTAGTTACTGGGGGAGAGCTTTACGATAAGATTGTAAGTAAATCACTTCTCTGTGATTATCTTAATCCACTATTGCATGTGATTTTCTCAGTATGCACTATATAAGGTGTGCTTTATCGTTCGTTTAAGTGTTGAAATATAACAATGATGATACGATTTACAATATCGACACTAGAGAGTACAGATGATTTGTCATCAATATAATTTCTTGATGAGTATACATGTTTATATATTTATCATATTGTCATGTGCCTCTGATATAAGAGAACTTTCATTAAGGTTTCTGTACGTGTTTTAACATCCCGGGTGCTTAGGTTCAACATCGCATGCTTCCCGAGAACGAATCGAGGAGATACTTTCAACAACTCATTGATGCAGTCTCCCATTGCCATAGCAAGGGCGTATATCATCGTGACTTGAAGGTTAATTGTTTTTATGGTGATTGCTAAAGACATTCGCGGTGTTATCACTATTCTGATGGAGATAATATACCGTGTGTATAGCCTGAAAACCTGCTCTTGGATTCCAAAGGAAACTTGAAGGTTTCTGATTTTGGATTGAGTGCATTGCCTCAAGAAGTAAGCGTGATAGCTGTTCCTTAGCATACTGTTTGTTGGTATTTTTGTTTCTAATGTGATGTTGTTTGCTAAATCTTCCCAGGGAGTCGATTTACTTCATACAACTTGTGGAACTCCAAACTATGTTGCGCCCGAGGTATGATTTCTGGTAGATGATGTGAAGTATCAAATAGCCTTGCTGCTACTTGAATTTGTATATTTGAATTTCATCTCCTCGTAGAGAAACATGCTTTCATTTGTGTAGTTTGATCTTATATTCTAGTTTGTTTTTTCAGGTACTAAGCCACACGGGTTATGACGGTGCTGCTGCTGATATTTGGTCATGTGGTGTTATTCTTTATGTTCTAATGGCAGGATATTTGCCTTTTAACGAAAAAGACCTTCCCTCGTTGTATACGAAGGTTTGTCCGCTTTCTTTGCATTCCAGTTATATTTGCAACTGTGGACAATTTGCTGTCTATTCGCGCCTAAAACCATGTTCGGTTGATTTATTCTTTACGCAGATAAGTGCTGCTGAGTTCTCATGCCCATTTTGGTTTTCTCCTGCTGCAAACTCTTTGATTCATAGAATCCTTGATCCGAACCCTGAAACTGTAAGAACGCAGTCGTAATAAGTTTCGTCTATGATTTTGCAGGTCATGTCTAATATCTGGACACCGAGACATACCTGAGCTGCAATTGCAATAGTTGTAATTATCTTTCTAGGGTCAAGCAATGCGTTTACAAAACAAAGTTTCTTACCTTTGCAAACGAGAGTTTCTCTGCTGTCCGAATTTGGACTAGATTAGATTTCATTGACAGTTAATAGCAATGCAGAGTCATGATTACAAGGAAACTAGTACCAGAAAAAATCTATAACCTCGTAAATTAGCGAGTTAACTTATCTGATATGATTATGATCAGCAAATCAGAATTAATCCCACGAGTTGCTTATATTTCTTCGCACAGTGCACTTAATCAAGCGGTTTGTATTTATCTATGCAGCGTATAAAGATTGAAGAAATAAAGAGGGACCCATGGTTTCAGAAAAATTATACGCCTGTTTGTCCCACCAAAGAGGAAGCGGTGAACCTCGATGACGTCCGAGCTGTTTTTGAGGACATTCAGGTTATATTCTTTTGCAACTCCCAGCTTGGCGCATAGTTTCTTAGGTCACTGCTTAAAAATAAACAGTCGTCTTAAAAATTAACAGTCGTCTCCTTTACTTTCCAACGAAAATGCAGGATCAATATGTAAACGAAGAACCTCGGAGTAATGACAACGGCCCTATAATAATGAACGCTTTTGAGATGATTACTCTTTCTCAAGGGTTAAACTTATCGCCCTTGTTTGACCGTCATCAGGTATTTGCTTTATTACTACAAGATGGCAAAGCTTTGGCTTGAGTTTTGGCTTGAAAATCTTGAGAAAAACTAACTTTTGTCCTTGACGTAATAGGATCATGTGAAAAGGCAGACACGTTTTGTTTCCCGACAACCTGCTAGAGTCATCATATCTGCAATCGAAACAGCTGCAACCTCAATGGGGCTCAAGATTCACACACGTAGTTACAAGGTCAGAATTAGTTCAGATATGTCTAACAAATCTTTGGATAGAGGCTTGCTTTGCATTATTACATCTCGAATTCAGATTCATTACATCGAAAGAATCTTTACCTTGAGAGACTACTAACGAACCCTTGTAAACCATGTTTTAACAGACAAGGCTCGAAGGTCTATCTGCTAATAGAGCTAGTCAGTTTGCTGTGGTGCTTGAGGTAGTAATAAGAAACATATTAAAATCTACGACATTTTTGTATTCCTTCCTAGTTTCGAATTCTCTGACATAATTCATCTCTAAACCTTTTTTTTTGCAGGTTTTCGAAGTTGCCCCGTCTCTGTTTATGGTTGACGTTCGTAAAGCTGCTGGCGACACCCTCGAATATCACAAGGTTGCCTCTCTTTTTACGTACTAAACCTAAGTTCTCCATTCGTATGTCCAAAGCACGTTCGTCTTACGAATGCTCTGATCATTTTCATGCAGTTTTACAAGAACATATGCTCGAAAATCGATCATGTTATTTGGAAACCTGACGAAGGCATGTCGAATTCTGATTTTCTCAGAACAATGACTTGCTAAAGAGCTAAGCTGTTGGTTCCTCGGGGATTAATGGTTGTACATTATTAGATTTTGCATGCAATAAAATTGAATTTCAAAAATTAGATTAGATGTAGGCATATGTATTGTATGGGAGGGACATTATGTAATTAAGAATAACTATTATCATCGTTTTACGTGACATTTTGCATGTCGATTTAGTTCTGATTAAAAATGTCATCTTGTGATGACAACCATAAATCAAGAAATTCAAACTAATGCTCATTTTTAAACTGCAACCTGAAAAATGTCAAAGCAAATGTCTTTATCCTACAAAGCAAATAATGTGCTTTTCAAGATAACAGCAATACAAAAGGAACCCAGATCGAAGTCAAGATCGCTTTTTTTTTTTCAGCCCAGATTTGCATTCCAAGGAAAAAAAAAAAAGAAAAATGGAGCAACTTAAGTAACCCCAAAACACAACTGTGGGGACAAAAATAGAGAACGAACGAAGTAAAGATAAAACTGTAATAATTCTCATCATTACTTGAAAACGACTGTGCAACTTTTGCGTGCTTTTACCGTCTTGTGCAACTAAACTACTGTTGTTGCTGACGACTTATGTGCAGTTTTATTCTTTTATTCTCTGGCTTTAAGAGATTGAGACGCTTTCATAATTAGTCTCCTCTCTAAGTCATATATTTCCGATGTAATGAGATAAAACAACCCGTAATAGCATAATGTCCACAACAAGGTTGCATTGACCTAAAAAAACGGATATACAGTTTATCCAAAAAGATAGAAAAGAGTTTCTTATCTTTCTTCGTGTATAACCTCTAACAGAATTTATAGCATTCAAGATCCTATTCAGATGCTATATACTATAATTAATCATAAACTCATCCCCAAACAACACCTCCCAAATATTTTCAGGTTTTGACAGCTGATCTCAGACAACATTCTTCATACAGATCGGCGGGCGCATTGCTAATACAACAAAAACAGGCACCATTATGACAGGAATAACACACGGTAATAACAACAACGATGGCGTTCGAAGCGTTAACTTCGAAGGGCCACGAAGCTTCAAGACAATGTTCAAATCGAAGCTCAAGGAAACCCTTTTCCCCGATGATCCATTCAAGGAGTTCAAGAACGAACCTTTGGGCCGTCGAGCGATCAAAACCATACAGTACTTCATTCCCTCGACCGGATGGCTGCCTAAATACTCCTTCAATTTCTTCAAGTATGATCTCCTCGCGGGAATTACCATCGCCAGCCTAGCGATCCCTCAAGGCATAAGCTATGCGAATCTTGCGAAACTCCCGCCGATCATTGGACTATGTAAGTATTTGTATACATAGTATTTTGTCTATGTATACGTATCCAATTATCATCTATTACATATATGCCATGTTTGCAGATTCTAGTTTTGTTCCACCTCTGATATATTCTGTCTTTGGGAGCTCAAAGTATCTCGCCGTAGGAGTGGTTGCTCCTTCTTCTTTGCTGATAGCCGAGGCCATTGAGGCGAAGGTGAAAGCTGATGAAGATCCATATTTGTTCGTTAGTTTGGCCTTCACTGCAGCTTTAGTTTCTGGTCTGTTTCAGGCACTGCTCGGTGTATTGAGGTGTTGTAATAAGATTATCAACATATGCATGCATTCATGTAATAATGATAATTAGATGCACATTTTATGAGATGATTTTCTTGTTTTGGTTTCAGGCTTGGGATTTTGGTCGATTTTCTATCGCATTCGACGATCACGGGATTCATGGGTGGTACTGCAGTGCTCGTCATCTTCCAGCAGTTGAAAGGGTTTCTTGGCCTGAAGCATTTCACACACAAAACTGGTGTAATTGATGTTATAAGGGCCATCTTTAAGTATCATGACGAAGTAAAAATATTATTCGTTCATTCTATCTATGAACAGTAACACTATACTGATCATTAAATATCTCAGAATTACAGTAATTTCGTATGAGTTCTAAGTAATTTTTTTTTCCGCATCGTATACGTAGATGAGCTGGAAGTGTGTGCTCATTGGTACATTTTTCCTCGTCTTTCTCCAATCTACAAGATATGTGGTAAGTTTCGAATAAATTGAGATGAATGTATATGTCGGTATATGTTCTCAACTCAAGGGTAACGTACTTTTGAATTTGTCTGAATAATTTGCAGAAGAAGCTCAAACCGAAGCTATTCTATGTATCAGCCATGGGTCCCATCGTGGTAGTTGTCGTCGGTTGCCTCGGTGCCTACTTTCTCGACGCAGAGAAACGCGGATTTGCCATTGTGAGTGTTCATATTCTAATTAATTGCATTCATCGATCTTATAGGACGACATACATTTCTTTTAATTGTGTTCGTGTGATCTCCAAAATTAGGTTGGCCCTCTCAAGAAAGGAATCAACAGCCTATCTATAGATCGAATAAACTTCGATCCAAAGTACTTCTCTGGCCCTCTCAAAGCCGGCATCATCACTGGCATGATAGGTATCGCGGTAAGAACAAAATTAATGAGTTCAATCAGTTTCTAAAATTCATATTTTTTTCTTTTAGGGTTTTCTCATCGGTAATAATGGAGAATTGTTACTCTATTGCACTCATATGATTTGTTTGCTTGTAAGGAAGGAGTAGCCATAGGAAGAAGCTTCGCCCAAGCCTCAAATGATCATATCGATGGCAACAAAGAGATGATCGCTTATGGTCTCATGAACATCGCAGGCTCCCTTACATCATGCTACTTAACCAGCGGTATTATTTGTCTCCTAAATTTTTTCCCTTTTCTTTATGGGCATTTTCAAGATGATCAATAGCACAGCAGCATCTTCTTACAACTGTTATGATGATTATCGCAGGGCCATTCTCGAAAACAGCGGTGAACGCAAGCGCTGGATGCAAAACGCAGATGGCCAACGCAGTTCAGTCCATATGTATGCTCCTCGTTTTGCTCTTCTTGGCGCCCGCCTTCAAATACACGCCACAAGTCGCCCTTTCGGCCATTATAATCTCAGCAATGCTCGGCCTATTCAAGTTCAAGAAATATTACCACCTTTTCAAGACAGACAAGTTCGACTTCGCCATATGCATGTCTTGTTTCATAGGCGTCGCCTTTGTAAGCATGGACACTGGCCTCATATTGTCTGTGAGTACTCTCAAACCTAGTCTATGTATAGATTGCATATATGTCTTTATTTTCTAATCATCTGCTAATAAATTAAAAATTCAATGTCTTTTTCTAAGGTTGGAATGGCTTTAGTGAGGGCATTGTTGTACATGGCGAGACCAGCCACGTGTAAGCTCGGGAATATTCCCAACTCTAATTTGTACCGTGACATGGAGCAGTATCCAGGCTCGATTGGTGTCCCGGGATTTTTAGTTCTTCAGATTGGTTCGCCTTTGTATTTTGCGAACGGCAATTACATGAAAGAAAGGTATGCACAAAACCCTAGTTATTCAAGCTTATGCTCAACGCAATAATTGCTTTTCTTATCGCCTTCTTGTTCGTCTGAGTTTTGATTGAGTTATGTTGCATTTCTATTGTAGAATCTTGAGATGGGTTCGAGATGAAAACGACTCCACCAAGTCTTCTAAGAGTGAAATCGAATTCGTCTTACTTGATTTGGGAGGTATTAGGGTTTTCTTCTTACTATATGCCTTTTATATGTAATCCACAGTTATATGTAAAGAGGCTAAGTAATAAGCATCTGATGAAAATCTTAACAGGGGCGACAGCGATCGACTTATCGGGCGTTGAAGCTTTACTTGAAGTTAGAAGGACCTTGGAAAATAAAGGCATCAAGGTTTGTAAGAAACAATAGTTACTTATATCCTCGGGCTTGTAAGAAATGAAGAATTAAGTTGATGATATAAGCTGAATGTTATATATTTTGCAGATGATTCTAGTAAATCCAAGGCTTGAGGTTATGGACAAGCTGATCGTGTCGAAGTTCATCGATAGGATTGGCAAAGATTCAGTGTTCTTATCAACGTGTGATGCAATTGAATCCTGCAGATTTAGACTCAAAACCTCATTGTGATCGATGCCATAGAAGACTATGTATTTATCTCTGGAGCTTTGTACCTTTAGGTATTAATATACGTACGTCTTTGTAGATGAGAATAAAGATGCAATGATATCGAACACAAATATGGTGCAAGTAAATCCAACGATTATATATTATGTCTCCACAATTATGGTTTGTGTTGAATAAAAATATAAATGTCACTGAAATCAAGTGGAATAATATGCTCTTCACCTTATTCCCTACTAGTTTCAGAAGGATAATTTCGGAAATAGCCTTTTATCAAAAAAAGTTTTATAAAATATCCCATACTTAAATTTCATTTAGAAAATGTTATCTTGAGGTCACTTTACAAGCAATCTTTTGCAAGCCGGCCCACTTCGTATGGAATTTTGGAATATTCACATTGCATACTCCACTCATAGCAAATCATTCACGATCACGTGCAACCCAACTCACTACTAACACTAGAAAAAAAAAACTAAAATAGAAGTCACTTACAAAGGAAGATAGAATAACACAAACACACACACAACTATATACAATAAATTTATCTTGTTAATGCGAATAGGCCACCCTTTGTATGACCCTTTCTCTCAAGATTCCTTTGTAAAGAGCCAATCTGTTTGATGGCATTTGCTGTCTTGTTTTCCCACCATCATTCTTTAATGTGAAGGACTTTGAAATTTCAATAACTGAATTATTATTATTAAAAGCCGCCACCTTCTTGTTATTGTTCCTATGCAACTTCCTATACTCTTCGCTGTTTCCTAAAGGGTCCACCACATCTTCTGCGAAGTGCACTTTCTTCTTCTTCTTCTTCGTCATTTTCTTTCTATGATCTGTAATAAAACATTTTTCAACATAAGTTTATGACGTCTCTGACCTGATGACGAGATAAGTCTACGCACATAAAATTAATATCTTGACAACAGAAAAGAATATATTTTTATTCGTCGAGTCATGGATTAGGTGAAATATTCAAAGAACTATGAATATGTATGTTGATAACACATTACCTGGAAAACTGATAGATGGCGATGGCGATGGTGACGTGGGCTTTTGAAGGCGAAGAGTTAGGAGAATAATTGTCCCAGATACTGCGATGGCCGTGGCGAACATCATACCTTGAGATGATAGAATCGAAGACATTTTTTACTGTTAAAATTTATATTTTTACATAGACTAACTGTATCTAATGATTCATATAAATGGGAAGTGCTGCTGGCGGAGAGAGAGAGAGAGAGAGAGAGAGAGAGGAGGGAGACAGTGAGAGATGACATATTGAGGATGGGAGACAAAAATAAATAAAGAAAATGATGGGCTTATTTTCTTCCATTTAGTTTTATCTAATGTGAATGACGTAGATGAGTTTTGACTAATTATATGCAGCGTCGGCTGCTTTCTCTTTCTTGAATGTTTTTAAAATAATCAATCTGATGGTTTGTGGCGTGGGCAAGCTTCGAGAAGGTGGTTCTATACATAATTTGGACACTTTCTTTTCTTTACTTCAAGTTCTCTAAATAAATCTATTAGACAAAGATTTAATCTAGGTTTATATGGACCCATACATGACTTTCTCTGGAAAAAGAAATACTTAATTGGTACTTAACGTAAAAGCCTTTGTGAGGGGAGGTGGTGACATAGCAAGAATCAAGGTGATATATAATATTAAATAAGCTTGCTAGTGGAGTTTTTCTCGGTGATGTAATAAAGCTCATGATCCTTATCTAGGTAACATTTACGTGAGTGGACCAGTTGTGTTTAATCGTTATAATAATTTAATTAGTGGGCCACTTATTAAGCGGTTGTCGTGCAGATATTTATACCGTGATCATCCAGATAAATCACAATTACTAAGATCGATTCGAACCGTATGTCAATCTCGCGACAACCGCCTAAATTACGTATTACATTAGCTTAACTTAGTATAACATTTCAATATTAACGTGATCGTATAGATATAGTATTTAGACCGATATATCATCAACCCACCAAAAAGCAACGAGAATATAATTAAAACACAAGGATTGCGTTTGGCATGCGAAAATACTTATATTGAAAGCACGATGGAAATTGAATTAGTGCATCGAACACCTATAATTTGCGCTCCAACCGTTCCGCATTTCGTTCAATTTTTTTTTTAATTAAAACTAGATCCACAACGAACAGAAATAATTTAAAGACTTACATAATGTCTAGAAGGAATATTCATTAATTTAAGACATAAATTACGATGTTTGATAAACTTATTTTCTTACGTTTATATTTGTTATATTTAAGTCGTTTGCATGATAAGTTAAGCCGTTTTGATTATTTCTGCATTATAATATGGCTTCACAAAAAAATCAAACGTTTTACGGCAGTTTTGCGACAGTTTAGATTATCTCAATGATCACAGGGTAAACGATGTCCGATGGACCTGAAATTTTAACCATAGATAGAGGACTCGTAAATCTTGATTTTTCCCAAAGGGACTTTAAATCCGGTGTCTAGATCGAAAGATATGAATTTTTGAACTGGCTGTTGTTTTGCAGAACATGAGTCACGGCCGTGACTGTTATGCAAGAGGCCGTGAATGCTACCAGAATGCCATTTTCTTGTGCGATGACGTCACGGCCGTGAAGGTCAGCCAACCAAGCCGTGAAGGACCATTCATGGCCGTGAAAGGAGGTGCTTGAGGCCGTGAAGGCGGGCAGAAACCCATTTTCTAACCCCCGAACGCTTCACGGCCGTGAATAATAGTATACGAAGCCGTGAACGTGGGCAGAGACGTGTTTTTCTTCAGATTTTAAGTTGTCACGGCCGTGAGGATGCATATAAGAGGCCGTGAACCTCTTTGTGGCAGCATTAAAAGTCAAGAACAAGATAAGAAACGAAGTTAACTTATTTGGAATGAAACTTGTATCAAACTCAGAGCAAATATCACGCTTGAAACAATATTTCTGCATAGGACAAGGCAATTGAACGCAAGGGCTGCTCAAGAGAGATTTTTGGCTGCACAAGTCTATGAAGATGATTTTGCTCATCTTTGTGGGGCAGAAGAGAGATGATAAAGGAGATGATGAAAACTCTATATAAAGAGCCAACATGAGAAAGAATTAGGGGGAGGAACGTGAGGCAAAAAGGTACGCCATTAAGTTCACATACTTACGAACACGTTGCCTCAATAAAATCCAAGAACACCTCCCATACACATATTTAGTTTGCTCACAACGTGCTCGATAGAAGTACTCAGTGAAGGACGAGATTAACTTCGAAGCCGAATTCAGGGAAGCATTTAGTATATCGTCGGTGTTAATTACGTGTTTTGCTGTGATCATTATGAGTAGCTAAATATTGTGTATTTGAGATAAGATGAACCCTAGTGCGATCGATCGTATGTTTACGTGTATTTGATGTTATGTTGTCGTTATGACTCGTTTATGAAGCATATGATTTTAATTATGTCTATGTGATTGAAAATATATAGTTAGCTTGGCCATGTCTATGTGTTTAAGTTAACAAAGTTGGGAAATCGTACGCTACGCTCGAGAGAGGGGCGAACGATTAGACCACTCGTAAACGAGCGGAATAAACTCATCGCTAGAGATGGGTTGAACTACCCCGCCGGATTAGAGTCAAATCTAATAGCGGGATTCACTGTGATTTTAATGCGATCATCGGTTAAGTAGTTAGGGAAGCTTGCTCGGCTACTTAAGGCGTTGATTAGTTGTTTGCGAGTCTCGTATGATAATGCGCAGTTTCGTCAGTCGTATGAATTCGTACACATGTTGTAGGAATCTCCACGGTCTAATGACAGCGCTGCTTACGTGTACTTGATATATGTTTTGGTCGAGCTAGGGGGATTCGAAGTCTCAAATACGTTTGTTTCCATCAGGGTTTTCCTCTTCGTACCATTTTACTCAGTTGTTATTATTATTTATCGTTTCAACAACCCAAAAATATTTACTAGGATATTTAGACGATGGTTTTCTAAAGTACATAGTTCCCTAGGGATTCGATACTCGAATACTTGATACGTATATGCTATTTCGATAGGTACACTTGCCTGTTGAGCGTAGGATAATTCGTTAGTATTCGTCTTATTTTATTACTCGATCCGATCGATCAAGTTTTTGGCGCCGTTGCCGGGGAACTATCGATATTAGAAAAGCCTTAGTTTATTATTCTGGCTATTTATTATTTAATATTAGTATTTTTGTTTAATCGGAAATCTTTCGGTCTAGGTACGTGTACTTCGGTGCATGACCCGAAGGAATCCTTCGTTACCAATCGTTGAAGGAGACCCGGAGATTGAAAGGACATTTCGAAGCAACCTATGAGAAAACGCTAGGCGAGTCAAAGTAACGACCGAAATGGCGGAGCAGAATCGCGAAGAGATGCCATTAGCAACGAGAGAACCTCCAATGAGAGAGTTGTGGAGAAACAATGCCGTAGGAACGATTAGCTCGGCGATAGTACTTCCTCAGGTGCCGAACAATTTCGAGCTCAAACATCATTGGCTCCAAATGCTTCAGACGACAGCTCAATACGATGGACTCGCCGAGGAAGATGCTTATCACCACATCCGAGACTTCTTGTCTGTTACGGACGCAATACGAGTACAAGGTGTAAGCCCGGAAGCCATTCGACTCTACCTATTTCCATTCTCTCTACGAGGCAATGCGAAGGAGTGGTTCAACCTACTTCCCGAACGATCTATCACCACTTGGGACCAGATGCATGCCACCTTCATCAATCATTTCTTTCCACCTTCGAAGGCTCTCAAACTAAAAATGGACCTCACGGCGTTCAAGCAAAAAGAAGGCGAGAACTTGTACGACGTATGGACTAGATTCAAAGCGCTCTTGAACCGATTCCCTCAACACGGGATGACGAAGAGCGAGCAAATTCAGCGGTTCCATGAATCTTTAAATGACCAACCGTGCAATTACTAGACGGAGCATGCAACGGAGGCTTATGTAATCTCAGCGCTACGGAGGGCTGGAATCTTATCGAGGACTATAGTGCAAATAGTTTTCGACAAGGGAGTTCAAGCAGTCGAGGTAAACCTCCGGGGATGTACGACGTCGACAACACCACTGCGATAAACGCCAAGTTCGACACCCTACAACAACAAATGTCAGCGACTAATCTTCATATGCAGACCTTGATGAACGCGCTCATGCCTAAGCTAGCAATGAAGCCGGCCGTTAACGCTGTCCAATTACAACCTGCCACGATGATCCCTGTAGCTGGTGCGCCTTCTCATTCATATCCGACGTATATTCCGCCATGCGCTACATGCGGAGGAAGCCACGACGCATCTCACTGTCCCGCTGCTATTACGACTGAGCAAGTCGATTACATGGGGAATTACCAAGGTCAGGGAAACTTCGTTCCAAATCGAGTTCATCCGAACCTGACCTATGGGAATCAACAACAAGCTCCATCGGGATTTCAAAATCAAAGGCTGCATGGATACCACGGTGGAAATTCTGAAGTTGTCCCTGAAGGTCGCAATGATAAGCTGGAGGGAATGCTCGAGAAGCTAATGGGAAAGCTCGACTCCCGCTTGGATAGTCAAGAGGCACGGTTGCAAAACACTGAGTCTTCCTTGCGCGTCTTAGAGAAACAAGTTGGACAGATTGCCGAATCAATCCAACAACGTCCTTCCGGTTCATTGCCGAGCTACACCGAGACCAATCCAAAGGACCACCACGTAAAGGCGGTAACGCTTCGTAATGGGAGAGAGCTCGAGGAGGTGCAGAAATTGAAGAAAAAGAATGTTGAGCCCGTGAAAGCAAACGTCGAGGCCGACGAAGAAGAGGAGACCATATCTAAGCCACCTGTCAAGGCATATCAACCGAAAATTTCATATCCAACGAGACTTAAAAGGGACATCGTTGACGACCAGTTTGGTAAATTTCTTGCAATTTTTAAACAATTACATATTAATATACCTCTTGTCGAAGCTCTTGCGCAGATGCCTCGTTGGGCAAAATTCTTGAAGGACCTTATCACGAACAAACGCAAGCTCGAAGACGTGTCCACAGACGAACTACGAGGGGAGTGCTCCGCCATCTTACAAAGCAAAATCCCGAAAAAATTAAAAGACCCAGGGAGTTTCACTATACCTTGTTTAATAGGCGATCTTGTAGTACATAAGGCATTGGCTGACTTAGGTGCTAGTATAAATTTAATGCCTTATTCGATGTTCAAGAAACTCGGCTTAGGAGAACCCAAACCTACTAGGATGAGTATACAATTAGCGGATAGATCTGTTAAATATCCTAGGGGTATTATCGAAGACGTTCTTCTTAAAGTCGATAAATTTATCATTCCTGCAGATTTCGTAATTCTTGACATGGAGGAAGATGAAAATATTCCTCTAATATTAGGAAGACCATTCCTCGCTATCGGAGGGACTATGGTCGATGTTCGTAATGGAACATTGACATTAACTATAGATAGTGAGAAAGTGACATTTGATATGACCGAGTCCATGAATAATGCCGAGAAGTTAGACGATAAGTGTTTTTATATCGATGCGTGGAATGAATTCTTATCGTTGCAGGGACTTTCGCAGCCTGATTCCTTCATCTCGAAGCAAGAAATAGAGGAAAACAAGGAACTCCATAAGAAAGAGCCGAATGATGACCTGCCCCTCGATGTTGCCCAAGCAGATGCAGATGAGAATGTCAATGAGGAATCAACGATCGAGGTGCAAAAGAGCAGCAGAGAAAATCGTGAGAAGATCTCGGTCGAGGAACCACCAACGCTCGAGCTCAAACAATTGCCCGATCACTTGGAGTACGCTTTCCTCGAGGAGAATGCAAAGCTTCCGGTAATCATCGCGTCAAAACTGGAGAAGGAGCAAAAACTCATGCTCTTAAACACACTACGGGAGCACAAGAGGGCACTTGCATGGAAGATATCGGATATCCGAGGAATTAGCCCGACCTTTTGCATGCATAAAATTCTACGAAGACGACTTCAAACCGGTGGTACAACACCAAAGGCGTTTGAACCCCAACATGAAGGAGGTGGTGAAGGCTGAGGTAATAAAACTGCTCGACGCGGGAGTGATTTACCCAATCTCGGACAGTGCATGGGTGAGCCCAGTTCAGGTAGTGCCGAAAAAAGGAGGAATGACAGTTGTGCCCAACGAGAAAAATGAACTCATTCCAACGAGGACTGTCACAGGATGGCGTGTTTGCATTGATTATCGCAAATTAAATGACGCAACGCGAAAAGACCATTTTCCTCTTCCTTTTATTGATCAAATGCTTGAACGTTTGTCTGGTCATGGATTTTATTGTTTTCTTGATGGACTTTCAGGTTATTTGCAGATTCCCATTGCACCCGAGGATCAAGAAAAGACGACGTTCACGTGTCCATTCGGGACATTCGCCTACCGACGGATGCCTTTTGGACTTTGCAATGCTCCGGCCACCTTCCAACGTTGCATGATGGCTATCTTCGATAAACTAATAGGTGACGGAATGGAGGTATTCATGGATGATTTTTCGATTTTTGGTGACTCATTCGAGGTATGCTTATTTAATTTAAAGAAAGTACTTCAGCGATGCGAGGAAACAAACCTTGTGCTAAATTGGGAGAAATGTCATTTTATGGTAAGAGAGGGTATTGTTTTAGGTCATAAGATATCGTCGAGTATCGAGGTAGATAGAGCTAAAATAGAAACCATAGAACGATTACCTCCACCTTCGTCGGTAAGGGCAATTAGAAGTTTTCTAGGACATGCGGGTTTTTATCGTAGATTTATCAAGGATTTTTCTAAAATTGCTAGACCATTAACGCGCTTGCTTGAGAAAGACGTACCTTACGAATTTACACCCGAATGCCTGGATGCATTTTCCATACTTAAGGATAAGCTCATTAATGCCCCTGTTATGGTAGCCCCCGATTGGAGCCTACCATTCGAACTAATGTGCGATGCAAGTGATTTTGCAGTAGGTGCAGTTTTGGGGCAGCGACGGGAAAAGCATTTTAAGCCGATACACTATGCGAGCAAAACTCTAAACCAGGCCCAGGCGAATTACACTACCACAGAGAAGGAGTTGCTCGCAGTCGTGTTCACCGTCGACAAATTCCGTCCATATCTCGTTCTCTCAAAAGTCATCATCTACACGGACCATTCGGCCCTCAAACACCTCTTCGCGAAACTAGATGCAAAACCGAGGCTTATCCGATGGATTCTGTTACTCCAAGAGTTCGACGTGGAATTTCGTGACCAAAAAGGTACCGAGAATTGTGCAGCCGATCACTTGTCAAGACTTGAAGGCGCAGCCCACGAGGTTACCAACGACGAAGTCATCCGAGACCAATTTCCCGATGAGCATCTATATGCTATACGTGAGGTATTCGATGAAACCCCGTGGTACGCTGATTTTGCTAATTATCTTGTCGCTAGGATCATGCCAAAGGGATACACAAGTCATCAGAGGAAGAAATTCTTCTCGGACTTGAAGTATTATTTTTGGGATGATCCGTATTTGTTTAGGGTTTGCGCGGACAAGATAATTCGGCGATGCGTGTCCTTCCCCGAGACGGTTAAAATCTTGAGCCATTGTCATTCCGGGCCATGTGGAGGACATTACGGAGGTAATCGAACTGCACAGAAGGTACTCGAATGTTGTTTTTATTGGCCTACAGTTTTCAAAGACGCTCAAAAATATGTAGAGGAATGTGATAGGTGTCAACGGACAGGTAATATTTCTAAGCGAAATGAAATGCCTCAGAATTATATTCTTGTGTGTGAAATATTTGACGTCTGGGGCATTGATTTTATGGGTCCGTTTCCTACGTCGTTCAAGAATCGATATATCCTAGTTGCGGTTGATTATGTTTCAAAATGGGTAGAAGCACAAGCTCTACCTACGAATGATGCTAGGGTAGTCGTTAAATTTTTGAAAACTTTATTTTCACGATTTGGCTCACCTCGCTGCATTATTAGCGATAAAGGTACGCATTTCTGTAACACTCATTTTGCAAGGACGCTCGAAAAATACGGTGTGAAACATAGTGTTACCACGGCGTACCATCCTCAAGCGAGCGGCCAAGCAGAAGTCGTAAATAGGGAGCTTAAGCGTATACTCGAAAAGACCGTGGAGCACCATAGGCGAGATTGGCCTAACAAACTGAACGATGCTTTATGGGTGTACCGGACAGCCTACAAAACGCCTATCGGATCCACGCCATATAGACTTGTTTATGGAAAATCTTGTCATTTACCCGTCGAGCTAGAACACAAAGCATATTTAGCTCTAAAGAAACTTAACTTTGATTTGAATCTTGCAGGTGAAAAGCGAATGTTGCAGGTCAACGAGCTCGACGAGTGGAGACAAATGGCTTATCAGAATACCCGCATCTACAAGGAGCGTACGAAGCAATATCATGATCGGAAGATCATGAAGCGGGAATTCCAAGAAGGCGATCAGGTCCTGCTGTATAATTCGCGACTGCAATTATTCCCGGGCAAACTAAAGTCGAGGTGGTCTGGTCCATTCACGGTGACCCGAGTGTTTCCCTACGGGACGGTCGAGATCACACACCGAGAAAAAGGGACCTTCAAGGTCAATGGACAGCGTCTCAAGCATTACTACGGCGGTGACATCGAAGCACTCGGGGCGGAAACGATTTACCTCCTCAACACCACACAACACTAAAATCCTCCAAACTATGTCTAGCTAAAAGACATTAAAGAAAGCGCTACTTGGGAGGCACCCCAAGCCTATCCTATGTTTTTCCTTTATTTTCCTATGCATTTTAGTTTTCATGATTCTGGTTTCCGATTATCGCAGGGAACTCAAAATCTCAAGTGTGGGGAGGAGTCGTACAAAGCATGCACACCGGACTATTCAGGGAAGTTTGCTTATCTATTTATTTCCTCTTCCTTGTGTTACATAATTATTACGTTGAGGGCAACGTAAATCTTAAGTGTGGGGAGGGAATTTCTGCGAAATTGATGCAAACATCTTATATGTGCATACTTGATCTTTGGTATAAATTTTTTTCGAAAATTGGCATAAACTTTTTCGAAAATCATGTTTCCTTCAATCAAAGGGTGATTTCATGTTAGAAATCTTGTGAGTAATTAGGATACATATGCGAGTCGACTTCTTTCTTACATAGATGAACTTGGCGATACCTGATAGATTCGTACACATAACCTTATTTTTGTGAGATTTTTGAGCCTACGAGCTTTTTGCTCATTTCTTTGGTTGTGTGAATCATGCTTAATTTATTTCTCTTCAGAACTTGCTTGTGTATTACGTTTTGAAACTACTTAAAGTGTGATTGCGTGAAAATGAGGAAGGCATTAGGAATTAAGTCCATAGCCAAAGTATCCAACCACGACTGATCACCGTAGTTATCCACTTTGAGCCTGAGCCTTTTATTTGTGAAAACCGGATTATAATATGCCGACCCTGATTAAGCCTTCAGACATAATCCCATTGGAGCGATAGTAGGAGTGGAGGTTGAATGCCGGACTCAAAAAGCGCAACCCGTACTAAATTTTCGATGTCAAAAAAAAAGAGAAAAAAAAGGATATATATTGACTAAGAACCCTTCCTCCGATAATCTTTCACTCTCGAAACCATTTTACCTATTTCCTAGATCGTGAAGTCGAAAGAAGAAGGGCTTGGTGGAAACGAAAAAAAAAAACCGACGAATGCAAAAAGAATAGAGGTGATGGATAAGAACGACGGATTTAGTGCATTCGAGATGATGGCATGATTCCGACACGACTACAGCTCATATACTTTTGACGCTTATTCCTTGCATATCTTACATATCTTAGCCATATTATAACCCGGTAAAGACCTTCCGATCACGCTTGAACATTGAAAGTGGTAGATTTACGATCATTTGCAAGCTTATGGTAGAGATTAGATTAATGCATGACCCGAGAGATATCACCGACATTTTAACCTATACACTTAGTGATTTGAGTGAATCTTTGTAAGGTACGGATCTTGATAGGTATTTCTAAGGAAGTCGTGTGGTTAGTTGTTGATTTAGAATATGCTTTCCGACGTTACTTGCATTATCTCCTACGTGATTTTATTCTTGATTGATACGTTGCATGATTTTATCCTTTTATATGCCATTTGTATTTATTTGTTTGAGGACATGCAAACGCTTAAGTGTGGGGATATTTGATAAACTTATTTTCTTACGTTTATATTTGTTATATTTAAGTCGTTTGCATGCTAAGTTAAGCCGTTTTGATTAGTTCTGCACTATAATATGGCTTCACAAAAAAAATCAAACGTTTTACGGCAGTTTTGCGACAGTTTAGATTATCTCAATGATCACAGGGTAAACGATGTCCGATGGACCTGAAATTTTACCATAGATAGAGGACTCGTAAATCTTGATTTTGCCCAAAGGGATTTTAAATCCGATGTCTAGATCGAAAGATATGAATTTTTGAACTGGCTGTTGTTTTGCAGAACATGAGTCACGGCCGTGACTGTTATGCAAGAGGCCGTGAATGCTACCAGAATGCCATTTTCTTGTGCGATGACGTCACGGCCGTGAAGGTCAGCCAACCAAGCCGTGAAGGACCATTCATGGCCGTGAAAGGAGGTGCTTGAGGCCGTGAAGGCGGGCAGAAACCCATTTTCTAACCCCGAACGCTTCACGGCCGTGAATAATAGTATACGAAGCCGTGAAAGTGGGCAGAGACGTGTTTTTCTTCAGATTTTAAGTTTTCACGGCCGTGAGGATGCATATAAGAGGCCGTGAACCTCTTTGTGGTAGCATTAAAAGTCAAGAACAAGATAAGAAACGAAGTTAACTTATTTGGAATGGAACTTGTATCAAAGTCAGAGCAAATATCACGCTTGAAACAATATTTCTGCATAGGACAAGGCAATTAAACGCAAGGGCTGCTCAAGAGAGATTTTTGGCTGCACAAGTCTATGAAGATGATTTTGCTCATCTTTGTGGGGCTGAAGAGAGATGATAAAGGAGATGATGAAAACTCTATATAAAGAGCCAACATGAGAAAGAATTAGGGGGAGGAACGTGAGGCAAAAAGGTACGCCATTAAGTTCACATACTTACGAACACGTTGCCTCAATAAAATCCAAGAACACCTCCCATACACATATTTAGTTTGCTCACAACGTGCTCGATAGAAGTACTCAGTGAAGGACGAGATTAACTTCGAAGCCAAATTCAGGGAAGCATTTAGTATATCGTCGGTGTTAATTACGTGTTTTGCTGTGATCATTATGAGTAGCTAAATATTGTGTATTTGAGATGAGATGAACCCTAGTGCGATCGATCGTATGTTTACGTGTATTTGATGTTATGTTGTCGTTATGACTCGTTTATGAAGCATATGATTTTAATTATGTCTATGTGATTGAAAATGTATAGTTAGCTTGGCCATGTCTATGTGTTTAAGTTAACAAAGTTGGGAAATCGTACGCTACGCTCGAGAGAGGGGCGAACGATTAGACCACTCGTAAACGAGCGGAATAAACTCATCGCTAGAGATAGGTTGAACTACCCCGCCGGATTAGAGTCAAATCTAATAGCGGGATTCACTGTGATTTTAATGCGATCATCGGTTAAGTAGTTAGGGAAGCTTGCCCGGCTACTTAAAGCGTTGATTAGTTGTTTGCGAGTCTCGTATGATAAGGCGCAGTTTCGTCAGTCGTATGAATTCGTACACATGTTGTAGGAATCTCCACAGTCTAATGACAGCGTTGCTTACGTGTACTTGATATATGTTTTGGTCGAGTTAGGGGGATTCGAAGTCTCAAATACGTTTGTTTCCATCAGGGTTTTCCTCTTCGTACCATTTTACTCAGTTGTTATTATTATTTATCGTTTCAACAACCCAAAAATATTTACTAGGATATTTAGACGATGGTTTTCTAAAGTACATAGTTCCCTAGGGATTCGATACTCGAATACTTGATACGTATATGCTATTTCGATACGTACACTTGCCTGTTGAGCGTAGGATAATTCGTTAGTATTCGTCTTATTTTATTACTCGATCCGATCGATCAATGTTGGCACACAATACCGCGGTATTCTCTCACAAGTTAGATGTTTAACCCAATTGGAGAAAAAAACAAGTTATTGATAGAACTATACCCGGATCTTATCTATACTCTTATATTAATTGTGAGGTGAGTTAAAAACTATTTTCTTTTGTGTATCTATTAACCAATCATAATTTGACAAGTGTTATATATTTTTATTTATTAAAAAAATAATTAATAAAATTACTAAATCAAGTTAAATCAAACATAGCCACCCACTAAAACTTGTCCTTCTATTTTAAATATTATTATTTAATAACTAAATATACATAATATTATTTAGCACCCACGTATGGGTGTGCAAAACTACTAGTATGTATTAAAGAGCAATGGTCTACATCAGTTTCAATTCCTCGAAAACACACGTCATCAATATATGTCCCTCAGTTTTTAACCGTTAATCAACTTCTGTCATTTCTATCAAGTTTGACCGGGTTGACCGTCAAAACTAACAGAATTGACCGTTAGTGCCGTTAAATATTAAAAAAAAATTGCTTAAATATTAAAAAAACGAAAACAAAATTTCAAAAAAATATAATAAAAGTAAAAATGAAAAGAGAGACTTAAATTTAAAAATTGAAAATATAATTAAAATAAAAATAAAATAAGAAACAAAATTTAAATTTAAAAACTTAAAAATATAATTAAAATAAAAAGAAAATACTAAAAAATAGTGATATATTCAAAATAAAAAGAATCAAAAATATTTTAATTAAAATAAAAAATTAATTTAGAAAAACCAGAAATATAATTAAAATAAAAATAAAATGAAAATAAATTTAAAATTCAAAAAATTAAAGATCAGCTTCTTTCAAGATCAATATTCGCTATTCGAATTTTTTTTCAGCAGTCATCTCCTCTGCGGAGTGATCAACCGCACCTTTGTTGGGCTTGGCCAAGAATTAAATTTATTTTTCATTTTGTTTTGATATTAATTATATTTCTGGTTTTTCTAATTGAAATTTTTTATTATAATTAAAGTTTTTAATTTTATTTTGATTTCTTTTTATTTTAAATATATGTCTATTTTTTAGATTTTTAGTTTCTTTTATTTTAATTATTTTTTTAATTATATTTTCAATTTTTGAATTTCAGTCTCTTTTTTATTCATTTTTACTTTATTATATTTTTTTAAATTTTATTCGTTTTTAATATTTAAGCAATTTTCTTTTCTTTTAAAAATATTTAACGGCACTAACGGTCAAGTCCGTTAGTTTTGACGGTCAACCTGGTCAAACTTGACGGAAATGACTGAAGTTGATTAACGGTTAAAAACTGAGGGACATATATTGATGTCGTGTGTTTTCCAGGGACTAAAACTGATGTAAGCCTATAACTGAGGGACCAAATATGCAATTATCCCCAAAATAAAACAAAAACATTGGAATGGTTCTGCAATAGACTATGTTCGGGTATTGTGAAAAGAAGTTTTTCCCACCTACGTGTGGGGATTAGAATTCAATACAAATAAAATATATTACACTCAATTTCAAGAAATTGGAACAAACGTCCCCTAAATCCCCATAATCAATCTTTCAATGTCAACACTATCAACATCACCCGAAAAAAAAAAATCATGGGACCTTAGAAGCACAAGCCGTTACAACCACACATATCCACACGCCTCCTTCAACGTCATCACGCTCTTCGAAATTACGAGAGGCAAAATCTCCTCTCCTACAGTCCAGTATCACCACATCATTCACTCACCCGCATATCGATCGTCGTCATTGATGTCAAGGATTTGTTGGGAATTGTGGTGGGCCCGGCGGTGGTCAGTGGGCCCGCAGCGGAACAGGTCTCGGTTTGGCTCGGTACGACGATCGGGAGAAGTGGGACCCATGGGGTAAATTTGGTGGGACCCGCACAGTAACTACCACGGTAAAATAAAATTTACCATAAGGTAAGAAAAACACCAGAATTTTAACGTGGAAAACCCTCTGCTAACGAAGAGGGAAAAACCACGGCCGAGTCGGCAAAATCTTCACTATAGTAAAAATTACAACCCTCGAATTTTTACTATCTCACTTTTACCACTCGTGTCTCTACCGGTCCACACCTTCTCTGGTATATCGAAATCCAACGCCGATGAAGGTAGTCGGTTGATAAGATAGACTGCAGTGTTGACAGCTTCCCCCCAAAATGACTTAGAAAGATTAGCCATCTTGAGCATCGCTCGGACTCTCTCCATAATTGTCCGATTCATTCTCTCAGCGACACCATTTTGCTGAGGAGTACCAGGAACTGTCTTCTCATGCCTAATGCCATATTTCGTGGAATAATCTCTGAACTCCCGAGAGATGTATTCACCACCATTATCTGTGCGTAGACACTTTAGCGGCATTCCCGTTTCTCTTTCCACTATTGCATGGAACTTCTTAAAATAATAGAACACCTGGTCCTTCGTCCGCAACAGATATACCCAGGTCTTGCGAGACGCATCATCAGTGAAGGTCAGAAAATATTTACTGCCTCCCAAAGATTCGACTTCCATGGGTCCACATACATCAGAGTGTACCAACTCCAACTTCCTCATTCGCCTGGTTGAGAGTTAGCACATATCGTTCCGTGCATCTTGTACAGCGAGCAGCATAGCTTTCCTCTCGCTACCACCAACGATCTCTTGGTGAGTTTCCAGTTGCTATTTGCCATCTCGTTATAGAATCCTTCGTTGTCCAGCACCTTTACAGAAATCAAGTTGAGACGTAGGTCTGGTATATGTCGCACATCCTTCAGTCGTAATGTGCACCCTACGCTCGTCTGGATACAGATATCACCGATCCCCACTATTTTAGAAACACTTTGGTTACCCATCTTGGTAGTGCCAAAGTTTCCCGCCTTATATGTGGAAAAGTATTCACGCCTTGGAACACAGTGGTAGGAGGCACCAGAGTCCACTACCCATTCGGTGCTTGCATCCGCAACATGACAGCAGTCTGCTTCATTCACCAGAGTAACCTCTCCCCCATCGTTTGAGGCGATTGCAGACGTGTTCTTGTCATCATCTTGTTTCTGTTTTCTATTGAGAAGCCTACAGTTTCTTTGTAAGTGGCCAATTTTTCCACAATGGTAGCACTTCCTCATCTCCCTGGACTTGGATCTATCTTTTGACTTGTCGTATCCTTTTGGTCCTCTACTCTTGCTCCGACCCCTATTCTCCATGACAAGGGCCTGATTTCCCGTACTGGTACTGGCAGCATCCTTCCGTCGCAGCTCTTCATTGTAGAGTCTGTTTGTCACCATCTCCATCGTGACTTTGCCGCTTGGTGCCGAGTTGGTGAGCGATACTACCAACGTATCCCAGCTATCAGGTAGAGATCCCAGTAGTAGACAAGCTTGTAGCTCATCATCAAGGACTAGATCGGCACTTGTGAGTTGAGTTACCAGCCCTTCAAAGTCGTTCAGATGTTCAGCAACTGATCGTCCCTCGTTCAGCTTCACATTCATGAGTTTTCACATCATGAATACCTTGCTTAGCGCATTTGTCACCTCGTACATACCCTCCAATTTCGTCCAGAGTTTGTAGGGGTCTGTCTCATTCCGGACATGGTTGTAGAGGCTTATGTCCACCCATTGGCGGATCACAGCTAGCGTCTTTCTTTGCAATTTTTTCCATAGGTCGGCATTCCCGCCTTCGAGCATCTTGCCTCCATTTTCGATTGGATCATGGAGGTCTTTGCAATAAAGATAATCCTCCATCCTTGATTTTCATATGGAGTAATTCGTTACTGTCAGCTTGATCATTCCTCCGTCGTTCTCCATGGCCGTAAAAAAAAACTACCAGCAACCTACTAGTATCTTTTCTGATGTGGAAGATCAGTCAAAGCTGCAATCACAGAGCATACTCAGAATACAACCTGGCTCTGATACCACTTGTTGGGAATTGTGGTGGGCCCCGCGGTGGTCAGTGGGCCCCGCAGCGGAACAGGTCTCGGTTTGGCTCAGTACGACGATCGAGAGAAGTGGGACCCACGGGGTAAATTTGGTGGGACCCGCACAGTAACTACCACGGTAAAATAAAATTTACCATAAGGTAAGAAAAACACCAGAATTTTAACGTGGAAAACCCTCTGCTAACGAAGAGGGAAAAACCACGGCCGAGTCGGCAAAATCTTCACTATAGTAAAAATTACAACCCTCGAATTTTTACTATCTCACTTTTACCACTCGTGTTTACCTCACACCTCTCTGTGGATGTGGAACCCTTTTCTACCTGAACTGATAACCTCACAATTCACTCGAACTACTTCTCTCTATATAGTAAAACTTGAATGAGCTTGTGATGATAATAACTGAAGAATCCTCAGCCTATTTATAGATGTCTTCAGCTCTTCTGTACCACTCGAAACGGGTGGACAAGAATCCGCCGCGTCGCCCTTCAATATCAGCCGTTCATTAAAATAATAAAATATTAAAATAATATTTTATTATTATTTTTTTTTCATCTTTGGTGGGCGTCCTTTTTGGATGGCTGGACTAACAGGATTGTATTGCGTTTTTGCATCGATGTTGGAGACGGAACCCATTGCTTGTCGGGACTAAGGAGTTATTGATTAGGTTTTTTGGGTGGTTACATATGTAATATTTTGAGGGTGTTTGGAAACACTTCCGAGACAAAAGTCCTTTTAAAAATGGACTTTTTAGGAAGTGGCTTTTTAAAATGTTTTTATTGAGTTTTTGTTTTGTTTGGTAAATTCACATTTTAAAAGCACATTTTAAATAATGTGTGAATGTGTTCTCAAAAGTCAGATTTTTTCACTTCTCCGTAATAGTTTAAGTCGAACCATTATGTGATGGTAGTAAAATACAAAAATAGATCCATAAAAACCTACCGAAATTCAATAATTTCATCATAAACCCTACTCCACAAAAAGTCGAGAATCTCCCTCTCCAGTCTAAAAACAAAAAAAAATAATCAGTTTTGATTCAACGTTATTACGTTGATATATCATCATATATACCAAGATACCATCATCAATTATAGTCACCATCAACTTACAACTACAACGGTAATTTTAGAATGCCACCTTTTTCCTTTGCCCCAAAACAATATCACTCCTTCAATGCACTTCAATCTCCTTACAACCACCACCACCATTCACCAAACCCTCATTACCATCCTCAAACAATGTCTGAGTCTCCTCCAAGCTCTTCCCTTTAGTCTCAGGCAACATGCAATAAAAGAAGACACTAGCAACCACCATAACCCCACTAAGCACCAAGAAAACCCCACCAAACCCTATCACATTCGCCGCGCTCAGAAAACTCATCGAAACCAAACCGCTCACCAACCGATTAACCGAAACTGCCAACGCCGACCCCTGAGCCCTAAGCCTCATCGGGAAAACCTCCGAAGAGTAAACCCAAGTAACGGGCCCGAGCCCGATCGAAAAGAACGAAACATCAGCGCAAACAGCAACCACGCACAGCACAATGGCCCATACGGGCTTGTGGGCCCTACGGCCCAAGAACATGGACCCGAGCCCGAGCCCGGCGAGGGAGAATGACATGCCGAGCGTGCCCAAAAGGAGCAACGGTCTTCGACCGTAGTGGTCGAGGAAAAGGGCGGAGATTAGTACGAAGGAGGTCTTGGCTAATCCCATAATCACGGTTACGCCCACGAGACCCTTTTTGTGGTTTATCCCGGCGGATTTGAAGACTTCGGGCGTGTAGTAAACGACTGCATCGTTTCCCGAGGCTTGCATGAAGAAGTTTATGCCGATGGCTGCAATTAGGGTTCTTCGGAGGGGACGAGGTGGCTTGATTAGTAGTTCTTTCCATACGGCTCGCCCTTTGTTGTCTGCTGCAATGAATTTAAGAGGAAAATAACATCAACTTAATGAAATACAAATTGTCATTGCCAGTAAGAGGCGGAGCTACGTGAGGCCCAGTGGGGTCAATGGACCCCACTGGAAATTTTTTTTTAGTATTAATATAATGTAATATTTTTTTGATAGGGGTTGAAATTGATCAAAAATACCCAAAGAGGACCCCAGTGAAAACTTTCCAAAATATAGGGTATGGGGTCCAATTAGACTGGACCCCACTAAACTTAACTCCTGGCTCCGCCTATGATTGCCACTAAATCCGGGTCTATAGTTGGGAGTAATTTTAATTGTAGTCTGGTAACTTGCACGAAATTCGTTTTTCATCATCTAACATATTCCCATCCGAAATTATTCCTATAGCCTTCATGAAATTCGTTTTTCGTCTTCTAATTTGTCCATGTTCCAAGCTAATCCAGTATGTTTACACCATTTATCATAAGCGGTCATTTGTCGAATTCTACCGGCCATTTATTATGATCGCTTCCGACAAGGAATATATGATTATTTCAACAAAAATGCTAGTTCAATTTCTATAGTGCTAAAGGGTTGTTTATGATAAATGGCCGAAAATTGTACAAAAAAAACTATTAATAATACATTATGTAAACATTCCTGACTAGTTTTGGACAAGGACAAATCAGATGACGAAACGCGAATTTCATTGCTGCGACTAATATGTAGTTAATCTTAAACATTGAACTAGCTTTGGACATGAACAACTTAGACGAAAAGCGAATGCTTCATGAAACTTATAGGATCATCCAATCAGATCATATACACACAAAAAAAAAGATAGAAAATAGATTGAACATAACAAGAAAGATCATATATAATAGAACGCTGCAAATCACTTGTATTGTATGTATAATAAACCTAAATTCTTACCATGATCAGCTGCTTTAGTTATCTCCTCGAGCCTCCCCTCGGCCTCCTCGTCGCTCTCCGAAGTCCTCCTCAGCACCACCTTCGCCTCCCTAACCCGACCCTTCACAACGAGCCACCGTGGAGATTCAGGCATTGCGAGGACCCCACAAGCCACAGCCATGGCAGGCACGCCGGCGATTCCCAGCATAAGCCTCCAATTGAAACGAGGGGATACTTCAGACAAGGCATAGTTCATTACATAACCTAGGAGAATCCCCACATTGATGAAGACTTCGGGGAGAGATGTGAGGAAGCCACGTGTCATGGTGGGGGATATCTCCGCCGTGTAAACGGGCGCAATCATTAGGGAGTACCTATTCAGTATCTAAGAGTCAGTCGCCGTTTTTAGAACAAATGGAGAAAAAAGCTCGGTTTTTTATTACCCTACGCCGATGCCTGCTATGAATCTGCCGACGATGAGGAAAGGGTAGGAAGGTGCTAAGCCCATCATGAGTGCGCCGACGAAGAACAGCGCCGCGGCGGAGACGATGGTGTATCGGCGGCCGATCAAGTCGGAAGTTTTTCCAGAAGCTAGCGAGCCGATTAGGGAGAAGACGTTTAAGCTGCCCACCAAAATCTCTTCTTGGACCCTCGAGATTTTGAGGGTTTCTTTGATGTAAAGAACGGCGCCGCTCATCACCCCAATATCTGATACATAATCAAATCGCAGTCACATGTAATGAAATTGAAGAGCTACCCATTGTGAATGGGTTTGAATCGAAAGTACCATAGCCCAAGAGAATGGAGGTGGTGGAAGCCAAGACGGCGCAAGCCAGTGCGTAGCTGTTGAGGCGAGCTTTTGGGGCAACTCTTTGTTCTTCCTCCATTAAAGGGCTCGTGAATTTTGACTGATTTCTTGTTTCTGCGGCGGAAATCGTTTTGGATGAAGAAGCAAAAGAAGAAAAAAAAAAGAAATTGGACTGTAGTGCGTCAGATGTATGCTGCCACTTTTGGCTTTAGCCAAGGAAAGGCACAACGTGTCACGGCCACAGAGAAATCTGTATCAGCAATTCGAGGCTGTGAGCTAATTTGCCCTTTGCTATAGTTCAATTAACAGATGATTTTGAACTCTGATATGATCATTAATGGCTAAAGTAATTCTATGCAGATTGAAGATGATTCTGAATCTCGTAGGTAGACTGTACATAA
Organism: Craterostigma plantagineum; assembly: GCA_027422505.1. Taxonomy (NCBI): domain Eukaryota; kingdom Viridiplantae; phylum Streptophyta; class Magnoliopsida; order Lamiales; family Linderniaceae; genus Craterostigma; species Craterostigma plantagineum. The sequence continues at coordinate 28,316,954 of JAPQWV010000003.1, read as the reverse complement.
CGAGCTGACACGCGTTTTTACGGCGCAAAATCAGTGCATGAATTTGTCGTGAAAAAGGAGGAACAGAAAAATAAAAATGCATTCTGTGTGTGGTGAAGAAAATGTTTCGAAAGTTGGAGTCTTTATGATTTTTGTTCGATGGATTTCTGAGATGCTGTTGGAATTTTGTTGAAGTTAATAAAGACTAATGAAGGACTACAAAAAGTTATTACATAAATTCTTTGTTTGATTGATTTAATGGTATAGTGGAAAGAAAGACAGTCAAAGTGATTATGGGCATACTGCAACAAATAACGTCACAACTCACAATACACGAGTAGTGACAAAGATGCAACAGTCCACATATTAATCTTTAAAAGACAAAATGATCTTCTCTGCACACACTACAATAATTAAAATGTAGTGACATAAGGATCATTACCAAATGTATATTTAAAGAGTTAATTAATTTAAATTGTAGTGACATAAGATCTACGTATCAAAGTTGTATCTTGCTAAGGGGGAAAATAAGCCGAACGTGCTCGATATTGTGATTGTCGAACTGTGAGCTTGAACTAATCAAAATTGTTCAATTTCTCGAAAGATCACATTTCACATAGTCTTCCCGTAACATTATATTAATTTAAATATTGTCATTTTTTTTAAATCAATTTTTCGAGCTTCTAGTTCGAAATAGATGAGAAAATGACTTCACGTGTATAGATTTGAGCACAGTAAACTTGTCAAGACTTCACAAAATTGGAGAATCCTCTAATTGTTTCTCGATATTATCTGAAACGCATTAACTTATACACGCATGAGCTCTCTTAAAAGAATCTTGAATAACTCCACTCCACCTACTAAGAAAAACCAAACTCGATATGTTGGTTTTAGCGAGATTCTTCCACACAAACAAAAAAAAAAAGTTTACGACATTGTTTAATATTATTACACCTACATTGTATAAGAAGTAGTTACACGATGAAACGCAACGAGCTGTGGGACAAACGTTATATCAACGCTGTTAAGACTTGAACAGACGAATAATCAAAGATGCCCTTCCTCCGAGGTTTTGAGTTGCAATTTGCATGCTTCAATGGCATCGCACGTTGACAAGAACACAGATTCTTTGCCGATTTTGTTGATGAAATGCGTTACGATCAGCTTATCCATGACCTCAAGCCTTGGATTTATAAGAATCATCTGCAAATTATTCGTATAAAAAAGCAAAAAAATAATTAATCTTATTGATTCTTCATTATTTATCAGCTTAAAATAAGTGGTTTATGTTAGTTTTTCTTCACCTTGATCCCTTTACTCGCCAGTGTCCTTCGGACTTCGAGTAAAGCTTCGACTCCAGTTAAGTCAACAGCCGTCACACCTGTAAAATTTCATCATGTGTTCCATTTCTTAATCTTTTAAACACAATTTTTTTTTTTTACATATGCGCTCTAGAAGTAGCATCGGTAGAAGCCTAACCTCCCATTTCAAGAAGCACGAATTCGACTTGATTCTGAGAAGAAGACTTAGTGGAGTCGTTTTCGTCTCGAACCCATCTCAAGATTCTGTAGGAAATCCATATAACATATCGATCGTATGCAGAAAATAAAAGCCTAATATAGTAGAAAAATTAAAAGATGATTGTGTTGAATAGGGTTTCTCGTTATTAGGGTTTTTTTCTTACCTGTCTTTCATGTAATTGCCATTCGCAAAATACAATGGCGAACCAATCTGAAGAACTAAAAATCCCGGGATGCCAACCGAGCCTGGATACTGCTCCATATCACGGTACAAATTAGAGTTGGGAATATTCCCGAGCTTGCATGTAGCCGGTCTCGCCATGTACAACATTGCTCTCACTAATGCCAATCCGACCTTGAGAATAATGTAATAATCTCTGGATCAGTGTAAAGTTCCTACATTTATTTTTCGATATAATGCATAGACATAGAAGGGTGCAAAGAACTCACGGACAATATGAGGCCCACGTCCATGCTTACGAAGGCCACGCCGAAGAAACAAGACATGCAGATGACGAAGTCGAACTTGTCAGTTTCGTATAAGTGGTAATACTTCTTGAACTTGATGAGGCCGAGCATGGCCGAGATAATAATGGCCGAGAGCGCAACTTGCGGCGTGTATTTGAAGACGGGCGCCAAGAAAAGCAGCACAAAGAGCATACATATGGACTGAACCGCGTTGGCCATCTGCGTCTTGCACCCAGCGCTTGTGTTCACCGCGGTTTTTGAGAAAGGCCCTGAATTAAAAAATACAAAAACAACAAATATTGTAATGATCATCAGAAGCTTCTGATCTTGAAAATGAAAAAAGGGAAGAAAAAAAAAGGACACAATTAGCAGTGGTTAAGTAGCATGATGTAAGAGAGCCAACAATGTTCATGAGCCCATAAGCTATCATCTCTTTGTTGCCATCAACATGATCATTTGAGGCTAGGGCAAAACTTCTTCCTATGGCTACTCCTTCCTAAAAAAAGAAAACAAATCAGATTGATCTCAATTGAATTCTTACGACGCCAATTAAGTCATTTTATTGCGTTAAACATTCTTACAGCGATAGCTATCATTCCCGTGATGAGACCCGCCTTGAGAGGCGCTGAGAAGTACTTCGAATCGAAGGTGATTCGATTTATGGATAGGCTGTTGATGCCTTTTTTAAGAGGGCCAACCTTTGGAGATATCGTAAATTTGCTTTCGAAAGTTAGATATAGAAATGAAAAATACGGCATTGTTTTAGACGTTTTTGTCGATGAGTTACACGAGAATGAATAATAACACTCACAATGGTGAAGCCATGTTTCTCTGCGTCGAAGAAGTATGCACCGAGGCACCCAACGATAACTACCACGATAGGACCCATGGCCGATACATAGAATAGCTTCGGTTTAAGCTTCTTCTGCAAATTATTCAGACACATAAAAAATGCGACGCCCTTAGAGTTGAGCGAACAAATTAACGCAAAATCATATGCGTTTTTGCGTTCAAATTAATCGAAACTTACAACATATCTCGTAGATTGGAGAAAGATGAGGAAGCACGCGGCGACGAGCGCGCATCTCCAGTTCACCTGCGGCGAGACGAACATTGCGAAACATTCACATGAATTTACGTCTAAAATATTTCGATTTTTTATCGTTAATATGTGATTGTTGGGGTGTGAGATAGGAAAATTATTATGACCTCATTCCTATTATGGTAAATGGCTTCTGCGACGTTAACCACGCCGGTTTTGTGCGTGAAATGCTTCAGACCGAGAAACCCTTTCATCTGCTGGGAGATGATGAGTATCGCCGTCCCGCCCATGAATCCCGTGATCGTCGAATGCGATAGAAAATCCACCAATATGCCGAGTCTGCATTGATAAATAAAAAAAACATTGGTACGTATATTACCTCAATTATTTTGAGCCTGCATATTTGGGGATCAGCCTTCTAAGGACTCACAGTTTTACGACAATAAGTTTCGAAATTGAATCAATCTGACTACGCCTAACTTAAATATTGCAGTTTTAGGACAGCCAGTTCAAAATTGAAGCAATTTGACGAGAACAAGTTTCAAAATTGAAGCAGTTTGAGGGAATTAAGATATTTACCTCAAAACACCGAGCAATGCCTGAAACAGGCCAGACACGAGGGTGGCTGTGAAGACCAAACTAACGTACAAATAAGGGTCTTCGTCGGCCCTCACTTTCTCCTCAATGGCTTCGGCGATAAGCAAAGAACAAGCGGCGACCGTTCCCACCGCCAAATGCTTCGAGCTCCCAAACACGGCATATATCATAGGCGGAATGAAAGCGGAGTCTGCGCTTATTTATTTTATTTTTTCGTCGCACGGCTCCATTTATTACCAACGTAGCGACGCATATATACGTAATAATCGACATATTCCTTACATAGTCCTATGATAGGCGGGAGTTTGGCGAGGTTGGCGTAACTTATGCCCTGAGGAATTGCGAGACTTGCGATAGTGATTCCCGCGAGGAGATCGAACATGAATAGGTTGATGGAATATCTCGGCAGCCACTCGGTCATAGGGATGAAGTATTGAACGGTTTTGATCGCCCGGCGACCGAAAGACTCGTGCTTGAACTCCTTGAAAGGGTCGTCAGGGAAAAACGTTTCGTTGAGCTTTGATTTGAACATCGTTTTGAAGCTTCGTGGCCCTTCGAAGTTAACGCTTCGAACGCCATTGTCGTTTTCATGAGTTCCTGCCATGGCGGTTGTCGTAATAATGTGCCCGCGGATTTATTTATACAGTTTAAAATTTACATACAATCCTGCGTATTTTTTGTCCGATGTAAAAAAAAAGGAAAAACAATTAGCTCTGCATGTCAACATTTAATAAATTTGTAAAAAGCATATTATGAATGCTTAAATTAGGATTACCCGATCAATCTTTGGCGATGAAGGGGACGGAGAACGTTCCCACAGCGATTTATACACTGAAAATGAAATTTACAAAGGAACGGAAAGCAGAATTTTTTTATATATAATACATATGGAAGAATCGTATTAGCCTTTTGATTACCTTTGTAAACCAAATAAAGATTTACGTCGATAATCAATGAAAACTAAATGTGGAAGAGGACGAGTCCGACTTAGGGGTGGTTCGGTACGGTATACCTTACCAAAACCGTGATACCGTTTACCGTACCGAAATTTCGGTATTGAAAAAAATCATACCAATACCATACCAAAATTTCGGTATACCTTAAATTTCGATACGGTATCATACCGAAATTTCGATACGGTATCGGTATCATACCTTCTATACCATTCACACGGAGGGTTTTTTACCATGCGTGTCTCGTAACTCGTTAATTCGTTGTTTTCGAATTTTTAGTCAGTTCAAACTCCTTAGGCCTAATAAGATGGATTATTAATACCAAATTTTCCAAATTAAAAAGATTTTTAATCATAAAATAACCTTAGGTTGCGTTTGGATTGATGTATTTGAATTGAAATCCGTGATTTGAAATTATGAATTCTGAAATCCAAATTTTAAATCCAAATCCACCGTTTGGCAAACGTTAGGATTTCGAAAATCCGAATTTCAAAATGTCCTCGAGCTCTCGAGCCGGCTTGAGCCATCGGTCATCGAGCTCGAGCAGGCTCATCGAGTTCGCGAGCCGACTTGACTCATCGGTCGTCGAGTTCGCAAGCCGGCTCGACTCATCGGTCGTCGAGCTCGAGCGGGCTCGTCGAGCTCGAGCGGGCTCGTCGAGCTCGCGAGTTGACTTGACTCATGTCGTCGAGCTCGTCGGCCGACTCGACTCGTCGTTCGTCGAGCTCGCGGGTCGGCTCGACTCATCGTTTATCAATAATAATAATAAGAATAATAATTTAAGAAAATAATCACGGCAAGATTTGGTATTTCGAAAACGGACCGTTTCCGATCGAATTTCAAATCCATCAAAATACAAGCGCTCGGATTCTCCTCGGATTTGGATGAAATCGAAATCCAAATCCGAGCGGTTGCCAAACGGGTTATTTGAATGAAATTCGGATTTCAAATCGAAATCCCCCAATCCAAACGTAGCATTAAATAATTTACATATTTTAGTCAGTCTCATTAGTAAGACAAATAACTTTACATAACCACAAAATACAACTTTATATAGAGATTAATTAAAATGAAACTGTTATTAAAAAAATTAGTGAAAAAGTAATTGCGTTGCATCTTCGCGCTTTCAAAATCCTGAAGAAAAAACATTAAAAAGGCCAAAATTAAACGTAACTTGAGTTAGGTATAATAAGTAAAATATGGTGGGCGTCAATAATCTTAAAAGGTTGGGTATAGTTAATAATTTATGGGCTAAATAAATTTGTGAAGATCCTTATAATATTTTTATCCATTTGATATTTTTAGAAATAATATAATATATGTAGGTGTGTAAATATATATATATAATATTTAAAATTTTAGTATTTCGGTATTTCGGTGTAATCGGTATACCTAATTTTTAAAACTTTCATACCATTACCGTACCGAAAATTTTCGGTACGGTATCATACCTTACCAAAAACTTCGGTATACCAAAATTTCCGATATTTTCGATACGTTACGATACGATAAGGACGGTATATCGATATTTCGGTATATTTCCCCAGCCCTAGTCCGACTTATATATATAGCGGCAAAAAAAATTGGGATAAAACCTAAAATGGTCCCCGATGTTTACCCTGTGAACCAATTTAGTCCCCGATGTTTCGCGTGAACCAATTTAGTCCCCAATGTTATCGAAAATGAACCAAATTGGTCCCTCCGTCAATCCGACCGTCAATTTAGACGGAGAAGGCATTTGCGACGGCTTTAGCGACGGAATATCCGTCGCTAAATGAAAAAATTTTTAAAAAAATTAAATTAAATATTAAAAATGAGGAAAAAATGCAAAAAAAAAAGAAAAAAATTCAAAAAATAGAGTAAACAATTAAAAAAAGAGAATATTACTAAAAAACTAAATAAAAATAACTAATAATAAAAAATAAAAAATAACGAAAGTAAAATAAAAAAATAAAATTAAAATAAAAAATGATAAATTAAACATTAAAAGTGAGGAAAATCCAAAAAATAGGGGAAAATTCAAAAAATAGAGTAAAAATTCAAGAAAGCGAATATTACTAATAAATTAAAAAATAAATAGTAATATAAAACAAATAATAATAAAAAAATAAAAACTAAATTATATAAAAAAAGATAAATATAAATTTAAGATTTAAAAAAAAAAGTAAAAAGTAAAATATATTTATTTATTAAAAATTAAATAAAAAGGAAAACAAAATTAAGGACTGAGAATTATCGTCAATTACTCAATTAATTGGGACAAAGACGAGATCGGGAATAAAATTCGAGAACTGTGACGATTATGTCCTCATTAACTTGGCAATGACAGTCTTCGTAAACTTTTAGAGTCATTTTTTTATCCTTAATTTTGTTTTCCTTTATATCAATTTTTAATTAATAAATACATTTTATTTTTGACTTTTTTTAAATCTTAAATTTATATTTATCATTTTTTTTATATAATTTAGTTTTTTATTTTTTATTATTACTTGTTTTTTATATCTATTTATTTTTTAAGTTATTAATGATATTCTATTTGAATTTTTCCCTATTTTTTTGGATTTTCCTCACTTTTAATGTTTAATTTATCATTTTTTATTTTAGTTTTATTTTTTTTATTTCACTTTCGTTATTTTTTATTTTTTATTATTAATTATTTTTTATTTAGTTTTTTTGAATTTTTTTGAATTTTTTTCTTTTTCTTTGCATTTTTTCCTCATTTTTAATCTTTAATTTATTTATTTTTTAATTTTTCATTTAGCGACGGATATTCCGTCGCTAAAAGCCGTCGCAAATGCCTTCTCCGTCTAAATTGACGGTCGGATTGACGAAGGGACCAATTTGGTTCATTTTCGATAACATTGGGGACTAAATTGGTTCACGCGAAACATCGGGAACTAAATTGGTTCACAGGGTAAACATCGGGGACCATTTTAGGTTTTATCCCAAAAAAATTCATAAAATCTGGGGGAAAAAGTTAAAAATAAAAAATGCTTGTGAGAAAAATGCGTATAAACCATTCATACATGATACATGATAAAGGAAAAAAGGATGACGAGAGAAACAGTGTATGCCTATCGTTTTGTAATAAGAGTAAAGGCCTGCATGACGAATAAATCAGGACAACGTGCGGGTATAGAACTGTTTGTTTTACACGGCTGCCATGCATTTACGTAGTTATAGTTAGTTATACATTATGAATTGCAATTTGTTTTAATTGGCTATATGTTTTTCTTAATTTATATATATTCAACTGATACATAATCACATGTCAATCTCATACACTATTATGATATTTATCATGTGTATTTAGTTAGTACGATGAAAGAAAATTGTTTATATGTTGGTTTTCGACGTTAAATATGTCCTCAAATTGCTTCATTAAACTCAGAGTCCTCCTCTGTTAAGGCTGAAGGTGCGGCTGTAGTTGTTGTGGTAGTCGTCTGTGGCATTTGTTGTTGTCGTCCTCCAGGCCGGTTTTTCAATTTCTGTGGCCCGGTTCATATACTATAGGGAGGCCCAAAGTAATATAAATAAATATAAATTTTTAAATTTTCTTTATAATTTTTAAGGCCCACATTTATTAATTAAGTAATTTGGGCCCAAGGGTGGTTATGGGTAACGGAAAAACGGAGTGGAGTCTCATTGGATCTTGTCTCTTGTATGGCGTTTTTAGAAAAGTTTGGGTTTTTAAATAATATTTTGGGCACTTGTATTATAAAAAGTAAATTTTTTTGGCCCTATATTACACTGGGCCGGATTTGTGGCCCTGTGCACAGGCCCAAATCCGGCCTTGTCGTCCTCCTTCGTGGAGGTTCTTTCTGAAGAAGACAAATTCTTCAAAATGAAACGGAGGAAAGTGATGAGTACTTTAAATTTGACACTACAAAAAAGAGCCACAATAGTGACGGAAGCCGCCACAACATAGCCGTCGGAAATGTTAGCGACGGTATTTTGCCACGGGAAAACCGTAAAAACACTAAAGCGACGGATTTTCCGTCACAAATCCGTCGCAAATATTTGTGACGGTCAATCCGTCGCTTTTTTGCGACGGAAAAACCGTCGGAAAAGATCGTCGCAAGTCTGCGACAACAAAACATCCGTCGCAAATGTCTGTGACGAAAAGCCGTAGCGATATTTGCGACGGACTATCCGTCGGAAAGCTTTGTGAGGGATTATCCGTAGCAAAAAAATGAGCGGTGGAATGAAATTTTTGAAAGTCTTACTCGAAAATCGAAATAAACTTTTTTTCACCTTGAAGAAATAAACTTTTATTACTTCTGCATCTCTTATCACTCTCACTTTGCCTCTTCTACCTTTTTTCATCTTCATCTTTTCTTCTTTAGTTATTTTTTCTTCTGTTTCCGGCTGCTTCAAGGTTGAAGAAGGAAGTGGCGAGCAGACTGTGGAAGCGAGCAGATTCAGCCCCAACCTACCGTCGACGAGCTTCAGTGGTGGTGGATATGGCAACGACAAACTCGGTCGGCAGTGAATCTGGCGGCTACGAGCTCCGACGGCGGCCGGATCTGGTGGCTTAACGGTGGTGGATCTGGCGACGAGCTCGGACGGTGGGTTTGCGGTTGACGGGCTGTTGCGGCTGAAGTTGTGTGGCCTGCTGCGGTTTGGAGCTGACGGTAGTTGGGGCTGAATGGCCGACGGTGAGCTGCGTCGTTGTTGTCCTCTTTTTGAGGCGTCTTTCCCTACTGGCATTGTGATGTGACCAGAGGGCTTCGTGGGCTATTTAGCTCGTTGTACTTGTGTTTTTTGAGTATTTGTAAGCTATCGTTTGAAAAAAAGACCTCAGAGTCCTTGCGATCAAGTGTCCGTTCAACGCTATACCGAACTAAAAGAATAATTAAGCAAAAAAAAAAGCAAAAAAAATTCAAAGCTCAACTCCTTGGTTAGGCAAATTCGCCGCCAGCCCAGTGCGCTTCATCGCCTCCGCCGGCGACTGAGGATTAAAATCAGATCTCTGATTATGATGATCATGGACATCAATCTCAACCCTACGATCATCGCTCTCAGCGCCACGAAACTCCTTAAAGTTAGCCACTTTACCCAACTCCTCCACCTCGGCGATCACCAAGTCGAGCTTCGCCACCGTTTCGACCAGCAACGAGGCGAACGCCGCGAAGGGCAGCGCCTCGGAAAGCTCCAAGCTAGTAATGGGCACTTTGCTCGATGTGGGCCTCAGCGCCACCTTCTTCGTCTCATCGTTTTCTGGCGCAAAATTATTATTAGTATTATTATTGGACTTGTTGGTATTTGAGCTGTTTGTCACGGCGGGGCTGAGGAACAGCTTCGCCGGCTTTGAATTGAGGGCGGCGTCCAAATCCCGAAGGGCTTGGTGGAGTTTATCGGAGAGGATCTCCGGCGAGCACTGGCGGTGGTTTCTTATGCTGTCCGAGAGCTCGTTTAGGGCTGTCGACACTTCCTTCGCCAGGCGAATGCATGGATCTTTGAAGCGAGAACGGATCGATATTGGAGTCTGGTGTGTGTGCAATGAAATAAGATTCCCATTTCAACCAATGTAATGACAAATGAGCAATTAAAATTTTAGTCATGTGACTTTACGAAATCCGTTTGTTTTCCATGTCTAAAACTAGTCTAGTATGTTTGCATCATTTATCATAAATGGTCAGTTTATACCATGCGGGTTTAATTAAGGTTCTTGTGAAAGCAATCATATTTTCATCGTCGCAAGCTAGCATTGGAAATTACAAAATAAAAAGAAAAAAGGATTGTTCATGATAAATGGGTTTAGGGTTTAGGGTTTTAGGGTTTATCATAATTGTTTTTTGACGGGACAAATTCTCCGGCGACAGGTGAGTTTCGTGAAAATCACATGAGTAAATTAAATTTATCCGATCCTAAAGGATAATTTAATTACTTAACCTGAATTTCCGTCTGAAGGCATCCGTGCAGGGCCACGACAGTGTACCCAAAATGGCGAAGGACGTCCCCGAGCCTAACATACCTCTGCCACGGAAACCTATACCTAGAGTGGCACGGCTCCCAACTCGCATGCAAAGCCAACGTCTCGTCCGCCGCCTTCGAATCAAGCACGCCTTTGTACCCACTGTAGATGAAATCTCCGCCTTTCGCCGCCGCCGACGCCTCAACCTCTCCGCCGCCGCCACCAAAGTATTCGCTCACGCAAGCTGCACAATTAAAAAAAAAAAATCAGACATCATTGTGATCATCAATAGTTTTAGACAAAGCCCACAGTAATATATATTGAAATTGAGAGGTCCTTCCTAAAACAAATTGGTGATAGGAGAAGATTGCCTCTTGATATGTTAAGTGAGCTCGAGAGCTGGAACTATGTCCAGAGTGCGATAGTATATAGAAATCTGAACAGTATACGCTCGCACGTACCTTCGACGGACCGAGCCAAGCCCTCGAGCTTAGCCGCGGTGGAGTTGTGAAGCTCTTGGCCGGACCAATTGGGGAAGACCAATAGGCTCATGAACAGGCAAATCCCGCACCCTATGGCTATCGTGTAGAAGCGCTCGCTCGCCATCGTGAGCACGTTCTCGACGCGGTAGCTCGAGACCGTTATCAAGTTGAACGTCAGAAGGAATATTACGACGCCGTACTCGTAATATTTTTTATGTAAGGGATGAATCGCATGTATGTGGCCATGGCGCCTGCCGTAAAAACGGCTGCGCCTATGAAGAAGGCGCGAAAGGCTCGGGTCGATTCTTGGGAGACGTACTGGACGGAGAGGGCGAGAAGGCCCGCGAACAATGTGCCTAACCCTCTATTTAGACCTTTGCATAGGGTTGCTCCTATTCAAGACAATGCAATAGATTTGTTTATATGTTAGCATAGAATTATTAGAGTGGAAAAATATGTAATAATTTCGGTGGATTAACTTATTACCGGCGGTGAATTCGAGGACGAGCACTACGGTCATGACGGCCCATATGGCGTTCTCGCCTATGCCTTTGAACAGCGGCTCCATTAGATACAGCAAGGAAACTATGGTTAGGGAGAACCCGACTTTCAAAGAGTGGATGACCCGCCGCGGATCTTCTGACCCGACCCGGAATATTTTGCTCCATGTTTTGTTTAACGTCTTCTTTGTAAGATGATTTATCATCGTACTGATGATGATTTTGTGCATCAAACCCTATTCTCAAAGTATATTATTACGAGCCTAATGCGTGTGAACTATATTTGAAGATTATGGAAAAGTGCAAGAGAACTAGTTAGGAGGGTTTTGTTCATCATGAAGGTGAGCTCTATATACACACACATATAGATATACTATATGTAAGTATAGTTGACCGTGAAAGAGGGTTTTAGTATCTTAGCTAAACCTCCTAGATCTTTAATGTTTACCCTAAAAATCTTAAGTGAATCAATTCTAAGTATTGATGAGGTGTAGATATGAGCGGAGCACAACGATTCCCTTCGATCACATGTTTTTCTTATTACGTTTGTAGAATCTTCCTCATGTTCTCCGTTTCCCAGCTTGGATTTAATTGAATGGAGAGTGATGATATATGTTGCCAGCCACAACTTGTTGGAGTTCACAATTGTCAGCATTTAATAGTTGAATCGTAAAGGTGTGCTTTTGTTGTTATGTCACGTTATAATTCAAGTTCAGCTTTTAAAAATCGCTCGACATTTTATAGTCGGTACTCATCTCTCCAGTGGTTTTTATTTCGTGGGATCCAAAAAAATGAATTTTTTATGAACAAAATGTGTTTTTTAAACTAAATATTATGTTTAATTGTGACAGATGAAAGCAGTGACGGAACCACAGGGGGGTCAGAGGGGTCGGCCGACCCCCCGGCGGCCGGCGTCAGAAGGGTATATATGGTAGATAGGAGCTCCACTCCATGGCCAATGGTAACGTGAGGTTGAAGATGATGAACAGTACAAACCTAATTTTTGGGGATTTCTACTGGGCTTACTCTATTGGGCCGATTTATAATAAAATTAACTAATGTCTGGGCTTACTGACTTTGGGCCAAAATTATATTGAAAAAAAAATCATATATGTTAATGAATATACACGCAAATACTCAAAGCGAGAGAGAGGAATTGCTGCGATTATACACGCAAATACTCTCTTGTGTACTGACTTTTGCGGCGCAGATGGCACACACACATGGCATCCAAGAAATTTTCTTTCCTCTCTTTTTTATAAAGAAACTTTATGTGTAAAAGAAACTAATTTATTCTATTAACATGATTAAATAATTATTTTATTTTAGAGGAATGTTTCGATTGAATATTTTTTTCGGAAGAAATCTGAACAAAACATTGATACCGTCATAATGTGAATGCAAGTGAAATCCGTTATAAAAGGGGACGAGAAGAAATCGAATTATGCGAATATGAAATTGTTGGTGTTCTTGCGTTACGTAAGCCAACTAGCGAATATTCTGTTAATATTCGAGAGGAAGTAAGGAGAAGATATTTAGCCAAATGTCATTGTCAACCAAGAGGTACAAATTTTCCTCGAACAAATATTAGTGGGTGCATGAGAAAATTTCAGGAAGCAGAGTATAGTCAATTTTGTATGCTTGAATATAGTGCTTCGAAAGATGCTGCATATTATTTTTTTGTGTTATTTGTTTCCTACTAGTGGTAATAAAGAAGGGGATGACATATTTACAGAGCATGGTTTCAGAAATCGAAAAAGGCGTTAAGAGAAATTCTATGATCATGAAGGAACTAATGACAGTAAACACAATCATGCTAGAGTTCAGCTGGAGTCATTCAGCAATCGAAGGGAACAATTTGGACTATATGTTGTCACGACAAAATAAACAAAGCGAATCCAATTATCATATTCGATTAACAGCGATAGTCGATGAAATTCGATTTCCGACCCCCCACGTCGTAAATCCTGGTTCCGTCACTGGATGAAAGCATAAAACAAATAAACCATGTAATGATTGGTATTTCTAGATTATAACGCATTCGAGTATATAATAAAAAGACGAGCTTTTGCATGGCTTACATTAAACAACGTACTCGAAAAGATAGTGTTACTAATTAATAAGAATAATTAATTTTGTACAGCAATTTCAGATTTAGTGTTATTATCGACCAGATGTCATGATTGGAATGAAATGAACAAACAGTTTGTTTCTTAAAAGAGAAAGGCTACGTTATCTAGTTTAAATTCACCTAACCTATATCTCTCATCAATAGTTTCCTTTAAATGAGGGAGATAATGAAAGAAAGTTTGGTAAAATTATAGTTCTACGACATTTTAAAATTTAAAATATATTTTCTTGCGATACATAGGGGCACTTTTTTGGCAACCCAACGAACTCTAGCCTTGGGATCAGATAAAGTTCGTATTAGCGCATGGTGAATTACTTATCAGTCCCTTTCAACATTTCAACTTCCTTTTAAATATTCCTCGAATTATTTCTTCCTTATAACTACCCATTTGAAAATTTATTCATGTTCAGTACCTCAAAAGCTCTTTTCAGTGTTAAATGGACGAAAATACCCCTGTCTCACATATCAAAAAAGCTGAATAATTATTTTTCACATGCATTGTACCAAAAAAAAGCGTTACTGTACCAACAAAATTGGACATTGTACCAGAAAATGGTGAAATTATACCATCTGTTTTGGTTATTATACCAGTAAATAACGTTAGTCGAACTTTATACAGTGAAATTGGACGTTATACTAATTGATTTTGAAATTATACCAGAAACTGTAGAAACTATACCAACTGTGGTCGTAATTATACCAACAGATTTGTACACTATGCCAGTTGGTATAATAATGATAATAATTAATAGTTGGTATAATAATCAAAACAGTTGGTATGTTGTCCAATTTAAATAGCGTTATTATAATTTACAGCGAAATTGGACGTTATACCAACTGATTTTGATATTAAGAAATTGTAGAAATTGTACCACATGTTTTGGTTATTATACCAGTAAATAACGTTATTCGAATATTATATAGTGAAATTGAAAGTTATACCATCTGATTTTCAAATTATACCAGAAACTGTAGAAATTACACCAACTGTTGTGGTAATTATACCAACAGATTTATACAATATACAAGATGGTATAATAATGATAACAGTTGGCATAATTAGAATAACAGTTGGTATAATAATCAAAATAGTTGGTATGATGTCCAGTTTAATTTCAGAAAAGGGTATTTTCGTCCGTTTACTGTTTGGATTATTAAACACACAACTTTTTCGCAGATGGATACTGATAAGGAATAATTTTTGTCAGAGGTACTGATAAGGAAGTTCAAAATTTGAAAGGTACTAAAAGGGAATTTACTCATTAGCGCAATAGCATTTCATTTAGGCCAATCACCTAAATATTTGATACGTGATAGCCATGAATTTTTTATACTAAGTCATATAAAATTCCATAAAACTTTATCCAAGGAAACATTTATTAAAGTCGTGCGACTAAATTAAAAAAAAAAGGCCTTTGACCAGTTACTGATCCGTAGAAGTAAAATGCATCAATATTCTAAGAAAATAGGACCAACATTCAAAGGCAGATCAACCTCAAGGAATACAACAAATGTATTAATCTCAAATTCAGAATTTCAAAAAAAAAAAGGTACAAATGTATGTGTAGTAATGAAATCTATATATGTATTCCCTTATCATGCTCGAAAATTCAACAACATTCATACAAACAACACAACCAGGGCACTTCTGCAATAAAATTACCGGCCTCCATTTCCACTTATCAAGTACTCCACTCGAATGGCCCAAAGCTCTTCGCCCACCGCTTTCATATCGGGTCGATCCGCCCGGGTCGGGGCGACACACTGCATCGCCAGGTCGAACATCTTCGACAGAATCCTCTTCTCAACGGCTTCTTTCATCATAGGATCCAACAATTCCTTTAGCCTTCCTTCCCTATACTTCGCAAACGCCTGCGCAATAAAAGAAAAAAAAAAGCCTCGGTCGAATGGCTGGCGATTCTTTTTTATCTGAGTTGATTATTTTCAGTCATGTAAGTTAAGGGGTGACATTATAGTGACAGAAAATTTAGGATATGGCAGTATACGATCCGCATAATGTCACTTAACAAATTGGGCAAAACCCTATAAATTAAGGCAAATCTAAGTCGGTTGTATAATATTCCTAAATTGCTTAATTTTAAAAGTTATTGCCGTTTACTGTCACCCCCAAAATTACAAGACTGAAAAAACCCTTTTTATCAAATGAAGGAGACAAGAGAAAAGACAAAAAAATTACCCATTTAATCGTGATCCTCTCCTCGGGCGGTTTCTTCAAGTCCACGGGCCGACGACCCGTTAAAATCTCTAGCAAAAGTATACCAAAGGAGTAAACATCGCTCTTGGCGGTTAGCTGATAGGTCCTCATGTACTCTGGGTCGAGGTAACCCACGGTGCCCTTCACTTTGGTGGAAACGTGCGTTTTCTCCGTGTCGTCTCCAAGCCTTGCGAACCCAAAATCTGCCACCTTCGCTCGCAAGTTCTCCGTCAAGAGTATGTTCGAGGACTTGATATCTCTGTGTATGATTTGCTTCTCTACAAGGATTTATATACATACATGAATAATGCTAAGGAAAAAAAAAACATTTGTGGGCGATAAGTGAATGGTGAAGATGGTTGTTAGTTATCACCAGTATAAAGATGTAGATACGTTAGCCCGTGAGCGATATCGATGGAGATTTCGAGTCGCTGGCTGAAATCCAATATGTTTCCCTTGAGACCTAAAAATGAACGTAGATGTAATAAACTGTATGATCGTAGCTCTGTGTTCGATTCTACTTAAAGAACGTAGAGAGGGTTTTTATAAGTGATTACCGTCGAGATGTTCTCGCAAGTTACCGTTAGGAACGTACTCCGTAATAATCAGGCGTTCGTTTCCTCTCTCTACGTAGCCGAGGAGCCTCACTAAGTTTCGATGCTCGATTTTCGCCAAAAGTTCGACTTCGCTCTTGAACTCGGCGCTCGCCGCTTCGAACTGTTCCTGGATTATTTTCTCTCACGGGGGATAACAAGTTTATTCGCAAAAAATTCAACTCTAAAAACCCAGAAAAAAATTTACACTTTTCTGCAAATTTTCAAGAGAAAGATCGAATCTTTTTAAATTGAACATATATATCCTCTAATGTCGATACCTTTCTTGCCCGTTTGATAGCGACGATTTGCCCGTCGGGCAGCTCGGCTTTGTAAACCAATCCAAAGCCTCCTTCGCCGATCAGTAATGAAGGGGAGAAGTTATGCGTTGCCTTTGCCACTTGGTGAATGGTCAAGTGAACGGATCCAATTCGAGTAAGCTGAGGCGAAAGTGAAAATCGAGATGGGCTGGGCGGGACCCGCAATGGGCTCGGTGGGACCCTCAAAGGACTCGGTGGGGCCCTCATTGGGCTAGCGGGAAACTTTTCAAAAGTAGGGTTGGCTTCCATGGAAACAGAGTCCACTACTGTTGTGAAAGAAATGAAAACGCGCTAAAACTATGATGTAATGAATCCTTGAGTTCTTTATCTACTTAAGTCTCTGGACACATCATTGCATAACTTGGGAGAATCGAAACTTTTTATATGTAATGATGAATAATAAAGTAATTAGAACTCACTTGAAATTGGGTCCTTGTCGAGAACTGTGTGGGCAGTATCTCTCTTCTTTGCTTGGAAGCACGGGCAAATTATAGTGCAACATAAGAGAAAGAAAACTGGAGCAGCCATGGCAAGCATCTTCGGTTTCGACATGGATTTATTAGAATCTGTTTCCTTTCGGTCATCCTCAGATGTTCTGTCATTATTTCCCTTTACGTTATTACCCTCTCTGATGGTAGATTTAAGAGATTTTCTGCCCAGCCCGGGAGATAATTGTTCTGTAAGACGTAAGAATAGCAAGAAGTTCGCATATGTAGAGATAGACTAAAAGAAGCATGAATCCATAGTATTGGCACTGGGAAAAGAACAAGAACGATTAAGACAGCTTTTTTGCAGTACCTAATAACTGACAGTATTGATTCCAAAAGCAATGCCTTTCATGGGATTCTCCCAACGCCCTGCAAAAGAAATCTCTGTCCACTAATCTTCCATCGACGTAGAATTTTTCTTGGCCAAGATCGTCGGAAGGTGAAACGCTGTAAGTCCCACAAGAAGTTTTTCCATGCTTCGACGATACCGAAGCAGATAAGGTTTGAGCTTGTAAGAATATGGATAAGCTCGATACGATCAGCGCAGTTTTCAGCAAAGATTCCATCTTTCAAGTTCAAATTGTGATTGAGGCATTCTCAGCTATTGAAGCTCCACGATTAGGCACAAAGATAAGAATAGCATCAGCTCGAATTTTAACCTTCTGAGTTCAGTTTCTTGTTCCCACGCACAGACTCATACATACACCTGAAAACCTGAAGCTAAAAAGGGGGTTTCAAAATTAGTACACAACCCCTCAAGAAATTGCCAACAAAGACATGATTCAATCCTAGGAAAAAAAGCATCGACAACTAAATAATTGGACTGAAACCACAATAGGATCCCTTTAGATTCACGAGAGACATACAATTCACCAATCAATAACCCCTTTTATTATCAGAATCCTCACAGAATTCTTCGAACCCACTTTAGCAAACACGGATATAAATCGAACCCACGTCAGTAAACATACAGCAAAAGCCTTTTAAGATGGGGAATTTTAGATAATTACAAGATACAGTTCAAACATTGACCTGGTGAAGTTAATAGAAGTCAACCAAGAATTTATTGAGCGTCGAGCGATCAAACCTTGAATAGGAATTTGCTGACACCAAAAAACACGGCTGATTTCGTGTGCGATGGAAGTTCAAGTATATGCCGATCCTATTATATCTTGAATCTTATTCAAGAACCAAGATTTACTGCTGTCAGAACATCGTATTCCCATGTGGCTCTTTAATATTAGCTGCTTGGTCAACCAAGATTAGCTTCGTCAACATTAGCTGTGAACAAAAGAAATATTTTTTTTTCTCAAAAAAATAATTTTATTAAAACTTCAAATTGATGTTAAAAAAATTATATAATCGAATAAACCTAAATTTCGTGATTTAGTTACATAAGTCGAAACTCAGTTTTTAACGCCAAAATTAGCCTGAAAATTTTACATTATTTTATAACTTTTTTTAATCTAAGGCAAAAACAAATAATTCATTCATTATATTTCCTTGCTTGTAAGCAGTAAGAATAAAATACAAATAGTTTCCATTATTATCTTTTAGTTCATACATATATACAAAGAAGGAAATCAATATCATCATTCAAAGTTTAAACTGTTTGTTCATAACAATTTACCAAATATATTAAGGAAACTATTTCCCTTTTTTCCCGGGAAATTACTTCCTTAAAAATACAATCAAATGACAAAATTTACCAAAATAAACACTATCCGTTGATGAGAGCACGGAATCTTTCCATAATTCAACACAACCAAATCTTCAATTACATCCAAACTATATTCCGATACTTACTCAATTACCATATCTCCAACAAAAAATCGAAATTCTTTTTTTTCCAAAATTTCAAAAATATTTCCCCCCTATATATACACAAAAAATCATCGCAAAATAATCATATCATCATCATCATAACATCATCATGACGTTCGACCCATCAGACGAAGAAGCCATTCAAGCCGCTCTCACCCTATGCGATCTCAAATACCACTACACAAAAATTCTCGATCATCCAATTAAGGTCGACGAAATCGACGAAGATGTAATAACACCCGAAAGAGAAGACGACGAAAACGATAACGTCATTACATCGTCGACCTACGAGAGCCACAACGTCCATCGAAGCGTCGACGGCACGCTGCTTCCCTACAACCCGCCCTTCGAACGGGCCCAAATAGGGCCCGTGGAGGCCAGCAGCGGGCCCCACGAGAAGATGCTCACGAACAGCGACGTGGACCGATCCCAGTGCAGGCTAACACTAAACCGTAAGTTCGCCGGGCTGAGCTACTCGAAAATGCGGGCCCCGTCTGACCGAGACCTGGAGATCGGGCTCGACGTGGTGGTTTACGGGCCCGGGGAAAAGGAGTTTGAGATGAAGTTCAAGCTTTGGGCGGGGAAGGTTTACGTGCTTGTGGGCGGGTGGAGGAAGTTGGTCGAGAAGTACGGGCTTAGGGCGAACAGTCATTATGTTAGGGTTTGGATGTTTAAGCATAGCTTAAGGCCCGGGCGGCTTTGCTTTGCGCTTGATTTTACGACTGCGGGCCGGTAGATGGGCTAGGGTTTGGTGGTGGTTTTGTTGATGGGAGATATGTATAGTGGTTTATTGGGGTTTTCTTATTTTAACTTTTTTGTGATGATGAATCAATCTTCGGTTCTGATTTGGGATATTTTTGTTTGTTTTAAGTTTTGAAATAACGCATGACGAGTTTAATCATATATACTATTATCAATAGCATTAGTGTTGAAGACAAAGTGATATGATGCACGCATGCATGAGAAATGCTTAAAGCCTAAATGGTTGTGGGGTGTATTTGTTAACCCCCCTTAGCCATGAGTTTTGAATTCTAGGATATGGAATTTTGACAATTTTTATCTGGTAAATAATGAGTCGATCGAAGAATACAATATTCGATGTTTAAGGTAGATGGGAGATACCCCATATATTATATGTGAATGAGAGCTTAGACGACTTTAAAAGGGACAATATTTATATATAAAGGTGGTGGCACTATCCAACTCTTTCGGATTTGCTGGCCACAGTTCATCTATTTTATTTTAGTAATTAGCTTCTTATTTTTTTATTAAAAAAAGAAAAAAGATTGAAAAAGTTGTTTAGCAGTGGCGGGCAGGAAAATGAGAGACAAGGGAAGAGTTAATAAAACAACAGAAAACAATAACAGTTGTGAAGGATAAATATGTGAACAGCATAGTTAAATTGTTATTATTAATTATCATTATAACTTACAAACAACATATGCTTGTTGCTGTTATCAGTCCCATTAGTTATTACATACATAAAGAACAGTTCAGAACAACAATTAACTGTCCAAATATAACTAAAAACAATGTCTTATTCTTTCATTCACTCAACCAATTAAGCCATCACTCTTCTCTTTCCCTTCACTCAATAGCCAGTGGCACAGCTCCCGCCTGCAAATACAATGAAGGCGCGAAAAATTTTCTTTAGTTAACTATATTCGATATACAATCGTATACATCAATATATTTACTATGATTTTAGTAAAAAGAAAAAGAAAAAGCTCACCAATTTCCTGAACTTGAGAGCATAAAACATCTCAAGGTATCGCCTTATCTCACGTCGGTCGAGGTTCGACACGTACTTCCAAAACCCATAAACCCCCGCCAACGTCAGCAACCTGTCCGAGTAGATCTGCCACGTGTACCTACAAACACACATACACACAACTATAATAACCGTCACCTTGTAATAATATATATATAATATATATATATATATATATATATATATATAATATCCTTAATTACTTCTCCTCAATACGCTTCAACCCTCCCTCAGAAATCCCATCCCAATACTCGGGCTCCACCCTACACCTCTCAAAGAAGTCCACCAAAACCCTAGCAACCCCTTCCCCGTCGTACGGGTCGATATGAAAGCCCGACCTTCCGTGGAGGATGATCTCGGCGGGCCCGCCGTGGACCGTGGCGAACGTGGGAAGCCCGCAGGTCATGGCCTCGACCACGGTGAGCCCGAACGCCTCGTAGAACGCGGGCTGGACGAATACCCCCTTGGTGTCCGCAACGCACCGATAGAGCTCGCCGTTCCTCGAGCGGTTCATCTGGGACGAGATCCACCTGAACTGCCCGTCGAGCCCGTGGGCCTCGATGAGCCCGTACATCTTCTCCATCTCGGCCCGCTCCTCCGCGTCCTTCGACTCCTTCCTCCTGTCCCCGCCCACCACCACAAGGTTGGCCAGCTCCCTGAGCCTCGGGCTTTTTGCGTAGAGCTCGACGAGCCCGGTCAGGTTCTTTACCCGGTCGAGACGGGCCATGGTGAAGATTATGGGCTTGGTACGGTCCTTCAGCACGCACCTGCCATTTAGTGGCACAATTAAAGTGGGTCTAGACTCAGACTCATTTGAAGATTCAATGGGCATTTTTGTCATTATTACATGTGTTCGTCGTTGTCGACGTTGCTGTAGATGAGCTCGTCGATCTCGGGATGGTAGGAAGTGAGGCGTTTGTCGGCCTGAGTGTAAGGGAAGTAGAGCTTCGTGTCGGCCCCGGGGGAGACGATGTTGAACTTTGGGTCGAAGACGTCGATGCCGTGGACCACTCTGTAGTGCCCGGGCATTGTGAACGCGGTGTGGCTCTCGTACTGCCCGACCGTGTCCTTACTGATGAATAAATAACGGACATCAGTTACGTAATCGTAGAGAGAGAGAGAGAGAGAGAGGGAGAGAGGGAGAAAGGGACCTTCCGGCGATCTCTTGGAAAGTGCTGGTGATGATGAAATCGGTGTGGTTCATGGCGTACAGGTCGGCGGTGAACTGGCAAGAGAAATGGTACTTTTCGTCGTAGTTTTTGAGGTAGATGTCAGAGTCGGGGTACTTCGTCTTCTCTAGCGCGTGAGCTATGGTGCACTGTGTGTGTGTAAGAAAACAAGACAAAGTTTTAGCTTAGTAGTCTCTTAAGAATCGAGAAATGAAAAAAAGAAAAACTCCATAAAATGTTTCAATCAAGCACATAACATTATTGGAAATTACCTGAGTAACTCCCAACTTGTGGGCTAACAGAGAAGCAGCTAAGTTTCCCTCGCTGTAGTTTCCTATGATCAAATCGGGCTTTCCCTTCAGTTCCGCCATGATTTCCTTCGCGACGTCCTAACGAAAAAAGCATAACCGTTTATTACAAGTCTGCATTTCTATAACACACTTATGTATAGTTTCGAGATATTCGATTTCCAACCTCGGTGAAAGCTTCCATGTACGGCCAAACCTCGAAGCGTGAGATCCATTTGCGAAGTATTCCCTTCTCCGTCCTAAAAGGGACGCGGAGTATATGCGAATACTCTGTACCGTATACTTTCTCCAGGCGTTGTCCACAAGTCGTCCCAACAGCGTCTGGCAGCAAACGAGTCACCTTCGTACACAGAAAGAAACACAAATGTCTGAGAGAGAGAGATAGATGGATCGAAGAAGTATAAGGCAAGGCGAGGACTTACAATGAGTATGCGTGGTTCGATATCGAGCCCTTGCTCTTTGATGCGTTTGAGCATCTCACGCTCCAAAGCTGGGACTTGATCCAAGATATAGACAACCTTAATGCAAGAGAAAAATCAATCACAAGCGAGTGCAAGAGAACATTGAAGAAGTAAGGCAATCGTTTTCATTACGAATATCGACGCATAGATAAATACCTGGCCGCCAGTGTCGGGATAGCCCAGGACATTTTCCTGAGCAAAGTAGCCGTGTGGGGAGAGAATCACTACGTTGAAGACCATAGGAATTCTTCCAAGGAACTTCTCTAAGGTGCAAGAATCGGGAGCTTCTAGAAGGTCGCGGAGCATTGAGATCATCTCTGAGGATCTCCGAGCATTGTCTCCCCATCCCCTCTCGAGCCCAATCGCTTGAAAGATGTGCTCGAAATCTTCGTATGGGGTCTCGGGGGAAAGCGTGGAGAGATAATCGTCTGCCTTCCTCAGAACGTATTGCAGGGATTCGAGGTTTTGAATTCTGCTGTTGAGCATCATTGCCTGCAATAAGATGTTGGTTAGAGTTGTTTCTTTCTAACAAAACACATGCGATAAAAATCCCACCTTTCCATCGTAATGATGCACCCTTAGGAAATCGAGGAGTGGGGTCATGCTATCTCTGTCGTGGAACATTTTTGCAGAGAGGTGACGGTTCAAGAACTCGACGCCATTTCCAATCGATTTGCTCAGAGTTGGCTTGGGAAAGTTTGAGGTGAAGGGCTCGAAATCGAGCTCAAGAACGAAGTCATCGTTCTTACTGCGTTAAGACAATGAAAGGAACGATCTTGTCTAAATATGGAATTGTAAGAACAGAAAAAGAGATGACATTATCCCATCGAAAGCGTAGTATAGACTTACGTTCCACCATTGACGAGCTCTTCCTTGAACTGCAAATACTTTGGGACAGTGAGTTCCTCGACAGAGAGTGCATTGACATTGACTCTTACATATTCCCAAACTCCAGGCCTGGCCCTTATTGCAAGAGCAACCCAAGGAGGCAAAACTACTGCTTCCTATAAAAGTTGTTAAAGGAATTCAAAATCATGTTTTTATTACAGCATAGGCAGGTGAAAAACTTGCCATTTCATTATAATCTTACCTGAGTTTTCTTGAGGACTTCTTTGAAGGCAAGATCTTCAGTTTTACCGTTTTGAACAGATTCGAACTCGGTTAGAAGCTCGTGAGTTTTCAGAATCCCTTTTCCATGGGCTTCAACTCTGTTAGTTATCAACATCATTGGTGATAATATGAACCGAAGATAGACAAAAGAAAATTGTGATGTTTTGAGCATTTATTTACCTTGCAAGGAATGAGAGTAGCTCACTGTGATGATCGGAGATGGTTGCATTCAAACGTTCGCGGAGGCTATGAGCACGGCTCAAGGCACGTTCAGCCATTTTCAGACAAGTTTTACGAGAAGAAAAGAGAGTTCACAACACAACTGCAAAGGAGAATTGATGTAATAAGTATGGTGTACGTATGTGCTTCTTATGCAAGAGATTAGACTCCGTTATATAGCAACAGAAAAAAGACTACAATTAAGTCAACAAAAGGATGGTGGCGCCAAATGTCAACGTTGAGAGTTGGGATTATGGAAATCTAGAAACTTTTTCAGAGATTACTGCAAACCTTAGCGTGATCAACTGTGTTGCAAGAAAGGTAATCAATGCTTATCCATTTGAAGAAAGAAAGAAAGAAAGAAAGGAAAGAAAGAAAGAAAGATCAACATTATCTGTTGACTGGTACGCTGATCAAACTATTATAACTAAAGCATGCACATTGCAGATAAATCAAAGCATTCTAGATTTTGGAAATCTCTACAAAGAAAATTCATG
This sequence comes from Craterostigma plantagineum, assembly GCA_027422505.1. Lineage (NCBI taxonomy): Eukaryota > Viridiplantae > Streptophyta > Magnoliopsida > Lamiales > Linderniaceae > Craterostigma > Craterostigma plantagineum. The sequence goes on along the minus strand of JAPQWV010000003.1, from coordinate 28,292,390 downwards.
TAATCACCAGATTTCCTATGAAAAATCTAGGAGTGTGTGATCAAAAAAGAAAGATTAAAAGAAAAAGAAAGTTCGATTTGCCTAATATTATTAGAGGATAAGAAAGATCAAGAAACGGTAAACTTGGGAGATCAGATTTAACTTCACCTTTTACAAGACAAGCAAAAACTTGGGGAAAAGCAACCAATAGCAAGGCAGTAGCAATCAACCAATGGGATGAAAAAAAGGATGTAATAAAATGAACAGATAAGATTGGCTTGAGACAATATAGCAAATGAAGTTCTTTTAATCTTTGAAATAATGGTGAAGATCTAAAACCCATTATGAACACTATATATACTACGAAAAAGGCGACAGCTTTATGTAAAAACCAGAGGCAACGCAAAAAACAGTGTTCGTTTTGTCAAAACTACACACACAAACGGTAATACTATTGGTTAGAGGTTTATGACCAGCCTTTGAAACTTCGTGAAACGAGAAATTTCTACTCCACCTTCCTCATGTAATTATTATATTAGTAACCTAAAACCACTTTGGATAACCCTGGTTTTCAAGCTGGCCAGTTTTAATTAGATGAATGATAAATCAATAATAATGTTGACCCATCTGTCTTCTTAGATGATTATATCATTATCCACTTCATCTTCTTGAGGTCTTCATCTCACCATTGACTACGAGTATATATATATTTTTTTTTTAATTTTAAAAGTGCGTTCTTGATGTGCAATCGTCACTAATTGCGTTTTCTGAACCAAGAAACAATTGAAATATCATATATTATTAACTTAATTGCAGTAGAAGTAAGGGAACAAGGACAGCAGGTGCACGTGTATGGATAATATTAAGAACGATTTTTTCCGCAAGATCTCATGTAAATAAATGTAAAATTGTGATTTTTCTTGGTGGGACGATCAAATCAAAGTAAACTTATAAATACATTCACACCTTCACTTGCAAGTTGCAATTTGAAAACCATGAACGAAAGAATTTAAAATGAATGGCTTGATACGCGTCGATGAACCAACAGGCAATGACATTGACACTGACACAGAAGTGGTTTCAGTTTCTTCCTTACGAATATTTTCTTTTTTCCAACACATATCTAGAGAAAAAAAAATGTAGTACAGAAAACAAAATTCAAAATCTAAACAAAAAACGACAGAGCTTTCATAAATACTTCCAAAGACATGATTTTTATTCACATCACAAGTCGGGGTGGTACATCTATGTCAAGGTAAATACCAAGTCATGTAGTACAAAAACGAAACATATATATACAACAACTAATATCCCACATTATGACAAATCTCAACTCATGCTAAGAGACTATCCACTGCATGCAATTGTAAGTAAAACTAATGAAAGAAAAGAAAAGAAAAGGAATAAAAAAGATATAAATTACAAAGAACGTCATCTGAAATAAATCTGCTTCGTTTTTTCTGTATAACTCACCCGCTGGATATAACCAAAGTCCTCTTCTCAGCAACTTAGTGTTTCTCCATTCGTCACCCAATGAATGAAACTATCCGTAAAGTCCTCGTGAACTTCATTATTACCACACTCATTGTGGGACGTCTCTGGGCCGGAATAATGCCGTCCCTACAAATTCGCAGTTTGCATGATCAATGAACGGAGATTTTGCTTAAGTGCGGTGGCGATGGAAATATGAGCTTAACCATAGACATGCTTTCATCAATGAAAATATGAGCTCAATCACATACATACTTTCATTAAACCGCTTTTCACATGTAAGAATATGGGCCCAAAGAAAAAAAAAGGAAAATATCAACCTGTGAGTTTGATCCACATTCACTGGCTGACGTGTTAGTTTCCCCAAATATTTCGCTGGCGAGAGTTTCTGATGACCTTATAACACTTGGTGATTCTGTTAGCATTGACCTGCACATGAAAATAGCAGAAGATAAGGACTAAGTCATCTCTCTCTCTCTCTCTCTCTCTCTCTCTCTCTCTCTCTCTCTCTCTCTCACAGGTGTAATTTCAGACCAATTAAGATGGATGAAGAATTACCTCTCTGACCACTCTTCTGTACATGAAACTTCCGATGAAGACAACCAATCCAAGTCAACGAAGTTCGAGAAATCAACCGATCCCATACTTTCCTGCTTCATAAATTGTTCTCTTTGCATTTCTGTAAATGATTCTTTGCTAGGCATTGTATGAGAATATCTGCAGAAAGGGAAGAAGTCAGTAGTGTGACATTGGGATATTTAAAGGACAAAAAATTGAAGCAATTTTGGTACAATTTAAGTGGCTTGGCGTCAGTAAAGCCACCTTGAATTCGAGAACTCCTTTTCAGGTATTGGTAAAACTGGTGAAGACTCGTAGATAATTTCCTTTCCATTTTTAGGGTCATGGGAGATGTGTGCACTAGGAGAAAAGGCTCTGTTGATGTTCAAGTTAAGTGCGCGCGGGCGATTTTCATGGAGAATATGACCATCTGACAACGATCTTTCACTGAGAGACCTGAGCGAAAGGAAAAGCATTCATGAAGATATGGATAAGAAAGTTTAAACTTTAAAACATCAATGCTAAGCAACGATCCTCATCATCTACGCTATACCATGCATTTTCATCTGATTCTCCATTCCTTCCAATATTGAGATGTTGGTCAGAATCAAGCTCCCATATAGCAGGTTTACCAGGTTGAGGTTGAAAATGCCCTAAAAATCTGCCAAAATACAACGTAAGAAATTACTACTGAAGTGGAAGATTTACCAATTAGACAAATTATGTTGGTTAACGGATATTCTACAAGTAAAACACTCAATATGCAGTTGGAGTCAAATTACTCATAAAGGGGAAATGTTATCAATCCTATCACAGTTCTGATACTTCTGGTTTTGATGATCCCATTTATTAGCTGAATGTTTCTGTGCTACAAGTCACTAACGTGTATGGAAAACTTGTACACTGGGGACTTACATGTTAACGGCATTTTGCTTCTCTACATCCATATAGGTGTTACTGTAATATCTTTGTAGAGTTCTAAAGAACTATTGGGAATGCGTTGCTGCTTTCCACTGGCCTCGTCTCTCAGAAAAAATCTGTTGCAAACTCGAAGGAAAAAAAGATATTAATGATATAATAACAAAAAGATTAGGATCTCACTAGAACAGAGATCAGATGCTTGTTACTTCAATAACTGATTAACATTAAATTTGATAGTCCAATGGGATTAACCATAACAAGGTCCCAAGTCAGCACATGATTTCAAGCACAAACCTCGATATTCAATTTAAAAAATTTATGCCAGGCTACAAGTTAAGGAGACGAAACATTGGTCTCACCAAGTTTTTCCACATATGCCACCTTTCACAGAAATGTATAAACTACTACTAAACATAATCTTTGTTTACTTCTGCCAACTATCCACTTTGACCCTATAATTCATTTTCAGACAGAAAGCTCCCACTGTTATACTATATGACTTCTTTTGATTCTATAATGGATTGACTTCTAACTGTTCCAAATAGGAGATGACTAAAGAAAGTATCTACCCATGTTACGAACAAAAGCAGATTCACTTGCCTTGTTATGTGCAGCCGATCCACCATATTGATGAGCCAGAGTATCACCCATTCTCTCGTAACAACCCATTAATTCTTCAGCCAAAGGATCATCCAGGTCAATCTTTGTAGATGATGTGAATCCTAAGGCATGTAGCTGATGCCCCAACGCAGCCAATCCATAAACATATTGAGCAACATTAGTACGATCAATGCAATCTATGCAATTTGTACGGAGTACGCCCTTTTGCGACATTGGTGGCTTGAAAGAAAAATCGCTGTTAGAAGTGCTGCTTAATCCGGTCGATTTCCCATTTGGGTTATCCAAGTCTCCGCTTTCGACGATGTCATGTGTCTCAAAAGTTGTGTCAGAATGATCATATGTGGTGAAGGTGATATTGCTGTAATCAATAAGATATCATTGAATTTAATCAAGTATGATATCTTCCTGATGATAAGACAAGCTAACAAAAAATGCTAATGACTCATTCAATCTAATCTACAGCAGCAGCACAACAAATTAGGATGTAGTTAATATCTTTTCTTTTCCAGTTGCGACTTAACATCAGGCAACAGTATTCAGATAAATGCAGTGAAGCACAGATAAATTAGTTTCATTTCTAGTTTAAATCAACACCAACAATCTCACAAGCTGACCTTGATCAATTTCCCAGTTAGTATGACGCCACTATCTAAGACTATAAAGACTTCACAGAAGATACACTTACTCAGAACTGGCACATTTTAGATGTCCTTTAGTTATGAGTGCTGGTGTTGGTTGACAATAGAAGAAACCTGTCAGCTCCAACGCATATGCAGCCACCTTTCCCAAAAGTATCAGAACATTTTTTGCTTCGCTGGACAGTAGGGGCAAAAAAAAATTGAATAAATATTGCATAAAAGCAGGCGAAAGTGATGAAAAACGCTAATATAATACCTCTTTGAATGTTTATGCAGATCCCAGTGAAGAAACTTAAGCCGGTTTTCCTCGGGCAGATCTTTATTGATAATTTCAATGGCATTAGCAAACTCAGCACGAAGAATTGATTCTCGTGGTTTGTTTTCATTTGTCTGTCGACAGATAATTTGGATCAGTCATCATAATAATTTAAGAAAAAAAAGGAATCTGGATCGCACATAACCTCAATTTTGCGTAACATCAAGTTCAAACCAAATAAGGCAGACATGGGATCAGCTAAAAACACAAACATGACAAACAAACAAAAAAAGCTATTCACCTTAACCAAGTTCAAAACAATGATGGGATTGTCATATCTCCTCGAGAGGTCCTCAAAGTGTAGTCGAGTTGCTTGGTACCTCTGGTCTCTCTTTGACACTGTAAGACGAAAGTACTCACACCGATTAATGAAGGCACACAGAAAGGAAAGTCAAAGAACACGATGATAGTAAATTATCATAGAGAGAGAAAACTGAAAAAGCCCACACAAGTTATATTATATATGAAACATACATATGATATCAGGCTTAAGGTTCACGCGAGAAGTCTCTTGAGCCCAGAAGAGAGGGATTGAACCGTGGTTTTGGACCACAGAACTAATCTGTGGTGGGAGACTTTCATCAACCTCCTCAACCAGAATCTGCTCTGTCTCAACATCATTTGCAACTCTTCCCTTCTCATTGACACCTCGTCTACGATATCTGCAATATGGTAAAAAATTCGAGTATATGTTTTGTCCACTGTACCTTAGATGTTGTGTGGAATTTCATTTAGTTGTTAGGTTGACCTGGTACCAGCATAATGCCTCGAACGCCTTGCAATTAAAATAAGCTTCAGATCACGCCCAGATAAAGTAAGAACAACCTGTATTGCATAAAGCACAAAAAATCAATGCTATACAAGTTAAAATATAAAGACTTAGAAATTTATGTTTTCAAAACAAACAGAAACTGACCTGCTTAAAAAAACCATATACCAATGCAACAGTCCAGTGCGTACTCTGAAAAGTATTTCGAATTCCACGAGTGAGAAACTCGTTCCACACAAACATCGTTTCGTACAACATTGGTTGAGAATTATGATCACATGTGTTCTTTTGGAGAATCCTCATGACATTGTAGGAGTAACTAAAGTAGAAGTCCTTGGTCAGCTCAATCATACACTAGAGTTTCTTGTATCTATGCAATTAACAATTAGGGATAACAATCAGTAAGATATATAAGTTTCAGAAGAAATGGACGGATTAAAAGAGTTGTCACGAATATGTATTACATTGATACAACAGACAACATTTCAAGAAGGCATAGACAAACAAGCTTTAGATAAGACACGACACTTCATCGATTATAGCATTTGATGTTAATCTTCCTCAAGAAACCTTGGAATGAAAAATAGAGATTTGCCAACAATATCCCAAAGACAGAAATTATTACTGAAAGGACACCTGGCATGGATAGAGGCTGAACCCGTTCTCAATTTCATTATTCACCATCTTGGATCTAATACTGGAACTCGGTAGGGGAATGATCTGACTTTTGGATACAGCATATACTTCATGGCCACATATTTCACCAATCAGACGTCGTTTTGTGATGAGAATCATATAATAGGGTCCTAAAAATTTAATAAATCCTGAAAGGAAAATTAATAATTTAGATGACCACCACACTACAAGATTTTCAATGGACACGTCACACGATTCAACTTATACTAGATGGTCTGCGCACCAATTATTCCATAACAACTAGTTACAAATTTAAGTCCTCCAGTAGTTCTGTTTCCTTCTTGTACTCGTCTAAGTAGATCAGAACACTGCCTTTCATTATATGTTGCAGTATCTTCATGAATGCTCAGTTCAGTGGGTTCGAGACGATTAATTTTCAGAACTTTCCAATGGGTTCTGCACTTGTCCCTTCCAACCATATAAAAGTTCTGCAGTAAACACACAAAAAAAAAAAACAATCCGATTGACGCCTCAAAAAGAATAATTAATCATCTTGCATAGTAATATATGCAGTTCTTGAATATTAGGCATCAACCACTGCATATTTCAAGTCAACTGATCAACTATGGTTCCTAATAAGATTCCTCAAATGCTAGATTTCATAATTCAGATCAAATATGTACATCTGATTGACGAGTTCAGTGCAGAGGCCAATCATTAGATTGCAGTAATAAACTTCTTTCGAACTTCTTTAACAGGTCGTCAGCCAAATCAAAAAAAAAAATCGTACCGAGCGTGTCGCTTAGAGTCTGAATTTCTGCAAAAACCCATCAGGAAGCGGAGACTCCACATTTACTTCCTGCTTCGGTTGTTGCACATTTTCTGGCAACCGTGCTTCCATTTCAGCTTAGCTTCGAAATTCCCGAGCCTCAGGCTCGGGATCACTTGAGCATTCACCTCAAAGACGATAAAACTCCTACCGACTAGTTAATTTAAAAAAATCCTAATCTCCCAAATTTCTAAGCGCACAGCGTAGATCGATCGATTCGAATATGGCATTCAAAAGCATTTTACATTTGTTCGCTCTAAATCTCGTATCCCTTGCAAACCCTAATTTCAGAGGCTTCCTTGGAAAGGACAAAAGGTTACCTCCTTTTCGCTCTTGATGGAGATGATGCACAGCGAATGACAAAGACGACGACGGTAATACTAATCGAATTTAATAACTAAGATAATAAAAACGACGATAATAATGTGATAATGATAAGTTACTAATTAGATTCATTTTATGCCCGTAGACCCCTTGGAAGTTGGAAGACTGTCCACGTATGGTTCAGGGTTATTATTAAGTGTTATGAAAAAGGAACTTTGTATACGAAATACCTTGACCCACATAAAAAATCAAGGGCATGTTCAACGTTTCAAATACTTGAGAAGAAACGTTACCGCGTATCAAATATTCTATTAATATTCCTTTTCTCCACTAGACTTGCATAAACGTGTTGTATGAAAAGATAAATAATATGGTTTAGATAAGAAAAAAAGATCGAACTAGATATTTCGTATGTTGTCAGTCAATCATAATATTCAACACGAAATAATTCAATGAATCCGACAAAATTTATATTTGAAGAAAGTGCAATTTGATAAAACTTTTTAACATGATACCGAAGCTTGTCTTACTGCAAGAGGCTATCAAGTTGAGCCTGTAAATGTTCAATTGAAACCATCTTAACAACATTCTCTATCTCTTCAATGGAGTATTCGGACTTGAGAAGCTTCTGAACTTGGGAATGTGCTTCAACAATGTTGGTCCTTAAAACATGAAGATTATTACCATTATAAAGGTCGTGATGAATAATTCATCAATTTCTTCCCTATATTGAACTTGATTAATACAAAAAGAAATGCATTGAGTTGGACAAAAGAAAAAACGTACTTGATCGGTCTGAAAAGTATAGCACGAGTCGAAGGATTTTGCAGATAAAGCTTCATTTTCTCCATTACTTTGGGCAGCTTCTGTTGAATAGCAGAACCGACCTGTCGTTTATTATCAAGGGTTAGTTAGCAACGAAGCGAAAGCTGTTTGAGTTTAGACACAAAAATAACGTTGGGAAATTTGAAAATGATCATAACACTTTTTACCTTCTCTACGAGCTCGGCGACCTTTTCAGGGGTAGCAAAAGCCTGATCTTTTAGTGGTTTGCCAATGGCAGAGTCTGCCTTTAAATTTGAATTGCCTGAGGATAGTGCAACTTTCACTGCAGTGACCTACAGAGAAACAATTCTTTATCACATATATATAATAATATATATAGAGCATCGAAGGTACTTGGAAAATTAATATATGTCGAAATTTAGAAGACCTTGGTGACGAAAGAGAGCATAGGATCGACAACTAGCTTAGTAACTGACATGATAAACTCCTCACAAGTGGCTTTGAGGCTCTTCTCCAACTCCTGCACGAGCACATCAACAGCTTACGTCAAACATTTCATATGCTAATACTCACAGAACGAACATAAAACAAGTGAATTCTCTACATCGACAGCAAAGCTTGAAGTGAAATGAATACGGGGAAAATGTGCCATTTCAGCAGCTAAAGCGGAGAAGTTCACCTTTTTGGCATCTACTTGACTTTCTAAAACTCGTGGGGAGAGAGTTCTTGCCAAAGAAGTTGACCTGGACCAATCAAACAACGACGCCTGGCCTCTAAGAATCCTTTGCAAATGCTCCTGCGTGGAGGATTGAATGACATTATGGCATTCAAAGGATTAGTTACTTGACCTTTGAATAACTTAACTTTAAAAGGGCAGCTGACACAATTAAGAATAACAAGTGTGCAATATTGCATACTATATGTCAATCTGGCATTCCACAAAAAAACCTGGATGTAACTGTCCCCACACAGCATATTGTTTTATATGATGCCTACTTGATACTGAAAGTAATGTAACAAAAATAAAATCTCATAAATGAGTTCATGATAGATCCTAGGCAACATCTGAAATGCACTAACATACCATCCACAACTGAAGAAAACAGAACTCTTTCTAATTGGGTCAAAAGAAACATAACAAGGATAAGACTTCTGGCCGTGTTTCATCAGCAAAAAAATGCAGAAACGGAGATCATACATGGATGGTAACAAGCACAGTACTCTACAACTAGAATTAATGTGAAATCACTAACCAGCAAATGCGAGAAGTCAAGCTCCTTGTGTGTCACTGAAAATTCGATATCAAATGGAGCAATCTGGGAGCAAAAGTTGATGTCACTAGCATGAAGAAGCATGAGTTCCCGTTTTCCGAAATAATTAAAGGAAAACATTACCTGCTCTCTGAGGATCAGAAGATACTTTATAAGAAAAAGTTGTCCATCCATCACGGAAGACCTTTTTGCAACTAGTTTGCTAGCTTTCTGCAAATCAGATGTATAATGTGAGTGCATTGGGAAATGACAGTTTCGTGAACCAGCATAAAAATTAAATGAAGAAGTATATCATGACCAAGAACGAGCATTAGTAATCGTGACTCAGGAATATAAACCACGATTCCAGCTGTGATTGTTTTGAGGACATGAGATGATTAACGTATATGAAAGGTCTTGTTGCTAACGCAGTAATCAAATTCAGCCGTACGTTTTCCACAATTTTATGATGTACCTTATCCCTTCGGACTTAATACTCTAAACAAACAACGACATTAAACTTCGTTACCTGAATGGATAAAGAGCACACTTCAATAGCTTCCTGATTAAATAGGCAATTTAGTTGAATCAATCCTTTCGGAATATAGTTGGCATATTATTGTATAACGAAGAAGATCTCGTGAAGTAACGGTACCTGCGCCAATCCCGTAAAAACAGTTGGCTCTAAGCAACGGTATAGCTTGGACAGACAGGTTATAGTTTTCTCTACAGGAGGATACCATGTTATGGATACATCTGGGCTTTGGTCACTCTTTGATTCGGCATGAAAGAGAAACAAAAAAAAGATTGGTCTTGTATTCATTACAAACAAGATATGAGTAAAAAAATGGCATAGTTAAGCTGATCTAAAGTATGTGAGAGAGAGAGAGAGAGAGAGGGATACCAACACATCTAAAATCAAAAATCAAAGTTTGTCAAGGAAAAAAACACCAATAAGCTACGCAATCCCAATAATCAGAGAACAGAAGCTTGGAGAAAGTCGTGCAGGAGCCAACAATCAATTCAAACTATAAAAGGAATTTTTATGGCGAAAACTCCAAGTTTCACTATAATTCATGAAATAGTATTTACCGATGATGATGCTTCTGATTTTGGCTCAGCTGCTTGCTCTAGTTTAGCAGGGTAGTCAAGATCTTCATCCAAAGGAAGATAATTTGCAATCTAGATGGAAAACAAAGACTTAACTTCTGAAAAACTATTTATTTTTACGAATGCACCAAGACAGTGAAATATGCATGCCGTGACACCACAGGTCCTAGCTGCTTATCTTGTGCTTTGTGTATCTATTTCTGAATTTCCCATGTACAGACATTCCTTATGATGATTAAAATGGAGAACATATTAAACAGTAAAAAATGCTTATTTCTTGTTGTGGAAGTGCGTGGAGATCATAATGACATTAAATGATGTGGGACGCTCATTATAATCAGGTGAGAGTCTTACCTCATCACGAATGTGGGTTCTAGCTCGGAAAGTAAGACGCTCATGGACATCTGCCAATATCCTCTCAAATGTTGGGCGTAATCCAACTAGTGACTCGCCTCGTCTACTTACCTGTTCTGATATGACTTCAACTTTGAGAATATCAACTAGCTCGCAGAGACTATCAAGGTTTATCTCGTGAATAAGCTTCGGACGTAATGTATCATACAAGTACGTGCACCTGCCAAGTGAATGAAAAGCTTCAGAGGGATCACAGGCCAAGGATTCATTCAATTTACCAATATGTTTTTGTAGCATGCCATCTTCTCTAGCTTATTCATCACAATAGACGGCGTGTGCTGAACTAATTAAATATACTAGTGAATACATGATGTGAAGGTAGATGTTTTAAAAATACGTGATATTGTTTGCCGTAACGAGTCCACAGTAAGAAAGACCAGTCCTGTTTTTGACAGATGAGACTTGCCTATGGTTGTCAGTGGGGCGGGGATTCCCCGTCCCCGCGGGGATCCGCCCCGAATAGGACGGGGAATCCCCGCTATTCTATCCCCGCGGGGCGGGGACGGGGGAATATTTTTCCCCGCGGATATCCCCGCCCCGTTCCCCGCCCCGTCCCCGAAATTAAAATAATAATTATTATATTCAATTAATATTATTATAAGATAAATAATATGAAAATGTACTTTAAATAATATTAAAATAATATAAATATGATTAAAATATAGTTTAAATAATTTAATTAATATTAAAATATAGTTTAAATATTTAATTAATATTAAAATATAATTTAAATAATATTAAAATAATAAAAATTGAATTTTTTTTTAAATATTGACGGGGCGGGGAATCCCCGTGGGGACGGGGACGGGGACGATTTCGTCCCCGTTTGCCTCGCGGGGCGGGGACGGGGATTAGATCCCCGCCCCGAACCCGCCCCGTTGACAACCCTAGACTTGCCCAATCGAGCTACTCCAAGCTCAGTGCCTAGCCCTCTGACAACTATGACTTCTACCATGGATAAGAAAGAACGCATGTGACGTCTTCTAGGGGCTAGATTGTTTGGTTTCAATTTTTTCATTCAAGGAGAATGGTTAAAAAGACGGGGAGAAATAAACAGATGCATAATGAATCACAGGAGCATCAGTATAACTTACAATGGATCTATAAGAGGACCCAAACTTGAAACATCCTCTGATGATGACGGGAAGAAGTGGTGAAAGAGTTGATGCTCAAGTTGACATACCTGCCAATTCACAATAAACTACTCTGTTACAATATCAACATGGCACAACTCACAAGGTAAATTTAATGCAGACAAAATCAATAGCAAAGGTACATCCTGATTTAACTCAAATAAGCATATGCAAGATTATAATCTTGCAGTTGCTTCAAACTATAAGAAATAAAATGAAACTTCACAGAAAGATTGTGACACCAAAAATAAGCTTCGATTACATCAAGCTACTTAGCACTAATGTTATATTACTGAATTTCTGCAAGCAAGAATTATAATAATCAGGGTCTGGTTCGAGTCACGTTTTCTTTGACAGGGGGCAGTCCTAAAGACACAAGCATGCGAAAACCTCTTTTAATAAAATTTTCACATCTGGCATTTGAATCAAAGGAGAGCGTTATTGAGATAACCTGCATCAGGTATGCACATCCAGATCTAGTCAATGACGGTAACTGTTCTCTCTTGGCAAACTCTGATATTCGTTGTTGCACAATGCCCCTCACCTGAAGCCAATCGAAAGTAACTACGAGTATGAGAAAAGGAACAATGATCATGAGCTAACATAAAATATATGGCACGAAAGTAATAGGTTTATTAACATATATTGTTTCTTGTTTTCTGAGAGTTAATTTGAGGTTTATTACGAACATAGTTAGTCTTACTAACCAGTGAAAGTCTCTGATCACAGTAAAGCTTGTGGCATTCTGCGAGCAACTGAATGTATTCCTTCCTTGGTTTTCTACTTTCAATTTCCCCTAATACCAGCTTAAGCTACAACAATCCAGAACGAAATATGAACACATTTGCAGTAACTTTAGTTTCTACTAACAAAATGTTATTTGATTACACTAGTAAATTCATTGTAACAGAATTCGATCGACCAAACAAAACTGCACATAAACATCATTACCTCATTTGCTGCTGCCTTGAACCGCACATATATAACTGATGCCTCCACAGCCTCGGAGACAGATGCCTTTTCCCCAGCACTGCTTCTTATTGCTGCCTGGACCTGAACCAGATAAGGAACTTGTAAGTGTTTAATGCTCACATGAATCATGATAGAACTGAAAGACGGAAGATGCTGATATACCTGAGAAGAAGCATTCTTGAGAACGGAGAGTACGTGAGAGCGAATCATTCCTAGAGCTCGAGACTGATCCAATATAAAAACCAAGAGTTATCCTTAAGTTTGCAACAATATTCAAAGGTCCAACAAGCTAATAACTATATATTCCACATTGCTGCTTTAAGAATGCTGCCATATTTGTACGTACCTGCAGTTGCCTGAACTTGACCAAATAAACATTGCACTCAGCATACTGTGGGTTACTCTCAACATAACTACATAAGATTAACAAGAGGATTCAGGCACGCAAAACCATATACTGCAGTAACAAATTTGATAGTGTAACAGCAATAAGGCAACGGACATCCTTCAGTTCATGCATAAATGAAAGGTTATCGAACTATAAGGTGACTACATTTACTCTAGAAAGAGTAAATAAGTGCATGATGACTGAGCACATGGAAGCTCAAGTGAGAGCTACGTGATATGGTGATTGATCTGTTTAAAATAGAGTTTCAACAGTCGATCGAAACGAACACTCGCCCACATCTATCTCAATAAGTTAAATAACGGTTTCCACCAATAAGAGAGCCAGCCACTTACGATATGCAGTCATCAAGTCTTTTGAGCAGCGGGAGAAAACTTTGATTTCCGACATTCATGCTTGGGGAATAAAAACTGGTGGCAACCTCCATGAAAAAAAATTACGGGTCAGCGGCAGGTTAAAGTGTAACACATCTGTGGCCTAACCTAAACAAAGCCCATATCTACAACTGCAATCATCAAAAGACTAATACAGTCTTTATCTCAAACAAGCCTATGTTTGAAGTCCGCGACATTAAATTCTCATGAACCTCATGTTAGTACCACTTCCAGCCTCTGCTCCAAATATTTGCATAAAAGAAAAGTAACTTGGCCTGTTCAGAAGCCGAACATTCAGCAGAAAACTACTTGAGGATAAGCATAGCTTTATAGTTTCATGAGAAAATGCAAGTTGCAAGTAAGCTTCCCCTTCTCATAATAACACAACCAGTTGTCAAACATAAAAGTGAGTGGCGGATATTACAAAATACATTACGGGCCACTTTTTCTACGGGGGTAAAAACTTCAAATAAGGTGAACTCTCAACAAGATGTACATCATATAGCACATAATTACACCAAATCACTAACTAAATGGCATTCAAACCTTACATTCTCCAGTTCATCAAAGTAGTTGAGCTTAACACGAAGAGATTCCGCAAATTCAATCAGCCTTTGCTTCTCCATTACCTTCAGCATTAAATGAATAAGATGTTTAAAACAAGAAGAAATTATACACGCACGAGCCTGTATTTGTGAGACACTTCGACGGACTACATTTAATTAAGAGACAGAGGCACAAGCTATAATTTAAGTGAATACTGGAAAGTAACCTATTTCTTAAGGAAGAAAACTTTCCTTCACAATTATGGAAAGAGAACTGATGGCATCATAGAGCACAACATACCAGGCGATCACAAGCATCATGCAGAGTTTTCGTCTTTGTAGCAACTGCATCATGCTGTAACTGTAGTTCATTAAATAATTCTAGGGTTTCATCAACCTGCACGATCATGTCAACGATAAGTTAGTTTATCATGGTGGCACGCATACACTGGAATCTGCCAAAAGGTTGGGGCAGAATTGACTGCTTTGACAATGATTTTACGATAGAGAAATTATCTTACCTGATTGAGAATACTATCACATGTTTGTATTCTTTCGGTTAACGTCCTCACATAATGCTGATACTTCTCTTCTGTCTACATAACAATCAGAAGGTTAAATGCTTTTCGGAAACAAAGGTCCACGTCCACCTGATTGAACATTCTGATATGAAATTTGGATAACCTCTGATTTCATGGCAGCTTCCAGTTCAGCAAACCATTTGTAGAACTGCAAGAAAATTAAACAGCTTAGCTTGGATTACGAAAACATATCTTGAATCATTTAGGTACACCCCAGAATCAACATATTCTATGTTTTAGCATTTATGTCAAAAGAAAATCCGAAAGATTCATATGCGGATCCTCAAATGCCAACGAAATAGACTTATGTCCATAGAACCAGCAAAAAATATTTCAACTCTGTCAACCTTCAAAAACAATAAATATCCCATTCCCTTCAGTGATGTATAGTTCAAGTTCAACAACTACAACCCTCGAGAAAAACACCTACAGCTGCACTAACTGCAAATTTATTACTAGATGCGTAGAGATTACTAGAAGATATTCAATCAATCACAGACCTCGTTCGTGTTAACTAAAACAGTCTCAATGGTCCCTTCCTCAACAGATGTATGCTTTGTCAAAACAGAAAGGCCATTCTCAAGTCGAGCACCTTGCTCTTGAGCCTGGTGTTATCCAAGGAAAAATGAAACTCAATGCTGGGTAATCAATAAATTCAATCGTATATAACACCTTAACCGCATAAGGGTTACCAAATTAGTAGGATAGGGCCGTTCAGCAACGGCATGGGACAATGCAACAATTGCAGCCTGCTGCTGTTCCGTCAATGGTGCATTCTATAAAAAATTGCCAAGTACCCAAGTAACATATTAGTATCGGGATGAAAATGATATGTCAATGCAAAACATACGATGAACTATCAACTAGGAAAGAAAACATTTTAATGTAGCAAATTGAGGGGAGGATCAGGCATACTTCTCATAGAAAAAAAAAAAAACCTTTATTAACACAGCAGAATCGATCTTCACATGTCTGCTAGAATGCAGCTACAACTAGCAGAACTAGGTTAACCTACATTTTCAATAAATCTGCCATAAATATGGTTCCTAAAGGTAAGATAGTTACCTACTTGATGGGAAAGATTACAGATCACAGATTCAAAATGCAATTATAAAGAAACAAGCAACAAAGAGTACCCAAGTTAAACATTTGCGTGAAGACTAAGATGATCTGTTCATGCAAAGTGTATGAGAAATTCTCAACTATTTACGATCAAACGTGACAACTCATAAAGGAAAAATAAATGTCGCAAATCTCAATATGACCATAGAATACAATCCTGAATCTCTTATCCTAATTGAAATGTGTACTTTAACGACAGCTCTGTAGGAAACTTGCTCCAACTAGGTTAATCACCACATACTAATATAAATCCCATGGACTCATGAAGTTAGTTCTCCTACACGGAAGGCAATCCACCCATCAGGCCGGACAATTCAAAATGCAAACTAAAAAACAAAAAATTAACAGAGAGCTCATCAGATCTACTATACCAGACTTCAGATGATCAGATTGCAGAAAGTCAATTCCACAACACTAAACACATGTATGCCAAATCGCTCCCTAAAAAAAGATACACAATTTAGCCAAAAAAATAGACCTGTTCCCAATTAGAAGCAAAATTGTAGCCTTTGGAGATCGCGCCAGATTTAGGCACCGCGCTGGGCTTATTCGCTCCCACATTAGCAGCCATTTTCAAACGTCAGAGCTTAAGATAGAGATTTAGCTAATGATTATCTCAATCTCGATCGAATGGTTACGACTAGCTTGTGTGAGCTTGCATCGAGAGGAGATCGTTAGCTCGATAAGCTCACTCAGGTGCAGCTTCTATTCTGTCTTGTCTTGGTTCATTTTGATTACACCGTTCTAATCTAAATGCTGAGGCCAATTATCTTTCGATGCTCTAATTGTCCTTTGTAACCTCTTCATTCATAATGGGCCTTGGTCCGATAAAATGTGGGCCTAGGAAGTTGGGCCAACTAATTCTAAACTATAATTCATTTGAAGGATTGAAACTTGAAATCCTATCGGGTGAAAGTTGAGTTGGGCCGACTAACCTCGAGCTCGAGCCGAGGTTGCTCGTTACTAGGGATGGCAACGGGCCGGGGCCGGGGCGAGGATCTAATCTCCGTCCCCGTCCCGCCACATAATCGGGGAAAATTCAGCCCCATCCCCGACCCGACGGGGATCTCCGTGCATGCGGGGATTCCGCGTCCCGCCATTTTCTTTTAAAAATAATATTTATTCTTAATATATAAATTAAATATATTATTTCTATTAAACCGACAAAATAGTGCTTGAACTATACCACAGTTTCACTGTTGGTGCTCAAACTTTAAAATGTGCCGTTTTGGTTTTTAAATTTTGCAAAACCTGTTATTATTGGTTCCTTGACCTAAAGAACAGGTAAAAGAACTAAAATGGAACAGTTTTGCAAAGTTCAGGAACCAAAACGGCACATTTAAAAGTTTGAGCAACTAATAATTAGAATTTAATTTAATTAATATAAAATTCATTTTCGATCACCACAATATTATTTTTGATTTTCTTCCACGAGGCATACCAACAAAATCACACCAATAACAATTAAATTTTTTTACATATTTTTTAACTTCTTTTTTTTCAAGAGGCATACATAATTACGGTGTAATTGTGTTGAGATACTTTTTTAAATAAAAAAAAATTAAAATCTCATAGTAATCGAATATATTCAAATTCGATCACCACAATAATTTCTTTCGATTTTTTTTTCACGAGGCATACCACTACAATAACACCAACAACAATTAAAATTTTTTTACACATTTTTTAACTTCTTTACTTTTTCAAGAGTCATACATATTACGGTGTAATTGTGTTGAGATACATTTTAAAATAAAAAAATTAAAAAGAAATCTCATAGTAATCCAATATGAATTTTATATTAATTTTACACAATATCATGTATATTTAAAAAAATACTAATTGTTGGTACTTAAACTTTTAAATGTGTTTTGGTTCCTGAACTTTGCAAAAATGGTTCTTTTACCTGTTCTTTAGGTCAAGGAACCAATAATAACAGGTTTTGCAAAGTTTAAGAACCAAAACGGCACATTTTAAAGTTTGAGCACCAACAATGAAACTGTGGTATAGTTCAAGCACCATTTTTACTGTTTACTCTATATTTTAATATTATTTTGTATTAAAATAATATAAGTTGGGTATAATAAATATAGTTGTACAAATTATATTAATTGTATAAGCTATTTTTTATTTTTATTTATATAAATTGTATATACCAAATATTATTTAGATAATATAATAGTAACGGGTGCAGGGCGGGGATCCCCGCGGGGCAAGATCATGTCTCATCCCCGCCCCGCGGGGATAAAATATCGAGGAGAATTCCCGCCCCATTGCCAAGCCTACTTGTTACTGATCGAAACAAGTTTGCGTATTTTTTTTAGGGGTCTTTCCACATAAATACTCATTTGCATAAAAAAATGTAATTCAGTACAATTTCAGTATTTTTTTATATGTAGGTACCTAAAGAATAATTTTTTTGCATATAGGTACCCGATCCGCTGCAGGTACGCCATAAGTGTATAAGACCATATTCAATCGAAAAACTGATTCTCAAACTTATTCGCAAACTCAAAATGCAGTAATCATTCTCCAACCGTTAAACCCATTCACTAACTCAAAAAACTATTTAAGTAACAATCTCTTTTACATTAATTTTTAATATAACTCAAATACTTTACGTTGTTACAAATTAAATAACGATATTAGGCTGAGCTCGATATTATGCCAAAACCATACTTTAAACAAATCCCACGAGCCCGAAGAAAAACTTATATCGCGAATTAATTAAGCTCCTAATCAATACCTCAACAACACTCGCCCTAATATTCAAATAAATCAAATAATCAAAATGAATACAATAATCAAATCATAAACACCATTTATCCACATCATCAATCTCCTTCCTCTCAAGTATACATCCCAAATCTCACAGGCACATTGGAGCTCTTAATCCACCCATCCCCTCCCAAAAACGGCGCCACCGTGAACTTCGCCGCCTCCTCCCTCTTAATCGCCGGCTTATACCCCGGCCACGTCACCCTATCCTTCGTACTCGCCCCCGGCCCCTTGTTATTAAACTCGGCGTAGTACAACGTCTTTAGGGCAAAATCGCCGCTCCACTCCAGCCACCCCTTGGGATCGACCAAGTCGCCGATCTCCGTCTCCATCACGACGGTCCTCGAGAACTCCTTCCACGGCCGGCCGAGGTAAGTCCTGAACTTTCCCTTCTCAGGCTCGAGGCTCTTGTCGGCGAGTACGCGGCAGTTCTGTAAAACGACGCCGGTGGTCTCGCGGCGGTCGATCCTCCCCTGGGCGGTGACGATGTTCTGCTGGCCGTCCATGGGTCGGCGGACGTAGATCATGCAGTTTTGGAAGACGGCGGCGGCGTCCCCGAAGATGAAGTCGACGGTGCCCGTGATGTAGCAGCTTCTGTAGAACTGGCGGTGGGTTTGGGCGTAGAGCGTGTCTTGGTAGCCCTCGAACCTGCAGTTCACGAAGATGGACCGATCGGACTGGACTCGTAGGGCCACGGCCTGGTGCTTCTCGGGCCCCGCCGTGTTTCGAAAGCCGAGCGATTGGGCCATGAACCCTTCTCCTAGTGCCGCTGCAAAATGTGAGTTTTTTTCGACCTAGTTAGATTCGAGGGCTTACGTATTCGACCCGCGGGTTTAGCCCGTGGGTCACTGTTAGGAATTGTTTCTCCGACATCGTGGAGTTAATTTCGTCCAACTCAAAGAGGTTTCTCCTTGACTATTACCGATTGGTCTTAGGATGAAACGGTCATTTTAAATGGTATTAGAGCGTGTTCGCGCGTTAGACTTTGAATCGTGCAACGCGTGAGTGAGGAGGCATGTGGAGATTATTTGTGTGATTTTGGGAAATTAGCTTCATCTGACTATATGTAAATCGAAGAGTCGTCTCATCCTATTACTTATTGGTTTTTAGGACGAAACTCTCAATTGGAGGAAAAATTAGAAATATTTACCGAAGGTGGCGGTCTGGAAGGTGGGCGTTCCGTCGACGAAGTTCTTACGTCCGGTGACGATGCTCTTTTGCGACCCGTCGCCGTACATTGTCACGTTGACCATCTTTTTGGTGACTACGACGGTTTCATCGTAGACGCCTTCTTTGATGTATATCACATACCTGCATAGACAACGAAACACGAAAATCTTTTTACGTTCTAAAATAAATTGACAATAAAATTTGAATTATATATATACATACCTTCCCGTGTATTTCTCGGGCATTGCGTTCAAAGCGGCGTTGATCGTCGTAAAATTACCGCTACCGTCCTTAGCAACGGTAGCGTTCGGCACGACCTTCTCGGAACCCGCCGCGGCCTTCAGCATCCTCCGATCGACCCACGACGGGAACCCTTCACGGTCCACGGCCAACAAACTCCTCTTCGTCCCCTCGGCGGTGGGCCCCGCGTGGAGGCTCGAGAGCATCGCCGCAATCTGAGACATGATTGCCAGTGCGTTGCTCCCCATCTCCCTCAACCCTTTCACCGCCTTCTTCATCTCCTCCTTCTCCTTCCCCTCGGGAAAACCGTCCACGCACGTCTGCTGGTACGAAATCACTGCGCTCAGCCAGTTGTTAATGTCGTGCGATTTCTCCGCCACCTTTCCGCCGCCGCCCACGCTGGCGGCGGATCTCGCAAGTTCCTCCTTAGCGTCGTCGAAGAGCGCGAGGCACACGTCGAACGCCGCCTTCTTCTCCGGCGAGTCGAACTTGATCGTCTTTGCGTGGGCGACGATCTTGTCGACCTCCTCCGAGGCGACGACGATCGAGGCTCGGACGATGTCGGCGGGCTCGACCGAGGTGCGGTTCTTGACGGCTCGGCCAAGGCTGTCGGCGCAGGTCTGCTTGTAGTCGGTGCGCTGGCACACGGCCTGGACCGCCTTCTCGACCGGGGCGGGGCCCGCGTGGGTCCCGCTGGCCTGACTGTTGTTGCTGTTGTTTTTGTTGTTGTATGTGACGGCGCAAACGGCGGCTGCGACGATGAGGAGGACGCCGACTGCGGAGGTGATGGCGATGGCGACCCTTCGCCGGATTTTCTGCCGGCGCTCTTCCTGTCGGCATTGGGAGATTTGATCGAAGTCTTGGAAAGCCATTTTTTGTTTTTTGGCGCTCTCTCTGCCTTGGCTTTGGCTCTGTTTTTTTTTTTTTTTATGTGTGCTGAGCCAAGGCAGGGATTAGTTTTTTGTTTTTTGGAGTTATATTTTCTTTCTTTTTTTATGGTGTGCGAATAATATTTTTGGAGTTGTGATCGTTTTTGTAATTGAAGGGTGCGGATTGGAGGGAATTAAGGAAGCTTTGATGTCCTAGGTTTCAGTAGATGGTTGACATATTTAGAATAGGCTAAAATTACAAAATTTCAGTAGTATGGACATCAACAATATTATAATATATGTTAAATAATTGAGAAACTCACAGTAAAAACAATTAAGTATAATGCGTATTATACTTAAATAAAACTGGACATGGTTCTTTTGTTTTTTCTATAATGGCGTGTAATAACGCAAGTAAGACGATCAACAAATCAAAAAAGAGAGAATACGAAACCGAGAAAAAACACACAATGTAATAAAGGAGACTAAGTACTATACAATAACGTGTATGTTGTGCAGCGAAACTCAACCACCTTCGTTCAGAGAACTGTAGTAGCTTTCTGTATTTTGAAAGAACTGATGTATTTATTAGTAGTTTGGAATGGAAGGAGGTGGTGGTGAGGCGTACGAAACTCCACTTATCGGAGGCAGTGGTATGTTTCCTTTCGACGGTGGTGGTGGTGATGGGGACGGTGAGCATTCGGGTGTTGGTGGCGACGGAGGCGGTGGTGGTGGCGAGCATTCTGGAGTATCAGGTGGTGGAGGCGACGGGTAAACATATGGAGGCGGCGGCGGTGGTGGTGATGAATACATATACGGTGGAGGAGGTGAAGGTGATGGTGGTGGTGGGCTAGTATAGAAGTATGGTGATGGTGGTGAAGGTGGTGGTGGTGGTGGGCTACTATAGAAGTACGGTGGTGGTGGTGATGGTGGTGATGGTGGTGGTGGTGGTGGACTAGGACGGATGCACGGTGGTAGGGGCGTCGGAGATGGTGGTGGTGGGCTTGGATACACATGTGGTGGCGGTGGTGGGGGTGATGAGTATGCTAAAGGTGGCGGCGGAGATTGTGATGGTGGTGGAGGAGACGGTGGAGGTGGTGATGTGTAAACGTAAGGCGGCGGCGATGGTGATGGTGGTGGAGGTGATGAGTATATGTAAGGTGGCGGAGGCGACGGTGATGGTGGAGGCGGTGCTGTATAAACACAAGGTGGTGGCGGTGGAGGAGATGGAGAAGGTGGCGGTGGTGAAGGTGGTGGTGGAGGTGGCGGGGATGGTGATGGTGGTGGAGGAGATGGCGAAGGTGGCGGTGGTGGCAGCGGAGACGGAAAAGGTGGCGGTGGTGACGGAGAATGTGGTGGCGATGATGGTGGTGGAGGAGACGGTGAAGGTGGCGGCGGTGATGGTGGTGGGGGAAATGGCAAAGGCGGCGGTGGTGACTTATAACGTTTCACAGGAGACGACTCGTGCTGTGGTGGTGGTGGTGGTGATCTATAACGTTTGGCCGGAGACGACTCGTGTTGAGGTGGCGGTGGAAGTTGACTTCTCGAAGAATCTTCAGAAAAAGGCGGCGGAGGCGACTGATGTGTAAGTGACCTCGAACCCGACGAGGACCGCGACGAAGGCGGCGGCTTCGGCTTATGAATAGGCATATGAACGTAACACTTCGATCTTCTACAATCGAAAGGCTTAGCCGCCTCGGACATACACTCCTTCCCCGACCTCTGACCGCCCTTATTCGGAATACAATTCTCCCTTCCATCCGAACCTCTCCCGCCCGTCCCAAACCTACTACACTCCCGCGCCTCCTTATCGAAATAATTGTAAGAATACGTAAAGTTCTCAAGGCGCGGCAACAAGCACACACTCGCCGGAACCTCACCCGTCAGGCGGTTATGCGCCACGTCAAGCCTTTCCAAGCCCTTCATACGACCAATCGCCGACGGCAACGAGCCACGCAAGTCGTTGAAGCTCACGTCCAAAACTGTCAATTTCTTCAAATTTCCGATCTCCGACGGCAAGCAAGCGCTCAAATTAACGTTCATCAAAATCAACTCGTTCAAAGTCCCGCCCATTTTCCCGATGCTCGGCGGGAGGCAACCTCCCAGGTTGTTGTTCGCGAGGACGAGGACGGAGACGGGCGAGTTTCCTAGGTTTTCGGGTATCCCGAGAACGAACCTATTGTCGTTCAAGAAAAGTGCGTCCAAACCCATGTCGAATACCTCCCTCGGGACGCTCCCCTCGAAGTCGTTGTACCTTAGGTCCAAGAACTTCAACGAGGGCAAAGCCAGGACGGCCTTAGGAAACCCCCCAACGAAACGGTTGTTGCTCAGGTCGAGCTCGTATAGATGCTTCATCTTCTCAAACCCGTTTGGGACCGTCCCGCAAAAGCGGTTCGAGTTGAGGTGGAACACTGCTAGCTCGGAGAGGAGCCCAAGCTCGTCGGGCAAGTAGCCGGCTATGTCCGCGTGGTTCAGGTCGATCCCCGCCACGGCTCGGGCCGAGGAGTTGGAAGGGTTGGGCCCGCAAAATACTCCGTCGTAGGAGCAAACGTCGGGCCCGGCCCAATTAGAGGTGAAGTTGAACGGGTCGGAGAGGATGGCCCGTTTCCATGCTTGTAGGGCGACGTAGGCCCGTCGAAGGCTCGGGTTTTGGAAGTTTAGGTCGGCGGTTAGTTTTTCGATGTCGTCATTGTCTATGTCTCTTTCGCCGGCGAAGGCCGTGGTGGTGAGGAGAGAGAAAAGGATTGGTATGAGGAGGAGGATTGGAGGAGGACGGCGGCGATGCATTGGCATCGGCGGTGGTTTTTTCATTGGCATTTGAGAGTTGGAATACATTGAGAGAACGTGGAATTAGTAAGGTTTATTATAGGCTTGGTTGGTTTGAATTTTGTTTCTTTGATTAAATAATGTGTGTATTTGTTGAAACCGTGTGATTTAATGGGAGGCCATGAACTGGATTTGTGTTGAGGTTGTCTTGAAAATATATACAGAAATAAATAATCTTCATACGCTGTGCCAGCTAGACTCGTGAAAGTTTTCATTACAACTGTCATGGGAATGAAGAGAAGATTTATCTAGTGATTGGAATTGTTTATTAGAAAAAGTTTGTTAATTTAGTCAATTATTCATGACATGGCAGCACGTTGAAGAGAAGGAATAACTCAATTTCGAGTCATAAATCATAATATAATTTATAATTGCGTCCTTGGAAATAAAGAATTTAGTGAATGATTAATTAGAGAGGACAACTTGATGAAGAAAAGAAACACATCCTTAACTAGTGGAATAGAAAAATCCAAATTAAGTCCGCAGTTGATACAAAGGAGGTTAATATATATAATTATTTAATTCCACCGATTAAAAATAGCTCTTAAGATCAAACTTCAAAGTGTATGTATTTGACAATTATTACTGGTAATATTGTTCAATTTGACATGGCATTCACTTTATTCGCATTTTTCAATCTAGCATGTTCAAAGACATATATTCCCTTATCATTGAACTAATTATCTTGATATGTTTGTCCCCCAATACTTGAAACATATAAACATGGTTATTCCTCCTATAAAGAATATCATAAAATCACAGGATTCTCAAAATTTTCTTTTTTCTTTTTACTATTTTCATGATATCCAAATATTTGCAATTTGGTTGATAGTGGAATGATCTTTTGTGAATTGTGTGTTGGTTTCACGCATGTGATCTTAATATATCAAGTCGGAAATCCCATTTATCTAATATAAGATGTCATGTCATCAATTCATCCCCGTCCAAGAAAAGGATTCAAAAGTCAATTCATAAAGGATGTAGTATTATGTATATCTATCTTTTTGTTAATTAAAAACCTAAACAATGAGGAAAAATCATATTTTTTGTCCGCCAATTGGTATTCGTAATTGGCGAAGCTTCCTATAAAAACCTAAAAAACATGTTAGGAATGGGGTTGTAAACCATTTGAATCAAGAAATTTATTGGTCTTCGTAAATCATTTTTTATTATTGTCCAAAATAACTCATTGAATTTATTTCTACTTTTCTAATTCTGTCTTTTTTTCTTGCATAATGGTAATAAAAAATAATTTATAATGTAGGTACCCTGTCAGGATTTTTTTATATGTAGGTACCTAACAGAATAATTTTTTTGCACACAGGTACCCGATCCCCGAAAGTATACCATACAACACATTTGGGTACCCTATATCAACACATTTGGGTACCCTATATAACAGAAAATGGTACGACGTATGCTATATTTAGGTACGCCCTATGTAACACAATGTATGTCGTAGGTACGACGTATGCTATATTTAGGTACCATATATCAACGTGTTATGATACGCAATATACACAGGAAGGTACGACATACTAAAGAAACTGGTAAAAATTAAATTGGGTACCTATCTGTAAATTTTCTGACATGGGTACCACCTGTGTAAAAATTTTATCCAATTGAGTATTTTCTATAGATTCACCTATTTATTTCTTTATATCCTAGTTAAATTTATTTCTTTATATCCTAGTTAAAAGGTATTGATTAATAATAGTTACACTGGTTACCAATTTTTTATTTTTTCGCTTAAGCGCTACACTTTTTTCCTCTCTTCAGTCTGCACCACATCTTCCGTTCTCCTCTCTGTGCGCCTCTAGAACATACAGTCTCACCCTCAGACGCTGTCGTTTTCAGTTCTAACTTTGTGTGTTTGCTCCTTACAGCTTTGGAAAGCAAGGGCGGAATTATAATTGCGTGTGATGAGTCAAAGCATAGTCTAATCGTTGATCGAGGTACGTTTGACTCTTTTGTTTCTCGAATTGAACTTCGTAGCAGTGTGCCCTTGCAGCGAATTTGCGAGCTGGTTCATGTTTTTTTCGGCAAGTTAGATTATCTGAAGTGTATTTATTGTGTTATTTTTTTGGTCAATTGTGATCTGCTGCCGTGCGTTTTAGTTCTTTATGAAGATGCTTATTGGGGTTTTATTCTTCTGGACTTTTTTTAGCTCAATTTTTCAAGTTCTGCTGAATTTTCTCAATGGTAATAGTTTGATGACGAAAAAAACTCAGCTGGATTGCGAAATAGTGGTCAAAATTGGGGATTGATGATTTCATCTTTGTTCGAGTTTAGATTTTGCAAAGAAAACCTAACGATTATTATCGAGTTTGGGACACTCAAATTTAGGTGGATGTATCCCTTCTGATCTTGCACTGTTGCTGCTGAACCTAAGAACCTTCACTCATTTTTTCTCCTCATCCATCTTGTAGGATCTTCCATAATGCTTAGTAAGAAAGTTTAGATCATCTCCAAGTTTCTCGACAGTAGACAAATACCGAAGCAGAGCAGCAAAACAAGATGTTGGAGGCTCCCAAATTCACAGGGATCATAGGGCTCAACAACAGCCACGAAAATTACGATTTCTCTCAAGACTTCTACCAAAAGCTCAACGAAGGCTCTCACATGTCCATCGACAGCTACGGAAGCTTGCAGATGACCAACGGCGGAGGCTCAGTCGCAATGTCAGTGGGAAACAGCAGCGAAGGCTCCAACAACAACTCACACACACGAATCCTCGGCCATCAAGGCCTCAAACGTGTCAAAGACTACTCAGTAGCCGCCAGCAACAACAATCATGGAAAACCCACCCAAGGGCTAAGCAACGATGCCTTAGCCCAAGCCCTTATGAACCCTCGGTACCCAACTGAAGGACTCGGCGACTACGACGAGTGGACCATCGACCTGAGAAAGCTCAGCATGGGTCCCGCCTTCGCCCAGGGGGCTTTTGGTAAATTATACAGAGGCACATACAATGGAGAAGATGTGGCCATTAAGCTCCTTGAGAAGCCAGAGAACGACCAAGAAAGAGCACAGTTAATGGAGCAGCAGTTTCAGCAAGAGGTGATGATGCTCGCTAGGCTGAGGCACCCAAACATAGTCCGGTTCATCGGCGCGTGCCGTAAGCCGATGGTGTGGTGCATAGTGACCGAGTACGCAAAGGGCGGCTCCGTGAGGCAGTTCTTGACCAAGAGGATGAATAGGTCCGTGCCCTTGAAGCTGGCCGTGAAGCAGGCCTTGGACGTTGCTCGAGGCATGGAGTACGTTCATGGGCTGAATTTGATCCACAGGGATTTGAAGTCGGACAATCTCTTGATTTCCGCCGATAAGTCGATCAAGATTGCAGATTTTGGAGTCGCACGTATCGAGGTGCAGACGGAGGGGATGACCCCAGAGACTGGCACCTACCGTTGGATGGCTCCGTAATATTTCTGAAACCTTTCTTTCTTTCTTTGTCAACTTTTCTTATGATGATGTATGGGTCGGTGGCGTCCCTAAGGGCATCTCCAAATCGTCCCTAAGAAACATAAGTTTACTGGGATTTTTTTAACTCTATTTGGTGCTAGATCTTTTCCCCCTATATTTGGTTTACACCATGAAGGATAGCAGTCAGGCTCATTAAAGGCTCATTGGATCTTCAAATAGACCTGAGTCTACTAGACCCACTTAGGCCACCCATGGTGCTGGTGTAGTGTCCGTCGATTGAAACAGAAATACCATGATTGGTCACCATGGATGGTCCAAGTGGGTTTTTTTTCTAGACTCTGACCGTATTGAAGATCCAATGGGTCTGTAACGGGTCCGATTGGCATCCCTACACTGAAACATAAAGTTGCACAAGAATTCAGTGTTAATAATGATTGGGGATGGCCTAAGAAAAGGTTCCATTGATTTTCAGGGAGATGATCCAACACAGGCCTTACAACCAAAAGGTCGACGTGTACAGCTTCGGTATAGTGCTATGGGAGCTCATCACGGGCATGCTACCGTTCTCTAACATGACGGCCGTCCAGGCGGCCTTTGCGGTGGTCAACAAGAGCGTCCGCCCGGGCATACCACCCGACTGTCTGCCTTCGCTCGGTAGGATCATGGCGCTGTGTTGGGACCCGAATCCCGACGTTAGGCCTTCGTTCAGCCAAGTGGTTAGGATGCTCGAGTTGGCCGAGACTGAGATTATGACTACGGTGAGGAAGGCTCGTTTTAGGTGCTGCATTGGCCAGCCTATGACCACCGATTGATTGATTGATGATGATGAGATGGGAAGTCGGGGTTTTTTTTTGTATATGTATTGTTATCGTCGGGTTTTCTCTCGTAAAATTATTGTTGTGATTTCTGCTGTTGTGTGCATCTGTGGACTTGTGATGATGTGATGAAAGAGATTTATTGAGTAGCGGTGGCGAAGAACTTGGTGATGATGTATGATGATAGGGATGGAACTTTCTTTGCTTTGCTTTGTGGTCATCGCAAAAGAATATAAGCAGTCCTGGAAATAAAATGAGGATAACACATAGTAGCAAGCAATAAGATCCAACTAAATCACGACAGTAGTTTTAACTTTGTAAGATATGTTAATGTTCATTCCCATCCATAGTGTTCAAGAACGGTGAAAAGTTCGAAACTTTCAAGTATTACTGGGCTCTTCCGATCCACTTGTTTCTGAAACAGAATCCTCAAGCGCCTCGAGAAACGATGGCACGGTGAATTTATCTGCAAAACGTGCGCATAAATTAGCCAATCAGGCACATTAAACTGCTCATTGGAGAATTTCAGCGACCCCCCCATAATCATTTGATAAAGAACTCAAGGAGAAGATGGCTAGAGGAAGTCTCAACTGTAATTGGACAATCGCGTAAAAAGTCTATAAAAATTAACTGACAGCCAATGTGAAGTAAATCTTCTTTGTTCTTACATTTGCTTGGATCTATCCCGAATTGACTAAGGTCTACTTGTCCAGTACGCAATACCTGGATTCAGTTTGGAAAAAACTCCATTTTTAAATACAGTAGTAACGAAGCTGAACAACGACTGAATATTTTACTAGAGAAAAAGAGGGCCTTACGTATGTAAATGAATCTAGTTGTTGGCGAAAAGGCGGGCTCTGTAGCAATTCTATCAACTCTTCAGCTGTCCATTCGCCCTATCGTCTCAGTAATAAATTATTATCATATATTGTTCAAAAAGAACAAAAATGAAAGAGAAAGAATAAAATGAAAGAGATAAAAATCATCTTGTTTTCTTTACCTCAGGTAGATATGATGCCAACTGTGTACCTAAAGGCAACTCTTGGATCAGCGGCATTAGAAGTTCTGGCTTCAAGATATCACCTAGTCCTAAGCCTAAAACCAAAGAACAAAGTTCTCAGATCTAGTGACTGAACATGGTAGATCAACCATACATCTAATATAGTACGGAGAAATTTGTCCCCTATATAAAGGAAAAAAATATACAGAATGTTAAATTCAACACCATGATGCATCAGAAAGATGGAAAATATATAGTACCAGCATCTGGATCAGCTTGTAAATCTGCATCAGATTGTGCGGAAGGTATTGATAAGTCAAAATGTGAGTATATATATACTTTCGGATGACGAATTATCCCAAAGATAAATACCCGATGATCCAATGTTACTCAGTATTCGCTGAAGATCCGCAAGCTTTACAGGTCCTGAAGTTGCATTGCTCGTTCCTTCCATACCAGCGCTAGGGGCAATTATATTCCCAGCCCTGCAAAGAAGAATGGACAGCACAGTTCAGATGCTTCATCAAAGCTTCAGTATTTCAAATTTGACTTTCTAGAAAACCAATCTAAGCTTCAGTTGTCTTATGAATCATACTACATTTCATGCCCCATTTGTGGACACCTTTTTCTAATGCAAAATCATTGTGATCCATTTCGAATAGAAATATGGATCTTATAAAACCAACAAAATCCTCTAATTTCCGCGTTACCTGGACGACATATCATCCTCCTCAACCATATCATCTGAGCTTTGCATCGCCGCAGCATCATCGGGTTCTTCATCTTCAGGCAATTCTGTTCAGCGAAGAAGATGAAGGAAACAGATAATAATGAGGGAATAAAACGTAATACATTCAAAATGAGCATAGTCGTTCGGTACCAAGAGGTTGGTTCAGGCACAAATTGACAGAGTTGCATAGCTCCATATCATTCTCAGCTTTAGGCTCCTGAGATCATTGGGTAAAAAAGAAAAAGAAAACAAAAACAAAATTTCAAGCCAAATGCATCCCTAAAAATTAATATATAGAAACAACTAATGGTTAACCTGCATCCAGAAGAAGAATTTTCTATCATCTGTATGAAATTTCATAATATAAACTCTCCCAGAAGATTGATCAACCTGAAACAAATCAGACAAACGGAAAAATAAGATTAGAATACTTTGAATTGGGATGGTATAAAATTTCCATATAGAAGTAATTGATACCTTCTCAAAAACTGCCTCATCAGGAAATACGATTTGGTCCTATGCACATATCTTAAGGAATAATTTCAGTCATAAGAATCTCATCGAGATAAACATAATTATCTAATGAAATGAAAATAGGATACATCCTCAACAACATTCGATGCCCGGTCGAGCCACTGAAAATGTACTAACCCTTCTTCACTCTGTAAATAAAAACAAGGCGAGGATTACATCTCATTTCAAGTTGGCACCATCAGTTTAGTAACCCTCTATTTGTAACAAGATAAACATAATCGAGAATATGCACACTTTTGCACACGTACCCTTCCTATGCGAACAAGTCCTTTTCGAGAATCAGGTATAACCCTTTTACCATCCATAAGCATTTTTCCAGCTCGAAATTCAAGCATAACATGCTGCCAGTGTAGAAAAGATGGTAAGTTTGATTTGTCAATAGCTTTATTACACAATATATAGGACACCCACATCTTGATACAAATTCCACCCAGCCACAAAAATTGGTCTTTTTTTGGATTAACTATGTGTCAACAATCTATCATCAAACTAATGAAGATTATAACTTATAAGCATTTTCCTTTATATAAGAATCCAATTATGCTGCCACGAGTGCACACAATAAGTAACAAATCCTAACCTAGCAATACTTGAAAATTAATTCTATAACGTAATATTCAACGCGAAAGAACGTCAGACATATAAAAAATATGGTAATTTCGCACCTCAGAAGCTAAAAAAAAAGTAGCAGAATCCAAACACACCTGAAGCTGAGGAACGGCGTCGTTCTGAGATATATCCATTGCCCTCAAGAACCTTCTTTTATCAACCACCAAGACGAAAAGTAGCTGCAATTCACATATCACGCCACGCTTCAGTCAGCGAAGATTGAACTAATTTTTGGAAGGCGACAAGGAAAGTGAAGAATGATCGATATTCAGCTCTGAAACCACATGGTAAATCATTCATTAAACGTCAAAATACAGGACTTTTTCCGATTTTTTCGGAGATTAAAGTCCTAAAACCCTCAAGAAACTCCTTTTTCGAAAGAGTACAATTTGAAAGTGCAACTATTTGAAAACCCAATACAATAAGAACGCTGAGGAAAGATTTCTCACTACGGAGTTTCTCGCGGCGACGAGAGAGGGAGATTTTGAGGCGATTTCGACAGTCGAGAATCAAATCGATTTTTTTACTGAAAATGAAATTTTATCCGAAACAGCTTATAGACTAAGTCGCTTTCTCTTTTTTAGCGATTTCACTCAGTAAAGCTAAAGTCGCGTTGTTTAATATGCATCGGTTCATCATCGTTTGCAATTGCATCATCGTTCACGCACAGTGGGGCAGGAAATGGTGACTAGTGCTGAAGGAAGCTCAATTTGGGAAGAAGTCGATCGCGCCGAGACGTAATAACTTTTTTTTTTTCAATCTTCATTGGTATCTCGTACGTCCTTTTTCACGGTCAAACTGATTTTTTCCTTTGTTTTTGGCGTATTTTGCAGTTATCTTGTTTGCGGCATGTTTGACGACGCTAAATCGTTAGCTAACTCAATTATCAGACGAAATCAAACGATAAGTAATGTTTCTGAGGATTGGGGAACGGATTTGGCGGAATCAGCTGGAATGGTCCTTGTGCAGTCCATGAAACACTCGCATAGGTGAAATTAAGAAGTTTCTTCAAGTTATCATGAATAGAGTTCATTCATTGTTTTTGTTGCACTTTGATTTGGTTTCTCAAGTTGAGAACTTCACTTGAATGTAACTCTATCCCTTTTCTATTGTAGGACAGCTGACATAATGAAGGAGCTTAAAGCGTTGTTTGGTTCTGCAACTGCTATTCCTGTTCAAGTTTTCATTACTGGGTACATTTTCTTCTCATTTTTCCAAATAGGGTCACTTTATCTAAAGATTACTTTCTTTTTTTGGATTGTTACGAAGAAGCTATTTCCCTTGAAGTAGCTATGCTTTTATCAATCCTAGCTCAAGTCGATTTTTTGATGCCAAGGTTGTTGCAATGCAAATCAATTCGAAAACTATTGCTTGGCATTTTGAAAGTTGATACTGAGAATAACTGTTATAAAGAAATTTAAACGTAGTAGAATCTGAGAAATGCGTGATGCATATGATCAGGACTGTGTTAACGAGGATAACCAGGACCAACTAGTTCTTATTGCATAGTAAAGATTTGAGTTTAGAGGGCTTTGGAGGAATCTAGCGTGGCTAATCAAAGTAGTAGAATAGCAACTTTAGAATTGTGCAGCGCTTTGATGGAGGTGTTGATAGTTTCTGAACTGGATAAACATTGCCTTTCAGGATATGTTTGCAAATGTCAGAGTGCCCCTTGAGCACCGTCGAAGACTTCCTTAAGGAATATTTGAACAAGTGGAGATATGTCGATGGTCGTTATCATCCTCTATTGGGTGCAGAAAATGCTGTAACCATGTCAGAAGGAGCTCACTCTGATTTTTCAATTGGAGCTGACGAATACTCAGAAGTCATCGAGCTCTATGTGGTAACACTGCTTCTTAAGCCTAGGAAAGACGTTGATCTCTTCATTTCTTGGGTAGAAAAGGCCATGCTACCTGAGGAGAATCGTCAGGTAAGATAAATATTTTGGTTTCTTCAAGTCAAGTAGACATATTTTACAAAGCCAAATCGGGGGCTTATTTCGAGAAATACAGAAACAGAAGTTTGATTTGAATTGAGAGTTGATGTTGCTTTCTTTTGTACTCGGCTTTTCCAGGATATTTTGAGGCGATTGCGTTCACTAAGTTCTTCCAAGGTCAACAGCTCACCCCACACGTCCCCATCACTTCAAATTTCAGAGGATTACAGATCAGATTTGTTACGCAATCAAAGACCAAACAGGGCTCCATCGCTGTGGTTTCCTCCAATCAATTTGAAGCTTGGGAATCTTCGATTTGCCATATCAAGCGGGAAAGTGCTCCTCGCTTCTTTCTTGCTGCTAGCGTTTTACTTCGCCAAGAAAAAACATGCCACGTTGAAAAGGTAAACATGCCACCCTTACGAACAAGGATAATGTCTCTCTTTAAAAAGAAATCGATGTAAGTCAACTTAGCAGATTACAAGGCCATGTAATGATTCTTGGACTGGATGTTTTTACAGGGTGGTCGTCGAAAAAGCCGTCTCCATGAAAAAAGCTCTCGTCGATCTGTGCCAACTTGCGTTTTCGTATCAAGCAAACCCTTTAGCTGCTGTTCAAGCACTGCCTACTGCGACACATGGGAGCCGATGACGACTGTGCGTCCTTTTTCTCTCCCACGTGATTTTCTTTCTCTGTATGTTTCAAATTTTAGATTGACATGGAAATGACTTGAGCAAAAAAAAAAACATACTATATGCTGAAGATCCTTTTTTGTTCAAAATACTGTTTTTAACTGAAATTCAATATTATTTTCAGTCCAAACCTAGACTAAAGATGGAGCTAAAAAGACAAGTCATTGGTCTCAGCGCACATTTCCCATGCATAATAAGAACATCCTCTTGCCATGCAACGAATGCCTATTAGAGGCACGAACGATGAGTTCTACTCAATGAGGTCGGCGACGTTGTCCGATGATCTTAGTTCAGTTGATGTTAGGCAGACGTAGATTTTAGCCCTTTTTTGTTGCCAGATTTCGAACATATGGAACCACTTGATTTGCATTGCTTCAGTGGATTTCATACCATAATCATATCCATAAATGATAAGTCACAACAGTTTAAAGCACTTTCTACAAATCCCAAATCCCAGGAGGAAGAAGAAAGAGAAAAAAAAAAAGCAACGTGCCCCTTTGATTCATGAGCCTCAGCCCAGGTTTTGAGGGAAAACTCAGCCCATGTTAGATAGAGAAAACTAAGCTGCTGCAAAGTGTGATGAGTACAAAAAACATTCGTTCGACGATGCTTTGGTGTTCACAGATACTCAAACCGATCAATCTCAATCTGCTTCAGCCCCGTTTTGGTTAGCCAGAGGCGATAAATCGTCGTTCGTCTTGTTTTTCGGCGACAACTTTCGCTTCTTTGCAGCATTTTCAGGCGGCGAAAGGTCATCAGTCGACCCATTAGGCTGTGGTTCGATTTCTTCATCTTGAGTTGTCCAAGGTAATGGGAGACCTATAAATATAGTAAGTAAAAAACGGTACTCAACTGATTTACGTCTGCAATAAAGGAGACTGATTATTGACTTCTGTCTATTTCAGATCAAAAATTTCCAAATCACCTTCTGTGGCTTCGGCAGATTCGTGAATCCCATTCTCGGTAGCAGACGAACGCTTTCTGACATAGTCTTCATGCAACGGCTTAGGGATTTGAAAGGAAAACTTGGTCAAGCTGACATCTTTGTACTGTGGATTTTCATCAAGATACCTTGAATTGAAGAAATGGCAAACAAAGCATCGTCATATGCGTGAGTTAACTAAGTTCTAGATAACGATTTTACGTCTGTTAAAGAGATTACATCGTACCTTTGAATTTCCACCATGGACCGAAACCTCTTTCCTGACGGCGCAACATAGTACCTGCCAAGAGTCAGTAAGAACACCCATTAGCTGAAACCTCCCAAGTTTGCATTTTTACATTCTCCCATAAGCTCAATCAACGATATAAAGCAAACAAACAAAAAAGCATTCGATACTTACACATCTGCAAACTTGACGCTCCCTTCGCCTCTGAACCTCAGAAGGCGGTCCCACCCAGGGGGAGGTCGGGGAATATTGGGCCTGTCGATGGCCCAAAGTCGAGTCCCATCTTGTTCGATATCGGGTGGATCTTCACACGACAACTCGGGCTTCCACTCCTTACCTACTTCGCAGAGGAAAGGATTCTCGATGATATGCTCTCTTATCTCTTCGTACTTTTCCTTAGTCGGAATGATCCTCCATTTGAAGCAGTTGGAGCATTGAATGGTGAAAGAGCCTATGGTCGGTAAATGTCCCGAGCTAGAACGTTTTTTTGGAACCGAACGAGGCTGATCTCCATCGGGATTTGCCTCATCATCTGCCTCGGGCTTATACACGACGATTTGGTAGGGATTATCTTCAGTTTTAGCCTGGGGATCGTCGACCTCACCTGGCGAGGTTACAGCAACTTGTTCTTGGGATGAGTTCTGTGGAAGATCCGCTCCGTTTATTTCGACTTTCTCGGGATTATCCGAAGAAGTTGATGAGCTGTTTGCAGCTTTGTCTTTGTCTCCCTTCATCTTGATGGTAAGTTTGATCGTTCGCGACTGATTATCTTTGTCCATTTTCCAGACTGTGCTCAAAGACTCGACGAAGTAGCAGTACGCCTCTACGTTGGGCTAAGACTGAAGAACTTGGCAAGAGAAGAAGTTCTTCATTCAGCTGTCAAATTAGAAAGGTAATGTTTTCAGTTGCTCGATCTGATAATTTTACAACAAAAGGAGATCTACAAGGGGGGTTCATGAGAGGCACGATTAACGAAGGGTACAAACAGCAGAAATACACACATCAATCAGCTTTGAGCCAATCTATATAATCTTTTGCTCGGAGAAAAATATTATGAAACAGATTTAACGGCATTGCTTTCGGAAAATGCATGTTAACACCTCCCCATAACAACAAAATCTTGCTTACGCCTTAGATATTTTCGTACCGAACCACCCCAACATCTAATTGCGACGGATAGCATATGTTGCATCTTTCTCCAAAATAAGAACGTTTTCGAAATTAACTATCAAATAAGAACTATGAATCGCGTGAATATGATTGTCAGCTTCAATTATAGTAACAAATATACATTCATACTAAGATTAGATCAGAACAGCATAGCACTTACATGAAGTGCACCTTTGAAATGCGCCAAACAGGTACACAAACTAGGGTGTGTAACATAAAAGAAAACCCCTGACCCAGGAAAAAAAAAAACCTCTTTTTCAGTCTTTCTTTTCCAGGAAGCAAAAAATTGTTCAAGAAAACGCACATAATCTTCCCAACAAGCCCACCATGTCCAGGAAAGAAAAACCCCCAAAAAAACAAATTCCACAAAATAATAACGTGTACTTTTTTAAACATAAGTGATTAATCAGGAAAATCGACCACGATAGCACACAGCGGCAGATAAAATAAGATCGATTTACATCTCAGCGCATCTGAAACCCCGCAAATGAAAATCACGTCACATGCAAAGAAGAAATTGCATAAATCGGATACAAATAGGGGATCTGAAGAGATGTTTATCAGCAAAAAGTAAGGATTTTGAGATGACCTTTCAGTGATGTGTATGCATTAAAATTACCCCTCTCTCTTTGTGTGAGCTTCTTCTGATGAGCTTAACGAGGTTTTCTTGTTGAGATTGAGAAAACAGGAGAGTGTTATTTCATAAAATGGCCTCCATTAACGAAAATTTCATTTTGACCCTCCTAGTTATGATATATTATCTGTCACTTTTTGTACGATTGGAATTGGAATATCCCCCTAACTCTCAATTTGGCGGGCCGGGGCGGGTGGGGCACGAGATGGCGGGCCTAAAATAATGGGGACCGCCCCACCCTGCAGCGAGCCGCGGGCCTGGCGACCGCCTATAAAATAATTTTTAATATTTTTTATTTTAATTATGTAGTTGATAATAAATATGGTACTCCCCCTGTCCCAACAACTGATCACATAAGTTGCTGGGCACGCAAATTAATGTGGCATTATTATAATAATATAGTACAATGAAAATGTAAAAAATTATATATTTTGACACGTCTTTTAAGAATATTTAATATTATCATATTGATTGTTTGTGATAGTTTTTCTGATAGATAAGGAAATGTGATAAAATTATTGGGACGCCCGAAATGGGAAAATATGATAAAATTAGCGGGACGGAGGGAGTATTAATTAGATATAATTAATGAATCATTAATTACATTACCTAATTAATTATATATTATTATCTATATAATATATAATTAATACTGGCCGGCCAGCCCGCGGGCTAGCCCGCCCGGGCCCGTGCGGGCTGGCCCGCCGAAGCCCGCCCCCTGGCGGGCCTAAAATATCGAAGCCCGCTGGCCACATTGCCATCACTAATCCCCATTTAATGCGTCATTATTGTTTATCCAAGTTAAAATAGAAACTCAAACCCATATACTTCTCTTGGTTGAATTTGGAATGAATTTTATTTAGTGCAGTGATTAATCTCATCATCGAAGTTGTTTGTAAACATCCATCGGAGTTCAGATCCTTGGGTCGGTAAAAAAAAATAAAAAATCAAACCCGAATAATTAATATTGTCATTCTTGACATTTGCATATTTAGGTACAAGTCACTTTATTTGCTATTGCTCCAATACATTCCCAAAGTGCAGATTTTTACATGTTCCTTTTTTTATCCCAAAACATAATCCTCGCACCGAGTTCAGTTGAAACGAATTTAAAGTCGACTAATACTGCATGGACAAAAAAACCATGCTCCAACTTCAAGCGCACAGCCAAGAGTTACCATGAATTACACCGAAAAATGCAGGCGACAAATTGAAGACATTGAGCGCATAAGGCAAGAAAGATATTGAATTCCATTACAGTGCGACGAGATAATAGTCACATATTTCAGTCATCCAAAGCGACGAATTAATGACGAACTTTGAAGTTGCTACACCTTTCAGATTCGAGAGCATACACGTATCATACACACGAAGATATATATGATCAGAATACAACAAAATTGTCTCATAGAAGATATTGAACCAAACACCAAATCGACTTTCATATTGAACTGCTGTTAAATGTATTATCTTTTCCAGTCACAACAGCACATCTTTGCCTCAATATCGAAAGGATAATAACATTGCTTCGATTCGATGTGAGAAGAGTGCATATATTTTCTTTTACCCAAACAGACATTACATCAAACAAAAAGAAGGCATTTTTATTGATTCAATGTTCCCTGAAGGCAAAAATACCATCATCAGATATAAAGATAGAAGAAATCAAAATCGGCACCGAATAATTCATGGAGTTGATCTTATTAATCCACATAATAGCATCAAATAACACCATCCACACTCTCTTAACACAAAACGCCTATCACGTCAATTCGACTAATCCAAACAAATTTGTTCAAAATCGCACTCAAACGGGACTAAGAAGCTGGGAAAGAGATGGCTTGGGATCAGAATTCATCCCAATAATGATTATCATCGGAATAAAACCGTAGTGAGTGATGACCTTGGCTTTCTTCAAGCTCCAATTGGTCCACTCCTTCACGAACTTCGCCGTAGCCTCCATGTAGCCGTCGTCCTCGTCGGCTGCGGCGGATTTCTTCACGCTCTTTCCCTTCGCCGCCTTCAGCGAAACCCTAGACGACATTGTTGTCCTAATTTAGTTTAGGTTAAAAAGGTTATCAACGTGTTTATGCAAGTGCGGCATTTTATTATAACTCGAATGGGCAATATTGACTTTTTCTCGAGGGTCAAATTTTTAGTAAAGCTTTTGTAGAACTTATTAATCATTTCTCAACTTCATATCAGATTAAATTTTGATTTTATATCACCCTTTTTTTGGTACATAATGTGCAAATCAATGTTATCATGTAGAGATATTGAATCATTCAAGCATGGCCCTTTTTTACCTAAAGAAATTTTAATATGTAGCAACAATATAAATATATTGAGGTCGGTCAAGATTGAAAAATAAAAAATACCAATATATAGGTGGAATGTGGTCATCATGACAGGAAGCAAGTGTACATGAAAAAACGGTATTGACGTTAAAAACTCAACATTTCCTTGAATATTATTAATTAAGGCAAATAACTCAACATTGGAAAATTAATACATTAGGATATGATCATTAATAATATAACTAAGGTTTACCAAAGACTTTTCCTGCAACAATAGCAGCTTTCATCACATTATTAATGGCCTTAACAACATCGTCAACCTTACAAGTGTTCCCTCTAAACGAGGGTGCGCCTGATTTCTTGTACACTTCCACACATTCAAGAAACTCTTTATTGCATTTCTGGCTCAAGTAATCATCTGCCATATTAAAAAAATCCGTAGTTAAATGAAATTATAATTCAATCATTCATCTTCTTATATTTGCAGCCAAGGCCAACCCATTATTCAAGGATACTATTGTAATATATATTCTTTTTTGGTGGAATGCACACAAAACTTGTGAGCTAAGATTCGGGAAAGCTTGCAAGAAAGCAACCATAGCAAGATTTGATTTTTTCTTTCTCACTAAACAAAATTAAATGAGTTGGAAATATATATAGAAATGGAATTTACCTCCCATTTTGGCTATACATTGATCGTGATGCATACAGCAAGCGTCTAAGCGATCGCAAGGCTGTTCTCCTTGGCATCCAGTGTATAGAAGCCCGCAATATTTTCCATATCTTAAAAATGGTGGAGCTGAATAATTTTTTTTTATTAATAAATAACATAAAGAAAAAAATATTAATAATTATATTGCTCTTAAGGCGATTAAACTAATATGAAACATTGGAAATTAAGGGTACCATCGCAGAACATCGATTCGCATGTCCTACTGCACTGTTTAAACTGCATTCAGCCAAAGATGACATATTATATATATATATATATATATATATATATGTATGTATGTATGTATGTATGTATGTATGTATGTATGGGCTAATATTATGTCTTGGAGATAAATTATGATTGAGTGGGAAAGAACAATATTCTTACCAAGCTGAGGCGTGAGTGTGCATGAATACCAATGTCTAGTGCAAAAGAAGGATTAAAGCCGTAAAAGCCAAAGATTAAGACAAGATGAGTCCCAACGACGCTCAAGAAAGTTGACGTTTTCGACGACTTATTGGACATCCTCATCATTCTCAGGTGTAAGTGTGGCATATGAGAGTTTGAAAATTTCAGAGTATGAGCTTCAATTGCAAATTTCAGAAGCTTTATGAGAGAGATAGAGAGAGAGTGGTAGATGAAGAAGAAAAGAGAAGTGAGTGATGAGTTTCGTTTTGTCTTGACTCTTGACATGTCCCGTGACATAGTTTTTTGTACTTTTGTTTCACGTTTCTTACCAAAGGGGAATATATAACATAACTGTTGGGAATGGTGGTGGGCCCCGCGGTGGTAAGTGGGCCCCGCAGCGGAACTGGTCCCGGTTTGGCTCGGTACGACGATCGGGAGAAGTGGGACCCACGGGGTAAATTTGGTGGGACCCGCACAGTAACTACCACGGTAAAAATAAAATTTACCGTAAGGTAAGAAAGAACACCAGAACTTTAACGTGGAAAACCCTCTGTTAACAAAGAGGGAAAAACCACGGCCGAGTCGGCAAAATCTTCACTATAGTAAAAATTACAACCCTCGAATTTTTACTATCTCACTTTTACCACTCGTGTTTACCTCACACCTCTCTGTGGATGTGGAACCCTATCAGTTTCTACCTGAACTGATAACCTCACAATTCACTCGAACTACTTCTCTCTATATATAGTAAAACTCGAATGAGCTTGTGATGATAATAACTGAAGAATCCTCAGCCTATTTATAGATGTCTTCAGCTCTTCTGGACCACTCGAAACGGGTGGCCAGGAATGCGCCGCGTAGCCCTTCAATATCAGTCGTTCATTAAAATAATAAAATATTAAAATAATATTTTATTATTATTTTTTTTTCAAAACTGGTGTGCGGTCCTCCTTGGATGGCTGGACATGTCAACAAATCTCCCCCTCCAGCCTCATTTATTATTTGCGGGGAAGATTTCCTACCGCCTCAGCGATAGCCCATGCCGGCGTGCCCGGCGCAGAACTCCGTCTTCTCCTTGGAATAACTTTCGTCAGAATGTCCGCAACATTCTTGTCTGTGTGGATCTTCTGCAGCTTGAACGCTTTCTCCTCAATAGCTAGTCTGAGCCAATGATAACGGACGTCGATGTGTTTCGTCCTTGAATGATACATAGTATTCTTGCTCAAGTCCAAAGCACTTTGACTATCGCAAAATATTATGTACTCCTCCTGCTGAATACCCAACTCCTGAAGAATCTCTTCAACCAGAGCATCTCCTTGCCAGCTTCCGTTGCTGCAACATACTCCGCTTCAGTAGTTGATAAAGAAACACATTTCTGTAACCTCGACTGCCATGAGATAGCTCCCCCTGAGAATGTAAATATGTATCCCGACGTTGACTTTCTGCTGTCGAGATCACCGGCCATATCAGCATCCGTATAGCCTGTAAGAAAACATCATGATCCACTTCACTGCTTCCCAATGTGACTTCCCGGGATTTGATAGAAATCGACTCACAACGCCAACTGCGTGAGCGATATCTGGCCTTGTACACACCATGGCGTACATCAAACTTCCGACCGCCGATGAATATGGAACATCTGGGACATCTTCTCCATCTTCTGTTGTTGATGGATCGGATTTCTTTCGCAACTGAAAGTGCGCGGCAAGTGGCGTGCTAACTGGCTTAGCATCCTTCATATTGAACCTCTCGAGAACTCGTTCAATATAGCGCTCCTGGGATAACCATAATTTCCCAGCTTTCCGATCTTGGGTAATCTCCATCCCGAGAATTCGCTTTGCCGAACCCAAATCCTTCATGTCAAACGTCTTTGACAAATCTTTCTTCAACCTGCTAATCATCTCTGCATCTTGTCCGACAATTAGCATATCATCAACATACAGGAGAAGAACGATAAATTTACCGTTAGAGTATCTCTGGACGTAAACACATGGATCTGCATCTGTTCTCTTGAACCCCTGATGTACCATGAAAGAATCAAATTTCTTGTACCACTGCCGTGGAGCTTGTTTCAGACCGTACAAGCTTTTCTTCAGTCGGCAGACCATGTCTTCTTTACCTCTAACCTCAAACCCTTCTGGTTGTTCCATATATATCTCCTCATCAAGATCACCATGCAAGAATGCGGTCTTCTCGTCGAGTTGCTCCAAGTGAAGATCCATGGTAGCAGCTAGTCCCAGTATGACTCTGATTGAACTCATCTTCACGACCGGTGAAAATATCTCGTCAAAGTCGATCCCCTTCCTCTGAGTGAAACCTTTGACCACTAATCGAGCCTTGTACCTGACCAGCTTGCCATCATCCTTCTTCAATTTGTACACCCATTTGTTCTTGAGTGTCTTCTTTCCTTTCGGCAATCGAACTAACTCGTAGGTATCATTCTTCTTCAGAGAATCCATCTCCTCTTGTATGGCCTTTGTCCAACAATCTTTGTCCCTACAAGATTGTACCTCTTGGAAGCTCTCTGGCTCCCCCTCATCAGTAATCAATATATAATCAGAACTCGGATACCTCGTAGATGGTTGGCGTTCCCTAGTTGACCTTCTCAGCTGAGGATCAACTATTTCTTGCATATTTGAAGGCTCCCCCTGCTCAGTACCTTCAGTGTGTTCATCTACGACAGGTTCATCATCATCAATGACTGGCTCTTCTGGTTCAAGTTCTGATTGCTGCATTCCTTCTTCCGTGGCACCATCATATGGAATGCTGACTGGTGTATCGTCTACACCGCCACCTGTGGGTTTTGTTACATCCACGTCTAAGTCGCCCATGACCTCATGCTCATGGAATATTACGTCACGACTTCGAACAGTCTTCTTCTTCTTTGGATCCCAAAGTCTGTAGCCGAACTCCTCGTCTCCATACCCAACAAAGATGCAAGGATTCGATTTATCATCGAGCTTCGATCTTTGTTCCTTCGGTACATGCATGAACGCCTTGCAGCCAAACACTTTCAAATGTGAATATGAGATGTCTTTACCGGTCCACACCTTCTCTGGTATATCGAAATCCAACGCCGATGAAGGTAGTCGGTTGATAAGATAGACTGCAGTGTTGACAGCTTCCCCCCAAAATGACTTAGATAGATTAGCCATCTTGAGCATCGCTCGGACTCTCTCCATAATGGTTCGGTTCATTCTCTCCGCGACACCATTCTGCTGAGGAGTGCCAGGAACTGTCTTC
Source organism: Craterostigma plantagineum (assembly GCA_027422505.1). Lineage (NCBI taxonomy): Eukaryota > Viridiplantae > Streptophyta > Magnoliopsida > Lamiales > Linderniaceae > Craterostigma > Craterostigma plantagineum. Next base: position 28,249,360 of record JAPQWV010000003.1, on the reverse strand, counting down.
TCATGCCTAATGCCCTGCTTCGTGGAATAATCTCTGAACTCCCGAGAGATGTATTCACCACCATTATCTGTGCGAAGACACTTTAGAGGCATTCCCGTTTCTCTTTCCACCATCGCATGGAACTTCTTAAAATAATAGAACACCTGGTCCTTCGTCCGCAACAGATATACCCAGGTCTTGCGAGATGCATCATCAATGAAGGTCAGAAAGTATTTACTGCCTCCCAAGATTCGACTTCCATGGGTCCGCATACGTCAGAGTGTACCAACTCCAACTCCTTCATTCGCCTGGTTAAGTTCTTCGCGAATGAAACTCTATGTTGCTTCCCAAATAAACAATAATCGCAGGGGTTTAGCGATTTCTCCTTGGCTACTGGTATGAGGGACTTTCTAGCCAAGACATTCAACCCCTTCTCTCCTACGTGTGCCAGCCGTCTGTGCCACAAATTTGGAGAAGCATCATCTTCAACTGCGTTTAGTTGGTTAGCACATATCGTCGCGTGCATCTTGTACAGCGAGCAGCATAGCTTTCCTCTCGCTACCACCAATGATCCCTTGGTGAGTTTCCAGTTGCCATTCCCCATCTCGTTATAGTATCCTTCGTTGTCCAGCACTTTCACTGAAACCAAGTTGAGACGCAGGTCTGGTATGTGTCGCACATCTTTCAGCCGCAATGTGCACCCTACGCTCGTCTGGATACAGATATCACCGATCCCCACTATTTTAGAAACACTTTGGTTACCCATCTTGGTAGTGCCAAAGTTTCATGCCTTATATGTGGAGAAGTATTCACGCCTTGGAACACAATGGTAGGAGGCACCAGAGTCCACTACCCATTCAGTGCTCGTATCCGCAACATGACAACAATCTGCTTCATTCACCAGAGTAACCTCTCCACCATCGTTGGAGGCGATTGCAGACGTGTTCTTGTCATCATCTTGTTTCTGTTTTCTGTTGAGAAGTCTACAGTTTCTTTGTAAGTGGCCAGTTTTTCCACAATGGTAGCACTTCCTCATCTCCCTGGACTTGGATCTATCTTTCGACTTGTCGTATCCTTTTGGTTCTCTACTCTTACTCCGACCCCTATTCTCTATGACAAGGGCCTGATTTCCCGTACTGGTACTGGCAGCATCCTTCCGTCGTAGCTCTTCATTGTAGAGCCTATTTTTCACCATCTCCATCGTGACTTTATCGCCTGGTGCCGAGTTAGTGAGTGATACCACCAACGTATCCCAGCTATCAGGTAGAGATCGATCACTTGCACTTTGCAGTAGTAGACATGCCTGCAGCTCATCATCAAGGACTAGACCGGCACTTGTGAGTTGAGTTACTAGCCCTTCAAAGTCATTTAGATGTTCAGCAACTGATCGTCCCTCGTTCAGCTTCACATTCATGAGTTTTCGCATCATGAATACCTTGCTTAGCGCATTTGTCACCTCGTACATACCCTTCAATTTCGTCCAGAGTTTGTAGGGGTCTGTCTCATTTCAGACGTGGTTGTAGAGGCTAATGTCCACCCATTGGCGGATCACAGCTAGCGTCTTTCGTTGCAATTTCTTCCATTGGTCAGCCTTCCTGTCTTCGGGCATCTTTGCCTTCATTTTCGATTGGTTCATGGAGGTCTTTGCAATAAAGATAATCCTCCATCCTTGATTTCCATATGGAGTAATTCGTTACTGTTAGCTTGATCATTCCTCCGTCGTTCTCCATGGCCGTCAAAATTACCAGCAACCTACTAGTACCTTTTCTGATGTGGAAGATCAGTCAAAGCTGCAACCACAGAGCATACTCAGAATACTATCAGGCTCTGATACCACTTGTTGGGAATGGTGGTGGCCCCGCGGTGGTAAGTGGGCCCCGCAGCGGAACTGGTCCCGGTTTGGCTCGGTACGACGATCGGGAGAAGTGGGACCCACGGGGTAAATTTGGTGGGACCCGCACAGTAACTACCACGGTAAAAATAAAATTTACCGTAAGGTAAGAAAGAACACCAGAACTTTAACGTGGAAAACCCTCTGTTAACAAAGAGGGAAAAACCACGGCCGAGTCGGCAAAATCTTCACTATAGTAAAAATTACAACCCTCGATTTTTACATCTCACTTTTACCACTCGTGTTTACCTCACACCTCTCTGTGGATGTGGAACCCTATCAGTTTCTACCTGAACTGATAACCTCACAATTCACTCGAACTACTTCTCTCTCTATATAGTAAAACTCGAATGAACTTGTGATGATAATAACTGAAGAATCCTCAGCCTATTTATAGATGTCTTCAGCTCTTCTGGACCACTCGAAACGGGTGGCCAGGAATGCGTCGCGTAGCCCTTCAATATCAGCCGTTCATTAAAATAATAAAATATTAAAATAATATTTTATTATTTTTTTTTTTCAAAACTCGTGTGCGGTCCTCCTTGGATGGCTGGACATGTCAACAATAACATAACCTCTTGCTCATATCTATATTCTCTTTCCCCTTTCGTTCGATTTTTTTTTTTGGGAATAATTTATAGTTTTCGTCCAAAGACCAACTTTGGTTCCCCCTCGCCCGTTCAAACCGGGTAATAGGACCGATTCGACCCGATAAAGAAAGGAAGATTTTCTTTCGCTTATAAATAATAAGGGATAATCGCCATGATAAAAGTAAGGAATGTTTTATTTGTCGATGAACAATGTACGACCACTTCTTGCGAATATTCATCGCACCAAATGCATATTCATTATACGTAATAAATCATTGCAGCCCATATATGAACGCGGCCATCACTACATAATATTGCATACCCATGCTTTTATAAATAAAATAGAGGTATATATATATATATATTGTATTAGGGTTTTGATATCGCTAGGACAAAGTCCAAGCCGTACCACCTCTCATGCCAAACTTCTTCAACCTTCCAAAGAACATAACTATTACAAGGACGATTTTGCCCTTCTGACTCCATCTTCCTACGAATCCATAAGCTGCATTCTTGCAATAGTCATTAGTATTAGTTCTCCTCTCGCAGCTGTAACCAACTGAAAGTCCCACGTTACCATATGCACTGCAATTAAAAGCAAAATAAATAGATAAACAATTTTACATAGATCTTGTGATTTAATAAATAATATTGTAAAAAAGCAAGTAAAAGACCCTGATCTCACCTTATAACTTCAACTACGATGTTGAGGACATTAAAGTTTAGAGGGTCGCTTGTCATCTTTTCTCTTTCGGTGACGCATACGAGGATCACAAATAACACAAGATACGATAGTTGGGATAATTTTAAATAAGTCCATATACTTTCTCCTTTCTTCCGTTTGCTCCCCTCCTCTTCGTCGTTATTACTAGCCATATCCTTAAACGGCAGAAACGTAGTATACGGCGGTAGATACCTAGAAAAAGAAAATCAGAATATTAGTTAACAATCAAATTCAAAGAATAATTAAATAATATAAAAGTAGAGCTTACATCATAAAGACAAACATAACCAAGACCGCAGAAGAAACCTCGGACAAATCGAACACAGATTCTCCCGCGTGCCTCGAATTCACGACCTGAAACAAAGATCCGACGAACTTCTCATAGCCGCTCAAACCGCCGGCAAGAACGCCGCCACCTCCACCGATTCGGCGGCGGCGGCTCCACTCCACTTCGCAGAACACCACCATCTGCAGAGCCACGAGCCCAAAAACGGTGACCAAAAGGCAGAAGCTATAAACCCTAGAAACCCAATGATCGTAGCCAAGTTCCCTGCTAGAATTCTTCAGCAAATACTTGTATTCTTCTTTCCCAGTGAGTTTTCCCAGGAGCCATACTGTTAGGCGCAAGAAAATGGGATATAAGGTGTTTCCCATCAGAATCTGAGGAATTAAGATGAGCAGAAAGCCGGGATTTTTCCTGAAGGCGGCCATGTTTTCATTCGTGGGCACAAATCCACAGTTTGTGAACGTAGAAACTGCTGTGAACGCAGAAAAAGTGAAGATTTCGAGGCCCTTTTTGTCGATAACTTTCTTGGCGCTTGAAACGAGGCTTATGTAGATAGCTATTAGAGCCGAGCCAGCTAGGTTGATTGCTAAGAGGTAAGCAGAGGCTATGGAAGCTAGGGTTTTTATTGACTTGTACTTTGTCATGCTCATCATGGGCTCACCTTGACTATTTTCTTGCATTGAATTATCTGCTGAATTTATGGTGACCGTTCGATCGACTCTCTGAATCTTGATGATCTTAAAGTGAAGCCCGACGACTGAGGTGAAGACTTCGCCGCCGGCGAACATTGAGAAGGTGAGGATGATGAGCTGTGTTTGGGAGAAGGCTTCCATTTCGACGGTGGACATGCTTGAGACGGTGGCAGCCGAGACAGAAGTGAAGAAAATGTCTAAATTTTCATATGGAGAAGAAGAAGGGATTATCTTATTAGCCCTTGGTTTTGAAGCTTTTAGAGCCAAGAAACCGATTGAAGAGAGTGTGAAGAAGTATGTGAGTTGAACCCAAAATGGATTTATTCTATAGACAAATTTTTGGAGTAGAAAGGACATATGACTGCGAAGATAGCCATGCATCCATGCAAGTTGTCTGAGTATAGAGCAGCAACACCTTTTCTTGTTAGAGTACGATGAGAGGTTGATCATTATTTTATTGGAGATGTAACTGAAATTCGTGTTAGTTTATCTAATGTGTGACTGATGAGCCCTTGTGTAGAATTTATGTATAATTGGGAATTTCCTATATTTCAATGGAAAGTATATGAGAGAATTTGTGTTTCGAACACTGATTTTCCAACTACTTCTCAACACACGACGTTTACTCACTTGTGTAGTGTTGTTATTACTCCAGGCCCCGGGCCTTTTAAAGGCAATTTACCCAAGATTTAGTTTGCTTAATAGCCGTTAGAAATAACACACATAATGAAGAAAATTACAATCGTTTAAATTGTTTTTTAAGCTTTTCAGATATAGCATGATACCATATTCATGCCAGTACTGTTTTGGGGTTCAATTTACATAAAAGTTTACCTAAAGAGATATACACGTTAAATGATCAGTTTTTACCTAAATATTTAAACTTGTAGTGATTGCATCAAATTTAGCTTTTCAAATTCTATTTCGTTTATTTATCCTGACGCCTTAGATACAAATATGTTTTTTTTTCCAGGCGGTCAGATAATTCATGCACATAACCGCTTGGCATATGAGTTATGGTATCACGTTAAATAACTAATTCACCAGAATCAGGGCATATCATATTTCAAATATAATATTATATGGAAAAATCACACACACGCAATATTTACTAAAGTTGATTAACAAAAATAGCTTTTAACACAAGATAATCACTTTCACACCACTTTAAAGTGCAGTGTTGTTTCACACTCAACCGCAAGTCACCACACATTCACTTGAAACAAGTGTTATATTTATATGACTAATTGCAAAATGTTAATTCTAAATATCACACGCTACAAATTGATGTTGATGGAATTTGAGATTGTTATTCCGAAATTGTCGATCCATGAAATTTTCTCCCATTGCTTGGCTATAGGAAACTAATAAATGCTAGACATGAATGACATCTTCTTAGTGTTAGTGTAAGTGTGACCAAGCCACTACATAATGTGTGAGTACGAGTGTAGTATAGTATGATTTATTACCCAGAACTTAAATAAACGTGCCTCATTGCCTAGAATCCCACTAAGAGAAGAGGTGAATATTGTTGGGGCCTACCCATATCTCTTGTTAATAATGTGTATGTATTCCTTGTAACAATCATTTAGGAATAGAATTCAATGGTTCCAACATGTAATGACCTATATATATATTATTCTCAAGTATATTTGATATACGTATCTTGTAGGGTATAATTTTCGTCTTTTACATTCGTACATTTATGTGTTGGATAATATGTTCAAATGATATTGTCGCTCTCAATTATTGCATAGATACAACGATAAACGTCTTCTAACATAGATGATTTCAAATGGCGAGGCCAATGTACTTACTCCATTAATGCCTTTTAAACTCTCAAATAGGTTTTATATATGAAATATGCGAAAGAGAGAGAAAAATTTTGTACGATTCATATTGAAAATGACGAACAAGACTTACTATCAATGGGAATGAGTTACGTATGAACAAATTCTAGCCTGCTCATAGTCGATAATGCAATCCCTTTAGAACAACTTTCCAAGACATATTAAGTGAAAGAGTTGAAGAAATCAATGCACTTATCAAGAACATGATTGACTTCGCTGAAATCCCATGGCAATCAAGAATAATATCATCCTAATTTATCTTATCTTCTCTAGAACAAGTTTGAATGGATTCCAACGTCAAATAAATTGTAGATGTGGTGTAATATCCTGCTATTCTTGAATCCATTAAATATATCATATCCATACTTATGCAGGAAATTTAACTTCTACGATAATGATTAGTATTAAGATTCAAATGCCCATTCACCTTAAGGTAGCTAATCAATGTTGTGAAAACCTGGTAGAAGAGAGGTGATAAAACCGAAGACTATCATTTGAATCTCCTTAACTATTCCCCACCAACGGTTGTTGCCAATAACCTCCCTTTGTCCTTCTTCGTGTGGATTTTCGACCTCGTCGACCCTATCATTGCCTTCATTCCTCTCGGGATTCTGATTGTCCTCAGCATTTTGCCCATCTGAGATTTTGATGTTATTTTTAAGACCGTAAAAAACGCTTGAACAGTGAGGTCATTACACGTGGTACTATGTTAAGACACCGAAAAAGAAAGGATATTATGTGTCATACCTTGTACAGCAGCGTTTTCTTCTTCCCTAGGTGGAGGCCGGGGTGGTTGGGGGGAGGCTGAGCCGCCCTTCTCATACTTTGTGAAAGCCATCTTATAACAGGTGATAGAGCTCCAGTTTGGTATCTGTATTAAGATTTCAGAAGCAAAATGGTCAAGAAACATGACTATTTGGTGGATCAGTATGGTTCGTAAGAGGGCAATCGAAGACTGCAGACTTACACGTAATAAAACATGCAATTGATCAGTGTAAAAACGAGCATTGACATAATTTTAACGGTGTCATCTTCAATAGGACAAATCAGTCGGCGCAAAGACAATCAAAGGAGACTTACAAGTATACAATTGAAGCGAAGAAAATGAGGAGAGTAAGCCTTTGCTTAGATCCATCCTGATTGAACAAGAAAATTACTGCAGCCAACTTTAAGATTAGCAGCAGATCAATGTGGATGGCAATTTGAAATCTCCGAACAACCACTTGTCTTTGAGGTCCCACTTGCTGCTGCTGCTGCTGCTGTGCATTCTCTCCTTGTCTTCCTTGCTCCTCGCTGCCCGCTTCTCTGGTCTCAGGCGTACTCCGTTCACTGATGAGTACGTAAATTGACAAAGCAAAACAAGCGCCAGCACAAGTTAGCCAACTTTTCTATGTTGTTGTTTTAGGCATCAGGCATTTAACATTAATCGACAACAAGCTGCTACATCTACAAACTAATTAAGTTTGATAAATTTGCATGCTAGTCTTTATTAGCAACATCAAGAAAACAACCTAAAAAATTACAGATGCCTAAAGAAGATTATGAAGAAAATTAGTCTCTGAAGGAATACTCACGTTGGTAAGTTGTATGTAAACGGAATAAGAGTATTAGGAGAAATGTGCTGCACATATGGAAGAACTGGAACGGCATATAGGCCAGGGCCAGGGTTCACCATTTCCTGATCTTCCTGAGGAGGGAGCAGTGCGGGGAATAGAACTGGATACTTAAGCGGGAAATTGGGAATACTTCCATTTGGTGCTTTCAAGCCACCAATTGCTGATGCTGGATCCTGTACATGGATGTTAAATTTGAATCGTCTATGAACATATATAGGAAACATGAATATCGCATTTTTACTGCACCAAGTTATGAGAAACACACTGTAACAACATATATTGTTGCTTCGCTGATTCATATAGAATGCAAAGAAAATCCACATCAATCAACTAAACGCAATCAGCAATCATCAATCAGTTTAATTCTTCCTTTTTGCACATCAACCTAAACAAGCAATCGACTTCCGTCTTACGCTCGCCATTATTCCATGATTTGTAACCCACATCAGAGCTCAACACACCAAACTGCATACATGTAACAGCAAGACTGGCAAAAAAGAGACTTCGAAGAAGAGGACAGCACAACGTCGAAAACACACCACAGAAGCGAAAATCGCGTAATCAATGAGAAATTAATATACAGAAGAGAAAAATATCAAAGACCTGACTCTGCTGAGCGATCGTGCGTTCGGAAGATTGATCGGAGGACGATGTTGAAGGGGGAGCTTCGTTGTCATCCGTCATTCTCTCTAATGAAGATCGATTTGACCGAATTTTCTGTTTCCTAAAATTTCTTCAATTGAATGTCTTTCTGATTTTCTCCATCCATTCTATTAGAAAGAGTCAAAAGAGAGACGACCAAACCAAAGAGATACGTGTCTTGCTGTGAATAATCCAATGAGGTGACGCCACGCGGCAGTAAGACTAATGTTATGGATTGATCTATTTTATACATAAAACATAGACGATTCCAAGCAGTTTGTTTTGATATTCGTTTTTGAGAATTTATTTATATATGATATTGAGAGGGGTTGAGGAAATGAGAAGAAATGTTGAGAAGAGATTATGAGATCAAATTAGATTAGAATTGAAGAAGAAGAGACGATAGAACGGTGACGAAGAAGAGAAGAAGGATTAGATTAGGTTTTTCACTGTTAAGTGTCAATACATCTCAATTAGAGTATATGTATTAACAGTAATGGGCCAAGCGCTCTAATAGATTTAATTAAACTATCTAAGCCCGTGATTATGTGACAATTAACTAAGTAAGCAACAATTCATCACATGTCTCGTCGTTGTCCACCGTACACCGCAAAAAGATTCCATCAGCATTTAAGATGTGGAGACACTGCAGCCGTAGGCACATCAGCACGTCGTCCGCACGCGCCTTGGCGGCGAAGAAATGGGACGCGGTGGTCGTAGGAGCCGGACACAACGGTCTCACCGCCGCGGCTTACCTCGCTCGAGCCGGACTATCGGTGGCCGTCCTCGAGCGCCGCCACGTCATTGGCGGAGCAGCCGTGACTGAGGAGCTGGTCCCGGGATTTAAGTTCTCGCGGTGTAGCTACCTGCAAAGCCTGCTTCGTCCCGCCGTAATTGAGTCGGTCTATAGTAAACTGTCTCGCTATCAATTTAGTTGCTACGGCTCGTTTTCGGATTTATTTTTAGGATTTGTTATCGGATAATTTGGTGGAAATTAGGGAACTGGAGCTGAGGAGGCATGGGTTGAAGCTGTTGAAGAGAAGCCCCTCGTCGTTCACGCCGTGTTTGGATGGGCGTTACCTTTTGCTTGGTCCTGATAAGGAGTTAAACTACTCCGAGATTTCCAAGTTCTCAGTCAATGACGCTGAGTCTTATCCTCGGTATGTTCGGTAATCTGCATTTCGATTCCTTTGATCCTTTCTATATCTTTTCTATGTCAATATCTTGAGTTGACATCATTACTCTGATTCACAAAAGATGGCAGTAAAATGGGATTTAATTTACTTGTGGTTAGATATGAAAATCTGCTAGAGAGCTTCTGTAAATTCATGGATCCACTTCTGGATTCAGTTCCTCCTGAACCATTGCCCCAGAATTCTTCTACCAAGGATCGCGTGAAGGATGCTATGAACCGATCCATATTTTGGGGCCGTTTACTGAAACAAGCCGCTTCCATGGGGCAGAAGGATCTTTTGTAAAGACTTATTTCGGCTTATCTTTCCGATTTCTTTCATTTCGCAATGCTGAAGTTGTTTTACTAGCCGATGTGTGATTCAGGGAATTTATGGACCTTTTGATGTCTCCTGCGTCGAAGGTTTTAAACAACTGGTTTGAGGTAATGCTGACCACTTCTTACCTTTTGTGGACTCTGTTTACGCTAAAAGACTGATGTTAGTTGATAAATAAGATGGCATTTGTAATTATTTATTAGCCAATTTCTTCATGGTATACAGAGTGATGTCCTGAAGGCAACACTGGCAACTGATGCTGTTATAGGAACCACTGTAAGATTGCATATACTGTCTTTGCAAAATTTTGTTGTATCATATATGTTTGTAGAACACTCCTTCACCCTTCTTATGCAAATAAATAAAACTGATCAAAAGCATCCTCTTTCACTCTACTTGATTTGGTATTACGTAAACAAAGTAGAGAGGCTTAAATAGTAATTTCAGAAAGCCACGTCTCTATATTCTTAATAGAAAGATGACATACCGTCTTGATCAAATTATACAAAGTTGAATTTCCCTATTCTCGATTAAATTGGCATGCTTTAAAGATCCTTGTCTTGTTGCTAGGGAAGTGTTAATACGCCTGGTAGTGGATATGTCTTGCTGCATCACGTCATGGGAGAAACTGATGGAGATCGTGGAATATGGTCGTGAGTATCTTTTCACTGAAAGAAAAAGACCATCAGAAGATCTTTTACTATTTCCTATTCATATTATTGGCCTTAAATTACATGGTGTTGGGTTCACTTCTCTTACCGTCAGGGCCACTTTCTATCGCTCATTTGTAAAATACTTTTTAGTTATGTTGAAGGTGGGATGGGCTCTGTGTCCTTAGCCATTAGTAATGCTGCTCAAGAAGCTGGTGCAACTGTAGTTACGGAAGCTGAAGTAAGAGAGGAATCATATCAGCTTCTCTCTCATCTGAATGAGTGAAAATTCTAACTTCCTTTCAAAATTTTCCTCAACTATTAAGCTCTACTAAATTCAAGCTTTACACTTCCACAATCGTGTTCCTAGGTGTCCGAATTAATCTTAGGCGATTCAGGTTCAGTGTCAGGGGTGAGTCTGTTACTGCTTTTTATTTGACACATACAATGATAGAAGATTACAACAGTAGAAAGAGGTATCTCAGTGGAGGCTTTTAGGTTATGCTGGCTGATGGTACGGAAGTTCGCTCCTCTGTTGTATTATCAAATGCAACTCCATACAGGACATTTATGGTGACTCTCTTAGTCGTAATCTGTTCTTCTCATTTTTATAATGATTTTCATTTATATTAGTATCCTGTACAAATGGGGCAATCCTGCAATCGTTAAGTGCTTGTTCGTGTAGCAATTCGGTGATGATGACATCCTTCTGTTGATGCAGGAATTTGTGCCACCCAACGTACTTCCTGAGGATTTCCTCCATGAGATAAGAAACATAGATTATAGCTCTGTAAGTCTAGTAAATTATACTACATGTGCACTCACTCACAAAAAGCTAATTATATTGACAACCATGCTATGTAAGATTCATTGAACTTCAAATTCCCTACTCGAAAAACCACCAACCCAGTCTCTTTATTTTTTGGGATGTTGTATTGCCCCAGCCTAAAAAGGCTGGTTTATTCAATGAATGTAATTTCGTTTGCCGCTGATACTTCGTTTGTAATACTTACATGACTCTCATGAGTCATGGGCTTACTCAATTTTTCTCGCAGGCAACAACCAAAATAAATTTGGCTGTTGATAGATTGCCACAGTTCCATTGCTGTAAGCTGAACAAGCCAGACGCTGGTCCTCAGCATATGGGCACTATTCACATCGGTTCCGAAAGGTAATGACTGATGATCATCATCGAGTTTGGCAGATTAATTCAAAATGCTCTAGTTTTTTTTATTTCTTACCGATCAAAGTCATTGCATTAACACCTAATATCTTACAATAAGAATGGATGAGATCAACTCGGCTTGTCAGGACGCGGTGAATGGGATACCATCTCGCCGACCTGTGATTGAGATGACAATTCCCTCTGCCCTTGACAAGACTATTTCTCCACCAGGTATACTCTTCAGTATGTATACTCTACGCAAATATTTGCTTGTATATTTATTCATTTTCTTTCTTCCATTGTTGCGTTCCATCTCGTTAAATCTTTCGACAGGGAAGCATGTGATCAACCTGTTCATTCAGTATACGCCTTATAAACCAACAGATGGTAGTTGGGAAGATCCCACATATAGAGTGAGTTTATCATTTTTTCGTTCTACAGATATCGAAAACTTGAATGATCTTTTTCATTTTTATTTTCTCGTTTCACAGCAATCATTTGCTCGAAGATGCTTCGACTTGATCGAAGAGTACTCGCCCGGCTTTAATTCGTCGATCATCGACTACGACATGCTGACTCCGCCCGACCTCGAGAAAGAGATTGGCCTCACGGGTAAGTAACTAACTTAACTAACTTGCATCCATCATCACAACTACGAAATCACGCCCTTTTTTCCAATAGGAGGAAACATCTTCCACGGTGCGATGGGACTAGACTCGCTGTTTCTCATGCGGCCCATCAAACGTTGGTAAGAACGAACTTCAACGTACATTTCTGATTTGACCCATCGAACTTTTTCGCACATAAATGTGTGCGTGTATGTGTGTGCGCGAAGGTCAAGCTATAGAACGCCATTGCGAGGACTGTATTTGTGTGGGAGCGGTACGCATCCTGGAGGAGGCGTAATGGGCGCGCCGGGCCGTAATGCAGCTCGTGTCGTTGTTCAGGATATCAAAGGAAAGTTTTAGTAAAATCCAATTTGATCAAAATTGATTTTTTTTTTTTATTTGATATGCTGATGAATTGATGGTGTCTTGGTGTTCTGCTTATTTCTTGGCAGTGTTGTAACTTTTGTATTGTTGTAACTTTCCGTTTCTTACACTCCCATCCCATGTTTGAATAGTGTAACGGTAGACAAAAAAGGGGCTTTATCTAAAAAAAACTTATTTGTCTGAAAAGGGGAAAGAAAATAAAAAGTTAGTGGGTCTGATTCAATGTATATTTATACTCTTCTATTAAGTTTGTATTTAATCTATATCTAATACTTAGGGGTGCTAAAAACCAACTTGACCCGCCAACCCGACACGAACCGCACCCAAAAATAGCAGGTTTGGATTAGCATTTTCGACTTGTTTAAGTAAATGGGTAAATTCGAACCCAACCCAAATATTAAGTGGGTCGGGTCAGGGTTCGAGTTTTCAACACAAAATCAACCCATTTAACCCGAATAATAGAAATTTAAAAATATCCTTAATATAAATAAAATAAACAACTGTTTTGTTTCTCTATTGTTTTATTTAATTTGTCACAGATATTAGTTATTTATATTTCTTTTTTTTTAAACGGGTTGGTGTTAATGGGTTATATTTGGGTTAAAACAGGTCGGGTTAGGCTTCGATATTTCAACCCTTTTAAGTAAACGGGTCAGGTCAGGGTTTGAAGTTTTCAACCCGTTCATTAAACGGGTTGAACCCAAATGTGACCCAACCCGACCTGTTTACCACCCCTATCTAATACTCTTTTATTAAGATCGGTTAATTAAATTAATTAAAAGTAATATTAAAATAAAAAAATCATCCACTATTTATTTTAGTGACATCTAGACCCTATTTTATTGTATATTTAATTTTATTCTTTTATTTTTAATACAAATTTATATATTATATAGTATACGCATAATAGCAGTAGTGTGCAAAAAGACTAGTAAAGATGCTGACCCACAGGGCAGACAGGCACGAACCAATCAGAATCTTTCAAGTAAAAAATACATTCCAATTTCAAGTAAAAAAATCCATTCCATTACATATCTATATCAAAGAAAGTCAATCAAACCCTTATATCATAATCAAAGCCGCCGCCTTTTGTTTTGCCCAATCCAATCCACTCGCCGAACGTCCCACAACCAATGACGTCACAATCGGAAAATGACGACACAGCAACGCCAGTAGGAGAAGAAGAAGAAGAAACTCCTCAACAGCTCACTCAAAGCAGCTACGAAATCCAATCCATAAACTCAACCATACTCATCCGCTCAATCCCATCCCAAGGCCTCTCATTCCAGCTCTGGCCGGCGGCGACGACCCTCCTCAACCTCCTCGACCACCGCCGCACCACCTCCGCCTCAAACCCCATCATCCCCTTCCCCTCCGCCGCAGACGGCAAAACCCTCAGAATCCTCGAGCTAGGCTCAGGCACTGGCCTCGTCGGAATCGCAGCCGCCGCCATCCTCGGAGCCCACGTCACCGTCACCGACCTGCCTCACGTGCTGCCCAACCTCAGGCACAACGCGGAGGCTAACGCCGCCGCGCTGGGTATCAACGGCGGGACGGTCACCGTCGCGGCCCTTGAGTGGGGGAACGCCGGCGACATGGAGAGCGTGGGTAGGTCGGCGGAGGAGTTCGATCTGATCGTAGGGTCCGATGTTGTGTACCACGATCACCTCTACGAGCCATTGATTGAGACGTTGAAGTTTTTCTTGCTGAAGAAGAAAAAGGATAACAATAATTCGGTGTTCGTTATGTCTCATCTGAAGAGGTGGAAGAAAGAGTCTGCTTTCTTTAAGAGGGCTAAGAAGTACTTCGAAGTTGATATCTTACACAGTGATGAGCCATGTAATGGCTCGAGGGTTGGCGTCACTGTGTATCAGTTTGTCAAGAAACAAAAAGCTTCATGACATAGATTCCTTCGTTCCATGTAACGAGCAGCAGATTAAAAAATTTCAAAGCTCTGAACTTTTTTCCCCAATTGTCTCTAACCTAAAGCATAGCCTAACCTATTCTTTCTTGCATCTAGTGAAGAGAACATGCATATTCTCTGGCATCAAGTTTAGATTCCTCATATTCATGGTAAGAAGAGTTCTATGCACTGCGCAGCCTTTTCATTGTTCATTGCTGGGCTAGTTTGTTAATGTATGTATTTTAGGCTGAGAATGATTTTCTCTAGAATCTTTTTTACGTCGTTTGTAGGGTTGCAGTCGAGCTTTCGATTAGTTCTGTTCATCTTAATTCCATCGTACTTAATGCCGAGCGGCACAAAAAGAGTAGATCTTGCTGTTAGTTCATCATGGTACGAATGCGTAAGGATTGCGAATGAGCATATGAGTGCTGCTGCATATAATTTACGAGTTCTTTTCTTGTCTCAAATTTTACCATTCTGCATGGATATAAATCACATTATTACTATGCCAATCCCCGAAATCATAGGACATAACTAACTTCAAACAATGATATGCCCGGCCAGACTATTTGCAATACACAGAAGAATATTGCAGACATCCTTAAAATTCTTCGCATCCCTTTTCACCTCGGGCGGTTAGAAGCCAAGTCATCATCGCACTTAACAGATTCCTTCAACGCAGCTAAAGCTGCGTAAGGAAGCTTCTTATACCTCTGCTTCTCCAAAAGTTCCTTTGATCTTACAGGTTCATCGTCGGCCCTGGCGTAATTTCCCACGCAAGAACGGTATTGATCTCTGACATTATCACTGTTCACTTGCTCGATGGATTTAACGAGCACATCGAAGACTTTGTCCGAAGATAGCTTAGCTGCTTCGACTGCATTGTAAGCAAAGTCTTGGAGGGTCTTGTTTTGGTATGGGCTTATGATTTGATACCACAGTTTTTGGTTTAGTGATTTAATGCAGATTTGGCTACCTAAATCAGATGATGATGATGATGATGAGGCTATTATTATTATTACAAGTAGGGACATGAACTGAAGAGGATTCATGGAGTGAGAAGGCCATTTTTTTTTTCTTTTTCGGCTTTTCCTCATATTTCTTGTATTTATTAGGGTTGTTGGTGGATTTTTAATCAGCTGGTCATTTGAAGCTAATTTGTTTAATGTTTCAGGAGAATTGAAGTTGATAAGAGGAAAAACTTAAGTTATTTTTGTTCATTTCTATTTTGAAGCTAATTGTGTTTAATGGCAAAATGGGTAACCCGCCTGCCCGACCCGGCGGAGCGGGCCGACTTCCCCTTGGGCCAATGTGATGAATAAATACATCTTAAATTTCACCACTACTATTCTATTGAAAACACAGAGAGAGAAGATTTCACACAAATAACTTTGTACTCAGTAATGAAATCTGATTCTCAAGTTGATGTTTGATGATTCTTATGAAGCCTCTCAGCTTCAAGCCTCCTCAATGCAGTGGAACTCAGCTTCTCTCCGCTCGATTCTTCAGGCACTAAATCGACAACCTCAATCTACAGAAATAGAAAAAAAAGAGTTCGATCGTTTAACACTTATCTAAAGAAAAATGGGGTTAATTCGTGTGTTAGAATAAGGTAATTCTCTCAAGACCTTTAGCTGCAAAAGTCCTCTTTC
The DNA here is from genome assembly GCA_027422505.1 of Craterostigma plantagineum. Classification (NCBI taxonomy): domain Eukaryota; kingdom Viridiplantae; phylum Streptophyta; class Magnoliopsida; order Lamiales; family Linderniaceae; genus Craterostigma; species Craterostigma plantagineum. The sequence continues at coordinate 28,233,220 of JAPQWV010000003.1, read as the reverse complement.
GGCCCTCTTCTTATTCACAGATAATCCTCCTAGATATGTTTCTTTACTGTTCCAAGAACACAGCAAACGAATATTACCCAAAGCATTTGTAAGAAAACAATGAAATCCCATTAAAGAAGAACCTCTAACCTGACTATAATAGCATCAAGGTTATCGTCGACGATTGAAGGACCATAAGGATCTGTTATTGGTTCTACTTGCACGGTTAGCTCGGGTTTAATAGACTGAAGATGAGTAACTTCGAGTTAATGGAGCAAAGTAAAAAAGGCAATGCTCATTCACTAATGAAGACATATTGCTGAGTATACTACAGTTTTCTGACTGTAATAACATCTGGGCTGAGAAAAAAATCGTACCTTTATGTAATCTTTCACGCTATTCATCCTCTGATCGATCGGCTGAATAAGGTCGGCGAACTGTGGACAATAATCCCAACACATAAATTTCATGGTAAAAATTGATTCCACAAATAAAGGGCTATGAAATAGAGTGAATTCCCTGAAAATGTACTTTCTGAGAAATACGAAAAGGCCAATAACATTGCAATGATTTTAATTTTTTACCTGTTTGTTAGTGAGCATAGGGCCACAGCAAACACCAACCACAACACGATTCTTGGCCATTATTACAGCAGCCTATCGAAAATCAAAGAACACAGGCGCTCTCAAGCAAATTCTCCTCAAAATCGAAAAAAAGATCCGTTTTTGCTTTTAATTTTCTGCAATATTTATCAAGAACTAAACACCCTCTGAATAAAATCACGAGCAAGATTGGGGGAATACAGCAATTTCAGAGAGTCAAGATTACGCAAGAGAAAGCAGATACCTTGAGAAACTGTCGATGGCCGTCGTGAAGGCGATCGAAAGTGCCGCCGAGCACCACCGCGCCGTACGAGTTTGGCGGCGACGTGCTAATGTTTGGACCAAAAGATGAATCACTTTGTATCGACATTTTTTTGGCTTTGTGTCTCAGAGCTTGAAGGGCGGCGAGAAGAGTACGTTGGTTATTTCTAATACGATGAAAAGACTGATCAAAGAAACGGAGTTTCTGCTGTTAGTTCGATTGTCGTGTGATTGATCTAAAACAACGGAATGAACAATCTGCTAATCATATTATGGTTGTTGGGCTTTTTCTTTCTTATTTGTCGTCCTACTCCTATTACAAATTCAGTTTTAACATGTTATCAAGAAATTACGGCAGATGATTAGTGTCGCCGTATTACATACATTGAATCTAGACATTGGGTTTTGGATGGTTAATGTTGTCTTTCTTTTTTCATTTCTTTAATTTAAAGGAATTTAACATTTTCGAAAATAGTGGCCCATACCCACCTACTACTAGTCCATCAAAATTTCCTTCAAATCTTAAATATTATCTTATATATGTCTAGACTAGAGCACCACAAATCCTTCTGATGATGCAAAGTCCCTGCAAAGATGTATCGAAAAAATCAGAAATTTCAGAAATAATCTTCATGTGAAAAACCCGGCCAACGTTGAAACATTCATGACCCCAGCATAAAAAGGTGTATATAGACATGGTTGCATCAAATAATTATTATATTACGTTTCATTATATTAACACGCTTCAAGAAATAGCCGTCGGAAGAAATTTTCAGCATCGCAGTATCAACCTCCCAAGTCTTGAACAGATAGAATTCGTTCAAAAGTCAAAAGGACATGAATGAAGAAGCTCAATAGATAGCCTTGGTCAAAGTGAATGAACACGGATCATCATGACATCCATTATCGTGTAAGAGAGACCAAAAAGACCAATTCATAAACTATTTTAAAATGAAACAAGGTATGGGACTGATTCATACTCGACATAGCATAAATACACACCACTTTATTTGCTTTCGTTTCATCAAAGCACTCAATCTCTCATCCTCAAACATTACACACAGTTTTTTAAATTCACATCCGAAGAAATTTATTAATTGAGTTTAGGAAAGAAAAATGGCTGTCCACTTTGTTCCGACTATCATCACTATGTTAGCTTTGGCTGCATCTTTAGCCTATGCTTCTGATCCAAGTCCTCTTCAAGACTTCTGTGTGGCTGTTAACGATGCTCAAGCTTCAGGTAATAAGTAACCACATAATTCGATTCTGTAATAACGATAGGAGCCATAGTTAAACTTACTCTAACACACATAAAAACATTGCAGTTTTCGTGAATGGAAAGATCTGCAAAAACCCTAATAATGTCACGGCGGATGATTTCTTCTTCGCGGGCCTTAACAAGCCCGGTAACACATCGAATCAGCTAGGATCGAAAGTAACGCCCGTCAACGTCAATCAATTGCCTGGCTTGAACACTCTTGGGATATCTTTAGTACGAATCGACTATAAGCCATATGGGCTAAACCCGCCCCACACCCATCCTCGGGCGACTGAGATTCTTACGGTGATCGAAGGCTCTCTTTACGTGGGCTTTGTGACTTCGAACCCGGCGAACCCTAACGAGAAGAACAAGCTCTTCGCCAAGGTTTTATACCCTGGGGATGTGTTCGTTTTTCCCGAGGGTTTGATCCATTTTCAATTCAACGTTGGGAAGACGAATGCTGTGGCTTTTGCTGGCTTGAGCAGCCAAAACCCTGGAGTTATTACCGTGGCTAACGCCGTGTTTGGTTCTGATCCTCGTATTACATCTGATGTTCTTGCCAAGGCTTTTCAGGTGGATAAGAAGTTGATAAGCTTTATTCAAGGAAAGTTTTGATGAAATATTGTGTGATGATTTGCGACATAGATTGTATTGGTTTGGTTTCATACACTATATAATTCGTTTGTAATAATTATACGTTTGAGTTCTATTAATTTAATGATGATTGTGTTTTATTTTTTATGGATTCGTGTATGATGATATGTTGTTCAGTAATCACAATCAATGTCGTTGGCGAAATACATAGCTGAGGAGAGTGAAAGCATATGCCCTAAATTTAAGCAATATTGAAAGTATTTTTAAAGTTTATGGACTATACACGCTTATATCTAAGTGAATGTTACGTTGATAACGATCCCATGGCTAATATAATATACGGAAATATCTACATAGATGAAGTAAAATCGAAGAAAAGCTTTAGAAAACAACGACTCTTTTATATTTATTATTATTATACAACAATCTTAAGCAGTACAAAATGTAGGATGCAATGCATATAACAAAAACACAAATAGGAGCCTAGACAAATCCAGCCTCATTACACCAAAACCAACTCAATTCGAAAACAAACGATGTCCGACTCAATCCAAAACATCATTCTTTTTATTCCACAAGAAAAAACAACAAAAGCGAGAAAACACCACTTAATAACTTCATCATCATCCTGGTGTATATAATAAGGAAAGGGAGGAGATCACCAAGGCTATGGGATTCCAGCTGGGACAATATCCAATGAGGTACTTGGGGGTACCCATATCCCCAACCAAGTGGACCAGATCTGATTGCCAGGGGCTGATAGAGAAGATTACTGCCAGGCTAAAATGTTGGGCTACCAGGAACCTTTCTTACGCAGGGAGAGTTTGCCTAATTCACTCGATCCTGTTGTCTACTCACGGGTACTGGGGGGCCATTTTCATGTTACCTGCGGCTGTATCTAAGGAAGTGGACAAAGCTTGTAGAGAGTTCTTGTGGGGAAAGAAGGAGCATGGGAAATGCTTGGCCCTCCTAAGCTGGCAGCAAGTGTGCAGACCAAAAAAGTTTGGGGGGCTAAATCTACGGGACTGCGAGACGTGGAACAAAGCGCTGACAGGGAAGCAAATCTGGGATATCACACGAGATGGGGAATCATTATGGATCAAATGGATCAATACTGTTTACCTAAAAGGAGCTAGCTTTTGGGAGTATCAGCCGAGCCTTGACTCCTGCTGGTACTGGAAAAGGCTGAACAGATTGAAACTGAAATTTAGAGAGGGTTACGAAGGGGGGAAATGGAAACTGTCGGCAGATGGCAAGTACTCTGGAAGCTCGGGGTATGACTGGCTGAAAGATAATTGTAACCCTTTCCCTTGTTCCAAGGCGATCTGGAACAGGTATAGCATCCCCAAACACTCATTTATACTGTGGTTACTGATGCACAAACGCCTCCTTACTATGGATAGATTGGATCACTGGGGCATACAGAATCTGGAATTAAATTGCAAACTATGTGGTGAGTTTGGTGAAACTATGGAACACCTGTTTCTGGAATGCAGATTCAGCCAAGAGCTAACTATGCAAGTCAAGGACTGGATACAGTGTACTGAGACTATTGTAACCTATGATAACCTCCATTCTTGGATGGAAACAATGGGAGCGGCAAGGAATGTGCAATGCAAGATTAGGGTGGCAGTTGTTACAGCATTGGTATACCAAATTTGGAATGAGCGTAATAGAAGGGTACATGGCATGGAGGCAAGAACAGTGGAGCAGAATTATCAACTGCTGGGCAGAGAGATGCGCTGGCGAATTAAATCTGTTTGTGTCTTGAAAAAGGCTGCCAATACATTAGTCTTTAACCGAGTGTGTAATTTTCCAATGTAAAAACTGTGAGTGTGTCAAGGGGATGTAACACTGCGGCCTTGTTGAGCTAGTGGTAAATGGAATTTTCCTTTCTACCAAAAAAAAAAAAAAACTTCATCATCATCATCATCATCTTCACATCATACCTTCAAGAATCCTTCAACTAAAGGGAGCTTCAAGGAGATCAATCACATTCTTCCCAACCTGAAAAGCCTTGGTCAGAACATCATCACTAATCGGCGGCTCAGACCCAAACACAGCGTTCGCAATGGTAATAACGCCAGGGTTCTGACTGCTCAGCCCCGCGATAACAACAGCGTTAGTCGTCCCAACGTTGAACTGAAAATGGATCAAACCCTCGGGGAAGACAAATACATCGCCAACGTTCAAAGTCTTGGTAAAGAGCTTGTTCTTCTGCGTAGCGTTGGCGGGATTTGAAGTCACAAAGCCCACCAATAGGGTTCCTTCTAACACCACGAGAACCTCGGTGGCTCGTGGATGTGTGTGGGGAGGGTTTAGTCCCTTAGGCGCATAGTCAATGCGCACCAATGAGATTCCAAGGGTGTTAAGTCCCGGCAACTGGTTGACATTTACGGGGGTGACTCTCGAGCCCTGCGCATTCGTCGTGTTGCCCGTTTTGTTAAGGCCAGCGAAGAAGAAGTCGTTGGCGGTGACCATGTTTGGGTTCTTACATATTTTCCCGTTGACGAAAACTGTTGCAAGAACGGTCGAAAATGCGTCACGTTGTGAAGGAATAGAAAGGATTAAATTTAATTTAGGGTTTGTTGTTTAATTATTTACCTGCGGCGGCGGAGTCGTTGACAGCTACGCAGAAGTCTTGGAGTGGGCTTGGATCTGATGCGTGTGAAAATGTTGCTAAGGATGCTGTAATAGTTAAGACAGTGAAGAAGGCGAGAGATGTCTTCATTTTCATGGTTATGAAGATATTAATTCTATGAGCAAAAATGGTTTTTTTTTTAATTGCTTTTTGTGGATTGAGATGATGAGTTTTAGCATGTGTTTATGCTCCTATTTATAGGTAAAATCCGAGGTTCACTGCTCTTTTGATTTGTCTTTGAAAGTCTTTGGAACGGTTTGCGATTAATATTATTGTATTATTGAGCTGCAACATCGTAACAACTAATGCATGCTTCTTGCCGGTTATTAGTCCTATTTTTAATTTTCGTTGTGTCCTATAAACAAATGATTGCTCAACAAACCTTTGAAATTACGATTAATTATTAGTTATTAGGTAATGCAATTTGGTAATACATATTTCGTAACGTGTATTTGGTCAAAAGTTGCTCACACTAACGTGAGAGTTTTTCAATATACGTTAAGTAACGGCATAACCAAATATTAAGATAAGAATGAAATGACGGATTGAATTTGAAGAGGCATTATTGCCAAAGCTACGGTCAAGTCACGACGCGAGGTAAGAAAGCTGATCCCAGTTTGTAATAAACTATTTTATAACTCTATTTCCCGCTAATTTTATCACACTTTTCCATTTGAGCGTCCCAATAATTTTATCATCTTTCCTTATTTAGCAAAAAAACTATCACAAACAATCACTATAATAATATTAAATATTCTTAAAAGATGTGTCAAAACATACATTTTTTTACCTTTTCATTGTATTATATTATTATAATAATGTCACCTTAATTTGCGTGCTAAACAACTTATCTGATAAAGTTGCTGGGACGAAGGGAGTATATAAGGTTGACAAGTAGGCATCCGGCATAATACCGTTGGAACTTAACTGTAGTCTGTACTATGAATCAGTCACTAGTTAGACCTGCTACGTAATATATATTAATATATATTTTTAATGATTTATCTCAAGAATATGCTAAGATCTGCAGCTGAGAGCAGCCAGAGCTCTTGTATGAAATAGGTTTAATCATTAGGAGACGAATATAATAACATTAGAGACGATCTTTTAATATTGCCTTTGGATTTCTATATTGAAAATCGGAAGCTTCCTTTGTGGTATTGATTAAGATATATAACAGCTTATTCGACCCGATGTATACAGATTTGACTCGTTCGAAGATGTAACTACATAAATATAATGATAAAAAAAAATTATAATTAAAAAACATACATATAGACTTGATCTCCTGAATTTTGCACTTTTTAATTGGATCAAACCCTCTCAGAGTTAGATACAAAATAATGATGTCAATCTTTTATTATCTGTAATCAGGACTATCCATAAAAATATCTAAATAGTTATCAGTATATCACCATATATCGTTGAGTACCGTTGTTATTTCTTATCCACAGTGGAAGCTTCTGTTTATATTATCTTTATACATGAAAGCAAATAAAACACTGAAGCAAGTATTAAAAAATCTTCTGATATGATGTTATATTCATCTCCTATTAGTCATATTTAAGCAAGAGCTTTGGCTGCTCTCCGCAGCTGGCGCTGACTATCTAAGCATTGGCAGCATATTCTTGGTGATATATTATAATAATTACAATAACAACGTGGATTAATATAAATTTGTAGTAGGTTTAACTAAAGATGATTTCTGCAATTTAGCAACAACTGTATTTACATAATAATACAAGGTTAATTAGTTCATATATTATTATCAACTATAGGGTTGGCTAGCTAACCAAAGCATCTTTCTTTGTGCTTGTTTCCTCACTCTGATCTGTAGATTATAGGGTGTATTTGATTCAAAGAAACTCGTGAGGATGGGAAAGAAATGGAAGAAGGAAATCCGTTCTTGTGTTTGGTTGATTAGAGGAATAGACGAGGAAAAGAGAAAAAGAAACTTAAGTCAAATTTAAAGTAAAAACCATGGAAAATAATTTTCCTCACCAAATTAGTAGTTTGATCTCAAATACCAGAATTTATTGAACAATCATCTGCACGTAGTACACAACAAAAAAAAGACTAACAATCAGGCATGCTCTTCTTGTTAAGTACGATATGTTGCACTCCAACACTAAATCATATACAACTCCAAGAAATTCGGAGAAAATAATTGTAAGAAAAATAATAGCTAACGACATCGCGAATTATCTATAAAAGAGGAGCATTATGCTAAAACTCCTCATCTCAAGCCAAGCAAGGAAATTTAAAACCAGTCTTTTGCTCACAGAGTTAAAATCATAATTATAACCATAAAAATAATCCAAGCCCTATCCAAGACTTACGCGTAGCAGTCAACGACCCCGCCGCCGCAGGTAAATAATTAAATAACAAACCCTAAATCAAATTAATCCCTTTTTTTCCCTTCTCCAACCTAATACATTTTTCGACTGTTCTTGCGCAGTTCTCGAGTACAATATGCATCAGCGGCTGGAAGTCTTATGTTCGCAATGATTTGTACACGGGCAGACATTGCATATGCAGTGGGAGTAGTGAGTCGGTAAATGACGAATTCCGGCAAAGAACATTGGAGCGTGGTGAAGAGGATCCTACGATATATCAGATGAACCCCAGATGTTGCATTATGTTACGGGGGAGCAGACTTTACTGTCAGAGGATATGTTGACTCCGATTATGCAGGTAATCTTAACAAGAGCAAATCTACCACGAGATATGTGTTCACTCTTACTATCGGAGCCGTAAGCTGGGTATCGGAACTTCAGTCCGTTGTCGCGACGTCAATAACTGAAGCTGAATATATTGCAGCTATGCAGGAAAGTAAAGAGGCGGTTTGGTTGAAAATGATCATGGCGGAACTCAGGCACGAACAAGAGAATATTCCTCTGTTCTGTGACGGTCAAAGTACCTTGCATCTCGCAACGAATCCAACTTTTCACTCCAGGTCAAAACACATATATATGCAGTTTCAGTATCACTTCGTTCGTGAGAAAGTAGAAGAAGACACAATAGATATGCAGAAAATTCATACAAAGGACAACATAGCTGATACTTGACGAAGGCATTCAACACTGATAAATTTATATGGTGTCGTTCTAAAAGTGGCTTAGTAGAGACGTAAACAAACATGAATGGCGAGGAAGAAAGAATATTATTAAGATCCGAGTGATCCTCAATCAAATCATCACGTGGGAGATTGTCAGAATAATCGGCTTTGAAAAGTCAAAGATAAAAAGATTTTTTTCAATTCATTTTCAAAGGCTTGCCTCATTTTTTTTACTTTGTTCACATTACCACTTTTGCCTATAAATAGAGCTCAAAGCAGCGAAAGAAAATCACCCCACAGAGAAGAGAAGAAAGAGATATTGAGAGGAGAGAAAAAATAATAGAGAGTTTGTGAGGTATTTTTCTCCAAATTACAAAGAGAGATATTGAGAGTTTTCTCCTACATAAATTGAGAGGCTGTAACTCCTATTGTTCCTCATAGATTCTTCTTCCTTACATGTGGTTTTACCCTGATTTGTTTGGGGGTTTCCACGTAAAATCTCGGTATCCATTTTATCTTTAATTGCTCAAATATTAGACATGGTGTTATTCGACCGGGTCCGCTGCCATGCCAACAAATATAATCTCATTTATGATCTTTCCCTGGAAGTTACGATGAAATTAATCACAATACGATGGAAAAATTCTCGAAGGAAAACATAACATTATGCAAAGGTCGAAGGAGAGGACAAGAGAAGAGAAGGAGCGCATGAACGCGGTAGAGCTACAAGTGATCGTATATGGAAGCATCTTATGAAAGACGCCAAGCATCTAGATACATTTTTCTTTGCGATCTATATGTGTTCTTGGTTACATAAATATATCATTTTTGACACTCCGATTATCTCTTATCAAAGAAACATTTTGCTAGAGAGATCACGGCCATGTATTCACCTGAAGATGCTTAAATTCCATCGAACAAGAGGGCTAGACACAATTTAATGAATATTATATATGGAAAACAGCGCCACCGGCCAATAGCGCGTCTCTCTGAATGCGCTAAATAATGCTTGTTGTCTTTATCAAGAACGTTTCACCTGCAAATGCCCACGCAAGCCTTGAATCGCCATTCTCAACACTCAAGAATTCGCCCGGTCTCATCTCTCCAACTCAGTGCTAGGATTACTTATTCGAAACTCTCATAACTTCATTCAGATAGATAGTTACAGTTTCTGTTTATTTAAAGACTCCATTGAGAGCGAGTGCAACGAGCCTCATTACAAGAGAGGGTTAGAAATTATATGCAACGAAAATTTGGTGATCAAAGTATTGCCCACTGGCTTACTCTGATCGGTTCAATTGACGGCTTGCTCTTTTTGGAATCCCCACTTAAGGCGAGGATATTCCTTAGTATGAAATCCAATCACTCACGAGTGCATCAAGACGCCACTCATGGATTTGGCGCAAGCAAAGTCAGCAAACAATACAAGGTTGTAAGGATCTTCAAGTTTGCGATGTGCGCGAGTTGGTAGCTGCAGCCATCGGAAAGGCCTCATTTAGCGGCAAGGTTGCTGATAACTTGGGAGGAAAGCAACGCGCTAGCTGCTCGTTTTGCCTTTATCTCGATATAAACAGCGACCCCAATAGCACGTCTAGCCGAATGCGCTAAATAATGCTTGTTCTCTAAAACGTTTCACGTGTAAATGTGTGTGCAAGATATGGCTCAGCGTACTCAAAACTCAAGAGTTTGCCGAGTCTCATCTCTCCAACTCAGTCTCAAGATTGCTTATCCAAAACTCTCACAACTACATTCTGACCATAACCATTTTTGTGAGATGGAAGACCCCATTGAGAGCGAATGTGATAGCCTCATTGCAAGAGAGGGCTAGAAATGATATGCAACGAAACATTTGGTGATCAAAGTATTGCTTTGGCTTGCTCTGATCATTGATGGTTTGCTCTTCTTTGGAATCCCAACTACAAATGATGATGTTCCTTACTTAATATGCAATAGTCACTCGTGAGTGCATCAAGCTTCAACAACCAAAAGGGACTCCTCGGTATATACAAGACGTCGCTCATGGATTTGGCGCAAGCAGATTGAGCAAACAACAGAAGGTTGTAAGGGTCTTCAAGTTTGCGAGTTGGCGAATTGGTAGCTGCAGCCATCGAGACGGCCTCAGTCAGAGGAAAGGTGGATGATAACTTGGACGAAAGCAAACCGCTAGGTGTCGTTCGAATGTGCATTTCTGAAACAGCACAACAATAGCGCGTTTCCCGGAATGCGCTAAGAATCTCTCTCTCTCTCTCTCTCTCTCTCTCTATATATATATATATATATATATATATATATAGTAGTCTCTTTGCGTTCTATTTCATATAATGTTCATTGATGTCAAGATAGACTAGAGGCCCTTTCGTAATGCTCCCCTTGGCAATGATAGAAACCACAATAAATACTCGTTTCCAATGTGATGGGAGAGTGTTCCAAGTATATATTGAAGGCTCCGACTTCAAACAATAGGGCAATTACCAAATCAAGGACGAGGTATGTATCATCTCTTCCCTTTTTTTTTTCATTTAAATGGTTCCTTCCTTTAAGATTCAAAATTGACTACATTATCGTATTAAGAAATTTATAACTATGTTTTTCATGCGAGTTAGATGCATTGATCGATTCGCTTAACACGAACGGCGTGCGAGGTAAGGGTCTTACAAAGTAGCTTCGCAAGTTATCATTACAAGAGAGGGTTACAATTTATATGCAATGAAACATAAGGTGATCAAAGTAGTGACTGCTGGATTACTCAGATTGATTCAACTGATGGTTTTCTCTTTTTTTTTTTTGGAATCCCAACTACAAGCGATGATGTTCCTTACTTGATATGCAATCCAACCACTCGTGAGTGTATCAAGCTTCCACAACCAAAAGGGACTCCTAGGTATATAGAAGACGTCACTAATGGATTTGGCGCAAGCAGATTGTACGGATCTTTTTCATGTTCGCGATTTGCACGAATTGGTAGCTGCAGCCATCGAGACGGCCTCATTCAGAGGCAAGGTGGATGATAACTTGGACGAAAGCAAAGCGCTAGTTGCTGCAATGTGCATTTCTGAAACAGTGCACCAATAGCGCATTTCTCCGAATGCGCTGCGAATCTCTCTTTCTCTCTCTCTCTCTCTCTCTCTCTCTCTCCCCCTATATACAATCTCTTTGCGTTCTATTTCATGTAAGGTTCATTGATGTCGAGATAGACTAGAGGCCCTTCCGTAATGCTCCCCTTGGCAATGATAGAGACCACAACAAATATATACTCGTTTCCAAGATGAAGGGACATAATATATTGAAGGTTCCGACTAACAGTGGGTCATTTACCAAATCAAGGACAAGGTATATATCGTCTATTCCCATCTTTTGTGCATTTAAAATGATTCTTTTTTCATGAGAGTTAAGATGCGCCGACGGTTCGCATAACAACGAAAGGCGTGCGAGAGAAGGGTCTTAAAAAGCAGCTTCGCAAGTTCTACAACAAAATATGGTCAAGTATTTTAGGCTTAGTTTCTTCTGTTCTTTTATAACTTGTGCGTAATATAAAACTTGATTGATGTTCTGAAATGTATATATTTTATTTAAGCAGCATGGAAATTGAGAAAACACCCAAGGTAGAGATGCCAAGTGATGGCCCTTCACTTTCCTTCCTCGAGAACTAGAGCACGAGGAAAGAGGTGTTGTGAATAATGTTGTTAGGTGAGGTACAATACCGACGAGATGAAGATGCAAATCGCGTTCTCCTTGTAACATAGAATATAAATGACACTTAGAGAAAAACATTGGATGATGGATAATCCTTTTTATTACTGTTATTTGTGATTTTTTGTTGGAACTTTTATTACTAAATTCTATCATCTGTATCTAACCGTTGTTTTCTTAGCCTATTTTGGTTGTCTGTATAATGTCCATACTCTTGGTAATATATCATGCGCTGTAAATATTTTGACGAACATTATCATAATGTTAGACGGATTCAGAGAATTCGGTTCTTGTCTGTTTGTGCTTCAAGTCAACTAATTTTAGTTTTCATCACTGGTAAAAAAAGGGTTTTCTTAAACAAAACTTGTCCACGAACATCGAGATTGTAAAGAAAGTTTTTTTCTTTTTAAAAGAGTTTTTTCATAAATTACATCTGATGCTTGAAGAAATGTTGACTTTTATAAAATTTCTATTAATGTCATATTTGTTACATCAAATTCATAAGGCTCGCGTGAATAGTAATTAATTGAGGTAGATGCAGTCATCAATTGGTCAGATTATGACTTCTAAAATTTCCTAAATGCTATTTAAGAAATGTCGCAACAATTATTCTATTTCTACTATTGACAAATTAACCCATTATATGAAAAGTAAATATTTATTTCCATTAACATGGACTCTATCCATTCTTCAAAATTTTTAAACGGCCGCCAAAATAAATGGGTTTGACACTATATGTAAGCACCGAAAACCCTAGTTTCACTATCCATATGCACTCAACTTTTCGGTTCTTCCACCATTTGTTCAAACATCAGAACTACGCTAATCCTCGCCTCCTTTTAGGTACGATTTTGCTTCTTTTTTTTTTATATGATTCTTCTTCAATCGGTGGTGTTGTAACGATCTTAGGGTTTGCACGTGTTATTTCGTGGACGTGTGTTAATTATTGTTTTTTTCTTCCTTTCTTCGTTGGTATATATCGTCGTATAACCAACGCCTATATTTTATCTATCTACTTATCTCTACACAGCTGCACAACCCCTGAGAAAATGGATAAACAGACAAGCATTGCAGATTTACCATTTGAAATCATCGTGGATATTCTCTCGAGGATTCCTATCAAGTCCGTCTTCACCTGTAAATGCGTGTGCAAGCCTTGGATCGCCCTTCTCCAAACTCGAGAGTTCGCCCGATCTCATCTCTCATACTCAGTGCCAGGATTACTTATCCGAAACTCTCACAACTTCGTTCAGACAGATATTTACAATTTCTGTGAATTTGAAGACTCTACTGAGAGCGAGTACAATGAGCCTCATTACAAGAGAGGGTTAGAATTTATATGCAATGAAACATTTGGTGATCAACATATTAACCGCTGGATTACTCAGATCGATTCAAAGGATGGTCTGCTCTTCTTTGGAATCCCAACTACGAACGATGATATTCCTTACTTAATAAGCAATCTAATTACTCGTGAGTGTATCAAGCTTCCACAACCAAAAGGGACTCCTAGGTCTATAGAAGACATCACTCATGGATTTGGTATAAGCAAAGTGAGTAAGCAATACAAGGTTGCAAGGGTCTTCAAAGAGGACAGGACTTTCGAACCCTATGGACTATCGAGCAATATTCCAGAATTCCTTTGCCAAATTTATACTCTCGGGACAGTATCATGGAGAAACATTACGACACCAAGTGAAACTTCGCTGGATTACACTCATTCATCTCCTGGCAAGCTTTTGAATGGAAATCTTCATTGGCTGGCTAGAGATTGTTTAAAGGGTTTTCTGTCGATTTCTTGCTTGGATCTTGAAACTGAACTTTTGACAGTACTTCGAGCTCCCGTGGAAGAATCTCGAACACAGGGAATGGAGATAGGAGTTTTCAGGGATCGTCTGTGTTTCTATGACTATCGGTCTTTTAGTAATGAGATCACTATATATCTGATGATGGCTGATGATGGAGAGGACGGGAGATATTGGACGAAAGAGTATTTCGTGAGAACTTCACCTTTTGATTCCCATTGGTTGGACGAGCTTCCTAGTGTGAGAATTTTCGGAAAGGCTGATCCATTATTGGTTTTCGACGATATATATTTGCTATGCTATTCTAAAAGGACTAAGGCCATGACGAAGCTCTCCATAACACATCTTGCTGGTGGAAGATTTTTCGAAGCAACATTATATAAACCGAGCTTTATTTCGCTGAAGGACTTTGAAACGGAGAATGAGAAAGTATTTGAGTTTGCACGTTCATTCGATTATATGAGCTGGTATGAGTGAATGAATGTTGAGGCATAGTAACGGAATTTGGAGTTTGTTTTTGCGTTTGTTAATCATGTGTGTCCAAGATCCTTATTTTATCCGAAGCTTCAAATGAATTATGTTTTGCGACTGTGAATCCTTGATGAATATTAATTTTGTGATACTTGGCTTGAATCAAATGAACCCTATTTTTGTTTCATTCGATAATCAGGATACTTGAAGTCGACATTCCAGAGCTCGCCAACATCTTAATAAAGAAGAATTTTTAATTTTGCTCGAAGATATATTTAAGTTTCAAAATTTGGTTAATGCCATGAAACTCTCAGAATGCTGCTATCGCTCACAAGATCCGAATAAATGAACCACCATAAATAGTAATTGAATTTTAGTATTAATTAGCAATTCCACAATGAGCGTGACGCTGACGCAGTTATCAACTGGGAGGGATTTTGACTTCTGAATGTTATTAAATGATATAGGAATGTTGTTTAAGAAGAATATTCTCTAATTCTATTTCTATTATTTGCAAATAGTCCAATATATTTAAATAAATCATCGTTTTTTTGTATCAATTCTAAGAGACTTTACCCATTAAACTGCTGCGTGGAATGGACACACTGATTCACCGAAAACCCTAGTTAACTATCACAACGTCACACAGCCATTTGTTCAAATGTCAAGCCCTAATAATCAATTTGCCCCTTCTTCTAAGGTATGATTTTAGGCTTTTTTATTTTATTTAATCAGTTGTGTTTTGTAGAGATGATATCAAGACGGTTTGCATGTGTGTTTTTCTCAATTTAGTCTTTTTTATTTCTTTCTATGCTGGTTTATATTTTTTCGTAAGGCTAAACCCATCTTAGTAGATACATATGGATGAAGAGGCAAGCTTATCAAATTTACTGTATCTACTCACATACCACTCAGGGATTCGGTGCGAGCAGACTGAGCAAACAATACAAAGTTGTGAGGATCTTCAAAGAATTAGAACCCAACGACGACCCGCCACCGAGCGTTCCCAAATTCGTCTTGCACCCTCGGGACGCTATCACGGAGAGGCATTTCGACGCCCCGCGACATGTTGGTGGATTGCAATATTACTGTTGTCCCAACGGTAGGCTTATCTCCATCGGTTGAGTAGCGATAGTATACGTCCCGAGTTTTATTTCGCTGAAAGAATTTGAGACGGAGAATGAGAGAGTATTTAAGACTGTACGTTCATTCTATTCCATAAGCTTGGAATGAATGGCATTTTTGGGTATGGTAACTGCCCTTTTGGAGTTTGTTTTGTGTATGTCAAGATCCTTAATTATTTTTTTCAGATCAAATGGATGATATGCGACTGTCAAGTGATGAAGCCTTGGAGAGAGGGCATGTAAATTTTCTTTTAGCATGACAAGAATTTCAATATAAATAATATTATATATATAATTATATATATGGTAATCTCTGTTGTAAAATTCAGCCTAGGCCATAGACAATGCCGTTCGCTTCGAAATCGAAGTGATTGAATAATCAGTTCCAATTTATTTTTGGAAAAAAAAAAATTCTAAATAAAAGAAGATCATTGTTATGTTGAGTGAAATTATTTATTTAGATGGACCAATTTGATACATCTTAACTTTAACATAGTAGCATATAAATTAAAACAATAAAAAAAGATGTATAGTCTACCTTTAAAACCGTCTAATTTCTCTCCTAAAAACCGTCGGATTAGCGGCGCATAGCAAATTTTACAATATTTTTCTGATAAGACACATATTGTTTTTTCATTTTCCTCTTTTTTTTTGGTAGGAGACTTAGCTCTAAAGTCTAAATGCACACAGCACTTCATATATATTCCTCCGTTCCAAACCGTTTTGGACATTTAGGGTATGACACGATTTTTAAGAAATTGAATATTTTAGTAATATAGTACAATTAAAAGGTGAAAAAGTGTATATTTTGACACGTCTTTTAAGAATATTTAATAGTATTATATTGAAGTCGTAGTTTTTTGCTATAAAAGGAAATGTCCAAAACGGTTTGTGACGCCCGATATAGTAAAATGTCCAAAACGGTTTGGGACGGAGGTAGTACATTTTATGGAATCCAAACGTAATAATATAATGACAAAAAATTTGAGATAGCTTTTATCATATGTACCATAATACGTTACCTTAGACACTAAGCCAATCCCGCGTTATATTTACAAACTAGATCAAATAGATTCCAGTACCAGTTCTATCTATTAAAATCTCCCGGGGCCATCGTAAAAATAGAAGTTTATGTTTAATACGTATATCATATATACTAAAATTTTATTTAACACGTCATAAATATACTAAAAATTTTAAAATTTCGCGGAAAACGTCCTACGCCACCGTTCTCAAGACGGGCACACACTTCTTCAGATACCAACAACATAACAACACGAGGAAGTCTCCATTGTCCATTAGAAGCACTCTCCTCGTATTATCCCTTTGCTTCGCTGTGCACTCCACCGACATCGACCTGCCAAACGCGGCCTCCGTATCCTCCCCAACTCCAACTCTAATTTTGTGATCGTCGGCGCTAGTTTTACCTTTATCTCGATATAAATTGTGCCACCCAATAGCGCGTCTCTCCGAATGCGCTAAATAATGCTTGTTGTCTTCAGCAAGAATGTTTCACCTGTAAATGCGTGTGCAAGATTGCTTATCCAAAACTCTCACAACAACATTCAGACTGACATTTATAATTTATGTGAGTGAAGCGAATGCAATGAGCTCATTACAATAGAGGGCTCGAAGTAATATGCAACGAAACATTCGGTGATCAAAGTTTTGACCGATGGATTACTTTGATCGGTTCAACTGACGGTTTGCTCTTCTGTGGAATCCCAACTAGAAGCGATGATGATCCTTACTTAATATGCAATCCAATCACTCGTGAGTGAATCAAGCTTCCACAATCAAAAGGGAATCCTCGGTGTGCACAAGACGCCAGTCATGGATTTGGCGCAAGCAGATTGACCAAACAATACAAGGTTGTACGGATCTTCATGTTCGCGATTTGCGCGAATTGATAGCTGCAGCTATCGATACGGCCACAAGAGAGGGTTACAATTTATATGCAATGAATTTCGGTGATCAAAGTATTGACTGATGGCTTATTCAGATCGATGCAACTTATGATTTGCTCTTCTTTGGAATCCCAAATACAGGCGATGATGTTCCTTACTTAATATGCAATCCAATCACTCGTGAGTGAATCAAGATTCCACAACCAAAAGGGAATCCTCGGTATGCACAGACGCCACTCATGGATTTGGCGCAAGCATATTGAGAAAACAATACAAGGTTGTACGGATCTTCATGTTCGCGATTTGCGCGAATTGATAGCTGCAGCTATCGAGACGGCCACAAGAGAGGGTTAGAATTTATATGCAACGAAACATTCGGTGATCAAAGTATTGACCGATGGCTTACTCAGATCGATGCAACTGATGGTTTGCTCTTCTTTGGAATCCCAACTACAAGCGATGATGTTCCTTACTTAATATGCAATCCAATCACTCGTGAGTGCATCAAGCTTCCACAACCAAAAGGAATCCTCGGTATGCACAAGACGCCACTGATGGATTTGGCGCAAGCAGATTGAGCAAACAATACAAGTTTGTACGGATCTTCATGTCCGTGATTTGCGCGAATTGATAGCTGTAGCTACGGCCACAAGAGAGGGTTACAGTTTATATGCAACGAAACATTCAGTGATCAAAGTATTGACTGTTGGATTACTCAGATCGATTCAACTGATGGTTTGCTCTTCCTTGGAATCCCAACTACAAGCGATGATGTTCCTTACTTAATATGCAATCCAATCACTCGTGAGTGCATCAAGCTTCCACAACCAAAAGGGACTCCTAGATATATAGAAGACCTCACTCATGTGTTTGACGCAAGCTGATTGTACGGATCTTCATGTTCGTGATTTGCACGAATTGGTAACTGCAGCCATCGAGACGGCGTGGATGATAACTTGGACGAAAGCAAAGCGCTAGCTGCTGTCGAATGTGCATTTCTGAAAAAGCGCACCAATAGCGCATATCTCCGCGCTGCGAATCTCTCTCTCTCTCTCTCACCCTCTCTCTCTCTCTCTCTCTCTCTCTCTCTCTCTCTCTCTCTCTCTCTCTCTCTCTCTCTCTCTCTCTCCCCTATATATATAATCTCTTTGCGATCTATTTTATACAAGGTTCACTGATGTCGAGATAGAATAGAGGTCCCCCCTTACAAATTATAGAAACCACAACAAATACTCGTTTCCAACATGAAGGGATAGAATATATTGAAGGTTTGACTTCAAACAGTGAGGCTGTTACCAAATCAAGGATGAGGTATATATCATCTCTTTCCCATTTTTTGTGCATTTAAAATGATTCTTTTTTTCATGAGAGTTAGATGCGCCGATCGGTTCGCTTAACAACGAAAGACGTGCGGAGAAGGGTCTTAAAACAGCTTGGCAACTAGCAAGTTCTACAACAGAATATGGTTAAGTATTTAGGCTTCTTTTCTTATGTTCTTATAACTTATGCGTAATGTATAACTTGATAGATGTTCTAAAGTTTTTGAAGCAGCATGGAAATTGAGAAAACACCCAAGGTAGAGATGACAAGTTATGGCCGGTTGGGATACTCTATTCCACCTTTCTATTCCACTAATTAATATTATATGATTTCTTATCCTACTGATCACAATTTCTCTCTCACACCACATACCAGGTAACCTATTTTCTCTCTCATATCACATTTCTCTCTCTCTCTCTCTCTCTCTCATATCAAATTCATATTCTCTCTCCCCCTTCTCAAATTTGGAAACTTTAAAAAATATATAAAATCGGATAAAATTGTTGCATATATGTCAATCAATAATAATTAATTTCTATTTTCGATCAAATATTTATAATTATTTTCTTGCAATTGAACTTTTAATAAGACAAGAAAATAATAGAAAAAATATATTGTGAATTAATGATGCGAGTTCAACATAAAATTAGTGAAAGTATAAGAAACGTGTAAATTGATAAAGATAAAAAGAAAGTGGTACCACATATTTCAAAAACAAAAACTAAAATGAGTATAAAGGAGAACAAAGTAGTTCGCACGTCAACTAATTATAATAAACCCTAAACCCAATACTCTAACCTTAAACTGAAACCCTAAACCCTAAAGCCTAAATCATTTCCTAAATCTTATTCCCTAAACCTAAACCTTTGAACCTGAACCATAAACACGAAACCCTAAACTCTGAATTCCGAACCCTAAACACCAAACCATGAACCCTGAGTCCTAAATCCTGAACCCTAAACCTAAACCCTAATCCTGAACCCTAGACCCTAAGGAGATATAAATAAGAAATGTAAGATATTTTTGAAGAAAAGAGGAAAAAGTGTGTGATATGAGAGAGAAAAAATAGTTTACAAAAGGAAATCTAAAATTGAAAAGGAGGAGAGAGAATATAAGATTTGATATGAGTTGGAAAGAGGTTACCTGGGATGTGTGGGAGAGAGATTGTGATGGATAGGATAAAGATCATATAATATTTATTATTAATTGGTGGAATATTTAGTGGAATAGAGAATCCCAAGCTGAGTTATGGCCCTTCACTTTCCTTCCTCAAGAACTAGAGCACAAGGAAAGATGTGTTGTAATGTTGTTAGGTGAGGTACAATACCGACGAGCTGAAGATGCAAATAGGATTCGTTATAACATACAATATATATTACACTTAGAGAAAAACATCGGATGATGGACGGAGAAAACCAAAATGGTGCTCAATGTTTATGAACTAATTTAGACACCGATGTTTCGCGTGGACCAGTTTAGTTCCCGATGTTGGCGAATTTGAACCAAATTGGTCCTGCTGTTAGATCTCCGTCAATTTGGATGGAAACTGGACACGTGTCGACATGCGATTAGTCTGACTTTAAAATCATAAATTAACATTAAAAAAGGTAAAAAAATTCAAAATCTTTGCAACAGATTTCATCGGGATAATAGAAAATTAGGGATCTTTGATGATTTAATAGGCGACTTATTATTATTCCTAATCATGAAAAAAGTTCAAATAAAAATGAAAAATTCAAAAAACAAATAGAAAATACTGATAAAGTAAATTAAATCAAATAAAGAGAGAATAAAAACTTATTTAATTATCATAAATGAAACCAAATAAAAAATAAATCGAGAAGAAAAAAATATTAAAATATAAAATTAAAATAAAGTAAAAATAAAAGAGAAAATAAAGATACACTAAAAATAACTAAAAGAGAGAGAGGAGTCTATAATAAAAAAAAAATAAAAATTAAAGATAAGAAAAAATATATATTTATTTATTAAAAACTAAATAACGAAAATAAAGATCTAAAAAGTTTACAAGAATTCCTGACCACATCCCTACTAAGTTAACGAGGACACAGTCGTCCTAGTTCTCAATTTTTTAACAAAAATACTGAAACCATTACGTCCTCATTAACTTGGTAGGGATGGAGTCGGGAATTCTCGCAAACTTCCACTGACGTTTTATCTTTATTTTTTGTATAATGTCTATAGTCCTGGTAAAGATATCATTGGCTCTGAATAAAAATCATGTTTTGTGCATCAAGTCATAGTCAACCAAACCTGAGTTTTTCATATCACTGGTAGAAAGGGTTTTCTTAAACAAAACTTGTCCAGGAACATCAAGATGTCAAAGAAAGTTGTTCCTTCTAGAAGCGTTTTTTCATAAACTATATATGATGGATGCTTGAAGAAATATGAACTTTATAAATTTTCTATTAATGTCATGTCTTTTACACCAAATTCATAAGGCTCGCATGGATCTTGTTGTCAGTTCTTGACTGTTTTCTTATGTATCCCTTCCATAAAAACTCGGACAACGTCGACTCAATCCACTTGGCATACCAAAATAGTAGTTAATTGAGGTAGACGCAGTCATCAACTGGTTCAGATTATGACTTGTAAAATTTCATAAATGCTACTACTATTTAAGAACTGTTCTGTTGCGAAATTTTTTCTATTTCTGTTCCCTAATATAATTAACAAAAGTTGGAAAATAAATAATCATTTGCATTTCAACATAGCATAGACTCTATCCGTTCTTCAAAATTTTAAACGGCCTCGGAAATAAATGGGTTTGACACTATATGTAAGTGTACCGAAAGCCCTAGTTTCACTAACCATACGCACACAAAATCACGTTTCATCCACCGTTTGCTCCTGAGTCTTCTTTAATCGGTAACGATCTTACTGTTTCCATGTGTTGTTTCATTGGTAGATCGTCGTATAATCAACGCCTAGATTTATCTATCTGTTGATCTCTACACAGCTGAAACAACTCGGTGAAAGCCCTCAAACCCGCTCGGGAAATGGACAAACAGACAAGCTTTACAGATTTACCGTTTGAAATCAGCATCGATATTCTCTCGAGGATTCCAATCAAGTCCGTCTTCACATGCAAATGCGTGTGCAAGCCTTGGATCGCCCTTCTCCAAACTCGAGAGTTCGCCCGATCTCATCTCTCCTACTCAGTGCCAGGATTACTTATCCGAAAGCCTTATGACTATGAGACAGACATATACAATTTCTGCGAGTTTGAAGACGCCATTGAAGGCGAATGCAATAGGCCTCATTACAACTGTGAGTTTGGAGACCCTACTGAAAGGGAATGCAATGTGCCTCATCACAAGAGAGGGCTAGAAATGTATTGCAACGAAACATTCGGTTATCAAAGTATTCACCGTAGGATTGCTCTGATCGATTCAATTGACAGTTTGCTCTTATTTGGAATCCCAACTAGAAAAGGTGTTCCTTACTTATTATGCAATCCAATCACTCGCGAGTGCATCAAGCTTCCACAACCAAAAGGGACTCCTTGGAATGTGCACAACGCCACTCAAGGATTTGGCGTAAGCAGATTGAGCAAGCAATACAAGGTTGTAAGGATCTTCCAAGAGGATTATGGGACTTTCGAGCCCTATTGATCAGCAAGCAATATTCCAAAATTCCTTTGCCAAATTTACACCCTCGGGACAGTATCATGGAGAAGCGTTACAACGCCAAGCGAGACTTCGCTGGATTACACTCATTCATCTGCTGGCAAGCTTTGGAATGGAAACCTACATTGGCTGGCTAGAGATTGTTTAAAGGGTTTTCTGTCGATTTTTTGCTTGGATCTTGAAACTGAACTCTTGACAGTATTTCGAGCTCCCGTGGAAGAACCTCACATGTATGGAATGGATATAGGAGTTTTTTAGGGATCGCCTGTGCTTCTATGACCATCGACCTTCTGGGTTTGAGATCGCTATATATGTGATGATGACTGAAGATGGAGATGACGAGAGATATTGGACGAAAGAGTATTTCGTTAAAACGATGCCTTTTGATTCTGACTGGTTTTACGAGCTTCCTCGTGCGAACGTTTTCGGAAAGGCTGATCCATTATTGGTCTTTAACGATATATATTTGCTATGCTATTCTAAAAGGACTAAGTCCATGGTGAAACTCTTCTTAGTTGTTCTTACAAGTGAAATATTTTTCGACGCAGTATTATACACCCCGAGCTTTATTTCGCTGAAAGACTTTGAGACGGAGAATGAGAAAGTATTTGAGTTTGCGCTTTCGTTCGATGAATCAAGCTGGATTGAGCGCGAAATGAGGATGACTTTTGAGGCATAGTAACGGACTTTTATAGTTTGTTCAAGATCCTTCTTTTGTCCGAAGCCTCATATGAATGATAATTTAATTTGCAACTGTGAGGTGAGGTGATTTATCCTTGATGAATTTGTTTTTGTGATAACTTGGCTTGAATTAAATGAACCCTATTTTTGTTTGCTTTCGACAATCAGGATACTTGAAGACAATCCAGATGCTCGGCAACATCTTAAAGGAAGAATTTCTATTTTGCTAAGAAGAAATATTCTAGTTTATAGAATTTAGATAAATGTCATGAAACTCCCAGAATGCCTATCTGACGCTGTTGTAAAACTTGGCCTAGGCGCTAGAAGGCCCTTTCCGTGGTGATTTTCGTTAGGCGGCTAAATTAATCAGTGGAACCAATTAATCGGCCAACTAGGCGGTCTCAATATTTTCTTTTGGAAAATAATTCTACACACATTTTTTGGGGAAAATTATTTCTTATTAAACAAACATTACTAGGATAAACACTATTTGTTTAAATTGATAAATTTGACATGCCTTTACTTCAGTATATTGGTATATAAATAAAAATAATAAAAAAACCGGTATACCGAATAATTTCAGCCTAGAAACTGCCTAGCCCTCACGTCTACAGCCTAGAAACTGCCTAGCCCTCACGTCTACTAGGAGGGAATCATATTTACTTAGATACAACTCACGGATTCGGCGTGACGCGAGCTAGCAGACTGACCAAACAGTACAAAGTTGTGAGGATCTTTGACACACATATATACTCTTATATATTGGCATTATTGAGATGGACTATAAATATAAAAAATCATTGTTTAGATTGGCGTTATTAATTTAGATGGATAAACTGGATACACATATACTTTTTACATGTTAGCATATAAATAAAACTTTAATAAAAAATATATATTGCATCTATTTTCTAGCCTATAAACTGCTTAAGCTGTCTACGCGCTAAGTCCCCGCGAGTGTCCGTTTAGCGCCTAGTGAATTTTATAACATTGTGCGTAAGACAATAAATAAGTGTGATAGATCACATCTTTTCATTTTCCTCCTTTTCTTGGTAGGAAGACTTATCTCTAAAGCACATAGCACTTTTTGATCTCTACATGTAGCAACGTAAAGACAATAACAAACTGAGATATCTTTAATCATATGGACCATGATACCTGACACTCATTTGGGTCTAACCCAACTCCTCCATTATATTTACAAACCAGATCAAATAGATCTTCAATACCAGTTCTAAAAATCTCCCACGGGGCGTCGTAATAGAAGTTCATATTTAATACGTATATCATCATATACTAAAATTTTTTAACATTTCGCGGAATTCATTGCTACGCCACCGATCTCGAGACGGGCACGCACTTCTTCGGGCACCAACAGCACCGCGACGCGAAGAAGTCTCCATCTATCTGACTGTCCATTAAAAGCACTCTCCTCATATTATCCCTCATTTGCTTCGCCCCGCACTCCACCGACCTCGACCTGCCAAATGCGGCCTCCATTTCCTCCCCAGTTGTAACCCTAATTTTATTGCAATCGCCATTGGATTTCTCGACGACTTCGACGGCCCACAAAATCTTTTCGTGCGTTTTGCTACGGTGGGGAACGTCGTGGGTCACCGAGTTCCTCCAAGGCGGCAAACCACCGTTCGGCCTCAAGAAATTTCCCCACAACGACCTGAGCCTAACCTGCATGCCGTCCCTCAAGGGTTCCCATTCGGTCGAAGGGTCGCCCTCGTTATTAGGGCGCGTTTGGACGACCTTTTTCCCCGTGACGCCCGGGAGGAAAGGAGCGCTCGAGGCTGCGAGGTACGTGCCGAAGTGGCTTTTGAGGCGAATTAGGTCTTTCCCCTCGACGAGTTCGACCGTCCAAAGGGCGTTTTGGGAAGAACGGTTTTTGTCTTGGGTTATGGTTAGGCGGTCTTCTTCGGCGGTTAGGTACTTGTCGGTGTGGGCTACGAGGCGAATCGTCTTGGCTTTCATGAAGAGATCCATGGTAATGAGAAATGGTTATTATTACAAGCAAGGCTTTCACGAATGCACAAAGATGTTTTCTTTTATGTTCTTCTTTTGTTTTTTACAGTGAAGGCCAATGGATTATTCGTGGAGAGGATTATGTATGTGTGTATTTTGTGGAACAACTACCCCTACCCTATTTCTTTTTATTTATCTAGATTTAATCCGCTTTTATCCCGTGTGATATTCGTGTGTTTTATTTATTTTTGGTGTTTTAATTTGATCATTACATAGTGGAGTTGCCTGGATTTAAGGGTTTTCTCTCGTTTTGTGTTAGCCTTTTGTTAGGTTGAAATGATTGGTGAATGGTGAGAGATTATTCTTTGCATGATATAATAATATTTCGAGACTCGTGACTTGAGTATGATGAATTTTTATTCTTTTATTTTGTTTAGAAATATAATTTAGCATGGAGAATCATGATTTGACAAATATTCCTTTTAGCTATATTTTATTTATTAATCGGATCCTATTTGGTATAGTGATCCCCTAGTGAGCGGACATCTACACATAAATACCTAATTGAATAAATTTTCTATTCATAGGTACCCATGTCAGAAAATTCTACAAATAGGTACCAATTTAATTTTTACCAGTTTCTTCAGTCATGCCGTACCTTCATGTGTATGTATGGCCTACCATAACATGTTGATATAGGGTACCTAAATGTGTTCATACGGCGTACCTAAATGTGCTAATACGGCGTACCATTTTCTATATATAGGGTACCAAAATGTGTTGATATAGGGTACCCGAATGTGTTGTATGCCGTACCTGCGGCGGATCGAGTACCTATCTGCAAAAAAATTATTCTGTTAGGTACCTACATATTAAAAAATCCTGACAGGGTACTAAATTACAAGTTTTTTACAGAGGAGGTATTTATGTGTAAAGACATGAGATAGTTATATGTTATTCAAATTGAGGAATATTACTAGTGAATAGTGATTTTGTAAACCCTTTTTGTTGGATTGGATTGAGAAAAATACAATATAATCAATTATCAACTAAACAATATATTAAGTAAATAATTAGCAATAATGTTAAATTACCAAAAAAAGAAGGGAAAAAGGGCGGGAAATTCCCAATAATCCCAAATCCAAGCCTCCGTTCATCTCATCGGAGAAAACGGAGCAAAGACATTCTGACGACTAATGGCGAGCGGTGGTGGTCGGCCCATCAGAGCATTGAACGTGGCGGAGAAGCCATCCGTAGCAAAGTCCGTCTCCTCGATTCTGTCGAAGAATCCGTCGAACGGCGGAGGAGGACCGAGGGTCCGAGACGGACGGTCTAGATACAACAAGATCTTCGAGTTCAACTACGTTGTCGAAAATCAGAACTTGCAGATGTCGTTCACTTCCGTCACGGGGCATCTCATGGAACTCGAATTCGATGAACGGTATAGAAAGTGGCACTCTTGCGACCCAGTTGACTTGTACCACGCGCCGGTTAAGAAATATGTTCCTCAGGTATGATGAATTTATGACATTTCTTTCAGCATTTGTGTGTGAGTTCACTTCCTTGTTCGAATGATCTGAGACTAAGGCAAGACAGAGCCGGGCTAGTTGATTAAATCTGCTGACTCGATCTTGTTTTCCTAGGAATAAGATGAATCACATGGAGGAGCCTCTTCTTTTTTTATTGTTTTGGTGTTTGAAGTGATTTGAAGCGCTATCTATGTTTAGTGTAATTATCTAAAGTCCCATCTTCGGTCGATCAAGCAACTCATTCCCTTCGATGTATACGTAAAGCTTGGTCGCATGGAAAAAACCCACCATCTTTTGTTATGTGTCATAATTTAGTGAAATAGTTCAATTGAGGTATTCTAGTCTGGTTGACGTTGGGCTAATAATTAGAGAACGTGGAAACAGAAGTTTTCCAAGGTCTCTGAAATTTTAGAAGATGTTGGTGTCTAATTCGTATACATGATAAATATGAAGATGTTTGATCAGTGTTTATGCTTCTTCAGTTTTGCTCTCTACAGTCATTACTGAATGTAAAATATGTGACTACATGTCTTATATTATTCAGGATAAGTCAGACATCGAAAAGACCCTGGAGGAAGAAGCTAGAAAGTGTCAGTGGCTTATTTTGTGGCTTGATTGTGATCGTGAGGGAGAAAACATAGCATACGAGGTGGTGGAAGTTTGCACACGAGCAAATCGCAATCTTAACATCTGGCGAGCTCGCTTCTCTGCCCTGATAGATAGGTATAATGCCTTGATCTTATTGTTCAACTTGTTAATGCTGATTCATTTTACTTTGCATATGAAGAAAAAGAAAACTTTGAATGCCCAGGGAAATTCATTACTCAATGCAGCACCTTGTGAGGCCAAATCAATTGTTTTCTGATGCAGTAGATGTTCGGCAGGTGGGTTGTCTAGAACTTTGTATCTTTTCATAATGTTTATATTTTTGTCATGCAATAAATGACTCAGAGCTAGAACTTCTGCACTTGTCCTAAATGTTATGGCTATAGCTCTAAAAACAAAGTAAATGAGAAATCAGCTGTCTGTATATGCAGGAAATAGATCTTCGAATTGGTGCTTCTTTCACACGTTTTCAGACCATGCTTCTTAGAGATGCATTTGTCCTTGATTTTACTACAGATGACAGAAGTATTGTTTTGAGCTATGGGCCATGTCAGGTGAGAGCAAAAGCTTCCTTCTTTAAGCGAGCAAGATAATGAGTTTGCAGTATAAAATTGTCATTATTTCATATAAGCCTTCCACGTACGTTTTAGCTTTTCTAATAATTGTTTACTTGCCCAAAACTTACATGGCGTGGTGCTAATTGTAAGTATTATGCAGTTTCCTACGCTGGGTTTCATTGTTGAGAGGTACTGGGAAATCCAAGCACATGAACCTGAAGAATTCTGGACCATCAACTGCACTCATACTTCAGAAGATGTCACTGCTACATTTAATTGGATGTAATATATATCATCTTGCATCATCTTGTTGTCTATACTGATAAAAATTGAATCTTGACTCTCTGAGTTTTTTCAGGCGCGGTCATTTGTTCGATCACACTTGTGCGACGATATTGTATGAAATGTGTCTCGAGGAACCGACTGCAACCGTGAGTCTCCGTGAAA
Organism: Craterostigma plantagineum; assembly: GCA_027422505.1. Lineage (NCBI taxonomy): Eukaryota > Viridiplantae > Streptophyta > Magnoliopsida > Lamiales > Linderniaceae > Craterostigma > Craterostigma plantagineum. The sequence continues at coordinate 28,205,066 of JAPQWV010000003.1, read as the reverse complement.
ACTATCTTTCAGAAAGAGAATAACCTCGTTGCTTTTCAGTCTGATGTAAGAGAAAGCATGATATGCTTCGACAGGTAACAAATGTTAGACAACAAGAGAAGCTTAAATATCCTCCTTATCCTTTAAGCACCATTGAGCTCGAAAAGAGAGCTTCACGCTACTTTAGAATGAGTTCAGAACAGACCATGAAGGTATCTTTCTGCTGTTTTAGTTTTACACATCATATCATTTTTTGTAATTTGGAGTGGCTTTTCAAATTATGTTCTTTTGTGGAAGTTAATACTCTCCTAAGTTAGCTTCTATTCGTATTCTATATTTAATTATTTCCATGGAAAATCTACCCAGTTATAAGTTTATTTGTTATATTTGACCCAAAACTAGGGACCAAATCCCAGCATCTGACTTAAGTTCGTTTGTGGTTGTTTCACCGATATCTTTCAACAGAAGTACTTTTCCAAGATCAATGAGACATTTTCATATTTTCACATCTTTTCAGGATCATACTCACAAATTTATACATTCTCATATATGGATATTTAATTGTTTGCTACTAGTTTCCCTTGTAGGTAGCAGAAGACCTCTATCAAGCTGGTTTCATCAGTTATCCACGAACGGAGACTGACAGTTTCTCTGTAAGAACGGATTTGCAGGTAATAGCCGTCTGTCAGAAGGTTCCTGACCATTCTTGTTTCCTGATTTCTACATTTCGTGTCTTAAACATTTCCCTGAGAAACGAGTTGACATGGTATTTATGCAGCATCCTATTATTTGGAAGAGGAAAACAATACTCTCATAACAGATTTGTTTCCCCCTTAGAGCACATCCTTACCTACACCTACATTGAACTAAATGTTCAAAGCAACTGGCTTTGTTCTTTTCCATCATGTTCATTTGAGTGACATAACAGTATTGTCTTCTTTACAAATCAAATCTTGTCTTTTGTTTTTGTTTGGTATCCATCTGATCTCTTTTCGATTGGTACAGGGAATTGTGCAAGAACAGCAAGGACACCCAGTATGGGGATCATATGCGCAACGGCTGCTGGATCCTTCAGCTGGCCTCTGGAGAAATCCCAGTGGTGGTGGACATGACGACAAAGCTCACCCTCCAATTCACCCGACAAAATTTTCAGTTGGAGAATCTGGATGGAGTCAAGATCACCATGTCAGTCTTTTTTCGTGTATCTTCTAATTGTTTGAATCACTCTATTAGTCTATTTGCATATAAATTATTCTCTATCATTTTCCATGGTTTGGAATAACTGAAGATGATAAAGTGAATTCCTCTGTGACAGAAAGTATATGAGTTGGTTGTTCGCCATTTTCTCGCCTGTGTTTCTCAACCAGCTGTAGGTGCTGAGACTACAGTTGAAATTGACATTGCTGGTGAACAATTTTCTGCATGTGGCAGGATTATACTTGCTGTGAGTCTATGTTCTTCCTGAATTTCCTGTGATAATAGTTTGGTTCCAACATGTTCACCTGATTGTGGCTGTTTTAATCATGCTTATGCTTCACTTTGGATACACTTTCTGTAAATTGTTTAGTCTTGTGATATTCATGATTTGGGTCATTGATGCCATGTAATTTTCTCTGTGTTCCAGAAAAATTACTTGGACGTTTATCGATTTGAAACATGGGGAGGTTCTATCATTCCTACGTACACCTATGGGCAGCAGGTTTATTATAATTACTAGCTTGCGTAATCTGCTGTCAATTGATTCTGAATTGGCGGGTTTCTCGTTGGAAATTATGAATATATGAATTATGATACTGATTCTTGAATGTGCCTTGATGCAGTTTGTTCCTACAGTATTGACTCTTGATTCAGGCATCACCAGACCTCCACCACTGTTAAGTGAGGCTGATCTACTGGGCTGCATGGATAAGGTGTGAATCTGTAAAATTTGGGTTGGCTGATACTTTTTTTCGATACGTTCAGAGAAACGTTAAGTTTCTGATATTGTTCTTGCTTTAAATTTAACAGGCTGGTATTGGAACAGATGCGACAATGCATGACCACATAAAGAAGCTTCTTGATCGATTTTATGCCACTAAAGACGCAAACACTCGATTCTCACCTACAAAACTTGTAAGTAACATATTCTTTAAGATGTATTCGTTTTACCATGCTTTTTTCTTTTTGGGTTTCAAGTTATGTGAGGCATATGTGCTTTATTTATAATTAGAGAGAGTTTTGTAAGTGAAATATAGTGATTTGATCTTACCATAGCTACTTCACTTCCAGCTTCTATCTTTGCTGGTAGCCTCTTCAGATCGCACATGTATGTAATGTGTACTATAACTTAGAATATACTATATCGAGATAAGCAACTGCATGTATGTCTGAGTGCCATGGAACTGATGTCCTCCATGGCAAGATTCCATCTTCTTTATGAATTAGCAACGGTAATGACTAATGTGGTAGTCTCGTTAGAAATGTCATTGTAATATGCGAGACTTCAAGATCTAAACGAGGGGCAATATGCCACAAGCGTTCAACTGTCATAATTTTGATTCTTTATTAATCATGCTGGATGTGTTAGGACGTTCACTGGATCCTTCCTATTCCTTTGTCTGTCTTCTTTTCAAATTTTTTTCATTATTTTATTATATTGAGTGAGACTGTATTTATTTTTTACTCTCTGCTTACAGTTTTGCTTGCCATTTATAGGAAGATTGTTTATATGCTCCTAATATGATATAAACTCAACTATTTCAGGGGGAAGCACTTGTAATGGGATATGACGATATGGGGTGAGTGTTGTTATTTGACCTTAGCTTTGTTTTTATGTTCTCGGTCATGGGCATACGATTACTGCACAAAATTTGGCTCTTCACAGATTTTAAACCAGTCTGATGTACTCTGATGATAATTAGTAGATAAACTTCAATGCTCCTTTCTGGAAAAAATTGTCCATTTCATTGGGCAAATGTAGTGATGCAAACCGCGTGTTGCACAATGTAAAATTTCTGTTGATAAATGTGAAATAACCACTCGTAAAATAGAATATATGTAGAACCTCTATTGATTTGGAATATGGAGGATCTAAGACTGTCCTTGCCCCAGTTATGAACTGTGGAAACCATATCTCCGAGCTATGATGGAGAGTGACATGAAGGCAGTTAGCATGGGAACAAAGACAAAATCTGAAGTTCTGGAAACTTGTCTTCAGCAAATGAAGGCATGCTTTGTGGATGTAAGTTATTGCTTCTGAAAAGCTGAATTTTGTTTAGTCCAGAAATCTTATTGGTGATACCTCCTTGACGAGCACAATTCAGAAAAATTTTACTCATAAATTTGTTTTTCATGTTAGTATGTTTGATATTTAGTCTGTGTCTTTGTCCTACTCTCAACCTCTCAGCATTGGGCTTAACTTTCAGGCTCGGACAAAGAAAGAAAAGCTTTTTGAAGCCATGGCCCTCTTCTTTGACAGGTGACTCACGTACTTAGTCTCATGATCGAAGAATGATTTACTAGTACTTGCTATTCAAATCAAACAGATCTAGTGCCAATGTACTCAAGGTTTATTATCTATACTTGCTGTCTATTCAGATCAAACAGATCTAATGCCAATGAGTCACATTCTATTGGAGATTTTGTTCGAAAATGTGGACTCTGCCGGGAATCAGATATGGTGCTCAGGAAAAAACCGGTACTTACTTTTCCCTTTATCAGATACTGTTCTTGTAATGGTTAAGGAGAAAAATTATCTGGACACTTTGACATTTTGAGTTCAAATGGTAGAGAATCTTGATATATGCTTGTAGTCTATCTGCAATCTCAATCCATGCCAGTTGGCTAACATCTCTTCTGTATTGTGTGTGGCTCCTTTTCAATCAGCTGGACTCTAGTAGTTGTTCCTGACGAATGTCTCTTTGAATACTCGGGCACTAAACTATTAATCGTTTTTAGTCTCCATTCTGATATTTGATGATTTTCCATCTCCATCTCAGGATGGGAATTTCATGGTGGGGTGCTTAGGTTTCCCTCAAGTAAGGGGTTCTTGACTATTTTTTTCCTTAGGGCGATCTCTTTTACTTTATGCCTATGCATCCAAACAATTAAATCCCTTTATTCTCTGTCCCTTTGCAGTGCAGAAATGTTGTCTGGCTTCCAGGGCCTGTATCTGAAGCATCAGTAACCACCAATATCTGCAGTAATTGTTCTCCAGGTCACTATAGTTGGATTTAATTGTTTTCCAAAATCTGTCATACACCATAAACCCAGTTTTGCATAATTGACTTTGTTATCTTGGAAATATAACTTCTATATATCTTAACTTAATATGTTAATTTCATGCGAACGATCGTTTTTAGGTCCTGTACACATGATTCAGTTTAAATTTCGGCGGCTAGAGATTCCTCCAAACTACAATATAAACCATTTGGGTAAGAGAGAACTCCCAAAAGTTTTGTACTTTCAGTTTGTGATTTCATGGGATCACAGTACGTAGTGTGTTCTTAGTGTTTTTAAGTGGATGCCCAAGAAATTCAGTTTTTGTTGTCTTAAGGTAGCGCCAACACATTTAAGTTAATGCTGCTGGAGCCATTGCAAAAGGAAACCAATTACATCGGACAGTATGACATCACACATGATATCTAAAAAAATAATATGGTTTCTTGCGTAACAGAAGTTCTGTGATGATATATAATGCTGGTTTATACAAGATCTGAATGCAGTTGAGAATTAGGCAAGATTTTTTCCTATTACCATGTATTTCTGCTTGGAACTAAGCTAGCCTATAGAGAGAGACTATGTTGTAGAGAAAAAAAAGAATCATGCACGGAACTTAATTAAATATCTTAACTCCATTAGCTTAGAGCACACTGACTCTAATGAGCTTCTACTCCTTCAAAGGTTGCATTGGTGGTTGTGATGATATTCTGAGGCAGCTGGTGGAAATTTGTGGTACTGGTTCCCGCAATAATTCTAACATTCCAGGTATACCTCTCCGAGGAATTATTCTTAATTTCGTCATACGTATACGATTGCCCAGTGGTTCTTATATAACTGTGAAGTATCAACATCAGAGAGCACAAAATTTCGAGGATGCAAAAAACATTACTCGTATAAGCATGGATATCCTGCTCTAGGCTTATCATAAGTCTCAATGTGCATCAGCTTAGTAATGAGATGCATTAGATACACCCGAACCTGCTCATTCTTTTTAAACACTTTGTGGATAATAATTATATACACATCACGGTTTATGTGTGATACGATAAATTGTTGTAACTTAGCAGTTCTCTGGTGATGATAGGCCAGTGTTAAGATACAATTATAATAGTAATGTTGCCTTTTATTGACTTCAGTACTTTCTATTTTCCAGTAATTTCATGTTGCTTCTTCTGTTAATACTTGTTTTAGGAAGAGGACAAGGTAATGCTTCTGCACCTAGAAGTGCCCAACGTAGTAACGTCACCGGCCAGACGAGTTGGCAGTCAGCAAGTTCTCTTGGCTCGAATTTTCAGCAGAATTCACGTGATCCCAACACAAGATATCAGAATCCTTCAGCTCAAAATGGTACGTTTTGCACTTGATACGACTTTCTAGTTTTGGTGCCTGTAGCTGTTTTCTTACCCATCTTCCAATTTGTTATTTGCCATTGACTTTCTGATCTACCCAAATATGCGCCCATGCTCTTCATATTCCTTCCATCACTAGCTGTGAATCCTTTGCTCATCATTTAAACTATTACTATTTACTTACACGCAGGAGAAGCTTCCATTCAATGCACTTCATGTGGAGCAACCTGCAATCTTCGAACCGCCAATACTGCAGCAAATAGAGGGAGGAAATTCTTCTCATGTCAAGCTCAAGGCTGCAACTTCTTTCTGTAAGTCAAACGTGTCGAATAACCAATGCACGTCAAAACTTAGCACAAGTTCATTCATCCCCAGCCATGGTTGAATAATTTAGTTCTTTTCTATTTTCCTCTGTGATTTAGTTGGGAAGAAAATGCAAATGATGGTGGCATGACAACTCCTAGACAAGCGTCTAATACCACGAGCAGAAGAGGCGGGCGAGGACGAGGTAATAATAATAATAATCAGAATCGATTGCGAGAAAATGGTACGACATTTGTGTCTGCAACTGGTGAGCCCATTTCTGGGAGGTGTTTCGTTTGTGGCGATCCTTCGCACTTTGCTAACGCTTGTCCAAGTTGAGGCAGATAAGAAGCTTTTCTTCTCATTTTCCAGGTTCTATGGGATGGTGTAATTTTTATTATTTAGTGCATCTTTACACTCTTAATCTTGTTACATGGTGCTGACAGTATCTAATTCTGTGATTGTTCTTCTAACCATTTCTCTTTTCTCTAAAGATTCGGCAGTTTTCAGTTCATCTGTTAGCTTTTTCTGTACTTGAGTTAGCATTAAAATAGGATAACTGTCGTAGCACTTTGTTGGTTATAATTTATATCATGCACAAACTACTAATGAAAAGCTCTTTCATTCATTTACTCCTACACTTCGCTGTTGCAATAAAGAAGCAATATTTTTAACCTTTTAACAATGGCCCCAGAATTAGCCCTTTGGCTTATACAGATATTTTATTATATAATTATTCTCTTATTATTGAGTGGTTTATACAGATCGGTCCAAACTAAGAAGTACTGCCTCCGTCCCATTAGTTTTTATACATTTTACTATATCGGGTGTTTCGCTAGCTTTGATACATTTCCCTTTTTAGCAAAAAACTATCGCAAAAAAACAATATGATAATATCAAATATTCTTAAAAGACGTACCAAAATATATTTTTAATTTTTAATTATACTATATTACTAAAATATTCAGTTTCTTAAAAACCTGCCATACTCTAAAAAACAACTAATTAACAGGACAGAGGAGTCTTCCACTATGGCATGTTTCTCAAGATTGAACCATTTTTTGTCGCTTGTTGACCCTTTTCTCCCAATGCTGGGAGTGCTTGTTTCCGATTGTGGGATTGTTTTGTTCCTTTGTGAAACTCTGTTCTCCCGGTTGACGATGCACCAGTGAGACCCCTTGAGCTATTTAACCTTGTTTCTTTTGTTATTAATGCACGCTATCGTTTCGGAAAAAAAAAAAACAGGACAGAGGAGATACTAAATAAATATATAACTGATTAATAATATATAAACCAAAAAGAAAAAGGGTAAATTCCTTATCAGTCCCACTTGAAGTTTAAACTTCCTCTTAAATACCCCTCGAATTATTTCTTCCTGTTCAGTGCCCTTCTGTTAAAAGTTTCCTATTTAATACCCCAAACATTGAAATGACGGAAATAACCTTTCTTTAGAATTGCTTAACAATTTTCAGAATATTATATCATGAGACGCGATTATTCTACCAAGAAAAGATGTTATTATACCAGAAAAATATATACTATTTTACCAATAGACATAGTTATTATACCAACAGTGGACATTATCATATCCAGTAAAATTTAAGAGTATTACACCAATAGATGTCAAAATTATACTAAGAAATAAGAGCTATCATACGAATTGATCTTTCTACATTATACCCACAAAGACGAAAATTTTACCATCAAAATCCAAATTTCACCAACAAAATATTCAAAAAATTGTACGTAAAAATAGTTAATTATACCATATGTTGTCAACATTATACCAGTAAATAATGTAATTTTAAATTATTTTTAAATCTGAAATAATCAAATTATACCACAAACACCGTCAATTATACCAACAAAGACGAAAAATTTAACCATAAAAATATTCTGAAAATTATACCAGTAGAGCGTAACATTATACCAACAAACCAATTTATTACATTATGATTTTTCAGTCCAATTTCTGACAATTATACTAACAGAAGTTGAATATTATACCAACTGTTTCAGTTATTATACTTAAAAACACTACATATGAAATTATACTCACATGCGTCAACATTATACCAACAAATAAACTAATTATACCTAGAAAGAATTACAGAATTTTACCATTATATGTTGAAATTTTACCGAAATACCAACTACTTATACCACGAAAACCTCAATAGAATTATACCACGTGTTGTCAACATTATACCAGTAAATAATGTAATTTTAAATTATTTTTAAATCTGAAATAATCAAATTATACCACAAACACCGTCAATTATACCAACAAACTCGAAAAATTCAACCATAAAAATATTCTGAAAATTATACCAGTAGAGCGTAACATTATACCAACAAACCAATTTATTACATTATGATTTTTCAATCCAATTTCTGACAATTATACTAACAGAAGTTGAATATTACACCAACTGTTTCAGTTATTATACTTAAAAACACTACATACGAAATTATACTCACAGGCATCACCATTATACCAACAAATCAACTAATTATACCAAATGTACTAATTATACTTACAGAATTTTACCATTATATGTTGAAATTTTACCGAAATACCAACTAATTATACCACGAAAACCTCGATAGAATTATACCACGTGTTGTATTTCGTTACCACGTTACGCCAACAAACTCAATTATAATAACTGGTATAATAACACAAACAGACGGTATAATTTCAACAATTACTGGTATAATTTGAAAATTAGTTGGTATAACGTCCAATTTCACTGTATAAAATTAAAATAACTGGTATAATAACGAAATCAGATGGTATAATTTCAACAATTTCTGGTATGATTTCAAAGTCAGTTGGTATAAATGTCCAATTCTCTGTATAAAATTAAAATAACTGGTATAATAACGCAAACGGACGGTATAATTTCTACAAGTCCTGGTATAATTTCAATATCAGTTGGTATAAATGTCCAGTTCGCTGTATAAAATTAAAGTAACTGGTATAATAACGCAAACAGATGGTATAATTACTACAATTAATGGTATCATTTCAAAAGCAGTTGGTATAAATGTCCAATTCGCTGTATTAAATTAAAAAAAACTGGTATAATAACGCGAACAGATGGTATAATTTCTACTATTTCTGGTATAATTTCAACATCAGTTGGTATAACGTTCAATTTCACTGTATAAAATTAAAATAACTGGTATAATAACAAAAGGAGATGGTATAGTTTCAGCAATTCCTGGTACTTTCAGAATCAGTTGGTATGACGTCCAATTTCACTGTAAAATTAAAATAACTGGTATTATAACACAAACAGATGGTATAGTTTCAACAATTACTGGTATAATTTCAAATTCAGTTGGTATAACGTCCAATTTCACTGTATAAAATTAAAATAACTGGTATAATAACAAAAGGAGATGGTATAGTTTCAGCAATTCCTGGTATAATTTCAGAATCAGTTGGTATGACGTCCAATTTCACTGTAAAATTTAAATAACTGGTATAATTTCAATAATTTGTGGTATAATTTCCACAGTTACTGATATAATTTCAAAATCAGTTGGTATAACGTCCAATTTCACTGTATAAAATTCGATCAAAGTTGCACATATATTTACCAAATGATTCCAAATTATACCACGAAAGACAAATCATATACCAATAAAGGGTAATATTATACCATCAAGAAACTTTAGAAATTTACCAATAATCGGTAACATTATTTTTCCGACCAATTTCTAACTATTATCCCAGTACCTTCCGACATTATACCAAATGTACTCGAAGATAAGTATTTCGCAGAAGTAAAAAAGTTTGTACTTAACACTGAAAAAACAATTTCAACCTAATTGCAACATTAGAACGAAAGGAAGAAAAATTCCATCGGTGTTGCGAGGGGAAACCAGGCATCGACATTCGATCGGGAACAAGAAGAGCTCAATATCTCTTGTAATCGCGTATTTCGCTGCTGGAAGGTGCGAAACAATTTCGTGATTTCGTAGAGCAATTTCGTCAATTTGGTATTTTATTATGGTCTTCTCGTCGAATTGGTGCGTTATTAGGTTTAATATCGTAGTGATTTGATATATTACTTGTGCCCAGGTAGAATTTCAAAATGCCGAAGAAGAGTAAATAATTGGTGAACCCCAACGACGAGGCTGTGGGGACTAAACGTAGCCGTGTTGAGCTCAGTAACAAGATTAGCGGGGCGCGGAGGTTACGTGTTGAGCAGTCAAGCAACTACATCTTCGAAGTGGCCGATGGAGGACATACTGTGGACTTGAGCGGACGGACATACTCTTGCAAATGGTACCAAATTGAGGGTATTCCTTGTAAGCATGTATGTGCATGCATAAGCACGATACAACTATCGCCCTACGAGTTTTGCGATGCATTATATGGCGTTGACAGATATAAGGAGGCATACATGCAGGTCTTGTATCCAATTCCTACGCACGACATGGATAAGGTGACGGTAACTGACGCTATCAATGCCCCGGATGTTCGCCGTCCGCCGGGTCGTAGAAGGACAATCAGAATTCCATCACAAACTGATGTTAGGGCATTAAAGTGTGGACGATGTTCCAGGCTGGGTCACAATCGTAGATCCTGCAAAGAGCCCATGTGACGGTAAATGTAGGTATGTATAAATTTCAGGCATACGTGTGGGTATGTATATTTTGCTGACTGTTCTGGAATGTCAGGTACATATTTTTGTTATTGCTTAGTGCTTGTAAAACTTTGATGGCATGGGTGTGGGTATGTATATTTTGCTGATTCTTTTGGAATGTCAGGTAGTTATCTTGATGTACTGCTTGGTGCTTGTAAACATTTGATGCTATGATATCTAAGCATGTTGGTATTTTTCGAATTTGGTATGATAATCAAAGTTGTTGGTTTAATAATTTGAGATCAAATAATCAGAACTGATAGTATAATTAGGTCTTCTGTTGACAAAATAAATAAGGGCACTAAAATTTATACAAAAAAAATTAGGCATTATACCAACTAATTTTGCTATTATACCAGAAATTGAGGTGATCATACCATCTATTTTCGTTATTATACCAATAAATATTGTTATTTTAATTTTCTACAGCGAAATTTGAATTATATACCAACTAATTTTTGCAATTACACCAGAAATTGTGAAAATTATACCAAATATTTTCGTTATTATACCATCTTTCTTCGTTATTATGCCAATAAATATAGTTATATTAATTTTATACAGAAAAATTGGAGATTATACCAACTAATTTTGCTATTATACCAGAAATTGAGGAGATCATACCATTTATTTTCGTTATTATACCAATAAATATTGTTATTTTAATTTTCTACAGCGAAATTTGAATTATATACCAACTAATTTTTGCAATTACACCAGAAATTGTGAAAATTATACCAAATATTTTCGTTATTATACCATCTTTCTTCGTTATTATGCCAATAAATATAGTTATATTAATTATATACAGCAAAATTGGAGATTATACCAACTAATTTTGCTATTATACCAGAAATTGAGGAGATTATACCATCTATTTTCGTTATTATACCAATAAATATTGTTATTTTAAGCGAAATTGAATCATATACCAACTAATTTTTGCAATTATAACAGAAATTGTGAAAATTATACCATATATTTTCGTTATTATACCATCTTTCTTCGTTATTACACCAATAAATATAGTTATATTAATTTTATACAGAAAAATTGGATATTATACCAATTAATTTTGCTATTATACCAGATATTGAGTAGATCATACCATCTATTTTCGTTATTATACCAATAAATATTGTTATTTTAATTTTCTACAGCGAAATTTGAATTATATACCAACTAATTTTTGCAATTACACCAGAAATTGTGAAAATTATACCATATAGTTTCGTTATTATACCACCTTTCTTCGTTATTATGCCAATAAATATCGTTATATTAATTTTATACAGAAAAATTGGAGATTATACCAACTAATTTTGCTATTATACCATAAATTGAGGAGATCATACCATCTATTTTCGTTATTATACCAATAAATATTGTTATTTTAAGCGAAATTGAATTATATACCAACTAATTTTTGCAATTATACCAGAGATTGTGAAAATTATACCATATAGTTTCGTGATTATACCATCTTTCTTCGTTATTATGCCAATAAATATAGTTATATTAATTTGTTACAGCAAAATTGGAGATTATACCAACTAATTTTGCTATTATACCAGAAATTGAGAAGATTATACCATCTATTTTCGTTATTATACCAATAAATATTGTTATTTTAAGCGAAATTGAATTATATACCAACTAATTTTTGCAATTATACCAGAAATTGTGAAAATTATACCATATAGTTTCGTTATTATACCATCTTTCTTCGTTATTATGCCAATAAATATAGTTATATTAATTTTATACAGAAAAATTGGAGATTATACCAACTAATTTTGCTATTATACCAGAAATTGAGGAGATCATACCATCTATTTTCGTTATTATACCAATAAATATTGTTATTTTAAGCGAAATTGAATTATATACCAACTAATTTTTGCAATTATACCAGAGATTGTGAAAATTATACCATATAGTTTCGTGATTATACCATCTTTCTTCGTTATTATGCCAATAAATATAGTTATATTAATTTTATACAGAAAAATTGGAGATTATACCAACTAATTTTGCTATTATACCAGGAACTTAGTGAATTATACCATAATAATTAGGTGCTCTAATTGTAAAATAATCTTGTGTATGGGTAGGATAACCAATTGTATTAGTGTAATTAGATCTTTTGTTGGTATTATAATTGTTAAAATCATTCAGTATTTGTTGGTATAATAACCAAACTGTTGGTATAATCGTATCATGTGTTGGTATATTTATATGCACATTTAGTCAAATATATGGTGGTATAATAAACAAGTTTTTTGGTACGATGTTATACAATGTAATTCGGGTAGAATAGCTAAACAGTTGGTATAATGCGATCTTTTGTTGGTATAATAGTCAGAAATTGAATGGAAAAATAATAATATAAAAATGAGTTTATTGGTATAATAATTGAATTTATTGGTATAATTATCTGAATATTTGTTGGTATAATATTCCCTTTTGTTGGTATAATATATGCCGTTCGTGGTATGATGTGCAAAGATTATTTCATATATAAAAATTATAATAACACTATTTGTTGGTATAATAATAATAACAATTGGGATAATAATTTTAAATTTGACTTGGTATAAAAATTGAAACAATTGGTATAATATCTATTTTTATTGGTAGAATTATATGTTCGATTTTGGGTATAATTAGTTGTTTTCATGGTATAATACCTTCTACATGTGATGTAATAATCTGAAAGTTTTTTAAATCCTTAAGGAAGATTTTCGTCTTTTCAAGCATTTTGGGTATTAAATAGGAAACTTTTCACAGATTGGTACTGAACAGGAAGAAATAATTCGAGGGGTATTTAAGAGGAAGTTTAAACTTCAAGTGGGACTGATAAGGAATTTACCCAAAGAAAAAAGCAACGGTTGAAAATTGTCTGACTTGGGAAAAAGACGCGGAAAAACGGAGCCGCCCGAACCTAAAGTTTGGAGGAGGGCATCATGTCATAGTAATTCTCATATATTATCATATCTATCACTACCACAAATAATATCACGTAACTAACACTGGTCAATTTTTCTAACCCCAACCACACTACATGAAGACAAGTATATCATCAACTAGCTTTGTCAGGATATAAAAGAATTTAAATATGTACTTATTTTGAACTACCATTACTCGAAATTTGGTTATATGCTCATTTTAAAAAATACCCATTGTTTAGAAGTATCAACACTCACTCACTTCTTAGACAAACCCCAACCATGGTTACTTTTTTTCTTCTCACACTTTCCACTACCATTCCCACTATAACTTAGACCACCCACCCTCCTCCTCTCTCTCTCTCTCTCTCTCTTAGCATTCAAGAAAATCAATTCTTGGGAGGGGAAAAAGAATTGAAACCATGAGTTGCAATGGTTGTCGAGTTTTGAGAAGAGGTTGCAGTGAAAATTGCATCTTAAGGCCGTGTTTGGAGTGGATCGAAAGCCCTCATGCCCAAGCAAACGCCACAATCTTCGTTTCAAAGTTCTTTGGCCGAAGCGATCTCATGTCCTTCATCTCCAACGTTCCTCAATCCAAAAGACAAGGTACACACACATATATAAATTATATGTGTTCTAACTTTTTTTTTTATAATTTTCAAGAAAAGAGATGGTGCTAAATATGATTTTGCATGTGGGGTTTTTTTTGCCCCTTTTGGTGGATGGTCTCAGCTTTGTTTCATTCACTGTTATTCGAGGCATGTGGCCGCACGGTGAACCCAGTGAACGGCGCCGTCGGCCTCTTATCCTCCGGCAACTGGCACGTGTGTCAGGCGGCGGTGGACACGGTGCTCGCCGGCGGAGTCCTCCGTCCGATGAGTAATGGAGGAAATCAAAGCAACATCGACGACTATAATCCGACGTCGTTTGAGTACTCGAAGAATAACACTTCGGAAGATTCTTCGGTGGTGATGAGTGGTGATGAGAGAGGAGTTGGTGGCAAAGAGCCAAAACTTCTCAACCTTTTTGCTTAGTAGGGATAATAAATTGAATAATAATAATAATTAATAATGACATCCGATGTTATGAGTTGTTAGTACGAGTTTTGTACTTTTGTTGAGGGAACTGACCTTTTTTATTTTATTTGTTTTTTCTTTTTCGTTTTCTTTTTTGTTTCGCTGAGTGTAATGATGAATGATACTCTCGAGCAGTGAGATGGTTTCGGCCTTACATAACTTCTCTTCTGTTCATATTATATGGAAAGAAATTAGACTTTGAACAATATGTGATGGTTTCCCTGCTTTCAATTATAATTTTCTTGGAAAACAAAAATTGAATTTTTGGATCAAATATCTTAACTTATAACTGAATTATATTTTTGCCGTATACATAATTCATATATTTGAGCGAGCATTGATTTTCCCCATCTTACATGTAAATTGTTGGTTTGCAACTATATATTATACGTACGTCATTCGCTTTATGATGTTATTAATTTTTTGATGTACGTGTTCTTGTAAAACCTAGGAGGTGTTGTAACAATTACAGAGAACAGCCTTACAAAACCTGAAGAGACGTTGTTCTTACAACATATAATGCATGCTTTTTATATCTACTAGTTCGACTTATATTTAGTTGCTACATTATTACTACGATTTTGTTATTAAAAATAAGATCAGTACAAAATCAAATTTGTCTGGCATATCTTGAAGGGAGTGATGTTTCCTCAGGACAAAGGCTTATTACTCTCGATGTTTGTGAAGCAATAAGGTTTTGTTAGCTTTCGCACGGAGAACCCTTGTTAAGTGTTAAACTATTTATTAAAAGAAATTAATTTTATTTTAACATAGAGGTGATAACTGATATATAAAACGTTATTGATGTTCATATTTCAAAATGGTTGGGGATAATTTAGTATATGGATATCTATGGATATCGGTAAATATTAATCCTCGTAACATACACATCTTATTTTAATCATGAATGAGTATTTTATCAATTATACAGAAGGTGCGATCCACGTCATGGATTCTTTAAAGAGAAGTGGAGTCCACGTCACTTCCATTTCTGCGACTACGAAAAGTTACATTTTGCGGAAAAAATCTATTTCCCATTATTCTATGATTGAAAGTGGTACGATTTTATTATACCTTAACAATTATATATCTTTTTTTTCGGGCAAAAGGAATATTAAAATAGAAAAGGAGAGATTCGCATTCAAGTTGCGTTTCGCCGCATCCGTATAAGGTCCTAAAATTAGTCTAAAAAAAGAAAGAGAAAAAAAAATCAAATGGCTAAGTGTTCTTGGGCTAGTTTAAAGTTTACAGGCCCATAATGAAATGGGCTCGATTGGCCCAAAATGAGAAGGCCCAATATAGTTTACCGACCAAATTTGGCACTTACTAATTTTAGCATCCTCTAACCACAAACTAGTTTTATTGAACAAATCTAAGAGTGACTGTCAAACCCACGACAAAAAATTGCAATAATTTTACATAGAACTACAGTTGCGATAGCGGTTTTACTTCAACTCATTAATCTATTTTCTACTCTGAAGTTTACTCAAATCGATTAACTCTATATTCTACGCTAAAAATATTATTTATATTTATAATATCTTAATTAAATTAATGAACTATATATTATAACTATTAAAAAATAAGTTAAAACTATTAATACTTTAAATATGTGTTTCTTAACTTTGAAATAAAATATCAACTAGTAAAGAAAATTAAAGTTATTTTTTATAATAATATAATATTTTAAATATATTTACAGTTTATAACAATATTTTAGTGTTGGAAATCACGCGTTCTCTAAAAATAGTATCACTATCCGACAATCCATTAACAACGAGAATATAGTCTCATTGAAGTAGAGATATACTATTTTGTTTTAGTTTTACAGCAAAATAGTGTACTATTGGAGATGCTCTAATAAATGTAAACGTAAATTATTCTTTTCGATGATAAACTATATATGGTTGAGATTTCCATCCCATATTCAGTAATTCAACTCCGCCAACTCTTAGCACAGCATATGTATGTCTGTGCAAAAATATAAAATTAATTATTAGTAGATGATTTTAATAAATTATATACTAAAAATAGAATGAGGTGGTTATTATGAGTTTTAAAGATACTTGGTTTAATATTTTATAATTGATATATTTAAAATAGAATGTGGTAGTTGTTATGATTTAATAAGTTTTTATTTTAATAGTAATTAAAGTAGAAAAAATTTGATTGGTCAATTTGACAGACAATTTACAGTTTTTATCACTCTATGCTCTTTATATAAGAGTATAACAACCTCAACTATTTTGTTTTTACTCTATATAAGAGTATAACAACCTCAACTATTTTGTTTTTAGATGAAACATCCAAGTTTTATTAAATATTTTCTCCTTGTACATTCGAAGGTTTTCTTTTCTTCAAACATGGACTCTCGGACACCTCACATATTACGGAGTCGTACATAGTAAAGTTGTAAAGAAAGAATTTGCGTTCGTAACATAGGATTTGTTCAATCGTTTCTCAATGCTTAGTGCCGTGTAAGATATTTACACGTAACCCATTCTTGTACCCATTGTTCATTCGATCAGTTCTTGTCTTGAAAATTTCCTTTTGGTCCTGATATTCGGCCAAAATTTAAGTTTCTACAACTGAAGTCCCTTGTTCACACTAATATTTTTACCAAGTCAGTTTGTTTTTCAAACATGGGGAAAATAAATTAAATAAAATTGACTGATTCTAAAAAGAATGTCTTATTCCATTATTTGATTGTTTAGGGACCATCAATTCTGACATAACATCACCAATTGGGTTAGGATATGAAACCGATCAACATAAATGCTTTCTTAATTTTCGATGGGATGTTAACGTTAATCAAATAGGGAATTGTGCCCCAGATGAATTGAATATACCCTACTTTTAATAAAAATAGAAGACAATATAGGCCGCAAATATGGATTTGTTTCAATTAAATTCCGCGTAGATAGTCAGCACCGTAGAGTTTCGTCCATTTATTTACATCCAAGTTGTTTTTTCTTTCACTAAAGTCATCATCTTGACTACGAATGCTTCTTTGTTAAGTATGTCATAAGCAACGGACGATAGCAATAGATCATTAGTTTATTTTTTATATATGGGTTTTATATATTTATATATAAAAACTAATATAGACCACAGATATGCGAGATGTATAAATTACGTTAGGTTGCGTTTGGATTGGTGTATTTGAATTGAAATCCGTGATTTGAAGTTATGAATTCTGAAATCCAAATTTTAAATACAAATTCACCGTTTGGCAAACGTTAGGATTTCGGAAATCCGAATTTCAAATGTGGTCGAGCTCTCGAGCCGGCTTGAGCCATCGGTCATCGAGCTCGAGCTGGCTCACCGAGTTCGCGAGCCGAGTTGACTCATCGGTCGTCGAGTTCGCAAGTCGGCTCGACTCATCGGTCGTCGAGTTCGCGAGTTGACTTGACTCATGTCGTCGAGCTCGTCGGCCGACTCGACTCGTCGTTCGTCGAGCTCGCTGGTCGGCTCGACTCATCGTTTGTCAATAATAATAATTATTATTATTATTATTATTATTATTATTATTATTATTATTATTATTATTATTATTATTATTTAAGAAAATAATCACGGCAAATTTGGTATTTCGAAAACGGACCGTTTCCGATCGAATTTCAAATCCATCAAAAGACAAGCGCTCGGATTCTCCTCGGATTTGGATGAAATCGAAATCCAAATCCGAGCGGTTGTCAAACGGGTGATTTGAATGAAATTCGGATTTCAAATCGAAATCCCCCGATCCAAACGTAGCATTAGCGAAATTTGATTATTGTAGGGATTTTTGAAGCACAATTTCAGCTTAAACTCAGGCCCGTATAAGCTTGTGGGGATCCTCTCTAAAACCAATTGGTAATAGAGGGAGTGAACCCACAAGCTTATAAAGCATTCCATTTTTGCTTTTAACCATCGGTGTGGGACATGGGTTTGTCCACCCAACAATCTTCCCCTCAAACTCAAGACCACACAATGGACTTCCCTTAAGACGATTATCTGCGCCAAGCGCTTCATCGCAATCACCTGCCCCAGGCGCTTTTTCATCGCAAATTCATCAATCGTCTTACAAGGGCCAGACACACCACCCACACCGTATCGGGCTGGAATTTCTCCATCTGAAGGCACCCTTACGTGTTCGTCCACGCTCACCGCATCACTGTAGGGATTTTTCAGGCTCAATTATAGCCCAAATCCAAGCCCGTATAAGCTTGTGGGTTCCTCTCTAAAACCAATTGGCAATAGATTGAGTGAACCCACAAGCTTATAAGTCACTCAATTTTTCTTTTCTTAATCGGTGTGGGACTTGATTGTTTGCACCCAACATTATGGAATGTGACAATCGTTTTTCAAGGCTCAGCAGCGAACATCTCTTAAAATAAGCGCTCAACATTTGCCACAAACACAACTTTTCCATATTTTTTTTATTCTCGCACGAGTTTTCAATATAATCTATAAATATTTGAAAGAAAGTTTACGAAAGAGAGAAAGAAAGAACATGCTAACCTTTTTTTTATTATTATTTTATGGTACCTCAGGTCCACATAGGTTTAGATATGTTAAGAGGTTACAAAATTAAACCAAATGATGATTGATGCTATTACAGATGGAATTTAGATAGTACCGAATAGTCGTATTTGATCTTCAACCCATCATACATATCTCTTCACGTCCTTCGAAATATATATATTATATTCCATTTTCCAACTTAAAATTTCTATTTAAAATTTTCCAACAGTTTTTGCCTGACTCGGTAGTCGTGGGTAACAATCACCCGCACAAGTGCTTCCTTTGTCCTATAAATATGCATCGGTTTCCTTTAGTAAAACATCAGCAAACAACTTTGTACACACTACAAAAAAAATTATGGGGTTTCTTAACAATAAGTTCAAGTTTTCCATTACTTCCATAGTTATCTCAACCATTCTCAGCCTTTACCCCATCCTCATATCGGCATCTTCGGGCCTAAACGCCGACAAAGATGCACTACTCGCCTTCAAATCGCAACTCTCTTTCGAAACGACGACCAATCATCCACTATCAAATTGGGACGAAAAAACGAGCCCATCTTCGCCTTGTAATTGGACGGGAATTTCTTGCGATAATAATCCACGCCAGCAAAGGGTTGTCGCCATAAACCTTTCGGGCCTCGGGCTTTCGGGCTCGGTAAGCCCTCACTTGGGGAACCTCTCTTTCCTAACGTCGCTCGAGCTTCAAAACAACAGATTCGTCGGTAAGCTCCCCGACGAACTCGGCCATCTCGCCCGCCTTCAAACCCTAAATGTGAGCTTGAACACCATCGAAGGAAGCCTACCTCCGAATATAAGCCAGTGCAAGGAGCTAAGAATCTTAGACTTGAGTCAAAATCGAATTTCGGGCAAGATTAGCGCTGATATTGCCGGTCTCAGACAGCTCCAAGTTCTTAACTTGGCCAAGAATCAGCTTTCGGGCGAATTACCTTCGTCCTTATCGAACATGTCGTCGCTCGTCGACCTAAACCTAGGCACGAACGTATTGTCTGGCCCAATACCGAGCGAGTTTTCCCGCCTGGCCAACCTGAAATTCCTCGATCTTACCATCAATAACTTATCTGGGCCCGTTCCAAATTCCATATACAATATGTCCGCCTTAGTTTCTTTAGCGTTGGCTTCGAACGAATTGTGGGGCGAACTTCCCGGGGAAGTTGGGCTCACTCTGCCCAACCTTTTAGTGTTCAACTTTTGTTTCAATCGCTTTACGGGCAAAATTCCATGGTCTCTGCATAACCTCACGAACATAAAGGTGATTCGCATGGCCCGAAACCGTTTGCATGGGACCGTACCGCCCGGGCTAGGAAACCTTCCAAACCTAGAAATGTACAACATAGGGTTTAACAGTATCGTGAGCTCGGGACAAAATGGTCTTGATTTCATGGAGCTTCTTGCCAATAGCACCCGTCTGAACTTCTTAGCCGTAGATTTCAATCTTCTCGAGGGTTTTATTCCCAATTCGATAGGCAATCTGTCGAAGGTTCTTACAAAGTTGTACATGGGCGGGAACGATATATACGGTCCTATACCGTCTTCATTCAGCGAGCTGAGATCGTTGGAGTTGCTAAACTTGAGCTATTGTTCGCTTTCTGGTGAGATTCCGAGAGAGTTAGGATTTTTGGGTGGCCTCCGTGTTATGGCCTTCGCCGATAACAAGTTGTCCGGGGAAATCCCAGGTTCGTTGAGCGGCCTAACGAAGTTGACCAACGTCGATCTGTCGAGGAATGAGTTGGTCGGTAAGATTCCTACGACCTTCGAAAACCTTAAAAACTTAATATCATTGGACTTGTCCGATAATTTACTTACGGGCAGTATCCCCAAGGAAATACTCGGTCTTAGCGGATTGAGCGTGTTTTTGAACTTATCCCAAAACCGTCTTGTGGGACCCATTCCCGAAGAAATACGGTTGCTAGAGAATGTGGCGGTAATAAACATCTCCGACAATGGGCTTTGGGGCGAAATTCCCAAGTCGATCGGCGAGTGTAAGAGCTTAGAACGCTTGTCCATGGCTAGAAACAAGCTAAGCGGTCCGATCCCCGACAGTTTATGGTTTATCAAAGGTCTAGAAACCCTAGACCTTTCGTCGAACGAACTCTCAGGCAATATACCCATCGACCTTCAGAATTTGCAGTCGCTTCGGTCCTTGAACCTCTCTTACAACGACTTAGACGGCGAAATCCCGAGCCGTGGGGTTTTCTCTGATCCCAAAAACGTCGACCTGAAAAGCAACAAAAACCTCTGTTATTCGAGCTCGTCGTGCAAGGGCGGCAACAAAAACAAGAAAAACCTAGCGTTCTTGATCGTAGGGATCGGGGCGGCCTCTTTATTATCCATTTCCGTGGTGTTCGGCCTGACATATTACTACGTGCGGAGGCGAAAAGCGTACGTACACGATTCCTTGCAGCTATTCAAAGGACAACCTCGGACGATATCTTACGACCAGCTTCGCGCCGCGACGAACAATTTCGACCGAGAAAACCTCATAGGCAAGGGAAGCTTCGGGCTTGTCTACCGAGGACGGTTGGCCCGAGGAGCAGGCGAAGAAGGCGAAGGCGAAGGAGAAGAAGCCGCCGTCAAAGTCCTCGACGTTTCGACGCACAGGTCGAAAAAGGGCTTCGCCGCCGAGTGCGCGGCACTACGACACGTAAGGCACCGCAATCTTGTAAGACTTATTACCGTCTGTTCGAGCATAGATTCGAAGGGCGTCGATTTCCTCGCCTTGGTTTACGAACTCATGAGCAACGGGAGTTTGGAGGAGTGGATTCGAGGGGAGAGAAGGCACGAGAACGGAAAAGGGTTAGACGTCCTCGAAAGGCTTAGGGTAGCCGTCGAAGTCGCCTCCGCCGTGGATTATCTTCACAATGAGACGGAAATTGCCGTAGTTCACTGCGACCTGAAGCCAAGCAACGTGCTTATAGATTCCGACATGACGGCTAAGGTTTCGGATTTCGGCCTCGCTAGGTTTTTGTTCGACGGTCGAGCTTCTGTTAGCTCCACTCATACCCTAAGGGGCTCCATAGGCTATATACCGCCAGGTCGGTCGGTTAGTCGGTCAATCTCATATCTCAATCAACCCTTTCGACGCTAAACTTTTTACAATTTTCTTGTTTTATTACGTGCGCAGAATATGGATACGGAGAGAAGCCATCGACGGCAGGGGACGTCTACAGCTATGGGATTCTTCTGCTCGAGCTTTTTACGGGCAAAAGTCCCGCCGATGAGATGTTTGGGGGCGGTTCGACTCTGAAGACTTGGGTGCGAGCTCATTGCCCTCACGACTTAGAAGGAATTGTTGACGCTGAGTTATTTCGAGATATGAGCGCAATGGTTAGCGCCTTGCAAGATCGTCGTGGCGAGGAGGAGTGTAGTAAGACGGAGGGTTTATTAACGGATTGTTTAGCTACGATCTTGGGGCTCGGGCTATCTTGTGCGGAGGACTCACCCGAAGCTCGCCTGACCATAAGAGATGCGCTTTCGAAGCTGAAGAAGGTTGAAGAGGTTGTTCGGAAGAATAATTTATTCGTTTCCGATTTTCACGATTATTGAGCGCGGATTTTACGAACCCTTTTCGTGTTTGCGTTACTGATTAGTACGCGTAGTCGTGTGGGAATACTTACTGAATAAATGGTTATAAGATGTTTTTACATGTGAGCTTGTAATATATTTTGAATGAATATTTTACTATTACAAAAGGCAGTTTTTTTTTTTCAACTTAAAGGGAAAAAAATAACAAAATCAAAGCTCAGTGTTGAGCTCATTCACGAAGTATGTGGCGCAAACACCTAGTTGATTTAGTGGAAATCCCTCAGATTGCAAAAGAAAAAAAATATCGACACCAACGAAGCAAAAATGTCGAACTTTACAAACGGTTAACGGTCTCCGATCGACCTAGCTCGAATTATTCTAAACAGACTGAAGACGGGACGACGGATTCGATTAGCAAGTTCTAAGCGTCGATGACTTCAGGCAAAGCGCCGTGCGGTCGCTCTTTTTCTTGTCGGTTTCTTGCCTTCTAAACAACGACTTCTCAGTCTGGACGCTGCTTTCGTATCCGCTATTGTCGCCTGGTTCAGACACGTACTTTGATCTCCCGACGACCCTTCGATCCTTTTTCTAATCGAATTTCAAAAGTAAGATTCGTTCGGCGACTATTCGTCGAAAAAAAAAAGAAAAAACGATTTTGTTACAACTACGTCTCGGAAAGGAAAGTCGGCGGCCTCGCGCATATGCACGACTTGGCCCATTGCCGGCCTCTTACAGGCGTTAGGGTCAACGCACCGTAGAGTGACTAAGAAGAACGCGCTTCAACGCCCTTGAAGATGGCTTCTCGGGAAAGAAACAAACGGGAAAGAAAAAGATCGAGAATTTTTCTCGCCAAGAACGAAATTTTAATCTTGAATGTAATAAACTAACTAACTAAACTACCCCTTAATTCCTGGAATTGAGAAAATACTCACTTGGAAAAAATTTTAACACAGGAAGACCTACTGTAATTAAAAATAATTTTGTGCACCAACTAAATACAGGATCCCAAAAATATATTACTCCCCCGTCATGTTTCCATGCTCAATTCCCATCGAAAATCTAGTCGTTTTATTTCATCTTTTCTCCTTCTTTTTCCTTTTATTTCTTTTATTTAAAGCGAACTATTTTTATGCCAAATCTCAGCTTGTACCATTTCGTTCTGCTATTTTCCTTCGGTTAATCAGAACACATTTCATAACTTTCAGAAATGCCCAAGTGTATATACAAAACTTCACAAAAACCCTAAAGAGCTTCATCACCCTTTCACAAAATCATACCTGCTTACATTCACACCATCACCAAAAACTAAACATCACAACTTAAGCTTTAATAACATCACAACTATGCATTACTACAACTAATTAAACATCAGTAACAACCCTATCCATTATCCTCGCAACAACATCCTTCGCCTCCTTGAGCAAAGCAACACTAGACCCTAATTTCTCCCTCTTCTCCACGACCATAGGAGGCTCCTCCATCATCTTCTCCAATCCATTCCCTTGAGGACCGACTAAATCATCCATAATCTCACGCTGCATTTCTTTGTTCACCATTTTCTGAACCATAAATAGCAGATGAAGAGCCATGTTGTCAACCATCCTCTTGATAACTACATCCCAGTAAGCCACCATCCTCATCTTAAGATCGTAAGCTTCGTTGACCAACCCCTTTTTCTTGCGAAGATGATCCACGTTCAAACTACCGAATCTCGCGATAGAGATCGTAGGCGTCTTGTTTTTGTCCTTCACAATGACCACCAATTCGTCCCTATGAGACATGAGCTTGTTCCACGAAGAGACGTACTCTTTATCACAGGTGTAATCAGTGTACCTCTCCATTTCGAGGATGTCCTCAACCCAATCGAAAGACTGCTGCTTTTTTGCAGCGATGAGATTCTGAGCGGCGCGCTTGATGCTTGGAAGAAGCTGAGGGTAGTTGCCGGCATGTCTTGTCAGAACGTTGACCAAAACTTTCTCTACGTAGCTCCATGCATTTTCGACGAAATCAGCTGGGATTTGAGAGATGGCGTTCATATTTCGGTTCAGAAGCGTTAGGAAAGCTGATCTTGGAAGGAAATTTGGGAGCCCAATGGCCTTAGCTTCCTCCAGCACCAATATTTCGTACAGCAAGAACTTATTGTTGGGATGATCGTCGTCGTCTTTTACGCTGCTACCATTGCTGCTAGCTTCCAAATCACATCTGTACTTTTGGAACATATCGGCTAACCTAGCAGTTCCATGCATTGTGGGGTCATTGGGATACTCCTCGAAATCTCCCTGGATTAGGGTTTTCCTCAGAGAATCCTTGGAAGATCCGAGAATGTCCATGAAACCCGTCATTGCCTCGGACACGTTAGTGAGGTGCTTGGGCATCTTGTTCAGCTCGCCCACGTTGTTGGAAAGCTTTTCGTTTATCTTCCTTATTATGTCAGGCAATCTCTTGACGATTATGTTCGCCTGAATCTTCATCAGCCTCTCGGCCAAGACTGGAATTCCAACTGTGTGCTTGCTGATCTTGCTCAAGAGTGGATGGCCATGGAAGAGCTTAACCTCTTCACTCCTGGCTTCTTCATAACTCTCATCGCCAATCCTATTTCTTACACAGACATAGCCGAGTCCTATGTTTACCTCGTCGGCGGTCACCTTCTCCAACAGGCCCTCCGGCGATTTATCTGCCTTCGTCACCACTGCTAGGGTTCTTTCACCAGTCTTGTCCACGCGCTGAGACATCCTTATCGACTCACATGTAGTAAAATCGACGCTCGCTGAAAGAACGTTCAAGATGATGCTCTCCTCGGGCGTTATAAACTCCATGATTATCTTCGAAATCTGCTCGTATATGTCCTCGGGCTGACCGTGGACAGGTACCCTAGTTATCCCGGGCATATCAACCATGGTTAGGTCAGGCACGCCTCTCTTCTTGACAACCAAAGTCAAGGGACTGTTCGAAATTCCCTTGCCCGAACCAGCAATCTCGTCGGTCGCCGACACAATCTGATCGGAAATGCTTTTCTCGTCGGTGGGGACAACCTTTCCGTTGAACTCGAAGAAGAGTTTGGGTTTTTCTGGGCTGGGCTGATTTTGAAGCCTCATGATAAGAGGAACCCTAGTGCAGATTCCTTGGCCTCTGGGCAAGGAGATTCCGGCGAGGGATTCGAGGACGCTCGATTTGCCTGAGGATTGGTCGCCGACGACGACTATGGTGGGGAGGTTTATGCCTTCTTGCATTACTTTGAGATGGCGTAGCTTATCCACGACGTCCAAGAGAGGGCGGATTCGGCTGTTGTAGGACGATGCTATCGGCGGCGGCGAGGCAGTGACGGCGGCGTCAGTTTGAGACGACAATTGAGGGACGGCGGCGACGATTGAAGAGCTGGCTTTACTTTTTTTCTGGTATTTTTGAGGGTTTAGGAGGACCCATAACTATTATAATATATATAACTCCGTAGTTCTTTACGATTGTTTTTGCTTGATGATACATGAATGGAGGCCGAGGTATTTATAGCGATTTACTTCGCAAGTAATTATTGCAGGCTTTATCAACATAATGATGTTTATCGAAGATCGCGTTTTGGTTTTAGGGACAAGTAGTAAAAGGTTGAACACGTCTCACGGTTTTCATGGAAATGGACATCATTACATTAACAAGGTATAAGTTGTTAAGGCAAAGGCCCATTGCTTAGTTCCATTGTTGAAAAGCGATTTGCTTTTATGTAATTGACGGTTGTTGATATTAGTAGGATAAATGGTAAAGAGAAGACAAACAAGGTTATTAGACATATCTCGACTTTTAGTGCAAACGCATCATTAGAGTTAAGCTTGCCGAGGTTCGATGTTGACGTGTCTTGTTGTTCACTCCATTGTTAGTGTGGTGACGGTTTGGGTAACGTAGGATTAGAAGAAATAATCATTGTCCAAATTCTATCGGACGATTTCTTGTTAAGGTTCAATCTTAAAATTAATCGATCTGAGTTATAGGAGAAAAGGTTATTTAATCTATATCTTTGGTCGTTTATATATGGACAATAGTGCGTTAGTTAGTCTTCATATGGAGACACAATTGTTTAAGAACATCTTCAATCAATAC
Organism: Craterostigma plantagineum; assembly: GCA_027422505.1. Classification (NCBI taxonomy): domain Eukaryota; kingdom Viridiplantae; phylum Streptophyta; class Magnoliopsida; order Lamiales; family Linderniaceae; genus Craterostigma; species Craterostigma plantagineum. The sequence continues at coordinate 28,178,410 of JAPQWV010000003.1, read as the reverse complement.
CAATAATCAGTCGCAAATAGAAAAACTCCAACCAACACTCAAATGCATATCCAAAATGGATTTTATGTCATTTTCTCTCTATAAATGAGTTTTCATTTGACACCAACGCATAGGTTTCTACCTCTCACAAATCAACTCAACTCATACTAAATTTAGTAATGGACTTTTATTACATTTAGTCTAAGAAAATATCATTATTTATTATGTTGGTAATTTTGAAAAATTGTAACATATGTGGGTCGTACTGAAAAATTAATAAAGTTGATGCGAAAGAGAATATTGCAAAAATTTGGAGTTTGTGAATGAATTTAATGGTTGGAGAAGAATTACTGCATTTAGATTGGGGATGAGTTTGCGTTTGAGAATGACTTTTTCGGTTGGAGATGGCCTAGAGCAATAAAAAATAACTGGCACCCCGTGTGTTGAGATTTTTCAGGCCCGCCAGAGGGCGAGCTTGAACGGGCTAGCCCGGTCGGGCCGCGGGCTTTGGCGGGGAGGGGCTGGCCCGCCAATAAAAATGTATATTAATTAATAAATATATATTTGTATATGTTATTTAATTTTTTTGTATATTTTCTAGTAAGATTTATAATTTAATAGTTAAAAAATAAATTACTTATTATTTCTGAAGTTGAATTAGATTAAGTATATTTTTACATTTTTTTTATATTTAAAATTTTATTCTTATTTTTTTAATTAATGCAAGCTAAGTCCGCGTCCCGCTAGTGGGCAGGCCACGTTTTCTTAGGCCCGCCAAATGGCTGGCTAGCCCGCTCCGCCCCGCTAGTGGGCGGGCTTTGGCGGGCTACGGGTCAATCCGCCCCGTCGGCCCGTTTTGACGGGTCTATGGCCAAAGTTCTTACATTAAAGTCCTTGAGTCAGTTTCTATTGTTGAAATTTCCACGTTCCCGAAAAATGTTCGGTTCAGTGTGGAAATGTTGCGTTGGTTAATTTAAGGTGGAGCCAAATTTTCAAGTTTATTATCCTCCATCGAGGTCCCTTGTTCACACTTAGATTTTTACCATTATTGTTTTTTAAACATGTGGGGTAAATTAAATTAAATCGACTTGATTGCGTCTAAGAAAGACTAGGTCTCTCTTCCATTATAATACTAATGAGGATTCCATCAATTCTAATATAGCATCACCAAATGGTTAGGATGAATATTGAATATATAAGTTTAATGAAAGTAAAGGAGTTGGTGTTTGATCTTGATATGTAACGACTTTTCAATCCATCAAAATTGGCGCAGACGATAATCTTGAATAGACGTATAATATCTTTAATCGTTCTTTACTCAATTTAATGTCTATGTAAAATTTTCCAACAGTTGCTTGACTCATGTGGCTGACAAAAAATTCTATGCAATTTTCGACCGTTGCTTAACTCATGTGGCTAACAAAGCATACGCACAACTGCTTACTTTGGTGTATAAATATGCATCTGTTTCCTTTAGTAACATGAGCAACATCTTTGTACACACTACAAAATATGGTGTTTCTTAAGAAGTTCAAGTTTTCGGTTCGTTTTGTCGTTTTCTCTACCATTCTAACCCTTTACCACGACCTAAAACCTGCTTCTTCGTCGAGCCTAAACACCGACAAAGATGTGCTAATCGCCTTCAAATCGCAACTTTCCTTCGAAACGACGACTAATCATCCCCTATCGACTTGGGTCGACCATACGAGCCCATCATCTCCTTGTAATTGGACGGGGGTTTCCTGCGATAGCCTAGAGCAAAGGGTCGTCGCTATCGACCTTTCGGGCCTCGGGCTTTCGGGCTCGGTAAGCCCACACTTGGGCAATCTATCTTTCTTAAAGTCGCTCGAGCTGCAAAACAACAAGTTCATCGGCAAACTCCCCGACGAACTTGGCCATCTCGCGCGCCTTGAAGCACTAAATGTGAGCTTGAACAGCATCGAAGGAAGCACACCTTCGTATATAAGCCAGTGCAAGGAGCTCAGAACCCTAGACGTGGGGTCACAATCGAATTTCGGGGCAGATCAGTGCTGACTTCGCCAATCTGAGACAGCTCCGAATTTTTAACCTTTCAAAGAATCAGCTTTCTGGTAACTTACCCTCGTTCTTATCGAACATGTCATCGCTCGTCGACCTAAACCTAGGCACGAACATGCTGACTGGCCCTATCCCGGGAGATTTCTCCCGCTTGGAAAACCTGAAGTTTCTCGATCTCACCAACAATAACTTGTATGGGACTGTCCCGAATTCTATATACAATATGTCCGCCTTAGTCTCTTTAGCGTTGGCCTCGAACGACTTGTCGGGCGAACTTCCCGGGGACGTTGGACTCACTTTGCCAAACCTTTAGTATTCAACTTATGTTTGAATAGATTTACCGGCAAAATCCCTTGGTCTCTGCACAACCTCACGAACATAAATTTGATTCACATGGCCCGCAACCGTTTGCACGGGACCGTACCATCAGGCCTTGGGAACCTCCCAAACCTAGAAATGTACAGCATAGGGTTCAACAACATTGTGGGATCGGGAAAAAATGGTCTTGATTTCATAGAGATTCTCGCCAATAGCACCCGTCTGAACTTCCTCGGCGTGGAGTTCAACATGTTCGAGGGTTTTATTCCAAATTCGATAGGCAATATGTCGAAGGTTCTGACAAAGTTGTATATGGGCGGCAACGATATATACGGTCCTATACCGTCTTCTTTCGGTGAGCTCAGGTCCCTACAGTTGCTAAACTTGAACAATTGCTCACTTACGGGGAAGATCCCTAGAGAATTAGGGTTGTTGAGCAACCTCCGTGTTATTTCTTTAGGTGATAACAGGTTGTCCGGTGAAATCCCGGATACCTTGAGCGGTTTAACAAAGTTGACCAGCATCGATCTGTCGAGGAATGTGTTGGTTGGTAAGATTCCTACGACCTTCGAAAACCTTAGAAACCTCATTTCATTGGACTTGTCCAATAATTTTCTTACTGGGAGTATCCCGAAGGAAATACTCGGTCTTAGTGGATTGAGCGTGTTCTTAGACCTATCCAAAAACCGTCTCGATGGACCCATACCCGATGAAATGGGGTTGCTAGAGAACGTGGCAGCGATAAGCATCTCCGACAATGGCCTATGGGGCGAAATTCCCAAGTCGATCGGCGAGTGTAAGAGCTTAGAACGCTTGTCCATGGCTAGAAACAAGCTAAACGGTTCGATCCCTGACAGTTTACGGTTTATCAAAGGTCTAGAAACCCTAGACCTTTCGTCGAACGAACTCACGGGCAATATACCCGTGGACCTTCAGAATTTGCAGTCGCTACGATCCTTGAACCTCTCTTATAACGACTTAGACGGCGAAATCCCGAGCCGTGGGGTTTTCTCCGATCCCAAAAACATCGACCTGAAAAGCAACAAAAACCTCTGTTATTCGAGCTCGTCGTGTAAGGGCGGCAACAAAAACAAGAAAAACCTAGCGTCCTTGATCGTAGGGATAGGGGCGGCCTCTTTATTATCCCTTTCCGTGGTGTTCGGCCTGACATATTACTACGTGCGGAGGCGAAAAGCATACGTACACGATTCCTTGCAGCTATTCAAAGGACAACCTCGGACGATATCTTACGACCAGCTTCGTGCTGCGACGAAAAATTTCGACCGAGAAAACCTCATAGGCAAGGGAAGCTTCGGGCTTGTCTACCGAGGACGGTTCGCCCGAGGAGCAGGCGAAGGCGAAGGAGAAGAAGCCGCCATCAAAGTCCTCGACGTTTCGACGCACAGGTCGAAAAAGGGCTTCGCCGCCGAGTGCGCGGCCCTACGACACGTAAGGCACCGCAATCTTGTAAGACTTATTACCGTCTGTTCGAGCATAGATTCGAAGGGCGGCAATTTCCTCGCCTTGGTTTATGAGCTCATGAGCAACAAGAGTTTAGAGGAGTGGATTCGAGGGGAGAGAAGGCACGAGAATGGAAAAGGGTTAAATGCCCTCGAAAGGATTAGGGTAGCCATCGAAATCGCATCCGCTGTGGATTATCTTCACAATGAGACGGAGATTGCGATAGTTCACTGCGATCTGAAGCCAAGCAATGTGCTTATGGATTCCGACATGACGGCTAAGGTTTCGGATTTCGGCCTCGCTAGGTTTTTGTTCGACGGTCGAGCTTCTATTAGCTCCACTCATACCCTAAGGGGCTCCATAGGCTATATACCGCCAGGTCGGTCGGTTAGTCGGTCGATCTCATATCTTAATCAACCCTTTCGACGCTAAACTTTTTACGATTTTTTCTTGTTTTATTACGTGAGCAGAATACGGATACGGAGAGAAGCCGTCGACGGCAGGGGACGTATACAGCTATGGGATTCTTCTGCTCGAACTGCTTACGGGCAAAAGTTCCGCCGATGAGATGTTTGTGGGAGGCTCGACTCTGAGGACTTGGGTGCAAGGTCATTGCCCGTACAACTTAGAAGGAGTTATCGATGCCGAGTTACTTCGAGATATGAGCGTCGTAGTTCGCGCCTTAGAAGATCGTGGCGACGAGGAGCGGTGTAAGAAGACGGAGGGTTTATTAACTAATTGCCTCATTGCGATCTTCGAGCTTGGGCTTTCTTGTGCGGAAGACTCGCCCGGTGCTCGCATTAGCATGAGGGATGCGCTTTCAAAGCTGAAGAGGATCGAAGAGGTGGCTCAGAAGAATAATCTATTTGCTTCCGTTTTCATGGACATTGAGCGCCTTTTCGATATGGATATCGACACATAGTCTGCATTAGCGTTGTGTCGGCATACTTACGGAAGGTGTGAGATATTTTACCTGTATGCATGTAAATCATGTAATATATATTGAAAAAATATACTATTTTTAAAAGGCAATCTTGACTTAATTTTTTTTAAACATTAAGGTCCCTAAAGTTTGTGGCGCAAACCCGTAGTCGGCTCACTGGGATACCTCAGGTCGCAAAAAGAAAAAAAAAATATCAACAACGAAGCAAAAACGTCGACCTTTACAAACGGTTAACGGTTTACGATCGGTCTAACTCGAATTACTCTAAACTCAAGGCGGGGCGCAATCGACTATGAGGTTTCAACACACGGGGTGCCAGCTATTTTTCATCTTCGGTTTCTTGCATCCTAAACAAGCTCGACTTCTCCGTCTGTACGCTGCTTTCATATCCGCTGCTGTCGCCCGTTTCAGACAAGTACTTTGATCTTCCCACTCGCACGACCCTTCGATCCTATTTTTTTTTCGAATCATTACAAAGATAAAGTTTCGTTCGCTAATATAGTCGCTTGTTCAAAAAAGACGATATACTTTACTTACGTCACGGAATGGAAAGTCGTCGGCCTCGAGCATATGCACGACTTGGCCCATCGCGGGCCTCTTACGGGCGTTGGGGTCCACGCACCTTAGAGTGACTAAAAGAACCCGCTTCAACGCCCTCGAAGATGGCTTCTCGGGCAACTTGGGATCTAAAACCCCATCCGCGTTTCTATTCGAAATCATCGCCTTTAGCCAGTCGATTAGGCTCACCTACAATTCGTCGTCAATCGAAACTTTAATATTCGAAAGAAAGAAAGCGAACAAAATTCATCCAATTTTACCTCTTCGGCGGGACGGCTGTAATCGACGGGATTTCTCCCCGTGACGATTTCCATGATGAGTATGCCGAAGCTGTAAACGTCGCTCCGTTCGTTCAACATCCCCGTGCTCGCATATTCGGGAGCTACGTAACTAAGACGACAGACGCATTTTTAGAAAAAAAGAAAGAAAAAGTTCAAGTTTTTTTTTTTTGCAATTCGAATTCGTTAGGGCAAAGATATTTTGAGCACCCGAAAGTTCCCATGACCCGCGTGGTAACGTAGCTCCTCTCAGGCCCTATGAGCTTCGCAAGCCCGAAATCAGAAACCTTAGGAATCCACTGTTTGTCCAATAAGATGTTGCTCGATTTGATATCGCGGTGGATGACCTTAGGCTCGAGGCCCTCGTGGAGATAGCTCAACCTTAGGAACACAACAAAATGGAAAAAGAAAACAGTCGAGAATTTTCTCGCAAAAAACGAATCTATGGATTCTTGAATGTGCTAACTAACTAACTAACTACCCCTTGGCTGTTCCTAGTACGATGTTCATTCGAATATCCCATGTAAGAGGGCTAAGGGGGCCGACATCTCCATGAAGCCACTGCTCTAGGTTCCCATTGTCGACGTATTCATAGACGAGCAACCTTAATTCAAAGGCGTAAGAAAGATCGGTTTTTTTCGAAGGTTATATAGAACAGGAAAAGATGTCATTTTCTTCGAGTTTGGCGAACGAATACCTATGAACTCCTTCGACGCAATAGCCGAGCAGGCGCACAAGATTCTTATGCCTTACTCGCCCGATTGCTTCTACTTCGACCTTAAACTCTTTATCAGCTTGACTCCTATTATACAAACATAGCATAGTATGCCCAAATTCAGCAGAGAATATGTTAAAAGAAAATCCAAGAAGAAGGAGATATGTAATGAAATCAATCTCACCTATTGTCGTTGAGCAAGTTTTTGACTGCAATCCTCGTACCATCCTTGAGCTCGCCGTAGTAGACAATCCCATAACCTCCTTCGCCTATCATGTTCTCAGCGGCGAGGCCATTAGTGCACTCCTCGAGCTCCCTCAGAGTGAACCACTGCCCCCACCCCAGCCGAGACACCTCCGACCCAACAACCGCCGGAGGCGGGTCGCCGGCGTCGGGTCGGGTCCCGTCTCGGACCTCCTTCCCAGCCCATGAGTCGGTTTTGGAAACCGAATCTGGGCTGGCTACTGCGAGCTGCTGCTGTTTGGGGTGGTCGGCTTCTGGGCCTCGGGTCGGGTTGACCCGAATCTCCCTGGAAAATTCTGGGACGGCGGCGTCGGTGGGTTTCTTGGGAGTCAGTGGAAGCGAAACGGAGCTGAGGTTGTGCTTTCTTCTTCTTCTTCTTGAGGTTATTAGCCAGAGAGTGATGAGCAGCAGCGTAAGAAGGCCGACGATGGCGATGCTAACGGATATTGCGAGGACGACCCACAAACGCAGGCCGAGAATTGAAGTTGTTTTCCATAGCTCTTCGCTCAGTGACGCGCCAGACATTCTTTATTACCTTGTCCGAAAAAAGTCTTCTATCTTTTCTCCGAGTTTTTTCGTATGCTTATCATCTAAACTACTGTTTCAGTTCTGAGCTCGTGAACCCTCCTCAAAGGTCGGTCTTTTCTTTTTATTCCTACGTTTTTGACTTTTTGTTCGATACGAAACAGTGTTGAGCTGAGCTGATAAATATATCATTAAGCTCGTCAGTAACGGCAGAAGAAGAAGACGCAATTAAGCTGTGATGATGCTGACTTCTTTACCCCACATTACTTTTTTAAGAGTTTTTGTCCGCTTCGGCGTAAGAGTCCGACAAGAAAAGTAAATGAGGATTTACATGTAATAATGATTTTCTTTACTGCAGTCAAAGTCAAGTTAATTTTCTTTAAAAACGACCCAGGTATTCTTTTTACACTTTCTAAGTTCGTCCAAGTTTCTTACCTACATAACAGATTCATAAATCATACTTGCATAAAGTACAGTAAAATAATGCTTACTCCGCCCCGCTTATGGGTCCTACTATTCATACCCCCTTACACCCCCTATATCACTCTTTACACCCGAACACTTGATTTTTGTACCAATAATTTTAAATAATCACATGACTCAACAAAAAATTTTTATTAACTTATTTTCCATTAAATCAATAATATTAATTACATGGACTATTCAAAAATTATTAATTAAGTCATTTTAACCAATGACATATTTAGAACTAGCAAAAATGCTCGTAGCCCGCGGGCCCGCCCGCCCCACCCTGGTACTGTCAAATGGGCCCGCGGGCCACGGGCTCGCCAAAGTGACAGGGCGGACAGCCATTTCTCAAGCCCACCAAAGGGCGTGCTATGTGGGTAAGCCCGCCAGATATCAAATAATATTTTTTTTAAAAAAATTCTATATAAGTGAATTATATAGATTTTTTATATTTTTGAGATCCAATTTTTAATTTAATCAAATTTAAGAACATAAATAAATTTTTATTGAAGAATATAAATTTGGTTCGGAGTAATTCAACTTCATTAGTTTATTTTAATGTTTATGTTTTTATACAACTTTGTTCATTTTTTTTAGAACGGGCCGGGCCCACTAGGCCAGGGCGGACTGCCATTTCTCAGGCCCGCCAGAGGGCGGCCCATGCGGGTAAGCCTGCGCTGGCCGCGGACAGACCCGCCAGATATCATAAAATATTTTTTTTTAAAAAAATAATATATGAATGAATTATTTAGGTTTTTTATATTTTTGAGATCCAATTTTTAATTTAATCAAAATTATTCCAAATAAATTTTTATTAAAGAATTTAAATTTGAGTAGCAACTTCATTAGTTTATTTTAATATTTTTTCTTTTTTATATAATTTTTTTCGTTTTTCTTTTTAGAACGGGCCGGGCCCACCAGGCCCGCTACCCCGCCAGTAGGGCGGGGCGGGTCTTCATTTACCATGCCCGCCAGATGGAAAAAAATACCTTTTTAATTGGCAAGTATTTATTTAATATTACTTTACATATTACTTAAATTATTAACATTAAACTCCTTTTTTCCTTTTTATATGAGGTATATAATTGGTAAATAATTAATGTTTACTCTACATATTAATTAGAGGGTGTAAATAGAAAAAAGGTGGGTGTCAATAGAATTAACCCCACTTATTTCTCACATCTTTCTATTTCGGACATCCCACATAATTCTTCCCATTTCTACTTTTGGTAAAAAGTTATTCCAATAATTAAACTAATTACACCATTTATATTTAAAAAAGACTTCTTAATCTGCGTACCCACTAATTAGTTTTCTCTTTCTATTCCTTAAAAGTAGCCTATAATATTAAAAAAAATGTAATTTCTTAATCTGCGCGCCCACTAATTTTTGGGAAGTACTAACTATGACGGAGGTAGTATTCAAGATTTTGGCAAAATACTACTTATTTCATCATAACCGTCGCCGAACTGAAGCAAAAACAACAACGTACAGTTCTGTCAAAAGAGTGAAATCAAAGAAAACTAAAACTCTAAAATAATAATACCATATAATCTTAAATAGAATGAACCCTGCATAGAAACTCAAAAACCTCTCAGTTAACGGTTAATCGGAGTATGCATCCTTTCGACTATTCTGTTTACAGCATCGCGTGACATTACCAGAGTATCGTGAAGCAATATGCTGTATACGTTCAATCCCTGCGTTAAACCACAAACACAGATCCACATTGTAAGAAAGAAACGAAGGTGAACTGTGAGAACGCTGAAGAGGTTGATTTTCTTGAATAAGTAAAAAAGAAAAGTCTTACGATTGAAGGCAGTACGTTAACGTAGTGTAGATTTTGAGTAGCCAGCTTCAGCTTATCGTCAACAGGCCCGCCCTCGACGAGGAGAAGCTTCTTGAGATTCTCCATCTGATTCACATAGCTCACAATGTTCTTCGTCTTGTGCGAAGGAACTTCCAAATCATCAAAAACCAGGAGCTGCATAACAGCTAATACTATGTTTCAATCGTTCTATAAGCTGGAAAGAAATTCGGAGAAGATGACGATGCATAAATAGGATAGAATAGATGGCTTTACTTATCATTTGGGTATAATATCTATAATCAAATTTATTATTTTTAATACCTTTCCTTCGGCTGCACGGGCTGAGAGTGCAATCTTAAGGCCTAACCGACGAACCTTCTTGTTTAGCTTTATGGCATGACTGCGTGGTTTTGGCCCATGCATTGTAGCACCTCCTCGGAACTAAAATGATTTACGTTACCATTAAGTGCTCATTAATGGTAAGAGTAAATAAATACTATGCAAGAAACTTTCACAAAGACGCACTCACCTGTGGGCCCCGCAAAGTTCCATGTCTGGCCCGACCAGTACCCTTCTGCCTCCAAGGTTTTCGCCCGGTTCCACTCACTTCACTGATTGTCTTGGTTGAATGAGTCCCCTGAATGATAAATTATATACAAACTTCAGCTTAAATACCACTTAAAACTTACAGAAATTCGGTTCTGAAAGAACCAGGGATAGTATATTAGGGATTATTAAGATTCAAACAGATAGTATCAAAGTTGATGAAATCAACAACAACACTGAAAGTTCCGTAGCTTATTAGATTGCTAGATCAGGGATTATATCGGCAATTACAGTGTTGGACAAAAAGGAAACTAGGGTCAAACCTGTTGACGCTTGGCGAGCTGCCATCTCACAACACGATGTATAATATCTTTCCGAATTGGTACGTCGAAAACATCACCAGCCAAAACCATCAAGCCTTTATCTTCGTTGTGAAAATTTGTAACAGGAATCACCAGGTCTTGTAACAGGCCTACAGCACCAGACAGAACGAATGCATCAATGAAACTGCTTCAAATTATCTGTCGACAATCTTGAACCAAAGTTAATCACAACATACTCCTACTCCCAAAACACAAATTATTAGTAAGATTAATTTAATAAACAAAGGTATTTAAATAACTGCTAGAAGTTTGTGCTCCAACAAAATGCACCACGACTGAGTTGCAGTGAAGAAAGTCGGCGTACATACCTATTTTTCTATCTGGAGTCTGCACGCGTTTTGATGACAATAACTCTGATGGGAATACACCCTCGCTGGAATTTGGGGTCAATATCGTAGTAGAAAACCTTCTGAATACATCAAAAGTCATCTGATACAGCACCAAGTACCAACTAATTTTTAGCACCAAATTCCAACAAAAAGAAAATGAACTCTCAATTTCTCATATTACGCATAACATAAAGAATTCACCTTTCCTTCAACAGAGGGTTGCAGTCGACGCAAGCTATAGCCCGAATTTTGACATCTCAGCGACGCTACAGTATTTAACAAATTGAAAGAAATTAACGAAAGCATAACATCCACTGAACTCATTGAAACAAGGCTTATAATTCATAAAAAATGAAACTAGATTACAACACTCGAAACAAAAACACGCAACCCAGGAGGCAAAAAACACACACTTACACCACAGCAACATACATTCGAACTGAAAACTTGAAACGTAACATACCATTCGAAAGAGCAACTGCTCGAGTTGAATGAAGAAACCTCCTTGACATCGAGAAAACGCCCATTTAATCCAATGCCCCTGCGTCACGCGAAATCATAACTTAGCTCTATCTTTTTTCCCCCACGTGTGGGAGCTATATGAAATTACACCCGCAAACGGTGAGCTCAAGCTCGGCTACAGCATCAAAGACATACCTGATAGTGATAACATCAACTAAGATTTTGTCAGGGCGTCGATTCTCAAGGTTTAGGTCACGATTGCAGAGAAATGGGGCTCGCCGAGGAGAAAAAGAAAGATCGAAGAAGTGGGTTTGGGCTGATCACTCTCTCTGGGCCTTAAACGGTCATTATTTTTAGTAATATGAAGCAAGCCCGGCCCGGAAAGGTCCGACCCGCCAATTGCATCATCCTTCGTTTGCGTTTTGGACCAAGTCAGGCAAGGCAGATGCACCACACACGTGTAAGCATCTCAACCGTTGATATTATCAACGGCTCCGATTCATCCAAACTAGGGTTTCGTCACCTTCTTCGTTATATAAAAGCACGCAACAGTCGCCTACCTTGACGAGCGCGGTGCAGTCCCTGCCCTCCCGAAAAACCTCCCCATTAGAAAAGAAAAAAAAAATCTGAAAATTTTCCAAATCTTATTTCTTCATCTTTCTCAGTCTATCATCGCCTTTTATTTATCTAAAAACACACAAAAAAAAGTACACTGCAAATGGCTCAGATCCAGGTTCAGCAGCCTAATTTTGCGGCGCCGGCGAACGGTGTGCCTCCGGCGGCTGTAGGTGGTGCCGCTGCGCCGCCGACGCCTTCGCTAGCGGTGACGTCGCTGTACGTCGGTGATTTGGTTCCGAACGTTACGGATCCGCAGCTTTTCGATCTGTTCAGCCAGGTTGGTCAGGTCGTCTCGGTTAGGATTTGCAGGGATACGAACACCAATAGGAGTCTCGGTTATGGCTATGTCAATTATAGCAATCCTCAGGATGGTAAGTTGGTCTTCGAAACTGTATCTCTTAATGTTAATAATGTTTTGGCGGATTTCTTATGTGTCGATTCGATGCCCTAGATCTTTGTTTTGGAAGAGTTCTCTTCTGTTGTAATATATGGCCTGCTTGCATTTTATTTTTGTTTTCTTAAGTAGGCAATCATGAACTGTATCATGTCGTGTGCGATAGTAAGGGGCATAATGAGTTTTATTTGCTTGGTTGTTTTTCTATTGCAGCTGCAAGAGCCATTGAACTCTTGAACTTCACTCCACTCAATAACAAGCCGATTCGAATCATGTATTCTAACCGAGACCCTAGTACGAGGAAAAGTGGAGCAGCAAATATCTTCATCAAGGTAACTATTTGTTGCTTTCTATATGGTGGTTTGATGAATTTCTCCTAGTATTAACACTTACTGATCTTTCTAATGTAGAATCTGGACAGATCGATTGATAACAAGGCGCTGCATGATGCATTTTCTAGCTTTGGGAACATTCTCTCTTGTAAGATAGCCACTGATGGTGATGGGCAATCTAAGGGATACGGGTTTGTTCAGTTTGATTCTGAAGAAGCTGCAACCGATGCTATAGCTAAGTTAAATGGTATGCTTCTTAATGACAAGCAAGTATATGTTGGGCATTTCCTACGCAAGCAGGACAGGGATACTGCCTCAAGCACGAAAAAGTTCAACAATGTTTATGTTAAAAACTTAGCGGAGTCTGTCACTGATGATGACTTGAAAAAAACATTCGGAGAATATGGAACCATCACTAGTGCTGTAGTAATGAGGGACGCTGATGGGAAGTCGAAATGTTTTGGATTTGTCAATTTTGAAAATGCTGATGATGCTGCGAGTGCTGTTGAAGCTCTAAATGGAAAAAAAATTGATGACAAAGAATGGTATGTTGGGAAGGCTCAAAAGAAGTCGGAGAGGGAGTACGAACTAAGGAATCGGTTTGAGCAGAGCAGCCGAGAAGTTGCTGATAAGTTCCATGGCCTTAATTTATATGTTAAAAATTTGGATGACAGCATCAATGATGACAAACTCAAAGAACTTTTTTCAGAGTTTGGTACTATCACGTCATGCAAGGTGAAGTTATTTGCCTGTGATGCTTTGACGTTTATCTTTTTATCCTTCGCACTGATTCTCATATTTCCTAACAATGGTGTTTCAATTCAGGTTATGCGCGAACCCAATGGGATAAGCCGGGGATCAGGTTTTGTTGCTTTTTCAACTCAGGAAGAAGCTTCTAGAGCTGTGAGTGGGCCAACTTTGAATTATATTTAGTTGCTATTAATTCAATGGTACCAGCGTTGAAGCTTATATGTGTAACTGTGATTTCAGCTCTCTGAGATGAATGGGAAAATGGTGATCAGCAAGCCGCTGTATGTTGCCCTTGCACAGCGCAAGGAGGAGCGAAAGGCTAGGCTACAGGTAATCACCTTCTGTGAATAATTTTCTTTTGCCAGTAGATTACGCACCACTTCTGCTAGTGGATGCTTTGGCATCACTTGTTATTGTGATATCATTAGCTGCATGTCTTTTTAGTGTTTTTTCACCTCAGCTATTGACATCAGATTTTCGTTTTTATCTTTTCGGTAGTCGCTGCTTTTTTTTGTCATTTTTAAGCATCATGTAGTTAAACACATTGCTTTCAATCGCAGGCTCAGTTTTCCCAAATGAGGCCATTTGTAATGCCGCCATCGATGGCTCCTCGGATGCCAATGTATCCTCATGGTGCTCCTGGCGTTGGGCAGCAGCTGTTTTTTGGGCAAGGTCCACCTGCTATGATCCCACCTCAGGTGAACACAGTTCTTTGTCAAATTCACGTTTGGCACCTTTTTGCTGAACATCCTCTGTATATCCAGACATTGCACGCATGTAATGAATTACACTCACCCGCGTTGAATTTTTATCACCATATTTGGTGTTCACTGACATCACTAATCCTCTCGATATGTCAAAGGCTGGATTTGGCTATCAGCAGCAGCTTGTTCCAGGAATGCGTCCTGGAGGCGCACCTATGCCAAACTTCTTCATGCCAATGGTCCCACAGGGTCAGCAAGGCCCACGTCCAGGTGGCAGAAGAGGTGGGGCCGGCCCAGCCCAGCAAAGTCAGCAGCCCGTGCCCATGATGCCTCAACAAGTAAAAAAAACAACACTTTAAATTATTCTCTACATAGATACTGTCTAACACTGGTCTAGCTACACACTTTTTACACATCTATGAAGAACGCCCCAAATATGTATATGATTCATTTCAGATGCTTCCAAGAGGCGGGCGCATGTACCGTTACCCTCCTGGACGCAACATGTCTGATATGCCAATGCCTTACGATATGAACGGTGGCATACCGCCTCGTGATTCTGCTGGCGCTGTTCAACAGCCTATCCACGCCCTGGCTTCTGCACTTGCCAATGCCACTCCCGAGCAGCAGAGGACCGTAAGTGACCGTCCCTCTCTCTCTTTTGTTTTCCAAGTGCGCCATTCTTGCTGTACGTAGTTTTTGATGGGTCAAAACTTTTTTGTTTTGATGAGCCTCATGGAACTGTCTAGCGTCCATCTGGACTATTTTTTATCTCTTCGATTCCTTTATTAATTCAGCGCATGTTTATTTCACTTTTTTGTTAGATGTTGGGGGAGAACTTGTACCCGCTCGTGGACCAGCTCGAGCACGAGCACGCGGCAAAAGTGACGGGAATGTTGCTTGAGATGGACCAGACTGAGGTTCTTCACTTGCTCGAATCGCCAGACGCTTTGAAGGCTAAGGTTGCCGAAGCAATGGACGTGCTCAGTAACGTTCAGCAGAGCGCTACGGCTGATCAGCTCGCTTCGCTCTCTCTCAACGACAACCTCGTCTCTTGAGGTCGGTCGATATGCCTACTTTGTCTTTCGCGTTTTATGTCCGAGTCTTTGAATAAAAGATTATTTTTTGCTAGTTGATGGCATGTGGTTTTTTCTTCTGTGGAGTTTTCTGGAGTATTTTGTTTGACACCCCTTTTTATCTTTCGTTTGGAGTTTGTTGCGTGGATTTTGCGGATTTAATCATTTCGTATTTATCCTATCTATTAATGGAGATTTTTTGGTTTTTTTATCTGCTTCCTCCAGTTAAAACATTCAAAGCAGTTTGATTTTCATTCTTTGTGCTCTTATCTGCTTCCTCCAGTTAAACATTCAAAGCAGTTTGATTTTCATTCTTTGTGCATTCTCGTTTTAATCCTAACTTTATTTTACTAATATTTTTGGCCAATGTCCTCCATCTTTTTACGGTATTTTTGTTATGTTGTCGAAAAATATCATGGGGCTTGGAAAATAAGACTAATGCTTTCCAGTTTGACGGTATTCTTGTTCTATCGAAAATATCATTGGGCTCATGTTGGAAAATAAGGCTATTCGAACTATTGGGTTTTATTTTGAATATTAAAACGCGAATTTCAAGCTGAAAAATATAGGAGCTGACGCGAATTATGGAGTTCTCTCCTAGAAATTAAGAGTAAAACCCCTATTGTGTTCTTTTATCGAAGAAAATAAAAGCTATGGATCCAAAACGAAGTTAGATGGAGACTCCAATTACGCCAAAGAAAAAAAATTGAAAATCGTTATCTTATATGATTGACAAGTAAATTTAAATTAATAATTTCGTCGCATACAGACAAAGAAACACACTCACTGGACTCGGTAGCACTATTAGCTATAAGAAAATTGATGAAAAAGATGACAAGGGCAAACTGAAAATTGCGCATTCCACGTGATTCCTGAATGCGTAGGGTCTTATCAAATCAAGCCTTGCATATCTTTCTAATAAATATTCACTCTAATCCACAAATTACTTATGGTTAAAATCAAAGTGTACCCCACATAGGGCTGGGGAAAAATACCGAAATACCGTCCTTATCGTATCGAATCGTATCGAAAATATCGAAAATTTTGGTATACCGAAGTTTTTGATAAGGTATGATACCGTACCGAAAATTTTCGGTACGGTAATGGTATGAAAGTTTTTAAAATTAGGTATACCGATTATACCGAATACCGAAATTCTAAAATTTTTAATATATTTTATACATATATATACACACATATATATATTATATTATTTCAAAAAATATAAAATGAAAAATTAAGGATCTTCATAAACTTATTTAGCCCATAAATTATTAACCTATACACAACTTTCTAATATTAGGCCCACCATATTTTACTTATGTAACTCAAGTAACGTTTAATTTTTGCCTTTTTAATGTTTTTTTTCATGATTTTTGAAAGCGTGAAGATGCAATGCAATTACTTTTTGTTAATCTTCACTAATTTTTTAAATATAGCCGCTTCGTTTTAATTAATCTTATATAAAGTTGTATTTTATGGTTATGTAAAGTTTTTGTCTTACTAAGGAGACTAGCTAAAATATATAAATTATTTAAGGTTAAAAAATCTTTTGATTTTGAAAAATTTGGTATTAATAATCTATCTTATTGGGGCCTAAGGAGTTTGAATTGATTAAAAAATCCAAAACAACGAATTAACGAGTCACGAGACATGCGTGGTAAAAAATCCTCCGTATGAATGGTATAGAAGGTATGATACCGATACCATACCGAAATGTCGGTATGATACCGTATCGAAATTTAAGGTATACCGAAATTTTGGTATGGTATTAGTATGATTTTTTTGGATACCGAAATTTCGGTACGGTATACGGTATCACAGTTTTAGTACGGTATACCGTACCGAACCACCCCTGGTCCCCACACATACAACGTCCACGCTTTATGCTACCTAAACCTATGCAGTGCAAGCATACGTAGTATTCTCGTTTACTATTAATAATTTATGTTTTTTCGAGTATCCTCCTCATATTAAACCATATACTATTCGAGCACGTGTTTTAGATTAATACGTGAAAATGATTTTCAATCGCTTTGCCTCCAACCGATCTAACATTACCTAGAACGTAGTCGTTCCACTCACCTGTTAGCGAAAATAATCTAATAAAAAAGCGGAAGTATACGAGGATTCATTGCCTCCCACCGGAAACAAAAAAATAAAAAATAAAAAAATTGGATGTTAGAATATGAATCTTCTTCTTACTTCACATATTATTTCCTCCAGCATCGTCAGTGTCTTATTTCTTTTTCTTATTACCACTATTACTGCGAATAACATAAATGGAGAGGATATTATTGTCAACGGCCATAGAAAAGTTCGCCCATTGATATTCAACTTTGGAGACTCAAACTCCGATACCGGCGCGATCGCAGCTGCCTCGGGAATCGAGTTCGAATATCCGTACGGCCACAAATTAATTACGGGCCTACCATCATCGGGCCGGGCCTGCGACGGAAGGCTCGTCATCGGCTTTCTGTGTAAGAAATATGCATTATTTAGACGTATTGAAACATTACCGATGGTATTTGAAATCGAGGGCTTTACTCTAAAACGGTGGAGTAGCTTCCTTTTTATATGAACTGCGCCTCGACAAATTAATTTTTTTTTTTCAGTGTGGGACAAACACCTACTTTATAATATCGACGATTTGAAATTCTCGAAAAATTTCTGACAGGCGAATACGCGAATACGCATTACTTGAGCCCCTACTTGGACGCCTTGCTCGAACCTAATTTCACAAACAGGGCGAACTTTGCGGCGTGCGGAGCGTCGAGTCTTCCCAATTACAGCTTTTCAACTTGGGGATTCAAATTCTGCAGTTCAAACGCTTTCGGAATCACTCCATTGAATTGCACTCAAAAGGTTGTTACATATATATAGTTATATATATTATGTGCATGTGATAATTTCTTATGATCAAATGTTTTAATTGATGCATCATTTCGTAGGGTTTAAGAGTTTTCTCGATAAGGAAGCGTTCGAAAATGCGCTGTACATGTTCGATATCGGACAGAACGACTTGTATTATTCGTTGGTCATCGACTTATTACCATACGATCGTGCGATTGAGAGCATACCTTCGGTCATCGGTGTAATAAGGGACGCAATTTTGGCAAGTATTTGATATGTCCTCATTTAATTTAGTTTTACGCACGTATGGGGTGAAAGTTGATCATAGCCAGCTAAAAAAAAATATCTTTCCTAAAACCAAGGAATATTTGACAAATAATAATCCCAACTATCATTGATTCCCTCAAAATAATCAGATGACTTATTTCTTAATAATCCCAACTACATGGTGAGTCTTCTAAAAATGCACCGGTGACTTGTAATTTGTTGAACGGGTCACCTATGACACGTGTCATCTAGTTAATTGACTAATTTTTTCATTTTGATTTTTTATCAATTTACTTTTTTCCTTAAATATTTCAGATGGTTTAAAAAGCCCAAATCAAATCGAAACCGCATTGACGGTCAATGGTTCGGTTTACACAAAAATTGGATCGTTATTGATAATTGTCTGATTTCAGTTTTACATTCCTCAAATAGGAAATCAATAAATAGTCGCGGGTTTATATTGACAATATAACTGCCAATTTATTATTATCGTCGGATTTAATTATTTAACAATATAATTGCCAATTTATTATTACTGTTGGATTTAATATTTTGCTAATCGGATTATTATGTTTTTTCTATTTTTATAAATAACAGAATAGTAAAAAAAATTCAAAAATATTTAAACGGTTCGAAATCGGAACAGAAACTGATTGAACACATCTACCGCCTCCCACTAGTAGGTTATGTAGTTTTACTAAGATTTTATAAACCATAGTTAGGAATGACAAACGGCAAGTTCGAGGCGTGGGTCTAATCTCTATCCTTGTCCTGGCAAGTAGCGGGATAAAATTGTTCCATCTTAGTCCTCGCCGGGATCCTTGACCCGTGTGATTTTTCTAAAAAAAATCTTTTTCTTACATAGTGTATAAGTTAAATTTAATATTTAAATAGTATTTAAATAATTATATTATTATAACATAAAATGCAAAGTGTAAGTTTACCTTAACCATGGTGCGTCTATATAGAATTCCCTTAAAAACGATTTATGAATTATTATGTTTTTACATTTTTTATTTATTTTGAAATGAATGTTTCCATTTTATAAAAGTGTCAAGTCACTTGGGTGCATTTTGAGAAGACTATTCATATAGTTGAGATTATTCAAAAATAAAACGTAGTTGGGATTATTTTAAGTGGATTACTCATAGTTGGGATTAGTATTTTCAATTTCTCCTACATTCAAATAGTTTTTTCTTTTTGCTAATTAGACTATTTACGAACTTGGTGGGAGGAATTTTTGGGTGCACAACACTGGGCCATTGGGATGTTTGACAGGAGTTCTTGCAACTATTAAAAATAATAGCAGCGAAGAAGCAAACGATTTCGACGAGCATGGATGCTCTAAGCTTCTAAATAAAGCTGCAAAGATATTTAATTCAAAGTTAAGTTCCCTTATAGACGAGTTAAGATCTCAAATGGAGAATTCGTCGACGACTATCGTATATGTTGACGTGTATTCCATCAAGTACGAGCTCATCGCCAATGCTGAATATTACGGTAATAATATTATTCGATGATGAAAACCCTAAATCTTTGGCGAATGGGTACATTGTTTTTTTCTATAATATTTTTTTATAAATGATTATTAGGTTTCAAGAATCCATTGATGGCATGCTGTGGGTATGGAGGAGCACCTTACAACTACGATGTTGAAAGAAAATGTGGTGAAGGTAATAATGGGTTTACAGTTTGCAGAGAAGACACACAACGCATAAGCTGGGATGGAATTCATTACACCGAGGCTGCCAACTCTATAATAGCTTCGAAAATACTCTCTACACGTTATTCCACGCCTCCCTTGCCATTTAATTTCCCTTGGAATAATAATAATAATAATGATAAGGTTTCTTTTTTATAATTATTATCTAGGCTCAGTTCATATTTTGTCTGATAAACGAAGGAACACTTTTTAGTCGTCGAGTGAGCTAAGAGAGCTGCTGTCACAAGCCTTTCATGTAATAACGGACACTATAAATGTGTGCTTTAATAACAATATGTTAGAAAATTTATATTATAGTTGATTTTATAAATTTTATGTGAATGAGGAATTGGCCTTCGAAATTAAATATTATTGGGCTTCGAAATGGCCCAATAATGGCCCGACTTCTAGAAGGCCCAACTTCTAGAAGGCCCATGTAGTGGCTAACCACTACTCAAGTCCATGGCTCAAATTGAGTCATGGAATGGTTAAAAACCACTCCTCAAGTTAATGGCTTTGATTAAATGTTTGAGTTGTTTTAAAACCACTCAAACATTATGTCATCTTATTAAAAAAAAAATTATTTCTTTAATAAATTTTGGGTTATATAAATAGGTGATTAAGCATAAGAATTAAACACAAGAAATAGAAAGAAAAGAAAATACAAATATCTCTCAAAATTGGTTCTGCTATATCGCTCTTGTTCCGTTCGCTGTCGGTGTCGTTTATGCTAAACGAACGCCGAGAGTTTGAAGTATCCTGGGAAACAGACGCTCGTCAAAACCTCTAGCACATACGTGAGGGAGCGAATCTGTTTTAAGGAAATTGTGTTCTCACAATCTTCGAATATTTTTTTTTCCTTTTCCCGGCCAACAATCTTAAAACAGACCGACGATCCCGCAAAGATGTCAGACTATGTGGACTTCCTCAACAACGAAGAATCTACGGGAAACGAAGGAAACATTGGCGTTCTCCCTAATACTTTTATCCCCACTACCATACCTGTGGTTACGAAGCCAAACGTACCGGTCAACCACAGGGAGAAGCCAGAGAAATTTACGGGGACAGCCTCGACGTTCAAAAGATGGCAACAGAAGATGCTCTTCTACCTCACCACGCTGAACCTGGCAACATACCTGAAAGAGGTAGAGCCTAAGGTAAACGACGGCGAGACGAACGCTGAGGTCGTGATTGCTGTTGATGCATGGAAACACTCTGATTTCATGTGTCGTAATTACATTCTGAATGCCCTAAGCGATACTCTGTACAACGTGTATGGTGCGGTCGCTACGGCAAAAGAATTGTGGGAATCATTGGACCGTAAATATAAAACTGAGGATGCCGGCACAAAGAAATTTGTTGTCGGACGGTTCCTTGATTATAAGATGATCGATTCCAAGACTGTGATAAGTCAGGTGCAAGAAATCCAATTGATCTTGCACGAGATCCATGCAGAACGGATGGTTCTGAGTGAATCTTTCCAAGTTGCGGCTATTATTGAAAAGCTGCCGCCGGGCTGGAGAGACTTCAAAAACTATCTCAAACATAAGCGCAAGGAGATGTCTTTGGAGGATCTGATTGTTAGACTTCGAATCGAAGAAGACAACAAAAGGTCGGAAAAGAGAGTATCGAGCTCATCTGAACCGAAAGTAAACATGGTGGAGCATAGCTCTAAAAAGGGCAAAGGCGCGGTTAAACCCAAAGCGAAACTTGGGGCGACCGGAGGCGTCGCTAAGCCGAACTATAAGTTCAAGGGAAAGTGCTTCAATTGTGGCAAACTAGGCCACAAGTCGTCGGACTGTCGACTTCCAAAGAAGCACCACGAGGCCAATATGGTGAAAGACATCACCAAAGAAGTTGAGGACTTGAGCCTCGTCGCGATGGTTTCAGAGGTAAACATAATTGGGTCGAATCCACAAGAATGGTGGATCGATACCGGTGCTACACGTCATGTGTGCACGAACCGTAGACTCTTCTCTACCTGTGAGCCGGTTGAAGGAGAAAAGATCTACATGGGCAACTCGGCTGCTGCTACCGTCGAGGGAAAAGGAAGCGTACTGCTCAAAATGACTTCTGGGAAAATATTGACGCTGAAAGATGTGTTATACGTTCCGGAGATACGAAAAAATCTGATTTCGGGATTCTTGTTGAACAAGCATGGTTTTCGTATTGTTATTGAATCCGACAAAGTGATATTGTCTAAGTCGGGTGTGTTTGTTGGTAAAGGCTACGCCTGTGATGGTTTGTTCAAGCTCAATGTAATGACTATTGTAAATGAGAATGAAAAACGTTCTTCCGTTTACTTGCTTGAATCTTCCAATTTGTGGCACGGTAGATTAGGTCACGTTAATTTTGAATCGATACGTCGATTAATTAACATGGACCATATTCCAACATTCGAAATTAATTCGAAACACAAATGTGAAATTTGCGTAGAAGCAAAAATGACGAGATCGTCTTTTCCTTCGGTAGCAAGAAGTATCGAACCGCTTGAATTGATTCATAGCGATTTATGTGATTTGAAATACGTTCAAACACGTGGTGGCAATAAATATTTTCTAACATTTATTGACGATTGCACCAAATATTGCTATGTTTATTTGCTTAAGAGCAAAGACGAAGCATTAGAGAAATTCGTTCTCTACAAAACCGAAGATGAAACGCAACTCGGCAAGAAAATTAAAAGATTGAGAAGTGATCGAGGGCGCCAATTGGGAGCTTCTGTGTGGAACATGGTATCGTCCATGAATTGACCGCCCCGTATTCACCTCAATCAAACGGAGTGGCCGAACGAAAGAATCGCACATTAAAAGAGATGATGAATGCGAGGTTACTGAGTTCAGGTCTACCACCTAATATGTGGGGCGAAGCTATCTTGACGAGTAATTACCTATTAAATAGGATACCTCGAAAGAAAATGAATAAAACTCCATATGAGTTATGGAAAGGTAAGACGCCTTCGTACCAACATTTGCGAATGTGGGGGTGTTTGGCGAAGGTAGCCGTACCTATGCCTAAAGCGGTGAAAATTGGTCCTAAAACGGTGGACTGTATTTTCATAGGATATGCACACAATAGTACGGCATATCGGTTTCTTGTCTATGATTCGAAAATTTCGGATATACACAAGAACACGGTAATGGAATCGAGGAATGCATGTTTCTTTGAAAATGTATTTCCTTGTAAAACCGATGATAGATCTGGTACATCTAAACGAGATGATATAGAAACCGAGATTCCTAGTACGGTTCATGAGATTGAACCGAGACGAAGCAAGCGTGCCCGAATAGAGAAATCTTTTGGTGACGACTTCGTTACATATTTGATTGAAAAGGAACCGCTGACTTATAACGAAGCAGTGAGCTCCGTGGACGGGCCTTTATGGAAAGAAGCCATAAAGAGCGAGATTGATTCTATTTTGCAGAATCATACTTGGGAGTTAGTTGATCTTCCAAAGGGATGTAAACCTTTAGGATCAAAATGGATTTTTAAAAGGAAAATGAGACCAGACGGGTCTGTAGAAAAGTATAAAGCCAGACTTGTTATCAAAGGATACAAGCAACGCGAAGGCTTAGATTATTTTGACACATATTCTCCTGTGACGAGAATAAATTCGATAAGGATGATACTAGCTATCGCGTCCTTAAGAAATTTGGAAGTACATCAAATGGATGTCAAAACAGCTTTCTTAAACGGTGAATTAGACGAAGAAATCTATATGGAGCAACCCGAGGGTTTTCGTGCTCCGGGAACCGAAAAGAAAGTCTGTAGATTGATCAAATCTTTGTATGGTTTGAAACAAGCCCCTAAGAAGTGGCACGAAAAGTTTGATCATGTGATGATCAACTACGGCTTTAAAATCAATGAGAGCGATAAATGCGTTTACTCAAAGGAAACAGGCGATGACTACGTCATTTTATGTCAGTATGTAGACGACATACTCATTGTTGGTAGTAACGACAAAATGGTCCAGTCTACAAAGGATATGTTAAATTCGAAATTTGACATGAAAGATATGGGACTTGCGGACGTGATTTTAGGAATTAAAATCAAACGAACGAGTAACGGTCTTGTTTTGAGTCAAGCTCATTACGTAGACAAAATTCTCGACAAATTCTGCAAGGGTGATTCTGGTGTTGCTAGAACGCCATTAGATCGAAGCGTTCATTTGTCGAAAAATCGCGGGGAGGCTATTTCACAAGTAGAATACTCTCGGATTATCGGAAGCTTGATGTATCTAATGAGCTGTACTAGGCCAGATATTGCTTATGCTATAAGCAAACTGAGTTCGTACACGAGCAATCCGAGTGCGGATCATTGGACCGCTATAATACGGGTTTTGAGATACTTACGGTATACTCGAGACTATGGATTACATTATGGTCGATATCCGGCTGTGTTAGAAGGCTACACAGATGTGAACTGGATATCTGATATGAAGAACTCTAAGAGCACAAGCGGCTATGTGTTTACACTTGCTGGAGCTGCTGTGTCTTGGAAATCCTCGAAACAAACGGTTATAGCAAGATCCACTATGGAATCCGAGTTCTTTGCCTTGGATAAATGTGGAGAAGAAGCTGAATGGTTACGCCATTTCTTGGAGGATATTCCTAAATGGGAAAAACCTGTGCCGCCTATATGCATACACTGCGATAGCCAATCGACTATTGGACGAGCACAGAGTACTATGTATAATGGTAAGTCGAGACACATACGTCGTCGACATAATATATTAGGCAATTGCTCTCAACTGGAGTTATCTCGATTGATTATGTGAAATCGACGGATAACATTGCGGATCCGCTAACCAAAGGGTTAAATAGAGATACAGTTGAAAGGTTGACGAAAGGAATGGGCTTAAAACCTTAAAGTATAAAAGTGCTAAGAAGGAAAACCCTACCTAAGTGACTGGAGATCCCAAGATCTAGGTTCAAAGGGACAACCTAATTTTAGGACTTGGTATCACTGTGGGGGATAACCCCGCTCATTCCTGTCAAGAAACAGTGATTATGGAAACAGGCTAGCATTATGATGCTTTAATGACTATCATAGAGTATTGATAGAAAATACTCGCGACGTGAGAAGTCACCTATGTTAGGGAGAAGTGGGGCCGCTTCAAAGGAGAACTAAAGGCTTAGTTCTTTAGAAACCCTCGCAGAATCAGGACGTGTCCATGACCGTACTGGACAAAACCATGAGAATGGAACAAGAGAAAAATGGTCTCTGTGTATTGTACGTGGATTCGTTTACACGAAAAGCGGGACAGTTCAAAGACATCGTGTTCTACTGGACTGCAGTAAACTAAGCGTGCATACAAGGAGGAAGTTCAAATGGTAAAACATACTATCCTCTATGCAGAGTATCATTAGATTAGCAGAAACTTTAACCAAACAATTCTCATTCATGTGGGGGATTGTTAGAAAATTTATATTATAGTTGATTTTATAAATTTTATGTGAATGAGGAATTGGGCTTCGAAATTAAATATTATTGGGCTTCGAAATGGCCCAATAACGGCCCGACTTCTAGAAGGCCCAACTTCTAGAAGGCCCAACTTCTAGAAGGCTCATGTAGTGGCTAACCACTACTCAAGTCCATGGCTCAAATTGAGTCATGGAATGGTTAAAAACCACTCCTCAAGTTAATGGCTTTGATTAAATGTTTGAGTTGGTTTAAAACCACTCAAACATTATGTCATCTTATTAAAAAAAAAAATTATTTCTTTAATAAATTTTGGGTTATATAAATAGGTGATTAAGCATAAGAATTAAACACAAGAAATAGAAAGAAAAGAAAATACAAATATCTCTCAAAATTGGTTCTGCTATATCGCTCTTGTTCCGTTCGCTGTCGGTGTCGTTTGTGCTAAACGAACGCCGAGAGTTCGAAGTATCCTGGGAAACAGACGCTCGTCAAAACCTCTAGCACATACGTGAGGGAGCGAATCTGTTTTAAGGAAATTGTGTTCTCACAATCTTCGAATATTTTTTTTTTTTTCCTTTTCCCGGCCAACACAATCGATCCTTTTTTAAAGTCCAATCCATATTGCATTAGCATGATTTGTTATTTGATTTTTTATTTAACATTACACGAGCATTGTATTGTATTCTTGTTCGTACGTTCATGAGTTTTTATACTCGACTCATGACTAATTAATGTGTATTTTAAATAAGTAGAACCTATCGTGTGATTACTCACTATAATATACTTGGATTTCAGTTATGCGATCCCCTCTATCTTGGTATGTTTTTTTAATTTATATTGTGCGATCTATTAATTAGCTCACGTATATACGTTCAAAATCGAGCATTAGCCAGTAGTCGAGCTATGACCAAAGTTTTATTATCGAGGCTGTCGAGATTAACGAGCTTTAAAACTCGCCGGAGCTGCGCCGGAGAGAGCCTGAAGACGGCAAGTTGGTCACGACCGGATTTAACCTGAAGCTGCTGTGCTGAAGTGATGAATATCCCAGATCAAATGACAGCCGTTCGATGAGCATAGGACAGGATCAGATGGAGCAGATTTAAACCTGAATGTTTAAATCTGGGATGTTGGATAACGCGGGCAAAAGATCGAAGGGCTGTGATAAAGTTGCAACTTCACTTATAGAAACGTTAAACCATTTCAGGTTTAAATGAGGCCAGCAGCTGTGGATCGTTGGATGAAAAGATGCTGATCTGACGGCTCAGAGAAGATCGACCTGAAGATGTGATGATTATCACATGACTGTTGTGTCAGAATTCCGTTATGATTTGGGAGCGTTCGATCGAGAAGATGCCGATCTAAGGGCTGAGATTGAGAGCTCATAATGTCTGCTATCATGACGTGGAGGTTCGAGGGCACGAAGACGCGCGTGAGGTCATGCATTTTCTTGAGAAAGAAGGCATCTTCAGCTCACTATAAATAGCAGCAGATTTCTGGTTTGAGTCGTCATCTTTGAGCGTCCATAAGTTCTTATAGAGTGAGAATCTGAGTGAAGTGTAAACACGAAAAGTGTAGAGGGCACGGCAAAGTGTAACTTTCGTGTTGTGATCAATAAGAAAGGAGGCTCGGTTGATCCGTGGACGTAGGCTGAAGTTTCAGCCGAACCACGTAAATCTGTTTGCAGAGAGTGTGTGAGTTTCTGCTTTTATCTGGTTCGATTGAGCTCCAAATAGCTCAATTCGATTCCTAACACTAGCAAACATAGAAAATACATTGAATCCTCATCGAGAGGTGTCCATTTCCCTTACAAGTGGTGCGGTGAGCGTGGACGAGAGCTCGGATCCCCGGGAAATGGCCACGATGACTAAGCTCGAAATGGAGGTGTTCAATGGGGCTAATGATTTTGGGCTGTGGAAGCTCAAAATGAAGGCCGTGCTTGTGGAGAAAGGCTTGGAGGAAGCCTTGAAGCCGGACGCCGAAATGGAACCGGCGACGTTAACCGTAGCTCAAAAGAAGAAGCTGAAGGAGAAAGCCTACTCTGCCCTCATTCTAAGCCTCTCAGATGGTGTGTTACGCAAGGTGGCAAGTGAGGCCACGGCTGAGGCGTTATGGAAGAAATTGGAAGCACTCTACATGACCAAATCGTTGGCTAGACGGCTCTACCTCAAGCAAGCTCTCTATCGATTTCAAATGGGGGAAGAATCTGCTATTGAGGAGCAGATTAACACATTCCAAAAGTTGGTGTTGGATTTGCAAAACGTTGGTGAGGAGATCAAGGACGAGGATCAAGCCTTGTTGCTTTTGTGCTCCCTGCCTAAGAGCCACGATTACTTCAAGGAGGCCCTTCTCTATGGAAGGGAGAAGCTAACCATGGAAGATGTGATGGCAGCCCTAAGCACAAAGCAGCTTAATACGAGGTTGGTACCAAAACTTGAACCTAACTCGGCCGAAATGTTGAATGTGCAGCATAAATCCAATCCAAGGTGGAAGAAGAAGGGAAAGGGGAAGGAGCTTGATGAACCTAGGAGGTGTTTTCACTGCAATGAAGTGGGACACTTCAAGAGAAACTGCCCGAAGCTGCAGAAAACCGGAGGTGCAAACTCAGCAAACTTCCATGAGGATGGTTTTGAGTATGCTGAGGTTTTGGCTGTCTCAGAGCTTGAGAGGAGTGAAGAATGGATCCTAGACTCAGGGTCTAGCTTCCATATAACCTGCAAGAGGGAGTGGTTGCACGACTTCAAGGAGCTAAGAGGTAAAACGGTTAAGGTAGGTGATGGTAAGAGTTTCGATGTATATGGTTATGGTGCGGTTAGAATGAGGCTTGCTAATGGGGTGTTGAGTGTCCTCAAAGATGTTAGGTACGTCCCTGAGTTGAGGAGGAACCTTATATCCATCGGAGCTTTGGATAGGAGAGGATTCAACACGCAAATCGCAGCCGGGAAGATTCTAGTCAAGAAGCAGAATAGGCTGATTCTGCAAGGGTATAGACGGCAGTGTATCTACGTGCTCGATGGATGTTCTGTGGAGGCAAAAGCACGCCTTGAAACTAGGAAGTATGGTGGTCCTAATGGTGTGAGAGAGGTGCCCCAGAAAGCTCGGGAAGAGGTAGATACAGGCGGTTCAATAGTGAAGCTCGCGACAGCAGTTTTGAAACCTGCTACTGACAAAACCAGGCTGGTCGAGATGGTGACTTTGGACGATGTTTCCGAGCCCGAGATGGAGCTATTTGTGCCAAGGGATGAAGGTACCTCAAGTCCACATGGCAGGGATGGATTTGAGGTGGAGAACGGCTCAAGATATGTGGAAGAAAACAGCGGAAACTCGACGGCAACGTCGACTGTCAAAACAGTTTCTGAAAATTCTGATGTGAACTGTTTTGCAGATTTCGATGCAGCTGAGGTCTTGGCTGCGAGGAAGGGCAAGATGAAGATGTTTTCTAGCCAAGGAAGAGTCCATGAGGTGGCTCAAGTGGCTAGGATGGAAGGATCTTCGAGCCGAACGATGGAAGTGAGCTCAAGAGTTCGAACCGATTCCAAGTGGGAAATTTCAATCCTACTTGGGGTCGGCAAGTTCACTCTTGAGGCTCGCAGCTCCTAAGGGAGTTGGTTGATCAACCGAGCAAGGGCGTATTGATCTAGGTGTAGCTTGATGGGGTTTCGAAGCTCACTAAGGATGATTCTCAGAACTGAAAACAGAGATGGGCTGTTTTTGGTGAACTTTGGGCGGCTGTAGTGGGCGTATTTGAGCAGATGAGGTGAATCAAGATGATGGGTTTGCGAGTTTGTAAGCTCGAGGTGGAGTTTGTCGAGATTAACGAGCTTTAAAACTCGCCGGAGCTGCGCCGGAGAGAGCCTGAAGACGGCAAGTTGGTCACGACCGGATTTAACCTGAAGCTGCTGTGCTGAAGTGATGAATATCCCAGATCAAATGACAGCCGTTCGATGAGCATAGGACAGGATCAGATGGAGCAGATTTAAACCTGAATGTTTAAATCTGGGATGTTGGATAACGCGGGCAAAAGATCGAAGGGCTGTGATAAAGTTGCAACTTCACTTATAGAAACGTTAAACCATTTCAGGTTTAAATGAGGCCAGCAGCTGTGGATCGTTGGATGAAAAGATGCTGATCTGACGGCTCAGAGAAGATCGACCTGAAGATGTGATGATTATCACATGACTGTTGTGTCAGAATTCCGTTATGATTTGGGAGCGTTCGATCGAGAAGATGCCGATCTAAGGGCTGAGATTGAGAGCTCATAATGTCTGCTATCATGACGTGGAGGTTCGAGGGCACGAAGACGCGCGTGAGGTCATGCATTTTCTTGAGAAAGAAGGCATCTTCAGCTCACTATAAATAGCAGCAGATTTCTGGTTTGAGTCGTCATCTTTGAGCGTCCATAAGTTCTTATAGAGTGAGAATCTGAGTGAAGTGTAAACACGAAAAGTGTAGAGGGCACGGCAAAGTGTAACTTTCGTGTTGTGATCAATAAGAAAGGAGGCTCGGTTGATCCGTGGACGTAGGCTGAAGTTTCAGCCGAACCACGTAAATCTGTTTGCAGAGAGTGTGTGAGTTTCTGCTTTTATCTGGTTCGATTGAGCTCCAAATAGCTCAATTCGATTCCTAACACTAGCAAACATAGAAAATACATTGAATCCTCATCGAGAGGTGTCCATTTCCCTTACAGAGGCACTCATCGTTCGATCGACTATTCGTTTTTTTATTTAGGTTATCAACCCTTGAGACGAAAACAAAGAGAAAATCTTAAGTCGATAAGATTGTTGAGACCAAAGTGGGTGTGGCTGCTTGAAAGAAATGGTTGGTGATGTCTTTTGTGGTTACAATAATAGGAAATTAATATAGATTTATCATATATACACTGTAATTATAATCTTAGTTGCGATCCACAAAAGCGCCCACGATCATTTTTTGAAATCAGTCGCATGCACTTTTCCCTCAGCAATCTTGTCGGCCAAATAGAAATCTTGTATTTGACGTCTCGATCATATAGTCGAGCATAGGCGATATCTTACGAAAGCAAAATCATCGATCGACAAGTGCGTTCTTTTCTATTGAAATAGCACTTTGAGCATAGCCTGAATATGGACTTAGCTCGTTTTGGACCAAACACCATCTCATTGTTTTACTTTATGCTTCCGCTGTTTGCTCGCTATATTTGATATGTTTTCTCTTACTGCGTTATTCTTTATGGGTCTCGAGCTGTCCCACTTATCGGCTTTGGATTTACAGCACACGGTACGAGTATGTTATTAATTTCAATCTCCAGGCAACAACGACACTAAAGATCCCTAGTGTGTTTGAATCCGAAAGCTCCTGCAGAAAATTTTTGGACGAAACCCTCAATTAGGTGAAACCTCGGGAAATCTTATTGTCGTTTTTACGACCAACGAAAAAATTAAATTATTCAATAAAAGCCGTTTTTCCAATGTGCGGGTAGAGCTGGAAAAAATTCCCGCAGCCGCAGGCTGTCAAATTTTAGGCCCGCCTGAATTAAAAATATTAATATTTTATAGTATTAAATAATATATGTATATAATTTATATTGATTTTTATATTTTTAATTATATTTTCAGTAGATTAAGTTTAAATAAAATAACGAATTATGATTAAAGAGTTATGATTAAAGTACAAATACTTTCGAAGTAAAAATCTTCTTTTTTTTTTTTTTAATTTTTTCCTTTTTTTTTATTTTTTTTTGGGAATTAATTACAGCACGGCGCGGGCCTCCCTTTCTCAGGCCCGCCAAAAGGCGGACTTACCCGTGCCGCCCCGCCAATTACCGGGCCTGGCAGGCAACGGGCCAGCCCGCCCCGCCGGCCGGTTTGAGAGCTCTATGTGCGAGTAGGTAGGTATTCTCAAACGTGGTCACTATATTTCCCACACTTCTAATAAATTTAACAAGCGGCCACATTTGGTTATAATATTAGTATAAAGCACAGGATAAGAAATTATAGGTTATGTATATAAGGGCCCAATATTTATTGTCTAAGACCCATCCCATAGTTTAGTTATAAGGGGCATCAGTTCTAAAACGCGGCCTTTTGGATTATATAGGGCTGAACAATAAGTAACCAAACATTAAATAACACCATCTTATTTATACTGATTGTGCTTATCACGGAAACCAAACACAGCCATAATTTATGGAGTCTGAACGCATATTGCGATTTAACAAGTCCCCATGAAAAAATTAGATTATGCTTTTAATACTAGACAAAATACTATGTTGGTAATACATAAAATCTTATTTCTACGCACTGAGGCGCGTGGATTCCGCTTTCTCTCGTAAGTTGTAAGTGTAACGCTGGTTTCCAGTCAGATTCCAGTTATTTATTTACATATATAACAATATTTAATTTCTGAGTGACTTATTTTAGATTCTGACTAACATATCTCACATATTTATATATTTATAGAAATATAGGTGCCATAGAATAACGGCACATGTACAATAATAATAACTAGTCTAATTGTCTTTCATAGCCACATATCTTCTGACTAAGGAATGAGAAATCTCCGACGACGGTTTTTCCAACAAGCCTTACATTTGTGCTATATAATTATTTATAAATGTATTTATCATTCGTTGAATAATTATTATAAATAGAAGGTAAATATGCCAATATAAAAATACAATGTGGTGGGCAGTTTTCTTTTAATTAAATATTATTACTTCTAATGCATTTTAATTGACATACCAAACTTACTGTTTATCCTAACCACTTACCATTAATAAAAGAGTATATATAACAATTACACATTAAATATAAAAAAAAAACCTAACACACTATTACATAGTCACCAACTAACACTATCACACATAAAATTTAGTAATTTTATTAACTTACAATAACTACAAATAGTTAATACGTTCACTACAACTTGCAAGGGTAAAGAAAAGGTTATAATTTATTTTGTATGTTTCGAAAAAAAAAAAAATAATCCACCACCCCACCACCACCACCCAACTTGGAACTGCTGTACTGTAGAGCATCTATAAAAACATGCGTAAGAGACCACATTTTCAAGTCTCACGCAGCAATTGTACATTTAAACACGCACAAAAACACACACTAATTATGGGCGGTTGGGCTATAGCGGTGCACGGCGGCGCTGGCGTGGATCCTAACCTCCCTCACGAACGTCAGGAACAGGCCAAGCAACTGCTGACGCGCGTCCTCAACCTCGGAATCGCCGCCCTCGAATCGTCGGTGTCCGCCATTGACGTCGTTGAGCTCGTCGTACGTAATCGATTTCTCTCCTTTTTCCTTTTTTGGACCTTGCCATTTTCCGATTCGAACCACGACTGAAACGTACTTTTTGTCTGCGTACGGCGATGCGATTGATTGTGAGTGCGACGGGCTAATTAATTGTGGACGCAGGTGAGAGAATTGGAGACCGATCCTCTGTTCAATTCCGGCCGTGGATCTGCTCTGACAGAAAAAGGAACGGTGGAGATGGAGGCGAGCATCATGGATGGGTGTGGCCGGCGATGCGGCGCCGTTTCCGGCGTCACCACCGTGAAGAATCCGATTTCCCTCGCTCGCCTCGTCATGGACAAGTCACCTCACTCCTACCTCGCTTTCACTGGCGCTGAAGATTTCGCTAAACAACAAGTTCGTCCTATCACCGTCATTTTTCTCTTGTTGAACTCGAAGATTCTTATTTTGCTTTTTTGTTAAATCGTTTAACTCATACGTGAGTTTGCATACGTATAAATTCAGGGCGTGGAAATGGTAGACAATGACTACTTCATCACTGAAGAAAACGTGGGCATGCTCAAGCTAGCAAAACAAGCCAACTCAATCCTCGTAAGAAACGCATTCATTCTCCCATCAAATACTTTGACAATAATCGTTGAAATTCTCTCGATCTGATACATAAAATCAAAATCAACGCAGTTCGATTACCGCATCCCACTCGAAAACCCACCGCCACACTGCAGCTCCTCGGCAGAAAACCCGCCCCTAACGATGAACGGCCTACCCATCTCCGTCTACTCGCCGGAGACGGTTGGCTGCGTCGCGGTGGACCTCCAGGGCAGGTGCGCCACCGCCACCTCCACAGGCGGCCTAATGAGCAAATTCTCAGGCAGGATCGGCGACTCACCCCTCATAGGGGCCGGGACATATGCCTCAGACGTGTGCGCTGTTTCTTGCACGGGCGAGGGCGAGGCCATCATACGTGGGACCCTCGCTAGGGACGTTTCTGCCCTCATGGAGTACAAAGGCCTAGCCTTAAGGGAAGCCGTGGACCATGTGATCGAGACGAGGCTCGACCAGGGCGGGCGGGCCGGGCTCATTGCGGTCTCGAGCAGTGGTGAAGTGGCTTGTGGGTTCAACTCGGTCGGTATGTTTAGGGCTTGCGCCAGCGAGGATGGGTTCATCGAGGTTGAGATATGGGGTTAGTGTGTGTGTGGCTCAGTGTGTGTGCTTCTTCATAGGTAATATGATGACTGACTATTAGCCGTAGACTATGCTTAATATGTGATTGTTATTTCACTGAAGTGAATGAAAAAAGATTCAGGTTTTACCATTACACGTGAACTGAGAAAAAAGGGTACATATTTGAATTCATTACAAATTGGTGGTCTTAAACCTTACCAGTGTGTTCTTCCTCAGTGTCAGCAGAGGTGTCTGATTTATGATAATTT
The DNA here is from genome assembly GCA_027422505.1 of Craterostigma plantagineum. NCBI lineage: Eukaryota > Viridiplantae > Streptophyta > Magnoliopsida > Lamiales > Linderniaceae > Craterostigma > Craterostigma plantagineum. The sequence goes on along the minus strand of JAPQWV010000003.1, from coordinate 28,144,564 downwards.
TTGCCGAAGAACTCACACTGTTTGGTCTGAATAAATCTGCTTTTCAAGTAAGATCAGAATGTTTATAATTGCAATGTGTATATAGAATGTGAAAGGCGCAAAAAGTTTTGAATTATAAAGCGCACCTGAGAAAGTCCGATAATCTTTGCTTTAGCTGTGAACGAGTCTCTCGTTGGATCCTCAATGAGGAGAGCATCTCTGGTAGTTTGACTAATGGATGAAAAGGAAATAATGAGGTAAGGCAAAAATTTCGACAATCAAAGATTTAAGCGGTTATAGCTTATTATTAGTACCAAAGAGTCTTAGCAAGTGTTCGGGCCCATAGACTTGCGAAGGGGGGAAGTTGTTAGAAGCACTAATCACTTCATCGTACTGTTGGCGTTCTTCTTTGTAGAGTAAAATTGCAGGTAATGCTTTGTCGAAGTAACTGCGCAGCCCTTCGACAAACTCTGTTGTGCTATCGACGATCCTTTTGCCCGCCCGACCAATAGAAAGAAAATACCAAGAAATGATTTTGAGATCAAAAACTTTGAAAGTTAAAAAAGTAGATTTAAGAATGAGCTTACATGGCGGCATCTTTCTTCGCCATATGACCGTAATACTTGTTCAATATTTCGTGTTAGGAATCGTGAATTGAGAATTCAGATTAAACAGTTTTGGTGATTGTCCAAACTTGATTAAGAATACCGGTCAGAAGAACATAAGATCGAAGACTAAAAAGACCATATAATCAGTCTGAAGGAAATTGCTCAAGCCTGGTTAAGGATACCAGTTTGAAGAAGATTAAGAGACCGGATGTCAATCAGCAGATCACATATGCGCAGGAGACCGGATATCAGTTAAAAGAGCACAAGACTGACTGTTAGAAGAAGCGTGCCTAAAACCGGTCAGTATGCATAGATATACTGGATCTGGCAGGAGCCAAGATCAGAACTCAGATACCGGACCGAGAAAATGCGAAGACCGGAGCTCTGTCATCAAGCATGCCACGTGTACAAAGATTCAAATTTACTCAAGGCGGGATAATGAAATCTACTGTCGAAGTCTTTAATGCAAGACTGCCATAGGAAGACAGGTCGAAGTCAAGCCGAGCTTAAAATGGAAAAAGCAAATGAGACAGTACGAACTGCTGCCAAGACCGGACAGTGCCCATTTTGGGAAAGTGCATTTAATGCACAGTACAGCACTTGGAGCTATTTCACAACGGTCTTCTTCATCAACAAACAAGTATATATATCAGAGAAGAAACACTGAAGAAGCTAACAACACAACCACGAGAAATCAATCAGACGAAAGTCAAGAACAAGCGAGAAATTTAGAAAGTGTTGTCCTCACTGTACGATAACCGGTCAGGTTAAGTAAGTGAGTTATTGTTTTTCCGACGGACTGTAAAAAGCTGTTGAAGTAGGTGGATTGTATTTTACGACTGCCTAGGGATTCACTAGATAAGGCTGAGGGCAGCCGGGTAGGTTGTACAGTGAGTGTATAACTGAAGTCTAGTGAACCTTCCTCACGAGGAAGAAGGGGAGACGTAGGAGATTTAACTCCGAACTTCCAGAAACAAACCGGTATCGCCTTTCACACACACACTAACACTACGCACAAATTATCGGTTTCTGAGTCAGAACCTATCTACTAGCTTCCGCAAATAACGTAAAGAGAAAAATCAAGCACCGGTATTAACCTTAACCAGTTAAATACCAAAAAGGCGTCAAGCGTTTATTCACCCCCCCTCTAAACGCGTAAACCGATCCCAACAAGTGGTATCAGAGCGGGTTTGCTTGATATTTCCTCTACACTAACTATGTCTTTATCAGATCAGCTTCTCATGTTTAGCAGGGAAAATTTTCTTGAGTGGAAAATAAGGTTGATGACCTACCTCTATGCGCAAGATGATGAAATGATCGACGTACTGGAAAATGGACCATTCGTGTTCAACAAGATAAACGCAAGACATGCTGTCTACCCTGACGAGCCAAGAGAAATTCCAAAGGAAAGACACGAGCTGTCAGCAGAAGAGAGACGAAAGACAAATCTGGATAATATTGCAAAAAATGCCATATTCAAAACTCTGGACATAGAAGTCTTCAGACAAGTTATGACAGGCAAGACCGCTAAGGAAGTGTGGATCAAACTAAGTCAACTTGGGGAAAACCAAGAAATCAACGAGCTCAAGGAAAATCCAACAGAAGCACTGGAAGATGGAAAATCATCCAATGTGACACAGGTTAATCAGCGTAAGCTAAGCGATAATACTAACATTCAACTTAAATATGATAGGACCGGATCCAAAGCTGAGAAGGGCTCCAAAGAGGAGACAAACCAACACCTAAGGTGGAAGAAGGCACAAATCTCCACGACTAATGGAGATAGCCACAGATGGGATGATACCGATTCCGATGAATCAAATTCTGAGGATGAACCAAGCAACCACAAAGTTGAACCAGAACTTATCTGCCTAATGGGAGATCAATCAGATCCAGAAAATAAATTCACCTATGAAGAGGTTCTAGATGCCCTCCAGAATATGGCTGATGAATACTGGAAACTGAACGAGAAGTTAAAAGTGGCAGAAAAAGGAAAAGCACCAGCGCTAGAAGATACCGGACCTCTCTTTGAAAAGATCATCCATCTAGAGGAAGAAAACCTCAGACTCAAAGAAGCAGCCGAAAAGAATGCATCAGAAAACAAAAGGCTAACCACTTTGGTCCAGTCGTGGACCAGGTCAACAGAGACATTTCAATGTCTTCAAGGTTCCCTAAGGGATGCTGGTGACCGAACCGGACTTGGTTACGGCGAAGGAATTGGTGTTGATGAGCCAACAACATCCACACAACCAACCACCTCAAAGGTGATCAATTTTGTTCGTCCTAAAAACTATAACCCAGTTTCTGTTGCTCCTATGAACAGGTTTAAGGAAACTGGAGTGAAACATAGCTACAATTCCTCAATATCCTACGCAAGGACAAGATATCAGGTAGCAAGGGGGAATAATGTAAGAAATGCTCCACATAAAGGAATACCCCAACAATTAAGGGGGAATACCGGAGTAAGTTATGATTCACGAAGAAGAAGACCTCAACAACCAAGGAGGAACGGTCACGATACGAAATCAGGGACACAAAACTACAGAAGTCCCAAAGACCGGTCTCAGAAGAGGAATAATAAATATAAATATCTTATTGATCCCACTACCGGTAGATACATTAGGATAATCCAATTATGGATACCTAAGGTACTAATTCCTAACCGGACTCAAAGAGATTTGGGTACCGAGGATTTTATTTGTTCTTGCAGGAATATTTGCAGGAACTCAACTGGTTCTACTAACCTCTAGACAGCAGATGCTGTTGGCACATGCCCAAGGGAAAGACACCCACTGAGATCGAACCATGTGCCAAGTCAGCGGCTACCTTTGAAATAGGTATCCAGCAACTGTCTGAACCGGTACAAGCAAGAAAGAACTTACAATCTATGCTTGGTTACTGGTGAGTTCATGTAATTAGAAATGAATTTTCTGGGAACTCAAAAATTCCTTTATATTTATTTAAGTTAATCTTAATAATGATCCACCCTCATTACCGGTATAAGTAAAGGAAAAGAAAACAGAGAACTGCGCTTTATAAGCCTTGTACTAACACCATGCCTAAGGACCATAGCGTATGCTGTGAGTCATATATATACTGGAAAGTTTTAGGTAAAAATGCAGTAAAGAAAGGGAATCGGCTGTCTGACAAAAGCACAACAGATGATCAGAATAACTAAGCGGTAGCGGCCAGACAGGATCCCAGAAGGGAAGCTCCGAACTGGGACAATCAGTCGTTAAAGGAACAAACCAGTTTCAAAGGAGCGATACTTGTCTAAAGGAAACCGGGACAATGTATGGCAATAAGTCTGCACCTAAGGGAGTCTACTGAGGGGGAACGCCTCAAGTAAAGGGAAGAAAAGACTCTCAGAAGACCAAACAGCGTTTCAAGAGACGATCAAATCAGCCTGGCAACTGACCGGAATATTACTGATGGAAACACAAACTGAGGGGGAATTCATCAGAAGGAACGGAATTAGTATTAAGATCAACTAAGACCGGATGTTCCCATCAAAGATCAACAGTCCATACCGGAGAAAGACAACTGAAGGGCAATCGGTGAGGGAATTAATCTCAGTTCCAGACAAATGGCGCGATGGCGCTCTACATGGAGACTGGTTCTCAGCCGACTGAATGACTGAGTGTAGTCTCAAACTCCAACTAGAGGTTAAGGAGCAGACAAACTGGGTCAACAAGCAAGTTCTTCTATCGGTGGAAAGTTACAGCCTTAAGAGGAAAAGCAGTAGGAGTACCAAGGTGGTCAACTCAGTGAAGATAAGTCGGGAGTACTGAAATCAGGAAGGAGAGAATAAGTGCAGGAATAACAAGCCGATGAACTACGCACAACTGCACCAGACTGGTTCTCAAAAGCAGTGTCTACTCTCTGTCTAAGAATCAAAGCATCTCAAAAGCTTTCTGAAACCGGAACTATCCATGACTGACCAATGGATAAACATATGACTTCTACTGAGCGGACAAAGACCAAGTCTCTTCGATAACTGTGCCTCATCAATGCACATATTATTGAAGTTAATACAGCTGGCTTTGAAACGTGCAGGATATTAGAGAAGGTGAATAGTCATGTCATCAATGAATCTCTGTCATCGGACAAGACGTAAAGTTCCGACGCACTGAAAAGAAGATAAGCATGGCTTGGAATACTGTGCACCCGTGACACAAATCGACAAGAATTCTCCGGCTATTTAAAGACCTCACGACCCTCTTCAAAAGCCCAGTCACTCAACAACAACTAAGTTCAAAATGCCTAAGTTACCGAAACATCCACAACCCTCAGTCAGGATAAGCCTCACAACCAGAAAAAGCTTAACAAGTCCAAGCCCAGTTTTCTTACCCAATCGCCTCAAAGGAGTATCTCCAACAAACTGGATGCAGACTCATCCATTAGATCATTCAAAGACCTCATGGCGGTCAAACAAAGCTACAAAGACGCTGCTGTGGACTAGCAGGCTTTTTAAAACAAGTCCGACGGCACAGAAGGAGGGCTCTGGGATGCTCTCTGATGACTGGACGAGTTGGATCAGATGCACCCAGTCATCAGCTTCTTACCCAGAGCTGAACAAAAGATGCCGCGGACCGGGCGAGCCATCAGGGCACTACAAGGACCCAAAGGAGAGGATGGCGCCCCACCAGTCCCTTGTAGACCATCTACTACAGGGACTGGATAAGGGGAACCGATTACCCGGGATTAAACGCCATGCCAGGCACATACCCGGACACCGGTTCCTATCGGTTTCGTTGCGCTCTCAGTGGTGCCAAAAAGCGGTGACCCACCATGACGCAACAACCGACCCTCCAAGGAGCTCAACAAAAAGCGTGAGTCCTGGAGACAACCGTAGCTTTGTAAGAGCTGCCAAGACTGGACGGGTCAGAAGAAGACTTCTTCACACCTTGAAGCGCAGCTACAGAGCTACCGGTTTCATTGTGCTTCAGAAGGAGAGAACAACAGTAATGATGACTCTCTGGCACAATGACTACCTTCCCTCACACCGGACAAGTGATTGTCAAAAAGGGGGAAGAAGAGTACTGCCCACCGCCCAATACTAATTGAGGCGAAAGGGAAGATGGCAGTACTGAACGAAGCTGCTGGCAGACCAGGACGTACCAGAGAGAACTTGGGATGCCCACAACCGGAAGATCGAAGAAGTAGAGATACCGGCTGTGACAAGCAGTGTGGAGTAGGAGTGCTGCTAGCTCAGGAGAAAGGACAGATGGAACTGCTGCAGCACTAAGGCGAAGCAGAAGGCAGGCCGGGATGTACCGAAGAAACCGGTCGAGGCTGACAACCAGAAGATCGAAGAAGTTTAGCATATCTAAGGAATAGATAGGCAAACAACGGTTGTAATAGATCGGTAGTTTATGTATCAAATTTCCTTTGATATAATAAATACCGTTCTGCTTCGTTGAGTTTTGACAATCACCAAAAAGGGGGAAATTGTTAGGAATCGTGAATTGAGAATTCAGATTAAACAGTTTTGGTGATTGTCCAAACTTGATTAAGAATACCGGTCAGAAGAACATAAGATCGAAGACTAAAAAGACCATATAATCAGTCTGAAGGAAATTGCTCAAGCCTGGTTAAGGATACCAGTTTGAAGAAGATTAAGAGACCGGATGTCAATCAGCAGATCACATATGCGCAGGAGACCGGATATCAGTTAAAAGAGCACAAGACTGACTGTTAGAAGAAGCGTGCCTAAAACCGGTCAGTATGCATAGATATACTGGATCTGGCAGGAGCCAAGATCAGAACTCAGATACCGGACCGAGAAAATGCGAAGACCGGAGCTCTGTCATCAAGCATGCCACGTGTACAAAGATTCAAATTTACTCAAGGCGGGATAATGAAATCTACTGTCGAAGTCTTTAATGCAAGACTGCCATAGGAAGACAGGTCGAAGTCAAGCCGAGCTTAAAATGGAAAAAGCAAATGAGACAGTACGAACTGCTGCCAAGACCGGACAGTGCCCATTTTGGGAAAGTGCATTTAATGCACAGTACAGCACTTGGAGCTATTTCACAACGGTCTTCTTCATCAACAAACAAGTATATATATCAGAGAAGAAACACTGAAGAAGCTAACAACACAACCACGAGAAATCAATCAGACGAAAGTCAAGAACAAGCGAGAAATTTAGAAAGTGTTGTCCTCACTGTACGATAACCGGTCAGGTTAAGTAAGTGAGTTATTGTTTTTCCGACGGACTGTAAAAAGCTGTTGAAGTAGGTGGATTGTATTTTACGACTGCCTAGGGATTCACTAGATAAGGCTGAGGGCAGCCGGGTAGGTTGTACAGTGAGTGTATAACTGAAGTCTAGTGAACCTTCCTCACGAGGAAGAAGGGGAGACGTAGGAGATTTAACTCCGAACTTCCAGAAACAAACCGGTATCGCCTTTCACACACACACTAACACTACGCACAAATTATCGGTTTCTGAGTCAGAACCTATCTACTAGCTTCCGCAAATAACGTAAAGAGAAAAATCAAGCACCGGTATTAACCTTAACCAGTTAAATACCAAAAAGGCGTCAAGCGTTTATTCACCCCCCCTCTAAACGCGTAAACCGATCCCAACATTTCGTGTACGTTGGGAGAACGGGGAAGTTTCACTAGCTGCAGTTTTTAAGGGGAAAAAAAAGATTATTTTTTTTAGCAGCAGATAGCATGAAGAAAGGGAATTGAAAATTTCTCGTACAAAACCTGTCCTTGATGAGTTACACGTTCACAGTCGTCGACCAGCTTCTTCCTTAAGGAAGATGGGATTTGAATGTTTAGAACCTTTTCAGACGCCAAGACGTTTTCCTGCTACAGAAAGGAAGACAGCATAACACTGATTTCAAACTGCTATAATAATCTCATTTAAGATTAAAGATGGAATCTTTTGTTTTATAGTAAACCTTCTTAATGCTATCATGCTTTCGTTTCCTGCCTACAGCTGAACCTACGAAGATGTTATAAGTTGGCATTTAACTTTAACCCGTCAAGTGAGCAAAAGTAACTATGTGTAAAAAGGAGGCAAAGCAGATTTATTACCTGAGGGCTTCTGCGTTTTATCGATAGAAATTCGAGAAGGCTTTCCATTTTTCTCCTTTGTATGCTTCTCTTTTAGCTCCCTTTGCTTTCGAAGGTTTTCCTCGGTAAATTTCAATAGGGAATCAGCTCTCAACCATTCATCCCAACTGTAGAACAATCAATTTGACTTAACATATGAATGTTGCCTGTATCGAAATCTTATGCTTAAGCGGAAATATGGAAGAAAGAATTATCAGCATTTTGTGTTGGGAAGCAAAAGAAGGAATTACTCACTGTTTCTTCCACCCCTGAGAAGAGAAGAAGACACGAAAGAAAAGAGGATTCAGTTCTTCAACTTAATCCTTGATAGTGATTGTTTATAAACCTTAAAATAAATATACTTACAAGGTAATGAACATAAAACCTCCAAACATCCTCTGAGCTGTGTTCTACCTTTTGTACCTTGCCACCATAACAAAATCGTCTCGAAACATTAAAATTGCGAAACCCATGCGAAGAAGTACCAGCAAAATAGTTTTTATTTTTTTAAAAGATTGGGATAATCAAGAATCGGATAGACGAAACATCAATCTAACAACTCAGTTCCTTCACAGACAAAGAAACGAAATCCTCTGTTCTATATAAAAAAAAAAAGAAAACCCCATATGGATAATTGATGAAGAAAGAGTTTTGGGTCTCAAACAGTACATAGAAAAGAAAACAAAAAGTTCGCAAATCGTGAGTAGTGTACCTTAGCGTCGTAAAGGCAAGGGCCGTGAAAAGCAAGGACTTTCTCATTTTCTTGATATGGGCTACGCGAAACGGCGTCGTCCTTTGAGCTCTGTGTGGCTGCTTCTGAAGCTGAGCTGCTCATCTCTTTTTCTTTTCTTTCCATTTTTTTTTTTTGGTTTTTTGTTTTTCCCTTTCTTCCGTCCTTTAATTGCTGTTTTCCGTCTTCAGGTGATTAATGGCAAGCCAAGCAATACCTTGGATTGACGGACTCACAGACAGATAATGAATGGAACGATTTTATTTTTTCCAGATTCAACATTGATTTGAAAATTAAGATTTGAATTTGATTTCGTAGATTATTCAAATAATACTCGAATATAAAAATGAAAATATTAGAATAATTCAAGGCAATATCAGTTAAATATAATATTGTATTTTAATATATATTTATTTATAGCATTATTTATATTTGGTTTTCAAAGGGATTTTTTGAAAAATAAAAAATAAAAATAAATAAATGTGTAGATATTCGAATTGAATATATACTGATTAATTTTACGATTCGAAAGAAATCGAATGCAAATGAAATACGATGATATTCAATTCGACGTACGCAGTTCTATTTTTTCGAGTGTCCATTGTCAAGAATTCGTTTTTGTTTTCTAAGACTAATTTAAATAGAAGTTAATCGTAACTTGATAGTGAGACTTTGTCTTTTTTTTTTTCTTTTTATCTTTGTTCGGTAACAGTGATAATGGACATGACTTGAACAAAGTTACTACCAAGCTAAAGCAGCGGACACAAATCATACTTCATTGCTATAATGAACGGCTTTCGAAATTCGTCGTCGTTAGGGTTGCAAACGAACCGAATCGAATCGAATATCATAATATTCAATTTGTATTCGTTAAATTTTTTAAGTATTCGTATTCGATTCGATTCATATTCGAATCCTAAAATCGATTCGATTCGATAGCGATATTCGAATATATTCGCGAATATTCGAATATTCAAAAGAAAATTTCAATTTTTTCCCCATAAAACCTGTTAGAATTACAAAATAATTCCGAAAAATTACAAAATCTAAGAAACAACTCAATGTTCGTATTTGCTTTTTATTTTTACACTTGGAGCGTGAGTTAAATAGATGAAGGGTTTGCTTTATTTCCTTTTATGGGTCAAAACAAATAAATAATTTGGGTCTAATATTTTATTTGGGCTTACAAGTATATATAATATATATATATATATTACTTAAATATATATTACATTAAACGAATCGAATATTCGTTAATTTTTCGAATCGAATACAGACATTCTTATTCATATTCGAAATTATTCGAATCATAAAAAGTATTTGTAGTCGTATTCGTATTCGTTGATTTCGAATTCGAATCTTAAATTTCGAATCGAATCTCGAACCGAACCGAAAATATTCGGTTCATTTGCAACCCTTCGTACGAGAATAAACCCTTTGTTGTTCAAAACACGGTTACAAATCCTTTGCGGCAAGTGAAGTTACTTCACTTATTGTTTCATTTTATGTCCAAAAAATAAGCATTTACTAGCTTCTTCTAGTCAAATTATTTTGAACAAGAAGGGGATCTTTATTAACAACTCTCGAAAACCCTAATTAGTTGTTTTGCTGCAAAAACAAAATCCCTCGTAACAAACTGGCGTTTTGCAATCTGGCAAAGCTTTGGCACATGGGACGGCTTTGCAAGGCTTGAGAACACTCTTACAGTAACACCTTCCTTCAAAACACACCGCGCCTATTGGTAAGATCAATGGGCATTCAATTTTTCAATCGTTCTCTACCTTGCATTTGTTTTCATCATCAATAGCGAATGTCGATGATATATATATATATGTACAAAACAAAAATAATCAGGAATCGAGTGTTTAGTATATAAATTTTGTTATATATTTTAGTGGAGATTGGGACGTAAAATGTATCCGGGTTAGGTGGTGCGGAGTGCACGCTCGGAGAACATTTTATGTCAGAACCCAAAGCGAAGCGGGGGTCAAGGGGGTGTGCCCCCTTGCAGGGTCTAGGGGCAGCGTCCCTAGTGGCGGTCCCGCTGGGGGTCAAGGGGCAACGCCCCTGCGGGGTGCGGGGCAGCGCCCCGTCCTGAAATGGCATGCATACACCCAAAAGGTGTGCATGCTTTTCCCTCAAAACCCTCTCATCCGAAAGGGTGTATAGATACCCGAATAGGTGCTTGGCTTCAAAAGGTATCTGTTCTCAAACAGACACCATTCTTGAAAGTAGTATGTCTATTATGAATAGACACAACCGGTCGAAACTTGGGTTATAAATAAACGCAGATACACACGGCACAAGGATATTGAATTTACGAGCGATACAACCGAGTTTTCTCTAGTCTTATTGTTGATAATCGAATGGGACGATGACGCTTTGTAGGAGGATAGATTATTATTGTTAATATTGATAATGCACTCAATTATTGATACCTCACGTTCACTATCAAGCACTCACCACCATCTTTATATTATTATACTCACTATGACTTTTAGCACATAAGATAACAACTCACACGCACCCTTTTTATTAATTTGGACAAGACACACACGCACATGTACATAGACTTTTTGTTTTTGTGAGCTTGTATGCAATATAGACACACCACTACATATTTATAATAGATCATAGTCCGTTTAAGCACTTCTAGACATAGCTACGTGGCTAATAAATAGCTCGATGATTAAGTCGGTTATTTCTTATTCTCCACAGTATGCAACGTGTATAGATGATCTGTCCGTTTACTATGATTAAGTCGGTGATGACTTCTTCAATTCTCCCCCACAGCACCGACATTCTCTTTGATTGTGTTTTCAGTTTGGATCATTCCTAAGTGTGTTCGAAATTCGTCAAATTTTGTGATGGTAAGTCCTTTGGTAAACACGTCGGCTACTTGATCTTCCGTACTGATGTGCTTTAGCTCAATCTCCCCTTTCAGCACCTTTTCGCGTACGAAGTGGAAGTGCACTTCAACATGTTTTGTCCTCGCATGACATACCGGATTTTCTGCTATATGTATAGCAGACTGATTATCGCAAAATATCTCTACTGCATCACTAAACGACTGATGTAGATCGTTCAATAACTGCACAAGCCAAGTGCTTTCTTGAGCTGCCATTGCTGCTGCTCGATATTCAGCTTCTGCGGTTGACAGAGATACCGTAGGCTGTCTTTTGCTGCACCACGATATTGCAGCAGATCCTAACTTGAATACGTACCCAGTAGTGTATCTTCTAGTATCGCGACATCCAGCATAGTCCGCGTCGCAATAGCCAGTGATCTTGAAATCTTTATTCTTTTCATAAAATATTCCAAAATTTATTGTTCCTTTTATGTACCTCAGTATGCGACGAGCTAGCTCAAGATGTGGCTTCTTTGGCTTCTCCATAAATCGACTCGCGATCCTCACTGCGTATGAGATATCTGGTCTTGTCAACGTTAAGTAAATCAGACTCCCAACAAGCTGCTTGTACATAGTTGCGTTTTCTAAGTCCTTGCCATCTTCCGCGTATATCTTGACGTTTGCTTCAATTGGAGTTGATATTGGCTTGCAGTCAATCATGCCGAATTTTCTGAGTAGATCTTTTGCATATTTTAGTTGGCACAGTAATAATCCATCACCTGTCTCCTTTAACTTGAGCCCCAGAAAATGTTTAAGTTCTCCAAGTTCTTTCATTTGGAATCTTACCGATAAATTCCCCCTTGTTTGTCGAATTTCGTCTTCGTTGTCTCCAGTAATAATAATATCATCGACATATACTAGCACTATTGCTAGTTTTCCTTTTGTTTCCTTGACGAAGAGGCTCGAGTCCGCTGGTGTCACCATGTACCCGGAATGAACTAAGAATTCAGCAATCTTACCGTACCATGCTCGTGGTGCCTGCTTCGTATAAGGCTTTCTTTAATTTGCACACGTAGCTTGGATTTTCTTTATCTTCGAACCCTGCTGGTTGGATCATGTATATCTCTTTATCGAGTTCTCCATGTAGAAACGCATTTTTTACGTCCATCTGCCATAACCTCCAAGACTTGCTTGCTGCTAGCGCGATTAATACCCGAACAGTTGTAATTTTTGCCACTGGACTAAATGTCTCGTCGTAGTCTATCCCATACTGTTGTGAAAATCCTCGTGCTACTAGTCGAGCCTTATATCTTTCAACTGATCCATCAGGTCGCCTTTTAATTTTATAAACCCACTTGCAAGATATGGGTTTAACTCCATCTGGTTTAGGTACTAAATCCCTTGTTTCATTTTGTTTTAGGGCCATAATTTCCTCGCTCATAGCTTTTCTCCATTCAGTATGTTTTACTGCTTCTTCAAAATATTCTGGTTCTTTTATACTTTCGTCCTCTTCTAAAGCTATATTGGCGTACCTGGGATTTGGCCTTCTTTGCCTAGAGGATCTTCGTAGTTGTGTTGGGCTTGGCAATATTTCATCATGTTCTTCCCCTGTTGGCTCAGTCTCCTCAAGCTGACTTGGCCTCGAAACTTCTGGAGTTGTTTGGTGCACACCCGTTCGCCAGGGACTTTGAGGTGTTCTCGGAGATTCTACATCCTCTTCTGGCTCCTGTAATGTTGGATTTTCTTCTGGTAGTTTCACTATTTTGTCGAACTCTTCCTAGGTTTCTTTTGAATCGGGTAGCTCCGATTTTTGTGGTGTCCACCAAGAGGACGCTTCGTCAAATACTACATGGCGAGATGTATAACATCGTCCGGTAGTTGGATCGCAACATCTCCATCCTTTCCTTTGGCTGTCGTACCCTACAAATATACACTTGATTGCCTTTCGGTCAAATTTAGTTCGTAGATGACTTGGTACGAAAACATAACAGACGCATCCGAAAACTCTGAAGTGGCCAACGGTTGGTTTAATTTTCCACAGCTTCTCAAATGGTGATATGAAACCCAACTTTGCTTGTGGTAGCCCGAATACATCAGAGTGTATTGTCTCTAAAGGTTTCTTTGCTCTGTAGCTCGAGTCTTCAAACGGCAGCTGATGTGCTTTTCCGTATTGACAACTAGCGCAGACTGTATTATCCATTATATCTAGTTGAGGAAGACCTTTCAACATTGATTTCTTCACCATCACTTTAAGTTTGTGATAACTCACATGTCCCAGTCTTGCGTGCCACAACTCAGCTGTTTCATTCTTTCGGGTCTTATCTACGTAAGCAGACTCAGCTGACATTACATAGATAGACTCGAGTTTTCTACCCTCCATGATGGGTGTGCCGGTGATTTTAAGATTTCGATACACCGTAACGTTATCGGGTCCGAAAATAACATAGTTTCCCGAAGTTGTTAGTTGCGACACAGATATAAGATTTTTCTTCATACCTGGGACATGGTAAACATCGTGTAGCTGCACTTGGCCAGGGCTGAATCTTGGGGTGATGTTCGTTTTGCCAATATGAGCTATTGGCAACCTTGAATTATTTGCAGTAACCACCATCCCTCTCTTGTACTCAGTTGTGTTTTGCAGCTTCTCCTTGTCTCCCGTCATATGATTGGAGCAACCCGAGTCTACGATCCAATCATTTTCGTAGTTTATTTTTCCAAGGATGATAACAGCCAATGCCGATTCTTCGGGTAAGCATGATTCCTCTTTTACGTCTTCGACTATCGCAGTAGATGCCTCTATGTCCCACTCATCCTCGCTGTTCTTAGTCTCATGACTTTTGGAAATTATTGTATTTCCTTCAGCGGTCTTTTTCCTATGCCAACAATCTCTAGTAAAGTGATTTGGTTTACCGCACACATAGCATGGACCTTTTTTAATTCCCTTGAGCTTCTGATTTTTGTTAAAACGACCTTGTTGGAATCCATTAGTCTCAGAGCTTATTTCTTCTCTTCTAACGAACTCTTTCTTATCTCGCCTATTTTGTTGGTGAGGTCTCCCCTTAATTTTATAACTTAATAAAACTTCATCATCTTTCTTTAATGAGACCTCCGCCATTTGTCTGGTCAGCGCTTCCTGGTCAGCTAAAATATTTTCAAGATTGACCAATGAAGGTTGATCTGTCCAACCTTGTACGGCGGCTATAATTCCTCTAAATTCGGGTCTTAGACCGTGAATAATTATTCTTCTTATTTTAGCATCTGAAACTTTATCAGTAGGGTCCAACTCAGAGATTTCACGACAAATGGATCGTACCTTATTAAAATATTCGCGTATCGACATCTCCCCTTGTCTGATTGATAGAAGCTCGTTCTCGAGAAGTTGCAGCTTGAATTCATTTTTCTTCGAAAATAGTGCCGCCAGTGTGTCCCATGCTTCTTTTGGAGTGCTTGCATCTCGTATGTGTTACAGCAACTCTTTGTTGATAGTCGTCTTGAGTGCGTACATGGCCTTTCCCGCCTTAATTTTCCATTTCCGTAAGGCTCCGGCTTCTTGTGGTTGTGCGACCTCGTCTCCGCCGACTACCTCCCATATATCTTGCCCTTGAAGATACGACTCCATGCAGGTCTGCCACGTTGCGTAATTTTGATTGTTGAGTTTCTCCATTCCGCCTACCGACTGTAGGTCCGCCATCGTGACTTGGATTACCTCCTCGTAACCAAGCAAGCCTCACGCGCTTCACAATTTATTTATTTGTTTTTATTGTGCACGATGCCTCCGAGTCAAACTTCCTTTATCGGCGACAACAGGTCACTCGAACTTTCCAACGTGGCTCCGGCGTGACTCCGGCGTGGCTCTGGCGTGGCTCTGACGTGGCTCTGGTGTGGCTCTGATACCACTTGTTGATAATCGAATGGGACGATGACGCTTTGTAGGAGGATAGATTATTATTGTTAATATTGATAATGCACTCAATTATTGATACCTCACGTTCACTATCAAGCACTCACCACCATCTTTATTTTATTATACTCACTATGACTTTTAGCACATAAGATAACAACTCACACACACCCTTTTTATTAATTTGGACAAGACACACACGCACATGTACATAGACTTTTTGTTTTTGTGAGCTTGTATGCAATATAGACACACCACTACATATTTATAATAGATCATAGTCGGTTTAAGCACTTCTAGACATAGCTACGTGGCTAAGAAATAGCTCGATGATTAAGTCGGTTATTTCTCTTATTCTCCACAGTATGCAACGTGTATAGATGATCTGTCCGTTTACTATGATTAAGTCGGTGATGACTTCTTCACTTATCCCGGGACGAAATATTGTCTTTGGAAAGTGAACTCCAAACGCGATTCTAGAGATATATCCGACCTTTAAATCAGAAATATTTTCCTAACAAATTTTTTATGATTTGTATACAAAGAAACATTTTGTAGTAGAAATGTTAACCAAGGGAAATGAGCAAGAATGCGGCGACGACTGATCTGTAGAAAGCCCATTGGAGTTTCGATTATGTCTTGAGTAAGAGTATTGAATATATCGAGAAGATGTATTATTTTTTGTATGCTATAGTTTATGAATGAATCATCTGATGGAGGGGTGTGTATATATGGTGAAGGAAGGTTAAAAGGATAATTTCGAATTAAATGATTAGCTATCTTGTCTAGAAAATCCGTTGAAAGTTGGGCAACAACTAGTTAGGTAGAATTCGTGCAATTATAATGAATGACGAAAAGTGAAAAAAAGAGTAAATATGTATTTTGTAGTGTTGGCATTTGAGTTTAGTGGGATTTCCTTATGATAACATTTTCTATAGACTATAATAGGATTATGTTATTTGAAATTAGTGAGGCAGGTGCTGGTAATATCTCTGTCTTTTGTTGATTTTCAAATTGTTTATATTAAAAAGATGTGGCAGCATATAAGTTTAGTGGGCTAGCTACTCAGATTGTTTTAGAATCACATTGGTTTATATATTGGACTTAGGGTGGATATTTTTATTTCCCAACTCCTACAACCTTGAATCAATTACAAACGTGGAAGACATTTATAATTTATTTATTGGAGTATAATTTTATTGGAAATCGATGGTCCTTTTTAAATCAATTGGTGATAGAAGGAAAAACCTCTGGCGAGTTGACGAGCTTGAATTAATCGATGGTGGACAAAGCCCAACTATAAAATCTCAGCAATAATGATTATTTTTTACGAGCCTTGTTTCATTTAGAATAAGTGAGCCATCTGAAAAATCATTCAATTAAATTAATTTTTTCTTTAAAGAGAAAGACTATACAGCACCATTTAAGCAGCTGGTTTCGAACTCCAATTGTGAATATACATACTATGTTTTTTCCTAGCATAGCCTACTCATTAACATCAATAGCTATCGAAGAAGAACAATTTGAAAAAAGGTGATTATACGCTACTATATAGCCCGAGAATTTTGGCATTACATAACTTTACATAACGCTGAAGAAGCTTCAGATAAATAACACCTACGTAGACAAAAAAGTGATGATTCTTTTCTTCATTATCAATTCATAAACCATTTAAGTTGCTACACGGATCAGAAAACGTCTTCTGTAAAGATACCATTGTTCTTCATATGTAACGACTCATTTTATTCATTGTACTTCAAATAGCGGCTACAAAAGAGAGGTGAAGTTAGTTTCCACGTACAACGACACAATACTTCGTTTATTTTTAAATTTTTCCTTATTTTGAATATCATTTGCAGGTTTAGGTAGAGGAGCCTGACAAGACAACTATTCCTCGGTGCTTAATTATGATATTCCAAAGAAGCTTTGTGTTGCGTTTTATGAAGTAGGGAATACAAAGAGGGATGGCCTATTATGAGATATTGTTTAGGGCGTGTTTGGTTCATGGAAAGTCGTATGGAAAAGAAAAGGAAAAGGAAAAAGAAAATTGTTTTCATGTTTGGTTGATGGGATAAATACCAAGGAAAAGAAATGAAAATAAAAATTGGTTTATTTTTACTTGAAATGAAGGAAAACTAATTCCTCACCAAATGGTGCAGAAAACGAAAGAAAAACTTACGGAAATCATTTTCTCCCGCGTTTTCTTTTCCAGCCTAATTTCCTCAAACCAAACACGGTGTTAGGGGTTCAGCCTTATAATCCGGATTAACCAATCATTTACCTTTTGATTGCGTTAATCTTAATATGTTGGGTAACTTATAATAATATTGAACATTCTTGTCTCATCCTCGGCAGCGTTGTATTATCTATTCTATTTTATTAATGCTCGGCACCTTTTAAAACCTGCCATTTTTTATCCAATTTGTCGTATCAATTACGCCCAAATTTTGACCCAATTTGTTAGTTTTTTTTATCCATCATCAACCTTAAGCTACCACCATCACTCCGTTGAAGAAATAACATAACCACTCACTACACAATATTTTTATATTTTCAAATTTGTCCTTCTATTTTTAGTATTATTATTTCATATTAAATATACATAATAATATTATTACAGCACACTTAGTGTGCAAAACTACTAGTATAACTTAATCATATAACGCTCGCAAAAATTTAAGTATTATTATCTTCGAGTCAAATTCTTTTGAACAAGAATGTATCTTTATTACATTATGTTACACCCTTGAGTGCCACGTCATCAGCCCGTTCATGGCCGGGCTATAGAAGTAGCGATGATGTGCGGGTCCAAGGCGCACGAGTTGGCGGGGAACAACACTTGGACGAATTAACCCAAGACGTATGGGCGTAGCCGGCGAGGTAACGGAGGACTCGGCCGGAGCCGGCGAGGTCAGGCACGGTGGTCGGCCAGGCAGGCGGCCTGGCCGGGCCGCGCACCCACACCGGGCGCGGGGCTGTGCGCGCGGCGCGCGCGCACACATGCACGGGCTGAGGGGGCAGCGCGCGCGCACCATGGGCACGTTGGGCTAAGGGCGTGCGGGGACTTCTCGGCAGGGTGTGTGAGAGTCCGCGCGCACGGGACTTAGGCAATGGGCGAGACTTCTCGGCAGGCATGTGCGAGAGTTGGCGCGCGCGGATGTGCGGGACTTCTCGGCAGGGCTTGGCGAGGTTGGCACGCGAGGCTGGGGTAGCGCACGCGGACAAGTGCGGCACAGGCGCGGCACTTAGGCAGGCCAGCGCACGCGAGGAGGCGGGCGCACATGTGAGCTGGCGCGAACGCTGAGGTTCGGCAGCGGCGAAGACGGACCGGGTCGGGTCGGACCGGGTCAAGACGGGTCGGACCGGGTCAAAGCGGGTCGGACCGGGTCAAGACGGGTCGGACCGGGTCAAGACGGCGCGGCGGTCCGGCGGACGACGGCGGCGGTCGGCGGCGGCGCCGGAGTGACGACGGCCAAGCTGGGAGGACAAGGCCGGACTCGGTCCACGCTGAGGTGGGCCGAGATGGTGCACGGGCGCGCGAGGCGGCGCGCGCGGGCCAAGCTGCGCGCGGCGTGGGCGCGTGGCGCGGCGGGCTGGGGCGCGGACGAAGCGGGCACGGCACGCTGAGTCCTAGAAGCATCCAAGGAGTTTGAATTGGTCTCTAGATTTGGTAAAGATACTTTCCTTATTTTGAGGGAGATCTTGGTTGGATACTTACCAAATTTAGGGAAGATCTTGGAGGAAGATTTGGGAGATCTTTTAGGGATCTCTTCTAGCAATTCAAAGGAGGCTTAGGCTTATAAATAGAGCCTTATTCGCCCAGCCCAAGAGAGATTTGGAGAGCCACGAAATTGAGAGTCTTGAGAGAAGATTTTCGAGAGCACACCAAGTCATAACATCGAGTCTTTTGGGAAAGATTCGACGGGGTCGCGCTGAGGTTTTTACTAGCGAGTTAGGTTAGTGATTAAGATCCCGAAGGGACACTTAGGATAACCGTGTTAGTAGCTTCGTTTGGGTTAGCGAGGTGAGGCCGAGACTTGTTCGGTTCCACACGGGTTTGAGTATTCCTATAGTGTACGTTTTGTTCGCCGAGGAATAAAACGGGCTAAGTCGAGGAGCGAACCTCGGCGAGGCCCCTTAAATTTTACGTTGTCTATCAAACTTGTCACGCCGTAAAGGACTTAGAACTTTTTTTTTCGAAAATTCCCAACCCCAAACGCGCCCGTGACCGGCTTCCTCTTTGAGCCGCGTCTCGCCCCTACGATACACGCTCAAATTGGAACACGCCTCTCACGCCTTGCCCTACTTTGTAAAGCGGAAGTGTAGATAAGGCAAGACTTAATCGAAGGGGACCAACGGAGATAAGCCTCCCCGATTGGCCGTTCTTTATTAACAAAGATACACAATAGGAAACACGGTACCGAACAACCCTCGGCCTCGCGTCTAGTCTTGATCGAACACAAGCCTAAACTACCCGTCCCACTTTCCTAATGTCCCTTCTTTGCGGGATCTTAATCACTAGCCTACGCGCTCGTGAAAACCTCGACGCGACCCCTTTGTCGAATTCTACCCTCGGCGTAGAACCCGACTCACTTCACTCGCTCTCGCTCGCTATGAAGTGCCCTCGAAATTGCTTGGACTCTCAATTTCGTCCTTCTCTCTCAATTTCGTGGTCCTTCTTGGCTTGGGCGAATGGGACTATATATAGGCACTCGAAATCTCCTCTTGTGACTTGGTAAGGATCTCCAAATAAGATCTTTCCATATCTTGTTCCATATCTCCTAAATATAGCAAATATGGAAACAAGATCCTCCCTAAAAGATCTCAAACCTCCTTGGACCAAATCACCTTCCGGAAGCTTCCTTGGACTCGGCAAGCTGCTGCCCCGCCATCGTCCCGCGTGCCCATCTCGCCGCGCCGCGCGCCCACGCCGCGCGCGCCGCGCAGCCCAGCCCGCGCGCGCTGCCCCCTCAGCCCGTGCATGTGTGCGCGCGCGCCGCGCGCACAGCCCCACGCCCGGTGTGGGTGCGCGGCCCGGCCAGGCCGCCTGCCTGGCCGACCACCGTGCCTGACCTCGCCGGCTCCGGCCGAGTCCTCCGTTACCTCGCCGGCTACGCCCATACGTCTTGGGTTAATTCGTCCAAGTGTTGTTCCCCGCCAACTCGTGCGCCTTGGACCCGCACATCATCGCTACTTCTATAGCCCGGCCATGAACGGGCTGATGACGTGGCACTCAAGGGTGTAACAATCCTCCCCCCGCCGAGAGAGTCGGCGTCCTCGTCGGCACCGTCGTCCCGTTGCCGCCCCTTCTTCTCTCGTGCCAGTGCTGTCGCACAACGTCCTCGTCGACGCCGTCTACTCGCTCACCTCCGTCCCCAATACGGATTTGATGGCTCGAAGGATCTATCGCCACCTTCGCTGCCCTCAAGAAGTCTAGTCCCAAGATTAGGTCGAAATCGCCCATCTCGACCACCGTAAGGTCGACCCATCCTCGCCAACCGCCAAGGCTAAACGCGGCCGCCGCCAAGCCCCTCACTTCGATTGGCTGGGAATTAAAGGTCTCAACCGCCACCTCATGGGACCGCACGCTAAGTCTAAGATCCTCGATCAGCCGACTTGCCACGAACGTGTGAGTTGCGCCCGTGTCAACAAGCCCGAACACCTCAATCTTGTTGACCCTGCATTCCACAAATAAAAGGTTCTTAGAAGGTGTACTCCGAAGAGTAGTGATCCGAAGTGGGGCCATCCTCGTGATTTCCCCTTCAGTCGAACCGTCCTCGACTATCACGGCCGCTGCCTGCGTCCGCTTCGGACACTGTCTCGCTCGGTGCCCCATTACGCCGCAAACGTAACACGCCCCGCCTTTGGGGTACTGCGTCGCCTCCTCCGTGGGCGCTACCTCCTTTCCCTTCTTGTCCACTCCATTCTTCCTCTTGGTCTCCTTCCCCTTCTTGGCCTTCATGGAAGTGGTCGCCGCGGCCTCAGTCGCCGTGGCTTGCTGCTCGATTGGCCCGATCTCGACAAGCCGCTCCGCCGCAGCGTAAGCCGATGCAAGGTCCTGGACACCCTGCCGATTCAGCTCCATTTGGGCCCATGGCTTGAGCCCGCCAATAAAGGTGTAGAGTCGGTCCGTCTCGGACATATCGGTGATGCCCAACATGAGCGAGGCAAACTCGCGCACGTAGTCTCGCGCCGAGACCGTGTGCTTGAGTTTCTTCAGCGCCTCCCTCGTCACCCACGATGTGTTCCCCGGTAGAAACTGGGTCTCCAACTCACGCCTCAAATCAGCCCAGGCCGTAAGTCTTGGCCTATTGAGCTCCGCGTCTTGCGTGAGCCTCGTCCGCCACCACAGCTTCGTGTCGTCCTCGAGATAGTTCAACGCGACATCTACCTTGTCCGCCTCTTGTATTCCCGCCGCTTGGAAATACGCCTCGATGTCATAGAGAAAGTTTTGCAACTCCCTCGCGTCACGCACTCCATTGAACATCCGCGGCTCCCTTGCGGATTTACGACCCGTCGGTGCGGCCGGGGCTGCCAAGCCACCCGCCACCAAGGTTCGAAGCGCCGCGTGCTCGGCCTCGATCCTTGCCATCCGCTCCTCCTCTGCCGCCCTTGCTGCCTTGAGCGCGTTAACTTCAGCTACCCACGTCTCAAAGTCGGGTAGGTTCTCTAGGATGGTTTGTAGCTGTCCCACCCTTGTCTCCAGGTCCGTCAGTCGAGCCGCCGTCGATCGACTGCCTTCAGCCATGTCGTATAATGGCTCTGATACCAACTTTGTTCCGTTTCCGCTTTACAAGGCAGGGCGACGTGTGGGAGAGACTGATCGTGTCTAAGGCGGAACGCACGGGGCGGATCGACTTAGACGCGAGCCGGTTGTGAAGGCGCGACTACGAGGGCAGTTTCGAAAAAAATTGTCTAAGTGTCGGATTCGCAACACATTAAGGCACAACTTAAAACCCTAATTAATTAGTTTTTCCGCAAAAACAAAGTCCCTCGTAGCAAACTGGAGTTTTGCAATCTGGCAAATTGGCACAAGGGATGGCTTTGCAAGGCTTGAGACCATTCTTACAGTAACACTTTCCTTGAAAACACACACGCCCCGCTGGCAACATATCCGTGCAGACGGTTGTTTTGTCGCAATCTTTGTCTACCTTGCATTTCGCAGTCTTGAATTAAATGGTTAGCTATCTTGTCTAGAAAATCTATTGAAGTTTCGGGCAACCTACTAGCTAGGTAGAATTCGTGCAAAATCTATAATGAACGACGAAAAGTGAAAAAGAGGAAACATGTCCTCCATTATGAAATAACCAAGCATGCTTACACTTGGGATCAACATCATCTTATCTTACCGAGTAATTGAAGAGAATAGGGTACGTACGTTACAATCCATTGGAGGCCACACAAAAGAACGAATAGGATTCACGTTTTATTCAACCAAAACAACAAATAATTTTTTTTTAAAAAAAAAAAAGAATCAAGTCAATGCACACATACAAGAAACAATCAATACAAAAACCACAAAACAACTCAAGCCATCTTCGACGAATGCGACTTCTTCTTACTCAAGAACATAAGAAACCTCGGAAAGAACTTCTTCTTCTTCTTACCACCCTTCGCCCCCGCCGCCGTCACTTCACCATTATCATTCTTATTACCACCACCCTCCATCTCCTTGTTAGAAGAAGCACCCTTCATGTGGGCCCGCGGGCTCGACCTATGGTGAAGGCTCGAAGAAGGCTCGGGCGACGTACTCATGTAGCTGCTATTATTTCCCGTCGATTCGTCCACGACCTCAAAACTCGCCCGAGGGCTCTTATTACTTACGTCGACGCTCAAAGCAACGCCGGCCTTCCTCTTCTGTTCGTTCTCAGCTCTCCTCCTTCTAAGCTCTTGCTCGACCGCCAACTTCCCTTCGTGGGCAGCCTCGGCCTTTCGAATCACTTCTTCTAGAACGTTCTTCTTCTCAGACATATCTAAAGTAACCTCTTCTAGCCTATTTAGGGTTTTCAGCTCAGATGCCTTAGCAACTTCGATCTTCTCTATCGCGTTCAAAACCCTAGCATTCGCTTCCTCTTCTGCTTCGTGGACTTTCTTGCTTAGGTCGTAGTATTCCTCCAACGTCAGCGTTACTACATCATCATCGTCATCACAATCTTCATCATTGCCTTTGTAGTTGAGTTTTCGAGATGATTCGCTCTCGTGCAGCGCGTTGATGGCAGCTAGGGCTAACTTTTCGGACGCCTTGGAAGCTTCGATCTCCTTCTGAGCTATCCTTAGCCTACTCTCCATGGCGTTCGCCTCGCTTTTCGCCTCATCAGATTCTTCCTTCGCCCTTACAACCTCGTCCATAGCTGTCTGAACAAGGAACTTGGCTATCTCGGCGGCTTTGGCAGCTTCCTCCAATTGCTTTGGAAGATTGGCCATTTTCTCCGTTTCTTCCTTCTCTTTCTCCTGAATTAGGTTAATTTCTGACTTTATCTTGCTGACCTCAAACTCGAGGGAAGAGACAGCAGTCGAAGCCATGTCTTCCCTTTCCCTAACAGCCCTTAGTTCGCTTTCTTCCCTTTCGAGCTCAGATTTCAGAGAATCAGCCTCAGATTTCAGAGCCCCGACTTTTTCCACGGTTCTTTCGATGCGTAGCTTCACTTGTTCGACTTCTTTCTTAGCCATATCAATGGCTGCTTCTATATCGCCGTGAGTCTGTTGATTCTCAATCTTAGCGCCAGCTCCTTCGGTGTTCAGCATATAAGCAGCTAACTCAGCTTTCAAATCTCGGAGCAGCCCACTTGCTTCATGCAACTTCGTCTTAAGATCATTAGTGAAATCCATCTTTTCGCACAACTTCGAAAGCTCTTCCTCGGTGTCCTTAAACTCCCTTTCCCAGTCGAGCCCATCTTGTTCCTTGGCCATGATCGCGCCCATCCTTTGCTCCTCGGCCTCCATGTGAGCTGAGTGAGCAGATTCCAGGGATTGCTTCACTGTAATGAGCTCAATGGTCAGCTCCTCGACAGACCTTTCGACTTCCTTCGATGCAGTAGCAGCTTCCTGCGCTTTTCTTACAGCATAATCTCTCTCGGGCATAAGGGCATCGTAGTCTTTCTGAAGCTGTCTGAGCTCGTCGGTCACCGCTTCGAGCTGGGAAAGCGCAGCCATGTGTCGGGCCTTGGTCACCTCTAGCTGGGCCTTGGCTGCAAAGCTAGCCTCGTCTGCTATGCCGTGCTCTAACTCCTCGACCCTAAGCTTTGCGAGCTCGGCGTCTTGCTTGGCCTGCTGCTCTTCGGTTTGGGCGCGTTCGAGGTTGTGTTTGAGGTCTTCGATGACTCGTTTTGTCCCGTCTAGGTCTTTTAGGACCTGGGATTTCGATTCCTCGGCTTCTTGGGCTCTTCGTTTGTATAATGGGATCTCCTCTTGGGCTTTCTCTAGTTCTTGATCGATCATCTTTCGCCTCTGCGAGAAAAAAAAATAGAAAAGCGGTTAAGATTAAGGTTTTATTTAGGTATTGTTGGGAATATAATACTTCCTCCGTCCAACTTATCTCTTCCCATCTTTCTATTTGGGACGTCCCACATAATTCTTCCCGTTTTTATTTTCTGTAAAAAAATTCCAGTAATTAAACTAATTACACCATTTATATTGACAAAAGCTTCTTAATTTGCGTGCCCATTAATTAATTTTCTCTTTTCATGCCTTAACAAGTGTACTATAATATTAAAAAAGAAGCTTCTTAATTTGCGTGCCCACTAATTTTTGGGAAGTAATATGTGGGACAGAGGAAGTATAAGACTAAAGTGTTGTACGCTTGTCCCTAAGAGCTTATACGTTTAGGTGAAGTTGTCGTTCAACGGAGCTCATAGATCAAATAGATATTGGGAACGAACCCTAATGAACCATCAGTTTAGTAAAATTTACACGTATAAGTTTAGATAATAAGAAATCAACAGATACATGTGGGGCGTATTGAAACTTTTATAAAAAAAATTAAAAGTGATACGCCCCTGCAAGCTTTAGGATTTTAGGTGAAGTGATCATTCAGTATGCATCAACATGCAATGAGAAGAAGCAATTTATGACTCATCTATCTTTCAGAATTAAGGATGCGTTTGGTATTCAGAATTCGATGCGGAAAAGCAAAGAATAAAAGTGTATTGGTACGACACAGTAAGCGTTGACGTACAATGGTTCGATGTATGAGAATCCTTATACCAAATGCACCCTAAGTTAGTCAGGGTTTTGGTTATTAATTACCTCGACTGTCTGAACTCGGTGGGCTTTCCAATCGACAATCCCTCCGAACTTCGACACGGCGGACTTAACTGATTCGATAGGAGCGGCCGTGTCGATTTGAACTTTGGTGGCACTCATTTCAAAATCGAAGCTTTTCGACCGATCGTTTAGTTTTCTTCCCAGGACGTAATCAGAGGGGATCTTCGCATTCACGTGGGGAATGTTGTTGCCTCCGTTTCTTACACGAGGGGACGGGATTTGAATAGGAGGAGCCGTGAGATCGTCTTCTGAGGAAACCCTAGCGAGTATTTTCGACCCTAGGGTTTCCTCCTTGCGATTCTCCTTTGGAGATGAATCGTAGTCGTGCTTTGTCGAATAGTCTATTTCTGAGAGGGACATTAATAAGTCATTTTTTTCGAGATGGGAACTTTGTTTAGGAGTGTCGTCGAGTTTGAAGAGGTCGTCGTCTTGAGAAAGGGAATATTCCGGGGATTCTTTTGCTTTGAATCTTTGTGAATCCTCCATTATAGTAATGAAAAAAGGATTTGTCTATGGTGCGATGATAAAAAGAACCTGCAAATGAAAATTGATCCCTTAAATGCATCATAGGAGGAAGAAAAAGAATGAAGAAGCATATATAATCATATCACAAGAAATAGTTCGTATTTAAATATCCATTACGCCCTCTCTATTACGACTGACCAACCCTAACTAAACATCATAAATCAAAACATAGATAATGCGATGTTCAGAAATGAAGTGACATTTTTGAAAGAAAAAAAAAAGAAATTAATTGACATCATGCATGCGACATAATCCATGTACTATGGGCCGCGATCGAAATACGTATCAGATCTATATTAAAGGAACGATTTGAAATCGGATCGATCAATAGCAAAACAAGCCAATATGTTCATAATCATGGCTTGAATAAAATCATGACCTCTGCAACCAACAATAAAGAGTAGCAGGAGATAAGAACGCACCTGAAAACCACGACGAAGAAGAGGCAAAAGTCAAACGTTGAAGAGACCTTCGTGAAATAAAATGGAGAAAGGGTCGACGGAATCAATCAATGCATTACGTTTTTTTTTTTTTTTTTTGGAGGGCTTCTGTTAAATGATTTGATGATGATGTTAAGACGGAATAAACGAGAGCAGCGGAGAAGATTCAATGAATAGGAAACACAAAGTTTGTAAGATTATTTTTTATTTTGTCATATATATTAGTTTCTTCAATAATCAATACATATACACACACATACACACAGTTACGTGCGTGTTGTATGGTAATGACGATGGACAATTTGATGACAAGTGAATGGATGTGGAACATGTCTGCGGATATCCGTTGGTGCCCCTATAATGGGTCAATGGCCCATTATATCGTTTTGGCCCATTATAACGGGCCCAGAGATGATGAGTGTGGCCCAATAATAATGGGTCGAGATGATGAATTTGGCCCATTGATAATGCATCGCCCCATTTTCTTGTTTGTTATTGTTTTTCTTTTTTCCTTTTTACTTCTCCGTATGAGTTGTTAGAGAAGATGACGAGTGTTTTGAAGTTGAAAATGGGAGAATTTATAGATTGGTTTGGGATCCATCATTATTGGTTTGCAGTAGGTTCTTAAACTTTTTACCAAAAATACATTGGGAATGTGGTATGATTTCGTTAACCAAGTAAAAAAGCATAATATACATATTATGCAAGCGAGTTTATGTGATGTGCCTAACAAGTTTGGGTAAATGTCATTTTTTGTCTTATCTTACTAGATTTCGTGACGTAAGGTTTTTTGAATTGTGGGTATCTAATTATATCAATTATTATGTTTATTTGGTTCACCTAATTAATTATTTGTTCAACCAATCCCATTTGTTTCCTCTCGTGATTGAGTTGAAAAGTAAACAATCTAACGAAATAAATTGCGTGGCAGGTGAAAGTTACTGACTAACGAGAAGAAAAACAAGGACACGATTATTATGTTTTGTTAGGTTGACTATTTTGTATTCAATAATTCATATCCTGAAAGATGAGATCAATGCACCTTATCATAAGTGGTAAGCTCATAATTGGTATTTTTAATTAAATAAACAAAAAAAAAAACATTAACAAAATAAACGGAGAAGCAGATGCATTAATAAAATAGGTATTTTCGTACTCCCAGAGTACGAGTTACTCTAACTCGTAATCTGGGAGTACGAGTTACGGGCCCAGCTGGCGCGCGCCTACCTGGACTAACTCGTACGAATTAGTAACTCGTACTCTGGGAGTACGAATTAGATCTGGTTTATAACGAAACCCTCGCGACGAACTGAAACGACGAAGACGACGACGAAGCCGACGAAGACGACGAAGACGACGCCGAATTGCTGCCCCGCCGCGACCTGCTGCCCACCGCGACCGCCGCGCTCCCCGACGCCACGCCACGCCGCGCCCGACTGAGACGCGACGCCCCGACGCCACGCCCGCCGTCGCTGCCCCGCCCGCCGTCGCTGCCCCGCCCCCCGTCGCTGCACCGCCGCTGCCCGTCGCTGCCCCACGCCCGCAGCCCCGCCCGCCGTCGCTGCCCCGCCGCCCGTCGCTGCCCCACGCCCGCCCCCGTCCCTGCCCCGCCCCCCGTCGCTGCCCGACGCTGCCCCGCCGCTGCCCCACGCCCGCAGCCCCGCCCCCGTCGCTGCCCCGCGACCGCTGCCCCGTCGCTGCCCCGCCCCCCGTCGCTAGTCCTGGGCTTTGGGCCGGTTCCGGGCCGGTTCTACCGGTTCCGGTTAACCGGTTCCGGCACTGTTCCGGTTCCGGTTCCGGGTCCGGTTCCGGAACCATTTTCCAGGGACCGGACCAGAACCATACGAAGAACCCCCGGGCCTCTTTTGGGCCGGAACCGGCCCGTTTAATTTTTTTTTTTTTTTTTTTTGCTATGAAAAAATTCTTTAGAAAATATCCAAAAATTTTATTCCAAAAAAACAAAAAAAAAAGATAAGAAAAGTACAAAAAAATAAAAAAAACTACCTAAAAAATACAAATAAAAACATAAAAGAAAGAAAAATAAATCTAAAACTTACAAGTTACAAAATACAAAAAATGAAAAAATATTCGAAATAAAAAATACAATTTATTCGACTTGACTATTAATTAAAACTATGTTAGAGGCCTCTTCGTCTTCGTCCGAACTGGAAGAACGGAACTCGTCGATGGCGTTCTCCCGTCGGTTCTTCGATTCGGCCAAATACTAATCCTTCAATAATGTTAACATTGCGAGGGAAGGCGGGTTAAGGCTCGCGCGTCTGTCGCCGATAATTCGCCCGGAGGTAGAGAATGCGGACTCGGAGGCGACGCTAGACGCTTGCACGGCTAAAACGTCTCGAGCGATGGCGGAGAGGGTCGGATAAAGAGTCGTGTTCGACTTCCACCAGACCAAAACGTCGAAGTCTTCGGGAGTCTGGATGTTGTGGCTCAGGTAGAGCTGGATCTCATTCGTGTTCGACCCCGATGCACGCGTTTTGGTCTTCGTCTTTTGCGCCTTCAATCTTCGTAGTAGTCCCATTGCGCCGCCGCCTCCTTCCGACGAACCGGCTTCGCTCGCTGGTACGGGTTGCTCCACACTATGTCCCTGCTCAGATGCATAAAAAGAAAAAAGTTCTTGGAGAGAAGCGTGAATTGACGCCTTTTGGTCGTCCACTTTCTTTCCAAGAAACTGAGCATAATATTCGAAAAAAATATCAAATGTATCAACACCGCAACTAGGATCGAGTAAGGCCGACAAACCGTGTACTATTGGGATTTCTTCCCAATACTTCCTGAACTTCTTCTCCATATTTTGGATGAAGTTACACAAGTATGGATTGTTGCGAAACTCCACGAACTTGTAGCACATCGCGAAGAGGTTCGGGACGAATAATGGGGACGTCGGGTAGTGAACTCCGGAAAATTTCTCCGTAGCCTCGACGAACACTTCAAGTATAGACACGACCAAACCTACAATATCCCAATCAAGTGGTCGTAATTCATACCTGGAGGTGGTGCCGACTGCGGCCTCGTTCCAAAAAGGCGTCAACAAGTCCTTGTAACGCATGAAGGTGCTGAGGAGGTGGTACATCGAGTTCCACCTAGTCAGGACTGGCAACGGAAACTTCTTGTACGGGAGGCCGGCGGCAAGGACGGTTTGCTTCCAAGACGTTCCGATGCGGCGTTCCCGAAGTAACTTACCTATTACCTTAAACTTTTCTCAATATCTCCCAAAACTTCGTCAAAAGCACATTGCACACACAAGTTAATAATATGGCAAGCGCACCTAGCATGTAATAATTTGCCGTCTAAGGTAACCTAAGTTGCCTACGAAGGATCCCTATCGCTACGTTGTTCGCGCTAGCATTATCTAAGGTGATAGACATAATCTTATCTTGAATACAATATTTATTAACGACATTCAACACATAGTTCGATATCGTAGTGGCATTATGTTGCGAATCTAGGGGATCTAGGGAAAGAATACGTTTTTGCATGGTCCATGTTTCATCTATCCAATGGGCGGTGACGACTAAATAAGATTGCAACGTAATATTAGTCCAAATATCGGTAGTCAAACTAATCCTACACGTAATGTTGGCTAAATGACTAATTAAGCTAGTTTGATAATCCTTAAAAGTTTCTAACACATATTTCCTAAGGGTTTTACGGGTCACGTTATGGAATCCGGGTTGTATCGTACTCGTAAATTCGATAAACCCTTCACTTTCCGCAATGCAAAAGGGTTCTTCACACATAACTACGAATTTAACTAATGCTTTTTTAGAAATTTCCCTAGTAATAACAAAATTCTTACCCGTACTTACGTTTATTTGTTGTTGTCGGGGTTCGTTTCCTACCGGCTCTAGATCGTCCCCGAAGTTATGCGCCCTCTGGAGGTGTTTTTTCAGCGAGCCCGTCCCACCTTGATTCGGTCCGGTCTTAATTGTGTAGGGTGGCGGCACATTTTGCAATAAGCGGTACCTGAATTGGGATTATTTTTATCCATTTCTAAGTCGAAATAATTCCATACCTTAGACCGCCGAGCACGCGGTTGTTGCTTCCTTCTTGTCGTCGCCGTAGAAGCTTGGCTCGGTCCCTCGTCGGTCGCCGCCGTCGGATTCGTTTCCGGTGCATCGGTCTCATCGTCGGTGTCAGCATTTCCCCGAAATGTGTCGGCGTGACCTAAAATCATAAAAGCATCTTCCTCACGAGGGTTAGGATTTCTCGATGACGACGCCATTAGTGCAAAATAATAATTCAATTATTGGTAATAATAAAATAAGTGAGTGTGTGTAGTGTAGTAGTGTAGTGTAAATAAAATAATTATTAGTGTTAATAATATTAAATATTAATAGGATGATTTTTTTGAGAGCTTTTTGAGAGAGTTTGGAAGAGATTTGGATGTAATTGTGAGTTAAAATGGTTAAAATGAGGTGGTATTTATAGATTTTTCGTTTGGGGTAAAAACTGTAATTTTCCAGTGTTTAAAAATTAAAAAAAAAATAAAAATCAAAGGGACGTTGGCCCAACGGCTATATAGCCGTTGGGCCGGTTCCGGTTCCGGTTCGGAACCGGAACCGGTGAACCGAGGTTCCACGGCCCGCTAACCGGCCCAGCCCAATTTAAATGGGCCGGTTACCGGATCCGGAACCGGTTCTACCGGTTCCGGTTTTGGGCCGGGTTAGCGGGCCGGTTTTGGGCCGGTTCCGGGTTGGACCGGCCCAAAGCCCACGTCTACCCGTCGCTGCCCCGCGCCCCGTCTTTCCCCCGCCCAGACGACGTCGTACGCGCGAGTAGTTTGGGTAACCGTTATGATTCGAAAATCAATTTTTTGTGTTAATTTCATCATATCAAATGCTTTTATTGATTGTCGATTTGTTTTTTTTAAATGTAGAATGGATTTGGATGCTTGTTACGGGCCTATTGATAGTTCGGTGTTGACGATGCAGTCAAATCACCGTAGTAGGGACTTATTATTAGATGCGAGTGTGATAGATAGTACTATTAAATGTAGGTCGTTAGAAAATGTTGTGTGGGGTACTAGAGAAGCACCGAATATCTTACACGGTCGCTTATTAGGAAAGTTGAACGTTTTGGGTCTATACAGCGTCTACAGCTGTATGTCGCAGAGGGTTGACCCTCATTTGATTACAGCGTTGGTAGAGCGTTGGAGAAAGGAGATCCATACGTTTCATTTTTATGTTGGGGAAGCGACTGTTACCTTACAGGACGTAGGTATCTTGTGGGGGTTACCTATAGATGGTAGTTGTGTCTCTGGTGTGATCCATACTAGGACGGTCACCCAGTGGATCGACGAGTGTGAGGAGTTGCTAGGTTTAGACCGTCTGCGGATAAAATTAGGGGGTCATCGCTTTCGATGAAGTGCTTGTCGAGTTGGTTGTTGGACCATCCGATAACGGATGATAGCGATGAGGAAGAGGTCGAACAATCAGCACGTGGTTATGCGATGCTGCTATTCGGTGCCGTGATGTTCCCAGAGAAACATTGCTGAACCCTGCCGTAACTGAAACTATGTCGGGAAAATCCGGACATGTATAACTCGAAGAACCAACTTCAAAATTTCGATGAGGCTCTTCGTTCAAATCGAAGTTTGAATTTTCAACTATTTCAACAAAAACCTCAACACAATTGTTCTCTGAGTCGGGATGTATGAAAAATTGTAGATCATCGTCGTTGGTGATTTGGAAAAGCTGATGAAAGTGACGGGAGTGTTGAAAGTATTCATTTTTGCCATGGACAATCAAGGAACAACGACTGCTATCGGCACCCGTAATCTCGAACAACAACGACCTAAAGTCGGAAAAACTGGTGTTGCGACGAATTCGCCTATACCCAACAGGACGGATACTATAATTGATGGTAGAATCGGATGATTGAATTATTTCGCCGCCGAAATATACTACGACTTGTACGCGACTCGACACCATTGTTTGAGTTATTAAAAGAAATCGATGAGACTGATAGTTAACGCTACGGGAGGGGGCTTTATATAGAAATTTTAAATCGTCGCTTGGTGATACGAAGTAAGTAACTCGTAAGACAGAGATACGAGTTAGGGTAACTCGTACTCTGGTGTTACGAGTTACGTCAATTATTGGAATAATTCACGTAACTCGTAACACCAGAGTACGAATTATAGGAATTATTGCTCGACACTTGCATGGCAATGCATGTTGGTCGGGCCCCAAGTAACTCGTACTCTGAGAGTACGAATTACTCTTTCGTATCCTCAGGGTACGAGTTACTTCGCCATGTAAGCTGTCATGTCACGGTCAGCTGGTCAATGTGGGCCAGCCCAAGTAACTCGTACTCTAGGATTACGAGTTACTAACTTGCATCCTCAGAATACGAGTTACTTGGCCACGTCAGGTCAAACAGTCAGCGGCCTAATTTAACTCGTACTCTCAGAATACGAGTTAGTAACTCGTATTCTGAGAGTACGAACACCTCTATTTTATTAATGCTTCTGCTTTGAGGTTTATTTTGTTAATGATTATTTTTTTTTTCGTTTATTTAATTAAAAATGCCCTCATAATTGCATGAATCACGGAGCAATTAATCGAACCTTTGCCACAAGATTATTTTACGCTTTCAAGTGTATTCTGAGTAATTAAAATTTTTCATAATTATAAATATGGGGTGTGTAAATTATTATTTTGGATCAATATATTTCATAATAACAAACTAAAAAAGTCATTTGTCGGAAAACCCGACAAAAGTCGAAATTGTTGTAAATAAATTATATAAACTTAAAAAGTGATGCACTCCCTTCATGGTTAACCTTTTAGGAAAAATGGTCACTAAACACGGTATCAGAGCTTAGGGACCCACAGGTCCTGTGTACGAATCCTCACGACCACCCATTTATGAGAGTTACACGTCTAAGGCTAGATAATAGAGAAATCAGCTTAAACGCGAGGGGCGTGTTGGAAATAACTTATATAAAATTAAAAAGTGATGCACTCCCTTCAGAGTTAACCTTTCAGGAAAAGTGGTCACTCAACAAATGCAACGATGGTCTTACAAGATTATTTTATATCCACATCGATGTTGACATGGAATACTGACAAGTATTTTTTTTTCGGTCCCGATGTATCCCCACACAGTCTGGCTATGGGCTAACCGCTACACACTCCAGAGGTGGGACTAATCCCGGGTTCAGATGGATACGTGCAAACCCACCCAACAACGATAGTCATGGACCTAGGCCCATGGGGACTTCCCAAATTCATATGGGGTAGGGTTCGAACCTCTGACCTCCTAATCACATGACTTGAGTGCCTCAGCTTGGCCACTAGAGCCAAGCCTCATTGGCGAATACTGACAAGTATGATTTTCGACTTATTTTGTCGGAGAAATGACTGAAGACAGCAACTTTGTCCTGACAAATAAAACAGTGCAAATTATGAGTCAGACCCCAAAAGATATTTTAAATTAGGTTTCAGACCCCTGTCAGAAACTTCATAGTTTTAAGGACCAGATTTTTATGAAATTTAGAGATAAAGACCTAAATTTTAGCAAGTGGTATCCAGTGTACATGAAGTGGTACTGTAGATCCACGAAGTGGTACTGTAGACCCATGAAGTGGTACTGGTGAGGAGTGAAATGGTACTGTAGATTAATGAAGTGGTACTGGTGAACATTAAAGTGGTACTGTAGATCCATGGAGTGGTACTAGTGAACAGAGAAGTGGTACAACAGAACCCTTAAAGTGTTCTGTAGAAATCGGGTCTTAAAACTATAAAATTTTCTGACAGGGTCCTAAAATCTAAAGAAAAATCTAAATGAAACTTATGATGAGGCCTGAACTTTAAAAGTCCCTAATAAAAAAGCTAGTGATATATTCGAAAATCTATATTTAGAAACGTTATTATACAATTTTGCTAAATTACAAGTCTGGCAAATTCAGTGAAGCAATGAACCAAAGATTTATTTTTCGCGAAAAATGGAAGAGATATTACATAAGATAAGATTATTATGTGCAGGAAACGAAAACTACCAAACCAAAAAGGAATGCCTAATAGTAAATCGAAAAATAATATAATATGTTTTACGTTTTCAAACAATTAACGTTCTCCTCGGATCAGTAACGTTAATCCTCCAATGACCATCGCCCAACCCTAATTCCGCCGCCCGCCGCCGATCCACCTCCATCTCAGCCACCCTCTCCTTCGTCAGCCCACAAAACCCCTTCAAACCCTCGTCGAGCAGCTCATCGTACACGCGCCACCACCGCGCGTGTGCAACATCGCTCGCGTAAACCCACTGCTCCGGCGCCAGCCAATTGCAGTCGTAATCCCTATAGCAAGCCCACGGCTTCCAACCCAGGTAATGTATCGAATAAAGGGTCGGAGGATCCGACCCGAACAACCCGTTCTTGACCTCCGCCTCGCGGGTCGTGTTGGACCAGAAATTCTTCAAGAAATTGACCCGCCGGGGCAGCCTATGCCACCAGACGAACACCTCGTTCAGAAATCCCTGGTCGCCGCCGTTGTAGGAGACGATTTCTCGCCGGAGGCGCATCAGCATACGGAAGGTGCACTCCGACGGCTCCACCACCATCACGCCGGAGTTGAAGATGGAGCCGTCGTTTCCCGTCGCCGACATCTCCGGGAAGGCGAAGAGGGCGTCGAGGTTTCTCAGTACGAGGATGTCCGAGTCGACGAAGACGACCTTTTCGTAGTCGGTGAGCTGCCATAGGCGGAGCTTGCTGTAGTTGTACTCGTTGTAGGAGTTCTTCTCGGCGCGTGGGTTGCGGATGCGCGTGATGAACCTCAGGGTCCAGCCGGCGCGGGTCAGGGCTCGCCGGTCGGGTTCGGGTACGGAGGCGTCGAGGAGGAGGATGAGGTCGCGGCGGGTTTGTGTCTGGATTAGGGTTCGGGCCAGGGTTATTGCCCCGCAGACGTAGGCGGTGGATGAGTGGAGGACGGTGGCGTAGGCCTGTCGTTTCGGGTCGGGTTCGGGTATGGACGGATTGATCTTGGACGCGTCGAAGATAGCGTTGACTCCTACACCAAGACGTTGCGAATAATAAAACAATTCAATTAATTTGTTTTAAATAATATTATTTGAAGGGATCTTTACACATAAGTACCTAGTTGGATAAAAACTTGTAATTTAGTACCCTGGCAGGATTTTTTTATATGTAGGTACCTAACAGAATAAATTTTTTGCACATAGGTACCCGATCCCCGAAAGTACACCATACAACACATTTGGGTACCCTATATAACAGAAAATGGTACGACGTATGCTATATTTAGGTACGCTCTATGTAACACACAGGTATGCCGTAGGTATGACGTATGTTATATTTAGGTACCCTATATCAACGTATTATGGTACGCAATATACACACAGGAAGGTACGGCATGACTAAAGAAACTGGTTTGGGTACCTATCTGTAAAATTTTCTGACATGGGTACCTATGTGTAAAAATTTTATACAATTTGGTATTTTTCTATAGATTCACCTTATTTGAATTAAGAAATGTGTATGTTCCTTCTATAATTTAATAAATCAGTGTAATCGACACTTAAAGACCTAACCCCATAAAAAAATTTCATTTCAATCACTTGCCGGATTAATTTTACACATATGTATCCACTAGGCTTTAAAATTTATATTGCAATACTCCATCACATGTTTGTATCGTATCTAAATATTATATATGACATCTAATGTATCTTATTACGCAATGCGTTTCTATATGTTATCTAAATTTCTTCTATGACGTAGTTTAACCAAGCAAATGCCTACATATATACTTAATTCTGCTACGTACATCCATATTCTTTATACTAACAGTAAGTAATTAAGTGCCCAGCCCCAGCAATTATACTACATATATGAATGCAAAATTAAGGACCAGCTAGCTAGGGTACATTCTATATAATGAATTGAAATTTCCATAATGAATGAGCATTTTAGATTAAAGCACATACCTTTATTAACGTCCCACAAAGGCATAGCCAAATCACACGAACCAACGGGCAAGGAAAGCTTGCGAGCCAACCTCTCAATACCAACCCTAAAATACCACCAATCTCCTTCTCTCTTCACCAACTCATCGCACCTAAACAACTCAACCATAGGCATGCATTTGCTCAACAAAACCACCTTCATTTTCCTCTTCTCCTCCTTCTTCAACCCATAACTACCCCAAAAATTATTACCTATGCTTTTCGCCGCGAGTTTCGCCACTATCAAGTGCAATTGAAGGCGAAATACGTCCAAGTTGCTTCTCAAAACCCTCTTATTACTGCAAGGAAGTTTGGCAACTATTACGTCGAATTTTTTCGAGGCGTAAGAGTCGAAGTCGGGCATGGGAATTTCGGGACAAGATGGACCGTCGACCTCTTCTTCCTCGTCTATCCACTCTGGGAATAAATCCGACCATTCGAATTTCTTGGACACGCGCTCGAATCGTACGGTCGAGACCTCTCCGTGGGCCATCCACTGAGATGTGTCTTCGTCTTCCATGTTTACCATTGCTATCTTCATTCCATTTTCGAAGTCGTTCAAGAAAGTTGGCTTTTCGGTTTTGGTCAATTCTCGGCGCAAGTTTGCTCCTTTGTTGTTTCTTGTTGTGTCTTCTAACACGAGTTTCATCTTCGATCCATTTTCCATCTGCTCCACACAAAAATAGTTAGGAGATTATCATCCTTTCCTAGCTATACAAACATTAAAAAGAACTATTTTTTAAGTTAGCTAAAGCTCACCTTACCTTTTTATGGCAATCGCCGGACGAGCATTTGAATATAGACGTTGGGTGGTCGTGATATTCCGAGGTCGAAGGCCATAGAAAGAGGATGGAGAAAAGGAATAAGAAGAAGGATAAGAAGATTAGGTTAATCCTCATTACTAGAGCTCTTGAAGTGTTCTTCATCATCTTCAATTCTTCAACAGAAGGAGTGATCTTTATTATTACACCAAGAAAAAGAAAGAAAGAAGGAAATGTTCGAGTGCCTGAATTGAGGCGTGGTAGGGGACCAAGATTTATGTTGCATACAATTGAACTTTATATATACGCATCAATACACGCATGAATACTATAGTCTTCTCAAGGATTGTTTTTAAGACAAGTATGGTGAAAACCACTTATAGAGCTCCAAGTGTCTCAATGTGCGTATGTGTGTGTGTGTTTGTTTTGCCATTTTGTGTAAATATAAGAAGTGTGATGAAAAAACTTTAGGGTAGAAAAACATAACTAGCCCCATACCAAATTCTTTATTTTACATATATTTATAGTTTAATAAGCATGATCCACTGTCGCTAACTCATTTTTAAAATAAAGTATCTTTGTGCAGATATTAGATGCAATATAATATACATGCAACACACGGTATACATAACTTGTATGGATATTATTCACCGGCCCTAATAATTGAGAATCAAAATTTAATCGATATATGTATATGTACGCGTATGTAATTAAGAAAGGTGTGGTCGCTTTCTAAGCTTGTTCAAAGTTTGAGAAATAATACCAAACCCCTACCGGCAGATAATATTTTAATCCAAATGATTAAAATACAAGATCATCTAGATGAATTGCCAAGAACTAAATAAATTTAATTTAATCTTTTGCTTTTAATTGTTTTTTGGCGGCTTTGACCATTTTTCTAGCAACTTACGGTTGTGCAGTCAGCTTCGACATGCAAAGTACAAGCCACGTTATTAGCCGCTATTAAGTTAAAAACAAGTTGGTTGCTACCAACATATTGTATTCTATTATTTCTTTGTTATTTTGCTTACGAAGGTTGTCATACTTTGTTTATTCATGTAATAACAACGCTTTATTTAGTTAGACTGTCGTCGTGATTACTCACTAAATGTTACAATGATAGTTTGATGAAAGTATTAACATCTATCTATCGTCACTGGTCTCTATACGATAAAGAGAATGCATTAGTATAATAAAGGTTCTGACTTGCCTACCCAATTGGATAATCAACTCCATTTAAATTTGACAAAACACATGTTAAAACATTAACCACCCTAATTACGTATAATTAAATTTATACTATGCCATGTGCAAGCCATACCCTAGTATAAATAACTTTTTCCGTTTGCAATTGTAGTCTCACGTTACATTGAATTAAAGTTGAACGTCATCATTGAGTGTGTGCACAATCTACGATAGTAAAAGAATTCAAGTAGCGGACATATGATATTCACTATAGTTATCAAAAACTCGATCACTTGACATATTCCTCGAACAAGTGTATATGTAAATATTTAGCTGTTTAAAAAGGAAAAAGAAAATGACAAAATGTACTCAAAGAATCATTCATAGACAGAAATCGTTCATCTCTA
This sequence comes from Craterostigma plantagineum, assembly GCA_027422505.1. Lineage (NCBI taxonomy): Eukaryota > Viridiplantae > Streptophyta > Magnoliopsida > Lamiales > Linderniaceae > Craterostigma > Craterostigma plantagineum. Next base: position 28,105,861 of record JAPQWV010000003.1, on the reverse strand, counting down.
GAGCTTACGAGGGCATATATGGTATTTCCCAACTCGATCCTTTTCTCAGTAGTCATCACATTGGGCGCAATACTCTTTACAACAATGGGATAGATTTGAACCAATTCAAGAATTCCTACTCAACTATTTCACTGCATATAAACTACAGAATAAAATACTTCTTCATGCATCATAGAAACATAATGCACATACATATTATAAATCAGTGTATACATTGCCTCTGAGGTCAAGATAATCTTCTCCCTTCCATGGCTTCTTTCTTCGCTTGGCAGCTCAAGCAAAGAAAAGGGCCATCCCAAGGCCTCGATCTCCTCGCATTATGGCTCGTTCTTACATGAACTGAGATTCCTTCCCCGAGCTTTATTTCAGCTTGGCAGATTGCGCAAGCAAACAGCTTAAACATATTGCAGATGGGATATTTCAGCATCAACCTAACCATCAAGATGAAATTTTTTTCAGCACATATTTTTTCATATATTACAATGAAATTTTTCTGACCTTTCTGAAAGTGAGGCCGACCCTTCTTCGTAGAGTTCCTCTACTACGCCGGGCTCGCCGTATACTTCCTTTTCTCGGGGCAACGAAGTAGATTCTGACTTTGGAATAGGTGTCCTTCGAAACATAGACTTGAAAACTCCTTTTTGTTTCTTTTGAGGGCTATTTTTTTGAGGTTGTAATGGTACATCTGCCTTCTTTATTGGAGGATGTATGTCTACTACAATACACGTCGTGTCGTCTCTAAGGCCTTGCACTAATACAGCTTCCTAGAAAATGCATAAATTGTATGCAAATCGAAGAGATGAATTAAAAAACGAAAGGCGAAAAAAGGAAAAAAAAATTAAAAGAAAATTACTTTGACGATTTCTGAAGCTGCGGCTTCAGGCGACATCCCACGACAGCAATCGAAAGCTGTTTCTGCAGATAATGCATCCCAAACACCGTCGCTTGAGATGATAATCCTACCGCCAACTGAGGGTAGCTGCAGATTGAGAGAAAGAATAATTACTTTCGAATAAAAATCGAATCTTTATTTTTATCGTCACTGAAAGTCGATGAATATATAAAGGGCTTACCTTGACTTGCTTGACGTGGGGAATGGGAACTATATATTCTCCGACGTCCATATCTCCGATCGATCGAGATAGGCACAGCCCGCCTGGCCAACATCTCAACGGGCCAATCTGAAGAAATATAGAAAAAAAAAATTTAATTGAGGAAAAAGATCGAAGATTATGACATTGAAAATGAAGGAGATGCTATAAGGTGTAAGAAAAAACCTCTGTTCCACCGCCAGTGTTAAGCCGCCCAACTTCGCCACCGCTCGCAGTGATTCGCTCCCGCCTGTTTTAGAAACTATCGAGTGACTCGAAATTCTCGAGAATTATTTTCTTTCAGTAAAAGGAAATAATTCGACGATTTTTACTCACTCTTCTTCGCTAGAGTCGAGCCTATGATCTGCTGACAAACAGCATATCTGTCTTTCAGCAGATTCGAGCACTGCCCGAGAATCTCCAACAGATGCAACGGTAACGAACCATCCCTCGATTATTACAAAGGTTACAGTTGTCCCAGACGTTTGAACTGAAGAGAATATTATATATATACATAAGCTAAGGTTGTAATCACAGGAGTAATTATGGCCCGTAAGGGTAAATCTTGGAATAAATCAATTAGACAAATGCACCTCTTTCTTGGAAATCTTTATCTGTCTTTACGAAACCAGCAACTAAAGCCCTGGGCAGTGCTAAAAGCCATTCATTGCTGTTAAGATCGGTTGGAATGGCAGATAATACGTTGCTGAGGAGATTCTCTTTGGCGTAAGTAGCAGCTGCAGAACCGTTATGCCCGTCGAATAGCTGTAATAAGGATTCGTGACAAACGTTAGCATATGTAAGAAGAAAGCAAAGATCTTAGTCACTACAGCGCTTGTGTTTTTTCTGGTGCATAGGAATCAAATGTTCTTGCTTTCATCAAGAAAAGACAGAATAGCAATGGTCTAATAAGAGATCGCTTCTTTGTTCGTAGCTATTCATCATACGCTATTACGAGGTTAATCACAGTAGGACGTCAAAAACCAACAATCTTAAGACATTTGAGAGAAGCCCACAATATCAACATCGAAATATAGAACCATTGAAGGGATTTCACATCAATTGACACCTCAAAGCTCATCATACACTCAAATAACATCAAAGAAAGATATTAATCACAGGCAAAAGCCTAACATATAACAGAAAAAAGAAGAGATTGTACCGCAAAAACAGAAAGAGTGGTGACCCCATCGCCAAGAACTCTTTGACATTCTGTCTTAACAAAGGTAAAATCCTCGCCTTTCTTACTCTGACTCGCTTGGCCGTGTGAAATCTCAGGCTTCTCAATCTTCTCATTCGCCACTTCACGCTTCAACAACACGGATAAAGGGACCGTTTTGTGTTCGCCACTCTTAGAAAACATTTTCTTACACCCCTTTTTTTTCCTTTATACCAACAAAAATTGTTCCTTTTCTCCAATTAGTAGCTCAGCCTTGTGTAATTTCTTTCCCAGAGTCTGAAATCACAGCCTCCCAAGAACTGAATAGGACTTTCCTCGTCCCTTTTTCTTCAGCTCAATGGGGGTTATAAGTCAACAAGAATCCTATCCTACACTCATAAGTTCACAGAATAAGAATCACAACAAAATTAAAACAAATCTGAGAAAGGCAAGAAGGTGAATCAATACCATTAATGCAAAGAAATTACCACGCAATGTGGGGCATCAAACACACAGTAAACGCTGGGCCATTGCCCACATAGAGAAAAGAGCAAGATTTGAGCAAAAGGGAAACAAACCCTCAAAACATCCTCAGATTTTCAGACACAGATAGACGCAGATCCCCGTGTCTCTTTGGGTTCCGAAATATAAAGTTTCGGCCTTTATTTCTTCTTTGCTGTAAGAAGCTATTTTTGGAGATTAATAAAACTCGGACATTTGTTTATTAAATGTGTCTTTCTTTTGCTTACATCTACGAATGATAAAAGTGGGAAACCGTGTGAGGTTTGCATGTGTTCTGTTAATTTCCTTCATGTGCTGTGGCGAATCAATACATTAATACAATACGACGACGTGCTCTGCGTTTTATTTCTATCGTATAATATTATTATACAAAGCTGTACTGTAGCTGTGATGTACATGTCGACTTGTAAATGTAACATTTAAATTATAACGCTATTTATTTATTAAAGAATTTAATTGGGATAAAATATCAGTATATCGATTACTTAAAAGACTCATCCTTTGGAGGACTTTGGATACAATTTAATTAATATATTGGCCGGCCAATATTCGCCAAGTCAAGAACTTTGCTTAAATAATTAATTACGCTAGATAATAGGTTTCCAAGTAACGTGACCAGCAATTCTTATCAGCTGACAATGAATGGTTCCTAAATAGAACGAAATTATTTATAATTATTACTCTAAATAATATTTAAATATCATAATAAATAATAAAGGAAGGAAGGCCCGGGCATATCGATTCAGGACATGTTTAGCTATATCTCAGCCTCGTCTTGTTTGTTTGTGTGTCCTTTTTATGTTTTCTATTATTATATGAACTTTGTTATTTAATTTATTAAATAGTCGATCAGAAAACAATGTCTTCTTTTATATGTAATTATTCAATAATCATATAAGGGAAAATCGAGCATGTGTCGCCAACTATAATTGTTTTGACTCATCACATTACATAACAAGTTGGGAACGATCCCCGAAATCATCGGCAACATTTACATTGTTGTTCTTTCTTTTCCAACTCATCCACAGCTAGCTTAGCTGTGAAGTAGATTGCTCTTCATATCACCAAAAAAATATAAAATATATTACAGTTAATGTCAACCCATATTCTATGCAAGAAAATTGTAACATTGTTTTCCTATGTTTTTTTAATAATGTAATATCATTGATGCTTTGTACCACATCGGATAATTCAAGCTCTTCAAAGCACTTAATATGTAAAGAGTTCCTCCTCCTCCTATCAACAATTAATTTTACGAAGAACCACTCTATTTCTCTCATCTTATCACCAATTAGTTTTAAGGACATCTCAATTTTTAATAATATCTCCACAGATTCCCCGTTATTAGATCATGCATAATGTTTCTAGTATCATCACTGTAGGAGGAATTGTAGATATTATTTTCGATGAAATAGTCGGAAATCGTCCTCATGACTCACTATATCGTTCGCGAGAAGAAGCGTTCTCAATTTCCGCCGTGCTCACAACCGCGAGCGACGGACACATTTAAAAGGGTTAAAATGGGAATAATTTCCCCGGCCCGACGAAAACAAAGATCCCAAATCCCAATCCTCGACATCCTTCAGAACGAACGAATCGAAGAGGAATTTGCTCAAAACTCCACAAACATCAATCTCATTAGGAGGCGGAGAACGATTCGACAAACGCATATAACGTCGTTCTCTTCTGTCGTCTCTATCTTCGTGGCATGCTAAAGAACCATCGCTCACGGAGGAAGGGCCGTCGTCGTACGACTCTAGGGCGACTCTTCGGAAGCTACCGCTCTCCGATGATGTTTTCCCGAGGTAGTTCGAAGGCTCGGATATTATTACATCACTCGCGATTGTACCTTCCGAGCCCATCTTCTCGTCGTCGGGAAGTGTTTTTCGAACGTAGATAGTCGACGCTTTTCGGAGTAGTTCCGACACGGAAGCACGGTACTCCTCGGGATGATGTCGGAGATGGCCTGTGAAAAAAAAATCGCAAATTGAAATAAATATTGTCACGGCAACAATAAGGGGACAATAAACTTATCACCATAAAAGTTACGGGTATTTTTGTCTTTTCACATTCCTCGCCAGAGTAGGGGCCGCTTCTGTGCGTTTGGTATGGGGAATTCGGGGTGGAATAGAAAAGAAAACATATAACGGTACGACACCCGAAGCTAACGTACAACGATCTGATGCATACTACGATATTTTCATTTTCTTTATCCGCATCGCATTGCGCATACCAAATGCGCCCTAAACGTGTTTCTCGCTATTTGGACAAACCTCAAAGGGTATCGTCTTCTGCATCGACCCATACCTAAGGCTCAGTTTGGTATAAGGATTCGGATGCAGAAAAGAAAAGTAAAAGGCGTAATAGTGTGACACTCGAAGCGTAACGTACCATCACTGATTTCCTTTGTTCTTCACCACAACACAAATTCCGCTACCAAACAAAGTATAGATACTATCACCGCGGAGTTTAAAATCACATACCGACGTGAGGCGAATTACTCCATTTCACCACTTTAACGTCGGCCCCGAGGCCCTCAATCCTCGACGCAAAATTGTCTATCACTTGATGAGGTGCAAGTTCGTCGTCCTCCGAGCACAATATAAGGTAGGGAGCGCCCATACTCTACGGTAACAAAAAAAAACACATCAACATCCATGACGAGTTATTTACGACGATTTTAATCCAAAAACACAAAAAAAATTACGGCTTTGAGTTTAAGCGAGCACTTTACCACGGTGGCATAAAGCGTTTGCCAATACTCAGCACGTTGAGATTCGAACCTGGTGATAAAGAGTGCGTCTAGGCCTGAAGATATAGCGCGTGCAATCCGCGAAACGAAGGGCGGCGGAGAAGACACTTTGAGGACCGTTGGGCTAAGGACAAAGCGGGTCCCAATATCGCTTACGAAATCAACGGGAGTAGAGTCGAATATGTGGCCCGAAACGCATTCCCTAACGAGTTTGTATTCGTCGTCCTAAGTAACAAGAAATGGTGACCGTTAGATCGATCTTTCTGTTAGGAAATAACGAGTGTGTAGAGATTATTACCAGGCAGGTTTCTACTACTTCGCATTTTCCTTCGATAATCTGCAAAGCGGGCTCGTTAAGTTCTTCGTCAGATACTTGAATGGTAAATTCGTGGGAAAGAAAAAAGATTTAATTTTTGGTCGACGGGCGAGAGCTATGTCTTTACCTGAAGAAGCTTATATAGGCAAGATTTGGGGGCGCCAGAGAAAGATGCGAAAACGACGGGGCGTGGTTTGATATTGAGCTCCTGCGAATGGAATCGAAACGAATAGGGTTATTCGTGGATTTTATGTATGATTTTCGTAAAATACGATTAAGCGAAAAAGGGTTAGTCTTACTCGAACAAGCTCGTCGGCGATTTGCAGAGCCAATGAGGCAGCTTTATCTGGAAAGAATCTGAAATCAAGCAAACACACACATTTGGAATTGGATTTTAAGTTAAGACGACGTAGAATAATACATTAAAATCCACAAAACGCGAGATTAGTTCTCGACTACTATCAAACATAAGCCTTCAAATAATTTAAGCATCTTATTTAGCTTCCTAATAGAATCATCAAATCTCCAATTCAGCCAAGAACACCATATCCAAACTATGATTATGAGTCCCTTTTTAACTAAATGAACAAAAAAAAAAAGATGATAACCCCAATCGACCGAACTTATGAAGATTACACTACCACGATCAAATGAATGGAAAACAAAAACCCTTCGATTTAACCCATAAAAATGTAAATAGAGAAAGAGGTTTGAAGCTCACAGATTGAGGAATTGGGAGTGGCAAACAAGTGAATTCCATCCAAGAGATGAGTAAAGATCTACGTAATTCTTCAAGTGCTTGTCTTGGCTTGACATCCATCCAAACAACACAACTATGCCTTCAACTCTGCCCTTCTCTTTCCTTCCCCAATAACACCTACCACCAAATCCCCACATACTTTGTCCGAAGATCAAGAACGAACACTGATGTGAAGAGGGCTTAGCTTATTCTGATAAAGGTCGAATTTTTAAGTCTTGAAAAGGTGGTTTGAATGGGATTGGTTTATGGCTGTTGTTGATGCGTGTGATTTTTTTTGTTGTTATTAGAAGATCAAAAATAATTTTAAATCAATCATTGGTGTGGGTAGTTTAATTGCTTTAATACATCATTCATCGAGTTAGCTCATAGAAGGTAATGGAACTTATTTCTCGGTGGACTCTTAAAGAGTAGAGGAGGAGCAATATACTGACCTAACAAGATTGGATGGAAAAAACTAAAACTTTCTTCCCTTTTTTTAAAAAAACTTTTTCTGTACATCAACATAGTAAGAAATTAAGAATCAGAATACGCCCACCAATGGTAGGAAGTAATTAGCAACAGATCAGATCATTTACTACATAGTTTTATCCGCTCAATTCAATTGTCATGAAAACGCAACAGTGGAGATTGTGTCTGATACTTTAGAAGGAGGCCAATACCGAAAGACAGATCTACCGATGATGTTCTCAATGGGGAGTGGACCCCTGAAAAAAGGAAAGTTGATAAAGAAATCAAAGTAAGAACATTATATGTTGTATGGATACCATCTTTGCTTTGACGCAGATCTTTTCTAGAGGAAATGAGTAGTATGAATTGAGAAAACGTACCATTTATGGGAGTCCAAACTGTTATTGCGGTTGTCTCCCAAGACATATACACACCCTTTGGGCACAAACTGTACCAAAGGAATGAAAACAAAGGCCTTATAAGTCTTCTTCTATCTCATAGCAACCTTACATGGTTGTGGTTAGAAAATCAGAAAGCAACACTAAAAAAAGTCACCTGTGAATCAATTTCGTATGTTGGTGGCTCAAGGATGAAATCTTCATCTTGAGGTATGCCATTGACTATAAGTTGCCCGTCATGAACCTGCAAATGACGTAAATCTTAAAACGGGGAAACGAGGTCATTGCAAGATAGATTCGAAAGCTGATGGAGAAGCATTGCTTACCTTAACAACATCGCCCCCTTTTGCCACGACTCTTTTGATGAACACGTCAGAAGAACTACAATCAAATTCCTGGAGGGATAATCGAAACCAACTCTAACAGATCAGATAATTAACTCAAAGGGTAAAAGAATGGAACAGTAAACCATTAATAAATCGTAGAAGTACCATAGCTTTGGGAGGAACCTTGAAGATGACAACTTCTGAAATTTCTGGCTCCCTAAACACATAAGAGACCTGATAGAATACATAATTACCAGATAGAAATTAGAATATTAGCTTCAAACCAAGATATGGTACCACTGATCAACTAAAGAATATACACCTTCTCCGCCAAAATCCTATCTCCCACGTCTAAAGTTGGGTACATAGACTTCGATGGGATTGACCTGGGCTCAGCCAAAGTTGACTTGAACAAGATTCCCACACTCAAAGCCGTGAAAGCTGCCTTAGCATCTTCAGAAGAACACAAACAGTAATTCATCAGCCTCGGCAACCAACCCTCACAGCTCTTTCTACGACCAAGGCCACATACTGAAACGGAATCACTCTTCTTAGCCGTCTCTGAACACATCTGTTCCTCGCTCACATTTTCCTTGGCAGCACCGCCTCTGTCGACGTCTGTGCTCGTTGGTACGTTACAGGGAAGCCACTTGCTATAGCCCGAAGCAAACCAAAGAATCGAAGATGAGTTAATCCGCGAAACCCCCAACACTGAAGAAGCATCCAATTGGGGAAAACCCATCGAATCCTTCACCAGTGAAATCAAACCCGTTGCAACAGGCGATTGAAACTCTCCGAGTCGACGGGGACTATCGTACGATCTTCGAAAGTCTCCGACGTGCTCCTGCGAAGGAGGATGGTGCTGGAAGACGCGTGACTTCGACGCGCAGTCGTGGAAGAAGCGCGAGGTGGGGTATTTCCCGGTAAGGTTGGTGGCGTAAGCGACGGTGAATCTGATCGCCATAACTAGTAGTAATACGAATGGAATCGCTGACAAGTAGAGGATAATTGAAGTGCCTGCGGTTGAACTAGGTGGGAAGCAGCAGAAGAATCGGCCTACAGCAACGACATGGTACCTCTGAGAAAAATTATCGTGGATTGGGAGGGTTAATGGAGGAATTAGGGAGCTGAGTTTGATCAGTTAATGGATGGAGAGAGCAAACACCTAACGCCGGCGTCAAGAACGGCGGCGGAGGCGATAAAGCTACGGAAATGAGGATACTGTAAAACGCGGAAGGAAATGAGACTTTTGAAAAGAATTGAACTGCGAAATAACGGATAAACCCTTCTATATATATGCTAGTGAGATATATTTCTTGTTATTTCTACCCTAACTTTCAACACTTCGTTCCCAGCGAATCTTAACCTCATTATCGGCTATTAGAACAACATAATTTCTGATAAGTAATATAGGGCACGTGAAATCCCTCAGGTGATGGACATAATTATTTTATGAATTGATCTCCCCAAAATTTATTATATTTTGATTACAAGAAGGAATTGTTTACATATATATTAATGCAAAATTGGGGGGGGGGAGGGGGGACATTATGGTCAATTCCTATCAGGTTTGCCTTGATTGGGACAAACAAGAACATGGCGAAAAGGTTGCTTCCTACAATTTTCATATTTGCTATCGTTTCACAGTAACGGCTGGTTTGATTTACATGTTTATATTTAGAGGGTTTAAATAAGTAAGAGTTTATATAAAATAAATTAATGGATATAAATAAAATTTGTATTTGATTAGTGGGTTTAAATAAACATGTGAAGGTGAATGTTTATCTAAACCTTTATGCATGAGTTCAGAGTGGTTTTATATACACACATAATTTAGATAAACCTGTCAACCAAACACAGTGAGATATCATAAACTCACCTTTAAAATACTTAAACCTTCCCACCAAACAAAGCCTAAAAGTTTTTGGCTTTGATCCATTGAATGTGGTGGTTGAACCATCTTATCAATTCACTACTTTAAAACCAAAGTCAATTTGATCTTTTCACATTTTATTTATTACATGATACTTGTTCTAAATTGGCATACATGTTGCTTAATGTTTCAATTGGGCCTACTTGGCCATTTCGTATGTTATTGGGCCATAAATTATTTATTTTTTAGGTGGGACCATTTTCTTATTCTATTCAAGTTCCGCCGTGTCGAGTTTTAAGTGAAAAGAGAGCGAACCGCGTTAAACGCAAGCATATAATCGATCGATACAGAATTTCACTCTCAATTTCCTGGTAAATTCACGGGAAATGTGTTCGATTCAACCACCGCAGAAAAATCGCGAATTGGGTTGGACTTTCTGATGATCAATCATTTTTCGGGTTTTAAATTGGGAGAAGCTTCATCGATATTGTTTGTCAACGTTTTCTTTGTTAAAACTGTAGCTGAAAATTGTATCCGACAAGATATATTCAGTTTTGGGTGAGCTGGTTCAAGAGAATTTTCTATTTTTCCTTTTCTCTTTTTTGTTTGACAGACATGTTACTGTTTGGCGATTGAGTGACCACAAGATTCTTGATTGATTTTTATTTAGAGGATAGGCCGTGTCTTCACTTGGGGAGTTCCTCGTCGTGATTGAAAGCATCATTATTCTTTTGATTTGTATATTAGTGGAACAAAAAGTTGTTGTCTTTATATCAAATATTCTCTATTTTGATTGAGAGAAAGCAAAAGGGTGGGTCCGAATGTTTGAAGCTGTCTTTGGATTATATTGCTTTTGCGATTTATCTTAGTTGCTTTTGGCGGCCTTTGATTCTATTTCTACCACCATCACAGATCATAATATCAGCTCAGGTCAGTAACCATTGAGCTTAGATCAATCGTATTAGTGTTTTTCAGTTCAAGAATTCGACTGTTTTGCTTGTATGCGGGTTTTTGGCTTTTTAAAGCATCTATATCGTTTCAAAGTTCAAACATTGATTGCTGTTTCTGTATATTGTGATGGTTGATCTCTGTTTGAACAAGATGGCATAGTTTGGCTAATTTTCTGTTATGCATGAAAGTGCATTTTAGATTTATGTGTTATGTCCGGGCTGAATCTGAAACCGTAGGCTTCTTATTTTGGTATATTTTTTGTTAAATTTTGTTTTGTTCAAATCCTTTGCTATATGTAATTGTGCAGTTTGAAGTATAAGAGCTCTCTACAGTGCACCTCATGGGCTGGCTTAGCAAAATTATCAAAGTTGCAAGTCATAAAGTTTCCAAAGGGCATTACGATTCAAGATACGGGTCGAAGACACTTGAGCATCATCAATCTAATTCATTGGTAACTTAAACTGCTTATCCTCGGCTCAGTTGTGATGACTCTAATACTTATGAACACTTCATGGGACTTCGTTTTGAAGCTTCCTTACCATTTCTTGGCAACTGAGTAGTTGTTATTTTTCTTCAACTACTTCAGGATTCATGTTCTGATAATGGAGACAAACTCCCTGCTATTACATCGCCTGAGTCAGACGAAGATCACAGACAAGAAACCGATATTGGTAAGATATAGCTGCATAACTACTTTAAAAACCGTGTTTGCACCTGAATTATTATACTCTTGAAATCACTTCGAAGAATACTCTCTTAATTCATCCTAAATCGTGACGTAGGCAGTGAGAAAAGCCAAGAAGAAGAAGAAGATGACGACGAAATCCCCGCCGCGGAATCTCTTCAGCGTAGTAATAGTTCAGACGCCGGGTCTCCATCGGACCCATGGCGCGCAAACCCGCGTGGTCTCGGGTACGGATATGGTTATGGGTACGGTTATGGATACGGATACCCAAGTGACAGCTTTTATGAACCCATAAGTTCGGCCTATTCAACAAGCTTTAGGTAGGTACATTCACTTCTTTAAAAATTGCAAAAGTATTAACACTTTTCCAATCTAATTTCACCAACTTGGTAAATCCCTAATCTTCTAGAGTATGTGCTGGTTGTAATGTGGATATCGGGCACGGTAGATTCTTGAGTTGCATGAGTGCTCTATGGCATCCCGAGTGCTTTAGGTGCCGTGGGTGTAACCATCCTATATCTGATTATGAGGTATACCAAGATTTTTAATTCGTACGATTTCTGTTATTTTTTCGTATTTTCATGGTAGGAGTATCCTCCTATGTTTTCTTTGATCTCAAAAGTTTTCAGTCTCGGAGAGTCAACCCTATCACAAAGCTTGCTACAGGGAATCCCATCATCCAAAATGCGATATCTGCAAGAATTTCGTGAGTTTTCCTTTCTACTGTATGTAGTTTTCCGTAGTTCTTACATCGTTCTCACGCCTTAATTTCAAAAAAAATAAAAAAATCCTCAGATTCCTACGAACACTGCTGGCCTTATCGAATACAGGGCACATCCATTTTGGTCCCAAAAGTACTGTCCAAGGCACGAGCACGATGGAACTCCTCGATGCTGTAGCTGCGAAAGAATGCAGGTTTGCTATCGAATACCGAAAAAACCCCACAACGAAAAAAATAAAAGTTTAATCTTTTCCCGAAATAAATCATCAATGTAGTCAATTATATTGCCACTGCGTTTTCAGTCGCATGATTCAAGATTTGCTGCTCTCAACGACGGGCGTAGCCTATGCTTGGAGTGCCTCGATTCTGCTGTTATGAGCGCCCTCGAGTGCGAGCCTCTATATCTCGAGATACAGAAGTTCTTCGAAGGAATGAATATGAAGCTGAAGCAGAGAGTTCCATTGCACTTGGTCGAGAAGCAGATGCTCTACGAAGCCATAGGCGGCGACAAACATGTTAGAAGACCATCTTTTTATTTCCCTGTCGTGCGCAAACTTTCGAACCGATGTTTTTATTTATTAGCGTCCTTCTCTCTCTGCCAGGGGCACCATCACACGGCTGAGACCCGAGGCATCTGCCTATCTAAGGAACACATAGTCAGCAGCAGCGTAAGGACTTGTATTTACTCTCTAAATTAATATAAGTTTCAATGATTAGCAAAAGAAGTCTGATTATCTATCTCTTTCATTAGATGCCTCGAAGGCCCAAAAAGGGAACATCGAGCCGAGTCAGGGACATGAGAACGGAACCTTATCAACTTAAACGCCACTGCGAAGTCACGGCTATCATAATCTTATATGGCCTCCCAAGGTATTTTCCGCTTATTATTTGTTAAGTCTGGTTAAGAGAATTTAGGAGGTGGCATTTTACGAACGGTAACTCTCAAAATTAAGCAATTTAGGGACATTATGGCGTTGGTACCCTGAATTTTATTCCAAAGTTGCTAAACTTTGACATTTATTGCCCATACATTGCAACAGCAAAAAATTCTAGGAGAAGCCGAGACTTTAGAGCAAAATCTAGGTCTCTGCGTGTAATGTCCTTAAATTGCTTAATTTGAAGTGAAACGTTGTGCAATGCAGATTGGTGACTGGGATCATACTGGCCCACGAGATGATGCACGCATGGCTGAGGCTCAAAGGGTACCGACCTCTTAGGCAAGACGTCGAAGAGGGAATATGCCAGGTCATCGCGAACGTGTGGTTGGAATCCCAGGTTACGAATAGTTCTCTATCTCGATTCGAGAAGAAGCTCGGGAGATTCCTGAAGAAGCAGATCGCGACCGATACTTCGCCCGTCTATGGGAAGGGCTTTCGAGCCGCGAACAGGGCGGCGGCGAAGTTCGGGCTCGAGAAGACGTTAGATCACATGCGCGAAACGGGGAAGTTTCCGCGTTAGAAGAAAGGAAAATGGGCCGACGATATTTATTTGTTTGTATATTTATTAATTTCGATTCTTGGAATTTCGTCGGACGTTGCATGAACATTTGATTTCTCGTCGTCTTGGGATGGATGGATCTGAGAGCTAAACAAGCGTCGAAAAAGTTGAGGTTCGCTCGTAACATTAAATAGAAATAAGAATCCCGCCAGTCGATTTCTCGTGGCCAAGCTCTCGGTTCGATCCACTTTTCACCCCTATTTATGATTATGTTCAGGGAAATCGTTTCGACTCATCTTTCTTTTTTTTTTTCTTAAACCTTGCTATTGGACCTTTATGAATTGATTTTTAAATATGGGCTTCAAGCAATAATCTAAAGCCCATTAACAGAAATTGGGCTACGTGTATTGGGCCCCCAAATATATCCAACGTTCGAAAGGAAGGCAGAGAACCCTAATATCCTGTACCATAAACCCTATTTAAAGCAATCCGATGAACTAAACTAAGCCCTGTGCAGCTAAAAATCTCCATCTCTTCTATCAATTTCGTTTGAATTTCGTTGCAAATGGTGAGATCCATTGATTTCTCTGTAATTGCATCTGATTTACCCTCTCCATGCTACTTCGATATCGAAAGTTTTCGTCTTGGAGATAAAACAGATGCGTAAATCGAACGAAGGATGGCTTACCAGCCCATCGCACGCACTCTGTTTGCAATTTGCCTTGGCGTCAAATGGACCTTCCTAAATCTCTCGTTGATGAAAGATTTTTTTTCTTTTTTTCATTTGGTGGCATATGACGAATTCAATTTTTCTTATCCTACACACTGAATTGTCTCTGTGTTGACTAAAAATCTCCGCTTATTATCTGATGCCACTTACAATTGCGTTATTTTGAATGAAAGCATTGGATTTGCTACCTTTTTGATGATACGATGATGATTGAAAGCAGACGGGCGGACATAAGCGAATGCGGTGTTGAATGTCTGCAAATCTCTGAGATCTATCTCAAATTTTGTGTAGTTAATTAATTTAGCTTTTTTGTTATTTGCTGTGATGAGTAGGTTGAATATGTCTGGACTTCTGATATCTATCCGTGATTGTTTGATTAACCTTTTCTGAGCTTAAACCGTTTGTAATTTTTTCATTGAATCTGATCATGTTAGAAAGTAAGGCATCGATCGAAGTGAGGATTGATTGTTCTGATATATTCTGTGATGTTCAAAGGAAAACTCAGACTACAATTATCTGATCGATCTTATCTTGTATCAAATTCTCTGTTTTGTTAATTGTTTCCTTTTTCTTCTTATGATTCTTTTATGTTATATCAAGTCTCCCAGTGATAGAAAAAAGTCAAAATAATGTTTCAGCCTTGTCTGAATACCACTGTTGATAGCTTTCTATGTTTGAGGGAGGTGTTATTTTTAGTTCGTTTACGAAGACATCACCTATGTTTTCTTCAAAATGTTCATTGAGTTTCTTTATTTTCAACAAGAAAAAAAGAATTGATTTTTTGATCTATTATTGTTCAGATAATAATCATTTGCTATTTATCTTATCTGGTTTTAATGGTCTGTGATGAAGGAAAAACTACCTATTTTATGATATGGGCATTTGTATTGCTCATTGATTATACAAACCAATGGATCCTTCTGAGGCTGTTGAGCCCTTGTTCAGTTGAGCCAGATCTTCACTTATATTTACTTATATAATAAAATGAAGTTAATGACGATGATTTACAGTCAACCCTTAATGTCTGTATCTTAGACGACTCTAGTTCAAATATCGCAGGTTTTTATCCATCGGAATAAAACTGGCTGGAGATTTTAGATGTCTTCCTCTTTCTTAAGCCGAGCATTTGACTGAAATGGTTTTTTAAAGTAATCACATTGATATTAAATTTTCAGTTATCTTGTTTTATAAACTTGAAATAAACGTTGTTTGAAGTGATTATGTGATTGGTTAAAGGAATTTATTCTTATGAGACACGACTATCACATATTTCATATTCCATTAAGTTCGGTCTAAAGTGACGATGGGGCGACTTAAGTCTTGAAAAATTACGCGAAGTTGTAAATGATGCAAGTTTAAGATGTATTCTAATATATTATATATCTTTATCTTTTCTCTTTCCAAATAGAATTAAGTGGAACGCAAGTTATCAAAGCAGATAATTTTGTCAATGTACGTATTTGTTTTCCTTTTCTTGAAAGTTCACACGGCACCGACTTCCAGCAATATTGTTGCTGAATTAGGAGTAATCGTGCAACATATCAAAAGTATAAAATCGAACAATTTATCCATCTAAAAAATAACACTCAATCCTCATATACGTGCATGTCAATTTCAAATCTCTTTCCTCCCAAACAACATAAAACTAATCACAAAATCAAAGCCATTCCTTCCTCTCACACCTTCAAAAAAGAAAATGGCAAACACAATCCTCATAAGACTCATAACAATCCTCACTACAATCCCAATTACCGCCCGCCCAACCGCCGACGCCGTAATAACGCCTTACGACCAATCCCCCATATGTCGGGGCCCACAGAGATCGTCCAAAATCCAATTCTACGCCCACGACATACTCGCGGGGACAAACCAATCCGTGTACGAAGTCGCAAATTCTTCGATCACCGATGCCTCACCCTCTCAGTTCGGCAAAACCCTGGTCGCTGACACGAAGCTCACGGCGGGCCCCACCTACGATTCCCGAGATGTGGGCCGAGCGCAGGGGTTTGCGGCCAGCGCCGATCTTAGGGTATTTGCATTGGAGCTTTCTCTGAGTCTCCTTTTTACGGCCGACGAGTACCGTGGAAGTACTGCAATGCGACGGATTATTTCGTGTTTTATTTCGAAGTTTTGATTGATCATGTTTGATGGAGTTTCGACTTAGTAGAAGTGCGTGGGATTGATATGTGCTATTGTTTCGATCATATGTATACGTAATAAATGCACGTATTGGATAATAAGTTGGAGGACTTTTGTGCAAATTTCGTATAGTAATTTTATTCAAAATGGGTCCGTTTTTTGATTTTATTGGCAAATTACGAGTCAAGCCCCAATTCATATTTTCAATTAGAGATAAGGATCCATGTAAGTTTCATTTATATGACCCAATTGAAGTTTCATATAGAAAAAAATGACCCACGTGTTACCACAGATCCATTAAGTGTTATCATAGACTCGTGTTACCACAGACCTATGACGTGGTACCACAGACCCATGAAGTGTTACCATATACCCATAAAGTGGTATTGGGGAGCCCTGAAGTGTTTCTGAAAAAATTGGGTCGTTAAAACTATGAATTTTCTGACAAGGATCTGAACTCTAATTGAAACTTAAATGGGAGCGTGAAACGTAAATGCCCCTATTTTATTTTCACGCATCGGAGATCGTATGATATTTCACGCATTGGCGGCACCAAGGCGGAGTACGTCGTCGACGTTTGGTCGGGCAATCAAGTTGAGAAGTTTAGTAAGAAATTCGGCGACTTGGCGCAGATTATGGAGATCCCTGTTCTTAAGGGAGAGATCGTCATACCTCTCAAGAAAAAGGGTGGAAAGCCAAAGAAGAACAAGTTCAGCTTCAGCCCTTTTGTGTTGATTAATGCTGTTTTTTTTCTTTTTGTTTACTTTCTTTGTGGGTTGTGGGGATTGCTAAAGATTTGATCTTTTGATCGTCTTCAATTCGATTGACTTTGCTGTGCTATAACATCATCAAGATATAGAACAATGGAGACAGAGGTCTGTTTCAATTCAACACATACAGGAAAGTGCTTATTTACAGAGAGTTAAGTTATAATATATTAATATACAGCTTATATAACAATAATATACAGGTTCTGTCTTATTACATACAACTATCATACAGATCCATAGCAAATTCACCGGGAGTTTTTCAATTAAACCGGAGCTATAGCTTCGATTTGTTTTAAGCCCAGTTCTTCTTCGACCGAAGCTGAGTGAGTTTGTCCCTCCACAGAGCTGTAATAAGAAACGTGTTCGAATATCAGAAATTAATCGGTCGTAATCATAATAAAACTATTACAGATTCGAAATTTCCTCAAACCTGCGTCGTGGTAACGCTCTTCGACGGCAGCAATTAGCATGTTCCTAACAAGAATGAACTCCTTCGTTTCGATGCATGGCTGCCCCGTAGGTCTGAAAATATAAAAACATGATTCTCAGACATTGTACTTCCAATTTCGTTTAAGATTTAATACGTGTGATCTCCCACGAATTTTACTTGTCTAATTCAGTGAATAAGCGTCCCTCTGAAGGTGGGCTGCGACTCGATTCCTTAGCAGACTCGACGACCCTCATGCCATCGTTATAAGCCAAGAATTTGTTGACTTGAATTGGAACCTAAAGAACTCAGTCATAAGGCATAATAATATTATTACAGCTTATGATTGGATGTTGTAAGGCACTGAAGTAGGTGATTGGTTACCTTGCATCTAACTGCTATATTAATGGCGTCCGAGGGCCTAAGATCAAAGCTGATACATTCAGCTTCATTGTCCAACTACAGAAAAGATGCAGAAAAAAGAACGAATAGCATATTACAGTCTGCTAAAACGGTCATTATTTTTCTACTAAAAATTTATCAGCAAAGGTTAAGGCTACGCACCTTTACAAGCTGTAGCTCGGCGTAGTATGCCTCGTGTACCCTCTTGGTGATACGTACAAGCTTCACCTGGAAGAGAAAAAGAGGATTATAGAAACATTTCTTTAAGTTTGAGATATGTGAAATTGTCAGAGAATAATTGTGATATGTTAAGTAATGCTCAAGAACTCACAGTGTAGCCCATCTTTTCGATCATTTCTTTCACTACTTGATACATTGTCGGGCGGGCCTTAACAGCAAATCATGATCTCATTAGCAAATGGGACATTCATATTTTGTTTTGTTTATATATGCTTCTCGAATATGTACTAGACAGCATATATCAATCAACGTAAAGGACCCTTACGATTTGGACATTGCGCATGGCTGCCATGAGCATCATACTAGGCATCTCCACTGTCATAAAACAGATAAAACTCAGCAATAACTTCGACGTAGATGATTCATAGTGTTAGAAGATCATAGATAAAAGAAAAAGAAAAAAACTGCACATACGAACGATGATAGGCAAAAGCAGCCCAGTCCCATCTTCCATCTTCAGTACAATGGCGGGATGCGGGGCGTAATCTGGGAGATGAACTCCTTGAGGATTGTTGTGAACGCATCTCAGATTCTTACCATCTCTCATCTTTATCATGAATCCCTCTTGCCCGCTCCTTACCTCAACTGACGATCGAAAACAGAACCAATATGTGCGACGAAGAACGAAAATGGGAGGGAAAGAACGAAAAGGAAAGGAAAAACGTTGCCTAACCTGCTTCGACGACGCTCGAATTCACATAGTCAGAATCGCTCTCATTCGAATTCCCAGCCATACGACCATTACCGTTAGAGGATGAACTGAAGCTACACTTTATGCATTTGTGGGCTCTCTTTCGATGAGTTTCGTTAGCTATTTTCCTACATCTGAGTTCATTGAACCCATCGAATCCAATTTGGGTCAACTTAGATCTCATCAACTGTGAGTTATATGCAGGCGATGTGTGGATTCTGCTGTTTTTGGTTCGAAGAACAGGGCTAATAACAGGGCCTTGAAGTGAAGCCATCTCAACTCAATAATCCTTACAAAGAAGAAGGATTTTACGACAAGGAGTAAGATTCTTCGTATTACTAAAATTCAAGAAATTGCAGTTAAATCAAGAAAGAAGCTTCCACCCTTGCCCAGTAAACAGATCAAAACAAACATAAACAGAGCAAGTCATAATATCATCATCGCCATTAAGAAAACTCGAGAGGAAAGTAATGAGCTTTTTTGCTTCTTTTAGTCAAAGAGTTGAAAACGTCAGCATATTCAAGAATCATAGCAGCTTCTTCAAAGACTATCAAAATGGCATAGAAATCGATTCTTTTCTAACTATCGAGTGATCAAACCTGAAGAGAAAGAACTCTGATTCTGCTTCGATCAACCTTAGATTTTTTCTTTGGAATCTATCTTATGGGATCTCTCTCAGTAAAAATGATCGGGGATCACACAATAATACGGATAAGAAACAAAATATATGAAGGACGAAAAGTTTAGAGCCGACAACCTATTAATGGATAAAGAAGAGATGATCAGTGTGTGCGCGTCAAGGGACCAGAATTATAAGAGAGAGAGAGAGAGAGAGAGTTGTATTAGCTTTCAAGAAACCTATTACCGCCGGTTAGGGGTGTAAACGAGCCGAGCTGCTCGCGAGCCGCTCGCGAGCAGCTCGGTCAAAGCTCGGCTCGAGCTCGGTCAAAATCGAGCTCGAGCCGAGCTCGAGCCGACTCGATAACTAATCGAGCCGAGCTCGAGCCGAATTTATATGGGCTCGATAGCTCGTCGAGCCTTATCGAGCCCATAGTTATTTATTTTTATAATATTATTATAATATTATTACTGAAAAGTCCTCTAATATATGCATATTATACACAAAACCCTGGTTATAGTTGTACTTTCCCAGCTTCACATCTGTACGTTACTTTTCTCTTGCAAAAGCCCTAGCCGCCGCTAAAAATCCCCCTTAACAGTATTGTTCATCTTTTTTAATGTTAGTCTTCCAACCATTCGTCAAATGGCTCGATCTTCTGTTCCTCCTCATCGTGTTCCTCCTCATCGCCGAGATGTACGGTGCACGGTGCACCCTTCTTTACCATTCGTCACCACCACAGTAGAGCAGCCATTGTTACTACTGTTCTTCGTCCTCCGCCGCCTCAATTCTTCCCGGATGTCCACGTAAGTTGCCTCGTCGGAGGAAGCTTTAAAAAACCCAACCCTTTCGATCAATTGCCCGAAACCTGAATCGCTCAATTTCACGAGATTCACCGTTCCGTCGATTGGATCGAAGATTCTGTATCAGTGACTGAACGTCGACAAGCACAGTGTCGCTTATTTCGATCATCTTGGAGAGCGTCTGTGGGTTGATCTCTCCGGAGATGCCCACGGCGAGGCCGAACCTGAAGCGGCGGTTTGGGAGGTCGGTGGGGGAGATTGGGTCGCACGATCGGATGATGCGTTTAAGAACGTGGTCGCTGTCGTGGGTTTTGAGATAATCGAGCTAAGCAGATGATTGATTCGAGCCGAGTTTGAGCGTTTTGAGTTATTAATTTGATGTAATCCGAGCCTTATCGAGCCGAGCTCGAGCAGCTCGATAAATTGTCGAGCCGAGCTCGAGCCTCGAATTTTTAGGCTCGATCGAGCTCGAGCCGAGCTCGAGCCTACTAATTCTTTATCGAGCCGAGCTCGAGCTGGGCCATGTTCGGGCTCGGCTCGGCTCGTTTACACCCCTACCGCCGGTTTACTTAATTAATCAAAAATAGTTATTTTATATGCCGGTTATGGAGAGAGTTTAAGTTTTCCTTTAAATATTTAGGTCATTTCGTAATCTTTTAGATGAATTATTGTTATTTTTAAAGAGAAATCTACACATAACTCCCTAATCCCAAACTATTTATCAACTAACTCCTCCATTCCCATTCATTTATCATCAAACTCCCCATTTCAAACTTTTATATCACATAACTCCCTAATGGACGATTTTAGCCTTATAAAAACAACAATATTACCAAAAAACCTGTCAACACCCACGGACCCCTACCCAAAATTTGTAGTACCAATATACGTATTCTTGTAGTACCAATGTATAGATGTTCGTGGTACCATACCGTGGTACCATTCCGTGAGATAATGTAGTACCATGCGTAGGTTATTTGTAGTACCTTTTTCGTACCATTTGCTTAACTATCGCAACCCCTACCCTAAAATTGTACCCACTGACCCTACCCAAAACTTGTAGTACCAATATACGTATTCTTGTAGTACCAATATATAGATGTTCGTGGTACCATACCGTGGTACCATTCCGTGAGATAATGTAGTACCATGCGTAGGTTATTTGTAGTACCTTTTCTGTCCCATTTGCTTAACTATCGCAACTCCTACCCTATTGTCGTGACGGTTACCGTAGATATTGGTACTACGAGTAACCTAATCTTGGTACCACACTAGCATATAATACGGTACCACGAACATCTATATATTGGTACTACAAAAATTCGTAGTACCAATATACGTATTCTTGTAGTACCAATGTATAGATGTTCGTGGTACCATATCATGGTACCGTTCCGTGAGATAATGTAGTACCATGCGTAGGTTATTTGTAGTACCTTTTTCGTACCATTTGCTTAACTATCGCAACCCTACCCTAAAATTGTACTCACTGACCCCTACCCAAAACTTGTAGTACCAATATACGTATTCTTGTAGTACCAATGTATAGATGTTCGTGGTACCATACCGTTGTACCATTCGTGAGATAATGTAGTACCATGCGTAGGTTATTTGTAGTACCTTTTCTGTCCCATTTGCTTAACTATCGCAACTCCTACCCTATTGTCGTGACGGTTACCGTAGATATTGGTACTACGAGTAACCTAATCTTGGTACCACACTAGCATATAATACGGTACCACGAATATCTATATATTGGTACTACAAAAATTTGTAGTACCAATATACGTATTCTTGTAGTACCAATGTATAGATGTTCGTGGTACCATATCATGGTACCGTTCCGTGAGATAATGTAGTACCATACGTAGGTTATTTGTAGTACCTTTTTCGTACCATTTGCTTAACTATCGCAACCCCTACCCTAAAATTGTACCCACTGACCCCTACCCAAAACTTGTAGTACCAATATACGTATTCTTGTAGTACCAATGTATAGATGTTCGTGGTACCATACCGTGGTACCATTCCGTGAGATAATGTAGTACCATGCGTAGTTATTTGTAGTACCTTTTCTGTCCCATTTGCTTAACTATCGCAACTCCTACCCTATTGTCGTGACGGTTACCGTAGATATTGGTACTACGAGTAACCTAATCTTGGTACCACACTAGCATATAATACGGTACCACGAATATCTATATATTGGTACTACAAAAATTTGTAGTACCAATATACGTATTCTTGTAGTACCAATGTATAGATGTTCGTGGTACCATATCATGGTACCGTTCCGTGAGATAATGTAGTACCATACGTAGGTTATTTGTAGTACCTTTTTCGTACCATTTGCTTAACTATCGCAACCCCTACCCTAAAATTGTACCCACTGACCCCTACCCAAAACTTGTAGTACCAATATACGTATTCTTGTAGTACCAATGTATAGATGTTCGTGGTACCATACCGTGGTACCATTCCGTGAGATAATGTAGTACCATGCGTAGTTATTTGTAGTACCTTTTCTGTCCCATTTGCTTAACTATCGCAACTCCTACCCTATTGTCGTGACGGTTACCGTAGATATTGGTACTACGAGTAACCTAATCTTGGTACCACAATAGCATATAATACGGTACCACGAACATCTATATATTGGTCTACAAAAATCATCCATGGGCTCACGGGATGGTACGGCGAACATCTATATATTGGTACTACAAACATACGTATATTGGTACTACAATTTTGGGTAAGGGTGGTCCGTGGGTGTTGACAAGTTTTTCGGTACCACAAACATTTGTATATTGGTACTATAAAAATCGTCTATGGGCTCACGGGATGGTACGTCTAACATCTACATATTGGTACTACAAACATGCGTATATTGGTACTACAAGTTGGGCTGGGGGGCTGGAATTTAATAGGGGGCAAAATCGTCCATGAGGTACTACAAACATACGTATATTGGTACTACAAAAATATAGGGGTAAAATCGTCCATTGGGAGTTATGTGTAAGATTGTTTTGATTTAGGGAGTTTGTTAATAAATTATACGGAATGGGGAGTTATGTGTAAGAAAATAGGGAGAGGGGGATTTAACGGAAGTTACCCCATTTTTAAATTGGTGTATGGGACGAGTTTTGGTTCGTTTTGTAAGATTTTTTTTTTTTTTTTCCAACGAAAGCTCGCTATCTCATTCATTCAAAAGTTAAATACAATTACTAATCAGCCAAGATGGTCCCTCTGGTGAACAACATGCATACCAGTAGGGACAAAGGCTCAAGACACGAGCACCACAAACACCACTATACAGTCTCACTCAATATTTGCTTTTCTAGGCTTTTCATTCATAGGTTAGGTACTATGCTTTTTTTTTTAATTCAAGTTAGGTGTTATGTATGTGTCCATAGAAAGCTAAATAAAAAAATATACATTATAAGTTACTTGGGTTGGGCAGCATAAATATTGAATTTATAATGTAAGAAGAAATAATCCAATGGTCCAATGGCGTTGCCGTTGACTATAAGCAAAGTATATTCAATTTATTGCCTTGCATGAGTTAGAATTACTTGACAGCTCTGTAAAAGCTATAGAAGACTTTAAATCGGACCGAATATTTTTCGTACATTAGATCGATCGTATTCATAATTTCACTAAATAAAATGAAAAACATAGATGGCCGGGATAAACAAAGATGGCGACTTGTATCACAGCTGATGCCACGTGTTCAACTTCAACATGTGAATAAACCAGTGATTTTTTCTTTTCGAAACAACGAAGTGAATAAATAGGGATGGGTTGCGTCTTAAATGCAGGTACAGATAAACTCTTTTCCCCCAAAAACCAACCAATTAAGACACAGTTTTCGTCTTGCTTGCCTGAGTAGACGAATATGTGTAGGCTTGGCAATAGGCCAGGGCGGGGGCTAATCCCCATCCCAACCCCAACACTTATCGTGGAATCCTCGTCCCCATCCCCGTAGCAAACGGGGAAAATTTTCGCCCCATCCCCATTCTGGGCGGATTCCCGCGGGGAGCGAAGAACTCCCGCCCCATTGCCAAGCTTAAATATGTGGAATACTTTGTCCAATAATCAATTTCATTATTTCTGTTATCACAAAGTGAATCTACGTAAAAATACACATTTGTATAAAAAAAATTGCAAGTCAGTAACATTGTCAGAAAATTTTTTTATATAAGTACTCGTTCGACTGTGTGTACCATTTTTCCAATCTTGCGTACCTTTTTATATGTGTATAACGTACCACGTCATGCATTTACTCATATATGATAACTATATACGTTTCCATATTGTACCTTAATATGTTATATGATGAATCATTTTCTCACTGTATTATCAACACTTTTCTATGGTATCTAAATTGTGATAATGTACATTGCGGCGGATAGATACTAAAGTGCGAATAATTTATTATAAACTTGAAACCATACAGATAAATGATAATAAAGCAGTCGAACAATAGTGTTCACAGATCTGAATCAAAATCACTTAAGCATACAAGTACTAACAGTACTAACAACCAATCTTAACATAAGCTATGTAAAGGACGAAGCAAGAGCATAGAAGATATCTATAGTTTTACAAAGCAAGATCACATAGTATTGTGAAAAATGCTTAGAACATCACAGAGAGAAAGGTAGGGTGTCCGTGTTTGTGAGTATTCCCTTTGTTGGACGCTTGATGTGTGTTTGTGAACGTAGGGTTTCTTCAGCTTTATATGCCTTGGAAGGGTCTAGAATACGGGCTGCCAGATAATTCCTGAACGGACTTAATTAAAGAGTTTGGCCCATAATATTCGGCCCAAGAGTGGAGCACTTGACAATTATACCTTTTTCAACATAATCGGTACCTGCATATAAAAACACTGACAGGATACTGACTTATAAATTTTTTTATATAAATTTTGTAGATTCCCCTTCATCACAATTAACAATTTTTTATATTTTCAAGTAACGGTTTCAACATTTCTTCCCCCCTTTTCACTCCCTTCTCTCTAAAAACCCTAACTCCTCCCACCATCCGCCACCACCAAATCCTTCCCCTACTCCCTCTCCTTCATTAGTGGAGGTAGGGGAGCTCTACTATGTATTTTTTCTGTTTTGTTCTTTAAAAAAGAATTACGACCCCCACCACCATCGCCTGTCGCCACCACTGCCACCACCGCCTTCTGCCTGCCGCCGCTGTCGTCGCTGCCACCGCTGCCCCGTCCTCGCTGCCGCCTCCGCCTGCTCCACTCGGCCGTTTGTGCCATGTTTCTCCTCGGGGGAGTTCCTTCATTTTGGAGTTTTCTCCCCTTCGTATGTGTTTTTCTCTCCTTCGTGTGAGTCTTTATCCTCCCATCGTGGGAGATTTTCCCCTCCCTTTACGGAGGCCCCATCGGGGTTTTCTTTTCTTTTTTGGGACTTTGAGAACGGACATGTGTCTTATAACCGGTCATGTACGAAATAGAAATTATATTGTAACCGGTCATGTACGAAATAGAAATTATATTGTAACATTTTGATTATTGATATTGTTTCTTTATGTCCATCTAGATTTATGATTTATCCTCTTTCCAAAAAGAAAGTAACGGCTTCAGCTTTCAATTACAGGTTTAAACACAAATAATTATTAAAGTACTAAGATTAATTTAGTAATAGTTTTATTTTTTTCCTTTTTTATATTTTTTATTACCTAAGCCTGCCAAGCCCGTGGCCTGCATGCGGCGTGCGCCGTGGGCCTCCCTTTGTCAGGTCCGCCATCTCCCCGTGTCAGGTCCGCCATCTCCCCGCACCCGCCCGGCTAGGGCCGGCCCACCCATCAGCCGTTTAAAAACTAATAACTCAAATTAATAATTAAAATTCTCAAGAATTTAACATTTAAATCTTGTTGTAATTGAATAATATGATTAAATCAAATTGAAATATCCACGATTAACTTGGTTTGCACAGCAAAAAACTAAAAAGTCATTAATTGATGAACTATAATATTTTGTAGATTTATATGTTTTCGCAAGGAAAACGGAACATCGGCAATCACCGTCTTCAAAAAACAGAAACAATCATCAAAATGCACACACTAATCAATCAATCAAGCACGCTCTCCACGAATACGCCTCGCCAGCTGAATATCCTTGGGCATAATTGTTACCCTCTTCGCATGAATGGCGCACAGATTGGTGTCCTCGAAGAGACCGACGAGGTACGCCTCCGCCGCCTCTTGAAGCGCCAGCACGGCGTGGCTTTGGAACCTCAGGTCGGTTTTGAAGTCTTGAGCTATCTCACGAACCAATCGCTGGAACGGAAGCTTGCGAATCAAGAGCTCCGTACTCTTCTGATACTTGCGAATCTCACTGTTCAAACATTGGAGTTCAGATCTAGGGTTTCGAAAGCGGAATTAACGAGTAGACGGCGCAATTAAAAGGTTGAAGGAAGCGATTATTACCGGAGAGCGACGGTGCCGGGACGGTAACGGTGAGGCTTCTTAACTCCGCCAGTAGTCGGAGCCGACTTCCTCGCCGCCTGAGCAAAATTCGGCGATCTTAAGGTAAAGTTCAAAAAAACGTAATAAAATAATGCCAAATTCATACGGAGAGGAATCGGAGAAGAAATAGGAAAACCGACCTTGGTGGCGAGCTGCTTCCTCGGCGCCTTTCCGCCGGTTGATTTGCGAGCGGTTTGCTTGGTACGGGCCATCTTCTTCTCTGGAAAACAGAGCAGAAGGGAAAGAGGAGATAAATCAGATCTGATTACAGCGCGAATCGAACGAAGGTAAAGAGATGTATATTAATTATACCTGCGTTGGATGAGAAATTGTTTCAGAATTTGGTGAACAGAGATCTCAGGTCCATAATGGGGACGAGGGGTTTATATAAGAGGCGCTGTTGACCGACTTTGTTTTAGGTGCAGAGGTAACGGCTTTACATTTTAGACGATCCGAGGATGCGATTGTGTTTTTGAATGGACGGTCGTGATTTGATGATGTGGGCGTCACGCGGATCGACAGACGAAGTGTGTTTCTTTGGTCTTTCTTATAAGAATGAATAGGATTACTTGCCCAATGCCCATGGCCTAATGAGTTATCTCAATGCTAAAGGTGTCATCCCTTTTTAGTGATAAAAAAAGTGTTGTTGTTTGGGCTTCTACTTGGAAGCAAAAATAGCAAAAATGATTTTCAATTGGAAAGTTCGAAGGCGAAAAACCACGAAATCGATCTCGGTTTTATGAAAATAATTCCGATGTATCGTCGAAACCTATAGAAAAGAAAACGCCTCTTTTTTTTTGTAACGGATTCGGTGAACTAACCGCTTTTTCGATTCAAACCGAAACCAAACGGTTCAATTTACCCTCTTTGTATTTCAAAACGGCAAATCGCGCAATTTCGAACCTACATTTATTTTCTCCTTGTTTCCTTTAACGACATAACCGAACAACGGCGAACTCTCAAAAGTTTTCGTTTCCGTTTATCAAAAAAAGTTAAAATTGATTTGAAACTCAGATACGCCGTTACTTAGTCCATATTCAAAAGCCTAACATATAAACTGGCGATTCAAATATGAGCGATGCGTTTCGAATCGTTTGTGTCGGTCGAGCCAATCTAGGCTTACAAACAGTAAGTACCCCAACTTTTCATCCATTAACTCCAATGACAAAAGGGTTCCATCCAACCAAAAATAACATGGAATAATCATTCAATTCAACGGTTCGAATCCTCGAACAAACAAACAACTTGCATCTACAAACATCGAAATCACATCCAACAGAAGAAAAAAAGAGTTGGAATAGAGAAACTCACTCGTTCAACGCTTTCTTAGCAGCATCGTCCTCAGCTTTCATCTTCTTCTCCCACGTTCTCCTCTTATAATCCGCCAACATTTGAGGCATAGCCTCCATCAGCTCTGCAGTCCTCGCTCGTTTCTCGGCGGCCAATCGATCGACTTTGTGCCCTTTCCTTACGTTCCTCATCTCTTTTCTTTGAGGATCGAACTCCCAATCTCCACCGTTGATCAGCACTTCTTTCCTCAGACGAGCTCTTTTACGAGCGCTGATGCCGAGGGGCTTCCAAGCGCCGAGCTCCCAATAGCCCCATACGCGGAGAGCTCATCTTTGTACTTGGCGAGCTTTTCTCGCCATGGGTATTGGTATTCTGCAACTACTTTAGCAACAGATTTCACTGCTTTCCCAGACATTGAAACAGATCCTAAAAGCATATGAAGAAGTAAGAGATTGTAAGCATAAATTTGAAAATGGTCTGATGAATTTGTGGGCTCGTTAGACCTAAATGCTGATTGCCCATCAGTTTAGAGATCAACAATTGCAGCTGAGAAGGGTGAGGATCAAGCTCAAATTGAGTTTTTAGCAATATATGTTGATTTTGCACACGCAGATCGAACAAATAATAGTTCTATCGAAATTTTCAGCTGATTTCTACAACTACTGCAGAAAGCACAAATGATCTTTCATCCTCCTCTAGTGTTGTCCAAAATCCATCGATGCGGAGCTCCCAAAACAGGAAATCGACCAAGAAAAAGACAATACATTGCAGAAAAACAATCACTTGGAAATTTAAAGCAGTGATGAAGATAGAAGATAAAGAGAAAAAGGCTAACCTTTCCGAAATCAGAAACCACGATTCAGGCGCTAGGGTTTTCCGCATCGGACTCGGACTTGCTTAATAGCTTCACTAGTTACTTAGATATTATCATTAATTGTTTATTATCATCAGTTGAGGAATCTTCAAGGGACAACCTTTCCATAGAGGTCAAAGGTTGGCCATCTTCAACTGACTTGCCCTGATTTTGGGAAGATCTACACCATTTGCTCCAATCGTTGCGTCTTCTAACTCGATCGCCCTGCAAGAAAAACGCAATGAGGCCAATATATCATGGCAGCGTAGAACACAGATAAGAAAAGAAGAGATCACCTGCACTTCCAAGAACGTGGAGTTTCTCAGAGAGTCGGTGATGACCTGTTCGTCGCTGGTAAGAAGTTTAATCTGGAAAAAGTACGAACAAAAGATGTTTTCCGTTCTTTTCCCTTTTATCGAAAAACGATATAGACAAAACAACATTTCGGGGGACAAAACAAGTTCAGACGGCCACAACTTACTCGCTTGAAAGAGGCTATCAAGGAGATGGGCACCCATCCATGAGCATCCATGTTCTACCTCAAAAAACCATCCTTAACCAAATTGTCATCACTGGGAACAAAATAGGTCATCCAACCACGAGTATATGCAGCCATTAAACAAAAAAGAACCCAACACCATACTTCAAATTCTATCCATACTTCAAATTCTATCCATAAATAAGGATTTGTACCTGAAGTAAAAGTTGATTTGGTTAACAATGAGAGTTGGCAGAGAATTCTCGTTGGCGCCAAGATAAACTGATGGTTGTGGATGATGGGGAGGAGTAGTAGGCGGCATTGCTAGCCTATGAGGCTCTTGAGGGATAGGCGACACATAGTAATATGATTGGGGAACATCTAACAACAGAAAACAACATTACGAAACATAGATACCAAATCTTCAAAGAAACTTAAAGCTCAAACGGGCTCACCGTACGGTCCCATGTAAACCCTCATCGGTCCTGGAGGAGGCATAAATGGGGGAGCCATGGCAGGGGCCAACTGTGGCGCCGGCGGCATAAATCCCATAGGAGGAGCATGCATGTACTGAGGAGGAGGCAGTACAGCATGAACATTTGTACGTTCATGCTCACGCCTGTTGACATTGTTATTGTGAAAAGATCCATCTCCTCTAGGACGAGGGCTGTAATTACCCCTCCTCGAATTATTTCTTTGAGGGGACGAAGAGTTGTCACTGCCCATGTGAGGCTGTGACGCACCACCACCACCACCAGCTGGTCGTGGAGTCCTAATAGCGACATCAACTGAAGGGGGGCCAAGACCGATCAAGTAAGAGCCATCGTAGACTGGAAAAGGTGGCGGTGCTGGCTGTGGTGTTATCAGAGGAGATGGCCTGTTAACGGAGGTCTGATGCCCACCACCACCACCACCACGGTGACTTCTTGATCTTTGTCTGTTAGATGGAGAGCTGTTTCCAGTAGAGGAACTGTGATTGTTGTTGTTGTTGTTGGCTGGTCGTTGAGGCGGAGGAGATAGTATGGGAGCCTAGCAAACAAAGTGAGATTACGGAGCGATCAGTAAGTTGATTATCACAAGATTAGCTAAATACTGGCTCCAGAAATGATAAGCAAAGAACATATTGTCTAGTACAACTCAAATCAAATAACTCCAAACATTATAGTTAGAAGAGAAGTCCACTAATGAACCATCAAATCTTGCACCAGTTATATACAAATGTTAAAAGTGAACAGATTATTACAAACGCAGTCGGTATGTTTACCTGTCTATATGAATGATTATGTCGGAATATGTATGTACGCATACTGCTACGGCAACTCGACAGGGCAATATCAACAACTAACACCAAAGATCAGTCACAAAAACAACTATAAACAACCCAAGGATAGATTCGTTTATGTTCCCAACTAATGCGACAAGTACAAACCAATGAACACACATGAGGGAATAACTAACTAGTAAGCCAATTAAATTGAAACTGCAGTAAGACAAAAAAAAACCACAGATCCATACCTGCAAAGAAGAAGCAGAAACCGATCCATCAGCAACAACCTGTCTCGACCCACCGGTCCGAGCCGACTCAGAAAGCGCCGGCCAAGCAACGGCACCACCCATGACGGAGCCGCCGGACTCTTCAGCTCCGCCATTGTTCGGTCTATTCCAAACTGGCCTCTTCGATCGGCCGTCGCCGGAGTCATCTTGGTCCAGGGCCGAGATCAAAGTCTCGCTCTGATGAGCCTCTTGGTCCACCCCCTTATCAACTTCATTAGCAGTCGGAGAGGCGTTCTCGGAATCTCCGCCGCGGACAACAGAAGCCCATGGGGTCCTTTGCGGCGGCTCGGATTCCTTGACCATCCTAGACTACAGAGAAACCCTAGCTGAATGAAAACGAGGATACAAAAAATAAATAAATCACAAAATCAACACAAACAACACGAATCGAGGATCTGCTTGATTCTCTCTCTCCTCTAAGATTTCAGCTCATTCGATACAACGGTGAAGAAATAATGTACTGCAGCGACAAAGGGAGAAACCTATAGAGGTGATCGGAGCTGAGTGAGAGAATAGGGTTTCGGCCGCATCAACAATACAGTGATGCTGATGTGTTTTTGGGCTTTGTTTTACCTTTTTTTTTTTTTCTATTTTCATTATTTTTCTTTATCGTTTTTCACTGTGTGCACATCATACGTGTTCGAGTGCTGAGGAATCTATATATATAAAAGTTGGATGGTAACTCTCCTGCGCATGACACGTCAGCAACGGAGTCCCCCCCATCCAATCACAGTGCGCGGATGATATTCTGATTAATATTCTGATTTAATGTTGGTGAGTTCCGAGTTTTATTTGTATAGAAATGCTGACGTGCCAGTGTGAGAATGATTCTATATTTTATTTGGGGCGATTTCACCATATAATACGATGTTCACTCGCCGGAGATATTAATCGTAGTGTATTAATTTCCCACTAATGGTGGTTCATTAATGGGTTGTATGTGCGACCGTTAGAGTCTTGCCTTTATACATTCATTCTTTTAATGGTCTGGCAGGTGTACGGTCATATGATGTTAGATGCGTTGCATGTGATCTTCCTATTAATGGCTCGACCAATATTCCTTATTTCCATTCTGACAGACCGTGAATTTTAACAGTCTTTCAATATTGATGAATGATGTTTCGTATGGGATGTCTTTATTGATCATTTATTTTCTCATTTCATCATCGGTTTCTGTGGGTGTAGTATTTGAACAGTCTTTGAGTCCGGCTATATCATGGTCAGTTTGTCATGTTGACTTCAAGGAACTGTGATTTTTGTGAAATGGCTGATATTACCAAATATTCTGCTCTAGCTGAATTAAAGCCTAGAACGAAATGTAGACCTATTGTTGCGCGCCTTCTCCGTTCATGGACGGCAAGAAACATCAAGAAAAATGGAGAGGCCATGAGCCTAGATATGCTGTTGTTGGATGATAAGGTGATTATTCAGTGTGTCTTCTGCGTTGTTTGTATCTTTATTACCGTTGATTTCCTTTATTTGTGTGTGTAGGATACTGTGATGCAGGCGTCTATTCATATCCAGAGGGCTGATCGATTTGCATCAAAGCTTAAGGTTGGCCGTGTTTATTCAATATCTGACTTCGAGGTTGTTGATTCTCCCAGCAGCTATCGCATGACTGACGTTGCCTGTATGGTGAGATTCACTGATCGTACTGTCGTGGATGAGGTGGATGCCCAGGCGCGCTCAATAGGCCTTGACAAATTTAGATTCATGACTTATGAAGTTTTGATGCAGATGGCCAACCGCAATAAGGAATTACCGGGTATTCTGTGCTGTTGCAGAGCTTAAGATTGTATTTACGTTTGTTATTTCCGTTACACTTTTCAGGCGGACGTATAGTTAGCCTGCGTTAGTATTCACCGCCGAGCCTTTTTTACAATCATCTAGACAGACTGTCAGTCATTTTACTTTGTATCATCTGTCGTACAGTCTTAATTTTTTGGATTGCTGTATAGTTAGCCTGCGTTAATTTTCACTGCCATGCCTCTTTTACAATCGTACTAGACAGACTGTTATATTTTACTTTGTATCCTCTGTGGTACAGTCTTCATTTTTTGGATTGCTGTATAGATCTACTACCACCTTCACCGCCCAGCCTTTTTTACAATCATCTAGACAGACTGTCAGTCATTTTACTTTGTATCATCTGTCGTACAGTCTTCATTTTTTGGATTGCTGTATAGTTAGCCTGCGTTAATTTTCACTGCCATGCCTCTTTTACAATCGTACTAGACAGACTGTTATATTTTACTTTGTATCCTCTGTGGTACAGTCTTCATTTTTTGGATTGCTGTATAGATCTACTACCACCCGTGTCTGCACCGACAATTTTCATTAACATGCTATTTTTACGGTCAACCATTTTCATTCCATGGCGTTTTCAGATTCATATACAGTTAGCATGCGTTAGTGCTCCCTGCCTTCCTCTCTCTTACAGTTATACAGTTCACTCTCTCTTACAGTTATACGGTTCAACTTCCATACCTTCACGGATGCATCTACAGTTTAGCCTACGTTATTGTTCATTGGCATGCCATTTTTTTACAACCATACAATTGAATTTCCATATGTGTTTGGTCTGCTTTAGCGTGGCTGTGTGAGCATGTATTTGCTAGCGATGTTGTCCCTGACTTTTTTGTTTGCTTCTCCATACAGATGTTATTGGTTTATTATCCCAAGTGGTTGAGCCAGATGTTTCCGATGGCCGTAGTGCAAGGCGTGCAGAGTTGAGGATTTTCTTGCAGGGGTATTTGTTCCCCGCCTATTTAGTGTTGAGTTGTCCCAAATCCATATGTTCCGCCTAATTCATGGGTATATTTTTATCGTTCGCGATTTTGCAGTTACCTGAACGCCACTGTGACAGTGTGGGCCGAGAAGGCCGACGAGTTTTGCGACGCTGTTCGATCCCGTATTGGAAAACAAGTGGTTGTAATTGTGACAAGCGTTAACCCCAGATTTTTTGGGCGTAAGTGATTTAGTTTATTTTCCGTCGGGTATTCTGCTGTCTATCTTTATTTAAACGGTTCTTGCAGAAACCCTCTACTTAAATACCACATCCGCGTCGAAGTTGTATGTCGACCGCGATGTTGATGAAGTTTGGCAATTCCGCAAGAGGTGATCTCACCTGATTTAACCTTATGTCCCTTTTTTAGTTCATATAATTACCTGATGTCGCTTTTTGCCGCGAACAGTATGAGTATATTGGAAAGTCCTGTCGCACTGTCCCTTGGCTCCCAAATGCCTAACATGCAACTGTGCCGTATTGCTGATATCTATGCATTCTTGCATAAGGAAGATGAACAGGCATGGACTCATATATTTCCATTTGCGTGTAAAGGATGATTGTTAACTGATTGGGGGTGGTTGATTTGCAGGTCAAGGATTTTGTTTGCGTGGCTAAAGTAACTGAGATCCTGACGAGGAATGGTTGGCATTATATCTCCTGCTCGAAGTGTTCCAGTAAGGTGGAGAAAACGGATTCGTCTTTGATATGTAATAGGTGCTCAGACCCGAAAGCTATTGGCATTCTACGGTATTATACATGCGGTTCGTTGGCCTTCAAATATTTTCCCCGAACACGTTAATTGAAAGCCTTTTTACCTGTTTCATCCTAGGTTCCGAATAGAGTGTATGGTCGCTGATGACGCTGATACTGCGACGTTCGTTATATTTGACGGGCCTGCAAGGAAGTGTACAAACACTACAGCTGAGGAGATTCGCGGTGGCCTGGTATGCTATGTGTATGTTAATTGTTTAGACCCTATCCTTACGAGCGCAATGAATTTCCAGGCGCCTGCTGACTCTGGTGTCGTGGTGGGGGATGTTGAAATACCCGATTGCATATCACGGTTGGTTGGCAGAACCTTTAGGTTCTGCGTAAGGGTTAAGCCTTTCGATTTTCGCAGCATGTTTCGAAGTTTTGCAGTATCCCGTATGGTGGAGCAGCCTGGGGAAACGCCCGGCGACGTCTTGGTGGATGGGTCGAAGGTAATTTATTTTTCCCATCAGACTGTGTATTGTGCGTTGACCCG
This sequence comes from Craterostigma plantagineum, assembly GCA_027422505.1. Taxonomy (NCBI): domain Eukaryota; kingdom Viridiplantae; phylum Streptophyta; class Magnoliopsida; order Lamiales; family Linderniaceae; genus Craterostigma; species Craterostigma plantagineum. The sequence goes on along the minus strand of JAPQWV010000003.1, from coordinate 28,070,907 downwards.
TGTTATTTGTGTGCTGATTTTTAGGTCACCGTTGGCGATGATAATGTGGCAATCGTGGGAGACGGGCTCGATGGATTGGGTCGTGTTTGTCGGGATTATGAAGCAACCGTTGTTGAAAATGTTGATGTTGCTGTCTTTGAAAACAAGTGTCTGCCTGAAAATTCATTTCCGGTTGTCCCTGAGCGAGCAGCGGACAATTGTATGACAAGCATCGGCGGGCGAAATGGTGGTGTTGGTGAAACTGTGACCTTCAAGAAGCGGAAGTTTGGCGTCAACTAAGCCGTTTGTATGGAACTGCTTATAGAGCATGTGTCTTGGCTTGAATGTTGAATAAGTATCCAAAAGATTACATTTAGTGCATCTTATCTTTAGTAAGTATTTTTAAACTATGCGATTCTGCCGTCTGTGGTCTTTCGATCTTAATTTGTTTCTTTATCTAATAAAATTGAGCCTTCGATATAAGTCCATTGAATATCAATATTATATTTAGTTCTTACTTATTCCAAAGTTTTGGGGTACTACGATTGGCCTACCATAGACGTCGAAATCCAACTCCATACTGTAAGGGCGCCTTTTCCCAATAGTCGATGCTCAGATTGTATCACTGCCCGGATATATGCGTGCGATAGTGCTTTGTGGATTCCTGAATAAGTTAGATACTGTAGCCCCTATTCATTACATTTTTAATTAGTCCATGGCTACGTGTAATAATGGTTTTGTGGAGGCAAGAACAATTTAGTGCCTGAATAACGTATTAAGACCGGATAATATAATGTTATATAATATAACATAACATCATGTAATATAATAATATTTATAATATAGTATAATTCCATATTTGTGTAATGATATTAATAGAGCAGGCTAAATATGTCTTATAATAATATACCATGTTAATCTGATGTTTGTGCATTTTCTACCGTACCCATGTGTACAAGAAAACCAATTCATAGTCTGTATATTGCCCTTATATTTGACCCATTCATGTTAATTTTTTAATTGTTGGGCCAGCCCATTTCAGCGTTTCAATTGAATGCATTTGTGGAATTCTGCCCTAAATTATTATGACTTGTGTTAACGACGGCCCAGGCAAATCTTCAAAAAAGCCCACTATTAATGAACGAAGGAAAAACATTACAAAATTCCGTCGCCTTCGTTTCACCTGATTCCAAATTTCCCAGAACTGAACCTGTTTATTCCGTGGTCATACAGTCCAGAGGTGACGCCTATTCCATTGAATACTAATTTGAAGTTGTTGAAGGACGACTGTCTGCTGCCTCAAAAATTTTCCCGTGCCGTATTTTCCTACCAGTCTCCATTTATCAAATAAACTGGAATGGCGGAAACTGGCTCAGAGGTATTCTCTGTGTTTTAACAATTTGTACGATCATTACTCAGTATCGAACATTTAGTCTGCATATTCTGAGCTTTACTGGGTGACCGGACTGTGTCTTTTGCATTAAGATGGTCCATTGGCGAATGACCATTTCTCCCTCTTTTACGAGTGAGCCATATTTTTTTGTGTGGGTCTAATATACAATTTGGTCGAGATGTTCTTGCAGGCTTTTCTATGGTCCAGTACGTATTCGTTGTATATATCTGTGTATATTTCTTATGCAATCTGTTGGACATGAACAGTCATCGGATGTTAGTGCATATTGTTGTTGGATATTGTTCTACATTTTGTGTAAGAGCATTGGTTTTCATTTTCAGATGGTGTTTGACACTCAGCTTCCACAAGAGAATGTAGTGCCCTGCAAATTAACCTTATGTGCTGACTATAAAGGGATTTGCAAACTTATTCGGGACAGCCTAAACGCAGCAGAGTTTGCAGAAATGCTTGCACGATCTCCGTTCGGCCATCTCATAGCCTGTGCAGAAAGGTTCTATCTGTCGAGTCAGCTAATCTGGTACATGATGCAAGCACAGACTCCGCTACGAAATAGGGATGAACTGTGGATGATTATCAATTCGAGGCCTATACGATTTTCGCCTCAGGAATTCTGTTTGATTACTGGTCTCAGATTTTCTGCTGAGCCAGAGGTGGACGAAGATAATTCGTTTATTACAAGACACTTTCCAGGCGAGGAAAAGGTTTCGCTGCAGGATGCGATTGATAGGTTGACGGAAATGGGTTGTAACTCATCGTCTGCTGTTGACGTTGAAAAATTAAAAATGGCCAGTGTGGTTTTTGTCGCTGGAGTTCTTGATCAGCGTGCATGCCGAACAAATGTGAAGATAAACCCAACGATTCTTCACTTAGTAGAGAATTTCGGCGACTTCAACAACTATCCTTTTGGAAAGTATGCATACGACATCGTTCTGACGTCAGTGAAAAGAGACCTCTCTTCTTTTAAAAACAGTGAGGGTACAAGCAGTTCAAGAAGATACCAGACGATGTGCTTGGGTGGCTTCGTGCACCCAATTCAGGTAATCTTACACGACTCTACACACACGGTTCGTATCCTTGCATATTTATACTAAAATGTGTTGTTACCCACTGTTGTTTTCAAAACAGATCCTTGCTTATGAGTGCTTGCCGGGTGTCGCAAGTAAATATGCAACGTACTTGGCCGATATAGTTGAGCCGGTCCCGAGAATGTGCAAATGGAAGACAAATGCATGGCCAACAAAGCGAGCTCCAAGGTTGCAGGACGTTGCCAATACTGTTAGGAATTCGGCTGTTGAGAATAATAAAGTCTTCTTACCTACAGCTCAAGAGGTTGTTGCAGGCTACTTTGCCGATAGCAGCTTCGACGGACGTCCCCACAACGAATGCCTTCAGCATAACAGTTCCACGCCATCAAGAAGCACCAGTGGAACAAGGTCGCCAAATTCTCCCCTGTTGGAAGATGAAGACACCGAATTGCAAGGCCAAGGTAGCAGTGAGAGAGTTTTGCCATCTCCAACATTACGAAGTTTCGTGGACAATATCCGGACCAGTCGCAGAGCTATGCATCAGAACCCAAATGGTGTTATCGAGGGTAATGCCTACATCGAATCGAATCATGAAGAACGTACACAATCACCTCCTCAGTCGCATGTAGATGTCATGGCTGATATAAACGATGCGTCGCCGGTAGTTGACGAAATGCCTCGGCAGCCAACTGATTCGGACGACAGTACAACTGTGTTCTGTGTTGATGGAAATAATGGTATAGATACCCGTGATGAGTTCGTCAACGTCACGGAAAATGAGGTTCGTGAAACTTCTCCTGTTGAGGAGCCGTTTGTTGAGGGTGAGTTGGAAAGGGAGCAAGCGACAAGCAAGCTTAAATCTCGGTCGTCGCATCGTAGGTCGAGAGGTGCTAAGAAGGTCTGGCGACAACTTGGAAATCTCAGTACTGTTGTCGAGCGCCAGACTCGGCAGGTCGTGCGTATGAGCAGCCAAGTTAAAGCAGGTATTGATGGTTTGAACGTGAGACTGGCTGATATTGAACGTGCTAAACCATTGGAAAATACGTTGAGAACTATTGGTGACCAGTTGCAGCAGTTGACAGAAATGATATCGAAAATACAAGGCACTGAGCCTGGTAAGATACTTATTCTTCCAGGTAAAATTTGCAATATCTTTCCTCTAATTTTCTCACGTCCTATTTGTCTTATAGAGTTAATTGGCCGAAACGCAACAGACGACGGAGATGAAATTCCACCTGCGAAAAGGCAAAAATCATTTGGGCAGGGTGCGCAGCCGTCGTCTAGCACTGCCAGAATCCCATACGGAAAACAGAATATTGATGAGCACGTTCTGTACAAGCTGCAGATGTGGCCGAAAGCAGCTGCATCCATAGAACGCATGGCCACCGATCACTCCGTAGCAGGCCTTTGCGGGACAGATCTTAAAAAAGAATTCTTTGTTGAATTAAAGACTCGCGGCACCTGCCTTCGAGCTGTTGTAAGTCGACGTTTGAGCATTAAATCATGAGATATCCCCCACTGCATGTGGGGCAGACATTTATGAATATCCATTGTTTTTCCTGACTTTGGTTACGCAGCATGTCGACGAATGTATGCGCGGGTTCGTTGAAATGCAGCTCAGGTGTGCCAGCCCTGTGAAGACAGTCGCATTCATGAACACAAATTTCAGCCGGTTGGTGAAATCGCTCCCAATTGTTAGTGGAAAGGCTGATTTGTCAAAAGTGATGCCATTTGTTCTTGGAAAGTCTGCCCAATGGCCATCCTGTAGTTGGAAAAATGCGTCGGTGATTGTGCTACCAGTGAATGTCAACAACGATCGTTGGGTGTTGGCCACCATTCATCCTAGGAAACGATCATTCGCGATTCTTGATTCAGACATATCCGCAGATCCAAGTTTCACAGCGACCCGTGCGGCGATGGGCAACACAGTTTGTATCACAAAATTGTTGCTACGACACCTAGGCATTGAACGTTCTAATTTTCAGTATGAATATACACGTGATGGGCGGATCGCGCAGCAGGGATACAGGTGACGTTATACAAATGAAATGGTTTGCATGCGTCATGGTCTTCTTTATTAGTTAACCATATTACTTGATTGTCGTTGCAGCGGAGAATGTGGCATCCACATGTTGCGGAATGCATTCGGCATGATGTTCCCAGGCGACAATCTGTCTTGCATTAAACCATGCCAGATAGAAGAGTTCAGGAAATATTTGGCAGCATCTGTCTACTTTAATTATTGGCATTGGCCTCCATATAATGAATAGGCATGTTGAAGAACATTTAACTTATTTCCGTACTATTTGCAATGTGTCTTTGAGGTTGATGTCAGTGCCTCTGAACATGCTTTTGTGGGTGTTTTTATCGTTCCTGTCCTTGACATTTTTAGATTACTCGGCCGTCTTAGACATGATGGTAGCGTATGTAAGGTTGCTACAAATTTTCAACATTATCAGATAACATTTAGTGCAATTAATTACAAGCTGAATACTGTATGACTGACCCTATAACCAGTAGTCCACCCCGTCGTTTAGCAGGCTGCAAAAAGTCTGGTGCGTTAAATGTATAACTGTAAAACAATGTAAAACTGTAGAATATGTTTTGCAATTTTTGTGTTTAGGAAAAGGGTAAGGATAATCATGCATTAATCTTATATTGCAAATTCAAAGACTAATGTGTTTGGGAAACGTTATGACAAGATATATTCGTATATATCATAGTATCATCGTATGTTAGATTTTCGACTTATTTTTATTATTACTTATGCACCATAAATTGTTATATATTTTATATCGTAGGGATTTTTTAAAAAAAAATAAACAATTTTCATGTATTAATTTAGCTGCATTGATTGGGGTTGGGGGTGGGGGGTAAAAACCCTTCAGGTAGGGCCTCACTAATTATGTGAATATTTGCAATTCCTGGCCCAGCCCAGTCCGAACTTTCCATTGATTTGATTTAGCGCAGTGTGCCTTAAATAATTATGTCTACCAAGCAATTGACGGCCCAACCCATCCGATAAGAAACTTATAGTGCTTATGAGCGAAAAAAAGGCTTAGAAATTTCACTATTCTTCGCTTAACCTGATTTGAAAATTCGAAGCATCGCAGTGTATTTATATCTTGGTCATACAGTCCACAGGTTCGCGGTATTTCATCTAATACTATTTAGAAGTAGTGGAAGGTTGATCATTTGAAGTCTGAAACAACTTGCCTGTGCGGTATTTTACAGCGAACATCAAACGATCAGAGAAACTGCAATGGTGGCAACTGATTCAGAGGTATTTTGTGTGTTTTTATAGTTTAAAAAATGCTTAATGTCTGTGCGTCAGTTAGCCTGTATATGTCGGCTTCTTCAGTCAAAATTAATTATGTGTTCTCCAATAAGACAGTGAAATGTCGGCTGCCGCTCAATTACTCCTTTTATAAGTGGGCTACATATGTATGGTAGAAATATTATGCAAACTGTTGGAGATAAGTGGTCTCAAGATGTTGTTGCATGGTGTTCCATATTTCTGCGTATATGCGTAATATATTTATCATATATTTGTTATGTAGGTTTTTTATGTAATCTGATGCAGATTAATGGTGGTGAAATGTTCTGCAACCTGCTCTTACATACTGTTATATGTTTTCTCTAACACTTTGATTATTAAATTAACAGACGTTATTAGACAACCAGCTTCCACAAGACGATATTCAGCCCTGCAAATTAACCTTATGTGCTGACTATAAGGGAATTAGCAAACTTATACGCGACGTGCTAAACGCAGCAGAAATTGCGGAATTCGTGGCACGATCTCCGTTTGGACATCTCATAGCTTCTGCACATATGTTCTATCTGTCGAGCCAGTTAATTTGGTACATGATGCAAGCGCAGACTCCGCTACTTCATAGGGACGAATTGTGGATGGTTATAAACTCGAAGCCTATACGATTCTCGCCAACAGAATTCTGTTTGATTACTGGGCTGCGATTCTCTGCCGAGCCAGAGGTCGCCAAGAATCATGCTTTTGCTCAGAGGCACTTTCCAGGCGCACAAAAGATTACGCTGCAGGATGCTATTGACAAGTTCAGTGAGATGGGATGTAACTCATCGTCTGCTGTCGATGTTGAGCGATTAAAAATGGCCAGTGTGGTGTTTGTCGCGGGAGTATTTGATCAGCGTGGATGCAGAACAGATGTGAAGATAAATCCGATGATACTTCACTTAGTGGAAGATTTCGACATCTTCAACACATATCCCTTTGGAAAGTATGCTTTCAACACTGTTATGGCTTCACTGAAAAGGGACCTCTCTTCGTTAAAAAATATTATGGGAACAGAAGTGTCAAGAAGCTACCATACCTTATGCTTGGGTGGGTTCGTCCACCCAATTCAGGTAATCTTATCAGCCTCGACACGCATTATCCGCAACCTTTCATATTCACAGTGTAATGTCAGACTAACCACTTTTGTTTTTAAGCAGATCCTTGCCTACGAATGTTTGCCAGGCGTTGCACAGAAATATGCAACACGCTTCGATGATATGGTTGACACGCTGCCCCGTATGTGCCGATGGAAGACTACTCCTTGGTCAACGAAGCGAGCACCGCGATTACGAGACATCGATGCCGCTGTTAGGAAGTCAGAGGTTGTCAACAACTTCTTTATTGCTACGGCACAAGAGGCAACTGCAGACTATTTTGCCTATAGTAACTTGGATGTCATTCCCGCAAACCATGGTCTTCAACACGCCCCTCGCCGTCATTGAGGACTATCGGCGAAAGTGATTCACCACAGACACCTGTGTTGGACGATGACGATGTCACAAATCTGGGCGGAAAATCTGTGAGCGAACTCCTGTCCATACGGAAGTCCCTGCATGAAACGCCAATTGTTGCGCTTGATGGTAATGACAACATCGAATCAAATGCCGTAGAACAGATCCCGTCGACTCCGGATCCACACGTAGATGATGTGCCTACTATCAACAGTTCATTTGTCGTGGTTGACGAGGGCCACCACCAGACAACTAATCTTCACGACGATGTTAATGCAACGGTCAATGCTGCAAACGACGATATGGGCGCGCATCATGAGTACTTCAACATTGTGGAAATTGAGGCCGCGAAGTCGTCTCATGTCCAGTATCCGTCTGTTGTACATGGGCTGGAAAAGCAGCCAGAAATGAGCCAGGTTCATCGCCGAACCACAAATCCTGAAGACAATGTGAATGCATCGAGTGATGCTGGAAATGATGGTATCGATGCGCTTTATCAGTTTTTCAACACTGTGGAAGAAGAGCGGGGTAGGCCTTCTCATGTCCAGGAGCCGTGTGGTGTACATGGTTTGGAAACGCAACGAGGAACGAGCCGGTTTGATTTTCAGCCGTCGCAAGTTGGGTCGGCGGGAACTGAGAAGATCTTGCAACAATTGGAAAGGCTAAGTATAGCAGTCGAATACCACACGGACCAAGTCTTCCATATGAGCAATCAAATAAAAGAAGGCTTTCATGGAGTAAACGTGCGGCTGACTGATATTGAGCATGCTAATCCAATGGAAGATGTTTTCAGATCCTTTGGTGACCAGCTACATCAGCTGACAGAAAGAATAGGGAATAAAGAATCCGCCGAGCTCGGTATAAATAACTTTTTCCCTGCTGATACGATTTACATTCTCAATCTTCTAAATGTCTGCTATCATATTTCACTTATAGAGTCAGCTGGCGCCAAGACAATCGATGAAGGGACTCAGCTTCCACACGCAAAAAGGCAAAAAACACTGGAAAAATGTGTTGCTCCATCTCTTCTGACGACCAGAATTCCATACGGAAAGGCAAATATTGATGAGCATGTTTTGTACAAACTGAAAATGTGGCCAAAAGCAGCCGAGTCCATAGAACGGATGAGCGCGACGCACTGCGTAATAGGGCTTTGTGGGACAGAGCTGAAGCGAGATTTCTTCAATGAACTAAAGACTCGCAGCATTTGCCTACGAGATGTTGTAAGTTTACGTTCGAGTGCTAAATTATGAGATATTTCCCACGAATTTACAAATAACCATATCTTTCTGAAATTGGTAACGTAGCATGTCGATGAATGTATCCGCGGATTCATCGAAATGCAACTAAGGTGTGCCACCCCTCTGAAGACAGTTGCATTCATGAATACAGTTTTCAGTCAGTTCATCAAGTCACTTCCGGTTGTGAATAAAACGGCTGACCTGACGGAGTTGATGCCGTACGTTCTTGGAAAGGCTACCAATTGGCCATCGTGCAGTTGGAAAGATGCGTCCGAAATTGTCCTGCCTGTCAACGTGAACGACAGTCATTGGGTCTTGGTCGTTATCTTTCTTAGGCAACGGGTATTTTTGGTGATGGATTCAGAACGATCAGCTGATAAACACTTTACACAGACACGTGCTGCGTTGGGCAACACACTCATTATCGCGAAGATGTTGTTACGCGATCTAGACATCGACCGTTCTGATTTTCGGTTTGACTTTAGGCGTGAAGGCCGAATCCCGCAGCAAGGTTACAGGTGACATTATGCAAATTAATCAATTCAGAAACTTTATGGTTCTATTTATTTATCTAATCATGAAGATTGGTTTCCAATGCAGTGGAGAGTGTGGTGTACACATGTTGCGGAATGCATTTGCAATGATGTTTCCTGGTGACAACTTATACAGCATAACGCCATGCCAGATAGAAGAATTCCGAAAGTATTTGACGGCATCTATCTACTTTAATTTTTGGCATTGGCCTCCATATAATGAATAGACGTGTTTAAGACCATTGATGACATCTGCGTCCTACTATTTTGACGAATATTTCTGCCCGATGTATGAAAACGCTGATATAATACTGTTGTTGTTTTACCGTCTTGGGCATTGAGAATATTCCCTGACTCGACAATCTTAATTCCTAGCAATGATTTTAGTCATACTCCTCCGAAAGCCTTTAACAAAACTACTCAGAATAGCAAATTAAAATTAGTACAAATAGTTAGGTTTTATTGTCTGCCTGATCCTATAACCACTATTTCCTAAGATGACTCGGCAGACTGTTGCCGACTTTGTATAACTGTTGACTTATTGTGAAGGATACAACTTAAGACAATCAGATATTATAATATCAAATAAAGCATACAGTCCAAGTTGCGTGCAGTCTAAGTTGAATATACATATAACATACTATAGGCGAATATAACATTATAAAATGTAGTATTGCAACATACTATTGGGCTTATCAAATATGCTAGAATGTTATATAATATAACATAATATAATCCAATATAATAACACATCATACAATATAATTCATTCGAGTCTAATGTAGTATCAAATCGTATAATATCATTTCATATCATAAAATATGGAATAATATAATTTAATATGATATGGTATAATGTAATACAGTATAATAGACTGTAATGTAATATAATGCAATATAATATAGTGTAATACAATATAATATGATATGGTACAATACGGCATAATATAAAACTACAATATAGTATAACAAAATATAATATAATCTAATATAGTAAATATCATATAGTAAAAATAATATATTATAGTATAACATTATATAATTTAATATACAATATTCTGAAATTTCTTCTATGACTATATTATCAAGAGAACTGTATATGAAGTCCTCATGAATTGACATGTCATAACATACCATACGCCACATTTTCCATTCAATACAATTTAATGCAGGACTAAGGAACAAAAATTTACATATACACATTGAATTTAGGAGCGCCGCTTCAACTGGTCCTTTGTTGTCGAGGCAACATAAATTGACCAACTTTATATGTGGACTCGCTTTTCTTTGCAAGGTGTTTGGAAGAACGTTTACAGTACGCCAGAGACCATTTAACTATCCCAACACCTCCACCTTGGCACCAAGTACAAATTAGTTGTTATGGACCCAGATTTGGCAAATTATTTACAAAAACGTTCCGACAATCTTTCTAGGACAATTGCCGACCTGACAGAAAGGATTGATCAGAAGATAAATTATTGCACAGGCTACGAAGAGCAGGAGTGTAGAACGTCACAGTACAATTGTGAGGGCCTTACATATCACCTTCAAAGAACTATACCGGGATTTGACAAACAATGCGAGGCTGTCCGCAAAAGCCTTCACAGAATAAGTACAACAGTTGGTAATGAAACCTGCTCAACCACTACGACAGCAAAATCTATTTAGTATTCACAAGGAAAAGACATTTAATCATTCTGAGCTGTTTTCCAGGTATATTGCAATACGATCAAGCGAAACACGCAAGGCACATCCGCATCAAAATTTTACAGAGAAAGCGTGGTTTGAACAACAAAGATCATGCACCAGCAACTATTGGGCAAGGTTCGCCAACATATTTGCGCATAAAGTATGTGCCATTGCATCCAATAAATGGGAATTTCATTCCGTAACCATAAATCTTACTGGTACAGTGAATATTGCCAAGCGTTCTGCAAACATATTGCCAAGGCGATGCAAACGTCAAAGACCACCAGCTGTTCGAACGGAAGGTTCCCATATTTATAAAATAATTATGGACCGAGTAAGTATTCCACATTTGTTTAATGTGTCCTGACTTTCACATGGATATTTTCCAGACCATAGGAAGACACGCTACAAAGAAGAGGAACTCATGCATTGCCGTTTTTGCAACGCATTGGTTTGGAAAGCTGAGTCAACAAAGGGTACAGGCCTACTTAATAGTTCCCAATTTTCAATTTGTTGTGGCCAGGGTCGGGTGTCATTACCTCCACTACGTCAGGCGCCTCAATACCTATTCAACAAGTTCTCGGAGCATAATTTCCGACAATATATCAGGGTTTATAATTCCATACTGGCATTCACGTCTATGGGGGCAAAAGTCGACTCATCAGTGAAACAGAAGGCAGGCGCATACGTTTATCGAATTCACGGACAGAACTATCATAACATAGGTTCCTTGCTACCTGCTGAGGGCGACAGACCGAGATTCGCACAGTTATACATCTATGACACTGCAAATGAAGTTTATAACCGCATGAATACACTGACACGCGGAAGTTCTGAGAATTTGGACGCAAGCGTTGTTGCGCAGCTAATAAAGATTATGGATGAAAATAATGAGCTTGCGAAAGTGTTTAGGATGGCAAGAGACAGATACGAAGCAGGAGGGGCAACGGAATTTTCTATAAGGTTGGTTGGTCGTGCACGCCAAGAAAGGCAGTACGATCTTCCAACTTCTGAAGAAATAGCTGGACTTATTGTTGGCGACTTGCCCATGACAAATGGGCAACGAGATGTAATTGTTCAAATGAAGACGGGGCAACTTCAGCGAATAAGCGAGTTACATCCGTCATTCATGGCAATGCAATACCCACTGTTATTCCCATTTGGCGAGATTGGATTTCACAATCAGATTCTATACAGTGACAGAGTTCATTTGTCATTAAAAAGAAAGTTCGTAACAATGCGTGAATTTTACGCATACCAGATACAGACGAGGTTGACGGAAGGGAGGGGAATAATTCAAGGTGGTCGGTTATTTCATCAATACGTCGTTGATGCATACACGGCTGTCGAACAAGAACGGTTGCGTTGGGTAAGAAATAACCAACAAACATTGAGGGCAGACGTCTACAACAATATATGGGGCGCAGTTTCGAGGGGAGAAACTAATGCAAAAACTGTTGGGAAAAAAATTATCCTGCCATCGTCTTTTACGGGATCTCCGAGGTATATGGTAGAAAATTATCATGACGCTCTTGCTTTATGCAGGTGGTATGGCAATCCTCATCTTTTCATCACCATTACCGCCAACCCAAAATGGGATGAAATTGGTCAGCATCTACAGAAGTACGGAAACGACATTTCAAATGATAGGCCAGACTTACAATGCAGATTATTCAAATTAAAACTCGAGCAGTTAATAGAAGATATTAGGCGAGGACGTTTCTTCAAAAGTTGCAAAGCAGGTATGCTATATTTAATACCAATCGCATCACAAATTTTACATAGTTGTTGTGCAGTCTTACAATCTTACAATGTTACATAGTGCGGTCCCATTACTTCTTGCAGCCACACGACTGTGCATTCCTTCACACAGTCATACAGTCTGAAAAGCCATTGTATGTTAGTTAACGGCATTGCCATAAATTTTTCCAGTCATGCAGTTTTACCTGTGCTGTGTGGTTACATGGCACCTTAATGCAATTTTATCGTTGGTCTTTTCATCACCCGTTTCTTTGCTTATTAATCACTGGCGACAACGGTTTTTTTCCCAAAACAATGCAGTTTTATATACGATTGAATTCCAGAAACGAGGATTGCCCCATGCACATATATTGGTTTGGTTGAATCGGACTGGGGCGGAACCAACTCCAGCGGAGGTCGATGAAATAATTTCCGCCGAAATCCCTGACCGTCAAACTGATGAAGAAGGATATGCTTTGGTTGAACAATATATGATGCATGGTCCGTGTGGTTTTGAAGGGGTCAACTCACCTTGCATGGAAAATAATAAATGTAAGAAACACTTCCCGAAACAATACAGCAACCGCACGACGATTGATGACGCTGGACACATCTGGTACAAGCGAAGGAGGAGTGAGGACAAGTTTGTAATAAAAAAGAATATTGTCATGGACAACAGATACGTCGTCCCTCATAATATACAGCTACTGAAGAAATACAAGGCGCACATTAATGTCGAATGGTGCAACACGAGTAGGGCTATTAAATATCTATTCAAGTACATCACAAAAGGTGTAGACAAGGCCACGATGATAATTGAAAATCTGGCTAATCAAGCACGAAATTCTGCTGAACCAACTCCCCAGAAATGCGATGAGATCACAAGATACCTTGATTGTAGATATCTGTCAGCCTGCGAAGCTATGTGGAGAATATTTGCCTTTGACGTGCACTACAGAACGCCGGCGGTGCAGAGGTTGCCGCTTCATTTGGAGGGACAACAAAGCTTAGTGTACGATGAGTCTGTGGATCTCAGCAATATGTTGAATAGGGACGGCATCCACAAGACTATAATGACAGAATGGATGGAAACAAACAAGCGAAATGAGGAGGCAAAAGACCTGACTTATATTCAGTTTCCATCAAGATTTGTATGGACCGCGTCAACGAAGAGTTGGACACCACGAAAGAAAGGATTTGTCATTGGTAGAGTGGTTAACATTCATCCAACGGCAGGTGAGATATATTACATGAAGATGTTATTGACAATCGTTAAGGGGCCAACGTCGTATGAAGACATACGTACAGTCAATGGTGAAGTTCTCCCATCTTTCAAAGAAGCGTGTTATAGAAGGGGATTATTAGATGGGGACTCAGAGTGGCATCATGCAATGGATGAAGCTGCGCAATGGGCGACTCCGATACAGCTTCGCCAGCTCTTTGTCACATTGTTGATCTTCTGCGAAGTAACCAACCCCCTCAATTTGTGGAATAGCTTCTGGAAAACTCTATCAGAAGACATACCAATGCGTCAAAGGAGACTATTTGGCTTCGCAGAAATGCATCTTTCAGACGAAGAGGTCAAAAACTATGCGCTGGCTGAAATCGAAAAACTAATGATACAGAACTCAAAGACACTCTCAGACTACCCCCCAATGCCACTGCCATCAAAGAACATCCTAAAGGATCTAAACAACAGATTGCTAATGGAAGAAAGCTATTACAATGGTGAGGAGAACGACGTTGAGCATCAGCGCCTAATTGCAACCTTGAATGAAGAACAACACATCATATTCAACGAAGTCATCAGCTCAGTTCAAAACGACACTGGTCACCTGTTCTTTCTCTATGGTCCTGGAGGAACAGGGAAGACCCATGTCTACAAAACAATCATTACAAAATTAAGGTCAGAAAATCAAATTGTAATACCGGTTGCATCATCAGGTATTGCAGCTTTGCTGCTTCCAGGTGGAAGAACTGCGCATTCAAGGTTCAAGATCCCTATTATACTACAAGAGAACTCCATGTGCGACATAAAGCAAGGGACGATGTTAGCAGAACTTTTAACGCAAGCAAAATTAATCATTTGGGACGAAGCGCCGATGACAAACAAGTATGCGTTTGAGGCGCTGGATAGAACTATGAGGGACCTGATGTCCAACACGATTGGAGGATGTGAGGACAAGCCCTTTGGTGGAAAGACGGTGCTGTTGGGAGGCGATTTCAGACAGTTACTCCCAGTTATACGAAATGGTAGCAGACAAGATACGGTGGAGTCGGCCATAAATAGGTCCTATTTATGGCAACATTGTCGTGTACACGAACTCACTCAGAACATGAGATTACATCATTCGGAAATAGAATTTGCAAATTGGATTTTACAAGTTGGCAATGGAAATGCAAAGGTCGCTGCAGATACAGACGTGGAGACGATTAAGGTACCAGAAAACATGTCTATTGATTGTGACGGCGACACGATTCGTAGCATCTGCAACTACGTATATGTTGATTTTGAAGACAATATGACTAATCAACGTTATATTAAGGAAAGAGCTGTCCTCACACCCAGGAACAAGACGGTTGACGAAGTGAATGACTTTATGCTATCCATCGTACCAGGCCATGAGACAGAATACTTGAGTTCGGACAGCGTGGAACTGGAGACCGAAGTGGAAATCAGCGCAAGTACGATGTATCCGGTTGACTTTTTAAACACGCTTGAGATTTCAGGTGTTCCAAACCACAAACTCAACCTTAAGCATGGAATTCCAGTAATGTTATTACGGAATTTAAATCAGAGGGACGGACTATGCAATGGAACAAGACTCATTGTATCGCGTCTTGGAACCAACGTTGTTGAGGCAGAAATCTTAACTGGAACGCAAGTTGGCAATAAGGTTCTAATACCAAGGATAATTATGTCTCCTTCTGACACAGCGTGGCCCTTCAAACTACGGCGTAGACAGTTTCCGCTTAAAGTCTGCTACGCAATGACAATAAATAAGAGTCAAGGCCAGAGCCTAAAAAGGGTCGGTGTGTATCTTCCCAGTCCAGTTTTCACCCATGGGCAACTTTATGTGGCACTGTCTAGAGTGACATCACCCGTGGGAATCAGAATATTGAGCATGAAAGAAGACGACGTGGAGGACAACGAGGTCATAAACATGGTTTTCCATGAAGTTTTCAACAACATTTAACGACATGTAAATTGTTGTATGACAGTAGTGTTTAGCATAAGTTGTTACAAAATTATTCAACATAACAGTTTTGTTGCGATAGCAGGTCACATTCTACCAATACAACAGACATACAGCGTAACAATCATTAACTACAACAGTCATGAAATTGTGTAAGTCAATTACACATTAACAGTATACCTGCTACGCCGTATGACTCAACTAATAACAACAACACTACTGCAGCCGAACACGTGACTGCAATATATTAAGACATTATTACCAACATAAATAACCATATAACATAAACAGCTCACATTCAGCCATTTCAACAATCATGACAGCAAACAAAGGTAATTGTTACATCCGTACTATTCAATTTGTTAATGTAAGAGTCTTTACTTCCATGATACTTTTTCGGTCATACAGTTTAGGTCCCTCACATCTTCAGCCACGTGTACAGTTAGTCTACAGCGAGGAAGTTGTTTGGAAACAAATCATGTGACTGTATGGTGGCAAAAAAATTATACAGAACATAAATAACATTCTAATGCAAATGAAACAACAACTGTTGAACAACCAGGAATTGCAGCTACAATAGAAGAAACTATAAGCCAAAGACCCCTTTGCTACATACTTAAGTAATAAAATTATTAATACTATTATATAAAACAATAACAAAAATATTATCTATTGGCAAACATATATACAATCCCATGATATACTGCCTTATAGAACAAACTTTGCAATAAAACCGATTGACAATGCAATTACGTGTGGCAAACCAAATAATAGGTATCAGTGAAAAAGAATATACAGTAATACTAATTACGGATTTTTTAATCAGCCCACTATTATTCTCACAAAACAACAACCCTTATTAATAAAACCTTTCCACTACTCAAATACTAATTAAAAAATTCATTCATTACTTGGTGATTGCTCCATAATAATTGTGACCATTGAACTCGCCCCAAACATAAATTACATACACGAAACGACACACCTTATGCAACCAAAGCGAACACACTCATTTTAGAGAAACGTTCCTTCCCAATGAGTTGTGACTTTACGGTTTTCTACGTGCGTTTTTACATTATATAAGATCTCCCAAACTCCATTTCATAAACGATTAACTGCAAACCAATTACAGGAAAACAAATGACGAATGAAATGAGAAATTATTTTGACAACATTGTTGCGGAGCTTCAGCAAGCGGCGACCCAATTTGCTGACAAGATAGAACTTAAGATAGACACATATGTGGAGTCTGCTGCCCAAAGGTTCAACGACCTGCATTCAAGGCACAATCGACAGATCACTGTCTTAAATGAATTGACAACAAAGATCAACAAGAATTACTCCGAAATGCAACAGAGACTATCACATATAGAGCAGGCGCTTGGTATGTCAACAGTTTTTTCTATACAGTCTTACCTAACCTGTACTTCATATAAATAGCAATGCAATTGTTTTGGCAGGAAAAATCAGCCCAGCACCAGGCGACAATCGGCCGGCAGAAAACGTAACAACCATTCATTCAAAAAGAAAGCGCCACAACGTTCCCAAAGAGGCTACACATCCTCAATTGCAAAAAAAGTCTAAGAGCAAAATGACCCCCCCACCAGACCAGGAACATCCAAGGTCAAAAAAGGTTCCTAAAGACAAAACCCTCGCAACAACTGTCAAGAAAGTCTCAAAATTGTTTCCCCGCGTAGCCGCATCAATAGGGACTATGTCTCAGGACGACTCTATCAGTACCATACTAGGAGAAGAGCGAGGCTACCAATTCTTCCAAGGTCTCATGACAAAGGGAACTTGGCTGAGTGATGAGGTACAACATCATGTTATTTAATGCGAACTATGTAACAAATTATTACAATGTATTCTTATCTGAAACAGCACATAGACGAATGCATGCGTGGGTTTATCGAGAAACAAGCCCATGCAAAGTTCCCCAAGTCAAGGGTCGCTTTTATGAACACAACGTTCAACCAGATAATTGCAACGGAATTTCGAAGTGACGGCCATACTGACCTAACATCCATACGCCCATATGTTCAGGGTATTGTTGACAACTGGCCATCTCTTCCGTGGCATGAGTCGGACCTCATAGTTATCCCGGTTAACATTAATGAGTGCCATTGGGTACTATGCATTGTGGACTACAGGAAACGTTACATAACAGTGCACGACTGCGACCCTTCAGTTGACAAGGATATGAGATTCTTTGAGCATGCGTTTAATAAAACACGGCTTACGATCCCCTATATTCTTCGAGACCTGCGAATGACTGACTCCATTGTCGACTTTGATGTGTATAGGGATCCTGACTTCCCCCGTCAAACCATCAGGTAATTCTAACGTCTCCATGTATAAAATCTGTACAATAAACATTTGGTAAAATAATAATTCATAACATTTTCTCAACTGTGGACTAGCGGGGAATGCGGCATATATATGCTGCGGTCGGCATTTTCCCTTATGTTTGCAGAGGACGATGTCTACGATGTTCTGCCCGATATGATCCAAGAATTTAGAGAATATCTGACTGCTTCGATATTCTTCAATAACTGGTCGTAGCCTTTGGAGAGTGGTCTACTCAATCTTTCATGACAGGAGTTCTATATTAGGGTTTATATATCGTTTTCTCCCATAATCATTATCGGAATATAACATTTTAAACCATGTTACAGCTTTCATACTACAATAATACAATAATGTGAGCACCAACCTATACAACCAATGTATTAAATACAGTACCAAAAACACCAACCGTATAACTCTCGGCAATTATTCATATTTGTTGCATTGTATATTCCCGTGAACCACCTTACATATTCAAATAGAAATAGGGGAAATAGGATGACATTATGCTTCGCTGCTCACATTACCTAACATGGCCACACCTATCGAGCACAACTCATACAACAAATAGATTGAGGTCATTCCAGACGCTTCAAATTGTATGACGATATAACTGTATACTGCAGCCTACGTTTGAAGCTATTCGTTCAAGACTAAAACAGAGGTTAGGATGGAGCTAATTCGATATTACACAATAAACACATTTTAAACCCACGAACCCACAATAATTAGATAGGAACCTCAAAACGCAGTACTATAAGGCACATCACTGATTTCAAACAAAATGTAGTCGGCAAAATGCTGTAAATAGTCCCATTTAATTCGTCGAGCATGGCATGTGATGTTAGATATAATGCATTCATCTCAATTTAATTTTTGATTAATTGAATCGTGGTATAAAAAAAAAAAGCGAATGCATTGAATTGGTCTTGCTCTCCAATTTTCCCAACCCAATAGGCCCAAAACTAAATAAAATGTCCACATTATTATTAAGCCCCAAATCTGGGTCGAAAGACCAAAGGAGACCAAAGGACAGCTAAACATAGACCAGATTCGTTGCATTTGATTGGCATGTGAACAGATTTGCTGACGTGGCAGCCCATAAATGCTTTTATACAGTTTTTGCTTTCAGAAGCATGCGAAGAGCCTAATAAATAATGTCCACTAGCTCACGCCATAATTATCTTATTAGACTGTTCGTAAAACGAAGAGTCCAATCAAACCAAAAGTTTTTTCATTAATAGGGTAAGAAGAATCGTTCTTGGGTCATCGAAGCCAGCGATTGGGGGAGTAAAAGAATCTCTGATTTCACGCTGTTTCACGCTTTATTAAATACAGTTCAGATCTGCGTATTGTTTGTTTGATTATGTCCTCTCTCACGGTCTTCTCCAGAAAAACGCCATTTTGCTTCGGCCCATCTTCTCCATATAAACTGTAACCGGTCTGCACTTCAGCTCAGGAGTCTGTATGACTCAGTTTCGTTGCACAAGCAGAGAAGTACATGGAGTGAACGAGCCTAGCTTGAAAAGCAATCCATTCCTAAATCAGTTGAGTTAGAGCCAAAGTTCTTCGACTCCGTGTACTTCCCTGCTGTGTAAGGAAGCGTGGATGCCGATTCTATTGTCAGAACATATCCGCAAAGGGAGTCCATCTACCACTGCCATGCCTCTTTTACAATCATACTAGACAGACTGTTATATTTTACTCTGTATCCTCTGTGGTACAGTCTTCATTTTTTGGATTGCTGTATAGATCTACTACCACCCGTGTCTGCACCGACAATTTTCATTAACATGATATGTTTACAGTCAACATTTTAATTCCATGGCGTTTTCAGATTCATATACAGTAAGCCTGCGTTAGTGCTCCCTGGCTTTCTCTCTCTTAGAGTTATACAGTTCACTCTCTCTTACATTTATACAGTTCAACTTCCATACCTTCTCGGATGAATCTACAGTTTAGCCTACATTATTGTTGACTGACATGCCATTTTTTTACAACCATACAATTGAATTTCCAAATGTGTGTGGTCTGCATTAGCGTGGCTGTGTGAGCATGTATTTGCTAGCATGATTTATCAATTTTGGCGTTTACAATTCTTTCCCTATTCTTTTAGGTGAAATATGAGCGTAATATGCCGTAGTTTCACGGAATCTAGCTTGAAAAGGCATCATTACTAAAACAGTTCAGGTAGAGGCGAAATTCGTGGCCACCGTCAACATGGATGCTGCCACTACTACAGGAATACGCCTCCCTGGTGTAAAGGACAAGAGGACATTGGAAGATAACGTTTTGTGACGACGTAATAAGTACAGATGCCTTTTGTATCTTTGGACACCATTTATCATAACTGCTTTGCGTATCCGCTGTTTACAATGTCGACATTGAAGCTCAACTTCTTAGTTAGCTTCCGAACATAGTGTTTTCCAGCTGTTCTAAAATTCTGATCATGACAGTGTCAACTCTTTATAAATTAGACAACAGCTTTATATGTGGCCACAGAATACATATATTCGTACACTCAAACAAATCGGTACAGCCTTCTACAGTCCAATCGAGCAAATGAGCGGTCTTACAGTGAAGCTTTCAATAACAAATTTAATGACCTATGTACATAACTGTAAGAAAAAACGATCTTTATTGACTAATGCTTCAATTTGCATGGCAACAAACTACCCCGTGCATCGCACGGGGGCAAACCTAGTTTACCTAAAGGTCGTAGTTGCTACGTCACCACATTTACCTATCCGTCGCCCACGTATGCTAGAATGACGGATTTCTCCCTGCGATTTGATTTCCCTGTATTTTTATTTTCTGTTTTTGGGTTTTTATCCATGTAATTTAAGCACGTTCAACGCATTGTGCAGCTAACCCTCTCACTCTCTTCATTCCCTCTCTAGCGGCACACTCAAAATCAGAAAAATAGCTTTGCTCTCCCTTCCTCCATTAATGGAGGTTGGAGGAGCTCAACCAATCCCTCCCACACATCCAAATAGTTCTGCTCCTTTTTTGTCGTTTTTTCGGTGTTTTCATGTTGGTCTCCCCGTGTGGGAGTTTTTGGTCTCCTCACTGTAGGAGTTCTTTCTCCCTTTATGGGAGTGCCCTTCCCGAAGAAAACAAGGTATAAAAGTTGACGACGGAAGAAAGTGAAGAGTACCGTATCTAACTTGATGCCATTTGATTGGAGTGTTAGGTTAATCTGTAGTATGCTCTTTAATTCTTTCGTCGGATCTTTGGATCTTGTTTTCTTTCTGGTTTGTTTGTCTTTTTTCTTTTGATTGTTTGTTTCTCTCTGGTTGAGAGTTTTCTTCCATCTGAACGATCGAATGTTTTCAGAGGATGCATTTGAGCTCTTTAGCTCCTGTAAATCTGATTGTTCTAATGAAACTTTCGTTTGAAAAAAAAATGCATTGTGCAGTTCTATAAAGTTAAATAAATCGTTGAATACATGATTTTGCAATTTTAAATTTTTTAGTATTTAATTGACAAAATGTAATTAAGATGATCTTGTTGTAGTGACATGTTTAATATAATTATTTATTTTATGGGATCTTTACACATAAGTACCTAGTTGGATAAAAACTTATAAGTTAGTACCCTGTCAGGGTTTTTTTATATGTAGGTACCTAACAGAATAAATTTTTTGCACATAGGTACCCGATCCCCGGAAGTACACCATACAACAAATTTGGGTACCCTATATAACAGAAAATGGTACGACGTATGCTATATTTAGGTACGCTCAATGTAACACACAGGTATGCCGTATGTACGACGTATGCTATATTTAGGTACCCTATATCAACGTGTTATGGTACGCAATATACACACAGGAAGGTACGACATGACTAAAGAAACTGGTAAAAATTAAATTGGTTACCTATCTGTAAAATTTTCTGACATGGGTACCTATGTGTAAAAATTTTATCTAATTGGGTATTTTTCTATAGATTCACCTTATTTTATTCAGTAACGATAAAATGATAATTAACATGAAATTGACAAATAAAATAACCGTTATTAGGCTTCTCTCCCTTAATAAAATAGAAAATAGATCTTTTGATTGTATTTACAATTTGATTGCCAACGAGAAGTTGGCGTTTATTTTTTCCAAGTAAAGTGTTATTTAGATTAAACAACTAAGTGCTCGTTTGGTTGATAGGATTATATTTAGCAGGGTTTAAATAAGTAAGGGTTTAAATAAAACGAATTAATGGGTATAAATAATATGTGTGTTTGGTTGGTGGATTTAAATGTTGTGTATATGTTTGGATGAACATGGGTTTAATAAATGGATACGTGATAAAAGTACGTTTTTACCCTAAGTTGTACTACATTACAGTACGAAAAGATTTAACACCAACAACCATTAAATGGGTCAAGCTTTAAAACATGATATTTTGAAGGAAAAAACGCCATACATCATCACACGTGTCAAGCATAGCTATTACCATCAGAATACATCAAAGAAAAACCAAAAGAAGGTTGCCGGTAAAGGCATAAACCAATCACATATGAATGAGAACCAATTTAAACAAAATAACTGAAAAAGGGAATTGTTTTTGCGTCAACATAGATTTGACAGCCAATTTAAACAAAATAATTAAAGGAAAAGCAATTGTAAAAGATTCTGAGAAAGTGGAGGTTGACTGATTTGATTGCTGCAATTCTAATTCGTCTGATAGAGGACAGGAAAAAAACGGAGATGTTGAAAAAAATTTCGCAGATCGTGTATCTGAGGGATAATATCGTAAATCAATTGATGAGTTTTCAATAACCCACCTCAAGGGTGAGTTTATTTAAACCCTTTGTCGTGGGTTTAAAGGTATTTTATAAAAACCTCTAGTTTATATATACCTAAGAACCAAACATATTAATATCTATTAAACCCAAGTTTAAAACTCTTAAACCATCAAACCAAACAAGGGCTAAGAAGTTACAATGACTGGAAGATATGCAATTAAGAACTACAGAAATAATTAGATATCTCTACTATAAAGATAGATAATTATATCTTCAACATTCGAATGACACGAGCAGGGGCGGACCCACGTAGGGGCTTGGGGGGGCCCTTGACCCCCCAGCCGCATTGGGGCTAAGTACATTATATGTATTACATGTTAACGAAAATTGCAGTAGTCTATTGGTTGTTGGAGTTGTATGAAGGTTCTTCCATCTGAACGACCTGGGTTCGACTCTTCCCTAGGCTATTTTCTTTTATTTTCAGATATACTATAGTATGGGCTGGATTAATGTGGGCTGGGCTGAATATTCTTGACCCCCCAGGCATCCAGAGCTGGGTCCGCCCCTGGACACGAGGTAGACATTACGAACAATACGTGATGCATATAGACGTGGAAAGAAGGCAAATTTTCAAGGGGGTGCAAATGAACTGAATTGTTTATTGGATATTCAATTCGAAGTTTTACTCTTGGGGAAAAAGTTCTAAGAAAATTTAACTTCCCACAATCATTGGGACCGGAAAAAAAGTTCGAAGTTTTATTCTATTGAACACAAGATCTTGGGAATGTAATGTCCTAACCATTTGGCCACAACTAGTTTTTTGGCCACTAATCTATGTATTTACCATTTAATTACATTTTCATTTTCTATTTTTTCAAATTAAACCGGAACCGGACCGGATTTTGGGCCGATTCGCCGGTTTCCGGCTTCAACCGGCCGGTCCGGTTTTAACAACCTTGGATCCGTACCCTTCGGAAAAACACGTATTTATTAGTAAAATATGGCCGGCTTGGATTTTATTTTCGTTTACGAATTTCATAGTTAGTAACATTATTTTTTTGTTAACGTATTATTTGTTGTTCTCCAAGATGAGATTCTGATATTATTTTTCATCTTTCCAAGCCAAAAATGAATAGTTTCCCTCAAACTAATTAGCATTGAATAGACGCCAGACAAACTCTATTTTCCTTTTTTTGGCTCGAGCAAATCAACGGATAATACCTTGCTGACCTTCGGCTAGATTAAGGTGATAGTTATCTTCATAATAAGTATATGATTATGATAATATGTTTTGTTCCCGTTTATTCTCTTCTTTTCTCAACATATAGGAGTTTAATTTTTACTTTCTCTTGTCAATACTATTTGATAATTTATGTTAGAAAATGGGTAAAAAGAATGAGTATATATATATGTACATTTTAGTTCGAAAGTATAGGAATCATTCACGAACACAAATCGATTTTCGAAATGTAAATTCTCAAAGGTTTTCAATTTATGTATGTCCTCCATGTAAACTGCAGACGACAAATTACACAATAAATTTAAAAATTTAACCTCAAGAAGCATATAAGTTCCCACAATCAAACTCGCTCATACTCTTACCAAGCCTAACGGTTAGCCCAGACAAGAACATCTTCTTCAAGAAGCTCATCACTGCACCTTTGCTCTCTTGCACAAAACCGACGACATACGACACGCAAATCAAGTTAAAACTCCGCAATCTCCTCTCTTTTGCGTAATCCTCTAACCCCTTTTCTATCCTTTCAGCGTAATGATATTCTCCGTCATTAATTTTTTTCTCATTTTCTGACAGAGCTTTCGCTATAGACCTTGCGAGAACGACGCTATCTTCTAAAGCCGCACAACCGCCCTGCCCTATATCCGGCGTCATAGGGTGGAGCGCGTCGCCCGCTACGCATACGTTTTTCTTCGCGATATTTCCGAGCAAAATGTACCATGGCAATCTGCATTTTAAGGGAAAGCACGAGATGAAATCGAGCTTCGTTCTCTCTACCATTTGCTTCACGAGCCTCGGCGCGTTTTGGACGTTGCTCAGAACAAACTGCTTCATTCCCAATGGATCGTGCTTGTTTTCGTCGTCTGTTGTTAATCACAACAACAACAGCAACAGCAACAACAACAACAACAATATTAATAAACTCATAAAGCCGTAGACAAATTGAAAATACCTCCGTCATTAAGAATAAGATATATTCGTCTATATGTTAATTTGATATACTAATTAAAAGCTTTCATCTCTGACTATATTAATTTCTTGCACACCCAATTTGTGTGCGTAAAATATAATCATATTGAAATTATTTTAAATTTTTAAATCATAATTTCCAGTGTTTAATATGAAATATAATTTTTAAATATATAAAAAGAAACTTAGTTGTAGAGGCATAAGTACAGTAAATATAGGAGTGATATGAAAATTACTTAATTAAGTAAATTACAAATGAGGGAGTAAATTGCAAATAAGTTACACACCAAATTGCGGCATTTTTATATCCACCCCAAATCAATTATATAATCTAGATACTAAAAACAATAATCCCACATCTCAGAAAAAATTTGAAAATAATATGGAACTCTATATATTCATATTTTTATACATCTGAAAGACTCTCAATATCTATCTATCTAATACCAATTTGAATAGTAACCCAACTAACAGCCTATAATGTCAAAATACTATTTAGGGTAGAGTGAATTATTATCACCTGCATATATGTCAATATATATGTCGATATTTCTGTATTACAAATACGTACACTTACACTTATAAAGGGCAGAAGGGCAGGTGTAGAACCAATATAAGGTCTTTGCATCGACGGGGAGGAAACCAAATCGAACGCCTCGAAGGTAGAGATGGAACTTCGGATCGACGTTGTGCTCCTCTTCGAATTCCACGAATCCCCTAATCTCCGATCGACCGACGCTGATCGGAGATCCAAACCCTAACCACTTAGCCACTCTTGAATTGATACCATCACATCCGATTAAAACCTAAACGGGACAGTTACTACACAATACTGAATTAAATCCATCGAACACAATATTATTGTAATGACAAATAATGATTTTGGTTAGGGTAAAACCTTAGTTTTGACAAGTGAACCATCCGCGAGCTGCAGCAGTTTGAATTTTCCAGATTCTTCTATGGAGACTACCTTCGAAGAGTATCTTATGGTCCCCTCTGGCAACTCCATCTCTAGGGTTTCTAACAAACGTTTTCTTCGCATGGTACGGCTTTCGCCTCTTTCGCTGTAATTGACAGAAACAAAAAAAGAGGTTTTTCCTCGTTTTCTTTTCTGTTTTTTGGTTTTCGTTACAGAAGAGGGAACAAAAAGGGTTGTAAGAGAAACGTCACTAGTTCTTTTCGGCATCAGGGTTTTGTCTGGAATCTTGAGATAAAACCTTAAAACTGCTCCCAAAAAACATAATCAATGCAATATATTAAGCAGCAGCAGATAAAATAAATGTTTGAATGAGCTTACCCTTGAATTTTTATGGTTTCTTTTCTGAGCTTATCTCCTACGCCGAGAGCATCGAGCGCTCGCCACGCATTAGTCGACATGCCTAGCGCGAAACCAGTGGTTCTCAAGCTGTCCGAAGACTCCAAAACAAGGCTACGTATGCCCAACCTGTTGAAAATAAACTTGATTTGGGCATAAGATAACAAAGTTAAAGAATTTAGCTATTGTGCTTAGGAGTAATAATAGTCCAATATCTAAAACATTTAGGATTATCTAGAGTTAATGTAGAAACATATAGAATTAGGGAGAGTTCTAGATGAAGATGTGTTGGCTAAATCTCCGCACATTGAGGAGGTGGAACTAATATAAATAGGGGTGAATCCCTTAGCATTTTGTATCAAGGTCAAGAAAAAAAGAGTTAGCTATATTGTGAGAAGTGAGTTATGTAATAATAAAGCTCCTGATATTAAGTTCCTACCTTCATATCAAAGTCCTAATTTCCAACAAAGTTGTGTCACAGCACTTCTATTTCCAACACAACTTGCTTAATTATAATATCATTATTAATAAAATAATTGAGGTGTGTAATAATAAGCATATACGAATGAATATAGTAAAACGCACCTATGTAGCCCGAGAGCTGTTGCGAGCCCAGCTAAGCCAGCTCCAACTATCACTATATCTTCATTGATTACAGTAGTGTCTTCTGATTGCTGCATAGTTGCTAATTTCGTGAGAGATGTTCTTTCTTTTTTTTTCTTTTTTTTTTCCCTTGGAGAAGAAAATGGTGGAGTTGTTAGTAAGATGATTTTGAGATCAAAGAAGTGCCTCACCGATATAATAATGACAAGAATGCTTTGCTTGTCCGTGATTCATGAGGACGCTAATCAGACAAATGCAATCACAAATGGAGAAATTAAATTTATTCGTAGCTCAATAATTCGAACGATAATTGTCTTTTTGACGTGAAACAGGTGGTAACGGGTGTACTTCGCTTACATACTTTATAATTTATTGCCATAATTGGAATAATTTTTTCTTGGGGAATCTACATAAAAATACCAATTTATATAAAAATTTGCAAGTCAGTACAATGTCAGTGTTTTTTTATATATAGGCACGTATTTGAATAAAAAATTTTGCCCATTGGTACCTGTCCGCCGCAAGTACATGATATCACACATTTAAGTACCATATAAAAACGTATTGTGATACATAATACATAGAGAAAATGGTCATATTAACACATTAAGGTACCATATGGAAACGTTTATAGGTACCATATACGGGTACCATATAAATAAGTGTCGTGGTACATAATACACATATAAGAATGTATGTCAAGACCGAAAAATGATGCACACAGTCGAACGTGTACTTATATGCAAAAATTTCTGAAGGAGGTACTGATTTGCAAATTTTTTATACAAATGGGTATTTTTGTATAGAGTCACCCTATTTTTTTATGGATATATTGTTAATATGCTAGACAAAATCTAAAGTGTATCCTTCAGACCAGATGCTAATTATGGATTTCATTCCATGTAATCACACCTATCATGCATTCATCGAAGATAAAAATGTCCTTTAATAGTGTCATCATGGTGGGCCATTGTCCTTTAATTCCTTCAGGATAAAAATATAGGATCATACTATTTCCACCCCTTTATGGAAAAATGTTATTCACACCCCTAACAATTTAATACTTTCCTTTCTATGTTTAACAATGAGATTTGTAAATTTTACCTTTTGCTAAATTTTTTCATCTTTCAACAACAATAATTTCATTAATTAATTTATTCTTTATCAACACATAGTATTTAATAATACTTCTTAAAGATTACTCACTACTTTTACATTCAATTAAAAAGTAATAATTTTAAATATATAAACATAATATTTAACTTATTTAATAAAAATAATCACATAACATTATATATTATAGACTAAAGAAAAATTACTGAAAACGGTTATAAGTTAACTAGTCAAATACATTTAAATAACATAATGTTCCTGATAGATATCATAAATAGAAATAATATGAGAAGTTTTAACAGTAGCGCGGAATTAAAATATAAAATTATATATTTACAAGAAGTTTTACTATCGTTGGAAATAAACAAGTTAGCAATATTATTTAATTTATTTTTTATTTTGTATGCAATACATAAGTGAAAACTAATATAGAATTAGTCCAACTTGACTTTAATAAGACCTACTATTTTCGTTGTTGCATGCATTAAATATGTGAGAAGAAATAACTTATAAACAAATTAGTTAAACATGTAAAACACATCATTTAATATGGTTAATAAATTGGGGGTGTATCTTATCTTATATATAAATAGAAATGTAGGATGATGCTAGAGGGACACGTGTCCTCTCTCATTTCACAAATCAATTAAAAATAAAAATTAAAAACAAAACGCCCTATGCAAGACGAAAAAATTGGAAGAAAACTCCCCCAACCAACACCAAAATATAATTTCTTCCTATACCTGTCCGGTAAATTCCTTTATTTACTAAAAACAAATCATATAAAAAATCCATCCCACTACACCCATACAAAACGTGACGCGTGTCCTTTACAATTAAAATAATTAAAAACACATACCATCCACTAACACACGTTAACTTTTAAATTGCAAAAATAATTAAAAATAACAACGCTCCATGTTTCAACGTGATTCCCGAGTATTCTTCATGTTACGACCCACTATCGATTTTTTTCTCAAGCGCTTCGCTTTCAAACGCTTCTGGACAATCATTTGTCAATCCCATAGCTTTGGTAATGCCATGAGTTAATATGTCTATTCTTTTACATATTTGTTTTCGGTAATTCATTGTGGACTATGAATTTCGCATTTCATGTTTCAACAATATTCTTGGTGTCTCACTCTTTCGTGATTGATCAATAATGGCAATGCATAATCTATTGAATAGAAGACAAGACTTTGTTCTTTCTTACGACAAAGTGACAGTGGGCAGAGCCTTCGTATGAAATATTTGAAATACTCTGATTGGGGTACAGAACAGTTTGCAGTGCATAGTGAGCTTTTTAGCTCATTTCACTCGATCTTAGAGATGGAAAATAACCAATCTGCTACGACCGACAAGAAGAAATGCGAGATATTAGTGTCATTTGCTATTATCTGGAGTTGAATCTTGGTTTTATTTTATCTTATCGGTGCAACTAAACGGGGGCTTAGTTGATATCTCAACTTATATTCATTAGATATAGTTATAGACCCCGTGCATTGCACGGGCAATAAACTAGTTTAGTAAATAAGGGTGTGAATAGAATTACCGTATGCATTAATGTGAGAAAAAATAACTAGAAAAACACATTATTTAATATTGTTAATAAATGTGTGGGGTGTTAGTAAAACGAGGGTGAATAGAATCATCCTTTCCCTTTGTGATAATAATTAATATAGACCACCAAACTTAATTTCGATTGAGCCTTTATATATTGAATTTGGATTGTATTCTCACCGCAACAATCATCCCATAAATATAAATTGCACAAAGTTTTGCCATCCCACGCTCCACACATTATCAAATCATATTTGTTGTCATTAACACTTAACTAATGATGCGTAGCCTTCGGAAAAATCAGAAACATAAAAATAACGACGTATGTATGAGTAAAATATGGCCGGCTTGGATTTTATTTTCATTTACCATTTTCATAATTAGTAACATCGTATTTTTGTTATCGTATCCATTTGTTATTTCTCCAAGACGAGATTCTGATATTATTTTTTATCTTTCCAAGCAAAAAAAATGAATAATTTTCCTTAAAATAATTAGCATAGAATAGACGCCAGACAAAGCTATTGAAGTTTGTAGTCTGAAGAATCAGTCTGATGATCGAAGATGCTGTGCATTCCATGCTAACTGTATTTTGCAATTAGTCAGCTATGAATTATTAGTTATATTGGGCCGTATATGTTCGGAAAGCCCACTAAGTAGTGATATATATATGTTGTAGAAGGGTTAGAAGTGTACTGATTGAAAAATGTATTGCGCTCGCAGTAAATAAACAGAGAAGAAAGCTTCGTTCTTTATCTTTGATTTCATCTTGTTCAATACACACAAAATTTCTATATGGTATCAGAGCCCGATACGGTTAGCTTCTGAAGATTGAATCAATGGCGACAGAGCAAAATCCTCCTGAGACATGAAGCAACACTGCAAAATTGGAAAATAGACATGTAAAAGAATTTGGAGCATGAGGATGACAATTGCACTTGAAGCAAAAAACAAGATCGGTTTTATTGACGGATCTTGCAAATGTCCAGCTCAAGGCACTCCGCTATTCTCACAGTGGAAACGGTGCGATGCACTTGTGAAGACTTGGATCCATCGCTCGATTTCAGAAGATCTAATTTCAGGTATCGTTTATCATCAAACTGCAGCTGAAATTTGGAGTGATTTGAAACAGAGATATGATAAAATTAATGGAGCACGACTCTACGGACTGTTTAGATAAATATACTCGAGTACTCAAGGAGCTTCCAGTGTCTCTGAGTATTACAATCGGCTCAAACCGTTATGGGATGAGTATGACTCTATGATTCCAACGCCTGCACCTGAAGTGTCCAAGGATTATAAAGATTTCTGTGGATGGCAGAAGATGATGCAATTTCTTATCGGTCTTAATGAGTGCTATCAGAATATAAGGTCTCAGATCTTATTGATGACTCCATTGCCATCACACAGCCAGGTGTACTGTATGGTCTTGAATGAAGAAGCACAGAGGGGAATCAATCTACATGCTACAAATAATGATTCCTCGGTGGCATTAATGACCAATTATCCCTCCAGTACTCACAACAATCTGGTTCCTAATTCTGGAAAAGAAAATCTATACTGTGATAACTGCAATGTTGGACGGCATACTAGAGAAAATTGCTTCAAGATACATGGATATCCACCCAATTTTGTAAGGGGAGGAAGAAGAGGACTTGGAGGTAGAAGAGGCCAAGGCAGAAATACAGTAGGAAGAGGCTACAGAGTAAATAACATCATGGTGCCTGACCTGAATAATGATAGGATGAAGGGGGAGAGCTCAGTTGTTCAGCAAGGATTCACCAATGATCAGTACAGCCAGATCTTGAGGATGCTTGAGAGGAATGCAAGTCTTGAGGACACCAAGGCTGTGGGGACATCAGCTTCAGTAAACAGCACAGGTATGAACACCACAGGTATGGCCCTCGTTAACAGCAGCATTCATTTAGATCCTAATTGCATCTGGATAGTTGATACTGGTGCTAATCACCATATAACTTGCAACAAAGATCTGTTTGATACTGTTGATGATGGTTATGGTGATGTTAATACTGTGAAATTACCAAATGGATCATGCAATAGAGTATGCCTATCTGGTACTATTAATGTTGATAGAAACCTTAAGCTGAAGAATGTGTTATATGTCCCAGACTTTAAGCATAACCTCTTATCTGTGTCTAGACTAGCTAAGGATGAGAATTTACAATTAAGTTTCTTTCATACCATTGCATTATACATGAAATCTCGACTGGCAAGATAAGGGGGATTGGTGAGGAAGAGAATGATCTTTACATGCTCAAACCAAACCCCAATATAATGCCAGTGAGGGATAGTAAACTAGAAGTTAGCTCTTGCAATCATGTTAATAACAGTCCCATTCTTAGTTCTGTTTTCAGTTTGAATAAGAATAACATTGTATCAGTTTGGCATTATAGAATGGGACATATGTCATTTGAAAGGTTTAAATACATGAATGAATTACATCTCAACTTGAATGATTCTGTGAACTATTGTGCATTGTGTCCATTAGCAAAGCATGCTAGAACCAAGTTTCCTATCAAGCAAACTGCTACTAGTTCTATATTTGAGTTGTTGCACATGGATATATGGGGGCCCTATAAGGAGATGACATATAATCATGAAAAATATTTTCTAACCTTGGTTGATGATTACTCTAGAGCTTGTTGGATTTTCCTCATGAAAAACAAGTCTGAGGTAGTAGAGATTTTGAGGAATTTTATGTTATATGTGCAAAATCAATTTGAGACCAAGATTAAGGTAACTAGGAGTGATAATGCATGGGAATTCTTCTCACATGAATGCAATAGTTTACTAACTACCAAAGGAATCATTCATCAAAGTTCACGCATCTATACAATGCAGCAAAATGGCATAGTAGAAAGGAAACATAGGCACATTTTAGATGTTGCACGAGCATTAAAATTTCATTCCAATGTTCCCATAAAATTCTGGGGTGAGTGCGTTAAAAGTGCAGTGTATCTCATAAACAGAACCCCCACTCCTCTTTTAGGAGGAAGAACACCATTTGAGGTAATCTTTGGTAAGAAGCCTAGTTATTCACACCTTAGAATATTCGGTTCTCTGTTTTGCTAAGGTATTACCTCAGAAAGACAAGTTCCAATATAAATCTAGGCCTTGTGTTTTCCTCGGATACTCTACAACACAAAAGGGCTATAGATTATTGGACTTGAATTCTGAGGAGTTTATTATATCTAGAGATGTGCTATTTTATGAAGAACAGTTTCCATATGCTATGTCTGCCCCTGAGCATGAGAGAGGGAGTTTTCCTACACATAATGAACAAGGTTATTATGAAGATTTTGTGACACCTTACCAGCAGCCAAATAGCGTTACCAGTGCGGGACAGCCCCAGCCAAGTGTATCAGAAGAATTAGTGCATGAGAGCACAGGTGATGGGCAGGACAGTTCAGAGCTGGAATCTGGCCCTGAACTTGCATCTGGTTCTGAACTGGCAACTGAGGAACGACTAGGTAGGGAGGTAAGAAGATCAGGTAGACTCTCTAAACCACCTTATTGGCATGCTGATTTTGTGTCCCCTTATGTCTCAGATACAAATATGGTACATGCTACTAAATATCCTCTGTCAAAAGTCATCAGGTATGATAGGATAAGCCCTGAGTATATAACCTTCTTAGCTGCTATTTCAAAGGATAAGATACCAGATTCATTGAGGAAGCTAAGAAGGATAAGAATTGGGTAGAGGCAATAGGGACTGAAATTAGAGCCTTAGAATCCAATAATACATGGAAATTAGTACCACTTCCACAGGGCAAAAGTGTAGTAGGCTGTAAATGGGTCTATACAATAAAGTATAAGTCAAATGGAGATATAGAGAAGTATAAGGCTAGGTTAGTTGCGAAGGGATATACGCAAAAGGAGGGAATAGATTATAATGAGACTTTTTCACCCGTAGTAAAACATAACACTATAAGGGTTGTTCTCTCTTTAGCTGCTATGCTTAAGTGGCCTTTATATCAAATGGATGTGACTAACGCTTTCCTTCAAGGAGATTTAAATGAAGATGTATATATGATAGTTCCACAAGGTGCCAACATTCCAGAAAGCAAAAGAGATCATGTCTGCAAGCTCGAGAAGGCATTGTACGGATTGAAACAAGCTTTGAGGCAATGGAATCATAAGTTCATCGAGGTGGTCAGTAAGTTTGGTTGCATACAGTCCAAACATGATTATTCCCTATATACAAAACAGTGCAATGGTAAAATTATTATTCTATTAGTATATGTAGATGATATCTTGATAACTGGAGATGATATGCAAATGATTAATGATTGTAAGAACTATCTTAAATCCACTTTTCTGATGAAGGATTTAGGGGAAATGAAATACTTCTTTGGGATCGAGGTTGCAAGATCTAAAGAAGGTATATGTTTGAATCAAAGAAAATATATTATTGAGCTCTTGAGTGAAACAGGTATGATAAACAGCAAACCTGCCAATACACCCATGGATCAGAATAACAAGGTAATAAGGGAAAAGATCAACGAGGAGGAACCTGTTCTTGAGGACATCTCTGGTCTTCAGAGACTTGTTGGTAAACTTTTATACCTGTGCATAACTAGACCTGATATTACGTACTCGGTTCAGGTACTTAGTCAATATATGCATAGCCCTAAATATGTACATTTAGTTGCAGCATATAGGATTTTAAGATATCTGAAAGGAACTCCTGGACTTGGATTATTTTTCCCAGCTAACAGCAAACTGCAAATCAGTGTTTTTTGTGATGCTGATTGGGCTGCTTGTCCCAATACAAGAAGATCTTTAACATGTTATCTAGTGAAGCTGGGGGATTCTATCATATCATGGAAGTCGAAGAAACAAACTTTGGTGGCAAGAAGTTCAGCAGAGGCAGAATATAGATCTCTAGCATCAGCCACATCTGAAGTAGTGTGGTTGCTTGGTCTGATGAGAGACTTGAATATTGACAGTTTGTGTCCTGTGCAGATTTGGTCTGACAGCAAATCAGCGATGCAACTTGCAGCAAATCCCATCTTCCATGAGCGGAGCAAACATATAGAAGTAGACTGCCACTTCATTCGAGACAAGATCGAGGATCAGACCATAAAAACAGCATATATTCCCTCCAAGGATCAGCCGGCTGATTTATTAACTAAACCACTTGGGATAGTTCAGTTCAGTTACCTCCTTTGCAAGTATGGTATGATTGATTTATACAGACACCATACTTGAGGGGGAGTATTGAAGTTTGTAGTCTGAAGAATCAGTCTGTTGATCGAAGATGCTGTGCATTCCATGCTAACTGTATTTTGCAATTAGTCAGCTATGAATTATTAGTTATATTGGGCCGTATATGTTCGGAAAGCTCACTAAGTAGTGATATATATATATATGCTGTAGAAGCGTTAGGTGTACTGATTGAAAAATGTAATTTTGCGCTCGCAGTAAATAAACAGAGAAGAAAGCTTCGTTCTTTATCTTTGATTTCATCTTGTTCAATACACACAAAATTTCTACAAAAGCAAACCAAATGACGGATAATACCTTTGCTGACCTGCGGCGAGATTCAAGTGATATTTATCTTCATATAATAGTATATGATTATAATAATATGTTCTGTTCCCGTTTATTATGTTCGTTTATTATGTTCTTTTCAACATATTGAGGGATAAAAACTCTACTACAAACAAACTAGACTAACACTCCAACTAAAAACAAGATTTAATTTGTTAATCCATAATTATGTCGTATTTCACACGCTCCGACTAAATTTAATTAAATCCATGCTAATGTGAAACTCACTCGTCGACCTAGATTCGAAGTGATTTATTGGACAAACATGTACTTCGTTTATTAGAACCTTTTTTAGCATACTAAACACAATCGCATAGTACAATATAGTAGGCAAATTACATTGGAAAAAAAAAACATATTTATATAGTAGGCCAAAAGAACAAAATGGGATGAACATGATTTATATAAATTAAAATATTTTATTCGCTCTCTTTCTCTCCCTCTTTGTCTTCATCGCCAACAGTAGTAGACTTATCAGAATGTGTGGCTCCAACTATCTTCTCTTTCATCTTACCCACTAGCCCTTCCTTCTCTTTGCCGCCGTAATCCACCTCCGCCGCCGCCGGCGGTTTCTCCTCCTCTTCTCCGTCCTTTTTGCCGTCGATGGGGAGCTTCTCTTTGATCGAATCAACCAAACCCTTGTGAAGAACAACATCGCCGCCGGAGCCGTCGTCTTCCTTTCTCGCAACATCATCGCCTTCGTGAGATTTTGCGTCTTCGTACTTATCTTCTTCTTCGGCGGCGCCGTCCTCGTCTTTATTCTCTCCGGCGACTGTTTCGCCGCCGGGGACGGTTTCTTTTATATCTTCTGTGATATTCTGCTTATTCTCCGTCGTCTCCTTATACTGCATTTATTTATTTTAATATAATATAATAAATATATGGCAAAAATAACTCACCACAATCATGGAGACTTACATCTTGCTTTTCCTTCAAATCCTCTTTGTGTTCATCATCTCTTTTGGATTCAAAAACTTCAGCTTTGTCTGAAAATTCATTCGTAGTTTTCTCAACGTTCTCATTCTCCTCATGTGGCTTGTATGCTTGCAATGAAGCGGCCATTTTCCTTTGTTCTAATAAGAAACAACTATGGTAATAATGTACTCCGAAATTATATGTTTTGAAATGTTAGATGATGGGTGTCAGCATGTAAGTATAAGTAGGCGTTTATTTATATTTATTTATGCGTTAGGCAATTGACGTGTGTTTATTCTTCTCTAAAAAGGAAATGTATTGATTGAGGTGCTAATTGCTATCCACCTATGTGATGTGCAGCTGGCAAATATGATTTGGTCTTTCGTCCAATGAAATGAATACACTTGCAATATAAACCGACAAAAGCAAAAGATATTAGTTTCGTGATCCATTAGAAGTTTGTAACTCATCTAATGAATCATGAATGTGAAAATTTGTTATTATTTATCCACCGTCCCCAAAAGATTTATCAAATATGACCATATCATACAACTTAAAAATAATTATGAAACACATCAATCTTTACTATTCTTTCCATCATCATAATTTTGTATGCTTCAAATTATCATATGATAAATTTCCATTTATAAATCGGCGTTGAAACGCCACATGTACACTTTTATAACCAAAGTGTGTTTTAAGAACACTAGTACTTTTTTAGGGGTCTTTTTAAAAACTAGCATTTAACTGGAATCTAACTTTAGCCTTCTCGATTTTACCTTTTAAAGAGTAACCTTCAATTTAAGGGTATTTTCGTCTTTTTACAGGGTGTCTTTTTTTCCACAGTAAAAACCAATATGTTAAATCGGAACCGCGTTAGGGTCGGTGGGCCATAGTCGAGTGATTGTGTAGTCTGACGTTCAAGTAGTAGGTCGTGAGTTCAAATCCCCAACACATATTTTTTATATAAAGCTGCCCAGACTCATGAAACCTCGACAGCGGACCCGTGCTATATAGCAGGGGTCCCGCACATGCTACCAGGAGACCCGCCCATGCTGTGCAGCAAATGCGCGGAACCCCGCTAGCATGGGCGGGTCTCCTGCTGCATTAGGCACAACACAGCATGGGCAGGACCCCTGCAGCATATCACTGGCCCCCTGCTTAGTCCGTGCTATGTAGCAAGGGACTCCGCATTTTTTGGGACCCCGATTAGTAAGGGCATTAAAGTCATTGTACATTTGGAGGCTACGTTTTTAACGTTGACCACGTCAAAGGCCATTTTCTTAAATTTCCCCTTTTTTAGCATACCCTATGTGTGGAAAATATAAAATTAACTATTAGCGGATGATTTTAATAAATTATAAACTGAGGTGGTTATTATGAGTTTTAAAGCTACGTGGTTTAATAAGTTTTTTTACTAATTGATATACTAAAAATAGAATGGGTGGTTATTTTGATTTAATAGATTTTTTATTTAGTGATTAAAGTAAAAAAGTTATGATTAGTCAATTTTGACAGACCGATTGACAATTTTTTATCCCCATACGCTCTTTATATAGATTCCCGCACTAATTTATACATACTAGTATGTTTCGCACGCCCAATCTGAGTGCAAATATATAAAATCATTTATATTATTAATTAATTAAGTTAAAAATAAAATTTTAATTGAAGAATAAACTTGTTAAAAATAAAAATAATAAGGTTAAAATTGTAATTAAAGCAACCATAAAATTGAAGTTGTTTCCTGAAGTGGTTTCTATCAAATTAACAGACCAAATTGTCAGCCACACCTACGTGGTGTTTATAAAAGTAATTTTGTTTTTTTTTTTAATTACAAAAAAAAAACTGGAATGTTTTTTCTTTTTTTTTATCTAGATGTAATATATATTAAGTTATTATTTTGTTTTGAAGGTATAAAATACGTGGGCAATATTGAAAATTTGTAGAAGTGGTGTAAACGTGAATATTTCGAAAATAGACCTATGAATTTGAGAATGAGTTTTAGGAGTTAGTGAAGAATTACTGCATTTTGATATTGAGAATGAGTTTGAGTGTGAGAATGAGTTTCTCGGCTGGAGGTAGGGTGCGCAGGGGGGCGGGGATTCCCCGTCCCCGCGGGGATCCGCCCCGAAAGTGGCGGGGAATCCCCGGTGTTTTATCCCCGCGGGGCAGGGGACTGATTTTTCCCCGCGGGGATCCCCGCCCCGCCCCGAAACCTATTTATATATTATAATATATATAATATTAAATTATACTTTAAATAATATTAAAATAATATTAAATATAGATTAAATAATATTAAATTAATACAAATAATATATAAAATTATAAATTATATAATATTTATAACGAATATATATTTAAATTTATATTATATTTAAAATAAATATTTTTTTTTAAAAAAAAAAAATCCCCGCGGGGATCGGGACGGGGGCAATTTCCTCCCCGAATGTTTCGCGGGGCGGGGACGGGGAGGAAATTGCAACGGACTGTCAAATTTAATAAAAAGATTATAAAAGAGAAACAAAAATATCTGTTTGCTACGGAATTTTTCTGAGTTTCTTCCTAACTTCAAAGCAAAGTTCATCCCTTTTCACCCACATTAAAATAATCATAAATCAAAGCTGGCCACCACCCCACAAAGATCAATCTTCAAATCCAAGAAATGCAAAAAAGGCAGAACAAATAGACTTCTTCGATTGAATCAATCCAACTAACGATAACCTTTGCTTCCAACCACTAAACAAGTATATCATGCACAAAATAAAATCACGCCCACTACATATATACATCATCCTTACAAACTCATCAAGAAAAACTGTTACTACAATGAGGATGATCAAACGGTGCTTCTCAAACCCAATTCGAAGGAAGAAAAAGACGGCCCGCCCCGCAAAACCCAACCCGCCTCCTTCTACGTCACCGAACAAAGTCATACCGCCCAATAAATGGAATCTCCTAAGCGGCGAAAACCGCTGGGAATCCCTCTTAAATCCCCTCGACGTCGACCTACGCCGATACATAATCCACTATGGGCAAATGGCGCAGGCGACCTACGATGCCTTCAACTCCCAAAAGGCGTCGAAGTACGCCGGCGCATGCAGATACTCAAGGGCAAACCTCTTCGCCCGGACTGGGCTCGATTATAAATCCAATCCCTTCAAATATCGCGTGACGAAGTACATATACGCCACGTCATCGTTGGTCGACGTGCCCGAGGCGTTCATCACGAGGTCTCTGTCGAGGGAGGCGTGGAGCAGGGAGTCGAATTGGATCGGGTACGTAGCGGTGGCTACTGATGAGGGGAAGTCGGCGTTGGGGCGTAGGGACGTTTTGGTGGCGTGGAGGGGAACGGTGAGGAACTTGGAATGGGCGAACGACTTGGAATTCGATTCGGTTTGTGCGCCCGAGATATTTAAGGGGAACGGTGACGTCGAGGTGCATTTGGGGTGGTACTCGATTTACACCTCGGAGGACCCGAGGTCGCCATTTAACGTAACCAGTGCCAGAAAACAGGTGCGTTATTTGTCGTGTTTGGATACGAACACTAGTTAAGTCGCTCGCATAGGGTTAACTATTTTTTTGTCCCGTAATTTAAGGAGGGTGACACTAGATTTTAGTGACGTTGGAGACTTAGGGATTTGCAATTGAAGGATACTAAATGTCAAAAGTTGAGCAATACAATGGTACTAAATTTCAAAATTTTTAGCAACTTAAAGGCCATGATAAGTCGAAAAAACTTTGGTGTTTCCTTAAATTGCTTCAATTTTGAGATTTAGTAATTCTTAAACTGCAACCTCATAAGATGGATATCTTGAAACTGCCACGCGAGATTAACTCATAAGTAAGCAATTCCGATGCCATGTGGTTTATTTTCAAATGTTTTAGCATTTGCGGACCACGTAAAAAAAGAGTAAGATTTCGGCGCAATGTGCCCCTAAATGTCGTCAAATTTGAAAGTTAGTGTCCTTCAATTGCATCCTCTAAATTTGATATACTGTAACCTCCACTCCCTTAACTTACGCGAAGAATACAAAAACGAAGAATACCGAATCGCAGGTGCTTACCGAATTAAGAAGGTTGATCGAAGAATACAAAAACGAAGAAGAACTCAGCATAACCATCACGGGACACAGTCTCGGCGCATCGCTCTCGACCCTAAGCGCCGCCGACATAGTAGCCAACGGCTACAACGTCGGTCCGAGCAGAAAACCCTACCCCGTCACCGCCTTCGCTTTCGCAAGCCCGCGAGTGGGAAACCATCACTTTCGCACGACCTTCGAAAAGCTTAAAAACCTACGCCTTCTGCGCGTGAGGAACGTCGAAGACGTAGTGCCGAGGTATCCCTTGTTAGGCTACGAAGACGTGGGCGGAGAATTGGTCGTAGACTCAAACGGGTCTAACTATTTGAAGCGACCCGGGAATCTAAACACGTGGCACAGTTTGGAGGTGTATCTCCACTGCGTGGCGGGTTATAAAGGGAATAGTGAGGGAGGGTTTGAGTTGGTTGTCGGGCGTGACGTGGCACTGGTGAATAAGCATTTGGATTGCTTGAGAGATGAGTATTGCGTTCCTTCGTCGTGGTGGTGCGAGAAGAACAAAGGTATGGTTCAAATGCGCGATGATGGGTCCTGGGCGTTGATGGATCATGAACAAGAGGATAGTTTTTAATGTGATACTTTGTTTCGAATGCTCTTACGTATTAAATTCCGTATATATTAAAGATTGAATTAATCGGGATATCAAAATTGTTCGAAATCGGTAATATTTGAAACTAAAAGTAACATTAAAGAATATGGAGACCAGAAACTCGGTTCTTCCAAACGTTATTAACTAAAATGTCATTTCCCTTTTGAGAGAGAGAACTATTTAACGAACTACTTTGAATGTGAATCATTACAAGTAAGTGATGAATTAGCATGATATAAGAACTCATCATGTCATAGCTCGTGAATACGAATCCTAAGACTTAACAGATAGATAAATAAAATATTTAAAAAAATAAGCGAAAACTCAACGAACATAATATAATCTAATGCTCTCTCATCAAATTTAAGTTTTAGATAAAAAAGAAGTAATAATAATTTGCGAAAACTGTAGCAGAAAATGATGCTTTGTGGGTCAGAATCTCCAAGATCCATCTTGAAATGAGTAACGTATAAAACACTATGGACTTAAATTTTCACAGACAATAATTTACCATGGGCTTATTTATATAGTGGTCCATATCAAATCACAAGACAGATTA
Source organism: Craterostigma plantagineum (assembly GCA_027422505.1). Taxonomy (NCBI): domain Eukaryota; kingdom Viridiplantae; phylum Streptophyta; class Magnoliopsida; order Lamiales; family Linderniaceae; genus Craterostigma; species Craterostigma plantagineum. The sequence continues at coordinate 28,029,700 of JAPQWV010000003.1, read as the reverse complement.
AGGCAGATGAAGAAGCTACTAATTTATTTAATTAACGACATTTGAATACAAATTGTTTATGAGATAACTGACTATCATAACTCAACGCACCATTTTCTACACAGACTAGACACTAATAATTAATTAACCACACAATAGACGAGATTAAGAACTTCATGCCAAAAGCCAGAAATTCTTGTGCCACCTTGTGCTGATTAAGTACCCACCAACGCCTTTGCTCTGTTTTGTAACGCCTATTGTTAAGCAATCCACATTGTCGATGCACTGTTCGACGAAATGCTCAGAGCTGCTCTGCACACAAAGGCTGCAAAGGACATTTCTTTCAGCTTCTAATATTTGTGTGTGAAACGTTTTGTATGTAATAAAAATTACCAGCTGAGAAATGGCGAAGCCCTCCTCTGTCCCAAGACAAGAACAGAGACCTCAAGCTTCTTCACTTGGCTCATCACAGTCGCCATCTTCGGCCCTTGAATCACAAGCGCTTCTATTTCCACCTTCGGTTAAATCCCAGAAAGAAATGTTCTTTACGCATCCCAGAAAACGAAAAGGAAAGGAAAAAAAAATCGACTTTATAAAACTACCTCAGGCCTGCAAGCTTTGCAGAGCGAGCCAAGAGTAGAAGCGAGGTAAGAAGCAGAGGAAACAGAGTATTCCGACGAAGCAGAGGAAACAGAGGACACTATGTGGACGAGCGTGAGTATATCTCCCTTGTTAGCGACGTGGGTAAGAGCCCACATCATGGCTTGCTTCGTGTGTGGCGTCTGATCCACGACCACCATGACCCTCTTCTTCGCCGCCGTCGCCGTCATCAGCTCGCCGCCGCCGTAGGAGTTCTTGTCGCTGGACCATCTCCTTGAAGCTGAGTTCCACGCCTCTTTGCTGCTCAGTTGCCTTAGGAATGAGCTTGAGCTTGCCATTCTTGATTCAATTGAGCTCTCAAATGTGTACTGTGGAAAAGGATACTTAATGGTGTGGTTTGAATGGTACGTACTGTGTGTGTGTGAGAGAGAGAGAAAGAGAGAGAGTAAAAACAGAGACTGTACTGATATGAAGAGAAAAAACAAGGACGATGTGTACAAAAAAGGAGCAGAGCAGAGACAAACATGGAGAGGAAATCAAGGAAGAGGTGAGTTTATGATGAGAAGATAGGAGGGTTTTTTTTTATTATTAAATTTAAAATAAATGAATGAGTGCGTTTTTATTGTATAATATATGTAAATAAAAGAAATAAATTTGGGTCACGGGGATCATAAGTCATCATCTGCAAAAGTAGTAAAACAAATCATTAATGGGGTCAGCTTTCTTTTATGTCAATCACATCGGAAATCTTTTGCTCATCTAAAGCGCCTACATCAATCTCCGCCGGGGTTAGACTATATTTATCCATAACCTTCGCAACCGATCATGAGAATAAAATATTAATTTCTCTCTCCTCCACATTCACAACCTACATCTCAACAATTTTCATACTTTATCAACAACCCATCACAACCTATAATATTTATTTTTTATAATTATTTTTAGTAGTATTTGAATGTTTGAAAATAGATTACATTATATGATATAACATTTAGATACTTTGGTTATTGGAGATAGAAAAATAATATGAATTATAATATATTATACAATATAATAGAGAAATAGATAATTTGAAACTGTGACTCAAATGTAGCAATATTAGTCTCTATTTGTGGAGAAAAAATCTTACATTTGGTAAAAAATTAAAATAAAATTTAATAGATAATTAAATTTATCATAAAAATCAATAAAACTCACAAAAATAATTTTGAAAACTGTACACAACCGGTTGGTGAACTAGGTTGGTCCACCAACCGGGTTGTGAGAGGTTGTGTGGAATATTTACTTGTTTGATTTATTTTATTTAATTATATTGCACAACCGGTTGTCCGGGTCATTGATAAACATAGTCTTATAGACTTGGAGTTATTATTTGTGACACAATGTATAATTTATTAAATTAACGTGAATTTTAATCACTTCCTTATGTAATATTTTACGATATTATGCTATACTATACTGCACTATAAAACACTTTGTCATGATTAAAATATGCAGTATTGGTGTTACGGAAAATATTCACAACATACGTTGTAGAAAAGTATACATATCCTATATCAAGCAAATTTTAATTATTAATCATGATTCATGAAAAGAAACTATATTCTAAAAATGATATGAGATTAAAGAAACAAAAATAAATATAAAATAGGTGAATCTATAGAAAAATATCCAATTGGATAAAATTTTCACATACATACCCATGTCAGAAAATTTTACAGATAGGTACCAATTTAATTTTTATCAGTTTCTTTAGTCATGTCGTACCTTCTTGTGTGTATATTGCGTACCATAACACGTTGATATAGGGTACCTAAATATAGCATACGTCGTACGTACGGCATGCCTGTGTGTTACATAGGGCGTACCTAAATATAGCATACGTCGTACAATTTTCTGTTATATGGGGTACCCAAAATGTGTTGATATAGGGTACCCAAATGTGTTGTATGGTGTACTTTCGGGGATCGGGTACCTATGTGCAAAAAATTTATTCTGTTAGGTACCTATGTGTAAAAAATTCTGATAGATTACTAAATTACAAGTTTTATCCAATAGGTACTGATATGTAAAGACGCTATATAATGTTGTCTTGCCCACAATATTCGTCGAAGCAATTATGATTTTAAAGATATAACAACAAATATCTTTTCGTTCTTTATTAGTTTCTATTTCCACTTTTTCTAGCACATTCTTCAAAGGGGAATTTTATGTCAGGCCCCACTAATTTTTCAATTTACTTGTCAGGCCCTATTACAGAAATAATAAGTTTAAAGGACCTACTTTATGTAAAATTCGAGCTAAAGGACCAAAAACTATGATTTGACGAAAGTACCCTTACTAAAATGCTCTTTTTATGTTACTCAGTTACAGTATATTGTTACTATATGAAACAGACACGTTATTTTTTGATAATATTATGTTACTCAGTTACAGAATTTTGTTACTTTAGGAAACAGACACGTTATTTTTCAATAATATTGTGTTACTCAGTTACAGAATTTTTTTCTTACACTGAAACGAGCACAAAAATATTGGAATGCCCCATCCAACCGATTATGTCATGTTGGATTCACTGTGAGATTGACGACGCACGAGGTAGAATTTGCTTGTCTAATTAGGGTACAAATTCGAGAATATAATGGTAAATCGAATCTAGATTTCGACATAAATTGCAAGTAATCGGTATAAATTCGAGGTACCCATGAGAAATTGAGGTCTATTTTACATTATTGAGTCAATAACGATGTGATTTATGCAGTTTTCATCTGTTTTTTAGTGTCGTTTGTGATTTTCGTTCTTTTCTCCCGATCCATTGGTTGTATACAAAATGTGTTATTTACAATAGACAAGGTGTTATTACCTTTAAGCGACGTGTTAGTTCTAAGTCAACATTTGTTATTAACCATAAAACATTTGTTATTTTTTGCTATGTTATAAGTATTTCTTTTTACACGATTTAGGGAAAATATAATATTTGTTTCTTGCAACTAATCGGTATAAATTCGAGGTACCCATGAGAAATTGAGGTATATTTTACCTAAATAAGTCAATAACGACGAGATTTATGCAGTTTTCATCCTATTTTTTAGTGTCGTTGTGATTTTCATTCTTTTTCTCCCGATCCATTGGTTCTATACAGAATGCGTTATTTACGACAAACAAGGTGTTATTACCTTTCAGCGACGTGGTACTCTAAGGCATCATTTGTTATTAACCATAAGACATTTGTTATTTTTTGCTATGTTATAAGTATTTCTTTTTTACACGATTTAGGGAAAACATAATATTTGTTTCTTGCAACTAATCGGTATAAATCGAGGTACCCATGAGAAATTAAGGTCTATTTTACCTTATTGAGTCAATAACGACGATATTTATGCAGTTTTCATATGTTTTTTAATGTCGTTGTGGTTTTCGTTCTTTTTTCTCCCGATCCATTGGTTGTATACAGAATATGTTATTTACGACAAACAAGGTGTTATTACCTTTCAGCGACGTGTTACTTCTCAGTCAACATTTGTTATTAACCATAAGAATTTTTCGCTATGTTATAAGTATTTCTTTTTTACACGATTTAGGGAAAATATAATATCCGTTTCTTGCAAGTAATCGATATAAATTCAAGGTACCCATGAGAAATTGAGGTCTATTTTACATTATTGAGTCAATAACGACGTGATTTATGCAGTTTTCATCTGTTTTTTAGTCGTTTGTGATTTTCGTTCTTTTTCTCCCAATCCATTGGTTGTATACAGACTGTGTTATTAACATATATGAGTCGTTATTTTTAATGTAGGATGTGGTATTTTTGTGTGACGATTTGTTATTTACTAGAAGAGATGTGTCATACGTCGCTAAGTGATTTGGAAAAACACAAAAAAATAAGTTCAGCTCCGTCGAGCTCTACTACGACGACAGGTCATGGTCGGACCTCCTCGTCTGCTCACGAAGGTCGAGATTACAGGCGGAAATCGAGCTTGAAGATTAGATCGCTCGTTGGAGAAGACAATGGCATATGTTTGTAAATATTGCATCTGTTAGTGGATAAATATGTCATATCGCGTAGTTTCGGTATTATCTCTCTAAGAATTTTAAAAAGTAGGTCCTTAATACTAACTGAAACTATATTGGGGCCTGAACACTATTTAAAAATGTTAAGAGGGCTTGACACGTAATTAACCCTTCTTCAAAAGAAATGGACATGATTTGCAATAATATCATATTTGACTATATTTAACAACTTTGAAATTACCATCTGGAAATATTTCTCAAAATGTGAACCAATCAAGTTTTGTAGATGCTGATAGCACATATTGTCTTACGTAATTACATTCATGTATTTCCTTTTATTATTCCAAAACAGTTGCAAATGTACAATGTGAAAAAATACTAATATTTGAGTTAATCTAATGGACCCATTCTGAAAGTCTCTTGTAGTAACATTAAGGAGATCTGTAGTTTTCAACCTCAGCTGTGTTGAGCCATGACATGATAGACAAAAATCAAATTAGAAAAGTGCGATTCCCTATTATTACCTTTACCATGCTGATATCACAATAAAAAGGACTCTTAAGAATCTAAGAATAGTAATATATAATATCATGTTGAACATATTTGTGAAGATTCAAAATTAAGTAGACAAAAAAAAGAATACAGACGAATACACTTGATAAAATTGATACATTTTTTCTAAATACTTTTCCAAGTCGATCCCCCAGAAATAAAATAATGGGTTGAATTGAAAGTGAAAGGACATCGATGAAAGCGCGAAATATAATGGGCCTTTTGCAGCCGTACGATTTCCACGCTATAATATTAGCTTTGATTTTGATATATTTGTCACGCATATTGCCATATATACTTACTTATCCAAAAAATAAAATAAAATAAAGATGTCCTTTGTGTGATAAATCTTTGTCAGTTTCATTTCCTTGGAAATATAACATTTATTGGATTTCTATATAACAAGACAAAGGTTAGCATACAGTAAAAAAAAAACTCCGTACGTTATCGCATTGGTTAAATATTTTGTCTTCCCTTCCATTTCAGCACCCAAGGTAAGGAACCCGAGTTAACCTTCCTTGCTTCTCGTGATCAATTTTTATATTAAAAACATCATTTAAAATCATTCTTCAATTTTATTAGTTCCAAAAGTTAGATCCACTAAATATGTGAAATATATCATGTAAAAAACCTATATGGGCAAAAGAGTTATAATTTGACATTGTTTGCATACTATTGCACCTACCCATTGGACTTACTTGGTACCAAATGTCAGTATTTATCAGGTTAAATTAATCCTTATATGGGCAAACTATTTCTCGTACTACTTTGTGTTGTTCTCTACATCTTATATGACTTCATTCTCCGTTGAATGATTCTCTAAAAAAAGTGGGCTTGTAAAAATAGTAGCAGTCATATTCCTAAAACTAAGGCAAACGACTAGCATCACTTCTTCACTCTATAAATAGCAAAACAAGAAGAAAAAAAAAGAGCATAACACAATCATCATAAAACAAAAACGATGATAATTAAGCCAGAAAATGAAGTCATCATCACCGTCTACACCGTGTCGAAAAATCCCAGATCCGACGAACAAGTAAACATAGACAATAAAAGCGATTCACAGTCGTGCTCTTCGACTTCTTACCATCGTGTAATGAAAGCCCCTCAAGGCTACAATCGCCGTGCACAGCTCATGGCACGTGCCCGTGAAATGAGGCGTAGGGCAAATGAACGACGACAAATTATTCAAAGGCCCGTTAGAGATAATAGGCCGCCGAGGAAAAAGGTAATGCGCTACTATAGTCGAATAGAAAGTAGTTACGCATATGTATAGAATTCTGAGATTTATGATATACGCAGAGATTGGGGAGATGGGCGATGGCAATTGTGAGCATAAGATCGGTGTTTTCGAGGAGGAAATCTGAGTATGAGCCTATTAATACGGAGAAGTACAGCGATGCTGATAGGTTATGGAGCAACATTCGACGAAGCGTCGAGAAAAGGGAGTCGAAAAGTAAAGGCGGGAAATATTTGGAGTTCTGCGTAAGTTGCAGATAAACAGAGGCTAAAAAGTGTGATCTATGGAGGTTATGATAACCTTCTAACCGTCTTTTGATTTTTATGTGCAGGCGAAGTTCAAACGATTCTTGAAGGATATGTCATGCTGCAGATGTGTTAGTTAGTACATATGAAGCGATCAATCTAATATATTTCCGAGTGTCGCTATTTCTTTATTTCGACTTGTTAATAAACGAAAGTCTCCTTAAACGAAAGTATTCCCAACTATGGAACAATAAAATACCAATTCGTTGCATACGATAAAATGGTCACCAATACTTACAGGCATCTGCTTTTTCGCAAACGTAAAAGCATTTCTCGACGAGTTCCATGAACGACGCTGAACCTTCTAACATCTCTAGAGCTTCTATGGACAGCACTGCTTTGCTCTTAGAGAATACTCTGTGATTTGAACCAAAACAAGTTGATATCAACGACAGCAATGAACTCTACAATATCCGAAAGAATCCACAAATAGAATGAGGGCATTTGCAGATTAGCAAACAAAATTAAACGATACATAGGTCTATAACTTTCTTTGGATGCATATGTTTCGATGTTATTGCAGCAGTACAGAGTAAAAGCATGAGATTCATATTCATTTATGCAACGGAAAGCAATTTACATCAGGTTCAGATCCTTCAACACATACATATGGAAACATATTACGATTGTTATTCTGAGCATCTCTTACCACTCCGTGGATTTCTGTGCACTGATCTTGTTGTAAAAGTCTGTAAGCACTCTTCTACGAGCTGGTTTGGGTTTGAAAGTCTTCTTCCGAAGACCGAAGATTTCCTGCACCAAAGGTACATGAACAAGCACAAGCTTCCATGCCAAGAACCAGCCTGCACACAGCACAACGATGATAGCACCATAAAACTCAACTGATTCAAGAAAATGGCAACATATACACGAAAACAGATTTCGAATGTTATCGTTCAGGGGGCAATTTCTACGTTCGATAAGCTTTCATGGAATCGTACATAAATTCAAAGTCCAAACTTCAGGTACGTTCAACCCAGTAAAAATTCAACTAGGTTAAGAATCTACGATCGCAAAAATCCCGACATCCGTAGAATCTGAACAAGTGAAAATCGATAATTTATTCAGACAACTCAACCAGTTCACACACATCCACCTGAAATTAGTTGAAACATCGTCGAAGCGAGAAAAATTACCTAAAGATAATAACGCGAAAGTGAAGATAACCGCAGCAATAGGTCGGAGAAGAAGAAGATGGAAGTAATCCGTGTACGAGAGATCCGACGATTCCATAAGAAAAGATTCCAAGTTTTCTTCTTCAGATGAATACGGTAGAGAAGAACCAAATTTTGACTCCCCCCAATATGTCGCTTAAAGTAGTCAAATTGGAAGGAGAATCTATTCGGAAAGTCGGTAGCTTTAAAAATCTTTTGGGGTGATTTTATTAAGGCAATAAAGTATAAAATATAGGAGTATATAATATACATTAATTACACATTTATATTTTAAAAAAGGGATAATTTCACTTGTTACCCCTCTTGTTAAGTCTTTTCACCCAAATTTATGATACCCTTTGAAGTATGATGAAGGATAACCACGTATCAAAATCGGGATTTTCATGTGCTGCAGCCATTAGTTGTTGATGTGACCACAAAATATGATCAAAATACCCTCAAATTTATTGTATAAATTAGACAGAAACAAAAGATAAAATTAAAAGACTTAAAAAACACCAAATTGAAAAATACATCGAAAAAATCAAAATTTACACCGAAGTCGAAATTTTCGAACCACGTCTACCTCCCACTCACCGGAGGATCCCATGTACCAGGAATGATTAGTCTCGCTGGCACCTGTGTTCGTCTCATGTCCGATGTTGAGATTCAAATTCGATTTAGACTGAACTTAGTCGGAGTGTGGGGACTACGGTGACGTTGTGAGGAGATACCTACCTGATCGAAAAAGAAAAATAATTGTGACTATAAATATAAAAAATTATAAAGGTAACAAAATAAAAAAAGAATTAACGAAGGTATTTCCAATTGGCCAAACAAATTGAATTGAACCAGTTACTATCAAAAGTCTCTCAACTTTATAAATAGCATAATTAGTCATGTATTTTCTACATTTCATTACATTTTAACGATGCACAGCTCATACGACATCGTTTGACCAAAAGTTTCTTACAAATAATTCAGATACAAATCCAAGAAGACGCGGTAACTAAAGTCCTCTCTTGCCATATGCAAGAGACACTTCTCTCCCATCATCACTCTCCAAAATCCTAAAACCACCATTAACGTCTCCATTATCGAAGCTCAAGCGAAAACAGTTACAGTTCGTCATTCTCAACAGCAGTTTCGCCTGCGCCAAAGAAACAGAACTCATCTCAATCCCCATAAATCCATAACTCTCCATTCTTCTTTTCAGCGTTGTCTCATTAGCGCCATAATAATCTCTGTAACAATAACGACTCATCGCACGTTTAATTTGCCTGCCCAAATGATTCTTCTCAATGTCCAACCTCTCTACGCTTTCTAATGGTAGGCATCGATCTAAAGAGTCGAAAATCGCCGCAAAGTGATGAAGCGATTCGGCGAATAACGAAAGGAAGCTCCTTTTATTGCTTCGAACGTCTCCTTGCTCGACTAAGGTTACTACCGAGGGTTTTAGCGAGCGTACGTATCTTAACGTCTCAGAAGATGATACTGAATTGAGGGAAGAAGAGATTAAATTCACGGCAATCGTTTCGTTCTTCTTTATCTTCGTCGCCCACTTATTGAAGTTCGAACCTCTTACAATACCGTCGAAATCAAATGTCAGATTAGGGTATTCTACAGAAACTCATCAGCCTCGATTCAGTTTCTTGAAGTTCTTGGCAGTTATTACCAAATCCAGTGATTTTGAGGAAAACCCTATTCGTATTTCCTCCATTTTCGGACAGCTGATGCATCAAAGAGGGCCACTGAAAGCCATAGGAAACGTCGAAGTCGATCACATGCAAAACCCAAATGTTGTTTTTGGTGGATTTTTTTCCTCTCATATAGGCTTCGAAAATGGCTTGATTAGCAGCGAAGTGAGCGAACTGATAAAAAGGCGAGACTTTGTAGAGACGGGTAAAAGCCAAGAATTCTTCGTCGGGATTTGGCGTTTTCGGTACCATTTCGTGCGATTGAGAAGAATATGGTGAGAAGAGCCTCGAAACGAGGGCATCGGCGAAGTAAGCTGAAACTCTTTCGAGTGCGTCGTCTTTCAAGCTGACGATTTGATACAGTTTGTGGAGATTATCCACAGCTGAAAAAACATCGTTTTTCTCTATCGAAGTTGCTGATGTAAGAAGTAATCGTATCAAACGAAGTCCTCTTGATAAGTCGTCGTCTCTTGTTAAAGCATTTATACCTTTTGGGTCGTTGCTAGGCGATTTTTCCCTCGTTTGAAACAAGGAAAGTCTTTTTCTTTTCGATTTTCCCGACTTTTTCGAATAATGGGGAGTGAAAGGCTAAGGCTTAGAGAATCATCTTCATAAGCTATATTTCCCTCCATCTCTCTTTGACAAATGCAAAGGAGATGATGATTTGATTATAACTTATAAGGGTAGGAAATGTGATTGAAGACAATGGTCTACATAGCGTAGGGAAAGAATAATGAAGTTGCTTTATATAGACTTATAAATGTGATGAATAACGATAACAAGAGAGCATCTATATATCTCTCATGCAGAATATGCGATGAGGGGTGTACTTTTTTCTTTTTCCATTTGCAATGAGTTTAGGAGATATCAAGAAATGCTATAGTTTTGAACTATGGATTCCCCTAAAATATCTTGTATTGTATCCCTTTCTGTGTAAGCAGATTGTTTAGACATAAGAACACTTTGTGTCACTATTCGGGGCTTAAAGAAGCAACGAAAGAAGATTCGATTCTTCGATCAAAGCTAAGGCTCGATAGGGACTGCATAATGTCCCCTACATCTATTGAAAACATCACAATCCATTTCAGTTCTACCTCAGATACGTTAATAACCAGCATATCTATAATTTTTATACCCCCAAATCTATTTCAGATGGAAAATCCAAGAAAACGTCGCAGAGTTTTATCTCAGTCGAATTACAGGACAAGTCTAAAACCCGGTGTCCTTTTGCTTAGTTTAATATGATCAAGTGCTTTCGAGTAGACTCCTCGAGGCTGAGATATTTTAATTCGTCGATAAAACTAACAAACATATATTATCCACAAAAGGGTAATTATCCAACACCCATTACACGAACATTGTCAAAGATAACAATATCACATAATTCAGAAAATAACCTCAATGTCCTTAAAGCCCCTGTTTTCTTTTTCTCCTTCCCAAGCTCCCTCAACTGCCTTCAGATTTCTCCAGAGCTGTCACGGAAGATGCATAAGCTTGAATGAGTTCATAACCCGACAAAGGATAATAGTTTATATGCACAGAGAAATCGCCAGTCATAACATTTAAATTTTGTGTTTTCGATCAAAGCTTAGGGACAGAAAGAACTGACTGTTATAGTTGAGAAGCTTCTCTATGAGATCCACGTGAGTCATCAGCATTCTTCGGCAGCAGTAACGAACAAGACCCAAAGCATCAAGAGCATCTCTGTGAATATCAGCATATCAGTAAAATTGAGGACTCATACGATTAAATCACCGACATATTTTCATCCCACTGCTCATAATGCATAGATACTTGAACTTTGCAGTACCGAAAAAAACTTCCAATAGAGAAGTATTACCAATATCCCTTCATACAAACTTCAAAGAAGAGCACAAAAAAAAAAGATCTTTTCTGACAACAAAATTCAAGCGAAATCGCTCTTTTCTACAACAGATTGAAAAGAAAACAAACAAATAACTGACCGAAGCCAAACAATAAACAGTTTGATGGCAGTAAAAAGGAAAAAGGAGGGAATTGCAAAATACGAACCCTTCAGTATAATCGGCCTGAAGCAAGTCAAGGTAGGTGTCCCACTTGTGCCCAATCACCTGCAAATAACAAATTTTACATAAAAAAGGAACAACAATCAGCATCCCCGATGATCATCCTCGTCTGTTTGACGAAGAATATCTTTGTTATTACAATAACTAATAATAAAGAAAAACCATCGCGCGCATGCAAAAGGAATTGGAACAGTCTACCTTCCCACAAGTGAAGCAACGCACTGGAATAATCATCCTTGATTCTTAAGCTCTAGGGTTTCGCTCTTTGGAATAAGCCTCAACGCACAAACCCTAAGGTGTAATCTAATTTCTCAAGGAAGTACTTTCGCGCTTTTATTGATGAGCTATATGGACCCAACGTTTGGGCTTTCACTGATGGCTATTAAACATCATCTGGGCCTTTATTGATGGGCTACGTTGACCTGTTGATAGATTGGGCCCATTTAGCATTCTATGAAATTAATTAAGCTATGAATTGATATTGGACTATAGCCTAGCCATTAGTCTAATTAATTTGCAATAATTAATTAATTATTTGATCTTTCGCTAGAGAGACATTAATTTGATCTTTACCCAACGTGAGACTAGACGCATAGGCTATGGGAATTAGTCCCGAGTTCATAACTTTAGTTGTCTCATAAACGTTAATTAGATTTAGAATTCACAAACTTGGTAGAAATGAGACATAGCCCGAATGATTCGTACCATTTTTTCAGCCGAAGTTCAAATCCAATATAGTAAAAAAAAAAAGAGTGATAAGTATGATATTTAACCAAAGTCTTACGCCTATCTATCTACAAATGAACGAATTTCGGTTCGCACCCTAAAACCTAAACCCGAAACTCATATTAGTACACTAACTGATAATGATGTTTAAATTCATATGGAATTTAGTGAGAGACCATTATGTGTGTATATGATTTGTTTTTGTATAGAATTTTAATTTATAATAGACTTTAATTCATTAGAAGTATAGATCAATGATTTCTAATCTTTCTCTATATATGTACCGAAAATAGCCAAACACTCTCTAAGGTTTGAACGAATATGGGTTTTCCTTCTCAATCCCAATTCGGACGATTCTCATCATTCGACAAAAATTATCTGTAAAAATCCTCTGAGCAAACAATGGCGACATCGAGGCGGCCAATTAATCCATCTCGGCGCGTGTCGGAATTTGGGTCTGCTCCATTTTCATCGTCGCTTCATTTGAGATCTCAATCGCCGTCGTATTTAACCATTGCCCTCATTGTTATGGTACTAACGATCTCGTTATTGTAATGCTCCTACTGTGATTTTATGCATTGGTTCGCTTGTTGGATGGTTCGTTGATTTCGTTTTTTGCTTGCATTTTCTTTTTTCAGGGAATACTGTCCATCATATACATCTACCGTGGCCGAGGTATGAACCCTATTTCATCTTTGACATGGATGATTATTAGTGTTTCGTTGGAGTGGGACTGATGGCGGGTTTTACTTTTCTGGTTTTTGAATTGGTAACAGCTGAATATTGACAGAGAAGAAAAGTATTTTTTTTTTGTCTCATATGGTTGAAGCTTTTCGTATTGTTTCCCCCCCAATGAATCTATGCTGTAACATTTATTACCTAGTGCAAATTTGTTTGTCTTATTTCTTGATGATGTTGTTTATGACCACTATTGTTATTATTTCATCTGCTTCTATGGTTTTTTTGGCTAGTTATCAGTATGCAATTGGACCCTCTTCAGCATTTTGAAATTTTGTAGTTCAATATGGCACGCTCTTACAATTTAGTTATCATGTATTGGTTTATTTGATAGGTAATTCTGGAGATTACGGAGCTGTTAGTCGATTGCAAGGTATTCATATTACATATGTGTATTTAGTGTATGTGGTTTCTTGAACTGATCACTCTTCAGAATAGATTTTACTCCTTGTTTGTATATACTTTGATGCATGATCTGTTTGAAGTTGTGTACCCAAGAGAACTGAATTAGCATTAGGCATAATCTAATGCGATCTTTCCTCAGTGCATTACATATGCAAATAGGGACTCATATCAAGATATTTAACCACTAAAGCTGTATTTTATGCATGTTCGATAATGCGATTTCAATTGCACGTTGTCCAAATCCAATGGTCTATATATTTATCCACTCTTGATTTTTTCTTCTGAAGATCTTAATCAATGCTTTTAACGCCTAAATAGATACATAACATTTTCTTGATATAGGATCGTCATTGCACCTCACACATCAATCCACAAATTCTTACGTTAATCTGTAATTTCAGGCGACTATTCATGTACGAGCGAAGTCCACCGTGCCATACCTTTCCTGAAAAAGGCATATGGAGACAGCATGCATAAGATCTTGCACGTGGGCCCAGACACATGTTCTGTTGTTTCGAGGCTTATGAGCGAGGAAGAGACCGAAGCTTTCGGCGTCGAACCGTACGATGTCGAAGACGCTGATCTTACCTGCAAGAGATTGGTCCACAGAGGCTTAGTTCGCGTGGCAGACATAAAGTTTCCCCTTCCTTACAGGGCAAAGTCTTTCCCACTTGTCATCGTTTCAGATTCCCTCGATTACTTGTCTCCAAAGTATCTCAATAGAACTCTCCCCGAGCTAGCTAGGTTGTCAGCTGATGGGCTAGTGATTTTCACTGGTAAGAAAGAACACAAAAATGAATCCCCTTGTTTTTTTCAACCCCACCATTTTTTATTTATTTCATCTTATATGTGATCCCTTGTAGGGTATCCCCGCCACCACAAAGCACAAGCCCCTGATAAAGCGAAATACGGGCGTTCTGTAAGTGATCTTTCTTTATGTGATGCTAAAACTCTTTTTTTTTTGCGCCCTATGTAACGAATGGTAATGCTTCGACGAAAACCCATGAACAAGAATGATGCATTGCAGTAGAAATTAGCTTTCTTGAGTTAGTTCTGTAAGACGTTTTTTGCAGGCGAAGCTGAGGAGCTCGACTTGGTGGGTTCGGTTCTTCGTACAGATGAGCTTAGAAGAGAACGAAGCCATCGTTAAGAAGTTCGAACAAGCCGCGGAGAAGAAATCATATAGATCAAATTGTCAGATTTTTCACCTCAAGCCATACAATTGAACCTATGTTGCCCTTTTGATTGAAGTGTAGCTGTAGTTATTCGTTTCATTTGTTTGAACTTCACATTCTTTTGTTTGTCTTTTTTTGCTTCTTAAAACGTTATTACTACGATGAGAGCATTTATTACACGCGCTTGTATTACATCGGTTACTCTTACTCATACGGTATTTGTCATGGTATAAATACGTGTATGAATCCTAAAAATACGTATAGTAGTTTTTTAGTTCATTATTCATTCTCCTGCAAACAGCTCAGCTCTTCTGCTCTAAATCTCTACCGCGTGTCTCTCTATTGAGAGCTCTTTCAATCGGTTGGTATATATATAGGGCACACACTCGCATGCAAAAATCACAGATAAAAAAAAAATTGATAATTATATTAATAATCCTCCCAAACACTCTCTCTGAGAATCTCGACAAGAGCTCAGTCAGTCACTGACAGAGATATCGGTATATTTTATTACTTTTGTGGGGTGGGAATTTGTCGATTCGAGGTGTTTTTGGGATGGGTGGAATCACAATGCAAGGTGAATTGACGGACTACATTAAAAAAGTCGAAGAGGAGGGATTGGAGGCAGAAGAATCTGACGAGAAGGTTTCGATTGTTGTTGGGTACGCTCTCACTTCGAAGAAGATTAAGAGTTTTTTGCAGCCGAAGCTTCAGAGATTGGCCAGGTGTGATCTTAATTGGGTTCTTGTTTAAACCCTTTTTTCTTAATTGTTTTTGGTTCGTTTTTTCTTATTGGGATTTCTTGTTGCCATTTATTTTCCGAAAGGGATTGCGTTAGAGCTTGGTTGAATGTGAATCGAGGAGGGTTTTGGGAAGAAAAAAATTGAAAAGAAAATGGTACCATTAGGGAAAGATTCTGTAATTGGGGTTTTCATGGATTTCTGTCTTTGTTGGGGTTTTCTAATTGCTGGCTTATTAACAGTTGTTTATCTTTGCTGTAGTGATTTTGTTGTCTTCTATGTTGCTTTGCCCTAGTGCATTTGTATGTAATTTCAAGCTGTGAATAGTGTTTGTGTTTAGGATTCTTGGAAAAAGAGGTGTTGCTTGGACTCATTGTTGCATTGCATGAACTTCGTAAGAAATATCAATTCTTTCTGTGTGAGAAACTAATTTGGTCCTGACGGTTATGAAACCTCTGTTCTTGTCGCCTTTTGCATCACAGTATGAGTTGTTTGCGGCTTCTTATATCCGTAGAATCGATTTCTATTGGTTTGTGTTTGATTCAAACGACTTCTCGGTGCACCTTTAATGTGCACCGTATCTCTAAGATTCGATGACGTTGGAACCGTTATCCGAAAATTCGAATAATTGATGGTAACGTAGCCTACTCAAGACAGATGACACGTCATTACATGACATCATTTATTATAAAATTCCGCAAAACATTTAAGAGTCATCAATTTGCTCATTTTTATACTTTTTTTTCGCCGGGTTGCTTCAAATTCAGGAGCAAGGGAATTGTGTTTGTGCCTATTGATCCCAGTAAGTCATTGGCTGAACAAGGGCCTTTTGACGTCGTGCTTCATAAGGTGAGGTTTTGCTTTTTATGGTCCTAATTATTCGATGCGGTTATTGATAATTATGTTTACGTCAAAGATATCTTGTTTTATCCGTCATTTGTGCAGCTAACTGGAAAAGAATGGCAGCAAATACTTGAGGTTAGCTTTTTTTTGTCTTCTTCGTTAATCTTGTTTTATAGTTATACAAACAGTTTAATTTCTGTTTGTTTGATTAGTACGTTATGGAAAAAAGAACGCGAGTTTTGTGCTTTGTTTTACCGTCAGTTATAATATATCTTAACAAATCTCTTTGGAGTGATTGAGGTTGATTTATTGCCAGAATGCCTTGCTCTGAGCAATTTTAGTTCCACGTCTCGTCTCTTACATGTGTCCATCAGCTGCCTTTCGTGGACAGCCACAACATTAAGCTTTCAGAGATCAATGATCATGCGAAGATAGTAATTTCTTCAACCGTGGATTTATTATGGGTAAAAAATGGAGTCTGTCTGCATTAGACCGAGATGATCTCATGGATATCTTGAATGCTATTAATTGAAATCTAATGTGGAACTGTTATGCATTGTCACACAGTTCATGTTTTCTCAAGTGTTTATCTGAATAGAATGCTAATGATGATTGAATCTGATGATGTCTGAAGCGTTTATCTCAGTTCACTGAAGGATCATTCGTTAATCTTTTTATTTTATTTTGATCTCTTTTCTTGAAGGATTATCGCAAAGCTCATCCCGAGGTTACTGTTCTTGATCCACCCGATGCCATCAAACAAGTGCACAATCGTCAATCCATGCTTCAAGAGGTTGCTGACCTAAATCTATCCGATGATCATGGTAATTTGTTTAGACAAACATGCATTTCTTTAATGATATCTGTAAAAAATTCTTTATCTCTTTTTCCTTTTCTTTTGTTTATTTATCAAACAATTAACATATTTTGCATGTAGGTGAAGTACGTGTCCCGAAGCAGCTGGTGATAAAGAAAGATCCCTCGTCTATTCAAGATGCAGTGGAAAAGGCTGGGCTGAAGCTACCAATAGGTACTTACATACATACATTGCTATATTTGTCCAATTCTATATCACACTTA
Source organism: Craterostigma plantagineum (assembly GCA_027422505.1). Classification (NCBI taxonomy): domain Eukaryota; kingdom Viridiplantae; phylum Streptophyta; class Magnoliopsida; order Lamiales; family Linderniaceae; genus Craterostigma; species Craterostigma plantagineum. The sequence continues at coordinate 28,012,407 of JAPQWV010000003.1, read as the reverse complement.
GAAAATAAAATCTTATTACGCGTGGATAATCGTAAAAATGTCGTCTAATTTCTACATCTCTCTATATCATTATATTCAGTGGCAAAGCCGTTGTTTGCAAAGTCTCACGATCTTCACCTCGCCTATGATGAGTCGTCTCTCCAGAAGCTTGAGCCACCACTTGTTTTGCAGGAGTTTATCAACCACGGTACCAATTAACCATCCACCTTCATTTTTTTTTGATTATTTTCTAACACCAACCCAAAATTTTCTCATAGGAGAAGTCATGCATGTCGAAACTTCGCTTGTCCTTTTTTCAGGAGGCGTACTCTTCAAGGTCTACATTGTTGGTGAAGCAATTAAGGTTGTACGAAGATTTTCGCTGCCCGACATAAGCAAGTGCGAGTCGCCTGAGAACACTGGCGTTTATCGCTTTCCCAGAGTGTCTTGTGCTGCTGCTTCGGCCGATGATGCTGACCTGGACCCATGCGTCGCTGGTAACTAATGTCCATCTCTATTATTACGACTATACGTTTCTATATATATGTATATATACTAGTTCATTACCAGTGCAATGCATGGTGTTAACTATCTTTAATTATTTTATATTAATAAATAACTATTTATAGTGTGATAGTGAGTAGTTTTTCATGTTTTTATATATTTGTTTTTAATTTATTATCATGAATTATTAGGGACGCGTGGCTGCATATGAGGACACCCACATTTATAATTATATAAGATATATATTATTTGAAGAATGATATACAACATTGTTGAATCGTTTTGCTTTGTATATACAATGCAGAGCTACCTCCTCCTCAGTTACTCGAGAGATTGGGCAAAGAGCTTCGTCATCGCCTGGTAATAAGCTCAGACCTCATTTATTACAACTTGTATCCAACATTTTTCAACTATGATTTCTTTTTTCTTTTTGTGAATAGGGACTTCAGCTGTTCAACTTGGACGTAATTCGGGAACATGGGACACAGAACCGCTACTACGTGATCGACATCAACTATTTCCCGGGTAAAAGCACGTTATAATAATAAATATTTCCGTGAACTATTTTATGCTGTAATGACTATTACAGTGTTGAAAGTAGCCTCATATTCTTGGATGTCATTTTTATTCAGGATATGGTAAAATGCCTGGATATGAGCATATTTTTACTGATTTTCTGCTGAGTCTGGTGCAAAACAAGTAGAAGAAAGAGATGGGTATAAAAAGGAGGGGATGATGATGGAATGATCTTCTATGATCATTATATTGGTTTTTTCTTTTATTTATGTGGTTATCTATTTAACTTAGTAGTGCAAGAACTGGGGGTTATTATTGGGTCGAAGCTTAACTTAGCTTTTAGCTTACTACCATGATTTTAGCCTTGTAAGTAAATGTTTTTATAGCCAAGAATGTAAAATTCCCATCTTGTCGTCCATCAATCCTTTCTTACTACTACTATTAGTACCTATCTTTATTGAATAAAAGTTCCGTATGTAATGATCAATGCTTGTCGGACTGTTCGGTTACGGTTTGACGACCCATAAAAACTGAATAAATTGCTCATTATGTTACTTCGAATCGAGGAGAAAACAAGCCTCAGAAAGTGGAATTTAATAGATGATGCAAAAGTGGAAGGTTCAATTTGCAATGCGCAGTCAAAAGCTTTTTTTAAGGAGAACGACATTAGTCCCTTGATGTTTGGGGCACGGGCGGGTCCTCCATGTTTCGAGTGCCACGTTTAGTTCCCAATTTTACAGATTTTGGGCCGTTTTGGTCATCGATTAACGTAATCAATAATTGAGAGCACATGATCTCCTTTAACTTGACTTAACACCTCATGACCACCATCTTCTTCAATTAAAACGCATGTGAGCATTATTACGTATCATATTTAATTCGTTTTCAAGATTATCGATCATTTCCTAAATGTGCTGTATAATGATATTCATGTGCGTTTAAATCGAAGAAGAAGATGTATTATGAGGTTTTGCGTCAAGTAAACATGAGCTCTCATGTGTTAAATTTCGTCTAAATTAGTGATTAAATTAATCGATTGACCAAAACAATCCAAAACTGATATAATGGGAACTAAAAGTGATACATCGTAACACGAGGGACCAGAAACGCTCATGCCTCAAACATTCGAGACTAAAAATATCAATCGGTTTTTTTTTTTAACAAATAAAGGATCGTTTTGAAATCTGAACGTACAATGGGCGGTTAAATGAAAATATTAGTTTCTTTTAAATCGTAATTTCTCGGTGATGATTGGCATATTAAAAGTTTTTCTCTGGAAAACCCTATTTCGAGATTTTATCTGCGGTTCTCCGATTCCGATGACAAAGATGACGAGATTTCACGTCGGAGGGAAAGTAGTAGACACAGTCGATCTGTTAAGAAAGAGGCGTCCCATATGGCGTTTGGATTTGTTGCCGTTTGCGATTCTTTACGGAGTGTGGCTGTTGGCCGTAGTCCCTAGCCTTGATTTCGCCGATGCATCTATTGTTCTGGGTTGTTTATCTGTAATTCATATCCTGGTTATACTTTTCACAGTTTGGTCCGTGGATTTCAAGTGCTTCGCGCACTACTCGAAGGTTTTTTTTTTTCTTTTCGGATCGTACGAGTCATTTCTGCTGGATTAATAGGTTTTGGAAATCTCGTTCTTTGCAATGAGTTGTTGTTGATGAATGATACATACGAAATGCCTTTATTGGTAAGATGCAATTGCGGATAGAGCCTCTTGCATTAATGTGACTTTTTGATGGGAGTGTGACTTCGATTATTCTTGTTGTAGAGCTATAGAGGTAAGAGACTTGACGTAGATTTCGAATTAAAAAAATTACTGTTTTCTGACTGATTACGCACTTTTGTTGTGGAGGGGTTTTCGAGGGTAAGCTAAAATCAATATAAGCTATAGACTGAAGATGATGGGACTCTACTCTCAGCTTTGCTAGCATAGAATTATTAGTTTCAGCACTAAATATGTTCCGAACGGTATGTATGGAAACCTTTAAGGAAACGAATTACGTTATTTGGATTTGGTTGATAGCATTTCAGCGTAAACGATGAGCTTCGGACTGGTCATGCAGAAGTTGCATAACGTCAATTTGTTCAATTTAAATTCTTTATTAAAGTTATATTTTTTTTTATCTGTGCTTCACTGCTTCTATCATATATATAATACATATATATTATATAGTGTACCATATTGTTTTTTCTATATTTTGTTGTGTGTCGCCTTTTGAGGTTTTTACTTGTGGATATCGATATATTAAAGATTATGATGATGCATGGCAGGTTAAAGATATCCAGCATGCAGATACATGCAAAATTACTCCAGCTAAATTTTCTGGTTCGAAAGAAGTGGTTCCACTACACTTTAGAAAGGTGGGATGCTTATATCTGTTTTCAGTATCGTGGATGTTATAGAGGCAACTAATAGTGGTGTTGCCTATTTTATTTCTTCAATCATTGAAAGCATATTTGTGTGTATGATGCTCTTGTTTTGAATCCTTTGGTAGTTAAACTGATTTTTGACATTGTAATGTTTCTTGTTTCTAATTTTTTATTTACCGACACTCCCGTTTGCTTCCTTCTTCATGCAAATATGTTTCCCTCTGAAAAGTAGTAGCCTGGTACTGACATGCATTGAAAGAAATCAGTACATTTTACTTAAGTGGTTTGATTTTTGATCCGGGAATGCACAAGTATCAAATTTATCAGTGACATTTATTACGTATAAAGTGTCCAGTTATATAACTTTGTCCTTTTTTGTGTGTAATTCCTCCTTGGATAAAGATATTTCAAAATATTCTTGCACTTATCAGTTCATGATCAGATACTCTTATTCTTCAGTTAACAGCTTCATCTGCGTCGCTGGATACAGAAGAGATCTTCTTTGATTTCAGGAAGCAGCGTTTTATTTACTCCAATGAGAAAAATACCTTTTGCAAACAGCTTTACCCATCTAAGGAAGTGATTGGATATTATATCAAGCACACAGGTTATGGTACGGATGCTAAAGTTCAGGCAGCTACCGACAAATGGGGAAGGAACGTGTAAGTGGTTTGTCCTTGAGGCATCGTATAAAATTCATTTTATATTTTATAAGACCTTTAGGTAGCTCTTGCATTGATTACTTGCAGTAGTTTTGTTATTGTCACACAATTGAGATTTTTATCATATGACTATGGGTGGGCAGCAATTTAGTATGTATAGAGACAAAGGCTGATGCAGATCCTGCATTGCTAGTGTTTTATTCTGTCCATTATCTCTCCTGTACTATGTGTTACGTTTTATATGCCAAGCACACTGATTTGTAATGGTGTTAATCATCCAACCATACTATTTTTTGTCCCAATCATGTTCTTGATATGCAGATTCGAGTATCCCCAGCCGACATTTCAGAAACTCTTAAAAGAACAATGTATGGAGCCATTCTTTGTGTTTCAGGTTAGTTTTGAAATCTCACTTCTAAACCATTTACTTGCAACTGCATTGGTTTTGTTGTCTACTGTACTTTATTATATTCAATAATCTCACTTCTGAGTGTTTTTTAGCTAATTTCTTTTATGGTGTGCCATTCATGCATTTAGGTTTTCTGTGTGGGCCTGTGGTGTCTGGACGAATTTTGGTATTACAGTCTCTTTACTCTGTTCATGCTGTTCATGTTTGAGTCGACTATGGCTAAAGGCCGTTTGAAAACTTTGTCTGAGCTGAGACGTGTAAAGGTGGATAGCCAGACGTTGATGGTGTACCGGAATGGCAAGTATGTCATTTGGATCGTCCATTTTCATATTTCTATCTATTTATGCAATTGGGTTTATTAATTTACATCCAAATGTTATTTTAGGTGGTCAAAACTTGGTGGAACGGAGCTTCTGCCAGGGGATGTAGCCTCTATTGGGCGGTCTACTGGTCCAGATGGCGAAGACAAATCTGTTCCAGCTGATATGCTCATTTTAGCTGGAAGTGCTATCGTGAATGAGGCTATTCTTACAGGCGAGTCTACACCCCAATGGAAGGTCATAACATTAATACTTTAAGATGCATTTTTCTTTGTGTGTTTTTCCTACAATTTATGTCGAAACTTTGCCATTTTCGAAATGAGGATTTGTTTGTTAGTATCGATCTTCCACTGGATGTAGAAGGTGCATGTTTAGAATTGATATGAAGAACTTTCTATTTGGTTTTCGGAACTTTTCGTGTGGACCTATATTTTATTTGAAGGTCTAATGATATATGAAGTTTATGTACGTAAATCTTGAAATGCGTAACATGGTTCTCTAACCTGATGCATGTTTTGCTCTTCATGCTCAAAAGTAGACCACTTAACAGGGACATTCCAGGTTGCTTGTCTTCACGTATTAGGGTGGTGTAGGTTGCTATTTGTAAGGCATGAACCTTTTTGTTTGTATTTGCCAGTTATGTTGAGTTGAGGACTATGGGGCTTTTCCAGTCACTACTATGGGTCTCTTCAAATTTTAAACTATTTGAAGCTTATTCTCTGTTCCAAAAACTTGTGTAGTCCTGATACGCTACATTATTATAATGTGGATGTTTTTTCTAATTTTATGAATAATATGACTTGTGTGTTTTCATCTCAAAGAACTATTATGTCCCAGGTATCCGTAGCTGGTAGAGGAGTTGACGAGAGACTGTCTGTCAGAAGAGATAAAGCAAATGTTCTTTTTGGTGGCACAAAAATATTGCAGCATACGCCAGATAAGGTCTCTCTTTCTCTGTGTGTGTTTGCGTGTCTGTCGATTTTTTGTGTGTTCCTTAACATGCACGCACCCCGGTGTATGGTATCCCGATTTACAGAATAGCATTTTGGATCTTTATTATTGTATCCTCTAAATGCAGACATTTCACTTGAAAACCCCGGATGGAGGCTGTTTGGCAGTAGTTCTACGGACTGGATTCGAAACGAGTCAGGGAAAGTTAATGCGCACTATATTATTTTCTACTGAAAGGGTAATTTTTTCTTTTTATTAGTTGCATTTTTTTCAATGGATATTTACGTTTTTGTGTAACTAAGTTCTTTTGCTTGAGTTCTGTAGGTTACCGCAAACAGTTGGGAAAGTGGGCTCTTTATATTATTCTTGGTTGTGTTTGCTTTGGTAGCTGCTGGTTATGTGCTTATGAAGGTAAAGTCCTCCTGTAGAGAATCGAATATGCTATTCCATGTTGCTATTTTTTTTATCATTTTTGTTTTTATTATCTGACTGCATGGATCTCATTCGCAGGGTCTCGAGGATCCAACTAGGAGTAGATACAAGCTGATTCTGAGTTGTTCATTGATTATAACTTCCGTGATCCCTCCTGAACTGCCTATGGAGCTTTCTATTGCTGTTAACACATCGTTAATTGCACTCGCACGCAAAGGAATTTATTGTACAGAGCCATTTAGAATTCCATTTGCCGGAAAGGTAAACATCCTATTTCCCTGTGATACTTATTTTCTTCCATTATAACCTTTTTTTAGAAAACCACACTCATTATAGTTTTTCAATTGTCGTACATAATTTCTCCGATTCTGCTGCTGTGTAAGTTGCAGAACCTACTTATATGTCCCTTTGTTTGATGTTATTATCGTCTATTAGTGATTTATAGGCCAAAGAAGAATGGAGTTCTGTTTTAACCGTGCATTTACTTTTAGGCTTCTGTTTATCTAAATTGATATAACAATCCATTATCATTTGCAGGTTGATATATGCTGTTTTGATAAGACTGGCACGCTAACATCAGATGACATGGTAGTGATTTCTTAGGAGTAATGTGCTTGTATTTCTAATACTGTCCAGTGACTTTTTTTTTTTACAAATTTGCTCGTTAGGAATTTTGTGCGGTCAGTGGTTTGACAGACAACGACAATGCGGAGACAGACGTTTCTAAAGTGACGGATCGAACTTTGGAAATACTTGCTTCTTGTCATTCACTGGTCTTTGTTGATAATAAGCTGGTATGGTGCTCTTTTCAATTGAATGGTTAATATGATCTATGATTGTGAATATGCGGTGAACTTCATGCATCAATAACTGTATGGTCGTGGAATGAAATGTAATATTAATCTTGAATCTTCAAACCTCTCGTTACATGAATTTATTTACCTTTTCTCCCTTTTTTATTTCATGTTTAGGGTTGCAATGAAACGGAAATAAATAGTCTCGACAGAAGCTTATGTGTGACTGCATGCATGACTGTGTACTTCAAATCTATCTTGTCTTGATTCCCTAGTATTACTGACTTCCTCACCTTGTGCAAATGTAGGTTGGTGATCCTCTTGAGAAAGCTGCACTGAAAGGAATTGAGTGGAGTTACAGATCAGATGAAAAGGCCATGCCAAAAAAGTAGGTCATATGAGTAGTATAATATGTTAAGTGTCCACTCACTATGGTTTAGCGTAAAAAGAGTTTCAAGTTCTTCATGGTTTATTCACAAGAAAGTCTACTGCAAAATCATCCAATATTCGCTTTCTTTGTTCAAACAATGCAGGGGAGGTGGCAATTCAGTCCAGATTGTGCAAAGACACCACTTCGCCTCTCACTTGAAAAGGATGGCAGTTGTTGTGCGTGTTCAGGAGCAGTTTTTGGCATTTGTAAAGGTACACACAAGTCAAGTTTTCAACTTCCCTAAAGGCTGCGTATCATTTGACTGGTTAAATCTTCTACTTTGTCATGCTTACAGTCCTTTTCCTGGGAAATATTCGAATTTTGATGTTACTCCTTGGCGCTGCTCGTACTGTTAGTGTGAGATGAAATTACTTGCTGATAGTGTTGCATTTGACACGTGAAAATTAGATCAAAATGGTCTATTGGATCGTGTATGTACTTTTACCTATTTCATATGTGTGCATTAATATAACAATAGATCCCTAGTGATGGTATAGTCGTTAGTATGATTAATATTAGTGATATTTCTCTCAACCAAATTTCAGGGTGCTCCTGAAACCATTCAAGAAAGGCTTGTTGAGGTGCCGGCATCGTATGTTAAGGTATACAAGAAACACACACGTCAAGGATCCCGGGTTCTGGCATTGGCGTACAAGTCTCTTCCTGATATGACAGTAAGAATTATACCTTCTATTCTTATTGCATAAACTGGTTAAATAACATGATTATTTGTGACTTACAGTGTCACAAGTTGATTATTCACCAGTTCAATGAGTTTTATTCCATTGATGATTCAAAGTTTGCGGAAACACTCAAATATTTTTCCCCCTTGCTTCTTAGTGCAACATTTTTTTGCTTAGTGACTTGACTTGTGGGAGTTTGTTGCTGAAATAAGGATAGTTTTGGAAACCATATATTAGGTTTTATTTATATGCAGTTTTCTCACCTCTGCTACACATGAAAAAACTTTGCCGATTTAGTTCGGACTTTCTGATCTTTTATTGACCTCTTTTGGTTACGTACGCTCGCTGTAGAGAGTATTTGAATCATCACACTCTTGTCTATCTATGCATGCAAGTATAATATTTATAATTGCTATGCACTTTTGCTTGAAGGTCAGTGAAGCAAGAAACTTGGAGCGGGAAGCTGTGGAAACAGATCTTACCTTTGCTGGTTTTGCGGTATAAATTCCTCCTAAACAACTTTCGTCCATTTTCCTTTTGGTGCTTGTAAGATATCCCCGCTATGTTAAAGTAAAGCATATGTGCTTTACATCATGCTTTCGCCAGTTTGTATGTGATGCTATTATATCACTCGGGAAATTGTTTGCTTATTGGAATTGCTATTTGTATCTTGGAATTCCAGGTTTTCAACTGCCCTATCCGAGGAGATTCAGCAACTGTGTTATCTGAGTTAAAATCTTCCACTCATGACTTGGTGGGTGTACATCCTGTTTTCTTGTAATAATATATGTTATTTCGTCGTACCTAATCTTCTCTTATTTTTTTTGTTTGAATGTCATGTGAACATGTTGCTAAATTTACATCAACGATTTTGACGGTTTTAGGTTATGATAACTGGGGATCAAGCTTTGACGGCTTGCCATGTTGCTGGCCAAGTTAATATCATTTCAAAACCAGCTCTAATTCTTAGTCGTGCAAGAGATAATGGAGGATATGAATGGGCTTCTCCGGATGAATCACAATTAGTCGTCTACAGGTCAGAATACTTGTATTACCAAGATTTTGATTAGCTTTATGTTTGTTCATTTTTATTGTCATTTGACCTCTTTATACTATTTTCCTTGATGTGTTCTCGTCTTGCCAGCGTTTATATCCTATTAACGTTTTTTGGCTAATAGGGAGGATGAAGTTGAAGCTCTTTCTGAGAGTTATGATCTCTGCATTGGAGGTGACTGTATTGGGATGTTGCAGCAGAGTAATGCTTCCATTAAAGTTATCCCATATGTTAAGGTAAACAGTAGCATACGATTACATGCTCTCATTAACATTATATATATATATATATATATCGTGTGTGTGTGTTTCGATCGAGAGATGAACTGTGTTATTTCCAGGTATTTGCACGAGTGGCTCCCGAGCAAAAGGAACTCATCATCACCACTTTTAGGTCAGTGGGAAGAGTTACGTTGATGTGTGGAGATGGAACCAACGATGTTGGGGCTCTTAAGCAGGTATATATACATCTTATATAATTATATGTTATCTTTTTTTCGGAGTGATGAACCAAAACATTATGTCATCCAATTTGTGTCTTGGATTGGTTGTTCAGATTTTGATATTCTCTTAGCATAGAACTAACCACTCTGACCTATATGAGCTGATGCATAACTCTCTTTCACAGGCACATGTCGGCGTTGCTCTGCTCAACTCAATACCTCCAGGAGGAGAAAAAGACAAGTCTGCCCCTAACCCGTCCTCCAAAACCAACCACGAAAAAAAAGTAGCAACCAAAAAACCCAAACCCTCAACTGCTGCTGTCGCAAAGTCCGAGCCCAGCACAAGCACCCAAGCTGCCACCCCTAAACGTAACCTAACCCCTGCAGAAATCCAACGCCAGAAGCTGAAGAAACTAATGGACGAGCTAAACGAGGAAGGCGATGGTCGATCTGCCCCAATGGTGAAACTCGGCGACGCCTCAATGGCTTCTCCATTCACCGCAAAGCACGCCTCGGTCGCACCTACCTCTGATGTGATTCGGCAAGGCCGAAGCACGCTTGTCACGACCCTCCAAATGTTCAAGATTTTAGGGCTCAACTGTCTCGCCACTGCCTATGTCCTCAGCGTAATGTACTTGGACGGCGTAAAGTTAGGCGATGTTCAGGCCACAATTAGCGGGATATTCACAGCTGCTTTCTTCCTCTTCATATCTCACGCCAAACCCCTACCCACTCTCTCGCCCGAACGACCCCACCCTAACATCTTCTGCTCATACGTATTCCTCTCTCTCATGGGCCAATTCGCCATGCACATCACCTTCTTGATATTTTCCGTGAAAGAGGCAGAGAAGTACATGCCTGACGAATGCATAGAGCCCGACTCGGATTTTCATCCCAATTTAGTGAACACGGTTTCTTACATGGTGGGGCTTATGCTCCAAGTTGCGACTTTCGCCGTGAACTACATTGGCCATCCTTTCAATCAGAGCATATCTCAGAATAGGCCCTTCAAGTTCGCCCTCGTGGCTGCGGTGGGTTTCTTCGTGGTCATAACTTCGGATATGTTTAGGGATTTGAACGATTGGTTGAAGTTGGTTCCTATGCCTAGGGATTTGAGGGATAAGATTATGATATGGGCTTTTGGGATGTTCTTGGTTTGCTATGCTTGGGAGAGATTTTTGAGGTGGGCTTTCCCTGGGAAAATGCCGTCTTGGAGGAAGAAGCAAAGGCATTATTCGGCGAGTAGAGACAAGAAAAACGTGTGATTGAGGGAAAAATGCAGTCTTGGGGAATTTCTCTAACCACTGATGAAGTTATTATGTTTATTTTTGTTGGTGATTATAGTCTTTTTATTCTTGCATTTCGATAGGCATTACCATAACTTGGTCGGATTGTTATTGATGTTGAACTACTATATGTTAGAATTGAAGGCTTGGGATTCTTTTTCTGTGTCGTGTCGTGTTTTTTCTCTCCTTATTTTTTTGGGTTTTAATTTTAATTTACAAGTCGTTTATGTGGAACCAACGTGGAAATTTTAATGCTAGGTGAGATGCCACGTTGGTATTTTGAATGCTATTTTACAGTCACTACAGTTCAAATTGTCGGATATAATAATATACACTAGATTGCAAGAATAATTTACATTCAATTTTTTGTTGGAAAAAACAGATAAGTAGATATAATTCAAGACGTGTACGCTATAACGCTAGTAAGATTTCCGTTCGAGGTTTCGGTCGGCGTTTAGACGCAGGCAAAGTGTTCGATAAAATGACGCAGTGTTTGAAACTGCGGTCTCCTTCGCTGATACGGTTCAGTGCACTTCCGTTCTATCAAGGAAAGCCCACGAAAGCTTTCAACCTTCGCATTCGTTGTTGCGGCGTAGTTCCTGAAAATGCCAGAAAGGTATTACTTTTTCTTATTAATGTTTCTCGGGGTAATGCGTAGTCGATCGTTTAGTTGACTCTCTTCTTTTGCGTCGAGGTTGATTATTTATCCTGCATTTTCACTTTATGGACACGTGGAATTCGTTGTTGAAGGTTTCGGTCAATCCCTAATCTTGTTTGCTAGTAGAAATTTTGTCGAGGTGGATTTTGTTCGGTAGAAGATGTAGCTAAAAATGTTCAGATATCAAGAAATGAAGCGCAGAGTATCTTAATTTAGTTATGCCTGCTAGTTGTAATATGCTAATGTGATCTGAGGTTGTATAAGCTCTTTTATATACTGCAGTTAGTAGCAGAAGTCAAAGAGAAGCTTGAAAAAGAGCATAGCAGCCTCCCAGTCGGGAAAAACGGGAGAGACGATGAGGATATGATCCTTTGGTTTCTGAAGGACCGAAAGTATTCGGTTGAAGAAGCTGTCTCCAAATTGACCAAAGCCATTGTAATTATGATTTGCCTTCTCTAATTCTACTATGATACACAAGTCCCAACTCCTTTAGTCTTCATGAGTTCCTATTACATGAACAGATATGGCGTAAAGAATTCGATGTTTCGAGCTTAACAGAAGAATCTATCAGAAGTGCAGCAAAGAGTGGAAAAGCTTATGTTCACAACTATCTTGACATACATAGCAGACCCGTGATAATAGTGGAAGCATCCAAGCATTTACCTGGGGTATGTTTCTGTATCTTAAAACTGCTTGTTTGTGGGTTCAGAAACTAATAGGAGAACAAAAAAAGGTTCATTTTGGGAGACATGATACGACTCTGAATAGTCTTTGTGATTATTCCTCGGTTTTGCCTTTGAAAGTTAAGGAACCTACTCTGATATTGTAGCCTGCCTTCGAACATTTCAAAGCTTCTAAAACCCGTTTTGTGATATATCCGTGCCATAAATTGAAACAGGAGCAAGAACAATATAAGGATCAACAGCTTTGTGTTTATATGATAGAGAAGGCACTAAGCACATTCCCTGATGGAAAGCAAGAGATACTAGTGATCATAGATCTCCGCGGGTTTAGGACACAAAATGCTGATATCAAATTTGTCTCTTTCGTGGTATGTAACCGTGATTTTGTTATTTCGGTCATTTTCTTTCTCCAATAGATAAATCTATTCACTTCTTCCCGTGTGTAGTTTGATGCATTCTACTACTACTATCCAAGACGACTGAGTCAAGTGCTGTTCATTGATGCTCCGTTCATATTCAAGCCTGTTTGGGAGCTTATAAAACCCCTGGCAAAATCTTACGCCTCTCTAGTAAGCATTTTTAATACGAATGGTTCGAATAGAAAGCTCTTGTCCAAATCGTACGATATGATTATCGATTTTAGTACTATTTTCACATCTGACCAAGTTTTTTTCTTACCTTTTCCTAGGTCAGATTTTGCTCTGCGGAAACTGTTAAAGAGTATTTCACGTCAGATACCATTCCAGCAAAGTTCACTGAGTGAATAGCTTAGAAGCTTTGAACATAGAAATGGTTTCAAGCTTTGAAAGCAAACTTGTATATTGATAATATTATTATTTTAAGGCCTTTTGAGAAGAATTTCATAGATGGGAAGTAATATCGCTACATTCTTAAGTTAAAGTCGTGCTGAATACTGTCATATCCATGATAATACTCTCTTCGAGTTCGAGGAACTCCCATCTTTTTTCCCAAAATTCGATCGCCGAAAAAAAAAAACGGATCATGGTATTTTCAAGAAAATTAACTGCTTGTGTCCTTCTGCTGCTGACTGTTTCTTTAGATACTTCAAAGAAATGCGAGGGCAGAGGATTGGAATCGCCAGAGTACACAGTGGTGCACAAAGAATCTGACTTTGAGGTGAGGTATTACAGAAAGACAACTTGGATGAATTCGCCTTCTGACGAAATTTCATTCGACAAAGCCACCAAAGAGGGATTCCATAGGTAAACTTGAATTTTCTTCTTTTTCTTGATTTGCCCGTGTGAAGAAATTGGACTTCCTCTGAACGCTTGACGCTTCTTACATCAGTTATCTTTGATTTTTTAGTTCAATAAAGGAAGGAACTTGAAGTTCATGAATTGGTATGGCTTAGGCTTTCTAACAAAGCATAGCTTCAGAGATCATTTGAGTTTTTTTTTTCTTTTCTTTTTCTTGATTGCCTGTGATGAAATTGGTCTTTCTTTGATCTTCATACATCTGTTTTTCTTGATTTTAGTCTCTAAGTTCCATGACTTGTATGGTTTATTGGCTTAGGCTTTTTAACAAAACAAAACCCTGTAGATCATTTGAGTTTTTATTTTTCTTTTTCTTCATTGCCTGTGATGAAATTTGTCTTTCTTCGATCTTCTTACATCTGTTTTCTTGATTCTAGTTTAAGAAAGGAACTTGAAGTAAATGATTTCCATGGTAACTTAGGCTTTCTAACAAAGCACAGCTTTAGAGACCATCATTTGATTCATATGCAAAGCTTCTTCAATCTTGTTCGAGGCAAATGACGACCCTTTTACTACACAGATTGTTTCAGTTCATTGAAGGCGCAAACTTGAACAACTCTCGAGTGCCCATGACCGTCCCCGTCCTAACGAGCACCGTCCCAGAGGCGGGCCCACTCCACTCGTCGGCCTACGTCGTAAAGCTTTACCTCCCATCGAAATTCCAAAACCCGCCCCCCCTCCCACTGCCCGAGCTCAACCTATATCCCGATTCGTGGGATCCACACTGCGTCGCCGTTCGTAGGTTTTCGGGCTTTGCGAGGGACGGGAACGTCGTCAAGGAAGCTGAGAAGCTTTCTTTGAGTCTTAGCAGGTCGAAGTGGGCTAATTCGACCACTGCAAAGGGAGGATATGCTTACTCCATTGCGCAGTACAACGGCCCGTTTAAGTTTGTAGGTCGGGTCAACGAGGTTTGGGTCGACGTTGATGGGTCGGAGGAAGATGGTTGTCGAACGAACCTTTTCTCTACGTATTAGTGCTTGCTTGGTTGAGTGGTTTAGTAATTTTAAACGTAGGTTTAAAAGATGTTAATGTGTTTGGTTCGTCGGTTTATCTAATCCATTGATTTATATAAAATCACTCTAAACCCATGTAGACGCCTCCTCACATGTGTTTATTTAAACCCATTAATCAAACACGCATTTTATTTATACGCATTAATTTGTTTTATATAAATTCTTACTTAAATAAACCCTCATAGATATAAACCTATCAACCAAACGACCACAAGGGTTTCTTCTAACACTGTATGTGGTGCTGTTTTTTGAACCTTCTTTCTTTGTACATTGTAATGAGGAGGGAGCAGTTTGTGTTTTTTTTTTCCTTTTTTTTCTTGAATCATTTGTTAGTACATCTTTGATCCACATTCCTCTTGCATCAAATTTTAATGAGTAGTTAGTGATTAACGTATATGTAATAAACATATGAAATCGCTTTTTCTTGCAAGGCAGCCAAGAAATCTCAATGGAGAAAGGAAACACTAAAAATATTTTTTTACAGAAAATAAAACCGTGAAACAAATATCCTACCGTGAAAATAAGATCCATAATACTTTTTATTTTCTTATATCTTCAACTTAAATATATATTTCTCGAAAATATGAAACGGGAATAAAATTGTTGGGATTTTTTAGAGTGGAGGGGAGAATTTGTTGAGTAGGAGAAATGGGATATTAATCTAGTGGATAAGATGTTAATTTTCCATTTACAATTTTCCTAATTTAGTGGGGCAAATTAACTATCGGTATCGGATATTCAATTACTCTCTATTCGGAGGTTTTAGCAAATAGCGATTCTGGTAAATCCATTTCCAGGAGGCGATCTTGCAGAATTCGCAATCAGCTGCTGCCAAGCAATTCTCATTTTGCTTCTCCTCGAGTCGTTCGTATGCTTCGTTGTGTGCATCTGCGGTGGACATTTTTCACTGGGTATAATTTGGTTCAGTTATTGATTAGTCAATCGATGCGATGATGATACAAGGAGAGGGGGCTGAGGAGAAGCGATCGTCTGCGTTCGCGTCATCAAGTGATCCGCCAGGATCGGACGATGGAGACGGGCTGTCGTGCTACTCATCGTGCGGCGGAGAGTCGTCGGATCAGTACGAGAGGTACTGTAGCGCAAGCTCCGCGATGGGCACTCCTAGTTTCGTCACGAGTACGTCTTTTCAAGAATCTGATTTCGGGTCGTTGAACAACTTCAGTCTCGGCGGTGGAAGTGGTTTTAATGGTTCGAGGGCAGATATGAAGTTAAGCGACAGTGTTGGGATATTGGGTGTAGGTTTGAGTGGGGAAACGGAGGGTGATGTTGAATCTGATGGCAACGTTGGTGAAGATGGTGACTGGAGAAATGGGGTTATTGGTAGGAGTGTTAATGATGGGGTTGTTTTGAGGAGTACGAGGTTTTCAGATGAGTCTTGGAAGGCTGACGATGGTATTATGGACAAGGTTTGTACGGGAGTTGAGGATGGGAAGTTTTCGGACGATGAAGGCGAAGAGTTTTCTAGGGGTGAGTGCTCAGAGGGTGAGGATTCAATGTACGGGTGTGACAGTGAAAATGGGAGGAAAACCGAATTCAGCTACAGGAAAAATGTTGGATCTCGTGGTGAAGAAAGTGAGAAGAATGAGGATAACATAGGTTTGAATTCGAGGGTGGCATTTGGCCACGATGATTGGAATGATTTTGAGGAACAAAGTGGGGAGAATGATATTGATTTTACGATGTGGAGCGAGAGACAACATAATGGTCAGAATTGGCTTGAGTCTTCTAATATTGGTGCTGCTAGTTCTGTGGCATCTTCAAATTTGGAATCGAGGGAAAAAGAAAGACAAGCTGGAAATAATCCTGATACATGGAATCGTTTTGATTCTGATGGTAAATCTCCAAACATATCCACAAATTCCACTAATGTTGTAGATCTCGAAGCCCGGGTTCACGATAAGGAAGCAGTGGTTGCTTCAAGCAATCAAGTCAGTGATATTGATGAGTTGGAGGATTATTTAGGTAGCAGTGGGTATGATTACGATATGTTTAAACGAATTTACGATTCGCCTAATGAAACATCCTCCACGAAAGTTGAGCTCGAAGCTGAATCAATCAGTAAAAGTCAGGTTACAGCTACCCCTGAGGTCACAGTTTCCCGAGATAACAGTTCACAGAAAAATACGATAGAAATTGATCCTCTTTCTGACCCTGTTGTGAATCACCAGCATATGGCGCCTGTAAGCGCTAACAAAGGTACAGAGGTTGAGTTAGTTAAGGGAAACATTCCATCTCCTGTGACGTCGTTTGCGGACCCAACAATGAATCCCTCAATTAGAAATGATTTTGCTTTTCAATCTGATGAAATGGAGGATCATTGTGTGCCAGTTAAGGTACCATTTCTGAAAACCTTTCCTTAGACTAGTCTTTTTTTCGCTAGAGGATCATTCCCTTCAAGTTTGAGAAAGTTCTTTGTATTTATTATTACTTTTTTTTTTCCATTTTCTGCAGAATCAAGGATTCGAATTAAATGATATTTACGACCAACTTGTGAATGAAATGGAAGATATACTACTTGACTCAGTCGAGTCTTCTCAGCCAAGGTTCCCCCATGGTAACACAACGCATGGGCCTCAACCTTCTAGAGATGGTGGTTCAACTGCTTCCACGTCTGGCACAGATTACACTTCTAATTGGACCCAACAACCTTTGAGAATCGATCGGATTGAGGTAATAGGTTCAAGACAAGTTAAAGGCGATGTTTCTTTCAGCGAGCGGCTTGTCGGAGTCCAAAAATACACAGTTTATAAGATAAGAGTATGGAGTGGTGAAGAACATTGGGAAGTTGAACGACGTTATCGCGACTTCAGTACACTCTACGTCAGGCTGAAGAAATTATTTGCTGAGCATGGTTTGACTCTTCCTTCGCCATGGTCCTCTGTGGAAAGAGAAACCCGAAAGCTCTTTGGTAATGCTTCACCCGATGTGATTTCTGAGAGGAGTAATCTTATCCAAGAGTGTTTACAATCCATTACCCAACGTAAGTATTGGCCCTTGTCACTCAATGCTCTCAGCCATTTTCTATCTCCATCGAATGATGCTACTCCCGATTCTCCAGTTTCCAGTCCCAACAAATCTCTGTTATTACATCTATTAAGAGGCACAAGTACGGATAACACATCTCCTTTGGGTAAGACTATCTCACTCGTTGTTGATGTACGCCCTTTGAAACCTGTGAAGCAAATCTTGGACGCCCAGCATTATAGATGTTCGGGTTGTCACAAAAATTTTGATGATGGAAGAACTTCTGTGCAAGAATTTGTACGGACTTTGGGTTGGGGAAAGCCTCGTTTGTGTGAATACACTGGACAACTCTTCTGCTCGTCATGTCATAATAATGATACTGCTGTGTTGCCCGCTCGAGTTCTTCATTATTGGGATTTCACTAATTACCCCGTGTCTCAGATGGCTAAATCATTTTTGGATTCTGTACATGACAAGGTAATCATGATAAAGCCATGAGCTGGATTTCATTTCAATACGTCTGAATTTAGAATCCTAACACAATTTCTTCATTTGTGACAGCCAATGCTTTGTGTCAGTGCTGTGAATCCATTCCTTTTCTCTAAAGTTCCAACACTTCAGCACGTTGCAAGTGTCAGAAACAGAATAAGGTCAATGCTTCCGTACGTTAGGTGCCCATTTCGCAGATCAATCAGCAGAGGACTTGGAAACCGGAGTTATCTTTTGGACAGTAACGACTTTTTCGCCCAGAGAGATCTTATTGATCTTTCAAAGGGCGTGTTCTCAGGTTAGAAAATGAAGCAGCATTTGCATGTTTAAATTTATTTCGAAGCACATCTTTTATCCTTTCCTTATTTGTTGGCTAGCAGTTATTACATGGAATATGTAAATTTTCTTGCTGCAGCACTCCCAGTTATGGTCGAAACAGTGTGTAGAAAAATTGAGGATCATATCACTGAGCAATGCCTCGTGTGCTATGACGTGGGTGTTCAATGCGGCGCTCGACAAAACTGTGAAAATGCACTCTCTCTTATTTTTCCTTTCCAAGTAAGTGTCAATTGCATTCATCACTACAAAACTGTAGAATGAGTATTGGAAATAACATGTTGAGCAAATCCCACATACTTTTAATCAATGAGCTTCATTACCAGCGAACCCTATCGAAGGCACCTTCATTATTATCTCCTCAACTGATTTTGATCGTCTTTAATTGGATATGCAGGAAGGTGTGGCATTGAAATGCAAGTCGTGTGATCTGATCTTCCACAAGAACTGCTTGATGAAGATCACCAAGTGTAGTTGTGGCGCCATTCTTCGTAAAGAGGACAATAGACAAGGTATTATAGAAGAGAAGCTCCGTAGTACGACTAGCAATACAAACTCCCTCAGGAAAACAGCTGAATCTAGCAATGGACTTCTCGCCGGTTTGTACTCAAAGTTAGTACCGGGAAGATCTCGAAGCCTTAATAATCAAGACACGAAAATTGGTAATAATGTCATTCTAATGGATTCTTTGTCAAACTCCTCCTTATGAAGTGCCCTGCATTTGTATTATTACTTGGATGCTGCTATGCTTTTTACCATTTTTGGTGTTTTGGCACTGATTTGCTTTGTGATGGCTCAAACTCTTGTACATGAATGAATTTAATTTTGTATTAGTATAAGATGGTTGGATCTGCATTGTGTTCTCATATGTTCCAGACATTTTCATTCACGGTTTTTTGAATAGAGAAGTGTTTGGCCTTTTTGTATATTCATAATCGTTTTGCATCATGGACAGGGGCGGACGGATCCAGAATTTTGTGTTTGGGGGGGCCGTAAATATTTTTTTTTAGCGAGGAGGGGGAGGTGCTGTATATAAATTTGTATACTTTGCGTTTACGACGACTCAACATAGAAGATCAGAAGTTCATGATAAAATTAATGAGAATATATTTACCCATTATATAGCAAACATATAGTATAAAATGAGCTAGGAGACCGAGATCTATTTTAAAAAGTTAAAAAAATATATATTTTAACTAAACAGTAAATATTGTTCATTCTTGATAAAATCGTCAAAATATCATTTGGATGTTTAATGTAAAATCATCAAAATGTCACCAATTTGTTAAAATTTAAAATGGTTCTAATATATACACATTTATTGTATTTGTGATATTATTGTAAATGATTTGGAGATTAAAAAATTATATATACATTGATTTATTTTATTTTTATCATTATATAACAGGGAACAAAATTTAACCAAATATTAATCTAATAGAATTAAAACGCAATTGAATTAAATATTAAACAAAGATTAAATTAAATATATGTTAAAACGCAAAATGAATTAAATATTATTTTTGAAATTTGTTGTGATGTGTTACTTAAAAGTGGTTGAATGATTTATTAGTTAAAACTAAAATAAAAAAGTCATTAAAGATATATTTTAAAAAGTAGATAAGAAAGAGTTAAAATCATTAAAATATAAAGTAAAAAGTGAAAATAAAAAAAAAAAAAAATTGGGGCACGAGGCTTGGCCCCAAGACCAGCAACTAGTATACTTGGAGCTTCTAACCACTGAGCCAACAGACACTAACACTCTAATATTTATGTATGTACATTTATTTATTTATTTATACGGTTTAAGATTTAT
Source organism: Craterostigma plantagineum (assembly GCA_027422505.1). NCBI lineage: Eukaryota > Viridiplantae > Streptophyta > Magnoliopsida > Lamiales > Linderniaceae > Craterostigma > Craterostigma plantagineum. The sequence continues at coordinate 27,992,312 of JAPQWV010000003.1, read as the reverse complement.
ACTACACGTATAGTACTAAAAATGTCGAAAATTTGGGGGGGGGGGGGGGGGACGAAGCCCCCTCGGGTCCTATAGTGGATCCGCCCCTTAATTATGGAAGAAGATATCATTATATTTTTTACTCATATTTTGCATCGGTGCAATGATGATTATTCTTTTCAATTTTCATCCCTTCCTTTAATCTTTCACCCTAAAAAAATGGATTTACCATATAAAACGATAACTTGAACTTCTCCTAGTTTATTATGTCTGAAAACTGTATTTAGCTAATAGTCTAGGCACATTTCTTAAATTATGAACAACTCGAATTCAAGTTGTATTGGGCTTAGTTTCGCTAGACATATAGAATTTTTATTTATTTATTTATTTTGGAAACTGCAATGATATGTTACTTTTAGAAATACAAAAAATCAGAGTTACCCAATCCGTATCTAAGAGTTTGGCTTTAATATAACTTTGAATAACCTAAAGTAAAGTTGTTATATATCAATTCATTATATATGTATTTTCAATATACTTTAGGCAATTAGATTAACATCTTTATCCTATCAAACTCGAACATTTGTCGTTTTCGATCAAGATTTCAATGAAAAAAGCTTAGATTAGGAGATTATGTGAGGGCGAGACGAGACACAATGATGATAGATACGATACGATGTACAACGAGGATTAAGAGCTTTACATTACAATAATAATCGAACAAAGTTGATTGCAATATGATAAATATCTAAGTTGGAAACAATTAGTTATTTATCATCATCAATTTTGAATGTTTCATTTAAATATCATTACTTTTTCCTCAATTGGGTAGTTTAGGTGTAATCCATGAAACAACTTGCGTGCGGTGCCTTATCTATTTTTTGCTACTTCTTTTTCTTCTTTTTTAATCCTAATCGACTTTCAATAACATGACATTATTAAATATAAAGTTGAGAAACCTAATATCAGAAACCTAATTTCATGACCTAATCACCAAGAGCCCACAGAAACAAAATTCACGGCTCCTAAGTTGCTCGAAGTAATAATATCTATTTTTGTGTAATTGTTTTTTCTGAATAATAGTATCTATGGGTCCTTGCAAAGTTAGTGATAGTGAATCGCTAAATTTACATGATTTTTGTAAATATTTTTCTTGAAGTCAGTTTCGCGTCAAATATTAGCTAGAGCAATGGATATTCCGGTTATAGTCTTACTGTAAATACGAATTATATATATGAAGCTTCGAAAAAAAAAATTTATTATCCCGATAAATTGGTGGGCATATGGTCAACATCTTCATTAGATATGTTTAGTTAGTTTATGGCTAATCATAATTAGTAAAGGTTGAAGGTTAATCCTGCCGTCATTCATCTTTATAGTTAATATAGCAATTTGTTTGTCTATTACATCATTTTTATATCATTTACAATACATATCTGATATTCAATATTTATATTGAAAGGTCACAAACTCACGCAAACACGTCCCACCCATTATGGTTGTATTTTAGCCGCTGAGCCTTATTACGTCGATCATCACAAGGACAATTTTTTCCCATACAAAAAATGTTTAATAAGCTACCTATTATATATATATTATATTATATTTAAATGTACGTACCACTATTTTCGCCATGATCTGCCATTATACATCATTCACGATCAAGATTTAACTAAATGAAATCTATATTATTGAGCATGGGCCGTGACGTCACTATACGACTTCTAGCTAGCTTTTCTCATGATTAAAATTTATATATAACGATGTCTCATTTTTTAATTATTATTTTCCCTAATTTTCTAGTTTTTAATTTACATTATAGACAGCCCCTTCGCGCAGCCAATGATAGATAATTTTCGAAATGGGAAAAAGTACGATGACGAAGCAATGTGAGGCTAAGACGTAACTGAGACATTTGCGCATTTAAATGATATCGATTTGGTAACGTTTTTAAATAAAACTTGGTTTCATTCACTTCTAGAACAATCAAAGGTGAGTTAGGTGCGTGCGAAACAAGAACAAATCCATCCTATAAATGTAATACCACGTCGATTTAAATTTCGAGTTTACATCTTAAAGTAAAGAGTTTAAATCTTTGTTAATATATGTTACGTTGGATATCATTGTTACTTTTGGTATTTCCACGTTTAAATATATGATGCAGCGTATCATTTTCGATGCTGAAGTAATATCTTTTAAATGCGAAAGAGATATTTCGGTTGGGGTATCTCTCCTATAAGGAAATACATATGGAGATATTCGAGGTAATATCTACTTTTACAGTTCATATATATACGCGACATATTTCTAGCTAGAATTCAATTACAGTAAGGAGCGTGATTATTGTTGCATATGACCTGGAATTCTTAATTATTTGATTTTTAAATAGTTGGTCATTGCAATGATTAGATGTACTTTATAAGTATTGTTGACTTGCATTATTACATTATATTATTTTTCTCATAACGTACTGTCTTATTCTCCGCCTTATGTGTTGTAATTGCTCCATGCGCGCGTCTGGAATTCTTAAATGAGATGTGTTAATAAAAATAAGTTAACTAACACAATTATAATTGGGTATTGTTGAAAAATTATTCCACTATATTGTTATATAAATCGTTAATTCCTTGTATGTGAAGTATTTAATGTGTTAAATGTCATGTTGCACTATACATGTAAAGTATTTAATGTAACGGGGTGTAAATAGCATTTTTTATTCAAGAGGGGATGTGAATAGTAGCACCCTTCTCACAATCCTCAATAGGTTGGTAACATTCAACCCGTTTAATAAATGTGTTGCATCTTTCAACCCTGACCTGGCATGTTTACTTAAACGGGTTGAATATCAAACCCTAACCCGGCCTATTTAACCCAAACATAACCCATTAACCCGCTAACCCGTTTAATTAAAATAAAAAAGAAAAAATAACTAAATAATAATAATAATTATAAATCCAAATTAAATAAAACAATAGAGAAACAAATCTGTTGGTTTTTTTTCTAAAAATCAACAACAATTAAAATTTCAAATAATACAAGTCATATAATAAATAAAATCATTTATATTAAGGATATCTTTCAATAATTTATATTATGCGGGTTAATGGGTTGATAAACGGGTTGATTTCGGGTTGATTTCATGTTGAAAACTCCAACCCTAACCTGACCCACTTAATATTCGGGTTGAGTTCGAGTTTACCCATTTTCTTAACAGGTCGAAAATGCTAACCTAAACTTGCTATTTTTGGGTGCGGGTTGGCGGATCGGGTTGATTTTTAGCATCCCTAATCCTAAATATGAATATATAAATCAATAATGCACTTGTTTCATTGCAATGAAACTCAAAAATTTCATTCTACATTATTCTTTATAATACCGTAACGTATGATGCGTATATTCAATTCATTCTCAAACACACATACTTCTTCCGAAGAAAATATTCTCATCTTAAATACGACATGGCAGTACGGATTATTACAAACAAAACAGCTGGCATTTTCCCATTTATTATTTTTTAGAATTATTTATATAGAAATTGCAAGAAGACGATACGTGATTCGCCATCGTATTTCCCTTCCCCACCTTCATTTTTTCGTCGTTCTTTTCTTTTTTTTTTTTTTTCTTTTTCTTTCTTTTCAGTTTTTGTTCGCATGCAATGCAACTGAGATGGGACAAGGAAAGTTATCTGTGTAATAACAACTCACCGGCCCATGTTTTTCTTTCTTTAATCAAAGACAGCAAGCACCATTTTCACTCTCTCTCTCTCTCTCACTTACTCATACTTCACCATTTATTCGGTCAGTGTTCATCTGTTACGCACTCCATTATATAGAGAGCTTTGTTCTAGTCTGCGTTTTAGATCTCTTTCATCGGTTTCTCAGAAGCTCGTGCGATGTGAACAAAGAAAGTTCGAATCCTTGAGATCTTATTACCCAAACCACTTTGAATGCCCATTTGCTCTCTTGTACTTCTCTCGCTGGTATCTCAGATTTGGAAGTTCTGTAATGCCAATTTCCTTTAGCTTTTCGTAGAGTTCTTACAATAAGTTTCCGTCAATGGGGTTTCGCTAAAAAGCTTCGTTGAGCTTCCTCTGTCCATTTTCAGTTTGCAAAAGGCTTAATCTTTAAATCCCAGGATTCTAAAGTTTGTGGGCTTTCTTAATGTAAGAAAAGGGCGCTTTTTTCCTTCTTTCCCTCTGTAATGGATGTGAGCTTCATCCGTTAGCTAATAAACCTAATTTCACGAAAATGGTTATGCCCAGTTTGTGCCGTTAATCCCTATACTTGATTAATCCAATGTGTTCACTTCGTTAACTACGATTTCTGGTGATGATACCATGGAGTTCAAGTAGTTGTAAGGAAATCCAACCCTTCACTTCACTAATCCATTCTTTTGTTCTTCTTCGGTAGTCACCGACACCTTTATTCTTTGGAAAAATTCATTAAAATGTAAAGTTCCTTAACCGTAGGCACAGTTTTTGGTTTTGTCAGTAGACCTCAGACCTCTTGAAAAAAAAAAGAAAAGAAAATCGCCTGGGTTTTTAAGTAGGTTTATCATGGAAGAAACATATGTACCTTTTCGTGGTATTAAGAATGATCTCAAGGGAAGGCTTTTGTGCTATAAGCAAGACTGGGCCGGCGGCCTCCGAGCTGGGATAAGGTTTGTCTTCATTGCTCAAATTTGCTTCTCATTCTGTTCTTTTCTTTATGCTTTAATGGGGAGAAAAAGAAGTAGAAACTACGAAAAAGTTGAAAGCTTTTTTGCTGTTTGAATAGATCCCTTTATTCACATATGATTCATTTGCAGGATCTTAGCTCCAACCACTTACATATTCTTCGCATCGGCGATCCCAGTCATATCTTTCGGGGAGCAGCTTGAAAGAAACACAAGTATGTTTAGACCTTTTTTTTCCCTCTCTTTTACAGTGATTTTTCTGCTATTTCTGAGCTTTTTCTTACACAAACAAATTCTTGTTCTCAGATGGAAGCTTAACCGCTGTCCAAACGCTTGCATCGACTGCACTATGTGGCATCATTCACTCGATCATAGGAGGACAACCTTTGCTCATACTCGGCGTGGCAGAGCCCACTGTGTTAATGTACACTTTCATGTTCAACTTCGCCAAAGATCAGAAGGATTTGGGGCAGAGGCTCTTCTTAGCATGGGCTGGATGGTAAACATAACAGCTACATACGTCTTCATCATCACTGTCCAAAAATCGAAAACAGAAAAAAACAGTAAACTTACGTTGTCTTGACATTGGCAGGGTTTGCGTTTGGACAGCCCTTTTGCTCTTTCTTCTCGCCATATTAGGCGCTTGCTCCATCATCAATCGATTCACTCGCTTGGCTGGCGAACTGTTTGGCCTATTGATCGCCATGCTCTTTATGCAGCAGGCCATTCGAGTGAGCTTTTCTTGATCATTCGCCGTCGAAATTTAACTGGCCTAACGAAAAAAGATCCCAAAACAAAAAAAATCGAAACTTTATTTTTGTTTCCCCTCTTAGGGAGCCGTGGAAGAGTTTGGAACTCCTCAGAGAGAAAGCCCGAACAAGACAGAGTTCTCCAAGTCGTGGCGCTTTGGCAATGGAATGTTCGCCTTAGTACTTTCCTTTGGCCTTTTGCTCACTGCGCTGAGGAGCCGTAAGGCTAGATCGTGGCGCTATGGAGCAGGTATTTTTTTTTTATCAAGAAATCTTACTTAAAAAAAATCCCATCTTGGTGACTGTAAACGTATTTTTTTTTTCTTTATCTAAGGATCTATTCGAGGGTTCATAGCAGACTATGGCGTCCCATTAATGGTGCTCATATGGACAGCTGTCTCTTACATCCCAGCGAACGATATTCCACACGGTATTCCGAGAAGGCTTTACAGCCCAAATCCATGGTCGCCTGGCGCATATTCCAATTGGACAGTGATTAAGGTTGATTTTTAAGACATTTTTGGTGATTAACCTTTGATTAGTGTTGTAGTGAATCTCATTTCATTTCGTTTTTTACTGATAGGATATGTTGAAAGTGCCGCTGATTTACATCATCGGCGCTTTTATCCCCGCGACAATGATCGCCGTGCTGTACTATTTCGACCACAGCGTCGCCTCTCAGCTCGCCCAGCAAAAGGAGTTCAACCTAAAGAAGCCTTCTTCTTACCACTACGATCTTCTGCTCTTGGGATTCATGGTAAAGCGTAATAACCGTTACCGTTATCTTTATGGACATATGTTTAGTTAGTAACTTCATTTTGGACAAATGATATGTTGATAGGTCATATTGTGTGGGCTTATTGGGATTCCGCCTTCAAACGGAGTCATTCCACAGTCTCCCATGCACACGAAAAGCCTGGCGACTCTTAAACATCAGGTTTATTCATTTAAATTACTCTTTCTCGTCGTTCGCTCGATAAAAAAAAGCATCCATTTTGCGCTTGCGTAGTTTGAATATTTTTTTTCGGTCGTTTTATTACAGCTGCTGAGGAACAAGCTCGTCTCGACTGCCCGAGAGAGCATACGAAAGAACGCCAGCCTATCTCAGCTGTACAGAAACATGCAAGACGCCTATGCCGAGATGCAGACGCCCCTCTACCAAGCTCCGTCTTCGCTGGTAATAATAAGCTCTTCAAAAAAAAAAAAACGACGCGCAAAAATAAATCCTCACGCATATTACGCCTCGGATACATAATTTTTTTCAAATTTTTTTTATTTATAGGGGCTTAAAGAGCTGAAGGATTCGACGCTAGAACAAGCTGCTAGCATGGGGTACATGGGCGCGCCCGTCGACGAGACGATCTTCGACGTGGACAAGGACGTCGACGACCTCTTACCAGTTGAAGTCAAAGAGCAGCGTCTGAGCAATCTCCTTCAGGCGCTAATGGTCATGGGCTGCGTGGCGGCCATGCCTTTGCTCAAAATGATTCCCACCGCCGTTCTTTGGGGATACTTCGCCTTCATGGCCATCGAGAGCTTGCCGGGAAATCAATTTTGGGAGAGGATTCTGTTGCTATTCACGTCGCCCAGCCGAAGATACAAGTAAAAGATAGCCATTCTCGAATTTAGATAAAAAAAACAAAATGCGCCACGATTTTTTATTTTTTATTTTTTCGGGGGGACGCAGAGTGTTGGAGGACTACCACGCGACGTTCATAGAGACGGTTCCGTTCAAGACGATTGCGTTCTTCACTATATTCCAGACGGTTTACCTGCTGCTCTGCTTTGGGATAACGTGGATTCCGATCGCCGGCGTGCTATTTCCACTGTTGATTATGCTCCTCGTCCCGGTCAGACAGTACGTGCTTCCCAAGTTCTTCAAAGGGGCTCACCTGCAGGACTTGGATGCCGCGGAGTACGAGGAGGCGCCCGCCATAAGCTACAACCTATCCTTCAATGTAAGACGAAAAAATCGAATCTCGCTTGATTGTTCTTTGAAGGCTTAACTTTTTTTTCGTCCCGTAAGTTAGAGGGGTGGCGGTTTCACGACACTCGACTTGAGGGGTTGCATTTTTAGGACGCTGACTTTCAAAATTGAAGCATTCTACAACTGCTCGTGTTGCTTCGATTTTAGAAGTTAGTGTCGTTAAATCATAACCACGTAAGTTGAGTGTCATGAAACTGCCACGCAGGATTTATCCCCAAATAAGCAACTCCGGCGTGGCCCAAATTATTGGACATGTGCGGACTACGTGTCGAAGTTCCGACAAGAATTAGGCTTCTGACTCTCCAGTCTTTTAAAATTGGTTCAATTTTGAAAGTTAGTGTCCTTAAACTGCAAGTTGGACGCCCGGAAGTGCCAATCTTCCCCCCAATGGAAAAAAGTAGTTCGAACGTTTTTTTGAAGTGTATGACCAATCATTCATTCTTCATTAGGAGCAAGGGAGCAACCTACCTCAACCTACCAATCCCGATAGTAGCGAGGTTCTCGACGAGATCATCACGAGGAGCCGAGGAGAGATAAAGCGCACTCTTAGCCCCAAAGTGACGAGCTCGACTCAGTCGCCCCTCGAGGAAATAAGCTCGGTCCACAGCCCGAGGACGCCGAGGACTCCTTGTAGCACGAAGAGAACGCCCAGCCCAGGCCCGTCTAAGCTTGGTCAGGGTGGACACGACTCGTCTTCTTCTACTACTACTTGATGGCCGGGCCGGGTCGGACGGTTACGGCCCGTCCGTTAGCTCGTTTCTGCGTTTAACTTGTCGGTCGAGAGGTCCTTCGTCGTCTTTGAATTTTATTGTCTTGTGTATGTTGTCATGTAACTATGTACTACTGCTGCTGTTATTATTGCCTTTGATTTTATTGACGATGATGGAGAGATATGTTAATGAGCATCTTGTCTATGCTGTGCTTCTATCGTTTTTGTCTTCTTGTTTCATACAACATATATATATATAGGTGCCCATACATTTCTATATATAGAGAGAGAGAGAGAAAAATATGTGATGGTGTTGCACTATATATCTTCCAGAAACATGTGTGTGTGGTCCTAATCTATGTGTATTTACATCCTCGCGTTCTTGGGAAACCTTAACCCCTTCCGTTCCGGCCAAGTAATTGGGGACGAAAGTGTATTTGCTCTGCTAATAAACTTTCATTATTTACATTTGTAAGATTTTCTGAATACAAGTCGTTTTAGATTTCTATTTTTGTTTTCTAATACAGGTCGTTTTATTTTTTTCAAGAAAATAGCCTGAACTTTTACAACTTTACTCCTCATCTTAAATAAAATTAATTAGATTCAATAGGATAAAATAATTAATTAAGTGTATAATATAGATTTGTTTTATTTTTTAATATGTATGCAGTTACCTTAAATACTTGTATTTAGGGACATAGAGAGTGTTATATATCAGTATTTATATTCAGGATTGTGTATTTTAGTAATTTACAACATGAATTCTAGTGAAACGAGGCGATATAGAGAATCGAGGATTTCTCCACCACACTAACAATCCTACCTAGTAAATTATGCACACTCAAATGCGTGTCGTGTGCTATCTATATTAATATTTTTTATTAAATTTATTTTAGTGTGAAATATTTCATAGAAATCATAATTTACATTTAATTTGTATGTTATAAATATGTAGAAAGGAAAATTGATTTATTATAAATTTAAAATTGGATAGTAATTAACTAAAAATAGTGTTAAACTAAATCAAGTAATCAAAGGTAGTTAGCGATTTTTTAAAATTTATTAATAAATTTTTCAATCTCAATTGACAGATCATTTGACGGTTTATCCTAGGCCCCATCCTTAAAATAGATTAGAAACAAAGTGAAGTCTTTAATACTCGTAATGAATTTAATTTAGCTCCGAGTATATTACCAAGTATTATAAAATAATATCTCCAAGTATAATACTAATTAGTCCAAATTATAAGCTGGACAATTACTTAAAAGTTCTTAGTAAAAGAAACTATTCTCAAGTGAGTATATCTTGCAACCAGATATTTAAATACTTTTTATCTATAGACTGGATTTGTTCCGATATGAGATGGGTGTTTATTGAGTTAGGTTAGAGAGTTGAGAATGAGTTTGTATGCAATTTATTTATTCATGAGGGTCAAATACTTCACATGATGTAGATATTATTTTTATATACTTTAGGTTTGGAGAGAGCGTGCATGTCAACTTTCAATTATATGAACTTTCAATAATAGAGAAATGAATTATTGAAGCGCGTTAGACCTTTTGTCATTGCATGCATGCATATGATTAAACATTGAGTTGTCACGTCGTAGACAACGTCTACGATATTCTTTGATTATTACCATTATTATTCTTATATCGTCGACAAAATGCTGTATGGTTGTTTCCATTGTCTTCTTTACGATAATAATTTAGTTCAGTGTCGTTGGAAGCAACGTGTGTATACACTGACCCTATATAAGCTCGTTATGAATGATTTATTTAAATTTCTAACTTCATTTAATTATTGATTGATAGTATCCATACGATTGCATTCCAATATTACGATAGTTTCGAGGCCGAGCTGATTCAACGAGAGTACATTGAAAGCGAATATAAAATTTATTATGTATGAACGAAGGCACACACAAAAACACACTAATAAGGAATCTTTAGCACTTCGACATGATGTGAACTAATTACTTTTGTCTACGAAAGAGATGGGCAACCAAACTCTTGTCAAAAGTTTTGTATGGTTTTTCGAAAAGGGTGTCACAATAGCGATTGTTATGTATAATTATATAGGGTAATTCTATACAGACCCCTGATTCTATTTAGACCCCTATTAATTATCCCACAATTAAATGCAGCTTTAAAACTATGTTTTTACCAAATATTAACTAGAAATTAGGACTTTTTATATTTAAACGTCCTTGAATAACACTAGCTCTAACTTCTAAGTTCTACCTACACGTTTGAATGACTATTAACTAACATACACATAATTTTATTAGTTTGTATACACGTTCTTGTATAAATTACAAAACTTATATTTAACAAATCTCCACTTTCCATAATATTTACTTTTATATTTTTACTTTTTAAAAAAGTGAGAGAAGTATTAGTTATTTATAAATATTTTTTACTTTGATAAGTTAGCAATGATTTATCGTAATCGTTTTCTTCATATTAGATTTATACTTATATATTTTCAATGTAATTTGTTGTATATTTAATAGGAAATGACTTTTACAGAAATATTTATATGATTATTTTTTTAAATAAGTTACAATATTGATATTGATATTTTTTTCTGTCAAGGTTTTGGTATAAATTAATATTGATAAATTTATAATATTGAAATGATTCTATAAATTTATGTATAATTAAAATATATATAACAACAAATTAATGGTATCACATTCACGTGCTATAGCCATTCTTGATTCCAATGTTGTAAGAAAATGGATAAATAGTATTTACACATTCCAAGGTTTTTTTTCACCCCTAAGGGGGTGCCAATATATATAATTTTATTGCGGCAATTGTCTCAGGGCCTCTCCTATATTATCAACTGAGATATCATTAATATCGTAGTTAAATATCAGTATACACCCATATTTGTGCGATGGACAACTTGCGAGCGAGCTGCTTTAAGATATTTGACTCGTGGCACTCACAAGCTAATGTTCAGGGTCGGTTTTGGGTAAAGCAATTAAAGTAAGGGCTTTAGGCCCCCAAGTTTTCCGGGCCCCATGGACTTCTATAATGTAGTTATGAATTTTTTTTTAATTAATCCCAATATTTTGAAGCCCTCGAATTTTTAAGGGCTCATGACCTTATTTAGGTAATGTAGTGTAGTTAGAAAAGAATATTATTTATGCGTAATATTTTGATGCCCGACTATCATAAATACATACTTATTATATGTTTATTTTCTTTGATTATCGTTTCGCATTTGATTTTTTTTTTCACATTCTGCTTTTTCAACTTCCAGTTTTTTTTTTTTTTTTTTCTTGTGCCTTTTAATTGATTAGTTTCTTTGTATTTTTTAATCAAGCGCATTCCTCCATGTTATTCGGTTACAAGAGAATTTGCTAAAAAAACTAAAAGACAACTGCTAAAAACTTTTTTTTATTGTAAAAAAAATTTATTAAACAAAAAAAATCAATTTTATATTTTTAACTTCACATTCTGTAAACTTCAAGCTTCTAGTTGATGATCTCAAGTCCAGATAAAGGGATGTTTGCGCTGAAGTGACACGTTTTTGTTAATATGTAATATTGAAAACAAAAGGCCCCGCTTTTTAACTTTGCTTTAGGCCCGTATTATGATGAGCCGCCCTGCTAATGTTAAAATATATTTAACTTCAGGCGTCATCGAGATTTTTTAATAAACTTACTGAAAAATTCTTAACATATGCGGAAAGCATCATTGGTTTGCTAGGAGTTCATTGAAAAAAATACAGTAAAAGTTTAAATTAATACTCCATAATTTAATAATCTCTTTTTGGACCTTTGCAAAAAAAAAAAACATTAAATTTGATAAGATAATAAGATAATACTTTTTCGAGAAATCCCTTTATAAATATTAGGTCCCATCAAAACTCTAAATTAATATTCATAAAATATTACAATTAAATATAATGGTAAATTGCTAAAATATTATAGTTATAAAATATTCACGAGCTTTACTATGAAGAATATGTCACATATCTGGAAGATCATTACAAAAAAATAAATTAGCAATGTTATTATTGAAAAAATAGCGTACATGATATATTTGCATTTAATACGAATATAATATACTCACTCATGTCATCTGATACAGTTCGCCATTGGCTTGAACTAAAAAATAGTTGAATTCACAAAAATTTCTTTTAATTAATAAAATATTATTTTATTGACATATTAATATCTCCCTAAATTAATAAAATTTAATAAGTACCAATGTTATTAATTTATAAATGTTTTACTGTATAGGCCGGAGTTGGGGTTCGAGCCTTCGAGGTACCAACCAAATCAACGAGTAAAAATGTAAAAAAAACCCGGATTTTTCTCGGGTTTAGATTGACCCGAAAGTCGAGTTGTGTATATCGGGTCGGGTAGTTGATCACCTACACACCTGAAATAAAATGCAGCCCAAGCCCAACTAATACAGTAGCCCATTAGTTTCCTTGCTCTTATCTATACCTTCCATTAAGCCCAAAACCCATCCATGTTATACGGGTTTAATTTCAATATTATAACCGTTGTTCATTTTTCATTAGTAATCCGATTTTAAAATTTGACGACTCTGTGAGGAAGCAATAAATCGTTATGTGCTACAACTTCCACTAACCCCTTGGTTGGTCTTCTCCATTTGTGATTTGAGTAAAACCCCACTATAGCTAACAGCAACAGCGAGTGTTCGATGAAACGTCGTTCGTTTGTAGCAGTAGGAAGTTGAAAGACCGCGAATAAATTAGCAAAAAATGGCGCCGAGAGTGACGTCGAGAGACATTCAGGAGATCGTCACCAAGCTTTCGTCAGACAAGGCCAAAAACCGAGAAGTACTGATGATTAAGAATGCTTATTTATAATTATTTGGAGTACTTGTTTATCAACTGAGTTGCGTGGTTTTATTAGTTGAAGGAAGATTGAAGAGGCGGTTGTTTATTGTTTGACAAGATAAAACGATTAATAAAAATGGTTAGAATTGGGTTTGGAGTGATTTTTAGGGGGTGGTCGTCGTTTCGTTACTTAGTAAAGTTGCTTTCTTAGTTTTGAAAAGGCCATTCTGTGTCAATATTTGTAAAAACTCCTGAGTAATGAAGATGGATAATTAGGATTTTTGGTTTCACAATTTCTGATACTTGGATGGTTGTGTTCTGTTAGGAGTTATGTGGGAAATAACTTTGAGAAACTATTCCATACGGATGATATATAATAGGTATGATATGAGTGAGAAGTACTCTAGCGAGATCAAATTGTTATGCTCACATGTTCGCTATAGAAACATGATTGTATCTTGATCTTCGAGTAGATCAATATCATTTCTGTTCAATAAAACCCGCAAAACTACTCATAGAATATGTATGTGCACACCTGACGAGGAAATGCTCCCTCAGTTAAAGCTAAGTCCTGTATTTTTCATGCGATGTGATAAACTTGTATTACACAGGCAAACATATAAGTGTCAGTTTACCATTGCTCATTCTTTTAGTATTATGATTATAGGAAGGCATTAAATTGTTGAGTTCATGGCTAGAAGGTGAGAAATCTGTCGGATTTTGTCGATATCTATGTGAGAAATCTTCTGGCATCAACCCTACTGAAATTCCACACTGTAAGCCTTTCGGTTGAATTTCGAAGTTAATCCTACCCTTATTTCCAACTTCTGACGAGTTACTTGTCATACAGCTGAGACATGGTCCTTCCTTGTCAAAATTCTGATACAATGTATAAAATTGGAGATCTCCTCAAGCAAGAAAAGACTTCCAAAGTTAACTTTTGCAAAAACACTTCGGGTTGTTGTGCAAAGAGCGGAGGATGACAAATTTTCCGGTGTTTATATTCATGGTAATTGAAAATCTTGAGTTGTTCTGACAAATTTTGCAAAAACACTTCTGACGAGTTCTTCGAATGTGTCAGAATATATTGTTGCTAATTGAAAATCTTGCAAAAACACGTCAAGTTGTTGTGCAAAGAGCGGAGGATGATAATTTTCCGGTGTTTATATTCTCTGTTAAACTTATATTTTGTTATTTATTTGATTGCGATGGGATATATTCTTGATAACTGAAAATTGTACTGCTTGCCAAGACTAAGGTTATTGTGGAAATCAAGCAGAATAAGTGGCTTCATGAGCAGCCGCTTCTTGTTATATAAATTTATAACAAAACATAACTTTGTATCCCTGACTACTGTTAGTGACACTTTACTTTAGTTTCCTTGCATGCTGAATCTTATTACTAAATTTTTTAGCATTAGTATATAGGAGCTGCTGATTCTTTATCGATTGTCATCGCATTTCTAGTCTTTTGTTTCCTGTCTTTTTGAAGCTTAATCAGGGCATGCTTTTAGGATGCCCCCTTTTTAATCGTTTGATCTGTAGATCACCTTGTGTTGCGGCCTGCTTCTTTTGCGTTTGGCTCGTGAGAAGCACTACGTACACCTAGTGTAAATTTATCACCATGATGTGAATCCTGATTCGATCATTGACATATGATGTTTCCCTCTATTGAAACCTGGAAGCGCAGTAGTCCTTTTGTTTTCAGTAGTGGGTTCAGAGATTTTTTTGCATTGGTTTCTTGCTGACAGTAAATCATATATTTTGCAATCCTAAAGTGGGTGATTTTCAGTGCGATAAACCAACACCGTTTGCTAACTCTATCTGTTTCCAGGAAAAAGGCTGTTTCTGCTACCTGTGGTAAGATTACTTTACAGTCATGTCGGGGATATCATCCAAGATGTGCCGAGCTATCAATCTGAGTATGGTGTCATCCTCAGGCATCTTTTGTCCAACAAAGATTATAGATTTCACATGCGAAAAAAAGTTTACTGTAGTGAGTATTTTTTTTTTTTCTTTTCTGGCTCATACTTTTCTCTTTAGTTTAAAAAAGAAAGAAATTCCAACTCATTGTTCTATTCTATCTGGATAGATCTCGTACTTCTGTACATGCAAAAGGTGGAGAACAGCCTGAGTGCAGAAAGTTTTTGTCAATTAAATCCCAAGGAGGAGGTGTTCCGCTTCACCCTCACTCTTCAGTCACTTCTTGAAAACCCTCCTGCTGATAATCTTGAGAGTATCCGTGAAGATATCGTTCATGGTTTTGTTAGAATATTTTCTCACATAAGGCATGGCATTTTTATCTCTCCTTTTCCTTTTTAAGTTTGCTTATGGTATTTCGAAGTTTATAGACCCTTTTGGCCTCTGTGTGTTGAGAAGCATTCTCTTTATCTTCCACTGTCAGGGATGAGGGGAAGATTTCACGGAAGCTTATTGAATGCATTAACACATATTTATCTAAGGATGGTCCTAATTTGGGTTTCAAATCCGTAGAAATTCATGAAGCAGTACAACAATTTATATTCCGCTGCTGGTTTTCGACGCATGATCGGTCTTTAAAGGTTTCCTTTGCAGAATAAATTGTGGCATGGTTTGCTTATATAGTTTTGTTATGAAGATTATTACTTCTGTAGGACGTGCTGATTTTCTATGCAAGGCTTCAATTAAGCCTTACTAGGGGTATGGTTGACGGAACTGATTTTCTTGAACAACTTTTGGATGTAATCATTAGGGAACTTGATCAAATGAGTACGTCCTGTGCTAATATACAGAGGTCTGAATTAAATACTTCTTTCATTTGGTATTTTTAATTTGTTTGAATATTATCGAAGAATGTGGTTTTGGATCCAGGGTGGATTCAGTCAGGGATGAAAAGTATGTACTCTTGACTAGTTCACAGCGTGGTGCGCTGGAGCTTGCTGCATTTGTCATTTGTCGGGTACCAGTACATCGCCTTTGTTTACTTTGATTTTCTTATGTTGTTTAAATACTTCTGTAGTGTAACACGAATCATCCAATTGGATGTTGCACACCTAGCTTGCATTGTATTTGTATCATTTTGTATCAATTGAGTAATTTTCTAAACATTCAAAAGTTCTGCTATTGCAAACTCATGGCTTGAGCTATAGATTTCCATATGCTGATATATTGAAGTTTCAAAGTCTCCATTTATTGAGTAATGACAGGCCGTCAAATAATTGGCGTTCAAGAAGTATTTTATCTTACATATGTTTTACCTTTAGGCATGCACTTGCACACCAAAAGCATCAAGTTCTGGGAAACGAAGTAGGCGAGAGCATATAACAGTCGTGATTAAAGAGAGGCTCATGGAAGGGAAATGGCCGTGGTAGGCTTATTTGGATAATTTGAAAAATGTTAACATTGGGCTCAAGGTCTGATGCTAGTGTTCTTACATTGGCATGATAAATCTAATTGATTTGAATGTGTTAAACATCTATTTGTTGCAGAAAGACGAGTATTAAATGAAAACCAAAGAGGGATTGTACTTTGTGAGAAATAGATTGCTTATGTCTGTCGAGACTTAATCATATTTACTTTTATATGGTAGGACTGCTGCTATTTTACTACTCGCCCGTAACTATTCTACTCGCGTGAAGAAAGATCTGTTTGTATGTTGGTTTGATAGTATAGCTGCAAACTTTGAAAGGTAACCTTAAGTAGAATTATCACTCAAGCTTCCATCCTCTACTAAATGCTTGTATATAACAAGTTTGATTGCGTATAGCTGGAATGTTGGGCTAATAACTATGTGTTCGACAGAATAATTAACAATGCGAATATGGATCGGTCATATGATGGTCTTTTGTGGACGTTATGGTAAAGAGACTTCCTTTCGATCACCTCATATTTATTACCAAGTACTTCATAACTTTTTATGCGGGTAGTGCATTATGGCTCCTTGATTCAGTCCATCGTCTTGATGAATACTCGCCTTTCCAATGTTGGTTCAAACATGCTATTCAATTCAAACTGTCATTCTTGTTTCTTCATGATTGTTTCAGGTGCCTCCTGAGATTTTCTTCCTTGCTGCCAGCTACCTCTTTTGGACGCCAATCCGCTATGAACTACGTGTTTCCCAAGATTGAGGTAAATAAATGAGACATCTGTGAACACGGCGTGCTTGTCTCGACATTCAGATGAGTAGATCTTAGAAAGTATTTTGCAGGTTGAGCAAGGTTGGCATACAATATGGAGCTCTCTCATCCATGCTTTACCTTCGTTTATAAATATTCCCTCCATTGTAAGTATATCCCTTTTATTACCACCCAAGTAAGAATATCCATTGCGGTATGTATCTGTGACGTCTTAATCTGTATAAGCCCAACCCTCACGTAGCAGTTCTCATGTCATTTGCATATATGACCGTAATACATAAGGCTACATAGTTCCCACTTTCTTCTAGTGTATGTAATTACTCCTATAAGTTTGTTTGTTTGCTGCCACATGCAGTACTGGCACATCGATAATCTGATATTTGGCATCTACTTGGATACTGCACATGACAATTATTAAGTTTAATGTAGTGTCTTGGTGCAACAATTGTTTGAAGATATGAATGTTAGCCATTATCCAAGTTTTTTGACCTCTTTCCTGTAATGATGTATCTCCTCCAAAATACCTCTGATAAGTGTCCGTTTTAGTGAGATTATGCAAAGCAATTGTTTGTTGATCTCAACGTGCTGAGTGATAATTTATAGGACCCTCAAATGACTTTAAAGATGCTAATGTCATTCTTTTTGCCTTCTCTCTCATGCAGGTGGATGCTTCTTTGATGCTCCTCTGTAACATTATGTTGAATGTACTATCACTTTCCAGAGAAGATTTAGTGTTTTTTTTTTTCTTTTTTTCTCCCAGCTACATGATTTTTTCTATGGCGCAATTTGCAATTGCCAGTGTTTAGGACCAATTGATTCTATGTTATTTTATAGGACTCAAACGACTCATTTTTTACTTCTCCTGAAATATGGAACCTTCGGGTGTTCAAGAGCCTGCCTTCAATGTGAGTGTTTCAACTTTTCCTTGTAGAACTTTGGCTATATCATGCGTGGTGCTTGGCATGCTCTTACATTGTTACATTTTCGCCATTATCTCCTGATTTTGCTTCATGATTAGTGAATATTTTTACCATTGTAATTTGTAAGTTGATAAACTATTATCTGGTTTCTTGATAAATTCTTTGAGTATGATCTCTTCGCTCAAATGGATTTTCGTTTTGCAGATCCACTTTATGCTTCATCTCATGCTACTTTTCCCGGAGAGCCTCTCAAGTAAGATTCATTATGCTCCGCCACACTCGTTCAATCATGTTATTTAATGTTGAAGAATCTGACTTGGGACTCGGGATAATACGTTGTGTGCATCTCAATATTGCTTCTTTGTATACCGTTATATCAGAAAACTGCAATTGACCAGATCTGTGTATTTTTACTTTCAGATCACATGTTTTGTTCCAAGTATAATGAGCTTATTATTATTCATGATTGTGCACTTTAGAATCAATGACTGGAGTTAATGTTAACATTATGCATATGGCCCATTCAGAAGGGAGATATATTCCTTCAACATTGTGCACAGGTTTACACGTAATTCTCTTTTATATTATCTTCATTAGGCTGATTCCAGAGATGCTTCACATCTCAGACAAGAAGTACTGCAGGCTGTCTTGTCTTTGCTCAATCCAAAGGTTTGTACTAGACAATGATTTCTGTGCTTTGCGCCTACATATGTTGTTTTTTTTTTTTTCCATTATTTGGCGTTCAGCTCTAGTTCTTTCTAACTTTCTCATATCTTATTACCCGTTGAAATCTGGAGTTGCTAAAAAAAATATATGAAATGAAAAATGTCAACTCAGATGATGTATGAAACCAAGTAAGTATGTTCAAGAATGTACATGTAAGCTAGAGTTGAGATGTAACTTTTTTGTTTTTCGTAGGAATGCCAATCCCTGAATGAGCGTTTGGTAGTCATGTTACCTGAAGCTGCTTATTCCCTTTGTACTGGTTCTGCTCCTCTAATTGAGGCCTTAGGAGTTTCATCATCAGTATACAGTGAAGGTTTAGATGAAAAGGTTCATCATACTGCAAATCCATCTCAAGATTCATTACTAAAAAAATCATCCATGAATTTATCTGTCCATTAGTCTCCTTATTCCAATTGCATTCTAAATTTGCGAGATCAAATACTCTTGTGTAGGAAGGTGACCTATTATTTGAAGGTTGTGAAATATTTGAATGCTCAGTGGAGGTCCTTGCTAAGATTGATCATGATTCTGCTCGGCAGGTGATCAACCTTTAGTTACGTTTGTTTTTCAGACTCGTCGTTTTTTAAGTATTAGCTAGTTAGTTCTTTTGCTTATTGAACATACAATTTAGGTCTACTCCCTAGAGAACCGCCAGCGTTTACGTCTACCTCGACAATTAAGAGTTCAGCTGCTTCATGAGATGGAGACTTACATTCTAGAATGTATAAGGGATAAAGAAACGGCAAAGATGCTCCTCTCCGAAGTGATCAATTTTTGTGCCTTCTTATCAAATATCATGTACTGCGCATACTCAACAAGGTCAGTCTCTGGTAGCACCATTTCTTGTTTCTTATTTTTCATCAATCGACCATATAGCCTTTGAATTTAGCTGTACTCGGTGCAATATCAAGAAGTCCTAACATCATAGGATGCATTTTAATCTACAATTACTTTGTACTCTTATCATGCGTCACATATTCTTTTTGTCTTAATCAGAATCAAAGAGGACGTTACCCCATTTTTTTCCAAACTGGGTGAATTCGTGTCAGAATTTTTGGAACACGCCATCACAGTTATAGAAGAAACTTACAAAGGCATTGTCTGTGGTGATTTGGGATCTGAATCATTCCTAAGCAACTTGGGGCTGAACTTAGCTTCTTTTAGTAACTTCTCCCATTCACCTCTCTTTACCAAATGGCTAAAAAAAGATGCTGCCGCTGCTATTATTAAATTACTTTCTGGAATGATAAAATCGTCCGAAAGACTTCTGAAAAGCCTTGGAAAACTTTATGAAAGTTTTTCAATGTCGAGAAAGATTGTCAGCCTGAAGCCATCTATACTTGACTCATTAGATATCCCTAATGTAGAGGATTCTCTTTCAACAAGTAGAAACAAAAGCTTGATTTTGGACATGGAATTGGATATGAATAGCGGGCCCAGTGAAATTGATAGCTTAACTATTGATGGTGAGCAGAGCACTGCTATTTCCAACACAATGGTGAATCATAAATTGGATCTCCTGTCAATCATGTCAACTTTCTTCTCAATTATTCCAACGATTACGTGGAAAACGTTTGTTGACATCAAAGATAAAGAGAGCGATCCAAAGGTACACTTGCCACCACTTTTCCTTTCTGGATCGTCATGATTTCTACTGGTTATTTCTTACGCTTGTGTTCGACAGATTTCTGAAAGGATCCTGTGTAGTCTATGCCAGAATCCTCATTGGTCTTCCTGCAAAGAGCTATTGGAACTAGTAAGTGAATTGTAATGTATCTTGCTTATTTTGTTTAATCAACCTTTCTCAGATGTTACTAAAGTGTCGTTTCATATGCCCCAGGTTACTTATTTGAGTGATTCCTTTACCTTGCAAGAAAATCTTAAAATCCATTGTACACATGTCCTCGGTGGCATAAATAGTTTGGCCTCATGGCTTTTAAACTCTGATGGAGACCTGAAGCATGAGAGTGAATCTTCATCAGGGGAAAAAGTGCCTGATAAGGTACAAATGTTGATCAGTTCTGTCTATGCAAGGCATATCATGGACAATGGCTATATGCTCGTTTTGTCTTGTATAGTGCATGACACTGTGCTACAGGCTGTAATTGTTTACATGGTTGCTATATGTGAAATGGCATGCTTGTACCGTCTGCATTATGATTAGTACTTCACAACCATCCATGCTTAAGCTGAGTGGACAAAGGAGATGGCTGGACATTACATTATCAGATATGGAAGAGCTCGTTCATTTATCAATCACTGACACCTTGTCTTATCTTTCACTGCTTTATATAATGCTGAAATATGTAAACTTTTAAGCTTGATCCTTACCGTTTGTTACCAACTATCATTTGTTGTTTTCCACTGCAGCTTATATGGCTGCCGAGTTTGTTACTGTTTAGTTATACCTAAAATTTGGCATTTTAAATTAATGATGCTGAAGTGTATGGTATGTGCATGCGATTCATCCTATATTACAGAAAAAAATGTAGCTGCATATCTATACCACATGAAATTTGGTCTTGGTCATTTTTAGAAGCTTCATTTACTTTGTGACTCACTTCTAATAATTAATTTCAGTGCTTGATTGCTCTTGGAGATTTGGTGAATAAGGTGTCCAATAGTGGTTTCTTGGATTGGCATGATCGTTCTAAACTAATTGAATGCATATCCAATTTCATAATACTCAGTCCTCCCGTTGCACAGGTATTTGATAAATATTAACTGCTCGCTTCCATCTCCAATATTGATTTTTGAATTTTTGATACGTGGTAAATATATTTTACAATGATTTGCCAGTCGATGATTGAGAAACTATTTATGCTGCTCCGAGATCCTGATTATCGAGTTAGGTTTCATCTAGCATGTCGGATTGGTGTCCTGTTTCAGACATGGGATGGTCATGTGGAGCTCTTCCAGGATATTTGGTAAGTGGTTATTCTTAAATCAGGTTCCACTCAGTTCTATGAATTTGTCCAACTTGGTTAGCTTTTGTTCCTTTGAAAATTTGTAGAGATATTTTGTCTATATAAATCATCAAATTCATGAAAATCTCCGCGTTTCATAATCAAAGATACCTAGTAGTTATTTAGGTACAGTAAATATTTCATGCCAATCATAAGTTCCTGCTCTATCTCATATTTTTGGATCATATTAACGAAAACTTTATTATTTAAACGAGGGAATCATGGGAGAATATAGCATTTATAAATGTAGGTTTTGGTATGTTTGCAACTTTGCAGTACCTGTGTGAGGCATGTGCTCCTAAAATAATGTATCGTGAATAAAACAAGAGTATCTAAAGAAGATATATCGTTCACAATTACATTCAATAAGTTTATTCATAGTTTTCCCTACACATAAGTTACAGGGTATCTAGTTTTGCTTTGATCCGTGTACAGTTAATATCTTCCGGTTAACGTTACATTTCAATGATAGAGGTCAATTTTGGTAATGCTGGACTGGAGTTTTATCATTTTCGAGTCCGAAAGCCATTTATTTATTTGTTGTTGTTTCAGCTCAAATTTTGGCACTAAATTGGTTACTTTTCCGAGCGAAAAAGTTACGAGAGAAGAAGTTTTGGTTGATGGTCCGCAGCCCAGTCCAGTCATGGAAACTACCGTAATAACGCTCATGCATATTGTGTTGCAGAGCGACAAAATAGAGTTACAGGTACTTGGTGTTTTGGCCTTTTTAATACTTTCGTATTTAATGATTCGTAGCTAATTTGGAACATTACGTTAACGAAGGTATACTCTGTAGAACATGATTATCTTGTAATTTCTTCCCACACATATTGACATTAAGATTATTAAGGATAAACTTAGTTTTTTTTTGTCTTGCTAGACTATAGGTATGAGATAGGCACAAATGAACAAAAGCAATATTGAAATACTTGTTAACTTTCTTTCTTCGTACCATCTATTGCCGAATGGAAAAATCGTGGAGCCAACAGTTTTCATGAGGCATAATATTTACCATCAATAGACCTGGATGACTGTGATGCTTTGTGAGCTAAGGATTTATATTTTGTACCAACTTCAGGCTGCTTTCATGATCTGTGTTGTTGCCGCTACTAATTTCAACTTGAGGTAACATAATAAGAAAGTAAAGTGAAACATTTTTATTTAATTACCACTCATAGACAATTCTTGTTTCCATTCTTTCACTGAAATCGTGATTATCCAGGGAGTTAGTCGGTGCGTTGCTTGATAGTTTAGCTATGGAACGTGGCTATCAAAACAGGGCAAAGGTGATGAGCATTCATTTCTTGTGGTATATGTCGTGCGCATATAGATAAGACTTAAGTTGTTACTTCGATATGTTTATCCAGTATATGGAGCAGCTCATGGGACCTCTCCTCTTTGCTTGGATAGAATGCCGTGTAAGCTTAGCTGCACTTGTGGAGGTAATTATTTTACCTTATTGTGTCAGCTTATGCTTTAGGTAATAAAGACAGCCAACAAGTATGCGTTCGGATTACAGACAAGAGATCTTTATGTCTCTAGCATGGAACCTTCAAACTTTGTTCAGTATTGTTGCCAATGGCTTCTTCCTGCTTTAATTTTGCACGATGACAGTTTCAATCTACAGTGGATTGCCAAGGTAGAATATTAATTTTCACTCTGCTTTTACATTTTTGCACTTATGACTGAAGCGTACAAAATGAGGGGAATGAGAGCAAAATATGTATTTGTTTACGTATAAATTTTTATCCGTGCTACTCTTAAGTTATGTGCGAAGTTCAAACTCTGTTGACAATTTTATTGAGTTACACAGACAAGGGTTTTTTATACATGAATATATGAATACTTTTGTGATGTCATCTTGTGGCTCCTCAGCATTTTGTTTTAGTATTCATGCTATAATTTTTTTATTCAAGTTAATCTATGTTCTCTAATTGTTTTCATTTTTACACCTGTTATGGTAATTATGCGCGCAGGTTTCGAACAAGCCTTCTGAGAATTTAGTGAAGGACCATTTTGTTCACATCTTTTCTGTATGTATGGCATTACACTGCAGCAAGAAAGATGGATGGGATAGGGGATCTTGGGTGCTAGGAAGTTCTCTTCTTAGCATTGGTAAAATATCTGAGCAAGAAAGGGACGAGCTAATAAAAAAACGAATGGTAGTTCCACAACGAGCAAAAAAGTCTATTTTAACATTGCATACAGGCTAATTGCAATAATATTGTTTGTAGTTACTTCTCTCCTATCTGTTAAGTATCATCATCTCTATAATTAATAAATTTATAACCTTATGAAACTGAATGTAGGTTTCCATTGTGAATTGTACGTTGTCGTTAGCTTCTAGTGCTTCTGATCCTCGACTTCCACTTTTCTCTAAAGATACAATTGCATATGCAATTCGGACTGTTGTAGATGGATTCTTAGATAAGTATGTTATCCTTTTTAAATTTTACGCTTTCCTCCTAAATGGAGAACTCCAGCATTCCTTGAACTGTCGATGCATAATTTTTGCTTGATTCTTGCAGTGAGGATCACTCAACAACTATTAACCTCTTGGATAAGATTCACATATTTAGACCTGACAGAGTATTTATGGTGATTTCAAATTTTCATAGTGTATCATTTTCTTACTCATAATTAGAGAACTGCTTTAAAAGATATCTTCATTTTGTGCAGTTTATTGTCGATATGCATTACAAAGTTAATGCTGCTTCTTTTTGTTGGCATCGACGTAATCATTTGGCTGGAATTGAGGTGCTCGTGAATTTGCTTGGGGATAGAGCCTCTATGCCTAGTACTTCCTGGTGAGTTCGAACCATGAATTTAAATATATAGCTTGATGATTATTAATGGGATTATTTGTTAATGACTACTCCCATGTTCTTTGTTGGAGGTGTAGAAATCATATGTAGACTTTCATTATCGTATGGAATTTGGTTTCTGATTGGGTTTCCAGATAAAGTTGAACAGGTGTCCTTGTATGGTGCCTATATAGTTGCTTTAACATTAGTATATCTTAGTATTTTAATGACTTGTGTTGGGAATTATATTTAAGAAGTTATTTTGAACAATATTCTGACCGTTTTGAAACCACTTAGAGATAGTTACAATTCTCGAGATTTTTTATATGATCTATTATAGGAGATTCCCGCTATAAATCAAGGATTAATTACGAGTCTATGGCCTTACGAGTCTATGGCCATAGTAGTTATAAAGTAGGTATAGTAATGTCAAGTAGGCATTATCCAATTACAGCTTCTATAAGAAACTATAGTAGTGTCAAGTATCGCTTTCACCTTCACGTAAATAATAATCACTGCAAACATGTGCTTATGCACCTAGTCCACATATTTTCATGGCGAATCAATTCAGTGCGATATTCTCTCAGGTTGATTTGATATCTTCTGTCATAAACAATTCTCATCAATCGAACAAAAGTTCTTTATCTTTGCATTACTGTTATCTTGACACAATAATACTTATGGAGAGATATTTTAGAACAATATCTAAATGAAGTCCTGCGGAGTTCATTCTGGACAATTTCTAATATAGGATACTTAACGATATTTAACTACTCCGGGCTTGAGTCATCTGTTAGAGCTTTCTGAGTTAACTCTTGTTGAAGTATAACTACTGTCCTTATAATTCCCATTAAAATCCGCACTAACTGTCCCTTTGCAATTGAAAACATATAATAGCTCCCTTAATTGGTTTTACTTGTCCATCCTTACGTTATTTGATTTAATATTTGTTTTCTCATTCTGGTGGACAGTTGTCACCTTTTACCAACTTTTGAGTTATTCCATGGGTTCAGGGCTCCTTAACTTGTGTGACCAAACTTATCCATATCGTTTTCGTTGAACAGTTACCTCCTTAATATAGTTGGTCAATTCATTGATAACTACGTTTTGATGGAGCAATGTTGTTCCATTATTTCCACATTGCTTAAATTGCCACGGTCGGCAGAGTCAACAAGATTACTTGGTGAACAACTTCAGGTAGACAATACGAGCTATTATACTGATGTCAATATTTTGATTTAGTTTCTTCGATTAACCCTTCTGCTGTCAGTATTTAGTAGGTAAGTTGGTTAAATGCAGCAGCCCCTCTGAAACTTGTGGTAAACTTTCTGCCTCCACTGCCCCACAAGCAATAACCCTCCTTAAGGAGCTCACGATTGGTTCTGATTCATCTATGCATGAGTATATTAAGGTAATGTTATTTTTGGTGTGATTGTTGGTATATCGTGATATTTAGGGCAACAGTGTTGGATTTTTTTCAGGAGCTTGAGCCCTTCCCTCAACATAATATATTTGATGACATAAGACGATTTCATCAGAAAGTATCGGAAGATTACTCCGCAAGATCTCATTTATTTAATGTAAGAAAGGGACATTTTGAGGCCAACACCGTATGTTCAAAGTACTATTGAGTGTAAATATTGAACAATTTCTAACGTTTTCAGTTTGTGAAGAGATCTCAGCTTTTGCCACCAAGATTACTTCGAAGCAGGTGCTAATATCTCCACCTTTTCCTTTTCCTTTTACTCTGTCACTGTTGTACAATTAGCCACGATAAAGCAAAGTTGTGGTTCTATACTGATAAGATTTGACTTGCTTCTTGATCAAATCTCGAGCATCTCTTTTTATTAAATCAACTGAAGGATATCTAACGATATCATTTTGCAGTCTGAAAGCGCTGCATGAAAATGTATTTGCAAGGAGAAAGCATCTGGGAAAAGTATATGATGAGAATGTTCTGCAAGATGTGTATTGGAATTCAGACAATGAAATCGTTTATGCTGCTTGGAATCTTGTTCACATTTGCAGCATAAATAACAAAAGTGATCTTGGAGCCTTGGTGGCTGACTTTATATCAATGGTGTTTCTACTTGTTTCTCAACATAAATAATTTGCTTGAAAGAATTATCCAATGAGTTGTACTTTTTCCTTTTCCACATATCCAATCGCAGGTTGGTATAGGTGATCCACACCGTGTTGTATTACATTTTCCTGGTGAACCTCATACTGGCATATATGGAATGGCCAAGTCGTTGAATGTTGCAGGTCCCGTGATCCACCTAGATACGGGCATGCCTAATGAAATTCTTCTTATGCTCATGAGGCTATTAAAGAAGTACCTTATGGATGATTCTGTTGAGTTGATAGACAAGGCTTCACAGGCATTACGGGTTAGTTTTATCTTATAATATGAACGATCTCATGATTTGTTCTGCTTCTCTGGATTGTGCTGACATTTTATAATCTGAGTGTTATATACTAGTTTTCAGTTATATTTGATGCCAAGGAAAGGCTGATTGTCTGTACGGCTATTTTTATGAAGACCTGCCATTTTATTTAAGTTCTGTACTGCTAGGGCAGTAATCTTACATATCTTATATGCCTCTTGTGACTCGCCCAAGAAATTAATATTTGATAATCCAAACTTTATTAAGTGAATGACTTGTAACCCAACAAACCAGATGCTATAAGTTTTATGTGAGAGTGATCCATTGCTTCGAGGAATCCGAGCTTAGAATTTTCGTATCTAAGCAGAAAAGGAGATTACCTCACTAGTTCCTCGGCACCCCCCTCCCCATGCACGTGTGGATTTGTATTCGGGAAGCCCAATAATATAAAATGACTGTGGTTTGTTGGCATCTTTACTGGTAAATGTTTGTATCACCCTACTGTTGTTTATGCTCAATACAGGGCATTATTTCTACTGAAAAAGGTCAACAGTCTTTGCTGCAGTTGGATTCCTATGAAAGATCCCTTGTTGAGGTGTGGATGTTTGTCTCATCGATTATTTTCAATTCAGTCTTCTTGTTTCCTACTTAATTGCAGTCCTTTGTTGTGATGCTATTGGTCTTAGAGTTTTCCATGGAGTGCTTCTTTCTAATTGCTGTTTCTATTACTGCTAAAATATCATACAAAAATTAACATTATCTGATGAGCTTCACTTTATATCTTAAATTGCAGATTCACTCAAAGGGTGTTAATTTTGAGCTAGTGCAAAATTTGATTGCAAACCTGCAGCAAAGATCTGATCGTATGCAGATAACTTTTTAGTTTCTTTTTCTTTCATAATCATAATAACAACAAGATGTACATGTTTCTAATTGAAAGGTCTTCCATAATTTACTTTAATGAATCAAATCATGGTTATTCATTTGTAGTTCAGTGTTTTCTACACATTTCATGTAAAATCTGGCTGATGAAAATTTCCTCGTAGGTGATAACATTTAACTAATGATTAGGCAAATCGCCTTTTGGATTTAAATGCTTGCACTGTTGAATCGTCTACTTGAAACTCTCACATCAGTGTGTGCTTTCTCAACGTGTAATGTGTGGAACCATGGATGCAGTTAACAGTTGTTTCAGCTTCATTCATGAACAAATATGTGTTTGGAACACCATGAGGCCTATTGCATATTCGCTTAATTCTATTCTTAATTCCTCACTTTTTCTTCAAGGTGAAATCTCCCTCGAGGACTCAAGTTTGTGGTCTACGTCTGGTAAAATGTTTGAGGAGTGGATCTGTCCGCTGGTTTATGCTATGATAAGCTATTGTGATGATCCTATTATTTGGTTTGTTCTTTCTCTGAAATCAATTCCAACTTGAATGAATCTCTGAAATCAATTCCATCTTGAATGAATTTTCTGTCTTGTTATTGAAATACGCAGCTGATTGTCTGTCTTATTCAGGTTGTGCCAACATATTGTGCTTGTCAAATCTGAAGTTGCAGAACTACTATTTTCAAGTCTAATTGTTAATATAACTGGGCGACATGACCTGACTGTTGATCTCTGTAAAATAATTTCATCCAAGGTTTGTTGCTTTGCGTTATTGGGTTATCTTAATTAATCTTTTTCATAATGATACTTGATGTAAGCCGCACTGAGTCATGCCTGCTTCTTGTGATTATGTGACTCTAATGATTTCTTCTGCAGATATAAATTGTTCAAGGTATATGATTCTTTCTACAAGATTCTGATCCATTGTTATTTTTATTTGATTCATTACTTGTTGCATCGGTTTTTGATGGATTGCTTGGTGAGGAATATTAATGTGTTTTGTAAGTGAGTGTTGCTCTGAGAGTTTACAACTACCAACCAATGATTAGTCTTGACTTCCAACGTTCTAAGATTATGATTACATGAGGTCATAATTCGTACAATACAAGAAGAATGCAATTTCTCTGCATTTATCCTTTGAAATCAACTTTACATATGCAGAAGTATTGTTAGAACTTCCTTTTGTTTTTGTCACTCCTGCTCTAAATATTAATATGAGAACGAGCTATCAGTATCATAGATCGTCTTTGATCATTTATCTATTTCAACTTCAAGTTCATTGTCTCCCGGTCCGTGTTGGCAAGCACGCTCATTCATGGAAGAGACATTGTCACTCCTGCTCTAAATATCAATATGAGAACGAACTTTCAGTATCTAGATCGTCTTTGATCAATTTTCTATTTCAACTTCAAGTTCATTGTCTCCCAGTCTTTGTTGGCAAGCACGCTCATTCATGGAAAGAGACAATGAATTAGTTTCTAGCCTTATGAACTTGAACTAAGCTGTGATGCTATTTTTTATTGATTTACTGATATCCATGATGTCATATTTTCATGTAATCTTCTACTAACATATTGAAATCAGAGTCTCGATGGAAAGGTCATTTTTTACATGTTTCATCAGAGGGTTTGTCCTTGGGTTTCTGTATGCTAGACGAAATATGTTTTTTCCTCATGTTTTAAATCAGTGCGGTGAGTTATTAATATTTTCTATCATCCTCAGGTTCAGGAATATGTATTTTCCGAGTCCAACACATTGGTGAAATCTAAACAATTATTTCTGAATGCTCTGAATGATCTTCGATGGCGTCATGTATTGGAAAGAACCAAGTCTTCTGCACCTCCCCAGAAGCAGAAAATCTCGAAGGTAGGTACCCTCATGGCTTTTTTATTGTCTATGCCTAACGACAATTTTAAATTTGATCAACAAAACACCTATATGTCACAAACTTCCATAACCTTTACAACTCTGCCTGCGCTGGATAAAGGTAAAATTTTCTCAATGGTATGGAGGATTTTTAATTCCATCTGACTGATCGATTAATTTTCAACAGCAAGCTAAAGTTCCTGTCTCTGGGTCAAAATTGCGCGCCATGCCAGTGAAGATGAAGAACCTTGAGACAGCTTCTTCTGGATTAATAACATCACCACTGCTTTGGGGAAAGGTACGGTTTGTACTATTCATCCTTTTCGCCCCTTTTCCATCTTTGCACCCACGTACTCGGTTGTACAGACTGTTAATCCTTTTTAATTCTTATTAAGTGATTCGTAGTTCCTTATGGAGGTGTCACTTTTTTTCTTCCATGTCCTTGGTTTACTAATGTGCTAGTAGGATGGTTTTAAAACCTACTTGGAATTGGTCCATGCAAACCTTCGTGCGCATAGATACTGTTGTTAGTTAACCAGTTCAGCTCCCTTCTTGTCTGGAGAAAACCGACCACTTGCATCACCCTAATTAATGTCCACAAATCCATGTTAGTTATTTAGAATTGATGTTCAGATCCTTTCTTGCCTATAACGTTTTCCAGGAGTAATAAGCTTTGAGCACTTTCTATTCCGCCCTATGCTTGTGCTCCCCTGCTATCCTTGTGACCTCGCTGTCTCTCTCTCTCTCTCATGTCACTCAGAGAACACATCCTTATACGGCCTTTTTTGCAGGTTTATTGGTTGGCTGTGGATTACCTTATTGTTGCCAAATCTGCAATTGTTAGTTGATTTCATTTTATTATTCTTCACGAGTCTATGCCTGGTGTTACCTTGATGATTGTGTTTCTAAGCGTTTATTTTTTTGCTGTCAGGATTGTGGTTCTTACTTTACTGCTTTTCTTTACGTTGAGCACTGGTGCGAAGACAACTTCAACGGGTTAACGTTGGGTGCTCCAGACTTCTCCATTCGTGAATCTGTGTGTTTTTTTCTATGAGTAGTTAAATCTATATATTTGGTATCTAACATTACGCTATGAACCAACTGTCTCTTTTATTGTCAGCTGCCACGCCACATTGAAATTCTATTATCGGCAGTCACTCAGATTAATGAGCCGGACAGTCTCTATGGAGTTATTCAATCTCACAAGGTCAGATTATACACCATGGCTATATTTCTAGTTTTCGTTGTTGATGGGTACACACTCATGTTCACGAGTTAATTACTTTAGCAAAAATTGCATGAGAAAGCAAAGCCCCATGAGATTATTGTGTCGTACTAAAATGAAGAAAATTGCAGAAAATATGACAAACTCGTGCTCCTTTGGAAGTGGAAATATGTATATCGTCCCTTTGTAAATATAAGCTTGATGTATCTTCTCATATTGTTGTCTATTTTAAATTATATTCCATGATTGATTTTCTATGAGTGGAAAAATAAAATAATTCAAAATTGGAACACAAAACCAGTTATTGTGTAGGTGAATTTTGAAAAGCTAAGAAGGTTTCACATGTAATATAAAGCCCTAGGACAATTTAGCTCATCATCACAATTATCAAATTCTTCTTAACCATTCACATTCATTATGTAGTGCTATTATTTGCAGCTAACCTCTCAAATACTCACTTTTGAACATGAGGGTGATTGGAGTAAGGCACTTGAGTTTTATGATATGGAAGTGCGCTCTGAACAACATGTGCAAATTGATGGAAGGGAAATGATCAATAAGAAATCTCTGAAAGGACTTATTCGGTCACTACAGCAAACCGGTTGCAGTCATGTATTGGATTTATACTGTCAAGGATTGACTGCCCATAGCAGTCGACTTCAATATGATTTGGAATTCTCGGAGCTGCAGGTTTGTGGTACAGTTCTTTATTCTTATATGTGGTCGTGGGTAATTAAAGTTTTTTTTCTTCTTTTTTTCTATGGGTAATATGGCTTGTTTTTCTAGGGAGAATTAGTTCGATTTTCATATTAATAGTCTTAGCAACTGATCAGAAATACGCTCACTCTCTGCTTGCAAGTTCTTGGCCATTGGTGACTTGCGTGTTTATGTTTGCTGCAGTATGAGGCTGCTTGGCGTTGTGGGAACTGGGACTTCTGTTTATTGTATTCTGGTGCTGATCCAAAAGTTCCATATAAATGCATTAATGGGCTGCATTTCAACGAGAACTTGCATGGGTATGTATTTAGATTTGTAATCCAGTGTGGACTAAATGGACCATTTTGATGGAGCAATGCTCGCCGTTTAATTTACGTGTGTTATTTAATTTTTAGTTGCTTTTTTGATCATTGTATAACTTATTTGCGTCGCCTTTCAGTTTTTGACTACTTTACTTTGTCATTTACATTTGTGTGGTAGTTATATCTGGTTCGACACATAACTTTTGAAAGATGCGTATGGAAATTGTGTGTCTCATTGATGAATTAAATGAACTTGATGTGCCTCCACCTAAAATTGACTCTCAATTGGTGCAGCTGCTTGCGAGCACTGCATGAAGGTGAATTTGATGAGTTTCATAGGACATTGAAAGACTCAAAGAAGGTTGGTGCAATCTCATAAAAAAAAAATGCTACATACTAACAGATTATGCGTAATTTTATCGCCACCAGGTTCTTTTGACATCCATCTACCAATCAAGCAAGGAGAGCACTCAATACATTTTCTCAGCCATGGTCAAACTTCAGGTGCATGTTTTAATCTCCCAGTTCGTGGCCCCATAAGTAT
Source organism: Craterostigma plantagineum (assembly GCA_027422505.1). NCBI lineage: Eukaryota > Viridiplantae > Streptophyta > Magnoliopsida > Lamiales > Linderniaceae > Craterostigma > Craterostigma plantagineum. Next base: position 27,959,927 of record JAPQWV010000003.1, on the reverse strand, counting down.
TCTGATTGAAATCTGGAAGTTTCTGTGAAGCTGTGTTTGTTTGTCTGTTAGATTTTAGTGTTTCACCTAAATCTAGTATCACTACATCCTCTTGAGGAATTTTGTGGTCTTCTTGTTCCTTCAGATACTTCATCATCTAGGCATGGCTTGGAGTTTGCGCTGGAACTTGTCAAGCGAAAACTTTTCTTCTTCTGAGGGGCAAAAGTTATTATCTGAGTCTACAGTTCCCAGGATAGAAGAGGTATAGGGTTTTTGTGTGCTACTTGGCTGGTTTGTGGCAGATTTTTCATTTTGCTTTCTCTTTCCCTTAAGATAGATAATGCTGAAAAATAAAAGGTAAATTACGCCTGCATTTATTTATGCATTCTGTAAATGTTATCTGCTTCCGTATTCTGCCACCAAAGCAGAACTATTTCTATACTAGATCCTTTTTATGCTGCGTATTTTGATATTATATACAAGTGTCTCTTTTGATTTAGATGCTGTTTCATTCTTAGGGTGGAAAATTGCAGGCGTCCGCTAACTCATGCTTTTAAATTACAGTTGCAACGGCTACGTATAAATTGGAACTCCATTTTGAAGACGGAGTTGCATATGAATTTATTGGAACCATTCATAGCCTTTAGAAGAGTGTTGCTTCAGATATTAAATTCTGGAAACAGTACTCTGCAGCATCTTCTGGAATCAGCATCAATTCTTCGCAAGGTATCATTCTTATATTTATCTTTAAAAAATTCCACCAGAGCGATATTTAAGGAGCTTGATGTTTGATGTTCATCTTCAGGGTTCAAGGATTTCACAAGCAGCAGCAGCACTTCATGAGTTTAAGTTTCTTTCCTCTGGAACGGGAGAAGACTTTTCTAATTTGTACTGGCTTGGGAGAGTACGCACTTTCTTTTTCAAAACTGAAGTCATTTTGAGTGCATCTATGCTCAAATTACTTCATATGCTTCTCGAAAACAAATTTGTTAGTGATATGATAAAACGTCTGAAATTGCCTCTATAACCTGATGTGATACCCCTTGGTCCTTTGTACAAAGCCTTTTTGATATTATTCAACTATTTCAGCTCTTGGTCTTCACTGAAGCATTTCTGCAATGTACTTCCGTATAATTTGCTGAACAGTCAGTATCTCTATGAGATAGATGTTGTGACTCTTGCCTGATAGTTATTGCTGTTTCTGATGTTTATGCTTCAACGATGAAAAGGATAATTAACCACTCACAGTCCTTAAACTTGAATCGTGATTGTGGTAGCTTTTTTCTCTTAATTGTTTCGCCATATTCAAGATGGTATGGACTAACCTGTATGAGTCATTCTTTGTGAAGCTCGAAGAAGCCAAGCTTCTCCGTGCCCAAAGTCAGCATCAGATGGCAGTCCACCTTGCAGATCATATCTGTAAAAATCATCATAAGGAAGATACTCCTGATGTGTATCGCTTGGTTGGCAAATGGCTTGCAGAGACTCGAGCAAGCAAGTAATACATTGGACATTGTTATATATTGATGATACAATGCCACTGTGCTCCGTTCTTAATTAGTGGATTTTGTGCAGTGCAAACCCATGATTCATGAAATACTAATAATGAAAATATGATACAAAGTATTAGCATGTTGTGTAGCAGCATTATAAGGGATGTTGACAATAATGTGTATATAACTCTTGTTGTTCCATCTCAAGATTTTCCTCTTTGTATTATTATTTTTCTAAATATGGTTCACGTTGTCCAAGTCTATAACATTGCTTAAATTTTCTGTATGATGATGCAGCTCTAGGACGATATTGGAGAAATACTTGAAGCATGCTGTTAATCTGGCTAATCTTCACAAGGATACAGACAAGTCATCTATGGAACAGAGAAATAAAATGCATTTTCATCTCGCACATTATGCTGATGCTCTTTTTCGTAGTCATGAAGAAAGAATTAGCTCTAGCGAATGGCAAGTTGCAATGCGGCTAAGGAAGCATAAGGTAATAAACTTCTATTGTGGAATTTAATGTTAAATTAGAAAATAAGAAAAGCGGAAGCACCATGGATGATGTATACTTATAAAACTTGTACTCTGACGCTTTGAATTGCAGACTAGGGAGCTAGAAGCACTGATTAAACGTTTTAAGAGTATGGCAAAGGCAAGTTAACTTTGTCAATAGTATGGAAATCTTGTTGGTATGGTCGATGTCAACAATACTTATGTCTCGCTCTCTTCATGTGCTTTAGGGAGACAAAACCGACTATTCACTAAAAATACAAGAGCTGCAAAAGCAACTTACAATGGACAGAGAAGAGGAGGATAAATTGCAGGTACGGTGGAAGAAACATATGTACTTCTGTTGTGTGACTGAAATGTTAAGTTCTGAGATAGTTTGGGTTTATTAAATCGGCTCGTGCGTCGCCTGGTAATCGCTCACTGCATGATTGACGAAAAGCACATAACGGATGATTTATCCATGTAAAACCAATTATGACCGATTCAAAAACTTAAATACTGGTTTGATGTAACCATCATCATGCTGGTTGCCTGAAGTATGTAATTTTTATCTTATTCATCACTCTTCCTTTTCTACTCAGGAAGATCGGGACAACTTTCTGCAAACAGCATTAGAGGGGTATACACAATGTTTAGTAATCGGCGAAAAATACGATGTCCGAGTGGTATGTATTGTGTGCCTTTCTTTTAAAATTTGAGTATTGAAAGCTTCCTCATAATGAAAGGATGGAGAAGGATAGTGATGTCCATTTTCAATGTTCTTTTGTGCCATCCATTACTTTGCATGTACTCAATGCACTCTTAAGAGGTCATCTATGTGAACCCCAAATTTATAAGATAGTTATTAAATTGTGAGTTTCATACTATAATTAGTTAAGGTGAAGTAACCTCTTTTATTTATTAATTGAGTCAAATTTAACATTCCAATGCGGCATAAATAGTGGCAATACTTGTATCGAGTTTCATCTTTCTCGCACACCATCATGGTAGTGTTGTTTATAGTTTCATTTCTGTCTGTAACATTTTTCTTCTCATAATCGTTAAAATTATGAATGAATTGTTACATTAGGTGTTCCGGCTTGTTTCCTTATGGTTCAGTCTTTCAGCAAGACAAATTGTTGTTGATAGCATGCTTTGCACGATCAAGGAGGTAATTCACTAGCATGCGTAAAGAGCTATGCGATATATCTTGGTATCTTTTGTTGGTGAAAGTAAATTCGAGAAATTTGTAAACTAGTTAGAAAGAATAGGCTTATAGGAGTGTTAAGTTATAAATTATTTTATGTCATCATACCATAAATCAGCAATCTGACTGATTTCACTATTTACATTTGTTTAGGTGCAATCATACAAGTTTATACCATTAGTGTATCAAATTGCCTCGAGAATGGGTGGTACAAAAGACTCTTCCTCCCCTTCCAGTTTTCAGGTGACATTATTCTACTTTTTGTTTATTGTTCAAACCTTTTGCTGCTAATTTTTCATCTAATCTTAGTATATATGTTGGGCTGCAGTTTGCATTGTGTTCCCTTTTGAAGAAGATGTCAACTGATCATCCTTATCACACGATATTTCAGGTAATTCATCATATCTGTTCAGTACATACACCCTCTAACTGCAATCTTTGCCGCTTTTGAATGGGTTTTTGTTTCAAATTTACTTGAACTTCCTATGTCAAGATAGTTTGAGTATGGGTTAAGGTAAGTAGAAGTATAGAAATAACATTTCAATAGTCATTTTTTATGACCCTATGGACTATTGAGGCATTTGGAACCATCTGTTGGTCAGCTGCTAGCTCTGGCTTATGGTGATCGAATCAAGGACAAGCAACGGAGTCGAAACTCGTTTGTGGTGGATATTGAAAAGAAAGAAGCTGCTGAAGATCTCCTCAGGGAGCTATCATCACACCATGGATCTATAATCAGACAAGTGAATCTCTTTTTCGTGTCAATTATTGTTTCTTCTTCAGATATTTTATGCCTGTTGTTATTGTCGCTGTCTAGATGAAACAGATGGTGGAGATATACATCAAACTTGCTGAAATGGAAACAAACAGAGAGGTTGACCACTATTTCTTTCAGACACCTGGCATTGGCAGTTGATGCTGATTGTCTACTTTTGCTCTTTGGTTTCTATTCAATTTGTATAAGTTAACTCAATTGTTTTACAGGATACCAACAAAAGAGTTACATTACCGAGGGATGTGCGCAGTGTGCGGAACCTAGAGCTTGTAGGGCCGTCTTTCATTTCCCTAATATATTTTGTTAGAACTTGACATGCATTATTTCTGAATGAGGTTTATCTTGTATCGTATAGAAGTTTTTATAACATAGTAATGTGAATGGCCAAATGGTGATGTTTCAGGTTCCTGTTGTTACGTCTAACTTCTCAGTTGACCGAAGTTGTCAGTATCCTGAAGGTTCTTTTCCATATTTCAGAGGGTTGGCAGATTCAGTGACGTAAGTGTTTAGGGTTCCTCGTGTCATGAAAAACTTTTGAAATACAGTTGAAAGATGTGTAGAGACTTTTTTACATTATGTCATGCTTGATTTATTTGCCTAATCCATGCTTCTTTGAAGTGCTTAAATTTGTGAACGTTTTCTTCTATATTATTTTTTCTTTTTAACGTCTAAAATTTTATGAAATGCAGTATAATGAATGGTATTAATGCCCCCAAAGTTGTTGAGTGCTTGGGTTCAGACGGTACCAGATACAGACAACTAGCTAAATCTGGAAATGATGACCTGAGACAAGATGCTGTATGGTTTCAATAGCTTTTTAATTTGTATCTACTTCAAACCATTTAGTCGATGAATGTTGTTTGATAATGAATAAACTCTTTTGATTATAAGGCATAGTTACCTTGTGAAAACAGAAGCGTCCATAGTTACATCCAAAAATTGATCAACCTCCTGCATTTTTTGGTCCACTAAGTTCATGTTCATTTGTTTCGAAAGATGAAATTTGTGTGCTTTTTACAATAACTCTTGAAAGCTATGCAGGTTATGGAACAGTTTTTTGGCTTGGTCAATACTTTCCTGCAGAATAATCGTATCACACGGCAACGGAAACTAAGGATACGGACATACAAGGTATCTTTTCCTTGGAGAACCTTCAATTATTGCATTTCTAATTGAAACCATACATACAAGGTATCTTTTCCTTGAAGAACCTTCAATTATTGCATTTCTAATTGAAACCATGCTGCTAAGTTCATTTTTGTACCAATGACTCCACATACTGTTACCAAGATAAGTCTTCTCCAGATAACTAACTCCAGTTGATGCATCTTGGACCAATTGGTATTTAGAATGAAACTCTCATATTCAACATGACAGATTGTTGGCTTGTTTCAGATTTTACGATTTGACAACCAAACGTCTATGATAGGATCTGATGATGGCTTGCACTTTATAAATGTCTGGACTGTTAACTTCCTTGATCAATCAAATGCACCAGACATCCTTAGCTTATGAGTGAAACCGCTAAGTTACTGATATGATTGACAGGTTGTCCCATTTACTCCCAGTGCTGGTGTCCTTGAATGGGTGAATGGTACTTTGCCACTTGGTGAATACCTCATTGGAAGGTTTCTGAGTTTATTTAAACATCAACTTCATTTTTGTGTGGAAAAGATGTCTCTATGATCAACAAACTGGTGTCTACCTTTCAGCTCAAGAAATGGAGGTGCTCATGGATGCTATGGAGTAGGAGACTGGACGTTTATGGAATGTCGACAGCACATGACAGCGGTATGTGTCAGGTGGTTTTACAAGATGATACATGTAAATTAAGTTATTGTCATATATCGGCAACTGCATGCTGAGAACCCAAAATCTGGAATTACATGACCATTAAGTAAGAGGCCTCAGCCTTTGACAAAACTGGTTGTTGAATCATCTCCAATAGTACTGGAAAACCCAAAATAATATCCTAAAATTATTCCAACCGAATCCAGAAACCAATCACAAAATGACTTTTACACTTTCTCTCTCCTCATTAAACGCATAGATGCGTTTGGACCTTTAATATGAGTTCTATATTTAGTAATTGCAGTTAAAGTACTTTTACGTGTGTTAATACTTAAATCTTTTTTATAAAAAAATAAAAATGAAAAAATATAAAAATTAACTAGAGAGTTTTTTAAATTATAAAAAATACTAGAATATTTTTTTTTATTTAGAAGTAATATAATATTAACATATATTTTTTTGAAGGTATAAAATATTTGGGTAGTATTGAAAATTTGTAAAAGTTGGTGTAGAAGTGAATATTTCGAAATAGGTGAAGAATTACTGCATTTTGAGAATGAGTTTGAGTTTGAGAATGAGTTTCTCGGTTGGAGATGCTCTTAAAGCCTTCTAAATAATATTCATGCATTGCAAGTTGATGTAAGGTGTTTAGTTTCTTTATTAATAAAACAAAATGTACCAACTGCACAAAATCAGTCTTTGGGAGACTCATAATATTTCGTAATCAATGTCAATCTGTAAAAGATTACACTTCTGCATGCCGTGTCCATTCATTAATGCCAGGCACTATGTAAACAACAATCATCAGTAGTTCAGCACTTTGGGTAACTTATACATCTGTAGACTTGTCTAGTAGTCTAATGTCTGACAGCAATTTTGTTTGCAGGAAGCTAACAAGAGAAAGGCATTCCAAGAAGTTTGTGACAATTTCAGGTCTGCCTTCTACAACATATCAGCCTAATAAACTGAACCCATTTGAAGTGACATTTCTTGTGATATTATTTTTCAGGCCAGTTATGCATAACTTTTTCTTGGAGAGGTTTTCTCATCCCGCGGACTGGTTTGAGAAGCGACTTGCATACACGAGGAGTGTGGCAGCAAGTTCAATGGTAATATTCTTTAACTAACTGGTCAAATTACTAAAAAAGGTATTGTTTTGCATTTGGGTCTATGTAGAGTTATTTACTTTTTACCGGCTTTTAAAAATTTACCAGACAGTATGCTATTTTGATCTGATGGCAATTTGATAAGCGATTTTATGTCACACAGGTGGGTTACATTGTGGGATTGGGTGATAGGCATTCCATGAACATCCTCATTGATCAGGTCAGTGCAGAAGTTGTTCACATAGATCTTGGAGTTGCATTTGAGCAGGGCCTGATGCTGAAAACGCCGGAAAGAGTACGTTTCTTTAACTTGGAGACTCCATTTTCCAATTTCTTTTATTTTTTTTCCAGTTTTGCTAATAGTCTTCGCGTGCCAATTTTAGGTCCCTTTTAGGCTGACAAGGGACATCATAGACGGTATGGGAGTAACTGGCGTGGAAGGAGTTTTTAGAAGATGTTGTGAGGAAACTCTTTCTGTCATGAGAACCAATAAAGAAGCATTGCTTACCATCATTGAGGTAAATGTTACGGACACATGAGCTTTCTCTAGATGTGAGAAGCCTAATGCTCTTTCTTGAAATTATATTTAAGGTTTTCATCCACGACCCTTTGTACAAATGGGCACTATCACCTCTAAAAGCTATGCAGCGTCAAAAGGTACATACTTCATTTCAATATACATCATTGTAGAGTAGAAACCATGCTACTTGAAAAAAATTGATCTGTTTCGTGAATTACGAAAATTGTGCAACTGCTGAATCATCGTATAGTGGAGTAACTAACTCTTGGTGTCCTCTGATGCAGGACAATGATTATGAGTTAGATGCCAACTTAGAGGACTCTGATGAAGATGAGTACGAAGGAAATAAAGATGCTACCCGAGCCTTATTGCGTGTAAAACAAAAGCTTGATGGCTACGAAGATGGTGAAATGAGAAGTGTTCATGGACAGGTCGGTCCCCTTCTTCGATTCTCTCTTTTTCTTAATGAACATATTTTATAAGCGATTGAATTTCTTTTATTTTTCTTTGTAGGTTCAACAACTCATACAAGATGCAATTGATCCCGACCGCTTGTGCCAAATGTTCCCAGGATGGGGCGCTTGGATGTGATCGATCTTGTGAAAGAAAAAAGTCGAAAACACAGCTCCTCACATTGCGAGTGATTTTTGCGCTCGATCTTTTGCGCTCCTCACAGTGCTGCTGAAAACAGGAAACATGGATCTATAAAATATTTCACTGATGTTTCAAAGTTTCCTTTGTTTGAATCAAAACTTGTCATTACTATTTTGCGTATGTAATTATTACGCAAAGCACAAATGTTTGTTCATCAATTTCGAACTTTTCTCTGCTGCCAAAATGGTGTTCTTTCATTTGACAGAAGGTGGTGACAAAGATCTCACTCCGCAGGCAAAAAAAAGGTACCGCAAGGGAAAAGTACTAAGTTAGAGGCCAAAGAAAAAGGGTTCCTTCATATGAAGTTCAAAATTCCTCCTAAATATTCCTCGATTTTTTTCTTCATGATTAGTGCCCGTCTGTGAAAAGTTTTCTGTTTAATACCCCAAATGCTTACTAAAGTAACTCTTCTTCAATGATTTAAAAAACTTCCAGATTATTATATCACGTCGCAAGTATCATACCATCACAACAATTAATTATACCCAATGTTACAGATATTATTATACCAAGAAAAGCAGATATTATACCAATTGTTCTCATATTATATAAAGTCAAAATTAATATTATTATAACAATTGTTATCACCATTACACCAATAAATAGTGTTATATTATTTTATATACGAATTAATGTTTGCACATTACACCACGAAAGACAAATTTTATACCAACAAAGGGAAATATTATACCATCAAATATTCATATAATTATACCAATAATAAGCTTTATTATACCATCAAACTTATTTATTATATTATTATTTTTCCATCCAATTTCTAAGTATTATATACCAATAAAGGCTTACATTATACCAAACGTTTAGTTATTCTACTCGAAGTACACTGTATACCATCATACCAAGAAACTTGTTTACTTCACAACAAAAATTCTGATCAAATTTGCACATAAATATACCAAATGTTAGCACATTATACCACGAAAGACAAATTTCATACCAACAAAGGAAAATATTATACCATCGAATACTCATATAATAATACCAATAATCCGTTTTATTAAACCCAACAAACTCATTATTATATTATGATTTTTTCATTCAATTTATAACTATTTTATACCAATAAAGGCCAACATTATACCATTTATTTTAGTTATTGTACTCGACGTACACTGTATAACATTGTACCAACAAACTAGTTTATTTTTCACAAACATTCTGATCAAATTTGCACATAAATATACCAATAAATTCAATGATGATACCAACAATTTTTGTTATTATACCAATAAATACAATGTGATTGATTTAGGTTTTGTATACCAATAAAGGACGTATTATACTAATACATGTACTATCATACCAACACACGACTTAACGAATAACCTAATTATCTAGGGTGCCAAAGGCTCGCGGCTCGGGCTTGGATATTTCAGGCCCAACGGACCGAATACTGGGCCGGGTAGTCTGCGGGCCACGCTTTGAATTTTCAGGCCAGGTACAGTGTTAGTCCGAGTTGGCCCGCGACCTTTAGCACCAAGGGGCCGCGAGCAGAAAAGTTTCTAATATACCAAAAAAAAATGACATTATACCAATACCGTTTGTTATTATACTAACAAAAGTTGAACAATTGACAATTATTTTACAGTTATTACACGAAAATGATCATATTATACCACTACCTGTATTTATTTTACCAACAAATACTATTCAAAGAATTTGTACTCTTCGAAACTTTTTAAAGAAATTATACCAAATTAAGCGATTTTATTATACCACTAAAAATCAGTTTTATACCAATAAAAACATTTATTACAACTACGATAGGAATTTTCCCAAAATTTTTACCATGTTTGTAGTTGTACACCCATTGAATATTTTTAAAACCTAAATTTCCCGTTATAACATTAAAACGAAAGAAAAAGAAATTATACCAAGAAACCAGTAGTCGACATTCTCATGGAACACGAAGAACTCGACATTCTCTTGGCTGGGTTTATTTCATTGCTCGACGGTGATAACCAAGTTCCTGATTTCGTGGTATAATTTTTCGTCCGATAGGAATTTTACTATGGTCAAGTTGTCGAATTGGTGTTTTATTAGTGTTAATATCTTACTGAATTGGTATATTATTTGGATACATTATCTTACTAAACGTACGCTCTGTCATGTGCATTGTTTTAGAGACCATATGAACAAGGTGATGGAGATGGCCAGTGAAGAGCACAAGCGGGCTCTAGTCGATGTCCGTTTTCTCAATTTTTGATATACCGCCGATGGAAATACCCTAAGGGCGTTTAGAAGGGGTGTTGAGCAGGTTTAGTGAAGATTTTTCTGAGTTTAAGTTTGGAATGGATCATGTTGTTCCATTTCGAAAACAACATTTTCTATGTTTCTTGGATTGAGAGTGAAGGAGAACATGTCGTAGAGAATATAGTGTTTAGTAAGGATATGTCTTTCCTTCGACGTTGTTTCGGAGAGAGAAAGACATACACTCTTAGTAGATCCGACATCGCAAGTGCATTAGGAAGAAATAGTGTATGATCAGGATTGATAATTGCTGATTTTGTGCGTCATTACATACTATATGTATTTAGTTGTAGTTTATTTTCGACTTCGACGTACAACTTGCCGTCGTACCTCCTCCCTTATGTGGACAATTTGAGGGAATTGAAAGTTTTACGTGGGGTACCGCAGTGCATAAGTTTTTGTTTAAGTCCTTGCGACCAAAGAGGACGTACGTGGAAGGATGTATGTATGGTTTGTTTGTAAGTTATTGGTGTCGCTTATTTATATTGAAGAGATGAAGATTTAAATAGACAAGTTGTTCATAATAATGTTGATTGATCAACAATGTTGCAGATTTGGGTGTTCGAACATTGTCCCTCGCTTGGGAAGAAGTGCGGCCTCAATAAGGTACCTCGTTGTCTGCGGTGGCAAGATCCCGATGCGCCATAAGTTTTGGAGCCGCATCAAATCATTGAAATATATCCATCGGGCCAAGAGCAAGTATTTTTTACTATGCCAATGACTGCCGAAGATATCGTTGCACAACGGCATATTTATGCTTAAGTGCTACGTGAGAGAACTTGAGGGCAAGGAATGCGGACTTGGAAGGCATAATTGAAGAGTGCTAGTGAGAAGAATGAAGCGATGGACGAAGAGGAGAATTGGGGAGAAGATGCGGGGCCGATAGTACTAGTTTAATTGATGTTCCTATTTACTTTGAGTCTGTATTAGTTCGCATGTCATTGGATCTTGCCACCGCAGACAACGAAATACCTCGTTGAGGCCGCACTTATTCCCAAGCGAGGGACAATGTTCGAACACCAAAATCTGCAATATTGTTGACAAATCAACATTATTATGAACAACTTTTATATTCAAATCTACATCTCTTCAATATAAATAAAAGCAACACCAATAACCTACCAACAAACCATACGTAAATCCTTCTACGTACGGCCTCTTTGATCGCAGCGACTTCAACAAAAATTGATTCACTGCGGCACCCCACGCAAAACCTCCAATTCCCCCAAATTGTCCACATAAGCGAGGAGATACGACGGCAAGTCGAACGTCGAAATCGGAAACAAAATACAACTAAGTATGTAAAGACGCACAAAATCATTAATTATAAATCATGATCCTACACTATTTCTTCCTAATGCACTTGCGATGTCGGGCCTACTAAAAGTGTATGTCTTTCTCTTCCCGAAACAACGTCGAAGGAAAGTCATATGCTTAATCAACACTATATTCTCTACGACATTCTCTCATTCACTCCTCAATCCAAGAAACATTGAAAAAGCTTATTTTCGAAATGGAACAACATGATTTATTCCAAACCTAAACTCAGAAAAAAAATCTTCACTAAACCTGCTCAACACCCCTTCTAAACGCCCTGGGATATTTCCATCGGTGGTATAATCAATGAGAAATCGAACGCCAACTTACAGCCCACTTTGTGCTCCACACTGGCCATCTCCATCACCTTGTCCATATGGTGTAACAGCCCAGACCTCGCTCGCATTGATATTGTCCGCTTTGTTGTTGAGCTGTCTGGCTGAGGATTTCCAAGGTGGTTACCCATCCTGGTAATACTCTCCCCCAGCACGCTTAATGGAGTTCCTACGAACTCCCATCCACCCGCACGACTTTAAAATACGTTAATTGGGGGTGTCCACACCCTTATAAAGGCATGCTTCGTTCCCCCTTCGGTCAGTGTGGGATCGCAATCCACCCCCTCAAAGGGTCCAACGCCCTCGCTGGCACACGACTCGAGCTCTGGCTCTGATACCATCTGTAACAGCCCGCTTTCGGAACATGAGGGGTTGGTCCCACCATAATCCAATTGACTGTCCCCACTGTATCACCACTAGCCTTCCAGCATGCTTTGCACTGCATGCACCCTAATCTACTTCCCAGGGGGTCACCCATCTCAGTGATACTCCAAATCAAGCACGCTTAACTTTGAAGCTCTTATGGATGGACTCCTGAAAGGAATGTGCACTTTTGGTGATATGAGTAGCGCAATCAATTCTCTTATATTATTCATTGACTTTACACCGCTCATACAATGCACAGTCTCAGAATCGATCTCATTAGGGCGTAGGATCGGTTCATCATGTACCCCTCCGCCTAGAAGTCTGCCAGGAGCCACTACTTGTCCGCGCACCTCTCTGGCACCGGCGATCATCACATGCCTAGTCTCGAAATCCCTCATGGTTCATCACCGAACCACACCGTACTGCGAGAGTTGTACTATGATACCATCTGTAACAGCTCAAACCTCGCTCGCATTGATATTGTGCGCTTTGGGTGTTAAGCTGACTAGCTGGGGACTTCCCAGGTGGTCACCCATCCTGGTACTACTCTCCCCCCAACACGCTTAACTACGAAGTTTCTACGAACTCCCACCCACCCGCACGGCTTTAATGCGTCAATGGGAGGGGTGTCCACCCTTATAAAGGCATGCTTCGTTCCCCCTCCAATTGGTGTGGGATATCACATATGGGCTCTAAAACAATGCATATGACAGCGCGTACGTTTAGTCGCCACAACCTCTTCGTTGGAGTTCACAAAAATCTTTGTTCTTCTTAGGCATTTCGAAAATTGATCATGGACCCAAATAATATACCAAATCAATAAGAGATTAACCCTCACACCAATTGGACGACTTGACCATAATAAAATACCTATTGAACGAAAAATTACAACGAAATCACAAACCTGGTTCTCACCGTTGAGCAACGAAATAAGCCAGCAAAGATAATATTGAGTTCTTCGTGCTCCAATGCGATGTCGACTACTGGTTTCCTTAGGAAATTTTAGGTTTTAATCTTTTACCATTGGGTGTCCAAGTACAAACATGTTAAAATTTGGAATTCTTATCTTAGTTGTAATAAATATTTTTATTGGTATAAAACTGGTCTTTAGTGGTATAATAAAAGCGCTTAACTTGGTATAATTTCTTTAAAAAGTTTCGAAGAGCACAAATTCTTTGAAAAGTATTATAAATACTGATAATGGCATAATAAGATTCATTTCTGGCATAATAACTGTAATTATCAATTATTCAACTTTTGTTGGTACTAGTTTTGGCCCGTGCTATGCACGGGAATTTTATTTTAATTATAACAGTTATATGCCTGCTGGACTCGCATTTTGATTCAGAGTGAAGACAATCGTTGAACGCGTTGTTGAGCCTCACGCCTTTCAAAATGATTGCGCGGTGTGTATTTTTGGTAAAACCGCATGGAACAGAATGACATTATAAAACATAAATATTGTTACTGAGAAAATAATTTTGTTAACAGAGGGCCATATTCATCTTCATTAGCAACATATATGTAGTTGAAAGATAGATGATAAGAGATGATAAAAATTAACGTTGACTGCACTGCAGTTTCTGACGTTTGATTTTACTATAATTATACTCTTCTTCCCAGTTAACTCCAAAAACATACGACACCTTAATTTCATAATCGTATGTTTTGGGCGCTCGAAGAATAAAAACGAATTCTGACATCAAACGATTATCTAGGTAGACTTTTATCAGCAATGGCCCATCATCTCCATCCTTAAAAGGTTAATTAAATTAAAAGGAAATCCTAAAAGGCATTGCATAATCTCATAACGTGCCTATTTAAATTAATAAATGTAAGCCCACGTATAGTAACACCTTAAGGTGAGGATTAAATTATGAGAAAAAAATTGTTTAGTTGTTATTGTAGCAATAAGTGTAGGTGCAAATACGATTTTTATATTGAAAGAGTAAATAATATATTAAGGATTAAATTAATGATTTTATTAAACCAATAAGATACAAATTGGTGTGGACAGAGACGGGATTTTCCGTAACCTTCCCCTGATAGTTTTTTTAAAACTGTTTTTATAAAAAGTTAAACAAAATAGTTTTGTATGTATCTAATATATATATATATATATATATTATTTTTTAGTTTTTATATATTTTTTATTTGTCTTCCCTAATTTTATTTTGATATATTTGTTTACCTTTTTAGGAGAATTTATATACCGTACCGAATGAAACACACTCTATTTTATTGACATTTTTTACAATTATATCTAGTTATATTTTATGCTAATCAAATATTAATTAAATGTGAACTTTTGGGTTAATATATATTATCTTCTTTAGTAATTAGTATATTTATATTTTTTACTTATATTATATTATATTATATTATTAAGCATATATCTAATAATATTTTTATACTAAACATATTTCTAGAATAAAGAGGTGAAATATATTGGATGAAAATAGATTTGATTCGAACACCATATAATAAATTAGCTCATTGTATTTTGTCATGAAATATGACATGTACTTAGTTGAACTCATTTTCCCATATCTAAAACTGCACGAAATTTTTCAATACTATTACTTAAGAAACTTTATTTTTTAGAAAACAGCTTATAGTGGATTGATGAGGAATTGGTCGAAAACCGCACCACGTACATCCATAGGAAATGATACGTTAGGCAGAAACATTAATCTAACGATGCATTTGGAGGAGAAATTAAAGGCAATAGAGGAATTGTAAACCTCAATTAACAACTATGCGATTGAACTTAGCTCCCAAACAACTGACACGACAGTTGGGTGTTTACTACACACGATTGGAAGTTACACAGACGCATCAACTGTCGGTTTCTTTATTTTTTTTTTCGCTTTGCGTACGTACGGATCACCATCAGTGACAACACCTGTACCCCTCTTCGGCTTTGCTAGCACCAAATTACTAACATCGTCATCTGCATTAGATGTCTTGACATCGGATTCAACAACATCAGCACTAACAACACCAACACCGACGTCAAAAACATTTCGTGGCTTGTCAATGCAATCCTCTAGCTCAGCAACTACGCCCTTAGTTACAGAGGCCTTCTTAGAGGATGTTTGGGTGAGTTGCAGATCGATGCTCGAAACGTCCGCCTAAATCCAAGAAGAGAAATATGAAATTAAATTGGAAAATTTTAACGTAACATGTAGAAAACCAATTACCTCAAGGACATTTGACCGCTCGGACGTATTCTTAGAAATAGAGATCTCTGACATGCGGGTCACGGCAAAACTATGGTATGGACTTCTAAAATCAAAAGGCTTAACCCTGATATAGAAGTTGAATGTCTTTTCAACAAACGCCTGAATGCATTCAGGGATCGCCTCAACAATAGTCGTTGGATCATCGCTTCGACTTTTCTGAAAACCATTAGGATGACTAAATATAAGAAATAAATATCGACATGCCTATAAGCGTTTTAAAAAATGATTACTTACAATCATGCTCATCAGGTCCTCAGCTGTTGTATTCATATATTTTTTGGCTATAGCATCAAATATAACAAAGGTCGCAGGCTGAGATCCATCGTTAACAATCACCTCAACCCGAAATCTAATAAAGATATGAAATAAATGGTCTGCAGAATTTGTTGCATAAATAGGTCAAAGTTCACGTTTAGTTAACAATACCGCAAAACTCCTAAAGCATTCGTCTAGTGACATTTGTTACAAATCATAGTAGTGTCAGACCTCCCTAACTTCGTTGAACATTTAGCGCACGAAATGTAATTCCAACCATTCCGCTCCACAACTTCGGTTATCTGTGCCTCGCAACAAAAATCCCGTTCCTGAATATTAGAGGAAATACGTTAATGATCGATCACAAAGACGGTATTATTACAGTGAAACGTGCCTATTTCCACTTTAATAATATGTGAATGACTCTTGAATTAAAAAATTTAAATTAACTATGTGAAAAGAACCTGCTCGTCCTCGGTATGAATAAAATCGAAAACATCAGATAATCTACACTTGGGTATTTGGTTGTTGCTGGTCACCAAAGGAATTGCTCTTGTATTGGCATCTAGCTTCATCCTACACCAAAGAGACAATTAATCAATAAATTATGGAAACGTCACTTCATGTTAACTATAAATACCTTTTCCTGAATTCCAACACAACTGGGCTCTTTCGGTTTACGTACAGCGTAGTTGCGGATGTGGCATTTAAATATAAATCACCTGTAAAGAATATAACATTAAAGATGTCTGCAGATTGATAAACAACATAGTATTAGGACCTGAAAACATATTTGGATTGGCATTTGTGACAATCACCACAATATGTTCGCCCGAGGCTGACTTTATTCTCTTACAAAATTCAAATGTCTACTCATCCCAAACCGCAACAGTCACATTATCGCCACTAAATTTGGAAGAAGCAAACTTTAGGGAAAAATACGATAAAGAACATCAACAATGGTAACATAAAGGATATGAAAAAGTATAACAAACCCTTCCAAAACTATACGCAGCATAGCTCGAGTGGAATTATTGTTAACGCCGGTGGATGGTTCAACAATGGAAGACACCAATCCAATAACATCTAATCAAAATGTTTAAACCAAGTTAAAAAAAACAATTAACAAAAAACTAAGGCAAAACTTAACAAAATAGTAAAGGAATAAGCAATAGAATTAAACGGACCCAACTTCGATGCAAGTGAAAAAGCGAAAGTGGAGCTAGGGGATTTTGAAATTGGAACCGTAAATAATGGGTACTGGTAAAGAGAGCGAATGAGGTTTTTTTTTTGGATAATATAATAAAAACCAAGATATCGCTTAAAGTGGATTTGGTATTTATATCATATATGTGGATTGTGGGTCCTCGTCTTATTATATTATTTTTGGTTTGTTAAGATGATCATCCATTTACGCTAACAAACAACCCTTTAACAAAGCTATATTTATGTCAAATAATAAGAATAATAATATATCCGCTTCTCCCAAAGTGAATTGGACGAATGTAGTAATACTAAAACCCTAAAACCCTAAAACGCCAAACCCTAAATTGAAAGTTTGAAAATAGACAATAAAACAATATATAACATACCTGGTAATTCTTCCCGCTTATCAGCAATGCCAAACAAATAATTATAAGAACGAAACTGAAATTTCTCCTATTTTATAAGAATATCGCCATCGGTATTGGGAATCATTGTGGTACGGTCATTGAAACGTATCATAAAACGTTGTTCAGTAGTATGGTAATATGGGGAAGCGCTGATAACATCAAAGTCGGATATAGAAAAGATATATCCATCTTGAAGAATGCCCTCAAAACGATCGACCCGCGTACTATGAATGGAAGCTTGCATGAGAGCATCCTTTAACACATCAAAACAGATTTTTGAAGAGTTTGAAAGAAGTAACTTGCAAAAGAATAAAAGGACAGTGTTCAAACCATTTCGTCGAGTAACATGAGATCGACACTCATTAGCTCTCCGTTCCTTTTAAAATTTGTTGCCTTCCATTATCTCAAAAGCCTAACAGATATGGTGCAACACCCGACTCTAGGATTTAACGAACCAAGTACGCAATAATTTTTAGGTAAGACCATTGTTGTTTCCAAATAACTTTTTATATATGAATATTACTTCATCAAATCAATCTGTATAAATAGCTGTAAAGAAAACCTATGGACTACTCCCTAAATAGAATCCGAAAGGCACAATTAATTTAGTGTAATTAACTTCAATTAAATTAAACGGAAAATGGGAAAGGCATAAGATAAATATCATAAAGTGCTTCTATAGAAATGAATGGACGCTTCTATAAATAGCTGTTACATTTCATTGAAGGCAACGTACACACCTTTTCATATCATTGAAGAGAGTACTTCAAAGGTTGTCGTTAATACGTGTAAGTTAATATACAGATTTTTATTAATGCTGAGGGCTAGCAATAGCATAAAAATATGATTTAGTATCCTTTTTAGGGTTGAAATTGGCGAATATGGTTTAAGAAGGATGAATGGTCGTAATCCTCGTATATATGTGTGTGTAAATATATATATATATATATATAATATATGTATATATGAAAGCTTCAATAAACTAAGATATTCCTTACCATATTGATTGTCGAAAAAAGTAGTAAAACATTAAAATAGTGGCTGACCTTAATATTAACTTATAGTTGCGTGTGAATCTTAGCTAGGAGTAGGGTTGTATGATTTAGTATTATTTATTATTAACTTAATAAAATGACATGTGTAATTACAACCCATGTAGACCTAAAATAGTCATTTGCATTTATAGTGCTGACATGTCACATAGCGATTGGCTCATGGGAGTTGTCAATGAGAGTATAGATCCAACTTTTATATAGTATAGATAATAGCAAACGGTATTGGATAATATTATTTCTTCTTGGTATATTAGAAATTTTCTGCTCGCGGTCCGACGGACTTGGCCCTCAAGGCCGCGGGCCGACCGGACTAACACTGTATCTGGCCTGAAAATTCAATCACGGCCCGATATCCTGCCCGGCACGGTGGTCCTGAAAATTCAAAGTGTGGCCCGTAGACAAACCGTTTAAGCCTGAAATATCCAAGCCCATCCCGCGGTCACGAACCTTTTGACACCCTAAATATTAGGTTAATTATTCGTAAATAGTCGTGGTACATGTATTAGTATAATTACGTCATTTATTGGTATACAAAACTTAAGTCAAATAACAAAACTGTTGGTATAATCTTTTTAGTTTATTGGTATATTTAAGTGCAAATTTGATCAGAATGTTTGTGGTAAAATAAACAAGTTTGTTAGTACGATGTTATACAGTGTACTTCGAGTAGAATAACTAAAACAATTGGTATAATGTCGGCCTTTACTGGTATAATAGTTAGAAATTGGATGAAAAATATAATATAATGAGTTTGTTGGTATAATAAAACTGATTATTGGTATAATTATATGAATATTTGATGGTATAAAATTTTCCTTTGTTGGTATAAAATTTGTCTTTCTGGCATAATGTGCAAACATTTGGTATATTTATGTGCAAATTTGATCAGAATTTTTGCGGTGAAATAAACAAGTTTGTTGGTACGATGTTATATAGTGTACTTCGAGTAGAATAACTAAAGCATTTGGTATAATGTCGGCCTTTATGGAATAATAGTTAGAAATTGAATGTAAAAATATGATATAATAAATGAGTTTGTTGGTAAAACTGATTATTAGTATAATTATATGAATATTTGATGGTATAATATTTCCCTTTGTGGTATAAAATTTGTCTTTGAAGGTATAATGTACAAACACTAATTCGTATATAAAATAATAATAACACTATTTCTTGGTATAACAGTGATAACAATTGGTATAATAATCTTAATTTTCACTTTGTATAATAATGAAATCAATTTGAATATCTGTTTTTCTTGGTAGAACAATATCTTTACCATTGGCTATAATTACTTTTTCTGATGTTATGGTACTTGCTACATGTGTGATATAATAATCTGGAAGTTTTTAAATCATTAAAGGATGGTTATTTTCGTCATTTCAAGCGTTTGGGAACAGGAAACTTTTCACAGATGGGTACTGACTAGGAAGAAAAAATTCGAGGAATATTTAATAGGAAATCTAAACTTCATATGGGACTGATAAGGAATTTTCCCAAGAAAAAATGATAAAGGCAAAGCAGTAAGAGATAGTGAAGAAATTAACCTGAATCAGAATCAGTGCCTGCCTTGCCATTTGAATAGGGTTGCTGGAGAAAACACCACAAATACTAAGTTAGAAAGACACATAAGCGAACACTTGAAACAAATCACAATAGCATTAACGAAACTTAACCCACGAACTGATCCCTGATATCCATTGATTTTGTTGGTTATCCATGGCAACTTTTGCTGGTTTGCTTTGCCCTGAAATTAACAGTGCAAACAACCTTCGAACGACTTAACAAGAAGAATTATATACTGAGAGAGCGAGCTATTCGTTTAAACCTTCCAACTTCACTATTGCAGCGTTCATTGTTTTCAACTCTTGCACTTGCATCTTCAACGTGCTGACGAGTTCTTCAAAGTACCTTTTGTCTGCAAACAGAAACAAGCAATGAATGCCATTTCTTAGGAACTTCTTGCAAACCAATTGCAATGCAGAGTCGAAACACTTACATTCGCTCTGAGTGATCATCATCTCCTTTCCCACTCGAGCCATATCAGCAGCTGCAGCAGCACAAGCTTTTGCAGCAGCTGAAGCTTCTTCAGCTGCACTTGGTTTTGCACCTTCTTTCCTCACCAAAGATTTCCCTTCATCTCCATCTACTTCTTCTAGAGCGGTCTTACGAATCCAAGACTTCACCTTTGGAACAATCGATTTCTGACACAATAAAGCCCATCAAAAAATGGAAGCAAGAATAATTAAAAACATCATCAGGGAAAAGAATAAAAAAGATGTTTGTACCTTGAGAAGGACCACTGTTCCAATCCCTGCAGCAAGAAAACCTAGAGACATAAGAGCATAATGCCAATGCGATTGAGAGAGTGCTCTCATTTTTGAAATAGCTGTGACAGCTGAAGACTGCTCCATGATCTGTTTCGGAGTTTGCTGTTGAATATTATATGATGGTCCATTCTGTTCATCTTGAATATACAAAATTACAAGAAAAGGATCAATCAATCACAATTAAAATTCTTGCTCTTACACTGTAAACAAGTCATTTTCTTGAAATCTTAATAACATGATGATCTTAAGTAGACACTTTACCTTGATCAGTAGCAGGCGGCGGTGTTGCATTAACAGCTGGTATTTCATCCTAAAAACATAGTTCAATTCAATGCATAGGTTTCTGTCAGTGCTTTAACAAACAAAGATATTTATGCTAACAATCAATTCTTGTTGTGGTAACTTAAACCTTTTGATCCTTTTTTTTCCCTGTGAAAATGATTTACAACTTTTATTCTTTAAGGCTAACATAGGTATTGCAGACTTGCTGCTTTAACCTTATAAATCAGATAATACGGAGAAGTTAAATAAAGAGGCATAAATTACTTACAGCAACACGCCTATAGGCTTCATAAATCTCTTCTTCACTTAAACCCCTTAGCTCTAGAAAGGATCTCCAGTGGATGACAGATAATCCTCTGACTTTTGTAAGCAAAAGAAAAATCACAGCTTTTTGAACTTGGTCTTCACGGATTGGCTCAGAGTTGACAAACCGTAAACCTTTCATTCAAAAGCAAAGGGTCAATTTTTTTTTTTAAAAGCATGTTATGACCATTAGCTTCTCTAAGTTCCTGGGCATTCATTCATCAACTTCAGAAACGGATCAATTAAATTACAAGTCAAGGCCGCAAACAAAAGCATCAACAATTAAAGCACAAGAATTAAGGTTTAGTTTCCCATTTTCCCAGTTTCCCAAATGAACTTTTCAAAGGCTTCATCGTTAACTTTCATATTGTAGAAGCACAAACCTACTAAAAGCTAACAATTAGCTTGTACTGTCTTGTAATCAATGTTTTAAAAGGCATATAGCGTAGTGTGTTGCGTTTTAGTGCCAGTAGCGCGTAATGTAAATAGCGTAGCGCATTGCGTGAGTATTTCGGGTAATCCATATATAATGTAATAAATTATATATAATATATAATAAATATAAATATGCTACGCTCGGTTATTTTTTATGTCATTATTGTAGTTATGAGACTAATAATTAATATTTTCTCAAAAAATTTAATGAAATAAAAAACATACGGTACAATTAATTGATTAAAATAAAAAATTCAATATATATATGAATAATATATTTTAAAGTTTATATAAGCCCACAACAAAAAATAAAAAAAAAAATAACATAACTGTAGCACGCTATATGCGCAATTTGGCACGCTATCTGCGCAATTTGGCACGCTATTTACGCTATTTTTCAAAATATTCGCGCTATTCAGGACAAAACGCTATATTTTTTACGCTTTAACGCGTTTTTCTGCAAAATTACGCTATTTCGAGCTACGAAGCGCGCTACACTACGCTATTTAAAACACTGCTTGTAATACGACGATCATCGTCAAAAGGATTAAACAACAAAGGATAACAGTGAAAAACCTAAGTGGTTTGAGGTGTTAATCGGTGGATAGTAAGCCATGAACAGTTTTCACTCTTTCTCGACTGGAAAATTCCGCAGGCAGAGGCAAAAAAAGTAGATGATCAATAAAAAATCAGCACTAAATAAAAAGGGAAAGAAATAGATACCTGAAGCCCTTTCAACAGAGGAGATATACCAACGGAAAAGTCGGAAACTTTTGGATATTATACCAAATCTAAGTAAAAGCCATGAGAGGATTTTGCTCGAGCTGAATTTTTCCTCACTGAATTACTATTTTTATAAGGGTAAAAACCTTAAATGGTACCAATGTTTACTCTCAGGTCAATCCAATGTTTTAAAAGGCGTATAGCGTAGTGTGTTGCGTTTTAGTGCCAGTAGCGCGTAATGTAAATAGCGTAGCGCATTGCGTGAGTATTTCGGGTAATCTATATATAATGTAATAAATTATATATAATATATAATAAATATAAATATGCTACGCTCGTTTATTTTTTATGTCATTATTGTAGTTGTGAGACTAAATAATTAATATTTTCTCAAAAAATTTAATTAAATAAAACATACGGTACAATTAATTGATTAAAATAAAAAATTCAATATATATATGAATAATATATTTTAAAGTTTATATAAGCCCACAACAAAAAAAAAAAAATAACATAAAACACTGTAGCACGCTATATGCGCAATTTGGCACGCTATCTGCGCAATTTGGCACGCTATTTACGCTATTTTTCAAAATATTCGCGCTATTCAGGACAAAACGCTATATTTTTTACGCTTTAACGCGTTTTTCTGCAAAATTACGCTATTTCGCGCTACGAAGCGCGCTACACTACGCTATTTAAAACACTGCTTGTAATACGACGATCATCGTCAAAAGGATTAAACAACAAAGGATAACAGTGAAAAACCTAAGTGGTTTGAGGTGTTAATCGGTGGATAGTAAGCCATGAACAGTTTTCACTCTTTCTCGACTGGAAAGTTCCGCAGGCAGAGGCAAAAAAAGTAGATGATCAATAAAAAATCAGCACTAAATAAAAAGGGAGAGAAATAGATACCTGAAGCCCTTTCAACAGAGGAGATATACCAACGGAAAAGTCGGAAACTTTTGGATATTATACCAAATCTAAGTAAAAGCCATGAGAGGATTTTGCTCGAGCTGAATTTTTCCTCACTGAATTACTATTTTTATAAGGGTAAAAACCTTAAATGGTACCAATGTTTACTCTCAGGTCAATCCAATGTTTTAAAAGGCGTATAGCGTAGTGTGTTGCGTTTTAGTGCCAGTAGCGCGTAATGTAAATAGCGTAGCGCATTACGTGAGTATTTCGGGTAATCTATATATAATGTAATAAATTATATATAATATATAATAAATATAAATATGCTACGCTCGGTTATTTTTTATGTCATTATTGTAGTTGTGAGACTAAATAATTAATATTTTCTCAAAAAATTTAATTAAATAAAACATACGGTACAATTAATTGATTAAAATAAAAAATTCAATATATATATGAATAATATATTTTAAAGTTTATATAAGCCCACAACAAAAAATAAAAAAAATAACATAAAATACTGTAGCACGCTATATGCGCAATTTGGCACGCTATCTGCGCAATTTGGCACGCTATTTACGCTATTTTTCAAAATATTCGCGCTATTCAGGACAAAACGCTATATTTTTTACGCTTTAACGCGTTTTTCTACAAAATTACGCTATTTCGCGCTACGAAGCGCGCTACACTACGCTATTTAAAACACTGCTTGTAATACGACGATCATCGTCAAAAGGATTAAACAACAAAGGATAACAGTGAAAAACCTAAGTGGTTTGAGGTGTTAATCGGTGCATAGTAAGCCATGAACAGTTTTCACTCTTTCTCGACTGGAAAATTCCGCAGGCAGAGGCAAAAAGAGTAGATGATCAATAAAAAATCAGCACTGAATAAAAAGGGAAAGAAATAGATACCTGAAGCCCTTTCAACAGAGGAGATATGCCAACGGAAAAGTCGGAAACTTTTGGATATTATACCAAATCTAAGTAAAAGCCATGAGAGGATTTTGCTCGAGCTGAATTTTTCCTCACTGAATTACTATTTTTATAAGGGTAAAAACCTTAAATGGTACCAATGTTTACTCTCAGGTCAATCCAATGTTTTAAAAGGCGTATAGCGTAGTGTGTTGCGTTTTAGTGCCAGTAGCGCGTAATGTAAATAGCGTAGCGCATTGCGTGAGTATTTCGGGTAATCTATATATAATGTAATAAATTATATATAATATATAATAAATATAAATATGCTACGTTCGGTTATTTTTTATGTCATTATTGTAGTTGTGAGACTAAATAATTAACATTTTCTCAAAAAATTTAATTAAATAAAACATACGGTACAATTAATTGATTAAAATAAAAAATTCAATATATATATGAATAATATATTTTAAAGTTTATATAAGCCCACAACAAAAAATAAAAAAATAACATAAAATACTGTAGCACGCTATATGCGCAATTTGGCACGCTATTTACGCTATTTTTCAAAATATTCGCGCTATTCAGGACAAAACGCTATATTTTTTACGCTTTAACGCGTTTTCTGCAAAATTACGCTATTTCGCGCTACGAAGCGCGCTACACTACGCTATTTAAAACACTGCTTGTAATACGACGATCATCGTCAAAAGGATTAAACAACAAAGGATAACAGTGAAAAACCTAAGTGGTTTGAGGTGTTAATCGGTGGATAGTAAGCCATGAACAGTTTTCACTCTTTCTCGACTGGAAAATTCCGCAGGCAGAGGCAAAAAAAGTAGATGATCAATAAAAAATCAGCACTAAATAAAAAGGGAAAGAAATAGATACCTGAAGCCCTTTCAACAGAGGAGATATACCAACGGAAAAGTCGGAAACTTTTGGATATTATACCAAATCTAAGTAAAAGCCATGAGAGGATTTTGCTCGAGCTGAATTTTTCCTCACTGAATTACTATTTTTATAAGGGTAAAACCCTTAAATGGTACCAATGTTTACTCTCAGGTCAATCCAATGTTTTAAAAGGCGTATAGCGTAGTGTGTTGCGTTTTAGTGCCAGTAGCGCGTAATGTAAATAGTGTAGCGCATTGCGTGAGTATTTCGGGTAATCTATATATAATGTAATAAATTATATATAATATATAATAAATATAAATATGCTACGCTCGGTTATTTTTTATGTCATTATTATAGTTGTGAGACTAAATAATTAATATTTTCTCAAAAAATTTAATTAAATAAAACATACGGTACAATTAATTGATTAAAATAAAAAATTCAATATATATATGAATAATATATTTTAAAGTTTATATAAGCCCACAACAAAAAATAAAAAAAATAACATAACTATAGCACGCTATATGCGCAATTTGGCACGCTATCTGCGCAATTTGGCACGCTATTTACGCTATTTTTCAAAATATTCGCGCTATTCAGGACAAAACGCTATATTTTTTACGCTTTAACGCGTTTTCTGCAAAATTACGCTATTTCGCGCTACGAAGCGCGCTACACTACGCTATTTAAAACACTGCTTGTAATACGACGATCATCGTCAAAAG
Source organism: Craterostigma plantagineum (assembly GCA_027422505.1). NCBI lineage: Eukaryota > Viridiplantae > Streptophyta > Magnoliopsida > Lamiales > Linderniaceae > Craterostigma > Craterostigma plantagineum. The sequence goes on along the minus strand of JAPQWV010000003.1, from coordinate 27,933,917 downwards.
GATTAAACAACAAAGGATAACAGTCAAAAACCTAAGTGGTTTGAGGTGTTAATCGGTGGATAGTAAGCCATGAACAGTTTTCACTCTTTCTCGACTGGAAAAATTCCGCAGGCAGAGGCAAAAAAAGTAGATGATCAATAAAAAATCAGCACTAAATAAAAAGGGAAAGAAATCGATACCTGAAGCCCTTTCAACAGAGGAGATATACCAACGGAAAAGTCGGAAACTTTTGGATATTATACCAAATCTAAGTAAAAGCCATGAGAGGATTTTGCTCGAGCTGAATTTTTCCTCACTGAATTACTATTTTTATAAGGGTAAAAACCTTAAATGGTACCAATGTTTACTCTCAGGTCAATCCAATGTTTTAAAAGGCGTATAGCGTAGTGTGTTGCGTTTTAGTGCCAGTAGCGCGTAATGTAAATAGCGTAGCGCATTGCGTGAGTATTTCGGGTAATATATATAATGTAATAAATTATATATAATATATAATAAATATAAATATGCTACGCTCGGTTATTTTTTATGTCATTATTGTAGTTATGAGACTAAATAATTAATATTTTCTCAAAAAATTTAATGAAATAAAACATACGGTACAATTAATTGATTAAAATAAAAAATTCAATATATATATGAATATTATATTTTAAAGTTTTATAAGCCCACAACAAAAAATAAAAAAAAAATAACATAAAATACTGTAGCACGCTATATGCGCAATTTGGCACGCTATCTGCGCAATTTGGCACGCTATTTACGCTATTTTTCAAAATATTCGCGCTATTCAGGACAAAACGCTATATTTTTTACGCTTTAACGCGTTTTTTCTGCAAAATTACGCTATTTCGCGCTACGAAGCGCGCTACACTACGCTATTTAAAACATTGGGTCAATCAGATGTCGACACTGTCAATTTTCCATCTAAATTAACGGTTATTTAACGGCGGGGGCCAATTTGGTTCAACTTCGATAACATCGGGCACTAAATTGGTCCTCGCGAAATATCTGGGACTAAATTGGTCCAGCGGGTAAACATTGGAGACCATTTTAGGTTTTGCCCATTTTTATAAGGGGCAATTTTCGTTCAGGACCCTGTCAGGAAAAAAATTAGGTTTAAGGATCCGATTTGTTCAGTAACACTTCATTGTTTTGCAGTAACACTTCATTGTTCTGAAATAACACAAAACGAATCCGATAACAGTTCATATACAATTTATAACACTTGTATAATTCGGGTCATTATCCATAAAACTTGGATCCTTTAATTTTTTCTGATAGGGCCTCAACTCTATATTTTTGGGGTCTGATTGTAATATACCCTTTTATAATGAGTGATATGTGAGTTAGCATCTGTCATCTTAAACCCAAGCAAATATGGAACCATTCAAATGGTACAATAGGAGACCTTAACCTTTTTTTCTGAAGTCCCAAACGATTGTTTATAGTATCGAATTTCGAATTCAACCCCATATCCGTGATTGCATCTCACTCCAGCAGATTAATTTTGTTTTTTGTTTTCCACCAAACATTTGCTTGTTTTAATAATATGCATACCTTCTTCACTGATAGTTTAAACAAATTGCAACCATAAACTTCAAATCCTCCTCACTCTCAGAACACACACGAAAAACGCCCTCTTAACATATCATCATCAAATAATACACTTTTCTTACATAATAGCTCTCACGCCTCCAAATAAGATCCATTATCTTCCTTTGCCATCTCAGAAATCTCCGTACTTCTCTGCACTTCGTCAGAATCCGTGTTAGAACGAGACAAAAGCTGCTCGTCGTTCAATTCTTCTGTCTGAACAACGCTGCTCTTCTTAGGCTGTCTTATGGCCGCTGCTGCCTCGGGCATGGCAACGGGCGGTGGCCGAGGGGGAACCCATGATCGACGAATAATGGCTCTGCTTTCCTCGCCCGTTGTAGCATCATTTGAAGATGATGAGTTAGGCCGTCGTTCTTCCCCAGATTCGATTTCGGTGATTCTAACGTTTTTCTGCTGCCAAAATGGTGCTGTTTCGTCTCCATCTATTGGGTTTTCTGTGTAGTTATACGAGCTTTGGCTACCCCCCCAAGGCTGTTTTGTAGTAGTAAATGATTAGTTGCGTTAATGAATGTGAAATCTTAACTCTTTCACCTAGTGTAAGAGTGACGAACGAAAAGAGCAATGTATGTATGACCTTTGATGCTGGTGCTAGGCGGGGATTTGATACTGGTTGATTTGGGTTGGGCGGGGTCCTATTGATCTCCTGATATGTATACATTTATATAAGCATTTATCAGAATATATAGAAGATGACATTTGATTAAATAAACTAGATTAACATAAGAGGAGAGGACTAACCCTGATATATGAAGGCAACTCCCCTCGTTTACCTGAATGAGTATCAGTGCCTGCCTTGCCGTTTGAATAGGGTTGCTGGAGAAAACGAAAAAAACAAATACTAGTAACAGAGAGAGAGAGAGACCCACAATGAACACTTGAAACCAATCACTATGACATCAAAGAAACTTCACCCGCGAACTGATCCCTGATATCCATTTATTTTGTTGGTTGTCCAAAGCGACTCTTGCTGGTTTGCTTTGCCCTGAAATTGAAAGTACAAACAACCTTAGAAAGACTTGGTAAGAAGACCCACACATTCATTAGTTTGCATGTGTGTATATGAGGCTGATTCTGTTTCCCCATGTGTAAGATCAACTAACAACCATCTTTTCTGTGGACCGAAAATAAGATAATATCCGTTCTAAAGAATATAAAAATGAACAAATGAATAGAAACAGCTTCCTATATCAGATATGCAGCTGGGCGATACGTGTGAATAGTATCATTGACACTGACGACAGCCAAATGATACCATATTAAGACACAATGAAAGCAAGATACTCTGGAGTTTAGTCGGGCAATAAAATCCCGCTCATGGTATGTGATCATATAAAATTCTCAGAGAAGCATCTATTTTAATCAAACAAGAGATAATTGGAAATTCAATACATACAAAAAGTTAAATTGAGAGAGAGCTATTGTTAAAACCTTCCAACTTCTGTATCGCAGTATTCATTGTTTTCAACTCTTGCATTTGCATGTTCAACATGCTGACAAGTTCTTCAAAATATCTTTTGTCTGCAAATAAAACAAGCAACACCGTTTCTCAGAAACTTCTCGAAGACCAAAACCACAATTGCAGTGCATATAGACAATAGCGCGAGTTGAATACTTACCTTTACTTGGTGTCGTCATCATCTCCTGGACCGCACGAGCCACATCAGAAGCTGCTGAGGCACAAGCTTTTGCAGCAGTTGCAGCTTCTTCTGTTATACTTGGTCCTTCTTTATTCACCAAAGATTTCCCTTCACCATCTACTTCTTCTAGTGCGATCTTACGAATCCAAGACTTCACCTTCGGAACAATCGATTTCTGACACAATAATGCCCATAAAAACGGAAATCAAAATTGGGAATAGAGCAAAAAATCTCCGGAAAAGGAAAAAGAAAGAAAAAAAGAAAATTGGTTCAAAAAGGCGTCCGCGCAACTATTTTGTACCTTGAAAAGTACCACTGTTCCAGCCCCTGAAACAGCTAGAAATACTATAGAAGCAAGAGCATGATACCATTGGAATCGAGAGAGTATGCTCATTTTTGAAATAGGTGTGACAGCCGCAGGCTGTGTGACTTGTGTCGGAGATTGCTGTTGAACATTAGTAGATGATTGTCCAATCTGTCCATCTTGATACAAAATAACAAGAAAAAGGATCATCACAATAAGATTCTTGATCTTACACTATAAACAAGTCAAGTTCTTGCAATCTTGGTAACATGATGATTTACATCGCATTTAATTCCTAACATGACACTTTACCTTGATTAGTAGCAGGCGACTGCGTTGCAGTAACAGCTGGTGTCTCATCCTACAAGCATAGTTAAATTCATAGGTTTCTGTCAGTATCTTAACGAACAAAATATATGCTTTATACAAAGTTCAACTTTTGAAATTACAATCAGTTCCCGTTGTGGTAACTTAAGTAGGAACTTCTCGGTCCTTTTCAGTGAAAATCGTTAGAAACATTGATATTTTGAACTATAAGGATATAAATAGGCATTCCAGACTTTCTGATTTAACCTTATAAATCAGACAATAGGAGAAGAGAAATTAAATAAGAAGCAAATTACTTACAGGAACACGCCTAAAGGCTTCATCAATCTCTTCTTTAGTTAAACCCTTCCTCTCTAGAAAAGATCTCCTGTGAATTACAGGAGATCCTCTAACCTTAGGATGCGAGAGAAACTTCACAGCATTTTGCACTTGGTCTTCGCGGATTGGCTCAGAGTTCACAAACTGTGAACCTTTTGTTCAAAAAGCAAAGGGCGAACTTTAAAAAGAAACTCATGTCATTACCGTAGCATGTACTCAAGTTTTTTGGTATTCATTCATCAACTACCGGCTTATATTTACAACGGATCAATTAATTTATAAATCAAGGCCACAAGCAACACCGGACATTTTCCCAGACTGAATCATTTCACTTGAATCTCAAGTGCCACATTCAAAAATACAAGAAACTAAATTTTAATGTTTTAGTTTCCGAGTTTTCGAAATCAACTTTTAACTATGCCCTGTGTGACCACAGTTTTAATACAAGGAAATCTTCAAAAGCTTCATTAGAAGCAAACAATTAGCTTGTATCATTTAATAACACGAAGATCATCAACTCAACGAGAGTTATCCGAGAGATCAATAGCCGCATATATATGCTGAATCAACAGAATTCTTAAATAATCCACCTCACCAAAACCGAACGATTAGTAATAACAAATCAATCGATTACAGCCACTAACTCCACAGCAAACGAAGAAAACTAGCGACAAACCTTGGTTGTTTGAGGTAGAACTCGGTGGATGGTCAGCCATGACAGCTTCACTCTTTCCCTGACTGAATTTCCGCAGGCAACAACAGTATGATAAATTAAAAATCAACAGCGAATAAAAAGAAAGAAATAGCTACTACAGTGCTTTTGGTAGAGAAGAGAGATACCAACACAGACGCTCTTTAAGGGGACTCGCCGATGAGCTCAGCTGAGCGGAGCTGAAGGCGTTGGATTGAATTTACAATTTCTTTTTTTAGCATTTTATACCGTCCATTTTGCAATCATTTTTATCATATAAAAATATATATTTTGAAGCATGCTAAAAAAAATCGGGCCTAGGAAATGGAGGCCCGCTTTTGGCCCGCCCGTCGTAGGAAAAATAGAATAAGTTCAAATTAAGTTACAATAGCATTAAACCCGTCAATTCGGCCCGTCGCCCCCTGGCCGACCCGCCCCGCCCCCATAAAGGGCGGGTTGGGCTGCAATATTTTAGGCCGCGTGGGTCGCCTTGTGATGGAATGGAGTATGCAATCCCACAAGCACTTATATCCCGAACTAATTGTATATCCTTTGTGGTCGCTAACCAAGCATTAGCTGTTGTGTCCACCCCATTATTCAATATCATTTTCACCTTGTTGATCTTCTTCCAATACCAGCTACAGTTCCTGTTTGGCTCATATTCCCACCAATTCGCTGTTTTGATGTAGTTCCCATGAATCCATTTTACCCACAAGATATCTTCTTTATCAGCTAGACTCCATACTTGCTTACCAATTGCTGCCGTATTCCATAACCCTGTTGATTTAATATTCAGACCCCCTTGATGTTTTGGAAGACATATTTTGTGCCAACTAATTTTTGCCTTCGCTCTCCCTAGTATGTTCGTTCCCCACAAATACACCCTACATTTTGCCTCCACTTTTTTTTATCACACTCTTACCCCAATAACCATGTATAGAAAACAGTACTGAATTGATTAGACAGACTCTTGCAGCATAAGATAGGTTACGAGATGCCCAAAAGGTAACCCGCTTTGTGATTTTGTCTACAAGATCTTGGCAAACAACTTGTTCCATTTAGTTGGAGTTAGTGGAACTCCTAAGTATTTCAGCGGGAACACACCTTGCTAGAATCCTGTTATGCATCCCAACTCTGCAGCTTTGGAGGACGATATACCAGCTGTATACATGATTGATTTTGGGGGTTCGCTGCCTCACCCGAAGTAGCATGGAAATGGTTGATACCTTCCATTATCCGTTGCACCGATGGCTTGTTTGCTTTACAGAAGATCATGAGATCATCGGCGTAGCACAAATTAACGAGTTGGAGATCTCTACAAAACGGGTGATAACCAAACGTGGGATGGTCCGCAGCTTGCAACAACCGCCGAGTTAGATACTCCATGACGATTGTAAATAATAATGGGGAGATTGGGTCACCTTGTCTTTAGAGCTGTCAAATTGGCGGGGCGGGCCGGCCCGCCGTTTGGCGGGCCCTAAAAATAGGAGCCCGCCCCGCCCTGCAGCGGGCCGCGGGCCCGGCGGGCCAGGCCCGCCCATTTAAAAACAATAATTAATATTATTTTTTCTAATTTAAAAGTTTTAATTTATTAATAATTTATTATTAATTGTTGAATTTATTAAAAAAACTAGATAGAAATATGCAATTAATTATTTATTAATTAATAAACATGATAATAATTAGATGATTTATTAATCAAAAATCTAATTAATTTAATATTTATTATAGATTTAGTATATATTATATAATATATATAATACCTTAAATTGGCGGGCCGGCCCGCGGGCTAACCCGCCCCGCCCCGCCAAAGCCCGCGGCCCGCGCGGGCTGGCCCGTTCAGGCCCGCCCTTCAGCGGGCTAAAAGGGCGGGGCGGGCCGGCCCGCGGGCCGCGGGCCGGATTGACAGTACTACTTGTCTTAAACCTCTTTTGGCCTCAAATGTACTGCCAGCGACTCCGTTTAAGGATATTTGGTAGTGCACTGTAGTCACACATTCTTTAATCCAGCCAATAAATGTTGTGGGGAACTTGAGGTGATGTAGCAGCTCAATAAGAAAATCCCAGTTGACCATATCGTAAGCCTTTCGTAAGTCAATTTTCATGAGGCTCCGACGGGATGCATTCTTCCTATTATAGCATCGAAGCAGCTCCTGGCTCAACAAGATGTTGTGAATAATTAATCTACCCTTGATGAAGGCTCCCTGATTTCCATTAACTATTGTAGGGAGGACAGATTTTAGTCTTGTGCAGAGAATCTTGGAGATACATTTGTATAGAGTGGAGCAGCAAGATATCGGTCTATAATCATGGGCAAAGTTTGGAGTTTCAACCTTCGGTATGAGAGTGATTGTAGTACTATTCCAATGTTTAGGTAGTTTGCCATGCGTGAAAAATTCAGCCACAGCTATTGTTATGTCCTCCCCAATGACCTCCCATGTTACTTTAAAGAAACCACTACCATACCCATCCGAGCCAAGGCTCTTGTTATGGTGTATAGAAAACATAGCCTCTTTGATCTCTGCAGAGACAACTGGTTTTATTAGGTCTAGTTGCTGATATACTGGTAGGGTTTCCCCTTTCTGAATTGCCAAAATATCTATATCCTCCCTCCGTAAACCAGGCTGCCCAAGGATCTCCTTATAATACACTGTAAAGTGCTCTTCAATATCTGCTGGATCAGTGAGCAAACTCCCAACAACGGTGCATTCACTGCTAATCTTATTTTGGTATGCCCTCTACTTGATAGCTGCATGAAAATATGTCGTATTTTTTGATCACCCTCCTCTAACCAATGCAGTTTCGCTTTTTGAACTAAATATTTTGTCACTGCTTTTGACAGAAATTGATAATCTGTTTTGAGCTTGGCCTCCTCAGTCAACAGGTCCAAGGTATGGGGTTGGTTGTTTAGCCTTGTTTGCGTTTCATGTAACTTAGCTCATACCTCATCCGTTTTGGTAATGATATTTGCAAACATCTCTTTGTTGAGTTCAGAAAGTGGCTTGTGGAGCCGCTTAAGATTATTGGTGACCTGCCACATCACTCCTGCCCGATCGCAGCCTCGCCAATTGTCCTTCACAATTTGAAGAAAGGACGGTATTGTAGTCCACATATTATAGAACTTGAAAGTTCTCCGACATGGTCTTCGTATTTGTGCGTTGTAGAGTAGTATAGGCGAGTGATCTGAAATTCCCGCGCGGCAAAAATCTGACTTCTCCATCGAGCATTTCTAAAATCCAATTCTGATTAACAAACGCCCAGTCCAACTTACACCAAATTCTGCTCTCTGCTATCTGGTTATTAGTCCATGTATACCGTAGGCCCGTTTTCCTCATCTCCTCAAGGCTACAACCGGTAAGACATCGTTGGAACTCCATATACTCACTCGGTTGTACCGGGGCACCCCCAATGCGATCGTCAACACCCAATACATTGTTGAAATCACCCCAAACTAACCAAGGTAGAACCACATTCTGTTGTATCCTCAACAAGTCCGTCCATAATGTGTTCTGTTATGAGCCGCATTATGTGCATAAATAAACGACACCAAAACCACCCGTAGCTGGTACTTTATTTGAGTGTGAAGAAGTTGGTAAGTCATTTCCAATACCTCTACTTGACATTCCTCAGGTCTCCAGGCCAACATCATTCGCCCATTAGGGTGGAAATCCAGGTTATGACAAGTCTTCCACCCGCCAAAAAGACTCAGTTCTATGTTATTCATCTTGTCCCTTTTTATTTTTGTTTCAATTAAGCAGATGAGGTTAAGCTTATAGGTTGAGCACAAAAGACGCACCTCTCTCTGCTTGGCAGGGGTATTCAAACCCCTGATGTTCCACACAACGGCTTTATCCATATGCAAGGCTCTTAACCCTCTGCTTGGAAGGGTGCAGGCCCTCGTGATGTGGAGTAATTGTGCGAGTAGTAAGATGTTCTCCACCTCGTTCGACAAGAGCTGTATGTGTATTCCCACTTCCTATATTATGGGTCACAGTATGACCTATCACAGAATCTTCATTTGCATGCTGTTGCTCTGTCGAGGAAGGCTGTCTTGGGCTATGTTCCGCAGTCTTTTCCTCGACCACCGGCTGCTAGGGGTGGGTATTCGGATTCGGGTTTTCGGGTAAAACCCGACCCGATCGGGTTCGGTTATATCGGATCGGGTAGTTAGTACCCGATACCCGAAATAAGTAATTCGGGTTGGGTGTCGGGTACTTAAGACAGCACCCGATACCCGATCGGGTACCCGACTAAATTAAGCCCATTAATATTTAGCAAGTATTAAAGACCGTTGATTAATTATCCCACAGCCCATTAATAAATTAGTCGCACTAAAATTCAGAAAGTGTTTACTGTTTATACCACAGGCCGTTAATAAATAAGACAATAAAGCAACCCTTTTCGTCTTCTCACTCTTCAAATCGACAGGAGAAATTGCGCGACTGTGTTAAATTAGGAAACCTAGAAATAATGGTGGAACTATAAGGTATGTAAAGACTTCAACTTACCAACTTCTTCTATGTCCTATTGTATTTGAACATAATATATTAGAAACATTAGACATGGAATCTAATCTATTTCTTGATGGACAGGTAAATCTATCGTTTCTATAGGATTATCTGAAGAAAAAAGATCAGAGAAATTCCATTTTGTTCAGTTATAGAGCTTCCTTATGACATAATCATTGTTTTCCATTTTGTCGATTATGTTGATGAAACACTATAATTAGTTGGAAGTGTATGTATTTCTCTGTTTTTTGTCAAATGATCAGCAAGAACAGAATTGCAGTATTTGGTGCATAATTGCAGTATTTTGTCGAATGATTTGCTTCATCAATTTTTTTGCATGTTTTGTTATGGTTTTATCGGGTACCCGACGTCGGGTACCCGAACACGACACATACCCGACATAGCGGGTATCCGCCGTAGATCGAGTCGGGTTCGGGTAGTTAAAATCCTAACCCGAACCCGAACTACCCGAACCCGAACAACCGGATACCCGAGTACCCGATCCGACGCCCACCCCTACCGGCTGCCCCTCGCCCTTTCCATTTGGTATCACTTTCGGTATCCAAATCTGTTTCCCCATGGCATGTTTACATACATCCACTGTGTGACCAAATTTAACACAGTGACTGCACTTCACTGGCTTCCATTCATAGTGCACCTTTTGTTCTTGTACCTGACCCTTCTCATTTATGAATTGGATAGATTCTTTCACTTTTTTGTTGAGGTCAACCTCAACCAGGACCCTCGCATATTGAATTCGTTCCTTGTTAACAGTATACGAATCTGCCATGATAGGAGTACCAATTAAGCTCGTAAGTCTGCTCAATGTTCGAACACCCCAATATTTAAGATCAAGCTGTGGTAATTGAATCCACAAAGGAACTTGATCCACATCAATTTTGATGAACTGTGTATTCACTGTCCAAGGACTTAGAATCACTGGCTTCTTATCAAAATGTAGTAGCTCACTCTGGAGAATTTGGTCCCTCACTTCCTGCGAATCAACGATAAGGAATAACCCATGCCTAACTTGAAGAAATTTCTGAATATTGTAATTTCGCCACATCCTACTCAGAAATCCTTTCATAACTAAATAAGGGGGATTAGCTCCAAGGACATAGCATACCAAAGCCGATTTCCAATACTCAACCTCCGATTCCAGCTCCTCTATTTCGATTTCCCCAACCTCCAAGACCATTTTTCACCGCAGGTTCCACGAATTCCAATTTACCGCCAGCATTCCGTAGCTTAGAGATATCAAAAGAGAGCCGGGGATTAGATGCCCGAAGATGTGCATTTGGGGCTTCTGATTGCGAGGCTTGAGCATTTCTTTGTTCTGAATTAGAGCACGATTCTAGACCAAACCCTGAATGACGTGGCATCTCACTTTGTGGTGTTATCGGTGGTGTATGTGGTGATGGATGTGGCTGAGCTGGGGGTGAGGTGGAGGTGGTGTATACCGTATGGCAGCTTTCCTCTTTCTCGCCACAGCAGGCGGATTTTCGGATATCGAAAAATGATAAACGTATCTGGTCCGGTTTTAAACAGATATTCGAAAATCGGATATCAGCTTTATTTGGATATTAAACCGGATATCCGCATCCGAGTTTTAAATTTATTTTTCTTATATTTTTTATTATTTTCTTTGAAAATCATTTTTTTTTAATTTCTTATCAACATAAAAATATATATTTTTCATATAAGAATTTCTACACATAGTAATTCACACAATATGTGAATTTATGATTCAAAATTACATAATAAATAATAAAAAACACAGTACCACAAATTCACATTAATTTTTTAACTTGCATCTCGATGTGTATCTTTTTTTTCTATTTCAATCTCTAATAAAGTTTTTTGCAATAATAAAATAATATAAATTTAAATTTCTTCTTTGAGGATTTTATTTTCCTTTTTGGACCTTCATTTTTTCTTTTTTTGGCTATTTTTTATTTTTTATTATTATTTTTAAATATAAAACCGGGTACCGGATATTCGGATTTTAGACAAACCACTACCCTTATCCGATCCGGTTTAGTTTAAAATAAATCGGATCGGATATCCGATCCGGTTTTTAAAACTGGATATCCGTTTTTTCGGGTTTTGAAAACCGGATATCGGATCGGAATCCGGTTTTTAGATATTTTTGCTCTGCCCTAGCCGCCAGCGTGTCGGCCCCCTCCTCCACCGCCACTGGCTGCCGCTGCCGACGTCAGCCTCCCGTACCGCTCGGCCGTTTGTGTCATGTGGTGTTTTCTCCTCGGGGGAGTTCCTCCTTCTTGGAGGTTCCTCCCCTTCGTATGAGTTTTTCTCCCCTTCGTGGGAGCCTTTCCCCTCCCATCGTGGGAGCATTTTCCTCCCTTCATGGAGTTCCCCCTCGGGATTATTTTCCCTTTATTGGGACTTTGGGAACGGATATTGTGCTATCATTGGTCAATAGAAATAGTTAATTATGTTGTAATATTTTGGTTATTGCTCTATTGTATCTTTGTATCCATCTTGGATTTATGAAATGAAATCCTTATTTTCAAAAAAAAAAATCAATGTAAGTATAAGCAGACTTCTATTCTAATAATGAGCTCACTTATTAATTCTGGGTTGTAAATAAAAAATAAACACAATATTACACCTTATTATTTATATTATATGGGTTAATCTTGGAAACCAAACAAGGCCCTAGTCTAATTAAATTCGCTTTCGATGGGCCTAAGAAATTCCAAGTAAATATATGAGATGGATAACACTGATAACGAGGGATTTCAATTTCATTTGCTTTCAGTTACAAGTAAAAATCCAAGAAAATGTCCTAAAATAAGGGGTCTTTACACATATAACCTATTTGCATAAAAACTTGTAAATTAGTCACCTGTCAGGATTTTTTTATTTCTAGGTACCCAACAGAATAAATTTTTTGCACATAGGTACCCGATCCCCGAAAGTACACCATACAACACATTTGGGTACCCTATATTAACACATTTTGGTACCCTATACAGTAGAAAATGGTACGACGTATGCTATATTTAGGTACACCCTATGTAATACACATGTATGTCGTAGGTACGACATATGCTATATTAGGTACCCTATATCAACGTGTTATGGTACACATACACACAGGAAGGTACGACATGACTTAAGAAACTGGTAAAAATTAAATCGGGTACCTATCTATAAAATTTTCTGACATGGGTACCTATGTGTAAAAAATTTATCCAATTGAGTATTTTTCTATAGATTCACCCTAAAATAATAGCAAAGATTATTTTCTCCAAATAATAATTCTTCCAAAAAACACCTATCTCCTATCCTACAACTGTTTTCCCGTTTTTCCTATTTTTGTTATTCCTCCCAACACTCTTGAATCATCGTTGACCAAAACCATGGGACAGTATTATATTATTTGTTTTGCATTAATTAATTGCACATGCTCGTTACGGTCTGATACAATACTCTCGTCGAATATACTTAGATCCCCCGAGCTTAAAATTTCTAGCTATGTCCAATGATTGAAGCCCTTATCTCTAGATGCCGTGCTTATATATATATATATATAAATATAGGCGATTCAACATGCACTAATATTCTTTCTTGAAAGTTCTATATTTTATATTATTACATCATGTTACTTCCTGTCTAACTAACTGTTAGTTCTCATGTCTGCAAATTATTGAAGCATCAGTGCCCCTCATGAGCTTCTTTCTACGTTATTTTAATATTTGTTTATTTATTCATTTATTAAATTATATATCCACTCCCACCACACTATGAAAAGAGAACCTCACACATGCGACGCAAATATGAAGCACTGCAGTTGAATATGCAATGATACGGCGTGGACATCTGTGGTATGTGGAATTCCAATAATTCTTTCGTATTTCCTTCGACATGATGTGATCGACTTTCACCAAGAAAAAAATTTCGATTTTATACTCGATATAATTGACTTTGACTTCATATATGTCGTTAGCACACTTGAGTCCTCGATTAATTTTCACAAAAAGTATGGGATATATACACGTTTGGTTGCTGACGTAGAATAGTGCCAAATATGATTTTCGACTTATTTGTTAGAAAAGTGATTACAAACCCAAATTTATTCCTAAATATAAAGTTAGTAACATCTTTTACCATTATCAGATATAGTTACCAAATATAAAAAATTCGTATATACTCATATTTACACTTTGGCCAGAAAAAAAAAATCCGTTATTGCCTAAATAAGGACAAACAATCCATAATTAACTAATACTTGTAAAGAAAAACATTAAATTGAAAACAACTTCAATACATGGAATGGAACGACATTTAAAACTCACAAATCGAAACCAGACAAAGACCTAAACATTTTTCAAACGTCCACTTCACTTCTTACATACCTAAACACCTAATCGCAAGACTATATATTAGATAAAAAAAAACCTTAAAAAACGAATCTTCATAATCCCTCCTCACCGACGTCGTTCGGGGCTCCACCTCGGCATCCTCGGGCTAAAATGCCTCGAAACGACCCTCGCGTCCAAAAGCTCCACGATCGGCGTAAAACTAACGCACCTTGGAACCTTATACTGATTGATCGACGCCCCCCTCGAAATTGCATAGTCCATCAGCTCCTCGAACGTCCCGCCCCTCACGACCCGTATCTCCAACGGGCCGATCGACCCGTCCGCAACCCGACCCTGTCGGTACACCGAGTTCAGCCTCTCCTCCATCTCCAGACAGCACTCGTCCAGCACCCGGCCCGCCGGCGGGCGGGCCGGGCCCCTCACCATGAGCTCCCAGTACACCACGTAGTGGCCCGGGATGGTCCGAGTGTCCGCGTAGCTCGTGTACTCCACCACGCTCGCCCCGTCGCCGGCCCGGCCCAGTAGGCCCGAGGCGGCCTCCACGGCCGCCTGCAGTTCGGCCTCGTCGGTCTTATCCGAGTCAATGCTGAGGAGCACGTTCTTCCTCCTCACGAAACTGAACCGTGGGGTGCTGTTGTGGAAGCCCGCGACCCGCAGCACGTCCCCGACCCGGTACCTGCAAAGGCCCGAGTAGGTCGTGACGAGGAGCTCGTACTCCCTCCCCAACTCCACGTCGGCCAGGTCTACGGTCTCGGGCCGGGAGCCCGAGCCCGGCCCGTGGGGGAGGAACTCGAAGTAGGCCATGTTGGGCATGATGGTGTAGGCGACGTCCGAGGGGTCGCACATCGGGCTCAGGTTGAGCCCGAAGTAGCACTCAGAGGAGGCGTACATGGTGCACGCCTTGGGAAGCCCGCCCGAGTAGTAGTCGAGGGTCGGGACGTACTGAGCCATGGCGCCCGTCACTATCACGTCGAGGTACTTTGCGTTCGGCCATATTCTCCCGACGATCCCCTCCCATGCGTCCCTTTCGCATTCGCGGGCGACGAAGTCGGCGAGGGCCGGGTCGGGCCGGACGAGCCCCGTCATGCGGGCGCGGAGGGCCGGGTCGGTGATCTTGGGGGTGAGTGACCCGGCCCGGATGTCGCGGGTGAGGTCGGGCCAGTTGAGCTGGAGGAAGCGGATGGCCCGTAACAGGCCCGAGGCGAAGACCGCCCCAACCCGTAGGACTTGCTCGCGGTCGTAGAGTCCGCAGAGCATTTGGGCGTACATGGATTGGTAGGAGTCGGGACAGAGTATGGCCTCGTTTGGGCTCGTGTAGACGTTGTACGGGTCATAGGGTCGGTTCTTGAAGTGCTCGCTCTTATAGTAGCTGGTTAAAACGGGTCGGGCCAATAGCCCGCCCGAGGTTTTGGACTCGGATTTTGTAAAGAGGAAGTAGAGGGCTTTCCCTTCGTCTAATCCCTTTACGTATCTGCGACGTTTGCAATTCGAAGAAACAGAGTGAAAATAAGTCTACGCATCTATCTTTCGTCGCTGGCAAACAACAGAGACGATTCTTACAGGTTCATGACGGGCATGAGAAGGCTGTAGAGAAGCTGACGGCGGTCCAATTCTTCCTTTATGGTCGGCATAAGCTTTCTCTCGCCTGCAGAAGTCCCAGAGCTGAAGGTAGAAACGGTGTAAATAAATTGTTCGGTGAAATCCTCGATTTTGTGTGGTGAAATTAGGAGTATGTATTACCTTGTTAGAAATTCAGAAATTGGGTGTGCGGAGAGAATGGGTGAACGATCTCCGTCGGCGATCCTCTGAATTAAGGGCTGAAGGTCTTCGTAGGTTACCAACGGCACCTTCGATTTGAAGGTCTCGCGGTCGGTGGCGCCGTTGAGGCCGAGATTTTTGAGGTACTCTGTTTCGGCATTTCGGGTCAGGATTTGGGTCAGGACGCTCTCCTGGACCGGGTCGGGGTTACGGGTCATCTCCTCTATGAACCGAAGCGCCTTGGCGTCCTTCTCGCACGCCGGCGGGCCCAGGGTCGACGAAAGGATGGATTCAACCGCCATTACAGTAGTTGCAAGAGGAAGGTCTGATCGATTGATTAGCTGTTTCTTCTTCTGTTTATCGAATTAGAAAAAAAAAAAAAACAGAGGAACTTGTGTAGTTATCGATGTGCTCTGTTTCCGTTCTGTTCTTGGAGGGGAGGGTTTCTAGGGCTATATATAGAGAGGAGGATAGGCGAACGCCACGTCACGCGCCACCTCACGGTGGGTCCCAGCGCCGGGAAAAGAAAAATAAACACGTGATACAGCGAAGGAAGAAAAAGCAGAGAGAAGTCAGAGTAAACGTGCGGTAAATGGGACAGTTTCGTCGTTTCCCCTCGAAGGGGGACAAGGTGGGGCTCAGACGCGTGTGGTGTCGGGCGAGGCGCGTGCAAGTGGGGGCCCAGAAAGTGTGACACGTCAGCAACCGTGGCGTGCGTCAGCACACAGTACACACACTAGGGACGAAAGATACAGAGGAGAAGGTAAAAAAGAGACGATTATTTGTCTCATTATGGAAATTTCAACTGATTTTTATACAATCCCTAAATACGGGTTTGATATTTTGTTTGTATATGTTAGTAGACTCACGACAATTGGACCAAGTTGAAGGA
This sequence comes from Craterostigma plantagineum, assembly GCA_027422505.1. NCBI lineage: Eukaryota > Viridiplantae > Streptophyta > Magnoliopsida > Lamiales > Linderniaceae > Craterostigma > Craterostigma plantagineum. Next base: position 27,917,520 of record JAPQWV010000003.1, on the reverse strand, counting down.
AACATGGGAGACGAAGTTGGCCCCTCACCTTCGCTTCAGTATCCTATTTTTACTTGGCTTTTAATTATTTTAATCAACCCTATATTTATTATTAAATAGTGTGCCAGATCTATCTCTGGTAGATATATATATATTAAACAAAATGACATATTATTCAATATTGAAGGATAGGCACATGATGGTGATTTCTGCACAGTTTCCTGGAATTTGTGTTGAGCTTTCAATCAGAATCACAGGATATATTTTTCTGCTGGGATAATCATATACATGTTCTGCGGATGGAATGAAGTAATTATATATTATATATATAGTTAACTCTTCTATCTTAAACTATAAGAATAATTAGTTTTTATTTGGTAACAACTTGTATGTACCCCCTGCAATAATATTTGAAACTATTTAATGTATATATAAGCATTTGAAGTATTCGGAGTTCGAATGCTTTCAGCTGAAAACCTAATTAATTAATACCAAATTGAGGCCGATTAATAAATTAAGGAGACATGATTAGTTGTATTAACCGACCTAATAATGCAACCGGCTAAATAACGTATCCAACGAATTAATTTGTATATATGGGCGTATTAAACAGCGACATTCGCGCAACTAACAGCATAACATATTTTTTGAGCTAATCAACTATTAAATGTATTGTTGGCACTTTGATTGCACATGCTCGCAAGTTGCATGTTTAATACATTAAAAAAAATGTTACTTATTGTCCGAATATTGTTGAGCAAATAAAAATGTAGCTCATTAAGTAAATCGCAAGACGACATAAGCTGGCGGAAGATATATCAATTTCCAATACATTTTTTAGCACTTCTGAATAACGAAAATAATAACAATTAACTAGTAGAACAATTATAGTTCTCTATATACTGATTTAAAATAATTTTGTATAAGAAGACATAAACGGTGCACGTTTGATGGATAAAAAGCTAATAAGGAAATAATAGTTAACCTCACAAAAACTGGTTGACTAATTTTTGGTCAAAGAATCATAGGTAGGGTACCTACCGTGCGCGTTATTACATGGTCGCTAATTATAGATTTTAATCATGTCACTCCATATAGTGTGTATCACTTATTTTTTATTATTTTTTTCAATGGATTTTTCAAATTTCTAAAATGAAGAAAATATCAATAAAACATTCCATATTGTATGTGTGTCTACAATACTTATAAATTTAGTAGCCAAAATGACTTGTTTATTCATAGCTATGCAACATCGTCCAAGTCACGCAACTGCTTTCTTGCTTGTATCAAATACTATAGTCAATCCTTAAAAATTGCAGGTAATTTTCCACGGCTACCTAAATTTCGTAAGGGTTAGGTAAGGTTTGAAAACTTAAAGACTCTTATTGGATGAGCAAATATATTTAAACGCATGCATAACCATGTGCTGTAACTTTATCTTAACTTAATATGATGTCCTTAGGAATGATGAGAATTTTATGAATTGAAAGTTAGTTGTGAATTTTTTTTCTTGAAAAGAAAATAACCAAGTTTCTAGAAGATTTTAACTATTTGGGACAATTTTGAGGAATTTCTAAAGTTTTATTTATAAACATATATTTTTAACCAAAATAAGAGCAAATTACGATTCAGGCGTAGTTCATATAATTTTGATTTTACGTTTCAATATCTTGTCGGGGAAAAAAAATCACCTTTAGATATATTTTTTTTTTAAACTCGTGAAACTACAATTTCTTTTATATGATGCTGAATTGACCATGTAGTAGTACCACATGTTTACTTAACTATTAGATGTTTGATATATTACATGTGCGATTAATTGTATAATATAAGTATAATTAAATGTGTAATATTAACCCATAAACAAATTAGGCCATCGACAACCACCGTAGACTACAAAAGGAAAGAACGACACTTGTAATGGCTTCTCCCTTTTTGGTGGTTGAGTAATAAAAAGAAAAATATTTATTTCTAACTACCAAACTGACTGTTTAAGTTCAAGTTCAAGTTCATATTTTTGGTTTGTCATTGCCATGCATGCAAAACTATTACTTATTATAATGTCTACAAAAATATTAAATATGGAGTTGTCACAACATAAAACTAACTACCATATTAGAAATCGAGGAGTCCTTCCTAAAACCAATTGGTGATAGGAGGAGAAAGCCTCTTATTATATGAGTCAAAGAGCTTGAATTATTCGATGTGGGACAACACCCACTTTTTTATAATCTCAACACGCCCTCTCACGTATGGCATGACTGGGCTAACACGTGGACATATAAATTGGGTGACGGTGAGCGGAAGCTCGCTCTGATACCATATTAGAAATCGAGAGGTTCTTCCTAAGACCAATTGGTGATAGGAGGAGAAAGCCTCTTATATATATACTGGGTCGAGAGCTTGAATTATTCGATGTGGGTCAACACCCACTTTTTTATAATCTCAACATACCATATACCCATGTCTCCTTTATTCTCGTCATTAATATATCAACATGTTTTTATTTATACACTAGTTTATTACCCGTGAATTGCACGGCTTAACTATCTATAACTATTTTATATTAATAAGTAACTATTTATAGTGGATAGTGTGATAGTGGGTAGTTTTACCTGTTTTCTTATAATTTCGATCTATTATAATTAATTATTATCGGAAACGTGGCAAGCATATGATGACAACTACATTTCCTTATTAATATATGATGATATGATGATATGATAAGATAGTTACCTATTGTCTCACTTCATGTCTATGCGAGCGTGGTCATGTTTATCTGCGTGATTTTAGATCAAGTTGAAGTTAGAAGGTATTGACACTTTATGACCAACATCTCTCTTAATTGATTGTAATACTATCTAATTTCATGAAATAATCGCCTTTTAAAACATCTTTGAAATTGAACTGCGCAGCTCACGTTAGGTTTGCATGCTATTGCGTTAGTTAAAATTAAATAATTAGTAACATTAAAATCTCTTTTTAATTGGTAAATATTAATTAGATTATTAACATAAAAACTCCTTTTTTCTTTTTACGTGAGATGTAGAATTGGTAAGTAATTAATGTTTACTCTACATATTAATTAGGGACAGTAAATAGAAATAAAGAGGGTAGACCCTTTATGTTATTGTATTGTTGATTACATTAAATACAAATACATATAAGTCGTTTGAAATTTGGGATTCGTTTAAAATAATTCCATCTAAAAAGATACTTGTAATATACAATTATAGAATACTCCCCTTGTACGTTATGAAACATTAAGGTCATTTTTTTTTCTCAACTAATCGTTTTGTTTCTATGTAGGAAAAGTAACTAGAAAATAATTTTTTTTATCACATTGTTCAAACCGACAATTAGGTTCCTTTTCCACCCAATAATTCCAGCTTTACATTTATTTTAACATACACGAGAGCCTTATGCCTCTAGAGCGTGACATCCAATTGAAACAAAAAAAATTTATTTATTAATACGAGATGCGAGAAATTCACGTAAATGAATATAAGTGGATGGAGCAAAAGCCTAATGGAATAATTATTATCTCGATTTATGAAGGGGATTTGGGGTAGGGTAGACCCTTTTCAATCTTATTTTATATAAATGGGCCTAGGGCCAATATATCCTAGTCGGACCTGATTTTGGTTGCTTGAGTTAGACCATGGTGGCCTAGTCAGTAATGCTGAAAAACAATATAAAATTTAGATATTTAACTATTTCAAATATTAATATATATTGCCCAAAAATGTGTTTACGTAAAAAAATTATACTAAATAACCACAAGTCCATATTTCACGATATTTGATTGATTCTAGTATTCATCTTCTTACCAAACATATCACATACTATAACAACGAGGTAGGCCAACACTCATTTCTAATACGTAAATATTAAAACTTCTCCAAATAAAGAAAATGAGTTTTCTTCCTCCACTCAAGCTTTGCAGTCGACTTGGCACTCACCAATACAACTCTTTATCTCCTTCTCACCTGTAATAAAAAAATATTTTGAAAAAAACCCACCACAAAAACAAACATACATATCACAAAAGCAATGTAAAATAATTCGCTTTTCACTCGATTACACAACTCTTACGACCATATATAAAAAATTAAAACTCATAAATTCCACATACCTTTTATCGCGTAGCACTTGGACATGGCACAACCAACGTTGCAATACTGATTATTAAAGTCAATAATATTCTTGTCACAATTTGGAGTACATCTATTACAACTTGCGTAGCAAAATACGAGGCACGAAGGTTGCCTTGTAGTAAAGCAACCAATGGCACAATTTCTATAGCAAGCCTCACGGCTAAGCTTATTGCCCGAGCCATATGAGTCAATGATGACGTCACTGGATCTCACATGGACCAAAATGTTGACCACCATGAAAGCTAGTAGGACCATTGTTTTATTGAAGATGAAAGTTTTGTTTGCCATATTTTTTGTGATGTGGATTACGTGAGGAGATTGGTATTTATAGATTGTTGAAATCATGGGGGTTGTTGGTGGGATTTAATTTATGGAGTGGAATCAAATGGATAATGTTTTGTTATATCAAGGAAGTTGGCAAATAATAAATGAGATTCACGGTGTTTCTTGGTAATTATGTGAATCGTGATAAATGAATGTTATAATCTCAATATATTGACTACTCGAATCAGAAGAAAATCCCCTAGTTGTGAATGATAATAATTAGGTCATTAAAGATTTGATGCTAAATGCTTTTTGAATTTGAATTTTATAAGTTGATAAACGATATGCAATAAAGGAGACCTACTTGATTCATTACAATTTTGTATGATTGATTCATTTTTATTACATAATGATACGTGAATCATGCTAACTATGGTAAACTAATAACGTTAGAGATGTCGTTGAGAAATTGTCAGCATATTTTTTTTTCAAGGGAAGATAGGCCATGCATGGGTTCACTTATAAAATGACAACCCAAAATGGGTCAATATATACAAAAACTTCGTTAGCAGCTCTTTTCAATAGGGAACATTATTTTTATTCTCAAATCAATGATATCTTTTGATTTCTGAAAAACTGATTAGATAAAATTATTTTATCCAATTAAACCCAATGATCCAATGACCATTAGTCTTAATCCAACAAACCTCCATATGTATTAATATTACTAGTTTTTGTTATCCTTCCGAGACACATTATATTCCACTAGTATATCTGCACACTTGCTTAAAATATAATTATTTGATAATTTTGAAATTTATAATTTATAGTTAGTAGATGAATATAATTTTATATATATAAAGAAAAATAATGAGTAGGAGTATAAGTATAATAACTAAAATTATAGGGGTTAACTATGATAATTATTTAATTAATGAAATTAGAAATATAGAGGTTAACTGTAAATATTTTACAGAAATGCAGTTATTAGCCACCCCCAGGCCTCACCCTTAATATAATAGAATAGATATTGTCATGCGCCATATAATTATTTTGAGATATTGAGATTTATAATTTTTAGTGTTTAAAATGAAATATAATTTTTACATAGAAAAAAATATGTAGAGGCATAAGTACAATAAATAAAAAATTTAAAAGTGATATAAAAATTAATTAATTAAATTACAAAGAGAGGGGTAAATTGCAAATAATTTGACAGACCGTGACAATTAATTACCACCCTATTTACATAATAGAAGTAGTATAGAAGTACAGATTTTGTGTTCAAGAACTCAACCGTTGAGTGGATGGAGCAAAAGCCTAATGGAATAATTATTATCTCGATTTATGAAGGGGATTGAGGGTAGACCATTTTCCATCTTATTTATCTAACTGAGCCTAGGCCTACGCCCAATATATATCTTTCGATAGGGCCCATGAATTAATTAGTAAATAATCCAACTTTGTGAACTAAGTTAAGTAAATAATCCGAAAATTTTAGTTTAATATTTTCATCTAACTCCGCATTTCTTTTTTGACAAGCCTGACATATCTCCACTTAACCAGCTATCGTTGAAGGTTTTTTCAAATATATCATAGTGGGACCTAATTTTGATTGATTGATGGTGGCTTAGTCAGTAATGCTAAAAAACCATATCAAAATTAAGATATTTAACTATATTAATATATATTGCCCAAAAATGTGTGTACGTCAAAACTTTCTAATAACTAACCATAACTCCATATTTCACGATATTTATTGATTCTAGTATTCATCTTCTTACCAAACATATCACATACTATAACAACGAGGTAAGCCAACACTCATTTCCAATACAACATATTGAAACTTCTCCAAATAAACAAAATGAGTTTTCTTCCTCCACTCAAGCTTTGCAGAGGACTTCGCACTCGCCAATACAACTCTTTTTCTCATTCTCACCTGTAATAAAAAATAAAGAAAACCACCAATACAGCATAAATATATATCACAAATAGCAATGTAAAAACATTCGCTTTTCACTCGAATACTACTACTCTTCTACATACGAAATTATTTAACACACCAATTTACACACCTTTCACCGCGTCGCACTTGGAATGACACAGCCAACCTTGCAATACTGATTATTAAAGTCAATAATATCCTTGTCACAATTTGGATTACATCTCTTACAACTTGCATAGCAAAGTACGAGGCACGAATGTTGTTCTTCCCTTGAAGTGAAGCAGCTAAAGGCACAATTTCTGTAGCAAGCCACACGTCTAAACTTGCTCGAGCCATATGAGTCAATGGTGACGTCATTGGACCTCACATGGACCAAAAGGTTGACCACCATGAAAGCTAGTAGTAGAACCTTTGTTTTATTGAAGAAGGGAGCTTTGTTTGCCATATTGTTCTTGTGATATGGATTATGTGAGGAGATTGGTATTTATAGATTGTTGAAATCATTGGGGTTATTGGTGGGATTTTAATTTATGGAGTGGAATCAAATGGATAAAGTTTTGTTATACCAAGGGAGTTGGCTAATATTTGAGATTCATGGTGTTTCTTGGGAATTATGTGAATCTTGATAAATTAATGATGTAATTTCAAGAAATTGACTACCCGAATAAGGAGAGAATCCTCGAGTTGTGAACGATAATAATTAGGTCATTAAAGATTTGATGCTAAGTGCTTTTTGAATTTGGATTTGATAAACGACAGACAATAAAGGAGACCTACTTGATTCATTACCATTTTGTATGATTGATTCCTTTTTTTTACAAAATGATACTTGAATCATGCTGAGTATGGTAAACTAATAACGTTAGAGATGTCGTTGGGAAATAGTCACATATTTTTTTTTCAAAGGGGAAATAGTCCACGTATGGGTTCACTTATAAAATAACAACCCAAAATGGGTAAATATAAACTAGGCAAAATTATAAAAATTAGTTATCTCTTTCCTATATGGAACATTTTTTTTTCCTCAAGTCATTGATAACTTTTTGATTTCTGAAAAATTGGTTAGACAAATGTTGGTTATTTTATCCAATTAAACCCAATGATCCAATGACCAATAGTCCTAGTCCAACAATAATATACTACCTACATATGTATTAATATTGCTTTTATTATTCTTACGAGACACATTATATTACATATGCTCCAAATAATACCAATAACACACCTCTCTTTTTTTTTTTTGAGAAAAAAAAATTTTCTTCGACTCAAACTTTGCAATCGACATTGACGCACTCCCCAATACAACTGTGTATCTCCTCCTCACCTGCAAATTGGAAAGAAACCCCATACATGAAAATATCAAAAATTCATTTACTTATTAACTTTAACATAACATATAATTCGTACTATAAAAATTAATCAATTCAGACATACCTTTAATCCCAGAACACTTGGCCATGGAACAACCAACATTGCAAAATTGACTACTATGATCAATATTTTTCTTCTTCTCGCAATTAGGTTTGCATTTATAACAATTTGCGTAGCAAAGAAGAAGGCAATCGGGCTTATGCCATGCGACCATGCACCCAAACGCACACGACTTATAGCACGTGGACGGTTCGAGCTTGGCCGGGCCGACCGAGCCCGCCGCGGTGACCTCATTGGCCCTCACTTGGACCAATAGGTTGACCACCATGAGCCCCAATAGAACCATTGTTTTATTGAAGAAATAATAAGCTTTGTTTTCCATGTTAGTATGTGTAATGCTTTTGAGTTGTGATTTGTTATATATATATATATATGTTGCATTGGTTTTTATATATATTGGGGTTATTAGTGGGATTCGTGTAAAAAAATCAAAAGAGATTTACTTTGTAATCTCAAAGATTTACTTTATATTTTGAGTTATTATAATTTAAAACGTTTATGACAGATGTAATTATAATTTACATTTGATTGTTTACTAGGTTTAAGTATATAAGGACAAAAATTTATTGCGAGGATATGATTGTGATAAGTGAAACATTAAAGGTGTAGATTGGTTATTGGTCAAATTTGAAGAAATAAAAATGAAAAGATAAAGTAATAGTTATTCGTGAGATATTAAGTTAAATGAAAAAACATTATGACACACGCCTTTTATGTTTGTATACAGTATGTATCTTTGTCTGAAATTATATATTTCGCTATCTCGATATTTAATTAGATAAATTTAGGAAAGTTAAATACTCATAACCGATTTAGAAAAAGAAATAAAGAAAAGAAAATCCCCGAGTGGTGGATTAGTGAGGAAGGTGGTTAAAGATGTGGGCTTTTTGTGGGCCGATTTACTACTGAGCCCGTTAGGGAACTAAAAGGAGCCCGGCCCGACCCAATTTTACCATATACTGCGTGCGATGGGTCTAAGCGGCGAGAAAAAACATCGATCGGCGATGGAGTGGCAGTGCGACGAAAAGGTGCTCAAAGCTGCCGGAGCCGAGCTTCTCGGCGGCGACAAGCAAGGAATTCGAATCCGCGGCTGGGAAATCGAGTCTCAAAAGCGTTCTATCCTCACCTCTTCCCTTCTACAAGAGTAAACCCAATCTCTCTCTTTCTCTCTCTCTCGATCTAGGTTTAGAGAGTATCGATTCGTCAAGGTTAAACTTGGGTTCACTGAACATTTATATCTGTTAATTTACGTGCTATTTTTCTCTGGCTTATGTAGCGAGGCGAGAGGGTGTTCTGCTTGTACTTCAGACTTGTGTGTGATTCCAAAGCTGCTGTTTTTAAGAGTTGGTAGTCCAAATCTTTATCGTTTCTGTTAAATGTGGCGATTTGTTGGAGTTTCTCACTTAACATACTAATGATCATATGCTGTTTTGACCTTCAACTTATCTGTTTCACTTCTGTGTATATGCAGGTGGGAGGAAAAGCTACAGACATCCCATTTTCCAGAAATGGTTTTCGGGGAGAGTTTGTTGTCCCTCAAGCATGTACATAGTGGCACTAAGATTCATTTTGAAGCTTTCGAAGCTCTAAATGATTGGAAGAAAGAAGCATTGCCTCCAGTTGAAGTTCCAGCGGCAGCTAGCTGGAAATTCCGGAGGTATCCATCGATTTGAGATTATTGTTTTTTGCCTAATTTTTCAGATTTAGGAAGCACTTGGGACATATTGCAGTAGAGAGTGCCTTTTATTTTTATTGTTATAGGTCAACGGACCTACAAACTGGTTTATGATTTGAGTAAAAAGATCGAAGACCAAGAAATGCCATAATTTTTCTCATGCCATTAGCCATTAAGTATCGGAATATTTATTTGCGTTGGAGTGGAGGCACATCGGAGTTTGGAATAATACTCTCTTCGAAATGCTTCAGTCTACCGTAACTCCATCTGTCTTATCGTTTCTGCAGCAAGCCCAGTGATGAGGTGATCTTGGATTATGATTATACGTTTACAACGCCGTATTGTGGAAGTCTTAGCATCGAGGAAAATTTAGAGGTGTGATTCTTTCTCCCAGATTTTAGATATAAGTTTCTTCAATGGAGATTCAGAATTTCTTTTCAGTATATTGCTGCTTAGTTGAATGTTTTTTGTTTGCAAAAATGATTCACGTGGAGAAATCGCTTTATGATTTTAATTCCGAAGACACGATTTTATTTTCAAATATAGTCAGCAAGAGTACGTTTGGATGAGGGCAGCTGCAATAATCCTCATTGGGAAGAGTGCCAAGAGCAAATTGATTTGGTTGCATTGGCGTCTAAAGAACCCATTCTTTTCTACGACGAGGTCTATAATTTTTTGTAGGATGTTATCTCATCTAGTTTATTGATTTGCAGTGATTTAGAATGTTCCTTTTAAAATACAAACCTAAAGCTGTATCTGTTGTTACCTCCACAGGTTGTACTGTATGAGGATGAATTGGCTGATAATGGTGTCTCTCTTCTGACGGTGAAAGTGGTACATGTCGTTTTCTGTCTAAAAAATTTCCCTAGCACAGGGACAACACATTGACGTTATTCGCTTTTTAATGATTTTCTTTCACAGAGAGTCATTCCCAGTGGTTGGTTTCTTCTTCTGCGTTTCTGGGTGAGACTCTCATCAAATTAGCTGTCTATATACAATTGGAAAAGAGTATATTCATGTCCTTGTCTCAAATAACAGACTCATCTTTCATCATGATTCCATTTCTGTATGACTATTTTTATAAACTCTTCGTTGAGAAAATGGTTGCTACATCTCTAGCTTAGAGTTGATGGAGTGCTTATGAGACTGAGGGACACTCGTATGCACTGCGCCTTCAAGGATAGCTCAGACCACGTCGTTCTTCGAGAAACCTGCTGGAGACAGGCTACCTTTAAGGACCTTGCATCCGTGAGATATTATACTCTTTATTTTTGTAGTAAATTTCGTCTGAAAGTTCCATATATCTATAAACTTTATTGCTCACAAATTAAGGCCTAATATTGTTTCAGAAAGGATACCCCACTGATTCTGCTACATACAACGATCCATCTGTCATTGCCGATAGGCTTCCGATCACCAAGCGGAAAACTGAAAAGCTCGTCGTCCCAATTTGATGATGTAAGTCAAGTCCCAGATGCTTTTCGATTTTAATTTACCTGTAGATCATGTTCTCATTAAATAGATAAACTTGAATTTGTACGCCTCCTTTTAATATCCTCGATTAGAGATACGTTCTTTTACTTTTCCATTCGGCGAATCACATGAACAAGGCTAGTACGTCATCTAACATAGGAGTTACACTTGACATAATTTTATGAAATCTATGCTATCTAACATAGGAGTTACACTTGATATATTTACATGTAATCTATGCTCAATATAGTCCAACTCTATTTAGTCGGTGGTATCAAGGGCAAGTCGACCTCGTCGCACCACTCGACAAACCTCGTCTCACAGTACGAACTCCGCCCTATTACTACATCACAGGGCAAATAACTGACCCAGACTTGCCCTCCAATCCTCCACCTCAAAACGCTCCCTTCCACGTCTTTGCTCAGCCTCCACACCACATTTTCCCCATACTCTGCCCCTCCCAATACCAACCCGCCCGACTTTGTAAACATCCTATCGATCCCCTCGTAACGGCTCCTCCAACGCGCCAACGCCTCCCCTTCTCCAATCCCAGGCCGCCACGTGGCGACCTCCGCCCCGGTCGAGCCATCGCACAGTACCGCGTCGAAAATCGCGCAGTTTCCGTCGACGTCCTGGTCCCACCTCCAGTTCTTGACCCTCGACCTAGTTGCCAATTTAGCAGTCGCCTTCACCTTGGAAGCCTTTAGCTTCCCCGAGCTTCCCTTGAGTGTCTTCTCTGTCTTCACCTCCCTCTCTGGGTTCTCGGTGGGTCGGGTCAGGGTCAACCCGCCCACGTAGCTCGCGCCCACTTCGGGCCCGACCCACGTTCGTACCCTGGAGGGGAAGTACCTCTCTCGGGATAAGACGTCCCCGTCCGCGTTCTTGAACCCTAGCCTTACAACGTGGAGCCTTACGTTGTCCACGCGAGCGTTCACCTGGATGAAGTTGTCGTGGTACTTCACCGAGTATTCGAGCTGAATCACGGCCTCGAGCTGCTGGTGGGCGAGGGCGTACTTTAGTAGAGATTCCCTAGCATCGAGTACTAACCCGCGATGCAGTAAGTTACAATTTTGCCCCTGCACGCACTGCATGGACTTCACTGGAGCGTATCCCTTCACGATCCACAGGCCGTGGGACTGTTGAGTAGGAAAACCTGAGGTTTTCGGAGGGTATATTCGTCAACGACTTTGGCCCGCCGGCCTCGACGTCTCGGAGAATGAGCCACTTCACCACAATGTACCCGAAAGTCCTCGATAGGCATAGCTCGAGGTCCGTGCCGACGGTCAGGAAGAAGTTCTTGAAAACCGTAGCGGTTTTGAAGGAAAATTTTTCGAGGTTTGGCCCGAGGAGAGAGTGGAAGTAGAACGAGCCCACCTCGGATGGCGCGTCGAAGGCGCAGAGCCAAAAGAGGCGCATGAGGAAAATGAAAGGATTCCATGGGGTGGGAGTCTAAGATCCACGAGACGGGCTCGGGCTTGGGAATTTGGAGGTGCGAGCCCGGGCCCGCGGTGGGGGCGAGGGAAGCAATTTCTCGGAGGAGTTGGAGGACTAAGGGCTTCTCCAGTCGTACGCTAAAATAAAACGTTTACAGCAAAATCTCTCCAATCAATACGAATAGCAGTACCTAAAATGGGTTTTGATAATTTTCTCTCACCTCAAAAACTCAAATATGCGTCTGTACTATTCATCAACCTAAATCTTTTTAGCTCTTCCAAAAAGACCCCAATTTAATACATAATTTGTGTTTAACCCAAAATGCTTTAATGAATCAATTATATTATATTTTCGTTATTCCTTTAAAATAGCATTATACGTAAATAATGTTTTAATATTGTAAAATTATTTTATTAAATGTTTTCTCATTTATTTTAAATATTGAATTTAAAAAAACATTATTATTGTACTACTAAATATTGAATTTTAAATAATATCATCGTTTAATTTTTTAGTTGTTGTCTAATTTGTAAATTTTTATTATAAATGGGTAATACTGAAAAGTTGTAAACTTTGGTGTGGAAAATGATATTCTAAATATTCTTTTGAGGTTAAAAATGAGTTTAGAATATCGTCTAAAAATTCCTTGGAAAACAATATGCTCTAAAACCGCGATTTCTCTCTCTTTGGCTATGGCGAAAAAGAAGAAAGCGGTTATACAGAGGATGGCGCCGGCCTCGGCGGCGACGCCGTCCCCTACTAACGGCGGCTCGGTAAGGCATGTGAATAGATCTGGAAGCTCGAGTACACGACATGACACAGAGGGGACTGGGGAGAAACAGCAGCGTAATGGTACTGTTCCATTGGAGCAGAAATCGCAGATCTCGATTGATGTGTCGATTTCTGAGGCAAAGGAGTGGCCCACCCCTGGCGAGTCTATTGGACGAAACTCTGCTCAAAAGGAGACAAATCGAGAAAGCAATGTGAAGGAGGCACAAGGTATGAATACTGAGAAACCTTGGGGACAGTTCAATTTGCAATTGATTGGGAAGCAGGATAGTCGACTAGAGTATATCCCGCCTACCTCAGAAGACGGTCATGAAATTGGAATAGTGGATATAGAGGAGATCAAGGAAGAAGTAGAACACTGGAAATCCTCACTGATGTGCTATGTGTTAGGATCTAATCCTCCTCTTAGCGTCATGATGGGATTTCTGAAGAGAAAATGGGATAAGAAAGGCCTAGTGAATGTTTGGCAGGTTCGACAAGGTCTTTTTTTGGCTAGGTTTGACTGTGTTGAGGCTCGGGACAGAATTATGCAGACTGAGATTCTGCATTTCGACAGGAAGCCTGTGGTCTTAACCCCGTGGACAGAGGACACACAACTCAAGAAGGTGGGTGTTGATACTGTACCTATTTGGATTCAATTGCCTCAGTTGGAATTGAAGTATTGGGGCATTAAGACTCTAAGTAAGCTGGCGAGCTTGATTGGGAATCCAATCATGACAGATGAATTCACGCGCAAGAAGGAAAGAATCCATTATGCCCGAGTGTTGGTGGAGATCAACCTCGCTAAACCACTCAAGGATAGTATACAATTCCTCAATGAGAGAGGGCAATTGGTGGACCAGGAAATCACCTATGAGTGGAAGCCTGTTCAATGTACCAAGTGCGAGAAGTTTGGGCATGAAGCGCCTCTGTGTAGGACGGACACACAGAAAGTCTGGCAACCTCGAGCTCTGCATAACAAGCTTGGTGCTTCTCACGGAGAATCAGACAAGCAGCCTAAGGAGGCAGTGAAGAGTGTGACATCAGATGATAAGGGAACTGCCAAGGATGTGGAGGACCCTATCATTCAGACCTCAGTAAGGGAGGAAAAGCAGGGTAAGGAGATGAAAAGTGCAGCTTGGGCAGACCTGATTCAGAAGGAGGAAGCAGCTGTAAAACCACATTACAACCCTTCCAAGCAGAGGGTCCATGACCTTGGTCATGGATAGAAGTGCGATCTGGAATATAAGGGGCCTTAATGGCCCTGTAAAGCAGAGAGAACTAGTTCTCTTCTGCTGTAAATACAAGGTTAGCATAATGTGTCTGTTGGAAACTAAGCTCAAGATGGTAAGTGTGAATGAGATTGTGAACAAGAATTTTAATGGCTGGCAGTATGCTCATAACCTAAGTGAGCATTCAAATGGCAGAATCCTTGTATTGTGGAGAGGGGGCTTTGAACTGGAGACAATCTCTAAATATATGCAACACATGCACTTTAAAGTCTGGCGGGGAGGGAACCTGATTACTTATCTTACCTGCATTTATGGATCCAATGCTCCAGCCGAGAGGGAGGGCTTATGGGAAGAACTCAAGGCTATAGGTGCAAATATGAATGACCCATGGATGCTCTGGGGTGATTTTAATAACATCAGAAGCACATATGACAGAGTTGGAGGAGCGCCAGTGACTGCCACTGAATTCAATGGGTTTAACCAATGTATACAACAATGTCAAGTAGGAGACATTAGAAGATATGGATGCCACTACACTTGGTCAAATAAGCAAAAACAGGGATTGAGAATTTGGAGCCGAATTGACTGGGCTCTTGCAAATGAGGCATGGGTGACAAGATTCTCGGAATATGCTGTGACATTTCTAACTGAGGGATTATCTGATCACACACCAATTTTGTTGAGGGACATGGGTCAACCCCGGGTCCAGAGACAAGACTTCAAATTTTTCAATATGTGGAGTATGGCCCCCAACTTCATAAGAACTGTAAATGCTACTTGGACAATTCAGCAGGGATCAGTCATGGCAAATGTTTACAGGAATCTGTATAAGCTGCGAGGGCCTCTGAAATCCCTGAACAAGGAAAGATTTGCAAATATAGGTACAAGAACAGAACAGCAGAAGCAGCTAATGGAGGAATGTCAAGCTGCATTGCACGGGGACCCTCTGAACCCAAGCCTGTTAGAGAAGGAAGAGGCACTGAGGATGGAATATAACTTCCTTAGTAAGGCCAATGATCAGTTCTTGAGGCAGAAAGCAAAGGTTAGGTGGCTAGAACAAGGGGACCAGAACACAGCATTTTATCACGCAATGCTAAAGCAGAGGACATATTCTAATAAAGTCCTATCCATTACTACTCTGGATGGGAAGAAAATTGAAGATAGTGGTGAAATACACAAGCACTTCATTGCCTACTATCAAAGCCTGTTGGGGGAGAGAGGACATCTAAATGCAGCAGCAGACAAGAGAGCTGCTGAGGAAGGACATCTGTTGACTGTAACTGAACAAATCCAGATGGTCCAACCGTTTGCCAGGAAAGATGTTGCTAGGGCAATGGGAGCTATACATGAAGAGGCTGCCCCAGGGCCGGATGGATATGGCAGTGGGTTCTTCAAAAAGGCTTGGGGAGCGGTTGGAGAGCACATCACAGAGGCTGTCCTCGAGTTCTTCAAAACTGGGAGACTATTGCCGACTGCAAACAAGACTATTCTATGCCTCATACCTAAAGTAGGAACCCCCACCACTGCAGCTGATTTTAGACCAATAGCTTGTTGTAATACTATCTACAAGTGTATCTCAAAAATGCTGTGTGAAAGGATCAAACCTCTGCTGCCTAAGCTGATCAGTCCAAACCAGAGTGCTTTTGTGCCTGGAAGGTCCATTGTGCACAATATACTATTGTGTCAGGATCTTATAAGGATGTACAACAGAAAACAAGCATCGGCAAGAGCTCTTCTTAAAGTGGATATAAGGAAAGCATATGACACTGTAGAGTGGAAGTTCCTGCAGGAGTGGTTAAGCTATCTCAGATTCCCCAGGACATATATCAAATGGATAATGGAGTGTGTATCCTCGGCTTCATACACCATAGCTCTCAATGGGACAACAGATGGACACATTAAA
Source organism: Craterostigma plantagineum (assembly GCA_027422505.1). Taxonomy (NCBI): domain Eukaryota; kingdom Viridiplantae; phylum Streptophyta; class Magnoliopsida; order Lamiales; family Linderniaceae; genus Craterostigma; species Craterostigma plantagineum. Next base: position 27,901,256 of record JAPQWV010000003.1, on the reverse strand, counting down.
GGTGCTCGAGGCCTCAGGCAAGGTGATCCACTATCTCCCCTACTATTTGTGATTGCTATGGAATACCTAACAAGGAAGCTGAAAGTAGCAGCTAGAGACTCAGGGTTCAGATTCCACCCTCTATGCAAGCGGATAAATATGATTAACCTCTGTTTTGCGGACGACTTGATGATCTTTTGTAAGGGTAAAAGAGAAGTAGTGAAGGTGATTACAGAGGTCTTGGAACACTTCAAGGATGTGGCTGGGCTGGAGGCTAACAAACAGAAATCTAATCTGTTTTTGGCAGGGGTAACACCTCATACTGCTCAGCAGATTGCACACGACACAGGATTTCAACTGGGCACCTACCCCATGAGATACTTGGGAGTGCCCTTAGCTCCCACTAGATGGAGCAAACAAGCATGCCAGATATTGGTAGAAAAGATCACAGCAAGGCTAAGGTGTTGGTCCACAAGACATTTATCCTATGCGGGAAGAGTGTGCCTAATAAACTCGGTGTTGCTGGCAACCCATGGCTATTGGGGGTCCATATTTCTTCTACCAAAAGCGGTGTCAAAGGAGGTTGATCAGCTCTGTAGGGAGTTCCTCTGGGGGCAAAAGATTCATGGGAAGACTGTGCCTTTAGTTAATTGGGATGGAATCTGTCGGCCAAAGAAGCATGGTGGGCTCAACCTCAGAGACTGTGTTACCTGGAATATGGCATTAGCAGGGAAGCAAATTTGGGAGATCATGAACAAGACGGATACTCTTTGGATTAAGTGGGTGCATGTGATGTATCTGAAGGAGACGAATTTTTGGGATTACTCTCCTGGACTGGACTTATGCTGGCATTGGAAGAGACTAAACAGGATCAAAAGGAAATTTCAGGATGGATATGGGGGGGCCAAATGGCTATTTACAGCTGATGGGAAATATTCCACAAGTTCAGGATTTGTATGGCTAAAAGGCGAACCTGAGGTGTTTCCCTTATGCAAAGCTGTTTGGAATAGATACAACCTACCGAAACATTCCTTTTTTATGTGGTTACTTGTACAGAAGAGGTTGCTAACTAAAGAACGTCTGATTAGTTGGGGAATGGTGTTGGAGGATAACAAGTGCCCCTTATGCACTAATGAGGTGGAAACAGCGGGACATTTGTTTGTAGGCTGCAGCTTTAGCCAAGCATTGCTATCCAGGGTGAATGACTGGTTATGCACAGACGTGAGGTATAACTCTTTTACTGAAGTCTGTGATTGGCTGCTGCTAATGGGTAGGAAAAGGAAGGCAAGGAATTGCATTCTCCTGGCATGCTTCTCAGCGATGTTTTACCATCTGTGGTGGGAGCGCAATAGGAGAGTGCACGCGGCGGGGGGTATGAGTGAGGAGCAGCTAGTGAAACAAATTGCAAAGGAAATGCAGGGGAGAATTGGCAGTGTTTGCAGAGCAAAGAAGATAGATGACTTAGATATATACAACAGAATTTGCTTTCCTTACTTAGCTTGATATGCGTGTGTAGTGAGTAGATGGTTGTACAAATGGATCCCTGGTGGTTTAATGAACACTTCATTTGACCAAAAAAAAAAAAAAAAAAAAGAGTTTAATGGTTGGAGAAGAATTACTGTTTGATGTGACATTTACTGTATTTTGGGTTTGAGAATAGGTTTATCGGTTGGAGATGGCCTAAGGGGAGGAAAAGGGGATGATTATTGTCTGAATAGAGGGGACACGTGTCAGAAACCCAGATGGTTGTTGTTTCCTTGTCGTTGAATCCCACTAAGTGGACAGAGAATGTGATGGAACTGAAGATTGAGTTATTACTATTACATACTCTCTCGGCTTTGAGTTGGATTGATTGAGTTGAGTTTGGGGAATTTGCGGCGGCGGCTAGGTTTTGGGAGAGGTGGGAGGAGTTGTTTGCTTCGTTGTATATCCATTGATCTGTGTTTGGAAGCTCGCATATCCATGGCCAAACGTCCATGATTTTAGTTTATAACTTTAACCTACTCTACTCTTTTTTTAGTGTGTGTTTGTGTAATGAAGAAGGAGATGATGGGTGGGATTTATAGAGACGATGATTCTGTGGTGTAGAGGGAACTTACTTGGAGTTGATTTTGTCTTCGAAGAAGAAGAATTAAATGGTAGGTTTAATATGATTTTATCTGAGGAATTGAATTTTTGTGGTGGAAAAGGACGAAACTTGGGTTTGTCTGAAGCCGAAGCTGTCATGAGGTTTACGTTTATGGGGCATTAAATGCTTAGGGTAGAAGATGTAAGAGGTTCATGCATAAATAAAGAAAAATCAGTAAAAAAAATAAATTACGAGGTGGGATGAAATAAGAACAAAATGGATAGATTTTTTCATACATGCAGAAGAGTAAGTATATTTTTTGTTTCTATTACGACCCGCCTCTTGTTTTTTCTTATTTACTTTTTGTTTTATGCTCTTCGAATTTTAAATAATTAGTAGGAATATATGTAGTCTTGAATCGTTTTAAGGCTTTGGCCGTGATAGAAAAATAACGTGTAGTAACCTGAGTGAAATCTAAAAATCTACAAAAAAACTCGAACCCGAATTTTATTTATTAATTTGAAAGATGTTACAGTATAAGATAAAAACATTGCAATGTATAAGAAGACTTGAAATCAAAATCAACAAACAGAAAACATCAGTAAATTAAATTACATATACCATGAGCGCGGAAGCGGTGTTGCTCATAATGTAATTTAGCACACTAAATGCATGTGTTACTATCTAAAAAATATTAAATAAATCTTTGAATAGGGTTTATATAATGCAAATTTTTTTTTGTATCTTAATGACAACTTGTAATTAAAATAATTTGTGGTGCAGTGTTTAACATACTAATTTAAATGAATATATTTAATTTTATTCATTAATGGAAAAATGGTATATTACATGAAATTAACACACTAAATAGCAGTTAGTATGTTGTGTTCTCCCTTAAAAAATAGATAGATTAATATCGTAACTTGGAAGTTAAAAGGTAGTTTGGACAAAGTTTTTACGTTGGAAGTTAAAAGGTAGGTAGTTTATCACGGTTAGATAAAGACGAAATATATTTCCAGCACCAAATCGTTCACATATAACTACTGTACTTGATTTTATAGTTATTTTATAGTTTGTGTTTGATACCATTTCGTTTCGACGCCCAGCTCGAATTCTCGCACCAAACTTGTTAAATGTTAAAGCAGATTGGTATATGGAATAATAGCATGCGAGTATGGGGTTGTCTGTATGTGCACATTTATGACCAAGAAGCTATGTTATTAAAATATTTACCGTGCTTAACTCAAAATTATTTGATGAAATTATGGTCGCGGCAAAGGCGTTAATTGAGTTTGATATTAATATGAGATCAACTATTTATTGCATAATACCTAATAGAAAACCCTAAAATTCCCTAAATATCGTCCAAGTAATACTCCTGCCGTTCGTTCGATGCTTAGCCATAAAAAATAAAAACTTGAGAGTCAGAAGATATGGAGGAAAAGCTAATTAAGTAATTAGATATTCATAATAATTCGATAATGACACTATTTTTGTGAGAGATTAGAGAAATCAAATATTTCGATAATGACACTATTATTATGAGAAGATTAGAAAAATCAAATTGAAGTGGTCCCGTCGTGTAATGGATGTAAAATAAAAACTGGTGATGTAAATGTTGACTGTAATGTCGGAGCAACACTCGATCTCACACAGAATGCACAGCGGAAAAACTAACGACTTTAGTGACGAAATACGAAACACACGAGATGTAAATTTTGTGCAGCAAGTTAGAAACTTGCTGCGTGCCTCATGGCGAAATTCCACTATTACGATGGATTACAAAAACAACTATCTTGCGATAGTACAAATCACGCCTAGTAAAAGAATGGAATCGAACGACCCACTAAACTAGAAAGTCCTAAGACCTTTGCAAAACTAGGCTAAAAACAATAAAAGAACTCTCGTGAGTTTTGCTCTAACTCGATGTAGGCTTCGCTCGTTATGACTCGTGTGTCTCTAACGGAAAAATGAAGTCTCGTATAAATACTTCGACTTCTCAAGGACTTGCTCAACGTCCATACTGCCCTCAACGTCCACTAACTTCAATATGGTCGTTGGAAGTTAATTTGGATAGCTCCAAACGACTTAGTCTTCACTTGGGCTTCAAGACACCTATTTTTAGTAAGCACCTTTCCAATTTTAGCTCCTAAGTCTCCACACGTAATCCACACGTCTTTGATCCATTCAAAGCTTTATCTAAGTCCTGCATATCACCAAAAATAGCCACTAACCGAATTAATAGGGTTTTGGGCATGAAAGATAAAACTAGAGGTTGACCCAATCTCAGCCAACAATGTTGACTGGCATGTGGAGCCAGTACGATTGTCAACATTGAAATTTCAACATTAACAATCTCCCCCTTTTTATCTTTCTTCCCAAAATCACTGCAGAAGTTGGACTTAGTGGAACTCCCCCTAAAGGCACGATCTACTCAACCACAAAACATTAAAAGATGGTTAGAGTAAACGCAAATAGAATAGTAGTTAAACTACTCAAAGTACTAAGGTCTTAGTACATAGCCATAGAGGTTCTGAACATAAACATCTGCAAAACAAAAATAAGTGATCCACAGGCAGAACTAAAAACATGCGCACGCAAAATAAAAACACAAGTCAGATAGGCATGCAAAACCAAAAAGGCACTAAGAAGTGCGCATGCACAAAACCGACTTAGACCCACTAATGGCCTAAATCGATGGACTCTGACTCGTATCGGCGCTTGCATCTTCTCCAGCAGCTCCTACTCCACCCTGTTCTCCCCCTGTCTGTTCGGCGATTCCTTCAACTCCACTTGTTCCAGCCTCACCTTCTCCCGGCCTTGCTTCTTCCGTGTTAGCCTCGACCACCACTTCTGCTTCTCCCCCTTTTTGGGAAGAAAGTATAGCTCTCAGAACATCTCTGTGAGCAATTAGCGCGGCTATAGAGGCTTCCAGGTTTTTGAGCGTATTTTCCAGCTGAATTGTGGAAGAAGATGTGGATCCATCATACTGGTCAACATTCTGCACTCCTTCCCAGGGCAGATCAACAATGCGTTCTGGTCCCGAGAGGTGATTGCCTAGAATGGGGAACGGCTGCGTCTGGCGGATGATGGTATCTTGTCGTGTTGGCTCATATCCTCCCCGTAGCAGCATCGACCAAATGAGGCACGGAAAGGGCAGAGGGCCTTTCCCGTTCTTCTCGGCTTGATATGCGATTTGATTTAGAATCATCTCGCCCAATTGATCGGTAAGTTGTTCCCTAGAGCATATAGGAGTTGAGCCATTGGCCTTGTCACCCGACTATCATTAGCCGTGGGGAGCCAATTGCTAATCCCAACTTTGAATAGCACAGCATACAACGAGGTTAGATTCCTCGAGGCAAACACTCCTCCCCACTTAGATTTCATTCCCCCCGTCAAGAACACAGCCACCGCATCATAATCACAGTCATAATCAGAATCTACCTCAGGTGTCCCCAAAAACTCATTTATAGCCCTAGCAGAGAAATCATAAACCTTCCCACGGAAATAAACCCGCCCATACTTCTTAGAGTTTAACTCATTCACATGAGCAGAAAGGTTAGAATATACCTCCCTTACTGCCTCGTCGCAGTAAATACCTAGGCACCTGACGGACTTGTCCAAGTGTCTTGACTCGAGAAACTGAAGAACCCCGTACCTTCGAAAGCTTGCCACATCAATGACCCGTTCAATATTCAGGGATCGCTGGCGAATGGAGTCCCACAAGTCCTCGTTCTGACGGGAGTAAAACTTCCTTGGGGGCAAAGATATATCCCAGTCTGAGTCCTCTGTCAGGCTGATTTCATCATCAGATGGCATTGTGGCGTCAAATGTGGGACTGGCACTGTGTTCAGCAGAGACCCGTTCTGGCAGCGAAGCTTCCTCAACTCGAGCCCTTTTAGATGGCTGTTCGTCTGATCCCATGGGCTTTTTCCCTGCCCGTTTTTTCAACCTGTTGATCACAGTTCTCAGGGGGACAGACTCACCGAAAAGATCTTCACTGCTCGCCGAAGGACTTGGAGTTTCCGTCACAGATTCCGACTCGGAAGTCGGCACATCTCCCCCTGAGTCTAGGAAATCTTCGTCTTCGCTCTGTGAGTCCTGACTGGTAGCGTCAATGTTCTCTGTGGAGTCGCTTGAGACATCAATCGGCTCGTCAACATTTGAAGTTGGGTTCTTGGCAGTGCGACTTCGAAGTCTGTTTGAGCTTCGTCGTGGAACAGGGGCGGCTTTTGAGGAAGAACCACCGGCCGTTTTGCGTTTCTTCTTTGATATTGGTTCTTTAGAGGTCTTCGCTGCCGGAATTTCATCGGCGACAAGGTCCGACGCATTTGGAGACTGTCCACTAGGGTTCGGCATGTCTTGAGGAGTTGGAATTTCTTGGCCTTCGTTGCGATTTGGGGACAGATGCGTCGCGACCCAGGGCTGGAATGGCCCTCTGTAGATTACGATCTCGAGCGGTGGCACGTCAATATCCATCGGCACTGGGTAGTCGACAGTCGGCTCAGAAATTGGGTCAACATTTGGTTCTACATTTCTTGGTGAGTTCGACATGGTGCAATCGAAGAGTAAACACAAGAAACAGATATGAAGAACAGAAAATGAAGGACCCACAACTATATCAGACACAATCAAGACGGAGAGAAGGTTCAGTTTGCGTTTGAAATTGTGAGAGAGACGTGCGAAAGTGATGGATGATCAAGTCAAGCTTAGTCTCACATAAAGAAGGCTTTCAACGGTAAAAAAAAACTGTCCCCTCAGTAATTAACGCATAACGTGGATAGTGGAAAAAAGTAACCGTTGGACATCATTTAGACTTAGGCAATATTAAATGATAAGAACAAATTAACTCAACAACTGCCTAAGTTCAAACTGAAGCTTAAAATAGTATATGGAGGACTGAGTCACGGAAAATCATAGGAGCATTTCAGATTATGTTTCATCCAAAAAATACCAAGTCAAAAATCAAAGTAGGCGTGAGCAAGACTAACCGTTTAGGCGACAATGAGGATCACTTGAGACAAGCGTAACAAGCTGTTCTTCGAGAAATTCTAATGTGATTCTGAGAGATACTAAGACTAGACACAAACATACTGACAAAACAAGCTTAAACATTAATGCATAAAACACGAAAGCAAACAAAATGTAGCACGATCAGACATACTGTTACTAATGTTGCCTCAACATTTAACTCAACATTCTAATTCCGTAATCCTAGACTTATCTGCGCAATCCTTCTCCAAACCAGTTCCCTTTATTACCCTTTCACCTTATTAATCTAACCGAATCATGCACTGCCCTTATACCCTAAGCCTCAAGGTTTGGCTTTTTGTCGCATAGTATACATCGTCACCGCGAATGCCGTGTACCTACGGAAACTTATTACCAAGTACCTATATCTAGCAAAGAGTTTATGAGCATGCTTAAACGCAACAAGGATTGGCTTTTTGTCGCAAAGAGTACATCGTCACAGCGAATGCCGTGTACCTAGGGACGTATTACCAAGAGCCTATAAAAACCAAGGGATCGGGTTCATTTAGGGACCAGTCGAGAAGGATCATGTCAATTCACAGGAAAACAGAACAGAATATTTCATCAAACATTAAAGCAGTAACAATCTAATCTGACATGTGCTATGTTGATCCAAATGTTGGACCAACATTCAGACCTACTGATGCAGACCAATGGATTTCTTCAGGTCCGAAAACCTTTCAGAATCCAATGCTTTCGTAAATATGTCAGCTAACTGATGCTTAGTGTCTATATGCTCAATGCGAACAAGTTCTTTCTCAACCATATCTCTCAGAAAATGATGTCTTATATCTATATGCTTCGTGCGTGAATGCTGGATAGGGTTCTTAGATATGTTGATGGCACTAAGGTTATCACAATACATGAGGACAGAATCGCACTCTAAACCATAGTCACACAACATACTCAGACTCAGCAGTAGATAAAGACACACAGTTTTGCTTCTTACTATACCATGCAACAAGATTATTACCTAAGAAGAAACAGCCGCCACTTGTGCTCTTGCGATCATCCTCGTCACCTGCCCAATCAGCATCGCTGTAGCCTACAAGACTCATATTAGTATCTTTAGAGAACCATAACCCAAGGCTACACGAACCACTTACATATCGAAGAATACGCTTAACAGCATTTAAGTGGGAGATTTTGGGCTCAGATTGATATCTAGCACAGACACATACGCTATACATAATGTCGGGTCGACTCGCTGAAAGATATAACAAACTGCCTATCATTGAGCGATACAATGTTGGATCAACATTCTGTCCAACATTGTCCTTACTTACCTTCTGCGTAGACCCCATAGGCGTTTTCATTACCTTCGCCGTGTCCAACCCGAACTTCTTAACAGTGTTCTTCGCGTACTTCTCTTGAGACATAAAAATCCCGTCGTTGCTTTGCTTAATCTGCAATCCTAAGAAAAAAGTTAGTTCCCCAATCATGCTCATTTCAAACGTGGAGTTCATGGCATGTACGAACTGATCTAACATTGATTGCGAACTAGAACCAAAAACTATGTCATCCACATAAATTTGAGCAATTAAAATGTTAGCACCAACTCTTTTCACAAAAAGTGTGCGATCGGCCTCACCTCGAGTGAATCCAAATTCAAGTAAAAAAGTAGCTAATCGTGCATACCAGGCTCGAGGTGCTTGCTTCAATCCGTACAAGGCTTTCTGCAACTTATAAACGTGGTTAGGAAAATGAGGATCTTCGAATCCCTTAGGTTGTTCAACATAGATATCTTTATCAATAAACCCATTTAAAAAAGCACCCTTAACATCCATTTGGTGTAACGTAATGTTAAGCCAACATGCAATCGCTAATAACAACCTAATAGATTCTAGCCGAGCAACAGGAGCAAATGTCTCATCAAAATCTATCCCCTCTACTTGCGTATACCCTTGAGCTACCAAACGTGCTTTGTTCCTAACTACCCTACCAAGTTCGTCAGACTTATTCTTAAAAATCCACTTTGTACCTATGACATTAATGTCAGGGTACTGCCCCGGGCGGGTTGACCGAGGGCGTGGCTGAGTATATGGTGCTCAAAAAGGGTTTGGTTGACCAAGAAAGTTATACTAAGCCGGGCGAAGGAAATTCTTGGGATGAAGGGTATGGTGTTACGGCGAGGTTTTTGGAGTATTGCGACGAATTGAAGGATGGGTTTACGCCGGCGTTGAATAATATGATGAGGGAAGTTTACGAGGATGATTATTTTAGGGTTTTGATAGGGAAGCCTTTGGATCAGCTTTGGAAGGAGTATAAGGCTAAGTATGGGCGTTGATGGTGTTTTTGAAGTGAGTTTAATAATTGAGGCACTTGATTATTGACTAATGTAGTTAACGTTTTTGAATTGGCCCCTCGCATTGTTTGATCAAAGTGAATAAACGAACATATCGATGATTTTCTGATTGCCACACGAGTTTGAATGCATAATACTAAATAGATTTGACGGCGAGAGAATGAAGAAATGCCTCAGATTTCTAACGATTGTATGGGATTCGAGAGGATGTTTGAAATATTGAAAAAGAGCAAATGAGACCTTTCTATACCAACGAGGTTGGAGAAGAATTATTGCCTCCATGGTCATGATATTTCAGTTCAGCCATCATATAATATATATGTGCGTGTGCGTGTGTATTGGCCTAAAATTAAGAGTTTCGATACTTGAAATTTATCTCTCTTTTTCCCCAAACTTTATTTTACAGAGAATCATATAAAACTACAGACAAACATTATTACAACGTGTAGGAGAAAGAAGCCTCTTGTTACACAATCATCGTTCTTTCAGTGAGTTTGTAATGGAATCCATCAGGAAATCTGATGATTGGCGACCTCACTATTTTCCCTCCCTTCACTAAACCCCATCTGCCAAATAAAACGAAATATAAAAAACAATACTAATATAGTTAGCTCCTTCGCTTATAGAGATTAAAATGGATGAAAGTATATATAATACCTGTATTTAGTAACAAGAACATGTAAAAAGGTGGCAAGAAGCACCCGACTATACTCCGCCCCGGCGCACTGCTTCATGCCCGACCCGAAAGGCATGAAGCATTTACTCACAACGCTTGGTTGGATTTCCTGCATTAGAGAATTAGGGTTATTAAGGTTGTCCGAAATAATCATATGATGGCTGGCGTTTACCTCCCATCGCCAGGGGTTGAATTTCAGTGGATCGTCGTACTGTTCAGAGCTCAAGTGAAGTCCCGCCGTGGCGATCATTATAACCCAACCTTCGGGTATTGTGTATCCTGCTTTTTTTTATTTACTTATTTCGTCAGTTTTTGAATTTTTCGAATTGTTCGTTCTTGATTATTATTATTATTTTTTCTATACGAACCGTTAACAGGGATGTCTTTCAGCGCTCTTCGGAAAAATCCAGGAGCTATGTTTCCCAGCCTGAGAATTTCATTGATAACCTATATATGTGCACAAGCTTGACGCCATTAGAATAAAATAGTCGTTTAGAAATATTGCGTCGTGTTTTTTTACCTGGAGCGTAAATGTCATCGACTTGTACTCGTCCCATGTGAGCGAGGATTCACTAGGGTTTTCTCGATTCTTCAGTATTTGCTCATGCTCGGCCTGAGCGAAAAAGAAATATAATTATTTATTTCGTCATATAATCGTGCGAAATATTCGGTATACTCACGGTAAGTTCCTCCAAAACAGAGGGATGTTCGCCGAGCAACTTGAAAGCCAACGCCAGGGTCGTCGAAATGGAGTCTGAAGTGACAAAAAGCAATCCGAACATAAGTTGTACGATGAAGTCCTCGTTTAAGAAAGATTGCGTTTTCTTGTCGTCGATGATGTGGTCGAGAAGGTCTCCGTTTCGACGTCCGTCAGTTTTTTCTAGCCTCTTTCTGACCACGTCCCTCATCATTTCCCGAACCTTCTTGTGAATCTTCATGATATATTTTTTTTCAATCTCCGTTAGTCAATATATACTATCCGATCATATATGAATTGACCAGAATGTAAAATGAAATATGTAGGGATTTTCAATCATATCGCTAGCCCAACTTATAAGCCTTGTGGGTTTCTGCTCTAAAACCAATTGACAGTAAAATATTTACCTGTAAGCATTTGTGATGAGCAGTTCCGGGGACGTTGATGGGAAACGACATAAGCCCGTCGACCAAGTCGTTGAACATGTCGCTGATCTTCGCCGGAGCGTTCTCAAGGTCGCCACTAAATATTTGCTTCGCCGCAAAATCGATCGACATCTGAGAGAAAAACATAGGGTTTTTTCATCGGTTTCTCGTTACACTCACATAAAAAAGGCGGCATGGGCGCTTCTAAATTACCTTGACGGCTTCGCCTTTGACTTCGATGGAATGATGGCTCGACCAGTCGAAAAGGGTTTTCTTCACCATAACTTCCATCTGAGGAAGAAGCTTTGTCCTAAGCGCCTCGATACCAAAGTGGTTTAGGGTTAAATTCCTGGTGTATTTCCTCGACGATTGATTGGCTTGATCGAAAACTTCGGCGAAGGTGTCCATTGACCATGTGTCGGCTAGCTTCCCGTCTTGCCTGAGAAGGAAATAGTTGAATTCGGGGTCGGCGCTAATGATAAGGGGTCGGCCTGCCACGTTCGTCTTGAAGATCTTTCCATATCTGATAAGGCGAATGTGGCAAATGTAATATACAAAATGTAAAAATGATACACCCTATAAGCAGGTGAAGTGATTCAAAATGGTATAGAACTCATGGGCGGAGCTAGTGTATGCCAAAAAAAATATAGCTATATATATATATATATATATATTTTATATGTGTATTATCTATCCGTTGTTGCCCAATAATAAATGGCAAGTGTGCAGATTTAAATAGTATACATAGTATTATAATATAAGGACTCACCTAATACATTGAAATCTTAATTTATTCATATAATAATTCCTAATTTATTGTATAATATTAATCTTAGATTAAGATATTTATTTCCTTTAATGAACCATAATAGGATAATAGTTCATTATTTAGGAAAGTCATGATAATTACATGAATTTTCAATGGATAGACAATTATGTTATATATTTATAAATTATAAAAAAAATTCTCTTGATGAATTCATTATCTTCCAAATTTGGAGAATGAAAAGGTTAAAGGGTCATAATTTCACATACAAATAACATCATCATTAGACATCAAGAAAAATAGTATAGTTTGTCCAACAAATAGTTTCAATATTATAAGATTTGTTTTTCCATTATTTCTGCATTTTCGTCTATAATATATCTACAATGGAAAGTATTAAAGAATTAAAGCTATAAATGTCAATTTTGTAGCATTTGACTTATAAAAAATTTGAAATATTTCTTAATGTTGGTTATAATGCTAATTCTAATATGTAAACTTGTAAAAAAAAAGTCCTAAATTGATATTTTGTTATATATCATATATTGTTTGGTATTGGTTTTGTTTTAAATTTTTTGCCCACCCTGAGATAATTTCCTAGCTCCGCCCCTGTCAGAACTCAGGGACCAAAAAGGTCTTAGGTACAAATATTTCATGATCACTCATGTGAGAATATTACACGTCTAATAATACTAAAAAAATCAACCTAGAGGTATGGAGGCATGAATAAAAAATTATACACTGCCTAAAAAGTTAAGATTTTATGTGAAGTAATCATTCGACAACAGACGTAAACATGGTATTTAGATTATTACTACCTTTTGATCCTCTTCGTAATGAACGGAGGGAGGTCTAGAGAGGTGCTCGGGATTACTAACTCGATAGTTTCTCCTATCAGAGGGAGCCCCATCGAGCCGGGAGGCAGTCTGCCACTGCATTTAGGGTTTCTCCATCGATAAATCCATCGAGTGGCGTAAATCGTGAACAAAGTTGCGAGGAGTAGAACGAGCGATGGTACGATATCTGCTGATGATTTGTTCTTCAAGTACGATGAAACATGTGTTGTTTCCATAGCTGCAAATGTTGTGAGATTTTTTGGTTAGTTATCGGCGATGTGACGTATATATAGTCTAGCCGATGAAGGTCTCATGATATCGATGATGAATGATAATAACAATTAATATTTTATTAATTTATAGTGTATATTACCTTTCAAACTTTCCAAACATTAAATAACCTTCAATATCCAATGTCGTTAATGAAAGTCAAATTAAGGACCAAACCTTCAATATCCCTAGTCTATCATAATCCGTATGGTGTTAATGTACATTTAAGTAATATTAATAAATATATCTTCTGTATAATACGCTATGATAATGTTTTATGAAATTATTAATTTACAATTTATACGGGACCAATAGAAATTATCAAAAGTCTATTATCTTATAATTTTAGAGAAATATTAATTTAGTACGTTATCCCCGAGTCGGGACCGGTCAGAAATATTATATTAAAGAGTTTATTAAATAATCGAGTATTAACCACTAATAGAGTTTCTACTGTAGCTTTAAAACTCATAATAACCACCTCATTTTATTTTTAGTATATAATTATTAAATGTGTAATCTATAGAAAAATATCTAATTGAATAAAATTTTTACACATAGGTACCCATGTCAGAAAATTTTTTAGTTAAGTACCCGTTCGATTGGGGGTACAATTTTCCTGGTGTTAACGTACCTTTTCATATGTGTATTGCGTACCGCGTTACGCATCTATATGGTACCCGTATATGGTACCTATATACGTTACATACGGTACCTTGCGGCAAGCTGTAGCGGGGTACCAATTCTACCTGTATTGATGTACCAAAATACGTAGTTATATGGTACCTAAATGTGTTGTATGGCGTACCTACTGCGGATCGGGTACCTATCTGCAAAAAATTTATTCTGTTAGGTACGTATATATAAAAAAAGCCGACAGGGTACTGATTTACAAATTTTTTTTCAAATGGGTATTTATGTGTAAAAATCCCTTATTAAATTCACTAATAATTAATTTTATATTTTTGCTAAAGAGTGTGCTAAAAGTACTAGATATTAATTTGCAGCCGTATATCGCCAGAGATTGGATGTTTACGTTTCTACTCTCTTCTTTTACATGGTATAATAGCAATCTTTACCAAAAACAAAATTTTTTCAACGATTCATATATAATTTACAGAGGTTTATTGGTATAAATTTACGTCTTATTGACTAGAACCTTCAAAAATAGGCTTTTAGAGTTGTAAATATATCAGAAATGAGACTGTCGTGTCAATTTATTCTAAACCTCTATAATTATCGTAGAGATGGAACTTATCATGATGTAGTTGACAACGGTTGAGCTAATTTTCTTAAGCTAATCACGTTAAAATCTTATTCACCATAGACGTCTTTTCTTACTTCCATATTGGAAGTATGTATTTGGCCGGATTATTAGGCAGATCAAATCTTGTCACAATTATACACCTGTTATAAAATAGTAAACTAATTTTACAACATTCAATATATATAATACCTCCAAATCTCAATAACTCGAACTTGTTGAGATATCATGTGTGAAGGACAAAGAGTCCCACACCGAAATTGTGAACAAATTAAAAAGGCTTTATAAGCTTGATAGGTCATTCCTCTTAACACCAATTGGTTTTAAGAAGGAATCCATCAAACTTATATCCGACACCCCTTCTCCGTATGGCGTATATGCGTGGGCCTCGTTAACGGATAAAATTACTGGAGGCCCTCCCCGTATTTCTACATGGTATCAGAGCGGGAAGATCCGACTCAATTAAAAATATATGGCGGGTTCGAAAAGAATAGCGTTCTCGTCTGATAAAAAAAGAAATGGGCTCACACGTGAGGGGGGAGTGTTGAGATATCACGTGTGAAGGACAAAGAGTCCCACACCGAAATTGTGAACAAATTAAAAAGGCTTATAAGCTTGATATGTCACTACCCTTAACACCAATTGGTTTTAAGAAGGAACCCATCAAGCTTATACCCGGCACCCCTTCTCCGTGTGGCACATGTGCGTGGGCCTCGGATAAAATTACTGGAGGCCCGGCCCGTATTTCTACAGAACTATAATCCAAAAAACATCCTCATCTTAAATATTATTTCATAACAACACCTTTGTTGCGATATGTGGAAAAAGCATCAAATCTTCTATAGAACACGATTGTATAAAAGTAGTTGAGAAGTTTCATTCATTATATTTTATTACAGATATATCCAGTAACATCAGTTTTTATTATGAAATTGATGCATTATTGCTTATAACGTGAAACACGGTTTGCTCTAATATTCAACTTTGGATAATCACAGGGACCCACTGGGATTAGTTCAACCTATTGGCCAATATACCATCATAATCCAGCATTATTGAAAAATTATATCATGTATTCAACGATCCCTGTGATGCATGGTGAACAAGCTGAGTGTCTTTTAGGACATCATTGTTGTTTTTGTTTTCAAAAGAGATGTACTTTGTAATCTCAAAGATTTACTTTATATTTTGAGTAATTATAATTTAAAACGTTTATGACAGATGTAATTATAATTTACATTTGATTGTTTACTAGGTTTAAGTATATAAGGACAAAAATTTATTGCGAGGATATGATTGTGACAAGTGAAACATTAAAGGTGTAGATTGGTTATTGGTCAAATTTGAAGTAAAAATGAAAAGATAAAGTAATAGTTATTCGTGAGATATTAAGTTAAATGAAAAAACATTATGACACACGCCTTTTATGTTTGTATACAGTATGTATCTTTGTCTGAAATTATATATTTCGCTATCTCGATATTTAATTAGATAAATTTAGGAAAGTTAAATACTCATAACCGATTTAGAAAAAAAAATAAAGAAAAGAAAATCCCCGAGTGGTGGATTAGTGAAGAAGGTGGTTAAAGATGTGGGCTTTTTGTGGGCCGATTTACTACTGAGCCCGTTAGGGAACTAAATGGAGCCCGGCCCGACCCAATTTTACCATATACAGCGTGCGATGGGTCTAAGCGGCGAGAAAAAACATCGATCGGCGATGGAGTGGCAGTGCGACGAAAAGGTGCTCAAAGCCACCGGAGCCGAGCTTCTCGGCGGCGACAAGCAAGGAATTCGCATCCGCGGCTGGGAAATCGAGTCTCAAAAGCGTTCTATCCTCACCTCTTCCCTTCTACAAGAGTAAACCCAATCTCTCTCTTTCTCTTTCTCTCTCTCTCGATCTAGGTTTAGAGAGTATCGATTCGTCAAGGTTAAACTTGGGTTCACTGAACATTTATATCTGTTAATTTACGTGCTATTTATCTCTGGCTTATATAGCGAGGCGAGAGAGAGTATTCTGCTTGTACTTCAGACTTGTGTGTGATTCAAAAGCTGCTGTTTTTAAGAGTTGGTAGTCCAAATCTTTATCATTTCTGTTAAATGTGGCGATTTGTTGGAGTTTCTCACTTAATATACTAATGATCATATGCTGTTTTGACCTTCAAGTATCTGTTTCACTTCTGTGTATATGCAGGTGGGAGGATAAGCTACAGACATCCCATTTTCCAGAAATGGTTTTCGGGGAGAGTTCGTTGTCCCTCAAGCATGTACATAGTGGCACTAAGATTCATTTTGAGGCTTTCGAAGCTCTAAATGATTGGAAGAAAGAAGCATTGCCTCCAGTTGAAGTTCCAGCGGCAGCTAGCTGGAAATTCCGGAGGTATCCATCGATTAGAGATTATTCTTTTTTGCCTAATTTTTCAGATTTAGGAAGCACTTGGGACATATTGCAGTATAGAGTGCCTTTTATTTTTATTGTTATAGGTCAACGGACCTACAAACTGGTTTATGATTTGAGTAAAAAGTTCGAAGACCAAGAATTGCCATAATTTTTCTCATGCCATTAGCCATTAAGTATCTGAATATTTATTTGCGTTGGAGTGGAGGCACATCGGAGTTTGGAATAATACTCTCTTTAAAATGCTTCAATCTACCGTAACTCCATCTGTCTTATCGTTTCTGCAGCAAGCCCAGTGATGAGGTGATCTTGGATTATGATTATACGTTTACAACGCCATATTGTGGAAGTCTTAGCATCGAGGAAAATTTAGAGGTGTGATTCTTTCTCCCAGATTTTAGATATAAGTTTCTTCAATGGAGATTCAGAATTTCTTTTCAGTATATTGCTGCTTAGTTGAATGTTTTTTGTTTGCAAAAATGATTATCACGTGGAGAAATCTCTTTTATGATTTTAATTCCTAAAACACGATTTTATTTTCAAATATAGTCTGCAAGAGTAGTACGTTTGGATGAGGGCAGCTGCAATAATCCTCATTGGGAAGAGTGCCAAGAGCAAATTGATTTGGTTGCATTGGCGTCTAAAGAACCCATTCTTTTCTACGACGAGGTCTATAATTTTTTGTAGGATGTTCTGTCATCTAGTTTATTGATTTGCAGTGATTTAGAATGATCCTTTATTAAAATACAAGACTAAAGCTGTATCTGTTGTTACCTCCACAGGTTGTACTGTATGAGGATGAATTGGCTGATAATGGTGTCTCTCTTCTGACGGTGAAAGTGGTACATGTCGTTTTCTGTCTAAAAAATTTCCCTAGCACAGGGACAACACATTGACGTTATTCGCTTTTTAATGATTTTCTTTCACAGAGAGTCATGCCCAGTGGTTGGTTTCTTCTTCTGCGTTTCTGGGTGAGACTCTCATCAAATTAGCTGTCTATATACAATTGGAAAAGAGTATATTCATGTCCTTGTCTCGAATAACAGACTCATCTTTCATCATGATTCCATTTCTGTATGACTATTTTTATAAACTCTTCGTTGAGAAAATGGTTGCTACATCTCTAGCTTAGAGTTGATGGAGTGCTTATGAGACTGAGGGACACTCGTATGCACTGCGCCTTCAAGGATAGCTCAGACCACGTCGTTCTTCGAGAAACCTGCTGGAGACAGGCTACCTTTAAGGACCTTGCATCCGTGAGATATTATACTCTTTATTTTTGTAGTAAATTTCGTTTGAAAGTCCCATATATCTATAAACTTTATTGCTCACAAATTAAGGCCTAATATTGTTTCAGAAAGGATATCCCACTGATTCTGCTACATACAACGATCCATCTGTCATTGCCGATAGGCTTCAGATCACCAAGCGGAAAACTGAAAAGCTCGTCGTCCCAATTTGATGATGTAAGTCAAGTCCCAGATGCTTTTCGATTTTAATTTACCTGTAGATCATGTTCTCATTAAATAGATAAACTTGAATTTGTAAGCCTCCTTTTAATATCCTCGATTAGAGATACGTTCTTTTACTTTTTCATTCGGCGAATCACATGAACAAGGCTAGTACGTCATCTAACATAGGAGTTACACTTGACATAATTTCATGAAATCTATGCTATCTAACATAGGAGTTACACTTGATATATTTACATGTAATCTATGCTCAATATAGTCCAACTCTATTTAGTCGGTGGTATCAAGGGCAAGTCGACCTCGTCGCACCATTCGACAAACCTCGTCTCACAGTACGAACTCCGCCCTATTACTACATCACAGGGCAAATAACTGACCCAGACTTGCCCTCCAATCCTCCACCTCAAAACGCTCCCTTCCACGTCTTTGCTCAGCCTCCACACCACATTTTCCCCATACTCTTCCCCTCCCAATACCAACCCGCACGACTTTGTAAACATCCTATCGATCCCCTCGTAACGCCTCCTCCAACGCGCCAACGCCTCCCCGTCTCCAATCCCGGGACGCCACGTGGCGACCTCCGCGCCCGTCGAGCCATCGCACAGTACCGCATCGAATGTCGCGCAGTTCCCGTCAACGTCCTGGTCCCACCTCCAGTTCTTGACCCTCGACCTAGTTGCCAATTTAGCAGTCGCCTTCACCTTGGAAGCCTTTAGCTTCCCCGAGCTTCCCTTGAGTGTCTTCTCTGTCTTCACCTCCCTCTCTGGGTTCTCGGTGGGTCGGGTCAGGGTCAACCCGCCCACGTAGCTCGCGCCCACTTCGGGCCCGACCCACGTTCGTACCCTGGAGGGGAAGTACCTCTCTCGGGATAAGACGTCCCCGTGCGCGTTCTTGAACCCTAGCCTTACAACGTGGAGCCTTACGTTGTCCACGCGAGCGTTCACCTGGATTAAGTTGTCGTGGTACTTCACCGAGTATTCGAGCTGAATCACGGCCTCGAGCTGCTGGTGGGCGAGGGCGTACTTTAGTAGAGATTCCCTAGCATCGAGTGCTAACCCGCGATGCAGTAAGTTACAATTTTGCCCCTGCACGCACTGCATGGACTTCACGGGAGCGTATCCCTTCATGATCCACAAGCCGTGGGACTCTGTTGAGTAGGAAAACCTGAGGTTTTCGGAGGGTATATTCGTCAACGACTTTGGCCCGCCGGCCTCGAGGTCTCGGAGAATGAGCCACTTCACCACAATGTACCCGAAAGTCCTCGATAGGCATAGCTCGAGGTCCGTGCCGACGGTCAGGAAGAAGTTCTTGAAAACCGTAGCGTTTTTTAAGGAAATTTTTTCGAGGTTTGGCCCGAGGAGAGAGTGGAAGTAGAACGAGCCCACCTCGGACGGCGCGTCGAAGGCGCAGAGCCAAAAGAGGCGCATGAGGAAAATGAGAGCGAAGAAGCTCGACAAGGATTCCGTGGGGTGGGAGTCTAAGATCCACGAGACGGGCTCGGGCTTGGGAATTTGGAGAAGGGGCGAGCCCGGGCCCGCGGTGGGGGCGAGGGAAGCAATTTCTCGGAGGAGTTGGAGGACTAAGGGGAGGAAAAGGGGATTCTTATTGTCTGAAGAGAGGGGACACGTATCAGAAACCCAGATGGTTGTTGTTGTTTCCTTGTCGTTGAATCCCACTAAGTGGACAGAGAATGTGATGGAACTGAAAATTGAGTTATTATTATTACATACCCTCTCGGCTTTGAGTTGGATTGATTGAGTTGAGTTTGGGGAATTTGCGGCGGCGGCTAGGTTTTGGGAGAGGTGGGAGGAGTTGTTTGCTTCGTTGTATATCCATTGATCTGTGTTTGGAAGCTCGCATATCCATGGCCAAACGTCCATGATTTTAGTTTATAACTTTAACCTACTCTACTCTTTTTTTAGTGTGTGTTTGTGTAATGAAGAAGGAGATGATGGGTGGGATTTATAGAGACGATGATTCTGTGGTGTAGAGGGAACTTACTTGGAGTTGATTTTGTCTTCGAAGAAGAAGAATTAAATGGTAGGTTTAATATGATTTTATCTGAGGAATTGAATTTTTGTGGTGGAAAAGGACGAAACTTGGGTTTGTCTGAAGCCGAAGCTGTCATGAGGTTTACGTTTATGGGGCATTAAATGCTTAGGGTAGAAGATGTAAGAGGTTCATGCATAAATAAAGAAAAATCAGTAAAAAAATAAATTACGAGGTGGGATGAAATAAGAACAAAATGGATAGATTTTTTCATACATGCAGAAGAGTAAGTATATTTTTTGTTTCTATTACGACCCGCCTCTTGTTTTTTCTTATTTACTTTTTGTTTTATGCTCTTCGAATTTTAAATAATTAGTAGGAATATATGTAGTCTTGAATCGTTTTAAGGCTTTGGCCGTGATAGAAAAATAACGTGTAGTAACCTGAGTGAAATCTAAAAATCTACAAAAAAACTCGAACCCGAATTTTATTTATTAATTTGAAAGATGTTACAGTATAAGATAAAAACATTGCAATGTATAAGAAGACTTGAAATCAAAATCAACAAACAGAAAACATCAGTAAATTAAATTACATATACCATGAGCGCGGAAGCGGTGTTGCTCATAATGTAATTTAGCACACTAAATGCATGTGTTACTATCTAAAAAATATTAAATAAATCTTTGAATAGGGTTTATATAATGCAAATTTTTTTTTGTATCTTAATGACAACTTGTAATTAAAATAATTTTGTGGTGCAGTGTTTAACATACTAATTTAAATGAATATATTTAATTTTATTCATTAATGGAAAAATGGTATATTACATGAAATTAACACACTAAATAGCAGTTAGTATGTTGTGTTCTCCCTTAAAAAATAGATAGATTAATATCGTAACTTGGAAGTTAAAAGGTAGTTTGGACAAAGTTTTTACGTTGGAAGTTAAAAGGTAGGTAGTTTATCACGGTTAGATAAAGACGAAATATATTTCCAGCACCAAATCGTTCACATATAACTACTGTACTTGATTTTATAGTTATTTTATAGTTTGTGTTTGATACCATTTCGTTTCGACGCCCAGCTCGAATTCTCGCACCAAACTTGTTAAATGTTAAAGCAGATTGGTATATGGAATAATAGCATGCGAGTATGGGGTTGTCTGTATGTGCACATTTATGACCAAGAAGCTATGTTATTAAAATATTTACCGTGCTTAACTCAAAATTATTTGATGAAATTATGGTCGCGGCAAAGGCGTTAATTGAGTGATATTAATATGAGATCAACTATTTATTGCATAATACCTAATAGAAAACCCTAAAATTCCCTAAATATCGTCCAAGTAATACTCCTGCCGTTGGTTCGATGCTTAGCCATAAAAAATAAAAACTTAAGAGTCAGAAGATATGTAGGAAAAGCTAATTAAGTAATTAGATATTCATAATAATTCGATGATGACACTATTTTTGTGAGAGATTAGAGAAATCAAATATTTCGATAATGACACTATTTTTATGAGAAGATTAGAAAAATCAAATGTTAACAACACTCTTTACTCATATACAGTCCTTCGCAAATTAAATGATAAAATCATTCAATCGTCACTCAAATCAAATGACAAATCACTCAATACCTTAATTGAACACATCCATCAAGAATAATACAAATCAGTATTGAACAATTCCCATAATAACATTACCGTAACATTAGCTATATCACATCCCATAGTCAAAGAAAATCTTTAAACAATAACACTTATCACCTTCACATAATTTGATCTTTCTTCCTCCTAATACAAAACCATTTTCATCAACCCACAAACCCCATCCACTCGAACATACATACTCCTATATATATTATTACATCGTCTCATTCCGACCAAAAACCCTAAGCTATATGCCATAACAAACAAACCATGAAACTCCATTTCTTTCCCATAATCTCCCTCCTCATCTTCTCTCCATACCTACTCTCCAAACCCTTCGTCGAAGCCGTCGAATACAATGTCATCAATAGGTTCCCAAACCTGCCCGGCGGCAAGCGTTTCGACTCAGAAATAGGCTCGCAATTCACCCTAAGCGTAATGCCCCATGCCAACGCCTTCATATGGAAGGTCTTCGAACAACCTTCTCCTTCACAAAGAAAAAAAGTCCCTGTCCTAAACCTCTACATCACTAACCTAACAGATGGTGCCATAGCAGAAACTGGCGAAGACAACATATACTTCAGCGAGCTTGCCCTAAGAGATTATCCCCAAGGCAATGCTAGGGAGTTCTTCACAATGGTGTTGTACCATGAAATGACCCATATCTTTCAATGGTCGGGTCAGGGTACTGCCCCGGGCGGGTTAACCGAGGGCGTGGCTGAGTATATGGTGCTCAAAAAGGGTTTGGTTGACCAAGAAAGTTATACTAGGCCCGGCGAAGGAAATTCTTGGGACGAAGGGTATGGTGTTACGGCGAGGTTTTTGGAGTATTGCGACGAATTGAAGCATGGGTTTACGCCGGCGTTGAATAATATGATGAGGGAAGTTTACGAGGATGATTATTTTAGGGTTTTGATAGGGAAGCCTTTGGATCAGCTTTGGAAGGAGTATAAGGCTAAGTATGGGCGTTGATTGTGTTTTTGAAGTGTGTTTAATAATTGAGGCACTTGATTATTGACTAATGTATTTAACATTTTTGGATTGGCCTTTCGAATTGTTTGGTCAAAGTGAATAAATAAATGTTTGTTGGTGATTATTGTTTCATGCCGTCGAAGTTACAGGCCAAATTTCTCGTGCGTTAATATATGGATATATGTAAAATCATATATAATATGAGATGCAAATTTGATTATTATTGAGGTTAGCGCCACATGTTATGTTCTTCAACCATACGGCGCCGCTCAACGGTCCTAAATGAATACAACAATCGTTTTCCAAATTCTAAGATTAACGAACTTATCGATGATTTTCTGATTGCCACACGAGTTTGAATGCATAATACTAAATAGATTTGACGGCGAGAGAATGAAGAAATGCCTCAGATTTCTAACGATTGTATGGGATTCGAGAGGATGTTTGAAATATTGAAAAAGAGCAAATGAGACCTTTCTATACAGACGAGGTTGGAGAAGAATTATTGCATCCATGGTCATGATATTTCAGTTCAGCCATCATATAATATATATGTGCGTGTGCGTGTGTATTGGCCTAAAATTAAGAGTTTCGATACTTGAAATTTATCTTTCTTTTTCCCCAAACTTTATTTTACAGAGAATCATATAAAAGTACAGACAAACATTATTACAACGTGTAGGAGAAAGAAGCCTCTTGTTACACAATCATCGTTCTTTCAGTGAGTTTGTAATGGAATCCATCAGGAAATCTGATGATTGGCGACCTCACTATTTTCCCTCCCTTCACTAAACCCCATCTGCCAAATAAAACGAAATAGAAAAAACAATACTAATATAGTTAGCTCCTTCGCTTATAGAGATTAAAATTGATGAAAGTATATATAATACCTGTATTTAGTAACAAGAACATGTAAAAAAGTGGCAAGAAGCACCCGACTATACTCCGCCCCGGCGCACTGCTTCATGCCCGACCCGAAAGGCATGAAGCATTTACTCAAAATGCTCGGTTGGATTTCCTGCGTTAGAGAATTAGGGTTATTAAGGTTGTCCGAAATAATCATAATGTATTTGATGGCTGGCGGTGTTTACCTTCCATCGCCAGGGGTTGAATTTCAGTGGATCGTCGTACTGTTCAGCGCTCAAGTGAAGTCCCGCCGTGGCAATCATTATCACCCAACCTTCGGGTATTGTGTATCCTGCACTTCTTTTATTTATCTATTTCATCAGTTTTTGAACTTTTCGAATTGTTCGCTCTTGATTATTATTTTTTCTATACGAACCGTTAACAGGGATGTCTTTCAGCGCTCTACGGAAAAATCCAGGAGCTATGTTTCCCAGCCTGAGAATTTCATTGATAACCTATATATGTGCACAAGCTTGAGGTCGTTAGAATAAAATAGTCGTTAGAAATATTGCGTCGTGTTTTTTTTACCTGGAGCGTAAATGTCATCGACTTGTACTCGTTCCATGTGAGCGAGGATTCACTAGCGTTTTCTCGATTCTTCAGTATTTGCTCATGCTCGGCCTGAGCGAAAAAGAAATATAATTATTTCTTTCGTCAGATAACGTATAATCTTTCCATATAAATCGTGCGAAATATTGGGTATACTCACGGTAAGTTCCTCCAAAACCGAGGGATGTTCGCCGAGCAACTTGAAAGCCAACGCTAGGGTCGTCGAAATGGAGTCGGAAGTGACAAAAAGCAATCCGAACATAAGTTGTACGATGAAGTCCTCGTTTAAGAAAGATTGCGTTTTCTTGTCTTCGATGATGTGGTCAAGAAGGTCTCCGTTTCGACGTTTGTCAGTTTCTTCTAGCCTCTTTCTGACCACGTCCCTCATCATTTCCCGAACCTTCTTGTGAATCTTCAAGATATTTTTTTTTTCAATCTCCGTTAGTCGATATATACTATCCGATCATATATGAATTGACCAGAGTGTAAAATGGAATATGTAGAGATTTTCGATCATATCGCTAACCCAAACTTATAAGCCTTGTGGGTTTCTGCTCTAAAACCAATTCATAGTAAAATATTTACCTGTAAGCATTTGTGATGAGCAGTTCCGGGGACGTTGATGGGAAACGACATAAGCCCGTCGACCAAGTCGTTGAACATGTCGCTGATCTTCGCCGGAGCGTTCTCAAGGTCGCCGCTAAATATTTGCTTCGCCGCAAAATCGATCGACATCTGAGAGAAAAAACTTAGGGTTTTTTCATCGGTTTCTCGTTCACATAAAAAGGCGGCCTGGGCGCTTCTAAATTACCTTGACGGCTTCGCCTTTGACTTCGATGGAATGATGGCTCGACCAGTCGAAAAGGGTTTTCTTCACCATATCTTCCATCTGAGGAAGGAGCTTTGTCCTAAGCGCCTCGATACCAAAGTGGTTTAGGGTTAAATTCCTGGTGTATTTCCTCGACGATTGATTGGCTTGATCGAAAACTTCGGCGAAGGTGTCCATTGACCATGTGTCAGCTAGCTTCCCGTCTTGCCTGAGAAGGAAATAGTTGAATTCGGGGTCGGCGCTAATGATAAGGGGTCGGCCCGCCACGTTCGTCTTGAAGATCTTTCCATATCTGATAAGGCGAATGGGGCAAATGTAATATACAAATGTAAAAATGATACACCCTATAAGCAGGCGAAGTGATTCAAAATGGTATCAGAACTCAGGGACCAAAAAGGTCTTAGGTACAAATATTTCATGATCACTCATGTAAGAATATTACACGTCTAATAATAATAAAAAAAATCAACCTTGAGGTATGGAGGCATGAATAAAAAATTATACACTGCCTAAAAAGTTAAGATTTTATGTGAAGTAATCATTCGACAACAGACGTAAACATGGTATTTAGATTATTACTACCTTTTGATCCTCTTCGTAATGAACGGAGGGAGGTCTAGAGAGGTGCTCGGGATTACTAACTCGATAGTTTCTCCTATCAGAGGGAGCCCCATCGAGCCGGGAGGCAGTCTGCCACTGCATTTAGGGTTTCTCCATCGATAAATCCATCGAGTGGCGTAAATCGTGAACAAAGTTGCGAGGAGTAGAACGAGCGATGGTACGATATCTGCTGATGATTTGTTCTTCAAGTACGATGAAACATGTGTTGTTTCCATAGCTGCAAATGTTGTGAGATTTTTTGGTTAGTTATCGGCGATGTGACGTATATATAGTCTAGCCGATGAAGGTCTCATGATATCGATGATGAATGATAATAACAAAGTCCAAGTTTATACTTATTGTTAGAGCATTCGGCATACATTCTTTTTTCTGTCTGTTGCGTTCATGATTATTCACAAATTATATAAGAAAAATAAGGTAACTGTGCAATTCTTTTTTCTGTCCGTTGCGTTCATATGATTATTCACAAGTTATGTAAGAAAAATAGGTAACTATACATTCTTTTTTCTGTCCGTTGTGTTCATATGATTATTCACAATATATTTGATTAATGCATGTGATGTATTATGTACTACTAAACGAATTTTTTGTCCTAGGTTGTCTCGAATAAATTTGTAAATGCATAAAAATTTGAAATCATTTAGACTGTTGTCCCTTCTGCCAAGAAAACTTATAGCTTGGAAGCACAAACCATTCAGTCAGAAGAAGCTAATAGTTAAATAATGCATTATTGGTTAGCCATAAATGCTTGACAATTAAACAGTTAGTTTATTTGAAATAATTAAATATCATGTCGTGAAACTTACGGAAAGAAAAACGGATTGAAGTCAACTCTCAAATGACAATAACATTTTAAATTCACACGTCCATTTAAAGCGATGAAACAAACCAGCACATACAAACTTACCCACATTAGAAATGAACTGACATGGTCACCCAAACTCTAAATCAAACAACTTTAAGCATTACCATACACATTTTTAATAATCCACGCAGAAAGCAAACAAAGAGTTTCCAGCCGTAAATGGCTGAATAGTTCTATAACCATTACCAACAAATCCACACCCTTTGCTCACCGAAAATCCACCGTAAACAGACGCGCCCGTCGCAAAAGACCAAAGTAGTTCCCCCGACGTAGCGTTTATAGCATAGACCGGCCCGTTTCCAAGTGTCGAGCCCGCCAATAGCACGCCGTTGGCTATAGTCACAGGCCCGCTCGCCGTGGCGTTTTGAGGAACCGCCGTAGACCACAAGATTTTGCCCGTGTTGGCATCCATGGCGACCCAACCGCCTCCTATGGTGACATTCTTGGACAGCGTAAGAGTGAAGTTCTTATTTTCGTTGTTGACGATGTTTGTGTAGATTCTCACGTTGTCCGTGGCCGAACCCCAACTTCCTCCTCCCAAATAGCCTCCCGGCCCGGCCTCCTACGGTGAGATAGCCCGAAATGATTTGCGAAAACATTGCCCAGGAAACGAAAAAATTTTGTTGAATAACCAGTCTACCTAAAAGTTTAGACTTGAAGGGAGTTGTAAGTATCAATTTTAATTTTATATATTATATTTCCAGCACGCCCCGCACGTCGTCTAGGCTGATTTCTTTCTAATCCAACATTAGACGTGTAATTTTCATTTAATGCGTGGTCGTAAGGATTCATATCCACGACTTTTAGTTCTGGATCTGATATCATATTGAATGACCGCCTCGCTTAAAAGGTTAAGCTTGCAGGGAGAGTATCATATTTTAATTTTATATATTATATTTCCAACAAATATTCCGAGTTCAAGAAAACTTACGGTATACCAAACGATGCTCCCATCGTCCCTTTTCAATGCCCAAACAAAACCACTCTTTTGAGTAGCCACGACGACATCAACCTCCGTGCAGTTGCTAAAGATGGTAACCATCATCGGCGCCTCGCCGAAATCCGCATCAGGATTCGGCCCGGTCGGGCAGTTCGCCGTGTTAGGACCAATGCATGCAAAGAACCAAACGTCGTACCCTCCGAGCTGTCTGGACCACTTAATCTTGCCTGAATCCAAGTCAAGGGCCAGCAAAGAGTCGAAATGAACCTCGGGCGGTATGCAACTCTCTTGATGCATCGGCGAAGTCAGATTGTTTTGCTTTTCCTGACATTTCGCCACGGAGTCGGGCACTGAGTAGAGATTCCCCGTCCCGATGTACACTTGGTTTCTCTTCACGTCGATTGGAGGACTGCTACCCCATACCGCGCCTCCCGAGTAAGATCCTAGGTTTCCGCCGTTGTCTGGAAGCATGTACGTCTGCCATAAGACCGAACCCGTTTCGACGTCTAGTTTCGCAAAGCTTCCACGGAACGTGCAGCATTTTTCGGGAGTGAGAGTCTCTTCCAACGAAGACACTCCCACGTAAAAGGCTCTGCGACGATTCCAGGAAAAATAAAATGACTATAAAGTACATCAAATCAACATAATGATATCAACGATGAGGTCATGGCTCAGTGGTCAAGGCTGAGGCCTCAAAGATTATGGGGATAAGTCCCAAAATTGATTCTTTCTGCCAACATTTTCTTTAGTGAGCCAGTCACACATGGAACTGCACTGCTATGGTTGAACCGATTGACACGGTTTGCAGGCTATTGCTATCTCCCGATTAGGGTCTGGGTCACCCAAAAAAATATATAATGATATCAATTTAAAATTGAATAGCATACTCACCTTTTCAAATAAGTTCCAGACATGGTAATAAGCGACGCGGGATGATCATCGACAGTGACGGAACCACAGGGGGGTCAGAGGGGTCGGCCGACCCCCCGGCGGCCGGCGTCAGAAGGGTATATATGGTAGATTTAGGGCGGAGCTCCATGGCGTAGCAGCGTGAGGACTGAGGTTGAAGAAGATGACTAAACCTAATTATTGGGGAATTTTTCAAATTGGACTTGTACATTGGGCCAACTTTTAAGTAATAAAATTAGTTAAATTTGGGCTTACTTGACTTTGGGCTCAATTCCTTGAAATAATAATAAAAATGAATATAGACGAAAAAATGGAAAAACAACAATTGGGAGAGGAGAGACGACGGATTGCGATTTGCGATTGTATACTGTGGACTGGTTGAGTGGTTGCAGTGCAGACACACCACGCACATGGCATCCAAGTATTCTCCTTTCCTCCCTTTTTTTCAAAGAAAAATTTATGTGCTAAAGAAATTAATTTATTCATTATCATGCTTTATTATTTTATTTTACAGGAATGTTTCGATTGAAAATTTTTTTCAGAAGAAATCTAAACAAAGCACCGATTCACCCTCCTATGATGTGAATACACGTGAAATCTGTTCTAAAAGGGGACGAGAAGAAATCGAATTATGTGAAGATGAAATTGTTGGGGATCCTGCGTTACGTAAGCCGATTAACGAATATTCTGTTAATATTCGAGAGGAAGTAAGGAGAAGATACTTAGCCAAAGGTCCTTGTCAACCAAGAGGTACAAATTTTCCTCGAACAGATATTAGTGGGTGCATGAGAAAATTTCAGGAAGCATGGTATAATCAATTTTGTTGGCTTGAATATAGTGCTTCGAAAGATGCTGTATATTGTCAGTGACGGAACCACAGGGGGGTCAGAGGGGTCGGCCGACCCCCGGCGGCCGGCGTCAGAAGGGTATATATGGTAGATTTAGGGCGGAGCTCCATGGCGTAGCAGCGTGAGGACTGAGGTTGAAGAAGATGACTAAACCTAATTATTGGGGAATTTTTCAAATTGGACTTGTACATTGGGCCAACTTTTAAGTAATAAAATTAGTTAAATTTGGGCTTACTTGACTTTGGGCTCAATTTCCTTGAAATAATAATAAAAATGAATATAGACGAAAAAATGGAAAAACAACAATTGGGAGAGGAGAGACGACGGATTGCGATTTGCGATTGTATACTGTGGACTGGTTGAGTGGTTGCAGTGCAGACATACCACGCACATGGCATCCAAGTATTCTCCTTTCCTCCCTTTTTTTCAAAGAAAAATTTATGTGCTAAAGAAATTAATTTATTCATTATCATGCTTTATTATTTTATTTTACAGGAATGTTTCGATTGAAATTTTTTTCAGAAGAAATCTAAACAAAGCACCGATTCACCCTCCTATGATGTGAATACACGTGAAATCTGTTCTAAAAGGGGACGAGAAGAAATCGAATTATGTGAAGATGAAATTGTTGGGGATCCTGCGTTACGTAAGCCGATTAACGAATATTCTGTTAATATTCGAGAGGAAGTAAGGAGAAGATACTTAGCCAAAGGTCCTTGTCAACCAAGAGGTACAAATTTTCCTCGAACAGATATTAGTGGGTGCATGAGAAAATTTCAGGAAGCATGGTATAATCAATTTTGTTGGCTTGAATATAGTGCTTCGAAAGATGCTGCATATTGTCAGTGACGGAACCACAGGGGGGTCAGAGGGGTCGGCCGACCCCCCGGCGGCCGGCGTCAGAAGGGTATATATGGTAGATTTAGGGCGGAGCTCCATGGCGTAGCAGCGTGAGGACTGAGGTTGAAGAAGATGACTAAACCTAATTATTGGGGAATTTTTCAAATTGGACTTGTACATTGGGCCAACTTTTAAGTAATAAAATTAGTTAAATTTGGGCTTACTTGACTTTGGGCTCAATTTCCTTGAAATAATAATAAAAATGAATATAGACGAAAAAATGGAAAAACAACAATTGGGAGAGGAGAGACGACGGATTGCGATTTGCGATTGTATACTGTGGACTGGTTGAGTGGTTGCAGTGCAGACACACCACGCACATGGCATCCAAGTATTCTCCTTTCCTCCCTTCTTTTCAAAGAAAAATTTATGTGCTAAAGAAATTAATTTATTCATTATCATGCTTTATTATTTTATTTTACAGGAATGTTTCGATTGAAAATTTTTTTCAGAAGAAATCTAAACAAAGCACCGATTCACCCTCCTATGATGTGAATACACGTGAAATCTGTTCTAAAAGGGGACGAGAAGAAATCGAATTATGTGAAGATGAAATTGTTGGGGATCCTGCGTTACGTAAGCCGATTAACGAATATTCTGTTAATATTCGAGAGGAAGTAAGGAGAAGATACTTAGCCAAAGGTCCTTGTCAACCAAGAGGTACAAATTTTCCTCGAACAGATATTAGTGGGTGCATGAGAAAATTTCAGGAAGCATGGTATAATCAATTTTGTTGGCTTGAATATAGTGCTTCGAAAGATGCTGCATATTGTCAGTGACGGAACCACAGGGGGGTCAGAGGGGTCGGCCGACCCCCCGGCGGCCGGCGTCAGAAGGGTATATATGGTAGATTTAGGGCGGAGCTCCATGGCGTAGCAGCGTGAGGACTGAGGTTGAAGAAGATGACTAAACCTAATTATTGGGGAATTTTTCAAATTGGACTTGTACATTGGGCCAACTTTTAAGTAATAAAATTAGTTAAATTTGGGCTTACTTGACTTTGGGCTCAATTTCCTTGAAATAATAATAAAAATGAATATAGACGAAAAAATGGAAAAACAACAATTGGGAGAGGAGAGACGACGGATTGCGATTTGCGATTGTATACTGTGGACTGGTTGAGTGGTTGCAGTGCAGACACACCACGCACATGGCATCCAAGTATTCTCCTTTCCTCCCTTTTTTTCAAAGAAAAATTTATGTGCTAAAGAAATTAATTTATTCATTATCATGCTTTATTATTTTATTTTACAGGAATGTTTCGATTGAAAATTTTTTTCAGAAGAAATCTAAACAAAGCACCGATTCACCCTCCTATGATGTGAATACACGTGAAATCTGTTCTAAAAGGGGACGAGAAGAAATCGAATTATGTGAAGATGAAATTGTTGGGGATCCTGCGTTACGTAAGCCGATTAACGAATATTCTGTTAATATTCGAGAGGAAGTAAGGAGAAGATACTTAGCCAAAGGTCCTTGTCAACCAAGAGGTACAAATTTTCCTCGAACAGATATTAGTGGGTGCATGAGAAAATTTCAGGAAGCATGGTATAATCAATTTTGTTGGCTTGAATATAGTGCTTCGAAAGATGCTGCATATTGTTTATGGTGTTATTTGTTTCCTACTAGTGGTAGTAAAAAGGGGGATGACATATTTACAGAGCATGGTTTCAGAAATTGGAAAAAAGCGTTAGAGAAGTTTCGCGATCATGAAGGAACTAATGACAGTAAACACAATCATGCTAGAGTTCAGTTGGAATCATTCAACAATCGAAGGAACAATTTGGATTATATGTTGTCTCGACAAAATAAACAAAGCAAAATCGACTACCGTATTCGATTAACAGTAGTAGTTGATGTGATTCGATTTCTTGTAAATCAAGGATTGGCTTTTCGTGGAAATGATGAGTCTGCAAGTTCAAAAAATAGAGGTAATTTTCTGGAACTTATCAAATGGTATTCTGAGCGTAATGAGGAAGTTAATAGGGTGATGAAATGTAATGTTCCTGGAAATCATCAATTGACATCTCCTAAAGTTCAAAAGGAAATTGTTAATGCTTGTGCTACGGAGGTAAGAACTATAATCGTGAATGAGATGAGAGAAAAGTTCTTTTCTCTTTTGATTGACGAGGCTCGTGATAGTTCTATAAAGGAACAAATGTCAATAGTTTTGAGGTATGTGAATGATGAAGGAGAAGTGATCGAACGCTTTCTTGCAGTGGTGCATGTTAGTGATACTTGCGCATCATCTTTGAAAAGTGCTATAGAGAATTTATTTGCAAAACTTGGACTAACAATGTTCAAACTACGAGGCCAAGGCTACGATGGGGCATCCAACATGCGCGGTGAGCTTAATGGTCTGAAGAAAAAGATTTTAGATGAACACAGGTGTGCATTTTATATTCATTGCTTTGCTCATCAACTACAGTTAGTAGTTGTCGCTACATCAACAGAAAATGCAAGCGTGAGAAACTTTTTTGATTATCTTGGTATGATTGTCAACATTACTGGAGCTTCATGTAAAAGAAAAGATGCTATTAGGCAAAAACAATATGATGAGTATGTTAGACGTGTGGAGATTGGTGAAATTTCGACAGGAAAGGGCAAAAATCAGGAAATAAGTTTAGCGCGGTCGTGTGATACATTTTAAGACAATACATAGACTGTTAGAGTTATGGAATCCTTTGAGGGAAGTACTTATTGCTTTGTCTAGGGATGGCACTGATTCTAAAAGCCGTGGAACAGCTTTGAGTTTGGCAGATAAAATGGAAACATTTGAATTTGCATTTATTGCTCATTTAATGCTCAATTTATTGGGAAGAACACATGACCTTTCACAAGCCCTGCAGTTGAAGAATCAAAATATAGGTAATGCTGTGCAAATGATTCAAGATGTGAAGGATGATTTGAAGAAATATAGAGATATTGGGTTTGACTCGTTATTGAGGGAGGTCATTACTTTTTGTTCCAAAAACGAGATCCATGTACCGGATATGGAAAATGTAATTCCAGGGCGAGTTCGAAGGACAGTTGATAATGAAGCACAAACATATCTTCATCGTTTTCGCGTTGATATTTTTATCAGGTATTTGCTTTATTATTTCAATATTTTCGTTTAACAGTATTTATGATTATTTTAATAATAATTTCGTCATGTGATCTTAGGTTGTTGATCAGCTTTTCAATGAGATGGACGATCGTTTTACTAAAGCCAACACAGACTTGTTGTTATGCATTTCATCCCTTGATCCTAGAGATTCATTTCGAAATTTTGATCGTGAAAGGCTACTACAACTTGGCAAGCTATATTCAGAAGATTTTACGGACATTGATTTATGTCGTTTAGGAATACAGTTGGATCGATATATTTTGAATGTGAAGGGGAACGAAGCTTTTAGTGAACTTCAGGATATTGGAGAACTTGGAAAGAAGATGGTTGAAATGGGGTATCACACTATCTATGATCTGGTATACCGACTTCTAGAATTGGCATTGGTCTTGCCGGTTGCAACAGCTACTGTCGAAAGATCATTTTCTGCGATGAAAATTATCAAGCATGATTTACGTAATAAGATGGGTGATGACTTCCTATCAGATTTGTTGGTGTGCTACATCGAAAAAGAAACATTTGCAAGTGTTGGAAATGAAACAATTTTGCAAAGATTTCAGAATATGGGACCGCGGAGACTTCTTTTACCGAAGACTACTTTTAACAATGTAATTTAGCCTTTCTTTATCGATAAATGTATGGTCGTGACATCAGAATTTTTTATTGTTCTTTATTATAATTATTTTCGACCCCCCACACCATAAATCCTGGTTCCGTCACTGCATATTGTTTATGGTGTTATTTGTTTCCTACTAGTGGTAGTAAAAAGGGGGATGACATATTTACAGAGCATGGTTTCAGAAATTGGAAAAAAGCGTTAGAGAAGTTTCGCGATCATGAAGGAACTAATGACAGTAAACACAATCATGCTAGAGTTCTGTTGGAATCATTCAACAATCGAAGGAACAATTTGGATTATATGTTGTCTCGACAAAATAAACAAAGCGAAATCGACTACCGTATTCGATT
This sequence comes from Craterostigma plantagineum, assembly GCA_027422505.1. Taxonomy (NCBI): domain Eukaryota; kingdom Viridiplantae; phylum Streptophyta; class Magnoliopsida; order Lamiales; family Linderniaceae; genus Craterostigma; species Craterostigma plantagineum. Next base: position 27,867,015 of record JAPQWV010000003.1, on the reverse strand, counting down.
AACAGCAGTAGTTGATGTGATTCGATTTCTTGTAAATCAAGGATTGGCTTTTCGTGGAAATGATGAGTCTGCAAGTTCAAAAAATAGAGGTAATTTTCTGGAACTTATCAAATGGTATTCTGAGCGTAATGAGGAAGTTAATAGGGTGATGAAATGTAATGTTCCTGGAAATCATCAATTGACATCTCCTAAAGTTCAAAAGGAAATTGTTAATGCTTGTGCTACGGAGGTAAGAACTATAATCGTGAATGAGATGAGAGAAAAGTTCTTTTCTCTTTTGATTGACGAGGCTCGTGATAGTTCTATAAAGGAACAAATGTCAATAGTTTTGAGGTATGTGAATGATGAAGGAGAAGTGATCGAACGCTTTCTTGCAGTGGTGCATGTTAGTGATACTTGCGCATCATCTTTGAAAAGTGCTATAGAGAATTTATTTGCAAAACTTGGACTAACAATGTTCAAACTACGAGGCCAAGGCTACGATGGGGCATCCAACATGCGCGGTGAGCTTAATGGTCTGAAGAAAAAGATTTTAGATGAACACAGGTGTGCATTTTATATTCATTGCTTTGCTCATCAACTACAGTTAGTAGTTGTCGCTACATCAACAGAAAATGCAAGCGTGAGAAACTTTTTTGATTATCTTGGTATGATTGTCAACATTACTGGAGCTTCATGTAAAAGAAAAGATGCTATTAGGCAAAAACAATATGATGAGTATGTTAGACGTGTGGAGATTGGTGAAATTTCGACAGGAAAGGGCAAAAATCAGGAAATAAGTTTAGCGCGGTCGTGTGATACATTTTAAGACAATACATAGACTGTTAGAGTTATGGAATCCTTTGAGGGAAGTACTTATTGCTTTGTCTAGGGATGGCACTGATTCTAAAAGCCGTGGAACAGCTTTGAGTTTGGCAGATAAAATGGAAACATTTGAATTTGCATTTATTGCTCATTTAATGCTCAATTTATTGGGAAGAACACATGACCTTTCACAAGCCCTGCAGTTGAAGAATCAAAATATAGGTAATGCTGTGCAAATGATTCAAGATGTGAAGGATGATTTGAAGAAATATAGAGATATTGGGTTTGACTCGTTATTGAGGGAGGTCATTACTTTTTGTTCCAAAAACGAGATCCATGTACCGGATATGGAAAATGTAATTCCAGGGCGAGTTCGAAGGACAGTTGATAATGAAGCACAAACATATCTTCATCGTTTTCGCGTTGATATTTTTATCAGGTATTTGCTTTATTATTTCAATATTTTCGTTTAACAGTATTTATGATTATTTTAATAATAATTTCGTCATGTGATCTTAGGTTGTTGATCAGCTTTTCAATGAGATGGACGATCGTTTTACTAAAGCCAACACAGACTTGTTGTTATGCATTTCATCCCTTGATCCTAGAGATTCATTTCGAAATTTTGATCGTGAAAGGCTACTACAACTTGGCAAGCTATATTCAGAAGATTTTACGGACATTGATTTATGTCGTTTAGGAATACAGTTGGATCGATATATTTTGAATGTGAAGGGGAACGAAGCTTTTAGTGAACTTCAGGATATTGGAGAACTTGGAAAGAAGATGGTTGAAATGGGGTATCACACTATCTATGATCTGGTATACCGACTTCTAGAATTGGCATTGGTCTTGCCGGTTGCAACAGCTACTGTCGAAAGATCATTTTCTGCGATGAAAATTATCAAGCATGATTTACGTAATAAGATGGGTGATGACTTCCTATCAGATTTGTTGGTGTGCTACATCGAAAAAGAAACATTTGCAAGTGTTGGAAATGAAACAATTTTGCAAAGATTTCAGAATATGGGACCGCGGAGACTTCTTTTACCGAAGACTACTTTTAACAATGTAATTTAGCCTTTCTTTATCGATAAATGTATGGTCGTGACATCAGAATTTTTTATTGTTCTTTATTATAATTATTTTCGACCCCCCACACCATAAATCCTGGTTCCGTCACTGATCATCGAGCTGCGTTTTCCAAATAAGCTTTCCGTTCGCCCTTTCCACGGCGATAACATAAGCCGGCCCAGTGATTGCGATGATTAGTTTATCGTCGGCTATGGTCGGAGTTGCTCGAGAGATTGTGAGGTTTGTGAATGGATTGATCGAAGTGAGGCCGGTTAGTTCTTTCAAGTTCTTTCCCAAACTAGGGATCCGTCGAACTGGTTCACTGCGTATACATATCCGTTCCAACTCGGGAAATAAACTATCCCGTCGAATATGGCTGGCGTTGCAGATACGTCGTGCCCAGTGTTAAATCTCCACTTGAGGCGTAGCTTCGAAGCGGTCGAAGGGCTTATTATGGATTCGCTCGAAGCATATCTTTGGTTGAAAATGTCACGCCCGTGGTTTAGCCAGTTGCTTCCTGGGAATGGTATTTCATGTGGTACCTGAAAACATAGAAAAAAATCATCTTTTTCAGACAGTTATTCAACTCGAATTTGATGAACGTGTTTATGTATAGCCCCACATGGGAAGTTCCCCGTTCACCAAAGATTTCTTATGACATATATATATAATTATATATATATAAATGTATGTGTGTGTTATACATACCAATAGGCTTGAGTTACTGGCCTCAATGAGACAAAGTAATGTAATGAGAAAGGCAGTGAAGTTGTTGTAATTATGCATGGTTAGTATTAGGAAGTACGATGAAGGATGAAAATGGAAACTTTGGAGAATTTAATTTGGGCTTTTCAAGTCGTGATGTAGTAATCATATGATAAGGTGGGGCTTTATAAGGAGAGACAATGACGTCGCTAGACTCGTTGACCTCAATTACATAACGTCATTGCATTGATGAAATTTTTTTGTTTACGTGTAGGTTTTATCGATGCGTAATTTGCTGCGACGCATGTGACCTAAATAAATTTTAAATTGCGTACGACATGGCGAATTTATTAGGTTTCAGTCACCAATTCAAACTTATAATTTTTAATTAGATACAATTCAAGTGAGAGGATGATGAGAAGATAAACCTTCCCTAGAACAAATACAATCATATGTATTAGGCCAGGTTTTGAATGAAAATTAAATGGCGTGGGAATATGAAGTATTTATTTGAAGCCGGCCGGTATGTGCCTTTGAGAACTCTGCTAGTTGAATGAAAAATGAAGTTTGACATTATTTTGTTAAAGGGATGAGAAACTAGAAATATCGAGCTCAAGATTCGTTGCGTGTGTGATCAGTTGACAATTTTAAAATTGTAATCCAATTACCGCAAAGTCACCTGCCAATATACCAATAAAAATGTCCAGATTGCAACTTTGATCGAAACTTTGTAATACTATGCTACAGTGACGCAATATAATCCTTTCAATATAATTACGAGAAACTCAAACCTAACATCGAAATCTCTTAAATTATAATCATAAAACAAAATCTTACATATTCCATTTATAATTAATATAATATAACATATGTCATTCTTAATTAGTAAAATAATTCTTCTCAACGGTCATTCTTAACTTAACTGTCATTCTTTTATGTCACTGACATCCTCCACGTATTTAATTTAGTATATCATAATAAAACTATTATGGCTGCGTAACATTATGATACAATTATACTATAAAAGATGTAATTTCTAAAATGATAGACTATTTTATAAATTTATATCACGCTATTTATTGTTTTAGAGAGAAAAAATCTCTAGATAATCGCTTTACATTTCACGGTTCAGATTGAGTAGTGTAGGTACAAAATTACCTTCCTACCAAAAAACTTTGCAGGTATCAACTTGCTGTATTTTCCTCATTCTCCCGTACTATTAAGGGCAAATTTCCACTCGGTCTCCTTTAAGTTTTAAAATTTCTTTTGAATATTCCTTGAATTATTCTTTTTGTTCAATACCGATTTGATAATTTTTCCTATTCAATATCTTTTTTAACAGACAAAAATAAACATGCTTTATGTGTTAAAAAAGGCTGGCAAATTATTATGGTATGAATTATACCTACAAAACTCGTCATTATGTCCACAAAATTGATATTATACCAACAATTTTGTCATGTAACTTTATTCCAATTCACATTCTAATATACAGCCCACGCGCCTCAAGCCAAGTGTGCTACACAGCGTGCTTTCTTTGCAGGAAACGTTTCTCCTTTCTCTAACACCTCAGCAAGCGAGTGTCGTCGTCGTCATTATCAAAACTAGTTCTTTTTTGCACGGCACTACAATACATATCATATTAAATTTAGAGAAATTCCATGTGGTAATCTCGAGTTTTCGACTTTTCCACTTGGTACCCAAAGCTGTTTTTCGATTCCGGCTGGTAACCTCGAGGTTTCGACTTTTCCAGTTGGTACCCAAAGCTTGTTTTCAATTCCGGCTGGTACTCTTGAGGTTTTATGAAATGTAATTTGGTACCCCTGAATTACTAAAACTAGATTTAAAATACCTAAAATAATCAATAATTCAAAAATAAATTATTTTTTATTTAAAAAAATAAGTTTAATTGTAAAAAATAGTATATAGTTGGGAAAAGTTATAATATTTTTTAATAGAAAAATATATTTTCTGAATCCCGCACTAACGTTGAGATTGAAAATCCAGCGTTCGTATAAAAAAATTGAAACAATTCGGATTTGGGATTCGGTAAATATAATTTTCTATTTTGAAAAATATTTATTTTCCCAACTACTATTTTTTATAATTAAAATGATTTTTCAATAAAAAAATTATTTTTGAATCTTTGATTATTTTAAGTATTTTAAATCGTTATGGTAATTCAGGGGTACCAAATTACATTTCACAAAACCTCATGGGTACCAGTTGGACTTTTCCAATTGGTACCCAAATTTTTCTCGATTACATTTTAAAATATTTTCGATCTCAACGTTCGTGCGGGATTCAGAAAATATATTTTTTTATTTTTAAAAATATTTATAACTTTTTCCAACTAATAATTAAAATTATTATTTTTTAAATAAAAAATAATTTATCTTTGAATTTGTGATTATTTAAGTATTTTAAATCCAGTTTTTAAGGGTATAACGAACATACCCTGTCTCCACATTGGATCAAGAACAGGGTCAGAAGGATCAAAAACTGCTAATTCATACAAAGCCATCGAGCCCGCCCAACCAGCAACCAGAGCTGTATGCATTATATGAACGGAAAGCAACCGGCCAGGATCATTCAATACAACGGTATGAACACGATACCAAGGCAAACCCATGGAAGTACCCCTTTATCAAAGAAAAATAGACACTACGTAACTTTATTGCATTGCATTTGAAAAGACTATACTATCCAACGGACCTCCCTTTTTTTGGATTATTCCCTAACAAGAGTTAGGTTAATATTTCTTCTATTCTGTTCGTAATAATGGAAGAATTCTGTTCGTAGGAATAAAGAGAAGCAGATTTATTCTATACTCGATAAGTACCAATATGCAATGGGGGATTAATCCCATTTTTTATGAGTAAATGTGGCCATCATTATTTCTCATTAGAAGGCCCTAGTCATAAAAATTTTCCTTTATTTATTTTATCTGTCTTTCTTAATTTTTCTAATATATGGATGGCTAAAATAAATATTGATAAAGCCAATATTCTAAATACAATAAAACTTTATTATTACGTTTCCACATCAAAAGTAATTCAGGGGTACCAAATTACATTTCATAAAACCTCAGGGTACCAGCTGGAATCGAAAACAAGCTTTGGCTACCAACTGGAAAAGTCGAAACATCGAGGTTACCAGTCGGAATCGAAAAACAGCTTTGGCTACCAACTCGAAAAATCGAAAACTCGAGGTTACCACATGGAATTTCCCTTAAATTTATTTTAATTTAAAATATTTAGTAGAAGTTATAATTTAAATTTAATTATATAAATGTATAAGTAAAAAATTAATTTATTATTAAATTAAAGATAGAATAACTAAAAATAGTAATTAAAGATAGTGGGTGGTTTTTTTAATTTAATTAATTTTTTAATAAAGCTTTAGAAAAGTTAGAGACCAAATCAAAAGTTTAGATACGCGGGTTAATTTTTTATTTTTTACTACCTATTATTTTGTAGAAAAAGTATATGCAAATTGACGAAAATTAGAGTTATGTTAGTTTTTAAGAGGTTTAGAGCCTTTGTATAATAGAATAGATTTTACATGTCATACGATTTCGTCGAATTAAATAGTATTTGTAACCGGCAACGAGTTCGTATGTGGGTGATAATTGAAAAATTCCAATTTAAGAAACAAATAATTACGTCCCAATGCTATACTTTTATTTGTCTTACTTACTACAATTGGTTTCTTTGAAACTTGTTCCATAAGCTACAATTTAGAAACATTATACAAATTGCATTGTCTTGTAATTAGATGTGTTCACAACATTAGTTGAACAAAAATTAAATGTGTTCAACATTAGTTGAAGAGAAATAAAAATTGGAATAAAGTTACATTATTGATTGTGTTTATCCGGTATATTCAATGGAAATGTTCTTCAAATTATTTTACAATAAAAAATAACAATAACCATCGGGGTTTTGGCTTGCCTACCCAACTCCACTTAATAATTGACACATGGCATAATACAAATTTTTAATTGTACGTAATTAGGATGGTCGGTGTTTTAACATTGGTGGGATAGTGTGTAGAAATGTAACTTGTAAAAATTTAAATGAAATTGGTAAATTCCTAACATAACCTCAACCGCGCACACATTTCCCCTGTTTTTTTCTTTTCTTAAAAAAGAAACAATCCAATGGTAAATGTGAAAATTACATCTAGCAATAAAAGTGTGATGGAAATAAAGAAAAAACAAATGCAAAATCGCGCCGTGCCTATCAATATAAATTCCATCATCTCAAATCCGCAGAGACTATATATCATAAACCTACAAATATAATAGTATCATTATTTAGATGCCCAATCTTTCTGGATGTCAAAGGTGTAGTTGATCTCCAGGTAGCACTTGTTGTCATCATCCACAAACTGACCGGAAAAAATAAAAATCGTGTGACACGTCTATTTACTAAAAATGACTTCAATATATAAAGACGGATAATATGAAATTACTATATATACCTTTGATCTTGCCGAGTATGATCCTCTTGCAAAATAACCAGAAGGAGTTACCTCTTCATCCAACTCATGCACATAAGGCTCAGCTTGTGGACTAAATGTACCCAACATCCTTTTTGTGCTATCAACTGCATATATAATTACATATACATAAAAGAAAATAAGGTTTATTGTCACCTTATTTAATTATCCCCCTTGTAATGTCTTTTAATAAAGTGATACCTTTGAGTCCAGTTTTCCAAACGGTGTTAGTGTACTTGAGGCCACAAACGATGTCGTTTGAGACCTTGACCGAAAATCGAAGACGATAATGGCTTCCTTCCTTGAGTGTGAACCAAAGCCCTTTAGGGTTTTGGTCTTTGGGTATGGGGAGTACGATTTCAGGTCGACCTTCTGATATGATCGTTAGGCTCTCGATCTTTACGTCGGGCTCTTGACTCTCTGGAAATGAAACACGTGTTATAATTTATAAGGATTTCATCTATTGTTTTAGGATATAAGTTTCGAAACTGAAGCAATTTGAAGACTCGTATATTAAAAGTTGCGATTTGAGAACAATAAGTTTCAAAGTTAAAACGTCTTGAATTCCTTCAAATTGCATTTATTGTCCTAAAAAACTTGCAATATTAAATTTAAGCATCCTTAAAATGACATCCTAAATACACATGATTAGAATTGTGCTCGCGGCATGAGGGCCCGCCCAGCCATTTCTCAGACACGCCAGGGAGCGGGCCTAGGCGGGCAATCCCGTGCGGACCGCGGGCTTTGTCGGGGCGGGCCTGGCGGGCTGCGGGCCGGCCTAACAGTATTATAAATAGTTACTTTTATTAAATAAATTATATAGGTTTTTAATATTTTATTGGCTTTAAGTTTTAATATAATCAAGTTTAATAACATAAATAAAGTATTATTAAAGAGATTAGATTTGAATAAAAATTGGGATTTTTACACATAAGTACCCACTTGGACAAAAACTTGTAATTTAGTACTTTGTCAGGATTTTTTTATATGTAGGTACCTAACAGAATAAATTTTTTGCACATAGGTACCCAATCCCTGAAAGTACACCAAACAACACATTTGGGTACCCTATATAACAGAAAATGGTACGACGTATGTTATATTTAGGTACGTCATATGTAACACACAGGCATGCCCGTAGGTACGACGTATCCTATATTTAGGTACCCTATATAAACGTGTTATAGTACGCAATATACACACAGGAAGGTACGATACGACTAAAGAAACTGGTAAAATTAAATCGGGTACCTATCTATAAAATTTTCTGACATGGGTAGTTATGTGTAAAAAAAATTTTCAATTGGGTATTTTTCTATAGATACCCGATAAAAATTAAATATTTTATTTTCTGGTTTTCTTCTTTCTTTAATTTTTTTTTTGGGGTGGGCCAAGCCCGCTACCCGCTTGTAGGGCGGACTGGCCTTCATTTTTCAGGCCAGCCCCGCCAACGGCGAGCTTTGCGGGCTACGGGCGGTCCCGCCCCGCCGGCTCGTTTTGACAGCTCTAGACAGAATTCCCAGAATAACGAAGCCTAAGACAAATTAAAAATATCAATTTTACACGTTTACCTTGAATTGCAGTAGCATCAACACTCCCCAAGAGTTGTTCTTTCCACCTCCTCAAGCTCTCATCATCCTTTTATTACCATTCACATGATAAACTTCTTATCATTATATTCACGTAAACTAAATCAAAATATCCAATACAAGAACTTAATTGGGAAAAAACCTTGTCTTTCTCAAGGTGTTCTTTAATGCTAATCTTGGGACCCAATTGAATATTAGCCAAATCTTCGTCGTCCTCAGTTGCGTATATCGAACTTTCGCTAGGAACACGGCTGATTCTTCCCCCACCTTCAGAATCAGACATGACTACCTCTTCTTGCATCGTCGAGCTGCTGCTGATTCTGTTCGGCTCACTGTCCGAATCTTCGTGTTTCTTTCCATCTGATCCCATTCTTTCTTTTTTTCCTAAAAAAAAGTAGTGAGGCTAAATTCTACATATGAATCATCATCAAAGAACTTATTGATCTTACCAGAAAATAATGAAAACTGTAAGAGAGCTTTGGGTAAGAGGTGATAGTGCACCTAATTATGTGCGAAATGCGAGATTAATTTTTAATTTTTTCAGGTGGTGAGAAAGAGAATGATGATAGTGATGATGGAAGATCGTCTAAAGGGTGCTAACTACTTCTTTGATGTAATAATGGTGATCCATGAAAACACATAATGCACACACTATTTTTTGTTGTAGTAATGATATGGATATTCTCCAACTAAAGAAGATGGAGTTTGTGTGCGTGTAATGAGCAGCAATGTTCGATTGAATTGTTATTCTCCATTAATTCGCCCAAGAAAAACTCCCATTTACCAGTCACGAGACGTCTGAGGGTTGCCAATCGTTGCTTCATCCAATAATAATAATGATATTTGTAATTTTCCTAAAAACACCAACTATTTTGTGTTAGTGTAAGGATATTGAAGCCATTTGAGTGATTGTTTTGTGTTAATGTACGCCTGTCCAAGTAGGGCATAAACTCATTTTAAGTTATGCATCAAGCACATATTAATATTTTTTATGTTTCTGATACGATAGAATTGGGCTTAGAGATCTCATCATAACAATAAAGTATAGAATTAATCCCGTGTATCGAGTCACAAGTTTTTTCGCAATGTGAACTTTAGAATATCTTATAAAATACTACTTTGTGATGAAGAGCCAAGATGTGATTAACCGAACCATTGAGGATTTGTGTGAATGAGTTTGAGAAAGCTAAGTATGTATTGGAAGTCTCAGTCCAACATTAATGTTTTTGGTTATTAGATATACATATATATAGGAATTTTATAGCACCTTGCATGGGTACTTGTTGCACCGGTTCGTGCTATTAAGAATCTCACATCGACATCTAAGGTTATGTCGTTTTAATTGACACCTTCTAGGTGACATTGATCGACATTTCGGATGTTGATGTGACATATTGGCGCCTTACATAACACATCTTACATGTCAATGTAATGTATCATGTCAATATGCCATATTAGCATCCGAGATGTCGATCAATAACACCTAGGTGTCAATTAAAACGACATAACCTCGGATGTCCAGATTTTTACATGGCACGAATCGATAACACGTCAAATAGCCTTACAAGTGAGGGGACAGAACCCATCTTTCTGAAAAGATAATTGTGGGAAAGATGGTGACTGTAGATGTCAATTGCGAAAATGCGCATGAAGTCAACTTTGCTCAACCATATGATATGCCAATTAGGTTATAGGTTTCTTGAAATTCAAAATGTAGGTAACGCTTAAAGCAACTAGGATTAAACGATATCAAACCTGGAATTTCAGCATAAACAAGTTCAAAACAGCAAATAATAAATACAGCAACATCCAAATGAACTCAGACAATGTGATCAAGTCTTCACTGAAGAAAACATTCGGAAAAGGACAATAAACGGCATACGAAATTTGACTCGGGCACAAGCAATTCAAGCACCACTCGCACCCTTGCCCTTCTTTCTCTGAATCTTCTTCATGTAGAACTCAAGCTCTTTGCCCTCCAAAATATACCTATTTACAGACAAAAACTTAGTTCGAAGTTGGAAAAACATCATGTCAACGACCAACCAACATATTTTCAGGAATCTTTCAGAGTTTCAGGACTAAGCAGTGTAGGCAAAGACAGGAACCATTTCTTGCTTGCCAAAGAACATCATGAGAATAAGCCCAGATATTAATCACGAGAAAAGCCTTAAAAATGAGAAAAACTTCATATACCCATCTGCACGACCACATTGGCCAGGGCGTGAGGAGATCGCAGCAAGCAAACGCCCTCCGGCAAACTGCTCCTCAACGTGGGATTCAATCTTGCGTTCTTGCTGACGCTTTTCGATCTTTCTCTGAACATGGTTGCTCTTCTTCACTTCCTCAGTTGGGGCAGCTTCGCCCTCCTAAAACACACCACTTACGTAATCAGAAAACCAGACAGAAAACCATCACTAGACTAAAACCAACTATGGTTTAGGTATCAGTAATCCATACATACCTCTCCTTCCTTTTTTGCAGCAGTTTTCTTCTTGCGACCAATGTCGACACCATAGTGCTGGTGATACCACTGCTTGAAAGGAGCAGCATCCACTTGAATAATAGCACCCTTTACCAAGGTTTGTGTCCTAACAAGCTCGTTGTTCGAGGCATTGTAGACCACATCGAGGATACGGGTTTTCCTAGTGACTGCCTCACTTCCCCAGGAAAAGTTTCCAGTGTCTAATCTCAAGGCACGCCACTTTACGTTTCCTCCTCGAACTCTGACCCTTCGGACAGTTTTGTTGCTCGAGAGCTTGGTGTTGGCAGGTTGCCTTCCGAGCTCATACCTAATATAATACATAACTTGATGAGGGCAAGCTTGGTGCCAATTTTGATTAACAATAATATGCAGAAAGATCTGAAAGTCACTTCAACTTACAAATGTTCGCTAAGAAAATTGAAAAGTATATAAACATATTCATATAGGGTCACAAATGTGGCTGCATAGCCACATCTGAAGCAAATGCAACATAAGGGCAATATAATACCCCAAATCATATTCGCAAGCATACATGGAGAGTACAACGAACAAGCCAATGAATCAAACAGATACGTAATTTACAGAGTGAAATGAACGTTCAAGACCTACTATTTCTCAAGCTATAATTTCTTAAATCTAAAAGGAAACCGAACATAGAAAAGAGAAAATCCGCAACTTACTTTCTCTTCTTCCTCCAAGCCTTCTTTTTTCCTCCAGTCGCACGTCTCTTGTGCATAGAATCACGCGAGATACCTGAATTGAACAAAGAAAAAGGAAAAGAGAAGGCATTGACATCCCACTCAAAGAATTTCAGGGGAAAAAGGATCTTCAATCATATATCGTGATACAACTAGTTTGATCTTCTTACCCATGGTGAAGGGAGACGAAGATTAGGATGTCGGGCGAGTTCTGAAACAGAGTGTGTTGAGGAGAGGCTGCGGTGCGATTAAGAACGAGACTGAATTTATATGACTAGCACTTCAAAGCCCTAGAGGATGGTAAATTACAAAAAAGATCCACCTTCGAATAATTTACGAAGTGGGTCACTTAAGTTCAATAATCACTTATCTACCCCATATCGTTACATTACCATGTTGGTGCGTTTGGTTATAAGCATCCATATTAAAGCCCAAGATAAATTATTTAAACTGGGCCAAGATAGTTTGTTTAAAAGGTGTTTGGTTTATTTGTTAACAGGCCATTCTTAATAATTTCATGTTTGCTTTACACGGTTTATTAGATAGTTCCAAATTAAATTTTCACAAAAAAGACCAAATTGTCCTCATCTTCTTAAACGAAAATGAAATCAGGTTTTTCACCTAATTTCGAGGTCAAGAGGCACACCACCGATTCATAGAGGAAGATTAGTTCTAACAGACCAAGAAACATGTGGGAAGAATCATTTATTCGCTTTCACCACTGGTACAAAATTTCATTCTCGCTTGAGATTACTGATCGAACACCCACTGTTATGTTAAAATCTGATTTGAATGCCTAATTGATTCGAACACCCACTGTTATCAGATTATTTCAAGTTTGGCATGCCTAATTGAAATGGTTGAGAAAAATCCACAAATAAAATCCACAAAGAGCAACAACTAACGACAAAATCTTCGTCAAATTCATCAAACAAATCAGCAACATCGAACCAGGTTAAAATTAGATGCCAAAAACGAAAAATTAACTTGCTATAATAAAATGATCGCAAGATAAATTCCAAGGAAATGATACAAAACACAAAATATATGCTTTAGTTTTTCATCTGCTCATACCGAGTTCTTGGAGACTCTGCAACCACAAAGCTCCGATTTTTCTTTTCAAGTCGAACCGAGGAGAAACGATGTTAGGGCTTGTGAGGCTTGTGATTTGGTATTAGATAGAAGAAGGATAATTTCGTCAATTGACTCATTTTTTATACGGGTTTAATTTTATCTTAGTTATGCCAGGCAGATTATTTATGACGAGGCCCGGAATATTTTCTTGGGCTGTTTATTAACTTCGGGCCGGTGGAAAATAAACCAAACACCAGCAAATGGGTTATTATTTGTGTTATCCGGTTATATCTAGGAAAGCAAACGTGCCCTGTATGTACTACTAGTAGTAATCTTTGCATGTGTGCATATATAAATATATAATTATTAAATTTATTGTAATGTAGAGAAATTAATTTAAATTTTATTATATTATAAAAATAAAATAAAAACTAACTAAAAATAATAATTAACTAAAAAATGTATGTAAAAAATAGTGGTTTGATTTTTAAATTTGATTATTACTTTTTTATGTGAAATTGTTGGGGGAATTTTATACCCAACCTTAAGGCTTAGTAAAATAAAATAAATGCTAATATTTTTCAGTGACCTTAAATATAATTCTTGATCGATCCCATCTCCATTTTTATTATCCAACCGCCATCAATTTCTTTTCAATTAGGTGTCGGGGAACTCTGAGATTTTCATATTAATCCTTAGTTAACTAAAATTTCCATTTTCTAGTTTATATGAAGCATACAACATTGTGAGAAGGAAAACATTGTGTATCAAAGATTCAAAATAAATATAGATAGTGTAACTGCAGACAAGGTACAAGAACTCGTACTCATACATAACCAATTATTTCATTTTTCTCAAGGACTGACAAAACAGTGAAAACGATTCCTTCAGTTCATTTGGTAGAGGCAGTGCTAAAGGAGGAAGAACACCAAACTGCTCTTTTCTAACCTTTGAGGAAGACTGATGAGCAAGCGCTGGTTGTTGCTTGTTAAGGCCTTCGATTATGAAGGAGAATGCCCCGAAAGTGAGGCAGCTTTGAAGTAGATTTTGAGGTGCACCTGTGAGAGATGGTAAAGTTTAATGATGTTATAGCAGTTAGACATTTTCCACTTCATGGAGAGAGAGAGAGAGAGAGAGAGAGAGAGAGAGAGAGAGAGAGAGGACCTGGGAAACTTAGAGCAAGGCCAGTGCAGCAGCCAGCAACGCCAGCGTTTATAACTGTAGATAAAGAAAGGTTAATATGCGAAAAGATTGAGTCGGAGAGGGTGCACCGTAAAGCTAAAAGATTTTTACCATCATCTTTCCCTCGCAGTCTCTTGAGGAAGCACACGACTAAGCTGTGAACTCCAGATAAAACTGCAAAAGTCTGAAAGGAACGTGCGATATAAGTGAAAATGAAGGGATGCGTGAAACGTTAGAAGAAGCCCAATTGCAAGTTATGACATTGTACCTTGGCCGAAGAACCAGCTTCTGCAAAAGAACCCTTGAGTCCCTTCTTCTTGATCGATCAACCCAGAACCTGATATATACGAATCCTGGTGTGAGATTGGAATGCACATAGTTCTAATCTAAAGCAGTGTCTTCAGAACAGTTCAATGTCCAAATCCTACAAAACTACTGATAGACACACTATCTATAAGCCACAACAGAAGCTCACGTAAAGTTCGATCAGCATGCCATAGTTGTACTTAAACGATTATCATTTAACTCCAACAAATGTGATTTAGACAGTTGTTTACCACTTGAAAATCACATAATTACTGAACACAGCCACCAGTATTTTTCAGTTTTAACATTGCAATACCATTCCCAAGAATTTCAAACCGGTTTCCATACATATGAATGAGTAAATCATCAAACACGAAATACCCAAAGCAACTACCTATAAACTAAAACAAATATGTCACAATTTCAAGACGTGATGCATAGTTTCCAAGCTCAGAGCACGGAGCATACAGTCATCTCAGCCAAAGCTAAACAATGTGAAAACTGAAAACAGACGTCCGTACATAATTATTCCGTCAGACAGACACAACAGTCCAAAAATTCAGGATTTTACCGTAGCCAAAAACCGAGCCCATCAAAGCACCGGCAGCTGAATCACCGGCAAACCTGAAGAGGCAAATTAGAGGAGGACTCGACGAATTGGGCGAAACTACTGAATCCGAAGCGACATTGGGATTCGAATCGGAAACATTCTCCACCTCCGAGTCCGATTCGGAGCTCATAGGGTTAGGCGGCGCCGAAGACGACATCTTTATTTCGCTGTCGCGAGAAATTGATAAAACCCTAGCAAATCAACAACAGTGTGCTTTCTCCCCTTCTTTTGTTTTGTTTTACATAGATGCACGAGATAAGATATTCGAGAAGAACCTCATCAACGACGTCGTATATGTCCAGATCATCAATTCTATTTTATAAAGCATGAGGTTAATATAAAAAAAAAAACTGTTATTCACACAATTCATTTGGTCTGTCAATTTATCAAATTTATCTTACAATTAATAATTAATTTAAAAAATAAAAATATTTTGTTTTACATAAACATTACATTATGTTCTACGCGTAAAAGTTGTATATTTCTATTTGTAGTATATATTACTATTTTAGTATATTGCCAACTTTTTTTTTGTAGATAATACTATATTATTAAAACAATTGCCCAAATACCAATCAATTTTATTTATTACATGTGCTAAAAATACTAGTTACTATATTTTTTTTCAAAGAAATTACTATAATTTATTTCTCGACCAAAATATGAAAAAAAACAAAAAAACTACATAATTCATCCTGATGCTTCTCATGAGCTGCAACTAAAAAAGGCCAGCAACACAAAAACACACCAAAATGCAAATAAATCACTCCTTAGCATAACATTTTTCATCATCATCATTCGTCGTCGGAAATCCCGTCGAAGAACGGATCATTCAAAAGCTCGGAAGCCGATGGCCGATCCCCGACGCGGACGAGACATTTCTCGATGAACTTTCTAACATCGTCGTCCTTAACTTTTTTCATGGCCATCGGCCTAACGTCAGAAGTCACTTTCTTGTATATCTGAGCTACGCTGCTGCACTCTGCATAAGGTATCTCTCTCGTAACCATCTCGAGAACGCACATACCGAAAGAGTACACGTCGATGGCTTCCGTGTAGTTTTCGTCGTATACTTCGGGCGCCATGAACTCGGGCGTACCCAGCAAAGAATGGGCCGAGTGGTTCTTCCCCACCACCGCCGCCAGCCCAAAGTCCCCGAGCTTCACCTGTAAGAGAAAATAAGCCGTCTCAAGTGTGTAAAGACTATTATACCCTTAACTAAATGCGAAACATGAATGTTCCTCGCGGTAGAACCTCTTTATACAACACGAATGTTCCTCGCGATACGCAAGGGGACAACTTATTAATAGCAGGACGTTATCCTGGAAAATGACAAAAATACCCTTAAATCTAAGGCTACTGACTGAAACATGCTGCCAAAGTTCCTCGGGCCAAAGGCTAGTTTCCAAAACAACCTAAGGGAAAAGAATATTTGGGTTCCAAACAAAACGTATGCTTTCGAATCGAGAAGAGCAAGACATGGGATCGATCAATCATCATTACCTTTCCAACATTGCCATTGACGAAGACGTTGCTGCAGTTGAGGTCCCTATGAATGATGCAAGGCTCGTGCGTATGAAGGTTCACCAATCCCTTCAATATCTGCTTGGACCACTTCTTCAAGGCGTTCAAAGAGACGTGCCTGTGCTTCTTCCTGTACTCCCTCAGGTTGCCCGAGCTGCAAACCTCGGTGATGAAATTAAGCGTGTTCTTCCTCTCGTCCCTCCACACGCTGTAAAGGGAAATGACGTTTTCGTCCTTGAGCTGGCTCAGCAGTCGAACCTCTGAGTAGAGGCGGTTGACCATCGCCTCGTCGTCCGAAAACTGCTGCAGCCAGACGAGGTTCCAAGCCACTTCGATCCCTTCTTTCTGATCGAATGCTCTGTATACTTTCTTCACTGCTCCCGCCCCTAAAAGCTCGTTGTATCGACCGTATCGACCCGTTGGGTCGACTTCTATGAAGTTTTCGGAGTCGTCTTCGGTCGAAGCTGCTTCTGAGCCCATGATTGTTTGAATGGTTGAGGAAATGAATATCTGCGTTATGGAGAAGTACTGTTTAGGGTTCGTTTCAGAAAAAGACTGCGCCTTTACGCGATCAAGAACCCTAATGAAGAACCCTAATAGCCTAACCTACTGATATTTTCGTCAATTTGATTTGAATTCCCACAGTTGTTGGTTTTTTTTGCGCCGACAGAGAAGCACTTTTACCCAAATTTGCAATCGCAGGACAAAGCTGTGATTATGAAAGTTCAGACAACGTCCAAACAATTATGTGAAGAGCGCATAGGATCAAAGACTCATTCGCTATCAGAAGCAACTAATGCAAGAAATTTGCAGAAGTTAGATGAAAGAAAAGAGAAACGTGCCAAGAATTTACCGTATGCTTCCTTTGAGCTCAGAAAGTCCGAAATCTCCAAGGAAAAAAGCCTTTGCTCGTTAATAGACTTCTGAGATTTATATGGGATTCGTTCCTTTCAGTATTCTGAATCTCATAAAACTGTGTATCCTTCGCGGGTTTTCGACTTTATCGGAATTATTATATCTTTGCTTTGGATAATCCTACGCCATTAAAATTATTAACCACGTGAAAAAGAAAAACCATGGTTAGTGATGAGATTAAAATTATTTCTTATCAATCCTCCCAAGTACAATAATATCTGTTTGCGTTAATGAAAACCAACAATCTTCCTTAACGATTAAACAAGAACGTTTGCCATGTGTCCCAAGCAACAGAAAACTTATTCCATTCAAAGGAAGCAAAGATCTCAACTTGAAAAAAAAAAAAAAAAACAGCGTTTCGTTTATATATATAAAACTTGGCAATCACTTCTTGTACTTGGCTACTTCGCCTTCATTAGGGAAGAACCCCATAAGCCTCCCAGCCGAGTTTTGGTAAGCATACATGAACCCTCCCATCAGACCTATCAGACCACCAGTCACCATTGATGGACCTTTGATCCCAGGCTTAATACCTTTATAAGAGAAAACATAGATCATCGGTTTGTCTCTAAAGATAAGGTAAGGAAACGACGGAAGTCAATCGAAAGCATGTAGAATTCTTTCATCGCATAGAAGAATGATACAAAAACAGTACTATATCCGCATAAGTAAGGTACTCCTCATGCATCTATTGCTAGATTGAATCCTCATATCTACAAAAAAACAGTTTTTGGTCCATGGGAAATACAAGAAAACCATCACAGTATAGCATCGATGCAAGAACCTTTCCATTTCTCAGGGAGCTTCAATGCACGCGCCAATCAGGACAGGACTCAATTAGAATATAATGTAAATTGTAAATCAACTGATTAAAGCATGGTGAGTTCAAGCTTGGCTTCGCTTCCAATCAGATAAGATTTAACAAAAGCACTTTGTTTGACTGTAAACGTTTGTTTAATAATCCAAACCCTCATTAACTGCTACAGAGATATGGCTCCACAAATCTAAAACTGAAATGCAGCTCCATTAGAAACTAGCACGATTTCAGAGGAATTGACCGAAGTGGAACAAAAGGGAAAAGAATAGCGACAATTCCGTCCAGTTCTCTACAAGTCACGGATAACCCAGTTCAACCTAATTGAAAATTCGACTACTATGCAAACGCCCAATTTACCAGTGCCCTAATTAAGCGAGAACACGTAAATGTACGATGCTAAACGAAACAGAAGGAATCGGCGAACAATCAAACCTTCTACTACACAAAGAAAATCCAATTTGCAAAGATCTTACCGGAAAGATAACCGACGACGACGGAAACGCCGGTGATGGTGGTGAGACGCATGTAATCGAGGGCGTTGAAGTTTCCCACCGTCTTCGTGAACGGAGGGTTTCGATCTACGACCGGGTATTCCGGCTTCACCGACGCCGTTATATCAGTGTTCATTTCTTCTTCACCGTTTGCGCTGATTCACTGCAACGATTGCCGCCGCTAGATAATTATTACAGCTGTGTTCTTCAGCTGATTCATCAAACGATGATTTTTAGTTTGCTGACGTGACGACCATGGAAGCTGGGCCTATGGGCTCTAATTAATGTTGGGCCGTAAAAAGCCCAATTAAATTTCCACTCGTTAGTTTAGCGGAGAAGAAAGACTGAATGGGTTCCACGTACAATTTTAACCCGTTAGTGATATCATTTTTAGGATACTCAACTTAAAAGTGTTACAATTTAAAGACAATTCACTTTCAAAATTGAAGCAATTACAGTAAAAACTCTATAAATTAATACAGTTGGGACCGGCCAAATTTATTAATTAAAAGAGTTATTAATTAATCTATAAATTAATAATCGATAAAATATTATATTAATTTATAGTGTATATTACCTTTCAAACGTCTCAAACATCAAATAACCTTCAATCTTCTATGTCCTTAACGAACGTGAAATTAAGGATCAAACCTTGGATCTCCAAAGTCTATCATACTCCCTATGATGGTAATGTACATTTAAGTAATTAATAAACATATCTTCTTTCATGTAATATGAGAATGTTTTTGCATGTGGAATTATTAATTTATAATTTATACGGAACCTATACAAATGATCAAAAGTCTATTATCTTATGATTTTAAAGAATTATTAATTTAGTACGTTATCCCCGAATCAGGACCGGCTGGAAATATTATATTAGAGAGTTTATTAAATTATCGAGTATTAATTTATAGAGTTTCTACTGTATAAGAGAAATTACAGTAAAACCTCTCTAAATTAATAACATTGGGACCGCTAAATTTTATTAATTTAGAGAGATAATAATATATCGATAAATTAATATTTTATTTATTAAACAATAAACTTTTTAAATTCAGCTAATTTAGTACTTATATATTTCATTGTTTATATCCATCCATCAACAAATTTGTTTGCAACTAATTAAATATATTCATGTATAATATCAATTCATTGTATACGATTAACAATTATATTCAGGGACATCGAAGCTCTTGGCTGCAACTTAAAAAGTTAGGAATGAAATCCAATTAGATTTATATTTTATGAAACCGCTAGTAACAATAGATTCAAATATTTATCTTTGCAATATTAATGACTTATTAATTTAGAGTTTTAATGGGACTTAATATTTATAAAGGAATTTTTTGAAGGATTATTATTTATTATTTTATCGAATTTGATTATTTGTTTACAAAAGTCCAAGTCGGGACCGGAATATTTTATTATATTAGAGAGTTATTAATTTATAGAGATTTTACTATATCTCGAGGCATAAATTTCTAGTCGGATCAACACGTGATAAATAATTTGGGAATAAATCATGTGAGGCGTCTATTGGGGATCGGATAGCTTACTTGTCGGTTTCAAGACATCCATCTTAAACAGGTGTTAAATTAAGGAAACTAACTTATAGAATTGAAGGAAATTAAGGAAAACACTTTGAATTGTCAAAACACGGTGTCCTTAAATTACTTTAGCTAGTGTCTGTAAATTATAAAGTTGGATGTCCTGAAAGTGCCATATGGCCGATGATTGTGTGACCATTTTTAGTATGAAAAATGTTTATCCGAGTATTAATGGCACTTTGCCAAGGTTAAGCCAATAGAAAACCCTACTATGCATGACATTAGATATTTTTGTAATAAAGAGCCACTTTTTACCGTATGGTAAAAGCCAGTTAATACATAATTACATGCAGTCCAAACTCCTCAACCCACCATGCATAGCTAATAATGTTCAATACGATTCAATACATAACTGTTACGTTAGAGAGAAAATTAAAGATAACAAGATTATGAATCACATGCTAATAGACAAATCCATCAAGTCATAAAAATAAAATATAGCACTAAATAAATCTACCACACTTAATCAATGAAAAATCCTCCTCCATTTTCAATTTCCACTATCATTAACTTTTTTTATTTAACCCCCCTTTATTTTAATATTTCCTACAAAAGAATCTTCTTTCTATATTTTCGTAATAAAATAAACGTAGTAGATCTCAACTTACTTTTCCCCACTACTAGTCAAAACGCGTCCATGTCTATCTATAAATAAATCTCTGTACTGTAAGTTGCAACACACAAAAACCAGAAAAAAAAAAGGGAAGCAAAAAAGAGAAGAAAAATGGAACTCTTCGAAAAGGCAAAGGACTACGTCGCCGACAAGATCGCCGACATGGCCAAGCCAGAAGCTACGATCACCGACGTCGATTTCAAAGGCTTAGGCTTAGACGGACTAACCTTGCTGGCGAAGGTCGACGTGTCAAATCCCTACTCCGTGCCCATCCCAATCGGAGAAATCGCCTACAAGGTGAGGAGCGTGAATGACGTCATCGCTTCGGGCGCCATACCCGACCCGGGTTCGCTCAAATCGAAGGACAAAACGGGTCTCGAGGTGACCGTTAAGGTCCCCCACGGCGCCGTTCTCAGCCTGATAAAGGACATTGGCGGCGATTGGGACGTTGATTACGTGCTGGAGATTGATCTGATCGTCGATCTGCCGGTGATCGGAAACGTGACGATTCCGATACGTTACAGAGGCGAGATGAAGCTGCCCACCGTTAGGGAGTTGATCTTCGGTAAGACGGAGGAGGTGGAAGGAGGAGGAGAGGGGGTGGTCGGTGGCGAGGGCGGCGGCGGCGCTAACGTGGAGATTAAGAATTGGTTAGGGTTTTTGAGCCCTTTCTTTTTCTTTCTCCTTTCATCGTTTACGCCTTTGATCGGATTCAATAAACGGCCCTTTCATTAATGCTGTTTCTTGGAATTTTTTGGGAGTTGAAATAAGTTGACTTGAAAATACCAACTGGGTTTATATTTTATCCAATTCACTTTTATTTAATTAACGTGACGATTGATTGAAGTATAATAAGATTAAGTTTATCATACATATCTAGATCCAACTATGAAACGAGATATAAATAGAGCGCCGAGTGAAGACCCTACAAAAACCATGCCAAATAATGAGTATACGTTGTCAATTGTCATTGTCAAATAAATGTGATTTATAATGTCAAACAATATAAATATATATATATATATATAACTACTCCCTCAGTGTCACACTCCTTCAATACTTAGAAATTTTTTTTCCTCGAAAAGACGGGACGGACCGGCTCGACACGATATTAGATTATCGGGCCGATAAGCCTTAAACACTCGACACACACTTTGCGGAATTTATCGAACACGATATTTACGGGAAAGCCTCCCAACCCAACTTTTATTAATCGGGACTTTAGTACAAGGATTACAAGTACAAGGATTCTTGAAAGAGCAACTCGCCTAAGCTAAGTATCTTGCTACAAAATGCTAAGAACCCTAATTTTTGAGCTATGAGGTGAATGAATCAATTAAGAAGCTAAGATCATCTATTTATAGAAATCGAACCAAGCTTCCTCAAGAAGTTTCCTTAATCTCCAAGTCTTCAAGAGTTAAGCTTGCCCATGCTCTTGTGGGACCCATGGGTAATGGTGATGTATTTTTGAGGTTAGGGAGAGCCATGCCTTGAAATGATGGTTAATCATTTTTCATAAGTCCTTAACTTAGTCCATGCCTCTTTTAACCCTATTATCTCTTTCTTGGCATGTCCGCCACTTGTCGCCATGCATGTCGCCCATGTGTCGGCCAATGCGCGCGTCACATCGCGCCGGGCTGCCCCGCTCGCCGCTCCCGCTCATGGCCAACTGAATGCGCACGCGTCCGCGCGCTATGCCGCTGAGCCAGGCGCAGATATTCGGGCGTCTTCGGCAGCCACATTGCTTGCGCGCCATTTAGCCGGGCGAATGGAGTCGGCCCTGCGTGCCTTGCGCACGTCTTGGCGCCGATGTCTCGTACCATGCCTAAGTATCGCCCACCATTAGATTTTCTCCTTAACATTCTTTCACCGTAACTTGGCGCTGCTCCTTACGGGCGCGCCCCGTATCGGCCGCTCTTTCGTCGGCCGCCATTGACCCGCCGGTCAACGGTCAATTCCGGTCAACCTCGTGACAATCCTCCCCCGGCCGACTCGTCGACGCCCTCGTAGACGATCCCGGCACCTGGGATTTTAAGTACTCATTTACTTCCTTATGAAATTGCCATAGGTCTTCGCCTCGTTCCCACGACATATCTACGTCTGGTTCGCCTCGCCACTTGATGAGGTATTCAAGTGCGTTGTGCGGTGATGTGTCGCGCTTCCGGTGAGCTACGATCCGCTCGATCTCGCGGTCGTATTGTCTTCGTGGGGCTGATGGGATGCTTAGCTCCGGGCGACGTTCGGGGTCTTTATCCTCAAAGAATGGTTTGAGGCAACTCACGTGAAAAACCGGGTGGACTCGGTATTTGGGCGGTAGCTTTAATCTGTAAGCCACCCTTCCGATCCGGCTCACAACCTCGAACGGTCCATCATACTTGGACACCAAGCTTCGCGCAAGTGATTGGGCCTTCCAACTTGCTCGTAGTTGGGGCGTGAGCTTGAGCCAAACCTTCTGTCCAACATCGAACTCCATGGGGCGATGGCCGCGGTCGTAGTATTTCTTCATCCTACGGCCGGCCTTGGCAAGACTGTCGCGCGCCTCGTCCCATAGGATTTGTCGGCCTCGTGCAAATCGATATGCGGCCGGGCACTCACCGTCCGTGCTCCTCAAGGTGAGACTTTGCGGCATGAGCGGTTGGAAGCCATAGACTATCTCGAAAGGGCTCTTCTCGGTCGCGGAGGATTTGTGAAGGTTATAGCTGAATTGCGCCGCGTCGAGGAGAGTCGTCCAGTTTCTTTGGCTGGCCGAGATGTAATGTCGAAGATATTCCTCAAGCATTTGATTCACACGCTCGGTTTGGCCGTCAGTTTGCGGATGGTAGGCGGATGAAAATCGCAGCTTGGTTCCAAGCATCCGAAACAATACCGTCCAAAACCGACTAGTAAAGCGGGTGTCTCGATCGCTCACGATATCTTCGGGCATGCCGAAATGCTTGACCACATTTCGGAAAAAGAGGTCCGCGGCAATGTCGGCGGGACACTCTAATGGGGCTGGAATAAAAA
This sequence comes from Craterostigma plantagineum, assembly GCA_027422505.1. Lineage (NCBI taxonomy): Eukaryota > Viridiplantae > Streptophyta > Magnoliopsida > Lamiales > Linderniaceae > Craterostigma > Craterostigma plantagineum. The sequence goes on along the minus strand of JAPQWV010000003.1, from coordinate 27,843,012 downwards.
TGGCCATCTTTGAAAATCGGTCTACGACTACGAAGATCGAAGAATTACCATGGATTTTCGAGAGCCCAACGATGAAATCCATTGATATGGATCGCCATGGGCTGGTTGGTACCGGTAAGGGCTGAAGAAGTCCCGCAGGCTTGAAGTGCTCGGCTTTGTCTCGTTGGCACTTGAGACATGTGCGCACAAAAGCCTCAACATCGGCCTCCATCTTTGGCCAATAAAATTTTCGGGACAAAAGTGCCATCATGCGGATAACACCGGGATGGCCTGCCTACTTCGGATCGTGGTGCTCCTTGAGTAGCTCCCGCCGGAGAATTCCCGCCGGTACGTAATATCGGCCACCATGAGTGACCAACAAACCATTTTCCAGCCAATATCGCTTCACATGGCCCGACTCGACGTCTTCCTTGAGCTTTTTATAGGCGGCGTCATTCTCGAATTCCCGCCTCAGCCGTGCATCGAAGTTGCTCGCGGCTTCACTCAAGGCTGTCAAGGTGTTGAGGTGCGGCATCCGACTCAAGGCGTCGGCCACCTCGTTTTGCTTGTCGGGCCGGTGCACCCAATCGAAGTCAAATTCGCCCAAGAACTCCTGCCAACGGGCTTGTTTCGGAGTGAGTTTCTTTTGGGTTTTGAAGTAGGTGTTCGCCACATTGTCGGTGACGATCACGAATCGGGACCCAAGTAGGTAGTGCAGCCAAGCCTCGAGACAATGAATAACTGCCGTCATTTCCTTCTCGTGGGTAGAATAGCGGGTCTCGACATCCTTGAGCTTCCTTGATTCGTATGCGATGGGATGCCGACTTTGAACAAGGACTCCGCCAATGGCTTTTCCCGAGGCGTCGGTGTGCACTTCAAAGGGTTGGTTGAAGTCGAGTAGCTTCAACACGGGTTCGCTTGCTAGGGCTTGCTTTAGCCTTACGAACGCGTCCTCGCATGGCTCGTCCCAAGACCACTTCATCTCCTTCTTAAGAAGGTCCGTCAGTGGCGCGGCTATCTTCGAGTATCCTTTGATGAAGCGCCGGTAATAATTGGCCACGCCGAGAAAGGACCGCAACTCGCTCACGTTGGTGGGGTGCGGCCACTCCATCACGGCCTTGACCTTGCCTTCATCCATGCGGATCTCGCCTCCCTCGATGACATGGCCGAGAAAATTGATTTTCGTTTGGCCGAACTCGCACTTCTCTCGCTTGATGTAGAGTTTGTTGGCGCGTAGTTTTTCGAACACCGCCTCAAGGTGTCGAACGTGCTCGTCTAGTGTCGAGGAGTAAACTACAATGTCATCGAGATACACAACGACAAACTTGTCGAGATATTCATAAAGTACGTCATTCATGAGATTACAAAAGGTGGCCGGGGCGTTAGTAAGCCCAAACGGCATGACGAGAAACTCGTATGAACCATATCTTGTTACACACGTAGTTTTGACTTCGTCTCCTTCGGCTATGCGTACTTGCCAATATCCCGAGCGAAGGTCTAACTTTGAGAAGTACCGGGCCTTCGCGAGTTTGTCAAAAAGGTCTAGCGCATTTGGGATGGGGTATTTGTTTTTGACGGTGACTTTGTTGAGCGCACGGTAGTCCACGCAAAATCGGAGGCTCCCGTCTTTTTTCTTTTGGAATAACACCGGAGATCCGAACGGTGCTTTGGAGGGGCGGATGAGCCCTGTTTCTAACAGCTCATTAAGTTGGCGCCTAAGTTCGTCGAGCTCCTTAGGGTGCATACGGTAGGGTGCCATTGCGGGTGGACGTGCGTCGGGTTCAAGCTCAATCTTGTGGTCGGTCGGCCTTCTTGGCGGAAGTTCCTTCAGCAGCTCCGGGGGCATGAGGTCGTCGTAGCGCGCCAAAATGTGTCGCACGCTACTTGGGGGCTGCGGTTGGGACGGGACCTTCGCGGCTTGCTCGGCTGGTCGCACCAAGGTCAAGAAGGTAGGCTCGCCGCGCGTTATGCCCCTCTTGAGTTGCAGTGCGGAACAAAAGGGTCCCGCCACGTCGTGCGTATGGGTCTCGTAGAGTCCTTTGATGAAGCCAGGCTGCGTTCCGTCCGCGATGAGTAGGCCGCCAAGGTGGTGCATGATCATGGCCTTTGCGTCCACCAAAAAGTCATTTCCGAGGATGATTTCGAAGTCGTCTATCTCATGGCTATGAACTCCAAATAGTCGAAGTAGTGGCCGAGTTTCACCGCCACGGTTGTCTTACCATCACAACGGTTAATGAATTTTACCGTTTTTACGGCCGTGCCATGGGGCAAAAGATATAACCCGAGTCTTTTTGCGGTGGAGGTGGAGATGTAGTTGTGGGTAGCCCCGGAATCTACCATCGCCGTTAAGTTTTGACCCAAAATAGAACAAGGGATAAACATAAGGGCGGTCTTACTCGTGCGGCGTTCCTGAAGCGTCGCAAGGTATTGTAGCTGATTAGCGAGAGGTGGCTCCGCCTCCTTGCTCTCGGCTGCGGTCGAAGCTTGCTTTTGCTGAAGTTGGTTGGCCACGGTGTAGACGGCTGACTTGTGCGGGCATTGAAACCATCGATGAGGTCCCCCGCAAAGTTGGCAGCCAGTTTTCTTGCCCGAGTTGGCCGTGGCTTGCTTGTTATGGGGCTGGGCAGCATTCGGCCGAGGCTGCGATTGGGCTGGTTTGGACGGGCTGGCCGCCGCTTGCTTGCCCTTTGCATAGCGCACACGTTGGCCGCCCCGTTTCTTATCGCCTTGGCTAGGGGTTTGAGCGGTTGTTTCGGCGGCTTGTCGTGGCCGTGGAATGTCTCGGAGTCTCTCGGCCTCGGCAAATGCGGATTGCAAGTCCGGGATGTTTCGCCTTGCTAGCTCGTTCTGCGCCCACGGAGAAAGACCATCAAGAAAGTTATATACCTTGTCGGCCTCCGACATGTCCTTCATGTCTAGCATGAGGAGATGGAACTTCTTGACGTAGTCATGGATGGACCCAACTTGCTTGAGCTTTCGGAGGGCATCACGGGCGTGCCAAGCGCTATGTTGCGGCAAGAAATGAGCTTCAAGCTCGGCTTTGAGGGCTGCCCAAGTTGTGATGCGGGCGTGTTCGTTGTCGTGCGCCTCGCGCTTGCGCGTTCTCCACCAAAGCTTGGCATCGCCAACAAGGTAATGGGCACATACCAAGACTTGGTCATTTTCTGCGACATGGGCGGCCTCAAAATATTCTTCCATGTCGTTGATGAAGTTGCCAAGTTCCTTGGCTTCGCGCGCGCCATCGTACGTCTCGGGTTCGGGCAGTTTGTGGCGCGGGTTGGAAGAGCCTTCGCCTTGGCTCACCATGCGGCGAAGCACCCGAATCTCAGCCTCAAGCTCGTCCCGGAACCTTGAGTTAGCCTCAGCTTCCTCCTCAGTTTTTCGGGACAGTGCCTCAATTGAGTCGCTCGTTGTGGCTGCAAGGTGGTCGAACTTGCCGGTGAGGTCGCTAACGATTGTTGCGCCGGTATCTACGGCTTCTCTCACGGCGAGGAGCTGTTCCTCCAGCTCGGCAGGGACGGATTCTTTTAACGCATCCAAGGCCTGCTCGATGATAGCGAACTTACGTTCGAGCTCGGCCACTTTGGGCCTCAACGACGTGTAGCCGACCAAGAGTGGGTCGCTAGGATCTTGAGGACGGGATTCACTCTCCAGAGCGTGAAAAAGGGCAGCGTGTGGATGTTGCAACGAGGCTCTGATACCAAACTTGTCACACCCCTTCAATACTTAGAAATTTTTTTTCCTCGAAAAGACGGGACGGACCGACTCGACACGATATTAGTTTATCGGGCCGATAAGCCTTAAACACTCGACACACACTTTGCGGAGTTTATCGAACACGATATTTACGGGAAAGCCTCCCAACCCAACTTTTATTAATCGGGACTTTAGTACAAGGATTACAAGTACAAGGATTCTTGAAAGAGCAACTCGCCTAAGCTAAGTATCTTGCTACAAAATGCTAAGAACCCTAATTTTCGAGCTATGAGGTGAATGAATCAATTAAGAAGCTAAGATCATCTATTTATAGAAATCGAACCAAGCTTCCTCAAGAAGTTTCCTTAATCTCCAAGTCTTCAAGAGTTAAGCTTGCCCATGCTCTTGTGGGACCCATGGGTAATGGTGATGTATTTTTGAGGTTAGGGAGAGCCATGCCTTGAAATGATGGTTAATCATTTTTCATAAGTCCTTAACTTAGTCCATGCCTCTTTTAACCCTATTATCTCTTTCTTGGCATGTCCGCCACTTGTCGCCATGCATGTCGCCCATGTGTCGGCCAATGCGCGCGTCACATCGCGTCGGGCTGCCCGCTCGCCGCTCCCGCTCATGGCCAACTGAATGCGCACGCGTCCGCGCGCTATGCCGGTGAGCCAGGCGCAGATATTCGGGCGTCTTCGGCAGCCACATTGCTTGCGCGCCATTTAGCCGGGCGAATGGAGTCGGCCCTGCGTGCCTTGCGCACGTCTTGGCGCCGATGTCTCGTACCATGCCTAAGTATCGCCCACCATTAGATTTTCTCCTTAACATTCTTTCACCGTAACTTGGCGCTGCTCCTTACGGGCGCGCCCCGTATCGGCCGCTCTTTCGTCGGCCGTCGTTGACCCGCCGGTCAACGGTCAATTCCGGTCAACCTCGTGACACTCAGCAACTTCGTCACATAAGTTGCTGGGCACGCAAATTAAGGTGACATTATTATAATAATATAGTACAATGAAAATGTAAAAAAGTATATATTTGACACGTCTTTTAAGAATATTAAATATATTGTATTAATTGTTTGTGAATGTCTCCGTCCCAAATTGTTCTGGACATTTTACTATGTCGAGCGTCCCAAACCTTTTTGGACATATCATTTTATAGCAAAAAACTACTACAAACAATTATAATACTATTAAATATTCTTAAAAGACGTGTCAAAATATACATTTTTTCACCTTTTAATTGTATTATATTAATACGGGAAAAAATTGTACTATATTATTAAAATATTTAATTTCATAAAAACCGTGTTATACCCCAAATATCCAAAACGGTTTGGGACGGAGGGAGTTGCTAAATAAGAAAATGTAATAAAATTATTGGGATGTCCGAAATGGAAAAGTGTTATAAAATTAGGGGAAGGGAGCGACTATATTAATAAAAAGAAATAGCAGAGGTTAAGCGGTACCTATTGCATTTTACTCATAAAGGAATGTGAGGAAAAACGTGATTGGCCATTCGTCAGCTAGAAAAGTCAATGCGTCAACGATTGCGAGCAAAAGCAATCTGCGGCACATGATAGCGACATTCATGGAATCATGGACATCGTGCACAGCTGATCCGAGGTATTCAATTCACTGATCTGTCTTCTCCTACCCAATTTTTTTTTTCGCGATGATATGTAGTATCGATTCTCCGCTCAATTTCAGTTGATGATATTTGATTTGGTGGATTCACTCGTTCGATGATGCTTGATTATATATGTTAAAATCGAGTAGAGAAGCATCGCGCATGTAATCAGATTTTGAATTGGGTTTTCTGACGTTTGCAGTAAGTATTCTGCCCTACACTGATGCCCTCTTTTGGTAACTTTCATGAAATTGCAGAACTTTACTCTGTGTAATATGAGTTTCTGTGTAGTTTCATCACCAGTTTAAACATTTCTTCACCTCTATCATTTGCAGTCTGCATACTTATGAGTTGTGACAGACGATCAGCTTGAAGAAGATGACGACTACTAACAAAGGTTGCCTTTTCGGTTCTTCCGTGTCCTCTTATTGTTGCCTTGGTCACTTCATCTGAAGTTAACAATAACAGATTTTGTATCTAAATCGAATCGAATGATTTTTTCTCTTAATTCGTAAGCTAATCTGCGCTGCTTCGCAGGAACTGCTATCGTGATTATGGGGGTTAGCGGTGCTGGAAAATCGTAAGCACATCATCTCATCCGCATTTTCCTCTGTTCAATGATTTTTCCAGATATTATCACTATCGAATTCTGTCCTCGTCTGAAGAACGATCGGCGAGATGCTCGCAAAGGAATTCGACGGGCGATTCATCGACGCAGACGATTACCATCCCCAGTCGAACAAAGGTTAGCTGTAATAGCTCATGTAATAGATTACAAACAATCTTTTTTCCCAGCAATAAAAGGAATACGAATTCAAACAATGCACAGATAAGATGAAAGCTGGGATACCCCTTGCAGACGAAGATCGAATTCCATGGCTTGAAACCCTAAGAGACGCTCTGAGGCACAGCTTGGAGACCGGTGAAACTGTAATCCTCGGTTGTTCTGCTCTGAAGAAGCACTACAGAGAAATTCTAAGGTGCGCAGATTCGAAATACTTGGCGGGCTCTTATATATGCGATGTGAAATTCGTTTTGCTCGACGTTTCCTCTGAGATTCTTGCCGCTCGATTGGAGGAGAGGGCTGCTCGAGGACAGCATTTCATGCCCGCAAAGTTATTACAGTCTCAGATAGATTCGCTTGAAGTCGACGAGTCTGAAGGGATAATCAGCGTCGATGCTTCGGTCGATCCTAAGACAACTCTTAGAGCTGTTCTTGGTCGAGTAAGTCCATGTTCTCTCGTATGAACACAAAGGAAACCTTGAAATCGAGCCATGGAAGGGAAACCGTAGGACCCTTTCTATGTGTTTTTGTGGCTTTATTTTTATTGCAGATATACATTTGGCGTTGGACAGTCAGTAATTTGTTGGTAACTAAGATTTAAATCAATGTGAAAATGTTCAACAAGTTTTATTTCTTTTTAGTATGTGTGTGAAATGTACAAGGCTCGTGATTGACACCAAGCCATACCTATCGATTTTTTTTTTTTTCAAACGAATAGTTCAATTAGGATTAAGTACAAGCCCTATGGTGCAATTTCATTTTTTCTTTTATTTAAAATGGTTCTCTTATTATTATTATATTATTATTATCATCATTCTCAATGGATCAGTAGGGATAAAAAAAACAAATGGATTCAATATCACTAGGGGTTACATAATTAAAATATATATGGAGGAGGAATAAAAACAAATGGATTCAATATAACTAAGGGTTACACAATTAAAATATATATAGAGGTATACAAGGTAGAAATGTTAAAATATAAGAGTGTATTTGTCTGTAAATATTTTCGAAAAGATCACTCTATCACCGTGATGTAAGTCACAAGTTTTTTCAAGATGATTCAAAACTCAAACTATCACCTCATTTCATCACCTTGGTGATCAATCATTTTAGTGATGATGCATCGCAGTCAAATAAATACATTGATATGACATGGAGATTAGGGTGATGTTTTGGAGAATTACCCGAAAACAAACGCTCTTAACATATACTTCTTCCGTTCCTAAATACAAATCATTTAAGATGCACACATATTACTAATAAATAAAACAGAACCTCTATTATACTCTTAATTAATTTATACTCCCTTCGCCCGCTAATTTATCACATTTTTTCATTTCGGGCGTCCAAATAATTTTATCACCTTTCCTTTTTGGGTAAAAAATTAAACACCATTTTTGGAGGGAAACGTAACTAGTGGGAATACTTAAGAAAATGTTATAAATTTAAGCAAGTTGTTTATATCTAATCTCATTGTACTATATTATTATAATAATGTCACCTTAATTTGCATGCCCAGCAACTTATTTGATAAAGTTGTAGAAAGAGATGGAGTACTATTTAATTAATTATTTTTATTTAAGATGAGAGGTAAAATTTTAAGAGTTCAAGCTATTTTCTTAAAAAAAAGATAAAATAAAAGTTTAAAACGACATTATATTTAGGAACCGTGGGAGTATATTATAATAAACAATATATATAATGACGCAAAATATAAAAAATTTATATTTGGTGACATATTGCTTGTTGCATGCAAGCGCAAAGATATTATGTATAATGACGTGTGAGGTCAGTCACCGAAAGTCCTTCGAGAAAGACGAACGTAGAAAATCCTTTTCCTTGACTACTGCAACGACCCAGAAAATTCAACGTAGACAAACTTGAAAAAAGAAAATGGAATCGACCAAACAGAGTTGAAAAACAACGTCGATCGTCGGAGAATCACACGCAACAACCATGAACCGAAGATCGCTCCAACACTTCGCCGTCGCCGTCGTAACATCCCTACTGATGGTCCCTTTCTCCGACGCATCGGACTCCATAGATACAACAGCTCAAGTTATTATTACAGATGACGGCCAGCAAACTCTTACATCATCCGACGGAAGCTTCGAGCTCGGATTCTTCAGCCCAGGAAGTTCCAAGAATCGATACGTAGGCATATGGTACAAGGAATCATCCAATTTCCCCGTCGCTTGGGTTGCCAACAGAGACAAACCCATCACCACCACCACCACAAACCCATCACCGTCCGCCGCCGCCGCCCTAAAACTCGCCGGCAGTAATCTCCTCCTACTCGACGGTAACGGAACCCTCGTTTGGTCCACGACTAACCACACTTCTCAGCAACGAACCCCAAAAAACCCAATCGTTGAGCTCCTCAACTCAGGCAACCTCGTAATCAAAGAAGCAAACGACGGCGACAGCCCAGAAAATTACCTATGGCAAAGCTTCGATTATCCCACCGATACTCTCTTCCCAGGCATGAAGCTTGGGTGGGACTTCATTACTGGGCGAGAAACCGTCCTCACATCGTGGAAAAGCGCCGACGACCCAAGCAAAGGAGATTACGCCTTTCGATTGGAGGTAAAGGGATATCCCCAGTTAGTCCTCGAGAGAAACGGCGGCGGCGAGGTTTTCAGGTCGGGCGCTTGGAACGGAGAAGGGTTCAACGGCGTCCCAAGATTGAAGAAGAACGGCATCTACTCATACGGCTTGGCTATTACAGCGCAGGGAGCTTATTACCACTACGAACTCCTCGACGGTTCGATAAAGTCTAGGTTCGTACTGAACTACACCGGCTATACTCAGAGGTGGACTTGGGCTGAGAAAGATCGAGGTTGGACCATGTACTTGGCTGCGCCCACCGACGATTGCGATAATTACAATCAGTGCAAAGGTTATGGGATTTGCAACCTTGCTAATTCTGCGATCTGCAGCTGTTTGGACAGATTTGTGCCGAAATCTCCTGAGAAATGGAAGACTACTGATTGGTCGGATGGGTGCGTAAGGAGGACGCTTACAAACTGTAAAACAGATGGGTTTATTAGGTACACTCAGATGAAGTTGCCCGACGAAAAGTACGCTTCGATTCTTTCGAATCTGAGCTTAAGACAGTGCAGAGATGAGTGTCTGAAGGATTGTTCTTGCGTGGCTTATGCGAGCTTGGATGTTAGGAATGGAGGGAGTGGATGTTTGCTCTGGGCTGGAGATTTGGTGGATATGAGGCAGCTTTACGGAGAAGAAAGGGAGATCTTCATCAGAATGGCTTCTTCTGAACTGGGTTAGATTCGATTTCGCTTCCGAAGCTTTCGAAAGTGGGAATTTTCGAATTTTTTCGAGGGAAAAAAATGGTGTTTTTTTTTTGCAGGTGGAGGGAAAGGGAGGAAGAAGATACTCGCGGGAACTCTGAGCGCTTTCGGGGCGGTTTTCCTTCTGGGAATTTTCGTTCTTACGTTGTTCGTTCGAAGGCGGAGGAAGAAAAAGCGTCCTGCTCTGAGCGAAAGAGGTAATGAAAGAAGAAAATCTGCAGGTTTACTACTCTTTCGAAGTTCTCTAACATTTGATCATCTGCTTATAGCTTTAGGTCATTACAGTGGAAGCAGCCGTGGCCATGAAGAAATGGAGCTTCCATTGTTCGACTTGTCTGCGATAAATAAAGCGACTGATAGCTTCTCTCTGAACAATAAGCTCGGCGAGGGTGGATTTGGACCCGTTTATAAGGTACGGAATTTTTCTGCATACAACGGTCTAAAATCGACGACGATTGTCTTTCTTTTTTTAGGGTGTTCTCGAAAACGGGCAAGAAATAGCAGTGAAGAGGCTTTCGAGAACTTCGATGCAAGGACAAGACGAGTTCAAGAACGAAGTCATCTTCATAGCTAAACTTCAGCATCGAAACCTCGTCAAGCTCTACGGTTGTTGCATCGAAGGGGACGAGAAGATGTTGGTATACGAATACATGGCCAATCGAAGCTTAGACTCAATCTTATTCGGTATAAAAGGAACGAGAATCGTCCGAAATTTTCTTAGCAATAATGTTCTAAAAATTCGATCTTTATACTACAGATCCTATGTTGGGCAAGGCGCTCGATTGGTCGAAACGGTTCCAAATTATTACGGGGATCGCTCGAGGGCTAATGTACCTTCACCAAGACTCGAGGCTTAGGATAGTCCACAGAGACCTAAAAGCGAGCAACATCTTGTTGGATTCTAACATGAATCCTAAGATATCCGATTTTGGGATGGCGAGAACTTTCGGAGGGAATGACGTCGAGGGAAACACGAGCAGAGTTGCGGGGACGTAGTAAGGATTAAATCTCTCAATCTAACGAATCGATGAGTCGCAAAGCCTAATTAAAACGCGTTTTTTTTTTCAATCTATTGTGATTAGTGGGTACATGTCGCCCGAATATGCCATCGACGGAATGTTCTCGGTGAAATCCGACGTATTCAGCTTTGGCGTCATAGTGATGGAGATCCTTAGCGGGAAAAGAAACCGTGGATTCTTACATGCGGAACACCACCATAATCTTCTCGGACATGTAAGAACTTTTCATTCTCGATTAAAACTCCCGTCATACCTCCCTCTCGGGGTTTTTTTTTTTAAAAAAATAGCATTCGACAAAAAAAGGTTTTTAAAAAGATAGCATCGTGACTGGTATTTTAGTCAATGGCCCGTCATCTTACAATAATATTCTCAGCTACACGGGGAGGTCAATTCGCGTTTCACATAACTATATAGACGGGTGTCCCTATCAGTAAGGGTATAATGGTCATTCTTTTTTACATTGGCTATTTTCTAAAAACAACAAATCCTATTCCCCAAATTATCCTCTCTACCACCATCTTTTATCACAAATATTCTTTCTTTTTTCTAGGGATGGATTCTGTACAAAGAAGGGAGATCCATGGACATGATCGATAGAACCCTCCTGGGCGAATCGCTCGACTCGCCGGACGTTCTGAAAAAAGCACTCCACGTCGGGCTTTTGTGCGTGCAGCAGAATCCCGAGGACAGGCCGAGCATGTCTTCGGTTGTGTTCATGTTAGAAAACGATGTGGTCTTACCTCAGCCTAAAGAGCCGGGATTCTTCACCGAGAGGAACTTCTTCGCCAACGATACTTCTTCGTTCGGTACGCAGACGTTCAGTTCTGCCGACGGAGTTAGCATTACGTTGCCCGAGGCGAGATAGCTAAAGCAATAATGATAAGCGAAAGAAAGAGAGTGAAACTATCTCATTGAGATCTATATGTATTGTTGGTTTCTTCCTCTCTTCTGTACTGATCATTCTTTTGCCTCAACTCAACTATGGAAGATAGCATTTTCCAAAAAGGTATCGCTGTGAATTATATACATCGACTATCTATACAATTTTATTAAGCAGGGCAGGGTTTGTTATAAACCGTCCAATTAGTCGGTCAATTGAGTTGTATTAGAAAAAAATTATTAAATAAAATAAAAAGAAAATCGCACACTACCTTTACTTACTATATTTAATTAATCATTAACTTACTATTTTTAATTTATTCTTTAATTTAATAATAAATCACTTTTCATTTTTAAATTATAATAATATGATATTATATATAACACACGTTTTTGGAATGTGCAAGAATACTAGTTCATTATCTGGGTCGTCTTGACTATCGTAGCTCAGCAAGTGATTGTATCATACATATGTCACATACCTCTGCACATGTTAACGATGTCAATAATGTTACACCATCACGAAAGATGTTCATACACGAACACAACAAAAAAGAAAGGTCCATTTCTCTTTCTACTGCAGATATGAAAATTGAATGATACTGAAAAATTAAACCTAGTCAGGTTTTCGCTATGTAATAATAGATTTTATCCCAATCTTTCATATTTTCATCTATGTACAACAGAAAGACTCATGGTCTCAGTTTTTCGCGTACTAACCTGTTAAAGCATACGCCACTTTCCCGGGTAAGACGAACGATGCGCACAACATCCATTTTCCAGGCGCCACAAGCCGGACTCTGTGCATTTCAACATCAAAGGCCTCCTCTTGTAGCACAGTTCTAATTCGCTGGTAATAAAATTAAATAAAAAGGTTAGATTAAGGACAATTTCATTGGTTTTGTTTAGTAATATCTCATTTTGGTGTTACCTCGAGGAAATCATATTCAGGGTCTTCAGCTTTTGAGAAACCATAGACATGAATCCTAGGCAATGTACAATCTTTACGACGGCGAGCATCTTGGAAAATGCCCCGAAACACATCTGGCATCAATGAACTTTGTTTGGTAAACGGGGAAAAACAATCATATGCAATTAAATATGTACAAATATTAGGTGGTTGCATGCATACCAAGGAACTCCACAGCATCCTTTGGCAAATTCATGACAACTTGTGTGATGGGAAGAGATATTTCATTAGCTAATACTGTTTCTATAAATCTCCTCCCATCCATGTTAAAAACCTACACATCGATGGGATTTTACAGTAAAGAGAATGTATCTTATATACTCGTGTAGAGATGCAACTTACCTCAACTTTCCTCTCAAGTTTATTCAGGACAGAGTTTCTTTCAAGATAATCAACAGCGGAAGGATTCAGATCATTAGCGTATACATGCTTGACCTTCCTCGCTGCAGCTAATGAAATGGGACCCACTCCAGCAAAAACATCACCTATTTACGAGACAAAAGTGAGAAATTCTGAGTATCAGAAGATAAGGAAACAACTAGCTGAACCTTAAACTAAATTGCGAGGATATTGAGCAACATACACACAACATCACTGCGTGTAAAGCAAGTCAGAAGCCTCTGCCTTTCAGTGGCGAGCCTTGAATTCCAATAACTGCAAAGAAGGAAATAAAAATATTATTATTACATGAGAAATTGAGAATGGAATGTTTTCCAGTTCAGCTACACTAATCGGGCCATGTAGACTTACTTACACCTTTGCTAAATCAACGTGAAACCTTAGTCCATTCTCAGATACTGTTGTGACAAGGGAATTATTTCCAGCTAAAATCTCAAGCTGCATAGTTCTGTATTCGTTTTGTATGGCGTCGACTTTGTTCACAACAGTCTGTATCTTTGGCTTATTTTTATCCAAAACAACCTGGTTTGGATATAACGAAAGATATGCACAAAAGGGTCTTTAATTTCATCAAAATACGGGACAACAAGAAGTAAAAACAACAAATCCTCGCATATACCTTAGCTATTAGGTACTTATATTGAAGATGCTCTTCAGATAAATTCAAGTGAGCGATATGTCCAACTGTTTCAAAAGCTGAAGGAATGATCATTCCACTTGGAAGCAGAGCCTCTAAGATCTGCAAATAGTATATAACGTCTACGTTATAAAAACACAGAAGGGAGCATGCTATATCGAAATAGAAGTCAAAGGATTGTTCATTGAGATCCATGGAGATATACCTCATTTAGCTGCCAGTAACTGTAAAAGAGGGTAAGTTTGCATTTCACTATTTGAAAAACCGATCTCGTCGAATGACCTTCATACTCTTGGACCACTGCCTGAACAACACAACATGTTATAAGATACAAAACGGAAACAGCGATTCGCATGTATACAAAATCTAAAGGAAGCTAATTCACTGCTCTACAAGTAATAAAACAGAAATACAAATGTAAAGTGATTCAACTATCGCATACTAACTAACCAATCAACCTAAGACGATGCACATTGTCCAAATAACAAAGACCCCAGAAAGCCCACAAACAAACCTGAATTGCCTCAGGCAAATCCTCGACTCCTTTCCCCGTATACCTCTCGTCAAGCAACAACAGCCTCGTCGAACCCATCCATTTCCTATCCATTGCAACAAAATCCTCTCCCAGTAAACCACGCAAATCCTCTGCACCATTCTCCATTTCACACTCGACAACCTCAACCATCGACGAGTCATTATTAGAAGCCTTCTGCTTCACCACGCCATCTTCATCGCTGCCCATCTTACTCCTCTTCTTCTTGGGCCTAGAAATCTTGGCCAAGTTTCTAAAATTAGCGTATCCCCTCGAGTTAAATGTCTGGGCGAGCTTATCCCGGTAGAGAACCCCATTCAACGGCTCTCCATCGTGTTCGGCCTTCCCATAAATCCTGCGACTGAGGCTGATTAGCTTACTTTCTTCTTCGCCTTCATCGCCGTCGACGGGTCTCGAGATTAGGGCTTCGAATTGGGGGTCGACTTCGTCGCCGGCGACCCTCGCTATGTTCCTGACACGTGGCCAGTTGAGGAGGTGGCCACGTAGGCGGGACTCTAGCGTCGCGCACAGATTAGCGGGGACTCTGAGCGCAGAAATGTCAAATTCACGAGTGAATGAGGACTCGTCCAAGGTCGTGACAGTCGAAGGAGGGTGTTTTGGTAAAATTGGTGGGGCTGGGGAGTGACCTTTGAGGAGAGAGGGGCCGTAGGAGAGAGCGGCGGAGGTTGGGACGGCGGCGGTGCAGATAGTAACGGCGGCGGCTCTGGCCGGAGATTGGAGACTAAGGAAAGGGATTGTGCGTGCGTGTGAGCTGAAGCAGAAACACTTGGTCGCCATGTCGTTTTGCAACGAGGCAACAAGATAATATAATTGGGTATAATTTAAATTCCCTTCAAAGTAGAATTTAAAAATTCATTTTATTAAGGGGGAAAAAGTGGACTTAAATACAACATTTGTCCCTTCAATTCCATAATTTCCTATGTTATAGTGAAGATTAGTTCATCAATGAATATCTCAACTGCGTCAAATTAAAATACATTTTATATATTTATATATATAATCTACAATTAATTAATGACGGCGGCACAAGGCGGTGGTGGAAGCGGCGACGGCGAAGCCATTTCCGCCGAGAACGAAAACGAGCAGAGAAACAAAGAGAAGACCCACCAAATAATACTTGGAACGAGCGCATCCTACGACGATTCCCACCACTTTCCCCGCGAAATTGTTGCCGCGGTACTTCGAGCTGAACCTCGAATCCAAAAACGCCGAATCTCCGACCATTATCTCCGACAAACAGCTCGAATCCGACGTGGCAGAAGAGGAATAAGACGAGAACGACGAGGAAGCAGACAACGACGTCGTACCGCTCCAGCTTGATCGGAAAATCATCGTCGACGAATCGTCGCCTGGGTCGGATATCGATGTGTAGGATGGGATCTTCTTCAGGAGAGAGGAGAGGCTCCTCTTGTTCGGCGACGACGGCGGCGACGATTTGTCGTGAAATTGGTGGAATCTCGCGGGTCTCTCCTTGCTGCGGAGCTTCTTCACCTTTCGGCGATTTAATCGTTGATAGTACATTATCTATTTGAGCAGATTAAGGGACGGATGAATTAATTAAGAACAACAGAAGGTGAAATTACCAGAGATGTCTTGAATAAAACGGCCTTGATCGTCCCAGAGAAGCTGTGGCGGTGATGTTGCTGTATCGATTTTCTCTTCCGACGAGTATCTCCGGCGACGGCGGAGTCGTCGTCCTCGGACAAGTCTGCAGATGTACGGAGGTAGCTTGTATCCTCGTTGGGAGGTTTGAAGCACTTGAACAATCTGTTCCTTCTTCTTCTTTCTAGCGTCGACATTGTCATCTTCTTGCGAGAGAGAGAGAGAGAGAGAGAGAGAGAGATTGCAGAGATGGAGGATTAAAAGGAATGAATCAGAGGTGTGAGTGAGAGGGGATGAGTTGTGTGGCGCGGAATGCGTGAATTTAGGAGTTATGCATTTAGCAAAGCACACACCTTCAGAAATCAGAAATTACAAAGGGCCATTAAAAAAAATTAACAATTATAGTTAAGGAGAATTTACATAAGAATACCCATCTGTATAAAAGCTTGCAAGTCCGTGCCCTGTTAATATTTTTTTATTTGTAGGTACCTAGTAGAATAAATTTTTTTGCACGTTGGTACCTGATTTGTCGCAAGGTATATCATATAACACATTTTAGGTACCATATAACAACGTATCGTGGTACATAATACAGTAAGAAAATAGTACATCATATAACACATTAAGGTACCTTATGAGATCGTATATGAGTACTATATAAAGGCGTGACGTGGTACATAATACACATATAAAAAGGTCATCAAGACTGGGAAAATGGTACGCACAGTCAAACGTGTATTTATATAAAAAAATTCTGACAGAGGTAGTGGCTTGCGAATTTTTTATACTAATGTGTATTTTTCTATAGATTCACCTATAATTAATAAATAATAGGCATAATAAAATAAAAACATTTAGTCGTATAAACTAGTCATGCACAATATTTACTTATTCATAAATAATTGATTTCCAAATAGTATAAATTTTAGGTTTGTAATGATACATATGTTAGTTTTCTGCAGTAACGGAGAATCCAGCCCCATCATCAAGCCCCTTACTCGGAAATCAATATTTCTACCATCACATACATTTTTTTGTTTATCTGTTTTCAGTAACGACTCTTGCTAGAAGTTAGAATCATTGGAAAAAAGGAAAGATTATGAATTATCTAGTTGGATGAAGTAAGCATCTATACCATTATATAAAGAGACTATGGTTGCTATAAACTGCCCAATGTGGTCTGTCAATTTAATAATGACAATTCCCTAATTGTTAAAAGTACAATTTTATCTTAAATTTTTATTTATTACAAATTTATCCCTAAGTTAAAATATTATTGTTTAAATTAATTTATTAATAATATGAAATGTTCAAAGTATAAAAAAATTTAACATATTTACACACACATTGGCGTGTGCTACACATACTAGTCATCAATAATTTGACTAACCAAGTCATAATAAGTCAATTAGTTTCATACTAGTAAGAAGCCTCAAGCAGAAGAAGCAGCCTCGGAAGCTCGAGCTCGTGGTGAATGCCTCGTCGTCATTGATGAATGGGTAAAGGATTGCTTTCTGTGTGTATGGAGTATTATTATTATTATTGACTATTTAATATATATCTAAATATATTTGAAAAGCATATGTTTTTCGGGTGATGTTTCAGAAAGAAAAAAGAACGGAGGAGAAGTATCTCGCTCAGCAGCAGGTTGAAGCACTTGTTTCAAGTTTCAACATAGAAGTCTCTACTTTATACACGGAGTGAGGGATATATTGATAATGATGAAGACAATATATTATATGATATCTTCTTCATATGTACATGTACACGGCCATATGTATATCCGTAAAGTTAATTGAATATTAATACGAATATATTTTATGATATTAATAACTTGTATAGTTAATTGAATATTAATATGAATATATTTTATGATATTAATAACTTGCGGGGATAGCTCAGTTGGGAGAGCGTCAGACTGAAGATCTGAAGGTCGCGTGTTCGATCCACGCTCACCGCATTTTGTTTCTTTCTCTTTTTTTTTTTCACATTTTCAACTTTTCCGGCCCAAGCCCGGCCCCGGCCCGATTCATTGCAATTTTATCCAGCAAATTTCCTATTTCTTTTTGTCTTTTGGGTGGGAAGAAGAAGGATCACGAATCTTCCCAAGAATCGTCGTACGAATTGCTAGTGAAAAGCAAATATTGTTAAATTGCTTCTATTTTAGAGTTCGACGATCATCGGTGGCGGCGTTCACGACCAAAAACCGCAAATCGCCGGAAAGAGAGGAAATGGACCCACAGACCGCTGTTTCCGGGTCGGGTATCTCAAAACCCGGATGGAAATGGAAGCAGATGGGCAGCGAAGAGAAGAGAGCGGCGGTCGACGATGAGATCAATAAGATGAATCGCCTCCCACAGAACAGCAACTACGCTTCCCACCGTTTGAGGGTTCTTGCCAAAATCAAACACCTATTGTCTCTTCAGGTGAGTAAAAATCATCGATCGAAACCCATCTTTGAGGGAACTTCTGCTTTAATTGCTTTTAACTTAGTTGGGCGAGTGAGCTAATTGGGTCCAACAACTGCAGTAGATTTAGTGGGTTTGACAATTTTTTTCGCTGTGAGAGGTGTGATTTTTGCTTCATCATAGAAGAAGATGGAATGTCACTAACTCTGTTTCCCATTAACAATCTGAAGTTGAATGATAATATGTTTGAAGATGAACATTGAGATGAGATGAGATGAGATGACTCACAGCTGTGTGCTCTGTTTTTTTGCAAAACAGAGGACCATATCGCAGGACGAGGAACTCGAGCTGCTCTTTGCAGGGCTTCATCTATGAAACAGGCATTTGATGTGTGTGATTCTCGTCCTAGCTCTTCTTACTCGTACGTTAATGGCTGCAAATATCCTGTTTCTGATACTATTTCCTTATTAGCAGAAGAACATGGTTGGATATTACTACTTGTTATTCGTATGTGTAGCTATCGAATATTCCAGGGAAAGTGCGTCTTTAGAATGAATGGAATGTTGAGGTACTGTGATGATCCCTCCCTTGATCTGAGCTGTAAGCTTATGATGTTCATATAATGTCAACTGTGACCAAACTCTGCTACTAGTTTGTTCTTTGTTTTGTTTGTCCACTTGGCTACGAAATGCAAAGAAAGCTCGTATTTTCGTTCACAAAAAAACTGCATTTCAGTACGAACAGCAGCTTCATGGTGAGATGAGATGGATTCTTGAGAGGGTCATTGCAATTGCAGAACGGTTTTAAGACACGCATAAAAATACATGGCTTTGATTCTTGCATGTTTGTGCTTGGGTTGTACTAAAATATTCATGTTTTGTCTCGAATTTTCTAGCTTTGCTTGCATTTCCTCCATCGACCAGAGTTCTTGCTTCTTCCTTTTATCATTTTGAAAGATTTCAATCAAATATCGAAATTCTGACTCGACCACAAAGTGAAGATGATGAACCTTTCCATTGCTATTCAGTGTCTGGCTTTCTTTTGGATTACGGTACAAAACCTCAGCTTTTCACAAACCTGAAGGATAATAAGCTTCTAAATATATTTCGATTTCATATATATATATATGATTTTGAATTCGAAGCAACACTACAGCTCGAAACTTTGATGAGTTTCTGAACCTTTCTTCAACAAAAACCCTCACTCTGCATCTCTTATCTCTGCTTCAATATCAACCACTACAGAAGATGAATCCTTACCTACACAGACACACACGTTCATTAGATTGCCATCAAAAGTCGTAAGCGATATGAACTTTTCACTTGGGAGACAACGCTACTGCAGAAAGAAGACCAAAATCGACGAAAAAAAGGAACCTTTGTCTCTACGACGAACGTTGTTGGTGTACGCTTGATTGAATGTCGAGGTTTGGTTCGAAATTTGACGGGTTCGCTTACAAACCTGTCTCCGTCCACTGCATCAAATAAACAGGGAAGAACAGAGGAACTTACGTTAAAGGTTAGAAGAAATATATTGAGTTCATTCAATGATTAACTATGATCATCCTACCGAAACAGAAGGAATAAAATCGAAACCTGCAAATGGCTGGGTACAAAACGGACAAAGCTGTAGTTCTTCGTTTAAAGTGGATCTACGGCGAAATAAAGTACAGAATCAGCGAAACGTATATGGCTAGCTAAGCTTTCATAAAATCAGTTCGAAGTAAGAATTTTTTCTTTCTTGTGGGATTCTTACTTGAACACTTGAAATTCGTTTCCACAGTTTGGACACTGCAAATGTTTCCATAACATAAATTCGTAGTTCGCCGTATGAACGAAAAGAAAACAAGAAAAAACCGAAGAATATCTTACGCTGCTTCGAACGATATCTCGGCCAGCCCACCATACGAAAGCTCCAACGCCAATAATTGGTACAAGAACTGCAAGAAGCTGATGTCAATCAAGAAAGAAGGAATAGTTAGAAGTTAGACTATAGACTAACTTGTAATGGATCGAACAACACAAGTAAATATACACTTGGCCATAATGTAATGGCGATTAAAAGGATTGACTATAAAGAACATAAAAAGAATACCCATAGAGAAACAATTGCATCAAGAAGCCAACCCAATTGTCCAGTCATGGAGAGATAGGTCAGCAAAACAGCCAAGGCGAGGTTTCCCAAAACCCTCGCAGTTTCGCCGTTGATTTTCCCACCACCACCGTCGCCGCCGAGACCATTAAACCCCTTATTAGACTCCGCCGCAACGACCCTTCTCCGTTCACCACACAAAATCCCATTTTTGCCCCTTCCCAGGCCATAAAATTGCAGAACTTCCCCCGTCGCTTCGATCTTCAGCTTCCTTCGCCGGAAAAATTCGACCTTTAGGGTCGAAGGCGATCGATAGCATAAGGGTTGCGATGGCTTCAGCTTACGGCGCGCGAAGCGTTTGTTGTTCTTAGCATCATTGTCTCTTTTGGGATAGTTTAAAGATGAGAAAGTGATGGGAATATTCACTAACGCTTGCATCATTTCATAGATGTTAAGCTAAGGAAGCTTTTGGTTGTCGTCTATCTATGGAGTTCAGGTTAGAGGAAATCAGTTTCATGGTTCTCGAAAGTCTCCTATGAGAATAAGATAAAAATCCAATTATAGATATTTCTGTTGCTCGCCATTTTATTTTAGTAAATTCCCTATCAGTCCCCTTTCAAGTTTAAACTTCCTCTTAAATACCCTTCGAATTTTTTCTTCCTGATCAGTACCCATCTGCGAAAAGTTTCCTATTTAATACCCCAAACATTGAAATGACGGAAATAACATTTCTTTACAATTGCAAAACAATTTTCAGAATATTATACCACGAGACGCGATTATTCTACCAACAAAATATGTTATTATGCCACAGAAGAAATATACTATTTTACTAATAGAGATAGTTATTATACCAACAGTGAACATTATCATATCTAGTTAAATTTAAGAGTATTATACCAATAGTGTCAAAATTATACTAAGAAATAAGAGTTATCATACGAATTGATCTTTCTACATTATACCCACAAAGACTAAAATTATACCATCAAAATCCAAAATTTCACCAACAAAATATTCAAAAAATTTTACCTAAAAATAGTTAATGATACCATATGATATCAACATTATACCAGTAAATAACGTAATTTTAAGTTATTGTTAAATCTGAAATACTCAAATTATACCACAAAGACCGACAATTATACCAACAAATACGCAAAATTTAACCATAAAAGTATTCTGAAAATTATACCAGAGAGCATAATATTATACCAACAAACTAATTTATTACATTATGATGTTTCAATCCAATTTTTGACAATTATACTAACAGAAGTTGATATTATACCAACTGTTTCACTTATTGTACTTAAAAACACTATATATGAAATTATACTCACAGACATCAACATTATATGAACAAGTCAACTAATTTAATTTCGCTGTATAAAATTAAAATAACAATTTATTGGTATAATAACGAAAATAGATGATATAATCTCCTCAATTTCTGGTATAATAGCAAAATTAGTTGGTATAATCTCCAATTTTTCTGTATAAAATTAATATAACTATATTTATTGGTATAATAATGAAGAAAGATGGTATAATAACGAAAATATATGGTATAATTTTTACAATTTCTGTTATAATTGCAAAAATTAGTTGGTATATAATTCAATTTCGCTGTATAAAATTAAAATAATAATATTTATTGGTATAATAACGAAAATAGATGGTATAATCTCCTCATTTTCTGGTATAATAGCAAAATTAGTTGGTATAATCTCCAATTTTTCTGTATAAAATTAATATAACTATATTATGCCAATCGTTATTATACCACCTTTCTTCGTTATTATACCACTAAATATAGTTATATTAATTTTATACAGAAAAATTGGAGATTATACCAACTAATTTTGCTATTATACCAGAAATTGAGGAGATTATACCATCTATTTTCATTATTATACCAATAAATATTGTTATTTTAATTTTATACTGCGAAATTGAATTATATACCAACTAATTTTTGCAATTATACCAGAAATTGTGAAAATTATAGCATATATTTTCGTTATTATACCACATTTCTTCGTTATTATAGCACTAAATATAGTTATATTAATTTTATACAGAAAAATTTGAGATTATACCAACTAATTTTGCTATTCTACCAGAAATTGAGGAGATTATACCATCTATTTTCATTATTATACCAATAAATATTGTTATTTTAATTTTATACTGCGAAATTGAATTATATACCAACTAATTTTTGCAGTTATACCAGAAATTGTGAAAATTATACCATATATTTTCGATATTATACCATCTTTCGTCGTTATTATACCAATAAATATAGTTATATTAATTTTATACAGAAATATTGGAGATTATACCAACTAATTTTGCTATTATACCAGAAATTGAGGAGATTATACCATCTATTTTCGTTATTATACCAATAAATATTGTTATTTTAATTTTATACAGCGAAATTGAATTATATACCAACTATTTTTTGCAGTTATAAAAGAAATTGTGAAAATTATACCATATATTTTCGTTATTGTACCATCTTTCTTCGTTATTATACCAATAAATATAGTTATATTAATTTTATAAAGAAAAATTGGAGATTATACCAACTAATTTTGCTATTATACCAGAAATTGTGAAAATTATACCATATGTTTTCGTTATTATACCATATTTCTTCGTTAGTATACCAATAAATATAGTTATATTAATTTTATACAGCAAAATTGGAGATTATACCAACTAATTTTGCTATTATACCAGAAACTGAGTAAATTATACCATAATAATTAGGTCCTCTAATTGTAAAATAATCTTGTGTATGGGTAGGATAACCAATTGTATTAGTATAATTAGATCTTTTATTGGTATAATAATTGTTAAAATCATTCAGTATTTGTTGGTATAATAACCAAAACTGTTGGTATAATCGTATCATGTGTTGGTATATTATATGCACATTTAGTCAAATATATGGTGGTATAATAAACAAGTTTTTTGGTACGATGTTATACAATGTAATTCGGGTAGAATAGCTAAAACAGTTGGTATAATGCGATCTTTTGTTGGTATAATAGTAAAAATTGAATGGAAAAATAATAATATAAAAATGAGTTTATTGGTATAATAATTGAATTTATTGGTATAATTTTTTGAATATTTGTTGGTATAATATTTCCTTTTGTTGGTATAATATCTACCGTTCGTGGTATGATGTACAAAGATTATTTCATATATAAAAATTATAATAACACTATTTGTTGGTATAATAAGAATAACAATTGATATAATAATTTTAAATTTGACTTGGTATAAAAATTGAAACAATTGGTATAATATCTATTTTTATTGGTAGAATTATATGTTCGATTTTGGGTATAATTAGTTGTTTTCATGGTATAATACATTCTACATGTGATGTAATAATCTGAAAGTTTTTTAAATCCTTAATGAAGGGTTATTTTCGTCTTTTCAAGCATTTTGGGTATTAAATAGGAAACTTTTAACAGAAGGGTACTGAACAGGAAGAAATAATTCGAGGGGTATTTAAGAGGAAGTTTAAACTTCAAGTGGGACTGATAAGGAATTTACCCTTTATTTTATATAATATTTCACCGATAGACTTATTTTTATCGTCAGAAAACCTAAGAAAAAGCAATATGATCATCAACGTAGATCAATCTGTGACATCAACCACTGAATCTACTACAAGAAATCAAGAATCCCATGGCATAATTTCAGTTCACTCGTTCTTTTTGTTGGCCTTCTTAGCTTCTGAGATCGATGATCCCTTAATGTAAGGCTCAGCGGTGTAAGCATATTGCATCAAAAGAGAGAAGAAAACCATCTCAACGATCACCATCACATTCTGAAGAGCTTGCTGAAGATGCTCAACGTCCAGCCAAAAATGGTTCGATTTGATTATCCCCATCGCCACCAAAACATCAAGCGCAATACCCTAATAAAAAGACAGATAATCACAGGTAGCAAATTCATCGATTCATATAGAAATATTTCTTGCCAAACCTGCCAAAAGCAGAAGAAAACGATGCCCTTTACACACAGAAACTTTGACAATGGCTTATGTGTGTAGGAATTCGGGCCGGGCCTCCGGTAATTATTAACTGTTAAAGAGACCCGCATACACGTCACACGGAGGATCGGTGCCCCGTATAAGCTTGACGGGGTTCCTTCTTAAAACCAATTGGTGTTAAGAGGAGTGACCCATCAAGCTTATAAACCAATTTAATTTTTCTTTGTGTTTCGGTGTGGGACTCCACCTCACACGTGATATACTTCAACACTCCCCCCTCACGTGTGAGCCCATTTCTTTTAATCGGACGGGAACGCCATTTCGAACCCGTCATATATATATTTTTAATTGAGTCGGATCTCTGCCCGCTCTGATACCATGTAGAAATTCGGGCTGGGCCTCCGTTAATTTTATCCGTTAACGAGGCCCACGCACATGCGCCACACGGAGGATCGGTGTCCGGTATAAGCTTGATGAGGTTCCTTCTTAAAACCAATTGGTGTTAAGAGGAGAAAGCCTCGTATATATATACTGGCTCGAAGAGCTCGAATTAGTCGATGTGGGACGACACCCACTTTTTTTAGAATCTCAACACGCCCCCTCACGTGTGGCGTGACTAGCCTAACACGTGGACATATTACTCGGGTGGCGGCGAGCGGAAGAATTGCTCTGATACCATATTAGAAATCGAGGGGTCCTTCCTAAAACCAATTGGTGTTAAGAGGAGTGACCCATCAAGCTTATAAACCAATTTAATTTTTCTTTGTGTTTCGGTGTGGGACTCCACCTCACACGTGATATACTTCAACACTCCCCCCTCACGTGTGAGCCCATTTCTTTTAATCGGACGGGAACGCCATTTCGAACCCGTCATATATATATTTTTAATTGAGTCGGATCTCTGCCCGCTCTGATACCATGTAGGAATTCGGGCCGGGCCTCCGGTAATTATTAACCGTTAAAGAGACCCGCATACACGTCACACGGAGGATCGGTGCCCGGTATAAGCTTGACGGGGTTCCTTCTTAAAACCAATTGGTCCCACACCGAAACACAAAGAAAAATTAAATTGGTTTATAAGCTTGATGGGTCACTCCTCTTAACACCAATTGGTTTTAGGAAGGACCCCTCGATTTCTAATATGGTATCAGAGCAATTCTTCCGCTCGCCGCCACCCGAGTAATATGTCCACGTGTTAGGCTAGTCACGCCACACGTGAGGGGGCGTGTTGAGATTCTAAAAAAAGTGGGTGTCGTCCCACATCGACTAATTCGAGCTCTTCGAGCCAGTATAATATACGAGGCTTTCTCCTCTTAACACCAATTGGTTTTAAGAAGGAACCCCGTCAAGCTTATACGGGGCACCGATCCTCCGTGTGACGTGTATGCGGGTCTCTTTAACGGTTAATAATTACCGGAGGCCCGGCCGGAATTCCTACAATGTGGAGCCAATTCCTTGGCAAAGACGTGGTAGAACAACACAAGGGCGTAGAGGGCAAGGGAAACTGATACGTTTAGTACGATCGTAAATGCCCAGCTTAGCCAATTTGGGTAGACATCGATTAGCTGAAGTGCAATCATAAGAACAGAGCAAAAGGGCCTTATGATCACGAACTGATACGTCCACCATTTGAGCAGCTTCAAGTGTTCTTGGTCTAAAAGAACCGTGTGTGCCTGAAAATCAAGAAAATGTAAGGAGACAAAACGTAGATTTTCGACGAGTTTAGTGTAGGGATCAAACCGTGAAGAGAGTGACGGGAAAAGAGTGATGGATTTCCCGCCCTTTGATTTCGTCGGGGACTTTGTTTTCGCTGATCGATATGTTGAGGTAAGTGTAGAGCAAACTCAAGAACTTGGCCATGACCTAACGTTGACATTGCATAATCGTTAATTACCTTAATCTGAATCAAGATTTGAAATCAAAGGGGAAGGAAAAGAGTGTTTCTATTTTATTACAAGAGCTTCGTAGCATTCCTTGACAGAATCCAAGAAAGTGAAGAACGTTTCGCTGCCTTTGATGTCTAGCAAGCCGACGTAGGAATCTACGGCGTAGAGAGGAGCCATGAGAACGATTATTACGATGGCAGTTTGTTCCTTTGGCTTTTTCCAGGACATGAAATGTTGGGACACTAACTGTATGGAGAAGTGAAGAGATAGCATGACGCATATCGTCGAACCCATCAGCGTTACTTGCCCACGATCCATTTCTCTTCTTGGCTACCTTTGAAATCTTCGATCTTTGAGCAAAATGAACCAAACGAAGATCTCTAACTTATGAAGCATAGATAATTAAAGTTGTAATCTTTAGGCACAATACATAGAACCCATATTTCTGAATCCTCAGTTTCTAAAAGAACAAAGCGACAAACATAGCTGAGACTAGAGAAATAGTGTTCATATGCAAGAAATGATTGTCCTTCTACGTTGAGAAATTAAAGGCAGGAGAATGAAAAACTTACAGAATACTCCCTCGTGGCGAACCGTGATGAGATCAAGAAATCAGTGGAATTTACAAAGTGTTGAAATTGTAATGTCAATGCTATATGTCAGATAAGACCATACATTAAATTAAAATTTTGGCATAATTAGTACGAGTGGAGGATGAGATAAGTTTGACCGATTGTTGAAGGGTAGGTGGAAAATTCGAACAAAGCAATAGGTGGGAATATTATATTGAACTGTCAAAGGTAGAATAAATCAAAAGTATAGACGTTTTTAGATGCAAAATATTATATAAAAACTGCAGCTTGGACTTATAAGAAACATCTTTATGAGTTGCTTTAGAACTGAGAACGTGAAAGCAAATGGCCTCAGATTTCCGTGTCTTACGTGTATTGCGTGGGTGGGAATATATTTATATACTTTATGTAACAACAATATAAAATGATTAATCCAAATGCAATATTCATCGACAATATTACAAATGGTCTAAAGCACAGTCGAAAGGTTCAGCCCAATATTGTGAAAACTGGAAAACCAGATATGGAATCACTCATTATATGGATCTATAGGCTCTCTATTTTCTTAAATCGCTCGCAGCAGAAACGATTCTTGATCAGCCTTCCTCTCCCTCGTCGTTCTATCGAAACTTTAATTGAGTGTTTTTATTAATATTTGATTTTCTTTCTCTTTTCTCGAGAGGATGGATTCATACGACATATTCATGAAGAAGGTTGTCTTCCCAATAACAATAAAAATGAGGAGAAAAACAAAAACCAAAAAAAGAATCAGGCGTAAGATTTAAGAATAGTCCCACAAAAGCTGCACACAATGGCTTTCCAAGATTTGCAATAGAATGGGACAAAACAAAACCTCGTCAATGTCCTCATCTCCGCCACCAACGCGCCGCGCCGGCACCGCGAGCAACTTCCGGCCACCGGCCTAGTCCGCCGCACCTCCCTCTTCTGATCCACTAAAAAGCAGAAACAAACCATATTATATATATATATATATTATATCTTTTCAATGATAATACAAAAGAATTAAAGGAAGGGTTTTGTCGTTTTCAGGGTTTCTCTTCTGTAATCAAAGGAGTAGAGACTAGCTAGAGATATGCTTGTTTTGACTTAATGAAAGATAGAGAGGATATGTGTAATATAAATATGTGAGTCCGTTAATTGCTTCTGATTAAGACTTTAGATGTGTCAAACTCTAATTAAAAGAAATACATTATTAGATGCAATCAGTAATTCAGTATATATAAACGACAAGAAGTTGATTAGTACGTTGAGTATGCGATTATTAAGTTGCTCACATGTATGCGGTAAAGATAGATCAAGCTCATTTAATATTATGCCGTACAAATTATAACCAAATATTTGGTACCAGATATCATGTCCCACTTTTTTGTGCCACATTTTGTGCCACTATTCAGAAGCATCATTAAACATTATTCCGATTAGTGTTAAAACACACGTAAATCAATATATCATAAATACTATTATACCAAATGCTAAAACATAAAAAAAAATAAGTATATAACACCTACAATTATGATAGAGAAAAATATACGGTATGAAAAGTACGGTACAAAAATGTAAATTATATTGAATTATTTTTTTTGTTTTAGCATTTCGTATAACAATATTTATGATATAATGTCATTTACGAGTGTTTAAACACTAATCAGAAAAATATTTAATAATGTTTTTGAAAAGTGACACAAAAAGTGGCACAGAGTATCTGATCCCAAATATTTTTACCCGTTACTTGATATCGGAAAACGTTTAATTTATATTTTTCCCTAATTGATATGTAATATAACATCAAGATGATGTATTATCTGGATTTTCCGAGTATAATAGATGGACGTATTAATACGTTTCATTAATATGAAATTGTCACAATTTTCTTGTAGCGCATTTTTGGGGTACTTTGTATATCTATATATTTGTTATTACCTTCTATCCTACGACTGTATGCTCTCATGAATCTAATGCATGGACGTAAGTGCATTAATTGGTTGCAAGGAATAAGTAAAAGAATAGAAAGTACGTTCGTTTGCCATACAATATGGACTAAACAAATGTATGATAATGTCCCCTACTTTTGCCATGTCTTTACCATTCATGAAACATGTCATGCCACGTTCGCTGTCTATATTTGAAAAAGAATATGCTCTATTTTCAAATAATAGGTAGTATGTCAAATCATAATAATTTTCACGAATCATCTTTGAAGTGTATGAGATCCTCTGTTTCAAAATTATGCTCTACTAGATATCCAACTCACGAAAAATCATTAAACTTCCCCTACCAACTATTTAAACACGCGTAAATATCATTACAATGAATTTTTAACACAAAAGAAATATATAATTTTAATGATTGTGAGAAAGAAAAACATATAATATTGATTTGGAATACCTAATAGAATACGATTTGGAATGGATGATCTAAAGCCGATTGACAGCCAATTCTCTCAAAACCCAAATGTTATATTAAAATTTTGTTGAACTACCGAATTCAATTACACAAATATGCCCTTCATAAGCAAGGGAAAGGCTTAGATATATGCATATATATTGCAATGACAACTATAAACAAATATATGTTTTCAATTTTGCCCACGAAAGTAGAGCAAATGGCGCATCCTATTTTCCATTTTTAGAACATTATTTGACGTTTATAATATGTACTAAATGCAGCGCTATTAATACGCATACCTAATTAAAGGTACAGTTTTATGAGTTGGCAGTCCGTAATAAGTATTGAAGAATTTTCAAGGCAAGCTAAAACTTGAAATTCTAATTATCTTTCTAACCATCAATTATTCTTTTTATCTGAAAAAGAAAGAGAAAACAGAAAAAGAGAAAAATTAATAAATGTATGTAATTACGAAACGGTCCAATGGGCCTTTGTAACGCTTACGCAATGTTTAGGGGTTTTAATGTTATTAATGCTATCGGTTTGTGAATATGAATTCAATGTGGATTTACTTTCTGCATGCATGTACTTTGATTTTAAATTTTGTCACGCATGGACGATGTTTTACTATATATCGTACTATTGGGACTTTTAAAAAATATTAATAAATCCCGAATAATTTAATTAATTTGAATTTCAAAGTCGGTTCTTATAGAAAATCATATCGTTATTAGTCCGCGTTGACCAGCAGGCCTTGATTAACGGAGCATAATGAGGGCAATTAGTATATAGTTTACATTGAGTGAGACACACAAATAATAATCAGTAAACTGCAAAAATGGTGCTTGAACTATACCACAGTTTCACTGTTGGTGCTCAGACTTTAAACTGTGTCGTTTTGGTTCTTAAACTTTGCAAAACCTGTTATTATTGGTTCCTTTACCTAAAGAACAGGTAAAAGAACCAAAAAGGGAACATTTTTGAACGTTCAGGAACCAAAATGGCACATTTAAAAGTTTAAGTACCAATGATTAGTATTTTTTTATATATACATGATATTGTGTAAAATTAATATAAAATTCATATTTGATTACTATGAGATTTCTTTTTAATTTTTTTATTTTAAAATGTATCTCAACACAATTACACCGTAATATGTATGCCTCTTGAAAAAATAAAGAAGTTAAAAAATGTGTAAAAAAAGATTAATTGTTGTTGGTGTTATTGTAGTGGTATGCCTCGTGCAAAAAAATCGAAAGAAATTATTGTGGTGATCAAATTTGAATATATTCGATTACTACGAGATTTTAATTTTTTTATTTAAAAAAGTATCTCAACAAAATTACACCGTAATTATGTATGCCTCTTGAAAAAAAAAAGAAGTTAAAATATGTAAAAAAAATTAATTGTTGTTGGTATGCCTCGTGGAAAAAAAATCGAAAATAATATTGTGGTGATCGGAAATAAATTTTATATTAATTAAATTAAATTCTAAATATTAGTTGCACAAACTTTTAAATGTGCCGTTTTGATTCCTGAACTTTGCAAAACTGTTCCATTTTAGTTCTTTTACCTGTTCTTTAGGTCAAGGAACCAATAATAACAGGTTTTGCAAAGTTTAAGAACTAAAACGGGACATTTTAAAGTTTGAGCACCAACAGTGAAACTGTGGTATAGTTCAAGCACTATTTTGGCCGTTTACTCAATAATAATTAAGTAAATCATATGACGTGTAATATGTTGTTGATTTCCTTACATCATACTTGATGCGAAGAATCATTTCACCGAGTGCTGAAAATCCTCGTGCAACGAGTATATGATAATATAGAATTTTCTTACCGCGCTTCTTTCGATCTACTTTTAATTGTTATTAGACATAGGTGCTCACCTTGCGTGAGCACCTTCGTGCAGCACCAACCACATCAACGCGCCAAATCAGTATACAATGGAATTTTTTATTGATCTATAACCTACACATGTGATTAGTGAACCCGTCGGGAGTTGATTTGGCATGTTGACGTGGCAAAAAAAATGTCACACAACAGGTGCTCACGGATGGTGCTCACGCACCATAACATTTCCGATTAAACCTATATGTGTATATATATATATATATATATATATATATATAATATAGAGGAATGATCTGGTGTCACCTTATGTGAGCACCTTATATGAGCACCTGCTGATTTGGCAAGCACTTCAACATCAAATGTGATGTGGCACTAATCAACACATTTTAGGTGCATAGATCGACACATATGATGCTGATGTGCCATATTCACATCTTATGTGGCACTTGATATATGTGTCGATCCACGTGAATATGGCACATCAGCATCATATGTGTCGATCTATGACACCTAAAATGTGTTGATTAATGCCACATCATTCGTCGTAGAAGTATATGCTAATTGTTGAAATCACTAATAGATACGAACAAGAACATAACTAACCTTTGACTTAAACAACGACTCGCGCCACTTCCACGATATCATGTCGGATCTTATATCCCCTATTACAAATATCTTATTTATTTAACATATTTATAAAATGTTACGTATATATTCGGGTGAATAGCTCGATACTTAATAGAATAACAGAAAAGGATGCAAGAAATAGTACAAGAATCAACTTCATTACCAAAAACGCGCCATGGAATAATCGCATAACTCCAATTTCAAGCACCAAACTTTTTCTCATCTGTCAGAAAAAAACCGCGTGATATTACGCAACAAAAATGCAAGGAAAACATTTATTATACTTAAACATATTATATATTATCAGATAGCATACGAATCCACCAATATTGCCGATCTACTCATTGACTTTTTAATGGAAAGGTTGAATCTTTCCATCACTATTTCACATACCATTTTCCACTCAACTTGACCTAATACGTAGTACTACACTCACCGCCCATAACAATCAAACCTTAGAAATGTCATTTTTATCACGAATTTTGTCGATCTATAGTTAAAGATTAGATTTTTAACATAATGTTTAGATTTTGGGGTTTTTACACATAAGTACCTATTTGGAAAAAAATTTGTAATTTAGTACTCAGTCAGGATTTTTTTATATGTAGGTACCTAACAGAATAAAGTTTTTGCACATAGGTACCCGATCCCCGAAAGTACACCAAACAACACATTTGGGTACCCTATCTCAACACATTTGGGTACCCTATATAACAGAAAATGGTACGACGTATGTTATATTTAGGTACGCCCTGTGTAACACACAGGCATGCCCGTAGGTACGACGTATCCTATATTTAGGTACCCTATATAAACGTGTTATAGTACGCAATATACACAGGAAGGTACGATATGACTAAAGAAACTGGTAAAATTAAATCGGGTACCTATCTACAAAATTTTCTGACATAGGTAGTTATGTGTAAAAATTTGTTCCAATTGGGTATTTTTCTATAGATTACCGTTAGATTTTTTAAATTAAATGATGCAGTGATAAAAACTAATGCGCTCTTTTCAAACTGTGGGTAGTAATCTTGCCAAGTTGATGTTCAAACATACTGGTCAATTAGCTATTAAACAAATCTCTAGTAATCATTCTCTTTCCTCGTTTGAATCACTGAATTCTTCTTTATTTCTTATATATCTTGTAAGAGATATCTCTTCCATCTTTAACACCTCGCACTTCGTAAAGTGCATCTTACCTACCATATATATATATAAACAGTAAGCTGCTGCGCTGAGATTTACGTCATAAATCTGTCAAAATAAAAAGAAATGACAAAATCATCGTCTTCGCCGTCGCCGACGAGAGATTGGACCGAAATCAGCTCAATCTACGGCGTCGAAGATCCTCACACGCCACTCTTCCTCCTAACAAACGCCGTAATCTTCTCAGCCCTATCGATCATCTTCCTCCACTGCTTCGAACCCATCTGCCTCATCTTGGGTCGGTTCTTCTGCCCCGGCACGGCCCGTTTCCTGGCCGGGTTCGCCGGCTCCGTCACGGCCCTCACCGCCGTGTGCCTCTTCTTCGCGGCCGGACATTTCTTCTACTCCGCCGTGTCCCTGCGCTGGGAGATGTCTCAGCGCATCGCCTCCATGGTCGGCGGTGGCGA
The DNA here is from genome assembly GCA_027422505.1 of Craterostigma plantagineum. Lineage (NCBI taxonomy): Eukaryota > Viridiplantae > Streptophyta > Magnoliopsida > Lamiales > Linderniaceae > Craterostigma > Craterostigma plantagineum. The sequence goes on along the minus strand of JAPQWV010000003.1, from coordinate 27,810,068 downwards.
TTGGTCCGCCGTGGGAAGCGTTCTTGACTTGGGCTGCGGCCGCGGCATGCTTCTCAACGCGGTGGCCCTTCAGCTGAAGAAATACGGGTCTTCGGGTCGGGTAGTGGGGCTGGGCCCGACCCGGACTCTGAGGACGGCGGGTTTGGAGGGCGTGCACGAGTATGTCACGTGCAGGTAATAATTGCAGGTAAATTGGACGTATAATCTTTTCCTTTTTCTTCCACTTATATTTATATTATAATATTATTTAGGTCCGGCGATCCAAGAAAGCTTCCCTTCGGCGACGGCTACTTCGACGTGGTGGTGTCGGCGTTGTTCCTCCACACGGTGGGCAAGGAGCGCCGGCCGAAGTCCGCCGCGGGGGCGGAGGAGCGGACGCTTGTCCTCGGCGAGGTGGTGAGGGTGCTCAGGCCCGGCGGCGTGGGGGTGGTGTGGGACCTACTTCACGCGCCGGAGTACGCGCGGCGGCTGAAGGATTTGGGAATGGAGGACGTCACTTTGTCGGAAAGAGTCACGGCGTTCATGGTCAGCAGCCACGTAGTGTCTTTCAGAAAGCCACGTCAGCATTTCGTGCGGCCTTATTGCGAAGAAGATTGGATACGATTCGACGTTAATCTTTGCTGAGTTTTTTTTGTTTTTTTTTATATAGTGAAATTTAATCTAAGAGTTATTATCTGGTGAAACGAAGTGGAACCAGATTAGGCCTTTTCAACCTCGTAAAATGGAAGTTGTTATAACTGTCCTAGTATCTGTGAATATAATACAAAGGATGGTCAATTAGTAAGACTTGCTCAATCTCATCTCATCCATGTAATGAATTCGATTTCAATTGGTCTCCCTAAATTTGATTCAATGTGAATTTGGGGGACAATAGTTAGACATTAGCCTGGCTGAAGGTTTATTGGTTGATTGATAATAAGGTACTTAGGACTTACTACCGTAACGTTCAAATATATATTTTTGTGCAGCAACTTTAATGGGATGGATTGATAAATGCTAATTTATACCTGAAATTTACTTGTATTGATTGTGCGAAATAAATTTACTTGATTTTTCTTGATAGGGGTTGGTAGGTGATGGTCTAAGGTCAACATTTCGAAAAACGAAATAAAAACGATGACTAAGAAATTAAGACAAATGGAAGTTGAAATTAACATGATGAAAAAGAGAGGCTAATAATTACTCCTTTTTTTACATGGACGAAGTAGAACATGTGAAGGTCCCATCAAAGTAAAATTGGGCCTTTTCCTCGCATGCTTCATACAATAGAGAATAATATATATGTATCTTCAATCCTCATAAATCAAGGGGTGCAAGTTTTAGAGAAACGGCTAGGCGTGGGCTTAAAAGTGCGCCACCTCATCAAGCTTGGCCTATGACACGGCGGAGGAGACAAAGCTCTCCTTACAATCTCTATACTCGCTTGTTGCCTTCTCTTTGAAAGAAAACTCTCTCTATTGATCGACATGTCGTTCCAAAATTGGCTCCTCAACGATCGAATAGTGTTATTTTTCGAACTTGTGCTGTAATAAGAGAGGCGTGACTTCGAAGAAAGAAGGTAATGACGGGAAATAATCGAGTTTTTGTAGATCTTGGAAGAAGAAGGCGATGGAGGGATTGATCTTCTTACAGTGGTAGAATCCATTATGTTTTTCGAAGGAGTGATTAGGATTAGATTATTGATGTTTGTAAGATGTTATGGGAGCTTGATTTATATGTGGTGTGTGTGGGAGATGAGATGGTGGGGTTAGGTTCTTTTCTTGGGAGTTTCTTTGATTAAAGACGAGTTTGTATTCAACAATTTGGACATTTGACTTTGTAGTTTGACCGAGTTAGTGTAGTGACAAAGGGTGGAATATACATATAATATACACTGTGGTTTTGGTTGACTAGTTCACTACAGTTGAGCTCTTCTTTCTGCACTTTGACCAGATATTTTTTGGAAAAGGTTGGGGTTAGGTGGCTATTGTTATATTATTCGCGAAATGAAATTCTAGTCAAACTCCACACATGTATGTGGGCCGATCCGAAGAAGTGCAATTTACATAAACGCCCCCCAAAACATTTTTAATTCACCCTCCGTACAATGCATAAAGGCCAACCCACTAATCTGAGGCGGGTACATTATGTCGAACGGGTCGGTCGGGTTTGAGCAAATAGATCCCAGGTGGTATGATTGGGCCGGGTAGGATTTCGGGCACGGGTTGAGCCCGGCAAGCGTGGTCCAAATTGAAGTTACGAAACCCAACGTGATCTTAATTCGGATCATTTAATTGATAGTAAAAACTTGAAATAAAAATAGCTGCAATGGTTGGTTTATGTATTGTAATATTCCCAGTAAAATTATACTATAGATGATGGTTTTGTAATTTTGTAAATTGACTTTGGAATTGGCTATTAGAAAAATACTTGGACGGCATTAATAATCGATGTTTGTTAGTCAATCCCTTTTGGATTCAGTTCACGTCCCATCTCACGTTAATTAGCATCAATTACAAACATAACTTCGTAGAGATTTTTGAGTTTTGAGAAGTTTGTAACTTATAAGTTTGAATGCTAAGATGATATATCGAAAATGAAAATCTATACATGTGGGCAGCTATTTATACTACATCTGCTTTTAACTTTAGCAAACCATTCCGATTCTCAATCGGATAATATTCAACAAACGACAAGTTTACAGTCAGGTTATGTTTACACATTTCACCGTATGTAGAAAATAGAGAAATTAAACTCATACAAATAAAAACTCTTGCGATATGGGCACAACTGATACCATCAAACGCATTCTCAAATTCAAACGCATTCTCAAACTCAAAATGTAGTAACTATTCTCCAACCGATGTATATTTACTTTTACACCAATTTTTACAAATTTCAATACTACCCATGTATATTACAGCTTTACAAATTAGACTACAAATATTAATTAATAATCACAAAAATTAATAAAGTTAATAATAAAAATATATTCATTTAAATAGCATCTATTATCGTTTATTAAAAAGGTATAAATATGGTGTGAGATAGAAGAAAATTATAATAAGTTGGCATACATGAGTGGGATGTATAACAATCAAATACCTTATAATAGTAAAAAAATTGTAACATTGGGAGACATCGCATCAAGGATTATAATAATAGTCCTAATTGTGTCGGGGATTGAAACCATCAATATTGATTTTTAAAACTATTTTAAGATGCGTAAAAAAAGATGTCAGCTTTTTCTTGTAAAGGGTATCAACTCTACTTCCGTCTTGTCTATTTTCATGACACACCAGTTTTCAGCTTTTTCTGATAAAACACAGAGAGAGAAGTTAAAAGGACTACAGTGCAAATTAAAAATTCCATCGCATAATAATTGTTTGAAACGCAAACGTGCGTTTGGAAGAGGAGAGAGTGTAACAAACGCATTTTTCGTTTGGTTTTGGTGTTCGATTGGAGTAAATTTATCCTAAATTTTGAGTTTTGGTGTTCGGTTGGAGATGAGGGGTTATCGTCTGGTAATAAATGAATATGATAATTTTAATTATTCAAAACAAACGTACCTTGTCAATATGGAGCAGTTCAACGACGAAAGCGGAAGCAGAAAATAGTCAACGCGCAGTAGGAAACGTTATTAGTGTATTATTTTGACAATTCACTAAATGTTAAATAAATTATATGTCTATTGCTTTCGCGTGCCAATACGTCGAAAAAAAATAGTTTGTTTTCCTAAAGTCTGACATTATTGAACTAATTATCAAGTAATCAACTTTTATTGTCCACGCCTGCTGATAAATTGCGCGACGACTCGTTCGTAGTGACTCATAGAATTGATTAATGTCCGCAAGACAAATAGATAACTTAACCCAATGTAATAAGGAAAGGTCGAACGATGGAGATATTTCTCTTGGACAAAGGATCAAAATTGAATTTTTTTTTAAATATATTTTACAGCTAATAGATCGTCCCTTGAATATAATGGTTAGGTAACTAAATGCGCATGGCTGCTGATGATTCTTTTTGTACCAACCCTCCTAAAATCAACTCTCTTGGAAAAAAAACCCTAGTACTTAGCTTAGCCCTATATTTAAACCCTTCAAAATCTCATGAATAATTCCATCCTTACAATTCAAAATCTCCACGAATGGAGAACGATGAAAGTCCCAGAAACGTGGACAACCATCATGTAATAAAAACTCATCCTCCCAAACTTCACAGAAAGATTAAGTTCGACGACGAAGCTTCTTCGAAAGAAACCGCCAGCAGCAAACGCCCTCGAAAGATTCGTGATTCTAATAAGTTCTTCTCCTTCCCCTTTCCCCTCGAAGATTACAATCATCACCATAGCCCTCAAATTCAAGCGAAGAAGGAAAGCTCCCAAACTATAATCTCTTTCTCACATAATAAATCCGACGAATTGAAGATAAGCTGCCCTACTTATAATACGAGCGCTGAAAACCCTAATAATACGAAGAATTACCGGGGAGTTAGGCAACGCCATTGGGGAAAATGGGTGGCTGAGATTAGACTACCGAAGGATAGAACGAAGAGGCTATGGTTGGGTACTTTTGAGAGCCCAGAAAAAGCAGCCATGGCTTACGATAGAGAAGCGTTTAGGCTAAGAGGCGAAGGCGCGAAATTGAATTTCCCAGAAATGTTTTTGCCCGTCGAGAAAAAAGTGGACGGAAATCGTATTATTGGGGATTCGAATTTGGATAATTCTTCGACGGAGGTATTGGAAAAATCACAAGGAGCGATTTTCCGTAGTGGTGATCATCATCATCATATAATTGAAGATCTTAGTTCTTTCAATAATGGTGCGGCATCGGACAATAATTTTTCGCAGCTACAACCTTATTTTTTGGATTTTTCTACGTGGGAGAGTTACTGCAATAGTGCTGATTTCTTGCATGATCATATGTCTGGTTTGCCGGCCTCAGATGCTGAATGAAAGGGATTTCCCCAGAAGAATATATTTATACAAAAGTTCATACTTGTATATGATATGTATGATATACTATTGTTCGTATGATACATGGAATTATATTTGTATGATATACTTCAAAAATTAACATGGAATTATATTTGTATGCATGCCAAGCCCGCCCTTTTTTAGGGGGGACGGGCCGGCCTGTGGACCACGGGCCCAATTGACAGCCCTAGATAAATCTATTCTATTTTATTAAACTTTAGGGGTGGCTTTAAATGCTCGTCAGTCTGTTAATTTCTCAAAAAATTAATAATAAAATTTTAAAATCATCGACTATGCTACTATTTATAGCTAATTACTATTTTTAATTAATTCTTATATCTTTAACTTTATAATTAATATATATACGTAATAGTTTATAATTAATATATATACGTAATAAAATTTAAAATATAATTTCAATGAACTTAGATTAAATTAAATTTAATATTATAGAATGCAGACGTATTCGACTTTGAAAAAGTACTAGCGATTAATAAAGATTAGTGCTTAGCACAAGCCCATGAAATCATCTGTCCCACAATTACTGTCCCCTCTATATCCCAAATGATCTGATTCGTTGAATTTAAAATCCCGTGGTTTCTTTTTTATTTATTAATTTCTTTAATTGTATATTCCACCGAATCATAAAATCATCGTTATTTCATGTGATTTATAAGATAAAAATAAATAAACACATCCAGTTTATTTCTTGTTTTATGATGATCAATTTGATATCCATAACATATATTTTTCGATAATCATAAGAATTGTTTTAACAAAGTGGGACAGGAAATGAGACAGAAATTGTGGGACAGATTATTTCAACCGTAGCACAAGGTAATTTAGTAGACTTTTCAATTACAGTAATCAGGTCAAGCATGCTTGATGAACACGTTGGGCCTGGTCAAATAATATGAGGCCCATAACGTTGGCCCATAGAGAAGCCCAAAACGATTTCACGGGAAATTTTTGAAAGATTAGACATATAAAAGGGTTTTAGGGTTTAGCTAGCTCTACCTTTACCGTTCATACTTCATACTCCACGGCAAGTTTAGATTATATCGAGCTCTTTTCTGTAGTTTGATTTCGAGTTGCTTCGTGACGTTTTTTTCAATTTCCCATTGTTTTCTTACAGATTCTTGTGGTGGAATGGGTAATAAGAAGAGAAAGCACGTTGAAACACAGGCCAAGTCCGAGGTAAATGAGGTCGAAAATCCGCCGGAGAGACCTAAGCGGACCCTTCTTGGCTTCAAAAAAGAGGTCGTAGACGATAGGAAATCAGACGACGGCGGCTCATCCCAAGTGGGTTTCAGGAATAAAGAGAAGGTCTTGGTCACCTGTTCTCGTCGCATAAATTTCAGGTTTTTTATTTTCGATGTGTTTCCAATTTCGCCTTGAATGGTCTAGGAAGTGACTGTTTTTCGTTTCCCTGCTGTTTGGAATTTGTTTTCTGAGCTTTTTGTGTTGATGGGGGTGCTTATTATTGTGTCTTAGGTATCGTCATTTGATGCTGAATTTGGTCAGTCTTTTACCCCATTGTAAGAAGGATAATAAGGTTGAGTCGAAGGAGACTAAAGGCGTGGCTTTGAATGAGCTTGTGGAGCTTAGGAGTTGCTCATCTTGTCTATTTTTCGAGGTAACTCAGCTGTTATTGAAATATGGCACTCTCTGAACTTTTTGCTGGCATCATTAATAATAACTCTGAGGAAATTTTTATTTTTCAAAATTTCAGTGCAGGAAAGGGAAAGACCTTTATTTATGGCTGGCTAAGTGCCCCAATGGCCCTTCTGTCAAGTTTTTGGTGAACGCAGGTAAAGATCGTCTGATACAATACAATTTCTCTTGACCATATGATATGTTCCTTTACATTTTACACAATATCTGTCGTTTAATGGTTCTTTTATCATCCATGGTGTTACTTACGATAAATTGTGAGTTGTTTGTCGTAATTAAGTTGTGTATTCATGTTGTCGAAGTGCACACAATGGAGGAACTGAAGCTTACTGGAAATCATTTGAAGGGCGCACGACCCATCCTTACATTTTCGTCCAATTTCGATCAAAAACCTCACTGGATGCTTTTGAAGGAGATGATTACTCAGGTTCGTGATAGAATACCTTGAATCATTATGCGTATCTGTGTTTGCCCGTGCTTTCAATTTTAACTACTTAACGCCTTATTCACGCTGATTCGTTGGTCGTTTTCATTGAATTTTTTCTCCATTGTATAGATATTTGGCACCCCAAAGGACCATAGGAAGTCCAAGCCTTACCATGATCATGTGTTTGTCTTCTCAATAGTAGACGACCATATATGGTTCAGGAATTATCAGGTAGCTCTCATTCTTGCCCTATTATCTGAACTTCTGCAATAAGATGCCCTTCAAAACCCTTTTTAACTTGCTATCTTCTTTTTTTATTTACGGCAGATTTCATGTCCAAACAGCGGACCACAAAAATTGGACCGTGGAGACATGGAAAAGATGACCCTGATTGAGGTTCTATTTTTTTTTTCCGACTGATAATTTCGTTTCAAATCGATGTGATCTGATACTTCTTCCCCGTTGATAGGTTGGTCCAAGATTCTGTTTGAACCCAATCAAGATCTTCGGCGGTAGTTTTGGTGGCCCAACGTTGTATGAAAATCCACTTTACATCTCTCCGAATCAGGTGAATATTTTTATTTTCACCATCTTCATAACATATGTTAAGGAAAAAAGGACACAACCAAAGCTACGAAATGTCTCAATTTGTTCGAATTCTTGATTTCATATAGATCCGAGCACTAGAGAAGAGAAAGAAGGCCGGGAAATACGCAAAGAAGGTCAAAGCCAAGACGAGGAGAAAGCTTCATGAGATGGAAAATCCATTAATGGTCGATGAGTTTGCAGATATGTGGAAAGAATGATCAACTTAGTTTGCTAGTGAATCCACAAACAATTCAAAAAATGAGGCGAGGGATTCCTTTTTAATGGAGCAGTGTTGTACTTTATATTTAGTCACACACAACAGATATCTCTAAACTTTTGGGAGCTTATCTATTTCAACGTATGCTAATCTCAACTATTGGAGCTTCTTTATTAATATATATGCCTAGACTAGAACTATCTTAAAGATGATATAAGCTACACGGCAACAACCAGGTAAGGACAACGTACGAAAAAACTAAACTACCGTCCGTAGAAAAGTTCGATCTTTCTAGTTTTTCTTCAAAAATTCTTGATGACTGCGTTTTCCTTTTGTGCTTTAGTTATGAAAGCGGTGACAGCTAATGGATAGAGCTTAATTGGCGTTATATATACAGCAGACAAAACACTTGTCACCCACTCATTGCATTCTAAAATTTCTCACATTGCTTTCTTCTTCGTCTTCTTCTTCTTCATTGCATGGCAGTTGGGCTCTTGAACTACACGGTGGCCGACCTCTGCGTGGGAAAGCCTCCTCTCCGGCGCCTCTCGGCCTCTTCCTCCACCGTCGGCGACGCCCTCGGCGCCCTCAAGTCGTCAACCTCCGGCGACCCCTTCGTAAGCGTCTGGGCCTGCAATTGCCTTGACATAGACAACCTCAAAAACCAAGAACCCATCATCAAAGATCACCACAAAAGCTGCTGCCCACGTCAGCTTGTCTGCGTTGGAAGAGTTTGCATGGTCGATATAATATCTTACCTCTGCAAAAAAGTCGGCGCTGACAGTTCTCTACGGCCGAGCGCCGCCCTGAAAGCTCCCCTCGCCGTTCTCCTCTCCGAAGAAAGCAAGAACCTCGTCAGACACGTGGAACCTTCTTCAAGGTACAGATTTTTTTTTTTTTAATTTTTTCTTTGTTCCTCGTTTCTTCGTCACCTTAACTGAAAAGGGTCTTTCACTTTCTTCTCCAAGATGTTACCTTCGGCATCTTTACTGCCATTTGCTCTGTTTCTTATCCCTCGTGCTCTGTTTTCGGGCAAAAGAAACAATGTCTGAAATTTTGCTTAAACATTTCTTACATCATATGCAGCTTAGTCCAAGCCATGGATCTGATCCTCCAAGGCGCCCAACACTTGGTGGTTCCAATCGAAAATCCTAGAAAAAAACACCTAATCGAATATTGCTGGCTCGGCCAAGAAGACCTAATACGCTTCTTCCTCAACTCCATCGGACAATTCCTGCCCGCCCCGACCCTCTCCATCGAGTCCCTAAACCTAATCGCCGGCGACTTCCCCGTCCTGCCCTTCGATTCGCCCGCCATTTCGGCGATCGAGGAAATCTCCCGCTCGACGTCGACGGCAGCCCATCAAAGCTCGATCGCCGTCGTAGAAGAAAACAACGTCTTGGTAGGGGAGATTTCCCCCTTCACCCTATCGCACTGCGACGAGTCTTTGGTCGCCGCCGTAATGACCCTATCGGGCGGAGAACTAATGGGCTACGTGGAAAATTGCGCCGTGGGCCCGCCGCCCGAGGAGCTCGTCAGGGCGGTGGAGGAGGGTTTGAGGGAGAAGAAACTTAGCGGCGTATTGGAGGAGTTTTTGTTGTGGTGTAGTGATGAGGTCGACAGCTGTCAGTCTTCTTCCGACGAGGAGTCGGCGGCGCCGCCGACGTCGCCGTCCGAGGGCAGGCATGGGAGGGTGGCTCGGCGGGCCGATCCGATCGTGTGCCGTAGGTGGAGCTCGTTGGTGGCGGTGATGGTGCAGGCGACAGCCCACGGCGTGAGCTACGTGTGGGTGGTCGACGGGGATGGCACGGCGGCGGGGATTGTGGCCTTCGAGGGTATTTTGGGGATTCTCAGGGAATATTTGGAGGATATGGTATAATGACATTTTTGGGTGAAGATTTGAATGTTTTTTGTCGTGGTTTTTTTTTTTTTCCAATTAATGTTCGTTCTAATTAATCTGTATATAAAGTTGTAATGATGGTTATGTAAAGTTTTTTGTCTTACTAAGGAGACTAGCTAAAATATGTAAATTATTTAAGGTTAAAAAATCTTTTTATTTTGAAAATTTTGGTATTAATAATCTATCTTATTGGGGCCTAAAGAGTTTGAATTGATTAAAAATTTCAAAACAACGAATTAACGAGTCACGAGACATGCATGGTAAAAAACCCTCCGTATGAATGGTATAGAAGGTATGATACCGATACCATACCGAAATTTCAGTATGATACCGTATCGAAATTTAAGGTATACCGAAATTTTGGTATGGTATTGGTATGATTTTTTGGATACCGAAATTTTGGTACGGTATATGGTATCACAATTTTGGTACGGTATACTGTACCGAACCACCCCTATATAGTGAAGAGCCTTGTGTTTAACTGTACACTTTCTTTGTTGTGGTATAATCTTTGCATCAATGCAAATAAAAAAGGTTATGTTACTTTCTCCTTTCCACTAATAATTACTCCGCAAATAATATTGAACAAATAAAAAATAACACATAGGGGGTGTTTGTTTGGGGTGATCCTCCAAAACATCACTGTAATCCTCTCGTCGCTTTATCATCACCATGTTTGTTTAGCCTAGGTGATGAGTTATCACCGTAATGACAGAGCACTAGGTGATGAAAAGCTAGGTGATCTTACATCACCGTGATGATTATCTTTCAAATTTGTATTTGGACAAAATTACACCTTAATTTAGCATTATACCTAATATATCTTATTAATATTTTAAATTATATAATTAGATTATTTTAAATCTTTATATGGAATAAATATACGAAAAACTTATTATTAATTCTTAAAAAATTCAATTTGATATTAAAATAGTAATCATTATAATGTAAATATCTATATATATTATCCACATAATTTATATAATATTTGTAGGGTTAAATATGACATTTATGCTGTATAAACTCACACATCACCGTGATTAGACAAACACAATATTGTAATATCACATTGATATGCAAAATGAAATATCACCCCAAAACAAACAGAGTAATGATATATCATCTTGATCCACATCACGATGATATTCACATTACGGTGATATGAGTATCATGGTGATGTTGAATCACTGGAAACAAACACCACCATAATAGAATACTGCCCGCTAAGAGCGTCTCCATGAGTAACAATACGGTCAATTTTACAGAATAATACAGTTGCTACAGTGCTTTTACTCCAACCCATAAACTCTATTTTCTACACTAATTTTTACTCCAACCCATTAACTCTATGTACACAAAAAATCAAATTCAAATTATTACTATCATAATTGACTTATTAAACTTTACCTTATATGATAAAATGTGAATATATTATAATTATTAATATTTAAAATTAAATAAATTATAAAATCGGAATATTATTTAATTATAACTTTATTAAATAAAAAGAAAAATATCAATAAATATTCGAAAATTAGTAGTTTTTTTACTTCTATTATTATAAAATATCAAATATTTTAAATCTTATTAAAATATTTTTATTAGTTAAATATAAATAAATAGAAATCACAACTCTATTTTTGTTGAAAATTGTGTGCACTCTAGATCTAGAGTATCCTGCTTATCAACACAATATTGTGTTAAATATAGAGTCTCATTGGAGTAAAAATGTACTCTATTTTTATGTTTACACAAAAATGAAGTACATTGGAGATGCTCTTACAAAGTGGGAAACACTTTATTTTTATGTTATTATTTAACTTATATTATTATTGTGATACAAGATGTTATATTAACTACACATATTTTACACCCGTGAAATGCACGGGCATAAAACGAGTTTCTTTCTAAATATATTTGAGTTTTTCCTTTATTTTTTTGCAAGTGAAAAAAGTATATTGGTTAGACATCCACGAAATTGAAGATGTGCTAGAATAAGTAAGGCCTCGCATGGGATGATAAAAAAAAAACCAAAAAAGAAAAAAGACAAGAAAAAAAGAAAAAAATTATTTTTTAGAGAGCAAGGGATGAGTAAGTGAGAACCTATATCGGAATTTTTCTAATGCATCACTAAAACATCATTTATGAAATGCAGATTCTATATTATAAGTTGATGCGTAATAATATTACCTATATTCCAGTAATTCTTTTATATTGAGCCCGATTATTAATGCATGACTGTCGATATCATCATCCAAAAATAAAAGTGAAACACGAAATGCTATTTGATTGGTCCATCTAGTGAGCTTTTTCTAAGGCAAAGTTAGGTTGCTTCTTTATAATCAACTCTTCCCCAATATGGTAAAGAATTATATTTTGTATTGCTTTCTGTCACACGTTGATTGGAGAACGTAAGTACAGAGAGACGATATTCAAAATCTGGGATGGGATAATTAGATCTTTGATTAAACGTTATTTTCGTAAGGGCCTCTTCGAGATTTTTATCGGGGAAGGTATAACTAAATACTGTTATTGTCACTGAAAATTCTTTAGTTCTTTTTTATTATTTAAGCAAGCCCTTTAATTTAATTTAAAGAGAGTATCTGAGATGAACAGATTGTATAAAATAAAGGGAAGACGTATTATTAGTTCAGTGTGTATGTGTGCAATTAAGACTGCTGATGTCGTGATTTCAGTGGATAACTCTTTATTTATATAGGCCAACTTTAGTTAATAGTTTCCTTGGAAATAAATTTTTTTTAACTCAAGTTACAAACGATATTAAAATAGATCAATTATAAAATAACATGCACCGTGATAAGTTAGGATTTTATGAACATTTTAGACCCGAAAAATTGTGTAATTCCATCGTTATATGTCTAAATGTCAGGAAATATCCTATTGTGCGTTACTTTTCATATGTTACAGATAACAGAGCAAAAAAAGAGCGCAATTTGGGCCGAAAAAATAGCCCATGCCAAGATGAGCCCATAAGAGTCGGCCCATTTTTAGATAGATACAAGGAGGGAAAAGAGATACACTACATGATTGAAACCACACCCAAATTGATGATAAGGACAGTGAACATCGAAGCACGCAAGGATAGAAAAAAGAAGAGCTGATCTATACGACTAAGCACACATGCGATTTTCAAGGCTACAAGATCAAAAAGATCGGCTCAAGGGAATATCATGGACTGCGCTTTAATTTCTTTGTCTGATAAAATCGTTTACTTAAACGATTACAAGATGACAACGTGCTTTGGGGGAGGAAAATAAGCAGACAAGACAAATTATACTTTTGACTCTCACCCATGGAATTCAAAAAGAAATCCCACTTCTCAATTCACGTCAGTGAGAGACCCTCACCTACAAAAAGAGACTTAAGAGAACTTAGCTTGGATCTTCATCATCCAATCATCACATAACCATACACCATCCATCGCTCACACTTCTCACAGCTCTCAACTCTTTCACAGAAAGCAAGCACTTCTCACTTTTGAACCACGACAGTCCCCAAGCACACACCTCACCACCCAACCGAACACCATCGCACCTCACCCACCTCAAGACTTCACGCTGAACAGAAGGATACGCACCAACTCCACACTGCCATCGCCACATCACCTTGGGTTCTCTCTCACGCAAGAAACCCCTCGGCAGCCAAACCTCTCTAACAGGTTGAAAAAGAAGTTCAACCTCAGCTGGAGCAAGTCACAAGCTAGGGGCAGTGGGAAAATATTGTCCACAGCTGCAACTTCCTTGTGCCCACCACGTGTTCGTCGAAAAGACGCAACGAGCAACAGCGTTGGATGGAGCAGCGCATGTAAGACGAGCAACCTCGACCTTGGAGACGACACTCACGGGAGAGACGGGGACGCACACAACGGCACGACAAGTTTGATACGTTTTTCTCGTCCTTAATATATCTTTCATCATGAACCTATTTATTTTGATGCGTTTGTCGAAATATAATATGCTCTAATTCCGTAATCTGGGGTTACGATGTAGCCAGACATGATAGCTATTGATTTTCAGTTCGTTTGCTATTAAGACCTTAATATTATGTTGAGTATCATAATCTGTTGTTAATGCGTACGAGTTTCTGATCAACTTTCGTATGAATAGGTGTTTAGATATGAGACTGAGAGGTGATTATCTAAGCGTGTCCGTTGATTATGATACCATTAGAACATTCGTAAGCTAGAGATAGTTACGTGACTAGTGCGATGATTTATGATTTTCTAAGTTTAATGCGTTCGACGTGTCGAAATCTTGACAGAGATGTAGGATTCGCATGTTAGAATAGGTTATCGATGCTAGAGATAGATTGACAATTAAAACGGAAAAATCCATCGTCAACATAAGATTAAGTATTCCTTCGAGAACTGAAATTAATAGCATGATTGTCATCGGTGAAATCGGAGTCCCCAGATTTATCTTTGATTAAATTCGTTTCGTCGTGCTTTGTTATTGATTTGGTTGTTTACATTTTTAATCGCATTTTATTATTTATCTACGCATTTTTCGTTAATCATTTCATCAACTACCAACTAGCGATTGTTCAAATAAAACTAGAATTAATATAATTTCGGTACTCGGTAACACAGTCCTTTGGTTCGATATCCGTACTTACGTACACTATTACTTGTTAGAACGATACGTACACTTGCGTGTCTACGAATTTATTCGCAACAAGTTTTTGGCGCCGTTGCCGGGGACTGTGCTTTTTACTAATATCGATACCAAATAATTCTAGTCTTACTTTGAACTTATTATTATTATTATAAATATTATTATTATTTTTATTACTATTATTATTGCTATTATAATTGTTACTATTATTATTTTTTTTAAATTTTATTTTTATTTTTATTAGCACATTAAGGTGTTTAATGGTTTATGCGAAAGTTTGGTAGCGCTAACCTATTTCCTTTAAATTCGGAGATCGAGCGAGCTTGTCGGGAAAATCGAAAAAAGAAGAAGCAAGCAATTAACCAAACACAAACAGCCATGGCTGATAACGAAAACAATAACGGAGATAATGATAATCATGATGTGCCGCTTTGCGAATACGCAACTCCCTTTGTTGGCACTCAATCTGCTATTAGGCGACCAGCGCTTCCTCCGAATAACTTTGAGCTTAAGCCGATAACATTTCAAATGATTCAACAAATTCCATTTTATGGATTACCGAGTGAAGATCCAAACGCCCATATCGACAACTTCTTGGAAATATGTGATACTATCAAATATAATGGAGTTTCTGACGACGCATTACGGCTGCGACTGTTCCCATTCACTCTACGTGATAAAGGGAAGGCATGGCTAAATTCCCTTCCAACCAATTCAATTACAACGTGGGACATGCTCGCTAATAAATTTCTCGCCCGATTTTTTCCACCTGCTAAGAAACAACAGATACTCAAGGAGATCACTCACTTTACTCTAATCGATGGTGAATCACTTTATAAATCTTGGGATAGATTTAAGGAGCTCATGAGAAAGTGTCCGCACCATGGTATACCTAAATCACAACAAGTCTTGAGTTTCTACAACGCTATAGGTAGTGCTGAAAGGGCCGTCATCGACGCTTCTGCTGGAGGGACAATCATGAAGAAAACCGCTGATCAAGCGTACGAGTTGATAGATAGTGTCGCCAATAACAATTATCAATGGCCAATGGAGCGAGCAAGGAACACAACAACAATTGTTAAAAATGATCCGATTGCTCAATTGGTCGCTCAAGTGGCGAATCTGACGAAGCAACTTCAAACAAATCAGGTTTTAGTCAATTCCGTTCACTTGCCTATTGTTGAATGCAATCTATGTGGTGGACCGCATCAGAGTTCTGAATGTCAAGCAACAGAACAACTATCATTGGAGCAAGCACAGTATGTTGGAAACTACAATCGTCAACCAAACAATCCTTATTCAAACAACTATAATCCAGGGTGGCGAAATCATCCAAACTTTTCGTGGAAGAATAATCAGAATTCTCTACAACCAGAACATAACCATCAATCAAATGAGAAGAAAGGAAACTGGGAAGAAGCTTTGGCAAAAATGGCTACTTCACAAACACAACTCATCAACGAAATGAGAACCAACATGCAGAACCAGTCAGCGCAAATCCGCAACTTAGAAGTTCAAGTGAGTCAAATGGCGGAGATCATAGGTGAAAGGCCATTAGGATCTTTTCCTAGTAACTCAGAGGCTAATCCAAAGCGAGAAGGCAAAGAACATTGCAAGGCGATAACATTGAGGAGTGGCAAAGAATTGGAGTCACCGGTCAAGAATAAGATAGTGAATTCATCCGAAGTAGAAGTTGATACATCTGAAGAGAAAAATGTTGAAACTGTAGAGCTTAAGTGTCTACCTTCTGAAGAACCTAAGCCTCGAATTCCATTCCCACAACGTCTCAAGAATAATAAGCTTGATCAACAATTTTCTAAATTTCTTGAAATATTTAAAAAATTGCACATCAACATTCCTTTTGCCGAAGCGCTTGAACAGATGCCCAGCTATGCAAAGTTCATGAAGGATATACTGTCGAAGAAGAGAAAGTTAGGAGAATATGAAACTGTAGCGCTAACTGAAGAATGTAGTGCCATTATACAAAAGAAATTACCACCAAAACTCAAGGATCCAGGGAGCTTTACAATTCCTTGCACAATAGGGAACTCTGTATTTGAAAGAGCTTTGTGTGATTTAGGCGCTAGCATTAATCTAATGCCGCTATCCATTTTCAGAAAACTTGGATTAGGTGAAGCGAGCCCGACAACTGTGACACTACAACTGGCAGATCGATCATTGAAACATCCACGAGGTATCATTGAAGATGTTTTAGTCAAGGTCGATAAGTTTATATTCCCTGCAGATTTTATAGTCCTTGACATGGAAGAAGACAAGGACATACCAATAATCTTGGGTAGACCTTTCCTAGCAACTGGGAGAGCAGTAATTGATGTTCATGCAGGCGAACTTCGTCTCAGGGTACATGGAGAGGAAGTTATATTTAATGTGTTTAATACCATTAAGTATCCCAATGAAAGCGATAACTGTTTCCGTGTAGAAGATGTAGATCTATTGCCTAGGCATATTACTAGGGAAGATCCATTAGAATCCAGTTTGGTGCGAGACGATGTCAATGAGATCGATGAACAAGATATTAATGAGTGTGTGAAGTGGTTGGACTCGTTCGAACCAAATAGAAGAAAATACTTTGAAGCTCTCGGCGAAAGCCCTCCCCGATCCTTATCATCTATTGAAAAGCCACCACTACTCGAACTTAAATCGTTACCATCTCATCTTCGTTATGCATTTCTTGGTGAAAATTCTACTTTACCAGTTATTATCTCGTCGTCTCTTAATGATGATGAAGAGGAGAAGCTGCTTCTAGTACTCCGAGAGTTTAAAGCAGCGATCGGGTGGACATTAGCTGATATCAAGGGAATCCGCCCATCAATGTGCACACATCATATCCGCCTGAAAATGATACCAAACCTTCTGTAGAGCCGCAACGGAGATTAAATCCAACAATGAAGGACGTGGTGAGAAAAGAAATCCTAAAATGGTTAGACGCTGGAGTGATTTACCCAATTTCAGATAGCTCTTGGGTAAGTCCGATACATGTGGTTCCAAAGAAAGGAGGAGTCACAGTGGTAAAAAATGAGAACAACGAACTAATTCCGACGAGACCCGTTACGGGATGGCGTGTTTGCATCGACTATCGAAAACTTAATAAAGCCACATGTAAGGACCATTTTCCATTGCCTTTTATTGATCAAATGCTAGATCGATTGGCGGGGCATGACTACTACTGCTTTCTAGACGGATACTCCGGATACAATCAAATTGCTATAGCACCGGAAGACCAAGAAAAGACCACATTTACATGCCCGTATGGTACTTTTGCTTTTCGTAGAATGCCATTTGGACTATGCAATGCACCGGGTACATTCCAAAGATGTATGATGGCAATTTTTTCTGATATGGTAGAGAAAACAATTGAGGTATTCATGGATGATTTTTCTGTTATTGGAAGTTCTTTCGATAATTGCCTAGAAAACCTTGTTTTAGTATTGAAACGTTGTGAAGAAACTAACCTTGTTTTAAACTGGGAGAAATGCCATTTCATGGTTCGAGAAGGTATTGTGTTAGGTCACAAAGTTTCTCGCAAAGGAATTGAAGTTGATCGGGCAAAGATTGAGACAATAGAAAAGCTTCCACCACCTTCATCTGTCAAGGGAATTAGGAGTTTCTTGGGGCATGCTGGGTTTTATCGACGATTCATTAAGGATTTCTCAAAGATATCAAAGCCATTATCGAGCCTCTTAATTCAAGGAGCGCCTTTTATCTTTGATGCATCATGTGAGGAGGCGTTCTCTACTATAAAAGAGAAACTAGTGTCGGCACCGGTCGTGATTGCTCCGGATTGGGACATACCATTCGAATTGATGTGTGATGCAAGTGATTATGCAGTGGGAGTAGTTCTTGGACAACGTAAAGGCAAGATATTTCATACCATTTACTATGCGAGTCGAACTCTCAAATGCCACAACCGAGAAGGAATTACTTGCTATCGTCTTCGCCTTCGAAAAGTTCCGATCATACTTAATCGGGAACAAGGTAATCGTGCACACTGACCACTCGGCCATCAAGTATCTCATGGAAAAGAAGGATGCAAAACCACGACTGATTCGATGGGTGCTATTACTTCAAGAGTTTGATGTCGAGATTAAAGATAAAAAGGGAACAGAGAATTTAGTAGCAGATCATCTCTCTCGTCTGGAGTTGCCAGAAGAAAATGAATCGAAGAAACAAACTATCAATGATAACTTTCCAGACGAACGACTCTTAGCTATATCGCAAGCTCCGTGGTATGCTGACTTCGTCAACTATCTTGCGGCAAAGATAGTACCAACCGAGCTTAATTATCAAGGGAAGAAGAAATTCTTTGCTGATATAAAACATTATTATTGGGAAGATCCTTATTTATATAAGCACTGTGCCGATCAAGTTATACGAAGATGTGTTTCAGGAGAAGAAGCGTACGATATTTTACGACATTGCCATGCTCTCAAGTGTGGAGGCCATTTTGGAGGGAATCGTACAGCTGCTAAAGTTTTACAATCGGGTTTTTATTGGCCGACTTTATTCAAAGACGCCCATGCTTTTGTATCGGCTTGTGATCGTTGTCAAAGGATAGGTAATATTTCAAGAAGAGATGAGATGCCACTCAATACTATGTTGGAAGTTGAGTTATTTGATGTCTGGGGCATTGACTTCATGGGACCGTTTCCATCGTCATACGGTAATGAATATATCTTGCTAGCGGTAGATTACGTGTCCAAATGGGTAGAAGCAGTAGCTACGCAAAAGAACGATGGTAAGACAGTCCTCAACTTTATCAAGAAGAATATTTTCACTAGGTTTGGAACTCCGCGGGCGATCTTGAGCGATGGAGGAACTCACTTTTGTAACAAGCAATTCGATGCTCTTTTGTCGCATTATGGTGTTAAGCATCGCACGGCACTAGCTTACCACCCTCAGACCAATGGACAAGCAGAAGTATCTAATCGAGAGATTAAGCAAATTTTGGAAAAAACTGTAAGTATCTCTCGAAAAGACTGGGCCAAGAAGATCGACGATGCACTGTGGGCATATCGGACAGCATTTAAGACACCTATTGGAATGTCACCATACAGATTGGTTTATGGTAAATCATGTCATCTTCCGGTGGAACTAGAACATAAAGCGTATTGGGCGATGAAGCAATTAAACATGGATATGCAAGCCGCAAGCAACAAACGCCTTCTACAACTAAATCATATGGATGAATTTCGCAATGAGGCTTACGAGAATGCAAAAATCTATAAAGAACGAACAAAGGCTTGGCACGATAGATATATTCGGAGAAAAGAATTTGTCGTTGGAGACCAAGTGCTTCTTTTTAATTCTAGGCTTCGTTTGTTTCCAGGCAAGCTAAAGTCAAGGTGGTCAGGTCCATTTACGGTGACTAAAATATTTCCTTATGGTGCGGTAGAGATCAATGACCCAGAAAAAGGGACGTTCAAGGTCAATGGGCAGCGGTTGAAGCCGTACATCAATGGTGGATTCGGTCAAGAGAAGACCACTATAATGCTCAACACACCTTAGAAAGTCAAGGCGTCGAGCTAATGACGTTAAACAAGCGCTTCTTGGGAGGCAACCCAAGCACTATCTATGCATTATTATCTCATAATTTTAAGTCTTTATGTTATTATATTTTTGTCATCCTAAATTCGTGTCACTGTTGTCGTTGTTCTTGTTCTCTCGCAGGCTTGCAACTAGTTTGGGGGTAGAATGTTCACGAAGGTGGTTCGTTTGCTGTGAAGCGATCGTCCTTTTTCATGTCACACTCTACATCGGTCGATACATTATTCAGGGCAGTGTCACTTAAACTCTATCTTTGCTTTATTTTAACACATTGGGGACAATGTGATAATTAGTTTGGGGGTGGGGTGACACATGCTAGATTTTATATGCTTACATATTTAGTATCGATGCCTAAATTTCTGAATGGTATGAACTGATGAAGGTTTTGATTTGAACGTCACTAGTGAATTCTCCTATCGGTGATGAAAATTTTTAAAAAAATTTACTTTTGTCGTGATAAGATTTACCGAATTGAGTGTGAAAGTCTTGCATGTTATGTGTGGTGATATTAGCATGATTATCTGGTTACATTAACTACTCCAGGAGAATAGTACGTATCATGAGACACAAACCCAGAAAATATTGCGAGTTTTGAGCCAAAAGAAAAAAAAAAGAAGAGCAACTCATTACTTGCTCTGTGTTTTTCATGAGTGACACGCATGGTCTGAATATTTTCGAACTTGCTTTGTTATGCATGTCAATATCACTTTGTGGATTTTTGTGTACGAAAAATGATAAAGGCACTTAGGATAAGTCACTGGCCTAAATATCTGCGTACCCGACATATCAATCAACTAGTGAGCCCATTTGAGCCTTATTAGCCTTATTCTTTGATTTGGAGCCACGATATTTAGCAGCATTATCCCGTTCTTTTATCCTTCTCTTCGAATCATTGTTAGCATGTTAGCTTACTAGTCGCTTCGGGTATTGAGTCTATTAATTAGAGGAAAAAAGATTACGGTGTTTTATCTGGTTGCGGTATTTTACTTTACTTATTTTAGAAAAAAAGGCGAGAGAGAAAAAAAAAACGAGTAGAAAAAAAAAAGAAAAAAAAAAGAAGAAAAAAAAAGTAAGAAAAAAAAAGAGAGAAAAAAAATATATATATTAGAAAAAAAAATATTTTTTTCGCGAAAAAAAAAATGGGGTACAGTAGATCCAGAATTATTTTCTCGAGTTCTTAGTAATTTTTTTTTTTATTTTTTTAGTGCGTTTTTATAGTTGTACGAGTTTCTATATTTGATGTCGTATTTTGTCGCTATAGGGTATGAACGGGGAAGCGAATTAGTGACTAACATGCTTAACTATTTTAGCCCACTTATCCCATATGTCACACCTTTATTACCCTGAGCCCCATTACAACCTTGATAAAGACCTTTTGATTCGTTCACAATATCTACTGTGTGAATATGATGTGATATATTTGCGAGCTTAGAGTAATTTCATTCGATGTCGTGATTTGAGCGCTATTATACAGATCCAGTTATACACTTCGAGCGACTTGAGTGATCCATGTGCGAGTTGTTACGTGATACGTGGTAGGATCCTAGAAATGTTTATGTGCCAAATATGATTGTGAACTATCATTTAAATCTCGTGCTTGACTAGATCGCTCATTCGTTGACGATTATCTCGACTTGCTTTTCTGAAAAAAAAAAAGCAGGAGCATTCAATTTAATGACGTAAAATCCTAACTTGATTTAGTTTATATCCGCTTTTATGATCGAGGACGATCACAGCTAGTTTGGGGGTTGTTGATAAGTTAGGATTTTATGAACATTTTAGACCCGAAAAATTGTGTAATTCCATCGTTATATGTCTAAATGTCAGGAAATATCCTATTGTGCGTTACTTTTCATATGTTACAGATAACAGAGCAAAAAAAGAGCGCAATTTGGGCCGAAAAAATAGCCCATGCCAAGATGAGCCCATAAGAGTCGGCCCATTTTTAGATAGATACAAGGAGGGAAAAGAGATACACTACATGATTGAAACCACACCCAAATTGATGATAAGGACAGTGAACATCGAAGCACGCAAGGATAGAAAAAAGAAGAGCTGATCTATACGACTAAGCACACATGCGATTTTCAAGGCTACAAGATCAAAAAGATCGGCTCAAGGGAATATCATGGACTGCGCTTTAATTTCTTTGTCTGATAAAATCGTTTACTTAAACGATTACAAGATGACAACGTGCTTTGGGGGAGGAAAATAAGCAGACAAGACAAATTATACTTTTGACTCTCACCCATGGAATTCAAAAAGAAATCCCACTTCTCAATTCACGTCAGTGAGAGACCCTCACCTACAAAAAGAGACTTAAGAGAACTTAGCTTGGATCTTCATCATCCAATCATCACATAACCATACACCATCCATCGCTCACACTTCTCACAGCTCTCAACTCTTTCACAGAAAGCAAGCACTTCTCACTTTTGAACCACGGCAGTCCCCAAGCACACACCTCACCACCCAACCGAACACCATCGCACCTCACCCACCTCAAGACTTCACGCTGAACAGAAGGATACGCACCAACTCCACACTGCCATCGCCACGTCACCTTGGGTTCTCTCTCACGCAAGAAACCCCTCGGCAGCCAAACCTCTCTAACAGGTTGAAAAAGAAGTTCAACCTCAGCTGGAGCAAGTCACGAGCTAGGGGCAGTGGGAAAATATTGTCCACAGCTGCAACTTCCTTGTGCCCACCACGTGTTCGTCGAAAAGACGCAACGAGCAACAGCGTTGGATGGAGCAGCGCATGTAAGACGAGCAACCTCGACCTTGGAGACGACACTCACGGGAGAGACGGGGACGCACACAACGGCACGACAAGTTTGATACGTTTTTCTCGTCCTTAATATATCTTTCATCATGAACCTATTTATTTTGATGCGTTTGTCGAAATATAATATGCTCTAATTCCGTAATCTGGGGTTACGATGTAGCCAGACATGATAGCTATTGATTTTCAGTTCGTTTGCTATTAAGACCTTAATATTATGTTGAGTATCATAATCTGTTGTTAATGCGTACGAGTTTCTGATCAACTTTCGTATGAATAGGTGTTTAGATATGAGACTGAGAGGTGATTATCTAAGCGTGTCCGTTGATTATGATACCATTAGAACATTCGTAAGCTAGAGATAGTTACGTGACTAGTGCGATGATTTATGATTTTCTAAGTTTAATTCGTTTCGTCGTGCTTTGTTATTGATTTGGTTGTTTACATTTTTAATCGCATTTTATTATTTATCTACGCATTTTTCGTTAATCATTTCATCAACTACCAACTAGCGATTGTTCAAATAAAACTAGAATTAATATAATTTCGGTACTCGGTAACACAGTCCTTTGGTTCGATATCCGTACTTACGTACACTATTACTTGTTAGAACGATACGTACACTTGCGTGTCTACGAATTTATTCGCAACACACCGTCAGTGGCTGAGGGGGAGGCCGAGATTATCATCATAAGATATCAAAACACATCCAACTAAATGCGAAAATTACCAAATTAAACATAGCTTTGAAGCCAATGACCCTTTAGCCCTACTGGCTGAGGGGAGGCCGTTCAGGTGACTAGGAGGTAAGTGATTCGAACCCTACCTCCCACACATGACTTTGGAAAGTCCCCATGGGGGTTATGCCTCGTGACTATCGAGCTAAGATGGGTTTGTGACGTGTCCATCTGGCCCTGAGTATTAATCCCACCACTGGAGTGTGTGGGCTCTGGCTCTGCCAAGTCTGCGGGGCAGTTGCCCACAGCTGGCAGGAGGTAGCCCATAGCCAGGCTGTGTGGGGATATCTCGGGACAAAAAAAAAAGCTTTGAAACTTCACAGCAAAGGATTGTTTGTCTGAGGTAATTATGCCATTATCCAACTTGGGCCTTTTTTTTACATCATTTTTCTCATGTTGGAAACTAAACGATACCATACCACATATATTACACACACCTGCATTAATATAATCATAATGTGATGATTCAAAATTGTGACTATGATTTTTCAATGGAGTAGTATCCTTGATCAAAATCTATACATAGTTAATTAGTCGGACTAATTTTTTCTCATATACTATTGTTTCTACTAATTTTTACTATACAATATGATTCACTCTTCGTCATTTCTTTCCAAATTGAAGAAGGTGCTGGACAACGAAGGATACTATAACGAGATGACGAATAGCAACTGGAAACTCACCAAGGGATCATTGGTGGTAGCGAGACTAGACCAATGTTTAATAGGCATGAACATAGAGGAAATCAGGGATATAATTATGAGCATAAAAACTGGGGTAGACAATACCGGGCACCAAGATTAGGTGTGACTAGGTCTAGAAATATTAAATATCTTATAGACCCACGTACTGGACGGACTGTCAAAGTCTTTCAGATCTGGGTTAAGCTAATTTCCACATTTCCAAGCTGTAATAAGGGTGAACTAGTGAACCCACATCGACGTTGGCATAACCACAAGCAGCAATCGCGTCTGGACAAGGAATTCGGTCGATGTCTAACATCTTACAGCTGCATGTACGCAACTCTAGATCGCGAAAATTACAACTTGGTCCCAAATCAATTTTCGCTCGAGAAGCTGCGAGTGAAAATTACGAAATTCGCCCGAATTTCACTATAGCAGTCGAGGCTCCAATTCGATCAATTACGTCAAATTCGTGAATTGTATACTCAGGCGATTCGCGAAATAGAAGATTGGAAGGAAATATGAGATCGACATATTGAAGAAAATTTTTCAATCGATGGCTTCGCGAGAACAATCGGAGCATGAGTCGATGATCGGGCATGATCAAGAAGGACATTTTAAGTTGAATGGGTGTTCCGAATTGGTGGAACAAACCTAGGGAGAACGGGCAAAAGAGTTGTGTGCAGAGGGGGCCTTCACGCCACTGGAGCTGCAAAGGAGTTTCCTGTTTCAAAGTATAGTCTACTTGTAAATATGACTTATGTAGTTAACACTGAAGCGGTCGTTTTTTTATTATGACAATTTTTGCCCCTTTCGAGTTCTCAGCCACTTTGCTTCTGAAATTTATGATCAAAACAAAATTTGGTTTGTCTCAGTGCGTAGTATAGCTCGTAACATTGCTCGATTTTGTTTTCGGAAAGTAAAGCGATCAAATTAAAATGATGTGTTTTGTTTTCTTTTAAAATGTGGACGCCCTCGAAGAACGACTGAAAGCTGATGAAAAGATGAGGAAACTCGCAGAGGAGCACAAGGTATACTGTACTTCCATTTTTGCAACCTATACTCGAACATCATAATTTTCGAAACGAGACACCTTTCCAAAATCCTAGATTTCGAGACTTCAAAATTCAGGATATTCGTAAGTCAACCTACTTTTGAACTTCAATTCGCAACCTGTACCTCGAAAATCATATATTCGAAACTCAACGCACTCTCGAAGATCCTGGATTTCGAAAATCCTGAATTTCGAGAATCCTGGATTTCGGAAATCGTAATCTTAGCACACGTACATAATAATATATGCTAACGAGAAAAAAGCCACATGATGTGAAAAATATGGTACACAATAATATCTTACACTTTGTTTCCTGTTTCAAAGTATAGTCTACTTTTAAGTATGGCTCATGTAGTTAACACTGAAACGGTCGTTTTTTTAAATATGACAATTTTCGCGCTTTTCGAGTTCTTAGCCACTTTGCTTCTGAAATTTATGATAAAAACGAAACTTGGTTTGTCTCAGTGCGTACTATAGCTCTTAACATCGCTCGATTTTGTTTCCGACGTGGGTCGAAATCGAACTTGTTGCAGATCGTGCACATAGAGCTGAAAATTTGGCGGGCCAGCCCGCCCGGCCCGGATTGAGTGGGCTGCCCGAATTGTCTGGTCCGGGTTGGGCTGGACCGAAGTTGTGTGGGCCAACGAAAACTAAGCCCTACCCAAAGAACGGGGCTGGGCCAACCCGTCCCTAGCCCACTTATCTTTCCTATATTATACGCCCCCAATTCCAACAAGCAAGACCGTACCGAGATCTATAGACGAATCCAAACTACAAAGGCGGGTTAATTGTTGAATCACATCTGCTAAACTGATCGTTAAATCGTCGGTTGGTTGTGGAGTTTTCTTCAACGAATAAGGTTTTCCGTGGATCGTAACTTTTAAAATGTGGACTCCCTCGAAGAACGATTGAAAGCTGATGAAAAGACGAGGAAACTCGCAGAGGCCACAAGGTATGTTGTACTTCCGTTTTGGCAGCCTATACTCGAAAATCATAATTTTCGAAACAGGACCCGCTTTCAAAAATCATAGTTTTGGAGACTTTGAAATTCAGGATTCGAAAGTCAACCTCTTTTGAAAATCAATTCGCAACCTATACCTCGAAAATCATATTTTCGAAACCCAACGAACTTTCGAAAATTCTGGATTTTGAAACTACTGAATTTCGAAAATTCTGGATTTCGAAAATCGTAAGCTTAGCGTACATAATAAATATATGCTAACGAAACAACCACACGATGTGAGAAAAAAAGTAGATGATTTTGACAGTCCACAACGCCACCAGATTATTTTGAACGAATGATACACAATCATTCCATAGAATAAATATATACGACATTTGTATAAATATCAAATAACGTGCCACCGCGTTAATTGCTCTTTTCGCATAACTTAGAATATCGACAATTGTTTCTATATGCAAATTTATTGGCCGGCCTACCTACGGGACTCGGATATTATATCCCCCCCTTAAAACGGATTTCGTCCCCAAAATCAGGCAGGGAGAAATAGCTCAGGGTATCGACTCCTCATGTCATCCTCCCGTTCAAGTAGCTTCCTCGGTAGATTGATTCGCCATAGCACCTTTACTAACGGAATTTCTTTGTTCCGTAATCGTTTAACTTCGTGTATCCCTGGTCTTTCTCACCTAGGAAAGTCGTCAGTCGGGAACAAGCGTCCTCGTAATATTGAATCAAGACGCGTTGTTGGGAGTGACGCCGAAGCCCCTCGCAGGAAAGGGAATAAGACTGGACGGAAGGTTAATGAGAATGGAAGAAAAAAGAAAAGGTGAGAGACGGACACCAGGATAAACTACCTGGCTCTGAGACAATGCCCACCAGTCCCAGAAATCGGGGTCGGGGAACTTTGCCAGACGCTGCCTCTCGACTGAGGCCAGGAAACCTTCCATGAATTGGCGCTGGGCCGAGGCGATCGTCTCTTTGGCCTCATAGAAGCTACGGGCCTGCGGCTTGTTTGTTAGCCCAAAATTCTCCTGTAAGTCAACCCAGACTTCTCTTGCAGTGGAGCTGTACAAAATACTAGCAGAAATATCTCTTGACACCGAATTAAGAATCCAAGATATCACAACATTGTTATTCCCTTTTCAAACATTGATGATCTTGGACTTGGTGTCTGGTTCACTCACCTATTTCTGCTCAAGGGTATCACCTCGATATTTGAAAAGTACCGCATGTGTCTACATACTCGTAGCCAACAGTTGTGGAAATCGTATGCGTCAAAGTGAAGGAGATATTTGTTGATATCTTTCTTACTCGGTCTTTAACTTCTTATAATATCTCCACGTTTTCATATGCTGCTTATTCTCTCTGCTCTATGTACTACTGTGCCTAACTCGTTTCGTTGGGGGGTCAAATAAAGCTTTTAATTTACCTTCCTATATGATGATGGGCAGATATGGCATTTAACATGCCTTTCCCTCTGGCAATAGCAAGTAAGGTGTTTTTTTTAGCAAAGCAATTAAGGTGTTGGAAATATCAATAAACAAAGCTAACAGTATACACTTCAGACTAGCGAAGTGAGTTGAGTCTTATGGACCCCACATAACATTCCCCAGCAGGCGATGACCTTTGCCTTTCCTTGAATATACCCTTTTTCTTTCTTCAAGCACACTGAGCTGAGCTCACTCACGCCATAGTTGGAAAGGGAGCTTTAACATTCAGTGTCGCGGAGAGCACACTTTGTTTTTATCCGATTCGCGAAAGGTAAATCCCATCATGTGATTTCTTCTTGTTGTATTGATCGATTCTCACCGCATCCTTCTTTTTTTATATGTGTGCGATGGTGGAGGTGTGGCTTGTTGTATTGGTGAGAAACGTTCGATTTTTTATTTTTTAATCTTATTTCCTCTGAATATTGAGTCCATTTGTGGATACGAGATTCATGTTTGGATGAAGTTTCGATCTGAGAAAGTTAATAAATTACTTGAGACTCATCGCAGAATAACGGTGAGATGTTGATTAAGGTTGAGCTCATATGGAAGCTGTTAATTTCTGAAGTTTTTTGTTGAACAAAAGGGATGTACCAACTCGATTTCGAATGTGCTTTTCCTATGTCAATCGGAACTCTTTATTTGCAAGCTGATTTCTTTTTGTGTATATTAATTACTAGCAGATGCTAGTTTATACTGTAGATTTTTGATGAATTTCATTTACTATTCACCGTTACGAAGCTCTAATCCATCTATCGTGCTTTGTTTTCGTACGATACACAGTTGTTTTGGGGAATAGAGATTATTCATTTCACGTGAATGATGAACAGAGAAACACTTCATCCCGATTCTTCGTATACAGATGAAGAGCAGAAGGATTTGAAGCAACTGGTAGAAATGTTCGGTTCAATGATCTCTTTACAAGAAATAGCTTCAGCTTATGATCAAGCTGGCAAAGACCTACAATTTACTGCTGATCATCTCTGTAGTATGAAGGGAAGCACTTCCGACGCTTCTGCTTTTAATCAATACACAAGTGTAGAAAACACTTCTAATGCTTCGTTACGAACTCAATCAAATCACAATTTTCGGAACGGTCAGACTGCTAAGAGAAAGCCCATAAAATGCCCGGCTTCTTTGGGAACCGTCTCTAATGTAATAGGAAAAGAATATATTGCGCCGAGGCCTCGATCTGTCGTACCTTGTGAGAAGAGCAAGCCCATTATTCTATCATCAGATGAAGTTCCATCACATAATATTTGGGATGAGGAAAATGAGTTAGTGCCTAACTCGACGAATGAATCTCTAGACGGGGATTTAGAGGACTTCATATATCAAATGCTCGGGAATGGATTTGGACTTGAAAAGAATGTGATACATGATGTCATTGGTAAGTGCATTTGGATTCGGTTTCTAGTGTATTTTTTACCTTAATCGCAGAAGTGAAGCTTCTTTTTAAACATTCTCTATAATCTATTTTGCAGGTCAATGCGGCTATAACATGCCAATGGTACAATCAAGATAGTAGTGTCTCTTAGTGAACCCTTCATACCACTACTTTAACTTTGTTCCCAAAATATGCAGAGCATTGATAAGCTTCTGGATCTCTCAGCAGTAACCGTGGAGAAGAACGAGGATGTTCCAATCTTATCTTCTGGAAATGTAAGCCTTGATGATAAGAAACTCATTCTCCATTAATATCTAAAAAAAGCCCATGCTTGTTTCATTTGTTGCCACAACACTCATTCTCCATGAGCTATCTTTCGAATATGTCCATTGGATGTTGCATCTTGAGCTCAACTCTTGAATGGATGCAAAACTATATTTTTGGTTGTTAAATTCTGAAAGTTCATGTTAGTTATAGTCCAACGAGGTTAATGCATCTTCTGATTGTGTTGCTGGCAGAACCTCGAGAATGAATCTGGCTTGAAGTCGTCAAGACTCGGTGGAAATCAACCTGCAGTTACTGCAAGGTTTATTGGAGCCCTCATTCATCAATAAAACTGATCGAAAGTTTCGTATATCGAACATATATATTTATATATATGCTTAATGAAACTTTTATATGAATTATATGTATCTTTCGGATCCTACAGATCAAACACCTCTGATGTCATCAACAAGGATGACTTAATACTGGCACAGACTGAGAAACGTAAGATTGATATTCAAAGAGAAGTTTTGGTGTCTCTCTTCACTGTGCCTGGCCCGGAACAAACTGAAGATAAACCTCGATTGAAAGGACCACCTGTTGCAGACAAGAATTCCCCTCATATTGTGAGAAACCCACTCAAAGAGACACTAATCAAAGATTTCAACTTCATCACAAGACAATCCATCAACAAAAAAGGTAAGTGCTCTAATCTTTGCCTTGAACTGTTAGTTTAATTTCATCTTTTTTGCATCTCTCATATTAATTCTTGATTTGTGTGCAGTATTCGGTTTTAGTATTACAATATCATGCGTTAAAACATTGTCGCAAACATTTGGGATAATAATTTATTGTGTGTTTTTGCTCATGACACATTAAATGGTTTCAAATCTTCATTTTCTGCATGAGGTGATTTCCTGTTACAGATGATGATGCGAACGAGCTCAGCTACGAAGAATTGCGCATGTCAGCAAAGGAATACTGGTCAGTGATGAAAGAATACTACAAAGCTGTAAGCTTTCTGGACCTTTACTTTTAATCATTTGCACTTACAAAAGAAAAAAGTATTATATGAGACAAACCATAACTTCGTTGTTTTATGAAGAGTATATGATTTTTTTTTTGCAGGCTGTAGATTCATTTGGAAAGAAAGATTATGTGAAAGCTCGGAATCTTATGGAGAACGTAAAACTAATTTTTTGTTTCCCTAATTTATCATTATAATTGTTACAATTTCCTTCTTTTTTTTTCTAAATATTTCCTCAATGGTGGCCGGGGTGTGTTATAGGGTCACTTATACATGAGGAAGGCGAGGGAGGCAGATGAAAAATCAGCAGAAAAGCTCGTCGATGACAGGTTATAGTAACAGACTATACTTTAATAGTTTATTGTTGATTTTCTGACTAATCCACTTAATAAATTATTAAAAAGCCCTCTTTTTTTCTTTCCCCGTATAGCGACGATGAGAACGAAGTGCTCTCTCTGAACATATATGAATTCGAACCAAGGGATGCCATGCGCACGTTTCGGGTTCATTTGAAAAGCTTTTCCGGCCTTCGAAGTAATAATCATGTTTTTTTCACGTTCTTTTGCTTCTTTCTAATCTAATCGCATGCCATCGATCAGCAATCCACTACCTAAAGGCTGTGATTGGAACTGATGGAGGAGGCAAAAAGGACAAGCGTCGTAAAAATCTAGTACGTAATTTATTATCATTCTCCATATCCGAAACTACGATGATATTACGATTGAAAATTTACATACTTCACGTCTACGTTTCTGTGTTATGTCCTCTGTTTGCAGATAACTGAGCTTCTTGAGAAAGAAGGTATTCCATGGACTGAAGAAGGAGATGGACTGATCATTTCAGTTCGTGTTGATGTAATAGATCCAACCAAGCTGAGTTTCGCCAAGAAATAGACAAATTCACAATTGGAAAAAAAAAAAAATGCAACGACTGTTCTTATTTTTCTATTTTTCATTGAGATTTTCTCATATTCAAACTATTTGATTGAACTTGAGATGTGAGCTTTTTCATGTGTACTTTGTTTCCCATGAATGAATTTCGTGAAAGTCGAAAGGAATTAATTCCCTTACTCCAATGTGTAGTTTTGCGAAAACTCTATTACACTTTTTTGTCGAGTTTACAACACACATAGACACACACATGGCAAAAAAAATTCAGGACGACAAGACAATCAAGTATTTATTATTCATTGGTAAATCCATTGAATAAAGGGTTCATTTCGTAGACATATTACGGCCGAAATCCTCGTCGTCCTCGTCATCGTCGTCCTCATCATAGAACTCGTCGTCGTCGTCGTCGTCGTCCAAGGCATCATCGATTTCAAAATCGCCGCCGTCGCCGTCGTCTTCTTCATCTTCATACTCAGCATCATCCTTCGGTATTCCGCCGCGCGCAGCTTCGATCCTCACTCCGTGCATTCCCAGTGGCCACTGCGAAATCAACCGCGAACCCAGCGCATTCAAATCCATCGAACGATCGATCGGATGCTTTTCGCTTGGCAGGGGAAACGGAGACTGAACAGAGCGAGCGAGCGCCGCCGCCACGGCGGATGAATTGGGGAGAAGATGGCGGCGGAGGAGGAGGATTTGAATGGACTTGGAGCCGATGATCCTCGAAGCAGAAGTTGCCATTTTTTTCAACCTGATTGAGTTGAGGTTCTTCTTAATGAAGGTTTTAATTTATATAGGGAAATGGATTTCTTCTAGGGTTTAGTGGACATGGGCCTAATAAGTAGTTAAGTCTTTTTACATTCGGTGGGCTTTGATTCCTTCCTATTTCACATTAAGTTCTTTTCATAATTATTTTTTTTATATCATCTTGCAATTAAATTTGGATGAATCTATGGAAAAATACCCAATTGTATAAAAAATTTGCAAGTCGGTACCCATGTCCGAAATTTTTTTAGATCCCGTTCGACTGTGCGTACCATTTTTCCGGTCTTGACGTACCTTTTATACGTGTATTTCGTACCATGTTACACATCTATATGGTACCTATATACGTTCCATACGGTACCTTGCGTACCACAATATGTTTTTCTATGGTACCTAAATGTGTGATATGATGTACCTTGCGGCGGCCATGTACCAATGTGCAAAAAATTTATTCTGACAGGTACCAGCATATAAAAAAATACTGACAGGGTACTGATTTGCTAATTTTTTATATTATTGGGTATTTTTTATGTAAAATCCCTTAAATTTGATACACACCATTTAAGCAGGCTCTCACACTCTAGTCGGAACACCTATTACTATACTATGGGCCTAAGGCTATCTCCAACCAATATCAATAATCAGATGCAAAACATAAAAACACTCCACCAACAGTCAATGCATACCCAAAATGGTTTTTATGTCATTTTCTCTCTCCCATAAACGCATACATGCGTTTTCATTTGAAACCAACACATAAGTTTTTATCTCTAGCATTTTTATTATTTATTTAATTGTTTTTATTAATATACCACATAAATAAATGTTCAAAATTGTAAGTAAAATATTTAAACTATTTATCAAAAAAATTATCTAAGAAAATATAATTTATTTATGGGTAATATTGAAAAGCTGTAACACATGTGGTTCGAATTGAAAAATTATAAAAGTTGACGTGAATGAGACTATTGCCAAAATATTCTTTTTGAGTTTTACGAGTCAATTTAATGGTTGGAGAAGAATTAATGCATTTTGAGTTTGATAATGAGTTTGCATCTGAGATTGTGTTCTTCGGTTGCAGTTGCCCTAATTACCCTTTTTATGGCTCTACCACTTTAAGTACAACTTGTGAATGTTTTTAGATACATCTCTATTTATAAATTTTCTCCAAACTAACCATCTTCCAATATAAACGAATAAAGACAACATCATCTATCTATTACAAATTACAATTCAGAAGAAACCGTTGGATCTCGTGAGAAGAGAAAGAAGGCGTGCGTCATCGCTTACGCAAGCAAAGCCTAAGAGAGCTCTCCTCCTCGTAGTCATCGAAGGTGACGCGTCAAACAAAACACTTGTGAGCTTAGCTTTCAGACAACACTTGTCCCATAAACGTGTTTGTAGAGCATATGGTAATGGACAATACATTCATTGGCTTGTTATCTTCATTCGCCACCTTTCCCCACCACCTTCGGTTCAGAAAATTTATTAAGGATAGAGAATTACGTATTTACGGAAATGGTTATTTCATAAAAGATTAGTCGACATGTGAAATTACCTTTTTACCTCGGGCAAAAGCTAGATAGCTTCCTTGTTGTGTGAAGAGTATATATATAATGGCCTTTTACTCTTATTAGGGTCTCTCTCTCTAAAAAGGGCGAAGAGATCTGAGGTGTTTTATTTAATCTCTCTTGAGTTTTTCTCTCGTACAATCCCGTCAAAGAAGGGTGCTCTCCTAAAATTCTCCGCTTGGTTTTGTGTCTGTCCAATTCTGGTAAGATTTCTTCTACCGCTCGTTGTCGAATCTTCTTTTTTACTTTTGCTGCATCTTCCTAATGATTAATTTTATCAGCTGGGCCCTAATCTTTTCACCTTTATTTTCCCAATTCTGCTATCGTTTTGCTCTATACGATGGCTTGATCCGTCCTTACAATTGCCTGTTAATCTCATTTTGTACGTTTCTTAAGGCAATTTTAAGGTTTGAATTCTTTTTTTTGGCTTGATGACTCAATTGATTTGTTTTTCTTACATCTGCTTCCGTTCTGTCGTTGAGTCATCGATCCGTTTCTTTTTTACTTCTTTTGCATATCTTGCTTTCATACTCAATAAAGATTTGTCTTTTTTTTTTTCTTAATTGTAAAGATGTCGATCTTTCTGATCCCCAATTCAAAGTTGCGTCTTTTTTCTTCTGTTGATCGGATCTTTTTTCCCCAGAAGCTCGTCCTGGAGATTTGATTTGATTTGATTTTGAAATCCCAGTGTTTATATTATAAGTCAAATCTTCTTATAATCATATAACATAATGCGATTGCTGATTAAATGTTTACTTCTTCTCCGTTTTCGATGTTCTGTAACTGTCAACCCTTCTGAGATCAATATTTTCTTGCAGATCCAATCGTCGCTGTACAATGGGTGTGGAAGTTGCTGAAACCGTCAACGAATCGAAGGTGCCTTTGAGCGACGGAAAGCCTGAAATAAAATTCGGCAGCCATGGCGAAGAAGCTGAGCCCTTGAAAGTCGAAAAGATGAAAGCTTCTGATTCTCATCTCCCTAAAGATGCAGTCGACGAGTGGCCCGAGCCCAAGCAGATCCATTCTTTCTACGTCGTTAGGCTCAGATCTCTCGAAGATCAGAATCTTAAGACCAAGCTTGAGTTGGCTGATAAAGAGCTTCAGAAAAAGAACCAAGCTCGATCTCAAGTTATCGAAAAATTGAAGGCCAAAAGGGTAAGTAATGGTTTTCCTGTTCTTACCAATGCTTGTGGGATTGTGTTAGGAAAAAGAAAATTGCAGTTGACTGGTTTTGAAAGAAACTATGTAATTGTTTGATATTCAGCGCCATATTATTGCTTAAGAACTAAGATCTATTTTCTTACAGGCAGAACGATCCCAGATTATCGTTCAGTTGAAATCATTGGGTTCTGAAAATAAGCAATTCAGATCGATTATCGATGAGAAGAGGAAAGAAATGGAACCCCTCCAACAAGCCCTTGGAAAGCTTAGGTCAGGTTCTTCGGGTGGTGGTGGTAGAGATAGAGGTTCGTTGGGTATATGCTCATCTGAGGAAGAACTCAACGATGTTGTAAGATTCTTTTATTACCGTGCTGGACGATTACTCGCCCCACTGTGTTTTTTTTAATTTGTTTTATTTTGGGCTTAATGTGGTTTTCTTGATTGATTAGATCAAAAGCTTGCAATATAGAATTCAACACGAAAGCATACCTCTCAGCGAGGAGAAGCAAATCTTGAGAGAGATTAAGCAGCTCGAAGGGACGAGGCCTCAAGTTCTTGCGAATGCCGCCGAGAGGGCAAAGATTCAAGAATCTCTCGGCGAGAAAGATGCCATTCAAGGGCAGGTCAAAGTAAGTATCTGTTTATGGTTTATACACGAAACCATCTTTTTTCCTCTGAAGATATTCAGCTAAACGTTTGGAATTCACTTCACGACATTCACAGTCGATCGGTGTTGATCTTGATGGAGTTAGAAAGGAAAAGAATGTGATCAATTCGAAAATCAAGCAGCTGGACGAAGAAAAACTGGCCGTAGAGAAACAGATCAATGCTTTAGAAGAGGAATTAACGTCGATTTCAGAGAAGAGGGACAATACTTTCGAAAGCATTAAAGAGATGAGGAAGCAGCGTGATGAAGGGGTATTGCCATTTTTATTTCCTTCTTAATCCTAAGACATATTTGTCGTAACGATTCGAATTTTTCTTTCACAGAATTCTACCTTCTACCAATACCGTACCATCGTGACGAAGGCTAAAGTACTCGCAGCAAACAAGGAAATCGATGCCCTGAAGGAGCTCTTAAACACTGAGGTGTGTTAATAAATTGATTTCTTCAGTTCAAATCATCCACCGTTACAATCTGCAACAGAATTTTCTTTTTTATTTGTTTCCTCGAAGGTCGAAAACTTCATGTCTCTATGGAACAGCAACAAAGCATTCAGAGACGACTATGAAAAGAGGGTTTTGCCATCCCTCGACTCGAGGCAACTGACCTGCGATGGACGTATCAGAAACCCTAACGAAAAGCCTATTTTCGAACCTGAAAAAAAGACCATAGCCGATCCATCGGAGTCGGAGAAAGCTGCCAAGAAACAAATCCCCGAAGAATCAAACCCTATATCTGAGAAGCCAAAGGACACTGCTACTTCCGATAAAAACAAGAAAGAATCGGTCAAGAAAGCAGATAAAGGTAGCAAGAAAACAGAGCCAGTCGAAGAAGATGAAGAAGGGTTCTACGTTGAAACCACTCGAAAGGATCTCCTTCCCAAGAAGGAAGATGAAGTCGACGAGAAGAAGCTGATAGAGATGAAGAAAGAAGAAGAGGTTCTAAAACGTAAGCAAGCTGAGGAGAGAAAGAGAAAGCTGGCCGAAAAAGCTGCTGCCAAGGCCGCCATAAGAGCCCAGAAAGAAGCTGAAAAGAAGCTCAAGGTAAGTTTTTGTTTCTTTTTTAAAGAATAACTTCATGCCCTTGTAAAAAACATCGTATATTAATCGTTTTTGTCACCTTTGCTGAAGGAACGTGAAAAGAAAACTAGAAAGAAGGCTGGAGTTGCAACAGCTTCCAACGAAGAAGAGGACGAATCACTGACTAAAGAAGAACCAACCGAAGAGACCAAAGAGGTCGAACCCGAGAAAAAATCTGAAGAAAAGGTCGTAACTTTGAAGAGACAAGACAAGAAAGACGGCGGTGGAATTAAGCGTCGGGCACGTGGGAAAGGTAATGATTCTCTCCCTAAAGCCATACTCAAACGCAAGAAGGCTACGAATTATTGGGCTTGGGGCGGTGCGATTGCTATTGCTCTTCTTCTCTTGCTTGTGGTGGTTGGTTATGGTTACTACAATGGTGGTTCAGTTTCTTCTGAGAGTTGAGAGTGTTTTTTTTTCCTTCTGTTTTCTATGAGGATATGGGATTTTTTTTTTTTCTTTTTAATATGAATTTTGTTGGATCATTGAGTTGTTTTTGTTGGGTGGACTATGTAAAATTAGAACTTGCGAAGAGGCTTGGTTCCTCTTTCTAGAGCTATGTTTAAGATTAAGAAGACAAGGTTTTAACATTCTGTTTTTTTTCCTGGTTTATGATATAATTAGATAGATTAACGTTAGCTGTTTTGTTAGGATTTGTGCTCTCCGAGTCATCGTATTATTGCACATTTAGAAAGAAAAAAAGGGATTCTTTGTGATATTTGTAGTGGGAACTTTAGGCATCTGTCGAAAATGTTCCCCCACTTAACACCATCCGTTCTCAATGGGAATATGATCCGTTAATTTTTATGTTAATTTCATCATCATGCATATGTTAAATTAAATTGAAAGTTGTACTGTATTTTCCTTATATTGGAGTGGTAGACAAACGATTCTTCCTTGTAATAATTAAGCAGGTGGAAACTTAGGAGGACGGTGCCGTACGGAGAGAATATGGGATTTAGCTTTTTTATCGAAGTGTTTGACTCCACAAACGGTGTACATCGTTAATCCCAATAAAAAGGATTTTCGAATAATTACATACCTAAGGTCAATAAGTTTCGCATATCTCTTAATTATTTAAAAAAATCTATTTTTTCTAGAACTGATTTAGCTATTATTATTCATGTGTCGTATTTCATTTCATGTCTTCTATATTTCCCATAAAATATCTTCATATGTGTTTCTCACTCGCCGTTGATTTGAAGTAGAACGCAACAAGAAACGACCAAGTCATCCAATGATCAAATTAAATTAAGTCTAAACAACAATTAGAAATAAAAATCAGGGAACCCAAAATAGTATAATGAGTGTGGCTTAATTTGTTTGAAAAATATGGTTATATATCGTCATGTGATTCCTCCATTATTTTATGCCCTCGTCAAGTTGCATTGTTTCGTAAAATCAAGAGCCATACAAATTGCAATTTCAACGATATAAAACCACATCAACATCCTTGCATTAAAAAATAAAAAAAGACCCCTCACTTTCACCACTTCACGAAAAATCAAACATCATGTGGAAAAAGAGACAAATTGAAGAATAATTCAAGTCCAATTCCCACTTCGTAAAATACCAAAATATGGGTCCCAATTCCTAAAGACTTGCTTTTTCCTCATTACAAAAGCCTAAACATAAAGCAAAGAAAGCTTTGTTGAGTGTTCTTCAACTCTCTCTCATACCCATAATTCTTCTCTCTCCTCTTTCCAAATTTCAACTCAACAATGGAAATCATCTCATCCTCGCCGAGAAACATCCAAGAAAAGGAGTTATTATTATTACACAATCCCAAATCCTCCCCTACGCCGCCGCAAACTCCGAGATCCCAAGAAAACGCCGGCGCCAGCAGCAGTTCTTATCCAACCACCTTCGTCCAAGCCGATACATCGAACTTCAAGCAGGTGGTTCAACTCCTCACCGGCGCGTCGACGAAAGCCGCCGCCGCCGGCGCGATCCCACCCATCAAAACGACGCCGCAGAAGAAACAAGGGTTCAAACTCCACGAGCGGCGGAACAACCTCAAGAACGGACTCATGGTGAACACCTACGCGCCGCCCAACAAGGCGGCGTCGCTTTCGCCGAGGATTCAGGCCGACGTTTTGCTGTCACCTAGCATTCTTGATTTCCCGTCGCTTGTGCTCAGCCCAATAACGCCGCCCTTGGCCGGCGAGAGGAGTAGGACCCACAACTCGTCGGCGGCGGAGACGAATCTGCCCTCGTCGGAAGGTGAAGGGGGTGAAGAAGAGAAGGCAATCGCCGAGAAGAAGTTCTATCTGCATCTTAATCCGTCGCCGAGGAGCAAAGACGCTGAGCCGCAGTTACTTTCCTTGTTTCCGTTGACTTCGCCGCGCGTCTCCGAATCGCCGCCGTCGTCGGCGACTACTTCTTGATGAAGCTAGAGAAGAATAAGAAAAGTCAACTAGCTGTAATAAGGGATTGCTTTGAGGGCTTTTTTGTCCATCGAAGGAGAAGTTGAAAGAGGTTTGGGTTTGCGAAGGATTGGGTAATGAATTCAATCATTCATTGTGGCTTATTTTATTGCTTGTTTCATCGGTTTATGAAGAAGAGGAAAAAAGAAAACTTTATTTATCTGAAATAAGATTTAAGAGAAAAACTTCAATTGAAGAAGTTTGCTTTGTTTCCTTTTTAAAATTTCTGCATCGACCGTCCTCATTATCTCTTCAGATGTTTTTGTTTCTAATTGATCGATATTAAGAGAGCTCAATAAATTTGATTATATTGGACTAGTGCTTGCAATGACTGTTGTAATTAAGTGCAATGCAAATTAGGGGTAACTATCACGAAATTTATTTTTCATCCTTCTACTTTTTCGTGTTCAAAATTTGTCTACTATGTTTGGGATTAATTTAAATTCTAGTCATATAGTTTTACGAAATTCATTATAGCAACTTAATCCATGTTGAAAATTAGTCCAATATACAAATTATCGAAAGTCCAATTCTTGTAATTTTTCGATCAATTCGATAGATACTCCTATTTAATTAACTTTCTTGTTGCAAGAATAATATTTTTCTTGCCAGAAGCAATAAAAGCCGAGAAATTACAAACTTGACTATTTATGATGAAATGTACAAACATACTTCGCTAATTTTGGACATGAAAAAAATTAAAGACCGAAACATATAGGGAGCGTTATAGGACTATTTATGAACGTGGACAAAATTAGAGGACGAAGAACGACTTTTGTGAAACTTATAGAACTAAAATTATTAAAAAATTCAAATAGTCTACCACTAAATAAGTGTTTATTTGCATTAGCTAATTATTGCCCCGTTGTCTAGTATTGACTGTGTCTAGTTTGACTACCTTTGAGTTGGAGATTCGCTGTCATAGGTTATTACTAAAACAATGTTTCAGTTTTATTGCGCGGAATGGATCGATCTAATTTCCTAAAATGAAAAAGTCCAACTATGTCGGCTATTATTAAATGATGTAACAATATAGTCTATACGTGTGTATTCACGGGTACGAAAATGTGCACCTAATTTATATATATAAAAAAGTTACACGCTAATCAAACCACGAAAATTTCCAATTGGAACACTACAATAGCCTGCCAAAAATGGCAATTTTAATACGGGCTAGTATTTGCTTCAAAGGAAAGTAAGAAAAAAAAGAAGTTCAATACATAGAGACAAAATTTCGCGATTACGAAGTGATTATAAATTATTATTGCATGAGGTTATACCATTAGCTCGGGGTAAAATCTAAAAATTTATTTGATTATCGCCTTGTCGGAAGATAAATAAATAAATAAATAAATAAATAAAATAAACGAAAAAGTCCAACTTATCGGCGGACGAATTTAGGGGAACTTAGTCTCCAATTCCTGCCTACCTATGAAAATATTATGATTCGTTACACCTCTCATTGACGAGAAACTACATGCAAGGCATCGATTACAAAACGATAATTACCATTGTCAGATTATTACAAATGTAGTTACTACATGTGTGAAGGAAAAATATTTAACTATGTTGTATTAGTCAAAATAATCGGCGTATGAAGGAAGGTTAGGTTAGGTGGTACTAAATAAGCAAATATATTTTTGGGCATTAATTCTTTGACTTTTTAGTGATTTGGGACTTTCTTCTCCTACCTTTCTGAGCTTTTTCATCACTGGAGAAAGATTCAGAATCTGTAGAGCGACTAATATCAGAATCAGATGAAATTACTCGGCGCTGTTTCTTTGAACTGGCCCTTTTCCTCTTGTAACCTGACAACGACGCAGAAGATGACGAAGTGTATTCTGAATCTGATAAATCACCATTCGAGTGAGAAGCAACAGAACGTTCGATACGGCGCCTCTTCTTTGAATCTTTTCTTGGACCCTTTTTCTTCTTTTTCTTCTGCAAAGCACATAAAGAAAGTAACATAAAGAGGCGGACTAATTTGCATCGAACGTAATTAGTACAAACCAACTCAGAATTTCATTTCCCAATCAATCGGAAATACAAAACAAAGATCGAGAATTAAACGGATTCAAGTCCATATCTACTTCTCAAGTTCTAAAAGAAAGCTTTTGCAACTGATATACGCAGCAGCTAAAATCGAACCCTAAAAATTCAGCTTACGTCAACATGATATCAACATACCCAAACAAGAAATTCAACGGCAGAACACAAAATTGCACGGACAATGAATGGGCGCGAGATCGAACAAACTCCATATTCAGAACCCAGAAAAACTAAATCTTGGAGCAGGTAATTTAAAAGCTACGGATTTGCATTGATGCTAGTAAAATTCCCACAACAGAATCGTCTTATAAAAAGGTCTTGGTTAAAAAGAAACCTGTGAAGAACTGTCGGATTTTTTAGACTTTCTCTTCAAACCACTGCCCCCCATTGTGGACAGATTTTCTTGCGCTTCTCTTTCCCAAATTCAGAATGAAATGTGAGAAAGAAATGCACAGATGTAACCAGAGAGACAATAGATTATTCATAAATTAATTACCTAAAGCGTGAACTTAATCCAAGAACTAGTTTAATGGTCTGGGCTTTAACACAATTGGGCTTCTCCGGCAAATATTTGGGCCATTATCTATACTATTTATTAATGGTCAGGAGCTTTTAAAAACTGTCAAATTTTAATTCAATTTGGTGTATCAATTACACCCAAAATTTGTCTGTTTTCTCACGTTAAAAACTGTCATTTAGTTTTGTATCTAATTTATCTACAATTAAAAATTATTACAAAAACAAAATAAAAGAAAACTAACCCACGTTCATTTAGGTTTATTGGGATGTGGTTCTTCTTTCTTTTTTGTTATCTTCATGTTTGTCCATTTTATTTGAAGCTTGATTATGGTGCACACACATAGAGTTGGCACAATTAGTGCTTTTTATAGCCCAATATCTTGAGAAACTTAATTAAACAATGAGAAGGTTATTTTTCTGAATATAAATTTTTGCCAATTTGCATAATCTGATTCCCTTCTTTCATGATTTATGAAATTCCAACAAACTTGCAATAAAACGAAAGTTGGCGTATGGTAATTGGTAGCCAATGTTTTGAAAATGGGACCGAACCGGTCGGAAATCTAGCCCGGTTCGAATTTTAATTTAAAAAAAATATAAAAATTAAGATCGAAAATGTAATAAAATAAAAATATATAAAGTAATAGTTAAATTAATTTTTATTGCCCAGCCCCAATGGTTTATCACATGAGGCTTACATTCTAGAGATTTTGGGTTCAATTCCTTTATACTATTATTCAATTTTAATTTTTTTTATTTCCTCATTTGTAATTAGTTTTCAATCTCATCCCAATACATTTTGCTTTTCTTTCATTTTACCCCCAATTAATGTTGACACCTCATTTTCCAATTATGTTTTTAGATATACATTTTATTTGATCTAATTTAATTTAATTTGACATCTCATGTCCGGTTATATTCCGATTTGATTTCGATTTTATACCAATTAAACCTTACTAAAATTTCCGATCGGCGATCTGATTCGGAAACCTAATTTGAAAACCATGTGGATGTAGCTTCAATAACATACCCTACTAGCTAGTAATAAAAAGTACTCTTAGGTCCGTTTGGTATACGGAAAAGGAAAAGAAAATGGAATGACACGCACCGAATTTTGTAGATTACGCTTCACGTTTCCTACCATGACAAATTTTCTTTTCTTTTTCACATCGTATTCAGATGCCAAGCGCACCCTTAAGGGGAGCGGCACTTCGTCTGCATACATATATGAAAACCCCAAAAATTAATTATTCATGAAGGAAGCAGATCAAAACTACACATCTGGAAATTTTATGAAGTTATTCGAATAAATAAACTCTTCATTTCAGAATTTTACTTATTTTCCCGTACACACTAAAGTGGTGTCAAGTAAACAGCTGCATGGTATTTGATATATTAAAAACAGCTTCACTAATATCAATGTGACCAATTTGCGATGCGATGACAAATGACTTCACGAGTGCATAGACCAAATATTTAAGTAGTATGCGAGATAATATATATATGTATATATATAAATTAGATTACAATCCCACAGCCACAACTTATTTGGTGCACGGCTAACGATTTGTATGTATTTAATTTTCAAGTAAATTATATATTTGATAAAGTCTCAACAAAGTTAAATGTTATATTACCCAATGGAGTTGGACTGTGATAGTATGTAAATCGATAAAAACATTGATTAGTTCGTTTTCCGACAAAAAAACATTGTATTGGAAATTGAAGTGTCTTTCCTAAAACTAGGGATGGTAATGGGGCGGGGACGAAATCGTCCCCGTCCCCGCGGGGATCCACGAGGGGCGGGGATTCCCCCGGGGATTCTCTGCCCCTTAACTTTCTTTAAAAAAATTATATCTTTAATATAATATATAAATTTGAATATATTTTTGTTACAAATATTATATAAATTATAATTTTATATATTATTTGTATTAATTTAATATTTTTTAGTCTATATTTTGATATTATTTTACTATTATTTAAATTATAATGTAATATTATATATATTATAATATATAAAAGAGGGTTCGGGGACGGGGCGGGATCCCCACGGGGATCCCACGGGGAGACTTCATTCCCCGTCCTCGCCCCACGGGGATAAAATCTCGGGGATTCCCCGCCCCGTTCGGGGCAGATCCCCGCGGGGACGGGGAATCCACGCCCCATTGCCAACCTTACCTAAAACCAATTGGTGATAAGAGGAAGGCCGCCTCACGTTTGCATGACTGGCCTAACACGTGGACATATAAATTGAGCGACGGTGAGCAGAATCGCACTTGCTCTGATACAATATTAGAAATCGAGGGGTTCTTCCTAAACTAATTGGTGATAGGAGGAGAAAATCTCTTACATATATACTGAATTTTCTCTTACATATTACTGAATTGAAGAGCTTGACTTAGTCGATGTGGACAAAACTCAAATTATAATCTCAACACATTGATTTAGAAGCGCTAACGTTTATTTTATGAA
Organism: Craterostigma plantagineum; assembly: GCA_027422505.1. Classification (NCBI taxonomy): domain Eukaryota; kingdom Viridiplantae; phylum Streptophyta; class Magnoliopsida; order Lamiales; family Linderniaceae; genus Craterostigma; species Craterostigma plantagineum. The sequence continues at coordinate 27,766,123 of JAPQWV010000003.1, read as the reverse complement.
TTAGGAATAATCGTTAAGAAAGCAATTTTAATTATAATTGAACTGGAAGCCATGATAACTAGTGATAATAACTCCCTTTAAAACTAATATCTTGCACGGTAATATTATTTTTGAGTTGAATTCGGGATTATTTAGAACCATAGAAAGATTTCCTTATTATCAAAAGCAGTTGAGGAAAAGTCAACAATTCATCATCCTTATAATTTCTTTTTTTTTTTTTCTGTAAGATGAAGCGTATGGTGATAAAGTAGTTCATGGATATAAAATGTAAGTGATAATTCAACTTCGAGAATAGTGATCTCATGCAACATATGACATGTATACAAAAAATATTATTGAGATTAATTTAACTGACGGCTTTCAAAGTCAAATATTTTTCTGATAATCAACTTGACTATACATTTATATCTATTTATCTTGCATAGATGTAAATTTAACAGCTTGGGCGGCGGTCAAACATGATATTCTAGCAGGAAGGTTCACCACAAGTTGCATGCATATACGACGACAATGTTCTTTTCTTAGTGTTTTAAATAAAAAAAGAATATATTGTTTTATGGATACTATAGTAGCATCTTACGTTGTTCGAGCTCATTTTTTTTGGTATATGCAAATAGATAATGTATATTATAGCATGAATATGAGACGTCATGTAAGAATCGACCAACGATCTAAATATAGGTCAAACAAAGACATAGAACATGGCATCATTTGTTTTCAACTATCCTCTAAACTATACTAATATAAAACAATTATCAACACATAATTCAATGATAAAAAAAGAAATTATAACAAGAAAAAATAAAAATAAAAAATTCGAGAACCATAGGCCCGAACCCACGTGAATACAACTTGCTCACACTAGCTATCAATGCTAACATTTCCTTTTCAACTCTTACACACGAAGCTCATAGATCAGCTTCCTTTATCTGTTATTTTCTCTTTCTCGTCAAAAACTTAATAATTCAACAACAACCTTATTAAAAACCCTAGAAATTTCCTCCAATTCTGGAAATATTCAACCTTATATATACGCACATAACAACCAACATTTTTTCCTCAGAAAATCCCGAAAAATATCTTCTCGGACTCCACGAGAACATTAAGAAAACAAAACAAAACAAAAGAAAAAATGAGCTCCTCCCTCGACAAAAAACACCAAAACCATCCCCTCAAAAAGAAACTGAGCCGAGAACAAGTAAAGCTCTTGGAAGCCACGTTCGACCCGACCCGAAAGCTCCAACCCGAAAGAAAAATGCAGCTCGCCCGAGCCCTCGGAGCCCCGCCGAGGCAAATAGCCATTTGGTACCAAAACAAAAGAGCTCGGTGGAAGAATCGGAGCCTTGAAATAGACTACTGCTCAATACTGTCGAAGCTCGAATCTGCCATGGCAGATAAAAGGAGCCTCGAAGAACAAGTTCGTAGCCTAAACGCAGAGCTTAAGGAGGCTCGTGGTATGTTAATGAGCTTGGGATCGTCGCCGCCGCCAGCCCAAGCTGCGTGTGGGAATCACGCGCCGCCGCAAGTGTCTACTCTGTCGAGCTGCTGCGATGAGTCTGCTAGCCTTGTTGATGACGTGGGAAACAACGGCTGCGGCGGTGATATAAGTAATTACGGCGGCGGCGATATTGACGATGAGATTCGAGCTGCTTTGCAATATAAAGAGCTTTATGATTGCTTGATGGCCGGCGGCGGCTCCATCGGATCGGAATTTGAGCATGTCATTGATGAGAGAGATTTTGATTGGTCAATTGACGTTTGAAATTCTTATTTTTTTAATTAGTCAAGCGACCAATAGTAATTAATTTGTGGGGGTGGTGTGTTGTTGTCTCTAAATGCGGCCAATTGTTCAATATATATGTGATTTGAAATAAAATATAGTGCTGGTATGCTTTTTTAGTTAGACCATCTCCACACGGTCAACCGCATACGCAAACGCATTTTGCAGTAAACAACCATAATTTGCAGTAATTGTTCTCCAACAATCAACTGCAAACGCAGAAGGGAAAAGAATATTAATGTAATATTCCATTTCATATCAACTTTTATAACTTTTAAATATCACTCATATATTTTAAAGTACTACTTTGTAAATTAACCACATATTCTTTTAATTATGATTTAGAAAATATTTAATTATATTACATATAACAAATATAAAAAATAAATATTAAGATATAAATATTTTACCAAAATAAGTGTGAAGGTTAAAATAATTATTTATTATTTAAATTTATAATCATATTGCTTAGTATACAGTTTTCAAATTCTTTAATAAATTAGTTTATATTTTTTATATGCTTGATTTAATAATTCAATACAAGTAGATGGCTTATTTGCAATTTTAAAACAGCAAACGCGTTTTTGCGTGCAAACACAAATTTGCATTCAAAACAGGGGAGAAAATGCAAAAAACGCATTTTGCGTTTGCAGTACTGTTGGAGCAGTTTCACTGCATTTTTTGCGTTCGTTTGCGTTTCGCATTAATATTGGAGATGCTCATTCCCGTATAAAACTACCACATGTGATATATAATTTATTTAGCTATTAAAGAAACGTTGATTTATGTCAAATATATAACTTTTATGTTATTATAGAGTTTCTAGACTAGTAAAGGGTAGTACTATATACGTTGCTCAAAAAAATTTCCTTTTATAGCCAAAGCTTGCTTGGGACTGGGAGACAAAAGAAACATCATTTGACTAATGCTATCTAACTTGTACATGGGTTACAAACATTATGGTTAGTACTGTAATATCAAATTATTTCAAATTTTACTAGTGATTCTTTTTCTTATTCCACCGTTTACGTTTTTTGAACTACTTGCCGCGCGGCTTTAGCCATATCCAATCTCTCGTCTCAACTGAAGAATCTAAGCTCATTATAATTGATTGAAACTAATTGAACGTTTTCCTTACTACATTGACTTTATCAACGACAATATTAATAGTTGTAGTTAAGTAGTTTGATACTTGTCCGTATTCAAGAGTAATGGGTCCGGCGGCGGCTGTACTGTTTTGATAGGCATATGTTAAGTCGAACTAACCAATAAATTATGGCATTGGCATCTATTTTAATAATTTTGGGATATTGTAATTGATTTTCTTTTTGTAACTAATAGAGTGAGGGCCAGGCCAGGCCCGTTGATGCCCTATCACTAGAGAAATGAACGGTACGGGCTTCTACAATGATAGTCTGCGGGCCGACACCAATTGACAATGTTTGGGTGTAGAACTAACTAGACAAAACGTAGGTGAAAAACCAAAACCAACTCTGTTAGGTTTTCAAGGAGTCATAAAAAATTTCAAATTTTCAACGTGTAGAATTAGTGAGTTGGACTTTGTGCTTTTTTGAGATGAAGAGATGTAATAAGGATAAAGCAGAATATTGGAAACTTGAAAGGCTTAATGGTACCAAAAGTTCAGGATACATTCAATCTATCTGTATACACAATAAATAAATGTAAAAGCATAACGATCGTTATAAGAGAAAATAGAAAGGTTCTCAATTGAGTTCTGACTTGAATGAGTAAAAAATGGGTAAATATAAGTAATTGAAAAAGGATAAAGTTCAAACTCAGAATGGTCGTTTAGTTAGATTTAATGACTTTACACAAGGGAAAAAACCCTAAAAGAACTCTCTGTTACTAAATCTTCCAACACAAAACCCTAAAACAAAGAATTTTTCATCCCCTTCTCAATTAGTGGGAGTTAGGAGAGCTCATTTTCCTTTATTCCTTCAAGTTTTTCTCATTTATTTTGTTGTTTCTTCTTAACCCCTTGTTGGAGCTTTTCTCATTTTCCATTTTAATTTTCTGGTATAAGTATAGAGATATTCTATTTCCTGGACCCCTTTAGGCTTTAGCATGTAATAGCATATGGGAATAAATATCGAGTTCCTTGGGAAAAATGTAAAATTTAATTTACAGTTCTTGATAAATCCACGTAGCCCACATGGCATTGCATTTACTTTTAGGTTGTCTCATATGAAAAATGTAATAGAAAAAACATGACGACAATCTTAGTGGGGTAGGAAAACACATGACCTAACAGTAAAAGAGATCTTGCCCAGATGCATGATGATGATGCCTAGGCCGACCAGGTTCAATGAACCTAAAAAAAAGACAACTGCTTATGTAAAATAAAAGGGTGCTTCGATCTCTTGTCTCGAATTCTCTTTCAGGTTATTGCATGTTACGAACGGACAAATTTATATATGCAGGTAAAAATACGGTGCTTTCTCTTTTATTTATGACTTTTCATTTTAGCTAGAGTTTTATGTATGCAGTGATATTATAGCTGGATATATAGAGCTCCTCGATGAGGAGATGATTCCGAGGAAAGGAATGGGTTGAAAGAAAGAAAGAGAAGAGACAACCTTTGTATATTCGAAGGTTGTGTATGGGTCATGTATTGTGATGATCTTTACTGAGTTCCCCTGCCGTACTTCAATTTATTTTGTTTTATAATTATTATTGTACTTCGTGATTTAATTGAATGGAGAAAAATAAACTACAGATGTCTGATTTTTCTGAACTTGTCCATTTATTATATATCCTCGTCTCTAAGCCTGTTAATAATGTCTTCTGTTTGTTCGTGGAAATGCCACTGTTTTGTGTTGTGTTTCTTTTTCTTACAGTTTTCCAGAAAGTCGAGATTCAATTCAATCACTGTGTGTTTGTTTTGTTATTTTTTTTTTTCTTTTGGTTTATTTATTGTTTACACCACCGTTGAGAAGCCTTTTAACCATTAGATCTTAAGCTCTAGTTTAAGATGTACAAAAAATATTTTCAGATCGAGGAACAAATTCGTGGGCCACTTACCAAAATACTTATTCTTTTACTCGGATCAATCTACTTTATCCTATCCGTGTAAGAAAAACCAATCCAACTCCATTATTCGACGTGTCATAAAAATTTCAAAATTTTCGATGGCGTGTCAAAAATCGAACTGAGTTTGATTGCTTCCTACATGGTTGGTTATAAAAGAACAGACCTACTCGACGACCATGTCCAAAACTAATTTGTAAACACAAACTCTAAGTTGTTGTAACTCTTCTTCACGAACGATGTGAAAACTTTTAACGAAAAAATTACATTTTTTTTTTTGGAAAACTACTCGCAATGTTTGCCAGAAAGCTTTTTGCAATTTGCAATCTAAGACTTAGCAAATGATTTCGATGTTTTTTATTGTGCGTGTAAATTTAACTTAACTTCTGAAGGCGAAGTATTGCACGCTTTGATACAAATTCAAATCTACGTACTGCGTTTTGACCAAATTCCATATGACTTTCTACCTCGCTTTTGTAATTTTGAGGACGAGCCTTGTTTCTGTCTGACGACTGCAATAATTGAAATCAAGCCACGTCAGCCTATGGTTGAATTTAATATGGGTAAATTCCCTTTGAGTACCTTTCAAAGATTAAAATTCCTCTTAATTCAAAGATTAAAATTCCTCTTAAATACCGCTGAAGTTATTTATTCCTGATCAGTACCCATCTGCGAAAAGTTTCCTGTTTAATACCCCAAATGCCTAAATGACGATAATAACCCTTCTTCAACGATTTAAACAACTTCCAGATTATTATATCACATGTCGTCAAAATCATACCACCACAACAAGTAATTATACTCAATGTTAAAGTTGTAATTCTACCAATAAAAACGGAGATTATACCAATTGTTCTCTTTATTATACAAAGTCAAATTTAAGATTATTATACCAATTGTTATCAGTATTATACCAACGAATAGTGTTATTATTATTTTATATACGAATTAAGATATGCACAATATACCACGGAAGACAAAATTATGCCAACAAAAAGAAACACTATACCAACAAAGTCATTTATTATATTAATAACTTTCAGTCAACTTCGATATTATACCAACTGTCTTAGTTATTCTTCTCAAAGAAAAATACCAAAGATAAAAATTAAACCAACAGAGGGAAATATTATACCAACAAAATCATTTATTATATTATGATTTCTTCCAATTTCTAAAAGTCATACCAATAAACGTCGACATTATACCAACAGTTGCAGGTATTCTACTGTAGTTACTATACCACGAAAGACAAATATATTACCAATAAAAAGGAACATTATACCAACAAAGTCATTTATTATATTATTATTTTCCATCCAAATTCTAACTGTTATACCAATAAAGGCCGACATTATACCAACAATTTTCGTTATTCTACTCGAATTGTTATACCACGAAAGACAAATATTATACCAACAAAATGAACTATTATACCAACAAAATAATTTATTATATAATTATTTCCATCCAAATTCTGACCGTTATACCAATAAACGCCGATATTATACCAACAGTTTGAGTTATTCTACTGGAATTACTATACCACAAAAGACAAACATTATACCAATAAAAGGGTCTATTATACCATCAAAGTAATTTATTAAATTAATATTTCCATCTATACCAACACAAGCCTATTTTACACATAATTAACCTAATTATCTCGGTTGTTGAAAGACTCGTGTCCTGCGGGCCGGGCTTGGAATTTTAAGGCCCATCGGGTCGGACTGTGGGCCGGGCTTGAATTTTTCAGGAATGTCGGGCCTGATGTCGGGCCGGGCCGGGCCGTAAGCGAAATAACCTTTGAGTTTTAGGCCCGTCGGGCCGGGCTATTATTTTCCGGCCCGAAATAGTGTTATTTTGGAGCGGGCTAGCTCACGGGCTTTGAGGGCCAAGCCCATCGGGCCGTGGGCGGAAAATTTCCTAATATACCAACAAAATTAGAAATTATACTAACTTGTTCAAACATTATAAAATTACTTCTAATTATTGTACCAACAAACCCAATTACAACATATATTATTTTTCAACAAATTCGTGGGTATTATACCAACAAGAAACATTATTATTCGAACGTCATTTGGCATCGTACCCATCAAAGGTTGAAATTGTTTTACAATGATTATACTAACAACGAATCTAATTATACCAGTACCACTATTTATCTTATCGACAAACACTTTTTCAAAATATCTGTGCTATTAGAAAAGTTTCCTAATATACTAGCAAAATTAGAAATTATACCAGCTTGTTCAAACAACTATACCAACACATGTGATTATCGTACCAACAAACTCAATTTTAATTGTCTTAAGTTAATCGTACCAACATCAATGTTTATTATACCAACAAATAATGTGATTATACCAACAGTAATGACTATGTAAGGATAACATAGAACACAAACGAATATGGTGATCCCAACCATGAAGCGATCAAATAATTTTGGGGTAGAGAGCACGTATTACTTGTTACAATATACCTATAAAAAGATAATAACAAACAAATTATTAGTTCTCTCAATGATTTATTATTTGATTTTTTATATGTTGAGCATTGAATTGCTCATGTTAGTGTGATCTCATACTCATCATCATATAAATATAAAAACATGCTACACATTCTACGATGGAAATTTAAATCGAGAGAGTTGAAATAACACATTTGAAATATAATTAATATAGTGTTGTGAGAATATTAGTTCCGTGTGTATCGAATACGCGACATAGTCACAAGGTAATTGGTTACCGGTTACGTCTTTGATTACATAAGGTTGTATAGTTGATTACATAAAAACTGGTAAAATAGCTCATGTAATTGGTATCATGATTGATTAATAAATAATAAAATTATAATTGAGTTTGTTGGTATAATAATAAAAAAATACTTGTATTATTGTTAGGATGAATTGGTATAAAACTGTAAAAAAATCGACAGTATTATTTGGTATAATGTGCGCATCTGTTAGTATAATAGAATCGTGTACTGGTAAATTTATGGACAAATTTTAATTGGTGTTATAATAAACATCTCAGTTGGTACAATTATTTGCTAAAATATTGGTACGAGTCTGGAAATATTTGGTACAATTAACCTCTTTGTTTGTATAAAATTGTAAACTAATCGTTCAATATTTCTTGGTATAATGTGCGAAACTGTTAGTACAATTGGATCGTTTACTGGTAAATTTATGGGCAAATCCGAATTTGTGGTATAATAAACATGCCAGTTGGTATAATTCGATCACTGAAATTTTGGTACGGTACTCGAAATAGTTGGTGCAATTAAGATCTCTATTGGTATAGTGAACAATGTTTCATTTTGTTGGTATAATAAACATCTCGGATGGTATAATTGTGTTGCTGAAATATTGGTATAATACTCGAAATAGTTGGTACAATTGACATCTTTGTTGGTGTAAAATTATATACTAATCATTCAGATTTCTTGGTATAATGTACGACACTGTTAGCATAATCGGGTCGTTTACTGGTAAAATTATGGGCAAATTAGAACTGGTGGTATAATAAACATGTCGGTTGGTATTACTGTGTTGCTGAAATATTTATTATAATACTCGAAATAGTTGGTACAATTAACCTCTTTGTTGGTATAAATTTATAAACTAATCATTCAAATTTATTGGTATAATGTGCGAAACTGTTAGTATAATCGGGTCGTTTATTGGTAAAATTAGGGGTAAATTAGAACTGGTGGTATAATAAACATGTCGGATGGTATAATTGTGTTGATGAAATATTGGTATAATACTCGAAATAGTTGGTACAATTAACTTCTTTGTTGGTATAAAATTATAAACTAATCATTCAGATTTCTTGGTATAATGTGGTGAACTGTTAGTATAATCGGGTCGTTTACTGGTAAAATTATGGGCAAATTAGAACTGGTGGTATAATAAACATCTCAGATGGTATAATTGTGTTGCTGAAATATTGGTATAATACTCGAAATAGTTGGTACAATTAACCTCTTTGTTGCTATAAAATTATAAACTAATCATTCAAATTTCTTGGTATAATGTGCGAAACTGTTAGTATAATCGTATAGTTTGCTGGTAAAATTGTGGGTATGGTACAATAAACATGTCATTTGGTATAATTCGATCAATGAAATGTTGGTACTGTACTCGAAATCGTTGGTGCAATTAATATCTTTGTTGGCATAATGCGCAGTTTTTTAGGAATAATTGTTTGAGAATTTTTGTTGGCGAAATTTCGGGTTTTCATGGTATAATATCCATCTTTCGGGAATAATGCGGACAGTTCAGTTCGTATAATAAATTTTTATATATATTATTTTCTTAGTATAATTTTAAGAACTAGTGGTATAATACTCTTTGACTTAACTGGTTTAATTATGTCCGGTTTTGGTATAATAAATATGTCTACTAGTAGAATATGTATTTCTCCAATGGTACGATAACATCTTTTGTTGGTATAATAATCGCGTCTAATGGTCCAATAATAGGAAAATTTAACTAGGTAAAATAGTGTCCGGTTTTGGTATAATTAATATGTCTACTAGTAGAATCATGTATTTTCTAGTGGCACGATAACATATTTTGTTGGTATAATAATCGCGTCTGATGGTACATTAATATGAAAATTTCGCTAGGTTTAATAATTCCCGCTTTTGGTATAATAATGATGTCTATTAGTAGAATCATGCATTTCTTCAGTGGTATGATAACGTACTTTATTGGTATAATAATCGCGTCTGATGGTACAATAATATGAAAGTTGTTTTGCGATTTTAAAGAAAGGTTATTTTCGACATTTCAAGGTTTGGGGTATTAAACAGGAAACTTTTCGCAGATGGGTACTGATCAGGAATAAATAACTTCAGGGGTATTTAAGAGGAATTTTAAACTTTGAAAGGTACTGAAAGGGAATTTACCCATTTAATATAGTTCTAGTGAAGCTGACAACTAAAATAAAATAGGGTGAATTCCTTATCAGACCCTTTCGTGTTTTCAAGTTCTTTATCAGTACCTCTGACAAAAAATCTTCATTTCAATAATCAGCGAAAAAGTTGTGTAATTAATACCCCAAACAGTGAACGGACGAAAATACCCTTTTCTGAAATTAAATTGGACATCATACCAACTGTTTTGATTATTATACCAACTGTTATTCTAATTATACCAACTGTTATCATTATTATACCAAATGATATAGTATACAAATTTGTTGGTATAATTACGTCAACAGTTGGTATAATTTCTACAGTTTCTGGTATAATTTCAAAATCAGTTTGCATATCGTCCAATTTCACTGTATAAAATTCAAATAATGTTATTTACTGGTATAATAACCAAAACATGTAGTATAATTTCTACAATTTCTGGTATAATATCAAATCAGTTGGTATAACATCCAATTTCGCTGTAAATTATAATAACGCTATTTAAATTTGACATCATACCAACTGTTTTGATTATTATACCAACTGTTATTCTAATTATACCAACTGTTATCATTATTATACCAAATGATATAGTGTACAATTTTGTTGGTATAATTACGTCAACAGATTTCTACAGTTTCTGGTATAATTTCAAAATCAGTTTGCATATCGTCCAATTTCACTGTATAAAATTCAAATAATGTTATTTACTGGTATAATAACCAAAACATGTGGTATAATTTCTACAATTTCTGGTATAATATCAAAATCAGTTGGTATAACATCCAATTTCGCTGTAAATTATAATAACGCTATTTAAATTTGACATCATACCAACTGTTTTGATTATTATACCAACTGTTATTCTAATTATACCAACTGTTATCATTATTATACCAAATGATATAGTGTACAATTTTGTTGGTATAATTACGACAACAGTTGGTATAATTTCTACAGTTTCTGGTATAATTTCAAAATCAGTTCGCATATCGTCCAATTTCACTGTATAAAATTCAAATAACGTTATTTACTGGTATAATAACCAAAACATGTGGTATAATTTCTACAATTTCTGGTATAATAGCAAAATCATTTGGTATTGGTATAACATCAAATTTCGCTGTAAATTATAATAACGCTATTTAAATTGGACATCATACCAACTGTTTTGATTATTATACCAACTGTTATTCAAATTATACCAACTGTTGTCATTATTATACCAACTGGTATAGTGTACAATTCTGTTGGTATAATTACGACAACATTTGGTATAATTTCTACAGTTTCTGGTATAATTTCAAAATCAGTTGGTATAACGTCCAATTTCACTGTATAAAATTCGAATAACGTTATTTACTGGTATAATAACCAAAACATATGGTATAATTTTTACAGTTTCTGGTATAATTTCAAAATCAGTTGGTATAATTACGTCCAATTTCGCTGTAATTTATAATAACGCTATTTACTGATATAATAACGAAAACAAATGGTATAATTTCAACATTTTCTGGTACAATGTCTAATTTTGTTGGTATAATAACTATTTTTTGGTATAATTCATGTGAAAATAATTATTCAGCTTTTTTGAATATGTGAGACAGGGTATTTTCGTCCATTTAATGCTGAAAAGGGTTTTTTAGGTACTGAACAGGAATAAATTTTCAAATGGGTACTTATAAGGAAGATATAATTCGAGGGGTATTTAAAAGGAAGTTGAAATGTTGAAAGGGACTGATAAGAAATTAACCCAATAAAATATTGGTAAAGTGGAGATTTCAATGCTTCGGAGAAAAAAAAAAAATCTAAAAACACTTTACTATATTTTACAAATTTAGAGAGTTGTTGAAGTCAAAATTTTACAAATTTTCCCTAATATAGGGTGTGCGTGTATGTCTAAAATGTTTGACATTCACATGATATATAATTAACAATGGCAAGTTTGAGTTGTCAATACTTTTTAAATAGGACACTAACAATAATTTCTCCCAACCACTCCTCCTATAAACATAAAAGAAGCATTAACAACAAATCACATAGCAAGTAAAAGGAGTTTTATCCCTCGATAAATTATCATCATCTTCCATGGCAAATCTCATCGAAACCCTAGTTGCCACCACTCCAATAACAAGCCCATCCGACAAGTTCTTCGATTTCTTTAAATACAGACTTCATGAAATCGTAAATATATATGTCCAGGAGCTTACAAAGATGTTCAAATCCTCGAAGGGGAGGAAGGTACCGTTGGCTGTGTGATGCTCATTACTTTTGTCTTAGGTGAGAAACAACATACACTTAGTTTCTAGTAACAATTTCGAGCCTACATATTAAACTACAGCTAAACTATATATTCATCACACACACATAAATAGGTATAGGAGCCATCGAACAAAGCGCGAAGGTGAGAATCGATGCTATAGACGACGTTGGAAAATCCATTGCAATGATTGCCTTGGAAGGATCTGATGCTCTGACAATTTACAAGAGTTTCCAGGCTGCTATTACAATCGCCGATGGTGAGGCAAAGTGGACAATTACGTACGAGAAAGCTTCTGAGCTCAGCCCATCGCCAGATCTTTATGTGAATGTCGCATCCAATACACCCTTGTGGATGCTTATATTCTTTCAAATTGAAAAAGGGTTTTTGAAACTACCGTGAATTTGTTTGTGTGTTCTATTTTATCTGGTGCTGTTTTCCATGTGCATTCACGGCTGGATTTGTCTGACTAGTTTCTACTGTAATGTAATGTAATGTGTAATAGAGATCGATGCCATGGTGTCCAATTTGTTTGGTGTCGTCCAGCCACAAGAAAAAAATATATAAATAATATTATAATATTATTTTATATATATAATAAATGAATGGTTCGTATTAAAGGGCGACGCGGAGGATTCCTAGCCACCGGTTACCGAACCGAAAAACCAGGATTTCGGGTTTATATGTTCGACCGAATACCGAACCGAAATTTTGCGATCGGTATTCGTTCATACCGAATTTTCGGTTTCGATTTGGTTCGGTCAGTTAACGGACATTTGAACACCCCTAATTGCGGCGCCCCAGTAAAAAATTCCTGGATCCGCCCTTGGCGACGCGGCAGATTCCTGGTCACTGATTTCAAGCAGTCCAGAAGAGCTGAAGACATCTATAAAAGGATGAGGATTCTTCAGTTATTATCATCCCAAATCAAGTGAGAAGCATTCAGTGCGAGAGAAAAATAGAGAGAAACTTATCAGGGTCGATAAGGATGAGAGCGGGTTTTAATTTTACTGGGGTAGTTGGGAATAAGTACAAATATATTACCCGGGTGGGTAAGGGGTCTCGAGTTTGGATTTAAACACGAGCGTTAAATTTGTACGGTGTAATATTCTCAATATAGTAAAATTGGTGCTCTCCGTGGAGGTAGGCGGTATTGGCCGAACCACTTAACAATTTCGTGTTCTCTATTGGTGTCATTTCGGCATTATATTGTCCAGATAAAATTGTCGCGGATCCAAAATCAACCTTCCGTTGGGCCCGAAAAATTAGCGCTCAACCCGAACACAATTATCTATAGCGTAGACTTATGCTCTGCGTATTCAACGTTTCAGTGATTGGTTGTCCGGGCAATTTTTCCCTATTCGCTAACGTAGGTTTTTTTTTCATTAAATTGGTCCTTATCGTATGATGCATTTTATGTGGGTCCCACAGGTAAGATTTTTGTATGATGAAATCTGCAAGTATATTCATGGTAGGATAGAATTTTCTTTTAACTCATAGATTGTAGTTTTGTGCAGACTTAAAACGGATACATAGGTTGGGATTAGATTCACTTTAAACTTAGTCAAACTGTCGGAACTACGATGACAATATGTATGATGCCTCCTAACAAGGAAAAAAACAACTAAAAGTTGATTTATTTTACTGATTGAAAAAAATCTACAAAATTAATGGGTCGGCAAAGTTGGTAATCAACTTTGGATTTGAAAACAAACAACAATGATGTCCTAAAAGACACTCGGCATGTTCACCATGCATCATTGTTACAATGATTTAGGGTTTACCTCTCCCAGGGATCAAGTTGAATACATGATATAATTTTTCAATAATGCTGGATTATGATGTTATATTGGCTAATAGGTTGAACTAATCCCAGTGGGTCCCAGTATCCAAAGTTGAATATTAGAGCAAACCGTGTTTCACGTTATAAGCAATAACGCATCGATTTCATAAAAAAAGCTGATGTTACTGGATATATCTGTAATAAAATATAATGAATGAAACTTCTCAACTACTTTTATACAATCGTGTTTTATAGAAGATTTGATGCTTTTTCCACATATAGCAAGAAAGGCGTTGTTATGAAATATTATGAAATAATATTTAAGACGAGGATGATTATAGTTGGAATTATTGAGATTTGGAGGTATTATATATGTTGAATGTTGTAAAATTAGTTGAGTATTAATGTTGATAAGATGAGGTGTATAATTGTAGTAAATGTTGTAAATATTATTTACAACAGTGAATTTGTAGTAGTATAAATATTAAAATATGTGATTTGGGTTGTGTAAAATGTATAAAGAAGTATTAAATAAAGAGTTGTTATCTCTCTAATAATATTATAATCGTAATTAGTAAAATACATAATTTTATAATATTTTATAACAGGTGTATAACTGTGACAAGATTTGATCTGCCTAATAATCCGGCCAAATACATACTTCCAATATGGAAGTAAGAAAGACGTCTATGGTGAATAAGATTTTAACGTGATTAGCTTAAGAAAATTACCTCAAGCGTTGTCAACTACATCATGATAAGTTCAATCTCAACGATAATTATAGAGGTTTAATGACACGACTGTCTCATTTCTGATATATTTACAACTCTAAAAGCCTATTTGTGAAGGTTCTAGTCAATAAGGCATGTAAAATTTATACCAATAAACTTCTGTAAATTATATATGAATAGTTGAAAAAAATTTTGTTTTTGGTAAAGATTGCTATTCTATTCTACCGTGTAAAAGAAGAGAGTAGAAACGTAAACATCCAATCTCTGGCGATATACGGCTGCAAATTAAGATCAACTAGTACTTTTAGCACACTCTAGTGCAAAAATATAAATAATATTAGTGGATGAATTTAATAAAGGGGTTTTTACACATAAGTACCTATTTGGAAAAAACCTTGTAATTTAATACCCAATCAGGATTTTTTTATATGTAGGTACCTAACAGAATAAAGTTTTTGCACATAGGTACCCGATCCCCGAAAGTACACCAAACAACACATATGGGTACCCTATCTCAACACATTTGGGTACCCTATATAACAGAAAATGGTACGACGTATGTTATATTTAGGTACGCCCTATGTAACACACAGGCATGCCCGTAGGTACGACGTATCCTATATTTAGGTACCCTATATAAACGTGTTATAGTACGCAATATACACACAGGAAGATACGATATGACTAAAGAAACTGGTAAAATTAAATCGGGTACCTATCTATAAAATTTTCTGACATGGGTAGTTATGTGTAAAAAATTTTCCAATTGGGTATTTTTCTATAGATTACCGTTTAATAAATTGGTTATTATGTGTTTTAAAGCTACTTAGTTTTATAAGTTTTTTTTTCTTAATTATTTATATACTAAAAATAGAACGAGTTGATTATTAGGTTTTTTATTTTTAATAATAATTAAAGTAGAAAAAATATGATTGGTCAATTTTGTCTGAACAATTTACAGTCTTTTGCCCTACATTCTTTATCGTCCCTCCGTCCCAAAAGTTTTTGTACATTTTACTAAATCGGGTACATTTCTTTTTTTAGCAAAAAAAACTATCACAAACAATCAATATAATATTAAATATCATCAAAAGACGTGCCAAAACATACACTTTTTTACCTTTCCAACACACTATATTATTAAACTATTCAGTTTCTTAATTCCCGTGCCAATATCCAAATGTCCATAAACTTACGGGACGGAGGGAGTATAAGATTATAGATAAATGAAATGTTATCTACTGAGATCTTGTAAGATTTTTTACAAGCCCATCAAGATTTGCGGGTCACTCTCACATATGTGTCGAGACAACAATTTTCTAATACACAATTACTCATTATAAATAAGTCAAACACACGGCACAAAAGATCAAAGAGCCACCAAGACAAAAAAAAAAGGATCACTCTTTTCATCAACTCTTCTTAGCGATCTTTAATGGCAAGTCTTATTACAGCAGAAACCCAAAATTTCACTGCACCAATAGCTAGCCCATCTGATAAATTCTTCAACTTCTTCAAATTCAACCTGCCCGAACTCGTTAAGATTTTCCCAGCAGCTTTCAAAGATGCTAAAGTAATCGAAGGCCAAGAAGGGACTGTGGGGGTTGTTGTTCTGCTAAGCTATGTCGTAGGTAAATAAATGATCATTACATATATATCATAATTTTTTAATACCTCGATAACAATTTGCACCATACTCATCTCATATCAGGTGGAATATCTGTAAATGGGAAGGTGAAAACCACTGCAATAGACGATGATGCAAAATCCATTACATTCGCTATCATCGAAGGTGACGTTTTGCAACTGTACAAGAGTTTTCAGGCAACCATAATTGTCGGCGATGGTGAGGCTAAGTGGACGATTGCCTATGAGAAAGCTTCTGTGCTCAGTCCACCGCCGCTGCTCTATGTTTCTCTCGCCATTACCGCCAGCACTTTGGTGGATGCTTACCTTCTCCTAAACTGAACTAAAATTAGGGTTTTTAAAGAAGTTGGAAATAAATTGTCTGTTTGTGTGTGTGTCTATAGTTGTAATAATAATAACATGAGGGAGGAATAATGGGATGCGTTTGTAATTTTGGCTTGGTTTGTGCTGTTGTGTAAGTTGAACATGGAGTTGTAATAATGCCCGTCCGTGCTTGCGTGATGAATGTATGAAATTTAATATCAACTCTTCTTTTGTTGATTAATTTGATTTTGCCATGTTGGTCGGATAAGGGCTTCTGCTTTTAGAGGGTTTGAAAATGATAAAATGATAATTAGTGGGTTCCAAGTGATATAAAATTTTAATAAGTGGGTTATGGTGATATTCAATGTTAATACGTACTGGGCTAGAGCTGATTGGTGCCTGCCTTTGCTATTTATCCCAAGCGAATAAGAAGTCTCCTACATAAAGAGTTTATATCTCAATATTTGTTGACGACACATTATAAATTCATATTTGTGCGAAAAATTAACTCTAGAAAAATTTTGAGTGAGAGTTTAGGTTAGCGGATAAAATTAATTTTTTTTTCTGTTGTTTCTGGTGTAGGTTTGAGTAGAAGAATCGCATGATCATTGCATCGGTATTTTCTCCCGTTTAATATTTTCGGAGATTTATGAGGAAGGCTAAAATTTCCAAACAATAAGTATTATCAAACCCTAGAGATAATATTACAAGTGAGATATCGTATTCTATTCTTGACACGTTAAAAACAGCAAAGACTAAACCATTTGTAGTAAAAGGTACATTCGCTCAGCTCAGCAGGTTTTTCTTTTCTTTCTTTTTTTTTTTCAGGTATCAAAATAGTGTCATGATACCAGCGCTAGTTTGGTCCGTATACTTTAGTTTCCCAATCATCCAAAATGTAAAGGCCAAAAAAAAATTACTTGCTCTAAACACTAGAAGACTACTACTTACTTATATGTCGTTAAACTTGTAATCTATGTAGTGAAGCCTTGATTCCAAGGCTGCGGTGATTTCTATTAAAACCAGATCGACAAATAAATTATATACGTGTGTGTAGATATATATATATATACACATATATATAAGCTTGAAACTTGATGGGCCTTTTATTTCTTAGCCGAAAGCCTTGGCCATATACTTCAATTTCAATATAAGTTTTTCTTCTAGCCATAAAGTACTTAACGAACATTGACAAATGACAAAGTAAATCTTGGATCGAGAGAGTTCATGTAATGAGACAATGATTGAGTGGGCGTGGGCTATGTCGAGATTTAATATGAATCTATGCTAGAGCTAGACTTTAAATCATATGGAACATGTAACGACATGTTGAAGTTTATTGCAACATCAATCTTAGTCAACTCAATATAAATAGATAGATATACATATACATACACATACACAAGATCAAATTACGATTTCTTGAACGTAAGGTCAAATTATACGATCTCAAGCTGTCTAATTGGTTCATTCATTAGCTTATTGCCGATTTGTTGAAGAAATCCTACAGTGGGAGCGAAAGGGAAAGCCAATTAATTTTATTTAGATTATATAGCTGAGCAAGTCAAACACGAAACAAATAAAAACAAAACAATTAGGTAGCAGTTAGTTAAATACGCGAGTATTAATATATTAGAAATCTATAAAAGTAGCTTCGGCTTATGCGATCTTGATCATGAACATGATAGTTGCCAGTTCAATTTCTTCTATTGACAGAGCGAAATCAGACAATAATGTAAAAGCATTTCAATTTAAATTTGGATCGGTCAATGGTGATATTGATTGTTATGAGTTCTGATTAAATTTCTTCATATTTTTTTTAAAGATTCGACTGGCCGACACGTTATTGCAATTATATAAATCTATTGCGTACGGTCGGTGCAATGTTATATTGAAAAATATGCTTTGATAAAGACTCCTACGTTGAGGAACATATATTGATAAATTCAAACTTTATTTTAATCAAGAAAATGCTAAACGAATTTGCCGCAATAATAATAATAACAATAATTTTAACTGTATTAATTATATATGTGTATATATTAACCACCCAAATCTTGATATTTCTTATTGGCTCGGCCGCCAACACACACACAACACACACACACACACTATTTTATATAACGACTTTCTATAGTAATGAGGTCGTTCAAGTAATGGTTGAGCCTTACAAGTCATAAATAGTTCCTAGAAGCTAATTGACACTTAGATTAAGCAATTTAGTTATCTTACTAAATAGTTAGTGAGATATGCTTATCACGTATATCATTTTTGTCTCTTTTATTATTGCTATGTGAGGAACATGCTAAGTCATATTAGATGGTTTTAATATATTATTGTTTAGTAAGCACAAACGACGCGTATTTCATGGAATGCAAAGGGTAATAAATAATTAATGTAACTATAATAAATGATGTCTTAAATATTACGATTCAATATTATTTCTTTTTTTCTATATTGGCTTTTTTAATATCAACTAGTTGAGAACTACATAACTCTTCTCTATTTTATAGAATTAATTATAAAATAGCATGATACAGCTCTCAAGGGGCTTTTTATTATTCCCTTCAAAATGTACATTTTACGTCAATGAAATATGCACAGATTTGTTGTCTTTATCCTTCTATTAATTACGTCAGTGAAATAGAAAAACCAACACTAACTTTCGTTCTACATACAGTTGGTCGATGTACTTGTTGCCCCTTCATATAATATATGATTCGAAAACAGTGTTGCTTTCATGGAACAATATTAGATAGAGTTGGTAACTATACATAATAGAGAATTTTAAGAATATAGTTTTCCAACCTGGAAAGCCTATCACTTGGGTGGGTCCAGTTTTCCATGTTGTCCGAGTTTGGTCTATTATATACTAATGCTACAGTATAATATTTCTATAGATACAGTATGAACAGTATCTTTAAACTCCAATCATCTCTTTATGTCTTACTCTATAAGAAATTTCTCAATATATTATCATTGTTTCCATTTATCATAATATATACTTGGATCATATTTGTGCAGTGGCGAGCTGTCGAATCCTCTTCAGAGTGAATTGAGTTAATCTAGTTAATTGTATGCTTTTTCATTTAAGAAGTTTGCAAATTTAATATATTCTATAACAAACCTATTTAAAATATATCTAAAAATAATATTGTAATAAAATTATGAGAAATATGTATATCATTTATTTACACATGTCTAGCACTACAGTAATAAAATCAATTTAAAACGTTATTTATTAAAGTAAACAATTATCTTCTTAAAATTCATTCTTTCTTTCAGTACAGAAAATAAAATCGTTCTCTCTCCTATTTAAGCAGTATTCATCATCTTCTTCACATCAAACCATCGTTTCAATTTTCAGCATGAAATCCATCTTACAAAAATCCCAATATTATAAAACCCAAAAAAACAAAAAATAAAAATAAATTAAAAAAGGATAGAGGGGGAACAGTTCTCCGCTTTAAATAGCGGCCTACTATTTACTCATCCAGCTTTAAAGTGGCGTTTGGAGGTGGTTCAGCCCACGCTATAGACAACGTCCAAAACTATGTTTGAAGTCTCGTTGGAGATGCTCTTACAAACTCTTGTCATGGATTTGATTCCACTACTATATGGGTGAATTTAGGACATTGGAGACAATTCAATTCTCAAATTTTCGATCATATTTAAATATAAGAATCTTATTATTATTCAAATTTCGATCATACCAAAAATTATATTTGAATTTAGGCATCTTATTATTTATTATCATTATGATAAGCGGGTCACATGCACACAAATACACAAGTTCTTTGAAAAAAAAAATGTAAATTAAATTAATATAAAAAATGTATATTGAAATTAATATTTCACGATAACTCCATCATTCGTAGGAAAATTTTTGCATGTTATGGCTTCTTCCTTATCCAGCTAAATAATCTCTCGTAAATTACAGACAGACATGCATCAATAATATGTCCCATTACACCATTAAACCCTTTTTTATCAGTCACTGGTCAGAGTCAGTAATTAATTAATTAAACGTCAACCAGACCAAATCAAATGGCGATGATCATTAGCAATGTGCAAACTAATCCTCTATTTAAAAACCCTCAAATACGACTATATATAGCTCTCATTCAGATAGCTTCAAAATCAGGCAAACAATAAACCTCAAACATCATACATAATCCATGGCTGTAATAACAAAAAACATTCTTACAGTTATAGTTTTTCTAGCCGTTATTCTCAACACTTGTAACTCCCAAGGCTTGGATTTCGGGTATTACAAGAAGACATGTCCGTCCGTCGAGGAAATCGTCAAGCGGGAAATGTCGATTATCCTTTCTAGAGCTCCAGCCCTCGCCGGCCCTCTACTTAGGATGCACTTCCATGATTGTTTTGTTAGGGTATGCTGAATCTATACAAATACATGTTATTGCATTTACATAAAATTCCAAGGATATGTTTGTTGCTTTTCACAAGCTTCATACTAAACTAGGTTAATATAAGAGATATGTATCTAAATTTCGATGTTGTCGTGAAATTATCCGAAAAATTTGTAACGATTCGAACAGTAGCTTGCAAATACATATGTAATAATCCTACCGAAATACATACATATGTGTGTATATATATATGTGTAAGACTATAAATGGTGTCACTTAGATATTTTTTTTCTTCGGCAGGGATGTGATGGTTCCGTGTTGCTCAACTCGACGGTGAACAAACCAGCTGAGAAAACGTCTATTCCCAACCTATCGCTAAGAGGGTTTGGATCGATCGATAGGATAAAAACCGCCCTTGAGAAGGAGTGTCCAGGCGTCGTTTCTTGCGCCGATATCATCGCCCTGGCGGCTCGTGACTCAGTTTCGATGGTAATAAAACCCTAATATATAAATTTTGATCAATTAGTTTCATGCAATATTTTGATTCTTCATTCGCATGTCGATATATACATATATAGACGAACGGGCCCTACTATAAAATACCGTTGGGAAGGAAAGACGGGAGAGTATCGAACGCCACGGAAGTGCTCTTCAACCTTCCCCCACCTTTCTTCAACTTCACTCAGTTGAACGCATCGTTCGCTTCGAAGGGCTTGAACACCAAGGACCTCGTCGTCCTCTCAGGTAACGTCGTTACATTATCGTAAACCAACCTATTACATATCCATCAACGGCTCTTAAATTCATTTTCTTGGGAACATAACATATAAAATTAAAATATTATAAGCTCCCTACACGCTTAAGCTCTTAACTAAAGTTGTCATTCAACATGGTATCAGAGCTAATGACCACCCATTTAAGAAAATTACACGTACAGGACTACATGATAAAGAAATCAGCCTATACGTGAGGGAAAATGCTGAAAATATAATATATATATATATATAATTTAAAATGATATACTCCATACAACTATACAAGCTTAAACTTTTCGGTGAAGTGATCATTCAGCACAGTTCAAATTTAAAATATATATGTATACATGTAGGGGGGCACACGATAGGCACATCGCACTGTTCGAGCTTCACGAACCGCCTCTACAACTTCACGGGCAGGGGCGACGCGGACCCTTCGTTGGACCCTAACTATGCGGCTCATCTTAGGAGCCGATGCTCGGCAACTGACACGACGACCCTAGTCGAGATGGACCCGGGGAGTTTTAAGACGTTCGACTTGAATTATTACACGCTCGTGACTAAGAGGAGAGGGCTTTTCACCTCCGATAAGTCGCTTCTCGACAATGTTTCGACTAGGAATTATATTCTCGGGCAGATTAATAAAGGCGGGAAAGGATCGACGTTCTTCGAGGATTTCGCGGAGTCGATGGTGAAGATGGGTAAGATTGGTGTGCTCACTGGGAATCAAGGGGAGGTTAGGAAGAGATGTGCTTTTGTTAATTAGTTATTTTGATTTCAATTGTTAAAAGTTTCTTTTTTTTTTTATTTCTCTTTTATTTGAGTGGAATAAGGCGATGTCCACCCTTTTTTTCTTGATATCTTGTTGTATGTTGTGTTGATGTTGTGTTCGTTGGTTCTTTGTATTGTCTTCAATGGCAGCAAATGTTCTTTGCGTAATGGAAATCAAAACATTAGTTTAAATTGATTGGGTGATGGTTTGACCAATGATTATGATTTGACCACCAACTAATCAAACTAAGTATCTCTTTTTCATTTTTATTTCTTTAACTAGTCTCTCTCAACCATGTGGGGGTTGATCATATTATGTTTTGATAATCTATGATCTGATTGTTAATGAAAATCAACCAAAGCATATATTTATGGATTGTTTATTTCTTTAATTAAGACTAAGATTTTCACGTAAAATGCGGCAATAGTATTATAAGTTCTGCAAGTTAAGAAGAACATATTTTCATTAACTTCATTGTATTAAAAGAATAAATTATACTAACACCGAAAATGCACGTTAGTTTTGCATATACAAATCATCCCACGTCATGGCATGTGTTATATACAGGAAGAATTAGATAGGTTAATTGTTTTTATTACATACAGCCATGAGCCAAACAACATTTAACTAACGTTTGTGTTTTCGTGCGCGTTTGAACTTTTTCGCTATTTGTTAAGCTGATAGTTTACGGTTTCATCATGTAATTTATTTTGACTTATCACTCACAATAGAATATTTACTTGCGAAGGCCAACGACTTTTACCTCTTTCATAATATTTTAATAATAAGATGAGAATTCACCTACTTCCGTAGTACAGTTTACCAACTCAAATTCCCGAAAAAACAATGCAAGCTGTAATTTTGTAATACATGAAATATAGTAAACCTGTTTATTATTTTATGCCAATGTTTAAGATAATGCATTTTTCCTTGTTACCTACCATATCCAGACGACATTCATGGGATTTATATCGATATTACAGTGTCGTCGTTATTCAGATTATTCTGTAGGTGCAACGTGCTGTTAGTTCTTTACAAAAGTCAACCTTTATGTATTTCAGCAGAAATGATATCGAACTGGCGAATTAATATTAATTAAAAAAAAAAGAAAAGAAACGGTTAACGCGATATTGCTACCACAACGACGAGCAGGAGATAGTATATAAAGACAGGGATCAGAGCCGGCTTTTGGGTAAAGCAAGTGAAGCAAGGGCTTTAGGCCCCGAAATTTTGAGGGCCCCCGATTTAGATATATTATGTAAATAAAATATAGCTGGTTGAAAAAGTTCAAAATAACATTAATATCCAAGTTTCACATGTTTTTCACTGCTTCAAGTGATTGTTATGACAAAAATAAGTAGTAATGAAAACTCAACGATATATTTATTAGAAAGGAATGAGTAAACGGTCCCACTCACTATTAGTGCTCAAAATTTTAAGTGTTTTGTTTTGTTCTTAAACTTTGCCCAAATATTTTCATTTTTTGTTATTTTTCAAGTTTTCTTTGGGGTCAAAGGAATTAAAGAACCGTAGTTCGAAAAGCAAAAGGCCACATTTGAAATTTTGAGCGCCAATACTTAGAGGTAATAGTGATAGGTTGGCGTGGAAAAGTTTGTCAATATACAATATTTAATTGCGTAAAAGGGCCTCATATTTGAAATTGCTTTAGGCCCCGTATTACGATGAGCCGGTCCTGACAGGGATTTCAATTACCTAAAGTCTCACGGTTTATTTGTCGTAGCTAATTAAGTAAATCTGTGTATGTGTAGTTATAATAATGGCCGCTGCCATTAAAGCCATAATATTCTCTTGCTTTTCTATCATCATCTTCTTTCCTGAGATCAATAATGCACAGAATAAGTTAAGTGCTGTCAGCCAAACATGTCCTTCGTTGGAGACCATTGTGAGGACTACGACTGCTTCGTTCGTGTCTCGGGACCCATCGCTCGCTCCCGCCCTTTTGAGAATGCACTTTCACGACTGCTTTGTTAGGGTATTCATATACGCGATTATGATCGTAACACACACACACACACATATATATAGCTAAAAAATGCATGCAAAGGGAAGAGTATGAATTTGGTTACATGCGTATGCCTGCTATTATATGTGTTTGTTTAAGTTTGTTTCATCTTCCCTTTGCATGCAATTTTTAGCTGAATGTGTGTGTGTATGATCCAACAACATGCATGTCATGCAATGTCGATAATTTTAATTTGTTTGCTTGTTTATCGAGTTTCATATAGGGGTGCAAACGAGCCGAGCCGAGCCCCAACAGAGCTCAGCTCGAGCTCGGGAAAACTTCGGATAGAGCTCGGCTCGGCTCGACAAGCTTAGTGTATTTGAGCTCGAGCGGGTATTTGAGCTCGAATTTGGGCTCGAGCTCGAGTTCGGTATATGCCTATAAGGGCTTGACGAGCCACGAGCCATACCGGCTCGATTGCCAGCAGAGCTCGATTTTAACCGAGCGGCTCGTGAGGCAGCTCGGCTCGTTTACACCCCTAATTTCATATATAGAGTTCGTTTTGTTTCAGTAATTTTTTATTTCAGGGATGCGATGGATCCGTACTCATAAACTCTACGCCGAAAAACTCGGCCGAGAAGGATTCGATTCCGAACCAAAGGCTGAGAGGATTCGAAGTTATCGACGCCGTTAAATCTGCAGTCGAAAAGAAGTGTCCCGGAATAGTATCGTGCGCCGATAGCAAGAGAAGCAGTTTCACAAGTAATACTAATTCATCAATAATAATAATAATAATAATAATAATAATAATAAGATTGCGTAACAAATCAAACATATATGTATATATATATATATATATAATGAGCGCTATATCATTAGGGTTTTTGTAGGGAGTGCATTATTTTTTAAATTAATAGTATATTACAAAACACCATCTCACATATGGGCTGTTATGTAATAATTTCATCATGTTCTTTCACATCTATACTGATTTCTTTATTATCTAGCCCTACAAGTGTAGTTCTTTTTTCAAACTAGGAGATCGTTAGGGTTAATATCCAATATGATTCATTCAACATGTATACATGTGCGCAATATGATTCGTGTTTTTTTTTCAACGGGCTTTACGTAGACCAAAGGCCCATCTTGGCCCGTCCCACTGGGCCGAAGAGACGGGCGGGTCTCGAGCTCCACCGAGGCCTTGCTCAACCTACCGCCGCCATTCTTCAACATCACTCAGCTCATAAGCTCATTCGTTTCCAAGGGCTTAAACGCCAAGGACCTCGTCGTCCTCTCTGGGGCCCACACCATCGGCGTTTCCCACTGCACGAGCTTCTCGGGCCGACTCGGACCCGAGCATGGACCCGAGCTACGCGGCCCAATTAAAAAAGAAGTGCGGGCCCAACGACCCGACCTCGTTCGTCCCGATGATCGACCCGTCGAGCTCGCTAGGGTTCGGCGTCGGCTACTACGTGGCGGTGGGGAAAAGGAAGGGTTTGCTGCAATCAGACTCGGCGTTGTTGGACGATAGGTTCACTCGGGCTTACGTGGCGAGCCACTCGGCCGGCGGGCCAGCGGCTCAGTCGGGCTTTTTCGGGGACTTTGCGGGCTCGATGCTGAAGATGGGCCAGATTGGGGTGCTCACTGGGAGCCAGGGCGAGGTTAGGAAGGTATGCTCGGCTATTAATTGATTAATGATTGGATATTTGATTGATGAACTATGTTATTTTTTTATTTGTTGTTCGTTGTGTGTTTTGTGTGATTTGCATTTTGGTTTTAAACTGAATGTCGTTTGAGTTTGTGATCGTCGCGATATTGTAATATTCTGTTCTTATTTGTGCATAAATTGAAAAATAAACAATGATGCATTTGAGTTGATTACAAGCTCAAATCTCGCCAAGCTTCATTTCATGACCTCCGAGTTATTATTACAAGTTAACTTACTAAATTGCAGTTTAATTTTACTATGAAACTGTATGATAAAGATGGTTCGATTTTGGATTGATAATCACTCTTATTTCACGTGGTTTTAATTTCCAAAATCACACTCAGCGAAATGTTTCGTTTCCGTTTAATAACGGGTTTAAGGACAATGCAATCCGTCTCAGTCATGTAAGACAATTCACAGCTCGCAATTGACAAAGAAGCCCAAACTAACGTAATACGCCAACGTCTAGCCATCAACGATGTGCATATAGTGTGCGGCAACAAACTCGTAAGGTTTTCTTGCAAAATCTTTCCTCAGCTTCAGGGAACACAACAAGCATGAGCAAGGTACGATGATTTCTCTCCTCACAACATATATACATATATATAATGCAGCCAAGACGAGCAATATATTCATTCCATCGCAGAGCTCCATCGAAACGCCTCTCAAAACAAAGAGAGATGTTAAAGGGCATACCAGAAAGATGGAGAATCCTCAGCGGGCAAAACAACTGGCAAGGCCTACTCAACCCCTTAGACGCAGACCTTCGAAGGTACCTCCTTCACTACGGAGCCATGGCCCAGGCAACCTACGACAACTTCAACGACAACATGCTCTCACAGTTTGCGGGCAGCAGCAGATTCCCGAGAAACAACATGTTCAAAAGGGTCGGGATGGACAAGGGAAACCAGTTCAAGTACACTTCCGTCAAGAACATATACGCCACCTCACAGATCGAACTCCCCAGAGGGTTCATGCTCACGCCCCAGCGCGGGGGAAGGGATTCCTTCATGAAGGAGTCCAATTGGATGGGCTACATAGCCGTAGCCACAGACGAGGCCAAGGCTGCCCTCGGGCGTAGGGACATAGTAGTCGCATGGAGGGGGACGGTCAAAGCCATTGAATGGGTCAAGGACTTCGAGTACCCCCTCGTGCCAGCTCAGCAGATCCTCGGGAGCCAGGGAGGGAGCGCTAGGGCCCACCAGGGTATCCTCTCGATATACACTTCGACCAATCAAAACAGCCCATTCAACCGCATCAGCGCCAGGGATCAGGTGAGAAAGAATACACTAACCTTTTTTTTCTTCTTTCTATTTTCCAATCGACTGCGATTTTTTCTTTTTCCATCCTCCTCGCCGGGGCAGGTTCTGGGGGAAGTACAGAGGCTAGTGGAGCAGCACAAGGACGAAGAGCTCAGCATAACGGTGACTGGGCACAGCTTGGGCGGGGCGCTGACGATACTCAACTCCACAGACATAGTAGCCAATGGGATCAACAAGCCCAAAAGCAACCCAAATAAGAGAATCCCAGTGGCTGCAATCGCCTGGGCAAGCCCTAGGGTGGGCGACAGGACCTTCAAGGACATAGCGGGGAGGATGGGCGACCTTCGTACGCTGAGCATAAAGAACAACCTCGACAGCGTACCGAGGTACCCACCGACGACCTTAGGGTACGCCGACATAGGGCAGGAGCTGAGGGTGGACAGCTCAAAATCGCCGTATATGAGGATTTTCCCTACCTTTGGGACTACGCACCTGCTCGAGCCTGCGTATCTTCATCCCTTGGGGTTGGAGTCGCCTGGAAGTAGGCCTCTGAGGGACATCGCGCTTGTGAACAAGCATTCGTATGCCTTGCAGGAGAAGTATATGGTTCCTGGCAGGTGGTGGGGTTTGCAGAATAAAGGGATGGTTCAGAATGATGATGGGTCGTGGGGGCTGAACGACCGTGAGCCTGATGATGATGATCCTCTTGATATGGCCGATGACTGATAATTACTGTTTTTAAAAGATGATATAATAATATGATAATAAGTTGGAGACCTTATCAAGGTCTTGAAAGATGATGATGATGATATAATGTAATGATATGAATGAATGAATGACAGATGATTAATCCTTAAATGGGTTTTCTCTTGAGCCATCCATTATCCATTTTAATGATATAATGATAAAAGAAGGAAAGAGACATTTCATGAACACTGCTCTATTATTACCGAACAAGAATGACATACAACACACATCAGAAAAACCTAGAAAGAATGGTGAAAGAAGAATAGAAAAATCTAACTTACTGTACACAGTCAAGCGCAGCACAAATGATCTATCTGACTGCATCAATCACCAGCTGAACATCCCTTTTGATGATTGATGCCCAGCAGCAGCAATTAACTAAGTGTGACCGAATCATCATCCTAATGAGAGACTAATTAATCATTTGAAATCTAAGGCTGTGATTCAGAATGGTGGTTAAATTGATGACTATAATTTGCCTGCAAAACTTCTAACTTTGGCTTTTCTATCTGTCCCACTTAGCTTGGAAAATGCTAGCTCTGTGCTTTAACCAGTGTACCGCATCTCGATTGATCGGCAAATCTGAAAGGACAGCGTCAAGCATCGGACTTCCAATGAATTTTAGAGAGCTCTTGAAGGACCATATCCGATCTTTTGGCCAAGGTCTTTGGGGGTGCTTTTCCTGAAATAACAATATGAGTAAAATATGAGAATTAACAGGCACATTATTCAAAAAATCAGATCTAAGTGTTAAGTCACATAAAATAAAAGCTGTGTGGTAATGTTTGGTATATTTTCATAGAAGACGATTCCAGAAAGTAAACAGCATTTTACCAATCCGTTTTCCAATTAAACAAAATATTATCAAAAGAAAAATCACTCTCAGAAATAGATTAACGGGAAAGCAAAAAATTGCTCCTTATCGTGCCAAAACCAGAATCAAACAAGATTGAATTCTTTATCCTGCGTTCTCACAAAGGTTAAGATTTAGCATAAAATTATCATGCCACCAAAAATACAGGAAAATATCATACTAGAAAGAGAAGTAGAGAGGAGCACCCACCATCCGTGTAAGCATGAACTTTACAGTTCTATGCCCATACACACGTTGGCGTGATGGCTTGTGGATTTTGGCATAGAAGGAACCAATCTCTGGTAAAGACAAGCAGCCCCTACTAGCTTTGACAAGGAGAGCATCTGGTTCGGCGTTTTGGTTATACCAAAACATCAGCTGTCCTAAACAATAAATCTCGCTATATGTCTTGTGGTATTCATGAACACCTGATCCCAACTTATCCGCATACTTTGGGCCAACATCGAGTGGTGTAATGTACACAGGTGGTGAAGTTACTTTCTTGTACTCCTGTAATCAGATGTAGAAGGTTCATTTTCTTAAGTTTATAAAACTTATACTCTGCAGAAGATGTCAAGACACTTTTAAGAAATATTAAAAATAACTCACTCTTATCTTGAAAAAATTGTTTGTGTGAGCATATACGTGTATCAAGTCGGCTGCAGCATCGTTCCGGCATTTATAAGTACAAGGAAGGTTTCGCACCTCATCCCTCAACCTAAAACATGGCATTGCATTAAATTTGATGATGAAAGGAAGAATACATACATGAAAATATTAGGAGTTCAAGCCTACTTAAGTAAATTACCATAATAAGGATTTTCGAAGCTCGATGTCAATGTCAACTGAACCGGATGGGTCAACTGAACCGGATGGGTCATGTGCATGAATCTTCCCTTTGAATTCCCTTAGTGTTGCATCTTCCACATGAGGCGCCATGCAGTGGAGAAGTTCCTCAACAAATGATCCCTCACCTTTCCAGAGATAAGAGACAACTTCTTCCAGACTAAGTCTTTCCAGCGGAGGTGGGGCTTCTTTCGGGTCACCAAATACACATCTCATAACATATCTCACCTGTAGGAAAATTAGAAATTGATGATCAAGAAAATTACGAAATTTATGGTGTTGTGGGTTGTCCAGGGAAATTGATAAGCACATGTGCATTGACAATCACCTTGTCAATAGTAAGAGCCAAATTCTGTAGCCTCTGATTGTATACACCCTCAGCCTGAAGGGGTTAAAAGAGAGGAGACAATATGTTAGACACTCGTGACTTCACAAGAAAACGACTAAAATGCAGGATTATATCTTATATACAATGGAGATGGAGAGCATGTACCTGAATTTCAGCATCACTCTTCTCAACATCCAGATGTATTTCTGCCAAGTATTTCCTTTTCTCCTCAATATTATGCCTCAAAATCTCATCAGGAAGTTTGCTTCTCTCAAAATTTATAAACCTAACCTAGAAAAAAGAAGAAAAAAGATCAGTCTACATCCTAAAATTCCTTATTTCAACCAAAGAAAATTAGAAAGGAGACTGCATACCAGTCGTGCTGTGTATGCAACCAGCCAATGAGGCAATCCACCAAGCAAACAACTTCCCAATCCAGCTTTGCCAAGATCAATGTAATCTTCTTCAGATACTGAATTTACTTCACAAGCCTCTACCATCAATTGGTGTCGATCAAGTAATCCATGATATTCTTTAAGCACCTGCATACCAGGAAAATCCGTTAAATGGTTTATGCTGCCAAATGGGGTCCAAATCAGAATCTATGAACATAAAGGAGAATCAAGAAGTTCGTTCTAAATCCACAATAAGGACAAGTTAAAAGTTATTTACAATGGCATTTACCTTTTGGAAGGCTCCTTCTCCAGTTAGATTTAGGTAACTGCCCCGGCAAACTTGGTGGCCACATAAGCAAACAGAAGCTTCATACTCTTCCTTACTCTGGAGACATCAATAATTCCTTACATAACAAACATGTAATTTGCCAAAGGAATATAAGCTTCACAAGCAACTGACCTCAGTAACAGAATTGTAGTCAAAGGTGATCTCTTCACCATATGCAATTGGTCTTACAGAATAGATCCCAATCTGGTAGTGACCATCAACAGCCGTTACCCTGTTCCCAGATGGAGAAATAATGTCACCATCAATACTTGATCACAATTCACAAACCATCAAAATGTGACGTAATATGTCAAAATATCAAAGCCAGTTGATGAAGCTAGGGGAAAGAACCCAAAAATTTTCAATAACACAAATAAAGGGTTAAGAAGTACTTACTTAGCTTCGCAATTCGGTCGACAGGAGTGACAAATGCGACTTGCATAGTTAGCTTTGTGCATTGCATCGACAACAACTAAATCATATCCATCAGCATCACCCTGTAGGTACATTAACACAAGCGTAACGTAACATTCCATGCACAATTGAGGTTGCAATTAGGAAAAAAAATTCAGCAAAATTGTGAAATTAACTGAAGGAGCAAATAAGGATGAACATTTCTCGGATATATCTTCGTCTTCTAAAACATAGATGGAAACATATATAATTAAATATTCTTCAGGATCATCCAGATTCACGTCAGTCCATTTATAATTAGTAAACAACTGGATAGGTATTTCAATGATGCAAGTTGGATATCTTCAGTTGGTCATTACAGATCGCATACACTTTGATGTTTCTCAACAAACTAAGAGACAGCAAGGAGGTCTGCTTCTGAAAGTGATTACACCATCCAGAATTGAAAATGAGAACCGAGACACCATATTGAAACTGTAGAGATCGCGCGACCAAGTCGCAAGTAGGTTATATAGTCGCAAGTAAGTTATATGTTTTGTTGCTAGAATAGAGAGGCCCGATCTTCTAATGATCCTTTTAACCGTGAATTTGATATACTGCCAACAACTTCAACAGGCCAAATATAAGTAGTCATTCCTCCAAGAATTCCAAAGATAAATACCAGAAACTCATTCATAAACGACAGATGACACTTCGGTTTATCAACAGCATCCATGAAATTTCATTACACTTCAGAACAGTTGCTTAAAGCATATTGAAAGTACCTTCGGCCTCTCAAGATATATGTTGTAGAACTCTGGTGCGGGATCTTCATTGTTCTTCTGTAGAGCACGGATGCCATCTTGTTTTTCAAACCATTTCCATGTGGGATAGACCTATATTACAGAAAAGCAAATGTCATCACGAATCAGATAGTATTTTTAGGGCAGAAGCAAACCACCGTGCCAACCGGTAATATCGAACACTAGAATATATCTATATCACTTGAATCAGAAAATACTCGGGCCAGACAGCGCAGCTAAGTCCTCAAGGAAATCCATGTAATACATACAGCAAATATTTTAGTATCACTTGAGAATTGCTTCTCGAAAACTACTCAAGACAATTTCCAATCAGCCCCACCACCAATCAATAGAATTTGAGATTTATATTCAAGGAGAGGATGTAAAGAAAGTAGATCCCAGCAAAACAAATGGTATTCCAAAAGGCGTAGTTAAATTCTTCAGCATTAACAAGTCAGTAATACAGAGAACAAACTATGGGGCTTTCTAGAAGTGTCAGATGTTCCATCTGATAGAACAAAGGTCCTAACATCTCTCCAGCCACTTTATGTTTGGAAACCCGAAGTGATTGCACATGATAACTAATTCATCACTCTGACAGCACTCTATCAGCCGAAATAGCTGAGAAACGAAACCAATACGTCTAACTTGAAGCACCACAAGCAACATATCGATCACAGTGAGGAACAAGAAACACTAATCTTTATATCCTCACAGTAAAACATTACCTCTCCCAGAAATTCAACGACAAAATCTTCTTCACTGAAACCACTTTCTTTGTTGCAAACAACTCCCAGCCCCTAATTAGAACATATCACAACCCAGAATCAGTATCAACCAATCCCCAAAAAATATTATATTATCCAACAGAAGGTTATATTAACAAATAAAATAACAGAAAATATTACCTTTCTATAAGCAACATAATTGTCCACAGGTCGACTATCAATAGCCTTCAATATAAACTGGCAGAGACGAACGGTTGGCTTGTCATTATTTTCCACTGCATTTTCCAATATCTCATCAAAAACAGGCCTCAAAGGATAGATCATAGGAGTGTTTCCAGAACCAGTGAACTTCCTGACTTGTTTGTTAAGAGCACGGAGTAGCACTTCCTCTATAAATAAATGCTTGTCAAGAAGAGACCAATCTGATTCATCTGGCATGGAATCAAGAAGAAGATTATGAGTGTACGGATCTATGCCATAGACTTCTTGTTCAATCACTTCATCACCCAGTGACTTTCTGGGTTTATAGTCTTTCACTTCAGGAATTTCCATGTCAGACTCCTCGGTACCATTCCTTTGTGCAATGAGCTTTTCATCATAATCTTCAGGTAAAGAAACCTTCATCTTTCTTCTAACTTCTTCCTCGTCAGCTACGATGACATAATGGTCAATAACTTCGTATTTTCTGGTAACAGGGGGGACAAGACCTGCCTTTGTCATTCGGGCACCCCATTCGCGATCGTCAGTCAATGATTCCAACCCATCCTCAGGAATAAAATATGATGCTCCTCGGGACTCCCCAGTAGCACCACCCCTAGGTGGCGAATCGAGTTCACTTTCAGTATCAGAGGCAGTACTTGCACTGTCTGATGCACTCCCAATTGAAGATTTATCAAATTCATCAGATGTATCACTGTCTGAATCCAAAGATTTTTTCTGTAATTTTAATAAACGCCTACGAATTTCTCGATCGGATGCATAATCTCCAGCATCAAAAAGTCCACTCGTGAACGGAGAGCCATTGCTTCTATACGGGTATTTTCTTTCAGAAACTTTACTCAGGTTCTTCTTATATTTTGAGGAAGCAGATGAAAAACCAAAAGAGTCATCCTTCCAAGATTTCATCATCTCATCTCTGGCAAATGCAAAATTTGAACCTTCCTCCAAACTCGTCGCAAGACGTATAAAAAGTGAAATGATGCGATTAACATCCCTAGAATCAGACCGATTTTTTATCCTGAAATCACACAAATAACAGCAACATCAAAACCCAGAAGGGTATATAAACTCTGAAAAAAAAAGAATACTAAAAGAAGAGTAGCAGGTTAACAGAGATCACGGATGGCAGACCCGAATACAGACCCAGAATTTCAGAAGAGATGGGTCCCTTTCTGATTAAAGATAGACTTCTCGAAAAATGCATATACGTTAAGGGAGACGGACACTCAAATAATCAGATGCAAAGGCAACTACAGGTCCAAACAAAATGTCAAATTATTCAGTGGGAAAACTCGGCGCTAAAACATTAACTTACTTAATTGCATCTCGGCACATACGACTGATATCGTCTTTAATGGATTTTAAGCCGCGCCTTGCGTAATACCCATTTTTCATTCTTTCCTCGATATCTGAAACCTTTATGGAAAAAGGATAAAGGTGGTTATCTTGCAGCACAAGATGAGGAAATACACTGAAAAACAATGTTAAGTGCATAATGCAGGGTAACTGCAATACCTTGGCCACAAAAAACTCAACAGTGTTCTGTTTCATAATGTCCTTTAGACCCATAGCAACAAAATCCTGCATTCGTTTATAACCATTTATAGTCTTCTTTATGGCCAAACGCCTAATTTGGGCATCTCTAGCTAGGATGGCAGAAGACTTTCGAGCATCGAAGAGTTTGGACCTCTTGTACAAGCTTCGTCGGAAAAGTTGGTTGGCGGAATCCCTCTTATCTGAGCTCTCCAAATATTCTTTCAGTCCAGTAGAGTCATCTATATGACTGGACTTCGATGAACAAGTACTAGTTAAGAGATTAAGGGGTCGCGTCTTCACTTGGAAACCCCGATTCCTGACCCAATAAATGTTGGGGAACTTTCTGATTAAATCTTCGAACTGGGTGCAACCTCGAATATCTATAGATGATAAAAGAGGAAATGACTGAAGAATTCCCTCAAGAGCCTCAGCAGTAATGCCTTTACAACCACGTAACAGTAAGGAAGTAATGTTTTCTTTCTTGTAGCCCCTCTGCAAATCAGTGCATTAATCAGGCATAAGTAATATCAGGGAAAGAAAGTTGTTGTAACAACTTGTATGGTATTTCAAATCACAGTAACAGAAACTAAAAAATCAAGAAACAAAAGACAGTCAAATGATCATGGAAGAAAAGACCAAAAGTGAAAACAAAACTGCCCAATATAAAGTTGAGACATTATCGTTACAAAAGAGCAAAACTTACCATTATTTTCAATGCCATGTCGTCAGAACAATTCGAAGCAATTGCACAAAAGTCAACTTGTTTAGAAATATCTTTGTAGGATCTAACCACCGATCGCCAGTGCCTGCAAGTCATGGTGGCATAAACAAGTGACTTGATATCACTTCTAAGGAAGTGAAATATCCGTGCCAGTAAATGCCCACTGAGAAAGCCCCATTCTTCCCTCTGAACCTCAGAGCACACATCTTTCCCTCTATCAAAGGCATAATCACCACACAATTCATCAAATGCGCACTCATTCTTCTGAATAACCTTCATATCCTCTTGACTTTCATCCTCCTCTTCGATTTCATCTATTCTTGCTCTTTTATGAGCGCCAAAGTGATCTACGGTACAGGTTAAAGTAGGTTCTTAACATTCCAGAATATGTGACACAAAAATTTTCAAGCTAAATTACAAACAAGATAACGTACAAAAATCTAATTATTCCATGAAGTTTTCACACAAAATGTGACATATCACATAACATTCCCGACGAGGTGCTACTCACTAAGATATCTTACAGACGACACAGAGACAAGCCAAAAAGGGGAATAACACCCACAAAATGGCTATTTTATTCGATTTGAAGGGCATTGGATCTTATTTTAAAAGAAGCAGCACATTGCACAGAAAACACGATACGAGATCGGAGACGCAAGGCACAAAACAAAGTGAGAATATCAGTTTGTATGTTTGATAAAGATAGAAACAATTACCTGAATGGTAAAACTGTTTTCCAATCTCTTTCTTCGGTTGCCTGACATTGATCCAAGGGTTAAGCACTTCATTTATGGCAGCAGCAAGCTCGCGACTCTTGAATGACTTCATCACAAATTCATGAAGTTTCCCACGAGTATAACTAACAAATTGCGGATGCAAGTCATGAAAACCAAGTGAAGCATGGTCATGCGAAGGTATCCCGGGAGATTCAAATGAGCTAACGGGAACCCATATTTTGTCATGCTTTCTAAAAACACTGCTCTGTTTTTGAATGATGCCTTCATCTGCCATAATTTGCAATTGAGAATACGATACAGGTCCTCGTTCATGTCCACTACCATCAAGGAAGTACCAGTCACCCATATGCAGCTTTAAGTCATATACTTTACGAACAGAATCCTTTGGCATGCTGAAGATGGCGTTATTATCTTTAGAATCCTGCGTATGATCATCAAGAGCATTCTTTGCCAGTTCATCTTCCACCAAACTTTTAGGATCACTAGTTAGGAGATAAGGCCTTGACAACCTTGAAGAATATTTTTCCTTTCCTCTAACTTTTACGCGGGGCTCGGTCACAAGTGAACCATGGTCCACCACGCATGCATTTATTCGAACAACAGGAAGCATCTGTCCTTTGACACCCCGGGGAAAAGATGATTTGTTTTGGCTAGATCTGCTCAAACCTCCAGAATCCAATAACTCATCTGGTGATGTAAAAGCCCACGGTGGCAGGTCTAGCTGCCTGCCATGAGATGATTGGTGCATATCATCTTTGTGCTGCCACCGAGGATCTTCACAATCAGACTTTGGCATCTGACACAGAGGATAGCCATCATTTAGTACAAGCCTGCACTTCATGCTGGAAGTACTTTCATCATTCCTCTCCCAATCACCTCCCTTGCAAGCCCAGAGGCCAGAATACATGATATCTGTGTCAGTGGAAGTAAGTGTGTTGTCCTCAGTACAAGCCTGAATCATGGACCCTGATTCAACAGTGTCTTCTGATGCAAATCCAAAACCACGACACACAACACCTTCATCTCCATAATGCTCATCCATGAGAGGCTGGTGCCACGAAAAACCTACAAATGATCTCAATGAAATCAAAGGAACATACAGAATGTAACAATTATATGACGAAAATGCACCAAATTTAGTAAGTCTAAGTATGACCTATAGTTATCCATTCTCAGTATCTTTCGTAGATATTTTTGGCTAAGGTTCATACCACTAGCTGATAATATGTTCGTCGTATCTATCTAACAACATAAAAAGTTTAATGCAAGTTAATCAATCCAGCAGCCCAAACTAGACATAAATTCTAACGACACAGGGCATTGGGAAATAATTAATTATGCCTAGCACTGGACATTTCAATAAGCCAAAGAACCTGATGTCTTAAGGAGCAAAAAATGACCGGCTAGAGAACAGGTAGATTCAGGCGGTCACAGATTTCATTTTTATAAGGTGATAATTAGGGTTGAAAAAGTACCTTGGGTCATTCCACCTGTTTCCCCCTCCTCATGCTGAGATGTAAGCTTCAGAACATCTGCGAAGAAAAAGAATGAAACCCAAAATTGTAAATCATCTTATACTGTACACAAAGTCCAGACTTTTATACAACCCATGTCATTAATAATGAAGCCAAAAGAAAAAGAAAATGATATCAGACTTTATTATATTTGAAAAATTCAATGAAAAGGTACGTGCTTTCTCTAATTCATAATATTTTCATGTGTGCATCTCAACAGCTGTAATAAAAAAATGCTACCCACCTGCTAGCATGTCAAATTCCTTTCCAGGAATTAATGTGA
Source organism: Craterostigma plantagineum (assembly GCA_027422505.1). Taxonomy (NCBI): domain Eukaryota; kingdom Viridiplantae; phylum Streptophyta; class Magnoliopsida; order Lamiales; family Linderniaceae; genus Craterostigma; species Craterostigma plantagineum. Next base: position 27,728,372 of record JAPQWV010000003.1, on the reverse strand, counting down.
CCCCGTCTAGTAGTGCTCCTATTCTATCATCAGTATTCCAATTTTCCACAGATGTTGAGCTAATAAAATTTTCCTTTACATCCGCAGACAGATCATCACCAGTCCCACTCCAACTATCAGCCAATAGATTAGCAGGAGACGCACGTGAAGTGACTGAATCTACCACCGAAGGGAAATTAATAACCACAGATGGTGAAACAGCATTCTTGACTGTTACCCATCTGTCACTGTCCAGGTGCTTAATCATGTGGTCAGACATAAGAAACCCCTCGTCCACCAGTGTCTTAAGATCTGACAATTTGGACGGTCCCCGTTCCTTACCAAAATGATCCAGGTAATACCACTTTCCAGCAACTACATCAGTCCCCACAGAGCCATGAGGTGGTGTGTTGCATATGTCCATGTCTTCTTCCATGGATTCTATATCTTCAGCAACTCCATCTTCCACATTAGCAAGATCAGGAGATTGGGAGGGGACTTTGTGCTCATGTTCATGACACACAGTTTCAAACTTTGAATCAGTTTCAATATCTAGATTTACTCTTGCTGACAATTCTTTTACACCAGAATCATTTAAGTTGTTCTTTACTTCCTGCCTCTTGCTTCCATAATGAATTGACCGCTTATCTGTTGTTCCAGCTTTCCGATTTGTTTCCTTGGGATCATTGTGCCTTACACAATCTCGTGGTGACCTCTCACGAGGCGAACGCTCCCCATAACTAGAACGACGTCGGTACTTGTTATCATAGTGACGGTTATGATCGTATGGCGACCTACTTCTATCATAATGATGTACCCTTTCATAAGGTGGCCTGTCATGGTGAGGTGGGCTATGATCCCAGTAGTCATAGTCACGGGGACGATCACGTGAGTATGGCTCCTGACGAGGGCTGCTACTTTCCCAGTCATGGACTTCCCTGGATGAATCCAAGTGCCTGGAAGAATACCTATCAGATGGCATATCTCGAGTATTTTTAAAGGGTCTCTCTGCAGTCCTGCCAGAATTGTGCTCAGAAGAGAAATTAGAACGACTTCCATCATCAGATAGCTTTCGGTTTTTAGAATTATAGTATTCATCCTGTTCGGCAGAATACTTCCAGTCGCCACTTTCTGAGTCGTTATTATGGCGCTTTAGTCGTTTACTGGAGGAATACTCTCTTGCATGGTTGTTGCTGTAGGTGAACTCATCCTTCTGACTTTTGTTGGCTTCATATCTAAAAGAATACTTCCTTGAATGCTGACTATTTCCACCAGTTCTGTCAAGCTCCTTCTCAGAAAAATATTTGCCAGAAGAAGGCGGTGTGCGATCACGGTCATTCCTCCAACTCTTATCTTTACTGGAAGGTGGCGACCATTCACGGTCATATTTCCAACCCTTTTCTCTACCATACGGTGATTCACGGTCAGATTTCCAAGTCCTTTCTTTTGCAGAAGGTGACATCCATTCATGTTCGTATTTCCACCCTTTCGTAGAGTCATATCGCCGAGACTTTGAATGCCACCTATCAGGAGGAATAAACTCCCCTTTCTCCAGCTCATCTTTGGATGACCACTTGTCCCACTCGCTACTCCGCCACTTCCCAGGAACAAATTCGCCTTTTTCAATCTCACTCCTAATTTCATGTCTCCTTGCAGGTTTCTCCACAACAAACTCACCATTCTCAAAAGGAAGAGTACCCAGTTCACCTTCTTCCACTTCATCTTTCTCGTTGTTGTCACTAGCATTATCAGCAACTTCTTTATCCTCAATCTTGATGTTCTTCAGGCTTCCCTTATCGTCTTTCGGCTTCATCTGAGGATTTACTTTTGCAAAGTTGAGAGAAGACTTGGACGACGAATTGAGCTTGGAATTGCCATTGGTCTTGCAAATTGAGAAATTTTCCATAACAAGCTGTGAAGGTGCACATGCAACACTAACATCGCCCATGGAATGCCCAAAACCCAGAACCCTTTTTTAATGAACTCGTCAAACAGCACAAAGCAAACCCTAACTTCCTTCTTCTCCAGGACTATCTATGCTCATTATTCTCCTTCCGTCGTGAAGAAAGACTTCAAAATCCTTCGCACCTCAAATCCTACAAGCCAAAGCAAAATCGAAAGGAGTAAATCAATCCGTCCGAAAAAGGGCTGCCAGGGAAAAATAATCAATCCCAATAATTCGGGGAGAAAAATGCAGTAGGCTTTTAGATTGGTTGCCCAAGAAATCTACACAATCGACAGAATAACCGGAAAACAAGTTTCCGATAGAAATTGAACCTCGCGGACGACGAACTTCAGATTACAAGATGAAATTGGAGGGGATGGAGGTATCTAGGGTTTTGAATCTGAGGTCTTACGGAGTTGAAGAATTGGCGAGATTTCCGAATCAGCTTGGAATCGGCAAGGAAGTGGAAGAAGCTTCGATGAACAGAAGAGGAGAAGATTCAGAGACTCGAGAGAAAACAAAAGGTGAAATTCTATTTATGTTTTCTGTTAATTTGTATCATAACGAAGACGAAGATGAAAGAAAGGAAATACCGAAGATACAACAGATTGAAAGAGATGGAGAGTAAAAAAAAACCGGGTTTCACTGACCCAATCCATCTTATATATATAATAACATTTCTGATTAAATAAATAAACTGAAAACGTTGAAAAAAAAATCTTTTCCCACCAATTCGATTTTCATACACACCAATTTCCGCCCATTCTAATTATCGGGTCACATGGTCTGCTTGGGTCGGGCCAGCGACCCCATCTAAACTGATACAGGCCCATTTACACTTAAACATCATATGATATATAAAAAAGTATCAATCAGTCCCTTATAATAGGTTTTTATATATAGATATCTGATAGAATAAAGCTTTTACACATAATTACTCGTTTGCTTAAGGTACATCATATACTATATTTAGATACCATAGGAAATAATGTATTATGGTACAATAAAAAGGTAAAACATACTTAGAGTAATAGCATATAAAGTATTTACGTACCATACCGAACATGTGATTAGGGCTGAAAACGAGCCGATCCGAGCCCGAACATGGCTCGAGCTCGGCTTGATAAGATATAAGGCAGGCTCGAGCTCGACTCGACAATTTATCGAGCTGCTCGAGCTCGGCTCGAATTACATGAAATTAAATAATTCGAAGTGCTCGAGCTCGGCTCAAATCAATCATTTGGTTGAGCTCGATTATCTCCTAATTTTTTGTATAAATAATACATCAAATATGCATCGTGCAGCTACCAAAATCAAAGCCTTGTTGAGAGAGCAGCAAGCTGATCGTCACGAAATAAACGAGCTTATGAAGCAGATATCTGAAGATAAATTAGCCAGGACGAACGATGAACACCATAGGATCGAAGCTGCTGTAAGTTCCATGCGTGAGGAGCTTGAGATTGAGAGGAAATTAAGGAAAAGGTCTGAAGGTCTGCACAGAAAGCTAGCCCATGAGTTGCAAGACGTTAAGGCGATGACAACGTTTCTAATGATTTGGAAAACGAAAGGATGCCCCATCACTTATTGGAAGACCTCTGCGACGAATTCTCTCTTGGGATTAATAATTATGGGAAAGAAGCTCTGATTACGATAGGTTGCTCCTTCATATTTCTGAACCTTGGCTCGATGAACGTAAGCAGCAGATGAAACTCTCTGGGGCGATGAGGTAACGACTCGGCTGTTTGAGAGGTGTGTGTGCTTGGCGGCTACGAGGACATTGAGTTCATTTTAGGGTTAGTTGGGGTTTTTTTAATGGGTTAATTTAGACTTTTAATTGTTATATTATAATAATATCAAACCCACATAAAAAAATATATTATAGTAATATAAAAAACTAATGTGGCTCGGTAAGCTCGATGAGCTATGGAGCCCACATATAATCAGAGCTCGAGCTCGATTTTGACCGACCTCAAGCCGAGCTTTGACCAAACTGTTTGTGAACCTTTCGCGAGCTCGGTTCGTTTACACCCCTACATGTGATGTGGTACTAAAATATATATGACAAAGTACGTAGACAAGGGTAAAATGGTGCATCGGCCAAGGCCATGTGTAAAACTTATTCTACTAACTACCTCAATACAAAATTCATGTGACAAGAAAATGAAATGATAATTTTACTTTGGCTATTTTTAAGTACGGATTCACCTTTTAATTAACTTTAAAGCTAAAAGAAAATTGTGCAAGCGCCAAAATTCCACATAATCAGATTTTATTTATTTTACACGAGGAAAATAGTTCACAACATCCAACATAGCCAACCAAGCGAGTTAACTCGAAAGTTCAAACCAGCCAAATATCTTACACCAAAAAGTAAAAACCCACACGCCGCCGCCGTCGACTCAGTGGCGGTGGTGCTCGCACTCCACCGGCGTGGCCGAAAACCTCGCCGCGTCGGAGCAGTAGTCGTACACCATGTGGTTCGCCCTCACCCACAGGAGCTGATGGCTCTGGTGCACGCTGAGCTCCGACATGCTCGGCTCGTCCCACCAGTTACCGCCGCCGCTGCACCGCCGCACGCCCTCCTCCGCCGCCACTTCGCAGCCGTATATCTGAAACCCTCTGTACGACGCGACGAACGGCGCGTGGGACCAATCGGTCTTGACCCGCCCGCCCTGCGTCGCCCAGTCGTCGGCGTTCCATATTGAGCTGTAGACGCCCATGGGCTGGTCCTTAGGGTAAGGTATTCCCTTGTGTTCTAAATTGCTGTGAACTCTTACAGGCGTTTCGTCTACTAAGAATCTGCGTAAGAAGAAAGACTATAAGAAGACAAACGCACACAAATGCGTCCCCAAGAACAACGTTATGTTAGAAACTTGTGAAGAAAACAAAAAGACAACTTTGGAAATTGTGAATGCAAAAAACAAGAAAGGGACTGTTGGATAATTTTGTCTATGATTGGTGGCTTTATTTCGTCTTTGAAGTCGGGCCCATTAATTCATTACAGAGAGAGGGCTTACACAACTTGGCGTTGGTTCCATAGGAGAGAGTAAGAGTGGAAATCCTTAGTGGGATCGAACCAAAGGTTCAACCTTTGCTCTCTATTGCCGACGCCATTAACGTAGACGTTGGTCTGAACTAAGTAAGGCTCGCCGCTAGTGTTGCCCAAGAATTCGAAATCGAATTCGTTGTGGGTCGGACCATCTGATGACATCTGTGGATATCATTTTTTTGATAAATCAAAGAATAGGGTACATTAAAAATACAATCTTTTACAGAATGGGGACATTTAAAAAGATAAAAACAGTACGGTATGGGAAATTATTGAGTGGATGGAGATGTTTCAGGGCATGGTACAAGATTCCAGCTGTTACAGCACAAAAGGGTCTCCTACCAAATTTCCATATTTTTACTACTACAATTATTGTAGGGTCTTAAACCTAATTACACTGTCATGGGATTTATTTCATAGTTTAAGGATTATATTAAATGATAATTAAGTGGCTTGGCTTACGTAGAAAGCAGTCACTGTCCCGGCCGAATCGCCGGCAACGAGCTTAATCTGCACCGTAACTTTGCCAAAGACGTATTTTTTCTTCGATGAAAATCCAGCCCCTTAATTAATAAGCCATTAATCTCATATCATGTAATGAAAAATACGTACAACATATATAAGGGAAAGAATGTAAAAAGAAATATACCAGAATAACTGTCAAGCTTCATATTAACAACGTCGCCGTCAACGGCGAAGTGATCAAATGCCCAGCTTGGTTGAAAGAGCTCATCGAATCTTGACGATGAGCTCGCAAAGCCCATCATCGCAGCAAATGCCATGAAAAGCAACCCATAGACTAAGTACCCTCTCGACATTTTCACGGGTAGTTCTTTGCAAATATTTTTATTTTTTTTTTCTTACAAGGTGAAAGAAGTATCTGAGGAGAGCTGTGTGTAATGAAAGAAGTGAAGTGGGGCGAGGTTTATAAAGGCAAAGGCTAATAATGAATGGCTTAAGGGAAAGCCACTCAAAACCACGTCAGATTGTGACGTAGGGTGTCACGGTCCACATAGGATAGGAAACTGGCTCGGGTTTCTATGTAAAAAAAAATTAAAATATTCGACCCGCTGGCTATTTTATTTAATATGCTTTTTGAAATTTTAGGAGGAACAAATATTATTTATTACAAAAATTATCAATATTTTAGCCGTTGGCTCGATCTTTTCTGGCTTGGCTTTGCTTTGGGCGGACACCACTTGAGCCTCGTCGCTATTGAGCAAGATTTTGCCCGAGGAGCGAACCAATCGGAATCCACCACGTGTCCCTCACAGCTGGCCTGATAATATTTTACAGTTGGCACTGCAGAGTGAGTAATTTGATGTGAAAAGTGGGGCCCAATGTTTTAGTTTCGGCAGTACGAAATCCCATTCGCGTGTGTTTTAATGGTATTTTTAATTAAATAATTAAAAAAAAACTAATCATTAACAAAATAAACCTGAAGTTAAAAGCATTAATAAAATAGGGATTTTCGTCATCCCAGATGACGAATTAGTAACTCGTCTTCCTGGAAGACGAGTTACGGTCTAGCTGGCCCACTGACCAGACGTGGCTGGTCATGTTGACTGGGGTACAGTGGTCAATGCACTGTCTCGTCTACTGGGATGACGAGTTACTAATTCGTCATCTGGGAAGACGAGTTAGTGTTAGTGGGAAATAATTCAAGTGAATTATTCCCGACCAACCTGCATGCGCATGCAGAATAATTGAAGTAATTCGTCATCCCGGATGACGAGTTAGGGTAGTGGGAAGTAATTCGTCCCCTGGGATGACGAGTTAATTCAGCTATAAATACACCACCCCTCTTCGCATATGAACATATCATTACACAATACAACAATTTGCACAATGGTGTCGAGTCGCGTACAAGTCATCGTATATTTCGGCGGTGAAATAATTCAATCATCCGATTCCACCGTCAAATATAGTATCCGTCCTATTGCATATAGGCGAATTCGTCGCAATACCATTTTTTCCGAGTTTATATCGTTGTTATTCGAAGTTACGGGTGCTGATAGTAGTAGTTGTTCGTTCGTTGTCTACGGGAAAAATGAATACTTTCAACATTCCCGCCACTTTCATCAGCTACTCCAAATATCCAACGACGCCGACTTACAATTTTTCATACATCCCGATTCGGAGAACGACTGTATTGAAGTTTTTATTGAGGCGGTTGAAAATTCAAACTTTGATTTGAACGAAGAGCCTCATCACAATTTTGAGGTTGGTTCTTCCAGTTATACATGTCCGGATTTTCCCGACATTGTCTCAGTTACGGCAGGTTTCAGCAATGTTTCTCTGGAGATGCCGACGCATGGTGTTCCATTCAATATGCCAGAACCAGTGCCAGAATTCGTGCCTGAGCCCGATGATGACGTTGGTGTTAGTGATTCGGAAGCAGACGAGGAAGATCAGCTGGCCGAGTTACCCGATCCCAACGACGACGACGACGAGAACAACGACGACGATGCCCCAGATGATACCGCTCCCCTTGACTCTGCTGCTCCTACGCTGTTTCAGCCCGTCCCATTTTTCCAAACGTATCAAATGCCACCTCCTGGTGGTGACGACTACGGTGGTTACGGGGAGTTTTACGACAGAGAAAACCCTACGTTTTGTCGAGGTATGATTTTTAAAACTAAAAAACAGTTACAACGTGCCGTCGACGATTTTTCGATTAGGGTTGCTAGACGAGAGTACAACGTCAACGAGAGCAGCAGTACACGTTGGAGTGTTCAATGTGATCACACAACTGATTGCCCTTGGAGACTGAGGGCATCCTTCAAGCCAAAAAAAGGTTACTGGTCTATTACAAAATTTGAAGGTCCACACACTTGCTATATGACTGAGCTGGCGAGCACACACCGTAATATCTCTCGAAATTTTATTGCTGATATGTTGGTTGGAACCGTGAAAGTCGATCCGCAATTCCTACCCAAGAATGTCCAACAGCTAGTGAAAGATAGATATGGCTATGATATCACATACATTCAAGCTTGGCATGGTCTGAAAAGAGCGATGGAAAATGTTTACGGTACGTGGGAAGATTCTGTTACGAAACTCCCAACATTTATGAAGGCGTTGCAGCATTACAATCCAGGGACAATCGTGAGGTGGCTCAATCTGCAGACAGGGACACCTGGACACTTCGTGCTCGGGTATGTCTTTTGGGCTTTTAAACCGAGCATCGATGGCTTCAAACATTGTCGCAAAGTTGTTTGTGTCGATGATACGCATTTATACTCCAAATATAGACACAAATTACTGATTGCTACGTCGTTGGACGCAAACCAAAACGTCTTTCCCCTGGCGTTTGCTATTGTCACGGAAGAAAGTACACACTCATGGACTTGGTTCCTTACTAATTTGAAGATATTTGTTCTAGACAATCAAACGGTTTGCCTTATTTCGGATCGTCATCCAGGTATTTAAGCTTACTAATGTATTTTCGAAAATCAGTTACTTTTGACCGCGTATATGTTGTGTACAGGTCTTACGGGAACAGTGGAAGCCACTGATTTTTTCCGTCCACCAAATGGAGTGCATCGATTCTGTCTTCGCCATCAGAAGTCAAACTTCTACAAAGCTTTCAAGGATCAACAACTGAAGGATTTATGTCATAGAGCCGGTACTGCGCCAACATTGGATAAATTCGATCGCATTATGGCTCAGATTGCGCAAATTAATGAACTAGCGAAGCCTTGGTTAGAAAAAGTAGGGGTCGAGCAATGGACGCTCGCACACGACGGCGGTTATCGATGTGGCGTCATGACGACTAATATTTCAGAAGGGCTCAACGGGGTATTGAAAGGTGCTCGAATGCTACCTGCAAGAGCCATCGTTGATTTCACTTTTCATAGGTAAGCTCTAATCGCGATTGTTTGTTTTTATTTCTAATTTGGTGGTTATGACTTTTTCTTTTATTTCTTAAATTTCACAGGTGCGTCCAGTATTTTCGTGATCGCTTTCAAGAAGCATCGTCACTAATGGCGAATAATGAAACGGATTGGTCACGTTATGCAACGAGATTGTTTCAAAGTTGGACGGCAGAATCTTGGGATCACGTTGTATATCGTTTTGATGTCCGACAACATACAGCAGAAGTCATAACATCTGGAATTCATCAGCGCACATATGTGGTAAGGATCAACGATCGAACATGCACGTGTGGAAATTGGAGCAGGCATAACATCCCATGTTCTCACGCACAAGCAGCTTGCCGTCAATGGCAAATTCACTCCGGTAATCTAGTGGCGCGGTATTACAGTAAGGAGGAATATTTGAAGACATATGAAGGTAGCTTTGAACCAATGCACGATGAACGTTATTGGACCCCCGAAGATTGGACTCTTCTTCATAACGAATCTCGTCGAGAGAGAACTGGTCCCGGAAGGTATAGTCGAAATCGCATCAGAAATGAGATGGATCGGGGTGAAACTCGTGCTAGACAACGTGGGCGGCGTTGATAATAGTAATTATAAGAATAAGAATAATAATAATAATAATAAGTATAATAATAATATTTATTATTATAATAATAATAGTTATAATAATAGTAATTATAAGAATAAAAGTGGAAATAATTATAATAATAGTTATAATAATATTTATTATTATAATAATAGTAATTATAAGAATAAGAATAATAATAATAATAATAAGAATAAGAATAACAACAATATTATTTTCGATCATAATGTTATTTCGATCATGTTATTTCACCTTTTTGAAAATAATATATCCATTGTGGTTTCAGAGTTGAATTTCCTAATAGTAAATGAAATAATAATAAAAATAATCCTTACAAAAATAGTAACATAAAAAAGCTATCATAATAGTCATTATAGAATATTACAATTCACATAACGACTATCGGCCATGATGAGCCAAATGACCGCCTGTCCCACAACGAGGTGGCCTACGTACTCGATTTCCTCGACGGTTACCGTGCTCAGCATCATCATCCGGACTTCGAGATCGTCGCGGTCGTGGGGAAGGTGTCGTAAACGCCTAAAATGTGATAACGAAGGCTTAATTTTAGTAAATAATTTGATCGCTTTAAATACTAAATTGAAGGAATATACCTGGTGATCCATATAGGGCGACTGTGAGCTGTTCTGAGCTGCAGACGATCCGAAAAAACGGCGCCAAATCGTCAAAGAATGACGGGTTCACATCTTCGTGCACTTGTGATGGACCGACGTCATCGTGCACTTGTGATGGACCGACGTCATGCACGTGAGATGTTCCGGCCTGATGCATGTGAGATGCCCCGGCCTGACTCCCTCGTCGAACTCGGCGTCGCGAGATAAACATTCCATCCATCTGCTCCAGTAAGCGGATGGTCTCATCATGCTCGCCGGTCCTTGCGTAACGAAGGCTGTCGTGGACCCCGCGTTCCTAAAATAAAGGATTGCATTATATTATTTGGGGTCGTAAACAAATAACATTAATACCTAAATAAACTTACGATTGTATCCATAAACACTGCATCCCCCATCTGGAAGCCCTGGTCCATCTGTATCGCATGTGGAGAAATGTAGCGCCGAGTGATCCGATGGAACCACTCGTAATATCCGTCCTCCACCGAGCTGAAGCCAGACGCGGGCGAACCATCCACGACGGTGTCTTCTCGATTATCCCATAACCCAATCCAGTATGCATGATGCAATCTCCAATCCATACCCGACCGCTGTCGACGCTCGTACGTATGGAGATTGTTATCTCGGTACGGCGGTATAATGGGAATCCCTTGGATGCATCCAAATTGCCGAAGACATCGTTCGGGGTAATGAAACTCCACGATATTGAAGAATATCAGTGGACATCTCGATCGACAAGCGACCGGTAAGCACTCTGGAGGAAGGGCGGCTATCTCTGGGGCCGCCATGTTGTACGGAGTCCATGCAAATTGATGCGGCTGCATGCGATCAATGCACTCGCGGATCGTGCGTACATTTGAATTCGTCGACGTAGTAAAATCGAAGAATGTGTTCCACCTGTCAAATATTCACACAACAATTATAAATGTAAGAATGTAAAAAATTTGGCAACTGAGAAGCACGACAATACCTCGCAGCATGTGGAGGGCCGGGTAAGAGTATCCCGTCGACGACTTGGGGCTCCATCGTGATACGAAGATCACCCCGTACTGGCTGAAATGGCAAAATCCTCACATATGCCCATGCCTAAAACAAATCACTTGTTCTAAGTAATTGCTTAAAATAATTAAAATATAATAGCATATTCTATATAATTACCTGTAACAGCCGTAGGGGGCCACCTATATTTAGCTTTTTCGGCTCGCATGCCGAACAAAGCTCTCTGTATAGGAATGCCAGCACCGCACTGCCCCAACTAAAGGTGTTCACCTCCTCAATATCCTCCAACAGCTGAAGGTAAGCCAATGATACGGTGCTGGCGCTGCAATCGGGGAACATCACGGCACCGAAGAGCAGCATCGCATAACCCCGTGCTGATTGTTCGACCTCTTCCTCATCGCTATCATCCGTTATCGGATGGTGCAACAACCAACTCGATAACGACTTCATCGAAAGCGATGACCCCCTAATTTTATCCGCAGGTGGTCTAAAACCTAACAACTCCTCGCACTCATCCATCCACTGTACGACCGTCCTAGTATGGATCACACCAGAGACACACCTACCATCTACAGGCAACCCCCACAAGATACCTACGTCCTGTAAGGTAACGGTCGCCTCCCCAACAAAAAAATGAAACGTATGGGTCTCCTTCCTCCAACGCTCTACCAACGCTGTAATCAAATGAGGGTCAACCCTCTGCGACATACAGCTATAGACGCTGTATAGACCCATATGGTTCAACTTTCCTAATAAGCGACCGTGTAAGATATTCGGTGCTTCTCTAGTACCCCACACTACATTCTCTAACGCCCTAACCCTAATTACTTTATCTATCGTTGTATCATCTGACAACAAATCCGTACTGCGGTGATTCGACTGCATCGTCAACACCGAATTATCAAACGGCCCATAAGATGAATTCAAATCCATTCTACAGTTAAAAAACGGCAACAAACAAATCAACGATAAAAATACAACATTTAATGATGAAATTAACCCAACAACCATATTTCAGATATAAACGGGATCGCTAACCGTAGTCGTCGAGACGTGTTGGTTCGCGGCGGAGGAGTTCGTCGACGTGGCAGGTCGAACCGACGGAGGTCGTCGACGTGCGAGGGGCGCAGGCGGCGGGCAGCTTCGTCGTCGAGGCGGCAGGCGGCGGGCAGAGACGGCGGAGGGCGGGCAGAGACGGCGGCAGGCGGCGGCCGGCGGGCAGATACGGCGGGCAGAGACGGCGGCAGGCGGCGGGAGGCGGCGGCCGGCGGGCAGAGACGGCGGAGGGTCACGGGGGGCCACGGCGGAGGGTCACGGGGGATGGGTCGCGACTTACAGGCGGCGGCTGCAGCGGTCGGCGGCGCAGGCGGCGGCTGAAGCGGTCGGCGGCGCAGGCGGCGGCTGAAGCGGTCGGCAGCGGTCGGCGGCTGCAGCGGTGGGTGGGCAGCTTCGTCGGCGACGCGCGGGCAGGCGGGGGGCGCGCTCAAAGGTGCGGCGGCGTGCAGGCAGGGACGGCAGCGGTCGGCAGCTTCGTCGTCTTCGTCTTCGTCGTCGTCGTCTTCGCGTCTCGTCTCTTCGTCGTCTCCATTCTGCGCCGTCGTAGGGTTTTCAAAGAAAACAGATCTAATTCGTCTTCTCAGAAGACGAATTACCCTAATTCGTCTTCCCAGATGGCGAGTTACTCCACGTCACGGCTCTCGCCAGCGCGGACAAAAAGAGTGGGCCAGCTAGACCGTAATTCGTCTTCCTGGAAGACGAGTTACTAATTCGTCATCTGGGATGACGAAACTCTCTATTTTATTAATGCTTTTAACTTCCTGTTTATTTTGTTAATGCTTAGTTTTTTTTTAATTATTTAATTAAAAATACCTGTTTTAATACTACTCTTTTTTGAAAAAATATACCAAAAAAAAAAACAAAAATTGTCACTTTGAATTGGATTCGCCTATAGAATTGATTTCAAAAATAATACTCCCGTACCAAACAATTTTATGGTATTTTTAATTAAATAATTAAAAAAAACTAAGCATTAACAAAATAAACATGAATTTAAAAGCATTAACAAAATAGAGAACTTCGTCATCCCAGATGACGAATTAGTAATTCGTCTTCCAGGAAGACGAATTAAGGTCTAGCTGGCCCACTGACCAGACGTGCCTTTTTGTCCGCGCTGGCGAGAGCCGTGACGTGGAGTAAATCGCCATCTGGGAAGACGAATTAGAGTAATTGTAAGTTGGCGTCGTTGGATATTTGAAGTAGCTGATGAAAATGGCGGGAATTTGAAAGTATTCATTTTTCCCGTAGACAACGAACGAACAACTACTACTATCAGCACCCGTAACTTCGAATAACAACGATATAAACTCGGAAAAAATGGTATTGCGACGAATTCGCCTATATGCAATAGGACGGATACTATATTTGACGGTGGAATCGGATGATTGAATTATTTCACCGCCGAAATATACGATGACTTGTACGCGACTCGACACCATTGTGCAAATTGTTGTATTGTGGAATGATATGTTCATATGCGAAGAGGGGTGGTATTTATAGATGAATTAACTCGTCATCCCAGGGGACGAATTATTTCCCACTACCCTAACTCGTCATCCGGGATGACGAATTACTTCAATTATTCTGCATGCGCATGCAGGTTGGTCGGGAATAATTCACTTGAATTATTTCCCACTAACACTAACTCGTCATCCCAGATGACGAATTAGTTACTCGTCATCCCAGAAGACGAGGCAGTGCATTGACTACTGTACCCCAGTCAACAAGACCAGCCACGTCTGGTCAGTGGGCCAGCTAGACAGTAACTCGTCTTCTAGGAAGACGAGTTACTAATTCGTCATCTGGGATGACGAAATTCTCTATTTTATTAATGCTTTCGACTTCATGTTTATTTTGTTAATGATTAGTTTTTTTTAATTATTTAATTAAAAATACCCAATTTTATACATTTTACATATAGAGTGTCCCGTTTCCTTTGTACATTTCCGTACTTAGCAAAAAAAATATCATAAACAATCAATATAATAATATTAAATATTCTCAAAAGACGTGTCAAAATATACATTTTTTTACGTTTAGATTGTACTATATTTAAATATTCAGTTTCTTAAAACCCGTGCAAAACCCCAAATGTCCAAAATCGTTTGGGACGGAGGTAGTATGTTGAACTTTTTTCAAAGAGTGTATAGTTAAATAGGGTCCCCTTTCAATATTTAAGAATGCAGCATAAGGTTATAAATAACTTGCCATATAGGGGTGCCTGTTTTCGGCAATGGGTATCACCGTGATGTTGGATTAAGGTGATATGTCATAACTGTTTTTATTTTGCGGTGATATTTGATTTTGCATATCAATTGATATTGGAATATTGTGTTCATTTAACCGCAGTGATGTCTGCAGTGATGTTGTGTAATGTCATATTTAACTTATGTTATATTATGTGGTAAACATGTTTTAATATGTTCATTTGAGGTAATATTTAACGTGATAGTTATTAATATTTGAAAATCTAAATATTATTTTTAAGTATTAACTATAAACATGTTATATAATTCATCAATAATATATTTGTTAGGCTTTAAACATAGGCTTTTTAAACCAATTATTAATTATAATAATGTTTATAGTTTTCAATATTTTATTTTTTAAGCTTTAATAGATTAATCAATTATTAATTATAAGTATTTTCTATAATCCTTCAACATAATTCTTTTATTTTTTAAAAATTAAATATAAATTTTTTAAGATTTAAATATGTCGGTTATGTAATTTAAAATAGGAGTAAGGGTATATAAGGAATGAATGTTAAAAGATAAGGGATGATTTTGGCCAAGAATTATTGAAAATATCACCTCATCACAGTGATGAGGATCACCCTACTTTTTGAGGGTGATCAAAAAACTGGAATATCACCCGGTTTTGATCACATCGGTGATCCTCCATCACGGTGATGACTCATCACCCACGCTAAACAAACGCAGTGGTTATGAAGCGAAGGAAGGATCACGTTGATGTCTTGGAGGATCACCCCAAAACAAACACCCCGATAATAAATAGGATCCCTGCAAAATCATGTATCTTTCAAATTTCGAAGCATATATCGAACTTTGTTATGCATTTATTGGGTTTTCTTCTACGAGTAACCTATTTCAGCATTACCTTGTATTGCCTCCTTGTTTGAGAATTTACTAAAATAAACACATATATAGTAATGCTAAAATTTTATATGAAGTAATCCATCATCGGATCAATAGTTGATTAAGAAGTGCATTAAACATATATATATATATATATATATATATATATATATATATATCAAAGATGCCTAATTATTGTCGCATAGGCCCAGCATTATTTTATGCAAATCATCAGAATCTCATAGTCATTGCTATGAATAGATTATAAGTCCCATAATTTTACGCCACTAATGTGACAGTGTTCGGCGTAATGATAAAATTAATAACAAAAACCTTCATCTTACTTTCCCTTAATAATAATAGTGATAATTTGCTTAATACTATGTTCCCTCACAAAGAAAAAAGCACATTTCAAATAATGGATGGAATATAATGAATGATGGGGCATAACCCTTTATTTTTTAAGCTTTCAAGCTTAAATGCTTTTCTAAAGGGATCCAGCTGGAACTTGAAACGAAATACATAATAAATACTTTTGAAATCATTTCGTAATTTATTTTCTATTTCGTACTTTAATTTATATAAGGTGTAATGTTGATGGAAATAAAATAACAATAAACATTTGCACCTACTCTCCTCAAATATCTCCATTTAAAGTCATAAAATTGATCAGGCATCATTTACGATTAGGGGTGTTCGGTACAAACCGAACCGAACCGTTCTGAAATTTCTCGGTTCGGTATTCGGTTATTATCGATTTTTTTCGGTTAATTTTACCGAATAACCGAATTTTCAATTAGAAAAATGAATTATTAATAATATTTAAATTAATATATATAATTTAATATATATTTTTTGGTTTTATCAAAAAATTTATATTAAATTATATATCAATTTAAATATTACTGAAAATTCTTTCTTAATATATAATAATAATATAATTATAGTTATGTTTTTATTATTAATAAATATAATATTTGTTAATTTTAAATTTCGGTAATTCGGTATAGCGAATTTACCGAAATCCAAAACCTATACCGAACTGAATTACCGATTTCTTTTTAATAACCGAATACTGAACCGAATTTTCCGGTTCGGTTCGGTTTTGTACCAATTTTCGGTATTTCAGTTTTTCGGCTCGGTTAACCGAATAACGCACACCCCTATTTACGATAATTGTGCCTTATGAGCTGAGCTGTCAAAACGGGCCGGTAGGATGGGGCGTCCCGTAGCCCACCAACTGACGGGCCTGAAAAATGAAGGTTCGTCCCGTCTGCAGGCGGATAGCGGGCTTAGCCTACCCATTTTAAAAAAAGTAAAAAATAAGAAAAATAATATAAGAATTCATGAAAAATATATCTAATTTAATCAACTTCTTTAATATTGGTTTATTTATGTTATGAAAGTATAAATCATAGCTCAAAAAACATAAAAATCAATATCATTTATATATATATATATATTATTTAATATAATTATTTCTTTTTCAATTTTGGCGGGCTTACCTGCACAGGCCCGCTCCCTGGTGGCCTATTTTACAGCCCTCGAGCCGCGGGCCCGTTTTACAGTTCTAATTATGAGATTCATTCAAAATTCGCATGTATTCTCTTTGATTTTATTTTACACCACAATATTTTTTTCTTTAGAGCATCTCCAAGGGGACGCTATACCCAGCGTTACACGTGAAGAATGGAGTTGGAGGAACTCCAACGTCCCTCCAAACGCCACTCCAAACCTAGCGATATGAACAGTGTCCCTCCATATGTAGCGGGCCACTATTCACACGCTATATCATTTTCATTTTCTTTTATTATTTTTATGATGCTTTAATTGTAGCTAATTTTTGTGTTTGAAATAGATTTTGAATTTTTCAGAAAATTTTTACTTGGAATCGTGGAGAAGATGAACAGTAACGAGGGAGGAGAGAGACGATGGGATCTGGTTTGGTTGTGGTGACGGGTTGTTATAAATAAAATAAAATAATAATATTATTATTTTACATAAAATATATATTTTTTATAATTTTAATCATATTTTAATTATTTATTTAATCTGAGGGAAGATTAATAATTTTATATAAATTTAACTACATCATTTGACAATAATAACTAAAGTTTAGAACATATATTAATATAATATAATGAGAATATTAATTTTAGAGGAGAATATAGAGGATATTGTTGGAGTTCCCAACACTGTTCACACTGTATGTATAGAAGATTTTCACTGTAGCAACTGTATATATAGAGGTAATGGTTGGAGATGGTCTTAGCCGCTACTCTTCAAGTTTCTTACAAGCAGGAGATATATAATCTTGTTTTGCCCCCACCAACTCTTGAAATCTTCGTATATTTGTCTAAAAAAAGGTTTTCCTAACCTGCTTTTTTTTTAACTTTATTGGATAAATTGGGATTATTGGGCTTTGCACACACTTAGGTTAAATAGCCCAATTAAAGTTTTTTTTCCGGGAATAGCCAATTAAAGTTCAATATGACCAATTTGTTAGGAAAAAGGAGCCATTTGTTCCCGAAATCAAATTGTGAGAAATAAAAGGGTACATTTTGTAGTTGCTATTTTCCTCAAAACTAATATTTGATTGAATGAGAAATAAAATACTGAAGTCCATCTTATTAATAAATTATTAATTCAAGTATTTATAAGGAAAGCGACCAAATCAGACGCTAGAAAGCAATTAAGTTTCATTCTTTATATATGCTTCCATTTGTAGATTTTTTAAAAAATATGTTGTCAAAAAATATGTATTTGAAAACCAAATTGTATGAAGGATACAAATAATTTCGAATGTGCATGCAATAATATCTATTTACGTATATACTTTCTTGAATTATGATAGTCCGTGGATTATTATTTGGGATCTTTACACATACGTACCCACTTGGATAAAAACTTGTAATTTAGTACTTTGTCAAGATTTTTTTATATGTAAGTACCTAACAGAATAATTTTTTTGCACATAGGTACCCGATCCCCGAAAATACACCATACAACACATTTCGGTACCCTATATTAACACATTTAGGTATCCTACATAACAGAAAATGGTACGACGTATGCTATATTTAGGTACGCTCTATGTACACACAAGTAAACCTTAGGTACGACGTATGCTATATTTAGGTACACTATATCAACGTGTTATGGTACGCAATATCCACACAGGAAGGTAAAAGAAACTGATAAATATTAAATTGGGTACCTATCTGTAAAATTTTCTGACATGGATACCTATGTGTAAAATTTTATCAAATTGGGTATTAATTTGTATAGATTTCACCTATTATTAATTTGTAACTATTATTATCTATTAATACTATTATGTGCAATTCATAGTTATGATAAATGCACTACACCTTAAAAAAAAGAAGGTAGTATCCGATCAACGCAGTCTCAATTGAGCTCAAGCAATGGTCCTCTCCTCTCTCTCTAATCTTGAAAATCTTCTCAATTCTTGGATTTCGATTTAACGTTTGTTTGACTATTGCTTAGTTGATTTCAGGCCGTCGAAGAAGAGGACTACCTCGCTACTTTGCGGCAGCTGCAAGAATCTGTGGATTCCAATCCAAATGATCCCTCTCTCCATCTCAGCCTGGTACTAATTTTGTTTCCCCTGTTTCATAACAATTGTTGAAGAAGCCGTCTTTGCCCTTTGGGAAGTATGATGAGTGGAAAGCGTAATTGGTAGGGTGAATTGTTGTGGAGCAAGCGGGAAACGAGGGATAAAGCTGTGGAGCGTTTTATGCTAGCAGCAAAGTTGAACCCTAGCAATGGCGCACCGTTCAGATATCTTGGTCATTACTATTCACGTATTTCGCCCGAGCCACAGAGGGCTATCAAGTGCTATCAGAGGGCTGTTACCCTCAATCCTGATGATTATGAAGCTGGGGTAACGATTCTTTTACTAACTATATATAAATGCAGTTGTTAAACCCCCCAATTGGACTTTGCATTTGCATTGACAAAAAAGAATATAAAGAGAGAGGGCTTCTTATTTAGTAGGAATTATATGGGAGTTTTGGGCGACCATGTGAGCTGGCCAATAAAGTAATCTATGTTCGTTAACTACATTGGCAATCGCTAGAACTAGACTGACAGTTGTTGCATGTTTAGGTGGTGTGATACTATGCTTAATGCATTAAATTAAGAATTTGCAATGTTTGTGATAAATCCATGGAAAATGCAGGAAGCACTTTGTGATTTGTTGGACGAGGGAGGAAAAGAGAGCTTGGAGTTTTCTGTTTGTCGGGAAGCCGTTGAGAAGTCAGCCAAGGCTTTCTGGGCTTATCGTCGATTGGGATATCTTCTGGTTTGCGTATATTCAGTCATCCGGTTCCTAATATTGTGATTTCTGGTGTTATGAGTGAATCTTTTACCATATGCTATATGCGTAGACGCATCAAAGGAAATGGCAGGAAGCTATACAGAGCCTTCAGCATGCTATTAGGGGCTACCCGGCATGTGCCGACTTGTGGGAGGTTATTATCGATTGATTCATCATTTTAAGCATCTATTCTTCTTTTTATTTCTTGCATTGATTCGGATATCGCCGCCTTGTCATTTGTTTGTTCAGGCATTAGGGCTTTCCTATCAGCGGATGGGAATGTATACTGCTGCTCTTAAGGTTACACTCTATGTCTCAATATGTGTTGGTGTAATATACAAATATATATATTATTCCTCTTATATGCTTCATACTGTTGCTTTTGCTAGGTTATCTGATTATGATCCTACTGTACCTGTAGTTTCGCTTTTATAGTTAAGTTGCAAGACTGCCACATGAATATGCGTCTTTGAAGTATGAAAATTATACTTATTCGGTGTTAAGATACTGACTTGCTTGCACCTGCTTCTGCTTATACTAGTCTTACGGAAGGGCAGTTGAGTTGGACGATTCTAGGGTATTTGCACTTGTTGAAAGTGGAAACATCTCCATGATGCTTTATTCATTCAGACAGGTAACTGTATCTGATTTTCCTCACTGACCGTTAATTTTGAACTTCAATGATTGGTTGATCATG
This sequence comes from Craterostigma plantagineum, assembly GCA_027422505.1. NCBI lineage: Eukaryota > Viridiplantae > Streptophyta > Magnoliopsida > Lamiales > Linderniaceae > Craterostigma > Craterostigma plantagineum. The sequence goes on along the minus strand of JAPQWV010000003.1, from coordinate 27,708,108 downwards.
TTCAGTTACAATTATTTACATTATTTCCGACAATGGATTTTATCTTCTTGATTTTTATGGTGGAGATCGGTATAGCGTGCATTTTTTGTCTTTTTCTGGATGATTAAGAAGATGCCCAGATAGGTCACACGTAAAAACGGTTGGTTCAGAAGTCTTAAAAAGTGCAAAAGTGGATTAAATTTACTTGAAAATATGGATCAGGATCAACGTTAGTCACAATATGCACTTCTTTTAATGAGATAATAATGTTATTATTGCTAATGTCTTGCAATTGAAAGTGGATGTGTCATAATTTTAATTTTTTTTTTTTTTTTTGAATATCGGGAGAGTATGTAAAAAATTTTCCAACTATAATACATGCCTTGGAAAATCTTGAAATGGAGCAAGTAGGCAAGCGAAAGAAGAAAACTATTTTAGGTGGATAAGGAATGTTCTAAAAATGATCTGAGAAAAGGCCTATTGGGCATGCAATAGAAAGAACAGGGATAGTTTCAAATGGAGATGCATCCCACATGTCTCATTCGAAGTATTGGAACATACTTCTGTCTGTTTCTAACTTATCCTTTTGTTATAATTAAGGGCATTGAGTACTTTCAACAAGCTTTGAGGCTATCACCCCAAAATTCTTCCGTCTTTTATGGACTTGCTTCTGCTCTTCTTGGTCTGGCGAAAGAATGTAGCAACATGGGTGCCTTTAGGTGGGGTGCGTCCCTGTTGGAGGTCAGGGCCTTATATTAACTGTTACTGTCTTTACTCATCTAGATATTGATGTAGTTGCATGAGCTAAACTGAATCTAAACATAGGAAGCATCTGAAATGGCTGTGAAGTGTACGTCCTTAGTTGGTAACTTTTCATGCTCGTGGAAGCTACATGGCGATATTCAGGTATAAAGTAATTAATACAACTGCATAATTTCACGCTGATGCTTTTTACTTTTTGTACTTCGTATTAATTTGTTGAGGCATTTACTTGTTTTTGAAGCTTACATATGCCAGATGTTTCCCGTGGACTGAAGACTCCATTTCTATGCAAGCTGATGGGCAATCTTTCACCTCATCTATCAATAAATGGAAAAGTACATGCTTCAGTGCTGCTAGAAGTGCCAGTCGTTCGTATCAGCGTGCTCTACACTTGGCCCCTTGGCTGGCTAATTTATACACCGATGTTGCTATAGCAACAAATCTATGCTTCTCGTTTCGAGAGAATCCTGAACAAGATCTGGACCGATGGTAATTTATTTTGTCTCCAACAAGTGCAATAATGTGTATTATTTAACTGTATATCCTAATATTCGCTTGCCCTGCTAAAATGGTCAGGTCTGTGCCTGAGAAGATGTGCATTGGCGGTATATTACTTGAGGGGTATAATGTTGAAATTTGGATTGCTTTGGGGTGCTTAGCAGATTATGCTTCACTACGGCAACATGCCTTAGTGCGAGGGTTGCAGCTGGACGCATCTCTTGCTGTCGCATGGGCTTACCTTGGGAAGGTAATCTTTGTTCATATTTGCTATTTTATGTTCTGTAAATATAAACATATAATTAGGTAAAGATATGAAAGAGCTCGAACATATTATATTAAAATAAAAACCCAACAGTTAACGTAATGCTTTACTTATTTCAAGCTCCATTGCAATATAGTTGCACTACAGGCTTGTAATAATGTTGTCTTGGCCGTTGACATATGTTTTCGCGAGTTCTGGGCACACCAATGTGGATTGATGATCCATCTTTCACTTTCATCTCAGAAACGTGGTCAAAATTCATTTTCTCCCTTTTCTTACGTTGTCTGAGCATGTTTTGAGACTCTTTGTAGAGGGTCTAAATATTGGGTTTCTCTAGATCTATAGGGAGGAGGACAATAAGCAATTGGCTCAGCAAGCATTTGATCATGCTAGGAGTATAGATCCTTCACTTGCACTACCATGGGCTGGCATGTCAGCTGATGCTGTTACTAGGTGAATTTACTTCCGTCTTGGGACTTGTTGTGCCTATACTTTGCAAGTGTCTTCTGAAACACTGATTTATTTGTTTGTTTCTTTCTGCAGAAATCTCGATACGAACGAGGCATATGAATGCTGTTTAAGGTCCACCCAAGCCTGTCCGGTATGATAACTTAAGCTCATAATTTCATTTTTGGGTAGCTTAGAGTGCCAAACATTTATACTTTAAATTTTTATGTGAATTTGCCAAATTTTTGCTTAATATTGCTCACGCACTTCTGTAAAATTGTTAGTCTTACTTCGTAAAATATGCTAAACTCAAAAAATGATAATAAGAAATTTTGGCCTTTCATGAAAAGTAAGCACCGGCACATTTATGTATTTTCTTTTGGTAGACTTTAGTAGTTTAGGCTGAAAAATGATATTAAATATGCTTCAAAGTGCACTCATTGCAATCAATGATCATTAGCTTCCAGAAGTTCAAGTGGGCCTTGCAAAGCTTGCCTTGCAGTCTAGTAACTTGTCATCCTCAGAGGTATCTCCTAGCAGGTTTCTATATTTACTCATGCAATTTAAAACATTGTCCAATCACAAGATGGTTTATATGCCACTTTAGGTCTTCGGAGCCATCCAACAAGCATTGCAGCGCGTACCGTACTATCCAGAATCTCACAATCTGAATGGGTTAGTATGTGAATCAAGATCTGATTATCAAGGTGCTGTTAGTTCCTACAGGCTTGCACGGTATACTCTTCTATATTTCATGGATGAATCATCAGAATCACATCTGAAAGATATAAACATTAATTTGGCCAGATCGCTTTGTAAGGTAATGCTAGTTATTATATGTGACAGTTCTAACAGATATTATTTATCCCGATAACCTTTCTATCCTAAATTTCATTCCAAAAGTTTTCATTATTCCCGAAGTGTCATTTTATTTAGGTAGGAGATGCAGCCAGTGCAGTTGAAGAGTGTGAATCCTTGAAGCAAAAAGGTGAATTTATGTCGGATGTTGTTTGTTTCCATTTTTGTGCTGATCGCTAGGGTATATTATACCAAGACTGCAACTCTAAAATCTACTCAAGAGCTGATAGAACTTTGTCTCTGCATTATTCAACATTTGTTTCCTTAATATTCTAGGACAACTCAATTCTGAATATCTCCAGATCTATGCGTTTGCATTGTGGCAACTTGGCATGAAAGAGAAAGCTTTATCCATGACAAGAGCACTTGCTTCAAGCATTCTAACTGTGGAAAAAAGTCTAGCTGCGTCTTTTGTTAGTTTCATTTGTAGGTTGTTGTATTGCATTTCCGGTCAGGAGTCGGCAATCACAAGCATTTTGAAAATGCCGAAGGAATTTTTTCACAGTTCAAAAGTTAGTTTTGTTGTTTCCGCTGTTCATGTTCTGGACCAAAACAATCGACTGGAATCCGTTGTCTCTACTAGTCGTTCCTTCATTACGGATCCTGAAGAGATCATTGCCATGCACTGTCTTATTGCACTCGGTAAACTTGTAAGTGTCTGCTTAAATTTGCTAATTACTTGTGAGGTAATCATTGACCATTGTAATTCACAATTCTCCTGGGTTCTCAGCTGAAGCTTGGAGACAAAGGTTCCCTTGGGATTCAAAAAGGAGTTGCTCACCTTAGAAAAGTTCTTCACATGTACCCCAGCAGTTATCTGCTAAGGTGAATGGTAACTTAAATACATAATTTGGTATCATAACTACCTACACGTTATGCCCTGAAATGTTAAACTTATCAAATCATTACTTTCACGTACGTAATCATATAGTTACGTAAAATTCGTAGTAATTGCTGAAGTATCTTTTGACTGCTATTACCCATGAATATGTAATCAGTTTTGTCTGCAGCTATTTGAAGGCATGTTAGCTTTAAACAGAATTGTCAGTTTGTACCTTTCCATTGTTTTATATCGAAGCTACAGTTTATTTATGTTGAACGCTCTCATTCATTTCTGTATCTAAATCAAAGAGTCATTCTTGTTCTTGATCTTGAGACTCATACAGAAATGCTAAATTTGTTAGAATTCTTGTATCACCTTACCTTTTGTTTGGCTTGCAGAAATCTCCTCGGTTATCTCTTACTCTCTAGCAAAGAATGGCGAGATCCTTTTCTTGCAACTCGGTGCATTTTCATGGACTCTTGCGATAAAAAAGACGAGGGTATAAGATCTGCATTTGAGATTCACGGTAGCTCAACTGTTGCTTGTCATTCCATAGGGGGTCGCACGAAAAGTTTCTCAATCAACACTTGCAGGCACGGAAATCCTGATTCGGGACCTATGCAAATGCTTCAAAAGTACATATCTTCCTGGCCCCAAAATCTTCATCTGTTTGTTCAATGAATCTTATGTTTTATAATTTTATGCTGATTAAATTTTTATGGGACAGCCCCACTTAGACTACTATGCTTCAATTGTGCAGAGTTTTGCGGCAAGAGCCATGGAACTTCAACGCTAGGTACTTGCTCGCGTTGAACTGTTTACAGAAAGCTCGTGAAGAGAGATTTCCGCAGCATGTGTGTTTCATGCTAGAACGGTTAATTGGTTTGGCTCTGCCTAATGATCTTTACCACAATGAAGAAGTTTCACGCCAATACCAAATTTTCCAGCTTCGGTTATGTGCAGCTGAGGTTAATCTGCAAACGGGGAATTTTAGTGAGTGTTTGAAGCATGCTGAAAGCGCTTTGGGCTTGTCGGTTGATAAAAGCTATCTTTTCTTCGCACATTTACTGCTCGCCCGTGCATATGCTGTGAAAAATGATACTATTGGTGTAAACAGAGAATATAATAGATGTTTGAAGCTCAGAACTGAATTTCACACTGGTTGGCTGTTTCTGAAGCTTCTTCAGTCCAGATATGGGCTCGAAGATGAACATGATATAATATCGTTGGGCTTTGAAGATTGCTCGAAAGACATTGAGCTCTCATGGAACAAGTGGATGTCCAGATTCGACATGGTCAAGGGTTTTATTGCTATTTATTTTGACGATTTTCTTGCTGCAGAAGAATGCTTTGCACAAGCTTGCTCACTCGATGAGGGGGAGGGCTTTCTCTTCCTTCTCCATGGTATAATCTTTTCTGTGTTTATTACGCCTTGAATTCTAAGAGGTCCTCGTCTGTATTGAATTTGTTTATTTTTAGGACAAAGAGTTTAATTCATGCATTGCTTATAGAACGGCTTCAACTGATGAGGAACTGTACCATGCATTAATTGCTGCAAACGATATCGCCTTTAACTGTTGTAATCTTTATGTTTGGACTTTAGGAGCCATCTGCCTAGAGCTTGCTCGTCGAGAACGTGAGTCACGTTACTTATCGCTAGCCATAACAAGTCTTAAGAAAGCAAAAAATACTTCTCCCCACCCCCTACCTATGGTATCCATGTTGCTGGCTCAAGCAGAAGGCAGCCTCGGCTCCAAACCCAAGTGGGAAGTGAACCTTCGCGATGAGTGGTTTTCTTGGCCTTCAGGTTTGTCTTTAATGCATCTCATCTAGAGTCTGCTTATCTGATCCTGGCCCTGTTATGCCTTTGAAATGATATGAGTTCATACTCTTTCCTTAGAATATAGATCGACTTCCTAGATAAGTAATTGAGCTTGATGAATCCTGCTACAACTTGCATTGTCAGATCCCATTGAAATGCTGCTTATCTTTGCATATGCTTAAACATAGACTGAAAGTGCTGAAAGGCATGTATTCAGTTGATACTCTACTCATGCGGCATTTCTTTTGCTTTCTTGGTTTTGGGCTTTCCTTGCGCAGAGACAAAACCCGCCGAAATATTATTTCAAATGTCATTGCTTTCTGCTCGACTAGATGGGACCTCTAACTCGGATTATCCCGACACTTCTTCAAGATGGATTCTACGTGCAATCCACTCTAATCCGTCGTGTGCGAGATATTGGAAGTTTTTGTACAAAGGTATGTGATTCGGTTGGCTCAATCCATTGCTATTTTTCTTATCCTTACTGTCGCTGTTTAGAAGAGACGCTGAGATCATAACTAATTATCAGAGATGGATTTTAGAATTTTCTTGAGAATCAGTAGTTTGATTTCAAATTGAGTTTCTTTCTCTTTAATGTTGCTGTAAAAAAGAAAAGATTTTTTAAGTGTTTCGTACAATTAAATTGTAGTTTATGTTGGCATACAAGCAAATCATAGACTAAATATCAGGTAACTTCCCATATTCTACTACGCAATATAATTATTACACAGCAATTCTAGTTAACATATTTACACAGATAGTTTCTCAGCAACAGTATATCTACTTCACAATCTATAACGAATATATCTCAGCTGCTAAGGTTTCAAGTCACCACCATCTATCTTAAATCTTACGAAACATACCTTCGTCATAATACCGCGCTAAATACGTGTGAGACATAACTAAGAATCAACCAGTCGAAAATTCGTGGAACTTGAAGATATTTGAATAACACAAATGATAGATTCTTATCCTTCTTCCCAGTCTATGTCCTCATCCTCAGAATCATCTGCTTCTGCTTCTATATTTAAGTCCTTTACCTTGTATTGTTCGGACGGGCCAGCTGTGGCAACAAACATATCATTCAAATATCAACGACAACTTCGTGTCGACTATGCAGCAGATAATAAAATGCTTGGCAATAAGTTTTAAGTTTAGGTGTAGTTTAACATAAATTGCTTTTCAATAATCTCAGCATGGAGTTGTTCCATGACTTTTGACTTTGGCAAAGGCTTAAACAACCAAAGTCTCCATCAATTATTCCAAGTAGCTATAGAACTGATTACCATTCTTGAAATATAATAAAGATGCGATATTTACCTGGAGGAGGAGCTTCCTCCTCCCAGACAACGTCATCTCCATCAAACTCATGTTCACGTTTCGATTTCATGCCAACTTGCCGCTCATTGGTCAGCGCAGCATTAGATGCCTCCTCTTCTTTGTGGGCCATCTCTTGTTCTTGTTGGCGCTTAAGTACCGCAGCATAGAAAGCTTTATAGTATTCATCCTGCAGAAAATTTTATACAGTTGCAAGGTGCATTGACTAACTATAAGCTGTTCTATGGAAAAGGAAAAATAGTCATCTTCTTTAGTTTTAAGTGCAAACAGACTTGTATGTTCTTTGCTTCATCATCCACGGTCGAGGACTTTTTGTCCTCTGAAAGCTCGGTAGCTGTCAAAGAAGCAGCCGTTTTAGTCTCCGTATCCCCACGTTGTTCTTTTGTAAGATTCATTCCTTCCTTGATCATCCACGGAGGTAAAACTTTCATTGGTGCTCCTATATTGACTTTTTTATCTTCGCCATTCTCATCGATTCCAGAGAAGGCAACTTCAACCTGAAAAGACAATGCTTAAGAACCTACAAATATTGCTTCTAAAAATGATGCTGATGGGACTATTTCATTTCAATATCATTAACAGAAAAGAATATTCTGGATGGAACTCAATCCGACTATTATGAGCATGTAAGTTGAAGATCATTACAAGAACGCACTTATTCAATATTTTCTATATAGCTACTCAAGGAGACACCAGAAATTCAAGGGCTCTCTAACTCTTGCAAGACTATGGACTTTCTAGTGACAAAGCCACATCATATAGATGGGATTGGGGAAACTAAGATTATGCATAAAAGGGGATTTCAATAGGGGATTCGGGGCGTGATGTTAGAAGCTACGAGATTGCTCATTACTCCCTCCGTCCCAAACCATTTTGGACATTTTACTATATCGGGCGTCCCAAACCGTTTTGGACATTTCCTTATTTAGCATAAAGCTATCACAAACAATCAATATAATAATATTAAATATCATCAAAAGACGTGCCAAAACATACACTTTTTTACCTTTCCAATACACTATATTATTAAAATATTCAGTTTCTTAATTCCCGTGCCAATACCCAAATGTCCATAAACTTATGGGACGGAGGGAGTATATCTAACTGAGAAAAAAGTCACCTTTGTTTCACCAACATATGGCATAGGAGTTCCACCAAGTCCCTGGGAAAGTCTAGATGGGTCATTATCATTGCCACCATTGGCTGATCGTCCAGCTGAACGCACTCTTACTTCCCAAGCCTGGAGATTTCCAAAATCCGGGACAGGCAAATCTTTCACCCTCGCAAGTTGATCAGTCAATGGTTTTAGCTGTTCCTGCATCCCATATATAAAGAGGGGATGAAAACAACTATCCACATTTGCTACGCAATTTTTTAATTACATTATACAAAAACATAAACTAACATATCATCCACGCTTTTGAAAAAGCATGATGATACTGTGATTACATGTGTATATAATCATAGTCTATTTCAGTTCTCTAATTTCAGAGAAAGGATATGGAACAAAGCATATAAAAACTATGGAAATGAAAGCAGGAGGCAGATCAGATCAAGGTCAGTGTCAGCACATTTTATGACAGAGAAAACAGCTGATAAATACAGAGGCAAACTTAAATTTATAATAGTACCCCACCCCATTATATCAATTCACATTTCTAAGACCCGAGTCATAGACAGCACAAGCACAAACCAAAAAGAGAACAAACCTCCATCTTTGTCAGCATGTCTTTTAATTTTTCATGACGATGCCTCCTGGCATTATCATCTCCATCTCCCAAATCTTGAGTAACAAACTTGTCATTCTCAGCCACAAGAACCCCATTGCAGCTTTCACAATGGAAGTACTCATCATATGGTGATATCAATCGGATGGCATCAAGCGCGGTATACCTGGAGGTCATTTTAAAATCTCAGATTTAATATAAGACAAATAGATAATATTAAACCAGAAAGAATTCAAAGAGAAGAACAGATTTAGAACTTATGAGACGGTTCCTACCTTCTATTGCAATTTGGACAGATATATTCTTGAACTGTATTCTTGCTCTCCAATTCATCCTTTAGTTTTTTCTTCATTCTATGCAACCTGTACCTTACCACATCATATATCTGCACATAAAATGACAGAATGAATACTTTCCCACCAGCATTAGATATACACACACCAACAATGGTTTTTGTGACAGCAAATAAAAACCCAAGAAACTGAAAATCTCAAGATATTTTTTTAACAATAATCAACTGGAATATAAACTTATAATCTGTGGCAAAACAATTACAGTGGACCCTACACAATCTCAAGAAGTAAAACGATTCAAAACTTTCTATCAGAGGTTGATTTTTTTCAAATAAGAACTGTCGTAGACGCACAAGCACTGTCTATTTTAACACGTTCAGTTCAGTATGGTTCAATTCAATATGAGCACCATCTTCAAAGCATATGCCTGACGTTACAATGTTTTCAGTGACGGAAATGCAATTGCTCTACATAAATCTTTTTTGCAATCAATTGCTTCGTAACATATACTTTTCCTACAACCAACTGATACTATGTAACTAGAGCATTGTGAATTGCCATTGTTGAAATATCACTGTTCAACATTATATATCTAGAATTTATGATCTACTGTTTAGCCACAAACCTGCGAGTAATCAAGACAGCAATATGAATGGGTGTGCATCTTCAACTTGTCATCGCCTTCTCTTCCAGTAGATGGACCATCCACAGTGGCAGTAACTGCAGCATTATATATTTTTGCACCTTTTGCAGTCTGCAAAGTGCTAAATTATTACTAAAGAGCAATTAAACATTAAACAATGGAAAGAATTAGAAATGAAATGCCTTGGGATCAGGGTTCGCACGACTTAGTATTAGTGATATAAGTATCAGAAGTAAACACGAACTTAATAAAACCAATAAAGGCACATACCAAGACCATAAAATGGATGTCATGAGAGTAATTATTTATGGTGAGATGCACTGCTATCAAGTTTCACCGAAATTTTAGATGGTATCTCTCATGTTGTTTGGGGTATGACTAATACAACTAGTCGAGAGACAGTTTTGTTCGTCGCCAATATCTTACCACCAAGATATAGGTATTTTCTTACCACTAAGATATAGGTATTTAAGTGGATATGTATTAACACTACATTCAATGGAGCCAGCAAAACATTACAATCTTGATCAAATCAACAAAAGCATATGCGGATGTACAATTATCTCAAATCATTCATTAACAATTTCACACCATCATTCTATTAAGTCACATACGATTTTTCCCATAATGCTGAAGAATTAACATTTACCTCCTTACGGTGATCACGAGTAACAAGTTTTTCTTCTTCGAAAAATCTGAGAGTCCGCCTTAGTTGCTTTGTGTGAAGCTTCAAGTCCTTAGCCAAATCTTCTTCCCTCACCCATTGACGCCTGAGACAAAGCTATCCATATCATAGAGTCACAAAAATAACGGTATTTACAAGAAACTTGCCAAACACAAGAACGAGCAAATGTCTCCATATTCAGCCTCTCACACGCATGCTAAGCTCATTCACTAGTCAGTACATTTCCAACAGGTAGTAAAGAGAAAAAGGAAAGGAATGGAATACTTACCTAGTAAGAGCATCAAGAACAACAACAGCGATCCCTCTATTGTCACTTCTGCTCATCTTCGGCTGGTTTTCCCCTTTCGTGGTTATGTCATCGTAAAAAGCCCTCGCAGCTAGTTTCACCAACCTTTTTCCACCGGACATTCACAGAGAAAAAAATGAAAAATTTTACTAAATTCCCAAAAGAATCTCAGCTTTATTGTTACACAGATTAGTAGTCTGAGAAATACCGATTGAATGGTTCAATGCTACCCATGTCCACCTAAACCGTTCCTCGCTCGAACCCAATCGGAAATTCCACCAATCAAGTAAACGTGGGGTTTTGCCAAATGTCGAAATAAAGAAAACGATTAAAGAAGTTCATCCACCGGATGGAAGTGGGCGTTAACGGATACGAGTGGAAGCTTCATCCGTTGTACACGGCGGCGATTGGATAACGACGGCGCCGATAATTGGTCGGAGAAACCGATCGCGACGGATAGAACAACGACGACGAATAGACTTTGCATTTTCTTTCTTTTTTTCCTTTTCCTCATTTTATTTTGGTCCGACATTATTTTACTCATCAAGTCTAGGGATTTCTCCTCTTTGTTTATTATTATTTACTGATATTTTTTCCCACATCCTATATATGTATGATTTAATATTTTATGTTGTTCTTAATTTTTAGATTAAGTATTTATTATCGAATTGATGAAATATAATTTATAACTATATAGAAGAAAAATAATGTTTAGGTGTGTAAGTATAATAAATAAAAAATATAAAAGTAATTTAAAAAATTAAATAACAAATAGAGAGACTAGATTGCAAATAAATATCATTTTATAGCCACCCACACCCTTTATATAATAGTATAGATAGTATATATTCTAGCAATTACATACTATTTTTTAGGTCCCAAAATAAGTTTATTCTCAAGTCGAATCTAAACCGAGACTAATTCACCCAAGTATGTAATTACTATACCAAATTCATACCAATCAACTAAAAATAGTAAACGAATTGAAGTCAAAATTGAACCTTTAATCTCCATTCCAAATCTTGAGAGTCTATTCTTTCCCTATTCAATCGAATCAAATTTATTGAATAATAATCCAACTCCATGAGATTGTGATGAAGCAAACAAATTTCCTTCGGCAGTTCAAATTAAAAAACAAATACGAAATCAAGAATCAAATAAAAGAGTACGATCAAACTCATGATGATACACCAAAAGCTTGTTCTAACAAGGCCTGAGATTGGTGCATGAGTTTAGGGCTAAGCCTAAACATTAGTACGCAGAACTCCATTTGATCTAAAGCTCCATCGCCGTTCAAATCTCCTTCGGTAAGCATTCCCTTCAGAAGCTCATCGTCCTTAAGTTCTTGAAGTCCCAAAGCAGCTGAGTTTGCCTTCAAGCTCTCGAAAGTGATGAGCTTTTTTTCTCTGTCCATTAGCAGATTAAACCCTTTGCATAGCTCTTCGATCAGTGCTTCTCCTCCTAGCTTTTCGGCCATTGTTGGAAGCATATCGTAGAATGAGTTATTAAACGCCATTTTTCTTGTATACTTACTGAAAAAGAATGCTTGTAATGGCATATATATATATATATATATATATATATATATGTGTGTGTGTGTTGCATGCATGATATATATCTCGGAGGAAAGAGTGAAGGAACTCCGAAATTTGGTCAGAATATTATATTTATTGCCAACTTATGAGCAGACTGTGTAAGAGCTTGTCGGCTTTTGTTATTGCGACCTAATAACGTTGTTCTTCTTTCTCAGAAGAAGCATTGCCAAGCTGTAAGTACAATTGCCAGGGTTTGTCGTAGGATACGAACACAAAGTCGACCCTAGTTTATGTAATATAATATATAATTCAATATTGTTTTAGTTTGTGTTCCATTAACTTGGTAAGATTCTGGCTGTGGAATCTTTATATGAAACACACATATATATTATATACATATAACATATAGAAGAGTGAACGACGATATTTTTAAATGAAAAGGGTGGATCTTTATGTCTCTTTGACTTGTTTCTACAGGGGACAACGCGACAATAAAAAATATGGTGATGGTCTGCATATATATATTTTAGGGCCTGATTTCGAATTCAGGCCCTATTTGAGAATTTTTTAGGTTAAAGGACCCATTTTGTATGGTGTAAAATAGTGGTACGAAAGATATATGAACTGGTATAATGATCTTTTTGTGTTACAAACTTCAACATACTGGTATGTCAGAGCAATGAAGTGGTACTGCAGAAAATAAACCGGTATCAGGTAATCATAAACTGGTACCGAATTATGGTTTTGTGGTACAGAATTTCAACATACTGGTATGTAAGAGCAATGAAGTGGTACTGGCAGAAAATGGGTCCTTAAAACTAAATTTTTTGCCAAGAGAGACTGAATCCTAAATGATAGTTATAGGAGGCCTGAAATGAAAATGCCCCTATATTTTATTATTTAAATGTGGAGTGTTATCCCCGTATATAACCGGTCAAATATTCGAGTCTAACCGAAGACGGGCGGGAAAGATCTCCCGCGAAAAGCACCTCTCGAGATGATATCCCGTGGCAATCAACCCCCGAGACGATATAAGCCCGACCCGAGGGACGACGTCTTACTCACACCTTGCTCGAACAAACACCCGATGACGTCAAATGCCCGAGAAACTATAGCCTATGTGGACACTTCGGCGTCATGGAGCCTACGTGGACTGCCACGTCACAACCCCTAATTTGACCGAGCCATTAAGCAATGGCATAACATCGTGGGGCAAGAGGTGGTGTAAGTGGTTGGTTACCAAACCCACTAATTCCAACGTGGGATCCCTAAGTCCTCAACTATATTATATATATAGGAAAGGCAAAGGTACGTACGTTGGATCATTCCTCTACAACTGACTCCTACCACTTAACCCACCATCATCTCATATGACTCACCCCTCCATATTACGACTCATTATCTCATACGCTACTGAGTTCGATCACTCACTCTTCCATGAATCATGGAACCGCCTCTCATAGCTGAACATCCCGACATACTCTCTCTATAATTATTGTTTTATTATTTTCTTTTACGTTTTAACGTCGACGGACGAATATCTGACTTGAGCGTCGGAGGGGCGTCGCCGAAACGGCGCCCTTAGCTCGCCTTTTTCGTGGTGTTTCAGGGATCCGTCGAAGATGAAGACGGCGAACTCGAAACGGCGACGGACCGATACCTTCCAGCGCACCGTTGATGCTAGGGTCGATTTTTCGGTCCGCATCAATTGGCGCTCTTCTCTTCCGTGACGTTTCAGGGCTCCGTCGATGACGAGGAGGATGAACTCGAAATGGCGAAGATCCGACAACTTCCAGTGCACCATTGATGGTCGAAAATAGCTTGCAAACGGTTGACTCGCGCGCCAATGCGAGGGGCGATTTTTCGACGGCATCAATTGGCGCCGTCTGTTATCCCCGTACATAACCGGTCCAATATTCGAGTCTAACCGAAATGAGGCGGGAATATCTCCCGCGGAAAATACCTCCCTAAGCGCGAGTGACATTTGCCCGAAGAACACTCCCGAGGGCGACGCCTTTCCCGAGCCTTGCTCGAGTAAATACCCGAGGACGTCAAATGCCCGGGAAACTATGGCCTGCATGGATACTTCGGCGTTATGGAGCCTACGTGGACTGCCACGTCGCAACCGCTAATTTGACCGAGCCATTAAGCAACGGCGTACACATCGTGGGGCAAGAGGTGGTGTAAGTGGTTGGTTACAAACCCACTATCTTAATCACGTGGTATTGTTCTCCTTAATACATGGCCTTTTTGTATATAAGAGGCAAGAGGAAATGAAAAGGTACGTAAGGGGGGAGGACTCTAATATATCACTCTCACTCTATTGCTAACTCTATCATCGCATACGACTTATCTCTCTCGCCAAGTAAAACATGCGACAATTACAAGACCACACACGAAGGACTCACGGATGCGTATATCTCATAGCTCAGTGTTCGATCAATGCTCTCTTCGTTGTTATTTGCTATCTTCGATTATCTTTACACGCTTTAATCTCGTTTATCCGATTATCTGACTTGAGCGTCGGAGGGGCGTCGCCGAAACGGCGCCCTTTAGCTCGTCTTTTTCATGACGCTTCAGGGATCCGTCGAAGGCGAAGACGGCGGGCTCGAAGCGGCGATGGATCGACACCTTCCAGCGCACTATTGATGCTAGGATCGATTTTTCGGTCCGCATCAATTGGCGCCGTCTGTGGGAATCGTATAAATAAAAAGGTGCACTTGGGTGAATCGGAAAATCTGAAGCCGTTTCGAGGTCGCGCCGTAAAATCCATCGAATTCGCCGCCTTTCAAACCTCGAGGAGGAAGCTTCAGTATCGCCGTCAGCTCGCGTCGCCGACCCGAGGAGCTATCACGAGCGCAACTGTGGGCAGCCCCTCGTCGAGGCTCAACTCCCGAACGGCTGCTCGAGCGGACCAGCCGTAGTCACGCTTGAAAACGGCCGATGAACCAGCAATCGCAAAGAGAAAATCCGACCCGTGCGACTAAGTTTGTTGCGATAATTCCCCGCCCATATGCCTCGGATGGCTGATCTGAAACCATTGCCCGACTACTCGGAAAACCCTCCGCACACGATTCACGGTCACACCTTCTAACAGCGATGACGATTGAAGAACAACGCGCTCCGGCAAAAGAAAAATCAGACGGGAGCGTTCGCAGCCATCCCTTCGCCATCACCGGAACGTACAATCGCTGTAATCAAGGGTCGAACTCGCACCGAATAGATATAACCATAACCGCCCAACCTCGACGAACCTGACGAATCGGGCCGTGTCACGCGAAATTAAAGCACGGGACCGATCCCCTTAGGTCTGATGACGACCATCCCCATCGGCTGCCGGTGAAAATCCGACGTTGCTCGTCGCCGGGACCCGGTTGTAAGTTTCGTTTATTTATGTGGGTAGATTCAAATTATTATAAAACTATGGGGACCTTCTCTGTTATTTACAGTAGGACTGACTGCTAGAAGCATCGAAAATATTAGGGTCGAATTCATAATTAACGAGACTTTCGGGTACTATCGTTTTTGTCGGGTCAATGTCATGTTACTAACGGGCCTTTTATATTTACTGGGCTAATGAAAATTTATGTCTCGGGCCTAATACTATAACTGCTGGAACTGTTCCTTTAGGCATTATATTATTGATTTTATCAGGCTGGTGACGTCAGGACTTAGGCTACTAGTTGGGTCTTACTATGCATGTGGGTAAATAGAATTTATTTTCCTAGCATGTTTTTCTCTACTACGAACATGGGCTTGTTGTGATGATTTTTATTGGGCCGTCGAAATTAATGATATTCTCTGCTGGAGCTATTCTGATTTATTGCTGAAAATAAATTTATTCCATTATTTTTGCTGAAATTATGAAAAAAATCGAGTTGTTAACATTCTTTGCATGAGATGACTCTGCCATGAGCTCTGATAATATATGCTCTTGAGCTCTGATAATATATGCTCTTGAAATTCCTAAATGTCCAATGTGAATGATATGGCATCATGAAAGGGTCGAGTGCACATCCATGTCTTCTTTCGAGTTACTTGAATGCAGAGAATTCTTGATGCTACATATCCCGCTCACGCCTATTATACCTACGCCCGAGGGATTGAACAAATTCGACGAACGCCATATGAAATCCGAATAAGTCCGTGGGAAAGGTGCATTCGGGCGGCAGGCCTCCAGAGCCCACAATTGTGGCGGACAAAATACTCCACGAATATCTCCTGAAGACCCGACCTGGTCGGGATAAATCTCCACGAATCTCGCCCGAAGACCCGACCTGCTCGGGATAAAAGTCCACGGATGTGGCACGAAACTTGCGTAACTCCCTCCTCACAATTGGGGCTCGGAGCCTAAGCATACGAATGCACCGCCCACGGCTTGAATCTCCGTAAGCCTACCTTGAGGAGGAATTTGAGAGCGGTACAGCTGACAACGCTTGGGACACCGTCGGTATGAATATTTATCCTTTTCAACATTTATATGCTAACATGATATTTAGGAAGGTCGATGCTCGGGAAGGACGTAGGTTATACTCGAATATTTTACCTATACTACGTCCAAAAATCACTAACACTCTTTTGGACTATTTGTGAGGGGACTATTGTTATCCCCGTATATAACCGGTCAAATATTCGAGTCTAACCGAAGACGGGCGGGAAAGATCTCCCGCGAAAAATACCTCTCGAGATGATATCCCGTGGCAATCAACCCCCGAGACGATATAAGCCCGACCCGAGGGACGACGTCTTACTCAAACCTCGCTCGAACAAATACCCGATGACGTCAAATGCCCGAGAAACTATAGCCTATGTGGACACTTCGACGTCATGGAGCCTACGTGGACTGCCACGTCACAACCCCTAATTTGACCGAACCACTAAGCAACGGCATACACATCGTGGGGCAAGAGGTGGTGTAAGTGGTTGGTTACCAAACCCACTAATTCCAACGTGGGATCCCTCAAGTCCTCAACTATATTATATATATAGGAACGGCAAAGGTACGTACGTTGGATCATTCCTCTACAACTGACTCCTACCACTTAACCCACCATCATCTCATATGACTCACCCCTCCATATTATACTCATTATCTCATACGCTACTGAGTTCGATCACTCACTCTTCCATGAATCATGGAACCGCCTCTCATAGCTGAACATCCCGACATACTCTCTCTATAATTATTGTTTTATTATTTTCTTTTACGCTTTAACGTCGACGGACGAATATCTGACTTGAGCGTCGGAGGGGCGTCGCCGAAACGGCGCCCTTAGCTCGCCTTTTTCGTGGTGTTTCAGGGATCCGTCGAAGACGAAGACGGCAAACTCGAAACGGCGACGGACCGATACCTTCCAGCGCACCGTTGATGCTAGGGTCGATTTTTCGGTCCGCATCAATTGGCGCTCTTCTCTTCCGTGACGTTTCAGGGCTCCGTCGATGACGAGGAGGATGAACTCGAAATGGCGAAGATCCGACAACTTCCAGTGCACCATTGATGGTCGAAAATAGCTTGCAAACGGTTGACTCGCGCGCCAATGCGAGGGGCGATTTTTCGACGGCATCAATTGGCGCCGTCTGTTATCCCCGTACATAACCGGTCCAATATTCGAGTCTAACCGAAATTAGGCGGGAATATCTCCCGCGGAAAATACCTCCCGAAGCGCGAGTGACATTTGCCCGAAGAACACTCCCGAGGGCGACGCCTTTCCCGAGCCTTGCTCGAGTAAATACCCGAGGACGTCAAATGCCCGGGAAACTATGGCCTGCATGGATACTTCGGCGTTATGGAGCCTACGTGGACTGCCACGTCGCAACCGCTAATTTGACCGAGCCATTAAGCAACGGCGTACACATCGTGGGGCAAGAGGTGGTGTAAGTGGTTGGTTACAAACCCACTATCTTAATCACGTGGTATTGTTCTCCTTAATACATGGCCTTTTTGTATATAAGAGGCAAGAGGAAATGAAAAGGTACGTAAGGGGGGAGGACTCTAATATATCACTCTCACTCTATTGCTAACTCTATCATCGCATACGACTTATCTCTCTCGCCAAGTAAAACATGCGACAATTACAAGACCACACACGAAGGACTCACGGATGCGTATATCTCATAGCTCAGTGTTCGATCAATGCTCTCTTCGTTGTTATTTGCTATCTTCGATTATCTTTACACGCTTTAATCTCGTTTATCCGATTATCTGACTTGAGCGTCGGAGGGGCGTCGCCGAAACGGCGCCCTTTAGCTCGTCTTTTTCATGACGCTTCAGGGATCCGTCGAAGGCGAAGACGGCGGGCTCGAAGCGGCGACGGACCGACACCTTCGAGCGCACTATTGATGCTAGGGTCGATTTTTTGGTCCGCATCATGGAGTATTATGTATGATTAGCAAAGAGGAGCCTTAAGATAAACTGACGGCGGTGCTTTTCTTTATATAATCGATTTAGGACGGTTCCTTTATAATTAAAATTAGACAATGGAACCTCACTAGTGTAGTTTTTCAGTAGTGCAATCTTGTGCTCAAACCAGCAGTAGTGCAATCCTGTGGTCAAACCAGCAGTAGTGCAATTCAATTTCCCTCTAGTCTTAAAACATTCGCTCTCTCTACGTAAGTGCAAGAGATTTTCGTGAGCGTCTATCTCCCAGGATACAACGAAACGTGATTATAGGCTGCACTGAAACCTTAATCACACGGTGAACATTGAACATTAGAAGCGATGATAAACGACCGTGAATGGTGAGATAAGTTGGATTTTTTTCCTCTCTTTCTTCTTTTCTCGTTTTGTTTTATTTTATTTTCTCTCTCATTACTCTCTATTTTATTTTTCCGTCTCTTGTTGATAGGAAGGAATCTTATTATATAAGAAAACCTACCCACCTGGCTTCCAACATATTGCTGTGAAAGGAACTGTTCATCATCATATTTTAATCACAACAGAGACAAAATAGGTGACAAAAGAAGACAAAGCAGTTGAACTACTTCGTCATTTTCCTTAGCACCCAAAGTCATCCGTAATCCTTTCTAGAAGGATGACTGTCGGCAAGCCAAGCCCAATTACTACAAAGCACACATTAATTTCCCTTCAAAAATTCACATTCACAAGCCCAAATAATTAAAGCCCATACTTTAATTAATTTAACCCAACAGTTTTCTTGGTCATTATACGATGTTATCTTTGTTCTTACCGATTAAAAGCAAGTAAACTCAAGTTCAGTGAATAACGCCCACATAAACCAACCATGCATGACTTTAGAAAACACAATTTTCACAACTCCATTGCTAAGTCACGACGATGTCTGTATATTTACATATATTTGTAATATATATATTAATATATTTTAGTTTGAACTTTCAACAAACTGTGTAGGGCAACGCGTAATAACGTTGGCGGTGCGAAAGTAACAAGAAAGACTCGCCAAAGCCACGCAGTTCTAATTAACACGTACTCATGTTGTACCGAACAATATTCAGTCAAAAAAGGTTTTTACCTTTTTCTTCTTTACTTTGTGCAACGCAAACGATTGTAATTTGATTCCAATGTAGCTATTTGAAGCCGTTGAATGACATAAAAATGTTACTAATTAGCAAAAAAACGTCATAACAATGATTATAATCCATTAAACAGACGATCTCTTTAATGGATCTAAACTGTAAATATGGTTCCGACCCATAACTCACAGGTTAATAATTATACCAATAATTACCTCCGAAAAAAAAAATATGCCAATATCCACTAGTTCACTATTTTCCTTCGGTGGGTCCACAACTCACGGGCATCGTCTTATTTTATTTTATTTTGCTTTCATTTCCAACTTTATATATGAGAACCAATTCAGAAATGGATGGATTGGATGCCAGCGTAACGATGGTTGTACCAGTGGTCGTCTTGACGAAATAAAATATTTAGATACGAAAACGAAGTATATAAGAAGGTGAATCTATAGAAAAATACCAAATTGGAAAAAATTTTACACATAACTACCCATGTCAGGAAATTTTATAGATAGGTACCCGATTTAATTTTACCAGTTTCTTATATCGTACCTTCCTGTGTGTATATTGCGTACTATAACACGTTTATATAGGGTACCTAAATATAGGATACGTCGTACCGACGGGCATGCATGTGTGTTACATAGGACGTACCTAAATATAACATACGTCGTACCATTTTCTGTTATATAGGGTACCCAAATGTGTTGAGATAGGATACCCAAATGTGTTGTTTGGTGTACTTTCGGGGATCGGGTACCTATGTGCAAAAACTTTATTCTGTTAGGTACCTACATATAAAAAAATCCTGACTGGGTACTAAATTACAAGTTTTTTTTCAAATACGTACTTATGTGTAAAAACCCCATATAAGAATGTAGGGAATATATGATTTTTGATAAATGGTAAACACGATATTAATAAAAAAACTATATCCATAGTAGCCCCTTCAGTCAATACTTTAAAAATGCTAGTTAGGTCCTCCCCGCAATAATTTGGTACCTAGATAAAATTCCTCGTATCAACAACACATAGCTACTAGATTTCTACACACATAACACCAAAACACACACACACAAACAAGAAAAGAAACTCGGTGGTCCTCTCACATGATTCCTCTTCACTTTTTCTCCTTTTCCTTTGCTAAGATTCTCATCAGTGAAAGACCTACTCAATATCCCATCTCCTTCCTATATCTTCTAGTTCAAATAATATCACACCAACAACATATATATAGATGCGATTACATACTACAATAGGCGTACAAATCAATGGAAGTTGCAGATATAACCAAAGACGATAAGCCTGCGAAAGAAAAGGCGACGAAAGACCAAAACCCTAACCCTAACACTAATACTTCTACTCATCATGATGGCGATGAAGCGATATTATATGTGGAATATAGCAAGAAGAAGGATAAGGGTTCGTTTGGTTCGAACTCAACTTCGTCTTCGTCAAAGTGCTGCCAAGCCGAAGATTGTTTGGCCGATCTAAACGCCGCGAAGGCTTACCATAGGAGGCACAGAGTATGCGAGGCGCACGCCAAGGCTCATGTGGTTCTCGTCGATGGGGTCGGGCAAAGGTTTTGTCAGCAATGCAGCAGGTTAGGTTTATAATATATAATAGATAGGGTAGTTCTATTGACATCCATTTGACTGAAATAAGTCATATTTTGTTTAAATGTTATTGGTTGATATTGGTTTTAGTTTGTACGTAAGAAAGGAAACCCTCTAGGCTAGGCCCTTGCGGGTGGGTACTAAGTTACTACTGGTGAAGTGTTTATTTGCTTATTACAATATATAATAGACAAAGACAACTTGAGAAAAAAGATGATAAAGTCTACACACTTGTATTAGCTAGCTATCGAACATGAGAAATTTCTTGGTCCGAAAAAAGGTTTAACTTTTGTCTCTATTGCATGACCTTCGACACAAAAAGACATTTAAGCAAAAGAGACATGCAAGCTAGGACAATATACATATATATAGTTTAAAAAAAAACTTACACGTGTCTCACTCTAATTATCACCGTCAGAAAACAATACTCCATAATCTTGTTTTTAGCTTTGAGTTGGAATGGAAGTAATTTAAGCAATGCTAAATTTTCTTCTTTTTTGTTGACAAGGTTCCACGAGCTCGCAGAGTTCGATGAAGCAAAGAGAAGTTGCAGAAGGCGGCTCGCAGGTCACAATGAGAGGAGAAGGAAAATGATAATTCCAAGTGATATAAAGTAGAAATTAAATCAACCTAATTAATTAATAAGTGCTCCCTCTCTTCTGTCACCCACCACACCATATTGGAGTTATGTACGCAGCTAATAATCAATATATATAAAAAATTGATGGACCATGCATTATCTTACAACATTTATCAGAACTTTTGTATCTTTCACTGGTTTGCATTTATTTCTCAAGTCATACATAAGAGTCTGAGAAACATGATATTTCCCATTTATTATTCAGGAAAAAAAATTACAATAAAAACCACAACACATATTTATTGCCTTCGTAATATGTAACTTCCCAATTTTATTCTCCGAGAAAGAAAAAAAATCCCATAAAAAAAATCTCCTAGCAAATAAAAAAAACTGACTTAGGCTGATTTGGTGACCTCATGTATAGCATTTGCCAAGTACCCAATGTTGCCCGTATTGATTCCAGCCATACTGCACAAAATCCATATTTATTTGATTTAAAGGTTCCACAAGCCAAACAAATTACTAAATTTTCCCGAAATACTCCGCGGAAAAGATAAATATTTGGTTTACCTGATACGCCCATTACGAGTCATATATATGTGATATTCATTTGTCAACCTATCGACTTGCTCAGGCGACATCCCACTATAGCAGAACATGCCTATCTGATGATGTTGATATATATCGAGGATTAGCTTATCTTACAATATAAATAATATATGTGTGTGTGTGTGTGATGATGATGATCAGACCTGCTTGGTTATGTGCTCCCATGAAAGAGGAGATCCCAACTTTTCGAGATTTTCACGCAAAGCAGATCTCATACCGATGATGCGATCAGCCATACCCTAAGACAATTTATTAGATGAGTGTAAGAGTTGCCTAACTGAAGAATGTAGTAAATAGAGTAATGTTCAAACTAGATTTGATTCTTATAGGAGGCAGCTTACTTTGACTTCCTTGAGCCACAACTGTTTCAGCTCGGGATCTCCGAGAATCGTCGAAACGATTAAAGCCCCGTGAACAGGTGGATTACTGTACATAGGTCTCCCTAACTGCTGCAACTGGCTTTTCACGGCTGTGGCTTGCTTCTCATCCTCACATACAATACTATATCAACGAGACAACACCAGGCAATGAAGTAAGTTTCTGTATGAGTAACGTATTATGTTGGCCTTATTCAGATTGCACAATAAAGGGACACAATTGGTTACCTCAGACAACCAACTCTCTGACCATAAAGTCCCATGTTCTTTGCATATGATTGTGCACATCCTATCATATGACCGTCCTCGAGAAAAATCCTAATGGACTTCGCGTCTCTTTCCGTGTCGCCACTTGCGAAACCTTGATAGGCCATGTCAAAGAATGCAAAGTGTCCCTTAACCTGAAACAATACAGTATATTAATTTTTTTACAAAAAAAATAATAAACGAAAGCGATGCCCATGAAAAAACAAGTTGAGATAGACCTTGAACAGCTGTGAGATCTCCCTCCACTGTTCCTCAGTTGGATCGACTCCAGTGGGGTTATGAGCACAGGCATGAAGCAGAAAGAAGGAACCATTTGGTGCATTCTGCGCCATTAACGAACATTAGACTAAGGAACATTCGCTCCATGTAATGACTTTCAGTTTCACGTACCTTAACGTCATCCATTAGTGAAGAAAAGTCCAAGCCTTTCGATTCAGGATGATAGTAATGGAAGGTTCTCTGTTGAACATGAGCATCTCTCCATATGTTGTGATGGCTGTATAAGAACTTCCACATTATTATCACAAACAGGACTTTTCGACAACTAAGAGGTAAATGGGATTGTGTAATGATGAAAACTTACTTGGACCATGTAGGGACCGGAATGTAGATCTGCGAGTCAGGCGAAAATCGCTTTTGGAAATCTGCAAAAAGCCTGCAAGCGCCAGTACCAGAGAGAGCTTGTACAGCAGCTATTCGCTTGTCTTTGAGCAAGTCGGAGTTGTCACCATAAGCGAGCTTTAAGGTCTCTTGTATCATGTTTACACTACCGCCCATTGGAAGGTATTCCCTGAGAAGATAGCGTACTTGGTAATGTTAGATTCTTACACAATATATATCATTTTCATTGAGCTCTTGTCTTAGGAAAGTAAGCTGCATCTTGGTTATAAAATCACCACAGTATCGCTCAATTTTTCTTTCCTCCGATATAGCTCAAAGATCCTTAAACATTATCAAAAGCGATAGCTACAGCATACAGCCGTTCATTTCAAAAAGCTGCTAAAGGATGGGGAATCTACCTAATACAAAAGTTTCAGAATATTAGAACCTCAATAAAGCATCAACTAGGAAAGCAGAGTGATTCTCTTACAATCACATCCCAACAGTTTGGTCCCAAAGTATATTCCGGCTAATACTGTTTTAGATCATGTAATTTCAATTTTCAATGGATTAAATCGGCTAAAACAATATACTTAGTGGCGTATGCTGTTATATATGTATAACTGACAGATAGACTCGCGTGCAAGAGAAACGATGGATAAAAAACAAACATGGTGAGTTTTCCTGCAATTCTTCGCTCGGCCTCTCGGACGCACTCGAGCACCACAGGTTTCCCACTATCATCACGATATGCACCCTAAAATCAAAACATTGATAAAACAAAAACTTCATGATATACGAGAAGTCACCTAGAAGCTGAGCAATTTGCTGTGTTAATGTAATTTTAAAATCGGTATAAGGAACAAACATCACGGATCTGCTATTTATCCGAGAGTATTTTTTTTCTTCCGTTATCAAACGTCAGTTCGAATAGAAAATTACCCAAGCAAAGCAAGAAACAGCCTCAAAAATCGAACAAACCAAGATTTTTAAACAATTTTCCAGAAAGTCTCGCAGCGATACAATCGAAAAATCAACAGATAAAATTAGAAATTTCGGTTCCTAAGGATGAGGTTCTGAATAGAAACCAAAAGCACAGAAAGCTCCAATCATCAATGAAAGTACTAGAAATTTAGAGATTCACGTAAGCACAATACAAGCTTCTACTACTTACAACTCCGACGTTGACTTTGTCAGCGAAGGATCTGCTAGAAAGGCTTCGGTAACACCGAGGATCGGATCTTTCGGCGCAGGCTCCACGTGGCGCCACCACGCCGGCGAAGTAGACATATACTTCACTGCCTCGGGCCGATTGTAGCTGCAGACTCTCCTCAACAACACCTGAGCCATTGTGTATTCGTCTCCTCGCAGATCAAAGCAACAACCCTATATATACTCTGGCTCTGTTCTGTTGTAAAATAACTGTTTATAAAAATATGTTGCGACGCGAGAGGGTTTTAATATTTTATATTATTATAAATTATAAAGAATTCAATTCTTTATGTTAGGCCTTTTTGGTAGTATAAAAAATGGATAGATAAGTCCAAGTTGTTTGTGTTATCCTTTGTAGCCTCGATGTGCGGAGACGTAATAGGAATTAAATCGGGTCCCATCATTGAAATTTCGAGAGCTATCTATAATTTTGGAATTATTGCGACATTTTGGCATCACTACAAGACTATCCATTCCATATAAACGGAGTTTTTTGATAAATAGGATTAATTTTTTGTGAAATTAAAAAAAAAGGAGTCTAGGTTTTTTAATTTAAAAAAGGGATTGGGTGTTGAAAAAAAATCAAAGTGTTTGATTATCATTTGGGGATTACTATTTACCGCCCCCTTTTTACTTGTTACCGCCCCCTAAAGGACTGAAAAAAGACTATTTTGCCCCTATGTCATTTAAAATAATTTAAAAAGCTAAAATATAATAAAAAGTAAGAATTCCTATTTAAAGTCCTTTACTACGCAACACTTCAAATCACACGTCCAAAACAAACAAAAAAACAGAGAAATTTGCAAATCGCAATGGAACGAGGAAAAGGAAAGGGAAAGGGAAAGGGGGTGCTCTCACGATTGGTAAGAAAATTGTCGTAAAATTCATTCGTATTTAGATAGATTGTCGAAAACGGGTCGAAATAGGCCGGAAAACGGTTGATCGGACGTGAACGGGCGAAAAACGGCACGACCGAACAATGATTTCGGTCAGCCAAGTGCCGACCGAAACATGATTTTAATCGCCGCAAAACATACAATAAATTAGATGTGTTTGTTGAAAACAAGATATGCATATCATTTTAATCGCCGCGAAACATACAATAAATTAGATGTGTTTGTTGAATTTAATTATGTAAATCGGATGAAATGATGGTGATTCTATAATTTGGTGGATTTTATAAATAATAAATATATAAGTTAAAATAAAAATAAGTTAAAAAAAAAAAAAGAAGGTGAGATCGTCCCCCCTAATGGGTGCGACGCAAATAAAAAAAACACTTTGGTTCGTGCCACGTCATCGTCGCGGCTAATAGCCGCGACGTCGCGTCTAATGGATGCATTTTGCTCTATTTTATTAATTTCGGACGATAACCACATTTTATTAAATTTCGATTAAAATTGCATTATTTTATTTAAAAAGCCCCAAATCTGAGTGAATTTTGGTGTTCTGAGCCTGAAATTGACGTTTTCGAACAGAAATCGGTTTATTCGAGTTTTTATTCGAGTTATTCGACCTCGGATTGAGTTACTCGAATAAAATTCTGTTAGAAAAATATATAATTCGAGTGAAAAAAAAATCGAATATTAAAATCGAATAATTATTTTTTTTTGAGTTTTTTTACTCAAATACGTTAGAATTAAAAAATTATTATTCGAATTCTTCGAATTTTTTTTACTCGAAAAAAACCAATTTAAGTTGTGGTATTTTGGTAACTTTCTGTCCACTCCCTTTTGTTTAATAAAAATAGGGAACGCTTCCTTATGTTAAAATAGCCCCGTATAAACTTATCAATTAAATATGTAATTGTATTTCTAAAAACTGAAAAAAAAAAATAAAGTTGAAGTATGTGAAATAATAGCCAACTCCAATAGATACACAAAATTACACTGAATCCTAACCCCAATTAAACGGTATCATACTTATTTTGAAGTTGATTAACATTGGTATTCTAAGCATGTTCATCAACCTAAATATAGCTTAAAAGTTTTTTATTTTCTGTTACTTTTAAAATTATTAGAACTTGTTATCTAAAGCATTATTTTTTCTAACTCAAATAAACTAATTAATACAGCTAAACCAGAGTCAGATGTTTGTGTGGATTTAAGACATGAAACACGGGCAGAAAAATTAGTCTCGTTGAAATTCGGATCGTCCGCTGGTCAATGGTAAGTTCACACTTCACTCGGACTAAGCTTAATTGGAGTACAATGAATATGATGACTTTTATATGAGAGGTTATCATATGACATGTCTTATTACCCATAAATTTATCAGAATTAAGGGTGTTCATTGGACGATTTAGTCCGATTTCTAAAGTTTTCGGTTCGGTTTTAGGTATGCTTAATTCGATATCCATTAGTTTAGTTTGGTTCGTTTCGATTTTCTACAATTCGGTTCCGTGTTTTCGGTTCTTTTTTTTGGGTTAAATACTTTGAATTCAATAAAGAAAAAAATGAAATAAATTTAAAATTAATTCATTAATTACAAAACACACAAATGTTTTAAATAGGGGGTTCGATTTGCATAAATTAACATCGTGTGAATTTTCGGCCAATTGATAATAACAGATCCAAATGAACAAATTAAAACAATATAAAGCAACCACAAAAAGCAAAGAATGCAGCAAACAATAAATATTGGGAAAATAAAAACAAAGAAATGCAACTCGCTCATGTCAATCTGGTTTGTGGGGGGGGGGGGGGGGGGGGGGGAATAAAAGTATTAATTTTAATATCTCATTTTTCATGAAGAAAACTTCATTTTATTTGTGTCTGGGCATGACTGTAATCATGTCTTTCACAAAGAAAACCAGTTAAGAAAATACAATGTAGGCCAGAAATGATTACACTGAAAGAAAACATCTGCTTGGGCCTATGTATTTAAAAGAAGTCACACAATTCACAAATTATAAGTAAACTTGGCTAACTTTTGCAATATAAATAAGGTGAAACTATAGAAAAATATCAAATTGGATAAAATTTTTACGCATAGGTACCCATGTCATAAAATTTGACAGATAGGTACCCGATTTAATTTTTACCAGTTTCTTTAGTTATGTCGTACCTTCCTGTGTGTATAGTGCGTATCATAACACGTTGATATAGGGTACCTAAATATAGCATACGTCGTACCTACGGCATACCTGTGTGTTACATAAGGCGTATCTAAATATAGCATACGTCGTACCATTTTCTGTTATATAGGGTACCCAAATGTGTTGATATAGGGTACCCAAATGTGTTGTATGGTGTACTTTCGGGGATCGGGTACCTATGTCCAAAAAATTTATTCTGTTAGGTACCTACATATAAAAAAATCCTGACAGGGTACTAAATTACAAGTTTTTAACTAAATATGTACTTATGTGTAAAGACCCTTATAAATAATATATAATTATATTTTGATTTTTTGGGTTTTCCGTTTTATTTTTCCTGAAAAACTGAAAAATCGAAACGGAAAATCGAAATTTTAAAATCAAAAACCAAAACCAGCAGAAAAATCATATTAACCAAACTGAAAAAACCAAAAATTACGAAAAATGTTTGGACAGCCCTAATCAGATTACTCTTTGTCTTTATGTAACATATTGACTATGATATAATCTAATGAAAAAATGTATTTGCCAAAATTATAGAAATATATGCACTTGAGCATATATATATATATATATATATATATATTAAAACGAAATACACGCAAAATAAATAATTAATAATATAAAAGGGCATCGAAATTTCTGTTCCGCAGTCCCTCTCTAGAATCTTAAACTCTGCAGTTAGGAAGGAGGAGGACATCTTCTGAACCCTTGCTTCCAATTGAACCCAAATTAGGTCAAATCTCGTTTCCCCTTCTGTTACATTTCGATTGTTTTGTTCAACGACAAGTGATCAATCGTATGGAGGAGGAAAAGAAAACTGAAGAAAGAGGAGAAGAAGAAAGAGTGG
This sequence comes from Craterostigma plantagineum, assembly GCA_027422505.1. Taxonomy (NCBI): domain Eukaryota; kingdom Viridiplantae; phylum Streptophyta; class Magnoliopsida; order Lamiales; family Linderniaceae; genus Craterostigma; species Craterostigma plantagineum. Next base: position 27,679,445 of record JAPQWV010000003.1, on the reverse strand, counting down.
AGTCGATCGAGCTTATTCTATTCCAAGTTTCCGAATGCTACGTTTACATGGTAAGGGAAATCATACGGTTACTTTGATTTCCTTAATTGCATTTGCATGTTTTTTTTTTTGTGGGTTTCGATAAGTAGTTAAATGTTGGTTCGGTTGTATTGTTGTGAAACTTTGAGCTGGGTTTCTAGATACATTAGTGTATTTAGTCATCAGTTGTTGTTTTGTCTGCCAAGATATATCTCGAGTGTTTTTTATCGCAATTTTAGTGAATCGTTCAGCTGAATAATTCGATGATTGCAATTTTCTTCAGCTGATAATCAGTGTGATTTAATTTGAATGAAGATTAGATTTGATGATTGATCATTTTAGTTCCTCACCTTCGGGGATGCACATTGTAAGTGCATTATTTGTATTCAGGTGAAATTGGGTACTAGCAATTAGATTCAGAATGTGTGTTGCCAGTGTTCCCTTTGATTCAGTTTTCAAGTTTGGTGATGTTCTTTTCGAGCTCTGTTTTTGTTCTTTCCTTTTAAGGATTGTCGACCTGATTTTCCTACTCAATAAATATGCAGATTCCTCCGCGGAAAAGCGCAGCTTCGTACAGGTTAATTAACTTTGAGTTGCTTGTTGCATATTTATTTGAATCTGCATTTGTTTCTTAAGTGATGCTATTTGAAACCCTTCGGGTCTAAATTTCTAAATTTACTCTGGGTGCTCTTATTGAAGATTCTTTCTTATGCCAGTGACAGTGTTGTGGTGATCTTATCAAAAAACTTCCCTTGGAAATAATGTTTCTTTGTTAGGATTTGCAAGTGCCTAAGATCGAATAGTTTACGAAGCTTCGTTTGTTAAAATAATGCAAAATTAATGCAATTAAGCTCCTGATGTAGTGCAGTTCAGCTGATAATACTGTGCATGCTGCATATACTGTATCTTTCTTTTTTAGGGCTGATGAATGGAACGTAAACAAATGGGCATGGGAAGGAACTTTGAAAGTTATTAGCAAAGGAGATGAATGCATCATTCGGTTGGAGGATAAATCGACAGGTAAATCTTATTAAGTTCCTAAGTTTTAATCTTGCGCAAACATCGCTTGATGCAAGTTCACGTGGATTCTGTAACTTTGATGACTTTGTTACTTAAACAGGCGAACTCTATGCCCGTGCGTTTCTGAGAGATGGAGAGCCACATCCAGTAGAGCCTGTGATAGATAGTAGCAGGTATGCAATTCCTAATAAGATCTCTTTTGTGTCACAATCATTTATTTCTGTGCTTCGGTTCTATAAAGTAAAACCTCTATCAATTCTTCGATGCATTTGCAGATATTTTGTACTTCGAGTTGAAGAGGATATTGGTAATGTAACTTATTGCCTTGTCCTTAAATTTCATCGACCAGTTCAATTTGTGTTCCATCATAGACTTTTTTCAAAATACACGAACTATCAGATAATGCCATCACTCAAGTCATTATGTTTGGAAACTCAGAATTTCATAAAGAGAAGATAGTTTGCCCTCTATCAATTCAACTACCTGATAACAAATACCATTGTTTGGGTATTCCGAAGTACAAAAAACCTCTCATCTGTCACACATACTGCACTCTTGCAGGTGGACGCCATCGCCATGCTTTCATCGGTGTTGGATTTCGAGAAAGAACCGAAGCATACGATTTCCAAGCTGCTCTTCATGACCACATGAAGTATGAAACTTTTCATTCCTTGATTTTACTCTCCGTATTCTTCCTTCGAGGTCAAACGTTCATATTGCCTTGTTTTAGTCTTTCTTTCCCCAGGATGGGATGTGTTCTTTCACTTTTCATTTTTTTTCATTCATTCAGTTCTTGACCTCCAACTGTTTAATTCATTCTCTTGCAAAGGTATCTCAACAAGAAGAAAACTGCAGAAGAAATGGAGCAGCAGTACCAGCACACCTCATCAGTTGATTACAGTTTAAAAGATGGCGAGACATTAGTGCTTCAGCTGAAGAACGTAAGTTGTAATTGAAATCACATTTCTTAGATTCATAAGTTTTATAAAACTCTGATTCACAGTTGTTTCTATACACCAGCAGAAAAATACAGGACTATCAAAACCGAAGATCCTTGAGCAGGGAATCAGCGATCTTTCTCTTGAGGATAAAACCAAAACCAAAGAAACGTCGGTAAGTCTCAAATTGCCACCGCCGCCGCCGCCGCCCCTCTCGCCGGTGGCTGAGTCATCAGATCGGAGTTTCTCGAAAAACTCCGGCGAAAGTGATGTGCCTGAAAATGAGAGAAGTAGTCTGCTTGAAGAATCAGAATCCAATAGAAATGAGCAATCGCATGATATACAAGATGATGATTTTGGTGATTTTCAAGCTGCTGGTTAGTAGTTTGAGAGAAAAGAGTGTTTTGTGTGTTTTGTTTTAACTGCGTGCGTGGCGTTCATGTAATATTATATTTTTTCTGCGGTGCATATTTCTAACTTCGGTTGCTTTGTTCACAGTTATATTTGTACTGTTATTTATGGATGAACTGATAATCACTACAATCAGTTAAAATCTAGTAATATACACGATTTGTGCTAACTTTCTTGGTATAGTGGGTATGTATATATTATATTATATATAGATAAGTTATCTGTAATTAAGGTAGTTATTGATCTTGTACAGGCCAACAGAACAAACAAGATAAGCCAAACACCAAGACAAAATTTTAAAAAGGACAAAACATTATTTAATGAAGTAACACATGGCAACGAATTTGACGGATGATGTGGATATTAAGAGAAATAAAAAAATTATATCATATCTAGTGCCTCGTCTTCATTCAGCATCATTACATCAATGCACTGTGCAAGAGATTATTAGAAAATGAAAGAGCTGCAATTAAAATTAGGGCCGGGAAAATATACCGAAATAGCGATATACCGTCCTTACCGTATCGAAACGTACCGAAAATTTCGAAAACTTTGGTACACCGAAGTTTTTGGTAAGGTATGATACCGTACCAAAAATTTTCGGTACGGTAATGATATGAAAATTTTAAAAACTAGGTATACCGATTACACCGAAATACGAAATACTAAAATTTTTAAAATTATATATATATATTATATATACACACATACATATATATATATATATATATATATTATTTCAATAAAATGTATAAAAATATTATAAGGATCTTCATAAATTTATTTAGCCCATAAATTATTAACTATACCCAACTTTGTGGCTATGTAAATTTTTTTGGAGGAGACTGACTAAAATATGTAATTGTTTAAGGTTATTTTATGAATTAAAAAACTTTTTATGTTGGAAAATTTGGTATTCATAATCCATTGGGGCCTAAGGAGTTTGAATTGACTAAAAATTCGAAAAAAAATGAATTAACGAGTTACGAGACACGCATTGTAAAAAACCCTCCGTGTGAATGGTATAGAAGGTATGATACCGATACCATACCGAAATTTCGGTATGATACCATATCGAATTTAAGGTATACCAAAAATTTGGTATGGTATTGATATGATTTTTTTCGATACCGAAATTTCGGTACGGTAGACGGTATCATAGTTTTGGTATGGTATACCGTACCGAACCACCCCTAATTAAATCACTCCAAGATTCCATTTTTTTTCCACTTATGGGCCACAAAGAGCAAGCAGTGTATGAATATTTTAAAAACTTTGGGACTGTGCTTGTTTAACTTTTGTTTCGATCATTTTTCTAATCTACAAAGACGAAGCAACTACTATAATTACGAATTATTATTTTGTAATGACGCCCTTAAGAAAAAGCCACAGCGTACGTTCGCACAAATTACCAACGCCGCGGCCAAAAAATTTCATTTCCACAAATCATACTAAAAAGATACCTATTGTGTCGTTAATATTAATGAATGTGTATTATTAATAATCCACGTTGCTTTGCTTTGAGTGCCCTCCACCTCGCATTTACAAAAGATGGGTCCCCATTGACATATTCTACCACCCACATATATTTTTAAAAATAAAAAACAAATAAGAAAACGATATTCTTTTACATATGGGTCTCACTAGAGTAGAAGATACAAGAAGCAATTAAATATGGTTGGTTAAGCATATATATGTATATATATATACTCAAAAACTGAAGTAGCAAGCACACATCACATCAAGCTTTCCAAACTAGACTGCTAGAGCTTCTTCGAAGCACCCATAGATTTTAGACATGACGATTAGATTTTTCATTTTAATTTTTGCTATTATCACAATCCCATTTTCTCATACCTTGTTCATTTCTGCTTCATTGTCTTCATCCTCGGACCAAAGTAACTATTACAACAGCACAAAAAACCTCGGAGCTTCTTCTTCAGAGATCAGCTGCAACATCTTCCGAGGAAAATGGGTTTACGACTCATCTTATCCACTCTACGACTTCTCATCTTGTCCCTTCATAGACGATGAGTTCAACTGCCTAAAGTACAAAAGGCCAGACCGTACGTATCTTAAGTACAGATGGCAGCCATTCTCATGCAACTTACCGAGGTATATCTCTTTAATTTAGTTCCTTTTTCTTCTTTCGGTATAACTTGATTACATAATTGAGTCGATGATTTGTAGCTTCAATGGGTTGAATTTCCTGGAAAAGTATCGAGGGAAGAAGATAATGTTTGTCGGAGATTCTCTGAGCCTTAACATGTGGCAATCGTTGAGTTGCATGATCCATTCTTCGGTGCCTAATGTTAGGACTTCGCTCTATAGACGAGGTGGTCTTGGAGAGCTCACATTCCTGGTAAAAAAAAAAATTTATTACCACCTTTTTTTTTCTTTGCTTTTTTTTTTTTGTTTGTGGGAAGTAATAATACAATTTGTTTATTAAGGGTTAGGTTGTATCATGTGGTTCTTAATGATTTCGATTGAGAAGGGGTAGGCCAGGCTGCTCTTGTATATAGTTCGGCGACTTTGTTAGTGTTAATCGGCCAAGAAATGATGACTTTTCTATAGTGCATGCATGTGATCTTTCTCCCTTTTTTCTGAAGTTTTTTTTGGAGGGGGTCCATCGTATAAAGTTGCTAATTTTTTTTCATTGTTATATCAGTGTCAGTCTGGTTTTTAGGTAAATTGGTCGTCTAATGTTGTATCAAAGCTTAGATCAAAGAGTTGTGAGTATGAATTCTTACCATCAATTCGTAAGAAAAAAGTTCACCTTTATGGCTAAACCTTCAAGATTAAGCTTTTTAGTTACATGGGTTTATGCTTTAGTTAGTTATAAGGGTAGATACCTTACCTTCAAGACTAAGGTTTTTAGATAAATTGGTTTATGAGCTAGTTAGTTATGCACGGAGTTCTAGAAGGAAAAAAGAAAATATGATCTTGTGAATTGATAAAGGAAATATAAAAAGTATGTGCAAGAATAATGCTAGTTTTTTTCTAAAGCTGCTGGTAAGAAAAAAAGTCAACTTTTAGGCAGCAGCCGCAAACTTGTACTTTGTTATATATGGTACGATAAAGAAAGAACGTTAAAATTGTTAAAACTATTAGAAAATTATAGAAGATGGAAGAAAACAAAGAACACTAAGACCGCAATAGGGGTTTGAGATAAGGTAGGTGAGACGTCCTTGGATTTATATTTGGCTTGTTCCAATTAATATTTATAGGTGGATAATAATCATTAAACTATAACCAAATCTCATGCAATTATTGCGACATTAGCCATCATTACGAAGCAAGTAATTTGAGTAATCATGATTATTTATACCTAAGTTGACAATGAAACAAAGATGTTCCTCCACCTAACACATCACTCACATTCAACATTCCTTTTAACACCATTCAACCCTCAAATACATATAATATGTATAGTAATGAAATCTTATTATAATTACTGCAGGACTATGGTCTAAAGCTGCTACTCTATCGAACACCATTCCTCGTCGACGTAGACGAGGTAGAAAAGGTGGGCCGAGTACTAAAGCTCGACTCTATCAACAATGGCGATTCTTGGAAAGGAATGGACATGTTGATTTTCAACTCATGGCATTGGTGGACTCATACTGGCAGTTCTCAGCCGTACGATATATATATATATATAAATGAATTCTTTCAGAAATAATAAAAGAAACATAAATTTATTAATCACTACACAGAAAAAAAAGTTCTTTCCTTAATTGCCTTTCTTGTTTCTCAGATGGGATTACATTGAAGAGCAAGGAAAGCTATACAAGGACATGAACCGTTTGATCGCATACTACAAAGGGCTAACCACATGGGCTCGATGGGTCAACCGTAACGTTGACCCTTCTAAGACCAAAGTCTTCTTCCAAGGAATCTCCCCGACCCATTACGAGTAAGTCCTCGCATTGTTCGAAAATCTTGGATCTGCCCCTTTTAAGTTATTATTATTTCACGCGCTTGCATGCATGCGTTTTGCGTAGGGGAAAGGATTGGAACGAGCCTTCGAAGACATGCAACGGACAAACCGAGCCCTACTTTGGCGTAAATTACCCGGCGGGGACGCCACTTTCGGCCATCGTTGTGAATAAAGTTTTGGGGCGAATAATGAAGCCAGTTTATCTCCTCGACATAACTTTGCTATCGCAGTATAGGAAAGACGCACATCCTAGTTATTACGGTCTGCATAATGGCTTGGATTGTAGCCATTGGTGCCTGCCCGGCCTGCCCGACTCTTGGAATCTGCTGCTGTATGCTGCCCTTTTCGGTTGAGTTCGAAAAAATATGGATATCTTACGATTTATGATGATAATATTCTTGCATACTTGTGTTGACTGCCATTGATGTGCAGTTGTCGTTTTTTGTGCCTCTGTGGGGGGGATTTTTCTTTTTTGTAATAAGGGATGGACTTCGATTGGAAAACAATGCATGTTTCTATGCCTTCATCCATGGCGGCTGCTGTTAATTGAACACAGTACTGTAATTCTTTTAAGGGTTAATTACAGTTCAGGCCCTAGTAACATTTTTAACTTTTGGTTCAGGCCCCATTCGAATTTCATTTAGGATAAAGGACCAACTTTTCGAAAAACTAAGTTGTCAGGCCCTAAAATGACGCAAAATGACATGTTTAACCCTGACATATGTCAAAATTACGCTGTATACCTAAATAATCCGTTCCAGCCAATTATAACAGTTCGGCGCTGAAAAAGAACACTTTCTTTTACTTGGATAACAACAGTCTTGTATTGAGTACCATATGTCGTCTATTTAGTAACAAATGACGTTACAGAAGTAACACAACATTAAAAAATAATACCACTTCCTGCAACATCATTTGTTAATGTGTTACTGCAGGAATCGGTATTCTTTTTGAATGATGTGGTACTTATGCGACTTCGTTTGTTACTAAATAGATGCCAGATGGTACTCAATACAAGACTGTTGTTATCCAAATGAGAGAAAGTGTTTTTTTTTATGCGCAAAACTGTTATAATTGTTCTTGAACCTCCACACGACCACCCCCTGTTTTCCAAGACAGAAAATTCATCATTATAGGGAGCAATGCTCGATCAGTGGGAAATATAGGGTTCGATAGTCCGATGTAATAAATATCCCTGTTAATAACATTTTACTGTCGATAAGTAACGTCTTATGACGTTAAAATAACAGTTACGGATTTTACGGTAACAAATCAGTATAATTGTGTAACAGTTATAATTGTTCTTGAACCCTCCACCCGACCATCCTTCCCCCTGTTTCCCTAGACAGAAAATTCATCATTATAGGGAGCAATGCTCCTATAATGGATTACCAATTTTCAATCTCGAAACGTGTAATAAGATCGAAACGCTAATGATTCGATCTTTTATAGAAAAACGCTAATGGTCGTCGCGTGAGTTTAGGATTTACGGTTTAGGGTTTATGGTGTAATACCGCATGATGGAAAACAAAACAAGGTGTTAACAATCGATTGTGCTCGATCTGTGTGAAAAATGAGGTTCGATAGTTCGATGTAATATATATGTCTGTTAATAACATTTTACTATCGATAAGTAACGTCTTATGACGTTAAAGTAACACTTGCGTTTGTTACGATAACAAATCAGTATAACTGTGTAACAAATCAGTATAACTGTGTAACATAAAACTGACGTCAAATACCATTCAGAAATCACTTTTATTAAGGGTAATTTCGTCAAATCACAGTTTTGGGTCCTTTTCACTTAATTTTTCAAAAAAGAGGTCCTTAAAACTAAAAAAATATCTGACAGGGTCTGATCCCTAATTTTAAACTATTCTGGGGCCTGACACAAAATTTCCCCTTCTTTTAATCCATTTAATTGTCCTTTTCTTGTTTTGTAATCTAAACTAAAAGTGCTCATATATAGTCTATCAATAAGTTCCCTCCTTTTATATAATATACTACTATTAACAGTCTTCGAATGAAGTGTTATTTTTTCTCTCTCTAAGAGTAGAATTTCTTCCTCTCACAGTAGAGGTTTCGTCCTCCATGGTCAAGCATCAACACCCTCGCTCGACAGTATTATCTTCACCATATCACTATCTTCACAGTCATGAAGCCCCCATTCCAGCCCCCAAACTTCCCTAACTCGGAAACCCCATCCCTAAATCGACATAACCCACATCCCAAACTGAAATGCCAAAACCATTCTGACACTTTTTTACCATCTCAGTCGTTTTAACCTTTTCTTTCTAACATTTTCTTGTCTTTGTGTTTTCGCAGGGCTTTTCGGGTGCAAGGAAGCTGCTTCTCTAATGGAAGGGATCTCTCGCTCTGGTTTGGTGGGGGACCTTGTGGAGAAATTGCAACAATTCAAACTTACAGTTGAGGAAAATAGAGGAGTTGAGCTGGAAGAAAATGATGTGGACTGCAGCTTAGATGAGTGCAGGCGAAGTCTAGTTGGGCGGATATTTGGAGAAAAAAAGGCAAACTTTACGGGTATGAAGAAGACGCTCACCCACATCTGGGAACTCTCGGACACCGTCCACATAAGAGAATTGGGTAAGAACCTCTTCCAATTCATCTTTCGTTCTCAAGAGGACAAGAAAAGAGTACTGATGGGGAAACAATGGTCATTCGATCAACAATATTTGATCCTAAAGGAGTGGTCGGAATGCTTGAACATACATGAATTGGAATTTCATTCAGCCGAAATCTGGGTGCAAGTGTGGAATTTGCCAACTCAGTGGATATCCAAGGAAACTGGGGGGAAAATCGGCAAAATGTTTGAGGAGCATATTGATACGATCATACCCGATTCAGGCAGTAATCGAGGGAGACACATAAAGCTTAGAATCAAAGTTGATCTGAATCGGCCACTTATGAGAGGGGCATTCATCAGCCTTAAGGACAAGAGAGTATGGATTGATTTTAAATATGAGCAACTTCTCAACTTTTGCTACTACTGCGGCAAGGTTGGACATGGAGAGCAAGCTTGTTTTAATCGAAAAATGGACGGTAGGGAGAATAAAATTGATGAAGGACAATACGGCTCATGGATGAGAGCGGACTCACATAAAAGATATGATGTTGCTAGCATGAAACGACACGAAGCCTACGAGGGAAAAGTATCCGGAAAAGAAGACGGCGTGGATAAGGTGATTTCTGATTCCAAACAAGATCATCAAAATACCACTCCTACAACCCCTGCCATCATTCCTGTTGTCCTAAACACTCAATCTCCAAACCCAACCAAGACACCTTCAGTCCACCCTACACCTATAGACCTCGGACCATCCCCAGCCGTCATCCCTCAAGAACCATCCCCAGCCGTCATCCCTCAAGAATCATCCTCAATTATCATCCCCAATCCCCACATATCAGACACCCATCCTCAAAGCAACAATACCCACCTCAGTCACCTAAAACACAATCCTGAGTCTTTCACCCTTCCTTCAACCTATCAAAAACTATCAGCCCCTACTTTAAATATTCTACAAGAATCTACCGAAAACACCCCACTCAAAGATATCACCCAGGAAATAAAAAAGCGCAAAAAGATCACAAAGAACCTATCCAAACCAGCCTGCCCCCAACAACCTTTACTGATTCATGACACCACCAATACTCATTTCATGAACACAGCAAAAAAAAGGAAATTTCTGGAGGAAACAGAAGACCTAAAAAAGGAGAACAAAAAGCCCAAAGATGACAACACATCTGGTAAAATTTTCATGGTGGAGGTGGCCAGCCAAAAATGGGCCCGCCTTAATCAATGAGAGCAGCGGTGTGGAATTGTAGAGGTTTGGGAGGCCCCTCTACAATTTCCCAGTTAAAGGAATCAGCAAGATTCCACCTTCCAAATTTTATGTTTGTTAGTGAGTTAAAGAAAAAAAGACCTTTTGTGGAGACCGTTTGTAGACAGCTCAAGATGTTTAGTCATTGGCATTGTGTTGATCCGCAAGGCTTGAGAGGCGGGCTGCTTACCTGTTGGTCCAGCAACATCGAGGTCCTTGAGATCATTTCCTCATCATTTTGCGTGGAATTACGGTGTACCTCAAACATCCCCAACCTCAATTTCTGGGCAGTTTTTGTTTATGCTAGCACAGATCACCGTATTAGAAATGAACAGTTCGGATATCTTCTACAATCCAAGGAAAAATGGGGTCCCCTTTGGTTTATGGGAGGAGACTTCAATGACATTAGGCACATGGGGGAGAAATGCGGTGGCAGAGTCAGATTAGAGTCTAGTTTTGTTGCGTTCAACTCATTCATTACCAATATGGAGATGGTAGAAGTCGGTGGATCGGGTGCAATGTTCACTTGGGCTAATAATAGAGAGGGTGAGGGATATGTGGAGGAAAGATTGGATAGGTTCTTCACCTCGTCACAGTGGATGCTCAACTTCCCGGATTCAAGGCTCATTCAAGAAGCTAGATTTGCATCAGACCATGACATGCTGATTTTGGATTCATCACCCAAACAGTTGATCACAAAAAAAAGGTTCTGCTTTGATAAGAGATGGATTTTCAGAGAAGGTATCAAGGACATAATCTCTGCAGCTTGGAACCAACCTCAGATTGGTTCTCCCCTGCATCAGCTTATGAATAAAATTAAGGCGTGTAGAGTGGATCTGCTCAAATGGAACTCAAGCTCGAAATCAAATTCTGCACAGCAAATACAGCTCTTAAAGGATGAGATGAACCAGCTTCGTGCTCTAAAAGGGGACAGGGATTGGGAGAGATGGAAAGAGCTTAGAGGTAACCTTCACTTAGCTTACGAACAAGAAGAATTATTCTGGGCTCAAAAATCAAGAATCCAATGGCTTCGAGAAGGGGATAAAAATACTAGCTTCTTTCACGCCTCAACAATCTCTAGAAGAAAAGTTAACTCAATTGAACATCTTGTCAAGAGGAATGGTGATCAGTGCTTTACAAAGGACGAGATTGCTTCCGAAATCTCTGATTATTATCATGACCTTTTCTCTACTTCATCCCCCACATTTCAACATGAGAGCTTAAATGGGATCCCTCAGTCCATCACAGAGGCAGTGAACTCGCAACTGATCAGCCAGGTTGAAGACTCAGAGATCAAGAATGCCCTCTTCAGCATGCATCCCAACAAAGCCCCCGGACCCGATGGTATGACACCGCTCTTTTTTCAGCATTTTTGGTCTGTCCTAAAAAATGATTTATGCTCTGCTGTTAAACATTTTTTCAACACTAGGAAAATGCCTAAGAGCGTCAACCACACATTGATATCTTTAATCCCAAAAATTCAAAACCCGACTCAGATTTCTCACTTTAGACCCATAAGCCTTTGTAATGTTTCCTACAAAATCATTTCCAAAATCCTTGCTGAAAGGATGAAACCATGTCTTGCGCAGTGTATCGATGAATGTCAATCAGCATTCATTCAAGGCAGATTGATTACGGATAATATTGCAATTGCTCATGAAGTCCTTCATTACATTAAAAGCCTTAGGAGGGGTAAAAAGTGTGTTATGGCCCTTAAACTTGACATGGCTAAAGCTTTTGATAGGGTTGAGTGGTCCTTTCTCTGTCGTATCCTCTTAAAAATGGGATTTCATATCAAGTTTGTTGGGTGGATTTTTGAATGTCTCAAAACTGCTTCTTTCTCATTTAACATCAATGGAAAGGCAAGTGGTTTTATCACACCTTCTAGGGGTATTAGGCAAGGCGACCCTTTATCGCCCTACCTTTTTATCATCATGTCTGAAGCCCTCTCACACATTATCAAACAAGCATGTGCTGCAGGTTTATACAAGGGTGTTAGACTTTGTCGAAACGGGCCTCTCATCACACATCTTGCGGATGACTCACTTTTGTTTGTGAAGCTAATGGTTCGCAGGCAAAAGCTGTAAAGGATATCCTTGACCTTTACTGCCAGGCTTCTGGTCAGCAAGTAAATCTTGAGAAATCCTCAGTTTTTTTCAGTTCGAACACGCCTGCGGATTGCAAAGAATGTATCACAGACATCCTCACGGGCATTAAGGAACATAGGAGCGCTAGGTACCTGGGGCTGCCCCTGATCCTTGGAAGAACAAAGAAGGAAACTTTTGCGTTCGTGACTGAAACCGTCAAGAGAAGAATTGGGGCATGGCAATCCTCCTTCCTCAATCCGGCAGGAAGAGAAGTCTTAATAAAAGCAGTCATCAATGCCTTGCCAACTTTTGTAATGTCTTGCTTTAAGCTTCCAGCCAACATTTGCAAGATTATCGTGAGAGATAGCTCGAATTTCTGGTGGGGCACAAAAGGTGATGGTGGTTTAAAGATTCATTGGAAATCGTGGGCTAAACTCTCCACTTCCAAACATGAAGGAGGCCTCGGTTTCCAAGACATTCAATGTTTCAACGACGCGATGCTCGCAAAGCAGCTCTGGAGAATTCTCACACAGCCCAACCTACTTGTCAGCAAGGTACTCAAAGCAAAGTATTTTCCTAACGACAATCTTTTCTCGACTCGAATCCCTTCAAACTCCTCTTGGATGTGGAGATGTTGGGCTCAAGCTCGGCATGTTTTGAGATTAGGCATCTGTCAAGATGAAACAAACAACAGCTTCCTTCGGTGGAGATTAGATAAGTCTGGGAAATACTCAGTCAATTCTGCTTATAGGGCCATCATGGACGCGAAGTTTCTTTCAGAGGGGCTCATTGAGAACAGCGATAGAAGACAAGGCGAAAAGAAGATGTGGTCTCTCTTGTGGAAGATGCAGCTGAAGCCCAAGCTTAAGCACTTCATCTGGAAGTGCTTTCACAACATTCTTCCCACTAAACTGAACTTGGCCAATCGGGGAGTTCGTCATGATCCTATCTGCAGTTTGTGTGGCGAGGAACCTGAGGATATTGTGCATTTATTGTTCACCTGTTCTAGAGCTCAACTTGTATGGAAAATCAGTCCAGTGCATTGGGAAGATTTTCAGCTTAGGCCTTTCTGCTTCCAAGATTGGTGGATCAAGATTTGCAATGTCAAAGGTAAGGAACCATTCACTCATCGCATTCAATTATCTGTCTATTTACTTTGGATGCTTTGGAAGACGCGTAACCTTTGGATCTTTAAGAGTACTAAACGAAGTGAAAGGGAAACTGTGGACCTCGCTATTCAAGAATGGCTGGAGGCATCTGACATGAGGCCTTAATGACCTGATATTTTTGTCTTTATCTTTTGTCTCTTTTGTCCCTAGACAGCTGAGTTTTTGTAGGCCGAAGCCTTTGTTTTGGCAGTGCAATACTTGATTGTCTGAAGCCCCCAAGAGCAGTTTTTGATCGAGCCTCGTTTGTGGTTGGAGGAGCTAGGAATCTCCTTTTGTTTCAGTGGCTCTCACAACATTTCAGCTCTTTCTGTTTTTCTGTTTGTCTTTGATTTTTTAGTTTTCTTTCCACTCAGAAGCATTACGTTTTTGTTGGGTTTTTTTGGTCTTCATTGTTGCTCACTGTCTTGAGCTTTTGCCTTACTTTGTATTTTGTCTACAAAGTAGGCCTCTTGGTTATTTAGCCGCATGTACAAAACATTTTGAATTAATACAACCATTATCGTTTCGAAAAAAAAAAAAATAAGTTCCCTCCTTTTACTTAGATGATTTGATATATTGAGTTCTAACAAACAGAGAACACTGAGGACTACTTGTTCATACTGTAATACAAACCCTGCTTGTCCGAAAGCTAAGTATAACTTAACACCAAACATAATACAAAAGAAAAGCACAAACCGTTCCAAAATAAAGACCTAACAGAGCAAAAATCACTCACTGGTCAAAGAATCTTCAGCTATTGCAGTTGAATTAGGAGCTGCTGCTGTTTCTTCTTCTTTTTCTTCTGCTTCAGTATGTAATGATGATGGTGCTTGTTCTGCAACTTCGATGGCTTCTTCTTCAGTCTGCGATGAAGATGGTACTTGCTTTGCAACTTCAATGGCTTCTGCTTCAGTCTGTAATGATGATGGTACTTGTTCTGCAACTTCGATGGCTTCTTCTTCAGTCTGTGATGAAGATGGTACTTGCTTTGCAACTTCAATGGCTCCTTCAGTCTGTAATGAAGATGGTACTTGCTCTGCAACTTCCATGGCTTCTTCTTCAGTCTGTAATGAAGATGGTACTTGCTCTGCAACTTCAATGGCTTCTTCCTCAGTTTGCAGAGATGGTTGCTCTTCATCGACTTCAGACACATTCTCAGCTTCTGTTTTCTTGTTTTTCCTTTTCATATTCAATTCGAAGAGCTCTTTAGCTTCAGCTTCAAGCCCTCTCAACCTACCGTCCAGAAAACTAAGCTTCTCCATGAAATAAGCTTCTGCTTCTCCGACCTGACTTTCGAGAAACAAGCACTTACAACCGCATTCCTTCCTAAACGCTTCGATCTCTGCACTGCTCAGCATCAGTCCCCCAGGCCAGGCGTCTCTGTAGACAGGTTCTTCCTTGAGCTTAGCTCTTTCTCGGTATTCGTCGAAGGCCTTTTGCGTTTGCTTCAATGCCTTCCTATAACCATCTAAAACGCTCTCCATGAGATGGAGTTCACGGTTCAGGCGGTATATCTCTGTGTCCTTCTGCTGAACCTCCTCCATCCTCACTTTGTGCAGCTGATTGATGATTTCGTCGCGCTTTTCTACTTCGCTGAGCAAGATACGCTGGTTCATGCTCGTTTCCTGGACAACTTGCTCTTTCTGCTCATACATGATTTTGGCCTTTTCTGCCATTTGTTGAATCTGAAGCATGCATGTTCCAAAATCCATTGGCCTGTTATCGCAAGGATCGTTGATACGTATCTTTTTGTTGCTAGAGCCATTGAGTTCGTGGTGTGGGCCATCAATGTCATGGTCGATTGTTCTTTTACCAGAGTGGTTTAAAAAGGATGGAGGATGACATGTGTGCTGCATTTCCATTGAAGATGAGGGGTGTTGAGAATCAAATGCAATTTGGTTTTCTTCAATTGTTTGAAGTAAATTCCCCATGAGAGCATTTCCTTCAAGAGCATCGTCGTCAGGAAAAACATGAACGGGCTCATCCCCTACATCTTCCTCCTCTTCATCATCATCTTCTTCTTCTTCTTCTTCTTTGTTGTCATCATCAGCATTCTCATCCACCTCTTTTACATCATCAAAGCTGCCAAACTCACCATCATTATCACAGCGCTGCATAAAATGCTCACCGAGATCATTCTTTCCCTGAAAAATCCACTGTCCCTGCCCTTGGTCTTCTTCAGACACTTCCTCATCATTGTCCTTGTATTTCTCAGAGTACATCATTTCCATTTCCTTCATCTCTTCGTCTTCCTCCTCACCATCTTGTCCAAGTGTGAGCTTTGTGCTTGGCCCACCCATTAAACAATTATCTTCTTTCACTTCTTTAATATCTCCTACATCAGTAACCCATTCATCCCTTTCTCCTTCTTCCTTAGAACCTCTTCCACAATTTACCTCATCACCCTTAGCTTCGTCGTGTTTTTCTTCTTTATCTTCCTTAGGTTCTTCATACAATTTCCCAACCTCGGGATTTTGATCCTCCCTAAGAAAATCCTCCTCACGAGTTGAAAATGTCAATTCGGGAGCACCAAGTTCCATTTCTTTTCCGTTGAGATCTTCTTCAGCATCAACACCTTCCTCTTCTTTTCCGCCTTCATTCTTAACCTCAGCATCATTAGCTTCTTCATTTCTTTCTTCTTCATCACCTTCTTCTTCCTCAACCTTAGACTCCGTCACCAATTCCACAGTTTCAGGGGTGTAATCTTTCACAAGAAAAAGCTCCTCGCGCTGTGACTTTATTAACAACTGTAGGTGAGATGCGTAATAACAATCCTTCAACTCACTTCCAAGGGTCAATTCCTTCTCGACCATAAACCAAATTAAACCGGCCCAATCCACCTTTTCAGGGTGCCCATCTTTTATCACATCCAACCAATTCAATACCTCCTTTGGCGTCATCCACGCGTCCTCGTGCAATAGGAGCCAATCAGAGAGAAACTGCTCGATTAAACCTATAAAATCTTTGGACGGAAACTCCCCTTCCAAGTCCATGTCACCACCTCCGCCGACATTAACCTTCTCTTTCTTGACAGACAACTTCAAGGCACGGCCCAAATCAGCCCTATTAACCATAATACGAAAACCATTGACATAACTAGCACGGGATTTAGGCTCGTAACTGGCAACCAACTGAGCAATTAGGTCAACCCTTATGCTGCTATCGAATTCAATGTTCAAAAAGTCCCACAACCCTAGCTTTCGCATAAGACTCTCATGACTCCGATAATAAAGAGCTTTATGCGGTATAAACGGAATAGGGTTCAAACCCGAAAGCAACAATTGGAACTTTTCCTTAATCGCAAGCTCTTTCCTTGCATTACTTTTAGCTTTACCTTTCCCTTTCTTTCTCCGGGCATAGGTTAAACGCGGCGTCGTTGTTGCAGAGACACCCCTTTGAGTGATCGCCGCCTGAGCATCGTCGTCCGCACCGGCAGCTCCGATTTCTCCTGCTACCCCTTCGTCCTCTTCAAATTCCTCATTATCGATGCCACCTTCGTTTCCTCTAGGATCTTCTCGGGGTTCGGGCTTGCGATTTAGGGTTTCATCGAGGTGTAAGGCTCCCATGAATACGACGTCGTTCTCGTGGGATTTCAGCTCTTGGTGGATCACCGCTGATTTAGGGGTCTGTATGGGGCTGGACATGGATTTGGACTCTTGTCTGAAAAGAGGAACAAAAAAAAAAGTTTTTTCGAATTCAAATTCGATCTCTCTCTTTCTACAGTTCTTCTCGCTCGCCTCAGCTGAAAAATAAATCGTGATAATTTCTTAAGAACGTCCACCAATTTAAAATTTAAATAAGATTAATTAGTAGAAAGAAAGTAGGTAGTATTTCAAAGTAAGCAATCTGCGATTATAATGTATTTAAAGGTTTTTCCTTTGAAGTCATGATTGGTCTTATCTCATAATTCTTTCTGAATTAATTCTCAGTTCAAAAAGAAAGAATATTATTATTGAAATAAATATTCAAATGTATTCCTCATTTAGCATAGATTATGCTCTTCCATTCATCTCTTCGAGCCGTTCATATCCACTTCGAAATTAAGTTAATCTATCATTGAAGGAGCAGCAATTCTGTGATGATGGTAGCAATTTATCTTCTTACCATTTTTTTGCTCTCCCTCTCTACGTTGTACTTCTTTATACACATGCAGTTTTATGATTTCCTTTCCACGTCAGGCCTATTTTTTACAAGATAACTATGAGGTGACAGAATGTGATTATTATCACACCAAGAATTGAGGATAAAATGAGAAAAAATGCAACTTTGTGGAAGATGAACACCATCTTGATATTGGGTTTGGTGAAGAAATGTTGTGTATACGTCTGAAAAGGTGAACTTTTTCTTTCTTGGATATGCATAGACTGATGAAGCTTGAAAAATGCTCTCACTCTATTTACAATTAGCTCTCGTCTGACCTTATGCTCTATGTTCAATGAATCCACTAATGCTGTTAGAGATTCATTACACTGTGATTGAATGATGATAATAACTGCGTCGTCATTACATTCGTATCTGCATACATCAATATGTTTTACACAGCAGATTAGAAAGAACATACCGTGTGATAAAATGCTTATTTATGATTCTGAACCTCTTCAGATTTAACAATGGCCTCCCACTTGGTAGCAGCGCCCGTTTCTGCGCCAGCCATGAAAGCCCGAGATGTGTTCTTCGTCGAAACTACAGCAGGCAAAGTACGCCATAGCCAAGAATCTGATGGAGATTTCGGTAATGGTGGGGAGATAACAATCTCAGAGTAGTGGGCCTTGTCTGAATTCTGAGAATCTGCTGCTTCTATATTACGATTCATAGGTGGTCTTGAAACCCTTTCAACTTCCTTGCTAGATTCCTCTGAAGATGAATCCATTAGAAGACGATGATGATGGGCTCTATGCTTTGAGACGACAATGCTAGGATCATCTTTATCATCTCTTAAGACGCCATGACTTCTTACATACCTCTGAGATGGGCTGAGACGAATCGATTTCTGCACTTGTGTTCTTGGGACAGAACTTATAATCCCTATCGAGCCCTTGGAGCAAAATCGAGGTAATAAACCACAGATCATGGGCAAACTTCCATGTCTTCCATAGCCATCATCACTATCGCTGTCTTCTTCTTCTTCTTGTTCATCAAGATCATCTTTTTCTTCGGCATTACCACTGTAATGAGCATAGCGATTGGCAAAGCTGGGCCCATACCTAAGCAAGGGCTTACCTTTTCTTACAACCATCGTCTTCTTCGCTTCGTCCATTGGCTTCTTGGGAAGGTTCTTATTATACTGAGGCGCCGCCGCCTCACACTGTAGCGCCATCGCCTTAGCCGCAGGCAAAAACTTGCCCATCACTAAATCGAGCGATTGCGGGTCCCTCGAAGAGATCTCAGAAGGGCTTTTGAGTTTGACAGCTGAGTTTTCTAACACGGTTAAGCTGCTGAAACTGCAGTTCGAGAAACTAGATTCGGCCCTTGAAAGGGTGTCAAGTGCATCTGCGTATGCTTCTTCTTCTTCATCATCATCTTCTTCTTCTTCCCCGCCGCCGTCATCATTTACGCTTTCGATGCTCATCTTTTGCTCATCTTCGATACAGATTTCGATCTTATTTCTTGCTATGGCTTCTTTGGGTTTTCCTGGAGATTGTTCCCACTGAAACGGCACAACTCCAGGGTTTCGAACTGGGTTGGATTTTAGTTCGGATCTGTGATGGGAAATCTGAGATGTAATAATAGAATTGCTGATTCTTCTATCATCATCTTCATCGTCGTCTTTAGCTGAGATGGCATGAGGCGAGTGCCTAGTCCTCACAGACAAGAGAGGTCGATTCAACTTCAGTCCTCTGTCCGCCATTAGATCAAAATCGAAGGAAGGTAAGAACTAACTTGAGAGAAGAAAGAAAGAATAGAATAGAATAGACCAGTTTGTACGCTAATGCTATAATCTGTGAATCATAAGAATGAAAGCTTGCTTTTTTATTTTATTGGGAATCAGAAACTTCTTACAGCAATATATGAAGATGCTTTGAGTTCGAGCAAATAAGTGTGGGGCCGTTGGAATTTCTGGATCATGTGATGACACTTAAGAGTTGTGGTGGTGTGGACCCAAGAAAGTCAACCGTAAACACATGCACTGAAAATTGAATTCAGAGAAGAATGAGAGAAGGTGATTTGATTGATGGCATTGATTGACTACAACCGTTTGTTAAGTTAAGATTACGACTTAGAGCGGTGGATCGGTTGGATTTGTTTTATATTCTGGATTACTATTCACCGTCCCTTTTTACCGCCCATGGAAAAAGACATTTTTGCCCTTAAGATATTTAAATTAATTTAAAAAGAAAAAAATAATGTATATACAAAATTCTGGTACGAAATACTGAAAATTACACACACAAATAAATTCTAACGATCTTCGGCAATGGATCGAAACGAAAAAAATTCGATTTAACATATCGATCGATATTTTCGTCCCTGCAGTGCAGAGGCCTAACGAATTATCGTAAACATCGTTCGTACGTAGATGAATTATCAAATACGGGTAGGAATCGTTGAAAAAAGTCCCGATCGAACGAAATTTCGGCACGACCAATAGGCATTTTCGGCCGGCACAAGGCGTAGCCGAAAAACAATTTCGGCCGTCCCATGTGCCGGCCGGACTTTACGGTCTGCCGGCCGAAAATACAGATTCATTTCGGTCGGGACTGTTCCGGCCGAGTGGCACGGCCGAAATTGTTTTTCGGCTACGCCTTGTGCCGGCCAAAATTGCCGATCGGCCGTGCCGTGCGCCGGCCGAAAATTTCGTTCGATCGAGACTTTTTTCAACGATTCCGACCCGTGTTTGATAATTCATCTACGTACGAACGATTTTTACGATAATTTGTTAGGCCCCTGCACCGCAGGGACGAAAATATCGATCAATATGTTAGATCGAATTTTTTTTTTTTCGTTTCGGTCCATTGCCGAAGATCGTTCGAATTATTTTGTGTGTGTAATTTTCAGTATTTCGTACCAGAATTTTGTATACACGTTAGTTTTTTCTTTTTAAATTAATTTAATTTTCATAAGGGCAATAATGTCTTTTTCCACCCTTTAGGGGGCGGTAACAAGTAAAAAGGGACGGTGAATAGTAACTCCCATATTCTAATACTTTTATTTTTTTTGCATCATCTATCAATTTTGAGGTCTGACTTATCATTTCTATTCTTTAGCGTAATGAAACTTATTTCAGGTAAAATATCCGCGTGGTTTCTACTTATATATATTCGGATTCAACCGGTTTAATAAACGGTTTGAGAACTTCTGACTGACATGTTGTTGACTTAAGCAGGTTTAAATATCGAACTCAAATCCGTTTAACTAAAAAAAATTAAGAAAATAACTAAAAAGATAAAAAAATTTATAAATCTAAATTAAACAAAAATAATAATAAAAAACAAAGCAGTTTTTTCTAAAATATCAACATAATTAAGAAACGGTTAGAGTTCCAAATAACAAAAGTCTCACAAAACATAATTAAATATGACGTTATTTCCTTGTATTTTATTTATCTTAGGGATATTTTAATATTTCATATTATTCTGGTTAAATGGGTTGATAAGCATGTTGATTTCGCGAACCCTAACATGGCCAGGGCCGGTTTTTCAATTTAGGTGACCCAGTCATATACCATAGAGAGGCCCTAAATAAATATAACTAATTATAAATTTAAATATTTTATAATTTTTTAAGGCACATATTTGTTAATGTATATGGAATATGGACCAGAAAATATTAGTTTTTAAAATAGTTTTATAATTTTTAAGGCCCACATAGTTAATTTATGGGATATGGGCCAGAAAATATTAGTTTTTAAAATAAATAAAGAGACAAATGTGGCCCTATATACACCGGGCCGGATTTGTGGCCCTGTGCTGTAGGCCTGGATGCACAGGCCAAATCCGGCCCTGAACATGACCCACTTGATATTGGGATTCGATTAGAGTTTAACCATTTAATTAAACATGTCAAACTTGTATTTTCGAATGCAGTTCGTGTTGGGTTGGCGGGTCGGGTTCGGTTTAGCAGCTCTACAATCCATTGAGAGGAATGCGCCCATGTTTTTCCTTATATTTACTAAATGGCCCAGTCAGAGGTGGACCTTGCAGCCCATAATTGGCCCAACAAAAAATTAATACTCCCTCCGTCCCATAAGTTTATGGACATTTGGGTATTGGCACGGGAATTAAGAAACTGAATATTTTAATAATATAGTGTGTTGGGAAGGTAAAAAAGTGTATGTTTTGGCACGTCTTTTGATGATCTTTAATATTATTATATTGATTGTTTGTGATAGTTTTTTTGCTAAAAAAGGAAATGTACAAAAGATGTGGGACGCCCGATTTAGTAAAATGTACAAAAACTTTTGGGACGGAGGGAGTATTGTTTAATTTTTAAGTAACTTATCGTAGAGATAATGTCAAAATTGTAAGAGATCTTTACATAATCAGAAGTACTAACGTACATAATATTTAAGGAACCTAACGGATCTACAATAGAAGAATAAGGTCAACTGGATTTCGTATATATTGAATTGACTTGTCAACCCCTTGAAAGCTAGTCAGTTTTTATTCTAATTATAATTGTTTAAGTAATTGGATTTTAGACCTTATAGTCTCGTTATTGATGGCTTTTAATTTAAGTTATTTTAATCCTCCATAAAAATGTTATAAACTAAATTCAATTCATATAAGATCTTGATATCCCTTCTTGAGTAACAATGCATTAGAAAATAAAATAAACAATGTATTTCTCTAGTTCTTTTAGCACGAGGTGATCATTTATCATGTAGGCATCTACTCAAATGAAGGAAGTGTTCGAAATATATAATAATTCAACTATAGCTAAATCAGTAAGAGACAAAAATATCCATTTGTGACAAATATTATGCTTCATTATAAAAATTAAGATTCTACTGTCGTAAATATAATCTTGTAGTAAAATATACCATGGTCCATGATCTTACAAGGGACACAAGTAGATGAATGCAATAATGAATCATGAATTATGTATGTGTTTGTGTAGTTATTCCCTCCAAAACCATTTATTCCCATGTATTATATTCATATATAATCTATTAAAGAAGGCCAATAATAATTTTAGGAAGATTTACGAGTCGGAGAAAATAAAAATCGTCGTCGGCGTAAATAAAACCCGATCCGTCGATATAAAAGAAAAAAAAAAGCCCAAAACACGAAATAAATAAAATAAATTAAAAAGAAGCCACCGGCCGCTCCTCACCGCACCGCCGACATGTCGTCTTCCGACGGAGACCAAACGCCCACATCCCACCGACCCGAAACGAGCGCAAACCCGACCCGACCCACTCCGTCGTTCCCCAGCCGCGAGGACTGTTGGTCGGCGGACGCCACCGCGACGCTGATCGAGGCGTGGGGGTCCCACTACCTCGAACTGAACAAGGGAAACCTCCGCCGAAAGCACTGGCAAGAAGTCGCCGACGCCGTCAACGCCGCCCACGGCCTCCGCCGCACCGACGTCCAGTGCAAGAACCGCATCGACACCGCGAAGAAGAAGTACAAGGCGGAGAAGGCCCGATTCCTCCAATCCGGCGGCCGTTACAGGCCGGCGTGGGCCCATTTCGACGCCCTCGATTCACTCATCGGAGACTCCTTCGAGAAGAATCACGGCGCGAATCGTCGGCCGAACGACGTCGAGAGAAATCTCCGGTCGACGGCCATAAACGCCGCCCCAGAAAGCCCACGGGCCCACGAGACTGGCGTCGGCGCCGCCGGCGGAAACTTGCGGAGGCAGCTGACGTGGACGGTACCCGTGGGTCCCAGGTCTAAAAGGTCGTTTGCGCCGGGGAGTGTCACGGAGAGGAATTTCTCTGTGATGGCCGCCGCCGCCGCCGCCATGGAGGCAAAAGAAGGAGCGAACAAACGTAAAACCTCTGAAAACAATGGCGACAGATACAACGTTGAAGACACTAACGAAGATTACGTCAGAGGTACAAATAAAAGGAAAGCGAAGGAGTATGAAGGTAATAACGATGGGATCTTTCTCAATCTTGGGTGCAAAAGATTGGCTGAGGCATTCACAAGATTAGCAGAGGTTTATGAGAGAGTTGAAGAGGCAAAGCAGAGGCAAATGATGGAACTTGAGAAGCATAGGATGCAGTTTGCTACAGATTTAGAGATTCAGAGAATGAAGGCTTACTTCGATTCCCAGATCCAAATTGAGAAGATCAAACGAGCCAAGCGACGCTGAAAACACAGTAAGTTCGTTTGCTGATTTCGATGGTGTTCGACATTACGTTAGGTTGCTATTGCTTGTAAACCTGTTTTACAGCATGGTCTTATTGGTTGGACAAAGGAAGTGCTGGAAATTAATGGTATTATTGATGGTTTTCCTGATAACTTGGTTCTGAGTTTTCATAAAATGGCCCAATCTCTTGATTTGGCATCAGAGTGTACGTTGATGTTATTCGGTTTTTTTCTCCGCTTTTATGAATCACGGGCCATCTGCTTCAAGTTCAGTGTTAGATTTGAAGGCTCGACAGTAAGAATTTTCATGCTAAAGTACTATGTTTTTTGCAGCAGATGGGCGCTCGTAGACGAGACATCGACGACGATGATGACGACGACGAAAAGACCCATACAGAGCCTTTAGATTCAGTTCACATAGCTTTTGTCCTAAAGTTGTGTTTCTGTGAAGTTTTTATATCTCTGTCATGATGGATTATTACCATCAGTTTAAGTAAAGCATACTCTGCAACTCAAAGATGTATTATATTTTTTCATCTAGTCCCAAATCCCAAATCTCTTTGGACTTCAGGACTTCCATTTTGTCTGAACAAGAACATAATCATGGAATAGAACTACGAAGATAAAAAAAAATAATCATCACTGTTGTTTCAATTCCTCTTGCTGAAACTTTGCCCATTCACGTGCTTCCACGCCATTACACAACTACTTCCTCAGATAAACAACACAAATTTTTGACAGAAGCAAATGCTGTAAGAATCATTGTTCAGCAAACTGACTTACACATGCTTTCTACTACCATCATCATCATCATCACCATCATCAATAGCATTACCATTCTTCCTCTCAAGCAACCTCTGATCAAAACTGCTATAAAACTCCAAGACCTTCGGGTGAGCCCTAATTCGCTTTAGATCCAAGCCCGAAAGCTGAAGCCCCGACAAGCTCCTCACCCTCGAAAGAGCGACGTAAACCATTCCAAAGCCAAACGCTCGAAACACATCAGTATGAAGCTTATCAAGTGTCATCCCTTGGCACTTGTGTATGCTCAAAGCCCAAGACAATATCAAAGGTATCTGTCTTCTCCTAGCAACGACGTTGTCTCCATCCATCACAACCCATGTCTCGGGCTCAACGACAAGTTCAAGCCCAGAATCGAACTTCACCAGTGGCAGAACGCTGCCGTGGCTGCACATATTCGATAGCTCGTACTGCTTATCAGAAACCTCGTACAGTTCGGTGACTGTCCCGGTCGCTCCGTTCACCAACTTACGCCACGGGTTTACGTTCTTGATAAGCATCACCCTCGCGCCAACGCATAGCTCGAGGTTGTCTGGGGCAATCCCAGAATTAAGCTGCTTTATCCATTTGTTGTCTCCCAAGTCTTCTGCTTTGTAAGTGTAGATTTGGCTGTTTAAGCCCTCCATTTTTTCTCGGTTTATTCTGCTCACATCCTCGATTCTTGGGTAGAGCTGAACCGCCGAAGAATCCGGCTCAGACCCCGAGCAGCATCCTTCTAGAAGCTTCAGGTCGTCGAGGTCGCTCTCGCCCGTCCTAATCTTCTGAAGCAGTTGGATAAGGAGAGCATCAGATTGTCTGAAGACCTTCGTCAGCTGAATCTGAAGATCGAAGCTAGTGTCCCAGCAATCAGCTTCGAAGGCATATATTTTCTGGATTTTTTTCGGTTTCTTTAAAACTGGCGGGAGCTGAAAGAAATCTCCACACACAATCAGCTGAATCCCGCCCCAAGTCTTGTTTTCTCCTACGCTGCTATCTCCGTTATTACTTCTGATGTTTCTTGCAATGTAGGAGAGATCGTCGAACAGCTTCGAATCTACCATACTAATCTCATCTATACACAGTGCCTTGACCCTTTTCCACCTAGAGCACGCATGTCTGTCTAAAAGGACTCTTTCTAACAGCTCTTTGCGCCCCACGTCAGCTAAGCCTACGCCGGCGAAGGAATGAAGCGTTTGCCCATTTAGTGCGCAAGCTGCAACGCCAGTTGGGGCGGTTACATAAACCCTAGATCGGCCGTGGATTTTCTTGAGCTTATTGATGACGTGTTGGAGCAAGAACGATTTTCCAGTGCCAGCCGAGCCAGTTATGAAGACTGATTTTCCTTCGCAGACGGCGTCTACGACTAGCTTTTGCTCGTCGGTCCATGTTACTTTCAGCCTTTTCGGGGCTTTCGAGGTGGTTTTCGTAGGAAAGGGCTTCTTCTTGTTGTTCTTGTAAGAGAAATCCTTGTTTCCCCATTTCTTTCTGAAGAAAGTGCCGGCGGTTTGGGACGATGAGAAGTTTCGGCAAGCGGCTATGGCTACAGAGAACAGCTTCGCGTTTCCAATCATTGGCTAAGAACTAACGTCGAACACTTTGGAGGCAATAACACATTCAAGACAGTGATTGAAGACGAAAACTTGCTGAAATGAAAATCTTTAGTCTTTTGGGGGGTTGTTCGTTCTTCTTCTTGTGCGTCATCATCAACGGCAACAACACACTCGATGCTCCAGAAAAGGAAAATGAAATCTCATCCTAGGAAGTCGAAAAGAAAACAATCAAACAGACTAAAAATTCGCCGAGCTAGAACTGCAAATCGAAAGGGTTTTTCTAGCAGTTGAAGCACTTCTCCAGAAATCAGAGGAACATACAAAAGTACCTGCAATTTTGATTTCGAATAGAAGTACAAGAGTGAAGAGGAGCTAGGTTTAAACCTGGGCCTCCCAAAATCAATTCTTGATGGACCTTGACTTATTGGGTCGTAGTAATAAGTCCATTACTGTAAAATGTGGATTATAATTGTTTTCTTTAACATCTAATGTATGAATCTACTTCAAATATTTTAATCATAAACATGGGTTACCTAAGTTGTCATAGGGTGCGACCTGAATCCAATTCCAAAGATCATCAAGCAAAAAAGACACGGTTTTTAAAGGTTTGATCTGCATATCCTGTAGGGATTTAACTTCATTTGAGGCTCACAATGCTTCCAGGTAACTGAATTACTCGTTTAATGCATTCATTTAAGCTGTTCGAAGCTTCAATCTCTCGTTCCCAAAATTCCACATCGTAAATTACCGTTCATAGCGATTTAACTTATCCCCATTTGCCAAAAAGGAAGAGCGACCTCAATGTGTTTGTGATTATGCTCCAATGGCGTTTTGTCTGAGATTTGATCTGTCGATTTGTTCAATAACAGCTGATATGCGTTGACAACCTTCGCTTTTTCTCTTTTTGTCTTATTCTCTAGTAAGTTTCAAAGGAAGCAACAGAGTAACAACAAGGCTACATAGAACCACAAGAACAGCTAAACTCCCAGCCCTTTGTACATCTCTCATCTTAGCAATTCTTGGACTAACCTTACTCCTAAAGCTCAGCAACCATTCAATCTCCCAATTCATAAGCCTAAAAGTTCCCACCTTCGACCCATTGATTCGCCTAAACCCAACCCTCGAACTCACGCCCGACGCCGAACTAATCTGGCAAATTCCCACCTCGCCCAAGGCGGTCCTCTTCTTAGCCCACGGCTGCAACGGCAAAGCATCGAACTTCTGGGACAAATCCCCCGCCTGCCCGAACTGCCTCGGCCTGCCCGAGGAAAGAGCCATCGTCCTCCACGCCCTGTCCCGAGAGTTCGCCGTGCTCGCAATCTCAAGCAAGAACGCATGCTGGAACCTCGGCGAGGAAAGGCTGACCGTCCGAGACTCAATCAAGAAATGGTTAGCCAATCACAAGCTCGAAAAACTGCCCGCTTTTGCCCTCGGCGCCTCCTCGGGCGGGTACTTCGTCTCCGTCCTAGCTAAAGAGATGACCTTCAAAGCCATCGCATTAATGATCGCCGAGGGCGTTTTTAGTCATTTGGACATAGACGGGACCTACCCGCCGACCCTTTTCGTACACATGCCCAAGGACGAAAGGAGGAAGAATAGGATTGAGAAGTACGCCGTTGTAATGAGGGAGAAGGGCATTCGAGTGGATGAGATTAGGTGCGATGAGTTTCCACTTACGCCCCGTCTGCTCGCGGAGCGGGTCCCGGGTCTCGGGTCGGGTCTGTCCGCGGAGCTCTTCGAGGTGTTTAGGGAGAGGGGATTCGTGGACGAAAACGGGTACATGAGGGACGACGGGCGGGTCATACCGTGGAAGAATGCTGTCGAGGAGAAGGGCATACGTATACCGAGCGAGGCGATGGTGAATTACATTCAAGAGGAGATGAACCTCGCCTACGGTTACCATGAGATGACTAGCGTGAAGTCTCGGGAGATATTCGATTGGTTCGAATCGAATATGTGATGGGCCGAGTTGGGATTTTTTTAATGAGATTTGGGTTTGCGGGCCTTTGGATTTGGTATTGGCCTTTGCCTTAATCTTGTTTTTGTTTCCTTTGTGCTAATGAGCCGGCCCGTAGCCCGTCAAAGCCTACCGGTTGGCGGCCACGGGCCTGGCGAGCTTATTAGCCCCCGTCATTAATAAAAAGAATAAAAAAGAGAGAAGAAACGAGAAAAAAAAATTATAAATGAAGAAAATTTTAGATGAAATTACCTCTAACCTAATCCATATTCTTTAATAATAATTTATTTATGAATTAAAGATGGTTAAACTAAATATCATAATTCAAAAAATTTAAAAATCTATATAGATCATCAATATATTAATTTTTAATATAAAACGGTATTACTAGCGGGCATGCCCGCTCTCTGGCGGCGGGCCTGAATAGTTGCAGCCCACGGGCGCTTGGCCCAATTGATAGGTCTAGTGAAGAGATATGTGTGGAATATTTTATAGGCTTAATATTGGGCCTTGAGGGTCACATTGAGACGCAATTTTAAGAGTTGCAATTTTAGCATATTAACTTAATAATCGAAGAATTTAATGATAACAAGTGAATTGAATGCCGTGCTATCTTTTATTTATGACGCGGCATTTGATTTTGAATGCCATGTGGCGCCACGTCGTACGGAAGAGGTGACGTGGCGTACAAAAGAGTTGTGTACTGTACTGTAACTGGATTGCCACCTCATTCGAGGAGGCGATGTAGTGTTTGTTTGGCTTCAATAGATTTATTCGATTTTGGAAGTTATTGTGCTAAAATTGCAATTTTTTTTCACTTTAATGGAAAAATAATTAAGACTATGCTTGATTCTCTATAACATAGAAAATATATTTTGGTATGTTTGAGAGATGGGACAAGATAGGGAGTCAAGGGGAGAGGTGGCGTCTATCGACAAAATCATGTGACATGTCTCCACGTGCATAAGCAGCAACTATTTTTACGGTTTGGATTGTTGAGGATTAGGTGAAAGTAGTTACAAAGTCTCTATAATATAACGTCATTATTAATAATATAAAATTTATAATGTTTCTAAAACTCTGTGTGTATACGCATATAGTATACGAAATACTTAAGTTTTCATTATGATTCTCGTACGTTTTTGTATGCATGCATTTGATACTATCGTAATGTACTAGGAGTAGACTAGACTAGCATGGATGGCATATTAAATGTTGTAGTTATTATGGTGATCTGACTTGTCTTTCCCCATTCAATGTTTCAGATCACATGTTTTTTGACCAGCCTGCCTCGATATTGAAGCCTACCAATTTTATTGCACAATCAATTAAACAAGTTCCTAACAACGTCACATTTTAAAAAAAATAATAATAAATATTAA
Source organism: Craterostigma plantagineum (assembly GCA_027422505.1). NCBI lineage: Eukaryota > Viridiplantae > Streptophyta > Magnoliopsida > Lamiales > Linderniaceae > Craterostigma > Craterostigma plantagineum. Next base: position 27,650,119 of record JAPQWV010000003.1, on the reverse strand, counting down.
ATAATCGTATTTGAGATTGTCTAATAGAACATGAACTCATTACCATGTGACGATCTGAACTTCAACTGAACTAATAACCTTCTTGCAAATTGTGTTATGTCCGATCACTTAACATATTATTCGCTATTCGGTGACTATCAATTATGGGCTCATGTATGATGTATAAAAGGTGACTTGGGGGAAATTGAACATGCCCTCCCATAATATGTACAGGCATTTTAATCAGACTAAAATGATTATCTTATAAATTTTAAATATATATTTAAAGTTATTATTAATTTAAAAGTTTCATAGGTGTTCTTTTTTATAATGTTTAAGTGTTTATACTCTTATATAAACATAGTATGGTGGGTAAAAACTGTCAAATGGATCAGTCAATTTGACATTTTAAATACAATTTTACTTCCTATTAATTGTTTTATTATAATGCCACTCTTAATTAATTATTTATAATTTTACCCTTAGTAGTTTAATTTGTTACAAGTTTATCCGTAAATTAAAATTTTATTTTTAATAACTCTGTTAATAATATTAAAATTTCAAATATAAAACAATGTGATTATTGGAAGTATAGAAAAGAGAAAAGTGATCTGTTGGGATAATTGGATAAAAAAACTTGAAAGATAAATTAGTATAAATTAGTAACTAGATTAGATTCCAAGCGTTTTTTATATAGTAGAGATTCGCCAGAAAAAGATCAATTTATACTAGCACAGCCAGATGCGTGTGCGTAAATATATAATATTAATTTTCTTTAACTTAAAATAGTTGATTGAAATTGTAATTTTAATTTAATTACGTATATATAAGTCATACAATTAAATATATAAGAATTAACTAAAAATAGTGATTAACTATAAATAGTAATTAAAATATAGTGTGTAATTTATAAAATTTTAATTATTAACTTTTTTGAGAAATTGACAAACCAATTCGCCACTCATTACGTTAATAAAATAGAAAATATGTCCCGCCCCGCGTAATGTTACTTTTCTCTTGGGAACAAAGAAATAGAATAAAAAGGACGGTTTCATCAATTAACAGCTGTGGAAAATATATCACTATCGTATAGAAAATGAAAAAGATAAAATATATCGTAAGATTTAAATCAAAGCGGAACAAGGCCAAGAAGGCCATTCATTTATTACAAGAAATTCAAAGTATGTGATTTTGTCGGCAATAAATTCACGTGTTGGACCAGAAAAAAAAAAAGAAGGGGACCCACACACTGCACTAACAATCAACGGCCATGTGGGCCCCACTCATCACGTGTTACTAACGTGGCAAACTGCCATTAACGGACAACCGCCCCTCGCCTTACGTCTCACGTCTGCATGAAACTAGAAAAGAATCCATTAACTAAGAAATAATAATTGTACTACATCGTCAATCGTCATATTAATTAATTACCGAATCTTGTGTTTTGAGTTTCGCACAAACTATATATATATATATATATATATATATATATATTTCAATAACAAGGTCTATCACAGTTTTTTCAACCAAGTAATAACTCGCTACTTTTGGTAAATTACGAAGCATACGATACACAAACGACCAAAGTAATTAACTAACAGTTGAATGGTTGGTTTTTTTTTTTTTTATTCTATCGACTTAAAGGAGTTTGGGTTTGATTTGAATTGTTATCTAATCAAGCTTTAAATAATCTTCGATTTATTTTTATTTTAATAAATCGTGCGAATCTGTTGAGAATCCTGTCAAATATGGAAAATTCAAATCTTAAAAGGATAATATGTGTGACTCACCGCCACCTATGCTTAGGGAGACATGTGAGACCTAAAACCTAGACACTTGTATTTGACGCTGACTATATGTGCATATTTGGGATTTAAAATCAAAATTAAAAATTATGTCGTTTTTATTTTCCAAATCACACACAAACCCCCAGAATCAAGAGTTTAAGATTTTCCACAGGGAAAATGATATGTACATTATCTCTTACCGACAATGTTTTTATCATAATCGAAGTAATATTTGGATTGACAATGAAGGGCGAGTTTAATTGGTGAAGACTACAAATTTCGGTTCAAGAATACGGATTTTTTCCATTTTAAAACAATTTTCATTTCCGATCATTTGTACGATAAAAATAAATTGAAAATGTTCTTGATAGAATTTCAGTCTAGAAATACACCAGGCAAGCAGTCAAGTAGGATTTCCAATGTATCAAGCTCTTTGCAGTTATAAAATATAATCATAGAAAAAAAAATTATCTAAAAAAAATTGCTCGCTAATTAGTCAAGATCTGTACTATCGCAGCAATTATCTTTACTTAAAATTCCAACACATTATTCTCCGTGACGTGTGGTCAATCAAGATTCAAAGAACAAGATCGATCCCATGTTATCTTTTAAGACATTTTACATTATAATAAATTAGAACTTTTTTCCCTCACATGCGAGTTCTTACAAATGCCCGCCATAAATCATGTTCGCAACTTTTCTACTATTCACCAAAATACTAAAGTGTCTTTCACTACCAAACAAACGAAAAATAAATAAAAAAAAATCTAGCTATTAGATTCACCCATTTAAGTAAAATCATATAGATTTATGCATGTCCTCTTCTCTCCTCGAGTTAGCGTAAAGAGTTGCGAAGATATCGACATAATAACGCCTGATTACCTCGCAAAAAAAAGTAGATAAATACCCACAATCAAATATCGTCATCATTTTCAAGCAATCCACAATTGGAGGGCAATAAAATTTCGTGGGCACCACCGTATCATCAATATATAGTTGGATATTTATTTGGGTATATTTGAATTCGAGCCTCTTTAAAGTTTTAAAATTGGTTTCAGACCCTATCAGAAACTATTGTTTAAAGGACCTAATTTCTGTAAATTTTAGAGACAAGGACCTAAACATAAAAAAGTGTTATAAAATGTATATGAATTGGTATCGGATGATCGTTTTATGGTACTGCAGACAATGAAGTGTGCTGCAGAAATTGGATCCTTAAAACTAAATTTTTCTGATAAGCTATGAATCATAAGTGAAAATGATGGGACTTGAAATGAAAATTTCCCTATTTATTTTTATTATAAAGAAAAGCAAGCAATTAATTGCATGGCTTTCTTGTACAGATAATCTTTTTTATTACGGTGCATCTAGGCCTCTAGGGCGGGTCCCAAAACGAACAATGTCCCAACCGCCCCAAACTAGACAAACATATGCGTGTATCTATAATATATATATATATATATATATATATACTCCCTATGTTTCAGATTAAATGTCGTTGTAGAAATTTCTTTTGTTTTAAAATACATGTCGTTTTACAGTTTTCAAGATAGTTTTACAGTTTTCGAGATAAAAAATATTGGTTATTTTCAGTTTTACCCCTATCTTAAATGGGATCATATAATTAATTAAGGGTATAATGGGAATTTTATTTTATTTCTTAATTTGTGTGCAATAACCTTAAACGGCATGTAATATGAAACAGATGGAGTATATATTTATGGGTGAATTCCTTATCAGTCTCGTTCAACATTTCAACTTCCTTTTAAATACCCCTCGAATTATTTCTTCCTTAAAACTATCCATTTGAAAATTTATTCCTGTTCAGTACCTCAAAAGCTCTTTTCAGCGTTAAATGGACGAAAATACCCCTGTTTCACATATCAAAAAAGCTGAATAATTATTTTCACATGCATTATACAAAAAAAATCGTTATTGTACCAACAAAATTGGACATTGTACCAGAAAATGGTGAAATTATACCATCTGTTTTGGTTATTATACCAGTAAATAACGTTAATCAAATTTTATACAGTGAAATTGAACGTTATACTAATTGATTTGAAATTATACCAGAAACTGTAGAAATTATACCAACTGTTGTCGTAATTATACCAACAGATTTGTACACTATGCCAGTTGGGATAATAATGATACCAGTTGGTGTAATAATCAAAACAGTTGGCATGATGTCCAATTTAAATAGCGTTATTATAATTTACAGCGAAATTGGACGTTATACCAACTGATTTTGATATTATACCAGAAATTGTAGAAATTATACCACATGTTTTGGTTATTATACCAGTAAATAACGTTATTCTAATTTTATACAGTGAAATTGGAAGCTATACCATATGATTTTCATATTATACCAGAAACTGTGGAAATTACACCAACTGTTGTGATAATTATACCAACAGATTTATACAATATACCAGTTGGTATAATAATGATAACACTTGGTATAATTAGAATAACCGTTGGTATAAAAATTAAAATAGTTGGTAAGATGTCCAGTTTAATTTCAGAAAAGGGTATTTTCGTCCGTTTACTGTTTGGAGTATTAAACACACAACTTTTTCGCAGATGGGTACTGATAAGGAATAATTTTTGTCAGATGTACGGATAAGGAAGTTCAAAATTTGAAAGGTAATGAAAGGGAATTTACCCTATATTTATATGCATGTGTGTGCAATTAATTGAAGAACAGTAAATAATCGTGTAAGATCATAGTCAGAGATGACGTGTAACCTACGCAGATCCGACGTGTGGCGAATTAGTGGACCATGAGAGTGCGTACGTAGTTATTATTATTACATTGAAACAAGGTCGATGACCTGTCGATTATGTCGAAGCAGATACGTTATCAAAATCAAATTGCTGGCGGAAAAAGGTAGATCAATCTGTGGCAAAAAAATTTATTAATTATGGGTTAATTTTGTTATTAGTTTATTAGCATTTGTTTATTAACACATGATAGGTATTTAATGTAGGTATCCATTACCAAACATGTGGGCATTAAATTGAAATGTTGTATAGGTCATATGTGGTAAGTAAAATCGTGGAAAAAACATTTGGGAATTGGACCCTTCTTCTAATTAATCTATATACAAAAACAAATTAATCCTATGAGTTCGTTGTTGAATCAACGAACGTAGGGTTTACATGATTAGGGGTTTTGAAACTTGTTACCAGAAACACGTAATCTCACAAATAGGGTTTTCGCTCTTTTTTGTCAAGGACGGCAAGTAATTCATTTCAAGAAAAAAATTATACAATAAAAAGTTGGCGATTAATGCAAATTGTGTAGAGACAGAAACTTAATTTAGATGAACGGCAGCCAAATTTTACCCAGGTAAATAGGGTTTTCGCTATCAGGAAGGAGAATTAGGACAGTGAAAAGTATAAAAGTCTCCATATTTGACTAATTAGTTGAAAATATAGAATTATATGATATATGCGTGCGTGAATGAATATATGATCGCCATTTGTGACATTGGACCCCATCAACCGTTGGTATAAAAAGAAAAGAAAAGTATACGTACCAACCAACCGCTCCATGAAATATTTTAATTATAATTATTTATTACATGTAATCAAACACGGCCGGGCCACGGCGTTCAATCCTGTTTGGTGGGTTTTCTTGTAATAAAAGGGATTAAATCCTCCAAAAAGAAATGGTATAATGAGACCTTGACCTTCATTCATCCATTCTCCCTTTATTTTAGTTTCCCATTGCTTTCACTTTTTCAGTTGAACTTTCGGAAAGACATAATGTAATGGATTCTTAAAAAAAGTATTAGTATAATGACTTTATGGATTGGCTTAGTTTGAAGGAGGATATACTTTAGCTCTTGTTTGGATAATTAGTACAAGTCGGACAATGACTCGTAATAGATGGCGTTTTCAGTTGGTCAAAGAATCTGTTTTAGATAACATAAGTTATTATTATTTTTTTTCAATGCTACGTTTATTTGTTCTACATTTATTACATATTTATTATTTTTTCACATACACTAGAATATTTAATAAATTACCTTTTTTCGTTTCCTTTGGTTCGGATAAGATTTTATTCACAGCTTAGTAAAAATCGGACAGCTGTATTAAGAGTGAGAGTGGTCGATACTCACACTATTTAGTGTAATAATACCTCCACCACACCTTTTTCCCTTGTATTGTATTATTGCTAAATACTATGAATTATTAATGTTCTCCATCAATTGTAACGAACTGTTGATCCATAATTATAATGATGTGATTATAGGCCTAACATTGTTCTCGGAACATGTTCACTATGTACTCAAATCAATTACAAAGCGACCAACGATATTATCCATATTTCAATAATTAACTATTGTTTTGAATATTGTTGAAATATAATATCTTCTTCATAAAATTCCAATTGTGTGGCGTCGAATGCTACGTTAGGATCTATTAAACATATAATTATTATTACTACTATTATTGTGATGGAAAATAGAAAAGGACAACAATACATATTTTGCAATTTCTCATTCTTTTTCCAAACCATTTTTCCCGAATAAAACATATTTAGTATACGGATCACCATTCTGGTAATATTCGACCGTACTGAGAAAAAAGAACCTTGTCAATAGATACTCAAGATTAAAGCAAAAATTATTAAAAATTTGAAGATAAAGAACTAAATCACATACTACAGATAAACTTAAAACTCCAAACAATGACTAGTAGACGCAGTCACTACGAACGTCCCCAGTGCAATGGGATGCGTCTATTTATCTATCTCTTGACTCGAAATGGGAGCAGGTTTTAAAAAGAATCTTAGAGTGTCTAGGGTTGGGACACACGTACACACATAATACTCTTCACTTTTATCTGCCTTCAACTTTGAATAACTTATCTTTTTCGGGACGAACCCTCCACAAAAGAAGAATAAATGCATACAAAATGAGGCAAAAACTCCTAAATTGGGAGAATCAAAAACGAAAAAAAAAAAGAGAAGAAAAAATAGACCAAAGAAAAGAACTAAATCACATACCAATAAACTTAAAACTCCAAATAATGACTAGTAGACGCAGTCACTACGAACGCACCTGATCAGTGCAATGTGATGGGTCTATTTATCTATCTCTTGACTCGAAATGGGAGCAAGTTTGAAAAAGGATCTTAGAGGGTCTAGGGTTGGGACACACATAATACTCTTCACTTTTATCTGCCTTCAACTTTGAATAACTTATCTTTCCCCGGATGTATTTTTGGGTCCGGATTTGTGAATTACATATTCTAGAGATTTATTATACATCGTTACAAAAGCTGAAATTAAATTTAAATAAGATAAGGTGGCAGTTGGTACTTTTGCTATATAAAAAGGAAAAAGAAAGAAAAGAAAAAAAAAACAAAAGAAAAAGGAAATTAGGGTTTTAGCCGTTTTAGGATTTTATAATTAAAGATAAGAGAAATAGTCCGTCCGCCTCCTCTTTATAAATAATGCCGCTCGAGGCGAGAGAGAGAGAGAGAGCTGCATTGTTTCTTCTTTGTTGTGTTGTGCCAACTAAACACAGAGAAGATTACATTTTCCATAGCATAAGAAGAGGAGATTAGAGAAGAGGAGAGGAGAGCAATACCATTCTACTCCATTTCTTCTCTGTTTTCCCCTTATCTTCTCCACAGTCTAACCTACCTACCATTGCTCTTTCGCCACCTTCATTTTCAGATTCGTGCTCCTGTGTATTCGTTTAATTTGCTGAAAATCAATCCCTAGTTGATTGTAGCTTGCGTTTATTCCAAGATGAAGTACGTTTTGGTGACCGGCGGAGTTGTTAGCGGCCTCGGCAAAGGAGTCACAGCAAGCAGTATCGGCCTTATCCTCAAGGCTTGCGGACTTCGTGTTACTTCTATCAAAATTGGTCTGTTTCTCTCTCTCTCTCTCTATGTATCTTTCTCGCTCGTCGTTTTTGCTTGCAGTTGCTGATGTCTGTCCAGTTTTTTTTTTTTTTTCTTTTTCTTTTTTATCTGAAGAAGATATGCGCTTAGCTTTCTTCGTGTTCTTCTTTTTCTCCTTCAGAGGTATATACATATATACTTTGTGTGGAAATTAGACTGACGCTTAGTTTTGTGATAATTGGCGTGGATATTTTTTTTCGGTTGTGTTCTGTCTGAATGGCGTATGTAGTTTGGTCATCCTTGCTCTAGCTACGTCGTTGGTCGTAACTGTTCTTTCTTCAGTATCTATTGATTTGTCCTATATCGAACTTCATCTAAAAAATAAATGTGTTTTGCTCTTCCTATGTGATTCTATGCTCAGATCCTTACTTGAACAAAGACGCTGGAACGATGTCTCCTTTCGAGCACGGAGAAGTATTCGTTCTGGATGATGGCGGAGAGGTTATAAAGCATCCCTTGCATAAATATTTATTGCTGGTTGATTGAATGGACAAATGAATTATATGTTACCATTCCGTGCCACTCGATATCGTCCTATAGGTGGATCTGGACCTTGGGAACTATGAGAGGTTTCTGGATATCAAATTGACTCGAGATAACAATATAACCGCCGGGAAAATTTTCCAAGTGAGTATTGATAGATGTTTATGGTTTTAGAAATTCTTCTGTCCTTCATAACGATTTATTGCTAAAGACGAATTTAACTTGAACTCTCCGTCGTGGATTTTAGCATGTTTTTGATAAAGAAAGGAGGGGAGACTATCTGGGACGAACAGTTCAGGTGTGCTGTCTGTTGTTACTCCCTCCATTTTTTGTTTATTTTGCCAACCTTTTTTGTTTTCTTTTGTATATCTTTCATTCACTTAATTCTATTTCCAGGTTGTGCCTCATATAACCGATGCTATTCAAGAATGGATTGAAAGAGTAGCTGCTGTACCGGTGGACGGGAAAGAGGGTCCTGCTGATGTTTGTGTTATAGAATTGGGAGGCACCATTGGTATGCAGTATGCGAACCTTCAGTGTATTCTGGTTTTATTTGCTGATTCTATCCTTGTTTTACATGCTTGTTCTGTTTTAATCTGAAGGTTATTTCTTTTTGCAGGAGATATTGAATCAATGTCGTTCATTGAGGCTCTCGGTCAATTTTCGTACCGTGTTGGTATGATTCTTTTTATATTGTTCTCTTTTTATTTGTGGAGAACAATCTGGGTTCTTCCCTTCTCGTTTAAGAGAAACAGAGAACAAAATGAGTATGCTCAGTAGCATCTCTGGGTCAATGACCGATAACTTGACCTTGTCAGGTGCTGGAAACTTTTGCTTGATACATGTTAGCTTGGTGCCTGTTCTAAGCGTTGTTGGTGAGCAGGTGAACTACGTTCCAAGATTTTCATTTTTGATTCAGTAACTTATTTTGGTATTGAATTTGTGGCTTATGGATAATTACTTGGGCAGAAAACAAAGCCAACCCAGCATAGTGTTAGAGGACTAAGAAGCTTGGGTCTCGCTCCAAACGTTTTAGCATGCCGCAGCACTGAGGTCTCACTTCCCTCTCTGTTAGTCTGGAACTAAATGACATGAAAGCATGAGACGTGTGGTTCAATTGCACTTGTTCAAAAATACACTATCATCTTATGCTGAAGTTTTCCCTGTTCCACAGGAACTTGAGCCAAATGTCAAAGAAAAGCTTTCCCGTTTTTGCCATGTTCCGGTAATATGCAGAGGATATAAAGAAGCATATCTTTACATCATTCAATTAGAATGTATATTTTACATATTCCTACTAAAATCTCAGCTAACGAGGTTTATGTATCTTCCAGCTAGAATACATTATCACTCTGCATGATGTTTCTAACATCTGGCGTGTGCCATTGCTTTTAAGAGTAAGTAGTACTTTGACCATAATTGCAGCCTTTTATTCTGCGAAGAGTTTAGGTTCAATGTTTGATTCGACTGACAATTTTATGTGTTTCTTCTTTTTCCTTTTAGGATCAGAAGGCTCATGCAGCAATATTAAGTGTCCTGAACCTCAGCAGGTGGGTTATGCAACTAACCTTTTGCTTTTATTGTTCCATTAGAGACCAGATATGCTACTGGTACTCGTTGTTCTCGTGACACCTTTTAAAATTGAGATCTACAAATAGTGCCATAAAAGAACCTGATCTTGGGGAATGGACATCAATGACCAATCTCTGCGATTCATTGACCGTGCCCGTAAGTACTTGTAACTTCCTGAATCTGTCATTTACTCATCGTTCGTGAGGTTTCCTTATGAATGCTTTTTTCACAGGTGAGAGTTGCAATGGTTGGAAAGTATACTGGACTTTCGGATTCTTATCTATCGGTGCTGAAGGTGAACTCATTTGTTTATTTCATTAAGGATGTGTTCTCCGTTTGAATCTTTGGCTCTTGCTCTTGATTTCTAGCGCTTGTCTTGCTATAGGCTCTACTGCATGCTGCTGTGGTCTGCAATAGAAAACTATGCATTGACTGGGTACCAGCTGGCGACCTTGAAGATGCTTGTGCGCTCGAGGTTAATTTCTTCTTCAATATATTATCTTGTCCCTTCTTTAATATGGTAGCTGAGATCTTACCATGGCTGCTTTTCAGAATCCTGAAAACCATGGAAGTGCATGGAATCTGTTGAAGGTATGCTCGTTCGATCATTGATACTCTTGCATATATTTCTCTACCAGGGAACAATTGATGGATTACATTTTCCTTCCAGTATTCACGTCTTTCTCCTTCTCAATATCTCGTCTTACAGGGGGCGGATGCTATACTAGTGCCTGGAGGTTTTGGTGACAGAGGAGTTGAGGGCAAAATATTAGCAGCTAAATACGCCCGTGAAAACAAAATCCCATATCTTGGGATCTGCTTAGGAATGCAGATAGCTGTGATTGAGTTCGCTCGATCTGTTCTTGGGCGACAGAATGCAAACAGTACAGAATTCGATCCCAACACTCCCAACCCTTGTGTTATTTTTATGCCAGAGGTAAGAAAGAGCATACTATAGTTGGTTATGGAGATGTAATCACCATGTAACATGTTAGCTGATACTAAGTCTCTGTGTTGTATCGACGTTTGTTGTATCGATGTTATTTTTTGCAGGGTTCTAAAACGCATATGGGAGGCACTATGCGTCTTGGATCCAGAAGGACATTCTTTCAAAGCTCATCAAGTAAATCTGCGAAGTTGTGAGTTTTCCTCTATAATACCATCTCCAGTCTTTGTACTTGGTAAAATGAAGAAAGATCTCAGTTTCTTAAGCATGTAAATGAGGACATGAAAATTGCTTTTTTGGTATTGGTATTTCTATGGACAATTTTTCAAGAAGTCCATCATGACAGAAGTTAGTTACTCTATGTTTTATTCTTCCCGCCTCCCTTTATCGATATTTTCAGCCATACGTAATTTATGAACAATGATACACTCCGACTACTGAAAATGTTCCTTGTTTCAGATATGGTAACCGTAGCTTTATCGATGAGAGACATCGCCACAGATATGAGGTGCTTGAGATCGCTACTTTCCACCTCCTACCACTAATTCACTGAATCTAATAACATTCATCAGTGTACTGAAAAATCATACCTTGCAATTCTCATACCAGGTGAATCCCAACATCGTTCCAGAACTCGAAGAAGCAGGCCTGACTTTCGCTGGCAAAGATGAAAGTGGTAGTCGCATGGAGGTAGTAATTCCACACGTTTTTTTTTATAACATCGAAACTACGATGTCGTCTTTCACCTATGTACTTAACGGTTTAAAATTTGCAGATCGTCGAGCTGCCCAATCATCCTTACTTTATCGGCGTCCAGTTCCATCCCGAGTTCAAATCAAGACCTGGAAAACCCTCAGCACTGTTCTTAGGTAACACAATTAGCCAATGGCTGGCAACGAAATTCAGCATACCCAAGTCGTCATACTTCATTTTTTTTTTCCAATGGGCAGGACTTATAGCAGCAGCGTCTGGCCAACTTGAGAGCCTTCTGAAGAAAGCAGAAACGAGGATTTGCAGGATGAGCAATGGTTCTTCCGCAATTAAAGTTCATCTGTACGACAACACAAACAAGCTAGCCAAAGCCTCCATTGATGGAATATACTATAACGGGAATGGCTTGCATGTTTGAATCGAATGATTAATCTTTTTGGTTATATCTAGGGACTTACTAGTGTTTTTCGGTTCTAGGCCGTACCTACCCTCGGCACCGTTTTACCATTGTGACTGATTTTGTGGAACGAAGAAATGTTCGTTAGCCGTTGAATTTTATTAGCCAGGGGCTCAATTATAGTACAGGCTGACTCACTCTTTATATTATTAGTTGATGATTAGGAGAAAGACAAACTGCTTTTCGGTTTGTTTTTCGGCTATATGCCTTTGGTTGATGGATATTGTTATTACTTTTTTTTCTTCTAAACGATAGCTTGTCTTAATCAACAAAATTACAGGGGCTAAATAGCCCAATGCATCTCTCCGGTGACATTAGTATCCGGTAGAGAACAAAGGCTCGCAGAGGAGCACAACTGCACAACACATCAAAGTGACACAAGCTGACAGAAAACGAAATACACAAAAAGTTACGTTGTTTGCAAATTAATCGTGAAAAAGACCTCTCTCTTGGAACACAAAAAGTAGGCGTTTCGGTTTACACACTAAAATGACTGACTGACCAAGGTGAAGAAATTAAATCCAGTCCTTGGGGTTTATGCAGGCATCTAATAGTTTCCATTCTTCAGTTCCTTCTTCGGGTTTCTGCATAATAATAAAAAAAAAAAAGACGGTTCCACATCATGTCTTCCCCGTGTAAGTAGCGCAAGATTGAAAAGAAGAAAAAGAAAAAGCTCACGTGGTCATACTCCCACCGTGCAGTCAATGGGAGCGAGACGAGTATACTCTCGATCCTTCCACCGGTCTTCAGACCAAAGGTTGTTCCACGGTCATAAACCTATGGTTTATCGAAAAAGGAAAGAGATGATTAAGAATTGGTGTTATTCTCTCTCAGGAGAAAATTAGAATGGGGACATAATTTAAGGAGGTTTATGTGCAGTATATACCAAGTTGAATTCTACATAGCGTCCTCGACGCAGCTGCTGCCAAGCCTTGTGTGAGTCCGAAAATGGAGTATCTTTCCTCCTTTCTATGATGGGTATATACGCTGGAATCACCGAGTTTGCACACTCTGCAGATGCATTGTTTTGATGAGTAACCAGCCGTTAATCACTCTTTGCGTTCGTTCATCAAGTATTTAATGATAATCGATTTTTACTCATGCTTTTTTTTTTCTCCAGAAGGTAATAAGCAGATGGATTCCACTCGTGTCAAGGATGAGAATTACCAGTAGAGAAGGAAAGAAGCATCTCCTGGTCGTAGTCGTTCAGATCGTCAAAGAATATACCGCCAAGACCACGCCTCTCGTCACGATGCTGCATTAAGGATAAATTTCATTATAAGCCCACCCTTATGTTTGTATTTGATTATAAGGAAATGAATGGATCATTGGAACACAGTATACAAATTTCTGAACATTTTCCAACACACTTAAGCTCATCTTGCCAACAATCAGAATAGATGCGAACCTAGCAGATCGGAGTAAAATATGATAAAACGCTCAACTGGCAATTTTCCGTGTTATAAGTGTGCTCAGTTAACACTCATCTTGCATGAGAAACCTACCACAAGAGAATGTTGGCACCAATTTCTTGATCACATACCTTGATGTAGAAGTAGTCATCACACCATTTCTTGAACTTAGGGTAGAATTCGGGATTGAACTTGTCACAAGCAGTTTTCTGAACCTGTTAGATTAAGTCAGATAATCAAGACTCCTCTCAACCTTCTTCCAAAAAATGAGTAGAAAACGAATCAAACAGATCCAAATCTATCTACACGATAGACAACAAACATTTGTAATAACTAATGACTACGAAAGTCCTACTGGAAATCTTCTCGAAACACAGGGATGGAATTAATTTATATTTCATATACCGAATGGAAATGCTCCACGTCCTCTTCAAAGATGTAAGCAGGAGTCAAATCTGTACCGCCACCGAACCACCACTGTCTTGGAGCTCCTGGAGCATCTGTAAGTTCAAAACGAACAATAGTTACGCCATGGCAATTCACTGAAAACTACACTTTAACATAAAGCTCTGCTCATCAGAGATCACGTTCTGTTTTAATTAAGATAGTTGAACTTCAGAAACAAGCCATACCTTTGGGAGCATCGGTTTCAAAATAGCGGTAATTGAAATGCAAAGTTGGAGCAAAAGGATTCTTCGGATGAAGAACCTGAAAAACATGATAAGAATATTCGACCTCAAATCAAAAGGGAAGGGATTAAATTAAGTAAATAAGATTGGGAAATTTTAGAACCAAGTCTTACAGAGCTGATCCCAGCAGCAAAAAAGGGAACAGGCCCAGGCTTGACGTCGCCATTGTGCTGAGAGGGATTCGCCGCTCTGTAAGCGTCGGGCGGCATAAGCCCATAGACAACAGACACATTGACGCCAGCTTTCTCCCAAACGGCGCCGTCCTGCAAGACCCTGCTTATCCCACCGCCGCCTCCTGGCCTCGACCAGACGTCCTCCTTGAACTTCCCGCCGCCATCCGCCGCCTCAATGGCGGAGCAGACGCTGTCCTGAACCGATCTTATCATCTTCTCGAACCGACTCCTCACCGTAGACGACGAAGAACCATTAGATGAGGAGGCAACCTCATCAACCTCTCGGAGGAACGTGGAAGGCTTGTGTGCCTCGGGGACTTCCTTTTCTATCACCATTCTCGGCGAAGACTTCGCCGATTGGAGCCGGCGGGAGGTCGTCGAACGGCTTCTCAAGCGAGTCGAACGAGGAATAGACCTCACCGTCACGGAATACGACGAAGACAGAGGTCTGCTGTTGTCGTTGACTCTGGAAAATGATGGCGGCGATGAGGCGATAACAACTGCTTGGTTCGCCATCGCCGGCGATAATCTGCCTCAGCTGACAATGAAGAAGATTGGTTAATTGAATCGCAGCTGAGTGAGTACACACAAAGGAAAAGGATAACTTGGAGCAAAGCAAAAACTCTGTCGTCGATTTGTTAGAAATCCACAATCTAAATTACATTTTGCCCCCAACGATTGAGTCAATTAAGAGATGTTTATTCTAGTAATTTTCCTTTCCTAGGTTTTTACTTTGTATTTTCTTACAAGAATATTTACGTGCCACACAGTCGAAATGGATTTGTCCGTACACGATAAAATGTCAGATTACATTAACATCAATGGTTTAAATTAATCCATGGCTTTTCCTTCTGTGCTTGTGTTTCGACCATCGATTGTGTTATTGAATTGTAAGCAAAGGATTGTAACATTATGAAATTAGGAGGGACTTTGGCCAAGATAATTAACAAACTGACCCCAAACCAAATAAAATTACACTAAAACCTGAGATCTAATATAGAAGTTTGTCTTGCAATCTAATGAATGAAGAACCGAGGATTTTCTTTTCCAAATAAAAAAAGACTCAAAATAGTTAAAGGAAAGCACCAGTTTTGAGTTATAGCCATCACTGAAATGCCATGCGACCAGCTAGCCTACTCTCCGATATTCTCTTGTCGATCGCAGCATCAATGGAGCTCATCTGAAAAAGAAAAAAATGGTATAACAATGGAAACGGAATAATATATATATATCAATCTTCGTTATAAGAAGACGATGTAAAAAAGCCCTGTTTCAAGACACTGCAATATGTTCTAGTTTGCAGAATGAGCTGACCTGGAAATTGCATTCAGGTTGCAATTGCATCATATAAAAAAAATGGGCAATTTGAAGTTCCACCCAACAAGCCAAACAAGAATTGCAATCAACGCATACATTGGAACATGAATAAAATTATAGAAACTCAAACGAGCAGGTACATTTGCACTTGCAGGTTCTTGGAGTGCGTGTAGAATGCAATGCCCGAGCGAAGAATTAAACTACCTACTGCTCATTAAATAAATGAATAAGGTACCTACTTGAACCTTTCGTTGACCACAAAATTGGTGGGAATGCTGGCGAACCGGAGAAAGGCAAGAAACATAAACAGGCCCTTAGAGCAATGGGGTTATAAATATGATGTTACAAGGTCATAGGTTTCCTCGGAAGGGTTTTTTTTCCCTTTACGGTGACAATAATGGGAAGACAAAGCACATACGTATATATACTACCAATGGAGAAAAGATGTAAGACAACACAATTGGACTAGAAAACCAGAGGAAACTAGCCACCGGGATACTGCCACGCTGAAAAAATGAAAGAAAGGGTAAACATGACTTACCTGGCTATTCTCATCATGCACCTGATACTTCAACAACGACATTCTTCTTTCCTCCTGCAAAACCCGTAAGTTAGCCAAAAAAACTTAGCGGACATGGCTGAAAAGCAACCCGCAGATAAGTTTCAAAGAAGCAGAGAGGAGTACAGACCATGGACATCGCCTCATCATCCCAAACTAGGTAGACCTCGTTTGTTGCAGGCTGAGCAGCAGGAGCCTTGTTTGCAATTATAGGAGGTGGTCCAATAGAAGGTCCGCTTGTATTAGGTCCAGAGGCATAAGAATGAGAGGTCACAGCTGTTATAGATACGTAAGAATTGGAATACAAAGGGCTTATAAATCATCAAAAAAATCTATAAAAGGACACAAACAGTACAATTATCTGAAAACTTTAGAAAATTTCAAAATTATGTCATAAAAACGAAATAACATACATTGTTATGTCAGAGGAAAAACACTAACCTGGAACCCCAGTTCCCAAGTGAGTATCAACACCCTTCAAGTCATTCGGATGTAAGCTCATAGGAGGTAGGGTAGCGGAGAATGGTGAACTCAGAGGAGGTTGACCATTGCTAGGAACAACTGGAAACAAAGGCTGAGAAACAGGAATAGAAGGCGAGGTCGCAGGCATCCCAGGGGTCGTTGTTGGCAATGGAGGTTGAAACGCAGGTAACGGTACAGGTGGCTGTATGTTCTGAATAGGAAACAATGGCTGTTGAGACAATCCAACCGGCGGAGGTGGTGGAACCGAAGTAGCTGGAAATTGAGGGTACCAGGGTTGTGGTCGGGGAGGAATATGCCAACCCGCTGGTGGAGCAACAAATCTTGGGTTATAGCTGCATTATACAGACATGGTAATAAGCTCTTTCATCCTTTAATAGCCGTGCCATATGACATCATATTCTTATTCAATATCAATCTTAGAAAAAGCATACAAACCATGTGCAGGTAATACAAAAAGTCATTGTAATAAGACATGTAATGCAACTTGGTTGCACTAAACTCTTCGCATCAATCATAAAAGTGCAGCCAACAATCAATCTGCCGAAACCTAACGATTACAAGGCTCATGCACAAATATCATATCATGAAGAGAATAACATACTACACGTGCAATGTAAAGCATGAAAGATCCTTAAATCGACAAGGGATGGAAGCAATAAACCTACATTGGAGCCCCAGATCTCAGGGTTTGGGGATAGCCAGCACCTACTGATCCTGGCATAACGCCGCCCCCGCCAACCATATGAGCGGTAGTGTGATCAACTTTGGCTGTTTTTGCTGGGCTCTCTTCTTTTGATTCATATTATGCAAAGCAAAATATCAGCAACACAAGCATACGAATTCAAATTCAATATCTACCATTATTGAAAAAACACCAGCTGCACTAAAACATTCGTAACACACCTTCACCATAATAAGCAGCAAGCGCCTCAGCTGGAACCCCTTGCATGCCATAAATTTCAATGTCCGTCGATTCCCTCCCAGGTTTGGCGTTGGGAACTCTGTTTCGTCACCGATGTTCATTAAATTCTCATCGCGAAATTTCAGAAGAAATATATTGGACAGCTAACCGTAACAATTTGAATAAACAGAGAAAAAAAACGCTGACTTGGTTACTTGTTCCTTGTGCACTTGCAGGACATGGATGACCATGCCGCCGGCGGTGGACAGCTTCTTGTGGCAGACGTGGCACTTGAAGTGCTTTGCCTTTTGGTGCTGAACCAGTATCTTCTCGTCATCGAAGTCCCTATCGCAGTAATAGCAATATACTTTATCCGTAGCCGCTCTCTTCTTCTTCTTCCCCATTCAATCCACAAATCAAACCTAACAACAGATCGATTTAACCCAATCAGCAATTAAGATTCTCCTTCTCCTTTTCCAATTACCGATCGGACAATTAATCCTTTGTAGGTCACAACAGACGAAAATTAACCTTTTCTACCTCACCTCTCGGAAAAACTTGTAGGATGATAGGGTTTTATTCGTGCTATTCTATTGCAAGAAACGTAGATTCGTGTTCTCAAATCGTCGCTATAGCGTGTTTCTTTTCAACTAGAGCTATCAAAATAGCCCGCCTCCTGCGGGCCGGCCCACCTCGACCTGTCTATGGGGCAGGCTGGGCTGGGATTTTTATGGCCCGCACGTGCGGGCCGCGGGCTAGGCGGGGGCAGGCCAGCCCGCCCCGCCCCGGCCCATTGACAGCTCTATTTTCACCAAATATAGAGCAAAAACAAAAATTCACTCCTCTGATTACTTAGCCCTCAAACATGTTTTAAGTGAATGGGCTTAAATATTACTAATGGGCCACAGTTGCTTCTAGTTCTAACACGAAGGGGTCCTTAATGGGCCTCACCGCTCCCTTTTTCTCGAGGATCCTATTATGAACTAATCTATTTTTGGTCTTTTTTTGTACGTAGAATGAAGAGATTTAGAGGTTGAGAAGAGAAGGATGGATGAGATTAAAGAAGAAGAAGAAGAAGAAGAAGAAGCAAGGGAAGAAGAAGGAGATTAGAAAGTAGGGTTAATTTCTTTGTTATCCCAAAACAACCTACGTACAATACTGTTTATAGTAGAAATTAGAGTTTGGGCTCAATAAACATATAAGGCCCATTCTTAGGTAAAGCATTTAATAATAATAATATAAGTATTTGGCCCATCAGTCAGCCCAAGCCACTTGTCCACTCCAGCCCAAATATTGCTTGTCTTTTGCCTTTTCCACTTAGCACCATCGTACACCAAGTAGTTCCCATCCTTACAGCATCATCTTCATCACCAATCACACCATCTTCAAAGTTAGGTTGACATGAATACATGACAATACCCCCCGCTTGAAGGGATCCTTGTCCCCAAGGATCTTGTTTCATAATTTTGTGTTGAGCGGCACCTGCA
The DNA here is from genome assembly GCA_027422505.1 of Craterostigma plantagineum. Taxonomy (NCBI): domain Eukaryota; kingdom Viridiplantae; phylum Streptophyta; class Magnoliopsida; order Lamiales; family Linderniaceae; genus Craterostigma; species Craterostigma plantagineum. Next base: position 27,631,235 of record JAPQWV010000003.1, on the reverse strand, counting down.
GCTCTAGATCCATTACCCACAGCTTCAGATTCATTACCCACGGAAGCACCTCCACGACATGGCTGAGAAGGTTTAATGACAACACCCCCTCGCCGAGGTGATTTTTGTTCCCAAAGATTCGCCATTGGAACTTCCAACTAAAGATGCAGTTCATTCTCTCGCATCGCCCTCTCAAGACATCCATTCGGCCACAATGCTACAAGTTGAGGTGGGTCTTGATTTCCTTGCAAGTTCGTACCTTTGGTTAGGATCTTGTGTGATTTGGCGAAAGATGTCCCCTTTTCTTGTGCTTCAGCTGGCAGCTCCAATCTGTAAGCCTCTGGACCTATATTCACCCAGATCTCGAGGGAGCCAAGGTGTTTGGCCGAGAGTTTCAAGTTTCGTCCTTGAGCCATGGTATTCTGGCGAAGAAGTCGAAGCTTCAGGTACCCCTCGTCATCTACCTCGCCTGTCTTTGAATGTATCATTTGGTCTGCATAAACTTTCAACAGTTGTTCAAAGTCAGTCCATTCTTGTATGAGGTCGCTTGCTTCAGTTGCGTGCATAGCTTGTTCAAGAGTAATAAATGATTTATCTGCCGTTTTGATCCTTCTGAGACCGTTCTTCAGCAGCTTTCCATTTGTGTGGTTAGATACTATCATGTATGCTTCTTCAACTTCATTAATATTTTGTTTTGGATATAACTTGCAGGATAGAGGCGCTGCAATCATTTTGACTTTGGCTTCTGAGGTTAGGGCACGTATTCGCACCTTCCTTCGTGCTACCTTCATGGTGAAAGTCATGACCTCATAGTCAAATTTGACAGGTGAGCACTTTCTCATCCAATCTCCACCTAGTACGACGTCCACAGCCCTCGTTATGTAAAATTCTCAAGGAATGGCAGAATTCTTCGTCTCCCATTTTCCATCTAAATTTTAATGCTTGCATAGTACTTCTCAGCTTTTGCCCATTAATTGCTTTGACTTCAATAGGTTGCATTGGTTCCATCAAACACCTTAGTTTCTTAGCAGCGTTAGTACTCAAAAAACTTAGGGAGCTGCCTGAGTCGATCAATATGCTTAGTTCATGGCCTTCAGAGTACCCCACCACCATCATCGTGTTCAGTCCATCCCTTCCTATTGGAGTGGTCGCAGAAAATAACACTTCATTAGTTGTTTCCTCTCCATCAAAACTAGCTTCTTGGATAAAAGAGAGTTCTTCATCCTCTGTCATGATAGCATATACTGTTCTATTTTTGCACCTATGCCCCGGGCTGAAAACTTCATCACAATTATAGCACAACCACTCCTCTCTCCTGGTAGCCATCTCGGCAGATGTGAGCAGCTTAGTGGGTGGCTTGAGTGTTCCTTGCCTTGGCCTCTGTTGATTTTTTTCCATGTCATTTTCCTCGTTGTTGATGTGGGTTGTATTAGTTGCCCTACTCTGACCTCTACTTCTCTTAGAAATAGCTTCTAAGATGTGTAGTTGCATACGACCCATATTTATAGTCTCTTGAAGGGTCTTGGTTTCGAACATCATAATAAAATTTTGTAGTTCCTCGCTCAATCCACTAATAAAACTAGCTATGAAGTACTCCTCAGAGTACTCTCGATCACTATACATCAGCATGCAAGCCTTTAACTCCTCAAATTTATCCACATAATCCTCGTATGAGCCACATTGCTTCAATTTGTTGAACCGCCAATGATCTTTGCCTCTTTCAGCTCTTCGAACCTATCTGATATTAGGTTCAAAAACTGTCCCCAACCTAGCTGAATATGCCTGTTCGCCATATTTTGATACCATGATGATGCCTTGCCATCAAAGTGCATTGCTGCCAAGATTACCTTCTGGTGATCCGGTATATTGGGCACTAGATTAAAGTAACCCTCACTCTTAAGCATCCATGACCTAGGGTTGGATCCATCAAATTGGGGAAAATCAATCCGAGGCATGTCATTATTCTGCATTATGGGGTTCTGAGTGATGGTGGGACAGACTATGTTCTGGGAATATTCCAAGGGAGTAAGTTGTGGTTGCAAGTTAACAGTGGGTGATTGGGGCAGGGTACATGGCAAGGCTTGTGGGGTAGTTTTTGGCTGAGGATGTGTGTAACTAGGGTTTTGGTTGGAAGTATGTGGGTGCGGTGGTGTGCCCAAGATAGATCCCCCATGATTTCCTTGATGCAGTGTAAGCTATTTATGGCTCTTGTGAGGGTGTCAAATTTATCATTGAAATCTTCAGTGATTTTCTCTAGTTTGTTCGTGACCTCCATCTATTGGATTGTGAATTGATCCCATATTTTCCCTTCAGTTGCTTCCCTTTTTGACATTGCAGTTTGGAAGTTTAGCTCGGATTGGGCAAGCATCTGTTCCAGCTTTTTGTGTTCCTCTTGTAGATCCTTGAATCGAGTGTGTTCCGCCATTACCGAAGATCGTGGCCTCTGATACCAATGTTATTAACTAATTTGTTTTTTGGTCTTTCTTGGTACGTAGAATGAAGAGATTTAGAGGTTGAGAAGAGAGGGATAGATGAGATTGAAGAAGAAGAAGAATCAGCAAGGGAAGAAGAAGGAGATTAGAAAGTAGAGTTAGTTTCTTTGTTATCCCAAAACAACCTACGTACAATACTGTTTATAGTAGAAATTAGAGTTTGGGCTCAATAAACATATAAGGCCCATTCTTAGGTAAAGCATCTAATAATAATAATATAAGTATTTGGCCCATCAGTCAGCCCAAGCCACTTGTCCACTCCAGCCCAAATATTGCTTGTCTTTTGCCTTTTCCACTTAGCACCATCGTACACCAAGTAGTTCCCATCCTTACAGCATCATCTTCATCACCAATCACACCATCTTCAAAGCTAGGTTGACATGAATACATGACAGATCCAATCTGCAAAATTACAAAATTACCCATTACTAAGGTGTAATACTGTGTTTAGTTTTTTATTTACTGCCTGATATTAAATGATGAGCATATTCTTGGCCAGGTTTGGTTTTACGCTCAAGATAAGGGCCCAATATAAATTAAACTTAAGAAGCCCATTATAATTTATCTGGTCTTCCCAACTCAGTTACTCTATAGCGGGCTTATCTATAAATATCGGGCTTGTCTATTAATACTGGCCTTAAATAACTGAACCAAACAAAATATAACAACATATTGTTTATATTATGAGGGCTAATCAGTGTTTCAATAACGTGACAGCGTGATTTTACTCGAAAACGCGTTAAAACGTATCAAGTTTAGCATTTTCCCGAAAAGCGTGCGCTATATTACGCGATATTGCGCTTAATTACGCTATTGACGCTATATTACGCTAAATCACGCTATATTCGCGCTATTTGAGCACTGATAATTTAATGAAAGTTAGGCTCACGCATGGCTCCCATCAAGCACACATCATCCGCAATCACTCATGCTCCTGAACCGATTATTTTATTTTATGATAATGATGATGAGGTACATTCGAAATTTATCAATACATACATTAATACATTTAATTTTGATCATTATTATTTTGATCATAATTAATTTTAATCATTATTATAGGTTAACGATCACGATGTTTACCTCTATCAAATATGATCTAATTGGGAAATCTAAATGAGTCTCTTATTAATTTATTTGAGTCTACGATTTGTATAATACGACTTGGAGTTATTTGTAATAATTAATATCGAATGTTATTTCATAAACTTAATATTTACTTTGATAATTGAATATCATTTCAAATTGGTTTTTTACTTGTTAGATTATTTATTATGTTTTTAGTACTCCCTCCGTCCCACTAATTTTATCACATTTTGCCATTTCGGGCGTCCCACTAATTTTATCACCTTTCCTTATTTAGCAAAAAAACTATCACAAACAATCAATATAATAATATTAAATATACTTAAAAGACGTGTCAAAATATATACTTTATTATCTTTTCATTGTACTATATTATTATAATAATACCACCTTAATTTACGTGCCCGGCAACTTATGTGATAAAGTTACCGGGACGGAGGGAGTATGTTATATGTGGCTTGCTCGAAATACTCACGCAATACGTTACGCTATTTACGCTATGCGCTATTGGAACAAAAACGTGACGCCGTGCGCAATACGCTTTTTAAAACATTGGGGCTAATATAGGACAGCAAACGGGCCCTTAGAGTACAGGTCCGACGAGGATGGTTTACCACTGATATTTTGCAACGCTGCAAACAGGCCGCCAATGTCAATATAAATACTAATAATAATATGAATATTTTATAGAATATAGAGAGAAAATATCGAGGATGGGGAATAATTTAGTCGAAGTTTACTTGGTAGGAATGGAGACTGGAATTCATTGAAAACACAGAGTCGATGATGAGAGTTTGATCTCAGCTCTGAACATGTATTTTTGACTATGTTTTACGCATTGTCCTGAAATTCGTATAATCTACAATGTGCAAACGAGCTGAGCTCAGTTTATTTTCCGTGCTCGAGCCAGAACTCAAAAACTTTAATTATAGACTGATGTTTAAAGATATTAATTTTTTTAAGAATATTAAATCTCGTGAGCTTTTGAACAATTACTGCACAGCTCGAATCGAGCTCGAATCTAGCTTCGATGTCTCTTAACTCATCTTTCAATTGTATGACTTTTTTAATAAAGAAATCTTGGTCTATGGTTATTGTGTAATTTATTTGGTTAACCAAATGAACGACAGGCTATCGAGGGTTGAATAGAATAGTTCAACAAACTACTTTCTCTGAACAACTAATTAACTAAACAGATCGGTCGAGATTTCCATATCCACCTAATTCTTCCCCTAGATTCACTTTTTTCCATGGTCTAAAGCTTACTTACATCTATTAAGAGACCAAACACTTCGTAAACTAAATAAATTATTTAATTTGATGCCCTATACATGTTTGAATTGAATCAGTTCTCACTCTTTTTTTCTAAGGCTGTCACCTAATGGCGAATTGTTGCCCAACACCCTTTTCTTTGCTTGCTTTAACAGCATTAAATTTCTAGTCAGTCTGTATTCACCAAACCGATACGGGCAATAATAAATAGGGCAAATTTTGTGTCAGGCCCTGACAGAAAAATAATTAGTTTTAAGGACCCGTAACATTTCATTGTTCTGTAGTAACACTTAATTGTTCTGCAGTAACACTTCATTGTTCCTCAGTAACACTTCATTGTTCATTAGTAACACTTCGTTTGTTCTGAATAACACTTCATTGTTCCTAAGTAACACTTCATTGTTCTGAAATAACACTTCATTGTTCCTCAGTAACACTTCATTGCTCTGAAGTAACACTTATGTAACTTTAGGTCCTTATCTCTAAAATTTACGAAAATTAGGTCCTTTAAACTAATATATTTTCCGAAAGGGCCTGAAACCTATTTTAAAACATTTTTAGGGCCTGAAACGTAATATACCCTAATAAATAGTAGTATTACTTACTATACTACTAGAACTTGATGTCATAATTGATTTCCCTTTTGACTTTTTACTCCAATAGGACTTGGTAATTGTAATAATCAACATCGAAATAGTTAAAAGAACTGTTGTTTGTTGAATAAAGACAATATTAACCTATACCTTAAACTAGGGCTGGGGAAAAATACCGAAATACCGTCTTTATCGTATCGAATCGTATCGAAAATATCGAAAATTTTGGTATACCGAAGTTTTTGGTAAGGTATGATACCGTACCGAAAATTTTCGGTACGGTAATGGAATGAAAATTTTTAAAAAGGTATACCGATTATACCGAATACCGAAATTCTAAAATTTTTTATATATATATACACATATATTATATTATTTCAAAAAATATAAAATGAAAAATTAAGGATCTTCGTAAACCTATTTAGCCCATAAATTATTAACTTATACACAACTTTCTAATATTAGGCCCACCATATTTTACTTATGTAACTCAAGTAACGTTTAATTTTCGCATTTCTAATGTTTTTTTTCATGATTTTTGAAAGCATGAAGATGCAATGGAATTACTTTTTGTTAATCTTCACTAATTTTTTAAATATAGCCGTTTCGTTTTAATTAATCTGTATATAAAGTTGTATTTTGTGCTTATGTAAAGTTTTTTGTCTTACTAAGGAGACTAGCTAAAATATGTAAATTATTTAAGGTTAAAAAATCTTTTTATTTTGAAAAATTTGGTATTATAATCTATCTTATTGGGGCCTAAGGAGTTTGAATTGATTAAAAATTCCAAACAACGAATAACGAGTCACGAGACATGCATGGTAAAAAACCATCCGTATGAATGGTATAAAAGGTATGATACCGATACCATACCGAAAGTATGATACCGTATCGAAATTTAAGGTATACCGAAATTTTGGTATGTTATTGGATGAGTTTTTTGGATACCGAAATTTCGATACGGTATTCGGTATCACAGTTTTGGTACGGTATACCGTACCGAACCACCCCTACCTTAAACATACTTCTCGAACGTTGCCTGGTCAGTAAAGTTGTCACCTTTTTTGGAGCCCGAGCTCAAGAAGATACACATAAACATGTTGAGTACTGTACATGGAATATATATATATATATATATGAAATATACACATATAAAGGGAGGTTTGTTAGGGGAAGGAGATATTACCTTTTTATGATTTCCTCTGCATGCGTTACAGTTTACACTAAAGTTATCACCTTCCCTTCATAGTTCAACCACTTTCTTGATGATAGAGAGATGGAGAGGGAATGCAATCTTTATTAATATGTCCAATCAATCATAAGATAATACATAGCTTTGGGAGGCGAGGCTAATAATGGAAACCCAAAGAATAGTTGCATTCTTCTTCGTCTTCTTTGTATTCGCTGGGGTCCACGTGTACGGAGACAACATCGACGTTTCTTCTTCCATATACGCCGGCGCCGGCGGCCATTTTCAATTTTCGAGGTTTCCATTTCGTGACTTTCGGCTGGACTCAACAGCCTCAGCACCGCCGCCCATGACTGTATAAAAAGTCTTCCACTATTATATATCTATATGTATATATTCTGAGCAATTGTGAATGCTTATTTGTGGTTGAATACGTTACAGGAAGTTACACCGGCAAGTCAGCCGTCGCCGTCGGTGTACCACGTCACGTCGTACGGCGCAGACCCGTCGTGTAAAGAAGACAGCACGGCGGCGATCTTGAAAGCCATATCAGACGCGCTCAAAGGCCCTGGAAATGGATTCTTGATGGACGGAATCGTCAACCTCGGCGGCGCTAGGGTCGACCTCGACGGCGGAAACTACTTAATCAGCCGTCCAATTCAGTTCCCCGTCGGCGGACGCGGCAATCTCTACGTAAGTCAGTTCAGTTCGAAGGTTTTTTCCAAGGTCAAAATCTCAGTCAAAGAATTATTATTTTATTTACACTATTTTCCATTCTCGACGAATTAGATCCAAGGAGGTTCTCTCAAAGCCACCGACCAATTTCCCACCGACGCCTACTTAATCGACCTATCGCCGCCGACGAAAAACACCTCCGCCGACTACAACTACGAATTCATAACACTGCAGAACCTCTTCCTCGACTCTAACCACCGCGGCGGAGGTATAAGAGTCGTCAACTCCCTGAGAACGACCATCACCAACTGCTACATCGCACGCTTCAACACCACCGGCGTCTCAGTGGCCGGCGGCCACGAAACCTACATAAGCCACTCCTACCTCGGCCAACGCCCGACCGCCGGCGGCGACCCAGGCGAACGGAGCTTCGCCGGAACGGCCATCTCCCTGGAGGGAAACGACAACTCAGTCTCAGAGGTCGTCATCTTCTCCGCCGCCGTCGGAATCTTCATCTCCGGCCAAGCAAACTCAATCTCCGGCGTCCACTGCTACAACAAGGCCACGGGCTTCGGCGGGACGGGCATTTATCTAAAATCCCCGGGCCTAACTCAGGCCCGAATAACCAACTGCTACCTCGACTACACTGGGATCGTCGCCGAGGACCCCGTCCAGCTCACCGTCTCGAACTGCTTCTTCCTCGGCGACGCCTTCATACTCCTCAGGTTATTATATTTATAAGTCGGGAGTTTCAACCTAAAATTAGCCGGTGATAGGCCACATTTGGTTATAAGCTCAACAAAAAGCTCAAAAATAAATTAGAATTTATAAGCCCGTGAAATTTATCTCGTCAATAGCTCAGTTAATTTAAAGTGAGTCCGTTGTCTAATTACGGTCTCTGTATATTAATATGGGGCTTTAAATAATCGATCCAAACAAAATATAACAAACATATATCCTAAAGGAGTTGTCCTAATGGCTTGAGGATGATATTTCATCCATTATGTCATGTGTTCAAACCTCCCGATTATCATGTGAATTGGAGACATATTCACATAAATCCTGGAGAATAATGCATCATGAGTGTACGGCGTAAGGCATAACCAATTGAATGGGGACGCTCTAGAGTCGAATATATATATATATATAATATATATATATATATAGAAATGTTATGGTGCTCATCTTGCGTGAACACCATCCGTGGGCACCTGTTGTGTGACATTTTTTGTGCCACGTCAACATGTCAAATCAACCCCCGACGGGTTCACTAATCCCATGTGTAGGTTATAGATCAATAAAAAATCCCATTGTATGCTGATTTGGCGCGTTGATATGGTTGGTGCTCACGAAGGTGCTCACGCAAGGTGAGCACCATAACATTACTCATATTTAACAATTTAGGGGACTTTAGGGTGTTGGATATAAAATTATATAAAATTAAAAATCGATGCTTCCTTCAGGGTTAACCTTTTAGGAAAAGTGGTCACTTGTTATGGTATCAGAGCTTAGGGACCCGCAGATCTTGGGTACGAATCCTCACGACCACCCATTTATGAGAGTTACACGTCTAAGACTAGATAATAGAGAAATCAGCCTAGACGTGAGGGGCGTGTTGGATATTATATAAAATTAAAAAAGTGATGCACTTCCTTCAGAGTTAATCTTTTCGGAAAAATGGTCACTTATCATAGGGTGTGTCCTACCTATATACCATAGATGATTAGTCTAGCAGGAAGTGTAGTCGGAGTGTGAGAACGACGATAGCGTTATGTGGAAATAACTACTTGACCTTATATGTATTATGAGTGCCTATAGGAGAGAACAAATGGACGCTGAGTACATTAATTAGTCGTGAAAGCTTGATTTTCATAATGCAACAGGTCAGTAGGGGGAGTGGCGAGCGGGGTGAACGTGGTGGACAACATGTTTGCCGGGTCGGGTCGGGGCGTGGGCATCGTGCAGCTGGACGAGCGGGCGAGGCTGTTCGAACGGGTCGACCAGGTGGTGGTGGATAGGAACAATGTGAGGGGGATGGGCCTGAGGGCCACTGTTGCTAAGGGAATGGCTCGGGGGAATGGGAGCTCGTGGACCGTGGACTTCGGCTCGGTGCTCGTTTTTCCTGACCTCATTAGGCAGGTGCAGTATACCTTCGTAGCCAAGGGCGGGATTTTTCCGGTGCATGCGGTTAGGAACGTGTCGGAGAATAGGGTTGTGATTCAGTCGAGTGAGAGTGTGGTTGCGAGCGTTTATGTCACCGTGGATCAAGGGGGAGGCGGCTGATGATGGGATTTATTGACACGGAGAAGGTTATTTTAGCATTTTAAATCGGAGAATTTTAGAATTCGATACATTCTTGAATGTCTATACTATTATATTAAGCCTCATGGCTTTACTATAAACTGTTATAAAATTGATTTGTCAATTTGGATTTATTAAAAACAAAATAAAATTAAAAGAAAACAACACACTACCTTCGATTATTTACCTATTATATTTAAAATATATTAATTTTATAGTTGATGATTCACTAATTAGATTATAATTAACTACAAATATATTAATATATATAATTAATTTTATAGTTAATGACTCATTAATTAGACTATAATTAACTGCATATATATTAATAAATATATAATTATAGTGGTTGTCCATAATTTATTAATAAATACCTTAATTAACTAAAGAATATATAATAAATTAAAGTATAATTAAAAATAAATGAAAAATTAAAAAAATCTAAGTGGGCGGGCCTGGCCCGCCATTCTCGCGGCCCTCCACGGTGGGTTCCATTTTTCTAGGCCCGCTAAATGGCGGGCAGCCCGCCCCGGCCCGCCCATTGTCAATACTCAAGTATGGCCCTAACCAACTAAATTAAATGCTGTGTTCGTACGTACTTGAAAGTGGCATGAAGGTGACATTTATTTAGTTTGTGCACACTGCGATTCAATTCATTGTGGTTACCCTTAAATGAACAATATTACTAAGGATAATTAAGAATTAACAACTTGCCTCAATTGTGGAAAACCTTGGTTAGTTTCGCCCATTAATGGAGGTCTCTAAGGTTTTTCCCATCCATGGACTATCTTGACACATCAGCAATATTTTAGGGGACATAAAATCATAATAAATCCGATTACCCAATGAGTAATCAAAAGAGCAATCGCATCCGTCCATTGAAAAAAAAAAAGATTATTATGCGTGTCGACATTGATAACCTCGTTTCATCAAAACACATGATGTAATAAACACTGCTCTAGTTATAACCTCCTCGTCTAGTTCACTTCAATTTTCTTTTCCTTCTATCAAATAACTCGACAGACAAAACATAGGGTTCTTCCATTCACATTATACTGTATTTTCTTGTCTTTTGATAGTCATCAGATTATAGGCACGTTCTAGCACATGAACATCGGTCCTATGGTGGAGCCGAAAAAGGTCGCAGTCAAACTATTTCTTTATTAATATTAATCTATGACAAATATTGACCAGTAATAAATACTGTATATATCTGATGTTGTATCAGTAACCACAACTTGTCGTCACATACCTTTAGTTTGTTGAACTTGAAGATTCTTTGTAGCTGAAAATGCTCGTGATAATGATTGATGGCTAATTAGCTACAACTAGGCGTTGAATAGTAATCAAGGTAAATATACTAATTACTTTGACTGAGGCGAAAACTATGGGCTAAAATGGGTGTAGATAAAATAAATATAATATATATGTGTGTGGCTTGACTTCACGGATACATATGGAGACAGCATTAGTTAAACTGGAAATCGAGGTCGTCAATTTGCCCGAGACTGATTTTAAGTTATAGCACGGGACAACTTTGTCATTGTATTAGGGTATATATAGGTCGTCACTGCCAATAAATATTACATAACATATGTCTTATTTGAAATTTATTCCAAGAAGATCTAAAAGAAAGGATTTACGGTCCCGCATCGTAAGATGCGTCCATACATAGCATGTGAGGTGCATTTTCAAACTAGGTACTGTTATTTTCATTATTTAATACCTCCCTGGCCTAGGGTTTCTTACCATATCAAAGAGAGAGAAAATATCTTAAAACTTAAATAATTAGAAACAGATTCATGAACTTAGCACACTCTACATCACTGTATATATATATATATGTGTATATATACATTGATCATAACAACAAGACATTATTATCGCTCCTCGTACCTCTTAAAGATCCATTGATTCGAGAAAATCCAAAAAATGACCCGTTTAGCCCTTACAATGTGGTGGCCAAGAATGGCCAATAAGAAACAATCATCGTCGTCTTCATCAACAAGAAACTGCTGCTCATCGTCTTCGTTGTGTGGAATATCGAAGCTGATGAGAATTAGGATCAAGAAAAGACACAAACTGTCGTCGTCGTTTTCGGCGAGCTATGATCCATTGAGCTATTCTCTCAACTTTGATAATTTCAGCGGCTCATCGGATGAAGAATATTACTATAAGATCTGTGCTTTCTCGTCGAGGTTTGTCGCTGCGACGGCGCCGCCGCCCAAATCTTTCGATTGCAGAATCTTGGTCTCCACTTCTCATTAGTCACATATAATATATATATATATATATATATAGGTTATTGTAGCTTCTCGGCAATGGGTATAAGCTGAGATTTTTGTCTTATTTACTGTGTTTTACTAGTGACCCTTTTTAGTGAAACTCTTGCCATGGTTTGACGGAGATTGCCGACGCTCACCGACTGTTTTTTTTTTTTTGTTCCTCAAATTTATTGTGCATTTGTCAAATGGTGGCGAACGATATGCATATGATTGTTAAAAAAAAAACAGTTGGATTATATCTATATGTTTTATATACAACGCACTAACAAATTACAACCCCATCTTGTTTAGGTTTCTTATTCTCGAAACTAGTTTTAGTAACTAGGAGCTAAGTGACAACTAAAAAACATATAACTAGGAGCTAAGTGAGCACACTCAATTGGGCATGGTCCTCTCTCCTACCTAACAAGAATTGGTCCAACAGCATTAAGGCTCTAGCATTAAAAAAGGAAAACATAATTTCATTGTTTACAAAAAAATGAGGACCGCTAATAAAAATTAGGAACCGCCGTTGGATTTTCATTCACTAGAATATTACAGACAAAAGTTATATAAATCTAAAACTATATGAGCCCGAAAACAACATCCCAACTACACATTCTAAAGACAAGCACGCGTGACTCACATCGTCCAATACACGAGGTTAAAACGCGCGCGTGTTATGCACGGAAACTAAGGCGGGAGTGGCAAACCTTCGTTGACTCTTTGCAGACATTCCTACTCCTTCCTCCTCTTCGGAAACTTTCAGGAACTCGAAATAGAACTCTGGCGAACTGAAACTGACAGATGCTATGTAGGAGATTTCACTTCAATAATGATATATTATATCATACGCGTGAATGTAAGTAAGAAAAAACAGTTGAAGAGGTAAGCGATCATCTAGTCCTCAGTTGGACACTTGTCGATTCTTACATAGGGTTCACTTTTCATCAGTATAGAAAAGCTTTGATGAATCTATGATTTACTGAGGATATTCATGTCTTTCGATCGGTATGATGATTTGAATTTCTGCAGGATCACCATCTCATCAAAGAAGCTCAAGATCAGAAAAAGATGAGTGAAGAATCCTTTCAATTTATGGAGCCCCATTAAGAAGAATTCAAGTCAAAGCCAATCCATCCATCAAGAATTAGCGATTCTTTGGCTCGAATGAAGGCGAGAAGCTAAAAGATGGAGCAGACGATCGGAAAAGTAGTACTACATGCAAGCCAAGACAAGAACCTCAGCACCGAACAACTCACCGATCACAGTAGGTGGTCTAGCCAGGACGTAATAATGAATCTGAACCCGGGTCGACCCGACCCTAACCCAATACCCGTCGGGCCAAGACCCATCCACAACTACTCGATTCAGACGGGCGAGGAGTTCTCCCTCGAGTTCATGCGTGAACGAGCAAATCCCAGGCAGCAACCTACGCCTAGCCCTAACTTCCCCGAGGCCAATATCCAAAGCAATCCAATCGATCAGCTTAAAAAACCTAACGATGTAATAACAAGTGTGGGCGTACCTATTCAGACATCGTTAAGAAATGCAGCCTCGAAGCTCTTGTGTAGCTATGGCGGCAAAGTCTTGCCTCGCCCCAGAGATAGGAAGCTTCGATACGTCGGCGGGGAGACGAAGATCGTTCGAATATCGAGGAACACTTCTTGGGTCGAGCTTAGGAACAAGACGTTATCTCTCTATGGCGAGCCCCATACGATCAAATATCAGCTCCCAGGCGAGGATTTTGATGCGTTGATAACTGTGTCCTCAGACGAGGATGTTCGCAACATGATGGAGGAGTGTCGAGCCTTTGACGACGGCGCCGAAGAAAAGCTGAGGATGTTTCTCTTTTCGAACGCTGAGGTGGGAGAATCTCAGCTCGTCCTTGATTCTGAAGTTGAATATGTGGCTGCTGTGAATGGAACGGATATTGTATCGAGGAGAAACTCGGTTGTTCGTGAGTGCGTGGATGAGTATTTGGTCGGTTTGAGCAAAGAGGCGAAAGCCAGCCACAGCCTAGCGGAAACCCAATTACAGGACAAGGATTTGCCCGAGAGAAATGATTATGGCGAAAGGAAACATGAAGATGTCAGTAATGTTTCTGGCGATGGTGATGATGATAATGTTAAGTCGTCGGGTTTGAAAGGTTATTCTGATAACTGGGCTGGCGATGAATCAAACGAAGACAATATTCCTCATCCTATTTTCCATTCAGAAAGGTTACACAGGGAACAGTTGGGGACGAATCGTTTGTCCAAATCTGGCGATTCGAGTAGTCCATGGCTAACAGATGTTTCGCAGCAGAAGATCAAAGACTCGAATACGAATATGAAACCCATCGTTGAGAACGCTATCGACCTTCCCAAGGTGACGAGCGTGGATCCAACGCATGATGAGGAGAAACTTATAAAGAATTCTAATGTCGTCTTTCACAACCCTGAGAATCCCATAGATAAACCCGTGGTAGTGCAAATAGGGACTGCCACCCCGATAATGAGTAACAGAAAAGAAGACGACTCCCATGACAAGGCCTTTATTATCGGTGCTACGAATGCAGTTCATAATGACATCCTCATCGATATCAATGACCGTTTCCCTCGTGATTTTCTATCTGAAATGGCACAAACAGATTTCAGAACTGATCATTCAAGATTAGACGTTTCTTCCCTCATGGATCAAGATCATCACGCCTTTACATCTGCACAGATAAACACAGATGGACGTCTATCCGTGGACTATGGTTATCCGCCTTCTTCAGCAACTGTGAAAGAACCAACCGATAAACACGATTCAACTAGCAAGGCATATTCTTTTTCGGCAAAAAGACCCGAGAAGAGCGTTCCTCAAAGCGTGCAGTCGACCCATCCAATGAATTCGAGGACTGCTGAATCTGGCTATGAGGTACTGCCGTTATAGAACTGTAAAATCTTTCTTGCTTTTTTTCGAACTCTATTTGATATGTGCCTCTATTTAGGCTGACAAGAGAGCAGCCCAACCTAAACACGTCCCTCTTCTTGACTTGAGCCAGGAAGCTCTACAGGTTAGTACTGCACTATGCAAACAAATTACGCTTTCTAACCATATATTCACGTCCACTAGTAACGCAGTAACTGCTTACCTCAAAACAGATGATAAAGAACGCAGATCTCGAAGAGCTGAGGGAACTTGGTTCAGGAACCTACGGTACAGTCTACCATGGCAAGTGGAGAGGGTCTGACGTCGCCATTAAGAGAATAAAGAAGAGTTGCTTCATGGGCCGTTCATCCGAGCAGGAGAAACTGGCAAGTTTCTTCATAAGAAGAAGCACTCCCACTAACATTTTCTTGTGATAATCGCCATTTGTTTTTTTTGCAGGCATCGGACTTTTGGCATGAAGCTAATATCCTGTCGAAGCTTCACCACCCCAACGTGGTGGCTTCTTACGGTGTGGTAAGAGACGGGCCCGGAGGGACGCTGGCGACTGTCACGGAGTACATGGTGAACGGGTCTCTGAGACGTGCTTTAGCTTCCAAAGAGAGGTACTCACTCGCCCTTCTGCTTCTTCTTCTTTTACTACCATTCGTTGAGAAACTTTGCTCGTTTCTGATCCATGAATCATTACAAAGGCATCTCAATAAACACAAGCGGCTCCTAATAGCAATGGACGCTGCGTTCGGGATGGAATATCTCCACTCGAGGAACATCGTTCACTTCGATCTGAAATGCGACAATCTGCTCGTCAACTTGAAGGATCCTTCCCGACCCGTATGCAAGGCAAGCCCAAAAACTCAATTAAAATCAGATTGCATACAAAAACATAACGCCACCTTCTGATTTTCGATCAAAACAAAAAGCCAGGTAGGAGATTTTGGGCTGTCTAAGATCAAAAGAAACACCTTAGTGACGGGCGGCGTCCGAGGAACGCTCCCATGGATGGCCCCCGAGCTACTGAGCGGCAGCAGCAACAAAGTCTCGGAAAAGGTAACCCATTCAGGCATTAAAACAAACAGTTTCAGCGTACGAAACTTTTGACGACGCAATAATATATCAGGTCGACGTCTTCTCCTTTGGGATTGTGCTCTGGGAAATCCTCACGGGGGAGGAGCCTTACGCAAACATGCACTACGGAGCGATAATCGGTATGCAATTGCTCTTTATTCTTCTTACAGATTCAGAGATGAGAGACATACCTGTGTATATATTTCTTGGCTGATATTATTTGGTCTGAAAATAGGCGGTATAGTGAATAACACCTTGAGACCGCCGATTCCGGGTTACTGCGACCCGGATTGGAGGTTGCTGATGGAGCAGTGTTGGGCACCCGACCCGAGGAATAGGCCGTCCTTTGCTTACATTGCCAGACAAGTACGGAAGATGTCTGATGCTTGCATGCTTACCAAAGCCGCACAAAAACCAGCAATCTAAGGCATGAAGATTGATGATGATTGATTGATTGTGTAAAAGATTTCCAGCAATTTTTGAACAACAAGACATGAAAATGTGTGTGTAGAAATCCATATAATGAAATATATATATGTAGATTGTGGATATCGGGTGTATCGGATTCTTATTTCTCGGACATATGATCCGGCGACTGTCTTGTAATTCAAGCCCCAATCTCATTCAACGTAATAAGCACAATGTCGAAAAGCAGCTTAACATCCTCAAACGCAGGAATGAATGAAATCGACAACGCGGAGAAACACAAAGCAGAAATACTCATCGACAAAAGGGATTGATTCTGTCAGTGCTTAGCATCTTCGTCTTCGCAGAACTTGGCGTACTGATCAGCGTCCATCAAGCTATTCACCTCTTCCGTGTTGTTCAGCTCAATCTTTATGATCCATCCATCTCCGTAAGGGCTCGCATTAATCTGAATCGAGAATTTAACAGACGAACGAGCCCATGAGGAAAAAACAAAAAACAAAGGGCTCTAGTTTACAAAGACGAACCATAGTAAAAGACTTAAAGGATGTTTTACTCGAAAGACTTACCAAGCCAGGCGAATTGTTGAGCTCTGAGTTTACTTCGACGACTTTCCCAGAAACTGGAGAGTTGATGTCGCTTGTCGCCTTGACGCTCTCAACAGCGCCGAAAGCCGAGCCTTGCTTAACTTGGGTTCCCTCGTCGGGCAATTCGACGTAAACAACGTCGCCCAGGTGGTCTTGAGCGTGATCCGTAATGCCTACTGTCGCTGATTCGCCCTCGACTTTAACCCATTCGTGGGACTCGTAGTACTTCAAGTCCCTGGAAACTGCGAAAGAGACCGTTTCCAAGATAATGATGATAGATAGATCGAAAATTAAAATGTAAAAAGGGTCAGAACTTTCTCCTCTCTACAACATTCATACGTGTCTCAGAAAACGCTGTGTCGTAGAATATTTCGTAATTCACATCCAAGGAAATAAATATCTCCTTATAGATCGGATAGACAGCACAATCGAACCACTGCAGGTGACAGATCGCAGACACAGATTTGAGAAATGTGACGGATAACCAATCGGTATGTGTATGTTTTAAAGGGATGAATCAACGTTAGTGCATGCGAACGATCTTTAAGAGAGAAACACATTACAATAACAAATCGGATCATCATCGCAGGGATCAACATATCATCAATAGCTCTCAGTCAATTATTGCGAATTTATAGCATAAACGTACCATTGGCGAAGCCTCTGCAGCAACGAACCGATATCTGAAGGTACGAGGCAGCCCTCGTTGCCCACAACCTCGAAGCCATGACTTCCGATCAAAAGAAAACAAAATCACCGCTTAAGAAAGAGTTGGCGCAGAAACAACTTAGCAAAGGAGCGCACGAGCTAGCTTATGATATGTCGGGGCAACGTATTAAGGGGTTGGTGGTGGGTTATATTGCAAATTCGTCCTTTTATTTTTAGCTTATTCTCTATTGCCTCACTACTCAATTTTACTCCATACGCTTTAGGGAAATACATTACTTTCTGGAGTTTCAGAATGTTTCTTCAATGCATAACTCACCCAAATAACGATCAATTATTTTGTGTTGCTTTTTAATTTATAAATGTGTACGGACACGCACTACATTTCTCATATTCTCTTTATCTGTCTACGATATGGCTCTATTTATGTTTCGAATTTGCAGACTCTTATATTTGCATGGTTTTCTTGTCCGAAAATCACTAATAATATCATATGTTGCCCTTGAGGGGCTCAAGCTGCCAGCATGATCTGATTTTTGCATCACAAAAAAAACCAATCAAGTCATCTAGCAGCTTCAATCACTCATCGCCAACGGCAAAAACGAAATGATGATAACGGTAAGAAAAGAGGAGCATTCGAGGAGTTGAGTGTGTGTGGAGGAGGATAAAGAAAGTTAAAAGGGCCTTAGAAGAAGAATCATTATGTTGCAGCGTTTGCTAACCTGGCTGGTCGAATCTGGACATGAAGCCATGAATAATCAAAACTGGGGAAGATAAGTGAAAAAGGTAGGTATGTTCCATTATTGTAGTGTCATGCGGCGTTATAGTAAATCATATGTGATCATCAGCCACATCCCATCAAAGACTATACAACAAGAGTTAAAAAGTCAAGAAGTAGATAAACATCCATGACTAAGGGGATGGATGACTTGAGTGAGCTTGAAAATTTTTAAATCTTTAACCATTCCACCACTAATTTTTCATAACCTGCCACTCCTACTATAAGCATAAATCATTAACTTACTCATCGGTCACCTGCTAGTCCGTAGAAATGGAGTCAAGATCTTGGGCTGTGACCTGCCCGTGTAAGGCATCAGCAACAGTAAACCAGTGAAAGGCTCGCACGAATGGATGATCCTTCGTCGGCACAGTCTCGTCATTCCAAACAGTCACGTCCTGAAAATTCGCCCTCGCCTTCCACCTTACTGAGCTCATCCCATGTTTGTTTCTCTCCTCACTCGTCTTTCCCAAAACAAAGCCTTTAACGAAAGGAAAATAAAAATTAGCAAACAAAATCAACCACAGAGCAAAACGAAAACGCCCCTCAAAGATTACCAGAATAACCCTTCGGAATATGGACGGAAGCACCGTGCAATCTCCTTCCCCTGAAGTACGCTTCCTCAGTTCTCAGCCCATCCATCTCCATCCCTGTCAAAAAACACAATCGAGTCAACACGCCAAAAAAGAGTCAGAATCAACACCATCAGGCTAGCTTACCCGTGGCCTTAGGCTTGAAGTAGTGGTTAACGTCCGTCGGCCCATCGTACTTAATACAGCAAGGCAGCTGATGCACCTTGCCCGTTAAATCAACCACCGACGACTCGTCACGGCTCAGATCGACGGAGGCGATTGATGCCGATTCGGAGAGATCCTCAGCTCCGCCGTCCATTCCTCGATACGTCGCAACACAACACCTTCGATCGACCGTAAACCCCTTCGTTGCAATCTATCTAATAAGCCCTAGATATTAGCTTCCCGCGCTTTTTACTGCAAGTTATTGCATAATTTGTGAATTTGTGGGGGAGAAGATTTCGTGATGGGCCTCTGTGAAGAAGCCCTTTTAATTTTCTGAGCCCAAACGCGTAAATAAGTAATCAAATGGCCCAGATAAAATATAAATAAATTTAATAAATAAATAATAAAATAGCAGCATCTGCCACGTAAGCAAAGCAATTAGTGATGGCTCGGTCTTCTATGTTGTCTGTGTCGAGCACCACGTCTGTCCACGTGGGAGCCTGACAACACTTATAGCTATTAGAATATTCCGCACGCAAACAAATTAAGTTTTAATTAAATAACATGTAATAATATTTTTGGGTAGAAAGCGTGCCCTTTAACCAACGTTGTCCTCTCCTTTTAATTTTTTATATTGTTGCTTATAATTTGTTTTAAATTTGATCTAGTAGATTAGTTACCTATTTATCTTTGTAGAATTCAGATCTGGTAGGAAAAATAATAGTTTTAAGGACCCGATTTGTTCATTAACACGTACACTCATTGTTCTGAAATACCATTTCAATGTTATGAAATAACACAAAATGATAACCTGAAAACGGTTCATATTTTATGTCCTTATCTCTAAATTTTGTGTCATTAAACTAAAGTTTTTTCGAAAAGTGTCTTAATTCTATTTTAAAATATTTTCGGCCCCGAAACTTAATAAATCCTTTTATTTGTTTTTTTTGTTTAAAAAGACGTTTCCCTAAAATATTCCGACACAGGCTATAATCGATTTAAATATTAAGTGGAGGCGCCGTACTAGGGTAGGTTATAACGTAAGCACGTGAGTGGGGCTTTTGACCATTACACAAAAGTGCTTCCTTACGTAATTATTTCTCTTTAAATAAATAGTACTAAAGTTAAGAAAGTCGCGGCGGCTAATTCTTTCTCCCTCCCCTTTCCTTCCTTCTTTTTAGTCTTTTTTTTTTTTAATTTTTTTCATCACAAACCATAGCTATCCTTGCTTGCTATGACGAGTTCTCACCGCCCACGATTAATTACACGCTATTCGGTGCTCCTGCCTCCCAACTTTTCTTGATTGCAAAATCGATAATAAATTATTTTGCAATCAACTAATTAATATCTCTCACATGGCCTGCACGCGCCAGATGACAAACGAGGCGCGTGTCCATAAATGACTTCACCTACCTAACTTCTTAAAAGAAAAGGAAAAAAGAAAATGTAAATACAATTAAGCGGCGAGCGTACACGTGAAAGACAAAGTCTGTGAGTCGCACTGTTTACTGAACACGGCCATTTTGTGCCGACGATTGCGGTGACGCGCCGGGGGCCCACAAAAAATATACCCAGATTTTGAGGATTTTTTATTATTTATTTATTTATTTATTTTTCCTTTGTGGAAGGAAGGACAATTGGCATTAAATGAGGCGCAACACAAAGAGAATACTCTATCCATTCCATTCTCTTTCTCAAACTCGTTTCCTATTATTAAAGAAGCTGCTCATATAATACACACTCTCTCTCTTATATCATATGGCGTCGGCGCGTGAGGGACACTACAGGGGCGTACGGAAGCGGCCGTGGGGACGCTATGCGGCGGAGATACGCGACCCTCTGAAGAAGACGCGCGTATGGCTGGGAACGTTCGACACGCCGGAGGAGGCGGCGCTGGCCTACGACGGCGCCGCCAGAACACTCCGCGGCGCAAAGGCCAAGACGAACTTCCCGGAACCGCCGCCGACGGAACTGAAACTGGACCTCAACTCTCCTTCCGATCACCGCCACGGCCACCATCACATATTCTCCGCCGCTCCTCCTCCGCCGTCTAACCGTCTGATCATCCCCGATTTTTCGCACTCGGTAAGGGTCTTCGGGTCCCAGCCTCCTCCTCCGGCGGGAGGAGGCGAGGTGTTTTCACCGTCGCCGGCGCCGACGTTGAATTTGTTCGGCGTCGTGAAACGTGGGCTTCCCTTTGATTTGAACGAGCCGCCGCCGTTATGGATGCCGTGAACGAAACGTACCTCTTTAATTTGACGCTCTTGTTAGATGCTTTTGTTCCATCTATCCGTCGACGCAGATTTTATGTTAATTTTTTTTTTCGGACTGTGTATATATTTTGATCGTACGAGTCTTTCGTTTCTTCGTTGCTGTAATGATGCCCAGATTTGATTAATTATGAACTTAACTTCTTTCAAGCTATTCGACATGGCATGTGTTTCCTCTCTTTTGCAGGAAATTAGTTCTAAACAAAAATCAAATTATATATAAAAGTTCCATAAATTTCCGGAAAATCATAAATGTACCTGCAAATGCGTATTTATTCGGCTCTCTTCTCTCATGCCTATTTTTAACTAAAACAAAAGTTAGCTTCCCTTGGAGTTGGGTTGATTTAATTACTTGGAATGGATAGTATAACATACTTACGAATTTTAGATTTTCAACCAAAACTAATAAACTGATAAAGATAAGTATACAATGATGACTTTAATTAGAGCAAAATAACTGCAATTTAAAGGAAAATTTAAGGAGTTTGAATGGACCCGTCTTACAGCAGGGTAATAAATACAATAAATAAGTCGCCCATCCATGGGACAAATATTATTGAATTTATGCCCACAATTTGGTTTCTTTAATTGGAGGCTTAAAAAGACAGAGGTAGGTAGGGCTACCTAAAAGACGTCAAAATACTTTATGGTAATGTGGTGGCCTTAGTGGGTGGTATTTTAAGCAATAATTAAATATGAATATATAAAATTAATTATTTATATACTTGTTGAGATAGATTAAATATATATAGAGAGAGAGAAGACTTTGAGCGTCTTGTGGGTCATATCATATGCCGTCTTTTGAGTTGCTTTCGCCACCTTTTATTTATTTATTTTATATTTCTTAAATCTCTCTGTCTTTCCTTGGAATCTGTCGGCTCCCTTACCACCATACAATAGAATACACCACACTTACAACCGTAATTATTAATTCAAATCTTATCTAAATCATCTATGTCTGACTAAATCAATCCTCACCCTTCTTTCTGTCTGATTAAATAAAGACTTTCATTTCGCTTTAAAAGATTTTGACTATTTGAGTGCATATAGATTCGGACTATACGATATCAACTATTAGACACCTCTCCCTTTTCTTTATCTAGACCAATACCAAAATAAAATATGGTCATATAGGTTTAGTCTAAGTATGTACTCGCTACTAATTAAATCGGTTAATCAACTATATTAGTGGAGAATAAAAATAAGGAAAGCTAGGCAATTTGGGTTGGTTCGCGACACATCCTTTCAAATTAAATAGGCTTGGAGCTATTTAACTTCTTTTTCTTTTTTTTCCCCCTTATGTCGCCATAGTCCATTATGCTATGAATTAATTTAACGGGAAATTTGAATTCAGACATGTCAGAAATTTAATTTAAGATTCAGATCATGTCAGAAAAAACTTTAATTTAAAGGAACCAATTTCTGTAAAATTTAGAGACACGACCTAACTTAAAAAAGTGGTATAAAACTTATATGAACTGATATAGGATGATCGTTTTGTGTTACAAACTTTCAACATATTGTTATTTGAGAACAATGAAATGGTGCTGCAGAAATGAACGGGATGATCATTAACGGTATCGGATTATCGTTTTGTGTTACAAAAGTTCAACATATTGTATTTCAGAGCAATGAAGTGGTACTGCAAAAATCGGGTCTTTAAAACTAATTTTTTCCTAATTGGCTTGGATCCTAAATGAAACTTCTAACGGAGCCTGAAATGTAAAGTCCCTTAATTTAATTATAGAATTGAAACATGTATAATATTAAATTTAAAAAGTTTGATAGGATAACCGTGATGAGGGATAATAATTAGAAAATATGAACCAGTTATATGGCACTGGTGGTCAATAAGGTCACGGATCAATGATTCAACATCAATCATGGTTTATTTAGACTAATTGCTAAAAAAAGGTCGCAAGCGAATATTTCCTGTGTCCCTATAAAAGTTAGCTTTAAAATAACAATTAAAGCTGGGCGTAATAATCTGCATCAATGGCATAATTACCATTGCGATTAAATCATAAATTTACTTTTTCCGTAAAAACTCCAAAATGGTTCAAATACTCCTATGGCACTAGTGACATGTCACATAGATGATGATGGTAATAATAATAATAATAATAATAATAATAATAATAATAAAGAAATTATTTATGATTATTACGTCGAATTTTCAATAAGCAGCAGACACGTTTTGGAAAAGGTCAAAATGTTCATTCACATACATTACGTATCCGGCGATGGTCCCGATCGCCTAATCAAGTGATGAAGATGTTATTTTTTATTTTTTCCTTTTCTTTTAATATCGAATTATACTTTATTATATTTGTACATATTACATGTATATTTTCATTTTTGAGATGAAAGAAACCCGTTTTTTCAGTTGTCGAAAATATAAGATATGAAAATCAATATGATCATATGAAACAAAGAATAAATTATAGATGTTTATTTATTTTTATCATATAGATAACCTGAAACATGATGATTTTATTATTTAGATGAATATAGAATTAAGACAATGGGCTTTTACAATTTAGGCCCCTTCATAGTTTAAAATTATGTTTCAGGCCCCTGTCAAATTATAGTTTTAAGAACCCGATTTCTGCAGTACTACTTCATTGTTCTGCCTTCATTGTTCAGCAATATCATTTCATTGTTTTTCCAGTACCACTTCATGTTATGCAGCACCACTTCATTGTTTTGAAGTAACACAAAATGATCATCCGATACCACTTCATATACCCATTATAAACGCATGTGTAAATCTAGGTTCTTATCTCAAAATGATATAAAAATTGGGTCCTTTAAACAATAATTTTTGTGACTAGGTCTGAAATCTATTTTAAAATATCTTCTAGGGCCTTGTCACGTAATTACACCTTAAAACAATAAAAAAAAAAAGAAGAAAATTTGGAACCAAAGAGGCGCAGCAATTATTAATTACACCTTAAAAACAATAAAAAAAGAAGAAAATTTGGAACCAAAGAGGCGCAGCAATTATTATCAAGTAGTTGCGGGGTCGAGCCGAAAATATTGAAATTTGAGTAGTGACTTGACCTGTGAGATGTACGTTGGAAATTAATAATTTTAATTTAACTATAAAAAATAAAGTGAAAACTACGTTAATGCGCCGAGCATTAAACACGATAGATTATCCAATCGATGTGTGTGTTTGTGTGTGTCGCTTTTGGTAGTTGTACCCAACGCAGCCGACTCAACCTCTCCCTGTCGTTAAATCGCAGGCAACTAAATAAATAGATCTCATAGATTACGCTTTATTTATTTAAGTAAAATAATAATGACTCATCGTTAATTAATTCTAAATTTGATGGGCGCGCACTATCGCCTTGCTTTGTCCTGACTAGGCCAATGTTCTAGGCTCTTGCCATCTAAGAGCTGCATCATCTTTTTTCTTTCTGTTGCTAAAATAAATATTTATGTACATGCTTTATTAAGAAATCGTTACCGAAAATACGGAGAAAATCTATTTTATTTTCCTTAAATTAAAAGTTGACGGCGTTAGTTAA
Source organism: Craterostigma plantagineum (assembly GCA_027422505.1). Taxonomy (NCBI): domain Eukaryota; kingdom Viridiplantae; phylum Streptophyta; class Magnoliopsida; order Lamiales; family Linderniaceae; genus Craterostigma; species Craterostigma plantagineum. The sequence continues at coordinate 27,606,406 of JAPQWV010000003.1, read as the reverse complement.
ACGTCCCCCCAAAAAAGCTCTTGCTTTCGACATCCGCTTCGTTGTGGGGCCCACGTCTCGCCGCTTCTTCACTAACATTTCACGCGTAGCACATTGGCCCACGCGGCACCTTTGACTAAATAATTAAACTTAAAAAAGAATATCAGTTAAATACCACGAGTATGGTTGGAGCTTGGAACTTAATATTTATGTATGTAGTACAACGCGACATTTATTTCGGTGTGGCTTCAAAGTTTTGTATTTTCATTCTATATTAAATATTTCGATTTAACTACGAAAACGAAAATATAAATTGGATCGCAGACTATTGACTTTCTTTAGCTAGACGGTGTGTCCGTACACATACGGATTACGGACCAAAACCTTTTCGACCCGATTTTCACGGGTCAAGTTCGCGGGCGGCGTCTCTGTTGCTTAGCGGCGGCGGTCGAGATCGGTAATAATAAGATTAAACATACCGCTTCTTATTTACATCACACCATCACATAACGCTTATGAAAATCAATCAGATCAGAACAACATGACGTTGAAAAATAAGGAAGATATAATTAAAGTTTCTGAACTTAACTTAAGATCCATCTAAAAGAACTATAAAAATAGAAGTAAATCGAACTATCGCCTTTTAAAACCCCACATCAGTCTCCGGCGGCGGAGGCAGGTTCAGATCCAAGACGTAACCCACGCTGACCGGCGTGCTCGGCCCACAAACACCCACCACGGCGGACACCGCCGAGTCCGACGTGCTGTTCTCCGCCGCCTCGAAGACTCGCCTAAGCCCGTTGACCACCTGCGGCGGCCGCAAAACAACCGTCCTCTGAAACGGCGGAACCTCGACGACGGCGCTGCTCCCATGGCTGGGACTTCCGGCGACGACCGGAAAGTTCGTCTTGGCCCTGTGCCCGCGGAACCGCAAGGAGGCGGCGTCGTAGGCCATGGCGGCTTCCTCCGCCGTGTTGAACGTTCCCAGCCAGACACGTATCCTCTTGTTGGGGTCTCTGATCTCCGCCGCGTACTTTCCCCACGGTCTCCTCCTCACACCACGGTAACGGATTTCAGAAGCGCCGCCGCCGCCGCCGGCGGACTTCGAGCGATCAGTCGCCTTGGTCGTTGTCCTCGGAGGCATTCTTTTTATTTTTTTTTTCTTTATAACATTTACGTGTATGTTTTGTGCGTACGTGGACCGATAATCAATGTACTTATCTTTGTAGAAATGTGAGAGAGAAAGAGAGCGAGAGATGGTACGCTATAAATTCTAATTTTATTACTTGGAGAGGGAGATTACGCTGGCGGCTTGACAAAATGTTGTGTGTGAACGGCTCAATTTGTTTGACTGTTAATTTTTGGACTTTGTGTAACCATGTTTTTACTTTACCCAGGGTTGGTTAAAAGAAAATTGGAAAATTCCTATTATGTCCATGCATTTAGGCTTTTTCAGCTGGTATTCAAGGTTATTTCCAATATCGATAGGAACTCATGTGTTTAAGACTTTTGTAGTTGGTGCACAAAATATTTTTCAATTTCGGTTGCTAATCAACAACCACTAATGCATGACGTCGTGATTTTAAATGACAAAAAAACAGATTTTTCTAGGTATAAAGCTCACTAATTGCTAATGGGATTCTCGGATTGACAAAAAAAAACGTTGATATACCTAAAAATCACATTTGTTAGTTTTTGAAAATCACGATGTCATACAAAAGTGATCCTGCCTCGAAAATAAATTTATCACCAGTTGGAAATGCCATCGACATAGGGATACTAATCGAAATTGAAGGATATTGGGCGTGCCAGAAAATTTCAAACAAATTAATACCTATTGGAAGTGAAATAAGTTTGAGCACCAACTCAAAGTTCATAAACAAGGGAAATTAAAAAGAAAAAGGGGAATCTATAGAAAAATACCCATTTGTATAACAAATTTGCAAGCCAGTACCCTCTCAGTGTTTTTTGAGATGTAAATACATACTAGAATAAATTTTTACACATTGGTACCTGTTCCGACGCGAGGTACGTTATATAACATAATTAGGTACCATAGAGAACGTATTTTGGTACATATCGCAGTGAGAAAATGGCAAATCACATAACACATTAATATACCATATGAAAAAGTATATAAGAACAATATATGAGTACCATATAAATGTGAGACTTAATAGGTAAATAAATATGAAAAAGTACATCAAGAATGAAAAATTGTACAAGGCAAACGGATAATTATATAAAAATTTATTGCAAATATGCGTTAGTTTTATATGTAAGGTTTAATTTTAAAGCAAGACATGACATGACGATAAAACGAAGCAGAAAGCCCAAGCTCAGTAAGCATTTGACACGTGGGAGATAAACAAAATATTGGGGACAACAAACGAGTGTGGATGTGGACCAAAGCAGTTTCAAATCACACGCGCGACGCGCTCGATGCGTCGTCTACTCCACGCGCATTCCCTTTTCATTTTTAAGATGAGGCCCATTTACTCATCAGTGGTTGAAAATATAAATGGGCCGATTGTTTCCCAAGCGTACAAACACCAATACTAAACTTTACTTTCGCTGTTTCGATTCCCAAAGAGGTACTACAAGACATATTTTCATGAGAGTAGCAAGTCCATAGTTGTCATAGATAGAAAAGTCATAGAAATAGGGAAGGATCACACACATCTTTGTATTGTTTGTTTATCGAATAAGATAAAGAAGAAGCTTCATCGTGAAAAATATTAAAGATTTAACTAGGCTTTGTCTATACTCCGAGCTCAGAATTCAGAAATTGGGGGGAAAGATTATTACTAGTAATATTAGAGTATTGTTGAATGAATACACACACCGACAGTATAACGTTGCATATATCCAGCAAAGCAAGCTCCACAAATCCATTCTACATATTTATTTTTCAAAAATTGAGTGAATAATTGCGATAATGATATATACAAATTGCGACGATTCTATTCCATTTCCAATCCGAATCCATCTTCTTTCACCACGCAGCAACTCCCAAGAAACTGCAAAACCAAATAATTAATTCATCAAGAAAAAGAACAGTCGCATAAAACTCAAACCCCATATGATTTATTTGTATATATAAAAGAAATCATCACGGCCGCAGAAAGAACACCATACCATATCTAGCAATAATCGGAAGTGAAATAAATAAAAAGGATAAACATCGAAATAAATAAATAAACTTTTTCTTTCGAGCAAACCTTGTCGCTCGAATGGCGAAGTGAGAAGAGAGCGCTCGAAAGAAGAAATTGGCTCCGTGTAAGAACATCACAACGCCCGTACATCCCAGAAGGAAAAATTCGAACATTTTCCTTCTTTATTATGTTATGATCTTAAATGTTAATTAGATCTGAGGAAGACTATCAGCTGCAGATGAATGGAAAGCTAGCGGCTTGATTTGCTCTCTCCTATCTATATTTATTATCTAAAGAGACGAATATAAAAATTGTATATTTAATTAATATTAGTTAGTAGGGCATGAGATGGGTTGGGGGGTTTGGTAATTTATTACCGTTTGGGGGCCAAAGTCCCGTGTCTTTTTGTATTTGTGGATTACCCAATTGCTATTTTCTATTTTGTTATTTTTTAGGATATTTAGTTGGTGTTTCGAATATGGATGGATAGAATATCGCATATGTTGTGGAATATAATCATAATTATTGAACCCATAATTATCCTATGGATTATTTATTATTTGAGTAGACATATATATGACCTGGAATACATTGGTTGGTAAAAGTGGGTTGTCTCGGTAAGTACGCATAGACGATGATGTTGTTTTCTTAAAGTATTTATCCAATCATGTTGTTTTATTATATAATTTATCCAATCCTATAATTGCTGAAACAGCTTTCCTCCTTGTGGCCATGGGATCAAGGCAATCGCCTTTTTTTTTTATCCCTATATAATTGATATAGTGGGATCGAAATTAAGAGATATTTAGATTCGAGTCGAATGAAATTAATTGATGGGTTATGGTGGAAAATACTTGATAAAAATAATGTCAAATTATATTGAATAACACCGCCCAAAACGTCACTCTTCAGATCTTTCATGGCTACCTTTTTTTGGCGGTGGGCGAGCTTATTAAACTTTCCAAAAAAAAAAATATATTTTTTCGGCGTCTTTGTTGATTTTCTTGTTTTGTCGTTCCGTCTACCGTCGTTGCTGAAAAATACTACATCTGTTACTTAACAAAAGTTGTTTTAGAATTTATTTTTGTTTTTAAATACAAATCGTTTTACAGTTTTCAAGATAAAAATATTAATCATTTCCAGTTTTATCCTTATATTAAATAGAAATTGTTAAATACTCCCTCTGTCCCAGTAATTTATGGACATTTGGGGTGTGACGCGGTTTTTAAGAAACTGAATATTTTAATAATATAGCACAATTAAAAGGTAAAAAAGTGTATATTTTGACACGTCGTTAAAGAATATTTAATATTATTATATTACTTATTTGTGATGATTTTTTACTAAATAAGGAAATGTACAAAAGATGTGGAACACCCGATTTAGTAAAATGTACAAAAGATATTGGGACAGAGGGTGTATAAAATAATATAACTAATTAAGGGTATGATTGAGATTTTACTGTATTTCTTACTATGCGTGTAATATCTTTAAACGACTTGTATTAAGGAACCGAGGGAGTAACATCCTTTCATAGTAATGCTGGTCTTCGGGCCGGCCCGGAACGGCCCGAAAAATCAGTGAATAACAGAAGTCCATGGAACAGAAATCAAAGAAATAATCACTGAATGGAACGACGGCAACTACTAACGGAAATATAATCGACTCATTACAACAAGTCAACAATGACTCTAAACGCGCGAATATAGAAGTAGAAATATAATCAACAAAAGGATGCCATCGCATAACAAACACTCTTTTTTATCTTCGACAAGACAAAGCGAAATTATTGAAAAAGTCGTCGAACTGTTTCAATTTAATTACAACAAAGATGAAAAAAAGAACAAGCCAATGCCTCCATTGTGTGTCTCTAAGAGACAGAGAGAATCCTCAGGCCGCTTTAGCTTGCTGCAATAATCCCAACGATAGTACTTAGTTTAGTTAAAAGGGGATAACTGAAATAACTAACCTTTAACGGCCAACTGAAAGCCCAACTATAGTAGAATGTTAGAATTTTAATTACAACTTACTCGCTTCTCTTCTTCCATTTTAGCCTTGATGAATGAGTACGCTGCAACTCCAGCTATTGCAATGGAAGTTCCAATGCCAGTTTGCAGTGAGATCTTATTACCTACATAGCAAAAAAAAAAAAACATGAAATCAAATTAAAAAAAAATTAATACCATCAAGCAGATTTAATTTAGCGTACTCACCGAAGACCAAGATTGAGAATCCAATAACGAAAACACGCTTGAGAACGTTCCCTACAGCATGAGTCAGCGGCGCAACCCTCTCGAGGGTGTTCGTCGCCAACTGAATGAAAAAAAAAAAGAAAAAAATGGTTTTTGAGGCTTTATGCAAAATGGGCAATGGAAGAAACGGGTAAAGATTCGATCTTTCTCTCTTTTTCGTACCTGATTGTAGAGGTGATAGAACATTCCGACCCAAAAGAGATCGGTGACGAACTTGGTGGTCCCCACCTTGGCTATGGCGTCGTTAAAACCGCTCTGTAATAGCTGAGGCCCTTCGAACTGCACATTTTTTTTTATTACACGACAAATGTTATTACAGTGATTAAAAAGAAACAGTGAAATAAGTAGAACATAGACAAATCTTGACTTACTGTTGGGATTTAGTGACCCAAGAACTCGTCTATGCGATGCTAAGATCGGTGGGAACGAGTTGGGAATCGATTGGGGATGAGATCGGACCAAACGTGCGCCGAAACGAGGTCGCTGCCCGCGTTCACAGCCACGCGCAGCAAGGGTCACGGCCGTGACAAGGCGTGTAAGTGGCCGTGACGCGTAGCAGTTTCTTGATAACTGCTATGACCGAATTTCTGAGTCAAGTAGGAACCTTCTAGGTCTTTTATCTTCTATAAATAGACCGAATTAGCTCGATCTTTGTACTGTGAGTTGAGAGAGTAAGCTTAGAACTTGTAATCTCTGTAAAGTGTTCGGAATATAATCGAAGCGTTGATCCGTGGACGTAGACCATTTCTTGGGTCGAACCACGTTAAACCCCTGTTTTTCGCTGCGTTTTTCTTCTCTATTTTTCGAGTCGTTCTGTATACACGTCGGCCTTTCAACCCGATAACGACTAAACCCTCGAAACCTTATCCAAAGGCGAATCTATTGGCGCGGTTTTCTCAACAAGTGGTGCGGCGAGGCGTTGGAACGAGACGCGATTCTCAGATGGCGCAAAATAGGTTCGATATAGAGAAATTCACCGGCGAAAATGATTTTGGGCTGTGGAAGCTCAAGATGAAGGCGGTCTTGACTCAACAAGGCTTAGAGGAAGCCTTGAAAGAGGAGAAGGAGATGCTCCCCACGACCTTGACGGCGGATGCAAAGGCGAAGATTCGATCGAAGGCGCACGGCACTCTAATCTTGAGCCTTTCCGATCAAGTCTTGAGGAAGGTTTCGAAGGAGACGAAACCTGACGAATTATGGAAGAAGCTTGAAGAACTCTACATGACGAAGACTCTAGCGAGGCGGCTATACCTTAAGCAAGCTCTATTTTCGTTCAAATAGTGGAAGAAAGATCAATTGAAGAGCAACTTGATCAATTCCAGAAATTAACCCTTGATCTTGACAACGTTGAAGAGGAGCCAATGAAGGATGAAGACAAGGCTCTACTTCTGCTTTGTGCGCTTCCTAAGAGCCACGAAACCTTCAAAGAGACGCTGCTATATGGGCGAGAAGCGCTAAAGCTGGACGATGTGTTGTCAGCGCTCTCTTCGAAGCAACTCAATACTCGAAGCGAGGCTCGAGTGGATCCCTCGGCGGAGTTGCTGCACGTTAGGGCGAAATCTACAAAATGGGGTGTCAAGAATTCGAAGAAGGACGAAAGGGGAGAGCCAAGAAGTCCCATAAGATGTTATCACTGCCACGAAGAAGGCCACATTCGACGGTATTGCCCAACTCGGCCAAGGTACACTTCACAAAACCCTAAATCTTGTGATGAGGCGGATTTTGTCGTAGATGGTTATGAGTCGGCCGAGATTCTCACGGCTTGTGGGCAAAAGACGGGCAAGGAGTGGGTTTTAGACTCGGGGTGCACGTTCCACATAACGAGCAACAAGTCTTGGATCGAAGATTACAAGGAAGTCGAAGGCGAAACGGTGGTTCTTGGCAATGATGTTATATGCAAGGTTCATGGGACTGGTAAGGTACGTTTTAAGCTTGATGCAGGTGGTATAAGGGTTCTTGATGGTGTTAGATACGTTCCCGAGCTGAAGAGGAACCTAATCTCAGTTGGGATGATGGATGATGCGGGTTACATGATGAAAACTGAGGCTAAGCACATCAAGATGTTCAAAGGAGGGCGATTGGTCATGCGAGGGTTCAAGAAGAATGGGATTTACGTTCTTGAAGGGCATGCTTTGAATGGAAGAAAGCTGGGGACTTCAAGAACACGTAAAGGACGTCGAAACGATCAAAGGCGCAAAGGGAGTCATTGCCTCGAGGTGGAGAACGACTCAAGGCAAGGCGGGATAAAAGCTGAGTTTTCCCAAAGTGATAGCGATGACAGCTTGAGGTGGAGAGGCTTCGATAGCGATGAAGGCGAGCCATCCACGAAAGCACAGACCCAAGGGCTGATTGCGAGGTCTCAAAGGAAGCCATTCGATAGCTGCAAGTGGTTCGAGAAGGAGGATCACAGAGCTAAGGTAACGATGGGCCAAACCGAGCCTAATTCGGTTGTTTCGATGAGGAAGGCATGCGTTGGTTTGCTTCCTCTTGTTCTATCAATCTATTTGATGAAGCGTTCCAAGGCCCTGCGATGAGGGCGGGGCGGAGAAAGGTCGAGCTACGAAGGAAAGAAGGTTCGAGGTGGAATTCGAGGGTCGAGAACAATCGTTTGCCTTTGTTGAGAGAAGAACTTCTTGAAGTCGAGTCGAGTTCTTGGTTCAAGGTGGAGATTGTTGGGATTTAGTGACCCAAGAACTCGTCTATGCGATGCTAAGATCGGTGGGAACGAGTTGGGAATCGATTGGGGATGAGATCGGACCAAACGTGCGCCGAAACGAGGTCGCTGCCCGCGTTCACAGCCACGCGCAGCAAGGGTCACGGCCGTGACTCAGGGCAGAATGGCTGAGCCCGTCGCTGTCGTGGCCGTGACAGTTGCAACTCCAAGCCGTGAAGCACCTCTGAAGCAGCGATAACGCGCGAAAGTCGGTTCGAACGAGTCACGGCCGTGAAGAGGGATGCTCGAGGCCGTGACTAAGAGCAGTAGCTGAAGAATTGGAGCCCCCGATCAAGTCACGGCCGTGACAAGGCGTGTAAGTGGCCGTGACGCGTAGCAGTTTCTTGATAACTGCTATGACCGAATTTCTGAGTCAAGTAGGAACCTTCTAGGTCTTTTATCTTCTATAAATAGACCGAATTAGCTCGATCTTTGTACTGTGAGTTGAGAGAGTAAGCTTAGAACTTGTAATCTCTGTAAAGTGTTCGGAATATAATCGAAGCGTTGATCCGTGGACGTAGACCATTTCTTGGGTCGAACCACGTTAAAACCCCTGTTTTTCGCTGCGTTTTTCTTCTCTATTTTTCGAGTCGTTCTGTATACACGTCGGCCTTTCAACCCGATAACGACTAAACCCTCGAAACCTTATCCAAAGGCGAATCTATTGGCGCGGTTTTCTCAACAAGTGGTGCGGCGAGGCGTTGGAACGAGACGCGATTCTCAGATGGCGCAAAATAGGTTCGATATAGAGAAATTCACCGGCGAAAATGATTTTGGGCTGTGGAAGCTCAAGATGAAGGCGGTCTTGACTCAACAAGGCTTAGAGGAAGCCTTGAAAGAGGAGAAGGAGATGCTCCCCACGACCTTGACGGCGGATGCAAAGGCGAAGATTCGATCGAAGGCGCACGGCACTCTAATCTTGAGCCTTTCCGATCAAGTCTTGAGGAAGGTTTCGAAGGAGACGAAACCTGACGAATTATGGAAGAAGCTTGAAGAACTCTACATGACGAAGACTCTAGCGAGGCGGCTATACCTTAAGCAAGCTCTATTTTCGTTCAAAATGGTGGAAGAAAGATCAATTGAAGAGCAACTTGATCAATTCCAGAAATTAACCCTTGATCTTGACAACGTTGAAGAGGAGCCAATGAAGGATGAAGACAAGGCTCTACTTCTGCTTTGTGCGCTTCCTAAGAGCCACGAAACCTTCAAAGAGACGCTGCTATATGGGCGAGAAGCGCTAAAGCTGGACGATGTGTTGTCAGCGCTCTCTTCGAAGCAACTCAATACTCGAAGCGAGGCTCGAGTGGATCCCTCGGCGGAGTTGCTGCACGTTAGGGCGAAATCTACAAAATGGGGTGTCAAGAATTCGAAGAAGGACGAAAGGGGAGAGCCAAGAAGTCCCATAAGATGTTATCACTGCCACGAAGAAGGCCACATTCGACGGTATTGCCCAACTCGGCCAAGGTACACTTCACAAAACCCTAAATCTTGTGATGAGGCGGATTTTGTCGTAGATGGTTATGAGTCGGCCGAGATTCTCACGGCTTGTGGGCAAAAGACGGGCAAGGAGTGGGTTTTAGACTCGGGGTGCACGTTCCACATAACGAGCAACAAGTCTTGGATCGAAGATTACAAGGAAGTCGAAGGCGAAACGGTGGTTCTTGGCAATGATGTTATATGCAAGGTTCATGGGACTGGTAAGGTACGTTTTAAGCTTGATGCAGGTGGTATAAGGGTTCTTGATGGTGTTAGATACGTTCCCGAGCTGAAGAGGAACCTAATCTCAGTTGGGATGATGGATGATGCGGGTTACATGATGAAAACTGAGGCTAAGCACATCAAGATGTTCAAAGGAGGGCGATTGGTCATGCGAGGGTTCAAGAAGAATGGGATTTACGTTCTTGAAGGGCATGCTTTGAATGGAAGAAAGCTGGGGACTTCAAGAACACGTAAAGGACGTCGAAACGATCAAAGGCGCAAAGGGAGTCATTGCCTCGAGGTGGAGAACGACTCAAGGCAAGGCGGGATAAAAGCTGAGTTTTCCCAAAGTGATAGCGATGACAGCTTGAGGTGGAGAGGCTTCGATAGCGATGAAGGCGAGCCATCCACGAAAGCACAGACCCAAGGGCTGATTGCGAGGTCTCAAAGGAAGCCATTCGATAGCTGCAAGTGGTTCGAGAAGGAGGATCACAGAGCTAAGGTAACGATGGGCCAAACCGAGCCTAATTCGGTTGTTTCGATGAGGAAGGCATGCGTTGGTTTGCTTCCTCTTGTTCTATCAATCTATTTGATGAAGCGTTCCAAGGCCCTGCGATGAGGGCGGGGCGGAGAAAGGTCGAGCTACGAAGGAAAGAAGGTTCGAGGTGGAGTTCGAGGGTCGAGAACAATCGTTTGCCTTTGTTGAGAGAAGAACTTCTTGAAGTCGAGTCGAGTTCTTGGTTCAAGGTGGAGATTGTTGGGATTTAGTGACCCAAGAACTCGTCTATGCGATGCTAAGATCGGTGGGAACGAGTTGGGAATCGATTGGGGATGAGATCGGACCAAACGTGCGCCGAAACGAGGTCGCTGCCCGCGTTCACAGCCACGCGCAGCAAGGGTCACGGCCGTGACTCAGGGCAGAATGGCTGAGCCCGTCGCTGTCGTGGCCGTGACAGTTGCAACTCCAAGCCGTGAAGCACCTCTGAAGCAGCGATAACGCGCGAAAGTCGGTTCGAACGAGTCACGGCCGTGAAGAGGGATGCTCGAGGCCGTGACTAAGAGCAGTAGCTGAAGAATTGGAGCCCCCGATCAAGTCACGGCCGTGACAAGGCGTGTAAGTGGCCGTGACGCGTAGCAGTTTCTTGATAACTGCTATGACCGAATTTCTGAGTCAAGTAGGAACCTTCTAGGTCTTTTATCTTCTATAAATAGACCGAATTAGCTCGATCTTTGTACTGTGAGTTGAGAGAGTAAGCTTAGAACTTGTAATCTCTGTAAAGTGTTCGGAATATAATCGAAGCGTTGATCCGTGGACGTAGACCATTTCTTGGGTCGAACCACGTTAAAACCCCTGTTTTTCGCTGCGTTTTCTTCTCTATTTTTCGAGTCGTTCTGTATACACGTCGGCCTTTCAACCCGATAACGACTAAACCCTCGAAACCTTATCCAAAGGCGAATCTATTGGCGCGGTTTTCTCAACAAGTGGTGCGGTGAGTGTGGATCGAACACGCTCACCGCACCACTTGTTGAGAAAACCGCGCCAATAGATTCGCCTTTGGATAAGGTTTCGAGGGTTTAGTCGTTATCGGGTTGAAAGGCCGACGTGTATACAGAACGACTCGAAAAATAGAGAAGAAAAACGCAGCGAAAAACAGGGGTTTTAACGTGGTTCGACCCAAGAAATGGTCTACGTCCACGGATCAACGCTTCGATTATATTCCGAACACTTTACAGAGATTACAAGTTCTAAGCTTACTCTCTCAACTCACAGTACAAAGATCGAGCTAATTCGGTCTATTTATAGAAGATAAAAGACCTAGAAGGTTCCTACTTGACTCAGAAATTCGGTCATAGCAGTTATCAAGAAACTGCTACGCGTCACGGCCACTTACACGCCTTGTCACGGCCGTGACTTGATCGGGGGCTCCAATTCTTCAGCTACTGCTCTTAGTCACGGCCTCGAGCATCCCTCTTCACGGCCGTGACTCGTTCGAACCGACTTTCGCGCGTTATCGCTGCTTCAGAGGTGCTTCACGGCTTGGAGTTGCAACTGTCACGGCCACGACAGCGACGGGCTCAGCCATTCTGCCCTGAGTCACGGCCGTGACCCTTGCTGCGCGTGGCTGTGAACGCGGGCAGCGACCTCGTTTCGGCGCACGTTTGGTCCGATCTCATCCCCAATCGATTCCCAACTCGTTCCCACCGATCTTAGCATCGCATAGACGAGTTCTTGGGTCACTAAATCCCAACAATAATTGGCTTTAGAGAGGAACCCCACAAGCTTATACCGGGTCGGGTTTGGGCTGGAATTGGGTCTGAAAAAAAATCCCTACATGATGCGGTGAGCGTGGACGGACACGTGAGGCGTGAGGGTGCCTGCAGACGGAAAAAAAAAAAAAAAAAATTCTAGCCCGGATACGTTGTGGGTGGTGTGTCCCCGGCCCTTGGAGGACGATTGGTGAATCTGCGGTGAAAAGCGCTTGGTGCAGGGATTGCGGAGAAGCGCTTGAGGCAGATAATCGTCGAAGGGGAGGCCCGTTGTGTGGTCTTGAGTTTGAGGGGAGGATTGTTGGGTTGAGTGTGCAAACCCAAGAAATGTCCCACACCGGTTGAGAGAAAAATAATTAAGTGGTTTATAAGCTTGTGGGTTCACTCCCTCTATTGCCAATTGGTTTTAGAGAGGAACCCCACAAGCTTATACCGGGTTGGGTTTGGGCTGGAATTGGGTCTAAAAAATCCCTACATGGTGCGGTGAGCGTGGACGAAGGCGTGAGGGTGCCTGCAGACGGAAAAATTCTAAGCCCAAATACGGTGTGGGTGGTGTGTCCCCGGCCCCTTGTGAGGACGATTGGTGAATCTGCGGTGAGAAGCGCTTGGTGCAGTGATTGCGGAGAAGCGCTTGGTACAGATAATTGTCGAAGGGGAGGCCCGTTGGGTGGTCTTGAGTTTGAGGGGAGGATTGTTGGGTAAAGCAAACCCAATCCCGAATTGTCCCACACCGATCGAGTAAAGACAATAAGTGTGGTTTATAAGCTTGTGGGTTCACTCCCTCTATTGCCAATTGGTTTTAGAGAGGAACCCCACAAGCTTATACGGGCCTGAGATTGGGCTGAAATTGAGCTGAAAAATCCCTACATGGTGCGGTGAGCGTGGAGCGAACACGTGAGGGTGCCTTCAGATGGAGAAATTCTAGCCCGGATACGGTGTGGGTAGTGTGTCCCCGGCCCTTGTAAGACGATTGGTGAATCTGCGGTGGAAAAAAGCGCTTGTGCAGTGATTGCGAGGAAGCGCTTGGTGCAGATAATCGTAAAAAGGGAGGCCCGTTGTGTGGTCTTTAGTTTGAGGGGAGGATTGTTGGGTAGGCAAACCCATATCCCACATCGAAAGAATGAAAAAATTAGAGGTGGTTTATAAGCTTGTGGGTTCACTCCCTCTATTGCCAATTGGTTTTAGAGAGGAACCCCACAAGCTTATACGGACCTGGGTTTGGGCTGGAATTGGGTCTGAAAAATCTCTACACTTACGATTATGGCTGGTGGAATACAGACGATTAGGGCGATGATCGATATGTAGGCGTACAAGTTTGTGCTGTCCATGTCGGTCTTCAGAGAGACATTAAACGATGATTCGAAAATTAGACATATTCGATAAGCAAAGACATAAAAATACAGACAGTTTAGTAAGAAGAGATTTTACCATAGCTTTCTTGGAGTAAATGCTCCTATAAGTGAACGATATGTTCGAAGGATCACACACATCTTTTCATGAAATATTTTCATGAGAGTAGCAAGTCCATAGTTGTCATAGATAGAAAAGTCATAGAAATAGGGAAGGATCACACACATCTTTGTATTGTTTGTTTATCGAATAAGATAAAGAAGAAGCTTCATCGTGAAAAATATTAAAGATTTAACTAGGCTTTGTCTATACTCCGAGCTCAGAATTCAGAAATTGGGGGGAAAGATTATTACTAGTAATATTAGAGTATTGTTGAATGAATACACACACCGACAGTATAACGTTGCATATATCCAGCAAAGCAAGCTCCACAAATCCATTCTACATATTTATTTTTCAAAAATTGAGTGAATAATTGCGATAATGATATATACAAATTGCGACGATTCTATTCCATTTCCAATCCGAATCCATCTTCTTTCACCACGCAGCAACTCCCAAGAAACTGCAAAACCAAATAATTAATTCATCAAGAAAAAGAACAGTCGCATAAAACTCAAACCCCATATGATTTATTTGTATATATAAAAGAAATCATCACGGCCGCAGAAAGAACACCATACCATATCTAGCAATAATCGGAAGTGAAATAAATAAAAAGGATAAACATCGAAATAAATAAATAAACTTTTTCTTTCGAGCAAACCTTGTCGCTCGAATGGCGAAGTGAGAAGAGAGCGCTCGAAAGAAGAAATTGGCTCCGTGTAAGAACATCACAACGCCCGTACATCCCAGAAGGAAAAATTCGAACATTTTCCTTCTTTCTTATGTTATGATCTTAAATAATAATTAGATCTGAGGAAGACTATCAGCTGCAGATGAATGAAAAGCTAGCGGCTTGATTTGCTTTATCTCCTATCTATATTTATTATCTAAAGAGACGAATATAAAAATTGTATATTTAATTAATATTAGTTAGTAGGGTGGGTTTGGTAATTTATTATCGTTTGGGGGCCAAAGTCCCGTGTCTTTTTGTATTTGTGGATTACCCAATTGCTATTTTCTATTTTGTTATTTTTTAGGATATTTAGTTGGTGTTTCGATATTAATACAATAATATGGATGGATAGAATATCGCATATGTTGTGGAATATAATCATAATTATTGAACCCATAAATTATCCTATGGGATTATTTATTATTGAGTAGACATATATATGACCTGGAATACATTGGTTGGTAAAAGTGGGTCTGTCTCGGTAAGTACGCATTTTTCTTAAAGTATTTATCTTTTTTTTTCCCAACGATAACTTGCCATTACTGAATTAAAGGTACACGTGCTAAACAGCACAAAGGGCCATTTGGTCGCATTGCGCCAAACGGAACAAGTCCTCAAAAAGAGGAAAGAAGACCCCACAAAGGGGCAAAACACTCCCACATGGGGAGATAAAGGTCCAAGAAGGACAAAAAAAACCGACAGAGGACAAACCACATAATCTACGACCCAGATCTAAAGAACCTGTAACAGAAAAAGCAATTACGCTAAATCTACGACACTCTTCACTTTCAAAGGTCTTCAACTTCTGGGTTTTATCTTCATCGGACTGAAGGCTCCACGAGGGAGAAAAGCACCCGACCCGAAGGTCGGGCGAGACGAGGTCCCACTACGGGGAGCCTCGAGGCTGGAACGGCGAAGGAGGAAGAGGCATCAGTAGGTGGTGGGTGGCGGACAACGGCCAGGCGGCGCCGACTGGGCGGCAGCGACGGGCTGGGAGGCGAGCGACGGCTGGGCGGGGGACTGGGCTGGGGGGCGGCTGCCCTTGGCGAGCCGGACGTCAAGATGGGCGCGAGCCGGGCGGAGACGAAGGTGGCGAGGATGGCGGAGGCGGAACGGCGGCGAGATAAGGTGGAGCGGAGGCGGTGGAGTCGGCGAGCGGGGTGGAGCGGAGCTTGGCGGCGCCGAGGGAAGGTGGTGGGCGGCGGGCGGCAAGGGCAGGTGGTGGGCGGCGGCGGGTGAAGCGGAGAAGCCATTTTTTTGTTTTTTTTTTTTTTTATTTAAATGCAAATAAAGAAAGAAAGAAAGGCGGCTCCCCCGTCCTCCATTAATGGAGGCGGGGGAGGAGGTAAGGTGGAAGGGGTGTTTGTTGGAGGGGTGGTGGGGGTGGGAATGGGTGGGTGGCGGCTTGGAGGTGGGAGGAGGGAGGGGATTAGGGTTTTGTTTTTTAGAGGGAAGGGAGAGAGAAGGGTTAGAGAGAGAAGGCTATATTAAAGTGAATCGCAGCATTAGACTGCTATAATCTTAAAGTATTTATCCAATCATGTTGTTTTACTATATGGTAGTGTTTGTTTTGAGGTGATCTTCCAAAACATCACCGTGATCATCTCGTTTACCACTTATCACTATGTTTGTTTAGTCCAGGTGATGAGCCATCACCGGAATGATGGATCACCTAGGTGATGGAAATGAGGCGATGTTTCATATTTCATATCACCCCAAAAAACCTAGGTGATCCAACATCACGGTGATGAGGTGATCTATCTAACTTTTTAATGGACGAGAATACCCCTCATATTTTAACATTATTACTTTATATACCATTATAAATATAATTACATGATTAACATAATTAAATATTTTCTAAATATTTCAATTATTTACAAATATTAAAACTTATATTTAAAAAAAGTATAAATATAAATAATGCTTATAAATTAAATGTATATTTTAATATATTAATGATTATTACATAAAATATCACCTTAAAAAAATTTAACACATTATTTAAGTCATATGTATAGGGTCAAATATGACATTTACAATGTCACCCTAAACATCACAGTGATTAAACAAACAGAATACTTCAATATCACGTTGATCTGCAAAATGAAATATCACCTTAAAACAAACACACTAATGACATATCACCTTGATCCACATTCTGGTGATACCCACATCACCGTGATGTACGTATCATCGTAATGTTGGATCATCTGAAACAAACACCCCCTATAATTTATCCAATCCTATAATTGCTGAAACAGCTTTCCTCCTTGTGGCCATGGGATCAAGGGAATCGCCTTTTTTTATCCCTATATAATTGATATAGTGGGATCGAAATTAAGAGATATTTAGATTCGAGTCGAATGAAATTAGTTGATGGGTTATGGTGGAAAATACTTGATAAAAATAATGTCAAATTATATTGAATAACACCGCCCAAAACGTCACTCTTCAGATTTTTTCATGGCTACAGTTTTTTTGGCGGTAGGCGAGCTTATTAAATTTTCCAAAAAACAAACATATATATTTTTTCGGCTTGTTCATTTTTTGAAATAGAAAAACTTTTATTAATCAACCAATATCCGCAAGTAGGATATTATACATGTCGTTCGTAGGAGCAGAAAGGCCTTCTCCCACGGAGCCAAGCTGTTTGGCTAAATAGTGAGCAGCACGATTACCCTCTCTTTTCACAAAGGAAAAAATAAGAGAACAAAAATAAGGTATAAAACCAAAGCAATCCTCGAGTATTCCCCCACATAGAGCCGACTCATCATTCCTTGTTCGCAGATGATTAATGATCGAAAGACAATCTCCTTCGATGATAATAGACGACCATCCCCGCTGTCTTGCCACCGTTAGCGCTAAAAGAGCAGCCCGAGCTTCAACCACTTCGGGGTCAAAGATTCCGTGGAAGAAATTAGTCCACCACCCCAGACATTGCCCATCTGAGTCCCGAGCCACAACACCCACAGCAGCCCCACCCTTATTATCATGTAAAGCCCCATCGAAGTTGATCTTAACAACATGGTCGGGGGGTCGGGTCCAACACGACATCACATAAGGAGAGGGCGACTTTGGATTAGACGAGGCGTGACAAAAGTGCATTTGGGTATCGATCGCTTTCTGAACCGCCACATCGATTTGGATCTCCTTGCGCTCCATTGTCCACTTGTTACGGACATACCATAAAGACCAGCAAAGGCCAAGAAATCTCTCAAAATCACGGCGACTTAATTGTTTGTGAATATTACGAATCCACTCTTCGGCCGAAGACCGCCACAATTAGCAGATCGCATGAGAGGCCAGCATTTGCCCAGAAAGCCTTAGCCCGCGAGCAGAATGCAAAAACGTGTCTCTCATCTTCAACTCCATTCCTGCATAGGCTGCAAATAGGTTATTGTATGCAATTCCTCTGAAACAAGCGCGAAGCCGTAGTAATGAATTTGTGGACAGCCGCCATGTGAAATTCTTAATCCTTGGTGGAAGGTTGCACTGCCACAAAAAACTCCATGGTGTCCTCGGGGAGCTTGTGGAAGGTTTATCTAGCACCAGCAGCTCCCTCGCCAGCCAGTATGCCGATTTGACGGAAAAACAGCCCGACTTCGCATGATGCCAGATAATACGACTAGCCCATCCCGACGAACATGGTGGGATCCCAAGAACAATATCAGCATCTACGGGCAAGAGAAGAGATCGGACAAGGGATTCATTCCATGCGTGAAGAGAGGGCATTTTTAGATCCAACACTGTATAGTCTTCGAAGCCCGGGCGAATAGGTAAAACCACCTTAAAAGTACCCCGACGTGGTAACCAAGGATCCCTCCAAATGTTCACTGATGCACCCCGTAGAATTTGCCATCGGGCCCCGGCAGTGATCAGATATCTCGCCTCATAAATACCCTTCCATGTAAGTGACGTGTTGCGCCCCCGACTCGCTTGCATGAAATTACAATTGGGAAATTATCGTGCCTTGAAAACTTTAGCAACCAAGCTCTCCGGCCTAGAAAACAATCGCCATGCCTGTTTTGCCAAGAGGGCGAGATTAAAAGAGTGAATGTCCCTAAAGCCGATGCCACCCTCCGATTTTGCGAGGCACAACTTATCCCAAGATAGCCAATGAATGCCCCTAATATCTCTCGACTTCCACCAATATCGCGCTATGAGCTGCTCAATGCTCCGAATGATATGAACCGGTAGAAGGAAACAACTCATTGCATATGTTGGTATGGCCTATAAGATTGATTTAATCAAGACTTCATGCCCGTCCTGTGACAATAGCTTCTCTGACCAACCTTCAATGCGTTTTCGAATGCGATCACGAATATATGAGAAAACCTCCTTTTTAGAACGTCCCGTAACCGCAGGTAGACCCAAGTAAAGAGCATGGTTGCCGTCATTAGAGATCGACAACGTCCCTCGGCATAGTTCTCGAAGATCCTCGCGTACATTTGGTGAGAACGTGATCCCCGATTTGTCGAAGTTAATGGTTTGCCCCGATGCATCCTTATAAATATGAAGCAAGCCCTTGATAGCCTCAAGATCTGAAGTGTTAGCTCGACAGAAAATTAGGGTGTCATCGGCGAACAACAAGTGTGAAATCGACGGTGCAGTTCTGTTCACCCGAAACCCCTGAATCATCGCACGAGCCTCCAGATCCTGAAATAAAGTACTGAACGCTTCTGTACACAAGAGAAACAGAAAAGGTGAAAGAGGGTCGCCTTGGCGTAGCCCTCGTTGTGGCTTAAGGTAACCAAAGCAGTCTCCGTGTAACATAAAGGAATAATCGACAGAAGAAACACAAAGCATAACCAAACGAACGAAGTCACGATGGTAACCCAACTTTATCTTTTTCGGTGTGTTCGTTGATTTTCTTGTTTTGTCGTTCCGTCGACCGTCGTTGCTGAAAAATACTCCATCTGTTACTTAACAAAAGTTGTTTTAGAATTTATTTTTGTTTTTAAATACAAATCGTTTTATGGTTTTCAAGATAAAAATATTAATCATTCTCAGTTTTACCCCTTATATTAAATAGAAATTGTTAAATACTCCCTCTGTCCCAGTAATTTATGGACATTTGAGATGACGCGGTTTTTAAGAAACTGAATATTTTAATAATATAGTACAAGTAGGTAAAAAATGTGTATATTTTGACACTTCTTTAAAGAATATTTAATATTATTATATTGATTATTTGTGATTGTTTTTTACTAAATAAGGAAGATGTGGGACGCCCGATTTAGTAAAATGTACAAAAGATAGTGGGACGAATGGAGTATTAAATAATATAATTAATTAAGGGTATGATCGAGATTTTACTTTATTTCTTACTATGCGTGTAATATCTTTAAACGACTTGTATTAAGGAACCGCGGGAGTAACATTCTTTCATAGTTTTGCTGGTCTCCGGGCCGGCCCGAAAAATCAGTGAATAACAGAAGTCAAATGGAACTGAAATCAAAGTAATAATCACTGAATGGAACGACGGCAACTACTAACGGAAATATAATCGACTCATTACAACAATGACTCTAAACGCGCGAATATAGAAGTAGAAATATAATCAACAAAAGGATGCCATCGCATAACAAACACTCTTTTTTATCTTCGACAAGACGAAGCGAAATTATTGAAAAAGTCGTCGAATTGTTTCAATTTAATTACAACAAAGATGAAAAAAAGAACAAGCCAATGCCTCCATTGTGTGTCTCTAAGAGACAGAGAGAATCCTCAGGCCGCTTTAGCTTGCTGCAATAATCCCAACGATAGTACTTAGTTTAGTTAAAAGGGGATAACTGAAATAACTAACCTTTAACGGCCAACTGAAATCCCAACTATAGTAGAATCAAGAATGTTAGAATTTTAATTACAACTTACTCGCTTCTCTTCTTCCATTTTAGCCTTGATGAATGAGTACGCTGCAACTCCAGCTATTGCAATGGAAGTTCCAATGCCAGTTTGCAGTGAGATCTTATTACCTACATAGCAAAAAAAAAAACATGAAATCAAATTAAATAAAAAAATAATTTAATACCATGAAGCAGATTTAATTTAGCGTACTCACCGAAGACCAAGATTGAGAATCCAATAACGAAAACACGCTTGAGAACGTTCCCTACAGCATGAGTCAGCGGCGCAACCCTCTCGAGGGTGTTCGTCGCCAACTGAATGAAAAAAAACGAAGAAAGAAAAAATTGGTTTTTGAGGCTTTATGCAAAATGGGCAATGGAAGAAACGGTTAAAGATTCGATCTTTCTCTCTTTTTCGTACCTGATTGTAGAGGTGATAGAACATCCCGACCCAAAAGAGATCGGTGACGAACTTGGTGGTCCCCACCTTGGCTATGGCGTCGTTAAAACCGCTCTGTAATAGCTGAGGCCCTTCGAACTGCACATTTTTTTTTATTACACGACAAATGTTATTACAGTGATTAAAAAGAAACAGCGAAATAAGTAGAACATAGACAAATCTTGACTTACGATTATGGCTGGTGGAATACAGACAATTAGGGCGATGATCGATATGTACGCATACAAGTTCGTGCTGTCCATGTCGGTCTTCAGAGTGACATCAAACGAGGATTCGAAAATTAGACATATTCGATAAGAAAAAGACATAAAAATACAGACAGTTTAGCAAGAAAAGATTTTACCATAGCTTTCTTGGAGTAAATGCTCCTATAAGTGAATGAAATGTTCGAAATCATAGCGCTGATAAAGCCCGTCCAGTTGAAAGACAGCTCGGTCAACGACGCCATTGACACACCTGAGATTGAATCGAAGCTCTAAATCTTGGAACTATGTAAGTCGAAGTACGTAAGAGAAATATTCAGATAAATTTTTTTACCAAGAACGACGGGAGCCAAAGACAGCCATAATGTCAAGGGTATATGCTGTCCAAGAATGAACTGAGAAGCAGCAGCATTGAAGAAAGGCTCGAGGGCTGAAAATCCCACAGATCAAAAAGCCATAAAACAACACATAAATCTAAGCATCGGAGCAAATCAATCCTCACACATTGCGTCAAAATATATATTAAGGCGTCACCTTTAACCGTGTGAGTGAAAGAAACAGCCACTGCAGCGAAAGAGACATTGCTAGTTACATGTCCTAAAGCATGGCATACTCCTACAGGAATCAGCAGCTTCAATAGGTTCGAATCAATCGGCTGCGTAATGAATGAACAGATATTCGAAAAGCATCATCAGTTTTCTCATTATACGAAAATTGCAGAGCATAGTAAGCTTCAAAAGGCGACTTACAGCTCGCTTAGGTAGGCCGACGGCCCAGCTCAGCAGGCAATAGATTACACCAACGAATAAATGTATGACAGATACGAAACTGCGCAGTAGTGTTAACTAAGGATCACTTGTAATAACTAGGTATCAACTGTGTAGGAGAGGATTTTGCTTACTAGGGATAAGGGAAGTAGTTGTAGATCTTCTTGTTAAGGATGTTGAAGATCACATTCAGAAAATACCTGAAAGTGAAGACAGTAAATAGACAACATGGGACTTAATTAATCACATTCAACATTTTTTTCCTTTTCTCTGAATTTCTCTACTGGCAATTAACATAATTGGGAAAAAGGGTGTTAGAAATTTCACTAACCACATGAAGAAGAAAAACCCAGTGACAAGCGCGGGATATTTCTTGAAGAACCCAACATCAGTCCTAATAAAAGAAAAGAAAGGATTAGGAAAAAGACCTCAGCGCAATCCACGCAAGAATCGGAACCTCACCCAGCGCTGTCGCCGCCGTCGGACGGCGCCGAGGATGCAGCGGCGGAGCAAGGACGGAGAACACCGCCCCTCTTCGCTAAAGAAGGAGAAGCTTCAAGCAGAATCGAGGGACGCAGCTGCCTGGCGCACACCAGATTTCCGCCGGCGGGTAGTCTCCCGGCGAAGCGAAGGGGAGGGAGGGAGGTGGGTCCGGCGATCCTGGAGGCGGGTTTGGGCGGGACGGCGAGGCTTCGGGCGGTGGCGCCGGCGAGCACGCGAGACTCCATTGTTGTTGAGGTGGTTCTTTTCTTTCTTTGATTGGTTAATAGTCTTAAAATTGCGCGGGGCTGTGGTGGAGAAGAGGTTTTTAGGCTTTCTGCTATGTTCTGTTGTATTCTATCCCTTCCTTGATAATGAATGTAAGGAATTTGTGATGTGTTGGACATTACCTTATCTTTGTAAATTTGTTTCTGTCCAATGATATTTTAAAAATCCTTATCATATTTTCTTCTTACAGCTAATGCGCTTTCTTTCATTCACGGACAATATATGATATTTTCGGAAGATGGACTGGCCTTTACATTGAAGGTGAAATAGAAGAATGATATAATACATCGAAATTACGTCAATTACTACTCTATGCTATGCTAAGCTCTTGATATTTCCAAAGGAAGGCCTTTACATAAAAAGGTAAGAATTTATTTGTACTCTTTGATCATCATTGATTAATATGATGAACAGAGGACGTTACTCACAAGGCAGTGGGATGTCGATATATCTCATTGCATGAAGTTTAAATTACATTACGCTCACTTGTGCAACTAATAGTGAAATAAAAAAAAAAAACAAAATTTATAATGAGATAACAAAAATAAAATTTATAATCGTGGCATAAAAGTTGTCTACAAATTTTGGAAATATAAAAACCGTATTGTAGAGAGTAGTTTTGTTTTAATGTAACTTTAGTATTAAGTGTCATGTAGTGGTTTTATGATAACATCCAAGTTAGATAGTGATTCTAGTTCAGGAAATTATCAAATACAGAGAAAATATTCAACGAAAAACATACCTATTTTTCAAGTTTGGAGAAGCTCGCTGGTTTCAAAGAACATGAACTTACTGCTATTTATAAAGAAAAGATAGCTATTTGATATTAGTATTCAATGAAGCACAATAAACATCTCATCTTCCGTAATTGAATGAAGTTGGCTAGATATGACTTGTTTCAAGATTTTCAGATCCTCTAGTTGCTTATCACATCTCACTGCAATAACAATAAATGAAGCAATAATTTTCAAGATTTTCTGAAGATTGTGATAAATAATCTTATAATCGGGCCAACTACTACTCTAGAAATGATAAATGAGGCATTCAAATCAGATTTTAACATAACTGGGGGTATTCGATCAGCAACCTCAAGCGAGAATGAAAATTTTCAACCAGTGGCCAGAGCCAATAAATGATCATTGCCACAGATTTCTTCGTCTCTTAGAACTGGTCTTCTTCTCTTAGAATCGGTGGTGAATGGCTGTTGACCTTGAAATTAGGTGAAAAACCATATTTCATTCTCGTTTAAGAAGATGAGAACAATTTGGTCTTTTTGTGAAAAGTTAATTTGGAACCATCTAATAAACCATGTAAAGCAAACATGATATTATTAAGATTGGCCACAAATAAACCAAACACTTTTTAAACAATTTTTTTTTTCCAAACGATAGCTTGCCATTAAATCACAAAAGTACAGACGTGCTAAACAGCAAACAGAGCCGTTCGCGCATAGCGCCAAACAGAAACAGTCCTCAGAAAGAGGAAACACAACCCACAATGGGGAACGACACTCCCACATGGAGAAAAAAAAGTAAGGGACTAAAACCGACAGAAAACAAACCTCATTATCTAAAACCAAAGAACTAAAAAATACATAATAGAAAAAGCTATTAAGCTAAATCTATGACACTCTTCACTTTCTTTGGCCGTCGACTTCTGAGTTTTATCTTCATGGGACTGAGGGCTCCACAAGAGAGAAAATGCTCCCGACCCGAGGGTGGGAGAGACGACGTCCCACTAGGGGAGACTCAAGGCTGGCGACGGCGAGACTGCATGGCAGCGGTGTGGGCGGAAGACGGGCGGCTAGTGCGAGTGCGGGTGTGGGGCACGGTGGAGGTCCGGCGGCAGATTTTTTTTCTTTTTAAAAAACCAAAAAACAAACGATCGAGCTCTCCAACCAAACACGGGCACATAAAAAAAGTCAAGCAGCTCCACAAACCCAAACAAACAGACATAATCAATGAACTAAACATGATCAAACAACAAAATACTGAAAAGGGAATAAGCAACAAACACAACAAAAAAACCAGCATTTCTCCCCGTCCTCGAGCTCGAGCTGGAGGACGGGGAGCACGAGGTCGGCAACAGGGGCAACTGTAGCGGTGGTAGCTCGGAGGCGACGCCTGTGGCTGCACCGGAGCCTGTGGTGGTGGTCGGCTGAGAAGCCTGTAGCAGTGGCAAACAATTGTGGTGGTGTGTCTGTTACTAGGTTGTGGGAGTGGTGGTATTACCCTTCTCTACTTTCTCACACCAGAGAATGCTATGTGGTTTTTTAAACAAACTCTCTTGGCTCTGAATAATTTATCAAATGAAGATATAAATGTGCCTAAGAGGGGGGGTGAATTAGGCCTATAGAAATTTTTGCTTCTTTTCACAAATACTAAGTGTGGTGACTTAGATATGCCTACTGATGTTTGTGACGAGTATGCCTGATATATCCTAGTAACTTCGGATGTGCGTCGGGTCTGTCTCACAGCGATAAAGAAATAACTGAAAAGTAAATGCGAGACAGGATTTTTATAGAGGTTATATCCCCAACTGGGGTTTACTCCTCTCCTTGGGATTTGCTTCCCAAGAGTTTAACCAATCACTATAATGCACCGTAGCTTGATACAAAACTGATTGGTTAGCCCAATACACAACCGAAACAAGTCGAACACTAGTCACTACTAGGTTACCACACGCCGAGTTTCGTTCCTCGGAATCTCCTTGATCCCGACAGACACAGCTCGCTACCGAAGGGCCCCCGGACTTGTCCTTCCCTTCACGTGTGCGTAAACGTCGACCTTGCCTCCTTGGTATTGCTCACGTCCGAAGACAACACGTCCGAAGACAGAATATATGGCAGGGGATGATGGAATATCAGATAAATCACTCGCTCAGTGATGGATATGCAAGTTAACGCTCAGGTGGGCAGAAAGCTATCACAAGTGGAAGGCTCAGGAATCTCTCAGTAACTGTTTCTGCTCAAGACGCTTATATTCGTAGGTTCGCAAATTCTTAGTTAGCTTCGAAAATCTGAAGTGTGGCTCATATATAACCCTCTTCAATCAACACTTCACATGGAAAATCATATCATACAATAATCACCAAATCAATCATAGTTTCCATGCAATTTTCGAGTCAATCATACCATATAAATCATGCTTTTTAACAAATCATCACAACGGTCATATAGCACATTAAAGCATGATTATTTTCCGTATAAGAACTTATTTAAGCATGAATATATTCCACATAAAGACTTAATTTCGTTCTCATGCATATTTAATCACTTCGCATATATTTACCATATCAGAACTTTCCATAAGTGATTCCCTGCTATCTGTTTCTGGTATAAATCAATCAAGACTAACTTTCCAAACATAGCACATGAGATAGCATCACATAAGCACGTTTTCCATATACAGCTCATAGTATTAGATCAATATATTTACCATGTTTAGCACGTAAATCAGATCAGAGCATATTTAATTCGATTTATCATATCATGGCAGAACTTTCCTTATTTCAGAGATCACACCCGTTATAGCACATACCATATAAGAGCACCTTATCCATAAGGTTAATCAAATCGAATCTTTCCTAATTATAATATTCTAATCAGCATAAGGAAAGATATCAATTCAATATATCGCATTTAATTTAATGCAAAGCAAGCAAGGATCATACATATGATTTTCGTCCAGGAATAAACTAGTATCAACGGATATATCACTTTCCTTATATAAACAGCATATTTTCCATATATAGCTCAGTAAGATATCTCATGCATTATCCATATATAGCACAGAACGATATATCCTATCTCATGGAATGTCTATAACATGCGATCACCTAGTTCCATCAAATCATCACAGAATCACACGCAATTCAAATATTCAACACTTAATCGATTTATAGCTCATAAACAATGTATGGTTGAATATTATCATGAACTTAGACATTTTATTTGTCCCAAATCGAATTGCTTATTTTATAGACCTAATGTCATTACAATTACATCGTTCATCAAAACTCTCTAACATATACGGACCAAAAAGGTCAACATTCTCCCCCTTTTTGATGATGACATGTAATTGATGCAGCACGGAAGCAAGTAAGCATATTCGATAATGCAAGTCCTATCACATATGTCTAAGTGTTCCATAATCACAAAGCAGAGCATATGATATTTCCTAATCACAGATCATGCATATTTGCTCCCCCTGCCTAAGTGCAGTTATCTATATGACATGTGGAGATATATCATGAATGAATTTGCTCCCCCTGTCTGAGCGCAGATATATCGTGTCATTTTCAAGGTTATATCATGAGTGCAAAATTTTGAAATTACCCGTGAGTGTGCTCCCCTGCCTAAGTGCGCATTTTCCAAGCATGATTCAAGCAATCACATAATTATCGCAGCAGACACTTAGCACTTATCAAGAAATCTCACAAACGTTAATTAGCACAGATAAGTATCAGAGCATCACTGTAACAGAGCATAAGATCACGCATCGCAGTATAAAGGCATCACAGATATATCAAAAGTGCAGCTATTCCATTCGTGAGTGCACATATTCCATATCACATATGCAGATATTCCATGTAAGGCGTTTAAGCACCAGAGCAAACATATTATTGATGTTCAGAAATTCTACCAAGCTACATCGGTTTGCTCCCCCTGCCTATATGAGGTTATTCCAAATGTCCACAGCATAAATTCAAATTTCCACTTAGAGCATAGATAGAAATCATATAGGCAAAAGTCAGAATTCACATACCATTATGCTCCCTTTGCATACAGATATATCAAAAGTGCAGCTATTTTTCATGCAAATTCAGTCAGCACACACAAGCACTAAGATATATCGTAGGCGCATAAAAGGAATATCGCACACAAATCAGGCGCATAAAAGGAATATCGCACACAAATCATTTCGAATATCAAGGATATTTCTTAGACCCCTTATTTCATTAATTACTCAGATTTCTCCCCCTTCAGCATCAAAAAGGGATATACTAAGGCTTTAAGGCTGAAAACTTAGCGTAAAATAACTAAGAAGAATGAGAAGGAAGGAAGGAATAACTTATCAGAAAACGTTCTCAAGGCTGGAATCACATTAGATCTGGCATATATAACAGACTTGTTCAGCTCCCTGTGATCTGATCAGAACTCTTAAAAGCTGGAGTATAACTTAGATGATTTTCAAGAAGAGAAACCGTGAAGTTCGAATTTTGAGGTAAGGAAGGAAGAAGTATCGAGTGATCTCATTTAAAAAAATGGGCAATTATCCAAGAGATATAGTTTTCCAAAGATGAGATAGGATAAACTTAGCGTAAATAGAATTAAGAAGATATGATTTTCAAACCGAATTTTGGAATTCAAAAAGAAAGTGAAAACTGTCAATCAGTGCTCCAACGATCTCAGAGTGAATGGACGAGATCTCATAAATAAGGAAAAGATTGATTAGGGCTGAATAAGAAGGATCCAAATTTCCTGAAATAACTTAGCGGCTGAAAAGAGATCTACGAATATCTTCCTAATATAACTTAATCACATTTTAAGAATAGATCCAGAAAATCATACATTCCTAAAATAATTTATCGGCTGATAAATAAATCTCAAGGTAGGATAATTACGAATTTCTTCCTAATATAATCACACTTTAAGATAAGATCTAAAGGATCCGAAATTCCTAAAATAACTGCGCGGCTGGAATGATATCTCTATGAAGTTCTTCCTAAAATGTCGCAGTCACATCCTAAGGTGAGATTTGGAGATTCAAGATTTCTAAAATAGCATTGGTGACTAAAAGAACAACCTTATGCTGGAATTCACTATGAATCTTTTCCTAAAATACTAAAGTGACACTTAATGATAAGGACAATAAGATCCGAAAATAGTCGACGGCCGAAAGAATGTCCTAGATTAAGATAACTACGAATTTCTACCTAAAATAGAATGATCTAGAGCAAATAGCATAGCTAGGCAGATTTACTAACCTTATTTAGCTCGATGATTCCCAATCGATCACGGATGTCGCAGAATCTTGCCTCAATTAGGGGTTTCGTGAAGATATCAGCAAGCTGATCATTTGTTCCTACGAATTCCACACCGATATTCCCCTTCTGAACATGGTCTCGTATGAAATGATGTTTAACCTCTATATGCTTAGTACGAGAATGATGCAAGGGATTCTTAGTAATGCTAATGGCACTCGTGTTATCACACAGAATAGGAATTTTGTCATATCCTAACCCAAAATCACTAAGGGTTTGTTTCATCCAAAGGACGTGTTGACAACAATTTCCTAAGGCCATATATTCAGCTTCGATTGTGGAGAGGGCGACAGCATTTTGCTTTCTACTAGACCAAGTTACCAAGGAATTCCCAAGTAATTGGCAAGTTCCACTGGTACTCTTCCTATCTTCCCTACAGCCGGCATAGTCGGCGTCGGAATATCCCATTAATGGGAAATCATCCGTATGAGAGTACCACAGACCAAAATTGACAGTACCCTTGATATATCTAAGTATACGCTTGACTGCAGTCAAGTGAGATTCCCTAGGGTCAGACTGATATCTCGAACACATACCAACAGCAAACATGATATCAGGACGACTAGCAGTTAAGTAAAGAAGGCTACCGATCATACCTCGATATTCCGTTTGATCAACTGGTATACCTGATTCGTCACTGTCTATTTTGGTGGTCTGATGCATGGGAGTGGAAATCGCTTTGGAATCATTCATCCCGAATTTTATCAGTAATTCCTTGCTGTACTTAGTCTGGGATATAAAGGTTCCACCGTCAAGTTGCTTTATTTGCAACCCCAGGAAGTAGTTCAGCTCGCCCATTAAGCTCATCTCAAATTCCTTCTGCATAGACTTAGAGAATTTCTCGCAAAGAAGGATATCAGTACTACCAAATATGATATCATCAACGTATATTTGTACCAGTATCATGTGATCTCCTTCATACTTAATAAACAGCGTGTTATCAATAGTTCCAGTCGAAAATCCTAAGTCGATCAAGAACTTACTTAGCCTTTCATACCATGCCCTAGGAGCCTGCTTTAAACCATATAATGCTTTATTTAATTTAAAAACATGGTTTGGAAAATCTTCCCTAGCAAAGCCTGGTGGTTGTTCTACATAAACCTCCTCATTTATAAAGCCATTTAAAAATGCACTTTTTACGTCCATTTGAAAAAGTTTAAAACGTTTAAAGCATGCATATGCAAGTAAGACACGTATAGACTCTAATCTAGCTACCGGTGCAAAAGTTTCATCGAAATCAATACCTTCCTCCTGGGAATAACCTTTTGCAACTAACCTCGCTTTGTTTCTTGTGACATTACCGTGTTCGTCGAGTTTGTTGCGGAAGATCCATTTGGTTCCTATGATGGATTTCTCGTCTGGTCTTTTTACGAGTGTCCACACTTCGCTCTTTTCGAACTGAGATAACTCATCCTCCATGGCTGAGACCCATGATATATCATCTAGAGCTTCATGGACTGTCTTTGGTTCCATCATTGAGAGCAGTACATCATGAGATTCCTCCGTATCTTGATTTCGTACAGTTGCTCGAGTTTTGATTCCAGATCGATATTTCCTATCACTTGATCTGTTGGATGACTGGAAGCATGTTTCCATTTTCTAGGTTGCAGCTCTCCAGCTTCTGGTTCCACTGTTTCAGCATTTTCATCTTTAGGAATATCTTCCTCACTGTCTTTAATATCCTGCAATTCTGCACACGGAAAATCTATACCTTCCTCATCAGTAGCATCTGCTTTAGGTATCTCATCGAAAGTAACATGTATAGATTCCTGGACAGTCTGTTTCCTCTTATTATAAACACGATATGCCTTAGACTGAAGGCTGTAACCAAGGAATATCCCTTCATCTACCTTAGAGTCAAATTTTCCTCTCTTATCTCTATCATTCAAGATAAAACATTTACATCCAAACACACGAAAATAACCTATATTTGGAGTTCTATCATGCCAAATTTCATAAGATGTTTGCTTTAGTATCGGCCTAAGGAACACGCGATTTGACACATAACAGGTTGTGCTAACAGCTTCCGCCCAGAACTGTTTAGGAATATCATACTCATGTAACATAGATCTAGCCATTTCCTGTAGTACCCTATTTTTACGTTCAACTACGCCATTCTGTTGGGGAGTTATAGGGCGGGAGAAGTTATGACTATATCCATACTGATCACAGAATGATGCAAACGACTTACTATCAAATTCCAGGCCGTTATCACTTCGTATCCTACATAAGTTCGTTTCTTTTTCATTTTCAAGTCTCTTTACTAGCGATGCAAATTTATCTAATGCCTCATTCTTATGTGCAAGGAATATCACCCATGTATACCTGGAGTAATCATCAACGATGACAAAGGCATATCTTTTACCTCGCAGAGACATCGTCTGAACAGGACCAAAAAGGTCGAGATGTAGCAGTTCCAGAGGTCTGGATGTGGATATCACATTCTTTGCTTTGAACGATGTCTTGGTCTGCTTGCCCATTTGGCACGCCTTGCATGTTTTGTCCTTGACGAACTTTATGTCGGGAATACCTCGTACCAGTGCATTACTCGTCAGGTGAGACAGTAGTTCCATATTGGCATGTCCTAAGTGTCTGTGCCATAACCAGGTGTTATCCTGTGTCACTGCTAAACACTTGACATTCTGGTCAGTAATATCATCCAGAGTAATACAGTAAATATTTCTATCCCTAAATGCACTAAACAATACTTTATGTTCATTTCTAACAACACACTTATCGTTTTCAAACGTGACCGTATGACCTTTGTCACATAGTTGACTAATACTAATGAGATTATGTTCTAGATTCTTAACTAACCATACGTCATCTATAGTAGTATGTAAAGTGTTACCGACAGTTCCAACTCCTATAACCTTAGCTTTTGTGTTGTCGGCGTAGGAGACATATCCTCCATCATATGCTTTCACCGACACAAACTTACTGATATCACCTGTCATATGGTGGGAACACCCACTGTCGAGGTACCACTTGTTCTTCCTACTGGATTTTCTTCTTTGTACCTGCATGAATCAGTTCTTTTCTGAGGTGCCCAATTTTGATTGGGTCCTAAATGGTTAGCAGCAAAGTATTCCTGTTAACACGTGGTATATCATGTATCACAGGCTGTGATCTCTCAGTCACAGGCTGGCCAGAGTTAGAAACTTCAGGAACTTCCTTAGGTCTCCAGACATATCTAGATTTATCAGCTTTCTTCAAGAAACAGTGGTTAGCATAATGACCAAGACGACCACATGAAAAACATTTAGGTTTCCTAACGTTTTGTGGAGGTGCAACATGTTCATGTGTTGTGGAATATCCTAATCCTGTTTTCCCGATTTGTGCGGGAATACTAAGTAACATATCAAGATTTTGTTGTCCTTCAAGAAATCTAACATTGGTACGAGATTTTTCTTCTAAGAAATCCTTAAGAGCGGACATGTCTCTAGATATATTCTTTTGCTCCCTAGTTTTCTCGCAATTACACAAGCCTTTTTCTTTCTTAAGAGTCTCTAGCTCGGCTCTCAGGCGCTCATTTTCTAGATCCGTTTGATGCTTCTCTCTAGCTACTTCATCCCGTTGCCTAATTAGACCCTTCACTTGTGAGTTAAGTGACTTAATCCTTCTTTCTGCATTTTGAATTATTTCAAACATCTCTTCTTTTTCATCTACTTCAAGGCTGAGGAAGCGTTATCATGATATTCATCTTGCCTAGCATATAATTCATTCAGAAATAATATTTTCTTAATAGTGGATGAATCCGATACCTGATCATCATCCGCGGCCATGTAGGCGAGATCTTCCTCTTCTTTGCTCCCGGCCTCTTCCCAGTTTGTGACCATGGCCTTCTGCTTCTTTATCTTTTTGTCACCATTTTCCATCGGGCAATTTGAGGCAAAGTGGCCTGGCTTGTTGCACTTGAAGCATTTCTGTATATTGTTTCCGGATGACGATATTCCCTTGTTCCTAGGTTGGAATTTGGAATTTCCCTTGAACTTTCTTCTCATCCGAAATTTATCAAACTTTCTGGTCAGCATGGCGATCTGCTCCATTATGTCCTCCTCAGATTCTTCTTCGCCTTCAGAGTCGTGTTCTTGTTCGGTATTAAAGGCAATATTTGGTTGATTTCGGGCTGGTGGTTTTTCCTTGATAGAGATCTGAGTCATCTCGTAGGTGGTCAGAAATCCGATCAGTTCTGACACTGAAAGTTCATCCAAGTCCTTTGCTTCGTAGATGGCGGTCATTGGGATTCCATTCTCTAGGAAGAGATCTCAGGATTTTTCGCACCTTCTCACCGTCTTCTATTTTCTTTTCAAACGAGAACATTTGATTAATGATGTTCATGAATCTGGCATACATGTGGCTTATGGTCTCGTTGTCCTCCATCTTGAACAGCTCGTATTGGTGAGTCAAGAGGGCTATCCTTTCTTGCACAACTCGAGTGGTTCCTTCATGTGTGACTTGAAGCATGTCCCACATATTTTTGGCAGATTCGCATGAGCTCACACGATTGTACTCTTCTCTTGTGAGTGCGCAAGCTATCATGTTCTTAGCTTTGGCATTTAGAGAGATTCCTCGCTTGTCTGCTATATTGTAATCAGGGCCTTTCTTTGGAGTTCCATCTTCGTTTTTGGGAATGTAAGGTCCTGTTGCGATGATATCCCACAGGTCGTAGTCTGTAGCGATCAGGAATTCCTTCATGCGATTTTTCCATATGGCGTAGTTTGTCCCGTCGAAGAGTGGTGGCCTGGAATGGGATTGTCCCTCTGCAAAAACATCAAAACTCGAAGAAGCCATTAGATCTTTAACTCAGGCTTGTTAGGCCCGTCGTTTGAGTAACCCGCTCTGATACCAAATGAAGATATAAATGTGCCTAAGAGGGGGGTGAATTAGGCCTATAGAAATTTTTGCTTCTTTTCACAAATACTAAGTGTGGTGACTTAGATATGCCTACTGATGTTTGTGACGAGTATGCCTGATAACTTCGGATGTGCGTCGGGTCTGTCTCACAGCGATAAAGAAATAACTGAAAAGTAAATGCGAGACAGGATTTTTATAGAGGTTATATCCCCAACTGGGGTTTACTCCTCTCCTTGGGATTTGCTTCCCAAGAGTTTAACCAATCACTATAATGCACCGTAGCTTGATACAAAACTGATTTGTTAGCCCAATACACAACCGAAACAAGTCGAACACTAGTCACTACTAGGTTACCACACGCCGAGTTTCGTTCCTCGGAATCTCCTTGATCCCGACAGATACAGCTCGCTACCGAAGGGCCTCCGGACTTGTCCTTCCCTTCACGTGTGCGTAAACGTCGACCTTGCCTCCTTGGTATTGCTCACGTCCGAAGACAACACGTCCGAAGACAGAATATATGGCAGGGGATGATGGAATATCAGATAAATCACTCGCTCAGTGATGGATATGCAAGTTAACGCTCAGGTGGGCAGAAAGCTATCACAAGTGGAAGGCTCAGGAATCTCTCAGTAACTGTTTCTGCTCAAGACGCTTATATTCGTAGGTTCGCAAATTCTTAGTTAGCTTCGAAAATCTGAAGGGTGGCTCATATATAACCCTCTTCAATCAACACTTCACATGGAAAATCATATCATACAATAATCACCAAATCAAGCATAGTTTCCATGCAATTTTCGAGTCAATCATACCATATAAATCATGCTTTTTAACAAATCATCACAACGGTCGTATAGCACATTAAAGCATGATTATTTTCCATATAAGAACTTATTTAAGCATGAATATATTCCACATAAAGACTCAATTTCGTTCTCATGCATATTTAATCACTTCGCATATATTTACCATATCAGAACTTTCCATAAGTGATTCCCTGCTATCTGTTTCTGGTATAAATCAATCAAGACTAACTTTCCAAACATAGCACATGAGATAGCATCACATAAGCACGTTTTCCATATACAACTCATAGTATTAGATCAATATATTTACCATGTTTAGCACGTAAATCAGATCAGAGCATATTTAATTCGATTTATCATATCATGGCAGAACTTTCCTTATTTCAGAGATCACACCCGTTATAGCACATACCATATAAGAGCACCTTATCCATAAGGTTAATCAAATCGAATCTTTCCTAATTATAATATTCTAATCAGCATAAGGAAAGATATCAATTCAATATATCGCATTTAATTTAATGCAAAGCAAGCAAGGATCATACATATGATTTTCGTCCAGGAATAAACTAGTATCAACGGATATATCACTTTCCTTATATAAACAACATATTTTCCATAATAGCTCAGTAAGATATCTCATGCATTATTTCCATATATAGCACAGAACGATATATCCTATCTCATGGAATGTCTATAACATGCGATCACCTAGTTCCATCAAATCATCACAGAATCACACGCAATTCAAATATTCAACACTTAATCGATTTATAGCTCATAAACAATGTATGGTTGAATATTATCATGAACTTAGACATTTTATTTGTCCCAAATCGAATTACTTATTTTATAGACCTAATGTCATTACAATTACATCGTTCATCAAAACTCTCTAACATATACGGACCAAAAAGGTCAACAATGAAGATATAAATGTGCCTAAGAGGGGGGGGTGAATTAGACTTATAAAAATTTATGCTTCTTTTCATAAATGCTAAGTGTGGTGACTTAGGTATGCCTACTGATGTTTGTGACGAGTATGCCTGATATATCCTAGTAACGTCGGATGTGCGTCGGGTCTGTCTCACAGCAATAAAGAAATAACTGAAAAGTAAATGCGAGACAGGATTTTTATAGAGGTTATATCCCCAACTGGGGTTTACTCCTCTCCTTGGGATTTGCTTCCCAAGAGTTTAACCAATCACTATAATGCACCGTAGCTGGATACAAAACTGATTGGTTAGCCCAATACACAACCGAAACAAGTCGAACACTAGACACTACTAGGTTACCACACGCCGAGTTTCGTTCCTCGGAATCTCCTTGATCCCGACAGACACAGCTCGCTACCGAAGGGCCCCCGGACTTGTCCTTCCCTTCACGTGTGCGTAAACGTCGACCTTGCCTCCTTGGTATTGCTCACGTCCGAAGACAATACATCCGAAGACAGAATGTATGGGAGGGGATGATGGAATATCGGATGAATCACTCGCTCAGTGATGGATACGCAAGTTAACGCTCAGTAAGGCAGAAAGCTATCACAAGTGGAATGGCTCAGGAATCTCTTAGTATCTTTCCGCTCAAATATCTCTCGTAGGCTTATATTCGCAAATTCTAAGTACCTCGAAAATCTGAAGTGCAGCTCATATATAATCCTTTTCAAATAGCACTTCACATGGAAAGTCATATCAAACAATAATCACCAAATCAAGCATAGTTTCCATGTAGCTTTCGAGTCAATCATACCATATAAATCATGCTTTTAATAAATCATGTCAACGGTCATATAGCACATTTAAGCATGATTATATTCCATATAAAAGCTCAATTTCGTTCTCAAGCATATTCAAGCATTTCGCATATAATTACCATATCAGAACTTTCCATAAGTGATTCCATGCTATCAGTTTCTAGAAAACAAGTCAATCCAGATTTACCTTCCAAGTATGGCACACAAGATAGCATCACATCAGCACGTTTTCCATGTATAACTTATAGTATTAAATCAATATATTTACCATGTTTAGCACACAAATCAGATCAGAGCATATTTCATTCGATTTATCAATCATGGCAGAACTTTCCTTATTTCAGAGATCACATCTGTTTACAGCATATACCATATAATAGCATCTTATCCACAAAGTCAATCAAATCAAATCTTCCTTAAATATAATATCCAATCAGTATAAGGAAAGATATTAGTTTAATATTTCACATTAAATTCAGTGGAAAGCATGCACATAATCGTAGATGTGATTTTCGTCAGGAATAACAGACTTTGAACAGATATATCACTTTCCATATATAAACAGCATATTTTCCTTTTATAACTCAGTAGGATATCTCATGCATTATTTCCATATATAGCACAGTACGATATATCCTATCACATGGGCTGTCTATAACATGCGATCACTTAGTTTCACCAAATCATCACAGAATCACATGCGAATCAAATATTCAACACTTTAATCAATTTAAAGCTCATAAACAATGCATGGTCGAATATTTTCACGAACTTAGATGTTATATTAATCACAAATCGAATTGCTTAATTTATAGACCTAACGTCATTACAATTACATCGTTCATCAAAACTTTCTAACATGTATGGACCAAAAAGGTCAACATTCTCCCCCTTTTTGATGATGACATGTAATTGATGCAGCACAGAATCATGCAAGCATATTCGATTTTGCAAGTCCTAGCGCATATGTCTAAGTGTTCCATAATTGCATAACATAGCATATGATATTTTCTAATCACATATGATACATATTTGCTCCCCCTGCCTAAGTGCAGTTATCTCTATGACATGCAGCGATATATCATGAATGAATTTTCTCCCCCTGTCTAAGTGCGGATATCTCATGTCATACTTAACGATATATCGTGGATGCAAAATTTTAAGTTACCCGTAAGTGTGCTCCCCCTGCCTAAGTGCGCAATTTCCAAACATGATTCAAGCAGCAGATAATCATCGCAGCAGGCACTTATCACTTATCAAGAAATCTCACAAACATTAATTAGCGCAGATAAGTATCAGAGCATCACTGTAACAGAGCATAAGATCACGCATCGCAGTATAAAGGCATCAAAGATATATCCTAAGAGTAGAGCAAAATATCAAAAATCGCATAAGGGCGTCACAGATATATCAAAAGTGTAGCTATTCCATTCGTGATTGCACATATTCCATATCATTTATGCAGATATTCCATGTAAAGCGTTCAAGCATCAGAGCAAACATATTAGTGAAGTTCAGAAATTTTACCAGGCTACATTAGTTTGCTCCCCTATCTAAATGAGGTTATTCCAACTGTCCAGAGCATAAATTCAAAGTTCCACTTATAGCAGATATAGATATCATATAGGCAAAAATCAGAATACAATTATGCTCTCTTTCATATGTGCAGATATTTTCATGCAAATTCAGTCAGCACACATAAGAACTAAGCTATATCATAGGCGCATAAAAAATTTCAAAAATTTCATAGGCGCATACAAGGAACAACGCACACACATCATTACGAATATCTGAGACAGTTCTTAGACCCCCTATGTCCTTAATTACTCAAACTTCTCCCCCTTCAGCATCAAAAAGGGATATACTAAGGCTTTAAGGCTAAAAACTTAGCGCAAAATAACTAAGAAGAATGAGAATGAATGAAGGAATAACTTAACAGAAAACGTTCTCAAGGCTGGAATCACATTAGATCTGGCGGATATAACAGACTTGTTCAGCTCCCTGTGATCTGATCAGAACTCTTAAAAGCTGGAGTATAACTTAGATGATTTTCAGGAAGAGAAACTGTGAAGTTCGAATTCTGAGGTAAGGAATGAAGAAGTATCGAGTGATCTAAAAAATGGGCATTACCCAAGAGATATAGTTTTCAAAAAAAATGAGATAGGATAAACTCGGTGTAAATAGAATTAAGAAGATATGGTTTTCAAACCGAATTCTGAATCTTAAAAAGAAAGTGAAAACTGTCAATCAGTGCGCCAGTGATCTCAGAGTGAATGGCGAGAGCTCATGAATAAGGAAAAGATTTGATAAGGGTTGAATAAGAAGGATCCAAATTCCTGAAATAACTTAGCGGGTGAAAAGAGATCTACGAATATCTTTCTAAAATAATTTATCGGCTGAAAAAGAATTCTCAAGGTTGGATAATTACGAATTTCTTGATAATATAATCACAACTTAAGATAATATCTAAAGGATCCGAAATTTCTAAAATAACTGCGCGACTGGAATGATATCTCTATGAATAACTGCTCGGCTCAAATGATATCTCTATGAATTTCTTCCTAAAATATCGCAGTCACATCCTAAGGTGAGATTTGGAGATTCAAGATTCCTAAAATAGCATTGGTGACTAAAAGATCTATCTTATGCTGGAATTCACTATGAATCTTTTCCTAAAATACTAAAATGGCACTTAATGATAAGGACAATAAGATCCAAAAATAGTCGAGGGCCGAATAGGAATATAGTTTGAATAAATGAGTTCCCTCAAATAACTGAATGGCTGGAAAGATATCTACGAGTTCCTTCCTAAAATAACCTGATCACATTAAAAGACAGATCCAGAAGATTGGATATTCCTATAATAATCTAGATAGCTGAGGGAATGTCTCGGAATGGAATAACTACGAATTTCTTCCTAATATACGAAGATTACACTTAAGGAAAAAAATTAAGATCCACGGAAATATGCTAAGGGCTGAATGAATATCTTAAGATAGGATAACTATGAATTTCTACCTAAAATAGAATAATCATAGAGTAAATGATAGAATTAGGCAGATTTACTAACCTTATTTAGCTCGAGAATTCCCAATCGATCACGGATGTCGCAGAATCTTGCCTCTATTAAGGGTTTCGTGAAGATATCAGCAAGCTGATCAATTGTTCCTACGAATTCCACACTGATATTCCCCTTCTGAACATGGTCTCGTATGAAATGATGTTTAGCCTCAATATGCTTAGTACGAGAGTGATGCACGGGATTCTTAGTAATGCTAATGGCGCTAGTGCTATCACACATAATAGGAATTTTGTCATAACCTAACCCAAAATCACTAAGGGTTTGTTTCATCCAAAGAACTTGTTGACAACAATTTCCTAAGGCCATATATTCAGCTTCGGTTGTGGAGAGGGCGACAGCATTTTGCTTTCTACTAGACCAAGTTACCAGGGAATTTCCAAGTAATTGACAAGTTCCACTAGTACTTTTCCTATCTTCCCTACAGCCGGCATAGTCGGCATCGGAATATCCCATTAATGGGAATACATCCGTATGAGAGTACCACAGACCAAAATTGACAGTACCCTTGATATATCTAAGTATACGCTTGACTGCAGTCAAGTGAGATTCCCTAGGGTCAGACTGATATCTCGAACACATACCAACAGCAAACATGATATCAGGACGACTAGCAGTTAAGTAAAGAAGGCTACCGATCATACCTCGATATTCCATTTGATCAACTGGTATACCTGATTCGTCACTGTCTATTTTGGTGGTCTGATGCATAGGAGTGGAAATCGCTTTGGAATCGTTCATCCCGAATTTTATCAGTAATTCCTTGCTGTACTTAGTCTGGGATACAAAGGTTCCACCGTCAAGTTGCTTTATTTGCAACCCAAGGAAGTAGTTCAGCTCGCCCATTAAGCTCATCTCAAATTCCTTCTGCATAGACTTAGAGAATTTCTCGCAAAGAAGGAGATCAGTACTACCAAATATGATATCATCAACGTATATTTGTACCAGTATCATGTGATCTCCTTCATACTTAATAAACAGCGTGTTATCAATAGTTCCAGTCGAAAATCCTAAGTCGATCAAGAACTTACTTAGCCTTTCATACCATGCCCTAGGAGCCTGCTTTAAACCATATAATGCTTTATTTAATTTAAAAACATGGTTTGGAAAATCTTCCCTAGCAAAGCCTGGTGGTTGTTCTACATAAACCTCCTCATTTATAAAGCCATTTAAAAATGCACTTTTTACGTCCATTTGAAAAGTTTAAAACGTTTAAAGCATGCATATGCAAGTAAGACACGTATAGACTCTAATCTAGCTACCGGAGCAAAAGTTTCATCGAAATCAATACCTTCCTCCTGGGAATAACCTTTTGCAACTAACCTCGCTTTGTTCCTTATGACATTACCATGTTCGTCGAGTTTGTTGCGGAAGACCCATTTGGTTCCTATAATGGATTTCTCATCTGGTCTCTCTACGAGTGTCCATACTTGACTCTTTTCGAATTGAGATAACTCATCTTCCATGGCAGAGACCCAGGATATATCATCCAAAGCTTCATGGACTGTCTTTGGTTCTATCATTGAGAGCAGTACATCATGAGATTCCTCTGTATCTTGATTTCGTGTTGTCGCTCGAGTTTTG
Source organism: Craterostigma plantagineum (assembly GCA_027422505.1). Taxonomy (NCBI): domain Eukaryota; kingdom Viridiplantae; phylum Streptophyta; class Magnoliopsida; order Lamiales; family Linderniaceae; genus Craterostigma; species Craterostigma plantagineum. Next base: position 27,565,985 of record JAPQWV010000003.1, on the reverse strand, counting down.
ATTCCAGATCTGATGTTTCCTATTACTTGATCTGTTGGATGACTGGAAGCATGCTTCCATTTTCTAGGTTGCAGCTCATCAGCTTCTGGTTCCAGTGTCTCAACATTTTTGTCTTTGGGAATATCTTCCTCACTGTCTTTAGTATCCTGTAATCCTGCACAAGGCAAATCTATACCTTCCTCATCAGTAGCATCTGCGTTAGGTATCTCATCAAAGGTAACATGTATGGATTCCTGAACAGTCAGCTTTCTTTTATTATAAACGCGATATGTCTTAGAGTGAAGACTGTAACCAAGGAATATCCCTCATCAACCTTAGAGTCAAATTTTCCTCTCTTATCTCTATCGTTCAAGATAAAACATTTACATCCAAACACACGAAAGTAACCTATATTTGGAGTTCTACCATGCCAGATTTCATAGGAAGTCTTCTTTAACATTGGCCTAAGGAATACGCGATTTGACACATAACAAGCTGTACTAACAGCTTCCGCCCAGAACTGTTTAGGAATATCATACTCATGTAACATAGATCTAGCCATTTCCTGTAGTACCCTATTTTTACGTTCAACTACGCCATTCTGTTGGGGAGTTATAGGGGCAGAGAAGTTATGACTATATCCATACTGATCACAGAACGATGCAAATGACTTACTATCAAATTCCAGCCGTTATCACTGCGTATCCTACATAAGTTCATTTCTTTTTCATTCTCTAGTCTCTTAACTAGTGATGCAAAGTTATCTAGTGCCTCATTCTTATGTGCAAGGAATATCACCCAAGTATACCTGGAGTAATCATCAATGATGACAAAAGCATATCTTTTACCTCGCAGAGACATTGTCTGAACAGGACCAAAAAGGTCGAGATGTAGCAGTTCCAGAGGTCTGGATGTGGATATCACATTCTTTGCTTTGAACGATGTCTTGGTCTGCTTGCCCATTTGGCATTCCTTGCATGTTTTGTCCTTGACGAACTTTATGTCAGGAACACCTCGTACCAGTGCATTGCTTGTGATGTGAGACAGTAATTCCATGTTGGCATGTCCTAGGCGTCTATGCCATAACCAGGTGTTATCCTGTGTAACTGCTAAGCACTTGACGTTCTGGTTAGTGATATCATCAAGAGTTATGCAATAAATATTCCTGTCCCTAGATGCACTAAACAATACCTTATCATTTTTTCTAACAACACACTTATCATTTTCAAAAGTTACCATTTGATCCTTATTACATAATTGACTAATGCTAATGAGATTATGTTCTAGATTCTTAACTAACCATACGTCATCTATAGTAGTATGTAAAGTGTTCAACAATTCCAACCCCAATAATCTTAGCTTTTGTGTTGTCGGCGTAGGAGACATATCCTCCATCATAGGCTTCCACCGACACAAACTTACTGATATCACCTGTCATATGGTGGGAACACCCACTGTCGAGGTACCACTTGTTCTTCTTGCTGGATTTTCTTCTTTGTACCTGCATGAATCATTTCTTTTCTGAGGTGCCCAACTTTGATTGGGTCCTATATGGTTAGTAGCAAAATAACTCCTGTTCACACGTGATATATCATGTGTCACAGACTGTGATCTCTTGAACACTGACTGGTCAGTGTCAGGAACCTTCTTGGGCCTCCAGACATATCTAGCTTTATCAGCTCTCTTCAGAAAACAATGGTTAGCATAATGACCGTGACGGCCGCATGAGAAACACTTAGGTTTTCTAACAGTAGGCGGTGTAACATGCTTATGTGTCATGGAATATCCTATCCCTGATTTTCCTACATTTCTAGGAATACTAAGTAACATTTCAAGATTTTGTTGTCCTTCAAGAAGCTTATTATCAGTACGAGATTTTTCTTCTAGGAATTCCTTAAGAACAGACATGTCTCTAGATATCTTTTCTTTCGTCCTAAGCTTATCGCAATTACACAAGGCTTTCTCTTCTTAAGAGTTTCTAGCTCGGCTCTTAGGCGCTCATTTTCTAGATCTGTTTGGTGCTTCTCTCTAGCTACGTCATCTCGTTGCCTAATTAGACTCTTTACTTGTGAGTTGAGCGACTTAATCCTTCTTTCTGCGTTTTGAATTATTTCAAACATCTCTTCCTTTTCATCTACTTCAGGGACTGAGGAAGCGTTATCATGAGATTCATCTTGCCTAGCATATAATTCATTCAGAAATAATATTTTCTAATAGTGGATGAATTTGATACCTGATCATCATCATCGGCCATGTAGGCGAGATCTTCCTCTTCTTCACTTCTGGCCTCTTCCCAGTTAGTGACCATGGCTTTCTGCTTCTTTATCTTTTTGTCACTATTTTCCATCGGGCAGTTTGAGGCGAAGTGGCCTGGCTTGTTGCACTTGAAGCATTTCTGCACATTGTTCCCGGATGATGATATTCCCTTGTTCCTGGGTTGGAACTTGGAGTTTCCTTTGAACTTTCCTCTCAGCCGAAACTTTTCAAATTTTCTGGTCAGCATGGTGATCTGCTCCAGCATGTCTTCCTCAGTCTTTTCGTCGTCAGAATCAGATTCCTTCTGTTCAGCGTTGAAAGCAATGGTATTCCTGACTTGTGGTTTTTCTTCCATGGAGATCTGAGTCATCTCGTACGTGGTTAGTGATCCGATCAGCTCCGAGACAGATAACTCATCCAGATCCTTAGCTTCGTAGATGGCTGTTACTTTGGGATTCCATTCTCTTGGAAGAGATCTCAGTATTTTTCGCACTTTCTCACCGTCCGGTATTTCTTTCCCAACGAGAACATTTGGTTGATGATGTTCATGAATCTTGCGTACATGTGGCTTATCGTCTCGTTGTCCTCCATTTTGAACAGCTCGTATTGGTGGGTTAGCAAGGCTATTCTTTCTTGTACAACTCGAGTGGTTCCCTCATGTGTGACTTGAAGCATCTCCCACATATCTTTGGCAGATTCGCATGAACTCACACGATTGTATTCTTCTCTTGTAAGCGCGCAGGCGATCATGTTCTTTGCTTTGGCATTCAAGGAGATTCCTCGCTTGTCTGTTGCATCGTAGTCAGAACCTTTCTTTGGAGTTCCATCCACCTTCTTAGGGGTATAAGGTCCAGTCGTGATGATATCCCACAGATCATAGTCAGTAGCAAGCAGGAATTCCTTCATCCGGTTTTTCCATATGGCGTAGCTAGTTCCATCGAAGAGTGGTGGCCTGGAATGGGATTGTCCCTCTGCAAAAACATCAAAACTCGAAGAAGCCATTAGATCTTTAACTCAGGCTTGTTAGGCCCGTCGTTTGAGTAACCTGGCTCTGATACCAAATGAAGATATAAATGTGCCTAAGAGGGGGGGGTGAATTAGGCTTATAAAAATTTATGCTTCTTTTCACAAATGCTAAGTGTGGTGACTTAGGTATGCCTACTGATGTTTGTGACGAGTATGCCTGATATATCCTAGTAACGTCGGATGTGCGTCGGGTCTGTCTCACAGCAATAAAGAAATAACTGAAAAGTAAATGCGAGACAGGATTTTTATAGAGGTTATATCCCCAACTGGGGTTTACTCCTCTCCTTGGGATTTGCTTCCCAAGAGTTTAACCAATCACTATAATGCACCGTAGCTGGATACAAAAACTGATGGTTAGCCCAATACACAACCGAAACAAGTCGAACACTAGACACTACTAGGTTACCACACGCCGAGTTTCGTTCCTCGGAATCTCCTTGATCCCGACAGACACAGCTCGCTACCGAAGGGCCCCCGGACTTGTCCTTCCCTTCACGTGTGCGTAAACGTCGACCTTGCCTCCTTGGTATTGCTCACGTCCGAAGACAACACGTCCGAAGACAGAATGTATGGGAGGGGATGATGGAATATCGGATGAATCACTCGCTCAGTGATGGATACGCAAGTTAACGCTCAGTAAGGCAGAAAGCTATCACAAGTGGAATGGCTCAGGAATCTCTTAGTATCTTTCCGCTCAAATATCTCTCGTAGGCTTATATTCGCAAATTCTAAGTACCTCGAAAATCTGAAGTGCAGCTCATATATAATCCTTTTCAAATAGCACTTCACATGGAAAGTCATATCAAACAATAATCACCAAATCAAGCATAGTTTCCATGTAGCTTTCGAGTCAATCATACCATATAAATCATGCTTTTAATAAATCATGTCAACGGTCATATAGCACATTTAAGCATGATTATATTCCATATAAAAGCTCAATTTCGTTCTCAAGCATATTCAAGCATTTCGCATATAATTACCATATCAGAACTTTCCATAAGTGATTCCATGCTATCAGTTTCTAGAAACAAGTCAATCCAGATTTACCTTCCAAGTATGGCACACAAGATAGCATCACATCAGCACGTTTTCCATGTATAACTTATAGTATTAAATCAATATATTTACCATGTTTAGCACACAAATCAGATCAGAGCATATTTCATTCGATTTATCAATCATGGCAGAACTTTCCTTATTTCAGAGATCACATCTGTTTACAGCATATACCATATAATAGCATCTTATCCACAAAGTCAATCAAATCAAATCTTCCTTAAATATAATATCCAATCAGTATAAGGAAAGATATTAGTTTAATATTTCACATTAAATTCAGTGGAAAGCATGCACATAATCGTAGATGTGATTTTCGTCAGGAATAACAGACTTTGAACAGATATATCACTTTCCATATATAAACAGCATATTTTCCTTTTATAACTCAGTAGGATATCTCATGCATTATTTCCATATATAGCACAGTACGATATATCCTATCACATGGGCTGTCTATAACATGCGATCACTTAGTTTCACCAAATCATCACAGAATCACATGCGAATCAAATATTCAACACTTTAATCAATTTAAAGCTAATAAAAAATGCATGGTCGAATATTTTCACGAACTTAGATGTTATATTAATCACAAATCGAATTGCTTAATTTATAGACCTGACGTCATTACAATTACATCGTTCATCAAAACTTTCTAACATGTATGGACCAAAAAGGTCAACATTTATCTTGGGGTTTAATATGTATTCTTATAACCAAATGCAGCCATAAAAGATATTTACACTGTATTTAGTCGGAACACTCGTGAAAAAAGATAAATAAATAAATATGTAGAAAAAAATCTGCTTTCCTAATAAGGGCTTCTATCTCCCAATCTTGTGTGGTTAAATTATAAATGGGCCAAATTTCACGGTTGACGGCCCAATTAGGTTTGAATACAATCGTTGGGCCGAGATGATTATAGGCCCACGTGTTAACTTCCATTGGGCCATTAAACAATTTCGTAAAATTTCAATCTATGGGGTAAATGAACCCTTTATTCATCATTTATTTATTTATTGACAAAATTTATCGCCACTCGACGATATCGTAGTCTCCGTCCATCCATGATCCAATCAACGAAATTAATAATTCTGAATCAAATGTGAACGTTATTGTCAGCTACAACTTTCAGCGAGTATTCCTTTTGTTTTTTACGTGTCCCATTTTACATACACAACAATCTCAATGAATTCAACTGAAATCGAACTTATGACCTATTTCCGAAGATAATGCAAATGATTGTGTTTCCTCGTTTCATTAGTTTCAACTAAAGATAATGTTCATCGCCCTTTCCTCTTTTCTTATATATATGGATTATGATATATATATATATATATATATATATATATATATATATATGCAAACGATACATACTCGCCCCATCTCCATGCAAAAATCCGAGTTGTTTCATTCTTTTGGTAAAAGAAAAATAAACTTTCCACTGAAGCAAGAAAAAGCTTTGCAAAAAGAGAGAGACGGTTACGAAATAAGACGTCTCTAAATTAGTAATTTCGTTTTTTTTTCTGGTTTTTTGCTAATTTAGGAATAAAATTCAACAAAAACTGCAAAACCCGCGACCATACGTTTCAATAAAGCCCTAACCATTACGAAGCTTCGGATAGAAGCTTTCCGTTTCCCAGCTTCCTCAGCAAGCTTTACGTTACAGATAAAATTACTCTGAAAATGACAACCATATATATTATACTTAATATTTATTGATTATCAATTTATTACAATATACAAGGAAACAATCAAGTGTTCTATTTCAGTTGTGTCTTTCTTCCTTGCAGCACTGAACCACCAGCACCTTCTCTGGTAAAAGGAAGTCCACATTCACCACATATTACTATAACCTATTTAAATTCTAAATAACATAATCACAATTCACAGTGAATAAAAGAGGATTTAATTCATTATATTAACAAAACACTCTTTCTCATCCACTTGATCACTTGTTAAGTGAACGAAAAGAATTACAACAAACACGTTAATGAAGCCTTATTGGACGTTTATTCGTTCAATTCAAATAAAGGCAAAATTATAAAAATGGGTCACTAAGTATACCATTTTTTATTTTGGTCACTATGTTTGTCATTTACAAAACTAGTTCACTAAGTATGTATATAGTAACAAAATTGGGTCACTAGTTACAAAACTAGGTCACTAAGTATGTATATGATAACAAAACTAGGTCACTAAGTATGTATATAATAAGAAAAAAGAGGTCAGTGACCCAATTTTGTTACTATATACATACTTAGCGACCTAGTTTTGTAATGTCAAATATAGTGACCCAAATCGAAAATTGACATACTTAGTGACCCATATTGTTATAATTTTCCCTTCAAATAAACAAGGAAATGAAACCGATATAAACTATAGTTATTATTCCTTGTTGTCTAATTCAATCTCGAATTTTATATGAGACATACACTGATGTCTTAGAGCCAGACTAATCCTCCCTTAATCTTGTGCTTGTAGGGCCTATAGTTATGCAATCTCTATATAGCAATTATCCTACCAAAATTAATTCGTGTATTATATTATATAATGAATAAATACAAATATAGAATCACCATGAAGCCATCATCTAGGTGTAGCTAGGTTTAGGAAAGAGAGACCAAACCAAATATATACCTTGCTTCGGGGGAGAAGTATATGCAAAGACTGTTTAAAGCTTAGAAACATACAGTTTGGTGTAAATATTTCACAGTATATGTTACTTTCATATTAGTTGGTTGGTATGTATAAGTCATAATAATACATTTATCATATATATACATGTAACATCAATATAATGTTAGAAACTTAAGATACACTCTAGGTTGACGCAAGAACTAAACCCTTCCTTAGGTAAAGGAGGTGAAACGTCGTCACAATTACACGAACATTGTTGTTGCCCGAAACACACTCTTGTATTTATCAAGCCATTTTCTGATGTATTTAATTAAATAAAGGGCATAGACTGCAATAGTTTTACCCCTTAATGTTTTTCATATCTACCAAAAGCTTCTATCCTTTTTCAGTAAGTTTCTTTTTTGCAGCTTCATTTCCTTCGAAACCCTTTCGTCGTTACTTGTTTAATACATATTGAATTGATGGTACTAAATTCCTTTTCTTTTTTCAGAGAAATGGTAGTAAAGTCCATTCATTAGGTCTTAGTTCCGTCTGTGGGAATACATCACTTTGTGCGTAAATATCGTGTGTACATAAAATAAAATTAAAAATAAAAGCATGATTTAATCAAAACGAAAATCATATGGAAGTGTGCCTAGGGGAAGTATATACGCGCGCACTCTTTATTTCTACTAGTACTTTTTCGCACAATCTATATACACGCACACTCTTTATTATTGATGAAATATAAATTATAACTATATAAAATAAAAATAATTTTAGGGGGTGTAAGTATAATAATAAATAATATAAAAGTAACATGAAAATTATTAACGGAATGAAAATAAAAAATAGAGGGGCTAAATTTGACTGACCAAATTTAACAGTTTATAGCCACCCCACATCCTTTATATAATAGCTTAACCGTCAAAGGGTGGGTAGTACTAGTAGTAACTTAAGACCGGATATTATATATTATTCTAAGTATTATTTTAATAAAATAAATAAAACCAAACTTGACGTCTAAGCAACCTAGGATACATTTTTTCTCCTCATTTATTATTCGTTCTTGTGCTGTTCTATCACGTAATATAAGCAAGACAATACCCTCTCTCTCTCTCTCGAGGGTTTTTATGTACAAAAAACCAGCAGCACAGTTCAGAGAGAGAACACAAAAGGTGGAAATTCTCAGCTTCCTTCAACAGGCGTCAAAGAATTATTACAAGAAGAACCGATCCTCCGTTCACTGAAAAAACGTGATTTGTATAGCGAGAGAGAGAGAGAGAGATAGGTCTTTCTTCATTTTGTTCTCTCTCTCTCTGCTTCTTCCTTTCTCTTTTTGAACCTTTTATATATTCTGCTTGTATACATGTCTTCTATTTTAGCTGTCTTGGTTATTATTTGCTAATTCTATTGTCTTATTATCAGAAAAAAGTGTGCGTATATAGTCTTCGGATGGGCATAGAGAGATGACATGGTCTAATGATGATCAAGTTCAAGACTCAACCCTTCAAATCGTCACGGCTAATTGCAATAAAGAAGACAACAAAAATAGTACTGTCTCCAATTCAAAAGATTGTCAGGTCAAGACTATAATATGTCCTTCATGTGGACACACCATGAACTTCCAAGAAAAGGTACAATATCTTATGTTATAAATTCTTTGTGATACACACACATATATATATATATATTGATTGCCTAATGATGATGAAATTAAACTACAATTAACGAATCGAATTAGGGCACTGGGCTTCAAAATTTACCAGGGTTACCAGCCGGCGTAAAATTCGATCCTTCAGATCAAGAAATCCTCCAACACTTAGAGGCAAAAGCGCTCTGCGATGTTCGTAAACTCCATCCCCTTATCGATGAGTTTATTCCGTCCATCGAGGGCGAAAATGGCATCTGCTATACTCACCCCGAGAGACTACCAGGTATATTATATATAATTTATGATCTAAATTTCTATGGTGTTGACATTTCTATTCTATCTACGTCAAATAATTCAACTCATCCGATTCTGTTAGTAGATAAAAGAGACAACTTCATCTGCTAGGCTGAAGCCCTTAAATTTCTAATATACACATATCTTTGCCTTGTCGTCACACTATTTATTAATATAGCCCGCAAAGGTGAAGATCTTGTCAATTTATCCGTATCATGTTCGGTCGCCTTTAATTGCATGAAATTAGGAGCAAATATGGCATTTTCTTTCTTTCAAAGATGATTTACTTTGTCTTAGTTGCATAATATCACTAAAAATCGAGGATCTCCATCCTAAAATCAATTGATGATACTCGAGTCTGGTGTGTTAAATTATCTGATGTGGAATAGAATAGAAATCCCAACAGATATCAAGCATACTGTCGTATCGTCATTGCCTTGTCGACACATTACTTTCTTCTATAGCACGTGAAAGTGAAGACCTTGCCAATCTATCCGAATCATCGGTCACCTTTGCATGAAATTAGGAACGAATATGGCATTTTTCTTTCTTCAAAGAAGATTTACTGTCTTAGACGATGAATGATTGACAGGTGCGGTCGAGGCTGCGTTTGCTTTATGAACCCATTTATGAGAAAGGTCCAAGCCCGATGAAAAATAGGACCAGATAATCCATGATAAAGTTATAATATGGGTTAGGGCCGGGGAAATATACCGAAATACCGATATACCGTCCTTATCGTACCGTAACGTACCGAAAATATCGAAAATTTTGGTATACCGAAGTTTTTGGTAAGGTATGATACCGTACGAAAATTTTCGGTACGGTAAAGGTATAAAAATTTTAAAAATTAGGTATACCGATTATACCGAAATACCGAAATACAAAAAAAAAAAAATAATATACACACCTAGATATATTATATATTTCAAAAAATATAAAATAGATAAAAATATTATAAGGATCTTAATAAATTTATTTAGCCCATAAATTATTAATCATACCCAACTTTGTGGTTATGCGAAGTTCTTTGTCTCTAAGGAGATTGATTAAAATATATTAAAGTTATTTTATGAATTAAAAATCATTTTATTTTGAAAATTTTGGTATAAATAATCCATCTTATTGGGGCCTAAGGAGTTTGAATTGACTAAAAATTCGAAAACAACAAATTAACGAGTTACGAGACACGCATGGTGAACCCTTCGTGTGAATGGTATAGAAGGTATGATACCGATACCATACCGAAATTTCGGTATGATACCGTATCGAAATTTAAGGTATACCGAAATTTTGGTATGGTATTGGTATGATTTTTTTCGATACCGAAATTTCAGTACGGTATACGGTATCACAATTTTGGTACGGTATACCGTACCGAACCACCCCTAATAGGGGTCCATTTAGGATAAATAATAGAAATGCCCGTTTGATATTCTCGGCTTTAATAATTCTCCGGACTTCATCTTATTAAACCAAACATGAAACTATGTATTACTAATTATTTTGTAACCCATATTCTAAGTTTATCCTGTAAAGCAAACACAGCCTTTAATATATTAATTGAGTTCGGGCGAGTTGAATTATTGATTTATGATAGAATAGAAATCTCAACATATCTGATCATACAATAATGTCATATCTCTCCACTTATCTATAACTATATATTACATATATAGGAGTTAACAAGGACGGGCAAGTTCGCCATTTCTTCCACAGGCCGTCGAAGGCGTACACGACGGGGACGAGGAAGAGGCGTAAAGTACACACGGACGCCGACGGAGGAGAGACGAGATGGCACAAGACGGGCAAGACAAGGCCCGTAAGTGGAAGCACCAAAGGTTACAAGAAGATTCTCGTCCTTTACACGAACTACGGAAGGCAGAGAAAGCCCGAGAAGACGAACTGGGTGATGCATCAGTACCACTTGGGGGACAACGAGGAGGAGAAGGACGGCGAGCTCGTCGTCTCCAAAGTGTTCTACCAAACGCAGCCCAGACAGTGCGGCTCTGCGAATAATAAGGAGGCAGCGCTCGTTGCAACAACAGTAAGCAGTAATAGTAATATGAATGAGTGTGTTAGGAATTCGAGCAGTATTGGGCTCGTGGATTATTACGGCGGCGGCGGTAATAATCAAAGCCCTTCGTTTATTGGGCCGTTCGATATTCCGAGTTTGGTCGTTCGAGGGGATGGAACGTCGTCGTTTATTCACTTGCCTTCGAATGCAAGCAAAGGTAATAAGTGAAGAATGTGGTTGGTTGGTTTTGTTTAACATTGATTGACTAAGAGGAAGAAGCACAAAGGCTTTTGGCAGTTAGTTGGATGCCCTGTCTGAGAATAGAGGTATATAAGTTAAAAGGTTGCCGAGGAAAAGTGAGTGCATGGAATGGCGAAGAATAAGCTCTATTTCTCTCATTGTAGTTATTATTAGTATATAATATACTCAAAGCAAAAGCATATATTATATTATCCATTGCTGACCATTAGTGATCTGATGATGGTCAGCAGTTTAACATTTTAGCTAATATTATGTAATCGATAAACAATGTTTACATGTGACGCTGGTTTTTCCGCAAAAATGATAACCTTATTGTCTTACACATCTATATATACGTGTGTGAATAATAAACTTTCGCTTACTCAGCATTTTTTCTCTGATCATGGACAGTGACGGAACCAGAATTCAAGTATTGGGGGGGCTAAAAGTAAATTACCGGGGGGGGTCACAAGGTAAATTACCGGGGGGTCAAAGTGTAATTAAATACATTAGAAAGAATGAAGTGAAAAAGATTGCCACATAGGGAACCCACATCCATGCCTAGAAAGCACTTAATATTGTGAGATCAACCACTGGACTAGACATTATTTTGTACTCAAAATGCATAATAGTAGATTATTACCATTTCGGCAGGGGGGCAGTGGACCCCCCGAGCCCCTACATAGCTCCGTCCCTGATCATGGATAACTGACTTTGTAATTTTAATGTAATAAACGGCCTCGTGTTTTGAAGTCAATCATAAGTAGGGGTGAAAACGAACCGAGCCGCTCGTGAGCTGCTCGCAAGCAGCTCGGTCAAAGCTCGGCTCGAATGCGGTTTGGCCAAAGCTCGGTTCGAGTTCGAATTCTGTTCGTTTTTAATCAAGTCAAACTCAAGCTAAGGAATGTTCGGCTCGAAGCTCGATTAAGTTATATATAATATATATTATATATTATTGACTTTGATTTCAGTTGACCAAGCTCGGCTCGTTAATTATCAAGTCAAACTCAAGCATACCCGAGTTCGGGCTCGGCTCGACTCGTTTTCACCCCAAACCCAATGCACCCTAATTTTTGTTAGAAGCCAAGTGGGCTCAACTAATTGTTTGTTCCATTATCTTACATAGGCCTCATAGCAAAGTAAGCAAATGGGCTGTAATGAAATTCTGAGCTCCATAAAGGATTTCCCTCGTTCTTCTTAAATTCCAAATTATGCTCTCATGATGATTTCTTGAAATTTTATCTATTAGGAATTCTTAATTGCATATAAAGTAAAAAATTACTGTTATTATTCAATCAATTAACTATCCACATCTTCTGAAATTAATAAAAACACGCACGCAGGCATGTCATGAAATGGTGTGGCCACACGTCCTTGCCCTTATCCGAATTCTATGCTTCAAACTCGATAACAATCATTAAGCAAATATTTCTCAAGTATTTTTAATATAAAAAAATACGCATGGCACATGTGAAAGAACACCATACATTTATGATATCAATCAACCCATTTATTTTTTCCTACATTATTTTAACGTGATACATCATTATTATATTATCGGTTGATTGCTACTTTCCATCCACCCTCTAATATTATTATGTTATTGCATTCCGCCGTGATTGTAAGATTGCTAAAAACCGCCCCGCCAACCCGGTACGAACCGCAATGGTATAGCATATTTGGGTTTACAATTTTAACCTTTTTAAGTAAATCGGTAAACCCGAACTCAACCCAAAAATTAAGTGGGTCATGGGTTAAAATTTTCAACCCGAAATCAACTCGTTTACCAACAACCCGAATAATATATACTATTAAAATATCCTTAATATAAACAAAATAAAGTGCTTTGATATTTAATTATATTTTGTGAGACTTATATTTAGGGGTGGTTCGGTACGGTATACCGTACCAAAACTGTGATACCGTATACCGTACCGAAATTTCGGTATCCAAAAAAATCATACCAATACCATACCAAAATTTCGGTATACCTTAAATTTCGATACGGTATCATACCGAAATTTCGGTATGGTATCGGTATCATACCTTCTATACCATTCATACGGAGGATTTTTTACCATGCATGTCTCGTGACTCGTTAATTCGTTGTTTTGGAATTTTTAATCAATTCAAACTCCTTAGGCCCCAATAAGATAGATTATTAATACCAAAATTTTCAAAATAAAAAGATTTTTTAACCTTAAATAATTTACATATTTTAGCTGGTCTCCTTAGTAAGACAAAAAACATTACATAACCACAAACACAACTTTATATAAAGATTAATTAGAACGAAGCGGCTATATTAAAAAATTATTAAAGATTAACAAAAAGTAATTGCATTACATCTTCACGCTTTCAAAAATCATGAAAAAAACATTAAAAAGGCAAAAATTAAACGTTACTTGAGTTACATAAGTAAAATATGATGGGCCTAATATTAGAAAGTTGTGTATAAGTTAATAATTTATGGGCTAAATAAGTTTATGAAGATCCTTAAATTTTCATTTTATATTTTTTGAAATAATATAATATATAGGTGTGTATATATATGTATAAAATATATTAAAAATTTTAGAATTTCGGTATTCGGTATAATCGGTATACCTATTTTTAAAAACTTTCATACCATTACCGTACCGAAAATTTTCGGTACGGTATCATACCTTACCAAAAACTTCGGTATACCAAAATTTTCGATATTTTCGATACGATTCGATACGATAAGGACGGTATTTCGGTATTTCGGTATTTTTCCCCAGCCCTACTTATATTATTTAGAACTTTAATTGTTTCTTAATTATGTTGATGCTTTAGAAAACAATTGCTTTGTTTCTATATTATTTTGTTTAACTGGATTTATAATTCTGTTTATTTAGTTAATTTTTTTTCTTTTTTTATTAATTTAAAAATGTTGGCGGGTTAATGTGTATATTTGAGTTGAAGCATATCTGATTCGGGTTCGATATTTCAACATGTTTAAGTAAACATGACAGATCAGAGTTGAAGTTTACCCGTTTATTAAACGACTTGAACCGAATGTGATCCAATCGATTTGTTTACCACCCTTAGTATACCAAAATCGCCCATTTAATGACAAATTAACGTTGGTTTAAGCATTCATAATTCTCCCTTATTAATTAGAGACCATGTGACACGTGTGGCGAGAATCGACCATCATCTGTCAGATGCCGTAGTTGTCATGAATTTATAAGCACATTCATCATCCTTATCGATTCAGCATTGAGGTGATCTGATTTTTCGTCTATTCCTATGATCCTATTTACAAAATTCTAAAAATACTTTGCTAGCTGTCAATTTACACATCTTTTATTTTATACTGATATTGAATATTGGTTTGTGGTATATAAACTGATAGAGTTAGGTGGCGACATGTGCAATAATAAATTTTGAACGTTAGATTTGTGTAGTATTGTTCTATAATATTCATCATAAAATGGCGGACATGAGATTTATCTTGAGCTAGAGACTAGAGTATTAGATTTTATTTATTTCGAATTCTGATTAGAAGGTATGCTAAACAGCGTTAGTAAAAGAGCTTATCTAGTGATATTATGGCCCGATAATTTTATTTTCTTTGAGATATATATATTTTAATCGCTAAAATAAAATGGGACAAAATGGATTTATGTATTTATTTATCATTTTGTTACTGGTATGTCAATATAGTCATCCAACACACGTCATTGGGATGACAAACAAACGTGCTATATGACATAAATAATTCTTGAATCCAAGCGAAACAACGTAAAATAAATAAATTAATTAAAAAGAGAAAAAACATAAAAAAAAAAAAAATTAATCAAAATCTACGAGATCTAACATTTCATTTCGTCAGAACAAGGGGAGACAAAATTATTAGATAAACTGAACTATATACCAAAGAAATCAAATCAAAGCCACAAAGCTCCAGCCTTTCTCAGACGCGGCACCAATTCGCCGGAAATATGAGCACCCATTACAGCTTCTACCCCTCCGAACAATTCGCCGCCGACGAAGACGGCCGGAAACGTCGGTTTTCCGGCGGCGGCCATCTTCTCCACCTCGCCGGTGACGGCGCCTTCGTTCTCAGCGTCGACGTGGACGACCGTGGGGTTCACGCCTTGGCCGTGCAGGAGGAGCTTGATGACGTGGCACATGTAGCAGCCTGTTCTAGCCAAAACCACCACCGCGTTCTCCGAGAGGAGCTTCTTCAAGTCAACCGACGCGGCGCTGCCTACGTGTTCCCCGTCGGAGGTGCCTTCGTCGGCGGCGGCGGCGGTTGTGGGGAGCCAATTTTCTCTGAGGGGAAGCGTTTGTTGCATGGTGAGAAAGAGAAGAAGAGGAGTTCATCTCCGTGATTCGCCTGGTGCGTGTAATTTATATATCCACGAACTTTTATGAAATACGCAAATGACCCCTGAAGTTTCTGAAACTATGGAATAACCCCAATAGATATTAATTTGTCAAGTCAACCCACGAAAACAGCTGCTGAGGTTTCTTTTTAATTTCAACTATTCTTTTCGAAAACCAATTTATGGGAGTTTTTTTGCAATATTACGACTAGTGGGGGTAGTTGTGCGGCGTCAACGTTAACGACCGTGACGCGATGACGTAATAACTGACGTCATCTTACTTTGGTCCATGTAGCATCGTTTATTCGGTGACGAGAGAATGGGTCATAAGTCGGTCCGATGACGTCATTGCGTTGCTTATGTCGCGTCAGACAGCGAAAGCGACGTGGACCCAAATCTACCCTAAAATCGAATATCGATTTTTTATTTTTATTTTTTTATTATTATTATTTTCCCTTAATTAAGTTGGTAAAGAAAGAATAGGAAACGAAAGGCGGAAATAATCGCGGCGGACTCTAATCTTCACAATAATCTAATCATATATCTCTATTGGGCGCAGTTAGGTAAGGCTCACGTACGTAACGTAAGCTATAATAACTCTTCGCCTCACCTATTTAATTTGTGGTCCCTATATTTATTCAATTTGCAGGCGTATCGCTTGATTACATGATAATTCACATACATGGACGACCCATACATAAACCCATTGGAATATTGTTTTTTTTTTTTTCAGAAAACAATAAATTCATATGGGTATCGGGTCTTATTAGTGGGCCTAGCCTTTATACCACACTATATACCTTAGTTGAACTTATTTAGTTTACTCCTTTTTTACTCGGACGAAAGCCCAATGATATTATTCATCTCCGATTTTGTTGAATTGTTTGTAATATAAAAACGAATCAAAGAACACTTTTTTGACGATGTAATAGAATAATCATGTGTTTAAAATTCTTGAGTGGCGATGAGTCATACGTAGACTAGTCCTTTCCAATACATTTTTGGCTTCGAACGACACTATAAATGGTGAAGAGCTATCAAGAATCTTCACACGAGTTAGTGGGAATGGGGACTACACTTTATGCGTTTCTTGCCATATGCTTATTCCCTTCTCTTTTTTCGGGAAAACGGAAAGGAAATATCTTCACATTGAAAAAAAAGTTTCTATCAAGTTATAAGGTAGCGCATGGATATGATATATTTGTAATATTTGATATTGTAATAAAATTACAGAATCTTTACTCCAAAAGGCATCGACCATTTATTTATTTATGTACATCTTTTGCACTAATGAGAAGTGACTAATCGAAGTTATTTAACCGAAAGTGACACGATCGGGGGCATATCTGTCAAATCCACGGAAATTGAAAAAATAAAAGAGAAAGGCTTGAAAATAATTATTGAAGGGAAAAAGAAAGGGCAAGAATAAATGTAGTATAAATAAAATCTGAAAATTAAAAGAAAAATTCGCCACTACTTTACCTTCTCTCAACATA
This sequence comes from Craterostigma plantagineum, assembly GCA_027422505.1. Classification (NCBI taxonomy): domain Eukaryota; kingdom Viridiplantae; phylum Streptophyta; class Magnoliopsida; order Lamiales; family Linderniaceae; genus Craterostigma; species Craterostigma plantagineum. Next base: position 27,548,987 of record JAPQWV010000003.1, on the reverse strand, counting down.
CGCAGCGCAGCGAAGGAAAAGCCCGCTCTCAATCAACCCTCAGAGAACTCCTAACTGGTATCAATCGATTCTTTAGGGTTTGATCTTTTCCTGCTTTTTTCCGTATGTTTTATGTTTTGTCGGTCGTTTGCGGTGTTGTGTTGATTGCGTATATTTATTGAAATACTCGTCAGTTTCGCCGCTGATTTAGGGCATGTGGTTATGGATTTCTAGTTTTAGGCTTCTTTCTTGCTTTATGTGGTTTCTGCTTCGGATTCGAAGGGCGAAACTTCGTCGCCTTTTTTATATTATATGTTTGAATTAAGTTTCTGCATAATATAAAGTTTATGCGTTTCTGTTTCTATCGCTCTATTTGTGGATTGTTGATCATAGCTAGGTGTTTTTTTACGCAATTTACACATGATCTAACACTTGGTTCAGCTTCTAGGGAGTTGTGAGCTAAGCTATTGATAATTGGATGGGGAAGCGTTTAGAGAGTGGCACGCTCAAGTCTTCATCTCACCAGCTCTTCAAGGACAGGGAAAAGAATCGCGTTGACGATCTGCAGGGAATTTTCTGCGATCTACAGTCTGCACGAAAGGAGAGTCGGACTATCGACGTGGCCTTGCTCGAGGAGCAAGTTCACCAGATGCTTCGTGAATGGCAAGCTGAGTTGAATGAGCCTTCTCCAGCTTCTTCCCTGCAACTGGTATTGTGGAGAACTTGATTTGTTACTTACTTCTATATCATCTTGACCATGTTTTGACTTTGACAACTAGAACAAGTTAATGATATTCATGTGAAGGATTTTGATTCGTTAGTCTTATCTTACTTTTGAATTGAATGGTCTTTATCTAGGGAGGAAGCCTGTGTGGTTTTTCATCTGAGATACAGAGGCTGCTGCAGCTTTGTGATGAGGAGGATGATGCTACCAGTGCATTAGCTGCGCCAAAACCAGAACCTGAGGACCAAAAGACGGTGAATGGATCCACTTCTCAAGGGGTTAGTGGTTTTCCAGCAGAACTTTCTGTTAAGTAGAGCTAGAGCCACGGTTGTGTTTCTTCTCTTTGTTTGTTGGTTGTACCGACAAAGGAAGATGCCTTGATTATGACTATCATTAAGTCTTTATTATTTTTGGTTCACCAACATTGCTTTGCTGGACGTGCTTAATATCTGCTGCATTTATTACAGGGCTTTAATTTGTTGAAGGGTTCTCAACAACAAGACTTGCAATTGGTTGAGGAGTACAAACCTACTCCCATGAGTACCAACAATATGGTGATGAACAATATGAGTTTGCCAAATGCTGCGCAAGAACAAGGCTTCAAATTGGATGATGAGTGTAAGAGTGCTTGCATGGGGGTCAATGACATCGGAATGAACAACATGAATGGGCCAACACATCTGGACTATCATTCGTTTGATTTTCAGCCAGAGTTTGGACCACACTGTTTCCCTGGGTACAGTGGCGCCGGGTTCATATGTGAAGACGATGATGGACTTCAAGTTTCGGACTATCAACAGAACTTTGACCCTCCACCTTACGCATTCTTGGGACCAAAATGTGCCCTTTGGGACTGCACTAGACCAGCTCTTGGCCAAGATTGGAGTGACAAGTCTGATGACTATTGCAGTAATTATCATGCTGGGATTGCACCCAACGAAGGTTTTCTAGGCCGGCCACCAGTGGTTCGACCAGGTGGGATTGGCCTAAAAGACAATCTGCTCTTCGCTGCTCTTAGTGCCAAGGCACAAGGAAAAGACGTTGGTATCCCTGAATGTGAGGGTGCTGCTACTGCAAAATCCCCTTGGAATGCACCAGGTAAAAGCATACTAACAATGCTCATTGTGTTTGAAATTGTTTTCTTGGCTAACTACCATTTACTTGTTTCTTTCACAGAGTTATTCGATCTTACTGTTCTAGACGGCGAAACGATAAGGGAGTGGCTCTTCTTTGACAAGCCTAGAAGAGCCTTTGAAAGTGGAAACAGAAAGCAAAGGTCCCTCCCAGATTACAATGGAAGAGGCTGGCACGAATCGAGGAAACAAGTGATGAATGAGTTTGCAGGCTTGAAGAGATCTTACTACATGGATCCACAGCCAATGGAGAATCTAGAATGGCACCTCTTCGAATACGAAATCAACAAATACGACGCGTGCGCTCTGTATAGGCTCGAGGTGAAACGCGTTGAGCCTAAGAAATCGCCCAAGGGGAAGGTGAACGTCGACTCCGTCGCTGATCTGCAGCAGCAAATGGGTAAGTTAACTGCTGAGTACCCAAATGAGAAGCATCGACGCGCTGTTAAGGGAAGAGGAAAAGCCAACTTGAGAGATGGTGCCCCCCATAATACCTTTGATGCTTCTAATGACAACAGTAATACATCCTATAATTATCATGCAGACAATCACAACAGGTACTACATAACGTAATTTTGGATTTCTTTACGTGGTAAGTATTTGCAATAAGAAGCACTTTGTCGATGGGTATTATATATATGCTATTCCATCGATTATCTCGGCTACAGGCATGTGGTGGAGTTTTTACTTCTCTCTCTTTTTTTTTTCTTTTCGCCTTTCATTATGGTGTTGGATCAGAGAGCTGAATCTGATCGGATTTTAAGGTACTTTGGTTTTCCTTGTCAATAGTTCGTTGTCAACCTGAGTACGGCGTAGTACTTCCTGACTGCATTTTAGGCCTTTAACTGTTATAAGACCAAGTCGAGATTCTTGATTTGGCTCTCGTCATATTTCTCTCATTATCAAAGAGATCCTACATATTGATCTTGGCGAGTTTGTGTCATTTCAATGGTCGTTTGTTTACCTGTAACTTCAAATATATCGATGCTTTTTAATTATGTATTATGGTTATTGTCAGTGTAATGCATAAAGATCTCATCATCCCCATCGATATAATGACAGAATTCAAAATATTTCATCGATCAGTAATGATATTCTCGAGATAAGATCAACACAAATACTGTAATAGTGCAAACGGGTACGTGGTATTTGTTGCCATCGGAAAAAAAAAAATAAAGAAGCTGATGACGAAACATGTTTATTGATATATTAATCAATAATTTAACTTGAGCTAATGGGTTTGGATGTAATAGTGGAAAAACCCTACCTTTGCAATAACGTTCATCCCAAACCTCCGAAAGTTCAATGGCGATGTTTTCTCCGACACACAGTTGCGCGCTCATCACCATCCTCCCCTCGTCTGACCCTCTCAGACGCTCCTCAGCTTCGTTCCCCAAATTGCCCCTGAAAAATCCCCGCAATCCCCGTTCTGTCCTCTCCGCAGCTTTTCCAAAGCAACCGAATTACAATTCCGAGCAAGCCGTTCTCGACGCCGTGGCTGAGCTCGGAGCCAACGAGGAGTCTCTGCCAGCTGTACGGACCTTCGAGAACGACCTGGCGAGGCTCACGCTCGTCGGAGCAGTCGACTTCCGGCAGGCAGTCACCGCCGCCGCAGCCGATGGAGGAGAGGCTGCAGACGAGCATTTGTCCTCCGAAATGTCCGCGATGGTGGTTGAGACCGTCTTTCCTGGAAGTGCCGATGAGCGCAGTACGGTTTCCACTCGATTGGTGAGTTGATTTCGGTTGGAAATGTGTTGGATTTACTCGGTTTGCATCTTGATTTTCAGTTTTGCTCGATTTAATTTTTTTGTAGTTTTTACCGGCTAGAAAAGTTAAGGAGAAAGCTGTGAAGCTGAAGAAGACTCTGACTAAAGAACTCTTGCAAGGAACTACGTCGAAAAATATACTGGCCATGACGTTTAGGCAAGTGGTATTGCACGAGCTTTGGAGTCTAGAATTGGGGCTTTTTGGACCTGGGGTTGAAAGGGATATGAATGATCTTGAAAATCCAAGAGATGTAAGAGTTTGCTATGAAAGTTTAGTCCATTAGGCCTGCACCAGCATTACGATTAGCTTTCCCTGTCATAATTTAAGTTTTCTGTCCTGCAGGTGATGAATTTTCTTATTGCATTTGCTATCGGCAGGTAACTCTATCTTTAACCCTGAGCTCGTCGAATGAGAAAGTTATCTCGGCACTAGGAGAGGCTGTATGCCTTCTTGCCCTTGAAACCGCGGGGAAGCATTTACTTCATGACGCTAAGAACAGAGCTTCGAGTAGATTTTTTGGTTTGTTCAATATGCGTCAACAAATTTCTTCGAGAGATTCTTCTGTTATTTTATACAGCTTTCTTGAGCATGAGATACTGTCTAATGCCGGGACGTTGCTGAGAAAATTTAACTTGGAAAGGGGAAAACTCAAGGTCAAAGGGACACGGTTGAAGGGCAGTTGGTGGATATCGCCTGTATTTTCAAAATTGGAAAAGATTGGCGGTCCTGAGTTTTGTGTATGGTTGAGTGAGTGTGTCCCGAGTTATATGGTGGAAATCGATGCTGACAAACTCAATGGCTTGAAGCTCGACGGGTGGAAAAATTCTGACGGAAATAAGTGGGAAGCTGTTTTTTACTCATTCCCAGATGGTAAATTCTTCATTCACCTATTTTTTATAGTATTTGCAGATACAGGCGAATGAGATTCGGTTCCAGATTGCGTTTCGAGATATGTTCTTTTCCTTCCGTTACATATGCTCGTAAAGCAGAATATTGCGAATCCAGTGATGTATTGATTTTGATTCAATTTTGCAACGTTGGTGTAGCACTCTTTTTATTTGTTTAAACTTGGTGCAGGTTTCTTTGGCTGACATTCTTGATATGTATTTTGAAGATGTCTTCACTTTGCCTGAGAAGAGACTGTTGTATCATACAGCTCCAAGATCTTCCAACCTAACTGCATATAAGGTACATGATATCATGTTTGCCTTTTACCTGATAAAATTGATGTTTCTGCCATTTCCTGGCCAATCATATCAAAGTCTTTGTCTTTTGGTTCCACTTTACTTCAGGGAAATTCTCTACTGAAGATGTTATCAGTTGTCTTTGCTAGTGGGATTTTTCTCGTAGCTATCAGCGTATTGAATAAAATTTATCTGCCTAGCAACAAAATATACTGTCAAGATAACACCCAGACCCAGATATCTGACATTAGTGTCCTCCCACTACGATCTGTTGAACCATCAGAGGTGAGCAAGCACTGAAGTTGTGTTCCTTACTAGCTAAGTGAACTATCCATAGTTTTTCTGTCATTCACAGTCACATAGAATTTCCATGTCTGACATTTAAATGCACGTCTAGTTGGAAGAGTACTGCATCTCGATAATTAGAAGAATAAAAGCCTCTCTTGGTTGGTCTGGAGAAATCCACGTTCTGCCCGGCCCTTGCGCATCTATTGGAGAGCTCCCCTCGTTCCTTGAAAAAGATAGTTCGATCAGTTCCATTTCCAATATGCTCGGCAAGTCGCCCTCTTCTGTTCCACTTGGAACAAGTGAGGAAGATATCAAAGCATTAGAAGAAATTGCCACATATCAGGTACTCTTTTTCATTCTCATCTGAAGTATCATTTCTCCCTACACAATGCATACTAATTATGAACTACCGTAATTTACAATGTATATATTTGTAAAGTAACTCACCGAAAGTTAAGCTCTTCGTACTTTCTTCCCTGTACATGCATGCCAAGCAGGTTGTGTTATCAACTGAAGGGAAAATTATTGGATTCCAACCGACGAACAGAGTTGCTGTAAATAACTGGGCATCAAACCCCTTATCGAGGGAGTTATATAGCGGGAAGAATCTCTCTCCCGGTATTGTCCATCTGTGCTTTGAATATGCGAGAAATAGTTGATTTCTGTTTTTAATGATTTTTATTTTTAATTGCAGGATTATTAGAACCTGGTCTCAAGATCAGCAGCAGCAGCTACTACCCAAAGGACATTGTTGTGATGGAACTTTTGATGTCATCCAAAACAGATTCGTGCTTTGCGTTCGTTAGAGCCGTTGATATCACATCGTAAGTTTTAGTCGAACACTCGTTTTTAAGACAAGGAAAAATGGAACCTTTTTCTTACGAGGAGGAAGAATATCACCGTAGTTTTTTTTTCTTCATAGGATCTATAATATAACACGATTCTTATCTCTGGCCCATTTTTTCTTTTAACCGTGGACTCTCTCTCTCTCTCTCTCTCTCTCTCTCTCTCTCTCTCTCTCTCTCTCTAACAGAACATTATGACTAGTGATGGATAATCTCAAGTAAATAGTGATTCGGATATAAAAGAGAGGTCGTCTAAATGAATAGGACAGGACATACTAACACACACGTCGAACCTAATTCGAAGTTGGCTTTTTCAAATGTTGTCTCATTCCCACATTGGATCAGCAAATGACTTTGTCTCACCTTAAAAGATCGACATATCATTACTTCGCCATTCATATATGTTTAAAAGATGGACATATCATTACTTCGCCTTTACATCATTACACATTTGTGTGTGTGCAATTGTTTAGGTGAATATGATCATTACTGTCAATGTGATGTTTCATGCAACAAGACACTACAGCTACTGACGTATCGAAGGGTGGAAGTAAAGAAAGATTATTTTTTTGCAGATAATTTTGAATCTCTCAAAAAGTTTAATAAAGTAGACCAGTTTGCACGTAATCATTCTGAACCACTCAAGCGCAACCAAAACTAGCCAAGTACACAATCCTAGGGATTCACCATGGACACAGATGAAGAAATAAGTAGAGCCTATTGATTAAATAGTTGGCACAAGATTGTGTCGTGAGTGTTTGTGTAGGATATAATTGTTGCAAGAAAAATGCCAAAGTGGGAATCTTCTATGGAATGACACAACACTTGCAGTGCTCATGCAAAAGTGTTCTTGATTCTCCGTGCTTGATATCAGGACTAGCTAGGTATTTCTTTTATATTTCTGCTTAAAAATGGAGGAAATAAAGCTGAAAAAGTTAATAGAATAGTAATTTTCTTTTATTTGACTACACATGTAATGTAAGAATGTTATTTCTCTTTAAACTATTCATTTTATTACATATATATTGCATTATTCAAACCCTATATACCTAATACACTGATCCTCCCATCATGTAAATGCAGGTTTAAAGAGACTAATGTTAATTGAATAAATTTTAGAATTAAGCTTTGGATAAACGTAAATGTTCCCTACAATGTCAAAGATAAGAGTGCATTAGCATAATTAGACTATGTTAAAAAGAGAGAAACATATAGCAGCTCAGATCTCTTAAGAAAAGGATGTAATAAAAGGCAGAAAAGCACTTTGCCTAATATATATGTAGACGGCTAAAGCTTACACAACACACGGCTAATTTCTCCACTGTTGATGATAAAATTCATAGTAGTTAAAATTTAACGATCGAAATATGAAAGACAGGCAAATTAAGAAAGACATCGAAAAGTAGAACTATCCCTCCATAGCCTTCGATCTTCAAGTACTTCCCGGCATTTTCTTCTACATCTATTTCACAACGAAAGGAAAAAGAACATGAAAGAAATTAGATATTAGAGAATAGCAGCCAACTCTTGTAATATAAACCTTCCATGATTGTTAATGGTGTTAGTATATTCTGAATAGGACATTAGAAACAAGGTTTTTTTTTTTATTACCAAATCGATGGTACGACCATTGACGAAGTCAACGTTGCTCGAGTTAGGAGCAAAGGGTGTTCGAACAAGATAGTAAAAAGCACCATTTTGCAAAGGATGAAGAGTTACTCCCCACTCATTGGTCAGCACGGGCAAACCTGTGGATTGAATCAGCATTGCGTCATAGCCAAACGCTTCTCTTACATTGAACGGTCCATAGCCAACCTCGAAGCACACATCGTTGATGAAAACCGTAGATTTATTATTGTCTGTGGGCCCATCGTTGCGCTCGCCTGTAGTAACAGTATTATGCACAAGAAAACGTCAAATCAGTCGTCACTTTCTTGATTGATATCTCATTCAACACATATATATATATATATATATATATCTTGTTGGGATAGATGGGATTGTCGACGTAGTGTTTAATTTTAGAAAAATAAAAAGAGGGCACAAGTCAATCCATGCAGACGTTGCAAGGAACAAGGGAACACGAATTACGGGCCAAAGACAAGTTTATCTTCTGTCCTTTTTTCGCAGTGTCTGACGTAATGCGTTCATTCATTTCTTGTAACGCATGAATGATATATATGCCAAAACCAAGAGATTGTATCACTGTACTTGAGAATCATGGAAGATGTATAATTTAATAAAACATCTTAGGCTGTGAAGAATAATTAACTTAAGAAGAGAGCCCTAGCTTACGGCGACATGATTTTAGATCAAATGGGTATGGAAAGATGATACTTTATAGTGAGTTAGAAACCTTATCTCTTGTACAGAACTAAAAAAAAACCTAAAAATGAAACTGAATGAATCGTAGTTACGCAGATTTTCGAAGTTAGAAAACGTACCGGGAAGAATATGATGACCGACAACAGATGGGACTGAGAGTATAGGAGTGTCAACACAGCTGATGGGCACAGAAGTTGTGTTCACAGCAGCATAATGACTGAGCTGCTGTTCAAATTTCATGTTCTCATCTTCTTCATCAGCCACCTTCTTCGATGGGCTACTACTGTTCATCAGCATCAGTTCGCTGAAAAGAAAACTCGAACAACTCCCAGCAACAGCACTGTGATGATGATCATCAGCTACTACGCTAGAGACAACATTATCAGCAGGGAAGCAAAACCCTTGCGTGAAAGATTCAGCAGCAGCAGCTGTAGTAGGTAATGACCCTTCACTTATCATCCTTTGCTGTGCGTTAGGGAAAAAGAAGGAATCATTCAAGAACTGATCAGTCGAAGAAGCACCATGGAAAAAGGGAGGAGTTTGGTTCACAGACGCAGTGGGCGAACTAAGCAGGTCCATTACAGTAGCTGAACCAACTGAAAGAAACTGAGGAGTTTTCTCCTTTGGTGGTGCACTGTGGAAGGATGATTTGTCGGAAGACGAAGATGAAAAGGACTGATCCGTTGCAAAGGGTTTACTGGCCGCCGTTGCAGGTGGAGGTGACGGCGTGTTTTTGCCGGTCGGAGACTTGCCGGCGGCGGTTTGAAGGTGGCGCTGCTTGTGTTTGCTTCTTGATTTTCTGTTCTGAAACCAATAGAAAACGTTAGCATCTCCGACTTGTCCGTACTCTTGCAGCTGAGCCCTAATTTTCTTGATCTCATCCCTCGGAGGATTTACCATCCCAGAATTAAAGATGGCTTCGAGTATTCGAATCTGCTCAGGCTTAGGGTTCCATCTCGGTTTTGGCTCGGGCGTTCTCTCTTCAAACCCTTGAAAACGTTTTAGTTAATCATTGAATATTGAGTCGTCAAAGAAAACAAGAATTTAAAAACAAATCACTGTAAGAAATCATATCAGATCAGCTGATATGTATGTGAATAAGAAAGCTCAAATTATTCACCAGGTGCATATGGGGTTCTGAGAGAAGAAGAGTTGATCTCATGTTGCCACTGAAGATGATGGGAAGGCTTTGACTTGAACATGCTTGGCCAGTGCCTATTTGAAGACGCCATGATTGTATGATGATGAAGCTCTTTTTGCTATGTAATTATTTTCTTGAAGGAGAAGAAGCGTATGGAAGTGTGTTTGCTTTGTCTAAAGAAAGCGTCTCTTCTTATAGCCAAACTATAACATCACCTACTCTCTCCTGTAATTCATTTCAACAGAAATAAATGAACAGTTCCCTCTCAGAGACATATAAAAAAAACACACACACATGGTATATATATAAATTTATTTATTATAAAGAGAAGTAAGAGATAATAAGAAAGGAAGATATACAAGAACCGCCTGCAAAAACCACGTACAGATAGGGTCATGGGGATTAAATTAAATCTCGTATTAGTTTTCCTTACAAACTACGCCTTCTTACAATAATTTTCGGCATTATTATATCTATGAGCAACTATTTCTTTTACACAATATAAGAAGTACATGTTGGGTCTTATAATGTTATCACTATCAGAGAGAGCCCTTAATGCACGAGGGTTGTGGTGATGACGAAGACATGAAAAATTTGACTGAATTTAGACAGAAGCACACACACACACACTTAACAGAGAAAGGGAAGAGATATGGGTGAGTTCTGATCAACTTGGTCCCTTTAGGTCCTTTTTTATAGATACATATTATATTTTTTGTGTTCAATTTTGCTTTTTTGAGTAACTGAGGTAGATGGAGAAATATTTATAGTACTTATATTATGATATATGTCGATGATACAGTATTTAAAATACGTGTTTGGAGTTTCGAAAGTCAAGAAGGGATTATAGGGTTTTCGGAAAGCGGTGTTGTGGAGAGGTTAATTAAAATATTTTTTCTTTATTTATATGTAAAACTTCAGCTGTGTGACGACTTCTCATGCTTCCATTGCATACGATCAGGGACGGACCTACAGCGGGGGTCGGGGGGTCTGTTGCCCCCCCGGCCGGACGGCTTACTACTTAGACGTGCGCCGGCGGCAGTGCTGCTTTTTCTTCTAACCAGCTGCAAAGCCCCCACGATGAAGAAGATGAATAGGGCACAGAGGGGGCTGGGCTGGGCTAGTTAATAAAATCAGTTGGGCTTGTTTTATTTCTATTAGTTACTCTTTATCGTGGGCCTTATTTGAAGATCTTGGGCCATCAATGCAATTTTAATTCTTTTTATTTTTCCTGAAAATCATCATACACAACCATTCTTCTTCAACTAAAGTCCGGTTGCTTTTTATTAATTACTCTTTTTCGTGGGCCTTAGTTATTTTGACTTTGAAACTTGTTTAATTATTTTAGTTATCTTTTGTAAAGATTTTATTCGTAAATCAAAATGTATAAAATTACATTTCAAATAAAAATGTTATCCACAATAGAAAAATAAATAAAGTTAGAATGGTACAGAAGAATTTTTCTAAAATATTAATCGAAATATTAACCATTTAGATAAAGAGCAGTTTATATTCACCTCTCATCCTAATATAATAATAAAATACATATGGGTTGAGATAATTTTGCAGGCAGATGGGTGGATTTCATTGTGGCTGGTTGACGAGCGAACACTGTGATTGAGCCGCCAGAGCTATTTTTCATTTCTGGTGGTCAAATGTTTTTAAATAAAGTGAGGCACCAAACATAAACGATGATTATATATGTGAGACTCTTAAATAAAAATGTCCTAAAAAATATATGGCTCTAAAATGAATGGGCAAAATCCCGCCCAGTCGAGCCCCCCCATGCGTACAATCCTGGATCCGTCACTGCATACGATGCTTACAAAGGATGTAACTATTACACCACATTCATATCTTCTCAACCTTTAATTCACCTAAGTTATTATCGTAATCTCTGAGAACAATTAAGACGATATTATAGAAATCTGGGAAGAAGTCCAACACAAGCTTTATTTCTAACAATCAATTCTAATTTAAAAATGTATTTATTGCACCTTTTGACTCCTCACGTTAAAAAATTTGCATTGGGAGAGTAGTTTGACGAGGAAAGTTTGAAAGACGTTACGCCTTTTTTGATCATTCAATTAATTTTTTGGCTAATCATCATTGGCTGAATAACCTCGCATCGCATCTTTTTAACTCTATTGATGATCTCAATGTTTTTTTAATGCATTTCAATAAGCGTTGAAAATGCTTTTCAACTCTCTATGCAATTGATCAACTAGTTAGCACGATTTGGTCTGTAATACGCTATCTGTGTGATTCCGACATGCAAATACGCACGATCACCCCCACAAAAGAGTCAAAGAATTATTGATTGTTTGTAATTTCGTTTGAAAATAAACAAATCTAAAATATGATACACGGGCTAAAAAATTTATGTAAACCTATTTGAGCTATCATAGCTCAAGTCAAGATATGTCATAGGTATAAATCCTTACTACCACTTGTAAATAAGAAATTCTACGTCTCAAAAATATAAAAATAATGGTTCTAAAATTTTAAAATTTTTAAAATGAATTGTTCCCTTCATCCACATGAATATTTTTTTTTCCAAAAATGCATCAATATGTGTGTGTATATATATATATATATTGTTAGATATTATTTAATTGTGTTCATTTAATTATTAGTCTACGTTCTGTAATTTAATTACGCCCTAGGACTTAATTGTAAATATACCCGACTTGTGGGTATATTAGTTATATTGGGCCCGCTAGCCCATTAGGGCATATGTATAAATACCCTAAACGATACATCGTTTAGGGTTGCTGATTCATAATTGAGTTGACGACTTCTCTGAAGAACTCGCGCGCTCTCGTTCCAACTCTACAATTCGTTTATCGGTATTACTTCTTTATTGCTTCCGTAATTCATCGTATCAGGTAATACTAAACCTTTGAATCAGTACAAGGTTGGATCAAATCGGCCTAACAAGTGGTATCAGAGCCGAATTCGTGGATCAAACTCATCGAGGCTTTATCAACTTTATTCGCTCGTTCGTTCCATCTTCTCTCGTCGGAGTTCATTGAGATTTTTGCTAATTATTCGTTGTTCCTATCTTATTCTTGAAATTCTAACAATCGATTCTTATTCAATTACTCAGATTATTCGTGGCTTATTCTATTGATCGAATTCTTAGTTTCAGCCGAAGAACAAATCGTGACGGCGACGTTAGCAGATTCCCTCTAACATCTCGATTTTTTTAAGCTGTCGACATCTTTCTCGACTTTTTGCTCAGCTCGACATTTGAAGCTCTCGACATTTGATCTTGTCGACATTTGAAGCTCTCGACATCTCTCTCGCAATATTCCTCGACATTTTGGGTCGACTTTTTTTTCCTAATTCGACATTTAGGCTAATCTTGGCTCGACTTCGATCTCGACTTAGGCTAATTAACCTCGACATTTTACTATGGAATAAGGGTCTCGACATCTGGCTCGTTATTTTGTTATATCTCGACACTTGAAGATCTCGACATTTGTGGTTATCGATATTTGAAGCCATTAAAAGTACTCGACATTTTTATTTCGACATTCTACCCTACTCGACTTTCAATTCGACATTCTACTCTTCTCGACATTTGAAGACTTCGACATTTGAAGACCTCGACATTCTTCATTAAGCTCTCGACAGTGTTCTATATCTCGACTTCCTACCCAGTTCGACATCTGTCTCGACATTTCATAAGGAACTCGACATCTTGAACCCTATTCCATTCGACATTTTGTTCGTTCGAAATCCCAAATTCATTCAAGCTCGACATTTTTTATTTCATTCCTTCGACATCTAAAATAAAATTAAAAAAAAAAATAATAATAATAATAAAAATATATTATTTCCGAATTTATTTTACTATCTATTAAATCTTTATTAAAATTTCCAATCAATTTTGTGCTTATATTATTTCATATATTTCTCTAACTCTACTTGTCTTCCTTGAGTTAAGATTTTAGTTGATCAACACGATAAAGATCCACATCCAACCTACTATAAGCAATGGACCTCTACTCACTTGGAAACGACGCGAGACCACCCATCCTCAAGAGGGACGAGTACACAGCATGGACACTCAGGTTCATGAACTTCATCGACAGCAAGGAGAACGGAGACCTAATGTACGAATCTCTCACTGAAGGCCCAGCTCAATTCTGGGTTACTATTACAGGAAATTCGGACAATGAACCGGCCGTTCCAGCCACCAGGGAACCCAAAGCGCGTTCTGCCTACACTGAAGCTGAAAAACTCAGAGCTCGGGTAGATCGTCAAGCCAGAACTTATCTTTGTCAAAGCATCCCTAATGACATTTTCATGCAGGTAAATAGCTTGCAAACTGCCAAGGAAATGTGGGATGAGATTAGTAAAATGATGCAACGAACTGAATCTGGGTACAAGGCTAAGAAATCCAACATCCTTACGGCTTATGATTCATTCAAAGCCAAAGATGGAGAAGAACTATATGAGACCTATCAACGATTCCTGACCTTAGTGAATGAGATGAGAAAGATAAATGTAACCAGAACTGGTGAGGAGATCAACATACGCTTTCTCTCAGCACTACAGCCAGAATGGAGGAAAATAGCTAGCAACATCCGTCAGAACAAGGATCTAGAAGAGATGGATATTCACTGTCTCTTCGACAGCCTCGCCCAGCATGTTGAAGACATAAATGAGATTCAGAAAGCATCAAAAGAAAAGGCAGCCATGGAGACACTTGCACTAATCAGCCATCGAAAATCAAGGAAGAATCCAAAGCCTGTGCAGAATCCTAGTTCATCTGAAGAAGACAATGACAACACAAATGCTGACATGGATCCTGAACTGGCAGAGATTACCAAACAGATGGCTTTGATCACCAAACGCTTCAACTCTTACACACAGAACAGATCGTCGAATCGACTCAGGACTAGTTCCTCAAAGAAGCGGGACCGAAAGACTGAAGATGGTGAGCCTAAGACCTCCATAAAAGATCAGAAGTGCTTCAACTGTGGCAAACCAGGACACTTTGCTCGAGACTGCTTCCTGCCTAAGACAAAGAATGTTGACTACTACACCAAAAAGGCACAGCTTCTCCAACAAAAGCAGTCTGGTGTTGCACTCATGGCAGAACAAGAATCATGGCTCGAGGATACCTCTGAGAGTGAGGACGAAAACCTGGCACTCATGGAAAACGTTGAAACTGACACTGAAGATGAGGCACACAACGCCGTAGCCACTCCCTCGACCGACTCATCTTCAGAAACTGAGGTACACAAATCTTACTCCAATCTACATGAACAATTATGTCTTCTTCAGGATAGACTAACATCCATATCTAGTGAAAACCAATCATTAAGAAAACTAGAATCTAGGTTAGCAAACAATGAAAAAGTCTTGCGAACCGAACTAGTAGAAAAGGCTAGGTTAACCTCGTTTCTAGAACAAGCTCAGGATACATCCCTCAGACATGAGACTAGGATAAGAGATTTAGAAGAAAAACTCTCCAAAAAGGAAAACGACTTCAAGAAGAGTGAGGAAGAGCGAAACACAATAACCCAACAATATGAATTTTTGTCTAAGGAACGAAATCGTTTATATTCGAAAATTAAAAAACTTGAGGATCTTCTAACAAAGAGAGTACTAACAGATAAAAATATGCTCTTAAATACTGCTAGAGACACTAGCTTTTATGATCCCCGTAACGGTATAGGTTATGTTCCAGACTCTCCCCCAGTCGTTAAGAAGCCTCTACCTCTTTACGATATTAGTTTCCTAGGCTTACAAATACCTAGTCTTATGCCCTTCACTAGTCTTATTGACAACTTAGAACAGAAAAAGAGAAATAAGGAAGACTGGGCTGAAATACCCATCGACTACGACGAACTGAATAAGAGCTCAAAAACTAAGGAAACTTATCCGGCGGATGACTACTTATCCCTATATCCACCCTCCTCAGAAGAAGTAGACGTCCAAAGACCGCGTACATCTCGTCCGTATATTCCTCCATTTATCAAAGAAATGAAAGAAATTAGTGTTTGTCACTCGACCTTTGAACAAGAAAAGATTGCCTCTCAAGTGGAAAAAGACGTACTCCTGACAATCATCTCTTCACTCGAGAAGCAAATCAACAACCCCATAGGTCTCTTCACACAATGTCACGTAGCTACGCCTAAGGTGGATGCATCATCTCACAAGGAGATTAAAGGGAAAGAAAAAGTCAAAAGACATGAGCTGCTATTTGAAAACTTCGCATCCCCTTCAAATCATTACTATTACTACGATGATGCACTTGCCTTAAATTCTCGTTTTCGTTTAGCAACCGCAACCTCAAACAAGGACGACTCACGATTCTTTATCAAGTCAAGCTCGCAAACCCAAATGGAGAGGAAACAAACCAAAGACAAGACAGACTTCCTGACTGAACTATCACGCCTGCAAGCCATCAACACGTCACAAGCCAAGGAACATCAAAATCAAATCGAAATTTTCAAATTCGAAAAAGAGAAACTACTTAATGAAATTTCACTTCTTAGAAACCTCAACGATTATTCATCTGACGTTCATTCTTTTTCCTCTTCTGATCTAACTCCTAATGCCATGCCAAATTTGACTACAGGGAAGAGAATAACAAAGAAGAAGAAGACGTTGGCCTGGGTCCAGAAACCGAAACCTGATCATACTCACTTCAAGACTTCCTATTCTACTACCTACGCTTATGATGACTCTACTTTTATTCCTTTAAAGAACTCTAAGACATTTGATGTTTCTCGCGTTGATAAATCTATTGCATATAATCTACATTATTTTCCTACTCGATCGTCTGTTTCTCCTGCAGGGCACGTCTCACGCACTCCTATATTCACTCGATCTTTGAACAAAAAAACATCGTCGCATAAACCTAAATTTATACAGATTTGGGTGCCCAAACATAAACATTACCCTACATCTCCACAACACCCAAACAACGGATTGCAACGATGGATTCCCAAGCCTGATACTAAAAGCTCCAACACAAATATTATTTCGAATACTAATCATGTCACTAGTTCGCCTAAGTCATCTACTACGAAATGGGCAGTGCCCATTCTCAAATGGGTACCGAAACGCTTCTAACATTTTTTCTCTTGCAGGTCCATCATGTGTGGTATCTCGATTCAGGTTGCTCCACACACATGACTGGGAACAAAGAACTGTTGAGCAACTACACTGAAAAGTACGGCGGAAAGGTACGCTTTGGAAATAACGAATCATCCCCAATCTTAGGACGAGGAGATCTAAATCACGGGAATCTAACCATCCAAGACGTCTCATACGTCAAGGGACTAGGCCACAACCTCTTCAGCATTGGTCAATTGTGCGACAAAGGACTCGAAATAAACTTCAAAGCAAGAAAATGCAGCATCAATGACGGTCACGGTAATGATCTGCTCCATGGTATTCGAAAAACGAACCTCTATACGATAGACCTTAAAACAACCACCCCATCCTCGAATATCTGCCTACTCTCTAAAGCTTCACATCATCAAAACATTCTATGGCACAATCGTCTATCCCATCTAAATTTTAGGGACATTAATAAGCTATCCACTAAGCAACTAGTTGTCGGCCTACCATTACGTATCAAAAGGAACATCTCTGTAGTGCCTGCGAACTAGGAAAAATGAAAAGAGCCTCCCATAAGTCCAAACATGTTGCATGCTCTTCTCGACCTCTAGAACTACTTCACGTTGATCTATGTGGTCCCATGAGAACAGAGAGTCTCAATGGTCGCAAATATGTTCTGGTCCTTATCGACGATTTTTCTAGATACACTTGGACAAAATTCTTGCGCAGTAAAGATGAGACCGCCTCAATAATCGAAACAATCGTGACAACCACACAGAATCTACTGCAGGCTCGAATTGGCACCATTCGATCAGATAATGGCACGGAGTTCAAAAACGTCCGTTTGAGAAATTTCTATGCATCTCAGGGCATTTCACAACAATTCTCAGCTGCAGGAACTCCACAACAAAATGGAGTCGTCGAGCGGAAAAATCGAACCCTTGTTGAAGCTGCACGCACGATGATAATTCAATCAAATCTTCCACACTCCTTCTGGGCTGAAGCACTAAGTACTGCCTGCTTCACTCAGAACCGCACCTCAATTCACAAAAGATTTGAGAAGACCCCTATCAGATCATTAATAATCGTGCTCCTAACATTTTTTTTCTTCGAGTGTTTGGTTGCAAATGTTTTATTGCAGATGACCGAAGCAACAAAGGCAAATTCGATCCTAAAGCTCTCGAAGGCACGTTCATTGGGTATTCCTCGACGTCTAAAGCATTTAGAGTATTCCTTAAAGACGCTAAAATTGTACGGGAAAGTGCCAACGTCACATTTGACGAAACATTCCCAACAACATCAGAAGCTTCCTCTACTGCATCAGGGAACTCTCAACAAGATTCAGCCTCTCCAAGTCCAAATATGGCATCTCTAGACTTTTTGCTTGAAGATTTTCACCTAACTTCAGTTCCGGTGTCTTCTCCGACGACAGAATCTCCACAAGGTGAAACCCAAGCAACAACAAATGTTCAAGACAATTCTTCCTCAGACACAGAACTCACGCTTCCAAACGCCACAGACACTGAGGACGAAAATTCTCACTCAAGTCATGATCTCACTCCAAATGCCATATCACCTCATACTGAAACAAATGTTGACATCATACCCTCTCCACACGATCAACCTTCGGATGATGAAGCCGCGACAATTCCTGATCATACTCATGACTCTCACACGGATCAACCACTTCTACGAAGGTCAACTCGTGAGAAGAAAAGCGCAATACCGGATGATTACGTCTCATTTTTCCACGAACATCTCTCGTGTTTTATGAGTCAAATCGAACCACGAAAAGTGTCAGAAGCACTATCGGACCCAGACTGGATCATTGCTATGCAAGACGAGCTCAATCAGTTTGAACGCCTATGCGTTTGGACCTTAGTTCCAAGACCCAAAGGGAAAACGATCATAGGAACAAAGTGGGTCTTCAAAAACAAAAGAGACGAAAATGGCAAAGTCATCCGTAATAAAGCGAGATTGGTAGCAAAAGGGTACAATCAGCAAGAAGGCATTGACTACGATGAAACCTTTGCACCAGTCGCTCGTATAGAAGCTATTCGTTTATTCCTTGCCTATGCTGCTCATAAGGACTTTACTGTTTACCAGATGGACGTCAAGACAGCCTTCTTAAATGGAGTACTGAAAGAAGAAGTCTATGTTGGACAATCTGAAGGATTTGTCGACTCAGCCAAGCCTGACTATGTGTATCGTCTTGATAAAGCCCTTTATGGACTTAAACAAGCACCAAGAGCCTGGTATGACGTTCTCTCCACCTTTTTGATTGGATCCGGGTTCACAAAAGGTCAAATCGATACTACACTCTTTGTGAAAAGACAGAATTCCGATATCTTACTAGTTCAAATTTACGTTGATGATATCATCTTTGGTTCCACGAACGTAAAATTATGTGAGGAATTCAGTCAGTTAATGACCACTAAGTTCGAGATGAGTATGATGGGCGAAATGAACTTCTTTCTAGGACTGCAAATTAAACAGCTTTCAGACGGTATTTTCATCAGTCAATCTAAGTATATAAGTGATCTCCTGAAGAAATACAAGATGGAAAACTGCACTCCCATAGCGACTCCTATGTCCACAGCATGCAAACTTGATGCAGATCTCTCTGGCAAGCCTATTGACGAAACACACTACAGAGGAATCATCGGCTCACTACTCTATCTAACATCGAGCAGACCTGATATTGTTTTTGCAACCTGTCTCTGTGCACGTTTTCAGGCAAACCCCAAAGAATCACATCTGACGGCCGTCAAGAGAATACTCCGCTATCTGAAAGGAACTCCAAATCTTGGTCTATGGTATCCCAAAAATTCTAGTTTTCAATTAATTGGATACACTGACTCAGATTTTGCAGGGTGTCGCATGGACAGAAAAAGTACATCAGGTGGCGCACAACTGCTCGGTGACAAATTAATCTGCTGGTCCTCCAAGAAACAGAATTGTGTATCTACGTCCACAGCTGAAGCAGAATACGTCGCAGCGGCCAGTTGCTGTTCACAAATTCTGTGGATGCGCACTCAACTCTTGGACTACGGGTTTGATTTACATAATATTCCTATCTATAGTGATTCTAAGAGTGCAATTGCGATAACATGCAATCCGGTACACCACTCACGCACTAAACACATTGATCTTCGATATCACTTTATCAAAAATCATGTTGAAAATGGCATCATAGAAATGCAGTTTGTTAGCACCGAACTTCAACTGGCCGACCTTTTTACTAAAGCATTGGATGAGAAACGATTCCAATTCTTAGTCTCTCGGTTGGGCATGTTGAATCTTACCTCTTAATTTAGGCACATTCATGCTAGGCTGCACATCACCAACATAACCTTATTATATACTATGAAAAGCCTATGCATGTGTCTAGGGGGAGAAACATAATTGCATCATCCTAGGGGAAGCATTTATCTTTTAATTTTTGCATCACTGATTTAGGGAGAATTAGATTTTCAATTTAAAAAAATAAATAAAAATAATAATAAAAAAAAATAATAATAATAAAATAAAAAAAATATAATAATTAGTGTATATGTCTAGGGGGAGCATCACTATTTTCTTATTTTTCAGTACCCTCGCATTGTCATTTGGTATCTTTTCATTTTATTTGCACATTATTTGCATTTTATTTTATTTGGCTTATTTACATAATCCTTCCAAGTTTTGTAATCCACTTGGGCCATTTCGAGTAAAGGCCCAAAACATAAACTCACCAAGCCTACTAAGATCTCGACTTTTTCCTTGGCCCGATTAATTAATTTTCTTGATCAGGCCCAAACTCGAGATCCCCCTCTCATATCGACATTTTAACATCTCGACTCGACATTCTTATATATTGGGCCTCGTCACGTATTCAAGCCCAAATCAGACCCAGACATATCCCGTCGACTCGACATTTTATAATCCATCCCGACATTCTTCGTCTTCCCCACTTCGACAGAACTCTTTTCAGCGAAATTATTCTCAATCTTTTTCTGTAAATCTCACTTCGTTTGCCCTATTTCTGTATCATCGACTGGTAAGCTCGATAAAACCCCTTAATTTCTCTCTTATGCTACTAATCGTTTCGATTGCAGGTATAAAAATCGCAGAAATCACCGAAGAACTTACACTTTCAGTTTTCATGATTTTAATCTTCGATTTCCATGAGTTTAATTTTCGATTACTTCTGTCTTTTACTGATTTAACACTGCATTTTCGAATCGGTTCAGCGCATCGAGATTTTTCCCCCAAAACTCGAGTCTCCTTTAACCCTAATTTCCTCTCGACATTTTCTCTCGAATTGAGTCACTCGACATTTTATTTAAACTGTGCGATATCGACATTTTCTTTCACTCGACATTTTATTTAAACTGTGCGATATCGACATTTTCTTTCACTCGACATTTTATTTAAACTGTGCGATATCGACATTTTCTTTCACTCGACATTTTATTTAAACTGTGCGATATCGACATTTTCCTCTTCTCGACATTTTATTTAAAACTATGTGATATCGACATTTTCTTCCTCTCGACATTTTATATAAACTTGACGTCTCGACATTTTTGACCTCTCGACATTTCAACTATCTCGACTTTGTTAATGGGCCTCTCGACATTTTTCAAATTGGGCTATCTCGACATTTTAATGTCTCGACATCCACTCTCTCGACATCTTTTAATTATATGCTCTCGACATTTTTCAAATCGGGCCGTGTCGACATTTTACCAAAATTGGGCCTCTATTAATCAATTTTATTTTCAATTGGGCCTCCCACTTCTTTTCATCACGAGACTTGGCCCACTTTTTTACTTAGCGAAAAATTCATCTACTTTCACTATCTACTTATATATATTTATACATATATATCTATATATAGTTACCTACTTATACATATATATATCTATATCTCTATATATATATCTATAAAAAAATATATATATAAATATTAATAAAAAAAAACAAAAAGAAAATGGGGAGAGAGAAAACTAATGACAACGATGGAATATTCGATGTCTAAATGACCTTATGATCGTATTTTTCAGATTATGGAGATTCCAAACCGTGACACAATCTACCCAATCTCCAAATGGATCGAGCCGCTGAAGAACAACTATCAATTGGACACAACGGCCTTCAGATGCTCGGACATGGTCATCATCGCCATTCTGAAGAACCACTTTCTGCTCCCTGCCTTCACCCTCACGGCGAGCGTTCCCCAAGTATACTTGCAACAATTCTGGGGACTCATGGACCAAGTTCCAGACATCGAAGAGATTATATTCCAAAGTCAAATTGAGAACACTTCCGTTGTGCTTAACAAAGATCTTCTGAGGACGATTCTACAACTGCCCACCTTTGATGAGCTCGATCCACCTCCCACGGCTCAAGAAATCCTCAATGGAATGCTGGAAATAGGGTGCTCCCCACCTCTCACACAAGTCTCAGCATTCTCCTTCAACAAAATACCTGCTCCATGGAACGCACTATTCATGCTAATCAACAAGTGCCTATCACCGAAGCACACAGGCTACGATCGTTGCAACCTCGACATCCTCACCCTCTTCTATGGGGTCATCTTCGGGAAACGCTACGACTACGCTGCCCTATTCATGCAAGAAATAGTGGACCAGATCTATACCAGAGATCACCTCAAGACGTCCAAGAGAAAGGGCCTTCCATATCTCCGATGGTTCCAAGTCTTGATCTATCATTACATGGAAATCCATCCAGAGATCACTCGTCGTCCAGCGGCAGAGTCCCTAGGAGTTCCCAAGTTCAACTATCTTAAGAAATCAAAGGAAGGATCGACACTCCAAGGCATGCCTATCCCAAGACACCTCCTGGACCTCGCTGATTCTACGGATGCCGAGGTGATCAAATACAGGCAGTTACAGAACCTTCCTGCCCCTCCGATACGGTCAACCCCACCGTATCCAACCCCGGGGCCAGCCCGAGTGTGAGACAGGGTCCTGAGCGACAACGCGAAGTACGAACAAAGAGAAAACACGACCGACGACCGCCTCCTCCGGTGTCCGTCGACTTCGCACCTCCCCTCCTCACTATAACTTCCAGAACCGAACCCCTAGGAACAGGAGCTGATTTAATCAGCTCCCGAGTAGAAGCCGCCGCATCTGGTTCAACGGCGCATGCACAACCCAGCCCTTCCCATTCATCAACCTCCCAACAGGTTGATGTCTCAACATCTCACGGGAACCATCTCAGTCATCCTTGCCTCGCTCGGAGGCAAGTGATATACAAATCAGCGACTCCCAGCCCCACGTCGCTGTCCCTTCTTCCCTCACATCGAGTCTAGTGTCCACTTTCCCAAATTTTTTCGATTTTGCTAGGACACATACACCTTTATCGACTCTTCTTAGTGATCAGTCCAGAACGTCCGTAGAGACGTCATCTACTGATGATACTCGACGATCGGACGGAAGACCTGACATGGGCAACATCATTACCCCCGTGCCATCAGGCCATCTCGATGAGCTTGCCTTATCGACGATGCCAACGGTGAGCCTAAGTGGCCCCGGTTCCTCAAGTCCCACACACTTTTTAGTGAATGTGGGCCGCGACACAGGAGTTTACTCTGAAGTCGTGACAACAGAACGCCTTCGTGGCTCTGTTGAGTTATTTTCACCCTTTATCACCCAAGCCCACCTCGACCAGAGCCTTGAACGGAGCCTCGCCACTATACGCGAAGAAATGAAGCAAATGGAGGCATCTATCCTACAAAAAGTCGTGGCAACGCCATCCTCCTCATCCCACCAAACACCATCACTTACCTCTCCACCTACCCCCACCATTAAGGAGCTTCGACAGAATCTACTCGCCCGACTCCTCAGCGAGGCCGACCACCTCGATGATGAGGATACGGAGCTCCTTCACCGCCTCCAACTACCTTACCACTGCCACTACGACCCGCCCACACACAAACGTCGACATGACGACCCTGATGGCGACGGTCGTCCTGAGGGGGAGAAGCGACAGCGGGTCGAGGCAGCCACCACCCATACAGAACCCTCAACCTCAACCCAAACTCAACCAGAAACCTCAAATCCCCAACCTACTACCTCCTCCCATTTAACCCTAACTACTAACCTACCAAAAAGCCTACCCTCATTACCATCCGACTTCAGACCAGACCCACCCCCACAGGAAATCGATGAGCCACTGCCTCCAGTCGTAGATATGAGCATCCCTGATCCCCTGGCTGAGCTCAACGAGTTTATCGATCAGGGATGGTGATCTCAAAGCTACAGCGATCATCCCGCAGGAGATGACATTCAAGAGAGACTGGACAATGTTAGTGGATTAATCTGGGCGGCGGTTGAAGCAAGCCTCAGAATGGCGCCAGACGAGATCAGAAATGGAGAAGACTACGAAGAAACATCAGAAACATCTGAGACTCCCTGGAACAAGATCACAACTCCATTTCAAGAGGAACTTAGAAATAGAATCTGGCGAGAACGTGGTCAGATTCGACCATACAATGAAATGGAGCTGAGAGGCCTATCACATGTGGAAGGATCCAAAAAGTTGGCCTACCATTTCCTATACAAATGGACGATGAAAGGCGGATCGAGGGTCACGGATGCAGACAAGAAGAGAATGAGAGCGAAGGCACCGATCAAGGATATAGTGGATGTCACCGTCCAGGAAATGGGAAGAAACCTAAAGTACCCAGTCTACAAAGTACTACGACTGGATGGCTCAGAAGATGTGATCACTGAAGGCAATCTGCAGTACATTGATCCCAGCGAAGTATACAAACTATCAAGACTCTACAGGAAGTTCATCCTACGAGAATTTCGATACAAGCTGGGATATGAAGCCATCAAAAGACACATGCTAAGGGATATTACCTTCTACACAGGGCATGACTTCCAGATAGCCATTGAGAATAATGCTAGGAAGGTAAACCTCACAAGACCAAACTTCACCGGCATGGAGGAGGAACTCAAACCATACCCAAATGGCTTCATCTTCAAAGAACCTGAACTCTCCGTAGTCTACAGCAAGGATGGACTAAAGAGAGTCATGTTTCTCTCAGAAGTCGAGAAGTACTGCGACGGCACTCTCAGGATCATTATCGAGAAACTGAGAAGTAAAGTTAGAAGATATTCTGACTCTTCAAAAGGTGACCTTGCAAGCTTAGGCCTCGAGCAGTTCCGAGATGAAATCGTCAGTCTAAGCAATATTGCTATTGAAGAAATTCAGAATAGATTATGCCTTCGCCGAAGCATCAGACAGTTCGAGTATGTTCTCAATCTGAGGAAATTCTTCTACAGAACAGAAGACCGCGCTACTACGTAAAATGAACACAAAGGGGGAGATTGTTAGATATTATTTAATTGTGTTCATTTAATTATTAGTCTACGTTCTGTAATTTAATTACGCCCTAGGACTTAATTGTAAATATACCCGACTTGTGGGTATATTAGTTATATTGGGCCCGCTAGCCCATTAGGGAATATGTATAAATACCCTAAACGATACATCGTTTAGGGTTGCTGATTCATAATTGAGTTGACGACTTTTCTGAAGAACTCGCGCGCTCTCGTTCCAACTCTACAATTCGTTTATCGGTATTACTTCTTTATTGCTTCCGTAATTCATCGTATCAGGTAATACTAAACCTTTGAATCAGTACAAGGTTGGATCAAATCGGCCTAACATATATAATATATGTGTGTGTGTGTCCAATTTGAATATTCTTGTGTAGCATTATTTCATAATGCATGAATATGGTAGCATCCAGAATGTATTTTTGTAGTGTTCTTTTCATTAAAGCGGTGGTACTTCTATGGAGTGATATATTTATTGATGCTTTTGCTATGATAGTGTCAGCCTTTTCCATTTCAATGGCTTTTCTTCATCCTTTTATTCCAATCTGTCTGTGACAAAAATGTAGATTATATATATATATATATATATATATATATAAGATAGATATATAAGTTTGGTCGTCATCACTCTGTGTTCCTTGCATGAACTGATTGGCTTTATTGCCTTTCATGATATCACATCGTACAATTGAGTTCATAAGTTAACCCATTCTTGTCCTGCCCTATGTAAAGCAACCTACTACCCGTAAGCATAACCATACACGTTTTCATCTTAGAGCTTTAAAATTTAGAAATTGACCATTGTCGTGCAAGGAAAAAAAATCGTACGTTCACTATTAGATAGTTGATAAATCCTTAAAACATAAATATAATTATTTCTTATTTAATAGAAACCTATATCATTCCACAGGGAATAAATTGTGTTATGACATCTATGATTAACGCAGTCTATGTTGACTTCAAATAAGAGTTTAGGAGGATTAGTCACAGTTGAAATCTATGTCATCCCATTGTCGATAATGAAGTTCATATTTGCCTCATAATTAACTAGTCGAAGTATAATGACTGCTATTGCGTTGCATGATAGAAATCCATTATTCTCCCATATCTTGAAAGTACTTGTGTGCTAAGTGATCTTGAAATAGTTAGGGTTATAACGATGCCTTCATAACCGTAGAATTGTAGATCTTGGTTAATTAAATATTTAATAATACGCTACAATTTAGGGTTGATGCTTTTTTTATATAGTAACGTAGACTAAAATAAATGGAAATAAATGGTAACATATGGATGGTCTCGCGCAAAAAGCGCCAACCCGTACCAGAAAAGTAAATGCCTTCGTATTAATTTTGAAAATAGATAAATACGAACTGATCGACCATGCAGCGCAGTAGTAGAAGAAACTCAATATTCAACGAAAAGAAAAATTAAAAATTCTAACCTGCCATGGCACTGAAATTTTTGAGAGAGCCCAATATGAATTTTCATATAAATTTAAACGAAATTTCTCATTCTCAAACTCCGCCAAGACAAAAGTGGATCTTTTAGTCGAATGGACATTATGTCTATACATAGGTCCCGCATCAATAATAAGAGCTTTTGCCGAGACCATAATATGTTAAAAAAAAATGTTGCAAAAATGAAAAAGGGTTGCCATGAAGTTGTAGGTAGAGTGAACAACAAAATTGATATGTGATTAAATAAATAAAAAAGGAGATGAAAACTTCTGTCGCGATCCGCAGAACACGGGTACATCATCCTTTATTGAATCTCTAAATATATTTAATACTTATTATGTTATTGGAAATTGAGGTGTGCGCGTTATACAAGAATTGCACCACCATTAATCTCCTGCAACCGATATTCAGAAGGTGTTTTTATTTTCTATTGATTATGGTGCTCAATTTCTTATAATTCTTGTTTGAGTTGAAACCTCTATCTAGGAGTCATATGTTATCGTAGCTACCGTTGAAAACTATATTACATTGCAACCATTGTTAATCACTTTCAAGGCATACATACCTATTAGTCAACTGGAATAATAGGTAGGAGCATATATTTTCCTAAAGAATACGGATAGTTTTAGCATATGGTATGAAGTGGTCCCGGTACGATATGGATGTAAGACACTAAGTATTGACTAGATGTTGGGTAAAATGTCGGGGTAATACTCAACCTAACATTCAGGTGCACAGCGGAATATTGTAACTACTTAGTGACGAAACTGAAATAACACGGGATGTAAATCTGTGCAGCAAGTTATAAAAACTTGCTGCGTGCCTCAAGGCAAAATTCCACTACAGCAATGGATGCAAAACAACTATCCGAAGATAGTAAAAATAAGCCTAGCAAAATCTAAACGATTCTGAAACCTACGAAGTACTAAGACTTCAGAAAGCTCAATACTAGGCTAAAAGACAACTCTCGTAATATATAACACTCGCTCAAGCTCGATATGTGATTCGCTCGTATTTTTCACTCAATATGTCGCTCAACATTACTCCATGAAAGCTCTCTCGAGAGTCGTAAGATGCAGCTCGAAAATAACTCTTATTTATAGACCTTGGCTCCCTCTTGAATTGGTAAAAAGATCCCTTGGATATCTCTTCAAATATCTCCTCGAAGATCTCCCTAAATATAGTATATATATTTAGTTCGAATTTTCTCATCTCATTGTCCTATTCCTTGTCTCCTATTTATGGCAGCTGGTTGAATGATTCTCTTTGATATTCAGATCTTCTAATCTTGGTCGTTGCTTGACTTGATCTCTTTTGATCTACAAATCTTCTATTTATGGTAATTGCACTTCCTAAATTCGTTCAAGCAGCTCCACACGCTTTCCACACGGTTTGGACACGTTTCAGCACTTTACCACGTCCTGCATATCAGTAAATAAAGCTACAAAAAAAAGGTTAAACGGTTTTGGGCATGAAAGATAAAATCGAATGTTGACAGACAACAATGTTGGCTGAAATGTTAGCCCAACATTGTCAAAGCTGAGCTAGTCAACATTAACATGGTAGTATCAATACAATAATCCACGTGTTTATGACGTAAAGTTTAAGTTTAATCTAAGTTACCGAGACAATATTTGATTCTATTCATGATGGTACAAGTTCCGTTTTTCTGCTCATAAGTATACACCAACTATAATTGGTATGGATTTAAATCAACATATCATACTTATATAAACACATTAGAGAGAGATAGGGAGAGAGAGAGAGAGAGAGAGAGAGAGAGAGAGAGAGAGAGAGAGGGGAGGGAGGGAGGGAAGGAGGGAGGGAGGGAGGGGGAGAGAGGGGGGGGAAGCTTGGCCTTGTAGTGTGGGCCAGCCGATAAGCAACATGGAATCAAAGAATGAGATGGGCCAACGTACATGCACAATATATAGATAGATATGTAATTGCGTGAATTTATTACCATGATCAATGA
This sequence comes from Craterostigma plantagineum, assembly GCA_027422505.1. Classification (NCBI taxonomy): domain Eukaryota; kingdom Viridiplantae; phylum Streptophyta; class Magnoliopsida; order Lamiales; family Linderniaceae; genus Craterostigma; species Craterostigma plantagineum. The sequence continues at coordinate 27,520,726 of JAPQWV010000003.1, read as the reverse complement.
TGATTGATAATGAAGGAAAGTGTTCCTTTTTAATAAAGAAAATTGACCGCATGAAAGTGCGGATAATGGTTTAGGTGAAGTTGATGGTATATAAGAATACTATAAACCAAGTTTTGGTAAGGTATCATGCCCTCAAACTTAAAACATTAACTTTAAAATACTATACTTCGAATGGCTTTCTTTTGCAACATTTCATTATAACAAACTTCAGCGAAGACAAGACTTGCCTGAGTTAAGTCCCTTGTAATATATTTTCTTCACCTCCAAAATCTCAACGGTTTCTAACCGCGCGTCTGATAGGCGTCGTTAGTCGAATTCTGATTTTCTTCAGCTCGGCGACGACGTCTTTCATATTCTTCCTATCGACGGGCGAATTCACAGAGCAACTGAGGCCCAATTCCAAAATCGAAAAGACACCGCACAACTTCTCGTCCGTATTATTTTCTTCGTCTGCGCTTATCAAATTAGCATCGACGACTTGAATCGCTTCGTCGGGAATTGAACCCTTTATCCAATCCCTCAGAGTTACGCCTTCCGAAAACATTTCATCGCTCGGCCTCTTTCCCGTAAAGGTCTCGAATAGCATTATTCCGTAACTGTACACATCGCATTTCGTCGAAACTATGCCTTCCGAGCCATATTCTGCGACATGTTTACTAAACAAATATGATACATTACTAAAAAAAGGTATTAATTCATACCTGGAGCCATATACCCGAGGGTTGCGAGGGTCCTCGTGTGCGTGATGCTTTCTCCTTCGTTCAGATATTTCGTGATGCCAAAATCGCTAACATGGGCCACCATTTCTTCATCTAAAAGGACATTTTCGGGCTTCAAATCGCAATGAACCACCGTAGTGGAGTAGCCGTGGTGGAGATACTCCAACGCACTGGCAACATCGATCATTATGCCGAGCCTTTGAACGACGTCGAAGGATCGATTTTCCGAATACAAACACTTCTCCAAGCTTCCGTTGTGCATGTAGTCTAATACGATTGCCTTGAAATCTTGATTCGCGCAGCTACCGTGGACTTTCACGAGATTTCTGTGATGGAGATTCCTTAGAGCTTCGCATTCGACTTCGAAGGACCTCAATGAACGTTCTAGCTGAAGATGAAAAACCTTCACGGCCAAGATGGTTCCATCTCGGAGAACGCCTTTGTAAATCGAGCCGAAACTCCCACTTCCGAGCAAATTGCTTTCGCTGTAATTTTCGGTAGCACTGAGCAGCTCGTAATAAGAGAATCTTACTGGTTGCCTCGCTGCATCCGTATCAGAAACGATAGGAGGAGGCATTTTCCTTCGGTATCGAATTGCTATAAACGCCAGACAAGTGATAAATAGTAAGGCTCCAATTCCTATAGGAATGAGTAGTGGTAGGAGTGTCTTTTTCGTCTTCTTCGACTTGTTTTGTCGTGATTCGGGGCAAGACGAAACGTTGAACCTTGAGGGACCACCAATGTTTTAAAAAGCGCATAGCGCAGTGTGTCGCGTTTTAGTGTCGGTAACGCGCAGCGTAAATAGCATAGCGCATTGCGTGAGTATTTCAGATAATCTAAATATAATACAATAAATTATATATAATATATAATAAATATAAATATGGTCACTTTTTATATCGTTATTGTATTTATGAGACTAAATAATCTATATTTTCTTTAGAAATTCAATGAAATAATAAATAAGGTACAAATAATTGATTAAAATCTAAACTTTAAATATATATGAATTATATAGTCAATCCCAACAATAAAATAGGACTTATATCAATTAAATAATCATTCTTGTTACAGCTTACTATAAATACAAATAAAATAAGCTATTAAAATGATTGTTATAACTATCGAAAATTATATTGGTATCGAAAAATATATGATATGCATGTCATTATGATCGTCATGAAACAAGGAATAAATTGGATATGCTTATGTATTTTTCTCATATAAATTACTCAAAATAGAGACGCTTTAATTATTCAGTAGAAGTCTTAAATAAAAAAGGAATAAAAATAAATATTATTGTCGCATTTGACTTAAATTATGTCAGAGCAACGATCTACAACGCATTTATGTCAGAGCTTAAATTCTTTTGCGACGGAAGTTCCGACGGGTTATCCGTCGCTAAACAAGAAATCAACAATTTTCGACGGAATATCCGTCGAAACAAGAAAAAAAAATAAAAATAAATAAAACGCGAAACTAAGAACGCGTTGGGAGCGCGCGATCCAACGCGTTTTAAAACACTGGGGACCACACAACGCACTGTTGAACATGAATGAACGGCTCGTGAAGTTTCTGAAAGGTCCATCAGATGGGATCTCTCCAGATAATTCATTGTAAGAAACATTGAAATACACTAGATTTCGTAGCGACTCCAAGGCCTTTGGGATCGTTTCGTTGAGTCTGTTGTGCGAAGGTCCACGCCAAACAAATTTATCATGCCTCCCATCGACTCAGGAATTGGGCCTTGGAAATTATTATAGGCCAAAGAAAGGTGTACCAGCTGATTTAGGTTCCCCAGCGAGTTAGGAATAGCACCAGAGAATTGATTTACAGACAGTTCAATAAAAACCGCAGCCTTTAGATCTCCGATTTGCGCAGACAGAGAACCATTTAATGAATTCGCGTAAAGGCTAAGTATCACAATATCTTTCAGGTTCCAGATGCTTGAAGGTAGGTCAGAAGTCAAGTTATTGTTATTCAGATATAACTCTCTCAAAGATGACAATATTTCCCAAGCACTCTGGTATTGGACCTCTTAGCTGATTTGTGTCCAAATATACGAGTCCCAAACTCTTTAGCTCACATAGTTCATTTGGAATGGTTCCTTCTATTGTCTGAAAGAGAAAATCTTTGAAGGCCCACTAAGGAATGAATTGTTCTTGGAATCACTCCACTCAAATCATTGCCATCTAAAGTTAACGTCGTTAACCCAGTCAGATTACCGGATTCGTTAGGAATATTCCCCTCTATGCCACAATCATAGATCTCGAAGTTGGTAAGAGAAGAAGAGAGGTTTCTAATAGATGTAGGAAAAACACCGCTAAGTCGATTATGAGCCAACGACAGTTTCATCAAGTCTCTGCAGTTTGTCAACTGGTCGATGATGCTCCTCAGATCAGACGTGAAGTCATTTCCTTCCAAGTTCAGAAGCTGTAAGAATCTTAAATCCCCTAAGGTATTTGGAATTGGACCTGTCAATTTGTTATGAGAAAGGTCCAAGTGAATTAGTTTAGAGGAGTTCAAGATAAATTTTGGGACAACACCACCAAAGTCATTTCCCCCCACAGAGAATCCTTCAAGATTTGGCAAAAAATAATCTGATTCTGATGGAAGATTTCCTGAAAGTTTATTTTCTGCCAGTGATAAGTGTCTCAAACTGTGAGCAGTAGTGAGAAACAGAGAAAGATGAATACAGAGCTCAAATTATTATTTTTACATATTCCACGATGATACATTGTATATATAGGCTAATACCCATAATTAACTCCCTAATTACTCCACTTATCTCTTATTTAATACCAATCCCCATAAATCAGTAATCTATCTACGGAACGTATCAATCATAATAAATAACAATATCTCAACACCCTCCCTCAAGTTGGTGCATAGATATCGCACATGCCCAACTTGTCTAAGAACTTTAAGAATATCCGACTGGATATTCCTTTAGTAAGGATGTCAGCCAGTTGATCTTCTGAACGAATCTTTGGCAACTCCACAATTTTTTCATCTAGTTTCTCCTTGATGAAGAACCTGTCAATCTCGACGTGTTTTGTACGATCATGTTGGACCGGATTATGGGCTATATCACGTGCTGCTTTGTTGTCGCAATAGAGTAAAATTGGTTGCTTTAGGGGATAACCAAGATCTTGTAAAAGGAACTTCAACCATAGTGCTTCGCAAATTCCTAAGGCCATTCCTCTTAATTCGGCTTCTGCACTAGATCGTGCAACAACATTTTGCTTTTTGCTTCTCCATGTAACCAAATTTCCACCTACAAATGTAAAGTATCCTGACGTTGATCGTCTATCATCAATTGCCCCAGCCCAATCAGCATCTGTGTATACTTCAACACTTTCTGCACTCGCATTCTTTCTCCTGGGTCAGATTTCAAGTACCTCAGTATGCGAATGACAGCACCCATGTGTCTTTCTCCTGGGTTATGCATAAATTGGCTAACGATACTAAGCGCATATGCAAGATCTGGTCTTGTGTGGGATAAGTACATCAATCTTCCGACTAGTCTTTGGTACTTTGCCTTGTCTGTTGGTACCTGGTTAGTCTCAATACATAGCTTAATACCTTCTTCCATTGGTGTGTCAGCTGGTTGGCATGCTGCCATTCCAGTTTCTTCAAGGAGGTCTAAAATATACTTTCTTTGAGATAGAAAAATACCTTTACATGATCGAGACGCCTCAATTCCAAGGAAATATTTTAAAGCGCCTAAATCCTTCATTTCAAATTCCTTGGACGGATACTTCTTCAAACTTGCAATTTCTTCTAGGTCGTTGCCCGTTACGATCATATCATCCACATATACAATGAGTGCTGTAACTCTTCCACAGCGTTTCTTCAAAAATAACGTGTGATCTGCATTGCTTTGTTTGTATCCGAACATCACCATGGATTTGGTAAATCGTCCAAACCACGCTCGTGGGGACTGCTTTAATCCGTATATTGATTTCTTCAACTTGCACACCATCTATCTTTTCCTTTCTGTAACCATGCACCCCGGTGGGAGATCCATATAGACTTCTTCCGAAAGTTCACCGTGTAGGAACGCATTCTTCACATCAAACTGTTGCAGTGGCCAATCGAGATTCACAGCTAAGGATAATAATACCCGATATTGATTTTCGCCACTGGTGCGAACGTCTCAGTGTAGTCAACTCCATATATTTGAGAGTATCCTTTTGCCACCAACCTTGCTTTGAAACGTTCAATGCTACCATCATTGTTGTATTCACGGTAAAGATCCATCGACACCCAACTGATTTTTTTCCGGTAGGACAGTCAACAAGCTCCCAAGTTTGATTCTTTTGTAAAGAGGCCATCTCCTAATTCATTGCAGATTTCCATCTCGGATCGTCTAAGGCTTCCTGCACACTATTAGGAATAGATACAGAAGATAATTGATTGCAAAATGACTGATTTGATTGTGACAAACGGTGCGTAGTCATGTAATGATTCATGGGATATCTAACGGTACTTGATAACTGAGGCTCGTATGTCAGTTTTGGAACACCTCTGTTGAGACGTGGTGGTAACTCTCTCCGTGATGACTCGGGAACAGCCTCATGGATTACGGGTGAAATTGACTCAGTCCCAATTTCAGGTGACAACTCGCTTTCTTGATTGCTCTGATTTGGGGAGGATATGGATTCGATCTCATCTGCTTCTCTCTTGAAGTATCATGATTACAACTCAAGTCTCGGTGATCATTGTTCTCTAACTCTTGCCCATTTGGCTCTAAAATAGATATTTCCACAACTTCTTCTTCACTGTTGTATGTGAGAGTCTGAATTTCTTCAAGATGCTCCCCTTGAATTTCAGACTCAAAGAAATACATAGTGTCTTCATGAAAGACAACATCCATAGTGATAAACATGCGTTTGGATGGAGGATGATAACACCTATATCCCTTTTTATTGATCGCATATCCGACGAAGACACATTTCAGAGCTCGGGGCATTAACTTACTGCGTTGGTGTTTGGGAATATGAACATAGGCAATACAACCAAACACATGTGGTGGAAGATTTGAGACTGTCGGGGCAACAATAGCTTCTGTAAGTGTCTGAAACGGGGTCTTGAAATCAAGAGATCGAGAGGGAATGCGATTTATGAGGTAAGCCGCAGATAACAGTGCTTCACCCCAATAACTTAAAGGCATGTGAGCTTCAATGAGAGATGCACGAACTACTTCCAATAGATGTCTATTTTTCCTTTCGGCAATGCCATTTTGTTGAGGTGTATCCGGGCAACTTGTCTGGTGAATTATGCCATGAAGGTTCATAAATTGTTGAAGTTCTGATTTCTGATATTCTCCTCCATTATCACTGCGCAATATTTGTATTCGAGCATTGTATTGTGTACGGATGGTATTGTAGAACTTCTGAAATAAGCCCCACACTTCCGACTTTGATTTCATTAAACATAGCCAAGTCATTCGAGTGCAGTCGTCAATAAAGGTGACAAACCAATACGAACCTCCTAAAGTTGGAATTTTTTATGGTCCCCAAACGTCAGAGTGAACAATCATAAACGGAAGAGGGCTTTTATTCAAACTCAAAGGATATGAGACACGATGGCTCTTTGCAAGTTCACAGACATGACATTTTAGAATGGAGATATCCACATCTGTAAATAAACTAGGGAATAATTTATTTAAGTAACCGAATGAGAGGTGTCCTAACCGGCGATGCCTTAGTAAGATCTCAGCTTCCTTCTTGGAAGAACCACTTCTCTCTGTAATCATAGCGCGCTTTAGTTTCCCATTAGCTTCTAACTCGAAGTCCAAATAATACAAATTCCCTCTTCTAACACCATAACCAATCGTCTGCCGAGTTCGGATGTCCTTAAACACACAATGATCAGGCCAAAAATTAACAACACAACATAGCGCAGAGTGATCTGAGATACCGATAACAGATTATAATCTAGTGAAGGAACAACCAACACTGAATCAAGATGTAATGTATTTGTGAGATAAGACGAGCCTTCTCCAACAACCGGAGCAGTATTACCGTTAGCCGTGGAAACACATTTTTGAGATGACTGGTTAAGATTGGTAACATGTCTAGCATCGAACGTCATGTGAGCCGTCGCGCCAGAATCAATTATCCATGCACTATTCAAAACAGGTACAGAAATTGCCTTACCTTCAGTTTTCGTAGTGGTTGCGACAATTGCGGATGGTGTGTAAGAGCTATTATCTTCTTTTGTTTGGGCAACTGCTACGGTGGACGGACGCTTGGCATTTCGATGTTTTTTGGGATCCCACCAATCTGGATATCCAATAAGTTCAAAAATTGATGTTTTAAATGACCTGTTTGGTTGCAATGAAAGCATTTGAATGGACGCTTGTCTGAGCTGCTTGAATTCTTTGAGTCAGCGACTTTGATGTGATCTTGAGACTTCTGGTTGGGCCGATGATAGGAAAGCATAGCAGAAGCATCGATCTTTTCGATATCATCAGTAAGAGTCGTCAATCTGATGGCCTCTCGACGGATGAGGGAATAACACTCTTCAACATTAGGTAGTGGTTCATGGCGTAATATTTCTCGTTGAAGTTGATCAAAGGTACCGTCTAATCCAGCAAGAAAGATGTGAATTCTGATTCGCTCGATGGATTGCCGATATGATATGACATCGTCTGGATCTTTCATGATAACTCGATCACGATGGTCGAGTTCTTGAAATATTTCTGTTAACTCACCATAATAGATAGAGATGGATTTGCTACCTTGTTTGGCCGAGAAAGCTCGTTGATGTAACGCGTAGACATGCATCTCATCGTTACCATCATAAAACGCCTTTGCTAGGGCACTCCAAATTCCACGGGCTGTTGGTATACGAAGATAACGCTTGAGGATCTCAGGACTCATGGACATTAGGAGCCAACGTTTCACCTTCTGATTTTCGGCATTCCATTTTTCATAGCCAGCATCTTTCTCGTTAGGGATTAGAGAGGTTCCCGTGATATAAGAAAGTTTTTCACGTTCAGCAATATGCATCTCCATCAGTTGAGACCACACATCGTAGTTTGTTTCTGTAAGTTGAATGCCGACGTTGAAGGCACCCTCTGATTGAACCAAGATCGGGACGAATCTGGTTCCCGATTCTTCACTCATTTTTGTTTTGGTGGTGGGATTTTTGATTTGCAGGAATTTTTAGAACCTCATAGGCTCTGATACCATGTGAGCAGTAGTGAGAAATAGATAAAGATGAATACAGAGCTCAAATTATTTTTTTTACATATTCCACGATGATACATTGTATATATAGGCTAATACCCATAATTAACTCCCTAATTACTCCACTTATCTCTTATTTAATACCAATCCCCATAAATCAGTAATCTATCTACGGAACGTATCAATCATAATAAATAACAATATCTCAACACAAACCTGTCATGTTATATATATTTATAGGCACGGATCCACTCAAATGATTGGCAGGTAAGAACAAATCCTCAAGTTCCACAAGTTCACATAATGAATCTGGTATCTCACCTGCATAACAAGAATGACGTATGATCTTAGATATAATGGCAAACATAACCTTAAGTGAGCAATCTGCATACCCTACCTGTAAGAGTGTTGTCTCTGAGATCCATTAACTGAAGCCTTTTGAAGTTCCCTAATTTGTTGGGTATGCTTCCAGTAAGGTTGTTATTAAATAATGCTAAGACTTGAAGCTGGGAACACAACGAAATATTTGATGGAATTTCTCTGTATAGATCATTGCGACCTAAATAAAGACCTCTGAGTAATGGTAGGCTAAGACAAATGTCATGTGGAAGTGTACCCGATAGGAAGTTACTGGTGAATGCTAAAATTTCAAGCTTTGATAGGTTGAAGATGCTCGAGGGCATCAAACCGATAAGACGATTGCCTTGAAGATCCAATATACTAAGATTACGAAGGTTCCCAATCCATTCTGGTATATCTCCTTCGATATAATTCCGCATCATTCCAAGAACTTCAAGACTCGACAGATTAGCAAGCGAAGAAGGTAGAAAACCTGAAAGTTGATTGCCAATCATGAACAAAACCTTTACACCACCAAGATTTCCTATTGATTCTCGAATCTTGCCTTGCAGAGAGTTGAACGACACGTCCATCGTATCAAACTTGGATGCGTTAGAAAATGAGTTGAGAAACGAATCCAAACTGGTAACTGTTGTTGCTAAGATCCAAGAACTCAAGTCGAGGCAAGAATGCGAAGCATGAAGGGACCTCGCCAGCAAAACCGTTCTCACTTATGCTTACAAATCTCAACCTTCTCAGACGCGAAAAGTCTTTTGGAATCGGCCCAAAGAACTCATTACCTCTCATGTCAAGAGATGTAAGGAATGAGAGGTTTCCAAATTCTGGCGGGATTTCGCCCGTGAGGCCCATGTAAGAGATATATACGTAAGTTACTCTGCGGTGTCGATGACCACAAGTAACTCCAACCCAGTCGCAAACTGGAGATTCAATGGTCCAGTTTTGCATCATATTGTTGTAAGGATCTGAAGTGATTTTGGACTTCAAAGAGAGAAGGGCTGATTGATATGCAGTCATAATAGTATCTGCTGTTGCTGCTGACAACAAACATGTAAGAATAATGAAGATTGTAAATAGGTTAATGTTGTAGGGCTTTGGTTCCATCATATTGTTGGTGGCTATGGCTTAGTATTATTTCAAGAGCAAATCAGATGTGTGAATGAATCTGATAACATATCCGTGTGCTTTTGTAGCACTTCGAATCAATCAAACATGCCATGCTATGCACCTTGGCTATCTAAGTGACCAGCGAAAGTGAGTGTGATTATGACTTTTGTGGACCGAGTTCATCATTCATGTAAGATGACGAAGACCAAGACCTAAATGAGAATAACATAGAACGGAGAATAATAATTCCTACACACACACATACAATAAATAGCGAAAGGCATCTGCAGAAAATTCAAGTCTTTCCAATTGGCTTATTCGTTTACTATAATGAATTGGTTCGACTTTGATCAAATGAGAAAGAGACAACAGAATCAATTAGCCCCACGGACTAAAAACAAGAAATAAAGACTTGTGGAATACGGCGAAGATGCATTCAAGTTCTTAAGTCATAGATGTAAAAAGTTTCAGTGAAGTTTACCCAAATACTTTTTGAGTTTTCGGCTATCAATTACAGCGTATCGAAACAACATAGTCTGAATCAGAGGGCGGCCGACCACAATCGTCCATCAATGTTACCTACCTTTCTCTTTTCTCCTCAGCAGACAACAAAATTCGTCGGAGGTTTTGATGGAATCCTTTGCGAAAAAAGAAATTATTTCCGATGAATAGCAAGGTTTGACCTATATTTCCAATTTGGTTTTAACTACTTCTATATAAGTAGTTATGGGGAAATTATCTCTCAGTCCCGTGGAAGTGTGAGCATCGATGAAGTGGCGCCTAATTTAATCAGATGAGATCCTCTGTCCCAAACCCTGTCCCAATATGTGTACCAGATTGTAGAATATATGAAAAAATAATTTTTATAGATATCGAAAAATATAAAATATGGGTATCAATTTGATCATGACGAAACAAAGAATTATTCAGTGTTGTTTATTTGTTTTTATCATATAAATGACATGAAATAAGAATGATTTTATAACTTGATAGATTATGTAATTCAAAAGTTTAAAAAATAATTAAAATAATTTCTGAACCACAGGATTTGACAAGTGTCAACATCTGGTGATTTGGTACGCACATTGGGACATGGGTTTGGGATAGAGGATCCCATCCGTAATTTAATAAAGAACGATTAGTGACATCATTTATTCCACTCTTTGTCTTCCACTCTGTATTCCAACGAACGAAAATCGTTACCCCTCCCCCGTCAAGTGTTAAAATATCCGTAAACATCATTACACCTATGAATTTCATTACAACTAGTGTTTAAACAAAAAAACTCATTATAATACTTATTTTTCTAAAATGGTGTAGAAAAAATCAGCATTATATATTAAAATAGAAAAAATCAGTATTGTAATGAGTTTTTTTTTGTTTAAACACTTGTAATGAAATTCATAGGTGTAATGATGTTTACGGGTGTTGTAACACTTGACGGGGGAGGTGTAATGATTTTCGTTGGTTGGAATACGGAGTGGAATACAAAGAGTGGAATATGTGATCTCAACCGAACCTTATAATATTTAATCCATTCACTTCGGTTGGTATGTTTCACGTCTTAGAGCATCTCCAAAGACACCCTAAACGCCACACTAAACGCCAGAATTAAGGTTGGAGGAGCTCCAATGGCACACTAAACGCCACACCAATTGTGGAGGAATGAACAGTGTCCTGCTATGTGAAGCGGGGCACTGTTCACCCGCTATGTTGTTTATTTTTTATTTTTGAGTTTCTTTTATTATGCGATTGAAGTTTAATTTAGGGTTTCAATATTGGGATTTTTCCTTTGGAATCTGATTTTGGGAAGACTGACGAGTGACGAAGGAATAGTGCGATCAAATGAAGAAGACGATGAATAGTGAAGGAGAGAGAATACTTTTTTTTTCCACGAGTATTTCATCTTTTTTTTTTTGCCTATTTTTCCTGTACTTCTTTTTTTTTTTCTAATTTTTGTTTGTATTTAGTTTTTTTTCTTACATTAACTAGCGCCAATAATGGTTAGATAAATCATATTACCATTTTTATTGTAATAGCTCCATCAGTTTAGTATTAATATGTTAACATTAAATGATGGATTGTAAAATATATATTATAATTTTTTTCAATAATTTCAGAAATTTATTTAATTATATAGCAAACAAGTAATATTATAATTTATTGAATACTTCTTTCTGAAAAATAAATAAAACAATGATAATATTAGTTTTACTGATAAATATTTATTTTATATGATTATTTCATTTACTATAAAATAAATTAATGAATATTTTAGATCACTTAATTATTGGGAAATAGTATTTCAATAAGTTATTTTAATATCCAAATTATAACGAAAATGCATACTTTAAATTAAATATAATAGATTATAGTGTGATTAATCCATATAGAGGAAAATATAGAGGAGATTGTTGGAGTTCAATGATATTGTTCAAACTCTATAGATGGAGGAATTGTACTTGCAACTTTATAGGTAGAGGAGCTGTTGGAGATGCTCTTATAAGAAATATAGTTTGTGACAAGCAAGAGACGTAAAATTAATAATTTTTGCCTTCCTATTCCGATATCAAGCTCACTGTCACTGCCCATCATAGCCAAAACCATTTATTGCTCAAAATTGGATTTTCCAACCGAATCCAGAAATTTATTGGTTTAACCAGACTAACAATCGAAGTAAAAAATTCTAGGAATAACAAAAATTATTAAAAATTGTCTTCTAGTTTTCTAGGCTGTATCTATAAAATTTTAATTTTTGGACTCAGCGTATTTATCTAGCAGCATAATCGATAGCGTAGTATGATAAAATATCTTGAGGTGACGAGGAGGAGACGTGTCTTTCGTCTCAAATAATAATACACGAAAAACTAAGATATGAACAATACATAAAGCAACAGTATATATAGACGAGGGAACGAAAGGTGTCACAATTTGGCCTCATTCTAGATATTTTTTCTAAATAATATTTCGAGACGGGTATATACAAGTATGACTTTTTATACGTGTGAAAAATCTGAAGCTAAAATATTTCGACTTGAGCACAGAATGTCTGTCACAACATTCCAACATTGTTGTTTCCTATGATTTTGTGCGCATTCAAATCCATATATTTATGTTTAATTTGAATTTAAATATGAAGACTTGGTACTTATCCATATTTTCACATATCATCAAATCAAGCAGCGCTTTTACCTTAAGCCACGCAATGTCAAGTAATCAAATAATTAACAAATAAGCACGCAGTGATATTTCATAATAACTTCGGACATGCTTTAGTAGAATGTAACATGTTACAAGTGTTACTGTACATTTTCAGCATCATCTGACATTTTCTTGAAAGGTAGCTACTCTAGCAATTAATTATTTTCAGAAAGGTCGTTGAGGTGCAAATCAATTCTATTCAACACATTCTATCTATTTATAGGTATACTTTTGGTTCACCAATATTAATAATTTAGTTACAAGATCATTAATTTCAAGTATCGACCTTGGGTCATTGATCCTTTTTTCCAACAAACCTAAGCTAAAAACATAACTTGATTTGTTGATTCGAATAATTTTATCCCACACTTACTTGATGACTTGGAATGCAATAATTTGGATTTTCGATTTATTTTGTTGGGAAAATGACACGAGATCCAAATTTGTTCCGAAATGTGAAGTTAATTTTTTTTAGGAAGAAAGTTTCCTTTCACAATGGGTCGTGGTTCTTACACTCAGCTAAGTTCTGTATGAATCGATCATGAACCTCTTTATTACCTATGGAACAACCATCTCGAAAGTAATATTCTCGTTTGACATGTGAAGTTAGCGATAACTTATACTCCCTCCGTCCTGTTATCTTTATCACATATATTGGTGGGACGCAAATTAAGGTGGCATTATTATAATAATATAGTACAATGAAAAGGTAACAAAGTGTATATTTTGACACGTCTCTTAATAATATTTAATATTATTATATTGATTGTTTGTGATAGTTTTTTACCCAAAAAGGAAATGTGATAAAGTTAGTGGGATGCTCGGAATGGAAAAATGTGATAAAATTAGGGGGCTAAGGGAGTATAATTTTAGTTAATGTATCTTGCTATAATAACCAAGCAAATCTAGGCCTAGGCGTCAGACATCGCTGGAAAGTAAAGCATATAACGTTAAAAAACAGTGACGGGCTTACTATATATGTACCCTATAATTAGTCCAATCTTCGAAAACCTAAGCGATGACGTGAAGCATATTTCACTTCATTCTCCAGAAATTTCCAAATTAATCTTATATACGTAAAAAAGATGGGTAGTTGAGAATACTTCAATTAAAACCATAACAAGAACTATTCGATAACGTATCCTTCCCAAGTACATAACCACAAACGCAAAACATATGCTTTCGCCATTGCCGTTGAAGCCTCCATCGCACCCATCGATGATTATAGAACATAACGATTTTGATAGCGATATAGAATTTACGATTTATTTATTACAATTCGAAATTCGAATATTATTCTATTCGATAGCAAATCTTAACTATTTTTAGATAATTAAATTTTATTTTGTTTTTTCTTTGTATTTTAAATTCCCATGCCATTTAAAATTCTTTTTGTTAGACTTCTCTATTCTATATTTCTAATTCTATATTTCTTTATTTCTTTCGAATTAGTTAATTAGTTATAACTAATCAGACATTCCTCGTCGTTCATTGGTATTTCATTGGGAAAAAGGGATATTAATAAAAAAAAAATCGACCCTTCAAGTATACCAAATTTCATGGGATAAATAGAAGGAATCTAAACATATATATGGGATATATATCAATCTATATTGAATTGCCGATACAGAAATGATAAAATCCAATTTGATTGGATCAGATATGTGTTTCCTCTTAGTAAGAAAGACACTACCTTTTTCTAGATAATAATACCTATCTAATAAATTCAAAGGTTCGAGTATAAATGAAAGAAAAAGGAATAATATCATCATGAGATCCTAATTTCAAAACAAAAGGAAGGGGGATATGGCGAAATCGGTAGACGCTACGGACTTAATTGGATTGAGCCTTGGTATGGAAACCTACTAAGTGATAACTTTCAAATTCAGAGAAACCCTGGAATTAATAAAACTGGGTAATCCTGAGCCAAATCCTGTTTTCTCAAAACAAAGGTTCAGAAAAAAAAGGATAAGGATAGGTGCAGAGACTCAATGGAAGCCTTTGAGAATAGAAGAAATCATACTTTCATACAATATCTTAATTGAATTCTATGTAATGATCAATAAATCAAGTTGAATTCTATATATATATATCAAAATCTTAGTACCAATCTATTCTATAGATATATAGATATTTGGACTGTAGTTGACAAACAATCAATAACAATATTATTGTTTCTTAGTGCCAATTAGAAATAGAAATGGGGCGTGGCCAAGTGGTAAGGCAACGGGTTTTGGTCCCGCTATTCGGAGGTTCGAATCCTTCCGTCCCAGCGCATATCCGCTGCATTCTTACCATAGAAAGAAGTAGCGAAGTGGATAGGAGTTAATCCGTATTAATTTTAATATCGATTAAAATATATGTGTCTCTTCAAATCTCATTACCAAATTATCAAGTTCCATATAATGGAGAAATTTTTGATTTTTTATGGAGCCAATGGATTCTGGTTCAATCTCATTTTAGTTAGGTATTTCGTGCTTGACTCTAATGAAAAATTGAAAATCGATGGAACGAGTGAGGCAGGAGTGATTTATCCTATCACGTTTATTTTCTTTATGACAAGAGTCAATTATTTCAATATTACTCAACTCTCTGTTAAAGTGAAACAAAATACATATAATATAGAATCGGGAAATGTTTAGCTTATATGGTATGTATCGTTCTATTTCAATGACAATATTTTTTTGGTTTTTTGGAAAAAGATTAAAGATTTATTATCCCTTAAATTAGAAATGATTTAAATTGAAATGATTTCAATTCAATATTCTAGAAGATCGATAATAGTGACAACTGTTCAGTCTATCCGATAGATTCGAAAACCACTCTCTATTTTTTTTTCGTAATAAGATGATAAAGAAAAAGAAGAATAATGTCCATATATTTCTTTCTGGTAATTTTCTTAGCTTCTAAAACCACAGCAAGAGAGCTGTCCTCAGCCGAGAAATCGTCGCCGCCGCCGCCGTCTTCAGTTTCTGCTCTGATAATATTCGGCGACTCCACGGCTGATTCTGGTAATAACAACTACATAGGCACTGCGTTTAAGAGCAACTTCGCCCCTTATGGTAAGGACTTCGACAACCATAGGCCAACTGGGAGGTTCACCAACGGTCGCCTATCCAACGATTACATCGGTGAGCTTCTCAGAAAATTGAATTTTTTATTACTTTTGTGTGTGTGTTTGTGTCTAATTTATTTTTTCATGAACGCAGTGAAGTATCTTGATATCAAAGACAACGTTCCTCCCTACTTGGACTTCACTCTCAGCATCGACGATCTTAAGACCGGCGTTAGCTTTGCTTCTGCTGGGAGTGGATTCGACCCTCTTACACCTACAATAAGCGTCTCTCTCTCTCTCTCTCTCTCTCTCTCTCTCTCTCTCTCTCTCTCTCTCTCTCTCTCTCTCTCTCTCGATCTCTAATGGTGTGGCAACTATTTTATTACAGAACGTAATCTCTTTGAAAACACAGCTGCAATACTTCAAGGACTATCAAGCAAGGCTAGAGTCTGCAATAGGCAAGGAAAAAACAGAGGAGCTCTTAAGCAACGCACTATACCTCGTAAGCGCAGGGACGAACGACTTTGTAGTGAACTATTTCTCTCTACCCATTAGGCGAAACGCTTACACTGTCTCTGCTTATCAGAGCTTCATAGTACAGCAAGTTCGACAGTTTCTTCAGGTTTCTTAAAACAACACTTAATATATGTATATAATTAGTCAAAGGGTGTAATAAAAATCAAAACTTTGGGGCAGGAGCTAGTCGATCGAGGGGCTAGAAGGATAGGAGTCGTGGGATTGCCGCCGATGGGCTGCTTGCCCATAGTAATAACCCTTCATTCGAACATTGGGAACATAAAACGAGGTTGTATAGACAGCTTCTCTAAGGTGGCAAAGGACTATAACAAGATGCTCGAAGAAGAACTAAGCTCCATGCAAAGAGAGCTGAAGCCCTTGGGTTTGCGCGTTGCTTATATGGATGTTTATGGAGCTTTGGAGGAGATGACCTTAGGCCATAAATACGGTGGGAGCCCATATATTCTTTTTCTTTGATTCATTCAAACGCATTTTATGTATGTGTATGGTTTATGTCAGATTTCGATGTGGCTCGGGTGGGCTGTTGTGGAACGGGATTGCTCGAAGCTTCTTTCTTGCCATCCCAATTCGCCGGTCTGCGATGATTCGGACAAGTACGTTTTCTGGGATTCGATTCACCCGTCCGAGAAAGCTTATGAGCTTCTGTTCGAAACACTTAGGCCTGCAATTGACTACCTGGCAAAGGATTAACAAGACACAGAGTATAATGTAAATGCTCTGTTTTCACCATTACAGTACATTACCTTCAGTTAGAAAATCTTGAAATGAAAACTTAGATTAATTCATGAATTAATTAATTGTGGGCCGTGCAATCTCTCCTCTTCTCACCGTGTCTTCTCCCTCTCTTCACGCCTATCGAGCCCATCTTTTCCATGGCCAAAGCAAACGCATCGAAAAACCTCTGTTTATCCTTAGCAAAGCTCTCAACAAAAGCCCTCGTCCTCGTGTCCGAGAACAGAGCTTGGTCGGAGCCTAACAAACCCATCTTGGCCGCCAAGTTGCCGTAGTAAGCGTTATCGAAGGCGAACGCCGTCGTGACGTCGAATGGAGCCACGACGGCGTCGCTGCCGCCGTAGGCGGGGCAGTACATCCTCAGCTCCTTGAGCAGCCTCGGTTCGACGGAAGGGTCGGGCCGGTTCGTGCCCATGTAGTTGTAAAGCCTGCCGGCGAAGTGCCGGCAGTGGGCGAAGCCGACGGTGTGTGCGCCGGAGAGGACGACGGCGTCTTCTAGGGTTAGCCCCTTCGAGGCGAAGAGTCGAAGGATGTCGTCTAAGGTTGAGTTCGAACGAGGAAGGTTGGGCCGTACATTCGAGGCCAGCGATATCTTTCCGTCCCATCGACCTTTCTTCACTTCGTAGTAGGGCCACCTGCCTTTCAAACGATAAAAAAATCTAATGATCAATTGGGACGAAAGAGGACTTCGAAAAGAAAAAATGGGACGAGTGTGACATTAAATGTTTTAAAAAAAAGGAGAAATTTTACACTTAAAATAACCAAATGAAAAACTAAAATATCATATCCGTCCCTCATTTTCTTATAAGTACGCTAGGTACCTTACATGAGTATCCTCTTGACTATTGCACATCATATAGAGAACTAGGTACAATAGAAAAATATATTGTGATACATAATACATTGAAAAAATGGACGTCACGCTTAAAGAGATATCATATAAATATTTAGGATTAGCTACCGACAAATACGATTACACGTAAGCGATGGTATAATGATACTCTCAACCAAACGAGCGTAAAAAATTATTCTACTAGGTAAACGTATATTTATCTGACAAAGGATTGGATTGATAATATTTTCTACGTTTGGATATTTTGGCATAGATACACCTTTTAAAAAATGGTTAATTATTTTAGGGGATGCCATTTTAATGCATTTTCAAAATTAAGCAGTTTAGGTTGAAACACGATATTTTTATCCAAATTGATTAAATTTAAAGTTTTTGTCTGCACAATGTTACCCTCACAATATGTTGGAACCCTAAATTATAGGACATAATTTTAGAACTTTGGGGTAAAATAAAATTTAGGATTTTGGCGCTCAATTAGGGGCATGGGTACGGTACGTGCATATAATTTAGTGTTCCAACGAAATTAGGGGTTAGACAATAACTTTGAAATTAGGCAATTTTGGAATAAAATCTTGGATTTTTTGCCCCAAATTGATTAACTTTAAATGTCATTGCACACCCTTAAATTCATGGTCACTGCCACATAAAGAACAATTAAGCCTTGAAAAGAATTGAGGTCCCATTTTTTTTATGTTTCTTACCAAATGGACAAAATCTCTAGCAGCTATTGCGAGTATGTCCGCGCAAGAAACCACGCCAGGGCATTTGCTCTCCAAGAGCTGTTTCGCCTTTTTTATGCTTTCATAAGCCTCAAAGGCGATTTCTTTATTATCCTCTGCGTCTCTTTCTGCTAATTCTTTGCTTCCCAGTTTTGTCTTGATCAAGACAGATGCATCGCAGCCCTTTCTTCATACAAAGAATCGTTGTAATAATTATAATCAAGAATTCGCTAAGTATGGTAAGAAGATTTTTATTAGGGACGACTTACTTCGACGAAGCAATCGTGGAAGAATAGGCGAATGGTGGCTGGGCCTGAGATGGGAGCTTCTTTGAAATGCTGAGAGGTGATTGAATAAATGAGCTGATCGACTTTTGGACATGAATTTGCGTAGTAATCGACTGAAAGTTGGTAACTTGGCTTCTTATTACTGCTACTGTATGAATGTGAAGGTGGTGCATTTGCTAGTGAAGCAAAGAATACGGTTGTAATGAGTTGGAATAAAGACATGGCTGCAGTATTAATTATTGCAGTGCAGCTTCGTTAAGACAAGCTATGTATTTTATCGAATGGTGTACGAGATGAGTGAATATGAGAGTTGAGTAAGCTTAAATAATGGTTTGAGCTTTTGTTGTCCTTTTGTTTGAGCAAAAAGGAGGGTGTATGTATTAAAGACTATGGAATCAAACCCTCGTGATCTCACATATTGTGTGTGTGTGTAGGATAGGATCAATAATGAAATAATATGGAAAGTATTTTTTTTCTTGTCGCACAAAAGAGAAAGTGATAAATAATATATGGAGTTGTAACACATCCTTAAATGCATAGCATGTGCTGCAGAAATGGGACCATCTTCTTACTCACACCATAACTAAAGGCGAAGTTTCGTTCTATGAAGTCTTCATACATATAAAAACTCGTAATATTCACGTCCATTTACATCATATCTCATGTTCCTTTAAGCTCATCCCATTTTATGTTGCAAATTAAAAGCTAGATGGAAGTAGTTTAACGTGCTAATATTGAAGTTTAGAAGAAGAGGTTGGGAGCCAAAATTTTGATGATCAAGCCAAAAATTCATGTTTGAGGTTAGAAAAGAAATCGGCCTAAGACGTATAAATATATCAAATTAAGATATATGGAATTGTTCCTTCCTCATATATCATATCACTTTTTTCACGAAAAGGTCTGAATATTTTGTCCATAATTAAACTGTGGTGGGAATTCTATTATTTTTTTCTTGAAAAAGCTTTGGACTTTCTTGTTGTCTCGCACGATTAGAAAAAAAGGGGTTTCGTGTTGTCATATTTTGTTTTAGCTATAAGCGCTTTACACTTTCTTTCATATGTAACCATTTGCAGTGCACTCAACAATCAGAATTAGTTTATTCATCCCAATTTTAGTTTCCATCTTGTCTGATAAGGTGCAACAAAATTATGGGTTGGCTGCTTTTTTTATTATTACTTTGGAAAGGGAAAAAGATGAGTTGATCCTTCGACTAAAACTCAGTTTAAGCACCCAAATTTCACCATAACTGCTCGAAGGTTCACGGGCAGTTATGTGAGCTTTTCATTAATTATTAATCAAATTTTTTTTTTTCGGATACCCGACCGGTTTCCGGGTTGCCCCGACTAATCGGTTCGCCCCGCGTCGCGTACCTGGTAACGGCAGGTGAGGCTCCCAAAGGGGGGTGCTGCGTACACAAGGATTCGAACCCGAAACCTTGCTTAATCGATACCAAGCCGCTTACCACTTGGACCAACCCCCATTGGTATTAATCAAATTTTTTGAATAAATTCGAAATTTTAATAAAATTTTAGTCTGGCTGGTAGAGTAAAATCTTGCTTAAGAGCCGATTAGGTTTAACTATTTATTTTCGAGCTTTAATTCGAAAATATATAACTTGTGTCGAACCTAAAAAATGAGCCAGCTCGGCCGATTTCATGGAAATGGGATTGCTAAAGTAAGTTTAAAGCAATTAGATATCAGCTACCCATTAACCATTATATTTTATTCTTCGGAAAGAAAATAATATTAGAACGTGACAATAATGGAATTAGAAAATTGTTGCAGTGGAGTTGACAATCCGAAATCCGAACATGAAGTTTAAGTTTAAATGATTATCAAATCAAATGTCTGACATTCGATTATTTAATGACTTCTATTATTCCGTATAAAAATATATGGGAAGTAGGAAGTTCGAAGAACATTTTGCCGCGAAATAGTTTAACATTTCTTTCCCGTTCAACCAAGGTTTTGATTACGTCGATCTTTTAAAGATGAACTTTCGAACTTCGAAGTATTGAAGTTCATATCACACTAAATTTTTTATGATATTGATAAACTCCTACATTGCATACGCAAGGTAAGGCAAGACCACTCTACTAATATATTATATATTATATATATATATAGATATATATATATATAATGAGATTTGCTATGGTGTCCACCTACCATGAGCAACCACAATGAGCACCATAAGCAAATCTCTCAATTTTTTGCATTTATTCGATTCCCGACGTCGCCAACACCTCCATAGACTCTCTCATATCAATTGCTAACCTAAATCGCCCCCTCCAGCACTTTAATTTCTAAGAAAATTCATTATTTATTATTCACATGTGGACTACGTACCGAGGTGATGATTTTCTTAGAAATTAACGTGTTGGAGAGGGCGATTTAGGTTAACAATTGATATGAGAGGATCTACGGAGGTGTTGGCAGCGTCGGGAATAAAAAAACGCAAAAAGTTGAGAGATTTGCTTATGGTGCTCACGGTAGGTGGGGCACCATAGCAAATCTCATAATATAATTGTGTCTATGTACTTAACGTCGTCATTTGGAAAAGCGTAACAACTTCTTGTTCTTAACTTAGTAAAGCAATCGAAGGAAAACTATAGATATTAATTAATACATATATACTAAATTCGAAGGTTTGAAGTTATATGCTTGGGTCTGTCCAATCTTAAAATTGTCAACGCTTCTCTTTGAGTCAGCAATCTCTTTCAAAGACCCATCGTGCCGTGTGTGTATTTATGCTTACATATGTTTGTATTTATCTTTCTATACATGTATGTCAAGCCACTTCAAGTCATTGATTATGAACTTGAGACAATATTGGGACAGGATACATAGGCATACAAATATCATAACTTAACAAACTTGGGAGACAAAAAATATTCTTACCAAGGAGCAGCACGTTTTCCAACTCATCACGCCACATGTATATGATGTATGTCCTATAAAGCCCTAACTCAAGAAACACAATCATCTCATACGAAAATTAATTCACTTAAACATCATAACATCTCTCTACAAAATCTCACGTAAAAAGATGCAAAGATCAACCAAGATTAACACATTATCTCTTCTTCTAACACTTGTACTTATCTTCCTAGTCCATGCACCTTCAGTCCAAAGCCGTTTGATAAGGAGGAAAGAATACGACAACCTCGTATCTAAGGGTGTCGATCAATACTCAAACAGTAGCATCACATCATCATCGTCGAGTTTTCCCAAGTGGAAGTTAAATGCTGAGACTGAGACATGCGAGCCAACGTATGGAATCTTGCCTTGTTCGTCTAACGTTTGGGGTCTTTTGTTCCTCGTCGTTGTGTACGAAATATTGCTTTCGTTCGGAGGAAACTATGTTGCAAAGGGTTCGAACCTTTTCTTCGAAATCATCGGGCCTGGCGTGTTTGGGGGGAGCTTTTTTCAGATTCTTGGAACAATCCCACAAGTGGTCGTCGTTCTTGGTAATTATTAAATGCTTTAAGCCTTTCCAAAATGCGTAAATGTGTAATAAAAGCTACTATGTTTTTTAGGGTTTTGCTTGTTATTTGTTTTCTAGGACGTGCGCGTTACTAAAGTATAAATGTTTGCTTTAAGTGAATATGACGCGATGGAGATTTATAGAATTTTAAGCGTGTTATAACGTGCTGTGAGAAGTTGACATTCCTCTGTGAGAATTTTAAGTGAATATGACGCGCGCGATGAAATAGAGTATATTGTTTAGTCGAATATAATTCTGTATTTGGCGATGGTTGAGTAATTATAGGGCTAAGTAGTTGTGTAAACAAGTACACGTCAAGCCGAGCAAAAATTATTGGTTGAGCTCAAGCTCGATTATAAATAATTAATTATTATGAAAAATATATATGAAATAACTAAAGAATAAGCCAGGTCGTCGAATACACTAATGATTGCAATTACTTAAATTCGAAGTCAACGATAGCAATTTGGAAATTTTTTTGTATAGGTATTTCTTAAATCTTTAAGTACGATGAAGATTTCTTGCTATGTACGTTTTCGTGCTCAGCAGCTTGGGAACCAAGTACAAAATATATACTTGCAAGTTACAGTAGAAAAGATCATACCTTATGATTCGAAATAATAACCCTAATTCATTGGAATATGATGCCATGAATATATTTAGTTTCCTCACTTTCGGGAACACTCGAGGCTGCTCAACTTCGAGCCTCGCTAGGAATGGGATTAGTCGCAGGAACTACGGTTATGCTTCTAACACTGGTTTGGGGCGCTTCAGTAATCCTCGCAAGTTATAATCTTTCCAACGAGGATGATGAAGTCGATGGCTCTGATAATGCATCATCATCAAATGCCCTAAAAGGTAACTAAATAATCAAATGATAATTCGAACTAGGCGATAACTTATTACGACGATGTATGTTTAGGGCAAAACTAACGAGAAAACCTAATAAGTGATGTGATCATATTAATTGTATGCTCCTGCTTCGATAGGTTATGGAGTTGTTACTGACGCTGAAACGAGCTACACGGCTCGCATAATGCTGATAACTCTGATCCCATTTGCGATCCTTTTGCTGGAAAATATCTTCTCGAGGAAAACGATCATACTCATCGCGCTTATCGTCACGTTCGTCTTGCTCTTGGCTTACATGCTCTATCAGGTAATAAATTTGAAAACTTCGAAAAAAAAGGGGAAACTTTTGTTCTTGTTTTAGAGAGGGAATTAAGTTCATTTCGATTCGCAATTTGCTCTACGTTTTCGTGAAGTACAGATGTTCCAGCCATGGATTCAGAATAGGAGGTTCGAACACTTGATGAGTAAATACGCCGAAGACAAACTGCTGAGCCTATTGTCTACTAACGGCAAGCCCGATAATAAAAAGATTCAAGCGTAATGTTTTGACTTTTTTTTTCATGGCATTCGAGTTACTGTATCGCTCAAGTCGAATAATCCGTCGATATTGATTTTTGCAGGCTCTTCGATCGGATGGACAAGAGTAAAAACGCATCGATAGCAGCCGCCGAACTTAGGGTTTTGCTCTTAGGCGTAAGAATGGACGACGAAAATCCCGACGCAGAAAGAGAAGTAGAGAGCATTCTCGCTTTGTTCGATGCTTCTATCGACGGGCGTATCGATAGAGATGAGTTCGTCAGACGAATGAAAGATTTAATCACCGATCTTTCGGCGCAGAACTCAGACAGTATCAAAAAGAAGCCCTCCAATAACAACTCTTCCTCGGTAAAATTAAAACCCTAAATTTCATATTGTCGAATCTCTCTCCATTTACATTCCGAGTTAATTTCCTTTCAAAAAATTCAAAACACAGAGCACAACTGAAGCGCAACAAGGGCTCCTGACTAGCAGCAGCAACACCACCACGAGCAGCACGACGAATAATAAAAGAGCGACAAACTCATGGAAAAATTATTTACTGGCATTTTCCTACGTTGTATTAGGCACGTCCATGCTTTGCGTTCTTTCCGAGCCCTTGATCAAAAAGCGTGGTGTTCTTCGCCCAGGCAGCGAATTTATCCTCGTTTACTGTCTCGTATTTGGCCATACCCTTCGCCATGAACTATGGTTCTGCTGTTCAGTCGATAGCTTCTGCAACGCAGAAGACGAAGAAATCGATTTCTCTTACACTATCATCGGTAAGCTAGAGTTACCCTTCCCCTTCGTTACAAAAGATTGCCATTTGTTTCATTAAGGGTTTTGTCTGATCTTTTTCTTTTTGTTATATATGCAGCTGTATAGTGCGGTATATATGAACAACGTAATAGGCTTGATCGTGTTCTTGGGACCAGTTTACGCTCGGGATTTAAAAGGAGATGGCTTCGCCGAAATCGTGGTCGTTTTGGTAATTTGCATATTCATGACAGTTCTTGCGAGCCTTAGGACGGTTTACGCACGTTGGATGGGCTACGTTGTGCTGCTTCTCTACCCCATATCGCTTGCCTCGGTATATTTCGTCACTACTGTTCTTGGACTTCCATAGAGGAGATACTGTAATAATGTCATAAAGATGCTTGTTTCTTATAAATGTATGTAATTTAATACCTTGAATAAAATGCACCTGCACTTGATATCAATTTCAATCAACAGCACTAAGGCAATTATTATTATGACAGCATCTATTGATCTTCTACAACAGTATGTTCTTACACAGTTGCTAGGTAATCTGATGAGAAAGAAAGCCATGTACGAATTAAGGAAAAAAAACTTAGTACTACTCCATAGCTGTGTCTTTCTGCACAAGCTTTGGAAATTTGAACTTGGGATTTTGCTCGAGAAATGCAGGCGGTCTCTGGTAAACGACGGAAGCAGCCCTAATCAAGATTCCAGCAGTTAAACCCCATATGACGTAATTCTTTCCATTAGCTTCGTAGTCGAAAAAATGGAGAAGATATTTGTCCCCTATCCACTCTCTTTCTTCCCACCTTCTGTTTTCATCCTAACCACACACAGATGGAAATCTACATAACTAGATACTAGGCTTGACTTCGAGGGTGGTTAAAAAGGAAAGAAAAACGAAGATCGATTAAGGTAAAGAGAGGATACCTTGATGAACATTTCCAAAGGAGCATCGAACACATCATCTACTTCGGCTGGATTAGGACATGGGGTGAAGTCTTTCTTGTTCGAAAGAATGCCTATCACAGGAATAACTCGGAGGAGATGCTGCATTATTTAATTCAGATGATGAGCTTTGTCATATTCTTTCTTGGCCCAATACACGAGTATAAGAAACAGTGCTATCTTCATGGATAATTGGATTACATATACCTTCGACAAGAACGGTTCAAGGCAAGTGACGACGTTCACTAGAGATGGATTCAATCCTATCTCCTCCTTGGCTTCTCTTGTAGCAGTCTCAGCATCTGAAGCATCGGTCTCCTCTGCTTTGCCTCCTGGTAATGAAACTTCGCCTGTCTTGATTACAATACAACTCATTTTATTGCAATCCAATAATATTCCAACTAAAAGGAAAACATACGAAAGGTAAAAAAAAAGAAATCGCCACACAATGGCTCAGCCAAATGATGAGCGCAGAAAATAAAGACAAGTATCAAATTGGGGGCAGAAACAGCTCCATACAAAATCAAGTCGGGAAAAAAAAATCCCTAATGAAAGACACAAATCAACATCTGTTACTCGAATTCTTGAATAGAAATTCATGATCACAAAACAGAATGCACATAAAGATGGATCAATCGAAACAAAAGCAAAGCCTTTAACATTCCGCCGACTTCCCAAAAATCACAGCCCATCCCAAACGAAACCACAGAACAAACCCATCCCAGAAAATAGGATCGATAAAACCGACCTGAATGAGTGGACAACCTCGACGATCTCTTGGTCAAAATAACCCTAAGCTCGCCATCGTCCCCTTCGAAGAGGCACACCAGCACGGCGGCTCTCTTCGGCCTGAACCTCGTTTGTTGGGCGGCGACGGGAGCCGCCGACTCGGAGAAGCCCAATTGGGTCACCACCTTCCCCGTGCTTTCGTCCACGTCATCCTCCTCGTATTCTGGAAGCTTCGTTGGTGCGTAGGCGCGAAGTTGATTTGCCAAAGCCCTGAGCTTGTGGGACGTCCCTTGGTTGTTGAGCGAATCCATTGGTATGAATCTTGGGAGAGCGCTTTGCGCGGATAAATAATTTAGAGAGGTGAATAATAGTGAAGAAGCTGGCGATCGTCTGAGCAGTAATGGGAGCATTATTGTTCGATATTTTGGTTTATTATTGAATCGGCATTTAAGACAATCGCCGCAAACAATAAATGATGTAATGTAGGACAGTTCTGTTTTTGAGCTTGCAATGGAAAATAACGTGGGGTGTTATAAAAAGGGGAATGAAGACTTAACTCCCAATCCATACAATTTTTTTGTTGCTCAGTACCTTGTCAGATTGGTTTTATTGTGAGGTACCCATTGATATATAATTTTTACTCTTAGGTACCCATTTGTTTAAAAAGACAAATTTACCCTTGCTTTATGATTATTTTATCATTTCTCTTTGCTTTATCGTTCTCTCACTTTCAACATCATTTCTCTCCACAAAACCCTCCATTGTAGGATCAAACGAAAGCTTCTTCTATTTTTCATAGTCGCAACAAATTGTCTCATCGAAACGAAAAAATTTCTCCCACTTCGACGTCGTCCTCCTTGGCCAATTTTTGGGGAGAAGTTTTTCTACCTATTGTCAATGGCGAAAATCAGGTTTTTTTTTAATATTCGCATTTCTTCCTTTTGGCGCCTAAAAGTTAATCCATCTCGACAATGATAGTCATGAGATTTCTTTGTCTGCGTTTTTCCGAATTTCAG
This sequence comes from Craterostigma plantagineum, assembly GCA_027422505.1. Lineage (NCBI taxonomy): Eukaryota > Viridiplantae > Streptophyta > Magnoliopsida > Lamiales > Linderniaceae > Craterostigma > Craterostigma plantagineum. The sequence goes on along the minus strand of JAPQWV010000003.1, from coordinate 27,493,653 downwards.
TTGTATATGTATGATAAATCTGCTTTTTTAGCAATTGGGTTAAATTGATTAAAACCTCAGTTATATATGATATTACGTAGTACCATTCTTAATTACATTGTGTACCATTGGGCATGTTGTTGTAGTACTTAAATTTTTTATATGTAGTACCTTTATAAAAAGATTATTGAAAGTTGTTTTTTTTTTCATTCCACACATGTAAAGCAAATTAGACGCGAACTTTTAGCGTATGCAAGTGTGTGAGATCTGTTTGGTAGTAAATGAGTTTAATTTTGACGATTTTTTATATGAATGTTATGCAGTACCAATTGTAATCATTTTGTTTACCATTAAACGTGATGTTGTAGTATTTTATGTCTCAATATATAGTACCTTTATAAGAGATTGTCGTAATATCTATTATGGAATTTTTTAGTTTGCAGAGTTTCATTTGAGCACTCCATTCACTTGTATATTTATTGAACGAGGTGAAGATATCGAAGAAAGTAACGGGCAAGGTTTAGATTAAGTGGTTCAATGCATGATGGTTTGAGATGTTGGGTAGGTAAACGATTGGATCCGATTGTAATTCTTGTGATGATTAAAGTAGATTGTTGTCCAATAACATTAATAATGTAATGCATTGATTACGATAATTAGATTGTTGAACGCTTATGCTTATTATTTCCAAGAATGACTGCTAATTATTTCGGTTTCAAAATGGTACAATAACATTTCTACAATAGGTACCTCAATCACATTGAAGTGGTATCATAACTATTGTATATTAGGCACTACAACAACGTTACAGTGGTACCATAAACTACTTTAGGAGGTACACGTTAAACTGCAGCCGTAAAAAGTTGAAAAAATTGTCAGAGAATTTCTGGCATCTCAGATGACGAAAAATATGTTCAGCATGTGTCAGAATGTGTCGGTGAATATCGGAGAATGTTTGATATATTTGGTACTACAAACTACTTAGAGTGGTACTGTGTAACATCGTAATAAGATACTTCAACTTGGTTATATAAAGTACTATATGGTTCACAATTTGGTGGTATACAAGTCTTTTCAACTCGTCTTTCTCAATTTTGGTACGATAAACTACTTCATTGTGATACAATATATCTCTGCAGTAAGGTACAGTCATAGACTGTCCGATGGTACATTATACACGATATATTCGATACAGCTTATTCGGGTAGACATTTTTCATAGCGTTTTACATTTTTTCGAGACAGAAACTGACATGTCAGAGAATTTTTGACATGTCAGTTGATGAAAAACATGGTCATAAATGGAGAATGTCCCAGAAATGTCAGAGATTGTTTGACATATTTGGTACTACGAATTACTTACAAGTAGTACCGTGTGACATCATAGTAAGATACTTTAACCTAGTTATATGGAGTACTGTAATGTGTACAAATTTGGTACGGTATATTAGGGTACACATTTTTCGTCAATATTTGCGTAAATTTTGATGCAAAACCATTTTACAAATTTGTATTCATTATATATTTCATTTCGTATCATATTCAATGGGTTAACCCCTGAAGTTACATATTTGTAGTTTAGATCCCAAGCTACAATGTAAGAGAAGACTCTTTGTATGATGAACATTATACTATGTAGTTTGTAATTCGAACTATCCAACTAATAATTTTTTAATATAATACTTGTAGCTTAATATTCTATTTATTTAGTGAATCTTTAGTTTAACATCCACTAGTTTAAGGTTTTGAACGACTATTTGTATATCATAAATTGACCGACAATATAAGGTATTTCATTCTTTGTAGTTTTGGTACTGTACAAAATGTACTAATGTACTCTAATAGATAAAAATATGGTACCATACCATTCATAAATATGGAACAACATATTATTAGAAGTTTGGAATTAAACGATTATTTTCGGTTCCCTAATAAGTTGCACCAAATTCATCATTTGTACGGTACAATATAATACCTTGTGAGTGTATCTGATTACGGAGCGACATTGTACCATTTATAAGTAGTTTGTGGTACCAATATAAAGACATTTGCATTACTAATATATCGACGTATATAGTACCAAAACATATGCTATTGCAGTACCCTTCGTAGGTTTGTAGTATCTTTGTCGTACCCTTCGTTTGATTGTCGAAAAAACGTAGATTCTTAACCAATTAAATCCTGAGAGCTTACATACTGCGGCAATAAAAAAATTAAACATATGGCAACATAAAACATAAACACTAACTTCCAATATAATCTTTGTAGTACCATAAACGTCTCTATTGTAGTACTCTGTACGCTATTTGTAGTATCTTGTATGTAGCGGCCAAACGGCATCAAAATACGCTTATTCTAATTTGTGTTACCAATATGGACGTTTGTAGTACCAAAACATATGAAGTGTAGTACCCTTTGTAGGTTGTTTGCAGTACCAAACATATGCTATTGCAGTACCCTACTGCAAGAAACAAGATTGCTTATTATATGAAACATCGTATCGAACTACATCACGGATCGATCAACATAGACAAAAACAGACGAAAAAGTATGCACTACTACAAGAAATGGATTCACATTGCACGCACAATTTTTACAGAATTGAAAAACCATTTACATTGACTTGCAGTACTTATTGTACATATTTTGTGGTACCATTTTGTTGTGATCATAGTACTTAGTATAAATATATATTGTGGTACCATTTTAATGTCGTTCCAGTATCCAATGTAGATTAGATTTAGTGTCATTTTAAAATAAATAAAAACCATATCAGCAAACAAATTATGTGATCGCAGTACATATATCATACCAATTTGTATTTATATTATGTACCAAAATCGTACATATACCGTACCAATATATACAACCATATGGTACTTAATACCAGTAATGCATAAATTGAGCCAATCATGGAGAACTGGTGTATCATATGATTTCAAATTGATTGTGCAAATCATATTATAGCATTAAAGCCCCGGTGGATGAAATATACAAAAGCATCCACTATATCACCATCAAACAAATCGACACACAAGAATCTTTAAATCAGACAAATAAAAACAAAAAGAACATCAATTGAAAAATTGACTGATTATTTGGGATACAAAAACTCTGGGTTCAACAATTTCGCCCTCATAAATGCTTAATCTGTGCACAAATTTCGTTAAACAATATTATTTGAGTCGGTTTTTTTTCTAGGATACGATTGAATATTACAAACAAAAATTTCTACCCACAAGTTTAAAGATTCTGCCAAACACGTTGTGTATTTTGGATTTTTGGGTTTGGCCGATCACTGGTGATATTGAGCAAGAGAGATTGAGTGGATTTATTCAATGAAAGAAGAGGTTTGGTTCGATGCATTGTATTGCAGGATTTTTCTATTGTTTAATGTGTAATGAAAAATACGTAGGTAAAGTTGTAATATAAGGTAATGTCAGGGGTGTTATAGTCAAGTGGGTATCTTATAGCAAAACACTTTTCAAGTGGGTACTGGACAATAAAAAATGCCTGACCGGGTACTGGGCAGCAACTTTTTTATACGTTTAGGTATTTAAGTCCACATCTCCCTTATAAAAATATAATAACGATTACTTGTTTTATTAATTACGATTATAGTAATATAGAGAGATTACTAGAGAGATAATAACTTCTTTATTAATACTCTTAATACCATTTACACAATCCCAAATCACATATTTATACTACTACAAATTCACTATTACACCTAAAATTTACAACATTTATTATAATTATGCACATCATCTTATCAATTAATACATATCTAATTATTACAACATGCAATATAATACCTCCAAATACAATAATTCAATAACAATACAAAAACATCCACATCTTAATATTATTTCTTAATATTTTTTTTTTGGTAAAGAGATATTCATTACCATTGAACCCAAACCCATTACAACGCGGCCCAAAAAGCCCACGCCTAAGCTCACGCCATTAACACTTCAACATATTAGAAATAAAGGCTCTAGCAGGTCCCGATCGACCCCCAAATCGCATTCCTCTCATATGCACAGTGAACCCTTGCCAGATTACACTTATGAGCTCCATCTCCGTTCTACTCCGCTTCTCGTGCAACCTCGCATTCCTCTCCGCCCAGATGCCATAAACAAGCGCAGCAAGACCCGCAAGGTGAACTCTGGAAGTTGATCCCTTCTTCTTCCCAATCTTTACAAGTTCTACTTTCCATTTTTCATATATGCCTGAAATCTGGATCTGAAGTCGCATGCTAACCTCATGTTTCACCTTTTTACTGTAGGGACAGGTGAAAAAAATGTGCCTTGCACTTTCGTCCTCCCCGGCACAGAGCAAACAGCGAGCATCCGTGACAGTCAAACCCCATCTTGTATGTTTTCTTAATATTCATAACACTCTCCATTGGATGTTTTTAAAGAATATGCCTCGTTAAAACCTTATTAGGAAAAACCCAGTGGGATAAAAACCTAGTGAAGGGAAAAAGAGTGCAACGCGTATTTACTCCCCCTGATGAGGATGTCCTTTAAGATCTCTAAGTTTTCGGCCTCCAATTGAATATACCAAATTTTCAAAAATTCTTGGAGGAAGTGCCTTAGTAAATAGATCAGCAAGATTTTCACTTGATCGAACTTGCTGTACATCAATATCACCAATTTTCTGAAGTTCATGAGTAAAGAAAAATTTTGGTGATATGTGTTTTGTTCTATCACCTTTGATGTAACCTTCTTTTAATTGAGCTATACATGCTGTATTATCTTCAAATAATGTTGTAGAAGGTAATTTCTCAGTAGATAATCCACAAGTATCTTGAATATGTTGAATAATAGATCTTAACGAAACACATTCTCGACTAGCTTCATGAATCGCTAATATTTCAGCATGATTAGCAATTAAGGTTTGTTTAACCGATCGCCATGAAATAGTTGTACCTCCATGTGTAAATAAGTAACCTGTTTGCGATCGTCCATTATGCGGATCAGATAGAAATCCCGCATCTGCAGAACCAACTAAACTTGATTGTGAATCATTCGAATAAATAATCTTGCATCCGTAGTTCCTTGAAGATAACGGAATATTTGTTTGATCCCATTCCAATGTCGTCTAGTTGGTGAAGAACTATATCTTGCTAATAAATTCACTGCAAATGCTATATCGGGTCTAGTATGACTTGTAAGATACATTAATGCTCGCACTAAGATATTGAACTTCAGCACCAAGTATTTCTTCATTATCATCGCATGGTCTGAAAGGATCTTTATTCACATCAAGGGATCGTACTATCATTGGAGTAGTTAATGGATGCGCTTTGTCCATATAAAATCTTTTTCAAGATCTTCTTTGTATAAGTCTCTTGATGGACAAATATTCCATTGTTTAAGTATTCAATTTGTAGTCCGAGACAAAATTTCGTTCTTCCGAGATTTCTTCATTTTGAATTCTCGTTTTAAACATGTAATAGCTTTATTTAACTCTTGAGGAGTTCCTATTATATTTAAGTCATCAACATAAACGACAATGATGACAAATTCATTTCCACTTTTTCTCATGAAGATACAAGGGCATGTTTGATCATTTTTATACCCCTCTTTTAGTAAATAATCACTTAAACGGTTATACCACATACGCCCTGATTGTTTTAATCCGTATAGCGATTTATTCAACTTTATTGAGTACTCATTTCGAGATCCTGAATTTTCAGGCAAACGAAATCCCTCATGGAGTTTCATGTAGATGTCACTATCGAGTGTTCCATACAAGTATGCAGTGACAACATCCATAAGATGCATATCGAGCCCTTCACGTACTGCCAGACTAATTAGATAACGAAACGTTGTTGCATCTACCACAGGAGAATAAGTCTCCTCGTAATCAATGCCAGGTCTTTGAGAAAAGTCTTGAGCAACAAGCCGTGCTTTGTATATCACAATTTCACCGTTTTCATTTTTCTTTCTAATGAAAACCCATCTATATCCAACCGACTTTACATTTTCTGGAATACGGACCACGGGTCCGAATACTTTTCGTTTCTCAAGTGATTTTAATTCTGTCTCAATTGCATCTTTCCATTTTGGCCAATCACTTCTTTGTCGACATTCATTTATAGATTTTGGTTCATGATCCTCATTTTCATTAATATCATGTAGCGCTGCGTTAAATGAGAAGACATCGTCATCATTGACTTCGTCTCGGTTCCATATTCCATTATGGGCATAATTTATTGAGATCTCTTCATTACAATTTTCAGGTACCTGATCATATTTATTTATGCTCATGGACTCTCTTAGAGTTGACGTGTCCTCGATTCGACCATATATTTTATTTGCTCCTTTTCTTTTACGAGGATTCTTGTCTTCGGATCTCGAGGGCCTACCACGTTTCAATTGTGGTTCCGGTTCAATTTTAGAAATATCAGTAGAAGTATCAATTCTGACATGAGCATTAACAGCTGGTATATGCGATTTAGTCACCTTTTTCTGGTCAGTAAAACTGTCTGGCAATTGATTTGCTAAATTTTGTAAATGAATTATCTTTTGAACTTCAAGTTCACATTCTTTTGTACGAGGATCAAAATGAGCCAATGATAATTAATTCCAACTAATATCTTTAATCAGCTGTTTGTTTTCTTTATCTCCCTCCCCCTAATGTTGGAAATTTTGATTCATCAAAATGACAGTCGGCAAATCGAGCCGTAAATAAATCTCATGTCAATGGTTCTAAATATTTTAGTATTGACTTAGATTCAAATCCAACATATATTCCCAATCTTCTTTGTGGTCCCATTTTAGTGCGTTGTGGTGGAGCAATTGGGACATATACTGCACATCCAAAAATTCTCAGATGGGAAATATCTGGTTCCTGACCGAAAACCATTTGTAATGGGGAAACATTATGATAACTTGTTGGTCGAATGCGAATAAGTGATGCATGCAAAATAGCATATCCCCAACATGATAAGGGAAACTTCGACTTCATTAGTAATGGTCTTGCTATTAATTGTAATCTTTTTATAATGATTCCGCAAGTCCATTTTGAGTATGCACATGTGCTACGGGATGTTCAACATCAATCCCAATAGACATACAATATTCATTAAATACTTTAGAGGTGAATTCACCAGCATTGTCAAGACGTATTTGCTTAATTGGATAATCAGGAAAATGTGCTCGTAATCGAATTAACTGAGCAAGCAGTCTAGCAAACGCAACATTACGTGTTGATAATAATGATACATGTGACCATTTAGTTGATGCATCAATTAAAACCATGAAGTATCTAAATGGACCACATGATGGATGAATTGGTCCACAAATATCGCCTAAAAATGTAATAGATTCATTCTTCAATTTACCGGTGTAACGACCCGTCCCATACCGGGTGTCACTATAGCATCGGTCCCTACCGGGACCAGTGGGGTTGGGCCCACCACACTCCGACTGATAGTCTAGCCCCACTGTACCACCATTTAACCTTGAGAAACTTCCCAGGGGGTCACCCATCCCTAGATTGCCCCAATTCAAGCACGCTTAACTTCGGAGTTTCTATAGATGGACTCCCGAAAAGGTAGGTCGACCTTGGTGATATGAGTAGTACTATCAATCCTTTTATACGATTCTTAGCCTGACACGCCCATACATTGTCAGTCTCAGGATCCCCTCTCATTCTGGTGTTGGATCGGTTCGTTCATGTACCCTTCGCCTAGAAGTCTGCCAGGAGCCGCTCATTGTCCGTGCACCCTGGCACAGGCGATCACTCCCCGCCCTCTTCGGCCCCGGGCGTCACAACCGGTGATGGTCTAACGATTAATTTTCCTTTCGAGCAAGCATCACATGATAACTCATTGGATTGAATAATTCTTATTTTTTAAAGTGTGTCCACATGAGTTCTCAATTATTCTTCGCATCATAGTTGAACCGGGATGGCCTAACCGGTGATGCCACACTACGAATAAATCATTGCTTATAAAATTTGACTCAATTGCATTAATATACGCATAGTATAAACCGGAGGATAATGCGGATAATTTTTCGATAACGCATTTCTTATTTAAAATCACATTTGTGATTTGAAGGTATTCATTTTCACCTTCTTTTGTAGTCTCAATATGATATCCGTTTTTACGGATGTCTTTAAAACTCAATAAGTTTCTATGAGACTTCGAAGAATATAATGCAATTTCAATATGCAATTTTGTTCCTCCGGATAATAAGATATTAGCTCTTCCAGAACGTTCAATCAATTTTGTAATTCCCGAAATAGTATTAACATTTGCTTCTTGAGTAATCGATCGGATGAAATATTTTTTATCCGTGAGTATTGTATGAGTCGTTGCACTGTCCACAAGACATATATCTCCACGTGTGTTCATCCCTCAAGAAAATAATAAAACACATTAATTATTAAATATACATAAAATTCATCATAATACAGCACATATACGTACAATGATAATACAGAACACATACGCACATAAAATTCATGATAATACAGCACATGTACATAAAATATCAAAACGATACACAATAATAAGTATTTTATTCATTATGATCGGCGAGAAATTCTTCAGATCGATGTGGGGAATATCGTCGAGGTTGAGAATAGAACCTCCTTCCTCTTGGACAAAGTTTGTCTCAACTTTCTTTCCTTTTTCAAGTGATTTTTTATAGAGCTCAACAAGATGTTTTGCCACACGACAAGTACGAGCATAATGACCTTTCATACCACAACGAGAGCAGGGTTCATCGAATCGCCTTTTTGATGGTTCGCCGGTTTCCATTTTGTTTTCATTTTTCCTTTTCTGATGAAAATTATCATAATTACCATAGTGTTGTTGGCTACGGCCACGACCTCGGCCACGACCACGACCACCTCCACGACCTCGATTATTATACATGCAACTACCGCGAAAGCTATTGCCTCGATCACTTTGGTATGTGTTCATATTAACTTCAGGAATGGGAGCAGAGCCCGTTGGTCGTGATTGATGGTTCTTCAATAATAACTCATTATTTTGTTCAGCAACGAGGAGACATGAAATTAATTCTGAATATTTCTTAAAACCCTTTTCACGATATTGTTGTTGTAACAACAAATTCGCTGCATGGAACGTGGTGAAGGTTTTCTCCATCATACTTGCTTCTGTAACTTCCTGTCCACACAATCTTAATTAAGAAGTAATTCTGAACATAGCAGAATTATAATCACTTACAGATTTACAGTCCTCTGATGGTCATATCTTTCTTTTAGATTAGTCCACAAAATAAGTGGATCTTTCACAGTGAGATATTCCACCTTTAAACTTTCGCGAAGGTGGTGACGGAGAAATATCATGGCCTTGGCCTTGTCTTGGCTCGATGCCGTATTTAAGGTGGATTTCGGCATCCAAAATCCATGACAAATAGTTCTTGCCAGTGATATCCAGAGCAACAATATCAAGCTTTTGAATCGACATTTTACTATCAAGAATATAACAATTGGTTAAGAAAAATAGTTCGAAGCGTAAATAATATTTACCTTATTGTGATAAAAGTAAAAAGTCAAATTTGAATAAAATGGCATAATATTAAAGTCAACGGCCCAGCTAGGATTCGAAATCTGGTGCTCACGCCACAAGTTTGTGGGGGTTACCGCGAGAGCTAGCGGGCTTTTGTGTTGTAACATATGAAAATAAAATGTATATATTATACCTTGGTGTGATGACGTCGACGAAATTCAAATGGTCGGAACTCGTGCTCGGAGTGATGAAGTCGGCGAATCTCGGTTGGGTAGAGTCTCGTGCTGATAACGTGTTATAAAAATATAATAACGATTACGTGTTTTATTAATTACGATATAGAGAGATAACTAGAGAGATAATAACTTTTTATTAATACTTCTTAATACCATTTACACAATCCCAAATTACATACTTATACTACTACAAATTCACTATTACACCTAAAATTTACAACATTTATTATAATTATACACATCATCTTATCAATTAATACACATCTAATTTTTACAACATTCAATATAATACCTCCAAATAATAATTCAATAACAATACAAAAACATCCACATCTTAATATTATTTCTTAATATTCATAACAGGGGGTGCTTTTTCTTTTTTACACTTATTTTTTTGAATATCTTTATTTACGTCCAAATTTATAAAAAGTTATAAGTCGGTTCCTTGTCAGATAAATTTTATATATATGTACCTAGTAGAATAAAGTTTTTACGCATAAGTACCGATTTGGTTGAGAGTATCATCTTACATTTGTGTATTAAGTGCCATATGACGTGTTTGTGTGGTACATACCCTAAATATTATATATGGTATCTCTGTAAGCATAACGTACATTCTTTCGATGTAATATATACCACAATACGTTATATTTGGTACCTAAATCTCTTATATACCTTCAACCAAATTGGTATCTATGTGTAAAGTACCCACATATAAAAAAAAATTATCGAAAATGACTGATATGATATTTTTTTATACTTTGGGTGTTTAATTGTAAACATCTCTTATTAAACTAGTTTTTATTTAGTTTGTTTCCCAACCCAGGGTATACTAGTTAACTAACTATGTGTAAGATAATTCATAGGCATATACGCTACGTCACCCAGTAAAAACATTTTTTTATTTAAAAAAAAATATTTGTTTTCGAATTTGTTTTTGAACTGATCGCAACAAATCGTTCACTCCATTTTCCTGAACTGATTACGCGTATAATTCATGTGGTATGTTGGACCTAGGGCTGTAAACGAGCCGAGGCTCATTTTCTGGGCTCGAGCTCGAGCCCTTACAGCTGAGCTCGAGCTTGTCGAGCTTTTCAGCTCACGGCTCGAGCTCGAGCTCATTTCCAGCCAGATGAGCTCGCACTCGAGCTTTTAATAAAAAAAAAATAATTAATAAAATAATATAAATTTATATAAAAATATAAAAAAATTTAAAAAAAAACTAAAAAATCCGAGATTTTAGTAAAAATATTTATAAAATTGGAAAAAATAATATAAAGTAATATAAAAATATAAAAAAAAATTTAAAAAAAAAGCTCGTTAGCTTGTTCGCGAGCCTTCGAGCCACTACATCCGGGCTCAAGCTCGAGCTCGACATAAACGAGCTCGAGCTCGAGCTCAACTTAAATGAGCTCGAGCTCATTTATATCGAGCTCGAGCCGAGCTTTTGCCGAGCCGGCTCGTCGAGCTCACGAGCCGACTCGGCTCATCTTTCACCCCTAGTTGGACCTGCAAAAAGCTCATTATTAGAGTAGAGGTCCGATTATTCAAATTAACTGAGTTGGAGAGTGAGACTAATTTTGTTGGGCCTTATACTTGCTGCTATAACCAAACACACCCTTAAAAATAACACCTAAAAGTGGGCCTTGGGCCTAACAATTAAATATTTGGGCCGTTCATAGTAGCTTAACTATGAGGCCCAATGCTCGTCTCGAAGTACATAAGTAGCCCAAATAGCAATGAAATACCTTTTCATTGGTATTTTGTTATATGCTTTGTATGCGATGATACTACAAGAATATTACCATTAATATATGTGACTTCTCTGCGTCTTGTAAGAGAAGTGGCAAGAAAAGTTGACCGTCCATAGAGTGTCGAAGTCACGCAATAAAGCTTGTCGTTGTAATAATCATAGGATTATATTTATATGTCCCAAATGCACGATCTGATGTTCTAAAATTAGAAAAACATGATTAAAGAAAATGAAAGTGGGTGGGATCAGTTCTCGAACACACCTGTCTGATTGTATTTGTCGGAGGTATATTATTGTTGTTATTGTACAGTGTGAAATGATGATGGGCAATGGCCCAAAGCCTCTTTAATCAGACCTCATCATCAATATAAGATAGGGTTCATATTATCACGTGTATGCTTTTTATTTTTTTGTCACGCTTCACATGTACCTTTTATTTCTTCATTTATGATAATTCCCAACTGATGGTGTGTTCACAACTTGATACTTTGCAGCATTTTTCACCTTTTTCTGCTTTTTCATATAATGCAGTTATTGTACGTAAGATTCAATTACTTCGACATATATCTATTATTAGCCGAATCCTTATTGTATATCTGGCCTCGTGAGACGCCATTGATTGACTAAGGAGATAAAAAAAAATCCCAGAAGCAATTTGCAAGAAAAGTAATAACTTTAATGAGTTAATAAAAAATTGGAAGTAACATGCACATGAACGCATGCAGAAGCTCCTCGTTCCGTGAGATGGGGAAGGGTCCCATTTCAATTATTTTAGGGTTTGTCTTTTCTCTTTCAAGGGGCCATTGATGACATGGTATAGAGTAAGATATTATTAGTACCGATGTGATTCATCATTGTAATATACAATACATACATACGTACATATATATGTATATATATCAACATACTGCTGCAGTATAATAACGGGGCAATTTGATGTCAGGCTTCAATATAAGTTTCATTTATGTTTCATGCCTCTGTCAGAATTTTTTTTTTGAAGATGCGATACACTTAAGTGTTTTTCAGTACCACTTCATGGACCTGTAGTACCACTTCATGGACCTGCAGTATCACTTCATAGTTCTGCAGTACCAATTCATCGTTCTGCAGTATCACTTCATTGTTCTGTAATAACACAAAATGATAGTTCGATACCAGTTCATATACACATTTGCGTAAATATTAGGTCCTTATCTCTAAATTTTACAAAAATCGGGTCTTAACCCTAAGAATTTTCTGACAGGGCCTGAAACCTAACTTAAAAGATCTTTTGGAGCCTTGAAACTTAATAAGCATTATAGTAATGTCCTAACTCGTAAAATATATTTGATTGCCGCCCACCATAAATAAGTGTCCTTTTGCAACATGTAATAAACCGCTACTGGTTACAGAAACTGTCGCTGTCTCGTCTATCACTCATTATTCATCACAGTGCTGTTTTTCACTGGGAAAATAGTTACATTGGATCATCAATTATAGTACCTTTGACGTGAATTTTCCGAAAGTAATATCAAGAAAAAGCGAATACCAACACAATGAATAGAGATGCATGGCCCGTATAATATGCTTTTACCCTTTTTACACACTGTATATCAAGCTTTTTTATATATATATATATTAATATACTTCTATAGCATTGTCAAATCAAGTGTACTTTCGTTTGTGGGAAATGCATAGCTTATTTTGCATTTGAAGATGAATATCATTGTTAAAAGTGCCCAATTCGAACCATAAAAGAAGTGAAAAGCTGAAATATAAATAGCCAAAGAACGATAGAAAAACAGCCACTGATCATAAACATGGATAAATCTGCTTCAAGCCATCGAAAACAACCTTTCAAAGATGATCATTCGCTTCAAGTCATCTTTAGTAGTTCTTCCCACCATCAAACGCAGATCCAAGAATCTCTTATCAGCCCTTCACCAGCAAATCTGAGTAAGCAGAAAAAGAAAGGAGTCAGGAAATCAGAGGTAATCGAAATACTCCACAAAGAGCGTGTAATAAGATCCCATGGCAGAAAAGATCGACACAGCAAAGTTAGCACAGCCAAAGGACCTAAAGACAGGCGTGTTAGGCTATCACCGGAGACTGCTCTTCAGTTCTACGATGTCCAAGATCGCCTTGGCTGTGACCGTCCGAGCAAGGCCATCGATTGGCTGATGAAAGAAGCCAAAGCTGCAATCGATGCATTGGATAATGATGATCACAAGTCCCAGAAAAATATCCCAGAAAACCATATTCAAATGGTTTGCGCTGATGCTTCTCAGACATGTGATACATCTATGGAAATCGATAGGTTGCAGAAAATCTTTAACTGGGCTCAGAAGAGTTCATCAACTGTCCAAGATTCAGCGCGACTAATAGATAATTATCTTCTTCCTGGTAATGTTGATGATCACCTGCTACCTTGTTTAGGTTACAGGGATCAGTTGTTGTTTTGTGGTGATGATGATGATATTAGGGAACCCCTTCAGTCCAGTAATAGTTATTACAGTTATTCTCTTCAGAGCAGCAGTAGTCATCAGTTTCCTGCAGGAATTAGTTTTGGGAACGAGGATGATTGTTTGACGATGAGTTATGCTTGTAATAATGGTGATGATGATCATGTATTATTCTTTGCCAAAGAGGATGAAAGCGTCAGAAGATTATAAAATACAGCAGCTTCTGCAAGTTCTTTTTCCGCATCAAGAAGAAGACTAAACATGTCAAAAGAATGTGAACTTACTATGGACGATGTATGATTTGGTGAGATTCTATTACAAGATCAGTTTTTTACCTTTTTACGGCACAACGCAGCAGATTTTTCTTTTTGTTCGTTGCCAATCATTAGTTATTACATCAGTTTTTGATGTATGATTTTGAGCGACAGATAAAATCTCATCTTTGATTAGAGAACGTATCGTTTTCCCCTCGAAATGCAAATTCTCCATTTTCCCACCTCACCTCTTTTGTTTCTTTTCATTACATGCACAACCCTTTTGTTATTCCTCACTCTTTCGTTCAAGCAAATGGCAAGGAGAACATATCGAAGATAATTGCCAAAATCCATTTCATTTGGGCATCATCTTCGAAAAAGAGGAAGAGATTTAGAACCCCACTTATTGAAGACACGTCACCTCATATAAACTCCATGTTTAGTACAAAGGTAAAAAGAAAAGATCGAAATTGTTTGTATGAACAACCGAATTAACGTGGTTCGGATCTAAACAAATCCTACATCCACGGTGCGTTGAATGTAATCACTAATCGACGAATTGTGCGATTACAGATCAAGAAGATGAATAAAATCAATCTTCTGAGGAACAAGAAAACTACAGAGTAATTGTAAAATGATGAGATTGAGTTAAGTGATCGAAATCTCCCGCAAGCTCCTTTTTATATTCAAAATAGCCGCCAAATCTTCAAGGCTCGAACAACACACATAACTCGTCGCTAGTGTCGGCGCTTTAATAAGTATAATGCTCTTTCAAATAAGAAACGCTATTCTTGATTTGGCAACACTGCTTTTCTGTTAACAAATCAGTTAATTCATCTGTGTTCCTCTGAGCTTGGCACAGCTGAGCCACACTGAGACTCATCACGGTTATGAGCTTCTTCAAGCTCTTCTTTTAATAGCCCCTCGCAAGATGGATGGTACAGATTAACAACAGACATCTTGAGCAAAAGATTACGCAAAACTGGGGCTGGTAAGGGCTTAGTAAACATGTCAGCCAACTGCAGCTCTGTCCGAATTGGCAACCGTTTGATCATTTGATTTGCCACATGATGCCGAATGAAATGGCAATCTGTTTCAATATGCTTGGAACGCTCATGAAACTTTGGATTCTGTGCAAGTTTTAAAGCAGACTGATTATCACAGAATATAGCTGGCTTTCGATCAATTCTGATGTGCAGTTCGGCTAGCATGTGCTTGATCCATAGGATTTGAGCAACCACTGCTGCAAGCGCCCTGTATTCAGCTTCCGTAGACGATCTGGAAACAGTTGCTTGTCGCTTTGCCTTCCATGTAAGTAAAGAAATTCCTAGAAAAGTGCAAAACCCGGTAACTGACTTTCTTGTGTCTTTACAAGCCGCCCAGTCAGCATCTGAAAACCCCTTCAACTCAAAGGTCTGGTCTGAGCTAAAGAAGATACCTTGGCCTGGTGAATTCTTCAAGTACCGCAGTAGGTGCTGTGCAGCTGCTAGATGCACTGTTCTTGGCATTCCCATATACTGTCTAAGCTTGTGGACTGCGAAAGTGATGTCAGGCCTGGTAAAATTTAAGTAAAGAAGCCTACCAACCAATCTCCTATACTGAAAAGGGTCGGCCAGCAACTCTCCATCAGCCTCTGTTATTGCCTGGCTTGAACTCATAGGTGTAGTCAATGGTTTAGAGTTTGTGTAACCTGTGTCCTGTAACAACTGCATTGTATACTGTTTCTGGGATAAATATATACCTTTGTCATTTCTGGCAACCTCGATTCCAAGGAAGTACCTCAAATTACCTAGATCCTTGATTTTGAAGCAGTTATGCAAGAACTGTTTGGCCTCACTGATAGCATGGACTGAAGGCCCCGCAAGTATTATGTCATCAACATATACTAGGAGGATGAGTAATTGATCTTCTTGTCCTTTTATAAAGAGAGTGTGGTCGGACTGTGTTTGGGTAAAGCCAAACTCCTTCACAGCTGAGGTAAATTTCTGATTCCATTGGCGAGAAGCTTGCTTCAAACCATAGATAGACCAATGCAACTTACAAACTGCTCTGTCCTTGGTATTTCCTCTGTAGGCAGTGTAAAAACCTTGTGGGAGTTCCATGTAAACTTCTTCCTTTAGCTCTCCATTAAGAAAAGCATTATTTACATCCATTTGTATGAGATGACATCCTAGTTTAGCTGCTAAACATAGTATAATTTTGATAGTACTCGGTTTTGCCACTGGGGCAAAAGTATCCATGTAATCCACCCCTTCTCGTTGGTCATACCCCTTGGCAACGAATCTCGCTTTGTACTTCTCTACTTTACCATTTGAGTTGTGCTTTATTCTGTATACCCAACGACTGCCTATAGCCTTCTTATCCTTGGGTAGTTTGGTGATGGACCATGTTTCATTGTCTTCTAAGGCCTTAAGCTCTTCTTGCATGGCATTCATCCACTTCTCTGAAGAGGCAGCCTGTGCAAAAGTCTGAGGCTCTTGATTCATGGAAACAGTGTTGATAAAGGTCTGGTACTCCCTGGTGAAGTTCTGATGGGACAACACCTTTGCCACATGATATAGAACTTTCCTTTATTCCCCGAGATTACAGTGATAATCCCTTAAATATGAGGGCCTTTTTGGCTGTCTTCCTGACCTTGTGTGAGTTTCTGCATTAGTTTCTTGACTTGATGTGGCTTCTTGATCATCAGCCTGATGAAGATCTGTCATATCAGCATGTTGAGTTTCTTCTGCTGTAGCTTCCTCAGGTGATGCTGGCTGCTGGTCTGAAACAGTTTGGAATTGCTGTGAACCATCATCAAAATTAGACAGAGAAGGCCTGGGAAGCACAAGTTCAGGAAATGGATCAATTTCTGAGGGGATTGAGACAGACTGCTCTCTCAAAGGAAAAACATTCTCTGAGAATCTGATGTCCCTGGAAACAAACACTCTTTTGGTCCTAAGATCCATCACTTTGTATCCCTTAGTTCCATTGGGATAGCCCAGGAAAACACACTCAGTTGCTCGAGCATCAAATTTCTTCCTTGAACCTGCAAGTGTTGAGCAAAAACAAAGACTACCAAACACTCGAAGAGTGTTATAATCAAAAGGCTTTTGGTATAGCAAATCATATGGACTCTTCCCACCTAACACAATTGAGGGTGTTCTGTTTATAAGGAAAGTAGTAGCTAAGGTACACTCTGACCAAAAACTCACAGGCAATCCAGACTGGAAAAACAGAGCCCTTGCTACATTAAGCAAATGTTGGTGCTTGCGTTCAACAATTGAATTTTGCTGTGGGGTTTCTACACATGACAACTGATGCACAATGCCCTTAGATCTAAACATATCTAACATGTTGAATTCACGTGCATTATCTGACCTAATGGTTTTGACCTTGCAGCTGAACTGAGTTTCCACAAGAGCTAGGAAATAAGGTAAGATTGTTTGCACCTCTGATTTATGTTTCATCATAAATAGCCATGTGAATCTTGAGTAGTCATCCACTATTGTAATGAAATATTGATGCCCTAGATAGGATGGCACATGGAAAGGACCCCATACATCACAGTGTATGAGATCAAAGGGTGAACAAGCAAAACTGTTATTATTTGGAAACACATTCCTCTTTTGCTTAGCAAGTGGACAAATTTTACACCATGTATCTACAGACTTGTCAAAAAGCTTTATGGACTGTCTTAACATGTCTAGGACCTTATGGGAAGGATGCCCCAATTTGTCATGCCAAGTTTTGGCTGACACATTATTAAAGAAAACAGATACATCATGTAAACTGTCACATGTCTAATTCACAGAAACAGCTCTAAAAATGTAAAGGCCTCCTTCCTGATCACCCTTGCCAATCACTCTCTGTGATTGATCCTGTATGAAGAACTTGTTAGGCTCAAAAATGACTTTACAGAATAAATTTTTGACCAATGAACTGACTGAAATAAGATTGTAATGAAACTGTGGCACTAGTAAAACATCTGTGAGTGTTATATATTGGTTCAGTCTGAAAGATCCTGCTTGAGTAACCTCAATTGCAGTGTTATCAGGCAAAATTATCCTAGATTTAGCTATTTTATGCAGGTCAGATAATAGATCTACATTCCCAGAAACATGCATTGTAGCTCCAGAATCTAGCAACCATGTAGCAGATTTATCTAATTCAGGTATATCAAAGGAGAAGCAAATACCTGTCCTTTTACCTGTCTGCTGTGAGTGTCCCACATCTTCTGGTGTTAGAGCTGCATTTGACTGGTTTATGAGTGATTTCAAACTCTGTAGCTGGAGTGGGGTGAGCTGCAACTGAACCAGTGAACTGCTAACTGAAGCATCCTGACCTCTCATCATTGAACTTTGCTGTCCCACATCAACTGCAGACTGATTCACTCTAGCAGATTTAAACCTCAAATTCTGCCTGAAACCTGGAGGATAACCGTGGATCTGATAGCAGTTTTCCACAGTGTGCCCTTTCTTGTTGCAGTGTGTACATGTCGGCCTTGATGAATCCTTTTTCTGCCCAAAGTACATTTTCTTGCTGAAGTCATGAACATTGTTGGTAGCTAGCATTGCCATGTTGTTGGTCTGGTCATCATTTCCTCTAATAGGGCCTGGCATCATAGATCTTTGCTTTTCTTCCTGAGCCACCAGTGAGAAGACTTTGCCAATCGAGGGCAGTGGATCCATGGTAAGGATTTGACCTCTTAATTGTGAATATGAGTCATTGAGTCCCATTAGGAAAACCATCACATATTCCTCATCTAGCTGGTTTTTCATCAGCTTCATCCCTCCACATACGCATTGACATGTTGGAAGGTAATTACTCAATTCTTCCCACAGAGATTTGAGCTTTGTATAATAGACAGCAACGCTGTTACTTCCTTGTGCCAAGTTCACCAATTCCTTTTTCAATTGGAAAACTCTCGGCTTGTTAGTTTGTCCAAACCTTTCCTGTAAATCAATCCACACATCTCTTGCCAACGAAGTGTACAAAATGCTTGCAGATATTTCCTTACTCACTGAATTCAAAATCCAGGAAATCACAACATTATTGTTACGTTTCCAGATAGCCAACTTATCCTTTTCTGTTGCGGGTGGTGGCTGAAGATCTCCGTTAACAAATCCATCCTTGTTCCTTCCAATAAGTGCAATCATCATGGCTCGACTCTACGTTGCATAGTTGTCACCACTGAGTTGCTCGTGAACCAGAAATTGTCCCGAAGTATCATTCGCATTGAGATAATAAGGATCATTCACCATCGCTGGCGTCGCTTGATTCTCAAATGCTAATTGTGCCGCCATGGGTAAACTCTTGTCTAAGCAATCTTGAACAATCTGATTAACCTAACTGCGCCGTCGAAGCACTATTGCGCTCTGATACCATAAAAAGAAAAGATCGAAATTGTTTGTATGAACAACCGAATTAACGTGGTTCGGATCTAAACAAATCCTACATCCACGGTGCGTTGAATGTAATCACTAATCGACGAATTGTGCGATTACAGATCAAGAAGATGAATAAAATCAATCTTCTGAGGAACAAGAAAATTACAGAGTAATTGTAAAATGATGAGATTGAGTTAAGTGATCGAAATCTCCCGCAAGCTCCTTTTTATATTCAAAATAGCCGCCAAATCTTCAAGGCTCGAACAACACACATAAGTCGTCGCTAGTGTCGGCGCTTTAATTTCAAATAAGAAACGCTATTCTTGATTTGGCAACACTGCTTTTCTGTTAACAAATCAGTTAATTCATCTGTGTTCCTCTGAGCTTGGCACAGCTGAGCCACACTGAGACTCATCACGGTTATGAGCTTCTTCAAGCTCTTCTTTTAATAAAAGGTTCTTGGATTGAACAAATCCAATTTCGGGCCTATTCGGCCCGACCCGAGTTAATCTGGCTATCGACTTTATGGGTGGCCTGCCTATTATACTTTTATGATCATGGTTTATATCGGCCCAAGTCTCAACTCTATACCATTTAGGGAAGGTAAACGTATTATTATATCTACACTGTAATAAAACAACACGTTGCTTACTAACTGCGATTCTCAAAAGTCAAAACCAGTACGTAAAAAAGCATATCATATTCCCCTTATACCGATGTTTTTATAGTGCGATAGCATATAAAACAGTGCTAATTAAGTTCAACGCCTTAAAAATAATTTTAAGTTAGGTTTCAGACCCATGTCAGAAAACTTTTAGGGTTAAGGATCGATTTTTGTAAAATTTGCGCAAGTGTTATCCAGTGTATATGAACTGGTATCGGACTATCGTTTTGTGTTGTTACGGAAAGATGAAGCGGTACAACAGAACGATGAATTGGTACTGCAAAACCATGAAGTGGTACCGAAAACATTTAAGTGTATCGAATCCTTAAAACTAAAAATTTTCAGACATGAGCCTAAAGAAAACTCATCAAATTGCCCATATAAATAATCTCCTACCAGGAAAGTTAGGACAACAATGGCCGACGTAATGATTCTCGCGATAACATGTAATAATAGTCACCTTCGAATGAGAGCTCGGATCAATCACTCATAGTACCATGGATGTACACATGTCTATCCAAAAATGATTTAGAATTGCATTTTTTCTAAGTAATCAACTAAGATGCCACTTTACGAAGACGAAAGTTTGCCATATATATTAAATTCCCCAACTAACTCAATAAGAAGAATTAAATAACAAGCACCAACTTATATTCCCAAAGCTGTTTCAGGAAGAGAAAGCAGGTAAAGAAGAAGGAAGAAGATAATGAGACCCTCCTCAGATCGGCGAATCCTTTCAGCACTGCTACTGTTTGTAATAATAATAACCATATCGACGGCGTTTGTCCGTACGAAATCGGAACTATTATTATTACACACATGCAGCAGATTCAGTTCCATCATAAGCTTCGGCGACTCAATCGCCGATACAGGAAATATAGTTCCTCTCGTTCTCAAACAAACCGGCCGGCAGCCGCTGGTGGCGCTGCCGCCTTATGGCCGGACTTTCTTCCACCGCCCGACGGGAAGGTGCTCCGACGGCCGCCTAATAATCGATTTCATCGGTAATAGCGTCACTTACTATGATGAGTACTGTTGAGAGTATTGATGATTATATTTTTATATAGTCATTATATTTAACAGCTGAGAGTTTGAAGCTGCCGTATGTGGAGCCGTACGTCGTCGCCGGAGATGGGAAAAAGTCAAATAGGTTCGTGGAAGGGGTGAACTTTGCGGTGGCCGGAGCTACGGCGCTCGATAATGGCTTCCTTGAGGAGAGAGGAATTCATAATTCTGCAACGAATGTGAGCTTGGGGATTCAAATAGATTGGTTCAAGAAATTCTTCGCATCTATTCCTGGTATATAATTAATTATAATATGTACATTCACATAAATATATATAATATTTTCCTTGTGTCTAGGAATAGATGATTAAACTTGCAAATTGCAAGTAGAGGGCGATAAGTTTTGAAATCGAAGCAAATTAACGCCATGATTATCAACCTGTTGCTTCATTTTTTTCCCTAAAATTACTTCAGTTTTGAAACCGATTATCCTCAAATTGCAACATTCAATTTAGGAGGTCCAAATTGCATCAACTTACCGTCCTGAAATTGATTGTAGTTTTGTGGAGGGGAGGATAGCTTGGGTTTCGATATTAGCTTTTCATTGTACTTCCAGTCGTTTGTTTGGGTCTATGTTGGGCTTTGGCTACACGTCTACCGTCGATGCTTTCTTTAGTACTTTCTTATATGATATATAAAATAGTTACATTCCCAAAAGAAAGAAATCGCTTCATTTACTTGCGTAGATAGCGACGCTTTTTTTTTTTTATAACAGATGGGAAAACGTTTCTTGAGAATGCTTTGATCTTGTTCGGAGAGATCGGAGGCAACGACTACAACTACCCATTCACGAGCGGGAAAAGCCCTCGATTCGTTCGATCTCTCGCCCCAACCGTCGTCAGTTATATAGGATCAAGAATACAAGTAATGTTCTTTCTTTTTTATATTTTTCCTCTCTTTTCATTCTACTAAAATGTTCTTGTGTGCTTATAAAAAGGAGCTGATCGACCTCGGCGCAAAGACCCTCTTAGTCCCGGGAAACTTCCCCATCGGCTGTTCGCCTCTCTACCTCTCGACGTTCGAGAAAACGTCCGAAAAAGACGATTACGACCCCCAAACTGGGTGCATCAAATGGCTGAACGACTTTTCCCAATACCACAACAAACTCCTCATTAAGGAACTCGAACGCTTGAGAGGCGTCTCAATCCTCAGACAACCCTAATTTACGCCGATTATTACAACGTCGTCATCAGATTCTACCGCTCTCCTCATAAATTCGGCGAGTTTTTCGTATTTTTTTTTGTAAATTTCTCTTCGATAAACTCGGCGTTTTAACTTTCTTTTATACACGTTAGGGTTTTCGAAGGAGAGCATTTTTAGGGCTTGCTGTGGATCGACGAGCGGCGAGCGTTATAATTACGACTCGTCCGCGCCGTGTGGAACTTCGCCGGTGCTTAGCTGCGACGATCCTTCGACTTTCGCTAATTGGGACGGCGTGCATTTTACAGAGTCGGCTTATAAATTGATAGCCAAAGGTTTAATTGAAGGGCCTTTTACTGTTCCTCGTTTTAAAACTATATGTAGCAGTAGCAGCCCTTCTGTAATACAAGGTATTGCTGCTCAATGAAATGTAATTCTGTGATGATTTGTTTGTCATTGTTGAGATGTTGGATATTGTTTTAATTAATTGTGTAATGTGGTGGGACATGCATTGGTGTGACGTGTCTAAATCACGTTATTGAGCCTGTTAATTAATAATATCCTCTAGAATACCTAATATTCTATTTTGGTTCGCAAAGATTGTGTATGAACTGATTTGATTTGATCATGGAGATATGGTGTATATTTCGTTCCATATGTACTTGTTTATTTTTTTAATCACTGAGTCTTTATTTTACTATGTTAGGTGGTGAACATGCATTCGTGCAACGGTGATTGACGTTAATGCGCTCGTTATTTGATAACATCCTTAAAATATCCATGAATTCTCGTCGATATGTAGTTATGATCGATTTCCGACAAAATAAGGATAAATCTATCTATCTAAACTCTTCTACTAAAAATGTATATTATTATTTAAACCTGTCAACCAAGCGCACCAAAAATTTCATACTCTCCATTATATAAACCCAATTAAAACTAATATTTACTAAACTCATCCTTCCAACCAAGCAAACAGCTAGTATATACATCACAAATCACCGGTCAACGTGTATGATTCGAGCTCGTCTCGTTTTAACACACGCAAATATAATAATCAAGAAAAAACGATTTTTTTTTCCACTACTATTAGGGGTCTTTACACATATGGAAAAAAAACTTTTAATTTAGTACGTGGCCGGTTTTTCAATTTAGGTGGCCCAAGCATATACCATAGAGAGGCCCTAAATAAATATAACTAATTATAACTCTAAATATTTTTATAAATTTTTAAGGCCCATATTTGTTAATCTATATGGGATATGGGCCAGAAAATATTAGTTTTTAAAATATTTTTATAATTTTTAAGGCCCACAGTTAATTTATGTGATATGGGCCAGAAAATATTAGTTTTTAAAATAAATAAAGGAACAAATGTGGCCCTATATACACCAGGCCGGATTTGTGGCCCTATGCTGTAGGCCTGGATGCACAGGCCCAAATCCGGCCCTGATTTAGTACCCTGTCAGATTTTTTTATATGCAGGTACGTATTAGAATAATTTTTTTGCAGATACGTACCCGATCCGCCGCAAATACCCATACAACACATTTAGGTACCATATATCAACGTATTGTGGTACGTCATACGTTGAGAAAATGGTACGTCGTATTAGCACATTTATGTACGTCATCTATAACACATAAGGTACGTCGTATAAATATATTTAGGTACCCTATATCAACGTGTTATGGTACGTCATACACACACAGGAAGGTACGGCGTAACTGAAGAAACTGGTAAACATTAAATCAGGTACCTATCTGTAAAAATTTCTGACATGAATACCTATCTGTAAAAATTTTATAAGTAGGTATTTATGTGTAGATGCCACCTCCTACTATTACTAGAAAATAGTAAATGGGTCTCACCATCTTGAAAATTGGGGCTTATTGAAGTTATCAGCCCATCATAGAATCAACCCATATCATAAACCTACTGCAGAACTAAGCCCATTAATTTACAAATGACACAAACTTTCGAAAATAGCAATCTAAAACCATGAAATGTTGAACTTCATAAATTCCTCGGAGAAGCGAAGAGGAAGAGGATAAGTAGTATTGTCAAAACGGGCTTGGACCCGCGGGCCCTCCCGCCCTGCCCCGCCAAAAGGGCGGGGCGAACTCTGAAATTTTAGGCCCGCTTGGAGGCGGGCCTAGCGGGTAAGCCCGCGGCGGGGCGGGGCGGGCTTACCCGCAGGTAGCCCGCCAGAATAATTAAAAAATATATATATTATTTATAATACTATATTACATATATACAACAATAATTGGTACTGAATAAGGTTAATATTAAAAAGTTCATTAAATTAGATTATATTTTTCTAACTTGAATTCTTTTTTTCCTATTTTTATATTATTATTTCCTTTTTTTTATTCTTTTTCTTTTTTATTTCTTTTTTTTTTTATTTTTTAAAACTGGCGGGCAGGCGGGGCGGGCCTTCATTTTGCAGGCCCGCCAGTAGGCGGGCTACGGGCCGGCCCGCCCCGCCGGCCCGTTTTGATGGCTGCGTTTAGTTTGTAACATAAGAAAATGAGATTTAATTTATCTTAAGATAGTATATCTTAACATATCTTGTTTAGTTTCCATTTAAGCATTGGGATTGGATAGATTATTATCTTGTTTACAATCCAAGATAAAAATAAGGATATATTAGATAGCATACTAATTTACCGTTATATCCTTGCCTTATATAAAAATCTTTCTATAAAAAATTATTCTTAGGATTATTGAAAAATATAAGATATGGATATAATTTTGATCGCGATGAAGTAAAGAATAAATTAGATACGTTTATTTACTTTTATCATTAAAAGCACATAAAATAACCATTATTTTACAATATGGTGGAATAGTCACTTCAAAGGGTATAGTGGTCATTTCAATCATTAGTAAGACTTGGATTAATTATCTTGCCCATCCATATGAGATGAGTTATCTCACGTCCTTACGATTATTACAACGGGCTTTAAAATTATATCGGGCGTTGCATAAATTTTATTTTGAAAAGTGAACAAGATTTCATTGGATAATCATTCTTTATCTTGGCTTATCTAATAAACTAAACGCAGCCTAAGGATAAGGCATCCTTAAAAGGTAAACCAGAAAAAAGCCTCAGAATCCATTTCATCATTTTAACGGATAAACAGCAAAAAGAAAGGAAAAAAATGATGGCGTCTTGTTTGTCTATGGGAACTACGATACCTTACAAGGCGAATGCTCCATCAGCTTCGCTCTCTATTCTCACAGGTTCAAGAACTAGAGCCTCTGTTTCGCTCATTGTGAAAAGCAAGGCCACGAATTCTTGCGGATCGCTTCTGCACTCTGCTTTCACCTCTCCCATTCTTTCTTTATCCTCGAGTTCTTCTTTTTCGGGTAGTTAACTCTTCATATTTTGTGTTTAACATGTATTATTTAGCTGCGTCCCTTTTGTTAGCTACTGTGCTTGCTGCTGATTGTGATATTATATGCCCTGCATTTTCTTCGTTGTTTCATACTGTTTATTATAAAGTTTATGTATGAAGGTGCTTGTTAAAATGCCCAGCTGACCATGTTTTGGTTGTCGATTTCTTCTTCTGTCCCCAGATGAAATTTGCCATTAATTATTGCCTATTTTCGTTTTGTTCTATACAATCTTGACTCAAATTGCAGGTGGATCTTCATTGAATTTCAACTCGAATTCTAGTCTCTCCACAAGCATCAACAAAAGGCGTGGATTCGTGGTGAGAGCTTCAAAGTACACTCTCTGCCAAACCAAAAGGAACAGGTCGAGAAAATCGCTCGCTCGAACTCACGGATTCAGGCAGCGCATGAGCACCACCTCGGGCAGGGCGGTCATTAGGCGCAGGCGTGCAAAAGGTCGCTGGGCTCTCTGCACCAAAACCAACCCAATTAGCGGAAAACGTCGCCCTTGATTTATTCGCCGAAGTACGTGTCTCTTTTTGTATCATTGCGTTTTAGCTTACTGCAAATTCATCCTGGATTGCCAGCATATTTTCTTTTTCCATAATCGCATCTGTTCGGATATGAATATTTGAATTTTTCAGTGAATGAAAGCTTTCAAGATTGCTTTATTATTGTTTCCATTCAAGAAAATGGCATGATCTTAGTAAGGCAAGCTCTTAGAACTCGAACTCATTGCCAAGGCCTTAATCTTGGCAGAATCCTCCACAGAAGAAGGGCCATTATTATTCGCTCGAAGAGCCATCGCTTTCATATTCTTCCTCAAACTCTGCTTCACAATCCTATCCATCATTCTCTTCCCTTCATCACCATCGTTCGCCGTCGATCCAATGGACAGCGATCTCCCAACTTTTGGCCCGAGCCCACAATCTCCTCTAACATGTGTTTCATCCTTAAAACACTGCAACAGCTTCATGGCTCTCTTCTTCGCCAATGGAGTAGTGCCCAACAAGGCCAGTTCGACAAGCACTTGAACAATCCCAGATTCAGACATCTTCCTTCTCTGCGAAGAACTCTTATGGGCTAAGATCATTAGGACGTAAGCTGATAGTTCTTGGCATTTAGGGGTTTCCTCCCAAGTCATGATCTCTACAATGACTCGGGCATCATAGGACTGTCCTCCATAGCTTTTCTTCCTTTTAAGGTCAAGACTAGGTTTCCTAGTATGGTTAGAGCCCTTTCAGATGATTCTTTGTTCGTCGAACATATAAGTTTTATTACGGCTTCGATGACTCCTTTAGAAGCCAAATTTTCTGCGTTTTCTATAACTGAGGATAGGTTGTAGATTGTGCTTAGGCACGACTCTTTGGTAAATGGGCACGAGCAAGATTCGAGGATGGAGATGGAGATTGTAATGATTCTTGATGAGTTTAAGGAAGGGCAATGAGTGGCTGCTAAGACTGATATTGAGGATAGCAACTGGGCAAGTTCTTGTTTGAAGGATTCGTCTACGTCAGCGACGTTTTCCGGCAGTGATGATAACATTCCTGCCTCGACAATTACAGCCTTGTTCCTAGGACAAGAAACAAAGAGACAACTAGGGTGTTAATTTAATTATATTATATACTAACGCCACAAAGAAAATGTGACTCTATCATATATCTATCATGTTTGAGGGTCCTATTATGGGAAGTGGATATCGATAACTGTGAAAGAGATAAGTCAAACAGATTCTACACATGTATCTGTGAGTTGTGACTGAAAAGGAAGCATGCAAACATTGAGAACCCATAATTCACACCGACCACACCAAATCTTTCTTTTTTCATATGTGAAAAGATCATCTCCTACCTTAGTCTCTAAACTCCGCTGATTATTTGGCGAGCGAGTCGAATCTTAGCCTTAGTGTTGACTTTTAGGACAGATAACACATAATTCAAACCCCAACCTCAATCTCAACATATATAGTTTTTTAGGAGATATTCATATAACGTTACTAGTCAGTCCTCGTACTTCGACAGCTATGTTATGATTCCTAAGTCAGTTCTCGAATCCAAATCTTATTGATGGCTATGAAATGGATTCTGTTTCGTCGTACTAATTTTCTTAACCTATGTGTACCACGAAAGCTTACCTAGTTAATGAACTCAAATAGAATCAACTCTTGAATTCCAAATGGAAATATCACGATTCAGATCTCTTGATGTATTCCTTCAAACAATTTCAACAAATAATTAATAATCTAATATACTAGCCTTAGTATAGTATGGCATATATTTCAACTTTTGTCGGCCAACTAGAGAAATATAAATTACATACATACACATCACGTAGAACTAAACCCACTCCACTTATATGGAGAGAATGTGTGTCAGAGCATCGTATGGCCAAAAAACACACTTATAAAGTAAAAGATAATATTATATTTAAATTGGGAGTAGTCAAGTTAAATGGCCTGATAATGGAAACCTTAATCATTCAGTAGAAAAACACCGAAATAATAAATAAACTTATCACCGAATAAAAATAACCGATATCAAAACTCACGTGAAAGATCCGTCGGCAAGCACCGCTAAGGCCCTCACCGCCGCTCTCCGACGAGCCACCGCCGGCGACCCAACCATGGCCACCAGCGGCGGAATAACACCGAGATCCACCACCATCCTCCGCCGCTCATAATTCGTGGCCGCCGCGAGCTCTTTAATTTCATGAGCTGCCATTTCTTTCTCATCCAAGCTACCAAAATGAAGCATCTTCACTGCCCTCTTCAAATCCACGATTTGAAAAGCATCGCCTTTCTGACGATCGCATTGAAATTGAAAATCCAATGAATTTTCATGCATATTCTTATGACCCATGTTTGTATATAGCTACTGTATATTAATAGTGTTCTTTAATTTCTTTACGCAGAAAATCAGGAGGTAAGGCTCTTTGTTCTGTTAGGGGAGGGAAATGAATGATATTCAAGGTAGTCTAAATATAATCGAATTGTGGGGGTTGAAGTGAAGGTATCTTCATTTTATATATTTACTTGATCATTTAATTTAATGTGGACCTTTATTATTTTATTTAAGGTTGAAAATGGGTACCGAGTCAAACAAGAGGGGTGAAGACTTCGTGGGAAGAAACCAAATACAATAGTGGGCACATTGCACCTTATAGCGGCACCGGTTGACGTGACACGGATTCGTGCTATTTCAACATCTCACATCGACATCTAAGGTTATATCATCTTAATTAACAACTTTTAGGTACCATTAATCGACATTTCGAATGCTGATGAGACATATTGACGCCTTACATAACATTTTACGTGCCAATGGAATATATCACGTCAATATGCCACATCACCATCCGAAATGTCGATCAATTACACCTAGAAGGTGTTAATTAAGACGACATAACCTTAGATGTCGATGTGGGATGTTGAAATGACACGAATCGCCAATGAGGCGTTGGTCTGGTGGTACGGCAGCCAACGCTGAGGTGCTTGGGGCTAATGAGGGAGAGGTCCTTATTCGAAACATCCCGTCAATATTTCCCCAGGCCTGTCCCACATGGGTCCAGACATGTGCGTTTGAACAGGTTGACCTGTTTAGCAGGTAGTGGGTCGGCCCTCGGGTTTACCTGGCCCACCAGGGTTCCTCGGATTTCCCAAAAAAATGACACAAATCGGTGTCACATCAACATGTGACTATATAAGGTGCTCACGTAAGGAGAGCACCATAAAATTCCTATATATATATATATATATATATTGACAAAATCTTTCTAAAGCTGAACTACGTTAATTGTTAGGACGAGCCGTGTTATGGAAATTGAAATGAACGACTACACTAAAACATCTATAAATTAAGGGAGTTACTATTTACCGCCCCCTTTTTACTTGTTACCGCCCCCTAAAGGACTGAAAAAAGACGTTTTTGCCCCTATGTTATTTAAATTAATTTAAAAAGTTAAAATATAATAAAAAGTAAGAATTCTTATTTAATATCCTTTACTACGCAACACTTTTCAAATCACACAACCAAATCAGACAAAAAAACAGAGAATTTTGCAAATCGCAATGGATCGACGACAAGGGCGAGCAGCTAACGGGGCTGAGAAAGAGGAACAAAGCTGAGTTGCCAACTTTGCCTTCCCGAAGAGGTTCACTTCCTTTCGGTGAGAAAGGGAAAGGGGGTGCTTTCACGATTGGTAAGAAAATTGTCGTAAAATTCATTCGTACGTAGATAGATTGTCGAAAACGGGACGAACTAGGCCGAAAAACGGTCGATCGGACGCGAAATCGGGCGAAAAACGGCACGGCCGAAGCGAAATTTCGGCCGGCCAAGTCACGACCGAAACATGATTTCGGTCGGGACAAGGTCGACCGAAATCCGATTTCGGTCACGACCTGTCCGACCGAAATCGATTTTCGGTCGTGACTTGCCCAACCGAAATCGACGTTCGGTCGCTGGGGCTCTGACCGAAATCGTGTTTCGGTCGGAGCAGTCATAACCAAAATCCGACTTCGGTCTGATTCTCGGCGACCGAATCTCGATTTCGGTCGGCCGTTGTCCGACTGAAGTCGGATTTCGGTCGGGTCATGGTCCGGCCGAAATTAGGTTTCGGTCGATTTTTTTTAATAAATATCTAATTGCAGGCCAAGGGTGGGAAGTCCCTACTCGGAGGGAGCAGCAGATCCCCCCGTTGGAGGGATCTGGAGAGCGTCATACGAGGGCGCGCAGCGTTGATGCATCCGTTCGTAGGGAACGGGAGGAGGAGAGGCGGCAGCGAGCGGGTCATTCTCATTCCGTATATGCGGATTACGATCCGCATGCGTATGAGGAGGCGCATGCTGATGAGGATGTGCCCTACGATGCAGCATCGTTTGAGTCATCCGACGACGATGCGATACCGGCCTCCTCAGGTAATTCCCTTCTCCATTATACACTGACTTGCGATGTCGTGTCTTAATATACGTAAAAAAAAAATAAATTTAGGAGTGGTTATTCGTAAAAAATAAAATAGGAAGCAAGCGCTCCAGGGTCGTAGATGACGATTCCTGGAGGGTGCAGCGGCCACAGCCAGGTGGTCCACAAGATGGCGAGGTGATCCCTAGTTACTTGGGGCACATCGCGCCCCGCATCTGGGCGGGTGAGGAGGAGAGGCCACTGCTGAAGTGCGAGCAGCGTGCTTTGTATCTTCGGTCGCTTAAGATGTGGTACGACCAATTCCCGCTGGAGACGCAGAGCGAGATCGATGGCACGGGGCTTACGCACCTCACAGATGCCATGCTGGGTCACTTGGACCAGCCTCTTCTGTGCGCTTTTGTGGAGCGCTGTGTCACGGACCTAGACTTTGGCTTGCTAGCTCCCGTGCGGCACCTAGTCCTTTAAGCAGCCCCTCGCGTGCTTCACTAGGTCAGCCTCCCAAAACGCTCACGAAAGAAAGCAAAGTATCGGACAACCCTCGGCTTGAACGTGCCTAAGTGCAAGAGGAAAACCCACACAAGTATTTTAGAGAGAGAACTCGACTCTTTCTCACACTAAAGGAATACAAGTGTTTACAATGAAGGCATTTACCACTTGATGCAAATGAACTACTCTAAGCCCCTATATATACAAGTTGTCCAACCCGATGGACGGCTAAGATCTACTCGATCTAATGGCTATTATTTACAATCTAGACTATTCTAGGAATATCCTTTGGGATATTCCTCTCTAGAGAGTTCCATAGCATTCTCCACACTTGGACTCTTGACTCTCTAGAATGTCCCGCATTGTTCCGCATGGTTCGACGATCTTCCGGAAGGTTCTACGCGAATCCGGATGGGCCAGCAATCGTGGATAACCTCCATAGCTCCGTCTCCCTGTCGAACGGATGCTACGTGCCTCGGCCTTGCCTGGTTAGATCGACGTCCCGCGCGCGACAAGCTTGGCCGGTCCCAAAAGTCTAATTCTCGGGCGCCTCGACCCTCTTGGCTCGCAAGGTCATCGCCCGATTCGCCCAGACTCTTGGTCAAATTTGTGAGGGCGTGACATTCTCCCCCACCCAACTCGGCAACGTCCCCGTTGCCGTGCCTCTGCATCTCATGCTTTGGCCCCTTCGGATGCCTAGTCTTGCCCCCATTGCCCTTCGAAGTCCTCAACTTCCTTGGCATGGCTCCGACTTGGTCACCCGACTTGAATACTCCCGGCCTAGTCCCTACTTTTGCCGCCTTTTTGGTGTGGGCAGCATCCTCGCATCTCTCCGAGTCCCCCTTGGCTTCGGTCGGCACCCCCGTGCCTAACTTGCTTGGATCGTTGCTGGCACACCCTTGTTCGAGTCGCATGCTCGCCATGCGTCTCGTCTCCCCGGTTTCGCCTATTTCCTCGTCGGATAGTACGAGCACCGAGCACTTCCCGTCCTGCCCAAACAAATACAACGAGCTATGCATAGGCATAAGGATGGCATTGGCCTTACCCATGAAGTCCATGCCCAACACAAGTGTGTGGTCGTCCATTGGCACCACCGTGAAGTCCGCCTGGCCCTCCCAAGCACCAATTTGTAGCTTCACCGCTCGAGCTACGCACGGTCGTGTCTTTGGACACCATCTTGACCCTCCCCTTGAAGGCCTCAATATTAAGCCCCAATTTCTTGGCCTCGGCCTCCGTCACGAAATTGTGGCTTGCCCCGGTATCGAGTAATGCCTTGGTCTCCTTGCCATTCACCTCTGCCCTGACGAACATGCGCCCCTCGCATGGTCTCATTGGTGGTGGCTTCACTTCCATGGCATTCAATACTTGAATGGCCTCCACGCCACTCAAGACTCGAGCAGCCCCAAGCCTCTGCTCGGGCGCCTCCTCCATTTCTTGCGCCTCTCGTTGCGCAATCATGGCCGTGAGCATCCCCCTCTTGGGGCATTCCGACACCTTATGAGGCCCCCTGCACAGAAAGCAACCCCCCTTGGGCACTAACGTTTTCTTCTTGTCCTCATAGTCCCGTCGGCCTTGCGTGGATCCCCGGTCTCGACTAGGTGATCGCCCCGCGTCCCGCTCACGAGCATGGGTCTCTCCCCCACCTTTGGCCGAGCCCTCTTGCTCGCGCCTTAGAGTCTCCCTCTGGTACTCCGTGAGTGACTCGGCAACCATTATGGCCTCGTCCACCGACTTGACGTCCCGACGTTGGACTTCCTGCCTAGCCCAACTTTGTAGCCCATCTATGAAGTAGAACAACCTATCATCGTCCGTTATGGTAGGAATCCGAAGAGTTAGCATCGTGAACTCGTCCACGTATGCCTGAATTGAGCCTCGCTGCTTCAATTCCCGCAACTTCTTCCTAGCTTCATAGACCACATTCTCGGGATAAAAGTGGCGCTTGAGTTCCCTCTTGAACTCCTCCCATGTGCCCAAGCCACGCGCGCCCCTCTCTATGTCGGCATGCACACGTCTCCACCATAATGCCGCAGTCTCGGTGAGGTAGTTGCTGGCGGTACGGATCTTGTACGCCTCCTCTACGATGCCTAGATCCTCGAAGTACCGCTCCATCCGCCAAAGATAGTCCTCCACTAGCTTGGCGTCCCGTTTGCCGTTGAACCCACACGGCTTTGGCACGTTGATAGGCCTTTGGCTAGTCGATCCCCCTGTCGAGCTAGCTTCGTTGCCTCCTCCGCTTAGTGCCAATCTTCGGCATAATGCCACTTGCTCTTGTAGCGACTCCATGGCCTCCCTCATTTTGGCCACCTCGCCTCGCAAGACCACGTTCTCGGCCTTTAGGACCTCGTTGGCTTCCCTCAATGCCTTCGAATCCTCCTTGGTGGCCTCGAACTCCTTGAGAACTTGCCCCTGCAAGGTCTCAACAATATCACTTACCGTCACAACCTTCTCAATGTCGGCCTTGACCTTGTCGAGCTCCTCATGAACGTGCTCCTCTAGAGCTGCCACGCTCCCCTCGACATCCTCAAGCCGCCCCCCTATGGTTGCAACGATTTGGCCCATTTCCGCGATGGTGCCTTCCCACGGACAAGGGTCTCTTGCCTTCGATTGATCCCGCTTTTTCCTCCCACCTTGGCTAGGAGCCGGCTCACGACCCCTCTCCTCGTTCACTTGCGCATTTGTCTCGGCCATCTTCGCTAACTTTGTCTCTGATACCACTTGTCACGGACCTAGACTTTGGCTTGCTAGCTCCCGTGCGGCACCTAGTCCTTTAAGCAGCCCCTCGCGTGCTTCACTAGGTCAGCCTCCCAAAACGCTCACGAAAGAAAGCAAAGTGTCGGACAACCCTCGGCTTGAACGTGCCTAAGTGCAAGAGGAAAACCCACACAAGTATTTTAGAGAGAGAACTCGACTCTTTCTCACACTAAAGGAATACAAGTGTTTACAATGAAGGCATTTACCACTTGATGCAATTGAACTACTCTAAGCCCCTATATATACAAGTTGTCCAACCCGATGGACGGCTAAGATCTACTCGATCTAATGGCTATTATTTACAATCTAGACTATTCTAGGAATATCCTTTGGGATATTCCTCTCTAGAGAGTTCCATAGCATTCTCCACACTTGGACTCTTGACTCTCTAGAATGTCCCACATTGTTCCGCATGGTTCCACGATCTTCCGGAAGGTTCTACGCGAATCCGGATGGGCCAGCAATCGTGGATAACCTCCATAGCTCCGTCTCCCTGTCGAACGGATGCTACGTGCCTCGGCCTTGCCTGGTTAGATCGACGTCCCGCGCGCGACAAGCTTGGCCGGTCCCAAAAGTCTAATTCTCGGGCGCCTCGACCCTCTTGGCTCGCAAGGTCATCGCCCGATTCGCCCAGACTCTTGGTCAAATTTGTGAGGGCGTGACAGCTGGCACCCCGACACGAACACCTTCCACATACCGTGGGGGGAGATGACGATCATGCTCCACGACGTCGAGCAGATCCTGCGTATCCCGATCGACGGGACGATGGTTTCGGGCACCCCGGACGCCGGAGACCAGCAGATCGCGGCGAGGGAGATTATGGGCGTCTCCGCAGAAGTGCTGAGGGGATTTTGGAGAGGCGATGGGGTTGCGTCGAAAGACGTGATGCAGAGGATGCGGGAAGGTCGGCCGGCGGGGTTCCAGGCCATCGCTTGGCTGTGGATTCTATTGGGGTCGACGCTGTTCGTCCTCGCTCATCGCTCATCCTCGTCTGTTTTCGTCGGAGTCGGAATCCTCATCGGGCGGCATACCCCCGCGCAGCCACGCCGACTACGTACGTAATTAATGTGATTTGGATTTTTTATATTTGTATGTTTAATCACCTTTTATAAGTATCAATTCTGTGTACAGTGGTACAACTCGATGTATACCTTGACTACCGATGTGCTAGCGACGCTGCAGCTCCACGACGTCGAGCAGAAGGAGAACTACAGAGACAAGCTGGACGACCTGAACGACCGATGGCGCAATGCCCCGTGATGTGCTTGTATTTTACTTTATCCTTCGTTTATGTATCGGACGCGTACTTTTTTATTTATATTATTTCGGTTATGTTTGGAGTAACGCGAAATAACAAATAATTTTAATAATACAAAATAATAACATAAAAAAATAATATTATAAAATAATATTAATAATATAAAATAATAACATCAAAATAAATAGTAGTATTATAAAATAATATTAATAATACAAAATAATAACATCAAAATAAATAATACTATTATAAAATAATATTAATAATACAAAATAATAACATAAAAAAAATAATACAAAAAAAGAATTACAATAGACCATTCTCGCGCATGAGGAGCACCCAGTGTTCGAATCTGTTCTGGACATAAATACAGTCTAATATAATGTTGGTACTCGTCTCCAAGGTGCGCTATGACGATAGTTCGGTTCGGTCGATCAGCAGTCCGAACGGCACGCAGTGGCAGTATCGTCGTAGAATGCATGTTGATGGTCGATCCATTGCCGTACCCGTAGAGGATAACTACAGCGTTCCAAATTGTCGCCACAGCCCACAAATCGCAAGGTGTCAACATCCAGTGGTTTGCCAAGCAAGGCCCCCCTTCCCAGCGTATACGATCCAACTGCATTTCCAATGAATCGCCGTAGTACAATGCCGAGTAACGACCAATGGGCCTCGATTTCGTTCGAGACGTTATTCCTTAGGGTGACCCATTCGTCCTCGTCATTATAAATATGGGAAGCGATAGCGCGAAATCCGCAGTTCCCGTCAGCCACCACATCCTTATAACTAACTATATACGGTTGGATGACTGATGTTACGTGGTACTGCAAGCGGGTGTGGAAGAAGTTGGATTCACCTGTACAAAGCATTTTACCGGATTAGAGGTGGATCCAAATTCATATGAATTTAGGAGTGAAAGATAGTAGTACCTGTCTCCGTAGTAGAAGTACGAGATCGCTTCGCAGACGAAGATGACGTACGGCCATGACTGCTACGACCCTGGCTGCTACGACTGGTACTGTTGCGCCCTCCGCTGCGCCCCCCCTTGGGATTGCGTACTCCCAAGCACTTCGATCACGTTTCGTCGAGTCTCTTTTCTTTGGCCGATCTTTTACAGATGTCTTAACAACAGGCTCATTCCACTTTGGGCCTCGGGATAGAGATGTCGTGAACTACTCGATGGAGGCCATGCATAACGGCGGGATCGCGACCTTCTGCCTCACGCACGAGATCGTATAAGCGATCTTGATCAGAAATATCGGAAACTACTCCCTCGCCGATTGAGTGTCCTCCAGAAGTCGTTCAAGCATTCTACTGAAACTGGGTAGTTGTTGTCCACGCATTGCTGAAGCTCGCAAGCACATGGTAGTTGGTGCGTACGTCGTACTACACATCCGCACCTGGAGTAAACGTCATTCGACAACTCTTTGGCCCGCCGCAGCTCATTTCCCATAATTAATATTGCATGGTGTGAAACTCTGTATAATAATGTTAAGAATGGAAATCCTGACATCGGAATAGGTCGTTTCGACCTGGACTCCTCAAGTGTCTGCATGAAGCACATGGTTCGTTCAAGCTCTGGCGAACTTCTCCTTATGCACCAACCACGTCTGCTCAACATAACTAACGATTTCTGAGTCGACTAGCCAACGCAGACGCATGTCACTCACTGCCTTCTCGTATTCGTCAATCGTCGGAGCTTCCACGACTGTTTTCCAGGACTTGTGCGTGAAGTGAGCTGCGGTCTTTTTGCTCTTCCCCCCTAACCAATAAACTTTGTTCTCCACATCTTTATAAATATGCCACGTGCACAGCAGATGGTGAGAATGTGGAAATACCATATGTACCGGTCGAACAAGGCCCAACTCACGATCAGTGACAATCGCCGACGGGTGGACACCTGGCCCTAGAATATCCCTGAAAGACTGCAACATCCACCCGTAACTTCTCTCCATCTCGTCCTCCATGACGGCACACCCACACAGAAAGTTGTGATTACAGGGAGTCATCCCTATAATTTCAACTAGAGGCATCTTATATATATTGGTCTTGTACGTCGAGTCAATACCAATAAAATAAGGATACGTCCTCAGCAGTGCGAGTGACTCCGGGTGTGCGAGAAAGACATGTGTCAGCACATTAGTCTCCTCGTCTCTCAGCGCTTCAACAAAATATCCGGACTCTGTCGCCTGGTGCATCAACTGGCTCACCACGTCTCGACCCTCAGAATATTGCTTCTTCAAACGATCTCTGTAATTATATATATGTCGGATCGTCGCGTTATCTTATGCGTGTCGAGCCCTCATCGCTGAGAGAATATGTGCTGGTTTCGCTTGCGCAGCAGTCATTTCCTCTACGACCTTCTTTGCCTGGCTACTTAACCCACTCGTCTGGCGGTGTCCCTCGGGATACTGTATCAGAGGGTGATTGTGTATGGAATTCTCAGGTGCACCCGTACGAATGTACCATTCCCTAGTAGCTGGATCCTGCTGGGCTATGACTACAAACGGACACCTGCACTTGTTAGACTTCGATAGCCTCTCCAATTCATCCTCCTTGCCTCTGTAACGTTCTCCGCGAGAACATCTAATCAATTTTTTTGTGCCGCATTTCTTATGCGACGAAATAATCACCTCGAAACCAAGAGCAATAGCGACGCCTTTCGCCCAGTTAATGGCTTCCACGTCGGTCGGAAATCGTCCTCCTTCACGGAAATGGTCACTGTAATTTATCCCGTCGC
This sequence comes from Craterostigma plantagineum, assembly GCA_027422505.1. Classification (NCBI taxonomy): domain Eukaryota; kingdom Viridiplantae; phylum Streptophyta; class Magnoliopsida; order Lamiales; family Linderniaceae; genus Craterostigma; species Craterostigma plantagineum. The sequence continues at coordinate 27,455,704 of JAPQWV010000003.1, read as the reverse complement.
CCGTGGAATCCTCCGAAACACTCTCCAAATCTAAAAAAAATAAAAATTAATTACAGCCGAAATTCCATAAGAGGCGACCGAAATGAGATTTCGGCCACCTCCATAGGAGCCGCAATCCCGTATCGGCCGCGACCGTCCCAGCCGAATGAAAATTTCGGTTCGGACAGCCGCGGCCGAACAATTTTTTGGGTCGCCTTATATGGTGACCGAAATGTAATTTCGGTCGCCACAAGTAGTGGCCGAAATTGTTGTTCGGTCAGCCCTTGTGTGGACCGAAATTACATTTCGGTCGGGCCGAATTTTTTCGATCGAATCCGATCGGTGTTCGAGAATTCACGTCCATACGAACGAAATTTTCGAGAATTTGCTTACCATTCGTGCCAATAGACCCTTTCTTTTGACCTTTCCCTCTCCTAAAAAGACGATTCATTGCGATTTGAGTTATTTTTGTTATGTTTGACTCTGATTTGGATGTGTGATTGCGATATGAAAAGTGTTGTATGGAAAAGGGCTTTAAATAGAAATTTAAATTCAAAAGGGCAAAATCGTCTTTTTTCAGCCCTTTAGGGGGCGGTGACTAGGAAAATGGGGGCGGTGAATAGCAATTAACAATCTCTCTAAAATAATAAAATATTCAAGTCCCAATTTCGGCTTTTATAAAAAATCATCAAATTCATAAATATATAAAAATATTATACTTCAAAAAATTCCTTTATAGATATTAGGTCCCGTTAGAACTCTAAATTAATAATTCATAAATATTGTAATTATAAACCCTTATGATAATTTGCTAAAATATGAATCTATTGTTACTAGCATTTTCTTAAATGAAATCTAATTGGAGGATTCCATCCATAACTTTTTAAATTACATGCAAGAGTTTCGATGCCTATAAATATAATTGTTAATTGTATACACTGAATTGTTATTATACATGAATATATTTAATTATTTACAAACAAGTTGATTGATGGATGAATATAAACAATGAAACATAACTAAATTAGCTGAATTTAGAAAGTTTCTCTTTTAATTAACAAAATATTAATTTATGGACATATTACTCTAAATTAATAAAATTTAATGGCCCCAATGTTATTAAATTAGAGAGGTTTTACTGTATAATGTCATTGGCTAGATTTCGAGGATTAATTGATTTATGACGTATTATTTAGATATGTGCCGTTTTGTACGTTACCATAGAGCATCTCCAACGGGTCGCAAAAATAAAGTACGTTTTTATCCAAATGAACTCTATGTAACTAATATTATGTTGATGAGCAGAGAAACTCTAGATGTAGAATACGCACAATTTTCAACACAAAAATAGAGTTGTTATTTTCATTTATTTATATTTTATTTACATCTTTTAATTATTGATATTAATTTGCTTTTGTTTATTGATATTTTCTTTAAATCTAATAAACTTATAATTAAATATGCTAATTTTATAATTTATTTAAATGTTTAATACTAATTATAATATAAAGTTTAATAATTCAATTACGAAAGTAAAAATAGGAACTGGATTTTCGAGTACAAAAATAGAGTTAATGGGTTTGAATAAAAAGCAGTGTAGAAAATAGGTTGGAGTAAAAACACTGTATCAATGATATTATTGAAAAAGTATTTTTATGTCGTGGGTTGAGATGATTTTCGACGCAAACTCTTACCATCGCCCCAATAATGGGCCTTGCACGATTAGAAGTTTTGGCCCAAATTAAAACGCCGTCGTTACCTTCCCTCCCCCCTTCCATTTTTTAGGGTACACAAATAGGATTTCGAATTTCGATTGATCTTCTCAGAGAAGCAGCAAGCTTCGGTTCTCGGCAATTTCTGGGAGGGCGCATCTATACCGCCGCTTCTTCACATGTAATTTCTATTTTTTTGGACGATTGCTTTTATCTGATTGTTAAATTTCTTTTTTATTTTGTTGTAGTGGCTCTTCTGGTCCGTAGTAGTAATCTGTTGAGCCTTGTTTGGATACCTCGATTAAGAACTGAGCGTGCACGAAATCAGTGGAAAAGACGATATTTTTTCTTATTTATTACCAAACTCTTATGGAAGGGTTGCTGGTCGGCTCAGATTTTGGTTGGATAGTAGATATGAGTTTTTCTACCTTCAAAATCCTCAGTTATTTGTCTTTTCTTTGGTAGGTCTGAACAATCCAACAAACCATTGCAACAAATGAAAATCGAATCAAATAACGCCGAACAAGGATCATTAAACGATTCAAGAAACAGCGTGATATACCGCTGCAAAAGATGTCGAAGGATCGTAGCTACAGAAGAACACGTCGTTTCCCACCAGCCCGGGGAAGGCCAGAAATGCTTCAAGTGGAAGAAAAGAAGCAGCGAATTGGATACGCTCGAAACGCCTCAGTGCTCGTCAATCTTCGTCGAGCCCATGAAGTGGATGCAATCAGGTTTAGACATAACATAACATATATCTCCCATTTTGTGTATTTCTTTCTTGCAAGAAACTGTAGTTTGGTTCTTCTTTCGGTCATTTTGATTGTGGTAATGATTTTGGCTTGCAGTGGAAGAAGGCTGTGTGGAAGATAAGATTCAATGCATGGGTTGCAAGGCTCGTTTGGGTTCGTTCAACTGGGCGGGGATGCAGTGCAATTGCGGGTCGTGGGTCAACCCGGCTTTTCAGCTCCATAAGAGTCGGTTGGATGAGTGCCCTGAGATTAACCGATGATCGATTGAGTTGAGTTTTTTGCCCTTTTAATATTAGTGTTTTTCAGTTTTTTAGATGAAGTGGTTTCGGTCGGGTCAGGTCGTTTTGCCCGTTTTATCCGGTGGGAAATGGTTCTGTTTGGTTCGGATTACCCGGCCCGTTTTCCATGACCAGATTAGCATTTTCATTTGGGTTTTGATTCAACTTGTAAAAATGATATTCAGAGGGTGAATTCCGTGTAATTTACATTTAAGAGCCCGAATTAGTTTTATATTCCGTAAAACTATCAAATATAGTTCCCTTCACGCGCATCACATTGTTTGATATGACTTGTTAAATACTCCCTCCGTCCCATAAGTTTATGGACATTTGGGTATTGGCACGGGAATTAAGAAACTGAATATTTTAATAATATAGTGTGTTGGGAAGGTAAAAAAGTGTATGTTTTGGCACGTCTTTTGATGATCTTTAATATTATTATATTGATTGTTTGTTATAGTTTTTTTGCTAAAAAAGGAAATGTACAAAAGATGTGGGACGCCCGATTTAGTAAAATGTACAAAAAGGACGGAGGGAGTAATTAGGAATATTCGATCATCGAGATTTATTTCAATCGATGTCTTAACTCTTAAGTAGATATGCAACGATGTTTTCGCAAGGAATAACAAATGTCAATGGTCCCTAACAAAATAACACAAGCAATGCTTGAATGAAACCACGCAAGAGTGCGAAATCACTAAAATAATGATAATGAATAGTGACAAAATAATATTTTTCAGAATCAAAGCATTACTCGTTTACTTTTCGTTTCGTATTATATATATAATATAAGTATTGTCAACTCTAAATCTTTGCGTTATATTCCCTTCCTCGCAATTTCATAGGAAAATTACGTAAATAAAACACGTAAGAAAGTATGAAAGACAAAGAACAAAGGAAAAGGAGGGGTTACGTATAATGGACTCCAACAAATTAGTTTAAGCTATTGCTGCGATGTTATAGTAATAGCTGTCCGTGAATTATGCAAAATTAAGCAATTTGCATCATTTTATATTAAAAAACTCTCAATTGTTAATGAATATATATAGCTAGCTAATCATGTTTTCTTCAAGTCTTGCCCACCAATTAACGACAGCTATATACTTGCAATACATCACGCGTATTATTTACGTGTGTACATATATATATCTCTGCCTATATATATACAAAGTGTGTGTCCATTCCTCGTATTATCTCTTCTCTCATTGTCTTTTCCTCAAACAAGCACTTAAGCTTCAATATCAATAAGTGCACCAAAAAAACCCTACATCATGAAATTATTCAATGGATCATATCATTCGAAACACGCTTTCAATAATTCTCAGATCGTCGAATTAAGGGTTCACATGGACTGTCAAGGATGCGAAAGAAAAATAACTAAAGCCCTCTCCAAATTAGATGGTAATAATCATATTTTTTTTCTTTATCGTATATTCCTATCCATTATCATTAGATATAAATCAATGATCTCCTATATGACTCATTTGAATCTTTTTTTCTTTCTTAGGAGTGGATAGTGTTGAGATAGACATGGACATGCAGAAGGTGACGGTCATGGGTTGGGTCGACCCGGACAAAGTACTCAAAGCTGTAAGGAAAACGGGTCGAACCGCGGAGCTCTGGCCGTTTCCTTACAACCCGGAATTTCATGACTATGCATACTATTACTATGGATCAAGTAATGATTCTCAAGGCATTGTTAGTAGTTACGGGTACAATAATGGGTCGAATATTGATCATTACGATTATTATCGCCATGCGAGAGATGGGCCTATATCGAAGTACAACTATCGTAAGCATGGATACAACGGGCACGAGCACGGTTACTATCAGCGCCCACGGCCTTCGACTGTCTTGGACGAAAGAGTTTCGACAATGTTTAGCGATGAAAATACTAGTGCTTGCTCCATAATGTGATGATGAACTGTAGTTTATCAATGTATATGCATGGATATATTTTCAAGATTTTTAAATTAATTGAATCTTCGATTTCTTTGAGTAGTAATAGGGTTGTTATTTTTCGGTCAATCACATATATAGGCTGATGTATAGAAATTTGTATTTGTTCATAGTTTTAGTTTCCGGCTATCTGAGGCCCGGGACAGAAATCAAGGATCCGAACAATATTCAGGAGATGAAATAATTAACTTTCACAATGTAGAAATGTCATTCATGACCAACTAGTGCAATAAAAAACGATGCACGTACCAATTTTTTTTTTTCAAACAAATTAATCATTTCCTGTCTTCCCAAAATTGCGGACCAAATAATTAATTACAAAGACAAACCCTAGCTTTGATTCGATTTGATTAATACAATTCGATACAGAATAAATAACTACTACACTCTACGCGTGTGCTTAAAATGTAATTGTTTTAATTTTGAAATTTATAATTTATTTTTATTAGATGAAATATAATTTTTATATAAGGAAAATAATGAGTAAGAGTATAAGTATAATAACTAAAAATTGAGGTGTTAAATATGATAATTATTTAATTACTGAAATTAGAAATAGAGAAGTTAAATTGTAAATATTTTACAGACCAAAATAGCTGTTAATAGTCACCCCTCACCCTTAATATAATAGAAGAGATGAGTGGAGTGGAGAACTTATATTTCTGCTGATATTTCATATCTCTCAATATCAGTCATAAATAATGATCATTATGAAATGCCATATTGAAGATTCTAGGCTTCGCTAATTACTAGGATGCATTCAAGTTCAAGGTCTAAACAAACTATCACAACCTCTCTCTTCATAAATTAATACTTTTTATTGTTGATGTAGGAAACCTTGTTATTTTCCTTAATACATGTCCTTTTAGAATTTATTTTTGTATTTAATACATGCCGTTTTACAGTTTTCAAGATGAACAATATTGATCATTTCCAGTTTTACCGCTTATATTTAATAGAAATTGTTAAATTAAATTAGATAACATAATTAATTAACGGTATAATGGAGATTTTAATTTATTTCTTAATATTGAAACAGATCGATGATCAAGAGAAGGATCACGGCATGTCACGGCCATCTGCTACTGATGTCACGGCCGTGACCAATAAGAGCTTGGGCAAACGAGGCCATAGCCCAATGTCACGGCCATATGCTGTGGATGTCACGGCCGTGACTACTACTAGCGTGGGCAAACGAGGCCACTGCCCAATGTCACGGCCATATGCTGTGGATCTCACGGCCGTGACCAATGAGAGACAAGCTACGAAAAATGCAGCTGGCAACGGCGATTTCCTCAATACAGCAGTTTGAATCGTTATATAACGACATTTCTTCGTCACTATTCTTATCCATCTAATCAGTTCTTCTCACGAGCACTTCGAGTGCGTGTAATCTGTAATTCACGATCAATAAAAGTGAATCATCTTTGCCCCGTGGATGTAGGATTCGAATTGAATCTGAACCACGTTAAATCGATTGTCAATCTTCAAATTCTTTATGGTATCAGAGAATTTCTTGCTTGAGCTGTGCGTTTCTAACCCGCTCTGTTGGTTTCGTTTCAATTGATTGCCTATCTGAGTTGCCATGGCCGAGATTGTTCCGCCGGCGAGTGACAACAACACCGAGATGATGAATGCCAATTCTGCCACCATCAATTCCGTTGCCAGCTGCGTTTTTCGTAGCTTGTCCCTCATTGGTCACGGCCGTGACATCTACAGCATATGCCCGTGACATTGGGCAGTGGCCTCGTTTGCCCACGCTAGTAGTAGTCACAGCCGTGACATCCACAGCATATGGCCGTGACATTGGGCAGTGGCCTCGTTTGCCCAAGCTCTTATTGGTCACGGCCGTGACATCAGTAGCAGATGGCCGTGACATGCCGTGATCCTTCTCTTGATCATCGATCTGTAGCTAAATCCAATACAATTAAGATCATCCTTACTCTTGCGGCTAAACTCAACTGGAACTTGGTACAGCTTGATGTCAACAATGCTTTTCTAAATGGGGACTTAGTTGAGGAGGTTTATATGGATCTACGACAGGGCTTTTTCAAAGGTCATGAGAGAGCAGGGCCGGACAAAATGGTGTGCAAGCTCAACAAGTCTCTATATGGTTTAAAACAAGCTTCCAGACAATGGAATCAGAAATTCACCAATGCAGTTAAGGGCTTTGGTTTTCTACAAACTCAATCTGATCATACGCTATTTGTGAAAGGAAAAGGGGATGATATGGTCATTCTCCTAGTATATGTAGACGGCATAATCCTTGGTGGCCCGTCAGTGAATTCATTGCAGCAGGTGAAGACCTTCTTACATGATTCCTTCAGAATCAAGGACCTCGGAGATTTGAAGTATTTTCTAGGCATTGAGGTTGCTCGTAGTGAGGCTGGTATCTATATCAATCAGAGGCAATACACACTACAATTGCTAGAAGATACAGGCTACTTGGGGTCTAAACCTTTGACTACACCAATGAATCCCAGTGACACACTCACAGCTGAAACAGGGGAACTGCTCACAGACCCTTTCAAATACAGAAGGCTCATTGGTAGGTTGTTGTATCTTACTTTTACGCGGCCTGATATCTCCTTTGCTGTTCACAAATTAAGTCAGTACATGTCTGCCCCAAGAATGGGACACATGGTGGCAGCCCTTCACTTGCTTAGGTATCTCAAATCTTCACCAGGGCAATGAGTTCTCTTCCGTGCTACCTCAGATTTGGAGCTGAAGGGGTTCTCCGATGCAGATTGGGGAACGTGTAAGGATACTAGGAAATCAGTGACAGGCTATTGCACCTTTATGGGGGACTCTTTGATCACATGGAAGGCTAAGAAACAGTCTACAGTTTCCAGATCTTCCACAGAGGCCGAATATAGAGCCTTGGGATCATTTGTTGCTGAACTACTCTGGATCCAACAGTTGTTGATAGAACTGGGCTTACATTTTCAGCGAGTACCAAAGGTATATTGTGATAACCAATCTGCTCTCAAGCTAGCTTCAAATCCTAAATTCCACGAAAGGTCGAAGCATCAGAGATTGATTGTCACTTTGTTCGACATCATGTCACAAATGGCACAATCAAGCTTCTCCCCATCAGGTCTGAGTTTCAGCTCGCAGACGTCTTTACTAAGCCCCTCAGTGGTCCCATTTTAAAGCAGTTGTTGGTCAAGATGTCAGTACTTAACTTATACATTCCATCTTGCGGGGGGTATTGAAACAGATCGATGATCAAGAGAAGGATCACGGCATGTCACGGCCATCTGCTACTGATGTCACGGCCGTGACCAATAAGAGCTTGGGCAAACGAGGCCACTGCCCAATGTCATGGCCATATGCTGTGGATGTCACGGCCGTGACTACTACTAGCGTGGGCAAACGAGGCCACTACCAAATGTCACGGCCATATGCTGTGGATGTCACGGCCGTGACCAATGAGAGACAAGCTACGAAAAACGCAGCTGGCAACGGCGATTTCCTCAATACAGCAGTTTGAATCGTTATATAACGACATTTCTTCGTCACTGTTCTTATCCATCTAATCAGTTCTTCTCACGAGCACTTCGAGTGCGTGTAATCTGTAATTCACGATCAATAAAAGTGAATCATCTTTGCCCCGTGGATGTAGGATTCGAATTGAATCTGAACCACGTTAAATCGATTGTCAATCTTCAAATTCTTTACTTAATATGCTTGTAATATCCTTAAGACATGTATTAAGGAACAAAGGGAATATATTTTTCGGGTATCTACACGTAAATACCTATTTAAATAAAAACTTCAGATCAGTACCTATGTCAGAAATTTTACAGATAGGTACCCAATTTAATTTATACCAGTCTCTTCAGTCACGCCGTACCTTTCTGTGTGTATTGCGTACCATAACACGTTGATATAGGATACCTAAATGTGTACGACGTACCTAATGTGTAAATTGGGCGTACCTAAATGTGCTAATACGGCGTACCATTTTATAAACGTATTACGTACCACAATACGTTGATATAGGGTACACAAATGTGTTGTATGGCGTACTTACGGCGGATTGGGTACCTATCCGCAAAAAAATTTACCATTTTCTATATTTTTATCATGCTTAGTGTTTGTGTTTGTCATGTAATTTCTTTTGCGGAGATTAAAGGAAATAGATTAAATGTCACAAACAGCTAGAAAAGGAAAGAAGAGGCAAGCACGATTACATTGGCGAAAGAAGTCGTCAAAAAGCGTTGATCCGTATATGTGGCGGTTAACCGTTAATCAGATTTATTTGTGGGACCCACAGACCACGTCGGACAGCATTGCAAAAAGAAAATTTGTAAAAAAAATTCCATATCATTAATGATGGAAAAAAGAACAGAGCTTCTTTGTGGGGTTAGTGTCTGATGTCAATGGTAGAGCAAGCAACCTTAAAAATTATCATAATAAAAAAAATATTAATTTTTATTTGTTTTTCTTACCCTATTTTCCCCGTTTCAGGAAAAAGTTGGTCGAAGAGCGTTTGCACCTCTGAGATCATCCTGACGAGGGCAGTCGAGAAAAAAAGAAAAATATATAAAAATTCCCCTGTTTTCATTTCAATTGATAAATTCTTTAATCCCAATCGTCTTCAAGCTGACATCTTTGGTTGTCCTACCACATTCTTGCTCGCCCATCATCATCAAATTCAACCATTTTCACCTTTCTGCATTTTTCTTATTTGGCGAGAAAATAATAAGACAGATTTACCTTTTCTATCCGCTCAAGGTTAGTTCTTCTCATTTACAACATCATTACACGCCTTTACATTTCATGCCCTTTTGTTATATTTGTTTAATGTATGTCCAACGCCATGGAGATTGCTTGTTTCGAAGGTCATTCTCTTACGTTGTCCTCTTACCTCTTTTAGCTTTAGAGTCTCTTTTATTATGATTAGACGACGGAATAAGGTTTTCCCATTATCCTCTTTTCATCTATATAAAGAACAACGCAGATTGTTTCAGACATGTAATTTTTTCTGTTTCCCTTTTCAATTTGCAGCTTTGGGTTTATGCAGCAGCAATTGTTGGCGAGGACGATGATGTTATAGCCCTATTCCTAAATTAGTCCCAAAATGAGAGATCCCAATCATTATTATCATTACAATTCCTTTGTTAGCGCTTTCCTTTTCCTCTAATAGGCCAAGAATTTGTGTGTGTACAGCTTCGTACCTTCTTATATTTTCGACAACCTTTGAGCCGAGCCCAGCATTGTTCCTTCAGTTTTCCGAGTAATTCTCCGTTACTCGGATTTTCTTTTTGCCTTTTTTCTTCGAATAGAAAAGAAAAGCTGGCGGTTAAATGTGCTGCATTGCCTCAAATCCTCGCCTTGGGCAGATATAACTGCCTCGACAACTGTCTCGAACTGTAAAGCGATCGATGGGGTTCGAATGGAAGAAAACCCCTCATCGAACGCAGCTTCTTTTCACTTTCTTGATTTCGATTTTCGTCATATTACAACAAATCCACGGAGGCCTATCGCTCAATCCCGAAGGTAATGAACGTTCTCCGTAAATCAAGAATTTGTCCGTTAGTCGTCATATGACTCATGAATATTTTCTAACTCGTCAGGTTTGGCATTGTTGGGATTTCGAGCGCAGATTCAGTTCGACCCGTCGGACGATTTAGAGCAGTGGGACCCGAACGAGTCCGACCCGTGCAATTGGGTCGGCGTTAGCTGCCTCGACGGTTACGTCGTGGCGCTGTAAGTGCCCGCGATGTAATATTTCGTCATTTTTTCGATTCAATTTTTTTATTCGTTTTCTTTACTTGCGTATGCAGAAATCTCAGCGGACGTTATTTAGAGGGAAAGCTCGCGCCAGATCTCGGGATTCTCGTTCGCCTTAAAGTTCTGTGAGTAGTGAATTTCTTTTTCCTTTTAGGGTGCGTTTGGTATGCGGAATTCAGTGCGGAAATGAAAGGAAAATGTAACGATACGCGTCGGATCATTGTTCCTTGCGCTTCGCGTGTCGTACCATGACACATTTTTCTTTTCTTTTTCACGTCGAATTCCGCGTACCAAACGCACCCTACTAACTTTTGTTTTTTATTTTTAAGAAAAACCGTCGCTTGACTTTGGCATTTGTTTTAGCGATCTATCGAAGAACCAATTTTTGGGCGCAATACCGCCGCAGTTCGGACAGCTCGAGTCGCTCGAGGTCTTAGACTTGACGGACAACGACTTGAGTGGGACCGTCCCCGAAAAGTTGGGAACGCTCGTCTCCTTACGAAGCCTGTGAGATTTTATTATAAGTTTCGATCGATTTTTTACGCTTTTGCTCGGTGTAATAACACGTACTTTTCCTGCATAGGTCTCTATGCGGTAATAGACTCGAAGGAAGTATTCCGACGCAGATTCGAAAGCTCCCTTCGCTGAGCGATCTGCGATTCGACGAGAGCTTAGCTCGTGCCGCCGATGGAATTGGCTCCGTTAACAGAAAGTTCGGCCTTTGGTAACGAACTATTTCCAGTTCTATTGTTGAATCTACCTATTATTAATAATTGGGGAGTTTGGTTCCGGAAATTATATTCTTTCTGCAGTATTTGGCAGAGGATTGTTAACCAGTCGAAGAAAACGGAATCCATTTTGGGGCCGATTAGATCGAGTTTATACAGTTACTTCAATCTGATTCCACAGTAAGTGTTGAATGCCCACTCCACCTAAAAGCTGATGGGAGTGCATTATATTTGGACTTTATATATTATATTTCCTCCGGTCTATGCTGATTTTTTCACTACCTAGCTTTAGATGTTTACTTTTTCTTAAACGAGTGGTTGTGAGGATTCGTACCCAAAAGACCTCTCTTGCCCCCGAGCTCTGATACCATATTTAAGAACCATTCGCCTAAATTTTTGTAGGTTTGCATTCGGAGGAGATTCCACGGTCCATCCCGACGACTCCTGTAATAATAATCTCACAGGCGGGCAAACGGCGAAACTTTTTCTTTCTCGTTTCGCTATTCCACTACGACGATCGAATTCACTCTTTTTCTTTCTTTTCCCCTTCCGACTTCAGTGGATTCGCCCGAGCGAGATAACGAGATCGTCGACAGACGACGAGTGACGAACGTGCGGAGGCGCGTGCTAATAGAAGAGCCGAGCAACCTCATGGCGAACCCGCCGAGCATCGCCCCTTCCTCACTGCAATCCCCCGCTTCCCTACCGAGCAGAAGCAGCGGATCGTTCCCCGCCGTTCCGAAGGATAAGAATCCGCCGCCTCCCCCCACTTTATCCCCCGCGGCGGCCAAAACGTCCGGCCCCACTGCTCGTCCGCATGACAGGAAAACCTCCGCTTCCGAAGAAGATAAGGGCCTGTTTGGGGCCATTATCGGGATTACCATTTCGCTCTTCGTGCTATTCATCGTAGCCATCATACTCCTCGCCTTAAGAAGCGAAGCGGCCCGAAATATTGGCCCTTGGAAGTCGGGCTTGAGCGGCCAGTTGCAGAAAGCCTTTGTTACAGGTATATATATAATAACATAGAGAAATCTTATGGAGTTCACCTTATGTAAGCACCATTTTGGAGCACCTATTATGTGGCGTTAATTGGTGACACATCAACATATCAAATCAATATAAGAGGTGATATACTGATATGGCATTGATTGACACCTTTTACGTGGCATGATATGTTTATGCGGTATGTTGATGTAGCACCAATCAACGCTAAATACTAGGTACTAACAAATGGTGCCCACATAAGGTGAGCAACGTAAGATTTCTCTCTTTCTCTCTATCTCCACATATTATATATTTATATTTAGCGCCCTCGATATTTAAGATTCGAGTTTTTTTATTGCATGCGTTTTGTGTAGGAGTGCCGAAGCTGAACAGAGCCGAGCTAGAAACGGCGTGCGAGGACTTCAGCAACATAATCAGCACGCACGAAGGAGTCGCCACGCTGTACAAGGGAACGCTTTCGAGCGGCGTCGAAATCTCCGTCGTCTCGACGGCTATTACCTCGTCGAAGGATTGGTCGAGGCGCTCGGAATTAGCGTTCAGAAAGAAGGTATTTATATATTTTATTTTATTACCATTACTACGTTCTTTTTTTATCAACGACTAAAAAATGCAGATAGAGAGCTTGTCGAGGGTGAACCACAAGAATTTCGTAAACCTTATCGGCTACTGCGAGGAGGAAGAGCCCTTCACAAGGATGATGGTCTTCGAGTATGCTCCCAACGGTAGCCTCTCCGAGCATCTTCATGGTAATAAAAATGCGTCTACTATTATGAGTCGTAGAATCCAACAAATTTCAATTTTTTTTTGCGTATTTCAGTGAAAGAACTCGAACACCTCGACTGGAATGCGAGGATGAGGGTGATCATGGGAACGGCGTATTGCTTTCATTACATGCACGATCTCCACCCGCCCGTCTTTCATTCCCGGCTAACCTCGAAGGAGATATTCTTGACCGACGATTACGCAGCTAAGGTAGTAATAATAATAAAATCGTTCTTCCTAGTACGAAATTTATGCGCTAATCACCTCGACAGATTGCTGATGTTAGTTTCTGGGCGGAGCTCGTGGACAAGTCGAAGAGCCTCGGGGAGAATGAGTCGGGACATTTCGATTCTACGACTAGATCGGCGAGCGCCGAGGCGAACGTCCACAGCTTCGGAGTCTTACTGCTCGAGATTATTACGGGAAGGATCCCTTACTCGGAAGAAGACGGTCATGCCATCGATTTCTCGGTATCTATTTTTTCTCTCTGCTGAATAACCACTTCACGTAAAAAGCTCAAGCATGAAGGGAGTGGCGCATCATTATTTAATTTTATATTTGACTTTATTTCCAACATGCCCCCTTTATGTCTAGACTGATTTTTTTCTTTATCTAGCCTTAGACATGTAATTTTCTTAAATAAGTTGTCGTAAAGATTGGTACTCCCCCTAAAGCACTGATATCAGGTTGAATGATCGTTTCACCTAAAAGCCTAAGCTTGAAGAGATTCAGGACAAAGATTAGATATTTTTTTATCGCAATGACTCTTTTTCTTTTTTCTTGCCAGTTGGCGAAGTGCTTGAACGACAAGAGAAGCCTAAAGAATTTGGTCGACCCGACGCTGAAGAACTTCAAGGAGAATGAGCTCGAGGTCGTGTGCGAGGTTATAAGGTCGTGTGTAGAAAAAGAAGCGCATATGAGGCCTTCGATGAAGGACGTCATTCACAAGCTTAGGCAAGTTATCGATATTTCGCCCGAGGCCGCGACGCCGAGGCTCTCGCCGCTTTGGTGGGCCGAGCTTGAGATTTTATCGGCGGAAGCTGCTTGAAATTAACTTGAGGAAGGTCTCCAATTGATGGTCATCATCACCGGAAAGAAATGTTCGTTTGAATCTATGATATTCTTTGTATTTGCTTGATTCTTTTACTTGTTTTGATTACTCAAATGATGCGTGACGATGAAATGTTTTATGCAAATGGTGGAGAGGTTTGTTTGATCTTTAATTTGTGCCCTTTTGCTTTTATTAACGGCGTCATTCTCATGCTAGACCGTAGTTGTTATTTCTGTTTTAACATATTTCACCTCGAGAACGTGTTGTAAAAATTAACAAAAGTAAATGTAGTTAGTGGTTGTCTTCATTTTAGAAGAAACAATCGAATGGATTTGGCATCTACTTGATGTAAGGTTAAGGGTTATCATTAATCAATCGAATGGATTGGGCGCGACGCCGTGGTTAATGCATGCGACGACGGGTTTATTAAACCCGCGTCGACTCCTTCTTCCTCCTCACTTCTCCTCGCGTCCTCCCCGTTGATTCCGGCCACCCACCACCGGTGAACACCACGGCGAACCACCGTGAGCTAACAATAACACAATCCTTCTTCTTCGTCATCGCCGATTAAGCTTCGTTTGGGTATGGAACTCCTAATTTGTTTAAATCTTGATTTTGGTAGTTTCGTTAAATTTCGCCGAATCCTTGAGTTTAAATTTGTGTTTTTGGTATAATATGTGTTGTAGATATTGTGGATTGCTTATTAGATTGATATAACTCGTTAATTTTTGATTCGATTTAGGAATTTTCCCCAAGTTCGAGCTTATTAGATTGCTTATTATGGTTTCTAGCTTGATTGATTCAACTTTTCGATACCTGATTCAATTTATGTGTTGATATTGTGTTTGTTTTGTTGGTATTTGTGGCAATATTGACTTTGTAAAAGTTCGATTTAGGATGGATATGAACGAATTTTGTGGGCCGATAAATCGCTCTTTGTTTATATTTCAGGATAGTCATCGTTGTAACGATGTACTATCCAATTCGGAAGGTGCTAGACACGCCTTTGACCGTTAGGGGTTTGGAAGGTGTTGTGTGGGGAGAGCTTTTACGACATGTGCGGTTGCACGGTCGTATTCTGGAGAAGTTGGATACAATGTCGTAGGAGCTTCTGATACAGTCGAGAGTGTTGATAATATTCGTTCTTCACCCGAACGATTAAAAAGGAAGAAGTGTTGTCGATGGAAATCATGTTGTACATCATACTAAGAAATTGATCGTAATTGGTTTCGCGACGAAATTCGTCGATAACCGATGGGTGAAGACTATATCGGATGGTGTTTATTTCGTGTATAATTTCACCATCAAAATAGACAACTACGTGAATTTTCTGGACACCATATTGAATATCTACGAAATTTTATGAATTATAGCACAAACATCAGCCGGTTAAATAACAAATTTCGTCGCATGTAATGGTAGGGGCGTTGCATGTAATGGTAGCTACGTCGCATGTAATGGTAGCGACGGTGAAGGATTATTGCAGACAACGCGTAATGGACCGTCACATTGGTGTCGTTAGTGGGCTGCGTCAACGCGTTGCGTGTATTAACAGCGACGCCGCGCCTAATGGACGCGACGGTCTTCATAGTTGATTGGCCCAACACGTTTTTCTTGAAAGAAGAGGCCTATTTTGCTTCGTGCCATGTCATCGGATTTCCATGTATAATAATCAAACAAAAGGACCAAGCACTTCCCAATGCATCTTCCCATGTAACATAACAGTAATAATATTAACAAGGGGCAATTTTCGTTTAGACGGCTTTGTCAGGAAAAAAAAAATTAGTTTTAAGGATCCGACTTGTTCAGTAACACTTCATTGTTCTGCAGTAACACTTCATTGTTCTGAAATAACACTTTCATTATTCTGAAATAACACTTCACTATTCTGAAATAACACAAAAAGATAATCCGATAACAGTTCATATGTTAGATCCTTATCTCTAAATTTTGAGTTCTATAAACTAATTTTTTTTCCGAAAAGGGTCTTAATCATATTTTAAAATATTTTTGGGGTCTAAAACTTAATATACCCTATTAACAATAACTTGGTGGGATTTCCATGTACAATAATCAAACAAAAGGACCAAACACACTACCTGCACTACCACACAACAAAAGCATATTATATAATCATACAAGTTAAAAACAAGGGGAAATTTTGTGTCAGGCCCCAGAAAAGTTTAAAATTAGGGATCAGACCCTGTCAGATTTATTTTTAGTTTAAAGGACCATGTTTTTGAAAAATTAAGTGAAAAGGACCCAAAACTATGATTTGACGAAAATACCCTTAGTAAAGTGATTTCTGAATGGGTATTTTACGTCAGTTTTATGTTACACAATTATACTGATTTGTTACCGTAAAAACCGTAAGTGTTATTTTAACATCACAAGACGTTACTTATCGACAGTAACATGTTATATTAACAGACATATTTATTATATCGGACTATCGAACCCCATTTTTCATACTGATCTAGCACAGTCGATTGGTAATACCTTGTTTTGTTTTCCATCATGTGGTATTACATCATAAACCCTAAATCGTAAACCCTAAACTCGGCGCGACGACCATTAGCGTTCTCCTATAAAAGATCGAATCATTAGCGTTTCGATCTTATTACACGTTTCGAGATTGAAAATTGGTAACCCATTATAGGAGCATTGCTCCCTATAATGATGAATTTTCTGTCTAGGGAAACAGGGGGAGGATGATCGGGTGGAGGGTTCAAGAACAATTATAACTGTTACACAATTATACTGATTTGTTATCGAAAAAACCGTAAGTGTTATTTTAACGTCATAAGACGTTACTTATCAACAGTAAAATGTTATTAACAGACATATTTATTACATCGGACTACCGAACCCTATTTTTCCCACTGATCGAGCATTGCTCCCTATGATGATGAATTTTCTATCTAGAAAAACAGGGGGATGGTCGGGTGGAGGGTTCAAGAACAATTATAACAGTTTTGTGCTGAAAAAAAACACTTCCTTTCATTTGGATAACAACAGTCTTGTATTGAGTACCATATGGCGTCTATTTAGTAACAAACGAAGTCGCAGAAGTACCACATCATTCAAAAATAATACCGATTCCTGCAGTAACACATTAACAAATGATGTTGCAGGAATCAGTATTATTTTTGAATGTTGCGTTACTTCTGCGACGTCATTTGTTATTAAGTAGACGACATATGGTACTCAATACAAGACTGTTGTTATCCAAGTGAAAGGAAGTGTTCTTTTTCAGCGCAGAACTGTTATAATTGTCTGGAATCGGATCATTTAGGTATCCAGCGTAATTTTGGCATATGTCAGGGTTAAATATGTCTTTTCGCATCACTTTAGGGCCTGAACACTGAATTTTTCGAAAACTTGGTCCTTAATACTAAAGCCCATTGTAGTGGGGCCTGAACCCAAATCCAAATATCTAAATGGGGCCTAAAATTGAATTAACCCTAAAAACAACCACCATATCACGAAACGACAAAAAAGCACACAACAAAAATAAGATCAGCTTCACTTAAACCGTCCATGTTCTTCATCTCTTTTCACACCCAAAGCATGTACACAGAGATGAAGCTTCCTCGCCGACGCCAGAAAATCCACCGCCTGAATATGCGTCTGCAAACCCAAAACCTCCTTCAGCGTACCAAACCTCAGCCCATCCGCCCTCTCCAAAACGCCCACCATCGCCTCGTCGACCACCTTCACCGCCCCGCCGGAATCCAGCCTGCCCGGCCCGCCTTCCAAGCCCGAATCCATGGCCACAGTCGCTATGGGCACATCCGCCATTTCTTCTTGCAACCCAGCCAACTCCTTGGACAGCCCATCTTCTTCCTCGACCGTCCTAACCTGAAGGTCGTTTATCTTGTTCAGCTGCTCGCCGGAGACCTTCCAAATTCCGGCCAAGTCCGTTCTATTACCTCGGAGGAACCCATCTATGTTCGATTCGATTTCTCTCCCTGAAAGGGTGTAGACGAGCCTGAGGAAGATGGATGGCCGGCAGCCGCCGGCCCACAGCATGGAAGCTTCTAAAGAAGTGCACCAAGTGGGGGAGAAGTAGACTGAGATGTCTTTGGAAGCTAGGTTTTTCGCTGGTTTATGTATTCTTGGAAGTGGGCGAGGTTTTTATTGATTAGTTCGTCGAGGTACGATGATGTTTGGTGGTCGGCGTTTTCGTCGCCGGAAATGAGGTTGTTTAGTTCTCGGAGGAGCTCTGATAGGTCTTGTTCTTGGAGGTTCATCCATCTGAGGAAGCAAAGGTTTTGAGAGCCTTGATCGCTGTTATCCATGGGAGAAGAGCAGCTTATATATTTTCTGCTGTTCGTTATTACAGGGAAATCTAAGGCAATAACATTTGAGTTTGGTGTCCAAGAAGCATATGTAATGGAAAATGGTTTTGTCAGTGTGGAAAATGTCAAAATCTTCAATCAAATGTGTATATCTATCTCTCATCTAACTTCGATGCAGATACTCAGAACTGAAAGCCCTATGTGGAGTTAATAGTGTTGCATAAACCAAAAATGTCTTTGATCAAGGGAAATATTAAATAGAAAACAAATACACCCTCTGTTTCTTAATACATGTCGTTTAAGGATATTACACGCATATTAAGAAATAAAGTAAAATCTCCATTATACTCTTAATTAATTATATTATCTAATTTAATTTAACAACTCTATTAAAGATAAGGGGTAAAACTGGAAATAATCAATATTGTTTATCTTGAAAACTGTAAAACGACATGTATTTAGGAACAAAAATAAATTCTAAAACGACATCTATTATGAAACAGAGGGAGTATAATCGTTTACACCATTACTGTCAAAATGCTCTGAAGAAACGTGAATCGAGAAAGGATATTAGACAATTACAACACATAAAATCAATGGCCTATTAGCTCAGTTGGTTAGAGCGTCGTGCTAATAACGCGAAGGTCACAGGTTTAAGCTAATATAGATCGACTTGCATTTATTGTTTAATAAAACTGAAAAAAACACAAAATATTGAAACCCCAAATTAATTATTTCTTCCGCGTAAAGTGTATACCAAATGGAAATTCCATCACCTAGTTGAACGAACCAACGTGTTAAATACAAATACATAATATGATCCACAATAAAGATCATCACATCTCCAAGATGAATCCTATGCATCATCACTATGTGAAGAAGCATCTCCATCGCCGGATGGCCGCAACCTTATCCTCGGGAAGATCAAAGCCCTGCAACAAACAATGGCCAATCCCAACTCAAAGGCGAACATCGCCAAGCTAAGCCATACGAACAACGTAATCTTCCAAGACCATATCAGCCTCTTCAGCAGAGGAAGTTCAGATTCAAGCTTGAGAGAAGCTGCGTAAATCTCAGGTATGCCAGCGCCAGGCAAATACTCAGCTCTCGGTTCGATCTTCACCCTTAGGAAAGCAGTGGGCTTTTCGCGTTCGGCGAATCCTCGAAAGCTTACCTTCAGTCTCTGTGTTTCAGATGTAAGGCCCGTTAGGATAGGAGCAGCTTTGAAAAACGTAAGCAGAAGCTTTATGGGCCGACTTCTGTATTGCAGCATGCAATGGCGTCTTGAACTGGCGAGTAGTTTGCCATCGACTGTAACGAAATTTACCCTCACCTTTAGGGAAAAAAGAATTGAAAAGGGTTATAATTATGGTGGTGATTGAATTCACTTCAGGAGCATCTAAATAGCAAGCAAATGTACCTGGAAGATCCCAAGATTCTGATTGTAATCAGATTCAGGCAACGTCAATGTAAGAGTTACCTTCAGCTTATGATTAGGTGGTATAACCCTATTCTTCGAAGATAGTTGTGTTTCTTCGAAATAGATATCATGATGGCTCGGATCTTTGGATTCTAACAATGGAACTAATGCAATTGGGCTCTTCTCGGTATAATCGAAATTCAAATCCCTCTTTATCCTCACGGGCTCCTCCACGAAAGCCCTTACGAACAACCCACCGATCACAAATGCAGAAGCTAACAATCCCACCAAAACGATGCATACGTAAAACGACCACAGCAATCCCCAGGCAAACTTTAAGGCCAATCTCCACCAATCGCTGTGCTGTTTCAACCATTCGTTCACAAAAGGGGATACAATTCTTACTGCAAAGTTCCAGATTCTTCGTATCTTGCGTAATAAACAACGTCTTGCCTGCTTTGTGAACCCCAATGGGTCGTGTATGAACATGTACAGTTTGTGAAGCGACCAAAAGGGGAGTGTAAGGAACTTACAGAACAAATCAATTTGGAAGATGATGGCTTTTACAGTAACCCCAACTAAGATGAGAAGAAGGCTCGATTGAGCTCCATCGTTTTCTCTAAAATCTAAACCATCGTTATTCGCGTCTGTCAGGGTAGAAATCTCGGCTTCGACAATCTTCCCATCTTTATCCGAATTTACAACCTCTTTTGTAATCCCCTGATTTTCATTTCCATCGTCCAATTTCTTCTCATATACCTTAATTTTGCTGAATCCCAGAGCTTTTCCCTCTCTGTGCTTCGATCCACTCTCCGATTTCTCCTCAGGGCGAATCAACGGCAACTCCGACGAGTGTCCATTTGGAAGATTACGATGTCGAATTGACCGCCTGCGACGCAAACCCGGAGAAATCACGGATTTATCTTCCTTTAATCGCTTTCGATTCGGAAAAGGTGAGACCGAAACGACTTCGTCGAATTCAGCAGAATCGGAAAAGGTCTCCTCGGAATCGTAGAAAGGGAAATCGTCGAGCGCGTCAAAGAAATCATCGAGCACTTCGTCGTTTTCGTGCGGGGTACTAAATCTTGCTTTCCCCATCTCTAAATTCTGCCACTGAAGAATTTCTTCTGATCTATTCTATATCAGGTGAAGCATCATTAGATTCGTAGATAAATTCTAGGGACGAGGTTGCTCCGCAATTAGGACTAGCGCTGCTTCACGCTGTTGTACATCTAGCTTTGGAGGTTTACATCTCATGCACATTTGATATCTACACTTATATGGCCCGGATTTAGCGGGCCGCTCGATCTTTAACGGGCCGGATCGGGCCCTGAAATTGAACGGGCCGAAGGATCCTACACGGCCCGAGCCCATCCTACACGGCCCGAGCCCATTTGCCTAATATCCTTATTTTTAAAATTTTTATTTTTAAATATATTTATTAGTCAGTTTTAATTATACCTCATACTCTAGAAAAATAATTCTTAATATATATATTCATAAATATGTCAAATATAATAGTTTTGCTTATAAACTTTTTATATATATCAAATTAAATATATATAAAAATAATAGAATACTACCGGGCCTATTTTTTGGCCCGTGGGCCCGTGTGTCGATAAGCCCGATTTGAATCTGTCCTTGAAAATTTGGGCCCAAGCCCTGCTATTTGGCCGTGTCGGCCGATGGGCGTGGGCTCAAATTTTTAGCTCTATTATTGTCGTGCCGGCCGATGGCAAGTTTATCTTTTATTTGTAATTTATTTTTCTTAGCATTTTACTCCTTATATATTCTTTATTAAATATTATATTCTCATAAGAGAAGTGTTTCCGGTATTCTCAGCATAATTTGTGAGCACCTTTTTTGTCTCAATTATTAATGGTATATCAGCATACCAAATCGACATAAGGGGTGTTAAATCAATGCCATTGAATCAATCACTCCTACCATACATTTTATACTGATGTGGTATGTTGATGTAGCATCAATCAATGTCTCCTAAGAATTACTATGCTCACATAAAACACACGTGAACACGATTTACTCTTAAATTTTTAAAACCAAACGGCCCGAACAAAAATGCGGCTTTTAGAGCGGGCTCTTCGGGCCAACTCTAACGCCAAATCAGCAACTGAATTGGGCTCGGCCCGTTTCGATTATATTAGGGGGCCTAAAACTTGGGGATCAATTCGTAATTGTGATTAAAAAAGAGGACCTTTCCTTAAATCAAATTTCAATGCAATGATCATATTAATATGGCACATTATTTGAAGGTGCGTCTTTGGACAATGATAATGTGCATCTCTGCCATATATGATTTATTGCGTACTAAATGTAGAATTATCACGTGCATCACATATTCCATAAATACGTGCGTATCTTGTCTACTAGCAAGAAATCTCGTTAAACCTTTGTTTTTCTCCCATCCATCATAAGCCACCGTATCTTGTAGGGGACAATTTTAAATTTGATATTTAATGAATCGATAGAACATATACACTTGAGGAAATTATATTACAGTATGATTTATACTTGAGCAAACGCAAGGTAAATCGCAGTTAATATGTTTTTCAGTTGATTGAAGTAGTATGTAATAAATGAAGACTCCCATCACTTCTTTTTTATTTGCATATGTGGTCATCATGATAGTTCGACACTCGTCGTCAAAGGTCCCATGATTTTAACGCATTCCTAAAGCCATCAATCATCTTTCTCAAGACTCTCTCTCTGTCTTTCTCCATCTCTTTCATTACTAGATGGTAGAAGGAAACCTAACGAGTCTAAAAACCATCTTCTCCATCACATTCACATCGCAGAGATAAGTAAGAGTAGATTTACACCATATGTTTATGGAAAAGAATAAATGCTTTATTTAATCAGTTTCTCGTTGCTTTCCCAATTGCTTCCACCATGATATCAAGCATTACTTCGATTTCAAGAATCCCCTTTAACTAAGGTGCGGTTTTAGCATCCGATTCAAAAGAACCCTTTTTCGTTTGCCTTTGTTATCTTTCGTTCTCTTTCAAACAATCTCAACTCAAAAACCCTTTACGGAAAATCCATTGTAATAGCAGCATCTACCTAATCCTCTGCCCTGCTCTGTAAAGCTACTGACTTTTTTACTTCAACTTTCCACACCAGAAAGTTGCCGAGCATTTAATTTCATGGAAGCATCTCATTTCGTTATAACAGAGCTCGGATTTCTAACAAGAACCAATTTTATCGAAATGGGAAGGCGCAGCAAAGCTTCTTCATCATTTCTGTGCATAATTCTTTCGATTGTATGTAGTATAGCGGTCTTATCTTCGAGCTCCGAGGATGAATACGTGTCCGCCATTGGAGATCCGTACATGAAAAGGGATGGCCTGAGATTAGCCATCGAATCATGGAACCAATGTAATGAAGTCGGAGAAGAAACTCCTCACATGGGCAGTCCTAGAGCCGCCGACTGCTTCGACGTATACAAAGCCACTAACGAAGGTTTAATTTTTCTTTGTTTCTTGTTAAGGATAAGGCTCCATGGGATGATGTAAGAAACAAGACAAACTTCAGCTGCTTTTTTCTATCCTTTTTCTTTCTTTAGGTAAGAGCAATAAATGCTCGCTGTGCAATTCAATGCCGTACATGTTAGTCCACAGAGTGACCGAAGAAGACAACAAGCTCGGCGTGGGCCAGCCCTTCGAAGGCGTGACGGAAAAAGCCCTAAAAAACGTCGACCTCTACGCCGCCGAGAAAGAGCTCTACTTAGGGAATAAGTGCCAAGTCGAAGACTCGCCTGCGCCGTGGCAGTTTTGGACGGTGATGCTGAAGAGCGGAAACATGGACACTTTGGCGGCCAAGTGCCCGAAAAACGGGCAGAAGCCCGACCCGTTCCCGCCCGACGGGCAGTTCCCGTGCTTCGGAAAAGGTTGCATGAATCAACCTTCGATTTATCACAACTACACGAGTTTTAGAGAGGCGAACGGTAGTCGGCTCGCGGGGAGGTTCTACGGCTCGTGGGATTTGACCGCCGATCTGAGTAATGGGTCGCCGGGGACAGACGTTTCGTACCATTCGGTCGCGTGGGAGAAGGATCTCGGGCAGGGGAGTTGGGTCTTTCATCATGTATTGAGGACGTCGAGCAAGTACCCGTGGCTCATGTTGTACTTGCGGGCTGATGCGACCCGCGGGTTCTCGGGCGGGTATCACTACCCGACGAGGGGGATGCTGAAAACCGTGAGTTGCTTTTTTTTTAAGGGATACTACAGGGTCAGAGAATTTATGATGATATTATACAGATAATAACTTTCAAAATTAAGCAATTTAGGGCGTTAGCATGGTGAAACCCTAGATTTTGCCATAAGTTCTAGGTGTATAGATAATGCAGGGTTTTTAAAAAGTGACATTATAGGATATGCTATTTAGAGGGTGGAGTTATAGGGTCAATAACTTTCAAAATGGAGAAATTAGGGACATTGTACAACATAACTCTGGATTTTCCTATAAATTCTAGTGTTTGGACAAATTTAGGGAATTACATTATACGGACAATGATGTTCACAATTTAGCAATTTCGGGACAAAATCATAATTTTGTCATATAATATCCCCAAATTGCTTAATTTTGAAAGTTATTGCCCGTTCAATGTCACCACATAAATTCTCCGTCCCAAAATCCCCATAAATTATAGGGCTAAAAAATAAACTAACCCTTCTCACAACGGCGCGGGCTGAGTCCCTCATCTCGACAATGATTCCTTAAAAACTCCATCTTCACTGACATGCAGATACCGGAATCCCCGAACTTCAACGTGACGTTCACCCTGAACGTGATAAAGGGTGGCGGCCCGAGCAGCCAGTTCTACCTGATGGACATAGGAAGCTGCTGGAAGAACGACGGGAATCCATGCGACGGGGACGTAACCTCGGACGTGACGAGGTACAGCGAGATGATCATAAACCCCCAGACTCAATCTTGGTGCAAGGCCAAGGACGTCAAGCTCTGCCCGCCTTACCACACGTTCCCCGACGGGACCCGAGTGCACAGGAACGACACGTCCCGATTCCCCTACGATGCCTACCACCTCTACTGCGGGCCCGGGAACGCTCGGGATTTGGAGAAGCCCAACGTTTTCTGCGATCCTTACAGTAATCCGCAACCTCAGGAGATACTGCAGATATTGCCCCATCCCGTGTGGGGCGATTATGGTTACCCGACCAAGAAGGGGGACGGGTGGGTCGGAGATAAGAGGACTTGGAATCTCGACGTCGGGGGATTGTCCCATTCCCTTTACTTCTATCAGGTTGGTTATTTCGTTATGGTTATTTCAATTATAGTTAAGACTTCAGCCTAAAACCAATTGATAACAGGTTGGTTATTTCGTTATGGTTATTTTTCAATTATAGTTAAGACTTCAGCCTAAAACCAATTGATAACAGGTTGGTTATTTCGTTATGGTTATTTCAATTATAGTTAAGACTTCAGCCTAAAACCAATTGATAACAGGTTGGTTATTTCGTTATGGTTATTTCAATTATAGTTAAGACTTCAGCCTAAAACCAATTGATAACAGGTGAAGTTGTCTCTTTAATTTTGGTGGACTATGTGGGATATTTTTGTAATTTTAACAATATACATTGCATTTTCAGGATCCTGGGACTGAGCCAGTTAAGAGGAAGTGGATGTCCGTAGATTTGGGGACGGAGATATACAAATATGCAAATCAAGAAGCAGAGTGGACTGTTAGCGATTTCAACATTCTTGTACCCAATAAATAAATACATGTCGGAAAAAGAAAAGAGGCGCATTTTTATTATTACCATCTATCTATCTATCCATCATCAGTGGAAGATCTCTGTATATTTTATTGCGTAGCAAGAAGATAACCAACAGGGCACGATTGATGGAAACGATGAAGAAAATTGAATCTTTTTTCTAGAATAATGAAATATTGCATAGAAATGTTACTTAACTGAGGGACACCTTCCACAAGAGACCAATCTAAGCAACATTTTTGGCCATCTCCTGCTCATTTTCAAACGTGATGAATGCTGCAAAAATTGAATCTTCTTTTACAAATAATATCCATATCTATATATATAAAAAACATTATTAACTTCCCATGCCATTCATTACCTTTCGATTAGTTCGTCTAGGATTTTTCCAGCAAAGCAAGCTTCTTGATCTTGATCGAAGGCCCCTTTTATTACAGGGATAAAAAACACAATTAGAACAATGCAATTTAAACAAAAGTCATTACCATGCATGCACTAATCAAGTTCTTGAAATATCAAGCAACACTAACTTATCCTTTCCGAGCTTTTCGGCCATGGAAACCGATCGAAGACTCGACCATAGTCCGTTCCGTGAATATCCCTCGACCAGCCGAATCACTTGAGCCAGCGGCACCTTCGCTCTAACGAGGCCGAGGTTTCGATCTTCCCGTTCCTCGTCCAATTTTCTTACATCGCCGAAAGAAATTCGACCGGAAACTTCTTCGAAAATTTCACCGTTGCCGCTCTTCATTTCCGTCGACTTATCACCGCGATAAGCAAACTCGTTTACCGCATCGTTATCGTATTTAACGTCAGAGGCAATCTGCAGCAAAGCGATCGTAAGCCAAGTCATCTTATCGTTCGAAACCCTCATCCGTTTCTCAGCCTCGGATAGGGCTTTAAGAGCCCTTCGCAGCTTTTCCATGTCTCCCTTCGTCGCTGTAGTAAAAACAAAACGTCGTACTCATAATTCATTCAAAGCGCCCGCAAAATTGGTTAAAGCAAAAATCACGCATCTTAAAAAAAAAAACTTACACACTTGGCGCCCGAAGAATTCCCGTCGACGTCCCATCTCCTTTCCGTTAATAAAGAAGTCGAATTTCCCGGCGAGAATATCGGTTATAACGCCGGCGAGCTGAGACGTTAGGGCCAACGGCTCGACGCCCGATTTGCCCATTTCCCTAAGTCTCTTAACCGTTTTCGCCGAATCGGCGGAAAGCGCAACGCCGAGCAGATCGATCAAATCCTCGTCCAAAGCAAGCCCGGCCTGTAAATTGATGCAAAAAAAAAAAAAAGAGAACGTAATAAATCGGTTAACTTCTTTATTACATTCGTTATGGTAATAAGCACTACTACTTACGAGTTCTCGGACGAGCTTTGGAGTGATCTTACGCCCTAATAAGCTCAGCTGTTCTAAGCTCATCTCGGCGTCCCTTAAAGAACCGCTCGATATCGAAGCGATTAGCTCGACTGCTTCTTCCTCGATCTCTACGCCTTCTTTCGCTGCTACGAACCGAAGAACGCGCACTATTTCTCCGTTTTTTATCTTGGGAAAGAAGAATTTATGGGATTTCGATACTATTACACGGGGAAGGAGGTTCAGGCCAGAGCAGACGAGGACGAACACGACGTGGCTAGGGGCTCGATCGACGGCTCGAACCAGCGCGGTCCAGTGGTCCCTAATTTCCAAGGCATCGCAGTCGTCGAAGATCAAAACTTTACGACGCCGAGGTTTATCATCAGAACTGAAGAGTCGTCTGACTATGCTCTTGAGCTCGAGGTTTTCACTAAGTCGGCCTATTTCTCTTACATCGTGGGTTCTTCCCAGGCAAGAATTGCAGAATTCACAGGGTTTGGGGCCCGCTTGGGATCGACATGTCAGCGCTCGGGCGAAGATTCTTGCGCACGATGTTTTTCCAGTTCCTTGAGGCCCGTAGAAGACGTATATGGACCCTATTTTGCCTTTTGAAACTGCGTTTGAGAGGGATTGGGCGACAAGTGTCTGACCGATGAGGTCATCGAATGTTCTTGGCGAGTATTTTACGGTGAAATTCAAGTGGGCACCTTTGTTCGAAGATTTGCCTTCTGATGTGAAATTGGAATCCATTTGTGAATCGGTGGAATATAGCAGTAAGGGCAGCGCTTCTAAGCTGTTCGACATGGCTGATGAGCTCAAGGTTTCGGACAAGGCGAGCTTGTCAGAAATTTCCCCTTTTCGAAATGTAGACATGGCTTTCTTCGACCTTCTTCTTGATAGAGACGAACCGCGCAAGGCACAATCCTTTCCCGCCTTATTGTGAGTCGACTTTTCTTCAGAGCGGCAAAACGTCGAACAGTTCCAAGGCATACTGCGGCCGTTAGCTTTAACACCGCTCATTCTATAATCATCGTAATCGTCAGACGCTTGAGCAAACCAATTAGAGCCCACTGAGACATCATTATTACGATTCTTCTCATAACCCAAAGAATGCGTATCTCCATTACACTTTTTCCCTCGATTTTCAGCAGCACCCCTTCTTCGGCCGTCGTTATTATACGATGATCCCGCCGCCGCGCCGCCGTCGTCGCCGCCGTTCGGGGCAATTGAATATTGTCTTCCACCGACGAAATTGAATCTCTCCGAGGGATCCCTCAGCGTCCTCGATCTTTGCAAGACGACGAGGTCTCTGAGAAGGGATTTTTCGCCGAAGATGGGATTTTGCTGCTGCTTATTGGCGATGAGATTTTTCCTCAAATGTATGCCATTGACGTCTCTGAGTATTCCTCGATCACGATGGTGGGCCATGAATGATTGAAGCGTAAATCAACGGAAAGACACCATTAACTAACCATCAGAAAACCTTAAAGATTTCACCTTTGCAACCTGGGGAAAGAACTAAAAAGGTAAGATCTGCCCCATCACACTTTCTCTAAGGTCGATGGTCCTAAAACATCGTAAGGCCAAATAAGAAGATGGGAGATGAGAAAATGTTCACCTGATTCTTGGGAGCTGAATAGAAGAAGGACCATTTCGTCGCCATCACAAAGTGGGTCGAATCTCTTTCGACATAATATTATCATCATCACATGAATCTCACTCAGAACTAACTAGACACCTCTAATCATTAACCCTACGTTGATAGGTGTTATAAAGAAAGAATGTAATTGTGAGAGTGATAGAAGCCCAATAATATGCTATGAGATAGAGAGAGAGGATGAACTCGAGTGAAAAACAAGGAGATGCACATGGGCTGTTACTGTAAGTAAGAGATTTGAAGTTCAACCACTCATATTATTGGCGAATAATTCAGGTGAATAAAGAAAGAACGACACTAATCTCAAGAGGGTTTGGGCGTTATAATCGATGTGTTTTTTTTTTTCGTACGATCTATATAAAGAACAGAAAGGTATCTTCTGTGTTCTAAATGGTTTTTGGAGTTTGTTATAATGGGATCAAAATCATACGGACAAATAGAATAAGAACTTGTCGAGTTTGTATGTGAAAGGAACTAATCAGTTCAGTTCAATTCATGTAACAAACGATAAAAGGAAAACATACTGCCTGAAGTTCAACTTTACTTCGTTTGATGAGAGAAAAGTTTCATATATTTAACTAATTACCAACTTTTTGACATGATTTGTTTAATTATGGGTCAACTACGTATTTAATATGTATTGACATGATAACCATACATTAATTACTCAAGACATCTGATCTTAGGCCCACCTTAGATTCTATGGTGTAAACTCGGTTGAGATCACCTATTCCATTTTTTGTATTCCACTCCGTATTCCAACGAACGAAAATCGTTACACCTCCCCCGACAAGTGTTAAAACACACTATTAGAATCAAGATCCCAACATCTTCTTCAAGTCACTTCACAAGGGGAGAACGGAGCTGAGCACACTGCCCTGAGTCACGGGCTGGGACCCCTGGCGTCACGGCCGTGACATCGAAGAGCTGAGCACACTGCCCTGCGTCACGGGATGGGACCCCTGGCGTCACGGCCGTGACATCGAAGAGCTGAGCACACTGCTCTGAGTCACGGCCTGTGACTCCATACTTCACAGCACACTGCCCTGAGTCACGGGCTGGGACCCCTGGCGTCACGGCCGTGACATCGAAGAGCTGAGCACACTGCCCTGCGTCACGGGATGGGACCCCTGGCGTCACGGCCGTGACATCGAAGAGCTGAGCACACTGCTCTGAGTCACGGCCTGTGACTCCATACTTCACGGGCGTGACATCAAGCTTTTTTTAGTCTGACGTTTTTATTAGTTGTAAACATCGTCTTAGCTACTGGCGATTTTATAAGTAGACTTAGTTGTAGTCGGTTATGAACGGCTCTTTTGATTTCCCTCTTTAAATAGAGCTACTGTTGTATTCATTGATTAATTAAGAAAAGCTCGTTTATTTACGTTCATTCACACACAACAAAATTCCTTTTCTTGATATGGTATCAGAGCAGATTTTCGAAGCTGCGATTATCAAGATTCAAGAACCCTAGAACTCTACTCAGAGAACTCTCACACAATGGCTGAATCAAATCCATCACCATCCCCAAATTCCACAGCTATAACAATGGCCAATGATCCTTTCTTCTTGAACAGTGGCGATAATTCTGGGCAGCTGCTAGTTCACGAGCAACTCAACGGCGATAATTACGCCACCTGGAGCCGAGCGATGATCATAGCCCTGACAGGAAGAAATAAGGAGGGCTTCATCGATGGCAGTCTTCGACCACCAGCTACGACTGATCAGAATCAAATGACAGCGTGGAAAAGAAATAACAACATTGTGATTTCATGGATCTTAAATTCTGTATCCAAGGAAATCTCGGCAAGTGTGCTGTACAGTTCATCAGCTAAGGAGGTTTGGGACGATCTTCAAGAAAGGTTTGCCCAAACGAACAAGCCGAGGATCTTTCAGTTGAAAAGAGACTTGATCAATCTCACTCAAGGGGCTAATAGCATCGCTGCATACTTCACAAGATTAAAGACCCTTTGGGATGAATTGACAAACTATCAACCTCATTGCCCCTGCACATGTGGTGGGATTAAAGTGATGAAAGATTACATGAATGAGGAATATGTCCTCACATTCTTGATGGGTCTCAATGACTCGTTTTCTCAGATACGAGGTCAAATACTGCTTATGGATCCTCTGCCCACGATTAATAAGGTGTTCAGTCTTCTGATGCAGGAAGAAAGACAGAGGTCGATGGGCTCTAATCTTGTCAAGATTGACCAGATAAATAATATGGCCATGATGACAACCAATGGCAATCAGGAAACAGCAAAGAGGACCATCTTCCACCAGAAAAGAGAGCCAGGAAGACCTTTCTGCACTCATTGTAATAAAAAAGGTCATACTATCGATACTTGTTACCACATTCATGGTTTCCCTCCAGGTTTTAGACAGAATCCTAGATACAAAGGGGCAAGGGTGAATCAACTGGGAATGGAGCACTCAGCAAACAACACTGCACATGAGGAAGCTCTGCCTACATCCAAACCTAGCCAAACTGAAGACACCTTGGTACAACTACAGCTCAATGCCTCTCAGCTGCAGACTTTGAAGGCCCTGCTGAACCAGCAAGTGTCCAATAGCCCACCAGAAAACCTAGGATCTATCAACCAGCTTGGGAAGAACCCAGGTATGTGCTTGTCCTTCAATCTTCCCAATCTTGCAGACAAGAAGATATGGCTAATAGACTCGGGTGCAACCCAACATGTCTGTGGTAATCATCTGCTATTACAGAATATGCATGAGATAGAAGAATCTAATGTAATACTTCCTGATAATACTGTTATAAAGGTCAACAGAGCAGGCACGTTTAAGCTCAATAAATTCATTACTCTGACAGAGGTCTTATATGTGCCTCAGTTCTCTTTTAACTTGCTGTCAGTGAGTACCTTAACCACCAAGATGGGCTGCAAGTTTTCCTTTGGAGCTAATGATTTTATGATACAGGACATTGCCTCCCAAGTGATTGGCAAGGGTAGACAAGCTGCGGGTCTATACCTCATAGAAGCTGAAGCAGATTCCGCTTTTAATCCTAGAACTGTTTTCTTGAATAAACTATGTGCAGATCTTTGGCACCGTAGGTTGGGGCATCCCTCGAATAAAGTTCTCAACATCTTGAAGTCTTCTTTAAATCATCTTGATGTTGTGGTAGATTCGTACTGTAAAATTTGTCCTATTGCTAAACAAAAAAGGACCCCATTTCCAAATGATAATAAAGTTGCTTGTTCAATTTTTGATCTTATTCATTGCGACGTTTGGGGGCCATTCCATGTACCCTCCCACTTAGGACATAGTTACTTTCTAACCATAGTTGATGATCACTCTCGTTTCACATGGCTCTTCATGATTAGATATAAATCAGAGGTGCAATCTGTTATGACTTATTTCTTGAACATGGTACAAACTCATTTCAGCTGTAAGGTTAAGGTGGTAAGATCGGACAATGCGAAGGAATTCAACCTTGATGCTTTGTTCAAAGAAAGGGGAATTATCCACCACTTGTCGTGCGTACAAACGCCGCAACAAAACTCAATAGTCGAGAGGAAACATCAACACCTCTTAAACGTTGCAAGATCTCTATATTTCCAGTCTGGTATTCCTATTGAATTCTGGTCCGAGTGTGTGCTCACAGCCACCTACCTAATCAATAGGACACCCTCAGCAAGGCTAGGAAATAAGACTCCTTTCGAGCTACTATATCACAAACCTGTTGACTATAACTCTTTTCGAGTGTTTGGTTGTTTATGTTTCAGCTCAACCTTACAAGCAGGCAGAAAGAAATTCGATCCAAGAGCTAAGGAATGCGTGTTACTTGGTTATCCTAGTGGAATAAAAGGGTATAAGCTGATGGAATTAGGCACAAGGAACATCTTTGTATCCAGGGATGTAAGCTTCCAAGAGATGGTGTTTCCATTCAAACAAGGGGAAGTCTTATCAGCCTCTCAGGATCCTTTTCCAGACTCTGTACTGCCCAGGCCCTGCACTGATGGCTATGCAGCAGAGGACTTCACAGACCATGCCAATCTTGGTCAGACAGCAGAAGCCCATGAGTCTCAACAGAGGCTTTCTGCTCCAAGGCACTCTGCTCCCAGGCTGTCACTTCCAGCCCCAGAACAGCCTCTTGCCACATCTTCAGCCCAAACTCAGACAGCAAATGAACATGAGTCACAGCAGAGGCAAGAAGTGCAAGGAAGACCATCCAGACAGCCAAAGAAGCCCTCTTACTTGAGTGACTACTATTGCAGCAGTGTCACTGGTAATAAGGTGTTGTATCCTCTTTCACATGTCCTTAACTATCAGAACTTCACAAAAGACTACCAGTCCTTGATCTGCAATGTCTCTATGGCAAAGGAGCCAAGAAGCTTTATAGAGGCCTCAAGTTCACCACAATGGCAAGAGGCCATGGATCAGGAATTTGCAGCACTAGAGGCAAATAAAACTTGGACTATTGTATCACTGCCAGAAGGAAAGAACTCTATAGGATGTAGGTGGGTGTACAAACTGAAATTCAACTCAAATGGGCAGATTGAAAAGCACAAGGCCCGCTTGGTAGCTAAGGGGTATGACCAAATGGAGGGCATAGACTACATTAGTACTTTCGCTCCCGTTGCTAAACCGAACACCATCAAGCTCATCTTAGCCTTAGCAGCCAAGCACCAGTGGAGTGTTGTTCAAATGGATGTTGACAATGCCTTCTTGAATGGAGAGCTCACTGAAGAAGTATACATGGATCTCCCACAAGGTTACTACAAGAACTACACCAGAAAAGGAGAAAACAGGATGGTTTGCCGGCTGCAAAAGGCCCTATATGGTCTGAAGCAGTCACCTAGGCAGTGGAATATGACCTTCACCAATGCTGTGAGGAGTTTTGGCTTTTCCCAAACTCACTCAGATCATACCTTATTTCTTAAAGGAGAAGGCAGCTCCCTAGTGATTCTGCTAGTGTACGTTGACGACATCATTCTCGCCGGACCCTCCTTAGAAGAAATTCAGAAAGCAAAGGACTTCTTGGGCAGTCAGTTCAAGGTGAAAGACCTAGGGGATCTGAAATTCTTCTTGGGAATAGAAGTTGCCAGAAGCAGTGAAGGCTTCTACATTTCCCAGCGCCAATACACGATCCAACTCCTTGAAGATTCTGGTTATCTTGCTTGCAAACCACTATCTACGCCTATGAATCCCAACAGCAAGCTCAATGCTGAGGATGGTGAACTCCTCACTGAACCCTTCAAATATCGAAGATTGATCGGCCGCCTCCTCTACCTAACTTTCACTCGGCCGGATATAGCCTTCGCGGTCCATAAACTTAGCCAGTTCATCTCCTCTCCCAGAACAAGTCATCTTATGGCTGCTCACCATCTCCTCAGGTACCTAAAAGGCTCTCCAGGTCAAGGTGTTCTTATGAGTTCTGTTTTTGATTTGCAGGTTAAAGCTTTTTCGGACGCCGACTGGGCTGCTTGTCAAGACACTCGGAAATCTGTGACCGGCTACTGCACGTTCTTGGGAGATTCTCTAATTACCTGGAAGGCTAAGAAGCAACCAACCGTGTCTAGATCCTCGACAGAAGCTGAATACCGAGCACTTGGGGCGGTGATGGCAGAGGTCCTATGGATCAAGCAGTTGTTGCAAGAACTTAAGCTGCCTGTGATTCAAGTTCCAGTCATTTACTGTGATAACCAGTCTGCCCTACACCTTGCCTCCAATCCTAAATTCCACGAGCGATCCAAGCACTTCGAAATTGATTGCCACTTTGTACGTCACCACAGCTTAAATGGCTCAGTTCGCCTTCTCCCCATATCTTCTGAAGACCAGGTGGCTGACATTCTTACAAAGCCTGTCACTGGTCCCATGTTGCAACGTACCTTAGTCAAGATGGGTGTACGAAATTTGTACAATCCATCTTGCGGGGGGCTATTAGAATCAAGATCCCAACATCTTCTTCAAGTCACTTCACAAGGGGAGAACGGAGCTGAGCACACTGCCCTGAGTCACGGGCTGGGACCCCTGGCGTCACGGCCGTGACATCGAAGAGCTGAGCACACTGCCCTGCGTCACGGGATGGGACCCCTGGCGTCACGGCCGTGACATCGAAGAGCTGAGCACACTGCTCTGAGTCACGGCCTGTGACTCCATACTTCACAGCACACTGCCCTGAGTCACGGGCTGGGACCCCTGGCGTCACGGCCGTGACATCGAAGAGCTGAGCACACTGCCCTGCGTCACGGGATGGGACCCCTGGCGTCACGGCCGTGACATCGAAGAGCTGAGCACACTGCTCTGAGTCACGGCCTGTGACTCCATACTTCACGGGCGTGACATCAAGCTTTTTTTAGTCTGACGTTTTTATTAGTTGTAAACATCGTCTTAGCTACTGGCGATTTTATAAGTAGACTTAGTTGTAGTCGGTTATGAACGGCTCTTTTGATTTCCCTCTTTAAATAGAGCTACTGTTGTATTCATTGATTAATTAAGAAAAGCTCGTTTATTTACGTTCATTCACACACAACAAAATTCCTTTTCTTGATACACACGTAAACATCATTACACCTATGAATTTCATTACAACAAGTGTTTAAACAAAAAAGTGGAATAGGCGATCTCAAGCGGTGTAAACTGCCGCTTGTCCCCTGCATGACGTGCTCGAAACATTGAGTGTGTGTAATTAATTTAATTAACTATCTCTGACACTAAGATACGTGTTTGCTACCTCGCCGTAAAACAGTAAAATAAAGTAATATTCAGGACGTCTTTTTAGATTTAATAATCATATAGCAAACGGTTTGCAATTTAAATCGTAATATAAGGCTTACAATATATATCCAAATTACGGGCCTATGTTATATCCCTTTGTTTAACGAAAACAAAAATGGTCATCGCGTCCTATAACATAAGTTACAATCGTCAATCATAATAAGGAGAGATTATGCAAAGTGGAAAGGAAGTTGTAATTTGTTTAGATTCTTCTTTATCTTTAAGGGTGCGTTTGGTTCATGGAACGTAGTATGGAAAAGAAAAATTGTTTTCGTGTTTAGTTGATCGGAGAAATACGTAAGGAAAAGAAACGAAAATTTAGTTTATTTTTGTCTTGAAACTAATGAAAACTAGGCTGGGGAAAAATACCGAAATACCGAAATACCGTCTTATCGTATCGAATCGTATCGAAAATTTCGAAAATTTTGGTATACCGAAGTTTTTGGTAAGGTATGATACCGTACCGAAAATTTTCGGTACGGTAATGGTATGAAAGTTTTTAAAATTAGGTATACCGATTATACCGAATACCGAAATTCTAAACTTTTTGATATATATATATATATATATATACACCTATATGTATTATATTATTTCAAAAAATATAAAATGAAAAATTAAGGATCTTCGTAAACTTATTTAGCCCATAAATTATTAACTTATACACAACTTTCTAATATTAGGCCCACCATATTTTACTTATAACTCAAGTAACGTTTAATTTTCGCCTTTGTAATGTTTTTTTAAGCGTGAAGATGCAATGCAATTACTTTTTATTAATCTTCACTAATTTTTTAAATATAGCCGCTTCGTTCTAATTAATCTGTATATAAAGTTGTATTTTGTGGTTATGTAAAGTTTTTTGTCTTACTAAGGAGACTAGCTAAAATATGTAAATTATTTAAGGTTAAAAAATCTTTTTATTTTGAAAATTTTGGTATTAATAATCTATCTTATTGGGGCCTAAGGAGTTTGAATTGATTAAAAATTCCAAACAACGAA
Source organism: Craterostigma plantagineum (assembly GCA_027422505.1). Lineage (NCBI taxonomy): Eukaryota > Viridiplantae > Streptophyta > Magnoliopsida > Lamiales > Linderniaceae > Craterostigma > Craterostigma plantagineum. The sequence goes on along the minus strand of JAPQWV010000003.1, from coordinate 27,419,508 downwards.
TTAACGAGTCACGAGACATGCATGGTAAAAAAACCCCGTATGAATGGTATAGAAGGTATGATACCGATACCATACAGAAATTTCGGTATGATACCGTATCGAAATTTAAGGTATACCGAAATTTTGGTATGGTATTGGTATGATTTTTTTGGATACCGAAATTTCGGTACGGTATACGGTATCACAGTTTTGGTACGGTATACCGTACCGAACCACCCCTAATAAAAACTAATTTTCTCACCAAATGAAGCGGAAAACGAAAGTAAAATTTACGGAAATTATTTTCTCCCTCGTTTTCTTTTCCACCGTAATTTACTCAAACCAAACACAGAGTAAGAGTTTGAAATTTTGCTGAATCAACAAACCTAAGGGAGGAAAATCTTGGGGCCGAATTTTCTAATTGTTATGAGCCTTTTTCTTTTGCCTTTTGCTGGGAATCGACGCTTTGTGCGGCTACAAGTTGATGATAAAGCGAATGAAAGCTGATTTGCGTATGCACAAATACATATAATATATGTGTGTGTTGATACAAATTCTCTTCGCATTTCATTGCTTTATTATTCCAACCCTACTTTTCAGGCATTTGTAGTAGATTGATCGATCTGTTAAGTGTTACATGGTTGTATTGGTCTTGCTTGTAGAAAATCAAAATCAGAGAAAATTGTTTTGAACGAGACTCCTCGGTGGAAATATAATGCAGAACACAACAAAATATTTTTTACAATATATATAGTATGTGTAATCGGTATTTAGAATTAGGGGTCGTTCCGTACGGTATACCGTACCAAAACTGTAATACCGTTAACCGTACCGAAATTTCGGTATCGAAAAAAATCATACCAATACCATACCAAAATTTCGGTATACCTTAAATTTCGATACGGTATCATAACGAAATTTTGGTATGGTATCGGTATCATACCTTCTATACCATTCACAAGGAGGGTTTTTTAAAATGCGTGTCTTGTAACTCGTTAATTCGTTGTTTTCGAATTTTTAGTCAATTCAAACTCCTTAGGCTCCAATATTATTAATACCAAATTTTCCAAAATAAAAAGATTTTTAATTCATAAAATAACCTTAATAATTTACATATTTTAGTCAGTCTCCTTAGTAAGACAAAGAACTTTACATAACCAAGATAGATTAATTAAAACGAAACGCCTATTTTAAAAAATTAGTGAAGATTAACAAAAAGTAATTGCATTGCATATTCGCACTTTCAAAATCCTGAAGAAAAAAACATTATTTTCATTCGTAGCAAGAGAAACAAACATGTATTTTGTATTTCCTTTGGTTTTTTTAAAGTAAGTAAAATATGGTGGGCCTCAATAATCTTAGAAAGTTGGGTAAGTTAATAATTTATGGCCTAAATAAATTTATGAAGATCCTTATAATATTTTTATCCATTTTATATTTTTTTGCTAACATAATATATGTAGATGTGTGTGTGTATATATATATATAAATATTAAAAATTTTAGTATTTAGGTATTTCGGTATAATCGGTATACCTAATTTTTAAAAATTTCATACCATTTTCAGTACGGTATCATACCTTACCAAAAACTTCGGTATACCAAAATTTTTGATATTTCCGGTACGTTTCGATACGATAAGGACGGTATTTTGGTATATTTCTCCAACTCTATTTAGAATCATCGAATGAGAATCGAATGCAAGAAGGTTATATTTGAGTTTTCCTTGGCGTAAAATCAAAACGTGTCCTAGAACATTGAAGGAGAAGCTGAGGATGGTGGGCGTTATGTTTACTATGATTATTATCATTGCACGTATTTTGTGTTGGGAATATAATTTATTCTTACGTTAAGTACGAGGCTATAATAATCTTTAAGTTAATTAACCATCGTTCGTCACTCATCACACACTATTTGTAAATTGTAAGAGAATATGTATAGGGCTCTAGCTATCTTGCATATTTTTTTTATATCTAATTTTTTTATGTTGGACTATCCTTACGCTCTACAACTAAAATTAAGGATGCAATTCGCAAACCAACCACTAGGGGTGGCACAATCGCACGGTGAACCATCCCCGTCGGGACCCGATGCTATTGGGACGGGAATCCCCGGTCAAAATGGGGATATGGAGTTGACGGTGCCCCGTTGGTGAAAGAGCGGGGACGGGATGGGGATGATAATATTTTTTCCCACCCATGCCCAGCCCGAACCGGCGCCGTTTGAATCAAATGGTGATTCACCATTCCCCGATTCAATTTATTAATAAATACTATGAAAAACTAATTTGAATCAAGAATTCTCAAAGACCATCATTTCAAATTCAGGATCGGATTTAAAAGAAAATAAATTTTACTTTCAACATATATTCTTCGCAATACACTCCTATTTCAATCACATTATATCAGTTTTATACTCTAATATCATATTTTACATATTAATTTGTCTATATTACTTAGTTTATGTGTTTTGTTGCAAAAAAAAAAAATTAATTTATTGGATATTCATGAACATGGGAATCCGATCTCCCACGGGGAACCCAATCCCCGAACGGTGATTACCCATCCCCGAACCAATTCATCACAAGCAGTGAATAAATGAGGATGATATTAATAACGAGAATTGGTATGGGGACGGTATGCCCATTTTCAGCCCCAAACCCGCCCATTGCCATCCCTACCCAATAATCGACCTGTATCTGTTTGGATAGCAATGAGGCTTTAATTTAATATAAAACCTACAGTATTTGTAAAATAAAGGAGGGCATCATTTTTTTCTCTTGGTCTTTCGATGAGGAATTTAAGAAAAATACAAATAGGGGACCGTATTAAATGTTGAGCATAAAAATAAAAGGAAGATATATATTGGAGTGACTAAGTGATGCATCTCTATCACCGATCCCAGATGCACCGCATACAGCATAAAATTTAAAAGTAACTCCAATATATATTAACCATCATATAAAATAAAAATAAAACATAGTGGAATAGTCTATATACAGTATATCTATAAAAATAAAATAGTGGAATAGATTCCTTCAAAGAGAAAACCGTCAGAATTTGCGTCTCAAAGCAAATGTTGCAGATTTCACATTGTGAACATTAAATGAAGTTCTTACCATAAAAAGGTTAATATAAATCAACCATATATTAGATCGGATCCAACTAATAATTGAACAATAGCTGCTAAGGTTAGGCATGTTTTGCCCTAATATGAATCATCATTCACCTTATTTGAACATTATACTCCCTACCAATGTACGATGTGTGTTACCTAAAACGAAAAAAACCATCCCTCGTTATCATTTATTTATATATCGAAATAATTTCTGAATTTGGATAATTTAAAGGCAAAATTATAAAATTAGGTCACTAAGTATACAAGTTTTCGTTTTTGGGTCACTATGTTTGATAATTGCAAAAGTAGGTCACTAACTCTTCATGTGAAAACAATTTTGGGTCATGTTTTCAATTTTAGGTCACTAAGAATATATTTTTTGATTTTGTGTCACTAAGTTTACATTTTTTTCAATTTTGGGTCACTATATTTATAACGTAGTACCAAATGTGTGACCAAAAATTGAAAAAAATGTAAACTTAGTGACCCAAAATCGAAAAAATATATTCTTATTGACCTAAAATTGAAAACATAACCCAAAATTGTTTTCACATGAAAAGTTAGTGACCTACTTTTGCAATTACCAAACATAGTGACCCAAAAACCAAAACATGTATAGACCTAATTTTATAATTTCCCCTAATTTAAATGATACTACAAGTTACAACTAGGTCAAAAAGTTTACAGACTAGCGCATGCAGATGCACATCTGATATATTTATTTCATTATTAATTTCCCGCCCCTCTCTTTAGGCTTTACATTACAACCAACATTAACTTCCTTAAATCTCTCTGCCTCGAAGCATTCTCTTCTTGTGCAACCCTTCTCCAAATCCTTCTATATTATTGTCTTTTTTATTTTTTATATTTTTCTCTCATTCTCATCTGCTAAACCTTTTCACTTTCCTCACCAAATATCGTTTATTACACAAAGCAAACGGCCCGCAAAAAATTTTAAAAAAAAATCAAAATAAATATTATTGATGGATTCAAGAAACAAGAACAAGAGCAGCAGCAGCAGCAAACTGTCGAAGAAGATTCAGAAAGTGATCGGTTTGAATTTGAACAACGTTAAATCTTCTAACAGAACCCATTCGAACCGCCATGGATTTTGCCTGATTATCCCTCAAGAAAAGCTAAGGTGCTGCGAATCACAGCAGTTAGGAAAAGAACACTTCGAAGAGGTTAAGGAAAAGCACAAAGCAAGAGCTTCCATGGAAGCCTTCGTCGCCAAGCTCTTCGCCGCAGTCTCTGCCCTAAAAGCATCTTACGCCGAGCTGCAAATCGCTCAGTTTCCGTACAACGACGCCGCCGTACAGTCAGCAGATCAGTCGGTGGTCGACGAGCTGAAGGCACTCTCCGAGCTCAAGCGGAGGTTCTTAAAGAAGCAGATCGACTCTTCGTCGTCGCCGCCGCACGTCGCCGTCATGCTCGCCGAGATTCAAGAGCAGCAGGCGCTGATGAAGGCTTACGAGATAATCATGAAGAAAATGCAGGCTGAGATTGATAGAAAAGGTTCGCAGATCTCTTCAATGAATTACAGCCTCAGAGAAGCAGCTCAGCTCAACAAATCCCTGGAGAAGAAACTGAACTTAAGTGGCTGTTTCTCAGTTCTCGACAACGTTAAATTCTCCGACGAAGCAAACCCTTCAGACTTCGTCTTGGTTCTGCGTTACTGTCTGAAATCTGTCAAGAACTTCGTCAAGCTGTTGATTCGTGAGATTCAGTCTGCAAACTGGGATATCGAAGCTGCAGCAATGGCGATTCAGCCCAATGTGATTTTTGCAGAGGAGAGTCATAAAGCTTACGCCTTTGAATCTTACGTTTGCAGACAGATTTTCTCAGGCTTCAACGAACCTGGGTTTTGTACAAACGATGCTTTATTAACTAATAAAGAAGACGCTCGACAGCTTAGGTTCTTCTTCTTCGATCAGTTCCATAAGCTGAGATCGGTCGCAGACGCAATCCACCACCTTAAACAAAACCTTAATTCTCCATTCGCCAAGTTCTTGAAATCAAAGTATTTGCAGTTGGTCCACCCCAAGATGGAGTTTTCCTTCTCAGGGAATTTGAATCAGAGGAAGATGGTGAATTCTGGGGAATTCCCTGAAACGGAAATGTTTCATATCTTCTCTGAGATGTGTAGGAGAGTTTGGCTCTTGCATTGCCTGGCGTTTTCTTATGAGTGTGGGGTTAGTGTGTTTCAGGTGAAGAAATCAGGTAGATTCTCTGAGGTCTACATGGAGAGCGTCGCCGACGGCGTGTTTGCGGCGGAGGACGGCGAGTTGACGGTGGCGTTCACGGTGGTTCCTGGGTTTAAGGTGGGGCACACGGTGGTTCAATGTCAGGTATATTTGTCTCAGGTTCATTGTACCAAGTAAGTTAATGTTAGATATATTGAAGTGTAGTTTTACTTTGGTAGAAACTGTAGTTTACTAAAAAGAAAGTGTAGATTATACATTAAACGTTCTGCAAAGAGTTAATTATACTCGTTAGTACTTATAATAAATATTTCTCGCAGATTATATTGAATAAAGTTCGCTATACGAACATTTCTTTTCAAGGAAACACGGCGTGAGAGCGTGACAGTGTTTTATATTATAATGATGATAAAGAAATAATATTCTTTTTCAAATATGTATTACAAGACAATCTGACCCCACACGGAATACAAAATCTAAGAATTATAGACAGGATGATATGAATTTATGAACTGGAATTTTGTAACATACCATTAAGTAAAATATTTTAAGAGATAATATTTATTTCGTCTGTATCATTTGGTATTCCAAAAATAACCTTAGCGGTGGACAAAAGCAAAATAAAGGGCGGTCAGGCATCAGATTGTGGGGTCGTTATACAAAAAGAAAGAGACGAGGGCCCTATCTTGAAAATTTTAAAAATTACGATATATCAAATGACAATAGAGAACAGATATGGAAACTGCGCAAAGAGATGTTCAATGTACGGTCGGAATTGTCTAGCTAGATTCGCCATTTTTTTTCTTCCTCGAAGTTTTTATGATATTTTAACCGTGAAATAGAGAAAAACTGAAGTTGAGAAAAGACTAATGGATATTTTATTGACTGATGGCTTAGAACTACTACACGTGATGAACATATATATAGAGTACATCGTAGCAGAATCAATCACAATCAATCATAATAATGAGCACTAAATAGAGGGATTTCCTTTATTGACCAGACTACCATATGTAATAGAATATATTACTATTTGGGATCATTGATATCATCCATAACATTTGACAAAATCTTCTGATTGATATCATCTCCTTATTTCTCCATAATTAGTGGATTGACCTAATCCCCCCTTATCACTCCATAATTTGTGGGATTCGCCTTATTACTCCTAGGTCATCCACTTGATACTATATTGCCAATACCCTCCAGCAAACTGAGCCGAGGTTGAAGGCACAGTTTGGCGCGAAACGAAGCCAGTGTAGCTTTCGAGACAGATTTGGTGAAGAGGTCGGCAATTTGATCCGTCGAAGGAATATGTTTAGTAACAAGTAGCCCAATAGCAACACGTTCACGTACAAAATGGTAGTCCAGTTCGATGTGTTCACTGCGTGCATGAAAGACTGGATTGACTGTCATGTATAAAGCACTGATATTGTCACAATAGATCGTTGGTGGCGGTTGAACGGGGATGCGAAGATCGTTGAGAAGGTAGGTAAGTCAGGTAAGCTCGGCTACTGTATTAGCCATAGCACGATATTCTGCTTTGGTACTGGAGCGCGAGATAGTATGTTGCTTCTTAGCACACCAAGAAATAATATTCGAGCCGAGAAATGTGCAATAGCCAGTAGTCGAGCGTCGTGTCGTGGGACATCCTGCCCAATCAGCATCAGAGAAAGCTGCCAATGTGAGAGTAGTTGTAGAAGTGAGATGTAAACCAGTGGAGATTGTGCCCTTTAGGTAACGAAGGATCCGATGGACGAGTTTCATGTGACCGATCGTCGGTGCATGCATAAACTGAGAGACATAGTTAACACAGTAAGACAAATCCGGACGCGTAAGAGTCAAATACTAAAGTGCTCCCACGATTCCACGATAGTGCTCTGATACCATGTTAAGTGATCACTTTTCCGAAAAGGTTAACCCCTAAGGGAGTGTATCACGTTTTAATTTTATATAATTTATTTCCAACACGCCCCCTCACGTCTAGGCTGATTTCTCTATTATCTAGCCTTAGACGTGCAACTCTCATAAATGGGTGGTCGTGAGGATTCGTACCCAGGACGGGTCCCTAAGCTCTGTAACCAAGAGAAAAACTGAAGTTGAGAAAAGACTAATGGATATTTTATTGACTGATGGCTTAGAACTATTACACGTGATGATCATATATATAGAGTACATCGTAGCAGAATCAATCACAATCAATCATAATAATGAGCACTAAATAGAGGGATATCTTTTCCTTTATTGACCAGACTACCATATGTAAGAGAATATATTACTATTTGGGATCATTGATACCATCCATAACCTTTGACAAAATCTTCTGATTGATATCATCTCCTTATTTCTCCATAGTTAGTGGATTGACCTAATCCCCCTTATCACTCCATAATTTGTGGGATTCGCCTTATTACTCCTAGGTCATCCACTGATACTATATTGCCAATAGAAATAACATCAAATTACCAAAAGGATAATGCATCTTAAAATTTGACATGATAATAATATACATGTCACATGATCTATTCGCATCTGCTTTTTTAATATCGAGTGAATCTGTTACACTATAAACTTGTTCGACGTGGTTTACATCGTCGTTTGTAGATTAGAGAGTCAGTTTTATAAATTACTCGATCCATGAAGTCAGTTAGCAAATATAATATATTATATATATAATCAGGAATTTTATGGTGTTCACCTTAAGTTAGCACCTTACGTGGGCACATGTCGATTTGGCACTGATTCGTGCAATGTCGACATGCCACGTCAACATTAAATGATATGTGACACTAGTTAACACGTTCTAGATATCATTGGTCGACATCTTGGAAGATGATGTGGCACGTTTACGCACACAGAATAATGCCACATAACAGGTGCCACATAAAGCATAAACATGCCACATCATCTTTCGAGATGTCGACCAATGGCACTAGAATGTGTTAATTAGTGTCACATATCACCTAATGTTGACGTAGCATGACGACATTGCACGAATCAGTGCGAAATCGATGTGAGCACCATTAAATTCATCTATATATAATTTATCATAAATGGCAATCTATCTATATAAACATGTTCTCTTTCCAAGTTCTCAATTTTTTGTGCTGCATCAATTCTTAGTTTAGGTATGGGCCGGCCCATATTTTGTCTACCATAGCAGTTCCTTGATCATTTTCAAAGGCAACATGTACGCATACCAAGTATTTATGCAATTCATACTATAATACATAAATATATATAACATCAATTATATTAAGTAATATATAATTTAATATATTATATATATGAAATTAGAACAGCAATTTAATTGTGTATTGTTTTAATTTAAATAGAAAAAAACTAATTTTTGATGGAATAACTAAAATAAATTAAAAATTGAAGGGCAAATTGGTTATCGTGAGGGTCTCAACAATATCAATATATGTAGATATATACTCATCTACATATATACTCATATACATGAGATATATCACTTGCAATATTGGATCTTGCTTTTTCTTTTTCACATGTGGTGGTCCAATTCCTCCAGGGAATATATAGTGAATTGCAATATTGAAAAAAAAAGAAAGAAACAACTATGATCGTTTCTTGGCACTTTTCTGAAGTTCTTTTTTTTTTTTTTAAAAAAAAACTTTTATGGTTTCAAGTGTTCATACGAACACACCAATGACTAGGGTTTCGCCTCATGGGATAATTAAATTAACCGAAAGTCTCTGCAAATGACTGCTACCTAACTTAACATGGAATTTGAATTATTGAATAGACGCAATATAAAGTCAAAATGAAGTGATCTATTTTCCTACATCAAGTTGGAATGAAACGAGACAACTTATTCGTCTTAGACTAGCTTTAGTTTCAACGGGCACGTGAACTTCGTTTTCATGATGATTTATATTATATATATATATATATATATATATATATAGTATGAGTAATGTTATGGTGCTCACCTTGCGTGAGCACCTTCGTGAGCATCAATCACATCAACGCGCCAAATCAGCATATAATGGAATTTTTTATTGATCTATAACCTACACATGGGATTAGTGAACCCGTCGGGGTTGATTTGGCATGTTGACGTGGCACAAAAAAATGCCACACAACAGGTGCTCACGGATGGTGCTCACGCAAGGTGAGCACCATATTTCTGTATATATATATATTCATAGGCAATGATCATAAACCTCAAACTTATACCAACAGTAACAATTTACGGACAAAGTTGTATTTAGTTTAGCAATGTCATGGACAGAAATAGAAGAGTCCATTACTCATTGATGGTGAAAAGTTAACATAAATGCCTGCGTCTATATTAATATCGAAACTGTTACCGAATGCATTTGTCTATCTATGTACATCACTCCATATTCCGAGTCTTTTCTTTATATCGATACACGTATATTCATATCGTATCTATGCATATGGGTATTATATATATATATATATATATATTGATATTAAATGATTGTGAATAATATTTATATTAGAAGGTCTTGACAATACAAATGGTGAGATTGCTACTTTTGGCCTGACTTTACATTATGAAGAAATCCTGATCGGATCACTCAATCGAACGAATTCAAACCAGAGAATTGCGTGGGAAAATCAGAATTCTGTTTTTCATTGATTAAACTGTAAAACCCGCGTTCTGTACAATACCACTGTAGCGCTATTTAAATCGTTTAACTATTTACAGATAATTACTAAAATACCCCTGTTAACTAATTTACAAACATTTAACTACTAATGAACTGTGAACGGCTTTTGCATCCTTTTCTTCTGCGAGTCTTCCTTCGTCGTGGCTTGATACTTCTTCAGCCCCCCCTCAAGATGAGCGTGGGGCAAACTCAGGCTCATCTTGGACAAAAGAGAATGGAAGTTGTGCGGGTGAAGAGACTTGGTGAAGAGATCAGCAAGGTTCAGCGAAGAGGAAACATGTGTGGGTGAGATGAAACCTGTTCGATACTGATCCCGCACTACATGACAATCAATTTCAATATGCTTAGTGCGTTCATGGAAAACAGGATTAGATGTAATATGGATGGCGGCCTTGTTATCGCAATGCAATGGAATGGGAAGAGATGGAGAAAGTTGTAAATCTGAGAGTAGATAAGATAACCAGCGAAGCTCCCGAACTGTTGAAGCCATGGCTCTGTATTCTGACTCGGCTGTGGAGCAAGAAATTGTTGATTGCTTCTTGGCCTTCCATGAAATCAGACTAGTGCCAAGCATCACGCAATACCCTGTCAATGAATGTCGAGTAGTCCGACAAGAACCCCAATCTGCGTCGCTGAAAGCATGAAGTTCCAAGTCTGAATTCCTGGAATAAAATAGTCCAACAGAGAGTGTGTGTCTCAAGTATCGAAGGATGTGTTGAATTGCTTGCCAATGGGATGCTCGTGGAGCATGGACAAATTGGCTCATCTGTTGCACCGCAAACGTGAGATCAGGCCGAGTATAGTTCAGATATAACAATCTACCAACAAGGCGGCGGTACTGCATTGGATCCTCCAGTAAGGGACTTGAATCTTGATCAGCACTGAGAAAGATAAGACCTCCAGGCAGAGGTGTGGAAACAGGCGAGCTATCAAGCATGTGGGCGTCCCTCAAAAGATCCATCACATACTTTCGCTGACTGATGTACATGCCCTCATCAGTGCGGGCAATTTCCATGCCCAAAAAGTATTTGGCTTCTCCTAGATCTTTGATGGTAAATGCATCATCCAAAAAGGCTTTCACTTCCTGCATTTTTGCCTCTGATGTCCCTGTTAACAAGATGTCATCAACATAAACAAGCAGAAATACTTGACAGTGATCATTCACAAGCTTAAAAAAGCAGTGATCGTGGGCAGACTGTACAAAGCCAAAGGACAGCAACTTGGTGGTGAATTCCAGATTCCATTGTCTGGATGCCTGTTTTAAACCATACAGGGACTTGTGGAGTTTGCAGACCTTGGAAGAATCTGCTGATTTATGGCCCGGAGGAAGTCTCATATAGACCTCTTCATCAATTGAACCGTGCAAGAAAGCATTATTTACATCCAGTTGGTGCAAAGACCAATTTCTAACAGCAGCTACTGCAAGCAGAACTCTTACTGTGACTACCTTGGCCACGGGTGAAAACATTTCTGTATAGTCCTCGCCCTCTGTTTGTGTGAAACCTTTAGCTACAAGCCGCGCTTTATATTTATTCACAGTACCATCTGCATTACACTTCACCCGGTACACCCACTTGCAACCTATCAGCTTCTTACCCTGAGGAGGATCAACAAGCTCCCAAGTTCCATTTGATTCAAGTGCCTGCAGCTCTTGATTCATCGCATCAACCCATCTCTGATCCGTTCTAGCTGAATTATATGTTGATGGTTCCTGGAAGGTTGATAGATTTGCCAGGAATTCTGCATGTTCTGGAGTGAAATCATCACTGTGAGTTATCAGTGGTGACCTTTGAGTAGCCTCTGAGCAAGAGTTGGCAGTCACAAAATCTTTCAGCCATGTAGGAGGCTGCCTCGGCCTTGTACTTTGTCTCAAGTTCAACTGCCCAATTTTCTCTGCAGCAGAATCATCTGGTACAGAATCTGCTGCTGTGACAGGTGTAATAGAAGCTGATTTCTCTCAGACTCAAATACATCATTAAGTCCCATTAGAAACTGCATCGATCTATCCTCCATCTCTCTCTCTTCGATCTTAGATCTAGCTGCAGGAATTATATCTGGCAATGGTCGAAGCTGTTCAAGTTGATCCCACAGATTCCTAATTTTGTTGTAGTACTCTACAATAGTCTGATTTCCTTGTTTCAGGAATGCAATTTCCCTTTTAATCTCATAAATTGCAGACAGGTTCGAGGTATCGTACCTCTCGGCAATTTCATCCCATAATTGTTTAGCATCATGGATGAACATGAAGCTATTTACAATATCCTTAGAAATAGAGCTCTTAATCCAACCAGTAACCATGCTATTCACCTTTCTCCATCGCCGAAACTCAGGTGAATCAGAAGCAGGTTTCAGGTATTTGCCATTAATGAAGCCGACTTTCATCTTAGCTTCAAGTGCTTCCAGCATCGAAATTTTCCAAATCAAGTAGTTTGTAGCAGTCAAAGGAGTAGATACAATCATCATACCAGGATTGTCGGATCCATACAGCATGAAATCCTCATCCTTCTCAGCGACATCGATCGCATTGACTTGAGTTTGATTTTCCGTGCTTCCGGTCTCAGAAGATGCCATTTGCGAACAGAATTGACTTGACAGAGTGAAATTGATTGAACAAGGAACGCTCTATTCAACCTTACACTCTGATACCATGAAGAAATCCTGATCGGATCACTCAATCGAACGAATTCAAACCAGAGAATTGCGTGGGAAAATCAGAATTCTGTTTTTCATTGATTAAACTGTAAAACCCGCGTTCTGTACAATACCACTGTAGCGCTATTTAAATCGTTTAACTATTTACAGATAATTACTAAAATAGCCCTGTTAACTAATTTACAAACATTTAACTACTAATGAACTGTGAACGGCTTTTGCATCCTTTTCTTCTGCGAGTCTTCCTTCGTCGTGGCTTGATACTTCTTCACATTAAGGTAAAAATCAGTGACACTTGCATAAATCCATCTAAAACTTCCGATATTTTCTTGTATTTGTGAGAATCAAAGGCATTAATTCATATTTCATCTTTCTAGAGGTATTAAAAAGTTATTGTATATATTATATTAAATTAAATCATGATTTCATGGCTAGATATTGTGGCCCTGACCAAGCACTGAAGTTCTTGAAAATTTTTGGGTCAAGACCAAACTTAAAAATTTTAGGAAAAAAAGCACCGAACTTGTGGATATGGGAAAAAGACTTTAAAACGCGTCCATACACTTTTCCTCCAACGCTCACGTTCTAAGATAATAATTTTATTTTTAGGGGAATTTATAAGTTATATTCTTTTCCTATTTTATGACTTTGATGTCATTTTGAAACTCGAGCATTGAAAAACGAACAACGTTGTATTTAACCCATCTTGGGAAATAGATGAAATACACAGAAATTATACCAATGATTTAAAAAAAATTCAAGACTGAAACTTTATTTGTGTTATTAGCATCTAGTTTTAGATAAAAACACTCAAATTTAATTTACAATTGGAAAGAAATGGGAAATAAAAACAAGGCTAGAAATGGGAAAAAAATCTATTACATTGGCTTCGTCTCCAAAAGTAGTGTCAAAACTAAATGTGCAACCTCAACCAAACTGCATGAGTAACACAAACACAGATTATACATATATTATATATGTATATCAAGAATCCGAACTACGGTAAAAAAGAATTCATATATAAGGTTGAATGCATACCATTCAATCCCAAGTATCAAAACTCCTCACTATATACGAACCACCCAGAAATTGATCCAAATTTTCCAATCAATCGAAAAAAAAAGAACGAAACCATTTTCCAGGAGAAAAGAAATCTCTATAAGAATACATTCGAAGCTAGTGCCCGACCCCAGGGCTAGGAACCGATCTTAGGATCCGTGGATATGATTTGACCCGATCCACGGTTAATAAGTGGCGAGCGTTGTGTTTTTCGTGGGTCGTCGATACACCATGTCCTTTCTTACTAGGCGTCGAAGATGGCACTTTGCCCTTAGGTAGTGAGGCTAAGTACAAACCTCTCAAATTTTTGTCCGAATTATAACTTGGGACTTTATTTTCTTGCATCTTCGCAGTTTCCATCATCTTCCTTGCACTTGAAGTAGATGACATGGTGATGATGAAGCATATCATAGATAGTAATATGATACCTTTATGAGTCATTTCATGTGTCGAGAGAGAGAGAGAGAGAGAGAGAGAGAGAGAGAGAGAGAGAGAGAGAGAGATTGTATATTTATTGTGTAAGAACAAGAAAAGGTAAGAATAAATAATAATGGTCGGAACGCGTTGGGCCAAGTCAAATATGAAGTTATTAATTCTGATTTACTTTTAGCAGAAAATGAAGAAATATTTTGATACATAACGATCGATGATGTTCTTGAAAATAGTTAATTATGAAAATAAATGCATATCTTTTTTTAATTGCGTTTACTATCTGTAACATTCGAAGCTGTAGAAAGATTTGCATGGCAAAAAAGAAGCCGGCTGGTTACATATAGAGACACGTGTGTAGGAAAAATACATATATGAGGGGTATTCTAGAAATTCGGGTTGGGCCTCCGGTAATTTATCGGTTTATCGAGGCCCACGCACACACGCCACACATGAGGAGGGGTCCCGATATTAGTTTGATGGGGTTCCTTCCTAAAATCAATTGGTGTTAGGAGGAATGACATATCAAGCTTATAAACCATTTCAATTTCTTTGTAGGTTTCGATGTGGGACTTTTTTTTTGCCACACGTGATATTCCAACACTCCCCCCTCACGTGTTAGCCCGTTTCTTTTAATCGGACGGGAACGCTATTCTTTTCGAACTCGTCATATATTTTTAATTGAGTCGGATCTTCCCGCTCTGATACCATGTAGAAATTCGGGTCGTGCCTCCGGTAATTTATCGATTTATCGAGGCTCACGCACATATGCCACACATGAGGAGGGGTCCCGATATAAGTTTGATGGGGTTCCTTCTTAAAACCAATTGGTGTTAGGAGGAGTGGCCCGTCAAGCTTATAAACCATTTCAAATTTTTTTTTAATTCTATATAAAAGACATACATGTAATGAAGGAAAGTAAGAATGATTCTAACACGGAGTCGACAGCGTGATGTGAAGTATACATTTCATAAATAACAAAAATACAATTTCACAATTCTGAATTACATTACATATAAACATCTCATTTGTCATTTCTTATACTTAGCCGTTTCGTATATGTGTATCGTCTTTATATAGGAGAAGGAAATCTCGGAACATTTTTAATGATTAAAACCATTCCTTTGTTGTTGGTCGTTGATATCATGTCCATGTTCAACTTCCTAGTAATATATATTTTCAGATGATATTATTAAATATGCTTATCTTGATTCACTTATTAATCAAGAAAAGTATCGTTGATTAAAACAAAGCAACATGGGTTGTTCGCATTATTGACTAAAGATGATCGTTGATCATTCAGGAACAGTACTCCATATATTTATTATGAAAAAAAGTTACGACTACTATTGCAGAGTCAAAGAGATAAAATCTAACACGTAAATAAGGTTTGTTGAACTGTGATTGAAAAATTGGCACCGATGATGTTCTTGCCGGGATTGTACGGACAGTTGGGTCCGTGGACCATAAACTCTGTACTCACATTAGGACAATATTTGCTTGGTTTTGTAAGATTATAATCGGTGCTTGATTGATGACAATATATATATATATATATGTATACATTAGAGAGTGGGATCGTATAGTGACATACTCAATTTAATATACCCAAATTAATATTTACTCAATTTTCATGATTGGGTTGGGTATCACTATTAATTCTATAAGCTTAAAACAAGTCTGATTGGGCCTATTTGTGGGCACAAATATCCCACCTTTGATATTGTTATATTCTTACCGATTGATTAACATGCTACTAATTATGGGCCATCACAAAGCCTTGCCCCTCCGCTCTCACAAGATACAGTAAAACATCTTTAAATTAATAACATCATTAAATTTTATTAATTTAGATAGTGTGACGTGACCTCGATGTTGTGGCCCGCACATGGCCACCTTGGCCATATGTGTAGTTGCCACCTGGCAGCTTGTCCCAGGCCGGAAGTCCAAAGGCCTTCTCAAGAGCTGGCCTGACAGGGAAGCTGGAAAGTCCCTGCTTTAAGCTGAAAAAGCTGTCTAGAAAAAGGAGCTCCCCCATTGGCCGGCCAGTCTAGTGCGCCTGCCAGCCCTGCCCCGCCAGAAAAAGCAGCCCAGCCACTGGCCAGGCAGCTGAAGAGGCCCTGCCAGCCCTGCCAGACCTGGAAACCCATCCAAGCAAGGAAAGGCCAGCCCAGGCCATCATTCCGCGCCATGCCCTGCGACTGGCCAGCCCGCGCGACCCGTCAGCGCGCCCCATAGGCCAACTCGGCCGGCCCCATTTTGAAGACCCTTGAGCTGCCCCTCCTTGGCGCCTATATAAGGAGCTCCTTGGCCACAAGTTGAGCAAGTCTTCACCCTCCACACACACACACTTAGCTTAGGCACTTGTAGCTTGTAGCTCGTCCTTTGCTTGTATACGATAGAGAGCTTATGCGTGTACATTTCCGATTAATAAAGCAGTTGGATTGGGAGATTCTCCCGTAAATTCTGTGTGTCCTTATTCCGCAAACCCGCGTGTGAGTCTAGGCTTATCGGCAAGGTTCGCCCATACCTTTGCCGGCCGGTCAAGTCCCGCTTTTGAGCAAAAATAAATTCTAAGTAAAGTGAGGTCGTGACAAGTTTGGTATCAGAGCAAAGGAACAGTACCCCATGTGGGGTGGCGCTTGAAGGCGCAAAGAAGAAACCAACTGAAATGAAGGACGATCAATTTAATGAATTGGACAAGAAAGCCAGATCGGCTATTATCTTAAATCTCTCTTACGAGGTTTTACAAGAAGTTGCTACGGAGACGACGGTCATGGGTATGTGGGATGTGTTAAAAGCTATCTACATGAAGAAGACTAAAGAGAATCGGCTTTGTTTAAAGCAGAAGCTATACAGTATGAAAATGACGGAAGGTACTTCTATTCTCTCGCATCTCGATAAATTCGATTCTATCATTATTGATTTGGCGAACGTAGAAGTAAAAGTGACGGACGAATATCAGGCCATAATATTGTTGTGTTCCCTTCCCTCGTCTTTAAAACATTTTCGTGGCACGATTATATACGGAAAAGACACAATATCATATTCTAGTGTCAAATCCGCATTACAATCGAAAGAACAGATAGACAGGGATATTACGGGAGAAACAAGTGGTAGCCAGGCAGAAGGCCTGATTGCACGAGGACGACCAGAACGTAGAGACGCTGAAAGTAGCAGATCTAAAGAAAGGTCAAAATCCAGGTACAGAAATAAAGTCTGTAATTTCTGCAAGAAATTGGGTCACACTAAAGCTGATTGTTTTAAATTAAAAAATAAGGAGAAAAATAATCCGCAATTTAATAAACCTGCCGCAGCTAGTTTAGCTGCTGACGAGAGCGATGGAACTATTTTTGTAGCAACTGCAAATATTGTTAGGTCTGATAATGAGTGGATCTTAGATTCGGGTTGTTCTTACCACATAAGCCGGAGTAGAGATTGTTTTTCCACATATGAAAATTTTGATGGTGGATATGTCTTAATGGGAAATGATGCTCCGTGTAAAGTTACTGGTAAAGACACAGTTAGGATCAAGATGTTCGACGGAATCATCCGAACGCTCACAGAAGTCAGACATGTTCCAGATATGAAGAGAAATCTTATCTCTTTAGGCACACTTGAATCTCAAGGGTGCAGGTTCTCAGGTGAAGGTGGAGTTTTGAAAATTGCCAGATGTGCCCTTGTCGTGATGAAAGCTTGCAGGTCTGGAAACTTATATATTTTGCAGGGAACTACAGTTACAGGTTCCGCTGCTGTTTCGACATCCGGGGGTTGATACCACGAGATTATGGCATATACGACTTGGACACATGGGAGAAAAAGGCTTGACGATTTTAAGCAACCGGGACCTACTTTGCGGTCAAAGTACTCGTAAGATGGACTTTTGAGAACATTGTATTTTTAGGAAGTAGAAACGAGTCAGCTTCAATTCGCCAGCAGTCCACAGGAGGAAAGGTACTTTGGACTATATTCATTCTGATGTATGGGGTCCTTCTCGTGTTCCTTCCAAAGGTGGTGCAGATATATGTTGACTTTCATCGATGATTTTTCAAGGAAAGTCTGGGTCTATTTTCTTAAACAGAAAAGTGATGTTTTCCTAACATTTAAACAATGGAAAGCTTTGATTGAAAAGCAGACAGAACAAATCAAGCGGTTGCGCACAGATAATGGCTTAGAATTTTGCGGAAGCGAGTTCAATGAATTTTGCAAGAATAAGGTATTGCTCGACATCACACTGTTCGAATGACGCCTCAACAAAATGGTGTTGCCGAGCGCATGAATAGAACGCTTTAGAGAGAGCTCGATGTATGATCTCCAATGTCGGGTTGACAAATGATTTTTGGGCTGAAGCTATCGCCTCAGCATGCTATGTTGTCAACCGGTCATCATGTTCACCGATCAACTTCAAGACTCTTGAGGAAGTTTGGCCATGTACTCCTGCTGATTACTCCAACTTAAGAATATTTGGGTGCTCAGCTTATATGCACGCACTGTTTTAAAATGCGTCGTATCGTGCGTGTTATAGCGCGTAGCGTTAATTTTAGTAGAAACGCAATGACGCGTAACAAAAAAAGCGCTACAGTTCTTCTGACACTTACTATTGCAAGTAGAGCTTTTTATTGTGATGTGCCACTCTGCTTTGATGATGTAACACGTGATTGACTAACTTATTGCTTTCAAAAAACAAAGACTAACATATTTCTATTTTCGTTTTTTAATTTTTTTCAAACTTTTTAATTACATCCACCAAATTATAAAAAGCTAATTATTAATATAATCTATCTGATAAAAATAATAAATTTATCTAACTTGTTCTTTGTTTAAAAACGATCAAAATGACATGCATATCTTATATTTTTCGATATCAGTTAGAATTATTTTCTAAATACTGCATTTTTTAAGTTTAGGTTCCCTAAAATTTATTAGTTATTTTTTAATATTTTTTATTGCTGGCTCAACAGACTGAATTAGATTTAAAAATTCTATTAACTCCTACGTAACAGTTTGTTAATATATTTTATGTATATTTTTATTGTTTGATATATATTCTTAGATTTTACATATATTATCGAATCCAAATTTAATATAAAGCTTACTAAATAATGTGCTTATGATTAGTTTTGTTATATGTTATATTTCGTAAAGCAATAAGTTACTTGTCCGAAATAGTCACGCAATACGCTACGTTATTTACGCTACACGCTATCTGAATCGAAACGCGTCGCATTGCTTTACGCATTTTAAAACACTGTATGCACGTAAACGAGGGAAAGTTAGAGCCTAGAGCTAAAAAGTGTATTTTTCTCGGTTACGCTTCGGGGGTGAAAGGATATAGATTATATAATCCTGATCCCAAGACACCCAAATCATAATTAGCAGAGATGTTACATTCAATGTTTAAAAACGCGTGACGCGCACCACGACGCGTTTTGGCTCTTGAAGCGCGTAGCGTAAATAGCGTAGTGCATTGCGTGAGTATTTCGAGCAAGTAAATTACAATGCAGGAAAATGTAATATATAACATAAATATGTTATATTATATATCTACAATAATATATTTAACTCATTCATTCTAATATATATAAATACAATAGAAATTAGAGATAAAAAAGAAGGAAATAAAATAACAAAAGAAAAAGAAGGAATAAAATAACAGATTTTCTCTCTCCAATTACATATTCTATATATTATATATATAGATATATATATAAAGTTTAAAGTAATTACTATCCGACCTTCGTCACTCCACATGAGGCATTCGATGACTGGAAAGCTATGCTAAAATGCCACGTGGTCTAGCCTAGCAGAAGGAGTAAAATCAGTCATTCGGTGTCTTGACCGACAAAAATGATAAATAAATAGAAAAACCAAAATAAAAAAGATACGCTAAATAATCCGCGCGTTGTCACGTTTTCAAGAAAATGAAGGCCTACACGCTTTAAAAACACTGGTTACATTTGACGAGTCTTCTATGTTACATCCTTCAAAAGAGTCTTCTAATTCTTCTAATCAAGAAAAGAAGGATAGTGTACACAGCGAGGTAGATCTCGAGATCAACAAAGATCCTTCAGATGATCCTGCTACGAGTTCAACGGATCAAGAGGATGAGCCAGAACCTGATTCAGATCCTGTTGAAGATGAAAGCACCGAGAAGGAATATTCTATAGCTAGAGATATACAGAGACGGGAGATTCGACTACCACAGTGGTACGTGAATTTAGTGCCGTACGCTTTATCAGTGGCGCAAGAAACAGGTGGAGCCGGCGAACCTTCTACCTATTCGGAGGCAATAAGCGATGTAAATTCTGATAAGTGGCTGGTAGCGATGAATGAAGAAATGGAGTCTCTGCACAATAATGCTACTTGGATTCTTGTGCCTCCGCCGAAGAAAAAGAAAATCGTCGGATGTAAGTGGGTCGAAGAAATAAGGCTTATCTGGTTCTGACGATGCAAGGTATAAGGCACGATTAGTCGCGAAAGGCTATAGTCAGGTACAAGGTGTTGATTTTAATGATGTATTCTCACCTGTCGTTAGACATAGCTCTATCCGTGTATTACTTGCATTCGTTGCCATGTATGATTTGGAGTTAGAACAGCTTGACGTCAAGACAGCGTTCTTACATGGCGATTTAGATGAAGAGATTTATATGAAGCAACCCGAAGGCTTCATAGTTGAAGGAAAAGAAGACCGAGTTTGTTTGTTTAAGAAATCCTTAAACGGATTACAGCAGTCTCCAAGACAGTTATAAACGGTTTGATTCTTTCATGTTGAGTCATGGTTTCTCAAGAAGCAAGTATGATAGTTGTGTTTAATTCCGGAAGTTAACTGACAGTTCGTTCATTTATCTATTGTTATATGTTGATGACATGCTCATTGCATCTAAGAATCTTGCAGAATTCACCAGTTGAAGGCCTTATTGAACGGTGAATTTGAAATGAAGAATTTAGGAGCAGCTAAGAAGATTCTTGGTATGGAGATTAGATGTGAGAGGAGCTGGTAAGTTACACCCGACCCAGAAAAGTTACATCAGAAAGGTTTTGGAGAGATTTGGCATGAGCGATTCCAAACCGAGAGAATAACACAAATAGTGTTATTTTTAATAGTGCTGTTACAAAATTAGACAACTTTCTCACCCTATTACAAAACTAATCAACTTTTTCAATTGAATTATTAGCATTTCCGTTTTCACCACAAATCTTTTTAATATTACTTTTCTTCACCATAATTATCACAAATTCTCAACATAATTATCAATAATTATATTTCTAACCAAAATCTTTCTTAACACTTCCATAAACTATAAAATCTCATATTTCCGTCTTAGTAATTCAATACTAAGATTTAATATCGAATATATTAATAAGAAAATAAGATCCAAAAAATCATAAGTCAAAATCAATAAGAAATATAATCCATTTTATATCGTAATAACTTGATATATGCAAAGAACGGAGATAGACCGCCTGAAAAAAAGAACAACATTTATGGCCTGAAAACGTCCACCTTTTATATAGTTGTTGGGATAGAAAAGCTACAAAACATTCTGTTCGTCCATACAACACAGTTACTATGACCGCGGTTGTTATTACTCCAGTTAAGCCAGGTCGTCATCCTCGAGTTCACCATGTTAATCTCGAAGACCGTTCTTGTACGTGTGGCAATTGGTTAGTTTGCAAGATTCCATGTTCACGTGCAATGCAAGTAAGGAAATAATAATAATAACATTTATTATTATTATTGTTATTAATAGTATTATTATTGTAGTAGTTGTTATATAATTCATGTTGATATATTTTCTTTAAGGTTTGCAAGCATTTTAAAGTCGATCCATGTGAATATGTTCCCTATAATTTTAGAATTGAGATTTCGGAGAGAACATATTCTTATCGGTTTGAGTGTCCATTAGAGGAGTCACGTAATGCTCCTTTTCATCTAATACATAATCCTTATTTACGTCCACGTAGAAAGGTCGGACGTAAGCGATCACGAAGATATCCATGTGAAATGTATCGAATGTCTCACGAGAAAAACGCAAGAGAAACTATGATGAGTTGTGATAAATTTTTCTAGAAGTTGATTTTTGTTGAATAATAGTTATTTGAATGTTCTATGGATTATTAGAAGTTTTCTTGAGTTTTTCTGTTTGTTAATGCTTTAGATAATACTTCTTAATATATATATGCCAAGATGAAGAATGTTATGTATGGCTGATTTTCGATGGTAAATGAAAAAAATAATGATTAAAAAACTTTTGGGGTTAAAATATAATAAAGGGGAATTGTTTTGCTTATTTGAAATAATAATAGAGAAAAAAGTAATATAAAAAAAGATTTGAGGTGAATACTGAAAATAATATTAGTACAAATTGAAAAAGTTGATTAGTTTTGTAATTGGGTGAGAAATTTATCTAGTTTTGTAATAGCACTATTAAAAATAACACTATTTATGTTATTCTCTCCAAACCAGTCAGCACTCCTCTTGATAGTCATTTTAGGCTAAGCGCTGCTCAGTCACCATCATCAGATGAGGAAGAAGCGTACATGGCACGAGTTCCTTACTCGAGTGCAGCCGGCAGTATTATGTATGCAATGGTATGTACACATCCTGATATTTCACAGGCTGTTAGTGTTGTTAGCAGGTATATGGCTAATCCAGGGAAAGAACACTGGCAAGCAGTAAAGTGGATTCTCAGATACTTGAAGGGTACTCTAAGCTTTTGTTTGGAGTTCGGCAGAAACAGTGATACTCTCGTTGGCTTCGTCGATACAGACTACGCAGGTGATCTCGATAAACGACGATCTCTTTCTGGTTATGTATTTTCTATTGGAGGTTGTGAAGTTAGCTGGAAAGCTACTCTACAACACGTAGTGGCGTTGTCTACTAGTGAAGCAGAATACATGGTGATTACTGATGCGATCAAGGAAGCATTATGGGTGATAGGGTTATTCAGCGAATTAACTCATAATCAGGGAGTTATTACGATTTTCTGTGATAGTCAAAGTGCGATTCATTTGACTAAGGATCAGATGTATCACGAAAGGACTAAGCATATTGATGTTAAGTATCATTTTATTCGTGATATCATTGCAGATAAGAATGTGTTTATCAAGAAGATTAACACGAAGGATAATCCCGCGAATTTGTTTATGAAGGCTCTTCAAGTTTCAAAGTTCAAGCATTGCTTGGACTTGATTGGTGTTTTAAAGTTGGTGAACTAGCCTGTTGGGGCTAAGGTCGGAGGGAGAAAAAGGTATTACTAATCAAGGTGGAGTAATTTCAAAATCTCGGTCAAGGTGGAGATTTGTGATGTGACCTCGATGTTGCCAAAGGAACAGTACCCCATGTGCTATTTGAAAAGTCCAATTCATATGAAAAGAAGAAAGTGAGGGGGCAGCTTTATTTTTTATCAGACGCACACATTGAAGACTTGGACTGCTTGTGTTTACACAAGCAGTCGAGGCAAAACTTTTGCCTATAAAAGGCAGAGCTAGTCGAAGGCAAATGACACCACCAACTAATCTTCGTCTTCTCCGATTATTTCTGTAGCTTACTCCTTATATTGTTGTAGCTACTTTTGTATCACGTCAGTATACGTGTCTGTATCACTCCAAATAATAAAGAAGTTCTACCCTCCGACCCGTGGACGTAGGTCATTCTGACCGAACCACGTAAATCTCGTGTCACTGTCCAAATTTATTTTTTGTCTCGTTTATTTTTTATCGTCTCGGGCAAATAATTATCGGGGATTTCCGCATATACTAACATATAGTTATTAATATATCGTTAACTTAATATTAATTAAAAGAGATATTTTTAAAATAAGCTATTTCTTAGTCAATGCCAACGACGGAATGAATCAAATTAGAACAAGAGTGAATAATATTCATATTACATACAATTATATCACATAAAATAACTTATCAATAATGATATTCACCAGTTTATTAGTTGTAATGATATTTTAGATATATGACATGATGGCCATTGCAAAACTCATGAATATTTTATCATTGTAATAGTTTAGCAAATTATTACCAAATATATAATCGTAATATTTATGACTTATTAATTTAAAGTTAATGGGACTTAATGTCTATAAAGTGATTTTCCAAAAAATTATTATATTATTATCTTATTGAATTTAATAATTTTTTTTACGGAGGTCCAAGTCGGGACCAGACGATTTTATTAATTTTGAGAGTTTATTAATTTCTTGAGTATTAATTTATAGAGGTTTTACTGTATATAGATAAAAAAAAAATTGAAGTAATTTTTTGAAAAGCTATCGTTTGGAAAAAAATTAGCATGCTACTAATTTTTAACGTGGAAACTTTTGATAAGACGAAGTTTAACTCATTATGCAAACTCTAGAGAAGATTCAATTGTTTCTAACGACGATCGGAGTTTTTTTTTTTCTTTGAAGGTAACGACAATTCAACTACATTTTTCTTGTTTTGTAACAGTATGAAATATTTTTTATACTAAAACAAATGGTCGAAGATGTAATAAATTATTCCATGAATTTTTTTTATGTGACCAATGCTACAACAGATAAGATAAAAACCAAAGAGCCTGTCGGGGTTTAGTTTAGAGTTGTTGATCAATAGTTATCGAAGGTGTAATCAATTGTTTACCACTAATGACGTTTTTCAAGGGAATCTCATCTAACGCTATGAAAATGCACGTGTAACGTGTGGGGGCACATCTCTCGGAAATAACGGGTAATTAAAATGCTTGTCTCCATATCCATATATCTAATCCTATAATGAAATAATATTATAAGTTTTAAGTGGTGATATTTAGTTAATTGATTGCAAGGGCTGTCACGGGTTCCTTAATGAAGAATCTATTGGGTTCTTTCGAGTGGAAATACCGTTACTTCACTAAAACAAACAAACTTTATTATATCGAATTTTTTCTAGCCAAGTATATAGTAACATTTGGGGATTTTCTTACAGGATATTTATATTTAACTTCCACCAATTATATGTCACGTGGTTGAATTTTATGGTATTAATTCATCCAATATTTACTGCCGTTAGTCAAAATAATTGACTTTTATACAATATTGATAATTAACATATTAATGATGATTTATTCTTCCCTATAAACATGATACATCTATACAACTCCATTAGATGTTTGACACACAATCACAAATTCAAATTTGTAATATCGATGTGAATTGGATGTCTACTAGCTTGATTGAAGTTCGATTTCAAACTCATAATTGTCGAGTTCAATCTCGACGCAATCGTAGTCCGTCGAATATTTTATTTTTTTTTATTACATTATGAGACTATAGGTTATTTTATCAAGTTTAAAAATTGTTAAGCTCAAGCTTGATGTAACTAGACAATCTCACGAACTAAACTGGAGCTTAATTATTTAAAATAACTCTTAGTACAATATATCGTTTCAATTTCGAGCTTGAGCCTCAAAGATCAACTCCTTGTTTCCAATCTATATATGGGATCTCTAATTACTTATACTGTACCTTACGTATTTATTAGTTTCTATCTGTAAATTAACTGGAAACAGATGGGAAGTAATATTTAAAGGAGGTGTAGCCTGCACGACTAGTCCATTCATATATTATAGTTTGATTGGATCAAAGTCAACTGTGATGACAACCGATTAGGTTTTTCATTAGATATCTTAGTGATGCAAGTTGTAACGTTGGATGCACGAAGAAGATAGTTTTTTTTTTCTTTTTTCTTTCCTCTGTCAAGTAGAGTATATTTATCGAATAATGCAACTTGTCAAGTTGTGTTTCCTTAAAGAAACATTTCACCTATTCTTGAAAATCAAACGTATTTGATGCCAAATCTTACGGTACCCAAATGTATAAAAAACATGTAAACACATAAATGACGTATGATATACAATTTACTTATTTTTGAATAAATTATCCAAGACCCAAGTTGACAAGTTGTCTCGCCATATGAATTAGTGATATATTTTTCCAATTATCATATATATTGAATTAAAATAAAAAGTCATTACTATGCTTAGACCATCTCCAACCAATACAAATAATCAGACCTAGACATAAAAAAAAATATTCAAACCACACTCAAACGCATACCCAAAATGGGTTATATGTCATTTTCTCTCTCCTCTAAACACATACATGCGTTTTCATTTGACACTACATAAGTTTATTATCTCTCAAAAAGTAACACATACTAAATTTAATAATAATTTTTATTACATAAATTACTATTCATTTTTTATTATTTAATTGTTTATTAATATACCATATGAATAATGTTCAAAATTGTAAATAAAATATTTATACTATTTATTAAAAAATTTAGTCCAAGAAAATACTATTTATTTATTATTTGGATAATATTGAAAATTTATAACATATGTAGGTCATGTTAAAAAATTTAAAAAACTGATGTGAAATAGAATATTGGAAAAATATTTTGTTAATGAGTTTAATGGTTGGAGAAGAATTACTGCATTTGATTTTGTGAATGAGTTTGCGTTTGAGGATGAGTTTTTGGATTGGAGATACCTTAATAACCTCAGTTTGAACATATATTATATTGATTAATAAATAAGTACGTTATTATAGAAATAAATATTTATCACGTGAAATCAAACGTAACCTAATCATATACATGTAATATTGTTTAACTTGCTCATGAAAGAAAACAACGGGAAGAAAGAACCCGATCCAGATAATAATAACACCACTCAACCAATCAAAACACTTTCCTTTTCTCTTATTTTAATTTCCCCAACCACTACACTGAAAACCCACCAATTATAATAATCCAATTTAAAAAAAAAAACCCTTTTTCTTAAAAAACCAAGAAAAGCCAACCAATGCGTTCATGTCATTATCTCGTGGAGCCTCACGACGCTCAATTATGTATATCATCTTCAACAATAACAATTAAAAAAAAATGAAGAAAAGTTAAAAAAAATTATATGTATGTGGTCCCCACGTCCTCATCAACAACTACGCCGCCACCTCCCTCCAATCCATCCCTCGCCGGAAAACCTTCGAACACTCCGGCAACTCGCCGAGATCGGCAAAGAACGGCTCGTCGTCTTCTCTTCTCCCCGCGAAGATCATCGCCGCCATTTCGTCGTCGGCGTTATTACACTTGTCGTCGGTCAAAATCGGACACTGATCTAACACCGTACTGTACATCGTCGGCTCAAAATCAAACCACCCAAACTCGCCGGCCCCTTCGGCGAATTTGAGTACAGTCGGCGCTGCTTGTTCGTGAGATTTCTGAGGCGTATTCTTCGACATAGTAGCTGGTTTTTTCTCATCTTCTTCTTCGTAGCATTCTTCTTCTTCTTCGTCTTCCTCGGACATGGACATATTAGCTGTCCCAGCAACAGTTGTTTCAATTTGTGTAATAACATGATTATTGATTCTACTGTGATGGTGGTTTCTTGAATTAGCAATGGGTGAGGAATGATTGTGTTCGCAAGAATAAGTAATTAGAAGCAAATTAGGGTCCGATCTGCTCCTCTCCACTTGTTTTCTTGCTGGGCATCCCTTTGAACTGCTGCATCTGTAATAACCTCTGCAAAAATCGTAATAACAATAATTTCTTATGAATCAGTCAAGTCACAAAAAAAAAAAAATTGAATCTTTTTTGAATGATGGTACCTTGGATAAGGTGAACCTTTGATGGGTTTTTGACCGTATTTTCTCCATGCCCAAGAATCAGAAGGTGGAGCACTCATATGATCACCTTTAACCCTAAACCCTTCAATGTCTTTGATCGGCACGGTAATCACTCGCTTCTCGGCGGCTCGCCTGCTTTGTAATAAAATAAAAATGGAAGAAGAAAAAAAGCCCCTCTTCATCAGTACATATGTAATAATTTAACATGATTTATATGATGATTCAATTTTCAACTAACCCCATGCACATGAGCCCAAAGATAAAAAAATAAAAATCAAAATGATAAGCAATGTTTTTTCTTTGTATTTTTTATTCTTGTGTGCATCTTTCACCTAACCCCAGCTCTCATTTACCATTATGAAAAAGAGAAACGAAGACAGAGACAGGAGGAGGAGAAAAAGATGAAAGGGATTACGAGTTAAATTAAATCAAATAAATAGTATCTTGTTTGTGAATTAATATTGGGTTAACTTTATTTACCTTCTTTTGGAAGACGAAGTAGAGGCGACCTTGGTATCGTTCGAAGCTGTGAAACGCGGCGAATCGCTGCTGTTTTCTGTGGAGTTATCGGTTTCTTGTTCTTGCTCGATCATGAGTTGATGGTTATTATACGATGACATAGCTGCCATAATCTTGTAATAAGAGGACCAATTCCACTTGTGTTTGATGAGAGAAGAGAAATAGAGAGATGGCGAGAGAGAGAGAGAGAGAGAGATAAATGGAGATTGATGGAAACAAGAAATAGAGAATGAAGTGATGAGAAGGTCGATGGTTTATAATATTGGTCCGAATATGGAGACAGATGCTTGTATTGAAGATAGGATTATAATAATAATAGAAGACGTGCAAATCAAATGTTGAAGTAATCCAAAGTTGATTAAATTTTTTAATGGCAATGTGAAAGGGATCTTAATATTATTGATTTATGTGCTGTACAAATGGCCCCTTAATGGTGTGATTACTTAGTGGTTTCTCTTGTAATCTTTTGGGGTTTCCATCTTTCCTTAATTATTTTTATCCTTTGTTTATATCCAAAGGGTCGTTATCTAAATTTTGTCTTATTCAACAATTAATATAAAAAATTTGAAATGGAAAGCATGAATCATGATATCACGAGCTCGATGTTTACATACATAATTATATATTGGATATTTATCCAAGTAATTGCATATTGTATTATGTGATGGTTTTGTAATAATACTACTCATGTATTAAATATATGACAGCTTTGTCTATGTATTTGTGCGCGTATATACATACATGTACATGTTCATCAAGATTGGGACCACGCCGATTAAATAATGGAGCAATAATGGAGAAGAGAAATAGTTAATCAGATGCTTTAATAATTAATGAAACTGAAGTTGGATATACATTATCTCAATAATTTGTCCGATTCATCCTATACGTTAGCTGAGGCTTCTGTGATGTAATTTCCCACCGAATAAGAGTCAAATAAACATAAAGTCAACAGCGTGCCATATTATTATCCTGTATGGGCTTTTCGTTCAATTAGGAAACCAAAATTTCTAAATTTGTATCGCAAATACCAATTTTTTTTGTATCCGATATGATATATAGATTATTTTCACCCACTTGGCTGCTGAATAACCCAGGATTTCCGCCCTATTTAAGTTTGGAAATCTATCGGACATATGATACTAGTTATCGAATTTGCAATTGTATAATACAATAACAAAATTATAAATGGCTCAAATTTTTAAAAATATCAGTTACAAGCTATAAAACTATGATTCTTTGGGCTAAATCTTACAAAAGTATCTCGTTCTATTGCACATACCGTAGTTGGTTTATGTGTAAAGGAGGCTAAACCATCGCTTTTATTAGTCATTAAAAACGAGGTTGTCTTGACGTTGTTTGTTCTTAAATGAATATTCGTTACTGTCACAATTTCTTTAATAAATTTTTAAGCCGGCCAAGTATATATATTTTGATTGATCCCCTTCATCCCATGCGCTTTGATTATGAGTGATAGCGACTATATTTTAAGTATCGTTATATATGCAATTGTTTTCTCTTTGTTTTTATCTGTAAAGGAGTTAGTCGTAGTACTCCCACTAAGTTCATTGTGAAGAGAATCTATAACTCACCGTAGCATATAAGAGAGATCTTAAATTTTAGTTGAATTAATTCCCTACTTTATGTGTGACCCGGCCTTAGCCACACACAACAATCAAGGGATTTGAACCAATGGGGACGTTTTCAACTTCAATTCTTGACTAGGTAGGTTTGATGAATTATCTTATGTACAAAAAAAAAAATTCAACCATCTAACCAAAATACTTGGGCTTTATTAGAACATCAAAAGGGCTGTTTCTTTGTGTGGGCTTAGAACAATTTATTGAAGGCAACTTTATGTCCTTGTTTTGCAACCAAATGGAAGTCTTCTTTTGGTCAAATGCATGTTTTCTTCAACTTACAACGAACTCTCTCCACAGAAGGAGAACACACCATCCTCATGAAGAGGAAGAATATCTCTCACAACAAGAGAAAACAAATCCCGAAAAGGGAAAGAAACTCCAAAAAATGGAGACAAGAGCTCTCACATGGAGGGAATAAACGAAACAAATTGGAAAGCTATAAAATAAGATGAACAAGGAAAGAGGTGTTCCCCGACTCTTCTCACCAGTGAGAAGAGAAGGGGAGATGGTCGAGCTTATCTTTCTTTACCTAGGTTTGTATTTTCGAGAGAAACGAGGGGTTCCCAGCTGAGTAGCTCGGAAGTGGGAGTTTCGGCTCGGTTTACAAATGCGTTCTCAGAGATGTAACCATCTTGGCCGTGAAGGTTTTTCATATAGAGGTAGAACGTTCCTTGAGGTCCTTCGAAGTCGAATGCGAAGCTCCGAGGAATCTCCGTCACAGAAATCTCGTGAAAGTCCTCGGTAGCTGCACGAATCAAGATTTCAAGGCTATCGTGTTAGACTACATGCACAACGGAAGCTTGGAGAAGTGTTTGTATTCCGAAAACCGATCCTTGTACGTCGTTCAGAGGCTCGACATAATGATCGATGTTGCCAGTACATTGGAATATCTCCACCACGGCTACTCGACTTCGGTTGTTCACTGCGATTTGAAGCCCGAAAATGTCCTTTTAGATGAAGAAATGGTTGCCCATGTTAGCGATTTTGGCATCACGAAATATCTGAACGAAGGAGAGAACATCACGCACACGAGGACCCTCGCAACCCTCGGGTATATGGCTCCAGATATGGATACATAGTAGACCGTTTTTTAGTAGTTATGTATCATATTTGTTTGGTCTTTTCCGTCAATGATAAACATGTCGCAGAATATGGCTCGGGCCTCGGAAGGAATAGTTTCGACGAAATGCGATGTGTACAGTTACGGAATAATGCTATTGGAGACCTTTACGGGAAGAGGCCAAGCGATGAAATGTTTTCGGGAAGCGTAACTCTGAGGGATTGGGTAAAAGGTTCGATGCCCGACGAAGCAATTCAAGTCGTCGATGCTAATTTGATCAGCGCAGACGAAGAAGATAATATGGACGAGAAGTTGAGCGGTGTCTTTTCTATTTTGCAGTTGGGCCTCAGTTGCTCTGTGAATTCGCCCGTCAATAGGAAGAAAATCAGAATTCGACTAACAAAGCCTATTAGACGCGCGGTTAGAAACCGTTGAGATTTTGAACCTGAAGAAAATATATTACAAGGAGACTTGGCTCAGGCAAGTTTGTGTTTGTAGAAGTTTGTTGTAATGTTGATTGCACAAAACTTAATAATTAATTTAAAAAACTACCCCTTATCTTTTTAGTAAGGGAATTACTATTTACCGCCCCCCTTTTACTTGTTACCGCCCCCTAAAGGGTTGGAAAAAGACGATTTTGCCCTTATGATATTTAAATTAATTTAAAAAGAGAAAATTATAATAAACAATAAAAATATCTATTTAAAGCTATGTCCAGACAACACTTTTCAAATCACATATCGAAAATCAGACAAAAACAAAAAAATACTGAAATCGCAATGGATCGCCGACAGGGAGAAGGAAAGGGAAAGGGCCTATTTTCACGACTGGTAAGCCAAATTAACGTAAAACATTGTTCGAATTTCAATTCGACCGAAAGAAAAAAAAAGTTCGACCGAAATAAAATTTCGGTCATTGCAGTACTGACCGAAACATAATTTCGATCTGTACTATAACGACCGAAAATTGATTTCGGTCAGTACAGTATCGACCGAAATCATGTTTCGGTCGGTACAGTAGTGACCGAAATCATGTTTCGGTCGGTACTGTACAGACCGAAATCAATTTTCGGTCGTTACAATACTGACCGAAATTATTTTTATTTTTTTTAAAAATCTTTTCATTACAGACCAAGGGTGGAAAGGCCCTACCCGGAGGAAGCAGTAGACCCCCTCCGTTGGAGGAGAGGCGGCAGCGAGCAGCTGCTTCGCAGTCCGTATATGCGGATGAGGAGGAGAGACCCCTGCTGAAGTGCGAGCAGCGGGCGTTAGTGCTTGGGAAGCTGAAGAATTGGTACTCCCAGTTCCCGCCGGAGACGCAGAGCCAGATCGATGGCACGGGGCTTGCGCACCTCACGGATGCTATGATGGGTCAGTTGGACCAGCCTCTACTCAGCGCTTTTGTGGAGCGCTGGCATCCAGACACGAACACCTTCCACATGCCGTGGGTGGGGATGACGATCATGCTCCACGACGTCGAGCAGATCCTGCGTATCCCGATCGACGGGACGACGGTATCGGGGACACCAGACGCCGGCGACCAGAAGATGGCGGCGAGGGAGATTATGGGCATCTCCGCGGATGCGCTCAGGGAGGGTTGGAGAGGCGGTGGGCTTCTGATTAACGACGTGATGCAGCAGATGTTGGAGAGGCGGCCGGCGGGGTTGCAGGCCATCGCTTGGTTGTGGACTGCTGGGGTCGACGTTGTTCGTCGACAAGAGCGGGAGCCGGGTGAAGCCGGACATCATGCACGAGTTCTACCGGTCGTTGCCCTCTGCCAGTGGTTACTCGTGGGGTTCGGCCGTTCTCGCTTACCTTTATCGCCAGTGTCGGGATTTGGTGTGCCTAAGCTCGCCGGAGCTGGCCGGGAGGTCGCCGGAAACAGGGCCGATCGATCACAGTGGAAAAGCAGAAAAAGAGCTGAAGAAATTGCCAAGTCTGATGGGTTGTAAATCGCGATTAATGAGGGCCATCGATCTCTGTTGGCGCGTCATCTGATGGTGTAGGTTTAAAGATGCAGATTAAACAGAGGCCGTCTGATGTGGCGCGAGATGATGATCGACGGACGAGATTATCGCAGGAAGAAATGTTTTAGCAACTTTATAAGTGAAAAGGCGATTTCAGTATAAGCTGTGATCGATCAGTGAGGACCGTTGGATGTGAGCTAGTCTGATCGGACGATTCACAGCGATCGCAACATATCAACAGCTGAAGAAATCTGATATAAATATCAGAACAGAGGTGTTGATAATGACACTTTGAGAGCTTGTAACTTTCTCTAGAGTGAGAATTAGAGAGAGTTGTCAACTAGGGTTTTATAGTAGACATAGAGTACTGTAAAACTCGTGTTGGTGATTAATCGAAAGGAACGCTCTGTTGGTCCGTGGACGTAGGCGAAGATCGCCGAACCACGTTAAAATCGCTGTGCATTGTCTGCGTTTTTCGGTTCTGTTTTGCTGCGAATTCGAGCTGCGATTGATCGAATTGTTACGATCGATTGGTGAACGCTTAATCACTGATCGAAGGCGAGTCGATTGCAGCTAATTTCATAATAGCCAGCTTGGCATGGCAAGCAGGGCGGATGCGAGGGGATTAGCTGGGTGCCTCTCGTTACTGCAGGCGTGGATCTACGAGTACTTCCCATGCTTCCGCCCACACCGTCTCCCCCATCATGTGGAGCCTGGCGAGGCACGATCACGCATGTGGTCTGTATGTCAGCCAGAGCGGACGGTCCACCGCTTGATTGCTATCCGCCGTCAGATAGATGTCATGTCTGCAAGCGAGGTATCTTAACAATTTAAGTCTATATTTTCGTGGGATGATATACAATTTTTTAAATGTTTTCAGGTTGCTTGGCTGTCGTACGGTCCCGATCCAATGTCGCAGCAGCTGAGGACGATTTTCATGGGATGGGTTATATATCGCGACATCGTTGAGCCCTACTCGCCCTCGAGAGTGTTGCGCCAGTTGGGGTACGTGCAGGTCATCCCGCCGCCGATGAATCCGCCACGGAAGGCGGTCATGCCAGCAGACCCGACGAGGTATAAGGTGCATCATTCTGTCGATGCAGCAGAACATGCTTGGCGTCAGTTCCCGTACGCCTCCATCCTCAACCTCTCGTACCTCAATCGTGCCACCGCGGAGTACCTTGGTGAAACCGTTGGAGGGTACGTGGACTGGTATGAGATGCATTCTCATCCTCGCCTGCTTTCGACGGAGCAGGGATCCTCATCGGCATGCATACCCCCGCGCAGCCTCGCCGACTACGTACGTAATTAAATCTTATGTCGATTTTTTTTATATTTATATGTGTAATCGTACGTATTATTGCTATGTGCAGTGGTACAGCACGATGTACAGCTTGAGTTCGGACATGCTAGCCAGTCTGCATCGTGGTGAAACGACGCGTACGGACGAGTTCCGAGACAGGCTGAATGACATCAACGACCGGTGGCGCCGGGCCCCTTGACGCTGTTGCTATTGTTTTTTTATCTTTTATTGTATCGGACGGATTTTATATATGTTTTCAATATTTGTTTGCATATTTATTCCGTTACGAATATAAATATACAAATAAATAATTCAAATAAATAATAAAAATAAATTATCCAAATAAATAATACAAATAAAATATACAAATAAATAATCCAAATAAATAATCCAAATAAATAATCCAAATAAATAATATAAATAAATAATCCAATTAAATAATACAAATAAATAATCCAAATAAATAATAAAAATAAATAATCCAAATAAAATATACAAATAAATAATCCAAACAAATAATACAAATAAATAATCCAAATAAAATATACAAATAAATAATCCAAATAAATAATATATATAAATAATCAAAATAAATAATATAAATAAATAATCCAAAAAAAAAAATTCGACCGAAAATTGATTTCGGTCTGTACAGTACCGACCGAAACATGATTTCGGTCACTACTGTACCGACCGAAACATGATTTCGGTCGATACTGTACTGACTGAAATCATTTTTCGGTCGGTATAGTACAGACCGAAATTATGTTTCGGTCAGTACTGCAATGACCGAAATTTTATTTCGGTCGAATTTTTTTTTTTCTTTCGTTCGAGTTGAAATTCGAACAATGTTTTACGTTAATTTGGCTTACAAGTCGTGAAAATAGGCCCTTTCCCTTTCCTTGTCCCTGTCGGCGATCCATTGCGATTCAGTATTTTTTTTGTTTTTGTCTGATTTTCGATATGTGATTTGAAAAGTGTTGTCTGGACAGAGCTTTAAATAGATATTTTTATTGTTTCTTATAATTTTCTCTTTTTAAATTAATTTAAATATCATAAGGGCAAAATCGTCTTTTTCCAGCCCTTTAGGGGGCGGTGACTAGGAAAAAGGGGGCGGTGAATAGCAATCGAGTTTTAGTAACTATGTTTTAGTTAATCACTATTTAGTTATTTCTTATACATTGAGGGCCCGTTTGCTGTCCCATATTATACTAGAAAATATAAATTATAAACCTTATATTGTGTTTGAGTTCTTTATATGCAGCCCGCTATTTGGTAAAAGCCCTCAGTAACTTGAATGGGTCTGATAAATAATAGTGTGCTTTGTTATATTAATTTATCATGGGCTTTACACTACCCCTTATAACCAAACGTGCCATTGATAATTTATATATATATACATAATTAGTAATGTCAAAACGGGCCGGCGGGTCGGGCCGGGCCGTAGCCCGCCAAAGCCCGCCACCGGCAGGTCGGGCGCGGGCAAGCCCGCCTATGGCCCGCCCCGCCTGCAGGCGGGTAGCGGGCCTGACGGGCTTAGCCCGCCTGTTTTAAAAAAATAAAAAAATAGAAAAAATAATAAAAATTGGAAAAAATAATAAAAAATAGGAAAAAAATAAAGAATTCAAATTGGAAAATATGTAAAATTTAATCAACATTTTTTAACATTAATTTTTAATGTTATTAATTTATATATCATAGCTAAAAAAGTATAAAAACAATATAAATTCTTTTATTTAATAATATTATATAACATGCTATTTTTTGGCGGGCCAGTCAAAGCCCGCGGCCCGCGCGGGCATGCCCGCTCAGGCTCGCTCCCTGGCGAGCCTGAAAATTAACACCCGCCCCACCGCTTTGGCAGGGCAGGGCGGGCGGGCCCGCGGGCCGCGGGCCCAATTGCCAGCTCTATACATAATCAAATTTAAATTATAATAATATGTTTGTGAAAGGAGTGGTGATGTAACCTCGGAATATTCCTGGTGGTAATGAAGTTTTTCATACCCAAAAAACAATTTAAACTATAATTTCAATTAACTGTTTTAAATTAAAATATTATTTAACATTATATATCATATTAAGGATGAGGGGTTAAGATAACGTCAAAAACTCAATGGTCTGCAAACTTGAGATTGAAAAAGATTAATTTATAAAACTACCCTTAGTTACTATATTTAGTTTAGTAGTATTTTTTAGTTAATTACTATTCTACTTTAAATTATAATAAATCATTTTTTCCTTTTTACATATCTAAAACATAAAAATTAATTTAAATTATGATTTCTTTGGAATATTTCAAACTAAAATAAATTTAAAAAAATATTTATATAAATAGCACCCGCATTTGAGTGTGCATAAGTTACTAGCTTATATATAATAGCCCACACATCGGAGCGTGCAAAAATATAATGTATGTTTATTGATTGAGGCTCCTACTAAACGACAATGCGGTTATGCTAAACAAAAAACGTTTAATAGAGTGTGTAGTCAGTCATTTACTTAATAAATCATAATTCAAACTCCTATTAAATAAGGTCACGAATTCACAATATTATTTTATACGAGTAAGTTTTCTTCTTCGTTTTCTCCTTTTTTAAACTGAGTGCCTTTCTTTTTTGAATTGCGTACTCCATTAATATATGAAAGAAAGTGAAGAGTATCATAAATTTGACTTAGTAGCCATTATTGGAGTGCTAGGTTGATCCGTTGTATGTTCTTTAGTTCTTTAGTCGGAATTTCGGATCTTATATTCTTTCGGGCTTTTTTAGGTTTAATTTGTTTCTCTCTCGATGAGAGCTATGTTCCATCCGGTGTGACAGTGTAACCAGAGGAAGCATTTGGGTTCTTTAACCCATGTATTTTAGTTTTATAAGCTATCGTTCGAAAAAAAAAGTACTCCATTAATGTATGGCTGCTCCAAATAAGTCATAGCATTTCAACATGGTTCTCTGCGATATAACAGTTCCCTATTTCATAATCACTAAACTTTTATGCACACCGTTTGAAAAAAAGAAAATAATTAATAAAATGATTATAATAAAAACTGGTTCTGGTTTTTACAGTATAATACCCCGTTTTGAATTTTTTTGAAAAAATCGTAATTGAACCTGACAGAAAAGAAAACATTAAAACTGGTTTGTTGGGCTATTAATCGAACGATTGAAGAACGATGGTTCGTTTTCGATTTTTTCGAACCTTTAAAAACCTCTAGCTATGTAATAATGTTACTGGAAGCCGATAACTATTTATCAATTTAAATTGAAAACTTGGTCAAATGTAGGTATTCGTTGAAAATATTTTTTCTCAAATGAAAATTTTCAGAAACCCGAATTTAATCTGCTGAGGAGAAAAGAAAGGTCGGTGATGTTGATGTAATTATTTTCATAATATGTTCTTAACATTCTTATTCACAGGTGAACGTTGATGGACGATGGCGATTCAGAGAAAGAAAACCAAATTGTTTGCGACAAATCAGGGCTACCTCAAAACGTTGGGTAAACTTAACTAAGCGTATCCATGACTTGAATTTTATTGCATTTTCGCCGTATTCCACAAGTCATTAGTTCTTGTCTTTACTTCATGGGGCTAATTGTGCTGTATCTTTCTATTTCATCAAGTCAAACCCCTTCATTATAGTCAACGAATAAGCCAATTGGAAAACTTGAATTTTCTGCCCGTGCCTTTCCTTATTTATTGCCTTTTGTTTGTGTGTGTAGGAATTATGATCGATCCTCTGTTATATGCTTTCACATTTAGGTCTTGGTCTTCGTCATCTTACATGAATTCACTCAGTCCACAAACAAAAGTCATAATAACAATCACTAAGCCAAGGTGCATAGCATAGTACGGCATGTTTTATTGATTCGAAGTGGTCTACAAAAGCACACGAATAAATGTTATCAGATTCATTCACACATATGATTTAGCTTTCGAAAATATACTAGGCATAGCCAACAACAATACGATGGAATCAAAGCCCTGCTACATTAAAATCTTTGCAACCTTCTTATTATCATTAGTTATTCGAACATGTTTATTGTCAGGAACAGCATCAGCAGAAGCTATGATGAATGCAGATCAATCAGCCCTTCTCTCTTTGAAGTCCAAAATCACTTCTGATCCTGACAACAATATCATGCAAAACTGGACAATTGAATCTCCAGTTTGCGACTGGGTTGGAGTTACTTGTGGTCATCGACACCACAGAGTAACTTACTTAAACATCTCTTACATGGGACTCACGGGCGAAATCCCGCAAGAATTTGGAAACCTTTCTTTCCTTACTTATCTTGACATGAGAGGTAATGGCTTCTTTGGGCTGATCCCAAAAGATTTCTCGCGTCTGAGAAGGTTGAGGTATGTAGACATCAGCAGCAATGGTTTTGCTGGGGAGGTCCCTTCGTGCTTTGCGTTCTTGCCTCGACTTGAGTTCTTGTATCTTGGAAAAAATAGCTTTACTACTTTGGATTCATTTCTCGACTCTTTTTCTAACGCATCCAAGTTCGATACGCTGGACTTGTCGTTCAACTCTCTCCAAGGAAAGATTCCAGAATCAATTGGAAATCTCGGTGGTGTCAAGCGTTTGTTCATGATGGGCAATCAACTTTCGGGTTTTCTACCTTCTTCGCTTTCTAATCTGTCGAGTCTTGAAATTCTCGGCATGGAGCAGAATTATATCGAAAGAGATATACCAGAATGGATTGGGAATCTCCGTAACCTTAGTATATTGGATCCAAAGCAATCGTCTTGTCGGTTTGATACCTTCAAGCATCTTCAACCTATCAAAACTCGAAATTTTGGCCTTTGACGGCAACTTTTTATCTGGGAAGCTTTCATGTGACGTGTGCCTTCGCCTACCATTGCTCAGAGAACTTTATTTAGGGCACAATAATCTATATGGAGAAATCCCATCGAATATTTCAGCGTGTTCCCAGCTACAAGTCCTATCATTATTTTACAGCAACTTCAGTGGGAGCATACCCAACAATATAGGGAACTTGAAAAAGCTTCAGCGAGTGTATCTTGGAAACAACAAGCTAACAGGCATGCAAATTACGTTATGTTTGGCCTTTTACGTCTAAGATCGATACTCATTATTCTTGTTGTGCAGGTGAGATACCGCGTTCGTTATGCGAACTTGTGGAACTTGAGTTTCTGGGCTTAGGTGTCAATCGTTTGAGCGGATCCGTGCCTATGAATATATATAACATGACAAGTTTGATAGGGTTTTCTATCGTAGCAAATAAGCTTTCGGGTAATCTACCATCGGAATCGGGTTATTCCCTGCCAAATCTTGAGGCGTTCTTTGCGGGGGGAAACGACATTGGCGGCGTTTTCCCAAAGTTCATTTTAAATTCCTCTAAACTAATACGTCTGGACCTTTCTAACAACAAACTGACTGGTCCGATTCCAAGTACCTTGGGGGATTTAAGGTTCTTGCAACTTCTGAACTTGGAAGGAAATGGCTTCACATCTGAACTGAGGAGCGTCGTCGACCAGCTGACAAACTGCATGGACCTGACACAAGTATTTCTGGCTTACAACCGATTGAGTGGCGTTTTTCCTACATCTGTTGGAAATCTTTCTTCTTCTCTAACCGACTTCGATACCTATGGATGCGGAATCGAGGGCAATATTCCTAGCGAAATCGGTAATCTGACTGGATTAGTAACTTTGACATTAGATAGCAATGATTTGAGCGGAGAGATTCCACGAACACTTCGACGTTTGGCAGGTCTTCAAAGATCTTCTCTTTCAGACAATCGAATAGAAGGAACCATTCCAAATGAACTCTGTGAGCTAAAGAGTTTGGGAGTCGTATATTTGGACACAAATCAGCTAAGAGGTCCAATACCAGAGTGCTTGGGAAATATATCATCTTTGAGAGAGTTATATCTGAATAACAATAACTTGACTTCTGACCTACCCTCAAGCATCTGGAACCTGAAAGATATTGCGATACTTAGCCTTTACGCGAATTCATTAACTGGTTCTCTGTCTGAGCAAATCGGAGATCTAAAGGCTGCGGTTTTTATTGATCTGTCTGTAAATCAATTCTTTGGTGCTATTCCTAACTCACTGGGGAACCTAAATCAGCTGGTAAACCTTTCTTTGGCCTATAATAATTTCCAAGGCCCAATTCCCGCTTCGATGGGAGGCATGATAAATTTGTTTGGCGTGGACCTTTCGCACAACAAACTCAACGGAACGATCCCAAAGGCCTTGGAGTCGCTACGAAGTCTAGTGTATTTCAATGTTTCTTACAATGAATTATCTGGAGAGATCCCATCCGATGGACCTTTCAGAAACTTCACGAGCCGTTCATTCATGTTCAACGGCGCGTTGTGTGGTCCCTCAAGGTTCAAGGTTTCGTCTTGCCCCGAAACACAACTGCACAAGTCGAAGAAGACAAAGAAGATACTCCTACCACTACTCATTCCTATAGGAATTGGAGCCTTACTTTTTATCACTTGCCTGGCGTTTATAGCAATTCGATACCGAGGGAAAATGCCTCCTCCTATCGTTTCTGATACGGATGCAGCGAGGCAACCAGTAAGATTCTCTTATTACGAGCTGCTCACTGCTACCGAAAATTACAGCGAAAGCAATTTGCTCGGAAGTGGGAGTTTCGGCTCGGTTTACAAAGGCGTTCTCCGAGATGGAACCATCTTGGCCGTGAAGGTTTTTCATATTCAGCTTGAACGTTCCTTGAGGTCCTTCGAAGTCGAATGCGAAGCTCTGAGGAATCTCCGTCACAGAAATCTCGTGAAAGTCCTCGGTAGCTGCGCGAATCAAGATTTCAAGGCTATCGTATTAGACTACATGCACAACGGAAGCTTGGAGAAGTGTTTGTATTCCGAAAACCGATCCTTGGACGTCGTTCAGAGGCTCGACATAATGATCGATGTTGCCAGTGCGTTGGAGTATCTCCACCACGGCTACTCGACCTCGGTGGTTCACTGCGATTTGAAGCCCGAAAATGTCCTTTTGGATGAAGAAATGGTGGCCCATGTCAGCGATTTTGGCATCACGAAATATCTGAACGAAGGAGAGAGTATCACGCACACGAGGACTCTCGCAACCCTCGGGTATATGGCTCCAGGTATGAATTAATATACCTTTTTTAGTAGTTACGTATAATACTTGTTCGGTTCTTTTGGTCAATGATAAACATGTCGCAGAATATGGCTCGGAAGGCATAGTTTCGACGAAATGCGATGTGTACAGTTACGGAATAATGCTATTGGAGACCTTTACGGGAAAGAGGCCGAGTGATGAAATGTTTTCGGAAGGCGTAACTCTGAGGGATTGGGTAAAGGGTTCGATGCCCGACGAAGCGATTCAAATCATCGATGCTAATTTGATCAGCGCAGACGAAGAAGATAATACGGACGAGAAGTTGCGCGGTGTCTTTTCTATTTTGCAGTTGGGCCTCAGTTCCTCCGTGAGTTCGCCCGTCGATAGGAAGAATATGAAAGACGTCGTCGCCGAGCTGAAGAAAATCAAAATTCGACTAACGACTAATAAAGAAACCTCGCGCACGGTTAGAAATCGTTGAGATTTTGAAGGTGAAGAAATATATTACAAGGAGACTTAACTCAGACAAGTCTTGTCTTCGTTGAAGTTTGTTGTAATGAAATGTTGCGAAGAGCCATTCGACGTAGTATTTTTTAAGTTGATGGTTTTGAATCTGTAAGTTTGAGGGAATGATACCTTACCAAAACTTGATTTATTATTCTACAAGTTTTATTTAGATATTTCCCGAAATAACCACCGACATATACGTTGTAAAGTCGTAACAAAATTTAACAATGGCAAAAGACTATTGGGGTTGAAAGCCCAAACCAATTTTCTTGGACAGTTGTGCATTGATCTGGACATTTGGTAGTAAAATGATAATATATTAAAATAAATAAATAATAAATACCGCTCCATGGAAGACACTGACGTCCATCTGTCACTGAAGCACCACACAAAAGACAAAACGTCTGCTTTTTTTTTTTCCTTATATATTTAAATTTATCAACGAGAGAATCTTTTTATCAGCACTCCGCAATTCACAGCAAGCGAACAAAATCAGCGAAACGTTGCAGAAATAAGCCATTTTTTGAACGTATAGAGAGAATCAAAGGGATTGATTCACTAGACAACTCCCCATCGGAATCTTCACTAACCTTAAAAGAGTCGAATCAATCAGCGAATCATGCCGTCGGGCGCCAAGAAGAGAAAAGCTGCCAAGAAAAAGAAGGA
Organism: Craterostigma plantagineum; assembly: GCA_027422505.1. NCBI lineage: Eukaryota > Viridiplantae > Streptophyta > Magnoliopsida > Lamiales > Linderniaceae > Craterostigma > Craterostigma plantagineum. Next base: position 27,377,009 of record JAPQWV010000003.1, on the reverse strand, counting down.
AACTCATGCTGATAACAACGTTAATCCACCGCAAGATTCTCACGGTAATAAAAGCTCCTCTCTACTTATGCTACCGTGTGCTAAAAGTTGGATCTTTTTCACTATTCTGACCAGGCAAATCCATGTGCCTTTGTTGATTGGATTATTTATTTTCCACCCTTTTTCGTGAGCTTTACACCTAATTAAGCATTAGCCCTCTTGCTTTTCCTTTGTGGCTTCCCTTGTTTGTGATTTCTTGATTCGCTTTTCATCATTGTTGTGAGTTGTATGCTTATCTTTAGAGCTGCCTTTGATTATTGAAAGGCCATTAATCAGGGTTCGGCTGATTTGTGTTTCTGTGTGTATGTGTGTGTGATAGATTTGTGGCTTGTGTGGTTTTCTTTCTTGATTCGTAATTGGGTTTGACAAAAGAGAAACGGATCGAAATATGACAGAGGAGACTGATTTGAAGAACCAAAGCCAAGAAGATAAAGACAGTGATGTTAGTGAGCTTAGTTCTCCTACATCTCAAGAAAACCATGGCAGCCATGAGAACGTTTCCTCGGCGAGCGAAGGTGAAGAAATCGAAGACAGAGAATCGAAAACTGCTCAAGCCATCGAAGTAGAAGAACCTAAAATCGAGGATGAATCTGATGCAAAAGAAGATGCGTCTAAGCCTGATGATGAATCTCGTGTTATCGAGATCAACGATTCTTCTGATTTTACTGCATCTCAGAAGCCAACTGAGGCCATTGAAAAAGTTCAAGAGACTAGCGATTTGAACGTAGAAGAAAGCCCCATTCCTATTACAGAGAAGGATCAATTAGATGCTGAAGCTGAGAGATCTATGGCTACGCAGAGCTCTGTGGAGGATGAAGTCGGCCGTTCGATGCCTTCCATCGAGGAAGATAATAGAGGAAATGCTCGAACCGTCGAGCAAAATGCGAAGACTTCAGATTCGTATGAGAGTGACGACGCATTGATGGTATCGTACGATGCTTCGAAAGCTCTTGATGATTATGTGCTTGTGTCTGAACAAGATTATGCAGTTACTCATGTAAAGCCTCAATTCGTTTTGTCTTTTTTTATTTTCGTTTCTTCTCTTTTATGGTTTTTATGACGTTTTTTTCTTTCTGCAGCCAACTCGTAGTGCTCTGCAACAACACCCTGGGAGAAATACTACTTGGAAGAATTGCTGTGGACTTTTCGAACTATTTTCGGGGTCAAGTCGATAAAGGTTATTTGAATGAGGTTAATTTCTTTGTATCAAACTATGTGTGCTTTATGTATGGCTTTGCTATTTCAGTGAATTTTGTGTGGGATAGACCAAGAATGTCTTTTTTTTTTGTCTGCGAGTGTGATGTAATGTACTTTTTTACCAATAATAACATCCTTACATAAATGAACTAGCAAAGATTTGCTCCTTCACGCCATTTGTTTATACACAAGCATGGTATCTTATGGTTTCGGATCGTCTGTGCTACAACCGTGTTCTACCGTTGTGTTCCACCAACCATTGGTGGAACACTTGTCGAAATTGTGTTTCGGCCGTGCCTGTGGCGGCCGAAATTGTTGTTCGGCAGTGCCAAGCGCCGGCCGAAATTTTGGTTCGGTCGGGACTTTTTTCACACTATTTCGATCCGTGTTCGCTAATTCATCTACGTACGAATGATTTTTACGACAATATCGATCGATCGGTCCGGATCGATTGGTCCTAAAATGTTAAATCAAATTTTTTTTCTCCGTATCGATCGATCGTTCGAATTTATTTGTATATGTAGTTTTCAACGTCCCGAAATTATATTTAGTTAGTTTTTTCTTTTTAAGTTAATTTAAATATCGGCAAAAATGTCTTTTTATAGCCCTTTAGAGGGCGGTAACTAGGAAAAAGGGGACCGTGGATAGCAGTTCAGTTATTAAAACGAATCAAGATGGTCTAAAATGCAGGAGAGTTTGAAAGAAAAAGAAAAAAACTAACTACCCCATTGTAAGAAATAAGGTAAACTATGTATTCCACACAACACAGATGGGAAAACAGCCTGTTTCTAATAAAGAAAGAGAGTCTAGTGTAAGATGACCCATGTAAAAGCATCAAGCCAAGTAGCCAACTGTTAGTAGCCAGTTTCCCTCGGGTACAATGGCGGAGAGGACCCCATTGTTTTTGTTTTCTTTTTAGTATTTATAATAGAAACAAATAATATTATACAAGTTACTTAATTTTGGCGAATGGACCCCACTCACAAATAATAATTTGAAGAAAGAAATAAATTATTCAATCCAATTTCAGATTTTTTCGCTGGGAATTTTTACCTCATCAATGGAGAACTAAATCGACTACTGAAGTACCACAATCATCAACTGTAGACTTCTCAATCTCCTCAACTTCATTTGATTTGTGGTAATTAAGGTATTTTATTTGATTTTTCTGAGGCTAGAGGGTTTCAGTTCCACTTATTTTAGAAATTAATTTGCGTTCTTGAAGATGTATGTAATTTTTAGATTTTACACAAATATTCATGAAGATCTGATGGATAAATTTGTGCTAAGAGGACCGAAACTATCGAAAGGATCATCTACTTCGTTTTCGCCGGCTGGTATTTGTACAGATTTTAATTTTCTTTTGTATACAATATATTTTAATTAAGTTTGATTTGGACCCCCACTGGGGTGAATGTCTAGCTCCGCCACTGCTCAGGTAGTCAGTCAGTTGTATTAAAATTGTAATGTTGCTATTTTGAAAGGATAATAATGTAATTTACTAATAATAGCGTCACCAAGTGCTTCCGTTGCTCCCTCGAGAGAATGGCAACATTAGTGAAGTTTTTAAAATACAATTGCAAATATAGTTAATTTTTTAATAATGTTGCAAAACTAAACAATTTTTTTAGTTTTAATTATTTTTACTTTCACCACAAAACTATCAAAATTACAATTGTTACTCTCATTATTTCAGATAAGCATTATTTTAATGATAGTTATATTTTTAGCCCCAATTTATTTTACTTAGTTTGAATTAATTTTTTAATAAAAACCTATTTAGTAGTATTACTTGCAGACGTCTCACATGAGCCTTTTAGCAAAGACTGAAGAATCCTATATTTTATTATGATTATTTTACTACTTCAGAAAAAATAAAAAATAAGATAATGGGCGAACCCTACACTTGAAGTGTTGTCATTGATGGATAATCGCATAACAATCTACTACAGCCCTGCGAACAATATCATCTTTTACCAAGTTAGTTTCTCCTTATTGTTCATGTAATTGATTCATTTTTATTTTATTTCAAGAAACGACCTTTCGTTTGTTTGTGACATTAAGCTTTTTCCTAAAAGTTCGGTTTTCAATTTACACATTATGTCGAATTAGTTAATGTGATGCTACATTGGGGTGGTAATTAAATAAACCGGGGCTAAAAATATAGTTATCGTTAAAATAATAATGCTTATATGAAATAATGAGAGTAAAAAGAATTGTAATTTTAAATAGTTTTGTGGCGAATATACAGCAATAATTAAAATTAAAAGTTTTTTAGTTTTACATCATTATAAATTAACTACATTTGCAATTATATTTTAAAAACTTCCACTAGTTTTGCTATTATTTCTTGCTCCGTCCCCCCATTCTTTTCTTTGTATCACTCGTGAATTCGAGGACCACAACGACGCCGTCAGTCGTCTATTGAATCAAGGTTTGATTGTTCGATTTCGTTGATTTAGCTCTATTTTTGTTGGGTATGATTTATGTGTGTGCTGTTATTAGAATGCAGCTATAGAGGGTCCGTCGGTAACTATTTGTTGGGGTTTTCGAAAATGCCTCAAGAATATTATTTTTGACACTCTTATCCCTGATATTCGTGGCTGTAAAATTCAAGAATTTGGAATTTGGGCATAAGATCTGAGTTAGGTCTCACTCACCATCTGACATTTAGAATTTGTTTGAAGTGGTGGTTGTATTCTCTGACGTTTTCTTGGCAGTGTAATTTGTAGATATGATGAGAGGGTTTTGCACTAGTGCTTTTATCGCTGTCCTTTTGAAAATGCTCACTAGTCAAGTTAATTTTGTATGTGATGCGGTGTATCTATGGGAAGCTTTAGTTTTTGAGGTCAAGAATCACTTTTTATGCTTTGGATTTGTGAACAATGGGTGGGACTACACATCTTGTGTTTTAAAATCGTTTCTGGCTCTTCTTTTCTTTGATTTTCTTTCACACTCTCTACTCACCCCAGTTGACTTTGTAATTAAATTGAAAGTTTTGCCAACATACGAAAGTGTAAATCTGAAGCCCGAATTCAGTTTCTTTATGGGCTTTATCCGATCGATGAACCATCCAAGGCTCTCATCTCAGGCCGAAGCAGGCGACGGCGGGTCCAGTATGTGGCGAATATGCAGCAAATCACATTTCATGCTTTCTTTATTTTTCCTTTTTCTTCGATCCGCTAAAGAGTTTCTCACAAGTCATATCCCGCCGGAATAAATTGTAGGTTTTTTCTGATTCTGCTACTTTCAGCTCAGTTCGATTGTCATAGCGAAAAAAATTCGAAGATATGGGACGAGTTGAGCGTTTAGTCGAAGCATCGAGCTTCGTATGCAGTCTTCAGTTCTTGAGAATGGCAATTCTATGGACGCTGTCCCTCATATATTCTTACATTAAGTTGTTCATGGGAGCTCCAGCTTTCCAAAACCCTAAACACCACGCTCGTGTTAGACCCAAAGATTCGAACTTTGGCAATGGTGCGAGGCCTGTCTGCATTATTACCGGGGTAATTTTCGAACATTTCGATCGTTTACTCGTGTTCAAGTTTTCCAGTACATAACCGATACATCTTACTTTATGTTAATTGATAGTTTGATGAGCTCTAATCTTTTTCAGGCGACTTCAGGTTTGGGTGCTGCAGCTGCATATGAGCTCTCTAAGGAGGGTTTTTATGTTGTTCTCGGTAAATCATAGGGTTAATCATTTATCATGAACATGGATTTCTTGCTGTAGTTTCCAAGTATATCGTTGTAATTTCCTTTCAAGATTCTTAGCTAAGACGAAATTCTTTCTTATATGATTGCAGCTGGCAGATCTCACGCTCGTTTAATGAAGGTTTTTCTGTAATCCCATATTATTTTGGTGATCAGATTTTGGTTCTAAAGGTTGATGCGTTCTTATCAGGTCATGTCTGACATAAAGAATCGAAATAACAATGCTTGTCTGAAGGCATTCGAGGTTGACGTATCTTCCCTTAGGTATCTTCGAGTTTAAAGAGGCGCTGCAGCAATGGCTGGTGGATTCAAACATGCATTCCTCCATTCAATTGTTGATTAATAACGCTGGGATCCTTGCAACATCCCATCGTCCTACCACAGAAGGCTATGACAAGTGATTTTAGTATTTTCCACCCTAAAAATTTTAAATCGATGATGCAATGCCATCTTTTCTTCATTCAACTCTTTAGGCCAATGAGAGAGATGGTTCGTCTAGGTACTGTACTCAAGAATGTATTATGACATAGTGAACTAAGATTTGACCATTTTCTTGATTTGGCAGAATGATGGCTACGAATTACCTCGGCACGTTTTGCCTAACCAAAGTTCTGCTGCCTCTATTGGAGAACAGCCCTTTTCCATCGCGTGTGGTTAACGTCTCATCCTTTACTCACTGGAGTGGTAAGACGTAAGATTTGTAATTCTTGAAAGTTCACAATATCTTACAACATTTTTTCTTTCTTCTGCTTCAGTTAGTTCCAGGAGTGTGGACAGAGATGCTATTTCTGGGAAACGTTTCGCAACCTCAATGCACTTTCCCTACGCTCAGATGTACGAATTCTCCAAACGTAAGATATCATCATCTCAGCGAAGCCTAGCATTCATAGCTTCCTTTCGCTTATCACTAATACAATGACAGCTCTTTTTCATGGACAGTATGCTTAATACTCTTTACATACGAGCTACACAGACAGCTTACTCTGTCAGAGAAATCTCGCCATATCTCTGTCGTGTAAGAGTTGATACCCACATTTATTACACCATTCTACTCATAGCTGATAAAATTATCTTTTTATGTTTATTTTCCAAGTGCTGCTGATCCTGGAGCTGTGAAGACTAATATAATGCGAGAAATTCCTTGGATCGTTTCACAGTTTGCTCTAACAGTTATGGACCTTTTCGGTATCCTTCAATCTCCCGAAATAGGCGTGAGTTCTATCGTAGACGCTGCCCTCTCTCCCAAGGTAAGTAAGCACGGTCGTGTTTTTTACTCATCAACTACACCGAATACAGAGTATGAGTTCTGTCATGCGTTTAACTTTAGACTTCTCCGTTTGGGTTAATTGCTGCAAAATGTGACTGACGTTCAAGAAAAAAATTATAACTTGATGACAGTTTTGAGGATTCTTTTCGAGGTTCTTGGCATCACTGTTGTGTTTTTTTTTTTCCCAGGAAGTATCGGGCGTTTACTTCTTCGGTGGAAAAGGGAGAAGTCTTCCGTCGTCTTCGGTTTCTTACGATTCGGAGCTTGGTAATGATCTATGGGTGAATTCTTGTAGTCTTTACGAGGAGATGCAGTTGGGAGTAAGAGCAACGGCTTCTTTCACGTAATTCAGGTTAAGGAAAATCGAGTTACTGTTATGAATGGTCTCTTTAAACCTAATTGTTTTAATGTCAGAGAAATACTAGCTTAATTAGGTAGGGTTTCATGAAAAAACAACTAATGTTGTCTGGAGATTATAATTTCAAGAGTTTCTATTCTATCATATTCAGTTGGGTATAATTCAACTCGTTTGGATTTTCTATATATAGAATTTTCGATAATGTGTGGAAAATTTAAGGATTTGATTGGGTGTACGGTGTACCACCGTAAGTTGAATAGGATTATTATAGAGTGAATAGAGAAGGCAAAACCTTTCAACAGTAGGGAAGAATTTCACCTCCGCCGCCTTCACCGGCGTCGCTACCATCTAACTACCTTCCGCCACCATTCGTCGTTCTCCCACGAGTCTCTTGAGTTGGGAGTTCGGGTCTCCGGATCCACTGGATCGGGAGTTTTTTTCTCCCTTAGTGGAGCCCACTCCGATGAAAGCGAGATCCCCGTAGTCAAGACCGAAGAAAGTGATGAATATCGTTAATTTAGCTAAATAGCTATTTTGTGGTAGGTTCTTTAGTTATTCGTGTTCAAGACCGTGTATCTTGTTTTCCGTCGGTTTTTTTTTTTGTTTGGTTGTATCGTGCTCAGGGTAAGCCTTCGTTTCTCTTCCGGTCGATGTTACCGGAGAGATCTATTGGCCATTTAGCCCGTGTACCTTTGTTAATGAAATTAAGCTATCTTTTCGAAAAAAAAAAAACCGCGTAAATAAAATAGAAAAAAAAAGCCCACTTTAGAGATATCTATTTAGAATAAATATAGATCCTTCCAAAAGTTCTAAGTGTATCCAGTTTTTTAGATAGCGTATCACAGCGCGCCACGTGGTGCAATAGCACTTTTTTGTTCAAAACGCTTTGAAGCGTTTTTTATTTAGCGTTCTTTTTTTTTTCCTTTAATATTTAACAAAGCTTTCGAGTGGTCCAACGGCTGCAAATTAATCTTATATGGGTGTATTTTTGTTTGGGCCAGTAATAAGTTAAAAAGAAAAGATGTGTTATTTCAATTTGACTTATTTTATTACTAAGTTGTTGAATTTATTTTAGGGGATTTTACATAAAATACCCACTAATATAAAAAATTAGCATACCCTGTCAGTATCTTTTATATGCAGGTACATGTCAGAATAAATTTTTTGCACATTGGTACCTGCCCGCCGCAAGGTACATCATCTCACACATTTAGGTACTATAGAGAAACGTATTGTGGTACATAATACAGCTAGAAAACGGTACCACCATATAGCAGGTACCGTATGGAATGTATATGTGTACTATATATGGGTACCATATAGATGTGTAACGTGGTATGCAATACACATATAAATAGGTACGTCAATACCGAAAAAATGGTGCGCATAGTCGAACGGGTATTTATCTAAAAATTTCTGACATGGTACTGATTTGCAAATTTTTATACAATTGGGTATTTTTTTATAGATCACCTTTATTTTAATATATAACTTATATATACTGTTATTTCAAAATCCAATGAACAAATTTTATCTCTTTTTTTTTTATTTCAACAAATTTATGGAGAAAATATTAATATAATTTAATAGCATACGTATATTTATGTATTTATATTATAAATAAATTGCTCAAAATAATTATGCAATAGCTATTTATGCTAAGCAATATTGTTACACGTTACGCTTTTAAAACATTTGAGTGTATCTCTATATAACACTGAGTTTGGGGACTCCTCTGTACTAGTCCTTACTGTTTCTGTAATTGTAGTTATTTAATGAAAACCTAGAAAAGGAAAAAAAGAAAGAAAAAAAGAAGAGGCAAGAGAAACTGCAAAACGTTCGTGGGTTTGCGGCAGACTGCTAGGGTAGATCTAATTTCGAAGGGAAGGATGAGTACAAGCAGACAAAACGGCGCCGGTGCGGTGCAGGCGATTCCGGCGGGGTCGCGCAAGATTGTGCAGAGCGTTAAGGAGATTGTGAATTTTCCCGAAGCTGAGATCTATGCCGCTCTTAAAGAGTGCAATATGGACCCCAACGAGGCCGTCAGTCGTCTATTGAATCAAGGTTTGATTGTTCGATTTCGTTGACTTAGCTCTATTTTGTTGGGTATGATTTATGTGTGTGCTGTTATTATCATGCAGCTATAGATTGTCTGTCGGTAATTATTTGTTGGGTTTGTCGAAAATGCCTCAAGAATATTATTTGTGACACTCTTATCCCTGATATTCGTGGCTGTAAAATTCAAGAATTTGGAATTTGGGATTAAGATGTTGAGTTAGGTCTCACTCACCACCTGACATTTAGAATTTGTTTGAAGTGGTGGTTGTATTCTCTGACGTTTTCTTGGCAGTGTAATTTGTAGATATGATGAGAAGGTTTTGCACTAGTGCTTTTATCGCTGTCCTTTTGAAAATGTTTACTTGTCAAGTTAATTTTTGTATGTGATGTGGTGTATCTGTGGGAAGCTTTAGTTTTTGAGGTCAAGAATCTCTTTTTATGCTTTGGATTTGCGAACAATGGGACTACACATCTTATGCACTGTTTTTATTAGGTTATAATTTGGAGCTATAAGTTCTTGTAAGTTGAATGCATCAGTGTATCGTTGTTTCTGCCAGTTTGCTTTATGGAACATCCGTTCAAACACTTTTTCTTGTTCTACGTGTTTTAAGTTTCTTGGCAGACAGAAATTGTTCACGGCAGTCATCATCTAATCTAATTTGTTGCATCTGGGCTATAAAGCTGGATTCTTTTCATAACTTTCAGCTAACACATCTTATTTATATTGTGCTATTTGTTTAGATCCTTTCCGTGAGGTGAAGAGTAAACGAGAAAAAAAGAAAAAAGAGGTGCGTTAGTTTATTTTATCATATATAGTTTCATTTTACTGGCCCTAACATGCTTTCGTCTTCTCAGGGAAAGGAAGCCACTGAATCTAGACCTCGTGGTGGTGGTAACGCTTTGGGTCGAGGCAGCCGAGCTGACCGTTATCATTCTCGTGGTAGTTCAACGCCATATAACTCTTCTGGTAAATTTGACTATTTTACATTGGTATTGGATTTTGATTTGCAAGTGGGGATTTGAGAATATAAATATATATGATACCACCCTCTTTTTAGCAGAGTCCACTAACTTTCACGGGAAGACACCATCATATCCTAAAGAGAACGGGTCGAATACCCGCTTATCCTCTACGACTGGTTCCTATGGGATCAGTAGAAACAGAGAACCTGCAGCTCCATTCCTAGGGTATATCCCATGAGATTCGATTTTTTTGATAGCTATAATATGTCGTTGCAATTAACTTGGTTGAGCCTATGCTAGCATGTGCCTTTTACGTTTTTGAGAGGCCATTCTCTTTTTTCTTGCTATTTTCCAGTGAGAACGCAGCGGCTGAAAATAAAGGGTCATCATGGGGCACTGCAGAGGTTGCACAGCCACCTTCTGCACCTACTTGGGGAGGTGTCCGTGGTCAGATGTCCATGGCAGATATTGTGAAGATGGGAAGACCGCAACATGGGACACCGTTCAATGGTCCGAACTCAGCTCATCAAGACTTCAAAGCTTCTGAAGAACATGAGTCTAAGGAAAATTGGTCTGAACACTCTTCAGTTCAGCCTCGATCGACTGCTGATGAATGGCCTTCAATGGAGAAGCCAGCTTCTTATCAAGTGTCCACTGTGTCGGGATATAATGCAGAGCCTGAGCAGCATCAAGACTCGTCCTTCGGCAAAATTTCGGATGAAATAGAGGCTCAAGATGCAGATGATGAAAAATCTGAAGGAACGTCTTCTGGGAAAATTGCAGAGGAAGGGCCAACTATGTCAGAGAACAACTTATATGAAGTGACGAGCTCCTATGAGCCACAGGGTCATAGCTTTGACCATCATGAAGGTTTTTCATTCTTCTCAAAATTTCAGCGTAAACATTTTGATTTTTCTTGTGATTTCAATATGAAGTGTTTTTTCTTTTGTTGGTATGGTGTTGCAGTTGATGACGTTGATGCTTCAGTAACATCAGTTGCCAGAAACTTGCAGAAGCTTAATGTGGATACGGAGGAGAGGAACTTGTCATCTGAGGAATATGCTCCTTCTGTGGTAATCCCAAAGCATCTGCAAGTACAAAGTGCAGAATGTGCACATTTAAGCTTTGGTAGTTTTGGATCGGGCGTGAACGTCTCATATTCTTCTGGCATTATGACATCTGCGCCCATTAAGTCACACTTGGACGAAGAACATATTGAGGATGATGTTCCACCGTCGGAGCTTCAAGAAACTAGGTAAACCGAGTGCTCAGAAATCAGTTCTGTGCCTGTGTTGATATTCTACAAGAAGTTCAAATTTTGATGTATACACATTTAAGCTGTCTTCTGTAGACTACTAATGTAGAGTAATATTTTGGTTACCTCAGAAATTCCGAGTACTATCCTGATGATTCTCTAAGAAATACTTCTGATGGTAGCCTTTTCCATAGAAGTGGTACAGATGCAGGGAGCTATGATCCATCTTCTGCTTCGAAATTAGAGGACCTGAAGCCAGACAATGTCGAACTGCCACATGGGAATCAATATCCTTATCCTCCTAGTAACCAAGGTTACACATTTGATGATGCCCACCATTTGAACACCAGCGTCACCCAGGCAAGTTCCAATTTGCAGAATCTCGCTCCTTTATCGAACATTATGGTACGCTATCTTTGCCTTTTTATTTCAGTAGTCCATGATCACCAGTCTGAAGAGCGTATCTTTTGTTTCTTAATCAATAAACTGTGTGAAAGAGGGGGGCTTCTCTTATTGCTTTAGTACGATTCTCTTTTAAGGATGTTACTACTTGACTGGTGACAATCTAATTCTTCCGTTTACAGCAATCGTACGATACTATGCCATCTGCTGCTGGTGTTCATCCAAACAGAGAGTCCGATCTACACTACTCTCCTTTTCCTGGGACACAATCCATGCCTGGGAAATATGCAAACTCTGTTTCCACAATGGACAGTTCATCGATTTCTATGTCTGAGGTACCGTACAGAAAAAAAATAATCTGAAACCTGGATTATTGTCTGGTTTATATGCAACATTCAAACAAATTTTGAAGATAAATAACTGCTCATTATTCAGGCTCTAAAGACTGCTGGTATCTCATCAACACAACCCTCCCCACAAACCAACGTCGGGACTAATGTAGCCACTGGGCCACCTCTGCCTCAACACCTCGCCATGCATCCCTATTCACAGCACGCCCTTCCTTTGAGCCCTTTCGCAAACATAATGGGCTATCCTTTTCTTCCTCAGGGCTACACATACTTGCCTTCTGCTTTTCAACAGGCGTTCGCCGGAAACAGCGCTTATCACCAGACTTTGGCCTCAGCTGCTGCACTACCTCAGTACAAGAGCAGCGCCTCTGCTAGCAGTTTGCCTCAGTCACCTGCTATTGCTTCTGCGTATGGTGCCTTTGGGAACCCATCGACAATTTCAAGCAACTTCCACATGAATCCACCTTCTGCTCCATCTGGGACGAATCTAAGCTACGAAGAGCTCTTGAATTCGCAGTACAAAGATAACATCCATTTGCTCTCTCTTGCCCAGGTATCTATCTATCTACTCAATTCTGTACTTTCGTGAAGCTCCGTTGACGGAAAAATCGCACCTTTAAATGCTAAACATAGTTCAGCAGTCGCTCCATAGGGATTGTTACTTTGCTTATTATTTGGTTTCTTTCTTACAACATCATCAGCAAAGGAATTAATGCCTTGTTATCAATTGATATGTTCGAAAGAACGAAAACCCAGCGATGTGGCCACAAGGGCATAACTCTAGGACAGTTTCGGCTATTCCGCCGAGCAATTACTACAACTACCCTGGACAGAGTCAGCAGCAGCAGCAGCAGCAGCAGGCGAGCGGATTCAGACAAGGCCAACAGCAGCCGCCATCTCAGAACTATGGAGCTTTAGGGTATGCTAACTTCTATCATTCTCAGACTGGTTTAGCTCATGAGCAACAGCAGAGTAATGCAAGAGATGCTTCGATTAGTGGGGCCCAAGGACAACCTAAGCAACCTCAAATGTGGCAGAACAACTACTAATCTCATGGGATTTTTATCGTTTTTCGTTTTTCCCTTTTCTTCGAGGGTCGAGTTTGTGAAAAGCTGCCTCGCAAATCTAGTTTCGTGAATGGGTTTTTGTTTGGCTGCTGATGTGTTTAATATGTGGCCCTGAATCTGTAACGTTATTGCCAGTTTGATCTAACTTCGAGAACACTATGGATTGTAGTTGTTGCGTTTTTCTTCTTCTTTATTATTATTAGTTTATTTTCTTGTTCGTGGTTTGGATTTGTGTAAGAGTTTAGTTTCCACTATGCTTTGTGTTTTGCGAAATAGATTATAATCTCTCAACAGCCTTTCTTTTGTTTGGTCACATGACGTGTTTCTACATATGAGTTGGATGATCCATGACGATTTGTTTTGGTAATAATCTTGAGTTGAAATTTTGTTTATGGGAAGTTTGACGAAAAAGGTGGCTGTAAGGGAGAACGGCATTTTTAGTCCAAATGTTTAGGGCATGGGTGTTTTCGGTCACCTATCTTCCAATGTGTCACTTTTAGTCCTTGATGTTACCGATTTTGTGGCGTTTTGGTCCTTCGATTAACTTAATCACTAATGATGGAATTTGACACATAAGAGTACATGAACTCCTTTAGTTTGACTCAACACCTCACGACTCGTCATCTTTTTCAACTAAAACTAACGTGAGCATCATTACGTATCACATTTAACTCATTTTCAAGGTTGTCGATCATTTCCTAAATTGATGTATAATGATGTTCATGTGCGTTTACATCGGAGAAGAAGTGTGTTATGAGGTTTTATGTCGAGTAAAATGAGATCAGCGCTCTCACGTGTTAAATTTCGTTTAATTAACGATCAAATTAATCGACGGACCAAAATCATCCAAAATCGATAACATTTGGGACTAAAAATGGCATCTCGGAATAAGGGAATCAAATACACTCATGCCTCAAACATTGGGACTAAAAATATCGTTCGCCCTTTCCGTAAATCATTAATGCAGCGAGCGACAGTTATTATCGTTACTTATTTCCAAATTTACGTCTAATACCTGAATGATCCGATTTCCAAAATAACAGTTTGCGCTGAAAAAAAAACACTTACTTTCATTTAGATAACAACAGTCTTGTATTGAGTGTGGCGTCTATTTAGTAACAAATGATGTCGCAGAAGTAACACAACATTAAAAAATAATACCAATTCCTGCAACATCATCACATCATTTGTTAATGTGTTACTGTAGAAAGCGGTATTATGTATGAATTATGTGTTACTTCTGCGGCATCATTTGTTACCAAATAGACGCCATATGGTACTCAACACAAGACTGTTGTTATCCAAATGAAAGGAAGTATTTTTTCAGCGCAAAACTGTTATAATTGTTCCCCTCCACCCGACCATCCCCCTGTTTTCCTAGACAGATAATTCATCATTATAGGGAGCAATGCTCGATCAGTGGGAAAAATGGGGTTAGATAGTCCGATGTAATAAATATATCTGTTAATAACATTTTATTGTCGATAAGTAACGTCTTATGACGTTAAAGTAACACTTACGGTTTTTACGGTAACAAATCACTATAATAGTGTAACAGTTATAATTGTTCTTGAACCCTCCACCCGACCATCTCTCTCTGTTTCCCTAGACAGAAAATTCATCATTATAGGGAGCAATGCTCCAATAATAGTTACCAATTTTCAATCTCAAAACGTGTAATAAGATCGAAACGCTAGTGATTCGATCTTTTATAGGAGAATACTAATGGTCGTCGCGCTGAGTTTAGGGTTTACCGAAACAGATCTGCTACACAAAATACCACATCAATACTTATGAAAAACAAAACAAGGTGTTAACAATAGACTGTGCTCGATCAGTGTGAAAATGGGGTTCGATAGTGATGTAATAAATATGTCTGTTAATAACATTTTACTGTCGATAAGTAACGTCTTATGACATTAAAGTAATACTTACTGTTTTTACGGTAACAAATCAATATAACTGTGTAACATAAAACTGACGTCAAATACCATTCAGAAATCACTTTTATTAACATCAATTTCGTCAAATCACAGTTTTTGGTCCTTTTCACTTAATTTTTCAAATAGGTCCTTAATACTAAAAAAAATCTGACAGGGACTGATTCCTAATTTAAATTTCTAACAGGGTCTGACATAAAATTTCCCCTTTTTGTTTATTAATCAATTTGATTATCAAAATTTAAATGTCCCAAATCAATGGAAGTACGAAAATGTCCAATACCATCGTCATCAACCCCCTTTTGTATCATCTGTTTCAACTTTCAACAACCTTTATTACTTACACGGTTTTCATCTTCTTTATAATCACAAAAGAAAAATACTATATTATAAATAATTAAAAAAGTGTAATCTCCACATAATACCGACTTGAATAAGAACTTACAAATCAGTACTTATATCAGAAATTTTTACAGATAGGTACCCGACTTACTGTTTATACCAGTTTATGTGTAAAGACCGTACATAACTATGTGTGCGTAGCGTATCATATCACGCTTTTATACGGTACCCTATACAATTTCTACATGGTATCTAATTGTGCTAATACGGCGTACCATTTTCTAAACGTATTACGTACTACAATATGTTGCTATAGGGTACCAAATATGCTAATACGGAGTACCTTCGGGGATCGGGTACCTATATGCATAAAATTTATTCTAGGTACTTATATATAAAAAAATCCTGACATGATTACTAAATTACAAGTTTTTTTGCGGAGTGTATTTATGTGTAAACAACCCTTAAAAAAATTATACCTGAGATTTGAGAAGTGAGAAGAAACAATATTTATTTTCCTCTCTCTCTTTAATATTTATTTTCTCAACCATACACGTTTGAAGACTGCCATCGCCCAATAAACCGCCACAAAACAACAGAGAGGGCCGCCACCCACTCAAAGAATCCGTTCGTGGAGAATATTCCGGCGAAGATTCCTCCATGGATAAGAGCGCTTTGGAGCCACTGATTTCTTCGTCGCAACTCCGGCGAGCCCTGCTACCACAACCGCCGCCGCCGATCTCGCTTTGCCCGTTGCCTGAAGACGATGAAATCACCATCCCAC
This sequence comes from Craterostigma plantagineum, assembly GCA_027422505.1. Lineage (NCBI taxonomy): Eukaryota > Viridiplantae > Streptophyta > Magnoliopsida > Lamiales > Linderniaceae > Craterostigma > Craterostigma plantagineum. The sequence goes on along the minus strand of JAPQWV010000003.1, from coordinate 27,361,273 downwards.
CGCCTTCCGTCACACCGTCGGAACTGAAGGACATGCTAATATTCGGTTCTCCGGCGGCGTCTTCATCAACGTCCCATCTCAAGGATTCATCGTCCGCCGGCCTCCTCGAGGCCCTAACCCTATCTGTATCCTCGCCGAGGGCCGCAACTCCCAAGCCTGATTGCGAGAAGTCGAACTGCGATAATCAGAGATCGAATTTCGACCATGAGAGCCAACAGTCTTGGCTGATTGACCCCAATTTCTTACCTACCAAGAGCAATCTTCACAGGTCAAAGACGGCGCCCGCCATGGCTACGATTAATGAAATCGATATTTCTTCAAATGGAGATACCCCTCAGACTGGGACCTCCTCAGTTTTGAGGCAAGGTGTTATTCTACTGATAATTTACTTGAGCCTTGGTGTGGCGATATACTATGTTAACAGGGATGATTTTCGGGCAACTGAGACCCACCCAGTGGTAGATGCCTTGTACTTTTGCATCGTAACTATGTGTACGATTGGGTATGGCGATATAACCCCTGATAGTACTGCATCTAAGTTGTTTTCCATCACATTTGTGTTAGTGGGCTTTGGCTTTATTGATATTTTCTTGACTGGGATGGTTGGATACATGCTTGATCTTCAAGAAAGTTATCTTTTGAGGACTATTAAGAGCAAAGGTGCCCACGACCCGGGATCTTATATAATAGATGTCAAGAAAGGGAGGATGAGGATAAGAATGAAGGTGGCATTGGCTTTGGTTGTCGTGTTTATCTGCATTGGAGTTGGAGTAGGTGTTATGCATTTTGTTGAGAGTTTGAGTTGGTTGGATTCGTTCTATCTCTCGGTTATGTCAGTTACTACTGTGGGTTATGGGGATAGGGCGTTTAACTCTTTGCCTGGTAGAATCTTCGCATCGATTTGGTTGCTGGTTTCAACGCTCGCAGTTGCTAGAGCGTTTCTGTACTTGGCTGAGGCTCGAGTGGATAAGAGGCATAGGCGGATGGCTAAGTGGGTGCTGGGACGGGATATGACAGTAGCTCAGTTTCTTGCTGCAGATATTGATAACAACGGTTTTGTGACGTAAGATCTTTGTCTTTTGCTTGCTTATGTTTGATTTGTAAACACGAATCTTTTGCTATTTAATTCAACTGCAGCCTTTGATGCTATGTGCTTTATTTAGCAATATATATAGCTCTCCCGCTCCGATGAAGGTGTTTATTCTTGTTTGCAAATATGAAGTTTAGGCCCTTTTTGTAGAGCATATTTTAACTGTAGTATGAGCTGTGATTATTTGTTTTTAACCACCTACTGTTAACTTAGCAATCTAAATCTCATTTCTGCAAATGAATGAAACTTTAGTCCGATAAGAAGCAATACCTATTAATGATGCGATATGGCAAAATTGCTGTCATCTTCCCTAGATCTTGCTTGCTATCGGTTCTTTAGAAAGTTTTCAAATTCTATAGCTTGTGAGGTTAGGTTGAAGTAGGTATTTTTTGACACGATAGCAAGTGCATTCTTTTGTTGCTATTTATAATCTCTTCATGTCAGCTTCAGAGATTACTGATGTTAGATTTCGTTATCTCGTGAAATGCTTTTTCTCCATATAGGGTTGGAAAGAATTCTTCTCTGTTATCTCTATTAACTCTTGTAAAATTTTATGATCTTCGATGTTATTATTCTTGCAGAAAATCAGAGTTTGTGATCTACAAGCTCAAAGAGATGGGAAAGATTTCAGAAAAGGACATCTTGCTGGTATGCAAACAATTCGAACGTCTGGACTCGGGAAATTGTGGAAAGATCACTCTCGCCGATCTCATGGAAAGCCATCAATCGTCGTAGAAGCCTTTCTGGTCGAGATTTTGTACCAAAAATAAAGGAGAAAATAAAAATAGAACATGGCAATCAAAAACTGAGATCAGCAATCAATCAGTCTGAAGATAGCAGTTTTGGACAAAGAGACGATGGAAGGAATGTGTACTGTCTTGAGGAGACGCGCACTAGTGGTTGTCTCCAAATATACATAAGAATCCTCTTGCTGTTTGAGGATTTCCTTATGTTTGGAAGGGTTATGCTTTGGACATGGCATGTAAATGTTCCTTATATAGGTGACAATGTAGGGATTATCACAGAGGAGAGTGGTGCTAATATTTTTGTTTCTTCGAAATCCTGCGATAAATGTGTACATACATGTGGGGAGACCATTTTTATGTATATCTATCTATGTAGTATGTTGTAGTTTCAGTTCTTGGAAGTCTGTTTGCTAGTTCAAGGAGGGTAAGAACTGTGAACCATACATTGATGATCATAGTTCAGTTTGATGATTTTTTATCTCAATTTTTTTGGGTGTTGAGGGTTGGATTCCAAGTGCTTGCTCTGTCAGGATTAAAGATATATATGTCTTATTTCATACACTGCCAATTTTACCCCTGATTTAAATTCTATCTTGCCCTAATTCCATCTCCATCTCCGTCATGATTCTTTCTTCCTCTCTCCAAAATCACTTTCCAAAACTGCCAAAATAACGGTGCTTTCCATAGCAATTCCGACTCGAACTAGAAGTAAGCATCTCCTTGAACTCGATTTTGTATTCGATTTTTGGCATGTTTTAGTTTTAGTTTTAGTAGTAAGCAATTCTCATTTTCTGTAGTTTTAGTTTCTGAATTTATGTTAGGTTGTGGGCTTATTATAAACGTAGGAATGATTCTCATTTTCTCAATTTGGCTGTGGCCTTATGGGAATGCTATGCTACTTTTATTTTTTGACAATTGGAATGCTCGCATGCTATGTTCTGTAATATAATTCACTTCATGCTCTGTTTTTTTTTGTCGCCAATGAAACCACCGAGCTATTGCGATGCATACAATTTTCCTCCATCTCGAAGAGTTCTTGTCATAATTGAACAGAGGATCCGTCGATAATTCTCGCAGTGCTTAACAAAGGTTTTGTTACTCATGAACTTACGAGATTTCTTGTATTTTTAATTGTCTTAGTAGAGATATGTCCGCGGACGATGATGAAGGTGTACTTTGTGCAATTGCTTGTGTGATAGCAGAGCAGTTGTATTGGATGAATTTACTGGTATTTTTTTTGTGGAAGAATGCTCATGAGTGACGTATGAAAAGACGTAAGTGATCTATGAAAGAAAAGATTCCGAGACAAATAGACTATTTGAATAGTCTTGTTTCTGACGTGAATGATGCTGCACTAGACAATTTGAGATTTAACAAAAATGCATTTGGGAGGTTGTGCAATATTCTTCAGATGTATTCGGGTTTGAAACCTTCTAAATATGTGGGCGTACAGGTAGCCATGTTCCTTGGGATCTTATCCCACCATAAAAAGACCGAGTCCAAAAAACACTCTTTCAAAATGTCAACACAGACGGTGTCTAGATATTTTAATAATGTACTTAACACAGTTTTAACCCTTCACAAAATCCTTCTAGTGAAGCCTATTTCCGACAACAGCGGTACATCTTCATCTAGATTCAGGTTTTTTCAGGTATTACTTCTCTTTCTAGAATTGATTGAGTACTTTAACTTATTTTATTAATTATTTCTCTTACAGAATTGTGTAGGGGCATTGGATGGTACATAGGAATAAGAGTACGTGCGGATGAGATACAGAAATCCCAAATCCCAAATATCCACCAATGTGCTAGGGGTGTGTGATGAAAATATGAATTTCATATACGTATTGGCTGGATGGGAAGGCTCAGTAGCAGATAGTAGAGTACTGCAGGATGCTTTGTCACACCAAGATGGATTTCGCGTTCGTAAAGGTATGGATTCCCAAAGCTCAACGTCATAATCATATGTCAACTATGTATCATTAGAGTGCTATTATATTTATCCTTGTAGGAACCTATTACTTGTGTGACAACGGTTACGCCAGCTCCGAAGGTTTTCTAGCACCATATAGGCGTACGTTACCACTTATCAGATTGGGGAACTGGAAGTCGAACACCTCAAAATGCAAAGGAGTACTTTAATATGAGGCATGCTTCAACTAGAAATGTAATTGAGCGGGCATGGGGTCTCATGAAAATGAGGTGGAATATTTTGGAAAGTGCTTGTTTTATCCCGTGAAGACTCAAAATCGTATAGTTCTGGCATGTGCGTTGCTCCATAACTTCCTTCGAAAGGAGATTCCGGTTGACCCCCTCGAAGAACTAGTTCCTGGAGATTATGTTAATGAGAATGCTGCCAATGCTTATGCAGAAGATGAAATCTCGACGATCGAGGCACTACTGCTTGGAATGCATGGCGTGATGAGTATGCAACAACCATGTACGACGAGTGGAGGAGCTCTAGAGGATATCTATGAAACTGTATATTCTTCGTTGTTTGGTTACATTTTATTTTCATTCAATTATGATGTCTTAGCAAACGATACTTGTTGTTTGCAATTAATGTTATTTCAAGATTCACTTTGAAATAAACTTGTTTTGTTTCTTGGTAATTTAGAGAAAATGGCAGAAAAATTGCAAAACCATAAACATCAAATATAAAAATTTCAGCAGAGAAATAAAACTGAAAAAGAAATAGTACTGAAAAATAACACAACATAAAAATACATATCCACAGTTCGACACAAATCCACCAAGTTGACATAATCCACTACAAAAAAAAAGTACACAATTCAGACCATTCCAACAAACATAAACTTGAAACATTACATATTTCAGACAAATCCAACAAAAGCTTTGCCAAAACACAATTACCATTCACATGTCCTCTCAAACTAGAGACATCACTATAGACTCTCGATCAAAGTCGTTAGACCTTAGAAAATAATTGAGCCTCACAGGATTTGATGCCATCGCTTCAGTTATTGAAAAACGTTGCGACGACGTCAAGTCAAGTGGCATGGTTCGAATAATTTCAGCAGCCATAATCTGTTTCTCCTCCATATCGCGAGCCACACCAACCTTCGAAGTATGACCTTCTAAACGAGCACATGTCTTTGCATTAAGCTCCTTCATGTGATTGGGTACCATCTCAATGGAATCATCAAATTTCTTTGGCCTCTTTCCTGGCTTAACACTCGTAGAATCCGTTTTTGGTCTTTTTGATCGATCTTTGTTAGACTCTAAATCAGGGCTGAAGTTTGTGCCTTCGGAATTATCACCGCCAAAGAAAGTAAAGTCATCGTAAGATTGGTTTGGGAATGATTGGCAATTTCCTGGCCTCCTCTATTAATGTTTTTTATCAGACCCAACGGTAGACCCCTCTGTTCCCCCAGACCCCTCTATCTCAAACAAAGGATCCTGTCCTTTCTCTTTTTAGATAATGCATCTGTGAAACTCATAGAAGCAGCTTCAGTAGCTCTGTCTTTCCCAAATATTTCTTGTCAGTCATAATAGAAAGGTCATACTTTGTTTCGCAAAGCATATAACCTTGATTTACTCTGTAATTTCAAGTAGCAAATGAATACCATTACTTTAAATTAGAACAAATAAATAAAGAAAAAAGAGATACCATTACCTTATTCAATTCATCCCGAAATGTATCAGGTGCATCTAACGTGTTGTTAAGGTTATTAAATCCTGTACCAGATTTAGATAAAAAAATCTACAAGTTGATAATACTCCCGTTTCCAATGGTGGACCTTCGAGTGTATGTGAGGTTGTGCTCGAATATCAGAATCTGGCTTCGACTTCTTGATAATAGACTCGATAGCATTATGGTATCCTGCTCTGAATCCGTTCTCGAATCTCCATCCCTCTGCGACTATTTGTTTTAATGCCATATTAAGAACTCTCTCCTCGTCGGGCCTCCATAAGCGCTTCGCTTTTCTCATTATTCTCCTCACTACCATTGCTTCCTTGCTTTTTCGCATCGTTGCCTCATTTCAATTGGACCAAAGATTTATTGGAACAAGGGGCTAGGATTTGCTCATCTTTTCGTCATTAGCTCTGTATTTTGTTGTCAAATGAAACTGTTGAAGCCAGCGAATATAAGACCGTAACCACAACTTTGTTTTATTCAAAGGGCAAAAATGACATATGTAATAAATTCTTCACACCAATCAGACGCTATCCCATATCTTTACCCAAATATCAAAACAAACATATCAAACATATTACAAATTATATATGAGCAAAATCCTTGTATTGGATACATAAATAATATATACATGCCAAATCCACGTACATCGGAATCAAACGAGCCCTTTGTATAATGGCATAAATTGTGTTTGATAGATATGTTTGGGGTGTATGGATTAGTGATATGCACCTCATAAATACCTTAAAGGTGGGCATGCATAGACAAGGCTTATAACCTTAATCATTGCAATAAACATGTATAGCCATGCAAGGCATGTATGAAACACAGATAACAAACACGAGGCAACTTATTCGTACACGCATCATAACTATCTATAGCCATCCATTCCCACGTATCAAGCGACCCCTTAATTAGATATATAAAAAATGTCAGATTTGTTCATTGTCAGCATATTTTTATATATAGGTACCTAATATAATCAAAAAGATTTAAATATAGTATTCGGTTGATTGGAGGTACATCATATCAGAAATTTATTGAGAAACGAGTTGTGGTACATTACATAGGTAATTGAGAAGTGTACTTCATTATGATATAAATATCACACGACATATTTAGAAATTAGGTACCACAAAAAACGCGTAATATGATGTGTAATATACATATAAAAGATACCTAAATGATGATCACTTGTACTTTCAACCAAACGGATACCTCTACGTAAAAGTTTATTCTAATAGGTATAAATATATACTTATAATTTATCCAAAGGAGAATTGAATTTAAAATTTTTACTTGTGAAAATTTAAGTACGCCTTAAAAACGCATTAATTAAAAAAAATGAAAACAAAACACGTGTAAACAATTAGGGGTGAGCAAAACCGGATATCCGGATTTTCGGATATCAAAAAATGATATCCGTATCCGGTCCGGTTTTAATCGGATATCCGAAAATCGGATATCCGCTTTATTCGGATATTTAAATCGGATATCCGCATCCGGTTTTTAAATTTATTTTTTTATAGTATATTTTTTCATATTTCTTTACAAAATCATTTTTTTATTTCTTATTAAAATTAAAAAATATATTTTTTCATATAAAAATTACTACACATAGTAATTTACACAATATGTGAATTAATTATTCAAAATTACATAATAAATAATAAACAATATGTGAATTCATGATTCAAAATATATTCTGTTCAAAATCATTTTTTTATTTCTTATCAAAATAAAAAATTTATTTTTACATATAAAAATTTCTACACATATTAATTCACACAATATGTGAATTCATGATTCAAAATTATGTAATAAAATAATATAAATATAAATATTTCTATAGGATTTTTTTTTTCCTTTTTGACCTTCACTTTTCATTTTGGGCTATTTTTTTATTTTTCTATTATTTTTTAAATATAAAACTGGATATCGGATATCGGGATTTTAGACAAAACACTATCCGTATCCGATCCGGTTTATTTTAAAATAAATCGAATCGGATATCCGATCCGATTTTTAAAATCGAATATCTGGATTTTCGGGTTTTGAAAACCGGATATCGGATCGGAATCCGGTTTTCGGATATTTTTGCTCAGCCATAGTAAACATACTCAATGGACACTTGATTTTGGCTTTTAAATAGAATCTTCCAGAGAAGACTTTTGACCTACTTTAGGATTTTACACTCTCACGTTTCATTAGTTACTAAGAAGTATTATCATCTTCGTCTACACATTGTCATGCTTTATGATTGTGATTTATTAATTTTTGTATTAGTTTCTTTAACGGGATATGAATATGATATCTGACTCAACCATATCCCTCACAACCGTCCACATTCATTACTACATTAAATTATTCGAGTTATGTCACGGCCTGGACGCATTTTTCAACACTTTTAACAGTTGCGATACAAAGTAGTAACAGTTGCGATACAAAGTAGTAACATTAAACTTCAAATAAGATATCTTTCTTACAAAGATCCAACGGCCAAGAACTCATCATCAATCACGAATTAACGAACTCAGCACATCGCTCGATGAGCTTAGTCGAATTATTCGATGTGGGATTAAAGAGATGAAAGACGTGATCTTCGCCTTCGCTCTCGAAAAACTCAGCTTTGATCGTTGTTCCCTTAACAGCCACCAAATTCTCGTAGAAAAGCTTACCCCTATCCCTCAAAACGTCGCCGCCGGCGACGCACACGAGCCCCCGCCGGCAACCCAAGTTCTCTAGTCCCGGAGCCCCGACCCCGAAAGGGTTGATCCACGGGTCGTCGCACCCTTTATCCGACGGGCAGACGAACAGCCACCACCTATCAACCACCGACTTGAACAGCTCATTCTCCGACTCTAACCCTATGGGCTCCTCGCCCCAGAAATAAGGATGTATCATGACCATCCCGGCGACCTTCAAGGGTACCGCCGGCGGCGGCGGCGCGTGGGTTTCCGGCGGTCCCAGCCTGAGAGCCACGTGGTAAGATATGTTGGCCCCGGCGCTGTCTCTATTAGAAATCGAGGGGTCCTTCCTAAAACCAATTGGTGATAGGAGGAGAAAGCCTCTTATATATATACTAGTTTCAAGAGCTTGAATTATCCGATGTGGGACGAAACCCACTTAGAATCTCAACACCAGGCAAAGAAAACCCTTCCGTCTTCTTAACCATAGCATTCGTCGATGAAACAGAATTCTCACTACTTTCCTTTTCGACGTAATGCATTCGCTTACTCGGATTCACTCCTGAATTTGATCGGTCTTCCCTTATAAACTGGCTAGCATCAATACTACCACTACCACCGCTCGATTTCGCAGCATTGGGGTACGAACGATTATAATATTAATGTCCCCGTAAGTTTCATGATTCATAAGCGATACACTTGTTATTGACTAACTTACAAAGCGGCTCAATCTTAATATAAAGTAGAGTATGTATACCACACCAATGCGGCGTGTGCAAAATATATTAGTATATTTTGTATTTGAACATTTTATATTATTAATAAGTTATTTAACAAATATAATTTCAATTTAAGGATTCATTTGTAATAATTAAAATATTAAGGGTATAATCGTAATTAAGCATTAAGGGTAAAATTGTAAATAACTACGCCAGATCAAATGGAAAGTTTTTATCCATCTTATATAAGAGTATAGATATTTAGTTCCGTGAGTCTTCAAGTGGTTGGATCATATAACATCCGTATATTGAGATTGTGGGTTCCAATTACTTTGAACCCTTAACTTTCGGTATTAGCTTGTCACAATTCGAGTGGGATTGAGTTATACCCAAATTTATAGGTAAGATAATACTTAAAAATAAAAAAAATAAAAAATAGGAGCGGCAAAACATTTAATTGAAAAATGTAATAAAAAGGTAATACAATCATCTCACATGGCCAATAGCCCCACAGGCCCGCACCACACCACACATTGCCTCCCTCAACTATAAAAACAACCACACGACACTAATCCTTTCATTGCATGAACTTGGACAAACTCCAATCCCAAACACATTCGTTCCCATAAACACAAATCTCTTTCATTTCACACCTCAAAAGCGATCCAAAGAGATTTCAAAACATGAACACACAAACTCAAGACTCAAACCCTAACCCTAATAGCCCTATAATCCACGACATCCCACCATACCTAAGGGTCTACAAAGATGGAACCATAGAGAGGCTCTTAGCCACTGAAACTACGCCACCATCGCTCGACCCACTGACCAAAGTCGAGTCAAAGGATGTAATATTCGAACCCAAAAAGGGCCTCAAAGCTCGCATCTATCGCCCAACAAATCTTGTTACACAAATTGAAAAAGTAGAAAAGCTTCCCCTAATAATCTACTTCCACGGCGGAGCATTCTTGATAGCTTCCATGGCCGAGCCAAAGTACCACAACTCACTCAACCTTTTGGTCAAAGAATCGAAGGCCATCGCCGTCTCCGTCGACTACAGATTAGCCCCAGAAAACCCTCTCCCCGCGGCGTACGAGGATTCGTGGGCCGCCCTCGAATGGGTCGGGTCCGACGAGTCGTGTCGGGGCGGCGACCCGTGGATCAACGAGCTGGCGGACTTTAGTAGGGTTTTCTTGGTCGGAGACTATTAGAAATCGAGGGGTCCTTCCTAAAACCAATTGGTGATAGGAGGAGAAAGCCTCTTATATATATACTAGTTTCAAGAGCTTGAATTATCCGATGTGGGACGAAACCCACTTAGAATCTCAACACGCCCCCTCACGTGTGGCATGACTGGCCTAACACGTGGACATATGAATCGGGTGACTGTGAGCAGAAGCTTAATGTGTCCGAGACTTAAATGATGCCTGATAAAATGGCAATCAATCTCGATGTGTTTACTTCGTTCATGGAATCTCGGATTGGTGGCAAGTTGAATTGCGGATCTGTTGTCGCAATATATCGTAGGTGTTTGTTCAGGAATGCATCCAACTTCATGTAGCAGCTGGTTCAACCAAAGGACCTCACTTGTTGTTGTTCCCAAGGCTCTATATTCAGCCTCCGTAGAAGATCGCGCTATAGTAAGTTGCTTCTTCGCTTTCCACGAAATCAATGAACTTCCAATGAAAACACAAAAGCCGGTTACCGATTTTCTAGTGTCCGAGCACGCTGCCCAATCCGAGTCAGTGAAAGCTTTAATCTAAAATTCTGAATCTGCTGCCATGAACAATCCCTGTCCAAGCGTTGATTTCAGATAGCGTAGAAGGTGGTGTGCAGCCTTGAGATGGGAGCTACGTGGGCTGCTTATATATTGGCTTAGTTTGTGCACCGTGAAAGAGATGTCTGGTCTCGTAAAGGTAAGATAGAGCAGCCTCCCAACAAGTCTACGATACTGTGTTGGATCCTCCAAGAGTTCTCCATCAGAGGCTGTGAGCTTTACCTTTGGATCCATGGGAGTTGCTAAAGGCTTGCAACCAAGGTAGCCTTCATCATCTAGTAACTTGACTGCATATTGCCTTTGTGAGATTGAAATACCTTTTCGCTGTCTTGCTACTTCCAGCCCAAGGAAGTATTTTAGGTCCCCCAAATCCTTGATACTAAACTTGCTGCTCAATAGTTGTTTTACCTTATTGATTTCCACCAAAGAAGGCCCTGCAAGAATTAAGTCGTCAACGTAAACGAGTATAATAACGATATTAGTACCTGATCCTTTAATGAATAAAGTGTGATCGGACTCTGTTTGCTTGAAACCGAAGGATATCAGCGACTTCGAAAGCTTTGAGTTCCACTGTCTCGATGATTGCTTTAGTCCATATATCGATTTTGTGAGCTTGCAAACCAACTTCGTTGCCTTTCCTTGATCGGTTCGAGGTTGATACCCCAGTGGTAAGTCCATATACACTTCCTCGAGTAGGTCTCCATTTAGAAAGGCATTGTTTACGTCCATGTGATAGAGATGCCAATTTCTTAAGGCTGCCAAGCACAACACAACTTTTATTGTGCTTGATTTTGCCACCGGTGCGAAGGTGTCGATAAAATCGATCCCCTCTTGTTGCTTATAACCCTTCGCCACCAATCGGGCTTTAAATCTCTCAACCGATCCATCTGAATGTCTTTTAATTTTATACACCCATCGACAACCGATGGAATGCTTATCATTGGGAAGAGGAACAATCGTCCATGTCTGATTGTTCTCTAATGCTTGAATTTCCTCTTTCATGGCGTTCCTCCATTCTTCATGTTTTGTAGCTTGATGGAAGTATTGTGGTTCCTGATCTGTAGAAACATTTAACACAAAGCTTCTATATTGCGCAGACAACTTATCAAGGGTCATGAAATTTGAAAGAGGATACAGGCTATGCAACTCCTGTGTGGAATTGCAGTAGAATTCCTTCAGCTTTGAAGGAAACTTAGTTTGCCTTGATGACCTTCGAACAACCTGTGTATTCACTGTTGAACCATTATGATCTATAGAATAGTTTTGTTGTGTCCCTGTTGTTGAATCATTGTCATCTGTTGGTTGTGATTCAACCATTTCGCCTTGTTGATCAGTATGTTGAAAGTCTAGATCTTGGTAGCAAGGCTGTTCAGTTCTTACTTCAGTCAAATCTTCAGAACGTGAAACTTCAAGGTTCTGAACTTCATGGCTTACAGAATCAGAATAAAGTTTAGGTAGAACAAAATCTGAAAATGGATCACCTGTTTCAGCCTGACATATTTCATGAAAAGGGAATACTTCCTCATAAAACCTAACATCCCTACTAATAAAGATCTGTCTAGTTTGTAAGTCCATTACCTTATAGGCTTTCATCCCATTCGGGTATCCTACAAAGATACATGACTTGGCTCTCGGCTCGAATTTAGTCCTATTTGCAGCCAAGGTCGAGACATAACAGAGACACCCAAATGTTCTTAAACTACCATAATCGACTGATTTATTATATAACAACTCATATGGAGATTTATTTCCTAATACACTAGATGGTGTCCTATTTATGAGATATGCTGAAGTTAAAACGCATTCATTCCAATAATTCAAGGTGAGTTTGGACTGAAAATATAGCGCCCTAGCAACATTTAATAGATGTTGATGTTTCCTCTCCACAACCGAGTTTTGTTGTGGAGTTTGCACACAAGAGAATTGATGCAAGGTACCTTTGCTACGTAAGAAATCTGTAAATTGAAGTTCTTTGGCGTTATCTGATCTTAACACCTTGATTTTGCTGTTGAATTGATTCTCTATCATGCTGAAAAAGAACGGAACTATAGCAGCAACATCTGATTTATTTTTAAGCAAGAAAATCCAAGTGTATCTCGTGTGATCATCGACTATCGTAAAAAAATATCTATGCCCAGTATGTGCAACTACATTTAAAGGGCCCCAAATATCACAATGGATTAAATCAAATGCAGAACAAGACAAGTTATTTTGCGAACTGAAAGACAACCTTTTCTGCTTAGACAATGGACAGATCTTACAAAATTGCTGTTTATTTACTGTTTCTTTACATTTCAGAACATCTTTCAAAGTGTCTAAAACATAATCGGAAGGATGCCCGAGTCTTTTATGCCAAGTAGTCAACGAAATCTTTTCTAAAACAGAGTTTAAACGAACATGCACACTAGGAAACACAGATGCAACAGTAAAATCTGATTTAAGAAAAGCAGTGTCTAAAACATATAAGCCAGCAAATGCTCTACCCCTGCCAATCGTCAACCTTTGCGTTGAGTCCTGGATCAGGAAACGATCACTGAAGAATGTTAGAGTCACATTTTCATCTGTAGCCAAACAACTAACAGAAATTAAATTGAAATTAAATTCCGGTATGAATAAAACATCTTTTAAGAATAAAGATGCTCCAAGTTTTATTGTTCCTGCCATCCTTACCTTCACTGAAGTATTATCGGGTAATGTAACAGATGATGAATCAATATTATAAAGAGTATGAAATAAGTCTACACAACAGCATATATGTCTAGTAGCCCCGGAGTCTAGTAGCCAAATATTATTTTTATTCAGATCCGGTATGTTAAAGGAAAAACACACACCTGTTTGGCTACCTGAACTTGTGGAATTTGGATGGATTGTCTGATTGTTGCTCATCAGATTCTTGAACTGCAAAAGCTGTTGATTTAGTAGGTGCACAAAATCCTCTGCCACCGAAAGCGCTTGGTTAGAAAACTTCACAGTATCTGCTTCAAATGGTTCTGCTGCAACCTGATTAATCCTTGTTGCCTTGAACTTAGAATTCTGCTTGAAGCCCGGCGGGAAACCGTGCAAACGATAACAGGTGTCAACCGTGTGTCCTGGTTTGTTGCAATTAGTGCAGTGTGGCCTATTGGCTTCTCTGATACCATATTAGAAATCGAGGGGTCCTTCCTAAAACCAATTGGTGATAGGAGGAGAAAGCCTCTTATATATATACTAGTTTCAAGAGCTTGAATTATCCGATGTGGGACGAAACCCACTTAGAATCTCAACACTATTCCTTTCTTTATCGTTTTCTCCATCACAACCAAACTGATTCTCGCCTCCCATTCCATTATTCACAGAAGATTCTTCAGGCATAGACACAAAGTTAGAGCTGCAAGAATCAGATTCCAAGCTCGAAACAGACGTTTCCTTCCATCGATCTTTCTTTAGGTTTCTTAATCTCCTCGGCCCGAACTTTCCCCTGCTGACCACGATTCCCCGAATGCGTAAAGTTCTTCCCACTTAAACTCCTCAATCTGTTCTTATCATATTTCGGTGGTTGCCCACTAGCTGCTGTAGAGGACTTGCTACTTCGATCCTCACTGTTATCTGAATCCGTTATGCCTCTGTGCCCAAGTTAGGTTCCCCAGGTATTAGAAATCGAGGGGTCCTTCCTAAAACCAATTGGTGATAGGAGGAGAAAGCCTCTTATATATATACTAGTTTCAAGAGCTTGAATTATCCGATGTGGGACGAAACCCACTTAGAATCTCAACACGCCCCCTCACGTGTGGCATGACTGGCCTAACACGTGGACATATGAATCGGGTGACTGTGAGCGGAAGCTTGCTCTGATACCATATTAGAAATCGAGGGGTCCTTCCTAAAACCAATTGGTGATAGGAGGAGAAAGCCTCTTATATATATACTAGTTTCAAGAGCTTGAATTATCCGATGTGGGACGAAACCCACTTAGAATCTCAACAAATAGTGGAGAAGGATCTGAAAACATAATCTCCTCATACTGTTGCTGATTCATCTACAGAAGTTAAAGTAGATGGAAAGGAGGCTGATGATCTCTCTGGGGATCCTATAGTAGAGTCGCTCCAATATGCACACGAATTGCTAGAAAAAGGTCTGTCTTTCTTGATTAATAAATGAGGAAGGTTTTTTGAGTACCTTGTTGTGAGGTCAGGATTTGAACTAAATCATAAGTTGCATCCTATTAAGGTGTCTTGATGTTACTTCTTTCCTTTCCTCAAAATGCTCTTCCCTGATAGATCAAACATATGTTTGCAGAGTTGCTAAAGTCTCGCGAAATCAGGAAACACCTCGAAGATTCCATTTCGGACATTCATAGAGAAGCTGCAGCGACGAACAAAATCTACAAAGCTCCAAGGCATTTTCTGAGAACCAAGAAGTGGAAAACGAAGTCGAACTACTCTTCAAGAACAAAATCGAGGCCGAAGTGGATTACTTGACAATGTCGAGCGTGGTTAGGGACTTGCGGGAGTATGCTCTTGCTTCTGGGGAGACACAAACCATGGAAAAGCTCACAGATAGCAGAAACAAGGCAGCAGTGCTAAATAGAAACGAGGCTGAGGAGTTTGAAAAGGTTCGCGAAGAACCTTCAAAGCTACATAGGAAAATCTGCAGAAACGCTACGTACTTTTTCCTACAGATGGTGCTATTAGCTTTCGTCGTCGTCATTTTCATATTGAAATCACGAAGCTATGAGGATTTTGTGCCCACTTAGCTCAGAAAAAATATCAGTCGGTCTTTCCTTTTCTTGTCGACAGGCTTGATGATGATGATGTTTTTTGTTTCTTGATTGTACATTCAGAAACTTAGTTCTTGCAGCATGCTTGTCTCTGTCTTTCTTCATCGAGTCTTTCATACTTTTTAATAGATGTCCAAAATCAAGTGCATTCTATTCGTCTATGAAGATGTTGTTAGAGCATCGTCAAAACTCCAATTCATTTTCTTATGATTAATATTACGTAAAAGTGGAGATCAATCACCAATGGGATCCGTGGCGCAATGGTAGCGCGTCTGACTCCAGATCAGAAGGTTGCGTGTTCGATTCACGTCGGGTTCAAACTCCCCGAAATGTACGGTTCCAAACTTTTTTTGTTTCTGTGACAATTATTATTAACCAATCATTAAACTTATTTAATGTCAACACCATTTCCCACCGTAATGATTTTGTTCCTTACAATCCATCGTACGCCATGTCCACCCCAATTTTTTCATTCAAATACAGAAAAAACATCATCCTTTTTTTTTATATAAAATAATTTATCGGGCTCGTTGCACGTCTTATAGTAAAATAAAGCAAAATTTCAAGATTCATCGGCATTTACAATTACACAGAACTCTTTTTATTGCCTCGTTCTATCTCATAGTGTAAGCGGAAAACCATGCAGCATAGCATAACACACATATCTTGCAGCACAGCATCCAAGATAAACAACTCCTCTTGCTTTTAGTTAGCAGAACAACCTCCGTCGCTGTAAGAGGAAAAAATCGATGCCATTGATATCGAATTACGATTGGCCAAAAGAAAAAAATTAACCTCAGCCGTGGTTTGTTGTTGATATAAAACTACTTACATGAAATTTGGATTCCCGCATGTCTTCTAGCAGCTGCGAAATCTCAAGCTGTTTCATCACCGTGGCATGCAGTGCCTGAAAAACGTGGACGCAATTCGATGAATTATAGTAATTATATCGACGTTCACAACGGCGAAATGAATGATTAAAAGAAAAAAGCAGTACCCTTTTCGTCTTTTCGAGGTCGAACTCGACAGACCTTATCCTGTCGAGAGATCCGTTGAGTAACTGCTCTTTCGCTGTGGGAATCTCAGAGCGTTTGTTGCTGAGTTTAGATTCTCTAACCTTTGTACACGCTCGACGAATGGAAGCAGTGCACTATTATTGTTACTATTATTCCCTTCGGCACCAAAGGGAGATCTTCCGTAAGATTCTGCTGATTCGAGTAGTTCGAAGGATGGGAAAATATTGGACCTTCTCCTAAAGTATCGAGCGCATGAAATATGGGCAGAAGCGGCTGCAAGCTTGACTGTAACAGATGCCATTGTTTTTGTCATGTAATGGAAACTTCCCTTGATAAGTTTCTCTTGGATGATGCTCAACCAATGTAGGACCAGTCTACCTGAAGGAGAAGAAAAAATTACGCACAATTTAGAGCTTATGACAATGTTGATGTTGTTTAACGATGCAGAATTTTTCGGATAATTGTCGATAAAATGCAACAAAGAAAGATGTTCATTCTAATCATGTTAAAGTAAGAACGAAAGAGGGAAAGAAGGAAAGACCACCTAAAATTGATCCCGAGACACTATTTGAACTTCCCACATCACTGGAACTTAAAGCCACACTTTCCACAGCTTGCTCATCTTCATTATCACTATGAGCTGCGCCAAAATTTTCATCACAACTGTAGTATATACAATGATCAGAAGCACTGACCCTGAAAAAAAGCCAGTTATCCCAAATAAGCATTTTTTGAAAAGAAAAAATATATATTGACACGGTGCGTGTGGATAGCTAGCTCGCAATGAGCATCGGTAGTTGCAAGTGATGACAGCCATTGTTCATCGCCATGTAATCTCACGAATGGAATCTGTTATACACAACCTGTGAATTGATTTAAAATTACCAAGCATACCTCGTCGGCACCATGCGTTACTTGTGAAGTCCTCCCACCATTTTGTCCAGATGGAGAAGGCTCATCGATGCAGTACCCTGATTCAGCTAAAATTGTATCATCTTACCTCCCCTGTCATTGTATACATAAAACTGTTTCATGTAATATGGCTTTCAAATTACAGTAAATATACTTTGTAACTTGCCTCTGTTACCGGCGATGAGATTTGAATACATGGATCGATCTTATACTGGTCATTCAGGTCAGTGGAGGTCCACCTCATAAGAGTTTCATCGGAATTATAGACAAGCTGCAAATATATGGACAAGATAGTCATGACCTTGTTAACCTTTGGTGATGTTGTTGGATATGTACCATACCAATAAGCATACACACCTTCATTATGTCAGGATCATTCCAAGGGCCCTTGTTAGATCTCAAACAACCTCCCTCAACGTTACAAGAGCATGTTCCACCCAAAAAATCAGGCAATTGACTGACAAATAGATGATTAGCTCTTAGATTGTAGACCTATCCGCTAAAACAGACACCTGAAATAAGATGGTATGAAAGAGAATGGTGAACCTCGAATCGATGACTTCCTGAAGTTTACTCAATGATTTGGGGTCATACACCTGTAAAACATGTGCATGATAGGATCAGCTGAAGCAACATGAAAATAGGACAGGACAACATATGGATCAAAGATATATTCTATACATGAACTTTGGCGATAGTCTTTGGATCCATAAACTTTTGTGCTGCAGGCCAAAGAACCTTCTTGAATGCAGGCGAAGCATTGACGACGTGCATGCAATGAAGCGTCTGAATATAATTGGAACATATTAGCAAGAATATAGTGACTTTCGAATGAGCTATAAGCTATAAAATAATATCTGACTAGGTTATTAAAAAAGGCGCCTCAGGATAGTAACTACTGTCAATTTTTGCCATGGCTGCTACCAGACTAGTAGCAGTTCTGGTAAAATTCTTAACTCCCTGCAACAATTATGGTATAGATGATAAATAAGACATTCAGAAGTAATTTCTTGTCGAACAAATGATTTTTTTTCTCACGGCCTTCACAAAGGACACACGAAATCAAAAAAGTTATTACTAGGCATCTACTGACCAGGCCCTGTACATCTAGGATTGTGGTTAACAAATTCGTCTTTTCGCAGCAATAGAACAGGCTGGAAACTTCTCATGAAGAGCTCTTTCAAACTCCTGGACATGATATCTGATGTATCTCTCAATAGAAGTAATAGTCATCAGCTTACTCGGATGAGCTTTCCCAGGCCTTTCAATGTAAAGAGGCCTGCCTTCTCTATCAACACCATGATACCCTTGAGGATAATACTGCAGTACTTCTTCCAGCTCCTCGAATTCAAAGTCCTGAAATAAGCAATAGGTTAACGCCTGCTTCTTGACATTCACCACCCAGCACTCCAGCATAATGAGAGAGAAAAGACATTTGCATTGTAGAAGAAAAGAACGGGAAAACATTCTCCAAAAAAATGCAAGAATGCATCATGTCTTTTCCGATACCTCCAATATGGTGTCTGCTCCAAAATCCTTCCTCCAATTTAGCATCTCTTCCCACATCACAATAGTCTTGTCAATGTTGAAATCTCTAGCATTCAGAAATCTGTTCACTCACATCATTAGTGCAATCTTGATTTTTGATTTCCAATACTGAAATAGGAAGGAAAATTCACCAAGAAAAATGGGGAAATAAGCCACCTCAATAAAGTATGGTAATCATCATGTCTAGCTGGTAATAAATCCCTCTCGAGGAGCTTTTGACGTAGTTCACACACTGCTATCTCCTCCTTTTCATCACGCACATCCTCAATGGAAATGCAAGGGACTCTGAAATCTACCTTCCGTTTCCCTCTTTTTTTCATAGAATGTGTGAACTTGTTTGATGCATTTAATGCCTTCTTCAAAACCCCAATTCTAGGTCTCCTTCTGTCATCTTCTGAGTTTTCGTAATCTGATTTCCTCACCTTCGTTTCATCATAGACCTCCTCTCCTTCTAGGCGTAGCACATAATTGAACAGTATTACGGATAAGGAGTCCAATCATTGACATTCAAAGTGAGACTCCGAAAATGTGAATATGGCCTAACCATTAAATAGCAATTTATTTAAGCACGTACCTGACATTCTGCCAGGTTAAGAAGGACGAGGCTAAACAACAAAGATTTGATGCAAATAACTGAGGTGTGCGGCTCCCAATCTTAGGAACTGCATCTAATAAAAAATAGGATCACTATAAAAACAAACGATTTACATCATGCAGATTATGCAAAATTACCAAGGATTTATGCATAAATGACATTGTTTTCACTTTTCACACCATCATATGTTAGCTTTAGCTCCTAGAAGTGAGATTCACTGAGCCATCACATGTAAAGAGCAGCTCTTACACATGCATCTAGCTGAAAAATTTTACAAAACTCGACTAGGTTAATGAAGCAAATATCAGAACTATGTTGCAGCAAACATGTCAGGATCATACAACGGGACAGTAAAGAGAATAAAAACCTCCTTCCACTCGGCACTCGGTTAATAAATCAATTAAATCAAATACTCCTCCAAAACAAATCTCAAATCCTTTATCCACCTAACATCAACCATCACTAACCAAGACAACAAAATCTACGCAGCAATTCACCTCAGTCAGATCTCAGCTGATATTCATTCGGAAAAACAGCAGAAGACTATTCCATTCCACCAACGCATTGCAGGAACACACAAAAGCTAGACGGGCATCGATACACCGCAAAGACTCCAACGTGCATTCATTGAAAGTTATTTAATATACTATTTCAGAGTTGAGACTCCAAATGCTAGCTTTGTCTGTAGACGAAGGTGAACTCATCGAATACAATTTTTGATCTTCTCATTAAATATAATAAATATTCCTTGTGAGGGCATCAATATATATATATATAGAGAGATTTGCTATGGTGCCCACCTACCGTGAGCAACCACCGTGAGCACCATAAGCAAATCTCTCATTTTCTTGCGTTTTTTCGATTCTCAACGCCGCCAACACCTGCGTAGACAATCTCATATCCATTGCTAACCTAAATCACCCTCTCCAACACGTTAATTTTTAAGAAAATCCATTATTTATTCTTCACATGTGGACGACATACCGATGTGATGATTTCTTAAAAATTAACGTGTTGGAGAGGGTGATTTAGGTTAGCAATGGATATGAGATTGTCTACGCAGGTGTTGGCGGCGTTGAGAATCGAAAAAACGCAAGAAAATGAGAGATTTGCGTATGTTGCTCACGGTCAGGGCCGGATTTGGGCCTGTGCAAGCAGGCCTACAGCACAGGGCCACAAATCCGGCCCTCGTAATATAGGGCCACATGTAAGAGGAGACTATTGATTTATATAGTGTAATATTATATCACTAATATAGGAACAATATATTCTAGCCCTTCGGCCCAAACAAATTCTAGCCCTGTCACCTCTACAAAAATCACGCGGGCCTATTGCTTTATATAGTGTAATATAGGAACACTGTATTTCTAGCCCTTCGGCCAAAAAATTCTCTAATAAGGCCACAAGGGCCGAATGGCCTAGGGCCACCCAAAATAAAAATCCGGCCCTGCTCACGGTGGTTGCTCACGGTAGGTGGGCACCATAGCAAATCTCTCTCTCTCTCTATATATATATATATATATATATATATTTGTCCACAATATGTAGTGAAGACTACTGTAGGTGAGATCCAAATCAATGCAAGGGAAAGCAGCTGCTAATTTAAAATTTTCCCCTGTTTCCTTCTTGTTCTTTGGATAGAACTCGGGCAAACAGAGTAGTCATCAACGTACAGAGTAAAAGAAGAGAGGATTAAAGCAGCAGCGCTAATAATGACTGACAAAATACATGGAAAACTGATTCTGTAAGAAAGAAAAAACCATCAAGTAGTGTCGATCTTGATGTCTTAAATAGAAGGATGTAGACTTTGTCGATGGAGAAATACAAAAACCCGCCCGTCGAATGCGTTACATATCACCCGGAACTCGTTGCAACGATACAATGCCAAGCTGGTCCAAATGTCGAGTCAAATTCCTGATGCCAAAAATCAAGAAACTTATTTTTTCTTCTTTTCCCTATTTTGGTGCAGCAAGAACATAAGTAGATGTTATGCTTAAAGACAGACAAAGCCTCAAAGACTTCAAGTGGAATGGTCTTTGGTCACAAAATGCAACACAACCTCATGATTATACCAAAACAGTATTAGAAGAATTAACGTTTACAGACAAAGATTCTCGAAGAAAATTTAGCCTTAAACAGAATCCAATAGTTTTTACTTGGAAAAGCTTTGCCTTATCCCTCCTTTTCTTTTTCCGAAATAGCATAAGAACCAAACAACTTCCTGTCTTGCCCTTGAAATGGTCTGTAACCAAGCATGGCAGCTTCTTCAGATATTTTTAGCACTGGATTTACTGGTGTAAGTTGTTTTTCAACCCTTTGCACCATAGAGTAAGCCTTTTTAATAGAAGGCAGAGGATCCAACATCAGATCTTTGACTGCTTGAAAAGAATCATTGAGCCCAAGCATAAACTGCAAGAGTCTGTCTTCTTCCTCCCTAGGTAGTCATGAACTTTGCAATCACAGGAGGGCAATTCGGTAGAGGCCTGAAATGATCGAATTTGTCCCACAGTTCTTTAAGGCACTATAGTATTTGATAAGAGGTAGATCTCCCTGCTTTGTATTGACCAGTTCCTCACGTATTCTCAGTAACATTGGACCGTTAGCACCTCCATACCTCTCAGCCAGATCTGCCCAAAGCTCCTTAGCAGTCTCGGCACACAAAAAATCTTCCCTTATTTCTGGTGTAAGTTGTTTTTCAACCCTTTGCACCATAGAGTAAGCCTTTTTAACCGAAGGCAGAGGATCCAACATCATAATGTGATCTTTGACTGCTTGAAAAGAATCATTGAGCCCAAGCATAAACTGCAAGAGTCTGGCTTCTTCCTCCCTAGTAGTCATGATCTTTGCAATCACAGGAGGGCAACTCGGTAGAGGCCTGAAATGATCGTATTTGTCCCACAGTTTCTTTAAGGCACTATAGTATTTGATTAGAGGTAGATCTCCCTGCTTTGTATTGACCAGTTCCTCACGTATTCTCAGTAACATTGGACCGTTAGTACCTCCATACCTCTCAGCCAGATCTGCCCAAAGCTCCTTAGCAGTCTCCGCACACAAAAAATCTTCCCTTATTTCTGGTGAAATAGCTGCGCTAATCCATGATTTCACGGTGCTATCAACTCTTTTCCACTCTAAATATTCAATCGTATCAGGATTAGGTCTATCACATGTTCCGTCCACAAATCCTAATTTCATCTTCGATTCAAGAGCTGTTGTCATAGCTCTATTCCAACTCCAATAGTTCATTTCGTTCAACTGAAAAGAAATTAGCAGCGTACCATCATTCAAGTTGTTGACATCAGGACAGCTCATTAGATCCTTTTCTAAGATGCGGTTTTCACTGGTGCGAATGGAATAGGTGCGATTTTGATCTTTGCCCCAAGGTTTGGCGCTGTTTCTTCCATTTTCTTTATCCTCAGATGTGTCGTCGGTTTATTCTTCAGTGCTCGATTCTCAATCAGACGTGTTATGAACCGATCTATTTTCTGTTGGTCATGTATCGATCATGGTTAATGTAACGTGTGAAGGAGAAGAGAAGAAGAAACTCAGTTTCAGAAGAAGAAAAGCAGACGTTCGTGAAGAAAGTAGTGTAGAATATTAGGTTGGAAAATTTGGTATAAATAATACTATCCTATTGATTTTATTCTAAAAGTAAATCCAAAGTTTTTTTCTGAAAATAGACCCAATTTTTAATTATTTCTGAAATTTTGGTATAAATAATCAGTCCTATTGATTTCTTTCTAAAAATAAACCCAATTTTAAGTTATTTCTAAAATTAGACCCATGTTAACTTTAGAATATTCAATAGGTTAAATATATTTCTTTTTATTTTTTTCTTCCTTTTTTTCTAGTTCAATAATTTATTTTTCAAAAAACAAAAAAAAAAAATCAGACGAATTAATTAAATTATTTATAAAAATTCAAAAAGAAAAAGTACAAATATTTAGACTGAAAAATCCTGAAATTATAAATAAGCTAATTATCAATTAAAATTAAAGTATTCAAACATAATAAGTTCTTAATAAATATTTTCGTCGAGATATTTTTAACTTCATTTTTTGGTTTTCTTAAATTTTGATTATGTTTTATTTATATTAAGTTCGAGCAGAATTTTTTTTGCAGCTTCTTAGGGATTTTTTGTGGAACTTTTTTGTTTTGATTTTTTGTATTCTATTCATGTTGGAGATATATTTAACGTATAGTCTTTTATTATAAAAGTATGCTATATCCCATGTGATTACGTTGAAATGTAAGATACTATCATATGATTTTTTTATTCAGTAAAACTCTCTTGTGCTCGCTAAAACGTAGTACCGTATCCTCAATTGTTATCGAACTTGGTACCATACCCTTCGGTATTGTTCAAACTTAGCATTATATGCCCCAATTAGGTGTTAAAAATAAAAGGGGCACGCACGTGATTAAGTAAATCGTGAGGGTATATCGTGCTAATAATAGATCATAGGGTTTTTATTTTTAAAATATGTGTTATATGAAAATTACACTATTTTTTTTTTAAACTTTGATTTATTTTATTTATAACTATTTTATTAAGAATTCATCGGCATAAATATTTATGTATTTTCGTAGTTTTTGAGTTATTTTAAGGTATAAAATTATTTACTAAATTAGAAAAATGGAAGAAGTAAAAAAAAAAGAATTTAAATAACCTATTGAATTGATTAAAGGTAGTGTGATCTACTTAAAAGATATGAGTTTCTGGGACATTCACCCTAGTGGAGAATCGAGCTGGCATTGGAGGAAGCTCCTCAGATTGAGGGAGAGATTCAGAGCAGGCTATGCGGCTAATAGATGGAAGCAAGCAGTAGATGGTACATATTCTGTGCAATCGGGATATCAGTGGCTCAAAGGAGAATTATCAGTCTTCTCCTACCACAAAGCTGTTTGGAACAGAATTAATATTCCCAAGCAGTCTTTTATCCTATGGCTGATCCTACAGAAAAGAGTGTTAACAGCTGACAGATTGCTTGCGTGGGGTGTGGATATGGCTGATGGGAGATGTAAGCTTTGTGGGGTAGCAGATGAATCAGTGGAGCATTTATTTCTGCTGTGTTCATTTAGCAAACTAGTATTGCTCAAAATTAATTCATGGCTGCACATGAGCAGCATGCCTCTATCGTTTGAAGATCTCTGTTACTGGATGGAGTGTATGGGACGGAAAAGAAATGCTCAGTATAGACTAACTGTGGCATGCTATACCTCTGTGATGTATCACATTTGGTGTGAAAGGAACCGTAGAATGCATGACAAGGGAGCTAAGGATGCAGATCATATTGCTACAATAATCAGAGAAGAAATGAAGGGCCGCGTTCAGGGTGCTTCTATACAAAAGACTGTTGCCAAATCAGTGTTATATCACTTTATCTGTACTAGTTAGTATAAAGTGGGCAAGGATGTAAAATGTTCGATTGTGGTAAATGGAAAACTCCTTCTAGTAAAAAAAAGAATTGATTAAAGGTAAATGGGTCTAATTTGAGAAGATAACATCTAGTTCTTCTCGTATAATCATTTTCATTTTAGCATATGTAGTACATATTGTTATCAATGATAAAATGATACATTGTAACTTAGAAATCGAAAATTAAATTTAAAAAACAATAATAAGCAGCGTCTAGTCCGTTATCTAATCTTCAAATTGCATAGATGTTTATTACTCATATGAAAATTAATTCCATATTCTAATCAATATAATATTATGAGTTATAACTTTGTAAAACAAATAATAAAAACGATAAGCTCTTTGCAAATCTTAATGTGTCTATTACATATACAAGAAGAAATAACATATTATAATAGTGACCATAATCAGAAATTATAACTTGAAAGAGTTGAACAATTGCTTTTAAAATGACGTTTTCTTAGTTTATATAATAAATTTTATAATGCAATGGAACATAATTTTGGTTAAATAAAAATAAAATTCAAATTATTTAACATAATTCCAAATGCTAAAATGTAAATATACGCATTTTACTACTAATTTAAATTGCACCAAAACCATGGTTAGATTACATAATCTTTTTGTAATAAAATTATTGTTAACATTATTTACGAATATGATTCATCATAAAATATTAAATAGAAGTAAATTCTTATAGCGAGCAATTACATTAAACTAGTACGCTAAGCACACTCAATGCGTGTGCAATAAGATACAAAAAATTATATTCAAATCCAAAATACAGTCATAATTATATATTTCACTTTCAAGGATTGTAGGCAAGAACTAATCAAAGAAAACCCCTTTTCACATGGTTCCATCCTATTCAACACATAATAAAAAGAAAAAAAAAAACAAAATAAAAATGACAAATTAACCCAAGAACCGAGAGTGAAAATAAAACTGTACGTTTCGTAAGAAATCAACATCATGAACATAGTCGAGTGACAATGAATTGTCTTCTTCCTCTCCGTCCCTCTAGTAGTAATATTTGATTCCCTTCTCTAGAAGACATTTTATCTCTTCTTGTCTTTAACAAAAAGTGAACCGTATGATATAAAATACCTATCTATGCACACGATTCGAGTAAAGCCTCATTTTTCCATTTATATAATACCGAGAGAAGTTTATGCGAACAGTTGCATTTTTTATGGGGGAACAGTTATAGTTTTTTATAGAACATGGGGCGATGGGCAGTTTATTCACGTGGTTAAATTTGATTGGTTCATTGGAAAATCTGGCAGACCAAATTAGACTACAATTTGACGGTTTTTATCGACCCCAGAGCCATTATAAAATAGAATAGATAAATTAATTTATTAAATTGTTAGAGAATAATCATATTAAAATTAATATGATTAATAAAATTTAATTTTCTTTAATTTTAAGTTGATTCTCGAATATGTGAAATTTCGAATTATAAATGTAATTGGAATGGGCCTATGTAATTGTTATATTTATTTGTAAAATATAGCCCAATAAAACATTGAGCCCGCTGAGAGGACAATTTAGGTTTCTTCTCTAATCATCTTCCTCCCATACGACGAATCTTCTACCAGTGTCAGCGTCATCAAGAGACATGAAGAGATCAGCGGACGACGTCGTTGACAAGCTCGACGGAACCAAAAAGCCCGTTTTCCTCACCAAAGAGGAGAGGCATAAGCTAGCTCTCCAGCGCCGCCAGGAGGAAGTCGCTCTGCAGAAGCGCAGCGCCGCTGATCTTATCGACCAATCCAAAACCCCCAATTCGTCCGCCGACCGCGACCACGACCGCGACCGCGGACGCGATTCCGGCCGAGGCCGGGACCGTGACAGGGAACGCGACCGCGATCGGGACTCTGAACGCCGGAATCGAGAGCGCGAACGCGATCAGCGCGATTACGATCGTCGAAGTCGCGAGGATGAACAAAAGAATGCTCGATTCGAGAAATTAGCTGAAAGGGAGCGAGAAGTAGAGCTTGCATCCATCAAGGAGCAGTACTTAGGGTCGAAGAAGCCGAAGAAACGCGTCATTAAGCCCAGCGAGAAGTTTAGGTTTTCCTTCGACTGGGATAACACCGAGGATACGTCTCGGGATATGAATCCTCTGTACCAAAACCCTCACGAGGCTCGTCTATTGTTTGGGCGTGGTTTGAGGGCGGGTATGGACCGAAGAGAGCAAAAGAAGCTAGCTGCTAAGAACGAAAAGGATACTCGTGATGAAATTCGTAAGAAGGAAGGCACCGAGGAGACGCGAGAGGAAGCTATTGCACAGAGGAGGAAGGAGCAGGCTGCTGACATGTACGACACGTTCGATATGAGAGTCGATAGGCATTGGTCTGAGAAGAAGCTAGAAGAGATGACTGAGAGGGATTGGAGAATCTTTAGGGAGGATTTCAACATTTCTTACAAGGGCTCGAGGATTCCCAGGCCAATGAGAAACTGGGCAGAGAGCAAATTGAGCGGCGAGCTGATGAAGGCTGTGGAGAGGGCTGGATATAAAACACCTTCGCCTATTCAAATGGCCGCCATACCATTGGGTTTGCAGCAGAGAGATGTTATCGGGGTTGCAGAGACTGGGTCGGGCAAGACAGCAGCTTTCGTACTTCCCATGCTGATGTATATCACAAGATTGCCGCCCATCAATGAGGAGAACGAAGCAGAGGGTCCTTACGCCGTAGTCATGGCTCCAACGAGGGAGCTCGCCCAGCAGATCGAGGACGAAACCGTGAAGTTCGCTCATTATCTGGGAATCAAAGTCGTCTCTATTGTAGGCGGGCAGTCCATCGAGGAGCAAGGTTTCAAAATCAGGCAGGGCTGCGAGGTTGTGATTGCAACCCCTGGCAGGCTTCTCGACTGCTTGGAGAGGCGATACGCAGTGTTGAATCAGTGCAACTACGTCGTCCTCGACGAGGCAGATCGTATGATAGACATGGGTTTCGAGCCTCAGGTCGTCGGCGTTTTGGAGGCAATGCCTTCGAGCAATATGAAGCCCGAGAATGAGGACGAGGAGCTCGACGAGAAGAAGATATACAGAACTACTTACATGTTCAGCGCTACGATGCCACCTGCCGTGGAGAGGCTGGCGAGGAAGTATCTGAGAAACCCAGTGGTGGTCACCATAGGCACGGCTGGCAAGGCGACTGATCTGATCTCTCAGCATGTGATAATGGTGAAGGAGAACGATAAGATGGATAGGCTGAGGAGGTTACTGGACGAGCTGGGCGACAAGACGGCTATCGTTTTTGTCAATACGAAGAAGGTTGCTGACAACGTGGCCAAGAATCTTGACAAGGAGGGTTATCGAGTGACGACTTTGCACGGCGGGAAGTCCCAAGAACAGAGGGAGATAAGCTTGGAGGGTTTTAGGACAAAGAGGTACAACGTTTTGGTTGCGACTGATGTTGCTGGGCGTGGAATAGATATCCCTGACGTGGCCCATGTTATAAATCACGACATGCCAAACAGCATCGAAGCTTATACGCATCGTATTGGTAGGACGGGCCGGGCTGGGAAGACGGGCGTGGCGACCACGTTCTTGACTATGCATGACACCGAAGTTTTCTACGACTTGAAGCAAATGCTGATACAGAGCAACAGCCCTGTTCCTCCCGAGCTTGCTAGGCACGAGGCTTCAAAGTTCAAGCCTGGCGGTATACCTGATAGGCCGGCGAGGAGGAATGACACTGTGTTTGCGCATTGACGGGGTTGAGGTAAGTCGTGGTTATTTACCGTTTATGGATATGAGATGGATGGGAGCAACTGTTATGTTTTTAGGTAAGGAAAATATGGTGCCAGTTTATTTTTCTGTTTATTGGAAATCTTGACTTTGGTGTGAAATGTGTAAAACTCGACTGATTGATCGGAGGTTTTGTTATTTTGTTTTGATGAATGGATGTGCTAAGTAATGATGGTTGTTTCATGGCTCTGATGTCATTACAAACGGGCCTTTTGTATTGTATACAAGCAAGATATCTAAATTACCTAATAGCCTTACTAACTACAACGACTAATGAGAAATGCTGAAAGTAAAAGATCAACTATTAATAGAAATAAGCTGGAACATAAACAGCCAAGTATGATATTGATATCTCTTCAATCTTCATCAAATGTAGCAGATGATCGATAGACTTGTGATTGAATGTAAGAGATATAGCCTGCAACTGTTTAGATCCGTACAAATTCTAATTTATTTATTTATTGCTTTGAGTACCTAATATAGTTGGTAGAGGTTGTCTCTTCTGTTCCATTCCTCATCTTCTCCTTGGTATTCTTTTTATAGTTGTCCGTGTATTTAATGTTGATTTCAATTAGATACTTTTTTCCTAAAAATGTTAAGAACATTATAATACAACATTGTAAAACATTCCATTGTCATTCATACTAACTCTCGTGACTCAAATTTATTCCCAAATTTTGCTATTATGAGATTTCGTGAGCCTAATTGGACACAATGGAAATTGGGCTACATAGTTATTAAAAAGTTCACAAATTTACCACAATATATTATCAAAAAACAATCTATTCTTTGAAACATTAACATATCAAGAGTCCTCCGAGTTACATTTACAGTTGAAAACATATCTATATGAAGAATCCTCATTCCTCGAGTTACACTACAATTCAGTATCACCCCAATTCAATTCATGTGTTCGTTAAATACTCATTCCACTTTTCACCGGCACCTCAAAAACAAAATAGAAACAAAGCAAAAAAGAACTGAAATTTGGTCTGACAAAAGGGTAAATTCGTCCAATCACAATTACCACACACCACTACTTAAAATTGGTCTGACAAAAGGGTAAAGACTACTGTAGGTGAGATCCAAATCAATGCAAGTGAAAGTAGATGCTGGGAAACTCTGTTATGTATTGGTTCTAATGCTACAACAATCACCTCATGGAACGATTCTAAGACAACAAACCACGATATACGATCTTGAACTAATACTATGTTATCAATCAGTGGTGACTAATGTATATAAAAGAAACTTTCTTGCCCTCTTTTGTATGTGGATAGCTACTACACGGTGAGGAGTCCACACGTTGTGCCGTGCTATCTACTGCTGCAACTTTCCACTCACAGCATAGTTTATAGTACTAATAGGTATACCTTGAATATTATTACCGTGATAATAAGTGATGAAGTGATTACATAAGTCGTCCAACGTAATTAGCTCGAGGGTGTTGAGTCTTCAGCTGTGGCCATTGAACAAACAACTGGTCAGCAATTCTAAGTTTGTACGGAAGCAAACCACTCAGAGACAGCTTCCTGACTCTAGCAATGCTCTCAACGTAGAAAATCGAGGACCATCTGATCCAAAGAATCTGAATATTCAGATACCATAAAAAAATGTAAATAGCGAATGGTTGCCTTCTTCACAGTATTGAACAAATGATGGCCCATGAGATGAAAAATAAAACTTTGGAACAAAGATCGCATGACAGATGTCGAACCTTGAAACCGAAAGCTATTGCACAAAGAGGGACACAAGTCCCGGGTCCATTGCACAATATCTGTGCAGTGTATTATAACTTATAAGTCAGACAAACAGAGCCAACGATTCATGTCATAGAGAAGGATGTTAAAAAGTGAGGCTGTACCACGTTTGGCCTGATCTTGATCATCAGCCACAGAGCGTGAGCTAAAGCAATCAATGTTGTACCCACCGAAGTTATATATGACTGACCTACCTCACGACTCCTATAAATTTGCATAAAGTATGATCTTCCCAATTGCTCAATATCTGTCTATCACAACACAATCCATTAGAGGGAGACAAGTAACTGATCAAACCAGTACAGGAAAAAGAAAGTGCAGATTCATTCACTAAACTTCCTATTTATCACTTTTGGTTTCTTTTTCAAGGTGAAGAGGACCAACAGAAGTATAAGATGAGGGTCGTAAAGCCTCCATAGCAAAATTCATATAACTTAACCAAACTGATAGTTTTATCTTGTGTATAAACAATTAAACATTACAGCAGAATCAACGATGAGCAAAATCAGAAGAAATATGAACATACCTTCGACGCCAGAGATTCCTCAAACACTCTTGCCTTATGAAGACTCATATTGTCAGTGGCAGCAGCGATGTAGTGTCTCACCTTGAACTTGTCCATCTCCATTACGGATAATAGATTCAGCATCTCTGCCGTGTGACCACCTAATTACGACAAAGAATTAGAATCAACACACAAAACTTAATATCATAGCTACTGATAATCTGTTCCCTTCTCTGTCCCTGTTCAATTACACATTCGCAAAAGGGCAAAAAAATCCATAAAAATGAGAACTTCTGTTGACTACCTGAACCAAGAACTATAAGGATATTGAGAGCTCCGCTCGGCCTCTTTAAGCACTTACCGCTCCGTCGCATAACGTATAAAACCCGCACAATGATTGCAGCGAATAAACCACCTACTGCGAATAAGGTTGCAATACTCAGAGATCCTATACTTGAGACGACGAAGCTCTCTCCTTCACCCATTGTAATTTCGAAGAAACTCGATTCTCGTATTCAATCAGCTGATTCTGCATTGCCCAGGTTAGTAGGTCAAACATCGATCGCATACTACGAACCGAGCAGGCATATTCCCGAAAAAGAAAATCAATCGGAGATTTATTTCCAATCCTTAACGTGGAAAAGAACGACTCACCGTCAATGAATCGACGTCCGATCGCAGCTGTAAGACGAAAAACAGAATAAGGCGTTTCAGATTCTTCAGGGCGAACATCCACGAGAAGGAATGACGGGTATTCGGCCGGGTCGGATCGGTTCGGGTTTCGAAGTTGAAGGCGATTTCATTTGAACATAGGCCGGGCCTAGAAAGTCTAGTATGGTACTGGGCTTAGTGAGGCCGAATAGGACCAGAATTTATATTAGTTTTGTTCATGGGTAGATTTGAAAATAATAGATTCTGTGGGGGCAGAAAACGCAATACGTTCGATTCGAGAGATGATGATATAACAAAGCGCCTTCTTCGGAGCGAGCTAAGGTAAGAAGCCGTTGGTCCTAAGCAAACGTTTCGCATCGCGACTCAGTCAGCTGAAAACACACAGACTGAGTGTGTGAGTGCGTGTAATCGGATGGAGGCGACTGCTCCGTCGACGTGTTTCCTTGGCGGTGGTTTAATGGGAAGCGGATTGAAGTACGGTCATATTAAAATGCGATTATGCCCTTCGCCATCTTTGCGATTGCAACGCTTCTCCTGTAGGACTAGGCAGCGTAATTTCAGGTTTTTTCCAGTCCTTTGTAGGTTTTTTTTCCCTGTTTATATCGATTTTTGGAGTTGCTAGCTTGAAGTTTGATGCTAACTAAGTATAAATTCTTGCATTATTATTTGATCGTCTTCGTTCATGATTTTCCAAGCAATTACGCAGTAGTACGGCGTGCAGCTCTTGTTGGCTGATTGCTTTGTTTTTTTTTAGTGAGTTAGTGTTATCATTGAGATTTCCTATTCACATGATGCGCCGATGTCAAAGGTTCGGCATTTTGTATGCAGTTTGCAAAGTAAGAGACAATCTTCAAAGAAAATCAATCTCAATCGTCCGAGAAATATACAACGTGAGCAGCAAGGCAGTAGTGGTTCTGAACCGAACAATTTTTCGAGTGATGTCGTCTTAGATTCAAAGCAAAACAATTCCCATTTTCCAGACGAGGTCACCTCTTACAATGGTGCTTTTGATGTTGACGCCGGAGGGGAATCGTTACAATCGGGTAACCTCGAACAGGTGAGCAATTCATTTTCATCAAATGACTTGTTTTCAGAAGATGAAATAATATCGACTATATTTGCAAATAGTTTCAGATGGTCTCAGTATCATCTGTCTTATTGCGAGTGTGAGGGCCTAAATTCAGTAGCCTTGTTCTCTGCTTTCTGCGCTGAAGATAAAATATTTTTTTGTGATTATCTTCTCTTTAGAACAGTCAACCAATGCAGATGGGGAGGAGCAACTTTCACGCGTTGGGGTTGAAGATTTGATTGGAATGATTAGAAATGCTGAGAAGAGTGAGTAATATCTGATTTTGGGCTTTTTTCTGATCTTCTTCTGATGCTAATTCAATTATCAGTATCATTAAGAGGTGGCAAATGGGCACTTTCTATTAGTGGAATAAACTTTTGTTTTTACCCCATTTCAGATGTAAATCTTCTTAATCAAGCTCGTGTACGAGCTCTTGAAGATCTTGATAAAATTTTCAGTGAAAAAGAGGCATTGCAGGGTGAAATTAGTGCGCTGGAGATGAAACTTGCTGAAACCGATGCACGACTCAAGATTGCTGCACAAGAGAAGATACACGTTGAACTGTTGGAGGATCAGCTCGAAAAGCTGCGACTTGAACTTTCTAGCAGGGATGGCCCTGAGAGAAATATAGACGTCGATGGATTAGGTTCATCACGTGTTCATATATCCAGTTCTTTCAGCCATGAATTGGGTTTGTTAAGGGCTGAAAATGCGTCTTTGAAGAACGAGGTGGAGATGCTGAAGGATGAGCTTTCTGATATCAGGGGAACTAATGAGCGCATCGAAATGTTGGAGGAAGAGAGATTACATTTGGAATCATCTTTGAGAGAGTTGGAGCTTAAACTAACTGCTTCTCACGAGGATGTGTCTAAAATCTATACACTAAAATCTGAATGTAAAAGCTTGAATGAGAAATTAGAAGATATGCAAACCCTGCTCGACAAGGCTGCAGAACAGGCGGATCAAGCTGGTTTAGTGTTGCAGCAAAATCAAGAACTGCGTAAAAATGTCGACCAGCTTGAGGAAGCTCTTAATGAAGCAGATTCCTATAGATTGTCCTCGGAAAAAATGAAACAGTACAATGAACTAATGCAGCATAAGATGAAACTTTTAGACGAACGTCTACAAAGGTCTGACGAGGAGCTGCAATCTTATATTCAGTTATATCAAGATTCCATGAAGGAATTCCAGGATATGATCGACAAGCTGAAAGAAGAAAGCGTGAAAAGGGAACAAGAGGAATCTGTTGAGGACAAGCCAGCTGAATATTGGAGTAACTTATTGCTTATGGTAGATGGATGGTTTCTTGAGAAAAAGATCTCTGTAGAAGAAGCAAAGCTGTTTAGGGAGAGGATATGGAACAGGGATATAAGCATATCCGATGCATATATGTCGTCTAAGGGGATGAGTGAACGTGATGTTATTTCAACATTCCTCAACCTAAAATCATCAACAAACGCGTAAGCAGAACAACAGTAATATCTTCACTTACTACCTAGTGTACAATACGTTTCACTGTTTGCTATTATTTCTACTTGGAGGTTGTGTGCCATAAACAGAATAAACAATAATATATCCACTTTACTACCGAACACATACTAGTTTTCACTGGTTGCTGTCATTTTGCCAGTGAAAGGTTGCATGTCATACACATAGCAGCAGAGATGGCACCTGTGGCTAAGGTATGACCACATAAACTCTAGTTTTTAGAATTTGGCATATTCGATTATCTTCCAAGTGAATTGAACTAGCCAACTGGGAAGTGTGTTATAACAGTTCGGTAATGAATGTTCTGTGATAGTTTTTTTTCATAGACTCAAATTAAGATCCTTCTGTTGGCATATAAAACTAACCCTTGTTTCATCAAAGGAATCTAGTTGTGATGATGTCTATTTGTGAGTGTATTTTTCCTGAAATCTTTGTGTATTGGTTATGCTTACAGGCTTACTGCTCCTGAATTTGTTGGAAATCTCACATCAGAGAGTTTTTGCGCTTATTGAAGCATCGCATAATTTATTTTTTCTTATATCACAGGTCGGTGGTCTGGGAGATGTGGTGACTGGTCTAAGCAAAGCTCTTCATAAGAAGGGACATCTTGTGGAGATCATTCTTCCCAAATATGACTGCATGGATTATGATATCATTCGGAACTTAAAGGTGAGTGAAATCAATAAGCATCCCCTATCGATTTTACCTCAAATTTATCTAACATGTGTCTTCATTACCACCACCCACTGCAGGCTTTAGATGAACCAGTTAAGTCGTACTTTGATGGTCAGTTGTTCAGTAATAGAATATGGGTCGGCACTGTCGAAGGTTTAAAACGATCTTTGGTGGATTTTATATGGCATTATATGTGGCACCAGTTTTGACAACATTTTACAAATTATACCAGGGCTTCCAGTTTACTTCATTGAGCCTCAGCATCCAAGTAAGTTCTTTTGGAGGGGTCAATTTTATGGGGAGGCTGACGATTTTAAGAGGTTCTCCTTCTTCAGCAGGGCAGCACTCGAGTTACTTCTCCAAGTTGGCAAAACGCCTGACATCATCCATTGTCACGACTGGCAAACAGCTTTCGTCGTATGCAGTTTCTATTTCTCGAGCTTTTCATATATTTTTCAATCTCCATGTCCATATTATTTTTATCTATTTGCTTTTTTTTGGTAGGCACCACTTTACTGGGATTTATACGTTCCGAAAGGATTGAATTCAGCAAGGATATGTTTTACATGTCACAATTTTGAGTATCAAGGAACATCTCCAGCTTCTGACCTAGCGTCTTGTGGTCTGGACGTTTACCACTTGAACAGACCAGATAGGATGCAGGACAATTCAGCAAATGACAGGGTTAATCCTCTCAAGGTACCATGATATATGGAACCTTTCTTTAAATTTCGAGTTTCATAGTATCACAAGTAACATCATGTTGACTAATTCTCTTCTCTTCCCTCAATTTTATACTTCCCAGGGTGCAATAGTCTTTTCTAATATTGTGACAACAGTTTCACCATCATATGCACAAGAGGTTCGAACTGCTGAGGTATGATTCGAATACCAAATCTGATGCTTTATCCATTATCGCTTAGATTTCCAAATTGAGGTTCCGTGTTTAATATTCTCTTGGATTTCTTTCGTTATAAGCTGAGCTAATGCTGTTCAAATAGTGAATCAATGACCAGTAGCGTGTTGTACTTATTGTTATAGGGAGGACGAGGGCTTCACTCCACGCTGAACTCACATGCAAGGAAATTTGTTGGAATCTTAAACGGAATAGACATTGATGCTTGGAATCCAGCCACAGACTCATTTCTCAAGGTTCAATATAGTTCCAACGATATTGAGGCCAAAGCTGATAATAAAGGTGCTTTAAGAAGACAGCTTGGGTTGTCTTCAGCTAAAGCTCGACAGCCATTGGTGAGTTTTGAATGCGGGGGATTATAAGACAACTTACACCTCGGCAGTCGCTTAAGTTAAAACCATCATATACTGTTATGCACTTTGGCTTAGAGTAGATTTAGAACACATCGGTCTCATATTATCAACTGCCGATTGATAGGTGGCTTGCATAACGAGATTGGTGCCGCAAAAGGGTGTGCATCTTATAAGACATGCAATCTATAAGACTTTGGAACTTGATGGTCAATTTGTTCTTCTTGGTTCAAGTCCAGTACCTCAGATCCAGGCAAGTTCATCTCTTCTCAATTTGTGAACCTTAGAGCCTCCTTACAAGTGCTTACATATTCATGGAAATAGAAGATAGTATATATGAATTTTAAAGTTGTAACTTGGTTGATAATATTTGCCATTATATTGGTCCTAGACTCCTAAAAAAGTTGCTGAAATTAACTAACTCAAGACATTGAACTCGAAATTTCCCCCTTTTTTTTTCCTTTTTCCACGTTCACTAGTTTGACAGTGACAATATCGTTTTTTTGTTGCAGAAAGAGTTTGAAGATATTAGCAACCATTTTAAGACCCATGAACACGCCCGGTTAATATTGAAATACGACGAGTCACTTTCCCATCTAATCTATGCCGCCTCGGACATGTTAATCATTCCGTCCATATTTGAACCTTGTGGCCTTACACAGGTATTGTAAGATTATCTCTTCCTACACATGGATGGCACTATAAAACCAACTAATTCGTTTGCAGATGATTGCAATGCGGTATGGCTCGATCCCACTAGCTAGAAAGACGGGTGGACTAAACGACAGGTTAAGTATCATTCTGTGGCTAACACTGTTTTATAAAAGCATCAAATTTTAACTAGCTTCCCCTATAAACTTGTAATTTGCTTAAGGAAATATTTTTCCATGCAGCGTCTTTGATGTAGACGACGAAAACATTCCTGTCCAATACAGAAACGGATTCACATTTTCCACAGCCGATGAGCAGGTAATGATATCTTAGCATCTCCATTATCATGATTATTGATCGTATAAAGTCATTTCGAATTCATTTTGTTATTATTACAGGGATTCAACAACGCGATAGAACGCGCATTTCACCGTTTCAACGACGACGTTGATGGCTGGAACGAGCTCGTCCGTAAAGACATGAGCATAGACTTTAGTTGGGACTCTTCGGCATCAATATACGAAGAGCTTTATTCCAAGTCTGTCGCCCGAGCAAGGGCTGCAAATCGAAGTTGAATGTTGTAATAAGCTCTCTAATGTTTCTTTTTTGGTATTTTTACTTGTAAATACAACTATCTGTGTTATACATGATTCCATTGTAAACCGTGTCACTGAAACGTAGTAGCAAAAACACCTAAAAGCAAAAGTTAAGTTTTCACTCATTGATCTCTGTCATCCTCAATTTCGGTGTATAAGAGTAAGGACTCTTTTTTTTTTTTTTTTTTTTTTTCTGGTAAGAAAGCTTTTCATTACCACGTAACTAGTGTTTGCACCATTACAACCATTCACAGTACGCACGTTATCTATTTACATTAGCCACTGAGCCCATCACACAATTCAGCTATATAATTTTCTTTATCCCTTCTAAGTTTCTAAAAGCAGCTAGCTCTCACTTGATCATTTATCACTTCCGTTATATGCTGTACCACCTCAGCTACCCCCGTTCCAGATTGGTGTGGCATCTCCTATTCCTTTCCGCCCATACTAAGTACACCATCGCTGCAAACGCCATGATTTGCATTTTACATTTTTTATGCTTCTTTTTACCAATCCCGATGATATACTTCTCCCATTTCTCAAACTGATCTGGGATCTTTATCTTCAGCCACTTCCCAATCTCTCCCGCAACTATTTTACTGTAAGAGCAAGAGAAAAAAGATGCTCAATTGTTTCACCTTCCTGTCGACATAGCAGGCATTTTTTATATATGATTTGCATCCCCCACTTTGCCAATCTGTCTATTGTAAGCAGCCTGCGATGCATGACCAGCCATACTATAAAAGCGTGTCGGTGGTAAGTTCCACCTATTCCACACAACAGGAGAAGCTTTGTAGTGCCCCGACTCTCCCTTAAGCCAATTATAGCCAGATGTAACCCTGTATTGCCCATCGGCTGTGTCAATCCACTTACCATTTTGATAGCCCGTTCTGAACATCTCCTTAATTTAATTAATTTTTCTCCATTGCCAACTACAGTCCAATGGTGGGTGGTATTCCCAAAAATCAGTGTGTTTGAGGTAGATGCTATTTACCCATCTTATCCAGAGGTTCTCTTGCTTGTTAGCAATATCCCATATATGCTTTCCCACACTCGCATAGTTCCAAATACCACAATCCTTGATATTAAGCCCCTCAAATCTTTGTTTTTTACAGACTGTTTCCCATCCGACCAAAGCTGTTACTTCTCCTCCAACCCATTTTCCCCATTGAATTCTCTACATTTTAGGTCTACAATTTCACCACACTTCTTGGCAATAAAAACATTGATCCCCAGTAACTGTGTAAAGATAACAGTACTGAGTTAATTAGGCAACATATTCCCGCATAAGACAGATCTCTCGATGTCCAGCTTTTGATTCTCATCACTATTTTCTCTACCAAATTCTCACAGTCTTGTTTGTTCCACTTCGTAGGTGAAAGGGGGACACCAAGGTACCTCATCGGGAATGCACCTTCTGCGAAACCTGTCTTTCGTAGCAGTTCTAGCTTTCACGAGTTAGATATGCCAGCCCAGATACATGTTGGACTTCGTAGGATTTGCTTCCAGCCCAGACACATTTTGAAAGTGATCTAAGCTAGCTTTCACGAGCTCAACTGATCTTTGATGAGCCTTGCAAACCACCATGAGATCATCCGCAAAACACATACTCACTAGGTTCATCTTCTTGCACATGGGGTGGTATCTGAAATCCTCATGTTTGGCTACCTGTTGTAAGCTTCTTATCAGGTATTCCATCACTACAACAAACAGCAAGGGAGATATAGGGTCCCCCTGCCTTGATCCATGCCACAAACACCGGGAACTTTAGTTTCTGTAGAAGGCTGATTAGGAATGGCCATTCTACCATATCGTAGGCCTTCCTCAAATCAATTTTCATCATACATCTAGCCGAGACTTCCCCCTTCGATATAACGCCAGCAGCTCTTGGCTAATTAGAATATTATGCGTAATTGATCTCCCCCGTACGAGTGCACCCTGGTTAATCTGTATCTGCTGTGGTAGTACTCTTTTCAACCGGGCACTTAAAAGCTTGGAGCACTTATATATGGTGTTACAACATACAATCGGTCTATAGTCTTGAGCATACATAGGATGTTCCATCTTGGGCACTAAGGTGAGTGTAGTGCAATTCAGCGTTCGTTCTAGCCGACCTGATTCGAAGAATTCCTGGATTGCTTCTATGAGTTCTTCTCCCACAATTTGCTAGGCTTTCTTGAAGAATTCACTATTGTACCCATCCGGGCCTGGAGCTTTATCACTGTGAATGGAGAACATGGCACCCTTGATTTCATCTCTTGTGAACGGTTCCAATAAGCTGAGCTGCTCTTCAATTGTCAAGGAAGCTCCTTGCTTGATGATCTCATCATCGATTTCAACCAAGGACCCTTTTAAGGTACCCAATATCCCCTCATAGTATCTCACAAGATGTTCGGCTATATGCCCGGGATCTTCTATAGACAGCCCCTCTTCCCCAATTATTGATAATATTCGGTTCTTATAGTTTCTCTACTTTAATATAGCATGGAAGTACTTGGAATTATGCTCCCCTTGTTGTCACCAAGCTGTCTTTGCTTTTTGGGCAAGGAATTTGACACTAGCATTACTTAGGGCTTTATACTCGTCCACAGCATGTCTCTCCGCCTCAATCAGAATCTCATTTAGAGGATCTGCACCAAGTTTCTCTTGTTTGTTAGTTTATGGTATGCGATCTCCTTATTGTTGACTATGTCTGCATAATGGCCTCTGTTCAGCTCTCTTAGTGGGCCTTGTAACCTCTTCATCTTTTCAACGATCTTCCTACTTTTGTTCCCATTGTATCTCCTATTCCAATTCTCAGCTACTATCCAAGAATGTCGAGGAATCCGCCACATATTGTAGAATTTAAACCCAATTTTGTTCCGCCATTGACCACTTAGCCTTTTTAGCAGTATTGGCGAGTGAGATCCCTTCTGAGAGAAAGTGCATTTTCAGTGTCTGTATAACTTTGCATCCACTTCATGTTTCCAAAAGCCCAGTCTATTTTGCTCCAAATCCTCCTTCCAGCTTCTTGTTTGTTAGACCACGTAAAACGATTCCCTTCCTTTTTATCTCCTCTAGTTCACATTCTTGTAGACACTGCCAAAAGCTCTCATGCTCCGCTGCTTGTACTGTCCCCCAGTCTATCTTCAATATGCAACACATTATTAAAATCCCCCCACACTAACCATGGCTCTTGATTTTGTTTCAGACCTCGAAGACACTGCCACAATTCTTCTCTTTGTAGACTTCTATTATGGCCATAAACACATGTCATATAACACGTTTCCTTATGCCTCTTCACTCTAGTATGAATAAGCTGCTCAAATTTCATTATGATGGCTACTTCCTAGTCTTCCTTCCATAACAACAGTATTCTCCCGTTCGGATGATAATCAAGGTTATGATCATAGTTCCAACTACTAAAACTTCTCTTCATTATCCACTCCATATTTTCTTTTTTGATTTTTGTTTCAATCAGGCATACTAGACTAGTTTGCAGTTTCTTACACCACATTCCAATCTCAGCCTGTTTATTCGGGGTGTTCATTCCCCGGACATTCCATATTAGGGCCTTATCCATTAGGGGACAGACTGCCTCTCTGCTTGAAGGGGGTTGTGGCAGATCCCATTTCAGTCCTGGGTTCATTCCTTAGCTTAGGTGATTCTCCTTCCTTATATGTCCTCTGTTTACCCTGAGTCATCCACTCCTCCACCGGTATTTTGATTTTGTTGTTCTCATACTGTAACCCTGTCGTTTCTTCTATGCCCTCATTACGTTCAGGGACTATAACATTCACAGCTAAGGGTGTTGGAGTTTTGGTCTCCATTCTTTCCTTGCCTCTCCTTGCCGACACACTTCTGTCTCATGTCCAAATTTCCCGCAGCACTTGCATTTAACAGGCTTCCATTCTTAAGTGACCTCTTGTTTCGTGAGCTGCCCATATTCATTAAGAAAGGTTATCTTATTTTTTAGCTCCTTCTTGAGATCAACCTCAATTAGCACCCGTGCAAATTGCACTCGATCCCTGTTAATGGTTACTTCATCGGCCATGATTGGCGTACCCACCAGACTAGCAATTTTGCCCAGCCCTTTAGTCCCCCAATATTTCAGTTCTAACACCATCTCCAACCGATAAACGCATTCTCAAACTCAAACGCATTCTCAAACTCAAAATGCAGTAATTCTTCTCCAACCGATCAACTCATTCTCAAACGCAATAGACTGTTTTGTAATATTCATTTCTACACCAATTTTCAATACTACCCACATATTTTACAACTTTACAAATTAGACTATCAAACGATTTATACTATAATATATATATACAATAATATATGTTGTTGTTCACGCGCAGCATATAGGAAACTGAGTTAGCTTATCTTCTCCTTCACCTTCGTAAACCGTGAAATGATGACAAGACGGCATGCTAGCTCAGTGCTATGTCAGTTTCCTTTGAGCAGTGACATAAAGGCTGATTTTTTCTGACAACTAAAATACATGAAAGACAAGACAAGAGCACTTTCATTTCCGTCTACTAAAATAAATTATTTTGGGGCTCTTTTGTAAGACAAGAAAACTCATAGATCCGATTTTAGGTGAGAGAAAACTGACAAATCGCATTTTCGGT
This sequence comes from Craterostigma plantagineum, assembly GCA_027422505.1. Taxonomy (NCBI): domain Eukaryota; kingdom Viridiplantae; phylum Streptophyta; class Magnoliopsida; order Lamiales; family Linderniaceae; genus Craterostigma; species Craterostigma plantagineum. The sequence goes on along the minus strand of JAPQWV010000003.1, from coordinate 27,319,302 downwards.
TTCCGTTTCGGTATCGATTGGAATATTTTTCTGACATGCGTTGCTGTTTGCGTATCAATTGGAGATGGCCTAAGTGTGGGAACTGCACCCAAATAGGAACTTTCTCCACTTTCCCTTTTTTGAAGTGAGTCTGCTTCGTCCATGGAGCAAGGATAACGGGCTTCTTATCAAATTGTAGTAACTCGGATTGGATAATCTGGTCCCGAATCTCTTCTGTTTCAAACTTTGCAAGAAACAGACCTGGGCGCACTTGCAACACTTTTTGCAGTCCATGTTTTTTCCACATTCTGTTGAGGAATCCGTTCATTACTGTATAAGGAGGGTTAGCTCCAAGCACATAGCAGACTACCGCTGTGTTCCAATATTTTACCTCCTCCGTGATATCATTGATAAACGTATTATAGTACGTTTATCATAGTATTTAATTGGCTCATAATAGAGTTTTCGTAGTCATTTTATGCACTTATTAACCCTATTTCTACTTGTTTTGGTATTATAAGGCTTTAGGACGAGTTTCGGGCGAAAAGGAGCGAAAACGAGGCAAAACGGCGCGAAAACGATGAAAACTGGTGAAGGTCACGGCCGTGACACCTAGTGCACCTGGCCGTGACACATGGCAGAGAGTTAGACTGAAGACGGTCACGGCCGTGACACTTCTTGCACCAGGCCGTGACCCATAGCAGCAGCAACATTAGAAAATTTATATCTCTCAATCTAGACCTCGAATTGAGAATCCCTTTGGTCAGAATGAAGATTGGCAAGTCTTCTATCTATGGTTAAAATTTCAGGTCAATCGGACATCGTTTACCCCTTCATCCGAGAGAAATACGAAACTGCCGCAAAGCTGTTGAGAGGGTCACGGCCGTGACGCTACTGCTCCAGGCCGTGACGAGCGGCAGTGAGCTCAATTTTTGCCCAGAGAGTGTCACGGCGTGACCTATCTTGTCCTAGGCCGTGACAGTGTCGAATTTCACTATAAAAAGCCCAAATTCGACCCAGAAAGGGGACAACTGATCAGAGATCAACCCTAATCCCTCTAGAGATGAAAAATAGCACAAAAGAACACAGATTCGCGTCTCGGAGCGCAAGAGACGGATCATCAACGAATTCACGCCCAATTTAGCGAAGAACGAAGAATCATCAACGCTTTCATCACAGATCATCAGTATATCAAGATAATGAATTATTCACCTTTATTCCTTATTTCTTTCGCTGTTTTCCCGTCGATTATGCGTAGCTAATTCTCCTTTGTGTTTGGGATTAGATGAACGCTAGGATGTTTCGTAGTTAAGACTTATGATTATCGTGACTATGTGTTTGACTATTTATTGTTCTATGAAATTGTTTCCTTACTTTAATATGCCTATGTGTTAAAGTAATCGTATGGAAAAATGTTTAGGGCGACAGCTAAACAACGTTTAGGCCGTTCGTAGAAGATAGGAATCGAGTATAGGGCGAAAGCAAATACTCGATCCTCGCCGTTAGTAATTACTGAATTTTAGATCCCCGCGAGCGTTTAGGGCGACAGCAAACTCGCGAGCGGGTAGGAAAATTACTGCGATCTAGTCAAAATCACGTAGGAACGATTCCAGTGTCTTAGCCGATAGCACCTAGCGGGATTCGAATCCCGAGCACATCTTTATTTTCTGAAGCTTCGTATCAGTGTTAAGCGTATTTGAATCTCTAGTTGAGTTAGATATAATCTGTTAGGTTAAGTCATAAAACAATTTGCGTATTTTATTAGGCTAAATATCGAGTCGATAGGTCACTACTAGTACTTGATTTATTCCTTGTGTTCGATACTCGTTTACTCACTTTACTGCACTACAAACGATAGGTCCACTGCCTATCGCACGTCGGTGATAGTAATTAGGTATTCGTTTTAATTATTACTTGTCTCATTTTTCATTTACACACCACGTGTCGATCAAGTTTTTGGCGCCGTTGCCGGGGAATAAATTGATATTAGGAACACCGCAGTTCGGTACTTTAGCCACTTTTATTTGACGTTTTCTTTTGCTTTTCACTTATTGCGTTATTTGTGCTATTTGCGTTATTTAATTTCCTACGTCACTATTAGTTTCGTATTCTTTTCGACGTATTTAGTTATTTCGTTGCTAATTTTTGTTTTTCCCTTATTGAAGGTACGACTCAGCGGTGAATGACCCGAAGCCATCCATCGGGTCCCATCGTTGACGCAGACCCTGATTTTGAGAGAAAGTTGCGAAGGAAGCTTAAGTACGACACTGAAGGAGCTTCCACTAGCTCTCAAGACCATTTAGTTAGCTATTCAGAGGATAGTTCGCAAGAATCGACCCAAAACTCTCGTGTAGAGGCAGCCGTAGATAGTCCCTACACAGAAGTAGACATGGCGGACCATAGAGTGCCCGTCCACGAGGAGGAGCCATCACTTCAGGACCTCCTCAAGAATGCCGCGCTAGGCGGTACAGAGTCGGCAATTGTCATCCCGCCGATCGAGAACAACAACTTTGAGCTGAAGCACTCTTGGCTTCAGATGATATTCCAGACATCCCAGTTTGAGGGTAAACCCGACGACGACCCTTACTCCCATCTGAAGTCGTTTCTGACAGTGACCGACACCATCAAAATCAACGGGGTCCCGGGCGATGCGATCAAGCTGATGCTATTCCCGTTCTCGCTCAAGTTCAGGGCGAAGGACTGGTTAGATATGTTGCCGCCCAGGTCGATCACCACCTGGGAGGAGATGCGAGCCGCCTTCATCAACCACTATTTCCCACTATCGAAGGTGCTCAGACTAAAAACGGAGATCTCTCTGTTTCATCAGAAGGATTCAGAGAACCTCTACGAGGTTTGGGAGAGATACAAGGCGCTATTGAAGCGATGCCCACAACACGGGATGTCGAAGGCAGCCCAGATCAACCGGTTCCACGAGGGGCTCAACGACCAAACTGTCCATATGCTAGACGGAGCTGCAGGAGGAGGACTCGTGAAGCTCAACGCGACCGACACTTGGAACCTGATTGAGGATTACTCGAGGAATAGTTTCATGAGGGGCAATACGGGGATGAAAACAACAGGAGTATTTGGAGTGAGCGAGGAGACGGCCACGAATGCAAAATTCGAGGCGCTTCAGCAACAGATCGCTGCGACAAACTCTCAGCTGCAGACAGTCATCGGCGCACTACTCCCGAAGTTCGGGCAGACTCAGCCCGTGAACGCCGTGACGACCACCGCACCGACGCAGCACACCCCATACGTGCCATTGTGCGGGATCTGTGGCGCAGCCCACGAGACATCGGAATGCCAACTTGGGCAATCATTGGAGCACGTAGACTATATGGAAAATTACCAAGGTGGCCAGCGAAGTTACCAGCCCCGAGCGCACCCCAATCTGGCGTACGAGAATCAGAACAACCAGGGGCAAGGACCGCCGGGATTTCAGCCGAGGTCTTCTGGATTCCAAAACGGGCCGCCACGACAGTACCAGAACGCGCCCGCAGGAGGATCCGATGATATGAAGGAAATGAAGATATGATGAAGACACTCCTCACGAATTTCAGCAGCACCACCGCAGCCCACGAAAGCCGAATGACAAAGATGGAGGAGTACATGGAGGCGAATGACATTCGTGCTCAGAATACAGACGCCTCAATCAAGAGGTTGGAGCAGCAAGTGGGGCAATTAGCAAAGCAAATGGCGGGGCGAAATCAAGGATCACTCCCGAGCTACACCGAGACAAACCCCAAGGAGTATTGCAATGCGGTAACCCTGAGGAGCGGGAGAGGATTACAAGAAGCTCCCACCAAGCAGAATTTAAAGGAGAAAGTCGATTTCGAGGGCCACGACGAGCCAGAAGTGGAGGAAAGCAAGAGCGACAGAGTCGAGAAGGTCAAGGATGACGAGAGAAAGACGCGACCATTCGTGAAGCCGTATCAACCAAAGATCCCGTACCCAGCTCGGTTGAGGGAAGTTGCACCTGAAAAAGAGAAGGTTCAACCTAAAAAGGAGGAGGCTGCACCCGAAATAGAAAAAGCGAGGGAGAACGAGCGGCCACCAGTGATGCCGTACCAGCCGAAGATTCCATATCCAGCACGGTTAAAGAAGGACAAAGACGAGGCGCTGATTGGCAGATTCATGGGTATGTGCAAAGAATTACATATTAACTTATCGTTTGTTGAAGCTATTGTGCAGATGTCCAGTTTCGTTAAGTTCCTGAAGGACTTGCTGACGAACCGATGGAAGCTCGAACACGTCTCCACAGTATACCTACGAGGAGAGTGCTCGGTGATACTCCAGAGCAAGATACCGAAAAAGCTCAAGGACCAAGGGAGTTTTACTATTCCTTGTCGTATAGGTGATTTAGTTGTTGAGCATGCTTTAGCTGATCTAGGCGCTAGTATAAATTTAATGTCGTACTCCATGTTTAAGCGCTTAGGATTAGGTGAACCACGACCCACTAGAATGAATATTCAACTGGCCGATAGATCGTTAAAATACCCTCTAGGTGTTATCGAGGATGTTCTAGTTAAGGTCGATAAGTTCGTTATCCCTGCTGATTTTGTGATCTTAGACATAGACGATGATGAAAATGTTCCATTAATTCTAGGTAGACCATTCTTAGCTACAGGCGAGACCATGATAGATGTTAGGAATGGAACATTAACCTTGACAGTAGACGGTGAAAAAGTTACGTTCAATATGGCTGACTCGATGAAAAAGAGCAACGAGCAAGATGATAAATGCTATTTCTTAGATGTATTTGAGCACGATTTTCTCTTTTCCGTGCAAGGTCTGTCACAGGTCAGCAAGCATGATAGGCACACGATTATGGCAATTGATAAGTGTGGGGAGGAGATCGACGAACCATCATAGCCATCGACGAGAGCATCGAAGAAGTTAAGGACAAGAGCCCAGTCGAGGAGCGACCGCCACTAGAGTTGAAACCGCTGCCCGGCGAAAGGCGACACCTCCAAGGTATGGATGCAGGCGAGGGAAACTTAAGCAAAAAAGAGATGATGTACCTCGACTTCCAGCCACCCTAAGCGAACGAAAGCACGTCCGGCTAAAGACGGTAAAGGAAGCGCTTCTCGGGAGGCAACCCAGGCTTTATCTATCTAGTTTTTTTTTATTATGTCTATTATTATTATCATTCATGTTTTTTTTTTTTTCTGTTACGTTTAGTTTTCCTTTTAGTCATGTCAGGCATCACGAGTCACGATACGACAACCATCAAGCGTTTAGTCACGACCACGTCAACATTTTTCGTCAGGGAAGTTTCGTTCTCTTACACCTACTTTTCCCTTTCGTTTATTCAAATTTTACGTTGAGGACAACATACGGCTTAAGTGTGGGGAGGGGAATTTAGGTTGAAAACTTACGTGAAAATTTTTAATTTTTTATGACGTGTCTGTGAGCTATAAATTTCGTTGAAAGGCATGAATTTATTGAATTCAGGCACGATTTTTGCGCATTATCTCGAGTTAGTCTGCATTATTATGAATTCTTGTGAGCAATTAGGATATGCATGACTGATCGAATCATGTCTGCCTGAATAGATGTAGCACTGTTTTAAGAGATTCGTACACATAACCCTGTTTCGTTGTGAGAGTTTGAGCCTGACGAGCTTATGCTCATTTTTCTTGATTGTGTGACTGCCTAGTCTATATCTCTCTAGAACTTGCATGTCTGATGCGTGTTGAAACTGTTTTGGTGTGTTAGTGTGAAAATGATGAGGGCATTATGAATTAAGTCCAGGGCCAGATTTTCCCACCATGACTAACCCCATTAGTTAGCCACTTTGAACCTGAGCCTATTCATTTGTTTACCTCTTAAATTATAAGAGCCACTGACCCGAATAAGCCTCCAGAGATTATCTGAACCTGAGTTGATTAGAATAGAGCAGAAGTCGAACTTGAGAGTTACCGTTTCACTGTATGATTTGATGTTCTTCTCTGCTATTCATGAAATGACTCGTGCCTTACTTGACGTTTTCTGAAATGACCCGATCCCTTGCATAAGCCTGCCCAAAACCCTTTGGCAAGATATAGGTTTCGGTAATAAGTATCCTTAGGTACACGGCATTCGCTGTGACGATGTATTCTATGCGACAAAAGCCGAACCTTGATGTTTTTAGGGAATAAGGGCAGTGCACAAAAGTAGAGCGTAACTAAGGTGAAAAGGCAGAAAATGAAAGGGAACTGAGTCGAGAGGGTCGGGCAGAAAAGTCTAGGATTTCAGAGCGAGAACGTTGAGTCTTATGTTGGGACGTGTGATTGTCTGTTTGATCATGCTGTGTTCTTTGATAATTTTTGCTTAAGTGTCCTAGCTCTAAGATTAAGTGTTCATTATATATGCTTATCGCTTCATGATTATTCGACCCGTTTCCCCAAAAAGACCCTCAGATTTATGCTTGCCACATTAAGTAGTAGAGATGCGATTAGCTTGCAAGTTTATGGTAGGGGCGGGACTAGTGCACGAATTGAGCGATTCACTATATGCTAGCCTATACACTGAGTGATTTTGAGCGAATCCCATGTGAGATATGAGTCTCGATTGGCAGTGCGAATGAAGTTTAGGTAGACAAGTGCAAGTCATTAGTGTGATGTCCATAATTTTTCGCTTGATTTCGTTTCATGTTTTCTAGCTTTGATGATAAATTGCGAACAATCGTGCCGTTATCTTGATTTGTACCTTCTCTGACTTCCAATTTACTTGAGGACAAGCAAATGCTTAAGTGTGGGGAGGTTTGATAAACGTATTATAGTACGTTTATCATAGTATTTAATTGGCTCATAATAGAGTTTTCGTAGTCATTTTATGCACTTATTAACCCTATTTCTACTTGTTTTGGTATTATAAGGCTTTAGGACGAGTTTCGGGCGAAAAGGAGCGAAAACGAGGCAAAACGGCGCGAAAACGATGAAAACTGGTGAAGGTCACGGCCGTGACACCTAGTGCACCTGGCCGTGACACATGGCAGAGAGTTAGACTGAAGACGGTCACGGCCGTGACACTTCTTGCACCAGGCTGTGACCCATAGCAGCAGCAACATTAGAAAATTTATATCTCTCAATCTAGACCTCGAATTGAGAATCCCTTTGGTCAGAATGAAGATTGGCAAGTCTTCTATCTATGGTTAAAATTTCAGGTCAATCGGACATCGTTTACCCCTTCATCCGAGAGAAATACGAAACTGCCGCAAAGCTGTTGAGAGGGTCACGGCCGTGACGCTACTGCTCCAGGCCGTGACGAGCGGCAGTGAGCTCAATTTTTGCCCAGAGAGTGTCACGGCGTGACCTATCTTGTCCTAGGCCGTGACAGTGTCGAATTTCACTATAAAAAGCCCAAATTCGACCCAGAAAGGGGACAACTGATCAGAGATCAACCCTAATCCCTCTAGAGACGAAAAATAGCACAAAAGAACACAGATTCGCGTCTCGGAGCGCAAGAGACGGATCATCGACGAATTCACGCCCAATTTAGCGAAGAACGAAGAATCATCAACGCTTTCATCACAGATCATCCGTATATCAAGATAATGAATTATTCACCTTTATTCCTTATTTCTTTCGCTGTTTTCCCGTCGATTATGCGTAGCTAATTCTCCTTTGTGTTTGGGATTAGATGAACGCTAGGATGTTTCGTAGTTAAGACTTATGATTATCGTGACTATGTGTTTGACTATTTATTGTTCTATGAAATTGTTTCGTTACTTTAATATGCCTATGTGTTAAAGTAATCGTATGGAAAAATGTTTAGGGCGACAACTAAACAACGTTTAGGCCGTTCGTAGAAGATAGGAATCGAGTATAGGGCGAAAGCAAATACTCGATCCTCGCCGTTAGTAATTACTGAATTTTAGATCCCCGCGAGCGTTTAGGGCGACAGCAAACTCGCGAGCGGGTAGGAAAATTATTGCGATCTAGTCAAAATCACGTAGGAACGATTCCAGTGTCTTAGCCGATAGCACCTAGCGGGATTCGAATCCCGAGCACATCTTTATTTTCTGAAGCTTCGTATCAGTGTTAAGCGTATTTGAATCTCTAGTTGAGTTAGATATAATCTGTTAGGTTAAGTCATAAAACAATTTGCGTATTTTATTAGGCTAAATATCGAGTCGATAGGTCACTACTAGTACTTGATTTATTCCTTGTGTTCGATACTCGTTTACTCACTTTACTGCACTACAAACGATAGGTCCACTGCCTATCGCACGTCGGTGATAGTAATTAGGTATTCGTTTTAATTATTACTTGTCTCATTTTTCATTTACACACCACGTGTCGATCAATCATCAAAGTCAATGTTGCCTATTGCCTGCCCTGTGTCATCATGGGTTCAATAAAATCCAATTTCGCTCCCGCATTACGTAGCTTCGAGATATCAAATTTGGCCCAGATCTCCTGGCTAGTCTCACGTGACATGTCCTTCATCTTTTCCGCAGCCATGCTCTGTTCCTCCTTACGTTGCAGATCACCCAGAACCCTAGATAAAATAGCAGCCTCTTCTGTGCTCCGAGTCGCACTTGGATTACCGATATATTGTTCTATTAGTTTAGTAATATCAGTCAATGTTGGTATTTTTGGTGTTTCATCTCCACATTGTTTTTTCCTATCAGTCCCTATCGCCCCTGTAGGAGTCGTCGCTACCCTTGTTGCCGGTGACAAGGAATCCTGTTTCATCGCCTTCTTCTTCTTCTTTGCCATGGCAGCGGCGGCACGCCGAGAGAAGGAGAGAGCAACCCTAGTAATTGTAACTGTTGTTTTTACTTATAAAGACTCTCTGTGTTTAAGAGGGAACTGGGAAGAATTTTGGCTGTAAACAAAGAAAACAGTATTATAATCGCAGTAGTTCATTACAAAAGACCTCAAAAATTCAATTTGGAATAAAAACTAGATCCAGCGAGGCAAAAAAAGAACAGAAAAATCACGGCTTAAACGGTCAAAAATCTCGAGGCTAAAACTGTCAATTTCTCCGCAAAAACCGATACAAGAAATTCCGAACTAGCTGCAAGATCTCAATAAATACAAGGACAAAGCCACAAACAACAACTCCGAACAGAGATTACTACATCTAACCAAGTAACTTACTTCCCTGAGCGTGAAAAAGAATAGCAAATAACTCAATCGATTGTAACTTAATGCTAATCGTTGTAACCAACATTCAGCTACCAACCCATCACGGCTTAAAAGCAGAGAACGCGACGACAGAGTTGTGCCCGCCGAATCCAAAGGAGTTCGAAATGGCTGTATAAACGCAAGAAAAGACTAGTACACTAGGGTCGATTTGAAGAAATCTATTGAATTTCGAAGCATATCTTACCAACATTGACTTCATGCTGCTGCTTCTTGTTCGCGACGGTGTCAAACTCCAGCGAGGGCTCGGGATTCTGAATGGCACGTTATAATTTATGACAAGTCGTTAAGCTAAAACCATATAATCTTGTTCACTATCAGACGCATAAATCAATGGTTTGTAAGAATTTAAAATAGATTACTTAGCTCTTACGTATTGGTTAATCGAAGGATGAAGCCATCCCGTCGTGATTGCTTTTACCGTAGCAATGGCTTCGAGGCCACCAGCAGCACCAAGGCAGTGTCCAATCATTGACTGAAAAATGAAAAGAAGATTCATAAATGTAATAAACTTAAATACATATTATGATAAACTATTGTTCGGAGCTCACCTTGGTTGCGTTGATCTTAATCCCAGAAGTATCCTTGAACACTTTCTTAATGGCGTTTATCTCAGCCAAATCACCGACTATGGTCGAAGTTGCGTGGGCGTTTATGTAATTAACCTGAGAATCAACTTCGAAAAGATACTTGAGAATCCATTGTCTTGTGGATGAATCTAACAATCTGTAGGCAGATTTATAGCATGTTTATAAATGACGTAAGAACGAAAACCTCTTCATGAGAAACGCCGGCGTCCTCAAGGGCACTTTGGATGCACGAGGACACACCGAGCCCATCAGATCTCGGATCAGTCATGTGATAAGCATCGCAATTCACAGCACCTCCCAAGTATTCAGCAATAATCGGTGCATCCCTTTTCATAGCATGCTCGAGGCTTTCCATGACCTGCAAACATACTAGTCATAAAGAAATTCGCAATTGCTCGACTCCTTCAATTTTGTAGAGAAAAAGCCAAGGCGACATATACATTTACAAAACCAATACATAGGCCTTAGATGTTTAAATTACCAAAACTCCAGCGCCTTCACCCATAACAAAGCCATCCCTGTCTCTGTCCCACGGCCTAGAAGCAGTTTTCGGGTCGTCGTTTCTCTGAGACAAAGCTCTGCAAGCAACAAAACCTCCCAATCCGATGGGGATAATAGCTGCTTCAGTTCCACCAGCAATCATCACATCGGCTTCACCCCTGCGAATATGATTCGCAGCGGCGTAAAAGCAGTAGTTCGAAGTCGCACAAGCGGTCGAGATCGAGTAGTTTGGGCCCATAAGGCCCAAATCGATGGCGAGCAGAGCAGATCCCATGTTGGTTATAGCATAAGGTATGAAAAAGGGTGTGATTTTTCGGTGACCTTTCTCTATCAAGGCTTGAACACCATCTGAGAAAACCGTGAGACCTCCCATACCAGTTCCAACAAGTACACCAGCCCTTACCTTATCAACCTGCAATTGTTACTTATATGTAAGAGCATCCATGGAAATCTTTGAAACAAACAAATTCGATGTTTCCTTTGGCGTTCATGTTCCAAAGTTAGACAGAATAAGCATTGATAACCATTACTCAGTAAGATTAGAACAGATCAGTCCAATGTACACCATCAAATTCAACATTTTATCCATCTGAATCTACCACTGCTCTGAGGAATATACTATCAATCAAAACAAAAGCTACCAACAGGTCCTAAACAAAGGCAACAATCTCATGTCTGAAACGGGACCAACTCGTTCAATAATCGAGATTTCCACTAAAATAAAATTTTCCAGATAATTAAGCTCAAGGAATCTCAACAAGCAACACGACACTTGGTCAATACCTTCTTATGAAGTTTGTCTCCGCCGAGATCGGCATTCTCCAGGGCCTTTTTACCGGCCACAATGCAGTACCTCAAGCAATCGTCCAGCCTACGATCGTTCTTACCGTCGATGTAGCCCTCAGACACGAATCCCCTAATCTGCCCGCCGAAGCGCGTGGGGAACTTGGACGCATCGAACCGATCGATGAGCGTGATGCCGCTCTCGCCTTCTAGGAGCCTCTCGTAGTACCTGTCCACGTCGTTGCCGAAGACGGACACTAACCCCATCCCCGTGATCACCACGCGCTTCTTAGGGTCGGACTCGCGCCTCGGCGCCGCGGAGGCAACGGCGACGACTCTTCTGCTGTTCCGCGAAGAGCGTCCGGCATTGGTCGGAAAGGAGCGAGCGGAGGCGGGCCTGCGGAGGGGGTCGATCGGAGAGCGGCGGAGCGAGGTGGCGGCGGCGGGAGGCTGAAGGGATTGCATGGTTGCAGCTATTATCGAGCTAATCCGTTTTGCTCTTTTCTTTCGTTTTCTTTCTTTCAGTAATATGTTTTGCGTGTTCGATGAGATCGATGTGAAGGCGTTTTGAGTTTGTTGGGATTGTGTGAGGTGAGGAAGGAAGAGTGCGCTGGCGATGGGTAATTTAGTAATTAACCTATTTAGAATAAAATGATTGAATATTTTTATTTTTCGTCCCACACCGACTAGTTATCATAGTTTGGATGTTTTTATATAGCTGAGGCTTATGAGAAATTGACGTGTTCGAAGAAAGGAGAGATGGTTGGCATCTCCCCCGACAGGGACGGGAACAGCCTTCGGGCTTTACCTGTTACCAGCACATCCGGTTAAGGCTACCCACTTCGGTGGATCTCTAACCCAATTTTTTTTTCTTTTTTCTATTATTTTCTTATATTTCGATAAATTCAATATGCATGCATTTTCAACAGTTCTTAAGCTTACTCGATAAAAACTTCATTTTATTCTCATGACATATCATCTATAAATAGTATTATTAGCCCACCAATATTTGTGTAGTATAATATAAATAATATAATTGTTCTATTTTAAAAATTTATAATTGATGAAATTTTGATTATGCCTTATTGAAAATATATAATGTATAAGAAAAATTCATGTGGTAATATTGTAAATTTGAAATTAAAGTGAAATTCATTACGTAAATGTCCTATTTTGTTAATACTTTTCAAACTAAACCTGTTTGAAACAAGACTTATTTAATTTAAAAAAGCCAGTAAATAATCTTAATATAATATTTTAATATCAAACAATATAGGTACAATTTAGTTGGGTCATAATCAACATGCTAAATTAGTACTTAAACCTGCTTAGGTTTATGGGCCAGAGCCCACTTAATAATTCTTCCAACAATTTCGGGCCAATTTGTATACTACTGTATGTTCCACTAATGGGTCGGGTCAAGGAGTAGAAACCGCTCCTCCGCGATGGTGGCGATTATTTTCAGTCGCCGGAAGAAGCTGGAGCGACGGTGAATGAGCTATATAATACCCATGGCAGCTATTAAAGCAGCTGTATATAGATTATAGACCTATGAAACAAAGCGTAAGGTGTAAGCTAGCTTCAGAGTTCAGAATGGTCATTTCGAAGAAGTCGACAAATTGATTGGTCTTGCGATGGTCATGACGATCTGGCTAAGGTAACGGTGAATGTCCTACAGCTGAATGAAACGTTCCTCGCTCCGTGTTGATGTTTGTTTATGCAAATCGTTGTTTACGCTGTTCTGAATAATGTCCATTCGATTATAGAACTTGATTGTGTGTATTTCATCAGATTTCAGCGTATGTAGGGAAAAAAATTAGAGTTTGAATTGAAAAATTAGGTTTGGTTTCTTCTGGAGGCTGACAAGTAACTGAAAACTCTTAATCTTTCGAAGCACTTTAACCAGGATAATTCAGCAATCTATATGAAGCTGGGATCGTTGTGATATTAAAATGCTTATCGTTGAGTTCTTGGTAAGTTTCTATCCCTTTGACCTTCCTTTTTTTTTTGCGTGGTAACACTGCTATTTCAAATCGCATTAAGATCCAAATCATCTGTGCTTCAGGACTCATTTGGATGCTGCGCTTTAGAAGATATACAAAAGAGCAAGCTACAAAATCCCCGATCTTAACTTAATGTCAAGATTTTCAGGTTATACATTCTTTCTATGTTTATATTGTGTTATGTACATTTTGCAAATCATTATTTCGAGCCAGCCTATTAGGAATGCCAAATGGCCCAAATAGTTTCCATTGCATGTTACTTGTGACATTAGTTAAATCATTGGATGAGTGATATTATGCTCAGATAAGGGTCTTTAATTTCATTGCCTTCCACTAAAAGCTGCTTTGATGCTGCATTTTGGTCCTTTTTTAAAGGTTTAGGGCATAAACCGATGTCCTCTGTTTGGTCCTTGTCAAGAGAGCATAAATGCTTTCCTGGTAACACCATCAAATATAATCCCAGATGTTGTGTGCATAAAACATCATTATTTATGCTGATTTGATACGCTAAAGTTCGGTGAGTGATAATATAGATAGATGTATACGTCTTTATCTGATTAGTGGTTGAGAGGAAGGTTAGATAAGCAGCAGTGTGAGAATATAAGGAAGCTTTCAGGCGAAGCAGTTTAGTGATATCAAGGAATAATACCCTTAGCATAAGATGTTCTCCATATCAAAAAGAAAGAACAAAACGTGAAATCCACAGAAAGCTGGGTGTTGTGATTTCCTATTAGAATCGAAAGGGAGAGAGGTCATATGCCATGTGTGATGGGTTAGATGAAAAGCTAAGCATCTGATATCATATAATATCCTATAAAGATTCTATAAGAAGGCATCATATTTTTAGGGCAATCTTAGAAATAGCGTTGTGTCTGCGGTGCAACACGTCTTTATATCAATATCTTTATTTACGGTGGTGAATATCGGAATTAGAATATAGAAACTCATTCTAGAATCTCTTCGATGCTGCATTTGTTGTTCGTGATATGTCTTTTCCTGCAACACAGATCGAGCTTCCTCTGCAAACATGTCGAGTGTATTCGAAAACGAACAAAAAGAAAAGAGTCATGCTCGAGAAATAACGTACCGATGTTGACCTTCCCATCATTTCGGACGTCCCATAATTGAATAAGGCAATAAATGTGCCTTAGCCTTATGAAGAAAAAGTGAGGTAGCGTTAGCTCATTGTATCTTTTTCTTCTTCTCCTTCTTCTCGAGTTCTTATCAGACGAAGACTTGTATTAGGTTGGTTGTCGATCCCATATTACATGAATGCCTTTTTGGGAGTTAACATTTGTATTTGTAAGAGATTCATTGACGAATATAATATCCTTAGTGAAGAAGGCCCATGGATTTGGTTGAAATGTTATTGCATGCATATCTCCTCATTCATATTAGAGTTGTTTCATTATGCTAATGTAGACAACACATCATATAAGCCGGGAAGTTCATTGAATCCTTCTCTTTTGTTGTTACTGTTTATAGATATTCCATGATATGAAGAATTTTTTTTTTTCGAATTCGAACTTCATTGTCAGATCCGACTTGTGGCTGGACTAATTGGTATATTTGTGTCACGTCTTAAATTCACACATAACATCGAAAGCCACGCAATTCAATTGGAATCAAACTCATGATCTTTATGACTGATTTATGGGACAAGCACTGAATGCATAAAGGTTGTGTTTGCACTGTATATACTTTTCATTATGCTAATCTTAGTACAATGTCTAAAGAATTACATTATCATCACCAAAAAAAAACTAATATATGGTACAATCATGTGTTTATTTCTATAATAAAACCATTGATCTACTTTAAACTCAAATATTCTTGAGAAAAAAAGAAGAAAGGTTCGTGATTATCTGACGCCACAGTAGATATTAAGCATGTCTTATACGATTTTTACAATATGGTTAATGGAAGGTTTAAGGACCCATCTAACAGTCCCATGATGAAATTCATGCAAGGATGGTATTACACGTTTTATTTTGTGAAAGACAAAGCCAGCCGCGAAAAGATGTAAGTGTTCGTTCCATAACACCAATTCATTAATTAAATAATTAATTTAAGATAAGATAAGCATATACTTGTATATGGGATCCTTTCTTCCATGATCAGCAATTATCATTAGACACGTTTTTAACAAACTTTTGCTGTTATTAACCTTTTCGATCGTGTCCTTTTTACCACTACCCTTTGACCCTTGTTTGAATACATGCACTAAAGAAATCTTGGAAAAAAATAAGTTATTTGTTTTAAGATAAATTCTACGAGGGAAAATGACAACTACCAGCACGTCGTATCTACATATATATATATGCATGTATCATCTTCATTTATCCCCACATATACACAGAAACATTTGAAACACTGCAGTGATGGGATTTACATATCCTAAGAACTTTCTAACTCGCTTTTGCATAGCCGACGATGAGCAGTTCAACACAAGTTCGCAGATTCGCAATGGCTCTTTCTTCTCCAGCCATCTCATACCTTCACTTGGAGCTCAGATCAATCGAGCCACGAAGCTGCGTAGGCATGTTATCTCTCCCTTTAATCCTCGGTATAGGTAATAATGTATAATGTTCTTCATCTCTATGCATTTATGTAAACAATCGTATTTTAATACGTTCTCATTTCAGGGCTTGGGAAATGATTTTGATAATCCTCGTGATATACTCAGCTTGGATATCTCCGTTCGAATTCGCATTCTTGGTTTACAGTAAGAACGCTTTGTTAGCCATAGACAATGTTGTCAATGGCTTCTTTGCTGTTGACATCGTTCTTACGTTCTTCGTCGCCTTCATGGAAAGCGAGTCTTATCTTCTGATCGATGATCCCAAACGAATAGCAGCAAGGTACGCAGTCTTTTCGATCGATCGCCCGATTAACTCTTATAACATGTTTCTGCTTATTCTTATAATAAAACCATAGTAGCAGTAATAACGACGTAATGTAATGAATTCTTTCATAACAGATATCTGTCGACTTGGTTCGCATTCGATGTCTGCTCGACCATTCCATTTCAGGCGATACGTCTTCTCTTCACAGATCACAGCGCCGGGTTAGGGTTTAAGCTGCTGAGTATGCTCAGACTTTGGCGCCTCAGAAGGGTCAGCTCACTTTTTGCAAGGTTCCGTTCTAACGTCTTTGCTCCTTCGTCTTTACGTTGCGCTTAAGAATGCTCGTTAATCGGTTTTCAATCGCAGGCTTGAAAAGGACATTCGATTCAACTATTTCTGGACTCGCTGCACAAAACTCGTCTCCGTGAGTAGCGTTGTTCTTTCTTACGTGTACTAATCCATGCAATAGCAAAGTTACAAATCTCTCTCTCTCTCTCCCCCCCCCCCCCCCCCTCTCTCTCAGGTGACTTTGTTTGCTGTACATTGCGCGGGATGTTTCAACTACATGATAGCGGATAGATACCCTAACCCCGAGAGGACATGGATAGGAGCCGTGCATGCTAATTTCAAGGAGACGAGCCTAAGGGAAAGATACATAACGTCGATATATTGGTCCATCGTAACCCTAACGACGACGGGCTATGGAGATTTGCACGCTGAGAACCCTTGGGAAATGCTCTTTGGCATCTTCTACATGCTCTTCAACCTGGGATTGACTTCTTACATCATAGGAAACATGACCAACCTCGTGGTGCACTGGACTAGCAGAACTCGAGCCTTCGTACGTACTCTCTCTTTTGCCCTCTTTCTATTTATATATCTCTTGATCGTACGATGTAATGGAGAGTTGGGTATGTATTTGGGATGTTAGAGAGATGCCATTAGGGCTGGCTCGGAATTCTCGAAGAGGAATCAGTTGCCTTCTCAGATTCAAGATCAGATTATGTCCCATATATGCCTGAGATTCAAGACTGAAGGGATAAAGCATCAAGAGACTTTGAATGGTCTGCCTAGGGCCATTCGTTCGAGCGTGGCTCGATGCCTTTTCTTGCCCGTCGTTCGAAACGTTCATTTGTTTCGTGGGGTTTCTCAAGACTTCCTCTTCCAATTGGTGCTTTAATTTGCCTCTTTCTTGTTATCATTTTTAAGGATTTTGTAAGGTATTGTATCGTAACTTCTTGTCTGATTATCACTGAAAGGTGACAGAGATGGAAGCAGAGTATTATCCTCCGAAAGAAGACGTTATTTTACGGAATGAGTCTTCGACGGATGCGTACATATTGGTTTCAGGGTCAGTGGTAAGAAAACAAGTTGCTGAGATCAGATAAAAGGGAAACTTCGTTGATATTCGATATTCTTACACTATATGTGTGTTCTTTATAGGATTTTTTGGCAAAGATCAATGGGCATGTTCAGGTAAGAGAACGCTTTCTTTCTCGTTTCTTGAACGGAATCGTAAATAAGAGATTTTTATTTTTCCGATCGTGTTCTTCAAGATCGTGGATAGGGCCAAAACAGGGGAGATCTTTGGAGAAGTCGGAGTTTTATGTGGAAAACCTCAGCCGTTTGGCGTTCGAACGACCGAGATTTCCCAGATATTAAGGCTGAAGAAGAGCACGTTTCTCGACGTTCTTCGAACGAATCCTGACGATGAACTCATCGTCATGAATAATCTCTTCGAGGTTCGTCTTTTACAAGCAGCTTCATCCTTTTAATTTTCAGCACTCGCAAACTTGTTTTTTTTTTCTTCTCTTGATTAAGAAACTGAAGACATTGGGAAGTTTCGACATCGAAGGCCAACATGATCCAAGTTTGATACCGAGGAGAGGGTCGTCGTTCCACGATGAAGAAAATTCGTGTAACAAACCATTATTAGCTCAGAATTCAGCTTCAGACAGCACTCGTTTTCTGAGCGATCGTTGTGAGAAGAAGAGAGTAACGATTCATCTCAAGTTCGAAGATGGATCGGAGAAGCAGTTTCCAAAGTTGATCGCTTTGCCCGATTCTATCGACGAGCTTCTGAATATAGCAGGTATGGATATATGTACACTACATGCATAGGTTGATCCATTATTAATGAAGATAAATAAAAAAATCTATGCAGCTAAGAAATTTGGAGGAAGCAAAATCACGACGGTGCTAAACGAAGAAGGTGCCGAGATCGACGACTTAGATGTAGTAAGAGACGGCGAACACTTGTTTTTATTTTGTTTTTCTTACAGCCCTTAACTAGGACGATGATGCCAGGGAAGGAGAATGAATGATCTTCAGAGGCTAAAGAGTTATGAACAGAATTGAGATAAAATAGCGTGAGTCAGTTTTTGCTAATAACAATATAATTTTATTGTGAAATATTATATAACAAATGAATATCTGTATTATCTCAAATCGTGATCATGGCTCAAGTAGTACTAGGATTTCACAAAACAAAAATTTGAGAGAATAACAACAATTTTCTTTCAGTAATATTTCTATTTAAAAATGGTAATGTCCTATTACTTTATATTCCTTTGTCAGTTGGGAATATTTCACGCTATTGATACTTCGAGTAGGTTCGATTAAACACGAAGTTAACACATTCACTGACGTATTAAAGATCCTAACTTTCGGCGGACTATTTTTCGAGTTCATGACGATAGGGCACAAAATACAACAATCACTTCAAACTACAATAATTCACGTTATAATGATGAAATTGATGGGTATTTTAATAAGGGGTCTTACAAAAATACGCCATCTGAACAAAAACAGTACCATGTCAGCATTTTTTATATGTAGGTATATAACAGAATAAATTTTCTACACATACATACCCGATCCGCCGTAGGTACGCCGTGTTAGCACATTTAGGTACCCTACAGAAACGTATTGTGGTACCTAATACGTTTAGAAAATGGTACGCCGTATTAACACATTTAAGTACCATATAGAACCGTATAGGGTATCGTATAAAGCCGTGACATGGTACGCTATGCACACACAGCGGTCTTTATACATAAACTGGTACAAACAGTAAGTCGTGTACCTATCTGTAAAAAATTCTGACAAAGGTACTGATTTGTAAGTTTTTATTCAAATAGTTATTTATGTGTAGTTTAATAATTATATATCTTTGTACTTTCTTGAGGATCTAAAATCTAACTTACAAAAAAAAACAAGAAGAAGAAGGCTCAAATCAAGAAACTAAACAAATCCCAATTCTATATAAAAATATAATACCTTTTCGTGCAGTTTACATTACCATCCTCGATCTTGGAAATTGATCATCCACCCCTCGTTTTTAATAAATAATCCTCACATCTACTATTATTATTGGAATTATTATTAAAATCAGTATTTCCGTTTACAAGTAAATTCGAGCTACTTATGTCAGCTTTCTGACCAGATTTAACGAGATTGTGTCTGTACTCAACTGCAACTTTTTCGAACACTTCAACCTCGAACATGTTAAGCTTTAGCTTTGGCTTCATTTTATCCCTAACGAAAGCAAAGGGCAATTGATCCCTTGGGTTGAATGCTTCCAATTCATTGAAAATAAGGCATGAAAATAAATTTGATGCCAAGCTGTGCTTTCTCAATATCATAGCACTATCTGGGACATCTGCAATACGCACTTAGATAGAAATATAAGATAAATAAACTTGGTAAGATTCACATGAAACCTCAAATTGAGATTGTAAGATTAGAAACTTAATTTATATTCAAATCTGTATCCTACGTAGTAAGTACATAAAATAGTAAATGGTGTCACATGCAATATCAATTATCAACTACTCACAATCTCTATAGGACCTCCCTAAGAACATAAATACCAGTAAATACATCTAACACAGTTGACCCTTTAATATATATATATATATATATATATATTTATATAATCACCAGCCAGCTATAGGTTAACATAATTGACCAAGATTACACTAAAAGTAGCATCCTTTGGTCCCCTCCTACTATACTATTGAAATAATAAGCAAGTTGTACACTTGATCAAATTTAATTGTAACGTGCGTGTGAGTATATCTGAAATATAATTGAAAAAAGAAAACTATAGCTTAATGTTCTTACCCGAAGGATGTGGCTTCTTTGAGCTCCAAGGTGTTAAGCCATTTTCACAGTACGTCTCAATTTGATTCCTTAATCCGTCGACGTCCCGCCATTTTCTCCATCGAGCAGTTGCTATTGTCTCCTCCATCGTATGCAAGAAATAAGGATGTCTCGAAATAGCCATGTCGAAACCCTTTTTTACGATCATCGAATGAACCAATAAGATTGGGTCGATCGCCAACTGCAGCTTCGCATCGACCCATATGCTGTACTTTGAATTCGGAAATAATCGATGGACTAAGTATTTAGGTATCTCCCCATTCATGGCTGCGTTTTCGTACAAGTTGCTTGTTGAAATTGTTATGATTCTCCATGCACCAATCTTGTTTTTGGCTTTGGGTAATAATCTTGGAATTAGGTTTTGGACATGGAAGCTGTGGAGGGTTACACTGTCTACGAACATGAAGAAACAAACGTTTTCTAGGGTTTTCGATCCAACGCCTTTAGGCTGCCTTATTTTGTCATGATCGTTGAATGTGGCTGAGACTATTACAAGCCCTCGACAGCTTTCCATGGCGATTCGATCTACACGTAAAAATAAATGTAATAAACGTCTTAGAGAAATGAAGTAATAATTAAATTAAATTTTAGGGTAGGGTGAGTAGTACTTCACCAGAATCAGACAGGGGAAAAGGTCTAAAGAATCCACATGGGATCTCAGTTTCCTTTTGATCCACAAGATGGAAATAACTTAATCTCTTTTCAAGACTCAAATTTCCTCCAAAACTCTATTATTGTCCCCCTTCATGTAAGATAGACGTTGCTGATGAGATGTTTTCAAGAACCCTAATGACATCGAATCGTCGTTTTCGTCGCAAAGCTTTTGCATTTCCTTGGCAGCCACCTCATAATCTAGAGATAAATAACAAAAAATTGAAAAAATCCCGTGAAGAAAATGGGTTCCAAGGATCAACATACAATAATTAACAAATTCATGACACACAATATGTATAAAAATACCTGAGAAATAAACTGGGAAATTGCACGAGGAAATCGCAGTGGGAATAGCATGCTTTCGTTCTCCATAAGATGGA
The DNA here is from genome assembly GCA_027422505.1 of Craterostigma plantagineum. NCBI lineage: Eukaryota > Viridiplantae > Streptophyta > Magnoliopsida > Lamiales > Linderniaceae > Craterostigma > Craterostigma plantagineum. Next base: position 27,298,265 of record JAPQWV010000003.1, on the reverse strand, counting down.
GGGTAAGAGAAGAGCTGATCTCTAATCTCTGCAGGCGATGATAATGATCTGATATTGCACTCATTCGTTGATGAGAAATCAGTGTGATAATTAAAAATGGCGAAGAAAATGGATGAGAATAGGTAGAGAAGAGAGAGATAAAGGAGTTTAGATTGGAAAATCTTGAGTGGCAGTGTTCTTGAGTACGTTGCCATAGCCATCCACCATTTAATTTTCATTTACTATTATAACAGTGTGTGTGTGTATTATTTGCAATCACCTCTTAAATTATTACAGTCACGGTGATCTTGTAGGTTTATTGATGGTAAATAATTATCGGCCGTCTACCTAAGGAATCACTCCTAAATGCAAGTTACTCAATCTGTAACTTATTCTATGCTCATATATGTTTATCGTATTCTATATGATTTTTTTTGGGGGAAATGAAAAATGGAAAAAGGAAGGCGAAAGAATGGATGAGCCTATACCTTCTTACATGGTCAACGCCAAGCCTTTGTCAAAGACAATTGGGACTATCATAGTATTATATCATCTAAACCTTTCAGGCTCGTCAATTTTGTTGGGCTTACGTTGTACGAATCTAACAATCCAAAAAAATATTTTTTTTTTAACTACCCCAACGTATACTGTTCGCTAAGTCCACTCAATTAAAATATTAAAACAGAGATGCTTGTGGTTTGTACGTAGTGATAAAAACTGTGGTATTCGAAACGTTCTAAAATTTCATAGTGTTAAATTTAATGATGTTAATGCTTCCTTTGAAATCGGTCGGGAGATTTAATATTAGGGTCGGGGACGAAACATTTGTTTCTTCTTTATTTAACTCAAATAAACATTGATGAAGCGTCTGGGGTATTATTGTCAAAATGAAGCTTAAAGAGTAACAAATTTTGATACATGTACCTCAAAAAAGTTTTGTTGATTGGGTACTCAATCGTAAGAATTTTATCCCGACAGTGTAAGATTATATCCCTTGGCTTTATCATAATATAACTGGCATTTTTATTTCTTTTTTGCCACTTTATCGTAGATGTCTTGTTTCAAGATAATATCAAAACGATATACTATAGCACAGTGCTTCAACGATTAAGCCGAAAGGCCAGTAGTACTTTTGCTCGACTGTTCATAACTTTGAACCACATGAGTTAATTATTCATGTAAATATAATAAAATAAAAATTACTTTCATTCCGGCGGTTTATTATATGTCTTCATGTGGAACAAAGCAGGCTTATCCCAGTCAATAAAATATAACTAAACCAAAAGGAACAAGTTATAGAAAAGCTAATTAGCATTCGGCCATTAGGGTAACATTATCTAGATACTAAAATGTAATGTATTGTTGAAAGGACCCTATATATATTGTGTGTGTGTGTGTGTGTGCAACAGCAATAATAATGGAATCCCACGTCAAAAGCCGTCAGCTTTTTCTTCTTTTAACATATAGATTTTGTACAAATTCACGAATTATCATACTAATACAAAAGTGGGACTGTGATACTTTCAACTAATCTATTGTACAATGACAAATCATTGTGTCATATCTTTTCATGGCATTTTCCGCTTCCTTCATTCGAAATAAGGTTTCTTCCTCTTCTGATTAATCAACTCTTCGCATATCTTCCCCTCTAAACTGTGCTAATTAAATGTAAACAAGTCTTCATTTTTTAAATCTACCACCGTCTTCTTGCAAAAGCATGGAAGGCCAACAAATATACGAATGTTGCCCAAACAAGGCTGCCATGTCCTCTTCTCTTATCCTAATTTAACAGCAAAACAATACCATGTAAGAAAACAAAATACATACGATCGCATGTTTTCGAAATGGCCAAGTTAATGATCAAAGACAAGAGAAATAAATTGATAATTATATGATAAGTAAAGGAATTCGTAAAAAAGAAAGAGCTGCTACGCTTTTTACCATGTTAGCATCAGAAGTCAAGAAATCAGAAGCAGAAGCACTCGAGGAAGAAGAAGAAGATGACGAAGAAGAAGAAGAAACACTCGACGAAGAACTCAACCCAACATTGTACGCCATTGTCCCATCTGGTCTGAACAAACCATAGTTCCTCTCGGATGTGGGCCCAGGCTTCATGTCTTCATTAAACAAAGCAAACACATAGACTTCTAAGCTCTGACTTGGCCTCATAGGCGTTCCTTCGTTGATTATCTGTCTCCTCAGCAAATTCCTGTTATAAATAGCTGCATTTTCCAAAGTTGCGCCTTTCTCATTCTCATCTCCCCTCGAAGGCCACCCAGTTTCAGAAATCCTAACTTCTAACCCACCAAACCCTAGCTCAGCCATGGCGAATATTACAGCATCTACTTGTGCGTACAACATGTTGTCGTAATGGAGCCTTGTGTTAGGATCTACCATTCCTTGATTAGGGTTTAGGAGAGCGTAGTCTATCGAGATATTATCAGGGTTGTCTTTGTAGGCGAAGTAAGGGTAAGCGTTGATCCAAAATGGGGACTTTGTTGCAGCCAAGAACTGCAGTAGCTGAGGCATTACACTGCTCAGTTCTTGTCTGAAACTTCCTGAAGATGGAGGGTAGGATTCCTGCAAAACAGCCAAGTTGTTGGGCGTGGAGACTTGGATGTATTGGTCCAAACCAAAGCGTACCAACGCAGAGTGAATGCTGGTCATGGCTGGTACGAGGTAGCTTGTTATGAGGGTGGTGTCTTCGCCTGTGAATACCTCATTTCCGACCAAGATTCCGGTGATTCTTGTGGCCGGAAAATATGGTTTTATGTGCGTGGAAACCCATTGGAGGGCTTGGCTTGGATCGGTCAGTGTTGGGAGCATTTCGTTCTCTACGGTTACGATCAGTTCGATGTTTGAGTTGGCGAAGGATGTCAGAATTTGAGGGTTCGTGTCGTAGATTCTTGACTTTGTGAGCTTTAAAGAACGTAGGAGGTCAAGAACTTGAGTTGGCTGGGGTAGATTGTTGCCTACTTGGCCGTAGTTTATTCCTAAAGACGTTACTAATCTTAATGTACCCCAAGTACCTGCTTACATAGTCATTAATAATAATCAAAGATTAGTGCAAATATTAAGTAATTTAGTTACTGATAGATCATTGCAGTTAAGATATACACATAGGATAAGCTGGTGGAGACATGCATGCATTCATGTACGTACCTGAAAAAAATCCAAGAATGATCCAATGAAAGAAGAAAGCCCTTGTAAGAACGTGATATTCCATTGCAGTATGAGTTTGAATGATGAAATGATTGATGAGAGTATTATGAGACTAAAGTGTATTGCGAGGAAATGCTTATATGTAAACTAAAACTGAAAGACGAGGAGGGTAAGGGAAGTGAAATGTAGGATAGATGGATATATATATAGCGAAAAATGTGCTATAAGAAACTGAAAATACTTTTATTTATTTGCTATTTTATGTTCAGAAATCAGTTAAATTAGGTAGTAGTAGGTTCGATTTCTTTCTTCGATTGGGACTTTGGCCTTTTAAAGTGTATATCGTGTCTGAATGACTTTGGTATACGCTTCTTGCTCCTCTTATGTTCTGTTTAATGGGTGTCCAAAGTTGTCTTTTTTCAAAGCCGTAATCCCAAAAACATCTCATGCATCCCACCCACAACCATATGGGCCCTATATACTCTCTCTTCATATTAAAGAAACGGGTCAAAAGAAATCACAAATTAATCAAAATAAAATGTAATTATGTGATGTATTAGGTAAATATTTCAGTTAATTTTCCGTCATAAATTAGATAGATAAAACCAAGCTAGATAGCGAGGTAAAGATGTGTGATAAAATGATAATGTGATAACACTTGGCTGTTCAAGATTATTACTATGTTTTTTGTGATGAGAACACACAGTGCTTTTTTTATAATGTCTTGTTCGTTAACTGTAGTGGAAATTTCAACGACATGATTATGATCAAAGTGCATTGTTGATATGAAAGTTCGTCAGATTTCCACTTGGAAGAAAGCCCTACGACGAGTATCATATTTCGTAATGTTAGAGATATTAAACTAATCTTAAATCCAATAGCAATTTTGGTGATTGACATTTACAGAACTTAAGGAACTGCAATCAAATGCGTAATTTTGGCATAATGTTTATGTGATTGCAATAGTATAAACTTCAAAATGACAAGAACAAAATATATCGAACAATTTGTTACTGCCCATGTCATATTGAAAGTATATAGTTTTATTATCCTCTGTTACACATGCATTGGTTATAATATAAATGGCGAAAGGATTATAATGTCGTATGAATTTTATATCATCACCCTTTTCAGTTGATGACGTTGTACGCCATAATGATAATAATCATGATATATCGCACTCATTACGGAATCTTGATCTTGATATCATTGCTCGTTCTATTTAAGTTCTAAAATGATGAAATATTTATAATGTTTCACCCAGAAAATTTTTTTATCGCAAGCGACATTGATAGGCATAATGTTGGGTGGTAAACCCAAGTCCCACATAGGATATTGGACTGATTGAGACCAGTTTATAAGCTTATGGGGTACTCCCCTATTGCTATTTGTTTTTAGTGTGGAACCACATGGACTTATGAATTTGGGCTTCTGGGATTGGATTCCAACAATGATATCAGAGCTATAGTTCTAGTATCAAGGATGGTGTAAGAAATATTTAATTACCTTTACTAACGACTTTTCGAGGAACACATGGGTTTATTTCTTGCAAGAAAAATACAAAACGTTTTCAGCATTTAAAATATTCAAAGTCCGTGTCGAAAATGAAGCGGAACGGAGGATTAAATCTCTTAGAACCGATCGAGGAAGCGAATATTGTTCAAAAGAGTTTGAACTTTTCTGTGAAGATCAAGGAATACAAAGAGAGCTTACGACGACGTACACGCCACAACAACAGTGGTCTCAGAGCTATGGTTCTAGTATGTGGATATGTATCCCCGCACTTGCAATAATGTGTGCTCAGCAGATCTTGTGGATCGTGTTAATAGCTCGGTTGAGTGCAGATCGATCCAGTTTTTGTGTCTTGTGTCGAAGTGTCCCGTTCGACAGAAATGGCGAATATACAAGATGATTATCGTTCAAGGGCAAACTCGTTTGGTGGTCTTGTGTTTGAGAGGAGGATTATTGGGTAGTAAACCCAAGTCCCACATCGGATAATCAGAATGACTAAAACCAGTTTATAAGCTTGTGAGTTACTCCTATTGTCAATTGGTTTTAGGGTGTAACCCCATGGGCTTATGAATTTGGGTTTCTGGAATTGTGCTTTTAAGAGATTTTATCCCCAACGAATAAACTAAATAGGGCTAATATAAATGGTCGGATTAAACCGGAAAGATTTTGGAAACACTTTTGACAAATAGACAATAAAAATCGTGAGCCAATTAGACTTTTCTTGAATACTAATTTATGACATAACTTCGGCCAAAGAAACCAAAAAGAAAAAGAAAGAATTTAAAGGAAAAGTGAAAGTGTTTGGTAATGGATAAGGAATTAATTTTATGTATGTGGGAGTTGGGACTATGTAGATACACACTGTGTGTCCTTATCTTTTATCGTTCCTTATTTTTACTTTTCTTTGTTAAATAACTATAGATAACGTACATATTTTATTAAACAATTTAGATGAAAGCTCTTGATCAAATGGCTGAATATGAATGGCTTGAATTGATTGACCAAATTCAATTTTTGACCGACTATTCATTCATTGATCAAAATATATAAGTTAATTCAAATGAATGAAATAATCATGAGAGTCATTTGACTCGTGAATATAACATTCGATAAAACCGAGTGAACACATGTTAAAGCCGTCGGTTTCTTTGCTTTTTGTTCTTCGAAATTCTTTATCTGTGCCATAGTCGGATCTGCTCCTAACGGTGTTGGATCTGCTCCTTTCTCCACCGCTTCCCATAGATTTAAAGCTTGAAGATAGGATTTTATCTTGATGGCCCATATATGGTACTCTCCTTCGAATTGCGGAGGTCCGGTGCCTAAGAAGTTGCTTGAAGACATGCTTTGATCTTGTTGTTCTTGAAGCTTTGGTCCCTTAAGATTTAAGCTCTGATACCATTTGATAATATTACACGAACATGATAGAATTATTGAACATATGAGAGGAAGGTGTTGAAGAACTTCCGTAAACTCACAATATCACATGAACATCAATAATGATACATAGTAGTTTAATATACACAATGACAAACATGATGATACACTTTTACAGTACGATGGTTGGCTGTTCACGGCCTAGTTGTACCTACCGTCTTTTTTTTTTGGTCAATATCAGCAATGCAGTTCATCCAACGGTAAATCTAATCCCGAATTATAGAGCTATGACACAATACAAACCCGAACGAACAAAATGTTGAATTGAATCGTACCAGTCTCTACTGGGGTTATTACTCATTTTTGTACTTGCTGTTTTATTTTCCAATTATTTCTTCAATTAGGAAAACGAAAGAAAAAAAATTAAATAATAATTCTAGGCATTCTCTTAGCCCATTCGGAAAGTGCGTCATCATGTTTGTCATTGTGTATGTTAAACTACTATGTATCATTATTGAATCATTATTGATGTTCATGTGATATTGTGAGTTTACGGAAGTTCTTCTTCAACACCTTCCTCTCATATGTTCAATAATTCTATCATGTTCGTGTAATATTATCAAATGGTATCAGAGCTTAAATCTTAAGGGACCAAAGCTTCAAGAACAAAAAGCAAAGAAACCGAGGGCTTTAACATGTCTTCACTCGGCTTTACCGGATGTTATAATTAAATTAACTCATACCACCTATTTAATCTCAAGAATGTAATTACGTAATTTAAAACGTCCTTCATCCAACCTATAAATTGGGTTTCATTCACAATAAGCCTTTATTTCATTTTTCATCTGAAAGTTTCGTTTTTGAAAAAGAAAAATCTGAAAGTTTCGTTAGTCGTTGGTAAATCTTTTTTTTTTTTATTGAAATTATGTCTACTCAAACCTCGGAATCCATTCAGAGATATACTAAAACTCTCGACAGCCCGATATATTCCTAACAAAAGCATGATAGTACTTTGTCCATTTAGTTAACCATTTTTTCTATCGTATATCAGCATTTATCATAGATATATATAAAAGTTGAATTTGCTTCTGTTACCTTTCTCGAAAGGAATTATCGAGACATTAACAAATTCACATGGGCGCATTCCTCTTTATTTCTAGAATATGCGTTATATAAAGCAACACTGTCTTTTTATCTCATTTGCAATCCAAACAAATTACGGTGATTGTTAGATTAATTTATAATAGGGAACATATAATATCGTTTCCTTAGCTCCTAAGAACCGTTCCATTTACGATGCATCATCTTTTATGAAGATAAGGGTTAAGTTTGGAGATTTTTTTAACTGTTTATGAGTCAACATATCATCTGTAACATCTTCATATATGAGTGTGGCGATCAATGATTCCTCAATACCAACTTTTTGGATGCCATTACTAGATGACAAACTACATATATAAACATATTTAACTTCAATACATTGTCTATACCTAATATAAAATATACATTAACATATATTATATATATATATATTATCGTATGGCATCCATATCGGAAATAGCGTAGCCAACAAACGTTGCATGTGGGAGATTATCAAAGATATTAAAAGGAAGGCTTTCAAAAGAACCTTTTTTCATCAGAAAAGGAAAAAACAAAATCACTCCATGACATCAAATTCCATTATCATCATGCATGACTAACAGCCTAATATATGTTATATATATATATATATATATATATATATATATATCAAAATGTTGGTTAACCAGTTGAGATTGATGTTAACAAGAGGCATTGTTTACAATAGTTATAACGGGGTATCTATATTTACAAAATGTCTTCTTGAAGTAAATTCCTACTCCATCATCCTTCATTTGTCACAGGCAATTAAATGTGTATCCATCCTCCTTCATTCTTTAGTATTCCACATTTACAAGGAAAAAGTCGTAGCTGGTTATTGAGCGAAATCTTATCATAGATAGTCAAAAGAAACGTACTATATATGTTGATAAGATCGTGAAGCTTTTTGTAAAGCGAATTAGCTGTAAAGGAATATTCAAGAGCATGTTCTTCGGCAACTTCAAAATTTTTAAATGATGAACGCATAAATTAGATAAAATCGATATATCAAGGCACGATATGTTTGTCTATTAATTACATATTGACTTCTTCTTTGTAAGAATGTTGCATGTAATGGTTCTAAAAAAAGGACAAGCGTATACCATTTATCAGAGACCCGTGCCAAAGAGCCCAATATATTTGAATGTAATACAAAACAGATTCCAGCAATTATAATGAGCTGTTTTTCCAAATTCAGTTGGGATTTCAGTTGCAAAGAGAGGATATGTCACGGTTCAGTTTGGCATGATATTGTTGTAAGGATCTAAAACTATTTTGGATCTAGACTATCTGAATTTGTTGTGGATGTTCAGAAACATGTCTAGGATAATAAAAAGAAGGCTTAGTTGGAGCTTCTTTCCCTCATTAATGATGGCATATATTGTTTTATACATGCGCAATTCAAGATTTTCATTCCCAGACCGTCGATTATGTTGGTAATAAAATGATGCAGCTTCTTTCATTGAGTTTAATATGTCTGCGACCTCCGTCATCTCATGGAAAAGCCACCATATACCAATAATAAGAAGACAACTCAGTGTCGTCTGAGAACGTCGTAGTAATGAATAGCAATATGAGCCTCAGCAGCTTGAAAGAGCAATATGGCTATTTTGTTATTTATTCTTTGTATGAGATCGAGAGAGGAGAAAGAAAAAATAACTCTTAAAGGTTGGGAGACGTAGTTGGAGGAAATATTTTAACTATAAATTCTTTGTTCTTTCTATTTCCACACTCGTTCTAATGCATGCATATACATATATATAGATAATATATTGATAACAAAGACATGAATTCAAATGGCAGACAAAACATCACGCCTCTTTCTTGCTTTTCGGCTGTAGCACCTATTTCTAATTTGGCTTCTGTTTTCTTCGATATTGGTCTTATTTGGCTGCATTCATACTATGGATCTTCTTTTGCTTCTTAGTTTATATTTGTTTTTTCTTTGTTTTTATGTTTGAATTGAGCTTATCCAACAGATTTCTCCCTTAAGCTCAATCTTCTTTCGGCCTTTCAACCTTCCTTAAACTTAACTCTTTTTCGCATGTCGTATGTCGCGGCTCGCCACTTGCCGTCAATAATTATCTTCGAGCACTTCGCTTTATTGCTCAGTATGTGCTTCCCAAACCAGGTATTTCTATAAACCCGTTCTTCCTTAGTCCTAGCACTTTTTCGATATTCGTCCACCACCTTCCTTTGATCGTACTATTTCAACTTTCCAACTGTGTATTCACGGGCTGCGTCAACCATATACACAACCTCGTATTGTTTTTCTTTCGGGTTTTTATTTAGAAAAGATAATTTCTCTTCAGCGTTTCTGCTTTCATTGGTGACGTAAATATCCTTCACGGTGTCGGCTTTGTACTGCTCCGCATTGTTGTTCACGAATATATTTTCGAATTTATATTTTACCTCATCGGCGATTTTTTTGTGGGTTTTGTCGTACTCAATGTTCTTCGGTATGGCGACCAGGTCTTTCGCCTCCGATGACTTGGCCTTCGTCAGCATCTCGAAGGTCTTGTTCGCGTTCTTGTCCCATGCACCCTTCATGGTCTCCTTACCAGACTTGTTCTCATTGATCAACGCCATGGCGACAGTTTCGTATTGCTCTGCCTTGTTTCTCGTGAGTACTTCGATCGTATTGACGATCACCTCCGCGACTTCATTGCGGTTTTCTTCGATATCTTTTTCCTTCATACTTTGGTTATCGTCTATCAGCTTGGGGACCTCCTTGGTCGTCGTCGCGATCTCGTCCTTCTCGTCCATCTTCAATTTTTCAGCAAGCTTGTATTTGACGTTGCTTCGGCTTCTCAAGAGATTCATGTAGGTCTCGAATTTGTTCCTCGCCTCAATCCATTCTTTTACCTCCTTTTCTTTCTGACGTATCTTTTCTTCGTTTATATATTTTTCTTTATTAGAACAGGCCTCTGTAGGTTCTCCAGTCCTCAGTTTAGCGACTTTGCGATCAACATGTCGTCGGGCCTCCGGCATGGCTACGCCGGCCGTCTTACTCGCGTACTTCACAGTCTCCTCAGCATCGTTGGCTTTCTCGGGTACGGTGTCGTCATTCTTTGTGGCTTTTCTTGTTCCCCTCGTGGAATTTATATTTAGCTTGTCCGACGACGTGTGCATGGCGTCGTTGACCTTATTTTTCATCCCATCGGCATTCTCCGATGTCCTCACGTCGATCTCCTCGACTTTCTCAGGTGCAGTGGCGGAGCCAGAGCACTCAATGGGTGGGGTCCAGTCTAATTGGACCCCACACCCTATATTTTTAAAAAAATTTCAATGGGGTCCCTATAGTGTAAAATTTTTCAATTTTGGTCCCCCACTAAAAAATTTATACAAAATTACTAATAAAAAAAAAATTTCAGTGGGGTCCAAGGACCCCACTGGCCCTTTACTAGCTCCGCCTCTGCTCAGGTGGTTGTCGTGGCGGAGTTTCTTTATACGCCCCATCTTTCTCGAGCTCTTCTTCGTTTGGAGCTTCTTTCTTCTTTTCTTCTTTTCTTCTTTTACGAGGTCCTCGGCCTTCGGATATTTTTCCTTCTCTTCATCGTCATCGGCTTTCATCTTTGATGATTCGCCTTCTTCTTTTCCTGTCTCAGGTTTTAGTGGTGGTTCGGCGTTCTTATTTTCCACCACCGGCTCGGCGTGATCTTTATCAAGCTTGCTCTCCACGTCACGAGCTACCTCTTCTCGTACGGATTCGCCCTCAACATTCTTTTCGTCCTCCTTCGTCGTCTCAAGTTCGCCCTGTTTTTGTGACTGAACTTCGTTGCTGCAAGCGTCTTTATACGCTTTCTTTAACAGTTCCAAGGCCTCCTTGGCTTTTCTCGTCGCGCCTATCACTCTGGAACCGGTAAAATCTATCACCTCGTATATGACGAGGAGAGCGAGACTATTTTGTGTGATGGAGTCTCGCAACGTCTTCCATTGCGATCTTGTATACCCTGTCGTATTTTCGGGTTTGGTATATCCTTCTTCGACAATTTTCCATACGCCTTGCGATTTGAACAGTGCTTTCATTTCGACACTCCACCTTACATAGTTATTCTCGGTGAGTTGCGGGATTAACATGTGGACATCTAATATCCACCTACACACCATCGGCACCATCGGCTCTGTTGGCTCTGGTAACATCATCGGCTCTTGCTCCATCGACGTTGGCGACACCATCGCTCTGATACCATTTTATTATTTATTCTTTGTATGGGATCGAGAGAGGAGAAAGAAAAAATAACTCTTGAAGGTTGGGAGACGTAGTTGGAGGAAATATTGTAACTATAAATTCTTTGTTCTATCTATTCCCACACTCGTTCCAATGCATGCATACACATATATATAGATAATATATTGATAACAAAGACATGAATTCAAATGGCAGACAAAACTCATCACTCCTCTTTCTTGCTTTTCGGCTGTAGCACCTATTTCTAATTTGGCTTCTTTTTTCTTCAATATTGGTCTTATTTGTCTGCCTTCATACTACGGGTCTTCTTTTGCTTCTTAGTTTATATTTGTTTTTTTTCTTTTTGTTTTTATGTTTGAATTGAGCTTATCCAACATATCTCGCCGTTTGGCTCATTTAGGGTTTTCGTTAGGAGTTGCGCTTCTTGGATTTGGATTTTATGAGTGTGGATTATTCTGATGTAATAATTGTTAGTTATTTATTGCATGAATCAACAGCGAGGAGTAAGATTTGACGAACGCTAAAATGTTGAAGCCCTTTACTACTTAATTAGGACTTGCGTAGTATCATACAAATGCAGCTCATGCGTTCAGATTATTGAAGAATAGAATCCCCGGATTGAAGATATTTGCTACTTCAAGACCAGTTGAATGTAAGCCTCATTTGCTAGTTCGAAACAATAGCTTACAGCCTTACACAGATTGTGTATCTTAAACAAGTTTACATGACTCTGATTCATTTCACTTTATGATACTAATTGTTGGTAACATTAGTGAAAAAACAACCTACTTGGACTGGTTTCTTGTAACTGCAGTATTTCACCCTCTTTAGTCATAAAAATATTACAGCAACATCCAAAGAGTCGCTAATCCTCACAGTCGAACCAAAAAGTTCGAGAGATTTAGCTTCCAAAATTATCAATCTTGAGAAGGTGCACGAAAACGTATCAGCGCATCAAATTCTTTCATGACGACCAAATTATCTTGGACGTAGACGGTTTCCTCCAACTGTGTCACAAATAAAAAAAGAATATAATTTAGAACTAAGAAAAAATCAAACGTTTTTGCTGATCGAACATGGTTTTTCATTGTCGATTTGTTACCTTTTCCAGCGCCATCCTTGCTGCTGCTCGTTCTTTATTGCGCTGCAGCATTAAATCATTTTGCATAGGTTTTACAAAATGTGCCTTCAAATCCTACAAAACAACGCATGTTCAAATATTAATGACGTTATGCTGTCCATCGAAAACATGTTTGTCCACGATACGAAAAAATAAAAACCATTACATTTTCTTGGTTGTTTGCTTGATGTTCGGCTTTGAAGATGGTCTCAGAAAAGCGACTTTTCAACATCGTAGCGGATCTCAAAGCCTTCTTAGGATACATTTTGTAGCAACCTGAGGATCAACGAAAGGCGAAAGTGTGAATATTCGATGGCAGCTAAAGAAATCAAGTAAAAAAAAAACATCGGTTTCATAATTTTTACTGCGAGTAACCTTTGCGGGCAGAACCTACTTTGGAGATGCTCGCTCTATTCCTTTCACAAAGTGCAACTCCATACCCTTGCATCGTTAGACAAACACGTTAGTACTGAGTTATCAATAGCAGAAAATAAAGACTCCATAAGTACTCCAACTACACTTAATACCTTTTCTCATGCAATCAACCGCGTAATCAGTCTTCGGATGAGCATCGCCATTCTTGTACATTGCGCTTTCCTTGTGGGACATCCACTTTTTATTAAATTGGAACTTTAGTTTCTTGGCCCATTCATGAACATAATGCCTCGATTTGCTGTAAGCCATCGCATTGTTGAAGGTTAGCCTAACGTCAGAAGCGAATTCATCTGCATTTAAGTACAAATCACGGCGCAGTTTGTCTCTCACGGTTCCCAAATCCATTGGATTGGTGACTATTGAGGAATAATTGGGAAGCTTCCACTCCTTTGGATCAACTGGCAAGCTAAATATCCAAGCGTAATCGCAGGCCATAATTTCTTCCAAAACGCTGACACATCGAAGCTTTTGAGATGAATCCATCGCATTTTTCTTCGTACTTTGGCCATCAAGAGATGTTTCTGATAGACGTTTTCTCGGGGAGGATTGCAGAGATGGTGATGCAAAAACATCTTCTGACTTGTGATCTACAATAGGCCTTACTCCATCCTTAGTTATTTTTAGCTTCAAGCTCAGTTTTTTAGGCGCTGGATCCTCGTTTTCGGTAGACATGGTGGGTACAAGCAGACACCGAAATCTAGGGTTTTTGATTTCTCAGTAGCTGCATATATATATATATATATATGTATGTATTAACACACGGTGTAATTCTCAGCTGTAATTATCTCCAATCAACTACGTGTGCCAAGCCCATAGAAGCATAGAAGACATAACTTACATCTTAAAAACCGATTCGATTTCTATGCATGGGAAAAAACAAGAGAAGAAATCAAACCCGAACGTTGTTTGCACGTCATCGAATCCAATATAATCTCTATATATATATTATTATATAGCAAAAAACAAGAGAAGAAGTTCATGTAACTAACAACATTAGAAACATTTAAGGAATCAAGCCCGACGTATCCTAGATTCTTAAAAGGCTAGAAACCCTAATCATAGGCATTTCTTTTAGCCAAATAAGCTTAAGAACATACGAATTCATTCACGCATATATTAATTTTTATATCGATGGACGTACATAAGAAGTTCAACGAACCACTGAACACTTGAAGAGAATAAGCGTCAACAAAGACACGAAGTAGAGTGAAGACAAGAAAGAACAAAAGAAGGTGCCTTTCTTTCTACCTTCTCTATTATTTCTTTCGTTGACACTTTTATTTTGCAACTTAGTATGATGTTTAGGAAAATTATTCAAGTTTAGTTTTACCTGCATAGTATATAATCTAATCCTATGAATGAATTAAATTAATAAAGGATGCTATCAGTGTCGGTTCAATTTAAAGATCTTCCCATTATATAAGGGAATGAAGTAATGAAATAACAATTGTAGAAATTCTAGAAGTAATTATGTGATGGTTGAGAATGAGAAGGCGTCTATTGTAGAAATCAGTAACAAATGATTTAGTAAATGATAATAGATTCTGATTAAATTTGGATTAAGCAGGATGATATAGGAAGTTGACGTCTATTGTCTGGTGATGATAAAGATTTAAAATGTCCTTTATTACTGGTTCGGGTGTTATTTCATGCATAATCTGGAATAGATGGTATGTTTGAATATTTTCAGAAAACGTACAAAATTTAAGCCAAAGTATGGATCGTTTTTCTTTAACACATGAATTAGTTAATCAAATTTTGAAAGAAGACTAAATATGTATAAAAGAAAAGAGGCTAAAAATATGCTGAAAGGAAATATATATATATACATATATATATATATATATATATATACATATATATATATATATATATATACTGACCGAAAACATTATTGCTATTTGAAATACTGAATATATCAATTTTTATTTTGGATAGATATATTTGATAATCGTAGGTAAATTTTATTAACTCCATATGTCGGAACAAATTTTGATACAATCCATCTTCAGCTTAAATATGGGATATCATACATATCTCAACTGATTCTCACTATCTTCTCTACAAAAGTCATATCCAACCGCAACACAAAATAGTTTATTATTTTCCTATCCTGTAAATGTTTGGGTGCGGTCATAGAACTTAGGGAAACGTATTAACGCAAACTTTCAAATTAAGCAATTTAGAGACATTATACGCCAAAGTCCTACATTTTGTAACAAAATTGCTTAATTTTAATGTTATTGTCTGTATAATGCACCCACTAAATTTGAGGAATCATATATTATCTTGAGCCCTAGAATTTGGAACAAAATATAGGATTCAGATGTATAATGTCCTCAATTGCTTAAATTGAAAAGTTATTGTTTGGATAATAAAACCCATATATTCGTTGTCCTTACTACAATAAAGGCTGAAAACAATAATTAACCCCCAACATAAAAGTATTTTTACTCAAATTCACTAAATTTGTTTTCTACTCTAATTTTTATTCCAACCAATTAACTGAATTTTGTACACTAAAATAATCATTCATACTTATTCATAGTTATTATTATCGCTATTATTATAAATAATTAATAAAAAAAACACAACTTAAATTAATCTCCGACCGACTTAAGGTCGGAGAAGAGTCGTCGGCGACGATGCCTTCTATTCTAACATCTTTTTTTTTGTGATATTTCAAGCAACCGATAGAAGACATAATCTTGGCTCAGATATAAATTTGTTCCAGTGAAATAGTAAAGTGAAGAATTTTACGACGCATTAATTGATGTCGTCTGTGGGAATGATATTAAATTAAGAGATGTGTTAGGTGGAAAGAAAATCGTTGCGTTCCTAGAATACATGCGGAATTAGAATTCATTTCAGCACACATATATTAAATGGATCGGGGATACCTTTGATGTGTGTTATTGCTTGCGTTCGTCAACTCGAATCTCATACGAGCGACACGCGCCCAACGATTTCTGCCTCTAGTTTCACGCCGATTTTCCCTATCGATGTGGATCTTACGCTCCTATGGATGGCTAGCACGTGCAAAACTCTTAGTTCAATCTCTCCAAGAGATAAAACATGTCGCTACGAATAGAAAAAAAAAATCATCGAATACTGCTCAAGTTTGTATTTGACGAAGGATTAGAAAGGTTTCAAAAAATTTTGGCTCCTCTCATGTTATTGAGCTGTGATTTTAGTGTTTTAGGATTTAGTGTTGTCTTTTCTTGTTACTACCGCAAGACCTCTATTTATAGAGAAGTAAAAGTGAGGTCTAGGGTTGAGTGTGGGCTTAGGCACTTCCAAAGCCCAGTCCAAAGATAAAGCCTAGTCAATTTTTGTCCCACACCGAATTAATTCATTAGCTTATATTTTTTTAGTCATGTTATTTAGGGAGATAGCATTGTAGGGACATCGAATTTAGAAATTGAGATTAAAGGGACACTAACTTTCAAATAAGCAATAATGGCCATTATACGTTGGACACCTTGATTTTCCCCAAATTATAAGGGTCGAGCGTATGTTTTAGGGTGTTATGGCAAATTTAGCGGGTGCATCAGACGAATAATAACTTTCAAAATTAAACACTTTTGGGATAAAATTTTAAGGTTTTTCGATGGATAATGATCCTAATTGCTTAAATATGAAAGTTATTATCCTTACAATGTCACCCCCTAATTCAACATGCCTATAATGTCAACCCTTAAATGTCAGGAATGAAAAAATAAATAAACCTAATTCATTTGGGAACTTAGACAATCTCAAGCCCTCAATAATTAAATTATCCTTGTGGGCCTAATCTTATCTGGTCTTAAAGCCCATCAAATCCCATTGGGCTTGACTTGGTTTAAACACACTTGTACATTTAACAATGCGATGGGAAGATCCTTTTTAAAACCTCACTAAAGGTATTAGTCATAAAACTTCCACAGTGTCCATTATCATGGTTACGTCAAACTCACTTAAATCATACATACAATGTGAATCATCTTGCCCAAAAAGGCCAATTACACTACATATTATAATCACACAGAAGTTTCTCTCATAGCAGTGTGATAATCACACCTCTAAAACTACTAAAACCTCACTCACACATATAACCACATCATAAACATCAAGAAAACAGCACAATCAACCAAAGAGAGTGGGAGGGAGAGAGATAGAATCAAGAAACAGAGCACTCTCTCCACTACTAAGCAAACAGAACCTGAGCATTCGAAGGAGTAAGATCGAAGAGACTCCCCGGGGCATCCACCACGCGCCACTCGACGGAAAACCTCGACTTCACCCCATCCTCGGGCCCCACACCTCCTAACATCGCAATCCGTCCGATCGCCACGTGGAGGTTACGGCCCACGACATAAATCTCCCGCCCCCAACAGCTCGCCCGAAACGGCTTGCATATCTCCCGAGGCAAGGCGGGCCCCTCCACCACGTCCCAAGAATCGCTCCCCTCGTCGTAGACCTTCACCTTCGTCCTCTCGTGCTCGGTGACGACAAACAGGTGCCCGTAAACCACCACGCTCGAGCCCGTCCACCCCTCCCTGAGGCCCGAGGACATATGCTCCCACTTATCGGCCCTCGGGTCGTAAACCTGACCCCTCGGGACGACGTAGAAGGGCCAAACCCATCCCTCGGTCACCAAGAGCTTGCCGTTCAGGACAGCAGCGTCGTAAGAAGCCATGTGGGTCCCCATGTTGGAAACCGGGCGCCATGTTCCCTTTTGGGGGTCTAAAACCTCGGCTGAGTCGAGTTCGTACAGGTCCTTCGTGTTCCCGCCAGCCACGTAGATCATCCCGTCTATCGCTGCGCTGGCGAAGAAGGACCTCGCTGTGATCATCTTCTTCATTGCGGTCCATCGATTCTTGGAAACCTCGTACTTCAGCACTAGGTTTAGTGGGCAGTCGACGTCTGAGACTACTCCCCCGCATACGTACAGGGCTCCTTCGTTTGGCATCGATACGCATCGAAACCCTTGTGGGCAGACCTTTTCCTTGCACGGCATGGGCGGGATTGTGTGCCAGGCGAGCTGAGTTAGGTCTAGGACTCGCCATTCGATCTTGCCCGTGCATTTGTGGTAGGCGAAGACGAAGAGCCAAGGGTCGTGGAAGCTCAGCTCTTTTCTGAGGGAGAAGAAGTGCTCTTTGCTGCCGAATATGGAGTACCATCTCTTGGACACTGATTTGCAGCTTATGTGTTGGTTGATGGGCACTCTTAGGAGGCATTGCAGGGCGACGTCGTCGGGCAGTCCTGGGATTAAGGGCTCGCATTCAATGGACAAGTCGACGGACTGTAATGATGGAGTGTGTAGTAAGGAAGATTGGAGTGGGGCGGCGAGCTTGAATTTTGGGGAGAGGGTCATCTGTGAATCGCCGAGCTTGTGTACTGGGGATTGGTGCGATGAGACTCGAACTCTTTGCATGGTTGTAATGGAGTAAGATATTGTGTTGATCGATCGAAGCCCTTCGTTCTCTGTATATCTCAGATCGAATAAGTGATTTGAAGGTATGCTATGCTAACACTTGTGAAACAAGTAAAAATGATCTCACCTGAAACTTTCTTCTTCTTCTTCTTCTTCAAAGATTCGAGGAGCTTATTAGGAGAGAACCTTATGATTTGATCAAGGAATCGTAAAACGCCCAATCGAAGAATAATTTGAGGAACAAACAGTGAATCCCTTTTTTTCCCCTTCTCTCCTTTAAATCTTCACAGATGTAATATCTAATCTTCACAGCTAAGGTTTTGAGTTAGAAACTCTAAGCATCCAAAGTTGCAGAACCTTCTTCGGTTACAGCTGAAAATCCACAAAAAGTTTGGAACAGCTTTAATCTTTTCAAGTAACATGAATAACCACAAATTTAGCAAAGAATCTGCCAAACCCCAGCTCAGGGAATCGCGGAAACTTCACTAAATAATCGAAAACAGTACTCAGAATTTCCAGAGAAAAAGGAAACGCCAAGACTAAAGGGGCTAACACGCACGAAACTGGAAAGTCAGCAAAAAAGGCTAAAAAAGATACCTCTTTTTCAGCAGGGGGGCGCAGAAAACGCCAAATACGAAAAATAAAAGCACAAAAGAGAGCCAAAAAATTCGATTAACTCACGGATTGTATTGAGAAATGAAAAGCACGGATGAACGGCTTGACTTGAGCAAGAGCTATCGCATATTCGGAGGGATTGATTGCCAAAGAGGGGTCTCTTTTGGTAAATTTGCATCAGTACCAAAAAGGGATGAATTGATTCTGTGGTGTGGAGCTTGGTTGAGTGTAATTGAAGGAAAGATATTCCTTTCTTTTTTTTTTCTAATTTGTCAAAGAAGATCAATGGTCCCAAAGCAAAGGAAGCCTTGTTTTTGTGCTGTGCTGTGTGCTCTACTGCTCAGATATGTGGCAAGCAAGCAATTCTTCCATCGTATCGTATATGAGTGTTCATATGAGAACGAAATTGTGGGTCTGACGTGGCAGGTAAGCGCGTGAGGTGACATAATTATTTACCATTAGTTAACACTTATTACCGTAATTAAGTTGTTTCCGTGACAAATTTGTTCGGACTCTGCTATAAATGAACGATCAAGATTACTTTTGCACAATGAGAGTTTTTAATCTTTTTTCTCCGAATGCACAATAAATGAGATGAGAGGAGTGAATTTTGAAGTTGTACGTACTTCGAAAGGATATGTTACAAGATTTCATCATCTATTATTGCACTTTTGTGATGCTTATCTTATCCTAATAGTGCAAATATATAAATTATTTATATTTTTACATTATTAATAAAGTTATTAAATAAAGTTTAAATTAAACATAACATAAAATTGTAATCTAAAAGATTAAGTATAAAACTGTAAAATGAATATTTATTTGACCGACCATAAAACAATTTTTACTCATCCCACACCATCTATTTATTCTATTATTTTAGCGGAGAGGGATGAGTATAAAGCGTCATATGGTATGTCATTTAAGCTTTAAAAAAAATTAATTAATAAATTAAAAAAATAAATAACTACTTTTAATTACTATTTTTAGTTAATTAAATTCTTCCTCTTAGTTATTTACTATTTTTAATTAATTACTATTCTTCCTTTACTTTTATAATAAATCCATTTTTCATTTTATGGATTTAGAATATACAAATATAAATAATAATTTCATAAATAATTCAAGTTAAGTTTATAAAATATATTTATATATGGCACGCGCATTGAGTGTGCAAAACTTACTAATACTATCTTAAGCGTCAGGACTTACTATAACATTTCAATTAGTCTGTCAATTGAATCTTATTTAAAAAATAAAAAGAAAACAACCCGCTACCTTTATTTACTATTATAGTTTATCATTAACTTACAAGTTTTCGTTATTATAATTTTTTGTAATTATAATTTTTACTAAATCGGACACCCACATCTTTTGTACATTTCCTTATTTAGCAAAAAACTATCACAAATAATCAATATAATAATATTAAATATTCTTAAAAAAAGTATCAAAATGTACACTGTTTTACCTTTTAATTGTACTATACTATTGAAATATTCAATTTTTTAATTTCCGTGCCAACTTCCAAATGTCCATAAATATTTGGATCTGGAGTATAATGGAATAGATAATTATATGCTTGTTTTTGTAACGAGGCCTAGGTGTAACATGGGCCGTAAATGGGTGGACCCATGAAGATTTTACCAAAATGTAGTTGATTTTGAGATGGAAAAATCCAAATTCGCTTATAAATTAGTTTTGTTTTTCTTCTTAAATTTTAGTGATGGCGACTAGAGTCCAGTAATTTCAGTAGCCGCCGCCGACTCGCTTATACTTATATTTTATAATATTGATGATCAAAATCTTACTTTTATGTAATCGAGTATTTTGTTTTGAAAAAAAAATGTAATCGAGTATTTTGTCAATAAGCGAATATACCAAAATTCTGCAATAACGATTTATATAAGTTATAATGTCTCTACAGGTATATTATATGTCAACATTTATTTCAAAAATACAAGTTATATGAACAGTGTAAGTACATGAATGCAAGATTTTACTTGAGGGCCCTTTGACTATTATTTCCTTTAGTTTCCGCCACATATTATGATAATATCGTTAGTTCAGCCTAAAAATATGTTTTTTTGCCACATGAAGTTAGATCTTATTAATTTTATCAATGCATTGAATGTTGAGTACTTTGATTTCGTGTCAACTTCTTGTCGATTCGTGCAATAACAAACTATCCTCGCGGATTTTATAGTTGCATGAGGAAATATCTCTATCATAGAGACGTGTCTATCATTTGCAACATGTGGGTTTTTCCTAAATATGTGAGAACATTCATTCACTATGTAATAGCTTGACAAATGACCACTTATTTTTTGAATCGGATACTTAAAAAACAATAATCATTATTATCAAATGTAAGATGCCCGAACTCAATCACATCGAAAAAAAAAACTGAGCTAGTAATGATTGAGCTAAAAAAACCCAGAAGTTTCGGGATTTGCTAAAGTTGATTTCTTGACGGGGAAATTTGAGAGGTTTATCTATGGTGATGGAAAGTATAGTGGGGAACCATTTTTCCTTGCCGAGAGATTATGTGATGAGTTGTAATGAGATTATTGTTGAAGATGATGGTTATGTTCTAACTTTTGTTCATGATGAAGAGACTTTGAAATCTGAGCTTTTGATTGTAATGCCATGAATAGGGAAATTGTGGAAAATCAAGAATCATTTGATATGGATGATGGAATCGCATTTTATTTATAATTTTTTTATAGATTATATAGATGAGAACCATAGTTTTATTAGATCGAGGATTATCATTAATTTTTTTTTGTGGCGTTGCTAGATCTAGATGTTGCCAAGAATGGCGGAATCTTTGTGTGGATGTGATCAGTTATTAACTTTCTTTATTTTGTTCTCAAACGAACCTATTTAATGAATAAGAATTGCCAAATTAATAATACGAATTGATTATAGAACAAAAGAATAGGGTTTCTTTTTGTGGGCTTGAATAATTGGGAAAGGGGCACTACTCCCCAGTCCCCACCTCAGAATTTTTCAATATTAGTTAGGAGATTATGACGGGGTATACAAGATTAGGAGAGATTTATTATAAGTCGTAAGAGAAAGTTATGTAGGAATGCCAAAAAGCTTAACTTTTGAAACCGATGAATGTTTTTATTACATAAAGGAAATATTTCGTTTTATTTCTCCGTTGAGAAACTGGAGTCTTCGACACGTCTTTGACTAAAATAATCGAATCCTAATCAATATTTGTTTATTGACATTGCATGCTATCATCATTAATGGAAATCTAGATATGTTGTTACTGTTTCAAATTTTAAATCACTTTTTGGATATAGATAACGATGTCAAGTTGTTTTTTACACGTGATTATAATAATACAATCTCGAAGATTGATCCACGTATAGTTCTCCCAAACAAAGAATTAGTGTCTAAAACTATAATTTCGATTACACATTTACCCCTTTGAATTTCGTCGTAACTTGAGACTCTATACACATGTCAGCATATTAGTAAGCACACATATATAAAGCATACGTATATACCTATGTTATATAGACATACCGTATATTAATAAACATACGTAATATACATGTAACGTGACGAAACAAATTAGCAATTACTTATCCATGCAATGATCTGAACTGTACCGTATCTTCCAGAAACTCAAATATAATAATAACATACATTAAGCTCTACACAACTAAAACAAAAATTACCCAAAATTTAACGCTACTATAATATAATAACCATTGTGATGTATGCGTGTGTGTCATGGATTGCGTATTAAGACACATATTTAACGCTACTATAATAATAAAATTTTATTACATGTTCTTTTTAAGGCTTAGCTTGATGACGATTACACTCCATGTTATAGATGTCGAAGTCTGATAGTAAACAAGATTTGCTCGAGAATTTGCATGTTTCGTCATTACATTTGTCACGTTCGTAATTTGGCAACGACGATAAATAAAACCTTTCTTTATTTTCTTTTGTTACAATACAATACATAACCAAACCAAATTGTATATAGATTTGTTAATTTATTTTTAGACCTGTTGGGCCCCACTGTTCTCGTTCTTTGTCCTTGTCCGCCCGCATCCAGCAACACTACGGTGAGGGCAAACAGGTAATTTACAAAGGAATAGTTTATCGATTATAATATGGGCCTACGGCCCAAATGTAACAGATACTAGTAGTCCATATTGATAATTTCCCAGTTTTATAATTAAAAAAGGTTTACCTACTTAAGATCTAAAAATAGTCAATTTGTCTGTCAAAGTGTTTTTATCATTTTATCTTTAACAATTTAGTTTATTGCAATTTTATCTACTTTAAATTTTACTTTTTTAAACAATTAATTTTCAATATAAAATATTCAAATATCAAATATATTTGCACATACATTGGATGTGCAAAACATTAATAATTAATTTAAATCTATTATTCACTATCCACCTAGAAAACAACTCAATATTGTTCGATTTTCAGCATGTCAAAATTTTGAATTTTTAATGACATCGCAATACTTATTTTAATTCAGAAGCGGAATTCTCATACAAGTTTTTCTTGGTGGGCAGCTTCTAATTTAAAAAAAAAAGATTGTTATAGTGTGCATATTATTATATACAGCCACCTAATAAAAAAATAATAGAATGCACCGGCGAGTAATAAGACAAAGGTAAATTACTGTGGGTATGTCCAAAAAGTGTTGCACGTATCTTTATCATGTGCACGACTTGTATATATATTTTATATATATGTCGGCTGTTCTAATGTATTGTTCTCATTCATTTAAGCTAATAATCATGTGCAAATGGGACAATTATAAAAATAAGAGAAAATGAATGTCGGCTAAAAACACATGCATATGCTTTAAAATAAAAGTTGTCGACTTTGAAATGAATGAAGAAACTCATTTCACACGTGGCGAATATTATCTCTTTCAAACTGTTCTCTCATACAGCTGCCATGCGCTTCGTGTATTTGATTTATTAACAAAACAAAAACCGCGTGCTTTTCCTTCTAACATCAGTCAACAAACTAAGTATATATATAGTTATATCATAATCATCTAATATGCATTGGCTTTCTTTTCTTCTCTACATACAACCTTAAAATCTTAAAGATACATCGTCACACAGCTTATTGAGGAGAAGATTATCAGATTACTTCCCTTGCAAAAGGTTGAGAGAAGTAATAATGAGAACAGCGAACTGCGATTTGGAGCTTCGATTAGCAACGACGATTCCTTCTATTGATTCATCTTTCGATTCCCTCAATCAATCCATGTAAGGGTTTTCTTCATCTGCCTCGTCCTTATTACAGTTATTTGGTTAAAAATGTGATGAATGAATTAATTAACCTTAGCCTTTGTTTCTTGTTATGGTGTGAAGGCATGCAATGGATGATCATTACGATGGTGTAATAATAAGTACTGTGAATCTTGGCGAAGAGAAACAACAGAAGCTCGGAGTTTTCTGCAATGGAATAATGGAGGAGGCCTCTTGTGATGAAAAGGCTTCTAAATTACAGGTTAGTCTCCTCTTTAACTACACCGTTTAAGAATGTAATTATTTAAGGGATTTGCTTAAAATAGGGAGAAAGTTAGTAATATTAAACTGATAAATGATGATGGTCTTATTTCGACAGGCTCGAGCCATTATATCGCTGGCGAGCAGTCTTTCGATGAAGAAATCATTGCAGAGGTTTCTTGAGAAGAGAAAGGGTAGGACGAGGGCTCAAGCAAAGAGTTCTTTGCCTTATTACATTGTTTCAAAAAAGAACAAGCCTTTATAATGATTGGCAATTAGCTATGTCGATTCCTTTTTCTTTTCATATGATTGATGAGTAATAGTTTGTAATTTTCTTTATCTATTTAATGGCCTAGTTGCTTTGTTTTCTTCTAACAGTTTCTTGCATTTTGATGGAGATGTGATGTTTGCATTGCATGTGACAAAAAGTTATCTCATGCGTTCTGTGACCAAGAAAAGAAGCAGGAAAAATAGTGTTGTTGAAATTGAACATAAGGTAAACCATGAAAAAGTTTGGACACAAAAATCAGAATGAGAAACATAGTTTGTTTATTTCCGATTTTAAGTTGGAATTGAGGCAGGAGAAATAACCTCAACATTTGACTAAATTTAGAAAGAATTGTGCTATTCGATAAATGTAATCTGAACGAAATTAATTGTTTATGCTGTTCTTGATCTTCATAGTCTTCTATATGCTCAAATATCGTTTCAAATTGCTGGTTTCACTGAAACCACGTATGAACAAAATTATTATGACTAAGTACGATATGTATTTTTATGCCTTATTTGAGCAATGTCAATTGTCACGTTCTAAAGCAATAATAGGACAAAAAAATGCATCTCTTTATCCTTTTTTTTTCAAATGGCTGTTAAAGAAATCTTTTTGATACGACTAGAGACACAGCCTTAACGAATCAACGCCATTGAACAATCAGAGAACCAAAACAAAAGGACAAACTAATTTTATACGTAATAGGAAAAAAAAATAATATCTTACATGGACTGAGTAGTCACTACGCTTCTTTTTCCAAACAGCACTTACACTACACATATGTTACTCTGCCTTCAATGAATTTCGATTCTTACCAGCAATAGGATCTTTCATTCCCAAGGAAACAGAACAGAAATGATAAATCATAAAATATTACACCCCAAGAGCAAACTCAAACATCAACAAGAAGAGCATGGCGAAACGAGCTATTATCATGAGCTTATTACGATCACTACAAGCATTTGACGAAGATGAATTCATGTTACCGTTGTACAGAGCTTTACTACTATCTGGGCTTCTAATAGTCTTGTTCTTATAACCTGGAAATAAGGAAGAACCTGACGATGAAGAACAAGAATTATTCCTCAAGAATCTCGAATTTTGTCCATCTTCCATGGCGACTTGTACCGCACAAAGCCCACTGTTTCCTCTTACATCGAGCCTCGGCCCAAGCCTGTCTACGAACTCCTGCGAAAACATCAAATCTCCGCTGAACTGATTTCTACTCAAGTTCAAAGTGTCGAGGTTGGTCAGCATTCCAAGTTCTTGTGGAACGCTGCCATTGAGTTCGTTGTTCTGTAGAAACAAAGCTTTCAACTTTTTCAGATTCGAAAACGAGGTTGTAGTAATAGGTCCTCTCAGCCCACATTCAGACAAGCTTATCACAGTGAGTTGTGCTAATGATCCTAATACAGAAGAAGGAAAGCTCTCATTCAATGGATTTTGATCCATGATCAGATACTGTAGCTGCTTCAGGGCAGATAAGCTTCCCGGGAATGGACCTGTCAAGTTATTACAGCTCATATCTAACAGCACTAACCTCCTCAGATTCCCCAAATCGTGAGGCAGACAACCTCGGAGTTCGTTGTAACTGAGGTCAACCTTTTCAAGAAACTGCAGCCCAGTTATTGCAGTAGGCACCGTTTCTTGGAGATGGTTGTAGCTCATATCGAGGACGGCGAGCTTCTCCAAGCTTCCAATTTCTTCTGGGATGGAACCGATGAGCATGTTATGGCTAAGGTCGAGCTCCTTCAAGCGCACAAGCTTGGCGAAGATCTCCCTTGGGACGGCGCCGCTCAGATTGTTCTGAGAAAGACGAAGCGTTTCGAGAGCTACGAGTTCGGACAAGCACGGCGGAACCTCGCCGGAGAGGCTTGGGTTCGACTCGAGGGTCAAGTGTTGGAGGTAAGAAAGCGTCGACGACGGTGGTCGTCCGAAAACGGCCGTGCTCAGAGTCGCCGGCGAAACTGTGAAGCAGCTCGTAAGAGAGAGGGACTTGAGGTAAGGCAGGCGGAGAATGGAGTCTGAGATCTTGGCGTCAGCTTTGCACGGCGGCGGGGCTACGACGTCCGGGCCGAGACGAATCTTGGTGACGTGGAACGTCGACGATTCTTGATCGAGCTCGCACTCCACCCCCGGCCACGGCGTGGCGGTGCACGGCGAGGGGTACGTCTGAGCCCAGCTCGGATCTTCTAGAAGCGAGCCCATCACCTCGAAAAGCCCCAACAGTTCATCCTCGACCATATCGCCGCCGTTATTACCACCAGCACTTATAACATCTTCTGCGTTGACCCGCCCATGAAGAAGAAGAAGAAGACCTAATACGAGGATGAGAAGTAGAGACACAACAGCAGCCATTAATTCTTCTGAAAGCTTATAACACACCACACTATATTACTACCTACAACTAGAGAGGACCACGGTACGATGGTAATTAACAGGCATGTGTTGTATTTGTGTACGAAGATCATCATATATATATATATGTAAATATACAAGTGAGTTCTCAGTGGTTTTGTGTCAGCTAAGCGTTTGCCATATGAAGGGAGATTTGAGCGTAGGGGTCGCATGCAAATGTTTATAGGAGGGCAGGGATGCTTTTGCTTATGAGGGAACAATGTTTTGATATGTCATGAGGAAAATGGTCAGAACGAAGATATTGAATAAGTGAACAGATATGTGTTTATATATAATTATATGAGTGGTGTTCGATCAAATATTTGTTTGTTGGTGTGTGATGGGACATGGCTCTTGTCGACTCAGTGGTCATGAAAAGGACATGCCTATTGGGGACCAAACTTCTTTACTGACAACCAACGTCAAATTTGAAAGTATTTCATGTTTCCCTTTAAAATTTCGATATAACATATTTTGTTTTGTTAAGGCCTTTTAAGGCGTCTCTTCACGACATGTTGTTATTGCTTTTTTAGGTAAGATATAAATAACCCAACAAACAAATCATATATGTACTTTTTTTCTTTCGGAAAAACAAAGTATACGTAGTTAAAACGTAAAGTCCATTGGGCCTATGGTTTTACTTGGCCCGACTTTATGGATGAGTCCAGCCCAATTATTTTCTACGATTTTCGATCGTAATTATGCTGCTGGAAACAAAAGTGTAAAATAATTGACTTTTACTAACAACGATGTTTCACGCGCAGCAAAAGAGCTGTCGATGATCTTCTTCATATTATAAACAGGACAGGGAATTAACGAAGGAAGATTAAGGTTGGATTTAGAGGATAAGGACAGTCGCCATTGCCACACATCAACTAGGTCGCGACGTTGACCTATAGGATTGCCTGGGTATGAAATCATTGGGATTTTCCTCCTATAAAAAAATTATGCAACTAATTTCCGTTATTTGGTGTTGCTTTTTTCGCCTTGACGTCGAATCGTCTCCCTCTTGTTAGTCAGTTTATTGGCTATGTCTTTACCCTGAAACTAACGCCAGGGTTGATTTTACAGGGTTTATTTAGTGGGTTGCCTCAATCGTTGATTTTTGACCATACTGTTTTTTCCCTCTTCTATTTTCTTGAATTTCTTTTCTTCTTTGTGAAGTTTACCACTCTATTAGGAGATCTCTTTAGCTGCGGTTTCTGGTAATTTCCTAGGTTATTTGTTCAAGACAATGCGACAGAGTGGGAAACGTTTTCGTTCCAATCGGGACGAATCAGACAAGAGAAATCCAAAGAGGAGGACAGAAAGGGACAAGGACAGAGACGAAATAGGAAAGAATGAGACAATTGTGTACAGGATCCTCTGCCCGGACACTGTTATTGGAAGTGTAATAGGTAAGAACGGGAAAGTAATAAACTCGATTCGTGACGATTCGAGGGCGAAGGTCAAGGTTATGGACCCTTTTCTAGGCGCTAAAGACAGAGTCATCGCAGTGTATTGTCACGTAAGGGAGAAACAGGATATCAAACCTGGCGATGAGTTCGATGCTGCTGAGCCCTATTGTCCCGCCCAAGATGCACTCCTTAAGGTCCATGATGCAATTGCAAATGCTGTCTCTGTTCATGGGGAAGATTCAGACCGTAGGAAGAAAGACAAAGGGAACGAGGAATGTCAGCTTCTTGTCCCGTCAAGCCAGGCAGCTAACCTTATTGGCAAGTCTGGCGCAACCGTAAAGAATCTGAGGAACAGAACGAGGGCAAATATTAAGGTTACATCTAAGGATCATAGCAATGTCATTCATTCATGTGCGCTGGAGTTTGACAATTTCGTTGTGGTAAGTTGAGTTACACCCTTCTGCAAAATAAACAATGATATAACTGTTACCTAAGAAAGCACGCCTAAAACTCTCTGCAGATATCAGGCGATGCTGAGTCAGTTAAGAGAGCGATCTTTGCTGTCTCTACAATTATGTACAAGTTCAGCCCCAAGGAAAGCATTCCTCTAGACTCCTCTATGCCAGAAGAAACACGAAGCATCATTATCCCAACAGATCTGCCTCTGTATACAGAAAATGGCCTCTATGATCCTATAAATTCTGCTCGATCATCATTGGGCCATCATCACATTCTTGGCCATACACGTGCACTGGATGTCCAGGGTCCCGCTGTGTATCCATCTGCTGTCCCAATCGTGTCTGGTTATGGAAGTGAACGAGGTAAGGAGTTGATTGTAAGAGTTATTTGCCCTTCTAACAAAATCGGTCATGTTATTGGCAAAGGTGGGATTTCCATAAAGCGTATTAGACAAGAAAGTGGTGCTCGTATTGAAGTTGACGACGCCAAGACCACCCGTGAGGAGCCTGAGCGTCTCATCACTGTGATATCCACTGAGGTTCTTTTTTCTATGTTTCCATCTATATGCCTCTGACTGATTCCATTTCTAGTTCAGACCACCGCTATTTTGTACTCAGATACTACTACTATTGACTCATATGCATGCATTAGGCTTGTTATCTGAGTCATGCGCAGATTTATCTCTTCCAATTACATGTTTTTGGTTTTGCAGTCATCTGACGATCATAAATCCATGGCTGTTGAGGCTGTTCTTCTCTTACAGTACAAGATAAACGATGATGATAATGACGATGTTGTGACTCAGCGACTCCTGGTGCCTTCTAAAGTCATTGGTTGCATCATTGGGAAAAGTGGTTCTATCATCAGTGAGATACGGAAAAGAACCAGAGCAAACATACGAATTTCCAAAGCTGGCAAGCTTAGTTGTGCTGATTACGACGATGAAGTTATTGAGGTGTCTATGAAACTTGGTTAAGCTGCTATAATAAAAATTTGAATTCTTCATCTAAAACTTTCTCTACATCTTCAGATTTCTGGACAAGTTGGTCGCGTGAGAGATGCACTCATTGAAATTGTCTTGAGGCTTCGAGAAAATGTTTTAAAAGATAGGGAAGAAGGCCACATTTCGTCTTCTGCTGCTGAGAAATCATATTCTGGTGATTTGTCCCATCTACCGCCATCTTTTTCGCGAAGTAGTACTCGAGCTGCATTGGTTTATGAGCCAAGAGCTGATGCTGGCTATGGATATGGTTCACTACCAGTATGCTTATGTTTAGAAATTTATAACGATTTCTTTCTGCTCAATTCGTTAATTGTGTTTTAACCTTTTGTCTTCCTTCTGGTAAAAGATTGATGATGATGGCTACGGATCGTTGCCTCAGCATACGCTGCCACTTTATGCAGGGTTTGTAATTTGTATCCTTTTTCACGACTTAATCTTGAAGAACAACCTCATATTACATGCGTGACTTCATTGCCTTAATATTCAGGTTAACTCCACCTTCTACTATGGAAATGGTTATCCCCGCGCATGCTGTCGGTAAAGTTATGGGAATAAGTGGCACAAATATTGATAACATTCGTAAGGTAATGTTCTTACTTGAAAAACATTCTCTCTTTTTTTCTTTTTGATTTCTGATCATACCGTTTCATTGGATAAGAAAAGCTTAAATAGCAACTAGTTTATTTTTTGGTTACACTTCCTTTTTCCTTAATTTCATCGATAGCTCTTAATGCTGGACTTAAGTCATACTCATCACTCACATTCCGCGTGCATTCTATCTTTCTCAGATATCTGGAGCTGCCGTTAACATTTTAGATTCCAAGTCTTCCCATGGTGATCGAGTGGCTCTTATATCTGGCACTAGTGAGCAGAAGCGTTCTGCTGAAAATTTGATCAGAGCATTTATTATGTCCACTTAAGCCATGAAGCTAATTCACCCTCCTATTAGGTCAAGTTAAGCCCAGCCAGTTCCATGTGTTAGTTACTTCTTTACCTTGTTGATCTCTCGTGGATTCAATCTTTAGCTCCCTCTGCCACCTCTTCGATCTAGGAGTTTTCTTAAAGCCTAATACTGCTTGCTGTTCATGTCTGTGTGTTGTTTTGCTGAGATGGATACATCTACTCAAGCGTTGCTGGCAGCTTCTCGCCTTTTTGTCTGTTCCCATCTGCTGCATTCTTATTACCAGATATTATTTAACTTATCATTTCAAATGACATTATTATTCTGGACGTGATCGTATCTAAGATTTTGTTCCTCGTCTATCCATTTGCCTAAAAAATCTATTGGTGAGGTGCTGTTCTTCTAATGGCAACAGATTGATTCCTTCTGCTGATCTGCAAATGTTATTGGTAGTTTCTTGCTCCCCTTTATGGGTAGTAAAACTCTTCTTACTCAAGTGACTTGATACTTTTGAGATATCCATTGCTTAGACATTCTGCATTTTGGCATTTGTGACTGATAACAACAGATCGTAGTTTTTTTTTGTATCTTTCCTCGAAGCTGATTTGTTCTTGTTTTGATAACTTTGGATCTGCTACTTGATTGAATTGGGTTGTCTTTATTCTTGGATGCTGTTCATTAAAAGTATGCTAGTGAAGTCTTCAAAGCTGGATAAGGGCAGCAAATATGCTTAACCCCAATATGTTATCTTCATGGCTAAAGTTCATTTCCCTTGTTCTTACAAGACTCAGATCAACCCATTTACCCCATCCACACATTACATGGTCGATTTCTGTAACCAGTTTGCTAGTAACTCCACTTAATTCAAAGGAAGTCCATTCTCTTGTGACCAAGAAATCAGATTTTCTTTTTTCAATCCTATGTTTGTACAATGAAAGAACTTCGAGTAGGATTCCACCATCCCGAGAGAGTTTGACTAGATTGCTCTTATATCCTTTTGGCTTTGCATTTTCAGTTGGTTTCGTGCAGATTAGATTGGTGCATAATATGCTCTTCTGTTTGATCTTCGAACTTACTTATATTGTTTTTTCTGCCACGTATGCCCATAGCTCTTTGTTATCATCGGCATCATCATCTTCAGTTTCTCTTGTGGATGATCACTTGTTTGCTTCTTAACTTGCGCAACTTTTTCAAGATTAGCTCTTTCTTTAAAATAAACTTTGCCTCTCTTAAATCGTTATTGTCTGTCGTCTTTGTCTCGAATGCCTGAGTTTGATGAAGAGAATTATTTTGCAGCTACTGTGATACATCTATTTTCCCCATCTCTAACTGGCTTTTTGGCTTGAGCTCGACTTAATTTGTACATCATCATCGCTTTTTTTTCTCTCTAACACCATAGGAGGATTCTTTCTTAGCCTTATTCTGTATAGGAGGATAATATACTCTTTTAACATTGGAAGGGATTATCAGTTTGGCTGTAATATTAGGACATGAAAAGCATATAGCAACTACTGAGACTTTGAGCTCATAAATTGATTATCCCTGCAGTCATATACAAAGAAAGACGAAGGATTTCGGTTTTTTTTTTTCTATTCCTTTTGATGGCGCATGGTGTTGTCTGTCTTCTTATGCATCCATGGATTTATTCTGCTGAGGCTTTATGTGCGTAGCGTATATCTTTTGTGTTCATGTGAAAATGCGTTGGGACACCGAGCAATCTATCTTGTATTATTTGAAATTTAATTACACATCGTCTTATAAATGGGCCAAAAAAACTGGATAGAGTTGTGAATTAGACACAAAGGTACTCAAAGGTTTAAGTCTGATTTGGGCATTTAGGAGAAAACAAAAAAACGAACCTTTTATGGGATTGTTTGATACGTGGGTATGGATGGTTATGGGGTGTGTATGAATAAGTTACCTCGTGTTTGTTATTTGTGTATAGTCATGCATGCCTTGTATGCTATACACGTCTATTACGGTTTGATACGTGGGTATGGATGGTTATGAGATGCGTATGAATAAGTTACCTCGTGTTTGTTATCTGTGTATAGTCATGCATGTCATGTATGCTATACACGTCTATTACAGGATTTTGGTTATAGGACTTTTATATGCATACCCACCTCTGAGGTGGTTATGAGGTGTGTATCACTAATCCATACACCTATGCACACTTCAAACACATCTATCAAACATTTGTATCATTACACAAATAATTAATACGCATATCAAACATGTTTAAATAAAATATCAACAAAATTCTTGTATAGCCATCCGCATATGGGCTCGTTTGATATCCTTGTTTATGGATTACATGGTATAAGTTATTTGTGTATGGCTATACAAGGATTTTGTTGATATGTATTTAACATGTTATTTGTGTAATAATATAAATTGTGTTTGATAGGTGTGTTTGAGGTGGGTATGAAATCTGTTAAATATATGTAAATTACAGTTTCCTTTATTAAGTAAAGCTTTAAAAATAAATTACAACAACTTTTCATCATCGTCACTCTGTCAGATCTGCCCAAATTACAGCTTCTCATCGTCATCAATGGCAGAAATTTATATTAAATTACACTGTCGGATCTTTCACCAGCGGAAACCAAGCAAACTCAGACACCGATCTTGAACCTCCGTCGGGTCTCAAAAGCCGAGTCGGTTCCCTCAGTTCATCATCTCCGCCACCGACTATTGGGGTTGCAAACGAATCGAATCGAGTCGAATGCCGCAGCATTCTATTCGTATTCGGATAACAATCGAATATGAATACGAATATTCGAATATTTAATCCAATAATAAATCGATTCTTATTCGAATTCGAATATTTTCTTGAATATTTGAATCGAATATCGAATATTTGTATTCAAAGTCATCTTTAATTTTTCTATTTAATAAAATATAAACAATATTATATTTTTGAAATATATATTGAATTATAATAAATTATATTTAAACATATAGTAAATTATAATATATTATGTTTAAATGTTTTAGTGAGTTATCATATACTATACGTGAATATATATTATTTATACTATATTTTATGTTATATTATTCGAATTGAATAATTTGATTAATTTTTTGAATATTGTGATTCATATTCGTATCCGCATATTTCTCGAACCAAAAAAATATTCTTATTCGGATTCGTATTCTATATATTCGAATTTGAATCTTAAAATTTCGAATCGAATCGCGAATCGAACAAAAAAGTTCGATTCGTTTGCAACCCTACCGACTATGTCCCCATCCAAAGTATGATCTTCTTCACCGACCCCGACCTTGAACCACCGTCTTCTCGTCCTCTAGCTCTGGTGGGCGAAGGAAAACAGCAAGGTAAAGCCGAAGACCCACAAGTCTCGAGATTCTTCTTACTGTTAAAAACAAACCCACGTTGAGGGGTAAATTTGGTATTAAGGGAACATGTATTAACATACCCACGTTGAGGCTGGGTTTTCCTATACAGGGCTTATGAACGAATACACGCAGGGGCGGAGCCTCCATATGCCCAGGGTAGGCAGCCCTGAATTTTTTATTTTTTACTCTATATCTATATAATATTAAATACCATTACATTGTGCCTACTCTGAAATGTTTTTTTAATATATATTAGTGGGGACTTGTGGATTTGTCCGTTTGAGTGTCCTTATAACAAACTAGGAAATGAAGCCGCGCGTTGCGCGACATTTGCGCAACAATAGCCCGAGCAATGGATGAATTGGAAGGCGTTCGGACGCACTGGTGAAACATAGAACAAAGAAAAACCTTGTTGGCTACAACTCAACAAATTATACATTTTCTAATCTACCACATAATTTTATGATAAGCCAACACGAACGATCCATTAATGTTATGTCCATTTATATTCTGAATATTAATGGCATGTTGTAGATATTGGAAAAGGTCGGTGTAATGACGTCTCGTGGGTGGCAACTCAGACATAGTTTGCTTATAACTTCGAAGTTGAGGCACGTATTACAAATTATACATTTTCTAATCTATCACATAAGTTTCTGAGGCACGTAAGACCTCTTCGCCCCAAGTTTTCGCAAATCGTCACAAAGATATAACGACTTCACAAATTTGTTCGCTGCAGAGCAAAACAGAATTTTTGGCGAATCTACACAAGACTCGACTTTTCTTGCTTTTGTTACACTAAGGGAGATACTGTCAACTTTTTCTAAATTTTAGGAGCGAATTGAATGATTTTTTCATTCTACCATGGACCTTATTTTGACTGAGCCGAAATTGCAAATAGACATAGCATTTGGCTAGAGGTCAATCTGGAAATAGTCATAACTCTTGGACTTCTACCAATACCCATTCAGCTGGCCACATCACCACGTCCAGTCATAACCAGACCGCTCCACGTCAGTCCGCATCAGACCACGTGATAGTGACACGTCGTCTGCCATGTCATCATTATTATTATTTTTTTGCGGACAAAATTTAACAATTAATTTCTCATTCAGCCGATATTGGTTTTGACAAATTTATAGTCGATAAATTCCTCTCGAAAGGTAAATTATGAATCTTTCATCAGAATCATGTCTGGATGGAAGACGCTTCTCCATTTAATAAAAACCCGACTACGATTGGTTTTGAACCTGTGACCCAATCAACCCAAACCCAAAAGTCGAATAATATGGGGCAAAATTATAAAATTAGGTCGCTAAGTATACAACTTTTTGTTTTTGGGTCACTATGTTTGATAATTGCAAAAGTAGGTCACTAACTTTTCATGTGAAAATAATTTTGGGTCAGTTTTCAATTTTAGGTCACTAAGAATATATTTTTTCTATATTGGATCACTAAGTTTAGATTTTTTCAATTTTGGGTCACTATGTTTATAACATTAGTACCAAATGAGTGACTCAAAACTGAAAAAATGTAAACTTAGTGACCCAAAATCAGAAAATATATATTCTTAGTGACCTAAAATTGAAAAATGACCAATTGTTTTTACATGAAAAGTTAGCAACCTACTTTAGCAATTATCAAACATAGTGACCAAAAAACGAAAACATGTATACTTAGTGACCTAATTTTATAATTTCCCCCATTAATATTGCCTACATGAAAACCATGCGAGTTTTCCATGTTTTATGCTTCTTATTCAGCCATTTATACCTAGCAACTATAAGCATGCATGACTTTCAATCATTTCTTGCCTATCGAGTATAGAAATGTTAATAACATTTTAGAATGGTTCCTTATCTTTTATAAGACATGTACAATTTTATTATACAAATATATACACATGGTACGGTGACACGTTGATAATATCTTTCTCTGGCAGCAATAGTGATACAAATATATTATATATTATACACATCTGTTGTACAATGACATCACGTTCTTATTCTATGTTATGATAGGATATTTAGAAGGTAAGATAAATAGATGAGGGAGAAATCACGATCACCACATAATACTCACTTATATTGAGAGTAAGATTAATACGGTGGCCCTGGCCCATTACGTTAAATAATAAATAAATTGGGACCAGCTAAAGGGACTGACAACCGGGAAATACAAGTCTGACAAGCTAAAGTCACAGATGGAATAATGATGGGGAACCTGCGAGTAAACCGGCCATATTCACGCTTTTATAATAGTAATAGATATAATAATAAATGTATTATTATTTATGTATAGGACCCACCATTAAATAGTTCTAGGGATAAAAATATGCACGTGGACTTCTTCTAAATAATAGAATAGGAATATGATTAAATAGTGGAAATTATTGATTTCCTTTTGAATTTTGGTACGAGATTAGTTTATTAATATAGATAGACCCTAATAATCCGTCTACCCGCTAACTATACGCATATAATTAATCACCATTAGACATCAATAAAATAGCAAAAACTCCCAATAATTCGTCTATCCGCTACCACAATGCAAAGATATTTTAAAAGAAAAGCTTCGGATACCAGAGAACAAGCATCACAGACGTTGCGGAATCGAATGAGTGATAGTCGGATGAATGATAATCGTTGTTTACATACAAAAATTAATATTGATAATGATGCAATCATCCAAAGATTTCAAAATATGAAGACCCGGAAAGAGCAACTGTAATGTAATTTTTTTATGCTGTGTTATATAAATATTTCTTCTTTGGTTTATTTTAATCCGCCTACCCTGAAGTTATTTCCTAGCTCCGCCCCTGAATACACGGACGTGTTTAGCCATACAACCCCGGTATGGGTTACACGCATAACAAACACCATTCAGTTTTGTCATACCCGTCTATTGCACAAGCATACATCCGTATCAAACGACCCCTATAACTTATGCCCATGTAATCCATAAGCATGGATATCAAACGAGCCGTAAAGGTGTGGGATGGCCATGGGCGAGGCTTTAGTATTAGACATAACATATCAACACCAAATCCCTTTCCAGTTAACAATTTATTATTTGTTGAAAATGTTGATGATTATTGTATCGAAGTTCTCGTGGGAGATTCGATATTTCCATACCTAACATTCCTAAAGTTTTTTTGCCAGAATTAATTCCTATATATTATCGATGATTATTTCATCTGGTCTTTTAATTGGCCCATCTCGGATCAAACAAAAGCCCACTGTGCCAACGAATTAAACACGAATGAGCTTCGTAATTTTCCACCTTCAGTTGATAGGTTTCTCAGCAAAGTTTGTACGACAAACAAATGGCTGCTAATTCTTCGAAATTGTTCCGTGGTATGTCTAATTTGTCATGCTGTCGCAGATCCAATCCTCGTTTGTTTCTTCGAAATTGCTTCTGATTTACGCCTCGTGGCATCGTTTCGGTAGAATTTCTGATTGTAGTATGTTTAGGGTGAAGGAAAGTTGTTGCTTAGCGGCTAGTTTAGTTCTGATAAACGTCGCGCATACGAATTTGTGTTGTGGTGTGAATTGCTGTTGTGGAATATGGTTTGTTGGATTTAATCATAATCTGTAGCATCCATCAACTGTGAAAATGATTACGTTGCGTTAACATGGTAAACATTTTGTTTCAGCACAACAAAGACTAATCTCTCCTTTTCCTTTTTGTCGCTTTATCTGCTAAAACTCCATATCCAGTTGGCCGTTCGATCCTCGGTGGCCTCAATAGCGGTGCCCCTGCGCTGAGCAGATTGCCTAATGAGCTAGCACCTATGGATTTCTTGTCTCAAGTGAGTTGAGTATCGGTTGCTTCAATCTCTTCAAAGCTTCATAGGGGCTTCACATATTTTCTTTGATTTGTGAAGCTTTTAACTCGCTGCTATCATCCATCTGATCTTGAACTTGCATCCTCATCCAGCAACTTAGGACTTTCATACAAATGAGAACCAACCTCAAAGTGGTTGACAACTCAGGCGCCAAAAGAGTGATGTGCATCCAAGCCTTGAAGGGAAGGAAAGGGGCGAGATTGGGAGACGTGATAGTCGCCTCGGTTAAAGAAGCCCACGTCGGCGGGAAAGTAAAGAAAGGGGATGTCCACTACGCCGTTGTGGTTCGCGCTGCGATGCAAAGGGGTCGTTGTGACGGGAGCGAAGTTAAGTTCGATGACAACGCTGTTGTTCTTATCAACAAGCAAGGTGAGCCTATTGGCACTAGAGTTTTTGGCCCTGTTCCTCATGAGTTGAGGAAGAAAAAGCATCTTAAGATTCTTAGTCTAGCTGAGCATATTGCTTGAGTAGGTATGTTGGCACTTGTTGCATTTCTTGGTTTGGGTATTCTGATCTTAGAATATGAGGATGTTGTTCTTCGGTTGGTCTAAACGTAATTGATTTCTGGTGAGAAACTGAAGTTGGGATAGATTTTCTTGGTACCATTTAATGACCCCATTGCTTTTGAGCCATGCTATTGTGATTCTCATTACATGGTAAACCTCCTACTTAAGAGCATTAGTAAGAAAAAACAAGCAGAACGCTACAGTCGCCTAAACTGTCATTGTTACAGGCATCTCAAAATTTGACATTAGTCCTAAAGTAAAATGGATCTACATAAACTAAATCATCTATTAACTATCTTCGATTAATGTGATGATGAAGCAATTTCGTTACCATTATTGTTCTTGTAAGCAACATCAGCTGCATAGGTGTCCATGTCGTTGAGACCCAACTCTTCATTCTGCTCCCATGATCTCTCATATTCCTCAACTAAACAAACCCCCAATACATAAAAAAAAAGCATATAATGATTGAACAGAAAAAGGGAATATCATTGCAGTTTTCCAGAACTGTTGATTCCAAAAATTGCAACAATAAAAAGAAAAGAACCCAACAATTTGGTAGCAGGGACGATGATGAATGGTAAAATATACTTACATGACAATTGGTGGTCATCCATGTCATCAGATGCTGGGGCGACAAACGAGTTAGACAAAGCATCGTCGATAATCAAAATCCACGGTTCTTCCAAATTTTTTAACTATGATAAAAGTAGAAAGAAACAGAGGAAAATCAGGATTAGATCAACTGTATGAGGCAGAGTTATAGTCCTTTAAACGAAGGCATGGGGCACCTTTTCAAGCCTCGAGCTAAATTCTTTCCACTTATTCTTTTTACTATCTTCGAGGCTGTCCCCAAATGTAAATCCATGTACCCTCTCAAGACCTGCAATTTGACATTAACCTTGGTAGCTATATATATGTATAATATATATATATACACACACACATATATATATATATATATATATATATATATATATTGTGGCTAAACTATTACAGCAGGAAACGGACGAAAAGGCGCAGAACTATGCGTTTTCTTTTGTAAGTGTTGCTTACTTTCACCAATATTGGATATCAAGCCTTCAACAGTCGTAACGAGCCCACCTAATGTGCCAGGAGCCAGTTCGAGTTCGAGCTCTGGTATTTTCACTGCTGCCGAGTCCGACTACAAACAAAAGATATATGATGCTGTAATCATATAAAAACGATCCTTTCAGGGAAAAAGAAAACTTTTTTCTTTTGAAGTAATGTGAATATCGTTCATACCTTAATCATATCGCGGCTGAGATCTTTTACATTCTTAACTTCAACCTTTATCTTCTTTCCCTTAGCAGAAATCGGCCCGCCAGGTTTCACCTGCAGCGTCATTACACGAATGAAACCGTCTTCTTTAGTATCAAACCAAAAGAAATATAACCCACGTGCAAAAAATCGAAATTGTTTGATAGGCGTACCTCAGAGCTTCGGAAACCACATGAATCACAAGACGAAGCCATCACAATCACCTCTTTAAAGTACGGGATATCTGATATCGTTAAGCTAAACACATGGAGGCAAAGAACACCAATGGCGATTAAACTAAACGCATGATTAGGCTAAAGCCACTCTCATATCTTCATCCTCTAATCTTTTCTCGGACTAACTTCGAAGCCCACTTATTGCAATAAAGTGAGGACGTGATATATACACTAAAGGATACTCGTAAGAAACATTCTGCACTCGCGTCTCTCAGCACAAGCTCCACATGTCGATGGGAATGTCATGACCTGCCCAGAATATATTATTACAGCATGCCTCTTGGAAACAAAAAGGTAATGAGAAAACACATGCTAAGAAACTAACAAGTAAGAAAAGATTACTTCTTCAGGGGAAGAATATCGAAACAAT
Source organism: Craterostigma plantagineum (assembly GCA_027422505.1). NCBI lineage: Eukaryota > Viridiplantae > Streptophyta > Magnoliopsida > Lamiales > Linderniaceae > Craterostigma > Craterostigma plantagineum. Next base: position 27,257,794 of record JAPQWV010000003.1, on the reverse strand, counting down.
GCATCAGCAATCTCTGCACTATTTCCCTGAGCAATAGAACGTCGGCCCGCTACAGCTCCAACGTCGGTCCCTTGTCGAACGTTTTCAGAATCAGTCTCGGCTTGCGATGGGTCTGCTAAATATCCTAAGGCGGCTTGTTGTTGGGGCGTTCGCTCATAGAATGTAATGGTCAGCGATGGGTCGGGCGATGGGGCAAACCTGTGATCATTCAAGAAAATGCACTGCGCTGCGATTAAGGCAGACTTGAAAGTTAAAACGGAAATTTGGAAAGGGGTTGGTACATTTTCGTAGTGAATAATTTAGGTGAAAGAAAATAATCTCATACGGATTCTCAATGAAGCTGTTTCCAGCGGGATCGTCGAGGATTAAGGTGAAACGTGACTGTCCAGCTGCAAAAGATCTGACCTTTATCAAGAATTTGTCTATTGCTTTAGCTGTCTCGGGGTCTACTTTCTGAAAACAGTAAATGACATCAGAATGTTTTGATTGAAAGAAAAGGACAATCCACAGAATAAACATGGTGAAAGAAGCCAACCCTTCTCTCTTCTTGGAGTGCTTCTAACTCATCTGCAGCTCTGATTAGTATTCCTTCAATCTGAAAATATTAACGAGGAAACATTAAAGAAGTTGCATAAAAAGAAAGAGCTTCGTACTAACTTGAATGAAATGAAGCAAGTTGTTTAGAGAAGTAAGCTTAATAAACTTGCTAAAAGAAAATGTGGGGGAAAAATTGAATGTCTGGGTTGACGAGAATGAAAGAAGAAAATACCGTTGAAAGAGACCCACGCTGAGCTTCTGGAGGAATCTCAAAGTCCAATTCTGGAATCTGGACAAAAAACAAGGTTTAAACAGAAATGTCAACACTAATATCGAATCACCAGAAAGTAGGTCGCGAATAAATACACGAGAGAATACTAAAGTTAAAAGCTCAATGACGAGAGTAGCTCAGCCATACCTTGATAGTGGCTGTTTCTGATTTAACAACTCGTCGATTAAACATCTGCGTTAAAACACCGAACAAGACGAAAATAACAATTGAAGTCGTAAGGCATATTTTAGGGTAGAAGTGTTAGCAAAGTCTAATTACAACATTCAAAAGAGCATTTAAAGTGTACCAAAATGTCATCATGACATAAGACGAAGCGCGAATCAGAGATGGGAATTTCTTAACCTTTTTATCATAGGCAGGAACGTCCAGAACATAATGACAGCCTTTAGGTTGTATTTCACCCGCAAACTGCACTTCGTTATTCCTAGAAAACATACCATAACTTCGATTGGATCAAGCAATCTTCTACACTTTGAACTGCTTGTTTGCTGAAGAACAAAAAAAGGTAAATCACCTTTCACCACAGTGTGGGCATTCAAAAGCTGATAAAAGTATCTGCATAAGAGATATTGATTTCAAACATAGGCAAATCAGAACAACTGTAAGAAAAATGACAGATGCTCGAAATATCTAGAATAAAATAGGTTACAGTTGGTATTATGACTTAAATTTTAATTCTTGAACATACATATAGAGATTTGCTATGGTGTCACCTACCGTGAGCAACCACCGTAAGCATCCTAAGCAAATCTCTTAATTGTTTGCGTTTTTTCGATTCCTAACGTCGCCAACATCTCCGTAGACCCTCTCATATCTATTGTTAACCTAAATCGCCTTCTCCAACACGTTAACTTTTAAAGACACAATATCCATTGTGTAAAAGCACAAACAACGTCATATTGCAAGCCGACAACCTTTAGTTACATAGTCTTTAAAAATTAATGTGTTGGAGAGAGCAATTTAGGTTGGCAATGGATATGTGAGGGTCTACGGAAGTGTTGGCGACGTTGGGAATCGAAAAAACGCAAACAATTGAGAGATTTGCTTATGGTGCTCACGGTCACGGTAGGTTGGCACTATAGCAAATCTCTCTCTCTCTCTATAGATATATATATATATAAACACATATAAACACACAGCACCTGATATTACCGCATCAGACCAAGATTAATTCACAAGAAATACCTTTCTGAAATGTGGAATCATAGTCAAAAGGAATCTAGTTATGCCCTGCAATGAACCATTAGAACGTGTATCAGATGAAAAGGTATATAACGACACCATTAAACATTAATAAGAACTATGCCCTGTCTGCCTCAGCATGAAACTGAGTGTGTTCAAATTTTCATCAGTTATTAAAATAGCTTCACAGAAGAGACACAACGAAAAAAGGGCAACAGAGATAACCATGTCATCAATTCCCACCTAAACACTCAATCAAACAAAGACAGCCATAACCAAGGATAGCAGAAGCAGCAACGAGAAAACCAATTAACTTCTTCCATAAAACCATTGCGTACTACTAACTACGGAGATTCTCAAAAAAACATTATAAAGGAAGCGATTCTCAGACCAAAAGCCCGTCCCAAAACATAAAGATTCGTTCTTGCGAGCTCTCTCTACACGATTAAATTAAACTAAAAGAGCATTAATCGAACGAGACGAGCTATGATACATTTTCGCCGCAGCGCATGCATAGGCTCTCAATTTCATAAAGGGGAGCATCCGAGGCTTCAGCTGAAACGCCCTCGACGACTTGGGTTGAAGCGTTCTTCTCCATAAAGCAGAATGTTTACGTCGACGTCTTATTACAGATTTCTGATTCCTTTCTCAATAGAGTTATTGTTGGGTTTTGTTCTGCTCAAAAGGAGAAGCTGAAAAAGGCTTTCTTGGGCTTTGAGACCTCACTAGAAGTAAGTAGATTTCTCCAGGCCAGGCGCAGCGCAATTCATCTAGAATTTTTTATCATTTATGATTTATTTATGAGTTAATTATGATTCAGCCCCTATTCATGTTTAAAAATCGTGTTCAGCCCCTGTCAGAAAAAGTTATAAGTTTTAAGGACCCGATTTTTCATACCACTTCATCGGTCTGTGGTACCACTTCTTTGTTCTGTAGTACCACTTCTTTGTTATGCAGTACCACATAATTGCTCTGCAGTACCACTTAATTGTTCTGCAGTACCACTTCATTTTTCTGCGGTAAAAATGAAGTGGTACTGCAGAACAAAAGAAGTGGTACTGCAGAGCAATTATGTGGTACTGCGGAACAAAGAAGTGGTACGACAGAACAAAGAAGTGGTACCACAGACCGATGAAGTGGTATGAAAAATCGGGTCCTTAAAATTAATTGCTTTTTCTGACAGGGGCTGAACACGATTTTTAAAGTTGAATGTGGGCTGAATTGTAAAGGTCCCTTTATTTATTATCATCTAGAAATCAAACCATTAATGAGGCGTGATTTCGAAGTGACCCTTTATTGGGGCATTTTCATTTCAGGCCCTCCCACAACTATCATTTAGGATTCAGGCCTCTTGACAAAAAATTTAGTTTCAAGGACCCATTTTTATGCAGTACCATTTCATTGCTCTTACATACCAGTATGTTGAAATTCTGTACCACAAAACCAAATTCGATACCAGTTTATGATCATCTGATACCAGTTTATTTTCTGCAGTACCACTTTATTGCTTTGACATACCCGTATGTTCAAAGTTTGTAACACAAAACGATCATCTATACCAGTTCATATATCTTTCGTACCACTTTTTTATACCACACAAAATGGATCTTTTAACCTAAAAATTCTCAAAAAATCAAGCCCTTAATGGGGCCTGATTTCGAATTGACCCTTTATTTATAGTTTTCTGAAAAATAAAGAAAGAGTTTTAATTTTGATAGAAAACCCAAAATAGTCTCCATTGTTTATCCCATTGATTAATTTAGTCCCCGATGTTTCCCGAATCAATTTAGTCCCTGATGTTGTTAAATTTGAACCAATTTAGTCCTCCATTAGTAGACCGTTAATTTTGACTAAAGTGACAAGTGTCAACATATGATTGGTCATCCTTAAAATCATAAATTAACATTAAAAAGGTAAAAATTCTAAAAAACCTATAAATTAAAATAAATAAACAATAAAGAATCAAAATTTATAAAAACATAAAATAAAATATAAACAGGGAATAAAAAATTTATTTTAAATAAAAATACTAAATGAAATCAAAATAAAAATAGTAAATTAAATAAAAGCAAAAATAAAGAGAGGAATGTTAAAAATTAATAAATTAACTAATAAATAAGGAAATATAAAAATTAAAAATAATTTAGTAAAAACTAAATAAAGTAAAAACATAAAAATGAAAAAACTTCCACTGAACGTTTACTAGAATATCCGACCCTGCCCTATCAAGTTAACGAGGATGCAATCATCCCAAATTTCAAATTTAGAGATGGTTTTTATAATATATATAAATATATTAGATAATTTCAAATAATTTTTAAAAAATATCTACTTTTTAAAGAATTAGACGATACTTTTAACTTATATAATTTTTATATAAAGTATTTTTTACAAAAAATATTGTCAAGAATTGGAAGGGTTGCATAGCGGTAACTTGGCAGGGATAAGGACGGAGATTCTCGTAAACTTCAAATGGTATTTTTTATCATTCTTTTTTTTTAAATTAGGTTTTTAGTTTTTATTTTATTCGAAACGTCTTCTATCTTTTGTATTAATTTGTATTTAATTTATTTAATTTTTCAATGTAATTTTAGAATTTTTTATTCTCTCTCTTTTTAATTTTATTTTAATTATTATTAGAAAATTTCTCTATAATTTTATTTTATTTTTAATTTATTAATATTTTCCTTTTTTAGAATTTTTCTCCTTTTTATAATATTAATTTATGATTTCTGACCAATCACATATTTACATGTGTCACTTTCACTCAAAATTAGCTGTCATACTAATGGTGGGACTAAATTGGTTCAAATTTAACAACATCGGGACTAAATTGGTTCACGTGAAACAGCAATACTAAATCAGTTCATAGGGTAACAATTGGGGACTCTTTTGGGTTTTCTCCCATTCCACGTGGTGTTTTACATTCCTAACTATAAATGGGTGAATTGGGCTCCAATTTGTCTTAGGCCCACCTAATGTTCAACAAGAAGTTAGACGGCCCAATTACAACTTGGGCTATTATAAGTCTTACGGCCCACTTAGTTGTCTAATTAAGGCCCAATTCAGTGTCCTTTTTTACTTCAGGCAGTGTTTAGTTGATAGGATTATTAAAGGTGAAGTTAATTAATACCGCCACTAACTTTAGCTAATTCCGACCCTTAATGACAAATGTTCATTTTTTAAATTAAGGAACACTTGGTCGCATATGAGAACACCTATTGTTTTGTAATTGTATTATTGCTTCAGCTAATCAACTTACGTTTCCGTTATTATTTGAACAAGGACAACTTGAGCTAGGTTATAACAAATCACCTCATCTATGCTTTGGAAAAAAGACAGTCTTATTACAAGAAATGTATTAAATTCAAAATTTATGTAATACAGTCGTTTTATTTTGTGAATATTTGATATTACTTTGTCAACCACTATGCAAAGTTGCTTGACGTATTCCTACCGTAACTGTCCTGACGTGCCGTATTTATGAACTATTCTTTTTTCCAAGGCTAACTATTCAATATTCAATTGACTGACATTTTAGTAATCAAATGATACCTGATTTCATTTGGATTCATCTAATAAATGATTGTATTGTAGGCCTTAGTTGACGTATTTTCTTATGCATCCTATTATTTATTATCACATTGTGTGTGTATGCGTTTAGGTAATCAAAGTTTGTGAATTGTGATCATCATGTTCGTCCAATAAAACTAGCATAACAAAACAAATACAAATGGCATCGAAGTAACTTAAAATTAAAAAAAAAAAAAAGTAACGGGGAAATCAAGTTGCCCGTCTAAAAAGTGGTGTGACATATATGTTATTTTATTTAATTTAGATAACGCCGATATAAATGTTATTAAACGTCGGGCCTAAGTAGCAAATGAACAATAAGATAAGACAAAACATGGTGGATTTCCCTCAAGTTTCCTAAAGATATAAAATAATAATAATCAAACTGGCAAAGATCTATTCAAGCATCCAATATTGTCTGAAACGTATAAATAATTGGAAATATTTATATATGTCATGTCCTGTAACTATTCCAATGAGAACAAAACCATTTTCTCTTGTTATCCCCACTCATGACAAACACAATTATAATTTAATGAAATAAAAAAGTAAGTGGAATCTCGTCAGATGCTAATTAACGTGTACACAAAACAACAAAAACCTGTTCCTCATCGTACGATGTCATAACAGTAAGACAATGCTAAATAAGAGAAAACTCTATGTCAGCCCCGTCGGAATTTAACATTAGTAACCAGACCCTCTCAGTTTTTTTTAGTTAAGGACTTGTGAAAAGGACCCAAAGGCCAAAACATATTTTGACAAAATTACCCTTAATAAAGTGATTTCTGAATGGGTATTTAACGTCAGTTTTATGTTACATAATTATACTATTTGTTACCGTAAAAACCGTAATGTTACTTTAACGTCACAAAACGTTACTTATCGACAGTAAAATGTTATTAATAGACATATTTATTACATCGGACTATCGAACCCCATTTTTCAAACTGATCGAGCACAGTCGATTGTCAACACCTTGTTTTGTTTTTCTAAAGTATTGATGTGGTATTTTTGTATAGCAGATCTGTTTCCATAAGTTTTGGCATTGAACTGTTTTTTACTACATAAAATCGAAGCGTTACTTAGATTATCTAAAGTGGTACTAAAAGTACAGTATCTGTTACTAAATAAACAATAAAAGTTACTGTTTTCCATCATGTGGTATTACACCCTAAATTCTAAACCGTAAACCTAAATCCGACACGATGACCATTAGTGTTCTCCTATAAAAGATCAAATCATTAGCATTTCGATCTTATTACACGTTTCGAGATTGAAAATTGGTAATCTATTACATGAGCATTGCTCTCTATAATGATGAATTTTCAGTCTAGGAAATAGGGGAATGATCGGGTGGAGGGTCCAAGAAGGGATCAAGAAAGGTTCATTGAACCCTTCTCAGGATTCAAAATAGAGGATCACGGACAACCGAAACGCTAATGATTACCATATGACAGTTATGCGCTAAAAAAAAACTTCATTTCATTTGGATAACAAACAGTCTTGTATTGAGTACCATATGTGCATATTTATAGTAACAAGTGATGTCGTAGAAGTAACACATCATTCAAAAAATACCAAACTCTAAACCATAAACCATATATGACACTTATAATAGTTTTGCGCTGAAAAAAAAAACATTTCCTTTCACTTGGATAACAACAATCTTGTATTGAGTACCATATTGTGTCTATTTAGTAACAAATGATGTCGCAGAAGTAACACATCATCAAAAACAATACCGCTTCCTGCAATAGCACATTAACAAATGATGTTGCAGGAAGCGGTATTATTTTGAATGATGTGTTACTTCTGCGACATCAGTTGTTACTAAATAAACATCATATGGTACTCAATACAAGACTGTTGTTATCCAAATGAAAGGAAGTGTTTTTTTTTTCAGCGCAAAACTGTTATAATTTTTTAGAAACTTGTTATCGGATCATTTAGGTATCAGACGTAAATTTGGCATAAGTCAGAGTTAAATATGTCTTTTCACGTCATTTTACGGCTTGACCTCTGAATTTTTCGAAAAGTAGGTCTTTAAGCATAAAGCAAAATCTATTGGGGCCTGAACCCAAACCCAAACATATTAATAGGGCATGAAGTTAAATTAACACTAAAATAAATTACAATGATAAAACATATACGTGTGTATGATACATATATATAATGTTCATACGCCACTAGGGATGGCAACGGGGTGGGTCTGAACCGGGTCCTCTCGGACCCGGGACCCGCCCCGTTTATTTTTCAAAGGACCCGAGACCCGACCCGACCCGCTAAAAACCGGCCCCGCCCCGAACCCTGAATAAGCCGGGTCTGGCGGGTCTAACCCGCGAGACCCGGTTGCTTACTTTTTAAATGTTTGTAAGTTTTAGTTTGATGTATATTTATATAATTTATATATTTATATTATTTATAAACATATATCTATTTATAAATATATAAATATGTTTATAAATTAAAAAATATATGTAAAAAAATATATAAATAATATATATATATATTTACATAAAATATCAACCGGGTCGGATCTCGGGTCGGGTCTCGGGGCGGGTCTAACTGGACCCGATACCCGCCCCGGACACGGCCGGGCTGAATCCTTTAAGACCCGAGACCCGGCCCGTTACCCGAATATTGAAAAAAAAACCCGCCCCATTAGGGCCCAGGACCCGCCCCATTGCCGCGCCTATACGCCACTTTGAAAATATGAACATATATTTTGTCGTAGACATACGTTCACACACACACATACAGAAATCAACATGGGGCCAAAGGCAAGGATCAACTTACGATGCACTTAGACTCGTCTCCCTTAATGTGCATTGTGAATTCATGAAAATAGTACTGGAATTTTCTGAATTATTGAAATATAATAAAGCCAATATTTTTGTCTTTGGCGAAATCAATATAATAAGCCTTAAATCTCGTGTGTTTGATTTGGAATACATATAATGAAAGACCATCGAGAAATAATCATATATGGGACTCACACTCGCGTGAGACAAAAAAATAGCAAATCTATCTCAACGAAATAACTTGAAAAGGTGAAATTTTCTCCATCACTCCCACAAATTTTTGGCACGTTACGATTTCTCCACATTTATATATTTCCATATATCAACCGATGAGAACAAACAATATAAATTAGTTTAATTTGACGGGGTTATCGAATAACGATGCCGTTACATAGGATTAAATTAAGAAAAACCGAAACACGAGGATATTATTTCAATTTAATGATCTTTGTCTTGTTCATTAAGGATTTTTAGTATTTAATCGTTCTATTCATTTCATTGAATCTTTAGAAAAATCATCGAGTTTCCCGCAGTAGACTCTCTCACACGAATGCTCCGTTTCTTGGTTTTCATCCCTTCCTTATTCTATATATATTGATTACCCTCTTTATAAATAAACTCTATATATGTGTGAACATACAAATTCAAAACCACGAGAAAAACAAGTAAACAACCAAAATAAAATTGAACGTCTTATCATCCCTTCCTCATCACATCAGCCATGGCAGTTGAAGAAGAAAGGCATATCTACCACCAATTCCCTTCACAACTCACCAACAGGTAAATAATATATATATATATATATATATATATATATATGTACTCTATCCACAAACGCATACACATAATATTATTGATATAGCTACTCCTTTTCCTTCATCTTTTATCTAAACGAATCTTATTAAATTCTTACCAGAAATCTAACTATGATGAGCTTTAATGACGTTAATGTTCCCATTTCGAGGAAAAGATTGAGAGACGAAGACGCCATTAACGCTGCTGCTTCTAATAACAGTCGAGTTATTATCTATGAAGATTTTCAGAAAAACCCAGCTTGTAATAATATTGTGCCACACGATGATTTCTTCTTTCCTAATCAGATGCTACAGAATCAGTACGAGGTAGAAGAAGCCCTCATCTCACACCATGTAAGTGACAACAACTGTTGTTTGTTATAATCCTCATTTCTCAGATTAATTAATTACCCTGCGTAATAAGCAGGCGAAGAAGATCAGATTTGTGTTAGCAGAGGAACTAAAGCAGCAAAGAAGATCACTGCTATCATCCATGAACGAAGTCGCCATGGTGAAGAAATTCAGACAAAAAGACGAACAAATCGCCAGGTTAGTGAAAGCAAACCAAGCCTTGGAAGAAAGAATAGAATCCCTCGGCGCAGAGAATCATCTATGGCGAGAAATGGCGAGGACCAACGAGGCGACGGCGAACTCTCTTCACAGGGAACTCGAACGGGTGCTGCTACACGTGTCGAACGACGTGTCTGATGACGACAACGCCGCCGATGACGTGGAGTCTCGCTGTGGGAGCAGCGGCGACGGCGACGGCGTTGGTGGTGGTCAAAGGTGGTGGTGTAAGATGTGTGGAGAGAGAGAATCGTCGGTGGTGCTTTTGCCGTGTAGGCACTTGTGTCTGTGCGGCGAGTGTTGGCAGTCGGCGATGAATTCGTGTCCGACGTGTCAATATTCCATCAAAGCAACGATTCACATTAACGTTTCCTCATACTGACCTGCCAAGGATTGGCAAGTTGTATTCTTTATTTATTTGTAAAATTCTTTTTAAGATGAAATAGAAATTTATTATTTTTTGAATAATTATTCGTTTTGTTTCCTATCCTATGGACGATGCTCTCGGCTTGGGATCCTCTGTTCCTGGTCCACCGGATATTTTGAATCAATATTATATGTTGCTCTTTCATATTAATCAAAATTTATGTATTTCGTTTTTGCATTTAGATACTCACCTAAATGGAACACCCGTCGCGTCGTAAATGGCCAAAAATAAAATTTATAACCTTATTAATGAGTATAGCGAAAGTAAGGATCGTCTCCACAGGGAAGATGGTTAGATTTACTTCTATATCAAAATTCGATCGATGATAATAATAATAATAATAATAATAATAATAATAATAATAATGATAAGGGGGAGGGGAGGTTTTAGTATTCAAAGGAAAATCAAAACCAAAGCAATATAAACGAGAATATATTTTTGAAAATAGATTGATATAGAAACGAAATTAAACTAAGATTAGACGAAGGAAAATATAGAAGCTAACGACTATAAAATAATAGTTGAAGTAATCGTTCTCCACCTTGATTTATATAATCGATCATCGATTCCTAAATAACGTGTATACGTAAGCATAATCGGTTATAGTTGTCGACGAACGCCTAACAACCAATCTATTCTTAATTTCTCGATAATTAATAGACGCTATATAATTACTTCCCTAATCGAAAAATAACCTCTGGGACGCCCTGCAAGGTTTAAGATTCCGACAGCATTAAAAACGAATGAGACCCGATTATTGACTAACTCGCTCGGACGACGCTCTCGCAAGAAACGACGCTGGTCCGTTAAAATCAAATCGCGTAAACTACAATATAACTTACACTTACCTAGGGTAGAGAAGTTGAATATTGTTCGCTACTTATTGAAACGAACAAACAATTACGGATTTTTCGTTTTAATTAGCCATGGACTTACCTAGATTAATTAAACATTTGCAACTATTTATTCAAACTAAGTTCATCAACTAAAATAAATTCAAGCTTAAACGAATATCACGCGTCCACGAATAAGCACAATAATATCACAATATTATAAATCAAGGTTTTGATAATTCTTCAACTATAATAAACTTAGCATACCAATTAAATCATACAGCAACATAATTATATAAATAGGAATCGAATTAGCTTACCACCGTATTTGCCGAACTTTAGTCCCGGTCCAACAATCTGCTCAAGCCCATCAATAAAATCAGCCCAAGAACACAGCCTTGCTACAGCTAGAGCTGTCAACGGGCCGGGGCGGGGCTGGCCCGCCATGTGGCTGGCCTTCAAAACTGAAGCCCAGCCCGCCCCGCCAGCGGGCCGCAGGCCTGGCCCACCCCCATGAAATTTTTCTTATTAACTTTTATTTAATTAAGAATAATTTATATAATTATGATATTTAAATATACATTAATTATATATTAATTAATAAATGCATCATTAATTATTTAATTATAATATTTAAATATACATTAATTATGTATTAATTAATAAATGCATCATTAATTATAAATAAAATCATTAATTCTTCTATTTAAATAAATATATATCTATTTTACAAAATAAATTAATAAAAAAATATGGTGGGCCGGCCCGCGGGCCAGTCCGCCCCGCCTAGCCCAACAGCCCGCGCAGGCTAGCCCGTTTAGGCCCGCCCTCAGCCCAGCCCGCCCCATAGGCAGTTCTAGCTACAACGTTCTTCTCAGCAATTAATTAAGCAAATCGATCAATTCTGTACAGCAAACGCTCTCTGTTCTCAACTCCAAGTCCTCAACTGTTGTCTATTGATTTGAGCTGCTACGATCTGCCCTGTGATGCGTTGCCCCGAACTCGCTGTTGTAGTGGCTGCCCGATCTGAACCAGAACAGCTTCGTACGTGCGGGTATTGTCTCTCTCGTGCACTGGTCTGGTCTGCCCTGAGTCACAGCTTCAGTCGCCTTGGCCTGGTTCGGTTAGGGATAAATCTGCAAAATCTGTGGGGTGACCGATGATGATGCGAGTGCTATTGAGAGATGGTTCAAAAGCTCTACGTTTTGGCCTCTTTTGGATATTTGGGAGATAACTCAAATGGAGCAGCTCTGCCCCTTTTTAAAGAGCGTAGAAAATCTTCACGTGTTTTCTCAGCGACAAACTCGTAGACAACGCAGCCTGAAATCTTCACATTTTTCCTCCTAGCGTGCTTGTGTTGTCTTGTGGTCGTTGAAAAATATGCCAACGCTGTTCTTTTTATCAGCAGCTTGTCTCCCTCTTTTTTTCTTCATCGAGCCGTGTGCGTTTTGATGTGAGATTGCAAACTGTGTTGTTTGGATGATCTTTGTTCTTGTTCTCAACTCTTGCCTTTGATCGGTTTGTTTTCTGCAGAAAATTTGAGCCAAAAGCCGCTCACCTTGTCTTTTGCAAAGATAAGAATAGTATATGTTTGGAGTGTCATTTTCGGCCCAGCTCTTTGTTTATTTGATTGCTTTGAAATGTCTTTTACGGTCTTTAATAACTAATTGATCACCCTCATATACTTCTTTGGGTCGTATCTTCATTTCCATTCGATTTGCCCCAATTATCGTCTTGAAACCTAAAGTGTATAAAAATGAATTAAAACATTTAAAACGTCTCAAACAATTAAAACTTGCAAACGACTTAATAATAATAAATATAAACGTACTAAAATACGTTTATCAAACACGGTTTGGAATAGAGGACCGATGCTCTACATCTTTTGTGATGATATGAGATCCTCTATTCCAAACGGTGTTTTGTGAGGGTATGATCCTCTATTCCAAACGGTGTTCCATTAGGTATTCCATCTTAGGAAACACCTGTAAATATCGTTACACGTATATATCATTATATCGAGTGTTTAAATGCAGAAAAATATATATATTTTTGATGAATTTCAGAGAGAAATTTATATAATATTGATTTGGAATACCTAGTGGAGTAACTAATGGAATAGAGGATCACAAGCCGTTTGTGATAACTTAGGGGTTATTGCATCTATTTTGTTTCAAATTTAGGGTAACGCTAACTTCTATTGTTAATTAGCCCTCATTCTTTATTTGAATAACGTTTATGAACTAGCTGGTTATGTGTTGAATTATAACAAGATGTTTAAATTAGAACTAGTACTCTTTGTGCACTCTAACGTGTGTGCTAAATATACAAATTTGATATTATCTGATTGATAACTATTAATTAAACGTGTATGCTATAATATATAAATATATAAATTTGATATTATCTAATTGATAACGATTATTTAAATTTGGTTATGTATGTATATAAATTATAAGATTAAAGATTAATAGTTTGTTAAAGATTAATAGTTTTTAAGTAAAACTAGTAATTAACCAAATATAGTAAATATACTTAGTGGGGGATTTTTTATTTTATTATTATTTTTTTAATTTACAAATTGTGATCCAATTGACAGTTTATACACACCGCTCACGCTTAATATAAATGTATAGATGCTCAGATAGGTTATAATTAATTTTTATTTGTTGGCATATCACCTATATCATATGTATATGTTGATATATAGATATCGCGATGTGAAAGCAAGTATATTTGAATTTATTCGACGTAGCATCGACCATCCCTTCTTCCCTTGCACACTGAGTTGCATCACATCTAACTATCGTTGTCGGGTGAATTTATTGAATAGTCCTCATAGGTTGTTGTCCCAATACTATCGTTGTCAGGTGAAATGGAGACTCATTCATCTGGCTCGAGGATTAGCCCACCACCATGTGTGACGCAATTTAGCCTCTGCCTGATTCGTTTGGTGCAAGCCCACCTGTCGACTGGGGTTAGTTGGGACATGGAACTAAAAAGTATCCAAGGACATAATTCTCACCGACAGAGTAGATACTAACAAAAACGAAAAAAACATGAGAAAAAGATAACATAATTCAAATTAGAAAAGAAAAAAATTAAATAATATACTACATATCATTCGTGGTTGCAATTTTTAGTAATATGCTCTTTTAAAATTAGCAAGGAAAATATAGCCAACGGCTACAAAACGGTGTTTTCTTGCACTCTATAAATCGGTCTCCTCGATTCGCGGCGTTGTAGATTTTCTATTCACTGCGGAGCACGCGCGAAAAAGCACAACATAGGCATAAAATGGCCAACGTCTTTCCTAAATTAGCAGACGACGGCAATGCCGAGCCACCGCGAACGTCGGCGCTGATATTTCTGGGGACGGGGTGTTCGAACTCCGTGCCTAACGCTTTTTGCTTGATCCAACCTTCTGATCCTCCCTGCAACGTTTGCACGCAATCTCTGATTCTACCTCCCGAACAAAACCCTAACTACAGGTCTGCATTTGTAATAGGTGTACGTACTTTTTTTTCTACTTATTTTGAAGTTAATTTATTGTGGCGCTGGCGAATCGTGATTGTTGCGAGATTTTTTAGTTAAGGATTCAGGTCATCCTAAACCTGTTGGAATCCTCATTTGAAAATCTAGAAATTAATGATAGGAATAGTTCTTGTATGAGCTACGAGGCACTCCTTAGATGATCCACGTAGCAATTGAATTCTTTGCTTGAGTTGCTATATTTTTGACCGCTGCTGCTGCATAGCGAGATCTGGTGTGACCTATTTCGGCTAACTTATCACTGTGCTCATTGATCAGTTATGTGCTCAATATTGATGTCGGGACGGGACTATGTACAAATTTTGTGATTCACTGCAATTGAAAATGTTAACGTAATTTGCTGCTTCTGATTGATTGTCTCTCTGCGGCACTGAGCTTGCATTTTCTGTTAACTTATTTGAATTTGTTTCTTTCGTTGGCAAGTTATTTTGCAAGGTGAATTTCTTATCCATTGTTTTCTCTTTTTTTTTTTTCTGTAAATCCGGTGTGTTCTACACAGAAGTTTGAATTGCTGATTGGTTTACCAAATCAATGTGACTGTAGTATTCTTTATATGGTTGATTTGCACTCGAATGGTTTTGATAATTGTAATGTGGCTGTGATTGTTTTTCAGGTGTAATACATCGTTACTGATTGATTATTGCGGTAGTGAGGGCAAGCATAAGTATATTTTGATAGATGTTGGGAAGTCATTCCGAGAGCAAGTACTCCGATGGTTCACTCTACATGGAATTCCTAAAGTGGATTCTGTAAATTCTCCGTCCATGCTTTTTATGTTTATCATATAATTTCTATGTAAACCACTTGAATGGCAAGTAAGAAAAGCTTTAATCTGATAAATACATTAACCTACTGTATCACGTGGTATGAAGTGATGCTTGATAGCTGCTAGTAAAGGGTACTCGTACATCTAGCCATGTAAGTTCGCTAGATATGTCAAATTCACTTATTTTTTGTTAGCATGATAATGCATATTTCAGCTACAAGTGAACATGTCTGCACGTTGGTTTTGAACAACATGTTTGCTGTATAAGCTCGTACGATTTTAGTACATCAGTTGAGCAATTGGGGAGTTTCTGTATATATCCTATTATTATTGTTGATTGCAAGACACAAACTAGTAATCATGTGTAATGTGGCTCGCACAGATTATATTAACGCATGAACATGCTGATGCGGTTCTTGGTTTGGATGACGTACGTGCGGTGCAACCTTTTAGTCCAACAAATGATATTGACCCAACTCCTATCTATCTCACTCAGCATTCTAGCGAGAGGTATCTATGCACTTTTGATGTTTGCTTATACAACTTTAGTTTGTGAATTCTGAATCTTGATCACCGGAAAGTGTGTAGGTTTAACTACATGAAATAGTTGCTCATAATCTTGCAGAAAACTAGTTCCAAATCTCGTGCGGAAGACCCATTGTCCAGGACTAATCTATCCCGAGTTTTATGTGGTTATTAAAAGTTGGCATGCAAATGATGTTAATCTATCTCATAGTCCTGATTTCTCTTGCAGCATTGCAAAAAAATTCCCGTACCTATTGAGCAAAAAGCTGAAACCTGGACAGGAAATTAGACGTGTAGCTCAATTTGACTGGAAAATTATCGAGGCTGACACTACAAAGACATTTGCGGCATCCGGCTTGAAATTTGTTCCTTTGGCCGTGCGTAAAAAATGCCGGCCTTTGATGTTGATGTTATATAGAAATCTCTAAATCCCCTTGGGTTTTTTAACCTTTCGTATCATGCTTTCTTCCGTCTTTGGTCGTTCTTGTGATCTTATTAGGTGATGCACGGTGAAGATTATGTATGCCTAGGTTTCCTGTTTGGTGAAAGATCTGAAATAGCATATATATCAGACGTTTCACGCATCCTTCCAGAGACAGAATGCTGTGAGCAATACTCTTATCCTCTTCTTCAGCTTTCATCATGTTTATTGCATGATAATTTGACATATAAGCACTCATTGATAATAATATAGAAACAGGCTCTGCTGGTCGAAGTTAAGGTTATGACACATTTATTCAATAGCCAACCCTATGGCTAAAAAGCAGTGTTACTACAAGCGAATGTAAATCTGAGATCAATTGTAGTTTTTTCTTCTTTGTAGTGATCTCAAAAGATGGTGATGGACAGTTGGATCTCCTCATACTCGATACATTGAACAAGGTCAGTTTTCTTCAGCTGCATACGATTAAGATACCGTTTGCATTTTGTCAACTATCAATTTAGCGTTCACTGTTCAGACCCAAGCATTTTTCTATTATAAACAGGGATTTATCTTATGCTGATTGATTCATTTTTCTTACATGCAGAAAGGCTCCCACAACACTCATTTCTGTTTTCCGCAGGTTCAAAGTCATCTGTTTTATCCTGTATGCTTCTTGTAATGATGATACTTGCTTGACATCCTAAAAAATGTTGTTCCATCTCCAGACACTTGATGCGGTGAAGAAGCTGAGTCCAAAGAGAGCTTTGCTCATTGGAATGACCCACGAATTTGATCACCACTCCGACAACGAATATCTTAAGGAGTGGTCGAAGAGGTATATATTGCTCGCATGCCTTCTTTTAAAACTCAAGTGATGATACTTTTTGGCAACACGCCAAAGAAATCTCCGCAAATGTCGATTCTTTCAAGCCCAGAAAAAACCAGAAATGATAATTTCCCGTTGCTTTTTTTCTGCATACATACGCACATGAAATTTATATATTTGGAAATGTGTATCTCCGTAAGCAACTGATAACTTGTTTGACAATGTATACAGCGAAGGAATACCAGTTCAGCTCGCTTATGACGGACTTCGAGTGCCTGTAAATCTTTAAAACATTGAACGAACAATTCGTCTTTGCAGAGGCTAATGGTGTTATTTCTGCAGTACTCATGTTGTATGTTGTAAAATTAATTATCATTTTCCCCTAAACTTCCCACTGGGGGAGGAGCAAACAAGTAAAACAACCTATTCTCAATATTATTTGTTAAAATAGTATTCACATGGGCAACAGCTTTGGACAAGAGTCTTCGGTTGGGAAACGCCTCATAACTTATGTTGGACGATGTGTTTTAGAATGGAACGACGCTGCCTTTTATCATCGATTGAACTATATTTCCAAAGGAAAACGAAAAGCTTTCAATTTGGTAAAGAATGCATGTAGAAAATTGAAACCAAATCACCATAATCTACACTTAAAATTCAAAACCGAACACACTTTTTATTCTAAGTCAATTTGATAATTAGAAAGATCCACAAAAGTATCAAAACTTGATTAAGAACAGAGAGATAACAAATAAACAAAACCTCCAAGCAATCACTTCGGACACACACACACACACACAGAGAGAGAGAAATGCACACTCACTCACACTCTCAGAATCTGCAACTTATTCGAGAAAGCAATGGCGACCCAATCGGGCTGAGAAGACGACCACTGCAATTGCTCGATCTCAGCTCCAGCGGAGTAAGCCAGGATCGGATCCAACCCGCCCTCCACGGGCTGACCCATGGACGAAAGATCCCAAATCAGAGCCTGAGAATCATCGCCCGCCGTGCATATGTGGCACGAACTATGCGGGGCCCACGCCAATGCGTTCACGCCGGCGTGGTGCCTCTGCAGCTCCACGATGGGCAACGTCGGCGACCTTATGTCCAAGATCACAACTTTGCTGCTATCCATGATGATCGTCGCCATGTACCTAATCGAATAAAGGATGCAATCAATCTAAGAACATATCTCCCTCCCCTCACTCAACAGCATATCATCATCAAGAAATTTCACTTAGTTTGAAGAAGAAGAAGATAAGTTTGAATCTTTGCACAAGAATGGGGGAATGAATACCTTGGATCTTGCTTGTTCCACCCTAGCCTCACCAATGGAGTATCAGGCTCAGAACTCTCATAGATGATCGTAGAGTGCTCCTTATCCCTCAAATCGAAAACCCTAACTGACCCATCGGCAGAAACCGAAGCAAAAACCCCAACCCCACCCCAGGCAATGTCATAGACCTCCTTATCGTGGGCAATCAATTGGGTATCCACGACTTCCTTCTCCACGTCCCAAATCGTACACGTCGTGTCGATGCTAGACGTCCCAATCCTCCTCGGCTCGACCTCATTCCAATCGAAGGAAGTCAGCGGCATGGAGTACTCGTTGTTCTTGCTGTTGCTCAGCATACTCTTCAAATCGACTCGCTTCGACGACGACGAATCGTCGGAAATCTGCCATATTCGGAGCTGATCGGAGGTCGAGGCAAGCAGGTCTGGCTTGTTGCATTCCTTGTCGGGTATGAACATGAGCTTCGTCGGCGGGTAAGGGTGGTCGAAGGATAGGTTCGCGTCGGACTTTATGTCGCCGGTGGCGCCGTCGAGCTGGACGATTTGGACTCGATTAGGGAATTGCTCGAGGATGGACGATATTCCGAGGCGGTACTTTTGGTCCTTCCGTACGGACCAGTTCATGGCGTAGATGTTCCACGGCGCGTCGTAGGTGTAGATCTCCGACCGTCGTTGCGGGTCGTCGTTGTCTTGGGTCGGGTCGCCGCTTGACCCCATTTTAGCTTCTTAGTTGAGGTGCTGGGAAGAGATGGGAGGCAGACAAAGCGGCGGCTTCGCTCCTTATATCGTGGCGTGGGAAAGGTAGGGACAGAGTAGTAAATTGCAATAAAAATTATCATCCTTTGTTTTGTTTCAGCATTTTGAGAAAATTACCAATAAGTCCTCCGCCTGTTTAACCCTTTCTTTTGTAGGGCTTTGAAACATTGTTCATTCCTGCTTTAATGCTGACTCTATTGCTAATTTCCATGTGTAGATTGGCAATGGCATTTCCTTTCATTTAGGCTCCGTTTGGTTTTCGGATTGCGACGTGGAAAAGAAAAGGAAAAGTGTAATGGTGCAACATGCGAAGCGTAATGTACGATGATTCGATGCGTAGCATCACAGTTTTCTTTTCTTTTCCGCGTTGAATTCCGCGGACCAAACGGAGCCTAAAGGAAAGGAAATGCCATTGCCAATCTACACATGGAAATTAGCAATAGAGTCAGCATTAAACCACGAATGAACAATGTTTCAAAGCCCTAGAAAAGAAAGGGTTAAACATGTGGAGGACTTATTGGTAATTTTCTTACAATTTTATCGACAAAAAGGAATTCCTTATAATTAGTTGTTGGATATTTTGATTAAGAGGGCTTTGGCCCAATTGAGTTAAATTAACCAGATTAAAACATCATTTTTTCTTTATTAAGGGAGAGCAGCACATACTATGTCAATTTCATCTATTCTATTATATAATGGCTCTAGGGGTGATAAAAACTGTCAATTCCATTCTAATTTGGTCTGCCAATTTTGACTGAATCAACCAATCATTTTTTTTCTCTAATTAATAATAATTGATAAAATAAAAACCTATAACTCCACGTCCAATAGCAAGTTATCAACATAACCGACCGCTAAACAGTTTGCCCTTCAATCTTCATTAGAAATTTCCCCAAATTGAACCGACTTATTGAACGAGAAACCCCAATCGGTATACTGATCGGCGAAGATGAGGACGATTGGAACCTAACGAACGATGTAATCTCTTAGTATTTCGATTTGTGATGTTTTATCTCTCCTTTTTTCTTCATATTTCGCAATTGTTTCATGGTAATTAGGAAGGCATCGATTAAACGACCGCCTACTCCTGATGCAGAAATCGACCGCGAGCCGACACTTCAAGAAATTGTCAACTTAAAGGTGAGTCCTGTTTTTTTTTTGTTAGTTCTTTGTGGTGGTAATTGCTTCTATGGTTTGTGTATGGGGGTCGCTGTAAGATCCCAATTGAATTTAATCGGTTTCTTACTCTTCCTTAGCGTTTAGATTATTGATTCATGCACAATTTGACACTCTGCATATCAAGACACCGGCTCAAATCATAAGAATAGGATGAAAATAGAAGAATAAAAGAAGAATAGAAGAAGAGAGGGTCAGAGACGATATAAACGAGAAGAAGATAAAAGACGAAAAAGAAGGTAAAGGAGAGATGAGTTAATTCTTTTCTGATTAATTCATGTCATTCTCACGTCATATGCATAGCATCTATTCACAACTAATATGAGCATCTCTGTCCAATGTAGTGAATAATCTTCTCAAAGAACATGATATATTATTTGCTTGACAAAATAACGTGATGTTCTAAATTCATTTCCATTCCATATTTAATTGGATTTGTTGTTTATATTTTTTTTTACATCCATGTTCGTTGCACACGCATCGAGTGTGCATGGTTGCTAGTATTAATAATAAGTTTACCTTTAATAAATAAAATTAAATAAATTTATCAGTTTAAATACTGCTACATCAAACATGACCCACGAAATAATCGTAATTATAATGTATCATTAAATACTAAGAATTTAAAATCATATTATTTAAACTATATGAAGATTTATTTAATATTCTTTAGATAGTAGCACATGCACTAAATGTGCAAAATCACTATTTCATATAGTTGGCTTTCTAATAATCGAGACGTTATCGTTCAACAAAACTTAAAATTGATTAGAGAATAAAATTCGCCGTTTTGAGTATATATGTTGTCCGACGTTGAAAAAACTACCCAAAATTTTGTACTTCACATATGATTGTCTTTTGTGAATCATTAATTCGTTAGCCCGTTAAGTGAGAGAAGGGCTCGAAGGTGAGTAGATGTAGAAAGGTTTATGCGAATAAAGTCCAAAAGGACTATTGGCAGAAAGACCCCAATAACATTTCGGAACCTTTAAATTAGGGGTGAAAGATGAGCCAAGCTGGCTCGACAAAGGCTCGACTCGAGCTCGACAAAAATGAGCTCGAGCTCGTTTATGTTGGCTCGAGCTCGAGATCATTTATGTCGAGCTCGAGCTTGAGCCCAGACACAAGAGCTCGAAAGCTCATGAACAGACTCACGAGCTTTTTTTTATTACTTTTTTTATTTTTTATTTTTTAATTAATTTTTATTATTTTTTTATTAAAAAGCTCGATCCTCGAGATTATAAGTGGTCTGTTATACGGTCATATAATAATAACAGACCACTTATAAAATAGTAGATGAGAATTTCATTCAATTCGATCCTCGATTCATAACACTTCTGTGATAAGCCCAGATAAGCTCAATTAGTATAAATAAGATGGTGTTATTTAATGTTTGGTTATTTATTGTGCAGCCCCATATAATCCAAAAGCCCGCATTTTAGAACTAAGGCCCGATATAACTAAACTGAGGGATGAATCTTAGATAATTTATCCTGGGGCCCTTATATAAATAATCTATAATTTCTTATCCAGGGCTTTATACTAATATTATAACCAAACGTGGCCCATCTGACCTCTCCCAATCCAATAAGATCACGAATATTCTGGTTGCCGAAAAACTTTATTTTTTGTGCTATGATAACACATTTAAAAATTACTTTTCTCTTGGAAACGATTACCATAACTATAATTCGGGATGATATTATTACGTTCAGCTATCGAAAAATACACCGACACCTTCCACCTAGAGCCGGCAATACGCGGCCCACGGGCCGGCCCGCCCCTCCCTGCGCGGGCCGCGGGCTTCAGCGGGGCGGGCCCGTCAAATTATATATTAATTGATAAATATATATTTATATATAAATTATATAATTTTTATATAAATTATATAATTTTTTATATTTTTTTGGTAAGATTTTATAATTTACAAAATTAGAAGATAAATTAATTAATATTTTCTGAAGTTGAAATATATTAAATATATTTTTTTATTTTTTATTTTTATTTTCAGGTTTTTTATGCGGGCCTAGCTTTCTAAGCCCGCCCCGCCAGTGCCGGCCCGACGGGTCTACTTCCACCACCAATAATGGGTCGGGTCATTGTATGATTATTTTTTTTGCGTTTCAAGTTTTTGTGGGATGCAAAAATGGATGCTTTGGGCTTTGGGTGCTATGGCATGAAATGAAATGAAGGAAATTCAAGAATTGAGTTAAGAGAGATTTTATTACAGATGTGGACATTTGTCTTCTAACTCATCTCATGTGAATGAACTGTTATTATAGTTAGGAGGTGGGCTCACCACAGCACCTCATAAAATGGTTAGATAAATAATAAGATGCTATGTCGGCAAAAGGATTCCTTGAGGATATTTTTATCAAAATATTTTTATTTATTTCTTCGATTATTTATTCTGTAAGGATGTGGTGGTTGTTTTGTTGCTTCTACGTTGTGGTTGCCATGGAAGCGACACCTTGAGAAGTCACCTACATTTGTATGTAGGGAAAAATTGTTGTATAATCTCTAATAAATATCTTGATGAAATTCTTACAACGTGTATTAGTCAATTATTCGTGAACTAATAATGTGTTACCATTTTCTCTTGCCGACAAACTCACTTTCACATGCACATGCCCGTCCAGCTTCATTACCCAATAAAATCATATAAATAATTATTTTTATATTAATCTTATTATCATTAAACTTGAATTTGAAATTCAGAACGTAGTTAATGAATATTAGTAAATTATGCACGCGCTATTTATATAAATATTTTTTTAATTATTTTGTGTGAAATATTTCATAGAAATCATACTTTAAATTTAATTTTTATGCTTAAATATGTAAAAAGAAAAAAATGATTTACTATAAATTTAAAGTAGAATAGTAATTAACTAAAAATAGTACTTAAATAAAATAGTAATTAAAGGTAGTTAGTGATTTTTTAATTTATTAATATCAATTGGCAGACCATTTGACGGTTATTCCTTTCTCATCACCCTTAATCTATACTATTATATAAAGAGCCTAGAGTGGCTATAAACTGCCTCATTTGGTCTGTCTATTTAATAAATGATTATTTACAATTTTACCCTTGATTGTCAAATTACAATTTTATCCTTAATATTTTTCATTTATTACACATTTATCCGTAAATCAATTTTAAACTACTTTATTAAGAAAAATGTGCAAAATATAAAATAACTTGATATATTTGCACACATATTGGGCACGTTACACATACTAGTATAATAGAATATATTCAATCTCAATTGAGACCGTTTGACGGTTTATCCTAACCCCTCACCCTTGATATAATACTAGTATGTGTAGTACAGGGAGTGTTTTAAAAAACGTTGTATTGCGCGCATTAAGGCGCGATTTAGCGTTATTTTACTTGGAAACGCGACGAGGCGTAAGGAAAAAAGCGTACATTGCTCTGTTCTGACACTTGCTATTGCGACCACACTCTATGTGATGTGGCAATCTCCTCTTATCATATAACACGTGTTTGACTAACCTATTTTTATTTTAGTTTTTCAATTTTCTTTTTAAAACTTCCACCAAAACTTAAAAAGCGATTATTTAATGTAATATATATGATAAAAATAAATAAATTTATCTAATTTATTCTTTTATTTAAAAGCAATCAAAATGACATGCATATCTTATATTTTTCAATTTCATAAGAATTATTTTCTAAATACTGCATTTTTTAAGTTTATGTTAAAAAATGTTTAGTTATCTTTTCGATATTGTTTAATGCTGGCCCAATCAGTGAATTTTATTTAAAAATTCTATTAATCCGATGTACATGAATTATTTGTTAATATATTTTATGTATATTTTCATTGTTTGGATATATACTATTAGACTTTACATATATTATTGAACCCAAATTTTATATAAAACTTACCAAATAATGTGCTTATGATTAGTTATTTGTTGTAAATTATGCTTCGTAACACAATAAGTGACTTGTCCGAAATACTCACTCAATACGCTACGCTATTTACGCTACGCGCTATCAGAACTGAAACGCGACGCGTTGCGCTATGCGCATTTTAAAACACTGGCACACCCAATGTGTGTGCAAATATGTTAATTTTTTTTATACTTCGAACACTTTATATCCTTAATAAAGTAATTTAAAGAATAAAATTTTAGCTTAGGGATAATTTTGTAATAAAGGAAAATATCAAGGATAAATTATAATTTAACAATTTTAAGGGTTGTAAAATAATCATTTAAATTGACAAACCAAATTGGACAGTTTATATCTGCCCTAACCTCCTTATATAATGCCCTAACCTCCTTATATAATGTATAGATAGTATAGATAATAAATAGTCAAAAGTAGTAACAAAAATAAAAACGGCACTAAATTTAGGGATCTTTACAAATAAGTATCTAGTTGGATAAAAACTTGTAATTTAATATTCTGTCAGGATTTCTTTATATGTAGGTACCTAACAGAATAAATTTCTTGCACATAGGTACCCGATCCCCAAAAATACACCATACAATACATTTGAGTACCCTATATCAACACATTTAGATACCCTATATAACAGAAAATGGTACGAAGTATGCTATATCTAGGTACGCTCTATGTAACACACAAGTATACCTTAGGTACGACGTATGCTATATTTAGGTACCCTATATCACGTGTTATGGTATGCAATATGCACACAGGAAGGTACGACATGACTAAAGAAATTGGTAAAAATTAAATTGGATACTTATCTGTAAAATTTTCTGACATGGGTACCTATGTGTAAAAAATTTATTCAATTGAGTATTTTTCTATAGATTCAACCTAAATTTATTACTGTTACAGTCAGGTCCTAAATTGGGGAAATTAAGAATCTAATAAACTAATGCTTACCATCACGTTCTTTCTTACCATTTATAGTCTCTCTCCCTCTCTCTCTCTCTCACACACACACACGCACAAATGGATACGCAGTAACAACACACACTGATTCACCCACCAACAGCGAGATGAGTCACACGAAAGCAAAGCAAAAAGACAAAAACAAATGGCAACAACTCCTCTTTTACCTTTAAAGCTAAACTCAATCAAGAAAACACTCTTCTCACACATACTTGACACGCCATTACCTTCTTTTTCCGATACCCATAAATGCTTACCATATCCAGCAAATCGATCCCAAACCCACCCCGCCCCACCTGATATTCTCTCTCTCTCTCTCTCTCTCTCTCTCTCTCTCTCTCTGTCTGAAGGTTATCTGTAACGGTCACTTCATAAGCTCTTTAATGCTTGCTTCAAGCGTCTATTAGGGTGGTCATCATACAGCTGAAGAAATCACCAGCAATTCGTCGATACAGACGCGATAGTAATTTGGTTAAAAGAAAAACAAGGAAGGAAAAGAGGGATCTTATCGCATGGATTTCTCATCGTTCTTGACGTCTTTAGCGACGTCGTTTGTGATATTCGTGGTGCTCATGTGTCTCTTCACGTGGCTCTCCCGCCGGCCGGCGAACGAAGTTATTTATTACCCCAATCGAATCCTAAGGGGCTTGGATCCCCATGAGGGAACCGGGTTGACCCGAAACCCACTAGCTTGGATCCGAGAAGCCGTCTCCTCCTCCGAGGCTGACGTCATCAGCGCCTCCAGCGTCGACGCCGCCGTCTACTTCGTCTTCCTCGCTACAGGTGCATTTTTAACTACTTTCTCCCTCACTTTGGAACATAATTTTTAGTTGAAGATCGCTTCATTTCTTCCTTTTCGGCTTGTCTTGCCTGCTGTGGTTTGTTCCATTTCGTTCGATTTAAAAAAAAAAATGGACTTACTTTTAGTTGAATTGGAACTTATGCAGTGCTGGGAATTTTCGTACTTTCTGGGATTATTCTCCTCCCAATACTCTTACCAGTCGCTCAAACTGCTCATGCTGTAATAGAGACAAACGATAGCACGAGCCAGGGGACCTTTAACGATCTCGACAAGTTATCCATGGGGCACATCGAAGTAAGGACTTCTCCTTTTTCTTTTCCTACCATTTTCTTGATGAACTCCATTCGAATTCGTTTGCTTAGCTTTCGATTTCTTACTGCCTCGTAAAAACTATAGCAAAAGAGTCCTCGCCTGTGGGCATTCGTGGGAGCTACTTATTGGGTCTCTTTGGTGGCTTATCTCCTCCTATGGAAAGCTTACAAACACGTCTCGGGCCTTAGAGCTTCTGCCCTTATGTCGTCTGACGTTAAGAACGAACAGTTTGCAGTTGTTGTCCGAGACATACCTCCATTGCCCGAAGGCCAGACGAGGAAGGAACAGGTCGATTCCTATTTCAAAGCCATATATCCCGATACCTTTTACAGATCACTCATCGTCACAGACAACACAAAGGTGAGCAACTAAGGATGTAATAAAAGGTTTCATTTGCTTGTGAATGGGCTTTTCTTCACCACTCTTGATTCGTTCATTCCATTTGCATTTGCAGGTCGATAAGATTTACGGTAAATTAGAGGGATACAAGAAGAAGCTCGCACGTGCAGAAGCTGTGTACTCTCAGTCCCCCGAAGGAACGAGGCCCACGACCAAAACAGGCTTACTCGGCCTTCTCGGTAAGAAAGTGGACGCCATCGAACACTACAGCCAAAAGGTCGAAGAGCTGATCTCAAAGCTAGAAATCGAGCAGAAAACGACCCTAAAAGACAAGCAGCAGTGCGCAGCTGTGATCGATCTTCTTCAACAACAGAGTCGCGGCAGCCTCTGCTGCTCAGAGCCTTCATGACAAAATGGTCGATTCTTGGACTGTAATGGATGCTCCTCAAGCCCGCGATTTGTTATGGGGAAATCTTCGCAAGAAGTACTACGAAAGACAAGTCAGGCAATACGTTATCTACTTCGTGGTGCTCTTGACCATCTTCTTCTACATCATACCTATCGGTGTTATCTCAGCTTTCACCACTCTGCAAAACTTAGTGAAGTACCTCCCCTTTTTAAAGCCCGTCATTCGTATAGCTGCTTTAAGGACAGTCCTCGAGGCTTACTTGCCTCAGCTAGCCCTTATCATATTCCTCGCAATGCTGCCTAAGTTTCTCCTTTTCTTGTCCAAAGCTGAGGGCATACCTTCCGAGAGCCATGCTCAGAGAGCTGCTTCGGGGAAATACTTCTATTTCTCTGTCTTGAATGTGTTTATCGGCGTCACCATTGGCAGCTCTCTTTTCACCGCCTTTAAGTCCATTGAGGAAAAGCCCAAATCTACCGTTACTTTGCTCGCCAGAAGCTTGCCTGGGAGCGCCACTTTCTTCTTGACCTTCGTTGCTCTCAAGTAAGTCTTGCTTATTTGTGCTCTTTGTTGAGACAAAAAGTATATCATCTTCTTCAGTAGGCAATAACTCAATGTTTTGTATTGTCCAGGTTCTTCGTAGGATATGGGCTCGAGCTGACACGAATCGTTCCTCTGATAATATTTCACCTAAAGAAAAAGTATCTTTGCAAGACAGAAGCTGAGGTTAGAGAGGCGTGGGCCCCTGGCGATCTTGGATATGCTACGAGAATCCCAGGCGATATGCTCATATTCACAATCGTTATTTGTTACTCTGTTATCGCACCTCTAATCATACCCTTTGGAGCTGTGTATTTCGGCTTGGGATGGCTTATTCTCAGGAACCAGGTAATAAATAATGAGAGCCCATCGTAAAAACACCGTTCCATTACTATTTGAAGTTCCTAAAATCTCTCAATTTTCTTACAATCGCCAGGTGCTTAAAGTTTACGTCCCATCGTACGAAACCTATGGGAAGATTTGGCCACACATATTCATACGAATCATGGCTTCTCTGATCCTTTACCAGCTGACAATGATGGGATACTTTGGAGTGAAGGAGTTTATATACGGTTTTCTGTTAATACCACTGCCCATATTGTCGCTGGTTTATGTCTACGTATGTCAGAAGAAGTTCAAACGCTTCTTTCATTCCACGGCGCTCGAAGTTGCTTGTCGTGAGCTTAAAGAGGCGCCGAATATGGAAACTGTGTTTAGGTCTTACGTTCCTCAGAGCTTGAGGAGCGATAAGGTCGACGAAGATCAGTTCGAAGACGCACTTTCCCAGGTTTCGAGGAGTGTTTCCATGGCTTGATGATGTTCTTGCCTTGTAAAGGGTTTTTTTTGTGCAACTTATTTACTTACAGTTAGTTATATGTCTGTTACCTGTGTAATCTGTAATTTTAATGTGTTGGTATGTTGAAAGAAGATGGCAAGTGTGTAATGTTTATTTCTTCATAGTATTATTGTGTTTCTCTGTTCTGTCTTCTTTTTCCCCTTATGTTCTGTTTTGGTATAAAAGATTGGATGGGGAAAAGGAAAAAAAAAAAAAGGATGATGGTATTTTACCGGATGGACGAATTGAGGAATAAATTATTAAAAAAACCTAATTGACTTAAGTTGGATACAATGTGATGGGCTGATTTTTGCTTTGGGCCTATAATTCATTTCAGAAATAACTATTCAAAATATATTCTAGTAAATAAAGTTGTACCTACACTTAAATACCCAAATAATAAAAAAGGCAAATATACACTTAAATCCCCATTCACCAAATTCTCCATCAACTAACTCCCCCCTTCCATTTCATTTATCATCAAACTCCCCCTTTCAAACTTTTATATCACATAACTCCCTAATAGACACTTATACCCCTGTAAAACATAGATATTCCAAAATAACCAAGCAAATTCAATACAGACGATTTACCCATTATCCGACTTTTGCTTTCAAAAATTGGGAGAGAACGAGAGAATTGCAGAGGAGAACAGCCCATTCTCAAGGCAAACCTCTGCCCCTAAAGCCTATTGCCATCCAAAACAAGAACATTGAGCCGAGCCACCGCCGATACAACTGACGAAATCCTCCCAACTTTTTAATTTTTCGATTTTCTGGTATTTGTGGTTAATTCCGAGATTAGGGCTTCGATAGTTTCATTTCTTGAAGGATTCCATGTCGGGTTATGCTTAATTTTTTTCTAGGGCTCGAATTTGGGGTTTATGGCAAAAATTAGGTTTAATTCTTTCATTTTTTGATTTGGGATTTTAGTTTCATTCAAATTAGGGTTTGTTAGCTTCTACTTCACTGTTCGAAGTAAAGGTACTGCATCTGTGACGGTCTTGGTACGAGTTTTGGTTGTTTCTGGGTACATAATTTGAATTGGTACTGTTTGTATATGTTTTTGGTACCACATTACATAATTAATGGTACCGTAAATTAATTATTTGATTATCTAGTTTTTGTCTCATACAAAAATGGCACTGAAGTCGACGAGGTAGCAGAATCCGGAGGGCGTGGATTGCGACATACATACTGCAATGTCCATAGATCGATACATCGTTGGACCGGTGGCTCGTGGGAGGCATCTTGACGAAGTTGACGTCAAATTGTATCATGGCTTCATGCTTGCCACGATACTTACAGACGGTCTTAGTTGCATGTTCCACTTATTTGAGTGATATTTATCTGTTTTTGATACTGATACGTTGTTGATCGTCTTACTTTTTGTGACTTCTTTATGTTTTTGTTCCAGGTATTTTTGTAGTACCTAAACAAGCAACTATGTAGTACCATTATTGCTAGATTTGCAGTACAATTGGTTTTCTTATTGTAGTACCATCCACAGGTTGTTTGTAGTTTCTTTTACGTACCCGGCGAACGTAATAATCCTTGATTCTAAATGTTAACCCGCCAATTTTGATATCGAATGATCAGCTTAGTATATTTAACCATAGTAACGTACTCACGGACCAAAAAATAACCCGCACGACGTCGAAATACACCCTCTAATTTGTGGTACCAATGTAGCACTTTCGTAGTACCCATATATGCACTTTTGCAGTACAATGATATATGCTATTACAGTACCATCCGTAGGTTGTTTGTAGTATCTTTTATGTACCGGGAGAATGGCGTCGAAATACGCCAAAACTAATTTGTGGTACCAATATAAACACATTTGCAGTACCTATATATGGAACTTTGCAGTACTATAACTTACGCTGTTGTAGAACCATCCGTAGGTTGTTTGTAGTACCTTCTTCGTACCTTTCGTTTGATTCTCGAAAATACGTAGATTCTTGAGCAATTAAGGCCTGCGAGAACGCATAGATTATTGTGCAAATAAGGCGTGTGAACTTCCAAAATACGTCAAATAATAAAATTAAAACACATGGTAACATAAAATATAAACAGTCACTTTCACTCGATCTAAAATCTTAACTACGTACTAAGATGTTCTTATTAGTATCATAATAAGTAGAAGAAAGTTGGAGTTTCAATGTAATAATCTCTAATTCTAAATATTAGCCAACCAATATTAATACCAAATCATCAGTAAAGTATTTATAACTATTCTAACGTAGTCAAGGAACAAAAACAACTCGGACGGCGTCGAAAAATTCCTACCTAAATTTGTAGTATCAATATATATATGTTTGTAGTACTAATATATAGATATTCGTAGTACTATACGCTACGATAGTGTAGTACCATACGTGTGTTACTTGTAGTATCTTTTTTGTACCACGTTTCTAACAAACGAAATTCCTACCCAAATTTGTAGTACCAATATACATATGTGTATAGTACCAATATATAGATGTTTGAGGTACCATATCATAATCTGGTGTCGTATCATGGGTAGGTTACTTGTAGTATCTTTTCCGTACCACATTTTAAATTATCGAAAACGCATAGATTATTGTGCAAATAAGGCATGAGAACTTCCAAAATACGGTACATAATATAACTAAACACACGATAACATTAAATAAGACACTAACTTTCAATCGATCAAAAATCATGACTATTTAGTAAGATGTTTTTACTGGTATCATAATTAGTAGAACGAAAGTTAGCGTTTCAATGTAATAATCCACAATTCTAAATATTAACCCACTAATATTGATACCAAATCATCAGTAAAGTGTTTATAACTGTGGTAACATAGTCACGGACAAAAAAATAACTCGCACGGCGTCGAAAAATTCGTATCCAAATTTGTAGTACCAATATATATATTTTTGTAGTTCCAATATATAGATGTTCGTAGTACCATACCCTACGATAGTGTAGTACCATAAGTGTGTTACTTGTAGTATCTTTTCGTACCATGTTTCAAATAATCAAAATTCCTACCCAAATTTGTATTACCAATATACATATGTTTGTCGTTCCAATATATAGATGTTCGTAGTACCATAGCTTACGAAATTGTAGTATCATACTTCTGTTAGTTGTAGTATCTTTTTCGTACCACGTTTCTAACAATCGGAATTCCTACCCCAATTTGTATTACCAGTATACATATGTTTATACCAATATATAGATGTTCGTAGTACCATACCGTATGATAGTGTGGTACCATACGTATGTTCCTACCCTAAAACGTTTGTTGTACCAATATGTAGATGTTCGTAGTACCATAACATATGCTAATGTAGAACCATGTGTAGGTTACTTGTAGTATCATTGTCATACCACGTTTTTAATTATAGAAAACACGTAGCTTATTGTGCAAATAAGGTATGCAAACTTGCAAAATACGTCACATAACATAAAATATAAACACTAACTTTCGATCGCTAAAAAACCTTGACTATGTAGTAAGATGTTCTTACTACTATCATGATAAGTAGAAAGAAAATTGGGGTTTCAACGTAATAATCCATAATTCTAAATATTAACCCACCAATATTGATATCAAATCATCACTAAAGTATATATAACTATGGTAACATAGTCCCGGACCAAAAATAATTCGGAAGCCGTCGAAAAATTCCTACCCAAATTTGTAGTACCAACATATATATGTTTGTAGTACCAACAAATAGATGTTTGTTGTATCGTGTCGTGAGCTAGTGTAGTACCATACTTAGGTTACTTGTAGTATCTTTCCGTACCATGTGTAACTATAGACTTCTACCCTAAGAACGCTTGTAGTACCAGTATACGGATTTTTGTAGTACCAATATATAGATGTACGTAGTACCAAAATATATACTAGTATAGTACCATGCGTAGGTTACTTGTAGTATCACTTTCGTACCCGTTTTTAGTTGTTAAAAACACGTAGATTTCTGCAAATAAGGCATGCGAACTTCCAAAATATGTCACATAATAGAATCAAACACACGATAACATAAAATATAAACAGTAACTTTCGATCGATAAAAAACCTTGACTATGTAGTAAGATGTTCTTACTAGTATCCTGATAAGTAGAAAGAAAATTGGGGTTTCAACGTAATAATCCATAATTCTAAATATTGACCCACCAATATTGATACCAAATCATCACTAAGGTATTTATAACAATGGTAACATAGTCCCGGACCAAAATTAATTCGGACGGCGTCGGAAAACTCCTACCCAAATTTGTGGTACCGACATACATATGTCTGTGGTACCAACATATAGATGTTTGCGATACCGAACCGTGAGCTAGTGTAGTACCATATGTAGGTTACTTGTAGTATCTTTCGTACCATGTGAATATCGAGACTCCTACCCTAAAAACGCTTGTAGTACCAATATACAGATTTTTGCAGTACCAATTCATAGATGTTCGTAGTACCATAACATATGCAAGTGTTGTACCTTGCGTAGGTTACTTGTAGTATCTTTCCATACCATGTGTAACTATAGAGACTCCTACCCTAAAAATGCTTGTAGTACCAATATACAGATATTTGTAGTACCAATATGTAGATGTTCGTAGTACCATAACATATGCTAGTGTAGTATCATGCGTAGGTTACTTGTAGCATCATTTTCGTACCACGTTTTTGTAGTACCAATATATAGATTTCCGTAGTACCGTATCGTAAGATAGTGTAGTACCACTCGTAGGTTACTTGTAGTATCTTTCTGTACCAGGTGTTAATTCATCCAACAGTAGTATTGATATCAATATATCGACAATATATAGTACCGTATCGTAAGCTAGTGTAGTATCAAAAAAATTCGGACGACGTTGAAAAATTCGTACCAAATTTATAGTACCAATGCACATGTGTTTGTAGTACCAATAGATAGATTTTAGTGGTACCTTATGGTAAGCTATTATAGTACCATACGTAGGTTACTTGTAGTATCTTTCTGTACCATGTGTTTATTCATCCAATAATAGTATTGATATCAGTATCATCCTCCACCAACAATATTACTATCAAACATATCGACAATATTAATATCATTTAACCACCAACATCGTAATAAAGAACATATCGACGTAAGAATGTTGCGCTAACCTATCGACAACATACCGAGAAAAGAATGTGCCATAACCTATCGTTTCATCCACCAAAGACATTTGTAGACAACATAGCTTCGTATAATAGGACCTGTAAAACGACAAATAATTACCATATGATACTGCTAGAAAGCTTCACAATATACTTTCATTGAAAATATACGGGTACTGTAATTCAACATACTTTGGTACTGCATATAATAGATTGCTTTAACCAATAAATTAGCCAAATTTTATCCAAATACTAATCTCACTCGACACCCACAGTATGCTAATCGAAGAAAATACGAGGAAAATTCAACTTTTTAACAGCTCGACACCCAAATCGCAACACCCACAGCTTGATACCCAAATTGCGATACCCATAACACGATATCCAATTTAGGTCAATGCCACTGCCACAAACATTCATAATATACCTCAACGAAGTGTTTTCTAACTCAAATTCGTTCGATCGAGGTCAAGAATTAAAAAGGTGTAACCACAGTGAAAAAAACAACAAAAAAAGCTACCTCAACTCACCTAGACCGAGAAGTCCACGGTATATTATACAAGGTCGAAGCTTTTCTGGCGCGTGCAGGGGCTTTTCCATCGCCGGCGAGAGCTTTACCAGGTGGACATGGGGCTGAAATTGAAAAGTTACGTGGGTGATGCTTTGGAGAAGAAAGAGAGAAGAAAGATAAATAACTGAGGGGCAAAACCGTCCATGGGGAGTTATGTGTATGATTGTTTGGAGTTAGGGAGTTTACTAATAAATAATATCAAATGGGGAGTTAGTTGATAGAAAATAAGGGAATGGGGATTTAGTTGAGGTTGTCCCATAAAAAAACTACCAGTTCAATACCGTATCAGAAAATTTTATATATAGTTACCTTTATGGAATAATTTTTTAAGCGTAGCATGATTGCTAGTACTATTTTGCCGTTGTTTACGTATTTTTATACGTATATTGCGTATCATATCACGTGTTTATATGATACCTAATTTTCAAATATGTTGTGTGATATCTTTGTAAGATTCGTACCATTTTTAATATATTAGTATCAACTACGTTTTTTATGGTACTTAAATTTCTAATACGATGTACCTCCAGTCAAACGGGTATATGTGAAAATTTTTTATTCTATTAGGAACCTATAGATAAAAAATACTGACAAAAAACTGATTTAGCACTCCTAATTGTGTGTGCAATAAAATAAAAATAATTATTAATTGATGAGACTAAATAGAATGAAGGAGTTATTTTTTATTTTCTATAAGTAGTTAAAGATCCTATTTGTAAATTGACGGACCAATTTATCGTTCTTTCCACCCTACGTCATTTATAAAAGAATATATTAATAGAGTAGATATTTTTTGTGGGATTATGAAATTATTAAGGCAATCTATTTTGACTAGTCCTTGCATCAGATGATGAGGCCGTAAAGTCAATTATCATTACCTTCCAAGATACTTCCTCATAAATAGAGCACGAGAAAAATAAAAGGCAGGGCCTTCCATCTCATTAAATAATTCAAATTCACTTCACTTTGAATAAAAATATGGGATCACCACTCAATGCTATGAATAAACGATTGGATGTATGTGCTAACTGGGTCAACCTTTATGGGAATATTATGAGATGCATAGTATTTATTTAATTATTGGCTTAATGACCAATATTGTAAAACTCGCTAGTAGCTAGTCGGGCGCCCGAGGGGTATAGCGCCTAGGCGGGCTATGCAGGGCCTAGGCGTATCTATGAGGAAATTAGTCGGTATACCGATTTTTTTATAAATTTTATTTATATGCTAATATATCAAAGTAAAGCTATATCAAATTTATCTATTTAAATAAATATTGCCAATCTTAATAATGTTTTTTTGTATTTATGAAAAAATTTCACAAAAAAAATGTTTTTAATTGTTTTCAAAAAAATACACAAAAAAATGAGACCGCCTAGTCGGCCGCCTAATCGTCCGCCTAGGCCGATTAACCGGTGAAACCGATTAATCAGTCGCCTATCCGAAAAATGCCTCGGACAGGGCCGCCTAGGCCGAGTTTTACAACAGTGTTAATGACTATGAATGTGATGTCCAACTCCTAACCCCTAATTCATGGATTCGACTATAAATTTGGGTGAATTTAAGATGAATTTGACACGAAGTGACGTAAATGCATACCAATTGTGAGTGGAAAAAGTTTTTGAGTAGTTTGTTCGGACAAATAAACTCCGACAACTATCCTCATGTACCGTATTGTGTTGCATTGTATGGCATGATTTTTTTACTATTATTTCTAAATGGACTAGTGACTGTTATTAAAATATAGTCATTGTTAAACTCGATTTTTTTCAAGGGGCAATTTTTGTTCAGGTTCCTGTCAGGGCCTATCGGGAAAAAAATTAGTTTTAAGAATCCGATTTGTTCAGTAACACTTTATTGTTCTGCAGTAAAACTTTCGTTGTTCTGCAGTAACACTTCATTGTTCTAAAATAACACAAAACGACAATCCGATAACAATTCATATTTTAGGTCCTTATCTCTAAATCTTGGGTCATTTAAACTAATGTTTTTTCGAAAGGGTCTTAATCCTATTTTAAAACATTTTTGGGCCTGAAACTTAATATACCATTTTTTCAGACATTGTTAACTCGAATAGTATTAGGTAAATTTGCATTTTTAATCGACAGAATTATTGCGCGGAACAAATAATTTCAAATATTAACTAGCAGCTTAATTCATGTTGCCTTACACCCACCAATATAATAATTCAATTGTAGATTATTAGTCTTTTCCACAAAGCTAAAATACACCAAGTTGGAACATGACAAAATATAGAAAATAATACTTAAAAAACGTGAAGAAAATGCCTCCACCAACAACCCATTCAAGCATATGCATATGCCCATCTACCACCTCATAACCCCTCTCGCTATATATACATAACAATTTACAAAGCCTCTCAACAAATCAAAGCACACACTAACACACACACACACAGAGCAAAGGCTTTCTCATCTTTCTTCTTCATCTTCTTCTTCTTACAAAATGGGAAGCCTCAACACCGATAAAAAACCAGAAAACAGCAGCTTTTCAGGGACTACAATCAAACCCTTAGACCCCGAAGAATTTCGCCGGCAGGGACACATGGTGATAGATTTCCTCGCCGATTACTACAAAAACGTCGACAAATACCCAGTCAGGAGCCAGGTCCGACCCGGTTACCTCAAGGAACGGATACCCGAATCCGCACCCGACGACCCGGAACCCATTGAAGCGATCCTCAGAGACGTTCAGAAGGATATCATCCCTGGGATAACCCATTGGCAGAGCCCTAACTACTACGCCTACTTCCCTTCGAGCGGCAGCATCGCCGGGTTTCTCGGCGAGATGCTTAGTACTGGCTTCAACGTCGTCGGCTTCAATTGGATGTCGAGCCCGGCGGCGACGGAGCTGGAGAGCATCGTCATGGACTGGCTCGGCAAAATGCTGCAGCTGCCCGAGGAATTTTTGTTCTCCGGCGGCGGCGGCGGCGTTCTTCAGGGGACGACGTGCGAGGCGATTCTGTGCACGCTCGTCGCCGCGAGGGATCAGATGTTGAAGAAGATTGGGAGGGAGAATATAAACAAGCTCGTGGTGTACGGATCTGATCAGACGCACTCTGCTCTTCAGAAAGCTGCCCAAATCGCCGGGATAAACCCTAGAAATTTCAGGGCTGTGGCGACGGCGAAGGAGAATCAATTTGGGCTGACGGCGGAGGCGTTTAGGGCGGCGGTGGAGATGGATGTGGAATCTGGGCTCGTTCCTCTGTTCCTCTGCGCTACGATTGGGACGACGTCGTCGACCGCCGTCGACCCCCTCGGCCCGCTCTGTGACGCGGCGAAGGAGTTTGGTATATGGGTACACGTCGACG
Organism: Craterostigma plantagineum; assembly: GCA_027422505.1. Lineage (NCBI taxonomy): Eukaryota > Viridiplantae > Streptophyta > Magnoliopsida > Lamiales > Linderniaceae > Craterostigma > Craterostigma plantagineum. The sequence goes on along the minus strand of JAPQWV010000003.1, from coordinate 27,220,304 downwards.
CCGCCTACGCCGGCAGCGTCTGCATCTGCCCTGAGTTCAGGCATTACTTGAACGGCGTCGAAAACGCAGATTCCTTCAGCTTCAACGCTCATAAATGGTTCCTAACAACATTGGACTGTTGCTGCCTTTGGGTTAAAGATCCAAGCGCTTTGGTCAGAGCTTTGTCTACTTACCCTGAGTATCTGAGGAACAAAGCTTCCGAGACGAAGCAAGTCGTCGACTACAAAGACTGGCAAATCACACTTAGCCGGCGATTTAGGTCGCTGAAGCTGTGGCTGGTGCTGAGGAGCTACGGCGCGGCGAATCTGAGGAGGTTTCTGAGGAGCCATGTGAAGATGGCGAAGAACTTCGAAGGGCTCGTGGGTATGGACAAGAGGTTCGAGGTCGTCGTGCCGAGGAACTTCGCCACCGTCTGCTTCAGGGTTTCGCCGGTGGAGATCGTCGGAGACGACGACCGACGCGGCGGGAAGATGGTGACGAAGGAGGAGGCGGCGAACGGGTTCAATGCGAAGCTCCTAGAGGCGATCAACGAGTCTGGGAAGATATACATGACGCATGCGGTGGTCGGCGGCGAGTATGTGATGAGGTTTGCGGTGGGGGCGAGCTTGACTGAGAATAGGCACGTGATTTGGGCGTGGAAGGTTGTGCAAGAACATGCGAATGCTTTGCTGACATTGTCGTGAAGTGTAATAATTTAGAGAAAGAAAAGGATGGAGATGGCGGTATATATGTTTCTTATTTTTTCTTTTGTCTTTAAAGTTATTTTCGTGTAATGTTGTTTGATTTTTGAGTGTTGGTCGCACTTGGAAAAATAAATATTACAAATTGGAGAGTCTCTTTGATCACTTGTGCTTGATCAATTTCTGCATGAGTATAAAATTATTGGATTATTACATTACATATGTTACCAATACCATCGTATACTACCAAGTACTATTATTGAATTACTTCCAATAAAGTTTAACTACTTGCAATGAAGTTGAATCGACACAAATGTGTAATGTTATTATTAATTATTAAAGATTAAATGTAAAATTACTATTATTAATGTTCGCACTTGATAATTATAACTACAGGGAAATGAATGTTAATCTGCTGATTGTTTTGTTGTGTATTTAAATGATTTCTTAGTCATACGATATTCTGTTCTTATTTAATAGAATATAATTCTAATCTACCCTTCTAAAGCTTGTGCTTCACCTAACGCAACGCATCCATGAGAAATGAATATCAAGATTCTAATTCGATTTGTATTTCAATTGATTTAGTTGTCAGCCGATTATAAAGATATTATATTACACATTTATTATTTGACTGCTCGACAGCTTGCCACGACGATGACTATCTACTACACCCTACGCTACCTATTTTTAAAAGTACAAGTCACGCGGCATATATATTGTCTTTTTTAATCATAAAAAAATAATACTTATAATCATCGGCAATCTACACATAAATACACAATAACAAACTAAAAAGCCACTGAAGTACCTTGTCAGATATATTTTATGGGTAGGTACCCATTTGACTAAAAATTTTACACTTAGGTACCTAATTACCTAAGATTACGAAAATACCCTTATTAAATGATTTAGAATTTCATTTCAGCTTTTTTCTTTCTCTGCAAAATTCGACCTTCAGCTCGCCGTCGACGATTTCTTCTTGCCGACCAGTTCGTTCTGCTCGTGCCGGCGCCGGACAAGGATCGAAGAGCATATTGAATGTTGGATTCTCGATTTTTGGGGTTGATTTTGTCAGGTAAGCTTTTCTTTTGGTTTGGGTTTGGTTAATCGATTTTGGGCGTTTGTTCAAGGTTTATCCAAAATTCGGGAGCTCAATGCGATCCAAGAGCTCCATATAAGAGTGGAATGTTAAGATTTGATAGTTATTGAGGCTAATCCATCGAGATTTCGATTTTCTTTTATGTAACTGTTACGACGTACCGTTTCCTATGAATATTACGTACCATTGTATGTTGTTATACCGTACCTAAAAGACATTATGAGACACAGTCCGATTGGACATTTATGTTATGTAGTATCTTTGTGTATTTATATCACGTACCAAGTAATATGTGTATACGTTACCAAAATGTCCAGTTATGCAGTACCAATCTAAACTATATACCGTACCATTTATACAGGTTGTCATAGTATCTGAAAATATGGCATCTGCAAATTCGTTTGGTGGCGGACTATGAGACATTCCTTTTACGATTTATGCACATTTGTCGATCATCAACCCTATTCCGACTCACGAGATGAATGCTCAAAACGATGATGGGAATTTCATTCGTGACCCGGACATCCGCGTTCTCCCCGGTCGCCGAAAGACACGGAGGATTCCATCTCAGGTAGATAGAAGATCCAACAAGTGTAAAATATGTGGGAAATACGGACATAATTGCCGTACTTGTACATAAGCCGTAACGACGTAGCGTTCGTATTTTTCATGTATTTTCTTTTGCTTTTGTCCCATAACCTTTTTCGGTGCTCTTTTGTATGGTATTGGCTCATTCTTTTTGTCTAAATGATGCCAGTAGGTCATTGTTTTGTTCAAATGTGTCAATAGGATATGACTCATTGTTTATGTCTAAATTTGGTACTGTAATGACTGCCAGTTTGGTTCAGTAAGATATGCACATTTGGTACGGTACTATATGTAAATTTGGTACTGTAATGACTGCCAGTTCGGTACAGTAATATATGCACTTTTGGTAACGTAATATATGTAAATTTGGTACTGTAATATATGCCAGTTTGGTACAGTAAGATTTCCAAATTTGGTACGGTATTATATGTAAATTTGGTACTGTAATGAATGCCATTTTGGTACAGTAATATATGCACTTTTGCTAATGTATGCACATTTGGCACTGTAATATATGTAAATTTGTTACTGTAATACATGCCAGTTTGGTACCATAAGATATGCAAGTTTGGTACGTTAAGATATGCCTGTTTGGTACTGTAATATGTGCCAGTTTGGTACCCTACGGCATGCATGTTTGGTACCGTAACCTATGCCAGTTTGCTAATGTACATTTGGCACCGTAATGGATGTAAATTTTACTGTAAGATATGCCAGTTTGATACCCTAATATATGTAAATTTGGTACGGTAATATATGCCAGTTTGGTACCCTACGACATGCATGTTTGGTACCGTTGAAGCAAATGCATGTTTGGTACTGTAATATATGCCCGTTTGGTACCGTACGATATTCAAAAGTGGTACAGTAATATATGCACATTTGGCACCGTAACATATGCATACGATAAAACAAGAAGGTGCTTCTTATGGGGGTCAAGCCGAGAAGAAAATCAGTGTATCAAGATCTCAAGCTGAGATCTTATTTCGGGAAGCATGCATCCAGGATATTTGGTACTCTACTATATCCCAATTTGGTACGTAAATATACGCAGTCTTGGTACTGTAATATAGGTAATATAGGTACTCTAAGTGTACGACATAGGGTACTGTATCATTTCAGAAGTAGGTACCGTATAAATTAAAGTAAAACTTTGAATTTAAGACTTGGCTATATTCCGTCACAAACGAAGCATTTCAGTATGTGTTGATGTGGATCGAGGATTAGACAATTTCTGACTTTTTTTCAGTAATGATTGCACACCTTTTTGACGTTTTTCAGTAATGAGTGGATAGATTTCTGACATTTTCTATGTCATGTTTGGACAGATTCTGACATACGAGGTTTTAAATAATAAAAGACAGCTCATCTGACATGTCAGTGGCTTTAATAAAATGTTTCATGTGATATGTAATTTTGGGTACTGCAACCGTGGCTGCGTTGGTACGCTTTAAACAAAACGACAGGTACCCCTACAAAGATATTTAAGATACGGTGTCCCCTATATATATGATACGTCATACTAGGGTTAGCAATTTTCGGGGTCGATCGAATTACTTTTTCATCTCAAACCACCGTAGACCAATAATATATAGTACCGTTTCAGATCAAATTCGGTGCATTACGCCCCGCACGCATGAATTAAATCTTAGAATACCATGATTCATTATAGTATAATGATACAAGCAAGAACATCTACAACATAATTTGAATAATGTGGTGAGTGCTACATCTGCGAATTCAGTGCATTAGGCTTTCATATATTTTTTTCATTTCGTTATTGTTAGGTATTGCCAAAATCACGCAGGACAACACGATTCGATTATGAATGTACTTATTTTTCGATCGTATAACAAATGGTACGATATACTTTCATATCTGGGTACTGTAAATGTGTAATTATAGATACGGTAAACCTGCAGGTTATGGTACTATATAGGTAAATGATAAGGTACCTTCTGTAAAACACAAGGTACCTTAGTGTACAACAGATAAGGTACTTCACGTGCGATATATAAGGTACGGTATATATTTACGTAATGGTACGATTAACCTGCATATTAAAGTACTCTATATGTAAGCGATACGGTACGGCATACTTGCATATCTGGTTACCGTATACGTATACGTATGGATACGGTAAAATTTCAGGTTATGGTACTACATATGTAAATTCAAGGTATGGTAATGGTACAACAGAAGGTACTTCATGTGCGATATATAAGGTACGGTATATATTTACGTAATGGTACGATTAACCTGCATATTACGGTACTCTATATGTAAGCGTTACGGTACGATATACTTGCATATCTGGGTACCGTATATGTATACGTATCGATACTGTAAAATTTCAGGTTATGGTACTACATGTAAATTTAAGGTATGATAATGGTACAACAGATAAGGTACTTCATGTTCGATATATAAGGTACGGTTAACCTGCATATTCTAGTGCTCTGTACGTAAAAGATAAGATACGGTCATACAATAACATATGGTACTGCATAAATTACGGACAGTCGTAGAACAACACAACACAGTACAAAAGAAAACAACATAAACAACCAAAGGTCTCCAAACAATCCCATCCCCAACTCAAAAATAAGTTAACCAAACTAAACAACACAGTCTCCAAATAGTCTAACAGCATATCCAAGAAACTTACTGAAAAAGATCTAGCATACAACTACGCTCGTCACGTAAAATGCGAGCAGCCATAGAAGCACGCTACACATCCATGTTTACTTCTTTGCCATATTTCTCTTGGGTGTCGACAACGTACTCCTCTATGGTTAAACAAGCATTCACCCCGCAGTCTACATCGCCAAATAGGGGCCGGTTAAACTCTGGATCCACGGTCTTCTTACATAGATACCAAATGCAGAACCATTTTATTCACACAACGGGTACCAATTTGGCCAAACAGAGGGTACCAAATGCAGTGATAATGTAGTACCAAAAAAAATTGACCCCATTTTCGAAAAACACACTGTTAACATGCAGTACTATTTCGTTCACACAAGAGATACCAATTTACCAAGACAGAGGGTACCAAATGCAGTGATAATGTTGTACAAAAAGAATTGACCCCATGTTCGAAAAACCCACTGCTAACAAGCAGTACCATTTTATTCACATAAGGAGTACCAATTTGCCCAAACAGAGGGTACCAAATTCAATCATAATGTAGTACCAAAACAAATTGACCCCATTCAAAAAAACCAGTTAACAAGTAGTACCATTTTATTCACACAAGGGGTACCAATTTTCTCAAACAGAGAGTACCAAATACAGTGATAATGTAGTACCAAAACATATTGACTCCATTCGGAAAAACCACATTAACACGCAGTACCATTTTATTCACACAAGGGGTACCAATTTACCCAAACAGAAAGTACCAAAAGCAGTGATAATGTAGTACCAAAATAAATTGACCCAATTCGAAAAAACCAATATCGATCCATTCGAGAAAATCAAAATCGACCCATTCCAAAAAAAAACCCAAATTGAGACTTTCCACCCATCTGAACACGCACAAAAAAACCCTAATCGAACAACAAATCAATCTCATTCCAAAAACACGCATCCATTGTTACAAACACTAACCAAAATTGCTTAAACACAACGAATTATGGCAAAATCAAACTAGATACAAGCCTATTGATAACGGAAATACCGCGAACGAGTGGACAGACGGAAATACTGCGAATTACTTACCTATCGATTTCAGACGGCCAATACCACGACGAACTAGTAGACAGAGGGCAATACCGCGACGAACGAAGGGAACAAGCTCGATCTCTGGGAATTAATCGCGCGATTTGGAAAGATGGGTGTGAGTTTTTTTTTTTTTTTTATGAAGGAACGAACGTGAAATGAGAAAAGCAGGTAAAAGATGTAAATAAACAGTTTTAGTAGGGGTAAATCCGTCAGTTAGGTACCTATCAGTAAAATAAAATTCAACTAGGTACCTAGTTTAAAAATTTATCTGACAAGGGACTGAACTGTTTAATTTTTATTGGTGTAGGTATTTAAGTGTAGAAACCCCTATAATCATATGTCTGTATTATTTATAAATAATGAACTGTTGACCCTGTTATTCGACCTAACTACTTATAATCAAACAAAAATTGAATGTTAGATGCATCTACGAGAGTGCACGTGAAAGTTAAATAAATATGGTAAATACAATTGAATTTCAAGGAAGATTCGTATGCCGGCATGATACTTCTTTCTGTTCAAGCATGTCATTGATTAATTATACATACACCATGTGTGTGTGTCTGTGTCTGTGTGAGAGAGGACATTATTACATATATATTTATCAATTATTTGAATGTGATTGCAATTTAAAGGTGGGCCTTTTCTTTGCTAAGAGCCGATGGGCTCTCTCTTAGACCTTAGTTCTTCTTAAGGTTGCTGCTTTGTCGTATTTATTATTGCATACTTATGTCAGTGAAGATGTAAGAAAGATTTAATAATTGGCTCGGATATTGATTGAATTGGGCCGTAATGAGCCAAGGTATGTTTGAGTAAATTTTGGCCTTTGACAAACGATCTTAATTCGGAACGTTATCAATGCGGAGTAGACTTATCGAATTGTGCTCTTGGTCAACATTGAGCTACCTAAAATCTTTCATGTTCGTAAAGTTAATAATATAATATGTTATCGTGTTATTTAATTATTTATTATTTTCATTACTGAGGAATTTCACAAAAACAATTTTATTCGACATGATTATGACGCAATCCATGACGATTTCGAAAGTTCACGTATGATCGATCCCATCCTTTGAAATATGATTAATTATTATATATGACCGAATTCAAAGACAACAACAAGGCAATATATTTATATCCATTCAACGTCTATTTCTCCTATTAACTCAATTGTACGTTGTTTTCACAGGTAAATATCCTCCATTTTCTCCTTGAAAAATAATAAAGAAATTACAAAAAAAGAAAAAAGAAAATAAGACACACAATAAAGATACACGCGTTCAGAGTCTAGAAATCGACATCGCAATAGATCATTGGCTTGAATGTAAGCAAAATAACACAAACGAAGAAAAAAGAACCCAACTTTTTTCTATCCAAGAAATTGGAAAAATGAGAAAGGAAGATCATTTATAGCCCTCCGCAGCGTGTGTACCCCACTCGCCTAGAGTTATTGCAGCCCCTTCATAATCCTTAAGCTAAGCAAATCTTGGCCTTTCAAACTGCGTAACTCCTTCCTTCATGGGTCTTTGTAATCAGTAAGTACATCACTCCACTCGGTTGTTGACACCCACCGCGTGCTTTATATCCCTCTGTTTCTCCTTTCTTCGTTCGTTATTTAACCACTGATTCGTTCACTTCGTGGATTTTCTTGCTTGGATCTTCTTCGATTAGCTTGGCGTAAACGACGTGAAGGTTCAATCAATCAGTATCTTAAAGAATGGCTTTCAAGCCATTGGAATGGTACTGCAAGCCAGTCAAGGGTGGGATATGGTCAAAGGCAGTGGAGAATGCATTTGGAGCTTACACGCCATGTGCTGCTGATACCATCGTCATCGTTATATCTAATTTAGTCCTATTTGGACTGTGCTTCAATCGGCTATGGAGGATAAAGAGAGACCTCTCGGTTCAGAGGTTTCGTTTGAGGTCGAATTACTACAACTATGTGTTGGCGTTGTTGGGTCTCTATTGCACTGTTGAGACTGTAATCAGATTGATTATGGGAATCTCTGCTTATAACTTGGATGGTCAGAATAGCCTAGCTCCTTACGAGGTACGAAAGAAGGCGTTTTACGCTTTGAAGGATCCTATGAATGGGTGGTTTGTTCATTAATGTTGAAATATGTGCGCAGATTGTTTCACTGCTTATCGAGGCTGTGGCATGGTTCACTTTGCTTGCAATGATCGTAGTGGAGACGAAGGTCTATATACGCGAATCACGATGGGCTGTAAGATTTGGGGTGGTTTATGTTTTGGTCGCTGATGCTGTGATGCTAACCTTCGCTGTTTCCGCAGCAGAGTATTATGATAAGTAAGTCTGGGCAGGATGCGTGAGTTGAGCTATGTAAGAAAACTGTGATTGGTTAGAAATGGGTGAACTTACGATCTATTTTGACTTTGCAGGACCAACTTGTCTTTGTTCGTCAGCGAAGTTGCTGTTCAGGTATCCTTTTCACATCCTTGTTGCAAATAGCTGAATTGTCTATCTATGTTGAGTCCACACAAGGAGCTGTGATGTGTTAACTGTTGTAGGAATTTGATTGACTTTGCATCTGATGCAGGTTTTATTTGGCGTGCTTTTGCTATTTTATATCCCCGAATTGGATCCTTACCCGGGATATACGCCTCTAAGAAACGAATATGTGGACGAAACTGCCTATGAAGAACTTCCCGGCGAGGAACAAGTGTGTCCTGAGCAGAGAGCCAATATATTAGCTAGTATGTGATCGAAAGATTCGCATTTGTCATTGTTTCATCATCTTAGTTTGCTTGATATGCTGTTCAAGAAAGTATTTCCCTAATGCTGTATTTTTCCACTTTGTTTTGTTTGCGTAGGAGTCATTTTCTCATGGATGAACCCAATCATGAAGCTGGGTTATAGAAGGCCTCTGACGGAGAAGGATGTTTGGAAATTGGATACTTGGGATAGAACAGAGACGCTCATCACATCGTATGTACTATGAATGAACCCCATTTTTTTTCTTGAAAGAAAGTTCATCGCGCAGATAAGTAACTTAGCTTACATGTTTTAGATTTGAGAAATCTTGGGCCGAGGAGATCAAGAAACCCAAACCTTGGCTATTAAGAGCTCTAAATCGCTGCCTTGGAGGCAGGTGAGAATGATTTTCATTGGATTATACGGATGGTACTATCATTTACCGATCTCTGAATGCTGAACGTTTATGACAATCTTAATCGTTTCTTTGTTTTCTGTTACACTATCTCAGGTTCTGGTTTGGAGGTATCTGGAAGGTAAACCACCAATATTCACGCAATTCATCCTTAACTAATTTTAGCTATTACATGATGGAAACCTTTTGATAACCTGAACATAATCTTTGCTGACCGTACAGATAGGTAATGATCTTTCACAATTTGTCGGGCCCCTTATATTGAACCGTCTCTTACAGGTCGGCTGCATTCTATTTCTCATTTTCCAATATTACTTTAGACTACAATCTTGGTGTAATATGACTATTGCTACTTTGTGTTACTTTTTTTATTGCAGTCTATGCAAGACGGGGATCCAGCTTGGATAGGTTACATATATGCATTCTCTATTTTTCTTGGAGTGGTATGTAACACTTCCTATATTTTTTTCAGCCTACTAGTCCCACTTAATTTGTATATTTTTATAATTTCATCCTTCTCCATCTTATTGGTTTAAAGCCTGTTCACAATCGGTGTGTAATAAAACTTCTCCGTCTTCAGGTGCTCGGCGTTTTATGCGAAGCTCAGTATTTTCAAAATGTGATGCGTGTTGGGTATCGACTGAGGTCAACTCTGGTATGCAAATTTATTTAAAACATGCTGTGATATTCTGATTTTAGGTTTGTAAGGGAAATATTTTGCAATGATTTTAAGGGTTGATGATCCCCAGTATTTTTCTGCTAAAAAGGCGCACATGTTTTCTAGGTTGCTGCAGTTTTCCGAAAATCTCTCAGACTGACTCATGAAAGCCGCAAGATGTTTGCGACCGGGAAAATTACAAACTTGATGACCACTGATTCCGAAGCTCTTCAGGTACATATTCTGCATTTAAAGGGGTAAACATGTCTTAAGTTGAGAAGAATGCATATAAAACATTGAGGGAATTATATATATATATATATATGTATATATATATATATATGCTGACTCTAGTTCATGGATTTTGCAGCAAATTTGCCAGTCGTTGCACACTCTGTGGTCAGCTCCTTTCCGTATTGTTATCGCACTGATTCTTCTCTATCAGCAGCTCGGCGTCGCTTCACTCCTTGGAGCACTTATGCTTGCTCTTCTCTTCCCCATACAAGTACGATCGTATAATGCTTAACACATAATCTTTCACTCGTTAAATATTTTGCTATGTTGAACAAAACCTAACGATTCGTAAAAAAAAATGGCTGCTTGCCTCAACAGACCCTAATAATCAGTAGGATGCAAAAGCTGACTAGAGAAGGATTGCAACGTACAGACAGGAGAATCGGGCTCATGAACGAAATCCTGGCTGCTATGGACACAGTCAAGTAAGTTTGATAAGTCTCTTCACTTTATTTGATCTCCACGAGCATTTTTTTTCAAATGGAAAATGCACGCCAGGTGTTACGCATGGGAAGACAGTTTTCAATCCAAGGTTCAATCCATACGAAACGACGAACTGTCTTGGTACCGTAGTGCCCAGCTTCTCGGATCTGTAAGATCTCTCTCTCTCTCTCTCTCTCTCTCTCTCTCTCTCTCTCTCTCTCTGTGTGTGTGTGTGTGTGTGTGTCTCTCCCCTCTCACCCTCTCTCTCTCTCGTTAACTTATAGATTATCACTCTCTATCAATTCTTAATGACGCTTTCTTTGAACTACAGTTGAACAGCTTCATACTCAACAGTATCCCAGTCCTGGTGATTGTGGTTTCGTTTGGGGTATTCACTTTACTCGGAGGAGATCTCACACCCGCACGAGCTTTTACGTCTCTTTCGCTGTTTGCTGTCCTCAGATTCCCGCTTTTCATGCTTCCCAATATAATAACTCAGGTATGTTATTGCTTCGTATTTAATTAACTACAACGGAAAAGCTCCCAATAGAAAAGGTCCTTGTTTCATAAACTGCTAAGAACTCTGATATTTTCCAGGTTGTTAATGCAAACGTTTCTTTGAAACGCCTCGAGGAACTTCTCCTGGCCGAGGATCGCATTCTTTTGCCCAACCCACCTCTCGATCCGAAATTACCAGCAATCTCAATCAAGAATGGATTTTTCTCTTGGGACTCAAAGGTTCTCATTCGTGCCTTGTTACGTTATTTCGACTTGAAGTATTTTTCTCGAGTTTGCTGAAAGCGTATTTATGGTTATATAGGCAGAGCGTCCTACATTGTCGAATGTTAACTTGGACGTGCCTGTTGGGAGCTTAGTGGCTATTGTGGGCAGTACCGGCGAAGGTAAGACATCGCTTGTATCAGCTATGTTAGGCGAGCTGCCTCCTATTTCAGATGCTTCTGTTGTTATAAGAGGAAAAGTCGCCTACGTATCTCAGATTTCTTGGATCTTCAATGCAACTGTAAGTGTAGAAATACAAAAGAAAAATGTGTTCTTTACGTACTCTTTTCTATATCGATAGTTGTATTATTCCTTTTGTTATTAGGTGCGTGACAATATATTGTTTGGTTCACCGTTCGAGCGTGCCAAGTATGAGAAGGCAATAGACGTGACTTCGCTGCAGCATGACCTTGAAGTATTGCCTGTAAGAATAATGCTACGCTTAGCTATTCATTTGCTTGCTTTTCAGAAATTTTTATCGCCAAATGTTGAAGTTTTGAAATCACTGTAAGGGTGGCGATCTCACTGAAATTGGGGAGCGTGGTGTGAACATCAGCGGAGGACAAAAGCAGAGAGTTTCGATGGCTAGAGCTGTTTATTCTGATTCAGATGTTTATATATTCGATGACCCTCTGAGCGCCCTCGATGCTCATGTTGGACGCCATGTAAGTATACCCATTATTAATTGATGGGATATTGGGATACAAAATGTGAACTTTTGGCCGACTTGCAAAAAAGTTCAGGAATAAATATTCTGGCAATTGCAGATACTTTTATAATTTGCACTTCATTTTTCTCGTCTTCTTCATCGTCTGTAGGTCTTTGAAAAGTGCATCAAAGGAGAATTGAGAGGGAAAACAAGGGTTCTCGTGACAAACCAGCTGCATTTTCTATCTCAAGTGGATAAAATTCTTTTGGTGCACGACGGTATGGTTAAGGAGGAAGGAACGTTCGACGAGCTTTCGAACAATGGCGTGCTTTTCCAGAAACTGATGGAGAATGCTGGGAAAATGGAAGAATATGAGGAAGAGAAGGAAGAAGCTGAAAAAATACTCGAAGATGGAACTCCTAAGCCCATTGCTAATGGTATGAACGGCGAGGATTCCAAAGATGTTGCAGATCAGAAGAAGAAAAAAGAAGGCAAGTCAGTTCTGATCAAGCAAGAGGAACGTGAGACCGGCGTCGTTAGCTGGCACGTGCTGATGAGGTACGATAAACGCTTCATTCAATGCATAAACTCATCTTTTGCATCAATATACTTATAACGGAAACTGCTGCAGGTACAAGAATGCTTTGGGCGGTGCATGGGTGGTAATGATGCTGTTGTTGTTCTACGTAATGATCGAAAGCTTGCGAGTTTCGAGCAGTACGTGGCTGAGTTATTGGACTGATCAAGGCAGCCGTTCGACTAAACACGGGCCTATGTTTTACAATGCTGTCTATTCACTGCTCTCATTCGGTCAAGTACGTAATATCTCCCAGTTATTATGAATCGCCAAGTCTTATGGTATCTTATCGATAGCTAAATTTCCCCGAATTTTCAGGTTCTTGTGACTCTAGCGAATTCGTTTTGGTTGATAACGTCGAGCCTTTATGCGGCTAGAAGACTACACAGTGAGATGCTTAACTCAATCCTTAGGGCTCCAATGGTGTTCTTCCATACGAATCCGCTCGGGCGCATCATTAATAGGTTCGCCAAAGACACGGGCGACATCGATCGGAACGTCGCTCCTTTCGCGAGCATGTTCTTGAATCAAATCTTTCAGATCACTTCGACTTTCGTCCTCATTGGGATCGTGAGCACCATGTCTTTGTGGGCCATCATGCCTCTTCTCGTCCTGTTTTACTTCGCCTATCTCTATTACCAGGTAAGCCCTAGTCCTCATTTTCCCTTCTATTGTTAATTCTCATATGCTAATCTTCACAAGAAAGCTAGAATTCGTGTTTATCTAACACATGCATCCATATTGTTGGAATCATCCTCTTTCATTATATAGCAAATTGGGAATAATATAAATTTAAAATTACACTCCATTCAAGTTTAAGCTTTTAGGGAATTGTTTATTCAACATAGTATTCGTGCCCAGTCCTAAAGGTCATGGGTTTGAATCCCTACGATCGCCTACTGAATGAACATTTCACGTCTAAGGCTAGATAAGAAAGAGACCAGCCCAATAAGGGGGCATAGTGGAAATAAGTTAAGATTAAGTATTATGATACGCTCCCTTCAAGCTTAATAGGGGAATTGGTCCTTCAACAACAATACAGGTAGCCCTAGATTCCCAGTGCGAACTCGCGTTTTTATTTTTTTTATTTTTTTTTTGCAGAGCACGGCCCGAGAAGTGAAGCGGTTAGACTCCGTAACCCGCTCGCCTGTGTACGCCCAGTTCGGGGAAGCCCTCAATGGCCTACCCACAATACGCGCCTACAAGGCGTACGATCGAATGTCTACAATCAACGGCAACTCCATGGACAACAACATACGGTTCACCCTCGTGAACATGTCCGGGAACCGCTGGCTCGCCATCCGCCTCGAGACGGTGGGCGGGCTCATGATATGGCTCACGGCGACTTTCGCCGTTCTGCAGAACAGCCGAGCCGAGAACCAGGAGTCGTTCGCCTCGACCATGGGCCTTCTCCTCAGCTACGCACTAAACATCACCAGCCTACTGACCGGCGTTCTGAGGGTCGCCAGCGTGGCAGAGAACAGCTTCAACGCCGTGGAGCGAGTGGGGACCTACATAGAGCTGCCCGCCGAGGGCAAGCCCGTCGTGGAGGGCAGCCGCCCGCCCCAGGGATGGCCCGCGGAGGGGTCGATAAGGTTCGAGGAGGTTGTGATGAGGTACAGGCCCGAGCTGCCGCCCGTCCTTCACGGGATAAGCTTTACGGTGTATCCGAGCGATAAGGTGGGGATCGTGGGCAGGACGGGGGCGGGAAAGTCGAGCATGCTCAACTCCTTGTTTAGGATCGTTGAGCTTGGGAGGGGAAGGATTTTGATCGACGGCTGTGATATTTCCAAGTTTGGGCTCAAGGATCTTAGGAAGGTTCTCGGGATTATACCCCAAGCGCCCGTTCTTTTCTCAGGTTGGGGCTCGGCACGGGATTTATATCCATGGGTGCAAAAATTACGTGAAATGTGATCGGTTTTTTGTTTTTGCTTTTCGGCAGGGACCATTAGGTTCAATCTCGACCCTTTCAATGAGCACAACGACGCTGATTTGTGGGAGGCGTTGGAGAGGGCCCATCTGAAAGATGTGGTAAGGAGGCTCTCTTTGGGACTCGACGCCGAGGTATGTTATCTGTAGCTAATAAATATACTGCCCGATAGTGTGAAGAGACGTAAATGCCCTTCGATATCTAGGTTTCGGAAGCGGGGGAGAACTTCAGCGTAGGGCAGCGGCAGCTGTTGAGTCTCTCTCGAGCGTTGCTTCGAAGGTCGAAGATTTTGGTGCTCGACGAAGCGACGGCAGCCGTTGATGTTAGAACGGATGCCCTCATACAGAAGACCATTCGCGAGGAGTTCAAGACGTGCACGATGCTGATAATCGCTCACCGTTTGAATACTATCATCGATTGCGACCGAGTCCTTCTCCTCGATGCTGGCCAGGTATGAGCCGTTGGTCGGTGGTAGCTTTATGGTTAACATTGATAACAGTGTTATACTACCTATGTTATGCAAATGGATATAAACATAATCTAAAATTACACGTCTAAGGCCAGATAACATAGGATTCAGCCTAGGCGTGGTGTTGGAAATATAATATGCATAATTAAACACTCACTTCAAGCTTGAGCTTTTAGGTGGAGTGGACATTTAAACATGAACGATGTCTTACACGGGCATTTTTCTATTATGGGTGTTGTGAGGATTTGAACTCAGCACAAATCATAGGGCTTAAACTCCAATACCGTATTAAATTGCTGGTTCCATCCTAAAACCAATTGGGCCTCTTTCAATTATATATTACACGAAGTTTTACATGATTTTTTTAAAATCACTGGCATTTCTTGAACCATTCATTTCGCCTTTTAATTTTTCGAAAAGAAACATAAAATACCGTCATTGCAGATAGTGGAATACGATACCCCTGAAACGCTCCTGCAAAACCAAGAAAGCGCATTCTCCAAGATGGTTCAAAGCACGGGCGCAGCGAACGCAGAGTACCTCCGCGGCTTAGTAGTCAGAGACGGAGGAAAACACGAGGAGATCGACGAGCAGCAAATCGCCGGCCAGCAGCAGCAGAGGAGATGGCTCGCCTCGTCTCGGTGGGCGGCCGCGGCTCAGTTCGCGTTGGCCGTCAGCCTCACTTCTTCGCAGAACGATTTGGTGCGCTTAGACGCCTACGGCGATGGAGGAGAAGAAGGCAGCAGTAGCAGCGTGCTGAGGAAGACGAGGGACGCCGTAATAACTCTCAAGGACGTTTTGGAAGGTAAGCACAGCAAAGAGATCGAGGAAGACCTCGAGAGGCATAACGTGCCTGGGGATCGTTGGTGGTCGTCTCTGTACAAGATGATCGAAGGTATAGACTCATAACAGTTTGAAATCATTGCATGCATGATTGTGTTGTTACTACAGTAAATGAAAATATGCTTTTTTCGTTTTTCTTTTTTTTTTCAGGTCTTGCTGTTATGAGCAGGCTTAATCGAAATAAGCTTCATGAAGGGGACGGATTTGAAGATAGAACCATTAATTGGGATCAAATTGACATGTAGTAGGCTTCTTTTGTGGTAGTGTTATATGAGTTTTGAGCTGTGATTTTAACTTCTGGGAATCAAATATGGTTCTCCTTCTTGAAGTGGAACTGTGTCCACAGAACTGCCTTGCTTGAGAAAGAGGAGGCACTTTGGTTCTGTGTAATAAATGTCAGCTTATAACCCCTTATTTTGCCAGTTATTTCTGCAAAATGTCATTTAGTTCTCACGGACTTGGTTCTAATAGGAGCTTTATTGTCAGCTATATGTCTACTTTGGTTTCCAATGTGATTAATCTAAATGACCAATGTGTCTTCGAATTCATTCATTAGCTTAGTTTAGATTAGACCTATCCCTAGACTAAAAACAAACTCTATTTAGACTCGAGTGAAAACTTCCAAGAAAAAAAGGAAGACTACATACAAACTTGTAGCATTTGTATTATTTGTATTACTTATAAGCCAATTAATCCCAACCCAACCACAAGCAAAAGTGCAATGTGTGGTTAGGATTTTTTTGATTGTTAGTTTCTGTTGACGTATGAGGTTACGTCATACGTTATGTAAGAAATGTTCACGTGCCATCGGAGTCAACGAACATGAGAAAATGGTTTGACTTGACACAGTTCATAATGAAAAGAAGCTCTACTGATAGCTTATAATCACTTTCGTTGATCATTCTTTGAGCTTGAAAGAATTACTAACTATATCGGCGTTCATTCTATCGTATCTAACTTCAGTGATTGAGGCACTGTTTTGTTATTTGATCTTTTCTTTTTCTGATTCAAGAAAAATGAAAGGTGAGCTTTTTCTTGGACTGATATGGACTGTCGTAAGCAATGACGCTTCTATCTTACTCTTACTTTGTCTGTGTCCCTTTGTTTTTCAGTCCTACGTGTTTTCTTGATTCTCTGACTTAGTTTACTGACCGCATTTATTTGTTTATATATTGATGTCTTTGGTTCGTGAGGTGATTGGGAAGCTCAAGAACTGGTGGTTCGAACAAAATTCAAAATCACTGAGTTCCGTTTCATGCATGCGAGGTATTTGATAATTGTCTTGCCTGCTGTTATAATAATCTTTTATCTCTTCAAATTCTTATCCATGCTATTGATGATTGACTTTACCTTGAGCATGCTTCATGCAGGAAATACAAACACCTGGGGAAGGAAAAAAAAGCGATAAAATAGCAAGAAAAAAGGTCTCAAAATCTCGTTGATTTTGCAGACTAGAAAAACATGGGATTTGAGGAGCCCTTGAAATGGTTTTGCCGCCCAGTGGCTAACGGTGTTTGGGCTCGAGAAACAGACAGTGCTTTTGGCGCCTATACACCTTGTGCAATTGGCTCTGTTGTGGGAAATGCGTCACATATTGTCCTCTTAAGCCTTTGCTTGTACAGATTATGGCTGATCAAGACTAACCCGAAGATAAAAAGATTCTGCTTGAGATCAAAGTTGTTCAACTATGCATTGGTTGCTCTATCCATTCTCTGTGCTGCTGAACCATTTCTTAGATTGGTCATGGGAGTATCGATCTTTAACTTGGACAAAGACACCGGCCTGGCTCCTTTCGAGGTGACACATCGATAATTGCTTCCCCCCATAACGATTTTCTGTAATTTGATTTTGAAATGGATGTTACCTACCTTTGCAGATTGTTCATTTGGGGATTGAACTGATGTCGTGGTGTTCCTTGATTCTTTTGCTGCTTATGGAAACCAAAATCTACGTGAAAGAGTTTAGGTGGTACATAAGATTCGGATTGCTGTATGTGTTAGTTGGAGATGCAGTTGTACTCAATTTCATCTTCCCACTGAAGGATTTCTATCCCAGGTATAACCTCTTACACGAAGCTCATAACTTTCAAATTTATGAACAACGCCATGTGTCTGCTTAAAGCATTGTGAGGTTCCATACCAACTCTGTTTTCTGCAAATACTGCAGTGTTAAACCCATTCCCAGAATATTTTACTGGACAGTAATCTCCTCGATTTCTCTTCTTTCTTGCTTATGATTTACCAGTGGACTCGTTTTGCAGGTCCATACTGTACTTATGCATCATTTCAGTCTTCTTCCAGGTAATTTTTCGTATCTCATTGAGCATTGAAGAAAAAACTTACATATGCATTGCAAATGTCCCAAAATTTATGGTGATAAATGGCCACGATGCAGGTTTTGTTTGCGATTTGCCTTATATTCTACATTCCGAGTTTGGATTTGTACCCGGGATATATACCTCTGCCGAGTGGTTCAAATGATGGCACCAAACACGAAAGGCTTCTGATAGAGGATGTTTGTCCTGAGAGATATGCCAATATATTTTCCAGTAAAGTTTTGACACTACTACAATTTGCTCATTTCTATCGAATCCCTAGAAATATTTCTTATTATGCTTCACCAACTAGTGTTTTCTTTGTAGCAATATTAGTTTTAACTACTGCTTACGACTATCGTGGTCATCTGCTGATAGGGATTTATTTCGACTGGATGACTCCATTGATGCGTCAAGGCTACGAAAAGCCAATATCAGAAAAGGATGTTTGGAAGTTAGATTCGTGGGATCTGACGGATACGTTGATTAAAAAGTTTGTACCAAACTCTTTGATGATATGAATCATATATGCATGCATGGCATGAAATAAGCTGCTTAATCAGATGTGCTGACTAGTACTTTTACTTTTCTTTCAGATTTCAGAAATCATGGGACGAAGAATCTAAACGAACAAAACCATGGCTTTTGCGTGCTTTGAACCGCAGCCTTGGAGGGAGGTGTGGGATCTTAGAACTAATATTCGTTTACAAAATCATAAATGCATTCTACAATTCTGTGACCATCTTTACCTTATGCAGGTTCTGGTTTGGAGGATTCTTCAAGGTATAGAACAGTTCGTTTTTTTGTTTCTTGAATAACTGAGATATGGTGTCGAATTTGACATTGTTTTATTCATAGTTAATTTGTTTTGTTCTGGCGCTAAAATAACTCGCAGATCGGAAACGATCTCGCACAGCTCTCAGGACCCGTGCTACTGAACCATCTTCTAAAGGTTTACCATCTAATCTAATACTATCAATATATTCACTGTAAAAGAATCATAAATATCAATACCAAGTGCCTAACACTTGCATTTCTGAATGGTACATTGTTCGAATATCCGAAGAAATTTTAGATAAGCACTTCTGAGATGGGCATCAATCATTATGCCAGAAATTTCCTCAGAGTTTAGTGAACTGTTTTTGCTTTTGTAATCCGTTCATTATTCCCTACAGTCACTGGAAAGTGGTGATTCGGCTTGGATCGGTTACGTCTACGCACTGTCCATCTTATTCAGCGTGGTATGCTCTCTCTCTCTCTCTCTCTCTCTCTCTCTCTCTCTCTCTATATATATATATATATATATATATATATATATGAAACTCCTGAATATTGCAGTCACTAGGAGTGCTTTGTGAGGCTCAATACTTTCAGAATGTCATGCGTGTTGGTTTCAGACTAAGAGCCACTCTGGTAATTTCCATCAATATTCCTGTATCAGTTATTATGTTACGAATCGATCGATGTTTCGAAATTTATTTATCTTATTCATATTCGAGGTTGCTCCCAACCATTATCATTGACTTGGGATAAACACTTCAGCCTTATTCAAAATCATTTGTAAATTTCTTTCTAGGTTGCTGCCATCTTTCGTAAAACACTGAGGCTAACGTACGAAAGTCGTAAGAAGTTTTCATCTGGAAAAATAACAAATATGATGACAACTGATGCAAATGCACTTCAGGTATTCGAAAAATGTCAACTATTAATTTCGTTCTCTTTCAAAACTCCTTTTAACTATGCTAACTAATATAATATTCAACTGTGTTGTTGTTCAGCAAATATGCCAACAGCTCCATGGTTTATGGTCTTCACCGTTTCGAATAGTTATGGCGATGGCTCTTCTTTACCAGCAGTTAGGCGTAGCTTCACTGCTCGGCGCTCTTATGTTAGTTCTTATGTTCCCCCTCCAGGTAATAATATGCTTCGCCATAGTCAAGTTATAAATATGTCCCTACTCATGTTACACAGTTGGAACATAGTTAACACTACATTTGACCAAATACAGACGTTTATAATTAGCAAGATGAGAAGACTATCCAAGGAGGGATTACTACGTACTGACAAGAGAGTCGGACTAATGAACGAAATTTTAGCTGCAATGGACACTGTAAAGTACGTAATCATTTTGGTAACATCCTATTTTTTGAATATGTGTTTAATGGTATTTCTAAGCTACTCAATGGGACCAATAACAGATATTATGCATGGGAAGAGAGCTTCAAATCTAAAGTTCAAACCATGAGAAATGATGAACTAGCATGGTTCAAGAAATCACAACTGCTGTCAGCGGTAACTATCTGAATGGTCTCCGTGTTAATACAAAACAGATACAAATCTTTGTTTTCTTATCCTTTTTTCTTTACGTATTGGTTTTGCAGTGCAATACGTTCATATTGAACAGTATCCCTGTTGTGGTGACGGTGGTCTCTTTCGGGGCATTCACGTTGCTTGGAGGAGATCTGACACCTTCACGAGCTTTTACGTCGCTTTCTTTATTTTCTGTTCTGAGACAACCCCTTAATATGCTACCTAATCTGATCACACAGGTTCATTACACATCATTCTTACATGTTACGTCTTTCTCGAATGCTAAAATCCCGCAGATTATGTACTGTCTGTAAGATTCTGACATGGGGTTGTGCATCTTTTCCAGGTTGTCAACGCTAATGTATCACTACAGCGATTAGAAGAGTTATTACTCGCTGAAGAAAGACTCCTATTACCTAATCCTCCCCTCGAACCAACGCTTCCAGCTATCTCAATCAAGAATGGATCATTTTCATGGGACTCTCAGGTAATAGTCTAAATAGAAATTATGGCAAAAAATCAAGATATTGCGAAACTAAAAAAAAAATCATGTTGACCGTATTACAGGCTGAAACACCAACTTTATCCGACATTAATTTGGATATATCAGTAGGGAGCTTAGTTGCAGTAGTTGGTGGCACTGGAGAAGGAAAAACATCATTAGTTTCGGCAATGCTTGGCGAGATTCCTACTTTGGGAGATGATAGTGTTCGTGTAATAAGAGGATCTGTTGCTTACGTTCCTCAAACATCATGGATTTTTAATGCTACGGTGAGCTTTATAGAATTGTCTGTGTTAGAAGATGGCCACGGCCAGGGAAATGTTTTTATTCCTGTACTTTTTTTCTTAACATACAGGTTCGCGAGAACATATTGTTTGGATCACGTTTCGAACCTGAGAGATATTGGAAGGCCATAGACGTAACAGCGATGCGCCATGACCTCGATTTGCTTCCTGTTAAGTGTCTCATATATTTATTTGGCGTAACGTTTTTGTTTATTCTCTTATGATTTGTATTTAAATAAGCTTTTTCGTCGTTCCATGTTCCTCTATAGGGTCGTGATCTTACTGAGATTGGTGAAAGAGGAGTAAACATCAGCGGAGGACAAAAGCAAAGAGTATCGATGGCAAGGGCCGTATATTCGAGCTCTGATGTCTATGTTTTCGATGACCCTTTAAGTGCTTTGGATGCACATGTTGCTCGACAGGTACTTACTTTGTCAGTTGTCGAAGTATATGATTTCAACGTCCATAATATGTCATGTAAAATTATACCCTTTTTCTGCTTGATGAAATGGTAAGAAATTGAACAGGTTTTCTACAGCTGCATTAAGGAGGCACTAGCAGGGAAAACTCGTGTCCTTGTCACGAATCAGTTGCATTTTCTTCCCCACGTGGATAGAATTATTGTCGTCTCAGAGGGCAAAGTAAAAGAGGAGGGTACCTTCGAGGAGCTCTCTGCGAACGGTACTATTTTCAAGAAATTAATGGAAAACGCTGGAAAAATGGAAGAAAACACACACGAAAATGGAGAAACGGCGACGAACACGTCCAAGGAATCATACGTTGATGCTCCTGTTGAGGACTCAAACGAGGTATCAGAAGATGCAAACTTGATCCGTAAAAGAAAGCAAGCCAAATCTGTCTTAATCAGACAAGAAGAAAGAGAAACTGGAATAGTAAGCTGGAGCGTTTTAATGAGGCGAGTGACGACCCATATCGTCCCCTTTTTCATTTTTTGCGTAAATTGGTTCCATTAGTTCTTACTTCAATCTCCTTCATCTGCCGTCCTTTCGCAGGTATAAGCAAGCATTAGGCGGCTTGTGGGTGGTAATGATATTGTTAGCTTGTTACACTTTAACCGAAGTCCTTCGAGTCTCAAGTAGTACGTGGCTGAGCGTATGGACAAAACACAGCGCATCGACGAGTTCAAATGCTGGTTTTTACATTCTTGTTTATGCACTACTGTCCTTTGGCCAGGTACTATACTGTGCTGCGCTACGAATATTTTTTAATCGTTTTTTTTTCTTTTCCAATTTAACGTAGACATCATGCAACGCTATGCGCAGGTGCTTGTTACACTGACGAATTCTTTCTGGCTGATCCTATCGAGCCTCAATGCTTCTAGAAGGCTCCACGACACGATGCTGAAAGCCATACTGAAAGCTCCCATGGTGTTCTTCCATACGAACCCTTTGGGACGTGTAATAAACAGATTCGCTAAAGACCTCGGCGACATCGATCGAAACGTAGCGAATTTCCTCAATATGTTCCTCGGCCAGTTTTGGCAGCTGCTGTCTACTTTCGTGCTCATAGGGACTGTGAGCATGGTCTCTCTATGGGCCATAATGCCCCTACTCATCTTGTTCTACGCTGCCTATCTCTATTACCAGGTCTGTTCTCTATCCCATGATAATTCCTCATAATGCAATGAAATCGAATTATAAATTTTTTATTTTTTGACGGTTGTAATATTATATTGTCTATAGAGCACATCCCGGGAAGTGAAACGCCTGGATTCGATAACTCGCTCGCCCGTATATGCACAGTTCGGCGAAGCCCTAAACGGGCTGTCAACGATTCGTGCTTATAAAGCGTACGACAGAATGGCCCACATCAATGGAAAGTCCATGGACAACAACGTGAGGTTCACGCTGGCCAACGTAAGCTCGAACCGATGGCTCACGATAAGGCTCGAAACCTTAGGAGGAGTCATGATATGGCTCACGGCGACCTTCGCAGTGATGCAGAACCAAAGGGCCGAGAATCAAGTGGCATTTGCGTCCACCATGGGCTTGCTTTTGAGCTACTCGTTGAACATCACAAACTTGCTCAGCAACGCCCTTAGGCAGGCGAGTCGGGCCGAAAACAGCCTCAATGCTGTCGAGCGCGTGGGGACCTACATTGACCTTCCTTGCGAAGCGCCCGACGTGGTCGAGGCCGAGCGGGCCCCGCCGCCGGGCTGGCCCGCGTTGGGGCTAATCGAGTTCGAAGGCGTTTGCTTGAGGTACAGGCCGGGCCTTCCTTGCGTGCTCAAGGGGCTGAGCTTCGCCGTTCAGCCGCACCACAAGGTGGGCGTAGTTGGGAGGACGGGCGCGGGAAAATCGAGCGTGATCAACGCTTTGTTTCGTATCGTGGAGATCGAGAAGGGGAAAATTTTAATCGATGGTTTGGATGTTTCGAAATTAGGGTTGAGGGATCTGCGTAAGGTTCTTAGCATAATACCTCAGTCTCCCGTTCTTTTCTCGGGTATGAACTCCTTTCTCCGAGGCTTTTCACACACACAAACACACACACGGATATATGTATATAGCAGCTTAAGCCTCTAAACTTGCTTATTCTATAGGTACGGTTCGTTTCAATCTCGACCCTTTTGGCGAGCACGGCGATGCAGATATGTGGGAAGCGCTCGAGCGTGCGCACTTGAAGGAATTCATCAGCAGAAATGGCCGTGGCTTGGATGCTGAGGTATGACGACTAAGGATTTTCCTGCTTGTCTGATAATATGATTGCAAGAAAAAAAAGGAAAAATTTCTAACGAATCTGACGTATATATTAAGGTTATGGAAGGTGGTGAGAATTTTAGCGTGGGGCAAAGGCAGCTGCTGAGCCTGGCTCGGGCTTTGCTCCGTAGGTCGAAGATTTTGGTGCTTGACGAAGCGACTGCCGCCGTAGATGTTCGAACGGATGCGCTGATCCAAAAGACGATCAGAAAGGAGTTCAAATCTTGCACTATGCTCACCATCGCCCATCGCCTCAACACTATCATCGACAGTGATCGGATACTCGTTCTTGACGCTGGTCAGGTATTAAGAAATACCATATTAGCCTTTTCTCGGGCCTAAGTTAGAGCGTCAAAGGTGATCGTAGACTTCAATTCCTTATTACAACAATTTTTTTTGTGGGTCCTGTGCTATATGTAAAGGGTCTCCTGAACAGGACCCCCTTTATACAGCAGGAGGCTACTCTGTAAAATGACAAAAATACTCATAAATTTTAAGGTTGTTGATTGAAAAGTGCTATTTTCTAAAGGAACTTTGGGTCGAAGACATTTTTTTCAGAAAGAAATCCTTTACAGGTGGTTGAGTACGACACGCCCGAAAATCTCCTCGACGACGGCGCAAGCGCCTTCTCGAAGATGGTGGAGAGCACGGGAAAGGCGAGCTCTCAGCACCTGCGCAGCTTAGTGTTAGAAAACGGCAATAAGCGCAAAAATAGTACGACGACGACGATGATGCGCAGCGTCGAAGGCGATGAAGTGAGGTGGCTAATGTCCTCGCAATGGAATGCTCTTTCGTCCGAGCTGAGAGTTATTGAGTCTGGGAAAATTACCGAGGAAAACATCGTAAAAAAGATAAAGGATGCGGTAGTAATCTTACGTGAGGTTTTGGCAGGAAAATACGATGGAGACGTCGAGGTGGCGCTTTGCGAATCGGAGGTGCCGAGGCAGCGATGGTGGTCGGCGTTTTATAGAGTGATCGAAGGTGATGTGAAAGTGACGTCACTGTTTCATGATAATATTACATATATATAATAATCTATTATCTATTTTGTATTTTTCAGGGCTTGCTGAGGTTAGCAGGTTGGGAAGAAATGGACAACAGAGTGGGAATGGATTAGAATATTATGATGATGAATCATAGTTAGAGTAATGATGATGATTATGATTGAAATTTAGAGCTAGACAAGCATTGTGCGACGAGTTTTTAACACCATGTACTGAAAAAAAAGGAACAAATAAGGTTATATGACGTTATGTGCATTCAACTCTGTTCAGTGTTGTCCACTTTGAATGATTGTATTCAGAAATAAATAAAATGAGTCGGGTCGGGTCGGCTGATGCATGAAGGAACATGCAAAGTATGTAATATCTCCATCATGTCGTGGACTAACTATTGGCGGATGTGATCCTTTGTCCCAAACCCATGTCCCAATGTGTGTACCAAATCACCGGATGTTGACACTTGTCAAATCCTGAGAAATTGTTTTAATTATTTTTTTTAATTACATAATCTATCAAGTTATAAAATAATTCTTATTTCATGTCATTTATATGATAAAAACAAATAAACAACACTAAATAATTCTTCATTACGATCAAATTGATACCCATATCTTATATTTTTCGATATCTATAAAAATTATTTTTTCATATATTCTACAATGTGGTACACACATTGGGACAGAGTTTGGGAGAGAGGATCCCATCCGAACTATTGGAGAACTCTATTTAGTGGTCCTGATTTATGATCTTGTTCGAGGCTGATTATTTGATTGCTAATTAAAAAATGTCGTAACTAGAGTGGTATTATTATTACATAATCTGTACCCATTTATTACGACATTATAATGGTTTCTCATTATTGGCACTGTTACTACGTAATAAAGAAACGGCAACTTCTGGCCTCGCCTCAATAACACACGTACGCGAAATAATTTTGTCTAATAAATTATGTTATGTACCCACACGAAAATAAAACAGTAGGGCCTCTCTCGAAATGTAATAATAAGTAGATATATATTTAACTTGTTTTCGCAATAAACAAAAACATTAAAAATGTCCAATTAATATAACAGTAAAAGGAAAATAACAAAGATCCACTTAGAAGAGATGAATAAAGAATCATGAAGCACTAAAAGAAACAACGTGACCACATGGGTTTGCTGGAATACTGATGGGCGTTACTTTCAGACATTGCAAAAGCAATGAATAAATAATTAAACACTTCCTATTGGTGGGATTTTTAGTTCCATGCATCATAAAACTGCCTTAATCTAAGTTTCAAAAATGTTAGAATCTCTACGCAGCATGGAGCATGTTTGAAGCTGAAAGGACCCCACGTGTTTCACAGCGAGCATTAATTGCTCGTACGTAGAGCGGTTGGTGAATACCTCATTAATATAGCAACCGAGAAAAATCAGTACTAAAGACTTTATTTTTTAGGGTTAAACTTGTAGAATCTGATTAAAGAATGGGTTATGTGTCAGGACAGACAAATGGGTAGTTGTGTATCTTGGAGAGTTGACAAAGAAATTAGGTGTCTTATTCTAAATATATATATGCAATGAAAATGATTATATATACTTCCCCAATTGCATCGTGCTCTGTAGTGAGTGAGATATTGCGGTCAGTTGTTTGTCGTACTCATATGAGCCTTAATAACCTCTTGTGGGGTGGTTTTCAACCAGAAAATGGGAAGAAAAGAGCTCTTTGGGGTTTGGTTTTAGCTTCTTCTGCAGCCTTCTTGCATTCTCATCAATTTTCTGGATTCCCAAGGAAAGGAGAACTGAGGAGAAGTGCCATGTTCGATGCTTTTGAGGAAGCTCAGATCGTTTTTGGGGCATCTTTAAGTTTTTTCATAATTTCTTGGTTTTGGGCTTAAGAGCGTGTTGAAATTCAAGACATCATCTTTGTTAGTTGGTTTATTACACTGCTGACATGGCTTGTGTGAAGTTGGGATCCAAAGCTGATGCATTTCAAAGACAAGGCCAGGCATGGTACGTTTCCATCTTCTTTCTGAGCTTCTTCATTTGCTGATACTGAATGAGCCTGAGATTGCTGCTATTTCTGCTTTTCGTCCCAAAATAAAGTTTTTGACCTAATATAAATCTCTCTCTCTCTCTCTCTCTCTCTCTCTCAGGTTCTGCGCCATCGGCCTCCCAAGTGACGTCATTGTCGAAGTCGAGGAAATGTCCTTCCATCTTCACAAGGTATTTTTCTGTGTTTTTGCTCAGTTGTCTAAACATAGCTCTTGAAAGCTGAAACTTATGTTGTCTATGGCAGTTTCCCCTGTCCTCAAGGAGTGGAGTTATGGAGAAGCTCATAAGAGACAACTCGTCATCCTCAGAAGAAGCCGTAATAACAATAAACCTCCCCAACTTCCCAGGCGGACCCAAAACGTTCGAACTCGTCTCAAAGTTCTGCTACGGAGCCAAAACCTTCGAGCTCACCCCTTCCAACGTCGTTCACCTTCGCTTAGCTTCCCAGCACCTCGAAATGACAGAAGAATACGGAGAGAACAATCTCATATCACTGACAGAAAACTTCCTAAGTCAAACAGTCCTAAAAAATTGGAAAGACGCCATAAAAGCCCTTCAGACGTGCGAAGAAGAAGGTGATGTAATGCCACTCACCGAAGAGCTTCAAATCCCTCAAAGATGCATCGATTCTCTGGCCTCAAAAGCGTGCGGGCCCGACCCGACCCTATTCGGGTGGCCCGTGCCGGGTCATCTGTGGAACGGACTCAGCAATGGGGCCCGCTCTGACTGGTGGTTCGAAGACGCATCGGGCCTAAGTTTGTCCCTTTACAAGAAACTGATCTCAGCCATGGAAGCTCATGGGGTGAGGCAAGAAGTTATCGTAGGATCCTTACAGAACTATGCGAGGAAATACTTGCCTGCCCTAAACAGACGTAAAGGGTCAACCAATTCTTCGGCCAGGTCAACTACTACGACGCTGCTGACCGAGGAAGACCAGAAGGTTCTGGTAGAAGAGATTGACCTATTGCTGCCCGTGAAGAAGGGTTTAGTCTCCACGAGATTCTTATTCGGGCTGCTGAGGACGGCCAAGATAATCCGGGCCGATCCCGCTTGCGCGTCGAGCTTGGAGAGGAGAATCGGGCTTCAGCTCGATCGGGCGGCCCTCGACGATCTTTTGATGCCTAACTTTTTTCCCGACTCCATGGAGACTCTGTACGACGTGGACTGTGTCCAACGAATTTTAGACCATTTCTTGGCTTTGAACGACGACGACGCACCGTCAAGCCATGGCAGTGGACCGATGGGTTCGCCGAAGCTCAGCCCAATCACCGCCGTGGCTAAACTCGTCGACGGCTACTTAGGTGAGATTGCGTCGGACGTAAACTTAAAGGTCCCAAAGTTTCAATCCCTTGCTTCTGCTGTTCCTGAAAACGCACGGGGATTAGACGATGGGCTCTATCGAGCGATCGATATATATCTCAAGGTAAGAATATAATTTAACTAACCTTTCGTTATTACACGGGCTATCTTCTCCATTCTTCTATTACCATTTGCTTTTTTCAGTCGCATCCATGGCTGGTCGACTCGGACAGGGAACAGCTATGTCGGCTCATGGACTGTCAGAAGCTGTCGTTAGAAGCCTGCACCCACGCGGCTCAGAACGAGAGGCTCCCATTGAGGGTTATAGTCCAAGTTTTGTTCTTCGAACAGTTACAGATTAGGACTTCGATCGCTAGCTGCTTCTTAGTCTCGGACAACCTCGATGGGTCGAGGCAGGTTAGGAGCGGTGGTGCGAGGGGGCCCGCCGTGGGAGACGGGTGGGCCGACCCGGTTAGGGAAAATCGGGTCTTGAAAGTGGGCATGGACAGTATGAAGATAAGAGTTTCCGAGCTCGAAAAGGAGTGTACGAGCATGAGGCGAGAGATTGAGAAATTGGGCGGTGGTAAAGAGAAGGGAAGGATGGGTTGGGGGAATGTTTCGAAGAGGTTAGGGTTTAGTTTGAAGCCTCAGATGTGCAATGCACGCGAGGGATCTGTTAGTAAATAAAGTAGCGGCGGCGAGAAGGTTGAGCATAAGACGAAAGGGAAACATGGGACTGTAAGGAAAGAAAGGAGATGAGATGATCTTTAAGGAAGTAAAATATGTTTGCTTGCTTTTTGCTGATTGTTGGTACATCAGTTCTTGGTTTCTTTGTTTTGTGTTACTCGTAATATGCTTTGAGCGGTTTTCGAGGTTATCCATGGACAAACGGTTTCAAAATCTGTCCACGGTGGGTGGGAAAATAGAAGGCGAAAACCGAGGGATAGATAGCAGGGTTTTGGGGGTAGAAAGAAGGCCATTTGGCATTTATTTCGAGTTTAGAGGAGATCGCATTTAAATTAGACTAAGATCAACAACTGAAAGGCAGAGAAACCAAGTTTTCAACATATTACAGTAGAGAAGGAATGACTACGAGGTTGTGAAGGATCAGAATCACCTGGGAACCTCAAGATCTGGTCTTTGATCAAGTGCTTCAATTGTTGAATCGTCTGGGAAAGCGTCGGGATAAGTAGCCAAGATTTTCGCCTTCATGCTCCTAGAAAATAAGAATCATGCAAATGAATGAATATGTGTGTGTGTGTGTGTGTGTGTGCGTGTGTGTGTGTGTGCACCAAGTTCACATCAAGCAAACATGAGTGAATGAATGTCTCCCTCCTATCAACACTGGCTTGACATAAACTTCTATCATGTAATAAAAAAGCAGTCAAGAAATTACCAAAAGCTAACATATAGACCAAAGAGGCACGCCTAATAAGCTGAAGGTTGCTAGTAGCACTACGAAAATGGGTTGACGTGATGATCATAAAGGATGCCTTAAGCCTTGTCATGAGGCCAGATCATGATAAGAAAGACTAAGAAGCGGAAGATTCGATGACCAAACAGCAGTTTGTAGGGGATTGAACAATTACTGATCATTCAGATACACCAAATGCTGCAGCTGATGGACTGCTTAGAGTATCTTTTCTAAAATCTATCCGTACAATGTTCATCTCATTGACGATGACGTTGGGAGAAAAACCATATATCGGATTAAGTAGAATAGACCATTTTGACAACGCAATCATTTAGCACAGCACCAATTTCTATACAACAAGAGGAGAGAGACACAAAGCTATTTTCCTAAATTCAAGAGAATTCAAGAGACGCAGACGAAATCGACGCAGACAGTATAAAATATAACCCGAACGTGGCAATTCAATTAGAACAGATACAGTTTCATACCTGAGCTTCTGAAATATGTAATCGAGGTCGGATTTCATAGACCGCAACAGTCGCGTGTTCTTGGAAAACTCGGCAGACACCTCAGCGAAACAATTCTCAGAGTAATCATTAAAATGCGACAGCACCGCGTTACTATCCTGCAACCTTCCCAATCTGAACAAAAGGTTCATCATATGAGGAATATAGAATGTTTCCCTATAGAAGCATAACATAGCATCGATTGAAGACAGATACAACAAACATGATGTGTTGAGTTTGCTTGAGAGACTCCAAATCCTGAGAATCAACAAGCGTCTTAAATTCCCGCGAGATTTCTTCAGACGCCTTTTTAATCGATGCAACTTCTGATTCGTTCATTTCCCAAAAAAAAATCCAGGAACTGTTGCAGAAATTCAGGTCACGAAAAATACAAATGAAAGAGAATCGATTTCTCGATTTACAGCGAGAAGAGGAAGAACCTATGGGCCAATTCTGGGCCTTAATTAAAGTCACTTGTGTTGGGCCTATATACACGTGTTAAAAAAATTGCACTTAACTTTTTTTAGTAAACTCTTGAGTTTAAATTAAAAATAATTTAATACCACATAAAAGTTAGGAGTAGGGTCAAATAAAAAAAAAAAAAGAAAGAATCATGAGCCTCCCCTGCAAGAAGAAAATCCAACATGACAAATTAATTACAAGGGCCAAAATTAAAAGTCAATCCATTTACCTCAATCTACAAGTAACCTCAGAGCTGATAATAATAACTCGCTGCTTCATTAAATGTTCGATAAAAAGTGAATAGAATAGCCAAAAAAGTAATAATGAGGAACCAATATCTTCACGTCTCAAAAGTTTAAGATATCTACGTATGTATTTTGGTTTGCTGCACCTGCAAACTGTACTAGGAAAAGTGGGTTCATTCAAAGTGCAAAGGACAATTGATTTTAGCTTCTGGACCATATAGTAAGTAAATGCGGATGATATAACTTCTTTTTATTTTTCTAGATAAAAACTGCAATTTAAAGCATTTCTTCTTTTATAATTGCAAGAAAATGACGCAAGAGAAACAAACAAATAAATCAAGAAAAACAGTAAAAAAAAAAAAAAAGAAAAAAGCGGCACAGTAGTGAAACAGAGAAGAGCAGGTGAGTTCACGAGACAAACTGAAAAGGAGACGGTAAGCTTAATGTCTCGTCTCATATCGTCTAAATAAAGACAAACTAATAACTGTTTGCCCAAATTCTAACATCAATTGTCAATATAACCAAAAACCCATACAAGCCCAGGTGAAATCAATTAACTATTTTTACCTAACCGATAAATACAATTACAATCGCACCAAAAGATAGGGGCATAATAATATTAATAAGGATTAAAGTTTTAAAACATAACATACACACACCTTGTCAAAGTCGCAAAAGCAGCAGAAGTTTTAAGACGAACATTAAAAAGTTCGAGCAGCGTTTTTAGACAAAAGGAGTCCGATGATTAAAAACCTAAACAGCAGCACTGATGATAAATATCATTACATAGCTTTGCTTTCAGACGAAGGACCAATTGATGAACATAAAAGCCAAGCAGTGATTAGCATCTTCGTCGTCAAGAACCTTCCAAGCAATGGCCTGCTCATACGAAACGGGCCTGCCCATGCTCGACACACAAACCCCAGGCGGCATATAAGCATAGCCCTAAAGAAAGGGTAATCGAAAAATCGAATCTCAGCTAAAACCGAAGAAAACGTAAAAGAAAAAAAAAACCCATCTTTTTCAGTTTTTAGTTACGCAAAAAACCTGCTGCATAATCTTGGAGAACTCAGAGAGGAGAAACTTTCGCCCAGCTTCGTCGAGTATCTTCTCTAGCATTATGTCCTGAAGAGCTACGAGGGTCGTCTCGAGCATGTCCAGCCCAGCTTGGTTTGCAAAAGTAAAAACAGCAGATGCCTGCAAATTTATTTTTTTTTACGTATAATATCTGTCAATGTAATCCTAATAATGACGAAGAAAATTATTTCGACGTACGTTCATCTTCACCGAGCAGCACATAACAGCGTCGTTTTGGCGCCAGAGGTGCTTCAATAGGCCATCGCCGTTACCCTGAGAAGAATCGATCTGAAACAGATCGCCGCCAGTGTGCACCCTGACAAAAATATCTTATTTTTAGTCCTTTAAAAATTCGAGAAATTTTTTTTTTTGTGATCAAGAAAAATGTTTATAATAAATACTTATAGCTCCTGCAAATCCAGCGGGCAAGAGTAGCAGCTTCGGGTGTCCCGGGCAGCGATTTGGGCAGCAAGTTGGAGCCGAGGGGAGACGGAGAAATGGCCATGGCTACCCTTTGCACCGAAGAAACGATGCTTCGAACGTATTGCCTTGCCATCACAGCAACACTTTCTTGGTAGTGGCTTTCGAACATGAACTGAAATGCAATCGTCAGGACAGACCTGAGATTCTGATTGTTGTTGTTCGTATTCCTCTCGCCGGGAGAATGGACCCCACCACGACCGCCGACGTCAAGGGCAGAAGCAAGGTCTAATGTTCGACTAGGGTTCTGATTATCCTGCGTTATTACAGAAAAAAAAAAACGACAGTTATTATAGTAAGACGATGAAGTTAAATCAAGAAAAATAACGCAAGGAAGGAGATCTAACTGATTTAGCTTCCAAGGGGATGACACGAAAGCCAGAAGCTAGCAGTGGAGCGTCGTCGCCGAACGACTCGTCGATAGAAGCGAAGACGAGCTGAGCACAAGCCCCGAAATTCGTCTCATCGATGCCACTGCATAGCTGAGAATGAGATTTACAAGCCCATCAAATTCAACGCATATCATCAAATATAAATCATTCTTTCCGATATAATCTGATTTGAATTCGATGGAAAACCTGGAGAAGGTACATGTCCCTCGAAAGAGCCAAATCCTCGGGAGAGAATGCATAGCCCTCCAAGCGAACCACCTCAAGGAACTAAAACGCCAGAAAGAGGTTAGAGCATGAAAATATTTGTACTGCTAAACGATTGTAACGAATTTATGACGTAAGAAGTTTTTTCTTACCTCTTCGTTCTCCAAAGTCTGGGCCAAGTGTGAGATGGTCTGAGTGCTAGAGAAGCCGCCAGGCCTCCCACAAGGCACGGCGTAAGCGCTAGACTTGAGAGAAGCTGCTGAGTAGACGTCGATTCCATGGTCAGCCCACTCAGAACGGTGCTCTCTGAGGAATCTAACGAGCAAAGCCGGCGTCACATTCTGCAAAAAATCGTAACATCTTTTACGTCAAGATGTTCTTCAAGGTAATAATCGAGGAAAGAAAGAAGAAAAAAGGGCGATGAAATTCGAACCTGAAGAAGCATGGAAGCCCTTGCACAGAGGACTCCGCCATAGCTAGGGAGCATTGAAAGACTGTTGTAATTGGACGAGCGAGCGAACTTGCTCGGGGAAGAGTTGATTGCTATGGTGACATCTTCGACGCCGTCGCTTCCCATTAAAGCCCACCCATCAGTGGAGAGTCCATTTAAGGCATCGTTGAAGCCCCTAAATAACCATAGGAAAATATTGAAATGAAGTGAGAATGGTAAGTTGTAATTAGATGGTTTTTGAAACTAATTCTCACCGAGACAATCTTTGACTCAGAGCCCTCAGCACAGATGGCTGGCGGCCGCCGCTATTGCACTGGATCTCACCGTTGGCCTCTTGAGAAATTTGACGTATATGGCGCAAAGCCTGCGAAAAGTATCATTAAATGTTTGAGCATTACAAGACAGGTAATAAACATGCCGAATTTAAGGAATCAGGAAAAGGGGGCAAACAGCCAAAGTCATCTTCTGAGCTAAGATCTTGGAAGATTCGTAATAGGGCCTCAAAACCTCGGGAACGGTCGAAACCTAAGAAAGTTGGTAAAAGTTAAAGGATCAAAAGGTACAATCTTCAGATATGAATCGAATCGAATCTTACATCGAAGTCAATGTGATCGACAATGTGAATGATTGAG
This sequence comes from Craterostigma plantagineum, assembly GCA_027422505.1. Taxonomy (NCBI): domain Eukaryota; kingdom Viridiplantae; phylum Streptophyta; class Magnoliopsida; order Lamiales; family Linderniaceae; genus Craterostigma; species Craterostigma plantagineum. Next base: position 27,186,131 of record JAPQWV010000003.1, on the reverse strand, counting down.
CCACCGCCCTCGCATGGACGGATTAGGTAACCACTTGGCAGCATTTCAGCCCTCACAAAGCAGGCAATGGTGGGCCCGCTAGGGCCACCGATCAAAGCTGTTAGCGACCTCTCGCAAATCTGTTGAAGGGAAAACGATAAGTTCTCAGAAAGAATAAAATCTATATTTGGTTAATGAGATACGACTCGACTCCCAAGAAGAATCGCCGAAAAAGGGAAGGGAGTTCGTTAGCTTACCACAATACTGCCATCTTCGAGCGCAGTGGTGTACCTCAGCGTCCAAAAGTCGCGGGAAGACGCCAGAGTTGTAGGCGCATAAACCTAAAAAAGATTCAGAGTATGTCAGAAAAAAGAATCGGGTGAAAGTTTAAGGTAATCAAGAAAGTCCTAAAAAGATTGTTTCCATGCAAAAAAACGACGTACTTGCATGTACACAAGCTCCATAGTCCCTCCATTTCCAGTTGGAATCGAGCTCGCAATATCAACAGAGCGACAATCGCGAAACCAAGAGAGGCGATCTTTGAGAATCTCAGCAAGCTAGAAAAAACCCATTAATAAAATTCGCACTTTCAAGTCAGACGATAATAACCTCCACCGAAGATATTTTTATTACATAAAAAGATTGAATTTTTCAGATGATAAGTTTACCACCTTCGCGGGCTCAAGACCTACGAGGCCACAGGCACGTGCCGCTACGCCCCTACAATTGCGGGAAATAGCAACGATGCCAATAGAATCCGGACCAGGCTAACAACATTAAGAAAAAATAAAAGAAAAAACCGTAAACCTTATAGTTACAGAACGGAAAGAATTATTACAAGAAATTAAGATTGCTAGTAAAAAAGTTCAAACCTTCATCCCAATCATCTGCACCCAGTCAACAGATGTCCCAGTAGCCTTACCAAGGAACTCTGTTAGGGTCTCCTCAGCTATTGCAAGGAGGCTAAAATGGAAGAAGATTGAATAGAGTTTGAAACATATGATGAATAGCAAAATATAGTTAATTATGAGTTATTATTACCCAGCTGGGGTATTAGCATCCCGCTCGGGGTGCTGAGGTGTTGGGTTTTGCTGCTGTTGAGAGCTCATTACAGCAGAATCAGAGCTTGTTTCACCGCCATTTGCACTCACCTGTTATGAGTCATATGTTAGAGAAAAAAAGTTATCAAAGGAAGCTAATCAAAGGACGAGGAAATAGATATACAAAAGCTCAGAAGCTTGCTTGCTTACAGAGTGTATTTGGACCCTCATGAAACCATTTTCGCAGACGAGATGAGTGACTTGTTTCTGAAGACGATCATTCTCTTCCATGAGCAGTTTGTTCATAGCAGACAGCTTTCTGTTTACGGATTGAAGCCGCGTTGATTCTTTCCTTTGCTTCTCACGGCACCTTCAAAGAGACATTGAACAAGTAAATCAACAATTGACTATAAGAAATGATTGTACATCAATCAAAATCAAGGCCCTCTAACTCATCAAGGAGCTCAAATGTTAAGTGAATGGAAACAGAAAAAACCCCAACAAAGAAATGTTTCTTGTAGATGAAACGGATATTACCTTAATATGAAATGAAACCCTCGATCATTTTACAGTTTAGGATCTAGCTTTCCGAAGAACACACCACTCCCAGGGAAAAGAAGTAAAAAAAAATGCACAACATCCAAGAAACTCCCCAAGTTAAAAAGATTATTATACCTTCGATTCTGAAACCAGACTTTGATCTGCTTAGGCTCAATGTTGGACAAAATAGGATATTCCCTGATGAGCTGTTGCCTCCTCATAGAACTGGGCTTTGGACACTCAGCGTAAACCCTTTCAAGGGCGTCAACTTGCTCTGGCGTATACCTCACATACTTGCTAGGATCCATGGCTTAAGTTTTTTGCTTCTTGTTAATATCGCTACTACTCTCTCTTTTGCATGTAAAAGGTAGACTCTCTCATCACAGAGAGCCCCCTTTATCACTCATCTATTACAACAATACAACCTGGTTTTCTCTAGCTTTGTTTTTTAGCACCTTCTTTACTCCTAGTTTTGCTGAGCTTTGTTTTCGAGCGAGCGAAGAGATGGAAAAAAGAAAAGGGTCTCGGTGAATAGTGCGGACAAAATGAGAAGTCTTTGTTAAGCCTTTTTGGTTTTTATGTCTTGAAAATCTCGAGAACATCAGAGAGAGAGAGAGAGACGTTTGTATGTAGTTTGTAAAACCGAAAAAAGTGCAAGAAATGGAGATTTAATTACTTCACAAAGATCAAGCCTTTATCGTTCTTGTCAAGAAGATGATTATCATCTATGTACATAGCTTTCATAATTTCATTCTTGCAAGACAAACTAAAGAGACCAACTTAAATGTTGCCTTAAACCTCCAACTTCAAACCATCAAAGCATATTCCACGAAAGACAAGAGACAAACTTAATCAATACCATCAGAAAAAAAAGAAGAAAGAATGCTATTAGTTTCACATTTCAAATCAGAAAACATACATACAAGAAACAGATCTGCTTTCTTTTGTAGCGAAGAGCATCAGTTCTTTATTTGGAAATTCAAAGACTAAGGTACAGGCGCTGCCTGCGCCTTAGTTCATTGCATATAAGAGTTGAACAAACAAAGATCAAACAATAGGCATAATCATTTCCTTCACATTTAATTAAGATCCGTATTTGTTTTTTTCTTTCTGCAACCTCTCCACTCCACCTTCCAACAGACTGATACGATATTAAATATCCCATTAATACCATTACGGAATATTGCATTTTTTTTCTTTCTCTTTTTTCATGACATGCTAGGAGCTGTATTACTTAAAATTGTTACATATGTTATATTGGAAAAAACGGTGAAAAGATTGAAGATATGAAAGAGATTTGAGGGAGGATAGCTTTATTGGGAGCAGACTTGCAGGTCCATTTATAGGCATAAGTGAAGAACTTGTAGGCGTATTATGAATGTAGCTTCCTCTCTTGGGGAACATTAAATTGTCAAATTTGATTACAATTAGATTTATCCTAACATAATAACGGAAGGCCTTCTTCTTCAGCGTTAATCTGTGTTAAATTTAGAGAATAATCATCATATTATAAAGTATAAAGGCATGGTAATAAATATGGTATATTATTTTGGGAATCTCCTAATAGAATATCAATTTGCCCGTTTGGGCAAACGATGCAGCCCAACAGGAACCCAAGCCCACGTGTTTGGCTATATCTGTAAGTATTATTAGTACTAATATTTTCCGCACACTTTGTGTGCAACGTGCTTAAAAATATAATTATATTTATGTTACTTCAGTTATGATGTTTATAATATTGAATAAATGATTATTTATAAATAAATAAAGTGAAAACTAATTTGTTGGTGTATAATTACGATAACTAAACAATTTAGAAGTGAAATGATAAATTATTAAATTAATTAAATTAAAATAAGATGGTCTAAATTGCAAATAAAATGGCAGACCAAATTGGCAGCTTTTAGCCACCATAAACCCGTTATAATAGAATAGATATGCAAATATATGTATTACTTAAGTTATTTTAAAATAAGATCTAAAATTGTAATATTAAGGGTAAAATTGTAAAAATAATTGACATACCAATTGGCAGTTTTTAAAGCCTAACCTCTTTATATAAGAGAATACATTTCATTCCAATGTGTCCTACCATAGTATAAATTAGTCCTCGTATGGCCGAACGTGATCCTCTGTCTCATTGAGTGTCTCATTGTGTGTACCCACTTATTACATTGCTGACATGAAAATTCTAATATTTTTTAATTAAAATATAAAATGTGAGAGAGAGGAGATAGGAGAGATTAACGTCCAAAGAGAAAAATATTTGTGGTCCCCATTTGCACATGCTAAAATTTAAATTTTTTTCCTTAATCTCTTTGGTTTATTTCTCCGTTACTATTACCAAGATCATACGAAAAGTATTAGTTCTTATAGTTATTATATTTGTATAAATGTTTTCAATAGCCAAATATTGTAGTCCGGCTTTCATCGGAATCCCACATTTATCGATGTTTTCCACCTGTGCTGGTTGATTCGCCGTCATCTTTCTGTGATCTATGGAATGACTTTTGTCTGGAGTAGTGAGTTCGTGCCCACTGTGCTCAACGACAAATTTGACGATATTAAATTTCCCAGATAAACTGACCTTTATCTTCACTTGTGCACCACAACCGCTTCTAGTTTCTGCACGACGATATTTGACGTTCACGTCCCATTTGTCTTTTAGCTTCTGGCCCTCACTAGAACAACAAAGTACCCTGTCTACAAGGTTGCCGCCGTCAATAGGATCACGATGAGCTTTATGCTTCCTTATACCAAATCCAGTCTGACGTTCATACTGGTTATAAAATTTATAACCTTCCTCTTCATTAATTCCACCGATAGTTAGAATTATTGTTTCTACTTGGCGATCGTGTCGTTCATCAATGGCTTTTTCACTATCTTTCGACATAGTAGATTCAACTTCTCTCTCTGATAATTCGTCGTTTGTTTCAAAATCAATCTTGCGACGTGGGGAGGCATTTCATTTATCCTACAAAAAATATTTAATAAGAAGCAGAATAAACAAGATAGAGGACCGACAAAGAAAAAAATTGTATTAAAAATTACCGTGGCCATGTTCTTATCGTAAAATTTATTCGATAAAATTCTGCACTCCAAAATCCCAATTTAAGATTTCTTCTAGGATTACGTAATCCTTGGTTTACCAAATTTAATTAGCTTTCGTTCCATGAAGATAACAGAAAAAATAAGAATGAGAAATATGTTCCATTAAGGAAAATGAAAAATAACCTATAGATATTATTGTGGACCCCATTAACATTTATCTCTCCTAAATTTTAAAGGATTAAAGCAACAAATTTAAGTATCTACCCAAAGTTTTCTCTTTTCAGTTTTAATTTGAAATACAATTTTCTCTCTCTCTTTATACACGTTAATCTCTCCCCTCTCTCACATTTTATTTCTTTTATTTTATTTAAGAAGTATTAGAATTTTCATGTCAGCAATGTAATAAGTGGATATACACGATGAGACACCAATGAGTAGAGCCGGCAATATTACCCACGGCCCGCCCCGCCCCGCCAAAAGGGCGGGGCGGGCGGCGGGCCTAAAAAGCCCGCCCTGTGCGGGCTTCGGCTTCAGCGGGCGGAGGCCGGCCCGCCAATAATAAATATTATATATTAATTGATAAATATATATATATAATTATAAAATTTTTTTATAAATTATATAATTTTTTATACTTTTTTGGTAAGATTTTATAATTTATAAAATTAAAAGATAAATTAATTAATATTTTCTGAAGTTGAAATATATTAAATATATTTTTTATTTATTTTTTTATTTTCAGGTTTTTTTATTTTTTTAAATTTATGCGGGCTAAACCCACCGGGCCCGCGGCCCGCCAGTGGGCGGCGCGGGCCTAGCTTTCTTAACGGAGGGCTAGCCTGCCCCGTCCCGCCAGTGGGCGGGCTTTGGCGGGCTACGGGCCGGCCTTTGACATGTCTAGCAATGAGACAGGGATCTCGTTCGCGTATGGCCAGAGTACGAGGAAAATAAGGCTAGAAATTGAAATACTAACAATATAACAAGGAAATTCTGAGGATTATTTTGTATCTATCTCGGAGTAACAAAATTAATATAAAATATGTACCGCGTGACGTTAGTAAAATTTAAATAGTATGCTTGAACGCAAATTGTTACGAATTCTTAATAATTGTTCAAATCTAGGAATGATTCCATAAACATGATATCATTATTGCGTTAACATGCAATAACCTTTTTATATTGGCCCACAAACAAACAATGGATTAATTATACTTAGGTGTTGTTAATGAATTAACTAGCTACTCCATAATAAGCCAAGCCCCTAGTTTAGTCGTACATTAATCACTGCATATGTTGTTGGAAAAAGAATATAAGCATATGATGTAATAATCTAATTTGTCTTCAATGATAAGAGTTCAAGCTAATAGACTTCTTTCAACCAGACGTGTTGATTTAATTATAAAAGATTTAAAAATGGGTCTTTTTCGTTTTAGGCCCCAAGATAAGTTTCATTAAGATTTTAGGACCCTGTCAGAAAGTTCATAGTTTTAAAGACCCGATTTTTGCAGAACCACTTAAGTGTTCTGCTGTATCACTTCACTGTTCTACAGTACCACTTCATGGATCTACAGTACCACTTCATTGTTATGAAATACCACTTCATTGTTCTCCGATAATAGTTCATATACACTGTATAAGACTTGCGTAAGTTTAGGTCTTTATCTCTAGCATTTCATAAAATCGGGTCCTTAAAACTATGAATTTTCTGACAGGAGCCTGAAACCTAATTATGTTTTGGGGCCTAAAACTTAATTAGCCGAAAAATTTTCAACGTACGTCTCTCTCTCTCCCTCCATCCCTCCCTCTCCCTCTCGTAGGGTTGTCGACCATAGACAAACTTCACAGTCAAGTTGCTTTCTCTTAACTCATCGCTTTCTCTTAACAGCTCACTTTGTTTTCTTTTTGTTTTTCTTTTTGTCCTTTTTTCGTGTTTTGGCTTTTATCTTTTTTTTTCCTTTGCTGCAATTCCCACCGTTGTGCCGTCTCCAACCCTCGGTCTAGGAGCTCGAGTCTCTCGATATTGGAGTTAATTTCTCCTCTTGCAAGTGCTTTCTTCTCCATTTATAGGAGTGTTCTTTTCGAAGAACACAAGAAACTTGAAGTCTACGCGTGAAGAAATTAAAGAGTATCGTAGATTTGGCTTAATAACCACTTATGTGATAGGTTCTTCGGTCCTTTAGGTTGAAGTTCGAGTTTATCGTTTTCTTTCGACTTTCTATTATTTTTCTTTTATTTGGTATTGCTTATATGTGAGGCTTTGTTCTCTACCGTAGACATATCGTAGGGCTATTGAGCTTATGTAAATTTGTTTATGATATGAAAACTTCCGTTTCGAAAAAGAAAGTAGGGTTGTCGAGTCGGCTCATTTTCTAGGCTCGAGCTGCTTGTTCACGAGCTTTCAAGCTCACATGAGCTTTTGTCGAGCCGGCTCGTCGAGCTCACGAGGCGGATCGGCTTATCTTTCACTATTTATAAATTCAATAACATCCTTTCAGATATGTCAATTGGTCAAATTTCTAATATCTGCACATTTGGATTGATGGTGTTGTGTTGTGACGGGTATACAGATTTTGAGTTAATCATTTTTTTCATGAAAAGTTTGAGGATTCTGTAAAATACAATTCCGTTAAAACAGTTTGACTCCGTCATGATCGTGCTAGAAGCTTAGCAAGTGTTTGCTTCATAAGATACTTGGAAAATACTTGGTGTTCTTTATCTTAATAGTAACACCAACACTCGAACGTTGAACAGCAAAAACGAAACTGCTTTTGTAGTTTCTGTTTCAGAAACTAAGTCTGTTCCTCAAGTGTGAAAATCCACTATATATAGCATTCATTAGGCTAAGACAAACAACTCATCAAGACTCTCGCGAAACGGACCTTTCGAAAAATCTCTTAAATCGAATAATCATATTTTCCACTTCAATTCGAATTTTAGTTCACATTCGAATTCAACTAGAATTCCTATTTGAATTTCCAATAATAAAAATCACATCTCCATATATAAGGCGGCTCAAACCACTTTACATTTCCAATGTATTCTCATTCATTTTTTTCCCTCCATAAATTCTTCATTCACCAAGCTCAGTTTATAAGTTCATTTCTTTATAGAATTCCAACAAATGGTTTGCTCTTACTTACACTCTCTGGCTATCTTTATATATGTAGACTTGGGACAGTACGTATAGGCTGGACAATGTGGTGAAATTCTCTGTTCTTCGGGAGATCGGCCATAAACATGACAGATTTATTACATGTTTTCCACCCCCTTGAAGAGAGAAATGGGAAACAAGCTCGATCGAAAAAGTCTCTGTTCATGCGTAGAAGAGTGTCCCTGAATTTTCACCTTTTTGTCACTAAAAAATAATAAACTCAGTTAATAATAATCATAGTGTCACAAATCATTATGTACAACATTTTCCCTTTTTCCTCGTAATGAGTATGAGTGGCACCAAAGATTAAGAATATTATTCGTCAACTTCTCATCAATGAAGCCAAAAGTCAAAGTAAGGTTATTTGCTTGAAAGCGACACTTCAGTTCATTGCAAACATGTTTCTAGTTATGGGAACAAGAATATTTCTTTTAAGGTAAATGAAGAAAAATCACAGAGGCCCATCTATAGTTATGGGCCGCCCATTTACCTTCATATATTTTATTCGAACCACAAGGCAAAACCTCTGCCATTTCCCCTTGAACGAGGGATTACATAAGAGTAAAACAGTTGACTGAAGTTCAGAAAGCAAACCTTAGATCTCATTATTGTAATAATGTACATTTATGTCTGAATCTAATATTCCAACATATATCCTCACTGAACCCATAAAAAACCCTTGAAAGCTGAAGAAATAAATGTCAATCAACAGCAACTAGTTTTTGTTCTAAAGAGATGCTGCTGTACTCTCAAACACTTACTATGATTCAGGCGGAGGCACTTTCTTTCTCTCGTCGTATGTTATCATGCGATTTGTTGTTGGATTCCAACTCATTGTTCTGATTGTCGTTCTTCTTTTGGAAACGTCCTCCAACTCCTCTACTTCTTCGCAGTGCATGCAAATGCCGAGATTCGTGCAAGTACGGCTGCGAAATGGACAAGAAAAAAAAATGATGTTTTCCTGCTTAAACTTCAACCGAAAGCACACTTTCCAACAAGAGATTGGCTTGAAGTAAAGAAAATAGAGATTAAAACAATTGCCTTTCGAGATCTTGCAAGCTTATTTTCCAACTCAGCCTTGGCACGAGACTGTCTTCTTCGCATGATCCCATGATACTGTTTTGCATTGACAAAGACAGGTTCCTCAAGTGAATCAGTCGGCAGAGGAACACCAGCTTGTTGCATTCCCATCATGTGAAGGTGATGAGCCTTGTTTCCGCAAGAAACATAATTATGTCAGTTCTTGCCTATAATAACATGGTCATGGCTAAGGATGCTCAGCAATATATTACCATAGGTGGAGCAGGATAAGGCTGTGTCTCATAGGGAGCAAATATACTTCTGTAGTAAGGATCTGCAAACGGATAAGCAGTTTGTGCCTGCAACATACCAAAGTTCAGATCAAAGTAGTATGACATGGTCAGAACAAGCAGAATCCATGGGCAAGCCTAGTTATGCAGGCAGCTAATGCTCATATACAAATGTATTTCACCTCCACAAAAAAACAAATCACCAGTAGTGATGTTTTCTAAATAGAGAAAAGTTAATTCTCATGATTATCACTATATATTTGATAGTCCAGGAGACTGATGAAGTAGACCTACTTTAGAAGGAACTATAAGTTTAGAAAGATATATCATTGTTTTCTAAATAATGACATGATAATTTGTACTTAAGCGGATACTGGCATTACATTTCCAACTCCAAGTTGAGCAGGTGTGCCATAGGGAAACATCGGGGGTGATGCTACGCCAGGATTAAGGAATCCATTTGTTGAAGGTGAAGAGTGAGACTGGGTCTCTGATTGCTGTTGCTGCTCGTCAGTCTCGCTTTCTGGCAATCGTTCATGGTATTAGATTAGAAAAGACCAACCCATAGAGCAGATAGACAATAAAAAAGAAAAATAAAATGACGAGCAATAAGGATGAATCATTGTATAGCATAAAAGTATGCATAAGGATAGATATATTAATGTTTGATGCAATATGAAGCATGATCAAACCACACATTGCAGGCTCACGGCTTAGACGGTCAAGATAAGGGAATGTGAATATGAAGCCCAAGAAGGGCACACTAAATCTGATATAAACAAAAGATAAATGTCTCACACTCGGTCACAAGGGACTCAAAATCCCTAAAGTGATTCAACAAAAGCAGAAACATTCAGGATTTGAACAACTGAAACAATCATGCTACTTGGATGCATTGCAACTCCATAAATGAATATATTATATCACATCTAACGCCAAACACTTTTTTGCTAAATAATTTTAATCCGAAAAAACAAGCTTTGACTATCCTGATGGCCTTATTAACCTATATCACCTTCAGAAGCCCAACGTTACCGTACTATAAATTCCTTATAAAAACAAAGCATTAACTCCTCCATTCAAAATTACCAGAGAGGCTATGAATCGAAGAGCTCATACTGCTCCTAGATCCTTCCTGAAGGTCACAGCTAGCACTGCAAAACCAGTAATGTCACTCACAGTTGTAAAAAGGTTAAGAGCACAATAAATACCTCAAAAGGAAACCACCAATGAGCAGCAATTATAACTAATCTGAACCATCAACAATTTCAACACGAATAAAAAATTAAAATATTATCATATATGCAATCTTCGATGAAATCCATTGGCTTCATCACATCTGGAATTCATCCAAACGAAAACTCACCTGCCAATAGGCTATTCAATTGATATAGATCGCAGCGTTTTCGCTCCGTCACCTTCCTCTATCGAGAGGTGCGTTGGTGTTATTGGCTGAGGACTTTTCTTTTTATCCCGTGCAGTGGAAAACAGCGAAGTGAAAACTATTCTGATTTTCGCAAAAGGAGCTAATTTCCAATTTTATCCCTCTCGATTTGCTATTCCGTTCCGTGTTCATCATTGAGAACGTTCTAGATTTCGGGCAGCACAAAAGGATTTATTATTGGAAAAGAATTAAAATAGAAATCAAATATGTGGCTAAAAATGTTGTGATCTTTTTGTGAGCAGTGCTAAACCATTAGATGCTTAGTGTGGGACCTTGACGAAGTCTAATTAGGCCCAACTCTTATAAATGGGCTAACTACTTAAGTTTATATTAGCCCAAGCCCAAATTAAGCTTTACTGTCCCCGTTCTATGCAGTTTTATTATAGGGAAATATTTGAATAGAAAGGCCTAATAAAGAATCGAAAATGGTTTGGCTCATGACTAGTTGAACATTTTGCATGACTAAATCAACACTATGAAAAAGGCCATTCCACGCTAATTAACAACCCTCCAATCTCCTAATTCTTGATATAAAATTCCTAAAATGGTAAAATTATAAATTTTAAATAATTATATATCAATTTTTAATCTTGGTTCTGATAATTAAGAAATAATTCAACTTATTTGTATAATGTAACTTCATTTAAATGGTAGAATATAACCCTGGCGGCTCATGTAATGTAATTGAGAGACGTCGTTTGCGACCTTCCAAGGGATGAATGACCAATCAAGTTAATTACAAGTTTATTTGTTAAAGAATTAGAGAAAAACCCATCAACTCCTTTGAGAATCTCCTTCTCCATCTCTCTATTACATTACAACCATCCTTTGCGTTGGCCTGAAAGATCGTTGAATCGTCATGGCTCATTCAGCTCTCTATCAGGTATAGCTTCTCAGTTCATGTTTTTTGTTTTGTTGTTCTTTTTGTCGTTATTTGATTAGTAAAATTGGGGGGTTTTCAACTCTTTGAGATCGTTTTCTGCAGGTCCCATTCGCCGTAGCGATCAACAAAGATACCTCTTTGGCTGGATCCAATTTCAAGGTTATAAGTTTTCTTGCTATCTTATTTATTTATTTTTATGATTTCAGCTTCTGTAATTTTATTCCCGCTGGGTATAGTTGCGTTCAATTGTCAAAGGTGGTCTTCTTCTTCAATTGAAGTTGATGCTTTCTCTTACATGATGATTGACTTATTGCACTATTAGCTAGTTAAGTTCTTAGGTAGTAGTAGTCTTTGCAGCTAAACATTAGAACCACTTTTTAGCAGTTCGTTCCCTTGAAACGGTTTCCTTGTCAGCATTCCCTTTACTTCCCCAGAATTGTTTCTCAAGAATTCAGAGCAATCTTACAAATTATCTCTTGTTTGATCCATCACTTACCATGTCCATTGATCTGCAGAAGAATAACCTGTCCATTAAAGACAAGCTATGGACAACGTTCCAATTACCTTCAGAGTCGTCAAGACTTTCAAGCTCACGGTCTGCAAACCTACCCACCATTTTCATGTCCGTGCAACAAGCAAGCAAAGCTAAGGTCAACATTTCGCCTCTAACCTTGGAAGACGCAAAAGAACCACCGCTACACCTATACAAGAACAAAGAACCTTACATAGGAACCATCGTATCAGTCGAAAGACTCGTCGGTCCCAAAGCTCCAGGAGAGACGTGCCACATTGTGATCGATCACGGCGGTAATGTGCCGTACTGGGAAGGACAAAGCTATGGAATCATTCCTCCCGTAAGTGTAATCTCTTGTAGTAAGTAAGTGTTTGAGTTGTGTTGTAACAAATGTATTGATTCCATTCCAGGGAGAGAACCCTAAAAAGGCAGGTAGCCCACACAATGTGAGGCTATACTCGATAGCTTCGACTAGGTATGGCGACCAATTTGACGGCAAGACGGCCACGCTGTGCGTTCGACGTGCTGTGTATTGCGATCCCGAGACTGGCAAGGAGGACCCTTCGAAGAAAGGCGTTTGCAGCAATTTCTTGTGCGACTCTAAACCCGGCGACAAAGTAAAGATCACGGGTACGTTCTTTGGTGCAGGGCCGGATTTAAGGCTGTGCGTTCTGGTCTATTGCACATGGCCACAAATAATATATAAAATAATTATTGTGAATTTTTTAGTTTGTATTTATTTATGGTCGATGTTTATGCTCGAGGGCCTCACTTTGTTACAACAAGGGGGCCACAAAATTTAGAAAGTGGCCCTTTTGGTGACTCTGCTGACCCTCCTACTCTAGTCATTCGTCGCTTTTCTCCCCTTTGATTCGCTATAGCAGCTTTCAGCCACTTGAATTTTGGAAATTCCCCTTTTATTTTCTCTATCAAACGTATGGCATCTTCTTCATGTTCGTCCATACGTCAAAATCAGATATGTACGCCTCTCTTGTTAACTTCAACCAAAAGTTCATGCTTGAAGGAAGCGTCATATTTTAATTTCATGTAATTTATTTTAAGCACGCCCCCTCACGTCTATACTGATTTCTTTTCTTATCATGCCTTAATCATGGAATTTTCTTATAATGGGTGGTCGTGGGATACATACCAAGGACCTCTTGGTCTAAGCTTTGGTATCATATTGAACGACTACTTCACCTAATTTAAGCTCGAAGGAACTGCATCATGCTTTAATTTTATATAATTTATTTCCAACATCTCTATCTGAACCTCGTCACCCGTAATTTTTTTTTCAGGCCCTTCGGGGAAGATAATGCTCTTGCCCGAAGACGACCCGAAAGCCACGCACATCATGATAGCCACGGGCACTGGGGTGGCGCCCTACCGAGCCTACCTCCGGCGCATGTTCATGGAGGACGTGCCCAACTTCAGGTTCGAAGGACTTGCATGGCTCTTCCTCGGCGTGGCCAACCGCGATAGCCTCCTCTATGACGACGAGTTCTCCGAGTACTCAAAAACCCGCCCCGAGAATTTCAGGTACGAACTCGCTTTGAGCCGAGAGCAGAAAAACAGGGACGGGGGAAAGATGTACGTACAGGACAAGATTGAGGAGCACGGGGAGGAGATATTCGGGCTCTTGGATGGCGGGGCCCATATGTACTTCTGCGGGCTGAAGGGGATGATGCCCGGGATTCAGGAGACGCTGAGGAGGGTGGCTGAGGGTCGGGGGGAGAGCTGGGAAGACAAGCTGAAGAAGCTCAAGAAGAATAAGCAGTGGCATGTTGAGGTTTATTAGATTTGATTTTAAAAGATTGGTTGTTTGTTGGTGCTATTGATTTTGCCAGAATATCTAGTGTTGGACTTTGTGGTCTTCTTGAAGATGTATGTATGATGCTAAGGGCTTGAATATGTGCTTTGCTATTTTGTTTTTTAAATTACTCTAGAGTGCGTTTGGATTCGCGTATTTTGAACGAAATGCTTGATTTTAAATTATAAATTTCAAAATTATAATTTCAAATCCTAATCTTTTGTTTGGCAGCGCTATGATTTCGAAATCCGAATTTCAAAATGGAGCTCGAGCTCGTGAAGCTTGTTGAGCTCGACAGCTACTTTTTTATTTAGAGAAAATAAAATAAAAAATTATAACCAAAAAAAAAGTTTGTGAGTCGGCTTGTGAGATTTCAATTATCCACGATTGTGTTCGAGCTCGTGAATAATGAGTTTGAGCTCTCGGCTCATCGAGCTTTCGAGTCGGTGACGAGCACGAGCCGGCTCGTCAAGCTCTCGGGTCGGCTCGACTCATCGTTCAACCATAATTATTATTATTATTAAATTATTATTATTAAATATTATTATCATTATTATTATATATTACGAAAACTAATTACCAGTTCGGGCAGCTATGTATTATGTACCAAATTACGGTTTAACATAGGTCCCGAATCTTAATAAAATAAAAGACTATAGATGTGAGACGTCAATCGAAGCACTCGGGATTTCATTATATATACGCATATTAAAATTCTATATTGTTTGTGGATCAATATATATTCCGATAGTGCGACTGCGAAATTATTATGACTATAATGGAATAATCTTTAGCAGTGATATGGGGCTAACCCAATCAACGAAATTTATATGTGGGGGAAAGGAAAATTTATATAGCCGGAGAATCGATAAGGTTATGTGCGTAAGGTGCTTATTGAAAGAGAGACTGAAGGGGACGCGTTTGGGACTTGTGGGGGACGTATTTGTGGTATTGGGACGTATTGGGGAAGTCAGGACGTGTTTGGGGACCTGTTTGGGACATTGGGGACCTGTCTGCGACATGCTGAGATGTGTTTGGGACGCGGGGGACCTATCTGGGGCATGTTGAGATGTGTTTGGGACGCTGGGGACGTATTTTGGATGTGTTGGGGACGCGAAAAGGACGTAACAGAAAGTAGGTCCGCGGAGGTCCTTGAGTGGTGCGAACCAAGTTGTGCTCGTGATATGATATAAAGGATGCATAATAAAGACATAAAAAGAGAGAGAGGAGATTACGTGGTTCGGATTCTGTAGAATCCTACGTCCACGGGGCGCTTCAACGTTCTCTTTATCATTCTTAGAAATTACATACTCACTATACTTTCTTTCTCTCTTTTTCTCTCGTAAGAACATGAAAAATGAAGAATACTACAGTTGAGAGATTTTCGTGTGTGATGAAGTGTAAAAATCATGAGAATGCCTTGTGAAAATGGCCAAGTCTTCCTTTTATAGGAGCTCCCAACGGCCTTGAGATTCCTTAGTGATAAGACCTTCTGGGACAACGTGTAATGTGGGCTGTCAGTCTTCAATCGCGTCAGTCGTTGCTTTTTCCTCTATAAAGCCTAAAGCTTACTGCAGAAGCTTCCTTGTCTTTGTGGGTCTTTTCGTTGGGTAGTGTACTGAGGAAGCGTTGTTTTTTTATGGAGTGTTAAATCATTTCTTTAACGGGCCTGACGGGTTCTTATTTATTTTTTTGGCCCATCGTGTATTAGTCCGTATCAACCACTCCCCTACTCTAATTTGTCTTTTGGTACAAAAATAAATTAGAGTAAAGTAACAGGATGGGCCTTACCTCCCTTTTAGTGACCTATCGTAATTACCTCTTGTGGGGATGTATACCAAAGGTTCGGTTAGTGTCTTGGCCCCTCGGAGACCGATATCACGAGTTCGTGGCATGCTCTGTTGGCTGATATGGAGGAAGGAACTACTTCGCTGGTTCACCCGGTTGGATCGCCTGCCGCAGTTCCTATGCTCCCGAAGGTTCTTCTGGTAAGGGACTTCCACGAGGAGATGGCTCCTTCTTCTCCTAAGGACTAGGAGGTCATGGCAGCTCCAGAGGCTGCTCTTGCTTCCAGGGCCCAGAGGGAAGCTGTGGCGAAATTTGAAGCTAAAAAAGAAGAAATGGAGAGTGAGAGGTCTGCGTTGATGGAGCGGCACAGGGGGAACTGCGGAGTTTGGAGGAGTAAGCACTTCTGGAACATTGTGAAGAGGAGCTCTGAAGTTCCTTTGCTAAAGAGCAAGCTGAGTGGGATGAGAGTTTTGAGCGTATGGTGGAGGTGCAAACGGCAGCTGATTTGGCAAATGTGAAGGCCGAAGCGGCATCTTCCTTCAACCGCTGCTGAAGAAATTTTTGTAGGATTTGACGGAGGATCGGTGTCAAGCCTTTTTGAAGGACTTCCCCGTCTTTAAAGGAATTTTTGTCCCTCTCCTGAGGTAATATTTCACGGAGGTTATGGTGCTGGATCCTCGGGAGCTGAGGCCGAGTCATCCCTGCGGGACCTTTCTTATTTTGCATGCTCCAAGGGAGATCCCAAGGCTCTCGAGAATCTTCTAGTTTGGCTCTCTGCTGTAGAAAAACATGCGGAGGTCCCGGCACACTGCTGATTTCGAACGTTGTCCCCAACTCCTCAGAACTTGGTGGAAGACCTTTTGGGACATCTTAGGGCCTGCAATATTTTAGGGGAGCTTAACTCCCCTAGGGGCCTTATGGGGGAACTCCTCTTCGATCCTTGCACTTTGAAGGAGATCCCCAGGTCCTGCTGCACGTTTCTCCGAGCTCCCTGGGATATCCTATTCGTATAGTCCTCTCATCTTCTCATGATGATAGCCTGTAAAGAATACTCTGTCATTCCTTTCGAGACACAATAGTGGGGGGAGCTTAACTCCCCATGTTCGTATGTTTCTTTGGAGTTCCCTTTCTCCTAAATTATATGTCCCGCACGTTTTTATTTGCTTAGCTTTTCTCTTTTTGCTATTTCGGGACTTGATGAATGTTTCGGGGAACATCATTATCGTGGCATGGTTATAGCGCCAACGCGCTTAGTAATTCGTAAGCCAAGTACGAATTGTACACGCCTTTGGTTATAAGGGCCGTCGCCCTTACCCAAAGGTATCATTTATGCGCTAGGCTCTCTCTATCCTTAGCGGATTCAGTAATGTAAGCCCGAAGGTCTTAGATATAAAGTGGGGCTCTCTCCCACTGTTTTACCCTGGTTATAGCGCCAGCTACGCTGAGGTACCTATTCACGTCGCAGGCCTTACTGAGGACCTTTGATGTCCTGTACACCACAGCCCGTCAGCGGTGGCATCTTGTACGTCCTCATGGGCATCTTTCACGTCGCAGACCTGTGGCCTTTGATGTCGGGTACACCGCCGACCCGTCGGTCTTTGGCATCATCTCACGTTGCAGGCTATCAGCCTTTGATGTCTTTGTACGCCGCAGGTCCGTCGACCCTTGGCATCAATTGTATTTTTAGGTGCACTGTTTTCTATATAAAATACTTATATTCCGACAAAGCGGTATTTCCTTAGGGACATAATTAGTTTACCCTGGTTATAGCGCCAGCTTCGCTTTGTAATTCATAAACCAAATACAAATTAAGCACGGTTATAGCGCCGGCTTGCTTACATGCGCGTGGTTAGAGCGCTCGCTCGCTTACATGCGTGGTTATAGCGCCCGCTCGCTTAGTATCTGAGCTCCTTGTTGGAGGTCTGAAATTTGAAAGTGATGGCGAAATGAAGCCCCTTTTCTTCTTGGTTAATAACGAGGTCCCTGGCCCCAGATCTCCGGAGGTTCGGATGTCATCATGGAGCTATCTTCTAGGTCCCCTGGACCTTCGCGTGTCAGTGCGGAGCTTGGCTTCTTTGCCTTCAACCAGCACGGAGCTAGGCTCCAGTTAGTTCGGAGATCCCTTATGACGGACTTTGCATGCTGACGAGGAGCTTGGCATGGAGATCTCAAATACATAGATCATGTCTTCGTTTTCAGCACGGAGCTGATCTTTGTAACTCCCCAGTGGTTCTTCACAAAGGGGTTAGGCTTTGTGCGTGGGGTTTGACTCTTAGATCCCACATATAGGAGCTCGGGTCTTGATGGGATTGAGATTTTTAAGCCTTCTGCTGGCGCGGGGCTTCGGGTCTTTGCTGGAGCTGGGAGGTCCCGAAGACGGAGATTCGGGTCATCTTGCCAGCGCGGAGTTGGGCTTTAGGTCCTCGGACCTTCACCTGCCAGCGCGGAACTGGGAGGTCCTGAAGACGGAGATTCGGGTTATCTTGCAAACGCGGAGCTGGGCTTTAGGTGTGGCGCCCCGCCATCTACTACTATTTTCTTACACTAACTTACGTGACTAAATAGAAATATAAATATATTACATACAAAATACTGATATAATTTTTCTTTTTACATAGCAAACCATACACTGCTATTTTACAATACAAACATTATTCGAATATTTTACATATAATACAAACATATTTTACAAACACAGCGCAATTAACATATCACCCGCCACACAGGTCGCATCCATGTACACACCACCCTCAAAAGTCACCGGAAGTTCCAGAAGGACCAGCCTCGCCTTTCACAGGCTCACGTACCGTGTTCACTGCGTCTACAACACATAAAAATATGGGATGAGCTATAAAGCTCAGTAAGTGGAAATATGTATGTATGCACGTGTCAACTAGCAAAGGCATCCGCGCCAGTGCTTTCTAATACTCGCATACTCATCTCTTTTATTATTTTTTTTTTTCATTCCCTTCTTATTTCTATCAGGCCCATAGCTAACTTACTACGCGCACCACCATAACATGAGCTCGAATCCTATACGGATAAAAATACGATAGTTGGCCTACTCTGGCTAGGACAAAACTAGGGTTTATCTCCAGTTTTCCATTCACCAGGTCGCCCCTCTATCTGATGATCATCCTTTTTCTACTGCGGTTGCCTTTCCTGGCACTCTGGCATACGCCATGTGTCTCGTCCAGGTGACCCTCGTCCGCTACCTAAATAATTTAGGTACATACATTCGACGGTTTTACCCCCGTCATGGTGCCTTTGTAGAAGTAGCTATCATTCCTTTACATCTTGACATCAATTACCAATATCGTCAAACATATTTTGTTCTCAGACGATCTTATTCTGTGCATACTCATACTTCTAATTCTCACATCATACGTGTATGCACATGCTCATGTCACGTAATAATTCAATAAATGTTTACCATGCAAAAGCATATCGAAACATTTCACGTCATAATTCATAACCATATATTCTCACCAAATCACATAGTCACGTAAGACAAATACATATAACACAAATTATGTGTTGTAGGTGAGATTCCCATTTACCTGACGTCCTTAAGCTAATCGCTAACCGGTCTGTTGAGTTTCCTAAAATATCGTCCTTTAACCACGAAAAGACCATAAAATCAGTTTATATATTATATTAGTTGACTACGTAAATTTTCGTTCAAAAATTCCATCAAAAAGGACGTTTGCCTATACCGTAAATTGACCCTGAAGACACCGAGAGACAAATTATGATCGAGCGTTACGAAAGACCATGCCCATTAGACTCAGAATATTTTTCTGATTAAATAGTGTAAAATAATTTTCCTCAAAACCTTTCAATTCGCAAAACACAACCCGTGAAATGGAATTCGCAAAATTGTTATAATTCGCAAAAACTACTGTTCATTCGCAAAAGTTACTGTTCATTCGCAAAGTGTTACTGTTCACTTTGCGAATTCACTGTTCATCCGCGAAGTTAATGTTCACTTTGCGAAGTCACTGTTCACCCGCAAAGTTCACTTCACTTTGCGAAGTCACTGTTCACTTTGCGAATTCACTGTTCACCCGCAAAGCGAAATCACTGTTCACCCGCGAAACTCACTTCGCACCCTCAATTCGCAAACCTCATTTTCACACTTACAATTCGCCAATCTTCTCACAATTCGCAAAGTTAATATCACACACACAGTTCGCAAAATTCATTCAACCCGCAAAACTCTCAATTCGCAAATTAATTCGCAAACTATTAAAAATTCGCGAACTCAACAAACACTGTTAATACCTAAAAACTTAAAACCTTCGATTAAAATCCATTTCTTTCAAGAACGCGATGAACATCGTAAAAACTTCAAAATATATTTAGACCATTTAAATTAAAAATCTGTATAAAACCTGAGCAAATCTAACTTTTCACACTTAGAACATATCAAATCGTAATTAAAAACGTAAAAGTTAGAGTAGAAATTTATACCCTCTCCAAGCTTAAGTTCAACCTCTACAGTTTGAGTTCTCCGTCTTCTCTCTAGATTATTTTTCTTATGATTGAATAAATGATTAATCTTACTTCTCCATTAGTGCTTTAGACAACAAAAGACAAAACCCAACGTTGATATTTACCTAATCCGAAAAGCATTGTCTCCCACTTGTCTTTCCTACTTAATTATAATTAATTTATTATTATAATATTTCCCAACTTCTACACTTTGCACTTCCACACTTTGCACTTCCACACTTTGCACTTCCACACTTCAAAGGTTCAAAGTTTGCACTTTGCACTTTGCAACTTCACGCATCCTTATAACTCGCAAAGTATACTTCACATACTCAAACACTTCGCGAACCTTTTAACTCGCGAAGTCTACCTCACATATTCATAGTTCGCCACTTAAATTGGCCCGTGAAAATTCTTATTTCACGATTCACGAATCTTCGTAATTCTCCAACTTCATAAATTTCACATAAGCACATAATATATAAAATATGCAGTCATATAATCACGTAATATGCATGCAAATTTATTGGCCGGCTTACTTACGGGACCCGGGTATTACATTCTCCCTCCCTTAAAGAGGATTTCGCCCCCGAAATCAGGTTAGTTGAAACAATTCTGGGTAGCGACTTCTCATATCATCTTCACGTTCCCATGTAGCTTCTTCCACTAACTGATTCTGCCATAATACTTTCACTAATGGAATCTCTTTATTTCGTAATCTCTTTACTTCATACATCAAAATTTCCACTGGCTTCTCTTCATAACTCAAATCTGGCTGAAGTTGTTGATGCACAAATTCGTTACTTAATACATGGTTCGGATCAGCAACATATTTTCTCAGCGTTGACACATGAAAGACATCATGAACTTGTGCCAACGAAGCTGGTAACTCCAGTTGATAAGCTACCTCGCCAACTCTTTTGATTATCTTGAAAGGTCCAATGTATCTTGGGCTTAACTTGCCCTTTCGCCCAAACCGTTTTACACCTTTCATTGGAGATACTTTTAAAAATACCCAGTCATCAATTTCAAATTCCAATGACCTTCGCCTTTGGTCTGCGTAACTCTTCTGTCGACTTTGAGCCGTTCGCATTCTCTCTCGTATTTTTGCTATTGCCTCGGTCATCTCTTGAACCATATCAGGCCCTAACATCGCACGTTCGCCAACTTCATCCCAATGTATAGGAGATCGACACTTGCGTCCATATAAAGCTTCATATGGTGCCATCCTAATAGTTGCATGATAACTATTGTTGTAGGAGAATTCAATCAATGGCAGATATTTACTCCAATTCCCCTTGAAATCCAAAACACACGCTCGTAACATGTCTTCCAATGTTTGGATAGTTCGTTCAGATTGACCGTCAGTCTGAGGATGATAAGCCGTACTGAAAGACAACTTAGTCCCCATCGCCTTCTGTAAACTCATCCAAAATTTAGATAAGAACCGCGAATCTCGATCTGAAATTATCGATAACGGAATTCCGTGGAGTCGAACTATTTCTTGAATATACAATTCTGCATAGCGCTCCATGGAAAATATCGAACTTATGGGTAGAAAATGAGCTGACTTGGTTAATCGATCGACTACAACCCAAATGGCATCATAACCTTTTACAGTCTTTGGTAAGCCAACGATGAAATCCATCGTAATATGATCCCATTTCCATTCAGGTATCGGCAAAGGTTGTAATGTCCCCGCCGGTCGTTGATGCTCCGCTTTTATTTGTTGACAAGTCAGACATTGGCTTACAAATGTCGCAATGTCTCTTTTCATTCCCGGCCACCAATAATTTATTCGTAAGTCTCGATACATTTTTGTAGCCCCTGGATGTACCGAATAGATTGTGGTATGTGCTTCCTTCATTATAGTTCTTCGAATTTCCGCATTATTGGGTACATATAAACGGTCTCTGTAACATAAACTTCCATCATCTTGTATCTTGAAATCCGATGCAGGTTGTTCCATTTGAGTGTCTTTGATCTTCAAATAAAGTTCATCTTCTTCTTGTGCCTTTTTAATTTGGTCCAGTATTGTCGGTTGTAAAGTTAATGCAGCCAGTCGTGCTTCGACTTCTCCCAATTGTACTACCTCCAGTTCCAGTAGATGTAACTCCGCACTTACAGCTTTTCGGCTTAACGCATCGGCCACCACATTTGCTTTGCCTGGGTGATAACTGATCACACAATCGTAGTCTTTGACCAGTTCTAGCCACCTTCTTTGTCTCATATTTAATTCCTTCTGAGTGAAGAAATATTTCAGACTCTTGTGATCCGTGTAAATTTCACACCGCTCCCCATATAAATAATGCCTCCAAATTTTAAAGCGAACACCACTGCGGCTAACTCCAAGTCATGAGTCGGATAATTCTTTTCATACTCCTTCAATTGCCGAGAGGCATAAGCTATCACATTTCCATGTTGCATTAGTACACATCCCAGACCATTCCTTGATGCATCGCTGTAAACCGAAAATCCTCCAGTCCCAGATGGTATGGTAAGAACTGGAGCTGATGTGAGTCGTTTCTTCAATTCTTGAAAACTTTGCTCACACTCCTCACTCCAATAGAATGGAACATTCTTTCTTGTTAGCTTCGTCAATGTTGATGCAATCTTTGAGAAATCTTTAATGAACTTTCTGTAGTATCCAGCTAAGCCAAGAAAACTCCGTACTTCAGTGACATTGGTTGGTTGTGGCCAATTGTTGATAGCTTCAATTTTGCTAGGATCCACAGAAATTCCCTCTCCAGAAACGATATGACCTAGAAATGCGACTTGACTCAACCAAAATTCACATTTCTTGAACTTGGCATATAATTGATTTTCCCGTAATATTTCAAGAACTGTCTTCAGATGCATTTCGTGTTCCTCCTTCGTCTTCGAATATATAAGGATGTCATCGATGAATACAATGACAAACTTGTCCAAAAATTGTTTGAACACCCGATTCATTAGATCCATAAATGCCGCTGGCGCATTAGTCACCCCGAAAGGCATGACTAAAAATTCATAGTGTCCATATCTGGTCCTGAACGCCGTCTTTGAAATATCTTCTTTTCGAACCTTCAATTGATGATACCCCGATCGTAAATCTATTTTTGAAAACACCGTGGCACCTTGAAGTTGATCAAACAAATCATCTATTCTTGGTAGGGGATATTTATTTTTGATTGTTATCTTATTCAACTCTCTGTAGTCGATACATAGTCGCATCGACCCATCCTTCTTTCGCACAAACAAAACTGGCGCTCCCCAAGGAGAAAAACTGGGTTGGATAAATCCCTTCTGTAATAAATCATCCAACTGCTCTTTTAACTCCTTTAATTCAGCTGGCGCTAACCGATATGGAGTCTTTGAGATTGGAGCAGATCCTGGTATTAAATCGATCGTAAATTCAATCTCTCGATCTGGTGGTAATCCTGGTAAATCTTCTGGAAAAACATCAGGAAAATCTCGTACCACAGTCACCTCTTCTAATTTTGGCAATGAACGATCCTCTGATTTTATCGCAAAAACCAGATACGCTTCGCATCCCACCTTGATCAAACGTTGCGCCTTTGTCGCTGAAATTCTAGAAATATTCCTTTCCTTGATTGTTCCCACGAAACTGAAAGGCTCGTTCTCTTCAATATTGAACGTAACTGTCTTGCGATTACAATCAATGACAGCTCCATATTTTGATAGCCAGTCCATTCCAAGAATTACCTCATAATCGTGCATTGGGATGACGATTAAATCAACAAACAATTCTCTTCCGTCCACTAACACAGGACAATTCCGTAATACTAGATTGGTTCGCATTGCAACTCCGTGTGGAACGGTCACATTATACTCGCAATTAGATAGGGTAGGTGTAATCCCGAGTCTCGCCATATATTTATTGGATGCAAATGAATGCGTAGCTCCTGAATCTACTAATATGCATGTTGGTACTTGGTGTATAAGTAGAATACCTGCAACCACGGATGGATTAGCCTCCGCTTCCTCTGAAGTCAATGTGTACACTCTAGCCGATACAGCTAGTGGTCTCACTTGATTCATAACTTGACCTCCTGGTGCATTCTCTGGACATGCTCTCGCAAAATGTCCCGTCTTCCCACACTTGTAACAAGTAGCATTCTGTGAAAAACATATTCCCAAATGACGTCGTCCACATCTCGCGCAAATTGGTATTGGTGCTGGGGGTCTCCCCTGGTTAAGATTTTGTTGTTGTGGTGGTCCAGGTCTGTTCTGAAAATTTTGCTTCCCGCCTTTAGGAATGAATTGCCGTTTCTGATTTCCACCCCTCCAGTTTGCTCCTTGTACGAATTTTCGCTTTGCCTCCTGAGCACGAATAATTCGTGTCTCAGCCTGTTCTGCCACCATTGCTCGCTCCGCCACTTGAGCATATGAAGCTCCTTGTATTCCAGCCATATTAACGTCGCGGTACAACTCTGGCTTCAGACCCTCAAGGAATCGTTCGACCTTCAAAGCATCAGTGCTCACCATATGAGTCGCGAACCTTGACAGTTGTTCAAACTTTCTGATATACTCAGCCACAGTCATCATCCCTTGCTTGAGATTGATGAACTCATTCATGCGCTGAGCTCGCACAGGTGCAGTAAAATATTTGTTTCTGAACAGCTCCTTGAAACGTTCCCAGTTCATTGTGGTAGGATCTTCAATAACTTGTATGGTGTCCCACCAGTGACCTGCACTTCCTCGTAGTAAAAATGCAGCACTTAAAACCTTCTCATTTTCAGGAATTCTGCTATATTGGAACATGCTCTCTAAAGTTCTAATCCAATCCTCAGCAGATGTTGGGTCAATGGCATCTTCAAAAATAGGAGGGTTCAATCTGCGAAATCTTTCACCCACAACTTCAACTTGATTAGCCTGAGAGACTCCATTGTTTCTTGCCCCCTCAGAGTTTCGCTGCTGAATCAACTCTTGAATCTGTTGAGACTGCTGACGGACTAACTCGGTGAGTTGAAGAATAGTCGAGTCTCGATTATCAGTCTGGGTTGCATTTTCCCCATCATGATTGTTTACCCCACTGCCTTCTCCTCTGGTTCTAACCATGTTGTTTCTCTTACCCTAATAGTCCCTAAGGCCAATAAATCATGCGATGCAAGAAATTCACAATATTATATAACTTACGAGCAAGGCTATCTTCCGCGCTTTTGAGTGTGTGTACATGGACAGTCTACAGAAACTGCAAACCGAAGCTCTGATACCAACCTGTGGCGCCCCGCCATCTACTACTATTTTCTTACACTAACTTACGTGACTAAATAGAAATATAAATATATTACATACAAAATACTGATATAATTTTTCTTTTTACATAGCAAACCATACACTGCTATTTTACAATACAAACATTATTCGAATATTTTACATATAATACAAACATATTTTACAAACACAGCGCAATTAACATATCACCCGCCACACAGGTCGCATCCATGTACACACCACCCTCAAAAGTCACCGGAAGTTCCAGAAGGACCAGCCTCGCCTTTCACAGGCTCACGTACCGTGTTCACTGCGTCTACAACACATAAAAACATGGGATGAGCTATAAAGCTCAGTAAGTGGAAATATGTATGTATGCACGTGTCAACTAGCAAAGGCATCCGCGCCAGTGCTTTCTAATACTCGCATACTCATCTCTTTTATTATTATTTTTTTATTCCCTTCTTATTTCTATCAGGCCCATAGCTAACTTACTACGCGCACCACCATAACATGAGCTCGAATCCTATACGGATAAAAATACGATAGTTGGCCTACTCTGGCTAGGACAAAACTAGGGTTTATCTCCAGTTTTCCATTCACCAGGTCGCCCCTCTATCTGATGATCATCCTTTTTCTACTGCGGTTGCCTTTCCTGGCACTCTGGCATACGCCATGTGTCTCGTCCAGGTGACCCTCGTCCGCTACCTAAATAATTTAGGTACATACATTCGACGGTTTTACCCCCGTCATGGTGCCTTTGTAGAAGTAGCTATCATTCCTTTACATCTTGACATCAATTACCAATATCGTCAAACATATTTTGTTCTCAGACGATCTTATTCTGTGCATACTCATACTTCTAATTCTCACATCATACGTGTATGCACATGCTCATGTCACGTAATAATTCAATAAATGTTTACCATGCAAAAGCATATCGAAACATTTCACGTCATAATTCATAACCATATATTCTCACCAAATCACATAGTCACGTAAGACAAATACATATAACACAAATTATGTGTTGTAGGTGAGATTCCCATTTACCTGACGTCCTTAAGCTAATCGCTAACCGGTCTGTTGAGTTTCCTAAAATATCGTCCTTTAACCACGAAAAGACCATAAAATCAGTTTATATATTATATTAGTTGACTACGTAAATTTTCGTTCAAAAATTCCATCAAAAAGGACGTTTGCCTATACCGTAAATTGACCCTGAAGACACCGAGAGACAAATTATGATCGAGCGTTACGAAAGACCATGCCCATTAGACTCAGAATATTTTTCTGATTAAATAGTGTAAAAATAATTTTCCTCAAAACCTTTCAATTCGCAAAACACAACCCGTGAAATGGAATTCGCAAAATTGTTATAATTCGCAAAAACTACTGTTCATTCGCAAAAGTTACTGTTCATTCGCAAAGTTACTGTTCACTTTGCGAATTCACTGTTCATCCGCGAAGTTAATGTTCACTTTGCGAAGTCACTGTTCACCCGCAAAGTTCACTTCACTTTGCGAAGTCACTGTTCACTTTGCGAATTCACTGTTCACCCGCAAAGCGAAATCACTGTTCACCCGCGAAACTCACTTCGCACCCTCAATTCGCAAACCTCATTTTCACACTTACAATTCGCCAATCTTCTCACAATTCGCAAAGTTAATATCACACACACAGTTCGCAAAATTCATTCAACCCGCAAAACTCTCAATTCGCAAATTAATTCGCAAACTATTAAAAATTCGCGAACTCAACAAACACTGTTAATACCTAAAAACTTAAAACCTTCGATTAAAATCCATTTCTTTCAAGAACGCGATGAACATCATAAAAACTTCAAAATATATTTAGACCATTTAAATTAAAAATCTGTATAAAACCTGAGCAAATCTAACTTTTCACACTTAGAACATATCAAATCGTAATTAAAAACGTAAAAGTTAGAGTAGAAATTTATACCCTCTCCAAGCTTAAGTTCAACCTCTACAGTTTGAGTTCTCCGTCTTCTCTCTAGATTATTTTTCTTATGATTGAATAAATGATTAATCTTACTTCTCCATTAGTGCTTTAGACAACAAAAGACAAAACCCAACGTTGATATTTACCTAATCCGAAAAGCATTGTCTCCCACTTGTCTTTCCTACTTAATTATAATTAATTTATTATTATAATATTTCCCAACTTCTACACTTTGCACTTCCACACTTTGCACTTCCACACTTTGCACTTCCACACTTCAAAGGTTCAAAGTTTGCACTTTGCACTTTGCAACTTCACGCATCCTTATAACTCGCAAAGTATACTTCACATACTCAAACACTTCGCGAACCTTTTAACTCGCGAAGTCTACCTCACATATTCATAGTTCGCCACTTAAATTGGCCCGTGAAAATTCTTATTTCACGATTCACGAATCTTCGTAATTCTCCAACTTCATAAATTTCACATAAGCACATAATATATAAAATATGCAGTCATATAATCACGTAATATGCATGCAAATTTATTGGCCGGCTTACTTACGGGACCCGGGTATTACATTAGGTCCTGCGGACCTTCACCTGCCAGCGCGGAGCTGGGAGGTCCCGAAGGCGGAGCTCCATGGCTTCCTGCCAGCGCGGAGCAACGTGGAGCTGGGTTCTGAGGTCCATCTGACCTTTGTACACCATTGCGGAGTTGGGCCTCTCAGTCCTTCAAATGCTCGGGTGCATGATTCGGTATCTGTTGGACATTGGACTCCCCAGTGCCTCACGCTCCTACTATGACAAGGACATGAGTCCTGGCTAGAACTGGCCCCTATCTGGAGGTGGTGGACGTTGTCTGCCCTTAGTCGGCACAGTTCCTACAGACTCCTTCTCAGCCACCTCCGGACTTTGCTCGAGGCCATGATCAATGAACTCCCTCTGATGTTCCCTTAGGATGGGTCCTTTGATTTCATCCTTCATATGATAGTAATTGTTAGTATGATGTATGTATTTAATATGATATCAATAATGTAAATGAAAATGAGATTTAGAGGGTCTCGGAGTTTCGGCCTCGAGCCTTCTCATCAGGGGATGTCTCCTGGCTTGGTCGGGATTTCCTCGATGACGGTATGAGGTTTCGCAGGACCCTAAGGAGAGATCCCAACAGCTCCCTGTCTCGAGATGGAGGTGGTTTTTCGGGGGGCCGTCTCTCGACTGTTTCTTCCTAGCATAACAGCTTTAGGAAAGTCTGAGGGAGCTCTTTGGACAAGGACACAACGAGCTCCCATCATGGAGGCCGTTGGTTGGTGCACTTATTTTTACGGAGAAAATGGTGATGGATGCCCCCAGGGCCGCAATGTTGGACCCGCTGATGTATATGTGGAGGTCCTCGTCCTCCATTTGTCGAATGAAAGGGTAGGTCCCGCCAGTCCCTAGCATCTCGAATCTCTCGTACCAGCGTGGAGCTCACATAATAGATCCACTGGGCCTCCTTGTGCTCGGGCGGAGCTGGTTTGGAGGTCCCCAAAAACGAACCTTCGTATGCCATCGAGGCACGAACCTTTGCTACTACGGCTAGCACCTATTCCAGGTGTTCCGTCAGGATAAGCCTCTTGATCACATCCTTCAAACAATAACAATTGTTAGGGGGTGCACATGTTTACTATGGATAACGTATAATAGAGAATGAGTTTTTAGAGGGTCCTGAGGTCCCGGCTAAAAGCCTTATCAACACAGGATATCTTATGTGGGTCTTCATGTGCCCGCATGGAACTGGGCTTTTATCTCCCACTGATCTTCAAGTGTTGATGCGGAAGTGATTTTTAGGTCCCGCGGACCTTCGTGCGCCCGCACGGAGTTGGACTCTAATCTTCCCTGGATCTTCATACGCCAAAGCGGGGCTGGGAGGTCCCACATGGGGAGCTCCGGGTCTTCTTGCCAAGGAGGAGCTGGGGAGATCCGAACTGCGGAGCTTCGGGTCTTCTTGCCAGCACGGAGCTGGGCTTTTAGGTTCCGAGGGTGGAGTTTCGGCCGCGGGCCTTCTCATCGCCGGATGCCTCCCTCTTTCTCTAGCATGATGACTTGTTTTTCTTCTCGGTACTTAATAGCATACGGAGTCGGGGAGCTTAACTCCCCATGTACGTTCCATCGGAGTTCCTGCCACGACGTGTTTGAGGTCCGTGAATTGGTCTTGAAGTTCCCTTCCTTTTTCTGCCCAGATGTTTTCCTCCTTTCCTGAGTGTCGCTTATCACTTTCTCCTTCTGGAGCTCCCAGCTCCCTTCACGTTCTCGGGTGGTTCGCTAGCGGAACCGAGAGAGGTCCCCGTGGCTGTTCTAACATCTCTTTTTGATTTATCTGTACCATCTTGCTCCTCTTCATCATCTATGGCATGTGTTTCAGGTCCTGGCCGTTTCGCAACACGTTTGGCAGTTTCTGGAGGTCCCCCTTCGCGGTTCACTTCTGATTTTGATCGCCTTTAGGGTGTTTCAGGTGCTAATATCACAGAGGTGGGCACTGGGACGGTCTGTTGCGGTCACCTTCAGCAGCTCCCGCGAACTGTGGGTCTAAATTCTTCTCCATAGGTGGGCGTTTCTCCGTTGAGTTTTGTTTTGTCCCAACAAAAATGAAGAAAAGAAAGAAGAGTCAGTAAAAGTTAAGCACAGCTTCGCATGATATAGGCAAAATCATCACGCCTTCAACTCGAAATCTCCCACAGACGGCGCCATTTGATATGGGGCTAACCCAATCAACGAAATTTATATGTGGGGGAAAGGGAAATTTATATAGCCGGAGAATCGATAAGGTTATGTGCGTAAGGTGCTTATTGAAAGAGAGACTGAAGGGGACGCGTTTGGGACTTGTGGGGGACGTATTTGTGGTATTGGGACGTATTGGGGAAGTCAGGACGTGTTTGGGGACCTGTTTGGGACATTGGGGACCTGTCTGCGACATGCTGAGATGTGTTTGGGACGCGGGGGACCTATCTGGGGCATGTTGAGATGTGTTTGGGACGCTGGGGACGTATTTTGGATGTGTTGGGGACGCGAAAAGGACGTAACAGAAAGTAGGTCCGCGGAGGTCCTTGAGTGGTGCGAACCAAGTTGTGCTCGTGATATGATATAAAGGATGCATAATAAAGACATAAAAAGAGAGAGAGGAGATTACGTGGTTCGGATTCTGTAGAATCCTACGTCCACGGGGCGCTTCAACGTTCTCTTTATCATTCTTAGAAATTACATACTCACTATACTTTCTTTCTCTCTTTTTCTCTCGTAAGAACATGAAAAATGAAGAATACTACAGTTGAGAGATTTTCGTGTGTGATGAAGTGTAAAAATCATGAGAATGCCTTGTGAAAATGGCCAAGTCTTCCTTTTATAGGAGCTCCCAACGGCCTTGAGATTCCTTAGTGATAAGACCTTCTGGGACAACGTGTAATGTGGGCTGTCAGTCTTCAATCGCGTCAGTCGTTGCTTTTTCCTCTATAAAGCCTAAAGCTTACTGCAGAAGCTTCCTTGTCTTTGTGGGTCTTTTCGTTGGGTAGTGTACTGAGGAAGCGTTGTTTTTTTATGGAGTGTTAAATCATTTCTTTAACGGGCCTGACGGGTTCTTATTTATTTTTTTGGCCCATCGTGTATTAGTCCGTATCAAGCAGGATTCAAGACAAGTGCATTTTCTCCGTCATAACCTGAGCTTTCATGGTATCATCACTTGATAGAATATTCAAATCCAAACATTTGAATTATTCGAACATACAGAAAATAAAGCTCACAAATGCAAGATAAATAAATAAATAATCATGACATTACATGCAATATTCCCAGACAGCTGTTGATCATCAACATCATCGATCCATTTTAACGCCATGGCAAAGAACGATAATATTCACAGATCGTCCAAAGGAAAAAAACTAAAAGAAACTGAGAACAAAAATCAACGAAGTATTTATTCTTACAACACATCCACCACATGTTAAAAGTTAAAACTTAAACCTGCTGACCGTTTGCTGCTTCATCTTCGTCTTCCCTTCTCTTCTTCTCAGCACGAGCCAGCGCCACCGTGGAAGAAACTACCGACGCCGCCGACTTATCCCCACCGTCGACGTCCCTCCGCCCGCGCGTCCTCCGAATCAAGTAAACCACGCCGGAAACCGCCAGCAAAACGACGCCGGCGAATCCACAGACCCCACTCGCCACAAGCAGCATCAGCCTCACGTGGTCTCCTCTCCCCCTGACCTCCCCCGCCGCTTCGCCGTCGCCGCCGCGCATCGGCCGCCTCTCTTCCAGCCACGTGTCGCTTATGTTCTTCGCCTCGGGCTTGGGAATGGAGTCGTACGTCGGCGTCGCCGGCGCGAAGAAAGAGAGCATTCCCTGCTGCGAAACGGAGTCGTCTTGGGACTGCTGCTCGTAGGCCAAGCCGTGGTCCGACGGCCTCAGCTCGCCGTGTGCCTTGCCGGCGAATAGTAACAACGCCGTGGCGGCGAAAGCATAGCACTGCAATGTACTGTACTTCATCTTTTAAATGCGTCAAAATTCTGATCTTTTTGAGCTGAGTTTTTTTTTAGATGTATCTTTCTTCGATTTCTCTTGGGAAGTGGTGAAGTAACTGATGGGAATTGTGTGATGGGTTGCGTTTTGTTTCCTTTTTCTTTGTTGGGTTAATTATTAGTTATTGCACCAAATTGTCTGCAACGATACGGTTTTTAGTCGCGTGAGTTCTTGTCGGAGAGAGAGTGAATAAGAAAAACAAAGCAAAAAACAAAAAACATTTGCTGTGTATGGAGGATTTAATGGGCCTGGGAATTCTTTCGCAAGTTGTACCTTGTGCTGTGAACTGTTGTACGTGGACACTCGTGATGAAACAATGTGCAACGGACAAGGGTTGGTTTTTTATAGCCGTTGTGCTGTTGGGTAATAAATGTAGGACGCATCTTAATATGGGACGACACGACACTATTGATTACGATTCCAATTAAGGTTCTTCTTAGTAGATTAAATAATTCTCTAGACTAATATAGTCTTTCGTAAAATGCCACCCTAATAACATGGGCAAGATGAACTACTCTACTACTACTACTGCTATTATTTTAAGTTAATAGGCATTTTTTTTTTCTTTTTTGTCAAAAAAATAAAGGAAAAATATTCTCGTCTTGTGTGTTGGCTTTTACTAGTTTGTTTGGACCATCGGCATGTGCCTTACTGTTTTATTCCCTGCCTTCAACTTATGTAGAGCATTGTTCTATTAACATATACATATTATAAATGGAAAAGTTTACTTTTAATTACAAAATGGCGTGCACCCATCTACCGAGTATTTTCGTGGCATTTCTAATTGAAAAGGTTTAGATTATATTCGACTAACCTTAGGGGCGGTTCTAAAAAGTAGCGTAGAAAGAAAATGTGAGAGAACGAAAAGTTTCACTTCATTTTACTGGGGAGGAAATTAGTTTTCCTTAGTTTTATAGCATCTAAAGTCTAAACCATATTGTCTTTTCTTTTCATTGTCGTTTTCTTCAATCAACTAAACACGAAAACTAGTTTTTCTTCTCATTTTCTTTTCCTTTTCTCGGCAAATTCCATAAACCAAACACACCCTTACGAAAACTAGTTTTTCTTCTCATTTTCTTTTCCTTTTCTCGACAAATTCCATAAACCAAACACACCCTTAGGCTTTCGTTGTTGTGTTGGTACTTATATCTCTTGAAAATTTTGAGTTTTGGGATCAAATAAGAAGTTTACGCACCATAATATGCAGGAAAAAAGGACTGAAACGCACAAGGGCCATTGAGCACCACAACATGATTACAGTGTAGCAATCTTATGATCTATTTACAATTTCACAAAGTGCAAGAATTCCCTAGATTGTTTTCTTTTGTACATTTCATTGCTACCTCTGCCATTGCAAGCTGAGGTATAGTACATATATACATACATGTCTGCTTCATTCAACCTTCATAATGGAGTTCCATGCAAACAGAGCAGCTCCAATAGCAGGCTCAACCTAAGAATAAGGTGTGCTATTATATCATCAAATCATTCAAAAAAAATATATATACGAAGATTACAAAATTCCACACCTCAGGCCTGATAGGACGAGCCCCGGGATAAGCCTTCGAAATGGAGCTGATAACTTCTTTTCCAATATCCCATCTCTTATTAGCTTCTAAAACGCCGCCAACAATCACAACTGGGAAAGAACCATTCCCATCTGCCCAGGAAAATAACAGTTGCTTTCTTTCGTTAATAAATTACAGATTCACTCAGAACAATTTACAGAGTAAATACCTTTCCCAGCTAACGACAGCCGTTGGACTACTGCTTTGACGCACAGAGCCAATTCTTGGACGGCGTCGTTCAAGATCTCAATGGCCACTTTATCGCCAGCTTCTGCGCAAGAAACTACGACGGGCACGAGTGCTGCGATTCTCGCCCAAGCTGGGTCGGCGTAGGTCCACCTGAGTTAATAAATAAAGGTTACGATTTTCATTACAAGTGATGATGATTCATCTAGGTCTTGTCTTATACTCTGTTCAGTTTAAGGAAATTAGCAGGGAAAGGAAAATGAAATGGACGAGGAAAACTAGGTTTTATGTCTTATACTCTGTTCAGTTTAAGGAAATTAGCAGGGAAAGGAAAATGAAATGGAAGAGGAAAACTAGGTTTTATGTTTGGTTGACTGAAGAAATAGGCAAGGTAAAAAAAGAAAAGAAAAGAAAATCTAGCTTAAGTTCAAACTTTCACTTCATCACCAAATGGTAAGAAAACCGAAAGAAAAACTTATTAAGCCTGTTTTCGCTCTAATTTCCTTTTCCACTAAGGAGTAAGGTGTGCTTTGTTTGTGGCAATTAGTAGGGAAAAGAAAATGAAAGGAAAAAGAGAAAATAGTTTTTATGTTTGGCTGACTGAAGAAATATATGAGAAAAAGAAAAAAAAAACAGCTTAACTTCATACTCTAAACTAAAGAAAAACTCCTTATTCACCAAATGGTAAGGAAAACGAAAGAAAAACTCCTTTATTTAGGTTTCCACGCTACTTTCTTCAATCCAAACACAGCCCTAGCGTTTGGCTTGATTGCTTAACAGTGAAAATAGACAATAGATATAACTATCAGAGAGGTGATACCCTATGATTTCATCTGAAGAAGGAAGATCAAGAAACTGTAGGATGCGACTCGTAAGCATTGTCTTTAAACCTCGACCGTCGTGAGCTTTAATAACCGCGGTCAGTGCCTTCGAAGCTATACCGTACCCACTAATCATGCACAAAAAAGACGTTAAAGAATCACAGTTCCAAAAATAAGACAGATGGCATATTCCAAAAGTACTTAGAAATAACCCTTTTGTGTAACGATGTTACCTGCCCCAATCGCCTAAAACAGGGCCAGCGCCAGCAGCGCGGGCTTCTCTACCATCTTCTGTAAATCCATAGGCAATACAGCCCGTGCCTGCTATTAGAACACATCCATGGAGTTTCCCGAGGGTACCACTTGCAAGAGCCGCTACAGCATCGTTGTGGACATAGATTTTTACAAGGTCAGGTAATATGATCCTGTTATAAGGCACAAACAAGAAATCGACAATTGTAATAGCTGTACTCTGAAGCTTTACCAAGAGATTAATTCTTGCCCAGCAATAGACAAGCCCTAGTCCCTTTTTCGTAATAGTCAATCAATGATCACCGATTAGTAAGGAAAGGATACAATCACTGAGATAGCACAGCCTAACGATGCAAAGTTTGTTTGAATAATGGAGATGCACAACAACAACAAAGTACAATGGGGAAGGAGACAAGCAAGCTTCGGACAAATAAAAACAATACCTCATCCAATTCATTACCCTTTGTTGGTCAAAAGGGCTATTCACGCCTGAAACCCCTAAGCAAACAGCCCTAACATCGGTAACATTCTTGCCAGCTGAAGAAAGGGCTTCTAAAACAACTTGCTCTAGTGTTTCTCTAGCTGCATTTTCTGCGATACTCAACAATTTGCCGAATTTTTAAATCAAAATCATGAAATTTGTACGATCCACGAGTCACGAACAGTGGAAGATTTCTCACCTCCGACGCTGTTGTGGTTGGAGCATCCTCCGACGGCGCGGCCGAGGATCGGAGGTGGACGGCGGTCGGAGAAGGATGACGGGTCAACCCGAACCGGTAAACACACGCAGATCGTGGATGTGGTCCCACCATCCACTCCCAAGATCACTCCATCCGTTTCATCTGCTCCTCTAATAATTACCGTCATTATCACAAGTATATTTTTTTTCCTCTTCGTAATGCGATCAAATATCTTGGTAATAAAGCGAAAATAGAAATAATTGAGGGGGTTTTTACACATAAGTACCTATTTGAAAAAAAACTTGTAATTTAGTACCCAGTCAGCATTTTTTATATGTAGGTACCTAACAGAATAAAGTTTTTGCACATAGGTACCCGATCCCCGAAAGTACACCAAACAACACATTTGGGTACCCTATCTCAACACATTTGGATACCCTATATAACAGAAAATGGTACGACGTATGTTATATTTAGGTACGTCCTATGTAACATACAGGCATGCCCGTAGGTACGACGTATCCTATATTTAGGTACCCTATATAAACGTGTTATAGTACGCAATATACACACAGGAAGGTACGGTAATACTAAAGAAACTGGTGAAGTTAAATCGGGTACCTATTTATAAATTTTTCTGACATGGGTAGTTATGTGTAAAAATTTTTCCAATTGGGTATTTTTCTATAGATTCCCGAATAATTAATTGAAAGAAAATTAATTTGTGTGTGGGCCTTAACTACATTATAAATATCTCGGCGGACTTATTTTGGCCCACCCAAAATGCTTCGTTGATCTTTGAATTTTGATTGTAGAAAAAAAGTACTAGACATCCCTCGCTCTATTATACAAAATTAATCCGAGATGGAGATTGCAATTTTTGACTTAGATTTAAACTTTATAAAAATAAAATACCTCGACTCATTAGATTTCAATATGTAACGGCAGAGCTGAATTCGATAGCGATTGGTATTGACTTTCACCCCTATTATTAACTTAAAATAAAAAATACTAAGAGACTTGTGTGCAAGATTTGAAATGTACCATATGATCCAATCGATTATTAGAGGGTAATTATGGTTCAACTACCACCAATTAATCGACGTGTTTAATTTGAGATTTACGGAGAGCACAATCTAAGTTGCTGTTTATGGTACGTAGACAACGTGGAAAATGTGGGATTATGCATCCATCATAATCGGTTCTAGCATGTTATATACTGTTATACCTTGCATGATATAACTAAATATCATAAAAGAAAACAGCATGATTTTTAGCATCTTTTGGTAGAATAATGCTTCCGTTTTGCTCTTGATTAGAGTTATATTTAATTTCGACCCACCGAATATGCAGCAATTATTTACACTAGGAAATCAAAACCAAAAAGCACGTTGTCCGAAGTGCTGCACTCGTTCACATTTCATATTGAAATCAAAGGAAGAACAAGAGGAACTGAAAGCAAAGAAGCAAAGAAGCTCGACTCTGTCTTGAATGCTTATAAGTGAGTTGGAGAAAAGGCGCGAAAAGGAAAACAGCGTTTTTAATACAAGGGACGATCAACTTATAAAGACGTCGTGACTAGCAGCGTTTCTATCTCTGAACTTAACTATAAGGAAAAGGCGGGAGTTTCAATTCATGACTATCATTATCTTCTTCACCCTCACACATTTTTCATCTCAGTGTGTGTGTTCTTCGACCACTTAGCTTCTTTTAACTTCCTTCTTGATTTCTGATGTAATTAAGCAGTGAAGCAAAAGCTTCCATAGTCTGTAATCATCAGCGTCAATAAGATCAGTTTGGCATTGCCCGTGGATGTAGGATTATTTGAAATCCGAACCACGTTAAAGCGATTGTGTTCAACAAATTCAATTCGCGATTCACAAATTTGATATGGTATCAGAGCAATTGCTCGCAATCGGCGCACGCTGAAGCAAGTTGTTAAATCAAACGATAGGTAGGCAACATCAAGAATCAGCATGAGTGCAGAAACTCCAAATTCTGGTGGTCTAAATCTTGGAGCAGGTATGACCTCATCCAACGATCCATTCTTCTTGAGCACCAATGACACATCAGGCCAGCTTCTTGTCCACGAGCAGCTCACTGGAGAGAATTACACGACATGGAGTCGTGCCATGATCATCGCCCTCATCGGAAGAAATAAAGAGGGATTTGTCAACGGGGACATCAAAGCACCACCTGCAACAGATTTAGACAAGGTCAGTGCCTGGAAAAGGAATAACAATATCGTCATATCTTGGATATTGAATGCTGTTTCAAAGGAAATCTCGGCTAGCATACTCTACAGTTCCACAGCCCGCGAAGTATGGATTGACCTCCAAGAGCGGTTCGGGCAAACCAATAGGCCACGAATTCTACAGCTGAAGAAGGAATTGGTTAATCTTGCACAAGGTTCAAGTAACATTGCAGCCTATTACACCAGACTCAAGACACTTTGGGACGAGTTGGCTAGCTATAGACCTCCCTTACAATGTCTCTGTGGTGGTGTTAATCCAATCAAGGCGCATCTCGAGGAGGAGTATGTCCTAACCTT
Organism: Craterostigma plantagineum; assembly: GCA_027422505.1. Classification (NCBI taxonomy): domain Eukaryota; kingdom Viridiplantae; phylum Streptophyta; class Magnoliopsida; order Lamiales; family Linderniaceae; genus Craterostigma; species Craterostigma plantagineum. The sequence goes on along the minus strand of JAPQWV010000003.1, from coordinate 27,148,334 downwards.
TCTAATGGGGTTAAATGATACATATTCTCAGACTCGGGGCCAAATTCTGCTCATGGAGCCCTTTCCCACCATCAACAAGGTGTTTTCTTTACTCATACAAGAAGAGAAGCAGAGGGCTATGGTGGCTGGCAATCCTCGATTGGTTGATGACCAAACCAGCAGTCTAGCAATGTTGACTGCCAAGGCAGACCAAGAGCCAACCAAGAAGATGTTAGGCTGGCAGAAGAAAGAATCTGCAAGGGCTGTCTGTACCCATTGTAACAAGAGGGGGCATACGATTGAGACTTGCTACCAGTTGCATGGGTTCCCTCCAGGTTATAGACAGAGCACGCGCTTTAAGGGAGCTAGAACCAACCAAGCACTAGTAGAACCATTCAGCAGACAAGTGCACCAGACTGGTCAGACAGGATCTCCCAATGATGCACTGGTACAGCTGAATTTGACCCCTTTCCAGCAACAAAGTCTGAGGACCTTGATAAACCAGCCATTCAGTGGTGTCCTACCTGAAGGAACAGAGCAGGAGAAGCAGGCTGAGAAGGTTCCAGGTCTGTGTCTCTCCTTTAATTTTCCAGCATGCACTAGCACTGATCTTTGGCTTGTTGATTCGGGGGCGACTAGGCATGTGTGTGGCAGTTTAGACATGCTATATAACTTACATGACATTAAGGAATCAAGGGTTATTCTACCAAATAACACTGTCATCAGGGTTAGTAAAGCAGGAACTTTTAAACTTAACAGGTTCATTACCTTGACTGATATTTTGTATGTCCCACAGTTCTGCTTTAATCTGATCTCTGTGAGTTACCTGGTAGCTAACAATGCTTGCAGCTTTACTTTTGATGCTAACAACTTCCAGATACAGGACTCTACACTGCGGGTAATTGGCAGGGGTAGGAAACAAGCAGGACTTTACACCATTAGAGCAGAGAACCATCCTGTTTTCAATGAGCAGTCTGTGTTCTTAAATAAATTGTCAGCAGATGTGTGGCATGACAGACTAGGACATCCCTCTCAGAAGGTTCTTAGTGTCTTAAAGAATAAATTGAGGGATGGTTATGAGGTTTCAGACACTTGCTGTAAAATTTGTCCCTTAGCCAAACAAAGAAAAGTTCATTTCCTAATAACAGTAAGCTTACATGTTCTGCATTTGATCTCATTCACTGTGACTTATGGGGACCTTTCCACGTCCCATCACATCTAGGACATCAGTATTTCATGACCATAGTAGATGACCATACTCGTTTTACTTGGCTGTTCATGGTTAGGTACAAATCAGAGGTACATTCAGTTCTCACACAGTTTCTAGCACTGGTTGAAACCCAGTTTAAGTGTAAGGTAAAGACTATAAGAACCGACAATGCCAAGGAGTTCAATCTAATTGATCTGTTTAAAGATAAAGGAATTATCCATCATTTGTCATGCGTTCAAACTCCACAACAAAATTCTGTGGTGGAGCGAAAACACCAACATCTTTTAAATGTTGCACGTTCTCTTTACTTTCAATCTACTGTGCCTATTGAGCTGTGGTCAGAATGTGTCTTAACTGCTACCTTTTTAATCAATAGAACACCATCTGTCAAGCTAGGAAATAAAAGCCCTTTTGAGTTGCTTTATCAGAAACAATTTGACTATAACTTGCTTCGAGTTTTTGGATGCTTGTGTTTTGCTTCTACACTTGCAGCAGGGAGAAGAAAATTAGATCCAAGGGCAAAGCAATGTGTGTTCATAGGCTACCCTGTTGGAATGAAAGGATACAAGCTGATGGACTTATCCACAAAAGATATATTTGTCTCGAGGGATGTACTTTTTAGAGAAAATGAATTTCCTTTCAAACTGGATGAATCTGTTTCCAATCAGGGAGATCCCTTTGGTTCTGAAGTCTTACCCAGGCCTTGCTCTTATGTGCCTGTTTTAGAGGAAGGCTCACAGCCACATGTAGAGCAAACCAATGCAGAGTCTGCAGCTGATGAGGAATCTCAGTCAGAACACAACACAGAGGAATCTCAATCAGTAGAAGATGTTGTGCCTGAAGAGAATTCTTCCCAGCTTGTCGAGGAGCCTGGAGTGAGTACCAGGTCAGGCAGGGTGTCCAAGAAACCATCCTATTTGCAGGACTATCATTGTAATGCCTGGCATGACAAGGGAATTCTATACCCTTTATCTCAGCATTTATCCTATGAGAATTGCTCAAAACAGCTTCAGGATTTTATCAACAGTATTGCAGTGGCAGAAGAGCCCAAGAGCTTTGCACAGGCTGTGAAGTCAATGAACTGGGTTCAGGCCATGAATGATGAGCTGAAGGCACTTGAGGACAATGCAACTTGGACAGTAGAGCCTTTGCCACCAGGTAAGAAAGCAGTTGGCAATAGATGGGTTTATAAAGTGAAGTACAATGCAGCTGGGAAAATAGAAAGATACAAAGCCCGTTTGGTGGCAAAGGGTTATGATCAAAAGGAGGGTGTGGACTACTTGGATACATTTGCCCCGGTAGCTAAGCCTAACACCATAAAGATTATCATTTCTCTCGCAGCTAAGCTAGGATGGCAGCTTGTGCAGTTGGATATCAGTAATGCCTTCCTTAATGGTGAGCTAGCTGAGGAGGTGTGTATGGAACTGCCACAGGGTCTCAGCAAGGCTTATGGCCAACACAGCACTGGGAAACTGGTTTGTAGACTCCATAAATCCATATATGGATTAAAGCAAGCGTCAAGGGAATGGAATAAAACTTTCACAGATGCTGTCAAGAGTTTTGGGTTTAAACAGACTCAGTCCGACCATACCTTATTCATCAAAGGCACAGGGAATCAGATTGTTATATTGCTAGTTTATGTGGATGACATTATCCTAGCAGGGGCAGCCACAGATCTCGTACAGAAGGCAAAGGACTTTCTCAGCTCTCGTTTCAAGGTTAAAGATCTCGGCGAGCTGAGCCTCTTCCTGGGAATTGAAGTCACCAGACATGCTAAGGGCATCTACATGTCACAGAGACACTATACTTTACAGTTATTAGAAGACACTGGGTATTCAAACTCCAGACCACTGTCCACACCAATGAATCCAAGTCAGCAAATATCAGCCACAAATGGAGAGTTGTTGTCTAACCCCTTTCAGTATAGAAGGTTGATTGGAAGGTTGCTATATCTAACCTTTACCAGACCAGATATTACCTTTGCAGTGCAGAAACTGAGCCAATACATGGCTGCACCCCGCACAGGCCACTTAATGGCAGCGCACCACTTACTGAGGTACCTGAAAAATTCGCCAGGACAAGGCATCTTCATGGCATCTGAGAACAACTTCAATCTTACAGCATTTTCAGATGCAGACTGGGGTGCTTGCAGGGATACGAGGAAGTCTGTGACTGGGTTCTGCACGTTCCTAGGAAGCTCCTTGATCACCTGGAAAGCCAAGAAGCAAGCCACGGTCTCTCGATCATCAACGGAGGCCGAATACAGGGCATTAGCCTCGACTGTTGCTGAGCTGCTATGGATCAAAGGGCTGCTAGCTGAATGTTAACAGAGGGCAGCTTCCAGTTATTTATTGTGACAATCAGTCAGCAGTTAAGCTAGCTATGAATCCCAGATTCCATGAACGTTCGAAACACATAGAAATCGACTGTCATTTCATTCGACATCACATTGCAAAGGGTACAATTAAACTGTTGCCAGTTCGCTCCGAGCATCAACTTGCAGACATTTTTACGAAGTCTCTCACAGGTCCTTTGTTGCAACAACTCATGCTCAAGATGTCTGTAAAGAACTTATTCCATCCATCTTGTGGGGGCTATTGAAATCAAAGGAAGAACAAGAGGAACTGAAAGCAAAGAAGCAAAGAAGCTCGACTCTGTCTTGAATGCTTATAAGTGAGTTGGAGAAAAGGCGCAAAAAGGAAAACAGCGTTTTTAATACAAGGGACGATCAACTTATAAAGACGTCGTGACTAGCAGCGTTCCTATCTCTGAACTTAACTATAAGGAAAAGGCGGGAGTTTCAATTCATGACTATCATTATCTTCTTCACCCTCACACATTTTTCATCTCAGTGTGTGTGTTCTTCGATCACTTAGCTTCTTTTAACTTCCTTCTTGATTTCTGATGTAATTAAGCAGTGAAGCAAAAGCTTCCATAGTCTGTAATCATCAGCGTCAATAAGATCAGTTTGGCATTGCCCGTGGATGTAGGATTATTTGAAATCCGAACCACGTTAAAGCGATTGTGTTCAACAAATTCAATTCGCGATTCACAAATTTGATATTTCATTTATAACAATCGGAAAGAAAATCCATCAACTTATTTTAACCACGATTTTCATAGATATTTTGTATTCAATGATGGATAAATTCTATTATTTATTTAAAGCAATACCACGTAAGTTTACGTGCATGAATGGATCACTCGCTGTCCACCATTTTTTCCGTTGTAATTTCTTCCTTAGTAAGTCACCCTGTTGGATAATGATGAATATGTATGGAAATTAATGAACTATATAGTAGTACGACTTATACTCTGAAAGATCAATCCATTGACAGGTGTGGCTTTTACTAATAATATAATAGCGTGACTCAAATCACACGTTGCTCCAAATACCGCCTTGAATTAATATTACAGATATTTTTGTGTATTTACATTTATCATTCTCTATAAAGTATAAACTCCTTTTCCATTTTTGCAAATCTACGAATAGAAAAAATGAAGAATTACTGAGTGGGTTTCCTCTAATGTACGGTACTACAAAGTTAGTTCCCAACCAAAAGTAGAAGCTGTGCTGTGCCCATTAATGTCCGAACCATATTCCCAACCTAAACTAGTGGCAGTTCTTCACGCTCCAGCCAGCCAGCCAGCCAAAGCCGCCCTCCAAAATTGATTATTTCTTTATCCGAAATCCACGCATATAATATAAATCCCTGCCTCAATATAATTTATTACAACAGATGGATAGAAAATTCAAAGATCCAATCTTTTTTCAACACTGTGAGTGTGAGGGTCTTCTTTGTCGTTCGTAACATTTCATCTCTCTAGAAAACTCTTCTTGGCAGATATTACTAAAAAGGAAAGGTTTTTTTTGTTCCTTTTATTTTAGCCCCGAGCAGTGAAAACCTTAAAAATCGGTAGTAGAGTAGGTGGTGTAAGAAAAGGAGTCCAAAGGTCAAAGGTCGTCTCGCCAAAGAAATATTTTTGAATTCTTTAAATCGTCTGCGATGAAGCTTCCTCTTATTTAAAGGGACACTCAAACAGAGGTGCCACACAGAGAGAAGAAGAGACTCAATTGAGCTCAATCCCAAGGTAACCTTTTCCACAGCACCATGCCATTTCTTCCATGGAAGAAGGTGAAGAACAATAGGATATCGAAGCTAGTCAACGATCATCTTCAGAAGTCACAGATGAGGCGCGATGGCTCGTCGCTCGTGGTTGAGACAGGTTTTGCAACCTCGTTGGTCGACCTCTTCATCAAGAATCGCGAGAAATTGAAGAAGCCATCGAAGAAGAACCGTAAGAGCTCTCCGATTATTACACCTTCTGACGTAGTAGGTGAGATTCTTGTTTTAAGGAATAACGACGTTGATGATAGAGATGGCATCGAAGTTCATGAAGGAAGAGCTGGGATCTTTATGATCATATTGAAGATGTTCTTGGTTGTTGTTTTGGGTTTGGGGACAAAGAGATTAGCTTTAGGCATAACTGTGGCCGCCTGTTTCTTGTTTTTCCTGGAATATGTGGTGAAGCTGTCTTCTGTTAAAGCTAAGACTTTACCGAGGTTTTGGAGATTGTTGAGATCTGAGGTTGGAGTGATTAACAGCAAAAGCAATGCCTTGGCTGCGAAGATTGAGAAAGATGAGTTCTTAAGACATGATAGTGTTCAAGAAATTCAAGCAGCAGAAGAAATTAGACTATCAGAAAATGAACAGGACACTGAACAGAGGAAAGATGAGTTCGTGTCGGAATCCAAGAAGATGAAGAAGTCACGGAGAGCTGCCATGAAATCGAAGGTGAAGAAACTCATGGCAAACAAAAAGTTCAATGCTCCGAGGAAAGTACACGAATTTAGAAAGTTCACGAAAGAGGAATCAGAGACTGTAAGCAGATTCTCGAGTCCTTCTTCAGCTCAAAAGGCGGAGGACAATAACAGAGTATCTGAGGTTAAAGAAAAGACGACGGATTTTGGGCCGAGTTTGAGATTCTTGGCTGTACTTTGTCTGATCATTCTCATTGGACTTGTCCAAAGCAGATTAACAGCGCTCGTCCTTGCCCTGTTTTCTTGTCTTTTGCTTAGATTATGTGAACCCTTAAGTAACTTTTTGTCTTAGTTAGTTCTTTGGTTAGATTACAACTTTGAGTGTGTCTGTGTGTGTGTGTGTGTGTTTAGTGGCTGATCTTAACCTTAATCGTGGTTCAGATGTAAGATTGGATAGGTTGTAAAGGTTTGTCTCTGAACCTCTTTGGCTTGTTAATCATACCATACATGATAATATGAATTGGCCAGCTTTCGAAAGGAAACCCACTCAATAAACGAAAGCGAAGGTGCTTCCTTTTTCTCATTAAGAAATTAAATCACACGCCATGGCAATCATCAAATTCGGGGAGGTAATGGTTAATTCTACAATTTTCTATAATCAGATCAATGGTTGTCATCCATTGTACGTTGATTCTAGTGTTAATAAATGCGATTAAACAATTTTACAACAAGCTCTTCCACTTATGGAGTTTTGTGACAATGTTGTGGTGGGACACGTAGCTTCACAAGTGAGTTGTGCGTACCTAAAAGAAATTGAATTATTACACGTAAAAATGTTGTCTAGCACACTTTTTCACCGACTGCACATACCAAGTCGTAGTTTGTGCTTTGTTTGCCTTTTTCTTAAATATAGAAAAGAATTGAGGTGAATTTCGACACTGATGATATTTTATTTCGAACCGGTAGGTGAAATAATTCTCCAATTATCACCATTATGACTTATGAGAGGGAGCTTTTTCTTTCTCATTGTTGTGAAATAAATAATTTATTTAATTAAGCAAGACGTTATAACGTGGTCCATGTGAATCTCGTGTGTCGTAGTACAAAGTCACGAACGTATATTAATCTCTCCCTATATTCCAACTTTTATAGCACGCCCCAAAAATAAAATTAATTATTAGTAGATGAATTTAATAAGTTACATACTAAAAATAGAATGAAGTGGTTATTAAGTTTTAAAGCTACGTGGTTTAATAAGTTTTTTTTTAATAATTGATATAATAAAGGTAGAATGATGTGGTTATCATGATTTAATAGGTTTTTATAGTAATTCAAGTAGAAAAAATTTGATTTGCGAATCTTGACAGATCAATTTCCGTTTTTATGCTTCTATGTTATTTATGTAAGAGTATGATTGTATGAATATAGTTGACAATTTTTTTCTCTTAATTGTCTTCGTTCAATTCGTGTCCAATTGGGTTTAATTCTAATTTGAATATCAAACAATGGCGGTCCTAAAAATTCACATGGAGCCATCGATGTTAAAATGATTCACACGAAAATGTTCAAAAAAGAACGTTACATAATATGTTTCGTAGATTATACATTTACACTTTACTGAACAAAATATATAACATAAAACAAGTTAAAACTCCATATTATCTCTCCATACATACTTTACCTTCAAATATCGGTTAAAACTCAAATAATAAAGACACGAACAGTTATATTAATGGAACCAAACATACGTTTCTTGCAATATAGGTTACACATTTTCCCACTTAAAAATCCCCATATTAAACAGTCAATTACACTTAAATTCAATTAGCACCATCACCACAAAAAAAAAAAAGACAAAAAAACGTAAGCCAAAATGCCAAAACTCGCCGCTGTAATAATAACCTCATTCCTAATCCTATTCGCCTGCGCCTCAGTCCTTCTAACAACATGCCAAGCCGCCGCCGCCGCAGCCGGCGACCACTCAGCCTTCCTCCGATGCCTCGCCTGCCGCTCCACCACCTCAGACCAACACCGTCGCCGCGTCCTAAAACACATCCACCGCCCAACCTCGCCAGCATACAACTCACTTTTACGACAGATGAGCAGAAACGCACGATGGTCAAACTCCACCGCAGAAAGTCAACCCTTCCTCATCTTCGCCCCCTACGAAGAAGCCGAAATCCGCCCCATAATACAATGCAGCAAAGAATTCGACTTCCACCTAAGGATATGCAGCGGCGGCCACGACTACGAAGGCCTGTCCTTCCATTCCCCGACAAAAACGACCAAGTTCATAATGTTAGCCCTAACGAATCTGAACCGTATAGACATTAACATAGAAGAAGAAACGGCTTGGATTCAATCTGGGGTCAGCTTAGGACAGCTGTACTACGAAATCGCCAAGAAAAGCCAAATCCACGCATTCCCAGGCGGTCTGTACCCCACGGTGGGCGCCGGCGGCCACATAAGCGGCGGAGGACTGGGCACTCTTGTAAGAAAGTACGGTTTAGCGGCGGATAACGTCCTCGACGCCCGCGTAATAAATTCGAACGGCGAAATCTTGGACAGGAAATCCATGGGCGAGGATCTCTTCTGGGCAATTAGGGGCGGCGGAGGTTCGAGCTTCTGCATAGTCCTCGCGTGGAAGCTGAAGCTCGTTAGGGTTCCGGCGAAAGTCACCGCCTTTACCTTCCGCCGCCGCCTAGATTCCGGCGACGAAATGGGCTTACTGCAGAGGTGGCAGAAGGTGGCCCACCGCCTCTCCGACGACCTATTCATGAGAGTCTTGATCCAAAACGGCGGCGGGCAGAAGAAAGTTCACTTGTCCTACAACGGGCTTTTCCTCGGGCCCGCTTTCGAGTTCGTGCCCGAGTTACACAAAAGCTTCCCGGAATTCGGGCTGAAGGTGGAAGACTGCTTCAAACCGCCCGCCGAGAATTACAGCTGCCCGGAAATGCCGTGCATTAAGACAATATGCTATCAGCTTCCTTGGATAAATTCTGTTATGTTCTTCATCGGTAAAATGGATCAGCCTTTGGAGATTTTGCTGAACAAAACGACGAGGCAAGGCTATAACAAGGCTACGTCTGATTTCTTGACAGAGCCCATACCAGACAAAGGATGGGAAATGATTAAGGACAAATTTATGTCTGAAGAACTGCCCATGATGATCGTCGATCCTTTCGGTGGAAAAATGGATGAGATTCCGGCGGAGGAAACTCCTTTTCCTCACAGAAAAGGTACGAACTTCATCGTACAGTACCTTACTAACTGGGCTGCGGAAAATAACGAAAAGGATGAACGTAGGCATTTGGCTTGGATTAGAGATCTTCATAATGAGATGAAGCCCTACGTTGCTGATAATCCTCGATCTGCTTATCTGAACTATAGAGATCTTGATTTGGGACGAAACGATGGGAATTATAGCTACGATAACGCTAGGGTTTGGGGCGAGAAGTACTTCAAAGGAAATTTCGAAAGATTGGCGAAGGTAAAGGGAATTGTCGATCCTGGGAACTTCTTCAGGTTCGAACAGAGCGTCCCAGTTTTCTTGTAATGAAGTAAGGAATGAGAAACACAGAAAACCGTAGTAACAGCAAAACTAACCATTTGTAATAAATAAACAAGAATCGACGAGTGATAACACTCCACATCTTGCGAAAACGCTTATACAACAACAGTTCGAATCAAAGATTGCACAAAGTTGAAATCTTTTCACCACTCGGCTGCTTTTCTAGCAGCACGGAGGGGCTGCACTGGGATGCTCTGTTCGTTCCTGAAGAAATTGTCGGGATCTACAGCTGTCTTAACCTTCACAAGCCTATCGAAATTGTCCTTGAAATACTTCGCGCCATAGACCTTCCCTTGACCGTAGCTGTTCTTACCATTATCCGTGGTGCCTATGTCCAAATCCCTGTAGTTCAAATAGGCTTCCCTGGGATTCTTGGAAACAAAGGGTCCCATGAAGCTGTAAAGATCTCTGATCTCACCGATGAACTGTTTATCAGCTTGATCAGTTCCATCGCTCCAACTCACAGAGTACTGAATCTTGAAAAGATTCCCAGCTCTGTGAGGAAAGGGAGCGTCAGAATCTTGAATTTCGCTGTTTCTACCGCCGTAGGAATTAAAAACCAACCCCACTTTACCAATCTGAACCATTCTATCGAAGATAGAGCTCAGCCCTTGTTTGGAAATGGGAGTCTTGACGTAATCAGACTTCCTTTTCAAGAAATCGATGGAGCTTAAATCTGTGTTTCTGCTGAGGAGAACGCTAGGCGAAGTCTTGTTGTCGAAGTTAGCCCAGTAAAGAACTGATTCTATCCAAGACATCTCCAAGCAATCGGCTTTCTTCAAGCCCAGTTCTTGAAACAGAGAATCTGTGACGGGCAAAAGCTCCGAAGAATCGCCGAGGAACATGCCTATGAAAGTCGCCCGCACGTTCTTCTTCTTGTTCCTCGTAATGGGCTGGAGAAGAACCCTAATGAAGAGATTGCTGTCCATCTTATCCACAATCTGCTGGTACTTGAAGACAGAATCGATTTGATTATCCTCTGCGTATTTGAAGATCTTAAACACTGTAACTACAGGCGGGACAGGGACAAGCTTGATCTTGTAAGCTATGATCACGCCAAAGCTTGCTCCACCGCCGCCTCTTATAGCCCAGAAAAGATCTTCGCCCATAGATTTCCGATCCAAGAATCGACCCTTTGCGTCGACAATCTGCGCATCGATGACGTGGTCGACTGTTACGCCGTATTTCCTCAGCATATTTCCATAGCCAGCCCCACTTATATGCCCACCTACGCCTACTGTAGGACAAACGCCTGCTGGGAAACCATGGACTTTGCTTTTTTCCCAGATTCTGTAATAAAGTTCGCCCAAGTATGCGCCAGCTTGAACCCAAGCTGTTTCGTCGGCCATGTTAATGTCGATCGATCTGTTTCAAGAAATGAATTAGTACAGAAGAAAGCGAAGAAACAGAAACTGTAAAGGCGAGATCTTTAAAGTAGGGTAGGTAGGATTTACCTTAAGTTGAACATGTCTAGTATGACGAAAGCCTTGTCGGAAACGTAGGAAAGTCCGTCGTAGTCGTGGCCGCCGCTGCGGACTTTGAGATGTATGTTGAGTCTCTTGGCGCAGACCACGGCGGCGCTGACCTGCGCTACGTTGGTCGGCGTTATGATTAAGGTTGGTTTGAGGGTTTTGGGGGAAGTGAATCGACGGTTTCTTATGTGGGATTGGAGAACGCTGGTGAACGAAGGGCTTGCTTGGGCGAAGAGAACGGTGGAGATTTCGCTTTGTGGGACTTTGTTTTCAGAGAAGCATTGGACGAAGGAATCGTAGAGAGAAGAGTTCGACGATGACTGCGCCGCCGCCGACATGAGGAGGGCTTCTTGTAAGAGAGGAAGACAGAGGAAGAACAGAAGGGGAATTCGACTAAGCTTCGCCATTGTTGTTTGCTTGTTGATGTCTTTGGAGCTCTGTGATTCACATTCTTTATAGAGAAGGAGACTCAGAAAAGTCGCCGGTTAGAGGAGAGAGAGAGAGAGAGTGAAACGTTTTGTGGCGGTAATGGAAAACATTAGGCGTCGTGTCTTTTCTTGAACGGTACAAAATGCAAATTAATTCGGTTAATTTTGAACTAAATTATCGTAACTAAGTAAGACGAAATAAATCGTTTTTAGATATATGTACCGCCTTGTGCCGCAGGTAGAGTAAATAGTTTCATTATTGCATGCATCCATAATGTTATGGTGGGTGGGTAGAGTCAACAACGTTGACTAAGAAATGTATTCAATCAACATGGTGTAACAAAATGATAGTAATAAGATCAATGTTGGTGCTAGTTGTAAATATCTTGAAAATATCTAATGGATTTTGAACGAATTTGGAACATACATTGTAGCACCTTTTGCTTGGATCAAAACGCAAAAAAGGATAAAGAAGTGGACTAAATTGCATGGATTGGAATACTATGTAATAATTGTTAAACAACAGCACATAAGTCTTTGATTGGGTGTTGACTGGGTAAAAGTCATGCATATCATTATCATAATAGAATGTTGGCTGGCATTTAATATGGATGAGATAGAGAGATTAATTCGTGCACCATCAATCATTAAAATCAACTTGCGATTGTAAAATAAATAGCTTAACCGATCAATGAGTGGATAAACAAATACTTCACCATAAGGGAAATTGAATATGATTATTATATGAACTAAGCCATAAGATAAATCCAAATCTCGGTTGTGAAATAATTATCTTATGCTTAATTAATGTATGGATACGTAATTATGTTCTTTACTTGGTGGAATAGTAGAATAAACTGGAGTATAAAGGAATGGCACAGACGCCCTCGTAACTATTAAGAAGGAAGATGTAAAGAGTATTATTACAAATATTAATCTGAACTATGAGAAGGTTATAGAAAGTAGTCTGTACTTAATTTTAGGATGAATTCCTTATCATTTCCTTTCAACATTTCAACTTCCTTTTAAATACCCCTCGAATTATTTCTTCCTTATAACTACCCATTTGAAAATTTATTCCTGTTCAGTACCTCAAAAGCTCTTTTCAGCGTTAAATAGACGAAAATACCCCTGTCTCACATATCAAAAAAGCTGAATAATTATTTTTCACATGCATTATACCAAAAAAATCGTTATTGTACCAACAAAATTGGACATTGTACCAGAAAATGGTGAAATTATACCACTTGTTTCGGTTATTATACCAGTAAATAACGTTAGTCGAATTTTATACAGTTAAATTGGACGTTATACTAATCGATTTTGAAATTATACCAGAAACTATAGAAATTATACCAACTGTTGTCGTAATTATACCAACAGATTTGTACACTATGCCAGTTGGTATAATAATGATAACAGTTGGTATAATAATCAAAAGAGTTGGTATGATGTCCAATTTAAATAGCGTTATTATAATTTACAGCGAAATTGGACGTTGTACCAACTGATTTTGATATTATACCAGAAATTGTAGAAATTATACCACATGTTTTGGTTATTATAATAACGTTATTCGAATTTTATACAGTGAAATTGGAAGTTATACCATCTGATTTTCAAATTATACGAGAAACTGTAGAAATTACACCAACTTTTGTGGTAATTATACCAACAGATTTATAACATATACAAGTTGGTATAATAATGATAACAGTTGGCATAATTAGAATAACAGTTGGTAATAATCAAAATAGTTGGTATGATGTCCAGTTTAATTTCAGAAAAGGGTATTTTCGTCCGTTTACTGTTTGGGGTATGAAACACACAACTTTTTCGCAGATGGGTACTGATAAGGAATAATTTTTGTCATAAGTACTGATAAGGAAGTTCAAAATTTGAGGGGAAATTATCCTAATTTTAATGTTTGCCGTCGATAGGGGATATTTGTGTAGCTAAGTGATCTCTAGGGGTACAGTACAAGTAATATATCGTTTACGTTGTTATCTGACGGGTCCCACGCTGAAATTGACCATTTCAGCCCCATTATAATATTAACTAAAGAAATAAATATTTATAATGTGTGAACTCGAGTTAGGAACTAATATGCCTTTCAAAAATATTGACTTGGTCATCGTTTGAAGCTAAAGCCGCGTGCTACTATAATACCGCATTTTACTGATTTTGCTTAAACGCGTATCTAAATTTGAATTTTATTTACAAATGGTTTCGCTTTCACGTAGATCTAATGGTCTAAATGGCGACAGACCCATAATCGATGTTCGAAGGTGACTGTTTAATGCTGCGCCTGCGCTTCATAATTAAAAATTACCAATTAAATTATAATTATAATTACAATTAAAATATAAAAATATTGAGGGAAAGAAAATCTCAATTGATAACTTTTCTTTATAAAAGTTATTATGAAAACCCATATCAATATCCAAATGTGACGCCGTTAGTATAATCAAACTTTAAAGATCAAATTTCAAATAAAACGATATATTTCTATAAACAGTACAACAACTATTTTTAAGAAGTGAAACATATTATAACATTCCGATAAAAATCATAATTTTGCGTTAGTTATACTTATATAAATATATACTAGTACTTTAGCTCATTTGATGGATGTGATGTGCCCAATAAAATAATGAAAATATATTATTTAAAATTTTTATATTTATCTTAAATTTATTTTATTTATTAATTTGTCGTGATAAGTGAGTGGTTTCCTTTGAAACAATAGTTAGTGGGTTGTTTCGTTTTGAAATTTATTATTTAAAGGTTATATTAAATAAAATAAATTGACAAACCAATTCAATTTACAATTTTTTTTATCAAGCGTATGATGTTTATATAGATAATATTCTTATATGATTAACATAAAACAAAATAAAATTACTTTAATCGACTAAAACCCGTGCAGGATTTGGAGGTTTTCGAAGATGTACATTAGAAACTCTATAAATTAATACAGTTCGGACCGATCAAAATTATTAATTAAAAGAGTTATTAATTAATCGATAAATTAATTATTTTATTAATTTATAGTGTTAATGTACATTTAAGTAATATTAATAAATATATCTTCTATATAATACACTACGAAAACAGATGCACAAACAACTCGTACAAACAATATGACATCTCTTAAAGGTGTGAAAAAAACAACAATGACCGACGAAATTCGAAGAGCATTATGCAAGCACAACAGATATAATTATAATCTCACTCGAAGCAATTGCAAGAATGGGTTCATAGTAACTATGGTTTGCTAGTGAGTCAGCAAAAAACAAATGACAATTGAGTCATTTTTCAAGTAATCTTCGTTCATGTAATATGAGATGTTTTTAAATATGGAATTATTAATTTATAATTTATAGGGACCTATAGAAATTATCAAAAGTCTATTATCTTATAATTTTAGAGAATTATTAATTTAGTACGTTATCCCCGAGTCGGGACCAGTCGAAAATATTATATTAAAGAGTTTATTAAATTATCGAGTATTAATTTATAGAGTTTCTACTGTAGAATGCGTCTTCTTATACACATGGTATAAAAATATTATAAATATTAACTATTACTAACTGAGATTATAATAATATTAAAGACAGACAACTTTTATTCATTACTTTCAGTATGATTTCAGAAACACGATTACATTGTTATATTATACGAAATATAACTATCAAATTAGATCAACAAAACAAAAAAATTTACTTCAAATCATTCTTAATAATTAATATAATTTACATCGACCATTCTAACCAATAAGATACTCATATTTAACTTAACAAAGCTCCATCTTTTACTTAACCACAATTCAAATTTCAAAATAAATATACAACCACACAGTTTAATAAGTTTTTGATAATTGCATAGTTCTTGTGTTGAAGGAGAACTCCCACTCTCCCAGAAGGGTGCTCGAGAGAAATATTATATACTCGTGTTTTTTTTAACAAAAAAATTGTTGTATAAAAAACGCTCTCATGTATCCTACGAAAAACCGATTTATTCCCCAACATAAATGAAGTCACTTCAATGATGGATCGATTTATTATCTGCACACAGCACACACACGGACATAAAGGTTGCAACTTGCATGTATTATCTATTGCGTTCAAACTTCGATCGTAGCTTTTATTTCAATCAAAATGCAAATAAATTACACAAATAACCAGAATATATTTCATATCCCACAACTCATCAATATCATAATCAACAAGCGATGATCCATCTACTACTTCTTCTTCCAAGGAAGTACTGGAATGCTTTGTTCATTCCTAAAGAAATTCTCAGGATCAACCCTAGTCTTAACCCTAACCAACCTATTAAAGTTCTCCTTAAAGTACTTAACCCCATAAACCATCCCTTCCCTATAACTATTCGGCCCGTTATCGTTTGTCCCGATATCGAGATCCCGATAGTTCAAAAACGCCTCCCTCGGATTCATCGACACGTAGGGCGTCATCGCATCGTAAAGCTCCCTCGTAAGGTTCACGTAACGATCCGCCGCCTCAGGCCCGTTTTCGGCCCAGTCCGTCGCGTACTGAAGCTTGAACAAATTCCCGGCCCGATGAGGGAACGGCTTCGCCCCCGCGGGAATTTCCGCCATCTTCCCGCCGTAGGGATTGAAGGTCAACTGCGGAGTCCTCAAAACGACCATCTTCTCGAGGATCTCTTCGATCCCCTCGACCGCCATCGGTTTCTTCAGATAGTCCGACTTCCTCTTGAGGTGCACGAGTGACTGCGGGACCCTACTCAGCAGCGCCTCCGCCGCCGTCCCCGTCGGGAAATTCGTCCAGAAGAGTACCGACCCCACCCAACTCGTCTCCAGGCAATCGCTCTCCTTCAGCCCGAGCTCGGGAAATTCCCGACCCAGCAGCGAGACGAGGTCTCGGGAATTCCCGAGGTAGAGCGCTCGGAACGTCGCCGTGTTCGTGCCGTTCGACACGCCTAGGGTCAGCCTCACGAAGAGGTCCTCGGGAAACTCCGTGGAGGCGACCTCTTGGTACCGGCGCACGAGCCTGGAAAAATTCGCGTCGTACGTCCTCACGACGCGAAAGACCGTGACGACGGGCGGGACCCGCACGAGCCTCACCTTGTAGGATAGCACGACGCCGAAGCTCACGCCTCAGCCGCCCGTGATGGCCCAAAATAGGTCCTCGCCCATCGATTTTCGGTCGAGGAGACGGCCGTGGACGTCTACGATTTTCGCGTCGATCGTGTTGTCGACGGTTAGGCCGTACTTCCTCATCAAGTTTCCGTAGCCGGCGCCGCTGACGTGGCCGCCGACGCCGACGGTGGGGCAGACGCCCGCCGGAAAAGCTAGGGTTCCGCTACTCTCGGCGATTCTGTAGTAGAGTTCGCCGAGGGTCGCGCCGACTTCGACCCACGCCGACTCGCCGTCGACGTTCACGGATCGGAAGTTGGCCATGTCGAGGATGAAGAAGTCGGGATTTTCGGACCAGTAGGATAGGCCCTCGTAGTCGTGGCCCCCGCTTCGGACCTTTAGCTGAAGGTTGTTGGATTTCGCGCATTTAATGGACGCCTGAATGTGTTCGACTTCCGCGGCGGCGACGATGAAGAGGGGCTTTGGGGTGTAGGATTCGTTGAACCGTAGGTTTCTTATGTACCTCTGCAGTTCGGGGGAGTAGTTGGGGCTGCTACGAGCGTAGAGAACCGCAGAGATGGAACTTGAGGCGTTGGTGAGGCATTGGACGAATGCTGAGGATGATGGTGACGTGGCGTTGTTGTTGTTGTCTGAAGCAGCGTGGGAGTTGTATGGTGTTATGGATAATAGTATTAGTGAGGTCGAAAGTAGTGCAACGATATGAGATGTAGTCATTTTGTGATGATAATATGATGGAGAGGGGTTAGGATTTTGGATTATTTATAGAGGGAGTTTTGTTTTGAGGATTTGTGGGATGAGAACATAACTTTTCAGAAGTCAGACTTTTGCTAATGAATGATCTTCAAAGGTTTGACCGTGAAATAGTCAAATTATCATTAAGTATAATGTTGAATAGTATTAGTACAATGTTCATGAGGCGATATTACGCGAGAGGGATAACGTGCGGATTCGAATCACCCAGAGCCGTGTTATTTATTTATTTGTTTATCATCATCATTATTATTATTGTTTGGAAAGTGATATTCAAGTACACCTCAATGCTCACATTTTTTTATATAACTTGTCAAATTCAATAATGTTTGTATATCGTCGAAAAGTTCAAACAAACTACAATAAAAATCAAATGAGTCGTTAACATTCATTTGCAAATATTAGGAATTCGACCACGACGTATCCTCACATATCTTGGGATATGTGCCGTCTCGTATATCATATAATGAAATAATGGAGCTATCATATATACCTACGTATAATAAATAGTTCATGACATAGTTCCATAGGTTTGGTTAAGCTTTGTTCTTTTTTTCTAGAATAGTGGAATTGCTTCATTAATTGAAGAAAGAAAATCAATTTTAACAAGCAATCATGTACGAATAAACAATATATCTTGAAGTTTCTTTAATTAACCTCGCTGACAATGAACTGGATCATGCAAGGATATAGATCTTACGGAAAAGTCATAGCCTGCATGTAATAATAAGATATTCTAGAGAGATGGAAATAATGTCACGTATTGGACTTCATCTTTTATTGTGTTTATATGTTTTTTGCTTTAATTTTAAGCGTCACGCTATCGTATCATTTGTTTTTCAATAAATTGGGTTCTTGATAGCTGCACTAAATAATTATTAATCTCCCATGTCAATGATAAGTTATCTGCTCTTGAAATATTAGTTACTTTCACTATCGTACTTCTGTTCAAACAAGTAATACGCAATGTTGGACTAAACTGATAATGCCTAACCTAATACATGTGATAAATGAAATTTATATCGTATATTATACCCCGTAAAAGCGTGATATCGGTTGTTATTTATTTGAATTTCCCTTGAATATCATACGTACTACGTTTATATTTTATTTTCGACAGATATTGGGAAAACGAACTACAACCGGGAATATTCGGACTTAAAACAGAATCGAGGATTGTCAGGCCAATTATTGACCCAAAAACAATTTGGGCCCAAGTTAAATTTAGCCCAAACATCAACCCATTAAAGGAAATTATTGAAGATTAAGTGGTGGGACCTTACATTTACAATTGATCGTGGCTTTTCTAGACATAAAGAGATGAAACTTGGGACAATTTCCTCTATCTACGCGGCTCAAGCACATAAAGAGAATTACAAGAAATTAGGTTCCGTGTTTTCGGAGTTCAGAGCTTAACTTTTTGAAGACATCATACACGCTTGAGATGAAGACGTTCCTCCATAAAAGGTGGGGGCAGCGACGAGAGATGGGGGACGAGACATAAAAAGAAAGCCACTCCAAAGAACCCTCGGAATAATCGACATCCTCCAGGCCATAAGATAAAATCATATTCGGCTAAGGAGAGTTTGAGCACGTTGTTCGCAGGGCTGAACCGTGGACTGTGAAGCGAAGGCGAGGAGCTGCGACAGTTGAGCTGCGAGCGGGAGTACGGGACTGACCAAGGGCAAATCTGAGCCGAGTACGGGCCGGGACTGCAGCTGAGACCGACAGACGGACGTAGCGGGCTGACTCGTGGGCTGCTGCGGCTGTGACGGGCTGCGGGCGTAGGAGGAGCAGCAAGCGAGGGCAAGGAAAAGGTTGAAGTTGCTCGCCCACCAACTGCTCGACAAAAGTCCTCAACGAAGGATCAACCACATAGGCGAAACTCAGGGAAGAAATTATGAATTTCTCGTTGTTATTTATGCTTCTCGTCGCGGTGATGTTCCGTATGAGTAGTTAATCTCGTAGTATTTGAGATAGAGATGAACCCTAGCGACATCGTATGCATGTTTTAAGTATTATTGTTTTTGGCTATTGTTTGACTCGGTTACGATATATGCTATTATTTTCATTATGTCTATGTGGTCGAAATAATTGTTGGGAAATCGATCGCTACGCTCGAGAGAGGGGCGACGATTAGACCACTCGTAAACGAGCGGAATAAACTCATCGCTAGAGATAGGTTGAACTACCCCGCCGGATTAGAGTCAAATCTAATAGCGGGATTCATTGTGTTTTTTATGCGGTCTGCGATTAAGTATGTTAGGGAAGCTTGCCCGGCTATTTAAGACGTAGATTAGTTGTTACGAGTCGAAGCGAGTAAGCGCAGTTTCGCCCAATCGTTGAAACCCGTATACATACCCTAGGAATCCTCACGGTCTAATAATTAGCTAAAATTTATAGCTTGTTAGTCGTTCGATCGAGCTAGGGGGATTCGAAGTCTCAAATACGTTCGCTTTCATAAGTCGTTCCAACCACATTATCCCTATTTCATATTTATCATTTGTTTAGTTTATCTTATCAAACAAAAATATTTACTAGAATATTTAAACGACGGTTTTCTAAAGTATATAGTTCCTTTTGGTTCGATACTCGAATACTTGCCATTTCTATACTATTTTCGATAAGTACACTTGCCTGTTGAGCGTAAGATAGTTTGCGATATTCGTTTTATTTTTTATTACTCGATCCGCTCGATCAACATGGTTCAAGATCAAATTATTTCGCGTATAAGAACAGGAAAACGATTTCATACATATTGTTTACAGGTATTTATGGATAGTCATTGCAGTGAGCGAGCTCGCCCTACTCAGAGAATGGTTTATCGTACATTTTGAGAATTACTAGAAACCAAATATGTAAAAAAAAGCAATGGCATTAATAAAGCTTTCCAAATTATTATACTTGTTAAATTTAATTAAATGACAACTAATTATTTAATAAAGGTTTTATTTTGTTCCATAAATGTACAATCGAGAGGACTCGTTGGGCTTTTAACTCTGTACTTTTGTTGACTACAATTTGATACTCTCTATGTCCCAAATATTTATAGATATTTGAGAGTTAGCACGAGATTTAAGAAACTGAATATTTTTAGTTTTAATTACTATTCTAGATTTAATTTATTAATATGATGCACATGTAAATGAGTGTGCAAATAGTACTATTATAGATTAAGCAAGCCTATTAATCTTAAAAATATATCCAAATGCCCTTGCGCGTCGCCTATATCATGTTCTGTACTATTGCAGGTAATTTGAGCTTATTACCTCATCGGTATCCAATTCAGGCATCTGACTTGCAAAGGAGATTTTCGGTTGCTTCATCCGTAGAAATCTTGGTGAAAATCAAGTTCTTTTGTATCTCAATGTCTAAATCATCATTGTTTGGCTAATTGATCTCCAATGTTTTTTGAGGCTTATCTGATCCATATATGTCCTTATTTGATGACCGTTGGTTATGCTCTTGAAGCTGCAATTTTCTGGTCTGCCGCGCCTCTTCTCAATTTCAACCCATTGAAGAAAAGTTTATCTCGGACGTATGTTGTATTTGTTAGGCCAGCCACCACGAAGAAAAATAATAATAATAAAATAATATTATATATAAAGAAAAAAAGAAAAACTAACGATAAAGATGAGCGACCCATATCAACTGGCGACACGGCGGATTCCTCACCACCGGTTTCGAGCGGTCCAGAACTGAGGACGCGGCGGATTCCTGGCCACCGATTTTGAGTGGTCCAAAAGAGCTGAAGACATCTATAAATAGGCTGAGGATTCTTCAGTTATTATCATCCCAAATCAAGTTAGAATAATTCAATGAGAGAGAAATAGTGAACGGGAAACTTATCCGGGTGGATAAGGGTGAAAGCGGGTTTTAGTTTTATTGGGATAGTTGGGAGTAGGTACAAATATATTATCCGGATGGGTAAGGGGTCTCGAGTTTTGGTTTAAACACGAGTGTTAATTTGTACGCTGTAATATTCTCAATATAGTAAGCTGGTGCTCTCCGTGGAGGTAGGCGGTATTGGCCGAACCACGTAAAAATCTCGTGTTCTCTATCGGCATCATTTCAGTTTTATATTGTCCAATTATCGCGGGTCCAAAATCAATCTTCCGTTGAGCCCGAAAAATTACAGCTCAACCCCAACAAGTGGTATCAGAGCCAAGCCTAACTGATATTCTGATTATGCTTTGTGTTTGCAGCTTTGTCTGATCTTCCACATTAGAAAAGATATCAAGAAGGTTTATCGTTACGGTGGAGCCAATGTCGGGCCGAAGTTGTTGAATTTCTGCAAGGATAATGGAGACGGAAAACAATTTCAAAGTGCGGCAATTTGATGGTACGGGGAGTTTCACTCTGTGGCAAAGACGAGTGAAGGATATACTTGTTCATCAAGGTTTGGCAAAGGCTTTGAAAGGGGACACGAAAAAGCCGGAGAAAATGACGAAAGAAGACGGGGAGGATTTGGGATCAAGATGTATCAGCACAATCCGTTTGTACATTGATGATAACATTATTAATAATGTTGTTAATGGGGATTCTGCACCAGAGTTGTGAGCGAAGTTGGGGAGCTGCATCTCGGGAAAACCTTAACCACAAAACTAGATTTGAAGCGGGACCTGTACCGACTGAAGATGGAGGAAGGTGGGAATCTCATGGATCACATAAGCGTGTTCAACGGACTTGTGGATCAACTTATAAAAGTTGATGTAAAGTTAGAGGAAGAAGATAAGGCCCTTTTTACTTCTTACCTCGCTTCCTGATTCTTACGACAATTTGGTCACAACCATCTTATACGGAAAGACGACAATGAAGATGATGGATGTACAGTTAACTCTTTTGGGGCATGAAAATAGGAGACGATCAAATTATGGGGATAGCCAAAATTCGGCATTGTCGTCTATTCATGGGGAGAATCGTAGAGGAAGGTTCCACGCCAGGGAATTTGGAGGTAGCAGCAGGTCCAAATCAAAGAATGGCGGAAAGGGCATAGTGTGCTACAAGTGTGGTGAGCCGGGACACATCAAGAGGAACTGTCCGACTTGGAGGAAGGATAAGAACGACGAGAAAAATTCCACAACAATGATAGCACAGAATACGGATGATGTTGTAGACATTCTCACAGTATACAATGATGACGCTCGTTCTTAGGATGGATGGATATTGAATTCGGGGTCGAAGTACCATATTTGCTCCGAAAGAAAATACTTTGATACGTTCCAGAAGATACGAAGAGGTTCGGTTTCCACGGCTGATGGATACCATATGTGGTTCGTGGTGTTGGAACTGTGAAGATCAAAATGACTGACGGAGCGGTGCGCACTTTGGGTGGTGTGACCTTTGTCTCAAAGTAACGGGAGAATTTAATATCCTTGAGCCAGTTAGATTCCAAGGACTATGAGAGTTTCATAGCAGGGGGAGTCTGTAAAATCATACGTGGCGGAAAGGTCCTACTGAAGGGAGAAGAGCGTGGAGGTTTGTATCGTCTGGACGGGAGTATGGTTATTAATACTCTGACTTCGATGGGTTCACGAAAATCGCGCGCGCGTGGTGGAAATGCAGACGATGGTGAGAAGGAAAGTCCTGCTGGAGAAGGGATTGCGTCGAAGTCCCTCTTCAGAATCGACGGGTAGAGTCGGTTCGGCAGCTACACATATGATTGGCGGCAGGATGAATCTGGGTAGGACCTGAATTCTTGATTCGTGATTCAGATATGTGTAGCTGGTACAAGGAAGGCCAATGGACGTTCGTGGTATTTACGAACGGGGTTACTCTCAAACAGACTCGCTGGGATGAGTGCTTGACGGTGCTGAAGACGATGCACGGGTAGGTGTCGAATGCGGCTGGCGGGGGAGATTTGTTAGGCCAACCGCCAGTGAGAAAAAAAATTATAAATAATATTATATAATATTATAATATTATTTTATATATATAAAGAAAAAAAGAAAAAACTAACGATAAATAATGAGCGGCCTATATCAACTGGCGACGCAGCGGATTCCTGGCCACCGGTTTTGAGTGGTCCAAAAAAGCTGAAGACATCTATAAATAGGCTGAGGATTCTTCAGTTATTATCATCCCAAATCAAGTTAGAATAATTCAGTGAGAGAGAAATAGTGAACGAGAAACTTATCCGGGTGGATAAGGGTGAGAGCAGATTTTAGTTTTACTGGGATAGTTGGGAGTATGTACAAATATATTACCCGGATGAGTAAGGGGTCTCGAGTTTTGGTTTAAACACGAGTGTTAATTTGTACGCTGTAATATTCTCGAAATAGTAAAGCTGGTGCTCTCCGTGGAGGTATGCGTTATTGGCCGAACCACGTAAAAATCTCATGTTCTCTATCGGCGTCATTTCAGTTTTAGATTGTCCAATTGTCGCGGGTCCAAAATCAATCTTCCGCTGGGCCCGAAAATTACCGCTCAACCCCAACTGCAGCATTGCAATAGAATCGTAATTGAAAGAGACGAACAAAAGGGGGCATTTTTTCATCAATAAATCAGATAAAAAAACAGCACTTTGAAGATATATACGAGGAAAAAAAAGGATAGGATCACTCCACGGCCAAAATCATTGAAAATATTAAGAACAATCACATCCTCTTACAACTTTCTTCGAGCAGTTGGTGGACAAAAAGGAAGCAAAGAAAAGTTAGAGTCTCACCTTTTGTGAGCGGATTGCAACTAGTGGTGGTAGGCTTCATTATAATAATATATTCAGATGCAAAATTACCCCAAGAAACGAAACAACACATAGAGGCAAAACACAAGAAATAGAATATCTTCGGAGGCCACGAACAAAGACAGCTAATAACTGCAATCATCGTGACATCTCCGCCTTACACATTTATCTAATCTTAATTATTTCCTTTTCTTTTCTCCTGAATTTTCTAGGTCCAACAATTGTTCTTCGACTTGTTGAAAACAACACTTTGGCTTTACATGGAATGAGTAGATATGCCCATGCAAGCATCGGTTTCTTCTTAATCAAAACCCTTGTCTTTCAACTGCATGCACGTAAAATCCTTTCGACATCTAATTTTCTGATTAGACCTTGGCATGGAAATATAAGTCGAAACCCAATTGATCTAATAACTATGATTCCATTTCAAGTTTAAATGATTCTTTTATGAATCTCAATTCATCCTGCATTGGCCAATGTCTTCGAATCATAAACTATGAAAAACATAGGAAATTCACATACGTGTCGAATTATATGTTGGCCACAGCCAAATCTCATACACACTGATGCAATATCCAAATATCCCTTTTGAGACTATTCAACAATCAAAGGATAAATCTAAGTAAAGCACAATGCTCACACCACTTGTATTATGCCTCAAGTTAGAGGATTAGTCATATCCTATCGTAACACGCATCTGCATATATGCATTTGCGTCTTCACGCTAATGTTAATGGAACATAACATCATTGTCTAACAAGCATACAACATAGACACAAGTCTTTCTGGTTTATTCAGTGTCCTATATTGAAATGCCCATCGACTTAGAACTTATTTAAGATCACAGCATAAAACATATTTCATGATTACCATCAAATGCGCAATCATGCCTTCAGCTTATAATGATCTAAGGACTTTATTTATAATATATAAACATAAGATAAAATAATTCCTCATATTTGATATAATTTCTAATAAATTATCTTTACAAGTAGAAACTTCACACTACATAAAGGTAAAGCTACAAGCAAAAACAGATAGACACTAAAATATGGTGAGTGCTCTGTCTTCTTTCATCTTGATCGTGTCTTATGTGTGTATATCAATCGGGAATGGAGTTTCCTATTTGTACTCGTGATTACTTCGACTCCCATGACCTCCACGATCTGCATGATGTCCACTTCTCCACTTACGTGATGATGGACGTGCGGTAGTTGCTCAGTTGGCTTGTTTGTTCTCATTCTCTTCTCTTTTGAGTAAGTGTACTTACTATTTTTAGCTCCACTTAATTCCTCCATCTTTGAATAATTCCAGCACGTAAATCACTCCTGCACACACTTAAATGGGTTGGGATCCTCTATTCCACTTTCTGTATTCCACTCCGTATTTCAACGAACGAAAATCGTTACACCTCCCCCGACAAGTGTTAAAACTAGGGTTGTCAATGGGGCGGGGATTCCCCGTCCCCGCGGGGATCCCCCCCGAATAGGACGGGGAATCCCCGCTATTCTATCCCCGCGGGGCGGGGACGGGGGAATATTTTTCCCCGCGGATATCCCCGCCCCGTTCCCCGCCCCGTCCCCGAAATTAAAATAATAATTATTATATTCAATTAATATTATTATAAGATAAATAATATGAAAATATTATTTTGAATAATATTAAAATAATATAAATATGATTAAAATATAGTTTAAATAATTTAATTAATATTAAAATATAGTTTAAATAATATTAAAATAATATAAATTGATTTTTTTTTTAAATATTGACGGGGCGGGGAATCCCCGTGGGGACGGGGATCCCCGCGGGGACGGGGACGGGGACGATTTCGTCCCCGTTTGCCTCGCGGGGCGGGGACGGGGATTAGATCCCCGCCCCGAACCTGCCCCGTTGACAACCCTAGTTAAAACACACATAAACATCATTACACATATGAATTTCATTACAACAAGTGTTTAAACAAAAAAAACCTCATTATTACGTATTTTTCTAACATGGAGTAGAAAAAATCAGTATTATATATTAAAATAAATAATGAGGTTGTTTTTCTGTTTAAACACTTGTTGTAATGAAATTCATAGGTGTAATGATGTTTATGTGTATTTTAACACTTGTCGGGGGAGGTATAACGATTTTCGTTCGTTGGAATACGGAGTGGAATACAGAAAGTGGAATAGAGGATCCCAACCCCACTTAAATAAAGCCACAATAATAGGTCAAACGATTTTTTGGTATGAAAGACAAAATCGAGATTGGACCAAGTCTAAGTCAACGATTTTGACTCAAGTACTGGATCCACGTTGTCAACGTTAACCAAGTCAACATTAACAGTTCGTTTTGGATATAACCTTGTTATTGTAATCCATGTTGCCGAATTCGCAAAATCTTGATTTCGGAAACCTTTTTAGATTCTTGGAATCATATAACTTTCCTATGACCGTGACACATGGACACGTATTCAATTTCATAGAGTGTTTCATACTATAATACTACCTCCGTTCCATTTAAATGTTCCCGAAGATTAGTGGGCACGGAGATTAAGAAATCACATTATTTTAATATTATAGTACACCTTTTGAGGTATGGAGAGAGAAAAGTTATTAGTAGACACGCAAATCGAGAAGACTTTTTTTAATATTAATGGTGTAATTAGTTTAATTAGTGGGATAATTTTTTACCAAAAAGGGAAATGGGAAGAATTATGTGGGACGCCCGAAATAGAAAGATGGGAAGAAATAAGTGGGACGGAGGAAGTAATAGATAAAGAAAAAGGTGCGACGCATAAAAGTATTATATAATACTAGTCTTTCTCAATTTATTACGGAGATCCTCTGTTTCTGGCATTTAATTTTCTGAATATTTGACATTATTCTATGGAATGATCGGAATATTCATATTTCCCACATTGTTTTTTTACATTATTCCCTTCTCACTCACCTCTATAAATTAACCTCTCATATATCCTAATTCCTAAACACTCACCACAAAGGCTCAGCATAACACAAAAATCTCAAAGTTCATTAATACATCCTATACAATTTTCTGCTCCTCATCCACATTTGCATGAGCTGAAACACACACACACACACACTAAATTCTAAATAAGTTCTCCTTCTCCTGGTCATTCCTTGTAATAAAATTTACGAGCCTAAGTTTTCATTTAATTTACTAAAAGGAGAGACATTTGATTTTCGAAAGACGTGCCTGGTTCCCTGTATGCCTTTCGCCGCCGCAAATCCAAGCCGAGATTTTGCCTCGGTCGTGAGGCGTAGCGGGAGTCAAGCATGTCGTTGGTCAAACCGGTCTCATCTTTTTTATAGTTTTTGTTCTATTTTATTTCTTTTTGTGTAACGGTTGATAATATGGTTAGCTGCAATGTTTCATATTTTCTTGGTCGACTATGGGTGTGTGTTGATTCATATTTGCAGGGGGAGATGATATGAATAAAAGGTGATTGATGAAGTGAAGCATGAGGAATGCAAGTGTTTTCCGTACATAAGACAAGAACCAAGAAAGGCGTACTTAGGACAAAGGGAAACAACACATCGTGTCAGCACTATACTATCATATGCATACATTAAGATCGAAATATATGTATCGATTTTTGTCTCCAACCAAATCAGTCGGTGTTACGTTGAAGTGGTCCTATTTTTTCCTTTTTTTTTTCAAAAGAAAAAAAAAAAGTAATTCCCATCTCCGGCCCATCTTGTGGAATATTTCCGCTATGTCAAGTAAATGGAACGAAATTGTTTAAAATAAATTTTAAATTAGGTCTATTGTGAATGGACTGGGCCGAGCCCATTTGCTAGGATGATCATGTCATTGGGACTTTGGGACAATTGGGTTATGTTTTTTCTACAACGATTATGTTAAATCAATAAAACCCGTGTTTATTTTTCTGACATTATCGTAATCATAGTTGTGACCAAATGGTGAATTGAGGATCTTTCATATCAATGATGAGACATTGAATATACAAATCACCGAGTTCTCGGAAGTCTTTTCTCACCTTCCATAAAGGAAAGCTAAGGCTCGAATAAATTGAATTAAGCTGTCTTTGTAGGGACATGAAACAAATATTGGTGGCCAATAATGAACCATACCATGCCATATATTTTGTTTTAAAAAGTGGGACAATAATCTTGTCTAATCTCGTGGAGTGATCTTATTTTGTTCAATTGTCAGGATTAGTTAATTAATATCTTATTTGTATACATGTAAGTTGACAAATATACCCCTCATATATTTTGATTTTTGTAGTCATCTGTTACGCCATCGGCCAAATTCATGAGCAATCATTCTTCTACACAATTTGAATAGTCGTCTGTCCATTTGCCTTTTGGGGCTGGGAATTCTCGATGTCTGGCATTTTTGTTCTTGAGAGACCTTTTGTCGTCCCTCAACCTAAAAACGTCCTGAGAATCATTTTTGGGGTGTCCTTCGAGGTTCAAGCGTACTTAACATCTCTTTGCTTGTTCCTTCGATGCTTTGATGAACAAACATTTAATGAGGTTTAGATCATTTTCGAGCTGTAAACTCTGGCGATTGGGCTGAAATTTTGTAAGTAGTCGACTAATCGAAGCAATTTACAAGAACTAGTGACGTTGTGGAGAACCTCTTGCAACGTTTCACGTCAGAATTTGATTAGGTTCCTCGGTGTTGCAGGGGTATTAAGGTAACTTCGTATTTAGTATTGGGGGTTGAGTTTCTAATCTCGGCCCATCCCACCGGATAAATTATCTTGAGAATATGCTATTCTATTATTATACCGTGACTACTTAGTAAAGAGCTCACAATAATTGAAAGTTAGAAACTGAACAGGATTAAATAGTATAAATTGGGACTTTTCTTGACATATCTGTTAAGATATGCGGAAATCCCCGATAATTATTTGCCCAAAAAATGACGATAATAAATAAACGAGACGAAAAATAAATTTGGACAGTGACACGAGGTTTACGTGGTTCGGTCAGAATGACCTACGTCCACGGGCCGGAGGGTAGAACTTCTTTATTATGTGGAGATATTACAGACACGTACTCTGACGTGATACAAAAGCACTACAACAATTTTAGGAGTAGACTACAGAAAATAATCAGAGGAGAGGGAGAAGATCTGTTGTGGTGTACTTTCTTCTTCGTCGAATGATATCTATTTATAGGCAAAGCTTTGCCCCTGATCTATATGTGAATACGCCTAAAAAAATCTTCCCACCATTTACTAAATAACACGGCAGCCGAAAATAAAAGAGAAGTAAAATCCTTTTCCTCCCTTTGTTGGCCAATCACGTTTGAATGCCTACAACTTTTGACCACATGTGTTTGATGTCTGACATCAAGGTCATCATCGACCAACAAATCTCCACCTTGACCTTGATTCTGCAAATTACTCCACCTTAATTAGAACTACCTCTGTCTCCCTCCGTCCGTAGCCCCGACGGGCTAGTTCACCAACTTTAAAACACCAATCAGGTCCAAGCAATGCTTGAACTTGGAAACTGGAAGAGCCTTCGTAAACAAATCTGCAGGATTATCCTTCGTGTTGATCTTCTTGATAAACACCTTCTTATCTGCAATGATATCACGAATAAAATGATACTTAACATCAATATGTTTAGTCCTTTCGTGATACATCTGATCCTTAGTCAAATGAATCGCACTTTGACTATCACAGAAAATAGTAATAACTCTCTGACTCTGAGTTAATTCGCCGAATAACCCTGTCAACCATAATGCTTCCTTGATCGCGTCAGTAATCGCCATGTATTATGCTTCAGTAGTATATAACGCCACTACATGTTGTAGAGTAGCTTTCCAGCTAACTGCACAACCTCCAATACAAAATACATAACCAGTAAGAGATCGTCGTTTATCTAGATCACCTGCATAGTCTGAATCGACGAAGCCAACGAGAGTATCACTGTTTCTGCCAAACTCCAAACAAAAGCTTAGAGTACCCTTCAAGTATCTGAGAATCCACTTCACTGCTTGCCAGTGTTCTTTCCCTGGATTAGCCATATACCTGCTAACAACACTAACAGCCTGTGAAATATCAGGACGTGTACATACCATTGCATACATAATACTGCCGACTGCACTAGAGTAAAGAACTCGTGCCATATATGCTTCTTCCTCATCTGATGATGGTGACTGAGCAGCGCTTAGCCTAAAATGGCTAGCTAGAGGAGTGCTGACTGGTTTGGCATTGCTCATGCCAAATCTCTCCAAAACCTTTCTGAGGTAACTTTCCTGGGTCAGGTGCAACTTACCAGCTCCTCTATCACGTCTAATCTCCATACCAAGAATCTTCTTAGCTGCTCCCAAATCTTTCATCTCAAATTCACCATTCAATAAGGCCTTCAACTGGTGAATTTCTGCAAGATTCTTAGCCGCAATGAGCATGTCATCAACATATAACAATAGGTAAATGAACGAACTGTCATTTAACTTCCGGAAGTAAACACAACTATCATACTTGCTCCTGGAGAAACCATGACCCAACATGAAAGAATCAAACCGTTTATACCACTGTCTTGGAGACTGCTTTAATCCGTATAAGGATTTCTTTAACAAACAAACTTGGTCTTCTTTTCCTTCATCTATGAAGCCTTCAGGTTGCTTCATATAAATCTGTTCATCTAAATCGCCATGTAAGAACGACGTCTTGACGTCAAGCTGTTCTAACTCCAAATCATACATGGCAACGAATGCAAGTAATACACGAATAGAGCTATGTCTAACGACAGGTGAGAAAACATCATTAAAATCAACACCTTGTACCTGACTATAGCCTTTCGCGACTAATCGTGCCTTATACCTTGCATTGTCAGAACCAGATAAACCTTCTTTCTTCTTGAAGACCCACTTACATCCGGCTATTTTCTTTTTCTTTGGCGGCGGCACAAGAATCCAAGTACCGTTCTTGTGCAGAGACTCCATTTCTTCATTCATCGCTACCAGCCACTTATTAGAATTAACATCGCTAATTGCCTCTGAATAGGTAGAAGGTTCGCCGCCTCCACCTGTTTCTTGCGCCACTGATAAAGCGTACGAAACTAAATTTACGTACCGTTGTGGTAGTCGAATCTCTCGTCTCTCTCTATCTCTGGCTATAGAATATTCTTGCTCGGTACTTTCATCTTCAACAGGATCTGAATCAGGTTCTGGCTCATCCTCTTGATCTGTTGAACTCGTAGCAGGATCATCTGAAGGATCTTTGTTGATCTCGAGCTCCACCTCGCTGTGTACACTATCCTTCTTTTCTTGATTAGAAAAATCAGTAGACTCTTTCGAAGGATGTAACATCGAAGACTCGTCAAAAGTAACATCTCTGCTAATTATAAATTTAGGTGACTTGGGATCAGGATTATATAGTCTATATCCTTTCACCCCTGAAGCGTAACCGAGAAAAATACATTTCTTAGCTCTAGGCTCTAACCTTCCCTCGTTTACGTGCATATAAGCTGGGCACCCAAATATTCTTAAGTTGGAGTAATCAGCAGGAGTACCTGACCATACTTCCTCAGGAGTCTTGAAATTGATCGATGAACTCGGTGAGCGGTTGACAATATAACATGCTGCAGCGATAGCTTCAGCCCAAAAATCATTTGTCAACCCAGCGTTGGAGATCTTACATCGAGCTCTCTCTAAAAGCGTCCGGTTCATGCGCTCGGCAATACCATTTTGTTGAGGCGTCATTCGAACAGTATGATGTCGAGCAATTCCTTCATTCTTGCAGAACTCGTTGAACTCGCTTCCACAAAATTCTAAGCCATTATCTGTCCGCAACCGCTTGATCTGTTTTCCTGTCTGCTTTTCAATCAAAGCTTTCCATTGTTTAAACGTTAGGAAAACATCACTCTTTTGTTTAAGAAAATAGACCCACACTTTCCTCGAAAAATCATCGATGAAAGTCAACATATATCTTGCACCACCTTTGGACGGAACACGAGAAGGACCCCATACATCAGAATGAATATAGTCCAAAGTACCTTTCGTCCTGTGGACTGCTGGCGAATTGAAGCTGACTCGTTTCTGCTTTCCAAAAATAGAGTGTTCGCAAAAGTCCATCTTACCAGTACTTTGACCGCAAAGTAGGCCCCGCTTGCTTAAAATCGTCAAGCCTTTTCTCCCATGTGTCCAAGTCGCATATGCCATAATCGCGTGGTATTAACCTCCGGGGATGTCGAAACTGCAGCGGAACCTGTAACAGTAGTTCCCTGCAAAATATATAAATTTCCAGACCTGCAAGCTTTCATCACGACAAGGGCACCTCTGGCAATCTTTAAAACTCCACCTTCACCTGAGAACCTGCACCCTTGAGATTCAAGTGTGCCTAAAGAGATAAGATTTCTCTTCATATCTGGAACATGTCTGACTTCTGTGAGCGTTCGGATGATTCCGTCGAACATCTTGATCCTAACTGTGCCTTTACCAACAACTTTACACGGAGCATCATTTCCCATCAACACATATCCACCATCAAAATTTTCATATGTGCAAAAATAATCCCGACTCCGACTTATGTGGTAAGAACAACCCGAATCTAAGATCCACTCATTATCAGACCTAATAATATTTGCAGTTGCTACAAATATAGTTCCATCGCTCTCATCAGCAGCTAAACTAGCTTCGACGGGTTTATTAAATTGCTGATTATTTTTCTCCTTATTTTTTAATTTAAAACAATCAGCTTTAATATGTCCCTTTTTCTTGCAAAAATTACAGACTTTATTTCTAACCTGGATTTCGACCTTTCTTTAGATCTGCTACTTTCAGCGTCTCTATGCTCTGGTCTTCCCCGTGCAAACAGGCCTTCTGCCTGGCTACCACTTGATTCTCCCGTAATATCCCTGTCTATCTGTTCTTTCGATTGTAAAGCGGATTTGACACTCGAATATGATATTGTGTCTTTTTCGTATATAATCGTGTCACGAAAATGCTTTAAAGACGAGGGAAGGGAACACAACAATATTGTGGCCTGATCTTCATCCGTCACTTTGACTTCTACGTTCGCCAAATCAATAATGATAGAATCGAATTTATCGAGATGCGAAAGAATAGAAGTACCTTCCTTCATTTTCATACTGTAAAGCTTCTGCTTTAAATAAAGCCGATTCTCCTTAGTCTTCTTCATGTAGATAGCTTTTAACGCATCCCACATACCCATGGTCGTCGTCTCCGTGGCAACTTCTTGTAAAACCTCGTAAGAGAGATTTAATATAATAGCCGATCTGGCTTTCTTGTCCAATTCATTAAATTGATCGTCCTTCATTTCGGTTGGTTTCTTCTTTGCGCCTTCAAGCGCCACCTCGCAACCGTCTTGAATAAGTATGGCCTCCATCTTGAGACTCCACATTGCAAAGTTGACATTTCTGTCAAACTTTTCGATTGACATCTTTGTTATCGTCACGGTGGCTAAAAAAATAAATCGGGTTGGCTCTGATACCAATTTGTTAGGATATGCGGAAATCCCCGATAATTATTTGCCCGAAAAATGACGATAATAAATAAACGAGACGAAAAATAAATTTGGACAGTGACACGAGGTTTACGTGGTTCGGTCAGAATGACCTACGTCCAGGGGCCGGAGGGTAGAACTTCTTTATTATGTGGAGATATTACAGACACGTACTCTGACGTGATACAAAAGCACTACAACAATATTAGGAGTAGGCTACAGAAAATAATCAGAGGAGAGGGAGAAGATCTGTTGTGGTGTACTTTCTTCTTCGTCGAATGATATCTATTTATAGGCAAAGCTTTGCCCCTGATCTATATGTGAATACGCCTAAAAAATTCTTCCCACCATTTACTAAATAACACGGCAGCCGAAAATAAAAGAGAAGTAGAATCCTTTTCCTCCCTTTGTTGGCCAATCACGTTTGAATGCCTACAACTTTTGACCACATGTGTTTGATGTCTGACATCAAGGTCATCATCGACCAACAAATCAATGGAACTAAACGTAACCATATAGTCGTTGGTCGAAAAAGTCACAAACAATCCCTTTTTAGTTTTTGGTCATGTTGATCGGTTGATGCGTGTGCTTGTAATTCTAAATATAAACATTTTCGTCACATCTACACAAACAATCCATTTTTTTGTCGTCTTCTACCTAAAATGACTACGGCAGTAGTAAATTTGTTGATTAGAATAAATCATTCTTCCACCCAAAGCAAACGGAAACATAGGGAAATCAAATTATCGTATTTGTCGACACTGCGTTTCAAAAGAAAATAGAAAGTCGGGTCTTTACACTTAAATACTCCCTATGTAAAAAAAAACTTATAATTTAGTACACGTGTCAGTATTTTTTTATATGTAGGTACCTAACAGAATAAATTTTTTGCACATAGGTACCCGATCCGCCGCAGGTACGCCATACAACACATTTGGGTACCCTATGTCAACGTATTGTGGTACGTAACACGTTTAGAAAATGGTACGCCGTATTAGCACATGTAGGTACGCCTATTTACACATTAGGTACGTTGTACAAACACATTTAGGTACCCTATATCAACGTGTTATGGTACGCATTACACACACAGGAAGGTACGACATGACTGAAGAAATTGGTAAAAATTAAATCGAGTACATATTTGTAAAAATTTCTGACAGAGGTACGATTTGTAAGTTTTTATTCCATAGGTATTTGTGTGTATATACCTGCAACATAAAACGGTAATTTACTCATTTGTAAGAAATATTATATAATCGTAAAAGTAAGGTTAATTTATAGAAAAATACCCAATTGAATAAATTTTTTACACATAAGTACTCATGTCAGAAAATTTTATAGATAGGTACCCAATTTGATTTTTACCAGTTTCTTTAGTCATGCCGTACCTTCCTATGTGTAAATTGCGTACCATAACACGTTGATATAGGGTACCTAAATATAGCATACGTCGTAACTACGGCATACCTGTGTGTTACATAGAGCGTACCAAAATATAGCATACGTCGTACCATTTTCTGTTATATAGGTACCCAAATGTGTTGATATATGGTACCCAAATGTGTTGTATGGTGTACTTTCGGGATCGGGTACCTATGTGCAAAAATTTTACTCTGTTAGGTACCTACATATAAAAATCCTAACAGGGTATTAAATTACAAATTTTTTTTCAAATAGGTACTTATGTATAAAGATCCGTAAAAGGAACTCGATAAAGAAAACGAAAGATTTATCGAAAACAAAGAGGAGTTGACCAAAAGGTGACCGCGGAAATCCACACCTCGAGCGTCCATGTCTTCTTCCAATCCAGACAGCTTGATCTGTAAAGCCGATAAACTGTAACCGATTCAGCTCATACGCGTTCTTAATTTCGTTTATTTTAGATACGTCCATTTGAAATGAGGAAATTGACTGAATTTGCAGAACGAAACTTACATTAACGAGATGGAAAGCTGATTGGAGAAGTGCAACGGCTCTATACGAGCAAGCAGGTATGATATGGCGAGCCTCGCATGTTCCTACGATACTTAATTGGAAGTAATTCCCACTTTTATGTTGAAATTTAGTTCTTCCATGGCAGCAAATGCCTACAGAGGTTCGAGGAAGTACGAGAAAGCGAAGGAGGCGTTTGAAAAGGCTTCAAAAGGACAAGAGATGCTCTCTTCGTATCCAGTATCTATGTGTTTATTGTGCTCATAAATGATGTCGAGTTGGGTTTTGTGAATTTATCAAATGATACAATTTGGATGTTATAATGAATGAGTTGGTGCTTTTGTTGCCTTAAACAAGTGTTAGACCTTGGGATGCTGCGAAACATATGGAATCCGCTGCAGCATTAGCTAAGGAGCTTGGGAACTGGAATGAAGTGTCTGATTTTTACAGGCGGGCGTCTGAATTGTACATTGAATGTGGAAGGTCACAGGCAGCATCAGATGCGCTTGCAAAGGGTGCTCGGTAGGTCACATTATATGTTTATATGTGCATCGAAATGTATAGACACTCTTTCGTTCTTTGATTGCTTTGTAAAAATGGTAGTCTTACTGTCTGTGTTATGCTTAATTGAAAATTGACAAGTTACACCATCTTAATTTTGGTCGATGTACAAATTTACATGAAAGAATATCTAGCCGAGGCTATAGTTTCTTTTGTTGTTGCTGATAAATTGAACAATGAGCCGTATGGCTTTGCTCGAATTGTGCCTTCATCTGAGACTTTTTTTTGGCTTCACACTCATTTTATTTTGATTTTATATGTGCCCAGTCATCAACTTGTGCATATAGCTGATTCATTTTATTGATTTGTCAAGGGCTTTAGAAGATGCTTTGCCTGATCAAGCTATTCAGCTCTATAGTGATTCATGTACTGTTCTTGAGGAGGATGGGAAGGAACAAATGGCATTTGATCTGTATCGTGCTGCCGCAAATATTTATATAAAGCTTGAGAAGTGAGTTCATAATCCTCTCCCTGAAAATCTGCTAAGAACACTACTAAGTAATGGCAGGGCATCTTTGAGTAGTAGGATATCTATCAAACGAAATAACCTTCTGTTTTCAGCTGTATTCTGCTATTACTTACTATGAACTTTCTGGCTTTGCTGCCTGTAGATATGTAGATGCTGCCTCATTCCATTTACGATTAGCTTCAGC
This sequence comes from Craterostigma plantagineum, assembly GCA_027422505.1. NCBI lineage: Eukaryota > Viridiplantae > Streptophyta > Magnoliopsida > Lamiales > Linderniaceae > Craterostigma > Craterostigma plantagineum. The sequence goes on along the minus strand of JAPQWV010000003.1, from coordinate 27,111,726 downwards.
AGCTGACAAGTGCAATGCTACTCATAGCCAGAGCAAGGTCAGTCATCAACATATCTAATCCATTTGTGCTTGCTGCTAACTTATCACGAATTTGGATGACATCTGTCTTCTAAAATTTGCTGAATGTCTATTTCTGAAACATGATGTTCTAACTCAAGTTTTCGAACTGACATATCTTCAATTTTTTTTACGTTTTTTTCTTATGTAGGCTTATCTAAGCGCTATTATCATCTATCTATATGCAAACGATTTCCAGCAAGCAGAGAAGTGCCATAATGATTGTTGCCAGTAAGTTGGGTTTTTCCATTCACGTCTTTGGTTACCATTCTTTCATCCTGAAAATTTCTGCATCGAGTTATTAAAAAGAATGCGGTTCTTCACCTTTTGGGACTAAATTAAAATTGAATCTTCCCTAATCATGATTGAGTCTCCTACTGGAAATTGGGTAGTCCGTCCCTAATCGTGATTTCTTCAAATTAGAGCTACTTAAATCCATATTCTATGATCAGAACCAGTCAAGGGCTTTTCAAATGAAATTTTTTACGCATTAGAAATGAGAGACAACATAGGTAGAAAATTGCTGATATGTTGAATATTTTTACATCTTTGGCTGTCTTTTACAGGATCGAAGCATTCTTGAACAGTGATCAGAACCGTGCTGCCACCAGACTTCTCAGTGCGTATACAGACGGTGATGTCGAGGAGATCAAACGTGCCGCTCAGTCAAGCATTATTTCCAATCTCGACAATGCGGTAGTTTTCTCTCTATTTTGGAATCAACTAATTTTAAATTCGTTAAAAACCCCTTACTTTCATCGTGTCACACGTCATCATTTCACTTAAATGGTTATGCAAATGTTGATGCTAAGTTTTGCAAAAAAATATTCGATCATGGAATTTTTTGACAGGTCATTAAGCTTGCAAGAAAATTGCCTAACGGAGATGTCACGGCACTGAAGAGGGGCGAAGCTGACGAGCAGGAACCGCTGGATGAAGATGATCTAACCTAAACAACTGTAATGTGGTTTTTATATATGTCCCGTTTGTTTCCATCATATATATTATATATTAATATAAATATATATATATATATATATTTAAAATTGCATACCTTTGTGTCCAAATTTTACTTGCGTTATTCAATGCCCTCTTATTTGCATCGTTTCTGTGTTTGTTGTGAGATATAATACGAACATGTGTTTGTACTAATGCCTCTTTGCAGCTCCTGTCGTACACTTCTATTATACGAGGTTGTACTTCTTTTCCCCATATTGGCGTGCCTTACAATTTTCGTCTATAGATCAATGGAGTCCTATTTTCTCATCAATCAAATCAATAAAAATTTGAGCACTCAAAAAACAAGTATCAATCTTTTAGAGTAGACTATGTTTAAGATATAGGTCAAGTGGCGTGGTTATAACATATGTAAAAGGAGGCTATTAATTCTCCGAATTAATTTGAGCTCATTGACTGTCATCGTCTATCATTGCTGTCGTAGTCCACATGCACTTGAAAAAAATACACGTCTATGGAGATTAGTTCCATTTGAAGCCAAAATCATACTTCGGTTTTGATTCGTTTCGACTTAATCTCTAAGTAAAGTAGTGCTGTGGCTTTTTCGAGTCCTACAAAAAAAATGTTGCCGGGCAGAAAAAGAAGAAAAGAAAGAAAGAAGCTCATTTTAAAGTAAAATCACCTCATTATCTACATCCTTAAAAACCTTTACAAAGCAACCAACAAAACAATTACCCACAAGAAATGCATATAACATCCATCCATTCATTAAAAATCAGCCACCACCACCACCACCACTTGTGTTATTATTATTACCACCGTAGCAAACCTTAACCATAACAGAAACAGGTACATTAACCAAGTGCCCGTTCGTCCCAAAAAGCCCTATCCTTCCGTAGCTCGCGGCCGACCCGTTCACGGTCGCGTTCAAGTACACCGTCAACGCCTGCCTCTCGCCGCCCGCAACTGTAAAACGGTTCGGGAAAACCCTAACCGAAGTCCCATAAGGCGAGCTCCAATACACGTTGTACGTCTCATTACCGTCACCGCTAACTTTGGTCACCGTTCTTCTAACCACCGCGGATTGGTTGAGCTTTGATATCGTAATCGAGGGGAGGTTCAAGTCCGCGGCGGCTGAGTTGGTGGTCGATGACGAGGCTGCCGCCGAGCAAGTTTGTCCTGTGTAGTTCATCACGATGGGCGCCGAACCGTTTATTCCGCAAAGGAAGGACATGTAATCGTCGTAGCCTGTAATATAGAACGGAATATGTTGGGGAATAAATTATGATACAGTGTCCTGAAAGCGCAAGCTTTCAGGTGAAGAGTCGTATTTAATATGGTATCAGAGTGAGATTTTGGGTACGACCCCTCACCATTGGAATAAATTTCCATGTCTAGATTAAAAACAAAAAAAAAATCAACGTAAACGTGGGAGGAAGTGTGGAAATAAAATATATATAAAATTAAAATATGATACACTCGCTAAAAGCTTAAGCGTTTAGGTGAAGTGTTCGTTTAATGTGGTATCGGAGACAGACACCGAAGAAGTTTTGGGTAAGAGATTCATCGCCACTCATTGGAAAGAAAAATTCCCGCCTACGGCTAGATGAAAAAAAAAAATCAGCTAGATAAAAAAATAAATAAATCAGCTAAATAAATCAGCCTAGACCTGAGGGACGTGCCAGAAAAAAACATATATAAATTTAAAAATGATGATATATTCTCTACCAAAAAAATTCACGTCTAACGCTTAAATAAAATAAACAAACCGGTTGGATGATAAATAAATCAACTAGACGTGAGGAGCCTATTAGAAATAATACATATAAAATTAAAATATGATGCACTTCTACAAACTTAAGCTTTTAAGGCGATCATTTAATACGAACAGACAATAAGTATAAACGTATGATGAAGAACGAAAAAGGATGTTTTTTTACGTACTTGAATCGAAGACGAGGCCGGGGTCCAAAGCTGTGGTGGCATTTACGAATCCGCTTCCCATGTCGAAGGGAGTGGCGGGAGATTGGTTCAAGTCGGGATTAGCATAGGCCCGTTGGGCCATTATTGGGCCTCCGTTCTTATCGTTCTGAGAAGCCGTGGTCGAAATCGCCGATCCAACGGCCGAAGGCGTCAAGTTTGGAAACTTCTGCTTTATTAAGGCCGCGACGCCCGCGACGTGTGGGGCCGCCATGCTAGTTCCCGACATCATCGCAAAGCTTTCGCCTTCAATAAAAAAAATATAGATGAGAAATATACAAACCTAAAAATCTAGGATTATAGTAGTGTTATAACATTAAATGTATTGTCTTTTTGTGTTTTGTAATAAAAACAAAACCGGACGAGATTATCTGCCTCAGTTTTTTGTCCCATTTTTTGTCCCACATCACAAATATTTGACAAGTGTCAAATCCAACGATTTCAGAATCTTTTCTTCTCTTTTTTATTTATTTTATAATTTTCTAATTACATATTCCACCAAATCCTAAAATCATCATTATTTCATGTGATTTATACGACATAACCAAATAAATATATCTAATTTATTCTTTGTTTCTTAAAGATCAAATTGGAATCCATACCTTATATTTTTCGATTTATAACCATCATTTTATTTTGTATATTCTAATATGGGATATAAAATGGGATATAGTTGTGGGACAGAAGCATCCGTTCCCAAAACAAATACCTTCAAATTCAACCGAGTCCGTACCACGACAGCTCCACGCAGCCCATATCGAGTTTCCAGGCGCTACAACGATCGGCTTCAATACGTCGGCGTTATTAAGGAAACTATCCTCTGGGTCGGGCCCTCGGGCGGAATAATACATAACTTTAGGGGCCAAACTGCTAAAATTCGCCCTCACTCCGCCGGCAATAGACGCAACGCCTCCAAACTTTACAATCCTATTTGTCGTCCCATTTCTCACAAGAGAAGAATTGTAGTACCTGAGAAAAACCTGCCAAGAAACGCTGTTATTATTATCAGGCACTCATTATACGACATTCCGAAAAACAACTCACTTTGGAATCGTCCGTCGAAGGGATTATAATCCCGGGAGTCCTCATGGGGATTGGATTCAGCTGAAAACCGATGACGTAAGGATCCATGTAGAAAACTACGCCCGACGCGCTCAAATTGTGCGCAGTTTCAAGCGCTTGCTTGATGGAAGACAGCCCAAGAACGAACCGTATCGAATAGCTGCATATAAGTAGGCTTCCTCGTACGATGTCCCTATCGAAAGTGCTCGAATCTTGGCATTCGCTGACGTACATATTGTCTTCGCCCGAGCTCTCGTTCAAAGCGTGAACAGCAGCTACCAGCGTGTACATCTCATCACTAGTCCCAGCTGCAAATATACAATCAATCTTTTCACAAATATATACGTATATACGTATCTATTACAAAGTTTTCTTATCGAATACTTACGGGCGAGGCCAACGCCTGAGATAGTGACGTTATTACCAAGGACTATCGAGTTAGCGTAGACCCTATCGTGGGCAGCTGCGCCCACGGTGAAGATCCACGGGCTAAAAGAACTCATGCTCTTGGGCGACGGGCCCGTGTTTCCAGCCGCTTGAACTACAAAGATATTCGCTTTAACGGCCGATAGCAAAGCCATGTCAATGGGGTTGAAGAACGTTGCTATGCCAGGCGGGCGTCTGTTGGGCGTAATCGATAGGCTTATTACATCTACTCCGTCTTGCGCCGCCTTAAAATGGAGACGCGAGAAAGAATGAATCAACCGCGGGTTTTTTTTTGGTAAGATAAAAAAGATTTCTTTTTTTTTATCGTATCTATAGCTGCGACGACGTCCGCTGCGAACCCTCCGAAGCTCTTGTAAAGCGCCTTGTAGACCGCAATGCTAGCAACAGATTCGTCGACGTTTCGGTGAAAAAAGAAACGAATCCAAATTATAAAATTGGGGATTTTTTCATTTTCTTACTGAGCGCGAGGAGCCATTCCACTCGCATTTCCAAAATTGTGCCCGGCAACTACCACTGGGATGCCATGGTTTCCCGCTGCAATCGCCGCCGTGTGACTGTAATGAAATCAACACAACGTTAAGACGCCAAAGATTCGATTTTTAAAACTGGGATTGCATCATTTCATTACACACACTTACGTCCCATGCCCATCTCCATCGAAGGGGGAAGCATAGTCCTGACTAGCATTGAATATCCCTCTTGTGATAGCCGAGGCAGCGAAATGGCGGGCCCCGACGAGCTTCCTATTGCAAGAACCAGACGGAAAGTCTGGCGTCACTTCGCGTATACCGTTGAAGTGCTGAGGAATTGGATAGGCTTTTTTCTCGGGCGCATTACTATTGTCAGAAAAGCTCGGGTGAGTTGGATCAATCCCAGTGTCGATAAACCCTATCACGATTCCTTCGCCGGCGGTTTCATAACCACCTTCTTGGGCCCACGCTCCCTGAGGTAGGCCGAGGAACTGAGGCGTGTGGGTAGTGGCAGTTCTTACGGTGAAATCTAATACAACATTGGACACTTCTTGTCTACTTGCTAGCTTATTGGCCTGAAAAAAGAAAAAAAAAAGCACAGCGCAGTGTTAGAGAATTGAGACGAAATCAAATGTAGAAAACAAATGACGGAGAAAGTTAACCTGCTGGGGAGTAACGAGGACGGCGAAGCCATTGATCAGATAATGGTAGCTGTACAGCTTCAGGTATTTTTCGCCTCTCAGCACTCTTTTGAGGAGGGAATTGTGAACTTGGGCTATGGATGATCGGCGGGGGTTAGTAGTATTGGTCCTTGTTAGATTGCTGATTCATCCCAGAATAGGAAAGAACGTTAGCCGATAATGTTTCGTCGAATGAGAAACAAATGTAGTAAAAGGATGAAATGAGAAAATAGCAATGATTTGCTGCTGCAGATACCAATAGAGGGCAAGAAACAGGGGAAATCAATTCTTTATGTGTCCGAAAACAGATGAAGTCACAGTCTTTAAGACAAAGCATGGCCTTATTCAACAAAACAGAGAATATGAGAAATGAGTCATACCTTGGTTTATCAAACCTACTCATTCTTCCTCCTTTTCCATTGTAATGGCCGCCATGGCTTACTCTAAGCTCGCCATAGAAAAGAGATGGAGCTTGTTTCAGGGTCACAATGTACACAGCAGTGCTGTTCGTATCTTCATTGTCCTGAGCGTAATTGCAGCTCACAAAGATGCCCAAACACAGCACTATCCCCATGATAATTCCACGCCTGCCCTCCATTTCTTATGGAAGTAATTTCACTATAAAAAAAGAAATGGAGAAGAATTTGACCAGACTTTCCTCAAAAAGAAAGAAAAGCACTAGCTTTCTTCAAGAACCAAGAGCACCCATGTCGCCCACAATGAGTTCCTAGCTGAAAGCTTCAATTTTTACAGCTCCTTGAGTGGGGAAGAACAAACCCTTTGCTTCACTAAGTATAACCACCCCACTCTTAAGTTGGGCTGTGCTAAAGTAACCCTTTAGTGCAAGAAACCCTTCCTCCACTGGCCACCCTTTTTTTCTTTCTTTCTTTTACACTTAAAAAATAAACATAGAGTACTTAACTAAGTTCGGCAGTTTTTTCCTTCAGGTAATGAGCATTTTGTTATTGCTCATGGCCCTATTACCACTGGGACACACGTAACAGTCTGTGAGAAAAAATGAAGAAAACGAAGCCTAAACTTTGTTGGGCTGCGTGAAGAGGAAAGGAAAGAAAGGATTTGTTTTTATATCAAGGAAGAAAGACAAAACACAAGATATACCAACGGGTGTTGAAAAAGACTCGAAATTTAGAACGTTAAGCTTTTGGTTCTATATGCCTTGACTTGGGGTTCGTTAGATTTATTAAGAACATCCTCAAATTAAACACAATACGAAGTCTCATTACTACCCATATCATAGGATTCTAATTTCTAATGAAAAATACATCTACGTTACGCTACTCAATGCGTCTAAAGATGGTCATCAAGAGTTTGCTAGCCAAGACAGCGTAGGTCAATAAATGCTTGCGCCATAAAAATGAGATGCACATACTGTAAGGTAGCAAAGAACGACACGTAAGGGGCCCACAAAATGGGATCTTTGGAAAGAAAGTAAATGATGATGGTTTTGAGCTTTTTAGCGTGAGTGAGGATTTGTGGTATATGGTAGGCCATCATCGTTTCCAACGTTCGAATTCTGTTTTCTTTTTCTAATGTTTTGTGAGAGCTGGCAAAGTGGCTCCTTGTGAGTCTTGGTGAGAATCTATTCACTTGCACTAACTTGCCCGTGACAGGCTACACAGTTGATAGAAAAAAGATTAAAAAGGGTTCATTTAAATAGTAAGATATGCTTCCCACCAATAAAGTTTTATTTCATAATTAAATGGATTGAGAGAGAGCTATGCTTTTATTCTCGGTCGGTAGTGGGGTTGGTACGTGTACAAAAAAGCTATGGAGACATTGGTTTCCATTTTATCTTCCAAAACATCATCTTATTCCTTCCATTTAATCCACATCACATTATTTATTTAGTTTTTTAAGTGATGGATCATTACCAAAATGAAAGCTAAATATGATGATAAAAAATGAGATGATATTTCTTATTTCGAATCATTCTAAAAAAGCTTTGTAATTCTCATTAGAGATGGCAAGGCAGCGGGTCTGACCCGCCCCAAACCTTCATGAACCTGGTCTGACCCGCCATACTCGATTGATGTTTAATTTTTCTTTTGTATTTTACTTTTTGAAATCTAATATTTTAGAATATGAGAAGCCAACATATTTGTAATATTTGGAAATTGAACCCTGACTTCTAGAGAGAGCATTGGACCACATAGCTTTTTAATAATAATTATAACATTTATATATATATAAATGTAAAGAAAAAATAAATTATATATAAATAGATATTGAGGCGGGTTTGGGTTCGGGGTTCGGGATGGGGTTGACTGGACCAGACCCGGCCCGGACCCTGCCGGGTTGAGTCCTTTGGGACCCGTAATCCGCCGCATTACCCGATAAACGACGATTCACAGAATCACAGTTCCCCAATTACGGGTCATGAGTTTTTCTTTCATGTGGTTTCGCTAGAAATATGATATATTAAACGACTAAGTTCAAATTCATTTGTTGCTATATTTTTCTTAGCAAGACGATTCACAGATCCCCGATTTTTGAAATAAACTCGTTCACAACAATTTAAACTCGAACTCGAGTTAGGAAAACAAAAGACAAGAAATAATCTTCTTTTTTTCAACCATCTAAATCCAAATGATCAAGATACACCAAAACCCGAGTAGTAATAGACCTTAACGTTTTGCAATGTTAATGAGTGTAGAAATTATCTGTAGAAATTCGGGCCGGGCCTCTGCATCATCGAGGCCCGCGCGCACACGTCACACGGAGGATCGGTGTCCGGTATAAGCTTGATGGGGTTCCTTCTTAAAACCAATTGGTGTTAAGAGGAGTGACCTATCAAGCTTATAAACCATTTCAATTTCTTTGTAGTTGTCGATGTGGGACTTTTTGCCACACGTGATATTCCAACACTCCCCCCTCACGTGTGAGCCCGTGTCTTTTTTAAATCGGGCGTGTCTGCCCATGTATTTTTTATTGGACGGGAACGCCATTCTTTTCGAACCCGTCATATATATATTTTAAACTGAGTCGGATCTCTGCCCGCTCTGATACCATGTAGAAATTATCTGTAGAAATTCGGGCCGGGCCTCTGCATCATCGAGGCCCGCGCGCACACGTCACACGGAGGATCGTTGTCCGGTATAAGCTTGATGGGGTTCCTTCTTAAAACCAATTGGTGTTAAGAGGAGTGACCCATCAAGCTTATAAACCATTTCAATTTCTTTGTAGTTGTCGATGTGGGACTTTTTGCCACACGTGATATTCCAACACTCCCCCCTCACGTGTGAGCCCGTGTCTTTTTTAAATCGGGCGTGTCTGCCCATGTATTTTTTATTGGACGGGAACGCCATTCTTTTCGAACCCGTCATATATATATTTTAAACTGAGTCGGATCTCTGCCCGCTCTGATACCATGTAGAAATTATCTGTAGAAATTCGGGCCGGGCCTCTGCATCATCGAGGCCCGCGCGCACACGTCACACGGAGGATCGTTGTCCGGTATAAGCTTGATGGGGTTCCTTCTTAAAACCAATTGGTGTTAAGAGGAGTGACACATCAAGCTTATAAACCATTTCAATTTCTTTGTAGTTGTCGATGTGGGACTTTTTGCCACACGTGATATTCCAACACTCCCCCCTCACGTGTGAGCCCGTGTCTTTTTTAAATCGGGCGTGTGTGCCCATGTATTTTTTATTGGACGGGAACGCCATTCTTTTCGAACCCGTCATATATATATTTTAAACTGAGTCGGATCTCTGCCCGCTCTGATACCATGTAGAAATTATCTGTAGAAATTCGGGCCGGGCCTCTGCATCATCGAGGCCCGCGCGCACACGTCACACGGAGGATCGGTGTCCGGTATAAGCTTGATGGGGTTCCTTCTTAAAACCAATTGGTGTTAAGAGGAGTGACCCATCAAGCTTATAAACCATTTCAATTTCTTTGTAGTTGTCGATGTGGGACTTTTTGCCACACGTGATATTCCAACACTCCCCCCTCACGTGTGAGCCCGTGTCTTTTTTAAATCGGGCGTGTCTGCCCATGTATTTTTTATTGGACGGGAACGCCATTCTTTTCGAACCCGTCATATATATATTTTAAACTGAGTCGGATCTCTGCCCGCTCTGATACCATGTAGAAATTATCTGTAGAAATTCGGGCCGGGCCTCTGCATCATCGAGGCCCGCGCGCACACGTCACACGGAGAATCGGTGTCCGGTATAAGCTTGATGGGGTTCCTTCTTAAAACCAATTGGTGTTAAGAGGAGTGACCCATCAAGCTTATAAACCATTTCAATTTCTTTGTAGTTGTCGATGTGGGACTTTTTGCCACACGTGATATTCCAACAATGAGTGATACTACTTGGTCTTAATTAGGTTCATGGAGTACGCGTGTCTGATTGATTCCTTTTGACAGGATGAATTACATATGATTAGATTAATTTTGATTAGATTAATCCCTTTTCCGGAACTTTATGACCTTCAAGTGGTTGTAATGATGTTCCACCGTTTCTTAAAGGTTGGTCACGATAATTATTTACTCTTATGATAAAAGATAATCGACGATATATATCTGTCTATCCTTTCTAATTGATTCGCGTGATTATGTTGTAGCATCATATATTGCTATTTATTACAGTATATGAATTAATCATACTGGGCCAATATGCTGGGCTAGTCATATAAGGCCCATATTCTGATAAAGCCCACTTATAAAAACGGCAGTGTATTTATTTTTGGAAGAAAGTTGAAAATCAACAACGATAGGCAGAACATAACATGAAGATAACAGCATTATCATCATCATCTTCTTCAATGCTCCTTCCCTTATCTAATATCGTTTCAGTCCGTTGCTCGGGGAGGAGAGCTAGAAGATCGAATTCGATCTCAATGTCGGTTAGATGCAGCATTTCTGATGATTCTACGCTTCTACTGCAAGCCGCAAAATACTCGGTACCATGTCTCTTGCCTTTCTTCGTTTTAAGAATGATGATTGTGTTGATTCCTTCTTTACAGGCTACTAGATTGCTGAAGAAATGCATTCGATTATTCAAATTACGGTTGAGCGATGGTGTTGATGTGTGTCTCTGGTGTGTTAAAGGTGGACTCCTTTGTCGAGAATGGTATGGTGGTAGGGCTGGGGTGTGGGCGAGCGTCCACATTCGCTATCCAATATTTGGGAAATCAACTTAGGTCCGGCGCCATTAAAGATGTCATTGGCATTCCGACGTAAGTGTTGAATTTAGTAGCGGGTCATATAATTTTTCAAGCTGTTTGACTTCTTATTCTGATTTTGTTTTGATGTGTTTCCCTTTCCCATTTCAATCAAATAGTCATCGCAGTAATTATTATGCAGGTCTGATGATAGTGCAAGTGAAGCAGCAAAGGCTGGTGTGCCTTTGGGTCAGTACACGGATGGCTCGAAGGTGGCTGCCTTCTGTGTTATGCATATGCTTTGTTGGATTGTTTTCACGAGCTTCACTTGCAAAGTTTAATTATTAGTTCTTGCAAACTTCTTTTTGATTCGCTGCTTCTTTTTATTCAGTTATCTGTATGATTAGCTAAAAGACTCTTGTATGCGGGGGAAAGAAGAGTCATAAAATATGCATCTCATAGGTATATATATTTCAAAGAATTTACGAATTCGTTAAGCCATAAAAAAGGCAAAGAGTTGGTTTCTAGGTAGAAGTCGATTATTCTCGATAAGGATAGGATTATACATTTGAGTCTCTTTTGTTCATCTTTGCTTTGACGGTAAGTTACTAGAATGCCTATATCTCCCCGTGTCTTAGATTGATTTAGCATTCGATGATGCCGATGTTGTTGAAGAAGAATCACTCTCAGCTGTCATCGGACGCCAAAAGACGCATCAGAGTGTCGGTTCCATAATTCAAGAAAAGGTCAGTTAATTAAATCTTCGTTATCTTATGTTATTTAATGAAATTGTGTTGTATTTTTAAAAATGATCTGTGGTGGGAATTTGTTTCTTTCTTTTCACAATGAGACTTCTTGTTCAGATACACACTGGTTAACTCTGCCTTACAGACCATATTAAAAGCAGCTGGGAAATTGGTGGTCATTGTTACTGGGAAGCAGTATCAAGGAGCCATTGAGGGATCAATTCCAATTTTAATCAAATCTGTAAGGTCTAAATAAAGTTAGTAAACTCTTTACTATTGCCAAGGTTTTCCACAAGTACGTTGAAATTTGCAAATTATATATCCTCAGGTTAACTGGTTGGCAACTGCTGAAGAAATTGATGACCTGTTCCTTGGCGATGCTGAGGTACAAAAGAAGACAAAAGAGTACATAATATTAACAAGTGATGAATTGAAGCAAGGAAGATTTCGGATATTCGGTGAAAATTTGTTTTGGCAAGAATTGCTGAAAACCTTTGCTGACAAGCAGCATACCATATATTATTAGTACAAGATTGCTTTCATCACAGAAATTATTTAATATTTCTAGCATCCCTTTTCTTTTTTCTCTTACAACGATGCCAAGGTTTGGAGGAGACCAGCTATGGGGTATGCTGGTGCAGGTCCCTTAGGAGGCGATTTTCCACTTGTTACTAAAGATGGGCACAACGTTCTTGATCTTATTTTTACCTCACCAATAACAAATCTTGGTAAAAGTTTTTCGCCTCGCTTTTTCTCTCTATCACTCTTATCCTACGCTCTTACGCAGAGTTTTTTTGGCAGCTGATGTTGGTGATAGTCTTGATCAAATCGACGGCGTTGTTGAGCATGGTGTCATCTCAAGAATTCCGTGAGTTCTCCAAACTCCATTATTTTCGTTTTCTTTTTCGTTTTGTCTAGGTCTATTCGTCCATTAAAATATCTGTTTTGCCGTGCTATTAGATTGGACTGTGATTTACGAAAAAAAACAAGAAGCATATATGTATTATAGGCTATATGATGAACTTGGCAGGTGCATTGCTGTGGTAGCAACTACAGATGGTCTGCGTATTATTGATAATAATAATAGTCTTATGATCGAAGAAGGAAAGGAGCAGAGTTTGATATGAGCGATGTGTGTTTTTGTTCATTGTACAAAATTAGAGATATATTTGTTTGAGTTCGAGGGTAACAGAAAAGAAATCTTGATTGTGTTGAACAAAGACAATTTACGTGGTTCGGATTATTGATTAATCCTACGTCCACGGATCAAATCGAATGGATTATGATCAAGAAGTTTTACAGTACAACAATCTCTCAGAACTTCAAGAATTGCAGAGAGAAAAATGAAGAACACGCACACTATGTGTGAAAATATGATCGGAGAAAAAGTATGTTGAAAAGAAAAATCTCCCGCCCTTTTACAAGAATTCGTTGCTCAGCTTCACGGCCTCTTCTACTAGCTATCACGGCCGTGATATCATCGGGTGGCTGCAGATTGATGCCTCTGTCCTCTGTCACGGCTTCAGTAGCTAATGTCACGGCCGTGACCAAATCAAATCGATGTTTCTGTCGTCTTTCACGGCTTTCTCCATTCTCATTCACGGCCGTGACCGTCCTTAGAGTTCTTCATTTAACTTCTTGGTTTAATATCCCCCGCAAGATGGAAGGTAGAGATTTACTACTGACATCTTGGAGAGCAGTCTCTGCAGCATAGGACCTGAGAGAGGCTTGGTAAAGACATCTGCCAACTGATCCTCAGATTTCACAGGCAACAACTTGATGGACCCTCTTGAGATGTGATGCCTTATGAAATGGCAATCGATCTCTATATGCTTGGACCTTTCGTGGAATTTTTGGATTGGAAGCCAACTTAAGGGCTGACTGATTATCACAGAACACCACAGGCACCTGTTTCGTGTCTAACTTCAGCTCCTGCAACAGCTGTTTTATCCACAAAGTTTCTGCCACTACAGACCCGAGCGCCCTGTACTCTGCCTCGGTTGAAGACCTTGACACCGTGGCCTGCCTTTTGGCTTTCCAAGTCACCATGGAATTCCCAAGGAAGGTGCAATATCCTGTTAAGAGGCTTTGATTGCCACAGACATGCCTAGTAGCCCCCGAGTCTACTAACCAAACTCTATGATTAGTCAACTCTGGTAAATTATGGGCTAGGCAAATACCTGTGTTCATCTCATCGTGATGAGATGTGTCTGTGCTGGAAAAGGGGTGATGGGTAGCTGTTTGACCAATGTCCTCAGGCTCTGCAATTGGAAAGGAGTGAGTTGCAGTTGAACTAAAGCATCATCCGAAACTGAATCTGCTGCTTGGTGTCCCTGGTGTGCAGGTCTGGGTGCTTGCTCAGTTATTGCTTGGTTGACCCTAGTTGCTTTAAACCTTGAACCCCCTTTAAAACCTGGTGGGAAACCATGCTTCTGATAGCATGTCTCGACTGTATGTCCTCTTTTATTACAGTAGGTACATGAGGGCTTTATCCCATCCTTCTTCTGATTATAGAGGTTCTTTCTTGGTAATTCTTGGTCAGCTCTAGTAGCCATCATAGCCATGTTGCTAGCTGGGTCTTCACTGTTTTTGAAAGTGCTTGACACCATAGATCTCTGCATCTCCTCTTGAACTAGTAATGAGAAGACCTTATTTATTGGAGGCAGTGGATCCATAAGGAGGATTTGACCTCTCACTTGTGAATATGAGTCGTTCAACCCCATCAAGAAGGTCAACACATATTCTTCATCAAGATAGCATTTGATTTTATTGATGCCACCACAAGTGCACTCACATGTCGGTCTATAATTGCTCAGTTCATCCCATAGCGTTTTGAGCTTGGTGAAGTATGCTGATATGGCATTTGATCCCTGCTCAAGGTTAGCCAATTCCTTTTTGAGCTGAAACACCCTGGGCTTATTAGTCTGCCCGAACCTCTCCTGTAAATCAAGCCAAACCTCCCTTGCTGATGATGAATATAAAATGCTAGCCGATATTTCTTTAGATACCGAGTTGATTATCCAGGAAATCACAACGTTGTTATTCCTTTTCCACGCGCTCAACTGATTCTGCGAGCCAACCTCATCTTGAGCATTTGCAACTGGTTGTTTGAGATCACCATTAACAAATCCTTCTTTATTTCTGCCGATTAATGCTATCATCATAGATCGGCTCCACGTAGTGTAGTTGTTGCCATTCAATTGCTCGTGCACGAGTAATTGCCCTGAGGTGTCGTTATTATTCAGAAAATACGGATCATTGATGAGCACAATGGAGCTTGAGGACTGATTAGGAGCTCCTGCAGCCATGGTGTTTGAAAGAATGCTTCAAAGATTCCATAGTTATCAATCGAGCTCTGATACCATAACAGAAAAGAAATCTTGATTGTGTTGAACAAAGACAATTTACGTAGTTCGGATTATTGATTAATCCTACGTCCACGGATCAAATCGAATGGATTATGATCAAGAAGTTTTACAGTACAGCAATCTCTCAGAACTTCAAGAATTGCAGAGAGAAAAATGAGAACACGCACACTATGTGTGAAAATATGATCGGAGAAAAAGTATGTTGAAAAGAAAAATCTCCCGCCCTTTTAAAAGAATTCGTTGCTCAGCTTCACGGCCTCTTCTACTAGCTATCACGGCCGTGATATCATCGGGTGGCTGCAGATTGATGCCTCCTCTGTCACGACTTCAGTAGCTAATGTCACGGCCGTGACCAAATCAAATCGATGTTTCTGTCGTCTTTCACGGCTTTCTCCATTCTCATTCACGGCCGTGACCGTCCTTAGAGTTCTTCATTTAATTTCTTGGTTTAATAGAGGGCATAGACACATATTCGAACCAGTAAGCATACAAACGAGAAATATAAAATGGGAGAGCTAATTAATCAATCAACCATCATTCCTTCTCAAAATCTCAAGAAAAAGTACAAAACTAAGGTTAAAATTTTGAAATGTGGTGAAGAATCAACGTCGCGTGTTTGCGAAGTGCGAACCATGGGCAACAAGATTTTTCCTGTGGGAGTGGGAATCATCATATTCCTTTTTTTTAAAGCATTATTACGGTAATATTACGTTCGTAGAGACTGTAGTCGTATCTTACACATTATTTAGCTACGGACGAATCGTATGGCACATTATTTTAGCTATTAAGGATCTTGCACGATACCTATATGAAAGGAAGAATCAATTTTTTTTCAAAAAAACAAATAACGACTAACTCTAAAAGAGACCGTTGGAAACTCGAACGTTAAACTTGTCGTTTATCTACAGCTGTCTAAAGACATCAGGCCCACAACACTATTTCTTTGTTTATTTTCCTATTTCTTTATAATTTTCATAATACCGCAAAGAAGTAATTCGAACTTTCGACTTTCGAGTCCTCCCTACTCTATCTATAAAAAGCAAAAAAACCAACCCCCTCCCTCTTTTCATACACGAAGACCGAGAGAACATAGTACTAAGCTAAAAGAGTGGAGACTGGAGAGTAGAAAAAATATAATAATTAAATTAGATCCTTAATTAATACTTGGAATTGAAGAAGCTAAAAGATGGGTATGGTAGTAGTCATATCTTTGCCACTGATTCTCTTCTCTTTGATTCTTGGTTTCGGTTGTTACCTATGTGGAAGGGCCAAGGGAAGGCAAGAAGCCTTTGCCACCGCCCAGGTGTTCGGAGCACCGGCGCCGACGCTCGGAGGAGCTGTTCCCGCCGTGGATTCTCGCACCTCCTCCATTTCGCCGGCGGCTCAAGTGCCTCACTTAAAAAAGGCCACAGATAATGCTGCGAATGTTTGAAGTTTGCAGTATTTCTTGTTTCATGTCTGTAAAGAAAGTCATTTTATTTTAAATGTTGTTGGCTTAGAAAGGAAAAAAAATATTCGAAGATTGTGTAGCACACAATTTCCTTAAAATAGATTCGCTCCCTCACGTATGTGCTAGAGGTTTTAACAAGCGTCTATTTCCCAGGATACTTCGAAAACACACGGCGTTCGTTTAGCACAAAAACGACACCGACTACGAACGGAATAAGAACGATAGCAGAGAATATTTTGGGAATTATTTTCTTATTTATCTTCTTTTTAATTCTTGTGATTTTTCCTTTGAATTAATGGCCTATTTATAGCCAAAATTTTGTAATAAAAAATAACTATTTTTTTTTTTTTTAAAATTAAATGGTGGAACACGTTTGTGAGTTGAGGAGTGGTTAAAAAACCACTCCAATCACAAAGCCACCATCCCAACTTCTAGAAGTTGGGCCTTCTAGAAGTTGGGCCGTTATTGGGCCAAAATCGAAGCCCAATAGCATTTTCAAAGCCCAATTTCTTAAATAAAAATATTTTTTCTAAATTTCTCATTCACATAATAATTTATATTAATTATAAATTATCTAACAATCCCCCACATGAATGAGAATTGTTTGGTTAATGTTTCTGCTAATCTAATGATACTCTGCATAGAGGATAGTATGTTTTACCATTTGAACTTCCTCCTTGTATGCACGCTTGGTTTACTGCAGTCCAGTAGAACGCGATGTCTTTGAACTGTCCCGCTTTCCGTGTAAACGAACCCACGTACAATACACAGAGACCATTTTTCTCTTGTTCCGTTCTCATGGTTTTGTCCAGTACGGCCATGGACACGTCCTGATTCTGCGAGGGTTTCTAAAGAACTAAGCCTTTCAATTCTCCTTTGAAGCGGCCCCACTTCTCCCTAACATAGGTGACTTGTCACGTCGCGAGTATTTTCTATCAATACTCTATGATAGTCATTAAAGCATCATAATGCTAGCCTTTTCCGTCATCACTGTTTCTTGACAGGAATGAGCGGGGTTATCCCCCACAGTGATACCAAGTCCTAAAATTAGGTTGTCCCTTTGAACCTAGATCTTGGGATCTCCAGTCATATAGGTAGGGTTTTCCTTCTTAGCACTTTTATACGTTAAGGCTTTAAGCCCATCCCTCTCGTCAACCTTTCAACCGCATCTCTATTTAACCCTTTGGTTAGCGGATCCGCAATGTTATCCGTCGATTTCACGTAATCAATCGAGATAACTCTTGAGAGCAGTTGTCTAATGGTATTATGTCGACGACGTATGTGTCTCGACTTACCATTATACATAGTACTCTGTGCTCGTCCAATAGCCGATTGGCTATCGCAGTGTATGCATATAGGCGGCACAGGTTTTTCCCATTTAGGAATATCCTCCAAGAAATGGCGTAACCATTCAGCTTCTTCTCCACATTTATCCAAGGCAAAGAACTCGGATTCCATAGTGGATCTCGCTATAACCGTTTGTTTCGAGGATTTCCACGACACAGCAGCTCCAGCGAGTGTAAACACATAGCCACTTGTGCTCTTAGAGTCCTTCATGTCAGATATCCAATTCGCATCTGTGTAGCCTTCTAACACAGCCGGATATCGACCATAATTTAATCCATAGTCTCGAGTATACCGTAAGTATCTCAAAACCCGTATTATAGCGGTCCAATGATCCGCACTCGGATTGCTCGTGTACGAACTCAGTTTACTTATAGCATAAGCAATATCTGGCCTAGTACAGCTCATTAGATACATCAAGCTTCCGATAATCCGGGAGTATTCTACTTGAGAAATAGCCTCCCCGCGATTTTTCGACAAATGAACGCTTCGATCTAATGGAGTTCTAGCAACACCAGAATCACCCTTGCAGAATTTGTCGAGAATTTTGTCTACGTAATGAGCTTGACTCAAAACAAGACCGTTACTCGTTCGTTTGATTTTAATTCCTAAAATCACGTCCGCAAGTCCCATATCTTTCATGTCAAATTTCGAATTTAACATATCCTTGGTAGACTTGACCATTTTGTCGTTACTACCAACAATGAGTATGTCGTCTACATACAGACATAAAATAACATAGTCATCGCCCGTTTCCTTTGAGTAAACGCATTTATCGCTCTCATTGATTTTAAAGCCGTAGTTGATCATCGCGTGATCAAACTTTTCGTGCCACTTCTTAGGGGCTTGTTTCAAACCATACAAAGATTTGATCAATCTACAGACTTTAGTTTCGGTTCCCGGAGCACGAAAACCCTCGGGTTGCTCCATATATATTTCTTCGTCTAATTCACCGTTTAAGAAAGCTGTTTTGACATCCATTTGATGTACTTTCAAATTTCTTAAGGACGCGATAGCAAGTATCATCCTTATCGAATTTATTCTCGTCACAGGAGAATATGTATCAAAGTAATCTAAGCCTTCGCGTTGCTTGTATCCTTTGATAACAAGTCTGGCTTTATACTTTTCCACAGACCCGTCTGGTCTCATTTTTCTTTTAAAGATCCATTTTGATCCTAAAGGTTTACATCCCTTTGGGAGATCAACTAACTCCCAAGTATGATTCTGCAAAATAGAATCAATCTCGCTTTTTATGGCTTCTTTCCATAAAGGCCCGTCCACGGAGCTCACTGCTTCGTCATAAGTCAGCGGTTCCTTTTCAATCAAATATGTAACAAAGTCATCACCAAAAGATTTCTCTATTCGGGCACGCTTGGTTCGTCTCGGTTCAATCTCATGAACCGTACTAGGAGTCTCGGTTTCTATATCATCTCGTTTAGATGTACCGGATCCATAATCGGATTTACAAGGAAATACATTTTCAAAGAAATACACATTCCTTGATTCCATGACCGTGTTCTTGTGTATATCCGAAATTTTCGAATCATATACAAGAAACCGATATGCCGTACTATTGTGTGCATATCCTATGAAAATACAGTCCACCGTTTTAGGACCAATTTTTACTGCTTTAGGCGCAGGTACGGCTACCTTCGCCAAACACCCCCACATTCGCAAATGTTGGTACGAAGGCGTCTTACCTTTCCATAACTCATATGGAGTTTTATTCATTTTCTTTCGAGGTATCCTATTTAATAGGTAATTACTCGTCAAGATAGCTTCGCCCCACATATTTGGCGATAGACCTGAACTCAGTAACATCGCATTCATCATCTCTTTTAATGTGCGATTCTTTCGTTCGGCCACTCCGTTTGATTGAGGTGAATACGGGGCGGTCAATTCATGGACAATACCATGTTCCACACAGAAGCTCCCAATTGGCGCTTCGTATTCTCTACCTCGATCACTTCTCAATCTTTTAATTTTCTTACCGAGTTGCGTTTCAACTTCGGTTTTGTAGAGAACGAATTTCTCTAATGCTTCGTCTTTGCTCTTAAGCAAATAAACATAGCAATATTTGGTGCAATCATCAATAAATGTTATAAAATATTTATTGCCACCACGTGTTTGAACGTATTTCAAATCACATAAATCGCTATGAATCAATTCAAGCGGTTCGGTACTTCTTGCTACCGAAGGGAAAGACGATCTCGTCATTTTTGCTTCAACGCAAATTTTGCATTTATATTTCGAATTAATTTCAAATGTTGGAATATGGTCTATATTAATTAATCGACGTATCGATTCAAAATTAACGTGACCTAATCTACCGTGCCACAAATTGGAAGATTCAAGCAAGTAAACGGAAGAACGTTTTTCATTCTCATTTACAATAGTCATTACATTCAGCTTGAACAAACCATCACAGGCATAACCTTTACCAACAAACACACCCGACTTAGACAATATCACTTTGTCAGATTCAATAACAATACGAAAACCGTGTTTGTTCAACAAGAATCCCGATATAAGGTTCTTGCGAATTTCCGGTACATACAACACATCTTTCAGCGTTAGTATTTTTTCGGACGTCATCTTGAGCATCACGTTCCCTTTTCCTTCGACGGTAGCAGCAGCCGAGTTGCCCATGTAGATCTTTTCTCCTTCAACCGGCTCACAGGTAGAGAAGAATCTACGGTTCGTGCACACATGACGTGTAGCACCGGTATCGATCCACCATTCTTGTGGATTCGACCCAATCATGTTTACCTCCGAAACCATCGCGACGAGGCTCAAGTCCTCAACTTCTTTGGTGATGTCTTTCACCATATTGGCCTCGTGTTGCTTCTTTGGAAGTCGACAATCCGACGACTTGTGGCCTAGTTTGCCACAATTGAAGCACTTTCCCTTGAACTTATAGTTCGGCTTAGCGACGCCTCCGGTCGCCCCAAGTTTCGCTTTGGGTTTAACCGCGCCTTTGCCCTTTTTAGAGCTATGCTCCACCACATTTACTTTCGGTTCAGATGAGCTCGACACTCTCTTTTCCGACCTTTTGTTGTCTTCTTCGATTCGAAGTCTAACAATCAGATCCTCCAAAGACATCTCCTTGCGCTTATGCTTGAGATAGTTTTTGAAGTCTTTCCAGCCCGGCGGCAGCTTTTCAATAATAGCCGCTACTTGGAAAGATTCACTCAGAACCATCCGTTCTGCATGGATCTCGTGCAAGATCAATTGGATCTCTTGTACTTGACTAATCACAGTCTTGGAATCGACCATTTTATAATCAAGGAACCGTCCGACAACAAATTTCTTTGTACCGGCATCCTCAGTTTTATATTTCCGGTCTAATGATTCCCACAATTCCTTAGCCGTAGCGACCGCACCATACACGTTGTACAGAGTATCGCTTAGGGCATTCAGAATGTAATTACGACACAGGAAATCAGAGTGTTTCCATGCATCAACAGCGATCATGACCTCAACGTTCGTCTCGCCGTCGTTCACCTTAGGCTCGACCTCTTTCAAGTAGTTGGCCAAGTTCAGCGTGGTGAGATAAAAGAGCATCTTTTGCTGCCATCTCTTGAACGTCGAGGCTGTCCCCATAAATTTCTCCGGCTTCTCCAGGTGGTTGATCGGTACGCTTGGCTTCGTAACCACAGGTATGGCAGTGGGAATAAAAGTAGTAGGGAGAACGTCAATGTTTCCTTCGTTTCTCGTAGATTCTTGGTTGTTGTGGAAATCCACGTTGTCTGACATCTTTGCGGGATCGTTGGATCTATTTTAAGATTGTTGGCTTAGAAAGGAAAAAAAATATTCGAAGATTGTGTAGCACACAATTTCCTTAAAATAGATTCGCTCCCTCACGTATGTGCTAGAGGTTTTAACGAGCGTCTATTTCCCAGGATACTTCGAAAACACACGGCGTTCGTTTAGCACAAAAACGACACCGACTACGAACGGAATAAGAACGATAGCAGAGAATATTTTGGGAATTATTTTCTTATTTATCTTCTTTTTAATTCTTGTGATTTTTCCTTTGAATTAATGGCCTATTTATAGCCAAAATTTTGTAATAAAAAATAACTAATTTTTTTTTTTTTTTAAATTAAATGGTGGAACACGTTTGTGAGTTGAGGAGTGGTTAAAAAACCACTCCAATCACAAAGCCACCATCCCAACTTCTAGAAGTTGGGCCTTCTAGAAGTTGGGCCGTTATTGGGCCAAAATCGAAGCCCAATAGCATTTTCAAAGCCCAATTTCTTAAATAAAAATATTTTTTCTAAATTTCTCATTCACATAATAATTTATATTAATTATAAATTATCTAACAAATGTTATGTATCATATACTGTAACGTGCGTTTATTATTGTTAGAAATTCGTCTGAGTATTTGGTAATAAGTATATTATGATGATTTAAGCTTTCTTTCACTTTATGTAAGAATCTTGAAGTTACATATTGAGTTCACGTTGTTCGATCTTTGAATCCCACTTCGCGAATCAATAGATCGACTTATAGTTACTAACAAGACCTAAGATTAAAAGATAGAAACTTCATGTCAAACTTTCTGGTATTCAGAAAATCATTTATATAAAAAGATACCATCGATCTATTGGATTTTAATAAGAAATGTGTTGCAGATCATAAAATGACTTGCTTTATTCGATCAACATCGATCGCTTATACTTGTGGCTTTAAGGTTGTATAACGTTACTTATAAAATTAGTAAGACCAGTTAATAAGTAATAAAGTTTTAAATCTGAGGTCGTCTTCCTTCATCTTGATCGAATTTATAGTTAATTCAGCTCAAGCACTACAACATCTATTGTTAACAGCTTCCTTTAGTGTCCTTTGTATAGCAGCATAGGTTTGATTCAACATTTTCATCTAGTATACATTTTTAGCACAATTTCATCAAATTTTGGAAGCAGTTTACCAAATTACCAATCCTAAATTGTGCGAGAACGGAAAGGTCTATAACTAACGGACAATGTTTTGTCAGTTATTATTAAGATATAATTCAGCTTTCAACATCTCGTAAACTTTAGAATCAACCGCGAAAATTAGCATTAGTTGAGTTGTCTTGTCTTAAGGAACGATACATGAATCAATGTTTTTAAACGGTATTTTCGATAAATTTATTGGTTTAATGAAAAACCGATGCCTTTGAAAATACAAAAAAAAAATATATTATTTCTAAAAATATATTAGTCAATCAAAAGCAACATACATATATATAGCTTGAAGTATGAAGAATTTGACGACCTACCTTTTACTTTATTAGTCTTGTTTGGGGAGTTTTAAGTTTGCTTAGGTCTTTACAAGTTTCATAGTCAATCTTCAAATTCCTTTTTTTTTTTTGCTGTGAGGTTCTGTGTTCCAATGATATGGTACAGAAGTTGAGTGTTTGTGTTTGTCCTGTTTGAATGGAGGTTGTTTCCTTGTATGAAGATATGTGACCAAAGGGCTTTGTTGGCTGTTTAGCCAGTCTGTACTCGTTTGGAAAATTTATGAGAAGCTATCGATTGAAAAAAAAAAATAGAGAATTCAAGCTTGGGTGGTGAATCCAAACACATTATTATTGTCTTTTTTGGTTATTATTGGCAATCCATTAATTTATACCCCTCCCATTCATTATTAATTTTCTTTTAAATCATAAATTTGACCGGACCAAAATTTAGATCGATTCGCGGTTTTTCGTTCTGAATCGGACCCGTTATGACCTGTGTCCACTTTGTTACTTAGACAACCTATTATACTCCGTAGTGTCACACCATTATCATTTTTTTTGTCTGTGGTTATAGCCATTGCATCATCTGAAGACAATTTTGTAAGATGTAATAATCGCATTAATATTTATAAGACCCCTCGTAGAGTCGTTCTTGAGAAGATATGTCACTTCCCTGGCTATATATATATTATATATATATGTTGTGTGTCATAAAGCCCAATTCTTATGATTAAGTGGGTCGACAACGAGAAATCCTCGCAATTTGGATCTTGTTTTGGGCTGAGCAATCATTGTGTTGTCTTTTTCTTTTTATTTCCTTCGAAATGTTCTTTTTTTTTTTAATTTCATTTTCCTTTTAACTTGCTCGGCGAGTTAATCAGAAAAGTAGGATTAAACGTGATTTACAGTCCTTGAAAAAAGAATGTGATTTAGAAAAATAAGCACTACAGGTATTCGATTAACTAGGCTCGTATCTCGTTTATGAGGTGTGTTGGAGCCCAAACTCAAGGTCAAATAAAACTCAATAGATTTAAAAATTAATCTTTGAGCTTTCTTTCTTACTAGTATTTCTGGCACATCCCATTTGTATGCAATAGAATAAAATTAATTATTATTAAATAGTTTTAATAAGGATTTACTAAAACTAGAATTTGGTAGTTATTATGAGGTCGTCGAATGTACGTGATTTCATAAGTCTCTTTTATTTTTTTAATAGATGTTGAAAAAATTCTAATTGGCCAATTTATACAGACCAATTAACAATTTATCATAGCATCTCAACCTTAATATAATAGAACATATAATGAAGACAAAATTCGTTTTTGAACTTAAGCTTGATAATTACTCCCTCCGTCCCAAAAGTTTTTGTACATTTTACTAAATCGGACGTCCCACATCTTTTGTACATTTCCTTTTTTAGCAAAAAAACTATCACAAACAATCAATATAATAATATTAAAGATCATCAAAAGACGTGCCAAAACATACACTTTTTTACCTTCCCAACACTATATTATTAAAATATTCAGTTTCTTAATTCCCGTGCCAATACCCAAATGTCCATAAACTTATGGGACGGAGGGAGTATGAGTTTGAAATGAAATTCAATCGAAGCAGGCTAATCCAAACTGCACCAATGTATATATATATATATATATATATATATATGGTTGTGTATTATTTAATGGTGTATCTACACTTAGGGGGTGTTAGTTTTGGGGTGATCTTACAAACATCTTATTTCCGCCTATTACTTATCATTGTGTTTGTTTTTTCTAGGTAATGATCCATCAAAGGAATTATGGATCACCTAATTAATGAAAATGAGGTGATATATTATATTTTGAATCACCTAGAAAAAAGCTAGGTGATCCAACATCACGACGATGGGGTGATCTACCTATTTTTTTAATAGACAAGATACCCCTTATATTATAACATTACTACCTTATGTGTCATTATCAATATTTTAATTATATAATTACCTACTTAAATCTTAAAAAACATATTTAATACTTATATAAAAAAGAATTATTGATTTATAAATAATGTTTATAAATTAAAACATAGATATTGGAATATTAATCATTATCACGTAAAATATAACTTAAAAAACTGTAAGTCAAGGGTTAAATATGATATTTATACAACATCACCATACACGTTCAGTGTTAAAAAAAACAGAATACTTTAATATCACGTTGATCTTCAAAATGAAATATCACCCCAAAACAAACACATTGATGACACCCAGCTTGATCTACATTCCGGTGATACTCATATCACCATGATTTGAATTTACCGTAATGTTGGATCACCGCAAACAAATACCCCCTTAAATTATCATTTTGAGTCCCTGTTAGACAACTTTTATATGTAGGTAAAATAGTTTTTACACATAAAAACCGATTAATTGAGAGTATCATTTTCACCAATATTTACAATTCTTTGTATATTATAATACATACCATACCACGTGTTTGTATGGTACTTAAATATTTTGTATATATCTCTAGAGTAATTTTATGATACATAACAAGTGTCATATAAAGCGTTAACATGCCACATCATCGTCCGAGATGTCGACTAATGACACATATGATGTGTTAATTAGTATCATATATTATCTAATGTTAATGTGGCATGTCGACATGGCACGAATCTGTGCCACATCGACATGTCCCACGTAAGGTGCTGACATAAGGTGAGTACCATAACATTCCTCATTATCTCTATAAGCATTATATATATATATTTAATTATTTATGTAACACAATACGTTTCTCTATGACACCTAATTTTGTCTCTATATGATGTAACTCGCCAAGCGGGTAACTATGTGAAAAAGTTTATTCTAATATGTATCTGTGTACAAAATACTTCTAATAAGAGACTAATCTGATATATTCTTTTAAACATTTGAGTATTTATTTAACCTTTGAATGTTAGAGAGTAATTTAATTGAATGTTAGCCTCCATATTTTAGTGCTTGTGAGTTGTGGCAGGGTAAGAGCAAGAGGTGGGACCCAACATAGAACTAAGAACGATAGTGACGTGTCAGTCGATAAGTGGGCCAAAGGACCGTCCTTTCTTCGGTCAAAGGCCCAGACTCAGTCAAACCTAATCTGGCCCATTCTGATGGTCCTATCCTAGCTGGCGCTGCCACACACCAATATATATATATATATATATATATATATATTATAAAGCACCATTAAAAAAAAAAGAAATCTGATGACGTGTCATCCATTGCCTTCAATTCTCACGACTCGTTAATTAACAGAAAGATGCATGTGAAATCTACTATCAAACTTATTACACAACCTAAACTAATTCACAACGGTAGATGTTGAAATGATTAGTTCATGCAATTGGGAAATGCATGCATCATTTCCACCTAAGAATGGGTGGGAGAGAGAGATGCGAATAAATGATTAGTGCACGATTGTCGTCACTTGTCCCTTGAATGAATTTAAAATGAAATAAATCTTCAAATTAATTAATTAGAGTTGATCGCGTCCTTCATTTGCATTGCATACGAAGATTGATGTGAACTTTTCTTGGACTTGTGAAGCTGCAAGTTTTCAACAGCCCCACGTGGTTTTCCTTTAACTTTCTACAGAAATAGATTTTTACTGTTTTTTTCTCCCATCTTTTATTTTCCTGAAAAATACGTCTTAAGGATTAGATAAGGCAAAATTTTCTTCAATACACGTCTTACGGATTATAGAATGTAATTGTGTTTGCTTAAATGTGTTCTTATATGTAATTAAGAACAAGTACAGTGACAGATATCATTGTCGAGTTTTTATTTTACTCTCCTTCCCTATTCAATCTACGCTGCAATACACTCTCACTTATCCTCTCTCTCTCTCTCTCTCTCTCTCTCTCTCTCTGAAACAGTCTTTATCTCTCTCGTCATAAAGCTTCCAAGGACTTTGATTGAATATGTAGTGACTCGAATTAGTGTTTTAAGATATGGGCTCTAAGCTTTCCAAGATTCTCGATGATTTTAAGGGAAAGATGCTACCTAGTTTCGAGTCCTTGCATTGCATACGATATGATTGCTTGTAATAATAAGACGACGACATGTTATTAAATAAACAAAAGAATCTATAAGGGCCGTAGAAAAAGAAGACGATGATTTGATTGTTTTCACTCCATATACGTTCCTCCTCTCCCATAAACAGTAGTTACATATATCCAGTTGAAAAGGGCTCTTATTACATCATCACTCAACAATTCATGCGGAGAATATAAGAGCTTTGAAGCTCTCTCTCTCTCTCTCTCTCTCTCTCTCTCTCTCTCTCTGTCTCGATGGATCTTACAATGTCAAGCGTCGGCCAAGGTGGTAGTAATAATAACATGGTGAGAGACTACAGAAAAGGAAACTGGACAGTCCAAGAAACAATGATCTTAATCGAGGCCAAGAAAATGGACGACGAGCGGAGGATGAAGAGGTCAATCGGCGGCGGCGGCGGCGGCGATTCGCCGTCGTCGAGCAAACCGGCGGAGCTGAGATGGAAATGGGTCGAAGACTACTGCTACAGAAAAGGTTGTCTGAGGAGCCAAAATCAGTGCAATGACAAGTGGGACAATCTAATGAGGGATTTCAAGAAAGTCAGAGAGTACGAAAGGAAAGTCGCCGGCGATAACAGCGAAGCTACTAAATCTTATTGGAGGATGGAGAGAAATGAGAGGAAAGATCACAGTCTTCCTTCGAACATGTTGCTTCAGATATACGAAGCTTTGGTCGACGTTGTTGAGAGGAAAAGTCAGAGATTAGTTTCTGTAGTAGTTGAAAAGCCAGCGATTAGTAACGTTGTTGAAGCTTTAGGTCAACAGCAGCTTCGTCATTCATTGATGATTACCCCTCCCAATACTAGTCAAGTACAACAGCGTGATCAATATCTTCATCATATTGCTCAGCCGCCGGCCGCCGCGTTCCTGCCGCCTACACCTCGTCCTCCGCCTTCGGCGACGGCCGAGCCGCCGAGCCTCCTCTTTTCTCAGCCGCCGGTGCCCACTGTAGGTAAGTTTGACCTTTCTTGAAAACTCGGTGTCTATTTAATTCTTCATCGGCAACCATGGACTAACTGATCAGCCAACAAAAAATGACATAATTATTGAACTTCTGGCCCATTTTATCTGGTAAAGAAAACCCTTTATTTTTTTCTGGGATGTTCTTTTCTTAGTCATCATCAAGCAGTTCATCAACGTTGAAACACGCACCCATTGATGTTAAAAACCCTAATAAGAACCCTAAACCTAATGATCATAATAACTGGTGATTAGCCAGATATCAATTCAGACACAAGCCAAGGCGATCACTCAGACTCACCTGCGAAGAGAAGAAAGAAAAGGGTCATCAACGAAGAAGGCGAAGGAAGAACAAGCAATATCGCCCTTGAAGAAGTTGGCTCTGCAATATCAAAGAGTGCTTCGATTATTGCAGAAGCAATTCATTCCCGCGAAGAGAGAGAAGAGAGACGGCACAGAGAGATGATGAGCTTGCATGAAAGAAGGCTGAGGATTGAAGAGACGAAAGCTGAGATTAATAGGCAAGGGATCAACGGATTAGTAGAATCCATTAACAAGCTTGCTAACTCCATATTCGCTTTGGCTTCTAAACCGTCGTCTTCCTCAAAGTAAAGTTCGTTCATTTATTACATATTGTTCTTACTTGCATTAATTCTATCATTATTTCGATGTTTATGAAGTGGAGTAAATTTGTGAGTAGTCGGCGACGTCGTCGTCGGCATGCGTATAAATCGCTTCTTTACTTTTTTTTTTATTACAAGGATGTGTTTTATTGCACACACCTGATGATCATCATAGTACTATATATTGTTATTCGTTGATGTACGTAATTGTTTTAATTCAAGGAATGTTGTCATTATTATTGAGTAAATATAGAGCTTCCTTTCCCCTCATGTATTTCAGATTAAGACGCAAGTATTTAATTACATGTCACTACTATGGGGTATCATTTATGCCTGTGTTGAGAGTTGACCGTACAATGAAAAACCTGTGTATAGTGAGTGAAATCTTCATAAGAAAACAAAAAACATAATATGAAACACTGTGTAATGGCATCTACGAAAAAAGTAGTCAAAGAAAAGTGAGGCCAGTCAAGGTTTTGATCTGTAAGAATGGGCTGTGCGATTGCAGAAATGGTCATTTATGCGTCATTATTGGTGTCAGTATGAATGTATTCGAGGATTTTTTAGTAACATCAAGTAATATAACAATTAGAATGGCCTTCTATTGAAGGGGCTTCTACACTTAAATACCTACATCAATAAAAATTAAACAGTTCAGTCCCTTGTCAGTGTAATTTTTAACCTAGGTACCTAGTTGAATTTTATTTTACTTATAGGTACCTAACTGACGGATTTACCCCTAGTAGAACTGGTTTTTTACATCTCTTATCTTATTTCTTAATTCACGTTCGATCGCTCCTAAAAAAGAGAAAAAATCTCACAGCCCCAAACCAAATCGCGCGATTGCTTGCCAGAAATCGACCCGGGTTTTCTTGGCTTCAGATTCTACGTCGTCTGTCCACTCGTTCGTCGTTGTATTCCCTTCTGAAATCGATTGGTAAGTCATTCACAGTATTACCGTAAGTGGTCGCATTTCGTCACGATTAGGGTTCTTTTGTGCGTGTTTTTGGAATGACATTGATTTGTTGGTCGATTAAGGTTTTTTTGTGCGTGTATTTCGTCATGGCTGCTTGATTTGGGGTTTTTTTGGAATGGGTCGATTTTGGTTTTTTCGAATAGGGTCAATTTGTTGTGGTACTATATCGTAGCTGCATTTGGTACCCTCTGTTTTGGAATATTGATACCCCTTGTATGAATAAAATGGTACTGCTTGCCAAAAGTGGTCGACTGGGGTCAATTTGTTTTGGTACTACATTATCACTGCATTAGGTACTCTCTGTTTAGGCAAATTGGTATCCCTTATGTGAATAAAATGGTACTACTTGTTAATTGGTTTTTTTGAATGAGGTCAATTTGTTTTGGTACTACATTACGATTGAATTTGGTACCATCTGTTTGGGAAAATTGGTACTCCTTGTGTGAATAAAATGGCACTGCTTGTTAGCAGTGGGTTTTTCGAAAATGGGGTCAATTTTTTTTGGTACAACATTATCACTGCATTTGGTACCCTCTGTTTCGGTAATTGGTATCCCTTGTGTGAACGAAATAGTACTGCTTGTTAACAGTGTGTTTTTCGAAAATGAGGTCAATTTTTTTTTGGTACTACATTATCACTGCATTTGGTACCCTCTGTTTGGCCAAATTGGTACCCGTTGTGTGAATAAAATGGTTCTGCATTTGGTATCTATGTAAGAAGACCGTGGATCCATAGTTTAACCGGCCCCTATTTGGCGACGTAGACTGCGGGGTGCATGCTTGTTTAACCATAGAGGTGTACGTTGTCGACACCCAAGAGAAATATGGCAAAGAAGTAAACATGGATGTGTATCGTGCTTCTATGGCTGCTCGCATTTTACGTGACGAGCGTAGTTGTATGCTAGATCTTTTTCAGTAAGTTTCTTGAATATGCTGTTAGACTCTTTGGAGACTGTGTTGTTTAGTTTGGTCAACTTATTTTTGAATTGGGGATGGGACTGTTTGTAGACCTTTGGTTGTTTATGTTGGTTTTCTTTTGTACTGTGTTGTGTTGTTCTACGACTGTCCGTAATTTATGCAGTACCATATGTTATTGTATGACCGTATCTTATCTTTTACGTACAGAGTACCAGAATATGCAGGTTAACCGTACCTTATATATCGCACATGAAGTACCTTATCTGTTGTACCATTACCATACCTTAAATTTACATGCAGTACCATAACCTGAAATTTTACAGTATCCATACGTATACATATACGGTACCCAGATATGCAAGCATATCGTACCGTAACGCTTACATATAGAGTACCGTAATATGCAGGTTAACCGTACCATTACGTAAATATATACCGTACCTTATATATCGCACATGAAGTACCTTATCTATTGTACCATTACCATACCTTAAATTTACATATGTAGTACCATAACCTGAAATTTTACCGTATCCATACGTACTATACGGTAACCAGATATGCAAGTATACCGTACCGTATCGCTTACATATAGAGTACTGTAATATGCATGTTAACCGTACCATTACGTAAATATATACCGTACCTTATATATCGCACGTGAAGTACCTTATCTGTTGTATACTAAGGTACCTTGTGTTTTACAGAAGGTACCTTATCATTTACCTTTATAGTACCATAACCTGCAGGTTTACCGTATCTATAATTACACATTTACAGTACCCGGATATGAAAGTATATCGTACCATTTGTTATACGATCGAAAAATAAGTACATTCCTAATCGAATCACGTTGTCCTGCGTGATTTTGGCAATACCTAACAATAACGAAATGAAAAAAATATGAAAGCCTAATGCACCGAATTTCCAGATGTAGCACTCACCACATTATTCAAATTATGTTGTAGATGTTCTTGTTTGTATCCTTATACTATAATGAATCTTGGTATTCTAAGATTTAATTCATGCGTGCGGGGCCTAATGCACCGAATTTGATCTGAAACGTATTTAATACTATATATTACTGTTCTACGTTGGTTCGAGATGAAAAAGTAATTCGATCGACGTCGAAAAATACTAACCCTAATATGACGTATCATATATACAAGGGACACCGTACCTTAAATAGCTTTGTAGGGGTACTTGTCGTTTTGTTTGAAGCGTACCAACGCAGACACGGTTGCAGTACCCAAAATTATATATGACATGAAACATTTTATGAAAGCCACCGACATGCAGATGACTTGTCTTTTTTTGATTTAATACCTTGTATGTCAGTCTCTGTCCACTCATGACAGAGAAAACGTCAGAAAACTTTCCACTCATGATAGATTAATGTCAGAAAAGTGTACAGAAAAAGTCAGAAATTGTCTATTCCTTTATCCACATCAACATCTGCTGAAATGCTTTCTTTCTGACGAAATATAGCCAACTCTTAAATTCAAAGTCTTACTTTATTTTATACGGTACCAACTTCTGAAACGATACAGTACCCTATGTTGTACACTTACAGTACCTAAATGACCTACATTACAGTACCAAAGTTGCGTATATTAACGTACCAAATTGGCATATGTTACAGTACCAAGTTCGCTTATATTAGTACCATGTTGGCATATCTTACGGTATCAATGGTATATTACAGTACCAAATATGCATATCGTAGGGTACCAAATGTGCATATCGTAGGGTACCAAACTAGCATATATTACAGTACCAAACATGCATATATTACGGTACCAAATTTACATATATTACAGTGCAAAATTTGCATATCTTACGGTATATATTACTGAACCTTGTTGTCATATATTACAGTACTTTGTTGGCTTATATTACGGTACCTTGTTGGCATTTATTACAGTACCTTGTTTCATATATTACAACACCAAATTGGCATATATTACAGTACCTTGTTGGTATATATTAACGTACCTTGTTGTCATATATTACAGAACCTTGTTGGCATATATTACGGTATCTTACTGGCCTTTATTACAGTACCTTGTTATCATATATTACAGTACCAAATTGGCATATATTACAGTACCTTGTTGGCATCATTTAGACCAAAACAATGTCCGTATCCTATTGACACTGGATGTTCTATTGATACGGCTTCTCTACAAATACGACGATTATTATGGTATTCCCCCACATATTTTGCACTTGTTGGATGTTCTATCTACCTGAGAAGGAATCCTCCGCGTCTTTCGACGACCGGGAAGAATACGAATGTCCGGGTCACGCATCATCGGTTTGAGCATTCATCTCGTGCGTCGTCGCGTCATTGATCGTGACTAAGAATGAATCCCTTTTTATACTCACACAATGCAAATAACGTTTCGCCACTAACCAAACTTGTAGACGGCATATTTTCAAATAATATGACAACATGTATAAATGGTACGGCTGTATAGTTTGCTATGGTACTGCGTACGCGTACATCTTGGTACCGTATAGACATGTACAATGGTACGTAATAAACATAACAAATGGTACGTAATATACATGACAAATGGTAACGTCGTAACAGTCCTATAAAAAAATCCAAAATCACGATGGATTAGCCTCAATAACTATCAAATCTTAACATCCCACCCATATATCGAGTTCTTGGATCGCATTCAGCTCCAGATTTGGGCTAAACGTTGAACAAACAAGTGCAATCGATTAACCAAACCTAAAGCAAAATAAAAGCTTACCTAGCAAAATTGAGACCCAATTTCGAGAACCCAACGTTCAAGAGGCTCGTCGATCGTTGTTCGGCGCCGGCACGAGCGGAAGGAGGTGGTCGGCAAGAAGAAACACGTCGACGGCGGGATGGAGCTTGATAATTGCAGAGAAAAAAAAACTGAAATGAAACTGTAAATCAACAAATAAGGGTATTTTGGTAATATTACGTGATTAGGTACATATCTGTAAGATTTTTATTCAAATGGGTACCTATCTTAAAAAGATGTCTGACAAGGGACTGAAGTGGCTTTTTTGTTTCCTATCAGGTATTTATGTGTTGATTCCCGTCTATTGAAAAGTTTTTGGCTTTATTTTCCCTTCTTTAACATCAAGAAAAATTGAATTGTATTTATATATATGTGAATTATTATATATTTCTCGGTTCATGATCATAACTTTTCTGACATAAAGGACATATTATGGGTATTTTCATCAGCTTTTCGCTGCCATTTTTTATGGCGAATTGGCCATTCGTGAGACTGATGATTCCCCACGTATATTTTTTGTTGAATATTTATTTGGGTAAAATGCATCTAACCCCTAGTGGTTTCGCCGAAATGCACATAAACCCCCATGGTTTTTTAGTGCACGGTACTCCCTCGTAGTGTTGTACCGTACCCCCCGAGCAACAGTTTTTGCCCGAAATTGCGATTACATGCGCTCTTACTGCTGGTGGGTTAAGCTTGGACAATATTATTTAATGTTAAATGATCAAGATAGCCCAAACTATTCACCTTCTTTTCAAAATGATAACCCCGGGGCAGCACTTTTTGCTCGAAATTGGAATATACGCGCTCAAGTGACCATATTTGTTACTGTTAAATGACCGGAATAACCCGAACTATTCACCTTCTGGTAATTTAACAGTAAATAATATGATCCACGCTTAACCCACCTGCAGTAAGAGCGCGTGTAATCCAATTTCGGGCAAAAACTGCTGCCCGGGGGTAGGGTGCAACATTAGTTAAACCACGAGGGAGTATCGTGCAATAAAAAAACATTGGGGTTTATGTGCATTTCGGCAAAACCACGAGGGGGTTATATGCATTTTACCCTAATTATTTACCAATTAAAAATACTGCTTCGAAATCATATATTATTTACTCAAATCACTTGCATTTACTTTTCAGAAACATAACAATCCAACAGGACAAAATTCTTTTTTTTTTCGTAAAAGTTGCTTGCGGGCTCTCTCTAAGTCTAACGGATGGGTTTGTTAACTGGGCTGAGCTTCACGATTCCAGCCTAATATATATGTATTTTATGCTTATCTTTTCCTTATTCGAATATTATTGCTACTTTGAATGGTGTTGTTTTTACTTTATTCGATACTTAAATGGTCATTTTGTAACAAAAAAGTTTTTAATGAGGTATCCGACACAATCTGGCTATGACTAGCCCCTAAATACCATGATGGGCTTGTGTCACACAGGCCTGTCAGAGGCTTAATTGCGTCGCATACTCCAGAGGTCGGACTAATCCCCGGATCCAGGTGAATACGTCTCAAATTCACCTGACAATGATACCATGAAAAGTTTTGAATATGCATTAGGCAATCAACCAGACCAAAGAAGCAATCAAAATGATGCTTCAATGTTCATTTTGATTGGAACTTTATGATTATGTTGATTATATTTATGTGATAAGAATAAATTGAATGAGAAAATGGCAACCATTGGACCACTGCTAAATCAACTCTACTGTCAAACCTTTTTATTGAACTAGAGTCAAAATCTAACAGTGAAATTCAACGTGTTTAAATGACTTCGGGATAACATATAAGGCATAATTACTCGGAATCATCGTCTAGATAATATATAAGGCATTCATTTTGGTTCGATCCTCGAATACTTTCATACTTCAACCAACACATACACTTCTCCAATCAGCACAGAACAACTAAGGCATACAAATTTGCACACCATCGTTTACTTATATATTATAACACACATCATTCAACCATTTATTCGACCGAGTCGATAAAAACTTGTCGGATGAAACCTTTCATTTCGG
The DNA here is from genome assembly GCA_027422505.1 of Craterostigma plantagineum. Taxonomy (NCBI): domain Eukaryota; kingdom Viridiplantae; phylum Streptophyta; class Magnoliopsida; order Lamiales; family Linderniaceae; genus Craterostigma; species Craterostigma plantagineum. Next base: position 27,076,440 of record JAPQWV010000003.1, on the reverse strand, counting down.
GCCCAACATGCGTATACCAATCTCCTTTGCTATATAAAACTTCCATTATTCGGGCCTGGTTGAGGATGCGATAAAGTATCGGAGATGGAAACTTTGTCGGCCTCATAAACCCTTCGTTTACATCTTTCCACGCATTTTCGATATGATATTTGAACAGATCGATCGCCTCTTTCTTCGTAACTTTATGCTCTTCACTGTAGCATTGAACCACAGATGGTATGTGATCTCTCTTCGCCTCGAACTGCCATATTCAAAGTTTTTCCGACGAATATTTTATTTAATTATAGAGATTTGTTATGGTGTCCAATTACCGTGAGTAGCGTACGCAAATCTATCAATTTTGTGCTTTTTTTTCAATCTTCAGCGCTGTCATCACCTTCCTCGACCTTCTCAAATCCGTTATCACCTAAATTTCCCCCTCTAACACGTTGCTTTTAGAGAAAATTCATTGTTTCAGTATGTCATCCATACATGGATAACAAATGATGGTTGTCTTAATCAACGTTATTGGGGATGCCAATTTAGGTGACAACTAATCTGAGAGAGCTAATGACGGTATCAAAGATTGAAAAAATGGAAAAACAAAATCGAGAGATTTGCGTACGGTGCTCATGGTGGTTGCTCACGGTAGTTGGACATCATAGGAAATAATTACCTCGTGGCCGACAATATCATCGGTGAGCCTGCCCATTATTATAGCAGCTTCGACCATCTTAGGTTTGGAGAAAATCCAATCAAAAGCTTCCTTTGTGGCAGAATCCCCCATGCCTAGCAAAGATATGATTATGACGGTTATGAATCCAGCGCTTGCCGTCGCAGTTTCCAAGTATTCGTCGGTCGTTGGTATGTACTTTTTGTGCCTCCATTTTACTTCGGCAAAGTATGATCGCCACACGTCCTTCATCTAATCATATGTTTGCATAAAATCAATTCAAAAGTGAAAGTAAAAAGTCACGGGAAAGAAAAATAAAAAACTTTCTACCGACGCCCATTTTGCATTCGTCGTAAGTTACTTTATTTACAAACTAGCTATAAGCTTTTATTGTAAAACTCGGCCTAATCAGCTCCTACGCACTAGGCGGTCCCCTCTGCGGTGATAATCAAGCTAGGCCACTTGAACCGAATAGTCTGCTAAGTTGCCGATTAATGGTTACAATTGTTTCGAAAAGAATTTCAAACACAAAAAAATATTGTTAGGATTGGAATTAGTTTATTTAGATGGATAAATTTGGCATACTTTTACTTATATATATTAGCAGACAATTTAAATATAATAAAAGTACAACATACTAATTTCCGCCTAGAAACCGCCTATGTCCCCCTGGACCTTCTAGGCGATAGGCCCTCCTAGTGTGTCCAACTAGCGACTAGCGAATTCTAAAATGTTGTCAATAGTTCAACAAACCGTCGTAGCCATTATTCATTAAGTTGTGGTCCACTTTCTAATCCGCCGACAAACTTTTTAAACTCACTATAAAAAGGGTTGTCGCTAAGTAAAAAAAAGGGGATTTTACACATAAATACACATTTGCATAAAGACTTGTAGTTCAGTACCCTGTCAGTATTTTTTTATATGTAGGTACCTATTAGAATAAGTGTTTTGCACGTAGGTACCTGATCAGCCGCAGGTACGGCATATAACACATTTATGTACCATATATCAACGTATTGTATAAGTTGAGAAAATGGTACGTCATATAACACATTAAGGTACCATATAGAAACCGTATAGGGTACCGTATAAACGCGTGACGTGGTACGCAATACACACATAAAAGGGTACGTCAAGACTGAGAAAACTGGTACAAACAGTAAAACGAGTACTTATCTGTAAAAATTTCTGACATAGGTACTGATTTGTAAATTTTTTATTCAATGGGTATTTTTTCTATCTATGTCACTAAAATAAACCCAAAATTTATTAACATCCACAAAAATCCCAAGCACGCAAGTTACGTAACTTCTTTATTAGGATGTTTTGAGGGGTAATGAACGTTCCGGTATTCTGTGCTCTTTTTTCAAATATGAGTTTGTAATTGATTCGGTTTGAACTAGATATCGGTTTTATACGCTTAGTCATAGTCATCTATACCTCTTTTGTAAATGTCATAATCGGTTTAAAAGCTGTCAAATTGGTTTGCAATTTGATTAACGCTTAGTTGCAATTTACCCCTTATGTTTTGTTTATTACAAACTTTAAAATTTTATTTTCGACATAAATATAAATGTTCAAAATATAAAATTATGATATATTTGCACACACATCCGTTGTACTAAACATACGTAGTGAAAAAAATAATGTTATTGTTTCACTAAATATATTACAATTCAAAATATATTTAAAAATAATAAAATACAACCGATATTATACAACATATACATTGACTTATAATATATTCTAAATATTGTTTTTGATTGAAAACGTGCTATATTTAAGATACACATCGAATTAAAAAATATATATATATATATTTAAATATATTTTGAATTATTCCAATCCTATACTTTGATGCATTCGTATTCAAATGATTCGGGTAAAAACTATCTTTATTCATATTCAAATTCGAGTTCGAATTTTAAATTTCGAATCGAACAACAAATTCGATTTATTTGCAACCCTGCTCGCTCTCAAATGGCTAACACGATTAGTTGGTGCGCCAAATAGTTAGAAACTATGGAACTTGTTAGTAATAGAATTAAAATTAAGGGAACGAACCGCTTTGATGCCATAACTGACACGGTAAGATCTTCCCTGTTTGTTCATTTCTTCCTCAATTTCCGCAAAAAGGTCCATAGTAGCCTTGTAAATTATTCTCATATATTCTGGGAGTTGATCTAAGCATGAGTAACTCCATCTGCAATGCAATAGTGAAAGAACAAAAAAAACAACAATTATCATTCATATGTTAGCTAATTATAAAAGCTCTCTAAAATCCATAATTAACTACAATACTTTAGTAGTAAAGTAGTTGATGAAGCTTGACCTTTCCATAGCTTCTGTGAATATTATGAGTTCCTCGTATGTACCATATGCATCGTACGTGTCGTCTATAAGGGATAATATTCCCTGCACTCTCGTCGCTATGTTCCTTGCAAGTGCATATTCAGGTTCGAAATAAATACCCGTTAAAAAATACGTCTCCACGATCCTATCTCTGGCGTACGACAGCTTCGTTTCGACTTGTAAATCTTTCCACCATCTGTGTAATACGTCGTAATATGTAGCTTTGTGATTGTCGAAATAGGTAAGATAATAATTATATGTCACCTGCATATTTCACTCAACTCCCTCTTATGTAGTGACTGAACCATGTTGAAATCCATCTTGGCGAGTTTTAACAGACGTTCGTCATGAGACGAGGATCTTTCGTAAATAGATATGTAATGACGTGTCTCTACTCTCGGTAATCCTCGTCGTATTGAGTAGTGCTTAAGAACACGATGAACTTGTTGAGCCACGGACGATGAAGGGCTTAAGCTTGGTAGAAGTGATTCGAGACAATCTCTTGCAATAAGATAACCTTGATTTAGGCTATCATCTCCATGAACCCTCAAATGTGTGGCTTCGAAATATTCCAACACCCCCATAACGTCTTTAGTGTCGTGAAGATCTTCAGCGAAGCCATTTTTCAGAGTCATAAACTTCTCAAACACATCTGTTTCGGACAAATTAAATACGCAATAGAAAGGTGGATTTCTTGTAAGAATAGGGTTTCTGTGAAGTGTAGTTTAGTTCGTATATTCTTACCACATGGAACTTTGTAACCATGTTGTCTTAGGAGCCGAAAGCTAAGAGAAGTAGCGTACAAATCGTGGCTATCGTTGCAATAATCGGAGAATATTTCATAAATGTTTTGCAGGGCTCTATCAAGCTCCTCTTCGAAGTGATAAGCTATGCCCAGGCGTTGGATTGAATCTACCATTTGCAGCTGTTCCGTGTAACCCTTGGTTGATGATTCTTCTATTTCTTTTTTGACTTGCTTCTTTAGATTTTCAAATTCTTGATGATCCTTGAACGAGGGAGGATATGGTCAAGAATTAGATTAATATAAAGATGTGTGCGTGTGTGTACGTGTATTTTTATATGTATATTTATTTGTAGCTGATACAATTCATTACCTCATTTCTGTGTTGAAAAGGCAAAATAAGAAATCGATCTCCCCAAACATTGGGATGGAAATAAGCAAGAGGACGAGATACGACGATTTCATTGTTGAATGCCATTTTTTTTTCTAATTTGTGGATTATTATTCTTCAAGAAAATGAACAATCAAGAATTAAGTTTGTTGCATTCTGCATGTTCATCGTCGTCTACTTTTATAGATGAAAATCCTACCGTTGTTGAAGGAATTTTTACTTGTGGACAAACTACATTTAAAAAAACATGTCATGAGGATTTAAATGCAAGAAAAAATTGTATGGACTGACCCTCAACCACTTGTGTTCATGCAAATCACTCATTTCATTCACTGCAAAATCAGAAAAATCTGCTCGATTACATATTCCAAAATACTACCTCCGTCCCAAACCGTTTTGGACATTTGGGGTATGACACGGTTTTTAAGAAATTAAATATTTTAATAATATAGTACAATTAAAAGGTGAAAAAGTGTATATTTTGACACGTCTTTTAAGAATATTTAATAGTATTATATTGATTGTTTGTGGTAGTTTTTTGCTATAAAAGGAAATGTCCAAAACGGTTTGGGACGCCCGATATAGTAAAATGTCCAAAACGGTTTGGGACGGAAGGAGTATAATTTTATGACCAAAATTCAACGGGTACCCCTTGGAACAATCGAGTCGAAAAAGTTTATGATGAAAAATGTTTAGTTTGTGATAATCACTCATTTGAGCTCGAAAAGCTCGCGAACATGCTCGCGAGTTTTTTATTCGTAAAGCTCGAGCTCGAGCTCGACGAGCTTCATGACGAGCTCTAAGCTAAAAAGCTCGACGAGCTTGCTCACCTGTCATAGCTCGAGGTATATATATAAATTATTTAGTATAATTTTATGTTGTGGGTTTGACCTTGAGGTAATGTTAGGATAAAAGTGACCACACAGTACTACATGTATGTAGTTTATTTAGTTAACATTGTTATCATATTATAATTGCAATGCACGGATAATTATTTTCAACTCTCATTTTTTGGCTAATTATGGCAAAAAAATATTTTTTTTATTAAACAAAATAGTTGGACAAGTGCCACCATAAAACGTTGGTTGGTTAAGTTTAACGTTGGTTGATTTTTAATAAAAAAATAATTACTTTTATAAAAAAATTTAAAAATTAACTTAACATGTCACGTGGCATCACTAGCAAACCTACATTTCTTCTATTCTAACTAGGTTTTTACCCATTAAAGGCACGGTATTACCTATATGTAATTATATATGTTAATAAAATTATCTATACTATTTATTAAGCGCGAGGCCCTTGGATAAACTGTCGAATTTCAATTGAATTTGGTCCGTATAATAGAAACTGCTGAAATGGAATTGGTCTGTATGATAGAAACTACCGTTTTGCAATTGGAATTGGTCAATGTACATTTTATTACTAAAACAAAATTAGTGGGCCACGATCATAAAAAGAAACTTTCACGAATTTGTTTAATGTTATTGTTACACACGCATCAAGTGTGCACGGAGTGCTAGTTAAATTTATGTTTGATATTGGGTAGTTATTGTGGAACTAACATGTGGTAGTGTAATTTTTTTTGGGATTTTTATTACTTTATTCTTTTAAGTTAATAGGCACGTGTCCGAGAACACCTACATCTATAATTATATAAGATATAAAGTAAGATATTGAGTGGTTTCAAATACAATCAAAGAACAATACAAATCAATTTCATTCATCGTCCAGTACTAGGATTGGATTGATGATGCTTTTTGCTTCGATTCAATTCAATCCTTTGTGGTCCTAACTAGAACAGACCCGTGAACATTTCTTGTCTGGGAATTTACGCATTGGACGGTATGTTATCCAGCCATGCAATGCAATGCAATGGAATAAATATCTGGCTTTCTTTGGTGTTGCGATTCATATTTTATAAAGATGACGACGAATATGATTAACGTTGTCAATTTAAGTGGATGAGGTGAGGTTTGGGACGGATTTCAGGTGGTCCTCCGATTAGTCATATCCTTAGAGTGTGCTGTAAGCTCATAGCTAACTAAGTTGTATTACCTCGGGTCTAATATATATACTGGCTTTAACATTGAAATATTAAGGAGACATTATCATTTATATTATTTTAGAATATTAATGTTATTGATAATATTTTAATTGATTATGATACTTACTAATAAACTATAAGTGTGTCATTAATTATGCATTCATTGATAAACACGTGTTACTAATTAGATCCTCTAGTTAATCTAATATATATTTACCATATAATATATTATATAATATACAATAAAGTAAACTGCAAATGTGGTGCTTTAACCGAAAGTTTCACTCTTGGTGCTTAAATTTTAAATGTGCCGTTTTGGTTCCTTAACTTTGCAAGCAATACCCGACCCGATGTATATAGTCGAAACCCGGTACCCGACTTCTAATCCAATTTTTCATCTCATCCGATCGGGAAAAAACCTGATCGGGTCGGGTCGAGTACCCGAAACCGAAACTCAAATCCTACCCCTAGTTGTGAATGGACTCTACAAATGCCAATTATGAAAATAAGATATAATTTTGGGGCTCCACAAGTTGAGTCACTTTATTGACGACCCACGTAGCGAAATAGAACTTGGACATGATTGACACTTAACCAAGCAAAAACTGATGTGTTTTTGCTTCTTCTCTATTTGGTCGAACTCCAGAGGGAGATTACACGTGCACAACCCACAACGACACACATGCTTCTTCTCACAATCCATCAACTCATACTCATCCCAAGTTGCTTATTAAGATTGGAATAATAAGCAGCAATCGAAAGGCCTCGTTGCTTACACTCCGCAAGAGCACCTTTCAGCCTGAAAACGCTGGTTCAAGTGACGCCACAAATCACTACATGTTTAACCCAAGACACAATTAAAGAGTGATTAAACCCAAAACAGCCATGAGATCGCTCTTGTGGCTGAACAATAGAACCATCAACAAAACCAAACATCTTTCGTGCGAAGGGCACGCGTATACTACGTGCCCATTCATCATAACTGGACTCACCTTTGAGTTGAACATGCGAGATTAACAAACTTGCGGGTACTATAATCGTCGTTCGATTCGACAGAATTGTTCGAACTGGATTCGTTGGCCGCCATGGAAGGAACGAACTAAGATCAACGAACAACACAGAAAAAACGAACCACGATCGAGCTAAGAAAAGGCTCTGATACCATATCAAGATTAGAATCGGAAGACGTGTATCTCGTATTGATTTACAAAGCTCATATATAATATACACAAATCTTCACTATATTTAAACACACGCTAGTATTTGCATATATATTGAACAGCTTTCATATATTAATTATTAGCTAAGCTGTCTTTCTGTCTGCACTTTTGGTTCACTTGTGAAACGGTTCTTCTAATGAATTAGCGATTGACACACATGCAAATAAATAGTAGTTAATATATTCCATGAATAATAATGCATCTTCTCGTTGCATTTACTTTCTCTAGCTCTACCTTCACCACGTGTTGATTTTGCCATTTATGGGTTTTCAAATTTTCTTCACCTTCAAGTTTGCCCTTCCATCATAACATCAAATTCATTCTCAGAATCTGAAATCCATTGATCATAGGGTCAGACCTAGATTAAAATGCAATATTTCAATTAATATATCTAGTGTGCATGTGTGTGGGTGTGTTTGATTGTCCAATAACTTGCAATATTCGCGTACTCAAATTCTACTCCAAGTCAGTATGCAATCTTCACATTTTTCAAATCTTACAATGATTTTCATCACTCGAATGCTTGGTATCTGATGTAAAAATTTCTCCCTGAACCAAAGGGCAAATTTTCAAACATCATGCTTGAGTCGCGCCTACAACAGGGTCGGGAAAAGGAAAAAAAAACTGTCTACAGCTTCAAAATAAGATCTCATTTCGTTCGTCTACTCCGTACATATCATCACCTAAACTGACTGAAGGAGTTTCTGAAAAAATGAGTATATGGAAAAACTAGTCCAAATGAATGATTCAAAATAAAAATTTCAGCAGATTCTTGAACGCTGATGATCGCAGAAAATGGCGAGCATAGCATGTAAGGTAAGTGAAACGAACATCAGAGGCGTTTCGTCAATGTCTGATTCCCAGTACTTTCAAGGCTAATTCCCATGTAACAATAGCAGCAGCATTAGCGGGAAATGCTCTGACTATCGTAGGACCAAGACCAGCGTAACACCCACTGATCCCTCGTCCCCTGTAACCAAGACCAGCTAATTCCCATGTAACAATAGCAGCAGCATTAGCGGGAAATGCTCTGACTATCGTAGGACCAAGACCAGCGTAACACCCACTGATCCCTCGTCCCCTGTAAATCTTAAGTGTTGAAAGACGATTTCAGGCTTTCTATTCTATGTCAGAAAGTTATAGCCGAAAAAAATTGATAAATTCAACTTAGCATACCGATCTTAAGATCGAGAATGGGTTTCTAGTTTGGTTTTTGTCTGCTGAGGTCTGAATGATGGTTTTCGCCACATCTAACGGTAGAACAGTAGTCCAACACTGTCGTATGTAGAAGGAGAGTTGCAGTCAAATGATTGAACAAATATAGAAAGAAGGACAAGACAAGTGAATAAGCTTGGTACATTGATACTTACAGCAATTCCACCAAGTCCACCACTAACTATGTGCCAACTCCAATGTCGTAAAAATGGGTATACTCGGGACGAGTTTCTGTGAATGGCCGAGGTATGTAATAGCGTACGTGCTCATAAGTGCAGAAAAATACTGCATTGCCAATGGCTTCCCTCAATAGGGTAGCACTGCCCCCTCGGAATATGCCAGAAAGCTAAATAAAAGAATTTCTATCAATCACTTGCTATTACTGCTATTTGGTCATTAACTGAGAAAGGCATTACTTACCCCTTCAGACTTTACAGTTTTAACAGCACAATCAATGGGGCCACTGTACCTACTGGAGCTCGGAAGAAGAGAATCAACACCTTGAACTTGCATTCTACACTGAAGCATGACAATATCACACGGCCGGACCTAATTCAGCGAATGAATAGAGATAAGCTTCCGATAATCTTCAGCAGTTCTGATGGACAGAGAATGAAACTGATAACAGTTCCAGCAAAAGCCCCTGAAGGAATTATTGCAAGGGGCTGAGGTTTTTCAGGATGGAGATCTCCCTAGAAAGATGCAGACAACGTAATAAGTCCTCTGTTCAAAAGCCAAAAGGCAGCTATTTGCAAACCTGCAGGAACTGCTTTGTCTGGGAATATAGACCAAAGGCAAGTGAGCTTTCAAATGCCATTCCAACAAAAGAAGATGTAGCGCCACGATAAAGCCCTTTTATCTGAAAAAAAAAGCGAAATAGTAAGTGCTGGCAAGAATTGTTAAAGATGATGGACATTCCAAACTGTGACAAATTATAACTAAATTTTCAAGCATATTAGGTAGTTACATGAGCGATAAAAGGAAACAGAGGCATGTATTATTAGAACCCACACGATCAGAGAACATCTAGAATAAGATAAGTTAGATAAGGAGCAGATAGACGTCATCATCGGCAAGGGGATTTAGATAACTAAAATATAATGGCATGGTAAATAAACAAGAAAAAATCATCGAAGATATAACCACAAAAGAACATAATACACATTAGACAGGCGGGAAAAAAACTCTCAGAACATCGGAAAAGGTCCAACGGGTTTGTGGCTTACTCCTTCCGTCTTCAAGATTCTTGCAGTGCAATGCAAACCATTCTTGTACTTCATCCCATTGGATTCTGTATTGTGTTTTTGAAGCTTTACCTAAAATAAAATTAAAACAAATAAAAAAGCCACTTAAGACAGAATACGATGTAGCCAGCCACCCCCATCTCTTAAATAACGGATAGCTCGAGCACAAACAAAACCAAGAAATAGATCAAAATGAAGTTAGCTCAAAACTCACATGCTGACGAAGCTCAGAAGTTACAGAAGGCCCTATTGGCATATCTAAACAAATAGAACTCTCTGTTCGGAAACAGCAACATCATACACGATTCCATTACAATAATCATCAAAATAAAACCAGATCTAGACACATATTTCCACGTATGGGGCTCAAATGAAGCATATACTGCTTTCTAAGGAAAGAAGCCAAATCGGAGCTAGCAACGCAAAAAGCGAACATGATGAGCATAAGGATTAGCTCAAGAAACAAGTTCGATTGTGTAAACAAAATGTTAGGTGAGAGACCTTCAATCACACAATCAAGTCCGTCATAGAAACTTAGAAAACTGAGAGTGAGAGATTAAACCTTGACTGTGTCGAACGGGTGGCCCACGACGACCATGGCAACACCGGCGAGCAAACCGGCGACGTACTCCTTGTAACCCGAAGTCTCCACCATTTCAATAGAATGTATCGATTCTTCGATTAATTATCTCTACTAGCAAAGTCGACGGCGGATGAACACTTCCGCAACCGCCATAAACCCTACCGCGAGACGCATCGCATCGTCTTTTATATTAAAAATGGTGCATCAGATAAAATTGTGGTGGGAAATTGATAATATGATTTTATAATTAAGAAGATTCAGTTGAATATGCAGTTATTTTTTCACTTGGGTGTGCATCGACGGATGGAATCTCGGTCCACCGTTCATGTCTCATTTCATGTCAGACTTTGTAAAATTTACGTAAAAAATTGATTAATATAAAATATGAATATCAAATAGCATAAATGTTATGGTGATCACCTTGTATGAGCACCATCCGTGGGCACCTATTGTGTGGCATTTTTTTTGTGCCACGTCAACATGCAAAATCAACCCCCGACGGGTTCACTATCAAATAGATCATAAAAATTGGATTTATTTATATCATATAAATCACATAGAAATAACGATAATTTTATGATTTGGTAGGATATAGAATTAAAGAAATTAAAAAAGTAAGAACAACATAATTTAAAATTGACAGCTTCGTATGTTTGGGACTAGGGGTGTTCAAAAGTTGGTTTAACCGAATTACCGAACCGAAAACCGAAAATTCGGTATAAACCGAACCGAACCGAAGAGGTTCGGTTCGGTTTTCGGTTCTTAAAAATTGAAAACCGAAATTTTCGGTTTTTTCGGTTCGGTAATTCGGTTAACCGAAAAAAACCGAAAAAACCGAATTTAATAAATTAATTCAAAAATATATATTTAATATATTAATATATATACATATAAATTAACTTGGTTTTTGTGTTAATATTATATTTTCTATGTATATTTAGTAAATTAATTAATATATATATATATAAAAATTAATTCGATTTTGTATTAAAATATTATTTTCTTCCCAAAATTTAAATTTTCTTTTTTATTCGGTTTTTCGGTTTTAACCGAAATTCGGTTTTAATCGAAACCGAACCGATTAAATTCGGTTCGGTTTTCGGTTCTTAAAATAAAAAAACCGAATTTTCGGTTCGGTTCGGTGCGGTTCGGTTTTTACCGAATGAACACCCCTATTCGGGACATAGAGGGACCCATAATTTGTGGGACAGATGATTTCAAGCTGTACACTAATTTTTAAAAATCATCCCAACCATGCCAAACAAACCATATCGTAGAAATTAGCCCAAATCGCAATTTAATTTTAATTATTATTACTTCGTAAAAATGGTCATTGATAGTCCAAGTTGAGATTCAGATTCTTTCAAATTGAACTTAGTTGAAGTGCAAAGAATGTAATACCCGGGTCCCGTGCGTAAGTTGGCCAATAAATTTGCATGCATATTATGTGACTATATGATTTTATATTTAGTATTATTTAATTTCGTGATTATATGATATATAACAATATCTGGAAATTAGATATTGAGTTGAGGAATTTTGAAATTAGGTTGTGTGGGTAAGATAATTTCGAAATAAGATAATTTAGAAATTAGGGTTTCTTTATGGAATATGTCGAGAGCTTCATGGAGGTTTATTTAGAATGTTGATATGTTGATGAGAGATGACTTCGTTATTTATAAGGATTTTGACATGGAAACTAGAGGTGAGTTATTTAAAAATGTCTAGATGATTAAATGAAATAGAATGTCGAGATGTGATATAAGGTGATGTCGATATCTATAGGAAATTTGAATGAGAATGTCGATATAAGCTTTCTTGTGTGAAGTCGACATTTATCAATACGTCAAAAATTAAATATTTTAAACAAGATATCGATATAAGTCTTGTGAAGTTGTTCAAGTTTTATGAATAATAAAAGAGAATTTGAGGAAGATGTTGAAATGCTTAGGTGTCGAATACTTTAAGAAAATAATGACATCTTACGTGATTAAAGATAAGATTAGGTGAAGTCTTTTGTCATTTACCTATTATTGCACTTAAGTTGATCAATTAAGATAGAAAAAAAAAATAAATAGATATTTTTGTTAGTTGACGAGAACTAGGATTGAGAGAGAAATGAAGGTTCAGACAAGTTGAGATCGAGATTTAACTTGGAATAGGTATAATTTCTTACCTTAATCTTTATATTTTAACTATGATTATGTTTTAGGTTTTGTTAATTTGGAAGTTGCATAAAATCGTGTTTCTATGGATCTTGAGTTTTAGGATTTTCATGATGTTAATTGTGTTCTTAAGAAGATAAGATTTTGATCGAAAGATTTTAAGGGTTTAGAAGTAAATAGTGTTTGTGATTTGAAAGATTAGGGTTTGTTTAATATTGAAGAAGTCGAATGAATAATGTCGAATTAAATTAAAATGTCGACATGGTCTATTTTGGAATTGAAAAAGTCGAATGAGAAGCATGAATAGGGAAGAAGATGTCGAGTAATTGTATAAGAGGAGTTCGATATTTGTTGTGTGGGATATTGAGTAAGATATCGATATGAGTTGTTGTGGAATTGGGAAAAAGTCGAATGAATGATGTTGAAATAAAGTAAGATGTCGACATTGTTGTGAAGTGGTTGCGAGTTTTTATAATTATCGAATGAATATTTGAGACAAGATGTCGATATGGGTCATGATGGAATTTAGAAACAAGATGTCAAAATAGATTACAATAATGTCGATATGTGTGTGTGTAGAATTGTTTCGACATTTTTCTTTGTGGGGTTTTGAAATGAATTGTTTTGAGTTTCTTAAAAAAAAAAAAAATAATATCGAATAAAATGTCGAGTGAACAGTGATTTCGAGATTTTATATGCAATGTCGAGAGTTTTATGAAAATGTCGATATGTATGTGAGTTGTTTCGACATTTATAATATATGGGATATCAACATTTTGTTTGTGATCGACATATGTTGCTTCGAGTTTTTAAGGAAAATGTCGAGACTTTGATGTTGATATCGACATCTATTGATGATTGATATTGAGATTCAGTGTATGATCTAATAAATGTCGAAACCTTGAATAATATAGAAGATGTCGAGAGTTATACTGAAATGTCGAAATACTTAGGTGTCGAGATCTATATCAAATTTTATTTCGAGATTTTGTTTTTATTCAAATCTTGAAACTTTATAATATATTATGTCGAGATTTAAATTATTATGTAACTTGAGATTTTTGGTAAATATCAAAGTGGTATTTTTAACTTAAGTAAAATTTGGAATTTTAGGGTTTAAAAATTTAGAAGTCGGAAAAAATAGGGTTTTCAAATTAAACTAATTTCATGAAATTATAATTAAATTAATGAACTCTAATTTTATATGTTTCTATAATTAGGGTTTGAAGGTTAGCGATTTAATCGTGCAGTAAGCTAAGGATATCAGGTAAGTGGGAATTTCACCTACAACACATAAATTGTTTGATATGTGTATTGTTACGTGACTAATTGCTTCGATGAATACGTGGTATGTGAATTATCTGCTATATGCAATTGTTTGGAATAATTATTGTTGCATTATTTATGCATCATGATCATATGCACGCACGAAGTATATAAAGTATTTTGAGGAATGAGCGTGCATTGTATTACTCGAGTGGAAAGCGAGTTACATGTTATGTAGATAGACGAGAATGTAGCTATTACTACAAAGGCACCATGACGGGGGTAAGACCGTCGAATATATTTACCTAAATTATTTAGGTAATGGGAAGGCACATAGAATGAACTATAGTGCCAGGAAAGTAATTTGATAGAGGGGCGACCTGGTGAATGGTAAGATTGGAGATAAATCCTAATTTTATCTTAGCCAGTGTGGGCCACTATCGTATTTTATCCGAAGAGGATTTGAGCTCATGATATGATGGTGCGGTTAGTAAGTAGCTATGGGCCCTGATGAAAATGAGAAATGAATGAGTATGATGTGAGGATAGTATTAGAAAGCACTGGCGCGGATGCCTTTGCTATTTTGGACACGTGCATACATGCATATTTCTACTTACTGAGCTTTATAGCTCATCCCATGTTTTTATGTGTTGTAGACGTAGCGAATCCGGTACGTAAACGTTTAGATGACGAGGCTGGTCCTTCTGGAACTTCCGGTGACTTTTGAGGGTGGTGTGTACATGGATGCGACCTGTGAGGCGGGCGTTATGTTTAATTATGTGTGTTTTTGTAAAATACGTTTGTATTGTATGTAAAATTTAAACAAAGTTTGTATTGTAAAATAGTTGGGTGTGGTGTGTTTTGTAAAATAAAAAATTTTATCGATGTTTTATATGTAATATATTTTATATTTTATTTAGTCACGTAGGTTAGAGTAATAAAATAGTAGTAGATGGCGGGTCGTCACAGGTTGGTATCAGAGCTTCGGTTGCAGTTTCTGTAGACTGTCCATGTACACACACTCAAAAGCGCGGAAGACAGCCTTGATTGTAAGTTATGTGATATTATGAATTTCTTGCATTGCATAATTTATTGGTCTAAGGGACTGTTAGGGTACAAGAGACAACATGGTTAGAACCAGAGGTGAAGGCAGTGGAGGAAACAATCATGAAGGCGAAAATGTAAACCCGACTGATAATCGTGATTCGGCTATCCTTCAACTTACTGAATTAGTACGTCAGCAGTCTCAACAGATTCGGGAATTGATTCAGCAGCAAAATTCTGAGGGGACAAGGAATAACGGAATTCCTCAGACTGATAGGGTTGAAGCAGTTGGTGAAAGATTTCGTAAATTGAACCCTCCTATCTTTGAAGATGCCGTTGACCCAACATCTGCTGAAGATTGGATTAGAACTTTAGAGAGTATGTTCCAATACAGCAGGATTCCTGAGAATGAGAAGGTTCTGAGTGCTGCATTTTTACTGCGAGGAAGTGCGGGTCACTGGTGGGATACCATACAAGTCATTGAAGATCCTGCTGTAATGAATTGGGAACGTTTCAAAGAGTTATTTCGAAACAAATACTTCACTGCACCTGTGCGAGCCCAACGCATGAATGAGTTTATCAATCTCAAACAAGGGGCAATGACTGTGGCGGAGTATATCAGAAAATTTGAACAACTGTCAAGGTTCGCGACTCATATGGTTAGCACTGATGCCCTAAAGATTGAACGATTTCTTGAGGGTCTAAAACCAGAACTGTACCGTGATGTTAACATGGCTGGACTACAAGGAATCTCATATGCTCAAGTGGCGGAACGAGCGATGGTGGCAGAACAGGCCGAGACACGAATTATTCGTGCTCATGAGGCAAAGCGAAAGTTTGTGCAAGGAGCAAACTGGAGGGGGGGTAATCAGAAAAGGCAGTTCTTTCAAAAAGGAGGGAAGCCAAATTTTCAGAATAGGCTTGGACCACCTCAGCAACAAAACCTTAATCAGTGGAGACCCCCAGCTCCAATGCCAGCTTGCCCAAGATGTGGACGACATCATTCGGGTATCTGTTTCTCACAAAATGCTATCTGTTTCAAATGCGGGAAGACAGGGCATTACGCAAGGTCGTGTACAGAGAAGATACCAGGAAATCAAGCTATGGTTCAAGTGAGACCACCAACTGTGCCAGCACGAGTGTATACTTTGACTACAGAGGAAGCAAAAGCAAATCCGTCTGTGGTGGCAGGTATTCTACTTATTCACAAACTTCCGACATGCATTTTAGTAGATTCAGGAGCTACGCATTCATTTGCATCCAATAAATATGTGACGAGACTCGGGATTACACCTACCCTATCTGATTGTGAATATAATGTGACTGTTCCACACGGAGTTGCGATGCGAACCAATTTGGTTTTACGGAATTGTCCTGTATTAGTTAACGGAAGAGAATTGTCCGTTGACTTAATAGTCATTCCAATGAACGATTATGAGGTGATTCTTGGAATGGACTGGCTATCGAAATACGGAGCTGTCATCGACTGTAATCGCAAGACAGTTACCTTTAATATTGAAGAGAAGGAGCCTTTCATTTTTGTGGGAACAAACAAAGAAAGGAATGTTTCTAGAATTTCAGCGATAAAAGCACAACGTTTAATTAAGGCGGGATGCGAAGTTTATCTAGTCTTTGCAGTGAAATCAGAGGAACGTTCATCTCTGAAATTAGAAGATGTACCAGTGGTGCAAGATTTTCCGGATGTCTTTCCTGAAGATTTACCAGGATTACCTCCGGATCGAGAAATTGAATTTACAATCGACTTAGTACCAGGGTCTGTTCCAATCTCTAAGACTCCCTATCGATTAGCGCCGACTGAATTGAAGGAGTTAAAGGATCAGTTGGACGATTTATTACAGAAAGGATTCATTCAACCCAGTTTTTCTCCTTGGGGAGCGCCAGTTCTGTTCGTGCGAAAGAAGGATGGGTCGATGCGACTATGTATCGACTATAGGGAGCTGAACAAGATCACAATCAAGAATAAATATCCACTACCCAGAATTGATGATTTATTTGATCAACTACAAGGCGCAACAGTGTTTTCAAAAATAGATTTACGATCGGGATATCATCAATTGAAGGTTCGAAAAGAAGACATTCCAAAGACAGCGTTCAGGACCAGATATGGACACTATGAATTTTTAGTTATGCCTTTCGGGGTAACTAATGCGCCAGCGGCATTTATGGATTTAATGAATCGAGTGTTCAAACAATTTTTAGACAAGTTTGTCATTGTGTTTATTGATGACATTCTTATTTACTCGAAGACGAAGGAAGAACATAAGCAACATTTGAGGATAGTTCTCGAGATATTACAAGAAAATAAATTATATGCCAAGTTCAAGAAATGTGAGTTCTGGTTGAGTCAAGTCGCATTTTTGGGCCACATTGTTTCTGGAGAAGGAATTTCTGTGGATCCTAGCAAAATTGAAGCTATTAACAACTGGCCTCAACCAACCAATGTCACGGAAGTACGGAGTTTTCTTGGCTTAGCTGGATACTACAGAAAGTTTATTAAGGACTTTTCAAAGATTGCATCAACATTGACTAAGTTAACAAGGAAGAATGTTTCATTCCATTGGAGTGAGGAGTGTGAGCAAAGTTTTCAAGAATTAAAGAAGAGACTCACTTCAGCTCCAGTTCTTACAATACCGTCGGAGACTGGAGGATTTTCAGTCTATAGCGATGCGTCAAGAAATGGTTTGGGATGTGTATTGATGCAACATGGAAAAGTAATTGCATATGCCTCTCGACAATTGAAGGAGTATGAAAAGAATTATCCGACTCATGACTTGGAGTTAGCTGCTGTGGTTTTTGCTTTAAAAATTTGGAGGCATTATTTATATGGGGAACGATGCGAAATTTTCACGGACCACAAGAGCCTGAAATATTTCTTCACTCAGAAGGAATTAAATATGAGGCAAAGACGGTGGTTGGAACTGGTTAAAGACTACGATTGTGTAATTAGTTACCACCCAGGAAAAGCAAATGTGGTGGCTGATGCATTAAGTCGAAAAGCTGCAAGCGTGGAGTTACAATTGTTGGAAGTGGAGGTAGTGCAATTGGGAGAAGTCGAAGCAAAGTTAGCAGCTTTGACTTTGCAACCTACAATACTGGAACAAATCAAACGGGTGCAAGAAAATGATGAGTTATATCTGAAAATCAAAGACGCACAGACGGAGCGAACTTCAACTGATTTCAAAATACAAGAAGACGGAAGTCTATATTATAAGGATCGATTATATGTACCTGATGATGCGGAAATTCGAAGAATAGTAATGATGGAAGCACACGCGACGGCATACTCGGTACATCCAGGAGCTACAAAAATGTATCGAGATCTTCGAATAAATTATTGGTGGCCGGGAATGAAAAGAGACATTGCGACATTTATAAGTCAATGTTTAACATGTCAACAAATAAAGGCGGAACATCAAAGACCAGCAGGGACATTACAGCCTTTGCCAATACCTGAGTGGAAGTGGGATCATATTACAATGGATTTCGTGGTTGGCCTACCAAAGACTGTAAAAGGTTATGATGCTATTTGGGTTATAGTCGATCGATTGACAAAGTCTGCTCATTTTCTACCCATAAGCTCGATATTTTCCCTGGAGCGATACGCAGAAATATATATACAAGAAATTGTTCGACTCCACGGGATTCCGTTATCAATTATTTCGGATAGAGATTCACGGTTCTTATCAAACTTTTGGAAGAGTCTGCAGAAGGCAATGGGGACTAAATTGTCTTTTAGTACGGCTTATCATCCTCAGACAGATGGTCAATCAGAACGAACTATCCAAACTTTAGAAGACATGTTGCGAGCATGTGTTTTGGATTTTAAAGGAAACTGGAGTAAATATTTGCCATTGATCGAGTTTTCTTATAACAATAGTTATCATTCAACTATTGGGATGGCACCCTATGAAGCTTTATATGGGCGTAAATGTCGATCTCCCATACATTGGGATGAAGTCGGTGAACGTGCGATGCTAGGACCTGACATGGTTCAAGAGATGACTGAGGCAATAACAAAGATACGGGAAAGAATGCAAACAGCTCAAAGTCGACAAAAGAGTTATGCAGACCAAAGACGCAGACCGTTGGAATTTGAAATAAATGACTGGGTGTTTATCAAAGTATCTCCGATGAAAGGGGTGAAACGGTTTGGGCGAAAGGGTAAATTGAGCCCAAGATACATTGGACCTTTTAAAATAATTAAAAGAGTCGGTGAAGTAGCTTATCAACTGGAATTACCAGCCTCATTGGCACAAGTTCACGATGTTTTCCATGTGTCAACCTTGCGAAAATATGTCGCTGACCCGAATCATGTTTTGAGAAATGAATTTCTATACCAACAGCTCAAGCCAGATTTGAGTTATGAAGAGAAACCAGTGGAAATTCTGATGTATGAAGTGAAGAGACTTCGAAATAAAGAGATTTCGTTGGTAAAAGTGTTATGGCAGAATCAGTCAACTGAAGAAGCTACGTGGGAACGTGAAGATGATATGAGAAGTCGGTACCCAGAATTGTTTCAACCAATCTGATTTCGAGGGCGAAATCCTCTTTAAGGGGGGGAGAATGTAATACCCGGGTCCCGTGCGTAAGTTGGCCAATAAATTTGCATGCATATTATGTGACTATATGATTTTATATTTAGTATTATTTAATTTCGTGATTATATGATATATAACAATATCTGGAAATTAGATATTGAGTTGAGGAATTTTGAAATTAGGTTGTGTGGGTAAGATAATTTCGAAATAAGATAATTTAGAAATTAGGGTTTCTTTATGGAATATGTCGAGAGCTTCATGGAGGTTTATTTAGAATGTTGATATGTTGATGAGAGATGACTTCGTTATTTATAAGGATTTTGACATGGAAACTAGAGGTGAGTTATTTAAAAATGTCTAGATGATTAAATGAAATAGAATGTCGAGATGTGATATAAGGTGATGTCGATATCTATAGGAAATTTGAATGAGAATGTCGATATAAGCTTTCTTGTGTGAAGTCGACATTTATCAATACGTCAAAAATTAAATATTTTAAACAAGATATCGATATAAGTCTTGTGAAGTTGTTCAAGTTTTATGAATAATAAAAGAGAATTTGAGGAAGATGTTGAAATGCTTAGGTGTCGAATACTTAAGAAAAATAATGACATCTTACGTGATTAAAGATAAGATTAGGTGAAGTCTTTTGTCATTTACCTATTATTACACTTAAGTTGATCAATCTTTAAGATAGAAAAAAAAAAAATAAATAGATATTTTTGTTAGTTGACGAGAACTAGGATTGAGAGAGAAATGAAGGTTCAGACAAGTTGAGATCGAGATTTAACTTGGAATAGGTATAATTTCTTACCTTAATCTTTATATTTTAACTATGATTATGTTTTAGGTTTTGTTAATTTGGAAGTTGCATAAAATCGTGTTTCTATGGATCTTGAGTTTTAGGATTTTCATGATGTTAATTGTGTTCTTAAGAAGATAAGATTTTGATCGAAAGATTTTAAGGGTTTAGAAGTAAATAGTGTTTGTGATTTGAAAGATTAGGGTTTGTTTAATATTGAAGAAGTCGAATGAATAATGTCGAATTAAATTAAAATGTCGACATGGTCTATTTTGGAATTGAAAAAGTCGAATGAGAAGCATGAATAGGGAAGAAGATGTCGAGTAATTGTATAAGAGGAGTTCGATATTTGTTGTGTGGGATATTGAGTAAGATATCGATATGAGTTGTTGTGGAATTGGGAAAAAGTCGAATGAATGATGTTGAAATAAAGTAAGATGTCGACATTGTTGTGAAGTGGTTGCGAGTTTTTATAATTATCGAATGAATATTTGAGACAAGATGTCGATATGGGTCATGATGGAATTTAGAAACAAGATGTCAAAATAGATTACAATAATGTCGATATGTGTGTGTGTAGAATTGTTTCGACATTTTTCTTTGTGGGTTTTGAAATGAATTGTTTTGAGTTTCTTAAAAAAAAAAAAAATAATATCGAATAAAATGTCGAGTGAACAGTGATTTCGAGATTTTATATGCAATGTCGAGAGTTTTATGAAAATGTCGATATGTATGTGAGTTGTTTCGACATTTATAATATATGGGATATCGACATTTTGTTTGTGATCGACATATGTTGCTTCGAGTTTTTAAGGAAAATGTCGAGACTTTGATGTTGATATCGACATCTATTGATGATTGATATTGAGATTCAGTGTATGATCTAATAAATGTCGAAACCTTGAATAATATAGAAGATGTCGAGAGTTATACTGAAATGTCGAAATACTTAGGTGTCGAGATCTATATCAAATTTTATTTCGAGATTTTGTTTTTATTCAAATCTTGAAACTTTATAATATATTATGTCGAGATTTAAATTATTATGTAACTTGAGATTTTGGTAAATATCAAAGTGGTATTTTTAACTTAAGTAAAATTTGGAATTTTAGGGTTTAAAAATTTAGAAGTCGGAAAAAAATAGGGTTTTCAAATTAAACTAATTTCATGAAATTATAATTAAATTAATGAACTCTAATTTTATATGTTTCTATAATTAGGGTTTGAAGGTTAGCGATTTAATCGTGCAGTAAGCTAAGGATATCAGGTAAGTGGGAATTTCACCTACAACACATAAATTGTTTGATATGTGTATTGTTACGTGACTAATTGCTTCGATGAATACGTGGTATGTGAATTATCTGCTATATGCAATTGTTTGGAATAATTATTGTTGCATTATTTATGCATCATGATCATATGCACGCACGAAGTATATAAAGTATTTTGAGGAATGAGCGTGCATTGTATTACTCGAGTGGAAAGCGAGTTACATGTTATGTAGATAGACGAGAATGTAGCTATTACTACAAAGGCACCATGACGGGGGTAAGACCGTCGAATATATTTACCTAAATTATTTAGGTAATGGGAAGGCACATAGAATGAACTATAGTGCCAGGAAAGTAATTTGATAGAGGGGCGACCTGGTGAATGGTAAGATTGGAGATAAATCCTAATTTTATCTTAGCTAGTGTGGGCCACTATCGTATTTTATCCGAAGAGGATTTGAGCTCATGATATGATGGTGCGGTTAGTAAGTAGCTATGGGCCCTGATGAAAATGAGAAATGAATGAGTATGATGTGAGGATAGTATTAGAAAGCACTGGCGCGGATGCCTTTGCTATTTTGGACACGTGCATACATGCATATTTCTACTTACTGAGCTTTATAGCTCATCCCATGTTTTTATGTGTTGTAGACGTAGCGAATCCGGTACGTAAACGTTTAGATGACGAGGCTGGTCCTTCTGGAACTTCCGGTGACTTTGAGGGTGGTGTGTACATGGATGCGACCTGTGAGGCGGGCGTTATGTTTAATTATGTGTGTTTTTGTAAAATACGTTTGTATTGTATGTAAAATTTAAACAAAGTTTGTATTGTAAAATAGTTGGGTGTGGTGTGTTTTGTAAAATAAAAAAATTTTATCGATGTTTTATATGTAATATATTTTATATTTTATTTAGTCACGTAGGTTAGAGTAATAAAATAGTAGTAGATGGCGGGTCGTCACAAAGAATGCGGTGACATTATGTGTCACCCGGCTGGTGAGTCTAATTATGGGGTTCAGGAAGAGGGAGTCTATTGGTATGGGTCCTAATCGCTCGTAACGATCCTTGCGGATCCCTTATGTCGTCTCCCCAGGGATGGACCCACTAAGGTGGAGTAGCGCCATCAATCGGCAGTTCAGTCTAACCCGTCGGAGTTGACTGGGACTGCGAGTTGAAGGATACCCATAGAAAAGGGATCTTTCCCGTCGATAGGACCCGGAATGAATCTAGTCACCATCCGATTTAGCTTTTTAGTATGGACATGGCTTAAGGAAACGAATGACTCCGGTTCAAGTAGTTTGGCGCCGGGAGAGGAGAGCTTTAGCTCTTTCAATCCGCAAATCTATGGCGATCTAAGTTTATTTATAACACGGAGCTAATGAAACTATTTTAGTACCAGCCTGAGCAAAAAAAAAACATACATATAAATTTAGTTTTTAAATTGATAATGAGAAATTTTATGAGATGTACAGCAGCTAGGGGTGAGATCGGGTTTTTCGGGTTGGGTACCCGATAATATGGGGTAGTGAATTTGATACTCGATCCAGACCCGATCAAATGCGGGTACCCGCGGGTCGGGTTCGGGGTTTTTTATTGCTTTATTTTTTATTTTTTAAAGTTAGTTAAAAAAAAAAAGACAATGTCGCATGTGGGAATCAAACCCACATCATGAAGAGGGGAAGCACTTATCAATTCTGCTTCAACCATTGAGCCAGACCAACTTTTGATTAAAATTTACAAAAGCTCTACTAGTACTATACGTGGGTCAGTTTCTTATGGGAAATCAATTGTCCCACATCGAATGTTCACCCAAATTGTGGGTGAAGTATTTCTATATAAATGCATACCTCACCATAGAATCCCATATTGAATTAGTTAAATATCCATTTAATTTCAGTGGCACGTGCCGGTGCCATCTGGATTTTTTTTAATTATAATTTTTACATAAATAAATAATTTAACTAATTGGCCAGTAAATTTTATTAAATGACCGATTAGGCGAATTATTTTTTTTTATGTCAGGTACCCGTCCGGTAAATCGGGTAGCATATTGCTACCCAATACCCGATCTAATGTACATGGTCGGGTATCGGGTTTAAACCTGACATTGCCTAAATTAAATATAAAGGTCGAAGCCACAAAATCCATACCTTCGAGTATCCTTCAAGAAGAAATACAAGCTTTCTAAAGTTAAAAGACGGAAGAAAATGAAAAATTATGCAAATTGAGCTTTAATACTGTTGGAGTGTTCTTGCGGAATGTTTCTAGAAGTAAATGAACTCTTGATAAATTCAAGCAAACATCAAAATCCCACATACCATAGCCACCAACCCACGCATAAAAATTACAAGACTTTCACTTCCCTATTATTACACGTCACTGCATATAACGATCTTTGTAACAAGAGAAAACATATAATATAAATTACCTTTCAACAGTCCATGAATAACAGTTAACGGATTCAAAAAATCACAACTTGCTGGATATGAAACTATCACCTTGCTTGGTATTTTTCAACAATTCGTTTCGATCAGCTATAAATTTCGCAAATTGAGAACCCTTTCTCGCGCCGCTTTTATCGTCTACACGAAACTGCGGTAGTAACGTCGACGACTCTTGCCTTTTCGGGTATAAAGGCGGCATTAACGCCCACACAGAAGATAAATGCTCGTTGGGACGGTCAAGTTCTTCTAGAACTGAAAAATTCTGCATATCTGCAAAAAAAAACAACAGCAGATGTTAACTACTTTTACAAGATATAATAATAAAAACAACCACCACATGAACGAATGTCTCAAACAACACAGTGCTTCAGTGACTACAATAATACTATGCCATTTTGAAGGTTTCCGATGAAAAGAATTATTCAAATGAGTTTCAAGAATATATATAACCTTTGGAGAACTTCAAGATTGGCTCTAAAGCAGCACATGGGATGCTGAAATTAAGATGAGGTATAACCTTTCCTCCACCATGCCTCGAGTTACTGCAATGACCAACTCAATGAGTATGCTATTGAAACAAGAAACAAATTAGATCTAAATTTCAACTTTTACGGAAAATTCAGAGAGGATTACCTCGTGACAAGACCAACCATTTGACCTTCAGAGTTAACCACTGCACCACCACTACTCCCAGGGTATACAGCAGCTGTTGTTTCGAGCATAGCAGGAAATTCTTCGTTTGCTGAGCTCATTTTCTTGGAATTTGTTTGAGGAGACCTTTTGGCTTTGATCACTTTAGCTATTACACCAAGGCACGAAGATGGAAGGAAATCTGAAGATATTGAAATCATGGTATTACTAAAAGGTAAAAATGCATTATAGGAATCACCATCATCCAATCATTTTCTCCAACAGCACAGTGGAAAAAATAGAGATGTAAAAACAAATAAGAGCCTCCAAGCTTATTACCACAACGAGGTCCAAACAGCCCATGGCCTATTACATACGCCTTTGAGCCCGGGGAGGGACATTCAATGTTCATCACAATTGGACAAATTTCATTAGGTGCCACTTCAAGCTGTAGTAACGCAACATCTGAAGGGCCTTTGGAGATGTACACTATCCTTGCATCAGTCCACATCCATGGATCCATAAAATCCAAGCGCACACGTTCGCTCCCATGGTTTACGTTTGCTGCACCTGATAAGTGTTGGGATTGAGGATATCCATGGGTCAATGAAGCATCTTGTGCTCTGAAATCTTTTTGCAGCAGATCCTCAATTGAATTCTTACCATCTGATGTCGTGAGTGTAGTATTAATGACGTTCGTCATGGACCCATTTCTTTCTGCACTAGCAGCTGCTTTCCCAAACCGCCAGGGCTCGAGTAGATGGGCATTTGTTAGAATCAAGCCTTGTTTATTGAGCAAAACGCCAGATGCCCACGATCCATCAGCAGTGGTAATGAGCAAATAGAAGCCATGGATTTCTCAACAGGAGATAATAGGCTTGAACTTGAATGATTCGATGGGATTTTGGGTGGTTCAGTATTCGAGCCTACACGTTTGCAATTTATCTCTTGAAACGCGAAATGAGGATCTTTCTTCAGCAAGTTGCTACACACAGTTGAGATTGCTTCCCATGGTATCACCATCTGTCAATGGTGTTGGCTTTGAAGGTTTACAAGGGCACATAATAGCAGTCGTAAAAATGGATATCTATGATAACATCAATCTGCTAATTTGCAATTTGGGAGGACAACCGGAAGATCTCACTCATTACACCTTACATACAGAAACCTGCAATTGACCCTTCTAAGATATATTTGAACAAGGAACAAAGATCTCACTCTTTATACCTGAATTTCAGTACCACTATCCTTTTGGCGAAGTGGTCTACTCAGAAGACCGATAAATTGTGCAAACTCATTGAAAACTGGGCTACCCTCCATTCCTAAAAGAAAATCGGAGATGTGTGACGGAAAAATCGAAGAAAATAAAAATGTTCAAGTTCGGGGTTTTCAGTCCAATTCCCTACCAGGAAGAGATCTGATATCAGCCATCAACAAGGATTTGTTGTCAGAACCTGGTGGATAGCTGTTCCCAATTGAACCCACTGAAATACTGCATTTAATGAGACTAAAACTCTTCAAACATATCCATGCCACACAAATTTCACGAGACAGTAAATTTAGCAGATTACTGTAACGATAGGCAGTCGTTAAATGTTAATTACTTACTTTACTTCCACAGTAGTAGAAGAAGAAACAAACGCGAATAGGAAACTCCATAATGAGTATTAGTGCGTCAAACACTTACTTGTTAAAGAAGTGCAAAGGCGACAACATGCCAAAAGGAGAACCCATGGCAAGAAGAATATCTCCTCTCTTGGAATGAGATGTTTGTAATTTGGGTAGACACTGAAAAGGAATATTTGTGAACTCGTTAACACAACAATGGAACTCGTCCGCACTATGGCTTATTATCGAGCAAGTAAGCTAAAGGGTAGGACCCCTTACCGCGGTTAAATTTGATGAAGTCCCGAGAATTGCAATCCTCACAGCAGATTGGGCCATGGTACTCGGACTGGTTGACTCTTCCCTCAGCGAGGGAACATTCCTCTTGAAGGATGATTTCTCAACCTAAAATAATCAGTTGATAGTTCCTGTTACATGATACGCCATCTAAGCAGTCAAAACATCGCAAGAAAAATCAGGCATTGATCTCTGCCCAACACTGTCAAACTACACATAGAAAGTCATCAAACAAATCTCAGACATCAAGAACTTCAAAAAACTAAAACTCTTTAAAGAACAAGCCTTTCATATATCAAACGCATAGTGACAATGGGTGATCTTTACATCGACAAGGAGATGGCAACTAGTTGATGCATTTTTACATCCAAAATTTCAGCACTCTTCTGTGAGATTCAAACATGTTACCTGAGAATGTGAACTGCTATGGGAGGCTAGTGACCAACCAACTTCCCAGCTATTTCCCGATGAACCACAAGAAGCCTCAATCAGTGACTGGACAGCCGCGGATGACTCAGGAATATTTACCTTCAATGGCATTATTTAGATCGATCACATCAAGCATTCTCTCGACAGAGAGCGAGAGAAAAGCGCATTGAAAACTTTTAACAAGGAAAAACGAATTTAATAACCACAAGCCAAAGAAACTCTGTACCGGTTAAAAGCAAGATAAAAGAAGTTAAAAAAAGAAAATTCTACAACTCAAAAAACTTTAAAGGTATGGGTTCCTAAAACAAAACACTTACAAGTTTCAGTAGTTGGACAGGAAGGCAAGGTACAGCATCGTCCTTCCCGTCACTTGCAGATTTACTCTAGTCAAATAAAAACATAAAGGTTATCGTCCATTTTCAACCCACATGATGTATTCTATTTATGGAAGTTATACCTCGAGAAATACATCAATCTGAGCACCTGGTATCAGTTGAGGATTGTCCTTCAAGAATCAAATAACAATTATTACTAGTGATCAACAACAATCAAGTAACAAAACCAGTAAAAACGTTATTTTTATGCATATAAAGCGGCGGTTCCAACATTGGTGATATTCGTCCGGTAACTTTTTGAAATAAACGGTTCGATGACAGAGGCAGTCGTCAACACAACAGTCTCCAATCGATTCCCACTGGCCCCAAGACTTGCATTGAAGCCCGGAAAAAGCATTCCTGATGCTGAAAGGGTCGTTTTCCCATCACTTGGCATAAGAAAAAACACATTGCAAGTTAAAATTCAGTTAAATTTATCATCTTTGCTCAACTTCTGAGTAGAATACGATTATCAACTACAGGTAAAGAGACACTTGTGCACAGTGTTAACATAAATCAAAGACCATTGCAACTTACTTGTACTTATGGAAGGCGTGATTTCGCATTTTCAGACCCTTTGGGTCCTGAAAAATGAAAGAAAAAATCAATCACGAAAATCGAAGCTTGTAATTAAAGTTAAAATTGAAGTGCATACATAATACTCGGACAGAATTGAGGAAGAAACCAGCAACAAGCTGCTCAAAACATATAATATTAACTAACATTTGCGGGTGAGGGAACTTACAGGCCCTTGAACTCGCACCATAACAGCGAAATTTCTCGCAAATTCCGCAACTTCAGGAAGACCCATTTCAAGAGCTTGAAGGGAGAAAACAGCTACGGGTCTTAATCAATGAAGTCGCGTTAGGTAATTGGGCACTGCTATGCCCAACTGTGGACTAGGTTCTCCTTCACCCCAACATCATTCAACGTTCTTTTGATTTTTGACATGATATGACTAATCGACATTTGGAAATTCACATGAATTTTCGCTACACGACTTGCGACGCTTATCAACAAGCATGCGACGACTTTCGAGGAAGATTCCCGGCATTAAATAATTTCCTTTTTATTTTTCATTACTTTCGGCTTAAACTCATCTTGATCCATGTCTCAAACTAGGGCTGTAAATGAGCCGAGCTCGGCTCATTTTCTGGGCTCGAGCTCGAGCTCGAGCCCTTACAGCTGAGCTCGAGCTCGAGCTCGAGCTCATTTGCAGCCTGATGAGCTCGAACTCGAGCTCGAGCTCACGAAACTCATCGAGCTCGAGCTCATTAATAAAAAAAAAATTAAATTAATAAAAATAATATAAATTAATATAAAAATACAAAAAAATATAATTTTTTTTAAAAAATCGAGATTTTTAATAAAAAATTAGTAAAAATAATATAAATTAATATAAATTTTTTAAAATATCGATTTTTTTTAAAAAAATAAAGAATAATATAAATTATTATTAAAATATAAAAATATAAAAAATTAAAAAAAACAAAATGAAAAAGCTCGCGAGCCTGTTCACGAGCTCGCGAGCCACTATGTTTGGGCTCAAGCTCGAGCTCGACTTAAATGAGCTCGAGCTCGAGCTCAACATAAATGAGCTCGAGCTCATTTTTGTCGAGCTTGAGCCGAGCTTTTATCGAGCCGGCTCGTCGAGCTCACGAGCCGGCTCGGCTCATCTTTCACCCCTATCTCAAACTATGTCCCACATTGTTTTTTTTTTTCTTACAAGTTAAGAATATGGAAAACTATTAAGTATTAGCTATGTATATCAATAAAATAAAGAATAAATTGAATATTTGAATATTTATTTATGTATATAACAACAAGTTAACAACTGACATAACGCTGATTGCAAACGACTTTCGAGTATATCTATGATTATTATCATGTCTCCGACTATACATATCTCTCTATCTATACATGTAAAGTGAATATAAAAAGTTTATTAAAATATTGTAAATTGATAATAATTCTAAAACATAAAATATATTATATTATATTGCATACCCATTGGGAAAGGATTTGATTTCTCTTTTCTTTTCACCGAAAGGAAATTACTTTTAGTGTGAAAAACCTCAATGTATAGATTTCATACGCTGAGATATCATAACCTATGAAGAGTTTATAAGATGTAAGGGAATCGCTCACACTTCTCTTCTGGATTATGATCCTCACAGCTTGGTGAATTCGCCATTTCAAGAACAATCAATTATCGATTTGCAGATTTGTGTAAACAAAGGAAAGAACACAAACGCTTTTACGTGGTTCGATTCTCTAATCAACGTGAGAATCTACTCCACGGGATTGATCTTTTCACTAGGCTTTCAAGGATTTATAGTATCGAGCTTACGATCAGTTACAGTGGATTCTCTGATCTCAGCTTTTCTATGCTTTTCTAGTTGGCCTAATGCATAATGATAGTGATGATAGTACAATGGAGATCTCAGCTCGTTATAGCTTTGCTACAGCTAGGATAACAAAATTCCGTTATGCCCTTATGCTTTCCCCACTTGTACCCAATGTTGCTTGTGTTGTACAGCTCCATCTCATAACTTGCAAAGTTGCTATACGCTTCTTTTTAGTTATTAGCATTTTCCAATCTTATTCGTTGAATACTCGTGACCAAGTAGCTTCATCCAACGGCCTTCAATTCATCTGAGCACTTCAACACAAAAATGGCCAAGTGAGAACAGAGCTACCTGTTTTCTTCAGCTTATAACGCTGCCGAAAATTATTCCTATGATCTATAAAGATCTTGAGATAATCTTCACATAAGATATATTGATAGAACACCTCGCTTGTTCTAGAGTAATTCTTTATTTCAATGTATAGAATAAAAGTTCTTAGCAAGTTCATGTTGGGGTTGACCGGTAATATTTAATTCCGGGCCAGCGTTAGTTGTATTTGGACCCTCGACAAATTATCGGGAAATTAATTAAAGTCGAAATGACACCGAAAGAACACCAAAATTTTTACGTGGTTCGGCCAATACCGCCTACATCCACGGAGAGACAATAGTTTTACTATATTTGAGAATATTACACCGTACAAAATAACGCTCGTGTTTAAACCCAAAACCCGAGACCCCTTACCCACCCGGGTAATGTTTTTGTACCTACTCTCAATTACCACAGTAAAACTACACTCACTCTCACCCTTATCCGTCCGGACAAGATTTTCCTTTTTTTTCTTTTTCTTTTTTTTCTCTCATTTTTCCTCCCCTCGCTCTCTCCTTCTCTCAATTTGGGGTGCTCTTTACCATTGATCGAGCAAGCCTTTCTAAAAAACAAAACATAAAACGTCATTGCATACGCCATACGAAGAGATCTCCAATTTTACTTCTTCATCAATGTTGAAAAGTCAACAATTCTCCCCCTTTTCAACATCGGCGTCTTCAGAGAGCACTCCAGCGAACCCTGGAATTAGAGTAACCCGTTCGTAAATACCACGAACGTACATTGGCCTCCCGTTGTAGCACCTACACATAATCCGAATCAAGAATTCCGGTCCTACCCCACTTGATTCATTCAGCGGTCAATCTTATGTGCAGCTATCGGCTACTATACCCATCGACTCCCGAAGAGGACTTCGATGCAACCCCTTCACCAGCAGGACTTCCCTTCTCACCATCGTCTGCCTCTCCACCACGTGCGCGCGATTTTCGTGAACCCATCGAAGTCTGAGTATTATATATACCATACTCACGCCAGACGATGCAAATCTTTGCACTCTTCTCCCTCTAGTAGGACCTTTTCCGCCATGTATGATTTTACAGACTCCCCTGCTATGAAAACCCCATAGCCCTGGAATCTGACTGGCTCAAGAATATTAAATTCTACGCAACTTTGAGACAACGTCACACCACCCAAAATGCGTACTGCGTCAACCATTTTGATCTTCCCCGTTCCAACACACCGAACAACACAACGATATCCATCAGCCCATGGAGATCGAAAAAAACCGTTCGCAATTTCCAGAACGCATCAAATATTCTCTTGGAGCAAACCCGAATTTAATATCCTTTTTCCCGAGAACGAGCGCCATCATTAGAGACTGTGAGAACGTCTCTAAGATAAATCGTGTGCTACCCTCATGTGGAATTTTCCTAGCCGCTTCTCCTTCTTCCTCCAAGATCGGACAATTTCTCCTGATGTGTCCCGGCTCACCACATTTGTAGCATCACATGCCCTTCCCGCCACCTGGATTTGGACCTGCTACTGTCCCCAAATCCCCTTGGCGTATTACCTTCCTCTATGATTCACTCTGAAAATTAGTCAACACCCAGCTATCACCAAAATTTGACCGCCTTCTCTTTTCATGCTCCAAAAGAGTTGACTCCACCATCCATCGTCTTGCATCGTATCGTACCGGATGGTTTTGATCAAATTATCACCCGAATCAGGAAGCGAGGTAAGAAGTAACAGGGCCTTACTTCTTCCTCTCCGACACATATTGACCCCAAATCTTTCGTCATTTACTTCGACTTTTCTTCGTCTCCCATCAAAGCTTATCACCCAGCTTTGACAAACGAGCACACCCTTCACTCTTTTTTGCCACAGAGTGAAACCTCTCGCACTAGCACATTGCCGCAATTTGCTGGCATCCGTCGCTATTATCCTTGCAGAGATTCAACAGCCCGGCCCAAATAGTACTGATAAGATATTTCTCAGGAAAGGCTAACGACCTGCCTCACAGCACTATTGTCATAACTCGCCAAAACTCCACCGCCGCACAAGCTCCGCCCGACACCGAGCATCTCATCAATGATAACCATCTTGTACAATTATTTCTTCAGCACAAGGCATCACCTCATTGAACCTAGCTCTGACAGTGGCTCCCCCGATCGACGTTCCCTCTGAGATCTTTTCTGATGTGGAAGATCAGACACAGCTGCAACCACAGAGCATACTCAGAATACCAGCAGAGTTTGGCTCTGATACCACTTGTTGGGGTTGAGCGGTAATATTTAATTCCGGGCCAGCAGTAGTTGTATTTGGACCCCGCGACAAATTATCGGGAAATTAATTAAAGTCGAAATGATACCGAAAGAACACCAAAAGTTTTACGTGGTTCGGCCAATACCGCCTACATCCACGGAGAGACAATAGTTTTACTATATTTGAGAATATTACACCGTACAAAATAACGCTCGTGTTTACACCCAAAACCCGAGACCCCTTACCCACCCGGGTAATGTTTTTGTACCTACTCTCAATTACCACAGTAAAACTACACCCACTCTCACCCTTATCCGCCCGGACAAGATTTTCCTTTTTTTTCTTTTTCTTTTTTTTCTCTCATTTTTCCTCTCCCTCGCTCGCTCTCTCCTTCTCTCAATTTGGGGTGCTCTTTACCATTGATTGAGCAAGCCTTTATATAGGCAAGCTCAAGTGCTAAAAAACAAAACATAAAACGTCATTGCATACGCCATACGAAGAGATCTCCCATTTTACTTCTTCATCAATGTTGAAAAGTCAACAGTTCATATGTAAATACTGTATGTAATCAAGAACATCGTAGACCAACCATCGGTGCAAGAAAGTTATATGAATTACATCAAAGCAAAAACAAAGAAACCATTAACCACTTTGTATCTACTTGTCAAGCTTTTACCTCTGTATAAACTGCATGGCCCATACAGAGAAAGAAAAAGAATGCCAACTGATATCAACTGCAAGAAATACGATTCGAACCGTAGCTAACCACTTCTAGGTTCGATTCAGACATATTCGTCGCCCAAGAACGAGGCTCATTTCTTGAATCGCCCTCTAAGTTATATGCAAAAGAAGGCCATCGAGCATCGATTCCACAAAGATCCTTTCCTTCTCCCACTGAAATCATCCGTTGAGTTCTATCGAGAACCACAAGGCTCGAAAACGTCGAAAAACTGTTCCCCACAAACACATCAGATCTCACACACACTTCGTAACCGATCGCAGATTGAATCAGATAAGGATACTTTCGATACATCGAGAAAAAGCCCAGTTCTTTCTTCTCCAAGGGAAATAATCCCTTTTCCCAACCTAACAGTATAGATTTATCTTCTAGAAGATCGTCAGCAACGGCTAAATAAACTACGGTTGGGGTTTTTAAGCCTCGAATGTTACCTACTCTGTGAACGATCTCCTCTTTGCTGCTGCAGATTTTGCTTACGTTCAGCCTCTGCTCTCTCTTCTTACAGTGAATCATCCAATCTTTTTCGATCCTCATATGAACTGCGGTGTAAGGTACTGACTGCTTATCATGTTTAAGAGCTTGTTCTAATCCAACTTGTCTGATCTTAGAGATGACTCTCTCAGCTTCCTTGGATATTTCTTCGACCAATACCAAGCATTCGAATATCTTCGCGTAATCTTTAACGGGCCAATGATCATGCCATAGAAAAGGATTCTTCCCAACTACCTTAATCACTTCGTATTCATGGTAGGGATGTCTGTCATACTGTCTCAACTGATCTAAATCCTTTTCAGCCGTCCATTTTCTTCCACTCCCCTTTTCCATTTCGATTTCATCTGTTTTGTTCGATATCTCTGAATATCGAGCCAATCGAACAAAACCCATACACATGGAATTGAACTTTTCGAAATCGAAGACCTTATCGAAGGAGATGGGTTGCAGAAGATCGACTTCTTTGTAAAAGAGCGAGGCACTTAAGCTGGGCATCAAAAGTGTTCGGTTCATAGCCCTCGCTGTAAAACAAGCTCTTGCGAACGCAATCTTTTGATTGTTTAGACCCCATACGATCTGAGGAACCTCTAAGAACTTCGATTTCTGGGAAAGGATCGAGGGACTTAGTGCATCGAAAGGAGACAAGTTATTGCTGCCGATGAATACAGATAATACTGCTCTAAGAACAAGTACGATGACAACAATGACAATAGACTTGCTTGCCAAGGAATTCAAATTCAAGCCACATAATCTCAAATGCTTGAAATTTCCGAAGCCCATTCAAAGCCCTATGCAATTCAAAACATCGCCAGTAACAATCGGCAGCAGAAAACTGGAACTTCAACCTCAATCGACCCAACAGATTAGAGTTTTATCATTCTTCAATCGGAAACGAATTAGATCAGTACAGATTCCAACGCATCGATAACGAATACAACAGTCTAGCGATTTAAGCACTGACCTTTGCTCGCCCAAGTGATTCAATCAAGTGAATTGAGCAAGGGAGTTGGACGTGAAGCTTATTCGATATCTAAAGCTCGCGAAAGCAAATCTGAAACGCTCCGAAATTTTGAAAGAATAGCAATTAGGAGAACAAAGAAAAGCTAAAATAAGCTTTGTTTGACATGAGCATTGCTTCGAGGAATGGGATCGTGGGGGATAGGGATATATAGCAAATGACAAAAGAGGAAGTGAAAAAACAGTGTCAGAGTTAAAATCAGATCAGAAACGACTTGCAAAGGTTGTCTACAACAATCACATGCCATGGCAAGGTAAGTTGCAAGTACAATTAAGTTGGCCCTATTTTCTCTTTCCACAATTTATTTAAAAATAATAATAATAACAAATATCAACGTTTTTTTTTATTTTATTTTTAATGTTTTCTTAAATAACCTATAAGAAATATAACCTTCCATTCTAACATATAAAAAAAAACGGGTTTCATACACTTAAATACCTTTTGATATAAAAAATTGACATGTCAGTACCTTGTCAGCGATCTTTATGTCTTAGGTACCTATTTCAAACTTTTCTAGCACTTAGATATCAAATGGACGGAAATTGCCCTATTAGCACATGATATTACAATTTTGCCTACCTTTTAACTAGAATTATAAAAAAACAGAAAACTAAACCAAAGACACCGAACGATCATCTCTCAGCCTAATATGCAAAGATCTTTCTTGCAACTGATTCATGATATCTCCCTCCCCAAATAGAATTGATCTTGTGAAGGTATTTTGCCTCGCCGACCGATTCTCGACATCTCTTGCATATGACGGTAAGTTTGGTATTATTTTATTTTATGTCGTGTTTTCAGTTATATGCTAAAGTCGGATAAATTAGTGTTGTGATTAGGAATTCGATTACTTGATTGATTATGGGCTTTTTTATTTCGATTATCAATTTGAGATTTATGTGTAAAAAAATGGAGTTTTTATGGGTTTTTTGGGTATTTGAAATTTGGTCCTCGATTATGCTTTGATTAGGGTATTTTCGCTTGGACATAGATTGACATCGGTCTGCTTTGGTGTTGTTGTCCTAAGGATTCGATTATGGGTCATAAATTATTGTTATACATTTTGGTACAATATATACTTGATAGTTAATCATACATATGCTTTGACAACGGTACTCCTTGTTTTATTAGTTTGGTACTCCTTGTTTGAGAAGTTTGGCACTCTTTATTTCAGTAGTTTGGTATTTCATGTATAAAACGTATGGTAGTGTATATGTTGGATTTTTCGTATACGGATTATGCAGTAATGAATCAAACACAAGTTCAACCCAATATGTCGTGTGAAAATCATGACGATGATGTACGAATGATGCGATAAAAGATTGGCCCTTGTTAGCGAGTTATGTCCAAAACAAAGAAACTTGTTCAGAATATCACTGCTGCACTTACATTGAACGTCAGTAAGTCTTTGAACGTGGCATAGTTGTCGTACCTGTAGAGAAGCCTTAACAACATAGAGTCCGTATTTGTCATGTATTTTGTTAATGTTTTTGTCCCAACAACCTTTTAGTTGCTCTTTTGTATGGTAATGACACATCCTTTTGTACAAATGAGGCTAGTAGGTTATGTCAGATTCTTTGTCCAAATGTATCAATATGATATGGCTAATTCTTTTTGTCCAAATGATGCCAATAGGATATGGCACACTTGTGATGTCAATGTGTGGATGGAAAACTTGTGTTGTATTTTCATGATGGTATGTAACATGTGGTACGCCATATGGTTATAAAAAGGAACTGTAATATATGCCAACAAACTACTATATTATATCTAACAAACGTACTATAAACATACCATAGATGATATGTATCCCTTCAGAAATAGGTGCCATATAAATGTGTAAGAGTACGGTAACATTACTTGGAGATATTTCATCAAAAAATAAGTCCGCATATGTAAAAGAAAGCCTCTGATGTTGTCAAAGACATTGTTTGACAATTTTCTGCCACGACTCGAGATGTTTCTGACATACGAGGTAATAAATCACGAAAGACGACTACTATGACATGTTGGTTCCTTTCAGAAGATATTTGATGTTCGTAGTACCAATATATAGATGTTCATAATACTAATATATAGATTTTCGTAGTACCATAACGTATGCTAATGTAGTACCATGCGTAGTTACTTATAGTATCTTTTTCGTACAACGTTTTTAAGTATCAAAAACACGTAGGTTATTGTGCAAATAAGACATGAGAACTTAAAAAATGCGGCACATAATAAAAATTAAACACATGGTAACGTAAAACGTAAACACTAACTTCCAATAGATAAAAAATCTTGACTATGTAGTAAGATGTTCTTACTAGTATCATATTAAGTAGAAAGAAAGTTGGTGTTTCAATGTAATAACCATAATTCTAAAACCACCAATATTGATGCCATATGATCAATATAGTACCTATAACTATGGTAATATATTCACTTACCAAAAATAATTCGAACGGCATCGAAAATTCCCACCCTTATTTGTACACTCAGGACAACCTTCATCTGTATATTCATATATATATATGTGCGTGTGTGTGGGGGGGGGGGGTGTGTGTATAAGCATATATATTCAAATGAATGTCGTGAAACTCATATCCATAATTTAGACCTGTGTAATCGGCCGGCCGGGCCAGTTCCAGGCCGGTTCTCAATTCCGGCACTGTTCCGGTTCTGGATGAATTTTCTGGGGACCAGACTAGAAACGAGTGATGGAACCACGGGCCTTAATGTTTCCGGGCCGGTTCGGCCCATTTGTTTCTTAATTTTTCTGGCTTTAAAAAATTAATTTTCAACGTAAAAGTCATTGGTGTCCATTTTATCTTTAACTGCTTAAAAATTAGCCTCTACCCCACCAACATAGAAACAACCGCAATTGGCGTATAGATTTTGTTGCAAAAAGAAGGGAATATAACCAAAGCCTCGGCTTTTCCCTATGTTTTTGCAACATAAAATCGGGCATATGAGAACAAAGCAACGACCAATATTAAATATTATGCCCAGGCTTCTGCACATTACAGCCTTAGCTCTCTCAAGGTGATGATCAGCTGAGGCCGGTGACCGACGGCGGCCGGCGATGGTGAGCTGTGTCAGTTCGTGGTGTGCTGTCCCTTTCCACTTAGGCTTTAAATATACTCCCTACTTTATCTTGTCCCGAACTATATATGACTAAAAGCCCAAAATACCACACGAGCCTACCATTGGACTAAGATGCCACTAGAGCCGTCAATTCGACCCGTGACTAGGGTTAACAGTGGGGCGGGGATCCGCCCCGAACGGGGCGGGAATCCCCGAAATTTTATCCCCGCGGGGCGGGTGCGGGGAATGATTTTTCCCCGCAGGGATCCCGCCCCGTTCCCCGTCCCGCCCCGGACCCCATTTATATATATAATATTAAATATAATTTAAATAATAGTAAAATAAATATTGAATAAAGATTAAATAATATTAAATTTATACAGATAATCTATAAAACTATAATAAATATTAAATTATAATGTAAATAATATTAAAATAATATCAAATATAGATTACAAAATATTAAAATAATACAAATAATATATAAAATTATAATTTATATAAGGGGATTTTACAGAAAAAATACCCATTTATATAAAAAATTCGCAAGTCAGACCCATGTCAGGTTTTTTTTATATGCAGGTACCTGCCACATAGACCGTATATAGGTACCATATGTGGGTACCATATAACGCTTGACATGGTACTTAATACACATCAAGACTGGGAAATGATACGCACAATCGAACGGGTACTTATATGAAAATTTTTCTGACAGGGGTCTGACTTGCAAATTTTTATATAAATGGGTATTTTTCTGTAGATACACCTTTATATAATATTTATAACAAAAAATATTCAAATTTATATTATATTTAAAATATTATTTTATAAAAAATTTAAATCCCCGCGGGGACGGGGACAATTTCGTCCCGAATGTATCGCGGGGACGGGGACCAGGATTAGATCCCCGCCCCCGCCCCGCCCCGTTGCCATCACTACCCGTGGCCCGCAGGCCGGCCTGCCCCACCCTACCTAAGGGGCGGGTTGGGCTACATTTTTAAGGCCCGCCAGAAGGCGGGCCGAAATGGACTAGCCCTCGCGGGCCGCGGGTTAGGCGGCGGGGCGGGCCCGCCCTTAAATCTGAATATTTTTAGACCAGCCCATATCAATTTTTTCCCTCTTTCAAGTCCAGCCCATTATGTTAATAACAAACAAAATTCCCACGGCTCGTTTGATACCCATGTATACATGGGTATCAGATGGGTATAGTAAAAAAGCACATTGTTTGGTATCTATGTAAACCATTACACGCCTTGTATACATATACAAGCTTATTACACATTAATCGTTTATAAGCCTTGGTTACGTAAACCTATCCTCCAGGTGGGTATAACAATACACATTTCCTAACACCCATTTTGCCCTCATCTTTACCAATTGGTCGGATCGATTCCGTCGTGACCGCTGCTCTGTCGCCAGTGACGACCACGACCTCGGCAGTGACGAGGTGCTCAGCGCCAGCGGTGGTGTTTGACGAGGGACTCGGCGGTGCTGACGTAGGCTGATGGTGGATCTGTTTTTTCTTTTTTAGGATGAGGTGCTTGACGGTGACGAGGTGCTCGGCGTCGATTGTGGTGACGAGAGGCTTGGCGGTGCTGACGAGAGGCTGATGGTTGTTCACCGGAGGAGCAACGAACAAGCTTCGTCGTCGTCGGCGGAGGGAGCAACAACAAGCTTGTGAAAGGCCTACACCGCGCCGGCCCCGCGAGTCATGGCCACGCCTGCACCGGTGGGCGTGCTCGACTGGTCGAGAATCTATCGGGCCAACATGGTGGAGTTTTTGGACGAAGT
This sequence comes from Craterostigma plantagineum, assembly GCA_027422505.1. Taxonomy (NCBI): domain Eukaryota; kingdom Viridiplantae; phylum Streptophyta; class Magnoliopsida; order Lamiales; family Linderniaceae; genus Craterostigma; species Craterostigma plantagineum. The sequence continues at coordinate 27,037,062 of JAPQWV010000003.1, read as the reverse complement.
GGGTGCAGACATCGAGATTGTGAAATTTCTGTAATTTGGGGGAAAAAATCATCTGTAATTGGGAACTTGAAGACGGTGACCTACTGTAATTGTTTTTTAATTGTTTTTTATAAAGGGCAAATTTGTCTTTTAAGTATTTTTTACAATTTCATACACATTTCAAACATACATATCAAACAATATATATACCATTACCCAAATAATTAAAACACACCTATCAAACACGTTAAAATATTCTATCAACGGAATCCGTGTATAGCTATACACAAATAACTTATACACATCAAATTCAAAACATAGGTATCAAACGAGCCCCCAATCGCATAGCTTCTCTTCTTCATCTTCCCAAACCTAGTTCCTTCGATTCCCTCCCTCTTACTCGCACAGCACTCGCACCAGAAATCAGTCACCGCGCCTTCTGCAGCCCTTTCAACAGCCGCGCCTTTCAATCGACGGAAGCCCTTTCTTTGTATTGTAGCTCGCATTGATGCTTTTGTGGTTTTCTTTGTATGATTTGCTTGTTCCAGTTGGAATTTAGTTGGAATTTGTTTGGATTGATTTAGTGACTCTGTTTGGGTTTATTGAAGAGTTACGACTGTTATGCTTATTTCTGTTTTTTTCAACATATAATAAACTGGCCCGCCCAGCCCGCTAGCAGGGCGGGTTTCAAATATACAGGCCCGCCAGATGGCGGGCCAGCCCGCCCGGCATCTAGCTGGGCGGGTTTCAAAATATAAAGGCCCGCCCCGGGCCATTGACAGCTCTAGAATAGACGCCACAAACAACAAACCCGAATTCATCAACTTATTATTGCGAATTCAACGGTAAAATTACACCACAAAAGAACACACAACGATTGATTTGCAAGGAAGAACTTCAAAGGTAGGCCTCAGAAAGGGAACAAATATAGAGGCTTGAACAAGTAATTCTCATTTATCAGTAGTAGTCGGATCATCTCTCATCTTCTGGACCAAGTCTTCGACGCCGCCGTCATCATCGTCCGACGACGTTCCCTCCGACGTGCCCTCCGACGTGTCATCCTCGTCCGAGGATGTCCCGACAACTGTCTCCTTAACCTTATCCATCGTCCCCTTCACTGCACCTTTCGTCTTCTCCTTGGCATCGTGGGCGTACTCCCCTCGTCTTGTCCATCATCCCCCTCGGCGCTGTCCATGGCCTTATCTCTAACCTCATGGGCTTTGTCCTTCATTCCCTGCGCTTTGTCCATCGAACTTTCCCTCATTTCTTGGGCCTTTTCCTCCATATGGTCCATCTTCTCTTTGCTCACCTCTTTCATGTCCTCAGTGGTGGTTTGTCGTCCCTGATAACGGAAGCTAAACGATGAGAAAATAGAAGGAAAAAAAGAATCTTGTCATAATAACGATCATCGAACACGTTTATTACATACGTACCTCTTGATGGGATTTGGAGTCAGAAGCGAAGCAAGCTTTGGAGGCATTGTAGGCGAAAGCCGTTGTGATTGTGGGTCTGCTATTGTTTGAGAGCTGTAAAAGGGCTTTCCTCGCCAAGTTAGACATTGAAGAGGCTGCTGCCATTGTTCTGTTTTGCTTGCTTATTGGATTTTGATTTAGATTCTATCCAGATTTAGTTTCTTCTTGTTTCTATAAGACGTTTCTGGATTGGGGTGTTATTAAATATAAAGATGTCCAACGGTGTGGTAATGAAGATGTTTCTGAAGGGACACCTGTTATGGTTTGTGGTGACACGTGGTGTTTACCAGGTAACTGTTGACGTGTTCTTGCTTGAGCTTCGGCTTAAATGGGTTAGTTATTGGGCATCAAATGGATTCTGATAGGGTCTTTGAATGAGCTTGGGCTTTATGTTGTCCCCCTCTTGATCTTCGCTTGCTCCTATAGTCTGAACCAGGGGTGAGCGCTGTGCGGGTAGGTTGGTTTATTGAAATTTCAATTCGACCCAATGTATTGCAGTTTAGGGGTGAAACGAGTCGAGCTATTTGCGAGCTACTCGCAGGCAGCTCGGTCAAAGCTTGATTCGAGCTCGAGCCGAGCTTCGAGCCCATAGTATCTGAGCTCGTGGCTCGTCGAGCCCTTATTAAGCCGATGTTTTTGTTTTTTAATATAGGTGAATTTATAGAAAAATACTCATTTGTGTAACAAATTTGCCAGTACCTCAGTCAGAATTTTTTTTATATAAATATCCTTTCGACTCTGTACCATATTTTCAGTATTGAAGCATCTTTGTATATGTGTATTATGTATTATGTACCACGTCACGTGTTTATATGGTACATATATACGTTTTAAAATGGTACTTTAATGTGTCGTATGATGTACCATTTTCTCACTGTATTATATACCAAAATACGTGGTTATATGGTACCTAAATTGTTATATGTTGCACCTTGCGGATTGGATCAGGTACCAATGTGCAAAAAAATTATTCTAATAGGTACACTAAACTTATCGAGCTTATCGAGCCGAGCCGAGCTTTAACGTGTTTAACCGAGCCAAGCTCGAGCCTAAGTTTTTTGAGCTTGAGCACAGTAAGCATTAATCGGCCCAGGTCGGGCTCGGCTCGGCTCTTACACCACTATTGCGGTTTTTAATAATTTACCGTAAATCCGTTCATACAATTCTTAACTCGAAGCATTGCGGTTTGCTTGAGTTTGATTGGGTTGAGGTGGTTTTTGTGGTTCTAACGTAATTTTATCATAACGAAAAATATTCCTAGAACATCTGTAACCGAAAAACTCATCACAAACTCAAAGTGCAGTAAATTTCTCCAACCACCAGACCAATTCTCAAACCCAAAAGACCATTATTGTTATTTTCTTCTACCCAATTTTATAATATTACCCATATAATTTACAACTTTACAAATTAAACGATGCAATTGTTTTAAATTCGTTGAAGCATTTTTCATAAATTTAATAATAAACTCAATATTTTCTCATGTAAAAAACATAAAAAATATTGATTAATAATACGAGTCCGTTTTACAATTTTATTTATTTTTATGTTTTATATGGATAATCAAATAGTTAAAACAAAGGCTTTTCAAATAAAAGAGGGTTATTTGAACACCTATTCAATAAAATAGGGCAAATGGGACTGAAATTATTAAAATAGGGCGAAACGCGCCTATTAAACGCGACGACGCGCCTATTAGACGCGACGATGACGTGGCACAGAAACAACACAAAGAGGGGCCCGGCTTGGCCCGCGGGTGGCCCGCGTCGCATTTAATGGACGCGACGACCCATCCAATGGACGCGACGTCGACCCAGACCAGCACTGAGCCCACTAAACCCACTAAACCCACTAAAGACGCCACTAAACCCACTCAAGTTATTGGGCCACTAGTCGTCGCGTCTAATGGACGCGGCGTCGCATCCAATGGCCGCGACGACGCGCTCAATACCCTCGGCGATTTTTCCTATTTAAGCCGCTCAATTTTCGAATGTTAATTCATAAAATTTCATACATATCCAATATGGTGTCGAGAAAAAATTCAAGTAGTTGTTTATTATGGCGGTGAAATCATACACGAATCAAACACCATACAGTATAGTCTTCAACCCATCGGTTATCGACGAATTCGTCGCGATACCAATTTCGATCAATTTCTTAGTATGCTGTACGACATGACTTCCGTCAACAACAATGCTTTCTTTTTTAATCGTTCGTGTGAAGAAAGAATACCATCAACACTCACGACTGTATCATAATCTCCTACTAGTGGCTAATGATGCCGATCTCGCATACTTCTTGGATCCCGACAACGAGCTCGATTACATTGAGATCTTTGTCGAGGCAACTGAGATCGTTCAGTTCGATCGCAACGTAGATCCTCCCGACGAGTACACGAATTCCGCGCCGATGGATTCGTTTCCTGACATTACTTCAGTTACTGAAGGATTGACGAATATTTCGATTGCCCCTCAAGAAGATATACCTTCGAGTAGCCGTTGCGTTCCTATAGTTCGACGGTGGCGGAACCTGAGATCGTTCATGACGCCGTCCGAGATAGTGACGTCAGTGACTCCGAAGCTGACGACGAAGGTGGGGCACTAGACGATTTGCCAGATCCCGCCGATGCCGATGATGAAAATGACGATGAACCAATGCCAAGTGAGCCAGAAGAGAATAGAGCATTATACCAGTCGGTCCCGTTTAATACCTCTTATCAAATGGCTCCCCCAGAAGTTGACGAAACTGGTGGTGATTTTTACGACACGAACGATCCCGCATTTTACGTAGGTATGGTGTTTAATAGCAAAGAACATTTAAAATGTGCTGTTAACGATTACCATTTGAGGGCACCGTGCAACCGCATCGGTCGTGAAAGCTTACCCCAGACGACACTCTCCAAACCCCTAACGGTCAAAGGCGTGTCGAGGTCACCATCAGCGTTGGATAGTACATCGTTACAACGATGACTATCCTGGAATATCAGAAGTGATCTGTCGATCGGACCGTAATATTCATTCGTATCCATCCTAAATTAGCGTTTCAAAGTCAATATCACAACAAACAACAATAAACAAACACATAAATTGACTCATGTACTAACAAACGAATCAAGTAACCTAGAAACCTAATTTCAAAATTAGGGTTCGAAATTAGGGAAATTCCTAAATCGAATCAATTATGTAAAATCAACGTATTATATCAATCTACTAAGTAACCCACACTATATAAAGCACATATTATACCAAAAACACAACTTTAAACGCAAGAATTCGACGAAATTTAACGAAACATCAAAATCAAATTTAAACAAATTAGGAGTTTCATACCCAAAACAAGCTTAATCGATGATGACGAGGAAGAATGGATCTATCACGTGGTGTTGGCCGCTGTAATTCGCGCTGTAAATCGCCGGAATCGGTGGGGAGGAGAAGAGGAGAAATGGGGAAGAAGAAGAGCTCGCGGATTTATTATTCGCGTCGTCGCTGCTATTAAGCGCGACGTCGCGCGACGGTGAGTCAACTGGGCCTCACTCGGCCCAGACAATTTTTTTTTAAAAAATCAGGCCCGATTTTCAAATATCGGGCCCGATCAGACCCGCGCGAAGCTCGTCGCGGCTAATAGACGCGACGTCGGGTCTAATAAACGCGATTCGCTCGATTTTATTGATTTTTGTCAAATTAGCCCTATTTTATCTAATTTGGGTTAAAATAACCCTATTTTAATTAAAAAGCCTAAAACAAACAAAAGGGAATGTATTGTAAGTTTTAAAATATTACTATCATGCAGTGGGAAAGTCCATTCTCAAAAGCATATTTAGATTTAAAATAGGAGATAGATAATTAAATAATTTTGAGTTTGCATTTAGGGTACGATTGAAGTACTTTTAGTGTACTTTTGAGTCTTTGGATCTCAATTGGAGATACTCTTAAGTGTGGGTATAGCGGTTTTTAGGAAGGTTCTGCTGCTGCCAGAGACTTGACCGGTTGAACCGGTATCGTCTCCTCCAGTCTCGTCTGGAGCTCGAATTTGTACGCCTTCAGATCTGCAAATAAATCATGAAGCATTAGTTTGCTTAAGTCCTTAGACTCTCGCATGACCATCGTTTTTACATCATTCTCTGAGAATTGCCTTCATGACTTTGATTGCGGCGTCCCCGTTCTCAAGCTTTCTGCCTAGAGCCAAGAGGTCGTTGACGATTGAGCAGGATCACTTTTCAAGTCTGCCATAGTCTACCATGGCTTCATCTTGATGGCGTCATATTTTTGGATGACAACCACGAGCTTGTTTTCTCGTGTCTGGCCGTTGCCTTCGCAAATTCGGCAGTTTCGCACACACTTCCTTTGCGGTGGAGCACATCATAACCTACCTAACAATTCTCATGTCCAACATTTTGAACAGTGTGTCCTTGGTGTCGAGATTGGCGAGCCAGAAACTCGTCGGAGCCGCCGGGAAATGGCCGGAGAAGAAGCAGGCCGAAGCTGGGGTGAAAAGAGCTGAAGAAATAAGCTAATAAGAGATCGACGCACAACTGCAGTCGGATCTCTTTGGCGGGCGATCTAAGGGGCGACATTCAAAGGCGGTGGATTTAATCTGGTTCGTAGGATGACGCGCGAATGCAATGGGCGGCCCAAATTAGAAGATATGCAATGGGGCGGATTATGAATATCGACCGATGGATTAAGATCGGACGACGCAGATTAAAAGTGACATTTCACTTAAAGAAGTGTCACACGCTTCTTGCTGGGTCACGCGGAACTTGATGGCTACGTGGCAAAATCTGGGACGACGGATCGGATCGATCGAACGGTTGTGATAAATTGCGCAACATGTGTTAAGTATGATTTAGCTCTGACATATATCAGTATTCGAGTTCGACTAGCCATCTTTGAGCGTCCATAGTTTCTTATAGAGTGAGAATCACAGTGAGGTGTAAACACGAAAGTTGTAGAGGGCACGACAGTGTGTAATTTTCGTGTTGTGATCAATAAGAAAGGAAGCTCGGTTGATCCATGGACATAGGCCAAATAGCTCAATTCGATCTTAAACACTTGCATACATAAAACCTACATTGAAACCTCGTTCAAGAGGTAGCCATTTCCCAACACTTGGCAATATTATCAATGTTCGCCTTTCTCATCTATTATGTTGTCAGCTCGCTCATTTCCTTTGGGACTTCTTGCGGTTCTTCTGGATGAGCCACATGACGAGGGTTTACCTTCTTGAAAACAAGCGAGCCCGTGGTTATCACATCTATCATCTCATCGTCTTGTGCATATAGATGAGTCATAATCCTAATTTTCCACTTAAGGAAGTTTTTCCTGCTAAACATAGGAAGTTTACTAGAAGAAGTTATGGTTAGTAGAATGTGAATATCAAGCAACCCGCTCTGCTACCGCTTGTTAGGATCAGTTGCGTGTTTAGAGGGGGTGAATAAACACTTAGTCATTTTTCGGTTCTTAATCGGTTAAGGTTAGATATTGGTGCCTGATATTCGTGTGCGCGACTTTGTGCGGAAGCTAACCGGTCAGTTATGAACCAAGACCGGATATGAGTGATGTGATGTGCGTGTGTTTGCGAAAGGTACAGATTTGTTTCTGGAAGTTCGGAGCAAAATTTCCTACGTCTCTCCTTCTTCCACGCAGGTATGACTAGAAGCCTCGGTTTACATTCCTCGTACAACCTCCTTAGCTAGACTTACACAGTACAACCCGCACGACTATACTCAGCTAACTAAACTCCTAGACATCCCTAGACAACTTTTTTCTTTCAAGAGCTTTTGCAGTGATGACAACACATATTTCTTTTCTCGCTAAAAAACTTAACGCTTTGAAAGCTTGAGCTAATTCTCTCGTTCTAAAAATTCGTAGATGGTGAAGCAAAGTCTTCAGCTTGCATTCCTCCTATTTATAGTTGAGGTTTCATGTAGAAGACCGTTGTGAGATAGCTCCTCATGTACCGATCATGCATTAAATGATTTTACTCAAAGTGGTCTGTCCGGTCTTCGCTGCAATTCGTTGTGTGCCATTTGCTTTATTCCTTAATAAGCTTAGCTTGACTTCAACTTGGCTCTTGTTGGCAATCTTGAATTAATTGCTTGTCAGAAGTATTCGAATTGCCGCGCCTTAAATATTTTTTAGTCTTGTCAAGCATGGCACTTTCGGGTATCAGCGATCCGGTCTTCAGTCCGATTTCAGAATGCAGTCTTGATCCGATTTATGATCCCACGTTGACCTGCTATCTATTTCCGATTTCTTCCTTTGTCTAACCGGATATTCTTATTAAGTTAGTTCAATCACTGAAACTATTAACTGAATATTTAATTAAATTCACGATTTCTAACAGTCGTTGCGTCGGGATATAACAATGTCAGTGTGATTTATATGACTGAATTCAATTGACTTACCCCGTTCTATATGAGAAATAATCTCCTACCGACCATATTTTATCTCACGAAACATATCACTATTCTGTCAACTATTCTGTCTGGGCAACCTTCTCCCATGCGTCTAGGCAGCCTTCTATAAAAAAATATGTGTTGGGAATTTGAACCCACGACCTACTACTTGAACGTCTGACTACACAAAGACCACCCACCCACCCTAAAGCGGTCTCGATTTAACATATTGGTTTTTACCGTGGAAAAAAAGATACCCTGTAAAAAGACGAAAATACCCTTAAATTGAAGGCTATTTTTTAAAAGGTAAAATCGAGAAGGCTATTTTTTTAAGTTGACTCTAGTCAAATGCCATTGTTTAAGAAGACACCTTTGTTCTGTCAAGTTATTTAGGTACATAGATCTCCGGACTAATTAAGTCACCAAACTAACATATTTAACGTCAAAATGACGTATGGACGATCAATCTAACAATGCATGAAAAAATAACTTAGTTTCATGTATCAATTTTCGAGATGTTCTGCAATTAGCTTACGGTACCGCATTCGTAAGCGAAATTGCTAGATATCGACGACACGAATACTTAGTTTACCGTCCAAATGACGTAAACAACTCAATCATCACCGGTACGTTCATTGTGTCATAAGACCTTTGCAACATTTTAGTGTTTGTCCATTTAAAGCCTTCATTGACAACTTATCTGTTACTTTTATGGTCTTTTCCAATAGATTAGGCCATCTCCAGCGGATACATAAAATATGTCGCAAAATAGGTTTTTATGTCCAGTCGACGCCTATTCCAGTACTAAAATGGGTTTGTCCTAATTCTGTAACATAAAAATGCAAATTTGCGTTTGTACTGTTCATCACCCAATAACTCTTTAACTCCTATAAAAAAGACCCATATAAAATTATTGATTTAATTTTAGTACAAAACGTTTCATTTTTCATTTGTTTAAATTTAACTTCATTCTTTATATTTATGTAATAGGTCAATAATGTTTATAATTGTAAACTAAATACTTATGTTATTTTATAAATACTTAAATAACATTTTAATTAGTCGTTTGGTCTAATTTGTTAACTTGTAAAATATGTGGGTAATATTGAAATTTAATAAAAGTTGATGTGAAAGAGAATATTTTAAGAATATTCGTTTGAGTTTGAAAATGAGTTTAATGGTTGGAGAAGAATTACTACATTTTAAGTTTGAGAATGAGTTTGAGTTTAAGAATATGTTTTTTCGGTTGGATATGGTCTTATAACTAAGATTGGGAGGTGAATTTATGATAGACCTCTTATCTATCGAATGGATTGATAATTAGGCTCCACATAACCAACACGAACTAAACAGAGTAAATGTGATTAGGAATCCTACAAATCCACAGATACATGACTAGTTGTATATATAACATCCAAGAGAAACGTCTGCTACTCACATGATGTTTATTATCTTATTAGGAGGATATTTTACAAATTATAGGAAGCGAAGGAGTTTTATATCCACTAGAACATGTCGTCAACCTTCTATAGCAGAAGGTTGGATATTCAAGTCGCTTCAAATGTAGGCATCCAAAAATCTTGAACTCAATGGCCGGTGCCAGAGAACCCACCTAATGAAGATCCTAATTGCAGGAGTTCCATATTTTGCATCATGTAGCAGCCAAAAAAGATTCTTATAGGAATTGAAATGTTCTCAAGGTAAGTGCAAGAAGAAATAGATATTATGATGCTTAGTTCAGGAACACTTGAAAGCAACAACAAAATATTTGTTTGGAACATATGTCTTATCCTCGTAAAATCCCGATGCCTTGACAAGCAATTTTTTTTCCTAGGACCATCTTAGTTTATATTGTTGAAGGCAGAAAAAGTATCTCATAGATCATGACCATCATCAAGGGCAAGGCAATCCAACAAACATCATCTTAACCACGACTCTTGAGTACATGCATCGTTTCACATATCAGATAATAAGAATACCATCATACTCAAAGCAACATTCAACCCTCACATGACATAAGAAGAGAGTTAATGGAGCTATTCTAACATGAGAGGTAACAATTAAACTCTTAACATATACCACCCACACGAATAAAACGAAATGAAAAAAAAAAGAAGAAAAACATGATCAAGAAACAGATGGCTTCTCGTACCTTGTGTGGGCCTTGCTGCTGGTGGAGTCGCTGCTTCATTGGTAGTGTTGATCAAACCGGTAACAGTCACGTTCTCCTTACAAAAGAAAGAACAAAAAAAATTGAAAGTCACTCATCATTTTCATAGTCAATGACCATACTTATAGCATTCACTGGATAGATGATGCACTCATACTTGGCGTATAGAAAGCCTATGCCTCACTGTAACCCTTTCTTGACTGCTGCTGTAACATATAAGGAGAAGAGGTTTGTTTATACAAAGATCAACGTCAGAATACGGAAACTGAACCATGTCTTTAATTACAGAACCACATTTTGGATAATCAGGCAAAAGAATATATACCGCATAATATCAATCATCAGTCACCTACCTTGAACCCCCATAGGAAGCAAGAAGGCGAGCCAACTGTTCAACCGTAGGAAAATGAGCAGTAGAGCTCAGATTCCTCGCAGGGCGCCTCATACTCAGATTGTAACCTCCACTAGGAAGAACAGAAGAAGATCCATAGTAACGCTGCTCAGTCCCTTGAAAGATCGTCGAAGTCACGTTGTAGTTGAGCCCAACTCCTCGCCCTCGAAGCATCGTCGATGGCCCAAACAAAGCTGAAGAAGGCCCTGCGTAGTTCTGCTCTTGGGTCAGCAATGTCGAAGACGAGCCAACGTATGTCTGCTCTTGTTCGAGAAACAGTGAAGACGACGCATTGACATCGTAGTTTTGCTGCTGTGTCCATCGAGACGTAGGAGGAGAAGAAGGTGCATTGTTCAGGACGTTTTCCACGTTTGGCCTGGGAATCATCAACGTTTGTGGGGTCGTCGTTTCTGAGAGATTGGGGAACGATGGCGCTGGCATCGTTTGTGGGGCCCATCGTTTCTTGGACAGGCATCGGCATTGCAGAAGGAGTTTGAGACAGAAAATGCAAATAAGAAGACACTTGTCCTTGATCATCAGCAATGGGAGAAGCCTGTAACAGAAAACACTTTAGTCACCTCAAAGTTTATGAAACTCAAGAAAAAATTGTGGTCGAAAGCAATTAAAAGAGCTGTAAGAATCAGACCTGGGTAGAAGATTCTTCGGAACTGTTCGCCGTTCTTGAGAATAAGGTCCAAAACACGTACCCACCACTCTGGCAAGAATCCTCTGGGAGCAGTGAAGGCTAACAGAAAAAAAAAAACACGGAGAAGATTACGAATAATATGAATATAAGCAAAAGAAGTCTAACATCATACTATGTTCTGTCTGCAATAACACATCTCTATTCGCTGCGTAATTGAAAGGGTTTTAATCCATTTCAATGACTGTAATCAACATAAGTCTCGCCGAAGAAAAAACTGCATTCAGTAAAGAGTTCATAGTATAGCCCTATATAACGAAACGAAACATCATCAAGGCATTACCCAATTAGAGAAATCATTGACAAATGAGCTGATTCTAAACAAGAGGTGAAGCTAAGAATCTATGTCAAATAGAAAGAGCCTCGAATGGACAAGAAAATGTACGTACGAAGAACTTCCCTCGGCTCAAAATGTGCCTCGTTGATAAAAATCTCGGCAGTCGAGGACATGTTTCTTCTCAGCAGGTAATCATAGATGTACATATCCAACCTACAATACAGAAGCCGTCAACAGCCTTAAATAACAGGAACGGAAGAGAAAGAAAATTACTTAAAAGTTAAAAAACAACGAACAAACAAAAAATAAATGTTGTTTCAACTTTCAAGAAGAGGGGCGCATCAGCAATTTCTTGATCAAAGCGAGTTGACATAATGGCATTCAACAATATTAACAAACAACATCTTACATATTTCGAGTCTCCAAGTCCTCCGCCATGGCGAAAGATCTTCGCTTTACCAAATACGAAAGAAAATAAAAAAAAATCAAAACCTAAACCAAGAAAAAGAGATCACTTGGTGAATGAAGAGAAGAAAAAAGAAGCAAACCCCATATTCAGTTTAATTTATAGAGACACAGAGAGTGAGAGAGAGCTTACAGAGAGAGTGAATGCAGTGAGTGTTTGTGATGGTTACGCAAACGAAGGTGGTGACAAAGCCATGCAAAATGGTGAGCAAAGCAAAAGGGAAAAGATTCACACGCTTGCAAATAAAACAATCCCTATTTATAAAAGAAACTGCTCGCAATATTTACTGCTGGCGTTCAAAAGGCAGAGATTTATGGGCAAGAGACAAAGATTTCTGATGAGCGGAAAAACACTGACAGTGGTTTCTTAAATATATTTAAAAGAGAAAAATAATAGTACAAGCTCGGATTTTTATTATTATTTCGTATCCACGGGTATTTTACTTTTTAAGAAAATTCTAAAATGCGGTGTTTAGTGTAGATTTTTTTCTTTGTTTTCATTATGTCACAAATAAATGAGATATGATATGGTCAAATATTTAGTCAAATATTTTTTGGAGAAGATTATATATATTTCTACTTTTGACTGGATTTATCCATTGTAATTATTTCATTTTTTCCTTTTTCTCTTTTCATTTCTTATCCACAATAATCTAATGATGGGGATGGATAGAGGCCAAATTCGTTGGAATAATGTAAACTAGTATCTCCTGCACACTCTATGTGTGTGCTAAAAGCATAGGTATATTTTTCATTTTTAGTTAATTATAATTTATAATGTTGATGATTAAATATTATTTTTGAATATATATATATAAAGAAAAATGATTTATAATAAATAAAAGGATGAGTGAAATGAAGGAGTGAAAATGAAAATTATTTTAAAGTATAACTAAAGATTAATTTGTTTTGGTATATTCAAAATAAATAAAAAGTAAACGATGAAATTGTAATTAAATCAAGGATATAATTGTAAGTGTATAATAATTGACACACCAAACGCAGTTACTCTAATGCCATGAAGCCTGATAAGTAATATCAATAAACACAAATATATGTAGGGGTGTTTGTTTTGGGGTGATCCTCCATAACATCACTGTGATCTTTCCATCGCTGCCTAATTAACGCGTTTGTTTAGCGTGGGTGATGAGTCATCACCAGGATGGAGGATCGCCGAGGTGATCAAAACGGGGTGATATTCCAGCTTTTGGATCACCCCCAGAAAGCTGGGTGATCCCTCCACCACCGTGATGGGGTGAAGTTTTCAATATTTCTTTGGACAAAATTATCTTTTATCTTTTAACATTCATTCCTTATATACCCTTATTCCTATTTTAAATTACATAATCAACATATTTAAATCTTTAGAAAATTTAATGCTTAGAAAATTAAAATTATGTTGAAGGATTATAGAAAATACTTATAATCAATAATTGATTAATATATTACAGCTTAGAAAATAAAATAATTATATTGGAGAATTATATAAATAATTATAATTACTAATTGGTTAAAAATCTATGTTTAAAGCCTAAAAAATATAATAATTCTTATTGATGAATTATATAACATGCTTATCATTAATGCTTAAATATAATACTTGATTTTCAATTATTAATAACTATCACGTTAAATATTACCTCAAATGAATATATTAAAACGTGTTTACTACATAATATACATAAGGTTAAATATGACATTTACACAACATCACCACAAACATCACTGCGATTAAACTAACACAATATTCCAATATCACATTGATATACAAAATGAAATATCACTCCAAAACAAACACAGTGATGACATATCACCTTGATCTACGCAACGGTGAATCGGTGATATTCATATCACGATAATGTGAGTATCACTGCGATGTTGGATCACAGGAAATAAACACCCCGTACATAGATCACTTGGGTGTACCCGTTAATTCCAGCACACAATAAATTACAAAAAGAAATAAAATAGAAAAGACAAAGAAAGATATTCTGATGATTCTTTGTAGGATTTAATGAGATTTCAACGAGAAATCTTGCGCTGATGTAAAATCTTGCGCTGATGTTTTCAAGATTTTGGATCTTATCTAGAGAATTTATGACGGGAAATTAGACCTAGTAAGATCGTATTAATTAAATCTTAATGACTTTATCCGCACGTCTACATATATGTATATGGTATGTATGTATGTAATTTATTTTACTTTCGAATCTAGCAACGTTATGTCCCTAAAACGAATCGTTTTGCTCATGGTTCTTTTCTTATGGAATACCACGAACCATTTATCAAGTCATAAACAACAACAAACATCAGTTCACTTAAAAGAAATACAAATTGTCAGACCACAGAACTTATTCGATGTTTTTTTTTTTTCTCTTATATGAATTTTGAATATGATATGAGATACCGTAACGAGTAAATTTATCGTGGGATCGAATGATATTCTCTAAGATTCCAAAACATAATTTAAAGCGGATGGGATCATCTTTTTCCATCTCCATGTCAAAAAGTGCTACAAATGAACAAATTTATAGATTGAGACTTGCCGTAAAGCTGTGATTAGATCTTTCTATATCGTTAAATACACATATTTCCTTTCGCCAATCTTATCTCTATCTTCCCATCCTTTTTTCAGTCTTACATGAGTTTCGATATGAAACATATTTCACGGTGAGAGGAAGAACGAATGCTCTAAGATTTATTCGTTATTATGATGTCCGGAACTTCTGGGACTTCAGATGTTGATTTTTTTTTCGAAATCATAATGTTAATAAGTAAACAAAGATACAATATTAAAATAATCTGACAAGGTAGTATGATAAAATGGACCATCCCAGTAGGAACAAATCTTTATCTAGAGAGAATCAAAACAGTATTAGGAAAAAAAAAAAGCAACTCGAAAGAAAACAAGTTCTAGAGCAAAAATAAAAAAAACTAAAGAACCTATTGCAAATCTATTTAAAACTCCACAACTAGGCTATGTCTGTGTGGAGTAATCTCTGTGGTCAAAATAAAATAACAAAAACAATAAAGACATATGAATACATGTGTCGCGTGTGCATAAGAAATCAAAGAAAAATAAACACGGGCCTAGTCATTATTTAAAGAGGAGAAAATAAAAATGACTATAAAATGTATGTGTATGGATCTTTGTAAAAGGATGTGAGAGTAATAATAAAAAATATTGTACGATATGTGTTAGCGTGAAATACAAATACTTCCCCCTCTCATGTTTCATGTGCGTAAGAAAGTAAAGCCAAGTGCAAGAGAATAACAAAGAAGAAACAAAGAGCTGTGTGAGGATACCTCAATTGTTTTCAGCGTGTGAGCCTCGTTCAAGTACTCAAAAGGAAAACAACAAATTGGTATCAGAGACATGTCATTCGTCGGAGCAACTGGTGGGCAAATGTCGGTTTTGCTCCTCACCAAATCCAACTATGACAACTGGTGCATTCGAATGAAGATGTTTTGCTCGGGTCTCAAGGCGTATGGGAAATCCTTAAAAACGGGTACACGGAACCCGGAAAAACGGATGATTACACGGTAGCCAAACTGATGGCGTTGAATGATTCTCGCAAACTAGATCAGACTGCGCTTGCCATCATCCACCAATCTATAGATGATGTCGGTTTCGAGAAAATAGCCGGGGCAAAAAATTCGAAGGAAGCATGGGAGACGTTGGAGAAAGCGTATAAAGGTGTCGACCGAGTAAAGCAAGTACGGTTGCAGACTCTTCTAGGCGAGTTCGAAATGACGAAAATGAAAGACGGCGAAGGCGTGTCCGCGTACATAACGAGAGTGCAAACCATCGCCAACCAGTTGAAGAGAACAGCAAGGTTCTAACTGATGCCCAAATCGTCGAGAAAACTCTACGAACTCTGACAAGCGAGTACGAGAATGTGGTGTGTGCTATTGAAGATCCAAAGACCTCGAGAAGATGACGGACAATAAACTCTCCGGTTCGCTTGAAGCTCACGAGCAACCAAAGAAAAAGGAAAAGCAGGAGTCTCTGGACGAGGTCGTAAAAAACGAAGTTGTCAGTTAAAGAGGACAAGTCGTTGTATACGCACCACGGTCGAGGAAGAGGGCCAACATGGACGAAGTAGTGGGCCAACGTGGACGAGGTTTCGGGCAAACTACAAGCCGAGGACGAGGATACTGCCAAGAAAAGGACAAATGAGTGATCGACACGTGGTGCGTGAATGGAAAGTGCGACAAGTAATAATTAAAACGAATACCTAATTACTAACACCGACGTGCGATAGGCAGTGGACCTATCGGTTGTAGTGCAGTAAAGTGAGTAAACGAGTATCGAACACAAGGAATAAATCAAGTACTAGTAATAACCTATCGACTCGATATTTAGCCTAAATAAAATACGCAGATTGTTGATGACTTAACCTAACACTTACCCTTAAATCGACTAGAAATTCAAAGAACACGTTAAACTGGTACGAAGCTTTCAGATAATGAAAAGTGCTCGGGATTCGAATCCGCTAGGTATTATTGGCTAAGACAATGAACTATCGCTCCTATGTGATTCTGACTAGATCGCAGTAATTTTCCTGCCCGCTCGCGAGTTTGCTGTCGCCCTAAACGCTCGCGGGGATCTAAAATTCGTTAACTACTAACGGCGAGGATCGGGTATTTGCTTTCGCCCTATACTCGAATCCTATCTTCTACGAATGGCCTAATCGTTGTTTAGCTGTCGCCCTAAACGATTTTCCAAACAATTACTTTAACACATAGACATATTAAAGCAACGAAGCAATTTCATAGAACGATAAATAGTCAAAAACACATAGTCACGATAATTAAAAGTCTTAACTACGAAATATCCTAGCGTTCATCTAATCCCAAACACAAAGGGAATTAGCTACGCATAATGGAAGGAAAAACAACTAAGAAAATATCAATTAAGAGAAAAGAACTCATAATCGTTGAAAGCTCGGGTAGATCTTTGTTCTTCGTTTACTTTAGCGTGGAACTCCGTCTCTTGCGCTCCGGGGCGTGGTTCTACGTTCTTTCGTGCTATTTTTCGTCTCTAGAGGGTTTAGGGTTTGTATCTGGTCGAGGTCCCCTCTTTCTGAGTCGAAATCGGGCTTTTATAAGAAATTTCGCACAGGTCACGGCCTGGGACATGGGCCGTCACGTCCGTGACCATCGTCGACTCTACGCGAGAATATCGCTATATACGCGTCACGGCCAAGTGCACAGGGTGTCACGGCCGTGACCGTTGGCAGTGAGTTCATCGTCGCTTTCTGTCCAGCGTCACGGCTAGGTGCATCGGTAGTCACGGCCGTGACCATCATCAGTGTTCCACTCCTCTGGGCGCTGTCCCTCGTCACGGCCGTGACTCGTGATGCGTCTGACCGTGACCGAGGGCAGTGTTGCCCCTTTTTGCTCCGTTTTGCTCCGTTTTCGCTCCTTTTCGCCCGAAACTCGTCCCAAGCTCCTTTAATATCAAAATAAGTGTAAATATGTTGAATTAATGCTCAAAGTGATTGCTAACACTATATTATACCCCAATAAAGTACTACGATAAACGCACTAAAATGCGTTTATCAAACCTCCCCACACTTAAGCATTTGCTTGTCCTCAAGTAAATTAGGAATTAGATAAGGCATAAATCAGGATAACGACACGATCGTTCGCAATTTATCATCAAAGCTAGAAGGCACGAAAAGAATCAAGCAAACAATCATGGACGCTACA
Source organism: Craterostigma plantagineum (assembly GCA_027422505.1). NCBI lineage: Eukaryota > Viridiplantae > Streptophyta > Magnoliopsida > Lamiales > Linderniaceae > Craterostigma > Craterostigma plantagineum. Next base: position 27,019,493 of record JAPQWV010000003.1, on the reverse strand, counting down.
CTAATGACTTGCACTTGTCGACCTAAACTTCCTTCGCACTGCTAATCGAGACTCATAATCTCACAAGGATTCGCTCAAGTCGCTCAGTGTATAGGCTAAATTTATAGTGAATCACTCAAATTCGTGCGCTAGTCCAACCCCTACCATAGGCTTGCAGGCTAATCGCATATACACTGCTTAGAGTGGCAAGCATAAATCTGGGGGTCTTTTCGGGAGAACATGGATCGAACAATCATGCAATGGTGCGCATATACAATGTGCATGTGATCTTTAAGCCAGGGACACGTAAGCGAGAAATTCAAAGAACATAGCATGATCGAACAGAAAGTCACACGTTCCAGCACAGGATTCAACATTCTTACCCCGAAATTCTAGACTTTTCTGCCCGACCCCTGTCAACTCAGTTCCCTTTCATTTTCTGCCCTTTCCCCTTAATTACGCTCTAGTGCACTACCCTTATTCCCTAAAACATCAAGGTTCGGCTTTTGTCACAGAGAGTACATCGTCACAGCGAATGCCGTGTACCTAGGGATACTTATTACCGAGACCTATATCTTGCCAAAGGGTTATGGGCACGCTTATTGAAAAAGGGATCAGGTCATTTCAGAAAACGGTCAAATCAGGGGCGAGTCATTTCACAAATAACAAAGAAGAACACCAAACCATACACTGAAACGGTAACTCTCAAGTTCGACTTCTGCTCTATTCTAACGAATTCGGGTTCATATGATTTCTGGAGGCTTGTATGAGTCAGGGGCATTTCATATCATGTGAGGTACGCAACGAATAGGCTCAGGCTCAAAGGGGCTAACTAGTGGGTTAGTTATGGTGGGATGTTTTGGCTCTGGACTTAATTCCTAGTGCCCTCATCATTTCTATACTAACACACCAAAAACAGTTTCAACACGCATTAGACAGGCAAGTTCTAGAGAGATATAGACTAGGCACGTCACACAACCAAGAAAAATGAGCATAAGCTCGTCAGGCTCAAACTCTCACAACGAAACGGGGTTATGTGTACGAAACTCTCAAACAGTGCTATATCTATTCAGGCAAACATGATTCAGTCAGTCATGCATATCCTAATTGCTCACGAAGATTCATAATAACGCAGACTAACTCGAGATAAACGCAAAAACTCGTGCCAGCGTTCAAGAATTCATGCCTTCTAACGAAAAATTTAGCCCAGAGATACGTCTCAAAAATTTAAAACTCGTAGACACGTCATAAAAATTTTTCACGTAAGTTTTCAAATTAGAATCCCCTCCCCACACTTAAACCTGACGTTGTCCTCAACGTTAAAAAATTAAAAGAAAGGGAAAAAGAGTTTAAAAAAAAAAGAGCGTGACTCCCCTGACGAATAAAGGACGTGGTCGTGAGGTGTTCGTGACGTAGCGCGTGATAGTCGTGTCCGTTAACCGTTGTATCCTTTAGGTGTACCCAGGCGCTAGCTAAAGAGATAAATAGACGTAAAGAGAGTAGTCAAAGAGTAACTATAAACATAGTTATAAGCGTTAAACTTAGAATTAAAATAGAAACACACGCGACTACTCAAACACGAAATGTCAAGAGAAAGTAAAAGGAAAATCCCCTAGGGTGCTGGTGGTGGTGGTGGCGGCGGCGAACGTTGCCTCGGGCGAAGGAGGTCTATCGATCGCCTGGACAGCTCGAGCGCCTGGTCCATGCCTCGGAGGGCCTCGTTGTAGCGGTCCAGCTCCTCCCTGTACTGGCGGTGGGCTTCCTCGTTCCTTCGCTCGTACTCCTCCTGTCGGCGCCGAGTCTCTAGAACGTCCTGGCGCAGCGCTTCGAGATCCGCTGCGTACGCGTAGGGAGCGACGCCGGATGACTCGCCGTGATGGTAACCTGAGGAGTAGGAGGGCCCGGTGGCTGTCGTGTCCGTCTCCATTGGATGGGGACCCTCGAGGTAGAGCTGGTCGTCGGGGACGGGTACGTGGTCCGTCTGGCCATGGTACATTCCGTGCCATATGTACACCTTGTTGGCGCGAGTCCAGGTAGGCGCCTTCACCAGCATCTTCATCTTCACCAGCGTCTCCTCGTTCACTGGGTGGCGCCCTCCGACTATCTCCATCTCGGGCGCATTCGCTGGCTAGTAGCGTAAACCCTTGATCACGTTGGTGATGAGTGGCCCTACGGCGATCTTGCCGTGGGATCGTGCTTCCGCCTGAGCATTGAAGGCGTGGGACACCGCCATCCCTAAATTGATCTGTTCGCCTCGGTGCAGCTGGATCAGGTAATACAGATCGCGGAGGGTGACTGCTCCGTGTGAGTCACCCCTCGGTGTAAGCGAGGTCGTCAGGAGGCGGTGAATGTAGCGCAGTCCTGGGCTCCTCAACGCGGATGCCTTCGACGTCTTCGCGCTGTATGCCGTCTCGCCAGGTCGAGCGATTTCAGCCCAGCACCCCCGTTGTCCTTCCGGTGTATCGAAGAAAGTCGCGAAGGACTGGTGTTGGGGTGCTGGGACTCCAAGTGCATGGCACACATTGTCGGCCCTTACTATCTGCTCCTCGTTGAACGCGCGAAAACGGATTTTTCGGTCGCCGTATTCATCGAAGGAGAACGTGGCAAGGAACTCCAAGGTGAGTTCCTTGTATGCTGGTTCGTCGATGGCCAGGAAGGTGTTCCATCCGCTGAGTGAGAGGTACTGGGCGACCTGCTGGTTGATGTGGTACTTCGCCAGTGTCTCGTGATCGATCTGGTCCATGGCGATGAACTCCATGCCCTTCAGCTTGTTGTAGCGGGCTGTGTGAGCTTCGTCCGTAAACTGACCCATGGCTTCCAGCATTGTCGGCGGGGCCCGCGTCGACTTGCGCGAGAGGGCTGGGCCGAGGCGGGGTCACGTGAGGTCGAGGCACGACTTTTTCCCATAGTGCCTAGAAGCAAAGTGTGAGCGCAACGAGAATACAGCAATTAAATTCAAAGCAGCTCGACTCGACCAAAATAACGGCGACGTAGTAACTCGCATATGCAAACACAGGAAAGGCTTAAATTGGCATTTTATCGAGCATGTGGCGTGCAACCAAAATCACTCCATCCAAATCCAAAATTGAACACGGCAATACACCCAAATATATCATATGATGAATCGAGGCTAATTAATATCATCCACACAACGGAATGTACCTAAACTATTCCAGAAATCCCCAATTTTGAAATTAGGGTTCATCGTAAAGTCCCCAAAATTGAACCACGAATTCATGTAATTAAGCACACCCAAAGCGTTCATAGCATATATCTAGCAACAAATGGGCAATAGAAACAATAATTGAGACTCAATTTCAAAAATCCCCAATTTCGAAAATTAGGGTTCGTCAACGAATCACGAAATTCATCCACATCTTAACGTAATCAAGCGATTCTGTAGCATCTATGGCACATAGTGAGCGAATTATAGCAAATAGCATCCATGAATTAGCAATTACGAGCATAGTTACCGAATTTGGAGTAAAAAGGGCGAAAATCATACCTTGTGCTCTTAATCGAATTAAATGGGGTTGATGGTTTACTTGTTGATGTCGCCGGAGTTGGGGGACGGCGACGGCGGTGATGATGGTGATTTATGGGTGGTGGTGTTGGTGGGAGAGAAAAAGTGCGAGAGAGAGGGAGAGAAGAGGGAGAAAAATAAGGAAGAAATTGGGTTTTCTACCTTAAATCCGCGAGGGTCACGGCCGTGACCTTCAAAGGTCTTGGCCGTGACCCGAGGCAGTGTGCGCCTCTGTCGACAGTCACGGCCGTGACGCTTGCGTCATAGGCCGTGACCAAGTCGAGATAATAATAATAATTTTTTTTTTAATTTTTTAAATAACGTCACGGCCGTGACTACTTAAGCAGTTGGCCGTGACGACAGGCAGTAAGTGCCTCTGGATAAGGTCACGGCCGTGACTGCTTAAGCAGTTGGCCGTGACATGGGGCAGAAGGGTCGATGAGAGCTCCTACTGGGTCACGGCCGTGATGGCTTAAGCCTCTGGCCGTGACTCTTGGCAGTGTGCTTATGTACGCACGTCACGGCCGTGACTGCTTAAGCAGTTGGCCGTGACCGCCCTAAATTTTTTTTTTTTTTTTATTGTAGTGCCTAAGACATAAATGAAAATACCTGGGTTGCCTCCCAAGAAGCGCTTACTTTACCGTCGTTAGCCGGACGTCTTTCTGTTCGCTCACGTCTGGAAGTCCAGGTACAACACTTCCTTCTCGGTCACGTCTTCCTCGCCTGCGTGATAATGCTTTAACCTATGGCCGTTCACTTTAAAAGTCCCCTGCTCCATACCTGAAATCTCAACAGTACCGTAAGGGAAAACACGGGTGACAGTGAACGGTCCTGACCAGCGTGATCTAAGCTTGCCAGGAAAAAGCCTAAGTCGAGAGTTAAAAAGAAGGACTTGGTCCCCTTCCTGAAACTCTCGCCTTTGCCTAATCTTTTTATCATGATAGGCTTTGGAGCGTTCCTTGTACATGCGGGCGTTATCGTAAGCCGATAAACGCCACTCGTCTAACTCGTTGATTTGGAGTTGCCGCTTTCCGCCGGCGTTCCCCAAATCAGATCCAAGGACTTAATTGCCCAATATGCCTTATGTTCTATTTCTACGGGAAGATGGCATGCTTTTCCATAGACTAGTCTATATGGTGTGGTGCCTATGGGAGTCTTATACGCAGTTCTATATGCCCAAAGTGCATCATTTAACTTGTTCGCCCACTCCCTACGGTTCCCTCTATAGTTTTCTCTAGAATGCGTTTCAACTCGCGATTCACGACTTCGACTTGACCACTAGCTTGGGGATGGTACGGGGTGGATAGGCTATGTTTAACACCGTAACGTTCTAAAGTGCGTGCAAACTGGGTGTTACAAAAGTGAGTGCCTCTATCACTAATAATGCATCTAGGTGCCCCAAAACGTGAAAATAACGCTCGCAAAAATCTAACGACTACCCTAGCGTCGTTTGTGGGTAAGGCTTGCGCCTCGGCCCACTTAGACACATAATCGACGGCAACTAGGATGTACTTATTATTGTATGAGCTAGAAAATGGACCCATAAAATCTATACCCCACACATCGAATATCTCACATACCAAAATGAAATTCTGAGGCATTTCGTCGCGTTTGGAGAGATTACCTGTGCGCTGACACTGATCACAAGTGTCAACGTACCTTTGGGCGTCCTTGAAGATCGTGGGCCAGTAAAATCCACTCTCCAACACCTTCTGGGCGGTTCTGTTTGCTGCGTAGTGTCCTCCGGTTGGTCCATTGTGACAATGTCTAAGGATCTGCGTCGATTCTGGGGCCGCCACGCATCGCCGTATTACCTGGTCTGCACATCGCCTGAAAAGATACGGGTCTTCCAAAAGTAGTACCTCAACTCAGAAAAGAATTTCTTTTTGCTGACTCGTGTACTCCTTTGGTAGGACCCTTGCAACAAGATAGTTAGCATAATCTGCAAACCAGGGGTGTCGTCACTTACCACATGTATCGCGTAGAGGTGCTCGTCTGGGAACCGATCGTGTATCGCCCCTTCGTCCTTCTGATATATCTCGGACTCCTCTAGTCGAGAGAGGTGATCCGCCGCCAAGTTCTCTGCACCTTTCTTATCGCGAATCTCGATGTCGAATTCTTGCAGTAGCAGGATCCACCTAATTAGCCGTGGCTTGGCATCGGGCTTTGCTAACAAGTACTTAAGGACAGAGTGGTCAGTAAAAACAATAACTTTAGATAGGATTAGATATGACCTGAACTTGTCGAAAGCGAAAACGACGGCCAACAGCTCCTTTTCGGTGGTCGTGTAATTGGCCTGGGCTGCGTCTAGCGTCTTACTCGCGTAGTAGATCGGCCTGAAGTGGTTGTACTTACGCTGCCCTAGCACGGCCCCAACTGCATAGTCACTAGCATCGCACATTAGTTCAAAGGGTAGCCCCCAATCAGGGGCTACCATAATAGGTGCTGCGATAAGTCTTTCCTTAAGTAAATTGAAGGCATGCAGACATTCGTCATTAAAATCAAACGGGGCATCTTTCTCTAACAATCTAGACATAGGACGTGCAATCTTAGAAAAATCTTTGATAAACCTACGATAAAATCCCGCATGTCCTAGAAAGCTTCTAATCGACTTCACGTTCGAGGGGACAGGCAATTTTTCTATCGTTTCCAACTTAGCCGGTCAACTTCGATTCCTTTAGAGGAGATCTTGTGACCGAGGACTATACCCTCTCGAACCATGAAGTGGCACTTTTCCCAATTAAGTGCCAAGTTCGTTTCCTCGCATCGGGCGAGTACGAGCTTCAGGTTTGACAAGCATGCATCAAACGAGGAACCGAAAACCGAGAAATCGTCCATAAATACCTCCATTACCTCACCTACCAATTCGTCGAATATGGCCATCATGCATCGCTGGAAGGTGGCTGGGGCATTGCACAATCCGAATGGCATCCTTCGGTACGCGAATGTTCCGAACGGGCACGTAAACGTGGTCTTCTCCTGGTCCTCAGGTGCTATGGGAATCTGCAGATAACCTGACAAACCATCGAGGAAACAATAAAATGAGTGACCCGCTAGCTTTTCTAACATTTGATCAATAAATGGTAAAGGAAATGATCCTTTCGCGTGGCATCGTTCAACTTCCTGTAGTCGATGCAAACGCGCCATCCGGTCACAGTCCTCGTCGGGATTAGTTCGTTCTTGTCGTTGGTGACGACCGTCATGCCTCCTTTTTTGGGACCACTTGGACCGGGCTGACCCATGCGCTGTCTGAAATGGGGTAGATCATCCCCGCGTCTAGCAACTTGATCACCTCCTTCTTGACAACGTCCTTCATGTTGGGATTGAGACGCCTTTGACGTTGAGCGACCGGCTTGAAGTTGTCCTCCATGAGGATCTTGTGCGTGCAGTAACTCGGATTGATACCCCTTATGTCGGATATCTTCCATGCCAAGGCCTTCTTGTGCGCCTTCAATACGTCTAAGAGCTGGCCCCTCTGTCCGTCGTCGAGGCTCGACGAGATGATGACCGGCAGTCCTCCATTGCTGCTAAGGAATGCGTACTCGAGGTGGTCGGGCAGCGGTTTCAACTCCAGGACCGGTGGCTCCTCAACCGAGCTTTTTTCCTTGTCCTCTTCGCTGCTCTCATCGATGGCTATAATGGGCTCGTCGACTTCCTCCCCACACTCGTCGATGGCCATAAGCGTGTGTGTGTCCGGATCACCAACCTGTGATAGACCTTGCACGGAAAAGAGAAAGTCGTGCTCAAATACGTCTAAGAAATAACACTTATCATCCTGCTCGCTACTCTTTTTCATCGAGTCGTCCATATCAAGGTAACCTTTTCCCCATCTACCGTCAAGGTTAACGTCCCATTCCTAACGTCTATCATGGTCTCCCCTGTGGCTAAGAATGGTCTACCTAAAATCAAGGGAACATTTTCATCTTCCTCCATATCTAAGATGACGAAATCTGCGGGAATCACAAACTTATCGACTTTAACTAAGACGTCCTCGATAACACCTCGAGGGTACTTTAACGACCTATCCGCTAATTGGAGGCTCATCCTAGTGGGTCGTGGCTCGCCTAGTCCTAAACGCTTAAACATAGAATACGGCATAAGATTAATACTAGCGCCTAGGTCTGCTAACGCACGCTCAATCACTAAATCTCCTATGAGACAGGGAATAGTAAAACTCCCTGGGTCCTTTAGCTTCTTAGGAATCTTGCTTTGGAGGATCGCCGAGCACTCCCCTCGTAGGCAGACGGTGGAGACGTGTTCGAGCTTCCTTCTGTTCGTCAGCAAGTCCTTCAAGAACTTGGCGAAGCTGGGCATCTGCGTAATAGCTTCGACAAAAGGTAAGTTAATATGTAATTCCTTACACATACCCATAAATTTACCAAACTGCGCCTCGTTCTTATCCTTTTTTAGTCGGGCCGGGTACGGGATCTTCGGCTGATATGGCTTCACCGGTGGCCGCTGGATCTCCGTCACCTTTTCCTTCTCGTGCTCGACCTTCTCCTTCTCAGCGTCGGCTTTCTCGACGTCGTCGCCTCTGGTCTCCTCAACTTCGGGCTCATCGTGGCTCTCGAAGTTGGCATTCTCCTTGGCCTTCTTTTTGGCAGGCACTTCTTGTAGTTCTCGCCCGTTCCTCAGCGTCACCGCCTTGCAGTACTCCTTGGGATTCGGCTCGGTGTAGCTCGGGAGCGATCCCTGAGTGTGCCCCGCCAACTGCTTCGCCATCTGGCCCATCTGTTGCTCCAGTTTCTTGAGCGAGGCGTCTGTGTTCTGAGCACGCAGGTCATTCGCCTCCATGTACTCCTCCATCTTCGTCATTCGGCTCTCGTGGGCTGCGGTTGTGCTACTGAAATTCGTGAGGAGTGTCTTCATCATGTCCTTCATCTCCCTCATGTCGTCGGATCCTCCCGCGGGCGCGTTCTGGTACTGTCGTGGTGGCCCGTTTTGGAATCCGGAAGGTCGGGGCTGAAATCCTGGTGGTCCTTGGCTCTGATGGTTCTGATTTCCGTACGCCAAGTTAGGATGTGCCCGAGGCTGGAAACTTCGCTGGCCGCCTTGGTAATTTCCCATATAATCTACGTGTTCCAGCGGCTGCCCAAGTTGGCAATCTGAGGTCTCGTGGGCTGCGCCGCAAATCCCGCATAATGGTACGTAAGGCGTGTGCTGTGTCGGTGTGGTGGTGGCCACGGCGTTCACAGGCTGAGTCTGCCCGGACTTGGGAAGCAATGCACCAATCACTGTCTGCAACTGTGAGTTCGTCGAAGCGATTTGCTGCTGGAGCGCCTCGATCTTGGCATTAGTGGCCGTCTCCTTGCTAACTCCGAACACACCGGTTGTCTTCATCCGGGCATTGCCCCTCATGAAACTGTTCCTCGAGTAGTCCTCAATCAGATTCCACGCGTCAGTGGCGTTGAGCTTCACGAGCCCTCCTCCTGCGGCTCCGTCTAACATATGGACCGTCTGATCATTGAGCCCCTCGTGGAATCGGTTGATCTGGGCTGCCTTCGACATCCCGTGCTGTGGGCACCTCTTCAGTAGCGCCTTGTAACGCTCCCACACCTCATACAAGTTTTCGGAATCCTTCTGGTGGAACAGAGAAATCTCCGTCTTCAATCTTAACACCCTTGTGAGTGGGAAGTAGTGGTTGATGAAGGCGGCTCGCATCTCCTCCCAGGTAGTGATCGATCTGGGCGGCAACATATCCAACCAGTCTCTCGCCCTGAACTTGAGCGAGAACGGGAACAGCATCAGCTTGATTGCATCGCCCGGGACACCATTGATCTTGATGGTGTCGATCACCGTCAGAAACGCCTTCAGATGGGAGTAAGGGTCGTCATCGGGGTTTCCCTCGAACTGGGCCGTCTGGAAAATCATCTGAAGCCATGAGTGCTTCAGCTCGAAGTTATTGTTCCCTATCGGCGGAATGACAATCGCCGACTCCGTACCGCCTAGCGCGGCGTTCTTGAGGAGATCCTGAAGTGATGGTTCCTCCTCGGGAATGTTATGGACGGGCACTCGGTGGTCCGCCATGTCTACTTCTGTGTAGGGGCTATCTACGGCTGCCTCTACACGTGAATTCTGGATGGATTCCTGCGAACTATCCTCTGAATAACAGACTAATGGATCCTGAGAGCTGGTGGATGCTCCTTCGGTATCGTACTTAAGTTTCCTTCGCAACTTTCGCTCAAAATCCGGGTCTGCGTCAACGATGGGGCCCGATGGATGGCTTCGGGTCATTCACCGCTGAATCGTACCTACAATGAGTGAGAAACGAAAATTAGCGAAGAAGTAAACAAATACGTCGAATAAGAATATGAAATTAATAGCGACGCAGGAAAACAACTAACGCAAATAGCACAAATAACGAAAATAGTAAGTAAAAAAACAAAGAAAACTTCAAAACAAAAGTGGCTAAAGTACCGAACTACGGTGTTCCTAATATCAATTTATTCCCCGGCAACGGCGCCAAAAACTTGATCGACACGTGGTGCGTGAATGGAAAGTGCGACAAGTAATAATTAAAACGAATACCTAATTACTAACACCGACGTGCGATAGGCAGTGGACCTATCGGTTGTAGTGCAGTAAAGTGAGTAAACGAGTATCGAACACAAGGAATATATCAAGTACTAGTAATAACCTATCGACTCGATATTTAGCCTAAATAAAATACGCAGATTGTTGATGACTTAACCTCACACTTACCCTTAAATCGACTAGAAATTCAAAGAACACGTTAAACTGGTACGAAGCTTTCAGATAATGAAAAGTGCTCGGGATTCGAATCCCGCTAGGTATTATTGGCTAAGACAATGAACTATCTCTCCTATGTGATTCTGACTAGATCGCAGTAATTTTCCTGCCCGCTCGCGAGTTTGCTGTCGCCCTAAACGCTCGCGGGGATCTAAAATTCGTTAACTACTAACGGCGAGGATCGGGTATTTGCTTTCGTCCTATACTCGAATCCTATCTTCTACGAATGGCCTAATCGTTGTTTAGCTGTCGCCCTAAATGATTTTCCAAACAATTACTTTAACACATAGACATATTAAAGCAACGAAGCAATTTCATAGAACGATAAATAGTCAAAACACATAGTCACGATAATTAAAAGTCTTAACTACGAAATATCCTAGCGTTCATCTAATCCCAAACACAAAGGGAATTAGCTACGCATAATGGAAGGAAAAACAACTAAGAAAATATCAATTAAGAGAAAAGAACTCATAATCGTTGAAAGCTCGGGTAGATCTTTGTTCTTCGTTTACTTTAGCGTGGAACTCCGTCTCTTGCGCTCCGGGGCGTGGTTCTACGTTCTTTCGTGCTATTTTTCGTCTCTAGAGGGTTTAGGGTTTGTATCTGGTCGAGGTCCCCTCTTTCTGAGTCGAAATCGGGCTTTTATAAGAAATTTCGCACAGGTCACGGCCTGGGACATGGGCCGTCACGGCCGTGACCATCGCCGACTCTACGCGAGAATATCGCTATATACGCGTCACGGCCAAGTGCACAGGGTGTCACGGCCGTGACCGTTGGCAGTGAGTTCATCGTCGCTTTCTGTCCAGCGTCACGGCTAGGTGCATCGGTAGTCACGGCCGTGACCATCATCAGTGTTCCACTCCTCTGGGCGCTGTCCCTCGTCACGGCCGTGACTCGTGATGCGTCTGACCGTGACCGAGGGCAGTGTTGCCCCTTTTTGCTCCGTTTTGCTCCGTTTTCGCTCCTTTTCGCCCGAAACTCGTCCCAAGCTCCTTTAATATCAAAATAAGTGTAAATATGTTGAATTAATGCTCAAAGTGATTGCTAACACTATATTATACCCCAATAAAGTACTACGATAAACGCACTAAAATGCGTTTATCAATGAGCAACCAAAATTGGAGAAGACGAGGTCGAGCACGAGGACAAGGTGATCGGTAAAATCGACCGGCGTTGAATGCTATAATTGCAAAACGTTCGGGCACTTCGCAAAAGATTGCTGGTCCAATAAGAAAGTTGAAGAAAACGCAAATTTAATGGCACAAGAAGAGCCAAAAGACGAAGCCTGCTCTTAATGATGCTCGAGGACACAAAAACGGGTAGCGACATGGTGTGGTATCTTGACACCGATGCCAGCAACCATATGAGTGGGCACAAAACATCTCTTTACGGATCTGAAGAAGATCAAGGACGACCACGTAACTTTTGGAGATCCATCAAAACTAGAAGTCGAAGGCTGAGGGAAAATATGTTTCTCTCAAAGTGGTGGCAAACAAGGATCCGTCGAGGACATTTTGTACCAGATTTGAAGACAAACATCTTAATCATGGGGCAGTTGCTCGAGAAGGGATGTTCGGTGTTCATGAATGATCAATCGTTACAAATAAGAAACAAAGATGGGCGAATGATTGCACAAGTCGAGATAAAAAGGAATCGAATGTTCAAACTCAACCTGAAGGGATACAAGAAAAATGTTTGCAAGTTGACTTGGATGACAAAGGTCATTTATTGCACATGCGGTTCGGACATTTACCGGAGGACGAAAATAGCTCTCCAAGAAAGATATGATGCACGGGATGCCGATGATAGAGGGACGAAAGAAATTTTGTAAAAGCTGCATGATCGGGAAACATTCGAGAACGGCGTTTCCGAAGCAGGCATGATTCGAGCACGCAAACTGCTCGAGCTCATACACACAGATATATGCGGTCACGCCAGCCTCATTCAGTGCGAAGAGATATTTCATCACGTTCATCGACGACTACGCGAGAAAGAATTGGGTGTATTTCTTGAAGGAAAAATCAAAAGCAGAGATGTTTAAAAAATTCAAAACGATGGCCGAAAAGGCGACAAGCTTGAACATCGAAACACTCCGGTCAGATAGAGGCAGAAATACATATAAAGTGCTTTAATATCATTTTGTGAGACACAAGGCATCAGGAGATATCTCACCGCACCATATTCGTCACAACTAAATGGCGGTACAATGTGCGGTTATATTTAGAATCGGTGTCCACACAGCAACCTCGGGACTCGAACACCACATGAAGCATGGGATGGCAAAAACCGACCGTAGCACACTTCAAAATATATGGAAGCATGGCGTATGCACATGTGCCGGACCAGAAAAGAACCAAGCTCGCCGACAAAAGAAAAAAGCTTGTGATCAATGGGTACGATGAGAAGACGAAGGCCTACAGACTACTTGACCAGAAAATAAAAAGGTGACGGTCAGTCGAGATGTTCGTATTGATAAAGAAAGTTCGTGGGACTGGAAGGATGACGAAAGACTATGACACATGAAGAACCGTTGAGCGTTGCACCGATTCAACTCTCGATTTCGTTTCAAGAAAATAATGAGGAGAACGAACCAAGACAGCCGAGGATGCGAAGCACGCAGGACCTATATGAAACAACCGAACATGTTCATTTAGTCTGCTTACTGACCGATTCGAAACAAATTAGCTTCGAAGAAGACATTAGAGACAAGAGATGGAGAACGTCGATGGAGAGGGAGATCAAGGCGATTGAAAAAAAAATGAAACATGGAAGCCGGTGGAGTTGCCTCACGGACAGAAACCCAGAAGTAAAATGGGTTTATAAAAGAAAAATGAATGCTCAACGAAAAATCAAACGCTACAAGGCAAGATTGGTGGCGAAGGGCTACGGAGAACGAGTAGGAATAGACTACGATGAAGTGTTTGCTCCCGTTGCAAGAATGGAAACAATCCACCTGCTCTTTGCCCAAGCTGCACAACCTAGTTGGCTGATCTATCAGATGGACGTGAAGTTTGCTTTTTTGAATGGGGAGCTTGAGGAGGAAGTCTACGTGGAGCAGCCGCCGGGATATTCGAGATCGGGAGAAGAAGGCAAAGTGTTAAAGTTAAAGAAAGCGCTTTACGGGCTGAAGCAAGCGCCTCGAGCATGGAACACTCGGATCGATGGCTACTTCAAAAGAAACAAGTTCAAGCAATGTCCATTCGAGTATGCATTATACGTCTAAAGAGAAGGAGATGAGATGATCATAGTTGCTCTTGTGAGTGATTCCCACATAGCCTTTGCCGATGAGCAGGAACTGACCCGAATGTATTGTAACAACCCGTCCCATACCGGGTGTCACTATAGCTTCGGTCCCTACCGGGACTAGTGGGGTTGGGCCCACCACACTCCGACTGATAGTCTGGCCCCACTGTACCACCATTTAACCTTTTAGCGTGCTTCGTGCACTCGCTCACACGCACCCTGAGAAACTTCTCAGGGGGTCACCCATCCCTAGATTGCCCCAAGTCAAGCACGCTTAACTTCGGAGTTTCTATAGATGGACTCCCGAAAAGGTAGCTCGACCTTGGTGATATGAGTAGTACTATCAATCCTTTTATACGATTCTTAGCCTGACACGCCCATACATTGTCAGTCTCAGGATCCCCTCTCATTCTGGTGTTGGATCGGTTCGTTCATGTACCCCTTCGCCTAGAAGCCTGCCAGGAGCCGCTCATTGTCCGTGCACCCTGGCACCGGCGATCATTCCCCGCCCTCTTCGGCCCCGGGCGTCACATGCCCACCAGCTTCCGCCTGGTTCGTCCCCGAACCAGCACCGTACTGCGAGAGGTTGTGCTCTGATACCACCTGTAACAACCCGTCCCATACCGGGTGTCACTATAGCTTCGGTCCCTACCGGGACTAGTGGGGTTGGGCCCACCACACTCCGACTGATAGTCTGGCCCCACTGTACCACCATTTAACCTTTTAGCGTGCTTCGTGCAGTCGCTCACACGCACCCTGAGAAACTTCCCAGGGGGTCACCCATCCCTAGATTGCCCCAAGTCAAGCACGCTTAACTTCGGAGTTTCTATAGATGGACTCCCGAAAAGGTAGCTCGACCTTGGTGATATGAGTAGTACTATCAATCCTTTTATACGATTATTAGCCTGACACGCCCATACATTGTCAGTCTCAGGATCCCCTCTCATTCTGGTGTTGGATCGGTTCGTTCATGTACCCCTTCGCCTAGAAGCCTGCCAGGAGCCGCTCATTGTCCGTGCACCCTGGCACAGGCGATCATTCCCCGCCCTCTTCGGCCCCGGGCGTCACACAAAGATCGTAGTCGACGGCGATGAGAAATTCGATCATACGATTCTTCCAAACTACGTAGTTCGTGCCATCGAAGAGAGGCGGCCTAGAGTGGGATTGACCCTCTTCAAAAACATCACTCGAAAAAGCCATTAGATCTTAACTCAGGCGTGTTAGGCCTTTCGTTGAGTAACCTGGCTCTGATACCAAATGAAGTGTAAAATATGCCTAAGAGGGGGGGTGAATTAGGCAATAAAAATTTTGGCTTGTTCTTCTTTGAAAAATAATTTTCTTTAAGAAGAAATATGCAGAGTATTGTTATTTCCCAGAAAGCAGTACGAGTACCCAAGTTATTGTAATACAACTGCGGTATAATCCTGTCCTTGGGATGTGATCTCCCAAGAGTTCCAATCAATCACTAGGTATTACCGGTTCTGGTTACAAAAATGATTGACCCTTACACAACCGAAGCACTTTGGAAACTAGACCTCCACCTAGGCTGTTGCACGCCATGTTTCGATCCACGTCGTTTACCCAGGAAACCAATTCCCCGACTGGATGCAGCTTGCTACCGAAGGGCCACCGAATCCACCAAATTCGTCCCTCCACGTGCGAAAGACTCCAACCGTGCTCCTTTGTGCGCTCAACACGTTCGCAGACACAACACGTCCCGAAGACAAGGGTTATGGATAGGGTGTTGCTAAAGATTGCTCACGGGTACAGATTCGCAAATTTAAGCTCAACACAAACTACGAATGAATCGCAAATTAACGCTCAATCACTCTAAGGAATTCGACAGCTTGTATGTTCGTTGTGTACCCATCAACGTGAAGTGTTTTTCTATATAGACCACGAATAGCTTCTTCACTTCACAATGAAAGTTAAGCTCAGAATATGCAAGAGAAAGCTCAATAATCACGTGCATTAACTCAAAGAATCATGCCAAGAATAAACCAATTAAGCTCAACTGTCATCTTGAATTCTTACCATAAATACCACAGTCTTACTTACATTCCAAGGTAATCTCATCCGTTGTCAGCACATTCCATATATAATTCCACTCAGCATATTATCAATGGTAAGTTCAATCAACTGATTTCTTTCCCAAAATATGATAGCCAATTCGCACAGAGAAAGATTTGATTTACTGAGTATAATGCAAAGCATACTTTCCATGTATGGTGATCTCATCCGATTTCAGCACATTCCAAAAATAGACTCAATCAGCATCTTACCACATATGAGCCCAATCAATTAATCACTTTCCAAAATATAAATCCTAAGTCGCATAAGGAAAGATCGATCATGATTCACTGATTTAAGAGTCAAATAATATCGCACTCAACGGATATATCATTGATATTCTTTCCTAAAATAGATCAATCACATGTAGCACTTAATCAGAATATCTTTTCCATATATACAACATAGTCATTCATATCCGGGTGATCACATCGATATTCCTTCCTAAAATAACTCAATCACGTTTTCAGCTCAATCAGAATATCTTTTCCATATGTAGCACACATTCATATCCGGGTGATCAAATGATATTCTTTCCTAAAATAACTTATTCTCGCAGACAGTTCACATATCACTCAGCATAATATATTTTCCATATATAGCACGCAATGAGATTCCATTCATACGAAAACGTTCATAACCAGGTGATCACATAAATATTCCAGTTAAGAACAAGATCACACAAATTCGATTTTCTTAACAGTTTAATCACATTTAAGCGCTTAGTCGAACATTTTTACATACTTAAACATTATATAACATGCATATCGAGTTTGTAATTTGTACCCCCCAATTTACATAATTACTTGGAATAATCAAAACTCTCATAGTCAAGGACCAAAAAGGTCTACAATCTCCCCATTTTTGATGATGACAAGTAATTAATGCCTATCTTAAGCATATGAGTACACTCGATATGAAATCATTTAAGCACGTAGTATGTTTAAGTATCAAAGCATGTGACATATGATCAGGGCAAATAATTTTATCAGATTTCAAAGCATGCTCCCCCTGTCTAATTGCTAATAATCCTCTGTAAAGCATTGTCGCAAAGATTTAGCAATTACCAGGTTATATCAAATGGAACATCACAAGCTACCATGGAATGTCTCAAGTTATCACATCACATCACATCAGTTTGCTCCCCTGCCTATGTGCGGAATTCATTAATCCTTAAGAAATCACAAACTCAAGCACAGAGGGATTAAGACATAAGCATATAAAAGGAAGCCGATAGTACTAATCGCATTCCAAGATAACTAAGGGCCAAAAAAGTTAACGACTCAACACCAAACCAAAAACACCCAAAACACGGCATTAATTGCCCAAAATTCTCCCCTTCAGCATAAAAAAGGAGGGATCCAAACACCACTAATTTACCAAAAACGTGCAACTTACCACAACCTACTAACCCAAAAACCAGCAAAATAAAACAACTTAGTACTAAGCGCAGACGAAACTAGGCATACTAGAGCTAGGAGATCATTGGGGATCAAAGTTCTAAGGGCTGGAATCACTATCAGATGAGGCAGATGAGGATTCAGTGATATCCAGAGCCGTGGAGATCTCCTTCATAAACTTTTTAACCCTTTTAACGTGCTGTGAGATCTCATCGAACTTCTTCCTATTATCATCTTTGATGCCTTTGATACTCCGTTTCAAATCAGTTATGGTTACCTGCTCGTAGTCGCTCTCTTGATCCGTTTTGTTCCTGATTTCGAACGAGTGGCTTTTGGAGAGATTGGGGATTTGATCAGAGCAGACTTTTGCTTCTTGTCAGAGACAGATTCGGCATCTTTGGTTTTTTCATCATGATTGAGATCGAAGGATAGAAAGGCCGGAAACTTCTTGGATAAGAATGAAAGGATTTTGGAGTGATGTGATAACGATTAGACGTTAGGCGGAGAAGAAAAAGATTTCAAATTTTGAATTTCAGATCATGGCTGGATAAGGAAACTGCCATTAGATGGAATTAAATGAAGATCTGAGGATATATCGCGGAGATTAAGGAATGAAATAAGGACTAAGATCAGAGTACAAAAATATAAGGAATTTTTGGCTAAAAATAGATTTTGACATAGGTATCGAAGAATGAAAAAGAATAAGCTCCCTATGAGTGGAAAGGATCTGAATAGATAAGGAAAATATAATAAAGGAAAAATTTGTTAATAGAATCAAGGAATAAATCGAGGAGATCCTAAAAGATAATATCAAGGAAATACTAAGGGCTAGCATATCTAGTCATCTTTCTTATTTGAGCTCAATAATTCCTAATCTGTCGCGAATATCACAGAATCTACTCTCAATAAGGGGTTTCGTGAAGATATCAGCCAACTGATCATTAGTTCCTACGAAGTTCACGCTGATATTCCCTTTCTGAACATGATCTCGAATAAAATGATGTTTCACCTCTATATGCCTAGTTCGAGAGTGGTGTACGGGATTCTTAGTGATACTAATGGCACTAGTACTATCACAATTTGTTTCCGACTGGACCAAGTTATAAGGGAATTCCCTAGTATTTGGCAAGTACCACTAGTGCTTTTCCTATCTTCCCTAGAATCGGCGTAATCCGCGTCCGAGTATCCCATTAATGGGAATTCCTTGGAATTTGGATACCACATACCATTCCTTTCAAATATCTAAGTATCCGCTTGACTGCTGTCAAGTGAGATTCACTAGGACTCGATTGATATCTAGAACATAGACCAGTAGCAAACATAATATCGGGTCTGCTTGCCGTAAGGTAGAGCAAACTTCCGATCATACCTCTATACTTAGTTTGGTCAAAGGGCGTACCTTGTTCATCACTGTCAATTTTAGCGGTCTGATGCATAGGAGTGGGAAGTACCTTGGAATCAGCCATTCCGAATTTTTCAAGTAGTTCATTCGTGTACTTCGTTTGAGATATGAATGTTCCCGTATCCAACTGCTTGATTTGCAATCGAAGGAAATACGTGAGTTCTCCCATAAGGCTCATCTCAAATTCCTGTTGCATAGACTTAGAAAAATTCTCGCAAAGAGTGAGGTCAGTGCTACCAAATATGATATCATCAACGTATATCTGCACAAGTAGTATGTGATTCCCTTCGCACTTTATAAACAGAGTGTTATCTATTGTTCCTGTTGTAAAGCCCATGTCTAGTAAAAACCTACTCAATCTTTCATACCATGCCCTAAGGGCCTGTTTTAAACCATATAAAGCTTTGTTTAATTTAAAGACGTGATTTGAAAATTCTTCTTTTTCAAAATCGGGAGGTTGTTCGACAAAGACTTCCTCATTTATAAAACCATTTAAAAATGCACTTTTCACGTCCATTTGAAAAAGCTTAAATCTTTTAAAAGATGCGTATGCAAGCAAAATGCGTATTGACTCAAGCCTAGCTACGGGTGCAAAGGTTTCTTGAAAATCAATACCTTCTTCTTGGGAATAACCTTTGGCAACTAACCTGGCCTTATTTCGTGTCACGTTACCGTTCTCATCCAGTTTGTTGCGAAACACCCACTTCATGCCTATTATGGACTTGTCGTTAGGTCTTTCCACAAGAGTCCACACTTGGCTCTTTTTGAATTGTGTTAGCTCTTCTTCCATGGCAGTCACCCACGATTCATCGTTAAGCGCTTCATTCACTGTCTTAGGTCCCATGGTTGATAACAGCACGTCATGTGATTCCTCAGTAATATCGTTTCGCGCAGTTGCTCTCGTTTTGATTCCTGAAGTGATATTTCCTATGACATGTTCAGTGGGATGGCTGGAAGCATGTTTGAATTTTCTACGCTGTTGTTCATCTGAAGCCTCAGGTTCCTCTGACTCAGTATCTAGTTCCAATGGAATTGCGTTCGTTCCTTTGTCAGTAACCTGTATATCTGTAGGAGACACAACTATACCTTCCTCAGTAGCATCTGCGTTAGGAAATTCATCAAACGTAACATGCACAGATTCTTGAACAGTCTTCTTCCTATTATTAAACACTCTAAAAGCTTTGGAATGAAGGTTCTAACCTAGGAATATCCCTTCATCTACCTTGGAATCAATTTTTCCCTTTTATTCCTATCATTCAAAATGAAACATTTGCAGCCAAATACATGGAAATATCCTATGTTAGGGGTTTTATCGTTCCAAAGTTCATAGGGAGTTCCCTTAATAATCGGTCTAAGGAAAATCCTATTCGAGACATAACATACCGTACTAACAGCTTCGGCCCAAAAATGTTTTGGAGTATTATATTCGCTCAACATAGTCCTAGCCATTTCTTGTAGTACTCTATTTTTCCTCTCGACCACTCCGTTCTGTTGAGGCGTAATAGGGGCTGAAAAATTATGACTATAACCATTTTCGTCACAAAAATTACTATCAAATTCTAGACCGTTATCACTCCTAATCTTACGAACTCTCATCTCTTTCTCATTTTCTAGCCTCTTAATCAGCGGAGCAAGATTATCTAAAGCCTCATTTTTGTGCGCAAGAAATAAGACCCATGTGTATCTAGTATAGTCGTCTACGATAACAAAGGCATATCGCTTACCTTTCACTGACATAACCTGTACCGGACCAAAAAGGTCAAGATGCAGCAGTTCCAGTGGTCTGGACGTAGATATCACATTCTTAGGCTTAAAGGACGTCTTAGTCTGTTTCCCCATTTGGCACGCTTTGCAAATTCTGTCCTTGGTGGCTTTCATATCTGGAATACCTCTCACCAATTCATTGCATGATATGTGAGTCATTAGTTCCATGTTGGCATGTCCCAACCGTCTGTGCCATAACCATGTGATATCCTGCGTAACTGGTATACACTTGACGTTCTGGTTAGCAATATCATCCAAAGTGATACAATAAATGTTGCCATGTCAAGCCGCTAAACACAATCTCATCACCCTTTTGACAAGGCACTTGTCTTTGGCGAAGGCTACGGTATGTCCATCATCACATAGTTGGCTGATGCTAATTAAATTATGTTCTAAGATCCTAACAAACCGTACATTATCTATAGTGATATTTAAATTGTTACCGACAGTACCCACTCCCACGTTTTGGCTTTTGCGTCGTTAGCGTACGAAACGTATCCTCCATCAACCGCCTTTAACGACACAAAATTACCTATATCACCTGTCATGTGGCGGGAGCACCCGCTGTCGAGATACCACTTGCTTTTCTTCTGGAATTCTTCCTTCGTACCTGTAGAAAGAAGTACTCTTCTGAGGTACCCAATTTTTGTTGGGTCCTAACATGTTAGCGGGGAAATAACTTCTGTTAACATATGAGATATTATTCTGCATAGACGGTGATCTCCTGTTAGATTCAGATACAACAACGGCATTTACAGGTGACTTCTTAGGTCTCCAAACATACTTAGCTTTATCAACTTTCTTTAAAGGACAGTTGTATGCATAATGACCATTTCTACCACAACAGAAACACTTAAGCTTAGGCACAGAATGTTTAGCATGATTTCCTTCAGTGGAATAACCTATCCCTGACTTACTAATATTTCTAGGGGTACTTAACAGCATATCTAGGTTCTGCTTACCCTCAAGGAGCCTATCAACTTTCTGTTTTTCTCTATCTAAGGAATTCCTCAGTTCTACGATATCTCTGGATAAGTCACTTTTTTCTTTTCTATTTTCTCACAGTCACATGGAATTTCCTCTTTCTTAGCAGTAACTAACTCTTCTTTCAAACGTGAGATCTCTAGATCAACCTCATGTTTTTCCTTAGCTAGTTCGTCTCGCTGCCTTATCAGTTCCTTATTCAAGGAATTTAGTGACTTAATCTTTCTCTCTGCTTTTTGAAGTAACTTACACAAATCTTCATTACTTTCTTCTATATCAGAAACAGATGAGTCACTTTCATAACCATATAAATTGTTTAGGATATGAAGTTTCTCAATGGAGGAAGAGTGAGATACCTGATCCTCGTCAGCCATATAAGCGTTATCCTCGTCTTCACTTTGTTCCATTTCAGAGTCGTTAGATTCTGTCACCATGGCCTTCTGCTTCCTTGGTTTCTTATCGTTATTTGTTGGGCATTCATGTGCATAGTGGCCTGGTTTGTTGCACCGAAAGCATTTCTAAAATTTCTTCCCTGACGTGGAGATTCCCTTGTTTTTGTTCTGGAATTTGCTGGAGTTCCCTTTGAATCTCCTTTTCTGTTCAAATCTTTCAAATCTCTTTGTAAGCATGGCTAGGTCGTTCATCAGGCCTTCTCGTTCATCGTCAGAATCGGATTCTTCTTGGTTGGATTTGAATGCAATAGACTTCTGATTTTTGGTTTGCGACTTCTCATTCATTGACATTTGAATCATCTCGTAGGAGATAAGCGATCCAATCAGTTCGGAGATGCTCAGTGCTTCTAGATCCTTTGCTTTGTATATGGCAGTAACCTTGGCATTCCATTCTCGTGGCAGTGATCTCAGTATCTTTCTGACTTGTACACTGTCAGGAACCTTCTTTCCAAGAGAAAACATTTGGTTGATGATTCCCATGAATCTGGCATACATCTGGCTTATATTCTCGTCAGATTCCATCGAAAACAGTTCATACTGATGGGTGAGCAGAGCCAATCTTTCTTGCACAACTCGTTGGGTTCCTTCATGAGTAACTTGGAGCATATCCCACATAGCCTTTGCCGATGAGCAGGAACTGACCCGAATGTATTCCTCTCGTGTGAGTGCGCATGCGAGCATGTTTTTCGTCTTTGCGTTTCGCGTGATTCCCCTTTTGTCATCAGCATTGTATTCTTTGGCAGCCTTGTTCCATCTTCTTTCACAGCCGTGTATGGTCCGTTGATGATTGTCTCCCAAAGATCGTAGTCAACAGCAATGAGAAATTCGATCATACGAGTCCTCCAAACGGCGTAGTTCGTGCCATCGAAGAGAGGCGGCCTAGAGTGGGATTGACCCTCTTCAAAAACATCACTCGAAAAAGCCATTAGATCTTAACTCAGGCGTGTTAGGCCTTTCGTTGAGTAACCTGGCTCTGATACCAAATGAAGTGTAAAATATGCCTAAGAGGGGGGTGAATTAGGCAATAAAAATTTTGGCTTGTTCTTCTTTGAAAAATAATTTTCTTTAAGAAGAAATATGCAGAGTATGTTATTTCCCAGAAAGCAGTACGAGTACCCAAGTTATTGTAATACAACTGCGGTATAATCCTGTCCTTGGGATGTGATCTCCCAAGAGTTCCAATCAATCACTAGGTATTACCGGTTCTGGTTACAAAATGATTGACCCTTACACAACCGAAGCACTTTGGAAATTAGACCTCCACCTAGGCTGTTGCACGCCATGTTTCGATCCACGTCGTTTACCCAGGAAACCAATTCCCCCGACTGGATGCAGCTTGCTACCGAAGGGCCACCGAATCCACCAAATTCGTTCCTCCACGTGCGAAAGACTCCAACCGTGCTCCTTTGTGCGCTCAACACTTTCGCAGACACAACACGTCCCGAAGACAAGGGTTTTGGATAGGGTGTTGCTAAAGATTGCTCACGGGTACAGATTCGCAAATTTAAGCTCAACACAAACTACGAATGAATCGCAAATTAACGCTCAATCACTCTAAGGAATTCGACAGCTTGTATGTTCGTTGTGTACCCATCAACGTGAAGTGTTTTCTTCTATATAGACCACGAATAGCTTCTTCACTTCACAATGAAAGTTAAGCTCAGAATATGCAAGAGAAAGCTCAATAATCACGTGCATTAACTCAAAGAATCATGCCAAGAATAAACCAATTAAGCTCAACTGTCATCTTGAATTCTTACCATAAATACCACAGTCTTACTTACATTCCAAGGTAATCTCATCCGTTGTCAGCACATTCCATATATAATTCCACTCAGCATATTATCAATGGTAAGTTCAATCAACTGATTTCTTTCCCCAAAATATGATAGCCAATTCGCACAGAGAAAGATTTGATTTACTGAGTATAATGCAAAGCATACTTTCCATGTATGGTGATCTCATCCGATTTCAGCACATTCCAAAAATAGAGCCCAATCAATTAATCACTTTCCAAAATATAAATCCTAAGTCGCATAAGGAAAGATCGATCATGATTCACTGATTTAAGAGTCAAATAATATCGCACTCAACGGATATATCATTGATATTCTTTCCTAAAATAGATCAATCACATGTAGCACTTAATCAGAATATCTTTTCCATATATACAACATAGTCATTCATATCCGGGTGATCACATCGATATTCCTTTCTAAAATAACTCAATCACGTTTTCAGCTCAATCAGAATATCTTTTCCATATGTAGCACACATTCATATCCGGGTGATCAAATGATATTCTTTCCTAAAATAACTTATTCTCGCAGACAGTTCACATATCACTCAGCATAATATATTTTCCATATATAGCACGCAATGAGATTCCATTCATACGAAAACGTTCATAACCAGGTGATCACATAAATATTCCAGTTAAGAACAAGATCACACAAATTCGATTTTCTTAACAGTTTAATCACATTTAAGCGCTTAGTCGAACATTTTTACATACTTAAACATTATATAACATGCATATCGAGTTTTGTAATTTGTACCCCCCAATTTACATAATTACTTGGAATAATCAAAACTCTCATAGTCAAGGACCAAAAAGGTCTACAATCTCCCCATTTTTGATGATGACAAGTAATTAATGCCTATCTTAAGCATATGAGTACACTCGATATGAAATCATTTAAGCACGTAGTATGTTTAAGTATCAAAGCATGTGACATATGATCAGGGCAAATAATTTTATCAGATTTCAAAGCATGCTCCCCCTGTCTAATTGCTAATAATCCTCTGTAAAGCATTGTCGCAAAGATTTAGCAATTACCAGGTTATATCAAATGGAACATCACAAGCTACCATGGAATGTCTCAAGTTATCACATCACATCACATCAGTTTGCTCCCCCTGCCTATGTGCGGAATTCATTAATCCTTAAGAAATCACAAACTCAAGCACAGAGGGATTAAGACATAAGCATATAAAAGGAAGCCGATAGTACTAATCGCATTCCAAGATAACTAAGGGCCAAAAAAGTTAACGACTCAACACCAAACCAAAAACACCCAAAACACGGCATTAATTGCCCAAAATTCTCCCCCTTCAGCATAAAAAAGGAGGGATCCAAAACACCACTAATTTACCAAAAACGTGCAACTTACCACAACCTACTAACCCAAAAACCAGCAAAATAAAACAACTTAGTACTAAGCGCAGACGAAACTAGGCATACTAGAGCTAGGAGATCATTGGGGATCAAAGTTCTAAGGGCTGGAATCACTATCAGATGAGGCAGATGAGGATTCAGTGATATCCAGAGCCGTGGAGATCTCCTTCATAAACTTTTTAACCCTTTTAACGTGCTGTGAGATCTCATCGAACTTCTTCCTATTATCATCTTTGATGCCTTTGATACTCCGTTTCAAATCAGTTATGGTTACCTGCTCGTAGTCGCTCTCTTGATCCGTTTTGTTCCTGATTTCGAACGAGTGGCTTTTGGAGAGATTGGGGATTTGATCAGAGCAGACTTTTGCTTCTTGTCAGAGACAGATTCGGCATCTTTGGTTTTTTCATCATGATTGAGATCGAAGGATAGAAAGGCCGGAAACTTCTTGGATAAGAATGAAAAGGATTTTGGAGTGATGTGATAACGA
Organism: Craterostigma plantagineum; assembly: GCA_027422505.1. Lineage (NCBI taxonomy): Eukaryota > Viridiplantae > Streptophyta > Magnoliopsida > Lamiales > Linderniaceae > Craterostigma > Craterostigma plantagineum. Next base: position 26,994,258 of record JAPQWV010000003.1, on the reverse strand, counting down.
TTAGACGTTAGGCGGAGAAGAAAAAGATTTCAAAATTTGAATTTCAGATCATGGCTGGATAAGGAAACTGCCATTAGATGGAATTAAATGAAGATCTGAGGATATATCGCGGAGATTAAGGAATGAAATAAGGACTAAGATCAGAGTACAAAAATATAAGGAATTTTTGGCTAAAAATAGATTTTGACATAGGTATCGAAGAATGAAAAAGAATAAGCTCCCTATGAGTGGAAAGGATCTGAATAGATAAGGAAAATATAATAAAGGAAAAATTTGTTAATAGAATCAAGGAATAAAATCGAGGAGATCCTAAAAGATAATATCAAGGAAATACTAAGGGCTAGCATATCTAGTCATCTTTCTTATTTGAGCTCAATAATTCCTAATCTGTCGCGAATATCACAGAATCTACTCTCAATAAGGGGTTTCGTGAAGATATCAGCCAACTGATCATTAGTTCCTACGAAGTTCACGCTGATATTCCCTTTCTGAACATGATCTCGAATAAAATGATGTTTCACCTCTATATGCCTAGTTCGAGAGTGGTGTACGGGATTCTTAGTGATACTAATGGCACTAGTACTATCACAATTTGTTTCCGACTGGACCAAGTTATAAGGGAATTCCCTAGTATTTGGCAAGTACCACTAGTGCTTTTCCTATCTTCCCTAGAATCGGCGTAATCCGCGTCCGAGTATCCCATTAATGGGAATTCCTTGGAATTTGGATACCACATACCATTCCTTTCAAATATCTAAGTATCCGCTTGACTGCTGTCAAGTGAGATTCACTAGGACTCGATTGATATCTAGAACATAGACCAGTAGCAAACATAATATCGGGTCTGCTTGCCGTAAGGTAGAGCAAACTTCCGATCATACCTCTATACTTAGTTTGGTCAAAGGGCGTACCTTGTTCATCACTGTCAATTTTAGCGGTCTGATGCATAGGAGTGGGAAGTACCTTGGAATCAGCCATTCCGAATTTTTCAAGTAGTTCATTCGTGTACTTCGTTTGAGATATGAATGTTCCCGTATCCAACTGCTTGATTTGCAATCGAAGGAAATATGTGAGTTCTCCCATAAGGCTCATCTCAAATTCCTGTTGCATAGACTTAGAAAAATTCTCGCAAAGAGTGAGGTCAGTGCTACCAATATGATATCATCAACGTATATCTGCACAAGTAGTATGTGATTCCCTTCGCACTTTATAAACAGAGTGTTATCTATTGTTCCTGTTGTAAAGCCCATGTCTAGTAAAAACCTACTCAATCTTTCATACCATGCCCTAGGGGCCTGTTTTAAACCATATAAAGCTTTGTTTAATTTAAAGACGTGATTTGAAAATTCTTCTTTTTCAAAATCGGGAGGTTGTTCGACAAAGACTTCCTCATTTATAAAACCATTTAAAAATGCACTTTTCACGTCCATTTGAAAAAGCTTAAATCTTTTAAAAGATGCGTATGCAAGCAAAATGCGTATTGACTCAAGCCTAGCTACGGGTGCAAAGGTTTCTTGAAAATCAATACCTTCTTCTTGGGAATAACCTTTGGCAACTAACCTGGCCTTATTTCGTGTCACGTTATCGTTCTCATCTAGTTTGTTGCGAAACACCCACTTCATGCCTATTATGGACTTGTCGTTAGGTCTTTCCACAAGAGTCCACACTTGGCTCTTTTTGAATTGTGTTAGCTCTTCTTCCATGGCAGTCACCCACGATTCATCGTTAAGCGCTTCATTCACTGTCTTAGGTCCCATGGTTGATAACAGCACGTCATGTGATTCCTCAGTAATATCGTTTCGCGCAGTTGCTCTCGTTTTGATTCCTGAAGTGATATTTCCTATGACATGTTCAGTGGGATGGCTGGAAGCATGTTTGAATTTTCTACGTTGTTGTTCATCTGAAGCCTCAGGTTCCTCTGACTCAGTATCTAGTTCCAATGGAATTGCGTTCGTTCCTTTGTCAGTAACCTGTATATCTGTAGGAGACACAACTATACCTTCCTCAGTAGCATCTGCGTTAGGAAATTCATCAAACGTAACATGCACAGATTCTTGAACAGTCTTCTTCCTATTATTAAACACTCTAAAAGCTTTGGAATGAAGGTTCTAACCTAGGAATATCCCTTCATCTACCTTGGAATCAAATTTTTCCCTTTTATTCCTATCATTCAAAATGAAACATTTGCAGCCAAATACATGGAAATATCCTATGTTAGGGGTTTTATCGTTCCAAAGTTCATAGGGAGTTCCCTTAATAATCGGTCTAAGGAAAATCCTATTCGAGACATAACATACCGTACTAACAGCTTCGGCCCAAAAATGTTTTGGAGTATTATATTCGCTCAACATAGTCCTAGCCATTTCTTGTAGTACTCTATTTTTCCTCTCGACCACTCCGTTCTGTTGAGGCGTAATAGGGGCTGAAAAATTATGACTATAACCATTTTCGTCACAAAAATTACTATCAAATTCTAGACCGTTATCACTCCTAATCTTACGAACTCTCATCTCTTTCTCATTTTCTAGCCTCTTAATCAGCGGAGCAAGATTATCTAAAGCCTCATTTTTGTGCGCAAGAAATAAGACCCATGTGTATCTAGTATAGTCGTCTACGATAACAAAGGCATATCGCTTACCTTTCACTGACATAACCTGTACCGGACCAAAAAGGTCAAGATGCAGCAGTTCCAGTGGTCTGGACGTAGATATCACATTCTTAGGCTTAAAGGACGTCTTAGTCTGTTTCCCCATTTGGCACGCTTTGCAAATTCTGTCCTTGGTGGCTTTCATATCTGGAATACCTCTCACCAATTCATTGCATGATATGTGAGTCATTAGTTCCATGTTGGCATGTCCCAACCGTCTGTGCCATAACCATGTGATATCCTGCGTAACTGGTATACACTTGACGTTCTGGTTAGCAATATCATCCAAAGTGATACAATAAATGTTGCCATGTCAAGCCGCTAAACACAATCTCATCACCCTTTTGACAAGGCACTTGTCTTTGGCGAAGGCTACGGTATGTCCATCATCACATAGTTGGCTGATGCTAATTAAATTATGTTCTAAGATCCTAACAAACCGTACATTATCTATAGTGATATTTAAATTGTTACCGACAGTACCCACTCCCACGTTTTGGCTTTTGCGTCGTTAGCGTACGAAACGTATCCTCCATCAACCGCCTTTAACGACACAAAATTACCTATATCACCTGTCATGTGGCGGGAGCACCCGCTGTCGAGATACCACTTGCTTTTCTTCTGGAATTCTTCCTTCGTACCTGTAGAAAGAAGTACTCTTCTGAGGTACCCAATTTTTGTTGGGTCCTAACATGTTAGCGGGGAAATAACTTCTGTTAACATATGAGATATCATTCTGCATAGACGGTGATCTCCTGTTAGATTCAGATACAACAACGGCATTTACAGGTGACTTCTTAGGTCTCCAAACATACTTAGCTTTATCAACTTTCTTTAAAGGACAGTTGTATGCATAATGACCATTTCTACCAAAACAGAAACACTTAAGCTTAGGCACAGAATGTTTAGCATGATTTCCTTCAGTGGAATAACCTATCCCTGACTTACTAATATTTCTAGGGGTACTTAACAGCATATCTAGGTTCTGCTTACCCTCAAGGAGCCTATCAACTTTCTGTTTTTCTCTATCTAAGGAATTCCTCAGTTCTACGATATCTCTGGATAAGTCACTTTTTTTCTTTTCTATTTTCTCACAGTCACATGGAATTCCCTCTTTCTTAGCAGTAACTAACTCTTCTTTCAAACGTGAGATCTCTAGATCAACCTCATGTTTTTCCTTAGCTAGTTCGTCTCGCTGCCTTATCAGTTCCTTATTCAAGGAATTTAGTGACTTAATCTTTCTCTCTGCTTTTTGAAGTAACTTACACAAATCTTCATTACTTTCTTCTATATCAGAAACAGATGAGTCACTTTCATAACCATATAAATTGTTTAGGATATGAAGTTTCTCAATGGAGGAAGAGTGAGATACCTGATCCTCGTCAGCCATATAAGCGTTATCCTCGTCTTCACTTTGTTCCATTTCAGAGTCGTTAGATTCTGTCACCATGGCCTTCTGCTTCCTTGGTTTCTTATCGTTATTTGTTGGGCATTCATGTGCATAGTGGCCTGGTTTGTTGCACCGAAAGCATTTCTAAAATTTCTTCCCTGACGTGGAGATTCCCTTGTTTTTGTTCTGGAATTTGCTGGAGTTCCCTTTGAATCTCCTTTTCTGTTCAAATCTTTCAAATCTCTTTGTAAGCATGGCTAGGTCGTTCATCAGGCCTTCTCGTTCATCGTCAGAATCGGATTCTTCTTGGTTGGATTTGAATGCAATAGACTTCTGATTTTTGGTTTGCGACTTCTCATTCATTGACATTTGAATCATCTCGTAGGAGATAAGCGATCCAATCAGTTCGGAGATGCTCAGTGCTTCTAGATCCTTTGCTTTGTATATGGCAGTAACCTTGGCATTCCATTCTCGTGGCAGTGATCTCAGTATCTTTCTGACTTGTACACTGTCAGGAACCTTCTTTCCAAGAGAAAACATTTGGTTGATGATTCCCATGAATCTGGCATACATCTGGCTTATATTCTCGTCAGATTCCATCGAAAACAGTTCATACTGATGGGTGAGCAGAGCCAATCTTTCTTGCACAACTCGTTGGGTTCCTTCATGAGTAACTTGGAGCATATCCCACATAGCCTTTGCCGATGAGCAGGAACTGACCCGAATGTATTCCTCTCGTGTGAGTGCGCATGCGAGCATGTTTTTCGTCTTTGCGTTTCGCGTGATTCCCCTTTTGTCATCAGCATTGTATTCTTTGGCAGCCTTGTTCCATCTTCTTTCACAGCCGTGTATGGTCCGTTGATGATTGTCTCCCAAAGATCGTAGTCAACAGCAATGAGAAATTCGATCATACGAGTCCTCCAAACGGCGTAGTTCGTGCCATCGAAGAGAGGCGGCCTAGAGTGGGATTGACCCTCTGCAAAAACATCACTCGAAAAAGCCATTAGATCTTAACTCAGGCGTGTTAGGCCTTTCGTTGAGTAACCTGACTCTGATACCAAATGAAGTGTAAAATATGCCTAAGAGTGGGGGTGAATTAGGCAATAAAAATTTTGGCTTGTTCTTCTTTGAAAAATATTTTTCTTTAAGATGAAATATGCAGAGTATGTTATTTCCCAGAAAGCAGTACGAGTACCCAAGTTGTTGTAATACCCGTAAAATTTGGTACGGGATTTTGATGTAAATTAAATCTATAATTTTCTGGGTTAGAAGGTCTAACAAAGAAATTTCAAGTGGTAGGATGAATAAATGAATCTCTAAGAATTCGAATTTAATTTGAAAATATCCAAGGAGTTAAATAGAATCTATGATGCACAAATAAATTCGATTTGGGCTGTCATTAGTTGACTTGAATTTCGTATTAAAGCCCAAGTCATAAAGATATACTGAACAACGAGATTGCTGAAGGTTGAGGTAAATATCATTTACCACCTTGTCCTATCATAGATAGTTTCGATAGTTAGTACTTATCTAACAATCGATGACTATCCAAGTTTGTATAAGATAACCTTAAAAGCGAAAAGAAGAAAGTAAGCTGAACGAGAGGGAACTCCATCAAATACTACGAGGATAATAGCACAAGAGGCTTGATAATTCATAACTCATAGACTTGGGAGCACGGTAAAATCCTTTTACATTTAATACTCAGTTATTGTCATTATTTACATATGACTAGACGATCATATGAAGGCCTAGGAAGTTTTTGAAAGATACTATGTTGAGAAAACCCTAAATATTTCGAGTATTGTTTATAAGTAGTCGGAGGATATTAATTCTAAGACAATCGAAGCTGATAATCTTCTGTCTTTGGAATTCAGTATATCCTTCATAGAGTTAGTGTTTTAGGGTGTACCACATTCTGGTATCGAAATTGATTTTAAGACAAACGTGATAAGTACTGTTTATAGGGTTTTTGGAAGAATTGTTAGCTTTTGAAGGAATTGAGCAATTTACCACTGTATAAATGTCGTACACTTTAGGGTGTTCCAAGTCTTAGAATATTAAAATCATCTCGACAAAAGCTGTGTAGGTGTCCAAATGTTTTGAATATATATGTCGATACATGCTAATGGTAGGAAGATTTCGAAATGTATAATTGATAGATTTCGAGATATACATACATACATATATATATATATATACGTAATATATATATATATATATGTGTAATAGGAAGATTTCGAAATGTAAAGCAGATAGATTTTGAGGTATATATAATAAGAGGGTCTCGACATTTATAAGATCTCGATATTGTTTGGTGATCTCGATATTTACTTTTCAACAATGAGTTCTCGACACTGTATAGAGGTTTCGACAATAGACTTCGACTAATTGATCTCAAGACATAATAGATCTCGATATAAGTAATAGATCTCGACGTTATTTAGGATCTCGACATTGTTTGAAAATTCGTCATCATCATAGAAAGAATTCGACCCCATTATAGTTCTCGATATTTTAAAGATTTCGATATCCAGTATAAATTCATTAAGCTTTCAGTATTAAGGTTTCGACACTTAAAATAATTTCAGCATTTTAAAAAGTTTTCTACACTTAATAAATTTTCGGTATTTTAGGGTTTTGCTATTTCTAGGATTTCCGATATTTTAGGGTTTATTTATTTTTAGGGATTTCATTATTTTTAGGTTTTCATAAATTTTAGGGTTTGATAATTTTAAAATTTTCGAAATTTATATGACCTAGTAAATATATTAATATAAACATATTTATTATATTCAGAGGATCGATATATAGGAACTACACCGGACTTCTTATTTGACAATAGCAGGAGGACAGGTAGGTGGATCATCCATCTACAATACGTAAACACATACGTGAATTATGTGTTTTCATGTGATTCTGTGATTTACGTGACTTATATGATTTATGTGTTTACATGTTCTACGTACGTTTTATATAAATCATACTTTTATGAGATTTTGTGAACATGCATGGCATGTGCATATCACGTTAGGGCGAGATATGGTTGTACCGTAGGATGACGGTAAGGATATGAGATATTGACGTACGGGGTAAAACGAGATGTTTGTGATTGGTGACTCTTAGAGGAGTCGAGGTTGGGCTCACTGGGCACCTGGCGGAGACAGACGTGATCGATATGTCTACTCGGACGTGATCGATTCGAGGTGCATACCGCCGGATGAGATTTTTGATTGGTGCGGGAGATATACGACCTGGTAGGAGGCCATTGACGTGATCGATCAGTGCACTACCGGTGTAGCTCGCCGCGAGACTTGGGGGTGGCCTCCCTGTAGTCTATTGCGCGCGGAGGTGTCGAGCCTAACCTAGGGCCCTGTATTGTGTGAAATAGGAACGTGGGAAAAGAAAGAGTGTGCATCATATCATGTTGTGAGATATTGGGATTGGGGTTGAGTGCACACTTGCATACATGCATTTTATTCACCTACTGGGCAAATTGCTCAGTGTTTACGTGTTGTAGGTACTGAGTCTGACGCTGATATGCGTCGAGACTGAGGCGGCTGGTGGCGGTGCTCCACGGACTTCTGAGGGCGGGGCGGTACATGGATGAAGACCTGTGGAGCGGCATTAGGGATTTTGTTCTTTTGATATTTTGGGGCTTCGGCCCGTGTATAGCGATAACGATGTAGACAGACTTTTACAGATATATATTATTTTAGGAAAAAGTTTTAATTAGACGGGCCTTCCGCGGCTTACGTTGCGGAAATCCGCCACTAATCGTAATTAGAAAAGTAGGGTCGCCACAGTTATCTCCCTAATCCTGATTCACAAAATGTCAGTTATTTTCAGAACTCGTTTCAACGATATCACCGTGTTATCTTCTGGTGTCCCCGATTTGTCTCACAGAAAAATAAATAGCAGAAAGTAAAGTGAGACGGGATTTTTATACAGGTTATATCCCCAACTGGGGTTTAATCCTGTCCTTGGGATGTGATCTCCCAAGAGTTCCAATCAATCACTAGGTATTACCGGTTCTGGTTACAAAATGATTGACCCTTACACAACCAAAGCACTTTGGAAACTAGACCTCCACCTAGGCTGTCGCACGCCAAGTTTCGATCCACGTCGTTTACCCAGGAAACCAATTCCCCGACTGGATGAGCTTGCTACCGAAGGGCCACCGAGTCCACCAAATTCGTCCCTCCACGTGCGAAATACTCCAACTGTGCTCCTTTGTGCGCTCAACACGTCCGCAGACACAACACGTCCGAAGACAAGGGTTTTGGATAGGGTGTTGCTAAAGATCGCTCCCGGGTACAGATTCGCAAATTTAAGCTCAACACAAACTACGAATGAATCGCAAATTAACGCTCAATAACTCTAAGGAATTCGACAGCTTGTATGTTCATTGTGTACCCATCAACGTGAAGTGTTTTCTTCTATATAGACCACGAATAGCTTCTTCACTTCACAAGGAAAGTTAAGCTCAGCATATGCAAGAGAAAGCTCAATAATCACGTGCATTAACTCAAAGAATCATGCCAAGAATAAACCAATTAAGCTCAACTGTCATCTTGAATTCTTACCATAAATACCACAGTCTTACTTACATTCCAAGGTAATCTCATCCGTTGTCAGCACATTCCATATATAATTCCACTCAGCATATTAACAATGGTAAGTTCAATCAACTGATTTCTTTCCCAAAATATGATAGCCAATTCGCACAGAGAAAGATTTGATTTACTGAGTATAATGCAAAGCATACTTTCCATGTATGGTGATCTCATCCGATTTCAGCACATTCCATAAATAGACTCAATCAGCATCTTACCACATATGAGCCCAATCAATTAATCACTTTCCGAAATATAAATCCTAAGTCGCATAAGGAAAGATAGATCATGATTCACTGACTTAAGAGTCAAATAATATCGCACTCAACGCATATATCATTGGTATTCTTTCCTAAAATAGATCAATCACATGTAAGCACTTAATCAGAATATCTTTTCCATATATACAGCATAGTCATTCATATCCGGGTGATCACATCGATATTCCTTCCTAAAATAACTCAATCACGTTTTCAGCTCAATCAGAATATCTTTTCCATATATAGCACACATTCATATCCGTGTGATCAATTGATATTCTTCCCTAAAATAACTTATTCTCGCAGACAGTTCACATATCACTCAGCATAAGATATTTTCCATATATAGCACGCAATGAGATTCCATTCATACGAAAACGTTCATAACCAGGTGATCACATAAATATTCCAGTTAAGCACAAGATCACACAAATTCGATTTTATTAACAGTTTAATCACATTTAAGTGCTTAATCGAACATTTTCACATCCTTAAACACCATATAACATGCATATCGAGTTTTCTAATTTGTACCCCCCAATTTACATAATTACTTGGAATAATCAAAACTCTCATAGTCAAGAACCAAAAAGGTCTACAAAGGATATGCGAATGACATACTGAAGAATATAATGGAGGAAAGCAAGCCGCTAGCTACACCGATGAAACTTGGAATAAATGCAAGTGAATATCGAACTTTTGTGGGAAGTCTGCGGTACTTGACGTTCACGAGACCCGATATCGCTTACAGCATTGGAGTTGTTAGCCGCTACATAGAAGAACCAAGGCAGGCCATATCTCAAAGCAATCAAGAGAATTCTTCGATACACACGAGGAACACAGTCACTCTACATTCAAAGACGAGTGACATCAAATTGGTCGGATATTCAGATAGTGATTGGTGTGGATATATTGATGATCGCAGAAGCACGGGCGGCTACGTATTTTTTCTAGGGAGTACGACATTACATGGCTATCGAAGAAGCAACCGATCGTGACTCTATCAACATGTGAAGCAGAATATGTGGCGGCATCATGGTGTGTTTGTCACGCAGTATGGCTAAGAAATTTATTGCTCAAGTTAAATCTGCAACAAGATGAGCCAACCGAAATTCGAGTGGATAATAAGTCGACAATCGCGTTGGCGAAAAATCTTATCCATCATGAGAGAAGCAAGCATATGGATGCTCGGTTTCATTTTATCAGAGAGCACGTAAAAACGGAGAAGTGAAGATGATACATGTCGCTAGTCTAGACCAAGTTGCAGATATTTTTACGAAGCAGTTGCCGACGAGTACGTTTGAAAATTTGAAAAAGGTGACTGGGATGAAAGACCAAAAGAAATTGATATTAAGGGAGAAATTTGTGGAATAATCTCAATGGTCAAAATAAAATAAACAATAAAGACATATGAATACACGTGTCATGTGTGTATAAGAAATTAAAGAAAAATAAACACGTAAGGGGCTTAGTCATGCTTTAAAGAGGAGAAATAAAAATGATTTTGTATTCTTAAGTTCTCTAAATAATGTATGCGTATGGATCTTTGTAAAAGGGAGTGAAAGCAAGAATAAAAATATTATACGATAGGTGTTAGCGTGAAAGTAAAATACTTCTCCATCTCATGTTTCATGCACTTAAGAAATAAGAAAGCCAAGTGCAAGAGAATAACAAAGAAAAAATAAAGAGTCTTGTGATGATATCTCAAATTATTTTCGGCGTGTGAGCCTCGTTCAAGTACTCAAAAGAAAAACAACAGTCTGCATCTTCTAAAACTCGCCGTCCTCGAGACTAGCACTCCGCATAAAGGAAGAAAAAGCTCATACAAGAGGATAAAGAACTCCCACGCGGGAGAAACAAGAAAAAAAGCCGAACAAAAAAACGAAAGAAGAAATAAAAGCAAGAAATAAAGATGGTTTCCTCCCCGTCCTTCAAAATGGTGAGAAAGATGGGGAGATCATCGTTTTTTAGTTAGTTTTTTCGTTGCAGAACGAAGGAGAAAAAGTTGGAAGGGAGGGAGACCGACTCAATTCACCGTATTAGAAATAGTGAAATGCCCAAATTCCTCCTTTTCATGGTTGTAAAAATCGGCCTAGGCGCCCGCCTAGGCGCCGTCTAGTCGCTCATCGGACACCTACCGAGGCGAATACCACATAATCGGCCCCGATTAATTAACCAGGAGATTAATCGGCCTACTCGGGCGTTTAATCCGCCTAATCGGGCGATTAATCCGCCTACTCGGCGATTAAAAGAATTAATTCGCCAGTTATTACTTGTAATTTAAATATTAAAATTTTGTCTTACTAACACAAAAATTTGGACTAAAAAAGATATCGCAGCACAAGCCACTTAAATTAAGATGGCTTTCAGCTACTTCAACGAATTCATTCTTCCTAGGATGTGCTCTTATATAGAAAGACTTCAGCCACAATATCAATGAACAAATCGGTGTGGGACAAATACAAAGAACTGACCATTAATATACCAATAAGCTATATAGGTAAAAAGGAAGTCCAAGAAATCGGCTGGCCTAGTGGTTATGGGAAACTGATAAGTGTTAGCTTTCTCTTCGGTGAGGGTTCGACTCCAACATTGGATTATTTTTAGCTTTCTTTTTTAAAACACTTATGTAAATTAAAATATTGAACGAAATATAAACTTAAAAAAAAATAACTTCATCAGACATCATCTTAAATCGTCATTTTTATATTCTTGTATTTTATTGCATATTTATTTTGAATATTTGCAAAATTTTATAATATAGGTATATTTGATATAAAGAAAAATAATAATAAAAAATACATATACCGCCTAATTTCCGCCTAGAAACCGCCTAGACCCCGCCTAGGCGTCCTAGGCGCTAGGCCCTCCTCGGGCGCCTAGGTAGCGCCTAGCGATTTTTACAACCTTGCTCCTTTTACACCCCTAGGATAGGGAGAGCTTACTTCATTTATAAATGGCAAATCTTTACACATGCAATAACAACAACAGCTCAACGTACCACATAACTGATCAAGACACTAGTAATATAACTACAACCTCTTAAAACTGTTGTGGTGTCCCATTGTTGTTCTTCTGCTGCCTTTCCCTCTCCTTAAGGTACTGCTGCAACAATGGCGTCGGCGTCTGCTGACCCAACTCACCACCGTAATAATAATCAAGAAAACCCTTCTCCCAACTCCTCCCACCACGCTCGAACTGATGATCGCCGCCCCCATAAACGTACGCAGTCGGGTAAATCAACGGCCTCGGGATAAAACGTCTCCCCAACAGATCGTAATAAGAAGATTCGAAGCCCAAAACCTCGTTAGATCCAAACGCCCGACCATTCATCTGCTGACTGTTTCTGTAGTAGTGGTAGAGCCACTCAGACGAGCTCATCGGAGGCAAAAACGATGCGTAACCACCGTCGATCATTCCCGAGCTTGCGCTTATCCCACTCGGAGCAGCGCCTAATATTCCGTCTCCCGGCTCATTACCGGCAATCCCGCCCCTGTAATAGTCCGGAGAAATTCCCGTCGTCGGCCAGGGACGTTCCTCGGGAAGTAGCGGAGCAGAAGGGATGGGCAGAGTATGTGGAGAGGGCGATTCGTCGATCGGGCTCAGCTTCTCCTTTTTGCTGTCGCGGGGCTTCGGGCCCGCTTGCCCAGGCGGGACCCACGCGCTCAGCGAGGGCGGGCCAGGCGTGTCCTTATCGTGGCGATGGTGGTGGTGGTGGTGGAAGCTGAAAGAATAAGGAGAGTCGTCATCCGCAATAGTTTGACGCTGGCCTTCGGCGTAGAGTGACGTGGCGCGCCGTAAGGATTCGTCGAGGACGGCGGTGGGCTTTGTCTCCTCGAGGGGCGCGGAGTTACGCCTTGTAATAACGGGCTCGAAGACGATGATTTCTTCTTCGGCCGCCGCGCTTTGCTGTTGATCCGTCGTCAGATTTAGAGTCTTGTTAAAAGAGTTTAGCAGTCGATCTTCGACTCGAATCGCCTTCGTACAATTTTTAGAACGTTCTAGAACTTTCGACACGGCGAGAAATTGGCGATGAGAACGAGCGCGGTTCGTACCGTAGGAAAACCCCGTATCGGTTTCGAAGTTCAGATTTCGGTGAATATGAGCCAAAGGAGAAAACCCTCTCAATTCGTGGTCTTCCCAAAGAGCAGCAGCGCGATCGTTACGATCAGAAGCCATGAACTTATTATGATCCATTCTTTGTAAGAGGGCGGACAAAGCGGCTAGGAAGTAAGACAGTGATTTTTCAATCCTTTCGTCTTCGGCGAACGCCTCTAACGCATCGATTTTCTCGACCAACCACTCCGAGAAAACCAACACGGCTGGTAAGAGAGGGCAGCCGTTCTTTCTGTGGCACCTGTCGACGAGCCTGCCCGTCAATACGAAGATGGCAGAAATTGCGAGCGGTTTTATTGCAGGATTACGGTTTGGTTCTGATTTCTCTGCTTCTGAGGTTTCCGTGATGTTATGAAATAAGAAGATGAGTATCGAAACGATCTGAAGGGAGCGGTGAGGACCTTTCTTGGACGAATCCAAGCGCTGGTAAGATTCCAAGGAGGCGAAGAGATTTGTGTCGTCATTCGATTCGAGCAAAGCTTCGAGGCTGTAAAGCGTGGAAGAGAACGTGCTATTGAAGTCCTCGAAGCTGCTTAAGCCATAATAAATATATAAAAACGCAATCGAATTACTTCTAAAGGAGTTTTAAAAAAAATAGGCAAGGCGGTGATTTGAGCAACGTTCTGTTACCTCGAACTGATGAAAAAGAAACTCACAGTCCTCACGAAAATGGGCCATAAGTCGAGCTCCTCGCCTGGACATTTCTCTTCATTACATGGCTTCGGCGAGGAGATTTTTTCGGAGGGATTAAGGAAGTCGAACTGAGATTTCTGCAACTTGAAGTTTTCGGTTGATCTGCTCTGCAAAATCCACCCGGCGAACGCAAAGTTGGAAAAAAGGGAAAAAAAAAGGCAAAAAAACTTTTTTTCTTACCTCGTCGAAGAGCAGCAATACATTCCTCCAAGCGTCGGGGAAAGGATCCTTTACGAACAAGCTCCTTACAAGATGGTACAATGCAAGAAAAGGATCGTCGACGTGCCTTGCCAATAACGCCAACTGCACAACACACATATACATTAAAACACAACTAACTCCATATTCTTCTTTAGCATTGCCATCTCATCTTAAGCAATGTAACGAATGAAATGAGTGAGTTTATTTTTACCTGATTATGAGGGTTGCCACTTTCGGGCCATATCTTAGAAGCTTCGAGGTAGTATTTGGCTGCTGCCGACCAATCAGATTCGTCGGGATTCTTACAAGACTCGCCGTACCTTACAAGATCGCCCAAACAGACTAAAAGCCTATGGCAAGAATGCTGACATGTGTCTGATTTTGCCTTCTCAATAACACCATAGTAGTGCGAATCCTTTTCGAGGAAGATGACCGGCGGAAACCCAAATTTCTTTCGAAGTTTTATGATCAAGTTCGTGTAGAAATTGGCTGATTCGGACAAGAATGAGTTGTATCTCTCGAGGGTCGTATGATCGGAAGCACCTTCCGAGGAAACGGCGTCGTTCCTTGGTCTTTGCCTGATGGTGATGATCCTTCGAAACTCATCTATGAGCTTGTAGTGAAGCTTCCATAGATGGTACTCGATTTCTTGATATTGCACCGATGATGTTTCGTCGCTGTTCAGCAGTGTATCCTCGTATTTGGTTCGAATTTTACGGTATAGCTTTAAGACTTCATCATCTAAATTACCCTTTTTGGCGTAGATCAGTGCTAACAGTTCTTTCTCTGTATCAACAACCTGGCGAATAAAGAAGATTTCGAAGGAACCCATAGCTTCTATTACATATCTAGAGCAAAATCGAAGTCTGTTATGAAAGATTCGAGCATATATGTGTGAGTACATGCAAGAATAAGTTACCACGAGGAATGGCTTCTGCTGTTCCATGTCTGCACGAGCCAAGCTCTTCTGTTGAAGAAATACTCAGTTTTTCATCTGCAAAACCTTAGAGCGAGTGAAAGAAAAGCTAAATAAAGGATTATTACACCTCTAGGACTTAGCGAAGAGGAGAATTTTGTCAGAACACAGAGATACAGAACCCAGAAACCACTGCGATCGATCACCTCCTCAAGAACAGTACAGAAGCAAATTCAAGAACAAAGATCGACTTTTTAGAGAGAAAAAAAGGACCCCAAAAAAAAAAAAAAGAGCAAGACAGTTCGATGGCTAACGAGTTTGCGTGTCTAAAAACGAGACAAAACGAGGGGGAAGAGATTGTTTTTAGTCAACTTCAAGAAAGACTTGTTTGTAGTAGTGCCCTTTGCCTTTGTGCACTCTGATGTGTTTGTCAAACGGTTAATTTTGATTACACAATATCGATTTAAAATAATATCGATAGTGATCTCATATGTCACATCATATCAAAAGCCTTCCCCATTAAAATAGACTTGCGCTATAGTTTTAGAAATATAAAATGCTAGTTATTACATTTGGTTGGGTCTTAGAAGAAAATTGTAGGAAATTTACGAAGATAAGATAAGAACGTTTAGACTATTTTAATAGTCTTGATAATATAAATATCTGATTATATTAATAAAAGCAGTTCGCAAAGGGTCAATATTGTAGGTGTTAGGTCATTGATGTGGTCTAACGCACGCCAATATAGTAGCGACTGTAGATGTTTTCTTTTTTGGCATTCTTTTTTCCGAAGCATGAAAATATTAATAATAGAATAAAAATCATATGATGTATCATAATATCTCCAAATGAAAGCATGACCTTGAATCCAATTAATTCATTCATTATCAAAGCCATGTATGAACTTGGAATTGGAACGAAAGATTAATTTCGGTGGAAAAAGATCAGTAAAAGTACAAATTTTATTACAGGGAAAAAACCTAATATTATTTATTTTTTTCTTTTGATCCATGCTGAAATATGCTGTTATTTTGATTGGTACGAGTGGTCCTCGTAGAACATTGAATTGAATAAATAAAGACATTTGACGAATTCAATATCTAAGATTGGGCAACACGTCAAGGTTTGAGATATTAATTACTGGATGTTATTTTAAATAGAACGTTACGTGTCCAACGAACACAACTACCAGATACCTGAATTGATTAGATAATCAAGGGTCTAAATTAATTTCTAAAGAAATTCAAGAAATATAAAATTTGAACCACCAAAGCAAAATACAAAGCCATCTATGTATCCCAACTTCAAATTCAATCAAGAATCCAAGAAAATGCACATTGTTTTCCTGAAAACACATGCATTTATTCTATCAAAAAACGCAGAGCACGTCCCAAGCAAACAATTGAGCAGAAAAGGAAAAAAAAAACTAAACCTCAATGTAATGGGCACCTTCAGACAGCCTCGTCCTTTGTCTCCCCATCAGCAGCAATATTCTTTGCACCAAAATCTTCTTCCCCGCCAACCTCCTCAGCCGGCGGCTGAACTTGTTCATCCTCGGGCAAAGGCTCCTCAACATAATCATTATCAAATGCATCTTGAGGAACATCATAAATCCTCACCTGAGGCTTCGTAGGATCTTTGACGAGCACATACTTTCCCTCCTTCAACTTCATACACAAATCCACGATACTCTTCACTATACCCCACATATTCGAAGTATTCAGATTAATCTGAGCAGCAAAGTCCTTCGGCTTGTACCCCACAACAGCCAAAATCACATGGTTGAAATGGTCTCTAGGGTGAACCCTCGACACATAGCCCAGCTTCATCATATCAGCACCGCCCAATATCGCCTGAGCTGTCCACTTGGCCAACTTATTGGCGTTGTTTTTCAGCTCAGTGGCAAGAACAGCGCCTCTTTGGGTCTCTAGCTTCTGCTTCCAATCCACGCCAGAGTACTTTGGGTCGAACTCATTCAATGCGTTCAAAGTCAAGAATGATCTCTGATTATTCAAATCGACAACGCTCTGCACTTCGCAGCGAGAAACCAGATAAACATCGTCTGCCAATTTCCACCTCCTGTACCTATATGCAACTGGGGGAACCTCCTCGTTCTCGCCCGCGAATGGATTCCCTTCCTCGAATGTCACTTTAGTACCATCCCGAACTAAAACCTGCTGCGAGAAGTTCTGGTTTATGTAAGATGCCTCGACACTCAACGAGTGCGCGGAGTTGATGTCATCCTTAGCATCGGGCAAAGGCTCCTGCGAAGTTTCGTGGACAGAAACCAAATCCAATTGCGATCCATCCCTCTTATCGAAGAATAATTTATTCCCAACACGCTGGACAACCACATCCCAAGAATAAACAGACCTCGGGGCACACATCAGAGTAGACAAAATTGCATCGGTGGCAAAAACCGTTGCTTTATCTTCGTTAGCCAAGCTTCTAATCACAGGATCATCAGTCGTGGTAACCTTAAAGAAATTCTTATTCTTAAACCTCACTAGAGGCTTACAGTTTTTGGGAGTAATCCTATCATATGCCCTGTCATAAAACTCGAGCTCGCCGCAAGTGAGTAAATCCTCAGGTTCAGGTACAGTAAACGACAGCTTACCAAATGTCGAGAAGGGAATCTGATCAAGCATGTTCCACTCGGGCTGAATATCGACCGAAGACTTGAACACCGAAGATTCGCGCCTCTGAGGCATGTGCCTAAGGTTGTAGAATCGACCGCGGCGAGACCGGTCCTTGTCGGCATCGCGCTTGCGCGAGTCAGCCTCTTCGTCCCGCCTCTGAGGCAATTGCGACCGCGCGTGGCCCCCACGCCACCTGTAATTCTGAAATCTGGGCCGATTAGGGTTCGGCTTGGAAGCCGAGGCGTCCACGAGGCGAAAGGAAGAGTCCTCTTCAGCTACCAACGCGGCGAACGAATCGTCTCCGGTGAAATCGAAGGCCGAATCGGATACGTTGTGGTTCTGCGACCTCGATCCGGGTCGGGTCTGCACGTTGCGGGTCCAATCGGCGATCCGACCGAGCTTTTCCGAGCGGGAAAAGGGGACGAAGGGGGCCTGGCTGGGCTGGACGGTGGATTCCATTGGGCCCCATCCGTCGGGGTTGTACGGCACGTCGCCGATAGAGAAGCCTACCATAACTGCGGCGGCGAGTGGTGATTGGTTTGACGGAGTTACGATGATATAAGCGATGGAAGGATGATGGTACGGATGCTGTGAAGTGAAAGGAATGGCACCGTACAGATTAGGGTTTAGATGTGAAATTATTAGTGTTTTTTTTTTTTCCTTTGGATTGGTCTGTCGCATTCGTCATGGTAATGGGCCTACAATAGACTGTTTACGAAGCCCAATGAAAGTAAAACTGAGAGTAAGGCCTATGTAAAATTTATTTTTGAAAATTGAGAATACATAATTTATTCTTTGTTTCGATATGATCAAATTAATATTCATATGTGTACTATTTTTTCAAAATTCACAAGAATCAACTTTTCGTGAATTCAGCAATATGGGACAGGAAATGGGACACATAATGTGGGATAGAGGATTTCATCCCCTTTGTTTATAGCATTTCAATTGGTGCCGAAAATTATGTTCAGCTCAAACAGGTAAGCATGTGCTTAAGCCTTATTTGTTGGCGGCCAATGAATTTTTCAACGGTGGTAGAAATCCCTGAGTCCTAGATATTTAAAGGAATATAAAATGTCTACGTTGTGTCGATTACTAAGTCCCGTCTTTTACCATTATTGATTATTATCGATATACCGACCCCGTTAGCTAGGGGTGAGCGCAAAACCGGATATCCGGATTTTCGGATATCCGACGAATTTTTGGATATCAAAAAATGATATCCGTATCCGTTTCGGTTTTAATCGGATATCCGAAAATCGGATATCCGCTTTATTCGGATATCCGCATCTGGTTTTTATATTTACTTTTTTATATTTTTTAATATTTTCTTTTCAAAATCATTTTTTTTATTTCTTATCAAAATAAAAAATATATTTTTTCATATAAAAATTTCTACACATAGTAATTAACACAATATGTGAATTTTATGATTCAAAATTACATAATAAATAATTAACACAGTACCACAAATTCACATTAATTTTTTAACTTGCATCTAGATGTTTTTGTTTTCCTTTTAATTTTTCATTTTGAGCTATTTTTCTTACTTTTTATTATTTTTTTAAATATGAAATCGGATACTGGATATCCGGATTTTAGACAAACCACTATCCGTATCATATCCGGTTTATTTCAAAATAAATCGGATCGGATATCCGATCCGGTTTTTAAAACTGGATATCCGTTTTTTCGGATTTTGAAAATCGGATACCGGATCGGAATCCGGTTCTCGGATATTTTTGCTCAGCCCTACCGTTAGCAACTCTCATAAACCTAAAAATATAATTGTTGGCCTTCTAAAATCACGGGTTATGTTTCGCCATGCAAATTTAAAAATATTTTCTGGCATCATATAGAAGTCATAAATATAGGGATATCTAATCTAAGACTATCTTTATCGGTGGATTGCACGACCGGTTGTGCAATAAAATTGATCAAAATAAATCAAAAATTAAATAACTCCCACAACCGGTTGTGTCCCAACCCACAACCGGTTGGTACACTGTTCTCGATAAACTGTTTTACTAATTTTTTGTAATTTTATGATACATTTAATTATCTGTTAAAATTTAATTTTTATTTTTTACCAATTTTTTTCTCTACAAATAGATGCTAATATTGATACATTTGAATCACAATTTTAAATTATTTATTTCACTATCACATTCTGTAATCTATCATAAAATCATATTATTTTTTTCTACAATGACTAAAGTATCTAAATTTTATATCATATAATGTAATCTATTTTTTAAACATTCAAATACTACTTTAAATAATTCTAAAATATAAATATCATGAGTTGTGTTGGGTTGTTGATAAAGTTGAAAATTATTGAGGTTTGGTTGAGGTGTATGTTGTGTATGTGGAAGAGAGAGAAAATAATATTTTATTCTGATGACCGGTTGTCCTGTCCTTGTCATGGATAATTATAGTCTAACGGAGTTAAAAAACTACTCCAGGTACTGATTGAAAAAAGATTTAATACTGGGCTACCTACCAAATTTGAAAAAAAAAAATTAGGACATCAACTAAAACAGCGGAATTCCCCATTATTTTCTTCTAAAATAACGAATAATAAGATAAAAATGACTGTAAATGAAAAGAAAAAAAAAAACCTTGCGATTATATTAAGTTGTCGTAATACTAACACGTTTTAACATGCCAAATCAAGAGGAACACGGATTAAGATCTAAAAAAAAAAAGAATCAAAGAGGAGATTTCAAGCTTGTATCCCAAATCTATGGAGGAGAAGATGTATTCTTCACATACACGTACTACGATATTCAGCCGAGCAAAATGTCCAAATTGCCCTTCAGTGATCCTCGTCCTCCTCCTCTTCGTCCACCTCACCGTCGCCACCGACACTTCTTACGCAGCTAACTGCAACGATTTCGTATTAGAACAACGCGTGGTCCCAAACCCTAACCCCCAAATCCTAAGCTCAGCAGATTCCATGTTCCTACGGAATGCCCACCTGGACGTTGTATCTAACGGCAAGGGCCGTTCCGCATCTCCGTATAAATCGTTAACCCTCAGCTCCCCCAAAATTTATCCGACGCAGAACGACGCCGTTATCAAAATCGACGCCTTGTTGAGCTTGACAGGTAGGGGCCACGCGCGTAATTTCACAGCAAGGCGAGGTTTGCGCCTTGTGCACATCAGGCCGCCGAGGATTCCAGTGAATGACGCGACGATGTCCGTTGCTTTCTCCATGAGTGGGTTTTGGGATTGGGTTACGGGTAAGTTATGCATGGTGGGTTCAGGTTTTGGTAGGCTGAGGACGAATAGTGTTGTTCTGAAGCTTGATTACTTGAATTCTTCGAGTATATTTACTAGTTTGGCTAACGGTACGTTGGAAAGTTTAGATGGCGTGTTTCCCTCGATCTCTGTTCTTGGTGTGAATTTGAAGAATTACAGGTATGAGCTGATTGATAAGGAGATTGGTAGGAATGGGTTTAGAGCACTTGATGATGTTTCAAGTGTTTCGTTGGGTTTGGAGGATTTGGGGCGGAGTATGTGCACGTATCTTAAATCAGCTGGGACTGTGGAGTTGAAGTATGAGAGTGATTGTGGGAGGGTGAATTGCGATTTTCTTGGTGGACGTGATGGTAAATTTACGCCTAGCACAATGTATTTCAATGAGATTGAATGCTCGGAGGATGGGGGAGCTAGGTTCTTGTTGGGTTTTGGGGATAATAAAGGGCATAACGGATATAGGTTACCGTTTGAGCCAAATGTGACATTGGTCAGTGAAGGGAAATGGGATGTGAAGAACAAGAGGCTTAACTTGGTCGGTTGTCGTATTTTCAGTGATTGGGATGAAGGCTTTGTCGGGGAATGTTTGGTTAGAATAAGTTTAAGATTTCCAGCTCAATGGACGTTGAAGGAAAGGAGCTTTGTGGTCGGGGAACTGTGGAGCAGCCGAAGTAGTAATGAGTCGGGTTATTTCAGTAGAGTGAGGCTGGAGAGCGTAAAGAATAAGCATATGAGACACGGGACTTTGAGGTATGAATATACTGATATTGGGAGAGCAAGGAGATACTGCGTTGATAAACTGACACCGAAAGGTGAATTCGGCAAATACCCCAATGCATTGTCACCCGATATGAGGTTTGACTTTGTCATCAGTAACAAGAAAATGAAGGATTTGTGGGGATACTCATCTCCAATCTATGTTGATAATCGTGCTTATCAGTTATATACAGCATTCAGCAGGGAATCAGATTTTTTAATAGCAGAAAACCGAAACCTTAGTAAAGCAGTCAACATCAGCTTTCTGCTGAGCATTGGTTCTCCACGTCCCTTCAAGCTCAACAGCGAATACGTGAACATTAAATCTGTTGGAATATCAGCCGAAGGCATATATGATTACACTACAGGTCGCCTTTGCTTAACTGGCTGTTTGCTCGTGGGATCGCCCGAAATAAGAAAAGGGAGAAACAATTCATTCGACTGTGAAGTCTTCATCGACATACAGTATCCTCCACTTAAGACAAAAAAAGGCGGGGTTGTCAAGGGAAGGATCGAAAGCACTAGACCCAAGACCGACCCCCTCTACTTCGAACCCTACGACATAGTGTCTCGCTCGATTTATGCGGGCCAAGCCCGAGAATCCATATGGAGAATGGACCTTGAGATTGCCATGGTCCTCATTTCCAACTCACTCTTATGCATCTTCATCGTCCTCCAATTACTACACGTCAAGAAACATTCAGATGTGCTTCCATCAGTTTCAGTCATAATGCTCTGTTTCCTCACCCTAGCTCACATGATACCTCTGTTACTGAACTTCGAAGCCCTCTTCATAAATAGAAGCAGCAGCAGCGTGAACGTTTACTTTGGCAACGATGGATGGCTCGAAGTGAATGAAGTGCTTGTGAGGGTAATCACCATGATAGCATTCTTACTAGAGTTTCGTCTCCTTCAGCTAGCGTGGTCGTCGAGGTCTGCTACCGAAAATCACAAGGAACTATGGAGCTCCGACAAGAAGGTACTTTTCTTGTGTCTACCTCTGTACATATGTGGAGGTTTAATAGCTCGATTCGTACACGTTTCAAGAAAATCTTACCCAAGACCACTTCCAAGAATCCACCGTGTCGGTAATAGTCAATTATCGTTTTGGAGCGATCTGAAATCCTACGTTGGGGTGATTTTAGATGGGTTTTTGCTCCCTCAGATACTCTTCAACGTATTCTCAGACTGCAGAGGAAAGGCTCTTGCTCCTTCGTTCTACGTAGGTACTACTTTTGTACGGTTATTACCGCATGCGTACGATTTGTATAGGTCTCACAGTTCGAGTTGGTCGTTCAATTACATTTACGCCAATCCGAGGATGGATTATTACACGACGACATGGGACGTTTTTACGTCGGTCGGGGGAGTTGTGTTTCTATGCATCGTTTTTGTGCAGCAAAGATACGGTGGACGTTGTGTATTGCCCTCGAGGTTACGTTGGAGGCCAACGTATGAGAAAGTGCCTGCTTCTAGTGAGTTATCTTATCTATAGTGAACTGAGTTTTGGTAATAACACAGAGATTGAGTTCGTTTATCTATGGTGGTGGAGATTTTTTGTATACGAGGAATGGGCATGTGAAGAGGTACATATTTACCTTTTATTTATTTATGTTTTTTGTGATTTTCTTTCAATTTTTGTAAGGAAGACATTAAAAGTAATGCAAAATCCGAAAAAATTTCGCGAGAATCTACATATGATTGGATAATGGACAAGTTGGTAGATTCACTTACCGTTGAAAAAGAAAACGAAATGTCTTGGTTAAGAGTTTTAATGGGAGTTCTACTCTCGAGTTGTGGGTTATAATTTAACGTGGATTCTTTGACTTTTAATGTTTGCGGTGAACATGAGAGAAAAGTCCGTCTAAAATTGCAGAAATTAGAGAGTGGGGACTACGATTTGTCCCCACATTTAAACCATAAATTTGAATTCGCATGGACGATTTGACATTGATGTTTATGTAAATTCGGCTAGGAGACCCAAATAAAAAGATTTAGCTGAAATTGGTTTTAAACAATAACAAAAAACTAAGACCTTGAGTCCTGCTAACTAAACTTTAGCGGATAAAATTTGATAAGACAAGTTGAAGTCGCGTTAATTGATTTAGCCCTAACTATTATTTTGAAAGTGAAAGCACACTAATAGTTGGAGATTCAGAACTATTTATTGTAATTGTTTCTATTTTAATGGAGTGTAGGACAATTATTCCGTGACTTGAGGGGATCATAATTCCAAGTGCGGGCCACATGTTTTTATATTATTGCCGTACACCCAACTATTGGCCACCGGCCCACATTATCGACATTATTGTAAATAAAGCTTTCGTCTTGCCTCTTCTAGATGACAAAAAAATTTTAATTTATAAATCGTAAACATGGCCCCCGCTCGGATGAGTGGCATCTACGGTGATTCGGTACGGTATACCGTACCAAAACTTGATACCGTATACCGTACCCAAATTTCGGTATCCAAAAAAATCATACCAATACCATACCAAAATTTCGGTATACCTTAAATTTCGATACGGTATCATACCGAAATTTCGGTATGGTATCGGTATCATACCTTCTATACCATTCATACGTAGGGTTTTTTTATCATGCATGTCTCTTGACTCGTTAATTCGTTGTTTTGGAATTTTTAATCAATTCAAACTCCTTAGGCCCCAATAAGATAGACTATTAATACCAAATTTTTCAAAATAAAAAGATTTTTTATCCTTAAATAATTTACATATTATAGCTAGTCTCCTTAGTAAGACAAAAAACTTTACATAACCACAAAATACAACTTTATATACAGATTAATTAGAACGAAGCGGCTATATTTAAAAAATTAGTGAAGATTAACAAAAAGTAATTGCATTGCATCTTCACGCTTTCAAAAATCATGAAAAAAAACGGTATTTTTAATTAAATAAACAAAAAAAACAAACATTAACAAAATAAACAATAAAATAGGTATTCTCGTACTCCCAGAGTACGAGTTACTCTAACTCGTAACCTGGGAGTACGAGTTACGGGCCCAGCTGGCGCGTGCGCCTACCTGGACTAACTCGTACTCCCAGAGTACGAATTAGTAATTCGTACTCTGGGAGTACGAATTAGATCTGGTTTATAACGAAACCCTCGCGACGAACTGAAACGACGAAGACGACGATGAAGCCGACGAAGACGACGAAGACGACGCCGAATTGCTGCCCCGCCGCGACCGCCGCGCTCCCCGACGCCCCGCCCGCCGTCGCTGCCCCGCGCCCGCTGCCCCGCCCGCCGTCGCTGCCCCGCCCCCCGTCGCTGCACCGCCGCTGCCCGTCGCTTCCCCACGCCCGCAGCCCCGCCCCCGTCGCTGCCCCGCGCCCGCTGCCCCGCCGCCCGTCGCTGCCCCACGCCCGCCCCCGTCCCTGCCCCGCCCCCCGTCGCTGCACGCTGCCCCGCCGCTGCCCCACGCCCGCAGCCCCGCCCCCGTCGCTGCCCCGCGACCGCTGCCCTGTCGCTGCCCCGCCCCCCGTCGCTGCCCGCCGCTGCCCGTCGCTGCCCCACCCCCCGATGCCCCGACGCCCCGACGCCACGCCGCAGCCCCGCCCCCGTCGCTGCCCCGCGACCGCTGCCCCATCGCTGCCCCGCCCCCCTGTCGCTGCCCCGGCCCCCGTCGCTGCCCCGCGCCCCGTCTTTCCCCCGCCCAGACGACGTCGTACGCGCGAGTAGTTTGGGTACCCGTTATGATTCGAAAATCAATTTTTTGTGTTAATTTCATCAGATCAAATGCTTTTATTGATTGTCGATTTGTTTTTTTTTAAATGTAGAATGGATTTGGATGCTTGTTACGGGCCTATTGATAGTTCGGTGTTGACTATGCAGTCAAATCACCGTAGTAGGGACTTATTATTAGATGCGAGTGTGATAGATAGTACTATTAAATGTAGGTCGTTAGAAAATGTTGTGTGGGGTACTAGAGAAGCACCGAATATCTTACACGGTCACTTATTAGGAAAGTTGAACGTTATGGGTCTATACAGCGTCTACAGCTGTATGTCGCAGAGGGTTGACCCTCATTTGATTACAGCGTTGGTAGAGCGTTGGAGAAAGGAGACCCATACGTTTCATTTTTATGTTGGGGAAGCGACTGTTACCTTACAGGACGTAGGTATCTTGTGGGGGTTACCTATAGATGGTAGTTGTGTCTCTGGTGTGATCCATACTAGGACGGTCACCCAGTAGATCGACGAGTGTGAGGAGTTGCTAGGTTTTAGACCGCCTGCAGATAAAATTAGGGGGTCATCGCTTTCGATGAAGTGCTTATCGAGTTGGTTGTTGGACCATCCGATAACGGATGATAGCGATGAGGAAGAGGTCGAACAATCAGCACGTGGTTATGCGATGCTGCTATTCGGTGCCGTGATGTTCCCCGATTGCAGCGCCAGCACCGTTTCACCGACTTACCTTCAGCTGTTGGAGGATATAGAGGAGGTGAGCACATATAGTTGGGGCAGTGCGGTGCTGGCATTCCTATACAGAGAGCTTTGTTCGGCATGCGAGCCGAAAAAGCTAAATATAGGCGGACCCCTACGGCTGTTGCATGTAATTATATAGCAAACGTTATTATATTTTAATGGTATTAAATATTTACTTAGAATGGATGATTCGCTTTAGGCATGGGCATATGTGAGGATTTTGCCATTTGAGCCAGTACGGGGTGATATTCGTATCACGACGGAGCCCCATGTCGTCGACGGGATACTCTTACCGGCCCCGCCACATGCTGCGAGGTCTGAAAAATTTCCGAAAGTTGGCAAATATTTTACATTCTTACTTTTATAAATGCCGTGTAAATATTTGACAGGTGGAACTCATTCTTCAATTTTACTACGTCGACCCATTCGAACGTACGCACAATCCGCGAGTGCATTGATCGCATGCAGCCGCATCAATTTGCGTGGACTCCATACAACATGGACGACCCAGAGATTACCGCTCTTCCTCCAGCGTGCTTACCGATGGCTTGTCGATCGAGGTGTCCACTGATATTCTTCAATATCGTGGAGTTTCATTACCCCGAACGGGTGTTGCGGCAGTTCGGAATAGTCCAAGGAATTCCCATTAATCCGCCGTATCGATATACGAATCTTCATACGTACGAGCGTCGACAGCGGTGGGGGATGGATTGGAGACAACATCACGCAGGCTGGATTGGGTTGTGGGATCAACGAGAGGAGGCCGTCGTGAACGGTCCTCCCGCGACTACCTTAAGCTCGGTGGAGGACGGGTATTACGGGTGGTACCATCGGATCACTCGACTCTACATATCTCCTCATGCGAGACAGATGTCACAGGGCTTTCAGATGGGGGATGTGGTGTTTATGTCGTCCATCGTAAGTTTAATTTATGTACTAATGTAGTGTGATTAATAGTCCTTATATAATTTACTTTTCTATTTTTAGGAACGCGGGGTTCACGACAGCCTTCACTATGCGGAGACCGGCGAGCATGACCAGTCGATCAGTTTACTGCGGCAGATGGACAACATGTTTATCTCGCGATGCCGAACTCGACGAAGCATTGGGACATCTCACGCACACGAGGCCGGGACATCTCACGCACACGAGGTCGGGACATCTCACGCACACGAGGCCGGTACATCTCACGCACACGAGTATGGAACATGGGACGCACACGACGCCGGTACATCTTAGGTACCTGAAGCTGTGAACCCGTCGTTCTTCGACGACTTCGCGCCGTTTTTTCAGTCGTCTGCACCCCAGCACAGCTCACAGCCGCCTTATATGGATCATCAGGTATATTAATTATATTTGGCACTTAAAGCGATCCAATTAAAATTTCATTATCACTTTTTAGGCGTTTACGACACCTTCCCCACGACCGCGCCGACCTCGAAGTCCAGATGATGATGCTGAGCAAGGTAACCGTCGAGGAAATCAAATACTCATGCTTACTGTAGTACTGCGCCACTAGACTACCGGAGTGAATTTGCCATTGACGACAAGCTGCTTGTGCGTGAGAACATGGGATGCTATACCTGCTCCAATTTCCACACGTGCATGTTCGATCGTTGATCCTTACGACGTATGTGCGCTGATGAATTCCAGATGTTATGACTTCTGCTGTATGTTGTCGGACATCAAAACGGTATACAACGTGATCCCAAGATTCGGCCGTCCAACTTTGAAACATTCTCGTTGCATAACGTGACCAATCCGTTTCGTTATTCGCCGTGAGGGACGATGCTTCTTGAAAGCGATCACGGAAATACTGTACGCACCTGTCAATTTTAATAAATAAAACAAAAATTAATTAAACAAGAAAATTAGATTAAAACCCAGACGACGTGATTGAAGATTACCTATGAAAAGTGAAATCGACGATTGCTCTTGCGGGTAGCATTCGAGCACCTTTTAATACCCCGTTGAGTCCTTCTGAAATATTAGTCGTCATGACACCACATCGATAACCGCCGTCATGTGCGAGAGTCCACTGCTCGACCCCTACTTTTTGTAACCAAGGCTTCGCCAGTTCATTAATTTGCGCAATCTGAGTCATAATGCGGTCGAATTTATCCAATGTTGCCGCAGTACCGGCTCTATGACATAGATCCTTCAATTGTTGATCCTTGAATTTTTTGTAGAAGTTTGACTTTACATGACGAAGACAGAAGCGATGGACTCCATTTGGTGGACGAAAGAATTCAGTCGCCTCTACCGCCGTCGTAAGACCTGTACACGCCATACACGCCATATACGCCAGAAAGAGTCGTTGGTATTAAAAAAACACCAAGTAAATTACATAAATAAGATTTATTACCTTTGTGGCGATCAGAAATAAGGCAAACCGATTGATTCTCTAGAACAAATGTGTTCAAATTAGTAAGGAACCAAGTCCATGAGTGTGTACTTTCATTCGTGACGATGGCAAACGCGAGGGGAAAGACGTTTTGGTTGACGTCCAGCGACGTAGCAATCAATAATTTGTGTATATATTTGGAGTATAAATGCGTACCCTCGACACAAACAACCTTCCGATAATGTTTGAAGCCATCGATGCTCGGTTTAAAGGCCCAAAAGACATACCCGAGTATGAAATGTCCAGGTCTCCCTGTCTCCAAATTCAGCCACCTCACGATTGTTCCTTGATTATAATGCTGCAACGCCTTCATAAATGTTGGGAGTTTGGTAACAGACTCTTCCCACGTACCGTAAACATTTTCCATAGCTCTTTTCAGACCATGCCATGCTTGAATATACGAGATATCGTACCCATATCTATCCTTCACGAGTTGTTGGACATTCTTGGGTAGGAACTGCGGATCGATTCTCACGGTTCCAACCAACAAATCAGCAATAAAATTTCGAGAGATATTACGGTGTGTGCTCGCCAGCTCAGTCATATAGCAAGTGTGTGGTCCTTCAAATTTTGTAATAGACCAGTAACCTTTTTTTGGCTTAAAGGATGCCCTCAGTCTCCAGGGACAATCAGTCGTACGATCACATTGAACACTCCAACGTGTACTGCTGCTCTCGTTGACGTTGTACTCGCGTCTAGCAACCCTGATCGAAAAATCATCGACGGCACGTTGTAAACTTTTCTTAGTTTGAAAAATCATACCTCTGACAAAACATAGGGTTTTCTCTATCGTAAAACTCCCCGTAACCACTGTAGTCGTCACCACCAGGAGGCGGCATTTGGTACGTTTGAAAAAATGGGACGGGCTGAAACAGCGTAGGAGCAGCAGAGTCCAACGGAGTGGTATCATCTGCAGCATCGTCATCGTTGTTGTCGTCGTCGTCGTTGGGGTCGGGTAACTCGGACAGTGGATCCTCATCGTCCGCTTCTGAATCACTAACATCGACGTCTTCCTCGGGTTCAGGCACGAAGTCTGGCACGGGTTCTGACGGGGATTCTGGCATATTGAATGGAACACCAAGCGTCGGCATCTCCAGGGAAACATTGCTGAACCCTGCCGTAACTGAAACTATGTCGGGAAAATCCGGACATGTATAACTCGAAGAACCAACTTCAAAATTTCGATGAGGCTCTTCGTTCAAATCGAAGTTTGAATTTTCAACTATTTCAACAAAAACCTCAACACAATTGTTCTCTGAGTCGGGATGTATGAAAAATTGTAGATCATCGTCGTTGGTGATTTGGAAAAGCTGATGAAAGTGACGGGAGTGTTGAAAGTATTCATTTTTGCCATGGACAATCAAGGAACAACGACTGCTATCGGCACCCGTAATCTCGAACAACAACGACCTAAAGTCGGAAAAACTGGTGTTGCGACGAATTCGCTTATACCCAACAGGACGGATACTATAATTGATGGTAGAATCGGATGATTGAATTATTTCGCAGCCGAAATATACTACGACTTGTACGAGACTCGACATCATTGTTTGAGTTATTAATATAACCTGAGAAGGGCTAATGATATATAAGTCATTCTGGGCGAGGGGGGATTTATAGGAACTTAAATCGTATCTTGGAGATACGAGTTAAGTAACTCGTATTCCGAGCATACGAGTTACGTGAATTATTGTAATAATTCACGTAACTCGTATGCCCGGAATACGAGTTAGAGGAATTATTGCCGACACCTTGCATGGCCATGCAGGTTGGTCGGCCACACACTATAACTCGTAACCTAAGGATACGAGTTACTATCTCGTATACTGAGAATACGATTTAAGCGCCATGTCATTGCCATGTCAGGGTCAGCGTGGTCAGCAGGTAATTCGTACTCCTAGAGTACGAATTACTAACTCGTATTTCCCTGATACAAGTTACGCCGACGTGTCGGGTCAGCGGGTCAACGGCCCAAACGTAACTCGTATTCTGGGAGTACGAATTACTAATTCGTACTCCTGGAGTACGAAAATCGCTATTTTATTAATGCTTTTTCTTTTCCGTTTATTTTGTTAATGATTGATTTTTTTTTTGTTTATTTAACTAAAAATACCAAAAAAAACATTAAAAAGGCAAAAATTAAACGTTACTTGAGTTACATAAGTAAAATATAATGGGCCTAATATTAGAAAGTTGTGTACAAGTTAATAATTTATGGGCTAAATACGTTTATGAAGATCCTTAATTTTTCATTTTATATTTTTGAAATAATATAATATATATAGGTGTGTATATTTATATATATAATACATTAAAAATTTTAGAATTTCGGTATTCGGTATAATAGGTATACCTAATTTTAAAAACTTTCATACCATTATCGTACCGAAAATTTTCGGTACGGTATCATACCTTACCAAAAACTTCGGTATACCAAAATTTTCGATATTTTCGATACGATTCGATACGATAAGGACGGTATTTCGGTATTTCGATATTTTTCCCCAGCCCTAGTGGCATCAGTAAGAAAAATTCTCAATTGAATAAAAAATTTACAAATCAGTACCTATGTCATAAACTTTTACAGAGGTACCCGTTTTACTGTTTGTACCAATTTTTAGTCTTGCGTACCTTTTTATGTGTGTATTGCGTACCAAGTCACGCGTTTATACGGTACTATATACGGTTTCTATATGGTACCTTAGTGTGCTATATATGACGTACCATTTTCTCAACGTATTATGTACCAAAATATGTTGCTATAGGGGTACCTAAATGTGTTATATGGCATACGTACCTGCGGCGGATCGGGTACCTATGTGCAAAAAAAATATCCTATTAGGTACCTACATATAAAAAATACTGACAGGGTACTGAATTACAAGGTTTTATGCAAATTGGTACTTATGTGTAAGACCCTTCGGATGACAAGGGATTAATATTCCCCTATTTCGTGCACCCTCAAAATGTACCACGTAATAAATAAATGTACCATATTAGTGGGCATCCTTTTCACTACCTTTGAAACTTTAAATTGTGTTCAATATCTCTCAAAAGATTTCTTCTTGTTCAGTACCCATCTGCTAGGAATTGTGTTCAATATACTCAACTATACCAACTATTTTGATTATGGTACCAATTGTAATCACTAATTATACCAACAAACAAATGTTATTATAATCTTGTAATAATAAAACTGGACATTATATCAGCTGTTTTGACCAATTATTATAATATATTTTGTTGGTATAATTAGCGATAACAATTGGTATAATAATAAAAAACAGTTGGTATAATATCCAATTTTGTGGTACAAATTATAATAACGTTAATTATTGGTATAATAACGAAAATAAATGGTATAATTTCTACAATTTCTGTTATAATAACAAAATCAGTTGGTATAACATCCAATTTTGCAGTATAAAATTACAATACCGTTATTTATTGGTATAATAACGAAAATAGATGGTCTAAATTCTACAGTTTCTGGTATAATAGCAAACTCAGTTGGTGTAATGCCCAACATTTTGGTATAGAAATACAATAACGTTATTTATTGGTATAATAACTGAAACAGATGGTATTTCTGTAGTTTATGATATAATTTCAATTGTATTGGTATAATAAAGAGTTTTGTTAGTATAATTCATGCAAAAAATTGTTCAGCTTTTTTTTGAGTGTGAGATAGGTGTATTTTCGTCTTTTCAACGTTGAGATAATTTTAGGTACTGAACATGAAGAAATTTATAAAATCGGCACTGAACAGGAAAAAGTAATTCGAATGGTATTTAAGAGGAGTTTCAAAACCTAAAGGGGATTTCCCTTAGTTTTGACGGTCTAAGAAATGTGTGCACATCTCACTTCTGTGTCCATGGTATTTATTATGCGATTAAGTTAAACGTCGCAAGGTACCTTACATGAGCTACGGCCCTGGGTTAGTCATAACTAGTACCCTCTGCACACTCAAATGTATGTGATATAATGTATAAATATATAGTATTGGAATTATTTTAATTTAAAATAGTTAATTGAAATTATACTTTAATTGTAATATGTATATAACTTACAAATCTAAAGGTATATGAATTAACTAAAAATTGTAATTAAAAGATAGTGAGTGAAATTTTAAATTATATTATTAATTTTTTTTTGGAAAATTGACATGATGGCTAATTTGTAGTCACCTTCCAAGTCAGTTCGCATTCGCTCTTTGATTAGGACTAGGGTTCTTAAAGCAACAAAAAATTGATAATCTATTATAAAGGGTCTAGGGTGACTATAAACTTTCAATTTGGTTTGTCATTGTTTTTATAATTTGGTCCTGTCTATTTATAATTTAATTAATTTAATAAGTTATCATTTCACTTCAAAATTATTTAGTTACTATAATTATTTTCCAACACATTAGTTTTCGTTTTATATATTTAAAAACTATATCTATTACTATTAGGAACTATAAATATCTGAAGTAACATAAATATAATTATATATATAAGCACGCGCATAGTAGAGTGTGTAGAAAGTACTAGATACAATAATTACGTTCTCCACTTTCAACGTGTTGATAGATTTATTCTATTGAGGTGATTTTCACTTCGGTGGCAATAATTTCAAGATATACGATAATTTCTAATAGTTAAAATATTTGAATAGTTAAAGGTACTCATGAATGGAGTTTTACTATAAGACGCATGAGATCTCAACTTTTGAAAATTTGAATAGTTTCAATATTTTTAAAATGCAGACATCTTCTCTCTCTAAAATCATTTTCTCCATCTTCTCTCTAGAAAACCCTAAGCAACAAAATCTCCTCCTCCCCCTTCCTCCATTAATGGAGGTTGGGGGAGCTCATTTTTTTTTAACTTCACCTCTTTTCTTTTTTATTTTGTGTTGTTTGTGTTTTTTCCTCCACTTGTGGGAGCTTTTGTCTCCCGTTTTGGGGGTTAGTTTTTTATTAAGGAAGTTTTTATACCTCTTCATGAGGTCTTCTTCCCCTACATGGGGCTTTGTTCTCTCATTACAGACTTTTGTATTATTATTGAAGAGTTTTTTCATTTTTTATTGGGATGAAAGCCTCTTTGATTTTGATAGTTAGGTTTTAGTTTGATAATATTGCAGATCTGGCCAAAAGAGGTGATTTCTCAATCGAGACAAAGAAGTGATTTCTCAATCGAAGACATGATGATTATTCTCGAGTTTGCGCTCATCATCATCGAAGGGAGATTTGTAGTCTACGATATTTGTTTTTATTAGCAGCCTTTGTTCTGGAGTTTTAAACTCGACTTGTAGTATAATTTCAAATCTTTAGCCAGTATGTTACAATAGTTTTGTGAATTCAATATTCAGCCTAGGTCGTATCTTTTAGTGTGCTATGTGGTTATGTTTTGCTCCCATGGTGAGCCTTTGTTCCTACTGGTTTTGTCGATGTCACCAGAGGAATCCGTACGGCTGCTTAGCCGATGCAATTATCTATGTTGAATGAGATAGCAAGCTGCCATTTGAAGAAAAAAAGAATGATTTCAATATTTTCATTTCACAAACTTAAAAAAATCTATAAAAAAAAAGTAGTTAAAAGTTTTATTGAATTATAAGTTTCAAAACGTAGTCTATTTCTTGTCTAAGACTAGGGGTGGTTCGGTACGGTATACCGTACCAAAACTGTTATACCGTATACCGTACCGAAATTTCGATATCGAAAAAATCATACCAATATCATACAAAAGTTTCGGTATACCTTAAATTTCGATACGGTATCATATCGAAATTTCGGTATGGTATCGGTATCATACCTTCTATACCATTCACACGGAGGGTTTTTTACCATGCGGGTCTCGTAACTCGTTAATTCGTTGTTTTCGAATTTTTAGTCAATTCAAACTCCTTATGCCCCAATAAGATGGATTATTAATACCAAAATTTTCAAAATAAAAAGATTTTTAATTCATAAAATAACCTTAGATAATTTACATATTTTAGTCAGTTTCCTTAGTAAGACAAAGAACTTTACATAGCTGCAAATATAACTTTATATACAGATTAATTAACACGAAACGGCTATCTTTATCCATTTTATAATTTTTTGAATTATATGTAGGTTTGTATATTATATATATAATATTAAATATTTTAGTATTTCGGTATAATCAGTATACCTAATTTCTAAAATCTTCATACCATTACCGTACCTAAAATTTACGGTACGGTATCATACCTTACCAAAAACTTCGGTATACCAAAATTTTCGATATTTTCGGTACGTTTCGATACGATAAGGACGGTATATCGATATTTCGGTATATTTCCCAGCCCTATCTAAGACTAACATATCCACCCCCCCCCCCCCCCCCCCCCCCCCCCTAAATCATATGGAATCCTTGAGACATGGTTTTCTTTTAGCACAATAAATGATAGATCTAAATACAACAACAATTTTTTTGTTTTACTCTATTATTAAAGAGAGATTATTAAATTTTTGAGAATCATGAGCTTTAAGTGGATAACTTTCAGTAATATAACATTATAAATTAGATTCTTACCTAGTAGTTAGTACTATAAAAGTAGGATTTTACTTGGTAAATACTAGTCGAAAGGACTAATCTTCTAGAATCTCACTCCCCTAGTTATCTGCTATTTTGCCTCCCCTACCTATTTATTTAGTAATAATATATATTATTGTGAGGGAAAATGAAACAACGTGTCAGCAATTCATTAGCCCAAGATACGCACGCCAAATTGTTCCATCTCCCCTTCCAAAGCGTCTATTAATAGCTTTACTTTGAAGTGCCATATTGCGATATAGTTTTAGAACTCGCCAATTCCGTCATCTTCATCAGGGTTTATCGTCAGTTATTTCAAGAATCACTCGTTCAGACAGTTTCAGATCGTTTTGGTAAGTTTTTGGCGACTGTTTCTCGTTAACTCGCAGCGTTATGATATTTCTTTAAGAACACTTATGGGTGATGAATCACATTATGAAGATCTCGACTACATGTTCAGCTATGGAATTTCATTTGGGGTGTTTTGTGTGTGTGCGTTCATTATCCGTATTCTTCGTGTGTGTTTGTGTGTTTTTTATATTCTCCCCCCGATCAGTTTATTTCTTCCCAAAATCGGAGAGATCCGCCTTGATTTGACAGAATTAGGGGTTTATGTAGCTGTCTATCACTGGGAAAAAAGTTTTACTGCGAAAAAGTTGTTTGGTTTTCTGTGATTTTCCTGTGTTTTTTGGTAATTTAATCTGTGACGAGGTATTGAGTTTCCAACTTAATTTTGCTTCTGCAAAGGAAATGCAATTTAGCTGTTCTATTTGCTGCCAATTCCAAGTTCAAGATCTTTTTCACATTGAGTCTAATGTCGAATTCGAGCTTATTTCTTTCTTTCTTTCTTCTTCTTTTGCTAGGTCTCATTTTCACTCTTGCAAATGCCCACTGTACAAACGTGTGATTATGATTTCTTTTTTCTTACAGAACATCAAACAAAAAGGCCAAACATGGAATTCACACAGTACATCGTTCAAGGATGCGATGAATTCAACACGAAGCCATCCCTCCAAGAATCTCAGAACAACACATCTGACTCTAGTTTCGATTGCAGTATATGCTTAAGCCCTGCCCAAGAGCCCATCATAACCTTATGCGGACATCTCTATTGCTGGCCTTGCATATACAAATGGCTCGACGTTCACGCTCCCTCTTCAGACAAAGCACCTCATTGCCCCGTTTGCAAATCCCACCTCTCTCGAAACTCTATAATCCCTCTATACGGAAGAGGTGAGTCACCTTCCAAAGAATCCCAATCTCTAGACAAAATGATCCCTCCTCGGCCACACGCCAGCAGTTTGTTGAAGAGCCTTCTATCTAACGACGATCGAAATTCACAAATCCCCACTTACACATCATCATCAGATCGTATGGTGTTCGGTGAGATGGTCTACGCGAGGGTGTTTGGAAACTCTCAGAGCTTGTTCACATATCCCAATTCTTACCACAATGTGTCGAGCAGTTCAAGGAGGCTAAGGAGGCGCGAGGTCGAGGCAGATAAATCTCTGAACAGGGTATCGATCTTCTTCTTCTGCTGTGTCGTATTGTGCCTTATTGTCTTCTGATTTTCGCCTTTTTGTGTTTCGTATTGCTTCGCTGGGAACGTTAGCTGTATTAATTACGTATGTGATCTTACGAAGCGTAAAAACCAGTGGTTGGTATGTATATATGTTGGTATATCAGATCTAATGAATTATTAGACTTTCTGTTTTTGAACTTCAGCGAAGTGCTGATAAAGTACAATCTTTTCGAGTTTTTCTTATTTACATGCTCATTTAGCTAAGATTGGAACACCACAAGCCACAGAAGCATGTCTCCCCTCTTTGTAGATTAAATTCCCACTCGCAAACGTCGCTATAACCTTTCCATTTAGCTTCTTACCGATATACGCCGAAATGCTCTGCGTTGTATGCATATTATTCGCCCCATTAAACTTCGAAAAAAAAGTTATTACGTGAAACGAATATAAGGGTTCGAATTGTTCTTACGGGATGTTTGATGTATATGGGATGACCGTCGTCGAGTTCGAACTCTGCTTCTGGATCCCAGACAACAATGTCTGCGTAATTTCCGACAACTATTGTCCCCTGCAAGGGAACACGAAAAAAAAACCTGTGTTATTACAGTCGATGTCCATGTCAGAAGCTTTGAAATACGTATTTTTTTTTTCAAATATTTTTTGTGCTTATTGTTAAGCCTTAGTACTTTGAATTCTTGCCCGGCGAGCTTCGCGGGTTTCTCGGCCCACCAAGAAGCTATTTGATTCAGAGTTATGCCATATTTACGCCCATACGACCACGTCACGGGGAGAACAAACTGAAATCGAATAAATAACACATTAAAAAAAAGAAGAAAACGCAAAAAAAAAAAGTTAAATCAGATGTAATAAAGAAAAAGGCGAAACCTGCAAAGAAGATATGCCGCCCCAAGCCTTAAGGAAGTCGCCTTCTTCGAAGAGCTTGAGTTTGGGGACTGAAGG
This sequence comes from Craterostigma plantagineum, assembly GCA_027422505.1. Classification (NCBI taxonomy): domain Eukaryota; kingdom Viridiplantae; phylum Streptophyta; class Magnoliopsida; order Lamiales; family Linderniaceae; genus Craterostigma; species Craterostigma plantagineum. The sequence continues at coordinate 26,956,887 of JAPQWV010000003.1, read as the reverse complement.
TGAGTGATCGGAGCTCAACATATCGACGTCTTCGTCCTTAAAAATAGTAACGATAAAGCGTCGATTCGTACGAAGAAAATGTTTTTACAAAAAAAAAACTCGAACTGTTACATCTATTACCACTTACCAGCAAAGCGCTCCATAGTTTTTCCTTATTATTGGCGTCTCTTATCGGAGGCGCACACTTAAACCGCGTGTCTCCATCTGATATCTCTTCGGCCGAGAAAGCCAAGTAATGCGGGCAAGTCTCGACTGTGAGGCTATCTCCGTTACTCTTAGCTTCCTTTTAATCAAAAAATGAAAAAAAAAATAATTAAAATTGAGTTCTTCCCATCATCTCAGATACTGAAGATGTAAGAAGAAAAAAAGAAACTTACAACCTTTATAAGCTGTAGAGAAGTTCTTGCATCAGAGAGGTGTACGACATGGAGATGAGCTCCTTCGAACGACCCTCCGAGCCTCGTTTCTTTCGTAGCTGTTAACAGTTCTCTTATTGCAGCTTCTTCCCTGCAACAAAAAAGATTTTAACGACGCACATTCGTATATTACTTCATAGGCAGAGACGAAAGTGGGACAAGAAAAGAAGAAGACTAACATTGAGGCAGGTCTTGTCTGAAGATACGTCGAGTAAGAACGAGGGTCACTATCTACGCTTTTAATGGGTTGTTCGACCTCGGCGTGCACAAGAAGGGGCCTTTTGTAATTTGCCAGCATACTGAGCCCTTCCTAGAAAGGCGAAAAGCGAATTGGATGATCGAATATGTAGTGAATACGAGAGATGGGCTTGAGTTGAATATATACCTTAATATGGCTGATGTTCGTCATTGGGAAGTCGTTGATGCCCGACGGGCACATGAAAGACTGCAAAACATACAATATCGAATATAATGACGTTTTAGTTTACGAAGATGAACTTTTTTTTTTCCCCGAGGTTGTGATGAAAATTGCTTTAACCTTGAGGCCAAGTGCGCCGGCATCTAAAAGGCGCTTCAGGGAACTTGCGTTGAATGCATTTTCTGGCACTAAACCGCCCCAGAAACCAACGTCGACGTATATTCGTCCTCGAGCAGCTTTGATCTGAGGAAAGAAAAGAATAAACACACATGAGGAAAATTGTAACTAGGAAAGCAATTAGAGAATGATAATTATTAGTGTTGTTAACCTTAAGTTTGAGTGTTTCCTCAGAAACTGTAGAGGGCTGACAATTGAGGGGCATGTCGATCAATGTCGTGATTCCTCCTACGAATGTATATCATATAAGTCCGATGAATTAAATAAAAGAAGTTGAGTAAAGACATAGCTGATATATATAATAATATACCAGCAGCTGCTGCTTTTGTCCCTGAAGGAAATCCTTCCCATTCTGTTCTTCCTGGATCATCAAGATGTGCATGCCTGCCATTGCAAGAAGAATTGAATCTTTAGAACAAATTGATTGCAAGAAAACGTTGTTTTTCTTATAGATTTTCTGTTAATCTTACACATCGATCAAACCAGGCATAACAACAGCATCTCCATAGTCAAATATCTGCTTAGTCTTGGTGTTCTTGCGCCAGCCATCTCCTTGTACAATGGTAATAATCTTCCCACCTTTTACTTCAACTGCACAGTTCGAGGAACTAACTTTTACTGATATGACTATGTATATAAAGATAAAAATAATCACACATTTTTGTAACCTTACCTGAACCAGAAATGATCCCACTTGGGGTGACGATGCGATTGCTTGAAATCCAATAGTGTCTATACGGTGTAAGGCTACATCTACTTCTAAAGCCCTACATATGCAGCAAATCTATCAATATATACATATCCATATCTATGCATTCTTGATAGAAAAAATATAATATTCTTATTCTCATTGAGCAAAAAGCTTCAAGAACCCCAAAAGGTTGAGATAGCAAGAACTCAAACATACCTGAGGATAAAGATCGAAATAGAGTAGTATGAGAGAAGCAAGAATCGGCAGCATAGCAGCAAAACTCAATTTTTTTCCAGACTCCATTTCTCTGCTACCCTCTCTCTCTCTCTCTCTCTCTCTCTCTCTCTCTCTCTCTCTCCACACACACAAGTACACGCAAGTAGGCTTGTCGTATTACATATGCTCTCAGCTGAATATTCTGTCGTATATAGTAACAGTTTTTCTATGATTCTGTGTGCCCAGGGCACTCAGGCTAAGGATGCGTCTATATTTTAAGTATCTAAGGCTTTATGTTTATCAATATTCCACCATATAAGAAATATATTCTTGAAATAATTGCAACAAAATACTCTAACCAATAGAAAGTAGCTCCACTTTTTCTGGGACCAATAAGGTAATCGAGTTTGGCAATCAGCGAGTAATATGTATATTTCTTTGTTTTCTTATTATTACTTTTATTTGATACTTGATAGAAGAAAATAGTATATTTTGGAATCTCTGATGTAGCCCACTACACTACGTACCAAAATACGTGAACAACTTGCAAGCTATTGAAAACAAAAAACAAAAAAACAACTTGCAAGCCCGTGAATGTCATAACATAAACGTCATCGAACTCTTACTTTACATAAAATAAATTATCAGTAAAAGAAAAAAAAAAAACCATTTCTCTGAGCCATCATGAGAAACATCTCGAAATGACCTAAACAACCTCAAAGGAGTCACAAAGTACAAACTTCAAACAGTTCATCAAAATGGCAGACAAAATGAGACTTAAGAAAAGGAAAGGACTAACAAAAAAATCTGATCTTTTTTTTGTTCTATCATTCAAACCTGCATTTCAAATCCCAGACCAAAAACTCAGCCTTACTCTGACTTCTTCATGGTCTTCGAAGCTGACAACTTCCTCTTCATTCGACTAAAAGGCCCAACAGTCCTATCCATTACATACATGTAAATCACCTGACTCCAAGACTTGTAAGAATCCAAAGTGTCGTAATATTCAGGCGCAATCTCCTTCACCTTGTGAAGCCTGTTCCCAGGTATCCTCGGGAAATCGTGGTGCTCGTTATGGTACCCGACGCTCCACGTCATGAGATTCAAAGGCCCGTAATAAGAATAAGTCTCTTGATCGTTCTTGAAAACGTAGTGCTCAGATATGAAATGACCCGCCGCTGGGTGCATACCTCCGCCCACAAAGGTTGATAGGATCAAATAGCTCAGAGATTTCCAGCCCCATAAGTAAACCAACGCAAAGTCGAGCCCAAATTGAACGGTGAAATTGAGGAACTCCCACATGCCGGGAGGCTTTGGCTTGAGGAAGAGCGGTCGTAGAGCGTAGAAGAACAGCTGCAAAAGGACCCAAATCGATTTTGTGAAGATGTTCGTGACAAGTTTGGCCTCGACTGAGCTTGGAACGTCCATGTCTATGCCGTCGACTCCTTGGTATCGGTGGTGTTCGAGGTGGTACTTTTGGAATGTGACTGACATTGGGATTCCTATGGGTAGGTTTGCGAAAATCCCGAGCCATCGATTGTATAGGGGAGTCGAAAAGGCGAGGTTGTGGGAGAGTTCGTGTATGGCTAAGAAGAGGTTGTGATTGAGGAATGACCCGAAGAAGTAGGATGTGATTAGGATTTTGGTCCATGATGCGTTTGAGAGGTACGTTGCTGTCCATAGTTGAATCGATACGACCGCAGCTATCTGCAAAAGAAAATGAGGTAACATATTCTGATGATATAAAATCAGATGAGATTGGTTTGAATCTGAAGCCATTCATTCAGTGAGGCAAATCGTCGAACAAATACCAATCATTGCTGAGAAGTGAAAAAGGAAAAGAGAGCAGCAGACCCAAATTAACCATGATACAACGCAAGAATCACAAAAGAAAGAAAGATCGAATCTTTAACGGCCGATTAAGAACAGAAACACGGATCTATAATCAGATCCCAATTATTACCTTGATGTAGGCAAGTGGATCAGGGCCGAATAACTCTTTGATCTGAGGGTACTGAGAGAGAATCTGTCTCCTTCTTGAGGCGTGTGGCTCGTCTGTGTAAGACCAGAAAAAATCCTTGGCCATCGTTACGCCTTCCCTTTCTTCTTCTTCTCTCTCTTTACCCCCAATGTGAACCATTATCTCACACACTCTTTTCTTTCTTCGTCTTCTCTTCTATTGTGCTGTGTCTCAGAAAACAAACGAATGTGTTTATTTCCGAGACGCTGGTTCGTTCTTGGAAGAGAAAGAAAAAACACAGATTTGTAATAGAGATTTTGTTTTCTGTGCCCCGCGATTCTTTTTATTCTGTTCTTGAATGGTGAGTTGTGCTTCTCTATGCCTATATTTACGGTTTGTCTGAGAAAGCTTAGTCCGAGAGTGACGGAAATTTTAGGGAGAAAAGTGAGGTTTGTTTTGCAGTGTGCGAATTGCATTGGTTCAAATTTGATTATAATTGAATGGTATGTATGTACGCTGTTCGTGAACTGGCTCGTGTCGAAGGCCATGTGCAGAATACAATATTCTAAATACAAATAACATGAAATATCTTTCTATTTATATTGAAGGAGCGATCACAGAGCATTATTTGTTATGCAATGATTATTTGTCTTCTAATTGCACTATTTATTCAATGTGACGACGGACAATTGAATTTCTTTGTATCAAAGAAGATAAGACTCGCTTGAAAGCACTCCGAAGAACAAATTAGCTCAAAAATCACAATATTATGGGACAAAATGCATGGCGAAACAAAAGGACACAAACACTTTTAGTTAATATAAAAATCAAAGAAGAGATGTAAGTTCACTACTAGGAAATAGTAGGGTTGGCAATGGGGCGGGGATTCCCCGTCCCCGTGGGGATCCGGCCCGAACGGGGCGGGGAATCCCCGAGATTTTATCCCCGCGGGCGAGGACGGGGAATGATGTCTCCCCGTGGGATCCCCACGGGGATCCCCGCCCCGTCCTCGAACCCTCTTTCATATATTATAATATATATAATATTACATTATAATTTAAATAATAGTAAAATAATATCAAAATATAGATTAAAAAATATTAAATTAATACAAATAATATATAAATTATAATTTATATAATATTTATTACACAAATATATTCAAATTTATATATTATATTAAAGATATTATTTTTTTAAAGAAAATTAAGGGGCGGAGAATCCCCGTGGGGAATCCCCGCCCCGCGTGGATCCCCGCGGGGACGGGGACGAGGACGATTTCGTCCCCGAATGCATCGCGGGGACGGGGATGGGGATTAGATCCCCGCCCCCGCCCCGCCCCATTGCCATCCCTAGGAAAGAGGGTGTTGATCCAAAAAAAGAAACGGTTGAACAATCAAAATTTTCTTCAACAGTACGGAGAGTCGTCCACGCTGTATTAAATAAAAGGTTGTGGTGTTGTTAGCAACTTAAGAAAATAGACCAAAGAAAGAAAAACCACAGAATAAAACAGTCAAAACAATATCCTGGGGATAAAAACTTGTATCACACACACTCCAACGACGACAAAGAAACACAAAAATCTGATGCAACTATATAAAACAACGACAAAGAAATATTCCCTCACATTACATATTACATGCGATAAATAAAATAAGCTTGCTGTAAGCATGCATACACAAAAATGGATACAATTATATGCCTATTTCGCAGAAGAATGACCCAACTCTCATACAGCTTCAATAATACGGTGGATCAATAAAGAAAAAAGATATATATATATATATTATATATATTATCAAGTTGGCATTGCGCATAGCTTTCAAAAGTTAAATAACTGGTTACAGTTTGACATATGCAAAACTTTTTAACCAATTTATCATATACTTCCTTCTCGTCCCACTTATTTTTTCCCATTGACTTTTGGTAAAAAATTATTCCAAAAATTAATCTAATTACACCATTTATATGTTGGAAATAAATTATATAAAATTAAAAAGTGATGCAATCCCTTCAGGGTTAACCTTTTAGGAAAATTGGTCACTTAACATGGTATCAGAGCTTAGGGACCTGCATGTCCTGGGTACGAATCCTCACGACCACCCATTTATGAGAGTTACACGTCTAAGTCTAGATAAAAGAAATCAGCTTAGACGTGAGGGGGCGTGTTGGAAATAAATTATATAAAATTAAAAAGTGATGCACTCCCTTCAGGGTTAACCTTTTAGGAAAATTGGTCACTTAACACTGTTTGAATTTTATTTAAGTGCAACAAAGATGATAAAGTAATAGAGAGAGAATTGTAATATTCAACGGTAGAACTTCATACAATAATGAAACTGCTTCTACATAATATAGAGCTTAAGAGTATTAACCGTCAACTAAGACTAATAACTACTGGTCCTTATCCATCATAAACTGCAACTAACTACACGTAGTAAGTAAACTTCACACGTGACATCAAACCTAAAACAAATTCTTAACACTCTCCCGTGTTTTAGGTGATGCAAACATCAAACTTCTGAGATTCATCCGGCGGCCGATAATGATTTCGTAAAAATAGAGACTTGATTTCAAATTCATTTTCTTCAGCAGAAAATGAATCAATTCCAGTTTTCTTCACTGTAGCACGCCGAACATGCTTTTTCTTAGCATTTCTTGCGTCACAATAATTTTGCATGCGATCTTTGAAGAAACCTTCTGTAGTCGGTTTGGACAAACTTTTTTCAATCACATTGCTTAATGCAGCAGCCTTATCAGTGGACAGATTTCTCTCTTGCTTGCGAACAAAAAAATCCACGTAGACAGAAGAATCAGCTGCTTTGAGAGAAATAATATTTTCTTTGGCCTGAAAAATAATCTGCTCCTCTTTCGGATTTAGAACAAAACTTCTTCCCTTCATTTTGACTTCCAATATATCACGAGTGCCTGCATCTCTAATCGTACAATAGCAATCTTCGAAGAGAACACTGAAGCCTTTCTCCATTAGTTGTCCGATGCTCAATAGGTTTTGATCAATATCAGGGACAAATAACACATCGGAAATTAACTTCGTACCTGATCTGGTTGAAATTGCAACGGTTCCTTTTCCGTGAACCGATATATATTTTCCATCGCCAATACGAACTCTTGAAGTGATATTATTGTTCATATCTCGGAATAACGCCTTATCATATGACATATGGTTTGTACACCCGCTGTCGATAAGCCACTCTTCGCATGATTCCATGCCCGAGACACATGTGGCCCTGAAAAGATAATCTTCCTCTTCAAGGTGAACCGGTTGAGTGTCAACGGGTTTCGCCACTTCATGTTGCTGCTGATTTTTCTTTTTGCAGATAACATGTTCGTGTCCGGTCTGATGACATATGGTGCATTCAGCGTCGGGCCTTCTCCAACATCTAAAAGGTGGATGGCCCATTTTCCCGCAATGTTCGCAGGGAGGATAAGATTTTTTTTGGTTTCCATACCTTTGTTTGACATTCTCGGGGTCTGTTGATGTCTTGTTTTCGCCATAATTGTTCTTCTTCCATTTAGCTTTGGATTGTATCTGCTCCCTGGCCGCCAAAAGTCCTTCAATTTGTATATTCTCTCTCATCGATCTTCTCTGTTCTTGTGCTTGCATGGCACTTAGTAATTCGGACAAGGGAATTTTTGACAGATCTTTGGTATTTTCCAAAGCGATGATTGTTGCTTCATATTTTTCAGGAACTGTAACGAGAATTTTTTCGACAATTCTCGAATCAGTAAATTCAGAACCGTAAAGTCTCACCTTATTAGCGATTGACAACAGTTTGTCGGAATACTCCTTGATTGTCTGAGAATTCTCCATTCTTTGAAGTTCGAATTCTCTTATAAGATTCAAGATTTGCATTCCTTTGATTCGTTGATCGCCTTCGTATTCACTCTTCAGGTAGTCCCATATCTCTTTTGCAGATTTTAGAGACATGATCCGAGTGAAAATGGCTGGTGAAACAGCGGCAAATAAACATGCCTTCGCCTTCGATTTCCTTGTCTTCTTCTCTTTGTGCGCTTTTAGTTGAGCCATCGTGGGATTGTTGGGAAGTTCGGGAACATCATAATCTGCTTCCACTGCTTCCCAGAGATCGAGAGCCTCCAAATATGTCTCCATACGTACTGCCCAGTGTTGATAGTTCACGCCATCGAACACCGCCGGAGCAATCGTCGAGAAATTTGTTTCGGCTTCCATGATCTTCACAGGTCCCTTAAGATGAACCAATCTCTGATACCACTGTTTGAATTTTATTTAAGTGCAACAAAGATGATAAAGTAATAGATGAGAGAATTGTAATATTCAACGGTAGAACTTCATACAATAATGAAACTGCTTCTACATAATATAAAGCTTAAGAGAATTAACCGTCAACTAAGACTAATAACTACTGGTCCTTATCCATCATAAACTGCAACTAACTACACGTAGTAAGTAAACTTCACACGTGACATCAAACCTAAAACAAATTCTTAACATTATATTTAAAAAGACTTCTTAATTTGCGTGTCCACTAATTAGTTTTTCTCTCCATTCCTTAAAAGTGTACTATAATATTAAAAAATATAATTTCTTAATCTACGTGGCCACTAATTTTTTGGAGTATTAAGTGGGACAGAGGTAGTATCTTGCTGAATCTTCGAGTTTATTTCCATATGTTTGTGTGGAGTTTATTTCTATTATATAGTTCGTTTTCCTTTCAAGACTTGAGACTCATGCAACTACGTGTAGAGAAGAAAGAAATCAACTCAAGCCGACTTATAATTTCTGTCAGTTTGTTCATGTCGCTCCTCAAAGTCCAAACTCGGAGACTTTTAGTTGCATAATCAGTTAAAGATAGTGTACTTAACACCTCCTCAACTGCCATCTGCAAACATTAAATCACAAACACGTATAAAAAAGCTGTATATATTATATACAACTACTTCCCACATCACATATATCCATATTTATTCTTCTTTACGGGAAAGACTGAAAAAATAAAAGAGAGTAGTAGTAACACCGTCATGAAATCTCTCATCTTATTACCACTTTTTCTTATCCTCTTCGTACTATCCTCATCCCCAACCCTCTCCATCCCGACCCGACCCGAAGAAGATCCACCGGGGGTTCTTTCCGTCAGGTTTCGGAGGAATACCCGGGTCGGGTTCGGGTGGGTAGGTTCAGGATTCGGAGGTCCAAACGGAGGATATTCGAAGGGTGGCGTTGTGAGGCCTACAGTTGTTTGCAGGGAGAAAGGGCCGTGTTATGGTAAGAAGCTGAGGTGTCCGGCGATGTGCTTCAGCTCCTACAGCAGATCTGGGAAAGGGTACGGCTACGCAGGCGGCGGCGGTGGGTGTACCGTGAATTGCAAGTACAAGTGTACCGCTTTTTGTTGATTACTTATAATATATCATGATGAAGAATCTTATATATGATATATGTTGAAGTTTAACCCAACAATTCATAAGCCAAGCTCGTGGTTTCTGTTCCATGAAGAAATCGCTATGGTTAGTTGTATTGAAGTGCAGCGATTTATTATCAAGTGGAGAAGAATCGTATACCATTAACGAGTTAGCAAACAACTTGAAGAAATGCTGTTGGCAGTAGCAATTCTATAAGTGGCATGGCTGTTAATAAACGCTAACGGATAAAATGCGAGCTGCGGAGATACAAAACAAGCTGAATGATTGTTTATAAATACTGTGTTTATATCAGTGGTGAAGGGGGGTTGTTTGAGTGTGTGTAACTTCGTAGAGAGTGATTATCGTGAGAAGTTGTAAACACAAAAGTGAGAGATCTCATTGCGTACTTCTGTAAACACCCAAAGGTCGAGAATAAAATCATCTTCTTGAGGCCCCGTGGACGTAGGTTTTTCAGAACCGAACCACGTAAAATCGCTGCGTTATTTCTGTTTTTGGTCTGTGTTCTTGATCTTAATTCTATACGATTAGATTGTTATCAGTCAAGAAACGCTGCAAACATAAATCTACATCAAAGAACGAATCTTGGGCGGCTCAATTCCTAACAATATATATATATATATATATATGCTATATAACTAACACGCTCATGCATGTATATAAATAATACAAAGCGAGTTATACATACTACAGGTCTTCTATGTGCTGTGGTAATGTTATGTTAATAATGATCACGATATTGTACTGTATATAACTATTGGTGCTTTGAGTTTGGTTCATTAATAGTCATGATGCATTGTTTGCTCAATTAAATTGAGTTTTTTTTTTTTATTCTTAATTTCTTCATTCTCCTTTCCTATTTCATTGGCTTGTGGTTAATCTTATCTCTAGAAATTGCTACGTCATCGGCTTGTAACTAAATTGAGCACGACGACGATGCATTTAGTGAAGTTCTTTTTTGAAACAGATAAATGGATCCCTACGGCGTCGGTCGGTTAGGAACAAGCGTCTATTTGTTATGCCAAAAGCTATAGCCTACGGGGAATGTAATCTTTAAACCGCATAGCAGCAACCGCCACGCTTCAAATGCTCTCAGTAAGGATAATAATTGCTCCCGACAACCTTCCTCCGCCAATAAATGTTGTCTTTGCAAGGGCGTCGAACTCGTGAGCTGCTCTAATATCAATTCTTAGGACCAAGCGCATACTGCTGCGCAGAAAGCTATAGAGTTGTAAGGGACAATTCTAATATTTAACTGCACGACATTAGTATCACAATTCGATTGCTCTCAGGAGAGACAATTATTGCTCCCAACACAAATTGCTCACTGGGCCGTGTAATGTATACAAGAATGTCTCTCTGAAAAGTCATCATCTTCTAGTGCTCCTCCTCCGAGGGTTCTTGCTTTGTCCATTCAGCTTCCTCTTCTTCTTACACATCGACGATGGATGACGGCGCGAGAAATCTTCGTCAAGTCGAACTTCCTCATAATCATCGCCATCATCAATCAACATCTCCTCCTTACCTTACCCTATAATAGCAGACGAGGACGACGTCTAAAACGCTCCGAAATATTAAACAGCGCCCAACTCGGCATATATCGAACGTCATTATTGCGCAATCCCATGTAATAATTTTTGTACTCTCCCTTCACTAATTTCCTAAGAGAGACCGCCTACTTGTGCTCCATCGTTCCTCGCGAGTAAAAAACCAAAGCGTTGTTGGCCATATGTAGCAACTCCCTGAAGAGCTATTGATGGGCGCATTTTATGGACTGCGAAATGATTCTCGACCTTATAAATCCCATATCCACGTGTTGCTTGATCACTTTGCGGTAACACGAGCGCTTCTGTTATACAGCGCGACGTAGACGCGCAAGTTTTAAAAAAAATTATTTCGATACGTGCGTTGAGTAGGCAAATGATTGATATTTTTTTTTTAATTCGTACCTTTCTAGTTTATGCTTGAACACAGACGTGGGTTAACCCATTAAAACGAGCGTTGTTTTTTTTTTTTCCAACGATAGCTTGCCATTACTGAAATACGAGTACATACGTGCTAAACAGCACACATAGCTGTTTGGTCGCATTGCGCCAAACGGAAACAAGTCCTCAGAAAGAGGAAATAAGACCCACAAGGGCACAACACTCCCACGTGGGAGACAAAGGTCCACAAGGGACAAAAAAACCGACAGAACATAAAACCTATTATCTACAACCAAGAACTAAAGAACTTATAACAGAAAAAGCTATCAAGCTAAATCTACTATACTCTTCACTTTAACTTGGTCTTCGACTTCTAGATTTTTATTTTCATCGTACTGGGGCTTCATAAAGGAGAAAAGGCTCCCGATCCGAGGGACGGGAGAGAAAGTTTTTTAGACGAACGCCGGAAGACAGAGGAGGGGTGCAGCGGCCGGTGGTTGACGGAAGGCGGCGGGCTGTCGTAAGGGTACGCCGGGCACAACGGAGGAAGCTCCTAGCAGGAGGACGGCGAGGCAGCCGGCGGAGGGGGCGTCGAGGCCGCCGGCTGAGGTGGGCGTCGAAGCGGCCGGCGGAGGTGGGCATCGGGGCAGGGCGCCGGCAGCGGTGGTGGCGTCGGGCTGGCCGGCGGAGGTGGGTGCTGGAAAAGCAAAAAAAACAAGGCAAAAAAAAAAAAAGGGCAGGCTCCCCCACCCTCCAGTGGAGGTTGTTACTGTACACCAATCCTTTCTCTAGTTCTTCTCATTATCTTTCCTCCTCTATTATTTCTAGGGGTGGTTCGGTACGGTATACCGTACAAAAACTGTGATACCGTATACCGTACCGAAATTTCGTTATTCAAAAATATCATACCAATACCATACCAAAATTTCGGTATATCTTAAATTTCGATACAGTATCATACCGAAATTTCGGTATGGTATCGGTATCATACCTTCTATACCATTCATACGGAGGGTTGTTTACCATTCATATCTCCAGGGACGGAACCAGGATTCGGACGCCGTGGGGGCTCCATATTAATCATTATAACGTATTGTAAACAAAAACAACATTAAGAAATCCAAACTCCTTCATAATTCAATACAAACCTAATTTGAAGCAATTCATAAAAGAAATAAGGCCATAAATATTTATAACCAAAATGGCCCAAACAAAAAAGGCCCAAAAAAACAATTAAATAAAAAACCCAAATTATCTTTTTAACCTATTGCAGCCCATTCAGTAAAAAAAAATAAGTCCAACCCATTACTATTCATCATCTTCATCGGATTTCCTCCTCCTTGCCCAAAGTTATCCCATTACAGCGGGGGCTCTGTAGGAAGATTAACTTCCGGCGAAGTTTCGGTTGGTATAGTACTAATGGGTAATCCGGCGGGCCGTGGGGTCAATGGACCCCCCGTGCCCTTCTATAGCTCCGTCCCTGCATGTCTCGTGACTCGTTAATTCGTTGTTTTGAATTTTTAATCAATTCAATCTCCTTATACCCCAATAAGATAGATTATTCATACCAAAATTTTCAAAATAAAAAAGATTTTTTAACCTTAATAATTTACATATTTTAGCTAGTCTCCTTAGTAAGACAAAAACTTTAAATAACCACAAAATACAAGTTTATATACAGATTAATTAGAACGAAGCAGTTATATTTTAAAAATTAGTGAAGACTAACAAAAAGTAATTGCATTGCATCTTCACGCTTTCAAAAATCAAGAAAAAAAACATTAAAAAAGCAAAAATTAAATGTTACTTGAGTTACATAAGTAAAATATGGTGGGCCTAATATTAGAAAGTTGTGTATAAGTTACTAATTTATGGACTAAATAAGTTTATGAAGAACCTTAATTTTTCATTTTATATTTTTTGAAATAATATAATATATATAGGTGTGTATATATATGTATAAAATATATTAAAAAGTTTAGAATTTCGGTATTCGGTACAATCGGTATACCTAATTTTAAAAACTTTCATACCATTACCGTACCGAAAATTTTCGGTACGGTATCATACCTTACCAAAAACTTCGGTATACCAAAATTTTCGATATTTTCGATATGATTCGATGTGATAAAGACGGTATTTCGGCATTTCGGTATTTTTCCCCAACCCTAATTATTTCTATATCATATTATTATTATTAAATTGATATTTATATATCATACATTTGTGAGTTGTCGCCGCCATCAATTTTATTATTGATGTCTTTATTGATATTTTTTTGTTAATTGTATTAACTGTGAATTTTTATTGTGGCAGTAGATTTAATATGTTTCAAGAAAAAGTATATTCCTAAATTCTTTTCATAGGAGAACATCAAATGAAAATATATTATGTGCGTTGATGTCATCGTCAATTTTATACTACGCCCCCCATTAAAAAGTTCCTAGATCCGCGCATGCCTTTGATCCTCGTTGGGATTCTGATCTGCGCGCTCTTTTTCTGCCTCCGAAGATCTGAGCTTTGACTCGATACAGCTGACAAAAGCATTAAGATTGGATGATAAATAAATAAAGCGATAGAGAGTAAATTGAGCTTAAGACCATCTCCACCCGGTGCCTAATTTACCACGCAAAATAGAAAAACAGCTCCAATCGGTACTTAAAGCCTGACGCAAAATGAGTTTACAGAATTTTCTCTCTCCTCTATACCTATATTTAGGTTTGTACTATTCATTTACTTACAACTTTTGAACTCTTACAAACTTTTGAACTCTTACAAAGTCACCCCTCGTTAAGCTATAAATTAACTTTTACTATTTATAATATATTTATTTAACTTGAAAATTATTCAACTATATATTATTTAACTGAACGGAACTGTTCCTAATTGAATATATCTTTCAGTTGTACTAATAATATTTCAATATTTATTTTATTAAATGTTTTCTCATTTATTTTTATTATTGAATTTAAATAATATTATTGTACTAATTTGTGAAGTTGTAAAATATATGGATAATATTGAAAAGTTGTAAAATTTAGTGTTAAAAAGAATATTCTTTTGAGTTTGAAAATGGGTTGAATGGTTGGAGAAGAAGTACTGTTTGATGTGATATTTACTGTATTTTGGGTTTGAGAATAGGTTTTTCGGTTGGAGATGGCCTAAGGCTCCGTTTGGCTTACTCTGCGCAAGGAAAACTCTTTAGCAAGTCCTCATATCTGGCCTTGCAGATCATGTATTATGTATACAGAAATAAATTGAAAATTTTGGAAATTTAGATAGACATAGAAATTGTATAATCACTAACCCTCACTCACACCCATTTATAATTATATAGATGTATATTGAAATATATATCTTGTAAATATAAAAGATGTATGGTGATTGCATTCAAAAAAATTTCTTTAACATTGACTTTTGAAGATTTAAACGAACTACATTGTTTTATTTGTTGACTGGCATTAAATTTTAGAATCCAGAGTAAATCAAAATTGTTTTATGAAGAAAATATATGTACTGTTGACTATTGAGTGATATACATTAACTATATTGTTTGTTGACTGCATCAAGTATTAGGACAAATACATAAATGTTTTCCTTTTTTTTTATTTTAAGCAATTCGGTCTACTACGTGAAGATAATTCTGAGGGTGGAAACTATATTATTTTATTTGTTGACTGACATGAGACAGTTAATGGAAATTGTTTTATGAAGAAACATATGTAACATTGACTATTGGAGTAGAGATCTATAATTAACTATATTACTTTATTCGTTGACTGCATTGTTTATTAGGACAAATAAAATATTTTTTTTTCATTCATAACCTTTGGTCTCTACTACATGTAGGTAGGTAATTGTTAGGGTAGAAACGTTTTGGACCAACGCATTGGGCCCCATGGGCTGTTTTCGGGTATGCTAATGTGAAGGAACTCGAGTTTTTCGGGTTTTTTCTTGCAAGTGCAAATGACCCACGTATTGTTTTTTTTAATATATATGAGATCCTCTATTCCAAACTGTGTTTCACTAGGTATTCCAATTTAGGAAAAATGATTATACATTCTCCTACCATGTATTTAAACACCGTAAATATCATTACACCTATAGATTTCATTAAGTGCTTAAACACAAAAAAGAAATATATAATTTTGATGATATGAGAAGGAAAAACATATTGATTTGGAATACCTAGTAAAATACGGTTTAGAAAAGAGGATCCAAAGCCTGAATATAACGTAAGACTGGATATAATATCATATATATTTGTTCACTGCCTATTTCTAAAACAACATGTGACGTCACGAATCCGCGATGGAACCAAAGTCAAAATCGTGGGGTTTTCTTATCTATTCCATCGTATGAAGAAGCTCATGCAGACAACTATACGAATTCACAACACTAATAAAACACATATAATATATGATACGTTCACTTCGACATTTTTTGGTAATCAGGGAACCCTAGCGGGCCAGTTAAACCCGGGGCCGACCCACTACCTGCAAAGCAAACCGACCTGGTCAAACACACATGTTTGGGCGCATGTGAGACGGGCATAGGAATGTCATTGGGAGGGTTCGAATCCATGACCACTCCCGCCACATGAACCTATGCACCTCAGCTTGACCACTAAAGTCAAGCCTCATTGGCCGTTCACTTCAACCTTAATCAAGAAAATTCATTATTTATTATTTACATGTGGACGACGTACTGATGTGATGATTTTCATAAAAATTAACGTGTTGAAAAGTGCGATTTATGTTAGCAATGGATATGAGAGGGTCTACAGAGGTGTTGGCGTCAGGAATCGAGAAAACGCAAAAAAAAAATGAGAGATTTGCTTATGGTGCTTACGGTGGTTGCTCACGATAGGTGGTCTCTCAATCTTCGTTTGATTTTTAATAAAAAATTTTTTGCGAACTACCCAATATGTAATTTACAAAGGATGCGATACTGCAGAGATTCTAATATGTCCTTTTTTTCTACCACACGAAGGTTTGCTATTATTTTAGGGTAATTCTATTGGCACCCACCTTTTTTCTATTTGCACCCTCTAATTAATATGTAGAGTAAACACTAATTATATACTAATTACATACCCCATATAAAAGGGAAAAAGGAGTTTAATGTTAATAATTTAAGTAATATGTAAAGTAATATTAAATAAATATTTGCCGATTAATAAGGCAATTTTTCTATCTGGCGGGCATGGTAAATGAAGGCCCGCCCCGCCCTACTGGCGGGTAGCGGGCTTGGTGGGCCCGGCCCGCCCAAACAATAAAACAAAAAAATTATATAAAAAAACGAAAAAACATTAAAATAAACTAATGAAGTTGAATTACTACTTATCAAATTTAAATTCTTTTAAAAAAATTATTTTGTTATTAAATTTGATTAAATAAAAAATTGGATCTGAAAACTATATAATTCATTTAGATATTAGTTTTCTAAAAAAATAGTTTATGATATTTGGCGCCGCGGGCTTACCCGCATAGGCCCGCCCTCTAACGGGCCTGAGAAATGGCAGTCCGTCCCGTCCTACTGGGGAGTAGCGGGCCTGGTGGGCCCAGCCCGTCCTAAAAAATAAAATTAAAAAAAATGATTAAATTAAAAATTGGATCTCAAAGAATATAAAAAACCTATATAATTCATTTATATATTAATTTTTTTAAAAAAAAAATATTTTTGATATTTGACGGACCTGACCGGCGGCCCGCGCGGCTTACCCGCATAGGCCCGCCCTCTGGTGGGCCTGAGAAATGGCAGCCCGACCCATCACTTTGGCGGGCCCGCCGCCTGCGGGCCCATTTGACAGTGCCAGTGTGGGACGGGCCGGCCCGTGGGCCACGAGCATTTTTGCTAGTTCTAAATGTGTCATTGGTTAAAATGACTTAATTAATAGTTTTTGAATAGTCCATGTAATTAATATTATTGATTTTAATAAAATATTTTTTGTTGAATCATGTGATTATTTAAGATTATTATTACAAAACTCAAGTGTTTGGGAGTGTAGGGGGTGTGAATAGTAGGATCGTTATTTATTGCTCCTTCTTTTGGCTTTTAGATGTATAAATATGCGGATATGGACGCATTAAATATTGATGACATTCCACAACTTCACAAAAGAGTCTAATCCCAAACTATTTTATATATATATATATATATATTTGCCCATTACCGACCGTTTATGGAACTTAGAAGAAAACAACATTTTCTTTCACAATCACTCGTCAATATGAAATTCTTAATTGATGCAAGAATTGGGGCTATTCTCTTCATGACCCTGCTACTCATCGATGGTTCTTTATTTTATATGTTTTTTAACTAATTAAGAGTTGTATGCAAAGCATGATACTTTTTATAAATTGTTTTTGCAGGTTTGATGGGTGTAGAAGCCTTCGATAATGATGAATATAATAGTAATAAAACAAAATTGTGTATGTATAAGAGTAAGAAATTTTGGGGAATATGCATATTGGGAAACGTATGTTACAACACATGTAAGAAAGAAGGGTTCGAGGATGGTGGACAATGCCATGGCATACGTCGTAGGTGTTATTGCTTAAGTCCATGCTAATTATTTAAATTAATCAATGATCATATATTATGTAAAATCAGTCATTGTTATTGCATTGTGTGTTAGAACTATCTAACAAATTTTTAACTTTTTACTATATGATAAAGATTCTCGCCTCACTAAAGCCGATAATGTTGAAAATGTGTAACTTTTTTTCTAATATAAAAATTCATTTTTTTAAAGAAAATGCTAACTTTTATGAGTTGTATTGTATATTTGATCTGATTGCCCGGAAACGGATCTCTGTCCCACGAGTATATTCCATTTTATATCCCTTTTTTTTGGAAATATAATAAAATGATACAATACATATGAATATCGTCATATGGATATCAATTCGATCGTAACGGGACAAAGAATAAAATATGCATGTTTAGTTGATTATATCACATAAATCAAATGAAATAATCATGATTTTAAAATTTGATGGAATATGTTATTAAAACATTATAAAAATTAAAACCAAAAAGGAAATATTCTTAACATTTGACATTTGTCAAATATCTGCCACGTGGGACAAAAAGTGCAATAGATAATCTCGTTCCATTTGGCTATTTTATTTTGTATTTTAATAAAACATTGCTTCAAAGAGGTCTATTTAATGGGCTTGAATATAGGGCCTACTGTTGAGCTGGCTTCTAAGTGAGAGCCCATTGGGCCTTATGATGTGGACAAACAAGGCTAAAATGGTCCATTCATACATTAATTAGACCAGCAATATTAAATATATAGTAGACAAACTAAATATTTTAAAGAAAAATGTGAATGATTTTCTAGATAAATATGAGCTTCATTCTGTCAATTCTTTAAGTCAACGTAGAACTGACTACAAAACAAAATGAATCCACAAGTGTTGAATATCAAAATTGAATTTTGACTTGAGAGTTAGAACCATGATCCTTCTTGCTAGTGCTCTTCTTTTTTCTTTTTCTTTTCTTTTTCCCATATATATTATACTATTGTGTAACTCAAAGTTGAACCGACTAGAAATGGAATTCAAGTATAAATTATTTTATATGAAATTAAAATAGTTTTATTTCGCAAGTTGAAGAATGAAAAATTATTAATTGGGCTTACATGCCACGTTCATGGAAGTAGCATGACATAATGCAATCGACTATATTTTACTGCAATAGATTGTCACTCTAGGACAAAGAACCTAATTTCTTTTTTCCAATTTGAACATCCATATGTATATTATATAACTAAACTATCCAAAACAAGACTTTAGACACCAATTAGAAAACAAATAAAAGCAACAATTTAATCAAGAATATATAAGTAAGCCTTCCAAGAGAGCGTCGACGGGGAACCCTAAATTGACCGGTCTAATTACATGCAACTTCATATATTTGATTTCACTAAAACGGTCACTTCATTGTCTTGAATTATATATACTAGTATGTTTCGCATATGCAATGTGTGTGCAAATAAATTAAAATATTACAGTAAAGTTATAATTAAACAATTAGGGGTAAAATTACAATTTAACTATTTATCAAATTGAGATACGAATTTGATAATATTTATCCAAGCTATGCTCTCAATGAGAGGTTTATAACCTCATATTAATTTGTTTGTCATGCATAATTACTATTTTACAATTTATTTTTTATATTATTTCCACACAAATTCTTTTTTTTACATGCTTAAAAATAAAACACGATTTAAGAATTAAATTATAATTTCATTTTAAAAATTGCTCTTAAATTATAAAATAAATTGTCGGCACTATAGGGTGTGCTTTAATACTAGTGAATATACATTGAGTGCCAAATGTTGCTATACCAAGTAGGGTTTAGTTTTGTACCGCATCTTATATAAACAAATGGTGACGTGGCAATGAATCAGCATATGACTTCAAGTCTTCAAGATATAATATTTAAATTGTTGAATGAACCTAAATAGTTTAATTACGGACGTAACGACTAAATAAATACAATACCGCATCTTATATAAACAAATGGTGACGTGGCAATGAATCAGCATATGACTTCAAGTCTTCAAGATATAATATTTAAATTGTTGAATGAACCTAAATAGTTTAATTACGGACGTAACGACTAAATAAATACAAAGAAAGTGATAATGGAGCACTTCGAAGACTTAAAACAAACAAATCGACGAAAATTTCAGCTCGCACGTGCATTGACTACTCCAAGAGTTGTTTTAACGTGCATAATTAATATTAGTTATTTTAAATAAGTTTAAATAATAATAACTGGATATTGATGACAACTTATTTTTGGACACAAAAGTGTTCTTGGACTACTAATATTTCCTTATTACATCAGTGCAATGGATCCCTATAGCGGATCTTGTTTCAGTTAATATTTCATTTATAAGATTTGTTATTAAACATGTGATGTATTATAAGGTTACGTAATATTCATATATATAATATATATATATATATTTAATATATAAATATATGTGCTTTTGTGGGTGGATATGGATATGGATTTAGATTTTTTTTTTTTTCGAAAGGAGGATTTAGATTTTAGAGTAGTCTACATAATGGTGCAGTGACAGGTTCACGTGTGTTCTTGATACTTATTTCCTTAATTTGATGTCAAACTTACAGATATTCTATTGATTTATTTATTTCTTTCTTTAACTATCAACGACCAGCACTATTTTTTTGAATCAAAACTTCAACACATCTGATCCGTATTAATTAATGTTTGCTATAAATACATGCCATTTGATGTTGTAAATGATATCATAAAATTAGACAGAAAATAAGATAGAAGTAGAAAAGAAAAAGAGAGGGTTTGTTCGGTATCTGCTCCGACTATAAAGAGAGATAGTGAGAGTTTTCTCCTTTATAGATTGAGAGGTTGTAACTCCTGTTTTTACCACAATAATAAATTCTACCTCGTCCGTGTTTTTTTACCCCAAGTCAAAATGGGATTTTCCTCGTAAATTCCTGTGTTCCATTTATCTTCGTAGTCATTTTCAATTACATTAAGCCGTCCATTTCGTTACAATTAAAACAATTCAAAAGAATCCAAAAGAGGAATTAAACTTGAGTCAGTGATTAGAAAAGAGAAAAAAAGAATGTAAATTTGCCTCAATTTATTTATTAAGTCCGAGATGTGATAAGCTCGATCTAATTGGGATAGTACAGTTTGATTTCATCCACCTCATAAAGTAAAATCTAACACTCATCCAAAAAATATCACTTTTTATCATATTTTCTTACATTACATGATTAATATTTTCTATTTGAAAGAAACATCAACTAAACTTTCCCAAGTTGGACCACAATTCAATTTGGACTCTTTCGCAAGAGACGTTGACGCGTCTACCTTCACTTCATATATCATTTATTTATTTACTTATTGACCCTATCGAACTTATTGATGTGTACACATTCAAAAACAAATACTTGCACCCAAAAGAATTCCAAAAAAATGAAATAATAAATATGAAGCACACACAACGCCCACCTTTTCTTGCCTCCTTCCTGTTTTGAATTTTTCTTACATATTATATGCCCGGTCTCATTCGGTTTTCCTTGTATTTGCGAACATATATTTCTATACATATTCATTTCTCTCTCTATATATATACATATCCATTCCTAACACATCACATTTCTATTGTTTGCTTGACTAGCATATTCAAGATAGCGTAATACATTTATTTTAGTTCTTATAAGAAATAATGGTGAGCATGATTGCTAGAACAGGGAGGCATTTGCAGAGATACAACTTAGATAATAGTAGGCTCGTCGTTGGGTAAATCTTAATTTTTTATTCGTTTTATTTCCCACGTAATTTATTGCGTAGATTATTACTTATAAACTGTTGTTATCTATATGCAGATGTATTCCTTATCGATATAAAGATGGCAATTATTGCGGCAATGAAGACGAGGTTGAAGTTCTTGTAATTAGTTCAAGAAAAGGCCATGCGATGATGTTTCCAAAGGTGAGTGTGTATTGTAATAATAATTAAACTTATATATAGATATATACGTAATTTAATTGTTATGAGATTTTTAACTAATAATTTATAGGGAGGTTGGGAACTCGATGAAACCCTAGAAGAAGCAGCTTCTCGTGAGTCTTTAGAAGAGGCTGGTGTTCTTGGAAAACTTGAGGTATGTAATATAACTAACTAATTGTTTTCTAGGAAGAAAATCAAATTAAATTAGGAATTAACGTATAGTTACTTAGGATATAAGCCTTAGGGGGTATTTGTTTGGAGTGATCTCCAAAACATCACCTTGATCCACCTATCATTTCTTCGTCACCGTATTTGTTTAGCGTGGGTGATGGGGCATCACCGTGATGGAAGATCACCGAGGTGATCAAAAGGGGGTGATATTACAGCTTTTGGATCACCCCCGAAAAGCAGGGTGATCCTCCATCAGTATCACCAAGGTGATTAAATGCAATTTTTTAGTAAAATATATTTTGTATATTTCATATTCGAATTTCACTAAATTTACCCACTAAGTACTTCCCATGACCCTTTAAAAATCCCTCCAACCAAACACAACATGAATTAATACTAACCCCCTAAACCCCCTAATACCCCCCAACCAAACGGACCTAAATACTCGTGGTTTTACATTTTTTTTGTCTCCAAATTCTAGTTGTTTTACGAAATTGTTTGAATTCCAGATTTACACCTCTTAAATAAAAATAATTTGATTAAATATGATAGAACAGGATACTTACAGATATTTTACTTTATTTCTTAGTAGGACTGCAATTTCCTTAAATTACTACTAATTAAAAATAGAGGGATTATTTATTTTTTTTTGTAATCCTTGTTTAGATTTAGTCATTTGGTTGATGGACATGGCATTTGTCTTTTTTTTTTATATTTATATATTTGAATAATATGCAGTGTGAGGTAGGTAGATGGAGATTTAAGAGCAAAAGCCATGAGTTATATCGTGAGGGTTGTATGTTTCCTTTGCTCGTGACTCAACAACTTGAGCTTTGGCCAGAGGTTTCTTTTCGTAGAAGAAAATGGGTGAGTTATTATATTATTAATTTCGTAACGTAACAAAATTTGGAATATTTACTTAATTATGGCATCTTTATTATTATTTTAGATAAATATACGCCAAGCTAGAGAGTTATGCGAGCAATGGTGGATGAAAGAAGCATTAGAAAAATTCGTCACTAGGCTTACATCATCGTCGTCGTCGAGCACAAATGAAGAAAATATAATTAACGAACTTTAGATTAAGATTTTTTAGATATATTTGGTGTAATGTTCTCCATATTTTCTTTTTCTTTTTTATCTTTTGTACAGAAAATGATTATGCGCTAGATTTATCTATTTACTGGGCTGCTGGGGTTTAAAATATTTGGGTTTGAGAAGCTCTGTCCAAAAATTACGAAGGTAAAAACAATTGTTATAAAAATATTATAATGGCTAAATATTTTACTAATGACGATTATAATAATTTTACGAAATAATTAGAGAGATAAATAACATCTTTTATTCAATTCT
Organism: Craterostigma plantagineum; assembly: GCA_027422505.1. NCBI lineage: Eukaryota > Viridiplantae > Streptophyta > Magnoliopsida > Lamiales > Linderniaceae > Craterostigma > Craterostigma plantagineum. Next base: position 26,933,618 of record JAPQWV010000003.1, on the reverse strand, counting down.
TCTCAATTCTACACATCCCAAATCACATATTTATACATAAACTTCTCAAATTACATCACAAAATAAAATATTACATCAACCACAAAATAATCTCATCTACCATTCTTAATAATAAAATATTTACATCTAACTTTCTCAACCTCCATTCTTAACTTAACCACCATTCTAAATAATATACATCCACATAATTTTAATACTTCATAATAACAATATCTTTTTTGTTTTTCTTTTTAAAGAGAATACTATACATACTATTGAGGGTTAGAAATTTGCCAATGAGGCACAATAATTTGAGTTTTTCCATAGTATAATCCCGAATAAGTGATGAATAGAGGTCCCAGTTTTTCTTAGAGAATGTTACAATATTTTTTTGTTAATTTATATTCGATCTCAAAAAATTGAATATATATATATATACATATATATATATATATAGAGTAATGTTACGGTGCTCACCTTGCGTTAGCACCTTCCTGAGTACCAATCACATCAGCGCCCCAAATAAGCATACAATGGGATTTTTTATTGATTTATAACCTACACATGAGATTAGTGAACCCGTCGGGGGTTGATCTGGCATGACGTGACACAAAACAATGGCACACAATAGGTGCCCATGGATGGTGCTCACGCAAAGTGAACACCATAGCATTTCTCTCTCTATATATATGTATGCTGTCAGTGTCAGTGTTGTTTAGGCCCTTTCAAGTTTATTTAGAGAGAGAGATTCAATTTTTGAAAAGATTACAGAAAAGCCACCTAAATGCTGAAAAGAACTCATCTGCCCCTTCATAGATGGAAAAATCTACGCTAGACTGCCACCGTCTCTTCCACTCGTCGTCTCTTCCACTCGATCCAAATTAAAAATTCGTATCGTTTAAATATAAACTCAATCACTGAATATGGTAAATCGAATTTAATGGATAATGAGTTGAATATTAACGAAAATACTGAAGTTAAAAATAGAATAATATGTTGGAACTCTAAACAAAATCCAGGCTAATGCAGTCGTGGATGCTACAATCTAGAAATCATTGAGAATTTTGCATAATAATCAAATCATGAGCTACTGACTGGGGAGTGCGATGCTATATTTTATAAAACAGACTTTTGCATAAATATCAAATCATGGGGTATCAGCGTGCATTTTTATATAACGAGTATGGTGAAATTGAGAATTAGCCTCTTTTGTATGCAAGATTTGCACATTTAAGTTCCCTTGATTTCAAGTCGATCCCAAACAAAAAAACAAATATTGTATATAAAAAAATATAATAAATAAAAATGGCGAAAAAGAGCGGCGACGACGCACCGAGCTGCCAGAAGTACGGCGTTCCCCTCTACGGCGCCGCGTGGGTACCACACTCTGCTGGCAAGAAGGATTCCGCCGACGAATCGGAAGCTTCCGCTGTCAGCCACCATGTAGTTCTCGCCGGAGGAGGCGGCGAAGGACGCAGTGGCATTCCGAATGCTATCCTCGTTTCCAAATTCGATTTTGGTTCCAATTCTCTATCGGATCGACCTGTGAGCTTTATTCAGTTATTCTGTGTATATATGTGCGCTTGTGATTGCAGATCCGATTACTCACGCCTGCTGTTGAATATGTTTCGCGTGGTTGTTTGTTTTAATCGTGATTTAGTCGAGCTGTTTTCGATATGAACACATTCAATATGGGGAAGTGAAATAAGCTATTTTCCTGCGTTTTCATACTTGAATTTAGTGGGAAAAAAAAGTTGAAATTGGTGATCGTCTTGTTAATTAAGATGATTACTTGTTGTGATTTCATTAGAGGTTTTTCTCCTACTTTTTCAGATACTTCGTCATCATCATGTCAGGTCTCAAAACTTGGAACTGATGATGATTTGCCGTATAGAATTGCTGTACATCCAGGAGGAGAAGGTGTTATTTGTTCACTGCCCAAAAGTTGCAGGTACTCTCTTTCCCAATTTTTTGCAGGTGGAGAACTGGTAATGATTTGCCATATGAAATCTGCAATCCTCAAGCCCTGACTGCGTGAGACTTGATAAACGAAAACTTCGGCTGAACTTTCTTTATGTAGAGCATATATAGCATAGCACCATATACGTGTGGACGATTTACTGCAGAAGTTTGAGTCGTCGTAATTACATGATTGTTCTCACCATAATTATATTTATTTGCTTTCTGTATAGATGGTATGAGTGGGATTTGGTTGGAGGTGATGAACGCTTGTTGGGCTTGAGATCATCTGAGAAGGTTTTCAAACTGTTGGAGGATGTTGGGCAGCAGTTATCTATGACTTTCAACAATGATGGAAATTTGCTTGCCGTTGGCGGTGAGGTCTGAAATTTAAAGCTCATCGATATGCCTATTTTTGGATGATAATCTCTTTACAGCTTCTTATATATTGATTCAAGAATCTGTTTTCGACTTCCCAATATATCGTTAAGGAGTTTCCAACCTTTTCAGTTCAATCAAAAGATTGACTGAGGTCTGTCTGTTCTCATTGTATAAGAAATTGAGACGTCAACTTAAAAGGCACCCTTTTAAGTATACATATATATATATATATATATATATATGTATATCTATATTGTGTGTGTGTATATATATATATATATCTGACTAGTGTATAGTATCGGTGTAACACAGGACGGAAAGTTGAGGGTTTTTAATTGGCCTTCCATGGAAATCACCCTCAATGAGGCCAATGCTCATGCTTCTGTGAAAGATTTAGATTTCAGGTTTCAAAAAATTTCTGTTATATGCAGCTCACTGCAGCTTTCTGGAAATTGAATTGATAATTTACTTTTGTTAATATTCAGCTCCAACGGGAAGCTTCTCGTCTCCGTGGGAAGCGGCCCAGGAAAAGTTTGGGATGTCGAGAAATCAGCTTGCATAGCCTCCCTGCCAAAAGAAAACGTGATTATTCGCTTATTTCAGTTGTTAAAAGATTTCAAATTTTCAAAGCATCTAATTTGTGAGTAGTGCTTATAAAAAATGCCGTACCCCTAAATCATGTGATATTGAATCCAGGATGAGGTCTTCGGCTATTGTAGGTTTTCCCGAACCGTCGACACTGATCAAGTAATTTATATCACATCAATGCGAGGTTAGTATTTTTATATTCCCAAACATTTCCCAGTGTTAGGAAAAATTATTCTTGTTACTTAAATCACTTGTTGAGTCATGTTTGCCATGCCAATTGTCAAACAGATAAAGGTGGTAGCATTGTCAAGTGGGACACTACAACGTGGAAAAAGATCAGCTCCAAATTAGTCATCCGTGACCCTGTTTCTGCTTTTAATGTTTCGCCTGACGGGAAATATCTGGCAATGTACGAACATCATTCCAAAGAAATTATTTTTCGATCTTTCTCTTAAAAGTAAATTCTGTACTTTCATCTCCTTCATATGCAGAGGGACGATTCAAGGGGACATTTTGATTATAAGCTCGGTTAACATGCGGGTGAAGACAACTGTTAGAAAAGCACATCTTGGCCTTGTTACAACGTTGGCCTTCTCACCCGATTCAAGGTTATTAACTGTTAGAAAAGCACATCTTAGACTTCAAATGTTGTTTAGATGCAACTCATACTCAAACGTGTTTCGGTTCCTCGCAGGGCTTTGGTCTCGGCGTCCCTTGATTCAAGTGCAAGAGTTACTCCAATCACCGACGCAAAGAAAGAAGGTCCAATCTTTTTATTTAGAATAAAACGTTGTACTTCGCCCTCTGTTTCTGTCACTTTGACGTCTTTTTTCTTGTTCAATCTCTACCTCGGTGTTCTTCCTGCTTATTAGCTCGATATAAATTTCTCGCAGGATCAAACATTTGGATAATTGTGCTCATCGTTCTTATCGCCATGGCCGTATATTATGCAAGGAGCAACGATCTTCTTCCCCTGAAGGTTTGACTTGCTTTTCGACCATCATATCCTCGGATGAACGTTTAAGGTAAATGCAGTAATAGCTGCATTGACGTTAAGTACTTTTAAGACATGCGAAACAACATATTCAGACCATTACTAGATTATATGTTGAAGAATTAGTTTTTTTTTTCGTTTCCAGAATCTAATCATTTTAGTTACATCGAGAGATTTTCTCATTTAATGACCATTGTTGTCTTCCAAATTCATACTCATTTTTCTTTTGAATTTAAGAACGAATGGCTAAAAAATAAGCCTGTAAACTATAGGATGACAACCTGATCCATTAAACATTTATTGGATCTTCAAATGGATTTGAGTTTAAACCAACTTAGAGTGGTATAAGTGGTTTTAGACTCGGAGCCATTTGAAGATCCAATGAGTCTTTAATGGATCTTATTATCATCCCTACGACTACCAAAGGTCGATTCGATTTGTTGCCACTTGTCTGGAATTTTCAAAACAATTCACGAGCTGCACGAGACACGCATTATTATTACGTGTTCGCTCGAATGTTGCATGTGATGTAGTGGCCACATGTCGTGCATCAAATGGTAATAAATACCGACCCGAAATCACTCTGTTCTTCACGCTCGCTGGGGCATTCTAACTCTGTTCTTAAGGCTTCGTTTGGTATGCGGAACAACTTTTTCAATGCTCCGTTTTATCGTCGGCCCTTCGAACCTTTCTATCTTCCATCGCTTAGATCCTTGTACCAAACGGAACCTAAATGGAGAAATGGAACCGAAGAAAGAGAGCGTCGAGCTTCATCTTCTCCACGTAAGCGATTTCATGAATTCGGAAAGAGATTCATTCATTCAATTCAACGTTAGAGCTGTGATAATCTGAAACAAAAGAAAGGAATAACGATTCCCAGGACCCTTTTTCATCCATAAAAACTTGTAACAAATGCTTAATCCTCCATGAAAAAAAAACCCACCAAAAAGAACAGACTTCCGATACCTAATCAACAGCCCAGAAAAAAGAAAGCCATTTTTCAGCTGGCGAGCTTTGAAAGCATCGATGAAGAAAGAAAGAAAAGATTTTTTTATTCCTAATCAAAATCCCAGAAAAAAAAAGCCAATCCAGCCGACCTTCGAAAGCATTGAACAAAGAAAGAACAGATTTTTAATCCCTAATCAACACCAAAAAAAAAAAAAGCCAATCCATTTTCAGCTGGCGAGAGCATTCAAAGCATCGATGAAGAAAGAAAGAACAGATTTTAATTATAATTTAACTGCCCGGAAAAAAAAAAACCAATCCATTTTTCAGCTGGCGAGCTTGAAAGCATCGATGAAGAGCCCATACGTAAACCCCATCTTGAAATTGTTCAAAAGGGCCAAAGGAAAAGTAATCTTAGGCCGACTGTAGTAAAACCTCGTCACGTATTCCGTTATCAACACGCACAGCACGGCGGCGATGACGTCATTGACGCCGAGGGCACCGAACGATAGCGAAATCGTCTGCGCCACGTAGAAGCCGCCGAGCAGCGATATGCCGCCGAAGAGCGCCCTCCGAGATGGGCTCTTGAAGTAGCTTCGCGACGCATCTGGGATGACCCGTATGATGTCGATTAGACGGCGTGGGCCGTCGGTTTCCTGCGCCGCTTTAATTCGGAAGAATCTCGGCGGAGGGGACCTCGCCGCCGCCGTCTTGGGTTTGGGTTTTTTAGGCCGGAGGATGGCGGTGAAGGAGGTTGAAGCCGCCGCGGAGATCGACATTTTCTGGGACTACTTTTTCAGCAGAGAGATTCTTTAGGTCGGAGATGAATTAGCTCAACTACTTCACCATCGTCGAATAGAGTCGGCTGGGGCTCCGTCGCAGCTAACGGCGGCGCGTGGATTGAGGGCACGCAACAACTACGAGGTCGACGTTGGAGGTTTCAACTTTCAAGGATAAGGGCTGTGCTGTGTTGTGCTTAATGCTTATATATTTAAAATGTTCTCTTAGAAGCATTTGCAATTTATCTATTTTCTTCTTTTCTGCTAAAATTCATAAAAACTCAGAAATGGATCATTCGGTAAGTTCTCAATCTCAACGTACAAACAATCGTTCTCAAGTATATTCTCTGTTAGTGTAATAAAAATGTACAAAGTTACTTTAGCTTAAATTTCTACTGAACATCAGCGAGAAAAAAATCAAATCATCTTCCACCGCAGATCTCATCTGCAGAATTGATCTGAGCCGTACGATCTAAAGTTGTTTTTCTCCCAATTCTTGCTATGATCTCTTACACCTTCGCCGCCGCCTTCGCTTCCATGGCCGCCGTCATAAAGGGCAAAAGATCCGCCGTAGAACCAATCGTCAGACGACTGATAACTACCATCATCATAGTCATTATTACCGTCCCGTAATTCGTAGGCCGGGCCGGCGCCGGCGCCGGAGGTGGTCTGAAAACTCTGAGCCATGTCCAAGAACATGCTCTGAAGCTCCTCAATGCTGTAAATCTTTTCCTGTAAATGATTCATATTTTCGATTTTAAGAAGTAGCCCATTAACCAATATAAAAAGATTGCTTCTTGCTTCTTCTGACCTCTTTTCTTGCATCTTCCATAAGGGACGCCATTTCTTCAAGAAAATCAGCAAAGCCCTGCAAAAGAACAACAGTGTTTGCTTGTTCTATCAGCTGCCTTATATTCACTTCGTTACTGTAAATCTAAACCGTTAACGGCTTAGCTTACTTACCTCAACCTCATCATCGTCTTCACCAATGCAATTATAAAGCCCTGCGTCGTACATCGTCCTCTTCCTCTTATCAGAAAGCACTGTTCCATCAAAAAAAGAAATTTAAGTCAACCCCATATGTAATAGATACTACGAATCCAAGAAATATAACAGAGAAATGGAAACTTTCGCACCTGAATATGCTTCTTGAATCTGCTGAAACCTTTTCTTGGCTTCGCTGAGCAATGAAGGGTTCCTCGTCCATTTATCAGGGTGCCATTGCTGTAACAAAATCATCAACTTTTAACTCCAATCCAAAGAAAGAGAAAAACAGAGTATGAATTGAACCAAGAAAACAGAGCACATAGGCAACCTCTGCTTACCATGGCTAACCTACGGTAAGCCCTCTTAATATCTTCGTCGGAAGAGTCCGTACGGACGCCGAGAACGCTGTAGTACGACGGCGGCGCGTTGTCGTCACTCTCCATCTCCATTAACAGAACTCGCTAAGCTCTCTTGCTATGTTGTTGAGGGATCCACAACAAGGAATGATCATATATAGAGTGCAAATGCAAGGGATGATACGTGGCGACTCTGTTTCATTTGTGGGACCAAATGATTAGAGAAAAAGCAGAGGCCTTTACAGAAATATCTATGCACAGTTCATCAGAGTTTCTGTTTTCGTTCTCGAACGTTCTAGCAGAGAGGAAACTAAAAATATCTTCTGTAGATATTTATGAGGGTTTAGAGCATAGTTCATTTTTAATATTACAACTTGATATCGTATGCGTAACAAATATATCAAACGTGTAAGCGTAGGATTGAGAAAGAACTTAGCTCGTCATTCATTAGCTCCACTCTTATCCTTTTAGCTATTTCTTTCAGCTATTTCTTTCTTATTTATTTTTGTCTCTATATTTAAAAAAACAACTATAATAAGCGCAATCTGAAGCCTACGCTATATTACATTTACACGTTATATCTTGAAAAATAAAAGGAAATAAAGTCATCATTTTTTTTTAATGTTGTAAACTACAAGATATTGGTCTTTCTCATCAACGAAATATCAATATCTACGTCTCCAATTTTTTAACTTCTCTTTTGTTCCTAGTAGATGATAATGTCTTAATTCAATTTCCATGATTCAATTGGGAGTGGGTACATCTACACATAAATACTCAATTGAATAAAATTTTTGCACATAGGTACCCATATCAGAAAATTTTACAAATAGGTACCCGATTTAATTTACCAGTTTCTTTAGTCATGCCGTACCTTCCTGTGTATGTTGCGTACCATAACACGTTGATATAGGGTATCTAAATATGTTTGTACAGCGTACATACGGCATACCTGTGTGTTACATAGGGCGTACCTAAATGTAGCATACGTCGTACCATTTTCTGTTATATAGGGTCAATGTGTTGATATACGGTACTCAAATGTGTTGTATGGTGTACCTGCGGCGATTGGGTACCTATGTGCAAAAAATGTATTCTGTTAGGTATCTACATATAAAAAATCCTGACATGGTACTAAATTACAAGTTTTTATCCAAATAGATACTTATGTGTAAAGACTCCTTGGGAGTGAGCCCTCTTACTGGGCTTTTTTTTGGGAAAATCTTGAATTGTATTATTAAATGCTCGGAATAAAATCTCACTTGAAGCTCAATCTCAGAGACCAAATTCATAAGGCCATGGGTACTCTAAAACTAAGTGACAATCGAGGAAGTAGCTCACAAGCTTATAAACTGTTCACAATTTCTCTAATTAAGTCCCCTTAATTGCCAAGAATCACATGCATCTCATGAAACTTAAATAATCAACTGAAATAATTTCATTACACAAACGCATAATCAAGTTTGATTATCTCCAAATATTTTAGGGTTTCGAAAAAATGAGATATGGTTATTGCTCAAGGAAATTGCAACGCATAACACAAATTATGATGTATGTATGTAATAATATGATCACTTCATTTAAATATTAAGTTAAATTATACATATGTACTTTATTTACTTACAGTACAGTACCGTATTTCAAGAAATGACACCATAATTCAGCAACTTAAAAAGACTTGACGAGAGGCTATAAATGGGTCTTTAAGTCAATGACAATATAAAAAGAAATATTTACACCAACAAAATATAAAAAGAAACAGATAATGTGTGGGGGATTTATTTTTGCATGCTTTTACAGAAAAATGAAAAAAAAAAGAAAAGAAAATAAACTTCATGTTTAGGAGTTACTCATCTTTCTATTAAACATGCCAAAGTTATTGGCTACAAAAAAGCAACAAACCGAGCAATGCTAATTTAACAATATGTATGTATCAGAGCTCCTCTAATCAAGATATCATTGTGAACAAGTCCTTGTAAAAATAACATCCAATGCCCATAAAAACTTAAGCTTTCATTATTTGGTGTGGTAATAACCCAAAATCGTCGATACTATAAGGGTTTGTTTGGTATAAGAAATTTGGTGTGGAGAGGAGATGAAATGGAAAAGAAAAACTAACTTTTATCTTTGTTGGTACGCTGTGTTTGGTTCGTGGAAAGTGATGAGGAAAATAAAACTAGAGGGAAATTGATTTTCATTAGTTCTTCCCCCATTTTCCTTACCATTTGAGGAAAATAATTTTCCATAGTTTTGCTTTAAAACTAACTCAAGTTTTCTTTTCTTTTTCTCGCCTATTTCTCTAGTCAACCAAACACAAAAATTATTTTTCGTTCCATTTCTTTTCCTTTCTTCACTAAAATCCTTCAACCAAACAAGAGAAAATAAACGAGAAAAAAGAAAAGAAAATTTAAACCATGTGTAAAGCTAAAATCATAAAAAGATCATTTTCCTCACCGTTTTCCTTTCCTTAATCCAAACACACCCTTAAGGACCCAAGTGGACGGAATTGAGACCTCCGACTAAAAATGTTTCGAATAAATTCAAGCACTTAGGACACACTTTTGTAAAGAATTAGTAGCAAATTAATTATACTTACGTTGAAATATAATTCAGATGCAAGGTCTCCCATTTCTGCACGTCGCATGTCTTGAGCTTGTTTTTAAGCTCCATATAATTAAGACATATAAAGATGTACTGTTGAGAATCAAACTGAAGAGCAGACTCAGAGCTGAGGTGTTAACCGCCTGGAACTCCAAATGGAAAGCAGTATCGTCACGGCCGTGAATATAGGTGCAAGTGGCCGTGACTTCGGGCAGTAAGTTTCTATCCTTCCACTGGATGTTGTCACGGTCGTGACTAGGTGAGCGCAAGACCGTGAAGTGGAACAGAATCAAAGCTGCATCTAAGTATATTACTGGTTTATTATACGATATGTTTAGAGGGTTGATTGGGCCTATTAGAATTAATGATTGGCCCATTATAGATATATTATATATATATATATATATATATATAAATAGGGACATCTGTAATCGTTGACAAAAAAAAGTGCGCGCACAAATGTAAACCAGTGAAAACAGAGAATTGAATTGAAAAACAAAATTTCTTTTTTTCTTCTCCTTCTACAGCATCGAAATCGATTGCTTCATAAAATTCTTCATGGTATCAGAGCCTAGCTGAGTAATCTTCATTGGAATCATAACAATGGAGGAGCAGCAAGGATCGCAGAAAAATGAAAATCAAAATCAATGCAATACTGTGGCGGTGGATTTCAACAATCCGATGTACATCCATCCGTCAGACTCGCCAAACCTTGATCTAACTACTGGAATTCTTCTGGGATCGGGCAATTACAAGATATGGAGCTTAAGGATGATCGTGGCACTCCAGGCCAAGAACAAGATATCATTCATCGACGACACATGTAAGTGTCCAGATAAAAATTCTCCCCTTTTACCACAGTGAAAAAGATGTGATGCATTGGTGAAAACTTGGATACATCGATCAATCTCGGAAGAACTAATTTCTGGAATAGTCTATCATAAAAGTGCCTGCGAGATTTGGAATTATTTAAAGCAAAGATATGACAAGATTAATGGTGCGAGAATGTATGGACTCTTCAGAGAGATTTTCTCCAGTACTCAGGGCGCATCTAATGTATCAGAGTATTACAATCGGCTCAAGCCTTTTTGGGATGAATATGATTCCTTAATTCCATCACCTGCGGCTGAAGTATCAATAGAGTACAAGAATTTTTGTAGCTGGCAGAAGATGATGCAGTTTCTAATCGGCCTCAATGACTGTTATCAGAACATAAGATCACAGATTCTGTTGATGAATCCCCTTCCATCCCATGGCCAGGTCTATTCAATGATGCTTAATGAAGAAGCACAACGGGTATCAATCTTCAAGCTGGTAATACTGATTCATCAGTAGCTCTCATGTCCAGCTTCAACAATAGCAACTATCCAAATAACAGTCAAGCTGGAAGAGGAAATCTATTCTGTGACCATTGCAACATTGTGGACATACAAGGGAGAATTGCTTCAAGATACATGGATATCCCACCAACTTTGCTAGAGGAGGAAGAAGGGGATTTGGTGGAAGAAGAGGACAAAGGCAGAAATGTAGTAGGAAGAGGTTATAGAGCCAACAATGCGGTTGTTCCAGAGGTACCTGGTGATAGGAACAAGGGGGAGAGTTCAAGCAGTCACCTAGGATTCACCAATGACCAGTTTAACCAAATCCTCAAGTTGATAGAGAAAAATCCTGAGGAAAATAAAACTGCTAATACCTCAGCTCATGCAAACACCTCAGGTATATATTTTAGTAATATTGATACCTGTTTGGATTCTGAAAAACTATGGATAATAGATACAGGGGCTAATCATCACATCATATGCAATAGTGACCTTTTAGCTAAGGTTGATAGTGATCCTAGCCACATAAATACTATGAAACTGCCGAATGGCACTTCTAGTAAGATATGCCAATCAGGTGGATATAAGTAGGAACCTAAGGCTGAAAAATGTGCTATATGTGCCTGATTTCAAGCATAATCTCTTATCAGTCTCTAGATTAACTAGAGATGAAGATGTGCATTTAAATTTCCTTCATGATTATTGCATTATACAGGAAGTCTTGACTGGCAGGATAAGGGGGATTGGTAGGCAAGAGAATGGATTATACATATTCGAGCCAAGCCCCATTAATCTGCCAGTGCAATATAGCTGCAATGTTTCTAGTTCTTTTAATAATGATGCAAATAAGGAATCTGTGTTTAAAACAGATTTAACTGATGATGTACTGAGATGGCACTATATACTTGGCCATGTTTCTTTTGAAAGATTGAAGTTCTTGAATGATTTGAATTTGAAAGTGAATGATTCTGTTAAACATTGCTCAGTGTCCATTAGCAAAGCATGCTAGACATAAGTCTCCTGTTAGAGAACTAAATGATAAAGCTGTGTTTGAGTTAATACATATGGATATTTGGGGGCCATACAAGGAAAGAACTGACAACAATGAGAGGTATTTTCTGACTTTAGTAGATGACAGCTCAAGGGCTACTTGGGTGTTTTTGATGAAAACAAAATCAGAGGCATTTGATGTTTTAAAGAGTTTTCTTGCATATGTAGAGAATCAGTTTGAAACAAAGATTAAGATAATTAGAAGTGATAATGCATGGGAATTTTTCTCACATGAGTGCAATGCTTTATTTGCCTCGAAAGGAATTATCCATCAAAGTTCATGTGTCTATACTCCACAACAGAATGGTGTTGTGGAGAGGAAACACCGGCATATTTTGAATGTTGCAAGAGCATTAAAATTTCATTCCAATGTGCCAATCAAATTTTGGGGAGAGTGTGTGAAAACAGCTGTATATATTATCAATAGAACTCCTACTCCTATATTAGATGGTAAGACTCCATTTCAGATAATCTTTGGTAAGATGCCATCATATTCACATTTAAGATTTTTGGATGTTTATGCTATGCAAAGGTTCTGCCTGAGAAGGATAAGTTTAATCAGAGATCCAAACCATGTGTGTTTATGGGATATTCTGTTACCCAAAAAGGGTATAGACTGTTAGAATTAGAAACAGAGCAGTTTATTGTTTCTAGGGATGTTTTATTTGTTGAAAATATTTTTCCGTATGCATCAAGTGCTACTGATCTCGAGAGAGGTAGTTTTCCAGTACATAATGAGAAGGACTATTATGAAGAATTGGTCCAGCCTTATCAGGAGCCACATAACAATGAAACAGCTCATGACATTACTGAAGAACCACTAAATAATGACTCAGAAGGGAACGCACAAATGGAGGCAACAAATGCTGAGAACAGTTCAGAAGACGTAACAGCACAAGTCCCTGTAGCCGAGGTAAGGAGATCAGGTAGAACTCCTAAACCACCATATTGGCATACTGATTTTGTGTCTCCTTATATATCTGATACAAGTATGGTTGACATAGATAGATATCCTCTGCCCAATATGATTACACATGATAAAGTTAATACTGATTATAGAGCTTTTTTAGCAGCAACCACAAAGGATCATGTTCCCAAGTCCTTTGAGGAAGCTAAAACAGAAAAAAAGTGGATAAATGCAATGAAAATAGAAATAGCAGCCTTAGATCAAAATACACCTGGGAATTCGTTGATCTTCCCATGGGAAAATCAACAATAGGCTGCAAATGGGTATATACAATAAAGTATAGTCGAATGGGGATATTGAAAGATACAAGGCAAGGTTAGTTGCCAAAGGATACACACAAAGGGAAGGAATAGATTACAATGAAACTTTTTCACCTGTCGTTAAGCACATCACAATTAGGACAGTGTTATCATTGGTTGCTATTTTCGATTGGCCTTTGTTCCAAATGGATGTTACTAATGCCTTTCTCCAAGGTGATTTGAATGAGGAGGTGTATATGCAAGTTCCACCAGGTTTTGAAATTCCAAAAGGCAAAGAACATCAAGTCTGCAAATTGAACAAGGCATTATATGGCTTGAAGCAAGCCTCGAGACAATGGAACCATAAGTTCATCGAGGTTGTAAGTAACTTTGGTTTCATACAGTCAAAACATGACTATTCATTGTTTACAAAACAGGACAGAAACAGATTCATTATCTTATTAGTTTATGTTGATGATAGTTTGATAACTGGTAATGATATTGCTATGATCACTAACTGTAAAAGTTAACTCAGTAATGTGTTCTTAATGAAAGACTTAGGTGAATGAAATATTTCCTTGGGATTGAAGTAACAAGATCTAAGGATGGAATTTGTCTCAACCAAAGAAGATATGTCATTGAGCTCTTGAAGGAAACAGGTATGATAGGGTGTAAATCTGTAAACACCCCAATAGAGCAAAACAGCAAAGTGGTAAGGGAAAAGGTGAAAGATGATGATCCAATCATTGATGACATATCTGGTTTGCAGAAACTAGTTGGCAAACTGTTATATTTATGTATTACCCGACCTGATATCACTTATGCAGTTCAGGTACTTAGTCAGCACATGCACAAGCCCAAACAAGTGCATGTTGAAGCAGCATATAGGATTCTCAGATATCTAAAAGCAAGGTCAAGCCTCGGGTTAATGATGTCTGCTAAACGTTCACTAACAGTTCATGTTTTTTGTGATGCAGATTGGGCTTCTTGTCCAAACACGAGAAGGTCTTTAACAGGATATCTAGTGAAGTTGGGAGACTCAATTCTAACATGGAAATCCAAGAAGCAGACTATAGTTGCAAGGAGCTCAACTGAAGCTGAATATAAATCCTTAGCAGCAGCTACATCAGAAATAGTCTGGTTGCTTGGATTACTAAATGATTTAAGAATAACTGATTTAGTTCCTGTGCAGGTCTGGACTGGTAGCAAATCGGCCATACAACTAGCTGCAAATCCAGTATTCCACGAGAGAAGCAAGCACATTGAAGTGGGTTGCCACTTTATTCGGGACAAGCTTGATGAAGGAATCATAAAAACCAATTACATCTCTACGATGGATCAACCAGCCGAATTACTAACCAAGCCCTTAGCTCGAGAACAGTTTGAATATCTCCTGAGCAAGTATGGTGTGGTAGATTTTCATACACACCATGCTTGAGGGGGAGTGTTGAGAAATCAAACTGAAGAGCAGACTCAGAGCTGAGGTGTTAACCGCCTGGAACTCCAAATGGAAAGCAGCATCGTCACGGCCGTGAATATAGGTGCAAGTGGCCGTGACTTCGGGCAGTAACTTTCTATCCTTCCACTGGATGTTGTCACGGCCGTGACTAGGTGAGCACAAGACCGTGAAGTGGAACAGAATCAAAGCTGCATCTAAGTATATTACTGGTTTATTATACCATATGTTTAGAGGGTTGATTGGGCCTATTAGATTTAATGACTGGCCCATTATATATATATGTATATATATATAAATAGGGCACATCTGTAATCGTTGAAAAAAAAAAGTGCGCGCACAAATGTAAACCAGTGAAAACAGATAATTGAATTGAAAAAACAGAATTTCTTTTTTTCTTCTCCTTCTACAGCATAGAAATCGATTGGTTCATAAAATTCTTCATGTACGTACTGGAAAGTATTGCAATGACTAAGTTGAGGTTAGTGATTTCAATGCAAAGTCTTGACAAATCAGCAATTATATTACTTGCTGCAGTTTAGTATCATCGCCTGTCCGACCTTAAATTTTGCAAAGAACCCTTTATTTGTTGAATTCCAACATATATACAGATTTCAATATGAATTATACTATATAGTTTCTTTAATAATTTCAATTCGTGATGGAAAACCACACACACCCACACACACATAGGCATGTGCATCATGATTTTGAAATAAAATTAATGCATGATAGTCTATTTTCAAATAAATTAGGTGAGGAGTGAAAAATTCCAAGTTCGATCATACATGCTCTATAATAAACAGGATAATTGACTTCATAATTATATTAGATACTTACATCATAAATATATATATATATATATATACATAATCTTCCATTGATTTTTTGTACCGAAGAAAGGAGGGTTTCGAAAAGATATATAGTAGGATCAGTATCTATAAACAAAGAATCAAGTGATTTATGGTTATGTAAATAAATCAAATTAATTAAAAGGGCTTTTGATTGAGAAGAAAAATCATGGGATGTGTTCATCAAATTAGGGTTTTCTCCCATAGACTTTTCAAGGTCGAACAGACAATGAAACAAAAAGCTTACAGCAAGATTAATTGCTCACCTGACAAGCCTAGCATGGAAATCACTAACCTTTAATAATTTTCTTGATCTTCGAGGAGATTCATAAGATCGTCGTCTGTAATAATAGAGACGAAGGATAAGGATAATATGATAATAAGGGGCTGAGATATGTTTTTATAGACCAAAATCCTCCTATTTAACGCCGTTTGGATCGTGCAAGAGAATAGTTCCATACACTTGGTAAAAGTATTAATATTCCTCACTTGAGTGAGAGAAAAATAAAATTCGTAAAAAATGAAAAATTCAAAGACTTTTGACTGACGGGTGATTTTTGATAATCCTTGTGAGGAAAGCTTTTTCTTTCAACAACTCACAAACACAACGGACACGAATGCATGTAATATGTGTTCTTATAATGCCCAAGAAAAAGAATTTCTTTTTTTTTTTTTAGTTTTGCTTTTTATTGTTCCGTCGTACATAGAACTGGTTAGGTGTGCTTTGTGGACAAGCTCCTATGTATATTAATGGGACAGTAATGCTCGAAAATACTCTAAACCCAATTCTTTAACTAACATTTTTTGTTAGAGATCTCTACCAAAATACAAAATTTAATATTAAAGTTTAACTCAAATATATAGGCGGGTATTGATATAGTACTTAGATAGAAAACCGTGTACCAAGGGTTTTTTTTTCACACTTCGAATAATTCCCCTAGTATGTATTCGGCCAAATTATAATTTTAGGTCACTAAGTATACATGATTTTCATTTTTTGGTCACTATGTACATAATTGCAAAAGTAGATCACTAATTATATATACCAAAACAAATTTTGTCATCATTTTTGGGTCACTAAGCATATGTGTTTTCAATTTTGAGTCACTGTATATATGCTTTAAGTTTTTGGATCGCTATGTTAAACTCAGGTTGCATTCATAAAAACATAGTGACCCAAATTCGAAAACGTGAATACTTAGTGACCCAAAATTGAAAGGGTAACCCAAATTTGTTTTGATATTCATAGTTAGTGATCTACTTTTGCAATTATCAAACATAGTGACCCAAAAACGAAAACATGTATATTTACTGACCTAAAATTAAAATTTCCCCTATGTATTTTCATCCCAAGTACACACAAAATATTATAATAAAAATTTGACCTCTATATGGAGAATATTAGAAGTTCCACACTATATATATTCCTTGGAGATAATTAGGATTTTGTTTAATTTAGAGAGAAGAAAGCCTTTGCTTGTGCTTGTTACGTGAAAGAATTAAGTACTAACCAACAAACTCGAGCTTAGTTGAAAGGCACCAACAACTAATAGAAGCTATATATTAGCTAGCAATCGAGGTCCTTTAATTTCAATTTTTTTGGTGAGTTCATACGAATAATCGAGTTTTTCATAATAGCAATAAAATGTTACTCCCAATTGGTTATAATACGATTTATTCGTAGTTCTAGATCTAACATCTTTTAATAGTTGCATTATTTAATATTGTATGTCTAATATTGCAGTGAAACACACTGCCTCCACGATATAAAAAGACCCTTTAAAGTGTAGTTTACGAATTTACGTAGTGACTACAATTTTTGTATTTCCATGTCAGGTAACAATATTATCACTTTTTTATATACATAAATTACAATCTAACCCTATATATTTTTTCTTGTAGTTAATGCATCACATGTGCTTCTTTATTCATCTTAAAGTTCAACTACCAAGAAACTCATATTTTCTACCAAACCATGTAAGCTACAAACTCCACCAAACCACCCCACATATGTATTATATGGGCACCTGCTGTTAGGGATGGCAATGGGGCGGGTCCGGACCCGAACCCGCCCCGGACCCGCCCCTAATGGGCCGGGTATTTTTAAAATAATCGGGTATGGGGCGGGTAATGGTTTAAAATTTTTCTACCCGGCCGGGTCTGGGGCGGGTCCCGGGTCCGGCCAAACCCGCCCCGATACCCGGCCCGAAACCCGCCCCAATAATATATCTATATTATAATTCATTTTGTAATTAAAGTTATAGTATTATTGTTAATTTATGAATAAAAGAGTTGTTGGTCTAGTGGTAGAGGTTTGGTATTACAAATGTGAGGTTCTGGGTTTGAATCTCAATCAACACATTTATATATTTTATCTTTTGAAAAAAAAAAGAAAAAAATTGAAAAAAAAAGAAAAAATAATATATTCGGGTCTGGCGGGTCAGACCCGGTTCGCTCGGGTCTAGCCCGGGGCGGGGCGGGTCCAGACCTGAGGCGGGGCGGGCCGGGTCACGGGTTCGCTAAAAAATAATCGGGTCGGGTCCCGGGTCCGGCCAAACCCGACCCATACCCGGCCCGTTGCCATCCCTACCTGCTGTGCACCGATTCGTGCCAAATCAGCATGCCACTTCAACATCAAACGTGATGTGGCATTAATCAACACATCTTAGCGTCATAGATCGACAAATATGATGTTGATGTGGCATGTTCGCGTGAGCATATCAAGGCCACACAACATGTGCCACATAAGACGTGAACATGCCACATCAGTATCATATGTGTCGATCTATTACACCTAAGATGTGTTGATTAATGCCACATCACATCTGGTGTTGAAGTGGCATGCTGATTTGGCACGAATCGGTGCCAAATCAGCAGGTGCCCATATAATGTGAGCACCATATCATTCCTCCATATATATATATATATATATATATATATATATTGACTATTGTGAAGGACGCCTGACTTTACGAGTAAAAGTATTAAGGCGACGTTCTAAGAAGACAATTTTGTTATTTGATTGACGACTACTATTATTATTATTCTTATATTATATTAAGGTGAGGGGTTAGGATGTAAAATGTTCTGTCAATTGAGATTGAAAGAATTAATTAATAAAATTAAAATTAACTACCTTTAATTACTAGATTTAGTTTAACACTATTTTAGTTAATTACTATTTTTTACTTAATATTATCCTATTTAAATTTATACTAAATCAAAATTTCCTTTTTACATACTTGTAACATACAAATTAAACTTAAATTATCATTTCTATGAAATATTTCATAGTAAAGTAAATTTAATAAAAAAATTAATTTAATAAAAAATATTTATGTAAATAGCACGCACATTTAGGTGTGCATAAGTTACTTAGCTGTATTTTCAAATTTAACAAGACATTTGAGAAATCTTCATCCTCGAGTTTCGCCACCTAACCCCTTAGAAAGCAAAACAATCAAAACAAATGCTTTATACAAGTGGTACAAGCAGAAGTGAATAGTGAACAAATAAATTTAATACTACCTCCGTCCCAGTAACTTTTGTACAAGTTACTAAATCGGGCGTCCCACTATCTTTTGTACATTTCCATATTTAGCAAAAAACTATCACACACAATCAATATAATAATATTAAATATTCTTAAAAGACGTGTCACACCCATACACTTTTCTACTACTATATTATTAAAATATTCAGTTTCTTAAAAACCGTGGCACTTCTCAAATGTACAAAATATACCGGGACGGAGGTAGTATAGTTTAATAAAGATTCGAGGGCTTGAATGCATAAACATCGTTAATCTTCGTTATGTGATGTGACGTTCCTTCTCTTATTTGTTATGGTATTATATATATATATATGAACTATAGTACAGAATTCGTGTACATACGACTTAAGTTATTCTATTCCTATGATACAATTACTGCAAGAGCCAGAAGAAATTTTACAACTAACATAAGCCATAATCAATAACATAAAAAAGCCCCAAAAGTAAAAAACACAACACATTGCAGTTGTCATTTGTCAAAGCTAGTATATATCAATTAAATTGATTACATATTGGACCATGTGTTTCCATGTTGGAGATATTTTTAGCAATTGTTTTTTTTCATGTCAAGATATTCAAAGATATATTATCATGTCCAAATAGATAATAAGACCACGGCTTGCAAAGATATGTGTCTATATTCAAAACTTGAATTTTGATAATATACACTATATGATAAATATATAATAAGTTGGTATTCGACTATATTATCCAGTCATAAAAACACCTAGTCAACAAGCCCAATCGTTGGCCCGGCCCGACCACGTTTAAATGGGCCGAGTTGATATTTTGTGCCAATATTTGGGCATTGCAGGCCAAATTAAATCTTATCCAGCCATATGACACGTGTCAGAAACTAGACCACTAACCCACACTCGGTGGCACATCCACTCTTCAGCCAGTGGGGCGCATGTAGGGCTGAGAAAAAATACCGAAATAACGAAATATCGTCCTTATCGTATCGAATCGTATCGAAAATATCGAAAATTTTGGTATACCGAAGTTTTTGGTAAGGTATGATACCGTACCGAAAAATTTTCGGTACGGTAACGGTATGAAAGTTTTTAAACTTAGGTATACCGATTATACTGAATACCGAAATACTAAAATTTTTAATATATTTTATATACATATACACACCTACATATATTATATTATTTCAAAAATATAAAATGAAATTAAGGATCTTCATAAACTTATTTAGCCCATAAATTGTTAACTTATACATAACTTTCTAAGATTAGGCCCACCATATTTTACTTCTGTAACTCAAGTAACGTTTAATTTTTGCATTTTAATATTTCAGCATTTTGAAAGCATGAAGATGCAATGCAATTACTTTTTGTTAATATTCACTAATTTTTTAAATATAGCCGCTTCATTCTAATTAATCTGTATATAAAGTTGTATTTTGTCGTTATGTAAAGTTTTTGTCTTACTAAGGAGACTGGCTAAAATATATAAATTATTTAAGGTTAAAAAATCTTTTTATTTTGAAAATTTGGTATTAATAATCTATTTTATTGGGGACAAGGAGTTTGAATTGATTAAAAATTCCAAAGCAACGAATTAACGAGTTACGAGACATGCATGGTAAAAAACCCTCCGTGTGAATGGTATAGAAGGTATGATACCGATACCATACCGAAATTTCGGTATGATACCGTATCGAAATTTAAGGTATACCGAAATTTTGGTATGGTATTGGTATGATTTTTTTGGATACCGAAATTTCGATACGGTATACGGTATCACAGTTTTGGTATGGTTACCGTACCGAACCACCCTTAGGCGCATGGACTCCATGGAAATTTTTTTCTTTTTAATAAAAATGTGATAATATCTAAATATTTCTTATACTATAAAGAGATGGACCCACTTAACTATATGGTTAATAATATAAGGAATGAAGAAATTCTAAAAATTAGACACCACTCAATGTCTTGTTTAGCTCCTCCACTGCCCACACTTCAGTAATCGCATTGAAAATGTCGTCGTTTTTATTTTTTTAGATATCAGTCACCGCTCAGTCTCCAATCGTAGCTGTGAAGTGTGAAGACGAAAACCTTCGTAAAGGCAATAGAAGATAAAACGCCGAGCATTGGGAATGCCATACAGCTGACGTGGACGAAGGCGAAGACGAAGATGTTTCGTCGAAAGGGAGAGTGTCGTCGGTCACAATCAATTGTGCTCTCTCTGTGAAATCGTTGGAGACGGTGAGTTGTTGCGATTGTAGACGAAGGTCCTTGGATGTTATTGACTTTGTGAGTTTCGATGGCTAATGATCAAAGCACTTATATTCCTTACCGTAAGCACTCTATCAACAACAAAAACATCAAATAGAAATTTCGAAAAAAAATATTTGGATTCGCGTGTGGTGCGTGCGTGCATGTTATTGAGGGTGGTTGGGGCTCCTAAAAATTTCTCTTTCTTTAAATTTTTCACACACAACACCCATTAACAACGTGTTAGGATTTTAGTATTTGTATCACGATGATATATAGTACTTGGGCCCTTGTAAGCCCATAACAAGTAAAAAGGTTTATATTAATAAGCTCATTAAAAATATAAGTTCACGAGGCTCTGCAAAGTAAAGATCTAGTTCACTTAAATAAATTGCAAGAATACGATAAACCAATTAATTTACGCAATAAATAATTCCTACAAATCTCCCGCTTTGTGTTAAATTTACAATTAACCGCTGATTATCTTCGCCTTGTGCGGTGATCCTGGGTCCTCGAAGAACACCTATCAGAGTATGCATCGGCGGAAGCGTGTGCGTACGTGTTCTTCTTCAACCACCTCCTCATTTGTCTTGTCTTATGACATCTTCTTTAATAGATCTTCAAGCTCACGGTCTCTTAAACTATGCAATTAAAATTTTGTTATGCCATATGTCATTAATTCGGTCGAGTTTGGTTATTCCTATTGGGTAGAGAGACACGGCCAACTTTCTAATTGAATTGAAGTGGAAAACATGGAACACTTGATTTTTAAGAAACCGACTTCAATAAAATTGAAATTTTGTTATGAAAACAAATAATATTCATGGGTGCTTGAATCTATATTCGTTTTTTCGAATAACAAGTTTGAAGGATGATTCTTGACATTTTTCAAGAATAGAGCAGTGAGCGTGGGATGTAGATCAGTTTGCATGTGATGGGTGTAAAAGTTTAAAGTAGTAAAAAAAATTCATTAACTGAGTGGGGTTTAAAAAAAATTAAGTGGGTTACCAGTGAATCCCTGTGAATATTATGGTGAATCGACTGTCCACCCTTCTTTTAAACTGTTCCCAAATAAAAACATAAATTTAACCAGTAGTCGCGAAAGTATTTATAGCATTGATCATTCTTAATATCTTGTCGGAATATATAATTAAACTAAAGTGATATGTTCGTAGAATTCAAGAGTAATAATCTATTTAGTATAGGAAAAACAACATAACTCTCGAACATCTTTGGAGGTTTCTCATCTCCACTTAATCAAAGCACACATAAATTAAACCGAAACTATCAACATCAAGACCTAACCAACAGCTTAATTAAAGGTTGAATTTTAAATAAAGTATTTAACTTTTATTAATTAATAGCAGTTAGTGTTTGAAGGAAATAAAGAAAACATAAATGCTTTTGTATGTTAATATAGACACATCGATTGAAGCAGCATAGACCAAGAATAGCTCCCAGAGAGAGAAAGGGATACTTCTAGAGAGAGAAAGAGAGATCCAAATTCCAAAATGGCATCATCGTTCGACGATTACAGCATCGACGGCGACGCGTCGGCCGGTGAGTTTCCCGAAGGAAGCTACACGTCCTTCAACGACTCTACTTATACACCGCCGTACACTCCTGAGTTCGGTGGAGGAGGAGGAGAAGCTGATGACGTGTCATCTGACCAAGTCAACGCGGCCGATCCGTTCGGATTCGAATCGAATCAGGAGGTTCCGATCTCGAACGGAAACGGTAAGTCTCCGTTCGGAGAAGACACCGAAGGAATATTCACTTCCGACGGTCCGATTCTACCGCCGCCGACCGAGATGCAGGAGGAAGGATTCGCGCTCCGCGAGTGGCGCAGGTAAAGTGGTTAACCAGTTATTTCGGTGTTACTTGTGATGTAGCTTGTTGGTTGTGCGTTGATCTTACGCATGTCCATTTGGGTATGTATCTAGTTCGATCCGATCCGAGATGTTTTGTTGATGCTTTATTCGAGCTTTTAAGTGGATTAATGAGCTATTTATTTGAATACTTCAGCTGATTTGCGGTTGTCATGTTGAGTGGATGTACATAGTGACCTTAACTTCAGTTTGAGTATTAGCTGGGGTTCAATGGATGTTTGATCTGGAATTTCTTGATTTGAGATCGTATCGTTGTCTCGTGGTGTGGTTATGTTTAGTGAGTATATTAATTTATAAATTTGTGGTCAAATCTGATGTAATCCGACTTAGATGTGTGTATCTAATCTGATATGAGATCTGTTATAGCTATTTCTAGTTTTGATTGGTGATTAAATTCTATGCATTGCTGGTTAGTTGAAATAAAATTGTTGAATTCAGTTCAATTTTTCGGTAAAAGATTAGGCTGAGTATAATTGGACTTCAAGAGTCCCATCAATGTTCACTATGAATCTTTAGGCGCATTTACTTTCTTCGTCAGATTGAGATCTTTACAACTAACTGTATGCTTTAGATCAGCTGCAGTGAATCTCTGATATAAATAAAGCTTTTATGTTCTATACTAAATACATATTTTAGTTAAGATAATCTCTAAGGTGAGTTGAAGCAAGTTATGATTTTATTAGATCCCCTATTATAGGTGTTGGACCTGTCAAGAATTGCCTGAGAAAGTTGATTTTAATGTTTGACATGAATTCTTAGTATTTTTCCTTTCTTTGCATTTCGGAATGGCATTTCTTCCCCTCGATCGTATTGGATTTCCAATGCAGGCAAAATGCAATTCGTTTGGAGGAGAAAGAGAAGAAGGAAAAGGAAATGCGAAACAAAATCATCGAAGAAGCAGAGGAGTTCAAAAAAGCTTTCTACGAGAAAAGAACTCGCACCATAGAGACTAACAAGTCCAACAACAGGGAGAAAGAGAAGGTTTGGTCTCTCATAATCTCTTCACCTCCTTTGAACGGCGGTTACTATTCGACTGCACCAACATATTTTAGAATCTGAGATTTCATTTTTTCTCCATCGCCGAAAGGTTTTCCTGGCCAACCAAGAGAAATTCCACAAAGAAGCTGACAAGCAATACTGGAAAGCCATCGCTGAAATCATCCCTAACGAAGTGCCCAACATCGAAAAGAGAGGTAAGAAGAAGGATCAAGAAAAGAAGCCCTCAATCACGGTCGTTCAAGGCCCGAAGCCCGGGAAACCAACTGACCTCTCGAGGATGCGCGGGCTATTGGTGAAGCTGAAGCACAAGCCGCCACCTCACATGCTAACCCCTCCACCAAAAACCACCGATAAGGATGGCAAAGACGCAAAAGATG
This sequence comes from Craterostigma plantagineum, assembly GCA_027422505.1. Taxonomy (NCBI): domain Eukaryota; kingdom Viridiplantae; phylum Streptophyta; class Magnoliopsida; order Lamiales; family Linderniaceae; genus Craterostigma; species Craterostigma plantagineum. Next base: position 26,909,124 of record JAPQWV010000003.1, on the reverse strand, counting down.
CGAATTCTAAGGATGCAACGAAGGGGACCGCAAAAGATTCTGCTGCTAATGGTGATGCGCAGAAGAAGGAAGAAGCAGCAGCAACGGCTGTTGCAGCCAAAGAAGGGGAAGAGGGTAAGTGAAATTTTTTTACTTAAGTTTCTGGTTTGGTGGTTCTTTGGTTCTCTTCTTTTTGAGAATTTCTCGAGTCTCTGTTCGCTTTTGCTGCATATTATTTTCGTGTTTTGGTTGTGATTGCTTATAAAAGATGTTTAAGAATTGTTGTGTGGGATTTTTTTGTTGAGCGTAGACTGATATGGATTTGTTGTATTGTATCTATATGTTGGTTTTTTTCTATCGACTGCCATTGCATTGCCTGTAGTTCTTTGAGCTCCTTATTTAATTAGGGGGAGTTTGGTTTAAGTAATTTAGTGATATAGAAAAATGAAATAAAAAACTTAATGTTTTTTTATTTGATTGTTTAGACTTTAGAGAAATAGAATCTAAGTTCTAAAAATCGTTTTAGCATTTTTTTTTCTCACTACGTTTCATGATCAACACAACCTTTAGTCTATTATAGATGTTATTTGATAACCATTGTGATAAAACTCGTGACCCATAGTTATAATTATACTATTGATAAAACTAATAATTGAATATTAAAAATAATTGTTACCGTAAGTAGGGGTATTTAAATGTTGGTGAACCGACCGAACGAAATCGAATTTTCGGTTCATATCTAATGCCAAACGAAAAAATTCGGTTCGATTTTCGATTTTCATTTTTTATAACCGGAAAAATTTGGTTATAAAATAAATTATTATTATTATTATTGTAAATACATAATGATATATTATTATCTGATACGTATTAATAGTATATCCAAATATATTTAGTAAATTATAGAAATTTTCTTAATTTACTTATGATAATATATTTATAATAATGTCAATAATACTAATTGAAAATTTGGTTTTGATATGGTTAACCGAACTGTACCGAAAAAAATTCGGTAGAACCGAACCCAAATCGAAATATTTCGGTTCGGTATTCGGTTTTAAATTTCTCGAATCCGAAATTTCGGTTCGTTTCGATTCGGTTATTACGGAATGAACACCCCTAACCGTAAGGATTGATTAATGAGTAAATAGAATAGAAGTAAATCAAGATTCATGGTCGACATAATAATATTGAAATAGGGACAACAAATAATACTAGTAATCGGAGCACACTCAATGCGTGTGCAATATATTTTAATATATTTTGACGCAATCAAAGGAAATTGGACAAACCCGAATCTTTAAGATATTCAGTAGATAGATGATATCAATGATAGCCAAAACTCCATTCAAATACAAAATCATAAAAGACAAAGAGAAGATAAAGAATATATTTCATGTATGAGGGATGACTATAAAAAGTAAAGCTTAGCCGATACTTCATCCGTCCCACTTATTTCTTTTCATCTTTCTATTCCGGGTGTCCCACATAATTCTTCCCATTTCTATTTTTGGTAAAAGATTATTCAAATAATTAAATTAATTACACCATTTATATTAAAAATAGACTTCTTAAGTTGCGTGCCCACTAATAGATTTTCTCTCTCCATATTTTAAAAGTGTACTATAATATTAAAAAAATGTGATTTCTTAATTTATTGTGGGCACAAATTTTGGAAAGTATTAAGTGGGACAGAGGAAGTAACAAATATACGAAACATCACAATACAATCATTAGAGAAACTAAATCTAACATAAATACAATCTATTGTCAATAAAATAAAAAGTACGATAAAGAACATCCTATAGATAAACTGTCAAATTTTAATCTGTCAATTTAGATCAATTAAAAAATATAATATTAAAATTAAAAGAAAACCACTATATTTTTTAGTATGCAAAAAATACTTGTATAATTTATAAGTTTTCCATGCTAGGCTAGTTATAAGGAGAAAACAAGGTAGCCAATCCTTGATCCAATTTCACAAGTAGCTTGCCATAGCTCATTAGTGTTTTTTCCTCACACATATAAGCTCCATTCCCTCTAGCCAAAACCTCGCCGTCCACGTCGACAATCCCGCCCTTGGACAATGACCCTTTTGCCCTCGAGCCAGGATCCAAAACGAACGCCTTTACCTATTCGACATATATATCATCGTACGCATGTAAGAGAACGGGCGTTACGCACAAATAAAAAAATCGAACCAATAAAACAATCGAACCTTTAAGTATGATACGTGGGGCGACTTAACATGAGTTCCATTGTTCAGCTCGGTCATTAATTGGAGCAAGGCTAGCCTGGGACAGTCTTTTATCACGATAAGATCCAAGCACCCGTCCGAAAACTGCGTATCGAACAATTTCGACAAAGCGTAAATTATATTGTTTTGGAGAAGACTTCAAAAGAAAAAAGATAATGCTTTGACACCTCAGCGTCGGGTGCCGCAAGAGTATCTTCGCCTCCCCAGGGGACGTTGTGGAGCCAGATGGAGACAAATGGGCCGTCGATTTTTCTCCAATTTAGGGTTTTCGGGTCGAATTTAGGACCTTGGTAATAACAACCATGTTCGACTTCTTGAGCTTTGTGTTCGGCGAGTATTTCTTCGTCTGCATCTATTGGGTCGCCGTGAGCTTCGTATCCTTGAGCGGGCACGAATTGGATGCTTCCTTCGTATTTTCTAAGGTTGAATATACGCTGGACCGCCTGAGTTTATGAGATCGAAATATTATATTCTCGGACGAATATAAAACGTTAGAATAATATTAACGGTCATGTAATTATGGATAGCGGCATTATAGGAACAGAGCATTTAAGCGGTGGCATCATGCTGATAATAACTTTCACAATTAAGCAATTTAAAAACATTATATGGCAGAACCCTAGAATTTAGGAACTTACATAGAAATCTATTCGAGCGCTTCCCATCCACCGATACTTCTCAGATTCGATATCAATATCAGCCACGAGACCTGCGGCGATTTCATGACTGTAAGAACGTTCCCGACGAAAAAAGAAAGAAAGAAAAGCTGATGTAAGAACGAGCAATACCCCATGCCATCATCAAGATGCTGAAGAACTTGGTTTGCCCTTGCGATATAGTAGCTACGTCCAACGAGCGCTTATGCCCTGTCGTCGATGAATGCCAGGATTTCATTTTTTTTTTCTTACAGAGAAGTGTATAACGATGAAACCTGCGTACAAGATTGCTACTTTTATTACCTCGAATAATCGAAAGGGTAGCATAGGACGGCGTGCAAGGTTCACCGCACGAGTCTAGAAGAGACTTCGCCATGCCATTTCCAGTTCCTAACATTCGCAGAAAACCAAATACCAATTAATGCCTTCGTTTTAGGACGAGTAAATTAAACACAGTTAGAAAAAAAAAAAAAACGTATGCATGATTTCAGTCGACCGACCTGCAGGGACTGCCCCGAGAGGCATCTTAATTGCGCTTTCCCAATCCTCGCGCGAAAGCAAACCGTTTAACACCTACTATAGAAAAATCTTCATGTCTGAAATTGTCTGATTCTTTCATGAGAATCGCAAAATTAGTTACCTCGACCAAAATTCCATCTCCACTAACGCAGACGATTCCGTCGTACTTTCCAAGATCAAGAGAACGAACGACGTCCCTTGCGTGAAGCTGGTGTTTCGTCTCTGCGTAGTTCAAGAAAAATCTAAAAAACTCCTACCACATCGATTAACACCAATGTCGTAAGTATTCCCCCATTTTTTTTTCTCAAATTATCACCTTGGATGGTGTAATCGACATTGGCATCTTCGAGGTAGGGCTTCACTTGGTTGGCGAAGATCTTCGTAGCCGATTTTCTCCCGCCAAATGGATTCACGAATATGAATAGCCTCTTCGGCCTACCTAAATCAAATCAGGCAAATCGAAGATAGAATAAATAACGTAAATTCACTTTAATTTGTTCTAACAAGTTAATTGTTCTAGTGTACAAGCACTCAACTCTTTCTTCGGACAAGATTTACCAGAAAACAGAGCATCGCACCATGGTTCAGACAAGAAGAACGTGAAAAGCACAAATTCAAGAAAAACTGATTTGCATATAAGTTTGCAATAAGAAGCTTGGAATACCGAGGGAATCGATGTACTCTTGCAATTTGTGGGCCCAAGAACGAACTTGTTCCTCGTCGGAGAGCTCTAACGTAACGTTCTTCCTCAGCAGCTTATTGGGTGCGCCGGCGAAGCAGCTGATCGCGTCCTGCGACGATTCCGCGACGGCTCTTATGTTGATCTTCAATCCCTCGACGGAGAAACCCAAAACTTCCTTCTCCATGTCCAGCCGCCGGTTGGCCCATCGGATTTGTCCGCCGGCGGATAGCGTCACGGCGGATGCGACGCCGTTGACCCTTACCTGGTCGGAGAGTATGGGTTCTCCGGCGTCCATTCGATTGATCAAAATATGAAGAAAACACAACGATTAAATTGCCTATTTAATCTTTGATCAATCTTAAAGTTGGGCTGTGGGGTTGTTTGTTCTATTTTAGGCAACGGTACGTATGTTTGTAAGCATATTGCGGTGCCTTAGAGGAGAAGCAACGTTGACCATATGTGGTGGTTGGTGTAGTTTAGTACGTATTTCATTTATATGTAATACATATTGCCTTTTGGGTTTGGATCCGTTTGTTGTCCGAGGAACATGAAGACAACACAGTTTGCTTAGTACAACAATGTTTCACGGAGGTTCCCAAACAAGATGACGTGGCAACGAAAGATAGATATAGGGAGCTATTTATTTATTTATGGCTAAATTCCCTTTCCTCACCTTTCAAGGTTTGAGATTCCTGTTCAGTACCCCCATGAAAAAAACTTCATGTTCAGTACTCATCTACAGAAAAGTTGTGTGTTTAATACCCAAACAGCGAACGGACGAAAATACCCTTTTCTGAAATTAAATTGGACATCATACCAACTGTTTTAATTATTATACCAACTGCTATTCTAATTATACCAACAGTTATCATTATTATACCAAATGATATAGTGTACAATTTTGTTGGTATAATGACGTCAACAGTTGGTATAATTGCTACAGTTTCTGGTATAATTTCAAAATCGGTTCGCATATCGTCCAATTTCACTGTATAAAATTCAAATAACGTTATTTACTGGTATAATAACCAAAACATGTGGTATAATTTCTACAATTTCTGGTATAATATCAAAATCAGTTGGTATAACATCCAATTTCGCTGTAAATTATAATAACGCTATTTAAATTGGACATCACATCAACGATTTTGATTATTATACCAACTTTTATTCTAATTATACCAAATGTTATCATTATTATACCAAATGATATACAGTAAAACCTCTATAAATTAATACTCGATAAATTAATAAACTCTCTAAAATAATAAAATCTTCCGGTCCCGACTTGGGCCATTGTAAAAAATCATCAAATTCGATAAGATAATTATATAATAATTTTTCGGAAAATGCCTTAATAAATATTAGGTCTCATTAAAACTCTAAATTAATAATTCATAAAATATACAATTATAAATTATGGTAATTTGCTAAAATAAGAATCTATTTATTAGTAGATTTTCTTTTTAGTTGCAGTCAATAGTTTCGATGTCGAGTTCTCTAGCTGCAACAAAAAAATTTGAAGAGTTGTTGTCGCCGTGTCGCCTAATATCCCCATCTGAAAGTTGGTTGAATGATATTATGATATCCTGAGAGCATTTGATATTGTACCTTGACTAATTTTCGATCGATATTTTTCATTAATTGACACTTGTAAATCGTTTTGAGTACATGAATATAATTAATGAAACATATTTGAATTTATTTATCGTCAATATATTCTAAATTTGTTGAATTTAAAGAGTCTCTCTTTGAATTAATAAAATATTAACTTATCGATATATTAATATCTCTTAAACGTAATGGTCTCAATGTTATTAATTTATAGAGGTTTTACTGTAGTGTACATTTTTGTTGGTATAATTACGACAACAGTTGGTATAATTTCTACAGTTTCTGGTATAATTTCAAAATCAGTTCACATATCGTCCAATTTCACTGTATAAAATTCAAATAACGTTATTTACTGGTATAATAACCAAAATATGTGGTATAATTTCTACAGTTTCTGGTATAATTTCAAAATCAGTTGGTATAATTACGTCCAATTTCGCTGTAATTTATAATAACGCTATTTACTGATATAATAATGAAAACATATGGTATAATTTCAACTTTTTCTGGTACAATGTCTAATTTTGTTGGTATAATAACTATTTTTTTGGTATAATTCATGTGAAAATAATTATTCAGCCTTTTTGAATATGCGAGACAGGGGTATTTTCGTCCATTTTATGCTGAAAAGTGTTTTTTAGGTACTGAATAGGAATAAATTTTCAAATGGGTACTTATAAGGAAGTTATAATTCGAGGGGTATTTAAAAAGAAGTTGAAAAGGCACTGAAAATGAATTAACCCTTTATTTATTTATTTGTTATGAGGATGTGATTTGGACTCGACGGCTACCGATATGATGCATACATGCTGAAAGCATGGCTAGCGAATATGATGCATGCTGAAATGTGAAGGTTGTTTTTGATGCGTTTGGTTCGCAAGAAGTAGCGAGGAAAGCAAATTGGAAGAAAATGATTTTAGCAAGTCTTTTATGTCGTTTCTCACTTTTGACAAAGAAACTAGTTTTCTTGAACATAAGCTTTAACTACATTTTCTTTTCCTAAACCATTTCTTCGATCAACCAAACATAAAAATTAAATTTCCTTTTCCATTCATTTCCTTCTATTAATTTTCATAAATCAAACACACCCTTAGTTTTTCCTTTTTATTCGGGCTTTAAGTCTTGCTTTGTCTTCGATTTTTTTCCTTTTGGTTCTTGTTTGTTGGCTTCTCTCTTGGTAGAGATTTATTTCTTACTAGATTTTTGTTGGGTTTGGGCTGGGCTCCCAACCATGTGGATAAAAGCCAATGTTTTTTAGATTTATTCTATGCCCACAAGCACCAAATAAGTTAGTATTCAATCATTGATGGAGATGGATTACGTGATCATTATTTTACAGCAAAGAAAAATTTTCTGCAACCACTTTTACCAGCAGCAATTTCGAATTATTCTCATTTGGAGGGGCAAACGGTGTACATTCGACCTGAAATTTTAACCGGGGATAGAAGACTCGTGGATCTTCATTTTGTCCGGAGCATTTTGGATTCAAGGTCTGTTTTGTGAGTTATGATTTTTCAAAGTTGACTGTTGTTTCTGTGGCGGATTTGATCGATTTGATATTATCTTTGTGTTGTGGTGGTTTGAGGCTGTTATTCTTGTGGCTTAGCATCCTTGTGGTGTAATTTGCTGTACAAGATTTGGTGATTAGTGGATTTTAGACCGTTTGGTATCGTGGTTTTTACCGCTTCGTTTGAAGAGGGTTTTCCACGATATATTGCCATGTTCTTTCCGTTTTTTTTCTGCATTGCTGCTGCCGATACGAGTTTGCTGCCGTAATATTCTGTTATTTGTAACATTCGATCCTATCAAAGTGGTATCAGAGCTCATGTTGGATTTGTTGGATTTGTTTTGGTCGGTGAAGAATGGAGTCAAATTTGAACATAATGATTTGTTTGAACTGCACGACTATCACAAATGGAAGGGGAAGTTGAATGATCTTTTATTTGTGAAGAAATTGTATTCCTGTCCTCAGCAAAGCCCGATTCAAAACTAATGAAGAATTGGATTTCGAGCATCTTCAGGTATGTGGCGTAATGGGTTGAGGACAATGTATTGAACCAAATTGTGAATGAGGCACATGCCATGTCGTTGTGGAAAAAGCATGAGACATTGCATGCTTCCAAAACAAGTAATAATAAGCTTTTTCTTTTGAAGCAGGCGATGTATTTGCGATATCAAGAAAACACGTCCATTTCTGACCACATAAACGAGTTTCAAGGGTACTTTGATTAGTTGTTCGGCATGGGCGTTAAGTTTGAATCGGAGGTTCTCGGTTTATGGCTGTTAAATACTCTCTCTGATTCTTGGGGAAGTTTCGAGTTTCATCTTCATCTTCCCATTCATCATCAACATCATCCAATTCTTCATCATCCCATTTATTCTTCAGGGGCTTCATATTCTTCAGAACATCTTCAGCAGTTTCATCCTCTGAATCACAAGACTTTGATTATTAAGATGTGAATACTGTCCACAACACATCCATTGATAGAGGCTATAGGAAGCTTGTCAGAAACCAAAGATTATTTTTGTGCATTGTCATAATTTAATGCATCTATGCATAATTGATTTATAAATATGTATATAGATGATAATAATAACAATAATATTTAATTAAAATACCATAGGTCCTTAGTATTAAAAATAAGTGTTGGTATATAGGAACAAAGTTTTCGACAAAGGCTAATTAGGGAAATAAAATTTTCAAGGTGTAAGAATTCTTCAAGGCTATTAGTTAAAAACTAAATACAATTAAATACCAAATTCTTGATATAAGAAGTCAAGTGGACAACATTCGATATGATAGAAAAGGATAAACACCAACATTTCTTAACCAAAAAGGTAATCAACGTCACCTTCACCTTTCCCAACAATTAATAATTATCCAATTGATCCTTCATGAACATACATATAGGAATTGAAAGAGACGAAGTATATAGAAAAAGGGGGCAGAGAGAGACTGGGAGCAAGAACGAAAATTTTGCTAAGTTGGGGAAAATTAAAGAATCAAACTTCGAAAGAAATAGGTCAGGAGTCCGATAAGGGCAAAGACAAGGTCGCCTAAGCAAGCGGGAAAAATAGGCGAAACTTGTGAGTATGATTGCGACATGTACCTTATGTGCTTTATATGCTTACATATTTTATGTGGATTAATTGATTAGTACGTGATATATGTATACTATTTATAAATCGACGTGAACTATATGACCGTAACGTGCTCTTATATGATTTAAGTGTTATATAAGGTATTTCATATAGCACTGCATACATATAAAATGAAGGGAGAAACCGTTATGACTGCTACGACTACAGATGGTATGATACGGATGCTACGGCATATATCCCTACAAATCGGGGGATTTTACAGAGTCCTGTACAGGCAACACGTATCCCTACAAATAGGGGGATTACGACATGGTTACAGAGTCCCATGCATGGGCGCCGACTGGGCGTACAGTACAGTCTAGCTAGTCTATAACGGGAGTATCAAAATAAATGGACATATAGAAATGGCATGTGATCTACAGATCCTATGAATGACCATTATATGAACATTGATTATATGAACGATGATTATATGATTTGAAACGGCATGGTTACGATATTGATGGAAAGGAATGATGATTATATGATTTGAAATGGCATGGTTACAATGTTGATGAAAAGGAATGGACTACTGTTTATTTTATTTGTTACTTGTATTAATTAACATGTTGCGATCATACTCTGAATCGGCGTCTTCACAGTTGTTGTAGATAATTAGCAGACTGCGTAGAAAGCATCAACATAAAGCATGGATTCAAGGTTGGCCGACTACGCTCTCCTCCTACTACCCTCTGGTTCATCGTTAGCATATAGAATAGAAACGGTTTTAGACTGTTACATTTTGTGACTCGTATGATAGGTACATATATGTACATTATTGTGAACGGAACTAGATCGGATGTACGTACCCGTTTTTATTAAAGGAAATGGTTATGGAAATCGCGAAAAATTTTATATGAATATTTTATAGCTGCGTAAAAAGGTAATAGGAAACGGGGCGCTACATGTAGTGGTATCAGAGCCTAGGCTTTAGGTTCTGTAGACATTTGCATAGTAGGTACATGTTATGTTTGCCCTTAAACTTTTCTTGCATATATAGGCAAAGGGCAATAGGCGAACGGACGCATTTAGAACATGATGAACAAACAATAGAGGGAGGAGGAAGAACGGCCGTACCGGAATCCCATTCATCTCATACTCTTAGACAACATGAATCCGAACACCCCCTGACAACTCCCCGAGAACGACGATATGATAAATTAAGGAAGATGGGTGCTGTGGACTTCATGGGTACGACAGATCCTGCTGAGGCAGAAACATGGTTGAAAAGAACAGAAAGGGTGTTCAACATGATGCAATGTACACCGGAAGAGAGATTCGACTATGCTGTCTCACTTCTTCAGGGACATGCATACGAATGGTGGGAAACTGTCCCAGATAGTATGGTTCAACCCCCAGTGCTGACCTGGGAAGATTTTCTGAGAGAGTTCAGCGATGCTTACATGCCTGAAGTTTATAAGGATCAGAAAGAAAAAGAATTTTTAGAACTCAAACAAGGAAATCGGTCTGTAAGCGAGTATGAAGTACTATTTAATCAGTTGTCTCGATACGCTTCACATATGATTGCAGTTGAAAGAAATAAGTGCCGAAGGTTTGAAGCTGGACTCCGTTATACTATTAGAAATCGTATTACACCATCAGATATGGAGTCCTATGGGAAACTGAGGGCGGCGGCTATTCGCGCCGAATGATTAGAAACCGAATCAAGAAACTTTCAAAGTAACAAAAGAAGACCAGGAGAAGAATCGTCAAGCGGGAAGATGAAAAAGATGTATAGTGCACCAAGATCAATGAGCACGCAAAGTAGTTCTGCAAAGGGCAGTACAGGCGGAATGAGACCGGTTGGACGAGGGATTTTACAGACCATACCAGCATGTGAACATTGCGGGAAAAATCATCCGGGCGTTTGTAGATGGCTCACAGGCGAATGTTTTCGATGTGGGCAACGGGGACACTTAGCAAGGAATTGCCCAACATTACAAACAGAAACCACAGTTGAACAATCAAGGATTAGCGGAAATTATACGAATCGCGGAAGAGGAAGGGGTCGAGGACCGTTTAACACAAGTTCTGGAAGAGGAGGTTCAGGAAGCCAAACTTATAGGCCGCCAGCACAAGCAAGGATTTTCACCATGACTCGTGAGGAAGCTAAAGAAGGATCACACGTGATTACGGGTAAATTATCTATCTGTGATATTGATGCATATGTTTTATTCGATCCAGGTGCCACTCATTCATTCATGTCACGAACATTTGCATCATTATTACCTGATAAACTCGAACCCCTAGAAGAGGAATTGTATGTTCGACTTCCAACGGGTGAAGTGGTTACAGTGAATGCAGTATACTTAGAATGCAAAATGGTCAGTAGAGGGACAGAGATGCGAGCAACCCTATTTGTCATTCCTTTAATGGATTTCGACGTAATATTAGGCATGGACTGGTTGTCAAGATACCGGGCGAAGCTTGACTGTTTCAAAAAGGAAATTGAATTGACCCCTACGGATCAAACCCATATAATACTTAAGGGGTAAAAGAGCGTACGGACGGCATATCAAATATCAAGTTTAGAAGCTTCTAAGATGATTAGTAAAGGATGCGAAGGGTATATAGCCTATGTTATAGATGCGCAGTTAAGTGGATTGAAAATAGAAGATATTCCGGTAGTCAGTGAATATCCTGATGTCTTTCCCGAAGAGTTACCGGGGTTACCACCCGATCGAGATACGAAGTTCACTATTGAACTTCAACCAGGCACGGCACCAATATCCATTCCACCGTACCGAATGGCTCCGATTGAATTGAATGAGTTGAAGGTACAGTTGAAGGAATTACTCGACAAGGGTTATATACGGCCAAGTGTATCACCGTGTGGAGCACCCGTTCTTTTCGTTAAAAAGAAAGACGGAACGCTCAGATTGTGTATCGACTATCGGCAGTTGAATAAAGTAACGGTGAAAAATAAATATCCGTTGCCTCGGATTGATGATCTATTTGATCAGTTGCAAGGTGCTAGGGTCTTTTCAAAAATCGATCTGAGATCAGGGTATCACCAATTGAAGATTGCGGATAATGATATTCCAAAGACTGCTTTTAGGACCAGATATGGGCATTATGAATTTCTAGTTATGCCCTTTGGATTGACGAACGCTCCTGCAGTGTTTATGGCGTTGATGAATGATGTCTTCCGACCCTACTTAGACCAGTTCGTGATCGTCTTTATTGATGATATTCTAATATATTCCAAGTCAAAAGAGGAGCACGAAGAACATTTGAAGATTGTACTTCAGATTTTACGGGAAAGGAAGTTATATGCGAAGCTCTCGAAATGTGAATTTTGGTTAGATCAAGTAGTGTTTCTAGGGCACGTAGTCTCTGGTAAAGGTATCCAAGTCGATCCCAGTAAAATTGAAGCAGTGATCAAGTGGGAGAGCCCTAAAAATGTAGCAGAAGTTCGTAGTTTTCTGGGATTGGCCGGATATTATCGGCGATTCGTAGAGAATTTCTCACTGATAGCCGCTCCAATGACGAAGTTATTACGTAAAGGAGTTGTATTTAAGTGGACTGATGAATGCCAAAGGAGTTTTGAAGAATTGAAGGAACGATTAACAACAGCTCCTGTACTGACTATTCCATCAGGTACTGAAGGTTTTGTGATCTATAGTGATGCGTCCTACCAAGGACTAGGATGCGTGCTAATGCAAAATGGAAAAGTAGTGGCGTACGCATCTCGACAGCTGAAGCCATACGAAACATCTTACCCAACTCACGACTTAGAGTTAGCGGCTGTGGTGTTCGCACTGAAGATATGGCGACACTACTTATATGGTACGACATTTCAGATATTTACTGATCATAAAAGTCTGAAATATCTATTAAGCCAAAAGGAATTGAATATGAGACAGAGGCGGTGGATCGAACTGTTAAAGGATTATGACTGTACTATAGAGTATCATCCTGGAAAGGCTAACGTCGTTGCTGATGCTTTGAGTCGGAAATCGTATGGTTCCGTCTCTTATTTATCGATTTGCTCTTTCCCAAGTTTGATTGATCTCAGAAAGATGAATACGGAGATGAAAGTAGAAGATACTGGTGCTATCTGTGCCTCGATAGTAGTTCGACCTATCATGTTAGATCGAATCAGACAAGTACAGTTTAAAGACGAAAAGCTAGTTAAGATTGCTGATAAAGTGAAACAAGGGTTAGGGAAGTCTTTTGTAATAGACGATAATGGAACTTTGACAATAAATGGCCGTATATGTGTTCCTGATATCGACAATCTTCGACAAGAGATAATGGAAGAGGCACATACCGCTCCTTATGCTATGCATACAGGCAGTACGAAGATGTATCGGAGCCTTAAATCTCACTATTGGTGGCCAAGGATGAAAAAGGATGTAGCTGAATATGTGCTGAAATGTTTAACGTGTCAGCAAATCAAAGCCGAACACCAAGCACCAGTGGGTAATTACATCCTTTACCCATACCTGTTTGGAAATGGGAACGTATAACGATGGATTTTCTATATGGTCTTCCTCCCACGGCTAAGAAAAATGATGCCGTTTGGGTAATTGTTGATAGACTTACGAAATCGGCACACTTTTTACCATTTCGATGGGGTTCTACACTAGAATATCTGGCAAAAAGATACGTAAACGAAATAGTTCGGCTACACGGGGTACCAACTTCTATTGTGTCCGATCGTGATCCCCGATTCATTTCCAGATTTTGGGGAAGTTTACAGGAAGCGCTCGGAACTAAATTACATTTCAGTACGGCATTTCATCCACAAACCGACGGTCAGTCGGAGAGAACGATACAGACATTAGAAGATATGCTTCGAGCATGTGTGATCGAGTTCAAGGGCTCATGGGACAATTACATAGCACTAATGGAATTTGGTTATAATAATCATTACCATTCGAGTATCGGAATGGCACCGTATGAAGCTCTGTATGGCCGGAAATGTCGTAACCCAATTTGTTGGGATATGGAAGGAGAGCAAGTATTAGAAGGGCCAGATTTGATTCAGGATACAATGGAAAAGATTAAAATAGTTAAAAGTCGACTGAAAGCGGCCCAAGATAGACAAAAGAGTTATATAGACCAACACAGACGAGAAATGGAATACGAAGTTGGAGAAAAAGTATTTTTGCGAGTATCCCCGTGGAAAGGAGTTCTGCGATTTGGAAAGAAAGGAAAGTTAAGTCCACGATATATCGGACCGTATGAGATACTCGAACGAATTGGACCGTTAGCATACCGATTAGCGCTACCACCTGAGTTATCACAGATACATAACGTTTTCCACGTTAGTATGTTGCGACGATACCGATCAGATCCTACTCACGTTCTACGTGATGAACCGATAAATGTTGCTGAGGATCTTAGTTACGTAGAAGAACCGGAAGAAGTCCTGGAATATGCTGACAAGCAATTACGAAATAAAACGATTCCAATGGTAAAAGTACGGTGGAAAAATCATTCGGCTCGTGAAGCCACGTGGGAAACCATAGAACATATGAAGACCCAGTACCCATGGTTATTGACTAAAACAGGTACGAAATTTCGATGTCGAAATTTTTAAAGGAGGGGAGAATTGTCAGAAATCAAAGATTATTTTTGTGCATTGTCATAATTTAATGCATCTATGCATAATTGATTTATAAATATGTATATAGATGATAATAATAACAATAATATTTAATTAAAATACCATAGGTCCTTAGTATTAAAAATAAGTGTTGGTATATAGGAACAAAGTTTTCGACAAAGGCTAATTAGGGAAATAAAATTTTCAAGGTGTAAGAATTCTTCAAGGCTATTAGTTAAAAACTAAATACAATTAAATACCAAATTCTTGATATAAGAAGTCAAGTGGACAACATTCGATATGATAGAAAAGGATAAACACCAACATTTCTTAACCAAAAAGGTAATCAACGTCACCTTCACCTTTCCCAACAATTAATAATTATCCAATTGATCCTTCATGAACATACATATAGGAATTGAAAGAGACGAAGTATATAGAAAAAGGGGGCAGAGAGAGACTGGGAGCAAGAACGAAAATTTTGCTAAGTTGGGGAAAATTAAAGAATCAAACTTCGAAAGAAATAGGTCAGAGTCCGATAAGGGCAAAGACAAGGTCGCCTAAGCAAGCGGGAAAAATAGGCGAAACTTGTGAGTATGATTGCGACATGTACCTTATGTGCTTTATATGCTTACATATTTTATGTGGATTAATTGATTAGTACGTGATATATGTATACTATTTATAAATCGACGTGAACTATATGACCGTAACGTGCTCTTATATGATTTAAGTGTTATATAAGGTATTTCATATAGCACTGCATACATATAAAATGAAGGGAGAAACCGTTATGACTGCTACGACTACAGATGGTATGATACGGATGCTACGGCATATATCCCTACAAATCGGGGGATTTTACAGAGTCCTGTACAGGCAACACGTATCCCTACAAATAGGGGGATTACGACATGGTTACAGAGTCCCATGCATGGGCGCCGACTGGGCGTACAGTACAGTCTAGCTAGTCTATAACGGGAGTATCAAAATAAATGGACATATAGAAATGGCATGTGATCTACAGATCCTATGAATGACCGTTATAGGAACATTGATTATATGAACGATGATTATATGATTTGAAACGGCATGGTTACGATATTGATGGAAAGGAATGATGATTATATGATTTGAAATGGCATGGTTACAATGTTGATGAAAAGGAATGGACTACTGTTTATTTTATTTGTTACTTGTATTAATTAACATGTTGCGATCATACTCTGAATCGGCGTCTTCACAGTTGTTGTAGATAATTAGCAGACTGCGTAGAAAGCATCAACATAAAGCATGGATTCAAGGTTGGCCGACTACGCTCTCCTCCTACTACCCTCTGGTTCATCGTTAGCATATAGAATAGAAACGGTTTTAGACTGTTACATTTTGTGACTCGTATGATAGGTACATATATGTACATTATTGTGAACGGAACTAGATCGGATGTACGTACCCGTTTTTATTAAAGGAAATGGTTATGGAAATCGCGAAAAATTTTATATGAATATTTTATAGCTGCGTAAAAAGGTAATAGGAAACGGGGCGCTACAAAGCTTATATTTATAAACATTAATTTAAAGGTAAATCAAACGTACTTATTAATTTTTTAGTTCAACGCCATATGCTAAGAGAAGAAAAGGACCACATGAGTTTAGTCCCAGCAATGAAGAAAACTGATAACAGCATACAAAAATGCAAGATTCCGTGGAGAAGAAAAACATAGAAAGTACCGCAATCGTCCATCGATTTCTACAGCTCAAAGATTCAATAGTCCAACTTATAATAAATCTCCAATTTCTGACGCCAATCGGAGGCGCACAATAAATCGACCGTCCAAAAACATCAATACGGGGAAAGAAATTGCGCGACGAATAGCGGAGCAATGAATGAAGATTGAAGAGCACGACGAATCTTGAAAAATATCAGGGATTTATGATTTGTATTGGATTCCATCCATGAATCACAACAGACAAACTCAAAGGATGTTTTAATAAACCTGTTGAGTATGAGAAGCCCGCGAAGTTTGAAAACATCTTGCCCGAATCGCGTGTTAGTATCTTGCCCGAATCGCCTCTAGCAGTTGCGTTTGTGTAGTGGTAGCGTTTCTATTAGTCAGCCGACTTAGTTAGTTATAACGGTAGAAATGTTTCCCTTTTTAAATACACTTTGTATCTCATTTTATCATTTTATCGAAGAATTCTTTTATTTACAATCGAGTCTTCACACAAACAAAACACATTTCTTGATATGGTATCAGAGCAGACTTCTTGAGCTGCGTTCATCAAAATTCAAGAACCCTAAAATCTTCCTCGAAGCTCTATTCTTCAATGGTAGAATCAGAATCATTTACAACGCCAAACACTACGGCGACAACCCAGATAAACGACCCATATTTCTTGAATAACAGTGATACTTCGGGGCAGCTGCTCGTCCACGAATTGTTAAATGGCGATAACTATGCAACCTGGTGCAGAGCCATGATGATAGCAGACAAACTCAAAGGATGTTTTAATAAACCAGCTGAGGTGTTTGGACACAAGACCAGTAGTGTATTATACCCCTTTCTTTGAGAAAAGCATCAAGATGAAATTCCTTGGCATTATCAGACCTTATTACCTTGACTTTGGAATTGAACTGTGTATCTACTAAATTCAGAAAATAAGTCATAATAGAAGGTACCTCTGATTTGTATTTGATCATGAAAAGCCATGTAAATCATGTGTAATCATCAACTATGGCAAGAAAATACATATTTCCTAGGTGGGATGGTACATGAAAAGGCCCCCAACATTGCAATGAATGAGATCAAAATAGGAACAAATAGTTTTATTATTACTTGGAAAAGTAAGTCTTTTCTGTTTAGCAACTGGACAAACCTTACGAAAGAACCCTCCCTAAACTCAACATTCTTCAAAAAAGGTTTTAAAACATTAAGAACTTTATTTGAAGGGTGGCCCAGCCTATGATGCCACAGTTCTGCAGATAACTTGTTAAGAAAAACAGCTTTACAGCAAGGAAGATTGGTGATTGCCTCAGCTTGTATGAAGTATAAGCCCTCAGCCTGACTAGCCTTGCCAATCATTCGAATAACAAAGCCATTAATCTCAAAGGAAAACCCGAGGTTCCTTTCCTTGGCCAAGAAACTTACAGACAATAAATTAACTGAAACTGTGGAATAAAAAGCACATCAGTCAAGGTGATGAACTGATTAAGTCTGAAGGAACCTGATTTACTGGTCTTTATGATTGTCTTATCTAGGAGAATTACATTAGGCTCCTCAATCTCATGAATGTTATGCAAGAAATCTTGGTTACGACAAACATGCTTGGTGGCCCCTGTATCTTCCAGCCATACCCTTTTGCTGTCAAAACTAGGCAGATTAAAAGATAAGCACATACCTGAATTCTCTCCAAGTTGGCTAGCTGACACCCCATTAGCATGTTGTTCTAATAAGCTTTTCAAACTCTAGTTGTGAAGGATTAAGCTGAAGTTGTACACGAGCATCCTCAATATGACCAGTCCTAGAGGCTACTTGATTATGTTCATGAATTGCCTTCCCTACCGAATGCTCCTCACCAAGTTGATTGATTCTAGCCTCTTTATACCTTGTGCCTTGTCTGTATCCAGGTGGAAAGTCATGGATTTGGTAGCAGGTATCTACAGTGTGTCCCTTTTCCCACAGTGTGTCCCTGTATCCAGGGGTATATTGGATTCCATCCATTAATCACAGCAGACAAACTCAAAAGGATGTTTCAATAAACCAGCTGAGGTGAGAAGCCCGCGAAGTTTGAAAACATCCTGCCCCAACCGTGTGTTAATATCTTGCCCGAATCGCCTCTTGCAGTGGCGTTTCTATAGGTGATTTTGCTTATTGATAAATCGTTCGTATAGTGGTAGCGTTTCTATTAGTCCAGCCGACTTAGTTATAACGGTAGATGTTTCCCTTTTTAAATACACTTTGTATCTCATTTTATCGAAGAATTCTTTTATTTACATCTGAGTCTTCACACAAACAAAACACATTTCTTGATAATTTGCTTTTGAATGCAGTTTTCGGGATTTTATACTGATTTTGGTATATTAGTTTTGTGTAATTTATTTTGTTTGCTTTCTGTACATGTCTCTTACGTAGATTGGATGATATCACAAGAATATGTAATTCCAAAAAAAAAGTGCTTTCCAGAACTAATCATCATTGGGCTGTGGCCTATTGGAAGCACAATATTACTTTGTACGATGTTAAAAAAATACTCCAAATAACTCGCAACATCATAGTCAGTGGCTATTATCTTAATTGACAACAAAACACGACCAAAAATACTCGTTCATATGTTCTTTCATGTGAGCAGTGTCAAACTCCTTTAGCAGAGCATGTACTTGTACATGAGACATGACAGCAAGCTTTATCCATAAATTCATAAATTATCACTCTATAACCGACTTATGTATGAGTTCCGTGCACACAAATTACAATATATACATACACTAGCGAATAAACGAAATATAGAACCAATGAGATGTTCAACATTCGTTTTCTGTTGTGTATCTTTGAACGCCGTCAACAGATTGTCCTGAAATTTATAGAAGACTCATGGGTTTTCAATTTGACGAAAGGTCCTTTTTTTTTCCTTCCCAACTTAGATTCATCCTTTGGGAATTACCAATTCAAGAATCGACTGTTGCGTTGATGTATTTTAGGTCGCTTGAATTGGTTTTCTGTTGAAATTATATAATCGACGCTAATTTGAAATAGTGAAAATTGACTCGGTTAATGCCCAAGTACTAGCCCATATATTTTTTGTGCGAAACACTCGTATTTTGTCATTATCATACTCTGCTCAACAACATGCTAGGAATCCAGCCTCATGTTCATTAAAAATATCCGTATAAAACACGAAAAGTACTTCTCATCGTACTCATATGAATGATATCATTGACAAGTCTTCAGATATTATAAGCAGAAGAGCAAGAGAAAACTCTTAAAAGTTGGTCTTATTTTTTGCTCTTTTTTTTTTATCATGTGATGTGTGTATTGTACCCATCAAATGCTACTTTCTTTACAAGATAGAACCTAATCTTCCTTATGTATTGGGCTGTTGTCTCCCCACTATTTTATCTTTTATTCTTCTTCACATGATCTGCCAAAGTTGACCATGATGATTCAAACTAATTAAGCCATTATTGTGTTATTCGTTCTCGCCTCTCGGCGATCTTGAGTTGTATATAAGAACGATATATAATATAAACATGTATTTATCATCAACGCTCTATGTTCAATCCACTTGTGTTCTTTTTGGGGTATATATTGTAATATAGTCATTGATATGCCTCTAGTCTTTGCCATACCATGGTCCAGGAAAAGACTACTCTTTTGTAAAAGAACAAGTTGGGTTTCTAATATAAATTTTCTAGATCATAGAGTTTTTTATTGTCTATTTATTCAACTATGAATCAACCTTGCTTTGGATTATTATTTCGTATAATAATAAGCATGCAACGTACTGAAGAACATAAAATATCAATTATCATTTACAAGACATTATTGAAGGAAAATAATTGACAGCAAATTAGATATGTATGATGATAACGTTAATCGTTCGTTACACGGCATTTTTCTAGATTACGATTGTCGACAAAGTAGTCCTTTTCCTGTAGGACATTTTTGCTCCTCTTACAAGAGAAATTGTGCGTGTGCGTGTCTGTGTGGGCGCGTCTTTTTTTTCCTTTCAATCTTTTTATTTGTAAGGAAAGCCTCCCTCCACTGTTGGTACACGTGTTATGTCACTCCTTGTTTGCAGACTCCATAATGCAATGTTCCCATTTAAAATTCGACATAATTGCTTATGGAGTAGGGTTGCAAATGAACCGAATATTTTCGGTTTGGTTCGAGATTCGATTCGAAATTTAAGATTCGAATTCGAAATAAACGAATACGAATACGAATACAAATACTTTCTATGATTCGAATAATTTCGAATACGAATAAGAATATGTCTTTATTCGATTCGAAAAATTAACAAATATTCGATTCGTTATATGTAATATATATTTAAATAATATATATAATATATACACTTGTAAGTCCAAATAAAATATTAGACCCAAATTATTTATTTGTTTTGACCCATAAAAGGAAATGAAGCAAACCCTTCATCTACTTATCTCACGCTCCAAGTGTAAAAATAAAAAGCAAATACGAACATTGAGTTGTTTCTTAGATTTTGTAATTTTTCGGAATTATTTTGTAATTCTAACAGGTTTTATGGGGAAAAATTGAACTTTTTTCGAATATTCGAATATTCGAATATTCGAGAATATATTCGAATATCGTTATCGAATCGAATCGATTTTTAGGATTCGAATACGAATCGAATCGAATACGAATACTTGAAAAAATTAACGAATACAAATTGAATATTATGATATTCGATTCGATTCGGTTCGTTTGCAACCCTATTATGGAGTATCATAAAATCTTTGTGTAGTTCCACAATATTAAAATACAAGCTGGCAAAATAGCCACATAGTTCCTTTGGTATCAAGTCCAGAAGGGAGAAAACACTCCACATAACGAAAAAGGCACCCGAAAAGAAAGATTACGATCCAAAATAAGTTTGCACCAAAACCATTCTCTCGACACAAACAACCAAACGTACCGCCAAACGATAAGAATTTAAAGGCCAGACTATGGTAAACGTAACAAATCACACAAACTCATTAAAGCTCCACGTCCACGGCTAATCCCCATATGCGGTAATGACAATGTTCTTCAAACATCTATCTCTAAATTCTAGATCTCGGTACCAACACCCTACTACGAGCTTCGAAACACCCTACAATGAGGGACGAACACCTCCTAAAATGACACGACAAACTCCACAGTGGGAGACAAAGGTCAACTCGAGACAACCCTCGCTGAACACAGGAAAGTGAAAAACCGAAGAAAAGCTGTCCATCGGATCTATTAGCTTGACAGTACCACGGAGGCAGACGGCAACGGCGGTGGCGGAAGACAGCGGTAGGGAATTCCGGCGAAAAAGGTGGTGGTGTTGTACTGGAGAGGAAGAGAAGCATCCACTATGTTGAGATTCTAACTGGGTTTCGTCCCACATCGGATAATTCAAGCTCTTGAAACTAGTATATATATATAAATAATATATATATATAAGAGACTTTTTCCTCCTATTACCAATTGATTTTAGGAAGGACCTCGATTTCTAATATGGTATCAGAGCAAGCTTTCGCTCACCGTCAACCGATTCATTTGTCCACGTGTTAGGCCAGTCATGCCACACGTGAGGGAGCGTGTTGAGATTCTAAGTGTGTTACGTCTCACATCGGATAATTCAAGCACTTGAAGCTAGTATATATATTAAGAGGCTTTCTCCTCTATTACCAATTGGTTTTAGGAAGGACCCCTCGATTTCTAATATACTAAGAAATCAAAAACAACTATAATAATCTACCTAAAGTCTTAAAAAGATAAACTAAAACAAAACGGAGTGGTGCTCCTCGTCCACACACCGGAGGACGGGGAGCAGGACGTCGGCCGACGAATGGGAGAGGTGAGTTTGGGGGAGAATGTTGTGGTGATGTGGCTGCTAATTTTGAGAGATTTGGGTTTCGGGAGAAGGGGTGCTAGGGTTTCGATAATTGAGTAAATTTTTCTTACATGTATTCATATATACACTAATATATAGCGTTGGAATTTCGACCGCACCGAAATTAGCAATACGAATTTCACGTGGAAAATTATCTGGTAACGAAAAAGAAAAAACCACTCTGGCACAAAGTCGTATCAAATCCACTATGTGAATAGTTCAATCACACAATTATTTTCCTCTTGCCTACGCTCAAACCCGGAAACAACAACTAGAAAGCAAACCTATCCGCTAACCTAACCTCTCACCCAAATGGAATTTTCTAGAGTTATCCATTAATACATATAACTTTCTAGTGATGTTTTTGCCATTCTAAGTCGAGCCATGGTTCCACTTGAACATGTCGTACCCTACATATCCATTGACGGACGACAGTGATCTGTTACTTCTTAAATCTTAGTGAGGATTTGCAGGATTTTATTTTGGGGCAATTACGGATCAGGCCCTAGTAAAGTTTCAATTTAGTAATCAGACCCTGTCAGATTAATCTTTAGTTTGAAGGACCTTTTTTTTAAAAAATTCAATGATAAAGACCCAAACTATAATTTTACTAAAATACCCTTCGTAAAGGGTTCTTTGAGGTGTATTCGACGCCATATTTATGTTACACAGATCTGACGACTTGTTACCGTAATAACTGAACATGTTACTTTAAACTGAAAAAATGTTACTTCTCGATAGTAAAATGTTTTTTTGAACAGATTTATATTTATTCGGCTAATCGAAACCCAGTTTTCACAGAATCGAGCACAATCAACTGGCCCATCAACCAATCGACGTGTCACGTAGGATTCATATGATATTATTGAAGTACGATGTAAAAATCCGTAGAATTTTGATACGGTTTGAAATTCGAGAAAAAACGGGCCAAATCGAACTATGTTTTCGTAGCAATTGCAGCTAATCTTTGTGTAATCGAGGTACCCATCGTTTGGGCATTTCATAGGCTCTGTCAATTTTGAACAATCGCCACCTCATCAGTTTTAAAACGTACGTTGTGTGAAGTTGTTCGTATGGAAGGCATCGACTCATCTGGAATAAATGTTACTATTTTATGCATTATTGTTATTGATTCATGTCTTCTAGTTATACATGTACCAAGAAACGTTACTTTTATACTCATAAATTATATTTTTGTCCGATCAAGTGTTATATTTTGACTTCGTTTTGTTTATAATAACTATAGATGTGGTATTTTCTGTCCACCATATGGTACTAAAAACAAAGTGGATCATGATACAAAAGGTAACTCATAATCGATCTAGTCGTCTTGGTATATTATGACCTAATTTTGTTTCTGAAAAGTATTGTTGTGATATTTTGTTTTAACAGAACTGTTACTACAGGAAATAGAAACGTTACTTGGATTGTCTAAGATGGTATATAATGACGTATTTATGTTTTAAGTATCTATGTGTTATTTTTTTTCTTAGCAGACCTGTTACGATAATTTGGGGCACTTAATGGTTACTACCTGAAAAGTTACTTGGAATATTCGAAGTGGTATATTCTGATCTTCTTTTGTTTTTCATAAGTATTGATATGGTATTTTGTTAGCAGGTGGTTTCGATAATTTGGCATGGAAATGTTACTACATGAAATCGAACCGTTACTTCTGTTATCTGAAGTGTTATACTACGCCAACTTTTTTTCATATGTATTGATGTGATATGTTTTTTAGCAGAGCTGTTTCGATTTAGTTGACGTGAAACTGTTACTAAATAAAATAGAAGCGTTACTTGTTTTGTCGAAAGTGTTACTAGAAGTACATGAATTGTTACTAAATAAACAATAAACATTACTTTGTTTCCATCAAGTGGTATTACATTCTGAAACCTAATTTGGTGTCACAGACAAAAAGCGAGACCAAAAGATGTCAAACCAAACCAAAATATAACAAACCTACCATGCACAAACAAAAAAGTGACCAAATGGCATCAAATATGAACACATTGTGAATGACAAAAAGGACAAAATGAGATTGCAAACACTAAATTGGTTCTTTACATGTTCGGCGGTTGTGCCCATATTTGTTACACCTTCCGCATTTTAGTGGACGGACATCTGGAGTCTGTGAAGGGATCCTCTTTGATCGAGGACGACCCGGGGGTCGTTGAACGTCTGGTTCAACGACGTCTTCAGGTAATGCATCTTCCATTCCGAAATCTGAAGGAATGGGATTTACGGACGCCATGTATGTGTCTCTGTATTTCGCTAGGGAGTAGTAGTTGTCGCAGAAGTTATACGGAGACAGCCCTAGAGAAAGAATACACGAGCATGCGTGCTTACATGGAATACTCTCTAATTGGAAGCGTCTGCAGGAACACGTCTTGTTGTTTAAGTCGACGGCAAATCTGTTCCCAGTTTCTGATACTTCAAATTGCCATCCAGAAGAATTATTGACCTCCAATGTTCGAGATTCATCTATGTTCAACTTTAGAATCTTCTCGGGCTTCTTACACAAACGTCCGTCTTGTTTGTGTGCTTCATTTCTTTTTTCGTTCATCATGACCATAATCTTCCGCCTTATCTCATCGACCAATGCGACAATCGGCAATGACCGAGCCAGCCGAACCCAACTATTCCAACTCTCCGCAATGTTGTTATCAATAATTCCCCACCTCTTTCAAGCAAATAATGAGTTAGCCCAACAATTGGGCTGCGTGTCTATTAAAAACTGCCTGCGATAAGGGAATGCTGAGTTAAATTCTTCAGTAAATGTTTGCAAGTCAGCCACATAAGGAGAATATGCCGCTCTCTTTATCTTAGAAGTCCAATGTTTCTTGTTCCTAGCTGGGTATTTTCGCAATACCTGAAAAAATCAGTACCAAGATAAGAAAAAAGATTAATAACACAAGCCAAGAGTGCTTTTGAAATACCTCTGTCTTGAAATTATCGACCACATGCCGTAGACAGTATGCGTGGTGAGACCCCGGAAACACTGAGGGAACGCCGTTAACAAGGCCAGCATTCCGATCGGAGAAGAACGTATATTCTCTGAAATTGTCTCTTCCATGAATGCATAAAAGGTGTCTCAACTTCAATAGGAACCACTCCCAATTACTGTTAATCTCTGCATCGACCACTGCAACAAATATGGTTGTTTAGAGTTCATATTACACTTGTTAATGCTCCAAAAGTGAAAATACAAACCTGCAAATGCCACTGTAAACAGCCCGTCATTTGCGTCCTTCGAAACAGCACTAAGCAAAGATCCTTTGTGCTTGTTCTTGATATGTGAACCATCAAGGAAGATCAATGGCCTACAACCCCTTATAAAACCAACTATACAAGCATTAAAACAGACAAATAATCTCCGAAATTTATTGCTATCAGCATGTAGCTCACAGTCGGCCACACTCCCGGGATTTGTTTGTCTCACAGCGTTGCAATACCACCTCAATCTCTCGTAAGAACATCTTTCCACCCCATGAATATTCTTTAGTGCTATTTCCCTCCCTGCCCATGCCCTGTGGTATGGAATTTCGACACCATACTCTCGCAACATATCGTTCTTCATAGTATGTGGCTTGTATAAAGGCTCTGTACTCAATTTGGGCTGCATCAATTCTGCAATCAATTTCGCATCTGCTTTCGGGTGTTTACGAGTTAGAAGGCTTGTTTACCCACACGTATGATTGAGGTTGCATTTTCTTATGGAAAATACACCATTGCATTTCATGTTAGCCGCGTATATCCTCCAAGGACACCCGTCAACATTGCAAACCGTGATGATTTTATGAGGATCATTTTTAACATACTTGAAAGATCTTCTTCTTGCTATTGCATACCTTTTCAGTTTGCTCCGAAAGTCGTTAGCATCATTAAAGACTTGTCCTTCACCATCAATGCCACGAAGCCAGCCGTCGAATGTGTTGATAGAAGATGGACAAAAATAACTTGATTCTTCGACTTGGGATGGCTCTGCTTCAACAATATCTTTCTTCTCTGCTACAACCATCTCAATGACATTCAATTTGAACTCGCGATGTAGTCTCACCATGAACTTAACATCATCATCAACACGCAGTGACACGATTTTCTTGTTAAGGGGTGACTTGTACGTCAATGATATAGAGGGACTTTGTGCACATGAGAACCGTTGTGTGATTTGCAAAAGCAACTCTAATAATGAGCTGGTTTCCTTTGCCTCGAAGACACTAAATTCGTGGGCATATTCACAAAATATAAGAATTCCTTCATCTTTGTCAGGAATGGTGGGGACCATCTTTACGATTGTGGAGATTGGTGGCATTAAAGACAATAAACCCAAGCTCTAAACATGTTAACGCTCCAAAAGTTATGGGTTTGGGACGGATTTCCGAAACAAGGTAAATTTTGGGCGGGATTTGTGGATTTGGGCGGGATTTGTGGATTTGGGCGGGATTTGTGGATTTTGGCAATATGATGTCGGGTCGTGTTACTAATAATTATTTAACTGTTATCGTTTACTTAAATTATGTTACTAAACGTTGCTTATGTGTTACAAATTGCTGCAGTTATCGTACAAAGGTTTAGGGTTATGTGTGTATGGAGATTGGTGGCATTCGAAACAATAAACCCAAGCTGTAAACATGTTAATGCTCCATAAGATATGGGTTTTGGACTGATTTACGATACATGGTAAATTTTGGGCGGTATTTGTGGATTTGGGCGGGATTTGTGGATTTGGGCGGGATTTTGGATTTTGGGCATCGATTTGGGATTTTGGCAATATGATATGGGGCCTTGTTACTAATAATTACTTAACTGTTATCGTTTACTTAAATTATGCTACTGAACGTTGTTTATGTGTTACAAATTGCTGTTTCGTTTCACTATCATCCACCTCCATCGAACATTGTGGCTTGTAAAGGAATTTGGTGTGATGAATGCATCAAATTATACATTTACAAGATGTTAATCTTGTAAATATCGAACAATTTGCATTTATGAACAAAACTAATCCAATTAGTTACATGGTACTGAAAACCTAATATCTGTTATCACTATCCGTAGAATTGTTATTAAATAGGTTTATGTTGTTATTATTTAGTGAACATTTGTTATTTATTGCGGGCAATTTGGTAATATTAATGGTAACGTACCATCATGTTTATTTTGCTTACCAAGTAAATTCCAGAAAGTATCCAATAAATATTTACGACATATAAAATGAGATTTTGTGGTTTAATATTGAATTTTGATTGCAATACCCGTGCTGGAATTCATGTTATGTTTCAATGAACAAGATAATGTCTATAAGGTGCTATGAAGTCTTATAAGTTAACATAGATATTGACCTCAAACTTTCACCATCATCCTTCGATCGGACAATGTGGCTTTTAAAGGGATTTCATGTGATGATAGACTCAAATCATACATGCTCAAGATGTTATTCATACATCAAATCATACATCAAACCATACATCAAATCATAAATCAAATCATACATTCACCATCTCAATGACATTCAATCTTGGTTCGTTATTTTGTGGTGTGCAAGATGTATTACATGAAGGTTAATGAACTAGAGACACAAATTAATAAGTTGACTACGCAAAAGTCATTACAAAACACATAGTTCGACATCAACTTCCATCTGTATCAACTACAGATTAAAAAGTAGATTTTGGCAAAAGTCATTACAAAACAGCATAGTTCAACATCAAAAGCATAGTTCAACATCAAAAGCCCTACGTATGTACCACAACAGACACAAGCAAGGATCTTAAACAGCCATCAACACAGAACTTGACTTCGCAGCGAAGTCCAACACCCCGGCAAATATATGAGCTCTGTAGTTAGCGATGTCCCCGGCCTTGTTAACTTCATCCCAGAATGTTGCCTCATCTCGCATAACTGCCTCCCCAAACATACATACCCACACCCCACAGTCTAAGCCATCATCTTTCTGTCGTCTACAGACCATATTTGTCACTTTCTGATCGGGGATGATATCCACGTTACCGTGTAGCATGTACTGTCGAATGGCCGAGGCCTACATTTTGAACAAGTAAATAAATTTCAAGATTTACCACATAAAGCATAATCAAGTAATTATAGTGGTATTTAAAATGGACTTACACAACGCGATGCGATCGAGTTGGATCCGGCAGAAGGCATCGAATTGTAATGAACGAAGGCCTTGCTCTTCACGTCGAGAACAAGGAGATGCCAGTGATACCCGTGGTATAACGGCAGAGCTATGTACTTACATGATGTAAATAAAGCCCTACGTATCTTGTCCAGCTCGACGATCGTACTCTCGGACAGCTTTTCCAGAAATGTATCCATGCCTTTCTTAGTCGATAATTTGATGCCTCTTCCACTGCTCAACACAGCCTCGATATTTTGCTGAGCACAAACACGCAGATTTTTTAAACACTTGTTAGTACAAATAAATGATATAACTACATAAATAACTCACCGCAACATGCGTGGGCACAAAGAACGTCTCTAAAGGCGGAGTCGACCGTGATATGTAATATGGCGAAGTCAAGTACTTGAACCATACGTCAATGACATGGCATACGACAGCCCTGCCCTTCATCATCTCAGCCAAATGACAGCCACGCAGAATGGACAAATTGTCCTCCCAAATAACGGAACTATGTATACGTCAATATAACTAACATCATTATACTAACAGGACATTAGAATATAATCTCTTAGAAGTATTCTCAAAATAACTAACCTGTAGTCGCCTTTCTCTATGAAGCGAGTGAGCTCTCGTTCATCATCAGAAAGAGCAGCCTTACCCGCAAACTCTTTCTCGAGAACCTCGGAGTATTCAGCAACTTTGGGCTGGTTTGCTGACGCCATCTCTTCAAGATCAAGGACGACCCCTTTCGCTGCAGCTTTTGTTCTTCGTGGCTTCTTCGGAGGAGGAGTTGTCGTTCCAGGAGGCGTAACAAAGTCTTCGTCCTTTTTCTTCTGCCTATTCCTCCTCGTATCCCTCTCATTTGTCGCAGCCACGTATTGTCTGAACTCCGCATCCACCGTCATCACAGAATATCGTGGGAGTGCGTATTGGATGGCATTCGCAACCACCTTATCTACCTTCTGAGTCGCCTCAACAGCATTCTCATCATCATGCACATCACCTACCTTGTCAGGCACAACAACCTTCTTAGCCTCATCCACAGCAACATCCTTCTCAGCCTCAACTTCAATCGCATCATCGCCCACCTCACCTTCATTGTTAGACACCTCAACTTCCATCTCCTCAATGTCATCAACCCCCATTTTCTTCTCAGACTCAGCACCATCCTCCACATCATCGTCCTCCTCACATTCCACCACATTCTCAGCCTTCTGTCCTACCTCATTCTCAGCCTTCTGTCCCACCTCATTCTGAACTTCCTTTCGCGCCTCAACGTTCTTTGCTATCAGTTCATCAATCACCATAACATTGCTTGGGAGGGAGCAGAATAGTTCATGCTCCCTCTGCCACATCATGATTGGATGGACTACATCTTTCTCCTTCAACTTCTCAATTTCCTCGTTGATTTTTTCTTCAGAAGCACGCGTTTTCCCTTCCCATCTCGTGAATCGAGGAATGCGAGTCGCCGATCGAGCCTTACCCAACGATGGGGCATGCTCATAGACCCATACCTGACAATAACACAACAACATTGACCACAAAACAATGCGCAATTAATTTTCAACGTGAAAATAACAAATCTGTACTTACGAACAAACCGACGGTACAGCCTCCGACATATCGACGCTTCTTCACAACTTCCTTCAAGAGGAATGAGTGCACTGCCGGGCCACAGGCATAGCCACTCACCTCGTCAAGCCGCTCAACATACTCAAACAGAAAGCTCGGGAAAGCGTAATTGGTCGTAGGGAATAAAATACAAATAAAAACTAACAAAATATACATTCTACTGAAATCATCTAAACTGACTGCATCATTTTCCTTCCCTAATTCCGTCATTTTCTTAATTACTTCCTATCGAGAAGGCCTAGAATTATCACCAAAACATCTACGTATGAACGGCACCTCCTCCGCAGACTTGAAGTTAATATCAACAAACATACCTCTCACTCGCAACCCCATGAACACAGAAAATTCACACGCAGAAAACGGAACCAAACTGTTTACCCCAAATCGGAAAGTCGTACCGTCTGGACTTAATCGCTTCAGAATCCCCGACAATCGGCCGCTCGGGTTCTGACAGGGCTTAATCTCAAGGTATGACGCAAAGGGCGTCCTCCGCACAGCCTCTTTGTGTGCGTCGTCTGCTCCGTCCACGATCTTCTTCACATTCTCGACGAAGAACTGCGGGCAGCAGCGACTTCTTGGGACTTCGACGTTAGCACGGTCGGAGCTCTTCTTCTCGGCCGTCTTCAGCAAGTGTTTCGTTCGGGATTTGTCCTTCGCAATTTTCGATGTCGCCTTCGCTGCAACTTTCTTCTCCATTTTCTGCTTTGACGACGCCTTCGCTTTCGATTTCGTCATTTTCAACTTCCCTAGGTTTTGTGGCGACGGGATTTGTGGATTCAAAATGGGGATGAAGTGGGTTTCGATCGTGCCCTAGGTTTTTTTTTGGTGTTTTATGTTATTTTTCTTTATTACAGATACAGTGGGTTGAAGGAAAAAACGTTTTTCTGAGTAAAAAGTGTTATTTTTCGGGACAGATATACATTAAAACACGTATTACTTGTATTAAGGTACACATCCTGAGTAATGGTATTGCTGATGACAAATGTGTTACTAAATATATAGATAATGTTACTTATTAGAAGATAAACGTTATTAAATTTAAATAAAATCATATTATTCAGCTCAACTGTGTTTTTCTTGTTACGAAATTTGTTATCATTAAGGTATTTTTAGACGCTTTGGCTAGGGTTAAATGTCTTATCACAACTGAAAAAATTTTGTGATTCGTTGTGTTAGTACTGCTATTCTCGATGACACCTGTTACAATAAATACAAATTGTAGTACTTAATATAAAATTTTTGTTATTAAAGTGAAAAGAAATGTTTTATAACAGCTTAGAGGGGATAGTTATGTATCGAAATTTGTTATCGCATCATTCAGGTATTTTTGTCGCTTTGGCTAGGATTAAATGTCTTATTACAACTGAAATTTTTTGTCATTAGTTGTATTGGTACTGATATTATGGGTGACATAATGGTTACTATATATATGAATTCTAGCACTTAAACGAAGAATATTGTTATTAAACCGAAATCAAATGTCTCATGTTAGCTCTAACGTGTTATTTTTATTTCGAAACTTGTTATTTCATTCAGGTATTTTTCGTCGCTTTGCCCAGGGTTAAATGTCTTATCGCAACTGCAAAAATTGTAGTTCGTTGTGTTGGTACTGCTATTATAGATGACAAACTTGTTACAAAATACACAAATTCTAGAACTCAATACAAGACTTTCGTTATTAAACTAAACACAAATGTTTCGTTTTAGCTTAAAAGTGTTGTTTTTCTTTCGAAACTTGTTATGGCATCATTCAGGTACTTTCGTCGCTTTGGATAGGGTTAAATGTCTTATCGCAACTGGAAAATTGTCATTCGTTGTGTTAGTAATGCTATTATAGATGACACACATGTTACTAAACATACCAATTTTACAAATAAGTAGAAGTATTTTGTTATTAGATTGAAAGAAAGTGTTTCCCGTTAGCTCAGAAGTGTTATTTTTGTTTCGAAACTTGTTATCGCGTCATTCAGCTATTTTCGTCGCTTTGGCTAGGGTTAAATGTCTTATCACCACTGGAAAATTTGTCATTCGTTGTGAAAGTAATGCTATTATAGATGATACACATGTTACTAACTATACAGCTTATAGTATTCAATATAGGATTCTAGTTATCGACATGGAAACTATTGTTTTTATTCAGCTCAATATGTTATTTTTGCTTGTTATTGCGTCATTCACAGTGTGGTACTCATCAAAAGACTCTTTGTTATTCAAATGAACGTAAATATTTTTTGTGTGGCACATTTTTTCTACGATTTGGCATATTTTACGGTTAAATACGTCTTGTCGCGTCATTTAGGTATTTCTCTTTGATTTATTCGTTGTATTAATATTGGTATTATAATTCATCAAATTGTTACTAAATATATGAAATATGGTTCTCAGTATAGGAGATTTGTTATCCAGATGAACAGAAGTGTTTTTTCCAGCCCAATACTGTTATAATTATCTCGACAACTGTAACGGATCATTTGGGTATCCTGTGGTAAATTTCGCATATGTCAGGGATGTTTATGTCTTTTTGCAGCCTTTAGGTACTTTCCACTGAAAATTTCGAGAACTAGGTCCTTCATCCTAAACTAAATACTAATAGGGCCTGAACCTAAAGTTAAAATTGTTATTGGGGCCTGAACTTTAATTAACCCTTTTATTTTTAGTTAGTTTGTCAACACCCACTCACAACAAAAAAATTATTAGCCACTTGGCTTGCGATTTATAAGTACATAGAAGTTCAACGTAATACAAATATTACAATCCAAACTCTTCACTTCATAGTTCATACGATAGACCCTCTCTTCGAAGACCACACCATGACTAGTGATGCGCTTTCCCCTCTTTTTTCAACTTTGGTCGCAATTTACACTTTAGTCCTTCTCTACTTCCCTTCTCTCTCCTCACTACTCCTTCGCTCATCGCCGGTCGTAATCTCCGCCGCCGTCCTCTGCCTAAACATTCTCAGGCTTATTACGCCACCACAAAATCCCACGTCATCCTCGGACGCCGATTATCACGAAACTGACGGAGAATCTATTGAAGACGTTAGCAGCGATAGTACTGTTATTTCTCCCGTGGTATCTTCGGAATCTGTTCATGGCGATTCGTTTTCCTCCGACGAATCCTTCGTTGAGTGGGACGTGAGAGCGCCGCTGGAGGTCATTTACGAAGAGTACGACGAGGAAGACGATGACGGCGGCGGAGATTTGACGTCGGTGGAGGAGTGGAGGAGAGAGGCTGATTTTTGGGATATTATCAAGAGATACGCATCTCTGTCTTCGTTCTACCCTGAGACGGACAACGATGGGTCGTCGGAAGGGAAATTTCCGGCCGCTGGAATGTGGGAATTGCAGGAGGAGGAGGTGTGTTTCCGGTGGGAGGTTGAGGACGGCGGCGACTGTGATGATGGCAGAGGTGATGGTTTGATAGAAATTGCGTTGGACGATGGCAAGAAAATCGTCGGTGGTTTTGACGTTGATGATGACAACTTGATCGAGATCGAACTTTTCCCGACGAGGTGACGTCATTTACCGGCGATTTTTGTAATATATATATGATTGTATTGCTAAATCCAAACTTTCTAGTATATATAGATATAAATATATATATATATATAAATGTTACGGTGCTCATCTGGCGTGAGCATCATCCGTGGGCACCTGTTATGTTGCATTTTTTTGTGCCACGTTAACATGCCAAATCAATTCCCGACGGATTCACTGATCTCATGTGTAGGTTATAGATCAATAAAAAATCCCATTGTATGCTGATTTGGCGCGTTGATGTGGTTGGTGCCCACGAATGATCTCACACAAGGTGAGCACCATAACATTTCTGTATATGAGTAATGTTATGGTGCTCACCTTGCGTGAGCACCTTCGTGAGCACCAACAACATCAACGCGCCAAATTAGCATACAATGGAATTTTTTATTGATCTATAACCTACTCATGGGATTAGTGAACCCGTCGGGGGTTGATTTGGCATGTTGACGTGGCACAAAAAATGCCACACAACAGGTGCCCACGGATGGTGCTCACACAAGGTGAGCACCATAACATTTCTGTATATATATATATATATATATATATATAATAGTCATTTCCAACCATCACTCCATATATAAAGTTTATAAAGTGCAATTCCTTCATATTTGCAGCTAAAACAGTATCATCAAGCTCCAATCATTTCCTTTATATTTTCCACTCTCAATATATTACTATTATAAATATTCTATTAATATAGATAGTATTTGGATTACCAAACTTAAAAAGGGGTTTTTACACATAAGTACCTATTTGGAAAAAAATTTATAATTTAGTACCCAGTCAAGATTTTTTTATATGTAGGTACCTAACAGAATAAAGTTTTTGCACATAGGTACCCGATCCCCGAAAGTACACCAAACAACACATTTGGGTACCCTATCTCAACACATTTGGGTACCCTATATAACAGAAAATGGTACGACGTATGTTATATTTAGGTACGCCCTGTGTAACACACAGGCATGCCCGTAGGTACGACGTATCCTATATTTAGGTACCCTATATAAACGTGTTATAGTACGCAATATACACACAGGAAGGTACGATATGACTAAAGAAACTGGTAAAATTAAATCGGGTACCTATGTACAAAATTTTCTGACATGAGTAGTTATGTGTAAAATGTTTTTCCAATTGGGTATTTTTCTATAGATTACCGACTTAAAAATAGCTTACTTCAAATTAAACAAAAGTCATGGGGAAATAAATTAAATAATATATTTAATTCGCTACAGTTAAAAAGAATGAGTATGAATAGGGATATTTTTTAAATTTTAATTGTTCATGGGTAAAAGTGTAATTATCATTCATCTTCCCCAAATTTTTCTTTCGTCGTTTTTTCACATTTTCTTGCTTGAGCTGAGTGGCAATGACACAAAAATCACATGCTCTAGCTCATTTGTTGGTCAAAGAAAACGAAAAATACAAAGAAGTGAAGAATATTACAAAATATGGGAATTTTTAGGGTGCTACTATTATTGGCACCCTTTGAGGGGTGAGAAAAAACTTGAAAATTGTTTTTTTTTTTTAATTTCGTTATCCATCATTAATAATGTAAGAATTAATGTAATACTCCCTCCGTCTCAACACCTTTATCACATAAGTTACTGGACACGCAAATTAAGGTGGTATTATTATAATAATATAGTACAATGAAAAGGTAAAAAAGTGTATATCTTGACAAGTCGTTTAAGAATATTTAATATTATTATATTGATTGTTTGTGATAGTTTTTTTACTAAATAAAGAAATGTGATAAAATTATTGGGACGTCCGAAATGGAAAAATGCGATAAAATTAGCGGGACGCTGGGAGTAGTTTTTTCATTAATGGATTGCTTCAACGAAAATTACTTACACAACTTCCAATAAACATTAATTAATTAACTTATCTTTAGAGTCAATTCTACATTTAACACTTAAAAATTAATAATACTTGTAAATTTATCAATAATATTCTTAAATTCTTTTTAAAACACTTCTAAAAATATAAGTATTTCATATTAACATGGACAAATAGGTTTAAATAAAATAAAAACAAAAAAAATTGAACATCAAGATTTAATATCATATTTTTACAAGCATATGGACTTTTAATCTTATTATTTATTTAATAAATGTTTAGAAATAAATACTCCCTCCGATTTCATTTACATGTCGTTTTAGCTCTCTAGTTTTGTTTCTAATTAGATGTCGTTTTACAGATTTCAATACAAATATTTATCATAATTCTAGTTTTACCCTTTTTTATGACTTTCAATGGAATATGTTCAATAGGCTTAAGCAATTAATTAGGGGTATATTAGACATTTTATTCTATTTCTCAATATAAGTGAAAAACCTTAAACGGCATGTAAATAAAATCGGAGGGAGTATTAGTTAACAATGATAATTTAACTTTGTGAAATACATAAACACCTTTTAGTAACATATTTAGCTAATGGATAACAGTTATATAGTTATTAGTAACACATTTGCACTGATTTAGCTATCCCGCAGAAAATCCCAATCGTGGCACAAATCCCGCCCATTTAACCCAATCAATCCACAAATCCCGCCCAAAATTTAGCAAATATAGTAAATCCATCCAAATCCATCCAAAACCAGTATCCCGCCCAAAATTTATCGAAACAATTCTGCTAAAAAGAATACCATATCAATACTTACGAAAAACAAAAGCAGATCATAATATACCACTTCAGATATTCCAAGTAACGTTACGATTTCATGTAGTAACAGTTCTATGCCTAATTACCAAAACAGGTCCGCTAAAAAAATACCATATCAGTACTTTTGAAAAACAGTAGAAATACATCATATACTACTTCAGATATACCAAGTAACGCTTTAATTTCATGTAGTAACAGTTTAATGCCAAAAATTAACGAAACAGGTCTGTTAAAAAAATACCACATCAATACTTACGAACAACAAAAGTAGGTCATAATATACCATTTTAGACAATCCAAGTATTCTATTTCATGTAGTAACAGTTCGATGCCAAAAATTTTATCGAAACAGGTCTGTTAAACAAAATCCCCCATCGATACTTATGAAAAAAAATTAGGTACCAATTAATCGACGAAGAAGTCTTATGAGTTACCCATTGTATCATGACCCACTTTGTTCTTAGTACCATATGTTGGACAAAAAATACCACATCTATACTTATTATAAAGAAAACGAAGTCAGAACATACCACTTTGTCGGACAAAAATGTCGTTTATGAGTAACTAAGTAACGTTACTTGATACCTTTATAACGTTAAGGCAAAACGTAGTAACAATAATGCATGAAATAGTAACACGTATTCCAGATGAATCAATGTCTGCCATACGACCTGCTTCACACAACGTATGTTTTAGAGTTGATGAGGTGGCGATTGTTTCAAAACTCACAAATCCTATGAAATGCCCAAACTATGGGTACCTCGAATACACACAGGTTAGCTGCAATTGCTGCGAAAATCCACTTCGATTTGGCCAGATTTTTCTCGAATTTGAACCCATATAAAAATTCATTGCAATTCTTACATCGTACTTCATCAATACTAGAATAAACCCTACGTGACACATCGAAATTAATTTGTTGATGGGGCAGCCGATTGTGCTCGATTCATTGTGAAAAATGGATTTTGATTATCCGAAGAAGTAAATATAAATCTGTTAAAAACATTTTACTGCCGATAAGTAACATATTATCAGTTTAAAGTAACACTTATGATTTTTACGGTAACAAGTCGTCATATTTCTGTAACATAAAACTGGCGTCGAATACCACTTCGGAGAACAATTTATTAAGGGTATTTTAGTCAAAACATAGTTTGGGTCTTTACCTTTAAATTTTTTTGAAAAAGGTCCTTAAAACTAAATAAAATTCTGACAGGGCCTGATCACTGATTTTAAAAATGACTAGGGCCTGAATTGAAATTGTCCCATAAATAAACTAAAAGCAATCAAGTATGCAATGATGGTGCTGAAATCAATGTACAAATATAGATAAATTAATCAATTAATACTTAAGAAAAACTGTCACAGCTAAATTTTACTGTTCCAATATACGAAAAAACAAAAATGCTAAGAGAAAATAGAGTTACTAAATTCAAGGAAATTATTTCATTTATGAAGGGGGTACAAATAGCATTTTTCATACAACAGGGGGTCACAATAGTAGGGCGTATGAGTGTGAACAGTACCCCGTTCGCATAGTGGGGTAATGTAGCAACCTCCATGGATGTCGTTGTGTTTACAGTTCGATTGGAGAACTTTTCAACTCCATGCATGTAGTTTAACGTCAGATAAAGTTGGAGATGCCCTTAGAGCATCTCCAACGGGTACTTCATTTTTGTGTAAAACACAAAAATAAAGTACGTCTTTCCTCCAATAGGACTGTATATCTAGCACTAATATTGTGTTCATTAGCAGACATACTCTAGATGTAGAGTACACACAATTTTCTACACAAAAATTGTGTTGTACTTTTTATTATAATTTATTTAATTAAAAATATTGTAATTATGTTTAAACATTTGATATTCTTATAATAATAAAAGTAAAATAATATTAATATCCTATTATTCATTTATATTTTCGTTTTAATTATAATTAAATAATATGCTAAGTTTATAATTTAGTTAATTTTAAATATTAACTATCATAATTTATTGACTTTTTAATTTTTATAATATACAGTTTAATATATGAATTTGATTTTTAGTAGAAAATAGAGTTAATGGGTTGGAGTGAAAATTAGTGTAAAAAATAGTTTATGGGTTGGAGTAAAAACACTGTAGCAGTTGTAATATTGTGCAGAATTAACTGTATTTTCATGCTGCGGGTTGGAGATGCTCTTAGTATGTGGAGTTTTCAAGTTTTGCTTCCGCTTAAGACAAAAAGGCCAGAAATTTGTAAAAGTTAATATTATCCTTGTTGGTATGCAAATTCATGTATTTTTTAACATGTATATCATACTTTTAACAAGCATTAATTGATCAATTTATTTCACATTTAACCATTTGATTATTTAATCTGTACTATGATTTTGTATATTTACATATCAATACCAATGTTGTAGAATTCGATAGGCGCTAGTCGGGCGCCCGATGAGGCCCTAACGCTTAAGCGATATAGGCGTGGCCTAGCCGATTTCGAGGCGGAAAATTAGACGGTATACTCGTTTTTTATTATTTTTATTGTATGCTAATATACCAAAGTAAATGTATATAAAATTTATTCATCGATTAATAATAATTTTGTGTTTTAAAAAATTTTTCCAAAAAAAAATATTGAAGTCGGCCTCCTAGCCCGCGCCGATTAATCCGACGCCTAGGCGAATATCGCCGCGGAGGGCTCCGCCTAGCGCCTGGGCGGCCGCCTAGACCGATTTTTACAACAGAGATTAATCTACATTCCTATAGGCAACTTAAATTATTATTTTCAAATTAACATTGTTAATATTTATCTTGCATTAATTTCATTTAATATGGATATTTGCTATTTTTTACAATAGAAGTGAAACTTTCATTTAAAGCACCAACATTTTTTTCCCTTTAGTACATACGGTAAAAGCATATTGAATAATTTTCTGTTTTCATATGAATTTTCCGATAATAGTAACATATATATACAAAATGTCAAAACCCAAAAAAAGAAAATCATCAATACAAAGTCAACCTAAAAACTTAGATATATATAATAAAGAGATGAGATAATATACGTAAGTATTAAATGAAGTCAAAAGAGAATAATAAAGGATTAAAGTGATGAGATAATATACGTTAGTGGAGCTTTAATAGTATTTCCAAATGCTTAATCTTATACGTATATCCTAGTCAACTATGGACTAAAATGAAATGAATCGTGTATTTGTTTCTTTACCTTGTATAGACGTTAATCTTATTTCTCTTGACACCAAAGAACTTATGATGGTCAGATCAACTAATCAACCAGCAATAACGTAATGTTTTGACTTTAGTTCACATCCACATAATCGTTGACGCATTGTTAAACTCATAATAATTGATTAGTATTTATTGTCATCATCATTATTACCAATTTATTTAGGTAAACA
Source organism: Craterostigma plantagineum (assembly GCA_027422505.1). Lineage (NCBI taxonomy): Eukaryota > Viridiplantae > Streptophyta > Magnoliopsida > Lamiales > Linderniaceae > Craterostigma > Craterostigma plantagineum. Next base: position 26,869,734 of record JAPQWV010000003.1, on the reverse strand, counting down.
ACTCTAGGATATTTCTCTAGTCATGCGTTTTACGTAAATGTCTTATCAATAGCTCACCTGACGTTATATTACGAGGTTGAGCGTAACACGTGAATAACGTTATCAAGTTATTGGGCGCATAGCCCATTTAATTAACGGGCCAATTCATCTATAAAAGCCCATTGAAACTAAAGTGCCGTGCCTCAATCCGATCATTAGGATAAACCCCAACTCATTGACTTTCTTATTTGATTTCATTCTAAAGTAATTTGGTATTGGATGTTGTAATAATGAATATCTTTTAATTTATACATCCACTTTTATTAGCCATTGTACATTGGGGTGGAAATCAACCCTTGTTTGAAATATCATATTTGTTAATTTCACCGCTTACTAAAAATCAACAACTCGCAAGTTTTTTTTGGCTAAAAAATAATAAATTATAGCATTTTCAAAGCCGACAATTACGATAAAGAAACATTAATAATTAATATTGAGATAATATCGCGGAAAGAATTCGCCACATGAATTTTGCCAACTGAAGTCTAGGATGACAAAATTTAAAAGAAAATTAGCAAGAGTACTGACAAAGATACTCATTGCTACTGATTTTGTTTTTCTCTTTTCTTTTTGAAGAAGAAAGAAATAAAAAATATATATGATATAAAATGTGACAAGTATCAAAAACGAGGAAAATAGAGGCGTTACACTGCCAGGCTGGCAACACTACATACAGCATGCATATCTTTGTCCGCATAAAGTAACGTTTCTTCTCTTCATATAAAATTACAACGCCATTGTTTATGCATTAATCTCCGATTAAAATAAGTTTTTCTCTGTAATTGTAAAATAAATTAAAAAAAAAACCCTGAACAACGGAGATTCTATTTATTCATTCTTCTCCGCCCGGCGTCGTAGATTTTCCGGTGACGCCGCGGACCGCCGCCGAATTCTTCAGAATTGCATTCGTATCTGTTCTCCTCACCCTTTTCTTGCACCATATACTCCCCATTATATGATGTGTTGAGTGTAAAAAGATTGCTTAAGTATCAGAATTTTACCTCTCGCCGGGGGAATCAGAGAGATGTCTCGCCAAATGACTTCATCCGCGTTTCACAAATCAAAAACCCTCGACAACAAATACGTAAATGCGTTTTTATGTTTTTTTTTTCTTAAAAAAAACTCTTCTGCGTTCTCTTGGTTGTGTTTTTCGTTGCTTTGTTTGTTTTTTTGAGGTTCTGACGGAATTTGCGTTTGAATTGTTGAACTTTAGATGCTTGGAGACGAAATAGGGAAAGGAGCTTATGGGCGTGTTTACAAAGGCTTGGATTTACAGAATGGAGACTTTGTTGCGATTAAACAAGTCTCGCTAGAGAACATTCTCCAGGATGGTCTAAATAACATCATGGTGCGTATTCTTTTTTTATGTTCTTTTGCTTTGCTGTAATTTTGATCAATTTGTATCATCTTCTGTAAATTTGGGCTCACTTCTTGCTATTTTTTCGGTGATTTTTGGCGGGTGCAAATACGACAGCAAGAAATTGACTTATTGAAGGTAAATTCAGCTGATTTCATTTGTTATCATGTTGTTATTACTTCGTCCGGTGCGAGGCGTGTATTCAAATTATGCCCTTGCTTATGTGTCGGTTGCTCTGTCTTATTGGAGAGTCGTCTGAATTTTCTTCTCTTTTTCTTCCCGCGAATTTTTGTGGCGTGAATTCCTTTGTCACTTTTTAACCAGCTCTTCAGTGTTTCTTTCTTTAACTTGATAATGTGGTTACAACAAGTCGATAATTCCCAAATGGGATTATCTATTGGGTTTGAAGTTAGTGCATGTTTGAGGGATTCACCATATGCTTTCCGTTTTATAGCGCACGTCCACTTTATGGTCTCATTTGATCTCATTTCAATGATTAGTATTATCGTATCTGACTCACGTGCCCCTTTTCCTTTTGAAGAATCTGAATCATAAGAACATAGTCAAATATCTCGGATCATTAAAGACAAAATCCCATCTTCACATAATATTGGAGTAAAGCTATTTATTCAAATCCTCCACGTTCTCCTTGCAACCTCTATATGAGCATAAGGGCCTAGTGCACCATCTAACACTTTGTCGTTTTGAAGGTATGTGGAGAATGGCTCACTTGCTAATATCATCAAGCCTAATAAATTTGGGCCATTTCCTGAATCACTGGTGGCAGTCTACATATCCCAGGTATCGTATGCTAGAAAATTATAGCCTACACATATATTTTGTTTAATATTAATGGCTCATCCTCTTTTTTGCTGTAGGTGTTGGAAGGTCTGGTTTATCTGCATGAACAAGGTGTAATACACCGTGATATCAAGGGAGCTAATATTTTGACAACAAAAGAGGTAATTTTGAGTTGATATGGTTGATTTTTCTTTTAGTTTTGACTTAGCTATGTGCATTTTTTCTACTGCATTTTGATGCTCTGCCGTATAATTTGTGGTGAATTCTTTTGTTGAGTTAAAAGCTGCATGTTTTTATTAACGATAGTTCCCCATCTGAAAATTTTCTTTCAGGGACTTGTGAAACTGGCAGATTTTGGAGTTGCAACAAAACTTAATGAAGCAGACGTTAATACACATTCAGTTGCTGGCACTCCTTATTGGATGGCCCCTGAGGTATCTCTCCCATTTTTCAATTTCTGCACGTGTAGTTTATCATTGGCTATATTGAAAGTTATTGTTGATTTCCATTAATGCGTGTTCTAACCTTCTAGTTTATTTAAGGAGTCTATGCATTTTGCTTTTCAAGATGAAAACTTATCTGTAGATTAGTGAACAAAGATAAGCCTTTATCTGATTAAAATGATGTTCCTTTACATGCTAATGTTATGAACTTATCAGAAGTTTGAAGTGAGTTGCCTAGTTCATATTTTGAGCTTCTTTAGGACTAATGCGACATGGTTATCCTAATCTCAGGTGATTGAACTGGCAGGAGTTTGTGCTGCTTCTGACATTTGGGGTGTGGGTTGTACAGTGATTGAGCTGCTGACATGTGTTCCGCCGTACTATGATCTGCAGCCTATGCCTGCTCTGTATAGGATTGTACGGGTACGGATAATGTTTAGTTTTATTACATCCACCCTTTTTTCACTTTCCGCATCATCTTTGCATGCATTCGTCATATAATATCAAAGTAGAGGGTTATCCTTGCAATTTTGAGTTTGACGTTCATTTCTTGTTTCCAGGATGAGCATCCTCCGCTTCCTGATAGAATATCTCCCTCTCTTAATGATTTTCTGCGTCAATGCTTTAAGAAGGTCAGTTTTCCTTCTTTTTTCTTTTATCTTACTAGTTTGGTTTGTCTTTTTTCATGGTTCATTAGTGATTCATTCTGTTGCAGTTCTTTGTGTATGAATGTTATTCTTTTGATGCTTTTGGTGTTAATTTTCTGGAGGAGGCTTAAGTCAATGATCATGGTTTAGATGAAAGGAGAGATTAAATATGTTCAGCTAGTGGTATGTTATCCTTTTCTGTGCAAAATGGAGAACCCATAATCTTATTTCTATTTGAAAGTTATCCTAACTGCGATCTATAGTAGTTTCTTGTTGGAATGTGCTGCATTGCCATCCTTTGCTATAATCATAATAAACATTCTATGACGCAAACTTTGACTTAATCTCTGTTACTTTAGTTAGTACATTTTGCCAGATGAGGCTTGTTTGTGTCTTTTTGATGTTCATTGTCTCAATTTCAGGATTCTAGACGCAGACCAGACGCAAAAACACTACTTTCACACCCATGGATACAAAACTCTAGACGTGCTCTGCAGACATCTTTACGCCATAGCGGAACACTTAGGTATGCCTAACGAAATTGTTTTATCATTACGCCTTCACTCATTTATGTAGGGACATGATAGACATATTGGGATCTTATCCTTTGTATTTTTAAAGTTGTAGAAACATTGAGGATGCTGAGCCAGGCGATGGAAAAGTAATTAATGGCGAGCAAAGGGATTGCGTCAAAGATTCTGACCTTGAGAAAGTAATGTTATTATTGCGTGCAATAGCATTACATGACTTCCTTTTGACCATATTGTGATGTCCTTTTATCTGGTAATGTTATTATTGCGTGAGAAGCAATCAATGATGTGAACGTTGTCGTGTATTTAGGATGGTAACACAGAACTATCGCCATCTGAGGCTTCATTGATGGACGACACGTCTAAAAATGGTATCTCTGGTGAAATGTTCTCTGGTGAGAGGGCTAACAAAACTGAGAAAGATACCGTTTCTGATGAAGGTCTCGCATTTGATACCAATTCAAGAAAATCGGAAATAAAGCTTGACTCCGATTCAGTCGAAAATATCACACCCAACGTCGATCGGCAGGTCAAGGCTCTGGAAAATGATGGAATTGAACCTGTCAAGACTGTGGAGAGAGATTTGGCTGCAAAGGATGGTAAAATTGCAAACTCAAGGTCTACTGAGCTTGAGATATCCAAGTCCTCCCCAAATTCTGCCCCACAAAAGGTACCTTTGCTTTCACTTCAACTATTAGACAATTTGCCGAGTTTCTCATTCAAAAGCCCGACGATGTTGAATAGCTCATTTTCATCTATATTTTATGTGAAGGCTACGAATGCATCGAGTGGTACAGGAAATGAACTGAATAGATTCAGTGATCCTCCCGGCGATGCTACTTTGGATGATTTGTTCCACCCTATTGAAAAGGAGGATGTCATTGCTGAGGAATCTCCTGAAAATCATGATAATGCTGTCCCCAAAGGTGGGAAAAACGATCTGGCTATGAAGTTAAGGGCGGCTATTGCTCAAAAGCAGATGGAAAACGAATCAGCACCACAGTCAAATGGCGGTGACCTCTATAGTTTAATGATGGGTGTCTTAAAGGAAGATGCAACTGACAATGATCCGCTTGTAAGTTGTAGATGATGAAACTTAACTGTGTTGATTTCCTTATGTCTGAGTGGCATCTCTCACGTGCTTTGCTTCTCAGGGTTTGGAAGATAACTTGCCTGCGGAAAATCTGTTTCCTCTCCAGGTAAGTTGTTCTTGAGTGCTTTCCGTATTGGAGAAACATAACTTTCAATCCATGACTTTAGCACAATACGGAACTTTTCATCTCGTCCAGTTTTTTTTTACCTGAGAAAGGCAATGCAGGGTGGTTTTAATTGAAGAGGGTCTATAAATTAGTTGATGATCTTTAGCATGCGGATTGAGTTCTTCTGTTTATTATGAGAAAACTGATGATGGTCACTAGCATATTGTATTTTTAATCATTCAATCTCTGCCGTATATGCTATTGTTAATCTTTTGTATCTAATTATCTTCCCATGTACAATTTCTGATTCTTATATATTTTTATTGGTGAGGTTAGATCTAATTTCCATGTTTGGGATTTTGAGGTCAACCATTTGTCCATTTTCTTTTTCGATTCTTGTGATTGTATCCTTCGATCATTCAAAGTGTGTTTATTTTTTGGTTGTAGGCCGTTGAATTTAGCAAGTGGGTCTCATCACTTAGGGCAGATGAACATGAAGATGTGATTATATCAGCTTGTCAGAAATTGACTACTTTGTTCCAGCAACGACCTGAGCAAAAAGTTGTCTTTGTTACACAGCATGGTTTTCTTCCCTTAATGGAACTGCTTGAGTTTCAACAAACCAATGTATGTAATGGCCTGAAACCGTAGTGATTTATCCCTTATTTTTATTCTATTACGCTATCTTAGTACTTGGGATTCTCCCCATCCTTCAATTTCAGGTTCAAGTTAGTTGTGCAGTTCTTCAGCTTCTGAATGAAATAGTAAGGGACAACACTGGTTTCCAGGAAAATGCTTGTCTTCTTGGTCTCGTAAGTAATTCCATCAAAATTAGCTGGTCATTGAACATCCATAAAGTTTTAATTAGTTGAAATTTTAACATAATTTTCAGCTATCAAATGTATGATTAGTGTTTGTGCAACTTAGCTGCAATATAGCTATAGATCTTTAACCAATTGCTGTCATCGTATGTGTTCATCATAGATTCCAGTCGTGATGAGCTTTGCTGTGCCTGACCAGCCTTGGGAAGTTCGTATGGAATCAGCATACTTTTTTCGCCAACTATGCCTATCAAGGTTGTATAATTGTTATTATGAGTTTCTTGATGACCTACGTTTGTTAGCCTTAATTTAACCATAACTTTATTTCGTTCAGCTCCTCGACACTGCAAATGTTCATATCTTGCCGTGGAATTCCAATCCTAGTTGGATTTCTGATGGCAGATTATGCAAAGTATAGGTAAATATGTTCTACATTCTGCAATTTTAAGTTCTTACTGTTTACAAATTATGCTTTGAGTTGTATACGACCATAGTTTTTATGATTGTATCCTCGAGGATTATTTCAGTTTGACTCAGCATAGGACTGTAGGATCTTGGCCTATGAATTTATTTCACTCATTAACAATTCTTTAACGATGTTATCTTGAATTCTTTCGAAAATTATAGTTGTCCTAACCCGAACAACTAAATTCTCTGACATATTGGATTCAATGTAGGGAAATGGTCCACATTGCTATCGATTGCATAAGCCAGGTGGTCAAGCTTCAGAAGGCCACGGCTAGGAATGATTTCTGTCGTATTGCAGCCAAGAATGGGATATTACACAGACTCACAAACACTTTGCATAGTCTGAACGAGGCAAATCGCCTTGCTTCTTTTGCTGCCGCTGGTTTCCCTGCTGATGGTTTAATTCCTCGGCAAAGATCTGGGACATTAGACTCAAACGATCGGTCTACTCAACAAAGTTTTGCGAATTTGGAGAGTTTCGGCGGTTCAAGAATGCTGGGAATTTCATCCTCTTTCTCTAGAGGTGTTGCTTATGTGGCTAGCAGAATGTCTACTGATACGTCTCCAAAATCGCCAGAATTGGCGCCTAATCAGCAAGAGAATGTAAGGCCTCTTCTGAGTTTGCTGGAAAAAGAACCTCCTTCACGGCGTCTTTCGGGCCAGCTTGAATACGTGAGGCATTTTACGGGGATAGATAGGCAGGAAAGTGGTCTACCTCTTTTGCCTTCGTCTGGGGACAAGAAAAGTAACGGGCTTGACTTTTTGATGGCTGAGTTTGCAGGTGAATCATCGCATTATGTGCTATATGCGTGTAATTTAGTTAATTTCTTTACTGACTTCAATCAATTCTTACAATCGCCAGAGGTTTCGGGCAGGGGAAGGGAAAATTATCAGCAAGAATCGTTGCTCACAAGTTCGTCTAGAACGCCTAAGAAGATTTTGGGATCTCAGACATCTAATGTAGGCAGCGCTTCGTCTGCAAAGAAAGGATCAGGTGTCTTGTCTGGTTCGGGCGTTTTGAATGCTCGACACGCCAGCGCCACGTCATCTGGCGTTCTTGCAGACATGGGCTTTCCTTGGAACGCTGACGTCACTCAAGAATACCTGGAAAAAGTCGCCGACCTTATGCTCGAGTTTTCTTCTGCTGATGCAGCTGTGAAATCTTACATGTGTGGCCAGAGTTTGCTGAGTCGCCTTTTTCAGATGTTCAATAAGATCGAACCCAAAATTCTGCTGAAGGTACGTCCGAGCAAGTCTCTTATGCTTTCCAAAACGTTTCTTTAACGTGATCTAATTTCGCCGTGATTTTTCATTTCTTGCAGCTGTTAAAATGCATCAATCACTTATCGACCGACCCACATTGCCTTGAACATCTTCAGCGTGCTTGCGCTATTAAGTACTTAATCCCAAATCTCGACCTCAAAGAAGGCCTTTTAGTCTCACAAATTCACCATGAGGTGAGGCAAAAAGAAACGATAAGTCTATTACCCCATTTTTCGTTCTGAATAGATAAATTGTATGTTTTGCGATGCTTTCCTTTTCACTCATTGCAGGTCCTTAGTGCGCTGTTCAACCTGTGTAAGATCAACAAGAGAAGACAAGAGCAATCAGCAGAGAATGGGATCATTCCCCATTTAATGAACTTCATCATGACTGATTCTCCCCTAAAGCAGTATGCTTTGCCTCTCCTCTTCGACATGGCCCACGCATCAAGAAATTCGAGGGACCAACTGCGGGCCCACGGAGGATTGGACGTTTACCTTAGCCTTCTAGAAGATGAAGCCTGGTCTGTGACTGCCTTAGATTCGCTCGCCGTTTGCTTGGCACACGACAGTGAAAACAAGAAAGTCGAACAAGCTTTGCTGAAGAAGGATGCCGTGCATAAACTTGTCAAGTTTTTCGAGTGCTGCCCAGACCAGCTTTTCCTCCACATTCTCGAGCCATTCTTGAAAATTATTACGTGCGTATTTCGAGTTATTATTACGACGTCTTTAGAATACTTCCTCAGATATTCCACTTACTTGGTAATCTTATTGCGCAGAAAATCTTCTCGGATTAATACGACGCTAGCTGTGAATGGCTTAACCCCACTGCTCATTAGCAGGCTCGATCATCAAGATGCCATTGCACGCTTGAATCTGCTTAAACTGATTAAGGTACGTTCGTGATCATCCCTTCATAGTGACATTGTCTTATGATTAAGATTGTAATTTGATATCTGATTCTTACCATGTTGTTTTAAGGCTGTCTACGAGCATCACCCTCGCCCGAAGCAGCTAATAGTGGAGAACGATTTGCCGAGGAAGCTTCAAGATTTGATAGAGGAGAGGAGAGATGGGCAGAGCTTTGGAGGGCAAGTGTTGGTTAAACAAATGGCAACTTCTCTTCTCAAAGCACTTCATATCAACACTGTTCTGTGAATTCGCTTCTTGCATTGGTTTTATTTAAGAGTACTGATACTGATAGGATGTTTTATTTGGGCAGCCCAACAACCTTTGTTAGAAGCCCAATATGCCTTTATTGACGGTTTAAGAGTCTAGTTTATTCACATAGTAATCTCATTAATGGGCCTTTTTAGTAGATTGATCTGTTGATGTTGAAAAACATGCGTACACTTGACTTGACAACACCTTGTAGCAAGCAACTAAGGGGGAATTATGAGGTGAGCAGTGCCAAGTAAAAGTTAGTTGGAACTTGGAGCTCGTGAAAAATCGAGGTCAAACTCATTACACGATATTATACCTACTCTCTATTTCGCTTTAAAAAAAAAGTGGGCCCTTTCCTGAATTATAAGCTCATAACATTAGAACTCGTAAAAGTACAGTTGCTACTTGCTCACACGAAACTCGATAATAGCGGTGCCTAACTCAAGAAAGTGTCAGAGAACGAGGCTTCGAAGTTTTAGGGGGAGGTCTCATGATCGAAAACACCCAATTCTTTGAATGATCATGTCACACATGGACATGTCCAGGGTTGTCAACGGGTCGGGGATCTAATCCCCGTCCTCGTCCCCGCAGGGATTCCCCGCCCGTCACTATTTTAAAAAATTCAATTTATATTATTTTAATATTATTTATATATTCAAACTATATTTTAATCATATTTATATTATTTTGATATTATCCAAAGTATATTTTAATATTATTTATCTTATAATAGTATAATATACTAAATGTTATTTTAATTATTGGGGACGGGGCGGGGAAATCCGCGCGAAAAAATCCCTCGTCCCCGCCCCTTGGGGGTAGAATAGCGGAGATTTCCCGTCCTATTCGGGGCGGATCCCTATGGGGACGGGGAATCCCGCCCTCATTGACAACCCTAGACATGTCATGTTTGGTTTCACTTGTTAGTGTATTAGCACGTTAGCTTTCGTTGGTTGCGTGGTCACACGTCACCTCGTGTGACACCCCCCCCCCCCCAAAAAAAAAAAATTTAAATGCATTTGAATAGATCAATACAGATTCCAGGGTACTAACTCCCAAAGTTTTAGTTGATCTAACGGCCAATGTTTGATGCACTAAAAAATATAAATGTTAGGACACCTCTCTCAGGTTTACTTCGTCCACAGGTTTCCCTGGTCGCAAAGTAAAAGTTGAAATGCACTTGAATAGGACAATACAAATCTTTAGACGCTAGTTCTCGGGGTTTACTTGCTCCAGTAGTCAAATTCTTCGCGTAAAAAAAAGATTTTGAAATGCAGTGGAATAGAATAGAACCATACTGATCCAAATACAATACTTCATCAATCACTGTAGTCCCACATTCCGACTATGTTCGGTTTGAATCGAATTTGAACCTCAACATCGGCTATAGGACGATTCTGGCGTCTTTTTTTTTCCCAAGCGATTTCTATTAATAACAAAGATAATTACAAAGGTTGAAAAATCTCAACAAACCTCCAACTCAACTAACAAAGTCAGTAGTTGAGGAGAAGCAAACACAAGCAAACAAAGGAAAAAAAAATCCAACGCACGACAAAACATCTTCAGACTAAAAAACAGAAGATATGGATTCTACAAGACAGAACTTGGCCGAAACACAAAGAAGATATTGAATGGAAGAAATGCTCGTCACCATGTCAAAACACTCCCTTCTCGCCAACACCAACTATCTCGACTAAGCTCATCTTGCACCAGCACTGTCCAAAGCAATCCAACGGACCTACTGCCCATAAGCTAAACTGCAAACATCAGCTCTAAGATCTGCCAAAGACTCAGAGACAAAACAATCTCCTAAAAGGAGAAACAACCCCAAAAGAAGGGAAAACATCCCACGAAGGGAAAGAGCACCCGACGAGGGGGAAAGACATCCCACAAAGGGGGAAAAGAAACTCCCAAAATGGGAGATTGAAGCTCCCATGTGGGGGACTAAAAGAGCCGAAAAGGAGCAAAAAATCGAAAGGGACATGAAGATGGAAAACCCAGTGGGTACTGATAGAGCTGACAAACGGCCCCGCCCGCCCCGCCCCGCCAGCAGTTAATTTTCAGGCCCGCAAGGGAGCGGGCCTGAGTGGGCATGCCCACGCGGGCCACGGGCTTTGGCGGGGCGGGCCCGGCGGGCTGCAGGAAGGCCCGCCAGAAAATAGCATATTATATAATATTGTTAAATAATAAGAATTTATATTGTTTTTTTTATATTTTTTGATGATTTATAATTTAATAACATAAAATCATACTAGAAAAAGTTGATTAAATTTTATATTTTCCAACTTGAATTCTTTATTTTTTTAATTTCCCTATTTTTTTATTATATTTCCCAATCTTTTTGTATTTTTTCTTTTTTTTTGAAAAACAGGGGGACTAAGCCCGCCAGGCCCGCTACCCGCCTGGAAGCGGGGCGGACCTTCATTTTCCAGGCTCGCCAGTAGGCGAGTGGCGGGCTTTGGCAGGCTACGGTCCGGGACGGCCCGCAAGCCCGTTTTGACAGTACTAGGTACTGATATAAATACTTCGTTTGGTTATAAGGGCAATATAAAAAGCCCACCTTTAATTATATAGATGAGCCCATTATAAGTTATCTTGGTCTGATAAATTAGTTTATTTGTACCGGACTTGTACACTAGTAAATATCGGGCTGCAATTATAAACTAAAAACTAGGCTCCCCCAACCTCCAAGGAGCGACCAACCGAGAAGGGGACGCTGGCGAAGGGGAGGAGGACTTGGACAAGGTGAAAGAGAGGAGAAGATGGGTGGCGGCGATATCTGATTTGATATGCCCTTTGCGAGCAAAATTACTACAGCCCATTAAGCTATGCCTAAATTTTCTTTGGATAATTTGTCTACCGATATACCGTCCTTATCGTATCGAAACATACCGAAAATATCAAAAATTTTGGTATAGCGAAGTTTTTGGTAAGGTATGATACCGTACCGAAAATTTTCGGTATGATAATGGTATGAAAATTTTAAAAATAAGGTATATCGATTATGCCGAAATTCCAAATAAAATTTTTAATATTTTATATATATATATATATACACACACACACACACACCTACATGAATTATATTATTTCAAAAAATAAAAATGGATAAAAATATATAAGGATCTTCATAAATTTATTTAGGCATAAATTATTAACTATACTCAACTTTATAAGATTATTGAGGTCCACCATATTTTACTTACATTAAAAAGAACAAAAAGAAATACAAAAGAGCCCTTTCGTTTTAGTTAATCTGTATATAAAGTTGAATTTTGTGGTTATGTAAAGTTTTTTGTCTTACTAAGGAGACTGACTAAAATATGTAAATAATTTAAGGTTATTTTATGAATTAAAAATCTTTTTATTTTGAAAATTTTGTATTAATAATCCATCTTATTGGGGCCTAAGGAGTTTGAATTAACTAAAAATTCGAAAACAACTAATTAACGAGTTACGAGACATGCATGGTAAAAAACCCTCCGTGTGAATGGTATAGAAGGTATGATGCCGATACCTTACCGAAATTTCGGTATGATACCGTATCGAAATTTAAGTATACCGAAATTTTGGTATGATATTGGTATGATTTTTTTCGATAACGAAATTTCGGTACGATATACGGTATCACAGTTTTGGTACGGTATACCGTACCGAACCACCCCTAGTAGTGAGTCCTGACAAAACAAAAAATTTAACAAGATTAAATCATTTTTGCTTAAAAAAAAATAATGTCTTCCACTTCAAGCTGCTGAATTGCTGATCCACATCGGACTTCGTCGTCTTGTTCATCTTCCTTCGCCTCAGATCTCGAATTTAAAGCAGATCTCCGATGAATGATAGATAACCACTTACCGAAGGATGGCCAAGGCATAATCGATAATCATATACATCACATTATCAATCTTACTCCTCGTACTACTAAATTCCAACATCCCCAATAACTCCGGCCATCGCCGCCTCCAGCACCGCCGCCTCCGCATCAAGCTCCGACCACCAAACTCCTCCGCCGCTTCCGACGATCGCCACCACCACCGCTCCTCCGCCTTCGACCCAGTAGTGGCCGACATCGAAAGGAAGCAATTCGACCACCAATACTACAACGGTTCGGTGCAAGAATGGGAAGAGTACATGAAGGAAGACGAGGATTACTTGAACGACGAAGAGAGGTTTAACGTCACCGATAGATTGGTCGTTTTGTTTCCCAAGATCGACGTTAGCCCCGCCGATGGGTTCGTGGGCGAGGAAGAGCTGATTGAGTGGAACTTGAAGCAGAGTTTGAGGGATGTGATGCATAGGACTGAAAAGGAAATGGAGGTTCACGATAAGGATAAAGATGGCTATGTTTCGCTGGATGAGTATGAGCCACCTAGTTGGGTCAAAAATGCTGGTGAGTGGTATTTGCTTAAGCTTGAATCAGTTTGATTAGGTATGTAGTAAGGGTATTTGCCAGCACAGTTTCATAATGTTATGCTGCTGTAGTAATTGGGGTCCAAAATGCTGGTGATTGGTGTTTGTTTAAGCTTGAATGAGTTATGAAAGCAGTTTGATTAGATATGTAATAAAGAGTACTTGTTAGGACGCTTGCTGCTGTCATTTGGGTTACTCTGTTTTCAGATCTTGGCCATTGAAGGTTATTTTTGGATAGAAAAAGGGTTTTAGAAACATCGAAGAATTGATTTTTTTTTCCTTGGTGAATCTTTTTACCGCAGATAATACGACGTTTGGATATGATATGGGCTGGTGGAAAGAGGAGCATTTCCATGCCTCTGATGCAGATGGAGATGGGAGATTGAATATCACCGAGTTTAATGAGTATGTATTTTGTTGGATTAGATGGATATATATTTATGTATTATCCTTTTGAATCCTCAATTACTGCAGTTTCCTTCATCCCGCCGATACGAGCAATCCCAAACTACTGATGTGGCTGTGCAAAGAAGAAATAAGGTCCTTTTTTCAGTCAGTACTTCGGTTTGACTTTGATGTTTCTTACATGGAACACTTTGTTGATGTTTCCTTACCGTTCAGGGAAAGAGATGGTGACAAAGATGGTAAGATTAGCTTCAGAGAGTTTTTCAACGGTCTTTACGATATCGTTAGGAATTACGACGAAGAGGATCATAATTCTACAAATGACGAATCCCACGACTCACTCGAGGCCCCAGCTAAGAAGTTGTTCGCCCATCTCGATAGAGATGGCGACGGGTAATTAATAATCTTCGTTGCGTTCTGTACTAATCTCACGCATATCGATTGGGACGGCGAACGCATTTCTTATTACACTTCTTCTATGATGTGCTTTTGTTTAGAAATCTGTGTGAAATCGAATTGCTGCCAATAATCGGAAAGATTCATCCAACTGAGCGATATTACGCGAAACAACAGGCCGACTACATCATGCAACAGGTTAATGACTTTGTTTATTAATTTTTAGTATGAATATATGTTGTAAACAGATGACCAATTTGTATTTGCAGGCAGATAAAGACAAAGATGGAAGGCTAACCTTGACGGAGATGATCGATAGCCCATACGTTTTCTACAGCGCTGTGTTTGAGGACGGCGAAGAAGACGACGATTATGCATTCCATGACGAATTTCGTTAGTTCCGTGTCATAAAGGTGAGAATTGCACTTAAACGGATGAACATTAAAAATCAACTATATGAGTTATGAAGGGATGATCGAAAAAAAATAGTTTTCTTACACGGTGAAAAACGTGAGGCTACCTTCGCAATTTTTTGTACGATGCCGGGAATGTGTAGTGCCTTGGGTTCGATCGAGCAATTGAGACGTGGGACATGGTCAGAATTTCCATCGCCTGTTTTTTTTTTTTTTTTTCTCTTGTAGAGCTTTTGTTCTTGGTCTGTATTTTTGCAGGAATATCCTGAGACTGTTCTTGAACTGGTTCAGAACTTGCATTGTATGGTAGAGAATTTGATCATATTTTTTTTTGGTTGAGACACGATGATCATTTGAGACTGAAATTCTTTCTCATCTTATTAGTATCTCTTCAATTTCACAACTTGTTTTAAGCTAACAAGTAAGATATTTATGTATCTCGAAGAATTTCCTTTCGATCAACAGTGCGTTTGTGTTCGTAGAAATTCTAAACATTAAAAGAGAAATAACCCAAACAAAAAAAAAAGAAGAAAAATCGAAAGAAAATAAAGTTTAAAGTTTGAAAAAAATTTGAAGAATTTCCTACAAATCAGCCTAAAATTCCTTAAAATGGCAATGGTTCAAATATTGAATGCTCTTTCACCTTTTCTTTTGTTTACATTCAACTTAAAATACCACGTCTTTTAAACCGTGCTTCTTGTTCGATCTTTTGTCTTGTTTTTTTCGGGTTTGTTTGTGTCTGTTATGATATTTTGATCCCCGATAATATCCTTGCCCAAGAAATGACGATAATTAATAAATGAGACGAAAATAAATTTGGACAGTGAACACAAGAATTTACGTGGTTCGGTCAAAATAACTTACATCCACGGGTCGGAGGGTAGAACTTCTTTATTATGTGGAGTGATTATAAACACGTACACCAGATGGTATACAAAAGCAGCTACAACAATATTAAGAGTCTACACAAAGAATTAATCAGAGTAGAATATCAGTATTGTGGTGGTTTTTTTTTCTCGCCAAAGAATGCCCTTTTATAGGCATTGCTTCCCAAGCTCGTCCATGTGAACAAGAGAAAAATAAGGCAGCCGTATTTCTTTATTTGGCAGCGCACATGATAATTGCATTCATTTGACTATTGAGTTGTGTGCTTGGACGGTGGGTTTATACATACAAAGGTCATTCTCTACGTGGAGCTTTCTTCCCTTCGAATGGTCAGACGTATTCAAAGAGTGCATTTGGGCTCTTTGTTTTTAGTAGCCCAGTAAATTTATTAGCTATTAGTGAAACTTTCATTTGAAAAAAAAAAATATACTTCTTTCATAAGCTGATTTTGAGATGTTATTTTCTCGGTGGGCTGGGCTTATTGGACTGAAAATGTAGGAACTCTTATTAAACGTAGGATTAGGAAGTTCTCTTTCTTCTTTTTCTTTTTTTGTTTTCAAAGGATTAGGAAGTTAACAATGTAAAATTTTACATACCGCGCATTCAAAATTGGAAAGATCACAGAATTGCCCATAGTCGTTTCTGCTCTTCACACAACTGTGGTAGCAATCAAATGTACCAACCGACCGTCGGCGACCACGGAGGTGGCGGATCGTACAGTAACGGCCACCACCGCGGAGGTGGTGGAAGTAACGGGAGCGGCCTCCGCGGGAGAAGAAGCAGCCGCGGACGCGACCACCACGTGGACTCCAATACTAGGGTTTTGGAACAGGAGAGAGTGAAGAATGCTAGCCCCTGTACGGACTTCGACGCTGCGTATTTCGAGTCTTACGCGCACCTAGGCATTCACGAAGAGATGATCAAGGTACGACGATTAATAATTCGTGGCTTCAATTGGCCGGAGTTTAGTGAACGGCATGAGCTCCTGTTATGGATCGTGTGGTCTGCCTTCTGTTTTACTTGTACATTTTTCAGTTCCTTGATGAAGTTATTTTTGTGCAGGATGGCGTGAGAACTACAGCATACAGAAATGCAATTTTTCAGCACCAAGATCGTATTGCTGGAAAAGTAAGTGTTCTCACGTTATTTGCTATTTTTGTCGTATGGGACCGCGTATGTGTTCCTATATTTTGTTTTATCGCTGTTGCACAGATGATTACGTAGGTTGTTGATTAAATCTATTCCGTTGATTGCTGTTCATGTTCGTGATGGCGTGTATGATTGGAGTTTTTGGAGAAATTAAATTGGAGTATTTGATGGTAATTAGACTTTTAACGATGTAATTTGAGTGTGGTTTTGCTTAAAGTCGATAGATGTCGAAGGAGTCTTAGTCGAATCAAATTTTGAGGTCGAACTAGATATTTAGAGATGATCTTGAGCACTCATATGATTTTCCTTTGTCAACCCTTGTACAAATTACGTTGTTGTATGGCTCTTACTTTTGAAATGTAAAACAAGTTTATTCTCAGAAATTTTTGTGAAATCTATTTTTATTGCAAAACGTTTACCCAGGTCGTAGTAGATGTTGGTTGCGGCTCTGGCATCCTCTCTATTTTTTGTGCTCAGGCTGGGGCCAGACGGGTAAGATGCTCCTACAGTTGGTTTAGCCTATAAATTTTCTGTTGGGAATTGTTGCTGAATGATCAAATGTTATTTTTTACTCGAATATAGCATATCGTTTTAGGTCTTCTTTCACTGACATTTGATTGAGATAACCTCAGTGTTTATGACATAATATGTGCGGGAATATTCATTTTGGGTGATTGTATTATGTATAATTTGTGTGATTGAGATAACCATAGTTTTTATGACATCGTCCTTTCTGTTAGCAGGTATATGCAGTGGATGCTAGTGATATTGCAGTTCAGGTATTTCCATATTATTTATCTATAAACGTGATAAACTGATCATTATCGGCTTATTCTGCAATTTATTGTAAATTTCATGAAGTACAAAGTACGTCTTGAATTACAGTCAAATATCTGTTAATCCAGTATGGAAAATTTTAGAATAACGCTAAATTGAATGTGTTCCAGATTGATTGTGCCGTTGCTATCTTCTGTACTTTGGTAAATTTTACCTCGTGAGTCTCATAGATGTATTCTTCTGTGTTCTGCTAGGCAAATGAAGTAGTCAAGGCAAATAACTTATCCGACAGAATCATTGTGCTGCATGGTCGAATTGAGGTGGGGCACTTTATCATACACTATTGTATCTCCTTTGAAGTAATTTCTCCTCTTAACTTAATATATAACTAGCAACTGATGTATGTGATGCCCATTTGAAAGAAGTTTTTTGGGTTGAAATTCAGTGATGGATGGGTAGTTGTTGGAGCTGGATTTGTTAAGTTTTGCTTTTAACCATGTAAAAACCAAGTTTTATAACCATATGTTGTTTGGAGGAGAACTTATCATTACTGGTTTAGTAAAAGAGTTCAAGTAGCTTGCAGATTACACACAAAGACATGCGTCTTTTCGTATATGTATAGATCTGATAACGTAAATCAGATACAAAGCATGCCTTTGACTTGCTTTATTGCCATGTCTTCATAGATCAATGCCTTACTTATGCGGCGTAACTACTATACTATCTACCACTTCTTTCTGTCATTTCAGGATGTTGAAATTGAAGACGACGTGGATGTTATAGTTTCTGAATGGATGGGTTACATGCTTCTTTACGAGGTGATAATTGGTATTTACTTTACACTTTACACACATCTTACATATTTGTGGTGTGCATGGCACCTCCTGTTTGAGCTGTGACTCTGTGTTTCTATCTCACTTGGAATCCTTTCATGCCTTACTCTTAGAGCATGCTAGGAAGTGTCATTACTGCCAGGGACCGCTGGTTGAAACCTGATGGCCTTATTCTTCCTACGGATGCAACGGTAGCTCTTCTTTCCTTCACACTTAGGCACAGAAGCTTGATAAATTTTAGTTCAGAGTAGCTATATCTCATGGTACTGGTCATTGACTTTATCATTGTGCACTAGGTGACTTTTTTTCTCATTTTTGTTCATTTACAGTTGTTCGTGGCACCTGTTTCTCACCCAGACCGTTACAGTGCAAGCATTGATTTCTGGCGCAATGTCTATGGAATTGATAGTAAGTATATCATCTAGGCTTTAAGTTCTGTAATGTTGCAAACCTTCCTTAGTTATGGTAAAATAATTGAGATAACTATGTGTATATAATAAGAGGAATCTGGCGGTTGCAGCACTAAGATATGGTAGTGAGCATAGGCTGCTAACTGTTCCCTGTTGTCTTTGACTTGACTTACGTGTAGTTTATTCGGCTCAATATAAATCACGCTGCAATAGCATTAAAGATTGTTATGAATATCCCTTTCAATAATTGCTATCAGGAAGTTTTGCTCCCAAATTACATTCATTCATCATGGAAATGAGGACACTGTCTACTTAGACAGCTTTCGAATGGTGGCTGTGAATTGGGTCTCGCCTCTTGACATTTTATCAATGATTTGAAGTGTAGTGGTGTCGTTTAACAGAATGCTATCAATGTTAGAAGATAAAATCTGTGCAGATACCTCTCCCTTGAATTTGACTTCTGGCTTTTTTTTCAATTCTTCTACATTCGTTATAGTTTATGTTGGACTATGGGGTTATGCAGTGTCTGCCATGATACCACTAGCAAAGCAGTGTGCGTTTGAAGAGCCTTCTGTCGAGATGATCAGCGGTGAAAATGTTTTAGCATGGCCTCATGTGGTGAGTTCCCTATGTCCATGGTCTTTATAAATACTGCTACAGAACCAATTAGTGACTGTAATCCACTCTAAAAGAAATAAAAATTGCTATGCTTGATTGGATATCTGTTCGAAGATGTACTGGCAAGTAACCATAAAGTTTTAACTCTGGCGACAGGTGAAGCATATCGACTGTCACACTGTCACACTTCAAGAGCTGGAGGTTGTTTCCACCAGATTCAAGTTTGAATCAATGATGCGAGGTAAATTCTCCTCAGCTCTTGCTATATTTGCACTGAACAATTGGATATCGTGTTATTACCTTCAGCTCATTCTTGTTCTGTCACATATGTTGTGATTCCTTATATGCTGCTTAATTTTTTGTTTTGTTTTGTTTGCTGATGAAATTACACCTTACGTCACAGTTACTTTACATTGATTTATGCAGCACCATTTCATGGATTTGCGTTCTGGTTTGATGTGGAGTTTGGCTCGCCAACTACTACCTGCAGAAACTCACAACCCACTCATGAAACAACTTCGAATAATATTCTCTCAGACGCCACTCAGACGAGGAAACGAGCCAATCCCAGTGAATCTCTGGTCCTATCCACAGCACCCGAGGATCCTCCAACACATTGGCAACAGGTACTTGCTGCCCCGCAATTTTAGTTTTTTATCTTTTATTTTTTGTGCAACACAAGCACTTAGTTGAGAGTTGAGTCGTAGTTTTAGCATTAGCATCGCATACGTCCTTGTGAAAACCTCCGTTGCTGAAATATCTTTCTTTGCTTCGGATTAACAAAGGTTAAACCTTTTAATCTACAAATATGCAGACACTTGTATACTTTTACGAACCGATTGATGTGGGGCAAGGTCAGATAATTGAAGGTTCGGTAACATTAACCCAAAGCAAAGAAAATCGCCGTTTCATGAACATCAGTCTAGAGTATTCGTAAGTCACCTTTTATAAGTATAATTGCGCTAATAATACAATACGTTTTTATCGTTATTTACAAGCATATACTTTATATGCAGATGCGGAGGTCGTTCTTTTGTCAAGCAATCAGTAATGCGGTGAATCTTCTTCACCTTTTTATTTTATTTTTTCACCGTGGCAGACTCACTCACTCGCAGTATATTTCTTACCGGCAAACAATTAATCTAAAGTTAGTGTGAGAGCTGGATTTGCATTTGTTCTTGTCATGATTGGTAAAGAACTACTATTTGGCATTCAAGTAGTGAGTTGAGTGGAGATAATTGAAAATTGAGAATCTGTAGCTGATCATTGATTCATGCTTGAGATGAGGAGGCTGTGTATTATTTAGAATAGCAGTTCTTTAACATTGTGTGATATATGAGGAGATCCTAGTAGAGGAGTAGGAGGAGGAATACACACAAGAAAACGGAAGAAGAAATCAAATTTATTACTATATACTGAGCAGATGCTCTTCCCTCGGCAAACTCAGCACGGTATCGGACCATCTCCCCGGCGAAAGATCGCTGCCGTTCGACGACCCACCACGAGCTTCCGTCCTCCCTTCTCTGACCATTCTCAGAACATCCTCCATCGACGGTCTATCCTCAGGCGCGACGGAGAGGCACTGCACGGCAACGTTCGCCAAAACGTTTAGTTTCTCCTCCGACGACCCATCGTTCGGTTCGTTAGGGTCGGTTTCCTCTTCTCTGACCGACCTGACCCAACTGGGTATGTCCGACCCGTATTGCCTAACTATATCTCGGAAGGGTGTTTTTCCCGTGAGTAGTTCGAGCAGTAAGACTCCGTAGCTGTAGACGTCGTCGGCCTTTTGGGTGATTGGTTTTCTTAGGTCACGGTATTCTGGAGGGCGGTAGAAGTGGGTTGTGGCGTCGGGTTCTTCGTGGGTACTATTTGGGTTTTTAAATGGGTTTAATCCGTAGTCTGTCAGGCAAGATTCGAAGTCTGGGCCTAGTAGGACGTTGGTGGATTTTAAGTTCCCGTGTGTCAGGCTCGAGTTTTGGTGTATGTAGGCGAGCCCCATGGCTACGTCTTCCGCGATTTTGAGGCACGACGTCCAGTGAAGAGGCTTCGAGCCGCCCGAACCTTGAGTTCCTGTAAGAAGAAAAAGCGTTAAACCGAATTTACGGGTCGTTTTGGCAACCATGTTCTTCGGCCCGTAAAATCCGTCCAAACGTGGCGGTTAAATTAACTAGAGGACCAAAACGGTACAAATTCGAAGACATTGGGGATCTAAAAGTTGCACTCGAAACATGGAGAGCAGAAACGCGCACGTTCCAAATATTGAGGATAAAAATTGACACTTTCTTTTTCCTTCGCAGACAGACCGAGTCAGGATGAAACCATTGCATTCAAAACGTTGCAGCCAGAAAGTTATCATAAAAAGAAAAAAAAACGAAACAAGCTTACCGTGAACGAGGGAGGATAGGCTGCCGTTAGGGAAATAATCGTACACGAGTAACCGTTCTTCCTTTGCCTGAAAATAAGCTCTGAGCGGCGCTAAATTAGGATGCCTCAACCTCCCGAGAATCTCGACGTGCCTCCCAAACTCTTCGAACGGAGGATACGTCGAATCTTTCAACCTCTTGACGGTTACGATGTAGCCAGATTCCATCAGCGCTTTGTACGTACTTCCAACACTTCCCCGCCCCAAAGCCTCGGCCGAGGCTTTCAACAGATCCTCCAAACTATAGCCCGTCACTCGATCGTTTTCGGGCCCCACAAACACCAATTTCCCGAGCCCTTCGTCTTCTTTATTATCCCACGAAAACCCGCCCTCATTCTTACCACTACCGCTAGGGGCTGTCCCGACCCCACCTCGTTCAATATTTTCATCGCTTTTCTTGCTGGGAATTTTGAGACAAACGAAGTATAGAAGTAATAAAAGGCATAACAGAGCGAATCCTCCAAGAATCGGTAGAATGATCTTAAGAAGCTTCTTCGTTCTGTTTTTATGGTTTAAACTCTTGTTCGGCAGGACTATTGGATAAGCTGGGCTAGCCGATGGACTCGGGCTAATACTACACGTTATTCGAATCTGTTCTCCGCATAAGCAAACGTTCCCTAAGAACGAAGATTCGTCGAACCTCTTCATCGCAGTGGTCGATGGGATTTCGCCGGAGAGGAAGTTATTCGACACGTTGAAGAATCTCAAGCTGCTCTGATTGAAAGGCGGGATGTCGCCGGTCAAACTATTATCTTGCAAGAAAACGACGTATAGCCTTCTCAAACCTAAGAGGCTTTGTGGGATCTGCCCGGATAATCTATTACCAGAAAGTACGATGGTTTTCAGGCGATGGATCGAGGAAAGGCTAACTGGGATTTGGCCGGAGAATTCGTTGTTGTTTAGGAAGAGGGACTTGAGATTCTTGAGGCTGGAGATTTCTGGGATTCGCCCTGAGATTGAGTTCTGTTTGAAGCTAAGAACCCTAATTTGATCCAATCGATTTAGGGCCGAACCGTCCAATGTGCCACTGAGGTTGAACCCCTCGATTACTAGCTTGGAGACTCTGCCATTGATGCATTCTTTAACACCTTGCCATTTGCAGGCATCATCCTTACTACTATCTACTCTCCATTGAAGAACATTTAAAGGGTCTAGCGAGGATTTCAGAGCCAAAAGTGTATCTACATCTGATGATCTAACCAATGGCAGTGTAATAAACATCGACGACAGCAACGGTAATGACAAGAATATCGGCAGAGATGGGTTGAACCTCGAAAACGATGCTGTAGTAGCCATTGATGAGCTCAATCTGTTGCCAAGAATTCCTTTTAACACAGCCAAAAGTTGAGGTGGTTGGTCCTCTCTCTTAATCTCCGTCTCCGTGTCTCAAAATGTCGTCGTCAACGTAAAACATCTAAGCTAACACAACCTTGAGATGAGAGGGTTTAAGGATCGAAAAAGGGCAAATAGCTTATGTATGTATGTATGTGCCTTTTGCTTAAAGATAGCTACAACTCAAGAATACAAGTCCAGCACCTTGCTGTGTGAGATTCATGGGACCAAATAATAACCTAAAAGTAGAAAAAGCAGCGAAGTAACGTCACCATCTACACTTGATTTGGACTTGAAGGAGAGACACATTTAATCAAACCCATCTAACAAAACAACCTCATTGAGCATTTTCATTTTCCTCCTCTCTGAGAGCTCTGTGCTACACATCATTCAAGACTCTCTCTATATATATAGAGAGAGAGATTTGCTATGGTGCCCACCTACCGTGAGCAACCACCGTGAACACCATGAGCAAATCTCTCATTTTCTTGCTTCTTTTCGATTCCCAACGCCGGCAACACCTCCGTAGATTTTCTCATATCAATTGCTGACCTAAATCGCCCCCTCCAACACGTTAATTTTAAGAAAATCATCACCTCGATACGTCGTCCACATGTTGAGTAATAAATAATAAATTTTCCTAAAAATTAACGTGTTGGAGGGGGCGATTTAGGTCAGCAATTGATATGAGAGGGTCTACGGAGGTGTTGCCGGCGTTGGGAATCGAAAAGAAGCAAGAAAATGAGAGATTTGCTCATGGTGCTCACGGTGGTTGCTCACGGTAGGTGAGCACCATAGCAAATCTATATATATATATATATATATATATATATATATTTATTTATTTAAATATGAAGAATAAGTTGGTAAATGGGTTATTCCACCTGAATTTCCTGACCAAAGGACACATGGAAGAGAAATCTCACGTGCAGTTAGATCAGAGTTCTTAAAAAAAAAAGTCCTATTTTTTTATGATCTTAAAATTTCCAGCTCCTGATTGAATTTTTATGACAACCATGTTCGTAGCTGTCTCTGTATTATGATTGGGTTTAGGTAAGTAGAAGCCATGCACGAGAATCTTGGACATATAAAGAATCCACGAAATGAAAAACCAAATGAATAATGCGTTGTGCTCACCTACCAACAAACATATTCGATCCCACGCTTGCTTTGCAATTATGTGATCTCTATCTCAACCATCCTATTGAACTATAGAGAATTAAATTGAATTAACGGCTGCATAATCGACACGTATGTCAATTATGAGTTTCTTTCAATTATTTTGCACGTTAATGTGGAATGCAAATTGTTACGAGAGAAACATTACAGTAAACCTAAGGCCGTAGGGTCATAAACTTATGAGTAAAGATTCGTGCACAAAGTGAAGAAATGCCGAATCACTATTGAAAGCGTACGACACTAACTCACCTTAGCAATAATTGGACATCAATTTAGTGTTTCCTTTTAAGCAACTCGTTAATCTTTCATGTAACATGATATGGACGTTACATTCTCCTAATCATCATCGTCATTATCATGATGTAATTATTACATTTATGGTAAGTTGAGTGGCTTGAAATCTTGGAAGTAATTAATGGTAAGGACCACTGTACAGCTCCATATTTTTTTTTTAAATGATGATCTTTGGTAGTAAAGAATTAGGTGCTGTTGTCCCATAATCATATTGATATCGATGGGAAACACTGATAAGTAATTTATTATTTTTTAATAGCATGCTAACGGTCACATAAACTAAAATCATACAAGCCACACTTGTGAATAGGGATGAAAGATGAGCCGAGCCGGTACTCGAGGGCTCACACCGGTTAGCTGGACTGACCGGCGACTGTTAGTACATAAGTCCAACGGTGCCATGACTGTACCATTAAAGAGACATTTTTAAGACATTAATGGCTTTAAAGCGACAGTTCAGTCTTAATGGGACCTTTAAGCTAGCCAACGATTCTAATCGTATAAAGATAGGATCGTTCTCAGTGTGGAGAAGAGTAAGAAAAATTCACAAGTCCTATTTCATCTTATAGCTTTTCCAGTTCGCTGTTGGTGTTGTTACGTGCAAAACAAATACCAAGTTTTCGGAGTATCCTGGGAAATAACCGCTCGCGAAAACCTCTAGCACAAACGTGATGGAGCAAATTTGTTTTAATTGTGTTAAACACAATCTTCGAAGTTTCTTGTCCGAATCATATCCCTCATATACACAGCCATCAACCAACAATAAGTTAAGTTAGGTTTAATAGGTCAAATTATAATACTTGTTTTTTTTATATTTCTAAGTATAAAAAATTGATTTTAGAGGATATAATTGAAATAAGTTTAAAACTAATGGCAAAATTGTAATTATGATAATTGGAACACCCATCAATTTGTGGCAATCACTCTACCGTGCTCTTCCTTAATATAATAGATAGGCTTAATAGGCAACGTAACGAAGATTTTGCTTTAGGCCGGTTTACAGTTATAGTATCTAAGCTTTGTAAGAAACAAAAAACATGTTTTAAGCAACCAAATTTCTTAAACCTTAGAAACAAGTACGTTAAACTTTATCTTACCAAAAGTATTACTCACTTGACCAGCAGAGGTGTCTCCAACAAAACAGATGTAGATATTCTTGATTCGCACTCGATACCACAGTGAAAATGTTATCGTTTACAACGGATTTTATTTTTAGCCACCGTTGTAGTGCAGTTTTAAGATTACTTCGAGGTAGAGATTGTTTTAAGATGACTTTTTGTTGAATGGTTAATAGATTAGATTTTTATTTGTCTTTCGGTTAAATTTGTGTGCTTAGACATAACGGGTTTTATGTGCTACTTGTTGTAATAATTTTATTGGGCCACTTAGTATAGCTAAGTGGCTCATTCTGATTCGTCCACGTAATATAGCTACACGGCAGATTCTGGTTCGCCCACGTATACAGCTACGCGGCTGATTCTGGTTCGTCCACGTATATAGCTACGCGGCTCATTCTGGTTCGTCCACGTGTCTAGCTACGCGGCTAATTCTGATTCGCCCGAGCCTAAAACCTTCAGCTATAAATAGGCTAGCTATAAGTCAATGTAAATCATCGAAAACAATAACTTCTTCTTATATTCAGTATATACAAGTGTTGTAAGGAAAAATATTTAGAGAGTTGGTGAGTCTCCTATTGTAAGAGAGATATGGCTAGTGTTCTCCTTACGGTAGAGAGTTGTAACTCCTAAATTACCCACAGTAAAATTTCCTTACCTTGCCCGTGGTTTTTCA
The DNA here is from genome assembly GCA_027422505.1 of Craterostigma plantagineum. Taxonomy (NCBI): domain Eukaryota; kingdom Viridiplantae; phylum Streptophyta; class Magnoliopsida; order Lamiales; family Linderniaceae; genus Craterostigma; species Craterostigma plantagineum. The sequence continues at coordinate 26,843,689 of JAPQWV010000003.1, read as the reverse complement.
CCCCGACTTTGGGGTTTTCCACGTAAATTCCTGGTGTCCTCTTTATTTTTACTGTCCTTTTTACAACAAGTGGTATCAGAGCTTTGGCTGGGTGTTTATAATATCTACTTACCGTATGCTCTGTGGTTGCCAATAATATTGGATCCTCCACATCAGAAAGTTTGTTAGATTATTACTATTCATCCATTAAAGTTTCTGGGGGAGAGAGAAAAAAAAGGGAGAGGGAAAAAAATGGCAGCTAAGCATGAGATTGAGAAATTCAACGGGAAAAATTACTCCCTGTGGAAGGTAAAAGTCAAGGCAATTTTGCTCAAAGAAAATTGTCTGGAAGCTATCACTGGCAGGCCGGAAAGAATTACAAGTGATGTCAAATGGAAGAAGATTGATGGAAAGGCTACTGCCAATATTCATCTCGCATTAGCAGATGATATATTGTCGAGCGTCGTAGAGAAAACTAGTGCAAAGGAAATCTGGGATCACCTTGATAAGCTATATCAAGCCAAGTCGCTTCATAGCCGGATTTTCTTGAAGAAGAAATTATATGCTCTAAAGATGGATGAATCTTCTTCAGCAACAGAGCACATCAACAAAATGGTTACTCTGTTTGACCAACTCAAAGACTTGGACTGCAACATAGAGTCAAGCGATCGTGCTGAACTCCTACTCGCAAGTATGCCAGATTCTTATGCTCATCTTGTCATCAGTCTAACCAACAACCAAACTGCAGAGCAACTTGTCTATGATGACGTTGCTGCTGCTGTTTTGGAAGAAGAAAACCGGCGCAATAACACGGAGAAGAAGGTGATTACACCCCATCAAGCAGAGGCGCTGACTGTGACGAAGGCAAGATCTGGAGAACGTGGTCCAAGTGGGAGTCGAAAGCGGATCAAATATGAAGAACGTGGTCCTAGTGGAAGTCAAAAATCGGTCCCGCAAAATAAGAAGGCTATCAAATGTTATCACTGTGGCAAGAAGGGTCATATGAAGAAAGATTGTTGGGGTCTAAACAGAAACCCCAATGCTCAAGGAAACGTGGCCAACGCTCGAGACAACGGATTTGTTCTAGTATGTGAAGCTGCATCCACCATCGGAGAAAAGGGAAGATTTGACGATATGTGGCTTCTCGACTCCGCAGCTACTTTCCACATGACCTCAAGAAGGGAATGGTTTCATCAGTACAAACCTACATCTGGAGGGTTCGTGTACAGCTGTAATGATCAACCTCTGAAGATCGTAGGAATTGGTACGATCAAATTAAAGATGTACGATGGCACCATCCGTACCATTCAAGCTGTGCGACATGTTGAGAGTCTGAAGAAAAATCTATTGTCTGTGGGGCAGCTAGATGATCTTGGTCTCAAAATTAAACTGGAGAACAAGGTCATGGAAATCTTTCAAGGAGCGCAAATAATAATGAAGGGGGAAAAGATCGCTGCAAACTTATACATGCTGAAGGGGGAAACTCTGCAGGAAGGGCAAGCTTCTGTGGCCACTACAAATTCAATTGAGAAGTCTTCGATGACTTGGCACAAGAAGCTTGGTCATATATCTGAGCAAGGCATGAAAATTCTTGTCCAGAAGAATCTACTTCCTGGTCTCACAATCGTGTCACTACCATTTTGTGAGAACTGCATAGTAAGTAAGCAACATCGCCCGAAGTTCAGCCCGTCAAAATTCAGAAGTAAAGAAATTCTGGAACTGCTGCACTCTGACGTTTGGCAAGCACCGGTCACATCTCTGGGGGGAGCAAACTACTTCGTGTCATTCATCGACGACTATTCCAGAAGGTGCTGGGTGTATCCAATCAAGAAGAAGGACGATGTGTTTCCTACCTTCAAAACATACAAAGCGCGGGTCGAACTTGAATCCAGCAAGAAGATCAAATGCCTGCGGTCCGACAATGGAGGAGAATATACTGGCAGGGAATTCAATGAATTCTGCAAAGGTGCGGGTATTAAAAGACAGTTTACAACGGCATATACTCCACAACAAAATGGGGTGGCAGAGCGGCTGAATAGGACCTTGTTGGAAAGAACGAGGGCTATGCTGAGAACTGCAAGCCTAGACAAGGAATTTTGGGCGGAAGCGGTCTGCACTGCCTGCTATGTGGTGAATCGGTCCCCATCTACTGCTATAGAGATGAGGACACCGATGGAAATGTGGACTGGCAAACCTGCTGATTATTCAAACTTCCATATATTTGGAAGCCCTGCATATGTGATGTACCACAATCAAGAAACGACGAAGTTGGATCCAAAGTCCAGAAGATGTCTATTTCTGGGGTACGCTGAAGGAGTAAAGGGTTATCGTTTGTGGGATCTGAGTGACCACAAAGTTGTTATCAGCAGAGATGTTAATTTTCTCGAAGATAGCGACCAGGAGCAAGTCAACCATGATGGCAATATGACAAAGACTACACCAACACCGGCGAAGAGAAAATTGGAGCAAGATGATTCTTCTGAAGCCGAACCAGCGCACGAAGAGCTCAACCCAGTCGAAACTGAAGTACCGGACCTCGGGCGATCAAAACGAATTCGTAAGACGCCTATTTGGTACTCAGATTATGATACTGAGAGCAACATTGCATACTGTTTTCTAACTGAGGATGGAGAGCCAACGACTTTCCAAGAAGCACTGAAGAGTTCAGATGCGAGTCAGTGGATTTCAGCAATGCAAGAAGAAATGGAAGCTCTCAGTAAAAATAAGACATGGGAATTGGTGCCATTACCGCAAGGAAGGAGACCTATTGGAAACAAATGGGTGTACAAGATCAAGCGGAATGGTGATGACCAGATAGAGGGATATCGTGCAAGACTGGTTGTAAAGGGATACGCTCAGAAAGAAGGAATCGACTTCAATGAGATATTCTCACCGGTGGTTCGACTTACAACAGTCAGGGTTGTCTTGTCAATGTGTGCCATATTTGACCTGCATCTTGAGCAACTTGATGTCAAAACGGCCTTTCTCCATGGCGACCTGAAAGAAGAAATATATATGCTTCAACCAGAAGGCTTTCAAGAAAAAGGGAAAGAAGATCTGGTTTGCAAGCTAATCAAATCTCTTTACGGGCTCAAGCAAGCACCACGATGCTGGTACAAGAGATTTGATTCATTCATAATGAGTCTCGGCTACACCAGGCTTTATTCAGATCCTTGCGCGTATTTCAAGAGATTTCACTCTGAAGATTATATCATGCTGCTGTTGTACGTTGACGATATGCTGGTAGCAGGACCCAACAAAGATCGTATCAATGATCTGAAGATTCAACTCGCTGGTGAATTCGATATGAAGGACTTGGGACAAGCAAACAAAATTCTTGGCGTACAAATCTCTCGAGACAGAAGCAATAGGAAGATTTGGCTTTCTCAAAAGAACTACTTGAAGAAAGTCTTGCGAAGGTTCAACATGCAAGAAAGCAAGCCAATATCCACTCCTCTTGCTGCTAACTTCAAGTTATCTGCCGATATGTGTCCATCTAATGAAGATGAGAAAATGGAAATGTCTCGAGTGCCGTACACATCCGCGATTGGAAGTTTGATGTTTGCCATGGTGTGTACAAGACCGGACATTGCCCATGCAGTGGGAGTGGTGAGCCGATACATGTCCAACCCCGGTCGGGAGCATTGGAGTGCTGTCAAGAGGATTCTCAGATACATAAAAGGAACCTCTGATCATGCGTTATGTTATGGAGGTACGGATTTTACTGTCCACGGTTATGTTGATGCTGATTATGCAGGTGAACTTGATAAAAGCAGATCCACAACCGGATATGTGTTTAATCTTGCTGGTGGTGCGGTAAGCTGGGTCTCAAAACTGCAGTCGATTGTTGTGACGTCAACGACGGAAGCAGAATATGTAGCAGCTACGCAAGCCAGTAAAGAGGCGATATGGTTGAAGAGATTGCTGGAAGAACTCGGCCACAAACAAGAGAATATTGTTCTCTATTGTGATAGCCAGAGTGCATTGCATCTTGCAAGGAATCCAGCATTTCATTCAAGAACCAAACACATCCGGGTCCAATACCACTTCGTTCGTGAACAAGTGGAAGAGGGAACAGTGGATATGCAAAAAGTTCACACTGCGGATAATCTGGCCGACTTCATGACCAAAGCAATCAACGTGGACAAATTCATGTGGTGTCGTTCCTCCTGTGGTTTGACCGAACATAAGTGAAGATTGATTGAATCTCAATCAGATCTTCAAGTGGGAGAAATGTTGTAATAATTTTATTGGGCCACTTAGTATAGCTAAGTGGCTCATTCTGATTCGTCCACGTAATATAGCTACACGGCAGATTCTGGTTCGCCCACGTATACAGCTACGCGGCTGATTCTGGTTCGTCCACGTATATAGCTACGCGGCTCATTCTGGTTCGTCCACGTGTCTAGCTACGCGGCTAATTCTGATTCGCCCGAGCCTAAAACCTTCAGCTATAAATAGGCTAGCTATAAGTCAATGTAAATCATCGAAAACAATAACTTCTTCTTATATTCAGTATATACAAGTGTTGTAAGGAAAAATATTTAGAGAGTTGGTGAGTCTCCTATTGTAAGAGAGATATGGCTAGTGTTCTCCTTACGGTAGAGAGTTGTAACTCCTAAATTACCCACAGTAAAATTTCCTTACCTTGCCCGTGGTTTTTCACCCCGACTTTGGGGTTTTCCACGTAAATTCCTGGTGTCCTCTTTATTTTTACTGTCCTTTTTACAACACTACTTAATATTCTCATTTGTTCATGGAGAGAACTTCTGGATTATGTCATGTACTGATATATTTTTGGGTTTTCGTATATGCAGAGTCAGAGATTGAGAGATCAGAGGAGAAGAATAAGAGATTGAATTGAAGGAGAAGAAGAAGATTCATCGAGGAAGAAGGAGATTAGGAAGATAGGTTTAACTCATTTGTTGCTAAGCATAGGATTCGTACAACGTATTTAACCTAATGAAATAGTTGGGTTCATTCATATTGTTGCAAATAGAGTTAAGAAAACTAGGTAGATATCGGCCCAAATGAACTATTAACTTCAGTTTGGCCCAACTTATTTTAGCCCATGTAGAAAACCTCTTCACTCTTTTCTTCCTTGTCCTTGTCAACCCTAACCATCGATCAGCTTCACCACCTGGTTTATGACAGATTATCATTTTCAACGAAAAGAAAATCGATTTAGTTTGCGGTTGAATCCAACGGAACCAGAGTATCAATGGTCAAAACGGGCCGGCAGGACATACCGTACTCGCAATTTGGCGGGACGGGGCAGGCCCGCCCGCTCGCCGTAAAATCAACTTTCTTATTTATTTATAACATAAAATTTTAATTGATAGGTCATAAACTATTTAGTTATTAATAAATATGCATTTATTAGTATAATAATGAATTAATCATTATATCCTCTAATTAACTTAATTTTATATTAACCATGTAATATATTATATAATATATAATTATATTAGACGACAGGTCGGGCGGCGGGCTAGCCAACCCGGCCCGTCAGGGCGGGGCTAAAAATTAGCAGCCCGCCCCCGCGGGGCTAAATTGACGGACCCCAACCCAACCCCTTCAATTCGATTGTGGTCAAAGTCAAACTACTCATCAATTTCAAAGTAGAAAAGTGTACCCAAATCACAATTATCGTTAGGGCACAGATGGATTTGGGGGAAAGGTTCTCCTCTTCGGGTTTGGGAACGGGCACATCTGCGACTACTGGTGCTTCAACGTCAACACCAATCGATTCGTCGAATATTGGTTTTAAGGTTTAGCTTTGATTATTGTTTTTTTGTCGAACAGCGTTTTGTCTGTTCTTGTCCGTATGAGCTGATATTGATACTATTATTTTTGAAATTGGGGTTTTCCTCAGTTGTTGCAGAAGCACGGTTGGAAAGAAGGTACGGGGCTCGGTGTCTGGGAACAGGTTTCCTTTTTTCATCCCTTTTTTCTAATTGTTTTCTTAATAATCTGCATGTTAAGTATTACATGTTAGCAGCATGATTTATGATTCTTTACTTGCAATATAAGTCCTTAATTGCTTTTGTCTTCCAAGATTCTGAATTTTGTTATCGGGTAACTGCATTATCACCCTAATTTGTATTTGAAATTTGTTAGTCTTGTGCTACACTGTGCCATTTTTGCCCAAATTTATAGAATTTGTATGGTGCTTTCCGGCATTGTCTACTGCATTGTGGTCGTTAATATTGAGTTCTTTGATTTGCCTCTGCAATTAATCTTTGCTTTTTATCGGTATGTTCTAGAGACAAATTATGATGTTCTTTAACCAATGTTTCACTCAGGGTAGATTGGAACCTGTGGAGACGGTAGTGAAGAAAAACAAGCGAGGAATTGGGGCCGATAAGCCAAAGAAGGTTATCAGTAAGCAGCCTAAGGATCGTGATGGGGAGGAGTCTAAGGTATCTTTCCTCATCTCACTTTTCTATTAACATTTCTCTATACGTTGAATTGAATTCTTGGCATGTGATGCATATCTTAAACTAAACACTTAAAGAAGAAATAGTGTGCATGCCAATGCAATGACCTGCTCGAAGAAGAAAGTTGTGTGTGTTTGATTGATATATCAGTGCAAACGCTTACATTTCTACCAGAAGAATACAACGATTGATCAATAAAAATCACTCTTTGGTTTCAGTTGCCCAAGAAGAAAGCCACAGGGATCTCAAAGAAGTTGAAAAAAATGCAAGAATTTGAAGAGAAATTGCTAGAAAAGGAATTCGATCGGGCATTTTTCAGGGAATTCTGGCCAGACAATGTTTGAAGCTTGCATTTTGTTTTTCCTTAGTTAAGTGCCTTTTACAGACACAAGTAGTAGTTGCCTCGAATCTCTATCCATCTTTATTTATTGTTAGTTTTTTTTTTGTGTGTTTATATAATAAAGAGGTGCATATACACAAAGAAAAGATCTATTGTATTGGAGAAAAAAAAAAGAAGAAAGAAACAAATTGTCAATTCAGCAATAAAGAAAAACGGTATTGCAATTATTCCTAATCAGCAACAGAACCAACGGCTAGCTAGCTTATTACACCTCCTCCGTTATCGTTCCATCTTCTCCTCCTTCGTCGTTATTACTTGGCTCATTCTCAGCAACATGTGTCCTTACTGTTGTAAGAACGTTCAAAACCAAAGAAAACTCAGCATTATGGCTTCTCCTATAACCCCAAAACTGAACACGATCTCCTTCCATCAAACCCTTCTCCCTAACAACGTTCACCCACTCGCGATTGACGACGGCCGCCTTGTGATAATCCCTTTGCCTTATATTCATCTGATATTCTCTCCCACAACCGCCGCCGTTGACGACGACGGCCATCTTCGCCTCCATGCCTTTAGAATTTTTGGCAATTACTTCAAACCTTTCTTCCTCGGTCAACGCTTCCAACAAGGCAACCCTGTTCGTAAAGCTTACTCGGCTCTGATGCTTGTCCACGTCACTCTTTGTAAGATTCTTCGTACCGAAAAGCTGCAAATCTCTTCCTCCGCCGCAGCGTTCGATGGCCTCCGTGATCGACGGAGGAAGACTCGCCGACGTAGTAGCAACTGTATGATCTTCTTCTTTTAATTGACGCTTATTCTTTGTCGGCGATCTCCTTTTCTTATAATCCTCTTTCTTCGTTTCAGAATCCGCTTTCGTGTGCATGCAATGGGTCACTGATATGTCATGTCCGAACAGTCTAAAGCTGCATTGATCGCAGCCCTTTTCTGCTTTTGCAGAATCGTCGTCGTCAGAAATTTCGCTTTCTCTCTTGCGATTTTTAACGATACCCATTTGCTTTTTTTTGTTTCGTTTCTATCGAATGATCAAATCTAAAAGAATGTTGCTTTTGTTTTACAATGAGATGAAAGGGAGGGTATTTATAGTGCTTATATAGGGTTTTGATACTGCAATATTTTAGGGAACTTTCCTTAATTATGGGTAGAATTGTCGAATGGGTTTTGTTCGGGTAAATATTTAGCGGGATTCCTTAAATATATGATTCTTTCCTTTTTTAAACGTATTCCAGTTCAAACGAAATTATAGAGAAGTTTAAAACAGAAATTTTAAAATGATTAGTTATATGTTGTAAAATAAATTGGTTGATAGATAAATTAACAACACTTGTTACTTGAGCAAACACTTTTAATTTGCGTCAATTAATCATTTGAGCTAATTATTAGATATCTGGTATAAGTCATTAGAATCATTGTTAGCCTATTAAACTTAGACCCACAAACTTTTCGAAGGTTTGTTTATACGCACCTCTTGTAAGGAGGACGATCAAGCGGGAAGTTTAAATAAGAATATTAATTTGGCACCTTCAATGTATGTGCCATTGGAATTAAACTATTAAAAAAATGTTTAATTTATGTAGTATATATTTAATTTATAAATTTATTTAAGCTTAGTGAGTTGGTGGTTTCCTTTGAAATAATAGTTGGTGAATGGTTTCTGTTGAAATTTATTATTTGTAGATTATGTTAAATAAAATAAATTGACCAGTTCTTATAGAGGCTAGGGCGTTAGTATAAATGTATATATTACTATATCCTACAGGTTCGTCCTATGGATTCCACATCGGAATTCGGATTATGAGTTACAACTTTCATTAGATCATTTTGTATGACATTATTGCAATTTACTTGCGATGAAGATTCTTTCTGATTTGAATGCAAGAAACATTGTTCTGTTGATTGGAAAAATCAATAGAGTAATCGTTCTATTTCTATTATCAATCAATATTTTTCATATTCCTAAAAAGGACCAAGAAAACCAATAGCACTTCGATGTCCTAACTAATGGAAGAAAATAATGAAGGAAAATAAATGCCTCAATCATAAATATGTTTCTGCGCTGATATATAAACTGTTGATTCAATTCTTAGGTGCATTGGAGAAGTACATTCTTCAGCGAGGGAAAGCAGTTTCATCGGCTTGAGAAATTAATCGAGAGACAAATTTGGAAGACGCCTAGAAAGATTTGCATGGATAATCATTGAATTGATAGAGCCCTAAACGGTTATGTTATATATCGTATGAAATAGTAACATATGATGACCCAATCTGCTCCAAACATAAAACATATACATGTAAGGACCAGAACAGGCCACGGTAGAGAAAACACGAACACCATTTGAGGCGGAAAATAGATGCAAGAACGTACGAAACTGATGACTCAATCTGCTCCAAACATAAAGCCCAAAAATTCAGGAATTAACATTCCCAAAGACAGATATAAAAAGCGATGAGTGTTAATATAAAAACCTGATCCGCGATTGAACACAGCAGATGAGGCCAGGGGCGGAGCTAGAAAATTATGTCAGGGTGGGCAAAAATTTAAAAGAAAACTAAGACTAAACAATAATATGATGCATATTACGAATTTTTTTTTTTACAAGACCAACATTAAGAAATATTTCAAATTCTTTATAAGTCAAATGCTTCAAAATTGACATTTGTAGCTTTAGTTCCACACGGTTTATTCTCTCTCGTTGATCAAATCCACTCTCTAGAAAACCCTCTCTGCTTTTCTGTGAAATCGACTCTCAGATTTTTACCCAGATAACTCGATTTCCCTCTCTAAAATGGCAAACTCACCGAATCGTGAAGAAGCGCAGGATGTTAGCCCAACATTGAGCGATAATGTCCTTGATGTCGCCCCCATCCAGATGATTCCGCCGCCGATATTCACCTTCACCGATGTTCCACTCAGTAGCCTAGCTCCACAAAGGAGGACGGTTCAGGCGAGTGTGGTCGGAGGAGCAATAAACGTACCAGCGCCGCCTACAAACTCTCCTATGCCACCACAAAGCTCACCGGCGCCTCCTTCAAACCCTCCTCTGACACAAACCTCAACGGCACTCTTTCCCGACTCATCAAACCCAGTTCCGGCTTCAAATCCCACTACAAAACCCTCATAGAAGCCGACAAAGAAGAAGAACAAGAAGCCGACGAAGCCTCGTTCTCCCATTGCTTCCCCAAAGCCGCGTCAAAGCAATCGCCTCCGACAAGCGCGTGCTTCAAAAGGACCAAAGTCGACTCCAGACAAGCCCATTACACTCTCGAGCTCATCTTCTGAAACTGAGACGGAGTCTTCTGAGAATGCGCCTCTTCCCACTGTCACTAAAGGGCAAAATCAGGGAGAATCAAGCGCTGTTCCCATACAAGAGTGCAACCCTATGCCTGAAGCAGCCCAAGATCAGCCAACGCCCCCATCAAGTGAATCAACTGATGATATAATCAACTCCACCTCGTATGATCACCTAGATACAGAGGAAGTGAGTTCAGGGGGAGGGCAAATGTCTATAGGTTCAGATTCTTCATCTTCTAAGAGTGAAGAAACTGACGAGTTTGGTGCTGCTGAAACCTTAGCGGAGTGGAGAAGCAAACTACAGAAGAAAGCTGGTAAGAGGCCAATGGGATCTGAAGAAAGACCCTCCAAAAGATCGCGACCATCTACATCATCAAAGCAAGCCGCCAGCAGTCGTGCCCCGTCGCCAGTTCCCAGCCAAGATGAAGATGTTGATGACGATGTTGACCCAACATCCGAGTCGGATTACGAGAGTTCACTGCCAAGGGGCAAGTTCTACTCAAAAATCAACAAAGCACTGTGGCCTTCTTTCAGCCAAAGGGTACTCCGAGTGGAGAGAACGGCGGACGAAGTCAGCTTCCGCAGATATGGCATTCTACAGTTCTTGGAGTCGAGGCGATTTGACAAGACGGTTACGAGGTTTGGGACTTACTGTGAGACAGTAGTCCGTGAGGTATATTCTAACCTTTTGTCACGACCCACTTTTCCTATAACTAGTTTGGCGGATTTTTCGCAACGTAAGCTGCGGAAGACCCGATTTAAAAATATTCTTATTTAATAATTTAATATATACACTCGCACACCTTTATTTTGCACACGTCTTATCTTACAAGAATCTTAATCTCACACATTAAAATATTTCGAACACAATAATAACACCCTCAGGTCGCATCCATGTACGCCCAGCCCTCAAAAGTACGTGGAGTCACCGCCATCAGCCTGCCTTAGTCGTGACGTGTCTCAACGTCCGACTCGTTTGTACCTACAACACATAAAACGTGGGATGAGCTATAAAGCTCAGTAAGTGGAAATATGCATGATATGCACGTGTCGTAAACGCAAAGGCATCCGCGCCAATGCTTACTAACACTCGTATTCTCGTATCATTCTCATTCTTTCCTCATTTCTCTCATTTTTCTCATTCTCTCAGGACCCTTAGCTACTTACTACGCGCACCACCATATCATGAGCTCAAATCCTGTACGGATAAAATACGATAGTGGCCCACACTGGCTAGGATAAAACTAGGGTTTATCTCCAGTAGTATCATACACCAGGTCGCCCCTCTATCAAAACACTTTCCTGGCACTATAGTTATACTATGTGCCTTCCCATTCTATCAAATCACTTTCTTGGCACTATAGTTATACTATGTACCTTCCCATTACCTAGATAATTTAGGTAAACATATTCGACGGTTTTACCCCCGTCATGGTGTCGTCGTAGAAGTAGCTATGACTCATTCGTGAGTCTACATCAAATACTAATATCGTCAAACATATTTTGTTCTCAGACGATCATATACCATGCATACTCATACTAATAATCCTCTCAAAATACGTGTATGTACATGCTAATGCCACATAAATAATGCCATGCATACATACCATGCTCGCCTACAGGCGATAAATAAAAGCACGTTCGCTTCCCCAAAATAAAAGTAAATCCGAACATGCACATAATATACTATGATATGGTGTACCAAATGGTTTCCCATGTCGTTGCAAAATCATAATTAATAGCTCACCGTGCGATTTCATTATCGCCGATAAGCACCTCACATAAAACAACCAACATAACTTGCCACATAATCACGTATTTCCATATAATTCTTATCACGTAGGATCATTCAACACAGATAACACTTTACATATTCTCATCAAAACACATAGTCACATAAAATACGCACATAAATTAATTTATGTGTTGTAGGTGAAATTTCCACTTACTTGGTATCCTTAGCTATACCGTACGGTAAATCGCTAAACCTTGAACCCTAATTATAGAAACATATAAAATTAGGGTTTGTTAGTCTAGTTATAATTTCATGAAATTGACTTAATTTGAAAACCCTAGTTTCGACTTCTATAAATTTCGAAACCAATTTTTGAAATGAATCTCGACATTTTCTTAAGATAACGAGCTTGGTTATGGAATGGTAACATAGATTTCGATATTAATATCAAGATAAATCTCGACATTATTAGATAATACATAAGGATTTCGATTTTATGTGTCTTCGAGGTCATATACTAAGATGTCGATACCAACATAAATCTTGGTATGTAATATTAGATAGATCTCGATATCTATATGTCGAGATTCATCAATCAATACACCTAGCGACATGGTAAGATTTCGAGATGTAGGTGGAATTTATAAATAAGATGTCGGGTTATATGTCGATATTCTAAACAAGGATCTCGACAGTTTCTTTTTACTCTAATAAGATGTCGATATTTGAACAACACATGATATCGAGGTTTGTTAATTGATACTAAAAATCTCGATATATATTATCATAAAATGAACTTATATCAATGTCGAGGTGTTATTATAATATATAAAGGCAATTATCAGAGTTAAATCTCAACATATAAAGTTCGATACGGTTTAAATACTACACACAAAATCTCGATATAGACTATGATTTCGACATTACACATCTACATGAAATTTCGACATAATTCTCGATGTGGGTTTTAAGATGAATATCGAGCTTCAACTCGAGATTTCATCTCTAGTTTGATCTCGACATTTTCTTATCTTCATTTCCGAGTTTGAAATTATTCCTGCAAGTTTACTACGGTTTTGGAGGTTTAAAATCTGGATATCACTCATAGACACACCTTAGATCATCTATCTTTCGATTGAAAACCCTATTTTTCAAGAATACAAATAACTTTAATATACTTGGGTCTTTTCAGAAATCAACGCCGTAGCCTTGAATAAACAAAATCTTTATATTCCCTAATCATCCTAACATGCTCAGATCTATGTAAAAATGAAAAGATCAAAGCAAAGAATTATACCTCCTTTCAGCTTTACTTCAGATCGAAAGGTTGTTATTATGCTTGGTACGGTTTCTTCTTTTCCTTCTTTTATTTTCGGTGGTTTTCTCACTTGTGAAGTCAATTCCTTATTTCTTATCTACTTTACACCTTCAATTATTGCCTTGGTAATATATTGCTAATCTCCTCTTCCCATTTCTCGTTGGTTGCTTGTTGTACTAGCTAAATGATGTCACATTCTACTTTAGTAATTCTTATCCTAACTTTACAAGATAAGGATTATAAAATATTGTTTATAAGTTTCCCTTTATGCTAAGTAATCGAATTGTTTAGTAATTCTAATGTTTCGACATCTTCAAAGATCTCGAGATTGTTGGTTTCAAAAATCATTAGTTTGATATTTAAATAATATACTAAGATGTCGACAACATAGATCTCGACATGGAATTTGGATATGCCTTCTCGACATGGGTTAATAAATCTCGATATCACATATTCATGAGTTGACATAGATTTCGACATTGCAAGTTAAAATCTCGAAATATCATACATACAATTTCGAGGTATATCTCGACATTATACTCAAGATGTCGAGATGTTACACAATAATTTCGATATTTTACCTATCATTAAAATCTCGACATAATTTCAAGAAATATGTCGACATTATAAACAGAAACTTCGAGATTATACTAAACTAGTTCTCCACATTTCACACAAGGATTTCGAGATTCACATGATTTACCTAATACCATTACAAACCCCAATATTAATATTTTAAGCCTTGTATTGATTATTCTTTATTATCTACTTTAAGAGTTATCAATAATTTCAAGACCCTTACGTGCCTTTTTGCTCCCCAACTTTATATAATTTATGATTTGTCTAACCTTCCACACTATAGTCCTCAATCAATCGATTCTACTATAGTTCATATAACACATATATTATATTATAAATCATATAATATAAAATCAAGTAGACACATAATAAATTCACATAACCATATAATATACAATAGATTCACAAATTATAATGTTCATGAAATTTCGGGGTATCACATTCTCCCCCCCTTAAAAAGGATTTCGTCCCCGAAATCCGACCACGTGGAACAATTCGCAATCACGACTAGGCTATTGACAATCATTCAATCGTCCCCGAAAAGTTTTCTTAGAGCTTCTGAGCCAATTAAGATTTGTTGAAATTTGCCAATCCTAGCGGTTCTAGAACGGAGATCGAACGGTAGATATAGAAGATCATAAGCGATCAGATTATCAACTTATTCAGCGTGGAAATATCTACATACATATTTCTTCGGCCCTTATTACTTCTGGAGGAGGAAACAATATGGTTCTCTTCAGTATGGAGCCGAACTCTTAAGTAAGAAATATATGCCGCATAAATGGGACAGTTGATATGTAAAGCTCGTTAGGTATTATCGTTCTTCATGGAAATAACTATAAATCGAATTGGTTCGTCGAGGCTGAAGTGATATTTTAACATTCTCAACCCCAATTTTTTTTTTTTCACTCTCTTCGAGCTCTCAAATTGTGCAAGGCAAAGTCTATCAACGACCAACCATAGTTCATTCATCGGCTTATCCTCCATCTCTAGTCTTGGAACATAGTACTCATTCATCGGCTGAATCTTCAAATAGGAAATATGTTTCTTAAAGGAGCCAAGATCATAAAAGTCAATGTGGAAATCTTTCTAATCAACTCGAGCTTGGATAATATATTTCCAATAGTCACTTATGACAACCGCTTCAACCGATTATGTGTTACTTTAGAGTCGAAGTAAGAGATAATATGAATGGTTATGAAATTATACTAAACAGAATCATAAGGCACATATATCCATTACGCTTCCGCTGCTCAACTCAATTATTGAACTTTGAACATGTATAGCTGATAACACGACCAGCAAATAATACTGCAAAGTTTATTTGAACACAATAAGGGTTCGAATCATCGGCTAAAAGAACAGAGCGGAACTTCATTATTATACTTCAACGAAAGAAATAATATTTAATGAAAAAGGAATATGTCTTCGATCATAATTTGGTCGGATGAATATCTCGTGAAATCATCGGAATATGCATATTCATACGACTATTAATTACTAACGATTTTGACGAATCTAACTGGGATAACTCCATTGTCATTACTATATATATGTGGAAAAGACTTATAACTCATCTTCAGCAAATTATTAAGTCTTTAGAGCAGGAATTTGGGAATTTTATTTAACCTTATCTCACCCAAAAGATGAATACTCCTCTCCTGGGTAATTAGGGTTGATCACTCCTCCCTATAAAATTCGATTATGATTTCATGTTGTTGAGAGCATATGTATTAAAACTACGATTCAGACCAATATTCATCTGCTATGCTCAAGATAAAAGTATCCTTCCTAACTCCTTATTAAATCGTGTTGGGTTTCCGCGTGAATGGGTGTTTAAGTCGCTATACTAGGATAGACGAGGAATATTTTTAATTTCGCCTATTGACATAGGAGAATAAAATTACACGGCTCAAGAATCATAGGAACAAGTATGTTATAAATAGTTAACGTACTCGTTATTCCCATAGGAAAGACTTCTGTTTTCACAAAATTCACATTGAACATTTAGCTAGGAACCCGTGAGGGTTGTCCCGATATTTGGACTAAGTCTAGCGAAAACAAATTTGCGCACTCGACGATTTTTAAGCAAGAGTCCCTTCTTCCCACATCGGAAGCATCGACAATTGAATTTAGGTACTGAGCCATAACTGATACCCTTATGGAATTACCCACATTATCGGCATCAAGGAATAAATTTGTAGCTCAGTGGGGAGGTTAACGTCCCACAGATTCGGCCCTACTTGACTATTAGGGTCCTTGGAAAGTCAACTTTTGTCAACTTCTCACGGTAACTATTTTTCGCTTTTCGTTTCCCTAAGTTCTCCACACATTCATATTGTAGGAATTAATGGAATTCGAACACACTTAAAAAGTTCGTGAGCTTATATCTTTAAGCTTGCTAACTTCATCCTTTAGTTCACTAGCTGATTCATTTGTTCCCGTATCAGTTCCGTAATATACAAGAGCATCGAGTCAAATTCGTTCATAGATAATACAACCCCACGACTTGACCCATCAATGAACTCTTTATATCCGTTAATCATTTTCTTGTTACATCTACAATCATCCAAACATATAGGCACGTCGTTATAATCACGTAATCACATCAAACATGAAACTTACAGGCAAGGCTGATTCCTCCAGACTTTTGAGCGGCCGTACATGGACTGTCTTCAGAACCTATTTCCTAAGCTCTGATACCACACTGTCACGACCCACTTTTCCTATAACTAGTTTGGCGGATTTTTCGCAACGTAAGCTGCGGAAGACCCGATTTAAAAATATTCTTATTTAATAATTTAATATATACACTCGCACACCTTTATTTTGCACACGTCTTATCTTACAAGATTCTTAATCTCACACATTAAAATATTTCGAACACAATAATAACACCCTCAGGTCGCATCCATGTACGCCCAGCCCTCAAAAGTACGTGGAGTCACCGCCATCAGCCTGCCTTAGTCGTGACGTGTCTCAACGTCCGACTCGTTTGTACCTACAACACATAAAACGTGGGATGAGCTATAAAGCTCAGTAAGTGGAAATATGCATGATATGCACGTGTCGTAAAACGCAAAGGCATCCGCGCCAATGCTTACTAACACTCGTATTCTCGTATCATTCTCATTCTTTCCTCATTTCTCTCATTTTTCTCATTCTCTCAGGACCCTTAGCTACTTACTACGCGCACCACCATATCATGAGCTCAAATCCTGTACGGATAAAATACGATAGTGGCCCACACTGGCTAGGATAAAACTAGGGTTTATCTCCAGTAGTATCATACACCAGGTCGCCCCTCTATCAAAACACTTTCCTGGCACTATAGTTATACTATGTGCCTTCCCATTCTATCAAATCACTTTCTTGGCACTATAGTTATACTATGTACCTTCCCATTACCTAGATAATTTAGGTAAACATATTCGACGGTTTTACCCCCGTCATGGTGTCGTCGTAGAAGTAGCTATGACTCATTCGTGAGTCTACATCAAATACTAATATCGTCAAACATATTTTGTT
Source organism: Craterostigma plantagineum (assembly GCA_027422505.1). NCBI lineage: Eukaryota > Viridiplantae > Streptophyta > Magnoliopsida > Lamiales > Linderniaceae > Craterostigma > Craterostigma plantagineum. The sequence goes on along the minus strand of JAPQWV010000003.1, from coordinate 26,826,460 downwards.
CTCAGACGATCATATACCATGCATACTCATACTAATAATCCTCTCAAAATACGTGTATGTACATGCTAATGCCACATAAATAATGCCATGCATACATACCATGCTCGCCTACAGGCGATAAATAAAAGCACGTTCGCTTCCCCAAAATAAAAGTAAATCCGAACATGCACATAATATACTATGATATGGTGTACCAAATGGTTTCCCATGTCGTTGCAAAATCATAATTAATAGCTCACCGTGCGATTTCATTATCGCCGATAAGCACCTCACATAAAACAACCAACATAACTTGCCACATAATCACGTATTTCCATATAATTCTTATCACGTAGGATCATTCAACACAGATAACACTTTACATATTCTCATCAAAACACATAGTCACATAAAATACGCACATAAATTAATTTATGTGTTGTAGGTGAAATTTCCACTTACTTGGTATCCTTAGCTATACCGTACGGTAAATCGCTAAACCTTGAACCCTAATTATAGAAACATATAAAATTAGGGTTTGTTAGTCTAGTTATAATTTCATGAAATTGACCTAATTTGAAAACCCTAGTTTCGACTTCTATAAATTTCGAAACCAATTTTTGAAATGAATCTCGACATTTTCTTAAGATAAATGTCGAGCTTGGTTATGGAATGGTAACATAGATTTCGATATTAATATCAAGATAAATCTCGACATTATTAGATAATACATAAGGATTTCGATTTTATGTGTCTTCGAGGTCATATACTAAGATGTCGATACCAACATAAATCTTGGTATGTAATATTAGATAGATCTCGATATCTATATGTCGAGATTCATCAATCAATACACCTAGCGACATGGTAAGATTTCGAGATGTAGGTGGAATTTATAAATAAGATGTCGGGGTTATATGTCGATATTCTAAACAAGGATCTCGACAGTTTCTTTTTACTCTAATAAGATGTCGATATTTGAACAACACATGATATCGAGGTTTGTTAATTGATACTAAAAATCTCGATATATATTATCATAAAATGAACTTATATCAATGTCGAGGTGTTATTATAATATATAAAGGCAATTATCAGAGTTAAATCTCAACATATAAAGTTCGATACGGTTTAAATACTACACACAAAATCTCGATATAGACTATGATTTCGACATTACACATCTACATGAAATTTCGACATAATTCTCGATGTGGGTTTTAAGATGAATATCGAGCTTCAACTCGAGATTTCATCTCTAGTTTGATCTCGACATTTTCTTATCTTCATTTCCGAGTTTGAAATTATTCCTGCAAGTTTACTACGGTTTTGGAGGTTTAAAATCTGGATATCACTCATAGACACACCTTAGATCATCTATCTTTCGATTGAAAACCCTATTTTTCAAGAATACAAATAACTTTAATATACTTGGGTCTTTTCAGAAATCAACGCCGTAGCCTTGAATAAACAAAATCTTTATATTCCCTAATCATCCTAACATGCTCAGATCTATGTAAAAATGAAAAGATCAAAGCAAAGAATTATACCTCCTTTCAGCTTTACTTCAGATCGAAAGGTTGTTATTATGCTTGGTACGGTTTCTTCTTTTCCTTCTTTTATTTTCGGTGGTTTTCTCACTTGTGAAGTCAATTCCTTATTTCTTATCTACTTTACACCTTCAATTATTGCCTTGGTAATATATTGCTAATCTCCTCTTTCCCATTTCTCGTTGGTTGCTTGTTGTACTAGCTAAATGATGTCACATTCTACTTTAGTAATTCTTATCCTAACTTTACAAGATAAGGATTATAAAATATTGTTTATAAGTTTCCCTTTATGCTAAGTAATCGAATTGTTTAGTAATTCTAATGTTTCGACATCTTCAAAGATCTCGAGATTGTTGGTTTCAAAAATCATTAGTTTGATATTTAAATAATATACTAAGATGTCGACAACATAGATCTCGACATGGAATTTAGATATGCCTTCTCGACATGGGTTAATAAATCTCGATATCACATATTCATGAGTTGACATAGATTTCGACATTGCAAGTTAAAATCTCGAAATATCATACATACAATTTCGAGGTATATCTCGACATTATACTCAAGATGTCGAGATGTTACACAATAATTTCGATATTTTACCTATCATTAAAATCTCGACATAATTTCAAGAAATATGTCGACATTATAAACAGAAACTTCGAGATTATACTAAACTAGTTCTCCACATTTCACACAAGGATTTCGAGATTCACATGATTTACCTAATACCATTACAAACCCAATATTAATATTTTAAGCCTTGTATTGATTATTCTTTATTATCTACTTTAAGAGTTATCAATAATTTCAAGACCCTTACGTGCCTTTTTGCTCCCCAACTTTATATAATTTATGATTTGTCTAACCTTCCACACTATAGTCCTCAATCAATCGATTCTACTATAGTTCATATAACACATATATTATATTATAAATCATATAATATAAAATCAAGTAGACACATAATAAATTCACATAACCATATAATATACAATAGATTCACAAATTATAATGTTCATGAAATTTCGGGGTATCACATTCTCCCCCCTTAAAAAGGATTTCGTCCCCGAAATCCGACCACGTGGAACAATTCGCAATCACGACTAGGCTATTGACAATCATTCAATCGTCCCCGAAAAGTTTTCTTAGAGCTTCTGAGCCAATTAAGATTTGTTGAAATTTGCCAATCCTAGCGGTTCTAGAACGGAGATCGAACGGTAGATATAGAAGATCATAAGCGATCAGATTATCAACTTATTCAGCGTGGAAATATCTACATACATATTTCTTCGGCCCTTATTACTTCTGGAGGAGGAAACAATATGGTTCTCTTCAGTATGGAGCCGAACTCTTAAGTAAGAAATATATGCCGCATAAATGGGACAGTTGATATGTAAAGCTCGTTAGGTATTATCGTTCTTCATGGAAATAACTATAAATCGAATTGGTTCGTCGAGGCTGAAGTGATATTTTAACATTCTCAACCCCATTTTTTTTTTTTTTTCACTCTCTTCAAGCTCTCAAATTGTGCAAGGCAAAGTCTATCAACGACCAACCATAGTTCATTCATCGGCTTATCCTCCATCTCTAGTCTTGGAACATAGTACTCATTCATCGGCTGAATCTTCAAATAGGAAATATGTTTCTTAAAGGAGCCAAGATCATAAAAGTCAATGTGGAAATCTTTCTAATCAACTCGAGCTTGGATAATATATTTCCAATAGTCACTTATGACAACCGCTTCAACCGATTATGTGTTACTTTAGAGTCGAAGTAAGAGATAATATGAATGGTTATGAAATTATACTAAACAGAATCATAAGGCACATATATCCATTACGCTTCCGCTGCTCAACTCAATTATTGAACTTTGAACATGTATAGCTGATAACACGACCAGCAAATAATACTGCAAAGTTTATTTGAACACAATAAGGGTTCGAATCATCGGCTAAAAGAACAGAGCGGAACTTCATTATTATACTTCAACGAAAGAAATAATATTTAATGAAAAAGGAATATGTCTTCGATCATAATTTGGTCGGATGAATATCTCGTGAAATCATCGGAATATGCATATTCATACGACTATTAATTACTAACGATTTTGACGAATCTAACTGGGATAACTCCATTGTCATTACTATATATATGTGGAAAAGACTTATAACTCATCTTCAGCAAATTATTAAGTCTTTAGAGCAGGAATTTGGGAATTTTATTTAACCTTATCTCACCCAAAAGATGAATACTCCTCTCCTGGGTAATTAGGGTTGATCACTCCTCCCTATAAAATTCGATTATGATTTCATGTTGTTGAGAGCATATGTATTAAAACTACGATTCAGACCAATATTCATCTGCTATGCTCAAGATAAAAGTATCCTTCCTAACTCCTTATTAAATCGTGTTGGGTTTCCGCGTGAATGGGTGTTTAAGTCGCTATACTAGGATAGACGAGGAATATTTTTAATTTCGCCTATTGACATAGGAGAATAAAATTACACGGCTCAAGAATCATAGGAACAAGTATGTTATAAATAGTTAACGTACTCGTTATTCCCATAGGAAAGACTTCTGTTTTCACAAAATTCACATTGAACATTTAGCTAGGAACCCGTGAGGGTTGTCCCGATATTTGGACTAAGTCTAGCGAAAACAAATTTGCGCACTCGACGATTTTTAAGCAAGAGTCCCTTCTTCCCACATCGGAAGCATCGACAATTGAATTTAGGTATTGAGCCATAACTGATACCCTTATGGAATTACCCACATTATCGGCATCAAGGAATAAATTTGTAGCTCAGTGGGGAGGTTAACGTCCCACAGATTCGGCCCTACTTGACTATTAGGGTCCTTGGAAAGTCAACTTTTGTCAACTTCTCACGGTAACTATTTTTCGCTTTTCGTTTCCCTAAGTTCTCCACACATTCATATTGTAGGAATTAATGGAATTCGAACACACTTAAAAAGTTCGTGAGCTTATATCTTTAAGCTTGCTAACTTCATCCTTTAGTTCACTAGCTGATTCATTTGTTCCCGTATCAGTTCCGTAATATACAAGAGCATCGAGTCAAATTCGTTCATAGATAATACAACCCCACGACTTGACCCATCAATGAACTCTTTATATCCGTTAATCATTTTCTTGTTACATCTACAATCATCCAAACATATAGGCACGTCGTTATAATCACGTAATCACATCAAACATGAAACTTACAGGCAAGGCTGATTCCTCCAGACTTTTGAGCGGCCGTACATGGACTGTCTTCAGAACCTATTTCCTAAGCTCTGATACCACACTGTCACGACCCACTTTTCCTATAACTAGTTTGGCGGATTTTTCGCAACGTAAGCTGCGGAAGACCCGATTTAAAAATATTCTTATTTAATAATTTAATATATACACTCGCACACCTTTATTTTGCACACGTCTTATCTTACAAGAATCTTAATCTCACACATTAAAATATTTCGAACACAATAATAACACCCTCAGGTCGCATCCATGTACGCCCAGCCCTCAAAAGTACGTGGAGTCACCGCCATCAGCCTGCCTTAGTCGTGACGTGTCTCAACGTCCGACTCGTTTGTACCTACAACACATAAAACGTGGGATGAGCTATAAAGCTCAGTAAGTGGAAATATGCATGATATGCACGTGTCGTAAAACGCAAAGGCATCCGCGCCAATGCTTACTAACACTCGTATTCTCGTATCATTCTCATTCTTTCCTCATTTCTCTCATTTTTCTCATTCTCTCAGGACCCTTAGCTACTTACTACGCGCACCACCATATCATGAGCTCAAATCCTGTACGGATAAAATACGATAGTGGCCCACACTGGCTAGGATAAAACTAGGGTTTATCTCCAGTAGTATCATACACCAGGTCGCCCCTCTATCAAAACACTTTCCTGGCACTATAGTTATACTATGTGCCTTCCCATTCTATCAATCACTTTCTTGGCACTATAGTTATACTATGTACCTTCCCATTACCTAGATAATTTAGGTAAACATATTCGACGGTTTTACCCCCGTCATGGTGTCGTCGTAGAAGTAGCTATGACTCATTCGTGAGTCTACATCAAATACTAATATCGTCAAACATATTTTGTTCTAGACGATCATATACCATGCATACTCATACTAATAATCCTCTCAAAATACGTGTATGTACATGCTAATGCCACATAAATAATGCCATGCATACATACCATGCTCGCCTACAGGCGATAAATAAAAGCACGTTCGCTTCCCCAAAATAAAAGTAAATCCGAACATGCACATAATATACTATGATATGGTGTACCAAATGGTTTCCCATGTCGTTGCAAAATCATAATTAATAGCTCACCGTGCGATTTCATTATCGCCGATAAGCACCTCACATAAAACAACCAACATAACTTGCCACATAATCACGTATTTCCATATAATTCTTATCACGTAGGATCATTCAACACAGATAACACTTTACATATTCTCATCAAAACACATAGTCACATAAAATACGCACATAAATTAATTTATGTGTTGTAGGTGAAATTTCCACTTACTTGGTATCCTTAGCTATACCGTACGGTAAATCGCTAAACCTTGAACCCTAATTATAGAAACATATAAAATTAGGGTTTGTTAGTCTAGTTATAATTTCATGAAATTGACCTAATTTGAAAACCCTAGTTTCGACTTCTATAAATTTCGAAACCAATTTTTGAAATGAATCTCGACATTTTCTTAAGATAAATGTCGAGCTTGGTTATGGAATGGTAACATAGATTTCGATATTAATATCAAGATAAATCTCGACATTATTAGATAATACATAAGGATTTCGATTTTATGTGTCTTCGAGGTCATATACTAAGATGTCGATACCAACATAAATCTTGGTATGTAATATTAGATAGATCTCGATATCTATATGTCGAGATTCATCAATCAATACACCTAGCGACATGGTAAGATTTCGAGATGTAGGTGGAATTTATAAATAAGATGTCGGGGTTATATGTCGATATTCTAAACAAGGATCTCGACAGTTTCTTTTTACTCTAATAAGATGTCGATATTTGAACAACACATGATATCGAGGTTTGTTAATTGATACTAAAAATCTCGATATATATTATCATAAAATGAACTTATATCAATGTCGAGGTGTTATTATAATATATAAAGGCAATTATCAGAGTTAAATCTCAACATATAAAGTTCGATACGGTTTAAATACTACACACAAAATCTCGATATAGACTATGATTTCGACATTACACATCTACATGAAATTTCGACATAATTCTCGATGTGGGTTTTAAGATGAATATCGAGCTTCAACTCGAGATTTCATCTCTAGTTTGATCTCGACATTTTCTTATCTTCATTTCCGAGTTTGAAATTATTCCTGCAAGTTTACTACGGTTTTGGAGGTTTAAAATCTGGATATCACTCATAGACACACCTTAGATCATCTATCTTTCGATTGAAAACCCTATTTTTCAAGAATACAAATAACTTTAATATACTTGGGTCTTTTCAGAAATCAACGCCGTAGCCTTGAATAAACAAAATCTTTATATTCCCTAATCATCCTAACATGCTCAGATCTATGTAAAAATGAAAAGATCAAAGCAAAGAATTATACCTCCTTTCAGCTTTACTTCAGATCGAAAGGTTGTTATTATGCTTGGTACGGTTTCTTCTTTTCCTTCTTTTATTTTCGGTGGTTTTCTCACTTGTGAAGTCAATTCCTTATTTCTTATCTACTTTACACCTTCAATTATTGCCTTGGTAATATATTGCTAATCTCCTCTTTCCCATTTCTCGTTGGTTGCTTGTTGTACTAGCTAAATGATGTCACATTCTACTTTAGTAATTCTTATCCTAACTTTACAAGATAAGGATTATAAAATATTGTTTATAAGTTTCCCTTTATGCTAAGTAATCGAATTGTTTAGTAATTCTAATGTTTCGACATCTTCAAAGATCTCGAGATTGTTGGTTTCAAAAATCATTAGTTTGATATTTAAATAATATACTAAGATGTCGACAACATAGATCTCGACATGGAATTTAGATATGCCTTCTCGACATGGGTTAATAAATCTCGATATCACATATTCATGAGTTGACATAGATTTCGACATTGCAAGTTAAAATCTCGAAATATCATACATACAATTTCGAGGTATATCTCGACATTATACTCAAGATGTCGAGATGTTACACAATAATTTCGATATTTTACCTATCATTAAAATCTCGACATAATTTCAAGAAATATGTCGACATTATAAACAGAAACTTCGAGATTATACTAAACTAGTTCTCCACATTTCACACAAGGATTTCGAGATTCACATGATTTACCTAATACCATTACAAACCCCAATATTAATATTTTAAGCCTTGTATTGATTATTCTTTATTATCTACTTTAAGAGTTATCAATAATTTCAAGACCCTTACGTGCCTTTTTGCTCCCCAACTTTATATAATTTATGATTTGTCTAACCTTCCACACTATAGTCCTCAATCAATCGATTCTACTATAGTTCATATAACACATATATTATATTATAAATCATATAATATAAAATCAAGTAGACACATAATAAATTCACATAACCATATAATATACAATAGATTCACAAATTATAATGTTCATGAAATTTCGGGGTATCACACCTTTCCCCTAAATTGAACGATCCTAGTTCTAGGAAGTATGGGAAAATTTTCTTGAGGGGGAGGTTATATGATTTTACGGCTGGATGTGTTAATGAGTTCTTGGGTACGCCTAACGTTGACATGAACGAAGATTACGATAATGATGAGGTCGTGTCTTTTCTGACTGGGGGTAGAGTAAGGGAGTGGGATGGAAATTTTTCTTGCAGCTTCTTAACATCGCTTTACTCAGTGCACTTTAAAATTGGGATTTACAATTGGTGGCCAACGGCGAGTGAGACCCGGGTGGCGGAGAGTATGGCTCATATACTCTACGCACTTGGGAAAAATCTGCCTATTAATCTGGGAGAATTGGTGTTGGATCAGCTGGCCAAGGAGGCTGAGAAAGAGTCGCCGGGAATTCTTCCCTTTCCATCCCTGATCTATGGGATGCTGCTTCGCGATGGTTTCGAGCCAACACGCAAAGATACTGTGGTGACAACGAAGATACCATATGCTGTTTCCTACATGCACCTGGCCGGGCCAAATAAGATTGTAGATCTGCAGTGGAAAGAGTCACCTGCAGATGTTGAGCAGAATGTTGGCTCAACATCCACCTCTCAGTCCAGCTTGGAGCAGCAAATACAGACTTTAGAGGACACCGTGGCCCTTCTGACATCTCAGCTTGCGACTTTAAAAGAGATACTTTCTTCCCAAAAAGGGGGAGATAGGGCAGAAGGGACGACAGCTGAAGCAGGGCCGAGTGGTGCAAAGAGTGATGAAGGACGAAATGATAAGGCAGAAGGTTTAGGGGGAGCTGAGACTGGAGTAGCAAACGCAGAAGGGGAAGCTAGGGTTCAAGATGCTGAGGCAGAGGACTCGATTGAGAGTCTTAATATTTAGATCTGTGTCTAAATATTTTGTGCATGCTTATGCTTAGTGCCATTACTTTGTGCATGCCTGCTTGCCTTTGATTATGTGCCTGCGTTTGTGGTTTAGTGTTTTGTGTGTTTATGCCTTTGGACAATTTTTTCTTTTGCAGATGTTTTTTTTCAGGACCTCTAAGGCGTGTACTATTTTCTAGTACGTTGAATGGTGTTATTACTATTCTGTTTTGATCGTCTAACTCTAAGCATTTTTTGTATTTTGTGGTTGAGTAGATATGGCCTTCAGGGGGAGTTTTACTACGACTAACTTCTGCATTGGTTTTGGGAAGAAAGATAAAAAGGGGGAGATTGTTGATGTTGAGCTTTCAACAGAAGCAATGTTGGGCTAACATTCTAGTCAACATTTCTTGGCTGAGAATGTTCCCTACTTCAGTTTTATCTTTCATGCCCAAAACTTATTTTATTGATGACGTGGCATTTTTCTAGTATTATGCAGGATATGGATTGGAAGCATTCAAACCGAGTGGAAAACGTGTGAATGAGCTAGGACGAAAATGAGAAAGAAGCATACTAAAAATAGGAGACTTGGAGCTTAAGTGAAGACCAAGTTCGTAGGAGTGACCAAGTCGACCTAAAACGTTCATCAACTGTCCAACTTCACTTAGTGGACGTTAGTGGACGTTGTGGGCCTTCACCAAGTCATTGGAAGAAGTTTCTTACAAGTCGAAGAGCTATATAAGTCGAAGGACTTAACATTTTGAAGTACGACGAACAACGAGCGAGAAAAGGCTTTCGAGCGAGCATTCTATTTCAACGAGAGATTTTCTTTTTAGTCTAGCTTTTCAGAGATCGTTAGGTCTTGTAGTTTTTCAGAATCCTTTTTGATTCGAAGTTTCGCTAGACTAGTTTTAACTATCCTTTTTTGATAGTTTGTAATCCATCTTTATAGTGGATTTTTGCGCCTTGAGGCACGCAGCAAGTTAGTTGACTTGCTGCACAAAATCATCTCTTGTGTGCATTTTGTTCCGTCGTTAGTTTACTATCATTTCCGCTGTGCTTAAAAAGTGAGAGTGAGTGTTAGCCCAACATCTCGTCTAACATCAGTGTGTTTTACATCCATTTTGTACGGGACCACCTTCAAAGATTATGTGCAGCAAGTCAAATAACTTGCTGCGAGCCTCACGGCAAAATAATCCACTATAAAGATGGATTACAAACTATCAAAAAAGGATAGTTAAAACTAGTCTAGCGAAACTACGAATCAAAAAGGATTCTGAAAAACTACAAGACCTAACGATCTCTGAAAAGCTAGACTAAAAAGAAAATCTCTCGTTGAAATAGAATGCTCGCTCGAAAGCCTTTTCTCGCTCGTTGTTCGTCGTACTTCAAAATGTTAAGTCCTTCGACTAATATAGCTCTTCGACTTGTAAGAAACTTCTTCCAATGACTTGGTGAAGGCCCACAACGTCCACTAACGTCCACTAAGTGAAGTTGGACAGTTGATGAACGTTTTAGGTCGACTTGGTCACTCCTACGAACTTGGTCTTCACTTAAGCTCCAAGTCTCCTATTTTTAGTATGCTTCTTTCTCATTTTCGTCCTAGCTCATTCACACGTCTTCCACTCGGTTTGAATGCTTCCAGCTCTTATCCATATCCTGCATAATACTAGAAAAATGCCACGTCATCAATAAAATAAGTTTTGGGCATGAAAGATAAAACTGAAGTAGGGAACATTCTCAGCCAAGAAATGTTGACTAGAATGTTACCCCAACATTGCTTCTGTTGAAAGCTCAACATCAGCAATCTCTCCCTTTTTATCTTTCTTCCCAAAACCAATGCAGAAGTTAGTCGTAGTGAAACTCCCCCTGAAGGCCATATCTACTCAACCACAAAATACAAAAAATGGTTAGAGTTAGACGATCAAAACAGAATAGTAATAACACCATTCAAAGTATTAGAAAATAGTACACGCCTTAGAGGTCCTGAAAAAAAACATCTGCAAAAGAAAAAATTTGTCCAAAGGCATAAACACACAAAACACTAAACCACAAACGCAGGCACATAATCAAAGATACCACTTTGAAGTGGTCCCGGTACGATATGGATGTAAGACACTAAGTATTGACTAGATGTCGGGTAAAATGTTGGGGTAACACCAGTGTTTTAAAAAGCGAAAGTTCGCGCGCATCAACGCGCGCTTTTGCGTAATTCTACAACAAAACGCGACGATGCGTTAAAAAAAAGCGTTTGACGGAGTTTACGTCGGATAATCCATCGCCAAAAAGGAAAAAGAAATAAAAATTACTTGTTCGATGGAAATTCCGTCAGTAGCAGGACATAATTAATGCGAGAGAGTCAGAGTGTCAGAGATGTTATTGTGAGGTTGCCTTTTATGACGTGGCTAATGTATTTTTATTTTAATTTTTCAGTTTTTTTATAATTTTTAAATTTACCTCCACCAAAAAGCGATAATCTTAATGAATCTACGTGATAAAAATAAACAAATTCATCTAATTTATTCTTTGTTTAACAACGATCAAAATGACATGCATATCTTATATTTTTAGATATCAAAACAATATATTTTTTTAGTTTAGGTTTCTAAAATTTTATCACATATCTTTTTCAATATTTTTAGTGTTCGAGGGTGAAATTAGATTTAAAAATACTATTAAATCTTATATACATGACTTGTTTAATATTTTTTTTATTATTTCGAATATATATTATTAGATTTTAAATATATTAGTGAACCCAAATTTTATATAAAACTTACTAAATAATGTGCTTATGGTTAATAATTGTTATAAATTATGTTTCTTAACGTAATAAATGGCTTGTTCGAAATACTCACGCAATACGCTACGCTATTTACGCTACACGCTATCTAAACTGAAACTCGTCGCGTTGCGCTATGCGCGTTTTAAAACACTGGGTAACACTCAACCTAACATTCAGGTGCACAACGGAATATTGTAACTACTTAGTGACGAAACTGAAATAACACGGGATGTAAATCTGTGCAGCAAGTTATAAAAACTTGCTGCGTGCCTCAAGGCAAAATTCCACTACAGCAATGGATGCAAAACAACTATCCGAAGATAGTAAAAACAAGCCTAGAAAAGAATCTAAACGATTCTGAAAACCTACGAAGTACTAAGACTTCAGAAAGATCAATACTAGGATAAAAGACAACTCTCATAATATATAAAACTCGCTCAAGCTCGATATGTGTTTCGCTCATATTTTTCACTCAATATGTCGCTCAACTTTTCTCCATGAAAGCTCTCTCGAGAGTCGTACTTTGCAGCTCGAAAATAACTCTTATTTATAGACATTGGCTCCCTCTTGAATTGGTAAAAAGATCCCTTGAATATCTCTTCAAATATCTCCTCGAAGATCTCCCTAAATATAGTATATATATTTAGTTCGAATCTTCACATCTCATTGGCCGATTCCTTATCTCCTATTTATGGCAGCTGGTTGAATGATTCTCTTTGATATTCAGATCTTCTAATCTTGGTCGTTGTTTGACTTGATCTCTTTTGATCTTCAAATCTTCTATTTATGGTAATTGCACTTCCTAAATTCGTTCAAGCAGCTCCACACGCTTTCCACACGGTTTGGACACGTTTCAGCACTTTACCACGTCCTGCATATCAGTAAATAAAGCTACAAAAAAGGTTAAACGGTTTTGGGCATGAAAGATAAAATCGAATGTTGACAGACAACAATGTTGGCTGAAATGTTAGCCCAACATTGTCAAAGCTGAGCTAGTCAACATTAACAATCTCCCCCTTTTTATCTTTCTTCCCAAAACCTGTGCAGATTTAAAAGTTCCAAAACTCCCCCTGAAGGCAAAATCTACTCAACCACAAAAACATTAAAAGATGATTAGAGTAGACGCAAACAGAATAGCGATTAAACTATTCAAAGTACTACGACAATAATACATAGCCATAACAAGGTCTTAAGTTAAACATCTGCACAATATAAACCGTTCATACGCATGTCGGCAAACCACATAGTCACACAAGCAGAATTAACCAGATCAGTATGCACAAATAACCATAAAGTTACGCATGTAAAAAGAAACGATCTTTAGGCGAATCTGCAAAATAAAAATATCCGGCAAGTAAGCAGGCAATCATGTAAACATATCTGAGAAGCAAATCAGCATGCATATAGTAAAAATAAATTAATCAGAAAATCAATTATGCATGCAAAATAAAAAGAATCAGAGCTTCACTCTCAATGGAGTATGGAGTTTCCTTCTGATGCTTTCTCGGCTGCTTCTCCTTCTTGGTCAGCTCCCCCTGTTTGTTCGGCTCCTTATTCTGCTCCCCCTGAATTTCCTTATCTCCCCCTTTTATCTGCACAACCTTCTCCCCCTTTTTGGGAAGAAAGAAAAGACTCAGAGAACTTCTCTGTTAGCCAACTTGCAGATGTTGAGGTAACATCTAGCCCAACATTCTGAGACTCATAAACAAGTTAGTTCGCCATAAAGAAATCAAGGATAAATCCAAAAAAATTGATATGAGCACAGAATGTATAACCCGTGAATTATATCAGAAACGTAGGGGCAGAGAGTAGTGTCAGCGAGCCACTCAAATATAATTTAGACAGTTTAGAGGATAAGGTCGAATCAGGTCACAACTGTCTAAATAAACAAGGAGCTAATATGGTATATGGAAGAATCGGTCATAAAAAATATAGAAGCAAGTCAGATCATGATTCAACCAAAAATACCAAGTCAAAAGTCATAATAGAATCGAGCGTGTTACACTTGGCTCAAGTGATCCTCATTGTCGCTCAAGCGATCCACTTTGAAGGTGGTCCCGTACAAAATGGATGTAAAACACACTGATGTTAGACGAGATGTTGGGCTAACACTCACTCTCACTTTTTAAGCACAGCGGAAATGATAGTAAACTAACGACGGAACAAAATGCACACAAGAGATGATTTTGTGCAGCAAGTCAACTAACTTGCTGCGTGCCTCAAGGCGCAAAAATCCACTATAAAGATGGATTACAAACTATCAAAAAAGGATAGTTAAAACTAGTCTAGCGAAACTACGAATCAAAAAAGATTCTGAAAAACTACAAGACCTAACGATCTCTGAAAAGTTAGACTAAAAAGAAAATCTCTCGTTGAAATAGAATGCTCGCTCGAAAGCCTTTTCTCGCTCGTTGTTCGTCGTACTTCAAAATGTTAAGTCCTTCGACTTATATAGCTCTTCGACTTGTAAGAAACTTCTTCCAATGACTTGGTGAAGGCCCACAACGTCCACTAACGTCCACTAAGTGAAGTTGGACAGTTGATGAACGTTTTAGGTCGACTTGGTCACTCCTACGAACTTGGTCTTCACTTAAGCTCCAAGTCTCCTATTTTTAGTATGCTTCTTTCTCATTTTCGTCCTAGCTCATTCACACGTTTTCCACTCGGTTTGAATGCTTCCAGCTCTTATCCATATCCTGCATAATACTAGAAAATGCCACGTCATCAATAAAATAAGTTTTGGGCATGAAAGATAAAACTGAGATAGGGAACATTCTCGGCCAACAGATGTTGACTAGAATGTTACCCCAACATTGCTTCTGTTGAAATCTCAACATCAACAATTTTTAGGTCGACTTGGTCACTCCTACGAACTTGGTCTTCACTTAAGCTCCAAGTCTCCTATTTTTAGTATGCTTCTTTCTCATTTTCGTCCTAGCTCATCCACACGTTTTCCACTCGGTTTGTACGCTTCCAGCACTTATCCATATCATGCATAATACTAGAAAAATGCCAAATTTGGAAGATAATAAATGGGAAGGTATGACTCTTTGGCTTTTTCATCCTCCAAATTTGGAAGATAATAAATGGGAGTTACTATTTACCGCCCCATTTTTACTAGTCACCGCCCCCTAAAGGGCTGAAAAAAGACGTTTTTGCCCTTATGATATTTAAATCAATTTAAAAAGAAAAAACTAACTAAATATATAATTCTGGTATGAAATACCGAAAACTACATACACAAATAAATTCGAACGATCGATCGATAAGGAAATTCGAACTAAATTTTCGACCGGGCTGTGCACGGGCCGAACTGAAATTTCGGTCGGGCTTGTGCGGGCCGAACAATAATTTCGGCCCGCACAGGCCCGACCGAAATTCCAGTTCGGCCCGCAGAGGCCCGACCGAAATTCTAGTTCGGCCCGCACAGGCCCGACCGAAATTTCAGTTCGGCCCGTGCACAGCCCGGTCGAAATTTCAGTTCGGCCCACCAGACCCGATTAATTTTCACTTTTTCGTTTTTTTTATTTTTTATTGTAATTTATAAAAACTCAACATATATAGTACTACCTCCGTCCCAAACCGTTTTGGACATTTTACTATATCGGGCGTCCCAAACCATTTTAGACATTTCCTTTTATAGCAAAAAACTACTACAAACAATCAATATAATACTATTATATATTCTTAAAAGACGTGTCAATATACACTTTTTCACCTTTTAATTGTACTATATTATTAAAATATTCAATTTCTTAAAAACCGTGCCATACCCCAAATGTCCATAACCGTTTGGGACGGAGGGAGTAGTATTTAGGGATTAAACCCATGACCTCTACTTGATAAAGAAAGTACTTATCCATTGGACTACATAGCTTTTTATTAACAATTATGACATATATATAAATATATAACAAAAAAATAACCGGGACGGGTTTCGGGTCGGGGATCGGGCCGGGGTTGGCTGGACCCGAGACCCGACCCGGACCCGGCCGGGTTGAGTCTTTTAGGACCCGTAATATTACAAAATAATTATAAAAAAATTAATAATACAAAATAATAACAATTAAATAATCTAATTAACTAATCCAATTAAATAATCCAATTAAATAATCTAATTAAATAATCCAATTAATAATCTAATTAAATAATCCAATTAATAATCGAATTAAATAATACAAAATAATCCAATTAAATAATCTAATTAAATAATCTAATTAAATAATCCAATTAAATAATCTAATTAAATAATCCAATTAAATAATCTAATTAAATAATCTAATTAAATCGAATTAAAAAATATATATATACCTAGCCGAAGAGAAATTTCGGCCACTATAGGTGCCGGCCGAAAAATTTTTTCGGCCCGGGCGGATCCGACCGAAATGAATTTTCGGTCATAACAGTTCCGACCGAAACATAATTTCGGTCGGAACAGTCACGACCGAAACACAATTTCGGTCGGGACCATCACGGCCGAAATGTTTTTTCGGCCTCTTCAAGGTACGACCGAAATACTGTTTCGGTCCTACCTTGATGTGGCCGAAATTATTTTTCGGTCCGACCCGAAAAGACGAGATTGTTTTTCTGTCGGGACTTTTTTCGCGCGTGATCGAATCAAGTTCGATAATTCACATTCGTACGAACGAATTTTACGTTAATTTGTTTTGTTTGAGTCTGATTTGAATGTTTGATTGCGATTTGAACGTTTTTTTTGTTTTGTTTGAGTCTGATTTGAATGTTTAATTGCTATATGAAAATTGTTGTCTGGAAAAGGACTTTAAATAAAAATTTAATTCAAAAGGGCAATTTTATCTCTTTTCAGCCCTTTAGGGGGCGGTGACTAGGAAAAAGGGGGCGGTCAATAGCAATCCAGTAATAAATTCATCAAGAGAATTTATTATAATTTATTAAATATATAAGTTAATTGTCTAACTATTGAAAATTCACGTAATTATCATGACTTTCCTAAACAATGAACTTCACTAACGTATTAGTCCGAAACAAATATCTTAACCTAAAACTAATATTATATGAATAAATTAAGATTTGAATGTACAAGGAGCTTGATGATAATATTATACAATCTAAACACGTACCAACTTGGGGTAACAACCTATAGATAATAGAATCACATGTGTATATATATATATATTTTTTTCAGGGTATGTATATTTTTTCAGGAGGCCTACATTGGCTCCGCCCATGGATGAGGCGCCGTCTTCATTTCACAGTTCTGAAAGTGGCGAATCCCTAAGTTCACGAATCAGCGTGGCCTTAGCAATGTCCATCTCTGTCCCATTCATATCCAAGTCGCCCAAGAATCATTTTCTTATTTACTACCTCCATGACCTTCGTTTCTATCTTCTTCCCCAACTCAAAAATCATCATCTAATAAAAAAAAAGGGGAAAAGCAATTCAGAGTTGATATCTGTGTAAGATGCCAGGTCGAAGGGTATCTGTGTAAGAGCGCTTGTTGTTATAATCCTGGGAATCCAACTGGGCAGGTGATGAACTACACACTGCATTTTTCATTATTTGATATCCTCCTTAACACCCAGACATTATTTCTAACGCATTTTTTCTTTTTCTGAAGGTTTTGGCAACGAGTAAGCAAGAAGACAGTTAAATTCTGCAAGAATGAAAATCTTGTTTTATTGGCAGATGAGGTGAGTTTTTTTTTTGTGTTTCATCACTTCATTTTTACTTACACGTATATAATCAACTGGCTTGTATCTTCAGGTCTACCAAGAAAATGTTTACGTTCCCGACAAGCAGTTTCACTCTTTCAAGAAAAAGTTGCTCGATCTTTGGGCTTTGGGGAGAAAGATATTTCTTTAGTCACTTTTCAGTCCGTATCAAAAGGTATCGTTCCCATAATTCCACGGAATTCCCAACTTTGCTTTAAAGACTCTTTTAGTTGCATTTATTTATTGAATAATATCTCAGGTTACCATGGAGAATGTGGGAAGAGAAGAGGTTACATGGAAGTCACTGGTTTTAGCCCTGAGATAAGGGAGCAGATATACAAAGTAGCATCGGTGAACCTTTGTTCTCACATATCTGGTCAGATTCTTGCAAACCTTGTCATGAGCCCTCCTAAGGTTCGAAAACTCTACTTATATACGTTGATAGCTCAATATCCTCTGCCCAATTTGTTAAAAGCTTGAAAAAGAAATTGTCAACAAAACCATATCAATTTTTTCAGGTGGGAGATGAATCGTACGAGTCTTATTCTGCTGAGAAAGACGCAATCCTCTCTTCCCTTTCAAAGCGTGCGAAGGTAATTAACTTTGAGCTTTTTTTAACAATATCTTCCTAAGCATTGAAGGAGTAACCAGGAAAAAGATAGATACAACCAAGTCAATTCTTTTCAAACGATTTTGCTTATGATTATTGTATGGGACTATCTTCAGATGTTAGAAGAAGCATTCAATGCTCTAGAAGGAATAACATGCAACAGAGCAGAAGGAGCAATGTACCTTTTCCCTCGTATCGAACTGCCTAAGCGATAGAAGCTGCAAAAGCTGCCAAGACAGCCCCAGACGATCTCTACGCTCGCAAACTAGTCAATGCCACGGGGATTGTTGTTATTCCTGACTCTGGCTTTGGACAGGTATACTATATGTATATGTATCAAATGAACTAAAAATAGAGACTTGCATGTTTTTAGGGCAGTAAATAGATCGGATTGAGATAAGCAAGTCAGCATTGTCATAGTTTCTAGGGCTAGTGAAAGTACTCAAGAAAGTGAATCTGTCTATGCTGTTTTTCACTTAGCAATATCTACCTTCGCCTTTTGTCAAATGCTCTATTGATATAGAGATGATTCTTGCTGAGCTTCTCTTCTTTACTTCATGGATAAAAGAGATGATTCTTTTGTTCAGTTTTCGATTGATTAGTTTGTTTATTTATACTTGTATAATAGGTCCCTGGGACATGGCACTTTAGATGCACGATACTACCGCCTGAGGACAAAATCCCAGCAGTCATAGATCGTCTTACTCAGTTCCACAAAGGGTTCATGGATGAGTTCTGCGATTAAGCCAACGAAATCTTTGGAAACAGTCAGATTTTGCACTTCGATGGTTTTTTCAGATGCAGTCTTTAAGTTAAGCGTCGTGTTTTCATCTGTTTTTCCTGTTACTGTAATAAGCTGCTCGGTGAACTCTGTTAGGAATGGAGAACTCAACTTTCTTTGTAACAACCGTATTTCTTGCATCAGTTTGCTGTTTCATGAAATTTTGTTACCTTAGAATACTTGTTGGCGTTCACTGTGCAGAGCAAATGTTTTCGAATGTGAGAATGGTATATATAATTTAAATGACTAGACTAAGTAGTAATCGAGCAATGACTAGACTAAGAATGGTACATATAATTTAAATGACTAGACTAAGTAGCTTTAAATGACAGTTGAAGCAATGAGCTCTTCCTTTAGGCCCTTACGTTTTCCATGTTCTCTGATATTCGAGAAACCCGTCGAGTAAATGTTCCCTTTTGATCCCAGCCCTCGAATTTGTTGTACGGAGAGCCATGGACCGTTGTTCTTAACACTCAACTTGAGAGTTGGTACAAGATGACTCCTTTTGGGGCATATAATATGATATCAGAAGGCGTTTTACCAGCCATGGTAATAATATGGGAAACATCAGCAAATAAGATAACGTACGTAAGAACGCTGGGTTATGTAGGAGCTTCTTACTTGCAAACGTCGCTGCCCTTGAATATTTCGGGGTGTGTTTTCCAGAATTGTTTTTCGATTATATTGCAATGTGTTACCACAATCGCCTTCACTGGCTTACCAGCTTCAGTGGTAACTCCCTTCTGCTAGGAGGACAAAAAATGAAATCTCGATATACGATTTATTCAACATTCGAAGGCTAAATTTGTCATAAAGTCACTGACGAAACGATGAGAGGCAGACCTTATCCCAGAAAACAGATGATCCGCGGCAAAACATTTGTGGTAATGTATTGTAATAATCTGTGACTCCGGATATCTTGTTCAGAAGCTCATTTTTCTCCTGAGCTTGAGTACCCTGCAAGTTTCGAAATAGGATCAAAGTATTAGGAAAAACCTAGTCATAATAAACAAAGACCGAAAAATCGAGAGAAGTAATAATAAACCTTCAGGTAAATTTGAGCCTCGCTTTTGCTTTTCCCAGACTTCACTAGCATCCAGAAGCAAGTATTGTATTGATTGTTGATGTGGCCTACAAGGTGTAAGTGTTGTTGATTAGAGAGAGCAAAAAGACCGAATAGCATAGAGACTGAAATTGAAGCACAAGAAAGAATTCTCACTATTCTTGCTGCAAGTGCATAACTAGCGTAAAAAAGAACTCGAGATACGAAGATGTGGACATAATCAACTTACAATCGACCTGTCTCCACGCTAAGTAATCCTTTAAAATCTTAAGGGAAGGATAGCACACAGCACGGCCATCAAAGTGTGGAGTACATCTCATCTCTTTAAGAGGGAACAAATCCTTCCACTTCTTAGCATATGTCGAAGAGAAGAGAGATACCACAGCAGAAACTATTTCACTGTATCACAAACAGAAACGTATGCTATTCGACTCACTGACAGTAAGCCATGAAGCAAATGTTACAGATCAAGAACATTGGAGCTACCTAGCATGCCTTCCATAGAGCTCAGAGTCTTTCTTCAAAACAAAACTGTAACATACCAAATAGGTTGTCAGCTACAATATTAGAAGTGTGGATTGTGAAAGCCGCAAGTAGATAGGAATAGATTTATTACCTGTACTCATCGCTAACACCATATGCAAAAACAATATCCTTGAACTCTTCAAGAATTTCAGTGGCACATGAATTCATTAGATTGAGAGCTTGTGCATCATTCGGTTTCTCAAATTCGTGAATATCAGAAAACCTACCTTGTATAACGAGACATAAAAGATGAGCAACACTCGCATTGAGACAACAAATGAACGAGGTTAAATAAGCTAAGTATTAAAAATGAATAGGCCTTTGGGATTAATAACGATTCTAAATACCAAACAAGTTTGTTAAGTATGTGAATACAATGATTAAACAAGCACAAGTTCAATGAGCTAAATGCGAACAGCTCACCTGTGAAAATGGCAACCATCAATTCGTATAACTACCCATGTACGTGGCAATAATCTGCCCTCGTATTGGAAGGACTTGATGTAGTCAGGCTTTGTTATGCCTGAACATTCAGTAAATTGACCCAGCTCCTTGAAAAGACGTGATTGACCATTCAAGAACCTTGAGGCTGCAATGTTTTCTGAATGAGCTTCTATGATTATTTTTCTAGGTCTATTGACAGGACAGCCATCATCTTTATATTTAACATCTTCAACCTGTATAGTAAGTAAAAAAATACACTTACTGCATACCATTCGTAAGTATGAATAAGTGCAAACAAGAGGGAATCAGTAAAGGGAATTGAACACCTCTGCCCTGAGAACGCATGTTCCTTGCCGAAAGGTATCTAGGATGGACATTTTGTAGTTGATGTTGAAGGATTGGTAGAGCAATTCATTCAAATCTTGCTTCAGAGACCCCTGGAAGCGCAAAAGACCATTTTCCAATGATACATCTCATGGATTTAACAACCTCGAAACCTAGACAGACACGTTTTCATAAGAGTGCACAAATCCAGCGTGTGCTCATTTTATAAGTCTCGCAATCAGCAAGAAATGACCGTAAACCCTAGAGTTTGCAAGCACTGATGGACTATGAATCTATGTGAAAACAATAATATTACCTTCAAAATCTCTTCCGCTTCCATTTCAGACTTTCCATTCTTAATCAGCTGCCAGAAACAAGTGTTATACAGGTTGTTTAAGTGACCTGAAAAGAACAATAGAAATGTGCGCCACGCTTTTTAAAGACCGAAATTATGATTAAACAATTTAGAACAGTAGATCAAATGCAAAGATGATCATACCAAATCACTGACTTACAGTCATTTTGTCTCCATGAAAGATATGACTGAAGAACCTCCAAAGACGCACAGCAAATTACTCGTGATCGAAATGAAGGGGCATATGTCAAGTACTTTGTCGGAAAGAATTCTTTCCATTTGGTCACATAAGTGGAGGCAAAGAAAGATACAATGAGGGACAGTATCTTGCTGCAAGACAAATCTATTGTAAAAAAAATCATACAGTATCAATATAAATAAGTAATATAATATAACTAAAAAACAACCAAAATTCACAATAACCAGTCATAGAGAACATGCAGTACCATACCACTACAGCTAATCTAAGGATAAAGGCACCAATTGAATTATTGCACGATGTTGTTAGTAATCGAGATAGACAGTGAACTGAAGCTCAGACCTCGCTCGCCGCTGGTAAAACTTGGTAGCTTTCTTAAGTACAAAACTGAAAAGGAAACCAAAGGAACAACTAATAACCATCAATTAAAGAAATTAAAAAGAAGTAAATGAAACAAAAATTACAGACATGTATGGATAAGTCTAAGAAGGGGGAGCTTTTCAAGCTTTCTTCTTTACCTAAACTCATCACTATAACCATAACCCATTGCAATATCTGGAAACTGCTCCAGCAGAGACTTGGCACACTCATTCATCAGCTTCAATGCGTTTATATCGTTAGGCTTCTCAAATTCATGCACCTCACTAAATCTAACAGACAAATAGAAACAAAATGATCAATCAACGAAAATTACTCAGCCAAAAAACAAAATAAAACTCCAAGCAGATTCAATCATACCTGTTGAAATCACGGCCGTCGAGACGCACGACGATGATGTTCGGCGGCATAACCTCGTCCTCAACCTCAAACGATTTCACGTACTCGTATTTACTGTTCGCCATAGACTTCGCGTTTCAAGCTTAAGCAGCGTATAGCAAAACAGCGAAGTAAGAAAAGCTAAAAGCTGCCTTCTACTGACAGAGTTTCAATGTCCCCTTTGTGGAGTCGACTTGCGGCGCCACGATGATCCGGTCAGAACCGGTTCGAGGTTCTTCGTATATCCGACCCGTCGACCCGAAACGAGCAATTATTGCGTTGAAGTATTTGTTTAAAAATTATAAAATAACCGATAGGTCGGCATAAATATATTCAATAAAACCGTAAACTATAAGGCCTCGTTCACTTTTCCACATGGGAAAAGGAAGATAAGAAAGCCCATGTTGAGAAACGAGATAATAATCCTATCTAACCTTATACAGTTGACTATTTATATTTTGTTCGATCGCAAAGATTAGTATAAGACTATCACATCATCAATTGTGGCGACCATGTTTTAACGAAGTTTCCTTTTTTCTTTTCGTGCATTTTGTCAAGCATGTAATATGCATCTACAGCACATGGTTGTAAAACTTTACTAGTCAATCCGCATTGAGCTCTACGCTAAGCTGATAGCTGTATTTATAGAAAATAAACGAAAAGAGACGAAAACCTTTGCTAGGCGAGATGAAAAAGAGCGAGCTTGGAAGGATTCCTCGTCGGTGGCGAGGTAATCGAGGTTGTTCTTCGATTGGGCAAAATGGGGGCTAAATTGCAAAGTTATTACTGTTTCTCTATTTCTCTAGAAAAATGAACAACGTTAACAAGCCACATTTTATATAAAGTAGGGATGCTAAGACCCAAGCCGAATTTGTATAAAAAATAAAAAATAAAAAAATCAACTTGCTGTTGCACTATGAAGACCCAAAAAAAAACAGTTGTACACTACGACCAAAATTGATAACATGATATTGAGCAATATTTTCAAAAAAAACGCAGGGATCTAAGACCCAAAACGACTTTAACTATATTCATCGAAAAGACTGTCAAATTGAGGATTGTTGTATCAAATTCAAATGAGAGTTACTATTTACCGCCCCTTTTTACTTGTTATCGCCCCCTAAAGGGCTGAAAAAAGACGTTTTTGCCCCTATGTTATTTAAATTAATTTAAAAAGGTAAAATATAATAAAAAGTAAGAATTTGTATTTAAAATCCTTTACCACACAACACTTTTCAAATCACACATCCAAATCAGACAAAAAAACAGAGAATTTTGCAAATCGCAACGGATCGACGACAAGGAAAGGGAAAGGGGGTGATGTCACGGTTGGTAAGAAAATTGTCGTAAAATTCATTCATACGTAGATAGATTGTCGAAAACGGGTCGAAATAGGCTGAAAAAACGGCCGATCGGACGCATAATAGGGCGGAAAACGGCACGGCCGAAGCGAAATTTCGGCCGGCCAAGTCCCGACCGAAACATGATTTCGGTCGCGACAGATCCGACTGAAATCCGATTTCGGTCGTGACTTGGCAGACCGAAATCGGTCGACGGTCGCCGAGGATCCGACCGAAATCGTGTTTCGGTTGGATCTGTCACGACCGAAATCCGATTTGGTCGGATCCTCGGCGATCGAACTTCGATTTCGGCCGGCCGTAGTCAGACCGAAGTCGGATTTCGGTCGGGTCATGGTCCGGCCGAAATTAGGTTTCGGTCGTCAATTTTTTTTAAATAAATATCTAATTGCAGGCCAAGGGTGGGAAGTCCCTACTCGGAGGGAGCAGCAGATCCCCCCCGTTGGAGGGATCTAGAGAGCGTCACACGAGGGCGCGCGGCATTGATGCATCCGTTCGTAGGGAACGGGAGGAGGAGAGGCGGCAGCGAGCGGGTGATTCTCATTCCGTATATGCGGATTACGATCCGCATGCGGATGAGGAGGTGCCCTACGATGCGGCATCGTTTGAGTCATCCGACGACGATGCGATACCGGTCTCCTCAGGTAATTCCCTTCTCCATTATAAACTGACTTTCGACGCATGAGGTGCATTAATATACGTACAAAAAATTAAATTTATTTTTGGGGTATTCGTAAAAAATAAAATAGGGAGCAAGCGCTCCAGGGTCGTAGATGATGATTCCTGGAGGGTGCAGGGGCCACAGCCCGGTGGTCCAGAGGATGGCGAGGTGATCCCTAGTTACCTGGGGCACATAGCGCCCCGCATCTGGATGTGAGGAGGAGATGCCCCTGCTGAAGTGCGAGTAGCGGGCGTTAGTGCTTCGGTCGCTTAAGCAGTGGTACTGTCAATTCCGGCCGGAGACGCAGAGCGAGATCGATGGCACGGGCCTTAGGCACCTCACAGATGCCATGGTGGGTCACTTGGACCAGCCTCTTCTGTGCGCTTTTGTCGAGCGCTGGCACCCGACACGAACACCTTCCACATGCCTTGGGGGAGATGACGATCATGCTCCACGACGTCGAGCAGATCCTGGGTATCCCGATCGACGGGACGACGGTATCGGGCACACCAGACGCCCGCGACCAGCAGATCGCGACGAGGGAGATTATGGGCGTCTCCGCAGACGTGCTGAGGGGTTCCAGGCCATCGCTTGGCTGTGGATTCTATGGGGTCGACGCTGTTCGTCGACAAGAGCGGGAACCAGGTGAAGCCCGACATCATGCACGACTTCTACCGCTCGCTGCCATCTGCCAGTCATTACTCGTGGGGTTCGGCCGCTCTTGCCTACCTCTATCGCCAGCTTGGCCTCGCAAGCCGAGCGGATGCAAGGGGTTTAGCTGGGTGTCTGTCGTACTACAGGCGTGGATCTACGAGTACTTCCCATGCTTCCGCCCACACCGTCTACCCCATCATGTGGAGCTTGGTCATGCACGATCGCATGTGGTCTGTATCTCAGTACGAGCGGACGGTCCACCGTTTGATTGAGATCCGCCGTCAGCTAGAGATGATGACTGCGAGCGAGGTATATTAACAATTTATATTCTTCTTTGACGACCATTATGTAAAAACTGTGAATTGTTGTCAGGTTGCTTGGTTGTCGTACGGTCCCGATCCAGCGGCGCAGCACATGAGGACTCTTTTCGTAGGCTGGGTTCGATATCGCGATATCGTTGAGCCCTACGTACCCTCGAGAGTGTTGCGCCAGCTTGGTTACGTGCAGCACATCCCGCCGCCGATGAGTCCGCCACAGAAGGCGGTCATGCCAGCAGACCCGTCGAGGTATAAGGTGCACCATTCTGGCGATGCATCAGAATTTGCTTGGCGGAAGTTCCCGTACGCGTACATCCTCAACCTCTCGTACATCAACCGGGCGTCCGCAGAGTACCTTGGTGAGACCGTCCAAGGGTACATGGACTGGTATGAGCGACATTCTCATCCTCGTCTGTTTTCGTCGGAGTCGGGATCCTCATCGGGCGCGCAGCCACGCCGACTACGTACGTAATTTAATGTGATTTGGATTTTTTATATTTGTATGTTTAATCACTTTTTATATGTATCATTTCTGTCTACAGTGGTACAACTCGATTACACCTTGACTAACGATATGCTAGCTACGATGCAGCTTGAGGGGTCGACGCATACGGAGCAGTACAAAGACAGGCTGGACGAGCTGAACGACCGTTGGCGCAATGCCCCATGACGTGCTTTTATTTTGTTTATGCTTTGTGTATGTATCGGACTCGTACTTTTTTTTTCAACAGAATTTATATGTCTCTACTGTTTATGTTTGAAATATTAATATTACAAAATAATAACAACAATGTGATATTAATAACAAAAAATAATAATATTACAAAATAATTATAACAAAGAATAATAATATTACAAAATAATAACATATAATAATATTACAAAATAATAACAAATAATAATTTACAAAATAATAACAAATAATAATATTACAAAATAATTATAACAAAGAATAATAATATTACAAAATAATAACAAATAATAATATTACAAAATAATTATAACAAAGAATAATAACATTACAAAATAATAACATATAATAATTACAACAAAGAATAATAATATTACAAAATAATAACATATAATAATATTACAAAATAATTATAACAAAGAATAATAATATTACAAAATAATAACAAATAATAATATTACAAAATAATTATAACAAAGAATAATAATATTACAAAATAATAACATATAATAATATTATAAAATAATTATAACAAAGAATAATGATATTACAAAATAATAACATATAATAATATTACAAAATAATTATAACAAAGAATAATAATATTACAAAATAATAACAAATAATAATATTACAAAATAATAACAAATAATAATATTACAAAATAATTATAACAAAGAATAATAATATTACAAAATAATAACATATAATAATATTACAAAATAATTATCACAAAGAATAATAATATTACAAAATAATTATAACAAAGAATAATAATATTACAAAATAATAACTTTACTAAATAATTATAACAAAGAATAATAATTATAACAAAGAATAATAATATTACAAAATAATAACATATAATAATATTACAAAATAATTATAACAAAGAATAATAATATTACAAAATAATAACAAATAATAATATTACAAAATAATTATAACAAAGAATAATGATATTACAAAATAATAACAAATAATAATATATTACAAAATAATTATAACAAAGAATAATAATATTACAAAATAATAACAACAATGTAATATTAATAACAAAAAATAATAATATTACAAAATATTATCACAAAAATAATAATATTACAAATTACAACAAAAAAATTACTAATACAAACGGAATTACAATAGACCATTCTGACGCATGAGGTGGACCTAGTGTTCGAATCTGTTCTGATATCTAAGTTCCCAACCGGCAAGTCGACGATCACGATACGTGAACCAATATGGATGCAAGACGGGCATAGGAAAGTCTTGACATAAATTCAGTCTAATATAATGCTGGTACTCGTCTCCAAGGTGCGCTATGACGATAGTTCGGTTCGGTCCACGCGCAGTCCGAACGGCACGCAGTGGCAGTATCGTCGTAGAATGCATGTTGATGGTCGATCCATTGCCGTACCCGTAGAGGATAACAACAGCGTTCCAAATTGTCACCACTGCCCACAGATCGCACGGTGTCAACATCCAGTGGTTTGCCAAGCAAGGCCCCCCTTCCCGGCGTATACGATCCAACTGCATTTCCGATGACTCACCGTAGTACAATGCCGAGTAACGATCCCAATGGGCCTCGATTTCGTTCGCGATGTTATTCCTTACGGTGACCCATTCGTCCTCGTCATTGTAAATATGGGAGGCTATAGCGCGAAATCCGCAGTTGCCGTCAGCCACCACATCCTTATAACTAACTATATACGGATGAATGACTGATGTTATGTGGTACTGCAAGCGGCTGTGGAAGAAGTTGGATTCACCTGTACAAATCATTTTACAGGATTAGAGGTGCATCCATGTTCGTAAGAATTTAGGAGTGAAAGATAGTAGTACCTGTCTCCGTAGTAGAAGTACGAGATCGCTTCGCAGACGAAGATGACGTACGGCCATGACTGCTACGACTGGTACTGCTGCGCCCTCCGCTGCGTCCCCCCTTGGGATTGCGTACTCCCAAGCACTTCGATCACGCTTCGTGGAGTCTCTTTTCTTTGGCCGGCCTTTTACAGACGTCTTAACAACAGGCTCATTCCACTCTTGGGCCTCGGGATAGAGATGTTCGTGAACTACTCGATGGAGGCCACGCATAACGGCGGGATCGCGACCTTCTGCCTCACGCACGAGGTCGTATAAGCGCTCTTGATCAGAAATATCGGGAATTACTCCCTCCAGAAGTCGTGCAAGCATTCTATCGAAACTGGGTAGTTATTGTCCACGCATTGCTGAAGCTCGCAAGCACATGGGAGCTGGTGCGTACGTCGTACTACACATCCGCACCTGGAGTAAACCTCATTCGACAACTCTTTGGCCCGCCGCAACTCACTTCCCATTATCGATATTGCATGGTGTGAAACTCTGTATAATAATGTTAGGAATGGAAATCCTGACATCGGAATAGGTCGTTTCGACCGGGACTCCTCAAGTGTCTGCATGTCAACATTAAAAAATTATTAGATAAGGATATCTGACACGTAATAATAATTAATTTACCTTTCTGATGCGATTCAACTGGTTTTCAATCTGCTCGTTCACCTTTACCCATACGGTGTCAAGAGACCCAGTGGCCGAATTCAGCCATCCTTTCAGCTCGTTGTGAGCACTCTCCACACGACATGTAGTGGTGTTCCCGAAATGAAGTACATGGTTCGTCCAAGCTCTGGCGAACTTCTCCTTATGCACCAACCACGTCTGCGAAACATACTTAACGATTTCTGAGTCGGCTAGCCAACGCATACGCATGTCATTCACTGCCTTCTCGTATTCGTCGACCGTCGGAGCTTACACGACTGCTTTCCAGGACTTATGCGTGAAGTGCGCTGCGGTCTTCTTGTTCCCCGCCATCCTATAAACTTTGTTCTCCACATCTTTAGAAATATGCCACGTGCACAACAGATGGTGAGAATGCGGAAATACCATATGTACCGGTCGAACAAGGCCCAACTCACGATCAGTTACAATCACCGACGGGTGGACACCTGGCCCTAGAATATCCCTGATAGACTGCAACATCCACCCGTAACTTCTCTCCGTCTCGTCCTCCATGACGGCAAACCCACACAGAAAGTTGTGATTACAGGGAGTCATCCCAATAATCTCAACTAGAGGCATCTTATATTTATTGGTCTTGTACGTCGAGTCAATCCCAATAAAATAAGGATACGTCCTCACCAGTGCGAGTGACTCCGAGTGTGCGAGAAAGACATGTGTCAGCACATTAGTCTCCTCGTCTCTCAGCGCTTCAACAAAATATCCGGCCTCTGTTGCCTGGTGCATCAACTGGCTCACCACGTCTCGTCCCTCAGAATATTCCTTCTTCAAACGATCTCTGTAATTATATATATGTCGGATCGTCGCGTTATCTTCTGCGTGTCGAGCCCTCATCGCTGAGAGGATATGAGCTGGTTTCGCTTGCGCAACAGTCATTTCCTCTACGACCTTCTTTGCCTGGCTGCTTAACCCACTCGTCTGGCGGTGTCCCTCGTGATACTGTATCAGAGGGTGTTTGTGTATGGAATTCTCAGGTGCGCCCGTAAGAATGTACCATTCCCTAGTAGCTGGATCCTGTTGGGCTATGACTACAAATGGACACTGATCGCGTGCGTGTATGTTTAAATAAAGGTTCGTGCGAGTACGTCAAGTAATAATTAAAACGAATATATTATAACTAGAATCACGCGCGATAGGCAGTGTACCTATCGTTTGTAATATAGCTATAGCGAATATTCGAGTATCGAACACGAGGAATAAATTGAGTACTAGTAATAACCTATCATTTGATATTTAGCCTAAATAATATTTTTAATTGTATTTTAATTTATGAATTAAATTCCAACAGTTTAACTTAACAAAACCAAAAGCTTGAATGCAACTTAAATATTTAATATTTTTTTATATAAAACGGGAGTGCTCGGGATTGCAATTCCCGCTAGGTATCATTGACGAGGCCGCAAGTTACCGTTAACATAAAAATAATGACTAAGTCGCGGTAATTCCTACTCACGTCCGAATTTGCTGTCGCCCTAGATGGTTGTGAGAATAAATATTAATTTACCTACAGCGAGGATCGATTATTTGTTGTCGCCCTATAATCGAATTCCTATCATTTTATGAAAGGCTTAATCGTTTTTCTAGCTGTCGCCCTAAACGATATTACCACGAAATCACATCGATACATAGACATATCGAAGTGATATTCAAATTAACACATAGGCATATTAATTTGAAAAAAAACAATATCATAAATGATAAATAGTCAAAATATAGCATGTTCACGAGTATTTTACGTCCAATAATTCTACCTAGCGTTCATCCCATCCCAAGCACGTGATAAATTAGCTACTCATATTTACGACGGAAACAAGAGAAGACGAGAATATCAAAGACGAAAACATAATTTCTTCCCTGATATTTAACTCTGATAACGTCGTGCTCCGTCAATGCCTTCCGTCGCAAATAGGATCTGCCCTCACGTCTCTTCTCAGCCCGTGTACGTACCTCTGCCCTCCACTGCGTGTCTGCGCTACGTGAGCTTCAGTTGCCTGCTGCCCTACTTGCGTACGTCTTTCAGTGATTTTATCGAGCGGGTGGTGAGCGACCGAAGATGGCTGCCGTTTCAGCTGTCCTTTCGACTCCTTCTGCTGTTCCTCAGCGCGAGCAGCCCCGAGAGCAGCGAACTCAGTTTCTCCTCAGCTGTGTATGCTCGCAAACGCTTCGATTCGCTCAGAGGATGTTGCGGGACTTCGACATGGCAGTAGTGAACATAGCGTCCAATCTGAACCGCAGCTGCGAGCTTGGGATATGGCTGATATCTGCTTCAAAAACCACCCAGGTGCGAGTAATTACAACCCCTATGGCTGCCTGCTTCGATCTCTATTACCCGTGAAGTGCTCGATTGGCCCTTGAAGCTGTGTGGTTCGGTTGATGAGAGCAGACGTTGGATAAGGCTGTCTGCCCTTTGAGAGGAGTTTCTTGAGCGATGGTTCAGAGGTGAGTGCTTCAGCTCTGAAGTGTTCGATGGTGGGTTTGAGTGGAGAGGTCACAGAGAGGTCGATCAGAGATGGTTGAGAGCTCCTTGGTTGATGAGGTGGGTGCTTGGTATGTGTTTGAGCAAAAATCGAAGATGCTTGAGAGTTGCTTGGTTGATGGTGGAGTTCGTTGGCAACGTGAATCAAGATGCCTCCATTATTGAGGTGGGTGCTTCCTTGAGATGTTTGGTATGGTTGAGCAGAGAGGTCGATGGTTCGATGACAGTGTGGTCCAGCTCCTTGAGCAGAGAGGTGGATGATTCAAAGTTCAGAAGACATGGAAATAAAGCTCAGGAGACATCGAACGGATTTTCCTCCACAATGCATGAATACTTTTCAGCTGTTAAAGACTCCCCATTTTCAGCAATAAATTAGGATATGGAGGCTAACATTGTCTCTTTGTCTCTTTGGTTAATAATACCACGTGTTGTCGTTGATCTCTATCCCTATATTTCCATTTTATTATTCATCATGGACTTGGGCTGGGCTATTAGATTTGGGCTGATATATATTCTTCGGCCCAATTGGTTTGGGTCGATATTTGGTTCAATAGTTCCGCATATTTATTTCAAGCCCGTCCGGTTGTAGTTCTTTTTGCGAAATATCTGTAAAAAATAAAATATAATCGTATAAGCATAATATTCGAAGAAATTTATATTAATATCAACCGAATACGCTTTCACGGGGTATAAAATATAATATAAATTCCATTTATCAGACACCTACACTTGTTAGACTTCGACAGCCTCTCCAATTCATCCTCCTTGCCTCTATAACGTTCCCCGCGAGAACATCTAATTAATTTTTTCGTACCGCATTTCTTATGCGACGAAATAATCAACTCGAAACCAAGAGCAATAGCGACGCCTTTCGCCCAGTTAATGGCTTCCACGTCGGTCGGAAATCGTCCTCCTTCGCGGAAATGCTCACTGTAGTTTATCCCGTCGCCCATGGAATCCTCTGGATGTGGACTTCCCTCTCCAAGTCTGGAAAAAAAAATTCAGAGCCAAAACGGAATTTCGGCTCCTCTAAGAGGCGACCGAACAGAGATTTCGGCAACCTCCAAAGGAGCCGAAATATGATCTCGGCCGCAACCGTCCTGGCCGAATGAAAATTTCGGCCATGACAGCCACGGCCGAGCAAAAATTTCGGCCACCTCAGAGGGTGACCGAAATGTTTTTTCGGCCATCACAAGGAGTGGCCGAAATTGTTGTTCGGTCACCCCTTGTGTTGGCCGAAATTCTGATTCGGTCGGGCCGAATTTTTCGATCGAATCCGGTCGATGTTCGAGAATTCACGTCCATACGAACGAAATTTACGAGAATTTGCTTACCCTCCGTGCTAATAGACCCTTTCTTTTGACCTTTCCCTTTCCCAAATAGACGATTCATTGCGATTTGATTTTGTTTTGTTGTGTTTGACTGTGATTTGGATGTGTGATTGCGATATCAAAAGTGTTGTATGGAAAATGACTTTAAATAGAAATTTAAATTCAAAAGGGCAAAATCTTCTTTTTTCAGCCCTTTAGGGGGCGGTGACTAGGAAAAAGGGGGCGGTGAATAGCAATCCAGAATTCGAATCAAGGAATTTCGTAAACTCACTCACCCGAATAGAAAACTCCGAAAGCTTGAATCAACACAATAAATGCGATGAAGATGGCTGCGCTGCGAGACAAACTGTGATAGAACTTTGGACGGATGAAAATATGGTCTTCAATTTGGGGCTGTTTTTCCCTAAAAGCTTACGCTATTTTACGCTTTTTTACGCGTTTTTACGCTTTTTTTATGCTTTTTGCGCTATTTTTGAAAATACTCGCGCTATTTGGGTATTGATTAAAATCAACTGTGTAATTCGTAAATTTATTCATAATATGTAGTCATGTTAAGACTAATTTTGGAATAGTAATACATCGATGAATTGTGTAATATGGTTAAGGTAATTTTGAAAATATTAACCAATTTATATCCATAAGGCTTTCCGTTATCCACAGAAAATTAATAGTGCAAAAAATATTGGTTATTTTATTTTTAAAAGTAATTTCACACAAATTTATATTAATATCTGATAAAATAGATTTGATAATTTGAAAACATAAATTTATTAGTTAAAAAAATATTTATTATTTAGTCTCATAACTACAATAATGACATGAAAAATGACCAACATAGTATATTTATATTTATTATATATTATATATAATTTATTACATTATATATAGATTATTCGAAATACTCACGCAATGCGCTACGCTATTTACGCTACGCGCTACCGGCACTAAAACGCGACACACTACGCTATACGCTTTTTGAAACATTGGTTTATGCGCACCTCTTTAAGGAGGACGCTCAAGCGGGAAGTGTAAAGAAAAATAGTAATTTGGCACCTTCAAACGGGCCGGCCCACTATATTTTTCTTTAATTTTTTTTTTTTTTTGTGTTTTTTTTTTTGCAAATAATACTTAAATTAGTAATATTTTTGGAATAATTAACAAATAAATCATTTATAAATTAGGTTCTTAACTAAATTAATTATAATT
This sequence comes from Craterostigma plantagineum, assembly GCA_027422505.1. Taxonomy (NCBI): domain Eukaryota; kingdom Viridiplantae; phylum Streptophyta; class Magnoliopsida; order Lamiales; family Linderniaceae; genus Craterostigma; species Craterostigma plantagineum. The sequence goes on along the minus strand of JAPQWV010000003.1, from coordinate 26,792,590 downwards.
AATCACTAATAAATATTATTTATTAATATTTAGCATTAAAATGTTTATAATATATATATAATAACAACAAAAATAAAAATTATTGGCGGACCAGCCCGCCCCGACCCCCAACCCAACCGGGCTGGCCCGTTTCGGCCCGCCTTTAAACGGGCCGGGAATTGGTTGGCCCAACCCACCTATTTTTCATGGCGGGGTGGGCCAACCCGACGGGCTCGGCCCGTTTTGACACCTCTATGTGCCATCGGAATTATACTATTAAATTTTTTTATATTTATAAGTAGTATATGTTAGTGCCGGTGTTGGGCGTCTGATCGGTGGCGCTCTTAAAACTCGGAGAGAGTTTCGGCTTACTATGCGAAGTCGAGGCACGTAGGTCGTACGCTTTATAAATTTGTATTAAGCTTAGTGAGTGGGTGGTTTCCTTTGAAATAATAGTAGGTGAATGGTTTTTGTTGAAATTTATTATTTGTAGATTATGTTAAATAAATAATGACTAGTTTTTATAGAGGTATAGGGCGTTAGTATAAATGTATATCATATATATACATTTAAATGTCGCTTTTTTGTGGTGTTGACACGTGTCATGTTCATTAATTTTTTTTAATTAATTATTTCTTAAGACGTTGATAAGAGCACCCCACACCCACTTTCTAGAAAAACTACAACCCATGTATCAAAAATCGATTAGTTAATTAAAAAATGATTAAGTTGTATAGTTGACTTAAATTAACTATAGATAATTATGACCCGTGCAACGCACCGGCGAAAAACTAGTGTATACTATATCATAAAGGTTCGTCCTACGGATTCACATCGGAATTCCGATTATGAGTTTCAACTTTTATTAGATCATTTTGTATGTATGACATTATTGTAATTTACTAGCGATGAAGATTACCACGGATTCTTTCTGATGTGAATGCAAGAATTGAAACATTGGTCTGTTTATTAGAAAATCAATACAACTCGTTCTATTTTCTCTTATTAATCAATATTTTTCATATTTATAAAAAGGACCAAGAAAACCAATAGCACTTTGATGTCCTAATGGAAGAAAAATAGTGAAGGAAAAAAAATGTCTCAATCATAATATGTTTCTGGGCTGATATCTAAACTGTTGATTCAATTCTTAGGTGCATTAGTTTTAGATCTCTGTTTCACCATGGTTTGCACAAACAATTCCCCAGCTCTATACGAAGATCGAACCTGAAGAAATACAAAACGAATATAAAGTCCGAAAAGTTCTCTAACTCGAAAATACCCGAGAATGTTCAATATCAACAGAACGAAAAAGCTTACCAAAGGTCCACTAGCAACGTAGCGAAAGCCAATCGACTCGCCATATTCTTTCCAGAAATCAAATTTCTCAGGAGTTACGTATTCTTTGACAGTAAGATGCAGTGGAGTAGGCTGCAAATGTAAAATAGTAAATGACAAAAATAAATCATGCATGTATGGAAATAAGAAATGGTTTGCCTAAGTAATCTAGTACTTAAACTTGTGCTCCGTTTAGAAGGTAATTGTGCTGAGCTCACCTGTAAATACTGTCCCAGTGTGAGGATATCAACATCGATTTCCCTCAAATCTGCCATTGTTTCCTTAATCTCATCATCAGTTTCTCCAAGTCCCAACATAATTGATGATTTCGTGATCATCCCTTCCTTGTCAAGCTTTGCATGTTTCAGGACAGATAAGCTTTGCTCATACCTGAAACATACAAAGAACTGAAAGCATGTTTAGTTACAACTTCGGTCCATGCAGAAAATGAAGTCTTTGCTTGGAAACAACTGAAACAGAGATATGAAAGGGCTTATTAAATCTTGAAAACTTGCCCTGCTCTAGGATCTCTGACAATACGTTGCAGCCTTTTCACGGTCTCAATGTTATGAGCAAAGACGTCTAAGCCCGAGTGGACCAGAGTTGAAACTGCTGCTAAATCACCTCGGAAATCAGATGTTAGGCACTCAACCATGATCTCAGGCTTCAAATTCTGCAAGAATTTGCCATCAAGAAGTATATATCGCATGATGATGCTAACACATGCAAAAGAGTGTTCTTTATTAGATAAGCTCATAGTCAAGATGAAATACGAATTCCATTATATGCCTCATATATTCTCAGACCTTAAGCGTTTTCACAGTCTCAGCAAAATGGCCGCTGCCACCGTCTGGTATGTCGTCACGGTCAACACTGGTCAGCACAATATAATCCACTCTGAAAAAAGAAGTGTATGAAAACTCAGCTCAAATCAACACCTACCACAACCATGTGGAAGCTCTCGATTTTTCCCCTGAATTTAAAAAGATGGACCGTAAGAAGAGTCTTTGCTTGACTCGACCAAATTCAAACACAACTTCTCCACGTTTGAAAGTTTTCAGAATACGAATTTTCAATTGATAAGAGCTCTATCTATGTTCCCTTCGATTGCCGTATAAAGATTTACCAAAAAAGCATAGACATAGAACTGCTCGTCGTGCGCGGATGTAAAGTTCTCAGCTCTCACTTTCCAACTCAATACTTCAAATAATATGCAGAAATTGTTCATTCTCCAGCAAAATTCAACCATAGTCTAGTCAAAACAAGCTAATCAATGCAACAACTTCTCAGCTGCAAATCATTCGCTCGTTAACCATGAAAATCATTCTGTGCAGAAATCAACGAACAATCTCATCCAAATTACACCAGAAAACAGAGAAATTCACAGATCGATCGACAGAAAACCGCCACACCCAAACAAGTAAGATTCTGATTTACCCCCAGCTAGCAATAGCTTTTGCGGTATTCTCAGGCTCCATTGGATCGGGCGGCCCAGGGTTCCGACTCGTCTTGACCGCACAAAACCTGCATCCGCGCGTACACGTGTCACCCAGCAGCATAATCGTGGCCGTCGCAATTCCGTCGTCTCCGCCGTTCCAGCATTCTCCGATGTTAGGACACTGAGCCTCCTCGCAGACCGTGTTGAGCTTCAGGCGAGACAGCGATTCCTTCTTCTCCTCGTACTTGGGCCCTTGCGCCGCCTTCTGCCGGAGCCAGCTCGGCTTCTTGGCGTTTGGGTCGCGGCCCGTGTGTGGGCCCAATTGAGGTACTGGGTGGCTGGGTTTCGGGGTCGCCGTCGTGTCCACGTGGCAGCGGACGGTGGTTGCGATAGGTTTGTGGAGGAGAATCCGCTGGAGAATCATTGTTTCCCTTCTCTCCCTTTTTCTTTGCAAGGTTCAATTTTGGTTTTCTGATTCTTGTTGAAAGTGGGTTGGCTGGATAGTTAATGAATCACATCTTCTCCATTGGGATCTCCGTCGAGTTTGTTCAGCTGCTTTAACTCCTCGTCTTGTGTTATGGTTGATTTTACATCTACGCTGTAAATGAACACTTTTTATTATTCGTGTTTATTTCCTCAAATTCAAATTAGTTATGATTTTTTTTTCTCTTCTTAAATGGTGTTGGCAATATTTTGTCCGACATTTTTAATAAAGTAGAGCATTTTTATATTTTATTTTAATAAAATACGTCTACTTTGAAAAACATCAACAAAATCCCTATTTACAAGCTATCGTTTCGAAAAAAAAAACGAAATCAAGCAAATTGCGACGATGATAGTAGCACTGCATTTATTAAAAACCGCTATTTTGTTACAAGTCCAAAATTTATTGGAATATAATCCATTTCGTACGCCTATAATATGGTCCTCAATGCGGAAATGCACAAATGACAATCGTTATAAAATGGACCGTCAGCCTAGCTCCATGGCTAGGCGTTCACATTATCAACTAACATATTTACCGTTGGAGATTTCTATTCACTCAAATTTTCTTAATACGATAAAACGAAATCAACGCAAATGAACACATGAATTTTACGTGGTTCGGTTTCAAACGAATCCTACGTCCACATTCTTTATTGATCACATTTCGATTATAAAGCTAATATGTGCTCTTTCTACACTCAAGATTACGGAGATTGCAAAGCTTTTCTTCAACGATCAATTTCCCAAAAAATAATATGAACTTGAGGCCTCGTCTCTCTCGATCTGATGAGAGTGGAGTGAAGAAAAGTCTTCGACATGAAACCACGATCACCTCTCAATGGTAACAGTTCAATATCCAAATAATTGGAATTGCCATTGCTAACAGCAACATATAAGTTTGCAGTTTTGTTTAAACTTCTGTAATCTACACAAAGATGCTTGTCGACTTTATAACCTGCTGCACAAAGTTTCTGCACTGATCAAAACTCTTTCAAGTATTCAGTCAGCTTTGATGTTCACAGTTACAAAGGAGAAAACTCAAAATCGTCAAACCAAAGGACTGATTATATATAATAGCAGCACTCAAAGATGAATAAATTTCATAGTCGAAACATTTTAATTACAATACTCGTAAACCATGCAATGCAACAAACCTTAGTACATAGATATATCATCATCGGAAAACACACACTACATTATACAACAACCAGAATTCTGCTTATTGGCTTCAGAACGACGATACGCCTCCTCGTTGCGTCCGTGAACAAAAGTTTCGGATTTCAAACCATTATTAATTCTCGATGTGATGTTAGGCGGTAAAGAGACCATCGATGGCTTTCCCCCCGCCGGCGTACCCCTGGCCAGCTCTTCATCTCTCGATCTAACGTTCTCTATACGATTCGACGACTCGACACGTCGCTCCTTTCCTTCTGTCGTTTCATCTTCCAATTTACTGCCAACGCTCGAAAGAAAAAAATTAAACGTTAAGATGACGCAAACTCCCCCACAAGAACGACAAAAACACTAATTTAGTAATAAAGGAAAAAAAGGGGGACCATGTCTCCGAGAGTGTCAGGCGACCATCATTTCCAATTCCAAGAAACGCAAAAAGAGTCGATATTTCTTCGACGTTATGATCCTCCGCGAAATCGCCTCTTTGGATCGAAGTCGTATCAGATATTTTGGCCTCGGAGATAGGAGGCTGAGGAGTAGCCTTAGCTCGACCTTTAACCTTTCGTTTGTTCAAACAATCATCGTCAGCGTCGAAGAAACACCCGCGACTCTTGGCGTTGAATATAAGCGTCTTCCAAACGGAATCAGTTTTGCTCAGAGTCCTCTCGTTACCTACTATCCATAAGCAACGACTGCAAAGAAAGCAAAAAAAACACGTTGAATTGTTTTGCAATCAGTTTTGCAGTGCTTTCGACGTAGTACAATGAAAATCTTATATTTGCGTGAAAATCATGCATGTAAGACACGCACCGAGCTCTTGTCAAAGCAACATTGGCTCTCTGGGGACTAGACAAGAAACCTATCGAGCATCGATTGTTAGATCTAACGGTGGATATGATAATTACGTCCTCTCGCTGCCTTGAAAACCGTCGATCGACTTAACCTTGACCGAAAAGCCTTCCTTGTTTTCGTATTCTCGATTCAGCTTCACTTTGATTGCGGCGACTTGAGCGGCATAGGGAGATATCACGCCAACGCTGAGTTTTTCTTTCGAGGCTTTCCAAGCTGTCGAAAAAGCGCAAAATATTAAATAACTGAAAATTAGGGTTTTTTGACTCTGTAAACCCTAGCTTACCATTGAAGAGTCTCTCGACCAGCTTCAGCACTACCGCAACCTCCTCCATGTTCTTCAAGCTGTGCTCTGAGCCACCCGTTTGTTCTTTTCCACCTCGAACGTCGATAAATGAATAAGAACCAAAAATTCTCCCATCCACGTATTTTTTTTCGTAATTTTCGCAACGAACATTATCTCCGTCAAATATTCTATTTCCGTAAAATTCTGAGTTCGGAAATTGGCTTATCGATGGATGCATTCTGTACTGAACTTCGAGCATATGCTTCGTTGGATGCCCCAGCAAGCTCAAGCGCTCGAACAAGCTTCTCCCAAAACCAGCATTTTCAGAGATCTGCATATAAAAAATTGCAAAAGGAAGTACGAAAATTAACGAGCTTGTGAGATAATAAAACAGATCGTCATACCTTGCTTTTCACAGTAGCGGGCAACTGTCGTTCGTCGCCAACTAGAACGACTCTCCTCACTTGAGGTATTTGAAGGCCTATAATCGACTCGCACTCCTTCAACTGAGAAGCCTCGTCGATCACCAAAGCATCGAAACTCCCGCCAGAATATTTGTGCAGCTTATACCCAGCTGACATGGTGCAGAATACTAAAGAAGCCTTCCGAAAACAAAACTCAGCAATCTTATTCTCATTATTTGTAGGCGGGAAACTAAGCATAGGCAGAGACAGCTGAAGAGTTCTTAGGACCAACACGCACTGGCCTTTCAGGTTAGTCGTATCAGATAAATCGGAAGTAGTGAACATATCGATCAATTCTTTGGGTGCTTTCTTTCTGTATTTCAACAGTAGACTTTCGATCGAAGAAAGCAAAGACAGCATCTTTGAAATGCTTCTCACGTTATCCTTCTGAAGGAAAGATTCGGGCAAATGGGTAAAGATGGCCGACGCAGAACGCCTCAGAGGCTTGACAACTTCCAGAAATTTACGTCGAGCAAAATCACGAAAAGATTCGGGCCCAGTTTTCCTTCCATCGTTGTTCTTTTTTCCGGCTGTCTTTGCATTATTGTCCTTCGCCACATTCTCCACATAGGTTTGATACTGCGAGGCAGAATTTTCGAGAAAATCGATCATGGACGATATGCACTGCTTCGCTCGGGATAAGCAGCCAGCAAGGTTTTGGACACGATTGTCTAAGAATATATCCTCGATGCTCGAACTAACTTTGAGGCGATCCGTATGACCGAAGATGAGCATGTCCCCTAAGGGGGGACAAAGACGGCCATTTTCCGACTGGGATTCAACGGCTGCTTTTCTTGCGACGCTAACCACTCGTGCAGCCAGCTGAGTTATCGCAACGTTAGTCGGCGCACATATGAGCGTCCTAACATTCATCCTCAAAAGACCGTAAAGCAAAACGCTTAATGTCTTTGTCTTCCCAGTCCCAGGTGGGCCCCATATGAGATCGACCGAAGAAGTATGGCGGCACTTAACTTTGGAAAGAACCTTCCTTACCGAATCGGACTGTGATGTATTCAGCTCGGACAATAAATAAGGCGCATCGAATATGTCGCCGGAGATTGAAGAACAAGTCGCACAATCCTCTCTGGCCTGTTTCGAGAATACGGACAAAAGTCGTTATTAAAACCTATGTCTGCAGAATGCTCGAAAAAAGAAAAGAAAAATCTTAAAAGCGCGCTCACCGCCGAGCCATTCTTGCGAAGGACCTTCTCAACGGCGGTTAAATTCCTGCGCATGTGCAGCGCATTCCATATCCTTTGGTTCGTAATCGTGCTCGTCAAATGAACCAAATAGAGTGTTCGAGCGTTCCAATCTTCGATGTCTATCTTTTTCGCCGTTCTCACTTGCAAGGTCGATGGATCCTCGACGACTGCAAACGCATATCTGCACCCAACGTTTGTTTCCGAGGGATTTGCAGGAATGGAGTGTAAAATCATTACAAAGTCGCCGGGCAAAGTCTGGTATGGCTCTTGACCAGTAGTTGTTTTGCTTCTCCATGTGTCTACGCAGATTTCGTAGCAGCATGAATTTCGACGGCTCACTAATTCTGTTAGAGATTTTACTTTTGCAAATGGCGCATTGCGGATTGCTTCGATGGAAGATGCGAGTTCTGATAGTGTTTCTTCGAGCAAGGGGTAGATGTAAGAACTGAGGTAGTTGTCGACGCTATAGAATGTAAGAGGAATCTCTTTAACCTGAAAAAAGGGGAAATATTTGGCAAATTAAATGAACAGAACTATGAATCGAATTCGAAACCACGAATTCTATTTCGCATAAGCTAAATCTAAATGGTCGGACAGATGCATCGAAAAGCTTGTAAGTAGACCTTTTTTTCTTAAGATTTGAACGGAATGTCGTCGAGAAATCAATTAAAAGAATATAACTTGTCGACGAATTCTCCCGACAATATAATATGATCTATGGAAGTTCAGTATAAACTTTTGCGAAAATATCATCGTAAAAGTTGATCGATGGGACTCGCCTGTTGTTAATATTATATACATACCTTGTGTTTATAGCGATCATCGTCCAGAACCTCTTGAACTGACCATGAGAGCATCAAAGTGATGAAGTCATCTTTACGACTTAGGTCTTTTCTAACAATTCCGTTCATCATCACAGCATAGCACTGAAAATATAGCGTAGGGGGACTAAAACGTCGAATCTCAAGAAAAATAGTGTGCAATAAAATAAAAAAAAGTTCGTTCACATACCTTGATAGGATGGGAATCTGATGTAGGAAGAAGGAAGAAGTCCTTGGTGATGAAGGAAAGGTAAAAAGCAACCTCTATGGCTGGGAATCTAAAGTAATACTAGACAGCACTGCATGATTTTAAAGGGGTTAAAAGCATTTGACAACAAACACAAATAAATGAAAATCAAATAGAAGATGAACGATCACATCACATGGGCTTGCTTTTGATGCACCAATGGATGGAAAAAGAGAGTGCTTTTGCCTTTGGAAATATGTTAGCTGTTCCTTGAAGTCGTCCACTTATGGTCTTCCATGACAATGTTTCACTAAAACACAAAGTACGGACAATAATCAAGCCTGAAGACAATTATTAGCCTGCCCCTTTGACGAATTAAGGATAAATGCCGTTTCAGTACCCTTTGAAGTTAAATCTCCTATTCGTTACCTCTTGAGTTATTTCTTTTTGTTAACTACTCATATGTCAAAGTTGTGTGTTTAATACCCATAGTGAAAGGACGAAAAATAATTTTTCTTCACACTAAAACTGGACATTATACGGGCTGTTGTCGTCAAACATAATTGAAAATTATACCAATTTTTAGCATTATTATACCAACAAAATTGAACAAACCATCTGTTGGTATAACAATGATAACAGTTGATATAATATTAAATTCTGTTGGAAAATTATAATAACATTATTTGTTGGTCGATAACAATAACAGTTGGTATAAAATTATAATAATGTTATTTGTTTGGATAATAGTGTTAACTGTCGTATAATAACGATTACAATTGGTATATTGTCTTTTTTCCGGTATAATAGTGTTAACAATTGGTGTAATGTCCAGTGTTTTTATATAATAGTATTAGCAATTGATATAATACTCTTGTTTTTTAATAGGTATAATAAGGGAAACAATTGTATCTACAATTTCTGGTATAATATTTATGTTTATTGATTTAATAGTGAGTTTTGTTGGTATAATTCATCCAATAATATCAGTAGGTTTTTTCAACATATGAAGCAAGGTTATTTTCGTCTTTTCCACGTTGAAATGTACTGAACACAAAGAGATTCACAGGTCGGTATTGAACACGAAGAAATAATCAGAGGTAGTTAAGAGGAATTTTAAACTTTAAAAGGGGCTAAAGGAAATTTACCCATTAATTAACAAGGAGAGAGTTGTAGATAGAAAAAGTGATTTTGATTGAGAGTAGTACTGTCAAAACGGGCCGGCGAGGCGGGCGCGGGCAAGTCCGCCTATTGGCGGGCCTGAAAAATGAATCTGGCGGATAGCCCGCCCGTTTTTTCTAAAAAAAATATAAAATAAGAAAAAATAGGAAAAAGTAAGAAAAAATAAAAAAAAATGAACAATTCAAGTTGGAAAATATATCTAATTATATTAATTATTTATGTTATTAAGTACCAATTATAGCTAAAAAAATATAAAAATCATTATAAATTATTTATAAATCTTATGATTTAAAATAATTATATAATATTTTATTTTTGGGCGGGCTTACCCGCAGCCCTCTGGGCCCGCCCCGCCAAAGCCTGCGGCCCGCGCGGGCATGCCTGCTAGGCGGGCCTAAAATTTTACAGCCCGCGGGCCGCGGGCCCGTTTGATAGCTCTAATTGGGAGAAATAATAATGATGATTGGCATCTGGTTCTATCCTTTAGATATGTCCACAAAAGAGTATACCATTAAATCTTATTTACTTTCCAACGTTTACTAGTGTCCATGGTTAAAAATATGCCTAATACAAAATTACAAAAATACCGGAGTTTTAACACGAAAGAACTCTCAAGTCTTAATACTCCTTCAAGATATGATCTGTTGGAGATGATAATATTTTTAATGTTGGAGTTGTTTAAATTTAATGTTGTTCATTAGGTTGTTTTTGTTAATTGTTGTATTTGGTTGATGTGTATTAGCTACGATGATGTTTTTAGGTCTAAGCTATGATGTGTTTGGTTCCATGCTTGTACTCTATATATATGTGTTGTGTGTGTGTCTATTATTATGTATGAATGTATGTATGTAAGTTTCAACGTATGTAATTATTCTATGTATTATGTATGTTATGATGTTGTGATAAAAATTAAAAACCAACATTGGTATCAGAGCTATGACAATAAACAGCTGACTTACGGTTCGTGTATTGGATGGAAAAAATTACAATAGATGGGCGGCTCAGATGAAAGTCCTCTTCGACTACCACGAATTGCTAGAGATCGTGGAGAAAGGCTTCGATGAAGTCAGGGATACCGCCACCGACCCAGAGAAGGCTATCTATCGTGAAAGTAAGCAAAAAGATAAGAAGGCATTGTTCCTTATTTAACAGGGAGCAACCAATGAGGTGTTCGAGAAGGTCGAAGCAGCAACAACGTCAAAGAAAGCCCTGGAAATTCTTATGACGGCATACCAAGGAGATGACAAGGTGAAGAAAGTCCGACTGCAGACGCTAAGGAGACAATACGAAAGCTCGCAGATGGAGCCATGGAGGCCATTGAATCGGTGTCAAACTACATAAGCCGACTACTGGTGTTGACAAATCAAATGAAACTATACGGCGGAAAGCTAGAAGATGTGGCTATTGTCGAGAAAATTCTATGATCGCTGACCGATAAATTCGATCATATTGTGGTGGCGATTGAAGAAGCGCATGACTTGTCAAAGATGTCCGTAGATGCTTTGACCGGCACCCTACAAGCCCATGAACAACATATGATTGAGAAGAAAACAATTATGAGAGACGAAGGTGTCATCGAAGGAGCTCTAGCGGCGTTTAAAGTGAGCGGAAAAGAAAGACAAGCAAATGAGGGTACAGGCAATGTTGAAGACGAGGAAGAAAAAGATGTTGCCGAAACTTTCAAATACAAAGTGAAGCAGACACAAGCATGAAAAATCTGCTTCAGAAACAACCATGAAGAAAGCGCTTGTTGGTACAAAGGAAAAGGTGCACTCCGATGCTACTATTGTAATAACATCGGACATCTTGAAAGGTACTGCAGGCTGAAAAATCGAGAACATATTCAGTGACAACAAGCGCATTTTTCTGAAGGTCAAGAAGAGGCTCTTCTTATGGCGAATGAACAAACATGGCTGATAGATAATGGTTGCACAAGTCAAAGACGAGAAAATATTTTCATGGTTGAACAAATCAATCAAGACGAAGATTCGACTTGGAGATGGCAAAGCAATTCAAGCGGAAGGTAAAGGAGTAATATGGATCAACACTAAGCAAGGTACAAAGTATATTCCGACGTACTCTTTGTTCCTTCCTTAACCCAAATCTTTGCGCTACGCGCATGGTTGAAAGAGGATACTCTGTCGTATTCAAAGACAATGCATGCATCGTGTATGATTCGAAGGATGTGATGTTTGCAAAGGCGACTATGACAGGAAAAAGTTTTTCTTTGAAGTTCAATGAAAAATGTCAAGGTGTTGAAGAAATGCATGTACGCGACGTTGGAACCTTTCTCATCCGAAGCAGTAACAAAATATCGTGAACTGAAATTTATGATGAAGGAGGAGAAGCCCGTAACTAAAGAAAATAAAGTTCGAGGGTCATTGAAGGACTCAAAAGCAAATAGGAGCAATCCCAAACCGAAACATCTTGTTCAAGGTGAAAATCCTCGAAAGGTAATAAAAGTGCTTTCTCATGAATGTGTTGTAACTAAGAAGTCGTTTCACAATCAACGAAGGAAGTCGAGAAAATTTCAAAATACCTCTACTAGCGGAGTAATGGAACATGTTGACATCAAAGGGTCATGGCAAGACGAAACTCGCATTATCGTTTAGATAGATTTAAGTGCATTAAGAAAAATATTAAGGAGGAGTGTTGGAAATGATAATATTTTTCTAAATATTAATGTTGGAGTTGTTTTAAATTTAATGTTGTGCATTAGGTTGTTTTTGTTAATTGTTGTATTTGGTTGATGTGTATTAGCTATGATGATGTTTTGGGTCTAAGCTATGATGTGTTTGGTTCCATGCTTGTAGTCTATATATATTTGTGTTGTGTGTGTCTATTATTATGTATGAATGTACGTAAGTTACCATGTATGTAATTATTTTATGTATTATGTATGTTATGATGTTGTGATAAAAAATTATAAACCAACATGATCAAAGGTTTGAGAAGGTCTCTACTCTACACCATTAATCATTCTAGCTATCAATTAACGCGCGGATACCTAACCATTCCAACAATAGTAGGTAGTGTAAATTTCTTGACTTAATCTTAAGTATTACAGTACAGCCAAGTTGTTGTTGTTTGAACTTAGGTTTGTCCGTGATAAGGTTGTATTATTTTATGCGATTTTGTTTTCATTATAATTTACGATGAGTAATGAGATGTTTATGGGGGTGCCCCATTAGTAATGATTTACAACTCTTTCGATTATGGTTTGCGCCTTTCACGCGGTCCATAAGAATAGCATTGTGACTTGGTCATTTCTATCATCACAAGCCAGTCATATTAATTAACTGTTTAACTACTGTTAAAATTATTTGTTTAATTATGTGTATTTCCTCTGTTTAATTGTCGCGAGAGCATTGCTTTTGCATAAGAACAACATTTTAGCTTCAGATTATTCTTCACTGTAGTGAAGTATTAATTGTTCCGTGAAAAATTATTGTTCGTTCAGAAGCAGTAGGAATATTAACTTCTGTAGGGATTTTTTCAGACCCAATTCCAACCCAAACCCAACCCGGTATAAGCTTGTGGGGTTCCTCTCTAAAACCAATTGGCAATAGAGGGAGTGAACCCACAAGCTTATAAATCCACTATTTTTCTTTGATTTAATCGATGTGGGATAGCAGTTTGCACTACCCAACAAACCTCCCCTCAAACTCTAGACCACACACCGGGCCTCCCTTACGACGATTATCTGCCGCCACGCGCTTCTACCGCAATCCCTGCACCAATCGCTTCTCATCGCAGATTCACCAATCGTCTCTCCAAGGGCTGGGGACACACCACCCACACCGTATCCGAGCTAGAATTTTTCCGTCTGAAGGCACCCTCACGCCTTCGTCCACGCTCACCACTAGGGATTTTTTCAGGCCCAATTCCAGCCCAAACTCAGGCCCGTATAAGCTTGTGGGGTTCCTCTCTAAAACCAATTGGCAATAGAGGGAGTGAACCCACAAGCTTATAAACCACTCCTATTTCTTTTATCTAACCGATGTGGGATCTTGGTTTGCATACCCAACAACTTCAGTCTTCAGAAGTAACCGTTTGTTGCTTTACATATAATACTCATTCTTCAACAAATGTAGCTCCCTGATTCAGCACTCAAAGAATATAATTTGACAGTCGAAACATTTTCATTACAATACTAGTAGACAAAACCATGCAATGCAACCAAGTATATAGATATATCATCGGAAAACACACACTACATTATATAGCAAGAACCAAGAATACCAGAATTCGGCTTATTGGCTTCAAGACGACGATACGCCTCCTCGTCACGTCCATGAACAAAAGTTTCGGATTTCAACCCATTATTAATTCTCGATGTGATGTTAGGCGCAAAAGAGACCATCGATCGATGGCTTTCCCCCCGCCGACGTACCAGAATACCAGAATTCAAGTTCGCTTCAAGACGACGATACGCTTCATCATGTCCGTGATCGGCGGATGTTTCTGATTCCAAACTACTTATTTTTTATTTGATGTTAGGCGCGATAGAGTCCAGACCCGCCATACTGCGCCTGACCCGCTCCTCATCCTTCGATCTAACCTTCTCTATACGATTCGACGTCTCGACAAGTTGCTCATTTCCTTCAGCTGCTTCATCTTCCATTTCACTGCAACGATCGCAGAAAAAAAAACAAAAGAAAAAAAAGTCAAAAGGCACAGACATGCCCCACAAGAACGACGAAAACCCTAGTAGTAATAAATAAATAGAAAAAAACCATGTCTCCGAGAGGCTCAAGCGACCATCATTTCCAATTCCAAGAAGCGCAAAAAGAGTCGATATTTCTTCGACGTTATCATCCGCCAAATCGGCGCTTTGGATCGAAGTAGTATCAGATATTTTGGCGCTGTCCTCTACCTCGTCTTCAATCTTGGAGATAGCAGAAGGTTTATTCGTTTGTTCCTTAATCATTCGTTTGTTCAAACAGTCATCGTCGGCGTCGAAGAAACACCCACGACTCTTGGCGTCGAATATAAGCGTTTTCCAAACGGAATCAGTTCTGCTCAGCGTCCTCTCATTCCCTACTATCCATAGGCAGTGACTGCAAAGAAAAAAATAAAATTGTGGCGCTTTCAATGTAAGAGGATCGTGCATGTAAGACGTATATACCGAGCTCTCGTCAAAGCAACATTGGTTCTCTGGGGACTAGACAAGAAACCGATCGTGCCACGATTGTTAGATCTAACGGTGGATATGATGATCACGTCCTCTTCGCTGCCCTGAAAACCGTCGATCGACTTCACATTGACCGAAAAGCCTTCCTTGTTTTGGTATTTTCGATTCAGCTTCACTTTGATTGCGGCGACTTGAGCGGCGTAGGGAGATATCACGCCAACGCTGAGTTTTTCTTTCGAGGCTTTCCAAGCTGTCGAAAAAGCGCAAAATTTTAAATAACTGAAAATTAGGGGTTTTTTGACTATAAACCCTAGCTTACCATCGAAGAGTCTCTCGACCAGCTTCAGCACTACGGCAACCTCTTCCATATTCTTCAAGCTGTGTTCAGAGCCGCCCATTTTCTCTCTTCCACCTCGAACGTCGATGAACGAATAAGAACCAAAAATTCTCCCATCCACGTATTTTTTATCGTAGCTTTCGCAACGAACATTAGTTCCGTCGAATATTTTATTGTCGTAAAATTCTGAGTTTGGAAATTGGCTTATCGATGGATGCATTCTGTATTGAACATCGAGCATATGCTTCGAATGCCCCAGCAAGCTCAAGCGCTCGAACAAGCTTCTCCCAAAGCCAGCATTTTCAGATATCTGCATATAAAAAAGATTGCAAAAGAACTACGAAAATTAACGAGTTCATGAGGTAATAAAACATGTCGTCGTACCTTGCTTTTCACAGTAGCAGGCAACTGACGTTCGTCGCCGACGAGAACAACTCGCCTCACTTGCTGTATTTGAAGGCCTATAATCGACTCGCACTCCTTCAATTGAGAAGCCTCGTCAATCACCAGCACATCGAAAATCCCCCCACAAATTTTGTGCAGCTTATACGCCGATGATATGGTGCAGAATACTAAAGAAGCCTTCTGAAAACAAAACTCAGCGATCTTTTCTTCATTATTCGTAGGCGGGAAACTAAGCTTAGGCAGAGACAACTGAAGAGATCTTAGGACCAACACGCACTGGTCTCGGATGTACTTTAGTGAAGTCGTATCAGACAAATCAGAATTAGTGAACATACTGATCAATTCTTCGGACGGCATCGTGCTGTATTTCATCAATAGATTTTCGATCGAACAAAGCAAAGAAAGCACCTTTAAAATGCTTCTCATGTTATCCTCCTGAACGAAAGATTCAGGCAAATGGGTAACGATGGCCGACGCAGAACGCCTGAGAGGCTCGACAACTTCCAGAAATCGAAATCGAGCGAACTCCCGAAAAGATCCGGGCGCAATCTTCTTTCCGTCGTTTTTCTTTTTTCTGGCCCTCCATGCATTATTGTCCTTCGCCACTTTCTCTATGTAGGTTTGATACTGCGAAGCAGAATTTTCGAGAAAATCGATCATGGAAGCGATGCACTGCTGCGCCCGCAATAAGCAGCCAGCTATGTTTCGGACACGATTGTCTAGGAATATTTCTTCGATGCTCGAACCAACTTTGAGGCGATCCTTATGACCGAAGATGAGCATGTCCCCTAAGGGGGGACAAAGAGGGCCATTTTCCGACTGGGATTGAATGGCTGCTTTGCTTGCGACGGCCACCACTCGAGCGGCCAGCTGAGTTATCGCAACGTTAGTCGGCGCGCAGATAAGCGTCCTAACATTCATCCTCGAAAGACCGTAAAGCAAAACGCTTAAAGTCTTTGTCTTCCCAGTCCCGGGTGGGCCCCAGATGAGATCGACCGAAGAAGTATGGCGGCACTTAACTTTGGAAAGAACTTTTCTTACCGATTCGGACTGCGATGTATTCAGCTCGGACAATAAATAAGGCGCATCGAATACGTCGCTGGAGATTGAAGGACAAGTCGCACAATCCTCTCTGGCCTGTTTCGAGAATACGGACAAAAGTCGTTATTAACACCTATGACTGCAGAATGCTCGAAAAAAAAAAAGAAAATTCTTAAAAGCGCGCTCACCGCCGAGCCGTTCTTGCGAAGGACCTTCTCAACGACGGTTAAATTCCTGCGCATGTGCAGCGCATTCCATATCCTTTGATTCGTAATTGTGCTCGTCAAATGAACCAAATAGAGTGTTCGAGCGTTCCAATCTTCGATGTCTATCTTTTTCGCCGTTCTCACTTGCAAGGTCGATGGATCCTCGACGACTGCGAATGCATATCTGCACCTAACATTTGTTTCCAAAGGATTTGAAGGAATGGAGTGTAAAATCATTACAAAGTCGCCGGGCAAAGTCTTGTAAGGCTCCTGACCACTTGTTTTGTTTCTCCATGTGTCTACGCAGATTTCGTAGCATGGATTTCTACGGCGCCCTAATTCTGTTAGAGATATTACTTTCGCAAATGGCGCTTTACGAAGCGCTTCGATGGACGATGAGAGTTCTGTCCGCGCTTCTTCAAGCAAGGGGTAGACGTAAGAGCCGAGGTAGCTTTCGACGCTATCGAATGTAAGAGGAATATCTTGAACCTAAAAACACGGGAAATATTTCGGAATTAAATGCAAAAAAGAGAAAGTAGTTAAACTATGAATCCAAACCACACAGTTAAACCACTTGTAAGTAGAACTTAGATCTCGCGGAATCCATTGATAATATATTATCAATGGGATTCAGTAGCCGATGGACTCCAGTTAATAATACACACCGAGGCAAATCCGAGGAAAATGTCGCCGAATATATTTACGACCGTTAAACTCCCGCCGAATAAAAATTAACTTTATTTTTGTAGGGTATGTCAGATTATTTCTCCATGCACAAGCGCCAAACAAAACCTACCTTGTTTTTGTAGAGATTATCATCGTGAACCTCTTGAACAGTCCACGAGAGCATTAACGTAGTCAAGTCATCTTTACGACTTAGGTCTTTTCTAATAATGCCGTTCATAGCTTATACTACTGCAAAAAATCATAACGTATTTAGAGAAACGATGCCGCATTCAAGAAGATTTAGTCTGTAGATGAAAAAGCTATTTACATACCTTGATAAACCTCGGCTATGTTGCAGGGAGGAAGGAAGAAGTTCGTTTGGCGATGGAGGAAAAGGTAAAAAGCAAACCTCGTACGACTGGAATCTAATGTAATACTACAGAGCGGTGAAAACCCTACTTTTAAAAGGGTTAAAAGCATTTGAGAAAAATAAATAAACAAAAAATAAAATGGAAGATAAACGATCACCCGGGCTTGCTTTGATGCACCAATCGATGGAAAAGAATGGACGAATAGCGACATAGCCTTGGAAATATAAGCTGTTCCCTTCGACTTATGGTCTTCCGTCGTCAGAGTGTTTCACTAAAAAAATTAAAAAAGGAAAAGTAATGATAATAATTAAAATCTGAAGAAATTATTAGCCTGCCCGCCTTCCATGAACCAACGAACGAGGGGAGAGTTGGAAAGCAAAACGGTGAATTGATTTTGGAGAAATATCAATGATTTGCATGTGGTTTGTACCTTTGGCTGGAGGGAGTTCACTTGTACCATTAAATCTTATTTACTTTCCAACTTTTATTACACTCCACGGTTAAAATATGCCAAATGTAATGGGAGGCTCTCATGCTTATTATCCGAAGGAATTGGCCGAGATTCACTGGTAGAAAATGATGTATAGGCCACGGCCGAAGGGCGACGGTTTTGTAAAACCAGTCGCCCATAATAGACGAGGTGGCATTATGGTATTTTTTTTTAAGTTTCAGTGAGTATAGGCGACGGTTGTCTCAAAGAATCCGTCGCCTATGAGTTTAGTAATGTTTGGGCGACGGTTTTGGGCGAAAAAACCGTCTCAACTATTTAACTTTTTTAGAAAATATTTTTTCTTTCAACATGGGCGACGGCTGTTTGTCGAAACAAACATCCCACGGCCATTATTTTTATTTTTTAAAAAAGTATTATTTTTTTACGTTGGGCGACGGTTGTTTGGCGTAGAAACAGTCGCCCATAACTATTAAAAAATAATTCGTGCATCATGGGCGACGGTTACGGGAAATTTTTCTAACAACCGTCGCCCATGACGTATTAAAAACACGCATCTTCATCTCCACTTCAAAAAAACAACAGATGACGAACAACGAAGTAGGCGCGCGGCTTTAGGCGATTTCATGCGAAATTCGACCGATTTCCGACCTTTCCGAGCTTGGAGAACACGGTAAGAAGTCCATTAAGCGATTCCCCTCTATGTATTTTGCGATCTATGGCTTTATAGTTTCGAAATTGGTAGTTAATCGAAAATTAGGTTTTCGATTTTTGCGGTTTTCGAGCTTGTTTTATGCGATTTCGTAGCCTATTCTTATGTTATAGTTGATTTAAGGTTGATATTAAGCTTGATCTTTGCGAAAATTAGGTTTTTGGTTAAAGTTTGGTCAATTTGGATTTTGGGTCGAATTGGGGCGTGTCTATCTCCTCTATCGGCGAATTTTCCCGGCAACGACGATTATTTTCCGACGATTCCGGAGTACGACAACACGGTAAGATATCTCCTAACCATTTTCCCTCATTGTATTAAGCAATTTATGCTTGAAATCTTCGAAAATTAATTTTTGCATAAACCCCTCTTTCGAAATTTTGGGTACTCCGTGCGTAATTTGGTTTAGTTCATTGATATATTCGATTTGAGGTTGATATTGAGCTTATTTTTGCGAAATTTAGGTTTGGGTCAACTTTGGGTGATATTCGTGCTTGGGCGAATTTCGGGTGATATTCGTGCTTGACTTCTACGGGCAACTACATAAGTTTTCAAACTTGTATTTGATTTATATGCTTTCGTATTTGTGAATTTAAGTATTTATTTAAGCTTAGCTACCCGTTCAAGGTTTTCGCATTAGGAGAAACCTTGAATGATTCCCATTTGGGACTGTTCTTAAACGTTCACTGTCGCTTTAGGATGTAAATGTGCATTTGAGAATCGATGTTGATGAAAATTTGGTTTACATTTCCCTTAAATGTTCTCCGGGTAGACATATGTATTGGATGTTTATCCTTTCTCATATTTTTTTCGTCTACTTGGAGAACTGTTGGGAAATGCTGCCGAATTTTTGTCAACATAAAAGCTCAAAGACACATTTACAAGCGATAGTGAATGTTTAAGATGGGTTAGGTTAGAGCGATAAGGACCCTATAAAGCCCTCGATCGATTGTACTTGCTTTTATGTGAATTACCTGTAAATATTTATTTGTATAGTTTATGCTATTGGAATGGATCGAGGTTGGATGTATAGTTTGCGAACAACGGTTCAGTATGCGAAGGGTGTTGAGGAATTTATGAGATATGCGGAACAGAATCGTAGGAAAAAAAGGCAATCGAAGATTTCGCGCCCGTGTCGTAATTGCAATAACATGAACTGGTGGAATAGTGATGTCGTGAAGGAACATTTGCTAATAGCCGGTTTTAAACCTGGGTATACGAATTGGATATGCCACGGTGAAGCCGTCGTCGATGAAGCTAGTTCTGCGGGTGTCGGAACTAGTACAAGAGTGCCACTAGATTTGGAGGACGATGTCGTAGCTTAAGGTTCTTCGGATGAGGATAAAGATCGTATCGATGACATGCTGCGTGATATCCAAGAGGATTTTGAAGAACGTCCTCCCATATTTGACACTCTTGTTAGGGACAACAATATCCCGGACAATAATATTATAAGCCCAACACATCCTACTAAATAAATACAATATTGCAAAAATACCGGAATATTAGCACTAAGGGTAATTCTATTGGCACCCCCTAGTTAATATGTAGAGTAGATATTAATTATTACCAATTATATACCCCATCTAAAAAGGTAAAAAGGAATTTTAATGTTAATAGTTTAATAATAAGAAAAGTAACATTATAAATACTTTCAAGTTTAAAAAAAACGATTTAATAAGTATTTAATTATATTTTAACTTTGAAATAAAAACTTCTTTAATTAGAAAACTTGTATAATTCAAACTAGATCCGTCAAACGGGCCGACGGGGCAGACCGGCCGTTACCCGCCAAAGCCCGTCAATTGGCAGGCGCGGGGCGGGTAGGCCCGCCTAGCTTACCCCGCCAGAAATAAAAAATAAATTTAAACAAAAAGAGGAAAAAAAGAATTTTAGTTCAAAACTTTGCGTAATTTAATCCTAACTCTTTATTTATTAAACTTAATTTTACTTAATATTGTAACTAAAAAATATAAAAAAACCTATAAAATTAACTAATATATTATCTAATATAAATATTACTATTTTGAATATCGGCGGACCTGCTGCGGCCGCCAGGCCCGTGGCCCTCCAAAGCCCGCGGGGCACATGCATTTTTGACAGGTAATGAACTCTTGATATTATGAAAAGAGTATTTAGCAATTTAATTTCTTTAAAATATTATCATATTACGATTACAAAAACTATTATTTTAAAACATGCATTATAATATAAATATAGTATTTTAGTTATTTAAAATATTCCCCTCTACGATGGGGAATAATATTGATAAATTTAATAATATTTATATTTTTTAAGTTCATAGGAAAGTATAGCAATATATAAGGAGCAATACAATGAAAAATAATTAAATACTACATCAACATGTCATTGGTTAAAGCTAGAGCCGCCAATCCAGCCGGCGACCCGCGTGTCGGCCCGCTGCCCTGCCAAAAGGGTGGGGCGAGCTGTGATTTTGTAGGCCCGTCAGCCCATGCCCCACCCTGCCCCAGGAAATTGACAGCTCTAGTTAAAATAATAATTTTGGAATAGTTCATGTAATTAATATTATTGGTTGAATGGAAAATAAATTAATAAAATAATTTTTGTTGAATCACGTGATTATGAAAATAATTATTACAAATTGAAAATAGTGATATTGGGCGTGTGAATAGAGCGAACCCTAATACTAATACTCTTTCAGATGTGGACAAAGACTGAAGGTCTCTACACTATTAAACATCCTATCAATTTTCAAACGCAGATATCTAACCGTTAAGAGCTAGTGTAATTCCTTGACTCAAGTATTTACAGTAAGTTGTCGTCAGCTTAGAGGTTCCGTGAGAAGGTTGTCTTTTATGAGATATTTTTTCAGATTTCATAATTATATATATGTTTATATGCATATGAGGTTCAACTGTCTGATCATGGAGTGGGCCTTTCATGCTGTCCATAAGAATAGCATTTTGTAGCTTTGGGCATTTCTAGCATCACCAGCCAGTTATCTGTATTTTGAAGAAGCCAACACAAAGTATGAATAGATGTTGAGCAGTAACCATATCTATTTTATATTCCACTGCAAAAGTTATTGCATTGCTCTCTCCAACAATGGTTGAACACTCCATCTATTACATGTTCGTGTACGACAATAACAGGTTGTACGTTCTATCGTATTCCATTAGTTGACAATGACGAATAAAAGCTAGTTTAAATATGTTCGGAAGACACCCTAAAGTACAAATAGTAATTGCAAATGTTATATAACGAGCAGCTAAAAATATAATGACAAAATGTCATTATCGATTATTAGTTAATGTGACACATAATAATACATGAGCATCCGAATTTAAATCAAAACTTGTAGCAACAAGCATATTAAAAAACACCAAAAATCCCTAAATAGGTAAATTTAGGCATCATACATATTTAGATCGAATCCTCAGTTCCATATTGGTGTTCCAATCTGGTGTTCCACCAACCAAATTGCGACAAGTGTACAGTTGGTCAACTGAGTTTAACACTTGTCGGGGAATGGTTGGTGGAACATAATGGTGGAACACTGTTGTGGCACAGACGATCCGAAACCATATTAGAGAACTACGTTTTTTTATTAATCAATGCATCCGTAATAACTAATTTAGGTAAGTGAACAATTCATGTGTAGGGAAAAGATAATTTTATTTCATTAGACTCGTCCTTTTGACATCTCATTTTCTTATGGATGAGTTGAGAGCATTTAGCTCCTTTATTGAACTTGGCCCCAATCCACAAGCACATGGCCAATTACAAACAAAACATAACGACCTGAATACAATCAAATAGAATAAAATAAATTTTATCTACTTTTATGGCATTTTCAGCACACGTACAATTTTTTATTTGTCCATGTGCGACAATCATACTCCAACTAAATCCAGTCTGAATCTGAATTCTTATTCTCTCATCTACGAACGACGACATGTTCCCAACGGGACTAATTATCATGACTAACGCATTCCGTCCTTGTTAGTGTATCATGTATATTAGGAAAAGATCCTTTTAATGTAAAGTCTACATAGACAAACAAGAGTCGAACATATAATCAGCTGATTGTCCTAATCCCTTTCAGGCATAACCCTTACACAAATTAAAATTTAAGTCTATGTATGCATCAGTTTTCAAAGCTAACCTTTTTCCTAACAAAATTGATGCTTCTAGCGAGGCTAATCGCAAACATGGCGTCCTTACGGAGAGTTATGCGTGGAACCACTATAAAGCGCAACATATATGAACAAATTAACCAGTCAATTTCATTCTTTTTGTTTTAGAATGAACGTTTTTGCGCGAAGTTCATGAAACAATTTAGAAAACAAAAAGGAAGTAAAACGGGAAAAATATAATTCCACACTACAAAACTTTAAAAAGTAACAAGTTTCTTCGTCGTCCCTCTTTGACAGCAGCCACCTTCAAGGCCTCTCTTTAGATCCTTGAACGAATAAAGCAAACTGCTTCTGCAATATAAATAAACTTCATGCTTCTAAATAAGCCCTCATTCTCTCTAACAGCCATGAACACAACCATAGCTAAAACAAACTACAAAGCTACCAATCATTAATTAATTCACATAAAAGAATAAAATCGAATCTTCATACCTGAGTTTTGATCGAATCCATGCGTTGATCACTGAAAATTCCCATGCGAATGTTGTTCCGTCGAAGCCATTTTGTCCATATTCCCATGCTGTTGTTGTGGCCTCACTATCTCCCCAACTCCAAGAAAATCTCTGGTCATGTTCTTATCGTTATTACCAAGAAAGAGCCCACTATACTCATGCTCGTGCATCTCCCTTTCTTGGCGATGATGATCTTCGAAAATTGACGAAGTGCTGCTTCTTCCGAGATTAGGGTTCATCATCATTTCAAGAAAATTGCTTCTATCTTTATCGTTGTTGTTGCTGCTGTTGTTCTTACCATTACGATCATTATTATTGCTAAAGATTATTGGCATTGATGATGAAGATGTTTTGAGGATCGAAGGACTAGAAGTGGTGCTGGAGCCAAGTTCGACGGCTTTTTGTAGAAGGGCTGTGGCGGACATATAGGCTGAGCCTCCGCCGGAGTTTTGTAGCCCAGCGTGTGAAAGCGATGTGCTATAGAGAGATGGGACTGGTATGCTCATGAGATTACCTGCAGAGAAAATTTTTTGAGAATTAAAAGAACTATCCCAAGTGAAAATATAAGTTTGAATTTCATTTTCGAATGAGGGTTTTGATTTGAATACTCTACAAGTAATCATGATACAAGCGGCCACAATGAATTCATCAAATATAAGTTAACTATATATTGTTGGAAATGATACACTCACGATAAGCTAAGCTTCTAGGTGAAGTATCCATTCAACATGATATCAGAGCTCGGTAGTAAAAGAGGCCTTCTGTACAAATTTACACGACCAACCAGTTAGGAAAATTACACGTCTACGGCTAGATAACAAAGAAATCAGCCTAAACGTGAAGGAACGTGTTGGAAATATGGTATATTTTCGGTAAAGTGACATTTCAATATGGTATCAGAGCTCAGTGATCAACGCGGTCTTGGTTACTAATCCCTACAACTACCCATGTAAGAAAATTACATGTCTACGGCTAGATAATAAAGAAATCAGCCTAGGCGTAAACGAAGCGTTGGAAATATAATATATAAAAGATTAAAATAAAGGTACACATAAGTTTAAAGTTTCAGGTGAAGTAATCATTCAATATATATATATACACACCTGATGAGAAGAGGTTGGATTGATCATCTCCACCACTATTGCCGCCATTATAGAACCCTAAATTGAACCAGTTACTTGTGGAAGATGAAGCGTTACTTCCATCATTAAGCTGGCTGGGAGTATGCATCAACCCTTGAAACGAAGGCTTACTTTCCATTAACATTCCATGCGGAGAATCTTGGTTTTCATGAAGGAAAAGACCCGACGCCGAAGGTGGCAAATGGCTCTGAGGGTGAGACGTCGTCATCTGAGGCCAAAAGCTCTGTCCCATGAGTGTCTCGAGTTGAGGGTCGGGATGGCCCAATTGGAGCAAATTGTGGCTCGAAAATGCCTGATGATCAGTGTCGTGATGATTATTAGGGTTTTGATGATTATGAGCATTGAGACCTAATAAATGGCTTCCAATCCCTGTCAGCGAGGCGTGCGGATGACCGACGTTTCTCGCGCTTTCATGAGCTAAAGCGTCGC
Source organism: Craterostigma plantagineum (assembly GCA_027422505.1). Lineage (NCBI taxonomy): Eukaryota > Viridiplantae > Streptophyta > Magnoliopsida > Lamiales > Linderniaceae > Craterostigma > Craterostigma plantagineum. Next base: position 26,767,667 of record JAPQWV010000003.1, on the reverse strand, counting down.
AAAATGCTCGGTGGGTGATGAAACTGTCGCGCCTGCAAGAAAAATTTTACGTCAGTGTGAAGGTTTTATTACATTTGGAGCTCATATTGTATGTATGGGGATAAAATGTTCATGCATGAACATGAATGCATTTGTGGTCCATTGCAACAAATCTATACGTAGAATTACAAATAGGCATGTTTCTTTTTTTCAGTATCGTCGGTGTAGTAGTTCCCACTCTCCAATTAAGTTTAATATGAATCGATCTAACTTATTGTATATTCTACGGAAACTCTTTATATTTTCTACGGTGAGACATATACACACACACATATATATATATATATATATTAGCTATACGTTTATTTAGAAGATTAATAATGCGGTAGATGAAGAAGGAAAAATAAGACACCATATACATACAAACATATATGATTATATAAATGGGAGGATGTTAGGTGCATATGATAGAATTTGCGAATTCAAAGGTCATCCATCCCCTTCAGTCTTTATTATAAAACTACTAATAGAGACCTTCAGGGGAGACATTGAATTAAATCTTACCTCGGCATGTACCTGATAAATAGTGTTACTAGAATATCCAATACCTAGGACATGGGGTCACATTAACATCATGTTACACAAATATATCAACCCTGAATTAAATGATGTAGTATCTATGTCGAACTTTTTCCAATTAAGACTTCGACGTATTCATGAACTGTTATAATTAATCATGAAGGCGGGCATAGACAACTGCCCATGCAAGGATTAAATCAAAGAAAAAAGTTGACGAATAAGCCAAAAATGGTGAATCGAGACTCGTCATGAGACACGAGAGTTTCTAATATATAGTACTTTTTTAAGCTAAGCTCCAACTTGAAGAACATGGATGCACAGTAAACTAAATTATTGAGAGAGAGAGAGAGAGAGAGAGAGAGAGAGAGAGAGAGAGAGAGAGAGAGAGAGAGAGTCATGAGGTTGCATTTGGATCACAGAATTATTATCATGGAAAGGGATTGCTCAGCAATGAGTAGTCAAGGCTGAAAGCATCTATCTCCTATGCACAAGAGAACAAACCCTGTAATTCTTGAAACCGTTTTCACTTACATGCCTTGCAATAATCCCACGTAAACTGGTAAAAACAACAATTTTTTTGACGGACGTTCCAAGAAAAGTAGGATACGTGAAAGTTGAAACCCCAGAAAAATTCAAAAAAATTAGATGAAAGAAAGGTAACGCCTTGTGTCATTTTAGGCATTCGGAGATAAAAATCACGTGAAGTCGTTGTTTTGACAGGCTAAGCTCCAAAGAACAAAACGAAAATTGGAGAAAGGGAAAAGAAAAAAGAAAAGAAAAAGAAAGAAGAAAACAAAATAAATTCCAAGGGGAATCGAATTGATGAACTGCGTTTGGTGTTTTGTGTGCTTGCTGCGTATGAGAGAGAAAGTCAGACATCAGTCTGAGTACGTAAGAAAAGTTCAGAAGTTTTCTAAGAGCCCGTGATGAGATAGATTTTTTTTTCCTAATCTCCTCAGACAAAGAATCTAAAAAGGGTCCTAAAAATCAAAGCTTTCATGCCTACCTTCTACACAAATATAGCTGATGATCATGCAACATTAAGCAGCTCAATTGCAGACGATGACTGATAATAAATAAATTTCAATAAACTTGCTTCGAATATGTACTAAATAAGAAATTACCTGGAGAAAAGAGTTCCACAATCGCATCTATACTCTCGAGTACCACAAGTCTTGGAATGAGCTTTCCAATCAGATTGAACTGCGTATTTCTTGGAACATTTCTCACACTTAAACTTCTTCTCTCCATGTTTCCTCGAGTAATGCTTCTTTATACCAGTAAGGTCACCTAGGGCTCGGGTCGGGTCATGGTGAACGCAAGTGGGCTCGGGGCAAAGATAGACCTTTCTCTTGACCTCTTTCGTTGTTTTCTGCTTTAACTTCCATGGAAGATTGTGTCCTCTTCTGTGAAGCTGAAGGTTTTGTTCTCTTTGAAAACCTTTATTGCAGACTTCGCACGTGAATCTGTTCTTAGCCATTAGGGTCTTGGGAGATAGTGCTATGACTTCTGAGTCTGGATCTGCCATAGTCAATCCAAAAACTAACTGTTAATATAATTGAGGAAATAGTAAGTAAATGAAGAAATAATCAAGAACCGTCTTTTACTTCATCATCGTCTATATGCTGACAAAAGAACAAGGAAAAACCACGCTAACACTGCAGATGAAGTACATTCCTTTAACCTATAGAGGGCTAGGGAACAAAAGAGGGCTCTCTGAGTGTTTTATATGCAAAAAATTGAAGGAAAAAAGTAAACTTTTTATATGGTACTTGCTTGGATTGCCAGGTTGGTTCCTTTTTCTCTTTAGGGAAGAAGATGATTGAGCTTGAGCTTGAGATGATTTCTGATGCTGCTGAGAAATCTGATTAATCTCACTTTCATCTCTCATTGCAAGTAAAGCTGATGAAGGAGAAGAAGCTGCCATGTTCATAAAATAAGCTGCAAAAGCTGATCTGAAAACCCTCTTACAAGATTAATCTGAAAATCCAAGAATTAGAAAAACCCCACAAGAAAATTCAGCTCTTCTCATCAAAACTCCACCTTGGAGATCGATTAATCGGGCAAGAACACGAAATCTGATGAAACAAACCCTTGTTACACATCAAGCAATTCAGTACCAAGGTGTGTTTTTGTGAGTGATGGATAGCTGAAACTGAAGCAACATGGAGAGAGAATATAGGAAAAGGGGAGCATTTCAAGCCATAGTCAGCTGATTTTATCTTTGATGTGATTGCCTTTCTACTGTTACTAATAATACCCCCACTGTATTTTTTCTTGCTTTCAGTGAAAATGAAATTCTCGAAAAAGATGCTGACTTGGGTCTTTCAATGTTTGTTGTTGCATTGTAATACATATCTATAAAACACACGTCTCTCTCCTTTCTTGTGTGTGTCTATTTTCCCCTGTTTTTGTAATTTTTCTTTCTTCCTCCATTTTTTGACTTTTGAGATTTAAAGATAATTATAAATACTTTCGATTTCAAATCGGACAAAATGTTTATGTTGCAGAAAATAGTATATCTTTTCTTTATTATATAGTGTTTCACAAAGTTAGAAAAAATGAAATTTCGAACACATTTTATCGTTTAATTAAATACCTCTTCAAAAAAATCTTGTTATTTCATTTTGCTTCATGCTATAATCGAAAAAAAAATTTAAGTTTTTTAACATACTACATAGACAGGAGATTCAATTTTGTCCCAAAATTGCATATAGAACCCAAAGGCGGCCGAAATCTTACACCGTGTATATATCTTTTTTCATACACCGTGTTTTACTAATACACATATACATGCATATGGCAAAAATTGCAGGTCCCAAGTATGTGTGTGTGTGTTCTTCCCTAATTTACTTTTCTTTTTCCTACATTTATCTCAAATACTCTCTCTCTCTCTCTCTCTCTCTCTCTCTCTATATATATATATATATATATATATATATATATATCAATGTTTTTGGCATCTTTTTTTCATTTACTTGAAGACAAGCATACCTTCCATCACACTTTCCATGGGAGCGAGGGAATTAAATAAATATAAAGTGTACATCTCATTTAAGTCGACTTTTGTCCGCACTAAATATTCTTCTTGAATTCCTTGCACCAGCAGAATATTTTTTTTTATTTAACTAACGCGTTAAGCGTTATCTTCTAAAGATAGTCCATTTGAAATCTTTGACTAATTAATACGTATACTGTGAATTATATGTATAAATATACACACAGACATGCATCTGAAAAATATGTGGGGCCTTTGTGCGTAAGTAACAACATGTGTTTGAAAATGAGCATTTGCTAGATAGAACGTTTAGAAAATTAGTTATTCTGCAAGTTAGGTGTGAGTACCTTTTCTACAAGCTTAATAATATTTAGAGGAGATTATTGTAATGTAATGAGAGGTTTAGGAATTGATAGAGACATACGTAGTCACATCGAAGACGAAGGTCTCATTCGCATCGGTCGGATGAGAATTAGGTATCAACATATGACCCACAAATAGAACTAATCAATTATTAAGATTTTAATATATTGACTATGTCCTCCATGAAAGCAACATGATGAAAATATATATAAAAAAAAAAGACCAGAAATGAAGAGGTTGAATCTTGATTATATAGTTTAGACGAGGATTTAAGACCACTCGTAGTATAAATAGATATAAATTATGTTCACATTTTAAAGAATTAATTGTTTTCCAAAAGAAGTAGATTTTGCTTGCTTACCTCAAGATCGTTTCTGAACTAATGACAATGGTTTGCTGAAGCAATCAAGAACGTCCGAACAGACACGAGTGTTCCAATTTCATTGCATTTACTAGTATAAATTATAATGCTTTGACGTTAAAAAATATATGTCAACATAATGAAAATCTCATACTAGTATTTTTGCACACCCAATATGTGTGCTACATAAATATATTATAGGAAATTTTGGTACAGATAATCCATCCTATTGATTTTCATCTAAAAATAAACCCAACATTAAATTTTTCTGAATAAATTCAACTATAATAAGTATTTTCAAATTAGACCGATGTATGCAACTTTTAACCTATTCAATAGGTTAAAATTTCTTTCTTTTTATTTTTTTCTTCTCTTTTTTTTTTTCTATATTAGTAAATTATTTTACACTTTATAACTCAAAAATTTGAAAAATCCCAAGAAGTTCTTGATAAGATAATTAAAAACAAAAACAAATCGCAATAAAAAAAGATTGTATTAAAAAAGTCATGTTACTACTTAGTATTAAAAAAGAATGTATTTAAATTGAAAATTTCTGAAATTATAAATAAATTAATTAACAATTAAAATTAAATTATTCAAACAGATGAAAATGCTTAATAAATAATTAGTCGAGATTTTAATTGCATTTTTCTAAAACTTTGATTATATTTTATATAAAATTAAGTTCAAGTAGTTTTTTTATGCAATTTTGGAGAGATTCCTTGTTTCGATTTTTCGTATTTTTTTATGTTCGAGATATATTTAATGTTTAATTAATATAATAAGAGTAACGGAATTTTTTGAACATATTATTATTTAGGGTAAAATACACTATACCCCGTGTGATTACGTTGAAATGCAAAATACATGTATATGCTTTTTTTATTCCGTAAAACTCCCTTGTTCTCGTTAAAACTTAGCAGCTTTCCCTCAATGTTGCCGAAACTTAGCCCATACCATTCGGTATTGTTCAAAATGTAGCATTATACGCCCAAATATAAGGGCGCATCATTAAATAAACCACGGGGGTATATTGTGCTATTGATAAATCACAGGGCCGTTTATGCTTATTTTTTAAACAACATATGGATTATATGCAATTTCGACTACCTTTTATTTTTTAAACTTTGATTTATTTTTATTTATAACTATTTCATCAACAATACATCGACATATTTTATTTATTTATTTTCGTAATGTTTGAGTTATTAAGGTTTAAAATAATTTACTAAAATAGAAAAATAGAAGAAGTGAAAAACAAAAAATAAAAATAAAAGGTAAGAAATTTAACCTACTGAACAGGTTAAAGGTTACATGGGTCTAAATTAGGGGTGCTAAAACCAACCCGATCCGCTAACCCGACATGAACCGCACCCGAAAATAGCAGCTTTGGATTAGCATTTTCGACCTGTTTAAGTAAATGGGTAAACCCGAACGCAACCCGAATATTAAGTTGATCTAGGGTTGGCAGTGGGGCGGGGATTCCCCGTCCCCGCGGGGATCCGCCCCGAACGGGGCGGGGAATCCCCGAGATTTTGTCCCCGCGGGGCGGAGACGGGGAATGATTTTTCCCAGTGGGGATCCCCGCCCCGTCCCCCAACCCCCTTTTATAATATATATAATATTAAATTATAATTTAAATAATAGTAATATGAAATGTAGATTAAATAATATTAATTTATACAAATAATATATAAAATATAATTTATATAATATTTATAACAAAAATATATTCAATATTTATATATTATATTAAGAATATTACTCTTTCTAAGAAAAATTAAGGGGCGGAGAATCCCCACGGCCACGGGGAATCCCCGCCCCGTCGGGGACGGGGATGGGGACGATTTCGTCCCCGAATGCATCGCGGGGACGGGGACGGAGATTAGATCCACGCCCCCGCCCCGTTGCCATCCCTAGTGGATCGGGTTAGGGTTCGAGTTTTCAACACGAAATCAACCCGTTTATCAACCCATTTAACACAAATAATATAAATTATGAAAAATATCCTTTAAAATAAAATGAACTGCTTTTTAATTATATGACTTGTATTATTTGGAATTTTAATTGTTATTGATTTTTTTTTAAAAAAAACACCCGCTTTGTTTCTCTATTGTTTGATTAATTTGGGTTTCTGATTATTTAGTTATTTTTTCTTTTTCTTTTTATTTTAAACGGGTTGGCGGTTTAATAGGTTATAGTTGGGTTAAAGCAGGTCGGGTTACGGTTCGATATTTCAACCGTTTAAGTAAACATGTCAGGTTATGAGTTGAAGTTTTCAACCCGTTTATGACCCGTTTATTAAACGGGTTGAACCCTAATGTGATCCAACCCGACCTGTTTACCACCCCTAGTCTAAATACCTATTGTGTTTGTTCAGAAATGTTTTAAGGTTACCAATAGGATTGATTATTTATATCAAATTTTCCTATATTATATTAATTTATGTTTTTAGTTACTTGTGAAATTACAATATTAAGTTTAAATTTATTTTATTTTTAAGTATATAAATATTAATTTTTTAGAGGATATAATATAAATGTATTTACAATCAATGGTAAAATAGTAATTATGATGATTTTCATAGCAATCTATTTGAGAACAGTTACTCTAAGGAAACACACATCCTTACATGTGTTTATTTAAACTCACTAACCAAACACGAATTTTATTTATACCCATTAATTTGTATTATATAAACCCGTATTTAATTAAACCCTCCTAAATATGAACATATCAACCAAACGAGCACTTCGAATCACGTATAATCCATTTAAAGAAAACTCAAGTTATCTTTTCCGTCGCTTTATTTTTCTGGCTGCGACTCTAACTACGAAAATTTGCCGTTTCCTAGTGGTAATCCAGTGTTTGTAGAAATTCAGGCCAGGCCTCCGGTAATTTATCCGTCATCGAGGCCCGGTATAAGCTTGATGGGGTTCATTCCTAAAACCAATTGGTGTTAGGAGGAGTGACCCATCAAGCTCATAAACCATTTTAATTTCGTCACAATTTTTCGGTGTGGGACTATCTCCTCACACGTGACTTCTCAACACTCCCCCCTCACGTGTGATCCCATTTCTTTTAATCGGACGGGAGCGCCATTCTTTTAGAACCCGCCATATATTTCTTTAATCGAGTCGGATCTTTCAGCTCTGATACTATGTAGAAATTCGGGCCTGGCCTCCGGTAATTTATCCGTTATCGAGGCCCACGAACACAAGCTACACATGAGGAGGGGTCTCGGTATAAGCTTGATGTGGTTCCTTCCTAAAATCAATCCACCAGGGCAATAATAATATTGATGCAAGATACAAAAAGGGAGGGAATACTTTCTTTTTCTTTTTCGCCATTTTTCACCTATGAATTTTTAATTTACCCACTTTATTCGTCCACTCTATGTGATCGAATATTTCTTTCAAACATGAGTTATAGACAATGTATCAACTCTATGAATCCATTTTATTTGCGATTTTGTTTGAATCTAGAAAGAATACTTAAATAGATTAAGACTTTACTTCGTATTTGATTTTAGGAAGGAACCCTATCAAGCTTATACCGGGACCACTCTCATGTGTAGCGTGTCTTCGTGGGCCTCGATAACGGATAAATTACCGTAGGCCAGGAATTTCTACATGGTATCAGAGCATGAAGATCCGACTCGATTAAAGAAATATATGGCTTACCGTATTTACATGGTATCAGAGCCCAATTACCGTATTTTGAAAAGAATGGCGTTCCTGTCCGATTAAAGAAATGTGCTCACACGTGAGGGGGGAAGTGTTGAGAAGTCACGTGTGAGGAGATAGTCTCACACCGAAAAATGCAAAGAAAATTAAATGGTTTATAAGCTTGATAGGTCACTCCTCCTATCACAATTGGTTTTAGGAAGGAACCCCATCAAGCTTATACCGGGACCCCTCCTCATGTGTAGCGTGTGTTCGTGGGCCTCGATAACGGATAAATTACCGAGGCCAGGCCCAAATTTCTACACCTGCGTTTTATCGTCGTTTTCAACCCTTTGGGCCGTGAAACAAAAAAACAAGTCGAACCGTAACGGTAAACATTAGTTAGAGGATTAGTCCAATTGGAAGTTTGTGGTCGTCTTGTGAAATTTTGTTATTGGGCGTACGCCCCTGGGCCCACACATGAAAATAGTTGGCCCATATAAATTGACGAGGTTTCTATCCCGAAACAAATTGGTGATAGGTGAAGTACGCATCAACATATAAGCTAAGCCAGTCTCTTCTCAATTATCTGATGTGAAATACATGTGACTTATTAGGGTTACTGTTTAGGGGGAATGAACACCCTTTCATCAATTTAGTTAGTCGGACTATGAGGGCTACGATGTTAAGTTTCGATTTAGGTCGAACTTAGTAAGAGTATGAGGACTACTGGCGTCATTGTGTAGCGAGAATGAATACCTTTCATCGACGAAAGAAAATAGTCAATGATATATTACTTTATTTAAAACATATTCCATGTTAATAATTGAGGATTGCTGTACATGGTATCATCGTACGCATGAGTAGCGATAAGGGTTGCAAAATGAGTTAGGCAGATGTCCCATTGCTTCCGCTATTATGTTATTATCAATAGACAACCTCAATTTTCAACAAAGACAGCTCCTAGCTAATTATAATATATGTAGATATATATAATATATTGAATAATATTTCAGCCTAATCGAATGACACGGAATAGTAAACATCATTGAAGTCCTGGAAATTATATACATTGGATCTGAAGGAGACAAACAAAGCCGATCAACTTGTAAGCTTCTGCCATGTAACCATCCTTCAGTACGTAAATCTTCAAATCCAACAATATTCAAAAATTGTACAATTTTCACCTTCTAATAATGGTAGAACTCTAATTCGGCACACAAAATATTTAATCCTCGAAAGCCAGTAATATTATGGAAAGCTCTTGCCTGGGCTGGGCCAAACGTATTAAGCTTATTTGTATTTCCGAATCGGCCAACTCCCATTGTGCTTTGGCGGGTTTTTTCCCATATATATATTCAACTTTACTTGTTCGACAAATGGAAATGATTTAATATAAATGGAATGCCTAATTCAGAGGTAGACGATATACACTCATCAAGAACTATTTATTACATAGAGAAATAGATAGCTCCAAGTTTAGTTCTTGCGATGATAGTACTGATGAAACTGCTTCGCTGATCTCACTAGTCGAAGGCGCATAGTAGTTTTTAGTAGTACGATGAAATTGATGCGTCGAAGATAAAGATAACGATAGTTCACAGCCATCCTTCTTAATGGCATATTGCTCATTGCCTGAAGAAGCCTTAAATGAGTTCACCTGGGAAGTAAAATGCAACGACAAAAATTCAGTGTAAAGTAAGCTTGGAATAGTTGCATAAAGAATGTCACATAGAAAGAAAGGAAAAGAGAAATAGCTAAGAGGCAATCAATTGTACCTTGAAAAAGTCTGAAACTGTTGCTACTGCAGCTTCTTCTGCATTCTCAGTAGGGTTTTCACCTTTTTCTTGAATATTATAATTACTAATATAATTCCTCCTCTCCCTCTTCTTTATTATTCTACCAATGCTCTCATTACCAGCCAACGTCTTCTTCTTACCTTCACTGTGTGGATTGGTGAGTACAAGCCTTGTTTGGCTGCAATATTCTATATTGTTCGACTACAACACCAGCCTACTTTTTCATGAGCTCGTGCTCTAAATTGATATATATATATATATATATATATATGTATAATATTAAAAATTGACCCTCTCTCGAAATACGAGAAGTCTATATGGCCTTTTGCGTTTATGAGATAAAATTTAGCTGGAAAAAGAAGAATGAAAAGAGCTGCTGATAACAAGTAACCTTTTTGTGGGAGGAATGTTGAGGAGAGAACGATGATCTTCACTTTGTTCATGCGCAGCAGTAGAGCTAGTGATACAGATCGTCTCTGAATTGAAAGGAATATCTAGAATTATTTGTGAATAATAATATGCATTTAGAAGTAAGAGCATGCAGATAAAAGATCGAAGAAAACTATATACAAGATAGCATTCAAACGTAAGAACCAAGCGCATAGTACCTTTTCTGCTGGCATCTTTATTATTCGTGCTTCTATACATCTGACGCAAGATTTTCAAAATATGGTTTACATAAAGCTGAGACAATAAAATTGAGTTAAATAAAAAATAAACTTCAACCTGCAGATGGCTTTTCACATGAGAAATGGTGAGCCCTCTTACATCCATTAACTGGTGAATTAGTTTAGGCGTTGCTTCTGTACATACAAATCCAATCGAATATTCAATAACACAGATACGAAGAACATATTCTCAAAATTAAGGAGCAAGAAAAAATTAAGTAAAAATGTTATACCTTTTTGGCCTCCAAGACTTTCAATGGCATGAACAAAGCAGCTGTGAAGCTCAGCATTCCATCTCAAACGAGGCACCTTCGATCTTACGTATTGTCTTACTCCATTAACTCTTCCATAGCCAACCATAGTTGTATTTTTCTAGTGTTTTTTAACCCTAAACCAAGAAAAAAACGAATTTATGGGGTTGTCCTTAAAGAAACTGGGAAAACAAATAGGAAACCCCTCGAATCAAACTCCAAGCTTTTGCCCTATGAGTTGTGTTCTAACTAAAGATCGAAAAGGTTCGGTGAAGAGGTTCAAAATAAAAGAACTTGTGGATATGAAGATGTATAAACTCATGAGTTTCCTCATAAATCCTTGCGACGAAAATATAAAAAGATGAAATGATTACGAAACTACAAATATCACCAGCTGATGCGCTGCAAGTCAACAGTACTCTCTTGATGCTTTGCTTTGGCTGTCTCTACAATATTCTTAAATTATTAAATTCGATCATCATTACAAGATATATACACATACCTAGCTTTCTCTATACCATATTGTTGGCCTTGGGCAAAGTTGTGACTTTTTCTTTTATCCCACAAAATGGCTTTTTTTTTTTTTTTCATTTTTAATGTGTTTTTTAAACAAAAATTTCAAATATAACATTGTCTTCTAACCTATATATAAAAAATAAATTAGTGTGCCGCTTGGGGTGGCGCATTTTGTACTTTTTTTTAGCTTCAAGAGTGCTTGATAATTTTATTTACCGAATGTTCTTAGACGATGAGCTGATATGCCTTAAGATTCACATAACGTTGACGTATCTCTTCTTGCTGTTAGAATCATATTTTCAAATTTGTTGACGCATTCTTGTATCATGCTCCAACGAATTGAGATTAATATTATTTCTTTAATCTTTTAGGATAAATTTGGTGTGGAAGATCATTGTCATTTGATATTAGCGTTGGTGTCGGCGAGGCGACACGATCTATAGCATCTACGCAAATAGATTTCATCTAATTTTTAATGTTTTTTTATATACGTTATAACTGGATAAAGAAAAATATATTATTAATATATACTATAAGCAAAATAGCATGCTTCGACCTTGGAGTCGGTAGTCCTGTTGAGTATTTTAACATCTAGTTCATAAAACTATACTATAAAGAACTATTTTATCTCCCATGTTCATAAATGGATCAATCTCCTCGGGTAATTAAATAGTAAGTATTTATGGCCTATGGGATGGGAATGACTATTTAAATTGCAGTTCAACGCTTCTACACAAAAACAAGAACAAGAGATCATTCATCCCTGTTCGATCACTAAATTAAAGATAGAAATACTCCCTACTATTACTTTTATTGTACAAAAGTAGCATTTATTGGGTTGTCAGAGAAGAAAGGAATGATGAAAATTCCTGAACAATTCAGTAATTACGATGGTAAAATGTGATGGGTGTTTTTTTTCAAGCTGGCTCGAATTATACATTGAAAGGAAAAGATGTAAAAGGACAGAATAGTGGAAGAATTTCTTGGAATCTGACATGCTATGTCTTACATGTACAGTCATTTTAGAATTTTCAGACACTCCGTAATTGCACGGAATAGCTTTGGTCAACCCTTTACAAGATTACTAAGGCTTATTTTAATTTTTACAAAAAAAAATATCAAAACGAAATTTGGTTTTGGAAGATTTCAAAAATAGGCGAATGTGGCACGAGCTGTGGCACTCGAAATCGAAACCCTAAATTCCTTTCCTTCTCTTTTCTCTCCTCCATGCACAATCACCTAACGTTGGCCAGATATTTAGTTGGAAATTTAAAATGAGCTTGGTGAATGACGAATTTATGAAGAGAAAAATGAGTGGAATCTCACCTTGAAAATGTAAAAGTAGTTTGAGCCTCCCTTAAATGGATGTTGTTTGTACTGATATAAACTAATTAAACAATATTATATATCACACTTGAATGGATGTGACCGGCAAAGTACACACGAATGCCGGATCAAAAACTAACGAATTTTATCAACCGATCATTTTGCTCAGGTGATAACTTTACATTTTTTAACTTCCAAGTAAATTCTAAAAAAATTAGAATTAAATACTGGAAAAATAAATTCTAATCCCATTAAATGAAGATAAGAGTTCTATAAAGAATTCGAAGAGAACAGTTGTTAGGATCGGTTTACGCGTTTAGAGGGGGGTGAATAAACGCTTGTCTCTTTTTCGGTTTGTCTATTCGAGGACAAGTACTCAATCAGTGACCAGTCAGTATAAGTGCGGAAAATGATACTGAGCGGTTGAAACCGATATGTGAATGAGTAAGTGTGTGTATATGTATGTGTGAGACCGGTTTGTTTCTGGAAGTTCGGAGTTAAAATCTCCTACGTCTCCCCTTCTTCCTCGCAAGGAAGGTTCACTAGATCTTCAGTTATACAACCTTGTACAACCTACCCAGCTGAATCTCAGCTCAAATCTAGTGAGTTCCCTAGGCAGTTGTTTACAACAATCCACCTACTTCAACAGCTTTTTACAGTCCGTTGGAAATGATAACTATAAACTAAGATCAGAAAAGAAATGTCTTTGGACTTCACTCTTGCTTTTGTGCTCTCCTCACAGTACTTGAGACTAGCTCGAATGTCGTCTTTTTGAGGATGAGATTTCAAAGTCGTAAAATTGTGAGAGTTCAGTGAAGTAAGAGGTCTTCTTCTTGCATCTCTCCTTTTATGCTTGAGGTTTGAAATTCAAACCGTTGTGAGATAGACTCTTCACTCTGATCGGTGCATTAATTGACTTTCCCAAAATGAGTCTGTCCAGTTTGTGCCGCAGTCTATCCTGTCACTTTGCTTTATTCCTTATTTGCGTTAGTTGACCTTGTCTATACTCTGGATCCGCAGCATTGCATTGAATGTCTGAAATTTCCTTTTTGTTTTAGCATGCTCTTATCTTGATTGTCCAATCTGTCACATGTCCGGTATAGCGTACTGTCATGCTTCCTGAATCCTTTTTCAAGATCGGTATCTTCAATCGGTATTCTTCATAATCTTTCGTGCTTGCGTCAGTCCGGTCACATATATACTGCTTTTAATCCTTAGTATAAACGATGCTTTAGGTCTCCGGTTTTCACATGATTAGTTAGTTGCGTCAACACCAAAACTGTTAATCCGAATGTTTGAATTCGTATTACTAACAATTTCCCCCTTTTTGGTGATTGACAAAACTTATCAGCAGAAAACCAGTTTTCATTTATATCAAGGAGAGATTGATACAAACAACAACTATTTGTATCCCTTGCTCTTAAATATCCGCTCTACCTCCTTCAGCTTGGCATCATCCTTGTATGCATCTTCCTTTATATCATGAAACCTCTTAAGATCGGCTAGCTGTTCCTTTGTCAGGTTGCAGGCTAGATGCCGTATACTGCTGCCATCATACTGTACTTCAACTGGACCAGTTTCGCTGACTGGTACAGCCGTAGTCTGTCTTTGTAAGACTGCATCCGGAATGAGTGCAGCTTCAATTGCAGCTCGTTTTGGATCTTTGTTTTTGACATAAAGTTTGGATAAAAACTTCTGAGGCTCAGATGAGCTAGAGCTGGGAGGTTGCTGTTTTCTGCTGTCGCTTGCAGTACTTTCCCCCTTTTTGGCAATAACCGGGCTGATTAGCTGAGTCAAGGCAGTCAGTTGTCCTTTGATGACCTCCATATCGGCACAGACATCAGAGGAAGACCGGTGATATCTTCCTTGAGAGCTTGAAACTGCTCATTATTATACTGCCGGTCACCGTTGATAGCCTTGCTGAGAACTGAGACTGTGCGATAAGTCTGCTTGACCAAGGAGATTTCTTTCGTTGAACCCATAATATCAACCGGTATGGATGTGATGTTGGGAGACACAGTCGATTGCGACTGTAGAGGGATTGAAGACTGAGTATTCTCCGGCTGCGGATTGGCGGAGACAACGATGGACTCAGTCACAATGGCAGATACGGGAATCCCCTGTCCCGTCGTTGTGCGGACTTCGGTGTTGGTTCCCTGCTCAGATTGAACCTCTACCGGTTGGGGTTCTGCCAAAGTAGCCGAAACAGTTTGAATGTTGTCTGGAGAGATCGGAGAGGAAGATCCAGTTTCACCATCAAAGGTGAGAAGTAGAGGTAGTTGATGAGGTATCTGTGTCTGAGGGAGTCCATGAGGCGGTGTCAACCTGGCTGGAATCGGAACCGGTAGTGGTAACGGTACAGACTGCCAGGGGAACGACGGAATAGGTTGCCTAAATAGCAAACGTTCCTCAGAGACCGGTTCGGATGGGGAATGGAGAACTGGACTTTGCACCAGTTGAGGAGATGCATGATCAGGTAGAACAGAGGACGAGGGCATGGGCGCGAGGACCAAAGCCGTTGTCATGAGGGAGACTTCCGGCGTCTGATCAAATGAGGCAGAGACTGAACCGGTTGGCGCAGCTGATGCAGCAGAGGAGGATGAAACATCCGACTGAAAGTTATCCCAGACTTCAGCATAGTAGACCTGCATACTCTACAGCTCTGCCTCCAGCCTAGTTAGAATTTGGAGCTCATGCACTGCATCTCGTCCTTCTGGCTGAAAGTTATCCCGGCGCTGTTCAATATAACTCGTTAGGTGCGCCATTTGAAGACTAACCCGGTACAACTCTCGTGCGTTCACCAAGCGCTTGATGGATTCTATGCCTAGTGCCTTTATGAGCTTCCCTTCAGTCTGTCTGGCCTGTTTTAGTCGGTCAGAGAGACCTTTGGATTTCCAGATCTTCTGGCTGTACGGGGTGAACCGAAAATCGACCCAATCGTCATAGGCTCGAAGATCGTCCGCAATCTTCTCCGCGATCTCTTCTCTGATGAGAATCCAGGCAGTTTCATCGACTGACTCTTGTCCTTCGGGGACAGCAATGGCTTTGCCCTTTCCTTTGTCAGTCGATAGAACTCGGGCTGGTTCATGAAACCTCACACCACTTTGTGATGTGGCAGTCCTGACCACCGAACCAGTTGTCTCCGGAGATGGAGTGACAGTGATGGTTGGTGTAGCTGCAGAAATCGACTGGGCAGGTTGTGTAGATTGTGTCGGTTTCTTTGAAGGGACTGACCCGGTCTTTAGCTTCTTGTTAGGCGCCATTGTCCTTGACTTGGTAAGCACTTTCCGGAGCGGCTGAGTGTCTTCAGAGGAGGAAGAAGACCCCAAAACCAGTTTCTTCTTGGAGGGTTTTGAGGAGACCTGCTTGTCAGTGACAATCTTCTTCTTTTTGAGCGCCGAGGATCTTGGTAGTGAATCGGTCTTCGACGATCCCAGAGAATGGTCAATAGTAGACTTCTTAGTGGGTTTGAGAATATTCAGATCTTCAGTGGCTTTTCGTTTAGCTGGTTTCTTTGTGAGCGAGGCTGTACTCACCATCTGGCGGATGGTATCAGCAGAGATGCAGTTTACAAACCCAATCAACTCAACTGGGCCAACATCTGCAATCTTGTGTTTGAGAAGGAAGGACAGTTGAGGCGCAAAATTCTTGATCTGCCTGTCACGAACTGGCAGTATTCCCTTTAGGATCGAGAAAATCACAGAAGACCAGTTGATCTTCATCCCAGTCACGATAGCCACCATGGCCTGAACCTTATCGCTTGTAAGCATATCAAACGAACCGCCTTCCCCAAGATTGATTTGGCAACAATATCGTGGAGCAGTCTGTATTCTGGTTTAAGAACCACTCGTTTGTCTGAGTCTTTAAATGTGGCCCCCGTTAAATACATCGTGGGCTTGAGACATTCCTTAACTTCATCGGAGACGTTGATGACGGTTTCTCCGGAGGTTGGCAGATTGAAAAGGTTTGCGAAGTATTCTTCCGTGATATCAAACTGATGTCCGTTGATTAGACACTGGAAGCGGTCTCCCACTATGAGTACGGTGTTGAAGAATTGATGCAGAGCCTCTGGGTAGTATTGCGTAGTGCAGTCGAAGAAAGTTTGAAGGCCGGTTTGAATTAGGGCTTCGAGGATGGGAAGAAATTCTTCGTGTTCAGTTTCCTTGCAGTTAGCAAAGTAGATTTGAAGTGCCATTCTTGTAAGTTCTTTGTGTACCGGTGCCACTGTTCTAAGAGTCGGATAGGGTTTCTGCAAAGAGGTTGGAGAGATTTTGGGGGAGAAGATGATGATTCGGCTTGAGAGAGAGGTAATGATGGAATGTTTTTAATTGAATATGAGTACTGAGTCTGTTAGCGGGATAAAGCGTGTATTTGCATAAAATGCATAGGACGTCTTGTCGCTTAGCTTTCCTCTCTCATAGACTGCGATATCATATCTCTGCAGTGTTGTCAGATTTCCTGCGAAAGTGTTATGATGAAATGTGTGCAATTGATGACGTATATTTAATAAGAACGATTTCGGTCAGTCACTGGTCTAGGTAATACTCCGGTATCAATACCGTTTTGTAGAAGGTGTCCCGGTTTTTTTCTTTTTGAAGAAGGCAGTTTAAAAAAAATTGTAGATATATTTGTGACGAGGATCAGTTTTGGGCGAAACTGATAGGAATAATGAATTTTGACCAGTATGAAAGAAATGACTGATTTAAAAAAGAAATAAAAGGCTTATTACGATCATCACTTTGCACAATTTGGTGTAGTGTCTAGGTCACCAGTTATACCAATTAATTTGATATAACAAAGTTCCCCCTGACTCTATGCCTAGGTATTTAGGATAAATCCAATAAACCTAAAGCATTTCGGAAGAAGAGAAACTTAGCTTCTGGTAGTGGTTTGGTTAGGATGTCGGCAACTTGTAGATCGGTTGAGATGTGTTCTAGGCGCACATTTTTCTTCAGCACGTGATCTCGTATGAAGTGATGTCTTATTTCGATGTGCTTTGTCCTAGAGTGAAATACCGGATTCTGTGTGATTGCGATTGCACTTGTATTGTCACAGAAAATAGGAGTGTCTGTTTCTTGTATTCCATAATCCTCCAGTTGATGCTGTATCCAAAGGATCTGTGAGCAACAGCTTCCAGCCGCCAAATATTCTGCTTCAGCTGTGGATGTGGCTATAGATATTTGTTTCTTACCAATAAATAAGTCGGTCACCAAGGAACTGACATGTGCCACTGGTACTTCGTCGCTCGATTTTGCAGCCTGCATAGTCAGCATCTGTATATCCATGCAGTGATAAGCTTGAGTCTTTGGGATACCATAGACCAACATTTACAGTCCCTTTGAGGTACTTCAAGATACGCTTTGCCGCAGAAAAGTGGCTTTCTTTTGGATCAGACTGGAACCGGGCGCACAAACAGACACTGTACATAATGTCCGGTCTGCTGGCAGTAAGATATAGTAGTGATCCGATCAGTCCCCGATATTTGGTAACTTCAATTTATACTCCATTTTCATCTTTGTCCAGTTTGATTGATGAACTCATAGGTGTTGTGGCCTGTGAACAGTTTTCCATACCGAACTTTTTGAGCAACTCCCTTGTATATTTGGCTTGATTTATGAATATACCGTGCTCCGTTTGTCTTACTTGGAGTCCCAAAAAGAATGTGAGTTCACCCATCATACTCATTTCAAACTGATCTTGCATCATTTAGAAAATCGCTTACACAGCTTAGGATCAGTTGATCCAAAGATAATGTCATCGACATAAATCTGAACGATCAACAGATGCTCTCCTTTAGTGAATCTGAATAGTGTTTTATCAACACTTCCGATTGTGAACTGATGATCAGTCAGAAACTTCGATAGCGTTTCATACCACGCTCTTGGAGCTTGTTTTAGTCCATAGAGAGCTTTCCTTAAACGATAGACATGGTTAGGATACTCATGGCTTTCGAAACCGGGTGGTTGAGCAACATACACTTCCTCAGAGATTGTACCATTCAGAAATGCACTCTTGACATCCATTTGATATACTTTGAAGTCCTTATAAGCTGCATATGCCAAGAAAATCCGTATGGCCTCCAGTCTTGCTACTGGTGCGAATGTCTCATCATAGTCTATTCCTTCTTCTTGTCTGTATCCTTGAGCAACCAGCCTTGCCTTATTTCTAGTGACAAGTCCATCCTCATTAAGCTTGTTCTTGAATACCCATTTCGTACCAATTACAGTTTGTGTTGGCTTTGGAACAAGAGTCCAGACTTGATTTCGTTCAAACTGGTTTAATTCTTCCTGCATAGCTTCTATCCAGTTGTCATCCTTGAGAGCTTCATCGACCTTTGTTGGTTGAATCTGTGATATGAACGCATGACTGAATAGATTTGGGTTCGACTGTCGCCTTGTTTTTATAGGTGCAGCAGGGTCTCCTATGATCAATTGCTGAGGATGATTTAGCTTTGTGCGATTCCATTTGATGCGTTCCCCCTCAATTGATTCCTCCGGTGTTTCTTGAGTCCCTGTATAAGTTTCACCTTCTGAGCCAGCTTCATGCCCGGTATTATATAGGCTGATTGTTTCCACAGGTTCCATCTGTATTTCGGTGGTCGCATTTTGAATATTAGTTTCTTCTACAATAGGTATTTCTGTCAGCTCCAATACTGGTTGATTCCTTTCTTCATCACTTTCATCTTCAAAATGAGGTCTCTCCAGTTGATTGTTTAGACGATTGATATTACTGGGGGTTTGGTTATCAGTTTCTGACTCTTCAAAGACTACGTGTGCTGATTCCTCAATAGACAGAGTTTTTGTGTTGAAAACCCGGTAAGCTTTGCTGACTGAAGAGTACCCAAGGAATATTCCCTTTTCAGCCCTTGTATCGAAAGCTGAGAGTTGATTCTTTCCATTGTTGTGGATGAAACATTTGCTTCCAAATGTCTTGAAGTAACTGATTGTGGGAACATTTCCGGTCCATACTTCGTAGGGTGTCTTGCCCTGTTTCTTGCAGATCATGGACCGGTTCTGTGTGTAGCATGCAGTATTGATGGCTTCTGCCCAGAATTTATGAGAGATGTCTGCATCTGCCAACGTTGTTCTGGCTGCTTCCTTGAGAGTTCTGTTTCTCCTTTCAGCAACTCCATTCTGCTGTGGTGTCCTAGCAGCAGATAACTCATGGCGTATACCATGGTTCTCAAGAAATTCGGTTATCGTTATATTCACAAACTCAGAACCCCGGTCACTACGGATCCGGTTTATGTTACCATTTTGTTCATTTTCTATTCTTCTGAAGAGCTTTATTAAGTTGACTGGTGTTTGATCCTTGGATTTTAAAAATACTACCCAGGTGTACCTAGAGAAGTCATCTACAACTACGAGTGTGTATTTAGCGCCACCAAGACTGACTACCGGTATAGGTCCAAATAAATCCATGTGAAGTAAGTCTAGACACCGGTTTGACTCTATACTCCCTTTATTCTTAAAAGTTGACCTGATTTGTTTACCTAACTGGCACGCTGTGCAGTGTTTATCTTTTGAAAACTTTAATTAGGTAGACCTCTAACCAGATTGTTTTCCCTAAGGGCTGATATAGTCTTAAAGTTTAGGTGACTGAGACGTTTGTGCCACAGCCAACTCTTGAAGTTATAAGCTATTAGACAAGTTTGGATGGATACCGATTGATCTCCCCAGTGGACTCTATACGTACCCCCGACCTTATGACCGGTTATCAGTATGCGTTTCCCTTTGTCCTTGACAAAGCATTTATCCTTTTCAAAAGATATTAGGTAGTTATTTCTACATAGTTGACTTACACTTATTAGGTTATAATGGAGGTTTTGTAGTAGGTGTACATCTTTTAGGGTAAGATTCCTGTGAGTAATCACTCCCTTCCCTATTGTTTTACCTTTACCGTTATCTCCGAAGGTGATTGTCGGTCCGGTGTGTGCCCTAAGCTCCTTTAGTAGTCTTCCGTTTCCAGTCATGTGCTGACAGCATCCACTGTCCAGATACCATACTGATCGGTTCAGTTCCTCAATGTATTCCTGAAAAACATAAATATATATATATATATATATACATACATTGGTACCCAGTTTTACTTGGGTCCAGTATAGATTAGACTCTTAGGAACCCAGATCTGAAAGACTCTAACAGTCCAACCAGTTTGAGGGTCTATGAGATATTTAACGTTTCTAGTCCTAGTCATTCCAAATCTAGATCTTTGGTGCTGTCTATCCCGGTTTCTATACCCATAGTCATACCTCCGATTCCCCTATGTTCATGCCCGCTTGACATAGATCTGTTTCGAAAGGGCGCTGTTTTTGGTAATCTCCTATTATGTTGAAATCCTTTCTATATCCTAACTGGGGAATTAGGTATGTTGCTAGTATTATTAGCTTGCGAAGAACTGGCTGAGATAAACTTAATCCAGCCGGTATTCTTTTCTCTTGCTGTCGGTTCGCTTGATCCGGTTTCCCTAAACCCTAGTCCAGTTTTATCATTGCTAACCTTCAGATTACTCTGGATATTTTCTACTGTCTTCTTGGACTGACTCCAAGTCTTTACGATCGCATTTAGCTTATCGTTTTCAGTCCTTAACTGTACTATCTCATTTCTAAGTTCTCTAACTTCCTCATTCAAAACTCTTGTTTGACTAAAATCACTATCAGTTTGTTCAACTGATGCGATTTTCCCTTTTTGTTTAATTCTAGTAGAAAGTTTATGATATTCTTCAGCCATTTCTTGAAGAGCTTGAAGAAGCTCTTCCTTAGTAAAATCATCTGGTACAGAATCACATACCTCATTGTCGGTCATATTGGCCATAAGACATTCATGAGATTCCTGATCACTACCGGTATCTGACTCATCGCTGTCTGATTCTTCGGAGTCAGAGTCATCCCAGGTTTTTCCACTTTTGGCTACCAATGCCTTTTGATACTTCTTTGACTTGGCACCGGTTTTCTCCTTCTCTTTCTTTGAGACACGACAGTCGATCGCATAATGTCCTTTCCTGCCACATTTAAAACACGAGACATCAGTTCTTTCTGTTTTATTCTTTGAAAAGTTCTTACCTTCCGAACTGTTGCTTCGGTTTTTCTTCATGAACTTCCCGAATCTCTTTACGAACAGCGCCATGACTTCATCGGTCAGTTCTTCTGATGTTTTTGAAGTTGAAGTTTCTGGTGCTACGAGTGCCTTGACAGGTTGTTCTGTAACTGATTCTTCCATCCTCGTTTGTAGTTCGAACTCATAAGCTTTGAGATCAGCAAATAGGTCATGAACTTGTATCTTGCTGAGATCCTTTGATTCTCTCATAGCCATAGTCTTAACGTCCCATTCACGAGGAAGGGCCTTCATGATTTTGATGGCAACATCTCGGTTTTCTAACGTTCTTCCAAGAGCCGTGAGGTCGTTGATGATATTCATGAATCGGCTCTCGAGATCAGCCATTGATTCTCTCGGCTTCATTTTTGCGCTATCGTACTTTTGTATGGCAACAATGAGTTTGTTTTCCCTTGTAGACTCGTTTCCTTCACAGATTTGACAAAGTTTTGTCCAGACCTCCCTTGCTGTTTTGCATAGCATCACTTGTCTGAATGTTCCGGTATCCAGTGTTTTGAACAAAATGTCCTTGGCGACGTTATCTAGATTCATCAGTTTCTTCTCAGCCTCTGTCCACTCACTTTTTACTTTTGCAATCATTTGCGGCTGTGTGTTGTCTTGTGTATGTAGTGTATTGATCTTTTCTAGCTTTGGAGGTCCATCTGTGATGACATCCCACATATCTTCGTTCTGGGCAGCTAGATGGGTCATCATGCGAACTTTCCATTCCATGAAGTTTTCACGGGAGAACATCGGCAGCTTGCTTGATGTATTCATCTTTATCGGTTTGATGATTGAGTAAAACCCGCTCTGATACCACTTGTTAGGATCGGTTTACGCGTTTAGAGAGGGGTGAATAAACGCTTGTCTCTTTTTCGGTTTGTCTATTCGAGGACAAATACTCAATCAGTGACCAGTCAGTATAAGTGCGGAAAATGATACTGAGCGGTTGAAACCGATATGTGAATGAGTAAGTGTGTGTATATGTATGTGTGAGACCGGTTTGTTTCTGGAAGTTCGGAGTTAAAATCTCCTACGTCTCCCCTTCTTCCTCGCAAGGAAGGTTCACTAGATCTTCAGTTATACAACCTTGTACAACCTACCCAGCTGAATCTCAGCTCAAATCTAGTGAGTTCCCTAGGCAGTTGTTTACAACAATCCACCTACTTCAACAGCTTTTTACAGTCCGTTGGAAATGATAACTATAAACTAAGATCAGAAAAGAAATGTCTTTGGACTTCACTCTTGCTTTTGTGCTCTCCTCACAGTACTTGAGACTAGCTCGATTGTCGTCTTTTGAGGATGAGATTTCAAAGTCGTAAAATTGTGAGAGTTCAGTGACGTAAGAGGTCATCTTCTTGCATCTCTCCTTTTATGCTTGAGGTTTGAAATTCAAACCGTTGTGAGATAGACTCTTCACTCTGATCGGTGCATTAATTGACTTTCCCAAAATGGGTCTGTCCAGTTTGTGCCGCAGTCTATCCTGTCACTTTGCTTTATTCCTTATTTGCGTTAGTTGACCTTGTCTATACTCTGGATCCGCAGCATTGCATTGAATGTCTGAAATTTCCTTTTTGTTTTAGCATGCTCTTATCTTGATTGTCCAATCTGTCACATGTCCGGTATAGCGTACTGTCATGCTTCCTGAATCCTGTTTCAAGATCGGTATCTTCAATCGGTATTCTTCATAGTCTTTCGTGCTCGCGTCAGTCCGGTCACATATATACTGCTTTTAATCCTTAGTATAAACGATGCTTTAGGTCTCCGGTTTTCACATGATTAGTCAGTTGCGTCAACACCAAAACTGTTAATCCGAATGTTTGAATTCGTATTACTAACAACAGTATACAAATATTTAAATAATTTAAACAAAATTCCAGCTATCGAATTCGAATTGAATTCAAGAAGAATTTTCACGAGACTCGTCGTTGTGACATGACTGTTTGATTCAAGAGACTCGTCGAAGAGTCGTCTGTCTCTCTGGCTCAAAGAGGCTTCTGATATCCATAAAAAATGGATTATTTTATTCTCAGCTCAGCCGAGAACTTCACTTAGTTTCAAAAGCACAAGCAACGTAAAGAGATATGTTCTTGCAAATAGTTCAATTTCCGTTGTTGTTGCCTTTAGTTTGCTACCTAGTATTTCGAATTATCCTGAAAGCAGTTGCTCTATAAACCTCTATCACGATTTTGAGACAACGAATCTATTTTAAGAAAATATTGTTGGACATTCGCACCGATAGTACCCTGAGAGCGCTCCCCCCAGCACGCTACTGTTCTTCCCGGCGAGCATTAATTAGCTCCCGGGCTATGAATTAGTTCATCATAGTCCAAAAGACAATTCCCACAAGACAAATTGAGAGTCTGAGAAAACAATATTATTAGAAACATAATTTTAATGGAAATATAATTTTAATTAAATTACATATATTTGTAAGTATATAGAGGAAAATTGTTTTATTATAAAATTAGAGGTAGAATAGTAATCAACTAAAATAGATAGGTAAAATTGAGAATATTCATCATGAAAAAGAGATCGTGGGTGATTTTCTTTCAATTCAGTAATTATATTTTTCTAATAAAGTTTAACTGACTGACCAAATTGATAGTTCCTAGCAAGACTAAATAGTATAGATAATCCACTCCATATATTATCAATAGTAATTCTATTGGCAACACCCTTTTTTTTATTTGCACCCCTAATTAATATTTAGAGTAAAAAATTAATTACTTACCAATTATATACCTCATATAAAAGGAAAAATGGGTTCAATGTTAATAATTTAATTAATATGTATAGTAATATTAAATAAATATTTGTCAATTGAAAAAGGCGATTTTAATATTAATAAGTATTTAATTTGTATTTTAAGTTTGAAATAAAAACTTATTTAATTTAAAAGCTTATTCAAATTAGATTTGTCAAACATATATGCGGTCCCTGCCGGCCCTTTACCCGCCAATTGGTGGGGCGGACGTGGGTAGGGCCGCCTTCTGGCACTGAGAAAGTGAGATCCACCCTGTCCCTTGGGCGTTCCTCGAACCTGGCAGCCACCAGAAATAAGATAAGAAAAGAGGAAAATTTTTTAAAAGATGAACAAATAAAAAAAGAACTTTAGTTCGAAACTATTTGTAATTTAAGACCAACTCTTTAATAATAATAATTTATTCATTTATTACAGTTAATTCCACTTAAAATTTAATGAAACTTATATAATTATTTAAACATCTATTATTAATATAAATATTATTATTTTTAATAGTTGCGAAACTTTTTTTAATTCTAAATGTGTCATTGGTTAAAATGACTTAATTATATTTTTTTAATAGTCTATGCAGTTAATATTTTTGATTTAATGGAAAATAAGCTAATAAAATAATGTTTGTTGAATCATATGATTATTTAAAAATTACAATTATAAATATCAAGTGTTTGTGGTGTAAAAGGTGGTATATGGGAGTGTAGCGGGTCTATAATCAATCATGTAAACTCGATTTTATTAGAAATAAGAAGAAAATAACGTACAACTATAAACCAGCCAACCCTACTAATAAAATAAGAAAATCAAACCTAAAAGCTAATATACGATGAAATGTACTCAATTACCGAAGTGATTTAAAAAGAAAAGATAGAAAGAATATTAGCATTCATCATGAAGTGAACAAAATTCAATGGCTATCGAATAAACTTTTGACTTTTGTCACGTCAACTCATGTGCGTATTATATAATGTAATAGATGATTGATGATGATAATGGGATATAGTAATTGGTATAAGGGGCAATTTCCCACAGGCCCTTGTCAGTAATTTATTACATCATTCAGGCCCTGTCAAAATTTTTAATAGTTTAATGGACCAACTTTATGTAAATAGTAGTTAAGGATTATAAATATGATTTGACGAAAAAACTATTCTTAACATTTTATAATAAGGTTATTTTACGGCCACTTTCAGTTATGCAGTTAGATTATATTGTTATATTCGTAACGTAAACTGTTATTTTCCATCAATTATCTGTTACTATGATACAATAAAATGCTATCGAGAATTTTATTTATGAATCTCGTATTGCCAGTGAATCGAGCTCCGAAATTTCGAATGCCCATCAACCAATCAATTTCAGCGTGTAAGGTAGGATGTATTGTATTTTGGTATTGAGTATTGACGACGCAAGATGTAAGATTTTGCAATGAATTTTTATCTTTATATTTAGGATCCTAATTCGCGAAAATAAGATGAAATTAAATTTGTTTTTGGCAACGATTAGAGCTAACATGTATAAATTCCAAGTACTCATAGTACAGGCAGCATGGTGCGGCACCTTGTTTGCTCGTTCGTCTGATATTCATCATTTAATTTCTCGAAAATACGATCGACCCCAATAATTTGGATATTTTTTTACTACGCCATTAGATTCGAAATTATGTGTCAATTGTTAACTCATAAACCGTAAGTGGTGTAATGCATGTGGTATGAAAGACATCGAAATCAAGCTGAAATCCAGATGTTCATGAATTGATCCAGGTGTTCGTGAATTGAGGTAATGATCTGTTACTAAATTAAAAACATTTGTTACTATGTCAAGCTTTATGGTACTAGCAGATTATAGATTAGATTATGGTATATCGATAATAAATTTATATTGTTATTGTGCAACGACTAACCGTTACTTGGAGTATAAAAAATGTTATTGAAATATAATTAATTGCCACCGTGTAAATATCAAATGTTACTATGTGTGTAAATAATTAGTTATTATAGGCAGAAACATCCAATCCGTACACAATGAGAAGCAAAAAAGTGACCAATTGATATCAACTAGACAAAAAGGACAAATTGATTGCAAATAGACAAAAAAGACAAAAAAGAATGTTGTAAACATTAAATTGCTTTACCCAATCGGGGAGCTTGCTCATAAACCCAAACCTGAAAATACAATAACATACAGAAGTGAAAAATCACAAATGAAGAACAAGCATGAAACTAGAGAGGAATGACTTACCATTAATCCGAGGGTGCACCCTTCTATATATCGTGGATTTTGTAAAATCGACTTCGTCAAAAATGAATGGACAGCCTTACCCAGGCATAATCCTTCACCTCGTCCAGCCGATCGATGTACTCAAATACAAACGTCGGGAAACAATAGTTCGACGTGGGGAATAAAATACAAATAAAGACTAACCAAATATACATTCTGCTAAAGTCTTCTAAGCTGCTTCTATCCCCCAAACTCGATAATTCTCTCATTTTCTCAAGCACATCATCTCGAAACAGTCGAGATTTACCCGGAAAGCACCTCTTAACAAAATGAACCTCACTCACAGCTTTATGATTCAAGTCTACAAACATCCCCCTCGCCCTTAAACACATAAAAAGAGAAAACTCTAAAACGGAAAAAAGGAATTAAAGTATCATTCCCGAATCTAAAAATTTTAATGTCGGGGGTAAAGCTTTTCATCATACCCACGAGCCTGCCACTTGGTATTTCGCACGGGACGACTGAGGTATGAAGCAGTTGGCGTCCAAAGAA
Source organism: Craterostigma plantagineum (assembly GCA_027422505.1). Classification (NCBI taxonomy): domain Eukaryota; kingdom Viridiplantae; phylum Streptophyta; class Magnoliopsida; order Lamiales; family Linderniaceae; genus Craterostigma; species Craterostigma plantagineum. The sequence goes on along the minus strand of JAPQWV010000003.1, from coordinate 26,740,537 downwards.
CCGCCTCCTTATGCTCATCACTTGCTCGATTATAAATCGCCCCGACCATGTCAACGAAATATTTCGGTTGACATCAGGCTCGTGGCATGGCTCTCCCTTCATTAGAACCCTTCGGCTGTTTCGAAACCTTCGCATTCGTTGCTTCCTTTTGCAGAAACCGTCGCTTTTACCGATTTCTCATTCGAATCCTTCGCCATCACCTTCTCTCTTTCTGCGTTCAACCTTTTCTCCTTCGCCGTCGTTGCAACCTTCGATTCGGGGGCCATTGTCGTCGTAGTTGCTTTTTTTCGATTTGGGGGCTATTGTCACTAATCGAGCCCTATTTGTTACTTTGAATGTGTAACTGTAAAAGTCTTTCATTAAAACGCGATTTTACCGTTAAAATATCATTTTCCAGATCTGTTATTTTTACTGATTTGTTATCTACATTAACTGATTAGTTACTAAACGTTAACAATTTGGTATCAGAGAAGTATAGAATTGTTATTTATTGTGAATATTGTGTTAGTCAGGTACTGCTTTATAACATGAGAATTTAGGGTCGGTTATTTCTCAATTTTCGACAATTAAAGGTGAGATTCCACCACTAGATTTTCGAATTGGGTTTGAAGTAATATTTCGGTATAAACATCAATAAATTTTCTTTAAAAATTGATGTCAATTTAACCTAATTCGGCCAGGTCAACATTTCTGCGTCTTTCAGCTTTTTTAGTGTCCTTGGCGATTTTCGTAACAAAGAATTGTTATTGAACATTGTACTGGTGTTCAATGATCAGTTACTATAGTTGTTATAACTGTTACTGTTTTTGCAACATATGTTACTTAAATTGCATGACGTGTTACCCAATTATCGTGTTCATAATCTTCAATATTACGTCGCATCAAAATTCTTCACAACTTCTTTCTTAAACTCAATAATTCTAGTTCATTATTAAGATTCATTATCAAATTTACTCAATTTCGTCTTAATTGGCCATTAAAATTGATATTTGGACCATTTATAACGAATGAGATTTTCGAAGTGGAATTTCATAATTATTCTTACACTATTAAATTATTCGTTTATTATAACTACCCACGAGAAATCGAAGTCTATCACATCTTATTTGCACCTTAACAACGATATCTCAGTCGGTTTTATAGTCCTAAAAGCAACCAAATTAAACGGAAGAGACGATGGCACATGAGTGTAATTTTTTGCAAATATGAAGGATAGAAATCTCGTTTCCCGTTAGTAGGTTCATTCTTTCTAATAGTTTCATAAATTAGGTCCTTGGGCCTAAGAGAAACTACAAAAGATTCCTGAACACTTATTGAAAATGTCTTATAGGGCCTGATCCGAAATTACCCTAAGAAGTCTATTATTCATGGGTTGACCTTAGAAGCCGCCGCTAGGATTTTGTCTTTCATTTGGAAATTACCACTATCGATTTGATTTCTTGAACTCATTAGACATTGATTTAGGTGGCTGTCTTGACTTAATTCCTTTTGCATTTTTTAAAATATTTAAACGCCACGTTAATAAAATACACTTAACTATAATAAAACTGATAAATAATTACTTTCGTGAAAATTATTAATGTTTATTTGTACTATTAGACTACGACTAGTCACGAAAAGTATATAATTTTATAATCAAAACTAACAGTATAAATTTAGAAGAATCATAACTAAAATATCTCACGTCTAGATTTCAGTCCATAAGCCATTAGTTCAAAGTATTCTTGAAAACTAAATTCGATCTTATTGGCTCTCAATCAATCCAATCTTAACCTTTTTATTTTAAATAATCTACAATATCAACATGCGAAGCTTTTCATTGAAAATATTGCTCGAAATGTTTTCACGGGTCCATCGATACTTGAATTCTCAGCCGAAATCCTTTATGGTGCATTTGGTATGCGGAATGATGTGTGGAAAACACGACGGAAAACTAAGTCAACGCATTAAACAACGATACTCTTCACTTCGATCGTTGTACCTTCTCACCTTTGCTTTTCTTTTTCTAACCGAATTCCGCAAACCATACGCACCCCTTAACTAATCGTTTATATGAATTAGTCATGGCGGCTATGATGCCATTTGATCTAACTTAACCCTGTCATATTTTGCCGGGAAACTTGAAGATTCCAAAAAACAATATTCAGATGAAATTGATGCTATCCTTTTTATTATTTTAAGAAAAATAATAGAGCTTGGGTAGTTGACTAGAATTTACAAATTGCAATGACGCAAAGGCAAAGCTGCCTGAAGGCTAAAGGAACTTCAAAAACAAAGGAGAAAAATATAAAGCAGTTGGGAACAATAATAATAATAATAATAATAATAATAATAATAATAATAATTAATAATAATAATAACAACTTACTTGCAGCCCTTCGATATATACGTCAGTGTGTGGAGGCGGTTGCAATTGTTGTTGGGTGGGAAAATATGTTGTCTGCTTGACCATATACTTATCTCTTACCTAATACCTTTTATCTTAATGTGTGAAGCTTGGATTATGTCTGATTGTTTCTTACAAAACGACTTATATTAATATAACGAGAATAAGTACGTACATTATGAGGCCGGGTTTTAAGACCGGACCGAGCGGTTCGGACCGGAAATCCGCGAACCGGTCCAAATTCCCGTCCGGTCTTAGAAATATAATAACAATATTGGTATTAATTTCACGGACTTGTTCTAATAGACAAAATAATCCTCTATCGCGATGGTTAGCGCTTAAATTTTCCGCCAGATCATTTTAATTTATTAAAAAATTACTTAAATGTTGCTCTATGGGCTATTCAGCTCAGCCCAAACTTATTTTTCTTTTTGCCTTTTAGTAGAGGAGGCAGCCCAATTTCTTTATTTATGAATATTTGCTTTCATTTAAAGAAAATTAAGAAAAAAAAAACTTCACCACCAAGCACTAGGGGTGCTAAAATCCAACCCGACACGAACCGAACCCAAAAGCAGGTTTGGGTAGCATTTTCGACCAGTTTAAGTAAATGAATAAATCCGAACCCGAATATTAAGTGGGTCAGTTTAGGGTTTGAGTTTTCAACACGAAATCGACCCGAAATCAACTCGTTTATCAACTCATTTTACCCGAATAATGTAAATTATTAAAAATATCGTTAATATACATAAAATAAGCTGCTTTTATATGACTTTTATTTGGAATTTTAATTGTTGTTGATTTCAGAAAAAAACAACTGCTTTGTTTTTCCATTGTTTCATTTAATTTAGATTTATGATTCTGATTATTTAGTTGATGTTTCTTTTTTCTTTAATTTTAAACGGATTGACGGGTTAATGAGTTATATTTTTGTTAAAACATGTCGGTTTAGGGTTCGATATTTCACCCGTTTAAGTAAACATGTCAGGTCAGGTTGAAGTTTCCAACCCGTTTATTAAACCGATTGAACCCGAATGTGACCCAACCCGACCTGTTTACCACCCCTACCAAGCAGCCACATTCAAGATAGGTCCCGACAAATCTATTGATTGACTTATATTTTGATAACTGAAATTTTTTTTTTGCATTTCTAAAGGCGCCGGTTTTCTACTGGTTTGACTCCAATTTTAACCTTAAACCATTAAATTTTTTTCCGTCCGGTTCGAAAACCCTAAAATATTTTCGATACTTTCACGAACTCCGATGAACAATAACTCCAATCAACTTGCAAAACGAAGATAAGTTGTAATCGTTGTTGTAAAAAATCGGCCTAATTAAGCGACGGCCGGGTACGCTCCAATCGGACGGTCGTTGCGGCAAACATTGCCTAACCAGCCAACCAATTGATAATTTAAACAAATTAATAGGCAATTAATCCGACTAACTTCCCGATTAATAAGTTTATTTTTTTGGAAAATACAAAAAGCTGAATTTTTCTACCAAATGTTGCATTGTTGCGATTGGATTTTTTATTTAGAATTTTTGGATATATTCGATACACCTTTAATGTGGTCGAATTAGCAAAATAGAAAGCGGCCCTAGGCCGTCTAGGCGTTAGGCACCCCGGCCTCTCGATTAGCACCTAGTGAATTTTCAACCTTGCTTCTAATAGTGGAATTTTAGTAGTATTACTAAAGTGGCATAGTAAACGACACCAACGTATTGAAATAAATTTTCATATCTTATCTCTTTAAATATTTCTCTTTATAATCATACTCTTATTATAATAACTAGTATATTTTCAATGTATGTGCAAATATATTTTATATTTGAATATTTTATATTAATAATTATGTTACTTTAAAAAAATAAAATTTTAAAGTAAGGATAAAATTGTGATAAATAAAAATATTAAAGGTAAAATGGTAAAAAACTTGACAAACCAATTCACAGTATTTTTGACCGCATATACACTTTATATAAGAGTATAGATAATTATTCATAAAGTATAATAATCTCATAATATAATACTTGATCATCGCTGCACACAATTCCTAATCTTAATTTGGGCTAATTTAATTTTGCTATTAGTTTAATTTAATAGTAATAAGGTATGTTGATGTGGCAATGCCACGTGAGTGGTACTGGGTAAGATTTCTCCTTAATCATAATTAATATTTGTATAACAATCATCACACTAAATAATAATTAATATTTTGAGGTTGGGGACTCAATGCGAACCAACATACCTTCCACTTGCTACTAATTTATTAATAATATTACGGTAATTGATGGAGTGGATATGCCACAAATTGCCTATCAATGATAAGATCCTCCAATGCTTAGAGTCGGTTCCTAAGTCTAAAAAATTATTCTATTGGAAATCTGTAAATCATTAGGAAAATAAAAAAAATTACACAGAAAGACTTTCCAGCATTTTATACGCAAAAAATAACTTTGGTTTTTTAAAACATGAATGAAATGGAAATTTCGAACTGCACAGCGAGATTAAGACAGAAAGAAGGTTACACACAACGGTCATTATTTGTGAGTAGTTTTCTCCTTTTTCCTTTTTTTGTCTATCTAATTAGTTAGTCAGCTTCACCTTAAGTTATTATTATCAAGCACTTAATTGCCTAGTTATAACCAAACACGTTTACTTATCGGATTTTAACTAATGTAGATCTTTCCCGAGTCAGCACTCAGCAGTCATTATAAATTTCATCGCTATCCAAATAAATTAACAATTCTTATGTGCTTAGATTTTGACATGATATATTTTATACCATATCTCATGTATATTGAAAAACTAATATGTGTATTTTACAACATACACATGACGGCATATCATCTTTTAAACTCATAGGGGGTCGTTTGATTCGTAAATAAGTTATAGGGTGTGTAAATAAGTTACCACGTACTCCCTCCGATTTTATGTACATGTTGTTTAAGGTTTTTTTCACTTATATTAAGAAATAGAATAAAATGTACAATATACCCCTAATAATTTTAATGAGAGTTAATATACTTATTGGAAGTTGTAATATTGAAAATCATAAAAAAAGGATAAAATTGGAAATATGATAAATATTTGTATTGAAATCTGTAAAAGACATCTACAGTAAAACCTCTATAAATTAATACTCTATAAATTAATAAACTCTATAAAATAATAAAATCGTCCGGTCCCTGTCACGACCCACTTTTCCTATAACTAGTTTGACGGATTTTTCGCAACGTAAGCTGCGGAAGACCCTATTTAAAAAAAAAAACTCTTATTTAATAATTTAATATTATACACTCGCACACATTTATTTCGCACACGTCCCGTTATGCAAACATTATAATCTAAAAGACCATAGCCCAATATGTTAAAATATTTAAAACACACTGATAACACCCCTCAGGTCGCATCCATGTACGCCCAGCCCTCAAAAGTACATGGAGTCACCGCCATCAGCCTGCCTTAGTCGTGACGTGTCTCAACGTCCGGCTCGTTCGTACCTACAACACATAAAACGTGGAATGAGATATAAAGCTCAGTAAGTGGAAATATGCATGTATGCACGTGCCAACTAGCAAAGGCATCCGCGCCAGTGCTTTCTAATACTCACATACACATATCATTCTTATTTCTTTCTCATTTCTTTTTCATTTATATCAGGGCCCATAGCTAACTTACTACTCGCACCACCATAACATGGGCTCAAATCCTTTACGGATAAAAATACGATAGTGGTCCACTCTGGCTAGGATAAAACTAGGGTTTATCTCCAGTTTTATTATTCACCAGGTCGCCCCTCTATCTGACGATCGTCCTTTTTCCATTGCGGTTGCCTTTCCTGGCACTCTGGCTTACGCCATGTGTCTCGTCCAGGTGACCCTCGTCCGCTAATGACAATGACAGTTGCTACACACTGGGTGGCCTACGCTAGGTCTCCCTAGGTCGCCCCTACCCAGGTCGCTCCTCCTGTCGGACAGTTGCTCCACACTGGGCGGCCTACGCTAGGTTTCCCTAGGTCGCCCCTACCCAGGTCGCTCCTCCTGCCTCACATAATACATTAGACGGCTTACATTCCGTCGTGGTGCCTTTGTAGAATTAGCTATAATATTCGTTCTCATATGATTGTATACTGTGCATACTCATAAATGCAAATCCTCACATCTTCCGTGTATGCACATGCTCATGCCATATGAATGATATCATGCATACATACCATGCTCGCCTACAGGCGATAAATGCAATGCACGTTCACTTTCCCAAAATAAAAATATCCAAACGTGCACATAATATACCATGATATGGTGTACCAACTGTTTCCATGTCATCGCAAAATCATAAATAATAACTCACCATGCGATTTCACTATCGCCAGTAAGCATCTCACATAAAACGACCAACACAGTTGCCATAAAATCACGTAATTCCATATAATTCATATCACGTAGGATCATTCAACACAGATAACACGTTACATATTCTCATCAAAGCACATAGTCACATAAAATACGCACATAAATTAATTTATGTGTTGTAGGTGAAATTTCCACTTACCTGTCGTCCAAGCTTAAGTACATTTACTGCCTTGGAAATTTCCCATTGTTCGACCTTTAAATAAAAACGTCATAACATCAATATCATGTCTCTATTAAATGACTAGGTCGAACTAAATTATCTTAACTATACCAATTTAATAAAACTCTATGTCGCTCGATTTCATATATAAGTTAGGTCAACATTCGATTGTAACCTTCACATATAGGGTTTAATTCTTAATTCCTAAACTTGTCCGATCCATGTGAAATAAACCCTAAATATATATATATATATATATATATGACATTCATTCCACCGATTTCTTAATCCTCCATGCATTCGTCCGATTTGTTGATCTATCATAACAACTCGACGAAAATACCTAAGATCTCTAGATTCGATCGAATGTTCCCTCATCATGAAATCGCCCCGATTCGTTGTTGAGTATATCATAGATTACGATCGAAACTAGTATTATTCTATTCAAAAATCGCCAAGTTCCATTTAATATTGATTCGCCCGATTATTAATCGCTGGACTGATCATTCCTAAAATTAGTTTCGCCGAATTCTTACTTAATCGTCCAATCGCCTGATTGCCTAATAATGAAACATTATATGCATAATACATCGGAAGTCCTCATTCTTAAGAGTTCATTCGTCCAAAAGTCCCTGAAATTCCTAAACTCAATCTGAAAGTCATATCCATGAATTATTAAATTTGTTCATATAAATATCTAATATTTTCTTCACTACAAAATCGTTAACATTACTCAAATACTATCATATCTCAAAGTTATGAACTCTTCGAATATATTATATTGTCTAGAATAAATTCTTTCTATCCCAAGACACACTCACTTACCAAATTTTCATATGTGACCTACACAAATCTAAACAACCTTACTAACGTGATTTGCAAATATTAGGATTTCTCAAATATATATATATATATATATATATACATATATATATCTTATCTGATAACACATGAATTTGCATGCTTAATACTTCTTAAACAAACCAAACCCTAATTAGAAATGTAAAAATTATAGTAAGAACCCTTACCGAATTGAAGCTTCGTTATGATTACTATTTGCGTTCTTCGCCTTCCTTCTAAACTCGTTCTTTGAAGATTTCGTGTAATGATTTTTTTTTTTTTTTCAATGTTCCTATCCTCAAAGTTACATTATTAATATTACTTTAGGGAAGTTTGGATTTATTCTCCCACTCTTATCGTGTGTTAGCTTCTAAAAACAATGACATTTACCTAATACCATTCCCAATATTAATATTTTAAGCCTTGTATTAATTATTCTTTATTATCTACTTTAACAATTATCAATAATTTCAAGACCCTTACGTGCCTTTTGCTCCCCAACTTTATAAAATTTATGATTTGTCCAACCTTCCACACTATAGTCCTCAATCAATCGATTCTACTATAGTTAATATATAATATTATTTGTTTCCAATTCATTCCATAGCAATCGGTCAGTCCTCTAAGCTTCAATCGTCAATTTTAGATCCACTATAATTATTTCTAAAGTACATCACAATTACCTGATCAATCCTCATTTTAGTTCGGTGATTTAATAATCAGATACAAAGGAATCAGTCGATTCCTTATATCTCGGCGAAAGCATGACTCATGTGCATTGTTTCGACCGATTGTACTAACTAGGATTTGTCTAAACTTCTAGATCAAAATCGCCCTATTAAACCTTGATAGCTCGGTAAAAAGTTCACTCATTAAACCTTGGAATAGGCCAATTTAGTTCCACTATGATTTAATCATTACGTATACAACAATCACTCGATTCCTACTTCCCTTGTCTTCAACGATTTCAACACTTCTATGCATGACATTCGGTCCATTCTTAAGCTACAATCGGCCGACTTTTAATCCTTAACATGTAAATGGGAATCGGTTGATTATCCTTGTCATAATTGATCGATTCTTGGTCTCTACTACCATCGATCGAAACTAGTCTACATCACTTTATATTTGCTGAAACCACTTAGTTATTCCCACATACATACATATACATATATATATATATATACATATTACTTAAATTTTCTAAGTCTTCATACCATCTCATAAGTCATTAATCATATAACACATATATTATATTATAAATCATGTCATATAAAATCAAGTAGACACATAATAAATTCACATAACCATATAATATACAATAGATTCGCAAATTATGATGTTCATGAAATTTCGGGATATCACATTCTCCCCCCCTTAAAAAGGATTTCGCCCCCGAAATCAGACCACGTGGAACAATTCGCGATCACGACTAGGCTATGACAACCATCCACTTGTCCCCGTAAAGTTTCTTATTGTTTTTGAGCCGATTAAGATTTGTGAAACTAATAAACCCCAACAATTCTAGGACAGATATCGAAAGCTGCATATAGAAGATCATATGCGAACAATTTATCAACTTATTCAGCGTGAAAATATCTACATACAGATTTTCTTTCGGCCTTCATTGCTTCTCGAGAAGGAAAACTATATGATTCTCTCCAGTACAGCAGTGAACTCATAAGTAAGAGATACCTACTGCATTAATGAGGCAGATGAGCTTTGAAGCTCGTTAGGTATTATTATTTCTCATTAGAACACCTATTACTCGACTTAATTCATTGAGGCTTAAGTGATATCCTAACATTCTAATCCCCAAATTTTTATTTAATATTATTAGTTTTTTTTTTTTTATAACTCTCTTCGAACTCTCAATTGCTGAAAGGGAGAGTCTATCAACAACCGACTATAGATCATTCCATCTAATTAATAAACTCTAAAAATAACTACGATAAGCTTATTCATCATCTCTAGAGTCTTGGAACATAGTACTCATTCATCGGCTAAAATTCAAATAGGAAATATGTTTCATAAAGGAGCCAAGTTCGTAAAAGTCAATGCGGAATCTTTCTAATCAACTCGAGCTTGGATAATAGATTTTCAATAGGCACGACAACCGCTTCAATCGTAATTGTGTTATTTTGGGGTAGAAATGGGAGAAACGGTTATGAAATTATACTAAGCAGAATTATGAAGCACACGTATTATACCATTACGCTTTTGCTGCGCAAATCAAATATCGAACTTTAAATGTGTACAGCTGATAACACGAACAGAAGAATATTAGCAAAAGGTTTACTTGGACGCAATAGGGGTTCGAATCATCGGTTGAAAGAAATAGAGCGGAACTTCATCATTATACTTCAACGAAAGAGAGAACATTAAATAAGAAGGAAGTATACCCTTGATCATAATTTGATCGTAGGAGAGTCTCGTGAAGTCATAGGAATGTGCACATCCGCAAAGTATTAATTACTGACTGAGGTAATTCCTTTGTCATCGCCACATATGCGGGAAAAGACTAATAACTCATCTTCAGGAATTGTTAAGCCTTTAGAGCAGAAATTCAGGAATTTTATTTAACATTGTCTTACCCAACAGATGAATACTCCTCTCCTGAGTAGTTAGGGTTGATCACTCTTCCCTATAAAAGTCGAATATGGTTTCATATTGGTGCAAGCATATATATTAAAACTACGATTCTGACCAATATTCATCTACTACGCTCAAGTATTAAAATATCCTTCCAACTCCTTATTAAATCATGTTGGGTTTCCACTTGAGTAGGTATCTAAGTCGCTATACTAGGATAGGCGAGGAGTATTTTTAACTTTGCCTGTCGACGTGTGAGAATAATATTGCACGGCTCGAGAATCATGGGAACAAGTATGTTATAGATAGTCATCGTAGTCGTTATCCCCGTAGGAAGGACTTTTGTCTTTACAAGGTTCAAATTAAACATTCGGTCAGGAACCCGTGAGGGTTGTCCCGATATTTGGACTAAGTCCAGCAAAAACAAATTTGCGCACTCGACGATTTTTAAGCAAGAGTCCCTTCTTCCCACATCGGAAGCATCGACAATTGGATTTAGGTATTGAGCCATAACTGATACCCTTATGGAACTACCCACATTATCGGCATCAAGGAATAAATTTGGAGCTCAGTGGGGAGGTTAACGTCCCACAGATTCGGCCCTACTTTACTATTAGGGTCCTTGGAAAATCAACTTTTGTCAACTTCTCACGGTAACTATTTTTCGCTTTTCGTTTCCCTAAGTTCTCCACACATTCATATTGTAGGAATTAATGGAATTCGAACACACTTAAAAAGTTCGTGAGCTTATAAACCAAATCTATAAGCTCGCTAACTTCATCCTTTAGTTCACTAGCTGATTCATTTGTTCCCGGATCAGTTCCGTAATATACAAGAGCATCGAGTCAAATTCGTTCATAGATAATACAACCCCACGACTTGACCCATCAATGAACTCTTTATATCCGCTAATCATTTTCTTGTTACATCTACGATCATCCAAACATATAGGCACGTCATTACAATCACGTAATCACATCAAACATGAAACTTACAGGCAAGGCTGATTCCTCCAGACTTTTGAGCGGCCGTACATGGATAGTCTTCAGAACCTATAACCTAAGCTCTGATACCACACTGTCACGACCCACTTTTCCTATAACTAGTTTGACGGATTTTTCGCAACGTAAGCTGCGGAAGACCCTATTTAAAAAAAAAACTCTTATTTAATAATTTAATATTATACACTCGCACACATTTATTTCGCACACGTCCCGTTATGCAAACATTATAATCTAAAAGACCATAGCCCAATATGTTAAAATATTTAAAACACACTGATAACACCCCTCAGGTCGCATCCATGTACGCCCAGCCCTCAAAAGTACATGGAGTCACCGCCATCAGCCTGCCTTAGTCGTGACGTGTCTCAACGTCCGACTCGTTCGTACCTACAACACATAAAACGTGGAATGAGCTATAAAGCTCAGTAAGTGGAAATATGCATGTATGCACGTGCCAACTAGCAAAGGCATCCGCGCCAGTGCTTTCTAATACTCACATACACATATCATTCTTATTTCTTTCTCATTTCTTTTCATTTATATCAGGGCCCATAGCTAACTTACTACTCGCACCACCATAACATGAGCTCAAATCCTTTACGGATAAAAATACGATAGTGGCCCACTCTGGCTAGGATAAAACTAGGGTTTATCTCCAGTTTTATTATTCACCAGGTCGCCCCTCTATCTGACGATCGTCCTTTTTCCATTGCGGTTGCCTTTCCTGGCACTCTGGCTTACGCCATGTGTCTCGTCCAGGTGACCCTCGTCCGCTAATGACAATGACAGTTGCTACACACTGGGTGGCCTACGCTAGGTCTCCCTAGGTCGCCCCTACCCAGGTCGCTCCTCCTGTCGGACAGTTGCTCCACACTGGGCGGCCTACGCTAGGTTTCCCTAGGTCGCCCCTACCCAGGTCGCTCCTCCTGCCTCACATAATACATTAGACGGCTTACATTCCGTCGTGGTGCCTTTGTAGAATTAGCTATAATATTCGTTCTCATATGATTGTATACTGTGCATACTCATAAATGCAAATCCTCACATCTTCCGTGTATGCACATGCTCATGCCATATGAATGATATCATGCATACATACCATGCTCGCCTACAGGCGATAAATGCAATGCACGTTCACTTTCCCAAAATAAAAATATCCAAACGTGCACATAATATACCATGATATGGTGTACCAACTGTTTCCATGTCATCGCAAAATCATAAATAATAACTCACCATGCGATTTCACTATCGCCAGTAAGCATCTCACATAAAACGACCAACACAGTTGCCATAAAATCACGTAATTCCATATAATTCATATCACGTAGGATCATTCAACACAGATAACACGTTACATATTCTCATCAAAGCACATAGTCACATAAAATACGCACATAAATTAATTTATGTGTTGTAGGTGAAATTTCCACTTACCTGTCGTCCAAGCTTAAGTACATTTACTGCCTTGGAAATTTCCCATTGTTCGACCTTTAAATAAAAACGTCATAACATCAATATCATGTCTCTATTAAATGACTAGGTCGAACTAAATTATCTTAACTATACCAATTTAATAAAACTCTATGTCGCTCGATTTCATATATAAGTTAGGTCAACATTCGATTGTAACCTTCACATATAGGGTTTAATTCTTAATTCCTAAACTTGTCCGATCCATGTGAAATAAACCCTAAATATATATATATATATATGACATTCATTCCACCGATTTCTTAATCCTCCATGCATTCGTCCGATTTGTTGATCTATCATAACAACTCGACGAAAATACCTAAGATCTCTAGATTCGATCGAATGTTCCCTCATCATGAAATCGCCCCGATTCGTTGTTGAGTATATCATAGATTACGATCGAAACTAGTATTATTCTATTCAAAAATCGCCAAGTTCCATTTAATATTGATTCGCCCGATTATTAATCGCTGGACTGATCATTCCTAAAATTAGTTTCGCCGAATTCTTACTTAATCGTCCAATCGCCTGATTGCCTAATAATGAAACATTATATGCATAATACATCGGAAGTCCTCATTCTTAAGAGTTCATTCGTTCAAAAGTCCCTGAAATTCCTAAACTCAATCTGAAAGTCATATCCATGAATTATTAAATTTGTTCATATAAATATCTAATATTTTCTTCACTACAAAATCGTTAAAATTACTCAAATACTATCATATCTCAAAGTTATGAACTCTTCGAATATATTATATTGTCTAGAATAAATTCTTTCTATCCCAAGACACACTCACTTACCAAATTTTCATATGTGACCTACACAAATCTAAACAACCTTACTAACGTGATTTGCAAATATTAGGGTTTCTCAAATATATATATATATATATATATATATACATATATATATCTTATCTGATAACACATGAATTTGCATGCTTAATACTTCTTAAACAAACCAAACCCTAATTAGAAATGTAAAAATTATAGTAAGAACCCTTACCGAATTGAAGCTTCGTTATGATTACTATTTGCGTTCTTCGCCTTCCTTCTAAACTCGTTCTTTGAAGATTTCGTGTAATGATTTTTTTTTTTTCAATGTTCCTATCCTCAAAGTTACATTATTAATATTACTTTAGGGAAGTTTGGATTTATTCTCCCACTCTTATCGTGTGTTAGCTTCTAAAAACAATGACATTTACCTAATACCATTACAAATCCCAATATTAATATTTTAAGCCTTGTATTAATTATTCTTTATTATCTACTTTAACAATTATCAATAATTTCAAGACCCTTACGTGCCTTTTGCTCCCCAACTTTATAAAATTTATGATTTGTCCAACCTTCCACACTATAGTCCTCAATCAATCGATTCTACTATAGTTAATATATAATATTATTTGTTTCCAATTCATTCCATAGCAATCGGTCAGTCCTCTAAGCTTCAATCGTCAATTTTAGATCCACTATAATTATTTCTAAAGTACATCACAATTACCTGATCAATCCTCATTTTAGTTCGGTGATTTAATAATCAGATACAAAGGAATCAGTCGATTCCTTATATCTCGGCGAAAGCATGACTCATGTGCATTGTTTCGACCGATTGTACTAACTAGGATTTGTCTAAACTTCTAGATCAAAATCGCCCTATTAAACCTTGATAGCTCGGTAAAAAGTTCACTCATTAACCTTGGAATAGGCCAATTTAGTTCCACTATGATTTAATCATTACGTATACAACAATCACTCGATTCCTACTTCCCTTGTCTTCAACGATTTCAACACTTCTATGCATGACATTCGGTCCATTCTTAAGCTACAATCGGCCGACTTTTAATCCTTAACATGTAAATGGGAATCGGTTGATTATCCTTGTCATAATTGATCGATTCTTGGTCTCTACTACCATCGATCGAAACTAGTCTACATCACTTTATATTTGCTGAAACCACTTAGTTATTCCCACATACATACATATACATATATATATATATATATACATATTACTTAAATTTTCTAAGTCTTCATACCATCTCATAAGTCATTAATCATATAACACATATATTATATTATAAATCATGTCATATAAAATCAAGTAGACACATAATAAATTCACATAACCATATAATATACAATAGATTCGCAAATTATGATGTTCATGAAATTTCGGGATATCACAGTCCCGGCTTGGGCCTTTGTAAAAAATCATCAAATTCGATAAGATAATAATATAATAATCTTTTGGAAAATCCCTTTATAAATATTAGGTCCCGTTAAACCTCTAAATTAATAATTCATAAAAAATACAATTAAAAATTATGGTAATTGCTAAAATATGAATCTATTTGTAACTAGATTTTCTGGATTTCATCCCTAACTTTTTTAATTTGGAGTCAATAGTTCTGAGGCCGAGTTCTCTAGCTGCAACAAAAATTGTGAAGGGTTGTTGTCGCCATTTTGTGTCGCTTAGGCTCCGTTTGGTTTACGGATTTCGACGTGGAAAAGAAAAGGAAACGTGGAATGGTACGACACATGAAGCGTAATGTACAATGATTTATTGCGCATGACCACACTTTTCTTTTCTTTTCCGCATCGAATTCCGCGGACCAAACACACCCTTAATATGCCCACCCTTTTGAAAGTTGGCTGAACGATACTCCAATGATATCCTGAGAGCATTTGGTATTGTACCTTGACTAATTTCAAACGATATTTTTCATTAATTCAAACTTTTAAATCGCTTTGAGTACATGAATATAATAAATGAAACATATTTGAATTCCTTTATCGTCAATACATTCTAAATTCTATTGAATTTAAAGAATCTCTCTTTTAAATAATAAAATATTAATTTATCGATATATTAATATCTCTCTAAATTAATAAAATTCCATGGTCCAAATGTTATTAATTTATAGAGGTTTTACTGTAATTGGAAACAAAATTAGAGAGCTAAAACGACATGTATATAAAATCGGAGGGAGTATTTCTTATCTGTGTATAGCCGTGCATGCCTTGTATGGCTATACGCGTCTATTTCAAAGGATTTTGGTTATAAGCCTTGTATATGCATACCCACCTTTAAGGTGGTTATGAGGTGTGTATCCTAATCCATACTCACCTCAAACATATCTATCAAACTCAATTTATATCATTATACAAATAAATAATACACACATATCAAACGTGTTAAAATACAATATCATCAAAATAATTGAATAGTATTACACAAATAACTTATACCCATGTAAACCATAAACATGGATATCAAACGAGCCCTAGGTTGTAAGACTTCTTTTTAGAAAATATTATATATTGACAAAAAAACATTTACGTGCCAATCCAGCGCAACATGTAAAATATAAAACTGAAAACGTTTTCCCTATTTTACAATAAAAAAAGTATGTACAATAAATTTATCTTTTAGGTTTTTTTTAGCGAGTTCTCTTTTAACCGATTTTACGAGGAGGGATGCGATTGATTAACAAAATGGAGAAACTAAATAATTAAAAGCCACGAGAAAATGGAAAATATGAAAAGGAAGTGAAAACTGAAAAGACAAAATGTGAAACAAATGCAAAAATGGATAATTTAATCAAAAGAAATAAACATAATAAGAATGTTATAATATTGAGGCCTCAAAATTGGCCTAATTAATAATTTTTTACATAATAATTACCAAGTTAAGGTCGTGGAGCCCTAAAATAATTCCAAGGCCTCAAAATATTGGGTTTAATTTTTTCGTAACTAAATTACCAAATTAAGTTCATGGAGCCCTAAAAAATCGAGGGTCTCAAAATATTTGGGTCTGGTTAATTTTTTTACATAACTGTATTACCAAATTAAGTTAACGGGGCCTAAAACCCTTGCTTTAGTTGCTTTATCCAAAAGTCGGCTCTCGATTTAGCTAATACTTAACCTATAGCATGCAGCATTTCATGTAAACTTAGCATGCAACTATTTCATGTAAAATTTGTAACATGTTCGTTATGCATGTTTATGTTTCCTATACTATATGTAAATATAGATAAATTATGTATTTATGCCTGCGCACTCGGTGCATATGCTCTAAGAAATATAAATATGCATCACATTTACTTTATATCTTGGCCTAAGATTTCACATAGTTGGACAATTAAATATATTTAGCATCAAATCCAACCAATTAATTATCTCAAAAGTCGAGCACGACTATGTCAACTTTAGGGACCACCCACCACATGTAAAATATAAAAATATAGGCATATCGCATATATGACTTATTCCAAGGATATTTCAGTAATTACGCATCTCCTTATTCCGCGTCCACGACTTGAAAAGTGTGAAATCGCAATGAAAATAGATTTAAGCCGTTGTGTAAATAGACAGCAAGCAAATACAGCGCAGAGAGAGAGAAGAAAAGTGGGGCGCTGTGAAGGGAAGTCAAAGCTCAAATGGTTCGACGCTGCTGCTAAAGCCCCATTAGATTCCCTTGAAATTCTCACAAGCAGCTTTTGATTTCGAGCTCTCTCTGTGCAGTAAGCCTTCGTCTCTTTCATCTGCTTATTCAGTTTATTATTATTACCTTTTAATACGCTGTCCGAGATCGTCGATCGGCGACGATGAGTACGCAGAGAGAGATTCCGACGGAGAGGAATAGGGACAGCCCAGATGATAAAATGCTCTTTAAAGAGAAGGGTGTTGATTTTCTAGGCGAAAATTCTTCAGATAATAAGATTAAAATAGTTGGTGTTGGTGGTTTCGACCAGAGAACTGCTCTACCCCTAAAGAGGCATAGTAATTTGGGTTCTTCCGAGGAACTTACGCTTAGCTACCTCTGTGAGAATTCCAAGCTTGGAGAGAATTTTCAAGGGCAAAATCTTCTCTGTTCTTTGGACAAGGTGGGCCATAAGCATAAGGGGAAAGAAATAGCTGAGGATCACAGCCATGAGGATGGTAATATGTGGGTGGAGAGAGATTTCCTTCAGCTGAGCGAAGAGAGGGGAAATTCGACGAAAAGGGAAGCTGAGAACGTCGAAAATGATGGAGATAATAGGGAAAAGAAGCCAAAGGTTGAGTCTTTGAACCTTTCCTTAGCTCTCCCTGAGGTATCTCTTTCCTTGGCGGGCTCTAACCGTGTCCAAAATGGAGATTTCCCATCTCAGCTTAGGCCGAGTAGGAGCGTTCAGTCGCTGGGCCCTTCTTACAATAACAACGCTGCAACGTCGTTCTCCACCGACTTTACGGCAGCTTCGCTTTCTTACACTTGCTCTCATTCTCACCCTTTCTCTCACAACCCTAGCTGTTCTATCACACGAAACTCGACCGAGAACTACGAATATTCGATGGGAAGTCATCAGATTTGGAATGCTGGGGAGGGAACGAATGGATCTGTTCACAGTCGATTTAGGCCGCTTGGCGATGGCAGCGTAACATTGTCCAATCACGGCGGTGGAGGCTTTGGCATGATGATGAATAGCAGTGCTTTGGGTAAGGATTTGGGAGGTAGTAATAACAACAGCCTTTACAAGCCCGACAACGTTTCGTTCTTACCATCTGAGCTGCCCGCAAGACCGAGGAAGGATTCCCAGTCGCAAGACTTCGACTTGGCGAAATCCCATAAGTTTTCGAGGATTTTAAGGGAGATCGTGTCTGAATCAATCCCAGTAATGGCGCAGATAATTCAAGAAATCGCAGACGAAACCGTCGAATCTGTGAAAGAGTACTTAAGGGACATCATTTCTAACCCTAGCAGAAAGGACGAGTTAGAGGGCCTACAGAGAAGGCTCGAGAGAAGATCAGATTTAACCAACGAAACCCTCTCAAAGTGCCAAAGAAGCCAGCTCGAAATACTGGCCTCCATTAAAATGGGGCTTGCGAGCTTCCTAAGCAGCAAAAAAAGGCTTCAATCTTCGGAGCTCATCGAAATCTTCATGTTAGAAAGGTGTCGAAACATAAACTGCAAGAGATCATTGCCAGTCGAGGACTGCGACTGTAAGATTTGCTCTAGAAAGAAGGGTTTCTGCAGCGAGTGTATGTGCCCTATTTGTTACAACTTCGACTCGGCGACCCAAACTTGTAGCTGGGTTGGGTGCGACGTGTGTTCCCATTGGTGCCATGCCGAGTGCGGGCTTAAGAAGGGCCTCATAAGGCCCGGCTCGAGCCTCAAGGGCCCGCCCGGGACCAGCGAGATGCAGTTCAACTGCCTGGGATGCGATCACGCCTCTGAGATGTTTGGATTCGTCAAGGACGTATTCATGTCTTGCGCTAAGGAGTGGGGTTCTGACGTGCTTTTGAAAGAGCTCGAATGTGTAAGGAAAATGTTTGCAAGGAGCGAAGACCGAAGAGGGAAGGAGCTGCATTTGAAGGCTGAGGAGATGATTACCAAGCTTGAGAAGAAGGCCGTCACTCCTTCTGAGGCGTGCAATTTCGTCTTTCACTTCTTCACCTGTGAGCCCCATCTAATTTCCATTACCTTTCTTGATGATGCTATCAAATTTGGCTATTTTGCTGGCTTATAACTTTTCTTGTGCAGCTATTATTACACTTTTTTTTTCCTTTATCATCGAAATGTTTTCATGGCTTCCTCATTACAGCTGCAGATAGTTTCTCGGATCCATCTTCCTCGATCAAGCCTTCGAAGGATTTGATGGGCCAGCCAAGCTTTGCCAAAAATCTCGTTACTCCTCTAGGACCATTTTACGACAGTAAAGATTCGAAATCATTCGACCTTCATCCTCAAGCTTTGCCACCGAGCAATAACGTGGTAGCTGACGAATGGTCTGTGAAGCCCGTTAAAAGAGGAAATGGTTATGACAGCCTAAGTAACCTCATACGTATGAAAGAAGCAGAGGCAAAGATGTTTCTGAACAAAGCTGATGAAGCTAGGAGAGATATAGAAAGCTTCAAGCAGATGATAAGGATGAACAGTGACAAATTGGAGGGAGAATATGCTGAGAAGCTTGCGAAGCTGTGCTTGAAGGAGACAGAAGAGAGGCGTAGACAGAAGCTCGAGGAGCTTAAGGTTGCTGAGAGTTCGCAGTACGATTATTACCAAATGAAGCTGAGGATGCAGACTGAGATTTCGGGGCTGTTGAAGAGGATGGAAGCTACTAAGCAACAGTTAGTTTGATTGTTTGGTTTTTTTTTTAAAAATTTTTTGTTCTTGTCCAAGTTCTGTGTTTTCTTACGTTAGAATCTTTATGATTCTCTGTATGCTTTTTTTTTTCTGAACAATTGTATGTTGTGAGGTTTTGCCTTGTACTACTAATGTGTCAGTGTCATTTGCTACCTATGTTCTTTATCTTTGTGAGCTAATGTTCAACTAATTCATAATGCCCAAATTAAATTGGAATATTCGAAACAAAAAGGAAATATATTACCAATCTATTCTTACAATAAAATGGGATGAAGTACTTCAATTCTACAGTGACCAACAAAGATATTCTAAGCTTCCTCTGAATAGCATGGGATGTGAAAAGCTTTAATGGGATTCTCCTCCAAACTTTTAATGGAGACGAAATTGCGGAACTGTCTTTTAACAGGTGGCAACATCGACAAGGGATGTTCATCCGTACACACAAGTTTGTTGCACTTGCTGCATTGCACAGATGTAATAATGATGATCTTTATACGCCTAAAAGGAAACACTTTCGATTCAGAAGTTAGACATATATAGCCAGAGAATATAAACCTGCAAACTCTTTTGAACAAGGTTCGGTAACTGCAGATCCAATGCTAAAACCAAAAGGGCATGCGTGAAAGTTAATCACAATACTTTGATTATCATTAATCAGAAAGAAACTATCAAGAGGAGAGAAGAAGATTACCAGCAGCTTAAACAAACTTGTAGCAGGATTGTCACAAATGAAGTACTGCAGAGCCATAGAAGCATGTTCCTAGGGCATCCAATGTTGTTAAGAGACCAGCAAAATTGCTCTTTTCTCTTCTTTTTGAAAAAAATATGTTCGTTTTTAGCTAGAATAAACATCCTTACCGAGACATGTCTAAACACCGGCTGACGAGA
Source organism: Craterostigma plantagineum (assembly GCA_027422505.1). Lineage (NCBI taxonomy): Eukaryota > Viridiplantae > Streptophyta > Magnoliopsida > Lamiales > Linderniaceae > Craterostigma > Craterostigma plantagineum. The sequence continues at coordinate 26,719,652 of JAPQWV010000003.1, read as the reverse complement.
AAAGCCCCTAGCGTGCATATGGCTCCCGCCCTTCATTGGATATAGAGAGTAACAATGAAAAAGCTCAAGGTTAGAAAGATCGATGGATGGAGAGAGCAACTTCAAAGTAGAGTACAGATAAAAGCAGCTCAAATTGTTAACTGAAAGCTTGCACACGATAACGACCACCACCACATTAAGCCAAAAGCGTATTAAATCAATAATCAACATAATCACCTCATCGGGAGAAAAGAACGCTACGGCGTCGGGGTCCATAGAGCCCGCTGTGTGAAGCGATACTACTGCTCTACAAAAACCAGGGAGAAACAACTCAATAACCGAAGCTGCACCAGTGGTGCTCGTACTTGTTGAATCTTGCCTCCATTTACTTGTGCTGCTGTAGCTATCATGTTTGTTTAATGCAAAGACCTTTTCATTCGTAACTGAGGATAACGATGAGGCCCTCTTAAACCAATCCATTCTCTGGTACGTAACGGTTTGTAGTTCAGGGACTTCTTTCTCTAAAGATGTTAATATCTCAGCCAATGATTTCTGGCCGGCAACATCTTCTTGAGAAACTTCCGTGTGTCTTAGCTGTTTCTTTGAGGCTGGCTCTACCACTAAATCATCAGTAAGGTGGGGGAAGAATCGCCTCTTTTGCTCTGTAAATGCTTGAAGTGCCAATCTGCAATCCGTAAAAATCATAGTTGATACATGCCAAAAGCAAAACATCATAACCATTAACCTTAAATTCATACTAAGATCGACGAATTTTCACCTTGTTCTGTCCACTGCAGATGCACCAGCCTGCCCGGCTAGTTGACGCTTCCACGCATATGCAACAACTGCCCCATCTGGGCAAACCAATGGCATATGAAGGCCCCAAGAATCACTCCGTGCGCGGAGAGATTCAGTTAAAACACCAGATTCTTCAAGCTTCTTCCCTATCAGATTGAATTAACTAAGCTTACCATTCTCAGTATATCACACTTCGATGGCCAGAAAAGCATGATTCAAAGAACTGAGATATAGTTATCATAACCAGGCAAATGTTAGCAGCATGTTAGAAACTTAGTGACAAAATTTCGTCATCTGTTTCCACACAACTGTTAGCTACAATTCGCACTTATATAGTTCGATTATTAACTAATTATGGCATACCATTGTCTTTTGTTTTTCTTTTCCCTCGTATCTCTTTGGCAAAGTGAGCATCTCCCAAATACAGTATCAGACAAAAACAAATTTACAGCTATCGACGAAATAACACACACCAAGAGAACGAAGATCCTGCAAATGCTGCCGCATTAAAGCATCCTCTTTGACAAGTAAATTCAAACACTTCGAGGTAGTCTGCTGACTTGAATCTTCCTCCAATATAAAGAGTGCTTCGAGAAGGCGATCGGCGCCAAGCCGAACGTCGGCCATCAGCCGACCTGCGTGGCCGAGCTGCTCCAGTGCCTGAGCCACGCGCTTCGGCGGCGCGTCCTGACTAGCTGACATATCCTGCGGTACCGTGTTCGATTGCAGCATTTTTTTCTAGGGTTTCAGCTGGTAGTTCGCGCTGATTTGAGGATACTTCCGTTTTCTTCTGTCATGTTTTTCGATTTGGGGACTTTCTAGATAATACATAAACTACGAGGACCTTTCAAGTATTACATTACATGTCAGAGATCATGGGAGTTTTTTTTTCGTACACATCAAAAGTTCAGAAACCAATTGGGTTCAAAGTGGGCCTATTAATATTAAACATTGGGTCATAACATAGGCGGTCGATGTTTCCCTCAGTTAACGTTGTTGCTACTCGCTAGTGATATTTTATTTACCATTTAGTTATTTATATTTATACTCTTTTATTAAGCGTAATGCTTGGAGTAGGGGTTAGGGTTGTCAACGGGGCGGGTTCGGGGCGGGGATCTAATCCCCATCCCCGCCCCGCGAGGCAAACGGGGACGAAATCGTCCCGTCCCCGTCCCCACGGGGATTCCCCGCCCCGTCAATATTTAAAAAAAATTTCAATTTTTATTATTTTAATATTATTTAAACTATATTTTAATATTAACTAAATTATTTAAACTATATTTTAATATTAATTAAATTATTTAAACTATATTTTAATCATATTTATATTATTTTAATATTATTCAAAGTACATTTTCATATTATTTATCTCATAATAATATTAATTGAATATAATAATTATGATTTTAATTTCGGGGACGGGGCGGGGAACGGGGCGGGGATATCCGCGGGGAAAAATATTCCCCCGTCCCCGCCCCGCGGGGATAGAATAGCGGGGATTCCCCGTCCTATTCGGGGCGGATCCCCGCGGGGACGGGGAATCCCCGCCCCACTGACAACCCTAGTAGGGGTGGGATCGGGTTTGTCGGGTTTCGGGTTTTCAGGTCGGGTACCCGATCGGGTAGTGAATTTGATACCCGATCCCGACCCGATCAAATGCGGGTACCCGATTTTCGAATACCCGAAACCCGTCGGTACCCGCGGGTCGGTTCGGGTTTTTATTTTTATTTTATTTTTTTAAAATTAGCTAAAATAAACAGAATGTGGGATTCGAACCCACACCATGTAGGAGGCAAACACTTGCGACATTTGCTTCTACCACTGGGCCAAACGATTTTTTATTAAAGTTTCTATGTAACCTCTACTAGTACTTTAAGCGCGTCAGTTTCTATGGAAATTCTTTGTCCCACATCGGATGTTCACCCAAATTGTAGGTGAAAATATTTCTATATAAACCCATATACTACTACATGGATAGACCCATATTAAATTAGACAACTAGCCATTTAATTTCAGAGGCATCGGCGGATGCGAACTGAATTTCTTATAAGTTAAGGTTTTATATAAATAAATAAATAATTTTAACTAATTGTCCATAAATTTTATTAAATGACCAATTAGTGATTAAAGTATTTTTTTATATATGTCGGGTACCCGATCGGGTAAATCGGGTAGCATATTGCTACCCGATACCCGACCCGATATACATGGTCGGGTATCGGGTTTTAACCCGATTCTTCTTCCGATCGGGTCGGGTCGGATACCCGAATCCGAATGCCCACCCCTAGCTTGGAGTAAACTGTCAAATTTCTTATGTACATTCCAATTTTACCCACCTACGACATTCTTATTGTACATTCCAATTTTACACCTCTATTTTTATTATATTTAAATGTTGTATTAGCACACGCATTTGGGTGTAAAAAACTAGTATTTATTGCATAAGAAAACCCAAGATGGTTCCCAATGTTTAGCACATTGACCAATTTAGTCTTCGATGTTTCGCACAGACCAATTTAGTCCCGACGATTTTGATCTAAATTTTGGCCATGCCGTTATATGACCGTAAATTTGGATGGAAAATTGGCACGTATCGACATGCGATTGATTCAACTTAAAAAATCATTAATTAATATTAGAAAAGGGGAAAATTCCAAAAGAAAGAGGAAAAATTTACATGCATTACGATTTGATTATTGCGCATCATTGTGGTTTTAATATAATAATATGACATAATTCGACAAAAGATTAATATTTTCCTTGTAGCAGTTAAAAACTCTCCACAATGCAGTTGCCCAAAATCATATATGGCAATTCGCAGTGAAAATGACTGAATTTCGCCTAAAATCGCACCACACCTATGTTTCGTTATGCTACTACGGTTTTATTTTCTTATTTAACCTTAAACAAATTTTGTCTTGTACGATTGGTTGTGAAGATTTGTATCCACAACCAACATCTATTCTACTATATATAAAGGGTCTAGGGTAGCTAAAAACTGTCATTTGGTCTGTATTTTATTTGCAATTTAGTCTTTATATTTGTAATTAATTTAATAAGTTATCATTTCTAAACTTTTTGTTATTGGAATTATACCCCAACACATTAGTGTTATTTTTATATATCTAAAAACTATATTTCATCTTAATTTTAAGTATTATAAAATAAAAAATTGAAGTAACATTAATATAATTATATTTGTAAGTGCACGCATAGAGTATGCGGAAAGTACTAGTATAATTTAAGTTCCACCACTGTGAAGGACACAATTTGAAGTACTAGTATGCGGAAAGTACTAGTATAATTATATTTTTAAAAGCACTATAGCAAATGAGACCAATTCTTCACGATTAGTATTTATTGAGATATGCATGTACAGGTACACACACATTTGTAGAGGAATGATATGGTGATCACCTTATGTGATCACCTTATATGGGCACCTGTTGATTTGGCACGATTGTGCCAAATCAGCATGCCAATGTAATGTGACTTTAATCAACACATCTTAGGTGTCATAGATCGAACAAATATGATGCTGATGTCGCATGTTCACGTCTTATGTGGCACTTGGTGTGTGGCCTTGATATAGTCCACGTGAACATGCCACATCGGCATCATATTTGTCGATTTATGATGCCTGAGATGTGTTGATCGAAGCCACATTACATCTGATGTTGAAGTGGCATGCTGATTTGGCACGAATCGATGTCAAATCAACAGGTGCTCATATAAGGTGCTCACATAAGGCGAGCACCATATCATTCATCCACATTTGTATATCTAAGAATTTGCCATATCCATGGATGGGAATATAACTGTTTTTGCATCTATACTCTTATAAAAGAGTTTAGGGAGTCTAAAACCGGTCAATTAGCATGTCAAGTGTTTTTACCATTTTACTCTTAATATGTTAGTTTATTATAAATTTATCATTACTTTAAAATTTAATTTTTTAAATAACTTAATTAAGAATATAAATTATTCAAAAATTAAAATATATTTACTTACATTGGTGATCACGATATTGTATGATTACATCACCTAAAATTTTGAATACCTGCATATCATGTTTTTTTTCTTCCCACATGCCTCCTTACATGTAGGCTAGTTTATTTTCTTATTGGAAATACATTTTTCATTTTAGGGATAGTCGAGAATATCCTAGCTATCATGATACAGAATTGGTTCTTCTATTCTAACTAAAAAATCATTATATATATATATATATATATATATATATGTTAGTAGATAGGGCTTAGATAGGGCTGTCATTATTCCTCCACCACCGCCTCAACAAAAAAAGATGTATTTAAATTTGCATAGTGAACATATATAAGAGGAGAAGTATCTATGATTGTTAAAATTTTCAGGACCAGCACCATATCAAAGTGCCACACGCATCATTATCCTTTTGGCACTATTTTTAACTTCGTGATTTTAATATCCATCATATTAAATAATGAGAAGTTTATGCCTTAAATACTATAGAGGCGTAGTCTATTTACATAATACAATGAAAAAGGTAAGTCATGCTTACACAAATATCATATGGAGTATAATATTTCGGAATTAGATAACACATGAATACGTGATATGCTATGTAATATACATATACAAAAGATACGAAAATGGTAAAATGATATCTCAACCAAACAGCTAGATATATATAAAATTATATTCTACTTGGTATCTATATATAAAACTTATCGGACATGAGACTAAACTAATAACCTTTTAAATTTGTGGGTATTTAATATAGATACACCTTAAATAATATCTGCATCCTTTGATTCATATCAACATATTGATATTTTTACTTGATCACTTCTTACAAAGATATATAAAGCTGAATAAGCAACTAATAAATTAAAGCAAAAATGTACCAAATTTTAAATGATAATTGTGGTAAGTCTCTGAGCATCTCCAATCGAACTGCAAAACCCAAAAAAAAATTCTGAAATTTACTTCAACCGAACCCCAAAACCAAACTCAAAATGGGATTTATTTTTTGTCTCTCCTAAATAATCGTATATGCAATTCAAGACAGTTTTGCGTTTTAATTTTTAAAATAACATAATAATCCAAATTTTTTATTAAATTGCATAATACACACAAACACACGCATTCATTACAAACGGTCCTCTCTCTCTCTCTCTCTCTCTCTCTCTCTATATGAGATAATATATTTGATTTGACACGTTTACTGTATCTCTCACACCTCTTATTTGATTCATCCGAAAATTCGAGAGGTTTGGTTTGTCTTTCAACTTCCTCAGGTTGTCGCTGCTACTAGGCATATATTTCTATTTTTTTTAACAATTTTAGTTGATGGGGCTGCCCTTGCAAGGGCTACCAAGCTAATCTAGAGAGTTAGAAGTTACGTTTTCACATCATGGTAGGACTCCTATACTTCGTTCGGCTAAACATGATTGAACATAAAATTGTAAATTTGTGGGTAGTATTGAAGTTTGGAAAATTAATGTAAAACTGAATATTACAAAGTAGTCTATTGAGTTTGAGAATGCGTTGATCGGTTGGAGAATAATTACTGCATTTTGAGTTTGAGAATGCGTTTCTTGGTTGGAGATGGTCTCAATGCATGAAACATAAAAACGATAACTAACATTTATAAAATCTGTCAATACCTAATATAATTAGGTTCTCCTAATTCACTCCCGAAGCATTTATTAGCGATTGCCTAGCTCTGGTAATTTCTTTTCATTATATATCTTTTACTTTTGTTAAACAAAATTATAATTTGGTAGCCCATTATTTGGCGAATATGCTTGCATTTGATGTGGAAAGTTAATATCCGCCTCCTTAGACGATGCATTATCTATTGTAATCGAATTGCATTACATAATTAAAATCAGATTTTACATAAAAAAAATATGTTATTATTGTTACTATTAATATTGTATTTTTTATGTAAAAGGTTTGGTGGTGGGGTTTCTTGGATAGACCTAAAATTCGGCGCGCCATCACATGATTTGTCACCTTATGTTGTGGAAAGCGCAATGTTTTGACAATGTAACGATTCTGTGGAGTGGAGCCTAATGTAGTATATTAGTATAAATAAATATTATTAATGCAGATATAAATATGTATATATATACAACAGGCTTGATATTTCTTTTTCTTATTGTTATAATAAATCAATAATTCACGAGTTTAGTTCACTAGACAAAACACTGCTGACAGCATATCATTAGTTTTATGATTTAATGTATGCTTATTAAGTTGCATGTTACAAGAAAAGAAATATAAGACCTATTTTTCTATGGAATTTAACTTTAAGCTTCTCGGCCAGATCTCGATTTAAGAACACAGTATAAATACACACACACACACACACACACACACACATATATATATATATATATATATAACGAAGTTTGATCATTCCTAATTTATCCACCGTGAGAAAGGGTAATTAATTGGTTAAAATCAGTAAACATTCGAATATAATATATAAAAAGGATGTAACGAAAAATGTGTTGGATGGAAGTAGGGCTGTTAAAAATCAACCCAACCCGCCAACCTGACATGAAGCGCACCCGAAAATAGCAAATTTGAGTTAGCATTTTCGACCTGTTTAAGTAAATGGTTAAACCCGAATCCAACACAAATATTAAACGGGTCATGTTAGGGTTCTGATTTTCGACCCGAAATCAACCCGATTATCAACACATTTTACCCGAATAATATAATTTATTAAAATATTTAATAGAAATACAATAAAAGTAAAAATATGTTGATGACTATGAAATAACTTGATATTTTGTTTTAGAAAAAACAACTACTTTGTTTCTCTATTATTTTGTTTAATTTGGATTTATAACTATTTATTTAGTTATTTTCTTGCTTTTTTTAAAATTTTAAACGGGTTGGCATGTTAATGAGTTAGATTTGAGTTAAAACATGTCGGATTTAGGTTCGATATTTCAACATTTTTAAGTAAACAGGTCAGATCATGGTTGAAGTTCTCAACCCATTTATTAAACAGGTTGAATACGAATGTAACCCAGCCTCATCTGCTTATCATCCCTTGATGGAAGTATGTTGATTTGGGATTTAGAAAGTAACAATAGACATACATTTTTCTAAATTAGGCTGTAATGGATGAAAATGTCCAAACAATAACTTATGGCTCTATTAAAAATATTAACAGTAGCATATATAAATTATTTATATGGTCTTCGAAAACTCGAATATATCCGTATTCATCATAAATAGTTGAATGGGAAATAATATTTATTCTTTATTTTAAATCAAATCTCATTATAAAAACTTCGAACCCGATCTCAAATCGGAATCACAACGATTGATTGATCATTTTAAATCCTATTTAGAAGTCGTGATCGATCCACGAGTAATAGCGAGTTTTAATTCGATTCAAACTGAACTTAAAGCGCGACGAACAATATCTAGGGGTGAGCAAAATCGGATATCCATATTTCGGACATCCGAATTTTCGGATATTGAAAATGGTATCCGTATCCGCCCCGATTTTAATCGAATAACCGAAAATCGGATATCCGGATTATTCGGATATTTACGGATATCCGCATCCGGTTTTTAAATTTATTTTTCTTATATTTTTTATTATTTTCTTTTCAAAATCTTTTTTATTTCTTATCACAATAAAAAATATATTTTAATATAAGAATTTCTACACATAGTAATTCACACAATAAATGAATTTATGATTCAAAATTACATAATAATAATAATAAACACAGCACAAATTTACATTAGTTTTTTAACTTGTATCTCGATGTTTTTATGTTTTTTATTTCAATTCTCTAACAAAGTGTTTTTGCAATAATAAAATAATATAAATTTAAATAATCTACTTGATTATTTTTTTTTCATTTTTGGACCTTCATTTTTCTTTTTGGACTTTTTTTTAATTTTTTTACTTATTTTAAATATAAAACCGGATACCGAATATTCGGATTTTAGACAAACCACTATCCGTATCGATCCAATTTATTAATAAATCAGATCGGATATCCGATCCTGTTTTTAAAACTGGTACCGTTTTCCGGGTTTTGAAAACCGAATACCGGATCGGAATCCGGTTTCTGGAAATTTTTGCTAACCCCTGCAGATATCCCATGAAAAGATATCCATGTCTTAAACTAAATCAGTCTACGCGTATACTTCCACTTCGTCGAATATTAAATATATAAAATATTACTGGTACATATCTAATTGCTAATTTCTTAACCGGTTATGTTCAAATCATGCTCATTTTAATTTCGAAGAGAAAAGGTTTGATAAAAGCAAATGGGACATAATCATTTAAAAGGTTTTGCGTAGTTCTCTAAGTGTCGCAAAAGCCAAGAAAAGATAAAAAAGCATCCCAAAACAAAATTCATTGGAAAACAATAAAATTAAATACCCTAAGTTAACGCCGTTGACCTCGCCGTTAATTCGCGTTAAATCCGCTAAGTTTCCTGACCGGGCCCATTATCAACGGCTAGTCCATCTGACGTGGCAACACGACTTTGCCATGTCATCAAACGGCATATGTGGAAATTCGCAGTTAACGGTTAGAATTTCTAGTAGATTGAAAGCAACAAGTCGAGCACAAATCTTTCGAAATCTTGTATGAAATATAATATTAGATTATATTAACAAATAGGACAAATGATGTGAAGATGCATTAGGGTTGTCAACCAGCGGGTTCGGGGCGGGGATCTAATCCCCGTCCCCGCCCCGCGAGGCAAACGGGGACGAAATCGTCCCCGTCCCCGTCCCCACGGGGATTCCCCGCCCCGTCAATATTTTAAAAAAAATTCAATTTTTATTATTTTAATATTATTTAAACTATATTTTAATATTAATTAAATTATTTAAACTATATTTTAATATTAATTAAATTATTTAAACTATATTTTAATCATATTTATATTATTTTAATATTATTCAAAGTACATTTTCATATTATTTATGTTATAATAATATTAATTGAATATAATAATTATTATTTTAATTTCGGGGACGGGCGGGGAACGGGGCGGGGATATCCGCGGGGAAAAATATTCCCCCGTCCCCGCCCCGCGGGGATAGAATAGCGGGGATTCCCCGTCCCCGCGGGGATCCGCCCCGAATAGGACGGGGAATCCCCGCTATTCTATCCCCGCGGGGCGGGGACGGGGAATATTTTTCCCCGCGGATATCCCCGCCCCGTTCCCCGCCCCGTCCCCGAAATTAAAATAATAATTATTATATTCAATTAATATTATTATAAGATAAATAATATGAAAATGTACTTTGAATAATATTAAAATAATATAAATATGATTAAAATATAGTTTAAATAATTTAATTAATATTAAAATATAGTTTAAATAATATTAAAATAATAAAAATTGAATTTTTTTTTAAAATATTGACGGGGCGGGGAATCCCCGTGGGGACGGGGATCCCCGCGGGGACGGGGACGGGGACAATTTCGTCCCCGTTTGCCTCGCGGGGCGGGGACGGGGATTAGATCCCCGCCCCGAACCCGCCCCGTTGACAACCCTACCTAAGAATTAAGATGCATGTCTTTAATAAGTCAGAGTAAGAGGCAATAATCAACGAAATTTTTAAGGAATTTATTTGTCACATTTGTGGATATATATTTAAATGTGAAAAGAATTGAGCAAAAAAGTAGAATGTTTTTTTCGGTGCTAAAGTGCCCATGATTGTATCCTATATTCTAAATCTACGCAGAATGATTGCACAGAACTTTAAATAAATATCATGAAAGCCTTTCTTGGGTATCTTTAAATCTAGGATTAAATATTATGATTATTATTTTTAAAATTGACTATTCATTTTTATTATTGGATAAAATGATCAACCTCACAAACACTTGACTCCCTTATTACTCTCCATTTTTATCATAAAGATGAAAACTAGAAAAAGATAAATCTCTCCCTACATCCTTCTAAAGAAGGTTGGAGGAGCTTTACAATTTTCCTTTTGCACGCTAATTATTTATTTATTTATTTATTTTATTATTTCAATTGAGAGTTATCTGATCATGCAGGAGTTGTTTTCCCATATGAGGTGTGATATATTTAAAGAAGATAACATTATGAAATCAAAAACGGGAGAAAACGAGGAGAACTATACATTTGAGCCTACATTAATGGACTGTTAGGTTGATTTATATCAATTTCTTTAGTTCTTTTTTTTTTGTGGTCAAACATTAATATTATGTTCATCGGTCGTTTTTCCTGTTATGGTCTTTTAGTTTAAGTTCTTTCTCTCACCTCAAGATGGTCAATGTTACGAGACGAGAGAGCCTATGAGCTCTTTAGCCACTCATATATTTGTTGTGTTTTAATATTACAAAATTATTAAATAAATTGTGAATTAGCTTGTTAATAAAGGGCGTAAACGAGTAGAACTCAATTAGACTCGACTTCGAAGTCGAATATATTTCCAAGCTCGAATTTGAGCATCTATACTCAAAATTTTAAGTGTAGATGACACAAATTTTAAATATATATAATTTTAAACTTAATAGAAAAATTTTACCAGATAAAGTTAAAATAATAGTAGTACTTGAGATAATGAAAACTTGGTGTTTATTTAACATGCTGCGTTTGAAATATCACTAAATACTATGTCTAACTGTCTTCTTCAATGAGATGACGACTTTGAACGCGTTTTCTAAGCTAGATGTATCCGTTATTTACGCTAATTTATTAATAATTGTGAATATTTAATTGTGTTATTTAAGACATTCTTTAGACGAACCTTTGTTATGGGTGGTACATCCGTTTCTATCTCGATTGTCACCACTATCAATAAATATATATGGATCTGATACATCGATTTAATGCATGAATTGATATCGATTTAATACATATGATAAACAAATAGTTATACTTACTAGTTAAATTTATAAATGGTTTCTTAATATGGGTGATGGTACTTTATTTACGACGTGTTAATTCGGGACATATATACTAGATAAATATTATACAAAAAAATTGTTAGATATCAAGAACATATATTAATTAATTAAGAAAAATCACGACTTAGAAAATAAATTGGAAACAATAAAACAATTCAATAGTTTCCCAATTTACATTGCAATTCACAAATTAATTAATAAAAAATATCATGACTTGGAAAATATTGGAAAGAATAAAACAATTCAAAATTAGTATCCTAATTTAGGGACATTGACAATGAACAAACCTAATAATTTACCATCATAGTGTATTAATAATCATAATTGAATACTTGCCGTATTTATGGGGACCTTTAGTCTTCCTTCACAAATCACAACTCTCTCTCTCTCTCTCTCTCTCTCTCTCACTGCGAATGCAGATACTGAGACACATAACCTCCCTGTCATACACAAAAACACCCAAGTTGGCTTCTATATTACGTCTCTTCACATTACAACTATAGCAAACATTTTTGACATTCACAACACCATATCACTTAATCTGAAAAGAAAGAAAGAACCAATGGATGCCTCAACGAATACAATCACATTTGTAATACTTTCTGCTTTCATCGTGATATCTGCTAATGGGCTTTCGGGAAACTTCCCAATTTTATCCTTCGACGAAGGCTACTCCCATCTCTTTGGTGATGGTAATATGATGGTACTCAAAGACAGAAAATCAGTTCGTATTTCATTGGATGAGAGAACAGGTTTATTCTTTTTTTTCTTTACCTTAAAACTGCTGTCTTTATTGTGCTATTTTGGGGTTCTAATTGTGTAATTTTTCATTGATGGAATTTCTCCGTCGTTTTAGGTTCTGGTTTTGTTTCGCAAGACGTTTACCTTCATGGGTATTTCAGTGCTGCTATTAAGCTACCTTCAGATTACACTGCTGGCGTTGTTGTAGCCTTTTATGTAAGTTTCTCTATGTGCCAATATGATTGTTATTACATTTCCTAAATCCAACCATCTTTTTTTTTTTGGAAAAATTGCATCTGTAATCTATTGACTTTGTTGGGTTCTGAGCAGATGTCGAATGCTGACATGTACGAGAGAAACCACGACGAAATAGACTTTGAGTTCTTGGGGAACATAAGAGGAAAAGATTGGAGACTACAAACAAACGTATATGGTAATGGAAGCACAAGCGTTGGCAGGGAAGAAAGGTACGGCCTTTGGTTCGACCCATCTGAGGATTTCCACAATTACAGCGTTCTTTGGACAGAGGACCTCATAGTGTAAGTAAATTCCAACATTAAGACAACAAAACTATTCTTAATTGATGTCCTTTTAATGTGTTATAATACATCTGAATATCCATTAATTCGAACTAAAGAAATCATTTTTCTGCAGTGAAACAGTATGAAATGTCTTAGCTATCATATGCTCTTTTACGATTGGTTTGGGAATTGGGAATGTTGTATCACAACACAATGATTTGATCTTTCATGATCATGACAATGTTGTTGCATAAAAATCCGATATTAGTTTAGAATCCATGGAGGTTTCTCCTCTTATTACCAATTGATGTCATGGAAACGTCGAATTACTGTTTATTAACCCTTTGCTCTTTTCCCACATCTAACACGAATATGGGTTGGTGGGTACACATGCAAAGATGAAACCTTTAAGCCAAAGATGCAATCTTTCTTCAAGAACCGTGCATTGAAATAGGCTCGAATTATGCTTTTGTTTGTTTCTAACACTGTATTTTTCTATCCCCCTTTAATTTGCAGCTTTTACATCGACGAAGTCCCAATAAGAGAGATCAAAAGGACGCAAGCAATGTGTGGGGACTTCCCATCGAAGCCAATGTCTTTGTACGCAACGATATGGGATGGCTCGGGTTGGGCCACCAATGGAGGCAGGTACAAGGTAAATTACAAATATGCCCCTTACGTCGCAAAGTTTTCCAATTTCGTCCTACACGGGAATTCGGTCGATCCCACCGTCGAACAATCCACTAAGGGCGAAGAACCCTCGAACTTCCCCGCTGGGATGACGACGAAATTAAGGGCGAAGATGGAAAAGTTTAGAAGGAAGTACATGCAGTATTCGTACTGCTACGACCGTTTCCGGTACAAAACTCCACCTTCGGAATGCACGAATGACCCTAGAGAGGCCGAAAATCTTCGGAGATTCGACCCATTGACTTTCGGAGGGTCGAAACGGGAGAGGAGACGTCATCATGCGCCGTCGTCTTCTTCCATGTGATTGATTTGAGTAGGTATGTGTTCGATTTTGTCGCGAGGGCATTTACGTCTTTTCGATAATGACTGAGGAGGTTTGTTCTTTTTGGATGTGGTTTTGGTTGGTAGGGTATGTGGATAGATTTTTTTTAGTTTGGTGTTGTTTGGCTTATGTTGTTGAAGTTATGAGTATAATGATAATAATTATTATGATCGTTGTTATTTATTATTATATGTTGGCTTTTATTATATTTGATTTGATATGAGATATGATTTAGGGTATGTGGATAGATATATATAGTTTGGTGTTGTTTGGCTTATGTTGTTGAAGTTATGAGTATAACAATAATAATTATTATGATCGTTGTTATTTATTATTATATGTTGGCTTTTATTATATTTGATTTGATATGAGATATGATTCGTGTACTATGAGGAGTTTCTGACATTTGAGACGTTTTCGGCTCGTTTGATATGTGGGTTTAGATAGGTAATGGATGTGTATGATAAAATCATACAATGTTTGTTATGCGTGTATGCTAATGCCTACTTGTATGGACAAACACGGGTATTACACGCAAGTTGTTTATCAGTCAGGCATAGAAATTCCCACCTAGTAGATGGGTATGTCAGTACATCTCTCATTAATTCCATTTTTACCCCTGCTTAATAGTTCTTCCACCATCGTATTGTACCTCCTTCGACTGCATCTATCAAAATTCGATCTTCGCCATGGCTGTGCGCACTCGACGACCGACGGGAGCTGGCGACGGGAGCTGGCGACGGGATGACCGACGGGAACTGGCAGCCGGACATGGCTGCGCACAATCGACGGGAGCTTTCGTCCACCGTGCACGGCCGCATCCTTTTCGGAGCGGAGGCGCGTGGGCAGCATCCTTTTCGGCCGCATCCTCTCGGTGGCTTGAGGAGATCTCCGCCGACGGCGTTAGGGTTTCGACGGCGTAATTATTGGGCTGTTAATCTGAGATCTGATTGCAATTTGGAATCGAAGACGATGAAGACGCTGAAGCTTTATAAGACGTTGAAGCTTTTGTAAATTGAGCTGAAACTTTTCTTCTGTAATTTCTGGAGCTTTCCGGCCGCATCCTCTCGCTGAAGCTTTCTGTAATTTCTGGAGTTACTGAATTTGAGCTTTGTTGAAGCTTGAAGACGATGAAGATGCTTTTTTAATATTTTAATAGCTTTAATTTTTAAGGGTAAAAATGTATTTTCGTCTGTTTAGCAAATTATATACACATCTTACACATACATATCAATCACTATCATATATCATTACCCAAATAACTAAAACATTCATATCAAACATAATAAATACCCTATCAACAAAATCCTTGTATACTCATACACAAATAATCTATACCCATCAAATCCAAATACACTGATATCAAACGAGCCCTTTGGGTTTGGTTTGGTTTGGTAAATATACATTATGATTCATCACGTGTACGTGTCATTATGAATTAATATAGGTGGGGTTGCGATGTTGTTTATGAGAGTAATTTTTGCACTTCATTTGAATTTGTATGTTGTATATAGATGGTAGTAGTATTCCTTTTTTAGGAGCATATATTACTTCGACGTTTGACTCCAATTAATATAAATTGAATAGTATTCTTTTTCGAGAACAAAATGTTTGCTGGACTAGTAAAGATTTCGGGCTAAATAAATCATAGTTTTAGTTGATTTCTTATAGCATGGTGGACCCAAGGCAAAAATATATATGTACATTTTGTGTATATATTTGGTCCAGGCCTTCGAGCTCAAATTTATTCGGCACTGCTGCGAATTCAATACATGCAAAATTCCATATGCAAAATGATTACCTTTCTTGTTTTATTCTTTTTACGGAGATGATTGCATTCCATATTTATTGGACAAAAGTATTACAATGAATCAGTAAACGAAATGCTGAAGAATACCAAGAAATAAATAAAAAGATACACATGCTACTACTATCCAATTACATTCTCTTCTAAATATAGCTTCATACATTGCCAATTTTTCTTCAAGCACTTTGACATTGTCCACGAATATGCAACTTCATTGTTTGAATCACTAATGCAAGCAAGATGCCCATTCCGAGTAAGACCATTGTAAACTCTTATTCAAAAGAGAAATATTCTAATGCGAAAGAAAAAAAAACTGATACCTGAGAACAAACTAAATACAAAATCCAAAATAAATAAAATATGATGGGTGCTCCAACCTGATCCTCCAACAACCATGTGGTGGTAGAGAGGCTTTTCGGGTTTTTTGGACGAAAATGATTACCTCTCTAAACATCGTATTCAAAATCATTTGTGCCGATATAGTTTTTTTTGTTTTACATATATTTTAATCAGAAACAAAAAGAAAAATAAGTAGTCAATTTTAATATTACCCAGCCAAACGATCAAATCCATTCTACACACGTTTCTCTACCTTCCTTGGACGAACGTTCGCACTCAGCGGAAATGACACAATTGCCCCTATAGAATATTCCTTGTTCTTATTTCATATCCTTTCGCGCAAGAGATCGGTCAATCATAGATTTAAAAAAGGCAAACCCAAGAAAACAAAGCCACCCACCATTCAAGATCAAAGACCAAATTTTGCTTACATTTATTTACGTGTACATTCTTACATATTACGCATACACACAGAGAGTGACGGAAACAAACGAGCAAGCAAAACTTACAACACTGAGATCTTGAAAACGAAAATAGATTTATCTCATCTCTGTTCACTACTGTTGGAATGTGTCACGTGTGTGAAGGACTAAAAATGTCCCACACTGATCAATCACCAAACAAATAAATGGTTTATAAGATGATGGGTCACTCCTCTTAAACACCAATTGGTTTTAAGAAGGAATCCACCAAGCTTATACCCGGCACCCCTTCTCCGTGTGGCGCATATGCGTGGGCCTCTTTAACGGTTAATAATTAGCGGAAGCCCGGCCCGAATTTCTAAATTCTACAACTACAACACTCCCAACTCGTTGATCAAGAACCCCACGAATTATCGAATAAACTAGCGATCTTTACTCAGTTCCGATCGGTATCCCAGAAGTTCTAAAACCAAACTTGCGATTATTTCTTAAAAGTTTGCATTTTTGCTGCTTATTGCGCCACGTTGGTTCTGGGTTATGGCAATGCAACCAGCTATTGCTCTGATTGTACCCGACAAAATCCAATGGTACAACCCGCCACAGCATACGTCCGACGAGAGAGAAGGGTTTTTACCGTGGCTGAGAGGCGAGTTCGCGGCGGCAAATGCAATCATCGATGCTCTGTGCCGTCACTTGCTCGCCGTGGGTCAGGCCGGAGAGTACGACGACGTAATAGGCTGTGTTCAAAGGAGAAGAGGTAGCTGGGAAGGAGTACTGCATATGCAGCCGTACTATTCAATTGCTGAGGTTGTCCAATCTTTGAAACGCGCGGGTTTGAGGAGGCAGCAGCAGCTGCACAATGTCGGAGGGCAAAAAGGTCATTTTGCTACAGGGGAGAAGGCGAACGTTGGGGAGGCAGATGAGAAGAACGGTGAGAAGTTTAAAAGGTTTTTTTTTTTGGTGAGGGAATGAACTTGTTTGATTTGATATTTTTCTGTCAGGAGGCGATCTTGTTTGGTAAGAAATTAAATTCTGATGAGCTTGTTTACGCAGTGTTGTTCTGTTATGCTTATGGAATTTCAGATTGCTCCCATATTTTTCTTGAGTTATGGTGATTTTGCATAGCATTATTATTGGAAAGTTACTTGCTTTGGCTAATTGATGTTCTCTTCTCGATGACATTAGCGGATTTTAGCGAAGATTCTCAAGTAGATAGCCCATCGACAAGGTCCGAAAACTCAACAGAAGACGGGGAAGACATTGCAGGCCAAGACAAGAAGAATCTCCAATTCATCCCGAAAACTTTCGTAGCTCATGAGATCTTCGATGGAAAATCCGTAACGTCTTATCAAGTTTTCTTGCTTCAGCGCTAAACGCAATTTGATTTCAAATCGTTTTCTTCCTTCCTTAGGTGAACGTAGTTGAAGGTATGAAGCTCTACGAAAAGGCCCATGAAGAGGCCCATGAAAGGTCGTGGAAGAGAGACTTTACACCTTGGAATCCCTATTGCAGCAGACACATTCCCCGAGGACGAAGCACCATCAGGCACGGGTTTTTAATAGTTCTCTGATCTCAGATTCCTTCTGTGTTTATGGTAGCTTTACGAACATCCTTTTTACTACAGATCATAAGATCGAGCCCATGCCCGCATTGCTTCAAAACACCGCGAGGTTCTACGCTCCAAACAAGTCCTCGGCTTTAAGCCCGAGACATGCTTTATCGACGTCTTCGACGAGGTGGCGTTTTTTATTACCTCTTTTTCTTTTTTTTTTTCAACATGGTCTGCTTAATTGCGTTGTTATTACAGGGCGAGCACTCGCAGCCACAGGCGTGGTCGAGATCGTACGCAAGGCCAATAATTACGCTTTTCTTGACCGATTGCGATATGATATTTGGAAGAGTGATCTCATCCGCCGCCAATCGGCGCGGTGATTACGACGGAGCTCTTAAGCTTTCCCTTCCTCCCGGGTAATCCTTCTTTCGCAGAAACATCGGACCGAGTTGAACATATTCTCTAATAACATCACTATTTTATTTATTTTTTTTCCTTCCTTCCTACAGATCCGTGCTCGTTGTGCAAGGAAACTCCGCCGATTTCTCGAGTCGTGCGATACCTTGTTCGAAGAATCGGCATGTGCTAATAGCGTTCACAAAATCACAGCCCGGGAAAACGACGGGCCCCGTGGAGCCTTGTGGCCCGCCGGCCAATCGCATGAGCCCGATGTGCTTTGCCGCTCCGCGGGTCCCACGGCCGAGTGGTATATTCGTCCCGGTGGCGGCGGTGCCGGGAATTGCGTATCCCGTTTCTTCGTCGCCTCGGAATGTGGCGGCTCACGGCACCGGAGTTTTTATTCCGTCGGGGAATCGCTCGGACCGAACGGAGAGCGTCGAATGATGTCATGTATTCTGTTCTGACCCGTTATTACGTTTTGCCAAGAGGATTTCGGATTTGTTTGTGAAGTTATATGGTCAGTTCAGTTACATCTAAATCAACCGAGTACGAGATGATAGAGGAATTTAAGCACAATCCCAAATCCATATAAGTTTGTGTGTTTTCTCTCTAAAACCAATGACAATAGATGAATTTAACCCACAACTTTATAAGAAACTCTCCATTCTTCTAATTATTCAATGTGAGACCTTGATACCCAAAACTTAGTGGCAAGAGGAAGCAAAATCTGCGTGGGACCATTTTAAAAGAATTAAAATTAAGAAAATGGTGGTATGCAGATCGCAAATCCTGTCTCAAAGCTCCAAGAAGTGACTATGGAACTTCTCATTTATCTGGGCTTTGCGAGACAACAAGCGAATAATGGCCGAACATGATGGACATTTTGGGGGTGACAAAGACGCGTTGTGAACCATCCCTGCTGGTCCCCGTACTTATTGGTACGGGGAATCCCCAGTCAAGAGTTGAAGGTGATTCCCCGTCAATGGAAGTGCGGGGATGAGACGTGGATGTGAATCATGTTTCTCATCCATCCTCGACACCGAACCCGACCCCTTTTGAGTCAAGTGGTGATTCCCCGTTCCCCAATTAGGTTAATTAATAAAATAAACTAATTTGAATCAAATATTTTCAAAAGATCATCCTTTTTAGATTCAAGTTTATTTAGGAAAAATATCTACTCTCAATATATTCTTCACAAAACTCATATTTGAATAACATATTATATTAAATGTTTTATACTTCAATACATAGTTTATTTTTTTGCTACAAAATATTATTAATTTGTTGGATATAGATTAATATATTCCCCCCGGGGAGCTCGATTCCGGAACGGTGATTTCCATTCCCGAACCACTTCATCATAGACGGTGAATTAGTGGGGATATTATTAAGGACGAGAATTTGGTATGGGGACGGTATGTCCAACCAGCCACAAACCCGTCCATTGCCACCCCGGGATATTCGTCACCATAAATAACAAATTAACAAGTGAATGTAGAGCTGAAAGTTCGAGCAGGCCAGCCCGCCCGGCCCGGATGGAGCGGATTGCCCGACTGTTAATGGGCAGGGTCGGGCTGGCCCAAAATTCTACGGGCCTAAAACTTTTCGGCCCAAACCCATTGTGAGATGGGTCGGGCCAGCCCGACGGGCCTATATAATTTAATATTTTTGTTATTTTTTATTTAAAAATCTTTGATTTTTTTGAAATAATAATTATATTTTATACTATTATTATACCCAATATTACAAATATATATTTATAAAAAATCTTATATCCATAATTTCATCAAAAATTATTATTTTTTACTTATCGAATTGAATTTCATAAATATTATAAATAGAAAATAAAAAAAAAATACAAATACAACGGGCCAAATTTGGCCCGCGGTCCATCAGGTTTTTGGCCCATGGACCGTCAGCCCGGCGGGCCATGCCAATAGGCCCGATCATATTTCGGGCTAGGGCTGTAAACGAGCCGAGCTCGCTCATTTTCTGGGCTCGAGCTTGAGCTCATTTACAGCAGATGAGCTCGAGCTCACGAGGCTCATCGAGCTCGAGCTTTTAATAAAAATAAATTATTAAAAATAATATAAAATTAATATAAAAAATTTTAAAAAATTGAGCTTTTAATAAAAATATTTATTAGAAAAAAATATAAATTAATATAAAAAATAATAAAAATTATGAAAAAAAAGGCTCGCGAGCCTCTTCGCGAGCTTTCGAGCCACTACATACGGGCTCAAGCTCGAGCTCGAGCTCGAGCTGAGCTTTTTCACGAGCCGGCTCAACTCATCTTTCACCCATATTTCGGATTCATCAGAATGAAGCCCAAACCCAGTATTTTTAGGGCTGAGCCGGGCTGGCCCATGAGCTCTGGCCCAAATTTTCAGCTCTAAGTGAATGCATGTGGCTTTATTACAATTGAGAAAAGTATATTATGGTTGTCGATAGGGGCGGACCTAGCCTTGTATGACTGGGGGTCAAGAAGATTTCAGCAAGCCCACATTAGTCCAGCCCATGTATTTATATCTAAAAATAAAATAAAAAAGCTTCCATATGATTTGAACCTTGGTCATTTAAATATGATGGCATTTCCGCAACTCAAAGAACCATTAGACGTTCAAAAAATTTAATACATATATTATAATTGATCTAACAACGGCCAGGAGTCAATGGACCTCCCGAGCCCCTACATGGGTCCACCCCTGATTGTCGATAATAATATATTTAAAATTTAGTATTATTTCATATGGGGAACTCTGTCTGCCTTCCCTACCTTATAGCGAGAGAAAGTTGGGGTTTCTCATCCCGATTGGAATAGAACATCGCACTTTGACAATCCTATTCGGGAGAAGATACGTTACAATGTGAAATAATTAAAAGTTGAGGACCTAATCTAATGAGAGAAAATTGGGCATTTGGGCATATTTATAAATTAGAGAAACTTGGACCAAAATCGCATATATTAATTTCGGATTATATTCTAGGTTTGTAATATCCGTATGGTCTCCTAAATTAAAATAAAAAATTAATGTTAAATGGTTAGAAAACCAACCATTACATGTATTTTTATATCCTATTTTGCTCTTTTATTTTAGTTAGTATTATATAACTAAACTAATATAAATGTCTTATTCCGTGCATTTGAGTGTGAAAATAAACTAGTATTTATTTATCATTGTTTTTATCGCTGTATATAGTATCGTGGCATTCAAACTGATTTCAAGGTTTGGAAAAAGGAAAGAAATGATTTCAAGGTAAATCTTACGCACAACTCCATAGTGATCACCATTTACTGAAGAAATCCAACGTGCATCGATCCATTCGCCGTCCCACGGTCACCACCACGGCGGCGCTGCCTCAGAACTCTCATCGATGGCATCGCTTCGATCTGATGTGAGGAAACTATCATTCGACGTCCTCTCACAATACAACGACGAATCAATCCATTCATTTCCACGGTCCAAATCGGACCCGCCCGCCCTCCACAACGAAGCCGCCTCACCCAAGAGGAAGAAGAAAAGGAAGAACAGCAAAAAGTTCAAATCCCCGCCCGACGAAACCCTAGTCGCCGTTGACGATCAGAAGGTAGTCAACGGCGATGTGAATTACAGCTGCACTGTTACTACCGTCGCGGAGCTGAGGCAGAGAAATCTCTTGGCGAATGGTGGGAATGCTGTGGAGGCAGTGTCCGAGGAGAGTGGGATTGGCAAAAAGGAGGAGGATTCGCGGGATGAAGGTGCGGCTAATCAAGTTAACGATAGGGGAACTGTTTCTATGGAGAATGGTAGGAGGTTGGAGAAAGATGGCACGATTGATTGGAACAAAGTGATGGCTGAGGAGGAGATTAACTGTGAGTTCAATTTTAATCTGAATGGTTGAATTGAAACAATTTGTGTTCTGCCGAATAAGATAATTTGTCACCTGAATTGAATTGTTGTCGAGCAGGTGGTTTGAGGTGTGTCCCTAAACCTGTTGCTGCTATGCCACTCGTTTTCGCGACTGAGATTGGATTTACACATAATGGATTGCTTTTAAATTGTGTTCTGTTGTACATATTGATGAAGTGTGTAGTTGCAGTCTTCATAAAGTGGAATTTGTGAATTAATTTACACGCGAGTATGCTTGTCTTCTTGTCCTTTTTTGGTTGGCTTTTGATTGTTTTAGCTTTCACGTACCTGTTGTTTTTATCTCTGTAAGCCATATAGTTTTAATATCCTTCTTATGTAATCGAGAAAATAAGTTGGCTTGCCTTTTCTAGTTGCAGTTTTCATTATTTTTATGTTATGGGGTTTGTGGTATTTGATCAGATATGCTACCTGTGGATAAGTCGCCGATTAATTACTTCATGGATGAAATGTATTCTGGAAATTCCTTAAGGAGTACTACCACCACTGGCAATGAGAAGGAACGAGAGCGAGTTTATGACACTATATTCCGTTTGCCATGGCGGTGTGAACTTGTAAGTGGTGGCCACATTAAGAATAGTGTGTTGCTGGACATCCCAACTGTCCTATTTAGAATTTTGTATAAGTGACAATTTTACTATATTTTGTTATGGAGGTTTAGGACAGCATCATCGTGCTTTTGTGATATGGTCCTTTTTGTACAGCTCATCAATATAGGTGTTTTTGTTTGCTTCGACTCCTTCCTGTCAATTTTGACCATCATGCCAACGAGAATTGTATTGACCCTATGGAGGCTTGTGAGGACGAGGTCAGTTTCCTTTTATCCGGGAAGAAAAATTTATTGATTGAATGTAAGAAGTATCACGTACTTTGTTTTACAGAGTTATTTAACCATTTTAATGGCCAGGCAGTTCAAGATGCCTTCATCAGCAGACTTGTCTGATTTTGGCTGCTTTGTTGTCTTGATTAGTGGAGTCACAATGTTACAGCAAGCAGGTTTTGCTGAACACTTCTTTTCTGTAACTAATCCGTTTGTAATGGCAGGCATAGCATCTTTATTTGTTTTTATGATAGTTGATCTTCCCCAATCATTAAAATTAAGAGCTACAGTTCTGTTCTTATTATGCTTTTATGGACCAGATATCAGCTTAATTTATCACATGATCCGTGGTCAATCTGTTATCAAACTCTATGTGGTCTACAATGTTCTGGAGGTAAAGAATTTCTGACATATCTCAATTGTTTCACTAGTTCAAAGACTTGCGAGTTTCATGTGATTATATCTTTGAGAATTGTTGGTTAACATCTGTAGTTCCTAGCCTTCATTTCTTTGGCATTCAACTTCGCCCCTTTTGGTGGCAGATATTTGATAAACTATTCCAAAGTTTTGGTGGTGATGTCATGCAAGCTCTGTTCAACACAGCAGACGGGCTTGCTGGTTCGACGCCTGAAAACGTGCAATTTTGGTTATGGAGATTTATTTCAGATGAATTCTTAGCGATTGCTTCATCTAATATCCTTTTCGCCCTATACATTTTGACTTGCCAATATTTGAAACCCTTTCATATGTTTACCGTGTTTCTCCTTAACGTCATGCACTTATTCATTCATTTATTTTATTAGCTCAGGCAATTGCCTTGTCGACGTGCATAGTTGCACATAATAATGCTCTATTTGCCATGCTTGTGTCAAACAATTTTGCTGAGATAAAAAGCAACGTCTTCAAGCGTTATAGCAAGGACAATGTTCGCAGTTTGGTATATTTTGGTGAGTCAATGCTGTTATTAGGTTTTTTATAAATATTTCGCAGCTGACTGCTAATGCGATAATTTTGTCGTTGGTTCCTAACGCCAGATTCTATCGAGAGGTTTCATATGTCAGCATTTATCTTGTTTGTTTTGGCTCAAAATATACTAGAAGCCGAGGGTCCCTGGCTCGAAAACTTTGTTTCTGTAAGTATCATTAGTGATCAGACATTTCATTTCATATTTGATCAGTTGGCGAATGGAAACATATTCTGATCAATTAGAGTTGCAATTCTAACCAACTTTTTTTCCTTGTGTAATCCATCTGTTCGTTCTTGCAGAATGTGCTGGTTGTTTTCATTTGCGAAATATTGATTGATGTAATAAAGCACTCATTCATTGCAAAATTCAATGATATAAAACCTGTAGCCTTCTCTGAATTTCTTGAAGATCTTTCCAAGCAGGTAATGTTGTTATATCTTACATAAACAAATTTTCGTGTAAAATCAGAATGCAGTGTCACTCCAACGATTCTGCAATTTTTTTTTTGTTTTATTATTGTGAAACTTGTGTAACTCAATGTTCCTTTGCTTTTGCTTTGGTCTGAATGCAGACATTAAATATTCAAACGGAGAATGGAAAGAAAGGACTTACCTTCATACCTCTAGCACCAGCTTGTGTGGTAATTAAATCTCCTCATGACTCCTATGGTGCAACGTAAAGCATTTTGTTTATGATTGAGTTCATTCTCAATCACTTGGTAGTTCTCAAAGAGGTCAAAGAGTAAAATTCACAACACTCTCTCTACAGAGATAAAGCTATGTATTTTAGGACTTGAAGCAGTTGACTTTAGTTATTGAATAGTTCATAAATGAATTGTTCTATCCACCTAGTGATTTAAAAGTGCTGATGGTAAAGCTTTTTCGGTTCAGGTTATTCGAGTTCTTCGGCCAGTTTACGCAGCTCATCTCCCTCAAAGTCCTCTTCCGTGGAGACTTTTCTGGGTATTAGTGCTGTCTGGGATGACCTTCATAATGCTAGCAAGTCTTAAACTGATGGTAGGCTTGGGCCTCAGAAAACATGCAAAATGGTACCTGAAACGATGCGAACGAAGGAAGAAACTTCATTCTGATTAATAATATTCTCTTTGCCTATGGAAAGATGGGATCATTCCAATTTTGTGTAATATATATACATGGGATGGTGGGAAGATGAGATGATGATGATGATGATATGAGCACTTGTTTTCTTAAGGTTGTACAGTTGATCTTACAAAATACTACTGTCCTCCCTTTTTACGATTCAGGGAACAAAGCCTCAAAGCGGGCACTTTTCACTTATATTTCTCTTAGGCTCTCTTTGGTTAGTGGATTTCGACGTGGAAAAGAAAAGAAAAAGTATGATGGTACAATACGTGAACCCTAATGTACAATAATTTGATGCGTACCAGCACACTTTTCTTTTCTTTTCCGCGCCGATTTCCGCGAACCAAACGCACCATTAATTTTCCATACATTAATATCGTTCATGATGCGATATTTTTGTGTATTGTGGACCTTTTGTGCTCTTAATCTTACGGCCTTAAGACAGTAAAAAGATATGGTTTCATCATCGACAAAGAAAAAGGTTTTATTGTATCACGCAAATCACTTTTGACTTGATCCTTCTAAAGGTATTATTCTTGTTAATAAGAACTTGAGGGGTTGGTAAATTTACAAGTTTGATAGAGAATCGATGAGATTCAATGCATTGTATTGCCAAAGAGTTTGTCTCGGACCAGCTTTAGTCGAATCAATGAGAAATATATATATATATATATATACGTATAACACATGAAATATTTTATAATTTAAATAGGTTCGAAGCCATTTCGTTGTAGATTGAAAATATGAAAGATTGGCTTGGCTGTAGTTGCGAAGTCGACCTAGGCTATGACGATACTAGTTGGAATTTCCGGACATTTCTATTCCTTTTCTTTTGCATGGTCGTCAATGAAAATTTGTGTTGAATTGAAATGAATCCACAAACTTTCTAAAGCATGGTAATATTGTATTGTAATATGGGGGACAATCACACCACTTTATTACCTAAAAAAATGGATTGATTAGACAGCAGATCTTGATTTCTGACAGCCCAACCAATACAATATGACACGTGAACAGGGGAAAAGAAAAGAAAAAGACAATCATACATGCAATATTTCAAATATAACTAATTAATTAGTTGTACTTCTTTTAATATTGTTCAAATTTGTCATCCACAAACAATAGTGAATAGACACATAGTAATAATGATTAAGATACGATAATGTGTTGGGTTGGAGTTTATGTATTATTTAATAATAAAAATATCGATGTGAATGTAGAATCTTCATTAGTGATAAAATTGAGATGATTAGAAAACATAATAGGCGACATAATGAAGTAATGATGCTTGTATATTTTATGTATGTCATAATTATAATTTATGAAAGCGATTAGTTTTCCACCAAAAAGAAAAGTAAATCTATACGCATATAAGTAATTATACTCCAACTTTATGCTCTACAAACAACCCCCAAACACTGCTTGAAAAGTACTGATCAGATCACAGTTCACATTCACTCACATGTACATATGCTACTATAATTATTTATCATGGACCTTTCTCTCGTCATTACCAACTGTGAAGCTTTTCATTTTCCCAAAATATAGAAAGTAAACAATAAAATAAACAAATAATATCTCTCTGTCTCTATCTCCCTCAAGAAAAGGATAATTAGTATAATAGACAGCTTATTAGCACATTGGAGCCCTTTTAGGAATAAAACACTTTCTCTTGTGCAGCAATTTGTTTGGACTCAAAACCCTCGTTTGGATCACTTCTGAGGAATCACTTAACGATGAAGAAATGGACTCATCTTTTCTCGTCGTTATCGTTACAGTATTTCTAGAATGAATATCGATCATCTTCTCATCGCTCTTTAATAGGCTTGTTTCCGATCTAACCTGCAAGAACAATGTCATAAGAATTATTCAAATGGAGAAATAATTGATCATCATATTAATATATTTTGTATGGGAGAGTGTGGGAATGATGGAATTACATACTTTGCAGGCTATGGAACAGAAGCAGCTAAGTAAATCCTTCTGCAAATTCTTTCCACAGTTACATTTTGTCTCTGATGAAAAAGAGTTCTTTCCTTCTTCTTTCACTATTATCTGAGATCTTCGAGGATTCAAATGCACAGCCTTTTCACCATTGATTTTATATGCCTATTTATACATAATGTTATTTGTTAGGTCTATCGCAATACAAAATATGATTTCTGGGAGACCAAAAAAATAAACAAATCACTGCTTACTTGAATATTGGAGCAGTCGAAGAACTTCTGTATGGATTGCAGACGAACAACGTCTCGGTATACGTATTTGCAAACCTGAAGTATTCTAGGATGGCGACACGTGGCAAGATCCGACGGTAGCAGGCAGTGCTTACATAAACATGATTTACAGTCTATGCAAAACATGTTCTTTTCGTTCTTCCTTAGATTTGTGTGTGCCAAACACGAACCAAAGAATTTGCATTCGACTAAAGAGCTCAACCAATTATTATTATAATCTGAAGCCACCCTTTTTTTGATCTTCTTCATCGCCAAGAATGAATAAAATGAATAACTCTTCTGTATCTTATTGGTGATTCTTGTATGAGGAATTGGTGGTATATTGATGAAGCTCAAGAAGGGTTTTTGCTCTTCAAAAATATTTTCAATGCCATAAATGGTATGATCTATTTAAATATAAAGGCTGTGTGCTGCGAGGTGAATAGAAAAGGAGAAAAGTAGTGTGTAAAAATGGTCTATTTAAGATGCATAAAGTTGAATGAGGCCAAGATTAATATTTGTTAAGAGAGAGAGAGAAGTAATTAATTTAGCAGTGTGGAATGGAAAAAGTTTAAATAGGAAATACAATATTTTAAATTTTACTATATGGTATCATTTTGATGTATTTTTAAGTGTATTAATTATAAAAAAGTGTATTAATTGTTACGAATATTAGGGTGTATTGAATGTCTCCCGCTAATGGGGGTCGTTGCCTTCAGAATTATAGAGGCGGCTGTCTAATCTATTTTTTTGTCACTTTATGAAACGTTTATATTGCAATTTCATATTTATATTTCAATAATTTGTTAAGTATTTTGGGTGGTCGTGGTTTAACAGGATCATCGAAGTTAAAATTATTGGATGATACTATGAGATTTTTATGCAACAAAGTTTCATATTCATGTTTTCTCTTCCTCTATGAATTGTTTTAGCAGCGTAATAAAAGTAGCTCAAATCCCATCTCGGATTTCTCACTAATTATTTAATATTTGCTCTATCTAATTAAGTCAAAGAACAAAACACAAAATAGAAAATTCTATTAATTCCTTAATCAAAGCAGAATTTTATGCTTTGTTGTTCTGTGGCCAGAACAGAATTCTCTGTCCTTTTAGTTGTGGACTAATAATTTCCCTTGAATTCGGTCAGAAAATAAATTTAATTTAAATGCATGTCTAACTACCGACCATGAATAATGATCATTCTCTTTGAATTCGACTCCTCTTTCATCGTATGGTGTGCTTTGCTCTGATAAATATGTGGATGAATATTGATTTAGAACGGTGGTTATATAAAAGATTGTAATTAAGTTAAGAATAGAAGTTGAGTAAGTTAGAAATGAAATTTGATTAATTAAAAATGATAATATTTTATTTGTGATACCTGAACTTATATTGCACCATTGATCTCGTGAGGTATTCGAATTGTCTTTTCCTTCGATTAGTATCCGTACTAGCATAAATAAAGATGGCCCAGAATTTCCTGTCTTCATTCTTTGACTCGCAGCATAATTCCACACACAAATCAGATTGAATAATATTGTGAACGGTAATAGATTATCTCCACAAGACCAGGCCCCCTTCAATTACACATGCCCCACCGCCGGTTATGGTTAACCGGCGGTTGACGATGGGACTAGCCGTAACCTAACCGGCCGGGGGCGGTTGAGGGTTAGCGGTCCCCGGCTGCCCGTTAAGCTAACCACCGGTTATGGTTAACTGCCGGTTATTTTTTAAAAAAAAAATTAAAATTTTTCATATTTTTTGCAACTTAAAGCAAAGAAATAAATTTTCGGTGTATTCTTCGTTCGTCTTTTACTATTTTGATATGAAGTTTTAGATGTAAGAAATTTTATGAATTGTTAAGTGAACATGATATGTTTGAATATTCAAAGAAGAGGAGCACTAATGAGAAGAAAATGGAGGCCAAGTGAATGCTTTTGTCTTTGCTTATCATTTCGGCTTTGTTGTTCACGTGGGATGCCGACCAAGTCTTAAGTCTAATACAACAACATTTATTTTCTTCATTTTACACGAAAGGAGCTGCCTTGTTCACATGAACATGTTGAAGATCCATCGCCTATAAATAGGCTTGGTACAAGGCAGAAGAAAAATGCCTCGAGCCACAAGCCATATAAACCACCACAACATCTTCAGCGAGGGTTTATTCATCGGTCACCACTTCTCCGACATTTCTTTGTAGCTTTGATTCTCGCTAGTTGTTATACTACTTTTGTATCACGTCAGCGTACGTGTATGTAATCACTCCACATAATAAAGTTCTACCATCCGGCCCGTGGACGTAGGTCATTCTGACCGAACCACGTAAATCTCGTGCCGCTGTCCAAATTTATTTTTCGTCTCTATTATTTTTATTGTCATTTTTCGGGCAAAAATAATTATCGGAAATTTCCGCATATCCTAACATGAATCAAGAAATATATTACAAAATTTTAATACGATACAAAATACATAGTTTCAAAATTTTCTAATTAATTATTATTAATATGAGTAAATTAAAATAATATATTTTTTATTTTTTTTGTTTAATTGTTATAACCGCCGGTTAAACCGCCTAACCGGCGGTCGGCGGTTTGGGAAAACACCTAACAACCCGTAGCCGATCGATAACGGTTGCCGCTTACGCGGTTACTCGGTCGTAACTGCCACGGTTAGGGCATGTCTACCTTTCGTGCTACATAACACATTCTTACGTCTCATTTGCTTACCACTGTACTGACGTATTTTTTTTCTTTCTCTTTGTATTAGACACAAAGTAACCTCCAGGAGATGGAGTCTAATTGACTCCGTCAATTGGGAAACTATAGAGGGTCTTCCCAAACCTCTAAAGTTGCACGCATTACTTTCATAGATCAGGGTGGGGCCAATTGGGTCTGGCTACCTCCACCTCCATTTGTTGGTTAGCAATCTCGTCTAGTTTCTGTTTCTAAGAGTATTTTCCGCCAGCACTCCTTTGTTGTGTTCCCCATCATCCTTTTTCCTCTTTTCGTAATTAAGTTGCATAATTCCTGGCTATGGTTTGTAGGTTGTGTGGATTTAGGTTGTGCTCTAAGTTTAGGTAGTTTTGGGAGTTTGTCTTTTGTAGGATGTCTTCATTGTTGTTATCTTTCAATGGTTGTCTGATCTCATCAGTTGTGGCAAGGAGGTCCTCTGCAGTTAAGTTCGGATGAATGTCTGGGGAGAGTGGTTCTTATTGATGGTGTCTTGGGTTGTGGGAATGTGGTTAGGTAATGGTTCTATGAGGTGCATAGTGTTGCATGGAGGAAGTAAGTTTTGTGGTGGATTTGTTGCGGTATTGGAAGTATAGGGATGGCCATGAATTTTTGCAGTCCGTGGGTAATGTGGTTGTGTATCAATAGGTGTGGTTTTTAGCTGTTGTTCTTGTAAAATAGTTTTCTGGTCATTATTCTTTGCTCTGGGTGGGACGAATGTTACCCTCGCTATTTTGACTTTGTCAGCTCGCACCCATTCTCCAAATTGATTGTCCTTCAGTTGATTCAGCTGAAGGTCCTTTTGCCTGTTTCTACAGCCCTTCTCAAAAGTTGTTCATATAATCTACCAATAAGATCTTATTCTTCAGCTTGATGATAGATCCTCTTATCAGTGGATTATTTAAGTTGACCTTCACCTTCAACTTAATGTCTTCCACTACTGCTGCCATTTTCAGGTATGATCACATCAAGGTTGGAAACAAAGAGTCGATCTTAACACCAGTGAGCTTTGAAGTCCAACGTGCACGTAGGTTATGAATTTGGACCCAAAGCTCAGCCAGATAGAAATCTGAATCTTCATTTTTCAAGTTTTCAGACCACTCTTTGAGTAAAAGAAATTGGTTTCAAATGACCACTGATTTCCATTGAGTACCCTCTCTTTTTCTTCATTAGATTGAAAGGTAAATTGGAAGAAATTAGTGTGAGGCCCGAGGTCGATGAGGGCGGTGAGTGATCGTCGCCGTCGGTGCCAGAGTGGTGCACGGACAAGGAGCGACTCCTGGCAGGCTTCTAGGCAGAGGGGTAAATGAATGAACCGATCTCACACCCGTATGAGAGGGATCTTGAGGCTAACAGTGTATGAGCTTGCCAAGTTAAGGAATGGTATAAGAGAGTTGATTGCGCTACTCATATCATCAAATGTACACCTTCCTTTTCGGCGTGCATCCAAAAAAACTTCAAAGTTAAGCATGCTTAACTGGGAATAGCACTGGGATGGATGACCCCCTGGGACGTAGTTTAAGGGTGCGTGCAGTGCAAAGCACGCTGGAAGGTTAGTTGTGATATACAATGGGCCAGACAATCAATGAAGTGCAGTGGGCCCAACCCCACTAATCCGAGAGCGGGATGCTTCAGATGGTATCATACCACAGCCTCTCGCAGTACGGTGTGGTTCGAGGACGAACCACGGGAAGCTGGTGGACATGTAAGGCCCGGAGCCGATGAGGGCGGGGGTGATCGCTGGTGCCAGAGTGGTGCACGGATAAGGAGCGGCTCCTAGGGGTGGCCACATTTCAGTAAACCGACCGAACCGACCTAATTACCCAAATTTCGGTACGTACCGAATACCGAACAAACAATTCGGTTCGGTATTCGGTTTTAGAATTCTAAATTTAGGCAATTCGGTTCGGTACGGGTTTTTTGGTTCGGTATACCGAACCTACCGAATTATCGAATTATTTTTATTTTAATAAAATATATTGAAATTATATTAAATTTATTTGCAATATTTAAATATTCAGTAGTAATGATTGGTGAGGTAGCGTTTTCTTTTTCTTCCCATTTTCAAAGAGTACCAAATCTAATTTGGAAAACCCATCAATTATTTCGATGCCCTAATCGATCTGCTAGTGCTCTTAGTATCATCTTGTTGTCGACTCCCATTCTATATCCGAATCTGCTCCCATCTCTGTCGGCGCTACTGCATCATCGTTGAGTTTTAACTCCACTGCTGCATATTTGTCGCGCGTTGCTCCCATTTCACTTCTGCAGATCTTTAAAGATGTTTGTTTTTTGAAGATATATGAGTTCATTCACAAATCATCGTTGGGAGAGGTTGGAATGTTAGACGTTTTAGAAATTTGGGTGGGTTTTATCCTGAACTTGTTTTTTTTTTCTGAATTTTTTTCTGAAACTTCGGTTGACCAATCGGTGAACCGAAAAAACGATCTAAAATCGGTGTAACCGAAAACCGAACCGAGTATTTCGGTTCGGTATTCGGTAATGAAAACGGTCGAACCGAAAATTCGGTTAAATTTTCAGTTCGGTTCGGTACAGTTAGTACCGAATGCCCACCCCTAGCGGCTCCTGCCAGGCTTCTAGGCGGAGGGGTAAATAAATGAACCGATCCCACACCCAAATGAGGGGGATCCTGAGACTGACAATGTATGTGCTTGTCAAGTTAAGGAATGGTATAAGAGAATTAATTGCGCTACACCAAAGGTGCACATTCCTTTTCGGGAGTCCATTCATAAGAACTTCAAAGTTAAGCGAGCTCGAGCCGGCTCATTTGTGAACCCGTGATGAGCTCGAGCCGGCTCATTCGCGAATCCATGACGAGATCGAGTCGCTCATCGAGCTTGCGCATCGGCTCGACTCATCGTCCACCTCCTAATTAGTATTATTATTATTGTCATTATTATTAATATATTTTTCATTATATTATTATACTACTATTGTTATACTATTATTATTATTATTACTACTACTATATCATTTACAAAAAACTCGTTACGTGCTCAGCTTTGTATTTCGAAAACGGATCATCTGACACAGAATTTCAAATCCGATGAATTATAGGAGTTTGGATTTTCCCTCGGATGTGGACGAAATCGAGCTCAAATCGATGCGATTGCAAAGAGAATATTTGGGCGAAATTCGGATTTCAAATCGAAATTCGGAATCCAAACGGGGCATAAGGTGCATTGAACTTTTTGACGGAAGCCAAAAGTGGGGAAGGCTCTGAAAACTTTGTCCATAGGCTCGCAACAATGCTGGGCAGTGGTGGGAAGTTTGAAGATACCGTTTCTCTTGTCTCGGACTGCATTTCTTGGCTCAGCTGTTCCAAAACCTGGCACGAGATTTTCCTTTGCATTTTTTGTGGTTCGAGAATACCATCTCGTCTCACTTGCATTTTACTGTTTGGTGCTTTGGTTTGAAGTCTGATCGATCCAAGTTTGTCATCCACTTGATTATTTTTTGTTTTGGCTTCAGCTTTTTGTCCTTGCCCAGGTTTACTTTTTCTAAGTTGATCTCTTATTCGTTTTACTCATTGGTGGTGGTTTGATGTCTCCTTGATTTGGAATGTTACAAGGAGCTCATTGGCTCTTTAGCCATTTGTAAATGTTTTTGACAGTGAAATCAAATTGCTTTCGATTGAAAAAAGAGGAAAATTTTATAAACAAGGATCGTTATCATAACTAATGTTATCGTATCGATGATTTTCTTAGGGTTCTACTATTGAGACCCCCTTTAGGATGAAAAATGCTATTTGTACCCCTTCATAAATGAAATAATTTCCTTGAAGTTGGTAATCTATTTTCTTTTTAACATTTTTGGTTTTTTCCCGTACATTGGAACAGTAAAATTTAGCTTGTCACTTTCATAAGTATTAATTGATTAATTTATTGTATATTTGTACATTGATTTCAGCACCATCATTCCTTGCTTATAGTCTATTTATCTATAGTTATACACGTAACTTACCAAAATTTAATATTTTAACTTTTCAATATTATTTTATTTATTAATAAACGTAAATAATTAATTTAGATAATTAGACATGAAATTTTAGTAGCAATATTTTCTCAAATATTAATCTATCTATATTATTATTGTTCAACACCACATAGTAACTATCTTTCAATCAATTGGTGTGTCAATTCAAATTTCAATTTTATACTTCATAATTTAAGTTCATTACTATTATATCGTCAACTCAAATTTCTCATGTATACTTATAAATATAAAAATTAAATTAATACTTCATTTAAAATGAACTTTATAATATAAAGTAATATATCCATATTATATATTGCACATGCATAGTGCTTAAAATACTAGTAGATTACGTCTTTCCTTGGCAGTCACTATTATAATCGAATAAAATCATATAACAGTATTGATTTTTCTATAATATATTCAGACATAATATATAAAACCACAATATCAACTTAAAATTAGGGTATTAAAGTACCATATAATATATATATATATATATATATGTACACTAACATACACACGTGAGTTTTATTTTTTATTTATATGTCATAATGTGTTGCCTGTGGGAATATAAGTAATAAATGAAGTTGAAAGAATTAGTCAAAATAATTGAAAACTTCTATACAACTACTATCCATAATAATTAGGGGGTCTACATAGCAAGTGAGGGGGTGCCAATAGAAATTCCCTTTTCTTATCATTCGCACAGAAAAACAAGTCTATCTTTACCTATAACTATTGAAGTGCGTAGATGTCGAAGTAAAATTATGCTGAATATTGCATTATTTTTGAAAATTGGTGTTGAATACGGTGCTAATTATTTAGAAGATGTTGACTTTCTAAAAGATTCAAACAAAGATTCAAATTGAGGAATAAGATTTTATTTGAGCATCGTTATTCTTGTTTTGTTCTATGTATAAATAATTTTATGGGAAGTTTACACTTAAGTACCAACAAATAAAAAAAATGCCAAATCAATCCATTGTCAGCATCTTTCTATTTTATTAAGTGGGAGAGGTTTAGATTAACTAAGCTACCATCTAATTAATTTGGTGTGTCAATAATTACAAATTTACCCATGATATTGATAAATATTACAATTATCCTCAAATCAATTTTCTTATACATAATAAAGTAATAAAATTAATTTAATTTTATAATAAATAAAAATATAAAATAATATAATTATATTTAAATATTGCACATGCATAGAATGTGCTTATATACTAGTAATTTTTATTTATAGTGTTTTTTTATTTTTCTTTTATTCGTATGTTCATTAATTATTTTTATTTGTAAATGAAATTTATCGAAAGGATACGAGGAAGTATGTCTTCAGACCATGCAACAACTAATACCATTTGTTAAAATAGATAATCCTAAATAACTCACATGTGTCCCACATCGAATAATTGAGGAGAGTTTGAGTAGTATATAAGTAGATGAGCCACTCCACCTATTACCAATTGGTTTTAGGATGGAAGCTCGCCTCTTATATGTGTCAACTCTCCTCCTATGTAGTCGGCCCAATAATGGAATTTCACACCATTACTAAGGTAAAATATTTATCTCATTTTGAAAAGAAATAAATTACTGTCATACTATATTAGGTAACATTAATACTCGAAGGCTTCGGGAAAAAATATTTACTATACAGAGATTTAAGTCTAATAATTAAAAATGTCTTACGTTCGCGAGCCTCATTGAAATTTATTAAACGTTAAGGTTAGGACTATAGACGAACAATACAAGAACGGCCACGACATTTCCACCACAAATCGTAATTCATGGAATGGAACTGTAACACTCACGGCGTTCGCAACCGTTTCAGCGTACCAATGCACTTACTTCACATAGAAAAAAACATCAAACAAAACCTAAAAGGTAAAAAAACTCAAACTCGATATCAATCTCAATCGCATAACATCCAAAAATCCATTGATTTGAAATTTGAAAAATCCTTTTCGCGAATACATCTCTCGTTCATGAGAAGAAACACCGCAATAAGTATGTAATAAAATCAGCTTCTTACAACCTTAGCCATTCCAAAAGCAGCAGCAGATGCAATGGCTCCTATAACAGCAGTTTGAAGAGCGCTTCGAAACGGTTTGTTGCCCGTGAAATATCCCTTTGCATAGCCGAAGATTAGAAGAGCTATCAGAGTCAACACAACAGAAGCTATTACAGCTTTTCCCACACTCGGTATGAACATGTAAGGAAGAAGAGGCACCATTCCACCTACGATGTAAGCAATCGCTATCGTAAACGCACTTTGAAGGGCTCGTTTAGGGTCTTGCTTCTCCAAACCTAACTCAAACCTTCCAACCAAAGCATGTAATAAAGTCATAAACCTATGTTATTGCAGATCTTTTTTTGAAATGTATATCTCTGAGCTGAGGTTTGGTGGGCGTAATAAAGAAATGATGCATGTGCCACGTGATGGTGATGGAAAGTGTTTTCTTCAGATGCACTGTAACACATGAAATGTAAATGAAAAAAAGGTAAAATTATAAAATTAGGTCACTAAGTAGACAAATTTTCATTTTTGGGTCACTATGTTTGATAATTGCAAAAGTAGGTCACTAACTCTTCATGTGAAAACAATTTTAGGTCATGTTTTCAATTTTAGGTCACTAAGAATATATTTTTTCGATTTTGGGTCACTATGTGACCTACTTTTGCAATTACCAAACGTAGTGAACCAAAAACGAAAACTCGTATACTTAGTGACCTAATTTTATAATTTCCCCAAGAAAAAATGAGGATTTATTCGGAGTTAGAAGGCATACTTCATCATGAAATCAAGCCAAGCTTTGGGATTTCTCCTCAGAGCATTGACCACCGGCGCATATTCATGGGGCTCGATTCCATAGGCGGCCAATATCTCCGCCACCTCAGCCGCCTCTACACGGTGGTGGTGGATAAATCAATCATATGATATATCCTTAGTACAGAAATGTAACCCAAAAGTTTACAGTAAATGAAAGGAAATAATTGAAAGAAAAACCAGTGTCTGGCACGGCTATGATCTCATCTTGTTCTCTCTTGAGCTCAGTCATGTAATGATCGGCCTCACTTTTTGCAGCCAAGAAGCTGATATTTCAGACATCGTCACCGTAAATTGAACCCATATAAAAAGAATCTTACCCAAACAACAGTTCAAACCCAGGTATTAAAAATAAAAATCAAATTCAAAAGGAATTAAGAATAATACCCTCCGAGGCCCATTGATATGGCGCCGGCAACAACCTCGGCAAACCCAGCCGTTAAGATGACGTTGGACGACGCGTTTGCGCCGGAGAGTCCGGCGGCTAAAGCGAACGGAACGGTGAGGCCATCGGAAACGCCGATGATGATGTCGCGAACGATCTCGCCGGCAGTGAAGTGTTTCTCCGTGTGCTGACGCAATAAGGAATTGTTGATATCAGCTTCCCTCGACATTATCGAAATACACACAAACAGAGAGAGAGAGAGAGAGAGAGAGAGAGAGAGAGAGAGAGAGATCTTAAAGATTTGATTTTTAGCTTTGGGATTGAGAAATTAAACGATATGTATTGTGGGGGTGGTCGTTTTAGCGACGTGGGTTGGGTGCGTTACTTTACAGGATTTGCTTGGGGTTTTTACTATTTGGAATTTATAGAGATTCAGATTCTTAATTTTTATTTTTTATATCATTTTTTCCGTTTTCTTGAAATTTATTTTAGAAAAAAACTATTCCTGATATATCTATTGTTAGCATTCATTTTGAACATATCTTTGAAGAGTTTGAGGGCGTACGACTGTCTCCGATGGGTATTATTGAAAAGTTGTTAAAGTTAGTGTAGAATTGAATAATTGAATATAGTCATTTGAGTTCGGGGAAAGAGTTTATCGGTTGGAGAATAATTACTGCATTTGAGTTTGATAACGAGTTTGAGTTTGTAAATGCATTTTTCGGTTGGAGATGTTCTAACATTACAAGCAAACAGTGGTTGAACGGGATTATACCAGAAATCCAATAGTTAGCCCAAAGGATATGAATGGACACAATTTAGAAAGTATTTGCTCGATTAACAAGTGATTTCTTCATTTATTTATCAACTAACACATTTCAACATAATTTCAAAACCTCTCTATAGTTTCTTCGGAATGAAATACAATTTAAACGAAACAATCCTATAATTAGATCTATCAAAACGGGCCGACGAGGCGGGCCGACCGATTGCTCGGCAAAGCCCATCATTTGGTGGGCCTGAGAAATAGATGCTCGCCGTCTACAGATCAGGAGCGGGCCTGGCAGGCCAATAAAAAAACTAATTGTTTGAGTTCGATATTACCTCTAACTTAATCCAATTTCTTTAATAATAATTTATTTGAGTTATTAAACTTGATTAAACTGAGTGACATCTACATATAAATACCTACTTGAATAACTTTTTTACAGGTAGGTACCCATGTCAGAAATTTTTACAGATAGGTACCCGATTTAATGTTTACCAGTTTCTTCGGTCACGCCGTACCTTCCTGTGTGTTTGGCGTACCATAACACGTTGATATAAGGTACCTAAATGTGTTTATACGGCGTACCTTATGTGTTATAAATGGCGTACCTAAATGTGCTAATACGGCGTTCCATTTTCTCAACGTATGACGTACCACAGTACGTAGATCTAGATTACCCAAATGTGTTGTATAAAAGGTACCTACATATAAAAGAAACCTGACAAGTTACTAAGTTAAAGTTTTTTTCAAATGGGTATTTATGTGTAAATATCACTTAAACTTAAAACCCTTAGCTCAAAAATATCTACTATTTTTTAATGTGACAGGCCTGGTGCGGCCTACATGGGCTTGCCCGCCTACCGGGCTAAAAAATTGCAGCCCGCCCTAACATGCCCTAATAAAAAGCTTTTAATTAAGGCAAGTTTTCCCAAATATTGCCCTAACAAAACCCATTCGACAATTCTACCCATAATTAAGGAAAGTTCCCTAAAATATTGCAGTATCAAAACCCTATATAAGCACTATAAATACCCTCCCTTTCATCTCATTGTAAAACAAAAGCAACATTCCTTTAGATTTGATCATTCGATAGAAACGAAACAAACAAAGCAAATGGGTATCGTTAGAGATCGCAAGAGAGGAAGTGAGATTTCTGACGACGACGATTCTGCAAAAGCAGAAAAGGGCTGCGATCAATGCAGCTTTAGACTGTTCGGACATGACATATCAGTGACCCATTGCATGCACATGAAAGCAGATTCTGAAACGAAGAAAGAGGATTATAAGAAAAGGAGATCGCCGACAAAGAATAAGCGTCAATTAAAAGAAGAAGATCATACAGTTGCTACTACGTCGGCGAGTCTTCCTCCGTCGATCACGGAGGCCATCGAACGCTGCGGCGGAGGAAGAGATTTGCAGCTTTTCGGTACGAAGAATCTTACAAAGAGTGACGTGGACAAGCATCAGAGCCGAGTAAGCTTTACGAACACGGTTGCCTTGTTGGAAGCGTTGACCGAGGAAGAAAGGTTTGAAGTAATTGCCAAAAATTCTAAAGGCATGGAGGCGAAGATGGCCGTCGTCGTCAACGGCGGCGGTTGTGGGAGAGAATATCAGATGAATATAAGGCAAAGGGATTATCACAAGGCGGCCGTCGTCAATCGCGAGTGGGTGAACATTGTTAGGGAGAAGGGTTTGATGGAAGGAGATCGTGTTCAGTTTTGGGGTTATAGGAGAAGCCATAATGCTGAGTTTTCTTTGGTTTTGAACGTTCTTACAACAGTAAGGACACATGTTGCTGAGAATGAGCCAAGTAATAACGACGAAGAAGGAGAAGATGGAACGATAACGGAGGAGGTGTAATAAGCTAGCTAGCCGTTGGTTCTTTTGT
Source organism: Craterostigma plantagineum (assembly GCA_027422505.1). Lineage (NCBI taxonomy): Eukaryota > Viridiplantae > Streptophyta > Magnoliopsida > Lamiales > Linderniaceae > Craterostigma > Craterostigma plantagineum. The sequence goes on along the minus strand of JAPQWV010000003.1, from coordinate 26,679,548 downwards.
TGATTACGAATAATTGCAATACAGTTTTTCTTTATTGCTGACAATGGTTTATATTTCTTCCTTTTTTTAATCCAATGCAATAGTTCTTTTCTTCGTGTATGCACACCTCTTTACTATATATAGACAAAAAAAAAACTACATAATAATAAGGATGGAAACAACTAATAGTTCTTTTTCTGAAGATTCGCTGTCCAGTCAATCCTCCGCCGCAGCTTTGCTTTATTCAATAGGGAAGGGCAGAGCTTTTATCGGAGACTCATTTTCTTGTTAGAAAACTTAATAGAATTAGCAACAACTAATAACAGCGAAAAAAAGAATGCAATAATATAAGACACTGAAATAGACCCAAGAAGTGTATTGTCTTCCTCTGATCGGTGGATGAAGAAATCTGCTGTCTTCGACTTGGTTACTGAGTTCTTACTTTCAATATCGATAACCTATTCTGTAATGGCGAGGGCAGTTAGTTCTGTTGGGTGGAAGATCATACGTTGTAATGGACCAAAAGCAATCGTACGTTTGTGTGGTATGCTGCAGATTCTTTCCCTTGATTATAAATATTACAAGGTATCGATTCGATATGACAGAAAACAACACGTACACGAAAAACATAAACTTTACCGCAGCAGATCATATCGTTTGGGGGAAGAACTTTACAGCTTCCATCAAATCTCCATTCGTCTCCTTCTTAACCTTATTGTTAGCACCACTGCTAGTCATCAGCGATTCGTGTCGTTCACCTTCTTCGGCGAACTTGCCAACTGCATACAAAGGATTCCCAAACAATCCCTGAGAACCTCGTACGTACTGCACGATAGAATCCTTTTGTGGGGCAGCGTCGCAAAACGTCGAGGAAAAGCTCAAATCTTGTAGGTTATTCCCATGATTTCTAAAGCTAAGGTTTTGGCTTCCTCGGAAATTTGAAGGAACAACTAAGCAAGAGGGTTGCACATTTATCGCATGAATTGGTTCGACAATCCCAGGTTGTTTCTGTGGTCGTTCTTGCCAATGTTGTTGTTGTTGGGCGAAGCTTATCAATGTATTATCGTGATCATCAGCTATGCTTCCAAGGTTGCCTTCACCAACCTTTTCTGACCAGCAGGCTATAAACGGTTGAGAGGAGATTGTTCTTGAAATGTCTGAAGAGCATTTGATCAGAGGTTGACTGGGAAGAGATGGGCGTAATAAGTTCAGCTGATCTAAGCTCCCCCTCGTTCGAGACAGAAAGTCGCTGTGTAGTACTGATAATGTCTGCTGAGGAAGTTGCATGTCCAAGCTTTGATTTACAGGCATACAATACGAACCGCTCAACCTTTTCAGGTATAGTCTGAATTTCTGCAATTACTAATTATTACAGCATGAATCAAAAGTATCAGCTCAGCAAGAATTCAGAGAAAGGAACAGAATCTTCAAACCTGTAAGTGACTGGCTACGTTCTCCCTCGTCAGCCCGGGAACGTTCATCAGTTCGAGGATTCTCTTGGGCACAGCCTCTGAATAACACAGAAAACGTACCAATACGATCATTAAAAATTTACAGAAACAGCTTTTCATAGTCAGATAAGAAATAAAACGACATAAGAGAGGAGATTCTTAGGCAGGCGTACTATCGATCCCCAAGTGATTTACGGCGCAGACGAATTGCTGATGGAGCTCCACTGACCAGACCACACGGGGCTTCTTACCAGTTGAGTCATCGTTTTCCACGTCTGAATCATCTTCTTGATCATTATTAGGCTCTCTTCTCTTTCTCTGTGCTTTGAGCGCCTCGTCAGAGCCTTCGTTGGCAGGAGAGGAACAATCCACATTATCAAATCGTTTCTTGCGATCGTGGCTATCGATAGCACTTGATTGTTCATGCTCTTTGATTCCATTCCATCTTTTCCTAACGACGTGCTGCCATATGTTCTTCAGCTCTTCGTCCCTTATGGGCTTGATAAGGTAGTCGCAGGCTCCGTGTTCGATTCCTCTCATTACAAGGTTCGTTCTCCCATCCGCTGACATCACTTCATAAGAGAGACAAACTTAAGACGTTTAGCTAAAGCTTATGACATATACCATAACCAATTTCAAAGCGTTCATCACGCATACTTATGACTGGTAAGTCCATCTCTAGCCCGACGAGCTCGAGCAGCCTGAATCCGTCCATGTCGGGCATGTGAACGTCGCTCAGCACTAAATCGAAGCAACCTTTCCTTTCCCTCAACAAGCTTATTGCAACCTTAGCTTGCGAACAGCTTGTCACTGTAATAAATCGCACAGAATAAGGACTCGAAATAGAGTAAGAATAAAGCCTCCTCAATTTTACAGTTTGATCCTTCCTCCCATTCCCGGTCAACGGCACTCAACGATCTAAATTCTAAATCAAAAAGGGCTTGAAAACACAGAGCAACAAATGAACAGCACAAATGCTTCTAACAAACCTATGTACAAGCACTTTCGAAGCATCTGCTCCAAAACACGGAGGCATATGACGTCATCGTCCACCACCAGCACCCTTAATCCCACCGGAAACTCCGCCGTCCTTCCGCCGCCGCCGCCGCTCGTACACGCCATCTCAAAACAAGAACTCCTCTCTGAGGAGAATAATTTACGGTGTTGAGGAGAGGAACGGAAATTTAGGCTGAGAGCAGAGGTAATGAAATGATTGAGGAATGTAACCGATTACCGTATGGAGGGAGAGTGAAGGACAAAGATCAAACAGATGGCCAAATTATAGTATTTTTATATATAATTTTGTAAAACACGAAAAGAAATTGATTTAAATAAGGTAAGGTAAACGATAGAGAACGCAAGAAGACAGTGTAGGAAAACTGCAATAAAGTTGTCTGTTTTATTCGAGACTATTTCTTATTTCATACAATCTTTTTGTGTACTTGTTTTGTAAGTATTATGTCAATAAGCGAAGAAATGGCAAATCTTAGTCCTTGAATTTTCCATGGTACGGCACGTTAGTCCTCAAAAGCAAATTCTGTATACAAACATAATTACTATTTTAAAGCTGAGAAGAAAAATGAAGAACTGAAGGATTAATAATAAGCCGACACATAATGTAATTTGTCGTTTTAAGCTGTTTATTGTCGACACTTTAAGAGGAGAATATTCAACGACTATTATTGGGCTCCAAGAGAAGTTTCTTTCTTTGTTGTTTTTTTCCTTTGCTGCATGAAATAATGTTCTCAGTGTTGGGGACATGTCGCATTAGGTTTCTCAATGACATGTTACCGACTAATTCCGTATGTAATATAATTATTATTATTCCAAGGAAGAAGTTTCGACACGTTAGTTGTTTTGTGCTATGTCACGTTTTTCAAATAATATAGTCAAATATGTTAGGCACAACTTACCAATTAACAAAATAAAGGATGTATACTACGACCAACTCCAATCGGTGCCTATTATCCAGCAAAAACAATAAAAAACACTCCAACAGATACCATTCCTATACCTAAAATGAGAATAATGTCATTTTCTCTCTCTTCGGAACCAAAAAATGCATTTTCACTGTTCATTTACTTAAAAGTTTCAAAGTCTTACAAATTCACCCACATAAATTTAAAATTATATTCTCTTACCTAAATGCTTTATTTAATATTTAATTCATATACTCATGAGCTTAACGACCGTTTACTTGACTATTGGTTTCTTTTAATGGCTTAATGATGGTTTAGTTTGTGTTGGTTTAATTGATTATTTATTTATATTCACATTGTTCTTTGTTTCACGCAATTTATCAACCCTTAGGCTTAATTATTGTATTAGTAATTTTATCAATTAATTGATTTTAAAATAATATTGTGATACTAATTCGTAAATTTGTAAAGTATTTTGGTAGTATTGAAAATTTATAAAAGTTGGCGTGGAAGAGAATATTCTAAGAATTGAGTTTTAGTTTGAGTTTAATGGTTGAGTAGAATTATTGTTTGATGTGACATTTACTGTATTTTGGGTTTGAGAATGAGTTGTTCGGTTGGAGATGGCCTAACTTTGGTCCCTTTTCTTTCTTTTCCCTCAAATAATTGTTCATCGATTTTCCTATAACAAATGTCCTTTTCTTCCCAAGGGGATACGTTACCAATTACCATGTATCTATGAAAGACTCTCCGACATTAAATAAGAAGCACGCATACCACAATGTGCAAGAAAAAAAACGATGTCAAATGAATTAAATAACAATAAGGGAAGTTTACACTTAAATATTCAAAAATGAAAAATATCAGCTCCGTCCATTGTCTGTATTTTTTTGTAGCTAGCTAGTGTAATAAAGTTTTTATACTGTACACATATACCCGCTTAGGTGTAGGTACATCATATAAGAAATGTAGGTACCACATGGAAGCGTATTTTAGTACATAATACATATAAAAAAGGTAAGTTATGCTTAAATCGATATTACACAAATATTTAGGAACTATATACCACACAAACACGTAATATGATACGTAATATAGACCGGGCCGGATTTTTCTTTTTGGTGGCCCTGGACCCTTTGGCAATATGTGGTCCATGCGCAGCTCAATAATATAATGTTATAGTAGAAAAATAATATGGGCAGCTCAAATAATAGGTAAGCCAAGGCCCAGAACCGATTTCCTTCGTATCCAATGCAAAGTTTCAGTTATTTGGGCCTCATATTATAAAAAAAATTATTGTGGCCTATATTGTACAGGGCCGGATTTGTGGCCCTGTGCTGCAGGCGTGCTTGCACAGGTCCAAATCCGGCCCTGAATATAGATATAGAAAGATGCGTAAACGATAGTAAAATGGTACCCTCAATCTAACTGGCACATATGTGTAAAATATTTATTCAACTAGGTTCTTATATATACAATTATCTTACATGGGAGCTAGGTTCTGAAATCGGGTTTTTGAACCGGACCGGAAATTTTTGTGGTCCTAAAGAAATAATAAAATTATATTTTTACTTGTCAACCAATGAAATAGTATAAACACAATTATGGTTTATTAATTGGGTGGTTCAATAAAATAAATGTAAAATGTCTACAGATAGTAATAATTAATCATAAACTTAGTGTCAGAAAATGAAATTTATAAATTTAAGGATAAAAAAGGTAATTATAAAATATGATTTAAATGAGATTTGTGGAATCGAACCCGACCCAATGCAAAAAGAACCTTAAATGATTGTTACCACTAGGCTAGGCCCATTTTTGTTACATAAACTTATTATTTTTATTTTTATACATTTTTCTGTTTTTTTTCTTTTTTTTAAAAAAAATTAAATATCGACCGGACCGGATTTTCAACCGGTCCGGTTGGAACCGGCCGAAACCGGCCGGTCCGGTCCGGTTTTAACAACCATGCATGGGAGTGAACTAATAATTGTTTTATACTTTTGAGTATTTAATCGTATATACACATAATAATAATATTAATAATAATAATAATAATAATGATGGGGTCCCGTCAGAAATGGATGTAAAAACACTAAGTAATAAATTGATGTTGGATGAAATGTTGGGTTAACACTCTCTAACTCTCAAAGCGCACAGCGGAAATGATGATTACTTAGTGACGAAACGAAACGAACACGAGATGAAATTTTGTGCAGCAAGTTCTTCAACTTGCTGCGTGCCTCAAGGCGAAATTACACTACAATGATGGATTACACAATAACTATCTAACGATAGTAAAAACAAGACTAGAAAACTACGAATCGAAACGATCCTGAAAAATTACAAAGTCCTAAGACTTTTGAAAACTCAATCCTAGGCTAAAATAAACTCTCGTGATATTCTCGCTCAAAGTTTGCTCGATAGTTTCTCTCGTTAAAGCATCGTCCGTTCAAATGGTGAAGTCCTTTCGCTATTTATATGTCTTCGACTTCTTAAGGACTTCTCCAACGACTTGGTACTTGTCCATTAACTTCCTCAACGTCCACTAAGCGGATGTGACCGTTGAGAGCCAGTTGGATTAGCTCAAACGACTTGGTCTCCATCTTTTGCTCCAAGCTTCCTATATTTAGTAAGCTCTTTTCCAATTTTCTCTCTTGCTGCTCCACACTCTTTTCACACGGTTTGATCCATTCCAACACTTATCCATATCCTGTAAATCACTAGAAAAATGCCATGTCATCAATAAAACACGTTTTGGGCATGAAAGATAAAACTGAGATAGGAGACATTCTCAGCCAACAAATGTTGACTAGAATGTTACCCCAACATTGCCAATGTTGAAGGCTCAACATTAACAAATAATAATAATAATAATAATAATAATAATAATAAATGTTGCACAAAATGAGGAAGCCAAGAGAAGATTCTACCAACACAAGGATGCAGCCTGGTGTATGATCTGCCTTCAAGTACTTTAAATTGAGCAACATTATGAGCAACAGACATTTAATACATGAGGTTGAAGAATTTCAAATGGAGGTAGAAAAATAAAATTAATATTGTAACACTATCAATATGTCACCAAATCAATGGCTTAGTTACATCGAGAGCATTGATCCATTTATCCATCAAATAAGGCTTAGTCAATGTGAGGAGTATTAAATCTATCACTTGAGCTGAAAGCGAAACTTTGGGCGCATAAAGCGTTGTGCAATCATTGGGCCAAGGAATGACTAATAAAGCGCGCGACGTTTTTCACTAGTCGACGATTTACTTATTTAGATTATTTGTTTTTAGTAAGAATTACTATATCTTATTATTATTTATTTTTTATACTTATGCAGTATAATAGTTACGTATTATTTTTGTAAGGTTGTCAAAAATGTGGATAATGGTGAAAGTGAATATTATGAGAATATACCTTGAAATGATTTTAATGGTGACTCTGCTAAAACGTAAGATTACTTCCTTGAGCCCTTTAGCTTATGAATGATGATAAAGCATCACATGAAAATGGATATTACAAGTCCAGGTCTGACTAGATAATCCTTGGGACAATAGAGTTCATTCCCATATCGCATGTTGAGAGTGACCTTTGTATAAACCCACAGTCCAAGCACACAAGTCAAAATCAAATGAAGTGGCTTAGTAATTCTCAAGTGGGCTGCCAAATAAAGAAATACAACTGACTTATCTGTTCACATGGACGAGCTTTGGGAAGCAAATGCCTATAAAAGGGCATCATTCGACGAAGAAGAAAAAAACACCACAATACATTATATCCTCTGTCAGTCTACTCATTTTATTCTCATAGTGGTTGTAGCTGTTTTTCTACAAATCCTCCTTAGGAGGTGCATCTGTTTGCTATCACTCTACATAATAAAGAAGTTCTACCCTCCGGCCTGTGGACGTAGGTCATTCTGATCGAACCACGTAAATCTCGTATTCATTGTCCAAATTTATTTTTCGTCTATTTTATTTATGTTGGGAGTGGCGAGCCGGAAACTCGCCGGAGTCGCCGGGAACGGCCGGAGAAGGCGGCCAGTTGAAGCTGCTCGAACTGAAGCTGGAGAACTGAAGAACAAAGCTGAAGGAAGTCGCGATGAGCAGCAACCGTTGGATCGTTGGCGCGAATCGGACGGATCTGGTTCAAAGCTGCGAGACTGGATGCTGAGCGTCAGATAACGCGCGAAGTGTATGGGCGGCTCAGATCAGAAGATGAATGATGAAGCGGATCATTAATCGTGGCTGTTGATCAGAATCGGACGGTCCAAACTGAAAGTGGCATTTCACTAATAGAAGTGTCATGCGATTTTTGGTGAACACACGTGAAATGGCAAGGGCGACGTGGCATCTTGTGGAGCGCTGGATCAGATTGAACGGATGGTGCAGATGGATCGCATAACATGCTGATTTCATGTTTTCAGCTGTATAAATTCAGAGTTTCATAGTTCGACTAGCTATCTTTCCGAGCACATATCTTCTTGTAGAGTGAGAATCACCGGTGAGGGTAAACACGAGAGTTGTAGACGGTGTGGCAATCTGTAACTTTCGTCCTGGTGATTTATTGAAACGGTGCTCGGTTGATCCGTGGACGTAGACTGGAGTTTCAACCGAACCACGTTAAACACTGTGTTTGTGTGTGTGCGTTTTCTTCACTGTTTTCGATCAGTTTGAGCTAGAAATTGATCGGATCGATCCACGAGTGATACACACACTGAAAGCACGTCCAAAGTCGAGTCTAACGGCGGTCCTCGATCAACAATTTATTATCGTATCTCGGGCAAATATCTTATCGAGGATGAAAATATCCTAACATCTCATTTGATAAAAATGTTAGTATTAAAATTGTTTTCCATCAATAAAATTTCGATATCTCATTTGATGAAAATGTTAGTATTGTTCTCCAAAAATAATTCTTTATTGCACCCCCATCCCAAAACTTAAATTCATTTATACCCCCAACTATCATCTGTCTATTGAATTGAATCCTTAACGCGGTTGCATAGGCAATAGCCAATAGGCATACATTTCGTTGTTGCCCCCAATATTTGGTCATACTCATAATCTCCATCTCAATAAAATTCTGACATCTCATCGATTTCTCTGAAACCGCGTGAATTGCCGGAACTACTGGTGTTCTGAGATCTGTGGGTTAGCTTCTTCAGTTATTGTGTTCGATTTGGCCACCGACAACAATGGATGAAGTGAAGGATAAAATGAAGGGCTTGATGAAGAAAGTCAACCACTCATTCTCATCATCTTCTTCAGGAAAATTCAAGGGCCAAGGCCGCGTATTGGGTTCATCATCGTCATCCTCTTCTTCTCCCGCATCTTCGCCGTTGACATCAAGGCCTTTGCCTCAAAATACAAAGCCTTCGGCACAAAATTCGAAGCCTTCGCCGGCGAAGGTAAGCAATGCAGAAGAAAAGTCAACGAGTAAAAGTACCGAGATAAAGGCCAATCCTAGCCGAAATGGGAAACGGGAAACATCGTTTGACCCATATAACCCACTGATTACGTCTGGCGAAAGGAACCCAAATGGTTATTCCTTAAAGGGGTTCGAATGTCCTGTATGTAGTAAATTTTATAGCTCAGAAGAAGAGGTCTCCCTCCATGTTGAGTCTTGTCTGAATAATGCTGATTCGGGCAATCTTAATCGTGATATCGAATCGAATGATGGAAGAAATCAATTAGAGGATTGTGTAAGTTTGTATCTATCTGGAAAACCAAGCGATAGTTCGATCGATGTGGTTATGAAGCTGTTGAGGAATGTAATTCGAGAACCAGAGAATGAGAAATTTAGAAAGGTTAGAATTGGAAATCCGAAGATAAAGGAGGCCATAGGAGATATCTCAGGAGGCATAGAGTTGCTAGAGTGCGTAGGTTTTGAGTTAGGAGAGGAAAACGGGGAAATGTGGCTCGTTATGGATAATGCTTCTGTGGAGAAGATTGGCTTGGTTAAGAAAGTCGTATCGTTATTGGAACAGAGGAAGGTTGGAGATTTGCCTTGTAATGTTTCGGTTGAGGTGAAGGAAAATAAAGAGCGATCAGATGTCGTTCAAGCAACAGAGGAGTGTGTTGAGATAAAGAATATAGATAGACAGGTAGGCGTGATATTTATAGCAGAGGGTAATATCATAGTTGTTCAAATTTGTCTTGTAGTTCTATATTCGTGAAATTTTATCTCATTAGTTGCACAATTTACTGAATTATTACTCATTCTACCTCTCTCATGTATATTGTACCACAAAGCTGAAAACCATGGGATGGTTTCATGCATTGGGATGGAAATGGAATTGCGGTGAAAGTTAAACCATGGTTTTTTATTTCAGAATTTTAGTTGTTTTGTAGATTATATACTGGAATGATGCAGTTCTTGATATTTTTATCGTAATTTCAGATAACGTCAATGCTCATCGATCGTGATTATCCGTCAGCTATGCTTAAAGACTCTTACCTTGCTTTGTGTTTTCAGGTTCGCGTTTTCTTTTCTGTCCCTGAAAGCGTAGCTGCGAAAATCGAGCTGCCCGACTCTTTCTACTACCTTTCAGCCGAAGAAGTGAAAAGGGAAGCCGAGGCAAGGAGAAAGAAATTAGAAGAATCGAAGCTTCTAATTCCTAAATCTTACAAAGAAAAACAGGCAAAAGCAGCAAGAAAGCAGCATCAGAGAACTGTTATCAGAATACAGTTTCCCGACGGAGTTGTGCTTCAAGCTATCTTTCGTCCGAGCGAGTCAACTGCTTCTCTATACGAGGTTAGTTTATTCTCTCAAACATATCCACTATTATTACAAGGACATTCGACAGTTTTTATACGTTTGTATGAACCTTAATTGACCTTGAAAGATAGCTCAAGATTCAATTTTTTAGATTTCCCAACAGTTTAATTGTCAGAATTGCTTATCCTTATCTTCAATTAATATATGATCATGGGCTCATCATGAAAACCTCAAGCATTGTAGTAGAAAGCAGCAAGTGCATTGATGTCTTCTTATTTGCAATCTTTTTCCCCTTCTCCATCCGTTAGTTTGTCAGCTCATCGTTGAAACAGCAAGGATTGGAATTCGAGTTATTACACCCAATTCCAATAAAACGCAGAGTGATCCCTCATTCTCCGAATAAAGGAGAGAGAGCCAAGACGCTCGAAGACGAAGATTTAGTCCCAGCAGCTCTTATCAAGTTCAGACCTATCGAAACAGAGGACATCGTCTTTACGGGTATTTGCAATGAACTTCTTGAGATCAGTGAGCCCCTCGTTTCTGATAAAGCAGTTCCTATATTTTAACTTCGACTTGTTTTTTTTTTCTTGGAAAGTTTCTTGTGGTTTCGAGTTCCCAATGGATTGAAATACGTTTGTATTTTTTTTTCTCTTGGAGTGTCGCGCGTTATAAAATCGGTTATGTCTGTTATACAAGTGATTTCTAAACTAGTTCACATGAATGAACCTGGATTAATTAACTAATTAAAAATGAGATTTATTGGAAATTTACACTTAAGTACCTAACGGTATAAAATTAAAGATTAAATCAATCCCATGACTGCATTTTTTTTATGCGTAAGTACATAATAAAATATAATTTTTACACATACGTGCCCGTTTGGCTGAAGGTATGTCATATTACAAAATTTAGGTTCCATATGGAAACGTTTTTTGACAGATACTACATTGAAAAAATGTATATCATGCCGACGGAGATAACACACAATATATTTGGAAATTAGGCACCATATAAACACTTGATATGATACGTAATATGCATATAAAAAGATACGTAAACGATTGTCAATAGTACTAACAACCAAAGCGGTAGCTATGTGTAAAACTTTATTTTACTAGATACCTATATATATATAAATTTTTTTTGATAAGGTATGAACACCAAATTCTTTTTCTTTTTGGGATTTAAGTGTAGGTACACCAATTTATTTTTAGGGGTATTTACACATAAATACCCATTTAAATTCGCAAATCAGGCCCCTGTCCGTTTTTTTATATGCAGGTACGTGTCAGAATAAAATTTTTGCAGATTGGTACCCGTTCCGCCGCAAGTACATCATGAAACACATTTATGTACCATATGAAAACATATTGTGGTACGTAATACAGTGAGAAAATGGTACGTCATACAACAACATTAAGGTACCATATAAACCGTATATAGGTACCATATGTGGGTAACCATATATACGCATGACATGGTACTTAATACACATACAGCGTCAAGGCTGGAAAAATGGTACACACAATCGAACGGGTACTTATATGAAAATTTTTCTGACATGGGGTTTGACTTGCAAAAATTTTATGTAAATATGTATTTTTTGGTGGATACACCTTTATTTATTTTAAATGTATATTATAAATAATGTCATAATAGTATTTACGATGACAAGACGGAGGCGCTCAGCTCAGCTGTCCCTCACTACATACGCACGCAGTACACAACCAACCCATTCGTCGAACTTTCACACTATTAAAACACATCCGAGTCTGGGTTAGTATTCTCAGGGTTCCTTTTTGTTGTGGGTTTTACTTTACCTCAAAGGGTTTTGACCCTTCTGCTTGGCCTTTCTTTCCTCGTTAAATTGAACCTCAGAAGCTGAGATTTATATCAAAACTGTATCTTTCGTTTTTCTTTCTCGGAAAGAAAAGAGAACAATAGTAATACATGGGCTTGTGGTTACTTGCTGCTTTTTTGCTTGTATCTGCTTCTTCTGCTGACGAAGGTCTGTCTTCTTCTTCTTTTAGCTTGCTGATAAATAATGTTTTGTTGGTATACTCTTGAATGTAAGAATTCCTGAACTTGAGCCACATGTCTTTGAGTGGTATAAGCTACTTCAGACGCTACAATTTGATTTCCTTCGTGTTAACAGCCACCGAAATCAATCTGTATGTAATGTAGTTACGTTCTTCTTTTAGGATAGTTAGTTCGAGGAGATTATGTGCTTACTAGTTTAGAAACCCCTTCGAAATCAAGACTTTTCTGGAGATATCTATCTAATCTCTGCTGTTGATCGAGTTTTATTGCTAAACAGCTCATTTTGATTCCCAATTAAAAAGTACATCAGTTTCAAAAAGAGACTTTGGTTGGACTTGGAGAACAATGGCACCCATTCCGAGGGCATTTCTGTCAAATTGGCTGGAATCTGACATGTCAGCAAAAGCATGTGCCCCAGCCATTGACGTTTAAAGCACCTTATGTGTTTGTTTTTATGTGTCAATGAATTGGCGAGCCATATATGGATGGCTCTTGTTTGATCTCTTGTCAGGTGCTTGAGCTTCCATTATTGCCTTGGGAATAATTGCAAATTAATTCAACTAAGTGCTAATTTTTTCAACTGCTGTTCTTCTCAGCTTAACTTTTGTCCACGAAACAATGTTTCACTTGCGATCCAAGTTCTGTTTGCGAGAGAGTTTAACTAAGTTCTGCTGTTCTCGAACTAAATCATAGACGTAATACTATTAGAATTGATGGCTTCAACCTAAAATCAATTGTAGGTAAAGTCTCCGATTGAGAACATATATTAATGATTAGCGAAAGCTTGGTTTGTTCGATGTGGGACATTATTTATAAATACCTAGCCTTTTTGCTTACTCAAATGCATTTAACCTATGATATTTTAAATGCATTATTTCAATTGTAAATTAATAATTACTAAAAATAGATGGGTAAAATTTAGAAAATAAAAATTGTAAGGTAAGGGGTTGTTTCTTATTTTTTTATATATATATGACTATTATTTTTGATTAATTTTAATACGCAGACCAAAATGACTGTTTATACCAGACCCTGACACTTACCAAAAGAGTATAATGTTTGTACGTGCCGTGGACACTGTTCTGTCGCATGATTCTAAAAGAAATGCCGAATGCTTTTCTCATCGTTTTCTATGCACGCAGCGTTCGTCGGCGTAAACATAGGCACGGACCTCTCCGAAATGCCCGACCCGACGCAGGTGGTCGCGCTCCTAAAGGCCCAGCAGATCAAACACGTGCGCCTCTTCGACGCCGACCGAGCGATGCTCCTCGCGCTCGCCAACACGGGCATCAGCGTCGTCGTCTCCGTCCCCAACGACCAGATCTTGGGCATAGGCCAGTCGAACTCCACCGCCGCCAACTGGGTGTCCCGCAACGTCCTCGCACACGTCCCCGCAACCAACATCACCGCCGTCGCCGTGGGCTCGGAGGTGCTCACAACCCTCCCCAACGCCGCCTCCGTCCTCGTCCCCGCCATGCAGTACGTCCACTCAGCACTCGTCGCCTCGGGACTCGGGTCCAAGATCAAGGTATCGACGCCCCACTCTTCCTCCGTCATCCTCGACGCATTCCCACCCTCCCAGGTAACGTTGCAAGTGAATCAAATTCTTTTTTTTTTTTTTCTGTTCGGTTTGAGATTCGATTCGGAAATCTAAGATTCAAGTTTTTCGAATTCGAGTAAAAATAGTTTTTCTGGTTTGAATAATTTCCGAATACGAATACCAATATCAAAGTATTCGATTCTATTTTTTTATCGAATATCCGATTCGAATTATTCAATATACATTTAAATATAATACATTATAATTCGATATATATTTTCAAGAGTAAACGGCAAAAGTGGTGTTTAAACTGTACTAAAATTTCACTGTTGATGTTCAAACTTGTAAATGTGCCGTTTTGGTTTATGAACTTTGAAAAACCTGTACTTTTTGGTTCCTTTTGACCTAAAGAACCAGTATAAGAACAAAAAGTTGAACGGTTTTGCTAAGTTTAGTAACAAGAACGGCACACATAAAAGTTTGGTTACCAACAATTCGAATTTTATTTTATATTACATGATATTGTGTGACATAAAATTGAGCTTCGACACCACATGATTTTAAATATAGCATAATTATGAAACAATGAGTATCTTAAATTATTTTTGTTAAATAGGAAAACTCCAAAAATTTCAAAGAAAATATTAATGATTCGAATTTTTCGAATACGAGTTCGAATCGAGTTAATAATTCGACTAGTAATCGAATACGAATTCGAATACTCGAATCGTTAATAGAATACGAATATAATACTGTTTTATTCGATCCGATCTGTTACCAGGCGTTCTTCAACCGCTCGTGGGACCACGTGACCGTCCCCATGCTGCAGTTCCTCCAGTCGACGGGCTCCTACCTGATGCTCAACGTCTACCCTTACTACGTCTACTTGGGCTCGAACGGGGCCGTCCCCTTGGACTACGCCCTCTTCAGGCCCCTACTCCCAAACAAGGAGGCGGTCGACCGCAACACCTTACTCCACTACACCAACGTCTTCGACGCCGTGGTGGACGCCGCCTACTTCGCCATGGCGTACCTCAACTTCACCAACGTGCCCATCGTCGTGACCGAGTCGGGCTGGCCGTCCCGGGGCGACCCGAACGAGCCCGACGCCAATCCCGAGAGCGCGAGCACGTACAACAGCAACCTCATCAGGCACGTCTACAACGGCACGGGGACGCCCAAGCATCCCGGGGCTGCGCTCAGCACGTACGTGTACGAGCTCTACAACGAGGACCTCAGGCCCGGGCCCGCCTCGGAGCGGAACTGGGGGCTTTTCGGGCCCGACGGCAGGCCCGTTTACGCGCTCCAGCTGACCGGGTCGGGGACGGTGTTGGCGAACGACACGACGAGCACGACGTTCTGCGTGGCGAAGGACGGGGCGGACGGGAAGATGCTTCAGGCGGCGCTGGACTGGGCGTGCGGGCCCGGGAAGGTCGACTGCTCGCCTCTGGTTCAGGCGCAGAGCTGCTACGAGCCCGACACCGTGGCGGCGCACGCTTCGTATGCGTTCGACGCTTACTACCATCGCATGGCTATGGGGGACGGGACGTGTAATTTCAACGGCGTGGCTGCTGTGACCACAACGGATCCTAGTATGAAAAAACGTAATCATTTTTTTTTTTTACTTTGCGGAGATTTTTAACTGGAATCTTTCTCTGGCAGGCCACGGTTCTTGCATTTTTCCTGGGAGGTACGGATCAGTCTTTTATTTAAGTGCTTAGTAATGTTGAAGTTATGTTGATTGACTTGATCGTTTGGACATATATAGGGGTGGGACGAATAACACGTTTGGGAATGGAACGTCCTCTCTGGCTCCGTCAACGAATTCGACGGCATTGGGCAGTGGGTCCCGCCTTTTGTTGGGCGACGGATGGGTGCATGAGTACGTGATCGTGTTAGTGTTAGGGGTATCGAGCGCTTTGGCGTTTTTGTAGGATTTTTTAACTCGGCTGACGAAAGCGTTAAGAGTTCGGTTTTGCCGTGTGTTTTTTTTTCGAGAAGTGCGATGCGCTCGGATTTTGCTTGCTTATGTTATGACTACTCTCGGGTTGGATGCGAGGTTAGGGTAAACAGCAACTAGCTTGTCATTCTTTTGTTGTACGGCAAAGCAAGTTTTGATTTTGGGATGTGTTTCTCCTCCAATCCAAGGCAGCTGCTACTTTTTCCCCCTGTTTTCTTCTTGTTCGTTGCATAGAATTCAGGCAAAACAGAGTCAATCATCAATATACAGAGTAAGAAAAACAGAGGAATAAAGCAGCAACCCCAAATAAGGATTCACAAAATACAGGGAAAACAGATTCTGTAAGAAATAGAGCAAAGCAATATTCATCTTTTCAACGGCTGGACTGCTGTCTTAAAGAGAAGGACGTAGACTTTGTCGATGGAGAAATACAAGAACCCGCCCGTCGAATGCGTGACGTATGACCCGAAACTCGTTCCAACGATGCAATGCCACGCTGGTCCATACGTCGAGTCAAATTCCTGATGTCAAAAATCAAGAAAATTAATTCCTTTTTTGGTGCAGTAAGAACAAATCTTTGTTATGCTAAACTGAATCTAAAGACAGACAAAGTTTCGAGGTAACTTCAAGACTCTCTTTGAAGACCAAACAAAGCCTAAAAGACTTCAAGTGGAATGGTCCTTGGTCCAAGCAAATGTTCATTGGTCACAAGGACAGAGAAACTTGTCCCAAAATAGCAACACTATGTTATTATACCAAAACAGTATTACAGAAGAATTAACGTTTAGAATGGAAGCTATGTCAATTTTAAGGAAGAATATATGAAAGTTCCAGCATACACAGAAAGATTCTCGAAGAAAATTTAGCTCTAAACAGAATATTAACTCCACAAAACACACACAGAGATAGACATATAAAAATGTACCTTCTTTAGAGAGAGAGCTAGGAGTTTGCTGTCAATCTTCGTAGAAGACT
This sequence comes from Craterostigma plantagineum, assembly GCA_027422505.1. Classification (NCBI taxonomy): domain Eukaryota; kingdom Viridiplantae; phylum Streptophyta; class Magnoliopsida; order Lamiales; family Linderniaceae; genus Craterostigma; species Craterostigma plantagineum. The sequence goes on along the minus strand of JAPQWV010000003.1, from coordinate 26,662,960 downwards.
TCATGGAATTCACGACATTTCTTGCAGATTTAAAAGCGTGAGTTTGCAAGTCCAAAGGCATATCTGAGGCCCTCACGCGTATGTCGTTTTGCTGCTTTTGCTCGGCGGCGTTTTTCTTCTTCTTCGTCTTCTGCTGCTGTATGAGACTGTTCAAGAATTTGCTCCTCCTCTCCAATTCTTGCTCTGCTCCTTCCATTTTCAAGCTGATGTTCACATCCAACTAACCTTTTTAATCATATGATATATTATTATTTTTAAAATGTGAACGTGTTACTATTTACTACTACTACTTGGTCAAAGAGTCAAAGTCAATATGTTGGCTTCACTATGTGCGTGACACTCGAGTGTTTTTGTTTTGAATCTTTTTCTTTGTTGATTATGTATTTGGATTATACTAATATAATTTATACTTATATTAAAAATATCATGATGTTATTATGATACTATAGTTTCAAAGAAAGTTAGAGAGATAAGTAATGAAATTTAATCAATAATTTGGCATGTCTTTCGATACAACTCTATTATACTACTAAAAATTCACTATACATTTAGTCTCATTAAATATTATTTAACCAATTACCTAACTTATCTAATCAACATGTGTAAGTTGGAACCTACATATGTTTTCTAACGTTGGTCGTTGTTCTACAAAATGTTTTCTATCCCTTTAATATGCTCGAAATATCCTTTTAATTTACCTTCCATCTCCAGCGAGTCTTGCATCTCGTAGTAAATATTATGTTGCACTAAGATATGATTTCAGGATCAAGTAATTCTTGATCATTTTCACGATGTTTAAACGGATCTTTATTCACGTCTAAATATCGACCAATGGTTGAAGTGTTAAACGGGTGATCTTTTTCCATGTAAAACATATATGTATTCGGACTTAATTCAATTTGCACTCCAAAACAATATTTTGTTTTACCTAATTTCTTTCGTTTAGAACCCATGTCAATGATGAACAACTTCTGATAATTATTCAGGAAGTTCTATTACGTTGCTATCATAAACATACACTATAATGATCACAAATTCACTTTACGTAGACATAGACGTTTGTATTTCTCTTGCAACAAGTATTCGCGTAGACGTTTATATAACGTTTGCTTAGATTAGTGTAATTCATAGAGCGATTTATTCCTGTTAATTGAGTACCCATCTCTGGATCTGAATTTCATGAATTGAAATTCATCAAGAAGTCACTATTTAGTAAGTCGTATAAATAAGTAGTTACAACATTCATTAAGCGAATATTGAGTCCTTCACGTATTGTGGCTGTTAGACAGTGAAAATCATTTTTTTTTTTGGAAAAATAGAGAATTAGTTGTCCACCACATGAGAATACACGTTTCCATAATCAATATCCAAATATTTAAAAAATCTTGTGCTACAAGTCTTACTTTGTATCTCACATTTTCTATGTTTTTATTTCTTTTGACAAATAAATAAAAAATCTGCATTACTATTCACCGCCCCCTAAAGGGATGAAAAAGACATTTTTGCCCTTATGATATTTAAGCTAATTTAAAAAGAAAAACTAACGTGTATACAAAATTCTGGTACGAAATACTGAAAATTACACACACAAATAAATTCTAACGATCTTCGGCAATGGATCGAAACAAAAAAAAATCGATTTAACATATCGATCGATATTTTTCGTCTCTGCAGTGCAGGGGCCTAACGAATTATCGTAAAAATCGTTCGTACGTAGATGAATTATCAAACACGGGTCGGAATAGTTAAAAAAACGTCCCGATGGAACGAAATTTCGGCACGGCCAATCAGCATTTTCGGCCGGCAGAAGGTGTAGCCGAAAAACAATTTCGGCCGTACCATGGGCCGGCCGAAATTTACGATCGGTCGGCACATGAGCCGACCGAAAATACAGATTGGCCGGAACAGTTCCAACCGAAAATCATTTTCAGCCGGAACTGCTCCGGCCATGCCGGCCGATCGTAAATTTCGTCCGGCACATGGCACGGCGAAATTGTTTTTCGGCTGCGCCTTGTGCCGGCCGAAATTGGCGATCGGCCGTGCCGTGCACCGGCCGAAAATTTCGTTCGATCGGGACTTTTTTCAACGATTCCGACCCGTATTTGATAATTCATCTACGTACGAACGATTTTTACGATAATTCGTTAGGCCCCTGCACTGCAGGGACGAAAATATCGATCGATATGTTAAATCGAATGTTTTTCGTTTCGATCCAATGCCGAAGATCGTTCGAATTTATTTGTATGTGTAATTTCAGTATTTCATACCAGAATTTTGTATACACGTTAGTTTTTTTCTTTTAAATTAATTTAATTATCGTAAGCGCAATAATGTCTTTTTCCATCCGTTTAGGGGCGGTAACAAGTAAAAAGGGGTGGTGAATAGTAACTCCCGTAAAAAATGAAGGGAACAATATGAGGTCGAACTAGTACTCTCCATGCGGATTGTGGAGATAGAAAACTCGTTAACCGCACGTGGATATATGTTATCTCGGGCCATTTAGACGCATCTCTCGGGGAAATAGACAATATATTGACTAACATCGCTATAAATTTTGAACGTCGTTACTGGAAAAAAAAAAATCACATTCAAATTTTAGGTGCAACGTTAGCCATCACAAGAGAGAAATGTAAAATGTTTAAGAAATGTAAAATGTTCATCATTCCAATGCAAAGTTCAGACTATTCTTTCGAGATAAATGACTCTTTGTTGTATTATAAAACTTACGTATTGTCTCCTCTCGGCCATTATTGGGAAGAGTAAATGATGTACGAATACTTTCTGATACGATTTTTATATGGGTGGCTTAAAAATTAAATCAAAATTGCAATAGTGTACATTTTGGTAGTGGAGCCCTAATATCCGTATCAATGATCCTAAAAAGTGACAAAAACCAAGGACAACGTATTGCTCTCAACATAAATGAAAATATAAATGAATAAAATAGAAAATATTAAATTGATACAACATTAAAAAAGGCTGTACATAGAAATTGAAATTTTACAAATGAAATATAACAAAGGGCTTCCCAGTGTTCACTCCTCTTTGGGAGACAAAATCATCGACATTCACGGACAAATGTTAAAAGTAAAGATTCTTGTTGCGAGATTATATCTATAACTTGCTGTAGGCCCAATCTTGATTTAGGGCATCTTTGATGGGGGATACAAAGGGGAAACTTACCTTACCTTTTTCATCTATATTAGAGTGTGCTATCCCAAAATTTCGGGTCGTTTAAAAAGATAGTCTTGGATTCAGTCAATGTTAAAAAAATAGCTTTGTTGTTTTGACGTCTTTAAAAGTAGCATTGAATTTAAGGGTATTTTCGACTTTTCACAAGAGTTGCTCTAAAAAAACTACAGAGGCCCCTCCTATATAGCACGTGTCCCATGCTCAGGGACCCCTGCTATAAAGCAGGGGGCCCGCGCACACCATGGGGAACCTTGCTTTATAGCAGGGGACCCGTGCTCATGGTTCCCCTTCTATAAAGCAGAGGACCCGTGCTCTATAGAAGGGGTTCCATGAGCACGGATTCCCTGTTATAAAGCAGGGTTCCCTGCTAGGTCCTCTTCTATAAAGCAGGGGTCCCCTGCTATTACTTGAACGTCTGACTACACAACCACTAGACTACATCCCACTCGCCCACCCTAAGTCGCACCAAATTAAACATATTAATATCGAATGTGAGCCCAACTTAAGGGTATATCAGTCATTTTACAGTTGAAGGCTATTTTTTTAACGTTGACTATGTCAAATGTCATTTTTTAAATATTCCCAAAATTTCATGAGAAATGCCCATTGGGTTTATCCCATGACTATTGTTGTCTGGTGAATCTGAGACGTAGTCATCTGATCCGGGGGATTAGTCCCACCTCTGGAGAATGTGGCACAAATAAGCCTCCGCAGGGCTGTGTGACTAGGGGTGGGCATTCGGGGTCGGGTTTCGGGTACCCGATCTGCTCGGCGAAAAGTCGGGTTTAATCGGGTATCGGATTTAAACTCGATACCCGATTTAATAATTCAGGTCAGGTTTCGGGTAGCAATATGCTACCCGATCGGATTTATCGGGTACCCGACCCGATTCAAAAAAAAGGGATTGATTTATTAAACTAATTAGCCAATTTAAAAAAAATAAAAAATCAGAACATAGAACTGTGTTGGGCTTCCTAAGGGTAGCACACACCAAGACATGAGGCCTCATCATGTTTATATAGAAATTCTTCCCACCCTAACCAAGTGAGAAATCGATGTGGGACAATTAAGTGTAAACTATGGTATCGTATTATATTACTGTATATAAGAATAAAAAGCTTGCTTCAGTGGTTGAAAGTAACTGTGTAAGTGTCGTGCCGCATTCCTTAGATTTGTGTTCAAATTCCACTTTCATCCATTTTTTAACTAATTAAGTGTAAATTAAAAAATTAAAAAAAAAAACCGACCCCGACCCGCGGCTACCCGAAAACCCGACCATCGGATCGGGTACCCGAATTAGATCGGGTCGGGATCGGATATCAAAATAACTACCCGAAAATCAGGTACCCGAACCCCGAAAAACCCGACCCAAATCCCACCCCTATGTGTGGCGCAAGCCCACCCTGATATTTAGGGGCTAGCACATAGCCAGATAGAGTAGGAATACCCCGAGACAGAATATATTATATATATATATATATTAAACTGTGGGACCTGTAAAGATTAAGTCAGCCGTCTTTTTAGTAGTATTCCACAATAATGTGTTACGAAATGATTATGACTTTCAGAGAAACTAATATGTTAATAATACATAAAAAAATTGTAATATTACAAATGACATATATGTCTCGTCGGAGTCCATACGAACTACGATAATAAAAAAGTCTAAGTGAAATCGAACTCATGACATTTGAAGTTCATAACAAATAAGATCATCAAGAAATTTAAGTGATATGACATCTATAGAAAGATGTCATGATTATGCCACTTCACCTATCTTTGGTTAAATATATAGGGGGTTCATTCGGTTAAAACCGAACCAAACTGTTGAACCGAACCGAACTTAATTGGTTCGGTTTCGATAGAAACCGAATTTTTTTTTTGTTTTTTCGATTACCTACTGAAAAACCGAAATAAAAAAAATTAAATCTTCTGGGGAAAAATAATAGTGTAATACCAAAACTGAATTAACTTACATATATTAATTAATTTATTAAATATATATTTTAATTAATTAATTATTTGATTTTTTTGGTTTTTATTCGGTTAACCTAATTACCGAACCGAAAAAACCAAAATTTTCTGTTTTCTATTTTTAAGAACCGAAAACCGAACCGAACCTCGGTTCATACCGAATTTTCGGTTTTCGGTTCGGTAATTCGGTTAACCTTACTTTTGAACACCCCTAAAAAAGTATATATATACATATATATACATACATTTTTGAATCAAGCATGCTCATTCATTATCGATTGTCAGCAGATAGCAAGTTCGTCATTTCTTGTGTAGGCGGGGAACAACCCTCATCGTTGTAGATGCTTGGTTAGATAATGAGCTACGCCATTTGATCTGTTAGCCACCTGTCTAAAGTGAACACAAGTGAACGTTTGGGATAAGGAGTACACATCATATAAAATACTTCCTATGGTTGAGTCCGTTACTTTCCATTGGATCTTGACAATGACATTCTTACAATCGCTTTCCGCATCCACATGAAACCATCCTTTGGCTCGTGCGTCACGAATAGCTAGCCTCCGGTGGATAGCAACGGAACGAACTTCACCGCCGGTGCGCTTGTATTGTAATAAAGTTTATATAAAATATTCCACGTATAAAATAAGTAACAGTAAGTGTCCCATATGAGTAGTACTTGGCTTATATCTAGACTTGCCCAACCGCCGGTTAACCGTAACCGGCGGTTGGTAACCGGCGGTTGGCGGTTAGTCCCGCCGTCTAACCAGCCGGGGGCGCTTGCCGGTTAGCCGCCCCCGGTTGACGGTTAGACCAACCGCCGGTTGACTAACCGCCGGTTACGGTTAACCGGCGGTTTCAACCGCAAGTTTTTTTTTTTTAAAAAAAATATTTAAATTTTAGTGTTTTTGTAAAGTTTGATATATTATTTGGTCAAATCGAATTATGTATCGAAATCTACTATATAATTTGCAAGACAATTACAAAAAAAAATTACATTTTACATTTTACAAAGAACTTGTATTGTATTACAAAATTTTAATTAATCAATTACAATACAATACATAAATGTAAATTAAATCGGTCTTCTTTCGGGACTTCGTCCGAGAAAGGCTGCAACAGGTGCAGGCGCCGAACTCCCAACTCCCAAGTCCTAAGCGAAAGTTACCTAACGCGCCCGGCCCGACGCCTGCACCTGTTGAAGCCCATCACGGGCGAAGCCACGATTCTTTGACTTTTCGGTCGGGCTTCCGCAAGTGTAGGCGAGAAAGCAGCGTATGATCTCAGGAGCCTTAACGAATCAACTATCAATTATGATCCGTCAAAGCATCCGGAGATCACACGTTGCTAACTTACTTGCACTTACCGAAACCCCTCTTCTTCGTAATCTTGTTCCCTATAAAAAAATGCATAAACATGATTTACATTATAAGTTTAATTTTAAAAAAAGAACAAGAAGTAAATATTTAATTATATAAATATTTACTTATCTTTTTCGGGCTTCGTCATGACTCGTCGAAATAGGCCTGTTCAAATAAATTAGTACCTGAAAATAACAATTCATTAGTTAGCCAATAAACATAATAAATATTTATACGCAAAAAAATATAAGAGTTGGATACTTTCTTTTTCGGGCTTCGTCGTTAGGCTTGTTCAAATAAATTAGTACGTGAAAATAACAATTCGTTAGTTAGCAATATAAACATTAAAAATATTTGTACGCAAAAAAATATAAGAGTTGGATACTTATCTTTTTTCGGACTTGTTTGTTGATGTGGAATCCACGCCTCGCCGAATATTTGACCGCGCCCCGATCCCGATCGAGACGAGTCGTGGCCAAAATCGGGCTTATACTCTTTAAAGAGATCCTTTAAAGAGCCATGCGCTCGATCGAGTACGCTCTGCCAATAAATGCTATCGACTACTCTGCCCGACGATACCTTCGTATAGTAGTACTCTAGTAGTCTACCCGTACCATCTAAACGCCATCTCGGATCCAATATCTTCGCTATAATGAAGATATCCTGTAACTCAAAAACATATTTGAGCCACTTGGTAGCCATGCTCCCAACGGCCTCCCCGACTATTGGATCAAACCGAAGCCCGTCGAGTATGATTGCGACTTTAACGCAATGATCTAACGCAAGTATGGAAGTCGGGTAATATGAACCCGACATCGCCTCGGTGGCATCGTGAAATACTTGAAGTATCTCACATAAACTGTTGCACGGGTCCCACATCTCCGGAACTAAAATGTACGACAACACTCTGTTTTCGGCAAAGAAGTCGCACAGATGCTGTCGATACTCCATCGAACTGTACAGCAACTTGTAGGTGGAATTCCACCTGGTGGGTACGTCTAAACTAAACTTCTTGGCTGCTACATCCTCTCTAGCGCAGAAACGCTTCCACTTCTTCCACAAAGACGGGTGCCGCTTCAGGTAGGAGATTGCGTAGCGTATAGGCTGCACCTGGTCCTTTAAACTAACTAGCGCGTCTTGCACACAGAGGTTAAGTATGTGGCAAAAATAACGCACGTGGAAAAACCGTCCTCCGACTGACGGCTGACAATACTCGATCAACCGTTCAATGCTCGCGTTGTTTGCGCTCGCATTGTCGAACGATACTGAAAAGACTTTGTTGACTATCCTATACTCTGATAAGATCGTCCTAAGCTTGATCGCAATGTTTTGCGCCGTGTGCGCTTCATCGAACTCCCTATATGCGATCAAGTGCTTTTGTATCGTCCACGAATCATTGACCCAATGGCATGTCACGCCCATGTAAGATGAACGTTGCCAATGATCGCTCCATATATCGGAGCAAATCGACACGTTAGTTCCTAAACTACCTAATATCGCTACTAAGTCGCGCTTAAGCGCGATTACTGTCTTCCTAGTATCCCGCGTCAAGGTGCTCCTCGAAATCTTCTTCGCCTGAGGGTTGTATGCGGTTTTGATCCAATGCTCGTAGATCGGATCATCGGCAAATGGAAACGGTAGATGCTTCGCGGCTACGAACTTTGCAAGCTCCCGTCGCGCAACGTACTTGTTGTAATGAAACAACGACGTTGCGCTTCCGCTCCCGCCGGCGGGTCCCGACGCGGACGAATCCGTACCTCCAAACATTTGCTGTTGGTTTTGTGCTATACCTAACTTAGTCGGGTGTTTCGAACGGAGACGGGAATTCATTGACCCATATCCGCCTCCCTTTCTAAAATTATATTCATTGGGACAGTAGTTACAAACTGCTCTAAATTGGTTGATTATACTAGTAGGTACCTTCTTGAAGTGTACCGCGAAGATGTCCGACTGTAGCCGTCGGGCGACGGCGGTTTGGGTAGGCGCTTCGGTCTCCGGATCCGCCTCCTCCGCCTCCGTCCGTTGCGCGGCATGCGAGCTTGCTCCCGGCGACGGCTCACACCCGGGGGGCGACTGCTCGAATCCGCCGACGTACGGGTACGCATCCTCGTTGAGGTCGTCGCCGAGCACGCCGACGAGATCCAACAACTCGTTCGGGTCGTACTATTGGTAGTCAACTTGCGACGAACTACCAACGACTTGCTTCCCTTTGCTGGCACCCGAATGACGAGAACCACGACGGCCGCGACCATGATCCATCTAAAAACTGTACCAAAAAATATGGTTAGATAAAAAAAATGAAAAACGACAACAAAAGATACCAAGACAGAGGAGAGGCGAGGCGGCGCGGCACTCGGACAGTCGGACTCGGCGGTGTCGGGTGGCGGCGCGGGTCGCGGCTGGGCTGTGGGCGGGTCGCGGCTGGGCTGTGGTGGCGCGGCGACGGTGGTGGCGTGGCGGCGACGGTGGTGGTTGCGCGGCGGAGGTGGGTGGCGGCGCGGGTCGCGGCTGTGGCCGGTGGCGGCGCTGCGGTGTTGGTGGGCGGCGGCGACGGTGGCGCAGCTGTGGTGGTGGGGGGCGCGGTGGTGATGGTGGTGCCGGAGGTGGTGATGGCGCTGCGGTGGGGGTGGGCGGCGGCGACGGTGGCGCAGCGGCGGTGGTGGGGGGCGCGGCGGTGGTGGTGGGGCGGCGGCGGTGGTAATGGTGGTGCCGGCGGTGGTGATGGCGCGGCTATGCTCGGCGGCGCGGCGGAGGGCAGTAGTGGTGGCCGGTGGCGGACTGAGAGACGAGAGTGAGAGATAGAGAGCGAGAGAGATAGAGAGCGAGAGAGATTGGGACTGAGAGAGATAGAGAGCGAGAGAGACAGAGACTGAGAGAGAGAGTGAGAGCTAGAGAGTAGAGAGTGTGGTGGTGCCGTGGTGGTGTGGTGGGGTGGGGTTTTAGTAGGAAAAAAGCTCTTTGGAGCCGTTGTAACCGGCGGTTGGCCACCCTAACCGGCGGTTGGCCCGGTTAACCGCCGGTTACAACAGCTCTATTCCTTTTTTTATTTTTTGTTATTTTTTTTTAATATTTCAAATGGCGGTTCTTTTAAAATTTGAATTTTGAATTTTTTTTTTAAAAATCTAACCGCCGGTTAACCGTGTAACCGGCGGTTTTCGACCGGCGGTTGGCGGTTGGTCGAAATGACCAACCGCCCCTAACCGGCAATTTATGGTTGCCGGTTACGGTTGGTGACGGTTACGGAACCGTAACCGGCGGTTCCGTAACCGGCGGTTGACGGAACCGTAACCGGCAGTTCCGTAACCGGCGGTTGACGGTTTCAACCGCCGGTACGGTCCAATTTGGGCATGTCTACTTATATCAATGAATATGTTATCCTTCTACCATAGGCCTAAAAAGTTAGTTTGATAATGGATTTGGGCCCTTAAATGGACTGTAACATTAGAGGCCCAATATGGGTTTTTGTTGGGTTAAGAGAAAACATATCCGAGCCCACTGATTTACATAATTTAAAAAATGCTGCATTTTCCTCTCAATGATAGACTTGGAAAAAAAAATATTTTCAATTTAATTTAGCACAATAAGACTTTCGAGTTCCAATAGTTCTGTTATCTATGTGTATCAGTACGTGATGTCGAGATGAGCCTAATCATTTGCTTATGCTTCATCGTATTTGAATTTTGTGGCCGACAATTTATAATATAGTTGTATTGGAACCTTTTATTTTTCCTCCTCATGCTTTATTTGGCTCATATACTACACTGTTGATGGCATACCTCATTAAAAAAATAAAATAACTAACACACAATGTTTTTTAACACAAAATAATAATAATAATAATAATATGACATGGAATGGAAAGGAAGCATCTAATTGGGATTATAAAGAATATATAAAATGGTGTAAAAGAGGAAACAATAATTGTACACAAGCAAGAGGTTCAAAAACAAGAAGGCTTGGCTGGCTTTACCCACAAAAAACTAAAAAGTAAGGCCAGAATGAGTTTGTCGTTCATACAACATTATCTTCATCAAATGTAGCAGATGACTTGTGATTGAATGTGAGAGATATAGACTGCAACTTTTTATGTCCGTACAAATTCTTATTTATTTATTTATTGCTTCGAGTAACTACTATAGTTGGTAGAGGTTGTCTCTTTCTCTTCTATTCCATTCCACATCTTTTCCTTAATATTCTTTTTATAGTTGTCCATGTATTTAATGTTGATTTAATTTAGATACTTTTCTCCTTAAAAAAATGTTAAGAACAATAATACAACCTTGTAAAAAACATTACATCGTCTCAATCACATAATATACGGTAAAACTATAAAATTTGGGTCAAGTGCATTGTTTTATGTGACTGATTCATATTTATTAATGACTAAAATAGATTACAAAGTCTGATCCTTTCCCCAACAAAATAAATCGGAAAACTATCTTTCTCCAGTCCGAGAATTATCTTCCGATAGTGAGTCAAATTTATTCCGATATTTTGCAATTGTTAGATATCGACACAGTGATTAAAAATTTAAAAATTTACTCACAATATATTAGAAATAGAAACAATCTATAAACATTACCTATCTAGAGATTCTAGTTTACACTTACAATTCAATATCGCTCCAATTCATGTGTTACTAGTTAAATAGAGGGATAAAACCTAAAATGGTCCCCGATGTTTACCCTGTGAACCAATTTAGTCCCCGATGTTTCGCGTGAACCAATTTAGTCCCCGATGTTATCGAAAATGAACCAAATTGGTCCCTCCGTCAATCCGACCGTCAATTTAGACGGAGAAGGCATTTGCGACGGCTCTAAATGAAAGTTTATAAAAAAAAACAAATTAAATATTAAAAATGAGGAAAAAATGCAAAAATAAAGAAAAAAATTCAAAAAATAGAGTAACCAATTAAAAAAAGAGAGAATATTACTAAAAAACTAAATAAAAAATAATTAATAATAAAAAATAAAAAATAATAAAAGTAAAATAAAAAAATAAAATTAAAATAACAAATGATAAATTAAACATTAAAAGTGAGGAAAATCCAAAAAATAGGGAAAAATTCAAAAAATAGAGTAAAAATTCAAAAAAGAGTATCATTTAATAAATTAAAAAATAAATAGATATAAAAAACAAATAATAATAAAAAATAAAAAACTAAATTATATAAAAAATGATAAATATAAATTTAAGATTTAAAAAAAGTAGAAAATAAAATATATTTATTAATTAAAAATTAGATATAAAGGAAAACAAAATTAAGGATAAAAAATGACTCTAAAAAGTTTACGAAGACCGTCGTTGCCAAGTTAATGAGGACATAATCGTCACAGTTCTCGAATTTTATTCCCGATCTCGTCTTTGTCCCAATTAATTGAGTAATTGACGATAATTCTCAGTCCTTAATTTGTTTTCTTTTTTATTTAATTTTTAATAAATAAATATATTTTACTTTTTACTTTTTTTAAATCTTAAATTTATATTTATCTTTTTTTATATATAATTTAGTTTTTTATTTTTTTATTATTATTTGTTTATATTACTATTTATAATATTCGCTTTCTTGAATTTTTACTCTATTTTTTGAATTTTTTCCCTATTTTTTGGATTTTTCCTCACTTTTAATGTTTAATTTATCATTTTTTATTTTAATTTTATTTTTTATTTTACTTTCGTTATTTTTATTTTTTATTATTAATTATTTTTTATTTAGTTTTTTTAGTAATATTCTCTTTTTTTTTAATTGTTTACTCTATTTTTTGAATTTTTTTCTTTTTTTTTTGCATTTTCCCCTCATTTTTAATATTTAGTTTATTTTTTTTAAATTTTTCATTTAGCGACGGATATTCCGTCGCTAAAGCCGTCGCAAATGCCTTCTTCGTCTAAATTGACGGTCGGATTGACGGAGGGACCAATTTGGTTCATTTTCGATAACATCGGGGACTAAATTGGTTCACGCGAAACATCGGGGACTAAATTGGTTCACAGGGTAAACATCGGGGACCATTTTAGGTTTTATCCCTTAAATAGACATGCCACTTTTCACCACAAAATAGAAACAAAACAAAAAAGAACTGAAAATTGGTCTGACAAGGGCAATTTCGTCCAATCACAACTATCACACACCACTACTTAAACAGCCCCGTGACATAACACATCAATCAAACTCGAAAATTCCAAAACACATCAATTGCATAATTTGCATGCCCACAACACAATGAGGAGCTTACGTTTTCCCTTTCACCTCCTCCTCCTACAACTCGCCGCCGTCCTCCTTCTACAACTCGCCGCCACCTCCACGGCGGAATCCACCACAAGCCCCGCCCCATCTCCGGCCAACGACGGCGGCGGCGACGATCAGGTATTCATCCAAACGAACTGCCAGACAACGCTGTACCCAGCCCGGTGCTATCAGACGCTCTCCCGCTACTCCGCCGCCGTCCGGCGTGACCCCGCCAGGCTGGCCATGGCGTCGGTCGCCGTCACGCTCTCACACGCTTCCTCGGAGGCCGTCCACGTCACCGGCCTCACCTGCGACGACCCACGCGCGTCGTCGGCGTTGAAGGACTGCAGGTCGGTTTTGAAGGACGCCGTGGGGCAGATAAGAGATTCCCTGAAGCAGATGAAGGACTTGTTCGCCGGCGCGTCGTCCGGCGAGGAGGCGCGTTTCATGGCCAGCAATGTGCAGACGTGGATGAGCGCGGCGCTGACCAACGAGGACACGTGCGTCGACGGGTTCGACGGCGTGGGTGATGACGTGGCGGTGAAGGTGGATGTGTGTAATAGGACGGTCGTGGTGAAGGAGGTTACGAGCAATGCGCTGTCGTTTGTTAATAGTTACATTGATAAGGTTATTATTCCTTGAAAAAAAATGCTATTTATCTTGCTTTTTGTTTTGGAAACACATTGATTAGTACAATGCTATTAATTGTACGATTTCTTTTTCCATGTATGTAAGTTAATAAGATGATAACTTAATTTTAATAGAAAATAAAATAAAGAATTAAATTGTAACTGTTACGTAGGCGGTTATGAAAAAAATTGATCAATTAATATAATTTTAAAAATAACTCATAATAATAATAATAATAAAAAAAGTGGACCCAATTCTAAACAATCTATATCTATACTCTTTTATTAATGCTCAGGACCACTTAAAAACTGTCTAATTTTGATTCAATTTGGTGTAGCAATTGTGCCAAAAAATCGAACTAATTGGGTAGTTACTTAATTGCAATTCCCACATTAGGACAGAGAAACGTTCACAATGAATAAAATAACCACGTTCTCATCTAATTGCAGTTCCTACTTACGTTACGATTGTGCAAAAAGGAGACCAAGAGAAACTGACGCTCTGACAAAATAGAATACAATTTATTTATTTAAAATGAAAAATAAATAATCTGCTCTCTTTTTTTGTTCACACACGTAGGGTGTGTGCAGGCTAATCTAGTTTCTATTATGTATAAGATAAGATTAATTTTATTCATTCGAATATACCATTTTTACTCCGATCTGGTTTTTCTGTTCTCCGTCGTTTGTTGTTACCGAAGTTGATTTTGCGTTCTAAGATATTTGATGTATATTATAAGGTTTTTGTGGAGTGGTATGGTAATCAATCATTGACTATATAGTTAATTTATAATTAGTTACGATTCTCTTTATTATTAGACATGGATTTGGTGGCCTAGCCTCTTAGGGTTATCATTATGGTTTGAGTGCCTGCGTTATTAAAAAGGCAATCCATTTAAAATTAATCACTTACTTTTGACCGCACAAATAAATTTTTAAATGAACTTCCTTTTTTTAACATTATATTAGATTAGTTTTATTAGCACGGCGATCCTAACAATATTTTTGAGGTAGACAAGAAAAAAAGCTAAGATGAAGTTACCATTCTGATGTTTTTTGTGGAATGATTGCGTCACGAGCACTAGTCAGAAACCTTTCCTGGTCAAAACTTGTCATAAAATGTTATTTCGAAAAAAAAAATATAATAATAAGAATTGATTTAGTTCATAGAAACTAGAAAGTAAAACGTTAATTAATATACAGAAGGACCCGCATATATAATGCAAATAGAAGTAAATAATGAGAAACGACGAACTATAATATATATCTTGTGTGCATGAGCTGTTTATTCATGTGCGAATGAAGGCCGAATTACAATTTTAGTCCTCATATTTTAATGCTTGTGAAATTTTCGTCCCTATATTATTTGAGGTTACACTTTTCGTCCTCATGTGTTACTGTCCGCACAATTTTCATCTCTACATTATTTGTGTTATCCTCATATTTACTCTCCGTGCAATTTTCGTCCCTATTATTTGTGGTTACGAATTTCGTCCTTATACCTTTTATTATCAACAATTTTTGTCTTAATCCTAATTTCAGTTAAAAACTGACGTTTCTATTAGCAAACATAAATATAAAAAAGTATAAGAAGTAAAAATGTTGTTTGATGTTATCCTAATTTCCTTTAAAAATTAATGTTTCTATTATCAACAGTTACTGTAATAAAAAAGTATAAATTGTTGATAATAAAACATATAAGGACGAAAATTGTAACATCAAATAATATATGGACGAAAATTGCACGGACAATAAAATATGAGGACAAAAATTGTAACATCAAAATAATGTAGGGACGAAAATTGCAGGGGCAGCTAAATATGACGACGAAAATTAGGGACGAAAATTGCATGAGCAGTCAAATATGAAGATGAAAATTGTAATTCCGATTTCCGCCTATGGATGATACAAGCAAAAATAGTTCAAATTTATATGGATCTATTATATATGTGTGTAAGTTTTCTTCCACACCATAACAACATAAAGAAAACATCTACTAGGAAAACATTATCAAAGTTAGTTAGATTTTCTTTATTATATTTCGGGATTAGATAGCTGACGATGTTCAAATTTAAGCGAAGTCGTGAATTTTGGGCACTATGTATCTTTACTATCTATACTATTATATAATTGGTTTAGGGTGGATATAAACTGTCACAATTTGGTGTGTAACTTATTTGCAATTTAGTCCCTCATTTGTAATTGTATTAATTAAATATTTTCATATCACTCCTAATTTTTATAGTACTTATGCCTCTACAACTAAGTGTCTTTTTATATATTTATATTTAAAAATTATATTTCATCTTAAACACTAAAAATTATAATTTCAAAATTTAAAATAATTTCATTATAATTATATTTTAAGCACCCACATCAAGTGAGCAAAAAAGTACTAGTATCGATTGTTGATTTTAGGTCAATATACTTGGTAATTACAAAAATAGCTCATTAACTTCATCTGCGGAACAAATTTTGGAACTCCGATTCTTTTTTCTCGACAGAATAAGTAAAGATCATATAGGCTTAACAAAGAATACGATATTGAAGAATTTGCGACTAATCTTGTCAGACAATGATCAGACATCCAAATGTAACATATGAAGATAGTGAATTTTTTACAATTATCAAATGTAGTGATTCAAATTTGAAATCAATATTATTACTTTTTGCATCTATTTTTGTATCCAAGTTAATGTTATATGAACTCAACAAATAATATGTGCTGTAGAAAACACAATTTTGAACCTATGCACAAGATAGATTTCAATATGTTGTTCATTTACAACACGACAATGGTTCCAAATATCGTTGGCCCCGCCAACCCAACAACTCTTTTGCTGCCTTTATAAATTATTACATAACACACACATCACAACAGCCCCACGACACGATCAATCGTGCTTGATTGAGCTTTTATCTAACTCTAATTTTTCTTTTTTATTGAGTTTTATAATCAAGGCGAATTAGTTGCCCGACTTCATGGTTTCAATTCAATGATAATGTTAAGAAATATATTATAAATAAAAAGGTTGTATATTATGTTGCATTCTTTTGCAAAGTCGAAAATCAATTTTGTTTTGTATATATCATATTATAAAAAGTCAAAAGTCCTGATGAATTGGCTTAGTCATCCACACGAGTTCTGACTAGAGCTGTCAAACGGCGGGCCGGGCTGTTAATTTTTCGGCCCGCCATCGCTGCGGGCAGGCCCGTCAAAAAAATATATTATATAATTATATTAAATAATAAGATTTATAAATAAATTATATTGATTTTGATATTTTTTGAGTTTTTTAATAACATAAATAATTACTATTAAAAAGTTGATTAAATTATATATATTTTCCAAGTTGAATTCTGTAATTTTTTTATTCTTTCCCATTTTTTGACATTAAATTAGATATATTTTCCCCCTATTTTTATTATTTTTTCTTTTTATTTTATTTTTTTAAAAATTGGCTGGCTAAGCCCGCCAAGCCCGCTACCCACCCGCAGGCAGGGCGGACCTTCATTTTCCAGGCCCGCTTGCCCGCGCCCGCCCCGCCAGTGGCGGGCTTTGGCGGGCTATGGGCCGCCCCGGCCCGTCGGCCCGTTTTGACAGTTCCAGTTCTACTATATTCAAGCGGAACTAAGTCGAAGTATATGGACTAAGATCGAAAAACTCATTCTCAAACTCAAAATGCAGTAATTCTTCTCCAATCGATAGACCAATTATCTAACTCAAAAGACCATTATTGTAATATTCTCTTCTACCTCATATTTTAATATTACCCATTTAATTTACAATTTTACAAATTAAACCACATTGTTATTTTAATTTTATTAGAAAGAATAATGTCACAAAATTAATAGTAAACTCAATATTTTTTTACATAAAACAACATAGAAAAAAATAATTAATAATAACAGGCGTACTTTTATATACTTTTATTTATTTTATTGTTTTATGGGTACTTTAATAATTAAAATAAAAATAGGTATATATTGTAATCGTTAAAAATCAAACGCATCTTTTGGGATACTCATTGTCAAACGAATATATGCGTTTAAAACAGGAGAGAGACGACGAAAGCGCATTTTGAATTTGCGTTTGGTGTACGGTTGAAGAACTTTTAGTATACATTTGGAGTTTTTGGGTATCGATTGTACATGCTCTAAGGTGACATTGCGTCAGAAATTAAGAAATTAAACTCGAACTCGTCTGAACTGAGATTTATAAAAAATCGAATCATATAAATTTTTATTGGAATAAAAATTAGACACACGAACTAACCATGGACTCACGGGTTTGGGAAATACATTCCAAGAGTGCCTAAAAGACAGGGAATGATCAAGTTCACGGGTTTTGCTTTTATGTAGCAAAATTCCAAGATTAGGCACTATTACAAGCTTTAGACCAATGATAATCATTCGTGGTTGAACAATGGACATATCTGATTACCTAAGGCACAATACCTAACAAAGTGCGAATGTGTTGCTTAAAGAATTTTATTTTTATTTTCAATACAAGAAATTAAATGATGGTTCGATATATAAATAAAAATCTTCTTCCATCTAACAAATAAAGTGATTGCAATTTTTGCAGGATGAAAACTCAATACTACGTTACCAAGGCCCAATTACGAACCCAGTATTACACAACGAAGAGAAAGGAAAATACTATGTGGGGTCGTTAGATATCAGTGTTTAGGGATTACATGTATAAGTTATTTGTGTATAACTATACAAGGATTTTGTTGATGTTGTGTTTTAACATGTTTGATATGTGTGTGTAATGATATAAATTGTATTTGATAGATATGTTTGAGATGTGTATAGGTGTATGGATTAGTGATACACACCCCATAACTACCTTAGAGGTGAGTATGAATATACAAGGCCTATAACTAAAACCTTGTAATAGGCGTGTATAATCATACAAGGCATGTCTTGTAATACCCGTAAAATTAATACGGGATTATTTTTGTAATATTCGAAATTAATGAAGATGACTTTCGAACGAAACCGAATTTTCGGGAGCGAGCCGAAATAATATTTATTTGGGTCCGAGAGAAATAAAATAATATGGGCCGAGAAGGTTAGGGAGCCCAAGAAATAAAATAGGCCAAAAGAATAATAGAGCCCAACTAAATTAGTGAAGGCCCAACTTGGAGTAATTAATTTGTAAAGGAAAAAGGGTCGAAAGTTTTAATGGGCCAAATTAAATGTTGAGATCCACGTGAGTTTAGAAACAATAATATTGCTTAAGGCAAGAGGTGAAAACGTTGAGGTGATGCACCAACTATTCACCTTCTGGTCATTTAACAGTAAATAATATGGTCCAAGCTTAACCCACCTGCAGTAAGAGCGTGTGTAATCCACTTTCGGGCAAAAACTGCTGCCCGGGGGTACGGTGCAACATTGGTTAAACCACGAGGGAGTAGCGTGCAATAAAAAAACCACGGGAGTTTATGTGCATTTCGGTGAAACCACGAGGGGGTTATATGCATTTTACCCTATTTTAAATTATAAATATTATTTTTGGATTTTAAAACATTTGGCCTAGTTTTATAACTATACGATTATGTGATTTCAGTGAACGTATTTTCATATTGACTGATTATGCGTGCATTTCACGACATGCACAGGAGAGATGATGATACCGTATTTGTACGGTGACATCTTACGGTGTCGGACGAGTGGTGTAGAGTGCCGTTACTGATCGTCAGGGTTAGACTCGCGTAGCACCTGGTGGGAGAGGGGGTTTGCGACACCCATCTACTCGGGATTGAGCCACCCGAGGTGTACACCACCGGATATTATTTGGCTCAGGGACGGCAGACAGATGTGAGATTCCTGTCTATCCGGGTTAGTAGTACACTACTCGGGGCATTACACCGAGGTGTAATACCGCCATGTTGAGATTGTGTGCGGAGGGAGCAACCCGGCACGGCCGGCGTGGGCTACCGCATGGCTTATGGCGTACTTTGCCATTGCACGCGTGGGTGCTGAGTATAGCCGAAGGCCCTATTATGTGATGAGATGTGACGTAGGTTCGAGCGTGCATTATCATGTTGTGAGGATATGTGATTGGGTTGAGTGCACGCACGCATATGCATGTCTGTTTTTACTACCACCTACTAGGCGTTTTTGCTCAGGGTTTTTTTTTTTATAGGTGAGACCGAACCCGACACCGATGGGTGTCAGGGTTAGCCGTAGGCTGGCTGGCGGCGGTGACTCCACGGGCTTTTGAGGGCGGCGTAGTACATTGGACGCGACCTGTGGAGAGGCGTAGGACAGTCGGGTTTAGATTTTTGGGGCTTCGGCCCGATGTATTATAGTGACGCATTTTGTAAACCCGACTTAGATTATATATGTATATTATTTTCTTTAAAAAGTTTTTGTAAATCGGGTCATCCGCGACTTTCGTTACGGAAATCCGCCAATTAACTTAATTAGGAAGTATGGTCACCACATGTATAGCTAGCTATACACAGATATCAAACACGACGCAACTTATTCATACACATCTCATACACACCCATACACACCCATACATACGTATCAAACGAGCCCTGTAATATATACTAGTAGTGTTGCGTTGCGGGTTACATACAATATATAAAAGTATACTAAAAATAGAGGGATAAAATTGGGATGTACAATAAAATATAGTGGGTGGTTTATTTTAATTTTTATTATTTTAATTAATTAAATTGACTGAGTAAAATTTGACAGTTATCTCATGCCTTTGAGGCTTAATAAAAGTCACAAATGATTGTATGTCATAAATTGGGATGTGTATCATGTCGGTTTATGATCAAATTTGACTTATATCGTAATCCATACGTAATGCACGAGACTGCTTCATCTAACATAAGCTAATATTTTACCAACAAAATCTTTAGGTTAATATAATCTCAGCGCCATAATCGTAATTGTTTGTTCGCGTAAGTTCGTGTCTTCATACGACAGGGAAATGGTCTATCTCGTTTATTGGTGCTGTTACGAGTCTATGACCATGGGCATAAAGCATGAAAGTTTTAATTTAGACTGAAAAAATTAGGAAAAACACTAGTATCTAATTTAATTAACGATAATGTAATTTCTTTTATAAGTTACGTAGCAAGATGAAGATGAGATTTCGTAATTTAACGACGTGATAATTACAATAGAAATACGTTATCATACACGTCATGTTTGACGTTGAATAGCTATTTATAGACAATCTATATTTAATAGGAACTTGTGGTTCCTAGATGATCATATTTAGAAAATTGCTTCAAGTAATAATTCTTTTGCGTTGCTTGGTACTTGGTAGAGCGATATCTATTCTTACTTGCTCAGAGTCTCGTTCTAAGTTCTAACGTACACTAATTTGTCAACTGAATTCCCATACATATCACGGAGTCAAATCTGATTTAATAACACTAAACATTTGATTTTTTTTCGAAAACAAAGCACGTGATTAGATCGATGAGTTTAAGTTTATATATAATTGGAAACAATCCAATGCATTATTATTATTATTATTATTATTATTATTATTATTATTATTATAATATGCACAGTGTGGTGAACACTGTCCCTTCAACAACGCAAGCACTTGGAACGCAAAAGTCAAACTAACCTTCGTCAACGCTTATTACATAATGCTGCATATCTTTATTTTTTAATTAGTATATAACTGGCATTTGCATATCTATGAAAGTGTCAACTTCAACGCTACAGATTTTCAATATATGGCTTTAATTTGTTACTTTACCGTCCTGATTTTATATTCGAAAAGCAAAGAAAGAAACCAAAAAATAAATTGAAGGGAAGATTTTTACTTCTAATTACATTAACGTGTCCAATTATTCCAAAATTTTCACATGTATATTTGTACACTATCAAATCACCTGAATAAAATGTCGAATTGTTTGAATGAATGTAAAATGATCAGTTTACTTAAAAGTTTAAAATTTGCATCCTATTTTAATTTACATTAAGTAACGGAGATTTCGACGAGCCCGAGCCCACCTCATTTCACGGCTCGAGCTCGGGATTTTTATAAAATTAAAATATCAAAACCTCGTGAGCCGATACTCGAGCTTAAGATATTATCCTGAAATTTAATGTAGACTAAGGCGAATTTTTTTCTTTGATAATTTTGAGAAATATAATTTTTCATTAACAAACGAGCTCGAGCTCGACAATCATGAGCTCGAACTTTACCTAAAAATTTAAGTTTGAAAGGAATGCATTGTATTTTTTTAGTTTTTATAGTATATCTCTAATAATGAAAAAGAAACATCTTTTTTTTTTCATTTATACAAAAATAATATATTGTATATATTTTAGTCCCATGCAAGATCACACATCTCGAGAGTAATGAAGATGATAACTTTCTTTTATAAATTGCCTCGATATTTCAGTTTAAGAATAATTTAAATATCCACTAGCAAATAGGGAAAATATAACGGATTTCACCGTACCACAATACACATATATAACAATTACATTTTCGTATTTTGACTTTGTCGTGTCATTAGCTGTCGTAGTATACGACCTTCGTATGAAATGCCTACGGCCGTTGAAAATACCCCTTTGATAATAAACAATTTATAAGATTACCTACTTTACTTTGTCAAACATCGAAACAAAGTTTAATATTCTTTTTTTTCCGAAAAAAACACGACTTTCAACTATTAATAATCGGAGTAGTTAAAGCGATCGACACCCAATATATTATAAAGTAACGAAATACCGATTCCCCACGAAATCGTCCCAAGTCAAAAGCCAAGTAGATGCCATATGCTGAATAATACACAATTTCAAAGCTCCACATCAAATACAAAAATAGAAAAGAAGGGTTTATCAATTATTCTTCTCTCGTCTTTTTCTTCTGTCGAAATTTGATATATTATTTTTATCATACATCTATGATGAAAGCAACCGCGTTATATGTATACCACCACAGCTAATGTAGAAAAACGAAACCCTTTTGCACCTATAAATACACCCCCATGAAACCCTTCTTCTCCATCAACCAAGCCTTCACTTTCTCCTCCTTCACACCTTCACTAAACTTAAACTAAACACAAAAAAAAAGAAGAAAAGAAAAATGGTTAGCTACAAATCACTCCTCCTCGCCGTCTTAACCATTTCGTTCGTCTTCAACTTCCCATATGCCTCGAAAGCGCAACAACTTTCGGCCACGTTCTACGACAAAACGTGCCCCAACGCACAAACCCTAATTCGAAACGCCGTACGGCGTGCCATTTCCGCCGAGCGCCGCATGGCCGCTTCCTTAATACGTCTCCACTTCCATGATTGCTTCGTGCAAGGTTGCGATGGCTCGATACTGCTCGACCAGACGCCCAACATACAGAGCGAAAAGCTCGCTTTTCCCAACGCAAACTCAATACGAGGATTCGATGTGATAGAGGCCGCCAAGCGCGAAGTCGAAAGGGCTTGTCCCGGGATTGTTTCTTGCGCGGACGTACTAACCCTAGCCGCCCGAGATTCGTCCGTCGCGGTAAGTAGTTTATAATTTTTAAAAGAATTAGTTACTTTTTTTCAAGTAGAATGCATGCATGGGGAAATATTTATTATGTGAAATGATGTAATAGGTTGGCGGGCCGTCGTGGAAACTGAGGCTCGGACGGAGAGACTCGACCACGGCTAACCAGGCCGAGGCAAACACGGACCTTCCGAGCCCGTTTGCGGACGTCAACACGCTCATTTCCGCGTTCGCTAAGAAAGGGCTTAATACGAGGGATATGGTCGCCCTGTCAGGTACGGAGTTATCATATAAACCCCTAAAATACAAGCGTTTTAATGCAATCCCATAGATTAATGAACATGCTCATGCTCATATGGGACGAAAGCATCAATTTAAATGACGACTCATATATCCGTCGAAATTTCTGCATTCTGAGACAGCCTTTTCATCCCACTATACCATGGTCGTGAAATGAATAAGCCCTATTTTTCAGTTTCGTTCAAGAATATAGAACCTTCGAATAATATGTTTTGATCGAAGACGAACATGCAATTTTTTTATTTTTATTTTTTGTAATTTACGTCTAACGGTGTTTGACCTTGTGCATGCAGGAGCACACACGATAGGTCAAGCGCAATGTTTCTTGTTTCGTTCTCGCATATATAGCAACCAAACGGATATCGACCCGGGATTTGCGAGCACGAGGAGGCGTCAGTGTCCTCGCACGGGAGGCGATAGTACGCTTTCTCCGCTCGATTTGGTGACTCCGAACTCTTTCGACAACAATTATTACAAGAATTTGAGGCAGAGAAAGGGTCTCCTTCAATCGGATCAAGTGCTCTTCAATTCGCCCGCCACCGTTAGCATTGTCAACGAATTCGGCAACAGCCCGCGCGCTTTTGCTGCTGATTTCGCGAGCGCTATGGTGAAGATGGGCGAGATTCAGCCGCTTTTGGGATCGAATGGGATCGTTCGGAGAACTTGTGGGGCTATTAACTGAAATTGTTGCCCGCCCGTCCACCTTGAATATTGTTCTTGAATTTTGTTTTTTTTTTTGATTAATCCTTTCTTGCATGTCTCTTTGTTTGGTTCATAAATTGTAATTGCAAAGTTCATTTTGGGTTTGATTCTGCTAGGTTTCACAGTAATGTTTTGTTCGATTGTTTGAAAATGAAGAAAGGAGTGTTGTTCTTTTTCTAATAATAAACTATCATTTTCCATTTATGAATATGCAGACACACACACACATATATATATATATATATATATATATTGATAAACATATTGGAATTTGGAACATATTCGTCGACTCAATGGGAAATTAAAGGATTTCGATGTCGAAGCTGTCAAGGCTGCTGCAGCGCCGATGTTCATTACAAGGGAAGCGCTTTTAGTTCATTTCACTAATCCTCCGCGCGAAATACAAAGCACAAAGCCCTGAAAAGAACAAAAGAAAAAAACCTTACCGTTCTTACATATGTTATAACCACCGTCAGATAGATTAGCATTACGTAAAAAAGAACCCTACGTAATGAACATATATGTTCCGTTTTAGTGCAATGCAAGCTTTTGGTACACTCGTCGATATTTAATAGAAATAAAATAAAAATATAAAGATTCATGCAAACGTTAATAAGTGAAATAAATAGTCACTGAACCCGACGAAGGCTCTCTTAGAAATACGGGTCGGGCCTCCGGCCATCTTATCCGTTAACAAGGCCCACGTACATGCGCCACTCGGAGAAGTGGTGCCGGGTATAAGCTTGACGGGTTCCTTCTTAAAACCAATTGGTGTTAAGAAGAGTGGTCCATCAAGCTTATAAACCCATTTATTTTTGTTGCTACTATCGGTGTGGGACATTTTAGTCCATCACACGTGACTATCTTAACACTCCCCCCTCACGTGTGAGCCCATTTCTTTTAATCGGACGGGAATGCCATTCTTTTCGAACCCGCCGTATATTTAATTGAGTCGGATCATCCCGCTCTGATACCATCTTAGAAATACGGGCCGGGCCCCGGTAATTTATCCAGACCCACGCACATGCGCCACACGGAGGAGGGATACCCGGTATAAGCTTGATGAGGTTCCTTCTTAAAACCATTGGTTTTAAGAGGAGTGGCCCATCAAGCTTATAAACCCATTTATTTTTGTTGCTACTATCGGTGTGGGACATTTTAGTCCATCACACGTGACTATCTTAACAGGCTCGGCTCGAGCTCGACAAAAATGAGCTCGAGCTCATTTATGTCGAGCTCGAGCTTGATCCCAGACATAAGAGCTCGAAAGCTCATGAACAGGCTCGCGAGCTTTTTTATTTATTTATTATTTTTGTTATTTTAATTAATTTTTTATTAAAAAGCTCAAGCTCGAGCTCTGAGCTCAAAAACTCGTCAAGCTCGAGCTCGAGCCCAGAAATGAGCCGAGCTCGGCTCATTTACAGCCCTAGAACCCTACGTAATTTGTGAAAATACACGGAGAGTAGCACAAATAAATAGTATAATGCATAGAGCTTGACTATTTAAGCGAACTCTTTAATAGTGTGCTATTGAAAACCTTGGTTATCATAGATCGATATTGATGAACTCTCTCTCAATTGTCAAATGCTTAATTGTTGCACTTACATTACATGGTTGACTCTGTCGATCATGACAAATATCACTGTCGGGATTAATATCTAACTTTCTCTAGTTGTGATTGCTGGTTTTATATGATCTTCTGTCGAATTCGATAATATTAGATATCAATCATAGCGTAAAACAGCATAAAATGGATTTCCAGAGATAAGATAATAGAACCCTTAAATGCGTATTCAGAAAAGCAATTTGA
Organism: Craterostigma plantagineum; assembly: GCA_027422505.1. Lineage (NCBI taxonomy): Eukaryota > Viridiplantae > Streptophyta > Magnoliopsida > Lamiales > Linderniaceae > Craterostigma > Craterostigma plantagineum. The sequence goes on along the minus strand of JAPQWV010000003.1, from coordinate 26,637,282 downwards.
CTTTATTCAAGCAACAACTAACCGTCACGACCCTTGCAATTTACTTGTAATATTTTTCTAAGTTCCAAGGTCTGTGCCGCATAACTTGTTTTCGTCTGAGTTAGTCAGTCATTTACAATCGCTCGAATTCTTTGTCTGGCAGAACTCTCATGTTCGTGTAATCAGCTATTGAAATTAATGTATTAATTTTATGTTTTCTTGCGGGCTTTATATTTTTTGGTCTTTATGCTAGGAAATGGCCCATGTAGTCACTAGTATGTTTTTGTCTAAAGGTTGTATTAAAACAATTATTATATATATATTTTAAAAAAAAGTATGGGAATTTGAGCTGAGATGAAAAACGGTTGCAGCCCGTCTCTTTATCCTATTCACTGTTCGATCAAAGAAAAACTAAAAAAACTAGAAACCTAGCTATTTTGGGATGTTAAGACCGACATAAATGGTCTCAAGAGCTTATGTTGTATGAGATTTCAAGTGGGTGTTTTCCATTGAAGGTGAAATGAGAAGGATATCATGGCTACACAAGGAGGTGTTTTGGGCACCACAAGATCGGCAACCTGTATTTGATGGTGAGAGCTACGATTATTGGAGTATTAATATGGAGACTCTTTTGATTTCACAAGATTTATGGGAGATACTGAATGATGAATATGTGATAAATGAGAAAATAAAAGAGAAGAAAGATGACAAAGGGAATGTTGTGAATGCTACGGTTTTGGAGACCGACGAGAAGGAGAATAGAAAGAAGGATGCAAGGGTCTTTATTTGATTCAAGAAAGCAGCCCAACAAGATCTTTTTGAGAAACCTCCAAGGAAGAATGAGAGATTTTGCAAATAAAGTTTCAAGGCACTAATAAGGTTAGAACGGTAAAGCTCTTAATCTTGAAAAGAGAGTTTCAAAATTTGCAAATGCAGGAGAAAGAGACTCTACAAAAGTATTTCTCTACGATGATTGAGTGGTGAAACTTTGAGCGACAAATCGGTGTGTAAGTTCTTGATTAGTATTCCTTCCAATATGACAACATCGTGGTCATTATTGAAGAGACTAAAGACCTCTCTATATGCACGACCTTATGGGTTCTATAGAGAGACATGAGGAAAGGTTGACTAGGCATGGCGAGCAAGTTCTTGAAAGTGCCTTTCAATCTAAGGTTAATGTGAGAGAGTATGCTAACCAAAGGGTGGACAATGGGAATACCTTCCATGGTGGATTTAGTGGTGGTAGAGACCGATGCCAATTTGGGGCAGATTTGGTAGTGGAGGTGGTAGAGGGACCTAACAAAGTGGAGAAGCTAAGCTATGCAATTTTGCAAGAAACCGGGCCATATAGAAAAAAATTGTTGGTATGAGGGAAATGTTCAATGCTACATTTTCAAGAAGTATGGCCATAAAGAGAACTTTTATAGAATGAGGAGCAGGCAAACTACTCCGAAGAAAAGAATCCCGAGAGAAGAAATGATGGTAGCACATTTTGTGCATGTCAAGCGGCTATCGAGAAGAAGGATGATGTGTAGTATGTTGATAATGGGTGTAGCAACCACATGACAGGGGACGAGTCGATCTTTTGCAAGTGACACGCTCGAATACTAGCAAGTGTACTAGGTCGTGCAAGTAGTATAAAATGGACAAGTCCAAGTATCAATCCACGAGGACAGCTCGATTAATTTTAAATATTATTCCAAATTTTAATTTAGACTAAGTTGAGTTTTTATATTTTGTGGATTTAATAAAAGAAATAAAAATGCAAATAACAAATGATATAAATAAACAAGATAGCAAATAGATAATTTGACGATGGATGTGATCAGGGCACGTGCTTGGCACAAAATATTCCTACGTATCCATGCAATCGATTTTATCTAAACAATATAAATCTAGTTAAGGTAGAAATTCCTTACGTACGTGCTACCCGTTACTCACGTATCTAGCAACCCTATGCGAAAGTGAACCAATCAACTATATTCCTATATGACTGTAGTTACCCCGCACGCATTTGGCTTTATGAATTTTCCCGAGTTTAGACGCTTTCGGTGCCTAAAATCTCGGAAACCACACGTACGAAACCAAATTCCATCTCTGGTCGGTTTTACGTCGTGGTGCTCTATATTTATCGTTCTAACCGGTCTAATCACTTTGTCCGTGTCATAAACCAATCAAGAATCAAGCATATGTTGATCAGGCATACGCAAGCATTAAACTCAAATATAGAACACGTAACTTAACTCATACGATTAAACAAAATACGAGTATCAATACGAAATCATAATCCGGCCTAGTACGGCCACAAATAAACTTAAGCACACATATTAATCAACGGAAAACACAAAGCATTCAACGTAGATATTATATAATTAAAAACAACGTAAAACTTCCCTTCAAAGTTGGTCCATTTCTCCATCTTCATCATTGCGCAGCCTTCTCATGATTTTATTTCTTTTTTTCTACCTTGAGCCGTTTGTGGATAGTAAATGATTTTTGCCTTTTGTCTCATATGGAATATAAGGTCATTTGCTTTTGTTCTTTTTATTGCCTTGAGTCGTTTGAGCTTCCTTTAGCCACCAAAATGTTTTCTCTTTTGTCCCCAATCGAAAATATTAAGCATGTGATGTGTCCCACCAATAATTTCATGAAAGTTGGTCAATAGCACTTATCAGAACGTGTGGGTTTACTCATTTCTTGTGCATTTACCTGCATAAAATAAATTATTCTTGTGAACGTAACATGGTAACATTTTTTGATATGCAACAATCGGTAAACACACGTTTTTAAGGGTATAAAACAACGTAAAATCGTAACTTGTCAGCAAGCTTGATAGCAACGCTATTACTCAAATTATGATCGGCAATGGCGTGGTGGTGAAATCAAAGGAAAATGGCACGATAGCTGTCGCATCAAAGAAATGTAAGATGCTAATTCGTGACGTATTGTTAGCGCAGGATTTGGCTTAAAATTTGCCAAGTGTTGGGCAATTGTTTGAGCATGATCATGCAATTCACTTCTACGGTGCAACTTATAGAATATTTGATAAAATTGGAAATAAAAGAGAGTTGATGGCCGCAATATACATGGAGAGAAATAGAAACTTTTCTCTCACTCTCAAGCCCGAAAGAAATTGCCTTGAAGGTTGGTGTAGATGACGACTCATGGTTGTGGCATAAGAGTGGTCGTTTCAATTTTGAGAGCTTGAAGTTGCTAAGAAGAATGTTATGGTGTATGGGCTACCAACTATAGAAGAGAAAGGTCGCGTATGTGAGTCATGTGCTCTTGGGAAGATACATCGAGAATAATTTCCAAAGGCGAAGACGTGGAGAGCAAAGACACCGATAGATCATGTTCACACCGATATTTGTGGTCCAACTAGCACACTCACATGGTAGAAATTATTACTTCATCACTTCCATTGATGATTATTCATGAATGCGGTTTATTTTGAGGCAAACATTGAAAGCACTTTATATCTTCAAAAAGTTTCAAAGAGTGGTAAAGAGACAAAGTGGCCGGTTGATAAACAAGTTACGAAGTGATAGAGGTAGTGAATACAACTCTAACGAGTTTAAGAAGTTTTGTGAAGATAACGGGTTAGAGAGACAATTGAGGATTAGTTTTACACCTGAGCAAAATGGCGCGACCGAGAAGAAGAACATGACCATTGTTAAAATGGCAAGAATCACGATGAAGGAAAATGGACTACCATTGACTTTTTGAGCGGAAGCTACATATGGCAGTGTACTTATTAAATTGGTGTCTCACAAAGGTGGTTGAGGCCTCATTCGAAGCTAGGTCCGGTGACAAAAAGGCACCGACAAAGAGTTGAGAACAAGACTTCACTTGAAGGTGTTGGGTCCATTTGTTATGTACATGTTCCGAAAGAGTCAGGGCAATGAGCTTGAATAAGGTGAGACATGCATATTTGTTGCCTATAAAGAAAAGGGCTATAGAAAGCTGAGATGCGATAATGAGAAAAACCATTGGAATTGGAAAGGAAAAGGAGTTGAATGCGTGTCATTTCCTATTCAAGATGATGCACAAGAAGAGCCAAGTGGTAGTGGACATGATGTTTAAGAGGAAGAGCCATCTCCATCATCTCGAACAATAAATATCGATCGGCGTCATCATCCCTAAGCTCAACGCTGATAAAATTGAGACCAACGATATCCCAGTTGCAAAAAAAAAGATAGTCGAACTTTACTGATGGAATACGATTTTATTATCTTCTAATTTTCAATACTAATATTTTCACTTTGTTGTAGAAAAATATTAATATTTTCATGAAATGCAGCAATTTGCAAATAGTTGCCCATCATCATATTCTTCATTGAATCAAAACACTGTTCACGGGCCCACAAATGAAAATCGTAAATATGGACGTTAAATCGACATGGTAGATATTATTGGCGAACAAAGTATGGGGTGAAGAGCAAATCAAGCTCTGAATTAAAAGAAAAAAATTTAGGAACCAGTTCAAGCTCATGCGAGAGAAGAAACTCCCATTATGGAGAGAATACCATCATCACTGTACGAATAAAAAAACGCCTACGATTGTTAGTTTGATCATCTAAATCATTTATAATATCGTTGCTTATTTCGAAAATTTGCGCAATGACTTGGACAAAGGTACGACATCGAATATTTGTCATAACAACGACGGTAAGCATTAGGTAACACTACAGACGAGGCTTTTCGAAAACTAATTAAATGTTCTGCAGTTGTTTATCTCCGTTTTCTACCTTTCAAATTTAAACCCATTTCTCTAGCTACAGAAGGAAGCCATCTCTCCCCTCTAATCTTCTTCAGTTCAGCTATTCTTTCTTCTTCTCTTTTTGCTGCTTCTCTTGAAGCTAATTCTTTAACTTCGAGCCTTTTTATCGATTCTTCACAAGCGGCCTTTGCAAAAGCCAGTAAGTCAAGTCCATCGACAGCAACTGAACTAATTTGCTTCTTAAACTGCAGAAGGGCAACCAAATTGAATATACGAAGGGAAAAAATAAAAGTGATTTATTGTGATTGACCTTTTTCGATTTTTCATATAGCTCCTCTCTACGACCAAGTTTTGGTCTTTTCTTGGGTCCATGAATCTCCTCTGGCGAACAAATTCTTGATGATTAACAACAACAGCTGCTGCTATGCTATCAGATTATATGAGGAGAAGAGATCTAACCTCGGTGATCAAACACTATTCCACGTGGAACATTTTCGAAGAGTCGAACTCCTTCATCAACATTAGCAGAGGCTTTCTCAGGGGAGAGGGTCCATGTGAACGATTCAAACCTCTTCTCTAGCATTTCATCGAGCAACTTCTGTGCCTGTAATAACAAGAGATAAACACAAGCAGAAAGACATAAGCTCAAGAGATGCCAAACATAGCAGCCATTCAGATAGAACCAAAATAAAATTAGGATAACATGTTTCACGATTCTGGTCATATAATGCCCGAATCAACTACAAATCATCTACCACCAGAAAAAAATAAGGCTTACTATAATATAAAGCCCCAAAGAAATTATGATATTCAAAACACGAAGGCGAGATCTCCAACGAATTGACTGGGCATAAAATGTTTAGATTCTAATTCTAGGATTAGGAATACCTTAATCCGATAATGTTTAGGGATTCGAGGTTTGTGCCTTGCCTCTTCATCGTCAACTTCAGTTCTTGCTGAGCTGTTGTTAAAGGTTATGGTAGTTGAGGCAATCGAATCTATGGCCGCCTGCCACGTGGCATCGCCGTCATCTTCCCCGCTGCTAACATCTCTCTCCATTGCTGAAGCTATTACCACACTAGTAGTCCTAATTCACAGTTAGATAATATTATATATATTTACACTAAGCATTGTTTATTTTGTTTGTCAATTTGGTAAGTTGTTTTTTTACTTGCACTTTCTTTATGTGTATTATAATTTTATCCTTAATTAAAAATTTATTTATTAAATATTTTAAAGTAATAATAATACAAAAAATTTAAAGTAATATTATATTTATAGTTGACGGAAATTTACATAAAAATACCAAATTATATAAAAAGTTGCAAGTCAGAGTACCATATCAGTGTTTTTCTATATGTAGGTACCTATTAGGATAAATTTTTTGCACATTGGTACCCGTCCCGCCGCAAGGTATGTCATATAACGCATTTAGGCACCATAGAGAAACATATTGTGGTACATAATACAGTGAGAAATGGTACATCATATATCACATTAAAGTAGCATATAGAAACGATATAGGTACCATATATACGTATGACGTGATACGTAATACACATATAAAAATGTACGTTAAAGCTGGAAACATGGTACACCGGTCAAATGGGTACTTGTATAAGAAAATTTCTGACATGGGTACTGACGTGCAAATTTTTTATACAAATGGATAGTTTCTGTAGATTCACCTATAGTTGATTGCAGGGTTTTGAAAACCGGATCGGACCGGCCGGTTCTGACCGGAAATCGGTGAATCGGTCGGTTCTCCGGTTTGGCCCCGGTCCGATTTAAGCAAGAAAAAATAACGAAAATTGAACAAATTCCAGTAATGAATGATAATAGTAGATTAATTGCTTTGGTCTATTGGTTTTGTGTTGGGCTTGTGACCCAAAGGTCTTGGGGTTCGATCCTCAATAACCTCATAGTAATTTTACTTTAAGAACTCAATATTTTATTTTTATTTAATTTTGACCCCAAGTTCAAAGATTTAGTTTTATTAACCCCATGTATATTTAATTTTCAACCACCAACACAATTTACTTAATTAATTTTTACCCCTAATTTTATAAAATAAAGTTTATAAGTAAACATGTATATAAATCTATGTTATTTGCTTAATTATTACATAAATATATATTTTATTATATTTATATACCGGTTCAACTCCGGTTTATTCCGGTTTTATACCGATTAAATCATTAAACCTTAAACCACTAAAATTTCCGATCATGTTCGAAAATTCGGTTTCAGAACCTTGGTTGATTGCAGCCGACTTAGCTTCTGAAATAGTAATAAAGACAAAGGAGTAGTAAGAATGATTTTCAAGAGGTTAATTAGGTTTCAGGCCCGGCACTATTAGAACAGTTTCATTAAAATTTTGATCCCAAACGATTTTTAATGAAAGAAAACAAGACTAGTTATATTTTCGTGAGATACGGACTATTCGACATGAAAGACTCGTTTGCTCTTCATTGTTGAGAAAATGACGCCAAACCTCACCGTCAATTACCCGTAAAAGACGTAAATACTACGTGAAGTTGTAATCGTCTCCCACTGATATCTCAGTTAATGACCAAATAACGTGGCATCGACGTCAACTTGACATGAGACTTAATAATCAATGAAATAAGTTTGTAGTAGAGTAATGTGATAAACCCTATTCAGCAATCTTATTGAAAAAAAAGGGTGAAATCTTGATTGGGAATGTGTTTCCCAGATTGAATTATTCAAGGTTACGACCCACGTAATATCCATATACGTAGTATTGTAATCGAATTGTGTATTTTGAATAAGGGATTATCGAATTTTTGTGTTTTATTCGATTTGAAGGCATTCTATTATTTATCATAAAATTTTTAAGACCTTTCATAATAAAGATAAATAAATAAATAAAATATCAAACTATTAGACTTATCAGTTCTGCTGAGCAGAAACATGCACCTATATATTATTTTCCTCCGGGGTCTCTACACATAAATAACTATTTGGATAAAAACTTGTAATTTAGTACCTTGTCAGGATTTTTTATATGTAGGTACCTAACAGAATAAATTTTTTGCACATAGGTACCTGATCCCGGAAAGTACACCATACAACACATTTGGGTACCCTATATCAACACATTTGGGTACCCTATATAACAGAAAATGGTACGACCTATGCGATATTTAGGTATGCCCTATGTAACACACAGGTATGCCGTAGGTACGACGTATGCTATATTAGGTACCCTATATCAACGTGTTATGGTACGCAATATACACAAAGGAAGGTACGACATGACTAAAGAAACATGTAAAAATTAAATCGGGTACCTATCTATAAAATTTTCTGACATGGGTACCTATGTGTATAAATTTTATCCAATTGGGTATTTTTCTATAGATTCGCCTTTTCCTCCTAGTGTTAAATTAGTCTTCGAATCTAAATGTGACCGGAGTGACAGTTCCGACTTGTTTTGTTCGACGAGTCCAAAGGTAGTGTGCCAACTATTCACTTATAAACTATAATCTCGTGACATTAATACAGGACGAATCTAGGACCGTCAGAATTTGGACTGTGACTCATAGTCGAATTGTTCACATATTAGGCGTCACGTCCGACCCACGTCAACGGCGTGGCAGCCGCCACATTTTTCAATAAACGTGATGTTCGATAAATGCCGTGCTATGTTCCTTTGCCTAACCAGATGGTAACGATTTAACTTCAAAATTAGACGAGTAATCGATAATCTTCAACACCTTTTAGGACTATAGCGTAAACAAACGCGTCGATCCTCGCCGAAAAAACTGTTTCAAGATCATTTTATGAAGTTGTAGTTCTGTTTGAAGAGAATGTGGACCACCAAACCAACAAAGGATATTCCGAATGAACTTAAAAAAATCCATAACAATTTGCACAAATATTGGATTGAGATGATTCACGCGGCTATGAACAACTGAGAAAGTCAGTCTTCAACGTAAAACAGTTTTAAAACACCAGAGTAGGATAAACGGCTCTCAAAACGGAGAGATACAGCAGCTCTGCCGGCAGGTTTTTCAAAACAAAACAACTTCACAGATTTGTAGTAAATCGTAGGAATACCGGATTGGACTGATTCCAACGGATTTGGAAAGCTTAAGATGTTAGCTTTCAGTAGAAACAAGTATCGATAGAATTAGAGCACGATAGATAAGTCAAATTCGATATATGCAGAAGCTGCGCATACAGGATATTTCTGAAGAAAGGAAATATCGATTACCTTAAGACACCTTAACCGATATCAGAATTCGGAATCAAGCTTAAACAATAAAATGAAGAAAAAAGAGGGTAAAGTGTCAACAAGTCTGAGAAATTATTGTTTCGAATTTGAGCTTTGGAGCTTCAAGATTTTGATTTTGGACCAATCTATAATTGGATAGATTTTATATGAGAAATCGACTAGTAGTTCGCGTTTACCTTAGATTGAAGGATTTAATGTTTGAGTTGGCTTTGAGTCTTGATTTGTTAATAGCTTTACTATACTCGCGAGAGCATGGGTCAGCAGCGAAAAGGGATCTTGATAATGGAGTGCGATTGCCGAGCAGGATTCATGGCCTCGAAGAAATTAGGTATAGGTAATTAAAAATTAAATTTTCTATTAAAAATATTTTGTGATGTATTAAATTAAGTCCAAGGAAAAAATAATTTGATTATTTAAATAGCTGTTTTTTATATGGGCTATTTAAATTTCAGGCCCCATTAGCAATTTCAGTTAGAATTTAGGCCCCATTAATGTTTGAATTAAAGTAAATGACCCAATGTAAGTTTTCGTTAGAGTTCAGGCCCTAAATGCTGCAAAAAGACTTTTTTACCCTTGTTTATTCAACTTTCCAGCCCAAAACACTGACATTTTTATTCGGTACCACTTCATTGCAAACTGGTACCACATTCATTATTCAAACACTGACATATTTATTCGGTATCACTTCATCGCAAACTGATACCACATTATTCTGTACCACTTCTCCGTTCAACAATACCACTTCATGGTCTACAAAATGTTGTATCACTTCTCTGTGTCAACCGTGCCACTTCATGGGTCTTCCGTACCAGTTCTTCTCTGGTCAACAGTACCATTTCATGGGGTCTACAAATGTTGTACCACTTCATTATTCACCAGTACCACTTCATGGGTCTACAGTACCACTTCACTATTCACCAGTACCACTTCATGAGTCTACAATACCACTTCACTGTTCACCCGTACCACTTCATGGGTCTGCAGTACCACTTCATGGATCTACAGTACCACTTCCTGTTGCGCTGGATACCACTTCATGCGCGTTGGATACCACTTCATAACTATTCTTTATGATGGTATTTTCGTCAGTCAACCTTTATCCTATGTTAAATTCTTAAATAGGTCCTTAAAAGTATATTAATTCTGACAGGGGCCTGAATCCTATTTGCAAAAATTAGGGGGGTCTGATTTCAAGTCGTCCCTTTTTATATCGATAAATCAATCTTTAAATTTAAAAAGAGACTATCTCAAGCGATAATATCTCAACGACTTATTCAAATGGTTTTGTTTTGGATATCTGTAAATATCTTAGAGGTGGTTTTCGATTCAGACTAATCATTAGGTGGAATTATCGAAAAACACAAAGCTTGGAGCTCTCAATCTCTCAATTGGCGAGAAAATCAACTTCTGTTCTATCCATCCTAAGAAGATTGGTGAGTAGACACACAGCATAGTCGACGTGACACCTCTTGCCAAGACCAATTGCCGTTCTCGCCATTCAATCCAGTTATAATGCATTGGTTCTTAACTTTGAGGTTTAGTTGTTAACGTTATTTGTGTCCTACGTGCATATAATCGATCTTACGAAAATGGGGTCACCATGATATTTTCTGCACGTTGCCGGAGAACACGGTTTCTGGGAATCCAACTGGCCGATCCCCCGACAGTGGTATCGGAGAGTATGCTCGGATAGGGGTGAGATCGAGTCGGGTTTTTTCGGGTTTGGGTAATCGTTCAAGGTCGGGTACCCTATCATAGGTAACCGAAACCCGCCGCTTCGTGTCGGGGTCGTGGTCGGGTTCGGGTGTTTTTTATTTTTATTTGTTTTAAATAATTAAATAAGTGGTGGTGAGCTGCGTCCGACTGTGAGCTGCAATTTTTCAAGTTTTATTTTTAGTTATCACAAAGTATTTTTATTTTTATTTTCTGATTTTTGCATTCTGTTGAGCCTAGAGCTTAATAACATTGTTCCGTTTGAACAGAATCATTGGGCTAATGACTGTTATTTAAATATTGGGCTAGATAATTTGGGTTTTTTAAGTAAATAGCGTTTGAGTCGGTCAACTTTAAAAAAATAGCCTTCAAATGTAAAATGACTATACTGCCCTTACTAATCGTGCCCACGTTAAAAACCAATATGTTAAATGGGAATCGCGTTTGGGTGGGTGGGTGTAGTCCAGTGGTTGTGTAGTCGGACGTTCAAGTAATAAGTCGTGGGTTCAAATCCCCAATTTTTTATTATATATATAGCACGGGACCTCTACTATACAGCACAGGTGCTGAATAGTACAGGTCCCGTGCTTCATGGGACCTGTGCTATATGGCAAGGGACCTGTGCTGTATAGTACAGGTCCCGTGCTTCATGGGACCTGTGCTATATGGCAAGGGACATGTGCTGTAGCACAGGTCCCGTGCTATATATAAAAAAAAAAATTTGGAGATTTGAACCCACGACTTATTAAAGCATGAGACCCACTTGTAAAAAGACGAAAATACCTTTAAATTGAAGGCTATTTTTTAACAGGTAGAATCAACGAGGCCATTTTTTTAAAGCTGACCGAGTCAAAGGCTATTTTTTAAAAAGACCCTAAATAATTTATTTCGGGTACCCGACCCGTTTAAAGCAATCGGGTATTGGGGTCAATCAAATACCCGATTTTCAATTCGCTGGGGTGAATAACTCGATCGGCAGGCCGGGTACCCGAAACCCGACCCTATTTGCCCACCCCTATGCTCGGATAAAACAGAGAATGAAAAGATCGGACCGAGTGAGAACGGTCAGACTAGGAGTCAATGCGTCGTCCCGAGGGTTGGGACGCAACGATAGTCCCGAAGTGAAGTCGTCAGGCAGCCATCGCCTTTGTTGATAGTGTCACGTGTGAGGACAAAAGAAATGTCCCACATCGATTATAACATGAAAAAGCAAATGGTTTATAAGCTTGATGGGCCACTCCTCTTATCACCAATTGGTTTTAAGAAGGAACCTCATTAAGCTTATACCGGACACCGATCCTCCGTGTGGCGCATGTGCGTGGGCCTCGTTAACAGATAAAAATTACTGGAGGCCCGGCCCGAATTTCTACGGCCTTGGGCTGCTGATTAATTTGAGACATGTTAACCCAATCTTGACTATTTGTCTAATCCCTGATGTGTGGGAAGCAAGTTCATAGCTGGTTAATTGGAATAAGGGCCAAAAAGAAAAAAAATTATAGTCCGTAAATTTTTTCACCGCATCCCTTGTCAGACAATTTGTGACTCAAATCATATGGACGCTCGCGTCGAATAGTATATTGCCTATTTATCATAGCTTTTCTTTAAGAAATAAAATTTGTTCTACTTTATTGTTGGTGGGATGTAATGATTAGAGGAATATAAACAGACCCTAATCTTGGTAATCATGTCATGGAGCGGCGTGATTACCTGTCAAAATTTATTAAGTTCATATCATAATTTGCAGTTAACTATTGAACATTTGTAAACGCTTTACCTAAAAGCGTAGTTTAAGCTTAAAGAAACAATCAAAGTTTGAAAGCAATCTCTTGCTTTCTCTTACTCCCAATATGCTCGCCAACTCAATATGCGTTGTACAAACGCTCGCTTTTGCATTGTTTACATATAGAAAGTGCATGTCATAATTGTACAACTAAACCGAGGTACCCTGTCGAAAATAAATCAAGTTCATGTAACGCAAAAAATAATGGAAAATGGGAGTTACTTACCCCCTCTTTTCCTCAAACCCATGAAAAACAATTTACATATTTTATCTAATTCTACTCCTAGTCCTAAATAAATTCCTAATAATAAATACTCACAAAAGAAAATATATAAAAGATAAAAGGTTGCCACTAGTGCTCACTACATTACACACAAAAAACATCCATCAACACCCTTTCTTCCCTCAAAAGGACGTAATATGGACACAAAGTTGGGACAAAGATAGCAAAGAAAGACACCAACTTGAGTTTTATGCACAACTCATCTTCTTGTCTGGTTTTATAATCTTTCATTGCACACAATTCTTCTTCTTCTTCCATCAACCTGTAACGATGGAATCTGCAATCAACATAAATCATCATTACAAGGAAACATTACAACTTAAACGTAATTAATAAATCTTGATTATTGAACGATGATAAGCAAGCCATGCTTACCAAGCCATTGATTCGTTCATATTACAGCGTCGTCGTTCGCACTCCTCGCGCGAAGCTCGATGTTACGTAGGTTTCGAAGGTGCTGTAAGATCTCTTTCAGAAGCTCCATTCCTTTGTCCCCTTTCCTCAGCGACCCAATGCAGTGCTTGAGAAACTCACGGTCAGCTTCAAGCGCTTGCAATCTATCATAAAGATGATCCACTTCTTCTTCGATCGCAGGCTTCGATTGAAACCCATCGTGAACTCCATTGTTATAATGGTGAAAACCATTCCCATTCTCAGTCACGATGTCTCCATTCTCGCTGTGATCAACCTCATCAAACAGAGGAAGAAGCCATTTTTTCCCGTTAGAATTCGCAATCTTTCGAAGCTGACCATGCCTTCCATTCTCTTCGAAGTGCCCGTTTGTTTTGACATCCTTTTCTTGCTCCGTTCTAACGTCCTCAAAGTGCTGTTCGGTCCCACCATCGTCAAGGGCAAACAGCTTCTCTTCCAACGCCTTGAGCTGTTCGAGAATCGAAAGCCTCTCATCCTCAAAATCCGCTAAAGACTCTTCCAAGTCCAACACAGCATCGATAGGAGTTTCATGATCGACATCGAATCCTTCGTTTCCCAGAAAACCCTCTTCTCCCTTCGTATCTAAATCGACAGACAACCCATCGCTATCCTCGGGATTACTGTAAGAACCCGAAGAGAACCCACTCCTAAAGCTCCCTTCCTTGCAGTTCCTTACACCTCTCAGCTTCTCCTTTGCTTCGTAGTCGGAAATCCTCTTCTTACAAACCTCTAAATCCCTCTCAAGATCTTGCTTCTCCTTCTCTCTCTTCACCATTAGCTCGTTCAACAGCTGAAGTGCCTCTTGGTCGTACTCTGACTGTTCTTCCATCATTCTCTGATACTGCAAAGCCTCCATTTGCATGGCAGCCTTCTCCTCTTGAAGACGGTTGATCATAGCCATGGTTTGGTTAGCGGCAACGGCGGAAGCACTCCTCTCTTCTTCCAATTCGGCGTAGAGTTCTTGCAGGGCTTTTCTCTCTGATCTCAGAGCTGATTTTAAGTGCTCGACTGTAATAACTCCTCCGTCCCAGTTTTCCAAATCGCTCGTTATGCTTCCTCCGTCTAGGGATTCGAGATCGGGACTATGGGGAGCTTTATCATCTTCTTCTTTTTCTTCTTCTACGATCGCCTTTTTTAGCTCCAGCGATTCGTTTTTTGTTGTTTGGTCTGTTTCTTGAACAGTTGTAGGTTCGATTTCTTCGCCCTGTTCTTCGTCGTGTGTGGTGCCTAATCAAGAAAATTCGTCAGAAGAAAACGTAAGTATTAAAAAACAAGAATGTGGGATTGTTATGTACAACGTACCATGATTGTCTGGTTTCTGAGCAATGTAAGAACTTGTAGAAGGATCTTCGGAGAATTCACGCGACTGTTGAAGAGGTTCTTGATTTTCATTGTGAGCTTCAACTGATATATCTATATCAGGAATCTCTGTCCCTATAGAGACATCTGCTTCATGTTCGCGATCTTCGTGAACTTCATCACTTGCCGAAGAATCTGCTAATCGCTGAAACTCCTCTGTCATGGTCATGTTCATCGAGTTATGGTGAAAAACGAGGGAGCCTTCATCTCCTTCGATATCCATCAAGTCCATTGTCGAATCTTCAGGCACGACGTTAATATCTATATCGAGAAATCCATTCTCTAACATCGAATCCTCTTTACAGCCTTCGGTCTTATCTTCTGCTCCAATATCAGAATCTGCTTCGAGTTCTTGACCCTTGTCGTCGATCTTATTATCTTCTGCAACAAAATCGACGATTTCGATAGGGACGAGCTTATGACCAGTGTAATCCAAGAAAAATTCCAGATGCTGAGGAGAGCTTTGTCCATCCATAGAAACTTGCAATAATTTATCACAGAAATTGCCAGAAAATTCCAATGTTTTCTGATCAACAATCATCGAATATTCTTTCTTATCACATTCCAAAACATCATCCCAAGGTAAACTTCCATTGCAGATATCTTCTCTATTACAACTACCTAACAACCTCACCACACCACAACAAGAACAGTTCTTCTTCAAGCACAACTCACCTACCTTTTTACCAACATCCTCAATTTCCTCAAAATCTGAGGACAAGCAATCGTCGCACATATCCCTAGACTCGACAAGCTTACGATGGTTCGAACAAAACCCCAATTTCGAAACCTCCTTCGAATGAGCTTCACATAAGAGATCTCTGAGCCCTTTCTCCTTCGAACGATCGAAGACATGATCGAGCCTAGCACACCACGGACACGGTGGTTCTAAGCCGAAGAACTCGGCGAACTTGATAATCAGGTGAGAAAACACAGAGTTTAAAAGGAGGAGGAGAATCAAAGTCCACTCTAGAACTGCGTAGACGAGGACTACTGTGATCCTATTCGTGTTTCTGTACAACATGGTTGCGAATTTGTTGGCAGCCATTCTTTCTTTTATGGTTTTCTATGTACAGATGACGATGGTTGACGATAAACTCAGATTGAAGAGAATTGAAGGGCAATTTGAAGATGATAGAAATGGGCGTATGTGAAATTAGAGCGCAAAGTAGACGATGGATGATGAGAAAAGATCAACGGGCGGTTTGAACAATGAGAGAGACGAAGACGACGAATGTGTAATGTAATTAGGTGATGAGGATTAACTTTTATAAACCATATTACGATGTTTTTTTGTTATTCTGACTCTTTTTATTTTCTCTTCTTTGTTTTTTTTTGCGTATATTATATTACATGGATATTTCTTGGGTTCTTTAGACAATTTATCAAATATAAGTCAAAATGCGAGATTTCGTATTAAAGGAGAAGATAATGTCTTTGTCATGCTATATATAATCAGTAATCCCATTAGTGACATAGATAATAATTATTATTATACTTAATAATAATAACGTTAATTATGCTAATTATTTTGTGAATCGTAAGTTAATATGCTCGAATTAAACTAATAATTGAGGTGGTTATGGGAGCTTCTTTGCCCGTGGGTGGTGTTGTCAACTTTGGATCCAAAACACCTTTTGCTTTCTTTTTCTTCTTTATTTACTATTATTGTCCTTTTTTTTGATAAATTTTGTTGATTAAGAAGAAAAAAATGCAATGTTTTATTTTTGGAAAAGTCTTTGTACAAGCAAAATGGTGGGGCCCCACTAAGCGAGGGAAATGAGTTTGGTGGGCCATAACATAAAGGAAGTTGGGTCCTATTAAAGAATGCCAAGATGCTGATCATCATATCTGTCTCATCTTTTCTATTTTAATCATTTTAATTTTTTTTATGGGTACAAAGCTTTATTACTCGATCAAACAGTGGATTCATGAATAATATCATTTAATTGGCAGTGTGTGTGTATAGGTAAAGCCTAATTTCATTTAATTGGCAGGCAAGTGCATTCATTCCTCCCATAATGAAATTGCTATTTGCACCTCTTGTTAATATATAGCGTAAACATTAATTATTACCAATTATATACCCCATATAAAAAGGAAAAAATGAGTTTTAATGTTAATAATTTAATTAATATGTAACGTAATAAATACTTGCAAGTTAAAAAGATGATTTTAATGTTAATAAGTATTTAATTTATACTTTAACTTTGAAATAAAAATTATTTAATTAGAGAGCTTGTATAATTCAAACTAAATCTGTCAAACGGGCCGCCAGGGCGGGCCAACCCAATACCCCCGAAGCCCGCGGGCCTGGCCCAGCTTATCCAACCAGAACAAAAAAAATATATAAAGAAGGGTATTTTGCTATTTAATTTCTTTAAAATATTACTCGTGTTATGATTACAAAAATTTAATACTGTTCTAAACATACAGAGTATTTTAGCTTATTTAAAATATCCCGGTCTACAACGGGATGATAAATATAATAATATTTATATTTTTAAGTTAATATGAAAGTATGGCGATTAATATAAGGAGCAATATAATGAAAAATAATTAAATACTATATCAATGTGTTGCTTAATAGAGCTGTCAATACGGCCCGCGGCCCGCCCCCGAAAGTGCGGCGCGTGCGATTTTTAGGCCACAAAAAAATACCCAATTATACAAGTCAGTATCTTGTCTTTTTTCTTACATGTAGGTACCTATTAGAATAAATGTTTTGCACATTGGTACCCATCCCGCCGCAAGGTACGTCATATAACACATTTAGATACCATAAAGAAACGTATTGTGGTACATAATATGGTGAGAAATGGTACATCATATAACAAATTGAAGTAACATATAGAACGATATAGGCATCATATAAATGCGTGACGTGGTACGTAATACACATATCAAAAGGTACGTCAAGACTGGAAAAATGGTACACACAGTCAAACAGGTACTTATATAAAAGAATTTCTTACATGAGTATTGACTTGCAAATTTTTTATAAAAATGGACATTTTCCTGTAAATTCACCTTAAAATAACTTAATTAAAATTTTTGAATGGTCCATGTAATTAATATTATCGATTTAATGGAAGTTAATAAAATAATTATTGTTGAATCATGTGATTATTTAAAATAATTATTACAAGGGTCCTACTATTCACACCCCCTTTACACCTCTTTTTTACACCCCCTTGGTGAGAAATACATGAAATTTGTAAAACTAATTTTTTTCTAACCACAGAATTCAACAATAAATATTTTACAATTTATTTTCATATAATATAATTCAACAATATCATTTACGTTATTATATCAAATGTCACATCTATATGATTTTTTTTTTCGGTTATATATCTTATATTAATTGTTGAACTTAACTTCAAAATATTAATGTTTAAATTTATCGATCTTAATATGTAATTTATTGTAATAAAAAATATCAATACAAAATAAATAATCTTATCAGCATATACAAACTAAAATAAACATAGATAATAATTATCGAACATATAATTTTTTTACATAGTATTACACGATAAGAAATTGTATTACCGACAAAAAAACAAATTTTATTACTAAACATTTTTAGGGTAAATACAATTCAACTTTATTACATTTTTTCAATATTTAAATAGCACATTAATAAATTTCAAAATTAATTTGACCTCATCACTAAAATTATAAATCCGGGCGTCCATGTTAAGAAAGGCAATCATATCACTACACAAACGAAGCAAACATGGCTTAACTATACTTTTATTGCAGTATTTAATGGTTGATTGTATTTCCTTAATAATAATTCTTACATTTATCTATTGTAGTATTTAATAAGGGGGTGCAAATAGAAAACAATGGGGTGCCAATAGAATTACCCTTACAAATATCAAGCGTTTGGGGTGTAAAGAGTGGTATAAGGGGGTGTGAATAGTAGGACCCAAATTTCACCTACTATTTAAAAATGGAAAATTCTGAACATCAAAAATTATTTTCTTCTCATTATTATCTAATCCACCATTTAGTTAAAAGGACGGAGTAAATCAGTCTTTTTTCCTAAATTGTGTGTTTTTCTTTATTTGTGCTATCTCCTTTGACATGTGTTCTTTGAATGTGGAAATATTTTCTTGGAATAAGGTTTTCTTTAAGTCGATGAGAAAGATAGTACAAAATGTATAATAGATCTGAATTTAATAAACATTATTACGGAGTTTTTACTTTATTTTTGTAAATTAATAATCTTTTGGTTTGTTTATGTTTCTCTAATTTAAGTTTTTGGTTATTTTTTCTCTCTCGTTGGGGAAAGTCTTCGTCCTCTGATTTGTATTTTACGAGAACGATTTTCTTGACTAAACATAATTTTTTCATTTACGAAGGTACCAGATGACAAGTACATGCAATTGAAAATTCACAAGCAATTATGATTTGCTAAAATTCATTTTCTTTGGCTCGCCAAACAAAAATTAAATTGCATACTATGATGCTTTCCTTAACACATTATTGACAGAGCAATTAAGACAACATTTAAATGGACCAAACAGCTCATATTGGCATAGCTGTTGCAATCTTTATTCACAATAAATTAAATATAGTTCTGTTGTTCTCAACAGAAATAATAATTCTTTTCTTTCCCTTAATAAATTAATGAAAGATGGACGATGCAGTCATGAATAATTAAATGAATATGTTAATTTTCGGAGTCCTTTCTTTCGCGTTCAGATTTAATTTGAACAATCTTTGATGACGATATTATTATCACTTTAAAGGCAAGAATACATATAGAGTCTAGAGATGGCTTTCTTAGCATCTCGACTCCAATTTTAAGATTTTAGTAAGGCAAATTGGAACCTTTTCTTTTCTTTTTCTGGCCGACCAGTTTGAATATTACGTCCAAAGTTCTAATGTCAGCATGCCATGCTTACATTATTCACATTACTTTAAAAATATTTCTTCGTTATGATCACACTAATTTTTCTGTTATTTTTGCAAAAGAAATAGTTGAAGTGGGGATATAAAAATTATTTTATACGAAATTGTAGCATACTCCTTTTCCCTCATTAAACCAAACATAATATTTAAATATTTTTAAAGAAGACATGGGCAGCAGAAGCTACGGCCCCTTTCGCCGTGACATCTGGTTTTAAGCATTAACATAATACACCGAAAAACACAGGCATACAAATCTATAAATTTCCTTTTACTTACGTAAGTGATGAAATGCGAAGTGTATCTACACTTAAAAGTATAAAAATTGTCAGTTCGGACCCGTGTTAGATAAAGTTATATATTGTTACCAAATGTTTTACATATAGATATATGTTTAGTTGAGAGTGACAATATCTGTTGGCCGAAAAGAAAAAAAAAAAATACTCAAAGATTGTATCGCACACAATTTCCTTAAAATAGATTCGCTCTCTCACGTATGTGTTAGAGGTTTATCGACCGTCTATTTCCCAGGATAATTCGATCTCGGCGTTCGTTTAGCACTAGTACTGTCAATTTGGCGGAGCGGGGCGGGCTGGCCCGCCAAAAAACTGGGGACCGTCCCACGGCGGGCCGCGGGCCAGGTCCGCCCGCCTACTAATTTTTTTCTATTTTTTATTTTAATTTAAAATTTTAATTAGTAATAATTTTATTTAATTATGGTATTTATTTATAAATTATGAATAAATATGATATTAATTATTAATAAAATGAATAAATATGATATTAATGATACATAATTAAATTAATTATATTATCTAATTAATTTAGTTTTATTTTCTATATTTAGTATTTATTTTCAATATAATATATATTTATTTAATACGGGCTGGCCCGCTTAGGCCCGCCTCCTGGCGGGCCTGAAAAAGCTCAGCCCAACCCGCCACTTTAGCGGGGCGGGCCGGCCCGCGGGCAACGGGCCACTTTGACACCTCTATTTAGCACACAAACGACACGGACGGCGAACGGAACTAGAACGATAGCAGAAACAATATTTGATGTTAGTATTTTTTTTCTCTTTTTATTTTCTTCTTATTGTTTTTTTCTTAGCCTTAATCACCCTATTTATAGCCAAAAAATTAAGATATTTTTTTTTAAAAAAAATTTAATGACAACGTTTGACGAGTGGTTTTTTAACCACTCCATCACAAAGCCACCAACCCAACCTTCCAAAAGTCTGGCCTTCTAGAAGTTGGACCGTTATTGGGCCAAAGCCAAATTAATTAAGTAGAAATATTTTTCTACTTAATTCCTCATTCACATCAAAATAATTTATAAAAGTATATTACATATTATATTACGTGTTTGTGTGATAGTTAATTCCTAAATATTTATATGATATCTATGTAAGCATGGCGTACCTTATTTGAATGACGTTTTTCTATGGTACATAAATTTTTTATATCATGTACATTCAGCCAAGCGGATAATTATGAGTAAAAATTTTATTCGATTAAGTACCTACATATAAAAATACGCAGAAAATAGGCCGATTTGACATTTTTGTATGCTTTTGGGTATTTAAGTGTAAACTTCCCAAATATGGTATATCTATGCTCAATTAATAAACAATCTATAAGCATCTCAAGTAGGGGTGGTATCGGGTCGGATTTTTGAAGTTCGGGTTTTTTCGTCGGGTGCCCGATTACATCGGGTATTTATTTACCCGATCCCGACCCCAATCAAATGCGGGTACCCGATATTCGGGTACCCGATCGGGTAGGGTTGGGGTTTTTTTTTTATTTTTTAACATTTTATATTTAAAATTTAACCAAGCTTAAATTAGTTCATGTCCGTCGGCAATAAAATAAATTGAACACTATCAACAATAAAATAATTTAAACACAATCATAATAAAATGAATTCAACAACATCAACATCAACAATAAAATAAATTCAACGCCATGTATCCCTGGGCACCCCCTCGGTCGGTTTTTTCCCTTTATTTTTTTGTGTCTTTATCTTTATTATTAACTTAAGATAAGCTTTAATTAAGTTCAATTCCTTCAACGATAAAATAAATTAAACATCATCGACAATAAAAAAATTAAACACCATCAACATCGACGATAAAACAAATTCAACATCATAATAAGTTCAAAAATAAACATTTTTTTGCTTCTATTAGTTGGGCTTAGTTTTATATTTGAGTTTTTATTTTATTTGTTGGGTTTAGTTTGTATATGATTTTTTTTAATGGTCGGGTACCCGATCGGGTAAATCGCTAGCATATTGCTACCCGATACCCGACCCGAACTTCATAGTCGAGTATCGGGTTACCGACTTCCTTCTAACCCGATTTTTCTTCCGATCGGGTCGGGTACCCGAATCCCACCCCTATAATCTCAAGCCCATGGTATGTAACTATTTGGGCTATCCATTTAGTCCAATGACGTGTAATAGTACAAGTCGAGGCATCAGAAATTGGAATTAAAATTAAGGCGTGCTAATGAATCCATAGTCTTGATATATATTACATATTAAGGTGAGGCAGTTTTAATTCCAAGAATCTACTGTTAGAAATTGATCTAAATGAAAACCCAAATTTCGTTATGTGTGTGTACTACTTATATTATTTAATAAGGACAAATAACTTGGATAAACTACTTGAAGCTTTTTCTAGCCATGTCAGTAAGGATGACAACTCAAACACAATTAGGATCCGTTGAGGCAAAGTACATTTTTAGATTGTTTGATTATATATATATTGGAAGTTAGATAAACGATAACGTGAAAAAAATATTGAAACTACAAAATATGAATTATAAATTACGAACAAATTAAAAATATTATATGCAAGTCGAAGAATTTATTAGGCTAGTAAGGCTCAACATGACAAATTAATTGAGTGGTTATAAATAATAAAAGCCCAATTAGGAATAGCCCGTTATCCCATTTTTATTCCTAAATGCAGAAAGCCCAGTATTCACCAGCAAGAAGAAAACCCTAATACGCCATGTCTATGATCAAGATGGTCATTAACGCTGGTTATTTAAAAAAAAAAAGACTTTTTTTATTATTTTTTAATGCATATTAATATATTATACATACATATAGATCGATGCATGTTTTAATAGTATCTATCGCTAGCAAAGAATTTTGTGCCCTACTCTTCATATTCTCCGCCGGGCAATTGTAAGCAAAGCATGTGAATTATCGTTTCCCCATAACATTACAATACCCAAATTAAAATAATTAGCCCTGCACCATGCGTTATAGATCTCATATATATTTTCAGGATGAAATAAAATAAGAAATGACGCAAGTTTCATGCAATTTATTATAATTGTACATGGTAAAGGTGTTTATGGTGTGGCACTTCAAGTACTCCATCTGTTTCACATTACTTGTCGTTTTAGATTTTTTTTTCCTAAAAAGATGACGTTTTGTTTTCTCAAGAATAAAATATATTGGATTTCCATATTTACCCCTGTATTAAATAACATGGGAAATAGTGATTACATGGGAAATAATTAATGAGGGATATAATAGACATTTTAACTCATTTCTTAATATGTGTGTAAATGCTAGAACGACAACTAATATAGAACATAGAGAGTATTTTATTTCCTCGAAAATTAAAATTTTTTAAATGGATCAATTTACTATCATTTATTAGTATTTATTTATTCTTTGACCTAACTTTGGTAATTTGCTTTGCATTCGAGTTTCCACTATTTTTCTGATTATGCTGTTTTGAATTATGATATTGACATGACAAGTATGGTAATGCTAATGATGTTTCTTTTTCATTTATTTACTAGAAAATTATGAATTCAATGTCTAGATTATCCCTTATCTTAAATAGTTTTAACTTCTAACATTAAGAACCTTCAATTGTGTAAAAGCTTTGGAATATATCAATAGGGTTTTTATCTCATGATGTTAAATAACAACTTCACCTAAAAGTTAAGTTTATATGGAGTGAATTTTTAAAATTTTATTATATTTCCAACATGACCATCACTTTTAGGCTGATTTCTTTTTTATGTAGTCTTAAGTGTATAGTTTTTTTAAGGTCTTAAATATTCATTCCCAAGATCTATTTAGTCCATGAGCTCTGATACTCATTCCAGCATGTTAAATGACCACTTCACCGAAAAGTTTTCGCCGATACTTTTTCACCTCTATTTCCTATTATTTTTTCAAGGTGATAAGAAGTTAACCATTTACAGAAAATATGATGCCAATCGATTGGATCAAGCGGGCGGGTCGTGTATATCCAAAAGGAAGTAGTTGGTTCAATTTCTTTTTCTCATTTTGAGTAAAGATATTTGTGATGATTTTGAATAGTAACACAAAAACATGAGACTTAGTCCTGCTAGAAGTCGGAGTCTTCTCATAGCCAATCAAGTTCGAGTTCAATTCACAATTGCCTCCGTTTTTAGGATTACGATAGCGTCAAGTAATATAAATAAAAAGGAAATAAATAGGTAGGTGACCATAAATTTACCTTAACGAGTGGAAAACGTACAACATACTAAAGATTCTTATAATTATTTCATTGCAACATTTCAGAAATGCTTCCTTGCATGAAAATGGAGCACAATTACCCATTTTCCCTCTTTTTCCGGTTGTGATATTTTTGGTAAAAATTTGAAGAAACTAATTTACAAGTTGAGAGAAATTAAAAATTCCAAATTTTACTTCGATAGTATGCAAACTGTAGGTGCGATTTTCACACACTGTAGGTGCGATTTTCACACACTGGTATTTCGGCACTGTTCCATTGATCGGACCACTTCCTCTCTCGGCGGCGACGCCGTGCTATGGCTAAGAAGAAGCGGTCGGTTCGTCAGGTTGACTCTCCATATACTGAGGTGGCGACGACACCTACTGGGGAGATTGATGCCCAAAAGCCGTATACCCCCACCCCTAAATCCCCTGCCTTGGATGATATCACCAGACTAATAGGGACCTACATTGAAAGCGCGGGGCCGTCCAAAGCGTCCAAAGAAGCTACAATTTTAGCTAGGGCTATGAAGGAGATGGCTAATATTGGAGTTCAAGTGAATGGGGGAAAGGTTGAACAGACAAATGAAAATACCAAATCCGTCTGGGCAAACTTCGATATATCGAAGCTGTGAAATGCGGGAGTGAAACTTGACTTCATAGAACCAGAGATGTCTGGGGAGAAAGAGGTTGGGCGTATTGTCATGGAGGATGTGGTAGATGAGGTGAAATATTGGAATTCAGCAATCGTTTGCTATGTGCTTGGGTCGAACCCCCCTTTTTCTGTCATGAATGGATTTCTGAGTCGGGTATGGAAAAAGCATGGGCTGCAGAAGGTGCTGCAGATTAGAGCGGGCTTATTCCTTGCTAAATTCGAGTCTGAGGAAATGAGGGACAGGGTGCTACAGACTGAGGTACTTCAGTTTGATAAAAAACCAGTTATTCTTGGTCCGTGGACAGAGAGGACTCAGTTCAAGAAAGGAGACATTGAGAGAGTCCCACTTTGGGTCCAATTTCCTCATCTCGAACTGAAGTATTGGGGGATGAAGGGACTAAGCAAGATAGCAAGTCTTGTGGGTACCCCCATAATGGCTGATGAGGTCACTATGAAAAAGGATAGAGTACAATATGCTCGAGTGTTGGTTGAGGTAGACCTCAAGAAGGAGCTGAGGGACAAAGTTGCCTTCCTTAATGAGTATGATCAACTTGTTGAACAAGAGGTTACCTATGAATGGAAGCCGGATAAATGTGGAGCCTGTGGGAGATTTGGGCATACGACAGAGGTATGTAGGAAAGGCATTAGGAGGGAATGGCTGCCAAACACCAGGAAAGAACCTGAACCTGCCATAAAAGAGGCCAATCCTGTTGCCACAAAAGAGGGTGACCTAACAGAACAGAAGATCTCTGAAGAAGGGGAAGGTTGGATAACTCAGGGGAGAAGGAAACTTCAGCTGACTGGAACTAACAGAGCAGCTATACAGAATGACAAACAGCCCATAGGAGGTAATATGAGCCAAGCTGGTGGTAATATGGAACAGAAGGAAACAGTGCAACAGCCCCCAGGACAATCTGGGCTAGAGCATGGACAAGGTGTGAGGCAGCAAGGGGCTCTGCTCCCCCCCCCCCCACTAAAGTCCTTATGTGGAATGTACGGGGGATGAATACCCCGAATAAACAGGCTGAGATTAGGCTGAGGTGTGGGAGGCTTCAGACTACTCTTGTGTGTCTGATTGAAACAAAACTGAAAAGGGAGAATGTGAATACAGTTATGAGTAGATGTTTTCCAGGTTGGGACTATGTCCATAATCTCAATAAACACCCTAATGGGAGGATCGTAGTATTATGGAATAATGAGTGGAGAGTTACTGAATTACATCAGACAGATCAACTAATCCATCTGGCAGTGGAGAAACAAGGAGAGCCTTTCCATATGACATGTGTGTATGGCCACAACACAAGTGCTCAGAGGGAAGGACTATGGAATGCCCTCAGATCCTTAGGTCAGGTAGGGGGCCCATGGCTTGTGTGGGGAGATTTCAACAATGTATTGTCGCAGGGAGACCGCCTGGGGGGGACCAGTGTGCTGGCGGCTGAGTCTGAACAGTTCTGGAATTGTCTCAGAGACTGTGGTCTTGAAGAACTGAGAAGCAAAGGACAACATTACACTTGGACCAATAAACAGGGGGTTGCCACGAGAATATACAGTAAAATAGATTGGGCCTTTGGTAACCTCCATTGGCTCCAGATGTACCAGGGTGTGGAAGCTCACTTTCTGCCAGAAGGTATCTCTGACCATTCTCCCATACTGCTAAAGAATGGTAGGGCTCCATCTAATGCAAGAAGTGACTTTAAGTTCTTCAACATGTGGGTGGATTCACCTAACTTCTTGGCAGTGGTGGGGAATAACTGGATTAGGTGCACACATGAACAATCTAAGAGTAGACATTTTGTGTCTCAGTTGGGGAAGCTGAAAAACCATCTAAAGCAGCTCAATTACAATATCTATGCTAACATAGTACACAAAACTGAGGAGGCCAGGGTGAGGCTGGAAGCTGCCCAAGATCAACTCAGCACTAATCCTTTGAATCCAGACTCAATTGAGCAAGAGAGAGCTGCTGCTGAAGAGTTCCTATTCCTCAGTAAAGCGTGTGTTAAGTTTCTGGCACAGAAGGCCAAAGCCAATTGGTTGAAGGAGGGGGATAAGAACACTAAATTCTTCCACGCACTTATCAAGAAAAGGGAGTATAGGAATAGGATAACAGCAGTTGAGAGGGAGGACGGGCTGGTACTGGAGGAGCCTAGGGCCATAACCTCTTACTTCGTGGCTGAGTATACAAATATTCTGGCAAGTGCTGCTGGGGAATTGGAAGGAATAGATGACCAGGCTATCAAACAAGGCCACCTCTTAACTGTGGAGGATCAGTTTGGTCTTACTGCTCCATTCACTCGGGAGGATGTTAAAGCGGCCCTGTTCTCCATCCATAGCAACAAAGCCCCAGGCCCAGATGGATACAACAGCGAATTTTTTAAAGCAGCATGGTCAGTGGTGGGGGATGACCTCACTGGTACAGTTTTAGAGTTCTTCAGCTCTAATAGGCTACTGAAATCTCTCAATTCCACAACCATAACGCTTGTGCCTAAAGTTGCCCAGCCTAGAACGGGGAGAGACTACAGACCTATTGCCTGTTGCAATACAGTCTACAAAGTCATCTCAAAACTACTCTGTACTCGGTTGAGAGAAGTGTTACCAAAGCTTATACATCCTAACCAAGGGGCATTTGTGCCAGGGCGATCTATAGGCCATAATATCATGCTATGCAGGAGCTACTTAGACTGTACAACAGGGGGCAAGCCTCAGCTCGGTGTATGATGAAGATTGATTTGAGGAAGGCCTACGATACAGTTGAATGGGAGTTTCTACTTAATCTGCTGAAACACTTTAGATTCCCTGTGCAGTTTGTGTTATGGGTAAGGGAATGTATCTCGACAGTTACCTATAAATTGGCTATCAATGGGAGACTTGAGGGCCATATCATAGGGGCTCGGGGATTGAGGCAAGGGGACCCAATTTCACCATTGTTGTTTGTTCTGGTCATGGAATATCTGACAAGGAGGCTCATAGTGGCTTCGCAAACAGAGGGTTTTAAGCACCACCCACTTTGTAAGCAGCTCAACCTAGTCAGCATGTGTTTTGCTGATGACCTCCTGATAGTATGCAAGGCTCATATCCCTTCTGTTGGCCTAGTTAGGGACAGTTTGCAGCATTTTCAGAGGGCCTCAGGTTTAGCAGCTAACCCCCTAAAATCCAGCATCTTCATTGCAGGTGCATCTCAGACCCTGAGGCAGCAAATCCTAGACTTGACTGGTTTCCCTGAGGGAGTTTTTCCAATGAAGTATCTCGGGGTTCCAATTTCACCAACAAAATGGAGTAGGGCTGAGTGTGAATCACTGGTGGAAAAGGTTGCTAAGAGGATCATGTGTTGGACATCTAGAAACCTTTCCTATGCGGGCAGATGTTGCCTCATTAATTCAGTTTTGATGGCACTACATAGTTACTGGGGTTCAATGTTTATACTCCCTGCCAGTGTAGTGCTGGGGATAGACCAAATCTGCCGAGAGTTTTTATGGGGTAGAGGCATAGGGGGCAAAGTTAAAGCTATGGTTGCTTGGGACACTGTATGTCTGAAGAAAAGTTGGGGGGGATTAGATATAAGGGACTGCGGAACGTGGAATTGTGCTAGTATGGGGAAGATAATCTGGGAGATCTCAAAGATAAAGGATAGTTTGTGGATTAAGTGGCTGCACTGCTACTATTTGAAGAAGGTTAGTCTGTGGGACTACCAGAGAGAAGGAGCAAAGAGCTGGCAGTGGAATCAGGTCCTGAGAGTAAGAGATAAATTCCGAGAGGGATATAAAGAAGGGAGGTGGAGTGCAACACGGGATGGTATCTACACTATCTCCTCAGGTTATCTGTGGCTGAAGGGAGAAAGGGCACCAATGGCCTCTACTGCAGTTATCTGGAATCGCTGGAACTTGCCAAAACATGCATTTATCTTTTGGCTTATCATGCATAGGAAATTACTCACAAGAGATAGACTGGCTCGGTGGGGGCTGAATATTCCTGAGGCTCGATGTGAACTATGTCATCAGACTGATGAATGTATCTCACACTTATTTTTTGAATGTGCCTACAGCAGTGATGTTTTTAAGAAGGCCAGTTGCTGGTTACAGCTCAATCTGCAAAACGACTCAACAGGGTGGGTTAATCAACTAGTCCGTATGAGCAAGCAGAAGTCTCTAAAACCGAAGATCCAGATTGCGGGCGTGGTGGCTATTGCATATACAGTGTGGAAGGAGAGGAATTCCAGAATGCATGGTGGGGGCGCGGCGCCTGCCACGGAGCTTGTTCAGAAATTCAAGCGTAGCTTCAAAGACCAGGTTCGTGGAATGAGCTTTAAGAAGGCCTCTCACAGAGGACTAGAATTTGTGCGCGAGTTATGCTTCTCCTAGTTCAGTGTTGATAGGCGTGTGACTAGTTGGTGATGTATTCAAATGTAGCTAACACTGGTTTCTGTGGTAATGGAAATTATTTCATACCAAAAAAAAAAAAAAAAAAGTTGAGATTAGAAGGAAAACTTCTTAATATCAATGGCTTTTAATTCTAATATATATAGTATTTTTTTGCTTTTTCGTCTTTTAACTTAAATATGTTGTCTTTAAGATATATTAAAATTTAAAAGGGAAAACACTAAACAGAAATAAGGAGGTTCTGAGTCAGTCTTTCATATGTTGATTGGTGAAGACATCGCTTCAATTAGAACCACAACTTTTTAAATTGCCTTTTAAAATTCTTGAATATATTAGGAAGTTATTTTCACTTTATATTTTAATTTTCCTTTTTTTATGTAGTGTTGTCCAGTCGAATTTGATGGATGGGCACGCTGAAATAAAAAGCATCTTTTTTTTTTTTTTTTTTTTTTTTTTATTACTGATTTTGTATATCTACAATAGCTGTAGATCAGAATGAGTTTGGATGCTCTTGCTGCAATGGTTTGGTCTCCATTATTATTAATAATTATTGGATATATAAATAATTATATCAAATAAATAATTGTGGTATTAATGGTAATTCCCTAAACCATAAGAAACGCATATAAAATCTGCTCTCTATCGCTGAGAATGTTGTGCGTTCTAAGAGCATCTCCAATCGAACACCAAATCCTAAAATTTGAGGTAAAATTACTCCGATCAAACACCAAAACGCAACCCAAAATGCGATTTATATTTCTCTCTCCTCGATTTGACGCATCTTTGCGTCTTGAACAGTTAGTATGCGATGCAATTATTAATTTGCACTCAAGTCCCTTATTTTTATTCTCTTTGATACAGACGTGTATGTCATATTCTATTCTCTCTCATATGTCGGAAAAAGCTGAAGACGCACTCTCTCATGTACTGTATGTCATATTTTATTCTCTCTCATATGAACAGAATTGAAATCCTCAAAAAAGCATCCCAAATTCGATTTTTGACTAAGCAAATTCAACAAATAATCTTTATGGGTAGTATTGAAATTTATAAAAATTGGTGTGGAAATTAATATTACAAAATAGTCTATTGAGTTTGAGAATGAGTTGATCGGTTGGAGAAGAATTACTGCATTTTGAGTTTGAGAATGCGTTTGAGTTTGCGATTGCGTTTCTCGGTTGGAGATGGTCTTACTCGTCAAACTAATTGCGAAAATGTAAAAGCTCAATTATTAAATGGAGATGGAATTCAAGGGATCCGTGACATTCCTTCAAATGTTATTAATAACGATAAAACGTTTGAGAAAGGCATATTTTAATTACGATGCATTAAATTGAATACTTTTCAATGATTGCATCGGATTAGTCGGTTGCTAAACTGGAATATTTGCAGTATATGCACTTGTTTACTTCAGCCGGCTGGTAACAATATTTTAAAGTAGATAACAAAGAATAACTAGTGAACGAATTACGAAACCAAAAGGAAAATAACAAACAATTTCCAAAAAATGAAAAATACACGGTATTGAAATATAATAGAAATTTGAAGCGTTTTTTTTAAACAATGATACTATATATTTGATAGAGTAGTATGATATCCATGCATATTTTCTAAAGAAAAAAAAAAAACATATGGCTCCAATGAATCGGCTATATAAAATCATGAAAATACAATACATGTCGATTTGAACCGACAAAGAAATAAGAACAATTTAATGGAAATAAATAAGTTGATGAAAACAAGGCAAACTTGTACTAATATCAATGTACTTAAGGTCAATTAAAACAAAGAAACTAAGTTATTTTGGTCAACGCATATTTTCTGGTGGTCGTTTGTCTTTATGAACTGTTTTGGATCCCCTTTTTACTTCGTTTGAAGAGGCAATTGTTGAGAATATGTTGAGAATATCACGTGTGGCATAAAGTCACACACTGAAAGTTACAAACAAATTAAGTGGATATATAAGCTTGATGGAATCACTCCTCTTATCACCAATTAGTTTTAAGAAGGAACTCATCAAGCTTATACCGGCACCCCTTCTCCGTATGGCGCATGTGCGTGGGCCTCGTTAACGGATAAATTACCGGAGGCCCGGCCCGTATTTCTTACAGCAATAAACAGAATAATGTCCAAGTATTATGTTATATTTATTATTTATCTAATGTTTTCAATCCGTAGTAAAATTAAGATGCACGCATAGTATCATCAATTAATAAATAAATAATTTTGGTTGCGAGAAAGTTTTGAGGTTTTCTTTAACAAATTGAGAAATCCCACTTTGAATTACAAAAATTCGTAAGGTCTTTTACTTAAGATGTTTATATATGATACTCCTATTTTTAAATTGGATTTACTGAATAAACGATGTCTAATTATAGACACACGACAAGTTTTATAGGCTTTCTCATATAATTACACTGGTACATAAGCACATTCTATGCATGTGCAATATTTAAATATAAACATATTATTTTATATTTTAATTTATTATAAAATTAAATTAAAGACACACCAAATTAATTAGATGGTAGTTATTCTAAGCCTCTCCCACTTAATAAAATAGAAAGATGTGCGAATACGGTTTCAGTTTCGAAACGAAAACTCGAGACCCGTCTGAAATCGGTTCGGAACTGTGGTTCACAACTTATGCCGTTCAGTTTCATTTTTTGCTTCGGAAGAAGCAGAACCGGCTCACCAAAACGGAGTCGGATTATATATAATTATGTGTAGAACCCATGTCGAATGCTTACAAAAGCATAAACTTTAGGTGAAATAATGTCATTTACACGAGATTAAACCTCATTCTTAGAGAATGTGGTACGAATTTAACAGTATTAAAAGACGAAATGCAGGTTTAAGATTAGATTAAAAGATATATCACGCTAAACATAATAGACGTGCTGCAAACAAAATATATACGATTTAAATTTAATACTTACAGTAAAAGTTTAATCTTTTAGGTGGACGTTTTGATCAGCTCGTTGGAAATAAATCATATAAAATTAAAAAGTCATGCACCCCCTTCATGGTTAACCTTTTAGGAAAAGTAGTCACTTTACATGGTATCAAAGCTTCGGGATCCGCACCTGGTTACGAATCTCACGACCACCCTTTTATCAGCGTTACACGTGTAAGACTAGATAATAGAGAAACCAACTTAGACGTGGCGTGTTGGAAATAAATCATATAAAATTAAAAACTGATGCAAAAAGTGGTCACATATTCTTAAAAAGAAAATATTTCTTTTCAAAAAAATTGATCTGACTAAGCAATTAAAAAACAATGTACAGTAGCTATTTCCTTAATATCCATATTAATAATATTATATTGATGTTCTGCAAAATTCTCATAATAGGTCGATCATTTTTTTAAGTTGGTGAACGTGAAAATTATTGGATCGTAAAACCAAATAAAGAATGGTAAGAAGGAAACTATTTGGAAAAAAATATATATATAAACAGTAAATAAGTTGGTCCATAATGTAACTCTACCGTACGGTCCACCACCACACCGTGTAGGATAGGAGAGAGAGAAACTCTGAGCATAGGGAATTGAGAAGATAAGCTCAAGCAGTAACGCCGTTAACGTCCTTTTTCCGTACGACGTTGTTTCAGACATGTGCCGTTCAACGCCGTTACATTGGGTCGATGTAGACGCGAAGGGTCATTTGGTCAATTTGTCCCCCTATGTGGGACAGATCTGTCTGGTAATCATTCATTTCCGATGATCTCTCCACGCGCCGGCAGTGTAATTTGGGCAACACGCGTCTCTTCATACGATCCTTTCCCCGTCTCTCGCATTGAATAAAATCTGAATTAATGATTGTACTTTTCCAACTCACGAAATCTTTGAATTTTAATTTTCTCCTTGTTGGCATACAAAATATTAACTCGTTAAAGCTAATGGTTTAAACTTTGAGAATTTCTTGACTGGATAAATTACATTGGAATAGTAATAAATAAATGTGATTGTGCCCTATTTTGCACGCACGAGGAATCTGATTAGAAGGAAAGCCTCAATCTTAGTGCGTTTTAAGTGAAACTCGAAAAGTTATTCCGAACAAATTACGAAATTGCTTTGCGTCCAAGAATTATTTGGTCTGTTTATGATACTAATAATACTTATACTAACGCTGCAGCTACAGTTGACTTGGTAAGTAGGGGAAGAAATTCTTTTTTCAGCTAATGGGTTTCAGTTCAGCCTAGAGCTTCAACTTCATGGCTAGTAGAGACACATTTTCTCTTACATTTTCTGAAAATTTTCAATCGTAATTACAGCTTTACCATCACCAAACAATAAATAAAGAGAAAGTTTCAAGACTTTTAACAGCTCTAGAGTTTAGAACCGTAGAATAAACTCCAATGCAGCTCGTAAGATACTAATTAATCGATATTAGGGGAAAAGTTAAAGTACAATTATTGCAGGCCCCATTTACTATTTTTAGCAGCCATAAACAAACCGTAACTTGTAAAAAAGATGTCTCAGAAGAAATTCACCTTCCTTCATCTTTATCTCTCTCACCTCTGCGATGCCATTCATACAGTCAGAGTTTGCTGTAAATTATCAAGCAATCGAAAACCGTGCACTTCAAAAACCTTTCACGAGTCTCTTCTTTTTCGTACGATTTTAGTATTTTCTTTTATTTATTCATTTCATTGTTATTATTATTATTCCAACTCAACAATACTCGCACACAAAAACACACACTCACATCTCACAAAAATCCTCATTCCCCTTTGCTCTTGTATCACAATCTCTCGCTAATATCTATCTATACATATAAATAATATATAAACAAGAATCTTTCTCATAATAAGAAAACGTTGAAGATGAAGAGAGACAACCCATACCACTACACCGCGCAGGAAAGCGACAGCAGCGGCGGCGGCGGCTGCAGCACCATGTGGAGCGCCGCCGCCGCCGCCGGAGCTCCATCTTGCTTCGGCTCTGGCGACGCCGACCTGGACGAGCTGTTCGCCGCGGTGGGGTACAAGCTCCGTTCTTCCGACATGGCCGACGTGGCCCTGAAAATCGAGCAGCTCGATCAGGCCATGGAACAGCAGCAAGCCGCCGCCGCCGCCTCCTCGACCGCCGCCGCCGAGGCCAACGTCCACTACAACCCCTCCGATCTCTCGTCGTGGCTGGAATCGATGATTACCGTCCTAAACCCGCCGGAGGAGCTGCTGCAACCCGATCCGTTCAGGGATTTCGGGTCGGATCTGATTTCCATTCCCGGGAAAGCCGCCGTCCCCAGCCCCAGCCCGCCGCCTCAGAAGAAGCTCAAAACCGCCGCAGACGACCCAGTCTCCGCCATGCGCGTTGACCCGCCCCGACCCGTCGTCATCGTCGACTCTCAAGAGAACGGCATAAGGCTCGTCCACACGCTCATGGCCTGCGCCGACGCCGTACAGAGAGAAGACCTCACCCTCGCCGAAGCCCTAGTGAAGAACATCGGCTTCTTGGCCGTATCTCAGCCCGGCGCCATGAGAAAAGTCGCCACCTACTTCGCCGAAGCTCTAGCGAGGCGAATCTACAACCTCCGCCCAGCCGTCGCCGATCCCCAAGACTTCGCCTTCTCCGATATGCTAGAGATGCACTTCTACGAATCCTGCCCGTATCTCAAATTCGCCCATTTCACGGCGAACCAAGCCATCCTCGAAGCCATCAACGGCAAGAACAAGGTCCACGTCATCGATTTTGGGATCAAACAAGGTATGCAGTGGCCGGCGCTGATGCAGGCCCTAGCCCTGCGGCCCAACGGCCCGCCGACCTTCCGCCTAACAGGGATCGGCCCGCCGTCGCACGACGGCAAGGACCACCTCCAAGAAGTCGGCTGGAAACTAGCCCAGCTAGCCGAGACGGTGAACATAGAGTTCGAATACAGAGGATTCGTCGCCAGCTCATTGGCCGATTTGCACGAATCCATGTTCGATGTCAGGGAAGGAGAAACAGTCTGCGTAAACTCCATCTTCGAGCTTCATCAGATGCTGGCGAGGCCCAACAACAATGGCGTCGAAAAGGTGCTGCGAGCGGTGAGAGCCCTCAGGCCGGAGATCTTCACAGTCGTCGAGCAAGAAGCCAACCACAACGGACCGGTCTTCGCCGACCGGTTCACGGAGGCGCTGCACTACTACTCCACGGTGTTCGATTCCTTGGAGAGCTCCGCCGGCGGCGCGGAGGGGGGCGTCGCCACCGACCAGGACAGGGTTATGAGCGAGGTCTACTTGGGCAGGCAGATCTGCAACGTGGTGGCCTGCGAGGGCTCCGACAGGGTCGAGCGGCACGAGACGCTGGACCAGTGGCGGACCCGGTTCGGATCGGCCGGGTTCCGACCGGTTCACCTGGGTTCGAGTGCATACAAGCAGGCGAGCATGCTATTGGCTTTGTACGCCGGCGGCGATGGGTACAGGGTGGAGGAGAACGGCGGGTGTTTGATGTTGGGCTGGCATACTCGGCCGTTGATTGCCACGTCGGCTTGGAAGGTGGGTTGAATCCTGTGGGGTCGGGTGAATCGGGTTAATTTGGGGCGGGCGGGCGGGCGATGAGCTGTGGCTTCAACCAACGTACGATGCCAACTGTGGATTATGAAAAGGATATGGCCCACCACTCTATGTGCAGTGTTTATGTGTGTGCTTGTCAATCTTCAAAACTTGAATTTTTTTTCTTCTTATTTGCTTCCCTATGATTTCAACTGGTGAAAAATTGGATCCTTATTTTATTGTGAGCTTCTTCCTTTTGTGAGATTTTACTGTGGTTGGTTTATCTATGGAAGCTTGTAATTTTCCTGTGGTGGATCTTGAAATTTGGAGAATATGTATTGATAAAATAATATTTTATTTATCTATTGTTCTTTTCTTTCCCGGACTAAAAAGTGAAGTACTTCCACCATATCTCTTGAGATTCTTGAATATGTACTATGTGGGGCGATGGGGAATGGGATAACGAAAGGACAAATCTGATTCTTGATTGATTGAGCAAGTGAAGCTAGTAGGCAATGCAATGCTACAGCCCCAATCGATCAATATTTTACTTCAATTGTTTGTTAATTGATGCAAGCAATTTCTAAGGTGGGTGAACATTGCAAATAACTGTCATGGGCTATTGCAAATTTGCCAATTTTGCAATCATTGAACGAGAGAGCATGAGTATATATCTAGGGCATAATCAACACTACAATCACATTGTTTAATGCAAATTGAACAAATATATATAGAGTAATGTTATGGTGCTACCTTGCGTGAGCACCTTCGTGAGCACCAACCACATCAACGCGCCAAATCAGCATACAATGGAATTTTTTATTGATCTATAACCTAAACATGAGATTAGTGAACCCGTCGGGGGTTGATTTGGAAAGTTGACGTGACACAAAAAAATGTCACACAACAGGTGCCCACGGATGGTGCTCACGTAAGGTGAGCACCATAACATTTCTGTATATTATATATATATATATATATATATATATATATATATATATATATATATATATATATAAGAGGAATTTTACGATGCTCACCTTATGTGAGCAGCTTATGTGGGGACTTGTTGATGTGGCACCTTTTCGTGCCATTTCAACGTCCTACATCAATACTTAAGGTTATGTCGTCTTAATTAACACCTTCTAGGTGCCATTAATCGACGTGTCAGTACCATCAACAGGTGCATATAGGTGAGCACCATAAAATTCCCCCCTCTCTCTATATATATAATATATATTATATATATAGAGAGAGGGGGAATTTTATGGTGCTCTATATTAGATCGTGAAGTGAGCTGGTGATTAACAATTGTTTGAATAAATAAATGGTAGTTTAGTTGTGGAATTAGATTAAAGCCAAGTTGCTTTCTGAGTCTCGATCGCTAGTTTAATAATTTTGATATGTGATTATAATTTAATGGTTGATGACAGATTAATGAACACAAAGTATTACTAAGGCGACCCCATCTTACTTATGCAATCTGACAATTAACAGCAGAAACAAATTTCTATTTGCATGGGATGCCATTTTCGTTGGTCAAGAGCATCTTTGGCCCGCCATTTTCTAATCACATTAAACATTTGTGCAATTAATGTCGGAATGACATATGAAAATAAGTTCATTGATTTAACTATATGACGAATAGAATATTTCAAAGCATATCTAATATTTATTCAAAGAGCTTGTCAATATCACCATTCAATTAATAATATATATAGAGATATTATTATACACTCAATGCCACGTCTGCTCAATTTCTTTCCCAAGTGTTGCCAATATTACTTCTATATTTAAGATCAACTAGTCTAAGCGCATATATGATTCTTTTAAAAACCCTATTAACACATATATTGGTTTAACATATGTATAATATTCCATGAAATAAATATGTAGAGGCTGGTGGTCTAGTTCAATGATGCTGTAGGGATTTCTGAGCCCAATTCCAGCCCAAATTCAGGCCCGTATAAGCTTGTGGGGTTCCTCTCTAAAACCAATTGGCAATAGAGGGAGTGAACCCACAAACTTATAAACCACTCAATTTTATTTTGCTTAATCGGTGTGGGATGGGTTTGCTTTTACCCAACAATCCTCCCCTCAAACTCAAGACCACACAACATGCCTCTCTTTCAACGATAATCATCTTGTACCGCCGTTCCTCTCCAACGGGACCCGCCGCCTGACCACCGTCATGTCAGGAAGACTTTCGACACAAGGACCAATCATTTTACAAGGGCCGGGGACACACCACCCACACCGTATCTGTGCTAGAATTTCTCCATCTGAAGGCACCCTCACGTGTTTGTCCACTCTCACCGCACCATGTAAGGATTTTTTAGGCCCAATTCCAGCCCAAATTCAGGCCCATATAAGCTTGTGGGGGTTCCTCTCTAAAACCAATTGGCAATAGAGGGAGTGAACCCACAAGCTTATAAACCACTCAATTTTATTTTGCTTAATTGGGATGAGTTTGCTTTTACCCAACAGATGCCACGGCTTTCCATGGGTGAAAACCTAAAATATTGCAGTTTCAAAGGGTTTTTCCGTTTTTTATGAAATAAATGTAGAAGTATAATTTTATTGTTAGTCTAATGTCATGGTTTGTTCCTCATCATGCGATTTCTTTCTTTCTGTTTTTTCCTTTTTCAAATATTCTTCTTATTCAAGTAGGGTATTTTTCTAATTAAATTTGGTAGCCCACTAGTAAATGCTTCCAATAATTGGTCAATCAATTCGGTATTGCTCCATCAAATCATATTGATAATAATTATAATATATATCAATAAACAAATTTGGGTGTTTTTACATCGTTGTTTTCCCGTTGGCTCCATTGTGAAGAAGAGCGGAATATCTTGTTAAAAATGCTTTTCATAGAAAAATATTAGCATACATAATTTTATTTACTAATCATTTTCACAAGCAATATTACCAAATACGGCACGTATTATTTGATGTGGTAACAACTTTATAAAGGGTTAGAAACATACAATTTAAATTGGTCATATGTCAGAAAAATTTAATATCTCGAGTCATAAGTGCCTTTTCTTGTCATAGGTCTTGTCAATTGTATGAAATAAAAACCATTGTCTACCCACATGAGAAGAAGATCGGAAATTAAATATATCTCCACTTAATATTTATTCAATTGTCACTTTCATGTCCAACGCAAAAGGCCCCCCATATTATATGCATAGTTAATGTACATCTTTGACCACACTTTCATTTCACAATTACGAAGTTTTTCTAAACTAAAACTATTATTTCTCATTGATGTTATAGTTAATTGTTTCTCTAATAATCTTTTCTCTTTTATTTTTTTCTTGTGGGCCAAATAGTTGCCGTTATGAAACAAAGTACATTGGCTGTTATAATATTATATGGCTTACGTAGTCGAGGCCTTGTTAGTCGTTTGCTCACACATTTGTAATCATAGTCTGTTAATTACAACGGGCCTCATTTCTATTATGACAGCCCAAAATGTTAATTAGCCCAATCAGTAAACTTGAAACAAAATTAAGCCCAACAGTTGAGTAATTGCAATTACAAAAGGCAACTATATAGATACTAGTAAGTAGTAACCAAGTCTACGCTCGATGTGCATGCAACAATCCAACTACAAATTAAATAAATAAATAACATTGAATAAAAATAGTGACATCTATAGAAAAATATCCAATTGAATAAAAAAGTTACAAATCAGTACCTATGAAATTTTTACTGAAAAGTATCCGTTTTACTATTTGTACAAATTTTCTCAGTTTTGCCTTACCTTTTTATGTGTGTATTGGGTACCACATCACGCGTTTATATGTTACCCTATACGGTTTCTATATGGTACCTTAGTGTGTTATATATGACGTATCATTTTCTCAACGAATTACGTACCAAAATACGTTGCTATGGGATACCTAAATGTGTTATATGGCGTGCCTGCGATGGATGGGGTACCTATGTGCAAAAAATGTATTCTGTTAAGTACCTACATATAAAAAAATACTGACATGGTACTGAATGACAAGTTTTTATGCAAACGGGTATTTATGTGTAAAGACTCCATAAAAATATTTAAAAGACATCGACTAATTCTTGGAGAACAAATGAGGACCTATATATTTTTTAGGGTTGTTAAAAATCGACCCAACCCGCCAACCCGACACGATCTGCACCCGAGAATAGCAGGTTCGGGTTAGCATTTTTTACCTATTTACCTACATGGGTAAACCCGAACCCAACCCAATTATTAAGTGGGTTAGGTTAGGGTTCGATTTTCAATCCGGAATCAACCTGAAATCAACCCATTTAACCCGAATAATATATATTATTAACATATTATTAATATACATAAAATAAAATGATTAACCCTAATTCTCTACCCACTCTAACGCCCACACATGATGTTTTTAGAAAAAAAAATTGCATTATTTCTCTTTTTTTCTGTTTAATTTGAATTTATAATTCTGAATTTTTTTTTTTTTTTTTCCTTCTGTTTTTTAATTTTAAACGGGTTGGCGGGTTGGTTGGTTGGATTAGGGTTAAAGCAGGTTGGGTTTGGGTTTGATTTTTCAACCTGTTTAAGTAAACAGGTCAGGTCAGGGTTGAAGTTTTCAACCCGTTTATTAAACGGGTTGAATCCGAAGGTAACCCAACCCGACCTGTTTACCACCCCTAATATTTTTGAACGAAGGAAGGTGCGTAAATTCTCATTTACTATCTTTAGATGATAAATTGAGAAGGAGGTGCTCTAATGACTCTGAATTCGTGGCTCTTTGATGATGATGCATTTGAAATGAGATTGAGACTAGGTTACCGAAGCCCTAACCATTATAAAAAAACCTTCACTCCGTCGCTAAAATTGTTTCGTTACAGCATCTACAACGGGTACTTTATTTTCGTGTAAAACACAAAAATATAATACGTTTCTACTCCGCTGGAACTCTATATTTAACATTAATATTGTGCTGGTGAGCAGAGAAAATCTAATTGGAGAGTAGGTACAATTTTCAACACAAAAATAAAGTTGTAATTTCTATTTATTTATATACACCACTAACACAGAGGTTTTTATTCTTACCGTCGCCATCGATTTCTCTCTCGTCCCAAATCCTCTTAACCAAAAAAACCTAGCCACCTCATCTCCTTCCTCCTTCTCCTTCAATGGAGGTGGGAGAGCTTCCATTTTTTCCCTTTTTTTCTTTGTCATTGCTACATATATTTTTCAAAAAAAAAAATTGCTTGTCGTCCCGCCGCCTCGCAGCAGCCGCCCGTCGGCCGTCACCCACCACCACATTCCGCCACATCATGCCACCGACCACTTATGAGTCTCCCGTCTGAAGCTCGTTTCTCCTGGCCATTGGGCCATGGGCTATTTTCTCCCATTTTGAGCCCTTTCTCCCCGAGTGGAGCCCCTTCCGATGAAGATGAGGGCCTCGAGCCGTTGGACAAAGAAAGTGTAGAGTATTGTAGATTTGGGTTGATAGCCTTTTTGTGGTATGTTAAATAGTTCTTTGGTCCAAGTTCGTGGATTTCGTTTTCTGTCGGCTTTTGTCATTTTGAGGTGTTGTGCTCCTGTGTGAGCATTTCAGATATTGATGTCACCGTAGAGACTCGTTGGGCTATTTAACCTTGATTAATACAAGTTATCGTTTCGAAAAAAAAATCTATTTATTTATATTATATTTAATAAACATATTGTAATTATTTAAAAAATTTGATATTCTTATAATAATAAAAGTAAAAACATTATTAGCTGTCTTTAATCACTATAGTCTAACATTAATAAGTCAATCATGATACTTGATGATATTAATAAATAGGAATTTGATTTTTAAATTGAAAATAGAGTTAATGGATTGAAGTAAACATTAGTGTAGAAATA
Organism: Craterostigma plantagineum; assembly: GCA_027422505.1. Taxonomy (NCBI): domain Eukaryota; kingdom Viridiplantae; phylum Streptophyta; class Magnoliopsida; order Lamiales; family Linderniaceae; genus Craterostigma; species Craterostigma plantagineum. The sequence goes on along the minus strand of JAPQWV010000003.1, from coordinate 26,595,941 downwards.
GAGTTCATTGGTTGGAATAAAAAACATTTTATCAACTATATTTATTGTATGATATTAACAGTATATTTATGTTGCGGGTTGGACATTCCGTTAAAATCACCCGCTAAATTTCTCATCAGAAATTTCAATTTTTTCCTCATTTTGAATTGTGGGAGACTCTATTGCACAACTCATCGTCGTACACTCTTCAATCAAAAGGGTGTCTTCGATTTATTTCAGCTTCGGCTATTGCATGGAGGGCTGGTAACATCGTTTCCCCGCAATCGGCCCATGATTTATTCATAAAATCTGTCCCATTTGAGAAAAAAAAGTAGACCTTTGATCATTTTGAACTTCGATTTAACAAAATAGAGAAATATTTGTTTACAAGCAAAAGAAGAGCAGGGCTTCTTGATTTATGTGACTGTGTTTGGGCAGTCCTGGGCCCATTAGATGTGAATGAACACTTCTTTGAAATCATGTTCGCGAGGGGATATAGCCAGTTATTGGATCGAATTTGAGCGAATTCACTATGTGTTGCGCCCTCTTGGTGGGGTTGAAGGTAATAATAGAGTTTGCTTGCTTGATATTGTTGCTTCTACGGTTGCGTCGGGTCGGCGGCAGAGGCTTTGGCAATAAATACACTTCGGCAGTAGATAGTCGGAGGATGGAGTGTCTTCAACCGCAGGTACAGTTCGCGAGTACCTAGATGATGATGAGGGCATATGTGATAACTATTATACACAACATGAAGAATAACTAAGCGTGGAGTTGATGAAGACTATCCATGACCGTAGACGTAGTCGAGGCGTGTGTTGGACACTGTCCTTAAGACGAAATCGCCTCGATATACAGTGCTTTCGGTTAGCAGCGATCGTCCCCAAGATACAACGACATTTTCTTAATTCATAATCGCAGCACAACGACTAGAATTTTCAGACGAATAGTACTCGAAACTGAGTTTTTCTTGCTTAGGAAACTGGGGAGTATGTGAGTGAAATATGCAAATTCGTGGGTTGAAGTGAATGAATTTTTCAATTCATATGGGGTCTATTTATAGATTTTTTCATGCAGGGACTTATTTGCAAATTTCAGAACTTGCTGGACTGCTTCTGTCATTTTCCAGGGGTCAGAATGAGATATTCCGAAACTTCTGGACTGTCGGTCTATTTACTGGCCCGCGACAGGCCCGATTCTCGGGCCGACAGTCCGAGTCGTCAGCATGTTCCACCGACGGCCCGAGGCGGCTACCGACGCTTTACTTGGGCCGACCGACAATTTCTAGTTGGGGCGGATCAGCCCAACAGCCCACTGCTTCCATTTGATCCAATGGATCATACCATCTCATCTGGACTGTCCAGTCATCTTCACCTCGACTGCCATGTCACCGGCACCGCCTATCGGAGGAAAAATTTATCACCGGCACCGCCTATCGGAGGAAAAATTTAAGTAAGCTCCTCGCTCCGATGCGTCGTGCAAAGTGCGCGCCTCAAAGCGCCCATTGCGCACTTTGGCACGGCTCGGCCTCGGCCACGAGCACGGGCTCAGTGCTCGTCGGTGCGAGGCACCGACTCGCACCCGGGCTATTATTTGGGCCAAAACTCACCCAAGTTTCTCAAGCCCACTTAAACCCACTTAAGCCCACAAGCCCATTTAAGCCATACACATGGCAAGCCCTTTTGAATAAACCACATGGGTTTCTATACATATAGTGAAGATTTTCTTAGTGTCTAACCAATGTGGGACACTTGATTCCCCACTTAAACACTACCAACCATTGTAATGATTATTGGGCCAACTTCGAAAACTAATTTCTCATTCACTCGATATCGGTTTTGAGCGTATTAATATTCGTTAGAATCCCCGTGAAACATAGATTCGTAATCTTTCAACGATTTCTCGTTTCGACATTCGATGGCTTCTAGATTTAATTAAATTCAAAATTGAATTTATTAATGGACTTATTACATCCATTTGGCCCAATTGGCCCAATTACTCAAAACCCCAACAGATATCAAGAATTCCCTATCTATGTTCCTTTTAAATCTTCTGTTATGCTTCAAATGTTAGCGATTTATGATGCTTTGAACAGTTTCAGCTGTTACTGTTACGATGACAAATGAATGTTAGTCCACAAATCAACATGTTATTGGGTCCGGCCCATATAATGGGTGGCCCATATACATATTATGTAAGGAAAAAAATAGTACAACACACACGCACACAAGAACGAGCAGAGAAACAGAAAGAAAGAAAAAAGAGAGAGGAGGGGAAAGAAAAGAGGGAGAAGAAAAAGTCCCGATCACGTCGATTCAGTGCTCCGATTTCGTCGAAACTTCGGGAGAGACTACCTCGACGTGCTATACGAATCTAGCGGTCGGATCGTTCGGTTCCTCACGTTTGGGTGGAAACACGTTTTTGATCTCTTCGTATATTCCGAGCTTGTAGCTCGAGGTTGTTGGTGTTCCGAGTTTGTAACTCAATGTTCTGTGTGCTCGCCTTGTCGGTGTGTTTTTGGGCTGTTGTAACAATAAGACGTTCTCGGGAGATGTTGTCCGTTGTATTCGTCGAACGTGGTTATAGTGGATTGTTTCCTTGGATCGGGAGATCGATCCCGTAGTTTTTCCCATTCTTGTTTTCCACGTTAAAATTCGTGTGTATTTTCACTTCTCTTATTGTGTTGATTGGCGCTATATTTGGATGTGATTTCCAACACCCCAACACATGTTTTTTAAATGGTTTATTATTATAATTATTATTATTATTATTATTTCAGCTATATGGGAGCCAATTGGATCCGTGGGGTTTCGAGATTTCATGCTATGTAAGAATCCGAAACCAGAAAATAAGTCGAACGATGATGAAAAGTTGTTTGTCCGAAATGGATCTTTTGGAAGTTGGAAGGCGTGGTTTTACATAAATCTCTAAATATATCTCGTCATTGAAGAAGAAGAAGACTTGCTTAGGTTTCTAATGTTAGGATCGATTGTGTTTCGAGGGGGGGGGGGTGTGAATAAACATTTGGACGTTTTCGGTTCTTAACCGGTTAATGTTAGATACTAGTGCCTGATATTCGTGTGTGCGATTGTGCGGAAGCTGACCGGTCGATTATTAACCAAGACCGGTTGTGTATGATGTGATGTGCGTGTGTTTCTAAAAGGCACAGATTTGTTTCTGGAAGTTCGGAGCTAAATCTCCTACGTCTCCCCTTCTCTCCGCAAGGAAGGTACCACTAGAAGCCTCGGCTTACAACCCCCGTTGTATAACCTCCTTAGCTAGACTCACACAGTAGAACCCAAACGGCTATACTCAGCTAACTAAACTCCTATACACCACTAGACAACTTGTTACGGTCCGTCTCTTTCAAGAGTTTTTTATAGTCCCTTGAGAAAACTCACTTACTAACCGTTCCGGTTGAGTACAATGAGGACAACACATAATCTCTCTCTGTTGCTTTTTAATGCTTTGAGCTTGATCTCTTGTTCTTAGAATTTTTCAGCAGGGTGTTACCCTTTCTTCGGCTTGCGTTCCCTCTATTTATAGTTGAGGTTTGAGGTTGGAGCCGCTGTGAGATAGCTCTGTGTGCCGAAAGAGCATTTAATGGCTTTACCCAAAATGGGTCTGTCCGGTTTTCGTTGCAGTCGCCCTGTGCCTTTTGCTTTATTCCTTAATAAACGTGACTTGACTTCAACTTGGCTATAGCTGGCAGCATGTATTAAATGTTCGTCAGAAGTCTTCAACTTGCCTTGCCTTGAATATATTTGAATCTGTCCAGCGTGGCACTTCCGATATCAGCATTCCGGTCTTTAATGTTCTTCTGGTTGCAGTCTTGATCCAGTTTCTGATTGGTGCTGTTGTACCGCTGTCTGTTTTCGGTTTCTTCTAAGTCTGACCATTATACTTATTTAAGTTATTTCAAATCACCAAAACTGTTAAATATTTAAATTCATGATTTCTAACACTAGAATAACGTGTTTTCTTGCCTCTAGTCATTTTTGTTTCGAATTGGCCGGGAGCTCTTTGCCTTGAAAAATGAAGAATTACCTGATAGAGAGTTAGCCGCACCCACGAATGACATAAATTCAGTAGCATATTTCCATGAAGGTCTTACCAAAGGATTAACTTATTTCATAAAATATATTCAACCAACTCCAATCCAAATCTAAATCGTACACTTGCCCACCCATTATTGTATATTTCAATAAAATACATATATGCCTGCATATAATTAATTATTTAGCCTGGTTTATGACATGATAACGCTCAATTCCTTTCATAAGACTAACCCCGCTGTCTACAATCGCTTGAGGTTCAGGCACTTCCTCGCTTCTCTTCTCAAACTCCACATCCCAAGTAACACCACAGCTACTATCAGCGTATTCTTCTTCTTCAACACTAACGGTAATCTTGAAAGTGCTGTAGAACTCCATGACCTCTCCTTCGACAGCCTTATAAGTGATCGACTTCTTCTCCTCGTCAACTGCTTCGATGATCTCCTTCGCAGTCATCTTTGTTCCATCTGCTCAGAGAGGCAGTTAAGTTAGTTAACCCTAAATATATTGCTGGTAATGATACTAAATAATTAGTTACACCCAACTAATTAACCTATGGTGCATTTCCAGACAACAACTGAACCAACGGTTCCCCAACTGCCACTGAGAAGCTCGACGCTCTGAACTATGTCGGGACAGATCGTTGAGATGTGGTGTGGAGTGTCTTTTACGAATTCGTACGCCTTTTTCCCATCCAAGCTTATGTTTACTCTTGCAGAGAGGTGTCCCATGATTATTATGTGAAGTTGAACGGAAAAATCTCTAAGGTTTTTACGTCTTTATATAGCTCGATAAGGAGTTATTTACAGTTGAAATTGTTCCTTACGATTACTGTGTAGGATTTAAAAATTAATTAGTAGTAATCATATACTTGGGTTGGGGTTGTGAGCTGTAAGCGTCGATCGTCAGTAACCAAGAAATCTGATTCTGACATTGATGTGTTTGTCCTCGTGTCTCTGCTCTGACTCAGCAAAGACTATATTATAGGGGAAATTTTGTGTCAGGCCCCAGAATAGTTTAAAATTAGGGATCAGACCCTGTCAGATATTTTTTTAGTTTTAAGGACCTCTTTTTTGAAAAATTAAGTGAAAAGGACCCAAAACTGTGATTTGACGAAATTACCCTTAATAAAAGCGATTTCTGAATGGTATTTGACGTCAGTTTTATGTTACACAGTTATACTGATTTGTTACACAGTTATACTGATTTGTTATCGTAACAAACGCAAGTGTTACTTTAACGTCATAAGACGTTACTTATCGACAGTAAAATGTTATTAACAGGCATATTTATTACATCGAACTATCGAACCTCATTTTTCACACAGATCGAGCACAATCGATTGTTAACACCTTGTTTTGTTTTCCATCATGCGGTATTACACCATAAACCCTAAACCGTAAACCCTAAACTCAACGCGACGACCATTAGCGTTTTTCTATAAAAGATCGAATCATTAGCGTTTCGATCTTATTACACGTTTCGAGATTGAAAATTGGTAATCCATTATAGGAGCATTGCTCCCTATAATGATGAATTTTCTGTCTAGGGAAACAGGGGGAAGGATGGTCGGGTGGAGGGTTCAAGAACAATTATAACTGTTACACAATTATACTGATTTGTTACCGTAAAATTCGTAACTGTTATTTTAACGTCATAAGACGTTACTTATCGACAGTAAAATGTTATTAACAGGCATATTTATTATATCGGACTATCGAACCCTATATTTCCCACTGATCGAGCATTGCTCCCTATAATGATGAATTTTCTGTCTTGGAAAACAGGGGGGTGGTCGTGTGGAGGTTCAAGAACAATTATAACAGTTTTGCGCATAAAAAAAAAACACTTTCTCTCATTTGGATAACAACAGTCTTGTATTGAGTACCATCTGGCATCTATTTAGTAACAAACGAAGTCGCATAAGTACCACATCATTCAAAAATAATACCGATTTCTGCAGTAACACATTAACAAATGATGTTGCAGGAAGTGGTATTATTTTTGAATGTTGTGTTACTTCTGTGACGTCATTTGTTACTAAATAGACGACATATGGTACTCAATACAAGACTGTTGTTATCCAAGTAAAAGAAAGTGTTCTTTTTCAGCGCCGAACTGTTATAATTGGCTGGAACGGATTATTTAGGTATACAGCGTAATTTTGACATATGTCAGGGTTAAACATGTCATTTTGCGTCATTTTAGGGCCTGACAGCTTAGTTTTTCGAAAAGTAAAGTTAAAAATGTTACTAGGGCCTGAACTGTAATTAACCCTATATTATAAGTAGATTCGTTATTCTTAGTCATCTTTATTCCGATACCTTATTATCTTATTATATTATTCTTTCACAGTAACAAAACAAGGGAAAGTAGTGGATGAGCCCCAAATGGTTGAAGACTGAGGACAAATGGACAATATGAAAAGAACCTTAATGGATTAGCATCTGGGCTAATTTGATATGCATGATTTTGGGCTAATAACATATCAGAGCCTTTTATATTTAATTAACAATAGTAGATCATTAAGATGGAGGAGGTCATGAACAATACATGCATGAATAAAACAGTGTGCTGAAGAAAAAACGGAATTGACATGAGTTAACATAACGATCTTACTCTCTCGTTTCTATCTAATTCTTCGTAATAAATCCAACTCCCCTTTCTTCCTGAAACTGCACATACATTAATTTGAGTTCATACCAAAAATCTATTTCTTCCTTCCTAAAATTATTTTTTTTTGGGTTGGTCATTGATCAACTCAAATCGGTAACCAAAGACATACATGTACTGTTGAAGTATTATTCTTCATTATTTATCTTCATTTTTCCGTTCTTAATTTCCTTGCAGCGTAACCATATCATGAATATCAGTAGAGGAAATCATCCAGTACTTTTTTTTCCCAGGTCCATTGTGGGTTTGTGGATTTGGTTTTCTTGCACTGACAAAATATGGTATTTTTTCCAAATTCTCGTAACTAACAGTTTTTCTGTTTCGTATCGGTTGAATCAAGAAAATCAATCTCGAAGATGAAACAACAGAAAAAGATCAAGAAATAGAAACAGAACGCAATGTCTTAAGGCGGTTCTGCTTTTTATGCAAGTCTACGTGCACAGATTAATAAAACTTCTTTATTAATACAAGTTGAGATTACAATATCTGCATTTCTCTACAACTCTCAAGTTTATCTTTAGATTTAACTTGACATTAAAGAGAGTTCTATCTAAATATAAATTTGAGAGTTTGAGAAATTTTGGTGGTGTAATCTTTAACTCGTAGAACTCAAAAAGAAGTTATATTGGCCCGTGGACGTAAGCTTGATTATTAAGCCGAACCACGTTAAGCCTTTTCTTTTTGTTTTATTGTTGTTTCACGATTCTTTGACCTTCAAGATCCATCTTAATTCGATGGACACAGAAAAATGGAAGTACAATTAGTTATGAATTTTGGGATGCCAAGTGTCACAACCCTACAAAACGAAACGTGATAAAAATATAATGGTTTTGTCTGATGATGCAAACATGGGCTCTCCAATGGTGTTATTACCCTGCAAGAAAACCTAGAACGAAACGAGGAAGAAACATGTGGTGAAGAATATACTTACACAAACATAATATACTTGTAAGTCAATCGTATGAACACGCCAAGTCGATCAATGACCATCTGTAAGTAAGAAAATTAAATAATCGATTTTATTTTTCAAGTACGATAGTAATTGATGTAGAACATAGAGGGTACAACTGCCTTCTTTTTCCAACTTCATTGATTAAGATATGATGGAAAAGAATTATCTTTTGCTAGGATCACCGAAAGAGTATACATGTACTTTTTCTTTCTTATGCATCGAAGGCACTTTGTTTCTTGAAGTGTGTCAGGCCCGTAGTGAAGAAGTCGGCACCTGAAGCGAACGTCGAAATTCGGGCCTCGGACCCTTATTAAGTAATTTTTTTTGGAAAAAAAAAATCCGCATTAGTGCATAACTTGAATTTAAACAACATGCAACTACTTTATAAAACCTACACAGAATTATGCATAATGTATCATGTCAACATTTTTATTCAATCGACGACATTTTAAAGCCCCATTCAAGTAACTCACTTGCACAAAAAAGAAAAATCTTTAAGATATCGTATTGAAACTAAGATGTTTCGACTGTCATGAGAATTGAGAGAAACATATTTTAAAACACAAAAGAGTGCAAAAAGTAGTAAAAATTTGTGTTAATATGTTGAGGGGTTTGAATTTTCTTTGAAGTTTGACCAAGATTTGATTAAAAAAGTAACAATTAAAAAGATCCCATTCTCATCTCAAGTTATATATATGAGATATGACCACATTAGTTTTTTTTATCTTCTCAGCATCAATCGCTATTTTTTATTCCGAACAAAATTTGAATAATTTTGCATATTATACATGTATATATAGGTACGAAAAATATTGGGCCCCCTTCTAATGCTGGGCCCCAGGCGACCGCCTCGTTGGCTTTATATGAGCTACAGGCCTGAAGTGTGTCAACCATTTAGTTTTATTGATCTCCATTAATGAAGTCAATTCACAAATGGCTGTCCTATTTAAGATCTTGAATCAAATTTAGGTTAGTTTGCTTATAAAAAGCACACATACAAACCGAATTTTGATTTGCATTCTTGCTGTTTCCAGTTTTTCCATTCTTTGAGATCTATTCGATCATAAAACCTGAATTCCAAACTCTAAATAGTTCCGACAGTAGTGTGTCAAAGTGTAAAAATCGCTTGGATGAAAGAAAAAAACTCTTATGTTTACTTCAACCAATATCAACCCTTCGAGACCCCATATAGCATTGCAAATATCTGGGAGTGACAAAGAGCGCTAAAACATCAACATATGTAGAACTAAATCATAAAGAAGTAACTGAAAACAAATGATTGGATAAAAATAGCTCATGTCCTGTGATCCACAAAAATTCGAATTTCTAATGCAACTTGTAAAGTTTCAGTCTTTGGTCTAACAATATTGTACAAATCAAATGTCACTAATGTACAATCCCAAAGCGTGGACAATCAACCGTACTACGACCACGTCTCTAAACATCCCTTGTCAATCCAAAAACCCGAGACAGCCACAAAAGCCAAGACTATCGACAAAGTTCCGTTCAATTAGGGCATCATCGTGCACAAAAAAGATGCAATACACCCCCCCAAGAAAAAACTTTCACCCCTTCGAGCTATCAACCTTCTAATAAAAACCTAGTCGTCAGACCTGGAAAAGAAGTATCTTCCTGGCCCCCCGAGGGAAAAAATGAAAGAATCACGATGAAGAATTGGGGTTAGCAAAGAAATACTTGAACTTTCTGAGCCAGAACTAATAATCACGTAGCTGGCGATAATTATGACTTTGAATCTTCGGTCTTATTTGTTTTGCACATGCAGTCTGGACAAGGAAATGAATATATAGAGTCGCTTGGCCTCTTAAGTTCGAAACCTTTTGAATCACTATGTGCTCGCATACTAAGCATTTGTCTCCTGAAGCTTTTCCACCTGATGAAGAAATCATGAAAAGTAAATAGATACAGTAGGCCATTAACAAGATTAAGCTCATACAGATATTTCCAAGACAAGGTAATGGAGAAAAAAAGATTTCAATCACCCGATATTTGGATTGTCAAATAACAAGGCCAGCTTCCGTTTATCAGGTCTTATGGTCCTCGAGTGTCCACCGTATAAAAATCTTCTGTGACCCAAAAGAAAGTGTGGAAAGTTTCCGCCTTGGGTGGTAACGAACACCTCACTGTGTAGACAAACAGTGTAGTCTAAAGCAGCCATTCTTGACGAATAATTCTGAGGAAATTGCAAGTCATGTCAACGTTTATCTTTAATGAGAATATAAATGAGAGTTACCAAAAAAAGATAAATTTACACCTGAAATGGGGCTAGTTGCTCGGGAGATAGCAGCATTTCCTTTGTTTTTAGCAATGGAAACATTTCCAAGAGAGGGGCCATATACCTCTCAGAGTCGTATATTTTTCCAGATGCCAAATAGATCAATGTGCTTTTATCAAAGCCCATACCCCTAAGCATCAATCCTACCTGATGAATTCAATGTTCATTTATTAGTGGGCAATCTGGAATAAACATTCAACATACACGATAATAGCATAACTTTAGCGGCACATTAACTTTTCACTAGCATCATTTATGGCGTAAAATACATATTTTCCTGAATAAACGAACAAAAACAATGGTGGGACACAACATAGCCAATGGTATGCACCTATGCAAGCATGTGCTAAATATATGGAAATGTCTGAATTGTAATGTAAATAGCCTAACAGGACCCTTAGGTAAAAGAAAAATTTCTTCAAGAGGGTTCGATTACAGTGCCTCCTACTCTGGATAGCACTGTAACCAAAAATTGAATTCCGACTGTGGACAAGCATCATCTTACTTAAGTAAGTTCTCTCATAATCTAAATATAATTTGGGACACGAAATACTTTTAAAGGAAAAAAGGAAAAAATAAGGTAGTCTGCAAATTTGTCCGACAAAATATTACCTCTAGGGGAGTAAGAGGACACTTCCCATTTAATCTGATTGCTCCGGGTTTTATTACCCGACCAGGTTTGGTAAATTTTCCTTTCCATCCCTTTTCTCTTGCAGCCTCCATGTCTAACTTTTCTTGCTCTCCACCATCATAGACACAACAAGAGAAGGCAACCATGTCCTGTGGTGGAAAGAAGTATATTTATGATTGAAATTACAGTTTTATTAATGTAAATCACGTAATCCCTCACCAACCTCCTCAAATCGAAGATGCACTGAGACATACTTTCCGCTATTATTTGCACTGAGTTCTTTCATCTTTGCTACCAAAGATTTAGCTAAAGTAGATATGGGATCTGAAAACCTTAGAGCTTGATAATTTGCCAGGCATCTAAGCCTCTGTACGACAGGGGGAGCATCAAAGGACAGTCGATTCGCAAACGGAGAAATCCTTATAATCCTGAATCAGCCGAATCACAACGCTTAAATAAAATTGGAAAATGATAAGGATTAGGAGAAACTGTTCGCGAGTGTCAAATATATGTTCATTGAGAAACCATATAAACCAAACAAACAAAAAGGAAAAAACACCCAAAGTTGCAGAGCGATATTGATATAATAAAAATCAAGTACACAATGAGCAGACTTTTTGAGATTGCAACGCAGAAAAGTGTCAAAGGAAAAAAAAAACCTGGAAAAACTCACTTTTCCTCAAGCAACTTTGGTAGAACTGTATCCCTGTAGTAATTAATGGACGACATTGCTTTTATTCTAAAATTGTGCACATTGCTCATGTTGTAGTCAAATCTTTCCATTATGTACCCTGGAATCGTGTTAACTATCCTAACGTCATTTTCCAAGCTCTTGATGAAGAACTCTTCATCATATATATCTCCAAATTTGCTGCACGAAATTAGGCAGTCAGAATCCTGTTAGTGGAAACAAAAAAATCCCACATCATGCTTTAGATGCTGGTTTAAGCATATATGCCATCAACGGGTAAGGAACACACCAGAGTGGTTCAATGCTATACTGGAAAATGAGAAGCACGATGTTTCAAGCACAAATGCATCACCGTACGGTCACATTGATCCATACGAACTCACCTAGGATCTCTCCAGATGCTGTGGAAATGGAAGTTTGGAATTACGAGAGTTGCATTAAGGTAGCCCGCAACTGCAACAGCATTGCATATCTGAAAGTATCAACAACAAAGAATAGGCATATACAGTCAATCAACGAGCCGGTAACTTTAGGCAGTTTGACAAGATACTAAAGAAACTACTTACTGATGTTCTCTGCTGATTTAGGCCACCATTGGCCTCAATAAAGATATAGCCATTTGACTCAGGTAAGCCTACACAATAAGAAACAAATTATCAACCTAAAGTGTTTTAAACAAGCTAAATCAACAAAACTTATTCAACAAAGCAGGAAAACCAGAATATCCATGAGCTCATCAACAATGCGCTCCCAATTAGTTCTATCATGGAAAAGAATTTTAAAAAAAAGAATATCAAACTAAAAATCTAATTCTAAGAAGCATTCGAACCTCCAGATGCATTTTTGATGCATGGCTTCCATTCACCACCTTTATACGAATGTTTCCATATAGTAGATATCTGTTCAGAGTTCGAAAAACATCAATGAACATCTGCCAGCATAATAATGCATCACCCAATAACGACAGTTGAAAAGGAAAACTGAACCCTTGGCTATCAATCAAGTCGATTTGAATCAACTCCCCGGTTATGTTTCAGTGTTTCACCAATCTAGGCAATAAGCTAAAAACAAGCAGCTTAACCTATAAGGCTGAAGCACATAAACATCTTCGCACAAAATTTAATCAAAATTTCAGCTATAGGCGGTAAAAAGTCCTACTCTACCATCCGAATAAGGTTTGAGCTCCAATAATCCGTACAAACAATAATGTAATCATAATCAACAAATCGAAACAAGTGAACAATCAAATCAATTTGCATTTTTAATACATTAAAAGTGCCACTAACCGCATCAACAGACGAATTATCACCATCCATCTCAGGTCTGAGCTTCCCATAGAGCTGAGGGCTCTTATAAACCGATCCCGGCGCATGCCTGTGCTTGTTTATAACCGGCACCACATCGAACGGCATCGTCCCCATGTAATACAACATTAAAGCGATATACAGCAACGGAGCGAATAGGATTATCCCCTGGCGCCTCAACAATGCGGACAGTCCGATCCACGCGAGCCGCTGCGCGAGGGTCTTAGGCCTGGCGGAGGACGGCTTCGATTGGCGGCGGAAGCGCGGCGAGGAGCGACCGGCGATCGGCGAACTCGGCGGAGAGGATGGACTGCTGTTTCCGCTGGTGGGGAGGCGGTTGTACGCGCTCATCGCTGGTGCGTCCGATTCACGTCATTGGGTGGGGCACGTGACGCACGTGACGATGAGAGGCGAAAAATGACGACTATGAAATGAAACCAGAGATGTGATGAAATATACTAAGGCCGCGTTTGGTCGTCGTGTTGGTTAAGACTATATCTCTCTTTTTTTTTTCTTTTTCTTTTTTGGAAATTCAACGCACTAAAACATTTGTTTCTTTCTTTGTAAGCTGTGTTTCATTTATTTCTTCGTACGTAGCTAGGGATGGCAATGGGGCGGAGTGGGACGGGGATGGAATCGAGGAAAATTTTAGCCCCATCCGCGCCCTGCCATGTTCTTTTAAACAATAATAATTATGCAATAATATATAAATAAAATATACTATTTCTACTATATTTTAATATTTTTTATATCAAAATAATATAAGTTGGGTATAACAAATATGGTTGTATAAAATATATTAATAATATAAGCTGTTTTTTATTTTTATTTATATAAATTGTATATAACAAATGTTATTTAAATAATATAATAGTAGCGGGGGCGGGCGGGGAATGGGGCGGGGATCCCCGCGGGCGAGATAATGCCCCGTCCCCGGCCTGGGGGATAAAATATCGGGGATTCCCCGCCTCGTTCGGGGCGGATCCCACGGTGACGGGGATTCCCCGCCCCATTGCCAAAACCCTATTCGTAGCCGTGTTTGATATATTTTACGTAACCAAGTCTCGATGATGAGATAGTAATGATTATCAATTAAATAGGTATCGTTTTTCTTAATGAAATTTAAGAGTGAGTGAATGAATTTATTTATTTGGTAATTTTTCATATTACTTTAAGATACATTTATAGAAAATACCCAGTTGAATAAAAATTTACAAATCAGTACCTATGTCAGAAATTTTTACAGCTAAGTACCCGTTTTACTGTTTGTACCAATTTTTCCTGTCTTGACGTACCTTTTTGTGTGTGTATTGCGTAACACGTCACGCCTTTATACGGTACCCTATACGTTTTCTATATGGTACCTTGATGTGTTATATGACGTACCATTTTCTCAACGTATTACGTAAACAATACGTTGTTATATGGTATTTAAATGTGTAATATAGCGTACTGCGGCGGATCAGGTACCTATGTGCAATAAATTTGTTCTAATAGGTACGTACATATAAAAAATGCTGACATGATATTGAATTACAAATTTTTATGCAAATGGATATTTATGCGTAAAGTCCCCTTACTTTAATTTGTTAATGATAAAATAAAATATTAAAATCTCCACTCTATACGGACAGATTTCATTTCTTAAAAAAACATAATTTAGTATTTTATAGTTATTTGAAAGAAAGAGACTTTATTATATTATTCTGCTAAACATTGGTAATTGTCACGCCCCTCCCAAGTGACTTAGAATTTTTCTAAGTGTTCCGAGGTTCGTGCGGCCTAACTCCTCACAAGTTAGTCAGCCCTTCCGTTGATCCGTCCACTCGAATCCTTCCCCACAGAATTCTCGTGTTTGTGCAAAGTGTGACTGTGTTGCTTACTTAGTTTGAATGGACAAAGTAAACGCAACGAGTTACGGGCAACGCCCAACCTTTTCTTTTTATTCCCCAAAAAGATACAAGGACTCTCACAAAGAACACTTTACAGCACTTTCCGGATGCCTAAATACAAGGCAACATTGCTACTTATAACGACATCATCAAGCACACAATTGGATGAGTACAAATGGGCTGAAACCGCTCCGGGGAAGTTTCCTTGCGGACTGTAACTGCCTAACTGCGAGGCAGTTATCTTGCTTGCCAGCTCAGGGGAGTTTTTCTGCCAGGCCACCTGGAACTGCTCGCCAGGCCAGGTCTAACTGCCCTGCTAACTTCTCACCAGGCCAGGCCAAAAAACCGCCCTAACCGCCACAACTGCTTGCCGCGCCAAGCCGGCCGAGCCACGTTGGGACTTGGCCAAGAAGATCGCCCGCATGGATCGGGCGCTGCACCAAGCCAGCGCCAATGTCCGCACACCATGACCTAATGCCGCGCGCGTACCGCCCAAGGCCCGCGCGCGACGCACACCAGTGTCGCACATTTTTCGCCCCGATTCGCGCACGCCATGCCCCTCTGTCGTGCGCGTTCTGCCCAAGTGTCGCGCCCCGTGTGCGCACACCATGCCAACTTGTGCCTGAGAGCCGCGCGCAGTTCCCGTCCTGCGCGCGCGCTGTTGCCGAGTGCCGCGCGCGTCCCCTCGCGCGCCGCATACCTCGCCCACCGAGGTTGTGTCAACGCGCCTTGCCGCGCGCACCGCTCTGCCCGCACGCCGCATGCGACGCGGGCTGTGTTCCTCGCAAGGTCTGGCCAGACCCTGGCCAGACAGGGCATTCCACCAAGCAAATGCCCGGGCATCCCACCAAGCAGATGCCCCAATCTGCGCGCCCGTTCGCCTCAAGCCGATGGCCAGGCGGGACATCCCACCAAGCAAATGCCCCCATGTGCGCGCCCGTTCGCCTTAAGCCGATGGCCAGGCGGGACATTCCACCAAGCAAATGCCCCCATGTGCCCGATCCTCTCGCGCACTGCTCGGTCCTTGCCCGCGCGCCGCATGCGACGCGGGCCTTATGCTTCGCAAAGCTCTGGCCAGACCCTAGCCAGACAGGGCATTCCACCAAGCAAATGCCCCATGTACGCGGCCCGTGCGTTCTTCGACCAAGATGACGCAAGGCCACGTCATCCCCCAAGTTAGGGGTGTAACAAACCACCCCCACTCAAAGCGCTTGACGCCCTCGTCGAGGTAGTGGGACGGACCTTCTCGCCAAGACAAAGGCCCTCAATCGGATCTGCCGCCTCCAATTGCAACGAACTGACTCTTGAGGGTTCCGCCTCCTCATCGCTTGATTGCTCCGCAGCAACCATAGCAGCCAACTTCGTACGCTTTGGGCAGTTCCGCATTAGGTGATCACCATCGCAGATGAAGCATCCCTTGTTGGTCCTATCCATCGTCAGAGGTTGCCTCTCTTTCGATTTCGTAACCATCACTTCCCTGGTTTTGGTGATTTCACCAGACCTGTCCTTCCCCTCGGACATGTCTTTCTTCTTCCAACGATCACGCCTTGCCTCAGGTTCGGTAACCGTCTGGAAGTCCACCAAGCGTTCTGCCGCGCCCGTCGCAGCATTCACGTCCTGGACACCTTGCCGACGCAGCTCCACTTGCGCCCATGGCTGTAATCCCGACATGAAATTGAACAGCTTGTCCTCTTCGGACATCTCCCGTATGTCCAACAAGAGCGAGTGAAACTCCGTCACATACGCCCTTATGGTCCCTGTGTGCCTCAGTTTACGCAGGGACTCCCTCGCAATCCACGACGTGTTGCCAGGGAGGAATTGACCCTTCAATTCCTTTTTCAAGGCCTCCCATGTACCGATCTCCTCTCGGTTTCCGCATCGCCCGAGAGTTTTGCCCGCCACCAGAGTTTCGCATCTCCCTCAAGATACGAACTTGCGACCGTCACCTTTTCGGCGTCTGGAACCCGACCAGCCCGAAAGTAGGTTTCCATATCCCAAAGGAAATTTTCCAGCAACTTGGCGTCCCTCGTCCCAGAGAAACACCTAGGCTCCCTAGCCTTTGTCTGGTTCGTCCCTCCTGGAATATTCGCAACTGCCCGCCTTAGAACCCGCAGTTTCTCACGCATCCTTTCCACTTGGGTGCTTGAGGCTTGCGACCCCTCTTCCAAAGCCAGCATTCTGTGGAATATCCCCTCCACAGTTTCGCCTGGTGGTGGCGAAATCAGATCGTACACCATAGCCAGTTTCCGTTCCAACTCGGAAACCCGACTTCGGAGCGTCGTGTATTGATTATCCGTCATTTCCAGGCTGAGATCAAAGCAAACCTGGCGCTCTGATACCAAATGTCACGCCCCTCCCAAGTGACTTAGAATTTTTCTAAGTGTTCCGAGGTTCGTGCGGCCTAACTCCTCACAAGTTAGTCAGCCCTTCCGTTGATCCGTCCACTCGAATCCTTCCCCACAGAATTCTCGTGTTTGTGCAAAGTGTGACTGTGTTGCTTACTTAGTTTGAATGGACAAAGTAAACGCAACGAGTTACGGGCAACGCCCAACCTTTTCTTTTTATTCCCCAAAAAGATACAAGGACTCTCACAAAGAACACTTTACAGCACTTTCCGGATGCCTAAATACAAGGCAACATTGCTACTTATAACGACATCATCAAGCACACAATTGGATGAGTACAAATGGGCTGAAACCGCTCCGGGGAAGTTTCCTTGCGGACTGTAACTGCCTAACTGCGAGGCAGTTATCTTGCTTGCCAGCTCAGGGGAGTTTTTCTGCCAGGCCACCTGGAACTGCTCGCCAGGCCAGGTCTAACTGCCCTGCTAACTTCTCACCAGGCCAGGCCAAAAACCGCCCTAACCGCCACAACTGCTTGCCGCGCCAAGCCGGCCGAGCCACGTTGGGACTTGGCCAAGAAGATCGCCCGCATGGATCGGGCGCTGCACCAAGCCAGCGCCAATGTCCGCACACCATGACCTAATGCCGCGCGCGTACCGCCCAAGGCCCGCGCGCGACGCACACCAGTGTCGCACATTTTCCGCCCCGATTCGCGCACGCCATGCCCCTCTGTCGTGCGCGTTCTGCCCAAGTGTCGCGCCCCGTGTGCGCACACCATGCCAACTTGTGCCTGAGAGCCGCGCGCAGTTCCCGTCCTGCGCGCGCGCTGTTGCCGAGTGCCGCGCGCGTCCCCTCGCGCGCCGCATACCTCGCCCACCGAGGTTGTGTCAACGCGCCTTGCCGCGCGCACCGCTCTGCCCGCACGCCGCATGCGACGCGGGCTGTGTTCCTCGCAAGGTCTGGCCAGACCCTGGCCAGACAGGGCATTCCACCAAGCAAATGCCCGGGCATCCCACCAAGCAGATGCCCCAATCTGCGCGCCCGTTCGCCTCAAGCCGATGGCCAGGCGGGACATCCCACCAAGCAAATGCCCCCATGTGCGCGCCCGTTCGCCTTAAGCCGATGGCCAGGCGGGACATTCCACCAAGCAAATGCCCCCATGTGCCCGATCCTCTCGCGCACTGCTCGGTCCTTGCCCGCGCGCCGCATGCGACGCGGGCCTTATGCTTCGCAAAGCTCCGGCCAGACCCTAGCCAGACAGGGCATTCCACCAAGCAAATGCCCCATGTACGCGGTCCGTGCGTTCTTCGACCAAGATGACGCAAGGCCACGTCATCCCCCAAGTTAGGGGTGTAACAGTAATGATATACCTAAGAGCATAGAGCAAGAAAAAGAATGTAATAGATGAGGCTAAACATTGATCTCCATAGAGAGGTAAGTATTATTATAAACTTCATTTGCTTTCTTAATTACTAATTTCAGAGAGATTTGAAAAAATATTTTGCCACATCTCTCAATCACAAAAATTAGCATTCCTCTTCATGAAACTTCCTTCAGACGTTTCTCACACCACGAATAACAATAAGTACTGTCTATGTGAAGTGAACATCCTCAATTACTCAACATTTTGTGATTCTAAACAATTATGACGCACAAATAAAATAAATTAAGCAATTATTGTAACTAATCCCATTTATACACCAAAGAACAGGCAGCTTTTTTGCAAGCATGCAATAAAAAAACATTTACATCCAAGTTCCGACATTACAGCTCTGTAACAACCATCACGAATAATAATTGAATGCCTTTATTGAGGTGAATCTACGGAAAAATACCGATTTGTATAAAAAATTTGCAAGTCAGTACCTATGTCAGAATATACAAGTATCCGTTTGATTGTGTGTACCATTTTTCCAATCTTGACGTACGTCTTTATATGTGTATTGTGTACCATGTCACGCGTTTATATAGTATCCATATAGGTTTCGATATTGTACCTTAATATGTTATATGATGTACTATTTTCTCGCTGTATTATGTTCCGCAATACGTTGCCATACGATATCTAAATGTGTTATATGATGTACATTGCAGCGGATCAGATATCAATGTACAAAAAATTTATTCTAATAGGTATCTACACCTACTTATAAAAAACACTGATAGGGTACTGACTTGCAAGTTTTTATACAAAATGATAGTTTTATGTAGATTCCCCATTATATTAATTGCCTCCACTCAAACATTGTATTAACAACTTGGCAAACGCATGTATTCTTGTAAAATAACAATATAAATAATATCATTTTATTTTTGAGGGAATATTTTTATTTAAATATTTAATGTACGAATTATATTTCATGTTATATATTAATTTTTTACGGATTTAAAATAAAAAAAAAAATGATTTGTGAGGGTATAATTAGAATTTTTGAAAACAATGGTTAAATGAAAGTTTTGCATCTATCTATTATATAAAAAGCTTTAGGGTGACTATAAAATGCTCAATTTGGTCTGTCAATTTAATAATGATTATTTACAAATTTATCCTTAATTGTTTAATTATAATTTTATCTATACTATTATATAAAGAGCCTAGGGTGGCTATAAACTGCGCAATTTGGTCTGATCAATTTAATAATGGTTATTTACAATTTTACCCTTAATTATTAAATTACAATTTTATCCTTGATATTTTCATTTATTCAAAACTATCCATAAGTTAAAATTTTATTGTTTAAATTACTTTATTAATGATAGAAATGTTCGAGCTTCGAAGTATAAAAAAATTTAACGTATTTGCACACATTGTGTATGCTACATATACTAGACAGATAGTTGCTCTAAGGTAGGGTTGCAAATTATTATTTTTATACGATTCCAAATTTACATTCGAATTTTTGAAATATTTGAATATTCGAATACGAATACGATGCCATAGGCCTCGATTTGCATACTTATCGAATATTTATTTGAATAATAATATAATATTATATTTGAATTTATTTATATAATACTGCATTCAAATTACTTGAAATATAAATTTGAATTGCCCGGTTGATATTCCTAATTGTGGTTTGCAAAACTCTCAGTAAAAATTACAAAACCTACTAAGCATGGTAGGGGCCAGGGGGTAGAGGTGTTCGTCGCTTTCTGTTCCGATTCCCAACCGTTTAAATATTACTCCCTCCGTCCCATGAGTTTTATCGTTAGTGGGACGCCCGAAATGGAAAAATGTGATAAAGATAACGTGGCGGAGGGAGTATTTTTTATTTATTTATTCTATTATTTATCAAGAAATAAAAAATAGAAGAAGAAAACATAACACAAATGGTCGAAAAAAAAAAAAAAAAAAAAAATATCAAATGATCACTTCACTGGTCAAGAAATGAACAGGTATGTTAATGAAAAAATTTGAAAAAAAAAATTAGATCCAACGGTAATACATAAAGATCCATTTTTTTTATTTTAACCGCACCATTGACCGTGATTAACCGTACCACTGAACGTCGATGCGGTTCCAATTCGGTTTTGACTTTTTTAAACAATCTGATTAAGGAAAATAAATTGATAAAATCGTTATGAAAATTGGTCAATTAATTATATGACACGTGGCATTGGGGACCCCTTCAACAAGTTACAGCAAGTCCATTGTGCATTTTCAGAAGACTCATCATATTATTGGGATTATTTAGGAGTATTTGGGATTATTTTGAGCATACCAATCATAGTTGGAATTATTAATGGATTATTGTTATTTTTTCCTACAAACATAATTCTATTCGATTTGATCCTTTTTCAACTTCACTCACTGGTTTGTTTATACATAGCAACAACATTATGATTGTAATTTATGTTATTTCAGTATGAGGGAAAGACGTAAGCATTAAGAACAATTTAATATCGTATTCTGTACGTATTTGTCGGGCTACGTCACAAAAATCATACATTGTCGAACTTATGTTTGCGTGTGTGTATTGCGGCCGTTCACCGGCGTGTAAGGGTGACGACATTTTGGAATAATGTCGGAGTTAAAGGAGTTCGTAGAATTTCGCAACTAAAGAAAGAATATAATATATAGTAATTATTTGTTTTCATGCTTTTGTAATTTATGACTCTATAGGAAAGAGCATAGTTACATAATTCTTTATAGGTACACAAGAAATTAAATTATCACCTCGCCCATCCATATACAGCACGAGTGCACGCCGAACCGCATTATAGTGGGCATGTTATGCGATGTGAGCAGCCACGCTTATCTTATCTGTCCATTCCATTGATTGAAGAATTATTTGATTTTTCTTTTTTGGGAAACTTTTTCTGCTGATGCGAGCCTTTGTTGATAATTCTATCGATAGTTATTTTCCTCTCATCATTATTTTTGGATAATTTTATACCATGGTTACTATTTAAATGACGAAAGCATGCTTCCTTGTCCATTCCCATGTGCCTCCTTACGACTTACTAAGAAACAAATGCCAACACTATAAATAGAGCATATTCTTCTTTTAAGGGGTGTTTGTTTCAATTGATCCAATATTGCGGTGATCACCGTGATGTGAATCAACGTGATATGTCTTTGTTGTGTTTGTTTTGAGGTGATATTTCATTTTGCATATCAACATGATATTAGTATATTGTATTTGGTGATGTGTGGGGATGATATTGCACAAATGCCATATTTAACCCTACGAAACCTATATAAATAATGTGGATATATATATATATTGAGATGGTATTTACATAATAATGATCACTATTCTAATATCGACTTATTAAATTTTTTTAAGAATAATAATAAGTTTTCTCGTAAAGTTATTCATCATAAATATTTATTATTAAATATATTATTTTAAAATTCAATACTTAGTTATATCTTTAAATAAGAATATAAAAAGGTATAATGCTAAACCAATGGGTAATATTATCCGAAAAATCAGAAATATCACCCCAGGTGATGAAGGATCATCGAGGTTTTTTGGGGTGATCCATAATGCGAAATATCATCCCACTTTTATCACCTAGGTGATTTTTCATTACGGTGATGAATATATGCAAACAAACGCAGCGATAGAGAGCAGTAACGAGGATTACAGTGATATTTTTTGAGGATCATCCCTGAAGATATAAATGTGCCTAAGAGGGGGGGGTGTGAATTAGGCCTATAGAAATTTTTGCTTCTTTTCACAATTTCTAAGTGTAGTGACTTGGATATGCCTATTGATGCTTTTGACGTGTATGCCTGATATATCCTAGTTCGTCGGATGTGTTTCGGGTCTGTCTCACTGTGATAAGGAAATAACTGAAAAGTAAATGCGAGACATGATTTTTATAGAGGTTATATCCCCAACTGGGGTTTACTCCTCTCTTGGGGTTTGCTCCCCACGAGTTTAACCAATCACTATAATGCACCGTAGCTGGATACAAAACTGATTGGTTAGCCCAATACACAACCGAAACAAGTCGAACACTAGCAACTACTAGGTTACCACACGCCGAGTTTCGTTCCTCGGAATCTCCTTGATCCCGACAGACACAGCTCGCTACCGAAGGGCCCCCGGACTTGTCCTTCCCTTCACGTGTGCGTAAACGTCGACCTTGCCTCCTTGGTATTGCTCATGTCCGAAGACAACACGTCCGAAGACAGAATGTATGGCAGGAGGTTGGAATATCAAGGTGAATCACTCGCTCAGTGATGGATATGCAAGTTAAAGCTCAGGTGGGCAGAAAGCTATCGCAAGTGGAAACTCAGGAATCTCTTAGTATCTTTCTGCTCAATTTTCTCTCGTACGCTTATGTTCGTAAGTTCGCAAAATCTAAGTATCTTCGAGAGTCTGAAGTGCAGTCATATATAATCCTTTTCAAATAGCACTCACATGGAAAATCATATCAAACAATAATTACCAAATCAAGCATAGTTTCCATGCAACTTTCGAGTCAATCATACCATATAAATCATGCTTTTAACAAATCATCACAACGGTCATATAGTACATTTAAAGCATAATTATTTTCCACATAAAGGCTCAATTTCGTTCTCATGCATATTTAATCACTTCGCGTATATTTACCATATCAGAACTTTCCATAAGTGATTCCCTGCTATCTGTTTCTGGTATAAAATCAATCAAGACTAACTTACCAAACATAGCACATGAGATAGCATCACATCAGCACGTTTTCCATGTACAGCTCATAGCATTTAATCAATATATTTACCATGTTTAGCACACAAATCAGATCGGATCATACTTAATTCGATTTATCATATCATAGCAGAACTTTCCTTATTTCAGAGATCACACCCGTTATAGCACATATCATATAAGAGCACCTTATCCATATGGTTAATCAAATCGAATCTTTCCTAATTATAATATTCCAATCAGCATAAGGAAAGATATCAATTCAACATGTCACATTTAATTCAGTGCAAAGCAAGCAAGGATCATACATATGATTTTCGTCCAGGAATAAACTAGTATCAACGAATATATCACTTTCCTTATATAAACAGCATATTTTCCATATATAGCTGAACAGGATATCTCATGCGTAATTTCCATATATAGCATAGAACGATATATCCTATCACATAGGCTGTCTATAACATGCGATCACATAGTCTCATCACCATATCACAAACTCATATGCAAATCAAATATTCAACACTTTAATCAATTATAAAGCTCATTATTAATGCATGATTGAATATTATCATGAACTTAGACGCTATTATTAATCACAAATCGAATCGCTTAATTTATAGACCTAACGTCATTACAATTACATCGTCCATCGAAACTCTCTAATATGTATGGACCAAAAAGGTCAACATTCTCCCCCTTTTTGATGATGACATGTAATTGATGCAGCACATAAGCATGTAAGCATATTCGATTTCGCAAGTCGTAGCGCATATGTCTAAGTGTTCCATAATCACAAAGCAGAGCATATGATATTTCCCAAGCACATATGATACATATTTGCTCCCCCTGCCTAAGTGCAGTTATCTCTATGACATGCAAAGATATATTGTGAACTAATTTTGCTCCCCCTGCCTAAGTGCGGATATATCCTGTCATTTTCTATGTTATATCCTGAGTGTTAAAATTTTGAAATTACCAGTGAGTGTGCTCCCCCTGCCTAAGTGCGCATTTTCCAAGCATGAGTCAAGCAATCACATAGTCATCGCAGCAGGCACTTAGCACTTATCAAGAACTCTCACTTAAGTATCAGAGTATCACTATATCAGAGCATAAGATCAGATAGCGCAGTGTAAGATCAACACAGATATATCCAACGATCAAATCAAAACTATTAAGCATTAGAAATATATCATAAAAGCAAATATTATAAAGATTAGGGTTCAACCAACTTCCCTACCTACCACCAAAACACTTAGACGCTTAACGCCTAACATACACTTACCTTACTACTCCCCCTTCATTATCAAAAAGGCGGGAGGGATACCTAAAACTGAACTGACAGAACGGAATATCCTAAGATCAACTAGGAGTAGAAATGGAACAGGGGCAGCCTATTGGCTTGAGGAGGTGTCAGAATCGGCGGGTTTAGGAAGGGACTTCTTAATCAGCTTGGAGAGCTTGGATAGTTTCAGCGATAGCTCGGTGTATTGGCATAGAACAGTTTGACTACTTCAGGGAAGTGGGGTGTGTTGAGACTGAGGAATTGCTCCCATCCAAACTCCTTAAGCCAAGTGATTACTGAAGATATAGATGTGCCTAAGAGGGGGGGGTGAATTAGGCCTATAGAAATTTTTGCTTCTTTTCACAAATGCTAAGTGTGGTGACTTAGATATGCCTACTTATGTTTGTGACGAGTATGCCTGATATATCCTAGTAACGTCGGATGTGCGTCGGGTCTGTCTCACAGCGATAAAGAAATAACTGAAAAGTAAATGCGAGACAGGATTTTTATAGAGGTTATATCCCCAACTGGAGTTTACTCCTCTCCTTGGGATTTGCTTCCCAAGAGTTTAACCAATCACTATAATGCACCGTAGCTGGATACAAAACTGATTGGTTAGCCCAATACACAACCGAAACAAGTCGAACACTAGCCACTACTAGGTTACCACACGCCGAGTTTCGTTCCTCGGAATCTCCTTGATCCCGACAGACACAGCTCGCTACCGAAGGGCCCCCGGACTTGTCCTTCCCTTCACGTGTGCGTAAACGTCGACCTTGCCTCCTTGGTATTGCTCACGTCCGAAGACAACACGTCCGGAGACAGAATATATGGAGGGGATGATGGAATAACCGGATAAATCACTCGCTCAGTGATGGATATGCAGGTTAACGCTCAGTAAGGCAGAAAGCTATCACAAGTGGAAGGCTCAGGAATCTCTTAGTATCTTTCTGCTTAATTTTCTCTCGTACGCTTATGTTCGTAGGTTCGCAAAATCTAAGTGCTTCGAAAGTATGAAGTGCAGCTCATATATAATCCTTTTCAAATAGCACTTCACATGGAAAATCATATCAAACAATAATTACCTAATCAAGCATAGTTTCCATGCAATTTTCGAGTCAATCATACCATATAAATCATGCTTTTTAATAAATCATCACAACGGTCATATAGCACATTAAAGCATGATTATTTTCCATATAAGAGCTTATTTAAGCATGAATATATTCCACGTAAAAACTCAATTTCGTTCTCATGCATATTTAATCACATCGCATATATTTACCATATCAGAACTTTCCATAAGTGATTCCCTGCTATCTGTTTCTGGTATAAATCAATCAAGACTAACTTTCCAAACATAGCACATGAGATAGCATCACATAAGCACGTTTTTCATGTACAGCTCATAGTATTAGATCAATATATTTACCATGTTTAGCACGTAAATCAGATCAGAGCATATTTAATTCGATTTATCATATCATGGCAGAACTTTCCTTATTTCAGAGATCACATCCGTTTTACAGCATATACCATATAATAGCACCTTATCCATAAGGTTAATCAAATCGAATCTTTCCTAATTATAATATTCTAATCAGCATAAGGAAAGATATCAATTCAATATATCGCATTTAATTCAGTGCAAAGCAAGCAAGGATCATACATATGATTTTCGTCCAGGAATAAACTAGTATCAACGGATATATCACTTTCCTTATATAAACAGCATATTTTCCATATATAGCTCAGTAGGATATCTCATGCATTATTTCCATATATAACACAGAACGATATATCCTATCTCATGGAATGTCTATAACGTGCGATCACCTAGTTCCATCAAATCATCACAGAATTACACGCAATTCAAATATTCAACACTTAATCGATTTATAGCTCATAAACAATGCATGGTTGAATATTATCATGAACTTAGACATTTTATTTGTCCCAAATCGAATTGCTTATTTTATAGACCTAATGTCATTACAATTACATTGTTCATCAAAACTCTCTAACATATACGGACCAAAAAGGTCAACATTCTCCCCCTTTTTGATGATGAAATGTAATTGATGCAGTACGGAAGCAAGTAAGCATATTCGATAATGCAAGTCCTATCGCATATGTCTAAGTATTCCATAATCACAAAGCAGAGCATATGATACTTCCTAATCGCATATGATACATATTTGCTCCCCCTGCCTAAGTGCAGTTATCTATATGACATGCAAAGATATATCATGAATGAATTTGATCCCGCTGTCTAAGTGCAGATATCTCATGTCATACTAACGATATATCGTGGATGCAAAATTTTAAGTTACCCGTAAGTGTGCTCCCCCTGCCTAAGTGCGCAATTTCCAAACATGATTCAAGCAGCAGATAATCATCGCAGCAAGCACTTATCACTTATCAAGAAATCTCACAAACATTAATTAGCGCAGATAAGTATCAGAGCATCACTGTAACAGAGTATAAGATCACGCATCGCAGTATAAAGGCATCACAGATATATCAAAAGTGCAGCTTTTCCATTCGTGAGTGCACATATTCCATATCACATATGCAGATATTCCATGTAAGACGTTTAAGCACCAGAGTAAACATATTATTGATGTTCAGAAATTATACCAAGCTACATCGGTTTGCTCCCCCTGTCTATATGAGGTTATTCCAAATGTCCACAGCATAAATTCAAATTTCCACTTAGAGCATAGATAGAAATCATATAGGCAAAAGTCAGAATTCACATACCATTATAAAGTGCAGCTATTTTTCATGCAAATTCAGTCAGCACACACAAGCACTAAGATATATCGTAGGCGCATAAAAGGAATATCGCACACAAATCATTTCGAATATCAAGGACATTTCTTAGACCCCTTATATCATTAATTACTCAGATTTCTCCCCCTTCAGCATCAAAAAGGGATATACTAAGGCTTTAAGGCTGAAAACTTAGCGTAAAATAACTAAGAAGAATGAGAAGGAAGGAAGGAATAACTTATCAGAAAACGTTCTCAAGGCTGGAATCACATTAGATCTGGCAGATATAACAGACTTGTTCAGCTCCCTGTGATCTGATCAGAACTCTTAAAAGCTGGAGTATAACTTAGATGATTTTCAAGAAGAGAAACCGTGAAGTTCGAATTTTGAGGTAAGGAAGAAAGAAGTATCGAGTGATCTCATTTAAAAAATGGGCAATTATCCAAGAGATATAGTTTTCCAAAGATGAGATAGGATAGAATTAAGAAGATATGATTTTCAATCCGAATTTTGGATTTCCAAAAAGAAAGTGAAAACTGTCAATCAGTGCGCCAGGGATCTCAGAGTGAATGGACGGGATCTCATAAATAAGAAAAAGATTGATTAGGGCTGAATAAGAAGGATCCAAATTTCCTGAAATAACTTAGCGGCTGAAAAGAGATCTACGAATATCTTCCTAAAATAACTTAATCACATTTTAAGATAAGATCTAAAGGATCCGAGATTCCTAAAATAACTGTGCGGCTGGAATGATATCTCTATGAAGTTCTTCCTAAAATGTCGCAGTCACATCCTAAGGTGAGATTTGGAGATTCAAGATTCCTAAAATAGCATTGTTGACTAAGAGAACAACCTTATGCTGGAATTCACTATGAATCTTTTCCTAAAATACTAAGGTGACACTCCATGATAAGGACAATAAGATCCGAAAATAGTCGACGGCCGAAA
Source organism: Craterostigma plantagineum (assembly GCA_027422505.1). Taxonomy (NCBI): domain Eukaryota; kingdom Viridiplantae; phylum Streptophyta; class Magnoliopsida; order Lamiales; family Linderniaceae; genus Craterostigma; species Craterostigma plantagineum. The sequence goes on along the minus strand of JAPQWV010000003.1, from coordinate 26,567,978 downwards.
GAATGTCCTAGATTAAGATAACTACGAATTTCTACCTAAAATAGAATGATCTAGAGCAAATAGCATAATTAGGCAGATTTACTAACCTTATTTAGCTCGATGATTCCCAATCGATCACGGATGTCGCAGAATCTTGCCTCAATTAGGGGTTTCGTGAAGATATCAGCAAGCTGATCATTTGTTCCTATGAATTCCACACTGATATTCCCTTTCTGAACATGGTCTCGTATGAAATGATGTTTAACCTCTATATGCTTAGTACGAGAGTGATGCACGGGATTCTTAGTAATGCTAATGGCACTAGTGTTATCACACAGAATAGGAATTTTGTCATATCCTAACCCAAAATCACTAAGGGTTTGTTTCATCCAAAGGACGTGTTGACAACAATTTCCTAAGGCCATATATTCAGCTTCGGTTGTGGAGAGGGCGACAGCATTTTGCTTTCTACTAGACCAAGTTACCAAGGAATTCCCAAGTAATTGGCAAGTTCCACTGGTACTTTTCCTATCTTCCCTACAGCCGGCATAGTCGGCGTCGGAATATCCCATTAATGGGAAATCATCCGTATAGGAGTACCACAGACCAAAATTGACAGTACCCTTGATATATCTAAGTATCCGCTTGACTGCGGTCAAGTGAGATTCCTTAGGGTCAGACTGATATCTCGAACACATACCAACAGCAAACATGATATCAGGGCGACTAGCAGTTAAGTAAAGAAGACTTCCGATCATACCTCGATATTGTGTTTGATCAACAGGAGTACCTGATTCATTAGTGTCTATTTTGGTGGTCTGATGCATAGGGGTGGAAATCGCTTTGGAATCACTCATCCCGAATTTAGTCAGTAATTCCCTGCTGTATTTCGTCTGGGATACGAAGGTTCCATTGTCAAGCTACTTTATTTGCAACCCGAGGAAGTAGTTCAGCTCACCCATTAAGCTCATCTCAAATTCCTTCTGCATAGACTTAGAAAATTCCTCGCAGAGAAGGATATTAGTACTTCCAAATATGATATCATCAACGTAAATCTGGACCAGTATCATGTGATCACCTTCATACTTAATAAACAACGTGTTATCAATAGTTCCAGTCGAAAATCCTATGTCAATCAGAAACTTACTTAGCCTTTCATACCATGCCCTAGGAGCCTGCTTTAAACCATATAATGCTTTATTTAATTTAAAAACATGATTTGGAAAATCTTCCCTAGCAAAGCCCGGTGGTTGTTCTACATAAACCTCCTCATTTATAAAACCATTTAAAAATGCACTTTTTACGTCCATTTGAAAAAGTTTAAAACGCTTAAAACATGCATATGCAAGTAAGACACGTATAGACTCTAATCTAGCTACTGGTGCAAAGGTTTCATCGAAATCAATACCTTCCTCCTGGGAATAACCTTTTGCAACTAACCTCGCTTTGTTTCTTGTGACATTACCGTGTTCGTCGAGTTTGTTGCGGAAGACCCATTTGGTTCCTATGATGGATTTATCGTCTGGTCTTTTTACGAGTGTCCACACTTCGCTCTTTTCGAACTGAGATAACTCATCTTTCATGACAGAGACCCAAGATATATCTTCCAGAGCTTCATGGACTGTCTTTGGTTCCATCATTGAGAGCAGTACATCATGAGATTCCTCAGTATCTTGGTTTCGTGTAGTTGCTCGAGTTTTGATTCCAGATCTGATATTTCCTATTACTTGATCTATTGGATGACTGGAAGCGTGTTTCCATTTTCTAGGTTGCAGCTTATCAGCTTCTGGTTCCAGTGTCTCAATATTTTCGTCTTTGGGAATATCTTCCTCACTATCTTTAGTTTCCTGCAATTCTGCACACGGAAAATCTATACCTTCCTCATCAGTAGCATCTGCTTTAGGTATCTCATCGAAAGTAACATGTATAGATTCCTGGACAGTCTGTTTCCTCTTATTGTAAACACGATATGCCTTAGACTGAAGGCTGTAACCAAGGAATATCCCTTCATCTACCTTAGAGTCAAATTTTCCTCTCTTATCTCTATCATTCAAGATAAAACATTTACATCCAAACACACGAAAATAACCTATATTTGGAGTTCTACCATGCCAAATTTCATAAGATGTTTTCTTTAATATCGGCCTAAGGAACACGCGATTTGACACATAACAGGCTGTGCTAACAGCTTCCGCCCAGAACTGTTTAGGAATATCATACTCATGTAACATAGATCTAGCCATTTCCTGTAGTACCCTGTTTTTACGTTCAACTACGCCATTCTGTTGGGGAGTTATAGGGGCAGAGAAGTTATGACTATATCCATACTGATCACAGAATGATGCAAACGACTTACTATCAAATTCCAGCCCGTTATCACTTCGTATCCTACATAAGTTCGTTTCTTTTTCATTTTCAAGTCTCTTTACTAGCGATGCAAAGTTATCTAATGCCTCATTCTTATGTGCAAGGAATATCACCCATGTATACCTAGAGTAATCATCAACGATGACAAAGGCATATCTTTTACCTCGCAGAGACATCGTCTGAACAGGACCAAAAAGGTCGAGATGTAGCAGTTCCAGAGGTCTGGATGTGGATATCACATTCTTTGCTTTGAACGATGTCTTGGTCTGCTTGCCCATTTGGCACGCCTTGCATGTTTTGTCCTTGACGAACTTTATGTCGGGAATACCTCGTACCAGTGCATTACTCGTCAGGTGAGACAGTAGTTCCATATTGGCATGTCCTAAGCGTCTGTGCCATAACCAGGTGTTATCCTGTGTCACTGCTAAACACTTGACATTCTGGTCAGTAATATCATCCAGATTAATACAGTAAATATTTCTATCCCTAGATGCACTAAACAATACTTTATTTTCATTTCTAACAACGCACTTATCGTTTTCAAACGTGACCGTATGACCTTTGTCACATAGTTGACTAATACTAATGAGATTATGTTCTAGATTCTTAACTAACCATACGTCATCTATAGTAGTATGTAAAGTGTTACCGACAGTTCCAACTCCTATAACCTTAGCTTTTGTGTTGTCGGCGTAGGAGACATATCCTCCATCATACGCTTTCACCGACACAAACTTACTGATATCACCTGTCATATGGTGGGAACACCCACTGTCGAGGTACCACTTGTTCTTCCTACTGGATTTTCTTCTTTGTACCTGCATGAATCAGTTCTTTTCTGAGGTGCCCAACTTTGATTGGGTCCTAAACGGTTAGCAGCAAAATAATTCCTGTTAACACGTGGCATATTATGTATCACAGGCTGTGATCTCTCAGTCACAGGCTGGCCAGAGTTAGAAACTTCAGGAACTTTCTTAGGTCTCCAGACATATCTAGATTTATCAGCTTTTTTCAAGAAACAGTGGTTAGCATAATGACCAAGACGACCACATGAAAAACATTTAGGTTTCCTAACGTTTTGTGGAGGTGCAGCATGTTCATGTGTTGTGGAATATCCTAATCCTGTTTTCCCGATTTGTGCAGGAATACTAAGTAACATGTCAAGATTTTGTTGTCCTTCAAGAAATCTAACATTGGTACGAGATTTTTCTTCTAAGAAATCCTTAAGAGCGGACATGTCTCTAGATATATTCTTTTGCTTCCTAAGTTTCTCGCAATTACACAAGCCTTTTTCTTTCTTAAGAGTCTCTAGCTCGGCTCTCAGTCGCTCATTTTCTAGATTCGTTTGATGTTTCTCTCTAGCTACTTCATCCCGTTGCCTAATTAGACCCTTCACTTGTGAGTTGAGTGACTTAATTCTTCTTTCTGCATTTTGAATTATTTCAAACATCTCTTCTTTTTCATCTACTTCAAAGGCTGAGGAAGCGTTATCATGAGATTCATCTTGCCTAGCATATAATTCATTCAGAAATAATATTTTCTTAATAGTGGATGAATCCGATACCTGATCATCATCCGCGGCCATGTAGGCGAGATCTTCCTCTTCTTCGCTCCCGGCCTCTTCCCAGTTTGTGACCATGGCCTTTTGCTTCTTTATCTTTTTGTCACCATTTTCCATCGGGCAGTTTGAGGCAAAGTGGCCTGGCTTGTTGCACTTGAAGCATTTCTGTACATTGTTTCCGGATGACGATATTCCTTTGTTCCTAGGTTGGAATTTGGAATTTCCCTTGAACTTTCTTCTCATCCGAAATTTATCAAACTTTCTGGTCAGCATGGCGATCTGCTCCATTAGGTCCTCCTCAGATTCTTCTTCGCCTTCAGAGTCGTGTTCTTGTTCGGTATTAAAGGCAATATTTGGTTGATTTCGGACTGGTGGTTTTTCCTTGATAGAGATCCGAGTCATCTCGTAGGTGGTCAGAGATCCGATCACTTCTGACACTGAAAGTTCGTCCAAGTCCTTTGCTTCATAGATGGCGGTCACTTTAGGATTCCATTCTCTAGGAAGAGATCTCAGGATTTTTCGCACCTTCTCACCATCTTCTATTTTCTTTCCCAACGAGAACATTTGATTAATGATGTTCATGAACCTGGCATACATGTGGCTTATGGTCTCGTTGTCCTCCATCTTGAACAGCTCGTATTGGTGAGTCAAGAGGGCTATCCTTTCTTGCACAACTCGAGTGGTTCCTTCATGTGTGACTTGAAGCATGTCCCACATATTTTTGGCAGATTCGCATGAGCTCACACGATTGTACTCTTCTCTTGTGAGTGCGCAAGCTATCATGTTCTTAGCTTTGGCATTTAGAGAGATTCCTCGCTTGTCTGCTATATTGTAATCAGGGCCTTTCTTTGGAGTTCCATCTTCGTTTTTGGGAATGTAAGGTCCTGTTACGATGATATCCCACAGGTCGTAGTCTGTAGCGATCAGGAATTCCTTCATGCGATTTTTCCATATGGTGTAGTTTGTCCCGTCGAAGAGTGGTGGCCTGGAATGGGATTGTCCCTCTGCAAAAAACATCAAAACTCGAAGAAGCCATTAGATCTTTAACTCAGGCTTGTTAGGCCCGTCGTTTGAGTAACCCGCTCTGATACCAAATGAAGATATAGATGTGCCTAAGAGGGGGGGTGAATTAGGCCTATAGAAATTTTTGCTTCTTTTCACAAATGCTAAGTGTGGTGACTTAGATATGCCTACTTATGTTTGTGACGAGTATGCCTGATATATCCTAGTAACGTCGGATGTGCGTCGGGTCTGTCTCACAGCGATAAAGAAATAACTGAAAAGTAAATGCGAGACAGGATTTTTATAGAGGTTATATCCCCAACTGGGGTTTACTCCTCTCCTTGGGATTTGCTTCCCAAGAGTTTAACCAATCACTATAATGCACCGTAGCTGGATACAAAACTGATTGGTTAGCCCAATACACAACCGAAACAAGTCGAACACTAGCCACTACTAGGTTACCACACGCCGAGTTTCGTTCCTCGGAATCTCCTTGATCCCGACAGACACAGCTCGCTACCGAAGGGCCCCCGGACTTGTCCTTCCCTTCACGTGTGCGTAAACGTCGACCTTGCCTCCTTGGTATTGCTCACGTCCGAAGACAACACGTCCGGAGACAGAATATATGGAGGGGATGATGGAATAACCGGATAAATCACTCGCTCAGTGATGGATATGCAGGTTAACGCTCAGTAAGGCAAAAAGCTATCACAAGTGGAAGGCTCAGGAATCTCTTAGTATCTTTCTGCTTAATTTTCTCTCGTACGCTTATGTTCGTAGGTTCGCAAAATCTAAGTGCTTCGAAAGTATGAAGTGCAGCTCATATATAATCCTTTTCAAATAGCACTTCACATGGAAAATCATATCAAACAATAATTACCTAATCAAGCATAGTTTCCATGCAATTTTCGAGTCAATCATACCATATAAATCATGCTTTTTAATAAATCATCACAACGGTCATATAGCACTTAAAGCATGATTATTTTCCATATAAGAGCTTATTTAAGCATGAATATATTCCACGTAAAAACTCAATTTCGTTCTCATGCATATTTAATCACTTCGCATATATTTACCATATCAGAACTTTCCATAAGTGATTCCCTGCTATCTGTTTCTGGTATAAATCAATCAAGACTAACTTTCCAAACATAGCACATGAGATAGCATCACATAAGCACGTTTTTCATGTACAGCTCATAGTATTAGATCAATATATTTACCATGTTTAGCACGTAAATCAGATCAGAGCATATTTAATTCGATTTATCATATCATGGCAGAACTTTCCTTATTTCAGAGATCACATCCGTTTTACAGCATATACCATATAATAGCACCTTATCCATAAGGTTAATCAAATCGAATCTTTCCTAATTATAATATTCTAATCAGCATAAGGAAAGATATCAATTCAATATATCGCATTTAATTCAGTGCAAATCAAGCAAGGATCATACATATGATTTTCGTCCAGGAATAAACTAGTATCAACGGATATATCACTTTCCTTATATAAACAGCATATTTTCCATATATAGCTCAGTAGGATATCTCATGCATTATTTCCATATATAACACAGAACGATATATCCTATCTCATGGAATGTCTATAACGTGCGATCACCTAGTTCCATCAAATCATCACAGAATCACACGCAATTCAAATATTCAACACTTAATCGATTTATAGCTCATAAACAATGCATGGTTGAATATTATCATGAACTTAGACATTTTATTTGTCCCAAATCGAATTGCTTATTTTATAGACCTAATGTCATTACAATTACATTGTTCATCAAAACTCTCTAACATATACGGACCAAAAAGGTCAACAATTACGTTCCCAGGGGGCAACTTCGCAGAGGAGGACGATTTTCGGGAATAATTATTTATAGGATTTTTTGGGCGACGGGGTAAACTACATTGAGCATTTTCGCAGAGGAGGACGATTTTCGTCCAACATGGAGCCATTAACTGGGCGAAAGGCATTGCGATTGGTCTTGGGCTCGAGCTGATTATTTCGTCGCATAAGAAATGCGGTACGAAAAAACCGATGAGATGTTCTAGCGGAGAACGTTATAGATGCAACATGGATGAATTGGAGACGGTTTCGAAGTCTAACAAGTGCAGGTGTCCGTTTCTAGTCATAGCTCAGGAGGATTCAATGACTAGGAAATGATACATTCGTATGGGCCCACCTGAAAAGGAAGGTCGTAAAGGAAATGACTGCTGCGCAAGCGAAACCAGCTCATATCCTCTCAGCGATGAGGGCTCGACACGCAGAAGATCATGCGACGATCAGACATATATAATTACAGATATCATTTGAAGAATGACTATTCTAAGAGTCGAGACGTGGTGAGCCAGTTGATGCACCACACATGCCGGATATTATGTTCGGTCCCTGGCAGACGTCGAGACTAATGCGCTGACACATATTTTTCTCGCACACCCGGACAAACTCGCACTGGTAAAGACGTATCTGTACTTTATTGACATTGACTCTACGTACAAGACCAATAGGTACAAAATGCCTCTAGTTGAGATTATAGGGATGACTCTCTGTAATCATAACTTCCTGTGTGGGTTTGCCGTTATGGAGGACGAGACGGAGAGAAGTTATGGGTCGGCGTTGCAGCCTCTTCGGGATATTCTGGGGCCAGGTGTCTACCCTTAGACGATTGTGACTGATCGTGAGTTGGGCCTTCTTCGACCCGTATAGAAGGTATTTCCGCATTCTCACCATCTATTGCGCACGTGGCATATTTATAAAGACGTGGAGAACAGAGTTTATCGGCTGACGGGAAAGAACAATAAGACGCAGCTCACTTCACGCATAAGGCCTGAAAAGCAATCGTGGAAGCTCCGCCAATAGACGCATACGAGCAGGCATATAGTGACATGTCTCTGCGTTGGGTAGGCGACTCAGCTATCGTCCAGTACGTTGACGCGACATGCTTGGTGCATAAGGAGAAGTTCGTCAAAGTTTGGACGAACCAGGTGCTTCGAAAACACCACTACATGTCGTGTGGAGAGTGCTCACAGTGAGCTGAAGCAATGACTGAACTCGATCATTGGGTCTCTTGACACCGTGTAGGTGAAGGTGCACGAGCAGATTCAGAACCAACTGAATCGCATCAGAAAGTAAAATTAATTATTATTACGTGTCAAACGAAATCCTTATCTAATAATTTTTTATGTTAACATGCGGACACTGGAGGAGTCCCGCTCGAAATGACCTATTGAAAACTCAGGATTTCCATTCCACATGATATTGTTCAGAGTTTCACACCATTCAGTATCGATAATGAGAACCGAGTTGAGGCGTGCTAAAGAGTTGGCGGATGAGGTTACTCCGAGTGCGGATGTGTGGTATGACGTACGCACGAGCTCCCATGTGCATGCGAGCTTCAGCAGTGTGTCGACAATAACTAACCAATTGCTGCAGACTTCGTGCACGATTTCTGGAGGACACACGATCGGCGAGGGAGTAACTCCCGATATTTTTGATCGGGATTACATATACGACCTCGTGCGTGGCAGAAGGCCGCAATCCCGCCGTTATGCGTCGCCTCCATCGAGTCGTTCACGAACATCTGTATACCGACGTCCGTGAGTGAAATGAGTCTGGCATTAAGACGTCTGTCAAAGGTCGGCCGAAGAAAAACACTCGACAAAGCGGAATCAATGTGCTTGGAAGTACTCAATCCCAATGGGTGGACGCAGTGGAGGGTGCAGCAGTACCAGTGTTAGCAGCCAGGGTCGTACGTCATCTTCGTCTGCGAAGCGGTCTCGTGGATCTACTACGGAGACATGTACTACTATCTTTTACTTGTAAATTCGTTCAAACACGGATGCATATCTAATCCTGAAGAATACGTCTACATGTGAATCAGACTTCTTCCACACCTACTTGGCGAATTGCATAACAACAGTCATCCATCCATATATAGTTAGCTATAAGGATGTGGTGGCTGACGACAACTGTGGATTTCGCGTTATCGTGCATCATATTTACAATGACGAGGACGAATGAATTTTCTTGGTCTCCAGTTCGAAGCTTGCTACTTTTCTTTTTTCTTCTGTTACCTGTCTTTAAAGAAAAGCAAACAAGCTAATTAGATATTCTCTGATCGCATACAAGCCGACGGATTCACCACCCGTTTAGGCTCGTTTGTTTAGCAGAAAAAATAAGACATCTTTCAACCGAAGGAATCACGTCGCGAACGAACTCGCAGCACACTGAGAGCGTTACTCGGCATTATACTATGGCGAGTCATTGGAAATGCAGGTGAATCGTATACGCTGGGAAGTTGGACCTTGTGGAATGAAGTACTGAATGTCGAGACCGTGTGATCTGTGGCATGTGGCGACACTTTGGAACGCTGTAATTATCCTCTACGAGTACGGCAATGGATCGAACATCAACATGCATTCGAACACAATATTGCACTGCGTGCCGGTCGGACAGCTACTGGACGAGCCGTACGATCGTCATGGCGCAACTTAGAGATAATTATCAGCATTATATTAGACTTAACTTATGTCCAGAGTTTCCTATGCCCATCTTACGTCCGTATTGGTTCACGAATCGTGATGGTCGAGTTGCCGGTTGGAAAAGAAGATATCAGAGTCGATTGGATCACTGATTGCACCTAATGGAGCAGTATAATTTGTGACTGTCTATTGTGTCGGCCGAAAATATTTTTCCACCGTGCCATGCGTCGGCCCAAAAATTCGTTCGATCGGACTTTTGTCAAACGATTCCGACCCGTGTTCGATAATTCACCTACGTACGAACGATTTTTACGAGAATTTACTTATCAGTCGTGCGAATAGACCATTTCCTTTCCCCTGTCCCTGTCGTCGATCCCTTGCGATTTGAGTATTTTTGTTTTTTTAGTCTGATTTGAATGTACGATTACGATATGGAAAGTGTGGAATGGATCGACGACTTTAATTAGAAATTTTTATTCAAAAGGACAAAATCATCTTTTTATCGTCCTTTAGGGGACGGTGACTAATAAAAAAGAGCGGTGAATAGTAATCCAATTTCCTAAAAGAAATTAAACAAGCAAAGAGTAGGCAGCAATAATATCAACTATCAGTGACACGACCTCAGAACAGAACCTCAATCGTGCAAAGTACCCAAAATGTCCTCATCCCTAAACAAGAGGTACCTGCGAAAGAAGATGAAAAATAAATTTTAATAAAAAAAACGCATTCCGAAAATATATCCGAAAAATACGATCTTGATAGATCACAAAAAAGACTCATACTCTTTTTCACCCAATTTGACTTGGGTTCCGCCGTACTCAGGCAACAAAACGGTGTCGCCTTCTTTAACACCGACGGGTATTTGATTGCCCGATTTATCCCTCAAACCCGGCCCGATGGAAACGACCTTACCAGAATTCAGCTGCCAAAAAAAGAAGAAGAAAAATTACCCATCAATTTAAGAATCGAACTACCAAGTCTGAATCCTCCAAACCTACGAAAAATGGCACACCTTCGATGATTTTTCGGGGAGAAGAATCCCAGCTGTGGTTTTCGAAGGCGCCGTGATTTTCTCAACGAGCACCCTGTTGAGAGTTGGGATCAAACGCTTGGCCATTGATTGGAAACACGCAGATGAGACTGAGAAGAGACAGAAAAATGAAAAAACGAAAAAAGCGGCGTGGAGAGTTGATAATTGGAAGGTGAAGTACTGATATGATAAGAGGGTTCGAGAATGGTTTGATCTTATTGGTAGGGTTTTGGAACACGAGACTATCGCAGATGGTTCTAGAAGAAGCTTTACAAAGGGGTTTAGGTGTAATGTTGGTCTTGGAGATAAAGAGTTGTTAAATTAGGATTATTTTGGTAGAGTTGCAAATTTATGCAAAGTCCTTAATCGTTATATTTATCACTCTGATGCACTGAAGTTTTGATTTTTGTAACTCTTGGTGGATTTTAATTCGTATTAACAATGGAAATATGTAATGATAGATCATTGCAACGAGTGAATTTTAAGTAATGTGTAACACGTAATATAAAAGTGGTCGTGCCGGAGTGGTTATCGGGCATGACTAGAAATCATGTGGGCTCTGCCCGCGCAGGTTCGAATCCTGCCGACCACGATTTTATTTTATTATTTCTATCATTTCTTAATTTGATTCAGGTTAATCTTTGCTGCTGCTGCTCTTTGATCAATGGCATCCTCTTAAATTAAAAACATTAGCTATATAATATTGCATCACTCAGATGTTCCATCATTGTATTGTAAGTACTACACATGTTTTTTCTAATTTTTTCTTGTATAGAAATGCAAACATTCTCTCTCTTTCTCAGCTCAGCACCATAACTGTCTGCAAAAACTTCATCGTTTTCAATTGTTCTGTCAACAAGTCACTGAGGGTTAGAATTAGATCTACTCTATTTCTGAATAAATGTAATGAAGATTCTTTCTTCAACGGTCGGCCATCCCACATACATAATCTACTGCCGTTTCCTCTGGTAAAGTGAATATCCCACAAATGCAGACATTAGAAATGTCCAAAGGATCTGCAAAAACGAGTTTTCAATCAAATTGCTTCAATTAAAATACAGAAAAGAGAAAAAGGAGATCTTTGTTTCAAGTGGAGTTTACTGTGTTAATGGCGTGCCATCTCTCTAAACGTTTGATCCTCGACTGCATTTCTTCGATGACACCTTCGAGGGGTGAAGCGTCTCTACTTGGCGAAGACTCCGAAGATGAACTACTACCCTATAAATATATATTCACAAACAAAAACAAATAAAGATATCAAACGCAGAGAAAAAAAAAAAATATATATATATATATAAGATGATGACATTAATCATTAATTGCATGGGAATATAAACCTGACCTGAGACTGTATGTATTCTACTAGTTCCTGCAACCTCGCAGCTTGGTGTGAGTGTATACCGTTTGAATTTCTCTCCACGGCGGGCAAACCTTCAAGAATAATCTCGAGATAGCTCTGCAGAAAAAAAATAAAATAAATGAAAAAAATATGCAAATATTATCAATAAGGAAAAAGAAAATGTTAAGACAACAACCTTAGTGGTGTAAGAGCCATCTAGCTTGAGCGTTGAGCCAGCAGCAGTTACAGTCTCCTTGTTTACGCCTTTGATCTGAATGTAAGGACTCGCTGCATCTTGCAAATGATCGATCTCTATAAGAATCTGCAAAAATCAATTTCTCTTGTTCCTTAATTCCGTGAATGTAATAATGGGTTTCGAGGACTTGAAGAGATTCTATAGGGAGGCCCAAACCTTTCCGTCTTGGTAAATGTAGGCCGATGCTTCGATGTATGCAACAGCTTGATACCTACAATTACAGTGAATTCGATAAATTTCATTCTTGAAATCAATTAGAAGATAGAAGGAAAGATTCGGGCCTTCGATAGTAGCCGTAAGCATAAGCATACCCCATGTTAAGAAGACCAGCAACTGTAGTGATGCTAATATCGAAATCCACTTTTGGCTGAATGATAAAATCTCCTTCTCTAATAGGCTTCAATCACAAGCATATTAATACCTAGCATGAATTAGAAAGCGGAAAATTTCCCCCCAAAAAAAAAAATTATTAAACCTCTCGAATAAGTAGAGCAAATCGACCCTCGCAAATTCTGACTCTTATACATTCGCCTTCAGTAAGCTGTCCATTGGCTGGCATTCCTGGCAACCGAAAATATAAATCGATGAAGTTTTGCACTGAGCTGCATATTTTAGTTGGATCGAGGATCTTCAATATATCTTGATAAGCAACCTACGAAAAAATCTTAAGCCCATCAATTCAAGAAAAGATCATCAGAAAAAATTGAAGAAATGCAACTTACACTTACTTGTTTGTTACTTTTCAGCACGAACAAAGAGCTCTCGGGTGAAAGAACTGGGTCGAAGTCGTTTCTTATCTTCAGCTGCGCAACAGCAAAAAATTCCAAAATTACGAGAAATGAACTTAGATCTGAACTTTATCTGAATTACTTGATTAAAAATTGCAGGGAAAAGAACTAACATGGGCTTCGACAAGGTGTGGCTCGATGTGCTGTTGAAACATTGGAAATACAGTGGTCATTATTTCGTTATGAGTCATGAAGCAGCCGACTTTGCTTTTATCCCTTTGAACCCGAGAAATAAGATGCGAATGGACGCCGCCAACCTGTTTGTTTCATTACAACATTATTACTCAAAAGATTTCAGTGTCTTGACGAACTAAGTATACATAAAAGTTGTGTGATATACTTACAACAGCCACCCATAAATCGAGTGGTTTTCTAATGTCAGGATGCAAAGCATAGACGCCTTCGAAAATTACCTGGAAAATTTTTTTAAGAGAAGCACCATCTTATATATTGACTGATGTTCCCATTAGAAAAACATGAGCAATTTTGTATGGCGTACCACACCACAATCTTCAGAAACTTCAAGATCTTTGAAACCACTGCGAGCGCCAGTCTCGAGATCAAAGACGGGCACCTTCGTCCTTCTATGATTCTTGATATCATCAATGTTCTGTGTGAAGGATAATGTTCATGAATTGGAGAAATAAGATGAAGTGTCGATGCATCTGAGTAAAAGGAGATAGGAAATAAAGTACAACGCATACTTGTGAGAGTAAATCGAGATCGATAGAGCTGAAGTTTTCGTACTTAAAGTCCTTCGCATGTTCAGATTTGTAGTAACTCTCAAGTGAAACGACTTCACAACCAACAATATTCGCCATCTTACGAGCTAAGCTCGTTTTGCCAGATCCACTTGGCCCTCCTACAAAAAAGATCAGAGAGGCAAAAACAATGTAAGCATAAATCTTGGGGAGAGAGAGAGAGAGAGAGAGAGAGAGAGAGAGAGAGAGAGTTACCAATTCCAACAATTACAGGAACGCCCTTGTTCTCTAGCAAAGCCTGTCAAAATCACCAACATAGTCAAACACTGAGCTTGCAATTGAAGAGAATATATGTTATGTTAGTACCTAAGATGTGATGGTCGAAAAAACACTTACTTGAATAGCTTGAACGGCGAGAAGCAATCCTCTATCCAAGTCATACGAGTCTGGCATTGGAGCAAGCTGAAGAACATCCCTCGAAGAGGTAGGACCTACAATTGTTTCAGACAATAATCAATCAGTAGATACAAGAAATATGGGGAAAACGAAAGATTTATGTAAGAATTTTAGAGCCAAAAGACAAACCTGCTATAGGATCTCGAGGGACAAAATGCCATGTTGCCATAACGGGCTCCATTTTAGACTTGGTCGGCGATCTTGTCCATGGCTGAGACATCTCCTCGAAACGGTTTACTAAGTTTGGAGTAATACGAACTGGCTTTGGAGCACTAATAAGCTTTTCTTGAGCAGAGCTCGAAGATGCTTTGGACAATGGTGGAGGCGTACTAAGCCTTGGAACGCCTGAATGCATTAGAAAGACTTATTACAGCTCCGTCGAAGCCTAGTATGACGTTTTATTGAATATAAACTAAAAAGAGCATTTTCCCTCAAAAAGAAATCCACTATACCTTGTCTCTCGAGGATCAGCTCGAGGTATGATTCGGTGATCCACGGTCCATTGATACCCATTCTTGACAATTCAGTCCCAACAATCTGCGTTAAGAAATCGAAAATTGCATCGAACATAAAGTTCAGAAAAGAAACTACCCTTTGTAATGAATGGGACTAAAAAGGCCTAACTGATTTCTGAAACATCATAATCGCCAAATGTTTTAAGGAAGACGAATAATTCTTACTTTTCTATTTGTCCCCCTCAAAACCAAGTAGGTCTCTTCAAGGGTGTCGATCGTTTCGCGCGAAAATGAGAGGTTTCCAACGATAACTGAAGTAGATGCTCGCTTATAACTGACCACCACAGTGTATCCCAAGGCCAGTAAGCCACCTAAAGTCATTCGGCCTACCTGATTCATTACATGTGACGGTTAGGTCCAGTTTTCCCTTATCCTTTTATCCCCTTTTATTACGATACTTCGAGCAAAGGAAAAACCCATAGAAGATTTTATTACCTCAAACTCAGCCTTTGGCCTTATGATGAAGTTCTTATCAACAATTCTCTGATCACCAAGAGATAGATAGTATTTGATCCCAGATTGTCGCACCTTAATCCAATCATTTATCCGTGCCTCTTCATTTGCTGATGGTGGTCTCAGGTACATCTCGATAAAACTTGATTTTGAAGTGCAGAAGTTATTAGGGTTCGATTAAATAACTATAAGAGTAGTGAAACAAAACTGAAAATGATCGTTTTCTTGGCGTATTATGTTGAAATGGATCATTGACTTACTTGTCATTCTGCGCTTCCTTTCCTTGAAAGATATAAGCTAAATTTCCACTTTGAGCCTGGCACAAATAATAAAAATTCAACATCCAAAATAACTTAACCCCGCCAATGAAATAGGCTATCCATTCTATTAGAATATATGAAATACCTCGATTTTGCATTTGAGCTTGTAAATTGCCTCTCTAAATGACGAAACAAAGCTGTTATTAATTCTGATCTACACAAAAATGAAGAGAATCAATAATAAATAAAATTTAGAGGAGAGCTGATAAAGGATACTAATGCTAACCTGAGCATGATGAAGGTCAGGCTCTATATGCTTTCTGAAAAGCGGGAAAATGCTGTCGATTAAGGAGTCGAGCGAACAAGATTCTCCTATATCATATTGAACCTTTGACAGAAGGCTAAAATGAATACCACCAACCTGAATAGTCCCATATTAATAAAAATTCAATAGAAAAAAATAGCAAGCAGTGAGACTAAGGACTCAATCTGCAAGAGATGCAAGAATTACCACAGCAACTCGTATATCAAGCAAAGATCGTAGCTTTGAGTGCAATGCATAAGTACCATCAACTATGACCTGAACCAAAAGTTGAAAATGCGGCGAAGAATGTAAGTTTAGCAAAAAAATATAAGGTTTAGAATCAAATCACACTTACCACCCCAGATGAAATGCTTTTAATAGCATTTGGACCAACACGGTTTCTTCCTTGAAAATCAACCGTGGGGGTCAACGTATCACGGCCATTTATGAGGT
The DNA here is from genome assembly GCA_027422505.1 of Craterostigma plantagineum. Taxonomy (NCBI): domain Eukaryota; kingdom Viridiplantae; phylum Streptophyta; class Magnoliopsida; order Lamiales; family Linderniaceae; genus Craterostigma; species Craterostigma plantagineum. The sequence continues at coordinate 26,552,008 of JAPQWV010000003.1, read as the reverse complement.
CCTAGTTCAAGATTAAACTTAGAAAAACAAATTCATTTATGCAAATACTAAAAGATTACTCGTCATATGTTATAATCACATAATACACCAGATGGTTAAAATCTGAATGAATACCTCAAGGTTCTGCACAAGGTGGTCAAAATCTATTGAATTCAGATCATGTCCATCGTCAACTCCATTACGATAGTTCTCCATTGAGATAACAGTGCAACCAATTACCGAAGCTACCTTTTCCGCCAAGCTACAAAAGGCACGAGCAGAAAATAAGGCTAAAATAAGCTTGTAAAACGACTTCATACAAAAAGCTTGCGTAAAAACTAGATCAAGGTTCAAGACCTCGATTTCCCAGATCCACTAGGACCGCCAATCCCAACAGTGACAACTCCATCTTTCTTCGATCTAAGTTCTTGTATTGATTTGATCAATAAGTAATATCCATGATCAAAAGACTGCAATAATTTACAAGGCTTATTCTCAGAGAACTGAAACACAACAGAAAAAAGCTCCCAGAAACCGAAAAACTATCAGCTGCATATGCATTTTCACCTCATCCTTGAAATGCAGAACTTTCCCAATTCCATTTATTAATGCATAATCAGCAGTTATAATCCAAACATGATATATATGACTTAACAACAATACAAACATTTTTTACAAATTACAGATCAAGAAAACTCCAGCTTCATCTCCACATAATAAGCAATTTCATACATGGGGAACCGATATGAACAAAAAAATACCCCAATCACTCATTTTGGTCCCAAGTTCGACCTCGTAAGAGAGCAAACTACTTAAAAATCAAAACTTTTTCTCTTCAATCAGGTACTCGATTAAGCTAGCTGAAGCAGCCCACGGTTAAAAGATATAACCCAATTTAAGATAAAATCGAATGAATCGTACCACATGTAATGGAAGGGATTGCAATATAGATGAAGAAGAAGACGTTGAAGGCTGTAAATCGCGTCCACCCTCTTGGAATACACGCTGAACCACCTATATATATATATATATATTGATCGATCATCCATTTGATTCAGCTCCACCAAGAATTGAACTGATAAGTTTGACTTGTCTATGATGAGAATCGATTTTTAAGAAGCATTAAAGCATTCCAAGAGAGAATCTTGATGAATTTTGCTTTGCTTTCCTTGTGGGTTTTGTCTATATGCGAGTATTAAAGCAATAATGTACTGCCTTTTTTTTTAATCTAAGACGCAGAATCTTTGGCGTACCAAGTTAATATCATGTGGTCGAGGAGTTCAATATTTCCGAGATTCTCGTTTGTTCATTTCGTTTCATTTCAGTCATATGTATGAATCTTTTTCTTTTATCAATACCTATTTTTTCTAATTAATTTCGATTTACAATGTCGTGGTTTCACGTGAACCCTCAATTTTAAATATATTTCGTCCTCATTTATTCCAATTTTCGAGCCTAAACGTTTCATAGACGTGTTATCTCTATAATTCAATGAAAACACAATCGCATAAATAAGTGTGCCAGGGGAAACTTCTTTCCTAATCCGTCAATGCTGTGTTTCTTTTGGCTCGTTTTGTCTATTCGTTTACGGGTAATAAAATAAAATTAAATAACTATTTTTTTGAGAGCCCTGGGTATTCCCACTGAACCACCTATGGCTTACGCCCACATTTCGGGGATGGATCTAGACTAGATCTCCAGGGGCTAGGTAAACACGTCCCAAATTTACCCAACACGATAGTCATGACCCCATGGGGACAACTCAAGAAATTGTGGGAGGTGAGATTCGATATCATGACCTAGCCCACAAATTCTTAAGGCCTCCTCCTCCTTGACAACTAGACTAAGGCCTCATTCGCAAATTAGATAACTGCAAGGCTCAATACTGTTATGCATTACTCAGAAGAAAGTTGCAAACGTACTTCATATTCTCATGATTTCGACGAAACTGAGTTTTCTTAATTTATGAAAAGTTACATTTATCATTTTCTACAGAGCATATTGTTTTAATCCATTCGGATATTTGTGACCTATCGTGGAATTATTAGCAACTTCCACTACTTTATTACATTTACGAACCAAAATTCACACTTTAGCAAATTGTATCCACTTGGGTATAAATCAAAAGCTCTTGATATATGTACGGAGAGTAAATATTTAGTGAAAAATAAATATATCATGAATCTTTTAAGGTCGTTCGATTCAACCGATGCGTCAATTATGTCCAGCTTTACCGACGCAAGAAGAGAAAATCCAACATCATTAATGATCAGATATAATAAAATAACATATTAATAATTTATTGTAACATTATTATATCTATAATAAATTAATGGATGTTCATCCTGATTGGCGACGTGGCAAATTCTTGTCCACTGGTTTCGCACAAGCTGTCACACCTCGATCCACGTCGACGCCGCGACAGTCGTCACGTTTATAAATAAACGCAAGGTTCGATATCAAATCAAACTACGAGCAAATCACATGATAGAAGGAATCGAAAAGCTCAATGAAACATATATACTTAATATTAGAGGAGATTTTGCAAAGTACGAAATATCTAATCGATCAACGAAGGGATAAATGTACAGAAAATATTTCCTTCCAAAATATTCCCGCCATGGATCCAACGCCAAAAGAAGATACTATACCCAAGTGGTAGATATCACAGCGGAGCGATGATATCAAAACGACAACCTCCTGTCAAAAGATATCAACAACCTAGAAATAAAGAATATATATATATATATATGGGGTGAACAAACAACAAGATCAGTGACAAGATAATACGAACACACATTTCCCCCCAGAAGGCGTATCCTCAACGATAATACCACAACAAATCAAATATATACTCATATGATACGAATACGACACCAAACTACCACGAAAAATAACAAGAACGTCAACGACATTCACGTAATCACATAAATGACGCGTGGGTGACTATCTCCTCCCTCGAACTGAGCTCCCCGTCAAGAGTCAGACGAGTCCGTCACCGTACTCTAGACCATGGACTGTAACTAATGTATCGACTGCTAGAACATGCATGTCCCACACATACGGTTACTTTGGCCAAAATCTTCCCAACGATCACCCTTCAACGATAATCAATATCAGTATATGGCACTGGAAGGGTGCACTCGTTGGGCCCCACTCACCCGGGTGTACCAAGCCACATGCTACTTACTTGACTTGCCACTCTCCACTCACACGAACGTGGTCATTCGGGCTACTTAAAACCAGGTACCAAGTGTATGCAACAAACAAGACCAACAAATATAACATGTATCACAAATAAAGTCATAGAATGACATAGTATCACATCACCATGTCATGTAATGGCTCGTATAATCCTCAATCCAAAGAAAAGCACATATATGCCAAATTCCAACAAATATCAGCATCCTATAACCGGCAAGGCTCTCTAATCCATCATATAATTCTACAAAATGACAAATATAAAATGAGCCATTGGAAGGTTCAAACGTTCCGCGAAGGGAAGATGTCCCCGTACTATCAACTCACAACTTCTGTCTAGTTGTCTTCGGCCTCCGTAGCTACCCTCAGGTCCCGACTCGATGTCCCTTCGCCTAAAATATGAAATCACATGCTAAAGAGATCAATATATATATATATATATATCAATAATAAGCGAGGTTCTTGAATACTATAACATAACCGACAGATCCGATATCAAAAAGAGCGCTGAACTACTATAATATGAATCTTGAGTTTAACGAGTTCAGAATAGGAATAATATTGTGTAAAAACGAATGAATCCTCTAGGCATATCACAGTTAAATGGTGTGACCGAGCAACGAAATCAAACCTTATGAATATGGTTCGACCAGGCTTAGTTATAAGGACCTATCCATTTCAATCTTGATTTACTAGTAGTCTATGATAGTTGTTGCTTTTGTAATTGAATCAACAGACCTAGTGTTTTCTTGCGTTCCTTCTCTTTTAATCTTATTGATGTTGATAAACGTATTTTCTTACGTTTATATTTGTTAATTTTAAGTCGTTTGCGTGATTAAAGAAGTCTTTTCGAAAATTCTAGCACTTATATATGATATAACGACGATATCAAACTTTAAACAGCAGTTTGTGCGGCAGGTTCGAATTCATCCGAGTTGACAGGGTAAACGATGTCCCATGGACCTAAAATTTTAACCAAAGATACAAAAATGTTGATATTGATTTTGACCAAAGGGATTTCCATTCCGAGTTCTAGATTGGGAGATATGAATTTTTGAACTCACTACTACTTTTCTGTGCAGAAACGCTTGAAACATGGCCCAAATGATCGCACATCATCAAGCCCAATACCAGACCAGCCACTAAACTACAACAACCGATTAGAAGATTGCTGGAGCCTCAAAATTAGACAAGTTGCTGATCAAAAACAATGTTGGCATCATTTTTCTATATGCGACAACAGCTATCAACGATTAAGTCATACACACGCACGCTAGGAGGAAAAAAATCAAGATTTCAGGGCTGGGAAGATCTATTTTATGGCTGCGTTATTTATGAGTTTGTCGTTGAAGAACATGTGTGAGAGGAATTGGGCAAAATTTTCTACGTTTGTTAAAGGGAGACCTGGTGAAAAATCTTGGGGGGGGGGGAGGGGGGTGCGGAAGCTCGCTGCTACAGGCTAAGGCCATCTACACTCTAATATCTATTTCATCCATTACAGCTCTCAACTCTCAAGCAACAACTTTGAATAAAGATCTCAAGCAACCACCTCCCCACATCACGCCATCACCCGCACGAAGAGCTCTCATAGCAGAAGAGGAAACTATTCTGAAGCAGGTAACTCCCTTGTAGCATGCAACTGTTGAGAAAACATTCACAGGCAGAACGCGGCTCTGAACAAAGAACTGAAACGGTTGCACCTCTCTCGGTCTCCCACCACCCTTTTGACGAAAATACTCAGCGAAGGATTAATCCCGAGCCAAATTTCAGGGAAGATACTATGTTTTCCTACATGTTATTTTTATGCTTCGTTGTGTTAACTTCCCATATGAGTAGCTAAATCCCGTGTATTTGAGATTCGATGAACCCTACCGAGATTGTTCGTATGTTTACGTATTGTGGTTTTTGGCTATTGTTATGACTTGTTTATGAATCGTATGATTTCAATTATGTCTATATAATTGGAACTATATAGTTATCTTCACCATGTCTATGTGTTTAAGATAGCTTAATCCGGAAAATTGTACACTACGGTCGAGAGAGAGGCGAAGATTAAACCACTCGTAAACGAGTGGAATAAACTCATCGCTAGAGATATGTTGAATTACCCCGCCGGATTAGAGTCAAATCTAATAGCGGTATTCACCGTGTTTTTAATGCGATCTTCAGTTAAGTATTTAGGGAAGCTTGCACGACTATTTGATTCATAGATTAGTTGTGTACGAAGTTTGTATGATAAGGCGCGGTTTCGTTAGTCATATGAACTCGTACGCATGTTGTAGAAATCTGCACGGTCTAATAGATAGCTGAATTCTCATTATATTTGTCAGTCGTTCGGTCGAGCTTTGGATTCGAAGTCTCAAATACTTCGCTTTCATAAAGTCGTCCCAACCCCGTTATCGCTATTTATCAATTTTTTTTTGTGTTTGTCATTATTTATATTTGTATCAAACCAAAAGTATTTACTAGGATATTTGAACGACGGTAAGTATATAGTTCCTTTGGGTTCGATACTCGAATATTTGCCATTTCTATACTATTTTTGATAGGTACACTTGCCTGTTGAGCGTAGGATAGTTCGTCGATATTCGTTTTATTTTTATTAGTCGATCCGCTCGATATTAAGGTTGGATAGGGTTGGGCGTAATCCTTTTTGTTGTTCGACACTTACGTGTTGGCTAAAAAACTAAGTAAACGAACAGAACAAGCTTCATCTTACCAGAGAACAATATCGTATTCTTGAAGGAAGAAAGTTTCGGACATAATCACACCCTAAACCACGTGAGATGTAACTCACAAATACAAACATATGATATGAAAATATTGAATTCATCGTAATGTCTATTTTTAAAATAGAAAGTTAACCTTTTAATAATATTGCAAAACTAGACAATTCAATTTATTATTTTTTTACTTTGACTAAAATTACAATTCCACACTCTCATTACTACAAATATGCAACATTTTATCTTCATCGGCTACACAATCCTTATGTATGCCCAAAGCGAAAAGTCGGACATAAACGACGACGATATTCATTTGAAATGGATCGAAAGTCTCGGGTCAGTGGAAATTTATGATGAATTGTGACAACTTTACAGAATTATTGTTAGATATTTCTTGTTTGAATGTTTTATGAAAGACCATATTTGAATATTATGCAACATTGCTTTCTTCACGTTTTCTCGCCTTTAAATTTTTCTATTCAAAGGAACGTTCGAATAGGTATTCTTGTTCTTCTGATCTTCTTTATATTTTTAAGTATAAAATAATAATAATGATAATAATAATAATAAAAGAATGATATTCTATATGATGCAAGAGATTCCCGTCGTCTGCAAGGCGGAGGGAACTAAATTTTAAATAAAATGTTTTAATTGAATTTATAAAATATTGCTTATTTGTAGTAATGAGAGTAAGGAATCGTAATTTTAAGTAATTTGTGGTCAAAGTAAAAAAATAATAATTAAAATTGAACAGTTATTTAGTTTTGCGTTAAAAAAATAATTATATTTGCAATTTTATTTTCAAAATATCTCTATTTTTGTCTTTCTCTCTCTTATAATGTTATGGACATTCGTCTGAAAACAAATTTGACTGATATGGTTTGTCCAAAATTGTTAGGAATAACAATTTCAGCAAAACCTCTATAAATAATACTCTATAAATTAATAACTCTCTAAAATAATAAAATTTTCCGGTCCCGACTTGGGTCTTTGTTAAAAATCATCAAATTCGATAAGATAATAATAAAATAATTTTTCAAAAAATTCCTTTATAAATATTAGGTCCCATTAAAACTCTAAATTAATAATTGAAAAAATTACAATTATAAATTATGGTAATTTGCTAAAATAAGAGTCAATTTGTTACTAGATTTCTTAAATTTCAATCTAATTGGATTTCGTCCCTAACTTTTTTAATTCAGTCAATAGTTTCAATGTCGAGTTCTCTAGCTGCAACAAAAAATTATGAAGGGTTGTTGCCACCATTTTGTGTCGCTTAAATATGCCCACCTTCTGAAAGTTGGGTGGACTATACTCCAATGATATCCTGAGAGCATTTGATATTGTACCTTGACTAATTTTCAAACGATATTTTTCATTAATTCACCTTGTAAATCGTTTTGAGTACAAGAATATTATTAATGAAAGATATTTGAATTCATTTATCGTCAATACATTCTAAATTTATTGAAGATAAAGAGTCTCTCTTTTAAGTAATAAAATATTAATTTATCGATATATTAATATCTCTTTAAATTAATAGAATTCCATTGTCCCAATGTTATTAATTTATGGAGGTTTTACTGTATATTATATCATATCAAATAATTTGTGATAACAATAAAGAAGTTTGCGACTGCTCTCACTGGGCCGTATAAACGAGGACCATATTTAAATGGGATGTTCCAAAAGTATGACCAAGAAATTTTTGATGACATTCGCATCTCATAGTAGCTTAAATTTTCATAAACCACCAAATTACTTCAGCTACTCTGTAATATATTTTTTTACCGTTCAAGTTTTTGTTTTTTCTTTCCCCTTTTCCTGCTTGTGTTAACGTAGCTTTTTTATTTATTGTGAAGGAATAACCATTACATTTCAGTATAGGTGGTTCTAACATCGATTGTACCCGTCTTGATCTATTCTAAAGTTTCAAGAAATAGGATTGGACCATAGTTTAGTTTCAACCAACCCTATCAATTTCATACTTAATTCATTTTCCTTCAACGATCACGATTATTCGTTAACTCTAGTTAGTACTTAGTGAATGCAAAGTTGTATAATTATGATGGGATTAATATTAATGAATTTTTGGCTCATGATAGTGCCTCCACTCTTTTCATACTACTCTCGACATTCATATCAACTCTCTTTTCATAGGCAAGAAAAAAAAAATACAGTAAAACTAAACTCTCAGCACTCATTTCACCTCGTATTGGGTGTGCAAAAGAAAAGTGACGCCAGAATAGAATAAAACTAAATTTGGGTCCTTACAACTAAATTTTTTCATGCCAGGACCTGAATCTTAATTGAAAATTTTGATGGGTCTGAAATGAAAATTTCCCTAAATTACGAAGCAAAGTAAGTAAAAAATTAAGACAAATCCCCAGACATCTTCACCTCGGTAACATGCATATTTATATATTCCAAATGAAACCGAAAAAGAGCACACAAACGTCGGCATGAATAGTTTCAACAATAAAAAACAATAAGGAAAAGAGAAGAGAGCAATTAATTGTAGAGCATATAACACTTCATCAAAAGACTATTCAATTATTTAACTAAAGCCAACCCACGAATAGAATAAAAGTTTCGCCCATCGATCCTCCATTGACTTCCTTTTTATAATCATCTGTGAAATTTATTACCTTGTTATCATCACTGTAATAACAAATCGACCATCACTAGAATAAGGATCGACAGTGGAGCAAGCCCTAAACAGAATTTTGAGATCGAACCCGAATAATATCCATAAATCGGATATATATTATTACTAGGAGGACCATTTATGTAACTATAAGGTGGGTTCGGAGGGTAGTATTGTCCTCCTCCACCACAACCACCACTGCAAGGTGGTGGAGGGCATTCACTAACCGGCGGTGACGGCGGCGGTTTTACCGGCGGCGGCGGCGGTGGTGGGTTACAAGGGGTGTTACAAGGGCAGCTTCCACACTTGTTCTCTGCGTTACCCTCATTAAGTTTTCTTGAATGAATGGTTGTTTTTTCGGTTCTAACCATGGTTGATAACATGCAAAGCAATATAGTGAAAGAAAGAAGTTTGAGAAGCTTCGCCATAAGAAAATTCTACCTTTCTCAAATCTTGATGATCTTTTTTTTTTTTTTTGAGTGGGACTAGCGTGGAGGGCAATTTTTATACTAGGTTAGGTATATTTTGTGTAGGGAGGGATTAATATAAGGAATGGTTTTGCAAGGGAAGTCTTGTTATGGTCTTGTCTTCTATATAATATAGGAAATTGAAGGGAAGAGAGTTGAAAATCTCGGAATCATTAAAAAGGTTGTAAAATATCACCGTAATTACAGAAGCTGTTGGTACTTTATCTTTGTGAAAATATAGGTGGATAGTATTGACATCAAAATTATAATTTCTGAAAATATAATAACTATAAGTGATATATAGGTGGATATATTGATACTGCTATATATACCAAAAGACTCAAAATACGGAAAATATAATAACTATAAGTGATATATAGGTGGATATATTGATATTGCTATATATACCAAAAGACTCAAAATACGGAAAATATAATAACTATAAGTGATATATAGGTGAATATTTTCTATCCTTGATTGAATTTGTACTTGAGTTTTTGACATGTTTATGCAAGGAAGTTTTCTTGATTTGTAATTTTTTTTCTTAGACGCTAGCTTTAATCTATATAAGGCAATTTGGGTCGATTCAAAGCCATAACGGACATATCCTGATTAAGGTCATTGATTAAAAAGATTGGTCAATTCTATTTAATAAGATTGAACCCCTAATAACCATAATAATGTTTATTAAGTTTCGCTTGTGGATTCGTTTATTACGAGGAAACGTATTATTCAACGAACGTGTTGTTGAGCATGAAATATCAAAAGTAAATACGTGGATGGATATTATTTAGAATGATGTTAAAAAAATTTGTGTTTTAAGTAGAGAACAGATGTTGAGAAAATGAAAAGTGATTATTTTATCGACTAAAATGACTGTTGTAACATCTTATTTTGGGAATTTAATGTGTGAAATTTTTATATACTGAGTGACGTGTGCATTTAACAAAATAAAGCTTATCAGTGGCGTCTGGTTGTTTTAGAGCCCTGGCATTATTGTTGATGCTTAGTCACTTAGGCATATGAATTAAAAAGATATTGTTTTTCAAAAAAATGAATTAACAAGATATTTAAAGTAACTATGATCTTATAATTTTCTATGCTTCCCTGCTTACAGGGGCGGATCTAGGATTTTTTGACCGGGGGGGCTGTAACAAAAATTGGCGTGGGTCACAAGACAATGTAGAAAATAATTTTCATTTGACATCTTATTAAAAAAGATTACCAATTAAATACATTTTTCATTGAGAAATATGAATATTAAAATAAATACTTACACCATGATTATCAATATAAAATAAATAAATCAATCGTAATGTTAATGGAGATCGAACAGCCACAACATGTCACGATACTAATATAACGAAGTGCGACGTGATATCAAAGCTTTCTTTACGTTTTTATTATATAATATTAATATACTACAAAAAAAATAGAGTATGAAATTTTAAATGGATAGTGAAAATAATTAGAAATGTAAAAAGAAAATTAAATCAAATAAGATAGTAGCTAAATGTATATTATTATGAGAAACGAGACATGATTGTATGATATATTAGTTGAAACGACTTAAATTGTCATTTGATTTATTATTTACAAAATTTTTAGACATAAAATAATTAAGATCGTTATGATTTTTTTGATTTTTTAGTTAAAATAATTATTAAAATAGTGTATTAGTTGGGACTTCTACACTTAAATACCTACATCAATAAAAATTAAACAGTTTAGTCCCTTGTCAGTGTAATTTTTAACCTAGGTACCTAGTTGAATTTTATTTTACTTATAGGTACCTAACTGACGAATTTACCCCTAGTAGAACTGGTTTTTTACATCTCTTACCTTATTTCTTAATTCACGTTCGATCGCTCCTAAAAAAGAGAAAAAATCTCACAGCCCCAAACCAAATCGCGCGATTGCTTGCCAGAAATCGACCCGGGTTTTCTTGGCTTCAGATTCTACGTCGTCTGTCCACTCGTTCGTCGTTGTATTCCCTTCTGAAATCGATTGGTAAGTCATTCACAGTATTACCGTAAGTGGTCGCATTTCGTCACGATTAGGGTTCTTTTGTGCGTGTTTTTGGAATGACATTAATTTGTTGGTCGATTAGGATTTTTTTTGTGCGTGTATTTCGTCATGGCTGCTTGATTTGAGGTTTTTTTGGAATGGGTCGATTTTGGTTTTTTCGAATGGGGTCAATTTGTTGTGGTACTATATCGTAACTGCATTTGGTACCCTCTGTTTTGGCATATTGATACCCCTTGTATGAATAAAATGGTACTGCTTGCCAAAAGTGGTCGAATGGGGTCAATTTTTTGGTACTACATTATCACTGCATTAGGTACTCTCTGTTTAGGCAAATTGGTATCCCTTATGTGAGTAAAATGGTACTGCTTGTTAACATTGGTTTTATCGACTGTGGTCAATTTGTTTTGGTACTACATTATCACTGCATTTGGTACTCTCTGTTTGAGAAAATTGGTACCCCTTGTGTGAATAAAATGGTACTACTTGTTAACTGGTTTTTTTGAATGAGGTCAATTTGTTTTGGTACTACATTATGATTGAATTTGGTACCATCTGTTTGGGAAAATTGGTACTCCTTGTGTGAATAAAATGGCACTGCTTGTTAGAAGTGGGTTTTTCGAAAATGGGGTCAATTTTTTTTGGTACAACATTATCACTGCATTTGGTACCCTCTGTTTCGGTAAATTGGTATCCCTTGTGTGAACGAAATAGTACTGCTTCTTAACAGTGTTTTTCGAAAATGGGGTCATTTTTTTTAGTACTACATTATCACTGCATTTGGTACCCTCTGTTTGGCCAAATTGGTACCCGTTGTGTGAATAAAATGGTTCTGCATTTGGTATCTATGTAAGAAGACCGTGGATCCATAGTTTAACCCGCCCCTATTTGGCGACGTAGACTGCGGGGTGCATGCTTGTTTAACCATAGAGGTGTACGTTGTCGACACCCAAGAGAAATATGGCAAAGAAGTAAACATGGATGTGTATCGTGCTTCTATGGCTGCTCGCATTTTACGTGACGAGCGTAGTTGTAGGCTAGATCTTTTTCAGTAAGTTTCTTGGATATGCTGTCAGACTCTTTGGAGACTGTGTTGTTTAGTTTGGTCAACTTATTTTTGAGTTGGGGATGGGACTGTTTGGAGACCTTTGGTTGTTTATGTTGGTTTTCTTTTGTACTGTGTTGTGTTGTTCTACGACTGTCCGTAATTTATGCAGTACCATATATTGTATGACCGCATCTTATCTTTTACGTACAGAGTACCAGAATATGCAGGTTAACCGTACCTTATATATCGCACATGAAGTACCTTATCTGTTGTACCATTACCATACCTTAAATTTACATATGTAGTACCATAACCTGAAATTTTACCGTATCCATACGTACTATACGGTAACCAGATATGCAAGTATACCGTACCGTATCGCTTACATATAGAGTACTGTAATATGCATGTTAACCGTACCATTACGTAAATATATACCGTACCTTATATATCGCACCTGAAGTACCTTATCTGTTGTACACTAAGGTACCTTGTGTTTTACAGAAGGTACCTTATCATTTACCTTTATAGTACCATAACCTGCAGGTCATATCTATAATTACACATTTACAGTACCCGGATATGAAAGTATATCGTACCATTTGTTATACGATCGAAAAATAAGTACATTCCTAATCGAATCACGTTGTCCTGCGTGATTTGGCAATACCTAACAATAACGAAATGAAAAAATATATGAAAGCCTAATGCACCGAATTTCCAGATGTAGCACTCACCACATTATTCAAATTATGTTGTAGATGTTCTTGTTTGTATCCTTATACTATAATGAATCTTGGTATTCTAAGATTTAATTCATGCGTGCGGGGCCTAATGCACCGAATTTGATCTGAAACGTATTTAATACTATATATTACTGTTCTACGTTGGTTCGAGATGAAAAAGTAATTCGATCGACGTCGAAAAATACTAACCCTAGTATGACGTATCATATATACAAGGGACACCGTACCTTAAATAGCTTTGTAGGGGTACTTGTCGTTTTGTTTGAAGCGTATCAACGCAGACACGGTTGCAGTACCCAAAATTACATATGACATGAAACATTTTATGAAAGCCACCGACATGCAGATGACATGTCTTTTTTGATTTAATACCTTGTATGTCAGTCTCTGTCCACTCATGACAGAGAAAACGTCAGAAGACTGTCCACTCATGACAAAAATGTCAGAAAAGTGTGCAATGGTTACAGAAAAAGTCAGAAATTGTCTATTCCTTTATCCACATCAACATCTGCTGAAATGCTTTCTTTCTGACGAAATATAGCCAACTCTTAAATTCAAAGTCTTACTTTATTTTATACGGTACCAACTTCTGAAACGATACAGTACCCTATGTTGTACACTTACAGTACCTAAATGACCTACATTACAGTACCAAAGTTGCGTATATTAACGTACCAAATTGGCATATGTTACAGTACCAAGTTCGCTTATATTACTACCATGTTGGCATATCTTACGGTATCAATGGTATATTACAGTACCAAATATGCATATCGTAGGGTACCAAATGTGCATATCGTAGGGTACCAAACTAGCATATGTTACAGTACCAAACATGCATATATTACGGTACCAAATTTACATATATTACAGTGCAAAATTTGCATATCTTACGGTATATATTATTGAACCTTGTTGTCATATATTACAGTACTTTGTTGGCTTATATTACGGTACCTTGTTGGCATTTATTACAGTACCTTGTTATCATATATTACAACACCAAATTGGCATATATTACAGTACCTTGTTGGTATATATTAATGTACCTTGTTGTCATATATTACAGAACCTTGTTGGCATATATTACGGTATCTTACTGGCCTTTATTACAGTACCTTGTTATCATATATTACAGTACCAAATTGGCATATATTACAGTACCTTGTTGGCATCATTTAGACAAAAACAATGTCCGTATCCTATTGACACTGGATGTTCTATTGATACGGCTTCTCTACAAATACGACGATTATTATGGTATTTCCCACATATTTTGCACTTGTTGGATGTTCTATCTACCTGAGAAGGAATCCTCCGCGTCTTTCGGCGATCGGGAAGAATACGAATGTCCGGGTCACGAATAAAATTACCATCATCGGTTTGAGCATTCATCTCGTGCGTCGTCGCGTCATTGATCGTGACTAAGAATGAATCCCTTTTTATACTCACACAATGCAAATAACGTTTCGCCACTAACCAAACTTGTAGACGGCATATTTTCAAATAATATGGCAACATGTATAAATGGTACGGCTGTATAGTTTGCTATGGTACTGCGTACGCGTACATCTTGGTATCGTATAGAGATGTACAATGGTACGTAATAAACATAACAAATGGTACGTAATATACATAACAAATGGTAACGTCGTAACAGTCCTATAAAAAAAATTCAAAATCACGATGGATTAGCCTCAATAACTATCAAATCTTAACATCCCACCCATATATCGAGTTCTTGGATCGCATTCAGCTCCAGATTTGGGCTAAACGTTGAACAAACGAGTGCAATCGATTAACCAAACCTAAAGCAAAATAAAAGCTTACCTAGCAAAATTGAGACCCAATTTCGAGAACCCAACGTTCAAGAGGCTCGTCGATCGTTGTTCGGCGCCGGCACGAGCCGGAAGGAGGTGGTCGGCAAGAAGAAAAACGTCGACGGCGGGATGGAGCTTGATAATTGCAGAGAAAAAAAAACTGAAATGAAACTGTAAATCAACAAATAAGGGTATTTTGGTAATATTACGTGATTAGGTACCTATCTGTAAGATTTTTATTCAAATGGGTACCTAGATTAAAAAGATGTCTGACAAGGGACTGAAGTGACTTTTTTGTTTCCTATTAGGTATTTATGTGTTGATTCCCGTTAGTTAAATATGTATAGAATTAACATTAATTAAAACGATTACTTGTATGATATTTTAAAATTGTTGATTGATTATTAGTTAAAATATGTTAAAATTTTTAAAAGTAATTAAAATCATTAATAGACTTATGATTCATTAGTTAAACAATAATGATAAACTAATGTATTAGTTAACAAACAGTCAACATAAATAAATACTAAGTCAAAATAAAGAAATTAGTTCCAAAGGAGGATTCGAACCACGAAACAAAATGTCATATCAACCAACCACCTAGGTAACGACCACGCTACTGACCATTTCGTTATCAAATGTTGAACTTGTTAAATATATATATACAATATACAACATATAGTAAAAGTTTCGAAAATTCCCGGACTGTAGATCCGCCACTGCCTGCTTATTATTTAATCTTCATGCAATACACTTCAAAACGACTAAATAAAAATTGAGCCGTTAACTCAAGAAACTATAAAAACAAATGAGATATTTCTACAAAGAGAATTATAAACTAAGACATAAAATATACTTTCATATACAAATATGTTTTCTGCAAACACAAATATTGACGTTAAAAGAAAGAAACATAAAAAATATCTTTAGGCTCCCCTCCAAGAGATGGAATATACCATTTGTCCATATCGCTAGTTAGACCTTAGATTCATCGTCTGTTCAACCTTAACACACCACTGTCGACGATGCACCGTGAGAATATTTTATAATTAATTCTTGACAACATACGGTGTGCTATCTCACTAACAAAATAATCCGATCAATTCAAAGAAAAATAAAATTGTTTTCCTTACAGAGATTAGTGAATTAGCTAAGCTGCTTCACATGCGAATCCACCTTCCAAAACGACGTGCACACACAATAAGAAAGGTTCACTGTTTGTAGTTGATGGTTTAATAATATATAATAATGTATGCTTCAGGCAAAACCTAGGACATGTTAGAGAAAAATAGCAATTAATAATAACGGTATAACTCTACTCAAGAAAGATTATATATAGCTGAAAACTTCATAATGTTATATATAGCTGAAAACTACATAAGGTTATAATTATAAAAGAAGTCTACTAAATTTTCATTATAAGATGGAAGTTGAGCATACCACGTCACTCGTGAATTGTGACTGAAGGTAATAAAAAATGCATATAAACAAGACACGAAAGTCCTTCGCAAAACTGCCCATAATCTCAAATACGATCAAGATGGTAATTCAATAAGGCAAAAGAATCATTTAACGGGAAAATAAAAGAAATATAACTCTATATGTGTAAATATAAACTCTAACCGAGGGCTGGTTTTCCGACAAGTTAATATTCAAGGTCGAACAGACAACGAAGCAAAGGTTAACTGCAGCGAAGATTTTGGCTTTCATTTGAGAAGAACAATACTACAATGAAATCTCTTACAATATCACTTTCAAGAAAATAATAGAGATAATAAATGAGAGCCTTCGTGTCATAATTAGTGTGTGTGGACTGTGTGTGTGTCGTGGTTTGAGTATCTATTTACCTGTGATTTATATTGCTGTGAGGTCGTGTTGAAACCAAGACAAGATAGTTCAGTTCACAGCTTGTGCTTTCAAGAGCTGATTAATAAAGAGAGACTCGAAGAAGAAGCGTGGCACGCTTATTTAAGCGCGGGGAATTTTAAAACTGATCCTCACTTATAAAGTCGTCGGTTCAAGTGGCGTTTTATTTGACAAGAGATAACAGGCCCGCTAATTGGTTATTTTGGCGCCATTATATATTTCTATTCAACAGCTCATTTGAATTCCATTCAATTCGTGTGAGTAATGCACTGTGTGTATGTGTGCGTACTGTTCTTCTTCTCTGTAATTGTAGAAAGAGCAAATCAATAAGAAGAACGTTGCTCCGTGGACGTAGGATCGATTGTATCCGAACCACGTAAATTGTGTTCTCAATCTCACAAACTTCTTATGGTATCAGAGCGATAATCAAGCTGCGATTCATCGATTCTTTGATTAAGCCAATATGGAAGAAAATTCAAGCTCTTCTCAAACGACTGCGCCGGGAGCAACAGACAACTCCTCTGTCCCTTCGTTCTTGAACAATCCCTATTTCTTGAGCGCAGGGGATACCTCTGGACAGTTGCTAGTTCATGAGCAATTAACGGGAGATAACTATGCAACGTGGAGTCGGGCGATGCTAATTGCCCTAATTGGCAGAAACAAGGAAGGATTCGTTAACGGGGACATTGTGTTCCGCAGCTGACCAAGGAACCATTTCTGCGTGGAAGCGTAACAACAATATAGTAATTTCTTGGATTCTCAATTCCGTATCGAAGGAAATATCAGCCAGTGTTCTTTATAATTCAACAGCTCGAGATGTCTGGATTGATCTGCAAGAAAGTTTCGGGCAAACTAATAAGCCTAGAATCTTTCAGATCAAGAAAGAGCTGATGAATCTGAATCAAGGTGCGCAGAGTGTGGCTACTTATTTTACTAGACTCAAGACCTTATGGGATGAGATGATGAATTATAAACCAGTTGGACAGTGCACATGTGGTGGTTTGAAGGAATTAAAGATCTATCAGAACGAGGAGTACGTGATGACATTCTTGATGGGGCTGCACGAATCTTATGCCCAAGTCAGGGGCCAAATTCTGCTTATGGACCCCTTGCCGCCTATTAACAAAGTGTTTTCCCTGATGGTGCAAGAAGAAAGACAACGATCTATGGCTTCAGGGAGTGCACGAGGTTGGGAGGAGCAACACAGCAGTATGGCCATGTTAGCAGCAAAAGGGGAGCAAGACTATTCCAGGAAACCTCATAACAGCTTCAAGAAGGAGTTGAACAGGGCTGTGTGTACCCATTGCAACAAGAAGGGACACACGACAGAGACTTGCTATCAATTGCATGGATATCCCCCCGGTTTCAGACAAGGAGGGAGATTCAAGGGGTCAAGAGTGAATCAGCTCTCAATAGAGGCAACACAGCCCAGTCTAGTTCCTCATTCTGCATCAGCAGCTGTACCAGGAACCATGGTTCATCTGCAGTTGAACCCTTCACAGCACGAAAACCTGAAGATTTTGCCCAACCAACAGGGTGTTAGCCAGCAGCTGGGCAGAACAGATCAGATGCAGTCCAATGAGGGGCCAGTAGGTAAGGCAACAGGTACTTGTTTTACATTCAATTTACCTGTTCTGTCGGGCTTAAACTGTTGGGTGTTAGATTCGGGAGCCACGAGGCATGTGTGTGGCAATGAGAATTTATTGAGTGATATGCATGTTATAGAGGTTGCCAGAGTCATTCTGCCCAACAATTCTGTGATAAATGTCAGCAAAGCAGGGACCTTTAGGCTAAACCAATTCATAGAATTGACTGATGTTTTATGTGTTCCTCAGTTTCAGTTTAACTTGATCTCAGTGAGCAGCTTAGCTAACAACAATCCTTGTAGGTTTGTTTTTGAAGCTAATGGATTTTTGGTACAGGATCTTTCACACGGAGTGATTGGGAGGGGTGACCAGATAGCCGGTTTATACATATTCAAAACAAGCCATGTGTCTGATTCTGTAAATCATTTTCCTGTCTCTGTTTTCCTGAATAATCTCTCTATTGATCTATGGCATAGTAGGTTAGGACACCCTTCGGATAAAGTCTTGAATGTCCTTAAACCGTGTCTGAAACATTCAGCTCAAGCCTCAACCAGCTATTGCAAAATCTGCCCCATAGGGAAGCAGAGAAGAAATGCATTTCCTAGTAATTCTAGAACAGTTTGCAGTATGTTTGATCTTGTGCACTGCGATGCATGGGGTCCCTTCAATACACCATCCCACTTGGGGCACCAATACTTTGTAACTATAGTAGATGACTATTCAAGGTACACTTGGATCTTTTTAGTTAAACAGAAATCAGAGGTCAGTTCAGTGATACCTTTCTTCCTAGCTTTAGTTGAAACACAATTTGAGTGTAAGATAAAGACCATAAGAACGGATAATGCAAAGGAATTTAACCTATCTAGTTTATACAAAACCAAGGGCATCATACACCATCTTTCATGTGTACAAACACCACAGCAGAATGCTGTGGTGGAAAGAAAACATCAGCACCTGCTGAATGTTGCTCGAAATCTATATTTCCAGTCAGGAATACCCTTACAATACTGGTCAGAATGCGTGTTAACAGCAGCCCATCTCATTAATAGAACACCTTCTGCTACTTTAGGGAACAAATGTCCTTACCAGTTGCTATACCAGAAACCAGTTAATTACAGCTCTCTTCGAGCTTTTGGTTGTTTGTGTTATTGCTCCACTCTTAGTGCAGGTAGGAGGAAGATTGATCCACGTGCTAAGGAGTGTGTCTTCATTGGTTATCCTAATGGGGTCAAGGGCTACAAATTGCTTGATTTGATGACAAGGGAAATCATAATATCCAGGGATGTGCAATTCTTAGAAACTGAGTTCCCCTTCCAGAAACAAACAGCCCCATCATCAGACTCTGAAGATCCATTTCCCTCTCATGTCCTGCCCAAACCTCATACCTTGGATGATAACATGTGCCAGGAAATGCACCCTTCTCAGCCAGTCCCACCAGCAACCAGGGAGCACAGTGGTTCTGCATCAGAAGGCAGTCAGCCAGCAAGGGAGCACACTGATTCTGCATCAGAAGGTAGTATGCCAGCAAACAGCTCAGCCTCACACCAAGAAGACATGCCCAACCCAGACCAGAATCACATGGAACCATTGCATGAGTTTTCACCCACAGAGGCTGGAGCAAGGACAGACCTGCAGGCACCTGGAACAGTCAGAAAATAGCAAAGCAAAAGGCCCTTGTACCTTAAGGACTTCCACTGCAAATACCATGAGTGACAGAAAAGTGCTGTATCCTATGCCAACTGTGCCAATGCACCAAGAATTACCAGGACAATCCCAGACCTTTACACATGCTATCACCTTGGCAGTGGAGCCCAAACATTTCACTCAAGCTGTGAAGTCAGAGCAGTGGCTCCACGCAATGCATGAGGAGTTGCAAGCATTGGAAGATAACACCACATGGTCCATAGTCCCACTGCCCTTGGGAAAGAAAACAATTGGGAATCGTTGGGTATATAAGCTCAAGTTGAACTCAGCAGGGGAGGTTGATAAACACAAGGCGAGGCTCGTGGCCAAGGGGTATGACCAAAGAGAGGGGGTTGATTACATCGACACCTTCGCACCCGTCGCCAAACCAAACACCATCAAGATCATACTCGCCTTAGCAGCCAAGTTGAAATGGAACCTGATACAAATGGATGTTAATAATGCGTTTCTCAACGGGGAGCTCACAGAGGAAGTCTACATGGACTTACCACAAGGATTCCATGACAGATATCAGAAAGCTTATCCTGGAAACTCTCAGCCGACAGCTGCTGGCAAATTGGTATGCAGATTGCATACGTCGCTTTATGGACTCAAGCAGGCTTCAAGGCAATGGAATATCAAGTTTACAGATGCAGTTAAGGCCAATGGTTTTAAGCAAACAGAGTCGGATCATACCCTATTTCTAAAGGGAAGCGGAGATCAGCTAGTGGTACTTTTAGTTTATGTGGATGACAAAATAGTAGCTGGACCATCTCTTGAGCAGATTCAACGGACAAAATCCTTCCTAACCAGTTGTTTTAAGGTGAAAGACCTCGGTGAGCTGAAGTATTTCCTTGGGATATAGGTGGCTAGGAATGAAACGGGTATCTATCTTACCCAAAGGCAATACATCTTGCAGCTCCTTGAAGATACAGGTTACACAAATGCGAAGCCCTTGTCCACACCAATGAATCCCAATCAGAAAGTCATGGCAGAGGATGGTGACTTGCTGTCTGACCCTTTCCAGTACAGACGACTAGTAGGCCGAATGCTTTACCTTACTTTTACAAGGCCGGATATATGCTACGCAGTCCACAGGTTGAGCCAATTCATGTCTGCGCCAAGGACCTCCCATCTGATGGCAGCCCATCATTTGCTGCGGTATCTCAAGGCTACTCCAGGACAGGGGTTACACATGTCCTCTGATCAGAATCTTTCCCTTCGAGCCTTCGCCGATGCAGACTGGGCTGCTTGCCGTGACATGAGGAAGTCAATCACTGGATATTGTACATTCCTGGGAGATTCTTTGATAACCTGGAAATCGAAGAAACAAGCCACCGTGTCAAGATCCTCGACGGAAGCCGAATATAGGGCATTAGGTTCTGTGGTGGCCGAAGTCCTTTGGGTCCAATATCTGCTCAAGGAACTGCACTTCGATAGGATTAATGCGCCAGTGGTTTACTGTGACAATCTATCAGCCCTGAGATTAGCCTCAAATCCCAAATTTCATGAGCGATCGAAGCACATTGAGATTGATTGCCATTTCATACGGCATCATGTCCTCAATGGCTCGATCAAGCTTCTCCCGGTTCGGTCTGAACACCAATTGGCCGACATGTTCACCAAAGCCCTCACAGGGCCACAGCTCCAGCATCTTATGCTCAAGATGTCCATCATCGATTTGTGCCGTACATCTTGTGGGGGGCTGTTGAAACCAAGACAAGATAGTTCAGTTCACAGCTTGTGCTTTCAAGAGCTGATTAATAAAGAGAGACTCGAAGAAGAAGCGTGGCACGCTTATTTAAGCGCGGGGAATTTTAAAACTGATCCTCACTTATAAAGTCGTCGGTTCAAGTGGCGTTTTATTTGACAAGAGATAACAGGCCCGCTAATTGGTTATTTTGGCGCCAATTATATATTTCTATTCAGCAGCTCATTTGAATTCCATTCAATTCGTGTGAGTAATGCACTGTGTGTATGTGTGCGTACTGTTCTTCTTCTCTGTAATTGTAGAAAGAGCAAATCAATAAGAAGAACGTTGCTCCGTGGACGTAGGATCGGTTGTATCCGAACCACGTAAATTGTGTTCTCAATCTCACAAACTTCTTAGGTCGTGAGTAGACTCGTGTGAAGTAATATTAAGAAATTCGTCGCACGTGGCGGGAAAGAGAGACTTTGACCGACTGGTGAGATTTAATTCGTGCTTTAACAACCAATAATTCTCATCGATCTACTTTATTTTTTCCTTTTCATTTCTAGTAAATTTTTGGTTTGATTGGGTCCATACTTTTATTTTATTTTTCATAAAAATCTATGAGATGTGGAGAATTTCAAAAAGAAGTATATAATTAACTTCACAATACGGCCGAAAAAAAACTTTAAATGCAAGAGAAATTATTATGTGTACCAGGTATAGAATAAGGTTTGTGGGGTCAAAGAACAAATTGTAATAGCTCCATAATTCAACGATGAAAGTAATTCCAAGAATCAGGCCATATCTGAAAATAATTTAATAACAATACTGTTATGAAGACTAATCACTAAATATAGCTCAAATTAATTACCGACTTCGCGTGGGCTTGGAAATCTCATCTAACACCATACAAGAATAGATAGACACTCATCCTCGTGCATGCTGAAACATTTGGGGGTAAGTATATATGGGGAAATTTACAATAATTAATAAAATAGCATAATATAAGACTAAATTATACTTGCGAAATTTATGTGGACGTGAGTGCGTGCTAGAGCAAGTGCTTATTATAATTAAAAAAAAAGGTGAATTATCCTGTTATAACTCTATTGTTGCATTACATATTCAAATTTGATGAAAAAATTACGCAGGAATGAAGGACTTACTTCATTATTATTATTATTATTATTATTATTATTATTATTATTATTATTATTATTATTATAATTTATAGAGAACTTAGGTCGTCGGCTTATTTATGCGTGGCTTCTACCAAACTGCCACCGAACCATGTAAGAAGTCGAAGTCCACCCCACAAAAATGATCTTGCAATAATGTGATGGACTTCAACTTCTTAATTAACTTTAACTAATTCTTAACATATCGTGTGATACGTGCTTTAGAAAAAGAAATGAAATGAATAAACGAGCCTAATACTTAAGAGACGGTTGGTCGTTGGTGTCGGTTATTTATGGTCATGGGTAAATGTTTCAAATATAAATATGGGGGCATCGAACGAGTTATCAAATAGATGTGGTGGTCTCTGTTATTACATAACATGATATAACTTCGTAAACTAGTGATTATTTAGCTGTCATGTACAAATTGAAATATTCAATCATGATCAACGTTTTCCTATTCCAAGTTCTTCCGAGTCAATAAAATGTGCAAATAGAGATTGAAGCAAGGGAAAATGCAAGATCAACAAAATGTAATCGAATTGGTAGAGCTTATGTTTAAGGAAGACATACGCTTTAAGACATCATACACTTCGATATATATCACTGCGACATTCTCAATGACCAACGACCTTCTCTATGACCTCGAAAGACACCGATAACGGAAGCTTTTCAACATTGCATCAAAATATTTTAAGTGTATGTACGATTGAGAATCTCTACTTCATTCAATTCAACATAAGCTCCACCAAGTTGATTATAATAGCATCATCGTTTGGGCTTTCGATGTACAGATGAGCTTCTTCTTGACTCCAGGAATGGATCAAGAATGATAATTTTCAGTTAATTTATAGATATAAACAGTGTTTGTTCTTCTGCATTGCACCGATTCAAACCATAAGGGAACAATATAAATCCTTACGAGGTGGACTGAACTGATCAAAAGACGCGCCAAATGTGATGATGTGTGTTGTGCTATATATGCTCAGATTAACACTTTTGGTAGAACAATGAATGGTACTTACAGTTAACTGCGTATGTGGGCTTCCTTTCCATGTCAGAAGTTCTTCAAAATCTTTTCTTTTGGAACTCCGTCCGATACAAGAGCAGATGTGACCTCCTTTACCAACAAGATATAAACATTACATATATCAGATTACAATGTAAGAAGTTTTGAGAGTAAGTAATCCTATGATGGTTCCAAAATCACCTTGTAAGAAAACAAACTCAGTAAGTACCAAACCGTTTTTGGAAAAAGAAAGAAAGAAAATACTCAGAGCACTTGAAAAAGTAAGCTACAAACCTCAGCCATCTGCTTTTGGCCACAGAGCACTGCACCTGTAGATTCAGGGCTCAAAGCTCTATCATCTCTAGCAAATGCTGCCTGAAAATTCAGTTAATAGTAACGAGTTGAAGAACATTTTTACATTTCAATTTTTATCAAAATATTTTTTCTGCAGCTTTGACAAACCTGAACGTATCCTCTTTCCCCAGTCCAGGTATTATCAGGCTGGGATAAGACAGGCACAATCTTTACTCCGTAAGATTGCCAATCTGTAAACCTCTCCTGCCATCAATTTACTGTAAGTAATGATCTAGACAGAGAAAGTGTCTCATGTGTGAATTGTAAGAAGATTTCAAGAATGCAATAGCAAACCTGATATGCCATAAAGTTAAGGTTTCTAGCTCCGTAATAGAGCCTAACATCGGATCTTTTATCCGAATCAAAACCCCCTTCGATTAAAGAACGAATAGGGCTGCAAAAGGGAGCAGCAATCAATCAAGAAAAGGTGAAATTTTAAGAGATTGAAGCAAACCAAAACCAGGAATATTGATCGATTTTTTTACCTAATCCCCGACCCAGTGGCAAAAATTAGGACGCTCTGATAACTCTCCGCCGGAGAGATCTCGCCGACGTTGAACCCATTCCCCATGGCGGGGCTCAGCTCCACCACGTCGCCTTTCCCCAACTTACAAAGCTCCTCCGCCGTGGATCCCGCGACGGACTTCACCAGGAACTCGAAGACGCCCTTCTCCGACGCCAGCGACGGAGGAGACGCGATGGCGAGGAACGAAGGTTTGGCGTCGGGGATCTTCAGCCTGAGCTGTATATACTGTCCCGGCTTGGCGTAGGAGCTCGCGAGCTCCGGCGATTCCGAGACGTCGACGGCGATGTTGAAGAGGGATTCTGCGGCGGGGCTGATCTTGAGGAGCGGCGTTTGGGTCCACAGTGTGGTGTCCTGCTTGACGGAGGCAGAGATACGGTGTGTTCGGCGGCGGAGGTGGCGGAGATGGTGGAAGTTGGACGGAGTCATGGAGTGGGAAAGGGGAACATCGCGTTTTTTCAGCGTGGCCGTATGACTGCTGCAACTGATGAGGGAGGTCATTTTTAGGTTATGTTTGTATGGATTCAGAGAAATCGCCGCCGTCTACGGTGGGTGGAGCTCGGAGGATTTTGGGGGTAGTTGTTGAAGTAGGCTCGAAATCTGCTGACTATCCACGTGGGCTTCTCTTGATAAGCTTGTGGGACCATTTTGCCAAATTTTCTGTTCAAGCGAAATGAGGGAAAACCTTTTTATTTATATTTTGTTTAGGATGAAATGAACATTAAAAATATTTCTCAACTAAGCTTTTTAAAAGCGCACATAAAAAAAAAAAATCTAATACATACGTTGGCTGGTCAATGTAGTGTTCTAAAATCAAGAAGAGTTTTTCTAGGACATATTGGATTCGCAGAAATCATCAAACCAATTTTGAATTGGTTCGAGTGGAATGATTTCATCCTATTTTTTGAGTTATGCAGTTCCATTAAGCATAAACAATTCGAACAGTGTCGAAATCTATTTGGAAATGAAGCTAGAAATGATATACAAGGGTTCTTGCATTAATATTGTGAAGAAAAGAACCATTCGAACACAAACACACGGAAAATGAAGCTATCTGTATCATCTCCTCTCATTACATCTTTACGCATTACCAGAAGAAGAAATAAAGAAAAAAAAAAAAGTGTCTGCCGAACCATCATACAACAGCATCATCGACAGGAAATGAAATTATTTTCGAAATCATCACAAAAGAGAAAAAAAAAAAGCACCGAAAATTCTCAGGTAGAAAGACTCCTTGGCAATCTTCTCAGCCTTGGCAATAACCTCATCTATTCCACCAACCATGTAAAACGATTGTTCAGGAAGATCATCATATTTACCATCCAATACACTCTGTTAAATAACACAACATATAATTATTACAACATTTTGACCAGCATTCGTAATTATGACAACATTTTGTTGCAATAACTTACCTCGAAGCTGTTGATGCTCCCCTTCAAGTCGACGTACTTCCCAGGGGCACCCGTGAAGACTTCAGCCACGTGGAAAGGCTGGCTAAGGAATCGCTGAATCTTACGAGCTCGAGCAACGGTCAACTTGTCATCTTCGCTGAGCTCATCCATACCCAAAATGGCGATAATGTCCTGAAGATTCTTATAGTTCTGAAGAACCTTCTGCACCCCACGAGCTGTGTTGTAGTGCTCCTCTCCCAATATATGAGGAGAAAGCATAGGTGAGGTAGAGTTTAGTGGATCCACAGCGGGATAGATACCAAGCTCAGAAATCTGTGCAAAACATATCAAACCCGACCATCGATATCTAAAGGTATGCTTCTGTGACCAAATTCGAGCAAAATGATAAATGGAAATACCTGACGGGATAACACAGTTGTAGCATCCAAGCGAGCGAGGTGGTAGCAGTGGCGGGATCGGTCAAGTCATCAGCTGGGACATAGATGGCTTGCACAGAAGTAATGGAGCCTTTCTTGGTGGTGGTAATACGTTCTTGGAGGCCTCCAAGATCAGTAGCCAAAGTTGGTTGGTAACCCACAACAGAAGGGATACGACCAAGCATGGCAGAAACTTCTGAGTCAGCCTAAGGAAGTTAAATAAGCACATTAACAAACAGCAAGACCCATGCATTTGAGGATAACTTCCATTCGTAAAAAATGCTGGCTTTACTTGGGTGAAGCGGAAAATGTTGTCGATAAAGAGAAGCACGCCTTGCCCTTGGCGTTACAAAAGTGCTCAGCGACGGTCAAACCAGTGAGTCCAATGCGGGCATGGGCACCTGGGGGCTCGTTCAGTTGGCCGTACACAAAGGGCACATTTGCTCTTGGCCTGACGTGGCAATTGAAATTTTGAATGCTATGCGTAAACATTTTTGTTCGATTAGATGGAAGAATAATAAATCTCATTGAATTGAGACCTGCTTTTGACTTAGCTTGATAACACCACTTTCAATCATTTCTCTGTACAAGTCGTTGCCTTCACGAGTACGTTCTCCAACGCCAGCAAACACGGAGAAACCACCTGGCCGAGAAAGAATTAGTGGCATACCAGAACCAAGTGCATTAGGGTTCGAGAAATGACATGTGAAGCACAAAACAGATACCAACCATGAGCTTTGGCCACATTGTTTATCGGTTCCACGACAAGCTTTGTCTTCCCTACACCAGCACCGCCAAACAGCTCAATTTTCCTCCTCTTTGATATGGTGCAAGAAGATCGACCACCTGAAATGAGTACAAATGTGGACAGGAAAACTTGAGAAACAAGATCTCAAAACAATAAATAACCGAATGCCAATGGTGCTAAGAGATCTGTGATAAAACTTAAGGTGAAGTATTCACCTTGATACCAGTGACAAGAATCTGTTGTTCTGTTGCCTGTTCCATGAAAGCTGGAGCTTCACAATGAATGGGCAGAAAGTGCTCATACTCTGCATCATAACCAGTGTGGTTATTAAGGCTACAATCATTTTTTTTAAAACTAATAATTATTGATTTCAATAGAATCAATGTTCAATTTCACTCACTGATATCGCCTTTCTCGTCTATAGGCTCTCCAATAACATTGATGATCCGACCTAGAGTGGCCCTACCAACAGGAACCTGCAAGCAGAAGATATCCCTAATCAATATCATGACACCAAACATTCATCCGAGGCATATCAATTTAATTTCACTATAGCTAAATCTAATCTTCCAATCAAGTAATTCAACGTCAGGAACTGCGTATTTTAACATAGAGAAAAGGAAAGGACTAGGTATCATTGCGCCACTAGGAGCCTAAAAAGTGATGATCAATTACTTCATACACTCAGACAAGGCACAGAAAATCAATTAGTTCATACACTCACAAGGCACAGAAACCTCAAGAGCATAACTATGCAAACATTTATGATAGTAATGCCGCCGCCAAAAAAATCCTATGTATGCGGATAGGCACATAACAAAAAAACAATCCGTGTTCCCAAGTGCAGAAATCCAATCTACAATAGCAATACCGCGACACTTTAAATCAGACCTGAATATTCAAATGAAAATTCGGCAAATTCAACATCCACATAAACGATCAACCTGCATCACATAATTGATTCCCAGAAAGAGCGAAACAATTGTAAATTAATACGAAAATCCCGTTCAATAGTTAATACACAACAGAATCAGATCTGATATTAAGAAAACGGAAAGTTAAGAGAAGAAAACTCACAGTGATAGGTGACCCAGTATTGAACACTGTCCTGTAACCAAGCCCTCAGTCCCGTCCATAGCAATACACCTCACTACATTCTCACCCAAGTGCTGAGCCACCTCAAGCACCAACCTAATCTGATTATCCAAAACCTCCAAACCAGTCAAATCAGATGCAGACCCCGCCGAACGGGATTATCGACCCCATTTCCAACGGAGCGAGATTTAAACGTGTCCTCCCAAATTGGGCCCACCATTTTATTAGTTTTTGTTTTATTTTCTATATAATATTTATCAAATTCACCTTTATAGGCAAAAAATTTCTTTTTTATATATTAATGAGATAATTTTTTATAACTATATATTTGTAACATTGTGTATAATAATAGTATAAAATATAATTTATAATAAATAAATAAAAAAATATTGATAAATTATAAAAAAAAAAATTAAAAATCTTGCCTGTTAGCCCGACCGGCTGGCCCGACCCAGCCATCACAGGGTTTGAGCCTAAGAATATTAGGCCGGTATTCTTCAGGGCCAGCCCGACCTGGCCCGCTAATATCCGGGCAGCCCGCCCAAACTTTCAGCTATAATTGGCATGCTAGGTATGTCGTTGAGTTCACACGACATCTCTTTGAACTGAATAATAATAACTAGCATTTTTGCGCACTGATATATATATATATATATATATATATTGTAAAATAATTAATAACTAAATATAAGTGCAAAAATGAGGATATAAAAATGTCAGTTTATCATAAGATCTGAGACTTGATAAAAGACTAAAGATATTCTATTCTAAACCTCCTCGAATAGATGAATTGGGAATACGTAGGGTTGTCAACGGGGCGGGTTCGGGGCGGGGATCCAATCCCCGTCCCCGTCCCCGCGATGCATTCGGGGACAAAACTGTCCCCGTCCCCGTCCCCGCCGGATCCCCGCGGGGATTCATATTTTTTTTAAAAAATATAATATTTTTAACATAATATATAAATTTGGATATTTTTTGTTATAAATATTATATAAATTATAATTTTTAAATATTAATTGTATTATTTAATATTATTTAATCTATTTTTTGATATTATTTTATTATTATTTAAATTATAATTTAAAATTATATATATTTTAATATATAATATAGGTTCGGGGCGGGGCGGGGATCCCCGCGGGGAAAAATCAGTCCCCGTCCCCGCCCCGCGGGGATAACAACTCGGGGATTCCCCGCCCCTTTCGGGGCGGATCCCCGCGGGGACGGGGAATCCCCGCCCCACTGCCATCCCTAGGAATACGGGTGGTTCGGTATGGTATACCGTACCAAAACTGTGATACCGTATACCGTACTGAAATTTCGGTATCTAAAAAAATCATACCAATACCATACCAAAATTTCGGTATACCTTAAATTTCGATACGGTATCATACCGAAATTTCGGTACGGTATCATACCTTCTATACCATTCATACGGAAAGTCTTTTTACCATGTGAGTCTCGTGACTCGTTAATTCGTTGTTTTGAAATTTTTAATCAATTCAAACTCCTTAGGCCCCAATAAGATAGATTATTAATACCAAATATTTCAAAATAAAAAGATTTTTAACCTTAAATAATTTACATATTTTAGCTAGTCTACTTAGTAAGACAAAAAACTTTACATAACCACAAAATACAACTTTATACAGATTAATTAGAACAAAGCGGCTATATTTAAAAAATTATTGAAGATTACCAAAAAGTAATTGCATTGCATCTTCACGCTTTCAAAAATCATGAAAAAAAACATTAAAAAGACAAAAATTAAAAGTTACTTGAGTTACATAACTAAAATATGGTGGGCCTAATATTAGAAAGTTGTGTATAAATTAATAATTTATGGGCTAAATAAAGTTTATGAAGATCCTTAATTTTTCATTTTATATTTTTTGAAATAATATAGTATATATTGGTGTGTATATATATATGTATAAAATATATTAAAAATTTTAGAATTTCGGTATTCGATATAATCGGTATACCTAATTTTAAAAACTTTCATACCATTACCGTACCGAAAATTTTCGGTACGGTATCATACCTTACCAAAAACTTCGGTATACCAAAATTTTCGATATTTTCGATACGATTCGATACGATAAGGACGATATTTCGGTATTTCGGTATCTTTCCCCAGCCCTAATTGGGAATATTTAAAATTTACAAAAAAAAAAAGGAAAAGAACGAAAACATGATCAATGAAATGCTGAAAGACGAGAAAAAAAAAGAAAACATTATTGCAGTTTTCTGCTCCTTGATGATGATCTGTGTAGAAGCCAAGACCATGAACCCAACCCCACAATCAATAAACTACCAACCCAAGTCCAGAACATAGCCACCCATTTAGGCATCGGATTGGGGAACAAACCTGTCACAAAAAACATTTTCCTTAATCATCATATTCAATTTTTTATTTCGACGGAGACAGAAAAACATACCATGTCCGAACTTGATGCAAATGAGTAGCTCCACAATGCATATTGCAATGGACAGCCAACAAAAGGCTCCTACTTTCTTCACTGGCTTTCTGCAAACCATCCAAACAAACACAAATTTATCAATTTTCTTTCTCTCTTTCATCTCAAAAAAAAAAAAAGAGAAAACATATGATGGGATTATGTATAATAATAATACTACTACTCACCTGTCTTGAAGGTAGGAATTGTACTCGCGAATGGTGGGCAGAGCGATAAGCCACCATAACACCAACCTATATATAACGACGGGATTTCGAGGAGGTATCCAAAGGCAGAACTTTAGAAAGAAAGTGCTGAGCTCTACGGTCAAGAAAATAATGCAAAGTGTGAGGACTTGAACGAATCTCAGCGGGCCCATCAACGGATGCCATTCGTCCTTGTCCCACCTCGCCGGCGTGAACTGAACGAGCGTTCTCTTCACCTATTCATCCATTCATTATTATTACCCATCAAACTAATATAAACCACTGATAAATGTAAAGAAATCATCTTTATATACGTACTTTTCCCATTATGTTAGGCTGCCGACTTATGCCAACCCAATCGTACGTTTTGCCGTCGAAATACCTCACAGTTCGCATTCCCGCCCATATACCTTCCAACATTTTTTACAGCAAAAAGGTAAGATTCTGGCCGGGCCGGGCCGGGCTTTGTGATGAAGAAGTGTTCTTACTTACCGAACCAATTGCAGACAAGAATGTCGAGGATAATGCTGTCCCACCAGCACTCGTTGAAATTAGGAAGCATGTGACGAAACGTTAGCTGAAGATATTATACGGTTGTTTTGTTAGTAAAGATTTATACGTTTGCATTTTTTTTTTATTACGGAGACTAACTGACTGCTTCTGATTTGATTAAACAGAGAATTATTACATCTAACCTCCATTAACTCAAACCCGATGGAGAGAACCCAAAGAAGAGGTTGGTTGCGTATCATTATGGCCTTTCCCCACCATCCAAGGACATGGGCAAGAACAAACTCGTCGAATAAAGTGTCCTGATAAAGAAATGGCGAGCGTAAGCACTTCGCTTATAAAACAAGGAATTTTGGGACAAGAATATTAAATAAAATATGATGATCAACATACATAAACATTCTTAAACCTGCTCGTTGGGTTCTCGGGGACGTAAATACGACAATCAGAACCATAAGATCTTTCTGGAAGTTCTGAGTTTTTAGAAGAACAACGACAACGTAAGAGATTTTTACAGTTTTCAGAAGTTAAAAAAGTTCAATTTTCTTCAAACTCTTACGGCTTACCAACTCCAAGATCGGGATGCAAAACTTCATGAACTGACGGGCATCGTCTCGCTTCTGCAAGAAAATTGATGCGTCAGAAAACGATGAAAAAGAGGGAAAAAAAAAGAGAATATCGGGATATTATAAGTAGTGATAAAACGACTTTTACCTGAAAAAGGAGGAACGTCAACGCTACAAGGTATATAACGGCCATTCCATGGACGAGTCGCCAAATTGCAGGATGTGGCCGAATAAGCACCCTTAGATAAAACACATACACAGAAGAACAAAAGTGTAATTAGGTGCAATAAAAGAAAACGAAAGAAGATAGTTACTAGCGTGAATGGAAAACTACTTACGTAGTAGGCGCCTGTAATAAGCAATAAGCAAGGAACACTGCGATCATTGCACATACGCCCCTATCGATCAAAGTCAACCAAGAAGAAACTGATTATAGAGAGCAAAGAACCGTAAAAAGAATATGAAAAACTGATATACCTTCTAACAGATGTCACAACATCAACTTCTAAACTGGCCTCGGGATCAAGCGCTCCACTGACCCATCTGGGCCGCCCCGAAGAATAAAAATTGTGAAAACTTTCGAAAGGATTTGAATTTCAAGGCGATGCATAATATAAGAAAACACAAAATGGGAAGGTTGAACAAGATACAGAAGAGCAAGCCCACTTACACAAGAAACATGGCACCGATAAGTAGTAATGTAATGGTACGTGGCTTGTATGCCCAAGCAGTCCATGGATCGAAGTCGTCTTCGACTCTTTGTGGGCTCGAGCCACCGTTTTGATAACAAGTGAGATCCTTCCTTTTAGTTCCATTACAGCTGTTATGATGATGTTCCATACCTTCTTATCTTTTTCTTCTGTGTTCGAAACTGCAGGCAATAGATTGGAAATCACATAGCAGTTCTAAGGGAATAGACAGCTTGCGAAAAGAAAGACAACACATATGAGACATAATTTCAAACATTAGATCTTCAACTGTAAGAATGAACATATTGAAAGATCAGAGTCAAAACAGTGGAAGTCAATCCACAGAGGAACTGCTTTCAAAGATGCAACTTTAGCAGTGATTCTTCAATTTCATATCTTTCCGAAAGAGCTAAGACAAGATAAACATCAGTTTTTTGCACTAAACCTTACAACTTTTTACAAAACAAACCCTAAACACTAATTATAAGAGATCGATCACAAACAGTCTCCAATCAGTTGCAGTTTATTTGTTGAACAGAACTAATTTCAGACCAATAAATTCAAAGAAAAAGCAGACAGAAAAAAATGATTTATACAACTACCCTAAACTGGCCAAGAAAAACAAAACTTTGAAATCATTCATTCCGCTAGAAGCCAGTCGTTGCATGCAATGGAAAATAGAATAAAGGGTAACACTTCAACTGCAAATGCGTACCATAAAATCCAAAACTCAAAATCTCCGAACACAAAATTCCGTCTTTGTCCATATCAAACGCTATCTTAACGACACTAAAAGACAAGTGAAGAAAAAAAGAAAAGCTTTCCCCAATAGAACTATTAATAAAACGTGCTATAAAACCACCCACTAGCAGAACAACAACGAACACAGGCAACACATCTGAATGCTCAATCAACTAAAACGTTCAGACACGTAAAAACATCTCAACAGTTATCGGATAAACCGCAAGAGGGGTATCATAGAAAGAACAAAAGGCAAAAGCTTGTTGAGAGTGGCGTAACATACACTGCCCTCCTTCGCTGGAGCTAAAAAAAAGCCTGACAACAAGCGATCCCCAGCCGCACGATTCGAGCAATCTCAGCGGTCAGATCGAATACGAATTTAGCTAGGCAGTTGGGTTATGGAAATTTGAAAGCTGCAATGCACTTGATGGTCAAATATACAAATCCACGCAGTTACCGAGGGATAACTTGTAGAACTACTCCCAATAAGTTTGAACAGTGCAAGAAAGTGTGCAGAGATAATCCCTTAATCTAATAAGTACTGTTTGCCAAAGCAGTGCAGCTACACTGACGATGAAGTAAGTGTTAATTGTGTGAGAGTTAGATTTTGTGTTTTCCGCAGAAAAGCTCTCACAGGAGAGGTCCAAAGGCGGTGGCTTTACTTTGTACGGCGGTCAAAAGGAGATTTATGAAGAGAGAGAGGAGAGGATATAGAATATGCTTTTATTTTTATTTTTTGTAATCCTATTCCGTGGAACTTTCTTTCACTTTTATAATTTATAATGTTTTAATGGATTACTACAATTTGTAATATATAAAGAAAAAATAATATGAAGGGAAAAACTTAGTAGTAATATGATAATTAGTTAAACAAATTATAATAGAGTTAAAATGCAAAATTTTATCTTTTTTTATTTATTAAGCGTGAGTGCTGGCTATAAACGGTCCTTTGTCTATCAATTTCACAAAAACTTAATAATAAATATAAAAATCACAACTATCTTTTAATTACTATTTTAATTAATTCTAATACCTTTAATTTTCTAAGTTAAATGGTATATACAAAATAACATTAAATTATATTTTCAACTAACTATTTAAATTAAAATTAGTTTAATATAATATATTTATATATTATACCAGACGCATTTAAGTTTGCAAAGAGTACTAGTAACGCTATTCACTAGTACTATTGTACACTCCATTGCGTGTGCTATTACATATAATATAAAATTTATTTTACTTTAAAACAGTTCATTGAATTTATAATTTAACTTTTATTATGTATATATAAATATTATTTATAAAATTAGAGGTATAAGAAAAACTAAAACTAGTAATTGAAAATAAATAGTAATTAAAAGATAGTGGGTGATTCATTAAATTTTATTATTATTATTTTTTGCAAAATAGTTAGACCAGTCCTCACGCTTAATAAAATAGATTTTAGAATAGAATAGGCTAGGATGGTTAGTACATACGTTGTATATGAAAATATAACAAATAATTCAATATTTTGAACGTTTTATATTATAATTGAGTTATTTAAAATTAAATTTTAACAAGTAATGAACTAAAATATTAAGGGTAAACTTGTAAATAAACATGTATAAAAAATTGACATACGAATTTGAACATTTTAAACAAGGATGGGGTGTTTCTATGGCAGAATAAATGTTAATAATACCTAGCATTTGAGCACATTCCATGCATGTGCAATATATAAATATAGTTAGATTGTTTTATATTCTAAGTTGGTTTAAAATGAAGTCACTATTTCATTTTATTATTTTGCTTATTTTTATATACGAAAATTGATTTGTGGATATAATCTTAATATCTAAAAATCGCAAGGGTAAAATTATAATTACCGTTGAAACACTAAATTGATCAGGGTAGGTAGTATGAGGCCATGACACTTAATAAAATAAAGATATATATTAAAGGGTAAATTCTATTAGCATCCCTCTTTTTTTATTTACAACGCCGAATTAACATGTAGAATAAACAGTAACTACTTACCAATTCGACACCTCATATAAAAAGCAAAAAAAGTGTTCTAATGTTAATAATCTAATTAATATGTAAAGTCAAAATAAATAAATACTTACCAATTATAAAAAAGATTGTTAATAACTATTTAATTTTATACTTTAACTTTGAAAAAAAAAGTTATTTAATTACAAATATTGCATAGTTCAATTCTTCAAATAGGTAATAGACAAATATAAAAAAATATATATTCAACTGACAAAGTATTTTTGTTGTTTAATTTCTTTAAAATACTATCTATATTGTGATATAAACATGATTTGGAACATGATTTATATATTATAATAATGTAAAGGGAATACTTTAGTTATTTAGATAAATTGGATCGATCCCGCGAAAATGAGGATTAATACTGATAAGTTTAATAATAATGATATTTTTTAAGTCAATATAAAACTGTAATCAGGGTGGTACAATTAAAAATAATTAGATACTAATATAACGTGCCCTTGGATAAATAACTAATTAACATTGTTGAATAATCAATGCAATTAATAGTGCTAAAGTTTTTGTAAGAATAGATTATTATTGTTGAATCATGTGTGATTATTTAAAAAAATAACTACAAATTTTAAGTGTTAAGGGGTGCAAAGATGCTGTAGAGGAGATCTTATATTAAATAGTATAGTATTCGTCTAATTGAGAATCTACCACGTAATACACAATCCAAAAACTTAAATTGCGAAAGATGATGAGGATGAGGATGATGATAACTTGAGAGTGTGGCATAAGATAATTCATATTTTAGAAGAATATATGATCATTTTTATCATAATTGGCAGTCGTTAATGACGATTTTGCCCGCGTTTTATGCGAATATAATGATCTGTGGCCACTTCTCGTTTTATTATAATGATTGCGTTATAAATTGTTAAGAAAATAATAATAACTAAAAAGAAAACCAAAGAAGATAATAATAATTATTCGCTGAATGCGTGTGACAACGTGGTGATTAGTCTTGTGAATTGGTAGGGATTCCTCCTTTTCTATGGAAATCCATTGGATTACATATGGACGAAATATTCATTGATTTAACTATATATTATATATATATATATATATATATATATATATCAGCGTAATTCCAACAAAAAACCAACTAAACAATAAACGAAAATATGCAATTTTCTGTTTATTTTCTAATTATTTATCTTAATTCACGTCACATGTTATTGCTTGAAACCTCGCCGTAAGACAAGGGAGGTAACAAATCACATGGACATGTATACGCCTTTATATAGAATGAATTTAAACTTAACATGTAGTTTGACTAAATCAAGTTGGGCAGCTTTAAGTTGACACCGATCCATTAAATCAAAGCCACCGACTATCCATACGCTCTCAAGATTTTGACCCAAAATCCTATTCTTTTATTATTGTTGAAAAACCTAAGGGTTTATTATGAGTCATGCCCTGATAATATTTTAAACTAGTGTTCAGGCTCCAATAAAGTTCCATTTAGTATGAAAGACCTACTTTTCAAAACTCATAGAGAAAAATACCCAACTATGCGATATGACATATATACCCTCTAATAGATGCGAAATTTACAAACCTTAGCCATCGTCTTCTCCAACGAGAGATTTTCGGTGCAAGCTCGAATCCTCTCAAAAAAATCTTCAAGCTCGATTTGTATTTCTAATTTGCAGCTTTAATCGTCAGAAATCGTTGACATTGTAGCCGAAAATGATAAACATAAACCGTTGAGATTGAAAAAAATCTTCAAAAATCTATGGAAGCTAATTACAGAAAAAACTGATAAACACAAATAACAGAAATCGTTGAGACTGTAGCCGAAAATATCAAAGTTTATGACCTAATATGTTGAAATTATTGTTAATTTGATCGTGAGTATGATTTGTATATCTAATTTGCAGTTTAATCGTCAGAAATAACGAACATAGCAAAAAATAACAAATGGATCGCTGGAAGGTAACACATCGCTGAAAGGTAATAACGCATTGTTTGTCGTAAATAACACATTATGTATACAAGTAATGGATCGAAAGGAATAAAACGAAAATGACAAATGACACTAAAAACAGATGAAAACTGCATAAATCTCCGTGTTATTGACTCAATAAGGTAAAATAGACCTCAATTTCTCATGGGTTCTCGAATTTATACTGATTAGTTGCAAGAAACGGATATTATATTTTCCCCAAATCGTGTAGAAAGAAATACTTATAACATAGCAAAAAATAGCAAATGTCTTATGGATAATAACAAATGTTGACTTAGAAGTAACACATCGCTGAAAGGTAATAACACTTTGTTTTGTCGTAAATAACACATTTTGTATACAAGTAATGGATCGAACGGAATAAAATGAAAATCACAAACGACACTAAAAAACAGAAGAAAACTGCATAAATCTCAGCGTTTGTGACTGAATAAAGTTTTTCCGTCCTCAATTTCAGATAGGTCTTACTAATAAAGACGAATTGAGAAAATTTAGCTTTCTCTGAGACTAAAACATTTTTTAAGTGAGTAACCGTTTACCCAACAAATATAACACATATACATGTAAAAAAAACACTTCATTGAGAATATTCTAGAAGGTTGATCGCGTGCGTGTATGTTTAAATAAATGTTTGTGCGAGTACGTCAAGTAATAATTAAAACGAATATATTATAACTAGAATCACGCGCGATAGGCAGTGTACCTATCGTTTGTAATATAGCTATAGTGAATATCCGAGTATCGATCACGAGGAATAAATTGATTACTAGTATTAACCTATCGATTCGATATTTAACCTAAATAAAATAGCAGGATTTGTTTATATTATGAACTAATTTAACAAAGCAACTTAAAGGATTGGAAGACGAGGAGGCCCAACTAGAAATAGTAAGAGTGACTTAAGGTGACAAAAATGTGTTCGGGGTTCGAATCCCGAAGAGTGTTGTCGGCTAAGACTACGGAATATCGCTCCGACGTGATAATCGACTAAATCGCAGTAATTTCCTACCCACTCACGGATTTGCTGTCGCCCTAAACGTTCGTGGGGATCTAAGTTCAGCGATTACTATATTGCGAGGATCGAGTATTTGCTGTCGCCCTATACTCGAATCCTAACGTCTACGAACGGCCTAATCGTTATTTAGCTGTCGCCCTAAACGATGTACCATACATTCATATCAACACCTAGACATATTGATACGAAGAAACAATATCATAGAACGATAAATAGTCGGATACACGTGTTCACGATTATCCTACGTCTCAACTACGACATAGCCCAACGTTCATCTACTCCCAAACACACAAGAGGATTAGCTACTCATATTAAGCATAACAACAACGAGATTTAAAGGAAACGAAGATAGAGAACTCATAAAACTTCCCTAAGAAGTAAATATGGCGTTTCTGAGGTGGAGCTCTCGTCCCTCGATCGTCCGGGCGTGGCTACGTTGTTGGATCGTCTCTTGAGCTTCTCCGAATCATGGGGCTACTTCTAGTGTTCTTCCTTCCCGTCTTTGCTCTAAGTTTTCGTCCCTATGAGGTTCTCCCTTGAGTTCTGAGTAGTGCCCCCCTTTTATGCTTCGAAAATGGGCTAAAACCCTGCATTTTGGCACGTTCACGGCCTCTTAACGGGCCTTCACGGCCGTGAAGGCGGCTGAAAACCCTATTTCTTGACTTTCTGGCATGAGTCACGGCCTCGTGCAACACGCTTCACGGCCGTGACGGCGGCTTAAACCCTAAATATTGACTCTCTGGCATGATTCACGGCCTCGTGCATCGGAAATCACGGCCGTGACTTCGAGGACTTTCCTTCATCAAACTCGCTGTCGTCGTTCACGGTCTCTCGCATGAAGTGTCACGGCCGTGACATGACTCATCTAACTCTCTGCCGACATTCACGGTTTCTCGCTTCAGGAGTCACGGCCGTGACTCGGGACAGTAAACTTACCCCTCGTCTCTGCCTTGATTCACGGCGTCTTGCATGGCAATTCACGGCCGTGACGATCATTAGCCAACCCACTGCCCGCTGTCACGGCTTCGTGCTAGATGATTCACGGCCGTGATCCTTTGGACTTTTTCTCCTTAAGCTTACTGCCCTCATTCACGGCCTCTTGCAAGATCGTTCACGGCCGTGACTGATTACTGGCAGCTTCAAATTTTGCCATTTTCGCATCGTTTTTCGCCTCGTTTTCGTTCCTCTTCTCTCGATAATCATTCGAAGGTCCTACAATATTTAAATGAGTGTAAATAGAGCCAATAAATGTTTAGAATGATCAAAACTTTCCTATTATAACTCAAATAAACAAGACAATAAACGTATTAAAATACGTTTATCAAACCTCCCCACACTTAAGCTTTTGCTTGTCCTCAAGCAAATTAGAAGCAAGTAAAGGTAACAACATAGTGGAATGACCATTCACAATTCACCAACGCAGATGGAAAACACAAGATGGAATCAAGCAAGCAATTACGGACACTGCAACAATAATCAGCACTATTCGACACGAATTTCCTTAGCACTACTAATCGAGATCCACACCTTGCAGGGATTCACTCAAATCACTCAGTGTATAGGCTAATAAATCGGTGAATCACTCAATTCATGCAATAATCTAGTCTATACCATATGCTTGCAAGTCAATCACACGTCTACTACTTAAAGCAGTTAGCAGGAATCAGAAGGTCTTTTTCGGGTTAAATGGGTTCAGATAGTGATGAGGTGGTAGTGGAATCACATATGAGTAGCAGTCGTGTCGGTCTTCATGTCATTGTCTAAAGCGCGCCAGTATCAACCCTTTTGATTACGCCGTCTTCATATTCTCTTATTTCTGCTGCGTTCCACTAAGCCTTTCTTCTTCCAAGTCTCGAAATAAGGGTATGATGTGGAATTCACGAGACCGGAAGATTATCAAAGGAAAGGTTCTTTTTCTTTCTTTTCGCAACAGCTTATCCTCGTTCCACTTCGCTTTTACTCTCTTTTTCTCATTTTTTTTTTCACTCTTCTTCTCTTTTTTTTTTACATTGAGGCGTTGTCCACTGCTTTCGGCGTTGTCTCGGAGTTGTCGGGTCATCCGACTCGCTTTTCGACTTTGACATTCAACCTTCACTTTCTGCTTAACTCGGGTTCAAATGATCTCTGGAGGCTTATTTTGGTCAGAGGTTTATGATATACGAGGTGTAAGAAATAAATAGGCTTAGGCACAAAGTGGCTAACTACGGTGATCAGTCGTGGTCGGGAACTTTGGCCGTGGACTTATTTCCTAATGCCTTCGTCATATTCATGCAAAACATACTTCAAGCAATTTCAATGCGTATCAAACAAGCAAGTTCTAGCGAGACGTAAATTATGCACTACTCACACAACCAAGAAAAATGAGCAAAAGCTCGTCAGCTCAAACTCTCACAACGGAACATGGGTTATGTGTGTGAATCTCTCAAAGTAGCACTATATCTATTCATGCTGAAAAGATTAAATCACTGATGGGTGTCTTTATCGCTCACTAGAATCCCTAATATGCAATCCACATTGAGATGAACGCAAACAATCATGCCAGACTTTATAGATTAATAACCACAGCACCTAAAAAAATATTTTCACGTAACTTTCAACAAAATTCCCAACACAATTCCCCCTCCCCACACTTAAGATTCACATTGTCCTCAACGTGAAAAAGAAATAACAGGAAGGTAAAAGAAGTTGAAAAAAACGTGACTCCCCTGAAAAATTGGCGTGGCCCTGCCTCCATCATTTGATATATTTTGAATATGGTTGCTTCACTGATTGTGAAAATTTTGGGTTGTAGTGGCGTAAATTGTGACACGTTTCCTGAAAACACTGAAAAGAAAATTAAACGCACGATGGAAATAAGAAGTAAACAGCAAAACGAGTCATAATCATCAAAAGTGTCTGGATGACTAGACCAAACAGACAAAGTGTTTTACAAAAGAAAAATCCCAACTGCAGTTGGAACTAAGGTGGTGGTGGTGGTGATGACTGCCGAGGGCGAAGGAACGCCAGTGACTCCTGTGATCGCCGGACCGCGTCATCCATAGCTCTAACGGCCTGCTCATAGCGCTGTAGCTCCTCTTGGTAGCGTCGGTGGGCTTCCTCGTTTCGACGCTCATACTCTTCCTGGCGCCGTCGTGTCTCCTCATCGCGTCGAATGGCATCCTCGTTGTAGCGTAGCATGTCTTGGCGCAATGATTGAAAGTCTGCGACTGACGCGTAATGACCGACCCTGATGACTCGCCCTCGTGATAGCCGGAGGAATGGGAAGGACCAGCAGTGTCTGAGTGAACCGGATCTGGCCCCACACCCTCAATTTCTAGTGGCTCGGGGAATTCTTCGCCCAGGTCCGTCTGCCCACGATAAACCTCGTGCCAGACGTAAACCTTGTTCGAGCGGGACCAATTTGGCGCTTTGATAAGCATCTTCATTTTCAGCATCATCTCCTCGTTCACCAGATTGCGGCCACCCACTATCGCCATCTCGGGCGGATCCTCTGGCCACAGGTTGAGTCCCCTGACAACCTTCGTAACAAAGGGCCCTACAGCGAGCTTCCCGTGATTACGTACATCAGCTTGGGTGCTGAAAGCATAGGCCATCCCCAACCCTAGATGCACCAGTTGACCACGCTGCATCTTGGCCAAGTAGAACAAATCACGCAGTCCAATTGCGCCGTGCGAGTCGCCCCTAGGGG
This sequence comes from Craterostigma plantagineum, assembly GCA_027422505.1. NCBI lineage: Eukaryota > Viridiplantae > Streptophyta > Magnoliopsida > Lamiales > Linderniaceae > Craterostigma > Craterostigma plantagineum. The sequence goes on along the minus strand of JAPQWV010000003.1, from coordinate 26,509,894 downwards.
TGAGCGATGTCGATAGTAATCGGTGGATGTAGCGCAGGCCGGGGCTCCTAAGTGAAGACGCCTTCGAGGTCTTCACACTGAAGGCAGGTTCGCCGGGTCTCGCAAGTTCTGCCCAACAGTTCTGGCGCTCTGCCGGATGCTGAAGATACTCCTTGTAATATCCGTCTGGGAATGGCCCCTGGCGCCCAAAATATGGTACCCTCAACCCAAGCGCCCGGCAAATATCGTCGATATCTACTGCATGCTCCTCATTAAACGCCCGGAACTTAACTCCATTGCGCCCGTCCTCGAAGGAGAAGGTGGAGAGGAACTCTAGGGTCAGCTCCTTGTATGCTGGCTCGTCGATTTGAAAGAATTCGAGCCAGCCGCTCAGGGACGTGTACCCCGCCACTTGCTGGTCAATATGATGTTTCGCCAGCGTCTCTTGATCCATCTGATCAGTCAGAATGAATTCCGTGCCCTTTAGCCGGTTGTAACGGGCTTGGTGCGTCTCATCGTCAAACTGCCCCATAGCCTCTAGTAGTGACGGCGTGTTTTGGCCCCGACGTAGACGACTCGATGAGCCAGATGCGCGACTTCGACCCATAGTACCTAAAAGTCCAAATGTGAGTTGGGAGAAGAATATAATCAATACAGCTCGACTCGACCAACGTAGCGACAAAATTCACAATTCCAAAGCAAGAACATATAAGCATTCAAAGCGGCATTTTGTCGAACACATAATAGACGTACTAAAATACTCTTTCAAATTCCAATAATCGGTCAATCAAGCGCACTCTTCAACTGCAAACGATTAATCAACGCTATCAAACCCCATAACAGCACTCAATTCCGTCCAAATTCCCAAAATCCCTAAATTTCGGCATTAGGGTTCATCAAACCACAGCGAAATTAATGCATGGAATCAACAAATTAGACATTCCCAAGATATGATTATCATGTGTCCAACCATAAAAGTACAAGACGAACACCAAATTAAACCTAAATGGGAAAACCCCAATTTCTTCGAATTTTAGGGTTCGTCGTCCCAAAGTGAAATTAACACACGAAAACTGCAAATCCGTCAACCCCAACATGTTTATAGCATAAATATAGTGATGAAAGAGCAATATAAACACGAAAATCAACCTCAATCTTGGAATTCGCCGTGAAATCGAAATAAGGATGGTGAAAGTCCATACCTTTTGATTTTACTGAATTAAGAGTGTGAATCGGTGTTGTTCGTTGATGTTGCCGGAATTAGTCCGACGGTATGCGTTTGCGCGGCGGCGACGTGGTCGGAAATGGGTGAGTTCGGAGTTGAAGAGACGAGATTTTCGATTTGGATCGTTGTGTAGGTTGAAAATGACGATAAAAGGGTAGAATGTGGTTTAAATCGAAGCGTTCACGGCCGTGACCTGTGAGTCAATGGCCGTGAATCGGAGCAGAGAATGTAGAGTTTGAAAGGTTGAAAACGCACGGTTCACGGCCGTGAATATCAATTCACAGGCCGTGAACAAAAGCAGTGAGTTGATTTAGTTCTCCGTCACGGCCGTGACTCTCGGGTCTTGGGCCGTGACTTCGGGCAGTGAGTTAGCCCGCCTCAGTCACGGCCGTGACTAGAGTGACACGGGCCGTGACAACCTATTTTATTTTATTATATTTTTTTTTCTTTTTTATATTATTTTTATTATTAAATCATCTTTTTTTTTATTTTATTTTATTTGTTATTATTATTATTATATTTTTTTTTTTGTTATTATTTTATTATTATTTTTTTTATTATTATTAATAATTTTTTTTTTTTATTATAACTGTTAGAGTCACGGCCGTGAATGCAGATCCACAAGCCGTGACGCTTAGCAGTGGTCTTAATCTTCCAATTCACGGCCGTGAGTCAGGAAGTCACAGGCCGTGAATTGGAGCAGTGTGCGTAGCTTATAGCATTCACGGCCGTGAGTTGTTTTTCTCAAGGCCGTGACTTGTCCTTCGTTTTTTTTTTTTTTATATATATTTTTAGAGTATTATGATTATTATTTAACATATATTTGAAATATGATTGACACGCAATCGACGAATTTTTTCGAGAATGATTTGCGCGAGGAAAAATCTTGTAATCGACAAGAGAAATATCACTTTCTCACGCGGCGTCAAGTCTTCCAAGTCAAAATTCGTCTGTATCATTTAATGGATTGCCGGGTATGATAATGATATTTTTGTGCCATTTGTGCCTATAAATAGACATTGGTGGAACAACACAATATCATCATCTACCCTAAATCTCACGTCTTTAACAATCTTATTTTCGATATTCAGAGTTAGCTAGTCACAATGAATTGGGGACAGCAGCAAGGTCGTGAGGATGAGAGTGAAGAATATGCAAGGATTCGTCGTAATTTAGATATGGTATCACTCTACCTTGCTCTTCTTTTGGGCTTGTTTGGAGTTTTACTTGCTTTCGTGTGTTGGGTTATCACAAGGTGCACTTGTGTGTAACCCGCCCTTATTAAGCAAAATAAACTATGGTTCTATCTTTTGTGTTATTTGCAGTTTTAATTTTGCTTTTGTGTTGGTCTTTCACATGTTGTGATGGTGTTGTAACCATCGTTTATGAAGTAAAATTATCGTTCCTATCTCGTATCTAGACTCTGCGTTGTACCCATCTTCAATGTTTGTAATAAACTTATTATTAATTAAACATTACTATTATTATTATTATTGTTGATATTAGTGTTTTATTTAATTTAATATATATATATAGTTTTAGATTTTTTTATTATTATTATTTTTTTTTTTGATATATACCTAAAACATAAAATAGAAATACCTGGGTTGCCTCCCAAGGAGCGCTTCTTTTAACGTCTCAGCCTGACGTTCTTCCTAGGCTCTTATGCTAGCTTGAAATCGAGGTATAATACCTCCTTATAGCTCAAATCTTCCTCGCCTCCATGATAATGCTTCAATCGATGCCCGTTCACCTTGAAAGTACCCTGCCCCATACCTGAAATCTCAACAGTACCGTATGAGAAAACACGAGTAACAGTGAACGGTCCTGACCAACGTGACCTAAGCTTACCAGGAAAAAGCCTAAGTCGAGAATTAAAGAGGAGGACTTGGTCCCCTTCTTGAAATTCTCGTCTGTGCCTAATTTTGTTATCATGGTAGGCTTTTGAACGTTCCTTATACATTCTGGCGTTATCATAAGCTGATAAACGCCATTCGTCAAGCTCATTAATTTGGAGCTGCCGCTTTTCACCGGCTTTCCCCAAATCCATATCCAATGACTTAATTGCCCAATAGGCTTTATGCTCGATTTCTACGGGGAGGTGGCATGCCTTCCCGTAAACCAATCTATACGGAGTAGTACCTATTGGTGCCTTATACGCGGTCCTATACGCCCAAAGTGCGTCATTAAGCTTATTAGCCCACTCCTTACGGTTCCCATCTATAGTTTTCTCAAGAATACGTTTTAACTCGCGGTTCACGACTTCTACCTGACCGCTAGCCTGAGGGTGATAAGGGGTGGACAGGCTGTGTCTAACACCATAACGATCTAAGGTACGTGCAAACTGGGTGTTACAGAAATGTGTACCCCTATCACTAATAATGCACCTAGGCGCCCCAAAACGTGAAAACAATGCTCGAAGAAATTTAACGACTACCCTAGCGTCGTTCGTGGGTAAGGCTTGCGCCTCGGCCCATTTAGACACATAATCGACCGCCACTAGGATGTACTTATTATTATACGAGCTAGGGAATGGTCCCATAAAATCTATACCCCAAACGTCGAAAATTTCACAAACTAGGATGAAGTTCTGGGGCATTTCATCGCGTTTCGATATATTACCTGCGCGCTGACACTGATCACAAGTGTCAACGTACCTTTGGGCGTCCTTGAATATCGTAGGCCAGTAGAATCCGCTTTCCAACACCTTTTGGGCGGTTCTGTTGGCTGCGTAGTGCCCTCCGGTCGGTCCATTGTGGCAGTGCCTCAGGATCTGTGTCGTCTCTGGAGCGGCAACGCATCGTCGTATCACCTGGTCTGCACATTGCTTGAAAAGATATGGGTCTTCCCAAAAGTAGTACCTCAAATCAGAAAAGAATTTCTTCTTTTGCTGACTGGTGTACTCCTTTGGTAGAACCCTCGCAACAAGATAGTTAGCGTAATCTGCAAACCAGGGAGTGTCGTCACTTACCACCTGTATCGAGTAAAGATGCTCGTCTGGGAACCTATCTTGTATCGGCCTTCCGTCCTTGTGATATATTTCGGACTCCTCCAGTCGAGAGAGGTGATCCGCCGCTAGGTTCTCAGCACCCTTCTTGTCCCGGATCTCTATATCGAACTCTTGCAGTAGTAGGATCCATCTGATTAGCCGTGGTTTGGCGTCGGGCTTTGCTAACAAGTACTTAAGAGCAGAATGGTCAGTAAAAACAATAACTTTGGATAGGATAAGATATGACCTGAACTTGTCGAAAGCAAACACGACGGCCAACAGCTCCTTTTCGGTGGTCGTGTAATTGGCTTGGGCTGTGTCTAGCGTTTTACTCGCGTAATATATCGGCCTGAAATGGTTATCCTTACGCTGCCCTAGCACGGTCCCAACTGCATAGTCACTAGCATCGCACATTAGTTCAAAGGGCAGCCCCCAGTCAGGGGCGACCATAATAGGTGCTGCGATAAGTCGTTCCTTAAGTAAATTGAAAGCATGCAAGCATTCGTCATTAAAATCAAACGGAGCATCTTTTTCTAGCAACCTAGACATGGGACGTGCGATCTTAGAAAAATCTTTGATAAACCTACGATAAAACCCCGCATGTCCTAGAAAGCTCCTAATGGACTTCACGTTCGAGGGAACGGGTAATTTTTCTATCGTCTCTAATTTAGCTCGGTCCACTTCGATTCCCTTAGAGGAGATCTTATGACCGAGAACTATACCCTCTCGAACCATGAAGTGGCACTTTTCCCAATTAAGTGCTAAGTTTGTTTCCTCGCATCGTGCGAGTACGAGTTTCAGATTTGACAAACATGCATCAAACGAGGAACCGAACACAGAAAAGTCGTCCATAAATACCTCCATTACCTCACCTACCAGTTCGTCGAATATGGCCATCATGCATCGCTGGAAGGTGGCTGGGGCATTGCATAAGCCAAATGGCATCCTTCGGTACGCGAACGTTCCGAACGGGCATGTAAACGTCGTCTTTTCCTGGTCCTCGGGTGCTATGGGGATCTGCAGATAACCTGACAAACCATCAAGGAAACAATAAAATGAATGACCGGCGAGTTTTTCTAACATCTGATCAATAAACGGTAAAGGAAAATGATCCTTTCTCGTCGCGTCGTTCAACTTCCTGTAGTCAATGCAGACGCGCCATCCAGTCACCGTCCTCGTCGGAATCAGCTCGTTCTTGTCATTGGTGACGACCGTCATGCCTCCCTTCTTTGGGACTACTTGGACCGGGCTGACCCATGCGCTGTCTGAAATGGGATAAATCATCCCTGCGTCTAGCAGTTTGATCACTTCCTTCTTTACCACGTCCTTCATATTGGGGTTGAGCCGCCTTTGGCGTTGAGCGACCGGCTTGAAATCGTCTTCCATGAGGATCTTATGAGTGCAGTAGCTCGGGTTGATACCCCTTATGTCGGATATCTTCCATGCCAAGGCCTTCTTGTGCTCTTTCAACACATCCAAGAGCTGGCCCTTCTGTCCGTTGTCTAGGCTCGACGAGATGATGACTGGTAGCCCTCCATTGCTGCTAAGGAATGCGTACTCGAGGTGGTCGGGCAGCGGCTTTAACTCTAGGACTGGTGGCTCCTCGACCGAGCTCTTTTCCTTGTCCTCTTCGCTGCTCTCGTCGATGGCTATGATAGGCTCGTCGACCTCCTCCCCACACTCGTCGATTGCCATAAGCGTGTGCATGTCCTGCTCGCCGACCTGTGACAGACCTTGCACGGAAAAGAGAAAATCGTGCTCAAATACGTCTAAGAAATAGCATTTATCATCTTGCTCGCCGCTCTTTTTCATCGAGTCGGCCATATTAAAAGTAACTTTCTCGCCGTCTACTGTCAAGGTTAAAGTCCCATTCCTAACGTCTATCATGGTCTCCCCCGTTGCTAGGAACGGTCTACCCAATATCAAGGGAACATTCTCGTCTTCCTCCATATCTAAAATAACGAAATCAGCAGGAATTACAAACTTATCCACTTTAACTAGAACGTCCTCGATAACACCTCGAGGATACTTCAACGATCTATCGGCTAACTGCAAGCTCATCCTAGTGGGTCGTGGCTCACCTAATCCTAAGCGCTTAAACATTGAATATGGCATTAAATTAATGCTAGCACCTAGGTCAGCTAACGCACGCTCAACAACTAAGTCTCCTATAAGACACGGAATAGTAAAACTCCCTGGGTCCTTAAGTTTCTTAGGGATCTTGCTTTGGAGTATCGCCGAGCATTCTCCTCGCAGACATACAGTGGAGACGTGTTCGAGCTTCCTTCTGTTCGTCAGTAAATCCTTCAAGAACTTGGCGAAGCTGGGCATCTGCGTAATAGCTTCAACAAAAGGTAGGTTAATATGCAATTCCTTACACATACCCATAAATTTACCAAATTGTGCCTCGTCTTTGTCCTTCTTTAGTCGAGCCGGGTAAGGAATTTTTGGCTGGTATGGCTTCACCGGTGGCCGCTCGATCTCCTTCGCCTTTTCTTTCTCAAGCTCGACCTTCTCCTTCTCAGCTTCGGCCTTTTCGATATCATCGCCTCTGATCTCCTCCACTTCGGGCTCATCATGGCTCTCGAAGTTGGCGTTCTCCTTGGCCTTCTTCTTGGCGGGCACTTCTTGCAGTTCTCGCCCGTTCCTCAGCGTCACCGCTTTGCAGTACTCTTTAGGGTTCGGTTCGGTATAACTTGGGAGTGATCCCTGAGTTCGCTCAGCCAACTGCTTCGCCATCTGGCCCACTTGTTGCTCCAATTTCTTGATAGATGCGTCCGTGTTCTGGGCACGTACTTCTATGTACTCCTCCATCTTATTCATTCGACTCTCGTGGGCTTGAGTGGTGTTGCTGAAATTTGTGAGGAGCGTCTTCATCATGTCCTTCATCTCCCTCATGTCATCGGATCCTCCTGCGGGTGCATTCTGGTACTGTCGTGGCGGCCCGTTTTGGAATCCGGACGGTCTGGGCTGAAATCCTGGCGGTCCTTGGCCTTGATGGTTCTGATTTCCGTATGCCAAGTTTGGATGTGCCCGAGGCTGGAAACTTCGCTGGCCACCTTGGTAATTGCCCATATAGTCTACGTGCTCCAGCGGCTGCCCAAGTTGGCATTCTGAGGTCTCGTGGGCTGCGCCACAAATTCCGCACAAGGGCACGTAAGGCGTGTGCTGCGTCGGTGTGGTGGTTGCTACGGCGTTCACGGGCTGTATCTGCCCGGACTTGGGAAGTAATGCACCTATCACCGTCTGCAACTGGGAGTTCGTCGAGGCAATTTGTTGCTGGAGCGCCTCGATCTTGGCACTAGTGGCCGTCTCCTCGCTGACTCCGAACACACCGGGTGTCTTCATCCTGGTATTGCCCCTCATGAAACTGTTCCTCGAGTAATCCTCAATCAAATTCCACGCGTCCGTGGCATTGAGCTTCACGAGTCCTCCTCCTGCGGCTCCGTCTAACATATGGACAGTCTGATCGTTGAGCCCTCGTGGAATCGGTTGATCTGGGCTGCCTTTGACATCCCATGTTGTGGGCATTTCTTCAATAGGGATTTGTACCTCTCCCACACCTCGTAGAGATTCTCTGAATCCTTCTGGTGAAAAAGGGAAATCTCCGTCTTCAACCGTAATACCTTTTGCAGTGGGAAGTAATGGCCGATGAATGCTGCTCGTAGTTCTTCCCACGTAGTGATCGATCTGGGCGGTAACATCTCCAACCAATCCTTCGCCCTGTACTTGAGTGAGAATGGAAACAACATTAGTTTAATCGCATCACTCGGGACCCCATTAATCTAAATGGTGTCTGTTACTGTAAGAAAAGCCTTCAGGTGGGAGTACGGATCATCATCGGGATTTCCTTCAAACTGGGCCGTCTGAAAGATCATCTGAAGCCAGGCGTGCTTCAGCTCGAAATTGTTGTTCTCGATCGGCGGAATAACGATTGCCGATTCAGTTCCGCCGAGGGAGGCACTCTTGAGTAGGTCTTGTAGAGATTGTTCCTCTTCTTGGTCCTGGTGGACCGGTACTCTGCGTTCAGCCATCTCGACTTCTGTCTCTCGACCGTCTACAGATGCCTCTGTTCGAGAATTCTCTGCCGACTCCTGAGAGTTGTCTTCTGAGTAGCTTACTAACGCTTCTTGATAGTTACTAGCCGTGCCTTCTGAATTGTATCTGAGCTGCCTTCGCAATTTCCGCTCGAAATCTGGATCTCCTTCAACAATTGGACCTGATGGGTGGCTTCGGGTCATCCACCGTCAAACAGTACCTTCAATGAGTGAAAACGAAATTTAGCGAAGAACTAGACAAATACGTTGAAAAGGTAACGAGACTAATAATGATGTAGAAACAAATAACGCAATTAACCAAAAACTGGGAAAGTAGCTAAATTACCGAACTAGGGTGTTCCTAATATCAATCTATTCCCCGGCAACGGCGCCAAAAACTTGATCGCGTGCGTGTATGTTTAAATAAATGTTTGTGCGAGTACGTCAAGTAATAATTAAAACGAATATATTATAACTAGAATCACGCGCGATAGGCAGTGTACCTATCGTTTGTAATATAGCTATAGTGAATATCCGAGTATCGATCACGAGGAATAAATTGATTACTAGTATTAACCTATCGATTCGATATTTAACCTAAATAAAATAGCAGGATTTGTTTATATTATGAACTAATTTAACAAAGCAACTTAAAGGATTGGAAGACGAGGAGGCCCAACTAGAAATAGTAAGAGTGACTTAAGGTGACAAAAATGTGTTCGGGGTTCGAATCCCGAAGAGTGTTGTCGGCTAAGACTACGAAATATCGCTCCGACGTGATTATCGACTAAATCGCAGTAATTTCCTACCCACTCACGGATTTGCTGTCGCCCTAAACGTTCGTGGGGATCTAAGTTCAGCGATTACTACATTGCGAGGATCGAGTATTTGCTGTCGCCCTATACTCGAATCCTAACGTCTACGAACGGCCTAATCGTTATTTAGCTGTCGCCCTAAACGATGTACCATACATTCATATCAACACCTAGACATATTGATACGAAGAAACAATATCATAGAACGATAAATAGTCGGATACACGTGTTCACGATTATCCTACGTCTCAACTACGACATAGCCCAACGTTCATCTACTCCCAAACACACAAGAGGATTAGCTACTCATATTAAGCATAACAACAACGAGATTTAAAGGAAACGAAGATAGAGAACTCATAAAACTTCCCTAAGAAGTAAATATGGCGTTTCTGAGGTGGAGCTCTCGTCCCTCGATCGTCCGGGCGTGGCTACGTTGTTGGATCGTCTCTTGAGCTTCTCCGAATCACGGGGCTACTTCTAGTGTTCTTCCTTCCCGTCTTTGCTCTAAGTTTTTGTCCCTATGAGGTTCTCCCTTGAGTTCTGAGTAGTGCCCCCCTTTTATGCTTCGAAAATGGGCTAAAACCCTGCATTTTGGCACGTTCACGGCCTCTTAACGGGCCTTCACGGCCGTGAAGGCGGCTGAAAACCCTATTTCTTGACTTTCTGGCATGAGTCACGGCCTCGTGCAACACGCTTCACGGCCGTGACGGCGGCTTAAACCCTAAATATTGACTCTCTGGCATGATTCACGGCCTCGTGCATCGGAAATCACGGCCGTGACTTCGAGGACTTTCCTTCATCAAACTCGCTGTCGTCGTTCACGGTCTCTCGCATGAAGTGTCACGGCCGTGACATGACTCATCTAACTCTCTGCCGACATTCACGGTTTCTCGCTTCAGGAGTCACGGCCGTGACTCGGGACAGTAAACTTACCCCTCGTCTCTGCCTTGATTCACGGCGTCTTGCATGGCAATTCACGGCCGTGACGATCATTAGCCAACCCACTGCCCGCTGTCACGGCTTCGTGCTAGATGATTCACGGCCGTGATCCTTTGGACTTTTTCTCCTTAAGCTTACTGCCCTCATTCACGGCCTCTTGCAAGATCGTTCACGGCCGTGACTGATTACTGGCAGCTTCAAATTTTGCCATTTTCGCGTCGTTTTTCGCCTCGTTTTCGTTCCTCTTCTCTCGATAATCATTCGAAGGTCCTACAATATTTAAATGAGTGTAAATAGAGCCAATAAATGTTTAGAATGATCAAAACTTTCCTATTATAACTCAAATAAACAAAACAATAAACGTATTAAAATACGTTTATCAAAGGTTATGGACCGTCAGAGAATATTTACAGGAGTTTCTCAAAATTGCACTACAATAATTGGAAATAGTAACACATGTTAGGTAAAACAGCACAAACTCAATTAATAACACATTAATCAATACTGATACCTCATAAATGTTGTTCAGTACCATGCCAATAAATCGATTAATTCGTACAAAAATACACTTTTATTTTGGATGTTTAATATGGATGTCATGTAAATATATAATTTGATGAAGTTTAATCACCGCATTCCTTTAAAAGACACATTAGGCGAAATTTGATGTCAATAGACGAATGTTGATCTCAATAGATATATAAACATATAGTCCTCCATTGCAAAACATAGACTATCACCTCTTTCAATGGAACATAACATTATGAATTGCACAACGAACATGTTCAAACGTCAACATAAAAGTACTAATAACATTTATAGACCACAAACACAAAATACTAAGCTCAAAACCCTAAATCCGAGGCCCGAAACCGTAAACCCTAAAATTTAAACCCCGAACCCCAAAATTTTTTTAAGGTTGTAGAAATACCTGCACAAGTCGTGGATCGTTCTCTCAAAATTTCATGTCGTAAACCCTTAATCTTAACCTCGAACCCGTAAGTCCTAAACCCCAAAAACTACCCAAAAACCCTAGCGCATAGACGATACCAAATTATCCAGAAACCCTAGTGCATAGAGGGCAATTTTATAACAAATAACACTCTATTGGTAACAATTAAACCCTTACGGGTACTACATTAAACTGTCCAGAAATTATTTTAATATCCCGCCAGAACAGTTCAGAAATTCTACGATGGCGCAAGAAACTTTAAGGCTATGAGTCTCTCGAATCTATGCGTATTACCTTCAATTTCAACTAGAAACATGCTTCGATCTACAAATATTTTATTATTTGCGTCGACAAAATTTTAAGATTCCGTCCCGACACCGTCGCGCTCGTGAGATCCGCAACAGAGAAATCAATATTAATTTGTAAATGGGTTTAACCAAGACAACTATCGATATTATTACATGTGATAAACCCAAATCAAAGAAATCGCTAAGATTGCAGTTGCTATGACCGGATATGTTGAAATTATCGTCGATTTCATATGAATGTTGATAATTTTAACAGAAATAACAAATGTCTTAAGGATAATAACAAATGTTGACTCAGAAATAACATAACACTGAAAGGTAATAACGCCTTATTTGTCGTAAATAACACATTCTGTATACAAATAATGGATCAGGATAAAAAGAACGAAAATCACAAACGACACTAAAAAACAGATAAAACTGCATAAATCACGTCGTTATTGACTCAATAAGGTAAAATAGACCTCAATTTCTCATGGATACCTCGAATTTATACCGATTAGTTGCAAGAAACGGATATTATATTTTTCCTAAATCGTGTAAAAAAGAAATACTTATAACATAGCAAAAAATAACAAATGTCTTATTGTTAATAACAAATGTTGACTTAGAAGTAGCACGTTGCTGAAAGGTAATAACGCCTTGTATGTCGTAAATAACACATTCTGTATACAACCAATGGATTGGGAGAAAGAGAACGAAAATCACAAACGACACTAAAAAACAGATGAAAATCGCATAAATCACGTCGTTATTGACTCAATAAGGTAAAATAGACCTCAATTTCTCATGAGTACCTCGAATTTATACCGATTAGTTGCAAGAAACGGATATTATATTTGCCCTAAATTGTGTAAAAAAGAAATACTTATAGCATAGAACCAAATAACAATTGTCTTATGGTTAATAACTAAGGTTGACTCAGAAGTAACATACCACTGAAAGTTAATAACGCTTTGTGTGTCGTAACTAACACCTTCTACATTCAAGCAATGAACCGCGAGGAATATAACGAAAATCACAAGCGATACTAAAAAGCATATGAAAACTGCATAAATCTCGGTGTTATTGACTCAATAAGGTAAAATAGACTTCGATTTCTCATGGATACCTCGAATTTATACCGATTACTTGCAATTTATGTCGAAATCTAGATTAGATTACCTTTATGTTTTCGAATTTGCACCCTAATTAGACAAGCAAATTCTACCTCGTGCATCGTCAATATCATAATGAATCCAACATGACATGTCGAATCGGTTGGATGGGTCAGTCGAATTTTTTTGTTTTCGATTCAGTGTAAGAAAAATGAATTTGAAAAAAAAATCTGTTAATAACGTTTTGCAATAGCAAAGTAACACAATATTATTGAAAAATAACGTTTCTGTTTTCTAAAGTAACAATATGCCGTATCTGTGTAACATATAATGAAGTAAAAGTACCGCTTCATATCAGACCAAAAAAACACATCTGACTTTCGCTGGAAAAAAGGAGCAAAGGGTATTTTCGTCAAATTCTATTTGTGGGTCCTTTACTTGAATTTTATATAAAACAGGCCCTTTAAACTTATTCATTTTCTGACAGGGTCTGACAAGTAAATAGAAACATTAGGATGACCTGAACAGAAATCTTCCCAAAACCTAATTCATGTAAGGAATCTTTTTAGATATATTATGCGACCTGTCATTACTTTGTGTGACCCCACTAATTCTAAACTAAATAATTTGTGCAAAAAAAAAAAGTTATTCTTAAATATTATAATTTCATTTGAAGGCGATAGCAAGACAATAAATGAAGAACAACATCCGTCGACAAGACATGTCATTTCTTTCAAGATTAGTAGAAACTCTATAAATTAATACTCGATAATTTAATAAACTCTGTAATATAATATTTCCGGCCGGTCCCGACTCAGGGATAACGTACTAAATTAATAATTCTCTAAATTTATAAGATAATAGACTTTTGATAATTTCTATAGGTCCCGTATAAATTATAAATTAATAATTCCATAGAACATTCTCATAGTGTATTATATAGAAAATATATTTATTAATATTACTTGATGTACATTAACACCATATGGATTATGATAGACTTGGGAGATTGAAGGTTTGATCCTTAATTTGACGTTCATTAAGGACATAAGAGATTGAAGGTTACCTATGTTTGGGAAGTTTGAAAGGTAATATACACTATAAATAATAAAATATTAATTTATCGAAAAATTAATAATTATTAATTTATTGATTAATTAATAACTCTTTTAATTACTACCTCTGTCCCACTTATTTCTTCCCATCTTTCTATTTCGGGCGTCCCACATAATTCTTCTCATTTCTATTTTTGGTAAAAAATTATCCCAATAATTAAACTAATTACATCATTAATATTAAAAAAAGTCTTCTTGATTTGTGTCTACTAATAACTTTTCTCTCTACCTCAAAAGGTGTACTATAATATTAAAATAATGTAATTTCTTAATCTCCGTGCCCGCTAATCTTTGGGAGGAAATAGCCGGGACGGAGGTAGTAATAAATTTGGCCGGTCACAACTGTATTAATATATAGAATTTCTACTGTAGCTCAAAAATTATGGTTTCGTTTACTTTTATTAGATGTAGCTCATTATTTAGTTAAATTACTACGTTTTATCGGGAGTGTTGTTCCTCATACACGTGTTGGCTAAACTTCATATTCGGGTTTCATTTTAATCTATAATAATTGGAATTTTATTTGCAAATGCAATAAAATGAGTGAAGATATGACAAATGAGCGGTTCATTTCATCTTACATAGAAGTCAGTATACGAATTCACGCATTCCATGACTATCATATTGTGAGGACTTAGTATATGGCACAATAGGCCTAAAGAAGTTCAATCTTATAACCATCAGTGATGTTTGAATTCGTTTCATCCATAGTTAAAACCTGCTTTGTTGTATCTATTAACCAATCAGAAATTTTCTTAAATATAAATTTGACATAAAATAAAAAATAAATATTAGACTACGTTCTTTAGCATAATGAAACTGCATATTCTATTTTTAGTAAAATACTTATTTTTCTAACTAAATATTAAAACAAAATTAAAACATAAAACTCTTATCAATTTTTATTTTATGCACACAGGTAGGGTGTGCAACATATACTAGTAGTATTTTTCCAGTGTCAAAGTACCATAACGTTACATTATATTACTCGTGTTTGAAAAAAACAAAATAAAATAGGTGGGTCCCCGATTGAAATAATCTGTCCCATAATCTCTATCTCACTTCCGATCCCACTTTATTAAAAATGATTCTTATGATTATCGAAAATAATATGATATGGATATCAAATTGATCATCAAGGATAGATTGGATGTATTTGTTTTTTATCATATAAATAACATGAAATAGCGATAATTTTATGCTTTGCTGGAATATATAATTAAAAGAGTAATAAATAAAAAAGAAATTTTGTGAGCCACAAGAATTAAAATTCAACGGATGGGAAGGACATACTTTGTGGACAATTAATTTCAGCCCAAAATTTATTAGTAACTCAATATATAGTGGTGACGACAAATTTTAGGGCCTATTATATAGTGGTGACGAAAAATTGGTTGGTGGAACACCATATTGGAACACCAATCTGGAACAGAGGATTCAATCTAACTTGGGTTTCGGATCGTCTGTGCCACAACAGTGTTCCACCAACCATTCCCTGACAAGTGTTAAACTCAGTTGACCAACTGTACACTTGTCGCAATTTGGTTGGTGGAACAGCATATTGGAACACCAATCTGGAACAGAGATTCAATCTATACGACTTGACACCTCGTAAATCAATGGTCGGCAATAACCTAGCAAAGTACATATTGAAGATGGCATGTCATTATGTATATTTATGTCATGACATTGTTGGATTAAATCGGCCAATGATTTGCCAATTGGTGATAAGATTATTAGTGCATTGTCCATATATGTATCTATGTGTCGTGGTTGGTGGAATAATACTTTAACAAATTGAATATTTTAATAAAAATTTCATTTACTTGTCTTCCCCTGGTCTCCTGTACTAATTACAAACTCCCATCAGCGTAACGAAATCGATGATTAAGAAATAATATTTAACATTTCTTTTTAGTAAACTAGTTTGTACTCATACGATAACTATCATATCGCAAGATGTGGTCAAAGCTAATTAATTACTCCTGAACCTGATACGCATAGATCCATGTTTCAACTTTCAAAATTTGCTACTTTAATTAATAATATATTAAAAATTATAGTTGAGCCTATGGGTTAAACGAGTTGAGGTGAAATCCAAAATTATACTTGTTACATATGCTCAAGCTTTGGGATATTTACAATACAGAAATGTTATCAAATAATAGTTTAAATTCATATTTACGAAATCTCGATATTTACATTAGGAGAATTGATATCATGTTTTAATCCATATATTTTATAAATAAAATAAATAAAATGGAGAATTGTGGACATGAAAGGAGCATGGCGTTCCCAAGCTGTCTTGAACACATATGGTCAGATTCGATTTCCATCAAAATTATTTTTACCTAATCAAATAATACTATACATGATTCCGACAGCCAGATCAATGTCGTATTTCGAGGACAATTTGCTACGTCCTAATATCGTTTGTTGAATTATATGACCCATATATATTCTAATATTATACGTATGTGGTCCATGTTATCAGGGGAAAAAATATAATAATAAATGAAGCATGCTACTCCATAAGAAAAAAAAAAAACGGAAAATGGAAAAATTGGAATCCGTCATTAATTGAGGATCAACTTTCGATGCCCGTCGACCAGCCACAACAAGTAAGTGGACATATAAAATAAAATTTGATAAATTCGAAGATTAGATTTTAGAGTATCTAAGTAAGTTGTGAAATGTGAAGGCTTATATATAATTGGGGGATTCAACATAAGTAAACTACAATTATTACCCCTGCCTCTTGCGGGAAAGAGCAAATATTTTGTAAGTCATTCTTATAGTAGAAGAATTAGACGACAGTTCATAAAAAGATATTTAAAAATCCTACTAAGAAATTTGGTTTCAATATTTTAATTACATGAATATACGATACTAATTTTTTAAAGTACTACTTGTCTGATTATATAATCGTTGTTGGTAGATTGTTGAATAGTTAGTTAATTATTCAAAAATCTATCGCTTTGTAAAAAGATAAATTCCTAGCTCAATGTATCTAGTAAATAAAAGTTTATTTGTCATGTATATACGTAGAATACTACATACAAATCTTTAAAAAGTGCTATAAATTGCAAATAAATCATAACCTATATGCTCAACCTCATCTATTATTATATATATATATATATCTTATATATACATTTAAATGTAGTTTCTCTGTAAAGCTGTCACATGTCCTCCCTTTATTACTATTAAAATCGATTATTAATTCATAAAAAATCATCAAACTACACACGTCGATGGTAAAAAGCAAAAAGGGAAACTACCCACAATATTATCCAATCAAAAATTTTCTACAATTAATAATAGATAAAAACCTATAATTCTATAAAAAAATAAAACCACCCCACTCTCTAATTTTTTATTTTTAGTTAGAAAGGAATGTTTTGAAATATAAAAAATTGAACCACCCACCTTCTCAAATAATCAAAAACCACGATCTGATAACTAATTATCAAAACCAGATTATCTAATTAATTAAAAACGGTTGAGACACGGTATTTGCTTGTGAAAGAGTCAATATATATATATTTTTTTTTTAATTTTTAAACTTAAAATGGATAAGGTGCCCTGATTATAGTCAGTTAGGATTATACCACATCTACTTCATTTGTTCATCGTGTATCAACCTCATTATCAATAAAATCAAGCTACGAAATATTCATATCCAAGTATTCATCAACTCACAAATAAGTTGTAATTATTTTAAGTTTTATTGTTTTTCCTTACGTATTTATCATCTTCAATGAATTACAGATTTAACTAATATTGTTGCTCACCTAACGCACTTTTTTTTGTTGCATATTAATCTTCCTAGATGATTAGGGTTGGAGAATGATGTTGGGAAGATTTGCTGCACTTTTTTTTGTTGCATACTGATCTCCCCGTTTCACAAGAAAAATAGAACCATAAATTAGGGTTGGGGAACTATGTTGCTTTTATTTTCCTTCTATGTGATTCTAAAGTTGTATCTAATTTTTCTATCATGTATGTATGTATAACATTACTCATTTCTTTAACTTTCTACATTTGAAACTTCGGTGAGATTGTTATTTGATTACCAAATATGGATATGTTCAAATAGTTGATTCGTATGAAGGAATATGGATCGACTGATTTTGTCCAAGTTTAATACTTACACAAGTAAACTTTCATCATATGCAACGAATATTGATTAGACGGAAATATTTGCTTCTCTTGACGGGACTGTTTTTTGGTCCATAAGCAGTGTGTCGAGCCCTAAAAAAATCGATATCCATCGAGGTTTGAAAATTTTTTGCTCCCTGTGTTTGTACTTCACTTCTTCCCTATAATGTTTATTTCTAATGCTAATCATGTAATTTGTAATTGAGTCAATTTTTGTTATTTTTCTCATTGGATATAACATATTGATTTATATATTACGTTTTCTTATGCAGTTTATGATTTTATACTTCAAAATCAACAAGTATTATAATATTATATCTTTGTATTAACACATTAAATTACAATAGTAAATTAAATTATCTATGATATTAAGACCCGTGCATTGCACGGGCAAAAAACTAGTAAACGTATATTTAAATGTAAACTCTCATCCATCTCTCAACACAAACTTGTAGCTTGGGTGAGAAATGAAATTCAGTTCCAATAGTCATATACTTGAATCATGATGGGCCAGAATCAATGGTATTACTAATGGGCCAACAATTAGCTATTAATGGGCATATTAAGGCCCATAATGGTGCCACACACAATGCTACCCAACGAACATCCCCCCACTGTACTTTCATTTAATACATAGAACACTACAAATTAGACCATATATCTTTTATTCAGTTTTCAGCTACTGATGTACTGATGATGTTAGTGACAGGGCCTTTAAACCAATGCCTTGCGCTCAACGCCCACGAGCCGATCGTCAGGACGAGCAAACCCCCGACGGCCACGGGCGTATAGTTCAGAGTCTCCTTAGTAATTGGATATTCCACGGGCAGAGAGAAAAGGACCGAGATTGTAATAACCCAAAGCACGGAGATCCAGCCTGCGATAACTCCGTAACGTCCCAGGTTGAACGGGCCCGGCCTGAAAGTGTTTCGAGCCAAAGTCACCCGAAAAAAGATCGGCAGAGCGTATGCTATGTAAAGCCCTATGGTTGCTATCGACACCATTGCTTGGAATGCTACTATGCTCCCGAGCGACTGCACGAAAAGATGTTTGATTCAAGTCATGTTCTCGAAGAGGGGCGGAAAAAAAATCGAAAGAGTCCAAAACGTCAGAATGATTACTTCGCCTAGAAGCTTATGTTTGTGAAAAATGAATCATATCTTAATATGTCCAATACGGCCCATCGCGCTTAGGCTGATTCCTTTATTGTATAGCCTTAAACATGAAATTTTCTTTTTATGGGTGGTCTTGAACATTCGTACGCATGACCTCGTGTGTTGAGCTCTGCTCTGATAACATGTTGACTGACCACTTCAACTAAAAAGCTTAAGCTTGTGGGGAGTATATCAACATTTTAACTTTTTATATATTTTATTTTCAACAATTATCTTAGTATGATTCTCGTACCGTCAAAGCCATGCAAAAGGCGATCGAAGCAGAGAGCCAAACCGCGTTGATCGGAACCTCTTGCTTGTTCACTTTGTGCCAGAACGAAGAGAACGGCATCGCACCATCCCTAGAGAATGCGTAGGCCATCCTGAGATTAGCAATTTTTTCACATTAGAAAAGCTTTTTATTTTCAGATGGAGATTTTTATTTTCGTATTAATTAATTTACCTCGAGTTGCTAGTGATGGAACTCATACCGCAGAAGAATATCGCCACGGCAACGATGCCGAGGCAGACGATCCCGCCTGTCCCATTTCCATACCGAGACTTGAACGCCTGGTAAAATATCTCGGCAATGGCGTAACCGCCCGCGTCGTTGTCCGGGCTGAGCAATTGGGGGATATTCGTAACGGAGAAGGTTATTCCCAAAATGTAAGCCCACCCGACTATCACGGAT
Organism: Craterostigma plantagineum; assembly: GCA_027422505.1. NCBI lineage: Eukaryota > Viridiplantae > Streptophyta > Magnoliopsida > Lamiales > Linderniaceae > Craterostigma > Craterostigma plantagineum. Next base: position 26,490,429 of record JAPQWV010000003.1, on the reverse strand, counting down.
ATGCCTATCGCGCTCACGATGCCCTTCGGCCCGTTCACGTCCGCGTTCTTTGTCTCCTCCGTCTGCGGCACGCCGTACGCAAAATGAAGCATTTAGGGTGTGATTGGTACGTGGAATTCGATGCAGTAAAGAAAAGGAAAACTGCAACGGCACGCATCGAACCATTGTACGCCACGCTTCGTCTGTCGTACCGGTACACTTTTTCTTACCATGTGGGCCGACGCGTCGTAGCCCGTGATGGTGTACTGACTCATGAGGAGTCCCAACCCGAATATGTAAACCGTGCTGTGTATCCCCTTCTCGTTCTCCGTGTTGAAGTGCGTGAATACGAACTCCGCGCTCGCCCTCTCCGTCGAGACCAAAGGCACGAGGATCATAAGCACGAAAACGCCTGACGAATAAAAAAAATATTTGCGTCGAGGACGAGGTTGAAAAAATCGTCGAATAATAGATACAGGTTTTTCTTTCGTTGCAATCGAAATGCAAACCTAGTAAGTTCCAAGCGGCGGCGAGCTGTCCGAAGAAGGACAGCCATGAGATGGGTAGGCTGTTGAGGAGAGAGTGTAAGAAGAGTATCGCTCCGTGGAAGGCGATTACGACGTACTTCGACGCTTCGTAACCTCCTCCGTTCTTCCCGCCCGTGCTTAGGAGGATTATCACCTGAATCAGCTGCGCCAGAGAGAAATCGACGCTAGTCGTGACGGCCCACTAGAGAAAAAAAAATCGAAAAACGAACGAGGGTTAGAGAATTCTTGTTTATAGTTTAATTTATTGGTGAAAATTTATGGTGAAGGAGATTGTAGTACCTGTCCAACAATATTGAACCTGCTTGGAAGGAAGAAAAAGAAAATGGGGGGTGATGAGAATTGAATGCAATTAACACTCAAGCTAGTCGCATCAATCAATCACCAACTCATAAAACCAAGAAAGTTAATTACAGATAAGGTAAAGATCCAATAATGGTCAAGCAGGCAAAGATCTCATCTTTATTACTAAGAAAAGATCTGAAACTATTGAAGCCTCAAACAAACCTTAGTATGTAGTTGGTCCAAAATTGAAGGATAAATTAAACCTTAAAACAAACAAAAAAGATAAAGACAACATAATACCATCCAGTGATCCAAGAGGCAAAGGGTGCCCAATCAGGGCCGGCGAGCTTTGCGCTCCAATAATAGAGTCCGCCTGAAGTGGGATACGAAGAACAAATCTCAGCCATCGAATAACCGACGACCACCGTGAAGCATCCGGCGATTAGCCATCCGTAGACGACGGAGACCGGTCCGCCGTAGGTCAGACCGGTGTTGTACAGCGTGGTGACGCCGGTCAGCACCGATATTATAGCGAATGAAAAGGCAAAGTTCGACAATACGCTGCGCCAACGACCCACCAAAAATAAACCGGGTTCAGTGAGGAAATCAGCGAAAAGTAAAATAAAAATCAGAGATTTTTTTGGGGATTTTATTTGTACGATAGGTCGCGCTTGAGTTCTTGTTTGTAGCCGAGCTCGTGCAAACGTGCATGGCCTGAATCGTCAGCAGTCCTGCTGTGGTTATGGTGAAGAAGATGGCGTTGGTTCGTCGTTTCTTGACCGTTCGATAATGGAAGCTCCGATTGATTCTTGTCCCCGCGATCCCAACCCATTTTCAGTGCGTGTTTTGTGTGTGCACTGTGTTTTCTTGAGATATTGCACGCACTGAAGCGTCAGATCTTTTTTCTTTCGTCGTCCCACTTTTCGAGGAACGACGATGAATATTCAGAAAGATGACTTTTTTTTTGCTGCTGATTATCTTCAAGAGATCGATTGATCATATGCGCAGTGACGGACCTACAGTGGGGCTCGGGGGGGCTGTTGCCCCCCCGGCCGGCCGGATTACTCCGTAGGGGTATCCCGGCGACAACCCCCACCGTAGCAGTTTTCTCCAGTCTGCAGCTTCAGAGCCCCCCCTGGAAGAAGACGATTAGGGCAAGAGTCGTGGTGGTGGTGAGTGCTGACGGGATTGAGACTGAGAGCCCCCATGGAAGAAGACCATTAGGGCAATAGGCATGGTGGTGGTGACTGGTGAGTGATGACGGGATTGAGGTTGGAGATGATGACAAACCCTAATTTTAATTGTAATTTAGTTGATAAGCTTAATGGGTTATTTCCTATTGGGCTTCTTAATAATTCTGAAATTACTTTTATGGCCTATATTTGAATAAATTTAATACTTTAATAACTACTCATAAATTTATATTCGATGTCATTTTATATATTTATAGTATTAAAATTAATATTCATGAATTTATACTCTATGTCAGTTTAAATATTATTTTACCTATTTATTTTAATATAATTTATTTCTTAAATTAAATTTTTTTACTAACTTCATAATAATCTAATAGGCTTAAATATTACTCCCTCCGTTTCGGCAACTTTAACACATAAGTTGCTGGACACGCAAATTAAAGTAGCATATTATAGTATAATGGAAAGGTAAAAAAGTGTATATTTTGGCACGCCTTTTAAGAATATTTAATATTATTATTGGTTATATGTGATAGTTTTTTTACCAAAAAAGAAAGGCAATAAAATTAGTGGGACGCTCGGAATGGAAAAATGTGATAAAATTAGTGGGACGGATGGAGCAATATAACGATGTGATGTGTATTTGGACACCTGTTAGTGTGTGCGAATCAAGTTAACGTACCGTATCATATTGAGGAAGGGCAATGCATAGTGTGCCAGTTTCATCTATATATAATTTGCCATTAAAATATTGTAAAAAGTTAAATGAAATTATTATTATTTAAAAGAAAGTGAATTTTTACTTGTAACATATTCACACGTAGAAAATGTCTCTACTAGTTTAAATTATTGGAGGAGCTCAGGTGAAGATATAGCGTGTCACTTTTGGTTAAAGCATATCTTTATCTAGTGAGCGGATGAGCGATTTTATATACTTGTACGATTGAGCCCCCCCTGAGCAAAATTCTTGGGTCCGTCCCTGCATATGCGTATTATATTATTATAGATATTCACTATATGTAGTATGTAACTATATTGCGTGTGGGGAGATAGCCAATACACTAAATCACAATCACAGCCTTGCAAAGTGGGAATTTTTTTAGGTAAAAGATGACATTAAGTATTGTGTTCACACTTGCGTTACGTATTAATTTTCTTTAATTGATAAGTATAGGAAAATTAAAATGGTACGTCATATTTCGTTGACCTGGTGTATTCTTGGAAGGAATCGCCAAATTTTTAGGATGAGATGGGTTTTAAAATAAATAAAAAAGATATAATTAACTTGGGATGTTTATAATGCTAGTGGAGATTACACGCATTCCATGTACGTGTACTGAGATGAGAATATAGATGGACATTTTATTTTAGAGAGGGTAAAAATGAAAAAAAAAAATCAAATAATCAGAAGGAAATAAATGTAAGTGTGAAGAGCCTGAGATGGCAATGGCATTACCGACATGGTTGTTGTCCTTTTCCCTGTCATGTTATTTATGTAATTGTCTTAAATATTATTTTGAATGCGTGGCGTCTGGCGATCGCTGAAAATGAAACCTGTAGTTTTTTTAAAAAAAGAAATGTTAAATTTGTTTTTGAGGGTAATACAATTTTGATATATCCTATGAAAAGAATACTATATTTTTTGGGTAAGATTATGGCATTAGTTATTATCTTCTTTTGAGTAAATTTAAGGTACGTGCATTTACTCTGATTCTTTATTTTTTATAGTACTCCGAAACAAAAAGAAATGAAAAAATTGACTTGATTCGTCGGAAAAATGTTGATGACAACTCCTTTTAACGTATACTTGTAATATATTAGGTCTTTTATCAGATAAGTAGATTTCGGTTTAGAGGAGTGATATCCAACACAGCATTGATGCGAATGATCTCGGACGTATCTACTTTTGCCAAACTTATTTTATGTTATACGTTATGATTTTAGCAATTCATTACACGTACAAACTTATAAATTACATAAACATGGTTTTTTTCGTGCGAGGTTCCTTTACTCGGATAAATAAAATAAATAAATCACCTAATATCACCTAGCCTTTTGCGTTGATCAAAAAGTTGTAATATGGCGCCACTTTGAGAATCTAAGTGATCCTCGTTATGTTGATGGTTCATCAAGTAAGCAAGTGACGACGAAATGATGTGAGAATCACTACCGTGATGTTTTGGTTAGATCACCCAAAACAAATACTCCAGAAAGTTGTAAATTAACTTTTCATCAGCAAAAGTACGAGGCCAGAACACGGATAAGATTCACGTTCCACGCTCATTACCGACCCGTTTGAACGAAAAACCACAATTCCCAGTGTTCCGATTAATTTATTACTATATACAAAATATATATGGAACATTATGTAAAAATGCCTTGTTGAGTGAAAAAAAATATATTTTTCTAACTTCGTAATATTAATGGTCCTTACTAAAGTTTGTCATAATTTTTATCGTGAATATGTTGGGTTGGACCCATTATGTTGTGGCATCGTCTTTTATTCAACAACACTTCGGGAAGAAAGACATTTGAATTTTCTTGTACATAAGGAGGATACATTTAATTTATTAAGGAGAACGGTAAAAAGAAAATTTAGGTTCAAGGAAAATTTCCTATGAGTGAGAGTTTAGAGGGAGGAAAGATCTTCTGGTTGTATTTTGAGTATCAACGAGCGTTGAAGAAATGTACGATTGTAATTTTTCACAGTGAATTTTCTACGGCCTTGTTTGTAACAACCATATTGTCGATTTTCGAGATGTTATTTGATTATTTATTTGTTTATTGTATTCTTTGAGTTATTAGACCCATTTTAGAAATCCGAATCCCTCATTGAATCTCAAATCCTAGAACCAAATCGTTATAAACGGTAAATTAAAGGAACTGTTATTTAACACGGTAATATAGTACGCAGACGATAAATCCAAGCCTCAGAACCTGCATACAGCCACCCTTACCGTTCAATTTATTTGTATTAATTAAGGGAGAAAACCCAAAATGGTCTCCGATATTTACTATATGGACCAATCTACTTCGCGTTGTTTCGTGTGAACCAATTTAATACTCGATGTTCTCGATTTTGAACCAAATTGGTCATGTCGTTAGTGATATTTAATTTCTCAGTGGTCTGTTCCCAACCCAAGTCGAAGAATCTTTTTTGCCCTTGACGATAAATAAACTTCCATTTGAAAAAAAAACAAAATTAAATAATTCTAACTTCGTGCAATCATATAGAATGAAAGATCAACGTTGATATTTCTGTCACGACATTAAATAATGCATTTACGCCCATGTGGCCCATGTGGCCACATGTTTGAACACTCAATTCATATGTGGAGAGGATGACTTTTTGCTAGAGGAAAATATGTCAATAGTCTCCATATCATTTAGAATCTCATGACTTGAAACAATAATACATTTATTACAACATATATGATACGCTCGTGTATTAATTATCTGAATTCCATTTGTTTCCGTTCCGCTTCTTGTTATATTATCTCCGAAATCCTAATTTTCTTTTATCTGAGTTATGGCTTTTTGTTATGGCGGAAGTAGTGACACAACTTTCCAAAGTGATCTTTATTATCATAACATAAGTATTTAATTCATTCACAAAGAATTGCCATCTAAAATAAAAGAATAACTAAATAATCATTTATTAAAATTAAAAGGTACCACACCAAGTTATCGTGCATATTGTTATTATTTCATATGTTAATTTTTTAATAACAATTCTTACAATTGATGTAATTGTTAATTACTAGTATTTTTCGCACGGTTATTATAATTTGTAGGTAAACAGTTATTGCAATTGATATCAGATGTTACATGAAGTGATGTAACTCTAAATATATATCTATTTGTATGTATAAAAATATTGATTTGTAAAATTAAGATCATAGACTAGTAAGTATAGTGCAAAATAGTAATCACATCTGTCATACCGATTAATTGGAAGGAAGTTACAAATTACAATAAGTGACATGTCACTTAATATGATGGATAGATATTTATATTTGAAAGGATTCGTGTGTTGATAGAACACGCTCTAGGCTTTTTGGTAGACTATAAAAGCAATATGAAGACAAGACTCGGAAGTAAAATATAACTTTCTTTGACTTTTGACCGACGAAATTATCGTGTGGCTTTCAAATTGTGCACGTGGCTAATTAGTGAACAGATTATAGTAATTGGCTTCATACCTGATGAAAATGAAATAACCAGTCATGCAAACAAGTAATTTGATGATATGATTTTGTATTATCAGCTAAATTAGGGATGCTTGGAGAATAAAATTGGACAGGTCAAGTCAACAACTGTTGAGATTTGTATTCCTATTCCACAATGGAGGATTCATACGATTCAATTAATATATCAAAGATGCAATTTCACCTACGACAGTTTAAATTTTGGTTGAAGTCCTCATTTGTAATAAAAACTACTAAAAAGTAAGCAAAAAAAGATAAAAATATTACCATGGAGGCTATGAAAGTCCATATCTAATGGAGGATGTTTTAAGAAAATATTAGATAACAACTGAGCTAAAGATAAACATATGACAATTGCTCTATATAAGCAATAACTTCCCAAGCCCATCTGGTTTCGTCACTCGAGTCGAGCATTTTCTATGCTCGAAATCTCAATATATTTTGAGCTCGACGAATTATTTAATTTGAGAGCTCGTGTTTGATGATAAATAACTGTTCGAATTTGACTCTATTGTTAGTCGACGAATTATTTAATTTGAGAGCTCGTGTTTGATGATAAATAACTTTCAAAGTGCCACGATAAAACTTGATCTTTGAGGGAAGCAGCAGCTCTAACTTGATAATCGTGAACTCGAGTTGAGTTTTAATAGAGCGACTCATCTTTGGCCCACTAAATCCATTCCAAATGAACTATTTGTTAGGTGAGCTTGATGTTTTTGACTATTCAACAAAGTTGGCTCATATCATCACGTGGAAAAAGGAAGACAAATGAAGAAAAACAAATGTTGCTATTCTTGATGTCAGGCGCCAAACAATTACGGTCAAAAAGGCATGTGAAGAAGAAAAATATTTTCATTTTTGCAGGCGTGGTTGTTATTCAAAGAACGGAGCCATTTTTCTTTTTCTTATGTTCACATAAGAATAAGATACGTATGCTTAGCTATAAATAGGCTCATTAGAGCGATGGAAATAACGCACCACAGACCACAACCACACTGGTCTTGTTCTACTCCGTTTAATTCTTGTGTAGCTTACTCCTAGTTGTATAGCTGCTTTTGTACCACGTCAGTGTACGTGTCTGTAATCACTCCACATAATAAAGAAGTTCTACCCTTCGGTCCGTGGACGTAGGTCTAACCGAACCACGTAAATCTCATGTCACTATCCAAATTTATTTTTCGTCTCTTTTATTTATTATCGTCATTTTTCGGGCAAATAATTATCGGGAATTTCCGCATATCCTAACAAATTGGTTTCAGAGCCAACCCGATTTATTTTTTAGCCACCATGACGATAACAAAAATGTCAATTGAAAAGTTCGACAGAAATGTCAACTTTGCAATGTGGAGTCTCAAGACGGAGGCCATACCCATTCAAGACGGTTGCGAGGTGGCGCTTGAAGGCGTAAAGAAGAAACCAACCGAAATGAAGGACGATCAATTTAATGAATTGGATAAAAAAGCCAGATCGACTACTATATTAAACCTCTCTTACGAGGTTTTACAAGAAGTTGCAACGGAGACGACGGACACGGGTATGTGGGATGCGTTAATAGCTATCTACATGAAGAAGACTAAGGAGAATCGGCTTTCTTTAAAGCAGAAGCTTTACAGTATGAAAACGACGGAAGGTACTTCTATTCTTTCGCATCTCGATAAATTCGATTATATCATTATTGATTTGGCGAACGTAGAAGTCAAAGTGACGGACGAAGATCAGGCCATAATATTGTTGTGTTCCCTTCCCTCGTCTTTAAAACATTTTCGTGACACGATTATATACGGAAAAGGAACAATATCATATTCTAGTGTCAAATATGCGTTACAATCGAAAGAACAGATAGACAGGGATATTACGGGAGAAACAAGTGGTAGCCAAGCAGAAGGCCTGTTTGCACGGGGAAGACCAGAACGTAGAGACGCTGAAAGTAGCAGATCTAAAGAAAGGTCGAAATCTAGATACAGAAATAAAGTCTGTAATTTTTGCAAGAAAAAGGGTCACATCAAAGCTGATTGTTACAAATTAAAAAATAAGGAGAAAAATCAACAATTTAATAAACCCGCCGAAGCTAGTTTAGCTGCTGATGAGAGCGATGAAACTATTTTTGTAGCAACTGCAAATACTGTTAGGTTTGATAATGAGTGGATCTTAGATTCGGGTTGTTCTTACGATATAAGTCGGAGTCAAGATTGTTTTTCCACATATGAAAAATTCGATGATGGATACATCTTAATGGGAAATGATGCTCCGTGTAAAGTTGTTGGTAAAGACACAGTTAGGATCAAGATGTTCGACGGAATCATTCGAACGCTCACAGAAGTCATACATGTTCCAGATATGAAGAGAAATCTTATCTCTTTAGGCCCACTTGAATCTCAAGGGTGCAGGTTCTCAGGTGTAGGTGGAGTTTTGAAAATTGCCAGAGGTGTCCTTGTCGTGATGAAAGCTTGTAGGTCTGAAAATTTATATATTTTGCAGGGAACTACAATTACAAGTTTCGCTGCAGTTTCGACATCCCCGGAGGTTGATACCACGAGATTATGGCATATGCGACATGGACATATGGGAGAAAAAGACTTGACGATTTTAAGCAAGCGAGGCCTACTTTGCGGTCAAAGTGGTAATATGGACTTTTGCGAACATTGTATTTTTGGGAAGTAGAAACGAGTCAGCTTCAATTCGCCAACTGTCCATAGGACGAAAGGTACTTTGGACTATATTCATTCTGATGTATGGGGCCCTTCTCGTATTCCGTCCAAAGGTGGTGCAAGATATATGTTGACTTTCATTGATGCTTTTTCAAGGAAAGTCTGGGTCTATTTTCTTAAACAGAAAAGCAATGTTTTCCTAACATTTAAACAATGGAAAGCTTTGATTGAAAAGCAGACAGAAAAACAGATCAAACGGTTGCAGACAGATAATGGCTTAGAATTTTGCGGAAGCGAGTTCAATGAGTTCTGCAGGAATGAAGGTATTGCTCGACAGTTCGAATGACGCCTCAACAAAATGGTGTTGCAGAGCGCATGAACCGAACGCTTTTAGAGAGCTCGATGTATGATCTTCAATGCTGGTTGACAAATGATTTTTGGGCTGAAGCTACCGCTACAACATGTTATATTGTGAAACGCTCATGTGTTCACCCATCAATTTCAAGACTCCCGAGGAAGTATGGTCAGGTACTCCTGCTGATTATTCCAACTTAAGAATATTTGGGTGCCCAGCTTATATGCACGTAAACGAGGGAAAGTTAGAGCATAGACCTAAGAAATGTATTTTTCTCGGTTACGCTTCAGGGGTGAAAGGATATAGACTATATAATCTAGACCTGTCCAAACGGGCCGGCGGGGTGGGCCGGCCCGTAGCCCGCCAGAGCCCGTCACTGGCGGGCGGGCTTAAGAAAGCTAGGCCCGCGCCCGCCCACTGGCGGGCTTAAGAAAGCTAGGCCCGCGCCCGCCCACTGGCGGGCTTAGCCGCCGTAAATAAAAAAAATAAAAATAAAACCTAAAAATAAAAAACATTAATAAAAAATATATTTTTAATATATTTCAACTTCAGAAAATATTAGTTAATTTATAATTAATTCTATAAATTATAAATCTTACCAAAAAATATAAAAAATATAAAAAATTATATAAAATATATAATTTTTTATATTTTTTATATTTTTTATAAATCCTTCAGATGACCCTGCTACGAGTTCAACGGATCAAGAGGATGAGGCAGAACCTGATTCAGATCCTGTTGAAGATGAAAGCACCGAGCAGGAATATTCTATAGCCAGAGATAGGGAGAGACGAGAGATTAGACTACCACAGCGGTACGTGAATTTAGTTTCGTACGCTTTATCAGTTGCGCAAGAAACAGGTGGAGGCGACGAACCTTCTACCTATTCGGAGGCAATAACCGATGCTAATTCTGATAAGTGGCTGGTTGCGATGAATGAAGAAATGGGGTCTCTTCACAAGAATGGTACATGGATTCTTGTGCTGCCGCCGCAGAAAAAGAAAATAGTCGGATGTAAGTGGGTCTTCAAGAAGAAAGAAGGTTTATCAGGTTCTGACGATGGAAGGCATAAGGCACGATTAGTCGCAAAAGGCTATAGTCAGGTACAAGGTGTTGATTTTAATGATGTATTCTCACCGGTGGTTAGACATAGCTCTATTCGTGTATTACTTGCATTCGTTGCCATGTATGATTTGGAGTTAGAACAGCTTGACGTCAAGACGGCATTCTTACATGGCGATTTAGATGAACAGATTTATATGAAGCAACCTGAGGGCTTCGTAGTTGAAGGAAAGGAAAACCAAGTTTGTTTGTTGAAGAAATCCTTATACCGATTAAAACAGTCTCCAAGACAGTGGTATAAACGGTTTGATTCTTTCATGTTTGGATTTCTCCAGGAGCAAGTATGATAGTTGTGTTTACTTCCGGAAGTTAAATGACAGTTCATTTCATTTTATCTATTGTTATATGTTGATGACATGCTCATTGCAGCTAAGAAACTTGCAGAAATTCACCAGTTGAAAGCCTTATTGAACAGTGAATTTGAAATGAAGGATTTAGGAGCAGCTAAGAAGATTCTTGGTATGGAGATTAGACGTGATAGAGGAGCTGGTAAGGTATACCTGACCCAGGAAAGTTACCTCAGAAATTGGAGAGATTTGGCATGAACGATGACAAAACAGTCAGCAATCCTCTTGCTAGCCATTTAAGGCTAAGCGCTGCTCAGTCACCATCATCAGATGAGGAAGAAGCGTACATGGCACGAGTTCCTTACTCTAGTGCAGTCGGCAGTATTATGTATGGAATGACTCTTCCAGTTTCCAAGTTCAAGCATTACTTGGACTTGATTAGTGTTTAAAATTGATGAACTAGCCCGTCGGGGCTATGGACGGAGGGAGACAGAGATAGTGACTAAATGTGTTACTAATTAAGGTGGAGTAATTTTTGAAATCAAGCTCAAGGTGGAGATTTGTTAGGTGAGCTTGATGTTTTTTACTATTCAACAAAGTTGGCTCATATCATCACGTGGAAAAAGGAAGACAAATGAAGAAAAACAAATGTTGCTATTCTTGATGTCAGGCGCCAAACAATTACGGTAAAAAAGGCATGTGAAGAAGAAAAATATTTTCATTTTGGCACGCGTGGTTGTTATTCATAGAACGGAGCCATTTTTCTTTTTTCTTATTTTCACATAAGAATAAGATACATATTCTCAGCTATAAATAGGCTCATTCGAGCGATGGAAATAACGCACCACAGACCACAACCACACTGATCTTCTTCTACTCCGTTTAATTCTTTGTGTAGCTTACTCCTAGTTGTGTAGCTGCTTTTGTACCACGTCAGTGTACGTGTCTGTAATCACTCCAAATGTACATTAACACCATACGGATTATGATAAGACTTGGGAGATTGAAGGTTTGTTACTTAAATGTACATTAACACAATACGGATTATGATAGAATTGGGAGATTGAAGGTTTGATCCTTAATTTGACGTTCATTAAGGACATATGAGATTGAAAGTTATTTGATGTTTGGGAAGTTTGAAATGTAATATACACTATAAATTAATAAAATATTAAATTATCGATTAATTAATAACTCTTTTAATTAATAAATTTGGCCGGTCCCAACTGTATTAATTTACAGAGTTTCTACTGTATTCTCTTTTTTGAATTTTTACTCTATTTTTGAATTTTTTCCTTGTTTTGGATTTTTCCTGATTTTAATGTTTAATTTATCATTTTTTATTTTAATTTTAGTTTTTATTTTACTTTTATTATTTTTTATTTTATATTATTATTTATTTTTTTGTTTAGTTTATTAGTAATATTCTCTTTTTTTTGAATTGTTTTTACTCTATTTAAGAATTTTTTTCATTTTTTTGCATTTTTCCTCATTTTTAATATTTAATTTATTATTTTATTTAACTTTTTCATTTAGCGACGGATCCGTCGCTAATTCTGTTGCAAATACCATTGCCGTCTAAATTGACGGTCGGATTGACGAATGGACCAATTTGGTTCATTTTCGATAACATCAGGGACTAAATTGGTTCACGCGGAACATCGGGAACTAAATTGGTTCACAGGGTAAACATCGGGGACCATTTTAGGTTTTATTCATATATATATATATATATATATATGTATACATAAACCAGGGTTGTTAAGATCGGACCGGTCGATTCTGACCGGACCGGTCGTATATGCGGCTCGGTTCCGGTCCGGTCTATATTATTATTAAATAAATAAATTTTAAGAAATATACTTACAAAGTAGGCTGCGCAACATGTATCAAATGGGCTTCTTGTGTGTTGTTTTGGTTTTACTAGTATCAAGTTTAGTGTAATCGGTTCAAATCCCCACCATAACTTTTTAGATTAATATTTTCATTAAAAAGGAAAAAATCGAAATCTAATCTTATACATTTACAATTAAATTTTTTTTTTTATGTAACTATAACTTATTTAATTTAATTTTTATTCTTAATTTATTAATTTATTTTTGAACATCTCATTTATAATTAATATTTTATTGCCAACACATTTTATTTGATTGATTCGTTCATAACATGCATATGTTTTATATTTATAGATGCCGGTATGAGTCCGGTTCGATTCCGGTTTTATATCGGTTAAACCACTAAACCTTAAACCACTAAAATTTCTGGTCCGGTTGGAAAATTTTGGTTTCAGAACCATGACATAAACACATCTACACTTAATATGAATATATTTCGTGCAGCAATCCAATGGATTTCCATGGAAAAGGAGGAATCCCTACCAATTCACAAGCCTAATCACCACGTTGTCACACTCATTCAGCGAATATCATTATTATCTTCTTCGGTTTTCTTTTTTTATTGTCTTCTTTGGTGAAAAAACAATCATAATGCAACAATTTATACGCAATCATTATAAAAACTAGAAGTGGCCTTGCGATCATTATATCAGCATAAAACGCGGAAAAATCGTCATTAACGACTGTCAGTTAAGATAGAAATTGATCATGTATTCCTCTAAAATATGAATTATCTTATCCCACACTCTCAAGTTGTCATACCTCGTCATCTTTGCAATTTAATTTTCTGGATTGTTATTTACGTAGTAGATTCTCAATTAGACGAATACTATACTATTTTTCCGACGGGCATAACAACGTTGTACAATACGGGCCTAACCTATGGAGGCCAAGTAAGCATGGTTTATGGTGGGCCCATTATGGGCCTGCTTACATTCTTAGTGGGCCTATCAATAGCTTGGTGGAAAACAATGGGCTCCTACTGCATCTTGGCTAACTGGCTGGTTAACTTTTTATTTATTAAATTAAATTGTGTGGTTTATTATTTATTTTTGTTACTTATTTTTTTGGATCCATTTCATAAGTGATTGTTCGATGCAATAGTATCTAGGCATAACGCATGGTTGTGCTTGCATGGATCTACATGACCCATATATTTTTATGGTGTTTATAGTCATATCGTAGTTAAAAATTGCTACGAAATCGGTCACCCTAGAATTGCAATTCATTCTTATATCCAGTTTATGTGTGAATCGAATCAAGAAAAAAGTTCTTGATTAAGATCGAATCAATTTGCAGCAAAGAAAACGAAAAACGGAGACGCCAATGTGTGTGGGTTCGGCCTTAATTTTCGGCCTACTCCAAATCGCCATTCTATATTCCGTAAATTGGGATTACAAGAGCAGATCTCTGTCACAAACTTACTAGTTTACATCGAACTATAACTCTCACTCTATTGAAAGTTACGACCACTCAAAGATTGCTACTCGAACTCGAAATTATGATATTTAACCTTTAGGAAATAACTGAAGCAACAACCCAATATTGCGCTCGTACCACGTGCAGTATGCTTGTACAACCAGCGCCTTCCCACTTACAAAATACTTGAGCATCGTTATAAGTGAATCAACAACTCTTAATCTGATCCATCCGATCACTTGTCTGCCAAGATCAACACCCAACATTTAAAAGTCTAACTTAAACTCCTGCCATTAGATCAAGCGTGAATCATATAACGGTTGATAGTAATTTGGGCTTTAATAAATATTTCTTTATCATATAAGTGATCTTCTTCAAGTTGTGATCATTCAGGCAGTTTTCCAGTCAACGACTGCCTTGATCATCGAAGTTTTAGGCTCATATTTCTCAATAGAAATAATTAGTGAAGAGGTAAAATAGTGTTAGGATATACAGAAATCCCCGATAATTATTTGCCCGAAAAATAACGATAATAAATAAATGGAGACGAAAAATAAATTTGGACAGTGACACGAGATTTACGTTGTTCGGTCAGAATGACCTACGTCTACGGGCCGGAGGGTAGAACTTCTTTATTATGTGGCAATTAGAGACAATATGCAAGGGGAAATTGATTTCAACAAAAAAACAAATGACAATTGAGTCATTTTTCAAGTAATCTTCGTTCGTGTAATATGAGAATATTTTTACATATGGAATTATTAATTTATAATTTATATGGGACCTATAGAAATTATCAAAAGTCTATTATCTTATAATTTTAGAGAATTATTAATTTAGTACGTTATCCCCGAGTCGGGACTGACCGAAAATATTATATTAAAGAGTTTATTAAATTATCGAGTATAAATTTATAGAGTTTGTACTGTATACTAATAAATTAAATAATAAATAATAATAAAAATAAAATAAAAAACAAAATTTAAAAAAGTAACAAAATAAAATATATTTATTTATTAAAAATTATATAAAAAGGAACAACAATATTAAGGACTGGGAATTATCGTCAGTTAATTGGGACAATGACGAGATCGAGAATAAAATAAAATATAAATTCTCGATCATCACCGTTAACTGGACAAAGACGAGATCGGGAATCATCGTCAATTAATCGTGATAATATTAAAAAAAATTCGAGAACTGGGACGGCGATGCAATCACCCAGTATATTTGTTAAAAAAATTTCGAGAACTGTGACGATTATGTCCTCATTAACTTGGCAGGGACGGTATTCGTAAACTTTTAGAAGCATTTTTATCCTTAATTTTGTTTTTCCTTTTCATTTAGTTTTAATAAATAAATATATAGTTTATTTTTTTACTTATATTTATCATTTTTCTATTTAATTTTAGTTTCTTATTTTACTTTTATTATTATTTATTTTTTATTATTATTTATTATTTTATTTAATTTATTAGTAATATTCTCTTTTTTTTTTGATTTTTTACTCTCTTTTGAATTTTTTTCCTTTTTTTGGATTTTTACTTCATTTTTAATGTTTAATTTATCATTTTAATTTTAGTTTTATTTTACTTTTACTATTTTAATTTTTTATTATTTAATAATTTTATTTAATTTATTAGTAATATTCTCTTTTTTTGAATTGTTTACTCTATTTTCTGAATTTTCCCCCTTTTTTGGATTTCTTTCCTCATTTTTAATATTTAATTTATTATTTTTTTAAATTTTTCATTTAGCGACGGATTCCGTCGCTAATGCCGTCGCAAATACCATCGCCGTCTAAGTTGACGCTCGGATTGACGGAAGGACCAATTTGGTTCATTTTCGATAACATTGGGGACTAAATTGGTTCACGCGCAACATCGGGGACTAAATTGGTTTACAGGGTAAACATCGGGGACCATTTTAGGTTTTATCCCTATATATAAATATATATATGTATTATAAATTTGTATGGGTATATGAACATTATCTATATATCTGGGATAATCATTGCCTATCAACCTAAATGCTCAAAGCATTTTAAATATTTAAATAAATATATATAATGAGGAAAGAGAATATATAGCAGCCATCGGGTTTTTGAGGCTTCGCCTTGATATATATTTATACTATACAGTAGAAACTCTATAAATTAATACTCGATAATTTAATAAACTCTTTAATATAATATTTCCAAACGGTTCTGACTCGGGGATAACGTACCAAATTAATAATTCTCTAAATTTATAAGATAATAGACTTTTGATAATTTTTATAGGTCCCATATAAATTATAAATTAATAATTCCATATGTAAAAACATTCCCATATTACATGAACGCAGATTACTTGAAAAATGACTCAATTGTCATTTTTTTGTTGAAATCAATTTCCCCTTGCATATTGTGTCTAATTGTCTTTATCATTGTAAAAACTTCTGGCGTTACTTTCTCATAGGTCAACAAGAAATTTCCCTTTACATTTGATGTTTGGGAAGTTTGCTACAAATTAAATTAAGAATTATTAATTTATCGATTAATAATAACAATTTTAATTAATAATTTGGCCGGTCCCAACTGTATTAATTTATAGAGTTTCTATTGTATATAGTATAGTTTTATGAGTGCAAGGTTCCTTGTGCACCTTAGAAATTATATGCTTGTATGCTTGTAAATTATATGCAAGTATATATATATATATATATATATATATACAGAAATGTTATGGTGCTCACCTTGCGTGAGCACCATCCGTGGGCACCTGTTGTGTGGCATTTTTTTGTGCCACGTCAACATGCCAAATCAACCCCCGACGGGTTAACTAATCCCATGTGTAGGTTATAGATCAATAAAAAATTCCATTATATGCTGATTTGGCGCGTTGATGTGATTGGTGCTCACGAAGGTGCTCACGCAAGGCGAGCACCATAACATTACTCTCTCTCTCTCTCTCTCTCTATATATATATATATATTGTATGCATGATGATATTTTACAAAAATTACGAATATTATTTCATATTATAATATTAATATCACTGTAACATTGTCTTTTTAGTAACTACATCTAATAATATATTCACCAAAAATATCTAGGGGTCGTTTGATACGAATGTATGCTTGTGTAACAGATGGGCATGACAAAATTGAATGGTGTTTGTTATGCGTGTAAACCCGTACTAGCCTTGTATGGCTAACACATCCACTACACGAAATCCGTTTATAAGTCTGGTATAGGAAAACCCAACCTCAATGTGGGTATGCTAATACATGTTTTCTTAATACCAAATTTACCCCTCAACGTGGGTTTTGTTTTTACAGTGAAGAAGAATCTCGAGACTTGTGGGTCTTCGGCTTCACATGGCTGTTTTCCTTCACCCACCAGAGCTAGAGGACGAGACGACGCAAGATCACTGTGGATGGGGACATTGCCGGTGGCTGGGATGATGAACTAAGGGAACCGATAAGGTCACTCGGCTCTTGAGATCCGGCGGTGGTTCAAGGTCGGGGTCTGGGTTTGCTTGGCTTCCGCTGGTGAAATTCCGGCAGTGTAATTTGATATCAATTTCTGCCATTGATGACGATGAAGCTGTAATTTCGGTGAAGGACTTCTGTAATTTGGGTAGATCTGATGCGATGACGATGACACTGTTGTTTATTTTTGAAGCTTTATTTAATAAAGGACAAAACTGTAATTTAAATATACTTAACGCATTTCATACACACCTCAAACACACCTCACAATTTATATTCTTACACAAATAATTAATACACGTATAGACATGTTAAAATACAATATCAACAAAATCCATGTATAGCCATACACAAATAACTTATACCCATCAAAGCCAAAAACACCGTATCAAACGACCCCCTAGGGTAATCATTGCCATCAACCTATATGCTCAAAGCATTTTAAATATTTAAATAAAGGGGAATTTTATGGTGCTCAACTTATGTGGGCACCTGTTGATGTGGCGCCAATTCGTGCCATTTCAACATCCAACATCGACATCTAAGGTTATGTCGTCTTAATTAATACCTTCTAGTTTCCATTAATCGATATTTCGGATACTGATGTTGCATATTGACGCGATATATTTCATTGGTGATATTTCATTGTCGATATTCTAGATGCCATTAATCGACATTTGCTATGGTGCCCACCTACCGTGAGCAACCACCGTGAGCACCATAAGCAAATCTCTCATTTTTGCTTCTTTTCGATTCCCAACGCCCGCAACGCCTCCGTAGACCCTATCATATCCATTGCTAACCTAAATCGCTCCCTCCAACACGTTAATTTTTAAGAAAATTTATTATTTATTACTCAACATGTGGACGACGTACCGAGGTGATGATTTTCTTAAAAATAAACGTGTTGGAGGGAGTGATTTAGGTTAGCAATGGATATGAGAGGGTCTACGGAGGTATTGCCGGCGTTGGGAATCGAAAAAAATCAATAAAGTAAGAGATTTGTTTATGGTGCTCATGGTGGTTGCTCACGGTAGGTGGGCACCATAGCAAATCTATCTATATATATATATATATATATATATATAGGTGATGCATGGTAGGTTTACTGGAAGAGTGCTTCGTAATGGAACAAAGAATCGATTGTATTAAAAAGGAACAGCAAGAACAAATAAAATGAGTATAACAACTCAAGCTTACAAAATAATAATAAGATATTTCCCAAAAACTACGATCTTCTACTCCCAAGCTATTATTTAATATTATTTTAGAAATCCTAGTCAAAGCATTATTTAATATTACTCCAAAGTCCATGCATGAGTTGGTCAAGTTTCACTCATTGATGATTGGCTCTTCATATCCTTTGCATGTATGTCTTCCACGCCCGCATCAGTTTCCCCAGCTGAGTAGAACTCGTCCACGAGTTCATCATTATCGCCATGGTAAGGGAACAAGTCTCGTATGTTAAAAGTTAGGTGAGTGTGGATATTGATAGGCAACGCAATCTTGTACGCATTATTGTTTATCTTCTGTAAGACCTTACAAGGACCTATCTTTTTCTCCCGAAGCTTATTGTATTTACCAACAGGAAACCGTTCCTTCCTTAGGAGGACCCAAACCAAATCTCCATCCTGGAAGATTTGAGTTCTTCTGTGAGCGTTAGCAGCTCGTTGATACGCTCGATAACTATCTTCTAGCTTCTTCTTAACTTCTTCCTGCACTTTCGTGAAAACAGTGGCGAAGTCTTCAACCTTCTTACCTGCGGATGGAACGTCAGCAAGATCAAGGTAGTGGTTTGGGATTCGACCAAAAACGATCTCGAAAGGGCTCTTTCCAGTTGACCGGTTAACTGTAGAATTATAGGCAAATTCTGCTCGAGACAACACGCTATCCCACTGCTTCGGACGCTTGGAAGCTAATGTACGGAGCATATTTCCCAACGTTCGGTTAACGACCTCTGTTTGACCATCCGTTTCGGGGTGATAAGCGCTGCCGAATAACAGATTGGTACCTAGCTTTTTCCATAGACTTCGCCAAAAATGCTCGATCTGACACAATGCTCTTTGGAATACCATGATGCTTGACCACTTCTTTGAAATAAAGATCAGCAATGTAAGAGGCGTCCATGATCTTTTTGCAAGGAATAAAGTGAGCCATCTTAGAAAACCGATCGACGACAACGAATATAGATTCAAACCCTCGCTGCATTTGTGGCAATCCGACTACAAATCCATACTGACATCGTCCCATGGGGCTGCTGGGATTGGTAGGGGAGTGTACACGCCAGTATTTTGACTGTATCCCTTGCATTCGTGACACATCTCTTGACGAACCTGTCAATATCTCGATAGATGTTTGGCCAAAAATATTTTTCTTTACCAAGGGAGACTGTTTTATCCCTCCCAAAGTGTCCTGCTAAGCCACCACATTGGAGTTCTCGAATAAGAAATTCTCGCATGGACCCATTCGGGATGCACAAATTACTGCCCTTAAAAAGAAATCCATCTGAAATATAACAATCATTAAACCCACCGTTAAGGCTCTTTCATAAGCCTCATGAAAGTCAGGATCATTACCATATTGCTCTTTGAGGACTTCAAAGCCCACCATTTGGTTAGTTAACGCGGTCAAAAGCTGAGCACGTCTGCTAAGTGCGTCGGCCACTTTGTTCAACTTTCCGCTCTTGTGCCTAACGACAAAGGTATACTCTTGCAGAAAAGATATCCACTTTGCATGCCTTCTATTCAGGCTCGCTTGAGAGTTAATATACCGAAGAGCTTCATGATCATAATTAAGAATGAATTCACTGTGAATAAGATAATACCTCCAATGGCACAATGTTTGAACGATAGCATATAACTCGACGTCGTAAGTAGATTTTTTCTGTCTGACCATATTGAGCTTTTCACTGTAGAAAGCGATTGGGTGACCTTCTTGACTAAGAACGCCCCAATAACCACGAATGAAGAATCACAGTCAACCTCGAAAACTTTCTCAAAATTTGGGAGACTTAAGACAGGAGCAGCAGATAACCACTTCTTGACCAGCTGGAAACTTTCTTCAGCTTCCGGCGTCCACATGAACTCTCCCTTCAGACAGTCGGTTAAAGGTGCCGTTAGAGCATTGAAGTTGCGTATAAATATTCGATAGAACGAGGCTAACCCATGGAAGCTCCGGACCTCACGGATATTTTCCGGTACTGGCCATTCTAGAATCGCCTTTACTTTTTGTTCATCAACAAGGATTCGTGCGAGAGTTAGTACAAATCCAAGAAAAGGATTCGACTAGTCATAAACGAACATTTCTGAAGGTTCACATAAAGTTGTGCCGCCCGTAAGGTAGTGAGTTTCCCGTAAATGTCCCAAATGATCTGATGTGTTTTGACTATAAATAAGTGATCGAGCGGATCGAGTAATAAAAATAAAACGAATATTACGAACTATTCTATGCTCAACAGGCAAGTGTACCTATCGAAAATAGTATAGAAGTAGCAAGTATTCGAGTATCGAACCCAAAGGAACTATATATTTTAGAAAACCGTTGTTTAAATATTCTAGTAAATACTTTTTGGTTTGATAAAAATATGATAAACACGAAAATAGAAATTTTGATAAAATAGCGATAACGGGGATGGAACGATTTATAAAAGCGAATGTATTTGAGACTTCGAATTCCCCTAGCTCGACCAAAACAAATATCAAGTGTACGTAAATAAAGCTATCATTAGACCGTGGAGACTCCTACTACATGCGTACGAGTTATATAGCTGACGAAACTGCGCCTTACCATATAATGATCGTAAACAACTAATCAACGAATTAAGTAGCTGGGCAAACTTCCCTAACTACTTAACCGAAGATCGCATTAAAACACAATGAATTCGCTATTAGATTTGACTCTAATCCGGCGGGGTAGTTCAACCTATCTCTAGCGATGAGTTTATTCCGCTCGTTTACTAGTGATCTAATCGTTCGCCCCTCTCTCGAGCGTAGCGTACGATTTCCCGGACTACGTTAACTTAAACACATAGACATGATCAAGCTAACGATGACAATTTTGATCACATAGACATAACCAAACTCATATGCTTCGTAAACGAGTCATAATAATAACAACACATCAAATACGCTTAAACATACGATCGATCGCGCTAGGGTTCATCTCATCTCAAACACACAATATTTAGCTACTCATGACAGAAATTAACACGACGAAGGATAAAAATAACTTATAGGAAAACATAGTATCTTCCCTGAATATTTGGCTCGGGCTTAATCCTTCGTTGAGTATTTTCGTCGAACGGGTGGCGGGCGTCTCAGCTTGCACTTTCCTTGCCCTTCCTCGCACTGCACGTTCTCGTTCGCTGCTCCTACACACACCGCTGCCCTCCTACGTCGGCAGCCCGTCGCAGCCGCAACAGCTTGCTTCGGAGAGGTCCTTGCTTGGATGGTTTTCCCTTCGACGCGTCTGTTGTGAGCTACTTGCTTTAGTAAGTACCGTGGCTTTTGGTGTGTGTGAAGTGGAGATGGTTGCTTGAGGTGTATGCCCTTGGGTTGTAGGGGAACAAAGGTTACGTGAGTGATGAGGCTTAGTGAATATTGACGCCAGCTCCCTCCCTTCTCTTTGAACAAGAGTTTGCTGCCATTTATAGAAAACGAGTGAGGTTGTTTTGCTTAGATGACGAGAAAGTCTTCATGGAGCCTTGTGTATGATGGTGATTTTCCACTTTTTTCATTTGGCTGCGATTTGTCTGCGGTGTGTGTGCTCGGCCGTTCAACTGTCTTTGTGGGTCTTCTTCTTTTATTTTTTTCTTCTTATCATCTTTGGCGTGCGTGTGAGCATGTGTATTGTGTATGTGGGCTTGGACTTTCTTTTTGAGGGCTGGATTTGATGGGCTAAATTTTATTCTTCGGCCCAATTATTTTTGGGCCGATATTTGATTCGACGGTTCGTCAAATTCAAACCCGAATATTCCCGGTTGCTCAATATCTGTCAAAAATCAATTATAAACGTAGTACGTATAATATTCGAGGGAAATTAAAATAAATAACAACCGATAATACGCTTTTACGGGGTATAAAATACGATATAAATTTCATTTATCAAATATCCCCACACTTAAGCGTTTGCTTGCCCTCAAGCAAATAAAAATAAAAAGGCATAGAGAATGATAAATCATGCAACGTACCAATCAAGAATGAAATCACGTAGGAGATAATGCAAGTAAAGTCGGAAAGCATATTTGAAATCAACAACTAACTACACGATTTCCTTTAGCGATACCTATCAAAATTCGCACCTCACAAAGATTCACTCAAATCACTAAGTGTATGGGTTAAGATGTCAGTGATATCGCTCAGGTCATGCACTAATCTAATCTCTACCATAAGCTTGCAAGTGATTCGTAAATCTACCACTTTCAATGATCAAGCGTGAATCGGAAGGTCTTTACCGGGTTATAAAATGGCTGAGATATGTAGGATATGCAAGGAATAAGTATAAACAGGATATGAGCTGTAGTCGTGTCAGAATTATGCCATCATCTCGAAGCGCCAAATCCGTCGTTCTTATTCATTACTTCCTTTCTTTTGCAGTTTTTTTTTTTCACCAAGCCCTTCTTCTCTCAACTTCTCAATTTAGGAAATAGATAATACGCTTTTGAGAGTGAAAGATTATCGGAGGAAGGGTTCTTAGTCAATATATTATTTTTTTTCTCTCTTTTTTTTCCATTTTTTTTTTACGCTCAACTCGGAAATTTAGCACGGGTTGCGCTTCTTGAGTCCGGCATTCAACCTCCACTTCTACTATCGCTCCAATGGGTTTATGTCTGAAGGCTTAATCAGTGTCGGCAATTTATAATCGGGTTTTTTCAAATAAAAGGCTCAGGCTCAAAGTGGCTAACTACGGGGTCAGTCGTGGTTGGATACTTTGGCCATGGACTGATTCCTAATGCCTTCCTCATTTTCACGCAATCTCACTTTAAGTAGTTTCAACACGTAATACACAAGCAAGTTCTGAAGAGAAATAAACTAAGCATGATTCACACAACCAAAGAAATGAGCAAAAAGCTCGTAGGCTCAAAAATCTCACAAAAATCGGGTTATGTGTACGAATCTCTCAAGTATCGCCAAGTTCATCATGCAAGAAAGAAGTAGACTACGCATATGTATCCTAATTACTCACAAAATTCCAAACATAAAGTCATCCCTTCATGATAAGAAACACAATTTTCGAAAAAAAACATGTTATGCCAAATTTTCGAAAATATTTGTACCAAAAATCAAGACATGCATATATATGACATGTTCGCCTAAATTTCACAGAAATTCCCCTCCCCACACTTAAGATTTACGTTGTCCTCAACGTAACAATCATGTAACAGAAGGAAAAAGAAATAGAAAGATAAGCGAACTTCCTGAATAGTTCGATATGCATACTTTGTACGGCTCCTCCCCACACTTGAGATCTTGAATTCCCTGCGACCGTTGAAAGACAAAATCATAAAAACTAGAAATGCGCATAGAAATAAAGTAAAAACATAGGATAGGCTTGGGGTGCCTCCCAAGTAGCGCTTTCTTTAATGTCTTTTAGCTAGACATTCTTCGGTGATTTTTTAGCTCAGGGTGGTATCGAGGAGGTGGATGGTTTCTTTTTCAAACGCCTCGATGTCACCGCCATAGTAATGCTTGAGTCGGTGCCCGTTCACTTTGAAGGTCCCCTTCTCCGGATGTGTGATCTCGACAGTTCCATACGGGAATACTCGGGTCACCGTGAATGGTCCAGACCATCTCGATTTCAGTTTACCAGGAAACAGCCGCAGGCGCGAGTTGTAAAGCAAGACCCGATCGCCTTCTTGAAATTCCCGTTTCATGATTTTACGATCATGATACAGCTTCGTACGCTCCTTGTATATGCGAGTATTTTCGTATGCCATCTGGCGCCACTCATCGAGCTCGTTGATCTGCAAATTTCGTTTTTCACCTGCAAGATTCAAATCAAAATTTAGCTTTTTTAGAGCCCAATACGCCTTGTGTTCAAGCTCGACGGGTAGATGACAAGATTTTCCGTAAACAAGTCTATAGGGTGTGGATCCAGTAGGCGTCTTATATGCTGTCCGGTATGCCCATAAAGCATCGTTTAGCTTGTTCGGCCAATCCCGCCTATGGTGTTCCACGGTCTTCTCTAGTATACGCTTCAACTCCCTGTTCACGACCTCCACTTGGCCACTCGCTTGAGGATGGTATGCAGTGGTAACACTATGTTTAACGCCGTATTTCTCGAGCGTCTTTGCAAATTGGGTGTTACAAAAATGCGTGCCTTTATCACTGATAATGCAACGAGGCGCGCCGAATCGTGAAAATAAAGATTTCAAAAATTTAACGACTACCCTAGCGTCATTAGTTGGTAGCGCTTGCGCTTCCACCCATTTTGACACATAATCGACTGCTACTAGGATATATCGATTTTTAAAAGATGTCGGAAACGGACCCATAAAATCAATGCCCCATACATCAAATATTTCACAAACGAGTATAAAATTCTGAGGCATTTCATTACGCTTAGAGATATTACCTGTTCGTTGGCACCTATCGCACATTTCTACATACCTTTGGGTGTCCTTGAAAATTGTTGGCCAGTAGAATCCACATTCTAGTACCTTTTGTGCGGTTCGGTTGCCTCCATAGTGACCTCCGCACGGTCCCGTGTGGCAATGTCCCAAGATATCGATTGTTTCGGGGAAGGTTACGCATCGCCTGATTATGTTATCCGCACAGATCCTAAAGAGATAAGGATCATCCCAAAAGTAATACTTCAAGTCCGAGAAGAATTTCTTCCTCTGGTGACTCGTGTATCCCCTTGG
Organism: Craterostigma plantagineum; assembly: GCA_027422505.1. Lineage (NCBI taxonomy): Eukaryota > Viridiplantae > Streptophyta > Magnoliopsida > Lamiales > Linderniaceae > Craterostigma > Craterostigma plantagineum. Next base: position 26,465,155 of record JAPQWV010000003.1, on the reverse strand, counting down.
TAAGATCCTAGCTACAAGATAGTTAGCAATATCGGCATACCATGGAAGTTCATCAGGTACCTCATGTATAGCGTAAAGGTGTTCATCGGGAAAATAATCTTGGATCGTCTCCTCTTTTGTAACCTCGCAGGGTGTCTCTTCTAGTCTCGATAAGTGGTCTGCGGCAAGATTCTCCGTTCCTTTTTGGTCGCGAAACTCCACGTCGAACTCTTGGAGTAGTAGAATCCATCGGATCAGCCTCGGCTTTGCATCCGGCTTCGCAAAGAGATGCTTAATAGCTGAATGATCTGTGTAGATGATGACCTTCGATAGGATAAGATATTGACGGAACTTGTCGATTGCAAACACGACTGCAAGCAATTCCTTCTCGGTGGTGGTATAATTTGATAGTGCCTCATTTAGAGTCTTGCTTGCATAGTGTATTGGCTGGAAATATTTTTCCCGTCGCTGCCCCAAAACTGCACCTACTGCAAAATCACTGGCATCGCACATTAGTTCGAATGGTAGCCTCCAATCGGGGGCTACCATGACAGGAGCATTAATAAGTTTATCCTTAAGTAGAGTAAAAGCATTCATACAATCGGTCGTAAACTCATAAAGTATATCTTTTTCTAGCAAGCGAGTTAAAGGTCTAGCAATTTTAGAAAAATCTTTAATAAATCTACGATAAAAACCAACATGTCCTAAGAAACTTCTAATTGCTTTTACCGACGTGGGTGGAGGTAATCGTTCAATAGTTTCTATTTTTGCTCTATCTACCTCGATTCCTCTAGCCAATATCTTATGACCTAAAACGATACCTTCTCTAACCATAAAATGACATTTTTCCCAGTTTAGCACAAGGTTCGTTTCCTCGCATCGTTTAAGTACCGCCTTAAGATTGGAAAGACATACCTCAAATGAGTTGCCAAAAATCGAAAAGTCATCCATGAAAACCTCCATTCCTTTACCGATTAATTTGTCGAAAATGGCCATCATGCACCGTTGGAAGGTAGCCGGGGCATTACACAGTCCGAAAGGCATCCGCGATATGCAAAGGTTCCGAATGGGCACGTAAAAGTTGTTTTCTCTTGATCTTCTGGTGCGATCGGAATTTGCAAGTAACCTGAAAGACCATCAAGAAAACAATAGAATTCATGACCGGATAAACGCTCAAGCATTTGATCAATGAACGGTAAAGGAAAGTGATCTTTTCGCGTCGCGTCGTTTAATTTCCTGTAATCAATGCACACTCGCCACCCTGTAACGGTCCTTGTTGGAATGAGTTCGTTTTTCTCGTTGGTTACCACCGTCATTCCTCCCTTCTTCGGCACCACTTGAACTGGACTTACCCATGCACTGTCTGAGATCGGGTATATGACGCCCGCATCAAGTAGCTTTATTACCTCAGCTTTTACTACCTCTTTCATGTTCGGGTTTAGACGCCTTTGATGTTGCACCACGGGCTTGAACTCGTTTTCCATCAGGATCCTATGCATGCAGAAGGTCGGGCTGATTCCTCGAATATCTGATATCTTCCATGCGAGCGCCTTCTTATGCTCCCGTAACAAGTCTAGGAGCATGATCTTCTGATCCTTTTCTAAATTTGCCGCTATGATCACTGGAAGCTTTGAATCGTCCTCCAGAAATGCGTACTCCAAGTGATCGGGTAATTGTTTGAGTTCAAGCTTTGGTGGATCTTCAATTGAATATTTTTCTCTTTCCTCTTCTTTGCTCTCGTGCACCTCGATGGCAGGTTCCGCTTCGTCTTCATCTGCGTCTATTTGGTCAACCTCAAAAGATCGTTCATGCCTTGGCTCTTCAATCTCTGCTAATCCTGACATCGAAGCAAAAGTTTCTGGTTGTGATAGTCCCTGCAATGATAAAAAGTCATTCCATGCATCAATATAAAAGCACTTATCGTCTAATTTCTCGGAATTTTTCATGGATTCGGTCATATCAAATGTAACTTTTTCGCCATCTATAGTTAACGTCAATGTCCCGTTACGAACATCGACCATGGTTCCTCCAGTAGCGAGAAATGGCCTACCCAAGATTAGGGGAATATTTTCATCCTCCTCCATATCGAGAATAACAAAATCTGCAGGAATTATAAATTTATCGACCTTAACCAGCACATCTTCAATGATACCCCTAGGATACTTAACAGATCTATCCGCTAATTGTAAACTCATCCTAGTGGGTTTGGGCTCTCCTAAACCAAGTCGTTTAAACATAGAATAAGGCATCAAATTAATACTTGCTCCTAAATCGGCCAATGCCTTACTTACGACTAAATCGCCTATTAAACATGGTATAGTAAAACTTCCTGGGTCCTTAAGCTTTTTCGGTAGCTTGTTCTGTAGAATGGCAGAGCACTCTCCTCGCAACTCAACGGTGGAAACGTCTTCAAGCTTGCGTTTGTTCGTGATAAGATCCTTCAAAAACTTTGCCCAGCGGGGCATCTGTGCAAGGGCATCAACAAGTGGTAAATTAATACGTAGTTGTTTAAAAATAGCGAGAAATTTACCAAATTGGTCATCAACGATTTCCCGTTTAAGCCTTGCTGGGTATGGAATTTTTGGTTGATACGTCTTGACAGGTGGCTTAGATACAGTCTCCTCTTGTTTGTCGGCCTCGCTGCTCGGTTGCGTGGGTTCAATGTTCTTCTTCGTTTTCTGCACTTCCTCGAGCTCTCTCCCGTTACGAAGTGTCACCGCCTTTACATGGTGGTCCTTGGGATTGGTCTCGGTGTAACTTGGTAACGATCCGGAAGGACGTTGTTGGATTGATTCGGCAATCTGCCCAACTTGCTTCTCTAAGGCCCGTAGGGAAGACTCGGTGTTTTGCAACCGTGCTTCTTGATTATCCAAGCGAGAGTCGAGCTTTCCCATTAGCTTCTCGAGCATTCCCTCGAGCTTATCAATGCTTATTATACGAGGTGGGCTCAGCATTCGCACTATGGTATCCTTGCGTTCTTTGGTTTAGAAATCCTGGTGGAGCTTGTTGTTGATTACCGTAGGCCAAGTTCGGATGAACTCGGTTAGGGACGTAGCTTCGTTGGCCTTGGTAGTTACCCATGTAGTCGACTTGCTCCATCGGAATAGTGGCCGGACAACGAGTTGCGTCGTGACTTTCGCCGCATGTAGCGCATGGCGGAGTATAGTTTGGGTATGCATGAGGAGGCGGAGCCGCTGTGGGAGTCTTCGGGAAAGATTGTAACTGCACAGCATTAACAACCGGCTTTGTTGTTAGTGTGGGTAATAGTGTATTCATCAACGTTTGCATTTGGAGGTTGTTAGCGGCGATTTGTTGTTGGAGTGTGTCGAACTTGGCATTTATCGCAGTTGCATTATCGACATCGTACATCCCCGGTGGTTTGCCTCTATTACTGGAACTCCCGCGCCGGAAGCTATTTGCGCTATATTCTTCGATTAGATTCCAGCCTTCCGTTGCGCTTAAATTGCATAGCCCTCCGTTGCATGCCCCGTCAAGTAGTTGCACTGTAATATCATTCAACGATTCGTGGAACCGCTGAATCAATTCGCTCTTCGTCATACCATGTTGTGGGAAGCGGTTCAGAAGCGTCTTGAAACGTGTCCATACGTCGTATAAATTCTCCCCTTCCTTCTGCTTGAATGCCGTAAGGTCCATTTTGAGTTTCAACACCTTTGATGGTGGAAAGAAGTGTGTGATGAAGGTGGCGTGCATCTCGTCCCAAGTGGTGATGGATCGTTCGGGTAGTAGATTATACCACTCCTTGGCGTTACCTCTTAGGGAGAACGGAAATAAGTAGAGCCGGATCGTTTCAGGGCTTACTCCTTGTACTCGTATTGTGTCCGTGACGGATAGGAAGTCTCGTATGTGTCAGTAAGCGTCTTCCTCGGAGAGTCCATCGTATTGAGCTGTCGTCTGAAGCATTTGAAGCCAATGATGCTTCAGCTCAAAGTTGTTCGGGACTTGAGGAAGGACTATCGCTGAGCCGACCGACCCTACGGCGTTGTTTCTCCACAGTTCTTTCATTGGAGGCTCTCTAGCTACAAGCGGCATATCGTCACGATCTTGAGTCGCCATTTCGACTCGCCTTGCGTTTTCTCGTAGGTTATATCGGAACGTTCTTTCGATCTCCGGGTCTCCTTCAACGATTGGTCGCGAGGGATTCCTTCGGGTCATGCACGAGCGTTCACGTACCTAGACAACAAAATAAAGATAGTAGTAGCAATAAGATATTTAGAAATAAAACCCAATAAAACAAAATATATTGCTAGAAAAAAAAATAATAAGAGAGTGCTAATAATAATAAGGAAATAATAATGACTATAATAATATATTTTTTTTTTGTAGTAGTGATAAAAATAAAATAGATAGTTTGAAGTAATAATAATAATATTTATATTAATAAACGTACCTAGACCAAACGATATCCGATTAAGCAAAAAAAAAAAAATCTATAATATATATTTAATAAAAAAAATAACATCAAATAATACTAATTAAAATAACGAAAATAACGAAGAAAAAAAAATAAATAATAAAAAATAATAAGCGTAGAAATAATAATAATAATAATAATAGGGCTAGAATAATAAACTAAAGCTCTCCAAATATCAATAGTTCCCCGGCAACGGCACCAAAAACTTGATCGAGCGGATCGAGTAATAAAAATAAAACGAATATTACGAACTATTCTATGCTCAACAGGCAAGTGTACCTATCGAAAATAGTATAGAAGTAGCAAGTATTCGAGTATCGAACCCAAAGGAACTATATTTTAGAAAACCGTTGTTTAAATATTCTAGTAAATACTTTTTGGTTTGATAAAAATATGATAAACACGAAAATAGAAATTTTGATAAAATAGCGATAACGGGGATGGAACGATTTATAAAAGCGAATGTATTTGAGACTTCGAATTCCCCTAGCTCGACCAAAACAAATATCAAGTGTACGTAAATAAAGCTATCATTAGACCGTGGAGACTCCTACTACATGCGTACGAGTTATATAGCTGACGAAACTGCGCCTTACCATATAATGATCGTAGACAACTAATCAACGAATTAAGTAGCTGGGCAAACTTCCCTAACTACTTAACCGAAGATCGCATTAAAACACAATGAATTCGCTATTAGATTTGACTCTAATCCGGCGGGGTAGTTCAACCTATCTCTAGCGATGAGTTTATTCCGCTCGTTTACTAGTGATCTAATCGTTCGCCCCTCTCTCGAGCGTAGCGTACGATTTCCCGGACTACGTTAACTTAAACACATAGACATGATCAAGCTAACGATGACAATTTTGATCACATAGACATAACCAAACTCATATGCTTCGTAAACGAGTCATAATAATAACAACACATCAAATACGCTTAAACATACGATCGATCGCGCTAGGGTTCATCTCATCTCAAACACACAATATTTAGCTACTCATGACAGAAATTAACACGACGAAGGATAAAAATAACTTATAGGAAAACATAGTATCTTCCCTGAATATTTGGCTCGGGCTTAATCCTTCGTTGAGTATTTTCGTCGAACGGGTGGCGGGCGTCTCAGCTTGCACTTTCCTTGCCCTTCCTCGCACTGCACGTTCTCGTTCGCTGCTCCTACACACACCGCTGCCCTCCTACGTCGGCAGCCCGTCGCAGCCGCAACAGCTTGCTTCGGAGAGGTCCTTGCTTGGATGGTTTTCCCTTCGACGCGTCTGTTGTGAGCTACTTGCTTTAGTAAGTACCGTGGCTTTTTGGTGTGTGTGAAGTGGAGATGGTTGCTTGAGGTGTATGCCTTTGGGTTGTAGGGGAACAAAGGTTACGTGAGTGATGAGGCTTAGTGAATATTGACGCCAGCTCCCTTCCTTCTCTTTGAACAAGAGTTTGCTGCCATTTATAGAAAACGAGTGAGGTTGTTTTGCTTAGATGACGAGAAAGTCTTCATGGAGCCTTGTGTATGATGGTGATTTTCCACTTTCTTCATTTGGCTGCGATTTGTCTGCGGTGTGTGTGCTCGGCCGTTCAACTGTCTTTGTGGGTCTTCTTCTTTTAGTTTTTTTCTTCTTATCATCTTTGGCGTGCGTGTGAGCATGTGTATTGTGTATGTGGGCTTGGACTTTCTTTTTGAGGGCTGGATTTGATGGGCTAAATTTTATTCTTCGGCCCAATTATTTTTGGGCCGATATTTGATTCGACGGTTCGTCAAATTCAAACCCGAATATTCCCGGTTGTAATTCTTTCTCTCAATATCTGTCAAAAATCAATTATAAACGTAGTACGTATAATATTCGAGGGAAATTAAAATAAATAACAACCGATAATACGCTTTTACGGGGTATAAAATACGATATAAATTTCATTTATCAATAAGGATATCATCGAAATAAACCACAACAAACCTCCCGATAAACGGTCGAAGAACCTGATTCATAACTCTCATGAACGTACTTGGAGCGTTGGAGAGACCAAACGGCATAACCAACCATTCATAAAGGCCATCCCATGTTTTGAAAGCAGTCTTCCATTCGTCTCCCGACCTTATGCGAATCTGGTGATAACCACTTCGAAGATCAATTTTAGAAAAAATTCTAGCACCAGCCACCATATCGAACATGTCATCAATTCACGGGATTGGTGTAACAACCCGTCCCATATCGGGTGTCACTATAGCATCGGTCCCTACCGGGACTAGTGGGGTTGGGCCCACCACACTTCGACTGATAGTCTGGACCCACTGTACCACCATTTAACCTTTTAGCGTGCTTCGTGCACTCGCTCACACGCACCCTGAGAAACTTCCCAGGGGGTCACCCATCCCTAGATTGCCCCAAGTCAAGCACTATCAATTCCCTTATACGATTCTTAGCCTGACACGCCCATACATTGTCAGTCTCAGGATCCCCTCTCATTTGGGTGTCGGATCGGTTCGTGCACGTACCCCTTCGCCTAGAAGCCTGCCAGGAGCCGCTCCTTGTCCGTGCACCTCTCTGGCACCGGCGATCACTGCCCGCCCTCATCGGCCCCGGGCGTCACAATTGGGAACCGGTATTTGATTGTGATCCTGTTAAGCGCTCGACTGTCGATGCACATGCGCCAAGACCCATCATTCTTTGATGTTAAGAGAGTCGGGACAGTGCACGGACTGAGACTTTCCCGAATAAACCCCTTATTCACCAAGTCTTGAACTTGGCGAGTTAACTCTTCGTTCTCCTTTGGGCTCATTCTATAATGTGACTTATTTGGCAGGACGGCGCCAGGAATCAGGTCGATCTGATGCTGGATATCCCTTAATTGTGGAAGCCCAACCAGAAGTTCCGCAGGTATGACATCGGTGAATTCTTCTAACAGAATCTTTACTTGTTCGGGTACTTCATTTGCTTGCTCGCCATCCTTGGAGATTAGTACATATAATATCTCACTCTCTTCAACGACCTTCTCAAACTGTGATAATGTAAGGACCACATTTCTCTTATTCTCCGCGGGTTGTGGAGCTGTCTCCTCACGATATGGTAGTAAAACGACCCTAGTTTTCCCAATGAAGAATGTATAGGTATTCTTTCTTCCATCATGGACAGCTTTTCTATCGTATTGCCATGGTCTTCCCAGGAGTATGTGGCTGAAATCCATGGGGATCACATCACACCAAACTTCGTCATGATAAGTTTTCCCCATCGAGAACGACACCAGACACTTGGTGTTAACCTTCACCTCGTTCTTCCTGTTGACCCAAGAAACAGAATATGGTTTAGGATGTGGTTTAACTGATAGCTTCAACTTACTTACCATCTCCTGTGATGCAAAATTCTCGAAGCTTCCTCCGTCGATAACCAGAGAACAAACCTTTCCTTGCGCTCTACACTTTGTTCGAAAAATATTGTTACTTAACCAGTCATGCTCATCATCACTTTTGTTTGCTGTCAACACCTTGTGAATTATGAGACACTCCCCCTCCTCAGCGCTAATTTCTTCACCTTCGGGTTCCGTATCATATTTGGGTTCTAATTCATCTGAATCGACGTCGTCCCCTACGAAGTTTAGTTTTGCGCGATTATCTCTTCTCGGGCAGTCGCTCATGCGATGGCCGGGCTGCCCACATTTAAAACAGGCCGGCGACTTCCCTTTGTTTGAAATATGTAGGTCAGTCTTTGTTGCTTCCTCTTTGTTGCTCGAAGCTTTTACGGGGTCTGGCTATTCCGTGTTCAGTGGATCCGAAAATCGTCTATTTCCCCGTCTGGAAAGTTTCAGCTCAACTTTGGATGCCAGCTGATAAGCATCACTCAGCCTCCTTATCTGATGTAGCTCCACGGCATCTCTTATTGACCATCTCACCCCGTTTACATATCGAGCTATCAACTGATCCTCGGATTCATGGACTTCACTTCTCACCTTCAGTTTATAAAATTCCTCGGTGTATTCGAGGACAGTATTCTTGTTCTGCATCAGGTTTATGAACTGTGTAAAAACGTCTTGGACAAAGTTGACCGGAAGAAAGTTTTCTCGCATTCAGATCTTTATCTTTTCCAAGATGCAATTTTTAACTTCCCCTTTAGCAATCGTCTCTCTTGAACTTGATCCCACCACAAGCAGGCGAAGCCCCTGAGTTTAGCTACCACCAGCTTTACCTTCTTATTATCGGGAATGTCCTTGTATTCAAAAAACTTTTCGATAGAACTAAGCCATTCAAGGAACTCCTCTGGCTTCAGCCGTCCCTGAAATTCCGGAAGATCCATCTTTACAAAATCAGAGTGTCGTACGGTTCCTTCCACGTTATTAGTTGCAACTACAAAAGGATTGACATGTTCCGAGTCGTCATTGGAATCCCCATGTAAGGTACTCCGTTCGCTCCTGGCTTCATAACGTTCGAGGCGCAGTGTCAATCCTTCAATCTGTCTTTGAAGTGCCTTGATTTCATCATCACGATCGTTACCCCTATTTCCACGTCCACGACCATTCCGTCCTCCCCTTCGCATTGACATGGTTGGAACAACCTTCGACCCGTCGTTCAGGCTCTGATACCAAATGATGCAGGGTAGGTTTACTGGAAAAGTGCTTCGTAATGGAACAAATGATCGATTGTATTAAAGATGAACAGCAAGAACAAATAAAATGAGTATAACAACTCAAGCTTACAAAATAATAATAAGATATTTCCCAAAAACTACGACCTTCTACTCCCAAGCTATTATTTAATATTATTTTAGAAATCTAGTCAAAGCATTATCTAATATTACTCCAAAGTCCATGCATGAGTTGGTCAAGCTTCACTCCTTGATGATTGGCTCTTCATATCCTTTGCATGTATGTCTTCCACGCCCCCATCAATAGGCCAATGGGGTTTTGAGGCTTCGCCTTGGTATATTTTTATACTATATATAGTATAGTATAAAACAATCCATTCAAACAAGAAAATTCTGTGAAAGAGGAGATAGTGAAGTTTGGAGTACACCCTCAGCCCAATAAATAGTGAGATTGACCAACACTTCAAAGCATGCGCCGAACATCACACCACATTCGAAGCCATCACAAGTAGAATACTTAAGAGAAAAAGAGAGTTCGAGTTTAGGTCACTTTATATGAAGGTTTCACGAGAGAGATAAAGGTTCTAGGGTGACATAAGATCTTGTGTGGACATTAGTAGATAATCATGTCTAGTATAGGTAGTTAGATCCTAGTGCTAGGTGTCTTTCGAGTTAAAGCGTGGCCAAAGGATGTCCGAGTTGCAAGGTGAGTAAGGGAGATCTAACGCAACAACAATGTGTTAGGAATTATTTATTGTGTTCAATTAATTATTTTATCTAAGCCTTGTAATTTTATTTAAGTGAACTGGGCTTTTATTTGTAAAGCCCAGTGAGCTTATTTGTAATGGGCTTTCATGAAGCCCAAGTACAATATACCAACATGTGGTATATGTACTAAAACCCTAACACACATTGAGTGGGTCTTGTGTGTGAATTTGTTACAGAAAGAGAGAATTTTAAGAATGCTCTCAACCCTATCAAGAACAAACGCACGCACAACACCCCACGGATTCAATTCTTCCATCTCAAAATCGTGGTAAACTCTCTTAATCTTTGTATTGTTGGATAATCTGGATTTACAATTGGTATCAGAGCCAAACGCGCTCGGATTTGAGAAAATTGTTGAAATTTTTTTTTGGGTGTTCTTCGAGTTCTTCACTTATTTCGAAAATTTTGATATGTTTTGGTGTTTTGGATGATGCTTGAGTGTTTAGGATTGTAGATATAAGTGTTAAAGATCATCTCTCAAACATTTCTTTAACAATTTTCTGGGTTTGGAGATCAGTTTTCTGATATTTGTGCGTGAGAAAGCAGTTCGCGATTACTGTAGCAATTCGCGAACTGTAGCAATTAAAAAAAAAATTAATAATAAAAGGTCTGCGAATTCACATTGCGAATGTACTGTAGCATTTTTTGCGAATTACTGTAGCAAGTTCGCGGGTCGGCACTGTAGCAGCTTTGCGAGTCGGCACTGTAGCAGACACTGTAGCTCGCGAATTCACTGTAGCAGTTTTGCGAATTCACTGTAGCAGACACTGTAGCAGTTTTGCGAATTCACTGTAGCAGTTTTGCGAATTACTGTAGCAGTTTTGCGAATTCACTGTAGCAGACACTGTAGCAGTTTTGCGGGTTGGCAATGTAGCAGTTTTGCGAATTCACTGTAGCAGTTTTGCGAATTCACTGTAGCAGACACTGTAGCAGTTTTGCGAATTCACTGTAGCAGTTTTGCGAATTCACTGTAGCAGTTTTGCGAATTCACTTAGCAGTTTTGCGAATGCATAGCAGTTTTGCGAATTCACTGAAGCAGTTTTGCGTAGCAATTCGTAATCACTGTACGAGTTCGCGAAACCTTTGAAACACAGTTACTGTAGCAATTCACGAAATATATTAAATATATATACATATATTTATATATAGTCAATAAAAAAATTAATTATAACACTAAAGCCTTTTTGTACTGATTAAAAAAAAAAATTCTTCAAATCCACAAAGCGTGTCAACGATCACGTATCCAACAATCAACTAAGGACATTATTGGCAAATTTAGAGAAGCTTTAGTAATCTTCACGCAATTGTCGAAATTATCTCAAATTTTTCACAGTGCACACAAAAACTTCAAGCTATCTTTTGACAGAACAAATTTTTTAGGAATTGAACGTTCTAAAGTCATTTTTGAAGAAAATAATTAACTTAAATTAAAAATTTATTATGGATGCTCAAGCTAAGGAAATTGAGGAATTAAAGTATAAAATAAATGAGCTAAATCATCTTGAACTCAAAGCAACTGTGTGGAATGCAAACACTGAACAATATGAGATTAGCCTATATTACCGCAATAACTGTTACACTAGAGCTATCCCTTTAGAGAAAATTATTGCGAAACTAGTCAACCAAAATTCTTTCTCAGCGCTTGATGGGGAAAACAATTTATATCGTAATAAACCTATCTCATGGTTGGAAATTCCGATGGTTGCTAGTAAAATTTCCGAATTAAACGCAACCCTGGAATCGGAAAGAGTAGGTTTTCAAGCGAAAAAGGAAAAACTTTTAGAGGAAATTTCAAATCTCAAAAACTCCCAGCCCTTACATGTTCCAAATGATCGTGCTATAGAAATATCTTTCTCTAGACAGGATAAGAGTATTCAAACAAACGATCTTGTTCCCAAACCTCAAAAGGCTAATACTTATTCTAAGTCACATGTGACGACTTTAAAGTCCATGGTGTCCCAAAAGGAAACGATAAGTAAAAGCCTTAAGCATAATACTTCCAAGGAACTGAAGAAAAACAGGAAGGAGAAAGGAATGGTCTGGATGGGTGAACAGGATTCTAGGTTGGACGACGAAGTAGATGCAGCTGAAGCTGAAGAAAGTGACTCAGAAAGGGAACTCGCCAGCAACTCTGATATAGTTGAGGTAAGCGAAGCAGATTATGACTCCTTACTTAAGATGAAAAATGAATTTTTATCTTTATATAAATCTAACAAACAAGAAAAAAGAAAAATCAAGGAACTAGAAGCTAACCTAGAAAAGAATTTAGTGGTATTAGATAAATTTAGATATGATTATGCATGTGAGAAAAATCGTGTAATTGTAGCAAATGAAAAGGTTGCTAAGCTAGAAGTACAAGTGCAAAAATCCGAAGCTAAAGCCAAGGATTTGGAAAAAGAAATGAAATCTCATAGAGATCAGGCAATGGACGCTACAATAAAATATGACTTACTCTGTAAAGAACGGGAAAAACTGTACTCCAAAATAAAAAAATTGGAGGACCTTTTAACCCGACGAGATCAATCTGAACAAACGATCTTTTTGAACAAACCAGCTAACGTTGATTTTTACAATCCTTATAAGGGACTAGGTTTTGAAAACCCATGTAAGTTAAAAGAAGGCATATCAAGTGCACCTTATCTATATGATCTCAAATTCATGCAGACAGGTTGCCTGGCAAATCTCATGTCTTTCGTAAGTAAAGATGAGACACCAACACACAGTAAAACTCAAACATCATTTGATTATACAGAGTTAAATGACAGTTATAAAGATCGAAGTTGTCCCGCAATAACAGAATTTGAGTCCGATATCCCACGTCCAAGTGAAGGAAACACCTCAGAAGATTCAACGAGTGAGGCACCGATGACTAAGTATGCAGCAGGGTATATGCCTGACTGCATAAAGAAAATTAGTGATCTACACTCCACTCTCGAAGGAGAGAGAAAGTCCTTCAATGAAGAAAGGCAGAAACTTCTAGAGGAAATATCTTCACTAAAAGAAAAATTACGATTACACTCACTTTCTTATACATTTACTTTGCATGACAAAATGTTTTGCTCAAATACTTCGAAATTTTCACGACCCATAAAAGAGTCACTGAAAAGTCAAGTCTGGGTTAAAAAGGAAGATATTTTGAAGGAGACCAGCGATTTTAACGAGTCTTTTGTTATAGATTGTTTCCCTCCAAAAATTTCTGTACCATTTTTATTTCTTATGTATCGCAAAACTCATCCTTTCATTCCAAAAATCACTCTCCCACGTATAACCGTTTCTACAAACCAGCTCACAAAACTACTTCAAAAGACACGTCTTTAAAGAAAAAGAAACAATCAAAAATAAAAACTGCTAAGGAACCCACAAAACAAGGAAAAACTCCAAAACGCGTCTCTAAAGCCAAAACAAAGAGAGATCCACTCCTACAAAAATGGGTTCCAAAGCTTAAGACTGAGGAAACCCAAATCCAAGCCCTAGAAACACTTAATGACTCTGTGCGTGATAGTAAGTCCTCCGTTGACTATGATAAATTTAGGCTAGGTAGAGAGTCTTTACGGACTAACAAGTATAACAGAGATGGACCCATTTTTAAATGGGTACCTAAAACCCTCTAGTTTGATTTTGCAATTCCCTCATGTACGGTACACGAAGCTGCTCCACATACATGATCAAGGGATGAGACGCGAGCAACTAACATCACGCTAACAAATTTGGTAAAATTCTAAATATGAATAAAATTTCATGATCTATTCAATATGCATACGTGCTCAAATGAATAACATACCTAATACGTTGGTGATATCTAGGATGAACTGCACTTAGTTCCTGCTTTCCTCATCCTAGTAGACATGCTAAAATAAGGTTCCAAAAAAAAAAAAAAAATTCGTAAATTATTATATTCAGAGGGACCTTTCTTTAGAAAATCAAGGGGGAGTACTGAAAGCCCAACGTGAGCCCAAAATCTTAAAATTCGCGACTGATCGTTAAATAAATCTTATCTTACAATTCGCGAATTAACTTTTTCACTCTTTCAACATCTAGTTCCGCGAATCCAATTGACATTCAATTCAGCAATTTTGACTTGTCAATATTAAGTTCGCAAACCAATACTTCAATTTTTCAATCATCTGATTCGCAAACTCTATTTGATGAAGTTGACATGAAATCAATTCGCGAACCCTATTGGGCCTGTCTTTCAAAACCTTCACGGTCTAATTTCGATCTCATTTTTTCTTTAGCCCCGCGCAGTTCAATTGAGTTAGTATGCTCTAATACGCTTGCTGACCGCTTCACGTATCGAACAACGCCAAATTCCCTTCGCAAAATAGAACGTCAACCTTTATAGATTTCACAAATTTTAGTCGACTACCGAGAGATTTTTGCAACCTTACAGTTTCACAAATCGCCATTTCAAAAACTACTAATTTCGTGTTTGCTGATGTATCGACTTTAAATGATGTTTTTCAGTGTTTAATCGAGTTTAGGTAATGATTCTAAATGTTTAATCAATGTCTGGAGTTAAGTTCTGGAGAAAATTGTGTCATTATTCGTCGAATTTTGATTTCACCTTAAGTGCTTAAGTTTGTCTCGAAATATGACTTCGAAATCAGCTCTCGACAACCATTTGAAAATAAGACCCACTATCAAAGTGCCAATCATGAGAGAAATTCCAAACATTACATTATCAAAAGGCAAAAACACTCATTACGAACATTACTTTTTCAAAATAAGCAAAATAAAACAACTCTCAAATACTCGTATGCCCTATTAAGACCCAAAGCAGAATAGCAAGTAAAACAGCGAATAAGCTCAAAAGAAGGAAAATCTCAAAAACCAGCATATTCAAGTTATGCTCAAAGTCACGTCTTAACTTTGCCTGTTCCTTGAGCTTCTTCTCTTCTTCCTGCTTTCTCCAATTCATCGTGTAACAATTGCGAAAACAAGAAAATTCAAGATGAGTATTTTGTTAATCTATGGAGTTATGGTGAGGGTTGAGCTATGTCTATTTATAAGCACGAATTGAACAAATATGTCATTACAGTCCCGACAAAAAAAAAATCGTCAATGATTTAAAAAAAAAATCGTCAATGATTTAGACGAATTCTTGACCTAAGGGTTCAGCGCCGCGAAAGAAAGCGATGCTTTCTTCGTCAGTTTTCTGATCTTGATTTACGCAAAGATCGACCTTGAGAAACTTGTCGATTTGGTATTTATTAGGTTGGTTGATCTGGTCAAATTGATGTTGTCGGTCATTATTTTAAATTTTGTGCGTTTGATCAGTAGGAAAATTTTGCACATCACGTTTGTCCTGATGTCATCAAGTTTCGCGAGTCAGATTAAGAACTGGGAGTTTCGCGAACTCAGTTCACTTTTCATTGAAACTCACGTTTTGCGAACCTTCTCCAGCTTCGCGAACCAGTTCGAATTTGTTAATCATTCAGTTCGCGAACCCATCCACTTTGCGAATCCAAATTCCAGTCCAGTTCGCGATCCAACTTCTCAAATCCAGTTCTATTTTACGAATCAAGATTTTTTCGCGAACCCAAGCTCCCATTTTATAAACTCGGTACATTCTTCTCTGAAAATTTTTCAAAAACCACCTAGTGAAATAACTACGTCTCCCAACATGGTTGGTATCTCTCGAGTTGCTCCACAACCCTGATTGGCTTGTACCGTGAGCAGCTCCTAGCTTGTATGGTATCTCGAGCTGCTCCACAGACACGACTAGCTATGCGAGCAACGAAACGTAGGTAAATTCTATATTCATCATTTTGTAACTCAATTTACCTACTTTGAAAAACAATAGGGTACATTAGTTATGCATGCTTTAAAAAGACTTTAAAGTCCAAATTTTCACATGCATACATGAGCTGAAATGCATAAATACCCAAGGTATATTTTCTTTATGCATACATCTTAAAGGATTTTTTTTAGCTTGATAAATGCCTGTATCTTTTAAATTGTACATTTTGAATTCTTGCAAGATTTTGATATTGATTAGTCATATTCCATGGTAAACTGGTAGATACCATTTTATTTAAATTGAGCTAAATTTGAGGGGGAGCAATTCTTTTTAAAAAAAAAAAGGGGGAAGCACTCCCATATTTGTGTTAAAGGGAGCAATTATTAAATTTTTGAGGGGGAGCGAACTTAAATACTTGAACTTGAGGAAAGAGATTCGAAAGATAAATTTGATCCGTCTTTTGTTGCATCTGTTGAGGGGGAGGTTTTCAGTTTTAAGACGCATGGTCAAAAAAAAAAATATATATATATATATACATATATGTACGTAGTATACTATATAATATACTATTAATACGATAATACCTATATATATATATATAAAAAGGAAAAGAAATGCAAAAAAAAAGGGCGAAGAAGAACAAAGAAAGAAACTGCCCCCTCAAGCACTTCGATCTCCAAGACGGACTCCAACAAAAAAAAAACAAAAAAAACAAGCAACTCTCGAGAGTTCAAGAAATCCAAAAGGCGACGGTGGCTTCTAGTGCTAACTCGAGAATAACCTCAACCGACCTGCCCCGAACTGCTGACCAAAATCAAGCAGCACACATCACTTTGTACCGGATGTATGGATTTCAAGTTCCCATGGTTCAGTCAGACCAAACTGAACCTAACCCCGGAACACAGCCGAGTGTTAGCGACGATCTCAAACTCATATAGCTACCCATATTTGAAAAATCTTGACAAGACCGAAAAACGGTAGATACAAAATTTTCTTACCTCACAAATTGTCGGACCAAGCCCCATAGGTACAGGTGCTAGTTTTATTAGCTCCCAGGTAGACGTCGCCGCATTAGGTCCAACGGCGCTTGCACAACCGAGCCTTACCCACTCATCGATCTCCCAACAGACCGATGTTTCATTAAATCACGGGGAGCCACGTATGCTATCACTGCTTCACTTGGAAGCGGGAGATATTGAATTAAGTGGTACTTAGCCCCACACCACTGAACGTTCTTGAACACATCGAGTCTAGGTGTCCTCACTATCTAAATGTTTTATATTTTTCTAGGACACATACACTTTTCCTTATCTGGACTTTGTGACCAGATTAGAACTTTCGTAGACATGTCCTACTACGACATGCTTCGATGATCGAAAGGAAGTCCTACCGTTGCAAGGTCAAAACAACAACGGTTTTAGGCCATCGTTCTTCGAGCTAGTCTCAATAGCGATGCAAACGAAATGCCTATGTGGCTTCGGTTTCTCAAGCCCTATCATTATAGGCCACGTCTCAGAGTTTGTCTCTGAAGCAGTGTTGGCGGATTGCCTTAGTGTTTTCGTCTGGTTATTACCTTTACCGACCTGTCGTTTCTGTCCTTCTTGATCTCCGATACAGGCATGCCGATTTCGTTAACACGAATCGCCATGAGGGAGAGAAGGGAATACGTATAAACAAACAGGTCGGACCACCCACCAATTTCCGCCGAGCGTACCACTCTGAAGCCAGGCTCTACAACACTTAAAATATATATATTCCAAAAGAGCCTCGGCATAACTTAGAACACACCCCACGTAAACCTTCTTCGAAAACCAGATAAGCTTCGCCGAGGCCGAACCAGACAACTTCCTTCGGCGATGAAGAATCTGGCGCCACGAAGAAGAAGATTCACCATGTTTCAACTCCATTGAAGGAGAAGATTAACCTGAGTATCCACCATTTCTGCCGCGCCAACCACTCTGAAGACAGGCTCTCATGCAATTGAATGAATAATCGTAAGGAGCCCAAACACATTTGCGGAAAGTACACCTCACACCTACCTTCTTTCGGAACCAGACAACTTCCTTCGAAGACGACGAATCTGACACCGAGAAGTAGAGTAATCATGACTACCAATCAACTCCATTATCTTGTCCCGACAATGCGATCTTCTTGCCAAGGACGATGTTCTTTTTTTTCCCATGACGATTTCCCCAGCTCGATGTTCTTCGGGGAAAGGAATACTAAAGCAAAAGGGGGCAACATCACGAGGAAAGTGCAATATAGATCAGAAAATGCCAAATCTCAAGCATTGTCAAAGAATCAAGCCGAGACCACATAGTCCAACGATTGAAGTTGTCACCTCAAGTACGGCTCTCCGATTTTAAGGAAACACCCCAATCACAACGTAGAAAGGTTGCACAAATGAAGGGGAGTTGTACCAGTGTTGTAGGGAGAGATCAGACATGAAAATCTAGGATACAACCAACAACTTCAGCATGGACTTCAAGCATCAAAGCTGCCGACTCGTGTACTGTTCTTCGAGTTTAATGAAAACTCCCAATCCCAACACAAGGTGGAGCAAATGTAGGGGGAATGGCGACAAGTGAAGGTAGAGCTGGAATACCTAAAGAGAAGATTCGACTCGTGTATATCTCTCCAAATTTAAAGAGAAATCCCTAATTCCAACGCAAGGTTGATCAAATGTAGGGGAGTGGTGACTATCCAAGGGAGAGATTGAACACAAAAAGATACGATCCAACAAGCAGCTTTGAACACTTAAAAGAAAAGAAGTTCACGAGACGGTGAGCTTGAAGATCTTTGAAAGAAGAGGTCAGAAGACAAGACAAATGAGGATGTGATTGAAGAAGAACACGCATGCAAACGCTTTTGCGAACGCAACTCTGATACGTGTTCTTTGAGGGCTCAGGACGATTACAAGACGAAGATAACCAGCGCTAATTGCAAATTGAACACAAAGGGGGAGATTGTTAGGAATTATTTATTGTGTTCAATTAATTATTTTATCTAAGCCTTGTAATTTTATTTAAGTGAACTGGGCTTTTATTTGTAAAGCCCAGTGAGCTTATTTGTAATGGGCTTTCATGAAGCCCAAGTACAATATACCAACATGTGGTATATGTACTAAAACCCTAACACACATTGAGTGGGTCTTGTGTGTGAATTTATTACAGAAAGAGAAAATTTTAAGAATGCTCTCAACCCTATCAAGAACAAACGCACGCACAACACCTCACGGATTCAATTCTTCCATCTCAAAATCGTGGTAAACTCTCTTAATCTTTGTATTGTTGGATAATCTGGATTTACACAATGATCGAGGGAGCATTAGAAACTCAAGATTGTAACTCTGCATTCTAACTGGGGAGATCACCACTACCCTACCCATGTTGGTACACCACCCAACTCTCTTAAATTTTTCACACGTCAAAAAAAATTAAATTTCGACAAAAAATTCAAAAGAGTTGGGTTACTATCCAAGTGGGAAGGGAAGAATAGATCAATGATGGACTAAAATGTATGTTTAAACAATTCCAAAGTCCAAACAGGCTATAAGACAAATAAGTCCAAGTGAAACTAGGCTTGACATGGGCAGGGCGAAGGGTGCTTAGTCAACATTGCCTCGTTTACGATAAGCAACGATGAAAATTATTCCTCGTCCCACGAGAAGCTGTCTGGGTCTTTTTCTCCGAGGGATTTCCGAACATGTCTTTTGTACTATAAAACTTTTGGTTCTTGATGAAATTCGTTTAGCAAAATGAACATAAAACAGAAATAGTAACATATGTATAGTATTTAGATTATAAGACGACCGCGAGAATTGATAAGGATAGTTGAATAATTTTGTGCATCTAATCAACCCGAGAAATCGAGCAGAATCAGCGCTTTCTGTGCGGAATGGAGAATCGATGTCTCATTGCCAAGCTCAAATGGAATTGAACCATATCATTTTTTTTGATATGTCATAACAAGACCAATTTGGAGATTCAGATTCTCGTTTCTCGCTTGGAGAATGAACAACTTTCACAAATTATTATTAATTTGATTTGGTTTAAGTTGCATGTGATTTCACAAACTATGCTAATTTCAGTAATATTTCCTCATAGTTTCAAAAAGTAATAATATTACGGGTTTTTTAGTACTACTTCTGTCCCACTTATTTCTTCCCATCTTTCTATTTTGGGCGTCCCACATAATTCTTTCTATTTCCATTTTTGGTAAAAAATTATTCCAATAATTAAACTAATTACACCATTTATATTAAAAAAGACTTCTTAATTTGCGTGCTCACTAATAAGTTTTCTCTCTACGTACCTTAAAAGTGTACTATAATATTAAATAATGTAGTTTCTTAATCTCCGTGCCCACTAATCTTTGGGAAGAATTAAATGGGACGGAGGAAGTAATATCTTTTAATACGTAAATCAGCCCGAAGTAAGTGCACTATTGGATTTGATTACATGTCGCAAATTTGTTGATTATTGCTGTTTAATGAAGAGAATATGTAATATAATATGATTATGTATAATCCTTAACGCGTAGTGTACAAATTAGGGCTGAAAACGAGCCGAGCTGCTCGCGAGCAGCTCGGTCAACGTCGAGCTCGAGCCGAGCTCGAGCCTCGACCTTTCACAATCGAGCCGAGCTCGAGCTTTTTGTATGTGGGCTCGATAGCTCGTCGAGCTTATCGAGCCGAGCTCGAGCCTCGCCTTTTCGAGCTCGAGCCGAGCTCGAGCCCACTTGTACATAATCGAGCCGAGCTCGAGCCGGGCCATGCTCGGGCTCGGCTCGACTCGTTTTCAGCCCTAACAAATGCAAGATTACCATCACATCGTTGACTACTTGACTTAACTCACGCACCAGCTTTACCTCAATTAGGGTTTCTCTTTTTAACACACTGCTCTGAAATCAACATCATCTTCAACGATAAAGTTCGCATCTTTGGTTGCGTTCCTCTTGGGCTAATTTAATCGAAGAATGGCGAGCGAGAGGCCTGAATTTCAAGTGTACAATACTATGACGAAGCAGAAGGAGGTTTTCAAGCCGATCGTCGAGGGGAAAGTTGGATTGTACGTCTGTGGTGTTACTTCCTACGATTTCAGCCACATAGGACATGCGCGTGCTTACGTCGCATTCGACGTTCTATACAGGTTTCTTATCTCTGGATCTTTTTTTTTTCCTTCTTATGATTTTGTCCTAGGTTTGCTCCTCAATTCTGGGTTCTTTTGATACTAAATTGTTTTTACGTGGGCAGTGGGGGATGTGTCTCCATTTACGTATATTTGGTGGATCATGTTTGTATTCGATCGTTTGTGTTTGGTGTTATTTGTTAGTCAGAGGTTTTGGAAGGGTTTTTGGACAATTCTCCGGCAATTGCATTGCTTTTTAATGGGTAAAATTTGGATAGTCGCGGTGTTTATAGTTGCTGAGCTGTTGAAAGTTATAAAGATTGAATTTTGAAGTTTCCTGCATTCCCAGCATTATTGGAAACGAGTTCCTTTTCTATTCTGGCCATAGAAACTTCGATTGAGTTATGAGATATGATTTGTGGTCTTGCTTGGCGGGGCCATAATGTTTCGTTACCTTAAGTTCTTATCGTGTTTGGCAACACGAGTTTGTAATTTTCCTTTTGAAAGCTTGCCAATTCGTTGACCTGTTATTGGACAGGGCATGCCTTGTGTCCTTAACATGGATTCGTTTATCGTGATTCATAGAGAATTCCTGGAGACCTTTCTTCATTTGTTAATAAATGTGAATCCGTTGTTTTTGTTGCGTGCTATTTATAATCTTTACGTTTACGCTTGCAATGCCTTGTGTATCTGGTCTGAATTTTATTTATTTTATTTTCAAATTCAATCCGTCAGATACCTTAGATTCTTGGGCTATGAGGTTGTATACGTCCGCAACTTCACTGATGTGGATGATAAGGTGAGTTTGTTTCCCCATGCACTTACCACTTCACTTTTTTTATTCATCGAAAGCCCTTTATACGTGCAGTGTATATCTAATTTCGTGTCAGCCACCTTTAGGGGACTTACACTATTAAATCTTTGTATTATAAACTTAATATGGACCCAATTGGTTGATAAGCATGTTTCGGTTAGTTGGTGTTTTTGTTCTCTTAAAATTTCTTCAGTCTGTCAAAATTTTTCTGAGTGAGATGAATAAAAGCCGCCAGTTTTCGTGTTATTGATACTTGTTCAAATGAAAGCTTTCCCGTTAGGACTAATATGTGGTTTTTCAGATTATTCGAAGAGCCAATGAAATTGGGGAGGATCCTAAAGCATTGAGTGGTAGGTTTTGCGAAGAATTCCTCAAAGATATGGCTGATCTCCAGTGCCTTCTTCCCACTCACCAGCCACGTGTGACAGATCATATGGAGCAGATCAAAGATATGATAGCACAGGTTTTTTCTCCCTCTCAAACCCTTTTGTTCACAACTGTGGATTCTTCTCATATAATGAAAGATAACTTAGTACTCTCAAATAGTGGAACTGTACAAGCATTTTATGATCTGATAGGTTTTATTTTAAATTCCTCACCTTTTTGTGTAGATTATCAGCAACAACTGTGCTTACGCTGTTGATGGAGATGTTTATTTCTCCGTCGATGCTTCCCCAAATTACGGGATTCTATCAGGTAGGAAATTGGAGGATAACAGAGCCGGCGAGCGTGTTGCCGTCGACGAGCGAAAGCGCAATCCCGCTGATTTTGCCTTGTGGAAGGTATAAATCACACAAAATTCCCCGTTGATATGATCCCATTTATCTATTTTCATGTTTCTAAACTTTTCTTTTACCGTCTTCGTAAGGCTGCTAAGCCCGGGGAGCCCGTTTGGGATAGCCCGTGGGGCCCGGGTAGGCCTGGATGGCATATCGAATGCAGTGCAATGAGCGCTCACTACCTTTCGCACGTATTCGACATTCATGGCGGCGGAATGGATTTAATCTTTCCACATCACGAGAATGAGATTGCACAGAGCTGCGCTGCTTGCTCGGAGAGCAAAGTCAATTATTGGTTGCACAACGGTTTCGTCACGGCGAATGACGAGAAAATGTCAAAGTCGCTTGGAAATTTTTTCACCATTCGTGAGGTAAATCGAGAAAATGATCAATATCGACATCGTTGCTTCTAAATTTCGCTGCTACTACTTTCTTTTTTCAGGTTACAAAGTTATACCATCCGCTTGCATTGAGGCATTTCCTGTTAGGGACTCACTACCGATCGCCTGTAAACTATTCGATTGCGCAGATTGAGATATCATCAGAATCCGTTTACTATATTTATCAGGTGAAATATACGCTTGACGATGCATATTTTTCCAGTTAAATGGGACAATGGCGAAGTCCCTTTATATCTTTCTGCTTTTATTTTAACAGACTTTACTAGATTGCGAAGAAGCTGCTTCGGCGGTCGACATAGAAAGCGAAGCACATGGAAAAGCAATCAACATGGGCGATGATGCAAGAAATTGCATCAATAGTCTGAGGAAAGAGTTTGAGAGTAAACTAGCCGACGATTTGCACACGCCGTCCATACTAAACGCTGCCCTTCAAGAAGCTCTGAGGTTTATGAACAACTCTGTGAACGCACTCAAGGTATATGATAAATTAAAATTCGACCACATTTCGTTTTGTTTGCTTCTTTCTGCCACTATTTTCATGCTTGTTTTTATGTACGCCCTTTTCAGAAGAAAATGCAGAAGCAAAAGAAATTATCTGCCGTCAAGGCCCTCGTAGATCTACACAAGTCGGTCCGAGAAGTCTTGGATGCTCTCGGATTACTCTCTAGTTCAACATACTCTGAGGTGAGTCGTCTGTATGTGAACTAATAATTTGGTCCTCCAACTTTTCACGAAAATCACTTTTAGTCCTCTGTTTATGTCACTTATCATAAATAGTCATTCTGAATTGGCCTATAAGTTTTACTCCACCTAATAAAATAAGTTTTATGAACCAGGTACTACGACAGCTCAAGGATAAAGCTCTGAAGAGAGCGAATCTGAGCGAGGAAGAAGTTTCTCGAGCTATCGAAGAAAGAACGCTGGCGAGGAAGAACAAGGAGTTTGCGAAAAGCGATAAGATTAGAAGCGATCTATCTGTTAAAGGTATTGCTCTAATGGATGTGGGAAAGGAAGAAACTGTGTGGAGGCCGTGTGTGCCTCAGAATGACGACGGCCCACAAGACAATTTAGCATATGTTAAGGACGAAGCGCAAACTGTAGCAGCTAAGCCAACTGAAAAAATCTGATGTTGTGAACCGTCTTTGATGATTTATTTATACACGATTATTATACTACACCAACTGTACGGACGAACGTATTTGTATTTTGCACTGTTTTGTCGAAAAGCTACTGACTGAATCTTTTGTTAGCAAACTGTAGATTGGGATATACTTGCTACCAAAGAACTAAGTTTTTTTTTTATTATTATATGAATCAAAGAGTTTACCTTGCAATAAATAGATGGACCTTTCATGTAGAGAATAAACTATTTGTATATGAACGCCCACTTCATATATATGGATTTGGAGACTGCTATTTCAAATGATTGTTAAAACAGTTGAGCAAATGAGAAACTAATTGTGATGACTAAGTTTCAGCCCAATTAACATAGTTTCATTAGAATTCAGTACCCAGTAACGTTTAAATAGAGATAGGGATCTATTCGAAGTTTTCTCTTAAAAAGTTAAGGACCTATTTTGTGCAAAATGACTCATTTGCCCATTTCTGTATCGGAAATTACACATGCTTGACATCACTCTTCCAAACACCCGACGGGTACCACTTTGTGCATTCTGGGTAACACTTCATGATTACAGAAAAGTGTTATCCAGAATAAGAAAGTGTTACCAGAAAAGGATGAAGTGTTACCGAGCAAGCATGTTAATCGCACATGCTTCAAAACTACAATTTATTCTGTTGATACCACTTATTAGCTATAGAGTAACACTTCATGAGTTCTGCATACCACTTCTTGGGTTATCTGCATTCTCTTACAAAAATATGAATTACAAGAAAGTGTTAACCAGAAACAAGGAAGTGTTATTCGAAAAGCATGAAGTGGTATCCAGCATGTTAATCGCGTATGCTAGTAGCCAGAAACAAGGAAGTGTTACCTAAAAAGCATGAAGTATTACCCGAAAAGCATGAAGTGTTACCCAGAATAAGGAAGTGTTACGCGAATGCACGAAGTGTTACCAAGCAAGCATGTTAATGTCATATGCTTCAAAAACTACATTTATTCTGTTGATACCACTTATTAGATATGCAGTAATACATTTGTGCATGGTAATACTACTTGTTATGCGATAACGATATATTGCAATTTGATAACACAACAAGGGCGCTGGATACCACTTCTTACGTTTTATAAGGGTATTTTGGTCAGAGGTCCTTTTCTTTAAGTTAAATTCAAAAACGGGTCCTGACAGAGTCCTGAATCCTAATAAAACCTACGTAGGGGCCTGACACGTAAAACTCCCAAATTAAGTTGATGAATAATCTTCGTAATAGATGACTAGCTCACATTATCGATCTTATTTTTTTGAAAGGAATTAGGAATTCCATGAAACGTGTTAGGCAAGTTATGAATTATATTAGACCGTCTAGTGCAAGACTTGAAAATGTTAAAAGGTTGTGTAGTTAAGAAAATAACAAGTAAAAGGTATTTGTGTCCAGAGGAATTTTACATATTTCATGTCAAAACCCGAATAAGAATTTTGAGAATGCTTTTATTTAGCAACGCCGACTAAGACTCGAGATTAATGGAGAAGTTTTTCAAATCCTTTCAACATTATTTTAAAGGCACTCGATTCATTATATGTGTTGAGATTTCGGCCGCCTCAGGTTCGCAATCCACACTTCTATCGAATATGTGTGTGAATTTATCCAAGAACCCCGTTCTTGAAAGAGATCGAATCGAAAAACAAGTGAAAACGAAAACCAAAAATAACAAAGATTTACGTGGTTCGACCCAAGTTTGGTCTACGTCCACGGACCAATCAGAGCTTATTTTACTAATCGAGAAGAAGGGTTTACAAGACTCACATACACTCTACAACTTTCTGGTTTACACCTCACAGAGATTCGCTCTCTACCGAAAGTTACAAGCCTTCAAAGTTACCTACTTGAACTCTGATAATCTGATATATATAGAGCAGAAATCTCAGCTATGTGCTTCAACGGGATTGTACCAGCAGCTTCCGAAGTTGTACCTCGCGCATCTAACTCAGCTAATAAAAGCGTGCCAGCAACTTCTCCTTTGAATCTCAGCCATCGGATCTCATCTTCGCGCCAAGATCGGACGGCTACTGCTCATCTGCTGACTCATCACATTTCTTCAGCTGAATTCAGTTCATATTCAAGCTGTGATGATCTTCAACTTTGCTTCGATTCATTCAGCCTTGATTTTCAGAGTTTTAAGCTCACAATCACCAACAATCTCCACCTTGAGCTTATAACTCCCAATGAGTGCACCAAGCTTCAACTTTACAGCCCAAACGAGTAACATACATCCGCTCGAACATCATACCAGAATCGGAAAATTTTCCAGCTTTGCTTCAGCTTCAGAAATCTGCAAATCACCCTCTCATTTGTCTTAAACCCTCCATCAAGCTCCACCTCGACTAACGCTCCTTCTTTGATTGGTCTTCAAGCTTCTTAGCAGCTTCGAGCCTCGAAGGAAACCTTGTCAACTCCAAACGAAATTGAAATTTCCCATTTAGAGCTAACTGGAACTTCGAGTCTCTCTTCGTCATCACAGATGAATTCCTCCTTTCCCTGGCTTCATGAGCCTTCTTGCATGCCCATCTGCAGCCATATGATCGAAGCCTCTTGGTCTTTTTCGCAGACAAGACCTCAGCTTTTCCAAGTGAAGTTTCAGCTTCACTCATGGTCTCCATCAAACTTCCTTCACATGTTTGATCCATCTCCTCTGATCTTTCTTCTTCCGTGGTTGCAAGCTTCGAACATGGACTGAGAAAACTTCCATCCCTCATCAAGTCCCGGTCCATTTCATCCCCAGAATCTGCAAACACAGGCCCAAGATCAGCATCTTCAGTTTCAGCTCCTTCAGGAAATTCTGAAAAATCAGCTCCAAGTAGCTGCCTTGGCTCGACATTCTCCACCTCAAGAAGAGGTTCTCGTGGCTTCTCTTCCACCACATTCAAGCTACAACGTTCCCTAGTGTCCAAACATATGCTCTTCACCACAGAACAACCTTCGAGCACATAGATATAATGCCTCAATTTTCCTGAAAAAATCAGCCTATTCTGCCTCAGAATTCTGATTTTTCCAGCTGCGATTTCAGCGTTGAATCCCTTTTATTCAAAGCACCGATTGATATGAGGTTTCTCCTCATCTCAGGCACAAACCTCACATCTCTGAGAATCGCAGCAGCACCAGATTTCAGCCTCAAACGAATTGATCCAATTCCAGAAATTTTACAGCTTTTCCCATTTCCAAGCTTCACGGTTTCTTGGTTCGTTTCTTGGAAATCTTGAAGCCATTCCTTGTTGCCCGTGACATGAAATGAACACCCCGAGTCGAGGATCCCATGCATCGACTCTTGCCCAGAAACACTCAAGATTTCTGCATCTTCATAGCTATCCATAGCATAATCCGCAGCTGCAAATTTCTGATTTTTGTTCGAATTTGAGGCTGCTCTTCTTGGACAGTTTCTTCGAATGTGGCCCTCTTCGTTGCACTCATAACACCTCACAGGGCTTCTAGGCTCGATCCGCTCCTTGCTCTTCCATTTCTTGTTCCAAGAATTAGCCTTCTTCTTCGCAAAGAACACCTCGGCCGAATCTTGAACTTCTTGAGTATGCTTTGTGTTCAGCTGCCTCGAGCTTATAGCAGATAGAACATCATCGAGTTTGAGCGCTTCTCTACCGTAAAGCAATGCCTCCTTGAAATGATCATGACTCCTCGGTAACGCGCATATCAATAACAGTGCTTGGTCCTCATCCTTCAATGATTCACCCACATTCTCAAGATCGAGAACAAGCTTGCAGAAGTGATCGAGCTGCTGATTCATGGGCTGATCTTCTACCATCTTGAATGAATAAAGCGCCTGCTTCAAGTAAAGTCTCTTCACAAGAGACTTGGTCATGTAAAGTGCCTCTAGTTTCTTCCAAACGTCTTCAGCCGAAGTCTCCTTGGAGAATTTACGCAGCACTTGGTCTGAAAGACATAAGATCAACGTCGAGTACGCTCGTTCTCGAATCTTCTTCTTCTCTGGTTTCGACATATCCTTCGGCTCCATTTCTTTCTCAGGTTTCAGCGCCTCTTCAAGCCCTTTCTCCGTTAGCAACGATTTCATCTTCATCTTCCACAGACCAAAATCGTTTTGGCCATTAAAGATCTCCATCTCGAACCTCGTCGCAGCCATTGTCTTCGTCACGCTTCGTTCCAACAACTCGCCGCACCACTTGTTGAGATTTCGGCCGCCTCAGGTTCGCAATCCACACTTCTATCGAATATGTGTGTGAATATATCCAAGAACCACGTTCTTGAAAGAGATCGAATCGAAAAACAAGTGAAAACGAAAACCAAAAATAACAGAGATTTACGTGGTTCGACCCAAGTTTGGTCTACGTCCACGGACCAATTAGAGCTTATTTTACTAATCGAGAAGAAGGGTTTACAAGACTCACATACACTCTACAACTTTCTAGTTTACACCTCATAGAGATTCGCTCTCTACCGAAAGTTACAAGCCTTCAAAGTTACCTACTTGAACTCTGATAATCTGATATATATAGAGCAGAAATCTCAGCTGTGTGCTTCAACGGGATTGTACCAGCAGCTTCCGAAGTTGTACCTCGCGCATCTAACTCAACTAATAAAAGTGTGCCAGCAACTTCTCCTTTGAATCTCAGCCATCGGATCTCATCTTCGCGCCAAGATCGGACGGCTACTGCTCATATGCCGACTCATCACATTTCTTCAGCTGAATTCAGTTCATCTTCAAGCTGTGATGATCTTCAACTTTGCTTCGATTCATTCAGCCTTGATTTTCAGAGTTTTAAGCTCACAATCACCAACAATTTGTCACTTTTAATATCCACTAGCACAAAATTAGAGAGCTTGCTTGTCTTTTCAATATATTAAGGGAAAAATGATTTGGTCTGAAAGATGTCATGGCATGATGAAATCTAAAATTCGACAAGTATTGTGGTGCTAGGGAAAAGATGAACAAGATGATTTTTACAGCTTGCGTGCTTGATCCTCGTTTCAAATTTTACTCCATTGCTTTTGTTTCCGTGAAATGCATGCATGGCGAGGAAAATGGCTGACGAAGTGAAGTGTTATAAGAATTCTTTGTTTGATGAACATAGAAAAGAATATTCGAGATGTTATCTAATTCATCTAGTTCCTCATTGAATGTACCGAAGTACCCACAAAACACGAATACATACTTGAGAGCAGGATAATGGAAGACTGAAGACTATGAAAAAAATGTCATTGTGGAGCTGAATTATTGATCAAAACTTTTCATGGAAGACTTGAATGTTAGATTTAGTTTTGTATTGACATTTTGGCTTGAAACTTGTTACATCATTAACATAAACTATATATATTTTTATTAGATTAAAGTCCTCTAAATACTAAACACGAAACACCTATCTGTATTTAGAGCTGTCAAAGTGGCCCGTGGGCCGGCCCGCCCCGCCCCGCTAAAGTCCTCTAAATACTAAACACGAAACACCTATCTGTATTAATTAATTATATATTATAATGAAAATAAATACTAAATATAGAAAATAAAACTAAATTAATTAGATAATATAATTAATGTTATTAATTATGTATATTAATATCATATTTATTCATAACTTATTAATACATATCATAATTAAATAAAAATTATTAGTAAATTAATATTTTAAATTAAAATAGAAAAAGGAAAAAAAATTACTTGGCGGGCGGGACAGTCCCCAGTTTTTTAGGCCTTCCAGATGGCGGGCGTGGCCCGCCCCGCTAAATTGACAGTACTATCTGTATTGTGATAAATCAAACAATACAAAATCCAATGAACACCCTATGCGCCAAAATATAACAATATTTACATACTGAATATAAAAATGTTATTTTGGTGAAATTTTCAGAAGGTATTAAATAGAAACCGACATTTTCTAGAAAAGTAGGAGACATACATTGAATCTATGGAATGGAACCAACCCTATAGTAAATCAGATGCTATTAATTAGAATCTACTAACAATAAAGATTGATCATATAGCTTTTTTGTAGTACATTATTAAATGTCAACTCGAATATTCATTAATTTCCCTAATATATGTGGCATCAGCTTACATTGATATTCCTCAGAACTTCGCATAACTTTGACTATTACATTTCCGCCTAAACCATAACCATACAACCAATTAATTAAAGTTATCCCTATATATTGTCTACAATTAGGCATGTTGATCGATTTTCTACAAATTGCATTGACATTTACAGTGACGATCATAAATGTACCCTCCTTTTTGTTTCTTTAGATGCCTAAAAATGAGAAAATGCACTTATGTGCAGTATTATTAATAAGTTAATTAGAGTATAACCTGAGATTATTATCAAAATTCGAGCTTAAATTCAATCAAGCGATCATCGGAGAGCTGACTCGACTTATCTTTCATCAGTGGTTTCAAGTTAATTGTAATATTCGTAAGATTTTTTCTTCTCGTTTAAAAGGTGGCATATTGATTACGATACTAAACAATTTTGAAAAATACCCCAATAATTATAGGGTAGATCACAAATTCAATTTTTTGTTTGATCGTTTAAATGTTTATAGTGTTCTGGGACATTACATACTAATTAGGGGTCGATGCGTAAAACACATTTAAAAAAAGAAAAAAGAAAGCACCTAGTGGATTTGGGGGTACGTTACTCATTATTGTACGATTAAATAACAAATTAGATTTAAACGTTTCAATATTCATTTCATTCTTCCCCAATAATTTTATATTAAAACAAACAACATCATCTAATAAAGGGGGCAGAGGCACAATAACATAGTCAACGTGTAAGATTGCGAGGATAAGTGGGTCTTCATCGCACCACGCGTCTCTTGCAAACATGTATCGAAGACAGCAGGCAGTAACCTAGAACAAACAGCAACTTTATTTTATCACATAAAACTAATTATTCAATTTCACAATCAAACGTACGTTCTAAATTAGAAATTTCGATTCGTCAAGCATAGGTGGTGGGTTTTGTCTGATTTCGTAATATTTCAAAATTATTGAAAATGAATGAAATAAATATTCTAGCCGATCCGTGCCGAGTAGCCGCGTCACGCCACGCGTTCCATCTTCCCCGATATCGCGTCGCGACAAGTCGCAATCTGCATACCTCCTGCTTCACATCTGACCGTCACGTGTCGCGCTGACACCGAGGCTTCTCTTTCTTATTGGTATTTTTTTCCCGTTATTGTATTATTATACGATAATATTTTAGATAATAATCCGTGGTGATCCCTGTGGTCGGTTGGACACTTGCTATGATTCTTGCGAATTACGAAGATAGATCATATAATTCGAGTTGTAGATAGATCGTACGCTAATTTAAGTACTATCCATATTATTATAAAAATAAATATTATTCTTAAAATTACTTTTTCATTTCAAAAATTTCTTTTTTTGTTGTCCAGTGTTTCCCCACTCGATTTGTCTATTTGACTAACCCCTAAATGATAGAGTAGGCTTGAGCTACATAAACATGAAGGAGGCGTAATTGTGCCACACACTTTAGTGGTGAGAATAATCATGGGGGAACAGATGAATATGTCGCAAATTCAGTCATGTGATAATAACGCACGAAAACTACTCAAGAAATTGTGAGAGGAGAGATTCGATCCAACGACCAAACCACAAGTTCTTAAGGCCTCCACAATGACCATTAGGCCAAGGCCTCTTCATTTTATAAATTTGACCGATATGGTTTATTCTAACCCACTTGGATATAACCAACATAATTTAACATGTCATTCTTATCTTATTCATGCTGGTATACAAACAACTACCGGGTTTTATATATTATGCCACATTATAAGTTAGAATAGAATGTACCTAACTGGGTGGTATAGAATATGCCTTCTACTATAAAATTAATAAGGTGAAAATTTTGATTATTAATACCATGAACACCGTTGGTATTTCGACGCCAATTGGTTCGCCTTTTTTCAATGAGGTTTTGTTGGTTGGGTCGTTATCGAGTTGAAAGGTAGATTTGTATACTTAACGTCATAAAAAACAAAGAAAGAAAACGCCGAAAAAACTAGGTATTTTACGTGGTTCGACTCACTATTGAGTCTACGTCCACGATCTAAACTTTCGGTTTATTTTCAATCAAAGAGGTTACAAGTTAGGAACTTCCTCTCTATTTTTAACCCTATATATAGACGAGATTAAGTTTAGAAGATTCCTAATTCGTCACCGAAACGATTGGAACTGATTTTTGCGCTCCATGGCTCCCAAGGCCGTTGACACATCGGGAATCAATACATTGCGTTCTGCGATCTATCCAGTACTTGTTTCCAACGATCCTATCACCGAGTACTCGAGTTTTTGGTCGCCAATTTCTAACAAAAACAATTACCATTATTCCGTGTGATAATTTAAGGGTCAATTCGAAATCAGGTCCCATTAAGGGTTTGATTTCGAATTCAGGCCCTGTTTGAGAATTTTTTAGGTTAAAGGACTCATTTTGTGTGGTGTAAAAAAGTGGTACGAAAGATATATGAACTGGTATAGAATGATCGTTTTGTGTTACAAACTTTGAACATACTGGTATGTCAAAGCAATAAAGTGGTAGTGCAGAAAATAAACTGGTATCAGATGATCATAAACTGGTACCGGATTATGGTTTTGTGGTACAGAATTTCAACATACTGATATGTAAAAGCAATGAAGTGGTACTGCACAAAAATGAGTCCTTAGAACTAACTTTTTTGCCAAGAGGGCCTGAATCCTAAATGATAGTTATGGAAAGGCGAGAAATGCAAATGCCCCATAATTTAAATATGATGCAAAAATTTTGTCGTTGCTTGATAGAGAGTGAATCAACCCTGAGAATTTGGTCAAATCATCATGGGTTCACATCCATAATTAATTGTGTTGGATGTCTTTAATTAATAAAAATACACATACACAATTCGAAATAAATTAATTCAGAAAAAAAAAAGAAAATTTAGTTCCCTTGCCTTCTTAGTTCTTTGCTTCACAACCATTTCCTCTTTGTGCAAATCCAAACGAGACATCAACTCTCTCTCTCTCTCTTCCTCTGCATCACAATTTCGACCTTCAAACATAACCACAACAGTACAATCGACGCTAAAGCTTGCCCTTTTTCATTTCTTTTTCAAGTTTTTGTTTTCCTCTAATAACAGTTGATCGACGATGTTAGGTGCAGCATCTGGGTTGCAGTTTAATAAAACTAGAAACGGCGACGATCGATTTTACAGTGCATCACGCCCTCGACTGAATAGCAAAAGGGATCATCCTAGTGACGTCAGCTCAAGCCGGCCGGTCCCGGAGATGTGTAAACCGGTGGCCGGGCCTATGGTTGAGCCGGCGGCTTTGTGTAATCTTGAGCGCTTTCTGGAATCGGTCACGCCTTCTGTTCCAGCTCAGTATCTCTCAAAGGTTTGTGACTTGTGATGTATTGTTACTATGGGTTTGTCTTTTTTCTTCTTAACTGCTTTGTCATGCTTCGTTAATTTGTTGGGCTGAACTCAAAATTGGGGACATGGATTAGATCAAGCTTCTGGGTTTTGGGTATGGGTGGTTCGTTCGTTGGAGTTGTAATTATGTGTTTTGATTGGGGTTTTCCTTAGATTAAAGCTATCTACAAGTAATTGGAAGGGGGTAAATGGTTGGGTTTTGGAAAGAGTAGATATCGTTGCTGATGTTTGATTTGATTAGTCCTTTCGTTTGTGATGGTCTCAATTTTTTTACAACACTTTGATTTCAATCTTTGTTTGAGTTGATTATGTTTGAAAAATTATGATTTTGCTTTGGGATTTAAGTTTATTTTCAGCGTGAGATGCTCTGTTCTAGTGGAGAAAATATGACGTTTCTTTCTTTCGTTCACTTTTTTTGTTTGTTCTTTAACGTGCTATATATAAGTGGTACTTTGATTTTCTACACTCGTTCTTCTGCTTTTATTCCTTGAAACAGCTTCAATATGTCCTCAAAGTTTTCGTGTACAGTACTTACTGTAATATCTTATAGATTGACATATTTTCCTTCGGATATGTTTGTGTGATATTTGCAGATGACGTTGAGGAGTTGGAGAACGAGCGATATTGATTCCCAGCAGCCATATTTCGTGCTAAGTGACTTGTGGGAGTCTTTCAGGGAATGGAGTGCGTACGGCGTTGGAGTGCCTTTGACAATGACCGGCGGTGAAAATATAGTTCAGTACTATGTTCCTTATTTGTCTGGCCTTCAGTTATATGCAGACTTGTCAAAGAGTTCAGCAAAGTCAAGGTACCTTATCGACGACTATCTTGGTTTAGATTTGAACTGCAAACGTGCAAATCTTTTGAAAAGAAAGAACCATACTGGGAAACAATTCGATTATCACACTCTTCTAATATGTGTACTGTTATTGTCATCTACACCAGGCGACTTGGTGAAGAGAGTGACAGTGAGTCTCCTAGGGATTCTAGCAGCGATGGAAGTAGTGATAGCGAGCAAGAAGGTGGTCTGAGTTATTACAGGCAGGAAATAAACCATCTTCGAACGAGCAATGATTTTTCATTTAGAGATAAGTCTTCGGAAGAATCCTTTTCCAGCGATGAGGGCGAACCTGGAAACTCACACGGGTGTTTGTTGTTTGAGTATCTCGCTCGAGACCAGCCATACTCTCGAGAACCTTTGGCTGACAAGGTTTCCTTTTGCAGAAATTTTATCAATCGATACAATTGTGTATAAGATGAGAGTTACTTACATACTTCCTTCTCGTATTTTTTGCAGATATCTGATATCTCACGGCATTTCCCAGAGCTAAAAACACTTAGTAGTTGCGATCTATTACCGTCCAGTTGGATCTCTGTGGCCTGGTAATAATAGTACTCAAGTCCTCTAAATGAACAAAACACCCCCATTTTTCTTGATCTTATGAGCTTTCATATTTCTCTTCGTAGGTATCCCATCTACAGAATACCAACTGGGCAAACTCTCAGAGACCTCGACGCTTGCTTCTTGACGTTCCATTCCCTTCACACGAATGTCACAGGTCAGCCCAAAAACTCTTATACTGAAAAAAAAAATGTCTTTTCGTTCGTGGGATTTTGTAATGAAGAATGTTGTCCTTCTATTTCGTCAGGGAGAGAAGTCGTCCACCCACCAATTGTTACTTATCCGAGGATATCGCTGCCTGTTTTTGGGCTCGCTTCGTATAAGTATAAAGCTTCGTTTTGGACGCCGAACAAAGGGGGACAACATCAGTGCGAACTGGCGAATTATCTATTGCAGGCTGCTGATAATTGGCTCAATCTCCTTCGAGTCGAACACCCAGATTTCTCTTTCTTTTCCCGTCGATAAGAATCCTTCAACTTTTAAGCTGTTGTTATCCCTACGATGATCGACTTTTTTGTTTTTGTGGTGCTGTTTTTGCATGCATGCAGTTTCAGGCCTGAGTTTTCTAAACTGTCCAGGTGATGAGTTTTTTCTTTTTGGTTATAGGATGTAATATGTTTTCCGAATGTTTTTCTTCTCTTTCTTTCTTTCTCTAAGGTGTTTTGTAGAGAATCATCAAAACAGTTGATAAGTTGCCTCCCTTGTACAACCGTCCGTTCCATTATAAGATTGATAAAATTAGCAGCTTGAACATCTTTGAGTACAACGAATATTATTAATGCTGTTAATTACTATATACAACTATGTAACTTATTAATCCTGTTAATTACTTAACGTGCTAATCGTCTTCCAACATTTCTTGTCTTCCAATTGTTATCACTAATATGTTATTTTTTAGTAGTTAGTGTCGATGTTGGGAGCACCTTTCATTGCCGTTGAAATGCTTCAATGACGTTTGAAATCTGATTATTTGATCGTTTTTATTTCAGTATGTGATTGTCCGAGGAACATATGATCTAACTAGGGCTTCGTATTCAAATTGTTAGTACAATCAATATATCTAAACTATGCATCAGGAAAATTGGGCAATAGATCTATATCACGCATTAGGGAAAAATACATTTTGTCTCATATTGCGCTTTGGAAAAAAATGCGCTTTGACAAAATGCCGTAATTGATGCATTTTATTGTATATTTTCATTAAGCAAAGGAAATCAAGTTGAGAATTAGCCGACCCCACGAAATTGAATATGATCTACAGAAGTTGGACATTGAAAATTAATTTTCTCAGTGCCAGAATAGTAAAATACTTATGGCAAGTGACTAGTCAAATCAATGTAAGAATGCAATCTCAATGTAGTCGACGACGGTGGGATTAATGACATGTTCAATGAGATTGTCATCATAGTTGTGTATCTCAGAAAATATACACACTTGATTAAGGCTCTTGTAGAGGGGTAGAGAAGGAGACACACGTTCAACTTGCCTCTTTGGGGGGGGGGGGGGGGGGGGGGCAACAGTTATACTAGAGGACGTCGGTGTTCTGTGGAGACTCCCCATGGATGGTACTTTGGTCAGCGGTGCGATCCTCAGTAAGACGCATGATCAGTGGATCGATTATCTGGAGGAGTTGGCTGGTTACAAACCTGCTGTAGGTGTGTACAATGGGGACTGTAGGGATTTTTTCAGACCCAATTCCAGCCCAAACCCAACCCGGTATAAGCTTGTGGGGTTCCTCTCTAAAACCAATTGGCAATAGAGGGAGTGAACCCACAAGCTTATAAACCCTTCTAATTTCTTTTACTTGGCCCGTGTGGGATATGGGTTTGTACACCCAACAAACCTCCCCTCAAACTCTAGACAACACAATGGGCCTCCCCTTCGAATATTATCTGCACTAAGCGCTTCTCCGCAATCACTGCACCAAGCGCCTCTCACCGCAGATTCACCAATCGTCCTCACAAGGGCCGGGGACACACCATCCACACCGTACCCGGCTAGAATTTTTCCGTCTGAAGGCACCTCACGCCTTCGTCCACGCTCACCGCACCATGTAGGGATTTTTCAGACCCAATTTCAGCCCAAACCCAACCCGGTATAAGCTTGTGGGGCCCAAACCCAACCCGGCCAGAAGGGTTTATAAGCTTGTTTGTCGGAGTTAGCGACCCAGCACCTCGCCGGAGTCGCCAGAAGTCGCCGGAAAAGTCGCCGGTCGAACCAGTGAAAGAGCTGTTGGAAAGCTGAAGAGTTAACTGATGAAGCTGATCGCAATGCACAGGTGCCGTCGGATCGACCTTGGCGCGAGATCTGATGGCTCACGTTTGAAGAGAGGTGATTTAATCTCGATCGTTAGATGGTGCGCGAAATCCATCAAAGGCTCAGATCGAATGATGGGTGATGAAGCGGATCAAGAATCTCGGCCATTGGATCTTAATCAAACGGCCCAGGATGAAATCGGTTTCCACTTATAGAAGTGCTGTGCGTTTCTTACTGGGTCACGCGGAAGAGCAATGGCGACGTGGCAAGTTCTGGTGCATCTGATCAGATGAGATGAACGACACAGATGAAGCGTGAGACATGCTTTATTCATGAACTGAAGCTATAAATATCAGTGTTGCGATTTCGACTAGCTATCTTTGAGAGCTCGTAGTGTTTCATAGAGTGAGAATCACGGTGTGAGTTAAACACAAAAGTTGTAGAGGGAACGGCGGTGTACAATTCTTGTGTTGTGATTAATACGAAAGGGAGCTCGGGTGATCCGTGGATGTAGGCCAAAGATTGGGCCGAACCACGTTAAATCTGTCTCAAACAAGTGTGTGTTGAGTTGCTGTTTTTGGCATCGATTGAGCTTGCGATTGCTCAGATCGATCCATAAATTTAGCATACATTGAAAACTCTATCTAAGGGTGCCATTTTCACAACAAGTGGTGCGGTGAGCGTGGATCGAAGGAGCTCGATTCCCGGGAAGATGGCTACGATGACTAAGCTTGAGATGGAAGTTTTCAATGGGGTGAATGATTTTGGGCTATGGAAGCTCAAAATGAAGGCCGTGTTGGTTGAGAAAGGTTTAGAGGAAGCCTTGAAGCCAGATGCGGAGATGGAACCTAGCACTTTAACCACAGATGTGAAGAAGAAGATTAAAGAGAAGGCGTATTCAGCTATCATCCTTAGCTTATCAGCTAGACTCCCTTTTCATGACCAAGTCCCTAGCAAGGAGGTTGTATCTCAAACAAGCTCTGTATCGATTCCAAATGGAAGAAGGAACAGCCATTGAAGAGCAGCTCAATCAGTTTCAGAAGCTAATCCTTGATTTGCAAAACATTGGAGAGGAAATCAAGGATGAGGATCAAGCTCTTTTGCTGCTTTGCTCCTTGCCAAAAAGCCATGATTACTTCAAGGAGGCTCTCCTCTATGGAAGGGAGAAGCTAAGTATGGAAGACGTGATGTCTGCACTGAGCACAAAGCAACTAAACAGCCGAGGTACACCTAAACTCAGTTCTGAAATTTCTGGTGCTGCTGAATTGCTTTATGTGCAGAATAAGGCCAAGTCATGGAAGAAGAAGGGCAAGGGTAAGGAGCTTGATGAACCTAGGAGGTGTTTTCACTGCGATGAAGTGGGACACTTCAAGAGAAATTGCCCGAAGCTGCAGAAAATTGGAGGTGCAAACTCAGCAAACCTCCATGAGGATGGTTTTGAGTATGCTGAGGTCTTGGCTGTCTCGGAGCTTGAGAGGAGTGAAGAATGGATCCTAGACTCGGGTTCTAGCTTCCATATAACCTGCAAGAGGGAGTGGTTGCACGACTTTAAGGAGCTAAAGGGAAAAACAGTCAAGGTGGGAGATGCGAAATGCTTCGAGGTAAGTGGCTATGGTTCCGTGAGAATGCGGCTTGCTAATGGGGCATTGAGCATCCTCAAGGATGTCAGGTATGTTCCTGAACTTAGAAGGAATCTTATATCCATTGGTGCTTTGGATAGGAGGGGATTTAACACCCAACTCGCAGCCGGGAAAATTCTGGTGAAAAAGCAGAATAGGTTGATTCTGTCGGGCCGGAGAAGGCAGTGTATCTACGTGCTCGAGGGATGTTATGTGGAGGCAAAGGCACATCATGAAACTGGGAAGTATGGTGGTTCAAATGGTGTGAGAGAGGTGCCCCAGAAAGCTCAGGAAGAGGTAGAAACTGGCCGGCCAAAACGGGAGCTCGCGGCAGAAATTGAAAAACCTGCTACTGATGAAACAGGGCTGCGCGAGATGGTGAAGTTGGACGCGATTTCCGAGCCCGAGATGGAGTTGTTTGAGCCACTCGATGAGGGTACTTCAAGTCCACATGGCAGGGATGGATTTGAGGTGGACAAAAGCTCAAGCAATGGCGAGGAAGATGTAGAAAAATCGACCTCAAAACGGGCTGTCAACACAATTTTGTCAGAAACTGAAAATTCTTGTTTTGCAGATTCTGATGTAGGTTCGGTCTCAGCTGCGAGGAAGGGCAAGATGAAGATGTTTTCTATCCAAGGAAGGGTCAGTGAGGTGGCTCAAGTGGCTAGGATGGAAGGATCTTCGAGCCGAACGACGGAAATGAGCTCAAGAGTTCGAACCGATTCCAAGTGGGAAATTTCGATCCTACTTGGAGTCGGCAAGTTCACTCTTGAGGCTCGCAGCTCCTAGGGGAGCTGGGTGATCAACCGAGCAAGGGCGTATCGATCGAGGTGGAGCTTTGATGGGGTTTCGAAGCTCGGGAAGGTGGATTCTCAGAACTGAAACAGAGTTGCGCTGGTTTTTTGGTGAACTTTGGGGCGATCTTCTGGGCGTGTTTGGGCAGCTATGAAGATTCTGGGAGTTGGAATCGCGAGGTGGATGTCTCGAGGTGGAGTTTGTCGGAGTTAGCGACCCAGCACCTCGCCTGAGTCGCCAGAAGTCGCCGGAAAAGTCGCCGGTAGAACAGTGAAAGAGCTGTTGGAAAGCTGAAGATTTAACTGCTGAAGCTGATCGCAATGCACAGGCGCCGTCGGATCGACCTTGGCGCGAGATCTGATGGCTCACGTTTGAAGACAGGTGATTTAATCTCGATCGTTAGATGGCGTGCGAAATCCATCAAAGGCTCAGATCGAATGATGGGTGATGATGCGGATCAAGAATCTC
This sequence comes from Craterostigma plantagineum, assembly GCA_027422505.1. Lineage (NCBI taxonomy): Eukaryota > Viridiplantae > Streptophyta > Magnoliopsida > Lamiales > Linderniaceae > Craterostigma > Craterostigma plantagineum. The sequence continues at coordinate 26,425,424 of JAPQWV010000003.1, read as the reverse complement.
GGCCATTGGATCTTAATCAAACGGCCCAGGATGAAATCGGATTCCACTTATAGAAGTGTTGTGCGTTTCTTGCTCGGTCACGCGGAAGAGCAATGGCGACGTGGCAAGTTCTGGTGCGTCTGATCAGATGAGATGAACGGCACAGATGAAGCGTGAGACATGCTTTATTCATGAACTGAAGCTATAAATATCAGTGTTGCGATTTCGACTAGCTATCTTTGAGAGCTCGTAGTGTTTCATAGAGTGAGAATCACGGTGTGAGTTAAACACAAAAGTTGTAGAGGGCACGGCGGTGTACAATTCTTGTGTTGTGATTAATACGAAAGGGAGCTCATTTGATCCGTGGATGTAGGCCAAAGATTGGGCCGAACCACGTTAAATCTGTCTCAAACAAGTGTGTGTTGAGTTGCTGTTTTTGGCATCGATTGAGCTTGCGATTGCTCAGATCGATCCATAAATTTAGCATACATTGAAAACTCTATCTACGGGTGCCATTTTCACAACAGGGACGAATGTGTTTTTGAAGAAGTTTGCGGACTGGTTAGAAGCCAATCAGATCGACGATGACAGTGATGATGCTGAGGTATATCAGCGCGCGCGTGCATACGCTCTCTTACTCGTGATGTTTTCCGATTGCAGCCGAAGCAGGGGGGTCGATGACTTTCCGTTGCTCGAAGACACGAAATATCTACGAGTTTTCAAACTTATGAAATATAACAATAAGATGAGGGTTTAAATAACGGATTGCGTCGTGCTTAATAAACACGACGTCGCGTCCATTATCCGCGACGATAAGCTCGGAAAACGCGTGAATGTTATGTCACATCCTTCTGAATTTTTCTAAATCGATTTGGCCAGAGGGCACGTGAATTTGTCACGTCGTAGCGTTGATTAAGCACGTCGCCGCATCCATTAGATGCGATGGTAGCCCATTTAGCCTAAGCCCACGAAACAATATCTTTCAAATGGGCCGACAAAGCCATCGCGGCCATTAGCCACGACGACACATCTATTGGACGAGTCAACGCGTTTATTAGCTGCGTTTTACTCGATTTTGTTAACTTTTTCAATAGTGCTATTTTATTAATTTTAAAATTAAAAGGCATTATTTTATTAAAAAGCCCTTCCATTTTTATTACCGGTCATCTCATCGATATTATCTTGAACATTGTTAACAAATATTTATCTTCTACGGAACCCAAAACATTTATGTACGTCATATAATAAGCTATTAAAGTATCAGTTTATATTCAGAAAATTTGAAGTTAATTGTATTCTTTTATTTGTTTCGTACCAAAATAAATTACCTAATTTTCTTAATATGTTTATATTTATATTTACGAATAGTTGGCGAATGCTTTCCTACTTTTCATTTGGGTCTGAATTTCATGCTCTTATTATATTTCACCCTAAAGCAAGGACATAATGTTTCTAACAGCAAAATAAATAAATTAGTTAAGAAAACAAACATGCGAATAAATCGCTCTATTAAAAATAGCATACTAATGACGCGTGAAATTAATCTAATCTTAACGAAGTATCTCATAAATGGAAAGTATCTGCGATAAGTAAGGAAACAAAATAATATCCTAGAAAATCAAGCCTTATTATGCAACGGACTGAGAACTCAACGTGAGAGTCACGCAATCCAATCCCTCTTTTTTACTATATTTATATATACAATATACATGCGCAAACATTCACTCTTAATTTACGCATTATACTCACGTAGTACAAACGATATCGAACTAAGAAATAGTGAAGAAGAATAATAATATTAAATGATGATTCGGCGAAGCAAGAGGCTCGCAAGCAACGTGCGAAGAAAAAGTCTGAGATCGTCGTCGTCTTCTTCGAATCCTTTCTCTTCAGAGGCGAAGAAACCTAATAACAGTGCAACAATGGTTTCTTCAAGAAAGTTCCATGAAAAGGGTGTCCAAAGGACAAAGTCGGGGAAATACGTTACCTTCATATGGGATCCTTTCAAGAAGAAGAGCGTATGGCTGGGCACTTTTCGTCGCTTGTATGAGGCTCGTGAGATGTACGCCAGAAAGAAAATGGAATTTGAAGATAAAGAAGAAGAACGAACTACTGATGATCATCGTCCACCATTGTTCTTGAAGATTCCCAAGAAGGAGGAAGAAAAAGAAGATGATCATCCTATGACGAAAGAGTTATTACCACCAACGATGATTTCTGACTGTTTGCAGCAGCAACAGAAAGAAGTTAAGAAAGAACCAATGATTAGTAATCATCATCATCAGTCTCCTGCAAATTTATTTTGAGGAGAATTAGGGTTTGTCATCAATGTGGTTGTAGACTGGAGAAATGTACTTGTTGATGTTGAATCGTGTTCGATCGTATGATGTTTTGAGGCCATGTAATTTTTTGGTTTTCAAACATTAAATTGTTTGAATTGTCCTCTCTCTTCTCTCGTTGTAGTTAAAACTATGCAATGAATAAAACTGAAAAGGTTTTAAAATATATATCTATAAAACGAGGTCAGGCTCCAGCACAGTTTAGTTCCTAAGTAATTTTGAGAATGGAATTACAAAACTAAATTGAATTTTTAAACCTATTACAAAACTAATCAACTTTTTTAATTTTAATTATTTTTATTTTCATTTTAACCATGAAAATACTTAAAATACAAATTTTCACTATTGTTATTTTCAAATAGCGCAACACTTATTAATAATTAAAACTTTACCCCAACTTTCAACTAAAATATATTAAACATATATTACTTAGGGAAATAACCAAAAGAAAAATAAAATTACTTGGCGTGATCGTGACATACTTCTCCCACGTGAGTTTGATATCTAGAGATGTTAAAACGGGACTCAAGGGCGGGGCGGGCGCGGGTAAGCCCGTCGTTTGGCAGGCCTGGAAATTGAAGGCCCGCCCCCCAAATTAAAAAAAATCAAAGAAATAAAGAAAAACAATGAAAATTAAATAATCTAAATTATAATTTATTTATATATTAAACTTGAGTAAATTAAAAATCGGAGCTAAAAAAATACTACATACCTATATAATTTGTTTATATATCAATATTTAATAAAAAAAAATATCATACATGGGCCAGCCAAGAATTATATTTTTATTAAATATTGATAAATAAATTATATAGGTATGCAGTACATTTTTCTATTTTTAATTTATTCAAGTTTATAATTTAAATAAATTATTATTACAAGATTAGATTTAATTGGAAGAAATCGAGCTTAAATATTTAATTTTTATTGTTCTTTCTTTATACTTTTTAAATTTTTTCTTTTTTGAATTGTTATTTTTTATAGTTTGAGTGGGGGGGCCTTCAATTTGTAGGCCTGCCTACCGGTGGCCTTACCCGCACCCGCCCGCCGGCCCGTTTTGATAGGTCTAGATATCGAACTCACGTGTGAGGAGTATGTCACGGTCACGCCAAGTAATTTTATTTTTCTTTTGATTATTTCTTTAAGTGATCTATTTTTAATATATTGAATTAAATTGGGGTAAAAATTTAATTATTAACGTGCTATTTGAAAATAACAATAGTGAAATTTGTAATTTTATATATTTCGTGGTTCAAAACTATAATAAAAATAGTTTGAATTGGAAAAAGTTGATTAGTTTTGTAATAGGTTTAAAAACTGAAATAGTTTTGTAATTCCATTCTAAAAATAACATCGTTTGTGTAATTCTCTCGTTATTCTTACTGTTAATATACAAAATATTTAAATCACCATCTTCAATTCGAGAAAAAGGCTTTTTTTTTTTCGGCACAAAAAGTAACACGCACTAAAGCTTTAGGTGAGATAAATCGTGTACACGTCCATAAAAAAGGCTTTGTATACACCGTGAAATTTGACTTGTCGACCGAAAACATCTCGTGCCACGCTGTAATAAAAATTGAGTTTGCGGGAATTTTGTTTTTGCACGCTCTGAAAGTCCATGGCTTGAAAAATGTGTTGTTGTGGCTTAAGGACATGGACAAAACACGCCAAAAAAGGAATAGATGCAATTTCTTCGTCGCAAACTGTTGAGGAGATAATTTCTAGCTTAGACAATTAGGAACATATTGGAAAGAAACTAATCGGAGATCGATACAAAGAATTATGTAAGTTACATCATCAAATAGTTATAAAGGTTGCATTGACCGAGGTGACTTATGCACAGGCAAAGAATTTCTTCGTAAGTTGAACGAAGAAATAAAGATGACTTTAGATAACTATTCTTCAAGTTCATTTAAGGCTCTAAGACGTTCTAGTAAAGAAGTGTCCAAAGTCGTGGAGAAGAAACATTATGCTCATAGGATTTTGTGGAAAAGCCAATGCAACACGTTGGCGAAGAGTTTATGCAACACGTTGGGGAAGATTTTGATGATGGCATAATGATAAAAGGGTTGAAAAATAAGAAACTTCCGCAAGTTAAGAGCCGCAAATGACTTAAAGAGTAATTAGAACAAGCCGTAAAGAGATAAAGTCGAGAAATATTGGAAATTCTTCGGAAAATTACCATATAATGATGTTTTTCTAACGATATTTTTCTAACTATAGATCAATGAAAGTGACATGCCTGGAACAGATGTTCTGTTTTAGAGCTTACAACTTACTGCGCCTATTTTTATCTTTCATTTACTTGATTTTTATAGTCCTGTTATTTCCGTCCCCATTTAATTAACTGATTTTCCTTAAGAGAACAGACAAAAATAATAAAGAAAAAACAAATTTAGCATATGGGGTCCACAAAATTTTCTCTCTTTGTTTTGGATATGAGTATGGCGCCTAATATTTTGTCTTTTATTTTAATTATAACAAGTAAGAATTTTAAAAAAGGCAACATATGTTATGAATTGGTACATACAATGGGATATAGAGTGGAATAGGTGATCCCATTCGAAAAGCATAGGGATGTTGATGCCTTGCTCTTGCTCATGCTTTTGGTACTCATATTTTACTTGTATGATCCTTACTTATCTTCATCCTTGTTAGCTGGTCCGAAATGGTGCATTTGATTTCCTATGACCATTCCTCAACCAACGTATTTCTTGTCACTTGGGTCTTGTGACAAAAATACTTTAGGCTTCATCAAGATTTAAGTTTGCTTTTCTTAGCAAAAGCTGTTAGATATTATGGGGTTGATAGAAACTAATTACTAAGGCCACATATAGTTTTGCAAAATAGGAAAACGACGGATAACTTTATCTTTAGATATGAATAGTGCCTTATAATTTAATATCGTTTTGTTGTCTACCTAAAAAGCAATTGGATTGTATTATTTATCTTGTTCACCTTTCCATATTAGTAGCAATATTATTTTAAGCTATCAGGTTCATTTACCATTATACCCTCACATATCCCATTCGTGAAATAGAAATCACTATTCAGTTAAAAAATAATAAAGAAATAACTCTTCATCTTGGAGAGGTTTTGAACGCACAGAAGCTCAGATAAAATCATATCCATTGTCCCAGTTAACGACTGGGTTATCGAAGCCCTATCAAGCTGCGTTCTAAAATTTTCAGATCTTTATGTTATGTTTGGTGGCGGTGTGTACACTATTCCTCAGTTTGATTTTTCAGCTCAGACAAAATTTTCTAATATTGAAATTTCGCACAATTCGCTTTGGATTTGGTTTAGCATATCCCGCCTCAAACGTTTTCTACACTATTCCTCTGTTTGATTTTCGGGCAATTGCTCATCTTTGTTGGGATATGAATAAATTGAGGTATCGTGTCGAAGTTACATTACTTTTCTACCTATATTGCCCGTGAAGTAGATCTATTTTGCAACTTATTTGCACCACATTAATAGGGCATGCTTCCTGTTACATAAAATTTTTTCCGCTTTCGGGGCTACCATTTGGTCGAATCTGGAATATTGAGTGAGGCATATTACCACGTTCTTTGTCGTTGAATGTTCAGTATATGTGTAATGTTAAGTGATTGTTGAGAAATGGCACTATAGGATGTCTTCGGATCACGGCCTCCGGCATGGACATATAATGCGTTATAACGTAGATAATTATTATTGTTGGTATGCAACCCAAGCTACGATTGAAGTGGTTGATCCGAATAAGTCTACTGAAGGCAGGTTATATACCGTTTATCGAAACCGTGCTTGCAACTATTGGAATTGGTTAAATCCTACATACGTGAAGTATCATACGCAAACATCTTGTCCCATGATTGACGAAAACACTTGCGATACTCTGATAATTTAAATGTTGACATTGCCTATTAGAGGAATTGAGCATGTTGAAGATGAAGTAACGCAAACTAGAAGGGCCGCGAAGGAGATTAGCATAAATATTAGTGTTATGCGGGGAGCAAGCGTGGATGATCAAGTTGAATTGAAAGAGGTGCGTAGAATCATGCATGAAGAAGTTGGTTGTAATTCTGCTCTTGCTCCAAATACTTATTGTTCTGAATTAAGCTACTAGTCTACAGTAGTAGGAAAAATGTGTAGTATTAATGTACGACTTTTCGTTTATTTGTCGTTTTGAATGACGTCGTTACATTGTAGTTTTGCCCTATTTTGGTATTATGCGTAGCATGAATTTCCTTTTAGTTTTATGTTATATTAGATATTTTAGATTTTTCAGATGTGCAGAATTTCAATCCCGTGCATATCATGTTTACGATTGTGATGAATGCCGAGGTGCACCGATAGTGGGAGTTAATCCCCATTTCTGTCATATGCATGTCGAGGATTCCCTCATCTTACAAAACTAAGAAAATACGAAAATTGAACCACATTGACGGGACCACAACGATTTGTAAGGATATTACATCATAGGAATAATGATAATGACGGAGCTAAAGATGAAGATTAGCTTTCACCTGTCAAGATTGGAAAGAATACAAATACTACTACATCAAAACAAGTATTCAGATATAAATATTGAAAAGAATATAAATACTATTGCACAAAACAAGTATTCAGATCAGTGGCGGAGCTAGGATGTCATCATAGTGGGGTCCAAATTAAAATAATAAAATTTATCAAGTGGGGTTTAGATGTAGTAAATTAATTCAGTGGGTCATTTTACAAATATAATAGAAATTAGAATTAAAATAAAATTTTCTACTGCAAAATATTAAAGGGAAAAAAATTCAGTGGGGTTCATGGACCCCACTGGCCCAGTGGTAGCTCCGCCAATGATTCAGATGTACACATATGATGTACGTGATAAATAAATCTTAATAAAACATGTTGCACAACTTCTCCTTGTCACATTAAATGGAAAACAAGTTCACACGTAAAAGATACCTTCAGCTTAATATCTTCATATCATATATATGTCAATCAATAAAAACTTCAAAATAGACAACATATTCACTTGGCTATTGACTATGATGAGGACCAACAAATTAAATTGAAGTCATTATTAGTCACAACGGTGCGTGGAAATTGGTATTTGGCTATAAAAGATAGTTGTAAGCAACGATCAATTATAAAGATCACCAACTGTGTATAAAAATGCATAATCCAGGTACCCTTTCATACTTCTCTTTCGGCACCTACTGATATTTTTATATACGGTGATGATTGGTTAAGCTATTGATATACGATTGGCTCTCACATTTTATTTGAAAATCATCAAGTTGTCTATCTTCTCTTTTGCAGGTCTCGACACTAGCAAAATAAGGGCGCAATCCGATTACCTATTCATCATTGGACCGAGTCCGTTGAAAATGATAGAGATATATTCAAAGTGGGCGCATCGCATGATCTACTTGGGAACACTTTGAATGACGTGCTCTTTCGTAAGTTCGGTTTCACCTTCAAGCCCGAGAGGATTCATCAACGTATCGAGTTCCTTGTGAGTCGATATCACCTTCAAGAAATTGTTGAAGATCCGGCTGTGAAAAATATGACAAAGACTCAAATGTTATCGATGCACCGCCCGAAAAGTGGAATCAATGGATCAAGGTATCGTTTTTTAATCAATCGTTATTTTATAGAAAAAACTTATATTACCGTCAAAAAGAGTTTGCCCTTTGTTTGAGGACTCACTTACTCAAGCATATGCTTTCAATGGTGAAAAACACTAGGAGTGTATTTCTAAAATATTCAAATGGCAGTTTGTCGATGTGATAGACATCAGTAGCTAAGACGATACTAAAAGCCATTTGGATGGTAGTTATGAGGTTACATCCCCACCCGCTAGATTTCCAGACAAGCCTCCAAGGAAGAAATTAAAGTTTGACATTGATCGCGAGGTAAGTGACCTCGCTAGTCGCAATCTATAAGTTACTAGGTTGGACGAAAACATCTCTACGCACGGCTTATTGTGCTAATTTGTTAGCGGCTTGGTTTGTGTTTGGTGTAAGACATTTTACTTTCGGCATGGTTACATTTGTGTATGACAATTTACGACCGGCATGGTTTGTGTTTTGTGTATGACATTTTTACCTTCGGCATGGTTGTGTTTGTGTATGACAATTTTACAACCGGCTTTGTTGTGTTTTGTGCCGTAGTCCTTCGGATTGGTTCATGGTGTAACTATCTAAAAAATGTTTTCAACCGACATATATGACTAACAATTTTACCTTCGACTAAAAAACAAGGTCATTGTTGAATTCAATATTGACGTTTGCAGAGCTTGAAGCTAAAAAAATTCAAAAGAACGGAAAAGTTAGCATTTTAATCGTTATTTAACGAACGAAATCGAACTGGTGACATAAACCTAGTAGTTACTAATAATTCCCGGCCATCGAGTTCTCGGCGAGACGCCTTGACAGATTGTTGAATGCCAAGTGTTTACGTTTCACGTAGCGACAGAATGGCCATACTTCGAGTCACAGCCGTGAAGCTCCCGGCAGGATGCCGTAAACGACGGCAGAATGTCCACTTTTGCAGCATCACCATGCCATGGCCGTGAAGCTCTTGGCAAGAGCCAATGAACGAAGGCAGGATTCTATGCCCACCGCCGTGAAGGTTGGGTTTGATCATTAATGTGGATTCCCACCATATATGTCTGTGTCAGTCAACTTTGATTCAAGTCTCATATAAGATTAAAGTGCCTGGTAAAGTAAGTACAAAATGGCCGATAATACAACTTACAGAGGTTGTTTTACTCACATCTACTACTACCAAAAACCAAAATAAAACAAAAGACGAAAGCGACTTAGCAACAAACTGTCGAACAAAAGTGAGACAGCCATCAGCTAATATTTCAGCACAAACCAGAAACAATAGAAGAACCATCACTACAAGATCACATGCGGTTGCTTAATGTGTTAATTACGTAACAATATTTCATGTCCCCCGAAAAATTGTCAAAAAGTCGAAGTTCATCCGAGTGATTAACTAGGAATTTGCATATAAGAAGCTTTTGGTCAGGGCTCAGACCATCCATTGCGTTGATTTGTTCGAAGACACTATGTTTCTTCGGGATAATGTCACTCTCTAATTCAACGATGGAAATGAAACGTTAAAAGCCGCACTTGTTTCGGCACAATACTTACATTTTATGTCGATCAACTCTTTATCAGCTTCGTTGCTTTTACACGCCCACGACGTGACCTTACGTCGCTACCCACTCCAGTTGATCTGCTGCCTGCTTCATCATTTGCCGAGACGGGCGAAATCATTGTTAGACGAAGTATTATCACGTTCATCAGGACTAAAAGTTAAATCGACCCCATTCAAGCCTGGACTGGTGCGCAATACGTCCTCGATGTCCTCGGCATGTTCACCCGTAGCACGGTTTTTCCAAAATTGCAATCCAATCATTGTAGTATGACCACGATTTGTGGCGCATTGACTTAGCAGCTGGGTCTTTCTGTGGAAAAAAAATGAAAGCTCAAGTAAAAAATGAAGCTGATATTCATAACACGAAGTAAAATAATAGTTCTACGTACAAACCTTAATATATTCACCTCAACACTGATCCTCGAAAACATCAACCATCTTGGTGGAGTCATTCCACCCAATACCAGTCATACTCACCATGCTAGAAAAACTGCGGTAATACTTCTTCCATGTTTGTAGCCGCGAGGTGATGTGCGGCGTTGCACCTATGTCGATTCTCAGAAAGGAGGATATCTTGCGTGATTACAAGATCTTCAAATATCCTGCTTTAGATCCATTCTCTTGCCTCCGTCATTCGTCACCAACTCTTTCATTGCGTTTATAAGGGTTACTTCTTCTTGTTGATTCCATCCACGACGAGTATCTCTTTCCTTAACAAGCGCATATGACCTGTAGTTCGTATCCGTTGTGAATTCCATGGAATACTGAAAATAAAACAACTCCAATAGGTTAGTGCATAATTTGAAAAGGTAATCACGCAATTCAATCATCAAGCCTACGAAGTAATACAATTGGTTACAGTGTATATTCAATAAATCGAGAGAAAATCACGTCAACAACAATGAAGAAAAATATACGTTGGATTAATATAATACTGTCAGAAATGGTTGCATCCACGGTAATATAGCAAAACCCAAAAAAACATGCGCAAATAAATCCCAGCATCATCTTTCACGATTTCTCCACTCATTAAACGCGCTAGTCGCTAGCACATCTCTCCAATTTCTCCATTCAGGTGAAGCATCATGCTTATGTTGTCCCCATCATCTATCTCATCACATTATCTCCCGTAATTGTATCGACTTGTTGTTCCAAAGGGTCTACAGGAATCTCCTTGCGAACAAAGTTGTGAAGTATATAACATGCCATCACAATTTTATTTTGTGTTACAATTGGGAAATATCAAGGCGATCGTAATATTGCCCTACATTATTTTAGTAACTCGAAGCAACGTTCAATCACGTTTCTTGCTCATATCATATTAAAATACTCCTTCGAATTTTGTTATGCGTTTCTTCCTTCCCCGAAATCGGGCAAATGGTATGTCACGGCTCTATACGGCAACCAAAAATTTGGTTGCGTTCATGTAGCCACTATCACATAAGTAATAGTTTCCTGGCACATGGGAGAGAACGTGGTTGTTACTCGTGCATCATGTAAACCTCGTTCATTGTTACTTAACCATGGAAAGGTAGCTTGGCACCTTAAGGCCATATCTTCGAGAAATCACATCACGTAAAACTCGTGCGTCTGTCGCAGATCCTTCCCAACCACATAAAATGTACGTGAACATCATGGTCGGTTCACATGCACCAAGTACGTTGATGGTCACATCGCCTTTTCGGTTACATACCTTGGTTTGTCAGCTTCTGGCACAACGACCTTAACATGTGTTCCGTCTAATGTCCAAGACACCCCTGCATTACATGGCCGATGCATTATCATGGAATGATATATAAATGTAGTCAAATATTGGAAAAATAATTACCTTCAAATGCTTCCATTTGTAGTCTGTATTGTCTTCAAATATTGGTTCGGGAGGAAAGAAGGCGATGCAATTTCAGACCGCATTCAAGACCTCGTGAAAGTATTTTGACATAGTTGCCCCAGACCTGCTAAAGCTTTTTTGCACTACCCAATTTTTCGTATTATGCGACGGAATAATCAAGAACATGGCGACTTTAACCATAACTGTGGTGAATATAGATTGTCTAAGACCACAAACACTTTCCAAGAGGGTTACTAGTGTTCCAAATGTCTTCTCACTCATTCTCAATGGTTGTGGCACAGTACGTCAGACATAGACACTAACTCCCTAAGGTTAGCAATATGTTGTTGTATCTTCTCCACCAAATTGTATAGTTTTGTAGTTCTTTCCATTTTCGAGGTGTAGATTCTGTCGGGGTCTCAGATAGATGGGAAGTAAGAGGAAAAACAACGTATTTTGTTGAATTAATGTTTGTAAAATTACAAACATTATGACTTCCCTTGCCAAGCAGAGAAGTACGTATGGACATGCCCTTTGATAATGCAGATACGGACAGTTTGCAAATTATCCGAACACAACCATAAAAAATCAAACCTTAACTAGGGTCACATTCGAATTTCACCTCAACCAAACAAATACATGTATACAGATTACACAACAAAACATGAAAAATGCAGACTTCTTCTGCAATAGAAAATTTCGAAGTAAAAGCATGTGGACGTGGAGAATACCCGAAATTGCGAGAACGAAACAAACCTTCAGCTTATTCGAAGATGACACGCGAATCTTGAAGACGCTGACTTCTAGTTGGCCGCCAACAAGAGATCCAAGGTGTGAATCGTTGCAAATGGAATAAGGAAACGAAAGGGCTAGGGTTTTATTAACGGAGGGTATTTTTCTCTTTTACTATTTAATAGGTTGGTTTGGATAATTATCATGCCCCAGCCCAACAGATAAGTTATACTTGGTTTACCAGATAATAGTGTCAATTGCGGGCTTTATAGATCTTTTATTCATACTGAACAATATTTAATTAGCTAAATGAACTTTATCTGGCCTAATCTACCAAACTAAACGCGGCCTAATAGTCACATCCTTAAAGGTTTAGAAAGGTGTTTTGTTATTCATGAGATGCATATCTATGTTAAGGAGACATATCCAAAGGGTACCTTTTAGACATCATAACTCTTAGTGATGCCCCTAAATCAATAAATAGCCCACGTAATTAATCATTCTCTACATCGAAAAATACGCGACAATTCTATGAAGTTGATAAAACGCATAGCATATTTTTGGGTTCGTCGGTTTGTAAGTCCCAAACAAGAGTAGTGTTCGCTGAAGTTTGGTGTAATTTGAGATATACTGATATACACTAAACATAAGTCGTTGTATCTCGTAGACGTTTGCTGTAATCCTAGATATTATCGAAAATTTCAACTTCATGAGAACGTGTAATCACGTGCCTCGACTTGTGCTTCACTTTGATCCTTCCGTAGGCTTTCACTTCATGTTCTAAAGCCAACGTCGACCACTCAGGAGCTAAATTATGATAACAAAAACACTCTTGCATTTACCCCTTAATGTAATATTACAGCTATCACATAATAAACTTTATTTGTTAAGTCTTCTTGTAATAATTTTCTTATCCGTATATCTCAACCCAATCAGAGGAGGAGACGCATTGTAATTTTCTTGTTTTGATATGTCTCCTTAAAACATAACCATGGAGAGAGATGCATTTAATTGTCAAATTAAAGTTACGAGCAAATGTCCAAGTCAAAGGTTTAACTCTCACGAGCGAGAATCAGCGCATGTAATATATTAATAACCATTGGTAAAACACAAGAAATCAACATCCATAGAAGCAATCACCTGACAATAATCAATTAAATTATTTTAGATTGAGTGGATAGAGATGTGTGCTTTCTAAATCCTTTGATGTCATTGCTTGGCTGGCACACACTCAGATCTTTCTTTTTCCAGTATTTTGGCCCATCAAGCAAAAAGCAAGAGAAATCACGCAAGGGTGGATGGAACTACCCTTAAAATGATTGGCATGTAATGATTAGCAAGAACCAAAAAAGGATAGGCATTTAAGAGCAAGAATTAGAGCTAATGCATAAGATTATTATGAACTAAAATTCCATATAGAATAATAATCCCACAAGCATACATAATCCAAACTGTCGTGGTCGAAATTAGGATGATGATCATATGCTGCTTCAATCTCCCATAATGGGCACCAAATTGTGGCCCATGACATTTCTTCCTCAACATAATATAAATTGCACCACCACCGCTCATCATCATCATCCACCGCCACCACCGTCGAATCAAATTCCTCCGCCGCTTCCGCCGGTCGTCGATCCTCCACCGCCGCCTTCGCCGCTGCTGTCTTCTTCTTGGGAGAGTTTATTCTTGAATTGTTGCATCCTTTTCTCTTCATTCTTTTCAACTTAATAATGTTGTAAATTTAAGACTCTTTTTAACGTTTGATTTTCGAATTTACATATTAGTATAGTGAGAGGAGAGGTGAAGACTTAATGACGATAACGATGAGATTGAGGTTGAGCGGTGGTTTAGTTTTGGAACTTGTGCATGCCATGCCTACAAGTACAAACTAGGGGCTTTGTAAAATTTCCTGGGTGTTCTACGCAATTTTCTAATAGTGATTTACAAATATAGTCGCTTTGTGTTGATTATTACAAAAATAGGCACAATTTGTTTTATAATCTATTTTCATAATTTTTTATTGTCTGATTTATTTAATCCTTAAATCTATTTAAAATTATAAAGATTCTTCATAGTTCGACTAATGGAATCGAACCGATGTCGAAATCGTTTATACCAATTATTGTATTTTTAATTCGTTATTTGGTTTCTAAGTTTCATAAAGAAAATTTTTGGTTCGCCGAAGACCAACTTTTATTTTTTATTTTTAAATATTGTAATATATACAATATTTTATAATTATATAAATAATATTAAAAACTATTCATAGCAAGCAACTATTTGGAACCACATAGATATATAAATATTTTCGTTGATTTAATTTTCTTAATTTTTAATTTTCTGATTCAGTGTTGGTTTTACTTATTTAGGATAAAAAAGCATCGATGTTGATCAATTTCGAAATTGATCTATTTTGTTGGGTTATCGAGTCAATGGTTCTTCAACCATTGTAGAAAATGAGGCTGATGTCTTCATTCCATCGACACATTCATGTTGACGAAAGTACTGTAAAAAAAATTAACATTGAACAAAACTGTTTTTTTTTTTATCTTCTTTTGAGAAACACGTAGCAAAATTTACTAGTGATTCTGATTACTAGTTTTTTTTTCGAATTGTGCATTATCTTTCTTTTATATGTGTGAATTGTGTGCCATCTTTTTTATCACATATTTAATTTCTATTATATTTTTGTCTTTAGTTTTTTATATTATAAAATAATTCGTACAAAAAGATAAATTAAAAAGATTCCTATCTATGTAATAAATTATGCTCATAATAAATTAATTCACAAAAATAAAGTAAAATATAAGAAAATGCCTATTTTTGTTATTCAATTTTGGAAAGAGGTCTATTTTTGTAACTAAATCAAATTTACTATTAACAATATTATAAGTAGTATTCCTATCAGCTCAAAAATGAATTTATTTAATCTGGGAAGTTAATATCGTATTATATTATAGCCACGGCACTCTTTTTTTGACACTGACATATCTCGTCAACGAAATGAGACTCTCAAAAATATAATCATGCATCATCTTGTGTCTTCGTTTGTAGGGAAATCTACGTGGACCATCATTTTCTGTGGTCATTGCAGTCTGTGGATGGATATTATATTATTTCGCGTAAAATGAAAAAAAGTTAAAATTGTGCATGCTTTTTTTAAGTAGCTTTTATAAACATGTATTCTAATTAGGGATGGCAATGGGGCGGGTCCGGACCCGGACCTGCCCTAATGGACCGGGTATTTAAAATAATCGGGGCGGGTAATGGATTTAAAATTTTCTACCCGGCCGGGTCCGGGGCGGGTCCCGGGTCCGGCCAAACCCGCCCGATACCCGGCCCGAAACCCGCCCCGATAATATTTATATTATAATTGATTTCATAATTAAAGTTATATAGTGTTATTATTGTTAATATTATCAATAAAAGATGTTGGTCTAATGGTAGAGGTTTGGTATTACAAAGGTGAGGTTGTGGGTTTGAATCTCAAGCAACGCATTTATATATTTTATCTTTTAAAAAATTAAAAAAAAAAGAAAAAAATCAATATATCCGGGTCTGATATCCGGGTCTGGCGGGTCAGACCCGGTTCGCTCGGGTCTAGCCCGGGGCGGGGCGGGTCCCGGGTTCGCTAAAAATAATCGGGTCCCGGGTCCGGCCAAACCCGGCCCGTTGCCATCCCTATATGCCTAATGTTGGTATCTAATGTAAAGAAGGGGATGAGCATGAGCCGCAACAATGCTCGTCACGCAAGAGCAAGCTTTTTATTTAGAATATATTAGATTCAAAATTTAATATTAGCATGATTGAAAGTTGCTTCTTTAAAAGGTGAGGAAGGTTCAAATTCGGATTGTTTTTGGTAATTACAAATTAGGAAGTATTTATTTCAACACACTCGTAATAATCATGCGAACTTGAGGTTGTGTCTTTGTGACTCAATAGGACCATTCCATCCCAAACAACAAATAAAATAAGAATAAAATAAATGCGCATTCTGTTTAACTTTTACCCTTCCTTCATCCCTATCCGAAAAAAGAAAAAATAGTAATTCAAGGACCACCCAACCCAACCATAGATTTAAAGACCTAAAACAAAACTTACCAAAAATTGTAACATAACTTCCGTTTCACAGTTATTGTGGTATTTTATGGGTTATTATTGTGGCATTTTATGGTTATTATTGTTGTGTTTTATGGTTATTAATTGTATCAGCATAATACTTTAGTTACAATAGTAGATATTTTATTTCATTTACAACGTGAAATGTCATTACAGAAAACAAGCCGACTAGTCGCAAGTTATGCAGAGTTACAAAAAGAACCCCTTACCCAAATTTAATTTACTAAAAAAGCCCCTCTCACTCTCGTAGCGTTAGCAGCAACATATTTAGTTGTACCTCACCTCATTCATACATCGAGACGCATCCCTTACCTTGATATAATATATACAAACACACACATGACAATTATATTATATACAAAACATTAGACAATTTGATCCCTTCTCCTCGACTCTCAAAACCTCTCCTTCAAAATCTTGACACCAATAATAAAAATCAAGCCACCGTAGAAATACTCCGATTTCGCCTGTCTCGGTCGAGACACTCGAAACCCTCGACCCTAACGGTGGGCCCACCACCACGGCGTGTGGAATCGGAGGGTAATAAAGTAATTTCTCGTGGAAAAATAGGATCAAATTTTTCTTCTCGGAAAAGAGAATCATTAGTTAGCGAGTTAGATGCTCGAACCGGCGGCGACCCGGAAAAATATCGAGGCGAAGAGTCTAATTTCCGATCCATAAAGGAACCTCCACCCTACAAAATTAGAAGAAAACTCTTTGCTATTTTTCATAACTGAAATTTCTTCACATCGAAAGAGCTTAGGCTGCGTTTGGATTCATGTATTTGAACGAAATCACATGATTTCAAATTATGAATTTCAAAATTCGAATTTCAAATCCAAATATTATTTGGCAAACTTTAGGATTTCGAGAGTAGGTACGCATCGGGTGAAGGATGAACAACCAAGTCAGCTCATGAGTCCGATGAGTCAGCTCGTGAGTTCGGTGAGCCGGCCCGAAATCGTGAAAATCGAACGCGGGCTCATATTAGTTGAGCCAAGCTCATATTAATCAACTCGAGCTCAAGTTCATGTTTGCCAAGCTCGGCCCACGAGCTGGCTCGTGAGCCTTTCTTTGCTCACAAGCTTTTTTTATTACTTATTTATTTTTTTATTTTTACGGACTCGGCTTTGTATTTCGAAAACGGGTCAAATATCATAGCATTTCAAATCCAAAAAATAACAAAGGTTCAAATCATCCCCGGATTCGAATGAAATCCAAATCCAAATCCAGTGGATTGCCAAACAGGTGATTTGGATGAAATTCGAATTTTCAATCGAAATTCGGAATCCAAACGTAGCATTAAAATAAATCAAGAACAATATCTGCTTAAAAAAACATACCTTGGCTAAGATGATTTCCAATAGCTCATTTCCAGCTTTAGCATCACAAGCCTCTTGATTATTATGGCTGCTGGTGAAAACCAAAAAATCAGAAAAAAAAAAAAAAAGAATGAATGAAATCGCAAAAAAAAAGGGGTCGAAAAAATGAAGTAATTTACCAAATATGCCATCTCATGGGCTGGGGTGCTTCATCAAACATGGAGTTTATCAAAGTGAGCCTACGTGGCTTAGGGCAAACCACAGCTTCTCTCTTCTGCTGAATCGCACAGTGATTCATCTTCTTCTTTCTTCTTTACAATAAGAAATATCTAAATAAATATCTTCCAATCAGTCCCAAAGCATATATTGAAACTGGCCTGCTATTATTAAAAAAAAAACAAGTTGAGCAAAAGAAAGAGTGTTGCAACACACTTGTAGCTTTTATGCGGTTCTTGGCGAAGATGCTATTTTTGTTTCTTTCTATGCTTAGCTTTTGGTTCAAGTTGGGTACGGTCCAATTAAGATGAGATTTAATCTGACCTCTTCTTATGTAATAAAATATGTTTATCATAGCTTACAAACAACCAAAGCATAATAATTTTACTTATACCAAAAAAAAATCATATCTTTTCGGCCTGTCTGTGATTGAATTGAATTTCGATTGAGGTAAAAAGAACTTGAGAACATGGTTTCATACTGTAAGAAAGAAATAATTTCTCTGTCACGCCATCAAATTCAAAAACTCCCAAGAGAACCAAAGTTTCAAGCTATAGACCTGTTATGATATTGGGGGAAATTTACTTACCCATCCTAAATTTATGTTTTTTTTTCTTTCTTTTGGGGCACAAAGGGATTACTAACTAATCTGAAACTACAAGCGGATGGAAGAAGAGGAAAAGCTTATTATTACCTGAAATACTGCAGTAGAAGAAACGAGGAAATATTATTCGTCTTCAAAGAAACGAAATTGCAAATTAAGACTAAGATAGTACAATACAAGTTTTTATAGGTAGGAGAAACTCAAGTCGGTCAGTCTCTGTGTTTTAGAGGAAGAAGGTTTGCAAAGGTAATCCTTCGGATTTATAAGTTGGAATTGGAAAGAGAAAGAAAAAGATAAATTGTCATAATAGTAAAAAGAAAAATAAATCGGCACGAAAGTAGTTTGTGCGTGGGAGACAACTACTGATATTAATACAGTTATTATAGATAAAATATCTGTTCCTACTTTGCCATTTGCAGTAACTAAGATCTCATCTAATGAATAAATTCGATGAACGTTACATATATGTATGTGCATTAACGTGCGTTGTCTGAAAAGCAAAGCAGATCTCGAGAGTTGAATGAGTGTATGTAATTTATATATACTTTTATTTTAGATGCTTATTGCAAGTGGTATTTCCAACACGGTAAGAAACATATTGAAAACACTGAACTCCGTAGGTAGCCGTACGTTTTAATGTCTTGGGGTTGGGTCTCCGGGCTTTCTAGAATAATAATAATATTATTGAAGGATGCACGATGTTATTATTGTGAAATATTTAATTTAAAGATATTAAAACTATGAATGATGTAGTATTCCCCTATATTAATTTCAATTTCATAACAAGTCCTGTTATTGATGTCAAAATGTTAACAAAGTGCGTGAGATAAGGGCAAAACCGCGATAAAGATGAAAACAGGCCAAGTCCATGGTCTAACTAAATGAAATTTAAATATTATACACTTTATTAAATATTACATAATAGAAGTCCTTTATTAGTGAATCACGCCGGGGGTGCCTACAACGGCATTAATTCGTCCTCCTCGCACAACTTCCCAAAGCTTACAAATTAATAGTTTAATTTAAATCATTAAAAAATCTAACTAACCGCCTCAAGCAAGTGCTAACAATTCATCTGTTGCTGGAAATTACAATTGTTTTCTTGATAACCATTTATACATCGACACGTGGATGTATCCTCGGTAGTTTAAGGTCGGCCAATGCATAGTGGGTCGGTGGTACTTCTTTTGATTCTAGAGACGCTGTAATTGGTTGTACCTTGTAAGACCTTTTTTCGTTGGATTTTTGTGTGAACTGTTCCTTTTTCTCTCGTTATTTACTTCAACTTCAATTGATGATAGTGTTTTTACTTCAATTATTAATTATGTGTTCCACCTTAATTTTAGGTCAATCTATTAACTCTATTTTCCACGCTAAAAATAATATTCAATACATAACTCCTATTTAGTACTATTAAAAAATTTAATATATAAAAGAATTTTTTAAAATTAAAAAAAGACCTATGTTAAGGCTATATTTAGAGTTGGATTATGAAGTAATCTAAAAATAGTGTCTAGATTTATATCACATTGGAGATATGAGATGTTAACATGGGCCGCCTTCTTCGTATGCCTACTTGGGCCAAAACCAATAGTCCTTGAATATTATAGAAGAGGTCCAATATTCCACTAAGTTGAAGACTAGGTTATTTAATGTTTGGCTTAGCAATGAGATTTTTAATAATATCCACTACTTTTGAAATATTAGGTAAACACCAACGACCCATTTTTTAATTTAGTGGCGTGGCATGTTTATTGTGGTGAGGAATTAAACATCTTCAAAATCGATTAAATTTAAAAAATATCTGGTGACTGACATATGTGAACATATTTTAACCGATAGGCCTATACTAATTAATAAACAACGTTTTCATCAAAATTAACTAGTTTCAGAAGCTTTCAAAGGACTATTAAACGACATGAAGTCTCCCTCAAAAAGGCCTACATGGATGGACATAGGTAACTAATAAAGCGTTATATGCGTTAAGCATATGCTATTCTCTTCTTATCATAAAAAAAGAGCATGCCTGCACAGTCATTGTACAATGCGATGCAGCGTTTTAGCTTCCCCTTAATGTATATTGTGCCAAAGCTTCACATTTTCATAAGAAATTATTAAAAACTAGGGTTGGGATTTTTCTGGCTGTTGACAGATTGGGTTTTTTAATGCACTCCTTGATTGACTTGTGTTGTTATTACATGGAAAGCTTTTGTAAACTTTAAATAGATTTGTTTTGCTTTTCTTGAAATTTCCTCCTTGCCTCTTCATAATGTTCTGTTGTTGTATAGTTCGATTTTTTCCTATTGTTATCATGGGATATATCTATATATGTCAAGGATAGCCATAGCCCAAGAAAATGCTCGTTTTTATCTGTGTGTATCATCCCATGAATGCCTCTAGGCAAATCAATCGAGTGAAGCTTTAGTGGCGCGCATCCAAGACATACTATGGTGATTTTTTTTACCATCAGTTTTAACATTATCCATTCTTTCTCGAATCATCATATATTATGGATGATGAGCTAATCAAATTTTCTAGCATTTCCAGGGTTACGAATCACATATATAAGCTCCCATATATGAAGTCACATAACTGAACTTGTGTTCTGCTTTAAAAGTTGGAGATTCATATATGTACATTGTAAAGATCATAGCATCAAGACTCAAGACAATTAAAAAAAAAGGAATTAGCTCACATGGAGCAACAAGGAAAGGGTTTTCACTTTTTGGATGGTGTAAAATGTTAAGAAAAGAAGTTATGATCAATCGCCTTTGAATCTGCTTTTTCATTGAGCGATTGATCGCTTAGCGACCACCATCGAGCTAATATAAACGAATCATCTTTTTTATTCATTTTTTTCTTTTTGTGTATGACATTCTCATCAAAATTCTCTAAATATCTTAATTAATTTTCGTTTTGGAAAATAAATGTTCTAATGTTTGGAGTATGTTCCAGTTATATCATAAGTAGTACTACAGTCTTTTCTAATAACTCATAAATTAATAAAAAAATCTTGGCAATCCTCACATGCACAAACAAAATGGCTGATTAATGGCGAAACCCCTGAAAATAGAAGATTGATTAGTTATTCAAATCACAATACACAAAAATATGCATACAGCTATACATTGTTATCAGACCATACGCATATGTGAGAATGTGTTTTGTTCTTGGCTTTGTACCTGCGTGTTTGTTTTCTATAGGCATTGTACATGCAAAACAACTAGCTAGCTAGGTCTATGGTAATAAATAAAACCTTTATAGGTATCTATACATTATATAGGGTTTTATCACGAAAAAATATAAGCAACGTCCCTCTCATACTCTCATTATAAACCAAATGACACTTCCATGCACCATCTAACAAAGACTCTACTTTTCAAGTTAACAGTCACGAGACTTCTGTCTTTTTGATGATGTTCTCTCAATTCTAGAGAGAGAGAGAGGGAGAGATATATTTGAGGTTTTTTTATTGATAAAGGAAACAATAGAAAAAACAAATGGAAAATAAAATGCGAAACCAAACCCCGTCACTCAACTACTACTATATATCAATCAATAACCACACTATCAGTTCCAAAACTAAAGTTCTTAGTTAGTTCTCTTCTACTCCATAAATCTATCACCTCACATCAGATAATATTTGTTCTGTCTCTCACTGTCGGTTCCATGTATGTTTTTCATTTAGACCTCACCCCACAAAATTTTAATAACCCCACTCTTACCGATCTTAAGTTTATATCAAGCTATATAGTAGCTACTTGTTCAATTATTTGATGATTTGAAGCACTTTGGACCACGTTTTCTGTTGATGTTTAACTCTTTTCTTTCCTATATGTTTCGTGTTATTTATGCACATATTTTTGTATCTCTTTTTCTTTCCTAGGAGGCCTGGAGGGAATCCCTTAGACCTAAATAACTTACCTGAAGATTATACAAGAGATGGTAAAGAAGCCTCAGAAGACAGCTCTTCATCTGCTGGTATACGATTTAACTTGTATTTCTTAAAAGTTGGTAATTGGAAAAAAAAATTCAAGAAAAAGGAAAATTCTGACAAAGGTTATCATTTCTTCGTTTCTTCTCTTTTCTCTGTGATCAACAAGGTTGTGTTAGAAAATTCTGGTTTGGTGTGGCGTGTCTTTTTTTTTTGAATTCCCCTCCTTGTCTCTTATAGCTTCTTTCTAGGGTTTTCTTGATTTTCACAAAACAAACCCTAAAAGTTCAAACATCAAGACAGTGTCTAAAAATATTGTGGTCTGCGTACCGTTTATTTTTCTGAGATTTATCATCAGGGTTAGGGTTTTAGGCTTCATAACTTAAGACAAGTCTCATCAAAACAATTACTACTTTAATTGGTCGTCATAGTGACAGGAGGTTTCAGGAGAAAGAAAAACGGCTCCAAGGAAGGCAAAGATGACTCTGATAAGGTCTACGAGTGCAGATTTTGTTCCCTCAAGTTCTGCAAATCTCAAGCTCTTGGGGGACATATGAATCGCCATCGCCAAGGTTAAATCTTGTCATAACTTCATTCATATATCTTCCAATGTACAAAAATACCAATATTATATTGCAAAGTCAAACAGTCAACTGCATCTTTTCTGCAGACTTCGAAATAGTGTTGCAAAACAGTACATGGATTTTAGCAAAGTTAGTTATATATATATATATATATCAGGCACTTAAGTAATATAATTGTATCTATATCTATATATATATATATCCTCCTACATATATACTTTTGTGTGTGTCTTTATGTGTTTTTTACTTGGATCACCAATCAAAATTAAACTCTCCTTCAAAGTTTTTCATTGTCAATCTCGCATCTTGTTCCCAGCAGGAAACACAGGTCTTTACTACTTCATCTACCTAAAACCCGAGGCCTCATTTTAAATAATATATAGTTTATCTTATTTTAAGTGGTTAATTGACATATATTTACTTAAAAAATATTTTTGCCAGAGAGGGAGACAGAAACCTTGAACAAAGCTCGTCACCTGGTCTTCACTAATGACCTAGCACCTACTCATCACTTAGGTTACATGTCAAGGTAAAAACATACCTATTTATTTTCTTTTCTCTATTTCGTGTTGGTGTCCCCTTTAACATAGTCTCTAATCAAATAAAATTGAACAATGCAGTGGTCAGCCAATTCCACATGGATCTGCTTTTCATCATCAACAAACAAGAAACAACAACATATGTGATCCTTCATTACCAATTAGCAGATCACCTTACACATCAAGAATGTTTCCCAACAACAATCCACCACATTATCAGCCACCACCATTCATCTACTCAACCCATCCCACAAATGTTCAGCTTCCATACTCATCGCAGTATAACCATCAACCACCACAAGTCAATGATGGTTCTTACTTCATCGGCCATGCAATAAGCGAAGATCACACCAGCAATAACAACAACGATGGTAATAACAATAATAATAATAGTTACATGTGTGTTGGTGGTGCCCCGGTGGGGCCCGGGCTGGGGATCAACAGTGGTAATGGCGGTGTTAGAGATGCTTTGATGATTCAGCAGAATCATGAAGAGGGTTTGAAGTGGGGTTGTAGGAGATAGAGAGAGATATCCACCGTGTTATTACATAATTTAAAAAAAATGGTGTCGTATCGTGACGATAATGTCTTAATATGTGTTTTTCCCTTTTTTTTTTTATTTTTGTTGTTGAATGTAATGAATGGAAGTACTTGGGGGTTAAATGCTCTGCTGTGACACGGCACTCTCACTGAAAGAGACGGATATACATATGCAAACAAGAAGACAAATATGGGCTTAAAGAAGAAGTAGTGTTTTGGAATTTTGTACTTGTTTGTGAATAGGGATCTTTCAAGGGCCTCTCTCAGATCATTGTTCACACATTAACATCAGGGTTTTGAACGAAGCATAATGTATTGATTGGACTTTGGAGTGATATGTATTGTTGTCTCATATTTCCTTTTTTTCTTGTTTTTGTTGTTTTTATTAATTAAGTTTATGATGATTTACTTTTTCTTGTGGTTGCCTAGTGAAGCTACCTGCGAGAGATGTCATAGTATTGTAAAAAGCTAGATGCAAGAACCAAACCCTATTTTGATTGTAAATAATAAGTACGTTTTTAGCAAAAATTTCTTTCTTGAGATAATTTGAACTCAAGGTTTATGTCACGTTATGTTCAGTAAAATAATGTATTGGGGATATTGTTACTAATATGCGGTTGTATCATAATTAACTCGAAGTATACAGCAGTCATATTTATGATATGCCATACATGAATATTCTTTAGTTCACACTGTAAGACTGTTTGTTGAGCAAACATTTATGACTTTCAATGAAACCGATTAACCAAGTCTGTGTTTGTTGATTCCACATTGATTTTGGAAGATCAACATTGACATGGCTTGAAAAAATATCAATATGATGATAGCTTAATTAGTAATGCATTAGGTCTTTCACACCGTTTATAAGCTCGTAAAATAGAAAAGAGTGAGAAAACAATGGGTCGTAAAAAAAAAACACAAAGAAAAATAAAAGAGGAAAAAGGTAAAAGTAAAAACCCTATCATGGTCCAATAGATATTCTCGAAATTCTAATTCCATATTATCAGACAGACAACTGGATCTGTCAAGATTTATATATTAAAATTAGTGTCTGATGATTTAGGTTAAGTCAGACAACATAAAATAAAAAAATAATAATAATAATGAATGGACTGTGAGAATAATATTTTGCAGAGTTAAAAGAAAATTACGGCCAAAAGCTGCGCCTAGAATTGCAAAATTAGTATGTCGATCGATGGACATATATATGCACTCTAATTGGGAGGTCAACTCACTCTTGTGTATTTATCAAAAGCCCCAAATCAGACTACGATTAAAGCCTACTTGCCCTACTTTTCTTAACATCGATTTTATGGATGGAAAAGAATTCAGCTCAACAAATTTATTACAATACAACTTAAAACACAGTTCTATTGATTCATTATTTATCTTTATGTATAAAAGAGAAATCTGCATACCAATTACAACAGAAACACATTTCTCCTCCAGCTCCCAAGAATCTCATATTTTCATACTTCTAGAATTTCGTTAAATGATTAATTCAACTAAAAGCTTAAATTTACCGATAACATATTTCATTTTTAAGATGCTCACGTTTTCTTTTCCTGCCATAAATGTGGAATTTTTGTACTTACGGATGATCGTGATGATTCTTAGTTCATTATATCTTGGCATGAGCTTTGATATAGAATGTAAATGAGAATTTCATATAAAACTTAAGCTTGTGCATTATATTAAATTTTAAAATTTCATCGAATTAGAAAAAAGGCCAATTATTTAATGTACGGAAAAGACCAACTGTAGAGCATCTCCCACCTCACAAGATTTTCTCAAAATTTCAACACACTAGATTATACGCATCTTCACATAAAACAGAAATAAAATAAAACACATCTATCTACGTACAGTTTCACTTCACTAGAGCAGAACCAGAGAGAAGTAGGTGTTAGTCTTTATGTATGTCTCTCTTACGGACACAGACATACACGAAATTCAATAATCCCTTCATAAAAGTTGAAGTTAAAATCCCGAAATACCTATTATCAATGAAAGGAACAAGACTTGTTAATTAGTCCTTCTTTTAAGGTACATACAATACATGTATGTACTCCACAAACATTATAGTAATTATTACTTTTATATAACAACAAAAGTAGGGTTTTCGAAGTGGATCTTGACCTGCGGGATGATTCGTGTGTGTGTGCAACGTAGGCCATAGTGCACTTGTGTGGTAGAAAAAAATATATTTCATTCAACTATAGTAAGTATATATTTTCATATGTAAAAAAAAAAACGGAAAAGAAATTGCAATAATACAATACGACAGCTGCATGCAGCAGCAAAAGTCGAAAGCCCTATGAGTTCTAGACTCAGATCAATAGAGTTACCATCTTTTGTTTTTAAGCAAGTTTAAAGCTGCTCTAATATATTTTGGATTTTGAGAACCTTGTGTTTGCTTTCCCTTATACAATTAATAATACCATTTGTCCAAGTTTGAAGATAAGGAATCAAGTAATGTAATATATATATCTAGTAATATCTATGTATACTTAATGCACGTACAAAATGGGCGCCAATAAAATACCAATATAAGGATAAAAAAATTTAGTCCTAAAATCTATATTTGCAATAATTTCTTTAAATCCTAAAAATTCCTTACCTTACAACAATTTGAAATTATTGCAAATATACATGTTAGGACTCAATGTTTCATCCTTATGTTGGTATATAATTGGCGCCCATTTTGTATTCACATTTTTTATACTCTTCCGTATCACTCACATGAACCACTTATACATAGATACATAAATATACAGAAATGTTATGGTGCTCACGGGCACCTGTTGTGTGGCATTTTTTTTGTGCCACGTCAACATGCCAAATCAACCCCCGACGGGTTCACTAATCCCATGTGTAGGTTATAGATCGATAAAAAATTCCATTGTAAGCTGATTTGGCGCGTTGATGTGGTTGGTGCTCACGAAGGTGCTCACTATTTTACGTGTTGACATTTTCGACGTCATCTAATCTTTTCCTCCAATTAGTTGCGGATAATAACTAACTATATAAGCCCTTGTTGTATATTCCTTACTCTTATTGACTGCCTAGCGAAATACATCAACGAGGGAGAAAAATAAAAATAAAACAGACGACAAACTAGCAAGCTAAAAAAAAATAGAGAAACGTAAAAGACTGATAACGAAATTTAATATGAAAACGACTCTTCGTCTCAACAAGAAGCATCAAAGCATGGAAAGGTATAACATGCGTATGACATGAGACTCTTCTTTCAGTTTTTAGTACTGCAGCTGATCGATCATGTTATCATCACGACCGTTTATAATTGTGTGTTTGTGTGTGTATATATATGTGTGTGTGTTTGTAATTAATATATATCCTCATTATCTTACACTCATAGTGGTCATTGGAGGGGCGGATCCAGAAACTTTTGACCGGGGGGGGGGGGCGTAAATGGCAAACGTCAAAATTTCATTTGCTATCTTTCTTTGAAAAGATTATCAATTTTGATTTTTTCATATAAACTTATGAACTTACAATAAAAAACTTAAATTTCCTACATTTAGCAAACAAAAGAACCGATATAAAATAGATAAAAAATGATGATAACCTTCATGGAGCTCGAATATCGACAACATGTCATGGTATTGATATAGTGTAATATCTAATCAATATTAAATAGGTTTTGTATTGCAAGTGGAAAATAAAACTTTAAACCATGAAAGGAATTAAAAAAAGGTGAAAAAGGAATTAAATTAGATATTAAATAAAAAAACCAATATGAAATCAGTTCGTATTGTTGTTTGGCTAAAAGCAAAAAATGAAAAGAAAAAATGCTAAGAATTGAAAAGAAACAGTAAACTAAAAAAGAAAAAGAAAATGTCTACAAAATAAATTTAGAATATAAAACTGCGAATTAAAAATAAAATTAAAAAGCAAAAATCGCTAAGGACCAGAAAAACGAAAACCCAAGCAAAAAAATATAAAACACGAAAGTATAAAAACTGATACTAGAAATCGAACATGATAAACGTATTTTAATACGTTTATTGTTTTGTTTATTTGGGGTAT
Source organism: Craterostigma plantagineum (assembly GCA_027422505.1). Lineage (NCBI taxonomy): Eukaryota > Viridiplantae > Streptophyta > Magnoliopsida > Lamiales > Linderniaceae > Craterostigma > Craterostigma plantagineum. The sequence goes on along the minus strand of JAPQWV010000003.1, from coordinate 26,397,492 downwards.
AATAGGATATTTTCGGTTATTCATGTATTTCTTGGCTCAATTTACACCCATTTAAATATTGTAGGGCCTTCGAATGATTATCAAGCGAAAAGGAACGAAAACGAGGCGAAAACGACACGAAAACGACGAAGTATGAAGCTGTCAGTCACCGTTCACGGCCGTGAATCACCTCGCACGAGGCCGTGAACGGGGGCAGTGAGTTCAATACGTATAAGTATCAAGATTCACGGCCGTGAATCGTACAGCACTAAGCCGTGACACCAGGCAGTAAGCTCAAGATTCTCAAGTCACGGCCGTGAACCTTTATGTAAGCGGCCGTGAACCTGGACAGAGAGCGAAGATGGAGAAAGTCTCAGGTGTCACGGCCGTGACACATTGTGCGAAGGGCCGTGACTCGCGGCAGTGAGTTCAACGAATGGAAATTCAATACCTTCACGGCCGTGACTTCCGATGCACGAGGCCGTGAATCATGCCAGAGAGTCAATATTTAGGGTTTAAGCCGCCGTCACGGCCGTGAAGCATGTTGCACGAGGCCGTGACTCATGCCAGAAAGTCAAGAAATAGGGTTTTCAGCCGCCTTCACGGCCGTGAAGGCCCGTTAAGAGGCCGTGAACGTGCCAAAATGCAGGGTTTTAGCCCATTTTCGAAGCATAAAAGGGGGGCTCTTCTCAGAACTCAAGAACAACTCCAGAGGGACGAAACTTAGAGCTAAAAAGAGGAGGAAGAACACTAGAAGCAATCCGTGATTCGGAGAAGCTCAAGGGACGATCTAACAACGAAGCCACGCTCATACGATCGAGGAACGAGAGCTACACCTCAGAAACGCCATTTTCACTTCTTAGGGAAGTTTTCATGAGTTCTCTATCCTCGTTTACTTTGAATCTCGTTGTTGTTTTGCCTAATATGAGCAGCTAATCCTCTTGTGTGTTTGGGAATAGATGAACGTTGGTTATGTTGTAGTTAAGGCGTAGGATAATCGTGAACACGTGTATTCGACTATTTATCGATCTATGATATTGTTTCTTCGTATCAATATGTCTATGTGTTGATGTGCATGTGTGGTATATCGTTTAGGGCGACAGCTAAATAACGATTAGGCCGTTCGTAGACGTTAGGAATCGAGTATAGGGCGACAGCAAATACTCGATCCTCGCCGTCTAGTAATCGCTAAACTTAGATCCCCACGAACGTTTAGGGCGACAGCAAATCCGTGAGTGGGTAGAAAATTACTGCGATTTAGTCGATAATCACGTAGGAGCGATATTCCGTAAGCCTTAGCCAACAAAACTCAGCGGGATTCGAATCCCGGACACATATTTATCATCTTAAGTCACTCTTATTACTGCTAGTTGTGTTCCTTAGTCTTCCGATCCTTTAAGTTGCTCTATTAAGTTAGTTCGTAATATAAACAAATGCTGTTATTTTATTTAGGTTAAATATCGAGTCGATAGGTTAATACTAGTACTCAATTTATTCCTCGTGTTCGATACTCGGATATTTGCTATAGCTATATTACAAACGATAGGTACACTGCCTATCGCGCGTGATTCTAGTTATAATATATTCGTTTTAATTATTACTTGACGTATTCGCACGACCTTTTATTTAAACATACACGCACGCGATCAAGTTTTTGGCGCCGTTGCCGGGGAGTAGATTGATATTAGGAACACCCTAGTTCGGTAATTTAGCTATTTTCCCAGTTTTTGGTTAATTGCGTTATTTGTTTCTACATCATTATTAGTCTCGTTACCTTTTCAACGTATTTGTCTAGTTCTTCGCTAAATTTCGTTTTCACTCATTGAAGGTACTGTTTGACGGTGGATGACCCGAAGCCACCCATCAGGTCCAATTGTTGACGGAGATCCAGATTTCGAGCGAAAATTGCGAAGGCAGCTCAGATACAATTCAGAAGGCACGGCTAGTAACTATCAAGAAGCGTTAGTAAGCTACTCAGAGGACAACTCTCAGGAGTCGGCAGAGAATTCTCGAACAGAGGCATCTGTAGACGGTCGAGAGACAGAAGTCGAGATGGCTGAACGCAGAGTACCGGTCCACCAGGACCAAGAAGAGGAACAATCCCTACAAGATCTACTCAAGAGTGCCTCCCTCGGCGGAACTGAATCGGCAATCGTTATTCCGCCGATCGAGAACAACAATTTCGAGCTGAAGCACGCCTGGCTTCAGATGATCTTTCAGACGGCCCAGTTTGAAGGAAATCCCGATGATGATCCGTACTCCCACCTGAAGGCTTTTCTTACAGTAACAGACACCATTAAGATTAATGGGGTCCCGAGTGATGCGATTAAACTAATGTTGTTTCCATTCTCACTCAAGTACAGGGCGAAGGATTGGTTGGAGATGTTACCGCCCAGATCGATCACTACGTGGGAAGAACTACGAGCAGCATTCATCGGCCATTACTTCCCACTGCAAAAGGTATTACGGTTGAAGACGGAGATTTCCCTTTTTCACCAGAAGGATTCAGAGAATCTTTACGAAGTGTGGGAGCGATACAAATCCTTATTGAAGAAATGCCCACAACACGGGATGTCGAAAGCTGCTATGATCAACCGATTCCACGAGGGCCTCAATGATCAGACTGTCCATATGCTAGACGGAGCCGCAGGAGGAGGACTCGTGAAGCTCAATGCCACGGACGCGTGGAATTTGATTGAGGATTACTCGAGGAACAGTTTCATGAGGGGCAATACCAGGATGAAGACACCCGGTGTGTTCGGAGTCAGCGAGGAGACGGCCACTAGTGCCAAGATCGAGGCGCTCCAGCAACAAATCGCCTCGACGAACTCCCAGTTGCAGACGGTGATAGGTGCATTACTTCCCAAGTCCGGGCAGATACAGCCCGTGAACGCCGTAGCGACCACCACACCGACGCAGCATACATACATACCCTTGTGTGGGATTTGTGGCGCAGCCCACGAGACCTCAGAATGCCAACTTGGGCAGCCGCTGGAGCACGTAGACTATATGGGCAATTACCAAGGTGGCCAGCGAAGTTTCCAGCCTCGGGCACATCCAAACTTGGCATACGGAAATCAGAACCATCAGGGCCAAGGACCGCCAGGATTTCAGCCCAGACCATCCGGATTCCAAAACGGGCCGCCACGACAGTACCAGAATGCACCCGCAGGAGGATCCGATGACATGAGGGAGATGAAGGACATGATGAAGACGCTTCTTACAAATTTCAGCAACACCACTCAAGCCCACGAGAGTCGAATGAATAAGATGGAGGAGTACATAGAAGTACGTGCCCAGAACACGGACGCATCTATCAAGAAATTGGAGCAACAAGTGGGCCAGATGGCGAAACAGTTGGCTGAGCGAACTCAGGGATCACTCCCAAGTTATACCGAACCGAACCCTAAAGAGTACTGTAAAGCGGTGAGGCTGAGGAACGGGCGAGAACTGCAAGAAGTGCCCGCCAAGAAGAAGGCCAAGGAGGACGCCAACTTCGAGAGCCACGACGAGCCAGAAGTGGAAGTAGGCAAAGGCGACAATATTGAGAAAGCCGAAGCTGAGAATGAAAACGCTGAAGCTGAAAAGGAAAAGGTCGAGCCTCAGAAAGAAAAGGCAAAGGAGATCGAGCGGTCACCGGTGAAGCCATACCAGCCAAAAATTCCTTACCCGGCTCGACTAAAGAAGGACAAAGACGAGGCACAATTTGGTAAATTTATGGGTATGTGTAAGGAATTGCATATTAACTTACCTTTTGTTGAAGCTATTACACAAATGCCCAGCTTCGCCAAGTTCTTGAAGGACTTACTGACGAACAGAATGAAGCTCGAACACGTCTCCACTGTATGTCTGCGAGGAGAGTGCTCGGCGATACTCCAAAACAAGATCCCTAAGAAGCTTAAGGACCCAGGGAGTTTTACTATTCCCTGTCTTATAGGAGACTTAGTTGTTGAGCGTGCGTTAGCTGACCTAGGTGCTAGCATTAATTTAATGCCATATTCAATGTTTAAGCGCTTAGGATTAGGTGAGCCACGACCTACTAGGATGAGCTTGCAATTAGCCGATAGATCGTTGAAGTATCCTCGAGGTGTTATCGAGGACGTTCTAGTTAAAGTGGATAAGTTCGTAATTCCTGCTGATTTCGTTATTTTAGACATGGAGGAGGATGATAATGTCCCGTTGATATTAGGCAGACCGTTCTTAGCCACAGGAGAAACCATGATAGACGTTAGGAATGGTACATTGACGTTGACAGTAGATGGAGAAAAGGTTACATTTAGTATGACGGATTCGATGAAAAAGAGCGGCGAGCAAGATGATAAATGCTATTTCTTAGACGTATTTGAGCACGACTTTCTTTTTTCCGTGCAAGGTCTGTCACAGGTCGGCGAGCAGGACATGCATACACTTATGGCAATCGACGAGTGTGGGGAGGAGGTCGACGAGCCTATCATAGCCATCGATGAGAGCAGCGAAGAGGACAAAGAAAAGAGCTCGGTCGAGGAGCCACCAGTCCTAGAGTTAAAGCCGCTGCCCGACCACCTCGAGTACGCATTCCTTAGCAGCAATGGAGGGCTACCAGTCATCATCTCGTCGTGCCTAGACAACGGACAAAAGGGCCAGCTCTTGGATGTGTTGAAAGCGCACAAGAAGGCCTTGGCATGGAAGATATCCGACATAAGGGGTATCAACCCGAGCTACTGCACGCATAAGATCCTCATGGAGGACGATTTCAAGCCGGTCGCTCAACGCCAAAGGCGGCTCAACCCAAATATGAAGGACGTGGTAAAGAAGGAAGTGATCAAACTGCTAGACGCAGGGATGATCTATCCCATTTCAGACAGCGCATGGGTCAGCCCGGTCCAAGTAGTCCCAAAGAAGGGAGGCATGACGGTCGTCACCAATGACAAGAACGAGCTGATTCCGACGAGGACGGTGACTGGATGGCGCGTCTGCATTGACTACAGGAAGTTGAACGATGCGACGAGAAAGGATCATTTTCCTTTACCGTTTATTGATCAGATGTTAGAAAAACTCGCCGGTCATTCATTTTATTGCTTCCTTGATGGTTTGTCAGGTTATCTGCAGATCCCTATAGCACCCGAGGACCAGGAAAAGACGACGTTTACGTGCCCGTTCGGAACGTTCGCGTACCGAAGGATGCCATTTGGCTTATGCAATGCCCCAGCCACCTTCCAGCGATGCATGATGGCCATATTCGACGAACTGGTAGGTGAGGTAATGGAGGTATTTATGGACGACTTTTCTGTGTTCGGTTCCTCGTTTGATGCATGTTTGTCAAATCTGAAACTCGTACTCGCACGATGCGAGGAAACAAACTTGGCACTTAATTGGGAAAAGTGCCACTTCATGGTTCGAGAGGGTATAGTTCTCGGTCATAAGATCTCCTCTAAGGGAATCGAAGTGGACCGAGCTAAATTAGAGACAATAGAAAAATTGCCCGTTCCCTCGAACGTGAAGTCCATTAGGAGCTTTCTAGGACATGCGGGGTTTTATCGTAGGTTTATTAAAGATTTTTCGAAGATCGCAAGACCCATGTCTAGGTTGCTAGAAAAAGATGCCCCGTTTGATTTTAATGACGAGTGCTTGCATGCTTTCAATTTACTTAAGGAACGACTTATCGCAGCACCTATTATGGTCACCCCTGACTGGGGGCTGCCATTTGAACTAATGTGCGATGCTAGTGACTATGCAGTTGGGGCCGTGCTAGGGCAGCGTAAGGACAACCATTTCAGGCCGATATATTACGCGAGTAAAACGCTAGACACAGCCCAAGCCAATTACACGACCACCGAAAAGGAGCTGTTGGCCGTCGTGTTTGCTTTCGACAAGTTCAGGTCATATCTTATCCTATCCAAAGTTATTGTTTTTACTGACCATTCTGCTCTTAAGTATTTGTTAGCAAAGCCCGACGCCAAGCCACGGCTAATCAGATGGATCCTACTACTGCAAGAGTTCGATATAGAGATCCGGGACAAGAAGGGTGCGGAGAACCTAGCAGCGGATCACCTCTCTCGACTGGAGGAGTCCGAAATATACCACAAGGATGGAAGGCCGATACAAGATAGGTTCCCAGACGAGCATCTTTACTCGATACAGGTGGTAAGTGACGACACTCCCTGGTTTGCAGATTACGCTAACTATCTTGTTGCGAGGGTCCTACCAAAGGAGTATACCAGTCAGCAAAAGAAGAAATTCTTTTCTGATTTGAGGTACTACTTTTGGGAAGACCCATATCTTTTCAGGCGATGTGCAGACCAGGTGATACGACGATGCGTTGCCGTTCCAGAGACGACGCAGATCCTGAGGCACTGCCACAATGGACCGACCGGAGGGCATTACGCAGCCAACAGAACCGCCCAGAAGGTGTTGGAAAGCGGATTCTACTGGCCCACGATATTCAAGGACGCCCAAAGGTACGTTGACACTTGTGATCAGTGTCAGCGCGCAGGTAATATATCGAGACGTGATGAAATGCCCCAAAACTTTATTTTGGTATGTGAGATTTTTGACGTTTGGGGTATAGATTTTATGGGACCATTTCCTAGCTCGTACAATAATAAGTACATCCTAGTTGCGGTCGATTATGTGTCTAAATGGGCCGAGGCGCAAGCCTTACCCACGAACGACGCTAGGGTAGTCGTTAGATTTCTTCGAGCATTGTTTTCACGTTTTGGAGCGCCTAGGTGCATTATTAGTGATAGGGGTACACATTTCTGTAACACCCAGTTTGCACGCACGTTAGAACGTTATGGTGTTAGACACAGCCTATCCACCCCTTATCACCCTCAGGCTAGCGGTCAGGTAGAAGTCGTGAACCGCGAGTTAAAACGTATCTTAGAGAAAACTATAGATGGGAACCGTAAGGAGTGGGCGAATAAGCTTAACGACGCACTTTGGGCGTATAGGACTGCATATAAGACGCCAATAGGCACTACCCCATATCGACTAGTTTACGGAAAGGCATGTCACCTTCCTGTTGAACTGGAACATAAAGCCTACTGGGCGATAAAGTCTTTAAACCTCGATTTGGTGCAAGCTGGTGAAAAACGTAAGCTCCAGATCAATGAGGTTGATGAATGGCGTTTGTCGGCATATGACAATGCAAAAATGTATAAGGAACGCTCAAAAGCGTATCACGATAAGAAGATCAAGCAACATAGAGAATTTCAAGAGGGGGATCAAGTCCTCCTTTTCAATTCTCGTCTTAGGCTTTTTCCCGGAAAGTTAAGATCTCGTTGGTCTGGACCTTTTACAGTTACTCGTGTTTTTCCCTATGGTACTGTCGAAATTTCAAATGTTGAGCAGGGAAATTTCAAGGTTAATGGCCATCGACTAAAGCATTATCACGGTGAAGGAGATGACATGGGCACAAAGGAGGTCATGTACCTCGATTTTAAGCTACCATAGAACGAGAAAGGTACGTCCGGCTCACGACGTTAAAGAAGCGCTTTTTGGGAGGCAACCCAGGTATTTTTATTTATGTTTTAGGCATTTAAAAAAAAAAAAAATTAATAATCTACAACTATATACTAAATTTAATAAAAATAATAAAAACATTAAAATTTTAAATTATAATAAATTTATTTCGAATATTGAGGATGGTTACAACGCAGAGTCTACAGACGAGATAGGAATGATAGTTTTACTTCATAAGAAATGGTTACAATACCATTACAACGTGTGAAAGACCAACACAAAAGCAAAATTAAAACCGCAAATAACACAAAAGATAGAACCATAGTTTATTTTGCTTCATAAGGGCGGGTTACACACAAGTGCACCTTGTGATAACCCAACACACGAAAGCAAGTAAAACTCCAAACAAGCCCAAAAGAAGAGCAAGGTAGAGTGATACCATATCTAAATTACGACGAATCCTTGCATATTCTTCACTCTCATTCTCACGGTCTTGCTGCTGTCCCCAATACATAGTGACTAGCTAACTTCGAAATTTTCAAAAATAAGATTGTAAAGACGTGGGATGTATGGTAGATGATGCTATTGTGTTGTTCCACCAATGTCTATTTATAGGCATGAATGGCACAAAAAATATCATTATCATACCCGGCAATCCATTAAATGATACAGACGAATTTTTGACTTGGAAGATTTGACGCCGCGTGAGAAAGTGATCTTTCTCTTGTCGATTCCAAGATTTTTCCTCGCTCAAATCGTCCTCGAAAAAAATTCGTCGATTGCGTGTCAATCATAGTTAAAATAAATATTAAATAATAATCATAATACTCTAAAAATATATATAAAAAAAAAAAAAGAAGGACAAGTCACGGCCTTGAGAAAAACAACTCACGGCCGTGAATACTATAAGCTACGCACACTGCCCCAATTCACGGCCTATGACTTCCTAGCTCACGGCCGTGAATTGGAAGATTAAGGCCACTGCTAAGCGTCACGGCTTGTGTACACCAAGTCACGGCCGTGACTCTAACGGTTTAATAAAAAAAAAAAAATATATATATATTATATATATATAAAAAAAAATATATATATATATATATATATTAATAATAATAATAAACTGCAGTCACGGCCAATGACTCTAAAGTCACGGCCGCGACTTGAAGCGACAACACGCACTGCCACCTCTCACGGCCTTTTGCTTAGGCATTCACGGCCGTGAAGTGCATTGTCACAACACATTTCGCACACTGTCCAAAGTCACGGCCAGAGGCGTACACCTCACGGCCGTGAACACGAGCGGGAAATTTAAAAATAAAAAAAATAATAATAAAAAAAAAATAAAAAAAAATAAAAAAAAAATTTAAATAATAAAATAAAAGAATAAAAAGAAAATAAAATAAAAAAAAATAAAAAAAAAACTAAATAATAAAATAAAAAAAAAATAAAAAAAAATAATAATAATAAAAAAAATATATATATATTAATAATTATATTGAAAGTCACGGCCCGAGGATCATAAGCCACGGCCGTGACACTCTAGGAGGCAACTCACTGCCCGAAGTCACGGCCAATGACTCATAGGTCACGGCCGTGACTTTTACGGGAATACATTCTCTGCTCCTATTCACAGCCATTAACTCACAGGTCACGGCCGTGAACTCTTCGATTTAAACCACATTCCACCATTTTATCGTCATTTTCAACCTACACAACGATCCCAATCGAAATTCTCGTCTCTTCAACTCCAAACTCACCCATTTCCGACCACGTCGCCGCCTCGCAAACGCATACCGTCGGACTAATTCCGGCAACATCAACGAACAACACCGATTCACACTCTTAATTCGGTAAAATCAAAAGGTATGGACTATCACCACCCTTAATTCGATTTAACGGCGAATTCCAAGATTGAGGTTGATTTTCGTGTTTATATTGCTCTTTCATCACTTTATTTATGCTATAAACATGTTGGGGTTGACGGATTTGCAGTTTTCGTGTGTTAATTTCGATTTTGGGCGATGAACCCTAATTTTCGAAATTGGGGCTTTTACAATTTGGGTCAATTTTGGTGTTTGTCTTGCTCTTTTACGATCAGAATCTTGCAATACATACGATGGGTCAGATCAATTTCGTGATTTAGTCCTCAAATTTCACTTTGGGACGACGAACCCTAAAATTCGAAGAAATTGGGGTTTTCCCATTTAGGTCACATTAGGTGTTTGCCTTGTTCTTTTATGGTTGGACACATGAGAATAACATCTTGGGTATGTTAAACTTGGTGATTTCATGCGTTAATTTTGATTTTCGCAATATTAATCCTAATGTTGAATTTAGGGATTTTGGGAAATTTGAACGGAAATGGGTGTTGTTATTGGTTCATTTTGCGTTGGTTACTTGTTTGAAGCCGTGGAATGTGCTTGCTTGATCGATTACTGCAATTAGAAGTAGTATTTTAGCCTGTCTATTATGTGTTCGACAAAATGCCGCTTTGAATGTTCATATGTTTTTGATTTAGAATTGGTAATTTTGTCGCTACGTTGGTCGAGTCGAGCTGTGTTGATTATCTTTTTCTCGCCAACTAACATTTGGATTTCTAGGTACTATGGGTCGAAGCCGCTCATCTGCATCAACGAGTCGTCAACGTCGAGGCCAAAGCACGAGCCGCACGATGTCACTGCTCGAATCTATGGGGCAGTTTGACGACGAGACACACCAAGCCCGTTACAACCGGCTAAAGGGCACGGAATTCATTCTGACTGATCAGATTGATCAAGAGACGCTGGCGAAATATCATATTGACCAGCAAGTGGCGGGGTACATGTCCCTGAGCGGCTGGCTCGAATTCTTTCAAATCGACGAGCCAGCATACAAGGAGCTGACCTTAGAGTTCCTCTCCACCTTCTCCTTCGAGGACGGGCGCAATGGAGTTAAGTTCCGGGCGTTTAATGAGGAGCATGCCGTAGATATCGACGATATTTGTCGGGCGCTTGGATTGAGGGTACCATATTTTGGGCGCCAGGGGCCATTCCCAGACGGATATTACAAGGAGTACCTTCAGCATCCAGCAGAGCGCCAGAATTGTTGGGCTGAACTTGCGAGACCCGGCGAACCTGCCTTCAGTGTGAAGACCTCCAAGGCGTCTTCACTCAGGAGCCCCGGCCTGCGCTACATCCACCGATTACTATCGACATCGCTCACCCCTAGGGGCGACTCGCACGGCGCAGTTGGACTGCGTGATTTGTTCTATTTGGCCAAGATGCAACGTGGTCAACTGGTGCATCTAGGGTTGGGGATGGCCTACGCCTTCAGCACCCAAGCTGATGTTCGTAGTCACGGGAAGCTCGCTGTAGGGCCCTTTGTTACGAAGGTTGTCAGGGGACTCAACCTGTGGCCAGAGGATCCACCAGAGATGGCGATAGTGGGTGGCCGAAATCTGGTGAACGAGGAGATGATGCTGAAAATGAAGATGCTGATCAAAGCGCCAAATTGGTCCCGCTCGAACAAGGTTTACGTCTGGCACGAGGTTTATCGTGGGCAGACGGACCTGGGCGAAGAATTCCCCGAGCCACTAGAAATTGAGGGTGTGGGGCCAGATCCGGTTCACTCAGACACTGCCGGTCCTTCCCATTCCTCTGGCTATCACGAGGGCGAGTCATCAGGGGTCGGTCATTACGCGTCAGTCGCAGACTTTCAATCATTGCGCCAAGAAATGCTACGCTACAACGAGGATGCCATTCGACGCGATGAGGAGACACGACGGCGCCAGGAAGAGTATGAGCGCCGAAACGAAGAAGCCCACCGGCGCTATCGCGAAGAGCAACACCGATACGAGCTGGCTCTTCAGGCCATGGAGAACGCGATGAAGCATACACAGGAGTCAGTCCGGCTTGCTCAAGAATCGATGGCTCACCTTCGGCCGCGGCCACCATCACCCCCACCACCACCTTAGTGTTATTTATTTTGTTATGTTTTTCTATTCGTACTCTTTTCTGTTGGTCTAGTACTTAAGTCACTTGTGATGACTAAGACTTAATTTGTTATGTTTTAATATTTTCTATGTGCGTTTAATTTTCTTTTGAGTATTTTCAGGAAACGTGACACGACTTCGAACTACGACACAAAATATGTCAAACTCAGAAGCAACAACCATGTTCAACTACATCAAATGCTCGAGGCAGGACCACGCCAATTTTTTCAGGGAAGTCACGTTCTTTTCAACTTCTTTTACCTTCTTCTTCTTGATTTTACACGTTGGGGACAACGTGCATCTCAAGTGTGGGGAGGGGGAATTTTGTTAAGGAATATTGTTGAAAAGTTACGTGAAAAATTTTTTATGACGTGTTTTGGCTTTTAAATCTATAGAAGTTTGGCATGATTGTTTGCGTTCATCTCGAATTTAGATTGCACATTAGGAGTCTAGTGAGCGATAAGGACATGCATCAGTGATTTAATCTTTTCAGCATGAATAGATATAGTGCTACTTTGAGAGATTCACACACATAACCCATGTTCCGTTGTGAGAGTTTGAGCTGACGAGCTTTTGCTCATTTTTCTTGGTTGTGTGAGTAGTGCATAATTTACGTCTCTCTAGAACTTGCGTGTTTGATACGCATTGAAATTGCTTATAGTATGTTTTGATGAATATGACGAAGGCATTAGGAAATAAGCCCACGGCCAAAGTTCCCAACCACGACTGATCACCGTAGTTAACCACTTTGTGCCTAAGCCTTTTTATTTCTTAAACCTCGTATATCATAACCCTCTGACCTCAATAAGCCTCCAGAGATCATTTGAACCCGAGTTAAGCAGGAAGTGAAGGTTGAATGTCAAAGTCGAAAAGCGAGTCGGATGACCCGACAACTCCGAGACAACGCCGAAAGCAGTGGAGAACGCCTCAATGTGAAAAAAAAAAAGAAGAAGAAGAGTGAAAAAGAAAAAAAAAAAGAAAAAAAAAAGAAAAAAAAAAGAGTAAAAGCGAAGTGGAACGAGGATAAGCTATTGCGAAAAGAAAGAAAAAGAACCTTTCCTTTGATAATCTTCCGGTCTCGTGAATTCCACATCATTCCCTCATTTCGAGACTTGGAAGAAGAAAGGCTTAGTGGAACGCAGCAGAAATAAGAGAATGTGAAGACGGCGTAATCAAAAGGGTTGATCCTGGCGCGCTTTAGACAATGACATGAAGACCGACACGACTGCTACTCATATGTGATCCCACTACCACCTCATCACTATCTGATCCCATTTAACCCGAAAAGACCTTCTGATTCATGCTAACTGCTTTAAGTAGTAGACGTGTGATTGACTTGCAAGCATATGGTATAGACTAGATTATTGCATGAATTGAGCGATTCACCGATTTATTAGCCTATACACTGAGTGATTTGAGTGAATCCCTGTGAGGTGTGGATCTCGATTAGTGGTGCTAAGGAAATTCGTGTCGATAAGTGCTTATTATTGTTGCAGTGTCCATAATTGCTTGTTTGATTCCTATTTGTGTTTTCCATCTGCGTTGGTGAATTGTGAACGGCATGCCGTTATCTTGTTACCATTTTTCTTGCTTTTAATTTGCTTGAGGACAAGCAAAAGCTTAAGTGTGGGGAGGTTTGATAAACGTATTTTAATACGTTTATTGTTTTGTTTATTTGGGGTATAATAGGATATTTTCGGTTATTCATGTATTTCTTGGCTCAATTTACACCCATTTAAATATTGTAGGGCCTTCGAATGATTATCAAGCGAAAAGGAACGAAAACGAGGCGAAAACGACACGAAAACGACGAAGTATGAAGCTGTCAGTCACCGTTCACGGCCGTGAATCACCTCGCACGAGGCCGTGAACGGGGGCAGTGAGTTCAATACGTATAAGTATCAAGATTCACGGCCGTGAATCGTACAGCACTAAGCCGTGACACCAGGCAGTAAGCTCAAGATTCTCAAGTCACGGCCGTGAACCTTTATGTAAGCGGCCGTGAACCTGGACAGAGAGCGAAGATGGAGAAAGTCTCAGGTGTCACGGCCGTGACACATTGTGCGAAGGGCCGTGACTCGCGGCAGTGAGTTCAACGAATGGAAATTCAATACCTTCACGGCCGTGACTTCCGATGCACGAGGCCGTGAATCATGCCAGAGAGTCAATATTTAGGGTTTAAGCCGCCGTCACGGCCGTGAAGCATGTTGCACGAGGCCGTGACTCATGCCAGAAAGTCAAGAAATAGGGTTTTCAGCCGCCTTCACGGCCGTGAAGGCCCGTTAAGAGGCCGTGAACGTGCCAAAATGCAGGGTTTTAGCCCATTTTCGAAGCATAAAAGGGGGGCTCTTCTCAGAACTCAAGAACAACTCCAGAGGGACGAAACTTAGAGCTAAAAAGAGGAGGAAGAACACTAGAAGCAATCCGTGATTCGGAGAAGCTCAAGGGACGATCTAACAACGAAGCCACGCTCATACGATCGAGGAACGAGAGCTACACCTCAGAAACGCCATTTTCACTTCTTAGGGAAGTTTTCATGAGTTCTCTATCCTCGTTTACTTTGAATCTCGTTGTTGTTTTGCCTAATATGAGCAGCTAATCCTCTTGTGTGTTTGGGAATAGATGAACGTTGGGTTATGTTGTAGTTAAGGCGTAGGATAATCGTGAACACGTGTATTCGACTATTTATCGATCTATGATATTGTTTCTTCGTATCAATATGTCTATGTGTTGATGTGCATGTGTGGTATATCGTTTAGGGCGACAGCTAAATAACGATTAGGCCGTTCGTAGACGTTAGGAATCGAGTATAGGGCGACAGCAAATACTCGATCCTCGCCGTCTAGTAATCGCTAAACTTAGATCCCCACGAACGTTTAGGGCGACAGCAAATCCGTGAGTGGGTAGAAAATTACTGCGATTTAGTCGATAATCACGTAGGAGCGATATTCCGTAAGCCTTAGCCAACAAAACTCAGCGGGATTCGAATCCCGGACACATATTTATCATCTTAAGTCACTCTTATTACTGCTAGTTGTGTTCCTTAGTCTTCCGATCCTTTAAGTTGCTCTATTAAGTTAGTTCGTAATATAAACAAATCCTGTTATTTTATTTAGGTTAAATATCGAGTCGATAGGTTAATACTAGTACTCAATTTATTCCTCGTGTTCGATACTCGGATATTTGCTATAGCTATATTACAAACGATAGGTACACTGCCTATCGCTCGTGATTCTAGTTATAATATATTCGTTTTAATTATTACTTGACGTATTCGCACGACCTTTTATTTAAACATACACGCACGCGATCAGAACACCCGACCACTTACATGAATGAGAGGTCCCTCGCCACTGTGCTACATGACATTTCAAGTCATTTATAAAACGGGGACATATTTCTATGTATGAACACTATATTACAAATATAGTGCTAATATTTTCGAAAATTTCCGGGGGGGGCGCTAGATCCGCCCCTGGTCATTGGTCAATACCTTGAAGCTCATGGTATGGATAATGAAAGACATCCATTGTGGGTCGGGCCATTATAGGTCAGATAATGACCCATATAGGCTCTACTGTGCATGGACTAATTATTATCATATAAAGAAGTTCCAACATCGAGCCAAGATCCTAACATAACATGCAATGATTTTGAAGGCTCATCTTAAGGGTCTTTACCTTTGTGGAGGAGTTATCAAATAAAAATTGGTTCTCGTTTCGTTATTGCAGTCCGAGATTAATCTTCATCCTGATATTAGATAACAGGCCCCAAGTAAATAAACTACTTTATCAGGCTCAGATCATTTATCATGGGCTGCTTGTAAATAATTTGTACATGGCTTTTGTACAATCCTTATAAGCAAATGGTCCTTGGGATTCACTTGATCCACAGATAACTGTCAAAATGGCCCGTCCCTCTGGCGGGCGGGCTTGAATTATTACGCCCGCCAGGAAGCGGGCATCGGGCTAGAGATGGGAGGGCCGGCGAGCCATGGTCAGGCCCACCAATTATTTAGAATTATATATTTATATTTGTTTAAGGAAGGCCTAAACTCATTAACACGTTCTTGGGACAAAAATTGCTTCGGGCTTTTTAATCAATCATCGGCCCACACTAGAGATCCTTGGACTGCACTATGTAAAAGCCAAGCTATATCATTCATTGAGAAATTAAAAGGAGCCCAAGCCGCAATGAACTTTGAAATTTTGATACTCAAGCCTTTCATCTCTCTCTCTCTCTCTCTCTCTCTCTCTCTCTCTCTCTCTCTCATTCTTATATTTTTAAGTGTTCAATGTCTATAAAAAAAAATTAGGGTGTCGACGCTATAGGTTGTGAGATTCTTAGCGTCTATTTGCTATTGTAGCGGGCATCAACGATCCTATACATCTTCTATATCTGTTGTAGTATCGTTCTTGTTTTTGCTCTTTGTATCATACCTTCTGAGTTTATTTTGTTTAAAGATAGAAGTGTAATTCTCTCTCTCATTTATGTAAGATTAATTTAAAGTATATTAAAGTTGTTCTCTTACTTACTTTTTCTTTTATTATGGATTGGCTAAGCCTGCTTCCTGCATGTGGGGCGGCCTTCACTTCTCAGGCCCGCTAGATGGCAAGCCAGCTTGCGCCTGCTCCGCTAAATGACGGGCTTTGGCAGGCTACGAGCGGGCCGCCAGCTCGTTTAAACTAACCATCGCCCATCCGTATTAGTAAACTATTATCACTCGGATCGTTTTATGAAATTTATTTTGTATGTAATGATAAGTATTTGCGACCTGAGATTCGATATTTCGTCAAAAGGTTTTGATCAGAATGGCATCTAACAGAGTGAATTTACTTTTCATTTCCTTCTTTGGTCTCTTTGAGTGTCTTTGGTTGGTGAAAATTAGTAGGGAAAGGAAAATGAAGTGGAAAAGCAAAACTCATTTTCATGTTTGGTTGAGGGAAGAAATAGTTAATGAAAAGAAAAGAAAATACTTCCTTAAAACCAAGGAAAATTAATTTTTCAAATGACGAGTAAACGGAAAGAAAAACTTTTTGAAACCATTTTTTCTCCATTTTCTCTTCGTTATACTTTCCTCAAATCAAACACAGTGTAAACGCTAGCTCGTGTAAACGGTGGAGATAGCTACACGAGAGGTGTACAAATTGTTGATGCTTGTTAGAAAAGAACACGATCAAGCGATACATCTCTGAACTGAAAAAACAGCAAACCCTAAGTTTGTAAAGAAGAAGGAACAGCAGACTGCAGATGGGAATAAAGAATAATCACCAGTTCTTCGTGGAGAAAAAGTTGGTGCTAGTGAAACCCTATGCAATGTATTTATGTGGAACACAGTGCCCCTGCCCTTTAATGACCGTTGATCTTCTTATTATTCTGAATTTGCAGCTTGATCGTTTAATCCCTTCGAAGCTTCCAGATAATGAGCTTTTAATATAAATCAATTCAAGTCCAGAATGTTTGTCAAGCCCAAAGAATGTCGTTGGCTTTAGCCATCTTTTAACAACTCGGCCTTCTGCGAAACGAGGTTTACTTCCATATTTATTTCATCAAACATCAAGGCTGTGTTTGGTTCGTGGAATTTACTATGGCAAGGAAAAGAAAATGGTAGGAGAAATCATTTTTGTGTTTGGTTACGAAGGAAAATAATGTGGAAAAGAAAAAGAAAAGAAAGAAAAGAAAATGAAAAAAAATCTAACTAAAAATCCTAGAATTCTCTTTCCATACGAAAATGTGAGGAAAATGAGAGAAAACAGAAGCTCCTCTCTCTAATCGATGTCTTCTCAACAAAGAGGAAAATTATCCAGCTCGAATAGTAAAAATTCTTCATCAAACTTATAACATAGGCTTCCTTATACAAATCAAACCCTAGGCCATTCAACTTTGTCCCACAGTCAAAGTCATCGACCGACAAAATCTACAGTGCGAAGAGGTGCAAGTTCTTCTCAGTTTGGTCTAATCGACGATGAAGATGATCAATCATGGCCAAACAATATCACGAGCTTGGATCCCCAACCTATCAATGGTCTTGAAGACGAGGTACGTGATAATTTTCAGGATTATTGTTTTAGCTAGGAAGACAATATATGATGCATCGATGATACTGTTTAGCTCAGTGCCAAAAAATTACTTGATGTTCTATGCCTGCGATATGTTCGATGAATTGTCTCAGTGGATAATATGTTGTGAATAGTCATGCTTGTATGGGATTATCAATTCTGTTTAGTTGTTAAAACATAAGCATGAGTGCTAAGCATGTCCCTGTCATTCAAAGTATTGTTGTTTTAACAAACAGAATTATTAGTTTTCTTATAAAACAAATTTCCTTTTGCTTTTACCCAACAACCAAACAGAATTATGTTTTAACAACTATATAGGGACAACAATACTTTGAATGACAGGGACATGCTTAGCACTCATGCTTATGTTTTAACAACTAAACAGAATTGATAATCAAGCATGACTATTCACAACATATTATCCACTGAGACAATTCATCGAACACATCGCAGGCATAGAACATCAAGTAATTTTTTGGCTGGCTAAACAGAATCATCGATGCATCATATATTGTCTTCCTAGTTAAAATAATAA
This sequence comes from Craterostigma plantagineum, assembly GCA_027422505.1. Taxonomy (NCBI): domain Eukaryota; kingdom Viridiplantae; phylum Streptophyta; class Magnoliopsida; order Lamiales; family Linderniaceae; genus Craterostigma; species Craterostigma plantagineum. The sequence continues at coordinate 26,379,509 of JAPQWV010000003.1, read as the reverse complement.
TCCTGAAAATTATCACGTACCTCGTCTTCAAGACCATTGATAGGTTGGCGACAGTGACGATCCAGGATTCCAACATTGGGGGGGGGGGGGCGCTATATTAATCTTTTAATAGAAAATAAAATAAACATAAAAGACGTTCGAATTTCTACACAATTCATGTCAAAATAATGTTTTACAAGATACCATAACTAGTAAAACTAACTTTGACCGGCGGAGACACCAACGACACGAGAACGACGAAGCAGTGGCAATTGTATCCTACGAGACCTCATGCTCTGAAATTCCTGCAATATAGCTTCGGTTTGGATATCTACAAATATTTCCTTTGCCACATAACATAATAAGGAAATCTGTGAGAAAATCGTACCCCATTTTATTGCGCAAGTCTGTCTTGATAATTTTCATTGCAGAGAAAGACCTTTCAACGGTTGCGGTTGCAACAGGTAAAACTAGTGCTAATTTAATAAGTCGATAAACCAAGGGAAATGCGTCATGATGCTTCGTCTCGACCATCTTCTTTGAAAGATCTCCATTGTCGTTAATCTCGGAAAAAGCTACAGTAGATCTCATGTGAGAAATATATGTCTTGAGCTCGTGGCTCAATGCAGATAGATCACCAGAAGTAAAGTCTTCAGGATATAATTCAGCAAGACGAAGTAATCGGCCATGATCAAAGCTAGAGAATGAATTTCTAGGATCAAGGCAACCTAGACATATAAGCAACTACGAATTTGTTTCGGTAAAACGGTTGTTAATTTCTTCAAAAACAAGATCAACCACCTAGAATTTAATACAAGAAAGAGTAATCAATCATTTGGTGAAAAAATAATTTAATTAATATGAAATGAAAATAAATCAAATACCTGTAAGAAGATATCTACTCGATAATAATGCATATGAGTCTTTTGTTGACCATCGACGGTCTTTCTAGCCCGTCCTTTAACAAAATCATCCATATTTGGCACGTCGATTTCATTAGACGAATAGAAGCCAATGACTTCACTTAACAAATCATCCCAAACATCCTCCCTAAATTTCTTCATGTCGCTCTTCAATGTTTTGATCAACTCGATGGCAGTGGCTATGTTTTGAGTCTTCTGTTGTAGAACTTGTGATAATGAATTAGTCATTCCCAAAATATGCTCCATCAAACGACCAATGAATACGAATTCACAGGTTTCCATTTTATCAAGCAAACCCGTAGCAAGTCCTCGGCTTTTTCCATCGGGTCCATCCTCCATCACAATTGCAAGCACTTCTTTCACCGGATTCCACAAGTAAAATAGTCTTGTAACAGTTTTAAAGTGAGAACCCCAACGTGTATCTCCTGCTCTAGCTAAGCTTGCTTCTTGATTCTTGCCTTTACCCGTCAAAGTTTCACATTCTTCTATATTTTTCACAAGATTATCATACTGTTTTTGTCGAAGAGCATCATTCCTTTTGCATGAAGCACCAACAACATTAACAATCATGGTTAGATACTCAAAAAACTATTCACCATCGTATGCTTCGTTGCCGTGGCAACAACAACTAATTGAAGCCGATGAGCAAAACAATGGACGTAATGTGCGTGCTTATTTTCTTTCAAAATATGAGATTTTAATCCATTAAATTCTCCACGCATGTTTGACGCCCAGGGCCGTTTTTTCAGTTTGGGAGGCCCCGTTCAGTTGGCTAGTCCATCTAATATTTTTTACCTTTCGTGGCCTTATTCAGAAAGAAATGGGCCTATTTTATTAAAAAGTACAGCTTCATTCTAAAATTATTGTCACTTGTAAAATATTGGGCCCGTTTTATTAAAAATACAGTCTATTTCAGAAAAATATATTAACATTCATTTTGTGTGGCCCTTTATTAACTGGGCCGGATTTGTGGCCCTGTGCAGTAGGTCTGGATGCACAGGCCCAAATCCGGCCCTGTTGACGCCCCATCATATCCTTGGCCTCTAAGACTACAAATTGATAATCCATTCTTCGCAAAGAAATCGTCGATAGCATACTTCAATGAGTGAGCTGAAAGTATCAGTAACATGAATGACTCCAAGAAACCGTTCGATCACCTCTCCTTTGTCACTTATGAATCTAATAACAATCGCCATTTGCTCCTTAACTGAACAATCTCGAGCTTCATCAATCAAAATAGAGAAAAATTTATCTCCAATCTCATTAAGAATGACTTCTTCACCTCATTTGCACAAGCACTGATAATTTGCTTTTGAATCATTGGAGAAGTCAATTGATTGTTTCCCGGAGCATTTGACTCCATCACCTTATTTACTTCTTCATTGTGTGCACAATACCATCTCACTATCTCAAGAAAGTTTCCCCGATGCAACGACTCCGAAGACTCATAGTCTCCACGAAAAGCCAAGCCTAGTCCTAAAAGCAACCGAATCACATTGACAATGGCAGTCAATCTCATGCGATAAGCAACCTCCATTTCTTCACCTTTTCTCATTAACACATAATCCACATTATGAATTTGGTCTTCAAACCCCAAAAACTGAATTTTAGCATAATGATGAATGCTATTTTTCCCTCCTTCATGTTCAATAAATTTATCCAAAGCTTTCTTTCAATTCCTAAAACCAACTATTGTGAACACATCGTCTCCATGCTTGTGACCCTTGGCAAATAAGAAGCACCAAAAACAAATTGCAGCATCTTTAGACGAGCTATATTCTAACCACTTATGTTTTGCGAACCATGTGTTTTGGAACCTTCTTGCATAACTACCAAAATAACTTGATGGAAAAGTATGTCCAACCGGTTGACAAGGGCCTTTTACTAAATATTGTCTCCTTATATCATCTCTTACATCAATTGGATAGCTATTAATTGGTTTACGTAACCCCGGATCACCAATAATACCATCATTTATTGATTCTTCATCTATTCGACATCTTTTACCTCTTTCATTCTCGTTTGAATTTGCATCATTAGAAGAGGACCCACCACTTGGTTGAAGCTTTTTTGTTCTCACAACCCATCTATCCATATCGAATATCCTTCAAATCATTAAAATAATCCACTTAGTATTTCAAGAATATAGCACCAAAGATACATCAAGAAAACCTACAACTTAAAGAATAAAGAATGATAAACATACCTATTGTTTCTTATTTTATGGAGATGAGGAAAATCTGGATTTTAGGTCTAACTCTCGCTTCTTCCGTCGACAGAGAAAACTCAGAAAAGGAGCTCTGTTATTTTCTTTCAAAAAAATGTTCTACAGTTAATTTAAAGGCAATTAAACTAATTAAAGTCCAATTTACCAATTCAAGGCTAAGAGAAACAAACGGCCCTATAACAGAAATAAAAGCCCATAAAGAAATAAATTAATTTATTGAAATAAAACGGCCCAGAAATAAATTAATTACAGAAATAAAAAAAATAGGCCCAAACATCGCTTCTCTTTATCTTCTTCGCTGTGCATCATATCCCTAATTTTAAAATTCCTGCAGGGGCTAAAATCGCAGCAGAGAGGGGGCAGCCGGAGTTGCTGTCGGAATAACACTAAGGGGCGGTCCGGCCGGCCGGGGGGCAACGGACCCCCCCGAGCCCCTTAATAGCTCCGTCCTGGTTGGCGATCCAAGCTCGTGATATTGTTTGGCCATGATTGATCATCTTCGTCGTCGATTAGACCAAACTGAGAAGAACTTGCACCTCTTCGCACTGTAGATTTTGTCGGTCGATGACTTTGACTGTGGGACAAAGTTGAATGGCCTAGGGTTTGATTTATACAAGGAAGCCTATGTTCTAAGTTTGATGAAGATTTTTTACTATTCGAGCTGTATAATTTTCCTCTTTGTTGAGAAGACATCAATTGAGTAGCAAGGAATGATCGATCGTCGATGAATGTAATTAGAGAGAGGAGCTTCTGTTTTCTCTCATTTTCCTCACATTTTCGTATGGAAAAAGAATTATAGGATTTTTAGTTATATTTTTTTTCTTTTCCTTTTCTTTTCCTTTTCTTTTCTTTTCCACATTATTTTCCTTGTAACCAAACACAAAAAATGCTTTTCCCTACCATTTTCTTTTCCTTTCCATAGTAAATTCCATGAACCAAACACAACCTTCGGTTTTCTTTCCCTCGCCTTTTGTTAGTAGGATAAGGAAGTCGTCCGACAATTTTCGATCATTGGCAACACCGAGAAGCAACAACAACATCTCTTAAACCCATCATTAACGTCAATTCTCTTAAAACTTAATTTTAAAAAATTCAGGGATTTCAAATAAGTGATTTGATTCTTGGTTCTTTAGAGTAAGATGAAAGAGGAGGCCCAAAAAAATAAGGATCCATATGGAAAACATGAGGGTTTATAATACTAGAGATGAAGGATATTGGCAATGAATCCAAGAAAACAAAGAGAAATCTAATGCTACAATTAATGTAATATAGTTGCTTTTTGATTAATGGTTAAATTTTGTTGAATATTTGAGTTGAATTGTTGAATTTGTTTAGCGTGGTTTATCAACGTTTGATTGTCGTTAGATAGTATCGTTTAGTCGAGTTGTTAGATTGATGATCACATGTATGTTGGAATATCTAAAATACAATGAATTATATAAAAATAAAATAAAAAAACTTGTGGCGGTTTTGTTGCAGGAACAATCGCATATAGTATAAAACATATGTGTTGGTTGTTTAAAAATTGTAGCATATAATCACGGTATGGGTGGCACTTAATAATCGTCGGCTATAGTCATGGTATGGGCATCGTGGCTCTGGGTGTCGTCGAGAAATCGTTGCCTATGATGGTGTACATACTAATGTCCTTTATTTGTGGACACGTAGCAGGTACGAGGAGTGTCAATGGACGTTTGTGGTAATTACTAACGGGTTTTTCTCAAGTTCAGACTCTCCGGGATGAGAGTTTGCTGAAGATGATATGATGAATGCAATTGGAGAGGGAGAATTGTTGGGTCCTGGTGAAGCAACATTAAAGGGCCCTTGAATGGTTGGCAAGATAAAATGAGATAATGTAATAATTAGACCATAAGCAATGATGTTTTTTTTATTTTTGTTTTGTTCTTGGGAGCTTGCCTATAATAGGCCTCCATCTTGCTTATACACCCAAAAAGCAGTGCGAGGGAGAGGAGCGAGATATTGAGAAACTTATCTACCTTTGGGTGGGACAACCCAAGATAAGACATTCCTTAAGTAAATGGGTAAATCCGAATCCAACTCGAATATTAAGTGAGTTAGGTTAGGGTTCGAGTTGTCAACACGAAACCAATCCGTTTATCAACCCATTTAATCCTAAGAATATAAAATTTTAAAAATATCCAAAATATAAATAAAATAAACTGATTTATTTAATTCTATGACTTGTATTATTTGGAATTTTAATTGTCGGATTAGGGTTCGATATTTCAAAGCATGTCGGATTAGGATTCGATATTTCAACCCGTTTAAGTAAACATGTCAGATCAGGATTGAAGTTTTCAACCTGTTTGTTAAACGGGTTGAACCCGAATGTGACCCAACTCGACCTGTTTACCACCCCTAGCAAATACATCAATCTCTCTTGTAATCCTTTTTCATAAAGTTACGAAATTGTAAATTTACAAAAATGACATAAGATAACATTTTTCTGTCTTGCAAAGTGAACATGATAATAATCCAGTTCAATGTGGTATGTAATGTAAAGTGAACGGTATTAACCAAGACCATTATCTCAAGATAAATTTACAAATCCTTTTCTCATCTTATAAAGTAGACGCATCCTAAGGTAAAAGCGATGTGGAGTAGTTGGAAGATGTACAAATACATTATTCATGTGTGGAAGGGATGTCGAGTTTGAATTTTTAAAACGAACATTAATTTGTAATGTGTAATATTCTCAATATAATAAAGTTAGTGCTCTACTTGGAGGTAGGTGGTATTGGTCGAACCACGTAAAAATCACTTGTTCTCTCTCGGCGTCCTTTCAATTTTATTTTATTCCGATAAATTGTCTCTGAGTCCAAATCAACCTTCTCTGGACCACGATATATATGTTTTTTTTCCCAACAAAAATGTAATTGATAAAATACTAAAATATTGGGAAGGTATCAACGGATAAGATGATTTAGTTGTGAGATTCTACATTCACGAGATATGTGTGACTCGGACGAGTGTGCGGCGTGCACGGCAATAATATAAGATGAAAAATAATTTTTTTTTACAGAAAAACTACTCGGTAAATATATATATATATGCATATTCATAATATTTCGAGTCCTCAATCATGTATCTTATATAATTATAAAAATGTAGATGTCCTCATATGCTGTCACGTGTCAAATAGTAATTAATTGTTATAAATTTCTATGAAAAACTACCACTATCACACACATCCCATTATAAATAGTTATTTATTAATATAAATTAGTTAACACCGTGCATTCCACGAGTAATATAGACTAGTGTATTATAATATAAATGTAATCCGTGGGTTTAAGCCCGATGACAATAATATAGTAATATTATTTTGGAACCATCGATTGTAAATTTAGTAATAATTAACTAAGCTAGCGCATCAAGTTCCAATACTAAACCACCGCTCACTTCATCCCATCGTTATCGTGTTTTAGTCTTCACCTATCGCTCACTGTATGAATGCAGGTAGAGCTTACGTTCAGCAATCAACGTCTTGTTAAATAAAAAGAATCATATATCATATATTACAAATATTATTAAAAGAAAATAAAAGTGAAGAGAAAAGGATGCACCAATTCAAGAATAACCTCTCCCAAGAAGAAGACAGCACCGGCGAAGGTGGCGGTGGAGGAAACTTATTCGGTGGTGGTGCAATTTATATTATGTTGAGGAAGAAATGTCATGGGCCACAATTTGGTGCCCATTATGGGAGATTGAAGCAGCGTATGATCATCATCCTAATTTCGACCACGACAGTTGTGGGATTACTATTCTATTTGGGATTTTAGTTCATAATAGTCTTATACATTAGCTCTAATTCTTGCTCTTAAATGCCTATAATTTTTTTTGGTTCTTGCTACAATTTTGTTATATGGTACATGTTCTACGTAACGAAAGCATTCTTTGTTTTTATTCCACGAATTATCATTCAAGGGCTCACTGAGATTCAGCCATAAATAATATCCTTTTAAGCTAAATCGCACAGCGTTTTAATAAATTGCACCAACTACATCAGCACATTAATTTCAAGCACCATATCAAATCCTCTTAGCTTTTCTTCTTTCATTTAGGTATCTTCCTCGTCTTGTTTTATATCATTATTACCCGTTGAAAACCTTGAAACTCAAATCGCCGTTCCAAAAGGAGAATTCTCTCTAACTCAGCAATATCTTTATCGCGAAAAAACAGTTGTTAGTATTGACGATGGATATGTGTCAGTAACAGAGCAACTGAAGACAAATTTGTTCTCGAGTTATATTTTGAACCTTCCTCTTCTTTCATTACATAGTTTCAAAATATCAGCGAGAGAAGTGAGGTGGACAATAAAGAGATAACGTTGTACTGAATCAAACAATTTCACTTTTGAAAACGAAAAATTACATGGCCTCAAAACATCATACGATCTACCACAATTCAACATCAACAAGTACATTTCTCCAGTCTGCAACCACATTGATGACAAACCCTAATTCTCCTCAAAATAAATTTGCAGGACGAAGGCGACTTCTCGGCTACAGCTACTACTTGAGGAGGAGACTGATGACGATGATTACTAATTATTGGTTCTTTCTTAACTTCTTTCTGTTGCTGCTGCAAACAGTCAGAAATCATCGTTGGTGGTAATAACTCTTTCGTCATAGGATGATTATCTTCTTCTTCCTCCTCCTTGCAAGGAATCTTCAAGAACAATGGTGGACGATGATCATCACTAGTTCGTTCTTCTTCTTTATCTTCAAATTCCATTTTCTTTCTGGCGTACATCTCACGAGCCTCATACAAGCGACGAAAAGTGCCCAGCCATACGCTCTTCTTCTTGAAAGGATCCCATATGAAGGTAACGTATTTCCCCGACTTTGTCCTTTGGACACCCTTTTCATGGAACTTTCTTGAAGAAATCATCGTTGCACTGTTATTAGGTTTCTTCGCCTCTGAAGAGAAAGGATTCGAAGAAGACGACGACGATCTCAGACTTTTTCTTCGCACGTTGCTTGCGAGCCTCTTGCTTCGCCGAATCATCATTTAATATTATTATTCTTCTTCACTATTTCTTAGTTCGATATCGTTTGTACTACGTGAATATAATGTGCAAGGAATGTATGAGATGTATATATATAGAGTGGGATTGGATTGCGTGATTTTCACGGAGTTTTCAGTCCGTTGCATTGGAGAGGAGTTGTTTCCTAAATTATCGTTCCATATATTAGAGACTTCGTTAAGATTTGAGATTAATTTCACGCGTCACTAGATATGCCAGAGCGATCGAATGTGTGTTTCATTAATTAATCAGTTTGAGATTTGATTTTCTTGAAATTATTTTGTTTCCTAAAATATCGTTTCATAGAATAGAAAAACGTCGCTAAGATTTGAGATTAATTTCACGCGTCACTAGATATGCAGTTTTTTAATTGTGCGATTTATTCGCATGGAGTGTTTCCTTAATTAATCACTTGAGAAGATGTTCATCCCAAAACTATATCTCGACGAATTTAGAGTGACTACGAGAATTAGACCGTTGACTTGAAATGTAATTTTGGGATATGTAACTTCGGGGTTTACTCTATAGCTTCGTTTAGGTGTTCATAAATAGAGAAGTAAGTCTATTGCTACCCATAAAATTTAACGTGTCAAAAATATTCTTATTACTTATTAAGAATTACTAAATTAATTATGATTAATAATAGTTTCTTGATGAGCAAACAAACCTTATCTTTGATTGAAATTGGGGAATAAAATGAAACAGATTTTAAGACAGAGACCGAAAACTGGTCTCCATAGACCGAAAATTGGATCGAAATAAATAAAGTGAGCTAATGTGTGTGTGAGCTTTGTCCCACATTAAAGGAGAATTTCACCTCCTTTGTACTCCTATATTGTTACGATTTTTATAGTTTAAAATAATTACGTTACTTTATACAACTTCACGTAAGGGATGCGAATCTCGGTTCGATTTTGACGCCCGATTAGCAACCTTTAATCAGCACATACTTACACAGACAACTTAACTTGACTCTCAATTGAAAAGCTATCTATATATCCTCTCTAGAAAATACTCGCTACAGAAAGAAAAACAATAATTTGTTTTTCTTCTTCGATGGCGGCCACAGATCTACTGCCATCATGGTCGTCGGAGGATGGGTTGGAACATCCATAATATATTTCACTGGCTTCCTCGATTTTCATGTGTTCGTTTTTATATATTTTTTTTTTTTATCTCGTATGAGAGTCATCTTCTATCGTGCGAGAGTTTCATCTCTCTTATGAAAGTATAGTCAGGCACGGATCTACGGCGGGGATAGGAGGGTCCATTGAACCCCAAGCCAATTTATATTGTATCTGGTGCCGTGGTGAATATTGCTATAGTTAGGGTTGTTTAACCCTTTTGATCAGGGTTCGAATCCTTCATAGTACATTTTTGTCTTCATCTTTTCTGATTTATCTTTTATTTACACTTTGACCCCCCAAACTTATAAATATTTAATATACTATGTGACCCCCAATTCTTGAAGTCTGGGTCCGTCATTGAGTATAATCCATTGAATAAGACTTTAGAAGGATATTGAAATACATATTTGAGCGATGGACATCGTGCTGACATTGGTGATTCTACAATGGATTGGTAATCTGAATTAAACAATCAAATGCTTGAAGAAGGTACTGTAATTGATGCACAATTATGTATTAGCATATGTATCTTTTTGTAATTCGACAGTTTTGTTTACGGTTTCTATTGTAATATTTTGTCCAATTGGTTATATGAATGAAATCGTTTCCTTAAAAAATTGGGGTTTTTACAATTCAGGCACCTCATAAGTTCATTTAGGTTTCAGGCCCATGTCACAAAATTAATAGTTTTAAGGATCCGATTTTTGTAGAACTACTTCATTGTTCTACAGGACCACTTCATTGTTCTGTAGTACCACTTCATTGTTCTACAGGACCACTTCATTGTTCTGTAGTACCACTTCATTGTTCTGTAGTACCACTTCATTGTTCTGCAGTACCACTTGTTCTACAGTACCACTTCATTATTTTCAGTATCACTTCATTGTTCTGAAATAATATAAAACGATCATCTGATACCAGTTCATATATACTTTATACACTTGCGTAAATTTAGATCATTCTCTAAATTTTATAAAAATTTGGTCCTTTGAACAACAGTTTTTTCTGATAGGGTCTGAAACGTAAATCTTTTATGGGGCCTGTAAAAAATTATCATATTGATATATTTGATTTAGAAGATTGAGCTACAACACAACAACAACGTATGCAAGACGCAACACACTATGCAGGTATGTACATCACGTAAGGAATACAACATCTAAGACAAAATTATTTTAGCCTCCTGTGCTACAAATGCACGTCGATTTTTTTCTTTTTTGCTCATGTCCAAACTATCTGTCATTGACAAGGAAATAATAAATTTTAATTTTGGGATCTTTACACATAAGTACCTAGTTGGATAAAAACTTGTAATTTAGTACCCTGTCAGGATTTTTTTATATATAGGTACCTAACAGAATAAATTTTTTACACATAGTTACCCGATCCGCGAAAGTACACCATACAACACATTTGGGTACCCTATATCAGCACATTTTGGTACCCTATATAACAGAAAATGGTACGACGTATGCTTAATTTAGGTACGCTCTATGTAACACACATGTATGCCTTAGGTTCGACGTATGCTATATTTAGGTACCCTATATCAACGTGTTATGGTACGCAATATGCACACAGAAAGGTATGACATGACTAAAGAAACTGGTAAAAATTAAATTGGGTACCTATCTGTAAAATTTTCTGACATGGGTACATATGTGTAAAGATTTTATCCAATTGAATTTTTTTCCTATAGATTCACCAATATGTAATGCACCAACCTTTTCTCGGTTACATATACGTCATAATGTGCTTACAAAAAGCATATTGCTTTTAACGGTGAAATATATCCTTATTGTAAATATTTATTTGCATTTTATTTTACAATATGGGCCCATTTACAGGCAACTTGGCACGTGACTCTTTTTGGGCCTTTTCTATTCTGATTAACCAAATCATAGATTTGTCGCGTTATATTAACGATGTCACACCACAAACTCAATTTCACTTCACTTCAAATGTCCCAATCACTACAGTGCAAGTTGCAACCCAGAACTAAAAACCATATACGTATCAGCTAATGCTAAATACCATATTACAGTTTTCATCTATTTAACGTTATCTGAATATCATATGGCATAAGATATTATAGACAATTTTGCAGGCGGACCCAGTTCAGTGTATGTCATATTAAATACATCGAAGGAACCAAACTATTCTACTGTGTTAAATTGGTGTTTCCGAGTCGTAGTTATTGAAGAATCACAATATTCGAGATTATTAACTCTAGTTAAATTTATTATTTTATACTTTGTCCCGTCAATTATTTTACTACCAAAGTCTAACCGTAGTTAAAGGTGGCGAATGGTGTGATAAGCGGCTAAGAATTCCACGTCAGCGTCACCTTTACCGGTTAATACCGGTAATGGTTAAGCAACTCGACCCGTAAATTCCGGTCAGCTTTTGTTGAAAATGAAAACGAGTAATGACCGGCTTAGCTGTCACTTGCAATTTTTTATACAAAAATTTAATAAATAATTATAAACCACTGCGTCGGCTATTTTTGACTTTACGCGAGAGTCGAGAACCTTCATAGCGATCTGCTTTTATTTGATTGTTGTACTTAATTATGGCAAATTGCTCTTGGCCCATAATCAATCTCTTTCTTTTCGGGAAAAGAAAAAAATTCGAGAAGAGGGCAATTAATTGCAGTAAATGTACTATATTATTTAAGGGAAATTCTATTGGCACCCCTCACTTGCTATGTAGACCTCTAATTAATATGGAGAGTGATTTAATAGAAGTTTTCAATTAACGAGACTAATTCTTTCAACTTCATTTATTACTTATATTCCCACACATTTATTATATACAAAAAATAAAACGTGTATGTGTGTGTGTGTATATATATATATATATATATGGTAATTTAATACTCTAATTTTCAGTTGATATTGTGGCTTTTATATATTAGTATGTGTAAAATATATTTTAGAAAAATCAATAAATATTTCATTCGATTATCATGGTGATTCTTAAGGGAAGACACAATATACTAATATTGACACATAACTTTATATTTAAAGTTCTTTTTAAATGTAGTATTAATTTAACTTTTATATTTATAAGTATATAAATAAGAAATTTGATTTCATGATATAATTGTAATGAACTTAAATTATATATATAAAAATTGAAATTTGAATTGACACATTAAATTAATTGAGTCACTATGTGGTGCTGAACAATAGTAAAATAGAAAGATAAATATTTGAGAAATATGCTACTAAAATTTCAGGTCTACCTATGTAAATTAATGAGCTATGTTTTTCAGTAAATAAGATAAAATAATATTTAAAGGTAAATATTAAACTTTTACGTATATAACTATAATTAAATAAACAGAAAGTAATTAAACCACTGAATGATGAGTGTTGAAATCAATGTACAAATAAAATAAATTGACCAATTAATACTTGTTAAAATGATGAGCTAAAGTTTACTGATTCTAATGTACGAAAAAAAATGCTAATAGGTAAAATTTTACTAACTTCAAGAAAATTATTTAATTTATTAGGGGGTACAAATAGCATTTTTTATGTAAAGGGGGTCTCAATAGTAGCACCCTTATTTTAAGCGTGTTCGATGCAAGTATAATATATTAATATCGATATATTACTTTATATTATAACATAATTATCAAACAAAATATTAATTTAATTTATAAGTATATATATAACAAAATTAATTTTCGGATATAACTGTAATGAACAGATGAAGCCTAAAATTGTATGTGACACAGCAAATTAATTGAAATGTAATTAATATTTGGGATTTTTACACATAAATACCCATTTGAAAAAAAATTTGTAAATCAGTACCCTGTCGACTTTTTTTTATATATAGGTACCTAACAAAATAAATTTTTTGCAGATAGGTACCCGATCCGCAGTAGGTACGTCATACAACACATTTAGGTACCATATATCAACGCATTTTGGTACACAATAGAGGTAGAATTGGTACCCCGCTACAGCTTGCCGCAAGGTACCGTATGTAACGTATATAGGTATCATATATGAGTACCATATAGATGCGTAACGCGGTACGCAATACACATATGAAAAGGTACGTTAACACCAGAAAAATGGTACCCCCAATCGAACGGGTACTTAACTAAAAAATTTTATGACATGGGTACCTATGTGTAAAAAATTTATTCAATTAGGTATTTTTCTATAGTACACATATTTTTTGTGGTGAGCAACAATAATAAAACTAATATATGGGCTCGATAACAAAACAAACGCGGATGAAATCGTCTGTCCCACTTTTTGTATCCCACTTCCTGTCCCATTTAATCACAGCCATCGATTTTTTGATGTAGGGGCTAGCAGATTTTCTAACTAATTTTAAGTTATTTTAATTCCACAATTCACAAAATCATAAAATCACTATTATTTTATGTGATATATATGATAAAAAATATATAAACATCATTAATTTATTCGTTATGTTATGACGATCAAAATGATATGCATATCTTATATTTTTCTGTATTCGTAAGAATCACTAATTTAAATTTTGTATTTTGGGACATAAAGTGTGATACAAAAACTGGGACAGGATATTTCATGCGAAACAAACGACGCATGAAGAACCTCGAGGGTCCTATCGTAAATATTGAAAATATAGGGACCGAGGTCGCATGGCTGTTTTTCCTGTGCCCCCAATTATTTATCCCTTTGATTGATACTTATCTATTTTTTCCGCTCCTACAAAATCACCACGAATTGAATCCTAGCAGGATAAAATTTGACACTCGCCTAATCTCTAGATCTCCATTCAGATCAGATTTCTCCGATTTTCGTATCAGTTCCAGCTACGTCGACAATTAATGGAGGATTTTGATGCCGCGAATTACGTTGGATGGGAAGAGGTGTTTCATTCGAGCGATAAGGGAAAGAGGGAGGTCAGGTACTTTCTGAAGCGTGTGGATGGAACAGGGGATTTGGTGATTGTCGGGAAAGAGAAGAGCCCGAGACACATGTCCTATCGTTATGTGATGAAGGGATTGTCTGATTGTCATGCGAAGCTGAGATCTCGTAAAGACGTCGCCGATTGGATCCGTTCTATTGTCTCCGGTACGTTCACGATGTTTTTGTTTAGCTTTTTTCAGTTGTTTCTTCTTGAGGTAAGAAATAGAAGATTTCCTTGCATCCAATGTTCTTCCTTATCCTTACTTAGAAAATTCAATTTTTTTTCGTTTCCGCTGTGCATTTCTTCAGATTGGTTCTGGATTTTTGTGTTTGAGTCTCTGTGTTATACGAAATTTTTTCAAATTCTGTTGAAAGATATTCTTTTTCATTTATCTATCTGGTGGAGTATTAGATGAAAGTCTTGCAAAATAAGCGTTTTTACCAGTTAGATTTCTTTCCAGATGGAGGTTTCTGTTTTTCTTTTTTCTTTTTAAGAAAAAATCAAGCGTTTTGTGCTTGATCCTACCTTGAGATCACATTTTCTCCCCAGCTTGATCTTCCTCGAGATCTCATTTTCACACCAGTGTTTATGATTTTAAGATTGGTTATTGAATTTGAAACTGGTAGGGAGGCCTTCACGCTTGTGTAACTTTTCCTGAATAGGCAGATATCTCCCTCTCCCTTCCCGTCCCTCTCTCTCTCTCTCGCTCTCCCTCTCGGGGTAAATATGACCTATGGTGAAGCCAGTATGTTAAGGTTAATTGAAAGGAGATGCTTTATTGAAATTGATTTTCCTTTAGGAGCAGTTTTGGATGGTATCATTAAGTGTGCATTTTACAATCATGGAAATGGGCAAAGGAAAGTTATATTTGGGTTCTACTGTCAATGTTTTCTCGTAAAGACTTAGCAGAGTTTCTGTGTACCTACCTATCATCTTTTAATGTCATTGTATAGTGATACAAATATTCATTAACATTTTTTCATTCATTCGATAGCTGGGTATTGTAGTGTGACGAATTCATACTCTTTTTCTGGGTTCCAGGCAATCAACCTAGTTCCCTTGGGCAGTTTGCAGGTGATGCTGGGGGCATTTTGGATATCTATAGCAGTAAGGTTAGCTTATAGCGTCCTTTTTCATGAACAGTTTCAATTATCTATCATTCTGTAAAGGTTTGTCTTTGTTAATTCATCCTAGGATGTTCAACTGCAGAATCCGAATCAGTGGAAGAATGACTTCATGTGGTTAGGTTCCCCATGGACTTGCCCAAAAAAACGTAGGCATTACAAGTCATTTAGTCGCAATGGCATTGTAGTATCTGTAAGTGTTTGTCATTCTTACATGTAAAGTTATGTCTCCATTATGTGTTCGGATTTTTTTTTTTTTTTTTTTTAATTTGGTCTGATAAGTCGTATGGCTTCCTTTACTTTCCAGTCACAAGATTTTGTATACGTTTTGGCGGAAGAAGGAAAAAGACTTGTTGCATACTTGGATGATCTGTATCAAGATTACCAAGGCAACAAGATGGTTGTGGTACGATGGTTTCACAAAATTGATGAGCTTGGTTTTACTTTGCCTGGTAACTGTAGTGACAGAGAGGTTTTCTTTTCTCGTTGTCTTCAAGATCTCAGTATCGAATGCATTGATGGACTGGCAACTATCCTCAGTCCAGAGCATTACAAAAAGTATAGCGGTGAAGCGACACGAAAGGGATTGACACCCTTTATATGCTTTAGACTGTTTGAGAATGACGAGTTCCAGCCATTTGATATCACAACCATCAAGGGCTATTGGAAGCAAGAAATTCTGAGGGAAGATTTTTCGTCATTGCATGATCTGTCAGATGGCAGTGCAACGGTGAGAAGGTCTATTAGTGATGCAGTTGGATCGAGGCCTACAAAAAGAATTCGAAGTGAGTCATATCTGAAACCCGTGGATAGAAATATTACTCCTAACAATACCAAAGAACATATAGGAGTGCGAGGTAATAAGGAAAATAAGCCTACTGAATGCACCTCATCATCTCCTTCCGTGCAATGTTTAAGTATTGGTTCACAAGTCGAGGTTCTTTCTCAAGATAGTGGCATTAGGGGTTGTTGGTTTAGGGGTTTGATTGTCAAAAGGATAAAAAACAAGGTCAAAGTAAGCTACCGAGATCTCAGCGATGCAATTGATGATACGAAGTCTGTAGAGGTAACTTTCTTTTTCTATTTTCATGTTCACGAGGGGTGCATCTTCCTTCTTTTAATTTATTTTTTTTGGGTTTAGACCACCTATGAATATGTTTCTTACTTTTTTTATCTTTTAGGAATGGGTATCTGTATTTCGTGTAGCTTCACCAGATGAACATGGAATACGTATCCCTGGAAGGACAATGGTCAGACCATGTCCGTCGTTGGCTGAGGTCAAAGTTTCTTGCGAAATAACAGTTGGCAGCATCGTCGACGCTTGGTGCTATGATGGTTGGTGGGAAGGAATTGTTGTGAAGAAAGAATCTAAGGATAGGCTAATTGTCTATTTCCCAGGTGCTTATAAGCTGCTTGCCTTGATTGATATAAAACGATTTATTTTCGCATAGTTCTCTAACATTTGTGTTAATTAAAGGCTTATCAGCAATTTGATTTTCGACTAATTATTTGCAGGCGAAAGACAAGAGATGACCTTCTCTCCTAGCAATTTGAGGCACTCGTTAGAATGGGTCAACAACAGTTGGCAAGTTCTCAAGAACAGATCAGACGGCGCTGCGACTCTTTGCGGGCTTGACGAGAAGGAGATTAAGGCAAACAGAGTTGCAGATTCTACTCACATGCCCTGCGCTCCCAATGTTTTTGACAAACCACGTAGGAACGTGATTAAAATAAGCCTATCGAAGGATGCTGAGAGCAAAAAATCTCCAAATATTACAGTCGTCAGACATCAAAGGAAAGACGGTGGGCTTGCTCAATGGAGATGGGGATACTCGGGGAAGAAAAGAAGTAACCGAGGGGCGATTCGCAAAGTGCTTGGTGAAGCTACTAATGATCCAAGTCGTGGCATTGAAAATGCAAATTGTACGAAGAAACTTTATGTCGATTCTTTCGACTCTGAATTCGACAAAGAGAACTGCAAGTATGTCAGCGACCATCACTTGCCTCCTCATCTGACAAACTTGGTGATGTCTCAGTGATGTCTCTTCAATATGGTTTTGTTTCCCATCTCCTCTTTCTTGATTGTATGTATTTATTAGGTTAAATTAATTAGTTAGTTGGAAGAGTTCTTTTTTCTTCTTCTCCTCCTAACGTGTGAGCTGAAATGTGGTTTTTATCTTAGTAACCACATCAATGTAGCAGTTTTGGTTTTACAGCAGGAATAACTTTTTGTAGGTGACACTTTCAGTTCAGTTCAGTTCAGTTCTTCAATTTCTGGTATTTATGCTGAATTCCATTCTGACATGGTAGAGATCAATCAATTATTACAGCAATGCTGATTTACATACAATATTTATTCTTCGGGTGAAAATAAGAAAGAAAAAGAAATATGAAGCAGATCAACTCTTTAGCTATTTTCCACTATATCAAGGCTGAGAGTAACTGCAGTAGCTTGATGGTGCAGATGGTAATATATATCAGTTATTTTCTCCAATCGTGTTTCAACATTTCAGTGATTCTTTTTTTATTTTTTTTTTTCAATCGAAAGCTTGCTACCTCTCATTCAAAAAAGTACAATTACATTGGCTAAACAGCCAAAGAGGGTTCCTCTGGCGACATCGATTATACCAGTAGGAACGAAGGCTCACCATAGGAGCAAAACTAAACTACTAAGAAATAACAAAAAAGCAATGAAGAAAAGCAACAAAAAATGCAAAACACAATTGCGCCCAGGTTGCAAGGTGTCAAAAAATCTCCGCTTGATACCTCCTTCTCACCACTGAATGCAAGATCCCTAATGATAAGCAAGTAGCCGTCGCATTGAATGCTAAATCACCCCAAATAGCATCCAATGGTGTAGCAAATGAATCAAAAGATGCACTGGTCAGAAGTGAACCCTACACCTTTGGATGAAGACAAAAGACCTCCCAACACATAACATCAAACCAGAATGACAAAACTAAACAAATTTTAAAAATTCTTCCCATTCTGACACTGCTTGTTTAACAGTGTCAAATTCAGTCCATTTTTCACCATTAAAAATCTGGTCTTCCACAGCATCCATAAAATGTAGACAGAGAGTTGCATTCGATCGATGATACAATTTGTGTTCGGGCTCGTGCATAGCTCGAGCCACCAGTTCTTGAGTTTGTGGTCACTAGTCTGAATTCCCACCCACAGCACCGGGGAGAGTTTCCAGACTTTCTGTGCTCTATCACATCTGAAGAAAATATGTTCAAGCTGTTCCACTTCCTCCCCACACCAGCTGCAAATCGGATCAATTTCAATGCCTTTCTTCTTCAAGTTCTCCTTAGTGGGCAGTACATTATGAATGGCCTTCCAGAGGAAGTGTTTGAGTTTATTTTTAATCTTTAGACTCCATGTGATCGACCACATTCGTCTCAGTGCTTGTCCTCTATCGCTGCTCTCCACGATTCCTTCGATCAGCCTGTGACTCCACATGATTGCCTTATAAGCCGATCGAACGCTAAATTTTCCACATTTTTCCAAGCCCCAGATAAGCATGTCTTTAGGTCCATGAGCCTTGATTGGAACAGCTTCGATAATCTCGGCTAGCTCCGTAGGCACAACGGATCTGATCACATTTGCGTTCCAGCTTGTACCATCTTGATTAAGGAGTTCAGAAACCCATGTGAATTGTAAAGCAGTCTGATTGGGCGGATGTGGCACAAATCCTGGTACATCCTGAAGCCAAGGAGAGCTCCAAATCTTAATGTCTTTACCATTTCCCACCTTGAATCTGACCCCGCATTTGATGACATATAAAGCCTTGTGCCATGATCTCCAGAGCCATGAAACCGATGCGGGGCATGGAGCATCAAGTAGGTGCAACTGAGGGAAATATTTAGCATTGAGCACTTCGGACATGAGGGAATTGGGTTGAGTGAAAATCCTCCAAAGTTGCTTCCCAATTAAGGCATCGTTGAATCTAAGTAGATCATGAAAACCGAGACCACCTTCCGCTTTAGGCCAAGTAAGATGAGTCCAAGCCCTCCAATGAGGTTTGGAGGTCCCCATTCCATTGGATCCCCACCAGAAGTGGGACGTCAAAGAGGTATCTTCTTGCAAATACTCACTGGGATCTTAAAGCACGACATTGCATAGGAAGGTAAAGCATTGATAACAGCTTTGAGAAGAACTTCCTTACCTGCTTGATTAAGGAAGGTGTTTTTCCAGCTTCTAAGTTTTCTTTCGACAGCTTCCACAATATAGCTGAAAGTTTCCAATTTTGATATTCCAATTCCAAAGGGCAGTCCAAGGTATTTGGATTTAGCTTGAGTTTGGATTCCTGGGAGAACTCTGCCAATCTCTTCCCTGATTGTATGTGGTGTATTCTTGCTAAAGAAAATAGAGGACTTCTCCATGTTGATAGTCTGCCCGGACGCTGTTGCATAGAGCTCGAGTAAATCCTTGATGACCACACCCTGTTGAATGGAAGCTTCACAAAACAGGATAGAATCGTCAGCAAATAAAAGGTGAGTAATAAGTGGGCCTCCTCTGCTGATCCTAAGTCCGGTATATTTCCTTGAGTGAGTCGCTTGTGAGATAAGGTTGGAGAATGCCTCAGATAAAATCAGAAACAGAGAGGGAGATAAAGGGTTTCCCTGTCTAATCCCTCTAGAAGGTGCCACCATTCCACAAGCCTTGCCGTTAATGTTGAATGAAAAGGAAGTTGAGCTAATGCATGAAATAATCCAGTCAATAAATTTTCTATCAAATCCCATTTGAATAAGGATTTGACCCAAAAATTCCCATTCGACTCTGTCAAATGCTCTAGCCATATCTAGCTTAAGAGCCAAAAAACATCTTTTTCCACTTCTAAGACTATTCAGGTAATGTAAGCACTCATGGGCCACCACTACATTATCAAGAATTTGTCTTCCCTGAATAAAAGCAGCTTGGCTATGATTAATACAAAAGTGAAGGCAGGGTCTCAGCCTATCAGCAATGATTTTGGAAATAATTTTATATGCGACGTTACAAAGGCTAATAGGTCTATAGTGAGAAATGAGAGAAGGATTTTTTATTTTTGGAATGAGAGTGACAAGTGTATGGTTAAGACTCCTAAGCATTCGATTGTGTCTAAAAAAGTTTCTCACTGCATAGCATAAATCTTTGTGAATGATGGGCCAAAAGTGCTGAAAAAATATAGGGTTCATACCATCCGGCCCGGGGGCCTTTGTTGGATGCATGGAGAAGAGAGCTTGTTTGATCTCTGTTTCGTTGACTGGGCTGATAAGTGCCTGTTTCATAGCGGGAGTGATGGACTGAGGTATTCCTTCGAGTATTCCAAGGTTTTGCTCAAGATGAGAGCTTGTGAACAGCTGCCCATAGAAATCAGTAACAATCTTCTCAATTTGGTCCTTATTATTGCATGTGATGCCTTATTATTCCAACATTGTCTTATTTCATAAATCACGATATAGAAAACTGCCGAAATTGATTAGAAAATACAAACTTAATCCTTTGACTAGAAAAATGTTATATAATTACCAAGTTAGATAGAATAAACGCTGGGTCTTAGATTCCATGAATTGGAGCTTGAGATAGAAACAAGTGTATGGGCCCGTTTTACTTTTATTTGAAACGCCAATTCAAAGTTCTTAATACTTTGACATTAAACGATTCAAAGTCCACGTTGAATATATTTTTCAAGGCAGTCTGCCGACTATAATATTGTAATAAAGACATAGTTAAGAACATCAGATGTCAAATTGACAAACATTTGGAGTGGAGTTTTTCCCTGCAGGCCTTGAAAACAGGTCAACATAATTAAAAGACCGATAAATATAATCATTAATCTATTCAAATCGAGTTATATACACTACACAATATGAACTGAAACGACAAATGTCGAGACAAACGCATTAACATACAAATATAAGCACACATTTGTATTCACATTGACTACCACGTGGAAGCAGATTCCTTGACCGATGTTTTCAGTTCTCATAACTCATTCATCCTTCAACCGATAGATGTTTAATTCAAACGTATAAATAAAATACTCGAGGAAATACATTTCATTACCACCCATCACAGAGAAAGCTTATGAACCAAAACCTTCCCATGGATACCAAAGAAATGTACTCAACATCAAATAACATAATATCCTCGTTCCAAGAGTTTGTTGAAGAAGAAGAAGAAGAATATGATGATACTTTCTACCATGAGCTTAGGAGGCAGATCTTCCAATTAACGGATGAAGATGAAGACAATGAGGATGAAGTTGGTCGAGGGCTGTATTCGAACAAGCAGTTGTATGCTAGAAGAGATGGATTAAATCACAACAACGCTTTACGAAGACGTATGGGAAGTTATTACAATTGGTTGGGCAATGAATTGCAAGTACCGCCTGCGTGGATGACGAGTCTTTGGAGAAGTGGTAATGGGACTGGGGTTTTCATACCACATTTGACTCAGTTCAGATCAAGAAGAAACGGATCAAGTATGTGCAAGAACTCTTATATAATATATATA
This sequence comes from Craterostigma plantagineum, assembly GCA_027422505.1. Lineage (NCBI taxonomy): Eukaryota > Viridiplantae > Streptophyta > Magnoliopsida > Lamiales > Linderniaceae > Craterostigma > Craterostigma plantagineum. The sequence continues at coordinate 26,357,655 of JAPQWV010000003.1, read as the reverse complement.
TATATATATGTGTGTGTGTGTGTGTGTGTGTGTGTGTGTGTGCGTATAATGAGTATATCGAATTGTTAAATTAATGATTTCTTTTGTGGCTTAATGATGGTGTTTGCTTAGTTCTTCTACTAAAATCTGTTTGGATATGGGATTTGCAGGAACAAGGAAGGATGATCGCAGGACAAGAATCAAGCAGTTGCACAACTAGTTTAGTTGATTCGTTAGGTATCTACATATCAACTGAAATATGTATATTGTGTATATATAGTATTATATAAATGCTACGGTATAAAAGAAGATGAAATCAGCAAGGCTTTTTCACAATAGTTCAACCATAATATGATATCAGAACTACATATCTATCATCATCACAAGAATAGTATAACGTGAAATCTTTCTCTTTAATATATTCTAAAGTGATGGACTCTTCTCTCATTTTCCGTTCTCAATAAGCATGTTGCATAGCTGTATATATTTGATAAACAAACCGAATGGAGTTGCTAAAGGACAATTCCTAATAGAGAGATCATCAATGAAATATCCAGTAATGTTAGGTTATGAAAATCGTCAACCTTATTAAACGATTCCTATTCGCCAAACGATAATAACCTAAAAGCTTATAAGTGGTTCAGAGATATGAAGAAGATTGTCGTCGTCTCTATCCAATCAGAGTCTGCTGAGAATATCATCAGGCCGACGTTTTCCATTTTTCTTCTCATTGAGCGCATAATCAAACCTTATCAGCAATCGATCTTCAATCTCCTTCGCATCCTCTAAGCTCGCCGTCTCGATATAATCACATCAGAATGTATAATTTGTTCACATAAAGCGAGGGATATAATCAGAACTTTACGATCGATATTAATAAACTTACAAGAAAGCATCTGCAAACAATGGGAAATCCCTTGGACAAAACCTCGGAGAATATTCCATGATTATCCAGGTGGGACCCATCTCTACCGTACTGTTGTAGCCTACTTCTAACTCTATCAGCTCGTCCAACATATATGGGCATCACCAACCTCGACTGATCAAGCACACCATGATGATGATGATGATGATGATGATGATGATGACTTGTTGTTATTTCTAATGACGAAGCAATTCCAACGCCAAGCTCGTAAATCCCGGGGCAAGAGGTGCAGTTGGGGAGGTTTTGAGTTCTGTATCTTTGGGACCATTCTTTGCCCATCGAATGATTTTGCCAGTCGTTTTCTCCTATGAGAACCTATTTATATATTATTGAAAATGCTGAAAGTGAAATCATGGAAGGTCTCTCTCTACTTATTACATGTTAGAGAACAAAAATATTACCTTCCACTTGGAGAAGTCGAGGGTTTCATGGACGTGCTCGATTTCTTCTCGCTTGAGCCTATATGCTTCCAACTTTTTTATTGAAGCATTGCGTAAGAATAGTACGCTCTTGTATTTGAATAATAATAATCTAGGAGGAGCATGGCAGCGTTTTAATGCAATAATGCAACCAAATTTTAATGCCATTATTTTGTGTGCTTCAAGAAGGATCGTCGTTTAGGTTGCAAAAACTGGCTATTTCAGACAAAAAAAAAGAGCCATTACATTGATGTTCATGGGATACAACCATAACTACCAACATAAGCCAGAAAGATCATATATCTATAAAATGGTAAGAAAAAGTTAACCGTAGAAACCATGGATGTATGTGTGAAGATAATGTGGGCGTTTAATGGGTAGGTTTTTTAAACCAAGCAGTTAAAAAAATGGCGTAAGAGAGTGAAGGAGGGAAAAGCTTGTGAGCATGAATTTAGTGGAGAGCCGTTCAAATAGGGGAGTATGTGAGGTGTAAATATTTATGTAATTAAGGGGAAATGCTGCTGAGAGATTTATTTTTTTCATGGAATTCAAACTTAGTTAGTTTGAAACTACTGATAACTTTATCTTTAACCTTGGCTTTATGCAACGTTCTCAATAGGGACATACGAAATTGTTGGTTTCTCTTGAGCAGTTTTATGATCATCATCTTCATAATAGATTCATAGAATATAAGTTAATCTATTAAAACTTGGACCTCACTATGCCATTTAGCCCGTTAAAACTCAGAAGATAGCTTTTGGTATTTTATTAGTTCGGGGTATAATTGATTGACTTACTCTAAGAGAACTAAAAACATTTATATAGTATAGAATAGTTTTTTACCGTATTAACTATTTGTAATTTTTAGATGTTAATAAAATTACTAAATTTATGTTTGATGGTGGGAAGTTACTGTGAAATTCATGTGATAGTGAGAAATTTTGTGGGGGTTTAATTATTTAATTTATGTCTTAAGTTAAGGGACACTTGGCATCATATGAGAACACCTACATTTATATAATTATACAAGATAAGATATTTATAACACTATATGCGTAGGGCAAATTTCTTTCGTTTTTTTATTTTCGGGTAGGCAAACTGGCTAAGAGAATTGCAAAAATGAATAGATTTTGAAAATGGAAAGCTTGTAAAGTAACCATAATCCTCAAGGTCTGTGTTTACTTTTTGATTACACTATCGATCCCCTAAAAAATGCGGGCAAGTTGGCTGGGTGCATTTTTTTGTAGCTAAAATAAATATATGAATTCCAGTTCTCACTCTTAGAATATGTTAGTATCTTCAAGAAAAAATGATTAAAAAAGACTTGGAATTAAAAAATATGACTTTTGTAAGCTAATCTTAAATAATAACGGATTTGAATTTAAACAATTTTGTGGTGAAAACTAATAATAACAACCATAAGTTGGTTAATTTTGTATTGTTAAAATATAACTAGTTTTGTAATTGAGGTTTCATATGTAACGATTTTTGTGGTTCTCTGCAAAGTGGCTCCGCCGGTAGTTATGTAACAAAAGCTTCAAAAGTCATGTTTTGACTAGCTAATATATCTTCAAATGGTCAGTTGAAATTTAACAAAAAGATAACATCAAACATCATCATTATATTTTGTGTCGCGTCTGACTTTTAGAATTTTTAAATTATCTTTAGGCAAGAGCTTCATCAAAATATTGACATATCATCGGAATAACAATGAAAAGAGTTTCAATTCACCATTTTCTTCGGCTTGTCGAATGCAATGAAACTTGATATTGATGTGCTTCGTTCTTCCATGGTATATCAAATTCTTTTTAATTCATATTGATTCTTTTTTTTTGTTTTCCCAAATCGATTTCTGTTAAAAACCAAAGTAATTACAATGAGATAAAAGACTCAAGCAAGCCTCATGAAACTTTATGAAAGAAAGTTATATGTGGCAACTACAACCAACTAAAGAAAAAAACACCGCAAAACAAACGTTTTGGCTCAGAATAGATAGCAAAAAAATACATAGATTCAACATGAAAAAAACATAGCATAGGAAGGAAAATAAGTGTCCAAAAGACGCTTGCCCATGGCCGATCATCACATCTTGGAAACCACTTCCAGCCACACAAAAATACACTATGTTTCTGGAAAGCATCTGTTAATGTTGAGCTTTCAGCATTGGCAATGTTGGGGTAACATTCTAGTCAACATCTGTTGGCCGAGAATGTTCCCTATCTCAGTTTTATCTTTCATGCCCAAAACTTGTTTTATTGATGACGTGGCATTTTTCTAGTATTATGCAGGATATGGATAAGTGCTGGAAGCAATCAAATCGTGTGGAAAGAGTGTGGATAAGCTAGAGCGAAAATAGGAAAGGAGCATGCTAAAAATAGAAGACTTGAAGCTCAAGTGAAGACCGAGCAATTGAAGCTGAACAAGTCCGTCCCTAAGGGTCACTAATGGACCAAATCTACTTAGTGGACGTTAGTGGACGTTGCTAAGTCATTGTGGGAAGTTGGCTAAGTTCGAAGACGTATAAATAGAGACTTCCTGCGACCATTTCGAGGGTGACACGAGATGAACTTTTAATGAGCGAGTATCTTCTCTTTAGAGAGTTTTTTAGCCTAGTTTTTCAGAAGTCTTTAAGACTTTGTAGTTTGCAGAATCGTGTGCGTGATTCGTAGGTTTTGCTAGGCTTTATTTTAACTATCCTTTTTGATAGTTTGTAATCCATCTTTATAGTGGATTTTTGCGTCTTGAGGCACGCAGCAAGTTATTTGACTTGCTGCACAAAATCATCTCTCGTGTTCTATCTTTTCCGCTGTGCGTTTATAAGTGAGACTGAGTGTCAGCCTAACATTTCGTCCAACATCAGTATACAGCTTAGTAGTTTTACATCCATTGTGATGGGACCCCCCTTCAGCATCCAACCAAAAATTCACGTTTCAACACTGTCCAACCCCTTCCAATGGACCCGCTGCCCATGTATTTGCAAAGCAGTTCAAATCATCCACCATCCGGAGAATCACATAACAAAGCAACACGAATGTCCCAAAAAAGGGAAAGAAAGCCCCATTAAGGGGAAAAGAGCCCCACAAGGAGGATATGAACAAAAAATGGGAGACTAAGACTTCCACAAGGGGAGAGGAGCCAAAAGACCAATACAGAGAACAGAGAACAAACGAGGAAGACGAAATTGATAAAGTAAAACAAAGTCCCCTCCCCGCAAACCTCCTTTAATGGAAGAAATAGGGGAGAAGAGCGAATTCAGATCTGCTAGAGTTCAAAGGGCAGCTGGTGATTTTTAGAGAGAGATTTTGTTTTTTTTTTGGGTTTTTTACTGCATATTGATTCACAACAACGAAAAATTATGTATGAAACGAAGTCTCCAACCTCGCGAGCATCAATTATAATGAAATTGAAAACAATAGAACTGAAAGATGATGACATATGTAAATCGGCTTCGACAGTTGCTAATGTTAATGTCGATTTCTATATCTTTAATTGATGCATGTGTATGATAGTCTGATAATCCCATTCTATCACAACATATTTCCATCTTCCCTCTTTTTGCCAAAAAATTGAACAATGTGCCATCGTAACTTCAATTGTTTGTTGTTCGAAATCTCCTCATAAAACTTTGTACAATACTCGAGCAATTATCCCAATCGAGAGACACCCATATCGCTTCGATGTATCACTCCATCGAAGTTTAGCTTCACAAAGCTCTCATTCGGACAACTCCAAATGGATTGGCCGTATAACCCGATATGATCTGAAACGGTGAGAGGCTCGCTTCAGTGTATAGACTGTGAAAATCCACGTTTTCTTCATCACTCGATTATCTTTTTTCCTTCAATTTCTATTTTTTTCTTGGGATGACAAAATTATTAGCCCCCAATGTTTGAGACATGAGCATTTCTGGTCCTCCATATTACGAAGTGCTACTTTAGTCCCCAATGTTATCCGTATTTGACCGTTTTGGGCCCTGATTATTTTAATCGCTAATTTACACGGAATTTAACACGTGAGAGCAGATGACCTCCTTTTACTCATCTTCATCTCTTTAAACAAATGCGAGTATAATTACACACATTTAGGGAAGGATTTACTACCTTGAAATCGAGTTAAGTGTGATGCGTAATGATGTCCATGTGTTTTAAGTCGAAGAAGATGATGGATTATGATTTGCTAAACCAAGTAAAAAGAGATTATGTGTTTTCACGTGTTAAATTTCATCTAAATTAGTGATTAAGTTAATTGGGAGTGGACGACCATAAATGCTCATGCCTAGGGGTGAAAGATGAGCCGAGCCGGCTCGACAAAAGCTCGACTCGAGCTCGACATAAATGAGCTCGAGCTCACTTAAGTTGAGCTCGAGCTCGAGCTTGAGCCCGGATGTAGTGGCTCGAAAGCTCGCGAACAGGCTCACGAGTTTTTTTTTTTTTAAATTTTTTTATATTTTATATTACTTTATATTATTTTTTCCAATTTTATAAATATTTTTACTAAAATCTCAATTTTTTTTTAATTTTTTTTATTTTTTTATATTTTTATATAAATTTATATTATTTTTATTAATTAGTAATTTTTTTATTAAAAGCTCGAGCTCGAGCTCGATGAGCTTAGTGAGCTCGAGCTCGAGTTCGAGCTCATCTGGCTGGAAATGATCTCGAGCTCGAGCCGTGAGCTGAAAAGCTCGACGAGCTCGAGCTTGAGCTCGAGCTCAGTGTAAGGGCTCGAGCCCAGAAAATGAGCCGAGCTCGGCCGACTCGTTTACAGCCCTACTCATGCCCCAAACACTGGGGACCAAAATATCGTTCGCCCTTTTTCTTCCCAAAATTTTTGATAGAAAGGAAAAGTTAGAAAAAGAATCATTATCAAGGGCAGAGACATCTATTCGGTCAAACGAGTATTTAACTATAAAAATATTTCAACGATTACCTTGTTGGGTTTTGACCCAAATTGGTTTTGGGCCGATGGGCCATCCTTTGTTTAGTAGTTTTGTATGTAATAGACAACTAAGATGAAATTAGAAAAAGGGCATTGAACGAGCAGTGGCTCTTGGTCATTATCATCTTCTTCAAGCTTTCTTATTTAAATCTCTCATTTTCCCTTATTTAATCGACCACAAAACATAACAAATCGGTATCAGAGCTTCCGATTTTGTCGCCTACACTACCGGGTTTTGCACTATTTATAAGTTGTGTGAAACTTGGTGTATGGCGATTTTGTGGGTATGATTGTTTGGGGCTTTTGTTTGAGATGGAGATGTCGTGTAGATTTGATATCGAGAAGTACGATGGGAAGACCAGTTTTACACTTTGGCAAGTGCAGATGGCCGCCATATTGTCAAGGCTTGGGCTTAAGGGCACCATTCTTGTAGAGAGAAGATGGGTGATGGTCTTACGGATAAAAGGTGGAATGAAATGGATGACAAAGCACTCTCTAACATACAATTGTGCTTGAGTAATGCTACACTACAAGAGGTGTTGTTGGAGAAAAACCGCTAAAGTTTATGGATTGGAGATTATTTACATAAAGAAATCTTTAACTGATCGTGCGGTTGAAGTTGCATCTCTACACTCTTCGCATGGATGAAGGTACATCCCATTCAGTTCATGCTGACTTTACCTCGATTTTGAATGATTCGGAATTGGGAGTGAGGGTAGAGGATGAAGATCAAGCCCTATTGTTATTGTGTTCATTACCAAAATCATCTGGAGCCTTTTGAGATATGATGGTGTACAGTAACGATAAGATTACCCTTGAGGATGTGAAGAGCAATTTGCAAACCAAATTGCATCTCGATAATGAGATGACCAATCTTGAGAAAAGGGAACCGAAGGTGTTGTCTTGGTTGTTGTTCAGGGTAGACCTAGAAAGAGAACCTCGAATGGTTCAAAGTGTGGACACAAGGATTTCATTTGTTACCATTACAAGTACGAAAGACAACAAAAGAAGGAGAAGGGTGCTTGCGCGGAGGAGGCTAATGTAGTCAATGCTGACAAGGTTGACACTCTTTGTGCGGTTGATGGTACTGTCAATGATGAGAGTTCTTGGATTATGGATATTGGTGCTTCTCAGCACATAACTCCAAATAGAGATTGGTTTGAGAGTCATGAGTCATCAAGCGGCAAGGTACTCATGGAAAAAGCCATTTGTGCAAATTTGTTGGAACTGGCACGGTCAAGATAAAGTGTCGTGGTGGCAAGATCCGAAGATTGATGGGTGTGAGACATATACCCGACTTGACAAAGAACTAGATTTCTTTGGGTTCTATTGAAGAAAAAGAATGTTAGTTCCAAAGTGAAGGAGTCCTAAGAGTGTCGAAGGGAGCCCTCACTATGATGAAGGCAAAGGGGGTTGATTCTTTACTTCTTTCAAGGTTTCACGGTCACAGGCTCGACAGTTATTGAGGCCCTACCTCGGATGATAATGTTACTAAAGTTTGGCATATGAGGTTCGGGCATATGAGTGAGCGAAGAATAACCATATTAAGCAAGAGAGGCTTGTTGGGTGGCCAATGCACAAGTAGTTTGGAGTTTTGTGAACATTGTGTGTTTGGTAAGCATAGGAGGTTGAGATTCTCTACGACCATTCATCTGACCAAGGGAGCATTGGACGCATCCACTCGGATCTTTGGGGACCTTCTTGTGAGCCATCAAGAGGTAATAGTTTCTGCTACATACTTACCTTTATTGATGTTTTTTCAAGAAAAATTTGGGTTTACTTCTTGAAAGAGAAAATCAAGCGTTCAAAACCTTCAAAGAATGGAAGATGCTTTTGGAGAAGCAAAATGGAAAGAAGGTGAAACGCTCGAGAACCGGTAACGGTTTTGAATTTTCCACGAGTTTGATGCATTGTGTAGAGATGAAGGCATTGTTCGTCACAAGACGATTGTTTATACCCCACAACAAACGGGGTTGCATAAAGGATGAATAGGACATTGCTTGAAAGGGCTTAATGTTGCTTTCCAACGCGGGTTTTGGTAAGGAGTTTTGGGCGGAGGCTGTGAGCACCGCTTGCTATTTGATGAATTGTTCTCCTACCAATTCGATTGTGTGCAAGACTCCAAAAGAGGTTTGGTCGGGTAAGCGAAGGGTTACTCTAAGGGTGTTTGATTGTCCCGCCTATGCTCATGTGAATGAGGGAAAATTGGAGCCAAGAGCAAAGAAGTGTATCTTTGTTGGGTATTCCATGAATGTAAAGCGATATAAATTATTGTGTCCAACAACGTCTAAGTTTCTCATCTCAAATACGTTACTTTCAAGGAATCGGTCATGTTAAAGGTAAAGGATGTTGTTAACGAGCCGGTGAAGGAGAATGAAAAAGTTGAGACAAAGGTGGAGTTTGAGGTGACGGCCCCACTTGGTTATTATTTAGCTATTGCGGAAGGGGTGGAGTTTTGTGAGCCATCTTCATCCAAAGAGGTGATTTCTTCCAAAGATGCGGGTGAATGGGTTGCCGCCATGAATGATGAAGTTCAAGCTTTGGAGAGTAAATCAAACTTGGACACTTGAAAAACCACTGAAAGATAAGAAGGCCGTGGGTTGCAAGTGGGTGTTCAAGAGGAAGTTGAATGGTTCAAATTCGGAAGATTATCGATTTAAGGCCAGACTTGTGTCTAAGGGTTATTGTCAAATACAAGGTGAGACTTCAATGACGTGTTCTCTCACGTGGTAAAGCATACCTCAATTCGTGTTTTGATCACTTTGGTTGCAATGAGGGACTCGATATTTGAACAATTGGGTGTGAAAATCGCCTTCTTGCATGGTGACTTGGAGGAGCAAATTTACATGAGGCAACCAGAAGGGTTTGAGATTATGGGAAAAGAGGATCATGTGTGTCTATTAAAGAAGTCTCTTTATGACATTAAGCTCACCTAGGCAATGGTATAAGAAGCTTGACTCTTTCATGGTTTGATTTCTATCGTTATTATGATAGTTGTGTTTATTTAAAGAAATGGAAAAAATGATGATGTCATCTACTTGTTGCTCTATGTGGACGTTATGTTGATTGTGGCCACTAATATAGGGGATTTTAAGAGGTTGAAAGAGCAGCTTTGCTCTGCATTTGAGATGAAAGATTTGGGGGCCGCTAGAAGAATCCTTGGAATGGAGTTAACAAGGGATTGGCCCAACCAGAAACTTTATCTCTCGCGAAAGAGTTTTGTCGAGAAGGTACTTCGTCGTTTGGCATGGAGAAAGCTAAAGTTGTTTCAACTCCTCTTGTGGCACACATTTCAAGCTTTCGACTGTTCTGATAAATCCAATGATGAAAAGAAAATATGAAAAGCATTCCACATTCAAGTTTGGTGGGAAGTCTCACGTACTTGATTGTGTGCATGCACAAGCCGTTAGTGTGGTAAGTAGAAATCTTTCTTGTCCCGGTAAAGGGCATTGGGAAGCGGTGAAATGAATGTTTTGCTATTTGAAAGGTACTATTGATGCTTGTTCGGAGTTTGGAAATGGAAATGAGTCACCAACGGGTTATGTTGTTTCGGATTATGGAGGCGATCTTGATAAGAGAAGATCTTTGATCGGATATACCTTACTTTTGGGCAATTAGTTGGAAGTCTCACTTTAAGCAACCGTTGCACTCTCAACAACCGAAGCCGAGTACATGGCATGAATCTGAGGCTATCAAGGAATCTATTTTAGGGGTGAAAACGAGCCGAGCTGAGCCCGAGCATGGTCCAGCTCGAGCTCGGCTCGAACCAATATACTCGAGCTCGAGCTCGGCTCGAGCTCGATCGAGCATCAATACTTACTGCTCGAGCTTGGCTCGTGAAAGTATCGAGCTGCTCGAGCTCGGCTCGAGATGCTCGAATGTGGTCGAACTTTGGAGCTCGATTATCTTCATATTAATTTTTTTCTGAAAAAAAATAGAAGAAAATACTACACCATCAAGCACAATTCAACCAAATTCAAAAATAATATCTCCAAAAACATAGAAACGCAACAAAAAGCAGTTCCATAAATTGAAAAGTTCAAACTTCAATCTCGAACAACTCCATTCTTGATTCTGTTCTTCATCATCTGCGCTATCCACAAACAATTAAACGTGACTTTCGAACATTTGAAATCATAAGAAAGAATGAATAAAATTTAACCTCATCATTAGGTGGAGGGCTGGATATTTTTTAGCAAATTCAATAAATTAAACGCGTGCTCCACCAACACGTACACAAAGAAGCAGAAATATTAACTAAAAAGAAGCAGATTGGTATTGTTAGTACCTAGCATTTAAAACAGAAACCACAATCCGGTAAAAAAATAAAAGAAAAAAGAGAAAAAGAAGAACTTTCGACATGAAGGGAAACAAAAGGCAAAGAGGGTTTCACTATGCACGATAGATTCTTGAATATTCCTTCAAGAGCTATGATTCCAGTCTCAAGCAGTTATATATATATATATTGTTATATATATTTAGTCAATAGATGCGAGAGTACCTTATAAAATTTGTGAGGTTGCTCTCAGATGGCTTGATGTGGTCTTCCCCTTATTCTCGTCGGAGTTCACGATTCTTATGGGTCAGGGTGCGATGAAGTGCGATGAAGATGGTAGTGCGGCTGTTAGATGGTGGAAATAGAATATTAAATCTAATTTATGATTTAGGGTTTTCTATATGGGTATTTTAGTCTTTCTATTTATGATATAATATAATATAAAAAATAAAAATATATATATATATATATATATATGGGCTCGATAAGCTCGACGAGCTATCGAGCCCACATATAATCAGCTCGAGCTCGATTTTGACCGAGCTCGAGCCGAGCTTTGACCGAGCTGCTCGCGAGCAGCTCGCGACCAGCTCGGTTCGTTTTCACCCCTAATCTATTTGGCTTAAAGCATTTTGGGGGTATGATGTCTTCTCTCGTTGGCTCTCTTGTGGTGTTTTGTGATAATCAAAGTGCGGTCCATTTGACAAAGAACCGAATACATTATGAGAAGACGAAGCATACTGATATTCAGTATCATTTCGTTCGAGATGTAGTCTCGAGTGGGGCGGTTCTTGTGAAGCAGATTGGTACCGAATCGAACCCGACCGACAGGCCCGTGATGCCTCACCGGTTGCAAAGTTCAAGTTATGCACAAGCTCGATCTCGGTTCACTTCTAGCTTCTTGCTATTTTTCCTTTTCTTTTTGCGGCTAGTATTTTGATGTATGCTAGCTTGTTATATTTTATTTCGTCTCTCCTTCTGTCGTTTGGGCACAATATGTCTCAGGAGATTATTGTGTATTGACCCAAATTGTTTTTGGACCTATGGGTCATCCTTAGTTTAGTATTTTTGTATGTAATAGACAATTAAGATGATTAGAAAGAAGGGCATTGAACGAATAGTGGCTCTTGGTCATCATCATCCTTTCTTCTCTAAATCTCTCATTTTCTCTTATTTTCTCCATTTAATCGACCACAAAACATAACAAGCTCACGATATTTTTTTTTTGACTGTATATTGAGATTAGCTTTAGATTTTTATCTTAATTGAGATTTAGGGGTAGATACTCTATGTTTTATTATTGGTTGTTTAGGAACTCATGAATTATATCAGTTACGTTTTATTTTATTTACAAATCCCTTAGAAAACACTAATAAACGCCTCTTCCTCAATCATTGATTTAACATTTACTGATACTAAAAGTTTATTTCAAGTAAATTAATTATAAAAAATATTCACAAGCTCCTAAATCAGAACAATTTGGATCTCCATTTATTTTTCGATGAAAAGAAGTCGGAAACCATCATTTGTTCAGTTTCTTTTGATTATTTTGTTTGGAAAATGACCGCATACCAAATTTCAAATCAAATATAATGTATTGGACTATTTTTCTTAATTATAAATATAGAGTTCCAAAATCGAAAATCAATAATTAGATCCAAATATTTGACAATATGTAATCATTATAATTAGAATAATTGATATGCAGTTGAACCACCTCAATGATATTAGCTCATCCCCAAACATATTCTACCCAAAAAAACTGTTCTTTTCAATGTAATAATCAAATTATATTTCCTCTTGATAGTCGGATAAAAGGCCATCATATCATCCCCAGGGGCGGATCCAGGAATTTCTGACTGGGGGGGGCCGCAATATAAATAGTGTTGACAATTAGGTAAACGTAGAATAGAAATTATCATTTGCTAGTTTTCTTTGAAAAAATTGGTCAATTAAATACATTTTATCCATTAAAGCATATGAAATTACGATTATCAAAAAATCATAAATTTAACACACAAAATACCAATATAAATATCTTAATGAAGCTCAAACAACAAAACGTCATGATATTGATATTGCTTAGCATAATATTAATATAATATAATATTAATATAATAATAACAATAATAATATGCTATAAGAAAATAAAAGAGAAAATAACACACGTCATATGTCGTATGGATATCAACTGCAATATTTTTTTGGACTTTTTATTGACATTATGTTTTTTTATTCGAAGAGTTTGGTGCCTCGTTGACGAATAACGATAGTTTGACATGTTTATTTAATGATTTGACCGACTTCTAATTTTAATAAGGTCAATAATAAAAAATTTTGATGAAAGTTTTTATAAACATGTTTTGTATTGCAAGTGCATGATAAATTTTAAATAGATCATGAATGAAATTTGAAAAACCCAATTGATTAAGAATTTAGTTGTATTTGTCAAAAAATAAAAAAATCTTAAGAACTAAAGAGAAACAAAAAACTAAAAAGAATAAGAATTTATAAGAAAATAAAGAAATAAAAGAGAAACAAAAAATTAAAAAGAAAATAAAAGGCTAAGAGCAGAAACATAAGAAAAACTTTAAAAAGAGTGAAAGTTGAGAACTAAAAAGAAAAAACAAATATAAAATGAATTAAAAAGGAAACGATGTTAAGACAAAAAAATAGCAGTAAACTTAAAAGAAATAAAAATGAAAGGAAGTTGAATTGATCCCCCAACCTTTGAGGTGAAAGGAGGCTTCCCCACCACTATGCTATATATCATTTTTGGATTTTTGCAAGATAAGAACGTAATTATACACAGAAACGTTTTACACTACATATATAATACTAAAATTTTCGAAAATTTCCGGGGGGGCCGTGGCCCCCTCGGGCCCTATGCTAGATCCGCCCCTGATCATCCCTTAACTTTCATTTGTCCATACATATTTATATTGTCATGCATAACACCTTCCCAGATGAGCCCTATATTTCCGCATATCCAATTGTCAATTAACATATCCAACAAGTAGCAATAAAAAACAAAAAGACATTTTATGTGGACTAGATATACGTGGTGATGATATTTCTTAATTAGGCTTATCATCATAATGATTAATGTATAGGATAATGCTATTATTTACTTTTTAGACAAGAAATTAGCTGACGTGACATGGTGGGGTTTTGTTGTTTACCTCCTTTTCTTGTCTAACTATATTTAGATAGATACACCCCTTATCTAATATCGTTGAATAATGATAAACCAAAAGCGGTTAAGTTGGCCCTCTTAAGTATTATCTCTAACATTATTTTTTATAAAAAATGCAACTATAATTTAATTCAACTTAAACTGCTGTTAGATATATATATATATATATATTATATAACTATCGCTAATCGACAAAAAAATCACGTTTCTGTGTGTAGAGCCGAAACATAATAAAAATAATTGATAATAATCATAATAATAAAAGTAACAAACTTAATTTCTTAATTTTTGCCTCCATATGCAAAATGTATGGAGATGTCAATGGCATGGATTAAATAATACAATTAATATGCCAATTATGTTAAAGATGCACCATTGATGTGATCCACCCACTTGACTGAATACATAGTTATTAGTGGGATAAAACACACATCACGAAGTAATCTCACTATAATTCTACTTGCACTATAATCACTAGTACAATATCCTCAAAATCATATACATTTGGTGTAAATAATAATAATAATAATAATAATAGTAATAGTAAGCGACATCTATAGAAAAATACACAATTGAATAAAAATTTTACAAATCAGTACCTATGTCAGAAATTTTTACAGATATGTACCCATTTTACTGTTTGTACCAATTTTTTTCAGTCTTGTCGTACCTTTTTATGTGTGTATTACCACGTCACGCGTTTATACGGTACTCTATACGGTTTATATATGGTGCCTTAGTGTGTTATATACGACGTACCATTTTCTCAACATATTACGTACCAAAATATGTTGATATAGGGTACCTAAATGTGTTATATGGCGTGCATGCGGCGGATTGGGTACCTATGTGTAAAAATATTATTCTATTAGGTACCTATATATAAAAAATACTGGCAGGGTACTAAATTACAAGTTTTTATGCAAATGAATATCTATATGTAAAGACCCCTAATAGTAAATAATAATAATAATAATAATAATAATAGTAATAATGATAATAAATGAACAAATAAGAGCATCTCCAATGGACACTCATTTTCCAACTGAAACTAAATAAATACTCCAATGGACACCCATACTCATACCCAAAATGGGCTTGTACCAATTTCGCTTAGGAATAAACGCATGTATGCGGTTTACTCATCCATGAACGTATTTCTTTTTCAATATTAAAAGGTGATCCTCATAAAATGAATAATCTATTATTTTGGCTTGGTGTTAGTTATGAGAGCATTCGTCCTGATAGTTTTAAGTCACGTGGCTCAAACTCTTGTCCATCTAACTCTAATTTATATGTATAAACATATATTTATTATCAATTTTATTAATTTTTTCTTGATCAGATCTAAAATATTATTTTTAGTGTAATTTGTATATTGGTAAAATATGTGAATATGATTGAAATTTTGTAAAAAAATGGCCAGGAAGTGAATATTACAAAAATAGTCTTTTGAGCTTGAGAATGAGATTTAACGGTTGGAGAAGAACTACTGCGTTTTGAGTCTGAGAATGCATTTGAGTTTGAGAATGCGTTTTTCGGTCGTAGATGGTCTAAATAATAGAATAACTAGCCTACTACATCTCATCCTTCCACCCATCTCCGTAAAATTATTACATCAAAAACTAATCACAAGTACAATATCCTCAAAATCATATACATTTGGTGCAAATAATAATAATAATAATAATAATAATAATAATAATAATAATAAAATGAACAAATAAATAATAGAATAACTACCCTACTACATCTCATACTTCCACCCATCTCTGTAAAATTATTACATCAAATATAGATAGAATATGCTCTCAAACAAAGTGAAGAAATGGTAAGAAAGTGCTCACATTGTGGAAACATAGGCCACAATACAAGAACTTGTAGTAATAACAGCGCACCAAAAGCTGTTTGTGGAGTTAGGCTTTTTGGTGTACATATCGACGACATCTCATCATCTTCTTCATCCACAATAATAGAGTTGAAGAAAAGCTTTAGCTTCGACTGCATCTCAGCTTCTTCATCTTCTTCACCTTCGTCGTCATCGTTATCTTCATACAGAATAACCACCGCCGACGAAAACTGCTGTTATAAGCTCCTTCCGTCCATGACCGGCGGTGGTAGTTGTCTCTCCGGCGAACTTTTCCCTCGTACTGTTGTTCCCGCGGACAGAAAGAAAGGTACAATTTTTAATCTCTATTAAGATATATAAAAAAAAATCCCAAATTCATTGACTTTTTATTGCTAAAAGGTACATATCGGGGTTATTAATCTGGCAATAAGAACAGCTCTTTCAACAATTCTCCTTTCTGAAATGGAAAAAAATTGGGTATTCTTATAAAAGCAACTTTTATATACTATAATACACTGTATATATATATATGTGTGTGTGTGTGTGTGAGTTTGTGTGTGACTAGACATTCGAAACGCAAGAAAGGCATATGGAGTGTTAAAACGTAAGTGGATTATGGTAGTACTAATTATGAGAATGTAATGTTTCACAATTATTTTCTTACATGAACAAATGACGGCGCAGGAGTTCCATGGACCGAAGAAGAACATCGAATGTTCCTAATCGGACTCGAAAAATTAGGGAAAGGTGATTGGAGGGGAATTTCAAGGAAATTTGTGAACAGTAGATCCCCAACTCAGGTCGCGAGCCACGCTCAGAAATACTTTCTCAGGCAATCGACCATAATTAATTCGAAAAAACGACGTGCTAGCCTCTTCGACATGGTATTATAATATATGGTTTGTGTGTGTGTGTGTAAATAATCTTGTCTCAATTTTGTTGGGTCATATGTTTGTGGCTTGCATTAGAGAACCACAACTTAAGTTAACTACGAGCGAGCTTCCTCGTAATAAACAGGTTGGAACTAATAATAGCAGTAGTCAAGAAAGGCCAAGACAAGGGTTTAGTATAGACCTGAACTCATTATGTCATGAAGAAGAGGAGATTATGATCAAATGTGATGAAGACAATGATGATCAAGAAAATATGGATTCATATGAGTTATGTTCGATTAAAGAAGATTCGATGAGTTGTATTAGTAATCCAACCGGCCCAGAGTTGGAGCCTTAACTTTATATGTTAACTAGTTAAGGTTTATATATTGTACTCACTAAGTGTGAAAGTGTCTTCTATGCTTATCGAGAAATCGTTTATCATCTTTCTTGTTTGGTGGTAATGAATTATGATCTAAATTGGATAAGTGTCGCTTAATTTCGCACATTACATTGTCATCCTTATTATTGCTCATCTCTATCCCTCTATATAATATCTTTATTATGTTCATTCGCTTTTTACAAATTGCGACAGTTGAAGGACAGAACTGTAGCTATCAAAAGAAACATTAATTCATATATACATATATATATATATATATTTATGCTAGAAATCATGAATTGAATATTCAGATTAATAGATTTGGTGATTGAACTTAACTTAATAAGTATACCGGTTAGACCTAGGAAGAGATCGGATACTAAACAAGCAGTTCATAAGCGCTATCAGAAACCGGATCAAGATGAGGAAGGACTGATACCGGTTATGCCACGCTGGACAAGGAATTCAAACATCATTCAAGGCGCGTCAAGTCGAAGACTTCTGACATGCAATTAACTCAAGGCTGTCAGCTAAAGACAAGTCGGAGTCTAACCAAGCTTAATAAGAGAATAAAGCAAGTGGCACAGCATGAACTGCAACAAAGACCGGACAATACCCATTTTGGATAAAGAACATTTACTGTATTGTACGGTGCTCAGAACCATCTCACAACGGCAATAAGCTCAGACTCCAAGTATAAATAGGAGGGAAACAAGCTGAAGATGGTCACGACACTTAACGAAGAAATCACTACGAGAGATTTTGCACAAGCATTCAACTCTTCAGCGAGAAATATTTTAGGTGTTGTCCTCACTGCACGAAACCTGCTGGTTTAGTGAGTGATTATTCTCAAGGGACTGTAAAAAGCTCTTGAAAGAGACGGACTGTAAAAAGCTGGTTGTGGTGTCTAGGAGTTTAGTTAGCAAGTATAACCGGGGGTTTATACGTGTCAGTCTAGTTACGAAGGTTATACGACGGGGGTTGTATCGAAACCAAATCTTCTAGAATAGCCTTTCTTGCGGGAAAGGGAGAGACTTAGGAGATCTTTTTAGCTCCAAACTTCCATAACAAATCGTTGTGTTCTTCACACACTCACACAGCACATCGCAGAACCGGTTCAGCCCCCTACTGACCGGTCTCGCTTCCGCACTTACACACTCAGTAATATCAAGTACCATTTTCTAACCTTAACCGGTTAAGAATCGAAAAAGAGCGAAAAACAGCGAGTGTTTGCCCTGGAAAATGACAAAACATATATGAATTGTGTTCCGAGAGTGTCATGTAATAATGTTGCAAGTATTTTACACCTGTTATATAATATTTAATGAAGTTTTATTATTATCTATATAGTATGTAATAGAGAAAGGACATCAACGTAAAATAAGACTTTTATTATATTTTTTTCTACATATTACACTGAGGAATCAAGCATATTTATATAAGGAAATATATAGCTAACGTATTCAATTCATTAAATGGCCATCAACTACCACCTACTAACTATATTCATAATACTCTCCCTTGGATGTCTATTTAATAATAGGTCCTACAAAATTTGATGTTATAGCTGCCTTATTAAAAACCTGACTGGGAAAATCACATGGAAAAAACCCCACAGTGAAGGGAAAAATAGTGCATCCATATTTACTGCCCTGATAATAATATTATTTCAAATCTCGAAGTCTTCGAACTTCAATTGAATGTACCAATTTTCTAAAAATTATAGGAGGAAGTGCTTTTGTAAATAAATCTGCGAGATTTTCGCTAGATCGCAATTGTTGTACATCGATATCACCATTTTTCTCTAAATCGTGTGTAAGGAAAAATTTTGGCAAAATATTTCTATCACCTTTGATTCCGTCCTTTAATTGGGTGATGCATGCCGCATTAACTTCATAAAATGTCGTCGGAATTTGTTTCTTCGATAATAACCCACAAGTTTGTTGTATATGCTGAATCACCGATCGCAACCAAACGCTTTCTCGGCTAGCTTCATGAATAGCTTGAATTTCCACATGATTAGATGAAGTAGCCGTTAAACTTTGCTTAATTGATCGCTATGAAATGGCAGTTCCACCGCATGTAAATAAATAACCGGTTTACGTTCGCACAGTATGTGGATCAAAAAGATATCCAGCATCTGCATACCCAATTAAGTCGTCTTTCATCTCATTAGAATAGACTAATCCCATATCAGTTGATCCCCTAAGGCCCAAACCCTAAATCCGAGGCCCAAAACCCTAATTCCGAGGTCCAAACCCTAAAACCTAAATCCTGAACTACAAGTTTTTTAGGTTGTATCCTATAAAGCACAAGTCATGAATCGTACTCCCAAAATTTAATGCCGTAAACCCTTACTCTTAACCCAAAACCCTAAACCTAAACCCCAAAAACTACCTAGAAACACTAATGCATAGACAACAATTTTGTAACAAATAATACACTTTTGGCAACACTTCAAGCCTTACTGGTACTGCATTATACAATCCAGAAAATTTTTGAGATCCCGCCAGAACTATTCAGAATCAATATTCCTACCAAAACTCTAGTCAAATTCAGAATCCCGTCAGAACACTCAACTTCAAAATTATACAAAAAAAAATGGCAACATGTACCACCTAAACTATTTTTGGTACCACTTCATAAAAAGTACCAAAACTATTGGGGATATTTTTAGTTCTTTTAACCTTCAACGAACGATCGAACCAAGGCGGTGGTGCAAATACTTAGGCTACGGGTATCTCGAATTTATCCACACTAACTTCAATTTCGACTGAAAACATAATTTGATCTACCAAGAATTGCGTCAAAAGATTTCAAAAAAAAGTAATCTCAAGTCGTACTTTTCTAAACGTATTGTTATAATAAACCCTCGATATTACATCGAATGTGGTTTGGTACAGGGTCGGGTGGTGGTGGGGACGAAAATAATATATTCAAAAAAACCTTCGTCTGAGGGTTCACGTTCAGTCAATAACATTTAAGGATATGTCAATAACAAAACCATGTTAAACGGTACCGCGTAAATCACTTTTAGTACCTTTTCGTCAAAACATATACCACATAATTGTCATTGTATACCTTTTCACTGTTAGTTGACGACAATACCAGTTGGAAAAAAAATACCAGTTATAACGAGGTAATATCATATTCAAGAGGACACATCAGCTTGGTACATGGTTGGGTGCTCGCGTAGATAAAAATAATGTAAATGAAAAAAATATTTGATCGGGAGTTCTCACTGTTTTGGTGATAACATTTAATTATTTTATAACAAAAAAATATGAGAGAAAACTAACATGATATACTGCGGTAATATTAGTATATTTTCGGGTAATAATAGAACAATTGACTACTATAACTTTTCTTTTTGAATATTTAAATCCTGCCCAACACTCCACAGAAATCCCGCTAAAAGCCTCAAATTCAAAATTGTACCAAGTAAACGACAACTGGTACCGTAAATTCTTTTTGGTAGCTCTATGGCAGAATTTTTTACCACATGTTTGGCGAAGAATACATTTTTACTGTTTCTGGATAACATTGATTCACCACTCATACCACATTATGGATGATTTACGCTAAAATTATCTCCAATTGCATTTTCATTTCGATTAACGTATAACGACTAACAATCGAGCGAACGCAGTGGCGCGACGAAATGCTCAGCTTATAGATCTCTCAGATTTATATATATTATCTTCAATTTTGGCTAAAAGCTTAATTTGATTTACTAATATTTTCATAATTTGCGTCAAAAATTTCGAAATAAAATGCCACAAATCTTACCATTGTGATATTATATAAATCCCAAGTACATATTGAACTTGGTATAATGCAAGGTGGGTGCTCGTGCGGATGAATAATATATATATAAAAGCAGTGATAGTAGAAGAAAACGTGTTCAAAGAAAGCTTCTGGATACTTCGTTATATTGATCTTTTGTAAGGATATTTTGGTCAGAGGTCTTATTCTTAGATGTAAGTGAAAATGGGTTTTTAAAACTAAATTTAATGGCCGAGCCCTCAAATCTATTGTAAAATTGAGTTAGGGCCTGGTACCGATAGGTCCCGTAGGATAAAAACGATCAATCACCGTCAATCAATAACCGTAACTATGGGGTCTTTAAATTCTCTCTAAAAAAAATAATTATTTTAATTTGACTTAAAGCATATATATATTCAGAAGACAGGGGAAGTTGACCTATATAGCCAATTATTTCTATCGTTGCACATTTTAAAATAAGAATGACATGTGACGGAAGAATATCCATTATTTCTTTATTTTTTAAATATATAGATTCATGTATTAAGAGTAGGGGTGGTTCGGTACGGTATACCGTACCAAACCTGTGATACCGTATACCGTACCGAAATTTCGGTATCGAAAAAACCATACCAATACCATACCAAAATTTCGGTATACCTTAAATTTCGATACGGTATCATACCGAAATTTCGGTATGGTATCGGTATCATACCTTTTTATACCATTAACACGGAGGATTTTTTACCATGCGTGTCTCGTAACTCGTTTAATTCGTTTTTTTCGTATTTTTAGTAATTCAAACACCTTATGCCCCAATAAGATGGATTGTTAATACCAAATTTTCCAAATAAAAAGATTTTTAATTCCTAAAATAACCTTAAATAATTTACATATTTTAGTCAGTCTCCTTAATAAGACAAAGAACTTTACATAACCACAAAATACAACGTTATATACAGATTAAATAAAACGAAACGGCTATTTAAAAATATAAGTGAAGATTAACAAAAATTAATTGCATCAAGATTAACAAAAAATTAGTGAAGATTAACAAAATATGGTGGGCATCAAGGCTATAGTTAATAATTTATGTGCTAAATAAATTAATGGAGATCCTAATAATATTTTTAAACATTTTATATTTTTTTGAAATAATATAGTATATGTAGGTGTGTGTGTGTGTGTATATATATATATATATAATATTAAAAATTTTAGTATTTCGGTATTTCGGTATAATCGGTATACCTAATTTTTAAAATTTTCATACCATTATTGTACCGAATATTTTCGGTACGGTATCATACCTTACCAAAAACTTCGGTATACCAAATTTTCGATATTTTCGATACGTTACGATATGATAAGGACGGTATATCGGTATTCCGGTATATTTCCCCAGCCCTAATTAAGAGGACATGTTTGGACCATTTGAGATAGGACCACAGATAATGCTAGAAGAAGCCTTCAACTTGGAAAATCATGTTGGACAAATGGTGAAATTAGAAAAGCTGGCAATTTCATCTGAGTTTTGGAAACATCCAAGACAATTGAAAAATAATGATCATCAGAATGAAAATGAAAAAAATGTTATAAGTAATTAGACTTTATGGAAAAATAAAAAGTGAAACTATTGAATTTTAGTTCTTCGCCTGAGTTTATCCCAGCCCATTACAATGGACTTTTTAGTCATAACAGTTAATTTTCTTTTTCTTTTTGTCTAAAACAAGTGAAGAATGTAAAATTGAACACGTTCGGCACTTCAATACCATGCAATTGTTGAATTGTATATCTTGGAATATAGTCCTTTCTCTTTCTGGGATTTGCGAAGTATAAAAAAGAAAATGGTCCTTATATGACATATATATTAAATAAAAATACGTTCACTTGTCAGGGATAGGACAAGCCTTCGCTGTCGGAAAGGAGAGTATAGTGACACTCCAACAAGAATATAAGACAAAACCTAAAATATAAGCAATCTATGATTCATTATCATATATTATATATGGTGTCAAGACTCGATAATAAATAGAAATGAATTGTTTGTCCTTCGTGTAAGAGTTAAGAAACAACTGGGATGTTTTCTGCACTTCAGCTGTCCATTTATATCAATTAAATTCAACTCAATGCTTCTTTTGTAGCTTACATAGACAGAGTTGATGACATGCTTAGTTAGTTAATAGACATACATATTATTATAGCTCAGATCTTTGGATGAACCACCTAAATTATCTTATGGGCCCATTCAGTTTATAAGATACTATTACTTTTTCGCACACTGTGTGTGCTTAAAAAATTATAATTATATAATATTATTTTAATTTTGACATTTATAATTTGTAAAGTTTAAGATGACATATAATTTTTATAGGGCAAAAGCCTAAAATGGTCCCAATATTTACCCTCTAGACCAATTTAGTCCCCGATGTCTCGCGAGGACCAATTTAGTCCCCGATGTTATCGAATTGAACTAAATTGGTCCCCTCCGTTAAATAGCCGTTAATTTGATTGAAGTTGACACATGTCGACAGCGATTGGCCACTTAAAAAAATCATAAATTTAAACTCCGAAAAGGGAAAAATTCAAAAAATAGAGTAAAAATTAAAAAAGAGAGAAAATTACTAATAAATTAACTAAAATAAATAAATAATAAAAATAAAATTTA
Source organism: Craterostigma plantagineum (assembly GCA_027422505.1). Taxonomy (NCBI): domain Eukaryota; kingdom Viridiplantae; phylum Streptophyta; class Magnoliopsida; order Lamiales; family Linderniaceae; genus Craterostigma; species Craterostigma plantagineum. The sequence continues at coordinate 26,334,386 of JAPQWV010000003.1, read as the reverse complement.
GAAACAATAAATTAAAATCAAATAAAAAGAAAGAGAGAATGAAATTTATTAAAAAGGAATAATTAAGCATTAAGAAAGAGAAAAAATCCAAAAATGGAAAAATTCAAAAGAAAAAAAAGAGAAATACATTAAAATAAAATAACAATAAAGAGAGAATTAAATTAAATTACAAATAAATTAAATTAAATAAAAATAAAATGATAACAAAAGGTGTAATAAAAATAATAAATTAAAATAGAGATAAAATTTAAATTAAAATAACTTAAGTATAAACAAAAAAGAGAGAGAAAATGTTAAGACCAAAAAATTAATAAATAAGAAAAATAAAAAAATATTTTTTTATTAAAAACTAAAAATAAGTGAAAAAATAAAATAGGATAATAATGTCACTGAAAGTTGACGAGAATTCCCGATCTCGTCTCTGTCCAGTTAACGGGGATGCAATCGCCCAAAATATTTGTTAAAAAAATTCGAGAACCGTGACGATCATGTCCTCATTACTTGGCAGGGACGGTCTTCGTATAACTTTTAGAGATATTTTTATCCTTAATTTTATTTTTCCTTTTTAGTTAGTTTTTAATAAATAAATATATTTTTATTCTTTACTTTTTTTTAAATCTTAAATTTTTATTTATCATTTTTTATTTTAATATGCTCTCCCTATTTATTTTTTATTTTTCTCTTCTATCTTTTTTCTTCGTTTAATTTATTATTTTTAATATTTTCATTCTCTCTTTCTTTTTATTTGATTTTAATTTATTATTTTTTATTTCTCCTTTTTTTTTTGAATTTTTTACTCTATTTTTTTGAATTTTTTTTGGATTCCCATTTTTAATGTTTAATTTATGATTTTTTAAGGCTGGCCAATTGCACGTCGATACGTGTCAACTTCCATCCAAATTAATGGCTATCTAACGGCGGGGACCAATTTGGTTCAAATTCGATAAAATCGGGGATTAAATTGTTCCTCGCGAAACATCGATGACTAAATTGGTCCATGAGGTAAATATTGGGGACCATTTTAGGTTTTTGCCCAATTTTTAAATATATAAAAAGAAAAATAAAGTATAGGGGCATAAATACAATAAATATAAATTAGAAGCGATATGAAACGAAACTTATCCAATTAATTATATTACAAAAAGAAGAACTGAATTGCAAGTAATTTGACAGACCAAACGTGGTTGTTTATATTCACCCGACACCAATTATATAAGAATATAGATATTAAGATAGAGGCCTTTTAAGACTGAATAATCTAGTTCACTTTAAAATATGAAAAATGTAGATAGCCCGCTATAAATAACGGCCCGCAACTATGGTTATGGACCAGATAAATTATCCAGCCTACAAAAAGACATATTGCTGCATTTAGTTTTCTACATACAGGCAAACGCCAAGATAGAAAACTAGGTAATAAATTTATCTTAGCCTATACAATTATGTTTACTTTGTTCCTCAGTTTTAAAATTGTTAACTCGCCAATACAACATCATAGATATCTTAATTTAAAGTATGTGATAGACAAATCTAACCCTATATTTATTTCGGTCTTTTTGCAATTACTAGCATGAGTTGGATAATTTATCTGAACAGAACCATTGGATGAATTGTAGGGGGATTTCATGCTTATAGTAGCGGACCGACAATTTGTAGCGGGCTATAGACATTTTTTATATTTTATAGTGAACAAGATTATTGAAGAAGATTCTTGAAGATTAAAAACTATCTTGCTATATCTTATAAACCGAACGTGCCCTTACGGTTATCTAGGTGTATTCAGGGTCAGATTTGGGCCTGTGCAACCAGGCCTAAAGCACAGGGCCACAAATCCGGCCCAGTGTATATAGGGCCACATTTGTCTCTTTATTTATTTCAAAAACTAATATTTTCTGGCCTATATCCCATAAATTAACTATGTGGGCCTTAAAAAGTATAAATATATTTTAAAAACTAATATTTTCTAGCCCATATCTCATATAAATTAACAAATATGGGCTTAAAAAATTATAAAAATATTTAAGTTTATAATTAGTTATATTTATTTAGGGATTCTCTATGGTATATGACTGGACCACCTAAATTGAAACCGGCCCGGCATGTATTCATGAACAAGTAAGAAATCCGTAGCATCTACGACCTCAACTAGATTTGAATCAATGTAGATAAGACAAACTATATAATAACACACTTGAATCTCAAAGTGTAAAATATCACAACGTTTAACTTCAATATTTGTTTACTTCACATCATATGAAGAATTATAAATTTCTAGACTTATTTAGTGATAAAAATAATTAAAATCAATAACCCGAATTTATAATTTCACCCTTTTATGTTCAGTGTTCAAAACGTCAACTGGTGCTTCCTTAACCTTGGTTGGTGAATCATTTCCCCATATCTTCGGTGGCCATATCTAAGACTGAAATATTCGAACATTAAGAGTCCTCTCAAGCCCAAATTTAAACCCAACACTAGACAGACCAAAAACATATATCAAGAACCTTAAATATATCATCATCATCGGCGGCAAGTAGACTAAACTACACTAACAAGCAAGGCAACGAAGACAGCTTCGAAAGTATCGACTTGGTAACAATCGTATCCGTACTCTTAACTGCCTTCATCAAAACAGCACATTGAGGCTTCTCCAACATGGAACTAAATCTACTCACAAGGCAAAGCACAAAGTTCCCAAACTTCACAGACTTTGAATACCTCTCCGCAGACTCGCAAACCGAAGCAATAAGCCCTTCTTCGACCGATTCCCTACTCAGACAAACACCGAGGTTTTCGAACAAGTTCTGCCACAGCCCGAAAAGGGCTTCTGTCCAAACCATTTCGTTGCCGATCATACGCCTATGAAAGGGAAGGCAAATAACCCTCTTCGAGCTTTCATCTTTAGTGAGCAGCAACTTCTCGCAAATTGCAGAGACGTGCAAAGGGTGTAGGCATTCTCTCATTATCTTAGCCACAGCTTCAGACAAGAACTTGTCTATGCCTTTTTTCGACAGAAGCAATGGCAGCAATAGGCCGTACTCGGCGGCCTTTTGATGGGCTTTGCAGAAATCTGACGTGGCGTTCAACAGCTCGCGGCTGTAGGGCCCGTCGAGGGATAGGAACTTAGGCAGGGCAGTCGAACAGAGGACATGGCATGGCCAGTTTGATTCGTCTCCTCGGTTTGTTAATTCCAAGAAGGCGTACATTAGTAATGCTGTAGTATCGTCTTCTGAACTCCACGGTTCGATCACATTCAAGATTGTCAGTGAATTTCTGCTATTTTCGGCGCATAGTTTGTGTATATCCTTTGCCAGCTGCAAAGCTTTCGACTTGCTATTCGCGCTTACGATTTGGGACTTGAAAGACTTTGTGGTTTTCTCTAACTCAGCGTTTAGGGGCTCGTCCTCTATGGCTTCAAAATCTCGCATGGCGTTTTCTTCTTCAACATCTACAGCAGAAGTATCATCGTATTCCTCTCTAACTAAACAGCCACTGAGAGACAAAGAAACCTCAGTATTCGATTTGGCGACTGCCATTGGAAGCCAAGGAAACATCTGATCGTTCTTGCCTGAAGCAAAAGCCTCCTTGAGCCATTCGGGCAAAGAACAGAGCTCATCGTCGGCATCTTTTTCATCTTCTTCTTCTGAGTCCAAATTCAAGTGAGAAATCCAGTCGTATTCAGAAACAGAGACCAAATCCATGAGCGTCTGAGCGGCTTTCTTCACCCAAAAATCGAGCCCATTTCTCTCGCTAAGCACAAATGTGGCTAATTTACGTAAGTCCCTCTTGCAAAATCTATGACGGTCGTATACGAGGAAGGATAGAACTCTTGCCTGAACCATTTTCGGAGGGTTTGTACCCACGCGACACTGTTCCATTAAAGGCTTAAAATTGATCATCTTAAACATCTTCATTGACTGAATCAATAGCGAGGGATGTTATTATGGTTTTGCTGTTACCTTTTTCCATCTGCAGTTTGCGTGGGATTTGTGAGCAGTGAAATAAATGATGAGGTGGAGATTGGAGGACTAGTGGTCTTGTCTGATGAAGGGTTGTTGAAGTTCTTTTGTAGCCATAGAGATGCCTCGGTCTCAGGGCACGGAGAGTTCAGGAAGATATCGAACATTGGAATCCAACGCTCCATTTTCTTTCGACGTTCGCCACAGCATATGATGAGAAGGTCGGCAAGGTGTTTGTTGAAATATCGCAGTGACTATGAGCTCCCGCCAAATACCAGTTTTCGCTCCGTTTAGTTTGATAGCTATGTCAAGAAAAAGCCCATGTTATATAAGCGTTATATCATTGTTTATTCCACCTTTTCAATCACCGCAAGGCCGCTATTAAAACTGAGCCCGTTATAACAATAGCAGATGCCCGAGATTATTATCCAATGGATTGGGCCAAGATAATAAACTCAACACCCCATACTAAATAGAAAATTACCGAAACACTAAGTTAACGGGGCAATTTGATTTCAGGCTAAAACATAAGTTTCATTTAGATTTCAGGCTCTTGTCAGAAATTTTTTAGTTTTAAAGATCCAATACACTTAAGTGTTTTTTACCACTTCATAAACCTGTAGTACCACTTCATAGACCTGCAGTACCACTTCATTGCATCAATTCATTGTTCTGCACTACCACTTCATCGTTCTGCAGTACAACTTCATGGTTCTGTAATAACACAAACGATAGTCCGATACCAGTTCATATACAGTGTATAACACTTGCATAAATTTTAGGTCCTTATCTCTAAATTTTACAGAAATCGGGTCCTTAATCCTAAAAATTTTTGACAACGGTCCGAAACCTAACTTAAAACATCTTTTAGGGAATGAAAGTTAATTAGCACTAAATTAAACCACAATAAACTTGATCAAATTGAATCAGACTTGGTCGCTGGGGAAAAGCAAATTCAATCATTGCAGTCCCACCGGTAGACCAGCCGGCCGGTGTCGGAATGGGACGGACAGGGGTCGAGTAGCCGGTCGAACAGGTCCGGCGTGGTCAGATCGGCCGGTAGGGTGGGTTGTGCGGCAAGTCGGTTTGGTCACCCCTTCGTTGTGCCGCTCTATTCCTGCAGATATTCTCGAACTTATTTACGGTACACATTAACGATTTTCGAGAGTGTTCGTGTTTGGGTTAATGTTGTTCTTACTGCGCCATGGTTTATCTTGCGTTGTTGAGTTTGCTTAAAGCAGAAGACTATCTTGAAAACTGTAATTCGAGTAACATGTCTTAACCAGGCAGAATGATATTAGATATTTCTGTCATTTTAGTCTTGGTCGTCGCGACGGTTATAGCTAATTAATTAATATTTCACAAATAATCAAATATTGACCCTTAAAATATCTTCTTGCAAGAATTGAATTTTTCCACACATGCTGTTTGCTCTAGTCTTCATTCTTCAAGCTGTCTCTGCTGATAGTAGTTTCCCTTATTTCTTGTCAGTTTTTCTTTTATCTTTTACTTTATTCTTTTGTGCGCGTGGTAGGAATGTTCTAATGTCTTCTCATTTGCTCTTGTCGTCGTCGATATTAGACAACTCACTGTACCAACTACTGACTTTTCAAGTTAGCGTTGGTCCCATAGTATTATATTATTGCGTGCATGTTGAATCACAAGTGCCATCTATATAATAAAATCACGCAGCGCAGAATATGTAATCTCATATTCTTCATTACGCACTACATTACTGAATCACTCCCTTTCGATCTGAGTTTCTCATTATGGAATTAGGAAACTTAAACTACGTTCAAATCTCTGCAACATTAACCGTCGTCTCTTCCCTTTTCATAATAAACCTTGTTCGTACATGTTTATCATCATCTACCACTACTACTGATCAGTCGGCCCTTCTCTCTCTCAAATCCAGAATCACAGATGATCCTCACAACATTATCATGCAGAATTGGACAGCTTCCTCTCCAATATGCAGTTGGGTTGGCGTTAGATGCGGGAAGCAACACCACAGAGTCTCTTCTTTGAACATCTCTTACATGGGCCTCACTGGCGAAATCCCGCCCCAGCTTGGAAACCTCTCTTTCCTCATCTCTCTCGACTTTGCAGGTAATAACTTCTTTGGGACGATTCCCCGAGATTTGTCACGCCTGCGAAGGTTGAGATTCGTAAGCATAGGCGAAAACAGATTCACGGGAGAGGTCCCTTCTTGCTTTGCATCCTTGCCTAGGCTCGAGTTCTTACATCTGAACAACAACAGTTTTACGAGCTTCGATTCGTTCCTCGCCTCTTTTGCTAATAATAACGAATCGAATCTCGACACTTTGGACGTGTCGTTCAACTCTCTCCAGGGTAAGATTCCAGAATCTATAGGAAATCTACTTGGTCTCAAACTGTTGATGATGAAGGACAATCAGCTATCAGGTTTTTTACCTTCTTCGCTTTCCAATTTGACGAGTCTGGTATATCTCAATATGGACAGCAACTACGTTGAAGGGACCTTACCAGAATGGATGGGGAATCTTCGTAACCTTAGTTATCTGAATCTACAAGTAAATCGACTCATCGGTTCGATACCGTCGAGCATCTTCAACATATCAACTCTTGAAAATTTAGGCTTGATTCGGAATCATTTATCCGGCACACTTCCGTATGATATGTGTCTTCGTCTTCCAGTGCTCAGAGGACTTTATTTAGGACTTAACGAGCTATACGGTGAAATTCCATCAAATATTTCATTGTGCTCTAAGCTTCAAGTTTTATCTGTGCCATATAACAATATTGCCGGTACAACATATTCCATATATTCCTCGGTCAATCCTTCACACGCTTTAGTGTTCTAAATATTCCAATATGTCGGCACTAAACTTATTATGTTAATATGCAGGTGAGATACCAAGTGCAATAGGGGAACTTGAGGAGCTTGAGATTCTGCAGTTAGGGGTCAATCAACTAAGTGGTTCCGTGCCAACAAATATATATAACATTACCAGTTTGAGAATAATTGAACTTGCAATAAACAGGCTTTCAGGTGATCTTCCATCAAAATTAGGTTATTTCCTGCCTAATCTTGAAGCGCTCTATCTTGGATTCAATAACTTTGGTGGAGGTTTTCCAAGCTCTATCTTAAATTGCTCTAAACTAACTCGGTTGGATATTGAAAGCAATCGTCTCACTGGTCCAATTCCTAGTTCCATAGGAGACGATTTAAGATTCTTACAGTTCTTGGGCTTGGGTGCCAATGGTTTTACATCTAACTCTGAACTGAGGTTTATCGATTCGTTGGCGAACTGCAGATACTTAACAGAACTAAGAGTTAATGAAATTCCATTTTATGGTAACATACCTGCGTCTATTGGAAATCTATCTTCTTCTCTCGCCAAATTGTATGCTTATGGGTGTGGCCTCAAAGGTAGCATTCCTAATCTAATTGGTAACCTGTCAGGGTTGACAATGTTGAATTTACGCAGTAATGGTTTGAACGGAGAGATTCCATCAACACTACATAACTTACAGAGCCTTCAAGAACTCGCTCTTAGCTACAACCGAATAGAAGGACTCATTCCAAGCGGACTTTGCCAACTAAAGAGTCTGGGACTCATATATCTGAACGTCAATCAGTTCACAGGTCCAATACCAGAATGCTTGGGAAATATATCATCTTTAAGATATATATCTCTCGATAACAATAACTTGAGTTCGAGTATACCTTCGAGCCTTTGGCATTTGGGAGATCTCTTAGAACTTAAAATTTCCTCAAATTCTTTAATGGGTTCTCTGCCTCCAGAAATAGGAAATTTGAAGTCTTCAATATCTATTGATCTGTCAATGAATCAATTCTCTGGTGAAATTCCGAGAACATTTGGGGGTTTAGTTCATCTAGTTAATCTTTCTTTGGCCCATAACGATTTTCGAGGATCGATTCCCGAGTCAATTGGAAGCATGATCAATCTAGTTTCTATGGACCTTTCTCACAACAAACTCAACGGGACGATTCCAAAGTCACTGGAAGCTCTAAAGTATTTGGAAAATTTTAATGTTTCTTTCAATGGATTATCAGGTGAGATCCCTACTGATGGACCTTTTCAAAATTTCACAAGCCAATCGTTCATGTTCAATGATGCACTGTGTGGCCCCTCAAGGTTCGAGGTTTTATCTTGTCGTGAATCTCAACAACACAGAGCGAGGAAGAAGACACTTCTACCATTATTCATTTCTACAGGAATCGGAGCCTTAGTTTTTGCCGCCTGCTTGGCATATGCAGCTACGAGATATCGAAGGAAAATTACACATACAGTTGTTTCAGATGCACCTGCTACAGGACAACCCTTAAGGTTCTCTTATTACGAGCTATTGCATGCTACTGAAAATTATAGCGAAAATAATATGCTCGGGAGGGGAAGTTTTGGTTCGGTTTATAAAGGCGTACTAAGGGATGGAACTGCATTAGCCGTGAAAGTATTTCACATTCAGTTAGAACGTTCGTTGAGGTCTTTCGAAGTCGAATGCGAAACTTTAAGGAATCTTCGCCACAGAAATCTCGTTAAAGTCCTCGGCAGTTGCACAAATCAAGAATTCAAGGCGATCATATTAGAATACATGCAAAACGGCAGCTTGGACAAGTTGTTGTATTCCGAAGAAAACCAACGTATAAGCATCATGCAAAGACTCGACGTAATGATCGACGTTGCAAGTGCATTGGAATATCTCCATTACGGTTATTCAACTCCTGTGGTTCATTGTGACTTGAAACCGGGAAACGTCCTCCTGGACGAAGATATGGTGGCCCGTGTTAGCGATTTCGGAATTACGAAGTATCTAAACGAAGGAGAAAGCATGGCACACACTAAGACCCTCGCAACGCTTGGCTATATGGCTCCAGGTATGTAATGTATGCATACGTAATGGACCTTCAATCAAATATTTGTTTGTATAGTTGGACACTAAAATATTTTTTTTTCTTGTTTTGCTTGAATGAAACAAATATGGGTTGAAGAATATAGTTCGGGAGGCATAGTTTCCACGAGATGCGACGTGTATAGCTATGGGATAATGCTGCTGGAGACCTTTACGGGGAAGAGGCCGAGCGATGAAATGTTTTCGGGAGACCTTATGCTCAGGGATTGGGTAAATGGCTCAATGCCCGACAAAGTTATTCGAGTCGTCGATGCGAATTTGATTGCAACAAACAACCTCGACGAAAAACTATTGCAGTGCGTCGTTCCTATTTTGGAGTTGGGTCTTATTTGCACTTCTAAGTCACCCGGCGATAGGACAAATATGAAAGACGTTGCTGCCCAACTAAAGAAAATTAGAATGCGGCTAACGTAATCCTCTAAAGAAACTACCGACGCATCGACAAGTCGACCGAGAGAGATATGAAAAGAAAGTATACTACCAGGAAAAAAAAACTGCATAATGGTTTATCTCTTATATCTCCTCCATGTTGCTTCTCTACAACTAATTAGTGCTAGTGTTTGTTCATGTCTTCTTCCTCCCTTCGCTAATCCCGTCGCTAATCCCGAGCAGCACTTCATGCGGACCCATTTCGGCGACGGCCCCAGTTTTCACCACCATGGCATCAGCCCCATTCACCGTCGACAGGAGATGAGCAACGATAATCGTCGTTCTGTTAAACCTATCTCGGCGTCTAATGCGCTCGTCGCCTCGTCGAGTAAAAGTATTTTCAGGTTTTTGAGGATCACGCAAGCTATATCTACACGCTGCTTCTGCCCCCCCCCCCCCCCCCCCTTTCCCCGATGTAAGTGTTGTATGCCTTAGGCAATGCTGATATGAAGCTCCCCATTCACCGTCTTGATCGTAGAACATTTGCAGTAGGCTTATCTCTGTTGTTACCGCTCCCACTTTCTCCTGCGAGTGCGTGTGTCTGGAGAAAAGATGAAAGAACGATTTCGTTTGCGTGGGGAAAAAAGGGTGTTGAGCTCAGAAGTAAGTAGTACCTTCCCAGTGGATATAACCATGCTTAGATCTTTGAAAATGGGGATGTCTGTCCTTGTGGGATATCTGAAGCTAACATTCTGCGAAATTCCAATGGATGAAACTTTGCAGGGCAAAGAACACCTGGAAAAAAGGCAATTTTCGACGACGTTATTATAGGTACTTTTTTTTCTGTCATTTGCAGAGATGAATGACAAGTTTCTTTTTCTAACCTTGAAAACTTGTACAAACTACTGGTGATAGTGGTTTGTAAGAAGAGCTCCTACGTAGAAGGAGAAAGAATGTTCGCTGAACAGCACGAAGTTTGCGAAGCCTAAGCCAATCCCGCCTACGATTCCATTTACATATATTACTTGCTTCATGGGAGTCTTACACTTGTGCTGGTAGTTTTCCATGAATTTCTCTTCGCAGAGAAATGAAGCAACCGTTCTTATTCCCCCGACTGCATCGTTAGCTACTTGTCTTCGTATTCACCTGAAAAAAAACATACATTTCGATCGTTCGCCGTAACATTTCGATCGTTCGCCGTAACTAATGTCCAAATAGAAAGCAAAAGGAAAAAAAATTGGACCTTGTTGTTCCCATCTCGGAGAAGCTTCGTATGTGTAAATCCTTCCATCAACATAAGAGGTAAGACGACTACAATGGTGAGCGCAAGCTTCCAATTGATGGCAAAGGCTATTAAAAGGCCAGCCAATGCAGTTGCTCCGTTTTGAACTGCTAGCAATAACGTGTCGACGACGAGCATCGAAGCATCGGTGGAAAGCCTAGCACCTATCGCCCCACTGTAATAAAAACAAGATGTTTTTTTTTTTTTTACGACGAAGGCGAATGATGCGTAATAAAAAAAAACATTTCTTTTCGTAACCTCGAGTTTGCAGGGTCGTTGAACCAGCCTATTTCTTGCGAACATCTTTTTCGAACATCAAAGAACGAACCCTTTGGACGAGCTTTCCTCCCGAGATTCCAAACATGAAGTTCTGAATAGGAGCAGAGATTAAGACGACTGCGCCAACAGCTACGAACATCAAAGCCCAGAAATTAGAGTCCTTCTCAAGTTCGTTTCGAGGCTTTGTGAATATCCCAAATGTCGTGGCTAGCATGAGCCCAAAAACAGGGTACGTTCGCCGTGGGAGGCTGCAGCTATAGACCCTACTAGCAAGGCTGGGAGCTCGGGGCGGTTCAGCTGGGCTAGCCTTTTGATGGTCGACTTGTGCGTATTCAGTTTTACTTCCTTGGCCTTTATCTTCACTCTTCTTAGATTTGTGGCTGAGAGCAAATTCAGAAGAAAACTGTTCGACGGATGAAGATCTTCGTTTCGAAGGAGAGTTAGCGAATGATCCTTCTTCGGGCTTGGGAGGCAATGAATCGTTCTTGTCGTTTGTTCTTTGTTCTTCAGCGCCTTTTCCCTCTTGCATGCGAAGGAGCTGGTGGTGGGCTCCATTAGGTTCTTGAATCAGTTCACTGTGAGTCCCTGCATGTGTTTTAGGACTACCCTAGGTGAGTTTGCAGATTGAAACAACATTAAATTTTCGGACCAAATGTTTTACCTTGCTCCACTAATTTCCCGGCATGAAAAACAGCTATGAGATCGGCGTTCTTCACAGTAGAGAGACGGTGGGCGACGACTACAGTAGTTCTGTTGGGCATAACTTTCTCGAGAGCATACTGTACATTAGCTTCAGAAGCCATATCTAAAGCACTCGTTGCTTCGTCTGGGAGCAGAATTTTCGGGTCTTTGATTATAGCCCTGGCAATACATATCCTTTGCTTCTGTCCGCTCCGCCTGAGAGTTGAGTCCCAGTTTCGCCAACCATCGTATGAACGCCCTGCGAAAAACAGCAAGAATCTCAGCACCTTCATCTAATGAAGAAAACAAAATCATAATCACTTAAATCAAGTTTACATTGGGAGTTTGTCGATGAACTCAGCACAGTTAGCAAGCTCAATAGCAGTTCTAATCTCTTCATCAGTTTTTCCAATGAGTATATTCTCCTTAATGCAGGTAGTGAACAGCACTGGTTCTTGGCTACCTAGGCCCATGAGCTGATAATGCCTCAAATCGATTCCATCGATTAATATATTCCCATCTTCAGGGTCGTAAAATCTCTGCAGCAAACTGATGATCGTTGACTTCCCACTACCACTTTGCCCTACCAAAGCCACAGTTTTCCCCTTCTGTATGCGCAGGGAAAACCCAGCGAAGATCTGCATAGGCGTCGATAGATATCTGAAGTGCACTTCTCGAAAGTCGATTTCACCTTCAAGACTTTCTGGGCTGATCCCAGTTTCATCGCATGGATCGATCAGACGCTAACGTTCGATTGTCTGAAACAGTTTAACAGCAGCAGCTTGACCGGACGAAAACGGGCTGATGCACGGAGAAACCTGAGCCGAAGATCTGATTTGAAAGAACATTTGTTGTGTAAGAAAGTTATCAAAAGAATGCAAAGATTTTGTTAAGATTTTCCATTGAAAGAACTTACGATCCAGCGATCATGATAGCGATAAGAACGTTCATCAGATCTCCACCGTTGTATCCCTTTTCTTATCAATCTGCATCCACCAAATGGCAAACCGTAGCAGGCGAAGGAAGTAAAGAGCATAAAAGCCCATCCCTAGCCCAGAAACCAGCCCGTGTTGAACAGTAGCTACGAAAGCTTTTTGCAGCTTTTCGTCGTATTTACGAATGGCCCTTTTCTCTCCACAGAAAGATGCAACCCTTGAATTTCCATTGACAATGTTAGGAATAAGGCAGACAAGAAACATATTATATATACATATATATCATTTTTACTTACTGTTCTGATGGCTCTAATTGTCTGTTCGACGACAATCCAGCTTCTGAATAAGCTGATTGTCCATGAGCAGAAATCTTTGAGGTTATCAAAACCATTGATCCTCCGACTACGGCAAGAGGTGGGCCACACAGTAAGAGAACTACTGAGAGAAACCATCCTCTGAAGAACTGCATGTTTCAGAAATAGCTGTTATGTTAGCCACGTTGAGTTGTTCCTATAAACCTGGGAACTATTTCTACGTTTCAGTTGCTTTGCTCTTCTCCAAGGGTAGACCTGTCAACTCGGCGCAGCAATGGCGGGGCGGACTGCAATTATTTAGCCCTGCCACGGGCCAGCCCGTGCGGGCGTCGGGCTTTGGCGGGCGAGCTAGCCCGCGGTCCGGCCCGCCAGTAATTGTTATTATTATATATTATAATTAAACTAATTAAAGGATATAATTAATGTACCATAATTAATGACACGTTTACTAATAAATACATAATTAAAGGATATATTATAATCGATGCCGAAAAGAAAAGAAAATTATGGTCATACGCATTAATTCATTTTACATTACGCTTCACGTGTCGTACCATTTCATTTTTCCTTTCTTTTCCACGTCGAAATCCGTAAACCAAATGGAGCCTTAACGTTTAAAACAAAAGAAGAAATAAAGTGAAAAATCAAATGAAAAACAGAAACGCAGAAAGAAAGAGAGAGGTGGAAGAAAAAGAAGGGAGAGAAAAAGAAGACGAAGAAAAAGAAGAAAAAGATTAGGAGGAGAAGGAGATGAAATGCTACCATCTTTGATCCGACCAGAAACACGTAAAGTTCTCTATGTGTTTGGGATTTTTATGGGAGAAGATGAATGATAAAAACTCAAAAATGGGGAAAAAAAATGGAGAAGAAACTGTTGGTTTTCACATCCCAATCTAACATAATTTTTCAAACTTCAGGTAATTAGAATGTTGGTCTTTCCAATTTATTGTGGGTTGCCAAAATTTAAAATCAAATTGCCCCAATTCAATTGTGGTTTTGTCGATATGTGTCGTACTCGTAGGTTTGCTTGAAAGAATGGTTTTTGCTCCTCCAGCATGGTCTTTCTCAATAATAAAATCTGGCAACTAGAAAAAACAATGGCAATGAGTTGAAGAAAAGGGTGTTGAACCCCACTTAGGGCTCGTTTGATATCCTTGTTTATGGGTTACATGGGTATAAGTTATTTGTGTATGGCTATACAAGGATTTTGTTGATATGGTATTTTAACATGTTTGATATGTGTGTATTAATTATTTGTGTAATGATATAAATATTGTTTTATAGGTATGTTTGAGATGTGTATATAATTTGTTAAATATGTTAAATGACATTTTTGCCCTTTATAAAGTAAAGATATATTTTTTGTTTGAAAATTTAACACAAATACGTGGAAAAAAAGGTGGAAAGAGACAATGAAATTCATCACACACAAAACCAGATCTAAGCGTCATCGTCTTCTTCATTTCTCTTCATTTGACAGTTCATCAATGGCAGACAGTGAAATCGAGCGACAGACAACTCCGATTCCGAGCTTTGTCGTCTTCATTTTCCAGTATTCTTGTCAACGGCGCGCTGCTACATCGATTCGCCCAATTGTCGGATAGCTGGACTTCGAATCACAATTCTCAAGACGATGGTGTTCTTCGAACACTGCAAGAATGCCGGAAACGTGCGACGTCGACGTCGTCGGAGAGATTTATACAGAAGGCGCCGGATCTTAGAGTGGGGTTACGCACCGTGACGGAGAGGTTGGGCGATGACTTGAAAAACCAGTCGGGGAGGGCAGACGATGGCCAGTGAGGTCGGGCGATGGCGGCGAGGCAACACTGCTTGATGGTTGAAAATTAATTTTTTTTTTCAATCGGCCGTTTCTTTTTTCCTCTCGATGGGGTAAAACAGGTAATAACAAAACTTGTTTTGATATACCCATCTCTACCTTGGGTATTTGTATGCAAGGCTGAAACACAGTTTATGGGTAATGACCATGTATAATTATACAAGGATGGTATAGCAACACATGAATAACAAACATGGGTAACTTTAACTATACACACTTCATACCTATCTTTACAGAGATATCAAACGAGCCGTTAGTGTTAGGATCCAACTGAAGATTGGGCTTGGCCCATTTGCTTATCATATTTAGTTAATCATATGACCCATTTATATGTCTTTAAATATCAGAATGAGAGGTATTGAGAATTAAGCAAATATGAATCAAGTTCTACTATCTTCTTCACGTCTCTCTCAGTCTAGCTCTTCATCTCTCTGTCTCTCTCTCGATCTCTATATCTCCTCAATCTCAGTTCTTCTCCTTCTCAATAAGTTCTTCCCTATCAATCTCTCTCTAGTTCTCGATCTTTTCTCCTTCGATCTAACTTTCTCGGATATAAATGGTTCGCACATAAGCTCTTTGATAAAATACACGTAAGAAATCGCTTCGTATTCGGACGGGATCTTACACTTAGTGACGAAGCTAAAATCAATTGAAGACTGAGCGTCGCTTTTTTTTTTCGACTTCCACGCAGGTAAATCTAACTAGACATTGAAAAGTAAGTGTGAGTACTTCGGTTTTGTTAGCAAGTTAGGCTAATTTCTCGAAAATCTCGATTTCTTATACGAATGATGCCGTATCAATTTTTATTATATACTATACCATTGAGCATATTGTTATAGTACTTAATTATTGATTGTTATAGTACTTAATTGTTGCACTCAACGTCATATGTTGCATTTGATTCGGTTGTGGATATCTTGGTACCAAGTATGCTTTGCAATTTTTGTACTAGTGTAATGTTGGTGGATGTATTAAGATAGCATTATGGCTAAAATGATGTTTTTTATGAGGCGATTGACAGTTTTCGTCCCTTATGTTTAACCTGTGGTCGTCCGTGGTCCCCGATGTTCCCGAGTTACATTTTCAGTCCCTCATGTTACACTTTTTACTCGCTTTTAGTACCTCCGTCAATTAGAACATTAGTTTTAATCCAAAAAACACGTGTCATGTTTTTATTCGTCATAAAACTTGACCAAAAAATTAAGAAAATGTCTGACATTCCCTCGATCCCTCTCTCCTCGCCCCTCTCTCTCTCTGTGCTGGGCGGCGACGGAAGACAGTCGACGGGCAACGTGGAGTGCCGAGCGGCGACTCTGGCGGTGGAGTCAGGCTTCTACGAGCTGGATTCCGGCGAAATTCGAGGCATCTGGCGAGGTCGGCGACGGCTTCGAGGGGTGGCGGCTGCTAGAGGTGGCGGGCGACTTCAGATCTGGCAGTGGTGCGAGAGTGGGTGGCGGATCTGGTGGTGGAGCGACGGTGGCGGATCTGGTGGTGGTGGCTTCAGAGAGGTGTGGTGGCGGATCTGGTGGTGCACCGACGCCGAATGCTTCATCGCCGAAGAATCCTCGAAAATTCCCAAACGGTCGAGCAACGACGAGGATGAATACTCGATGCCCAATTTCGCCGAATTGGCGGAGTCAGTATTCGAATGGGGACTTCTGATATCTCCCTTCTTCTTCTGGGGCACGACGATGGTGGCAATGAATACTCGATGCCCAATTTCGCCGAATTGGTTCCCGCTGGTTTGTTGGTGGTCTGCTATGCGGCGGCGAAGGGGAGGAGCTTTCCAAAGGGCTTCGATGCTTGGGTTTCGATATCGGCGTTTGCCGTCACTAATGCCACGTGTTTTCAGGGTTTTCTTGCTGAAGGATTGGAGAGGACGACGGCTGCCGGCTGGTTTGAGCAGTGAATGTTTTCTGACTTTCTGAGTGATATTGAGTGCGACTGCTGGGAGGTGAGGCCGTCGGCTTTTGAGGTGTGGCGGTGGTGCAAAGTCGATCGAAGGCTGGGCTTGCTCGGCTTCCGGCAGTGGTGGCACGACGAGGTCGGCGGTGATGGAGAGCTAGCTCGGCTATCGTTTTACTTTTTTTTTCTTGAAAGTTTTATTTTTTATATTCTTAATAAATTTGAGGAGAAATGTAAGCATTACACTTGGATTTTTCCGTCAAAACTAACGTTCGACTTAACTGAGGTACTAAAAGCGAGTAAAAAATGTAACATGAGGGACTGAAAATGTAACTCGGGAACATCGGGGACCACGGACGCCCACATATTAAAGATAAGGGACCAAAAATGTCAATCGCCCTTTTTTATGTCTGTAATTTTTGTACGATAATAATGTCAAAAACGATAACTATGTTTAAAAGGTACATGAAATCAACGTTTCCAATAGCGTACTGTAGCGCGCTATAGCGTGATTTTACTCGAAAACGCGTTAAAGCGCATCAAATTTCGCATTTTTCCTGAAAAGCGTGCGCTATATTGCGCTATATTACGCGATATTGCGCTTAATTACTATTTTGCGCAATATTACACTAAATCACGCCACATTCACGCTAAACCTCAGTTCTTCTCCTTCTCTATTAGTTCTTCCATATCAATCTCTCTCTAATTCTCTATCTTTTCTCCTTCGATCTAACTTTCTCGGATATAAATGGTTCGCACATAAGCTGTTTGATAAAATACACGTAAGAAACTGCTTCGTATTCGGACGGGATCTTACACTTAGTGACGAAGCTAAAATCAATTGAAGAATGAGCGTCGTTTTTTTTCGACTTCCACGCAGGTATATGTGATGCAGAAGGTTGTATGATGGAGATTGGAGCTTGTAAATGGCTAAGGGAATAGATATGCTATTGACGATATGAACCAACACAAATAAGGTTTGATAGAGCTTAACAACTCACGGCTGATAAGGGTTACAAGTAAATTAATATCGAAATCTAATCATTCACTGCTTATTACGTACTACTTATATTATTCCCACAGTCCAAGTCAACATATTATTTAATTCACTGCTTATTTCGTTGACTGGCACTTCCTTTACTCTAACTCTCCACCGTCTAGCCCTGCGTCAGTTTCCCCTTCTGAGAAGAACTCGCCCACGAGTTGTTCATCGTTGTCGCCATGGTAAGGAAATAAGTCTCGTACGTTGAAGGTCGGGTGAGTGTGGATATCGCCTGGGAGCTCAATTTTGTAAGCATTATTATTGATTTTCTTCAAGACCTTACAAGGGCCCACCTTCTTCTCCCGAAGTTTGTGATATTTGCCAGCTGGAATTTGTTCCTTCCTTAGGAATACTCAAACCAAGTCTCCTTCATTGAAAATATGAGTCCTTCTGTGAGGATTAGCAGCCTTCTGATCAGCCTGATAACTATCCTCCAACTTGCTTCGTACTTCTTCTTGAACTTTAGCTAGAAGACTGGTGAAATCGTCAACTTTTTCCTTGCGGATGGTACATTAGCAAGATCTAAATAATGGTTTGGGATTCGGCCGGAAACAACCTCGAAAGGACTCTTGCCGTTTGATCGGTTAACTGTTGAATTATACGCAAATTCAGCTCGAGATAACACACTATCCCACTGTTTTGGACGCTTCGAAGATAAAGTTCGAGAGCAGATTTCCCAAAGTTCGATTAACCACCTCCGTCTGACCATCCGTCTCCGGGTGATACGCGCTTCCAAACAACAGTTTTGTCCCCATCTTTTTCCACAAGCTCCTCCAAAAATGGCTGAGAAATTTACTGTCTCGGTCGGATACAATGCTCTTCGGAACGCCGTGGTGTTTGACTACTTCTTTGAAATAAAGATCAACCACGTAAGTCGCATCCATCGTTTTTTTTTTGCAAGGGATAAAATGAGCCATCTTAGAAAACCGATCGACCACGACAAAGATAGAATCATAACCTCGTTGAGTCTTCGGCAGTCCAACGACAAAATCCATGCTAACATCGTCCCATGGAGCGTTCGGAATAGGTAGTGGGGTATATGCGCCCACATTTTGGCTGTGTCCTTTACATTCCTGACACGTACGACACCTCTTGACGAACCTGTCAACATCTCGATATTTATTTGGCCAAAAATAGTTTTCTTTAACGAGAGAGACAGTTTTATCTCTTCCAAAGTGACCCGCTAAACCACCACAATGTAATTCTCTAACAAGAAATTTCCGCATAGAACCTTTCGGAATGCACAACTTATTCCCCTTAAATAGAAAGCCATCCAAAATGTAATAATCAGTTAACTCATCGCAAGACTCTTCTCATAAGTTTCTTGAAAGTCTGAATCAGTCATATACTGTTCTTTGATAACCTCGAAGCCCACCACTTCATTAGTCAACATAGCCAAGAGCATGACACGTCTGTTAAGTGCATCAGCAACCTTGTTCAACTTGCCACTTTTGGGCCTAACAACAAATGTGTATTCTTGTAGAAAGGCTATCCACTTCGCATGCCTTCGATTTAAGTTGGCTTGAGAATTAACATATTTAAGCGCCTCATGATCAGAATTAAGAATAAACTCATTCTGAATAAGATAATACCTCCAATGTCGCAATGCTTGAACAATAGCATATAATTCGACGTCATAAGTAGAATATTTTTGTCTCACCATATTGAGCTTCTCGGAAGGCAATTGGGTGACCTTCTTGTCTAAGAACTCTCCCGATGCCAACAAAAGAAGCATCACAATCAACTTCGAAAACTTTTCGAAATTTGGAAGACGCAGAACGGGGGCAGTAGATAGGTGCTTCTTTATCATTTTAAAGCTTTCCTCTGCCTCTGGCGTCCACTCGAACTCCCCTCTCAAGCAGTCGGTCAGGGGCGCAGATAGAGAGCACTGAAGTTCCGTATGAATCTGCGATAAAATGAAGCCAACCCATGGAAGCTCCGGATTTCTCGGATGTTTTTCGGCACCGGCCACTCTAGGATTGCCTTAACCTTATCTTCGTCGACAACGATTCCTGCCGGGTTTAGTACAAAGCGGAGAAAGAGGATCCGACTAGTCATACACGAACATTTCTTGAGGTTCACGTAAAGTTGCGCAGCCCTTAAAGCTGTAAAGATGGTCCTTAAGTATTCCAAATGTTCTGAAGCATTTTGGCTATAAACGAGAATATCATCGAAGTAAACCACAACAAACCTCCTGATAAACGGACGAAGAATTTGATTCATAACTCTCATGAACGTACTTGGAGCATTCGAGAGGCCAAACGCCATGACCATCCACTCGTAGAGACCATCTCGTGTTTTGAAAGTAGTCTCCCATTCGTCTCCCGATCTTATACGAATCTGGTGGTACCCACTCCGAAGATCAATCTTGGAAAAATTTTTAGCTCCAGCCACCATATCAAAATGTCGTCAATCCTCGGTATCGGAAACCGGTATTTGATGGTGATCCTGTTAAGCGCTCGACTGCAACGCACATGCGCCACGAGCCATCTTTCTTTGAGGTTAAGAGAGCTGGGACAGCGCAAGGGCTGAGACTTTCCCAAATAAACCCTTTGCTCACTAAGTTTTGAACCTGGTGAGTTAACTCCTCGCTCTCCTTTGGGCTCATCCGATAATGCGACTTATTAGGTAAGACAACACCCGGAATAAGGTCAATTTGATGTTGGACGTCCCTCAAAGGTGGAAGTCCGATCAGAAGCTCATCGGGAACAACATCAGCGAATTCTTCTAGCAACCCTTTAACCTGCTCGGGGACCTCTGTCGCTTGCTCTCCTTCCTTTGATATTATTAAATAAAATGTCTTACTTTCCTCAACGGCCCTGATAAACGTATTTTTAATACGTTTATTGTTACGTTTATATGGGTTATAATAGGATATTTTTGGTTATTCCATGCATTTTTTGGCTCTATTTACACCCATTTAAATATTGTAGGACCTTCGAACGGTTATCGAGAGACAACGAACGAAAACGACGCAAAAATGATGAAAAATGAGGCTTCCAGCAAGTGTTCACGGCCGTGAATAGGCATGCAAATGGCCGTGAACATCGACAGAATAGCTAGATATTCATCCGCCCCACGTCACGGCCGTGACACATCATGCGAGAAACCGTGAACGACGGCAGAGAGTTGAAGAAGGTCAAGTCACGGCCGTGAACCGTCATGTACGAGGCCGTGAACGCAGGCAGTAGCTCAAGTAATGTAAGACACGGCCGTGAATCGCCTTACAATAGGCCGTGAACCTGGACAGAGAGCGAAGATGGAGAAAACCTCAAGTGTCACGGCCGTGATTCTAGATGCAAGTGGCCGTGACTCTCTTCAGCCGTCGTCACGGCCGTGACTCCTATTGTACGAGGCCGTGAAGGGTTTAAAAAGGACGAAAAGTCAGCCTAAATGTGTAGTTCACGGCCGTGAAGGCCCGTTAAGTGGCCGTGAACGTGTCTAATTTCAGGGTTTTGGTCCAAATTCGATGCATAAAAGGAGAGTTCTTCTCAGAACTCAACCACAACTTGAGAGGGACGAAAACTTAGAGAAAAGGAGAGGAGGAAGAACACTAGAAGTAGCCCCGTGATTCGAAGAAGCTCAAGGGACGATCCAACAACGCAGTCGCGCTTAGTCGATCGAGGAACAAGAGCTCCGCCTCAGAAACGCCGTATTCACTTCTTAGGGAAGTTTTTATGAGTTCTCTATCCTCGCTTCCTTTGAATCTCGTTGTTGTTTTGCCTAATATGAGTAGCTAATCCTCTTGTGTGTTTGGGAGTAGATGAACGTTGGGTTATGTCGTAGTTAAGGCGTAGGAAAATCGTGAACACGTGTATTCGACTATTTATCGTTCTATGATATTGCTCCTTTGTCTCAATATGTCTATGTGTTGATATGAATGTATGGTACATCATTTAGGGCGACAGCTAAATAACGATTAGGCCGTTCATAGACGTTAGGATTCGAGTATAGGGCGACAGCAAATACTCTATCCTCGCCGTCTAGTAATCGCTAAACTTAGATTCCCACGAAAGTTTAGGGCGACAGCAAATCCGTGAGTGGGTAGGTAATTACTGCGATTTAGTCGATAATCACGTAGGAGCGATATTCCGTAACCTTAGCCGAAGCACCCAGCGGGATTCGAATCCCGAACACATATTTGTCATCTTAAGTCACTCGTATTATTTCTAGTTGTACTTTCTTAATCTTCCAATCCTTTAAGTTGCTCTGTTAAATTAGTTCATAGTATAAACAAATCCTGCTATTTTATTTAGGCTAAATATCGAGTCGATAGGTTAATACTAGTATTCATTTTATTCCTCGTGTTCGATACTCGGATATTCACTATAGCTATATTACAAACGATAGGTACACTGCCTATCGCGCATGATTCTAGTTATAATATATTCGTTTTAATTATTACTTGACGTACTTGCACGAACTTTTATTTAAACATACACGCACGCGATCAAGTTTTTGGCGCCGTTGCCGGGGATTAGATTGATATTAGGAACACCCTAGTTCGGTAATTTAGCTATTTTATTTTACATTTTCTCAGTTTTCGTTAATTGCGTTATTTGTTTCCTACATCATATCATTATTAGTCTCGTTACCTTTTCGACGTATTTATTTAGTTCTTCGCTAAATTTCAGTTTCGCTTATTGAAGGTACGATTCAGCGGTGAATGACCCGAAGCCACCCATTGGGTCCAATCGTTGAAGGAGATCCAGATTTCGAACGAAAGTTACGAAGACAACTCAGATACAATTCCAAAGGCACGGCTAGTAACTATCAAGAAGCGCTAGTAAGCTACTCAGAGGACAACTCTCAGGAGTAGGTAGAGAATTCTCGAACAGAGGCATCTGTAGACGGTCGAGAGACAGAAGTCGAGATGGCAGACCGTAGAGTACCCGTCCACCATGACCAAGAAGAAGAACAATCTTTACAAGATCTACTCAAGAGCGCCTCTCTAGGCGGTACCGAATCGGCGATTGTGATTCCACCGATCGAGAACAACAATTTCGAGCTGAAGCATGCTTGGCTTCAAATGATCTTTCTGACGGCTCAATTTGAGGGGAACCCTGACGATGATCCATACTCCCACCTGAAGGCCTTTCTGACAGTCACAGACACCATTAAGATTAATGGGGTCCCGAGCGATGCTATCAAACTAATGTTGTTTCCTTTCTCACTCAAGTACAGGGCAAAGGACTGGGCTACCGCCCAGATCAATCACTACGTGGGAAGAGCTGCGAGCAACATTCATCGCCCATTACTTCCCATTGTCAAAGGTATTAAGGCTGAAGACGGAGATCTCCCTTTTTCACCAGAATGAGTCAGAGAATCTCTACGAGGTATGGGAGAGGTACAAGTCCCTGTTGAAGAAATTCCCACAACACGGGATGGCTGCCATGATCAATCGATTTCACGAGGGCCTCAATGATCAAACCGTTCACATGCTAAACGGAGCCGCGGGAGGAGGGCTCGTGAAGCTCAATGCCACAGACGCCTGGAATCTAATCGAAGACTACTCAAGGAACAGCTTCATGAGAGGCAATACGAGGATAAAGACTCCAGGAGTATTTGGGGTGAGCGAGGAGACCGCTACAAATGCCAAGTTCGAGGCGCTGCAACAACAGATTGCAACTACTAATTCCCAGCTCCAGACGGTGATCAACACACTACTTCCGAAGGCCGGGCAAACACAGCCCGTACATGCCGTGATGACAAGCCCACCACCTCAGAAGCCGTACACACCACAATGCGAGATTTGTGGCGCAGCTCATGAGACCTCCGAGTGCCAATTAGGGCAATCATTAGAGCACGTGGACTATATGGGGAATTACCAAGGCCAGCGGAGTTTTCAACCTCGAGCACATCCAAATCTGGCGTATGGGAACCAAAATCACCATGGGCAAGGGCCACCAGGATTCCCACCTAGACCATCTGGTTTCCAAGGAGGAACATCACGTCCGTATCAGAACGTGTCTGCAGGGTCGGGATCCGATGATATGAGGGAGATGAAGGATATGATGAAGACGCTCCTCACAAACTTCAGCAACACCACTCAAGCTCACGAGAGTCGAATGACTGAGATGGAGGAGTACATAGAAGTACGTGCCCAGAACACCGACGCCTCTATTAAGAAGTTGGAGCAGCAAGTGGGCCAGTTAGCAAAGCAACTGGCAGGACGAAATCAAGGATCACTCCCAAGCTACACCGAGCCAAACCCTAAGGAGTATTGCAACACGGTAACCCTGATAAGCGAGAGAGAATTGCAAGAAGTACACGCCAAGCAGAATTCAAAGGAGATAGCGGATTTCGAGAGCCACGACGAGCTAAAAGCGGAGGAAAGCAAAGGCAACGATGTCGAGAAGCCGTACCAGCCTAAGATTCCATATCCAGCTCGGTTGAGGGAGACCAAACCTGAAAAGGAGAATGTCGAACCCGAAAAGAAGGAGACCGCGCATGGAAAGAAAAGGAGGAGGGTATTGCTCCAAGACCACCGGTCAATCGCGTCGAGAAAGAGAAAGTCGACAAGGAGATGGAGCTCGTGACTACGTCATCTGTCAAGGCGTGTCAACCAAAGAAGTATATTTTTGACGACGAGTTCGGTAAATTTCTTTCACTTTTCAAACAACTACATATTAACTTACCGCTCGTCGAAGTCCTTGCCCAGATACCTCGATGTGTTGAATACCTCAAGGACTTGCTCACGAACAAACGCAAGCTCGAAGATGTTTCTGCTAATTGTCTTCGAGGGGAGTGCTCCGCCATCGTGCAAATGAATATCACGAAGAAGCTAAAGGATCCAGGGAGTTTCACTATACCTTGTCTTATAGGAAATTTATATATTCATAAGGCATTTGTTGATTTAGGTGCTAGTATTAATTTGATGCCTTATTCTATGTTTAGGAAGCTTGGTTTAGGTGAACCCAAACCAACTAGGATGAGTATACAATTAGCGGATAGATCTATTACATATCCTAGGGGTATTATAGAGGATGTGTTAGTCAATGTTAATAAGTTTATTATTCCAGTGGATTTTGTTATTCTTGATATGAGGGAAGATGAGAATGTTCCTTTGATCTTAGGGAGACCATTTTTAGCCACTGGAGAGACAATGATAGATGTTAAAAACGGCACCTTGACGTTTACTATAGATGGAGAGAAAGTAACATTTTGCATGGTGGAAACTAGGAATGATATCAGCAAGCATGAAAATAATTATTCCTATCCTGATTTTATTGATCAAAATTCTTCTATGTCTTCTTCAAGTTTATCGCAGGTTATCGAGAAGAAAGACACGAAGATAGTCGATGGAAGCAAAGAGGAGAACAAGGAGATGTGTTTGATCGACGGACCACCGCTTTTAGAGTTTGAGCGGCAGCCCAACCATTTCAGTTGCGATTTTCCCGAGGGCGGTCCAAAACCACCGATGACAGTCCCCTCCAACCGTTTTTCCAAACCACCTTGAACACTCACTCGACTACGTCCGGCTCAAGACGTTAAAGAAGCGCTTCTTGGGAGGCAACCCAGGTATTTTTATTTTTATTTATGTTTTAGGCATTATAAAAAAAAAGAATTTAATAATCTAAAACTATATATTAAATAAAATAAAAAAATAATAATAATAACATTAAAAATTTTAAATAGTAATAAATTAATTGCGAATATTGAGGATGGTCATAACGCAGAGTCTAGAGATGAGATAGGAACGATAGTTTTACTTCATAAAAGATGGTTACAATACCATTACAACGTGTGAAGGTCCAACACAAAAGCAAATTAAAACTGCGAATAACACAAAAGACAGAACAATAGTTTATTTTGCTTCATAATGGGGGTTACACACAAGTGCACCTTGTGATAACCCAACACACGAAAGCAAGTAAAACTCCAAACAAACCCAAAAGCAGAGCAATGCAGAGTGATAGCATATCTAAATTATGACGAATCCTTGCATATTCTTCACTCTCACGGCCTTGCTGCTGTCCCCAATTCATAGTAGCTAGCTAACCCAGAAATTCGAAAATAAGATTGCTGAAGACGTGGGTTTTATGGTAGATGATGCTATTATGTTGTTCTTCCAATGTCTATTTATAGACATGAATGGCACAAAAATATCATTATCATACCCGGCAAATCCATTAAATGATACAGACGAATTTTTGACTTGAGAATTTGACGCCGCGTGAGAAAGTGATATTTCCTTTGTCGATTATCAGATTTTTCCTCGCGCAAATCGTTCTCGAAAAAATTCGTCGATTGCGTGTCAATCATAGTTAAAATATATATTAAATAATAATAATCATAATACTTAACAAAAAAAAATCCGAATTCACGGCCTCGCGCAACAAAGTCACGGCTGTGAATGTCGATTAATTCACCCACTGCCGCAGTTCACGGCCTTTTGCTTAGGCATTCACGGCCATGAGTATTAAGGCCACAATCCCATGTCGCCTACTGCCTTGAGTCACGGTTATTGGTTATGACCTCACGGCCGTGACATTTTCGGGAATTAAAAAATAAAAATAAAAATAAAATAATATTATTAAAAAAAAAGAAAATACAAAGGTTGTCACGGCCTGTGTCTCATGAGTCACGGCCGTGACGTAGGCGGGCTTAAGCTCACTGCTTCTATTCACGGCCTGTGAATTGGAACTCACGGCCGTGAAGTGTTCGTTTTCAGCATTTAAACACGTTTTCATCTTATTTCTCTATTCGTCTTCTTCAACCCGAAATCGTCTTCCCTTTAATTCACACCGAAAAGTTCACACCAAACCGCCGTCACACTTATTCCGGCAACACAAATCGACGAATTTCATCTACCTAAACGTGAGTAAATCAAGAAGGTATATCCATTCTCTCTTCCGACGCTTTTATCATACGAATTTTAGAATTTTTCGAAGGTGAGATCGATTTTTAGTGTTTACATTGCTCTCTAATGAATAAATTTATGCTATAAATGTGTTGGGCTTGACGTATTTGTAGTTTTCGTGTGTTAATTTCGATTTTGGGTGAGGAACCCTGATTTTAAAATTTGGGGCTTATCAAATTTAGGCCAATGTGGTGTTTGTCTTGCTCTTTTATGATTAGATACTTGCTTTAAACACGATGGGTTTGCTCAATTTGTTCAATCGTCCGTCAATTTTCAATTTGGGACCATAAATCCTAATTGCAGTTTTGGGGGATTTTCGAAATTGTTGGCGAGATTGGTTGCTTTAATGGTTTTATTTGTTGTTGATTCATCGTCTAAAGTCGAAAGAATGTGCTTGGGTGATCGATTATTGCGATTTGAACGAATATTTTAGCATGTCTATTATGTGTTTGACAAAATGCCGCTTTGAATGTTCATATGTTCTTGTTTTAGAATTGTGAATTTGTCGCTACGTTGGTCAAGTCGAGCTGTGTTGATAATCTTTTTCTCGCCAACTAACATTTGGACTTCTAGGTACTATGGGTAAAAGTCGCTCATCTGCATCAACCAGTCGTCCACGTCGAGGCCAAGGCACGAGCCGCACGACGTCACTGCTAGAGTCTATGGGGCAGTTTGACGAAGGCCCGTTACAATCGGATCAAGGATACGCAGTTCATCCCGACCGATCAGATCGATCATGACACGCTGGCGAAGTATCACATCGACCAGCAAGTGGCCGGGTACGTGTCCCTAAGCAGATGGCTCGATTTCTTTCACATCGACGAGCCAGCGTACAAAGAGCTGACCCTGGAGTTCCTGTCCACCTTTGCCCACGAAGAATTCGGCCGGAACAAGATCACATGTCGGGCATTTAACACGGAGCGCACGGTGGACATCGACGATATCTGCCAGGCAATTGGAGTACGGGTGCCGAATTTCGGGAATCAACGCTCTCTGACCGACTTATATTACAAAGACTATCTTGTCGGCTCAGAGTATCGACAGGCCTGCTGGGCTGAGATTACACGACCTGGCGAGCCACCGTTCAGTGTCAAGACATCGAAGGCCTCGTCGCTCAGGAGCCAGGCCTGCTATATATCCACCGTCTCCTGACTACCTCGCTCACACAAGGGGCGACTCGCACGGCGTGATCGGCCTTCGCGATCTGTTCTACCTAGTTAGGATGCAGCGCGGTGAAAAGGTACACTTGGGAATGGCCCTGAAACATGCATTTGCGGCCCAAGCCGATGTGCGTAGTCACGGGAAGATCGCAGTGGGGCCATTCGTTACGAAGGTTATCAAGGGGCTTAATATGTGGCCAGCAAATCCACCAGAGATGACGATAGTGGGTGGGCGAAACCTGGTGAACGAGGAGATGATGTTGAAGATGAAGATGTTGATCAAAGCCCCCACCTGGTCCCGCTCGAACAAGGTCTACGTCTAGCACGAGGTCTATCGTGGGCAGACAGACCTGGGCGCCGAAGTTCCAGAGCCACTAGCTATCGAGGGCACGGGGCCATTCCCAGTTCACCCAGACACTGTCGGCACTTCCCATTCCTCCGGCTACCACGAGGGGGAGTCATCAGGGGTCGCTCCTTACGCGTCGGCCGCAGACCTTCACACACTGCGCGAGGACATGCTACGCTACCATGAGGAGGCCATACAGCGTGACGAGGAGACACGACGGCGCCAGGACGAGTACGAGCGTCGAAACAAAGAAGCTCACAAACGCTACCGCGAGGAGCAATAGCGATATGAGCTGGCTCTTCAAGCCATGGACGCCGCGATGAAGCATACACAGGAGTCCATTCGTCTCGCTCAAGAATCGATGGCTCACCTTCGACCGCGGCCACATAGCCCCCACCACCACCTTAGTTTTGTTTATGTTATGTTTTTCTGTTAGTACTCTTTTGTGTTGGTCTAGTACTCATGTTACTTGTGATGACTATGACTTATTTTGTTATCTTTTATTATTTCCTCTGTGCGTTTAATTTTCTTTTGAGTGTTTTCAGGAAACGTGACACGAATTCAAACTACGACTCAAAATATTTCAAACTCAGGTGCAACAACCATGCTCAACTACATCAAATGCTCTAGGCAGGACCATGCCATTTTTTTTCACGGGAGTCACGTTCTTTTCAACTTCTTTTACCTTCCTTTTATTTATTTTACACGTTGAGGACGACGTGCATCTTAAGTGTGGGGAGGGGGAATTTTGTTGGAAATTTACGTGACAATTTTTATGATGCGCTATGGTTATCGAATCTATAGAAGTCTGGCATGATTGTTTGCGTTCATCTCAAAGTGGATAGCATACTAGGGAGTCTAGTGAGCGATAAAGACATGCATCAGTGATTTAATCTTTTCAGCATGAATAGATATCGTGTTACTTTGAGAGATTCACACACATAACCCATGTTCCGCTGTGAGAGTTTGAGCTGACGAGCTTTTGCTCATTTTTCTTGGTTGTGTGAGTGCATAATTTACGTCTTTCTAGAACTTACTTGTTTGATACGCATTGAAATTGCTTGTAGTATGTTTTGTATTAATATGACGAAGGCATTAGGAAATAAGTCCACGGCCAAAGTTCCCCGACCACGACTGATCACCGTAGTGAGCCACTTTGAACCTAAGCTTATTTATTTCTCAAACCTCGTATATCATAACCCTCTGACCTAAATAAGCCTCCAGAGATCATCTGAACCAGAGTTAAGCGGAAGTGAAGGTCAAATGTCAAAATCGAAAAGCACAGAGATGACGGCCACCGGAATGCGAACAGTTTGTTGAAAAAAAAAAGAAGAAAAGAAAAAAAAAGAAAAAAAATGTGAAAGTGAAGCATGAGGAGAATAAGCTACTGTGAAGAAAAGAAAAGAACCTTTCCTTCGATAATATTCCAGTCTCGTGAATTCCACATCATCTTTCATTTTGAGACGTGGGAGAAGAAATGCTTAGTGGAACGCAGCAGAAATAAGAGGAATATGAAGACGGTTTAACCAGAAAGGCTAATTCTGGCGCGCTTTAGACAATGACATGAAGACCGACACGACTGCTACTCATATGTGATTCCACTACCACCTCATTACTATCTGAACCCATTTAACCCGAAAAAGACCTTCTGATTCATGCTAACTGCTTTAAGTAGTAGACGTGCGATTGACTTGCAAGCATATGGTTTAGACTAGATTATTGCATGAATTGAGCGATTCACCGATTTATTAGCCTATACACTGAGTGATTTGAGTGAATCACTGCGAGGTGCGGATCTCGATTAGTACTGCTAAGGAAATTCGTGTCGATAAGTGCTGATTTTTGTTGCGGTGTCCATAATTGCTTGCTTGATTCCATTTTGTGTTTTCCATCTGCTTTGGTGAATTGTGAATGGTCGTGCCGTTATCTTGATACCTTTTCTTGTTTTTAATTTGCTCAAGGACAAGCAAAAGCTTAAGTGTGGGGAGGTTTGATAAACGTATTTTTAATACGTTTATTGTTACGTTTATATGGGTTATAATAGGATATTTTTGGTTATTTCGTTCATTTTTTGGCTCTATTTACACCCATTTAAATATTGTAGGACCTTCAAACGGTTATCGAGCGACAAAGAACGAAAACGACGCAAAAATGATGAAAAATGAGGCTTCCAGCAAGTGTTCATGGCCGTGAATAGGCATGCAAAAATGGCCATGAACATCAACAGAATAGCTAGATATTCATCCGCCCCACGTCACGGCCGTGACACATCATGCGAGAAACCGTGAACGACGGCAGAGAGTTGAAGAAGGTTAAGTCACGGCCGTGAACCGTCATGTACGAGGCCGTGAACGCAGGCAGTAGCTCAAGTAACGTAAGACACGGCCGTGAATCGCCTCACAATAGGCCGTGAACCTGGACAGAGAGCGAAGATGGAGAAAACCTCAAGTGTCACGGCCGTGATTCTAGATGCAAGTGGCCGTGACTCTCTCCAGCCGCCGTCACGGACGTGACTCCTATTGTACGAGGCCATGAAGGGTTTAAAAAGGACGAGAAGTCAGCCTAAATGCGTAGTTCACGGCCGTGAAGGCCCGTTAAGTGGCCGTGAACGTGTCTAATTTCAGGGTTTTGGTCCAAATTCGATGCATAAAAGGAGAGTTCTTCTCAGAACTCAACCACAACTTGAGAGGGACGAAAACATAGAGAAAAGGAGAGGAGGAAGAACACTAGAAGTAGCCCCGTGATTCGAAGAAGCTCAAGGGACGATCCAACAATGCAGTCGCGCTTAGTCGATCGAGGAACGAGAGCTCCGCCTCAGAAACGCCGTATTCACTTCTTAGGGAAGTTTTTATGAGTTCTCTATCCTCGCTTCCTTTGAATCTCGTTGTTGTTTTGCCTAATATGAGTAGCTAATCCTCTTGTGTGTTTGGGAGTAGATGAACGTTGGGTTATGTCGTAGTTAAGGCGTAGGAAAATCGTGAACACGTGTATTCGACTATTTATCGTTCTATGATATTGCTTCTTTGTCTCAATATGTCTATGTGTTGATATGAATGTATGGTACATCGTTTAGGGCGACAGCTAAATAACGATTAGGCCGTTCATAGATGTTAGGATTCGAGTATAGGGCGACAGCAAATACTCTATCCTCGCCGTCTAGTAATCGCTAAACTTAGATTCCCACGAAATTTTAGGGCGACATCAAATCCGTGAGTGGGTAGGTAATTACTGTAATTTAGTCGATAATCACGTAGGAGCGATATTCCGTAACCTTAGCCGACAGCACCCAGCGGGATTCGAATCCCGAACACATATTTGTCATCTTAAGTCACTCGTATTATTTCTAGCTGTACTTTCTTAATCATCCAATCCTTTAAGTTGCTCTGTTAAATTAGTTCATAGTATAAACAGATCCTGCTATTTTATTTAGGCTAAATATCGAGTCGATAGGTTAATACTAGTATTCATTTTATTCCTCGTGTTCGATTTCGGATATTCACAATAGCTATATTACAAACTATAGGTACACTGCCTATCGCGCGTGATTCTAGTTATAATATATTCGTTTTAATTATTACTTGACGTACTTGCACAAACTTTTATTTAAACATACACGCACGCGATCAGGCCCGCTCGAATTGCGACAAAGTAAGCACTGCAGTTCTCTTCTCCGTGGGTTGTGGGACAGTTTCTTCCCGATATGGCAGCAAGATGATCTTAGTTTTTCCAAGAAAAAATGTATAGGTATTTCTCCTTCCATCGTGGACAGCTTTTTTGTCATATTGCCATGAAGGCCTCCCAAGGAGTATGTGGCTGAAATCCATGGGAATTACGTCACACCAAACTTCATCGTGATAATTCTTTCTCATTGAGAACGACACCAAACACTTTGTGTTAACCTTCACCTCATTCTTCTTGCTGACCCACGAAACTGAATAAGGCCTAGGATGTGGCTTAACTGCTAGCCTCGGCTTATCTACCATCTCCTGCGATGCAAAGTTCTCAAAACTTCCCCCATCAATGACTAGTGAGCAAACTTTCCCGTGTGTTCTACACTTGGTTCGAAAGATGTTGTGACGTAGCCAGTCTTGCTCCTCATCAAGCTTGTTTGTTGTCAACACCTTGTGTATTACAAGGCATTCGCCCTCCTCGGCGCTAATTTCTTCCCCTTCAGGCTCTGTATCATATTTGGGTTCAGACTCCTCCTGATTGTCCTCATCGTCATCGCGTACGATGTTGAGTTTCGAGCTATAATTTCTCTTCGGGCAGTCACTTATGCGATGGACAGGCTGTCCACACTTAAAACAGGTCGGGGACTTCCCTTGCTCGAAACATGCGGGTCAGACTTCGTTGCTTCCTCCTTGTAGCCGGGAACTTTTTCGAGGTCTGATTTCTGCACGCTCATTGGTTCTGTAAATCTCCTACCGCCTCGTCTGGAATTTTTGCTTCAACTTTCGTTGCTAATTGATATGCATCACTAAGTCGCCTTATTTGATGTAGCTCCACGTCGTCTCGTATTGACCATTTCAGCCCGTTAACATATCGAGCTATTAGTTGATCTTCAGAATCATGTACTTCGCTTCTCACCTTCAGCTTATAAAATTCTTCCGTGTATTCGAGAACGGTTTTCTTGCCGTGTGTAAGATTGTTGAATTGTGTAAAGGCGTCTTGGGAAAAATTCACAGGGAGAAAGTTCTCGGGCATATCTTCATCTTTTCCCAAGAAATAATTTTGATTTTCCCTTTTCGCAACCACCTCTCCTGAACTTGATCCCACCACAAGGATGCAAAGCCCCTTAGTTTGGTCGCCACCAGTTTTACCTTCTGGTTTTCGGGAATATTTTTGTACTCAAAATTTTTTTCGATGGAGCTAAGCCACTCAAGGAATTCTTCTGGTTGCAATCGACCATGGAATTCCGGAATTCCATCTTTATAAAATCAGAATATCGCTCGATCCCTCCGGCGTTATTATTTATAACTGCAAAAGGGTTGACGTGCTCTGAGTCGTCGTTGGAATCACCATGCACGGTGCTCCATTCGCTAGCTTTATAACGCTCGAGCCGCACTGTCAACTCTTCAATCTGCCTTTGAAGTGCATGGATTTCATCATCACGATCGTTACCCCTATTTCCACGTCCACGAGCATCCTTCCACCCCATCGCATTGACATGGTTGAAATAACCTTGGAGCCGTTGTCCGGGCTCTGATACCAAATGATGCAGAAGGTTGTATGATGGAGATTGGAACTTGTAAATGGCTAAGGAAATAGATATGTTATTGATGATACGAACCAACACAAATAAGGTCTGATAGAGCTTAACAACTCACGGTTGATAAGGCTTACAAGTAAATTTATATCGAAATCTAATCATTCACTGCTTATTTCCTACTACTTTTATTATTCTCACAGTCCAAGTCAACATATTATTTAATATTTCCCAAACATTCATGCTTAAGTTGGTCCATCTTCTCTTTTCGTTGAGTGGCACTTCCTTTACTCTAACCCTCCACCTTCTAGCCCTGCGTCAATATCTAACTAGACATTGAAAAGTAAGTGTGAGTACTTTGGTTTTGTTAGCAAGTTAGGCTAATTTCTCGAAAATCTCGATTTCTTTTACGAATGTTATGCCGTATCAATTTTTATTATATAGTATACCATTGAACATATTGTTATAGTACTTAATTCTTGATTGTTATAGTACTTAATTGTTGCACTCAAGGTCATATGTTGCATTTGATTCGGTTGTGGATATCTTGATACCAAGAATGCTTTGCAATTTTTGTACTAGTGTAATGTTGGTGGATGTATTAAGACAGCATTATGGCTAAAATGATGTTTTTTATGTCTGTAATTTTTGTACGATAATAATGTCAAAAACGATTCCAATAGCGTACTGTAGCGCGCTATAGCGTGATTTTACTCGAAACGCGTTAAAGCGCATCAAGTTTCGCATTTTTCCCGAAAAGCGTGCGCTATATTGCGCTATATTACGCGATATTGCGCTTAGTTACTATTTTCCGCAATATTACGCTAATTCACGCCACATTCGCGCTAAACCTCAGTTCTTTTCCTTCTCGATTAGTTCTTCCCTATCAATCTCTCTCTAATTCTCTATTTTTCTCCTTCAATCTAACTTTCTCGGATATAAATGGTTCGCACATAAGCTTTTGATAAATACACGTAAGAAACCGCTTCGTATCCGGACGGGATCTTACACTTAGTGACGAAGCTAAAATCAATTGAAGAATGAGCGTCTTTTTTTTTCGACCTCCACGCAGGTAAATCTAACTAGACATTGAAAAGTAAGTATGAGTATTTTGGTTTTGTTAGCAAGTTAGGCTAATTTCTCGACAATCTCGAATACGAATGTTATGTCGTATCAAATTTATTATATAGTATACCATTGAACATATTGTTATAGTACTTAATTGTTGCACTCAAGGTCATATGTTGCATTTGATTCGGTTGTGGATATCTTGATACCAAAATGCTTTGCAATTTATGTACTAGTGTAATGTTGGTGGATGTATTAAGACAGCATTATGGCTAAAATGATGTTTTTTATGTCTGTAATTTTTGTACGATAATAATGTCAAAAACGTTTCCAATAGCGTACTGTAGCGCGCTATAGCGTGATTTTACTCGAAAACGCATTAAAGTGCATCAAGTTTCGCATATTTCCCGAAAAGCGTGCGCTATATTGCGCTATATTACGCGATATTGCGCTTAGTTACTATTTTCCGCAATATTACGCTAAATCACGCCACATTCGCGCTACCTCAGTTCTTCTCCTTCTCTATTAGTTCTTCCCTATCAATCTCTCTCTAATTCTCTATTTTTTCTCCTTCGATCTTACTTTCTCGGATATAAATGGTTCGCACATAAGCTGTTTGATAAAATACACGTAAGAAACCGCTTCGTATCCGGACGGGATCTTAGACTTAGTGACGAAGCTAAAATCAATTGAAGAATGAGCGTCGTTTTTTTTTTCGACCTCCACGCAGGTAAATCTAACTAGACATTGAAAAGTAAGTGAGTATTTTGGTTTTGTTAGCAAGTTAGGCTAATTTCTCGAAAATCTCGATTTCTTATACGAATGTTATGCCGTATCAATTTTTATTATATAGTATATATTGGCAATATAATATCAAGTGGATGACCTAGGAGTAATAAGGCGAATCCCACAAATTATGGAGTGATAAGGGGGATTAGGTCAATCCACTACTTATGGAGAAATAAGGCGATATCAATCGGAAGATTTAGTCAAAGGCTATGAATGGTATCAAGGATCCCAAATAGTAATATATTCTCTTACATATGGTAGTCTGGTCAATAAGGAAAAGATATCTCTCTATTTAGTGCTCATTATTATGATTGATTGTGATTGATTCTGCTACGATGTACTCTATATATATGCTCATCGTTTGTAATAGTTTTATGCAATCAGTCAATAAAATATTCAGTAGTCTTTTCTCGATTCCAATTCTTCTCTTGGTATCAGAGCCTCTTCACCATGGCTTCCCTATCTCTAAACGTTGGTAACTTCGTCACGCTAAAACTCACCCCAACCAACTATCCATTGTGGAGAGAACAAGTATTAGGCTTGGCAGAAAGTCAAGACCTAGTTCATCACCTCGAAAAAGACAACCTAATTCCATCCAAATTCACTACACAAAATCCACAAGCCTCAAGCTCAGAAACAACACCCATCAACACAGAAACAACACCAACTCCAACAAAAGAATTCATTGCATGGCAAAAGTCTGATCGTCTTCTTCGTGGCTGGATTATTGGAACTCTGTCCGAAGAGGCCCTTGGACTTGTCATAGGGTTAGACACATCAATTGCAGTCTGGACTGCACTCAAAGAAGCCTACGCGCAAGACTCTCAAGAGCGAGAATTCACACTACGACAACAATTAACCTATTTGCGCAAAGATGAAAGCAAATCTGTTGCGGAACACATACGGACCTTCAAAGGGTTATGCGACAATCTTGCCGCAATCGGAAAGCCAATCCCAGATCAAGAAAAAGTATTTTGTCTTCTAACAAGCCTTGGACCTCAATATGAAACCTTCACAACAACAATGCTGAAACCCCCACGACCGACGTATGCTGAAGTTGTTTCACAGTTACAGAGCCTAGATCAACGCCGAAGCTGGTTCTCAAATCAACATGATACTTCGCTCACAACGCTCACACCGCATCTAGCCTTCTACGGACATCAACAGACGACAAATTTCAAGCCAAAAAATCCAACTAACCAGTTCAATTCTGTGGGCCGTGGTTTCCAAGCACAACAGTCTCGTAGCCAACCCCAAGGATATCCCAATACACAACGCAAGCCGCCTCCACCTGGACAACGTCGAATGACTACTGCAGAGAGCGAACTATACCGTGATGCAATTTGTCAATATTGCGATAAGCCAGGTCACGTTGCAAAAATCTGTTGGTGGTTACTGAAGAAAGAAAATCAGAATAAGGAAATCCCACAGGCACTAGCGGCGCTCACACTCGACAACTCCGTAATTGATACAGAATGGACATCAGATACCGGCGCTTCTAATCATATGACCGGAGAACCAGGTATGTTAAAGAATATCCATAAATATAACGGATGTGACTCGATCGTTATTGGTGATGGATCCTCGTTACCCATAACAGGTATTGGTAATTCCTTGATTAAGCAAAAAGATAAAACTTTACCGCTTGATAATGTTCTTTTTGTTCCAGATCTTAAGAAAAATTTGCTTTCCATCAGTCAACTTACATCTGAGTTCCCTGTTAATTGCGAATTCTCTAACACTAATTTTTGTGTAAAGTCACGGAGCACAGGTCAACCACTCATAACAGGGACACGCAAGGGTAATTTATACGTCCTGTCTAATGAGCCAGAAGCACATTTTTCTTATCGTTTCAAATCTGGCACATCAGAAATCTGGCATCAACGTTTGGGTCATCCGCAATCATCTGCTGTTCATTTATTAAAGAATAAAGGTCTTATCGATGTCGTAGGGTCTTCGAAAAGAAATCATTTATGTGATAGTTGTCAATTAGGAAAGTTAAGCAAACTACCATTTAGTTCATCTGAGCACTCAACTTCTGATATTTTTAATAAAATACATTGTGATCTTTGGGGTCCCGCTCCTGTTTTATCTATTGGAAAATTTCGTTATTATGCATGTCTAGTCGATGATTTTTCAAAGTATACTTGGATTATTCCTTTAAAAAATAAATCTGACTTTTTTACTGCTTATTTAATGTTTGAAAAATACGTTGAGCGATAATTTAATAAGAAATCAAGGTCTTCCACTCAGATGGCGGGGGTGAATTTGTTAATTCTCAATTATCATCTCACTTTCTTACCACAGGAATTGTTCATCAAATCTCATGCCCCTATACACCAGAACAAACAGGTATGGTTGAACGACGACATCGTATTATACGAGAACTAGGTATGACGATGTTATTTCACAGTCATGTTCCACTATCTTTATGGGTGGAAGCCTTTTCAACAGCTGTTTTTCTTATTAATCGTCTTCCTTCATCGTCTCTTATGTCTGAAACACCGTTTTTCAAATTGCATGGAACTCATCCTGACTATAGTTCTCTTCGAGTATTCGGTTGCAAATGTTTTCCATACACATGGGACACGAAAAATAATAAGTTTGATCGATCGCATGCATGGGCCCTGACTAAATCCGTTTTGTGTGTTTTTGCAGGATACAGCGAAAAACATAAAGGATATAAGTGTTTTCATCTCTCTAGTCGCAAGTTTATTATTTCTCGACATGTTGCCTTTGATGAAAATGATTTTCCTTTCAAATATAATAAAAATTCTCCTTCGAACTCCCACGTTCATAATTTGTTTGACTCATGGCTAACTTCTCATGTTAGTTCTGAATCAGGTATGACCTCGCAGGATAATATCTCACATCCTAACTCTAATATCCCGCTCCCAGTGATTGTCACAGATGTTTCACAAGGTGACCCAACGCCATCCTCTGATGATATTCTTGATGAAGCCACACCTGAATCTGGCGAGTCCTTAGCACCTGATCTAACAACTCCTTCAGATATGCATGTAACTGATTCCACAACTATATTGTCTGAGCTGCACCCCAGCCCTCCACATCAACAGCATCATATGACGACCCGCTCTCATCATGGTATTTTTAAACCAAACCCTAAATATGCATTGAACATTGTTCTAGCAGCGTACCTCGTGAACCCAAGACAGTTAAATCAGCGCTATCACATCCGGGATGGAAAGCTGCGATGCTTGACGAACTTACAGCCCTTCATCAAAATAAAACATGGCGACTTGTTCCACGAACATCCGACATGCATGTGATTGGATCAAATGGGTCTTTAAGACTAAGCTGCGACCTGATGGTACACTGGATCGCCTCAAAGCTCGCCTAGTGGCGAAAGGTTACCATCAAATTAATGGGCTTGATTATACAGAAACTTTTTCACCTGTCATCCGTCCAGGTACAATTCGCCTAGTTTTAACTGTTGCTCTTGTCAAACACTGGCCAATCCGACAATTAGATGTTAAAAATGCATTTTTACATGGCTATATCAATGAAGCTATTTACATGGAACAACCGCCAGGTATGTCTGATTCTCACTTTCCAAATTATGTTTGTAAACTTGAACATGCTTTATATGGACTTAAACAGGCACCTCGTGCTTGGTTCGATAGGCTTAGCAAATTTTTGCTTTCATGTGGCTTCTTTTGTAGCCTTGCTGACCCTTCTCTTTTTATCTGTCACTCTAGTAAAGGTGTTCTTGTCTTATTGTTATACGTTGACGATATGCTTCTTACGGGATCTTCTAACGATATTGTCACTTCTTTTATTAAAACATTAAGCTATGAATTCTCGATGAAGGACCTTGGACCAGTTCATCACTTTCTAGGAGTTGAGATATCTTCCACGTCTAATGGGTTGCATCTTTCTCAATCACACTATGCGCTTACCATCCTGGAGCGATCCAACATGTTAGACTGCAAACCCATGCCAACTCCGCTCGACGTCAAGTTACAACCCTCGACTGATGCGCCTCCTCTCGAAGATCCCAGCCATTATCGTGGGATCGTGGGAGCACTTCAGTATTTGACTCTCACGCGTCCGGATTTGTCTTACTGTGTTAACTATGTCTCTCAGTTTATGCATGCACCGACGATCTCTCACATGAAACTCGTCCATCGGATCCTTCGCTACCTAAAGGGCACGATCTCCACTGGTTTACATCTCACTTCTACAACTACTCTCACATTGTCAGCTTTCTCTGATGCTGATTGGGCAGGATGTCCCACGACACGACGCTCGACTACTGGCTATTGCACATTTCTCGGCTCCAATATTATTTCTTGGTGTGCTAAGAAGCAACATACTATCTCGCGCTCCAGTACCGAAGCAGAATACCGTGCTATGGCTAATACAGCAGCCGAGCTTACCTGGCTTACCTACATTCTAAATGATCTCCGCATCCCCGTTCAACCGCCACCAACGATCTATTGTGACAATATCAGTGCTTTGTACATGACAGTCAATCCAGTCTTTCATGCACGTAGTAAACATATCGAACTGGACTACCATTTTGTACGTGAACGTGTTGCTATTGGGCTACTTGTTACTAAACATATTCCTTCGACGGATCAAGTTGCCGACCTCTTCACCAAATCGGTCTCGAAAGCTACACTGGCTTCGTTTCGCGCCAAACTGTGCCTTCAACCTCGGCTCAGTTTGCGGGAGGGTATTGGCAATATAATATCAAGTGGATGACCTAGGAGTAATAAGGCGAATCCCACAAATTATGGAGTGATAAGGGGGATTAGGTCAATCCACTAATTATGGAGAAATAAGGCGATATCAATCGGAAGATTTAGTCAAAGGCTATGAATGGTATCAAGGATCCCAAATAGTAATATATTCTCTTACATATGGTAGTCTGGTCAATAAGGAAAAGATATCTCTCTATTTAGTGCTCATTATTATGATTGATTGTGATTGATTCTGCTACGATGTACTCTATATATATGCTCATCGTTTGTAATAGTTTTATGCAATCAGTCAATAAAATATTCAGTAGTCTTTTCTCGATTCCAATTCTTCTCTATATACCATTGAACATATTGTTATAGTACTTAATTCTTGATTGTTATAGTACTTAATTGTTGCACTCAAGGTCATATGTCGCATTTGATCGGTTGTGGATATCTTGATACCAAGAATGCTATGCAATTTTTGTACTAGTGTAATGTTGGTGGATGTATTAAGACAGCATTATGGCTAAAATGAAGTTTTTTTTATGTCTGTAATTTTTGTACGATCAAAAACGATTCCAATAGCGTACTGTAGAGCGCTATAGCGTGATTTTACTCGAAAACGCGTTAAAGCGCATCAAGTTTCGCATTTTTCCCGAAAAGCGTGCGCTATATTGCGCTATATTACGCGATATTGCGCTTAGTTACTATTTTCCGCAATATTACGCTAAATCACGCCACATTCACGCTAAACCTCAGTTCTTCTCCTTCTCTATTAGTTCTTCCCTATCAATCTCTCTCTAATTCTCTATCTTTTCTCCTTCGATCTAACTTTCTCTGATATGAATGGTTCACACATAAGCTGTTTGATAAAATACACGTAAGAAACCGCTCCGTATCCGGACGGGATCTTACACTTAGTGACGAAGCTAAAACCAATTGAAGAATGAGCGTCGTTTTTTTTTCGACCTCCACGCAGGTAAATCTAACTAGACATTGAAAAGTAAGTGTGAGTATTTTGGTTTTGTTAGCAAGTTAGGCTAATTTCTCGAAAATCTCGATTTCTTATACGAATGTTATGCCGTATCAATTTTTATTATATAGTATACCATTGAACATATTGTTATAGTACTTAATTGTTGATTGTTATAGTACTTAATTGTTGCACTCAAGGTCATATGTTGCATTTGATTCGGTTGTGGATGTATTAAAACAGCATTATGGCTAAAAGTAATCTTGATAGCAATGGGTCTCTCCGGTACACCAGAATCCGTAGAGAACAAAGGCTCACACAAGAGCACACAACACCTCAAAATAACAAAAGCCGACAGAAAACTAAAAACCGCAAACTTGGACCAAAGAACTATAGACCATGCTACAAAACGGCTATTAATCCAAATCTACGATATTCTACACTTTCTTTGTCCAACGACTTGAAGCCCTCGTCTTCATCGGAAGGGGCTCCATTGGGGGAGAAAGGGCTCCACAATGAGAGAAAAAAGCTCCTGACCCAATGGTCGGGAGAAAGGGCTCCACAATGAGAGAAAAAAGCTCCACGCGGGAGACTCTCTAGTGGACGGTGGCGAAAAGTGGCAGAATGTGGTGGTGGTGGGTGACGGCGGGGGGAAAGGCTGTTGCGTCGAGGCGGCGGAGGCTGCTGTGTCGAGGCGGTTGCAATGGGCGGGAGGCTAGACGACAAGCATTTAAAAGAACCAGACAAAGAGAAAAAATAAGCAGCCCGAAAAACACAAAAAGCCACAGCCTAATGTAGGACGATGAGCTTCCTACGCCTCCACAAACCAGAAGGAAGAAGAGGAGTGGTTCGTCGTCCTCTATGA
Source organism: Craterostigma plantagineum (assembly GCA_027422505.1). Taxonomy (NCBI): domain Eukaryota; kingdom Viridiplantae; phylum Streptophyta; class Magnoliopsida; order Lamiales; family Linderniaceae; genus Craterostigma; species Craterostigma plantagineum. The sequence continues at coordinate 26,292,887 of JAPQWV010000003.1, read as the reverse complement.
GCGCTGTGAAGAAAACACCCAAAAAATTAAGAACAAAACACACACAAGAATCTAAAATCTAGAACCTAAAAAAACAAGGAAAGAAAAAGGCCTCCCCATCCTCCATAGATGGAGGAGGGGAGGAGCAGTTTTTTGAAGGTGACGGTGCTAGAGGGATGGCGGAGAAAAATAAGAGAGAAGTTAGGATTTCCTAACTCATAGTTTTGAATTGTAGCAAGTTACTTTTGAAGAATAGAGATGACTCTTGCCCAGAATTCAAGTAGATAATGATCATTGATAATTAAAATGACCACCAAGTAACGTATATAAACTTAGCTTGGCCAATAAGCCCAAAATCAAATTGAGTTGCAACATAACAATATCCAGAAAAATTTGCTCAAACTGAAAAACAAAATCAAAGAACAAACCAGATACACAGTAGCACCAAGAAAACAAAACTCCTAAAAAGCTAGAAGCCAACCGACATCGAGCTCGTGCAAAATTTGAAACTTTGCAATCATTAGAGACTTGGTGAGCATGTCGGTCGGTTAGATTCGACACTAATCTTCTTCATAAGAACTGCACTATTTGAGAAAATATCTCGATCGAAATGATATTGGATGTCAATATGCTTCGCCCTCTCATGATTCATTCGGCCGTTATTCAAATGGACCTCATTTTGGTTATCTCAAAACACCACAAGAGAGCCAAAGGAAAAAGACATCTCACCTACAAATGCTTTAACGCAAAGTCTCCTTGATAGCCTTGATTAGAGATAGAACTGCCAAAAAGGTTCGCAGTCAGCCAGCCCGCCCTGGCACAGTGGGGGAGCTGTTAATTTAAGGCCCGCCAGGAAGCGGACCTGAAAGGGCAAGCCTGCGTAGGTTGCGGACTTTGGCAGGGCGGGCCCGCCAATTATTTATATTAAATAATATATAAATAAATTATATAGGTTCTTTAAATCTGAGTCACGATTTGAAGTTTAATAACTTAAATAACTTATTAAGACTTTGAATTTGATTACAGATAAGTTTCGAGCTTGAATTCTTAATTTTTCATATATTTTTTAATTTTTTTTACTATGGGGCGGGCCTTGATTTCTCGGGCTCGCCAAATACGGGCCAGCACATGCCTGTCCTGCCGAATAGCGGGCTTTGCTGGGCTATAGGCCGGCCGGTTTTTCAGCTGTAATTATTGCCATATACTCGGCGGTAATTGCGAGTGAAATAGTTGGTTAAAGTCGAGACTTCCCCGCTTATTGCATAATCTCCAATGATAAAAACATACCTGGTCAATGATCTCCTCTTCTCTATATCTAGAATCCTCGAGTCGAGCATCAATAGAACCTAGCGGAAAAGATAGTAGTATCATCACCACAGTATTAAGGAAAAATTATAACATAGGAATACAGTTCTCTATTACAGTATTACTTAATATGAGATCATACCTTAGAAACATTGGTCGTCACGGACTTTATAAGTATCATAACATCAAGGAAAATATTGTAACATATTTAGTTGTTGGTGGTGATGATGAGTCAAGTAAGTGCTAATGAAACTGAAATAATGCAGGAGTTGAGGGTATATGAATATAAGGGACAGTTTGGATGTGGTTCTTGGGGGAGTCAAAAAGATTTAGCCAAATTATGGATAAAGAAGATATCTATCGTTTTCTTTCTGTCAGAACAACAGTGTACATGAATAGGTGCATTATATTTGTTATGGAGTTGCTTTCTCCAACAAGGCTTACGTACATTGTTGCTACGCTCTTATTCTAACAGAGGGTAACACAACAAAAATACTTGTATCAATTATTTTTTCTTTACGAAAAGAAGTTGAATATCATTACATTGTTGGACTCGGATCTCGTCTCGAAGCTCTCAGGGTCAGCTCTCATTTGCTTTATTTTATTATAATTGCAAGCTGAGAAGTAACCATCGCATCTGCAAAATCTGCACTCTCATGCTAAAAGACTGCATTAATCTCAGCTGACAAAAAGCTAGACACTACATATTAATTTATTAAGCTCCGCAAAACAAATACCAAGATCAAATCATCTTATACCAACAAAAACCTCGATCATCTTATATCCATGATTACAAAACGTTATAATCTTGTCCAAAAACATGCACAGACAATTCCAAGAAGACAAACTTAATTATGATGAAGAACAAATAGACCAAAACAAACAAAAAAACGCACTACAACCTCGCTCAAAATGATTAACCAGCTAATAGACTTCTCTTTCAATGCAAAACACTCTATCCTATAATGCATCATCTCTCGTAAATATAAAATAGATACATATGATGATCAACCATGGACTAGCCCAGATGATATCGCCATTAGCAGTATTGCAGCTTCCTTTTCGTCTCGAGGAAAAACTCGATGAAGCCCCAAGTTATTGCTCAAATTCATCAAGAAATCTTCTATGCCAACCTTCTTTTGGCAGTGATCATTGGACGTCGACAATTCAATAATTTTTTCAGTATGATGATCAGCCACTGTGCTGCTCTTGAATCGTTTTTTCAAAGGCGATGATGAAGAACTTAGATTGTTACTTTTCACTGCCTTCTCTTTGCGGTGAATTGTTTTAGTCTTCATCGATCTCTTCTGCTTAGTTGTGGTAAAGACCATATCGCCCGCGGCGGCTGCTGCCATGGCGGCCCTCCTCGCCTTCCTTTGTCTTATCCCACATGCGTTGCAAAGCGACTGTTAAAGAAGTAAATAAAAAGGCATTATCAGTTTGCTAATTTTTGTTACTGATATGAAATAAAAAAAAAAAGGATCATTTAAGTTAAAGAAGGGTTTACTTGCCTTGGGGCCATTGGGACCACTTCTCCAAAGAGGTGTCTTTGATGTGTTGCAATCAGTACAAACCCTAACTGGGCTCATCATCATCATGTGATGGTTATGTGGGGGACTTTCGTTATTGCAAGGTTCGAAAACCTCCGAAGAAGAAGAAGATGAAGAAGGAGAGTACGATGATCGTCTCTGAATTATCTTTTGATCCCCGATCTTCTGAACGATTTTAACCGAAACACGATCCGTAGTACTTCTTTTCTCTTTCTCTAACATGTTTTCTTGGACTTGATCTTCAAATCTGTTGAAGAACTAAGAAAGAAACGATTGATCTCAGAAGATAATTTCATCATTGATCAACCTACCATACCCGGCCTTGGCCTATCAAGGCAACAATTGGAACTTACCAAAGTCAAGGCTGCAAATAAGGCAAAGATCAAGGAGTTAATCTTATCAAAGAATCGGATGTTATAATAGGAAAATATAGAGAATTACTGCTCTATTTACTCCAACGGCTACTTGCCATCTTTATCTATTTTTTGTAGTATATATAGGCCACTTCCTGTAAAACGAAAGTATAACGATTATTCTATCAATACAAGAACAGTTTCTACCCTATGAAAATTCACATGGTATCAGAGCATTAAGCTCCTAACCAAATTCCGCAACAAAAAAAAAAAAAGAACCTCAGAAACTGCAATGGCAGATCTACCTACCGGGACCAACCTTCAAAGACTAACTACTATCTTGCTAAATGAGAGCAATTACGTGAATTGGGCTAGGGCAATCACGATTTGCCTCAAAGGAAAGGGACAGTGGGATCACGTCTCAGGCACAGAAACAAGTACAACCGCAGAACAAGCCGCGGGAGAAAAGCAACCATCGACAAAAACTGATGCTGCCTGGGAGATGGTCGACAATCAAGTAATGGCTGGGCTCGTAAACTCAATGGAGGGACGAATCGCTGAGCTATTTCTGGACTCTACAAGTGCTCGGGAAATGTGGGAAGCGATCAAAGCAATGTATGGTAAGAAGAACAATTTCGCTCACGTCTTTCAGCTCAAAAACGAAATTGCTCGACTAAAGAAGCAACCAAATCAAACGTTTACTCAACACTACGGGATGCTAAAGGCTAAATGGGACGAACTCGACATCTACCAACCACATACCACCGAGGAGGCCAAAATAAAGGAACGAAAAGAGCAAGACAGAGTCTATCACTACTAGCGAGCCTAGATTCATCCTACGAACAGGTTCGAATCCAGATCCTTATGGGAACAGAATTACCGACAGTAGCAGCTGTGGTGGCCTCAATCGAGTCGGAGGAATCCCGAAGAAAGGCGATGAACTCAGATTCAACCACGATCGAAAGCCACGCCATGAGCGCTAAAGGTGGAAACCCTAAATCGCGGCCGGAGACGAAGGGAGCGCCGAGCAAGCCTAGATGCGACAACTGCAAAAAGGAAGGTCACGATCGGAACGGTTGCTGGTTCCTCCACCCCCATCTCCGGCCGAAACGCGATGGGAAAGGCAGAGCGACAGGAAATCGCGAGAAGCAAGGGTTCGTCGCCCAGTCAGAAACCAGCGAGGAAACAAATTGGGTTGAAAAATGGGAAAGAGAAAAATGGTTGAATGATAGGCTCAAAGAGATGTTGGCTGATCCCAGGCCCAATCCAAATTATTACGGGCCAACAACATCTATGACTGATATTCCCAAAGCACAATGGCCAGAAAGTGGAATGGCAGATCGGGTCGGGCCAAGCTCAGCCCATCAATCCACTAGTCATTTTTCGGGATACTTTAATAAACCAGGTAAACACAGCACAGGTATTTGTCCAACTTCTCAACACTTCACTGGCATGATTAATACTAGTTTAAATAGTTTACGTAATTTTTGGGTAGTTGACTCGGGTGCGTCTGATCATATGACTTATGATATACATAACATCTCAAATCCATTAAGTCCAAAATCACGCAATCTGTAACAGTTGCCAATGGGAACAAAATGCAAATTGAGAAAGTTGGAACCTCAAAATTATTCTCAAAAAATCTTCAAAACACGCTATACCTACCAAAGTTAACCTCAAATCTTCTCTCAGTAGGACAACTCACTAATGAACTAAATTGTAATGTAACCTTCTCACCAGATAAAGTAATTTTTCAGGACCGGAAAACAGGGAACCTGATTGGTGAGGGGATATTCAAAAATGGGCTCTACTTAGTCGAAACCAACTCAAAATCTTCACATGCCAACAATGTGGTACATCAAAGAATGGGGCATCCTTCCGACACAACTCTTAAAAAGTTATTTCCTTCTATTTCTACTAGTTCATGCGATGTATGCAAATTCGCTAAGCAAACTCGATTACCGTTTTGTCGATCTATGAATAAAACTAATAATATATTTGAGTTAGTGCACTCGGATGTTTGGGGACCAGCCCCTGTAGACTCCTACAACAACTTTAAATATTTTATAACTTTCATCGATGATTACACTAGAACAACATGGCTCTATCTACTAAAAAATAAATCCGAAGTTTTTTCAAAATTTCAAGAATTTTCAGATTTTATTGAAAATCAGTACAATAGTAAAATTAAAGTTATCAGAACCGATAATGGAACTGAATACCTTAATAAAAACTTTCTAGAATTAATAAAATCCAAAGGAATATTACACCAAACTACTTGTATTAATACTCCGGAACAAAATGGAGTATCCGAACGAAAAAATAGGCATTTACTCGAAATGACAAGGTGTCTACTATTTCAGTCAAATGTACCAAAGCGTTACTGGTCAGACGCAGTTCTAACTGCAACTTACCTGATCAACAGACTCCCAAGTGCTCAACTAGAGTATAAAAGTCCATTGGAAATCCTATTAAAACGAAAACCCAAAATTGAACATCTCCGAGTATTCGGATGTACATGTTTCGTTCATATAAGAAGGCAAGATAAACTTGACACTAATTCTATCAAAACCATATTCCTAGGATATTCTTCACAAAAAAAGGGATACAAATGTTATGATCCAAGGAAACAAAAAATGTACATTTCTAGAGATGTAATATTTGTTGAAAATAAACCTTATTACACACATGAAAACCTGGATAATACTAATCATGAAGACCGAGATAACATCCCACTTCCTGAACTTCAACCATCAATTGAAAACCAAATTCATGCGACGATACCAACAGAAGAATTCAATCCAAGGGAAGAACAAATTCATGAAAACGATGTAACAACATTTACTTCAGGGGGAGAAACAATAGAATTACCAAATCTAAGAAGATCGACAAGAAATTCTAGACCACCTAATAGACTACGAGATTTTGTAACCAATCAAGTAACCTATCCAATCCAGAACTACATAAGCTATAATAAAATTTCACATTCACATTACGCTTTCCTAAGCAACATAGATCATGAGATTGAACCCCATAGTTTCGAGGAAGCAAATAAAAGACCTGAATGGAGAAAAGCCATGACGGAAGAACTAGAAGCTCTCAAAAAAAATCAAACATGGGATATTACATCTCTCCCAAACAATAAAAAACCTGTTGGGTGTAAATGGGTATACCGAATTAAATACAATAGCAATGGTACAATTGAACGATTCAAAGCACGACTGGTAGCTAAAGGATTCACGCAGACTCAAGAATAGATTATGAAGAAACTTTTGCCCCAGTTGCAAAAATGAATACCGTAAGAATTCTTCTATCGGTGGCTACCAACTCTGGATGGAATATTTCACAGATGGATGTAAAAAATGCATTCTTACAAGGTGATCTGGAAGAGGAGATATACATGACACTCCCGCCAGGATATCAATATAAAAAATCTCAAGAAAGACCTGTATGCAAACTAAAGAAACCAATATACGGCCTAAAGCAATCTCCACGAGCATGGTATTCAAAACTGAGTCGTGCACTTCTTGATTGCGATTTTTCTAAAAGTTCGGCTGATTCATCCATGTTTACTAAAACAACTAACCAAACTATAATAGTGGTACTTATATACGTAGACGATATCATAATAACTGGAAATAACATTGATGGGATTAACGAAGTTAAGGAATATCTCAAAAACAAATTTGATATTAAAGATCTTGGACAACTTAAGTACTTCTTAGGAATAGAAATTGCTCATTCACCCAAAGGGCTCTTCTTATCTCAAAGGAAATATGTTCTGGATCTTCTAAAAGAAACTGGAAAAATGGGAGTTAAGCCCTCAAAGACTCCCATGGACAGTAATAAAAAATTGAACTCCGAAGAAGGAAAATCACTAAAAGATATTCAACAGTATCAAAGAGTGGTAGGGAAACTAATTTATCTAACAGTTACACGGCCTGATATATCTTTTGCTGTTAGTTGTGTTAGTCAGTTTATGCAGGCACCTCGGACCAGCCATCTTGAAGCTGTCGAGCGTATATTAAAATACCTTAAAGGGAACCCAGGTCGAGGAATCTGGATGAGAAGAAATAGAGCTTATGACGTGGTAGGCTACTCAGATGCAGACTGGGCAGGGAGTTTTGATAGAAGATCCACTACCGGTTATTGCACATTCGTAGGAGGAAACCTAGTCACGTGGAAAAGCAAGAAGCAAAGCGTAGTAGCTAGATCAAGCGCTGAAGCAGAATACAGAGCTATGGCTTCTACAACAAGTGAGCTTGTGTGGATAAGACATCTTTTGGAGGACCTAAAGATAAAAACCGATCAACTGATGAAAATGTTCTGTGATAATCAAGCCGCACGACATATAGCAACTAATCCCGTCTTTCACGAGCGGACAAAGCATATTGAGGTGGACTGTCACTATGTTCGAGAAAAAGTACAAAGCAAAGAGATAGAAACCCCATACGTAACAAGTAAAGAACAACTGGCCGATATTTTCACCAAAGCAGTAGACGCTCGATCCTTTGAAGACATACTCATCAAGTTGGGCTTAATAGATATATTCAAGCCCAACGTGAGGGGGAGTGTTGAAGAACTAAGAAAGAAACGATTGATCTCAGAAGATAATTTCATCATTGATCAACCTACCATACCCGGCCTTGGCCTATCAAGGCAACAATTGGAACTTACCAAAGTCAAGGCTGCAAATAAGGCAAAGATCAAGGAGTTAATCTTATCAAAGAATCGGATGTTATAATAGGAAAATATAGAGAATTACTGCTCTATTTACTCCAACGGCTACTTGCCATCTTTATCTATTTTTTGTAGTATATATAGGCCACTTCCTGTAAAACGAAAGTATAACGATTATTCTATCAATACAAGAACAGTTTCTACCCTATGAAAATTCACAAAATCTCTTACCCAGAATCAGTTTAAAGTCATTACAGTCAGCCCTATTCTTGATCTCGGACGAGTAATATCCATCGCCATACGCATCCTATGATTGAAACAGAAGTACACAAATCAACGATTTGCTAAACAAAAAATAAAAAGTATGTCCAAAAACAAGTTCTTGACAATCATATACCGATAGATAGTGACCCTCATGAGATAACCCATGACTGTGATCGCCATACATAGTCATATGATTGGGCTTTGAACCGAAAAAGGAAGGTGATGAAGAGTTATTACCAAAAGGGATTAACTGTAGTTGGTGATTGTGATCTATGTCGTAAATTTGGTGTAGAGGATAAGGCGAAGGAGCTGAGTTTAGGTCCATCTTCGGAGCGAAAAACAGGTGACAGAGAGCAGTTTTGCCCTTTTGTTATTATAAAAAGAAAGTTCGAGGATGTAATGATACTATTAAGAAATGAGCAGTGCTCCTAAAAGCTGTGTAATATAAGGCATGCATATATAGGGAGAGGAGAGAAGAAAAGAAGGCAGCACATGACATGACAGAGAGGGGCGAATGAAAGATTCACGTGACTTCTTCATAGCCAAACAAAATCAAGTTAGAAGACAAAAGTTCTTAAGGGCGAGAGAGCAGAATGCTACCACACGACCATTTGACAGAACCCTATCTTAAAAATATTTATTCCGTCTTCGATCATGCTCATTTAACGGTAATATTTGTTTATTTGTTACAAGTGAACAATGATGGATTAAATTAAATCTTAAAACAATACATACGTACCCCGATTAACTTTGTTAGGGTTTCATTTACTTCGTCGATCTTAGCAAATAAGAAATATGTCAAAATAATTTTACTCATCTAAAATGTTAACCTGGACTGAAACTTTAACTTATATTTTAAGTACGCAAAAGCATGACTTTTTTGTTACTAAAATAAAGGTTTTTAATTTGCAGTCATTATACTCGATAGTTGCAGAAAAACAAAGGGGAATTTACAGAAAAATATCTAATTATATAAAAAGTTGCAAGTCTCACTGTCAATGTTTTTTATATGTATGTACCTGTTAGAATAATTTTTTTGCACACTGGTACCGTCCCGCCACAAGGTACGTCATATAAGACATTTAGGTACCATAGAGAAACGTATTGTGATACATAATACAGTGAGAAATGCTACATCATATAGCACATTAAGATCGCATATAGAAACGATATAGGTACCATATAAACGCGTGACGTGGTACGTAATACACATATGAAAAGGTACGTCAAGACTGAAAAAATGGTACACACAGTTAAACGGGTAATTATATAAAACATTTTCTGACATGGGTACTGACTTGCAAATTTTTTATATAAATGAGTATTTTTTTGTAGATTAACCAAAAATAAATCACTAACTTAATACATGTCCGAATAATATTAGGCTTTTCGTGATTTTATTATTAATATAAGTTCGAATCCATGATCATCAATCATTATTTAATAGCCAAGTGGGTCGAAATATTTGAAGACACCATAAAAAAATAAGGCAAAATTATCAAAATGAGTCACTAAGTATTCCCTTTTTGGATTTTGGGTCACTATGTTTGACAGTTACAAAACTAGGTCACTAAGTATGTATATAGTAACAAAATTGAGTCACTAGTTACAAAACTAGGTCACTAAGTATGTATATAGTAACAAAACTAGATCACTAAGTATGTATATAGTTACAAATTTGGGTCACTAAGTATGTATTAACAAAAAAGAAGTCAGTGACCCAATTTTGTATTATATACATACTTAGTGACCTAGTTTTGTAACTGGCAAACATAGTGACCCAAAATTGAAAATTGACATACTTAATGACCAATTTTTATAATTTTCCCAATAAATTATGATGTTTTTAACCAATTCTTTAAATAATCAAATTAGTGACTCATAAACCGACTTCCCAAAACTATAATTTGGTAGATTTCAAGAATGTTAAGTGACAAAGAGTCCTTTTATGTTTTTCCGGTTATTTTATGAAATTTATTTATAACGGCATGATTAATGTTTTTTCATCAAATTTTGTTGAGATTATAATTTGGATTTTGTCCCACATCGAATAATCCAAGCTCTTTCATCTATGTATAAGAGGCATTCTCCTCCTATCACCAATTAGTTTTAGAAAGGGCTCCTCAATTTCATATATGGTATCAGAGCGAGTTTGATTCTGCTCAGTGTGACCCGATTCATAGGTAAAAAACAGTTAAATGATAAGAATAAATAAACAATAACAGTAAAATAATAACAACTACGTAATTAGCATTAATTAATAAATGATTAAACAATAAAAAATAAATAATTAACAGAGTGGATGACCCTCCCATTCAAAAAAATCATATCCATGTTTCTGAAAAAAATGAACTACATTACAATCACATACCGAAAAAATGGAGAAAAATAAACTAAAAATTGCTCATCTTGCAATGTCTACAAGAGTGAAATCGACTACCAGGTTCTTTTCCGACCATGAAGTTCTCAAACCTGGCAATACAAGCCGCTTTGGATGAAGCATTGAGACATATTCCTACGTAAACTGATCGTAATGAAATGAAGTTGTGAGAAAAAATTGGGTCCAAATCATCAATTCTAGCACATGAATGTTACCAGCAAAATTGTCCTTAAATTGCTTTAATTATTAAATTTACGGGACTGAAATCACCGCGCTTAATTGTGGTGTCCCGAAATCTCCACCCTTCCAAATATACGGGACTAAAAAATTAATTAAGCCTACATTGTCTATACAGTTTTGATGACACTATAGTGCCGATCATCATATCCCTGATATAGATGAGATGAATCATTATAATCCTGCGAGCCGATGAATACTAATTCCTCATTTTGGAACAACATACAACATATTATAATCAATTTACTATCAAAAGGATACATATTAAAGTAATCGTATCAAGTCGGAAAAGGATTGCTTTGCTACAAATAGTATCTTATTTTAAGTCGCGAAGTTTTATTAGTAACATGTAAATTAAGGCTAACTATGGATTCCGATTGTTTGTTCTAACATACATAAAAATGAGTTACGCTAATTCGGTAGGTACACAAACAAAATAGGTTGCTCCCCGACTATCAGTTAGTTTTAGGATAGGAAACCTAAATCTAATATTTCATATGTTCGATCGGATTCGCATTTAGGAAAAGGATACTGTACAAAATGCTATGATAACTAAGGGTGGTAAACAGGTCGGGTTGCGGTACATTCGGGTTCAACCCGTTTAGTAAACGGGTTGAAACTTCAACCCTGACTTGATCTATTTACTTAAACGGGTTGAAATATTGAATCCCCGACCTGCTTTAACCCAAATATAACCCATTAACCCGTCAACCCGTTTAAAATAAAAGAAAAAAAGAAAAAATAACTAAATAATCATAATTATAAACCGTAATTAAATAAAATAATAGAGAAACAAAATAGTTGTTTTTCTAAAATCAATAACAATTAAAATTCCAAATAATACAAGTCATATAATTAAATAAAAGCAGTATATTTTATTTCTATTGAGGATATTTTTAATAATTATATTATTCGGGTTAAATGGGTTGATAAACGGGTTGATTTCGTGTTGAAAACTCGAATCCTAACCTGACCCACATAATATTCGGGTTGGGTTCGCGTTTACCCATTTACTTAAACAGGTCGAAAATGCTAATCCAAAACTGTTATTTTCGGTGTTGTTCGTCTCGGGTTGGCAGGTCGGGTTAGTTTTTTTTTTTTTTTTTTTCGGTCCCGAGGTATCCCCACACTGCCCGGCTATGGGCTAATCGCCACACACTCCAGAGGTGGGACTAATCCCCGGGGTCAGATGGATACATCCCAAACCCACCCAACAACGATAGTCATGGGCCTAAACCCATGGAGACTTTCCGAAGTAATGTGGGAGGTGGGGTTCGAACCCCTGACCTCCTAATCACATGAACTTTGGATGCCTCAGCTTCGCCACTAGAGCCAAGCCTCATTGGCGTTAGTTTTTAGCACCCGATAACTATTTTATCCAGACTAGCATTTAATACTATGTACGAAAGAAGATATTGTCCAACCAGCTCTCCTTTGCTAACGGAATATAGCAATAGTCTCAACGATACAACATCCATGTCTAGAAGCTATTCAAAATTCGAAACAAAAGAACTTATTGGATTTTTTAATTTTTTTTTAACTCTATGCGAAATGTATGACATTTCAGGAAACTCTATAATACTATTAAGCTCTAAATTGTTTTAGGCAATGTAAACGAAGAATGAAGTGTCCTATTTGTAGATGGTATTGAATGTGTTGAAAAGATGCTTTTTTTACATGGTTGGTGATAATTGTTTATTTTTAATTATGGATCCTTGCATTCTTATGAAATGTTGCTTTAAAAACTTGGATTTATCAATTTTATTTTCACAACAACTAGATTGACGTTATTTACCTCGCGTAGTAAAATTAAATAATCTCATTTGCTGTCTAAACTAAAGATAGTTGGATCATATATACAGCCAAAAGCCAATCAAATGCTAGCAGGCAAGGGACAATGTATCCCTTCCCCACCCATAATAATATTATTATTGCTAATGTCTAAAATTGAGAATGACTGCATACACACACTTTTCTTGGCATCTCATTTTCATATCATATTGTTCCATAACGAAACGTCTTTACCCTATCATCCCTCGAAAATGGTCCTATATATGAATCGCTTGTAAAATCATTTAATAAGTTTATTTCACTTATTCGTCTTTCAACAGAGCAAGAAATTTGATTACAGTTCTAGGTTGTGGAAACATGTAATAGTTAGACCATTTGGCCACATGAATATTATAAATGGAACTTTTGGTTTAACTTTTTTATTTGACGGTCAATTATGTGATTTTAATCAGATGACCAATGCCAATAACACCAGCTAACACATGAAAATAAAGTACAATGTTCAGACAAGAGTAATAAAATATAATAATATTATAGCTTCTCCTTCACTGAGGCTCTGATAAAAAGCATTCAGGCCTCTGTCGCACTTGTCATTACTTGAGCTGTTAAAAATGGTTCCGTCTGGGAAATTCGGACAATGATGAGATTTCAGGACAAATTGTTTTATTAGATCAAATCGAATTGAGTTCAACTATTTCAACAAAAATATCTCAACGAGTTTTGTCACTCTTCGTTCAATTATACCAAATTTGATTTAAAGTCTCAAGTAATTTCATAATAGGCTAAGATTGAGAATAACAACAACCCAAACAATGGTTTGAGTCAAATCCATCCACTAAAAGAATGGTTCTAAAATTTTTATTATGAAAATCTTATTAAAAGTAGAGGTAAAACTGACTACAGAAACCAGGAAATAAAAAACGTGTCGCAGTCCTAAGTGCGTCCGACGTAATGTATATCGTACGATCCCATTGCACATTACTCACTGTGATTTATGTTTTATTTAACTATATATAGTGTTTGCAATAAAAATCACATAATAAATTGGGAAGACTTCGCACACACACAGTAGGGTTTAGGTTAATGTGATGACTAGGAAAAAAAAGTAGGGTTTGAATGAAGCTGGCATAGTCTGAGAAAATTTAATCACGATCGCTCTTATACTATCTCAATAAAATAGTATTTAGCGTCCCTTGTTAGTCAAATGATATATCTCCATTAATAATAATCTAGAGATGATGGTACATAGTATAAATATATTTCTGATCGTAAAGGCGGCATAAATAATCCTAGGATAATCAACATACAAATAGAAACTATTGCAGATTAGCCGAAATATCCATATGTCCCCGGAGTAGAGCTGTCAAAACGGGCTTGGGCCCGCGGGCCGGCCCGCCCCGCCCCGCCAAAGTGGCGGGGCGGGCTCTGAAATTTTAGGCCCGCCTGGAGGCGGGCCTGGGCGGGTAAGCCCGCGGCGGGTGCGGGCTTTGGCGGGGCGGGGCGGGCTTACCGCGGGTAGCCCGCCAGAATATTTAAAAAAAATATTATTTATTATATAATATTACAAATATAATAATAAGTACTTAATAACATAAATAGATTAATATTAAAAAGTTTATTTAATTAAATATATTTTCCTTCATTTTCTTATTTTTTCTAATTTTTATATTATTTTTTTTCTATTTTTAATTTTTTTTTTTTACTTCTTCCTATTTTTAATAAATTTTTCTTATTTTATTTTTTTTAATAACTGGCGGGCTAAGCCCGCCAGGCCCGCTACCCGCCTGCAGGCGGGGCGGGCCTTCATTTCCTAGGCCCGCCATCAGGCGGGCTTACCCGCCCCGCCCCGCCAGTGGCGGGCTTTTGGCGGGTACGGGCCGGCCCGCCCCGCCGGCCCGTTTTGACAGTACTACCCCGGAGACAGACTAATAAATGAATAAATAAATAAATAAATAGTACATCTTTGAGAAAAATCAATATTGTCTGTGTATTTGGGAGATCTTAAGCAGCACAAGAGTGTCGAATGGTGAAGAGATGCGCTACGTATGCAGCTTAACAGTCACTCTTGGGAAAATATTATTATCCTAAAATATTGTTATATTAAATATTATATTATCATGTCCGCTGGTCAGTAGAATCGAATGTATGTCCAAATGCACGTAGCTTTCACTTCGCTGTTTCGAAATTTGAGGGGCCAAACAAAATTAACAATTATATACAAAATAAAAATTTGAATTAGTACGCCAAGTGACAGCTCTGTAAAATGTCAAACCTACGATTATTATCTTTTCTATTCTTTATGTTTCGAATTTTTTTACCTTGCCTTGTGATCTCAGTATTGAATAATTCTCGAAGACATGTATTTCCATCACTAAGTATTTGAGAAATAAATATGTATGTATGTGTGTATGATGCTATATAACACAATATTTGTAACCAACTTTGATGATGATTGCAACTAGAAAATGTGACGAACAAACATTCAGAATCGAAAGGTCCAAGAAGCCAAACTCGTCCCTTGATCCCTAACCAAAACGTCCTAACGACAATGAGTAACATGTGAATATTAAGAAAAATAAATAATAACGCAAAGAATTTTGAAATTGTTGATATTATGCTCGAGTTTGTATTTGTTGAACTCTAAAAATCTTACTCGACTAGTCGAGTTAATTCATACGTATGTTTGGTCGTTAGTAAAACTACCAAGCACCCACTAGCTAGGAAAAACAACTTGAGGGATATTGTCTAAAAATTATGGGCTGTGCCTGAAAATGATGTTTGGCTAAAGACAATGTGTGGAAAGTCGATATAACAATTTGCATCTGTCATGATACTAATAATAACGTTTTAGTAGGCGATATTTGTCATTTTACGATCAAGTTTCATTAGTAACAACTTTCATGTCTAATTAGATTCCAATAGTTTCGCTTCGTTATTGTATATGACACACTGACTATTTTGAAATCTTAACTACGTTAGCTCCCAATCATACGTAAAACTGATTATAATCCTACGTTTGATCTTTAAGTAAATGTGAGCATGAGACAATTTGATAACGGAATTCACATTTTTACCTTTGGGCAGATCGCATGCATGGGCCCTGACTAATCTAATCTACGACGTAGCCCCGCCCAATAAAGCATTAAAACCACCAAATGCGTTATCATGAAATGTAAAAACTACTGTCCCAGTAATTTATGGACATTTGGGGTGTGGCACGGTTTTTAAGAAACTGAATATTTTAATAATTTAGTACAATTAAAAGGTAAAAAAGTGTATATTTTGACACGTCTTTTAAGAATATTTAATATTATATTGATTGTTTGTGATGATTTTTTTATTAAATAAGGAAATGAACAAAAGATGTGGGACGCCCGATTTAGTAAAATGTACAAAAGATAATGGGACGAAGGGAGTATATATTATCCCAAGAATGTTAAATGACCTTTGAAATGTATAGTTGGGCTTTTCGGTGAATCTTATAGGTCGTGCTTCATAATAATTGGGCCATTTAGGCTATTAATGAGTATGGGCCATAATTATTATGTTAATGATCATTAGGCCCGTCATATCGATCCAATCTTGAAGTTTTCGATTATGGGTATTGGGTCACAAAATCACACAAACTACGATAGTCAAG
The DNA here is from genome assembly GCA_027422505.1 of Craterostigma plantagineum. NCBI lineage: Eukaryota > Viridiplantae > Streptophyta > Magnoliopsida > Lamiales > Linderniaceae > Craterostigma > Craterostigma plantagineum. The sequence continues at coordinate 26,276,708 of JAPQWV010000003.1, read as the reverse complement.
GAGTTGAATTGTAATCGAACCTTTTGATCTCTGTATGGAAGTATTAAAAAATTCGGCCCTTTTTTCTTGAGGATAACTTGAGAAAAAATTGATCCCTTGATTAATAATGCACGTTGTGTCCCTTGTATACGTACTAATAATCATTTTTGTAACTAGATTTACTTTATCCAACTAACATATAATTATATTCTTACTATTGTTTATCTATTTTATTAATGTTCATATCATTAGAGTAACTTTCTAATTTACTTGATATGTCAATTGCGTCTCTGTCTTCCATTTAGTCTTTCATGAAATAACGACATATTTTTTTTAATTACAATTTACTCCTTTATGTCTTTAATTCCATTCTGATTATTTAAAATTATTATTAAACTAAAATCATCAATATGAACCAATTTTAATTTCATTGCACAATCGTGGAGTGGGCTAAAATACTAGTTTTAATTAGTAATGAGACCGTTAAGGTCTTTCAAGTATTCAACCTCGGATACAAGACCATTTTAAACAAAATAAAGTAAAATGACTTTAATATATAACATTAGTTTCTAATTGAGAATAAATATGAAATGTAGACCACGTGGAATTTTCTTTGAGACATAGAGCTGGGGTTTATCAAATATTTATTGGTTGGTGATTTACCTTGATGAGGAAAATAAGAGGGGTTCGTAGCTGAAGATTCCCTAGGTTTTCCGACGATATATATAAAAAATAAAAAATTATATTCCATCGTTGAGTAGATGAAAAACTGAATCCCATAAAAAAATAATATCCAATAAAGAAAGTTCAAGAAATCGTGTATTTAAATATTTAGATTAATAGTTTTGATGATTGAATTTACCAGTCAAACATAGGTGAAACTGTGTAACAGTCAGCATATCATCAGCGCTACCAGAAATCGGATCAAGACTGCTTACCGGAACTACATTGAAGATCGACTGCATGATACCGAAAGTGCCACGCTGAACAGATTCAAATATAATCAAGGTGCGGCAAGTTGGAGACTTCTGACAATCATTTAATACAAGGCTGCCGACTAGAGCCAAGTAGTCAAACCGAAATGAATAAAGCAAAGGCACAATGCGGACTGCTGCGAGACCGGGCAGATCCATTTTAGGTAAAGTCAATAAATGCTCTGTCTGGTACATGAAGAGCTATCTCACAACGGCCTTCCACTTCAAACCCAGCTATAAATAGAGGGGAAGCAAGCTAAAGACCGAGTTTTTACAGACGAGAGAATTAGCTCAAAGCTTTCAAAGCGAAGAATATAACTTAGGCGTTGCCATCACTGTACTATAGCAGATCGTTTAGTAAGTGATTTTTTCAAGGGGCTGTAAAAAGCTCTTGAAAGAGACGGACTGTAAAAAGCTGTCTAGAGGTGTCTAGGAGTTAGCATAATATAGCTGTGAGGGTTGTATTGAGTCAGTCTAGCTAAGGAGGTTGTACGACAAATGTTGTAAACCGAGGCTTCTAGTGATATTTTCCTTGTGGGGAAGAAGGAGAGACGTAGGATAATTTGCTCCGAACTTCCAGAAACAAATTCTGTGTATTTCGCAAACACACACGTATCACATCTCACATCCAGTCTTTGTTCAAAACCAACCGGTTTCTTCGGCACTAGTCGCATACAGTAATATCAAGCACCGGTATTGAACTTAACTGGATCAATAACCGAAAATAGACTTAATAAAACCGCGTGTTTATTCATCCTCCCTTAACAAGTGGTATCAGAGCGCGTTGCTTGATACTCACAATATACTAACGATGATTTCATCAAACAAACTTCTCATGTTTAGCAGGGAAAACTTCCTTGAATGAAAGATCAGAATAATTGACTCATCTATGCTCACAAGACGATGAGATGTTGGACGTAACTACGGGACTGCTCGTGTTGATGAAGGTAAATCCACGAAATGCGGTACAACCACAGAGCCACAAGAAGTCCCAAAGGAAAGGAGTGAGCAGACTGTAGCCGAGGAGAAAGGCAAACCGCGATAGTATTGCCAAAGACACCTTGTTCAAAACATTGGACATGGTCATATTCAACAGAATTGATTCTTCTTTGGACCGTGATCATATTAGCACTTCTCAATCATCTCGGACGTCGGTCATGATAGTTTAGGCTCATAATTTCCAACAGATACAATCTTGTAAACCCAATTTACAGTTTGGAATAAAAAGCTTTGGTTGCCTTTGTTTTTCGCATTCAAGATTGAAGTTCTTAGATCAATTCACACTCACACTTAGAAGAGAGAATTGCGATTCTTGGGCGGCTGATTTCCCAACAAGTGATGTGGCGAGTCGTTGGAACGAAGCGCGACGAAGATGACTGCAGAACTGATTTTGGTCTGTGGAAGATGAAGATGATGACGACCCTAACGGAAGAGGCGTTGAAACCTGAGAAAGAAATGGAACCGAAGGATATGACGCAAACGGCCAAGAGGAAGCTTCCAGAACGAGCCTATTCAATTTGATCTTATGTCTTACAGACCAAGTGCTGCATAGGTGACAACTGATTTGAGAGTGTCGACGGAGTGTGAATTGTGATCGTTGAAACTTTTAAAAAAAATCACGAAATATATATTTGCTACGGTGTCTACCTACCGTGAGCAATCGTGCACCTTAAGCAAATCTCTCAAATTTTTCCTTTTTTCGATTCTCAACGCCGTTAACACCTTCGTAGACCCTCTTATAAAACCTAAATCACCCTCTCCAACACGTTAGAGTTTTAAGAAAATTCATTATTTATTATTCACATGTAGACGGCGTACCGATGTGATGATTTTCTAAAAAATTAACATGTTGGAGAGGGCGATTTAGCTTAGCAATGGATATGAGAGGGTCTACGGAGGCATTGACGACGTTGGGAATCGAAAAAATGCAAAGAAATTTTCTTATGGTGCTCACGGTATGTGGGCACCATAGCAATCTATATATATGTCGTCTAAATATCCGAGATAATAAGGGAATATCGTACCTGTATATCGGCGGGATTATTTATTCTTCATGTGTCTCAACGACATGGAAAACTGTTAATTGAAACTTCAACCCTGACCTGACTTGTTTACTTAAATGGGTTGAAAGAATCCTAACTCGGCCTGCTTTAATCCAAATATAACCCATTAAACCGCCAACCAGTTCAAATTAAAAAAAAAAGCAAAAAGAAAAAAATAATAATAATCAGGAATATAAACCCAAATTAAATAAAACAATAGAGAAACAAAACAGTTGTTTTTTTCTAAAATGAACAACTATTAAAATTCCAAATAATACAAGTCATGTTATTAAACAAAAGCAGTTTATTTTATTTATATTAAGGATATTTTTAATAATTTATATTATTAGGGTTAAATGGGTTGATTCGGGTTGATTTCGTGTTGAAAATTCGAACCCTAACCCGACCCACTTAATATTCGTGTTGGGTCCGGATTTACCCATTACTTAAACATGACAATACTAATCCAAACCTCCTATTTTTTGGTGTGGTTTGTGTGCGGATCGGGTTGGTTTTTAGCAGCCGTGGTTTGAATGCTTGTAAAAACCAGTAATTGATTTCGTTTTCATGACTAATGATTACATCGATGAGAATAAATTGCATCACAATTTTGAGGACTTATTATTTTTCATTTCCAACAATTTCAAACTAAATTTTCTTACAAGAAATTATATTTGCTTAATCAATTAATTATGTTTGTATGCTTGATATCATTATGGAAATATATATATGTATCATAATAAAATATTCAAAATTCCCAAAAAAAATATTCAAATTATTACAATTAATAAGCTATTGGGTTAAATTCATATAACGATGATATTAAAAAGAGAAGCACAATAATAATAATAAATAAATAAATAATAATAATAATAACGTTGCCTTGTTTGCTTTATTAAAATAGCACACATCAATTGTTCTTTCAAATGAATTATAAATTCAGAATGAGATTTTTAAGTTTTTTATTCAACTAAAAAATTTAAATATCTAGTTAAAAATCAAATTTATTAGTAGTAAGCCCAATTAAAAGAAACCCATTAACCATAACACAATTAAAGACAAATTAGGGTTTATTTGTCTTCCATATTCTTCATCTCATGCCACCATCACCATCCCCAATTCTCCTCTGAATCTCTAGGTTATCGGTTTTTTATAACACTATTTCCTTCGTTTCAATTCACATTTTCATGCATTATTTCGTCGAGCATTCATGACCAAGTTCGAGATGCTGAGATCGTTTAAGATGGTATAGAGCCGCTCCAAGGACGGCTCCCCTGTGGGGGTATCGGGATTATCCATGGCTCGCGCTCCCCGTCCCATCCAGTCCCCGTATGGATCCAAAACCACCATGAGTTTGACAATTTTAGCTTTGACCTATAATAGGTCTTCGGCTCGCCATATCTATGTCATGGGGCAACAGAAGAGGGGAGCTTTTGTCCAAAAGGCGCTTTTGGATGGAGTATAATCCAGACTTATCCTTTGTGAGATATCACAATGAAGTCTTAGTTTTCTTCCCCTCCTCTTCTATTACAGAAGAAGAATCTTCTAAAGACAAGGCTATTTCTATAGTAGATTCTAATCTACTTATCCTTGAAATCAAACTAAAATGAGAGGAAAAATAACCTCTTGTATAGGATATGGAGATGCTCCCATTAGTTTTAGTAATATTTCCGATGGTATCCGTAATGATGGTCGAGTTCAAATTTCTAATATAAGAAAGCCTAAGGGAAAGATCGAAAATCAAGAGTTAAAGTTGAGCATCGATAAGCTGAGTGGAGTTTGTAAGTTGTTTTATTTTATCGTTCACCCCTAAGTCAAGCACCTCATATATATTTGCCAAATTTGAGATTAATAACATTCCATTATTTTTAGGCATCTGAGTAATAATATGGTTCAATCACATGATAGGGTTCGTACCATCCCTTAGCCTGCAAGTACAGCAAATCATGCATTATAAAAACATTTCCTTGATTAGAACTCCATAAATCGGTACTCTTAGACAAAATTATTGAAACAGATAATTGGGGATGTAATTTATTAAGCAAGACTGATTTCTAGACGAATTTCAAATGTTTTATATGTTTTCCAATTGTCTTTAAATAGGAAGGGAAGGGACAGCTCTTGCAGCTGTGTGGTATTTGGAACTCGAGGATTAGTTTGAGTTATCATTGATTAATTTACTGACAACGATGCATTAACTTAATTAGTCACTATAACTAATGATGTCCAAAACCGTGTTTTTTTAATGTTGTGTAAAGCTGTCATTAGCAAACTGTGTAGGTCAGTTCCATCTCCTCTCACAGGTCATCACTCTCATATCATCTAATCAATTTTTTTTTTTTTTTTGGGTCCATCTATGAATTATGAATAGATCAATTTGATAACTGTCAACATATTACTCAAAAGGCTCAAATTATAGATGGAGTATAATTGAAGTAACCCTAATCAAATAGTTTTAGCCGCCCTCATTTTATTTAACAAACCCTAAAATCAAGAAATACTACAACTGTTAACATCAAAAGTGTCTGAAAACTTTTCATTTTTTAGGTATTGAAATTGAAATAATAAATCAGTGTGCTATATAAACTAAGTACTTTGTTACCAAAGTGATATATATTTATAAAAACAGCGTAAGAAAGAATGAATATTGCCACAATGATTTGGGAGCTAATAAAGATTTCCACTTATACATGAAGCTAGAATTTGCTGAAGAGGGTATGTTTTGGAGTTATATTTTAGTTTTGAATTTTGATTGAGGACAACGTTTCACGTTACAATAAGTAAACCGTTTTGTCTAAAAGAACATAATGTGTAAACAACACACATTCCATATCCATTGTAAAATGATGAAGACAATAATCATACTATAAAGACTATGTTTATCAATGATCCGGACAACCGGTTGTGTAATATAATTAAATAAAATAAATCAAACAAGTAAATATTCCCCACAACCTCCCACAACCCGGTTGGTGGACCAACCTGGTGCACCAACCGGTTGTGCACAGTTTTCAAGACTGTTTTTGTGATTTTTATTGATTTTTATGATACATTTAATTATCTATTAATTTTTTTTTTTACTTTTTACCAAAAAATGTACGATTTTTTTCTTTACAAATAGAGACTAATATTGCTATATTTTGAGTCACAATTTTAAATTATCTATTTTTCTATTACATTCTATAAACTATCATAATTCATATTATTTTTCTATCTACACTGCCTAAAGTATCTAAATTTTATATCATATAATGTAATCTATTTTAAACATTCAAATACTACTAAAAATAATTATAAACATAAATATGATAGGTTGTGTTGGGTTGTTGCACTACAAAAATAATCATTTTTAGTCGCAACTTATTTCGTCACTATACGTAGCAAAATTGTCACTATAATAACCTGGTGATGACTTTACATGTTGTCACTGTGTCGTGACTATATACATTGTCACTAAATAAATTAGTGACGACTAGCATACTCATCGCTATAAATCGATGTTTTAGTGATACAATATATCATCACAAAAGACACGTGCTTTAGACACGTGAAGTTCCCGCCACTGTTAAGTGATGCTTTAGTGACATGCCGTTCTCGCCACTATAAACCTACCTTTTAGCCTCAAATAAAAATTGCCACTATATATAAATCTTTTAGTCACGCACTATTTTATCGCTATAATTAATCTTATAGTCAGATACTACTGTTGTCACTAGAAATTAAAAATTGCCACTATAAATTTTTTAAAATTTAATCATTATTATAATTAAATTAATTAATAAATTATCGGTATTTTGTGAAAATTGATTTCTAGCTATATTTTCATTTATAGTGATAACTCGTAAATTCATAGTGATAATAACATTCTGGTCGTTTATCATGAAAAGCCAAATTCACATTTCAATATATAACAAATGCAAAGGCTTCACAAATAAAACTACGCCACACAAAACCACAAGCAACAAAAAGAAGACCGGGGCCACATCTATTCCATCGACATTGCCGCCGCGCCAGTGGAATTCACCACGAAGACCCTAACCCCCCTCAGTCGCCTCCGCACAGACGGAAAGAACACCAGCACGCGCCCGATAACACCTTCGAGAACAGCGCCGGCGGTGCGTCAGATGGGCCGAAGCAAGAAACCATCTATGAAGCTTCCCCACATACTCTCAGATTCGAGCTTCGCTTCTTCTCCACCGCACGACAGCAAATACGGCGGCTACGCATACGACGCCAGAGCTAAATCTACCTACTCAGCCACGCCGTCGCAGACCTCCTCCTGTGGAACTGGGATAACTTTTATCCGCCGCCGGATTCCGAGTACTTCAACCGCACAACAACAACAAAGCCCATTCCGAAAAAAATGAAGACGACTAGTGCAGAAAATAAAAGAATCCAACTAACTCTGATATAGTTACAGTTTCTTTTGGATGGCCGTGCTTTTCCCATTCAACACGGTTTTTCAGTCTGAGTTGGTCATAAAGGTGAGAACCTGTTTGAAATGTATTAGCACAGAGAAACTATGGTTTATGAAATCACCTTACCAATGTCGATCACCAAACTCCACAACCAATGGACATATAGTAGTCGATTGTCATTTGTTTCTCATTTTCTTCATGAACGAATGTTTTCTCAAGCACCATATATTAAGAGCAAAGTTAAGAAAGAAATTATAATGAAATTGAGATGAAATGAAATTCACCTGGAAACGGAATCGGGGAAAAGCGAATCGAGACGCAGCAACCGCCGACGCCGAGCTTGTGAAACTGCTGCGACTGCGGTGGGGTGTACCCTGTGCTTCAGCTGTTGTACGGCGGTGTCGTAGCTGGGAAGGCGTGAGATTACCGAAATTACCCTCCAAATTCATCTGCTGAAGCTGTTCCTCCGCAATTCCCAACGCGACTCGACTAAAAGACAAAATAAAATTGAGACTCATCACACGACGCCAGAGCTCGAGGTCGACCCAAAGCACGGCGACGCCGTTTCGACCTTAATCGGAGACTCCGACACCGAACAAGGCTCCTGATTGCCATTACTATTAATCATATTGTTGCCGGCGGTGGTTTTCATTTTGCAATCAACCTTCTCCGACTCGTTCCGATTAGCCTCGTCTTTGATGTTATTACGGCTATCCACCTTCGACAGATCCTCCTCAAGACCTAGAAAACAGTTAACTGACGAAGATTTCGAAAATCCACGATCGGACGCTGGGGAATCGAGGAGATTTTGCCGAATCGCGGAGATTTTGCTGGTCGGCGGCGGAATTTTGGCTAGGGAAGACGAACAACCTAATGCGGCCGTTCGAATTGGGCGACCTAGCGATGCCCTCGTGCTCATCCAACATGTTTTCGACGTCCTCTTGGGTGGTGAGTGAGATGAGCGATGAAGTTCACAAAGACGTCAGTTTTATGAGTAGTGATGAACGTGGGTTTTAACAGTTTTTATTTTTAGTACGTATTAATTATATATAAAATAGGGAATATTTTTTATTGGTTGATTCAAAATTGACGGACGAATACAAAGTGACAGTTTTTTATCAACTTATAATAAGATAACCTACCCATCGCTGAGATAGCTCTGACAGTGACAGAGAGTGAGAAACTGAGAACTGAGTTCTTCAGCGATGGAATCGATTGTGATTGTAGGGTACGAATTGAGAGAGATGTGGTTCATAGTTATTGGAATTGAAGGTTTGGGAATGAATCACCCATAGTGACAGCCGACAACGACACAATATACTTAGGCTAATTAGTGATAATTTATTGTTATCAGTAATTTAATTATACTTTTAGTGATTATGTCATATTGACACTAATATTTCTATCGATGATAAAGTGATGATATTTAATGTTATCATTATTTTGCTTTGCATTAATGACACCGTTATGTTGTCACAATAGGTCGCCAAGTTTTTAGTGTCAAGGAGTAGTGACGTGAGAAAATATTGTCGCATTTTATCAATTAGTGACAACGAGTTGTGACGGAAATTTTTTGTCACTTGCTTCTTCAATTAGTGACATCAATTTTTTTGTCACAATATCTATATCTATAGTGATGGCATATTTCTTGCCACTAGGAAAGTAGTCACAATAAGTATTTTTTTTTGTAGTGTTGATAAAGTATGACAATTATTGAGGTGTAGGTTGTGAATGTGGAGGAGAGAGAAATTAATATTTTATTCTCGTGACCGTTTGTGAAGGTCATGGATAAACGTAGTCTAAGTTATTTACTATCAAGATCCAACTTAGTTCCTTTAAACATATTTTTCGCTCCCTATAAAAATGTCAACATCGAATTCGAATATATAAATATATATATATATATATATATATATATATATTCTTCTCGGCTATAGCTTTTCGAAAATAAAGTTATATTTATATAAACTAATTGAATGAGTTTCAAGTATAAAACCCTTGATTGTAACCTTGCAAGTTCTTAGAGAAATTCGCTATACTTAAAACTTTTAGTTGAGTTCAATGCGATACATATCAAATTGTAAATATAAAGAGTTATTTATATGAATATATGTATTATCTGTCAGAGGACCACTGAAGATGAAAGAAATTGAATATCGAGTTTGGACAATTGATATACATATATATATATATATATATACACACACACATATGTGTGTGTTTCAATTGATTCCGTGTAGTTGCACCTACTGTTCGGAGTTTATCTAAGCCATCTTTATAATAATAAAATAAAATAAATCGTGATTAAGCGTACACGAAACATGATTAGCCGAACAAAAATAACAGTACGCATATATATTTTATGAAAGTGCATTGTACTTTAAGATAAACTCATAATTCAAGATTCGATTGCATCATTTCGTATCTATGTTCTCAACCGACACATTTTTTTTACCTATCAAATTCTTTATTTATATATATAGGCCTGTCATAAATCTGACCGATTTAGAAGGACATGGATGGACGAGGGCAAGCCGAACTGTATAAAAGAGCTTGAAATGTTTGGTTCTTCATTAAATAGCCTATTCACAAATCACTAGAATGTAGAGGAATGAAAATAAATAATAGGGTAATAAATATAGATATATATCTATTTATTAAGATGGCTACATCATTATTGGTAATTTACGAAGAGTGGCTCCCACTAATTTAAAAAATTGTAATACTACAAACGGCGCAAATAGTGTAGAGGGGAAGGTGAAATTAGAAGTTCAGTCGTTGCAACAAACAGTTCTGTTTTTCGTAATATGATGATTATTGATTAATACCATTAAAAAATAATAATTATAACAATGATAGTTCATTATCATAATGTAATGGTGGGCCGTTCACATGTGAGGTTGGTGACGGGCATCATCGGCATTTGTAGTAACTGCTCTCCTCCACCCTACGTACGTACATTGCATTGCTCACATATTTTACTTTTTTTTTCATATAATCTATTTTTATGAAAGGGTTTTAAACGTTCTTCTCTTTAATTAGTTAAGTTAATCGTAAGAGTAGAAAAATTGCAAGTTTGATTCATTGGCCTTGTTTAATTTAACAGCTATGTTATATGCATTATGTAATTAAGCTTGCGAATATTATTAGAAATTGATGGGTCTTTACTAAAACCAATTGGTGATAGGAGGAGAAAGCCGTTTATATATATAGCGGCTCGAAGTGTTAGGACAGCCGCTAGGGCTGTAAAGAAGAAAATAATAATAATAAAAATATTAAAGAAAAATCTTAAAGATAACGAATGAGCGGCTCATATTAACTGGAGTCACGGCGGATTCCTGGCCACCGATTTTGAGTGGTCAAGAAGAGTTGAAGACATCTATAAATAGGTTGAGGATTCTTCAGTTATTATCATCCCAAATCAAGTGAGAAGTTTAGTAAGAGAGAAATAGTAGAGGAAAACTTATCCGGGTGAATAAGGGTGAGAGCGGATTTTAGTTATTGGGGTAGTTGGGAATATGTGCAAATACATTACCCGGGTGGGTAAGGGGTCTCGAGTTTGGGTTTAAACACGAGTGCTAATTTGTACGGTGTAATATTCTCAATATAGTAAAGCTGGTGCTCTCCGTGGAGGTGGGCGGTATTGGCCGAACCACGTAAAAATCTCGTGTTCTCTGTCGGCATTGTTTCAATTTTATATTGTCCAGATAAAATTGTCGCGGGTCTAAAAATCAACCTTAAGCCGTGGCTGAAAAATTACCGCACAACCCCAACAAGTGGTATCAGAGCCAAGCCTAATTAATATTCTGAGTAGGGTGGTAAACAGGTCGGGTTGGGTCATCTTCGGGTTCAACCCATTTAATAAACGGGTTGAAAACTTCAACCCTGACCTGACCTGTTTACTTAAACAGGTTGAAAAATCAAACCCAAACCCAACCTGCTTTAACCCTAACCCAACCCGCCAACCCGCCAACCCGTTTAAAATTAAAAAAGGAAAAATAAAAAAACAAATTGACAGAATTATAAATTCAAATTAAACAAAAAAATGAGAACTAATGCGGTTTTTTTTTATAAAAACATTATGTGTGAGCGTGATAGCGGATAGAGAATTAGGGTTAATCCTTTTATTTTATTTATATTAATAATATCTTAATAATATATATTATTCGGGTTAAATGGGTTGATTTTGGGTTGATTCCGGGTTGATTTCGGGTTGAAAATCCGAACCCTAACCTAACCCACTAAATAATTGGGTTGGGTTCGGGTTTACCCATTTACGTAAACAGGTCAAAAATGCTAACCCGAACCTGCTATTTTCGGGTGCGGTTCGTGTCGGGTTGGCGGGTTGGGTCGATTTTTAACACCCCTAATTCTGAGTATGCTGTAGTTGCAGCTTTATCTGATCTTCCACATCAGAAAAGATATCAAGAAGGTTTCGTTACGGGGGAGCCACTGTCGGGCCAAACTGTTGAATCTGTGCAAGGATAATGGCTACTGAAAACAATTTCAAAGTGCGGCAATTTGATGGTACGTGGAGTTTCACTATGTGGTAGAGACGAATGAAGGATATCCTTGTTCACCAAGGTCTTGCTAAAGCTTTGAAAGGGGACACGGCAAAGTCGGTGAAAATGACGAAAGAAAACTGAGAGGATTTGGGGTCAAGATGTGTCAGCACAATCCGTTTGTACATTGCGGATAACATTATTAATAATGTTGTTAATGAGGATTCTGCACCAGACTTGTGGGCGAAATTAGAGGAGCTGCATCTCGAAAAAAACTTAACCACAAAGTTAGATCTGAAGCGGGAGCTGTACCAGCTGAAGATGGAGGAAGGTGGAAATCTCTTGGATTACATAAGCGTGTTCAACGGACTTGTGGATCAACTTTTAAAAGTTGATGTAAAGTTAGAGGAAGAAGAGAAAGCCCTATTACTTCTTACATCGCTTCCTGATTCTTATGATAATTTGGTCACAACCATCTTGTATGGAAAGACGACGGTGAAAATGGTGGATTTGCAATCAACTCTTTTGGCTCATAAAAAGAGGAGACAATCAAATTATGGGGATAGCCAAAATTCGACGTTGGTTATACACGGGGAGAATCATAGAGAAGGTTCCACACCAGGGAGTTTGGAGGTAGCAGCAGGTCCAAATCAAGAATGGCGGGAAGGGCATCGTGTGCTACAAGTGTGGTGAGCCGGGACACATCAAGAGGAATTGTCCGACTTGGAGGAAGCACAAGAAGGGCGAGAAAAATTCCACAACCATGATAGCATAGGATACGGATGATGTTGTAGACGTTCTCACAGTCTACAATGATGGCGCTTTTTCTCAGGATGAATGGATATTTGGTTCGAGGTCGAAGTACCATATTTGCTCTGAAAGGAAATATTTTGATACGTTCCAGAAGATACAAAGAGGTTCGGTTTTCATGGCTGATGGATACCGTCATGCGGTTCGTGGAGTTGGAACTGTGAAGTTCAAATGACTGACGGAGCGGTGCGAGCTTTGGATGGTGTGATCTATGTCCCAAAGTTACGGAAGAATTTAATATCCTTGAGCCAGTTAGATTCCAAGGGCTATGGAATTTTCATAGCAGGGGGGAGTCTGTAAAATCACACATGGCGGAAAAGTCATACTGAAGGGAGAAGAGCGTGGAGGTTTGTATCGTCTGGACGGGAGTGTGGTACAAAACATTCTGACTTCGATGGGTCCATGAAAATCGCGCGCGCGTGGTGGAAATGCAGACGATGGTGAGAAGGAAAGTCCTGCTGGAGAAGGGGTTGCGTCGAAGTTCAAAACGACGGATAGAGTCGGTTCGACAACTGCACATAGGATTGCCGCAGTGTGAATCAAGTGGGTAGGACCTGAATTCTTGAATCGAATATGTGTAGCTGGTACAAGGAAGACCAATGGACGTTCGTGATATTTACGAACGGGTTACTCTTAGACAGACTCGCTGGGATGTGAGCTTGACGGTGCTGAAGACGATGCTCGGGTAGGTGTCGAATGCGGCTGGCGGGAAGAATTGTTAGGCAAGAAAAAAAATAATAAATATATAATATTATAATATTATTTTATATATATGGAGGAAAAAGAAAAATCTTAAAGCTAAGGAATGAGCGGCCCATATCAACTGGCGTCGCGACGGATTCCTGGCCACCGGTTTTGAGTGGTCCAGAAGAGTTGAAGACATTTATAAATAGGGTGAGGATTCTTCAGTTATTATCATCCCAAATCAAGTGAAAAGTTCAGTAAGAGAGAAATAGTGAGAGGAAAACTTATCCGGGTGGATAAGGGTGAGAGCGAGTGTTAATTTGTATGGTGTAATATTCTCAATATAGTAAAGCTGGTGCTCTCCGTGGAGGTGGGCGGTAATGGCCGAACCACGTAAAAATCTCGTGTTCTCTGTCGGCATCATTTCAATTTTATAGGAATTACTATTTACCGCCCCCTTTTTCCTAGTTACCGCCCCTAAAGGGCTGAAAAAAGACGTTTATGCCCTTATGTTATTTAAATTAATTTAAAAAGGTAAAATATAATAAAAGTAAGAATTTTCTTTAAATTCCTACACGACGCAACACTTTCAAATCACACAACCAAATTAAACAAAAAAAACAGAGAATTTGCAAATCGTAATGGAGCGAGGACACGGAAAGGGAAAGGGAAAGGGGGTCCTGTCACGATTGGTAAGAAAACTGTCGTAAGTTCATTCGTATGTAGATAGATTGTCGAAAACGGATCGAATTAGGCTGAAAACGGGCGATCGGACGCGAAATAGGGCGAAAACGGCACGACCAAACCGAAATTTCGGTCGGCCAAGTCGCGACCAAAACGAGATTTCGGTCGTTCAAGACACGACCGAAATCAGATTTCGGTCGCAACATGGCCGACCGAAACAAGATTTCGGTCGTGTGCTTAACGACCGAAATCATTCGTCGGTCGCCAAGATTCCGACCGAAATCATGTTTCGGTCGGATCTGTCTCGACCGAAATCAAGTTTCGGTCGTTTCCTCGACGACCGAAACTTGATTTCGGTTATTCCACTGATTGACCGAAATTTTTTTTTGGTCAAATTTTTTTTTTTTTTTAATAAATATGTAATTGCAGGCCAAGGGTGGGAAGTCCCTACTTGGAGGGAGCAGCAGACCGGCCCTGGAGGCGGAGGAGGGATCTGGAGAGCGTCATACGAGGGCGCGCGGCGTTGATGCCTCCGTTCGTAGGCAACGGGAGGAGGAGAGGCGGCAACGAGCTCTTGATTCTCATTCCGTATATGCGGAATACGATCCGCATGCGGATGAGGAGGCGCCTGCGGATGAGGAGGTGCCCTACGATGCGGCGTCGTTTGAGTCATCCGACGACGATGCGATACCGGTCTCCGCAGGTAATTTCATTCTCCTTTATAAACTGTATTGCGATGTAGTGATTTAATATAAGTACAATAAGTAATATTTATTTTTGGGAAATTCTTAAAAAATAAAATAGGGAGCAAGCGCTCCAGAGTCGTAGATGACGATTCGTGGAGGGTGCAGGGGCCACAGCCAGGTGGTCCAGAAGACGGCGAGGTGATCCCTAGTTACTTGGGGCACATCGCCCCCCGCATCTGGATGGGTGAGGAGGAACGACCCCTGCTGAAGTGCGAGCAGCGTGCGTCCGTTCTTCGGTCGCTTAAGCAGTGGTACTGCCAGTTCCCGCCGCAGACGCAGAGCGAGATCGATGGCACGGGGCTTAGCCACCTCACCGAGGCCATGCTGGGTCACTTGGACCAGCCTCTTCTGAGCGCTTTTGTGGAGCGCTGGCACCCTGACACGAACACCTTCCACATGCCGTGGGGTGAGATGACGATCATGCTCCACGACGTGGAACAGATCCTGCGTATCCCGATCGAGGGGAGGACGGTATCGGGCACCCCGGACAGCGGCGACCAGCAGATCGCGGCGAGGGAGATTATGGGGGTTAACGCAGACGCGCTGCGGGGATTATGGAGAGGCGGTGCGGTCGCGACGAAAGACGTGATACAGAGGATGCGGTCCGGAAGTAGGCCGGCGGGGTTCCAGGCAATCGCCTGGCTGTGGATTCTGCTGGGGTCGACGCTGTTCGTCGACAAGAGCGGGAACCGGGTGAAGCCCGACATCATGCACGAGTTCTATCGGTCGCTGCCAGTTGCCAGCGGCCACTCGTGGGGGTCGGCCGCTCTTGGCGAAAATGCCGACTGTAGTTTATCCCGTCGCTCGTGGAATCCTCCGGAACACTCTCCAAGTCTGACAAAAAAAAAAAAAAAAAATATAATAACCGAAATCAAATTTCGGTCAACATAAGAGTCGACCGAAATGTTATTTCGGTCACGTCTGTCGTAGCCGAAGCCGGATTTCGGTGCTCACAGTCGTAGCCGAATCCAGATTTCGGCTACGACAGCCGGTGACCGAACAACATTTTCGGTCACCATCTTGGGCGACCGAATCTGATTTCGGTCATCACAAGGGTTGACCGAAATTGTTGTTCGGTCACCCCTTGTGTTGACCGAAATTATGTTTCGGTCGGTGCGAAATTTTCGCTTGAATCCGACCGTTTTTCGGGAATTCACGTCTATAAAAACCAAATTTACGAGAATTTGATTACCATCCGCTCCAATAGACGCTTTCTTTTGACTTTTCCATTTCCCAAATAGACGATTCATTGCGATTTGAACGTTTTTTTTGTTTTGTTTGAGTCTGATTTGAATGTTTAATTGCTATATCAAAATTGTGGTCTGGAAAAGGACTTTAAATAGAAATTTAAATTCAAAGGGGCAAAATCGTCTTTTTTCAGCCCTTTAGGGGGCGGTGACTAGGAAAAAGGGGGCGGTGAATAGCAATTCAGATTTTATATTGTCCATATAAAATTATTGCGGGTCTAAAGATCAACCTTCCGATGTGGCCGAAAATTACCGTACAACCCCAACACGAAGAGTTTAAATTAGTCGATGTGGGACAAATTCCAATTTTATAATCGCAACATATATCAATATCATTGTTATCCTCAAATTTAACAAGTTGTTATGATGTCTTCGTTTTATCTGAATCCTTAGAGAACGCTGTTCACGAGAAGCATGTTAAGCTACGATGACATGCGACATTTATGGGAATGCTTTTCTTGATTAGTAAGTATTTGTATCTTAAATTTCATATTAATAACACCAATAATAGTAACAACATTGGTAGTGTGATAATAGTAACGACACATCTTTCTAACATTGAGTGGACTAGTTAATAATAGTTATAAGTGAAAACCAACATAAATATGCTCGAGATAAAGTAGAACCCTGTCTTTATTAGCTTTGTTATAAATAATAAATAAAATTTAAATAAATAAATACTCGAAAAGAAAAGGGGAAACAAAACACTAAATCCCTTCCACGGCCAACACATTGCAAATAGACCGTTATATATCCTCTCCGGTAACACAAATCCTCACCCACACCAAACACACACACACAAACACACACCATTCACCATCAATCATCTCCCTTTCACCCTCTCTCTCTCTCTCTCTCTCTCGACAGAGATAAACAAGCTTATAAACTGATAGCAGACAAGAAAACACATAAGAAAAATGGTGAACAGTAGACCCAAAATAGTCATAATCGGAGCTGGAATGGCTGGCCTAACAGCAGCCAACAGACTCCACTCATACTCAGCCTCGAAGAACCTCTTCGAGCTCTCAGTCATGGAGGGAAGCGCCAGAATCGGAGGCAGAATCAGCACCGCCGAGTTCGGCGGCGACAGAATTGAGCAGGGTGCCACGTGGATCCACGGAATAGAGAACAGCCCAGTTTACAAAATCGCCGAGGAGACAAATTCCTTGAGCTCAGACAAGCCTTACGAGTGTATGGATGGTACAGTAGAAGATCCCATCACTGTAGCCGAAGGGGGATACGAGCTGGCGCCGTCCCTCGTCGAGCCCATCGCTCGCCTTTTCAAGAATCTCATGGATTTCGTACAGGGCAAGCCCATTCTCGGCGAAGGTGAGGTTTTCTGCAGGGAAGTTTTGAGCCGTTTAAGCCCTGGAAATGCTGCGAGCGTCGGCTCTGTTCTTAGAGAGGGGCTTAAATTGTATTGGGAGGCTGTTGATAAGGATCATAAGGAGGGTTTTAGTGCTGGGAATTGGACAGAAAAAGCCCTGGAAGATAGGATTTTCGCCATGCTTGAGAGTGTTCAGAGGACTTACACTTCAGCTGATTTGTTCGATCTTGACTACGATGCTGAGAAAGATTATGTGATGTTCCCAGGTGAAGAGATCACTATAGCTAAAGGGTACTCCAGCGTTGTCGAATCGTTGGCCTCTGTTCTTCCACAAGGTATGATTCAGTTCAACAAGAGAGTGGAGAAGATCGTGTGGGAAACCAGTGAGAAAACAGAGCACAAAGAGGAAAACAATGGATACCATGATGATGATGATGATATTAGGCCTGTGAAGCTGCATTTCGACGATGGGTCGTTCACATACGCAGATCATGTGATCTTGACAGTTTCCCTCGGAGTTCTAAAGCGTGGGATCAGCAAAGAACATGCCTTTTTCGATCCATCCTTGCCCAGTTCGAAAGCTGAAGCTATTGCTAAGCTTGGGTATGGAGTTGTGGATAAGGTGTTCTTGCAACTAAGCCCTTCTGTCCAAGAACTACCATTCTTGCAAATGGTGTTTCACGGCCAAGAATCTGAGTTAAAAGACCCCAAGATCCCAAATTGGATAAGGAAAACGTCATTTCTGACACCTATTTACAGCAATTCGAGGGTAGTGCTGTCATGGTTCACAGGGCAAGAAGCCCTTGAACTAGAATCCATGTCCGACGAGGAGATTGTAAGAGGGTTCTCTTCGACTTTATCGAACTTACAGCCTCGTGGGAGGGATGTTGATGATGATCATCCGAGGTTTGAGAGTGTTTTGAGGACTCAATGGGGTACTAACCCTTTGTTCTTGGGATCTTACAGTTACATAGCAGTTGGTTCGAGCATCGAAGACATGGATGTATTGGCCGAGCCTTTGCCTGAAAGGAAGAACCCTAATCTTGATTTTGACTCAAATCTTCCTCCATTGCAGATTCTATTTGCAGGTGAAGCAACTCACAAGACGCACTACTCAACTACGCATGGAGCCTACTTTAGTGGGCTCAGGGAAGCTAATAGGCTTATTAAACACTATATTAATTACTACAATTATGATAAGAATGTTGTATCAATCAGTGAATGATTGAATGAATAGTTGTGGGATTTGTGAGGTTAGGATTTTTATTTTTCTTTTTGCTTGTTTTCCTGTGAATTGTCATTATAGGGTGGTCAGTCAGTCTTGGTTGGTCGTTCATATTTTTCGACATTCATTTAGGTAAGAACATATATGTATAATATAAATTATTAAACTTTATTTTTTTGTTTGAATTGAAGTTATCATGATATAATATATAATATATATATATATATATATATATATATACAGAAATGTTATGGTGCTCACCTTGCGTGAGCACCATTCGTGGGCACCTGTTGTATGGCATTTTTTTATGTCACGTCAACATGTCAAATCAACCCCCGACGGGTTCACTAATCCATGTGTAGGTTATAGATCAATAAAAAATTCCATTATATGTTGATTTGGCGCGTTGATGTGATTGGTGCTCACGAAGGTGCTCACGCAAAGTGAGCACCATAACATTACTCATATATATACTCTTTTATTAAGTGTCACGTGTGATGATAAACCCCATTGATCTGTCAAATTAAACTATATTAAATTAAAAAATATTATTAAATAGTTAAAAAAAAAACCACCCACAACATGGTATTTTTATATTCTCCATTTTCCCTGCAAATAAACTAGATCTGCACTATCTATGTGCATGCTTAAAATATAATTATTTTTATTTTAATTTTGAAATTTATAATTTATGTTTAGTAGACGAAATATAATTTTTATAAGTATAATAACTAAAAATTAAGGGGTTAAATGTAAAAATATTTAATTAATGAAATTAAAAATATAGAAGTTAAATTGTAAATATTTTATAGACCAAATTAGCAGTTACTAGTCACCCCTCACCCTTAATATAATAGTATAGGTGTGTGTGTCGTTTTCTCTTGCAAAAGGGGGCAATGATCAATGAAGGTGAGCTATAAGAGACATGCTCAAGATTTGGTGAAGTAAATCAATTTAAGAAAGTTACTTATTTCACAACACTTAATAAACTCGAATAGGGTTTTGAAGACCGGACCGGATTGGTCGGTTCAGACCGTTAAACTCCAGATTGGAAAAAATTTGGTTACATATGTTATGCACTATATTGATTTAACTTTAATTTCAATATACTTTTATTATTTGTAAAGAAGGTTATCCGTTTTTTTTATAGTTAACCATTATGCATTAAGACAATCTATAACCGAAAAACTCGTACACAAACTCAGGTTCATTATCAAACTCAAAATGCAGTTATATTGAAAAGTTCTAAAAGTTGGTATGAAGAATATTACAGGAATATTCTTTTGCGTTTGCAGTTGACTGTTGCAGAACAGTTACTGCAAAATGTGGTTGTTACTGCAAAATCCGTTTGCGTTTGGAGCTGACTGTTGGTGATGGTCTAAATCAGTTAGATCTTTCACTCCCAAAACCCGATTTCAAAAAGTTGGTATTGAGAATTAACAAAACTAATTGCTGGTTGTGTAGTAGGAAGATGAATTATTGTTCAAATGAGATTTAGATCTTAGCTACATGAATATATATGATATATATTTATAAGATTTGCCATACAATATTTGTTTCACGAAGTTAATGGACATGATCCGCAAAAGCCGGCTATATCATGCCGCTATTTTTTCCCTACATTTGATTTAGGTCATAGAAATATAATCAGACAATATATTTTTTAGGAATTTAACAGTTTTATTTTTGTTTAAAAAATTTAAGACAAGGCGCAAATGTCAAGCGCAAGACGATTTGCATAGGTGGGACCTTTGCACACATGCAGCTCAGACAGTATCTTTCGTCAGTATCTTTTAAACTTCGTCTATATTAATTCTTGGTGAAAATATTATAATAGTCATATCTCACTGCCATGATTTTCATCATTCGAAAATAGGAATAATTCACTCATAAAAGTTAGGTCCTGGAAATAAATGAGTACTGATCTGTCAATCTCTGCAAACCTTTTACAGCCAAGCAATACGATCTTTGGCTTTACCTACAAAATTGCTTTTGGCAGATTCTACGTGCCTTCTGTCCAATTTGAAATTAATTTTCACAATATTTAGCTTTTTGCTTGTTATCAGTAAGCAATCAAAGTGTTCAAGCTCGAGACACTATTTTGAATATTAGATCTAATACATTTTCCATTTTAACCATATCTTTTTGGGCATTATCGATTAAAAACTCGTAGTAATAGATAGATAACTTATGCCGGATATATGTGTCAGAAATTTTGTCTGTGCTCTTTTTAGGTATTACGTAATTTATGTTAATTACTTATTTACTAGATAGAACAATAAGTGCTTGGACCCATAACTGTCCACTTTTTATTTTATTTTATATTTAAGTATAATTAAAATGGACAGTGGCATGGTATTCAGAGGATCTATAATAGTGATTCCAAAATCAATAATGAGACAAGTAGAGATGTATTCATGTATATGTCAGGTCTTCTTCTGACATGTTGTAAATATATATTTGCCTTTCCTTTATTTTTTTTTAAATGTTACACATTTTATCAATCCTCACATGCATCTTTACGACTAGTCGTCAATTCTTGTACTAGGTAGATCTTTAACGTCCATTATTACCATCTATTTATGTATGTCTTTCGATTGATATTGATATATAATCTCAACACTAAACAACTCTAACTAGTTTGGGATGCATTTATTCAAAGTAAAAGCATTCGTTTGTTTCTACAATAATTAGGGACGCAACTTAATTGCGTTGCTCCCTCCCACTATTTATGTGAATTTTCAAACACGATAAAGATCTCCTTAACAGAAAGGTCATTAATAGCAAATACTATTTCGAATTATACAATTAGTTTCGCGAACATATTAGTACATCATATAATATCTTGCTTGGCACATACTCCCTCCGATTTTTTTTAGGTGTCGTTTAAGATTTTTGCACTCATATTAAGAAATAGAATAAAAAATCTAATATACCCCTAATTAATTGCTTAAGACTATTTAATATATTCCATTTAATAATATTTAAAAGGGTAAAACTGAAAATATGATAAATATTTGTCTTGAAATCTATAAAACGACAACTAATTACAAACAAAATTAAACAGCTAAAACGACATGTAAATAAAATCGGAGGAAATAGTACTTTAAACAAAGATATTTATTGGTACCTCGAATTAATGTTTGTAGGGAATCTGTTGGCATTGAATTGTCAGGATAAGTGGGTTCATCAACACCCTATTATTACTGTGGGTCTTGTCTATACGTTTGTTTTCTTTCTTTCAATCAACTTTTCGCCATTTAGCATAAAATATATATAATATATAAGGCTTTCCATGTTGCACAACCACAGTGAGCAACCACTGTAAGAAGCTGTTAGAAATACGGGCCGGGCCTCCGGTAATTAATATCCGTTAAAGAGGCCAATGCACATGCGCCACACGAGGAAGGAGTGCCGGTATAAGCTTGATGGAGTTCCTTCTTAAAACCAATTGGTGTTTAAGAGGAGTGACCAATCATCTTATAAACCCATTTCATTCATTTGTTTTAATCGATGTGGGACACTATTGTCCATCACACGTGACCATCTCAACAGAAGCACCATAGCGAATTTCATAGTTTTTTAATTTTCATCATCTCTGGGCCCATCACCACCTCCGTCGCCCTTCTTAGCTCTCTCATAATCTTCGATATCCCTTTTCGCCTCTTTGATTCTCCGAAATTCATAATATATTGAGATTTTTCCATAGACAGTCCAAATGATAAACTTTGAGAAATCAACGCAGCCGAAATGGACGACGGAGATTATGAGAGAGCTGAGAGGGGCGACGAAGGTGGTGGTGGGCCCGGAGAAGGAGGAAAATAAAAAAACTGTGAAATTTGTTATAGTGCTCACGGTGGTTGCTCACCGTGGTATGCATCATGACAAACCTCTATATGTGTATATCATTGTTTATTTCACCTACGTACAAAAGAAAAAAAAAGGAAATCGTCATTGTGTGGAATTATTACAACTATTTTAATTATTATATAAAAAAGGATCATATAAACATTAGAGAAGAAAAGTTGGGAGATATGTAATTTCTTTTGAGAAGATAGCCAGCCAGCCATCTGGTTTATAAAAGAAAAAGAATGATCGTTTATTCAATATTTTCCATACCATTTTACAAACACAAACACCACATATTTATACGTAAATCTCTCACGTATCATGTAAATTTCTCAACCTTCATTTATTAACATAACTTCATTTTCTTTACATAGCAACCAAATAGTACATAAGGCAAAGCTATTACTTGATATGACCTTTCTCTATTTCTTTCCACTAGTACTATCTGCACACTCTATGCATGTGCTTAAAATATAATTGTTTTTAATTTTAGTTTTGAAATTTATATATTATGTTTAGCAGATGAAATATAATTTTTATATATATAAAAGGAAAATAATGATTAGGGGTATAGGTATAATAACTAAAATTTGAGGGGTTAAATGTGACAATTATTTAATTACTGAAATTAGAAATAGAGATGTTAAATTGTAAATATTTTATAGATCAATTAGCAGTTAATAGTCAGCCCTCACCCTTATAGTATAGATAACATGTGAGAAATTTCTGTTTTCGAGACATAGATAAGACAAACAATTGTAATCTGAAACCCATTCTCACTCATATTTTAAAAATAATAATCGAAGCTTCAGCTAAACTATCTAAACACATTCCTATTTGTTGAGAATCATCCACCAACTAGAAAGATAGACATATATACTTCGACTTATTACATTTGTCGCTCGAACTAAATTTTCCACTTGATTCACACACGTCCTGCCATTCTTTTTGAAAACCAATTAATTCTAGGGCAAATTTCGTTTCAGGCCCTTGTCAGTATTTTATTTCAGTTTTCAAGCCATGTCAGGAAAAAAATTCGTTCTAAGGATCCGATTTCTGAGGTACCACTTCATTGTTCTTCAGTACTACTTCATTGTTCTGCAGTATCACTTCATTGTTTTGCGGTACCTATTGGGTGCAAACAAAGACTCCCACATCGACTAATTAAAGAGAATTAGAGTGGTTTATAAGCTTATGGGTTACTCCCTCTATTGCTAATTGGTTTTAGAGAGGAACCCCACAAGCTTATACTGGCTTGGGTTTGGGCTGAAATTGGACTGATTAAAATTCCTACAAGTGGTTTGGTGAGCGTGGATCGAAGTCGATCTTCAGAGCATGGCAGCAACTCGACTGGAAATGGAAATCTTCAATGGATCGAACGATTTCGGTCTCTGGAAATTGAAGATGAAAGCGCTTTTGACTGGGAAAGGCCTTGATGAGGCTCTTAAGCCTGAGAAAGACATGGAACCGAAGGAAATGGCAGAGGGATTGAAGAAGAAAACGAGAGAGAGAGAGCATATGAAACACTGATATTATGTCTGAGTGATCAAGTGCTTCGCAAGGTTGCGAAGGAGACCACATCTGAGGATATGTGGAAGAAACTTGATGAATTATACATGACAAAGTCCCTAGCTCGACGCTTGTACTTGAAGCAAGCTCTATACACCTTTCGGATGGTGGATGAGATGGCATTAGAACCTCATGTTGATCAGTTTTCAAAACTGATTTTGGATTTGGAGAATATAGGTGAGGAGTTGAAGGATGAAGCTCTTCTTCTTCTTTGCTCACTACCTAAGAGTCATGAACACTTCAAGGAGGCTCTAATGTATGGTAGGGATACTTTGAAGCTCGCAGATACGCTCTCGGCATTGAGTTCTAGACAGCTAAACTCAAGGAAAAGTCACGAAGTTGCTGAAAATTCTGATCCGGCGCAGATGTTGTTTGTGAAGCAGAAATCCAATTTCTCTCAAAAGAAGGGCAAGGGAAATGATGTGTATGAGGCTAGGGGTCCTGTGAGGTGCTTCTACTGTCAAGAGGAAGGTCACATTCGAAGGTTTTGCACAAAAGGAATTGGATCAAACACAAACAAAGGCAAACTGACAGCTGTGGCACATTGTGCTGAATTTGGCTATGAAGATGCTGAGATTTTGAGTGTATCTGAGCATGATGGAAGGAATGAGTAGATCCATTGATTCAGGATGTAGCTTCCATGTGGCGTGCAACAAGGATTGATTGCTGAATTACAAGGAAACCAAAGGTAAATCAAAGCTTGGTAATGGTAAAAGCTGTAAGGTTTTTGGCATTGGATCTGTTAGGATTCAGCTCGAAACTGGTGTTGTAGGGATCCTAAAGGATGTTAAACTGAGATGAGTAGGAACCTCATTTCGATTGGAGCATTGGATATGAGAGGTTACAACACGAAAACAGAAGCTGGAAAAATCACAGTAATAAAACAGAACAGGCTGGTTCTGACCGGGTTTCGGAGGCATGGAATTTACATTTTGAAAGGTTGCTCAGTGCTGAAAACCACACCTATGGATACTAGGAAATATGGTCTTATAAATATGGCGAAAGGCAAGCCACAGAAACCTCGTTTGGGGGTGAAACGAGCTGTTGCAAAACCGCTACTTGGAGCAGTTTTGACAGAAACTGTTGTTGTGAGCTTAGATAAGTTGAGCTCGAAATGTGATGATTCTGAGCTCGAGGTGGAGGCTATTCCACCAAGGAATGAAAGCAGATTCAAGCCATATGTGAGTTCAAGCCATGAGGAGGAAGAAAGCTCAGTTATGGAGGTCGAAACAGAGCAAGAAAGCTCGACCAAATCTGAGAATGGAGCTGAACTTTCAGAATCAGAATGTGACTGTGATGATGGTTTGCTTGCTGCTGAGCCTTCTACTGTGAAAGAGGGCAAGGGAAAAGCAAAGGACAGCTGTGGACGAGCTTGGAGGGAAGCTCTTGAAGCTGTGAATGGATAATCTTCGGGGGTAAGATTGGAAGCTCGAAAGCCCGAGTTGGTTCCAAGTGGGAGATTTCAATCTCGCTTGGGATCAACAAGGTGTCTTTCGAGGCTCGAAGCTCCTAAGGGAGATTGATGACCAACAGAGTGGAGCTACGAATCGAGGTGGAGCTGTGATCGAGAGCTGTGGAAGGAATTACAGCTGAATCTGAGAAAAATTCCTGAAGCAGAACTGAAGTCGAAGGCTGATTCTGGTATGGTTTTGGGGCGCAGATAACTCGCGGATTTGAGCTGTTATGGAGGAGTTTGAGGCATGGATTGCGAGCTCTAGGCTCAAGGTGGAGTTTGTCGAGAATTGGTGCGCCTAAGCTCGCCGCAGCTGACCGGAAAGTCGCCGGAAAGGAGGTCGACTGATCACAACTGAAGGGAACTGATCTTGCTGAATAAAATGCTACGTCTTATGTATTAGGCTGCGATGGGAGCCGTCGGATCTGTCTGCACGCGTCATCCAATGGTGTAGGTTTAAACCTGTTAGATAAAATGAGAGACGTTAGATGAGGCGGGCTTGAAGATCAACGGATGAGATTCAAGGATGGAAGGATTGCTTTAGCAATTCTATAAGTGAAATAACGATTTCTTCACTAGCTGCGGATATGTGCTGACCATTGGATGTACTGAAATCAGATCCGATCCGACAGCTGAGATCGAGCGCGCTATTTTAACACCTGAAGAAATCATATAAATACCAGAAACCAGTGTTTGACGAGCTGACTTTGAGAGCTCATAACTTTTGCTAGGGTTAGAATTAGCGAAAGTTGCTAACTAGAGATTCGTAGTACACGTCGAGGTCTGTAACTCTCTAGTTGGTGAATAACCGAATAGAAGGCTCTGTTGGTCCGTGGACATAGGCGAAGATCGCCGAACCACGTAAAATCGCTGTTGTCATTTCTGTGTTTTCGGTTCTGTTTTCGCGTTGATTCGAGCTGCGATTGCTCGAATTGAGCTGATCGATTGGTGTGCGAGTAATCACTGATCGAAGACGAGTCGATTGCAGCTGATTTCTCCACAGTGGTGCGGTGAGCGTGGAACGAACACGCAAGGGTGCCTTCAGATGGAGAAATTCTAGCCCGGATACGTTGTGGCTAGTGTGTCCCCGGCCCTTGTAAGACGATTGGTGAATCTGCGATGAAAAAAGAGCTTGGTGCAGATGATTGCGGTGGAAGCACTTGGTGCAGATAATCGTCGAAGGGGAGGCCCGTTGTGTGGTTTGGGTTTGAGGGCAGGATTGTTGGGTGCAAACAAAGACTCCCACATCGACTAAGTAAAGAGAATTAGAGTGGTTTATAAGCTTGTGGATTCACTCCCTCTATTGGCAATTGATTTTAGAGAGGAACCCCACAAGCTTATACGGGCTTGGTTTGGGCTGGAATTGGGCTGATAAAAATCCCTAAAGTACCACATTGTTCTGCAGTACCACTTCACTGTTCTGCAGTACCACTTCATTGTTCTGGAATAACACAAATCGATCATCCGATACCAGTTCATATACACTTTATAACACTTTTTTAAGTTTAGGTCATTACCTCTAAATTTCATAAAAATTGGGTTTTTTTAACAATAATTTTTCTGACAGGGTCTGAAACCTATTTTAAAACTTTAAAGGGGCCTGAAACGAAATTAACCCTTAATTCTATTGGCTAAACATGTTAAAGGTAAAAAGAAGAAATATATAAACCTAGTATCTATCAATCCAACCAATTACAAGCAAATGTTAATTCTCTTTTATTTTCTGATCATTGACGTAAGATGTCTTTATTTAGATCGCCCATTAACTGAATTGTACCTAAGTTTTGTACGTTGAACTCATGTTGCAACAATTGTAAACATCATTACTCCTTAGCATGTAAGAAAATATTTGCTGGAGACCACCACTACTAACTAGCCAATAGGCTCTATGAACCAAATGTTGTGATGTTTGCCTTCCATTTTCTCTTTTTTTTTTTCTCTTTCTTTTTTTTATTATCCTTTCAGTCGCTATATGTACATTTGTGTTTGGATCCGAAGAAAATATTATGTTTGTACTTTGTAAGATTTCACGACGGAAAAGTTTCTTAAATGTGTCTTCCATGGCCACATTAATCCCATTAATTAAATTTCCAATCTATTAAATTTATAATAGTCTTTACCTAAATATTTCATGTTCAAAGCTTTTAAAGGGTTCTAATTTTAATGTAGTTAAACACGTCTTTTTTTCTATTTATATATTGAATAAATAAAAGGTGGTGGTGACTTTCTATGTTGCGCTATAAAAGTTGTAACATATGTTAGAAATCGGTCATAGGGCCGGCTTTTGGGTAAGGCAACTAAAGCAAGGGCTTTAGGCCCCCAATATTTTTAGGGCCCCATGATTTAATTTAGTATTATAGTTATGTAAAAATATTAATTAGGCATAATGTTTTGAGGCTCCAATATTTGTTTTGAGCAACCTGATAGTCCTTGGTCTTGGACCAAGTAAAAGCCGATGGCTGACGTGATAGCTTGCAAACTACGCTAACCAGGTTAACCACAATATGGCATTCTATGTATGACATGCTCAACTCAAAATATTTAGTAACAGGGAGAGTCGAACCTTGACCTACCCCTCCAATGACTTTGAGGCCCCAAAATTATAAAAACAAACATATTATTTTTATTTCTTTTAGTTAAATTAGGCCTTTTCACCTTCTCATTTGTCAGCTTTCGCTTTTCTTTTTTCATTTTTTTTCCTTCTCTCGGGCCTTTTAATATTTTATCTTTTCTGTATATTGGACCAGTCGTATTCCCCTTGTTAATTAGTTATAAAAGAATTTAAAGAAGTTAAAGTTAATTTTCTTGTAAAACATTTGTTTTCTAAAAAGTTCCATTAACAGGAAATTTAGATTTAAAATTAACTTCACCTTCTATAAGCTTCAATATTATAATTACTTATCTTAGGGGAGTGTTGCGTTGGATTGACAAGTAAAAACTTTTCTTAGTATATAATATTTATTTTTTAAAAACAAAGGCCTCGTTTTAACATTTGCTTTAGGCCCCATATTATGATGGGCCGGCCCTGTGACGGTCAATGCCCTATATCTTTAACAAAGAAATCCTTGATTAAAAGCTGTGACTGATGGATGATAAGTGTGGCTTAATTTTGATATTTTCACGCAACATGTTTCAATTTTAATCATATACACTTATTAAAGACTTCTATTGATTACCTTTACATGGCCATAAATGGCCACTGTGGATTTGCAAATCTCATCATCATTTACAAGGTGAATTACGCGAAACTTTTTATAAGAATTAGATTTTTAGTTGTTCCTAATTCTCATCCTTATTAGGAAAATTTATAAATAAAAGGTAATTTTAACAATGTTATCTGTCACTGTTATCGAGGCTTTGCTTTCAAAACTAAAAAGGTTCGTTGATAAAGAAAGATCGAATCAAATGTCATTTTAATTAGGCTAAAGAAGAAACACCTGCATTAAGTTATTTCAAGTGGGGAATCATGAAGATATTCTTCATCTTTTCTAAATCTTCTTTTTTCTTTTTCTTTATTTTTTCTATTAGTATATGCTTTCTCTTTTGTTACTTAATATCCATTACCTTTAAACTTTCCTCCACTCAGTAGAAATCAGCTTCTAATGGCATCCTCGTATCATTTTTGTATATCAATACATTCAAGGGTTTTAATATTCATCTAAATATACATTTGATGTCCATATCGAGAAATCATTTATTCTTGTTATATTATTATTTCACAAGAATAAACTGATTTTGCGACACGTGGTTGTGTTTGTATGAATGACATTTTTCATAGCTTGATATATATAATGTATGACTTCTTGGCCTAAATGTCAAAATAAATGATAACTTCAGCTAAAAGCAGTATGAAATGCATCGTTTTTTTGTGAACTCTTTATGTTTCTCATGCCATTGTTCTCAACGGTAACCCATATATGGTTTTGTTTTCCTCCCTGAAAATAGTAGCGTTGTTCTCTAATTTAATTGGTGTTTGATTGCTGGTATGATAACAAATGATGATGTGAGATAGTGTAAATATTTGTGGTCACTCAGTTTTCCTGTTTCGAATAATAAATACATTTTGGCAGTTGTGATTGTGAAACAGTAGCTACTATTTACGGTTTATACATTAAAGCAAATTGGCCAGCTCAACATTGCTATTAGCAGAGGAGCAATGACCCTTCTGCCCCATCATCAGTTTTTATTTTTTAACATTATTGGCAAAAATCAATCAAATAAATTATTTCATAGAGAAACTCGAGGCCCTTCATGTTTAATATTAAGAATAAAAATGATAGATAATCTACGGAATCAAAGACATAAATCACAAAGTAAGTAAGTACACTATGACCCAGGGCTCGACATATATGTTATGTTGGCCACTAGATGCGATAGCAATATTCTTTTAATTTGTTGTTCTTTCAACGTCAGGATTTGCTGGTTATCTCTTTATATGTATTTCGTACGCTAAAAGAGATTTCAGACATGAAGACCTCAAAACAAAGATTTGCATGCTTTTATCTTGACATGAAGATCACAGTTGTATTCATATTACATACAAAGCAAACTTGTGAGTTGTGAAACAGTTACTTTAAGATGGGAACTTGTATTTCTTCGCCCTAAAGCAAGCCTTGAAAAAGTTACCAACTAAAGCATGTATGCCATATGATTTAAGCCAATCTCACAATCAAAGTACTTCCAAGTGCTCTTTCTGCTAACAAAAACTAAAACTTCACACATGATAAAAGATCCATTACTAGTCAGTTAACCACATATTAAAGTAAAAATCGAATTCCCAGAACACAACACATTCTTGAGCTATATGCTATGATTATCGTGCTAATGAGAGCTAAAACAAACAAACATTAGGAGGAGGTCTTATTAGCAGAACACTCAACGATGTGATCTTTGAATTCCTGAAGTTCTTTTAAGACTTCATCCTTTGGACGGTACAGCAGATCCATCATTCGCCACATCTGCAAGAAAATCAATAAAAGAATTAAAAAACAAAAATTGAAAACCACAAAGAACTTTCAGAAGGAGAATGAGAAGAGAAGGGATGCGTATCTTTATATTACCTGAAGAGTGCCACCACCTCCGTGTGGCTCACCGTCATCAGAAACACTAACCAACGTCCAGGGATCATAAACGTTCCAATGGAAATCCACCACTTTGTCCCTAAAATAAAGTTGGCAGTCGAATTTGTACGTTAAAACTATGAGAGATTATGAAGACAAACAAAGCAACACTAGGCGTCATTGCTCTTTCAAATGATAATGCAAAGGTAGGAGGAAATGGCAAGAAAAAAAAATCTAAAAATAACTAATCTCTAAGGCCTTGATCTCAATTCTCAAGAGGATTATCGCATGCTCTATTGCAAAGTTGAAGGCAATACTATACATAGCTCGACCTGGCGTATCAACTAAATGGCTAATACCTCATTACTATATGGTTAGGTATATCAAACTTTTACTCCACAAATAAAATACAAGATTCAGAATCAAATAGTAAAATTAAAGATATCAAACCAACAAATGCATTTCATCCTTATCATCTTTTCATTTATACACAATGGTTTTAATTTCCTTCATGCATATACACTAAATATAGAAGAAAGCACAATAATTATTTGAGAGATGGAGCGAACAATCATACCCATCATCTATAAATATCAAAACAGAACTTCGAGGATTAAGCATCAGATATTAAAAGTCAAATCGGATAACAGTCAGTTCGACAAAAGTGAAAATCACAACAGTTTAAGATGAATTAAGAAGGATCCTCAAACCTATGCCCAACGTGTTGGAAGAACAAGCCTGAAGGAGCATCAAGAGATTGGTCCCCAACCTGCAAATAATATTTAGGTCTAAGTTTAGGAACAAAAAAATTAAATACACACCCACCAATGATTTGGTGTTGGCAGAGAGCTGTTACAACTTAGGACATCATAAATGTTGTCAAAATAAACCATCAAAGTTGTTACATGCAAATAAAGTTATCAGTTTTTGTTAAGGAGTTGCCCCCCACCTTGTCATAGTCCCATATATTTAGCAAACCATCTTCAGCCGAGCTCCCAAAAACCGAGCGCTTGTCAGGGGACCACTGTAAGAATACCAAGGTTATAAATTCTGTAATAAACATAGTAACAACTACAATGTATAAGCAAATAAGTAGGCGTACATTTTAAACAGCACACTGCTAATATTAAATGGCCAAATTTGATACCTGTACACAAAGAACAGGAGCATTATGGCCTTCAAATCTATGGACAGGATGTCCAAAGCCATCAGATCTTAAACTTCGGCGATCAAACATGCAAACTGTATTATCAGCAGACCTTAAACAATACAATCACCAAAACTTTGTGTGAGTTGAATTTCCATGACAATAAAAAGAAACAAATTAAGCATAAAAGAAATGTACATAATAAACTATTAAAAGTATATTATACCCAGTTAGAATGAAGTTCTCATCATGGGAGTTCCAATCTACACAGTGAAGATCGGCATTGTGAGCCTTTTCAACCTGACAAAGTCAAGCAACAATCACAGGTAAGAATGAGAACAAAGCACGTCAGGGAAATCATTTGGCAAATTAGAATAAAATTCAAGTACCACAGGAAAAAGACTAGGATAACATGATGAAGAAAAGGCAATGTTTTGACTAGAGAACGAAGCACCGATCTTCTCAACCACAGATTCATACCCATTAGGCTCTAACAAACCCAATATGTAAAGTTCAACTTCTTGCAATTGACTTTTAATGAAGGCTGTTTGGCAAGTTTGAATTGCTACCATCAAACTAGTTATTTTGTCAGCGATGTTAGGCAGGAAAGGAAATATGTTACGCTTTTTGTGAACTGATAGACTCTCATGGTATGAAATGGAAGCCCAGAAGACATAAGAAAGGATTTAACTGACCTTCAGAACTGGACTAGTTCCAACTCTCTCATCCCATAAAATCAAGCAGGAATCATCTCCAACACTACAAAATTGTTTAGCACTGAAGAATGCAATGAATCAGTTACTCATATGGATATATCAAATAGTAATAACCAACAATGACATAAAAAAACAAGGTATGCATCAGCAAAGGAGTACACGCCAAGGTGCAAGACCAAATGGGTTTTGTACCTCCTTGTGCCTTCATTAACTCTACCTCAAACAATAACTTTGATTGTCGATATTAACAACGGTCGACAATGACTACAAACCAACTTGATAGGCCGGCCAACAACACTTGTTCTATCACAAATGGAATCACCTTGATGGGCAAAATTGAACATCCTCAACAGTATCACTGTGCCCTTCAAAAATTCCTCGAGGGCCAAGCGAAGAGACTTCAGCAGTATTGATAATTGAGGGAACAGATTCAGCAGACTGTATTTCATCAACTGACAGTGTCGATACATGGTCCTGAATACTCCAAAGAATCACCAATTTATCCTTTCCTGAAGCATGGACATTCGTATAGAAGGGAGGGGAATCAGTGTCAAGAGATACAACAGTAGATGAGCCTTAATTTCTCAGGAAGTTCCAAACCTCCAGAAAGGACAAAGGGTTCAGCTGGGCAAGTCGCAAGAGCAAATTCTGCATTATTTTTGTGTCCAGATAAAACCTGGAAAAATAAAACAGCCGAATATTATTAAACATTCATTCACTTATGAGCACAAAATGTTAAGCAAAGCACAAAATTTCTGCTACAAGATTGAAGAATCATAATAGCAAGTTTAAGCATAAGAGAAAACGCACCAAATCAGGCTGAGAGACCGTAGCCCCGAGTACGGCATGCCGGTTAGGCTGGGCTTCGACATCCCAAATGAGAACCTAATAACAATACCAAAGTTAATATCCCCAATCACACAAACATCCAATCATTAGTATTGTTTAAATAGAAGAACAGGAAAAAATCAACTAACCTCAGGAGAATCTGTGTGCGTCGCAATTATATTCTTATTCTGAGGCAACTCCCTGATCCTGTTGACCTACGAAATGGTGACAAAAGCCAATGAAAAGAATAAAAATTTATCAGCAACAGATAAACAATCGCTGTGGAAAACCAAAATAGCAGTATTCACTGCTAAATATATGTATATAAAAATCATAAGAAATAAGCCATGCTTCGACTAACATACCTCCCCAGGATGTATTATTGTTTTGTACTTCTTGACATAGGGTGAACGTGCATCTTCATTGAACTATTTCAAAAATCAAAAGTTTTAAAGAAATCAGACCAACAATACACAGGCACTTATTTCGCTTTGGATGACAGATGACTGAATTACATTAGCAATGTGATTTTCTGAAGCTACTCGTGGCTTGACAATATCACAATTCGCAATGATCAACGTGTTTGGTTGCGTATTGTCCGTCTGCATATCAGGGTAGCAGTTAATACAATACACAAAAGAGACAAGGTAATATAATTCGGGAAATGGGATGGAAACTTCACCTGCTCGGAGAGGTACAGACGTTGCTTGTTTTTGAAGGATCCTCTCTCAAGAACAGGGCCCCAACTGAGGTGACAAAACATTAAAAACAAATCAAGATCCAAAACACATCATATTATGATAATACAACATTAATAAATACTGGTGTCATCACACCTATAGTGCAACAAGAACTGTCATAACATCCAGTTTGAGAAAGCCATTATTCCGTCATATAATCCCACATCAAGTTTCTGGATCATCCGCACAGTACACACGGTGTCCCTCAGCAGATGATCAGAAAACAGCCAATTGCTCAATGAACAGCAAATCACAAGTTAGATGTCGTAAAATCCTACCACAACCAGACAAAGCAAAACAGAACATTCATAATCTCGATTTGGTTGCAGTTGAAATCTTCTGTAACCAGAAAAACACCAGCGAATGGATCACCAAGCACATTAACTGACAGCACTAATTCGAAGCCCATTATTAGTCCTCAGATTTCAACAAATTAGAATGATAATGACAAATTACCCTCAGATTGAATTCTTTTTGCCCCAAGACCAATTCCACCATACACTAGCAAACTCCAAAATAAAAAAAATCAGAAGCCAAACCCAAACACTAACCAAATACAGGGTACAAGATTTTCAATAATCCAAACAAACCAGCAAGATGCACAAACTCATTCCTGGAATCGAAAACCATCGGGACGCTCCCTCCAACCCTAGGTTTCGCGCGCGATCACAAATGTTTCCAAACAAACAAACCACATTGTTTCAGGGAAAAGAAACCCTACCGTACCAACAAAAGAAAAAATAACAAGAAAGCGGCAAACAACATGAAAAATCAGGGAAGTACCGACCGGCAAGAGAGAGACGGCCAAACAAGATTGTGTGAAGCGAGCCAGTCATATAGAACAGGCACCAGCTGCTTCCAGTTAACGTATTTCTCGTCGGCGGCGGCCGAAGTGCTCCGCTTACCCTTAGCAGACCCACCGCTTCTGATAGGGTCTTTGTCTTTGTCAGCTTTAGCTTTCGAGGTCGAGTCCTTAGGTGGTCGACCACGCTTCCTCGGCTCGGTTGCTGGTGCTGGAGTCTCATCCATTTTCTCCGATTTTCTTTTTCTTGGTTTCTTCCTTTTGAAAATGGGGGGGAATTGAGTGAATGGTATGAAAAATATCGAATTAAACGTTTGCACGAAAGGTATCAAAGTATATTAGACGTTTTTAACGATCTCAAAGTACTTGCACGAAAAAAATATATCAACGATATCGAATTTTTTAGATATGTTGAATATTAAAAACATATCATTGACGTTACATTTTGTTTTTCCAAAACTATATTTGCTTTCTAGCAACTTTATCGAAACTACTATAATACTTAAGAACATTAATGATACATTGAAAGAGTATCAGGAATGATTCTTTGGATTAAATCGGGAAAACCAAAAATGGTGCACGATGTTTGTCACAAGAACCAATTTAGCCCCGATGTTTCACGTGGACCAATTTAGTCCCCGGTGTTGTCGAATTTGAACCAAATTTGTCCTGCCGTTAAATCTCCGTCAATTTGGATCTTGACTTTAAAAATCATAAATTAATATTAAAAAGTAAAAAAAAAATCAAGAAAAGGAAAAATTCAAATAAATATGAAAAATATCAAAAAATATATTGATTAATTAAATAAAATAAAGAGAGAATAAAATAAAGTTTAAATATAATAAATGGAAATCAAATAAAAAATAAATTGAGAAGAAAAAATATATTAATATAATTAAAATTAAAGTAAAAATAAAACAGAAAATAAAAATAACTAAAAGAGAGAGAGGAGACTAAAAATGTTAACTAAAAATTAAAAATAAGAAAAAATAAAAACATATTTACTTATAAAAATCTAAAAAACGAAAATAAGAATCTAAAAAGTTTACGAGTATCCTGACCACTTCCATGCCAAGTTAACGAGGACACAGTCGTCCTAGTTCTCAAACTTTTTTTAACAAAAATACTGGGACAATTTTGTCCTCGTTAACTTGGGACAGAGTCGAGGATTCTCGTAAACTTCCAGTCGTGTAATGGCGCATATTAGCAGTCAGCACGAAGAAGCCTACGAATGGTTGCGCGATATTGACCCAGTAGAATTGACGTTTGCTCATGATGGTGGGCTTCGGTGTGGTGTAATGACGACAAACATCTCAGAGGCGCTTAACAGAGTGTTCCAATGGGCTCGCTTATGGCCTCCTAAATCAATAGTCGACTCAGCTTCCATCGATGTGCTGAATACTTTCGTGAAAGGTATCAACAGGCAGCTGCGGCGATGGATAGTTTTGAAACCCAATGATCTCCTTTGCGTGGAGGATGTTAAGTGATGTCAAATGCCGCTTTTCGCCATTTCGTAACTGCGTTTGACCCACTTTTGGCCACTAGACGCGACGCTCGAGTTATTGGACCAAATTCGGCCCAATGTATTTTTTTGAAAAACAGGCCCGTGCAAACGTCTCGTCGCATCTATTAGGCACTTCATCGCATTTACTTCACATGTCGTCGTTGCCATTACCCGCGATTTGCTCGATTTTGTTAATTCTGTTGCAAAATCACCTCGTGTTTATTATTGAATTTAAATTGCACAATTTAATAAAAATCGGAATGAAAAATAGATGGGACCTTGTAAACGATTTACAATTGGCACTCTCCTCTCCTCGGCTATTTCTTCTGTGAACGAGAAATTGAAAAGGGACGAAAACCCCTAAAATCTCTAGTTTTTCTCTCTTAATTTGAGCCACAATGTTCAAACAGTCTATGCAAGCTTGACTTCACTTGAGGAAGATGTTATCTGTTGGAGGAAGTTTTTAATGATGAGATAACCTTGTCTTATGAGTGTTGAACAAACCTGTGTACTCCTTGAGCACAAGCGGCCTCGCTATTTTTCTTCTCTTCTGCTCTTCAACTTGGCTTGATGCCGTCGAAAAATGACCTACCTCGCGAATCGACTAACGAGCTTCTTCCTGCCTTTACTTCGCCGCGAATCTCTTCTGAAAACTTGAAAACAAGGTTAGCGGGGCTGTGGATAATATTTTTATAAAGTTCTCTAAAATATATTTATTACTTGTAATTTTTATGAATTTACAGTACTGATATCTATATTGGAAGCATTAATAATTTAGTTTATATGTTATTCTTGTCTTCGACATCATATAAAAATTTCATTTAATACTTTATGGTTAAGTATTAAGACGTGTTTTGTACTTTATGATAATAGTATGGCAAATCTGCAAAACCTCGAGTTTGTTTCCTATGACATCTCTGGAACGAATTATTTAGCATGTGCACTAGACGCAAATATTCATCTAAAAGTAAAAGGTTTGGGTGACACCATTGTAGCCCCACAAACAACACAAATGCATGCGACACTACACAAACATCAACAGATGCAGGTGCCACCATTGATACTGCAAAAGCCACACTTGCTCAAAACAAGGCAAGAGCCTTGATAGTTCTTCGTTACCACATTCATGAAAATCTGAGAAACGAGTATGTACATGTAAAAGACCCTCCTGAATTGTGGAAAATCTGAAAGGTTGATTTGACCATGTGACCACTGCTATCCTTCCACGCAAGGTATGAATTAATGCATTTACGTCTACAATCAAAGGTAATAATGATAATAGTCGAAGCAATGATCGTGGACGTGGTCGTGGTGTATATCGTGGTCGTGGTCGTGGATGTGGACGTGGTCAAGGTCGTGGTTAAGACCGTGGTCGTGGCAGAGGAATGAAATATTTATAGTTAAAACAATTTGATATATTTGCATTGTGCTAAAAATATTAGTATTTTATTGTAAAGAGCCCTAGCATGGATAAAAAATTACAAATTGGTTCATCAATTAAATAAAGATTAATTAAAATTTTAGGATTAATATTTTAGTTTCATTCAATTCCATCTTAAAACTAAAATTTTAATATATTTGTACATATATAGTGTGTGCTCAAGTACTAGTTCAAATTAAGCCTCTTCAAACTATTTTGTTTCCGACACTCGTAGGCAAGAAACAATAAGAGTATAAAATTAACGTATTTGTTATGAATTTATTATAAATCATCATAATGAAATCATCATATTTGTGTGATTAAATGTGCATGTTTTTGGAATATTAATGACTCGTGAATTTATGATAAGATGAGATGTATAAAAAGATTGTATTTTGTATGAGTTGTATAGATGATTAAATTGTATTTTAGTGTATGATTTTTGTATAAAGAGGTTATTTGAGTTACATTGTAAAATACACAAAATTATAGAAATTATATTATCTCCCTCTAAATTTTCATCTTATATTGTTATCAAAATAATCAGAATATAAATAAACAATCTTAATATAATAATCATAATAAATATTTCATAACAGTATTCAAATACATAAGAGAAATAACTTGAGAACGAAATATTTATATGTAGTGGATCAATGAAAAAACCTCCAATTGAAAATTCTTTCGATTGCTTTCCAAGCTTCACGCCATCTATTATCCTGTTTCGACCCTTTGTACCATAATTACCCTCAGAATTACCCCAAATCAGAACAAATTTCATTGTCCCAGCATAAAAAAGAGAAAATAGGTTTCGAAATCCTCGTTGCTCGCTTTCGCATTCCGTGACGCTCCGCTACTCCATGGATCATCATCGTCCATTTAAGATGCCACGTCTGTCATCATCTGATGGTGAGGACGACGGAACATCCTCAGAATCAACGGTGAATTTCGGGAAGATATGTTTAGCCTGTTGGTGCCTACTACAGTTCGATCAAGGTATCTTTTCTTATGGTAAGGATGCCTGGAACGTGGATAGTTGCTTCTTATTATTGGATTTAGAAGACAAGGAAGAAAGTGCAGATGACTTTGTTCTATGTAACCCTTGTTTGTGTTTATCTTCGGGTAGTTTATTGTTCTCTGAGTTTTGTATCGTTGGAAAGAAAAGGAGTTGTTCAAATACGAGCTGCCTTCCTCGCTATCAGCTATGCCGTGACACGCATTCTGTGACACACACGCCACTCCATGGATCATCATCGTCCATTTAAGATGCCACGGCTGTCATCATCTTAAGGTGAGGACGACGGAACATCCTCAGAAGAATCAACGGTGAATTTCAGGAAGATATAATTAGCATGTTGGTCCTGGCACAGTTCGATTAAGGTATCTTTTCTTATGGTAAGGATGCCTGGAACGTGGATCATTGCTTCTTATTACTGGATTTAGATGCCAAGGAAGAAACTGCAGATGACTTTGTTCTATGTAACCCTTAACTGTGTTTATCTTCGGGTAGTTTATTGTTCTCTGAGTTTTGCATCGTTGGGAAAGAGAAGGAGATGTTCAAATACGAGCTGCCTTCCTCGCTATCAGCTATGACGTGACACGCACGCCACTCCATGCATCATTGTTGTCCATTTAACATGCAACAACCGTCATCATCTGATGGTGAGGACGACGGAACATTTAGCATATTGGTGCCTGCCACAGTTTGATCAAGGTATCTTTTCTTATGGTAAGGATGTCTGGAACGTGGATCATTGCTTCTTATTATTGGATTTAGATTCCAAGGAAGAAAGTGCAGATGACTTTGTTCTATGTAACTCTTATACGTGTTTATCTTAGGGTAGTTTATTATTCTCTGAGTTTTGCATCGTTGGGAAAGAAAATGAGTTGTTCAAGTACGAGCTGCCTTCCTCGCTATCAGCTATGCCGTGACACTCATTCCGTGACACGCACGCCACTCGTGGATAATCATCAACCATTTAAGATGCCACAGCTGTCAACATCTTATGGTGAGGACGACGGAACATCATCAAAGAATCAACAGTGAATTTCGGGAAGATATGGTTAGCCACTTGGTGCCTGCCACAGTTCGATCAAGGTATCTTTTCTTATGGTAAGGATGCGTGGAACGTGGATCATTGCTTCTTATTATTTGATTTAGATGCCAAGGAAGAAAGTGCAGATGACTTTGTCCTATGTAACCCTTATCTGTGTTTATCTTTGGATAGTTTGTTGTTCTCTGAGTTTTGCATCGTTGGGAAAGAAAATGAGCTGTTCAAATACGAGCTGCCTTCCTCGCTATCAGCTATGCGTGACACGCATTCCGTGACATGCACGCTACTCCATGGATCATCATTGTCCATTTAAGATGCAACGACTGTCATCATCTGATGGCGAGGACATCGGAACATCCTCATAAGAATCAACGATGAATTTTCGGAAGATATGGTTAGCATGTTGGTGCCTGTCATAGTTCGATCAAGGTATCTTTTCTTGTGGTAAGGATGCCTAGAACGTGGATCATTGCTTCTTCTTATTGGATTTAGATGCCAATGAAGAAAGTGCAGATGACTTTGTTCTATGTAACCCTTATATGTGTTTATCTTCGGGTGGTTTATTGTTCTCTGAGTTTTGCATCGTTGGGAAAGAAAATGAGCTGCCTTCCTCACTATCAGCTATGCCGTGAAACGCATTCCATGACACGCACGCCACTCGTGGATCATCATCATCCATTTAAGATGCCACGGCTGTTATGATCTGATGGTGAGGACGACCGAACATCCTCAAAGAATCAACGGTGAATTTCGGGAAGATATGGTTAGCATGTTGGTGCATGTCACAGTTCGATCAAGGTATCTTTTCTTATGGTAAGGATGCCTGGAACGTGGATCATTGCTTCTTACTATCGGATTTAGATGCCGGAAGAAAGTGCAGATGACTTTGTTCTATGTAACCCTTATCTGTGTTTATCTTCGGGTAGTTTATTGTTCTCTGAGTTTTGCATCGTTGGGAAAGGAAAGGATATGTTCAAATACGAATTGCGTTCGTTGCTATCAGCTATGCCGTGACACCCATTCCGTGAGACGCACGCCACTCGTGGAACATCATCGTCCATTTACGATGCCATGGCTGTCATCATCTGATGTGAGGACGACGGAACACACTCAGAAGAGTCAACGGTGAATTTCGGGAAGATATGGTTATCATGTGGGTGCCTGCCACAGTTCGATCAAGGTATCGTTTCTTATGGTAAGGATGCGTGGAACGTGGATCATTGCTTCTTATTATTTGATTTAGATGCCAAGGAAGAAAGTGAAGATGACTTTGTCCTATGTAACCCTTATCTGTGTTTATCTTTGGATAGTTTGTTGTTCTCTGAGTTTTGCATCGTTGGGAAAGAAAATGAGATGTTCAAATACGAGCTGCCTTCCTCGCTATCAGCTATGCGTGACACGCATTCCAGTGACATGCACGCTACTCCATGGATCATCATTGTCCATTTAAGATGCAACGACTGTCATCATCTGATGGCGAGGACATCGGAACATCCTCATAAGAATCAACGATGAATTTCCGGAAGATATGGTTAGCATGTTGGTGCCTGCCATAGTTCGATCAAGGTATCTTTTCTTGTGGTAAGGATGCCTAGAA
Source organism: Craterostigma plantagineum (assembly GCA_027422505.1). Classification (NCBI taxonomy): domain Eukaryota; kingdom Viridiplantae; phylum Streptophyta; class Magnoliopsida; order Lamiales; family Linderniaceae; genus Craterostigma; species Craterostigma plantagineum. Next base: position 26,235,331 of record JAPQWV010000003.1, on the reverse strand, counting down.
CGTGGATCATTGCTTCTTATTATTGGATTTAGATGCCAAGGAAGAAAGTGCAGATGACTTTGTTCTATGTAACCCTTATATGTGTTTATCTTCGTATAGTTTATTGTTCTCTGAGTTTTGCATCGTTGGAAAAGAAAATGAGCTGTTCAAATACGAGTTGCCTTCCTCGCTATCAGCTATGTCGTGACACGCATTCCGTGACACGCACGCCACTCCATGGATCATCATTGTCCATTTAAGATGCCACGACTGTCATCATCTGATGGTGAGGACGACGGAACATCCTCAGAAGAATCAACGGTGAATTTCGGAAAGATATGGTTAGCATGTTGGTGTCTGCCACAGTTCGATCAAGGTATCTTTTCTTATGGTAAGGATGCGTGGAACGTGGATCATTGCTTCTTATTATTGAATTTTGATGCCAAGGAAGACAGTGCAGATGACTTTGTTCTATGTTACCCTTATCTATGTTTATCTTCGGGTAGTTTATTGTTCTCTGAGTTTTGCATCGTTGAGAAAGAAAAGGAGCTGTTCAAATACGAGCTGCCTTCCTCGCTATCAGCTATGCCATCCTCATCATCGTCTTCGCTTCAGCTTCGACTGCCACTACAGGTTGCGACCTTGACTATGGATTTACTGACCGATTTTTGTCCTATGAATTTCTACAAGAACAGTCCCAAGGCATGTTCAACACCCGATGGGACAAAAATGCTAGTTTTGAACTCTCGGTTTTCTCTATATGATGAGGGTTGTGGTAATTTGAGTTGTTCGATGAAGCTAAAACAGTTTGGACCCTTCTCCCTGATTTACTTCCCCTGCTGCTCTCATTCCGCCGTAAACTCCATGATATCCGTGTTTGCTCGTATGGTTTCAGGAACAATGGACGTGACTTTCTCGTAGTTACGATCGTTGGTAATTTCACTTTGAATATATATGAGGTTGGTTCCCAGTGGTCAAAGTTCGATGGATTTCAGTTTCCTAATAGTGAATATTCAGAGTTTGTGTTGATTAGGGATGATTTGTGCTTGACGGACTGGTTCGCATGGGCGGATGGAGGATATCGACATCCATCCTATCCGGGATTTTCACTAGAAATTTATTTCCACCGTCGCAACATTGGAAATGGAATTACTTGGATGTCGTCTGCATACTTTTGCGTCGCGCGCGGTTACGTTGATCTCTAATATCGGCTGCCTCATTCGATCGTAGACGTGTGGCACATTAATTCTAACGACAACGAAGAGCTGCCGCCTCGTATTGATCCCACTGAGCTGAATTCGAACTTGAAATTGGTGAAGAGATTTAAGTTCTTTTTGGGCCCTCAGGCCGAGGGTTTCGAAAACGTTTTCGCGCCAAAGTGTATCTGCTCCATTCCATAGAGAGAAGAGGATTGAGGGCTGTGTTTTCATGGTTCAGCTGCTACTGCCCTTTGCATTTCGTTACCTTTTACTGTCTATTATTGTCTTTGATGGCCTGCATATGTATTTTGTTATATTTCTGAAGCTCTAAAACAGTTTTTTTTTTTTGTGGACTGTTGTGGGCTAACTAATTGATTTTGGAGATGATTATAGTTTTTTGTTATATTTCTGAAGCTCAACTAATTTAGGACAAATTGATGTTGGAGGAGGGGAAAAGCAGAATACAATATTATGTTCACACTATTGTTATGATATATCGTCGCGCCACTGTACGAAAGATGGGCTGTATTTCGTAGCATACCGTGAAGATGAGAAACCAAGCTGCCGTTTGGTATTTGTAGACCGAGCACGAGTTTGATCTTCCATGCACGAGTTTGTAGACCGAGCACGAGTTTGAAGCCGCCAACAATTCATGAGCCTTTAACATCTCTTAATTGCGATCTTCGTCCCATCGTCGAGGGCGTTCGCCGAGATTTCTTGATTCGTTGAAAAAATCTGATAAATCGACTATATTTTACGCGCCGTAAATCGCATTACCGGTGTGGTTATTTATCTGAATTCCCGCGGATATCATACATTTACGTTTATATTTTATTTTCATCAGATACTGGGGAAAAACAACTACAACCGGGAATATTCGGACTTGAACAAATTTGAGCAACCGTCAAGCCAAATGTCAGCCCAAAAGCCAATTGATCCCAAAGTAAAAATCAGTCCAAGCCCATCACACAATGATACAATAGATACACAATACACACACGCGCACACTGAAGAAAGAGAGACCCACAGGCACATACACCGCACACGAAATGTGAAAAAAGAGCCCACTGCTCAAGGAAGAAAATCAAGATGCAATCTCACCGGCGTTCTTGAAGCAACCAAGTGAAGATTTTGATGCCCCTCCATCATCTATAAATAGAGGGAAGGAAACGAGCAGAGGGGGGTGGTGATCTGCGTGAATTGCAGCGAGTAAGGCAGCTGTGTATGTAGGAGGAGGAGCGAAGGGGCAGTGGAAAAGAAGGGCAAGGAAAGGAAAAAGTTGATCACCCACGTCATGTTCTACGAAATTCCTCAACGAAGCATTAATCCCGAAGGCGAAATTCAGGGAAGAAATTATGTTTTTCTCTTTGTTATTTCCGCTTCTTTTCGTGTTAATGCTTCATATGAGTAGCTAATTTCCGTATCATTTGAGATTAGGTGAACCGTAAAGAGATCATAGGCGTGTTGAAAGTATTGTTGTTTTGCCATTATTATGACTCGGTTACGAATTATGATATTATTTTGATTATGTCTATGTGAATAAGATAATTGTGGGGAATCGTAAGCTACGCTCGAGAGAGGGGCTAACGGTTAGACCACTCGTAAACGAGCGGAATAAACTGATCGCTAGAGATAGGTTGAACCACCCTGCCGGATTAGAGTCAAATCTAATAGCAGATTCAACCAGCTTTAATGTGGTATGCGATAAAGTGGTTAGGGAATCTTGCCCGACTGTTTAATACGTAGATTACTTGTTTACAAACTTTGTATGATAAGGCGCAGTTTCGCCAGTCATATAAATTTGTACGCATGCTCTAGGAATCCTTACGGTCTAACTGTCAGCAAAATCAGTCATAGTACGCATGCTCTAGGAATCCTCACGGTCTAACTGTCAGCAAAATTTTATTATACTTGTCACTCGTTTGATCGAGCTAGGAGGATTCGAAGTCTCAATTACGTTCGCTTTCATAAGGTCGTCTCGTTGTTATTAGCACCTTTTTATTCTGTTTACTGTTTTTTTATATATATTTTCACTCAAACAACCAAATATTTTATTAGAATATTTAAACAAATATTTTATTAGAATATTTAAACACAAGTTTTTCTAATTCCATGGTTCCTTTAAGTTCGATACTCTAATGCTTGCCAAACCTATACTATTTTCGATAGGTATACTTGCCAATTTTGGCATATGATAGTTTGCGATATTCGTTTTAATGTATTACAAGATCCGCTCGATCAAAGTTCGTAGCTCAAAGCATATCGTTTAAGGAGAATGTCCTTGCCGAGCCCGTATAAGCAGCGAGACTTGAGCTCATTGAGATCGGCGTGGAAATGGGGCCCATTCACGGTCGCTGATACGATCGATGTAAGCATAGAGAAATGAGCTTAAAATCAGCGAACCTTTTTAAGGTGAAATTGCATGCATTTTAAAAACTATAGTTGGACATTAAAGATTAATTAGTGAAGCTCTACACATATGCTTTTAGAGAACCATTTCGAAAGCTAATCAAGTTATGCGGCTCAGTGTTGCAAGAAGTTATACTCAACAGAACACATCATAACATTTGAATCTCATGAAATATGCAATATGCTTAGGCATTACAGCGAAGGGAGAAATCCATGTTTAACTTGTGCAATAAATAAAGCGCATGTAAGAAGCAAAGGCTGCCATAGAATAGAGCAGAAGTAAATTATTTTGAAACGTAATTTACCAGGTGTCTTTGCTAGAGAACGAACCTGTACTCGGTGGAGAAGCATCGTTTCTTTCTTTCGAACGTCTATATCTTGAGACAAAGGCCCATGCAATGCAAGACCAGAAACCAAAGTAATGGCTACAATACCAAATAATATAATGGCTATTATACTTCTATCAGGTCCACGATTATGTTGCTTCCTAGGTACGTCGATCCCTAGTGGTTGCATCGTCCTTGCATTATTACCCGTACCAGAATATGGTTCTGCAGCAATAATATACGGAGGCAACGGTGGAGAAGGTCGTTAACCTATATTTAGCCAAAAGAAATTACTTCATGAGCCCATATTTAAACAGCTACAATAACTAATAATATAGTACATCAGTGATTAAACTAAATGAGTTGGAGAAATCTTACCTGAATATCTGACGTACAACCATGGTTCGCCGTATCGCCGCGACATCGGCCGCGCCGGAACGGACTCGGCCGCTGCCGCTCCAGATAGACGGGTTGGAACGGCGACGGATTTGTCGCGGCAATGTATCGGCTGTCGCGGTGATTTATCGGCTGCCGCGGATCAAAAAGTGCGATATATCGGTTGTATCGCCGAGACAACGGCCATCTCGGCCAAATATAGACGAAGAAGATGATTATGTGGCAAAGCAAATTTAATTAGGGTTTTGTCGATTTGGTGCTTATTTCTGTTGGTCTTCTTTATTGGGTCCAATATTAATTGTAAATACATTTATCTAAAGAGATTATAAAGCTCAAAACATTTTTAATTAATATACAAATCATAAAAATACTGTTAATTTTAAGCAATAATACAACTGATAGGTACTTTTACACCGACCTATAAATTCTATTTTTACACTAATTTTCACTCCAATCCATTAACTCTATTTTTTAGACTAAAATCAAATTTTTATTTATTACTATCATAATTGACTTATTAAACTTTATGTTATAATGATTCATAATTATTAATATCTAAAAGTTAAATAAATTACAAAATTTTACTAAAATATAAGTTTAATAAATAAAAAGGAAAATATCAATATTTGAGGGAACACATAGTGTTTTACTTTTATTATTATAAGATTATCAAATATAACTTTAAATATAATTAAAATCTCCTTTATTAAATAAAATAAACTAACTCTATCTTTGTGCTGAAACTTATGCGTACTCTAGATCTAAAGTATCTCTGCTCGTCAACACAAGATTAGGGTCAACTATAGAGTTCAATTGGAGTAGAAAAAGCCTTGTGATATATATTTTAAAAATAGGTGAACGCGCCACCTCGTGTGACGCGTTCTGAACGCGCCAGTCAAAATGACGCGTTCTTAACGCGCCACACGGAGTGGCGCGTTCAATCGAAATCCCGTGACCCCTCTCGGCTTTTCTCTTTTCTTCTTCTTCTTCCCCCTCTCTTCTTTTCTCTTCCTTTCTTCTCTCCCCAACCTCTCGGCTCATATAATTTCGAAATTTCCGAAGCCAAATCCGGTGTTTTGAAGGTTAGAATCTCTATCCATTTCCAGATTTTTTGCTTAAAAAAATTTCAGATTTTTAACTATTTTATTTATATACGAAATTTAATTCAAATACAAAACAATAAAAATTTTGAGAAAGTAAAAAAAATTAACTATGTTCAATATTTTAACGAAAGAATTTCGAGAAAGTAAAAAAATTTCAAAAAATTTCGAGTTTTTACCTATCTTATTTACTAGATAAGTTTTATCAAATACAAATAGAATAAAAATGGAAAGAAAAAAAAATTAAGCTGAACGCGCCACTTGGCATGACGCGTTGTGAACGCGCCACACGGAGTGGCACGTTCTAAACGCGGCACACCAAGTGGCGCGTTCACCTATTTTTGAAATACTCTCAGTTTTCGCATTATTTCTGATATCCTATTTAAAAAACGCATTATTTTTGAAGAAAAGCCATATCACAAAGATAATTAAAATATGAAACACGAGATAGATAATGGTACTACTGCTAAGCATACTAAATCCATGAGCGTTGATATCTTCTCTGTAATTATGAAGATCCCTATAAATATCATTCCCAGGAATGTTCCCCAAGATCGATGTCTTCGGCCTTACGATTTGCAGCAGAACTTTGAATATAGATATTCCCACCTGCATTATTATTTCCATCATCATCATCATCATTATCTTCTTCATGGAACTATAGTTGAACAAAAAATACCGCGACGGCCAATCCATCTTGAACAGAGATGAAGAGAACTCCAAAGAAAGCGCAAACCATCACAAGAGAATCGAACTTGTCGATCTTCCATATCTGAGATTAGAAGCCGCTGGTACGTCGGTTAGGCCAATCACAGCAGTGACTATGATCGCCCCTAAGGCCACGTTTGGCGTGTATTGGAATAACGGCATCAGAAATAGCAGAGTGGTCAAACTTCGGTTATACTTCTCATGTATATCAAATATTGGCTACTAACTTATCTTCTTCTCCACATTTCTTGTTACAAAAAACCTACCAAAACTATGAACCCTCTGTGTCAGAAAAAGATTCTCTTCGAGTCGAATGAGAAACATCAAGAACTATTGTGATTTACAGTATCCATATACTTGGCAGCCATGGAATGTGAAACCGATCTTTTGCAGTTTGCCTCCTCATTTATCGTTGCCTTCGGACCAAGTTTACGGTGATGCTTCGAATTCGAACTGCCCCAAAACTCTTGCACGATTTCATTCTCCTGCTGTAGCTTTATGCGTAGGAGCTGAAATTGGCGCACTTCTGCTTATGATGCTTGGAGGAGGTGCTAACATAGGAGAGGGGCGTTGCACTGTTAGAAAACAAAAGGATGAAATCGTAAATATCAAATTTGTGATGGATGATTGAGTTTTGAACACATGGATGTAACGTGGTTCATATTCAGCTTGAATCTTACGTCCACGATCAAGAACTCGCTATCTGGTTTATTGATCTGTGAGAGTTATGAATTTACAGAAGGAAAAGAACACACAGGTGAAAAGCCCGCGCTATCAGCTATTTAAAAGGTGCATCATTAACTGCCGCCACTTTGCTTCTTAAAAACGTCGGTATGCTAGCGACTTAGTAAGTGTGCCACGCTCTTTTGAATAAAGCGTGTTGTAAACCCGCGACTTCTCATCACTTGATTATCCCTCTCTTTTATTATTTGTCTTCGATGATTCTATCATCTTATTCCATGGCTTCAGCTCAGCATCCTTGTTACTTGATAATTGATGCTTCGATAGTAAATAACTGTAAAATGTGCTGCACAATGGTGATACTAGGAATGTTTACAATAGGTTCCATCCATCTTTATGAATTCTGATTTCACCGATTCGTCATGAGGTACGATATCCTTCATGCAGAAACAATGTGATGCTCAAATTCATTCACAAAGAGGAGAGAGCATAAAAAGAAGTGTCCAACAATTTGCGGTGAAAAATAGAACAGAACTACTGTTGTTTTTAGATACTGTAATAGATCGGGAGTGAGTAATTGGAAGTTGGCGAGAGTGTTTGATCATGGGGTGAGCGAGTGATTTTTCTAACAGAAGGAACAAAGCCTTTTTTCGTTCTTTCTACTAGTGATACATGCACATCAACGAGCCTTTTTCTTTTTCTTTCTTACTACAACCTACACCCATGCAAACACACATATATGAGCTAGAAACGACCCAACCCGACCCGTTTATATTACGGTCCGTGCTTATGAGCTAGAAACAATATATATGAACATGAATGTATGTATCCGTCAGTACACTAAGATCTGTGTGGACCTCAAACGGATAATCTTGGGCAAGATTTTGACATATCATCCGTCGCCTTCTATTTCAATCCCACCAAAACGCCAATTCAGTCAACAATAATATTAATCAAGTGCTTTCTTTATCTGAGAAGAACAAGGAATTTGATATATATTTATGGAGCCAAACTTAATTTGATTTATTTCCCAGAATAAAGGATTAAAAAAATGCTCTGTAGCATATCTCTATCAAACACCCTACCTAAGAATCTCCTAAAGCAAGATCACAAAATCAGCTTCTGTTACAAAATACAAATTTTCAAAATTATCTGAGCCAAGCGTTGCCTGAAAGCTCTTACTTGGGGTTGAGGTTGACAGTACCTGCCGGCCGGCATAAATATTAGGCATTTGGATCGTAATCTGCAAATTGGGTCTTGAAAGTTTCAGCCATTTTAGTTTCTTCATCTTTGCTGAGTTGGCAATTTCTCCAATCGGCCTTGTCAGCTAGTTTCAACAACCCAGCGAGAACCTACAACCATATCACAGTGTTGACTCATAACTATAGTTCGGTTTAACAAGAAATTTAAGTCAATTAAACATTTCTTTTGTATTAGCCAACAACTTTACCTCACGGCCAAATTGAACGGGAAATTTTTCATTCTCATCAACGACATGAAACAAAATGGTTCCTCCGGGAACTTCAACATAAAATAAACTATCATCTCTTTCAAGTTGCTTTCCCAAAAGTCTCCTTCCTTCCATTCTATTATCACCTACAATAATCGGCATAATCGTAATTATTAGGATGGATGTATTTCTATCTAAAGGGGCATAGTGTGTATTCAGTAGTACGCAGATTCAGGAGTTCATCTTTAACAGCGAGAACTTGGGTAATGGTCTTATGCAATAAATGAAATGACAGTTTCAATAATTGCTATTTCATTGCGTTGCATAATGATCCAATTATCCTTTCATAGTCCGAAATTCTAATGAATTCAAACTCAATCTCCAGTTGAAGGTGTGGGAGAGCACTTACTTTTAACAGTTTCAAATTGGAAACCCAACTTCTTCGCAGCTACATTAAAGATTTGTTCAACAGAAGTTGCTTTGGAAGAAGGAATAGGAACGACCTGCAAAAAAAAAAAAAGAAAAAAATAATCTCTCTTCCGAACAAAATTACAACAGTTTAGACTTTAGACGTGCTAAGGTTACTAAAATTCTGACACCATACAGACATCGATGACAATAAGTCGTAAGTGATTTATTTATCCTAAGGATTGCCAATATTGTAAGGATGGAAAGCAACTCCAATCAAAGGGAAAGAAAAAACTTTGACCACGAACAGAAAGAACAATAAAAGGGAACAAACGAGATTAATGCCAACAGATGGCAGCAGATAATAGTTAAGAAATTTTGGCACCTGAAGATTGGCATGAGAAACACGTTTAGAAACCCACTCAAAGAAAACTGTTTCCTTTCCTTGACTACCGAAGTAAGCTTGAAGGCTGCTCTGGAGTCTAATTAACTCCTCTTCACAATTTGGAGATAACGTTAGGGTGTTTGAGAAATGCTCAACTGGAATTATGAGCACATGATCTGGAACTAGCGGCCCTTTAGCTAGTGCACAATAGCAATGCTCCCCAATGCTGGTGATCAGATGTGAATCCAAACTGGGGCTTGACAAACAAAACCAGCATTCCCTGGACCTGTAGGCAAATTGGTATTGATGTTACATCAGTTCCAAATTAAAATCACATTACAAAATTCACCACTCTAGTGGATGCAATCTATAATCATATTCTTCAGTGATCATAAAAGATATTTCAATTACAATTCGCAGCCAGTTCTCAAACTTCTGTTGACTAGCTGATTGTATTTCATAAGTCATAATCACGATTTTCCATATTGAGAAAACAACTCTGAGATCAACATTTTAATTTCTAACTCATGGATATTCATGTCTTAGATGGTGTTTAAACCAATCAAAGAATGAAAGTAATTTATATTTTGACCTGTTTGAACTTGCAGGGCCAGATCGAGATCTCCTTTCAGAACCTCCTTCTCCTTTTTCCTGTAAACTATGCTTAAAGCTGCAGTCTGGACCTCTTTCACATTTACCTTTGTTCAAGAATTCGAAACACACACCCATTAAAGATTGTTCTCTTGCATCTGCATCATGCCGGAAGTGGCACTTTTCGCCCCATGGACAAGATCCAGAGGACACAAATTTAAAGCAAAGCCCATGATTTCCAAGCTTCTGCCTTTTAGAGACATCGTACCGCCAATATTGAGTATCAGTTTCGCTCTCCATGGATCTCTTAGTGGATTCATCAGCTGAACCATTTTTGTCTGAAACCAAATAGGGAGATAAAGTGGTATTCGGGGGCTTCATGGATAACTTGGCCGGGGCCATTTTGGATGCAGGAGTAAGCGAAAGCGCATGGATGAATTTCTGTGCAGAATACATGTAGTAGGAATCGTGATTGCCAATTATAAAAATAGACCAACGGCAATGTATAAGAAGCAAATAACTATGATTGTAGAATAGCTATTCAAAAAAGTCCATTGTCATTGTGATGCGGTCATAACAACACAAACTGTTGTTACGTGTATCATTCAAACGTTCATGATTTTGAGATATCGAAGATGGAATTGAAGAACAAAACCTGTTTTTCTTTATTCCCGACTGCAGCAAGGGCAATAAAACGTGTCACGTGTACACCGCCACCAGTATTGATATAGGGTTCGCGATCATAGTAGACTCCAAGCGACCCAGCAATATGATAGCTATAACAAAATCAATTGTATTTGGAATCTGAAAGATACAAGAATCTTAACATTCTCATATGTTATTTATCACTTGACCGTTGGTTATGAGAACTTATTTCTAGTGTTTACATCAGCTTTAAAGGCAACTAATTATAACACTCTTATTTCATTCCAGGAAGTCACCTTCAGATATATTTTAACTTCTACAGAAGTACAGATCTATTAATAACCTTTAAATCTATTCTCAATTCTCATGTTCATATGCAGGTGATTAAGTTAGCATGAAAATTAAGTTCGACTTTCTCGTTAGTTTGTTACAGTTAGATGTGTCATTCAGTTGTTGGAATGTTTATTTGGACGTTAGTCGAGACAAAAACTGCCAAGCAAGATTTATGAGAAGGGTCCAAAACTTTTCTCATTTTATTCAAAACATTTACCCTCACTGGAATTTTGCAATCAAGAAGCAACTTTCAAGCATAGAACTAAGAGGTTTCACGTAACCAAAAGTCTAGTGATGGCTGATGCCTCTGTCATAGGGCTATATTTATAAATTGCACTATTATAGCAACCATAATTTCAGAAACCAATAGATTTAAGAATAAACATATAGATAAATCCTTTACCGCGGTTTGATCTCTGATACCAGTTCTGCTAAAGTCAAATCGCCAATAGATGGATCTGACACTACCGAAGGAATACCAGCTGCGTCTGCTCTGTTTGTAACCCCACTGGGCCATTCATTAGTGAAATCGTTGAGTTAAGGAGAAGTACAGCACAAGCCACAAATAGCAGGGTTAACAAGGAACAAAAGAACATCAGTATTAAGAATAAGTTCAAAACAAGGATATGTCAAGAATATATCAACAGTTCCTGGCTCTTCAGACAACGCCCTCAGTGAATCAACATCATCCTGACTATATGTCCCAAACTGTAGTCCACTTACGGACTTCTTACCCGATAGGTAAACCACAGATAGACCTGATAATAAGAGTAATTGTATCATTCCTACCATGCATATATCACTCCACAAATAATCAGCATGGACATATGCTACACGTTACTCGCTGGTCCGAGAGAATAAACCATTTGAACAAATCAAGGACCCAACAGCTTACATGTTGAAATCTCCTAGTTAACGCTCAATACCCACTACGTAAATTTCATGTGGCAGAATGTCAGACTAAATGAAACGCTAAAACATTACTATTCTGAATAACATGGCAAATTAACTTATCAATCCTCATGAGAAAAAATTCACCATGGTAACCATTTTTTGACTCGTTAATTAGATAAACTAACTGCGAGATAATAAAGGAAACAGTATATAGATATCAATAATACCGTGGAGCGTGAATTTTCCGCTGCCGCGTAACCAGTAAAGATTCTCACACACTTCGATTCCGTCCATCTTAAACCCTAGGTTAGCCGAAGTCTTCGCAACTTTCGACAGAATACCAACAGCACCAGCGCCGTAATCGCCGATGAAGTAAGTCGGAATCGGAATCTGCGAGCGGCCTTCCACATACGCATTGAACTCATCCAACTGCTCGGAAGATTCCGGGAAAAACTGCCCGACGCAGAGCAAAGCATCGAAGGGACCTGACGATTTATTCACCTGTGAACAATTTTTTTTTTAAAAAGTAAATGGAAAAATGGCGAACAACAACGCGCGGAGCAGTTCAGGAAGTGTGCGTGTGTGAGTGCTTACGGACGAGACGCGCTTGAATAGCTGATTGAGGCGGCCGAGGGCGTCGCCGCAGAGGAGTATGCGAACACCAGCTTCTTCCATGGGAGGAAAAATTCGGTAATTTTGCTGAATAGCGTTGCGTGAGAATTTTGAGTGGGGTTTCGACGAATGTTGTTTTAGGTCTCCGTTTTACGGGGAGTTACTATTTACCGCCCCTTTTTACTTGTTACCGCCCCCTAAAGGACTGAAAAAAAACGTTTTTGCCCCTATGTTATTTAAATTAATTTAAAAAGGTAAAATATAATAAAAAGTAAGAATTCTTATTTAAAATCTTGTACTACGCAACACTTTTCAAATCACACAACCAAATCAGACAAAAAAACAGAGAATTTTGCAGATCGCAATGGATCGACGACAAGGAAAGGAAAAGGGAAAGGGGGTGCTGTCACGATTGGTAAGAAAATTGTCGTAAAATTCATTCGTACGTAGATAGATTGTCGAAAAGGGGTCGAAATAGGCCGAAAAAACGGTCGATCGGACGCGAAATCGGGCGAAAAAGGCACGGCCGAACGTCGATTTCGGCCGGCCAAGTCATGACCGAAACATGATTTCGGTCAGGACATGGCCGACCGAAATTCGATTTCGGTCACGGCAGATTACGACCGAAATCGATTTTCGGTCGGATCTTGCCGGACCGAAATCGGCGTTCGGTCGCCGGGGCTCCGACCGAAATCATGTTTCGGTCGGAGCGGTCACGACCGAAATCCGATTTCGGTCGGATCCACGGCGACCGAGTTTAGATTTCGGCCGGCCGTTGTCAGACCGAAGTCGGATTCGCGGGTCATGGTACGGCCGAAATCCGATTTCGGTCGTATTTGTTTTTTAATAAATATCTAATTGCAGGCGAAGGGTGGGAAGTCCCTGCTAGGAGGGAGCAGCAGATCCCCCCCGTTGGAGGGATCTGGAGAGCGTCATACGAGGGCGCGCGGCGTTGATGCATCCGTTCGTAGGGAACGGGACGCGGAGAGGCGGCAGCGAGCGGGTGATTCTCATTCCGTCTATGCGGATTACGATCCGCATGAGGATGAGGAGGCCCATGCGGATGAGGAGGTGCCCTACGATACGGCATCGTTTGAGTCATCCGACGACGATGCGATACCGATCTCCTCAGGTAATTACCTTCTCCATTATAAACTGACTTGCTATGTCGTATCTTAATATACGTAAAAAAAAAAATTTAGGAGTGGTTATTCGTAAAAATAAAATAGGGAGCAAGCGCTCCAGGGTCGCAGATGACGATTCCTGGAGGGTGCAGGGGCCACAGCCAGGTGGTCCACATGATGGCGAGGTGATCCCTAGTTACTTGGGGCACATCGCGCCCCGCATCTGGGCGGGTGAGGAGGAGAGGCCACTGCTGAAGTGCGAGCAGCGTACTTTGTATCTTCGATCGCTTAAGATGTGGTACAGCCAATTCCCGCAGGAGACGCAGAGCGAGATCGATGGCACGGGGCTTACGCACCTCGCCGATGCCATGCTGGGTCACTTGGACCAGCCTCTTCTGAGCGCTTTTGTGGAGCGCTGGCACCCCGACACGAACACATTCCACATGCCGTGGGGGGAGATGACGATCATGCTCCACGACGTCGAGCAGATCCTGCGTATCCCGATCGACGGGACGATGGTTTCGGGCACCCCGGACGCCGACGACCAGCAGATCGCGGCGAGGGAGATTATGGGCGTCTTCGCAGACGTACTGAGGGGTTGTTGGAGAGGCGGTGCGGTCGCGTCGAAAGACGTGATGCAGAGGATGCGGGAAGGTCGGCCGGCGGGGTTCCAGGCCATCGCTTGGCTGTGGATTCTATTGCGGTCGACGCTGTTCGTCGACAAGAGCGGGAACCGGGTGAAGCCCGACATCATGCACGAATTCTACCGCTCGCTGCCATCTGCCAGTCATTACTCGTGGGGTTCGACCGCTCTTGCTTACCTCTATCGCCAGCTTGGCCTCGCAAGCCGAGCGGGTTCAAGGGGTTTAGCTGGGTGCCTGTCGTTACAACAGGCGTGGATATACGAGTACTTCCCATGCTTCCGCCCACACCGTCTACCCCATCATGTGGAGCCTGGCGAGCCACGATCACGCATGTGGTCCGTATCTCACTACGAGCGGACGGACCACCGTTTGATTGAGATCCGTCGTCAGCTGGACATGATGACTGCGAGCTCGGTATGTTAACAAATTATATTCTATATTCACGACTCGATGATATAAAATTTGCGAAATGTTATCAGGTTGATTGGTTGCCGTACGGTCCCGATCCAGCGGCGCAGCACATGAGGACTCTTTTCGTGGGCTGGGTTAGATATCGCGATATCGTGGAGCCCTACGCACCCTCGAGGGTGTTGCGTCAGCTGGGGTACGTGCAGGTCATACCGCCGCCGATGAGTCTGCCACATAAGGCGGTCATGCCAGCAGACCCGTCGTTCTATAGGGTGCATTATTCTGCGGATGCGGCAGAGCATGCTTGGCGTCAGTTCCCGTACGCGTACATCCTCAACCTCCAGTACGTCAGCCGGTCGGCCGCAGAGTACCTTGGTGAGGCCGTTGCAGGGTACATGGACTGGTATGAGCGACATTCTCATCCTCGTCTGTTTTCGTCGGAGTCGGGATCCTCATCGGGCGGCATACCCCCTCGCAGCCACGCCGATTACGTACGTAATTTCGCCGATGATTTGGATTACAGATATTATTATGTTTACTCACTTTTTATAAGTCTCAATTCTGTGTACAGTGGTAGAACTCGATGTATACCTTGACTACCGATGTGCTAGCGACGCTGCAGCTCCACGACGTCGAGCAGACGGAGAACTACAGAGACAGGCTGGACGACGTGAACGACCGATGGCGCAATGCCTCTTGAGTACTATTTTATTTTATCTTTCGTTTATGTATCGGACGAGTACTATTTTATTTATATTATTTCGTTTATGTTTGGAATAACGCGAAATAACAAATAATAACGTCATATTAACAAATAAATAATGCAATTATAAAATAATATTAATAATACATAATAATAACATATTAAAACACAAAATAAAAACACAAAAAAAATAACATAATATTAACAAATAATATTAATAATATAAATAATATTAATAAAAAAATAATAACATATTAAAATAATATTAATAATATAATTTAATAACATCAAAATAAATATTAATATTATAAAATATTATTAGTAATACCAAATAATAACATTAATAAGATAAAATAATAACATAAAAAAATAATAACATATTAAAATAATATTAATAATATGAAATAATAACATAAAAAAATAATAACATTGCCAAATTATATTAATAATACAATTTAATGACATCAAAATAGATAATGATATTATAAAATAATATTAATAATTACAATAGACCATTCTCGCGCATGAGGGACACCCAGTGTTCGAATCTGTTCTGATATCTAAGTTCCCAACCAGCAAGTCGACGATCACGATACGTGAACCAATACGGATGCAAGGCGGGCATAGGAAAGTTTGGACATAAATTCAGTCTAATATAATGTTGGTACTCGTCTCCAAGGTGCGCTATGACGATAGTTCGATTCGGTCGATCAGCAGTCCGAACGGCACGCAGTGGCAGTATCGTCGTAGAATGCATGTTGATGGTCGATCCATTGCCGTACCCGTAGAGGATAAGCGCACGGTGTCAACATCCAGTGGTTAGCCAAGCAAGGCCCCCCGTCCCAGTGTATACGATCCAACTGCAGATCTAATGAATTGCCGTAGTACAATGCCGAGTAACGATCCCAATGGGCCTCGATTTCGTTCGCGACGTTATTCCTTACGGTGACCCATTCGTCCTCGTCATTGTAAATATGAGAGGCGATAGCGCGAAATCCGCAGTTGCCGTCAGCAACCACATCCTTATAACTAACTATATACGGTTGGATGACTGATGTTACGTGGTACTGCAAGCGGCTGTGGAAGAAGTTGGATTCACCTGTACAAAGCATTTTACCGGATTAGAGGTGGATTAAAATACGTATGAATTTTAGGAGCGAAAGATAGTAGTACCTGTCTCCGTAGTAGAAGTAAGAGATCGCTTCACAGACGAAGATGACGTACGGCCATGACTGCTATGATCCTGGCTGCTACGACTGGTACTGCTGCGCCCTCCGCTGCGTCCCCCCTTGGGATTGCGTACTCCCAAGCACTTCGATCACGTTTCGTCGAGTCTCTTTTCTTTGGCCGACCTTTTACAGATGTCTTAACAACAGGCTCATTCCACTCTTGGGCCTCGGGATAGAGATGTTCGTGAACTACTCGATGGAGTCCACGCATAACGGCGGGATCGCGACCTTCTGCCTCACGCACGAGATCGTATAAGCGATCTTGATCACAAATATCGGGAATTACTCCCTCGCCGATTGTGAGTGTCCTCCAAAAGTCGTGCAAGCATTCTACCGAAACTGGATAGTTGTTGTCCACGCATTGCTGAAGCTCGCAAGCACATGGTAGTTGGTGCGTCCGTCGTACATAACATCCGCACCTGGAGTAAACCTCATTCGCCAACTCTTTGGCCCGCCGCAGCTCATTTCCCATAATTAATATTGCATGGTGTGAAACACTGTATAATAATGTTAGGAATGAAAATCCTGACAACCCAATAGGTCGTTTCGACCGGGACTCCTCCAGTGCTTGCACGTTAATACAACAAAATATTAGATAAGGATTTCATTTTACACGTAATAATAATTAATTTACCTTTCTGATGCGATTCAACTGGTTCTGAATCTGCTCGTGCACCTTCACCCATACGGTGTGTAGAGACCCAGTGGCCGAATTCAGCCATCCTTTCAGCTCGCTGTGAGCACTCTCCACACGACATGTAGTGGTGTTCCCGAAATGAAGCACATGGTTCGTCCAAGCTCTGGCGAACTTCTCCTTATGCACCAACAACGTCTGCTCAACATACTTAATGAATTCTGAGTCGGGTAGCCAACGCAGACGCATGTCATTCACTGTCTTCTCGTATTCGTCGACCGTCGTAGCTTCCACGACTGCTTTCCAGGACTTGTGCGTGAAGTGAGCTGCGGTCTTTTTGCTATTCCCCCCAACCAATAAATTTTATTCTCCACATCTTTATAAATATGCCACGTGCACAACAGATGATGAGAATGCGGAAATACCATATGTACCGGTCGAAGAAGGCCCAACTCACGAGCAGTCACAATCGCCGAAGGGTGGACACCTGGACCCAGAATATTCCGAAGAGAATTCAACATCCACCAATAACTTCTCTCCGTCTCGTCCATGACGGCAAACCCACACAGAAAGTTGTGATTACAGGGAGTCATCCCTATAACCTCAACTAGAGGCATCTTATATCTATTGGTCTTTTATGTCGAGTCAATACCAATAAAATAAGGATACGTCCTCAGCAGTGCGAGTGACTCCGGGTGTGCGAGAAAGACATGTGTCAGCACATTAGTCTCCTCGTCTCTCAGCGCTTCAACAAAATATCCGGACTCTGTCGCCTGGTACATCAACTGGCTCACCACGTCTCTCCCCTCAGAATTTTGCTTCTTCAAACGATCTCTATAATTATATATATGTCGGATCGTCGCATTATCTTCTGCGTGTCGAGCCCTCATCGCTGAGAGGATATGTGCTGGTTTCGCTTGCGCAGCAGTCATTTCCTCTACGACCTTCTTTGCCTGGCTACTTAACCCACTCGTCTGGCGGTGTCCCTCGGGATACTGTATCAGAGGGTGATTGTGTATGGAATTCTCAGGTGCACCCGTACGAATATACCATTCCCTAGTAGCTGGATCTTGCTGGGCTATGGCTACAAACGGACACCTGCACTTGCTAGACTTCGATAGCCTCTCCAATTCATCCTCCTTGCCTCTATAACGTTCTCCGCGAGAACATCTAATCAATTTTTTTGTACCGCATTTCTTATGCGACGAAATAATCACCTCGAAACCAAGAGCAATAGCGACGCCTTTCGCCCAGTTAATGGCTTCCACGTCGGTCGGAAATCGTCCTCCTTCGCGGAAATGCTCACTGTAATTTATCCCGTTGCCCGTGGAATCCTCCGGAACACTCTCCAAGTCTGAAAAAAAAAATTAATTACAGCCGAAATTGGATTTCGGCCACTGTAAGAGGCGACCGAAACGGGATTTCGGCCACATCTGCAGTAGCCGAAATCCCGTCTCGGCCGTGACCGTCCCAGCCGAAAGTAAATTTCGGTTAGGACAGCCGCGGCCGAACAATTTTTTCGGTCGCCCTAAATGAAATTTCGGTCGCTACAAGGGCTGACCGAAATTATTGTTCGGTCAGCCTTTGTGTCGACCGAAATTACATTTCGGTCGTGCCGAAATTTTTCGATCGGATCCGATCGATGTTCGATAATTCACGTCCATACGAACGAAATTTACGAGAATTTGCTTACCATCCGTGCCAATAGACACTTTCTTTTGACCTTTCAATTTCCCAAAAAGACGATTCATTTCGATTTGAGTTATTTTTTGTTATGTTTGACTCTGATTTGGATGTGTGATTGCGATATGAAAAAGTGTTGTATGGAAAAGGACTTTAAATAGAAATTTAAATTCAAAAGGGCAAAATCGTCTTTTTTCAGCCCTTTAGGGGGCGGTGAATAGCAATCCAGTTTTTCTGGGGTTCATTACATTTTTTCATTAAAATATTAAATAAAATTAAAAAATTAATGTAATTTATCTATTCTCGCCCTTTCAAAACTGTCGTGATTTGGTGTATCAATTAGCCAATAATACATTTTGTCAATACACTCAACTTAGTAACCACCCATTATCTTATTAGTTGGGGTGAGCAACACGAATTCAGACATTCGGACTATCGGTTTTGGTGAATTGACGCAACTGATTAATAATGAGAAAACCGGAGATCTAAAGTACCGTCTATGCTAAGGACTGTAAGCAATATATATAAGACCGGTCTGGGTAAGCATGAGAGACTATGATTAATACCGACTGAAGATACCGGTCTTGACAAAGGATTCAAAAAGCACGACAGTATGCAATATTGGACAAATGACAGATTGGACAATCGAGATAAGTGCATGCTGAAACAGAAAGGAAAATTCAGACATTCAATGCAATGCTGCAAGTCCAGAGTTTAGACAAGGTCAACTAACGCAAATAAGGAATAAAGCTATTGACAGGAAAGACTGCAGCTGAAACCGGACAGACCCATTTTTGGAAAGTCAATTAATGCACCGATCAGAGTGAAGAGTCTATCTCACAACGGTTTGAATTTCAAACCTCAAGCATAAAAGGAGAGAGACAAGATGAAGATATACACTTCACTGAACTACAACATTCTTACGATTTTGAAATCTCATCCTCAGAAAGAAAAAGTTTGAGCTGTTCAACGAGCTGTGGTGAGAGCACAAAAATCA
Organism: Craterostigma plantagineum; assembly: GCA_027422505.1. NCBI lineage: Eukaryota > Viridiplantae > Streptophyta > Magnoliopsida > Lamiales > Linderniaceae > Craterostigma > Craterostigma plantagineum. The sequence continues at coordinate 26,215,793 of JAPQWV010000003.1, read as the reverse complement.
GAGTGAAGTCCAAAGACATTCCTTCTTAGATTTAAGTTTATAGTGACTATTTCCGACGGACTGTAAAAAGCTGTTGAAGTAGGTGGATTGTTGTAAACAACTGCCTAGGGATTCACTAGATTTGGGCTGTGTTTCAGCTGGGTAGGTTGTACAAGAGTGTATAACTGAAGATCTAGTGAACCTTCCTTGAGAGGAAGAAGGGGAGACGTAGGAGATTTTAACTCCGAACTTCCAGAAACAAACCGGTCTCATACATACACACGCACACACATTTATTCATCACATATCAGTTTCAACCAGTCAGTATTACATTCCGCACTTATACTGACCGGTCACTGGTTGAGTACCTGTCATTGGAAAGACAAATCGAAAAAGAGACAAGCGTTTATTCACCCCCCCTCTAAACGCGTAAACCGATCCTAACAAGTGGTATCAGAGAGGGTTTTACTCAATCATCAAACTGATAAAGATGAATACATCAAGCAAGCTGCCGATGTTCTCCCGTGAAAACTTCATGGAATGGAAAGTTCGCATGATGACCCATCTAGCTGCTCAGAATGAAGATATGTGGGATGTCATTACAGATGGACCTCCAAAGCTAGAAAAGGTCAACACACTTCATACGCAAGACAAGACGCAGCCACAAATGATTCCAAAGGTAAAAAGTGACTTGACAGAGCCAGAAAAGAAGCTAATGAATCTAGACAATGTTGCCAAGGACATTCTGTTCAAAACACTGGATAGCGGAACATTCAGACAGGTGATGCTATGCAAAACAGCAAAGGAGGTCTGGACAAAACTATGTCAAATCTGCGAAGGAAACGAGTCTACACGGGAAAACAAGCTCATTGTTGCCATACAAAAATACGACAGCGCGAAGATGAAGCCGGGAGAATCAATGGCTGACTTCGAGGGCCGGTTCATGAACATCATTAATGATCTCACGGCTCTTGGAAGAACGCTAGAGAACCGAGATGTAGCCATCAAAATCATGAAGGCACTTCCCCGTGAATGGGATGTTAAGACCATGGCTATGAGGGAATCAAAGGATCTCAGCAAGATACAAGTTCACGATCTATTTGCTGACCTCAAGGCTTATGAGTTCGAGCTACAAACGAGAATGGAAGAGTCAGTCACAGAACAACCAGTCAAAGCACTCGTAGCACCAGAAACCTCAACCTCGAAGACATCAGAGGAACTGACTGACGAAGTCATGGCACTTTTCGTAAAGAGATTCGGAAAGTTCATGAAGAAAAATCGAAGCAACAGTTCTGAAGGTAAAAATTTCATAAAGAATAAAACAGAAAGAACTGATGTCTCGTGTTTTAAATGTGGCAGGAAAGGACATTTTGCAATCGATTGTCGAGTTTCAAAGAAAGAGAAGGAGAAAACTGGTACCAAGTCAAAGAAGTATCAAAAGGCGTTGGTGGCCAAGAGTGGAAAAACATGGGACGACTCTGACTCCGAAGAATCAAGCAGCGATGAGTCAGATACCGAAAGTGATCAGGAATCTCATGAATGTCTCATGGCAAATATGACCAACAATGAGGTATGTGATTCTGTACCGGATGATTTTACTAAGGAAGAGCTTCTTCAGGCTCTCCAAGAAATGGCTGAAGAATATCAGAAACTTTCCGCTAGGATTAAACAAAAAGGGAAAATCACTTCAGTCGAACAAACTGAAAGTGATTCTAGTCAAACGAAGGTGCTAAATGAGGAAGTTAGAGAACTTAGGAACGAAATAGTGCAGTTGAGGACTGAAAACGATAAGCTAAATGCGATCGTAAAAACTTGGAGTCAGTCCAAGAAAACAGTAGAGAATATCCAGAGTAGTCTGAGGGATAGCAATGACAAAACTGGACTAGGATTTAGTGAAACCGGATCGAGCGAACCGACAGCAAGAGAAAAGAATACTGGCTGGATTAGGTTTACTTCAGCCAGCTCTTCACAAGGTAACAACACCAGTAACATACCCAGCTCCCCAGTTACGATAGAGAGAGAAGCTCAACATAATAGGAGATTACCAAAAACAGTGCCTTTACAAAACAGATTTATATCAAGGGAGCATGAGCATAGGGGGAATAGGAGGTATGAATATGAGTATAGAAACCGGGCTAGACAGCACCATGCATCTAGATATGGAATGGCTAGGAATAGAAACATCAAATATCTTATAGATCCTCAAACTGGTCGGACTGTGAGAGTCTTTCAGATCTGGGTTCCTAAGAATCTAATCTATACTGGACCCAAGTGAAACTGGGTACCAATGTATGTATATATATATATATATATTTTTCTTTCAGGAATACATTGAGGAACTGAACCGATCAGTATGGTATCTGGACAGTGGATGCTGTCAGCACATGACTGGAAACGGAAGACTACTGAAGGAGCTTAGGGCACATACCGGACCGACAATCACCTTCGGAGATAACGGTAAAGGTAAAACAATAGGGAAGGGGGTGATTACTCACAGAAACCTTACCCTAAAAGATGTACACTTAGTACAAAATCTCCATTACAACCTAATAAGTGTAAGTCAACTATGTAGGAATAACTACTTAATATCGTTTGAAAAAGATAAATGCTTTGTCAAGGACAAAGAGAAACGCATACTGATAACTGGGCATAGGGTTGGGGGTACATATAGGGTCCACTGGGGAGATCAATCAGTTTCTACCCAGACCTGTCTAATAGCTCATAACTCCAAAAGTTGGCTGTGGCATAAAAGTCTCAGTCACCTAAACTTTAAGACCATATCAGCTCTTAAGGATAACAATCTAGTTAGAGGTCTACCCAATCTAAGGTTTTCAAAAGATAAACACTGCACAGCGTGTCAGTTAGGTAAACAAATTAGGTCAACTTTTAAGAATAAAGGAAGTATAGAGTCAAGCCGGTGTCTAGACTTACTTCACATGGATTTATTCGGTCCAATACCAGTAGTCAGTCTTGGTGGTGCTAGATACACACTAGTAGTTGTAGATGACTTCTCCAGGTACACCTGGGTTGTATTTTTAAAATCCAAGGACCAAACACCGGTCAACTTAATAAAGCTTTTCAGAAGAATAGAGAATGAACAAAATGGTAACATAAACCGGATCCGCAGTGACCGGGGTACTGAGTTTGTGAACATAACGATAACCAATTTTCTTGAGGACCATGGTATACGCCATGAGTTGTCTGCTGCTAGGACACCCCAGCAGAATGGAGTCGCTGAGAGGAGGAACAGAACTCTCAAGGAAGCAGCCAGGACAATGCTAGCAGATGCGGACATCTCTCATAAATTCTGGGCAGAAGCCATTAACACTGCATGCTATACACAGAACCGGTCCATGATTTGCAAGAAACAGGGCAAAACACCGTACGAAGTATGGACCGGAAATATTCCTACAATCAGCTACTTCAAGATCTTTGGAAGCAAATGTTTCATCCACAATAATGGGAAGAATCAACTCTCAGCATTTGATACAAGGGCCGAAAAGGGGATATTCCTTGGGTACTCTTCAGTTAGCAAAGCTTACCGGGTTTTCAACACAAAGACTCTGTCTATTGAGGAATCAGCACACGTAGTCTTTGAAGAGTCAGAAACTGATAATCATACTCCCAGTAATATCAATCGGTTGAGCAACCAGCTGGAAAGATCCCATCTAGAAGATGAAAGTGATGAAGAAAGACATCAACCAGTATTGGAGCTGACAGAAATACCTATTGTAGAAGAAACCGGTACTCAAAATACTACTACTGAGATACAGATGGAACCCATGGAAACAATCAGTCCAAACACTACCGGTAACGAAGCTGGATCAGAAGGTGAAACTCACACAGAGACTCAAGAAACACCAGAGGAATCAATTGAGGGGGAACGCGTCAAATGGAACCGCACAAAGTTGAATCATCCTCAGCAATTGATCATAGGAGATCCTGCAGCACCTATGGAAACAAGGCGACAGACGAACCCCAATCTATTCAGTCATGCGTTCATTTCACAAATTCAACCAACAAAGGTTGATGAAGCTCTCAAGGATGACAACTGGATAGAAGCCATGCAGGAAGAACTAAACCAGTTCGAACGAAATCAAGTCTGGACTCTTGTTCCAAAGCCAACGCAAACTGTAATCGGTACGAAATGGGTTTTCAAGAACAAGCTAAATGAAGATGGACTTGTCACCAGAAATAAGGCAAGACTGGTTGCTCAAGGTTACAGACAAGAAGAAGGAATAGACTATGATGAGACATTCGCACCGGTAGCAAGACTGGAAGCCATACGGATCTTCTTGGCATATGCAGCTTATAAGGACTTCAAAGTATATCAAATGGATGTCAAGAGTGCATTTCTGAATGGTACAATCTCTGAAGAAGTATACGTTGCTCAACCACCAGGTTTCGAAAACCATGAGTACCCGAATCATGTCTACCGACTAAAGAAGGCTCTCTATGGACTAAAACAAGCCCCAAGAGCATGGTATGAAACGCTATCAAAGTTTCTAACTGATCATCAGTTCACAATTGGAAGTGTTGATAAAACACTATTCAGATTCACAAAAGGAGAGCATCTATTGATCGTTCAGATCTACGTCGATGACATTATCTTTGGATCAACTGATCCTAAGCTATGCAAGCGATTCTCTAAAATGATGCAAGATCAGTTTGAGATGAGTATGATGGGTGAACTTACATTCTTTTTGGGACTTCAAGTAAGACAAACGGAGCAGGGGATATTCATAAATCAAGCCAAATATACAAGGGAACTGCTCAAGAAGTTCGGTATGGAGAACTGCTCACAAGCTACAACGCCTATGAGTTCATCAATCAAACTAGACAAAGATGAAACTGGAGCATCAATTGAAGTTACTAAATATAGGGGGCTGATCGGATCTCTGCTATATCTTACTGCTAGCAGACCGGACATTATGTACAGTGTCTGTTTGTGCGCCCGGTTCCAGTCTGATCCAAAAGAAAGCCACTTCTCTGCGGCAAAGCGCATCCTGAAGTACCTCAAGGGGACTGTAAATGTTGGTCTATGGTATCCCAAAGACTCAAGCTTATCACTGCACGGATATACAGATGCTGACTATGCAGGCTGCAAAATTGATCGACGCAGTACCAGTGGGACATGTCAGTTTCTTGGCGACCGACTTATCTCTTGGTTCAGCAAGAAACAAACATCCATAGCCACATCCACAGCTGAGGCAGAATATCTGGCTGCTGGAAGTTGTTGCTCACAGATTCTTTGGATACAGCACCAACTGGAAGATTATGGAATACAAGAAACCGACACACCTATCTTCTGTGACAATACGAGTGCAATCGCAATCACACAGAATCCGGTATTCCACTCTCGGACAAAGCACATCGAAATAAGACATCACTTCATACGGGATCATGTGCTGAAGAAAAATGTACGGCTGGAACACATCTCAACCGATCTGCAAGTTGCCGACATCCTAACCAAGCCACTACCAGAAGCTAAGTTCCTTTTCTTCCGAAATGCTTTAGGTTTATTGGATTTATCCTAAATACCTAAGCATAGAGTCAGGGGGAACCTTGTTATATCAAATTAATTGGTACAACTGGTAACCTCGACCCTACACCAAATGGTGCAAAGTGATGATCGTATTAAGCCATTTATTCTTTATCAGTCAATTCTTTCATACTGATCAAAACTCATTATTCTATCAGTTTCGTCCAAAACTGATTCTCATCACCTATATATATATACGTATATATAATTTTTTTTATATATATACCGGAGTATTAATACCGGGGTACTCTCTTTCAATACCGGAATTTTCTTACCGGTACACTCTCTTCGAAACCTGTACACTTTTACAAAGCGGTATTGATACCGGAACCTGCCTAGATCAGTGACTGACCGAAATCGTTTTTATTAAATATACGTCATCAATTGCACACATTTTATCATAACACTTTCGCAGGAAATCTGACAACACTGCAGGAAAATAGCGCAGTCTATGAGAGAGGAAAGCTAAGCGACAAGACGTCCTATGCATTTAATGCAAATACACGCTTTCTCCCGCTAAATAGATTTCGTACCCATACTCAAAATAAAACATTCCATCATTATCCTTCTCTCTCCAACCGATTCATCATCTTCTTCCCAAAATCTCTTAAACCTCCTCACAGAAACCCTATCCAATTCTTCGAACAAATGGCCCCAGCACACAAAGAATTTACACGTACAGCGCTTCAAATCTACTTTGCTAGGTGCAAAGAGACCGCACACAAGGAATTTGTTCCTATATTCGAAGCCCTAATTCAAACCGGCCTTCAAACCTTCTTCGACTGCTCTGCAGAATTTTATCCAGAGGCTCTGCATCAGTTCTTCAACACAGTACTCATCGTTGGAGACCGCTTTCAGTGTATGATCAACGGACATCAGTTTGACATCACTGAAGAATACTTTGCAAAGCTGTTCAATCTACCAACCACCGGTGACACTGTTATCAGCGTACCTGAAGACGTTAAGGAACGTCTCAAGACAACGATGTCTTTGACAGGGGGAACGTTTAAAGACTCGGATAAACGAGTGGTTCTTAAACCAGAGTATCGACTGCTTCATGATATTGTAGCAAAGTCTATCTTGGGAAAGGCAGGATCCTTTGATATGCTCACCAGTGATAAAGTTCAGGCCATGGCGGCTATCTTGACTGGGATGAAGATCAACTGGTCTTCTGTAATTTTCTCTGTCCTCAAAGGAATACTGCCGGTCCGTGATAGGCAGATCAAGAATTTTGCGCCTCAACTGTCTTTCCTTCTCAAGCGCAAGGTTGCAGATGTTGGCCCTGTTGAAGGGATTGGGTATGTCAACTTCATTTCTGATGAAACCATTCGTCAGATGGTGAGCACAGCCTCGCTCACTAAGAAACCGGCTAAAAGAAAAGCCACTGACGATCTGCCCACTATCAAGCCAACCAAGAAGACTGCTGTTGATCATTCTCTGGGAACGTCAAAGACTGTTTCCCGACCCAGATCCTCACCGACTCAAAAGAAGAAGATTGATGACAAGCATGCCTCATCAAAGCCCTCCAAGAAGAAATTGGTTCTGGAGTCTTCCTCCTCATCTGAAGATACTCAGCCGCTTCGGAAAGTACTTACCAAGAAAAGGACCATGATGCCTACCAAGAAGCCCTCAACCGGGTCAGTCCCGTCGAGCAAACCGACTAAAACTACACAACTTGTTCAGTCGGTTTCTACCATAACACCAACCATCACTGTCACTCCATTGCCGGAGACAACTGGTTCGGTGATCCGGACTGCGCCACCACAGAGTGGGGTGAGAATTCAAGAACCGGTCCGAGGCACATCGACGGACAAAGGCAAGGGCAAAGCTGTTGCGGTCCCTGAAGGACACGAATCGGTCGATGAGACTGCCTGGACTCTCATTCGAGAAGAAATTTGTGAGACAATTGCAGATGATCTGCGGGCCTATGATGAATGGGTGGAATTCCGATTCACTCCATATAGTGAGAAGATCTGGAAGTCCAAAGGCCTCTCTGACCGACTCAAACTGGCCAGACAGACAGAAGGGAAGCTCATAAAGACTCTGGGAATTGAATCCATCAGGCGCCTACTGGACGCGCGAGAGCTATACCGGGTTAGTCTTGAAATGAAGCACCTGACGGGCTATATTGAGCAACGCAGGGACAACTTTCAGCCAGAAGGGAGAGATGCAATATTTGAGCTCCAAATTCTGTCCAGGCTGGAGGCAGAACTGCAGAGTATGCAGGTCTACCATGCTGCTGTTTGGGCAAAACTTCAGCCTGATGTGGCATCCTCCGCCAGTGCATCGGCTGTGGCGCTTGGATCAATCTCTGCCTCTTTTGATCAGCCGCAGGATGACTCTCTCATGACAACGGCCCTGATCGTCGCACCCACGCCTTCATCCTCTGTTCCACCAGAGCATACATCTCAACTGGTACAAAGTCCAGTTCTTCATTCCTCACCAGAACCGGTCTCTGAGGAATGCCTGCTTTTTCGGCAACCTATTCCATTGTTTCCCTGGCTATCTCTACCACTAACTCTACCGATTCAAATCTCAGCCAGTGGATTTTCTCAGACACAGTCACTACCTCCCATGCCTCTACTTCTCACCTCTGCTGGTGAATCTGGATCTTCTTCTTCCCCATCTTCTCCAGACAATATTCAGGATCTCTCAGCTACTGTGGTAGAACCTCAACCGGTCGAGGTTCGATCTGAGCAGGAAGCCGATCTCGAAGTCCACACCTCGACGGAGCAAGGCATCCCTGTCTCTGCCATTCAGACTGATTCTGTTGTTGTTTCCGCCGCTGCATTGCCGGAAAACACTCAGTCTGTCATCCCTCCACAGTCGCAACAAACGGGACCTCCGGCAAGCGTATCCATACCGGTTGATATCATAGGTTCACCAAGAGAAGTCTCCTTGATCAAGCAGACTTATCGCTCAATCTCCATTTTGAGCAAGACTGTCAATGGTGACCGGCAGCACAATCATGAGCAGTTTCAAGCTCTGAAGGAAGATATCACCGGTCTTCGCTCGGATGTTTGTGCAGATCTGGAGGTTATCAAAGGACAACTGACTGCTTTGACCAGGCTCATCACCCCGGTTATTGCCAAAAAGGGGGAAAGTACGGCAAGCGACAGCAGAAAACAGCAGCAACCGCCCAGCCCTAGCTCATCTGAGCCTCAGAGGTTTATCTCCAAACTTTATGTCAAAACCAAGGATCCAAAACGAGCTGCAATCGAAGCTGCACTCATTCCGGATGCAGTCTTACAAAATCAGACTGCGGCTGTACCAGTCAGCGAAACTGGTCCAGTTGAAGTCCAATATGATGCCAGCAGTTTACGGCATCTTGCCTGCAATCTAACAAAGGAACAGCTGGCGGATCTTCGGAGACTACATGACATAAAGGAAGACGCATACAAGGATAATAACAAGCTGAAGGAGGTAGAGCGGATATTCAAGAGCAAGGGGTACAACTAAAGTGTTGGCTGTATCAATCTCTTTTGATATGAATGAAAACTGGTTTTCTGCTGACTAGTTTTGTCAATCACCAAAAAGGGGGAAATTGTTAGCAACACGAATTCAGACATTCGGACTATCGGTTTTGGTGAATTGACGCAACTGATTAATAATGAGAAAACCGGAGATCTAAAGTACCGTCTATGCTAAGGACTGAAAGCAATATATATAAGACCGGTCTGGGTAAGCATGAGAGACTATGATTAATACCGACTGAAGATACCGGTCTTGACAAAGGATTCAAAAAGCACGACAGTATGCAATATTGGACAAATGACAGATTGGACAATCGAGATAAGTGCATGCTGAAACAGAAAGGAAAATTCAGACATTCAATGCAATGCTGCAAGTCCAGAGTTTAGACAAGGTCAACTAACGCAAATAAGGAATAAAGCTATTGACAGGAAAGACTGCAGCTGAAACCGGACAGACCCATTTTTGGAAAGTCAATTAATGCACCGATCAGAGTGAAGAGTCTATCTCACAACGGTTTGAATTTCAAACCTCAAGCATAAAAGGAGAGAGACAAGATGAAGATATACACTTCACTGAACTACAACATTCTTACGATTTTGAAATCTCATCCTCAGAAAGAAAAAGTTTGAGCTGTTCAACGAGCTGTGGTGAGAGCACAAAAATCAGAGTGAAGTCCAAAGACATTCCTTCTTAGATTTAAGTTTATAGTGACTATTTCCGACGGACTGTAAAAAGCTGTTGAAGTAGGTGGATTGTTGTAAACAACTGCCTAGGGATTCACTAGATTTGGGCTGTGTTTCAGCTGGGTAGGTTGTACAAGAGTGTATAACTGAAGATCTAGTGAACCTTCCTTGAGAGGAAGAAGGGGAGACGTAGGAGATTTTAACTCCGAACTTCCAGAAACAAACCGGTCTCATACATACACACGCACACACATTTATTCATCACATATCAGTTTCAACCAGTCAGTATTACATTCCGCACTTATACTGACCGGTCACTGGTTGAGTACCTGTCATTGGAAAGACAAATCGAAAAAGAGACAAGCGTTTATTCACCCCCCTCTAAACGCGTAAACCGATCCTAACACAAACCACTATCCGTATTCGATCCGGTTTATTCTAAAATAAATCGGATCGGATATCCGATCCGGTTTTTAAAATCGAATATCCGTTTTTTCCGGATTTTGAAAACCGGATACCGGATCGGAACCCGGTTTCCGGATATTTTTGCTCACCCCTAGTGTGAATTACTATGTGTTGAAATTCTATATGGAAAAATTTATTTTTATTGTGATAAGAAATAAAAAATTGATTTTGAAAAGAAAATAAGAAAAAATATGAGAAAAATATATTTCAAAACGGATACGGATATCCGGTTAAATATCCGAATAAAGCGGATATCCGACTTTCGGATATCCGATTAAAACCGAACCGGATACGGATATCATTTTTCGATATCCGAAAATTCGACTATCCAAATTTCTAGTTTCGAAATTCCGATATCCGGTTTTGCTCACCCCTCCATGGGCACTATATATTCATCTTAATTACAATTTTAATAAATAAGATTAAATAAAACTAAAAAATATTATAAGTTGCATCGAATATTCAAAATGTATCTTATATATATATATGTATGTATACTAGTTTATTGCCCGTGTAATGCACGAGATAAAAATATATAATTCGAAACCCACATCATTACATCAAACCCAAACAATTTGCAAGAAGAAACATAATTTGCAGTTTTAATGTATTGTTCGAGTCTTCCAGCAGAAGTATATTCATCCTCATGGATAAAAAAAGACTTCTTATAGTACCGAAATGTTAGAACTTTATAAGAATAAAATAAATTTAATATTACAATCTTTGTCTACTCGATTAAGTGATCTTCTGAATAAGTGAACTCCAAGAACACATCACCGCAAAACAAAGATGCATTTGCTAATGTTGAATCATTCATTTGCTAAAAAGCCGTTTCGTGAGGCGTGGGACCCACTGTTGTTTTCATACCTATCTATCCCCAAGGTATTTTCACAGCCAAACCAAATGGGTGCCAATATTAATACCCCAACTAACAATCCAACAAATACTACTTTAATTCACATTTACACATTATTCTCCACTACAACCCAACTCGTTGAATGCATGAAATTTATTTCCGCGCAATAGAAGAGTAATGGTTTTCGTTATTATTTTTATTTCAATATCCTGTCCATGATGATGATCCTATTGATCCATGCTCCGAGGATGCCAACGTTATCCTATTAATGTTATAGAGTATAATATTACCACCATATTTGGAGAATACTCGCCTTATTTAAGGTCAATTAACCATTTGCTTTGCTTACGACTTTTTATGTACAACCCAAACTCATGCGGCGGGGAGGAAATATAATCACCTGGTGAGGTAATATTAATAAAAGGTCACAGACATGTGCGTTATGGTGATTGATGCGCAATCTTATTTATTATCCGTTATAAACTTTCCATAAGACAAACGAATGCGTTGATTGATTCTTTATATGCGTTCAGGACAATCTGTGTGTGTAGCAAATATATTTTTATTCTGAGGCAACTCCCCCCTTATCGATGATGAGGTGTAAATAAGTAAAAGTTGGTGATATAATGATGATAATGAAAATGAAAAGCGCAAGAATTAGTATCTCAGCAACATATGATTGCCAATGGAAAACTATAGAAGCGCATATTTCAGTCTTAAGTATACGTGTCAGATAAGAAGATCATAAGAAAAACAAGCGCAATGCTTCATTCAACAATATATATATATATATATATATATATATATATATATATATATAGACAACATACCTCCTCGTCCTCTCCATGATGTTGTAAGATGGTACGTTTTATACTTCTTCACGTACGGCGAACGAGCATCTTCTTCATTGAACTGTTGATTACGATGTGTGAGATGTATGAAATCAGACCAACAGTAATAATGAACAAAAAAAAAATGCGCATGTTAAAACTATTTATAAATAATAGATGAATAAAATAGCTATGTGATTTTCCGAAGCAAGTCGCTCGCTCGCGGCTTGAGAATCTCACCACGATTTGCAATGATTAGAGTGTTGGGCTGACTGCTGAGTATGGTCAGTAAGTCTGCATATATACGCATCAATGCAGCGCTAAACAATCATTTCGAAGAAGCACTAATAATAAAATGAACTTTTTCTTTTTCTGGTAAAGTAAAATTAGCGCAAGCATTATTTACAAGGTAATAAATAATAAAACAATAGATTTAACACTTAAACCATCTTCAACCGAAAAACACATTCTCAAATTCAAACGCATGCTCAAACTCAAAATGCAGTAATTCTTCTCCAACTAATAAACCAATTCGCAAACTTAAAATACCATTATTTTAATATCCTCTTCTATCCGATATTTTAATATTACCCATGAAATTTACAACTTTACAAATACCATACTATTATTTTAAATTCGATTGAAAAAAATAATTTCACAAAATTAATAATAAACTAGATATTTTGTCATATAAAAACGTAGAAAAAAATAATTATTAATAACAAGAGTCTTTTTATATATTATTATTTATTTTTATTGTTTATATGGGTACTTTAATAATTAAAACTTGGTTGAGCCATGGTTGAGCCCCCCAACCATAAGATCCATAGAGGGTTTCAATTGACCCCCGAACTTGCTTGGTTGCAGCGGCGATAACTCGGCCGTGTCGGGTGATTTTTCATTTTTCTGATTTTTCTCTTATTAGGTGAGAGTGAGAGACCTTTTCCTAGGTGAGAGACGAAGATGATGATGATGATGAGGTGGCAAAACAGGTAAAAAATTATTTTAATTAGTTTTAATGATATTGGGCTTGTTTATTGGGTATATATTAATGGTAATACATTTATTTAATAGAGATAGCCCAACACAATTTTAATTTATATTAAATATAAAGTATCTATAATCATATCAAAATATATACTTTTAAATTAAATATAACAAGGTAAATTTATTCTATATTCGTTAAATATTGGCCAAAGAAAACATGTTTGACATATGTAATCAGTGTTTTAAAAAGCGTCTTATTGCGCGCGTTGACGCGCGCTAAAGCGCAAATTTAGACAGAAACGCGACGATGCGTACAGAAAAAAGCGTACGGAATTTATATTGAGAGACAGTGACCATGTCGTTCAGTGGTAAGACTATTAGCTAAATATATTCATTTTGTTTTTTTAATTTTTTCAAACTTTTTTACTTCCACCAAATCAGAAAAAAGCGATTATTTAATGTAATTTTTATGATAATAATAAATAAATTTTTCTAATTTATTCTTTATTTAACGACGATTAAAATGACATGCATATCTTATATTTTTCGATATCCATAAAAAGTCCATTTAAATATGATGTACATAAACTTTGTTAAATTAATCCCTTAAATTATAAAAGCATTGAAAAGAGAAGCGTAGTTCGTAGCAAGAGAAACAATTCCATTTAGGGATTTTTTTTCTATCTTTTCTTTATTTATTATTTATTCATTCTTTTATTGTAATTATCGTTATTTTTCCAGAAACTTACTTATTGTTTAGTATATTTATATATTTTATTTGATCTTATGATAATTTTTGAAACTGAATGAGAATTAATATCATCATAGTTAGTTTAACAACCCTATTTATTTATAATTAATTCCTATAATATAATTTTTATATTATAAGTGGACTGCCCGAAATACTCACGCAATGCGCTACACTATTTACGCTACGCGCTGTTGGAACCAAAACGCGACGTGATACGCTATACGCTTTTTAAAACACTGTATGTAATTAATTATAGGTATTTTTTTATAAAAATTGCGTAGCGCCCGCGAACACGCCGTGATAATGCAACATATCCGTATCGTCAGTGTACACATCGACGCCCGCATCCGCGATGGCGAACCATGGTTGAGCCCCCAGGCCATAACCTCCTGCGTCCGTCACTGCTCGACTGTCGTCTCCTCTGTTATGCATGGTATCAGATTCTCTAGCCTCAACTACGCTAGCAGTAGCTTCGTCATCATCACCGTCAAGTGAAGAAAAAAGTTCTAACAACGGCTGAGAAAGACAACATCATTAGTCAAACATGGGAAGGATCGAAGTACCAAATAGAATGCGCCATGTGCTCAGCTTGTGACAACACTTACAAAACCCCAACACCGCCGCCGCTGCCTCCCTCGCCCACCGCCTACTGACCCTCCGCCGGCTTCATCCACGTCGTCTTCTGGCATCAAGAAAATCAAGCTGTTGCTTTCTGTTGAGTTTCCTGTCATAATTCGAATGACGCCTTAGGAGTACGAGTTGCCACCAATGTCCGATGAGGAACATCCAGTCTGTAAAGTCCATTACTGTGCCTTCCTTGTGCTATTGTGTCCCGGCTGACCCGATGCTGAATCGTAAAATGACTATCAGTAAAAATAACATTTACGGGTAAATCCCTGGTTAACTTGCTTACAGACAGCAAATTTTTTGTGAGTCCAGGAACAACCAGTACGTCAGATAACGTAATAGAGGAATTCAAACGACAACATCCAACATGAGAAATATGCAACAATGCACCATTACCGACAACCACTGAATCCAAACATGTGTATGGCAAAGTAGAATCCAAGTGAGTTGTATCCGGAGTCATATGCTACGATGCACCTGTGTCTAAGTACCAATCAGAAGTTGAATGATCTGAAATGTTGCATGCCGCAGAGAAGGCTTCAGCGAGATTGGCCGACTGAACGGCAATGTTACGATTGAACCGATCAGGACAAGCAGATGCGTAATGGCCATTTGTCCGACAAATCTGACAATGAGGTTGGCGCTTCTGACCATTACTACGACGTCCATTCTTACCACGACCGTAAGAGTTATTATTTGAGGGCGTACGAGAAGTATGAGGTGATGTCGGGATGGTCGCGGTAAAGGCAGCTTGAACTGGGATAGATGGCTCCATGGCTTGTTGAAACATTTCCCAAGCTGCGGCGTTGTTTTGCAGGTCAGCGAACGAGGGTAAAGGCGACATGGCCATCTGTGTAGCTGAAAAACTGGAAAAAGCCGGGCCCAAACCTTTCAAGAACAAGTGAATTTTGTCCGTATCTTCAAGATGGCACCCAATTGCTGATAATTGATCACAAACGAGCTTGAAGGAACGGCCGAATTCTGCCACGGATCCATCGCCTTTCTTAATCGTCTGGAGTTGACCTTTGAGACGAAACTCATGTGCTTTGGATTGATGGCTGAAGTGACTTTCCAAAGCCAGCCAAACAGATCGAGCGGAGGTACATCCGACTACGACGGACATGGCTTCTTCGGTTAACGAAGAGAAGATAAGACTCACCAGCCTACTATCATCGACACGCCATGTCTGAAAGGCTGGATTTGGGGCGTTTTTGCCATTGATTTCGATCTCAGACTGTGGTGGAGAATGAGAGCCGTCAATGAAAGCGAGAAGGCCTTGGCCAACGAGAAGAGGATAGATTTGACTTCGCCACAGCAAATAGTTTGTTGATGATAGCTTAATAGTGAGCATATGAATTAAGGTTCCGTAGGGCAATTGATCAGAAAGAGAGGAAGAGGAGCTTGGAGCAGTCATAACCGTGAAGATAAGCTATGGGAGAGAAGGGTTTTCGTTGTTAGTCTGATACCATGTGAGAATAGGTATAATATTTTCCCTTGATCTATTCCTTGTACATCGTATGATATTTATACAAGAATACTACTCTCTACCTATAACATTAATAACAAATAAAGTATACAATCAATACTATAATTAGAACCCCTTAATTATAGCCTAGAATAAAGCCTTAATTTATTCCATTAGCCCCCCTCAAGCAAGACGTGGGATGAGGACCAACTCGTAGCTTGGCACGAAAAAATTCAAATAGCGGACGATGAAGAGCTTTTGTAAAGATATCCGCAATCTGTAGGTCAGACGATATGAACTGTGTGTGTAAGCGCTTACTTGAAACAAGTTCACGAACAAAGTGAAAATCGATATCGATGTGCTTGGCGCGCTTGTGAGAACTCGGATTTTGACTTAGAAAAAGAGCACTACTATTGTCCGAATATAGAGTAGGACATGAGGTAGGCTCGATGTGAAGCTCGCGAAGTAGCTGAAGCACGCAAACAATTTCTGAGGCTGCATTAGCAAGAGCGCGATATTCAGATTCACAACTTGAACGAGAAACCGTCGGCTGTTTCTTAGCACTCCAGGAAACAAGATTTCCACCAAGAAAAATGGAGTATCCGTAAGTCGATCGTCTCGTTTCCACACAACGAGCCCAGTCAGCATCAGAATATGCAACGAGAGTAGGCGAAGAGCCACGACTAAAAGATAAACAAAAAGCCGGTGTACTCTTCACGTAGCGAAGAATTCGCTTCACCACTTGAAAATGTTCAATAGTTGGATTCTGCAGATGTTGACTGACCAGATTTACAGCAAAAGATAAATCAGGACGTGTAACGGTGAGGTATTGGAGAGCTCCAACCAAAGATCGGTATAAGGTAGGATCATCAAAAAGCTTTCCATCAGTAGAAAGTTGACAACCCGCCTGTAAGGGAGTGGAAACAGGTTTGGCGTCTTCTAAAGATGCTCGCTTAAGTATGTCTCGAGCATATTTCGCCTGATTAAGAAAAATGCCCGAAGAAGTATAAGAAACATCAAGTCCCAAGAAATAATATAATTTTCCTAAGTCCTTAATGGCGAACTCCTCACGAAGGCAAGTAATTTTCGCAAGGTTTTTTCAAATTTCGATTCGATTTTTCGGTCTTCGGTTTTACGTATGCTTAATCCGATATCCGAACCGTTTTAATTTGGTTCGGTTCGGTTTTTTATAATTCGGTTCGGTTTTTTTCGGTTCGATTTTTCGGTTAGGAATTTAATATCAACAAAAAAATATTACGAGCTGAAAATACATAAAACAATTTATGGTTATTAAAAACAAAGAAGATTTATGGAACGTGACATGTAGCAAAATAATTCCAAGGTCCGAAAAAACAACATGAAAATGAAACAAAATCTAACCAAAATATAAAAACATTCTTCTAAAGATACTATAAATTATTTGGGAGAAAAATAGTATTTGATTGGTGAGGAAAACATTCACCTAAAATGAAAAAAAAAAAGATACCAATGAAATTATATTTACTGTGTTGTTTACGTTATGAGAAAAAACAAATGAATTTTTATATTTTTCTATTTTTAATGTAGTAAGATAATTTCAATTCGGTTTTTCGGTTTTTTCGGTTTTACGTATGCTTAATCCAATATCCGAACCATTTTAATTTGGTTCATTTCGGTTTTTTACAATTCGGTTCGGTGTTTTTCGGTTCCGGTCTTTTCGGTTCAGTTCTTTACGGTTCGGTCGGTTTTTTCGGTTTTCCGATTAATTTGAACACCCCTAATAACTAGTGATAAGAAGGTAGTATACAAAGAAGAAAGTATATACTTATTTGTCCTAGATCGATCTAAAACTCGGTATAAAACGCTTATCGCAACACGCTCATTTGTCTTAAATACAACCTAATGTTGGCTTTCTCGACAACAACACGCCGTAGGATGGTTCCCTTTAGCCCATACTCGAAAACGCCCACCTAAATATAAGTCCACCTTATATTCTTAGCTCTGTTTGGTTATAAGATCAGCAATAAGGCCCAGCATATAAATTTATTTTAGTAAGCCCCAGCATAAATTTTATTGTTTATCTTACCCCATGTAACTAGTTTATTTCTATCGGGCTTAGTGGGCTGACGAATTAATTCCGGGCCGTAATAAAGAAACCAAACACTATCGGTTATATTTATGTTATGTAAGCTTATATTGGATAGCAAACGGGCCATTAGACCTATTCGTGATAATATAGCCCACCAAACTATATACTTTTTGTTGAGCCTTTAATATTGAATTAGAATTGGATTGCCACCGCAACTATCATTCCCATAAAATACAAGATCGCACAAACTTGTGTCGAACCATATTGGGATAGTTATGTTAACAGCCATCGACTTGTGCTGCACAGCCATCGGAAATCAGAAAGATAAAGTAATGACATATTTATTTGTAAAATATGGGGTCGGTTTGGATTTTCTTTTCATTTATCATTTG
The DNA here is from genome assembly GCA_027422505.1 of Craterostigma plantagineum. Lineage (NCBI taxonomy): Eukaryota > Viridiplantae > Streptophyta > Magnoliopsida > Lamiales > Linderniaceae > Craterostigma > Craterostigma plantagineum. The sequence continues at coordinate 26,197,674 of JAPQWV010000003.1, read as the reverse complement.
CTTGTAATCAGGATGAGTTCAACGTGTCACATTTGAGCTAATAAATCATCAACGAAGGAAATTTCAATCATAAAAACCAAACATACAAGCTGTTTCTAAGTAAACTATCCAAGCAGCAGTTTGTCAACGTAGAGAAGTATTTCATATATAGATGCAGAAAACCCTGTCGATCGATGATAAGCACATCTTTACTCGCCGTGGAAGTAGTATTCTGTTCAGATTTACCAATAGAGCTTATTTTGATCCACCTTCACCGTCGATGATTTCTTTGATAAAAGGCACGACGACTGATGCTAGTTCATCTTGGTGCAAAGTGTAGCTGTGATTGGCTCCTTTTACAATTTGCAAGCGGTTATTCGGTATAATCTTGGCAAACTCGTATGCATCTTCTACAGGGATTACTTCATCATCTGATCCGTGAACGATCAGCACCCTGTAATCAATGCATTCATTACTTGCGAAAAAATGAGGCGTTTTCTTAGAAAATTAAACATCAGCCTCTATATTAACTTCATATCAGAATTGGGATAATTCTCAACCACTAGACAGAAGATTCAAATCTGATGCCACGAAGGTCATAGCATAAAGCCAACCTAGAATCCCTATCAAGAACTATGACAAGATTCGCATTTCTTTCGAACAAAGCGCCATGCTTACCTGCAAGACTTGTCAATTGAAAGGCATGCTTCGTGCATGTTTGTGTTGAGTCGCTCCATCATACTTTCTAGGGTCACTCGATAGTCCCCGTCGGCTATCAAAGATAATAATAAAAAAAGCAACCAACTTTATTTGCATTGAATACCGTCCAAAAATGACGATCCATAGGGGAATGCAACTACATGATGCATAATATATATAATATATATATTCTCATAGTGAAGGAGCATCTACCTATAAAAACCTTCATGTATCTATCCCCTTAACAGTAACGAAGATGGTTTCGTTTTGATGCTTACAAGGAAAAGTGACTAATCACTGCTTTGATATGTCACAATCTTCTTCTGGCGTAGAAAGTTTATATAAAACCATTTCATTTCAAATAAATCTATCCTAAAATGATCCCTGCACAACACCGTAGGCAAAATCCTCAAACATCGTCATCAACGCGCTTCTCGATTTAGATCAGAAAAGATTACCTGTTTTAGATTTAATATCAATGAACCCATCCTTCTTGAGTTTTTCCAGGAAATCTTCACCCAGGCGTTGTTTAAGTCCTTGCTTGAGGTCATAACGGCCAGAGAGATTTACAACGGCAGGTATATCGTGAAACTTTGATCCATAAAGGAGGACAACACCTCCACCTGCAGATGTTTTTCCAAAAGAAAAAAAAGGCCCAGGAAATAGGAATGAGTTGAAACTTGTATGGCACAGTTAGAGCAAAAGACTGAGCCGAAAAGCACATTTCATGGAACATATAAAAACCCTATATTGTTCTGATTCCTAAGTAAACTTGATGATTTTGAAGCTTGTGGATGAAAATACTGCAAGGAAATGTATTAAAGTACCAAACATATGGTTAACCTTTACTGTGCCCAAGAATCACGGATGTGAAACGATTTATTCCGTTGAAGTACTCAACTACAGATCTTAAGTCTTCTGTCTCACTGCCATAGTTACCAAACTCAAACGTGCCTTCACTTTCCCTGCGAATCAAGCCAAAGGATAAAATTAGATCACAGAATTATTGCAACTAAATAAGTTGAAAGCACAGCAACAAATATAATGACCTAAAGACCTAAATTTGGTCAAATAAATCAAGTTAAATACAAGTAAAAAACAAAGACTAAAATTTTCAAACATTTTACATAACAGAGGGTAAGTATTCGTGGCGCTTTACCCATTGCCAGAAAAATCGAAACGAAATACACTGACTCCTACTTTTTCTAAGGCATGAGCGAGGTTAACCATCACATCGAACTCCTGCAGATGTTGCAGAACAAGAAGTTATTTCAGCAAACAGGGTGAAGTTGTTAACTGACATTAGTTCAAAATCTTGTCACAATTGATTTTCTTGCTAAAAAAACCATTGCAAAGGGAATTAATTATTAAGGCTAGCAGCCATTGTAATAATCATCCGACATCATAGAACTACAATGCACATTGCCATATATTTTGGGTCATGCATTATAATGATAAACTTAACAATAAGAATGACAATCCAACTATTTAAATAAAATCTGGATACTGTACTTTTTTATCTTGGGCTCTCGCAAAGAAACTCAAAAACATTTTTTCTTTTCCATAAAATTCAACTGATAGTGATACAAATGAAGATGGAGGGAATTAGAAGACCGCTCAATAATTCCCAAGAAAAGGAAGTGTTGCTTCCTGAATATAAATTCTTTGAAGAAAGATAAAAGGAAGACACAGACCAAGATCATCAGCTGATAAGCAATATATCTCAGATCAACCAATTTCACTTATGATATATTTCAAGGCATAGGAGAGGTCAAACACCTTCGAGGAACGAAAACCATGGCATAGAACAACAATCTTCGGCGACCCAGTAGTATCATGCAACACCCCGACTAGCTTTTCGCCACGCTTGTTTGTTATTGTTAATTTCTGCTGCATATCTGCTGATTACCATAATTACAACGCATTAGTGACCACCAAAGGATACAGGCCAAACATACCGGTCGTTGTTTAAAAGAAATACTAAACTACTTCTTCAAAGCAGATTATTAAACAAATGGTTATTAAGGGCCTTTCACCCAACTTGGGGATAAAATCTGATCAGTAGAAAGAATATCACGAAATACAAAAGCGATATATGTGTTGGAAATTGGATTCTACCTACTGCAATATAATGGTAACAGACAAGGAAGATAAGCTTAGGAAACTACAAAGAAAAGAAGAAAATAGTTTATTCATCGACTCAACAATAATGAAGGAGCCATTAAAACGAGAAGCAAAGCATTGATGATAATACACTTCCAAATTCTCAATACACGCACTTTTGACCTAACATCGAACAGACCAATTTGATCAACCCTTTCATATATAACAATCTACACATCAGATGACAGTGACACTGATGCTAAACAAAAAACTTGGCCTTTGAGAACCTTCGCAAGAATCAACAATTGGAAATCATGAAATACAAATTATAGAATGAAAGAGATAAAAAGAAAAGACTTTTTTGAGTTGCAATACTTCCAAATCACATTGATTATTCGAGGCATATCCCATGCATCCTTGGACTACTCAAAAAATAGCTACGATTGATATGGGCATTAATGAAAAGTAGCTCTGACTGCACTGTGTTGTTACCTGAGCTTTCGATATTCCTGAATTTGGCGAGGGTGAGAGAAGAGAAGCTGGGCAAGGAAGCAAAGAAAAGGTAGCTCGTTGATTGAGACGATTGTGTTTTGTTAGGCTGTGGTGTAATTGGTACAAATACAAAATTGGATTCCAATACCGTCGAGAAAAACATGACACGTGGGATTTGATACCTTCTATTCTATTGTTGGTGGTTTAACAAGAAGACATGGGAATGGGATGCTATCAGCTAGTGCCTAGTGGTAAGATCATGATGGGTCGGGTGTAAATGGGTTGGGGTAAATCGGTTCGGCTTTTAGAATTCGAGTCAATTGGGTTATGGGCATAGTTTTGAAGACCGGAAACCGACGGATCGTTCGAAATTCTGGTTCGGTTCCGGTCCAGTCTACGCGTAATTTTAAAAAAATAACAGTAAAAAAAGGAATATATATTTATAAACTACTAAGGGCCCGTTTGGTTGGAGGGATGGGTTTAGATGGTATTAGTTTAAGTTGGGTTTATATAATGAAGGGTATGAACTTTTGGAAATGTTTGGTTGATGGGATTAAGTAATGATGTCTGACATGTTTGGTATATGGGTTTAAATGGTATTAGATTTTAATAATTATAATTACAAATTTACCCTTTCTTCAATTAAAATTTTCGGTAGAAAGAGAGTGGAGAGAGAGGGAGAGAGAGAGAGAGAGAGAGAGAGAGAGAGGGAGAGTGGGGGAGAGAGAGAGAGTGGGGGAGAGTGGGGGAGAGGTGGAGACGGTGAGAGAGAGATGGAGAGAGACGGGGGAGAGAGAGAGAGAGAGGGAGACGGGGGAGAGAGAGGAGGGAGGGATTAGAAAGGAAAAAAGAGAAGTAATAAAATTTGAAATAAAAATAATTAATAATAAGGTGGTATTAAATAAAGGGAGGGGTGAGGACTCCTTTAATTAATACCTAATAAGGGGTATTAAGGGGGTATTAATTAAATCTCACCTTTAAATAAACCCTTCAACCAAACACTACTTTAGTAAATCCTATACTCCCTAATCCCCTCTAATACCCCCAACCAAACACACTCTAAATCTAACGAAATGCTTATATGGTGTGACGGTGAGCACCATTGTCACCATTAATTTTGGGACCAACCACCCAGGATTTTCTGGCCAACCCAACAATCTTTTCCTTTTATAAAATAAAATATCACTGAAAGTTTCTTCGTGGGTTCGGCCAAAACGTAAATACTATTTGACTTTTACTAAATATATCAATATCTTTATTCATTATATTTTAGATTTTATTAAAATGCTAAGAGAAAAATTCCACTAGAGTAGCTCCATGCCATCTACAATTTCAACCGATATTAATTCAGACTAATTTTTTTTGTAGAAACTCGAAGTTCTTGTTAGATATATGTATGTATGTTGCTATTGATAGATTCGTATATATTAAGGATTAATATATTTTTTGTATTTCTTAGGGACTGGTTTAACTTCGGTTTATTCCAATTTTATATCGATTAAACCACTAAAATTTCGATCCGGTTCGAAAATCCGATTTCAGAATCTTGGTTATGGGTCGGATTTATAGGGTTCGGGCAATGGGTTCGGGACCCGATCACAATATATTTTGATATTGATTCCGGACCCGATCACAGACTCAGTACCCGCGCTGACAGGTTAGGGTTTTACATATTTTATTATTTTAACTTCCTTTTTCTATCTTTAAAACAATTAAGTAATGTAATTTAAATTCAACATCGTCAATATAAAATAAGTCCAACACCATCAACAATAAAATAAGTGCAACACCAATAACAATAAAATAAATTCATCTCTCAACAACATCAATCAAGAATAAAATAAGCTCACAAATAAGTTTATCTCTCAATAACATCAATCAAGAATAAAATAAGCTCACAAATAAGTTCAACACCATCATTCTTCAACAATTAAAATGAGCTACAATATAAGTTCAGCACCATTCATCTACGAAAATTGAGCAAAAATTATAAGTTCAACACCATCTTGCACCGACAATATAACGAGTTCACAAAATAAATTCGGCCTTAAACAATTAAAATGACTTGAGGCATCAATTAAACAAAAAATCACTCATCACATTTCACATGTCAAACAAAAACAAATGGTAATTTTAAGTAAAGCGTAAAGAAAAATGAAAACATACCCTCTCAACTTCTCAATTTCACATTCCAAAAACTATTCGGAGGGTTCCTAACGTATTGAACGGCTCTCCTCTAATACGAGATTGTCTTTCAGTCCATCTTTCACGATAAGATTAATGATATGAGCTATACATTTCATATGAATGTAATTTCCTCCCCAAATACTTGTAACAACATCACAATTATTCTTCAAATAAGCATTCGCACCATCATTTGACGATGCAATATCAGCCGTAATGATTTATCAATTCATTCAAGTATGCATTGCTCGACACCGTTGCCTACTTCCTCACCTTAACAGCCGCAATGGGCCGTGAGACACAGATTTTGATTCTCGATATCCGCGTGTCGGTCGTAATACAAATGGTTTGTGATTTTATTAATGAATTCAATGGATATTTTTCATTTCACATACATGTTGTAAATGTCCTTTGTTAAAGTTTTTCGTGAAGGAATTCTATTCATATGACAATCAACCGACAAGAAGTGCCTAAAACCCTCGTTCTCAACGATTTTAAAGGAAACTCATCGACGCAATTATTTAACACAGTGCATTAATCGCCTACCTTGATCAAATCTCCATGTGCCGAATATAACATCTTGATCATTCCCACGGTCCGATAGCCGACGAGGGTGCGCGACCTGCAGTTATCAAAAAGGGTGGCGGTTGCCAGAGATGGAAGACTAATTTGCTATTTCTTAACAAGTTTTCGCAATTTTTTAATAGGCTAGGGGCGACACCAGTGATGGGATGAAGATGGATATTAAATTTCTGTTTTTAAATTTAGACTAATTAGGGTTATTACTATATTTAATTTAATATAATTAATAATGTGACATGACATGTGAGCGGTGCTCGCATATGGTGCCCATATAAGGTGAACACGATAAGATTACTCAATAAATCATTTTCATGTTAACAAAGTAAATTACGCACCAAAATATTAAACTAATAATAAAATTCCATAAAACGTCTTGGAGAAGGGTCTACACAATTTTCTACGCACATGAGTCACCATAATTTTCGACGAGTCCTCTCCACGTCTTTATAGTTTAACATTTCCGCAACCTCCTATCGCTTACTTCCGTGCGCTAGCACTGGCTTGCGGACCTTTGGTCACTTGGCCAAGTCTCCCGGGTAACTTATGAACTTCTCAGCAAGTCGGCTAACATGCATGCGTCATCTATGCACGTACTAGTGTTGCACCCCCGCGCAAAGGTTTTCACCACGTGTGTCGGCCTGCGCTCCACCGCACCGGCCCGCTTCGCACGTACTTGTCTTGTATCACGTGTGTCGACCGCCACCCGATAGTGAGAGTATAGATATATTATTCATCAGCGAGTAAGTTCATCCTTGAATGATCATATCAATGATATAAAGAACAACAACATACATCCAATAATGGTGACTCACCGGACGCGTCGACATTAACTTACTGACAAATCTTCAGCCTTATTATTCATTACGTCTCTAATGAGTATAAGAAAATAGTAAGGATTCTCAGTTCGATATTTTATCTTCATTCGATGGGTCATTCAATGGAAGTCGACGATAATCTCTCTATGGAGCAACATTTCATAGTTGATGAGGGTTCGACCGTCAAATTTTGGCGAGTTCAGTTTCGTCAAGCCAATATGGACTCAAAAAAGAATGACTTTTTGTTATCTCTATGTTTCTCGACGAGCTATTTCATGATCGTGGGCCACTTGATATTCATGTTTGTTATTACCTACAAAATATTGACTTATATAACAAACATATATTACAGCATTTCGGGTACCATCACATGCTAAGAGAATTGCATTGCTAGTGTCTGGGGTTATGAGAAGGTTAGAGACAAACTAACGAGCTCTCTTAAAGAAATCATATGACGACGTTGACAAACTTACTTATCAAATATGTTGACTGGACATACCATTATTTTGTCAATTGGCAATATCAAAATTCGCCTTTGCATAACATGTCTTTTCAGATAACAAGTTCTAATAAACAAGATAAAGTAATTAAATTAACGTAGTGTGAGGTTATTTGAAAATTATCTACTCACCTATCGATTATTTTTTTGTAATATGCCGAAAATTTATTTAACAGCTTCTTTTCTTTCTTAAACATGTAAAGGATTAAGCTAATATTGTAAAATTCAGACCCGCACAAACTGATGGAATTTAAACACGGACAAGGATACATTGCACATAGGCGTTATAACCATCGCCTGCACTTTCCTTGGCATCTAAATCCTGTAAACGAAAGCAGCGATCCAGACTCGAGGCATCCTTACCATAAGAATAAATACCATATTAGAACTTTGGGTTGCATAAGCAAGCTAACCATATTTTGCTGAACTTCTCTGTTGGCAATACGAATCATTCGAAATGTGCTTTTATTATCCATTTCACCGGCAATGTCCAAATTCACCTTTGTATAACATGTCAGACAATCATTAGTAATTGTCGAGGTAAAGAAATGACATTAACATATCTTCGGGTTACTTGAAATTTTGCCAGAAATCTATCTACTCACCAATTAGATCATTTTGTTTTGATATGTCGCGAGTAGTCGTTTCTTATTGTTATTTTTACTTATCTAATACTACCTCCGTCCCACTAATTTTATCACATTTTGCCATTTCGGGCGTCCCACTAATTTTATCACCTTTCCTTATTTAGCAAAAAATCTATCACAAACAATCGATATAATAATATTAAATATTCTTAAAAGACGTGTCAAACTATACACTTTATTACCTTTTCATTGTACTATATTATTATAATAATACCACCTTAATATCCGTGCCCACTACCAAATGTGATATAGTTGGTGGGACAGAGGTAGTAACAATTTGTTGGGTTTTATTTTTCTTTATCCTTTTTTTAGTATCAATAGAATGATAATGTGAAAGGTCATAGACGGCATTAATTTAAATAGGGTTTTATTAAAATTTTCAATAGAAATTAAATTTAAATTTAATTAATTAATTATAAAATTAAAGGTGGAATATCTAAAATTGTAAATAAAGGTAGTGGATGCTTTATTAATTTTGTTAATTAACTTTTTTTAATAAAGCTTACTTTGACATAGTAATTGACGGTTATGTCAAGCCCTCACGCATAACAATGTAGAATAGATAAATACACTACTTACAATGTGCGATCATCATAAGGCCATTTTATGGGCCGAGGAGGTTAAGGCCCAAGACCCATTTTCGAAGCTGTAATTTAAGGTTGTTCGGCCCGACGTAGAAGGCCACAATTTTACACCTAATCATATCTATATTATCCAATCACATCTTAAAAACTGTAAATAAAATAAATAAATTAATGCATAAAGAATCTTATGTAATGGGTAGATGTCTATAAACTGCCACATTTGGTCTGTCAATTTATTTGCATTTAGTACTCTTATTTGAAATTAAATGAGCAATTTTCATATCACTTCTAATTTTTTTATTTATTGTACTTATGTACCTACACATTACTTTCCTTTTATACATTTCATCCTAAACACTAAAATTATAAATCGCAAAATTAAAATTAATATTAAATATAATTACATTTAAGTATACAAATAGAGTGTCCGAAAAGACTAGTATATATTATAGACAATGTGTCTGAAAGAAACCGAAATCTACAGTGTGAGCCCAATATGTGAGACAGACTAGAGTAACTATAAAATCAAATCGAGTAATATACCTGTCATAAAACTTCGAGATTTCGCGTGCAATGCAATAATGATAAAGATAATTGATTAGGTTACGTACGAAAATAGAGGAAAAAATACAAACCTGATTTTATATATGAAGTAATATATTATTAATTTTCTTTTTCCAAAATAAATTTATTACTCAAGATGAACCTAGATAATAATTCGGAAGCTCGTTTATAATGATTATGTACAGTATGTACGTAATAATTGCTTATTTGTATATTCGTAACTCGCTCTAATTCCTCATACAATGGATAGCATAAGAACAAACACATTGGTTAATAGAATTGATGAGTCATCCAGCCCAAAATGTCTCCGCTAGGCGTATCAATACATCGATCATACTGGTTACGAAGGTTAGATTCCATTCTCCATTTGTTTCTCTATATATCCAGGATGCGGCAAAGCTTTTTGGGATATGTTAGTAAAGATATATGGTCTAATATCATTAAAATAAACGCAGTGGATAGAAAAGTTGGCGACTGATCCAACCCAGAACGTCCCCGATAATTGTATCAATATATCGATCGTACGCTTGCACAAGTCAGGTTCCATTCTCCATTTTATAAAGATAGTGTCTACTTCATGATTTACAATATCCACAAAATGTAATATGAGGGAATATCAAAATGTTATATTAATAATAAGTCTATGTAGAAAACAAATCTGCTTTAATTTGACTCTATAGGAATTTAAATCGTCAATTTTTCTTAAATATGCTTTAACTCGTTGTTTCATATGGCTGATTCCAGCTAGTGGCCAACTACACTTATGAGGACTAGGAGTCGCGTGAAATCATACACAGGCGCATATGTAGCTTACATGCACTGCACCGAAAATCCGAAATTATCTCGGTTCGCGATGAGCGTTAGCACGAAACCACCTACCATGCAAGATGGTTGACCATCAAAACGAGATCGTCATCCATCAAATCGCTGAAAGGTCACTGAAAGAGTACATAGCTGAATTAAGCGCAAGAGGTACACGAGCAATCATGGACTATACTGGATCTTCTTTGACGATGTGTAACGAAATTGCAAAATTTAACCTATTGTTATGTTCAGGAAGAATTTTGGAATATCATCAAATGCCTTCTATCTTTCGTCATGCATTTGCACGACAGACGAGCATGCGGTAGTTGACAGATCAATCTTGAAATCTTGGAGGCTGCTGTTTCATAAGGTTAGCTAGTCAGAAGACAACAGAAACGCGCAGCTTATCGAGTTATTAATAAGTTCATTTGCGCAGAAGGCAACATAAAAAGCGCTAAATACTCGAGGCCGCTTCTTCACTAATAGGCTTCCAACAAAAGTCTACAATACATTTCGATGACGACAAAATATGAAAAAACGGTTTATTTCTACATGCACAAAAAGAAAAGTAGAATTATAATTTTTTTTGTAAATCTAACATAAGAATTCACCTAGCTAGATACTTTTTGGTCCATTTTCAGCGGATGACTTAACCGAAACGAAGAGCGACGTACTCCAAAACCTTGACTGGTAAAGAATTGGTAACATCCATAAGAAGTTCACCACAAGACTGTATTATCATGCAGTCTATGTCCATGTCAGAGGCATTATGATGATACTAAGAAAAGGAAAAAGGCAAATTGTTATTGAAGATAAAATATAATAATGATAATTATACCCATAGAAAATGCTCTGATATGTGAGTAGCTAAATTTCTTGCAAGTTTCAAGTAACCCAGAGTTACTTCAGGCTCATTTTGTCTATCCCGATTAGAGCTGTCAAAACGAACCGACGGGGCGGGCCGGCCCGTAACCGCCAATAATTACCAATTATTATTTTATATTTACAATATTATATTATAAATAATATAACTTATATTATTAAGTACCAATTATTATGTTATATTTACAATATTATATTATAAATAATATAATTTTTTTAATTAATCTGGCGGGCTACCCGCGGGCTAGCCCGCCCCGCCCCGCCGAAGCCCGCACCCGCCTGGGCTGGGCCTAAAATTTCAAAGCCCGCCCCGCCACTTTGGCGGGGCGGGGCGGGGCGGCCCGCGGGCCCAAGCCCGTTTTGACAGCTCTAATCCCGATAATGGGAGCAGATTGTTTGATCAAGCGGGCCGTTAAGCGAACCAAATGGATGATAAAAACAGCTCTCAAATGGTTCATATTGTACTGCATTAGCGATAATACTGATGGATGTCCATTAACGTATTTGGGATTTAAATTTTTCAATGCCCTGATAGCCTTTTTTACCAACACCCGTCAATCTGTCTCTGACCTCCGCATAACCACGGACAGGAGTAATTCTATTGGCATGTGATAGCCAAGTGGTATAATATATAATATTCATTATTAGGCAATCTAAAACAAAAAAACTCAAATTATGTAAGTAAAGGTAATAGCAAAAAGTAACCACCTGTTGGCAAATTCGTGTATCTGACCAAAGAGGTCATTCATATCCATTGGGAGCGGCAAGCCACCACGATCATCAAACAGCTGGTCGAGAAGCATCAAGATAACAAAATAGTCGTGTTCTTCTAGTCCACATCAGCCTGACGAAATTCAACTCCAAAATTTGGCGGTCGAACCATCAACTATAAAGTGTTGTTCCATAGAGAGATTGTCGTCGACTTTTAACGACCAATTCATCGAATGAAGACAACATATAAAACTAAGAATCCCTCTTATTGTTTCCCTATACTCATTGGGGACGTAGTAGTTGATAGGGAAGGTTTGTTTATAAGTTAATAGATTTTATCAATACCTTACAGTATGAACCGATGAAAAGGATTCATTTTGTCGGCAGTATCCAAATTCACATTGGCATAACATGCCTTTCCAAACAACCAGCTCCAACTATCGAGATGGAAGTGGAAACACAGCTTGCTTACTCGACATTTGCCAGAAATTCATCCACAACTTGTCAGATCATTTTGTTTTGGTATAATTCTTACTGTGTTTGTTAATATTATGTGTATCGTATCTTTCAAAAATGAACAGATATGATCTTAATGAACAGATATGAAGAAGGCTGCTGAAGAGATTGGATGTGATGAGGAGAAATTAAACAAAATATGGTGGCTCATGAAAGACTATATCGGCGACAATATAAAGAGCATCTTTGTTATCACAAGCAACGGGGATGGAAGAGCAACAGACATGTCCTTGAGAATGTAAGAAGAAATGCACAAGAGTTCACACATGGTATGGTCCATGCTTTGATATGCTGCTTCACAGGAAGAGCGAGAAACAGTGACTCGTTTCCAAGTCTTCCAAAGTATTGAGGGGAAGAACGAAGTAGGAAAATAGGATACAGTGACCTGAAAGAATAATATTAATTATTATTATTATTAATAAATAAATATACTTTATGCAATTACGTCACCAATCAGCTTATAAATGATTTTCCATTAATTTAATTTTTCCTAGATATACATGGGAAAATACTTGGCATCACACAACATATGTAGCTGAAAAATGATACAAAGAACACAATGTAATGGAAAATTGCTACAACCCTTCTCATCACATAACAACTTGGTTTTGCAGAACCTAACAATTTCAAATAGCATATTAGATTAAAGATAGTTACTTGGAAGAGATTCTAAGTTGCGAGCTTTTACTGCATAAAGAATATTCTCACAGTTTACGCTACGACTGCAGCGATGACTTCTTCATCAGTTGTTGATTCAGATGCAGAGACTTCGTCGACAGAATCTTCTTCATCGTTTTCTGCAAAATCCAGAAGCTTCTCTCTCAACTTCACCATTAGTTCGTCTCTCACATCTGTATTTTCAGATAGGTAGCTCTTGAACGCTTCTTTTCCACGAAACGTCCGATCGTTCAGATAAAACATTGCACCATTCTTGACTATGAGCTTCTGCTTGACCCCTAAATCTATGAGTTCGGCTTCTCGAGATATCCCTTTGCCGAACTCGAGCTCAAATTCTGCTGTTCTGAAAGGAGGGGCGTGCTTGTTCTTCACAATTTTCACGGACACCTGACTCCCAATGACCTGCAAAAACAATCATGTAACATGGTTCAGAATGTGCTGCACACAAGAACCATGATTCCAAAATATCTCAAATCAACATTTCGTAAGAACGATAAAAGGTAAATAAAATGGTGGAGAGGATTGATAATAACAGAAATGAAATATTGCTGATGAAACGTCTATTAACTTCAGGTTGGATCAACATTGTCGGAGCTCAACATGAAATTTGAGGCTGTGCATGGGAGGAGGAGGAGGAGGAGGAGGAGCTAACATGAATTAACTATATCTGCTTTAATAAAATAAACTAAATTCTTTTCGATGTCAATATTATAAAGTGTGCATCACTCTGGTACTACCTCATCTCCCTTTTTGACAAGCCCTATTCTCTTAATGTTAAGACGCACTGAGGCATAGAATTTTAGGGCATTCCCGCCACAAGTTACTTCGGTGGGACCAGCAAATGATGCAAAGGTTGATAGCTTGGCTCTCACCTGAACCAATTCAAATCATCAAAAGACTAACATATTCCAGAAAATCAAAAGAAAAAAACAAACTTAAAGTTGCATTTGGAACTGTAAATGCGCATTGGTGACTAGTTATTATAGAACCTGATTTGTAAAGATCAATATTGTCTGCGAAAGAGATAATGAGTGGCACAATTTACGCAGAGCCTGACTCATAAGCCTCGCTTGCATTGCCATATGCGCATCTCCCATTTCACCGTCAAGTTCACCTTTTGGGACCAAAGCAGCCACCTGCAAGAAAATTAGATAAGGAAGCAGAGTAGAAAATCTATCTCCTCCTCAAAGGATGTTATTAAATACTATTCTTACACTATCCACGACGACTACATCAACTGAACCACTGCGAATAAGAGTATCGACCAAGCTCAGAGCTTGCTCACCACAATCTGGTTGTGAGAGAAGCAAGTTTTGTGTGTTCACTCCAATAGAGTCAGCTAATGCTGGATCAAGCGCATGTTCCGCATCAACAAATACGCAGTAGCCTGCACATGGCCAAGAAATTTGGGAGGTCAGTACAGACAGAAATGACAGTTAGATTATTTAACTTATTTCTTACAAAAACAAAAGGGGATGAAAAGAAGGTATTATATGTCTATGATATACCAAGTTGATATGCTGGAGATATTTTTTAAGTGATAACTGATAATATATAACAGATAAAACCGATTGTTAATGAAGGCAATGTTCTCTGCAAATAACAAAATATGTGACCACGTTATCTTTTAATAACAAGATTCATTGTAAGTTTATTATGCATAACATATGCTTATCTTCCTCATCTGGGGAATTAAAAAATGTTTGAACTGTGTCCCAAAAGCATTATTGAAGCCTGAATTTCAAATGAAGAATAGAAAAAAAAATGATTTTCTTTTGAAAGAAATGAATTTATCTGGAAATTTTTATATCAACGTGAAAGACAATAAAAGAAAAAGATAAAAGGTTAATATATTAAAACATAGATGATTTGAGGATCTAATCTCGACGAACAGCGATGGGGTTCAACACAAAATAAAATTGTTCAAGAAGGCAATTCGATCTCACTCATCACATGCTTAAGGAAAATAAAGGCAATAGAATGGCAGTACCCAACTGAATTAAAAAATGCATTAACAAATAACTTGGGCACACAATTACGGAATATCAGCATCAGCTTATTACTACCCTGAGACATTCAGAAGAATTATTTGTTTAGTTTAATATAATTTGATTTTGAATGGAAGAGAAAGGGAAAATGCAGAATATTGGCTATGAAGATTAAAGAAGATTACTCTGGGGATCAACATTCAAAGTGACTAACCTCCTTGTCTCTGAGACTCAGCAATCACATGCAAAGCAAGGGTAGTTTTCCCAGAAGCCTCTGGACCATATACCTCCACCACACGCCCCTGATACATATTACGTGTTAATCAAATACAATTGTGGTCATATCAAGACAGATATAGAACATCTCTATCCAAAGCATCAAATCAAATTTAATCAGTTTGCTTCATAATCATACAAATATTCAATAGCAATGCAGTAAGCCACAAAAATGAAACTAAACAATAGGATGATTTGCTCAAATTCAAACAAGACAAACTGACCTCCTTCCCGTGAAAAAGCTCAACGACCGAATAAGGTTTATTCTATCAATCACAAGGTCAACCTCAACTGATGGCATAGGGCAGATCGATTCTATCCACAATGATTGTTACATACTTCCTTACCGGGGTTTTATCTATTTAAGGAATATATATCATATGCAATGATGAGAGCGAAACATGAAAAAGTCCAGGTGTTCGAGTATATTTGTCTTTTAGTTACCTTTGGTAGTCCTCCTATTCCCAGAGCAATATCCAAAGCAAATGAACCAGTAGACACAACTGGGGTATTCCTAGGTGATACCGAACGACCAAACCACATAATGGATCCCTTCCCAAATGAGGCATGTATCTGATCCAATGCTAGCTTCAGAGCTAAATCTTTCTTGGACAAGTTCTCTTCACCAGATTCACTAGCGTCAGACTTTGACTTTCTCTTACCTTAACCCAAAGGTAATAACGTGGAATTACTTAATTCATTATTAGTTTACGCATTTAAAGTAAAATATCATAAAAGTTTTAGCACAAAAATCCAACAGAAGTAGGGATAGATGGTGGAAGAAAATATGATCAGCCCCGAATATAAGAATTAACTCATTTGCAATAATTCTAAAAGATATTATAACAAAGCAATTCAAAAAATACTAATTGCCAATACCTGAACTAATTTTAAGTACAAGAGCAAATAACAGAAAATTACACTTTAATATGGCTGCATGCAGAATATCAACAAAATGGAAACAAGGCAACCCTGTTTGGTTGCATCAATGAACAGAATTCGACTGAATTCAAACATGTCGTAAAGACCATAGCCCACTACAATCGATAAGCGCGACACCTGGTTACCGATCAAGAAAGATTTCACAAAGATTGAACCAAGTCTACCTATTCCACTAGTAGTGAGACAAGAGTAAAGTAGCATTCTACAGAAATACTCATCTGCAAGAGTGTATTAACAAAGAACATAAAAATACAAGAACCATCTTCATGCCGCATACATAAATGGGAAATCTCAATAATACAGAATCTTTCAGTATCAGTACCTACCTTTGGACGAAAACCAGCAGAGCTGACTAGGTGTGTCGAACACTGCTTTTCTTGATTCCTGAGTAGTAATATATTGAAAGTTATTCGTTTTTGCTGGAAAGAGAAGGATGATGTATCATGTAGGAACCAACTATCTCGCACCACATAAGCAAACCACCCTTCGCTCATTGTCTCTTCTTTTTCCAACCAAATTCCAAACAGGGGAAGTGGCAAAAGCAAGAATATTCATATGATAGACACAGATACGTCTTCTTTCACTTCAAAAATAAATTCCGAGAGCGAATTTTGCAAACAGTAAAACAAATACATTTATCGTACACAAGCGTGCGGTATGTAGAAACCACAATAATTATAGAAGCATATGAGCAGAAACCAAGGCATGAGTAAATCCCAATAAAAGCCATTGTTCTATTCCCTGTATAAAGTTGCACCTTTAATAGCAAGTAAGATAATAAAATAACCTGCAGCTGAGCGGATCGTCTTAGAGAAGAAAAGGTTCGTAGAAGCCTCGCCATTTTTACACCAATACAGATTAAGCCAATATGTTGAAGAGCAGAAGAAAAAATAATGAATAGCGAAGGCTCTGGCGCAGTTCAGTGTTCAGCCACGAAAACAAGGTTCTTCGATCATTATATACTCTCTCCTGAAAATAAAATTCTCCAGTTCAAGTGAAGTCGAGCTTGTAAAGACTGTTGAACGTGTTTGTTCGTGGCTCGAATTCAGAGACACACAGCAGATAGAATTTAGGGTTTATGAGGGTTTTCCCTCCTCAATTCCTCGTTCACAGAAGAAATAGCCGAGGTGAGGAGAGGAGAGTGGCAATTGTAAATCATTTTACGAGGTCCCTAAATATTATTCTACGCACAGTAAAACGTTTGAAACTCTCTTGTTATTTACTTACCAATTAAACCGTAACTTCAATTAAATCCCCCTACTCATATTTTCTTACACATAACTCCCCGTTTCATATTATTTATTAACAAACTCCCTAAATCAAAACAATCTTACACATAACTCTCCATGGACGATTTTGCCCCTATATTTTTTGTAGTACCATATACGTATGTTTGTAGTACGTCATGGACGATTTTGCCCCCTCTATTAATTTCCACACCATCACCCAACTTGTAGTACCAATATACGCATATTTGTAGTACCAATGTATAGATGTTCGTGGTCCCATTCAATGAGCCCATGGACGATTTTGCCCCTCCACTAATTCCCATACCCTTTTCTTTTCCTTACCTGAACTTGCAGTACCAATATATGTATGTTTGTAGTACGAATGTATGGATATTCGTGTACCATTCCGTGAGCTAGTGTAGTACCATACGTAGGTTACTTGTAGTATCTTTTTCGTACCTTGTGCTTAACTATCGCAACTCCTACCCTAAAATTGTAGCACCACTACACATATATCTATAGTACCAATATATAGATGTTCGTGGTACCGTATTATATGCTAGTGTGGTACCAAGATTAGGTTACTTGTAGTACCAATATCTATGGTAGCCGTCACGACAAAAAAAAATTCGGATGGCGTCGAAAAATTTGTTACCAAAACTTGAAGTACCAATATACGTATGGTTGTAGTACCAATGTATAGATGTTCGTAGTACCATAACGTGAGATCGTGTGGTACCATACTTAGGTTACTTCTGATATCTTTTTTCGGTACCATGTGCTCAGCACAAGTAACGTACGTATGGTACTACACTAGCTCACGGTATGGTACCACGAACATCCATACACTGGTACTACAAACATACGTATATTGGTACTTCAAGTTTGGGTAAGGAATTTTCGACGCCATCTGAATTATTTTTGGTTCGTGACCGTTGCCATAGATATTGATACTACAAGTAACCTACTCATGGTAGCACAGTAGCTTACGATACGGTACCACGAACATCTGTATATTGGTACTACAAATATATGTGTATTGGTGCTACAATTTTAGGGTAGGAGTTGCGATAGTTAATTACATGGTACGGAAAAGATACTACAAGTAACCTACGTATGGTACTACACTAGCTCACGGAATGGTACCACGGTATGATACCACGAATATCTATACATTGGTACTACAAGAATACGTATATTGGTACTACAAGTTTTGGGTAGGGGTCCGTGGGTGTTGACAGATTTTTTGGTACTATTGCGATAGTTAAGCAAATTGTCGGAAAAAGGTACTACAAATATCTATGTATGGTACTACATTATCTCACGGAATGGTACCATGGTATGATACCACGAATATCTATACATTGGTACTACAAGAATACGCATATTGGTACTACAAGTTCTGGGTAGGGGGTCCGTGGGTGTTGACAGGTTTTTTGGTAATATGTTGTTTTTATAAGGCTAAAATCGTCCATTAGGTAGCGTTGTGATATAAAAGTTTGAAATGGGGAGTTTGATGATAAATGAACGGGAAGGGGGAGTTAGTTGATTAATAGTTTGAGAGTATGGAGTTATGTGTAGATTTCTCTACCAATTACCATTCTAAATTATCCTCAGCAACAAACTACTTAAAATACTCCGTCCCTCCCAAACCATTTTATACATTTTATTAAATCGAGTGTCCCACATCTTTTGTACATTTCATTATTTAGCAGAAAAACTATCAGAAACAATCAATAGAATAATATTAAATATTCTTAAAAGACGTGTCAAAATATATATTTCTTTACCTTTTAATTGTACTATATGATTAAAATATTCAGTTTCTTAATTTCCGTGCCGACTCCTAAATGTCAATATAGGTTTGGGACATAGTAACTTTTTTTTTCTTTCAAAAGTTTGCCAAACCACCATGGTTGCAAATTTTTTTGTAGATCATTGTTGTAATCAAATCATTGGAATAATTCCACCATATCGTCTATAAAAAAAATCCCTACTTCATCGAACTAGATGCATGCTCAATCTTACGCTTTCAACCATTCTTACAATAGAATGTCTGTTCCAATTCAAAATAAAATTCCATGTCATAAAAAAACCCACACTAGTACGAATGCAAAACAAAATTGGAACCTTTAGAACGACAAAAATCAAATCATAGTAAAGGCATATATTCTCTAATCATAAGCTTTTAATCAATCAACATCCCATATTAGAGCAGCAATCCGTAAAAAATCATAGAAGACCAAATTGGTGTGTTCCATTACACTCTCAAAACAGGACACTTGACAAACATAAAAGTTTCAAACCAATCAACAGAAAATCCAACGAAAGAACGATACCAAACACCACCTTAAATACACATAACTAATTTCACATATTCGCCCCTCAGGCTAATACAACAGCCAAATTTACTGTTGTTTGCATTCTGGCGGCTTCTCACCTTGTTGCCCTTCGACTGCTGCCGGTGCTCTTCCACTCTTCTGCAAATCACACAATTACAACAAAGTCATGAGATTACCCACGAAATATTACACGGATAGAGAGAAAGAACAACGATTTAGGTGTATAGACTCCATACCTTTCTTGCAGCAGATGGCTTTAAATACATGATAAAACAAACAGCAACGGTTAGTATGATTCAAGACGTCAAATAACTTGAAGGAAACAAGAATCTATTAATTGTCGCACAATGTACCTTTTTTCTAGCAGTGCCTTCATCCTCGTCGTCATCCTCATCATCTTCGTCCTCATCTTCTTCCTCGTCATCCTCCTCATCCTCGTCCTCGTCTTCATCTAAATCTTCTTCAAGGTCACCATACTCATCCTCGGCAGCCTCTCCAGTAAACCACGACACAGCACGAGGGATGATTTTGTCCCGAATGGTTGACCCAATGTCGTAATCTTGTTCCATGAGGTTTTGAAGCTCTTCAGCAGCATCTTCGTCGATGTCATCTTCTTCCTCGGGGACTTGAGGCGGGCTGAAGAAGTTGAAGAAGCTCTCGCAATTTTCAGTTTTGGTAATTGCCTTGGCATTCTTCGAACCCTTCTTGGGCTTCTTCTTCAGAATCTTTTGCGTCAGGCATTTTCCCGGAAACCACTCTATCTCAGTCCTATAAAAATGCACAAACATACCGGAATAAAGAAAAGTTAGAACACAGTTCAATAGCCTATGGGTTACTTTGAAACCAAACTGGAAGCAAATATTACCCAATTGCTTTTTCCAAAATTGGCTCATCTTCGTCGATCATGTGATATGTTTTTGTCAGAAGAGAGTTCTTGAAATATGGGTTGGTGTCGAAGTAGAACTCAAGCTTGAAGCCTTTAGGATTGTCAATCCTGTACCACTTTATGTCTTTGAGGAATTTAAGAGCTTCTTCATCACGTTCAGAAATCTGGCTCATCAGAATGCAAATGCATTATATGATATGACTTAAACACGCTTGAAACTAAATATACAATGTGTAGTATAGCAATATAATGCCAAAGAATACCTCTTCAGCAAGAACTTCATTGTTCTTCATTGCAGTGAGCCAAAATTCAGGAACTCCTTTCTCTACATAGTCAAACGGGAACCTTTAGAGACACCTCATTACACAAATGTTTAATAAATATACAAGCATTACAACATACCTTCGCTTTCTTTGTCAGCATCAACGGGAAGCCCTTCAACTTCAATCTTACCATTTACAATCTCAAATCTCTACAAATTCCATAGATGAATTATAAACAAAAAGGGAACCGCTGACGAAAGATGCAACACAATGAACAAGTGTTGTCACCTTAGTATAAAGTGGTTGGTAAAGTTTTTGGTATTTTGCCTCAAGCGCTGCTCTCTCATCCAGAAATTTAGCCTCCAAGTCATCATGCTGACTCTGATAAGTGAAGGTAGAAATTATAAGAAATTTAATAAACAAAGAACAAACATGCAAAAACCAATTGTTCAGGGACAGAAATTCCTAAAACACAAGAACTAAAATAATATTAATCAATTGTGTTGTGTGAATAACCAATATTGAGATATGAGAGAGCTATCAACGAAGCAAGGTGGGCGTTATCCTATGCATTTTTTGGCAAAACCAGAAATTTGAAATATAAATAGCTCATGAAGCAAAACTAGATTAACTAAAAAACCACATAAGCGGCACAACTTAAAATTTAAACATGTAACATCAACACCTCAATAGCCAAACAAACTCTAGTAATAGACCATACACAGAGAAAATCAAAATCCAGACTAATGGCCATCAACATCACTGTAAGCCTTTGGGAACAATAGGTAAAAAAAAGAAAGACAAAACAGCAATCTCAAAGGAATCCCAACCTGAATTTCCCTCAACACATCCACACGTTTTCTGACATTTGGCGACAGATTCTCAAGAACGTCCGAGTGCTTACCAGCAAGATCCTGAAGTTTATTCTGCGTTAGAAACAAATATTAAAACGAAGTTATCTAGTTTTCTCGCTGATTTAGTAAAAGGAATTCCTACACATACCGAAAGACCACAAAATTCATTAACCAAACCAGTATCTTATTCAACTACAACATAACGAGAACTAAAATTCACACAATAAAGTAATATCAACAGCAGAGTGACCAACCTTAAGAGCATTGACAAGGTCTGCCCTATCTTCCGCATTCAAAGCTGCAAAAACAAAATAAAAAAAAATCCTCAAACCGTCACTACACTTTAATCAAATACACTTAAAAAGCTCGGAATTTTCCATTCCATTTACCTGCGGTGAGATCGGAGACGTCGAAGCCTTCCTTGTTGTTGCTCATTTTCGCGCCGAACAGAAAACCCTAGTCAAGCAAAGAGCAAAAAAAAACCCTAACAAAGATAGGCCTTCTCAACGAGCGAGAGAGAAGGTAAGAGGATGTGCGGTTTATACGCTAAAATAGCCTTTTTTATACAAGGGCTTGTGAGGCTGTTCATGGAAATCTCCAAAATGTTCTGGGCTTTTTGAACTGGGCTATTCTGTCATGACCCAATAAGAGCCCATGGTCTAAAGGAGATGCAAAGTAAGGTATAAGGGTAAGTGAAAGATGAGCCGATGTGATAGTTTTATCAATTTTAGACACTTTATATAAGAGAAGGGATTTGACAGTTTTTATCCATGGAAGCTATGCATATAAGAGTATATATAGTAAATATAGAGGAATTTTGTCATGCGCACACTGTTGATGTGACACCGATTCGTGACAGGTCAACATCTCACATTCACATATGAGTAGAGCTGGCAAAAATGCCCGCGGCCCGCGGGCTAAAATTTTAGGCCCGTCTGGAGGCGGGCCGCGGCAGGCCCACCAGAATTGAAAATATTAATTATTTATATTAAATAATATAAGTTTAAATAACTTGTGTAGGTTTTTTATATTTTTTAAATATAAGTTTTTAGTGGAAATAAGTTTCATAAAATAAATAAATTATTACTAAAGAGTTAAAAGTAAATTACAAATATCGAATTAAAAATCTTCTTTCTTTTTTTTTTTTATAATTTCTTCCTATTTTTTTAAAATTTTCTCTTTTTATAACTTTTTTTATTTATGGTGGGCTAAGGTCGCCAGGCCCGCGGTCCGCCCAAGGGCGAGGCGGGCCTCCTTTTCTCAGGCCTGCCCGAAGCCGGGCTTACTCGCGCGCGCCCCGCTAGTTGGCGGGCTTTGGCGGGTAACGGGTCGGCCCGCCCCGCCGGCACGTTTACAGCTCTACATATGAGGTTGTCGTTTTACTTGACATCTTTTAGGTGTCATTAATAGACATCTCGGATGCTAATGTGACATATAAGATTAGTAGCCTAGTGATAAGTGGACCAGAACTGTCAAAACGGGCGGCGGGGCCGACAGGCCCATAGCCCGCATTTGGCGGGGCGGGCGGGGTAAGCCTGCCATTTGGCAGGCCAGAAAAATGAAGGCCCGTCCCGCCCTGTCGACGTGCAGCGGGTTTGGCGGGCTTGACCCGCCAAAATTAAAAATATATAATAAAAGAAACATAAAAAACAATAAAAATGTAATATTTAAGTTCGGAATTACTTCTAGTCAAATCTTCTCTTTAATAGTAATTTATTAATGTTTTTAAAACTGATTAATGTAAAAGTCGATGCCCAAAAAGTTTATATAGTTTATTTATATATTAATATTTAATAAAACTGTGAAAGTTAAGTCAACAAATACGAAGCAACTTGGAGCTGAAAAATTGCAGATGTTATCTCAGACTTGCTGTGAAATATTTGGTGAAGCATGATCTGGAATTTTGCTGAAGTCGCTCAAGAACATGAAGTCACTTAAAGAAGTATTTACACTTCTATGTGTTGGGAGTTCAAGAGGACGTTAATCAGCCGTTGATGACATCATCTGCAGGAGCTTACGTCAGTTACAAGCTGAGAACATGTGTCCAATCATGTGTAACTGCTGTGTAGTGGTCAGTTTATTCTTATGAAGAATATAGCTTGTTAGAACACTGATGTAAGTACGAGATCTGTACCCCAGAAAATCAATAGAAAAGACTGCATCCTTGGCCCGTGGAGTAGGTTTATTCTGAACCGAACCACGTTAAAATTCCTGTGTTCATTTTCAATTTCTGCTGCAAATTCAATCTCAGATCAAAGAGTGTGTGAGTTCAGATTTTATATTTCAAACACGAGTGTTAACTAAAGAATCTTGTGATATAAATCAACGATAAATCCCAACAAACTGGTGCGGTGAGCGTGGATCGACACGCAATGAGTTCAACAAGGTTCGACGTTGAGAAATTCACGGGTTTGAATGATTTCTCGCTATGGAGGATGAAGATGAGGGCACTTCTTGTACAGCAGGGGCTTGTGGAAGCTTTAGACGAAGCAAAAGAACTTCCAAAGGGGATGACTGAAGCAGATAAGAAGAGTCTTCTTAGTCGAGCGCACAGCGCGATCATCTTGAGTTTGGGAGATCAAGTTCTGAGAAAAGTCTCTCACGAGAAGTCGGCGAGGGATGTATGGAAGAAGCTTGAGTCATTGTATATGACGAAATCTCTTGCTAATAGGCTGTATCTGAAGCAGGCTCTTTACTCGTTCAAGATGATCGAGGATAAACCGATTGAAGAGCAGATTGATAAGTTCAGTAAAATCATTTTAGATTTGGAGAACATTGACGTGAAGATAGGGGATGAGGATCAGGCTTTGATGCTTCTCTGTGCACTACCTAAAAGCTACAGCAACTTTAAGGAGACGATGATGTTTGGGAGACAATCTCTAAAGTTTGAAGATGTACAATCTGCAATTTTCTCAAAACAGCTTAACAACAAACATGAGAGTAAGGCCTCAACATCATCGGAAATTCTAAATGTAAGGGGTAGGTCTGAGAAGCGTGACCCCAAGAAGAACAAGAAAAATGGCAGATCGAAGTCAAAATTCAAGATTAAATGCTACCATTGCCATGAAGAAGGCCATATAAGACGTTTGTGCCCTGCTAGGCTCAAAGAAGAAAAGAAGACAATGGCTGAGAAAGGAGAACTCTCTGTAGTTGTTGATGGGTACGAATCGGCTGAGGTACTTTCGGTTATCGATAGGAACGAATCAGTCGAAGCACTTCATATTTCTGCTCATGTCTTGAATGCTACAGATCTTGATTCATCTAAGGAATGGATAATGGATTCGGGCTGCACTTTTCATGTCACCCCAAATAAATCTTGGATGGAAGATTTTCGTGTAACCGAAGGTGGATCTGTGCTACTAGGAAATGACAGGCTCTGTAAGGTTATTGGTATGGGTTCGATCAGATTGAAACTTCATAGCGGACAAGAGAGCGTGTTAAGAAATGTGAGGTGTATTCCTGAACTAAAGAGAAATCTGATTTCAGTAGGAGTTCTTGATGATTTGGGCTATGTAATAAAGGCATACAAAGGACAGATGAAGGTGTCTAATGGGTCTTTGACAGTGATGAAAGGAGTGAAAAAGAATGGGATTTATTCACTTCTCGGCTCTACTGTGGTGGGATGTGTGGCTGTAACTAAGGAGTATGATGGCATGAGTAACTTATGGCATCGGAGGTTAGGCCATGTAAGCGAAAAAGGACTTGTTGAACTATCAAAGCAAGGTCTTTTGGGCAAGAAACAGATCAGAAACTTGGAATTCTGCGAGACTTGTGTTCTGGGAAAAGCTCACAGAGTTAGGTTTGGCAAAGGTAAGCATTGTTCGAAGCAGCCTCTTGACTACGCACATAGTGATCTTTGGGGACCTGCAAATGTTACATCACATGGAGGAGGAAGGTACTTTATGTCCATTATCGATGACTATACCAGAAAGATATGGACGTATATACTCAAGACCAAAGACGAGGCGTTCGAAAAATTTAAAGTTTGGAAGAAAATGGTGGAGCTCCAAACTGGGAAACGGCTTAAAGCGTTTAGAACAGATAACGGTCTCGAGTTTTGTTCTAAAGAGTTTGAGGGATTCTGTCAACAAGAGGGCATCATTCGACACAAGACCGTACCATATACACCACAGCAGAACGGTCTTGCCGAGCGATTTAACCGTACCCTCTTAGAAAGAGTAAGGTGTATGATGCTTAGTTCTGGAGTTTCTAAGTCTTTCTGGGCAGAGGCACTATCTACAGCTACGTACCTGATCAACAGATGTCCTTCTACAGCCATTGAAATGAAGACTCCCGAAGAGAAGTGGACAGGTTTTAAACCTGACCTTGGAAATCTGAGAGTGTTTGGTTGCGTCGCTTATGCTCACTCAAGGAAGGATAAATTGGAACCGAGAGCTATAAAGTGCATGTTTATCGGATACCCTGATGGAGTGAAGGGATATAAACTTTGGAGTCTTGAAAAAGGAACAACCAAATGCATTGTTAGTCGGGATGTTACTTTTACTGAAAATGTAATGGCTTCAGCTACAAACTGTGGTGATAAGCAGAATATGGAAAGAGACAAGAACATCATTGATCCTAAGAAATACCAGATTGAGGTGGAGTCTAATGGGAATGCGAATGATGGGGCTGTTTTTGATGCAGATGATGATATCACAGAAGATGAAAATCTGCAGCAAAGCTCAGATTCAGAAGCTGATGCTGAACCTACAGAGGACTTAGAAGATTATGTTCTTGCAAGGGATCGACCTAGAAGGCAAATCAGACAACCTGTGAAGTACGGACAAGCTGATATTTTAGCTTACGCATTTTCATTAGCTGAAGAACACGGTGAAGAACCTCAAACCTATCAACAAGCACTCGTTGATCCTGAAAGTAGTAAATGGAAGGCTGCAATGGAAGATGAGATGGATTCCTTGTTGAGAAACAAGACGTGGGAACTTGTTGAAAGGCCTAAGGGTAAGAAAGTTGTAAGCTGCAAGTGGATATTCAAAAAGAAGCGTGAGGCGATGGGAAAATCGAAGGAGAGATTCAAGGCTCGTCTGGTAGCTCGGGGTTTTACTCAAGAGCATGGCATTGAGTATACTGAGATTTTCTCTCCTGTGGTTAAACATCGTTCGATACGACTCATGTTGTCTGTAGTAGCTCAAAACGACTTAGAATTGGAGCAGTTAGACGTCAAGACCGCATTTCTCTATGGCGATCTTGATGAGATTATCTACATGAAGCAGCCGGATGGTTTTGTAAAACCGTGTGATAAAGATAAAGTTTGTCTCTTGAAAAGATCTTTATATGGTCTTAAACAAAGCCCAAGGCAGTGGAACCGCAGGTTTGATCAATTCATGACAAAGAATGGTTTCAAAAGAAGCGACTTTGATGCTCGTATCTATTTCAAAAAATACTCAGGGCAGAATCTTTGTTATCTTCTTCTTTACGTTGATGACATGCTCGTGGCTTGTAGGGATAAAGATGAGATTGCAAAGGTGAAAGATGCGCTGAAATCGGAGTTCGATATGAAGGACCTTGGAGCTGCACAAAAGATACTTGGCATGGAAATTTACAGAAACAGATCTGCTGGAATATTGAGTCTCAAGCAAAGTGAGTACCTTTCAGCAGTACTTAAGCGATATGAGATGATCGAAGCTAAAGCTGTATCTACCCCACTTGCACCACACTTCAGGCTAAGTAAAGGCACGGATCAGATGTCTGAGGATGAAGAAATATACATGAAAAATATTCCCTATGCCAACATTGTTGGATCGCTAATGTATGCGATGGTCTGCACTAGACCGGATCTTGCCTATGCGGTAAGTGTCGTGAGTAGATTCATGGCTCAGCCACGGAAAGATCATTGGGCAGCCTTAAAGTGGGTGCTGAAATATTTGAAAGGGACATTGAACAGAGGTTTAGTGTTCAGAAAGTTGAATACCACAGCTTATTCGAGTGACATGGTTGTAGGATTCGTAGATTCTGATTATGCAGGCTGTATCGACACAAGGAAATCTCTTACAGGCTTTGTGTTCACCTCATTTGGTACGGCAATAAGCTGGAAGGCGAGTCTGCAGAAGGTGGTTGCTCTTTCAACCACTGAATCAGAGTACATTGCTTTGACAGAGGCAATCAAAGAAGCCGTGTGGCTCAAAGGGTTGATTAATGAGCTGTTGATCGATCAACATTGTGTTGATGTATTTTGCGACAACCAAGGTGCAGTGCAGCTATCTAAAAACAGTGTTTTTCATGAGAGAACCAAACACATGGACGTGAGGCTGCATTTTATCAGAGATACCATCGAGAAAGGCGAAATTTCGGTGAAGAAAATCTCAACTGATCATAATCCGGCAGATATGATCACTAAGCCGATTGCAAACAAGAAATTTGAGTACTGTTTGGACATGATCGGCTGTGTTAACGCTCAAGAGTGATTAAGGCGTTGGTGCTGAGGATGCGTTCAGGTATTGATTGACTTAAGGTGGAGATTTGTGAAAGTTAAGTCAACAAATACGAAGCAACTTGGAGCTGAAAAATTGCAGATGTTATCTCAGACTTGCTGTGAAATATTTGGTGAAGCATGATCTGGAATTTTGCTGAAGTCGCTCAAGAACATGAAGTCACTTAAAGAAGTATTTACACTTCTATGTGTTGGGAGTTCAAGAGGACGTTAATCAGCCGTTGATGACATCATCTGCAGGAGCTTACGTCAGTTACAAGCTGAGAACATGTGTCCAATCATGTGTAACTGCTGTGTAGTGGTCAGTTTATTCTTATGAAGAATATAGCTTGTTAGAACACTGATGTAAGTACGAGATCTGTACCCCAGAAAATCAATAGAAAAGACTGCATCCTTGGCCCGTGGAGTAGGTTTATTCTGAACCGAACCACGTTAAAATTCCTGTGTTCATTTTCAATTTCTGCTGCAAATTCAATCTCAGATCAAAGAGTGTGTGAGTTCAGATTTTATATTTCAAACACGAGTGTTAACTAAAGAATCTTGTGATATAAATCAACGATAAATCCCAACAAAAACAAATATTTTATAATACTTGGCGCTCTCGGACGGGCCTAAGACATGGTAGCCCGGCCCACTATTTGGCGGGGCGGGCTGGCGGGCTGCAGTTCTATTTTTTTACTTGTATTCCCACACAGCATGACTATGAGCTAACCGTCACACACTCCAGAGGTGAGACTAATCTCGGGAGCCACACGTTCCAAACCCATCAGGCAACGACAATCTGAGAGGAAATTCGATCCCATGACCTCTTAATCACAAGACCTTTGAGACCTTCCCGTCGAGGTTAGGTTAGGCCTAGGGGTCGGGCGGGGTGCGGTTCTATTTGACAATACTAAATTGGACAAGGGAGAAGGGATCTTTCTCTAATTCATCGAAAATGATGAGCCAAAGAGTTATATTTAAAAGATCGAGGGACCAAACGGATACGTAGGCTAAAGACAAATACTTGCTCTCCGCTGAATGGTACAGATGGCAACACCAACAGTCTCGAGGGGTTAGGACAGCGTCACTGTTCTCTTTTGGTCCGAATTTAGACAGCACATCTCTTCTCCTCTTTTGTCTTCTTCTGTAATAATAACAAAAAACAAACCAACAAATCATCTCCACTTCTCCACACTATATATTAACACCTTGAATCCACGCACTAGATAGCAAAAACCATGGAGCTACAAGCAGATCAAGCGTTCATCGGCACCACCGTTAAAGAAGAACCCTTCTCACTTTTCGACGGAGCCGTCGTCGACGACGACGGGGACGATGAGTACTATAACGACCAAAATCAGCTCCAACCGACGCCGATGGAGTGCCTGAGAGAAGGTGGGCCGCCGCCGTTCTTGAAGAAGACGTACGAAATGGTCGACGATCCTCAGACCGACGCCGTGATATCGTGGAGCAAGTCGAGGGCGAGCTTCGTCGTGTGGGACCCACACAGGTTTTCTAGGGATCTGCTGCCCAAGCACTTCAAGCACAGCAATTTCTCAAGCTTCGTTCGTCAGCTAAACACATATGTGAGTTATATCCTCTATTCTATTGTTGCATGTCCCATGGTGTAATGAATGAATAGGCTTATAAATCGATTTTTCTTTGTTTTTTCTTGGGCAGAGGTTCAGGAAAATCGACCCAGACAGATGGGAATTTGCGAACGAGTATTTCCAAGGGGGAAAGAAGCACTTGCTGAAGCACATAAAGAGAAGAAAGCACCCTTCTCATAATCAGATTCAGGGCCATTTATCGCCGGCTAATCCTTGGGCGAAGAACGACCTCGAATCCCAGGTCGAAAAGCTCAGAGATGTTCAAACTGCTCTGAGGGCAGAAATCTCAGTTCTTCGCCGCCAGCAAGAGGAAACGAGGAATTGCCTTGCGAATATGAGGGAGAGGCTCAGTTTAACCGAGGCCAAGCAGAAGAACATGGCTCTGTTCGTGGTAAAATGCCTGAAAAACCCTTCGTTCTTGCAAGGCTTTGTCGAGCAGAGGCAGCGCCTGCAAAGGGATCAATCGATAGGCCTATCGAAGAAGAGGAAGTTGATGATGGACTGCAGCGATAATTGGGATGATGGGAATGACGAAGATTACTCTATGCTGATTCAATCTGATAATACTACAGCTGATAATCATCATCATCAAGGAGCATCGATGGATGACTTTGCGACCTCAGAGATTAATCGTTTCGAAGAGACAAATGATGGAAGTTCGGAGAATTTCGTACTGTGGGAGAAGTTAATGGAAGACGATATGATATACGACGATGGGGAAGAAGAACAAAGCGAGCGACGCTTATCATCAGCTGCTGCTGCTGATGGTATTGTCTTTGAGTTGGAGGATTTGATGAGTTTTAATAAGCATCAAGAATTGAGAGGTTCTAAGCTAGTCTCGGCAGCCTAGATCGTGGTTTAGTTTTCCTTTCCTTTTTGTTCTTCTTTTGGAGCCTAAGTTTTTGCTAGATTTTCAGCAAGTAATAACAACGTGTAATTTTTGTTGAAGTAACTTCTTAATATTGTAAATTAGCAAAAGCAGCTTTTAACAAGGCTATTTATTCAACACGAGATAGATGATCACTCGCCACATATGTATGCTAGTTAACTTGTTAATCATTAAGAATGGTGAGTTGGTTTGAATTTATGCTAACAACACATAAGGAATTAATGGTTGGCACTTTGGCAGGTCAAATATTATTGAGATGACGGAATCGAACATCATCGTATAGCTTTATATTCTAAATCGAATCTAAACATCAACATTAGCTATGAGACTAATTCCCTAATATATGTGTACCGTACAAAAATTCACAAAGACGACCAAAGTCGAGGAACTCAACTGTGATCGAATTGAAACGCGCTTGACCATAGGGCAACTGACAGGTAAACCAATCCCGGCATTGTTTATTTATTTTTGTTGTAATAATTAGATTTGAATCCAAATCACAATCCTGCAAGAAAAGCATATACCATATATACCAGATAAGTTTCAAAGTCGTGGAAAGTTCAAAGTTACAAGAGTCACAAGTTGTAACGCCACGCGTCTCGCGCAAGAGAAAGATTTTGTGATAAAAAGGAGATCTTCACAGATAACATATGTTTCCCCAAAGAGGAAAAATAATTGCATCATTAATGGGCTAATGATGTCTAATCTAGCATCAAATCAAGGATCACCTTTGAGCTAAACGACAAGTAACCCCCCAGCTGATTCACTACTAAGGCAACCACTTATTTCAACGTTAAAGAAGAAAGCATTCTAAAAACTAATCAAGTTCTAATTCAAAAGTTTATTATATCATACAAAAACCTGCGTATATCAATCAGTATTTACCATCATTTGGCCTCGTCAAGCCTAGCCCAAAAGAGATGATGAGTACGAGGATGAAATAACTTCTTCAAGTTCCATTCTTTGTTGCCTTTTTCGGAGGACAGTCTTCTTTGGGCGTACCATTAATGATCTCAATATAATGTTCCTTCCATGTATACCATCACAGCAGTACAGTAGCGAGGGAAGTAGCATTTCCCATGCTCTGCTGCATCCATGGACAAAATATAACGTTGAAGAATGAAGGGGTCAAGTTCCATCGATAAACTAACTACCCATGGGAGAATTGTACCCTATTCTGGAGGAATTACATTTTCGAAATTAACTATGTGGCCCGACCGTACAAAGGTTTAGAATCCTGGGTACCATATTTGATGTCCAAGAGGGGAGGGCTAATCCAATAAAGTTATGTATCAATACTTAAAAGAACTGTCTTTAGAGATCCCAGAGTCTAAATTTGTCCATCTTCTAAACTAAGAATATGTTCATATTCCAAAAACTAAAATTCTGTAAATATATAAATTCAGTACATGTATATTTACCTGCTCTAGAGAGTGCTCTAAGCCGATTGCAGGTGCTCCTCTTTGATCTCAAAAGTTGCTTCATTCAAGTTAACATCAGTTCAGTGGGGATCCATATTCTTGTACTCCGTTTAACAAGAAGCCCAACGCAACTGTAAGGTCAATAGTTAATTTTATTTAGCTATCTGTGAAGTGAATCATCAACCAAACAAGAGCCTACAAAAAGAATGACGCCATTGCAACAAAATAAACTAATAATGGTCTAGAGAGCGGAAGAAATGATTACTAAATGATGAGTGACTACCATGGCAAATGTCGAGACAAACCAGCAAACTTGATTAAAGCAGGTGATATATGAGTATCGTATTTACGTGCTAACCTCCTATGATGAGACCCTGGATGTATTAAGTAATAAAAACGTCTTCGTGTCACAGGTTAACTAGATATTGCTGATAAGGAGGAAAAACATAAAAAGGTCATTGCATTGTCCAGCACAACACAGTGGGTGCCAAACAGCAGAGATATAACGTTATAGAGGGATACCATTACTAGATACAGTGATGGAAATGTTGAGACTATTCAAAACAAATATGATGCTTATACCTTCTACTTTAGTTATGCTTTCCTATACTAATGAACAACAAACCTCGCATGCTCATATGTGCTTTACTAGATTACATTTTCCAAGTATCCCCACGGACGAGCAGATAAAGCTACTTATAACATGTCGCAAGATGGGGAGTAAGACAGATTGTGCAACCACAAACGGCTTATTAAGGATAACACAACGACCTGTCAAAATCTGTTGTTGCTATTGAGTCCCAGTAAGCAACAGCATAATGGAATGCGAACTCGTTGTCTAAATAGGTGCGCTCTTCTTTGATTAGCATTCTGACCAACTACAAAGAAGGCTCAATGGATTTCTCCTGAGATGTTTGTCTGGAAAATTGTTAATTTCATGTAATGATCATCGGAGTTCTTTCCCAAAGTCATTTACTTATTTCACCAGCGATTGAGGCAATGCTCTATCGAGGGCTATTACATCGAGATCGAACCTGACGTCAGAGGTGATGGATCTAGAGAATAAACTTTCACAAACCATGCCACCACAGTATCTGTGTGGCTTTGCCTAGAATTTCCATCAGGTTTCTCTGAAAGGACAGGACGAGCAATGCTTCCCAATAGCAGGTTCTTCTCAATATTCAAATGTTAAGTTAAAATCTTCAATCTGCCGAAATTCGTTGCCATAGAAACCAATCAGGAAATATAATTGATCAAGAAAGCTGAGACTACATCCCCCAAGCCATCCTAAAGCACCATCAAACTTTATGATCGCAACATTCATCTCAGTTTCTCAACAGCAAAACAGAGTAACAACCAAGCAAAGGCACAAAACAATTCCACAAGAAAAGTACCTGCAGCACATCAACCAATTCATCGACCTGAAAAACACATGCCGCGTACGAATTTTCCGCCTTAAACCCAATGTCAGGCCTACAAGCCAAATGCTCACACTCCACATCTACACAAGTACAAACAACCTTCGGAAGAACCCTAATTCTCCCAGTAAACATTCACCAGCACCTTCAACAATGCATGGCATTCCAAATCTTTAAACAGCTCATTCAAATACAGCTTCACATTCCCCTCTTTGTTCACAAACAGATTCCTAAAATAAACACTTGTAGCCTACATATGCAGCGGTGGACGTTAATCTCCCTACCCGAAGCGAAAACGAAATCAAGCGCGCGAAGGAGGAAATATCCAAAGTCTCCACTGCGGATAGAGTATACAGTACAGGTAAAGAGTTTGGACTGTTTAACAAATTGCGTAAAATTCTCAGGGTAACTAAAAAATAAGGACTAAAATGAAAACATAGAAAAACTGTTGTGGTGAAAAAAAAAAGGAACAGAGAAGGAAAAATGGAATTCAACGTAACGATTCGCGCCATTCGTGGGCCATGGCACCTTTGCCGCAAAAGCCTCCGAGCAAAGAAAAAAAAATATGATAAAATGTGCAACGATTTCGTGACTTGATATCCCGTCCGTAGCTGATGATGATCAACTTCGATCAATTGAGAACAACCTCACATGGTGCCTTAGTTTCTTGATTTCTCAAACCTGTTCGCAATTTTCTATACCTCTGTGCTTATATGCATTTAGCTGTGTTATTAGCAATAGGGTCGACAGCTTGATGATGCTGGGAGTACAAGCTAGGGAGAGTTAGAGGTGAAATGGTTGAAAACGCATAATTTCATTTCATGTTTTTGGGGTTGAAAATGGGAGTATTGGAATGGGTAGAATGTTTTGGGCTGGCGAGATGTTAAATGGATGCCTGAGATTATATAATACACATAATTATGAGTTTAGTTACATCCATTGCAATAGAGTTAATCGTCATAAAAGTAACGATACGTCATAGAAGTAAAAACAGGAAATTACATAAACAGTGTTTTAGGCATTCATGGATTTATGTGGCATGTTTTAAACTAGCAGTCGGATTCTGGTAACTGCTTATCTGCTGAATGCTTTGGTTTTATGGTAATGTTCTCATACGAAGTTAGAACAAAGCTATATCAGATTGAGTACCGAAAGTAAATCTATGGCTTTCCTTCATATGCTAGCAATTACCTTACTGGGTTATAACCAATAATTTAAGAAAGCCCGATCTTTTATACCTCAAAACAATGTAGTATCGTCATGTATCATCTGCTACGAGAGGCTGGGACTCTCTAGATTGTGCAGAGAAAATGGCAATAATGAGGTCAATAGAGTAATGAGGATGGAATTATATCTTCCTTGGACATTGGCGATTATTAGTTTAGTTCTCGCTTAGATCATTATCTTTCTCAATATGCATGGATAGTGAAGCCCTAACAGGGACAGATATCTAGGGAATTGGCTTGGGCAATAAGGATGCTATTCTGAGATTATAATAAACTTTACTTAAGCGAGGTGTAAGCGTGTTTTTTATCCCGAACGGATTACCATCCCGTCCCTTAGCTATGAACTTCGTAAACCACCACATTCTAGGTCAAATATCTGAATATCGTTGCTTCTCTGTAGCATTTGGTTCTATAATCCTCAAGAGTATTTAAAATCTTTCATAACGTTTTACTGGAAATTTTGGATAAAAATCCTCAAGGTGGACAGGAGGAGGTTGATGGGATTGCCCCTTTCATTGGTCTTTCCAGCTTGGCGAGAAATAGCAAAACAAGAGCTTTTTGACATCTAAAGTAAAAGTTACTGATCAGTGAGTATAAGAGCTAATAGCTTCACCGACGCATGTCATGAAAACATGACGACAGCCAAAAGATCCCATAACACCAAACAGAAGAACTCGTCGGAACCAGGATGCTGCCCGCCTGTGAAATTAATGCTCGAAAACAAATTCTCGTTTAAGAATCTCGTTAAAGAGTTTAGAAAACCTGGGTCGGCTGGTATAAATGCAAATTTTGAAGATTCTAAGCAGAGATTAGTTGATACATCTTCTCTCCCCGATCCAGGGATCATGTTTTCTCCGAGCCGAGCTAGTGAGGCTGATGCAGCCGCAGTTAAGCTGCAAAAGGTTTATAAGAGTTACCGAACTCGAAGAAACTTGGCCGATTGTGCAGTGGTTGTAGAAGAGCTGTGGTACATCTTCTAATTGTTCGGCCTTTTAGTACCAGCTCCAATTCTATGCTTTTCGTTGATGGTAATAATGTATCTTCAAATAAAGGTGGAAGGCTTTGGACTTTGCAGCCCTAAAGAGAAGCTCAGTTTCCTTCTTTGATGATGAAAAATCAGAAACGGCTGTATCACGATGGGCTAGGGCACGAACAAGAGCAGCCAAGGTTATAATCCTTAAAAGTTATATATCTACATTGAGTTGTTGGTAAATTTTCATGGTCTTTGTTTGTACTCTCTTTTTGGCCTCTCAGATATCCTTAACTTGAGTATCTTGCAGGTTGGAAAGGGATTGTCCAAGGATGAGAAAGCCCAGAAATTAGCACTCCAGCACTGGCTTGAAGCAGTAAGTCCTCTAACCCATTCAAATTCATGTGCTTAGACGAAACTGCTTGATATAATCTCCGA
The DNA here is from genome assembly GCA_027422505.1 of Craterostigma plantagineum. NCBI lineage: Eukaryota > Viridiplantae > Streptophyta > Magnoliopsida > Lamiales > Linderniaceae > Craterostigma > Craterostigma plantagineum. The sequence goes on along the minus strand of JAPQWV010000003.1, from coordinate 26,161,753 downwards.
TTTCTGATCCTGATTGGTTTATATTGGACCATTTATGAATCTGAGATGCTTGATTTGCATGTCTGCTGATAGAATTTGTATGGCTCCATATCATTTACCTACTCTAACATGTTAGCCCAGTATTCCGTGCCTGCCATTGCTTATACTGAAGAATGCAACGATATAGTTAGATTGGATACTACATGGCTGATTGACTCCCATTGTGAGAATAACTAATTCTATTAATCTCTTGCTTTCATCGTATTTTCTCTATGTTCCTGCAGATTGATCCACGCCATCGGTATGGTCACAATCTACACCTCTACTATAAGGTATGGTTCAAAAGCGAAAGCGCACAACCTTTCTTTTATTGGTGAGTACCCCACTCAGTATTATCAGAGCTTGCCTATTAGTCAACTTTTCACACAGCTAGTCGAACTTAATTTTGCTTGTGGTGATGTACTGCAAAAGGTTGGATGTTGGAGATGGAAAAGAAGTAAATCTAGACAAGTGTCCGAGAATCAATCTCCAACGTCAGTGCATCAAGTATCTCGGACCTGTAAGTCATGAACAACAGTGTAACCATACAACACTAAGGCGTAGCCCACTAATGAATCGAACTGTCATCTTTCTCATTACTTGGTGGCCACAGAAAGAGAGGGAATCATATGAGGTTGTAGTCGAGAATGGGAGGCTGGTGTACAAGCAAAGCCATACTTCAGTGAACACCATCGAAGGCTCGAAATGGATATTCGTCCTCAGCACAATGAGGACATTGTACGTAGGACAGAAACAAAAGGGCCTTTTCCAGCACTCAAGTTTCCTAGCTGGCGGAGCCATCACAGCAGCTGGGAGATTGGTCGCCCGCGATGGTATACTTGAGGTACATGACAACATATAACAATTCATTTCAATTAATTATATCGCCAAATCTTAGACAAACAACTTTTCAACAGGCAATTTGGCCATACAGTGGTCATTATCTCCCCACAGAAGAAAACTTCAACGAGTTCATCAGCTTTCTACAGGACCATTCTGTCGATCTCTCAAACGTAAAGGTATTTAAGTCGTTTAAAATTCTCGTTCGTTTACGAAAATCAAACACATTTTTAAAAACGCGAACCGTGTGCACGCCAGAGATGTGCGACGGACGACGACCATCTAACTCCAATCGAGAACGAAGATCAGAAGCTTGTCGTTCTTCACAGAGATGGATCGAGCTCTGCTAATAATAGCTTGAAGAAGTTGGACAGGGCAAGTCAGTTGAGGATCGAAATCAACGCTGGTAATAATAACAACAACGGCGAGGAGCCAGTTTACAATTTAGCGCGGCGTACTTCACGAAAATGGAGCACGGGCGCTGGGGCGCGTATTGGGTGCGTCAGAGAGTATCCGCCTGAACTGCAGTTCCGTGCGCTCGAGCAAGTTAATCTTTCTCCGAGGGTGTCCTTTGGATATCCTCCTACGAACTATGGCCCGATCCCTTCCCCTCGGCCGAGCCCGAAAGTTCGTCTATCTCCGAGCGTTGCGCATATGGGATTGCCCAGTCCGAGGACTCCTATTCCTATTATAACCAGACGAGGTTGAAGTCAAAATGCATATCCATAATGATGTTTTTTCTACGAGGTGGAAAGTAATAATAGAAGAACCCGTCGTTCGTGAGACCTTTCAAGAGAGGAACCACGCGGCTATAATTTTGCAACTGAAAGATTTTTTGTAAGGGAGATGTTTAGAGATTTTCCTCTAAACGGATGTAGTAGTCTACCATGTTCGCAAGTTTTTGAAGTTTGATCTTTTATTATGTAAAGATGCAAGGTTAGTACCGAGTACCGACGATACGTAGGTTGATCTTTGAATTTAACATAATTAGTTATATTAGGGATAATATTTTTTAGTGTTACAAATCACATCAAAATATTGTTGGCGTGGCAGCGGACCCGGTTGAATAATATTGCGGCTAATATTTGGGTAATTAAAGATAAAATGTGGACACCGAGATTTAACGTGGAAAATCCACAAACAAATCGGGGTAAAAACCACGGGCAAGGAAGAAGAATCCACTATAGAGGAAATATATAGGAGTTACAACCTCTCAATCTATAAAGGAGAAAACCCTCAAACACTCTCTTTATAGTCAGAGAAAAATACCGACAAACTCTCTATTATTTTATTTTCTCTCTATCTCTCTATCTGTTCTTCTCTGTTGTGGGATACGTTTTGCACTGAACTCCATAGCCTATTTATAGGCAAAGGATGCCTTAATAATGCATGTGTGGACAATTGAAACTTCAGCACATCAAAGAAGAATAAAGTAATGCGGCGCTGAATCGTTCTAAGTTTTGCTTCTTCATGTGGCATCCCTTTTGACCATCAAAGGCCCATGTGGCTAATATTTTATTATGTCGACAATCTCCCACTTGAAGATTTGATTGAGGATCAATCGGTTCTTCACACCATTCTTTCTCCCTTGCCTTTCATGTTGCTTACGTCTCCGCTAGGCCACTCGAGGAACGACACCAAATGAACTTGTCAGTGTTGACCGCTTTCGTCAAGAAATCTGCTAGGTTGTCTTTCGTATGAATCTTTAACATATCTACCGTGCCCTCTTCCACTTTCTCACGTATGAAGTGATACTGGACTCGTATGTGCTTTGACCTGGAATGAAAAGCTGGATTTCTTGCGAGATGCAAGGCACTCTGACTGTCACAGAACAGAGGAATATTCTTCTGTTCGTGCCCGAGTTCCTCCATGATCATTTTCAACCATACCGCCTCTTTACTTGCCTGTGTAGCTGCAAGCAACATATTCAGCTTCAGTTGTTGACGTCGCGACAACGGACTGAAGCTTCGATACCCAGCTTACTGCTCCGCCAGTAAGAGTGAACACATATCCCGTGGTAGATTTACTCTTATCAAGATCACCTGCATAATCAGAGTCAACGTACCCTCTGACAGTAAAGTCTGCTCCCCCGTAACATAATGCAACATCTGAGGTTCCTTTGATATATCGTAGGATCCTCTTCACCGCGCTCCAATGCTCTTTGCCCGGATTCGCCATGTACCGACTTACTACTCCCACTGCATGGGCAATGTCTGGTCGTGTACAAATCATCGCGAACATAAGACTTCCCACCGCTGATGCATACGGTACTCGCGACATCTCCATCCTCCCTTCTTCACTGCTAGGACTCATACTTGAGGATAATTTGAAATTAACAAGAAGTGGGGTAGAAATTGGCTTACAATCTTGCATATTGAAGCGTCGCAAGACCTTCTTCAGATAATTCTTCTGCGAAAGCCAAATCTTCCTGTTATTCTGTCTCGGTAAATTTGCATCCCTAGAATCTTGTTTGCTGGTCCCAAGTCCTTCATTTCAAATTCCCTAGCCAACTGTGCCTTGAGTTCTTTAACACGATCTTTGTTGGGGCCTGCTACCAACATGTCGTCAACATACAACAGTAATATGATAAAATCATTTTCACCAAACCTCTTGAAATATGCACAAGGGTCTGCATTCAATCTGTTGTATCCAAGGCTCATGATGAAGGAATCAAATCTCTTATACCAACACCTCGGCGCCTGTTTGAGACCGTATAGAGATTTGTTCAACCTGCAAACCAAGTTCTGTTTTTCTTTGTCTTCAAAACCTTCCGGCTGGAGCATATAAATCTCTTCTTCAAGATCTCCATGAAGAAAAGCCGTCTTCACATCTAGTTGCTCTAGATGTAGGTCGAATGTAGCACACATTGCCAGGAGTACCCGAACAGTCGTCAGTCGAACTACAGGTGAGAATATTTCGTTGAAGTCAATGCCTTCTTTCTGAGCGTAGCCTTTAACCACCAGTCGTGCACGAAAGCGCTCTACTTGATCCTCGCTGTTTCGCTTGATCTTAAAGACCCATTTATTGCCGATTGCCTTTCTGCCGTTCGGTAGTGGCACCAGCTCCCAAGTCTTATTTTTCCGTAGAGCTTCCATTTCTTCTTGCATTGCCGCCAACCACTGATCTGCATCTGAACTGTTCAGTGCTTCTTGAAGAGTTGATGGCTCTCCGTCATCAGTTAGAAGACAGTATGCAACGTTGCTGTCCATATCGTAATCTTCATGCCAGGATGGTGCGGCTCTTTTGCGTGTGCCCCTTCTAACTTCTGGCTCTGAAGATTCGCTTGGCCCTTCTTCGTGCTCCGGTGCTACTTCAGAAGAATCTTGTTCGATAGACTTCCCTTCCACCTGAATCGTCGTAGTTTCTGGGCTTTCCTTTGTAGTGCTATCATTTTCTTCGATTATTTTATCTTCTAAGAAGATAACCTCCCTGCTGATGACAACCTTGTGGGCAGTGGGGTCCCACAGGCGATACCCCTTCACACCATCAGCATACCCCAAGAACAAACACTTTCTGGACTTCGGATCCAGCTTCGTAGTTTCTTGGGCATTGTACATCACGTACACAGGACTTCCAAATACATGGAGTTTGGAATAATCCGCTGGCTTCCCGGTCCACATCTCCATCGGCGTCTTCTGATCAATTGCCGTTGAAGGCGACCGGTTGATCACGTAACAGGCGGTGTTGACTGCCTCTGCCCAGTATGATTTATCCAGACCTGCAGCTCCCAACATGGCTCTTGTTCTCTCCAACAGAGTCCTGTTCATCCGCTCTGCCACTCCATTTTGTTGTGGAGTATACGCCGTAGTATAGTGCCTTTTGATGCCTTCCCTCTTGCAAAAGCTATCAAAATCCTTGCCAGTATATTCTCCTCCATTATCAGTCCTCAAACACTTGATTTTCTTTCCTGTATCAAGTTCGACCCGAGCCTTGAAATTTTTGAAGGTTGCAAACACATCTCCCTTACTCTTGATGATAAACACCCAACATCTCCGGGAGTAATCGTCGATGAAGGACACGAAGTACTTCCCTCCTCCTCGGGATGAAACCGGCGATTGCCATACATCAGAGTGAACCAATTCTAGAATATTGTTGCTTCTAGAATTTGATGTGTTGAATTGTAGTCGATGCTGCTTGTTTGCTACACAATGCTCACAGAACGGTAGTGACACCTTCGTGAGACCCGGAAGTAGATTCTGGCCCGCAAGAATTTTCATGCCTTGTTCTGACATATGGCCAAGCTTCTGATGCCACATATGCTTCCCCGTCTTGCACAGTCTCTCCCAACAGCGTATACAGATTTGCAGCAACCTTTTCACCTTTCATTACTACAAGTGCTCCCCGGAATATCTTCATTATTCCTCCCCGAACTTTGATTTCAAAGCCAAGATCATCGAGCTGTCCCACAGATAATAAATTCTTCTTTAGACCTTCCACGTGTCGCACACCTTGAATAGTGCGAACTGTACCGTCGTGCAACTTCAACCTCACGGTTCCAACGCCTACGATCTTTAAGGCATTATCTTCGCAACTGTACACAGATCCTCCTAAGATAGGTTCGTAGTGGTTGAACCAGTCTCTTCGAGAGGTCATATGGTAAGTTGCGCCCGAGTCAAGAAGCCATATCTCATCATAGGCCTTCCTGCTCTCCGTTGAGATAGCTGCTTCGCTACACAATACGTCTCCACCTGACGCGTTCGCCAGATTTCCTTGAGGATTGGAATTCTTCAGGCTCCAACAATCCTTCTTTAAGTGACCCTTCTTTCCACAGTGGTAGCATTTCATATCCTTCTTCTTACTTCTTGATTTTCCCCTGCCTTGAATGTGACTCCCACTTGAACCACGTTCCGTTGATCTACCTCTCATCACCGTCAATGCTTCGACCTGTTGCGAGCCTGCTTGCTGGTCCTCCTTGTTCTTTCGCCGATTTTCTTCTTCGAGAATAGCAGCTGCGATATTATTGAAGACCAGAACTTTTGCGTTGTTCATCAAGTTGATGATGAGTTGATCATACGAATCAGGCAGACTTTGAAGTAGAATTTCCGCACGTTCTTTATCCTCCGTTTTATACCCCAACGATGTTAGCTGGGAAAATAGAGTATTCAAGACGTTGAGATGCTCCGTCACCGAAGTAGATTCAGACATTCTCAAGGTGAATAATTTTCTCTTCAAGAAAATTTTGTTGTGTAACGACGTCGGCTCGTACAGACTGGTTAGGTGGTCCCAAATCTCCTTTGCCGTTTTCTTTTCTTCGACGCTGGACAATATCTCATCTGCTAGTGCCAGATGAAGATTTGCGACAGCGCTCCCGTCCATCTCGTTCCATTTCTTTTCGTCTGTTACTGTGGCTGGTTTTCCGTCGATAGCCTCCAGACAGCCGTCCTTTCGCAAGATCGCCTTTATCTTTAACTTCCACAGTGAGAAATTTCTCCCGTTGAACTTTTCGATATCAAACTTCGCCGCCATAATTTCTGCTCAGTCGTGAGTGATACCTCCGACGGGTTTGCAGCAGATAATTATTGAACTCGTACCGGCTTTTTCGTCACCGTAACAAGGGCAGTATAATATCTATTATTTTCTGATGTGGAGGGTCCACGTTAGTGGCAACCACAGAGCATACGATAAACAGATATATAAAACCCAAGCTAGGCTCTGATACCAATTGTTGGCGTGGCAGCGGACCCGGTCGAATAATATGCGGCTAATATTTGGGTAATTAAAGATAAAATGTGGACACCGAGATTTAACGTGGAAAACCCTCAAACAAATCGGGGTAAAAACCACGGGCAAGGAAGAAGAATCCACTATAGAGGAAATATATAGGAGTTACAACCTCTCAATCTATAAAGGAGAAAACCCTCAAACAGTCGGAGAAAAATACGACAAACTCTCTATTATTTTATTTTCTCTCTATCTCTCTATCTGTTCTTCTCTGTTGTGGGATACGTTTTGCACTGAACTCCATAGCCTATTTATAGGCAAAGGATGCCTTAATAATGCATGTGTGGACAATTGAAACTTCAGCACATCAAAGAAGAATAAAGTAATGCGGCGCTGAATCGTTCTAAGTTTTGCTTCTTCATGTGGCATCCCTTTTGACCATCAAAGGCCCATGTGGCTAATATTTTATTATGTCGACAAATATTAATGTTACGCTTGGGATTGGGGGTACTGTAAAATATTCGGCTTGGGCCATTAATCTTTTTTTTTTTTTTTTCCAAGCTTGGGCCATTAATCGAGTAGGACATAAATAATGACTCGAAAACACACCACAACATAGCCTAATCGGGACTGTCTTATCTGTACGTGGCTTATCCATCTTTGAATGGTCAATGAACATTATTTTATTATCAATGTCACGCTAACACTCTAATCTATGTAATATTATAAGCTACGTTATCATAATAACATCTTAATAAGTATAATAATAATAAATAATCATAATTTATATTTTTATTACATGCTATTGCTACCTAAGACTAAGGGTCGATAAATAAATTATGAATAAATCTTGGAAAACAAAAAGGGTAGATGCAAAACGGCGACGTATCGCTGGTTGCCTATTTGTGGCCTCGATCGAACGGAGGCAAGTGTAAAAAGAGGCGATGCACTGCACGCGCAATGGGTTGCTTTGCTTCAGTGGAATAACTCATGGGAACGTTGTCGGTGTGCAGAGTGGTGAGTGCATTGGATGCGCAGATTTTGCAGCATGTAGATAACGGGCTTAGCAAAGGCAATGAGAAGGCTGCTTTGACTCTAGTGAAGAATTCGCATTCCCAGCCTGACGGTCTTCGTTGCTTCGGAGCAGCTCGTCAGGTTCGTATTAACTATCGATCGTTTCATCTAAAAGATAAGAAAATGGTAATTGGCAAAAAATTTGCAAAGAGGTATATGATTTTCTCTTTTTCTGTATTATTATTTATTTATGAGGAAGAAGGTTGTTGTGTTTGAGCGTTGGTATAATGAATAAATTTGAGGAGTCGTTTAGTTTCCAATGAGAAGATTTGAATTGAATTACGTTAATTGAGTTGGATTTCTTTTCAACATCTCAACCAACATCCTCTATCCTCGTGTTAGTAATGAATTTTTGAACCTGAAGCTGTTTAATTTGAGGTTTCTTCCTTCAACCGACATGCAATGAAGAATAAGGCTGGGCTTTGTCTGAAGTTTCTTCTGATCCATGATAGGAGTCAGCACTGTTGACTGGCAATGTGATTTGAGATATTAGTTGTGAAGCATTCAATCTTCATGTTCCCATTTGCATCGCAGAATGGCATTCAATCTGCGTTAGTAGGCATCGTTATGACGCATGAGTCTATTATACTTCTTCCAAAAACTGTTGTTTTTACTGATGAGGGAGTGTTGTGTTAATAACTAGAGATATTGGTTGAGTGCAGATCCCACAAAGGCTGTACACTTTGGATGAATTGCGTCTGAATGGGATCGAAACCACGTCTCTTTTGTCACCAGTTGATACAACGCTGGGTAATATAGAAAGAATCATTCAAGCAGGTTCTTTATTGGGGGGGATTACTATGTGGAAGGTGTTTGATTTAGATCCTCAGCAGATCCTATTTACGTCCCTCGGATTGTTGTTTCTATGGACATTGGATGCGGTTAGTTTTCCACCTCAAACTTTGACTAAGATGAATTTCAGCCTAGCTCGTCTGTTTTTTTCCCGTATATGAGAATTTGTTTTTTCAAAAAATGTCTTCGTAAGCTAGTTAGTGCTGTGACTCCACGTAATCATGGGCGTGTGTCTAAATGTTGATCGATTCATCAATTATACTATTTTTAGGTGGATTTAAATAATTCGGTCTCTCTCTCTAATTACGCCATGATGACGTCTAAAGCACTTACTATATGCTTTTAAGTGACCGCGCACAGGTTTATTTCAACGGTGGAGTTAGTTTCTTACTTCTTGATACGCTAGGCCATTCATTCAGCCAAAAGTACCATAACAGGGTTGTTCAAGTAATTGCGTTTTCTCTCTCTGTGTCTGTGTGTATATAGATATTTATCTTCTTTTAATTAATCATAAAAACATAAAATTACTCGTGTTGTAATGCAGCATGAGGCAGGTCATTTCATGGTAGCATATTTGCTCGGCATCCTACCAAAGGCATACACACTAACGAGCTTGGAAGCTCTGCAGAAACAAGGATCACTCAATGTTCAAGCAGGAACATCTTTTGTTGACTTCGAGTTTCTTGAGGAAGTAAGTTTCTTCCAACATTGTTACCTTCTCTTCAACTTCCACGTTGACCCAGTATACTGTCCGAGTGAAATCTTCCCCTTTTGTGAAAAGAGCGAGATTAAAATATATGATATGTTCCCAGTCACTTGTTAGACCAAGAAAATTCACCGAAATACCAAATGTTGATATGTTTCTCGTAGCTTCTATAAGTTATCTCACTATTTTCTTTGTTTTTCAGGTCAATAGTGGAAAAGTAACAGCCACGGTCAGTTGTTGTAGAGCTTCCTCACCATATTAGCTAATCTCAAATCAGTTGAGGACAAATTTTTATATTGAATGTGGACGGGGTAACTAAAGTTTAGTATGGCACGAGCGAGTCTGATCCACGTATTTCACTTTCGATTATATGCCGGGCGTGTTGAGAACCACAAAGTGGTCGGAAATGAAAATCTGGCTCCGTTTATAAGAGTAGAGGCTACTCCACCTAAGTCCACATTCTCAAAATATAACATCTATTAGTCATTCAACAATATTTCACCATAAAAACTGATGAAAATTCGTTTGATTTAGACTCTTAACAGATTCTCATGTATTGCACTAGCTGGTGTAGCAACGGAGTATCTTCTCTTTGGTGCAGCCGAGGGAGGTTTATCCGATATCAATACGGTTCGTTTCTCTCAGTTTTATCACCTTTTTATGTCCATTTTTTTCCTTTTACTCTTTCCTTTTTTCAGTTGCATTCTCCTCTGTTGACGAAGCCGTTGGAAGTAATTCATAAAAAATGTGAATCGTACATTTAGGAATATAAAATAGGTTCACTGAGATAGTTGTGTTTCGTTTCCTCAACTGCAGATCGTCCCTAATATGATAAAAAAAAGTCTAAGCGATATGATTATGTTAACCATAACAAGCAAGTGGGTGTGTAAGAACAGAGGTGCAAATTTGTCCTCGTGTTTAACAGTGGTCTGCAATCTTGTTTAATGTGTGTGACATTTGTTGATATATGCAATGCATGTGTAGATGATGATAAGAAGGATTAAATACAGTAGTCTAAAGACGATATCATCCTACAGAGAAATAATTATGCCGTTGACGCAAAATCTTCGAATTGCTTAGTCTCAACTCAAATGTTAAATATTCTTCTGTTGACAGCTAGACAAGTTACTGAATAGCTTGGGATTTACCCAGAAGAAAGCTGACTCTCAAGTAAGATGGGCAGTTCTAAATACTGTCCTAATCTTACGTCGCCATGAAAAAGCTAGATCTTTGCTCGCCAAAGCCATGTCCGAAGGAAAATCCACCGGCTATTGTATTCGCATCATTGAGGAAGCCATTGATGTAGATGACTTATAGGTCCCTTGTGATCTGTGATCATGTAAGTCAAAATCTTGATTGTATGAAGCTTCAGTTCATTGTTACTTTTGCACTCTCAATATAAATGTAAGTTGGATTGTGTATCAAATAGGTAATAAATTCAACAGGCAAGAAGAGAGCCCTCTAATTGCAACATCGTTGGACCAAAATCTAAATATATCATTCTGCAAGTTGATTCGAAAAGATCATATAACTCTAGAAAAACAAGGGTGCAAACTGAAAAGAAAAAAAAAAAACCTAAGAAAGAACTTGAAGGTCCATGTACATCTCTCAAAAGTGCTCCACAAGCTATGACGATAGTTGTATTTGGACAAAGATACCTCAATGCACATGATACATTCTTTTTTACTAGTCTGCAAAAGCTTAAGACCAATCCGCATCCAACTAGACAAAGAAAAACCTGATTAAGAAGGCAGTCCTAATTTGTTTTCTGTTTATTTATGAAGAAAGACCGCCTGGACGAGAATGGAACAGCAACCTCGTATATATTTCGGAGGATTCCCCTATCGTATAAGTTATCTTTAACCACTTTAACTTCTTCTAAACGAGATCTTCGAAAGAAAGATTTCCATTTGCTCTCGCTAGGTTTCGGGCTCTCCTTCAGTCCGTTCAAACTAGCCTTTAGAGCATCAGCGCTCGCCTTTGCTTCTTCAACCTTCCTCTGCCAGCTCAGATAGTCTTGCCATTTAAAACTCTGCAGTTTTACACAAACAATGTAAGCATTCTGGGTTGGTTGTCGATATGAGGAAGGATAGCAAGCACCACTTTGAACATTAAAGTTCCTTCTTTAATGCCTCTATCAATTCTCACAAAGCATATAACCACGGACAGGATCCTTATAGAAAGAATACTTGGTCTTTTTAGAAGAAAAAAAGGAAAAACTATCTTTCTCCAATTATAGTCACAAACAGCTACGTCCGAGGAAAACAAGATACAGATCTTATATAATTATAGAAATGTAGGTGCCTTAAAATGATGTCACGTGTCCAGTAATGAATAATTATACTAAATAAAAACAAATATAAAAACATTAAAAATTACCCACAATCACACATAATTGGACCACAATTTTACCCACGATAAAAAAATTTAGTTATTTTCTTGTATAATAACTAAAGATAGTTAATGCACATGCTATGCACGGGTAAAAAACTAGTACGCCTAAAAAGAAATGAGAAATAGATACCTCATTGGTTGTGGTGTTGGTGATGCAAAGTTTAGCATGGTACGCGAAGAAACCAGCTAACAACATAGAAATAACAGATAGAAAAACCATGATGAGGATTTGTGTGTTGTACGAGTTTATCAACCACTGCACAAGAACAAATCGTTCGGTCAGAGGTGACGAATGAATGTAATGATTTGACGCGAAAAATTTCTCGACATATGTTAGGCAGCCGAATGTAATACAATCATTATTATGAGGAACATAACGGAAAACCTAATCGAGCAAATTTCCGCTTTAGTGACCGTTAAAATGAATAGGTGAAAAAAAGTGAAATCCATTTAATTCACCTGTATAACAAGGGGTGCTAACTTTCTGAATGAATTTTCAACACCGTAATAAGCTGGAACATCAAAAAAGAGGTAAAATCATGTCAGATTTATGTGCATCTTGAGCAAAATGTTACTCCAATTATTCGTTCTACTTATCAGACCTGTTAAGATGTGCACAATTTTCAGCTCCTTCACCCTACCAGCGAGAATCAACACGAGTGCAACTATTCCGTATATGCATATGAAAAAATGCCTGAAAAGTTGTTAAAGAGTAACTTACAAACCAAATCCAAAACAAGATCAGATAAAGGAGGCTCACGATACCATGATATGGTTATTTCAAATCCACCCTTTTCACAACCATTTGATTTGAAAAGTCAAACAGCGGAATTGACGCAAAACAACTTCTTAATTCAACCCAACTCAGTAAGGCGGGCTCTGGACTCAGATTTCATGCAGCAGTTTAAGTTTATCTAGAAAGATAACGTTGTTGTACTAACTCAATCGAAAAATTTAATGAAGTATCAGATTTGACAATTTTCCAAGCATGCGAATCGACAGAAACATCTAACTCCGTTGAAACAATGTTAGTTAATCTTGTCATCTTTGGTAACTCACTCACCAAATAATAAAAGCCAAGAAGTATCTTGTGTTCCTCTCTCCAATGCAGTTATTCTAGAGAGAATAAATAGACAGGAAACCATACCAACAACATCAATATCTGAGAAACAGATGCAAAAAGCAAAGTGTTTAAAAAATAATAAATCATGTAAACGAACCATCCATGCACAGTGGTGGTCAAACCTGGCTACACAGCGGTTACATATACTGCAGTGCTTTGATCTTGCTGGTCTAGTAAATCAAGAGTAAAAACGGAAAAATATCAAATGCAGTGCACTACTTAATTAGGGTATTATATGCATAACATGAATAAAGTTGGTTACTTTGGGATCTTGCATGTCGGGCATTCTTTCTCAGAAAAGATGATGTTATCGTAAGGATAAGCCGAGAGGTATAGAGAAACATTTTCAGAATTAACAACTCCTGGATCAGAAAAGCTAGCCAATACAAAGAGGAGTAGACCGACTCCAACTGCCACGAAACTCAAATACCTGAAATCACGTAATTGACAAAGCGATCAAATATGCATACATAGCCAAACGATAAGTAATTGTATGATTAAATTAAAACCTGTGCACTCCACTTAAGTAATATCCCGGAATGTAAATGAAGGACGACTTAACAATGAAGTAATAGGTCCCACCGATTATTAATAAATAGATCACCTGCAAGAAGTAGAAAATGTCAGCTTCTGAGAATAATTAGTCATTTCTACCAAGCGAAGGTATATGAAGTTACATCATTCTTTAGTAACTCAAATGGCAAAATTTTTGTGACGAAAAGCTGAAAAAAGTGTTCTTTTCAAATTCAGTTCTGTTCAGCACGAAATTTCAACCACATTTCAGATATGCAGCAAGTTATGGTTTAAGTCTTTCAAGTTACGAAACCAAGCTCAGATAAGGTATTCCACGGACGGACTGACAAGAGCAAACAGGCATATGAATATATAGTAAGTAATACACATAATCGAACTCTTGAAATCTCATCATATAGGCCGAAAAGAACAAAAATAAAGAAGAGCAGATGAAAAAATGGTACCCTATAACTTTCCACAAAAATCTAATCATTTTTACGCTATTTCAAAGAGAGGAGAAGAGTTTCAACGATGCCAACTGCACCACGAAAAAAAAAAAAAAGCGATAAATCATGCCACAACCAAGAACAAGTTTCATAGTTTTAAACACAACGCAAAGTGATCCCCAGAAGATTCCACAAGCAACCAATAACAACTACGCAAGAAGATAAATCCAAGTAGAAGAAAAGCACCTGTATCACTGGGTTCGGCCGGTCACAACAGTGATGCTCCACCGAGAGAAGAGCATCTGTGCCTTTAGACCCACAAACATAATAAATAAATCTCCTGCACCATCACATTGATTTTTTCTTTCACATATCAACAAGATAGTCAAAGTGATCGAACATCAGATATTAATAAGCAGACCCGAAATACTCATAGGCTCCAAATGTGATGAATTGATGAATTTTCTGGATAAAAGTGCCCTGAAAAATCGGCCACTGCCCGCACAAAAATGATACGACGACCAAAAGCGTCACTAGTCCATGGCATATCAGAAGCCACTGAATAGCCATTAATTCAATAGGGATCACTAAACGAATTGGGGTTTTGGGCCGGGGATGATCAGAGATTTGCAGCTCGAGTCATGGTTGGTGTATTTGAAGTTTCTTGATTGACCTGCGTTTGTTTGTTTGTGTAAATGTCAAAGTGACTGAATATTTTTACTGTGCTGTGCAGTGCGCCTCCGAGAAGACTCAGAACCAAAGCAAACTCTAGATTCATTTCGACTTTCCCTCATATGATTTGTTATTTAATGCATCTTTATTACAAAACACGTCAGTCAAATAAGTGTTTATTACAAAACAGACTCACATGATAGTTTCCTAATTTGGTTATGATTTTAATCGCATATATTTATGGTAGCAAAGCAACGTTGTAAATAGCACTTGCAATATTAATAAATTGAATCCCAATATTTAACACTTGTCGGGGAATGGTTGGTGGAACACAGAGGTGGAACACGGTTGTGGCACAGACGATCCGAAACCCAATATAGATTATTAATGACTCAATAACTTTTTATTAAAAAGTAGAATTTCATTCATAAATCCAAATGGATACAAAGATACAATAGCAATAACCAAATGTTACAACATAATTTACTATTTTATTTCGTAAATGACCAGTGATAGCTCAATATCCGTTCTCAAAGCCACAAAGAACGGAAAATAACCGCGAGAGTAACTCCACGAAGGGAGGAAAATACTCACACTATGGGAGGAGAAAGGCTCCCACGAAGGGGAGAAAAACACCTACGAAGGGCAGGAACCTCCAACAAGGAGGAAACTCCCCCGAGGAGAAAACACCGTCCGACACAAAAGGCCGGGAGGTGCGGGTAGCAAACGTCGGCAGCGGCAGCCGGTGGCAGCAGAAGGCGGCAGATGTTGGGCGTGGATCCCTCACGACCCGGCTGACCTTGACTGACCACGGCAGGTGGGCATCGGCGGTGACGGGGAGACGGCAGCAGGTGCGCGACGGCAGTGACGGGGCGGCTGCCGGAGGTTTATGTTATTTATTTATTTATTTTAAAAGAAAAACAAAACCACAAACTAGCCTCTTCAAATCCCTGTCATAGGAGACGGAAGCGCGGCGGAGGAGATGGCGATAAGGCGGAGGAGACGGCGGCAGGGCAGAGGAGGCGGGCGGAGGCGGCATACAATTTTGTTTTTTTAAATAAAAAGAAACAACGAAAACAGAGAGGAAAAGTACGTGGGAGCTCCCCACCTCCATTTAATGGAGGTGGATGAGGGAGGGGAGAAAAGCTTGGTCTGGCGGCAAGGGTTTATGGAGGAGGAAGAGAGGTTTTTTCGATAGAGAGAGAAATTATTTAGAGAGAAATTATGAACTGGACTGTTTAGAGTTGAAGAATGACCCAATACAATAACTCTATGCTATAGTATAACTTAACCTCATTTTTCACAATTTTTGTTTTTCTAGTCTGTATAGATTTTTTCGAGTCACTTGATTTTCTTAACATGGCTCAATCCTATACAAGTATCTAGTTTGAGACACTTTATTTTTAATCTCGCCGTAATATAAAGAATATAAGTAATTTAAATATATGTAAAAATACATGAAAACATTAGTATAATTGTTAGGATCGGTTTACGCGTTTAGAGGGGGGGTGAATAAACGCTTGACGCCTTTTTGATAGTTAACCGGTTAAGGCTAATACCAGTGCTTGATTTTTCTCTGTGTGTTATTTGCGGAAGCTTGTAGGTCGGTTATGACTTAGAAACCGATAACCTGCGTAGTGTTAGTGTGTGTGTGAACGAAGATACCAGTCTGTTTCTGGAAGTTCGGAGTTAAATCTCCTACGTCTCCCCTTCTTCCTCGCAAGGAAGGTTCACTAGACTTCAGTTATACACTCACAGTACAACCTACCCGGCTGCCCTCAGCCTTATCTAGTGAATCCCTAGGCAGTCGTAAAATACAATCCACCTACTTCAACAGCTTTTTACAGTCCGTCGGAATGACAATAACTCACTTACTTAACCTAACCGGTTATCGTACAGTGAGGACAACACTTTCTAAATTTCTCGCTTTGTTCTTGAATTTCGTCTAGTTGATTTCTCGTGGTTGTGTTGTTGTCTTCTTCAGTGTTTCTTCTATGATATATATACTTGTTTGTTGATGAAGAAGACCGTTGTGATATGGCTCCAAGTGCTGAACTGTGCATTAAATGCACTTTCCCAAAATGGGTACTGTCCGGTCTTGGCAGCAGTTTATACTGTCTCATTTGCTTTTTCCATTTTAAGCTTGGCTCGTCATCGACCTGACTTCCTATGGCAGCCTTGCATTAAAGATTTCAACAGTGGGTTTCATTATCCCGCCTTGAGTAAATTTGAATCTTTGCACACGTGGCACGCTTGATGACAGAGCTCCGGTCTTGGCACTTTATCGGTCCGGTATCTGAGTTCTGGTCTTGGCTCATGCCAGGTGCGGTACATCTATATATCTTTCGGTTTTAGGCCCGCTTGTACTCTTGCTTCTAATAACCAGTCTTATGTTCTTCTAACTAATATCCGGTCTTCTGCGCATATGCAATCTGCCGATTGACATCCGGTCTTTTAATCTTCTTCTAACTGGTATCCTTAATCAGGTTTGGACAATTTCCTTCTGACTAATTATCCGATCTTTTAATCTTCGGTCTTATGTTCTTCTAATCGGTATCCTTAATCAAGTTTGGACAATCACCAAAACTGTTTAATCTGAATTCTTGATTCACGATTCCTAACAATTTCCCCCTTTTTGGTGATTGTCAAAACTCAACGAAGCAGAAAGGTATTTATTATATCAAGGGAAATTTGATACATAAACTACCGATCTATTACAACCGTTGTTGGCCTATCTATTCCTTAGATATGCTATACTTCTTCGATCTTCTGGTTGATGGCATCGTCCGGTCGCTCTGGTACGTCCCGGTCTGCCTTCTGCTTCGCCTTAGTGCTGCAGCAGTTCCATCTGCCCTTTCTCCTCAGCTAGCAGCACTCTTCTTCCCACAGCTTTTCACAACCGGTATCAGTATACTTCTTCGATCTTCCGGTTGATGGCATTCCAGTTCTCTCTGGTACGTCCTGGTCTGCCTGCTGCTTCGTTCAGTACTGCCATCTTCCCTTTCTCCCCAACTAGTATTGGGCAGTGGGCCATCTTCCCTTTCGCCCCAACTAGTATTGGGCAGTAGGCAGTACTCTTCTTCCCCCTTTTTGACAATCACTTGTCCGGTCTGAGGGAAGGTAGTCATTGTGCAAGAGAGTCATCATTACAGTTGTTCTCTCCTTCTGAAGCACAATGAAACCGATAGCTCTGTAGCTGCGCTCAGGTTTGACAGGACGCTTCAAGGTCTGAAGAAGTCTTCTTCTGAGCCGTCCAGTCTTAGCAGCTCTTACAAAGCTCCGGTTGTCTCCAGGACTCATATTTGTTGTTGAGTTCCTTGGAGAATCGGATGTTGCGTCGAGGTGGGCATCCGCTTGTTGGCACCACTGAAAGCGCAATGAATCCGATAGGAGCATGGCATTTAATCCCGGGTAACCGGTTCCCTTTTTCCAGTCCCTTTCCTTGATGAATTCTCGACCCGTCTCTTCGAGAGGCTGGTAGGAGCGGTAAGGTAGCCCACGGCTTCTCAACCGCTCGGCTACTACGTCGTCTCTTGGTGGGTCGATGGTCTACAAGGGACTGGTGGGGCGCCATCTTCTCCTTTGGGTCCTTGTAGTGCCCTAATGTTTCGCCCGGTCCGCGGCATCGTTTGTTCAGCTCTGGGTAGGAAGCTGAGGACTGGGTGCATCTTTTCCAACTCGTCCAGTCCTCAGAGAGCATCCCAGAGCTCTCCTGTCTGTGCCGTCGGACTTGTTTTAAAAAGCCTGCTAGTCCAAAGCAGCGTCTTTGTAGCTTCGTTTGACCGCCGTGAGGTTTTTGAATGATCTAATGGGTGAATCTGCATCCAGTTTGTTGGAGATACTGCTTTGAGGCGATTGGATAAGAAAACTGGGCTTGGACTTGTTAAACTTTTTCTGGTTGTGAGGCTTATCCTGACTGAGGGTTGTGGATGTTTCGGTAACTCAGGCATCTTGAACTTAGTTGTTGTTGAATGACTGGGATTTTGAAGAGGATCGTGAGGTCTTTAAATAGCCGGAGAATTCCTGTCGATTTGTGTCACGGGTGCACAGTATTCCAGGCCATGCTTATCTTCTTTTCAGTGCGTCGGAACTTTATGTCTTGTCCGATGACAGAGATTCGTTGATGACATGACTATTCACCTTCTCAAACATCCTGCAAGTTTCAAAGCCAGCTGTACTAAACTTAATAATATGTGCATTTGATGAGGCACAGTTATCGAAGAGACTCGGTCTTTATCCGCCCAGTAGGAATCATATGTTTATCCATTGGTCAGTCATGGATAGTTTCGGTTTCAGAAGGCTTTTGAGATAACTTAGATACTTAGACAAAGAGTAGGTTTTGCTTTTGAGAACCGGTTTGGTGCAGTTGTGCGTAGTTCACCGGTTTGTCATTTCCATACTTAGTCTCTCCTTCCTGATTTCAGTACTTACGAATATCTTCACCGGTTTGACAGCCTTGGTACTTCTACTACTTTGCCTCTTAAAGCTGCAACTTTCCTCCAATGAGAGAACTTGCTTGTTGACCCATGTTTGTCTACTCCTTAACCGCTTGTTAGAGTCTGAAACTACATTCAGTCATTCAGTCGGCTGAGAACCAGTCTCCATGTAGAGCATCCTGACGCCATTTGTCTGGAACTGAGGTTATTTCCCTAACCGATTGCCCTTTATGTTTTTGAATTCCAAGAGCTGGGTGAATCTTTCACACATTCCCTGTGTTGTACTTTTGAGCGTTTCCCTTAGTTGTCTTTCTCCGGTATGGACTGTCGGTCTTTGATGGAAACTTCCGGACTTAGTTGATCTCAAGACTGATTCAGTTCCTTCTGGTGAGTTCCCCCTTAGTTTGTATTTCCAACAGTTATTCCGATCAGTCGCCAGGCTGATTTGATCGTCCCTTGAAGGCTGTTTGGTCTTCTGAGAGTATTTCTTCCTTCTACTTGAGGCGTTCCCCCTCAGTAGGCTCCTTTAGGTGCAAGCTGCTTGCGATACTCTGTTCCGGTTTCTTTAAGACAAATATCTCGCTTTTTTTTTTTGAAACTGGTTTGTTCCTACATTGCTTGGTTTTCCCAGTTCGGAGCTTCCTTTCTGAAGTCTTGTCTGACTGCTATCACTTTGTTATTCTGATCATCTGTTGTGCTCTTGCCAGGCATCCAATTCCCTTTCTTTACTCTATTTTTATCTAAACTTGCCAGCATATAGATGACTCACAGCACACGCTATGGTCCTCAAAACATTATATTAGTGCAAGGCTTAGAAAAGACAGTTTCTGTCCATTTTTCTTTTATTCATACTGGTGATGAGAGTGGATCATTATCAAGGTTGACTTTAATAATTATGAAAAGATTTGGGGTCTTAGATGAATTATTCCTTATTTCATAAATTCACCAATAACCAACTATATTGGACTGTAAGTTCTTGCTTGTACCAGTTCAGATAGTTGCTATATTCGGTTCCTCATCCAGTTTGTATTATTATGTCTAGGTTTCAGTATGGTAGTTTAATTATCTCTACACTTTTACCGGGATACTGATCTCAAAGGTAGTTGCTAGCTTGGCACATGGTTCGATCTCAGCGGGAGTCTTTCCCCCTGGGCATGTGCCGACAGCATCTGCTGTCTAGAGATTAGTAGAACCGGTTGAGTTCCTGCATGTATTCCTGCAAGAACAGATAAAGTCTTGGGTACCCAATTCTCTTTGGGTCCGGTTAGGGATTAGTACCTTAGGTATCCATACTTGGATTATCCTAATGCGTCTACTGGTAATTGGGTCAACAAGATATTTATATCTATTATTCCTGTTCTGAGACCGGTCTTTGGGTCTTTTGTAGCCTTGTGTTCCTGATTTCGTATCGTGGCCATTCCCCCTTGGTTGTTGAGGTCTTCTTCTTCGTGGATCATAGTTTACTCCGGTATTCCCCCTTAATTGTTGGGGTATTCCTTTTTGTGGAGCATTTCTTACGTTATTCCACCTTGCTACCTGAGGTCTTGTCCTTGCGTAAGACATTGAAGGATTGTAGCTATGTTTCACTCCAGTTTCCTTAAGCCTGTTCATAGGAGCAACAGAGACTGGATTATGGTTTGCGGGACGAACAAAGTTGATCACCTTTGAGGTAGTTGGTTGTGCGGATGTCGTTGCCTCATTGACATCGATTCTTTCGCCGTATCCAAGTCCGGTTCGGTCACCAGCATCCCTTAGGGAACCTTGAAGACAATGAAATGTCTCTGTTGACTTAGTCCATGACTGGACCAGGGCGGTTAGCTTTTTATTTTCTGATGCATTCTTTTCGGCTACTTCTTTGAGTTTGAGGTTTTCTTCCTCTAGATGGATGATCTTTTCAAGAAGAGATCCGGTATCTTCTTGCGCTGGTGCCTTTCCTTTTTCTGCCACTATTAACTTCTCATTTAGTTTCCAGTATTCATCAGCCATATTCTGGAGAGCATCTAGAACTTCTTCATAGGTGAACTTATTTTCTGGATCTGATTGATCTCCCATCAGGCAGATAAGTTCTGGTTCATCTCTGTGATTGCTTGGTTCATCCTCAGAGCTTGATTCATCCGAGTCGGTATCATCCCATCTGTGGCTGTCCTTATTAGTCGTGAAGATTTGTGCCTTCTTTCTCCTTAGGTGTTGGTTTGTCTCCTCTTTGGAGTCATTTTTGGTTTTGGATCCGGTCCTATCACATTTAAACCGAATGTTAGTATTATCGCTTAGCTTACGTTGCTTAACCTGTGTCATACTGGATGATTTTCCATCTTTCAGTGCTTCTACTGGCTTTTCCTTGAGCTCGTGGATTTCTTGGTTTTCCCCAAGTTGACTTAGTTTGATCCACACTTCCTTAACAGTCTTGCCCGTCATAACTTGTCTGAATATTTCTATGTCCAGAGTTTTGAATATAATATTTCTGGCAATATTATCCAGATTTGTCTTTCGTCTTTCTTCTGCTGACAGCTCGTGTCTTTCCTTCGGAACTTCTCTTGGTTCGTCAGGATAGACAGCATGTCTTACGTTGACTTTGTTGAACACGAACGGTCCATTTTCCAGTACGTCGATCATTTCATCATCTTGCGCATAAAGGTAGGTCATCAACCTTATTTTCCACTCAAGAAAATTTTCCCTGCTAAACATAAGAAGCTGATCTGATAAAGTCATGGTTAGTATAGGAGAAATATCAAGCAAACCCTCTCTGATACCACTTGTTAGGATCGGTTTACGCGTTTAGAGGGGGTGAATAAACGCTTACGCCTTTTTGATAGTTAACCGGTTAAGGCTAATACCAGTGCTTGATTTTTCTCTGTGTGTTATTTGCGGAAGCTTGTAGGTCGGTTATGACTTAGAAACCGATAACCTGTGCGTAGTGTTAGTGTGTGTGTGAACGAAGATACCAGTCTGTTTCTGGAAGTTCGGAGTTAAATCTCCTACGTCTCCCCTTCTTCCTCGCAAGGAAGGTTCACTAGACTTCAGTTATACACTCACAGTACAACCTACCCGGCTGCCCTCAGCCTTATCTAGTGAATCCCTAGGCAGTCGTAAAATACAATCCACCTACTTCAACAGCTTTTTACAGTCCGTCGGAATGACAATAACTCACTTACTTAACCTAACCGGTTATCGTACAGTGAGGACAACACTTTCTAAATTTCTCGCTTTGTTCTTGAATTTCGTCTAGTTGATTTCTCGTGGTTGTGTTGTTGTCTTCTTCAGTGTTTCTTCTATGATATATATACTTGTTTGTTGATGAAGAAGACCGTTGTGATATGGCTCCAAGTGCTGAACTGTGCATTAAATGCACTTTCCCAAAATGGGTACTGTCCGGTCTTGGCAGCAGTTTATACTGTCTCATTTGCTTTTTCCATTTTAAGCTTGGCTCGTCTTCGACCTGACTTCCTATGGCAGCCTTGCATTAAAGATTTCAACAGTGGGTTTCATTATCCCGCCTTGAGTAAATTTGAATCTTTGCACACGTGGCACGCTTGATGACAGAGCTCCGGTCTTGGCACTTTATCGGTCCGGTATCTGAGTTCTGGTCTTGGCTCATGCCAGGTCCGGTACATCTATATATCTTTCGGTTTTAGGCCCGCTTGTACTCTTGCTTCTAATAACTAGTCTTATGTTCTTCTAACTAATATCCGGTCTTCTGCGCATATGCAATCTGCCGATTGACATCCGGTCTTTTAATCTTCTTCTAACTGGTATCCTTAATCAGGTTTGGACAATTTCCTTCTGACTAATTATTCGGTCTTTTAATCTTCGGTCTTATGTTCTTCTAACCAGTATCCTTAATCAAGTTTGGACAATCACCAAAACTGTTTAATCTGAATTCTTGATTCACGATTCCTAACAATAATAAATTACACAAAACCATCAAACTGGTTACTCTTACCTTATGTGGTACCTAAATCCATTGACTAGCCTATACCACTTTATTAGTTTTGTGTTAATCCTTTCAATCTTATATCACTGAATTTTGATAATGTTAATTTGTAAACCAGGCCATCAAGCTATAATTTATTAGTGTAGAATATATATTGGATCCATTTGGGGATGTAAAATTGTCGTCTTGCTTTGTTAAAGATGTGATTGCAGACTTGAATTTGTATGACATATAATGCTAGGGACTTGTTCTGCATTTATACAGTAATTTCTTTTTGGACCCATATTAAGTTTTCATTTAGCTTTTAGGACCTTGTCAGAAAATTCATAGGTTTTAGGACTCAATTTCTGCAGAAACACTTAAGGGGGTGTTTGCTTTGGGGTGATCCTCCAAAACATCACTGTATTCCTCTCATCGCTTAATCATCACCATGTTTGTTTAGCCTAGGTGATGAGTCATCACAGTAAGACAGATCACCTAGGTGATGAAAATGGGGTGATATGTTACCTTTTGGATCACCCCAAAAAAGCTAGGTGATCTTACATCACCGTGATGGGATGATATTTCAAATTTGTATTTGGACAACATTACCCCTTAATTTAGCATTATACGTAATATATATCCTTATTCATATTTTAAATTATATAATTAGATTATTTAAATCTTGAAACAATATTATTAATAATAAATAATTATATTGAATTATAATAATTATATTGAATAACTATACGGAAAACTTATTATTAATTCTTAAAAAATTAAAGTCGATAATAAAATAGTAATCATTATTATGTAATATCACACACACACACACACACACACACACATATATATATATATATATCATCCACATAATTTATGTAATATTCGTAGGGTTAAATATGACATTTATGCAATATCACCCCACACATCACCGTGATTAGACAAACACAATATTCTACTATCACGTTGATATGCAAAATGAAATATC
This sequence comes from Craterostigma plantagineum, assembly GCA_027422505.1. Classification (NCBI taxonomy): domain Eukaryota; kingdom Viridiplantae; phylum Streptophyta; class Magnoliopsida; order Lamiales; family Linderniaceae; genus Craterostigma; species Craterostigma plantagineum. Next base: position 26,138,177 of record JAPQWV010000003.1, on the reverse strand, counting down.
ACCCCAAAACAAACAAAGTAATGATATATCACCTTGATCCACATCACGGTGATATTCACATTACGGTGATGTGAGTATCACCGTGATGTTGGATCACTGGAAACAAACACCCCCTAAGTGTTCTGTTGTACCACTTCACTGTACACCAGTATCACTTCATAGATCTACAGTACTTCATGGATCTACAGTACCACTTCATGGGTCTACAGTACCACTTCATGGATCTTCGATACCAGTTCATGTACACTGCATAACAATTGCGTAAGGTCCTTATCTCTTAATTTCATAAAAATCGGGCCCTTAAAACTATGAATTTTCTGATAGGGGCCTGAAATCTAATTTAAAACATGTTTTTGTGCCTGAAACTTGATTTACACTTTCTTTTTCTTAATAATTGGGGTAATTCTTTATAAGTCTCAGTTGAGTTTTAAAATTGTAATACCCGTAAAATTATTACGAGGATACCTATATAATTTAGTAGTATGAATATCTAAATTAGAAATTTGCGAAGTATTAATCCGAAAATATTAGGCAAGTAGAATATTTTTGGGTTTCAAAATAAGGTTTTAGCAAGAAACAAAGTTTCGTAGATGCATATAGAACTTTTCGTGCTCTAACAACATATTAGAAGTTTTTGTGATGGTGATGATACATACAAATTTATAATAGTAATGATGGTTAGGAGATAAGTGTAGTCCTTGATAATATAATAAAGGAAAATGGTCAGAGTGATAAGATATTATACATTAAGGAAAAAAACATTTACATCTATCAAAGTTCTCGATACATCACTAGTAGAAAATGACCTATAGGCCACGGCACTATGGGCGACGGTTGTACACAATCCGTCGCCTTTAATAGACGTGTCGCCCATAATTATACACATGGGCGATGGGTTCTGGGCGACGCATTCAAACCGTCTCCCATGACCCATAACAACCGTCGCCCATGTGTCTTTCTGCACTAGTGCATGTCACATTTCATATACATATATGTATATATGTATATTTAGTCTACGCCACGAACAATAACTCAAGATAAGGACTATAGAAAATTAGTATTATAAACACAAGGAACGAATTTGCTTAATAAAAAGGGAAAAGGATGGTTACCTACTCCTCATTTGCTTGTCTTTATTTACATTACCCAAGACATTGATATATATCATATCATTACGTAAAAACCATCAAAAAGATAACACAAGAAAATAGACGAACTTCACTTACTCCATGGGCTAAGATTCGTGACTTAGCTACTTGTCAATCACATAAGTTCTAATATATATCCCATTAGCATGTACATTTTACTGATTAATCATATTCAACAGACAAGGATTGTTATTGAAAACCAATAAAATAATGTACAAAAAGAATGAACTTAGTATAAGAAGAATGCATTCCTTACTGGCTTGTCACTTCCTACATTTTTCAACACTGTAATATATATATCCATAAATCATAGTATGAAAACATATACACGAACTGAATAACAGAGAGAGCAGAGGGTTTTTAACGAAGAGAAAGGAAAAGATCTCATCAATGAACAAAGTTCGACAAGCTTAAGAAATCTTAACAAATCGGATTTTCGGACGTGAGGTAAGTGAAATTTTCATCTACAACACGTAATCTTGTGTATTAATATGCTAATGTGTTTTAGTGACTTACATGATTTTGTATTAGTCCTTTAAGATTTTCGATGTATATATGTGATTTTTCGTAACTTTACTAGGTGTTTAATATGAATCATATGAAGTTGTCGTGATAGGGTTTTCTCATATTTTTAGAATGGCTACGTGGTCATATGAATACTTTTTGTTATTTTCGTAAGTGATTAGATATGGTTAGTATAAATTATGGTTAGCCTTCATGATTTATATAGGTGTTGAAGAATACATATTTGAATTAAGTATTTGTTTGTGCGTACTTAATATGTTAGAAAAGTTTTCGTACATGCTTGAATTAGATCTATGTGTGTGTTTACTTTTATGTGTTGGAGGAGTTTTCGTACATGTTTGAAATAGGTACGGGTGTGTTTTGGAGAAGTTTTCGTAAATATTATGAAGTTTCTCATTAAATTATATTATTATGAAGTTTTCATTAAATTTCATTATTATTTTCGTGTGAGTGGATTATGAAGTTTTCATTAAAGTTCCAAATCTTGATGGTTATGTTAAGTGCACGACGAAATTTATGAGGGGTAGTTTTCAGTATTAGAACTATTGTCGAAATATTTTAAGAGTCGCATTATATTACTGTTGTTAGGGTTTGACATAGCTTGCTAAGTACATGATAGTTCTCGGCACTTCTAGTAAGTTTTATAAGGTATGAAGTTTTCAGTATGTTAGAGGTACATATGTCGAATATGAGTTTATTTTAGGTGTTTAAGTATATTTGCTAACTTTGGAAGTTTTCGGCAATAGATGTCTTTAGTACTAAGGAGTTAGGGTTTGGAATTAAAATAAATATTAGTTTGGTTGTTGAACATAGAATGTTTTGTGACTTATTAAGCGATTAGTATATGCAATATAAAATGTGATTGATTTAAAGTTGTCGTGGTCAATGTTTTGATGCCCCAAAGTTTTTAGTATAGTATAATACTGTATTTTATATGCACGGCATACATGCACTTCCATGCTAGTGTGGGAGATGATATTTGTATTAGGATACTGTATAGTATCGACGAGTAGGGTAGAAGTTGACTAATATGGGTCGTTGACTTGAGATAGAGTCGAGAATAATAATAGTGGTTATTGAGGTAGTGTGAGGTCTCAAGTGCGACAGGCTGATGCGAGACTAGTGCGTGAAGCCTGAGCCGCGACTCAGGTGCGTCAGGCCAGTAAGCGTCAGTGCGTGTGGCTTGAGGTCCTAACGGTGATGAGCTGACGTGAGACTACAATGCATGAGGCTTGGGATACGACTCAGGTGCATCAGGCCGGTAAGCGTTCCACGCGGTGTGAGACTCCGGTGCGTGAGGCCTGGGGAGTAACTCAAGTGCGTCAGGCTGGTAAACGTCCACTATGTATGGTTTGAAATGTGAGAACCTTGATGTGACATTTGGAAAATACATTAGGTGTGAGTGTTCAGTAAATTGTGAGATGTGGTGGGGTGAGTTTGAGTACAGATTGCATACATGCATACTTTCACCAACTGATCAATCGCTCAGAGTTTTCGTGTCCTAGGTACTTAGTCCGACGTCGAGGTACGTCGCGACTTGGCGGGCTGTTGGATGGATGACGATCTGTGGAGATGTTTGAGTGTGTTTAAATATTTTGGTACTTGGGGCGATGACATTTGTAAACTAAGACGTGTGTGTGAATGGTACTTGCATGTAATATATGACGTTTGTGGATCGTGTGCGCTTGGAAAATATTTTCTTTTCAATAAAAGTTTTTGTAAAACGGGTCTTCTGTGGCTTTTGTTGCGGAAATCCGCCACTAAATATAATTAGGAAGTGAGGGTTGTTATAAAAATTCCTCTTAAATACCCCCTCGAATTGTTCCTTACTCTTTAGTACCTATTTGAAAATTTCTTTTTGTTTATCACCTAGTGGTCTTTTCAGCGTTAAAAAGACGAATACCCTGTCTCACACATCAAAAAAGCTGAATAAATTATTTCATGAATTATACCAACAAAACTTGTTATTATACCAATAACATTGGAATTATACCAAAAATTGGTAGAAATTATACCAACTGTTTTCGATATTATACCAATAAATAATGTTATCAATTTTATATAGCAAAATTGAACATTTTACCAACTGATTATTGCTATTATACGAGAAATTGCAAACAGTATACATCTATTTTCGTTATTATACCAATAAATAACATTATTTTAATTTTATACAGCAAAATTAGACATTATGCCAACTAATTTTTGCAATTATACCAAAAAATTTGAAAATTATACCATTATTATATCAGTAAATAACATTATTTAATTGTATACAACAAATTGAACATTATACCAACTAATATTTGCAGTTATACCATAAACTGTGGAAATTATACCATCTATTTACGTTATTATAGCAATAAATAAAGTTATTTTAATTTTATACAGCACAATTGGACATTATACCAACTAAATTTGCTATTATACCATAAATTATAGAAATTATACCATATACTTTCGTTATTATACCAATAAAAAATGTTGTTTTAATATACAGCAAAGTTGAACATTATACCAACTAATTTTTTCAATTATACCAATTTGTAGAATTTATACCATCTAGTTTCGTTATTATGCCATCTATTTTAGTTTTATACCAATAATAAAAGTTATATTAATTTTATACAGCAATATCGGACATTATACCAACTAATTTGCTATGATATCATAAATTATAGATATTATACCATCTGTTATTAGTGTTGAGTTCTGTTGGTATAATAACGATAACAGTTGGTATAATTTCCAATTTGACATTATTCTGTTGGTATAATTAGAGATAACAGTTGTTATAATAATCAAAATAGTTGGTATTATGTTCAATTTAATTTAAGGAAAGGGTATTTTCGTCCGTTCACTGTTTGAAGTATTGAACAGATAACTTTTTCGGATACTGAAGAGGAAGAATTTTCGCGGGGACTAATAAGGAATTTGCCCTTAATAAATTCGCTGTGAAAACTTTTTTCGATGCTTACTAGGTAAACGACTCTACGAAGTTACATTACAATCACATAAAAGCCATTCATCTGATAAACCCTACTACTACGCCTGCCTTGCTCGCTTTGCCCTGTGCCATCGAGGGCTCTCAGGTGAGGAGGTTTGTTTTCTTTCGATTTATTGTTTCCTCAATGTGCATCGATGTCATTTTTTGTTTAACGGGGACCTCCTTCGTCGCGTTCAATAGGATTTGTCTTTTATCAGTGAAGGAGATACTGAGGTTTGGTTTCTTTGACCATTGCTTGATTGATAGGTATGAAAATGGGATTTTCGTTTCTTAAAAGATGAAGTGCTTTGTATATAGATAGACTGCTGTATGAATTGTACTTGAAAAGCAACATTGAATGACCGATTCTCGCTTGTGTGCACTGTCACTCGTGTTGGTGTGGAGGGTGCTGACCATGCTTTGTTTACCTTTACCTCTACTTCGTTTATCATGATAGGAGAAATTTGGTGTGTTTTCTCACGATTAATTAGTTAAATATAAAAAATTATTGCGGGATGGATTGTGATTCAGAATAAAGCCTGAATTGAAGGAGTTTCCTATATGTTCTTTAATTATTCTTTGAAATTTGTTGTTCTGATATAGTTCTCACGCGAAATGCGAGGATAAACTATCAATTACGTCGGTTCGTGTTTTGGGAAAGAGAAAATCCTGCTTTACATTGTATCTTCATGTCTTCATTTTCATTCATTATTTGGCAATTGCGACAGGTCCAGCTATGGCTTACGCCATTGTGCCACAGAAGCCAGTGGTTGAGCTGCATAATTCAAACTGGTGGCACTCAATCTCCAGTCAAACAGATACGATTGGGAGTATTAAGAGATCTCAAAGTCAAATTAACCTAATGTGGACTCAGATTCACTGTGAGAGAGGAAGATCTTCTTTATTAGTCTGTAAAGGTCATAAAACTGACGTTTTCGTTGATAAGATTGTCAACGGCCGTTCAAACGAGTGGAACTTGGATAAACAAAGGGATATTTACAGGAAATCAAACGGGCACATCCCTTCAAACAAGAATGCCTACCCATCAAAGTTTTTCTCGGATGGTCCTTTTGTAGAAAATGACGAAGACACCAACAACAAGATCCTACAGAGTTTCTGCACACGTGGAAAATTACTTAACGCAGCAAAGGTCGTAGAAGTGATGACTCGTAAAAACCAAATTCCTGACTTCCCTTCATGCATAAACCTGATCAGAGGCCTCGTAAACGCCGACCAAACAGACAAAGCTGCTTCGGTTCTGCAGCTAATGGTCATGACTGGTGGGATTCCTGACGTTATCACGTACAACATGGTAATCGGCGGTTTGTGTAAGAAAAATGATCTTGATGCTGCTATCGATTTACTGGATGGAATGAGCTCGAGCGGCTGTCCGCCTGACATGATCACTTACAACACGATAATACGCGCCATGTGTGATAATGGTGAGTTTGATGAAGCAGTCGAGTTTTGGAAAGAACAGCTTACAAAAGGATGCACTCCTTATGTAATAACCTACACCATCCTCGTCGAGCTGTTGTGCAAGAATATAGGAGTACCTCAAGCTCTACATGTCATGGACGACGTGGCCACTTATGGATGTTACCCAGATTCAGTGACTTACAACTCGATGATCAATTTGTCTTGCAAGCAAAGAAACTACGAGGATGCTATATTGATTCTTCACCATCTCCTTTCTCGTGGGTTGGAGCCAAACTCGGTCACATACAATACCATTCTCCACTCCCTTTGCGCACACGGGTGCTGGGACGAAGTGGACGAAATCCTAAGCTTCATGCAAGAAACTTCCAAGCTTCCCACGCTTATTACGTACAATATCCTGATCAATGGCCTGTGTAAACATGGCCTAGTGGATCGTGCCATTGACTTCCTCGTGGAGATGGTTTCGCGCGGATGTGGGCCCAACATAGTCACTTACAACACGCTATTACGCGCTCTGTGTAAGGAGAGAATGGTCGACGAATGCATTCGGGTTCTTCACTTGTTGGCAGATTCGAAATGCTCTCCTTCCTTAATCACTTACAACACATTGATCGATGGATTTGCAAAGGTGGGCTTCATTGATGAAGCGATGGAAGTGTACGGTTACATGGTTGAACAGGGAAGCCCTTCCCCAGACGATGTTACGTACAGATGTCTGATGTGGGGTTTGTGTAAGACCGACATGGTTGAAGAAGCAGTTGAATTGTTGGAAGCTATGGGTCGTAAGAGGAGCTGTGTAAGAGATAACTGTTACAGATTTGTAGTGCATAGGTTGTGTCAGAAGGAGAAGATGGACACTGCTGTTAGAGTTGTTGGGCTTTGGGCTTCGAGCAGAAGGCGAGAAATTGGGTCGAACATATGTCGAAAGGTTGTCCAGGGAGTACACGCGGCTGGTATGATCGACGAAGCTATTGTGTTGCGGGAGAAGTTGAAAGCAAAAGGCCTTTTAAAGAATAATGGTTCTGATTATGGTGATGGTTCTGATTATGATGATGAAAGTCACATCGAAGTGTTCCCACAGTTAGTCTGATCGGAAGTTCTGTGTTTTAGGACAAGGTTTTTCTTTCTTTTTTTTTTTTTTTGGTATAATGAAGTGTTCATTAACCACGAAACAAGCTGTTACACTTATGCCACACAATTGCACCCAAGGTTTTTCTTTCACCGTCTGTGATAATCCAATTCGATAATTTCGTTTTGGTCGACTGCAAATGGCATGATGATCTATTACAAGCTGGATTTTTAACAAGATGGAATTGTGTTCGAACACTGCTCTTCAAGCTTGAGAATTATCGAACAAGTTTACCACTGCAGTCTTAATTTGATCTGAAATAAAATAAATTTGAACTCTACACACCATGCTAAGCACAAGTAAGAAAACTAGAAAACAGCAATATCTTCTATGAATAAGGGTATAGAAGACAGCATGAAAACCCTTGAAGAAAGAAAGATTTCTCAATCAATCAATCGAGGTAAATCTTAACATCAATACCATTGTCAATAAGTGACTGAACAACCGCTCTAATCTTACCTTCGAACTTATCCCTCTCTCTTGGAGTGTAAGAAGCAGTGTAGACGTCGGCTTCTCTAGCTCGGTCAGCCAAGATTCGGCCAACGGCAAGACAAGCGGGAATATCGGACCGGGACTTTAGCACAGCCTTAATATCTTTAGAATTGGTTCCAGCAACAGCCACCTGCTTGCACGTCACCCTATGCGTTAGTGAAGCCGATACGAATCTTTTAGAGATGAATACGTCCAGCGTGAACGGTTCCATGTAAGCCACCGTTCTTTGCTTGAAAGACGTGTGCTTTTTGGGATTCTTAGACTTCTTCTCCTTTTGGTAGGTGTACGGACGGCTGTTGTCGTCGTCCAGAAAGTCTTCCACCCCAAAGAAGCTTCTACGGTAGGCTGTCTGATTACAGCACAGAACAAATAGCTCAGAACTCGAGTCCCGTAATATTGCTAAATAACAAAATGTATAGAATTAAAGTTATGATACACACCCTTTCAAGCTTAAGCTTTCAGGTGTAGTTGTCAACTAATCCTCACGACCATTCATAAAAAGAAAACTCCATGTTTAAGGATAGATAAGAAAGGAATCAGTCTAAACGTTGGGGAATGTTGGACATAAAACACGTTAAATTATGATGCATTCCCTTCAAGCTTAAGCTTTTAGGTGTAATGTCTTCTAGCAGCATCTAATGCTATGTTTTAAATGAGGAACTGCAAAGGTTTACAATCGAACTCTAACATGATATCTCTTAGTAACAAATTCCCGGTGCAGAAGGAGAGTAAAAGATCTTGATTCTTCGTTACTAGTAACAAACATCAAATGCCGAAATATGTTGGTGCAATCGACGAGTAGAATAACAACTCTACATATATCTAGGGCAGAGCAAAAAGCAAGAATGGTGCAAGTGGTAGTATAATAATCAGGATATTGCAAGTGCACCTGGCAAGAGTGGAAGAAAATCTTCTGAGCAGAACAGAAAGGTCTCGTTTCAACTCCTCCGTCTATGTGAGTAGATAACCTTCGACAAATGGCCCTCAGCATTTTGCAATGCCACCTAATTGAAGACACAATATAAGTTAACGAATCAACATTGAAAGCTCACAAATCGCAGCATACAATTAATCGTCTATAACTATAAAGAACGGGGCTTTTTCTATGAGCAGCAAATCGACATGTAAATTTCCATTAATTCATAAGACTCTCACATCATCAATTGTGGTGTGGCGACCATGTTTGTACGAAGATTTTCTTTTTTCTTTTCGTGCATTTTATCAAGCATGTAATATGCATCTACAGCACATGGTTGTAAAACGTTACTAGTCAATCCGAATTGAGCTCTACGCTAAGCTGATGTCTGTATTTATAGAAAATAAACGAAAAGAGAAAGCAGACGAAAACCTTTGCTTGGCGAGATTAAAAAAGAGCGAGCTTGGAGGGATTCCTTGTCGGTTGCACGGTGGCGAGGTAAATCGAGGTTGTTCTTCGATTGGGAAAATGGGAGCTAAATTTGCAAAGATATTATTGTTTCTCTATTTTATTCGAAAAATAAACGTTAACAAGCCACATTTTGTAACTAGTATTTTCTGAACACCATTTATTTAAGGGATTTTTAATAAAATAGGGTTTTCTTATAAATTCAAGAGTCATGAATATGGCTCGAATATAATCTTCAACTCGTTGAGTATCGACGAATTCTTATTGAAACCAATTTTGGTCAATTTTTTTGATATGATGTTGTAAGAGATGACTTTCGTCGATGAAATTTGGTTAGCCCTCATATTGTGTCTATTAGGTGTGGAGATGCGACACCGCAACAAACAATAATGTATTTGCTTGATTCTGTTAATATGTTTCAACATAATCCTATTTTATTAGTGCCGAATATAAAAGCCCTCTTTTATTTAGTGTGTGTGCTCTTAACATATAATAGTACTGGCTTGAGTTATTTGTAATTTATAATATTTGAAATATGAAATTATGATTCGGAAACTAATTATCTATTATTTAAATTATCTAAAAATGACTTATGACGATATGATATTAAATAAAAAAATGAAGGTTGAGTAATAATTTGTAAACTGTAATAAGTTAAGTTAAACGGTAAAGTAGTGATTTTGTTTGTAATAAAAGCTAAATGGCACAAGTAGTAATTATATTTGACATATCAAACTAAAGACCATTTCATTTGTCGTTAAAGCTGAAGCACATCAAATATTGAGAACAAGCTTGATCATCCCTGCTTAAAATTTTTTGCCTGTTATTTAATATAGTTAAAACATTTCGCAACACTTTCAAAAAATTTCTCGTCAAATGTTATGTATTAACATGAATCCATAGAATTAGCAGCAGTATACATATTTGCTCCAACTTTACATCCGCTCGATGCCTACCACCACTCCCTTGTTAAGACTCGCGACAAATAACTTCTTTCCCATTGAAATAATCTACGGATTAATATAAATGCAAGAAAAAAAGCCACTACATACGTCCAAATAAAACCTAACAATTTCACTTCTCTTGCTTCAACCACCAATTACCATCATCCCATCGCCGTAAAAAAAAAATCAAATTCGAGCAATCAATATTTCGTTCCACGTGTCGGGAACGCCGGGCAAGCACCAATGAAGGCAGTCCTGCACGCCTGGCGTTCCCTTAATACTATACCTCGATATATGCCCCTCGTCCCTCAACTCAGATAATGCCGTAACGTCCAACAGCCCAACTCCCGTCCCCCTAACAGCCGCCTCGGCAAGTAGATCGCTCGACTCGTCCTTCTCCACCTCTTTCGCACCAGACAAAGGCTTAGTATTATCGCAGGTCCCGCCCGTGTTCCAATCCCCGTTGAAGAAATGCCTCGGCGATATCGAGCGGTAGAACGCCTTCAACCGAGGGTACAACGGTAATTGCGAATCCACCCATTTCACGACGCTGTGAACGGTCAGATTCCTCGCGCCCGAAATATCTGCAGTTCTTCGGTCCTTGTTGGGAGCTCCGTTGACGTACATGACCCACTTGTTGGCTTGGATTTTCCCGCGGTTCCAATGGTGGCCTGTGTTGAGGACGAGGACGTCGATCCTTTGGATGAATCGGGCGAGGAACGAGGGCGGGCGGTCGAGGTGCATGGCTATGTCGGTGGCTGGGTTCGACGGGTCGATGGGCTCGAGGTCGCATAGGCTCGCGGACCAGTAGTAGAGGACAGTGGTGTTGGTCGTCGGAAAACGGTAGGCCCACCCGTCGGGCCTTATGGCACCGCGGGCTTTGACGAGCCCGTACTCGTGGCCCACGTCGAGGACGTCGGGCCTTTCCTCGCCGCCCGTCGCCATGCACATGAGGGATTGGAACTGTTGGCGGCCGAGCGAGTCGCCGACGAATGCCAACGTTTTGTCCCGCATTCTGTATGTGAAAAGATGTATCGGTTGATTTGGTTGAAAAAAGAATCCCATGATGATAAGATGAATAGATAGTAAGAATGATCATGACAAAGTGCCCAGGCAGGATAGTTTACCACTTACTTCTCTAGGAAATAGGCACCAGTGAATTTTTCCACTTTGCAGTCCTTTGGTTGCCAACGCAGTTTTTCATACTCGAAATCAGTGCGCTGAGTGAGGCGACAAGCCCACATAGCAGACAGCCATTGCTTACAACCGAAGCCAGAGTACAAAGGTAGATCATCATCAAATACCCATTTGCCTTTGGCATAATTGCAACCTGTAAGGTGATAAAGTAAAAGATTCTGGTATTAGCACGAAATGGCCCAGTAGTAAAATTTTGCAAAGACGAGAAAACCATGAGTATGACTGACATGCTACCAGCAGGACACAGTTTAAGTCTTTCACCTACATATCGACTAAGTCTGGGCACAAAAAGGAGCCCCCTATGCTTCTATTGCGAAGGCAAAAGAAATGAAATAGAGACAAACGATTCTACAAAGAATGTATGTGACCTTTCACTGAAGAAGAGTTTGACGATTGCTTTATTTGCACAGGAGACTCCTCTTTTATAGCACTATCTGGTGCGTTTTGCACTTGTTTTGTTTTATTTTTCCCTTCTGAAAGTTCTTCTGATCCTGTTGTTTCTGCACCCGGAGCAGTTCCTATCCACAGAATAGATATTGTATAAAAATCAAATATTTTTTTGAAATAGTTCATCCGAGACTTGCAGAGAAACGCGGGAAGCATAATATGTGAATCAGAGCACCAGGAGGCAGTATAACAGCTTCTAGAAACGCGGGAAGTCTAATATCCTACTTATCCAAGTTTAATAATATGATGGTTTTCACTTGACAACTTTACATTTATTGATATTTAGCTTGCGCTTGAGCTGGTAAAGTTTCAAAATTCTTTCTACACAGCAAGCTCTATGATGTTACTTTCGAGAGCGCAGATGGTTTTGCTTTACGCTGAGTCTGTACAAACTAATAAAATAAATGCTCCAGAGCAGCTTACCTCCCTTGCCACTTGTCAATTTTTCAATATTTTCACTGTTGATAGCAAGCTCTGTACCAGTTGAACCTGCTGATTCTACTTTCTCTTTCTCTCTTCCTACAAATTGAAAACGGGGAAGCCAGAGATATTAATGACGTGATGAGTGAGATTTCACTAGCAATTGACCATCTAAACCCATATGGGAAATTTGCATCTCACCTTCCTTGCTAATTGTCAACTTTTCAGTATTTTCACCGTCAATGGCGAGCTCCACACCAGTTGAAGACAGTGAGTTTATTTTTTCTTTCCCTAATCCTACAATCGAGAAAAAGAAAGCTAAAAAACCTGAAACCGAAGCAGCTATATTGTCGAAATTATGATGTCCTGGTATCGCAAGCAAGATATCTAACACAATAAAAAAAATTTCGTATCACCTTCCTTGGTAGGTGGTGAATTTTCAACACTTCCTTCCTTGATAGAATGCTCAATGCCCGATGAACCAAAAGATTCTATATCTTCACCATTAGTTTTTAGACCATTGGAGTTTCCCTCTAAAACGTTCCCCAAACTCACTTCGTCCGTTTGAACTGAATCATAACGAAAAATTCAAATGGAAAAATTTCATTTATACATGCAGAACAAGTTCATCAAAAGAGGCATAATTCACAGAAGATGCTTTCCAGTCATCTTCAGAAAAGACGAGATATTCAAGAATTTCGTTAGAAGCCCAACTTGGGCCACTTGGCATATGAGACTGGTCAAGCAGCACGACCGTTCAATAAAGTTATAAATGAATCCCTTCAATGTCTTTCTAGTCACTGCTCCTACTTGCATGAAGATAGAAATTCAGTTTGCAAGAAAATGGTTCACAGAATATTCATCAATCACATATGCTACTCTTACCAACAACAAAAGAATAAGGGTCCAGCAGCTACCGAATAGGAACATCCATAGTTAAACGTAAACTAATTCCCGCCGCCATGAGGCATGTAGCCAGAGTACACCACTTGCAAAGTATTTAATGATGTCTTCAAAGAAAGTTTGAAACTTTTGTAAGTTACCTTGCAACTACTGTCTTATTGTTCAGCATATGGGTAGCAAAGTTTTCTGTAGCTTTATAAAATCACGGAATAGTTGAAGCAGGAAAGGGAAATTTAGTAGTTCAAGACAAAATAAGGGATAAAAGAAGACTGCTCCTTCGGATGAAGTAGTACAAATTGACAAGAAAATTTAATGAGGTGATTTAGGTGACGAGTTCAGGATTTAAGCTGCAGTCATATAAATATGTAGAGATACATATACACGTAGTCCATAACATTTTAAAATGCAGCAGATTTTGAGATGAAATCTAAAGAAAAAGAAATGCACTCATAAAATGCGAACCTGGGTTAAGCTGCAGTAGAGGGCTTTGTGCAGGGGTTAACGAATCAAGGAACGTGGTTTTTGTGCATGTTAATACAAGCACTGTGACACACACTAGACCAATGAGGATGATGGAGACCTGTGAAAGCTTTACGCCATGAATGACTCCCTTCATCCTTAATAACATTAGACAGAATCCAGCATCACGATTCTAGCAATTTTTATCTGGTGAGAATTTGTAAAGAGTAGGTTAAATCATGATTTATCCAAATAGCTAAACAACAAACTATTGCTAAAAACCAGTGTTATCAATGGCGTATGGCGGGACATGGCGGAAAGCCAAAATCCCGCCATATATCCATGGCGTGGCGGGAATATGGCGGGTTATGGCGGGTTATGGCGGGTTTTGGCGGGTTTTGGCGGATGGCGGACAGCCAAAAAACCGCTACGCCATACTGCCATGGCGCCGCCATGGCGGAAATTTAACAACACTGCTAAAAACAGCGTTTGAACATATAAACACGAGCAAGTGACATAAATAGATGACGCCCAGAGAATCACTTTCCATCAAGAAACAACAAAAGAACACTAAAAAAATACCGTGCATGCAATTGCAAATGTTTGCATATGACTCTTAAATCTGCAATGCTGAAAATTAGAAACACAAAACAAAGTAATCATTGCAAAGTTACAGAACCTTAATTAGTAATTAATTTTTCCGTTCAATGGCATCGGAGCAGAAGTTTATGACAGTTCATTGCATCACATTTCAATGCATGCCCACTACCTCTTTGAAGCTTTTGCAACAGTGTAGGAACTTAATAGCTTAGTTTCTGTTCTATACTACATAATTTAGGCTGAATAACTCATAAACTACATAATGTACAATTCTTTAACATCTTGCTTCACCTCACCATATTAATCACATCATGTCCATCAATTCATCATCTACATTCCCGATTCCAACAAAAAGAATAAACTTAGGCCAAACAAACGGAACAACCCTAGGCCACTAACATATTCCTTAGGGCGTCAACCAGCGTAAATCAAAATACTAGAGGAAAATAATTTTTAAAAAAAAAGAAGCACACGCATAAACTGAAACAGCAAACAAATCAAAATAAAAGATCGATATCCACATTTTATAATAAGAAAAAGATTGGCACAAGTTAAACCAATTAATTGCGAAAAAACGTAAAATCGAGCAAATTACCCAAAATTAGAAAGAATGACCACACACAAACCTCGATCTCTCGGTATCTAACTAGGCAAAATGTTTCTCTTAATTCGACGTATAACCCGGATTATAAACCACGATTGTCGGATTATCTATATCGCGTCCGTACGCGAAAGACATACAATTGTTGGGGAGCGATAGGATTTTGTATTGGGACAGCTGGAGAAAGAGAGGGAGGTGAGCAATGGTGACTGATAGAGAAGGAGAAGACGCAACTTAAAAATTTAACATACTATTATAGTTGTAATATAATAAACCTTTTCAAAGAATAATGTTGCTTTAATATATACGTTGCGGCGTGATTATGGGGGAATAATACTTGGTTAAGATTACGAAAACAGTAAATATTCTCTTGGAAGTTATGATTATTAATATTATTATTTTTAATATTATTATTATTATTATCTATTCCATTATACAAATGGTCCATGTGGCTAAAAACGGCTAATTTGATATGGTATTTTATCTGCAATTATAAATGTCACAATTGAAATAAAACTAATTATAATTATATTTTAATCATGCGAACACGGTGGTGTGCACAAGTTACTAGTTATCTTTCTATTTTATTAAGTGGGAGAGACGCATAGTTGCTGCTCCCAAATTGATTTGGTGTGACGGCCACAAATTACCAATATACCCCTAATTTTAAATTTATTATCATTACATCCTTAAAATCATTTTTTTAATTCTTAAAAATAATATAAAATTAAATCCAACATTATAATTTCATCTATTAAAATTTAAAATGTAAATTAATATAATAGATTATATATTCAAGCACGTACATCCGGTGTGCCAAAATAAGTAATTATTGTTGGAGTTGGAAGTTGGTGTAATATTAATATTTTACATATGTACTTCATCTCCTAAGTTAATGCTCACGACGTGCAATTATGTGGATTAGAGGTGGCAGACACTAGACAAGTACACCGTGTTTGATGATTTGACAAAGTTTGGTGGAAAAAACACTGTAATTCGTATTGTATGTTCAAATATAAGGCTTTCATGATTTTAATTCAAGTGATTTATATACAGGAACCTGATTGTGCCACCAATTGATAAGAAAACAGAAAATTAGTCTCTTATCTCTGATCATCATTACGGTGGTAGTTGTCGCCCCTCGCCGACACTCAGAAAATTAAGATTACGAAGGCATAATGAAGGAGAGAGAATTTGACGTGGAAGGAAAAAATACGGGAACACACGTGCATGATGTTAACCAGAAGACATAAATTTAATCATGATTAAAAGAAGGTTGGCATACAAAATTAATTCAAATGTAAATAATATATTGGCAAATCTACACTTAAATCCCTCCTCCCCAAACTACCAATCAACTAACTCCCTCACCCTCATTTAATTATCATAAAACTCCCCATTTCAACATATATATCAAATACCTACCTAATAGACAATTATAACCTTGTAAAACATAAATATTACCAAAAAACCAATTGAATTAGTCAGCACTCCAACTTCCACCATTTTCACCTTCAAACCAGAGACGAGAAAGAGATGACGAACGAACGAGCAAGCTTTCACTTTCAAACACCTGTGTAAGGAGCGAACGAGCTAGCTTCCACGAGCAAGCTTTCACGAGGAAGATTCCACCATTGTTGAACGCATAAGAAGGAACGAGCGAGCTACTGTAAGCTTCATGTTTTTTAATTTTTCGACTTTTTTGGCATTTGGGGTTAATGTAGAGCTTGGGACTTCGATATGTGCATTTCTTCAAGGCTTTCATGTCGGGCAATTTTAATTTCTTTGATTAGTGCTTGAATTTGGGGTTTAGGGCTAAAATTAGAGTGTTATTTTTCGTTATTCAATTCGGTGTTTTGATATCTTTCAAATTAGGGTTTCGAGATACAGAACGCACATGCAAGCTTTCGGTTTCCAACACATCTGTTGAACGAGAGAGAGAGACAGAGTAAGTTTCGACTGTAAGGTAATTGCTTGTTGTCATGGTACTGTATGTTATTTGAATACGGTACTGTTTGTTCATGGGTTTTGGTACTGCATTACATAATTAATTCTACTTTATTTACGTACACGAGGGAGAAGAATCCGGAGGGCGTGGATTGTGGCGTACATGTTGCAATGTCCATGGATAAAATACATCGCCGGACCTACAGATCGTGGAAGGTATCTCGACGATGTCGAAGTCGAAGCATATCGTTGCTCCATGGCTTCCACAATATTAAGAGATCCTATTGGTTTTATGTTCCACTTGTTTTGAATGATATTATCAATGTTCGTAAGATTTTAGACTTGAGACTGATATGTTGTTCTGAGGTTGAGATTCAATGAACCTGTTCTTAGACATTTTTTATGTTTCTGAGGTTGAGGTTTTGCTTGAGACTTATTTTATGCTCCCATTATTTTGATAATACCTGAAAAATGCTTGTAGTACCAATATTCATATATTTGCCGTACCAATATATAGACGTTTGTGGTACCATATAATAAGCTAATGTAGTACCACGAGTAGGTTACTTGTAGTATCTTTACCAGACCAAAAATAATTCGGATGGCGTCGAAAAATTCATACCCAAATTTGTAGTACCAATACACATATATTGTAGTACCAATAAATAGATATTTGTGGTATCATATCGTTAGCTAGTGTAATACCATGCGTAGGTTACTCATAGTATTCTTCATGTACCATGTTTTTTAACTATCGAGACTCGTACCCTAATTTGCAATACCAATATACATATGTTTGCGGTACCAATAGGTAGATGTTTGTGGTACCGTACCGGTAGCTACTGTAGTACCATACGTAGGTTACTTGTAGTATCTTACTGTACAGTGTGTTTTAACTATCGAAACTCCTACCCTAACTTGTAATACCAATATACATATATTTCCAGGACCAATATATAGACGTCTATGGTACCATAACGTACGCTAGTGTAGTACCACGAGACTAATACATATTCGACAATAACACGACATCATTCACAGTATTAACATTATTCATCCAATAGTAGTATTGATATCAATATATCGACAATACTAATATCATCACCCACCAACAATATTACTATTAAACATATCGACAATATTAATATAATTTGTCCACCAACATCGTAATAAAATACATATCGACGTAAGAATGTGCGATCACCTATCGGCAACCTACTGAAAAAAGAATGTGTCATAACCTATGGTTTCATCGATCAAACAAGAAATGTGTTCTTTTTATTTTTGCATATGGAAACGTGAGCCCACCAAAGACATTCGTAGACAACATAGCTTCGTAAATATGACCTGTAAAACAACAAACCATTACCATATGATACTGCTAGAGAGCTTCAAATATACTTCGTTGAAGAAAATGTGGGTACTATAATTCCATATACTTTGGTACTGCATATAATAAATTGTTTTAGACAATAAATCAGCCAAATTTTAACCAAATACTAACCTCCGTCGACACCCACATTATGCTAATTTGTAGAAAACATGAGGAAAATTCAATTTTTTTTACAGCTACACACCCAAATTGCAACACCCACACCTCGACACCTAATCTCGATACCCACAACTCGATACCCAATATAGTTCGATGCTATTGCCACGGACGTTCATTGTAAAACCCACCGGAGTGTTTCCTAACTCAAAATCATTCGATCGAGGTCAAGAATATCGAAAGGGGTAACCTACAGTGAAAAAAAACCAACAAAAACCTACCTCAACTTACCTAGACCGAGAAGCCCACAGTAAATTAGGAAAGCTCGGAGCTTTTCCGGCGTGGGCAAGGGCTATTATGTCGCCGGCGACAGCTTTACCAGTTCAGGGTTGTTTACGTGGTACTTCAATTAATGGGTTGGAGAAGAAAGATAAATAAAAGAGGGGTAAAATCGTCCGTAGGGAGTTATGTGTAAGATAGTTTTGATTTAGGGAATTTGCTAATAAGTGATATGTAATAGGGAGTTAGTTGATGTAAAATAAGGGAATGGGGATTTAGTTGATGTTGTCCCTAATATATTTCAGTAATAAAGATAAGAAACGAATAATCTATGTTCTGATGCATCATTTCTGTCTCCCTCTTGCGTTAGATTTTCTTGTGAATCATTCATGGATCTTGATTGAAACTGATTGGCAAAAGAAATTTCAGGTTGTCGCATTTGTGCCTGGAAAAATCAAACATACAGATCACATAATCTTATAAATGAAATATGATGTGCATCCTTGTTAACTTCATAATCATATATATATGAATATATTAATCATATATAAAAATTAATTCGAAAAATTAGCTCTTGATTAGTTGTGATAATTGAAATCGAATTTCTAATGTTTATCGACTTCTTTGATTTGCTTACGGCCTGTTCCAACCCACTTTTGAGTCTCTTTCCAGATTTGACTCGTGAATCTTGTTTTTGCTTCACCCTTTTATTGACAGTGCACTATCACTAGAACATCTAGCTTCTCGAAGAGAATCTTCACATATTCTTCCACATGCATGTGCCGTACCTGCTTTTGAAGAATGTGAGTTTTCCAAATTTGCATCCGTTTCTTCAAATCTTCAAAAGAAAATATTTTGACTGCTTATACTTCAGTCAATGCAGCCTTTGTCGCTAACTGGTTATGCAACTTATACAATTCCTTATATCTCTCCCCCAATCAATACTTTTTTCAGCATGTTCTTCATCAACCTGATGTTCTCGATCAAGCGTAACGATGCCACTCCATTCGAGCGTTCCTCTTTTCGCCTTCTTAGTCATCTTTTTTTAATACAAGCTTCAGGAATTATGAAAAATATTTCTTGCACCGAGTATTTTAAGAGAATGAGAACACAAAATACCCGCGAACTCCAACCATTTACAACTGCATGAAATATTTCCACTCAACGGGTCCAGGGACGGATCTACACTGGGGCTCGGGGGGTCTGTTGCCCCCCCCCGGCCGGCGGCCCCCTTAGATGTACGCTGGCAGCAACTCCGATGGGTGTTTTTCCTCAGGGCATCGTTTTGCAGAGCCCCCCCAAAGACGTGTACGCTTTGCTTCCCCTGAAGAAGATGATGAATAGGGAGGGCATCGTTAGATAGAAAGATGGGCTGAGTTGGGTTGGTTAAGAAAATTGGTTTGGGCTTCTTTCTATTTCTATTTTTTTTGTTTTTGGTTAAGAAAACTAGTGATGGGCTGGGCTGGGTTTGGGCATCCTTTGATCTTTTTTTTCCTCGATTATGCAATTTTTGAGCTGGGCTTTTCACTCACAGAACAATTCGACTTTTGTTTTGGGGTTGGTCTTTTTTTTTTCAATCTGTCGCTTGAGAATTGTGTTTAGCTCAGTATAGTTGTAAAGGATGAAAGTGTTTGGAGGAAGAAGATGAAGAGTTCGAGATATCTTGATTATCGTTAATACAGTTTTAGCACGTATCAAGTTATTTTATATATTTTTATAAATGTAGGTCATACAATTGAGGCTCTCATACTAAAAATTGTCCGAAAAATTATATGACTCTAGATGAACGGTCAAAATACGGCCTTGTCGAGCCCCCCAGGTGTACAATCCTGGATCCGTCACTGAACGAGTCATATCTAACAATGTGTTGATAACGTCGATTAGGAGTAGTGATCTTGTATTCGGACATTGCTTTAGATTCCTTCGTAAGTTCAATTTGTAAATCATGGGCTTTCCAAAACTCGGCTTCAAATGGTTGAAAGACTTCACATGTGTAAACATTCGAAGCGTGTCTCTAAATAAGCTCTGGGAATTCTCTGACTCATTTTAAAATCAACTTTCAACTCTTTGTACCGACGATCTTTACTAGCAATTCCAACTTCTGAAAAAACTCTAACAAATTATTATTCTTGCTTACATACTTTTCCAAAGAACTATTCATACTCTCGCTGTGTTGAGTACTTATCATATCGGCACAAAACACTTGTCGACCACAAACTATACTGTTCTTTTATATTGAACAATCTTTGAAGCCACTCATTAGTGTGTAAGCCATATTTGTTCAACATGTCCTTCCATGCATTAAGAAAGTCCGCTTCTTCTTCAAAATCATATATGCAAGCGTAAAATCTCTCGAGAACTCTTTGAAGCTCGAAAACACATAGCTAAGATGACTAGCATTTTGGTAAATATGCCAAATGCACAAACGATGACATGTTTGTGGCCACAGATAAAGCTTTTGCCATAGCTGCATCTTGCTCAGTAAGAATCGTGACTGGTCTTTTGCCGCTCATGAACCGAGCAAAAGTATCAAATAACCACATAAAAGTTTCAGTTATTTCACCATATAGCAGAGGAGCTCCAAATAAAATAGTTTGTCTCTGATGATTGATGATTGACCCCCACAAAAGCACTAATGGATAGCCATCCTTTTTTTTCTTATATGTGGTATCAAAAGAACAACATCCCGAAATATGCGTAATCCATCATCATTTGCCCGTCAGTCCAAAACACATTAGTTATTAAATCGTCACTATCAACCTGGATGGTGTAGAAGAAATTCAGGTCTGCAAGTTGATTTTGTTGTAAATATTCTAGCACGCCTCATGTAAATCCCGTTGATGTCGTTCTCTTTGACCACAAGTAGTTATTATAATCTTCAATAATAATCCCAGCATTCTCTCGTTCTCCGGCTTCATTGGCCAAGTATTGAAGTCCAGCTTTTGTTGTAATGCCTGAAATATCGATGCTATCTACTTGCGCTGCTTGTTTTGCACTCATTTTCCTGTGTGACCTGTGGAAATGACTTTACTCGGGCTCACTGGTTCGTGCCCACTATGTTCCGCGATGAAATAGACTACGCAGTATTTACCTGATTTACGAGCACTTATATTCATGTGTGCTATGCAACCACTTCTGGTTTCAGGACGACGAGATTTGACATTTGCATCCCGCTTGTCTTTTCTGTTGTGACCCTCACTAGAGCAGCAAAGGATTCGGTCCAAGAGCTTACCGTCAATTTTGTCATGATGCGCGTTATGCTTCTAATACTAAATCCGACCATCCGTGCATAATTGTTGTAAAACTTATAGGCTTCTGTCTTCCCTTTCAAAATCCATACCCATAGTTGGAATGTTCTTTTTTTCCTCTGGGATTTAACATTGCTCAGCTGACCGTGCGCAATCGTTCAATTCTAGAGATTCGCCTTCTTTCTTAAAATCAAGTCTTCGGCGTGGGGAAACGGATTCTTCTATCTGTTCGAAAGTATGATTAAAAATTAAAACAACACCCCAATAATATAAATATAATTGAATGAAGAAATTTAAACAGTGAATGCGAAGTTATACCATATTCATGTTAAACGACTGGCTGTGAAGAATCTAAACTGTAATCTTTATCTGGTTAGAATATAGATGAATTTGAGCAGATGAATCTTGGAGGGATATCGAATAGTCAAGAAAACAAAAATATGAAAAGGTCAAAATAAACTGTTACGCAGTGTATTGATTTGTTCCCATAAATAAAGGAAATTTTGTTCTAAGCTTTCAGCTCGTTTTTACTGGCACGTCATAGTATACTTCCTTTAATATGCATTAAATATATTTTACAATGTGGGTTAATCGCGACCCTTATTTCTACCATTTTAATGGTAAAAAATTTCAGGTGGGGCCCGCTTTGTTCTGTTTTATTTATTTTAATATTTGTACACACATTCACGCCCACAAATTCAAGGATTTTGAAGACAAGGAACAATCATTACCTGGCAACACTTGAACCAGTGGATTAATTTGCTTTCTGTTTCAGGACAACAACATGCCAGCAATTGATTCCGTCGAAATATCAAGTTTTTCGAACTTTCAAGAAAACAAACCTCAACAAGTGAGACATCAATTAATAACTCTAGCAGCAAAGCATCTCGGCAATCATAAAAAAGAAAAAAAGAAAACGAAAGAAAGAGAAAATGGTTTTGCAAAGAGTATCAGGTTTCTCATTGTCACCGAGATGGATCAGCTATGAGAACGTGAGAGCTGATTTCAACAGCGTCAGAGTTTCAACATCTCCACCGACAACAATGTAGAGAATCTCCAACTCTTTTGTGTCAATGTCCTTGCCTTGAAAATTGAGTGATTCCCATTCCTATTGTTGGGATTTGGTGACCCAAGAACTCGTCTATGTGATGCTAAGATCAATGGGAACAAACGGGAATCGATCGGGGACGAGTTCGAGCGAAGAACGCATCGAAATACGCTCACTGCTACTGTTCACGGCCACATGCGAAGGTGGTCACGGCCGTGAACAGTAATAGCTGGAATGATGGTTCAGCTGCCCGACCCAGTCACGGCCGTGACTGAGTCACCACTTGCCCGTGAACAGTACCAGAAGCAACGAAATGGCGCGAATGAAGATCGTTTGAACGCGGGAAGTTGTCACGGCCGTGAATGACGATGTGTGAGGCCGTGAATGACGACAGAAGCTGAAGAAAGTGAGCGCCCGATGGCGTCACGGCCGTGACGAAGCGCGTAAGAGGCCGTGACGCGTAGCAGTTTATTGATAACTGCTGTAAACCGTTTCGATGACTGAGTAGGAACCTTCTAGGTCATTTCTCGTCTATAAATAGGAGGAATTAGCTCGATCTTTGGACTGTGAGTTGAGAGAGTAAGCTTAGAACTTGTAATCTCTGTAAAGTGTTCGGAATATAATCGAAGCGTTGATCCGTGGACGTAGACCATTTTTCTGGGTCGAACCACGTTAAAAACCCCTGTTTTTCGCTGCGTTTTTCTTCTCTATTTTTCGAGTCGTTCCGTATACACGTCGGCCTTTCAACCCGATAACGACTAAACCCTCGAAACCTTATCGAAAGGCGAATCTATTGGCGCGGTTTTCTCAACACCTATGTTAGTTAGTATCTTCTTTGAGTTTGCAGTAAGATCAGAGTTCAATGATTGCTTGACGTGATTCCTTATTGCAACACACTGTTAGGGCAACTTCTCACTCTGTCCCAGCAAGAAAAGATAAGGAGAGGGAACTTCGAAGTCGACCTTTCGTCCAAGAGATACATAATAATAAGCTTGGGTTGCAAAGGAAGGATCGTATTCAATTCGACGAATTCAGACATATTGTGGCGCGTGAGGCTCAGTTCGATGAAGAGTATTGGGTGAGTTCAACTTCTTGCAGATGACTAAATTAGATCATCAGCATATGAACACTGTCTGTGTCTTCCTTATTTTATTGTTATCATATTTTTTTTTTCTGGTAGACCGCTGCGTGGCTAAGGGCAGAGACTCATTTCGAAGGTCGAGAAGACGAACGGTAGCGTGTTTTTCCTCCATTTCATCTAACTGAATAAACCGAGACAAAAATATCGAGCTTCGATCATTTTATTTTAACTAAATTTGATTAAGCTTTGTGTTTATTTACCTAACAAAAGCAGATACTTCGATAGCCACATGCGAAGATTTGCAGAGCAGGTTAGAAAAAGCAAAGACGCGCATTTTTTCCCATGCACGAGAGAACATATCCTAACAATTGCAGTCCTTCATTGCAGGAATTCAATGCGATGAAGAGGAGATACAACGCCCAAATAGGAGGTGACTTATGCAAATGCATAGTCGCGGTAACTTCTTACGTATTTTCTTATCTTTTTTCTACTTTACTTACATCGGTAACTTATGCAAAGTGGAGATCTTATATAGGTAAATAAGGACCGAATAGACACAAAGGCGACGACGACCGTGTTCGAGAATGTCGTAGGAACCTTGGACTTGAGCATCGGATATTTGTCCCAGGGACAAACATTTCCAGGGGTATTATTGTATGAATATCAATCATCACCATGTAATATAACAAGAGCACACACCTATGTAAGTACATTGTCTGATTTTTTTCCTCTCTTTAGGATAGATTGAAAACTCGGCCACTCTTTTACTTCGTCGGGAGAGAACCTTCCATCAGATACGGATATATTTTTAACTTATGCGTCGCCAAATCAGCTCGTCGACGTGGCGTTGCTAGAAGAATGCTTCGACACGCTATTCTCTCTGCTAAGGCCAATGGTACGTAAGAGTTTGGAATCGCCATAATATATATATTTTTTTTCTTACTCCTTGTTATTACGAGGAACACATATAAGAAAAAAAATGTAATAACAGGTGCGGAAAAGGTGTTTGTTCATGTTCATCGAGATAACGAGCCTGCTCAAGCTCTGTACCAAGAGATGGGCTTTGAGGTGTTTTTTCTTATATTCATCATTTTTTTTTTCAGTTGATGATAGAAAGATTGAAGAAGATTTTTGTCGATTGCTTCGAAATATCTTATTTTTAGGTCGTCGATGCGGCGCGTTCGGGATTTGCCGATGATCAGATCGAGCTGTTGTGTATAAACTTAGGATACTTTACTGATAATTGACCTGCTATGCAATGCTATGCTCTGCTAATATCAACTGTGAATGAAGAAAAAACGTTTGCCATCATCCTTATACTTCCGTTTTCACGAGCACATATATTGTGACCACGCTCGATGCAATTCAAAGAGTTCCCAGAAATAATATTCATGGCTAAGGATAGCCAAAGAATGTCGGTATATGAAGATATGAGAGTAATACAAACTGTGGTAAATACTATCATGTCCATTGTTCGGATATTTTGAATACCAGATAATATATTTGTCCGAGAAATGACGATAATAAATAAAAAGAGGCGAAAAAATAAAATTGGACAGTTGATGTGGCGTAAGAATCAGGCAGGGTAAAATTAAACTTACAATAAGCACTATTGGTAAACAATGCAGTTTTAGGGAAAATGGAACTAATGACACGAAATGAGCTAATAAGGACCTGAAGAAGCCACCTGGCAGCTCCCAGGGAGGGATAAAGCTTCTCTGACACGCCGCTGTTGAAAAGACATCGTAAAGGAAGAATACTGCGCGAAGACACGTGTTCGCTGGAGATAGGGCAGCGCCGCTATAAAAAGGTGTGACTACTGCAAAAAGCTATTTCTGACAGGACTGCATACACTGTATGTCGTACTGGATAGGTCACAAACGTCCTCTATAACAGACACTTAACCATTTTTTGCGAGAAGATTATTCAACATAGGAAAATACTTAGAACTTCCTCTTTTTTAATGACAGTGAGCATCTTTTTTACTTGTTCTTAGTATAGATGTATGAGTGAAAACGTGAGGCATTGTCATTTGAGTGTGTAATCCTTTAAAGAACAGTGAAGAAAAGGCTTTAGAGCGCCCATGGACGTAGAATCTACAAAAATTTGAATCACGTACAATCCGTGTTATTTCATTTACGTGTCCTATATACGTCCTTTCGAAACAAGCTCCCTTCGCAAATTTTAAGACTTTGTGATAATAATCCTACCGTTGTACTAATCCCCGGACCATAAATATTTTTGATTGGGACTGCCCCACATCAACAGTGAATGCGAAATTTACTTGGTTCGGTCAGAATGACCTACGTCCATGGGCCGGAGGGTAGAACTTCTTTTATTATGTGTTGATATTACATGCACGTACACCTCGTAAGGATGAAGTGTAGAAAGCAGCTACAACGTCAGTGAGTAAAAACTGACAGCAAGTTATTTCGACTTCGAATCTATCCACCGGCTGAGAAAATAACCCGGTGGACACTGAAGATCTATGTTGTGGTGGTATTTTAGCTTCGATCCCTTGGTGTCTATATATAGATGGGTTATATTGAATGAGACAAATGATGATGGCCATTTTCTTCTCGTGCGCAACAAAGATTATCACGCACAGTAAAGAAAGATCATACGCATAAAAAATCGGAATTTTTAATTAAATAAACAAAAAAAAATCAATCATTAACAAAATAAACGGAAAAGAAAAAGTATTAATAAAATAGCGATTTTCGTACTCTAGGAGTACGAATTAGTAATTCGTACTCCCGGAATACGAGTTACGTTTGGGCGTTGACCCGCTGACCCGACACGTCGGCGTAACTCGTATCGGGGAAATACGAGTTAGTAATTCGTACTCTAGGAGTACGAATTATCTGCTGACCACGCTGACCCTGACATGGCAATGACATGGCGCGTTAAATCGTATTCTCAGTATACGAGACAGTAACTCGTATCCTGAGGATACGAGTTACATTGTGTGGCCGACCAACCTGCATGGCCATGCAAGGTGTCGGCAATAATTCGACTAACTCGTATTCCGGGCATACGAGTTACGTGAATTATTACAATAATTCACGTAACTCGTACGCCCGGAATACGAGTTACTTAACTCGTATCTCCAAGATACGATTTAAGTTCCTATAAATCCCCCCTCGCCCAGACTCGTATATCATTCATTAGCCCTTCTCAATTTATATTAATAACTCAAACAATGGTGTCGAGTCGCGTACAAGTCATAGTATATTTCGGCGGCGATATAATTCAATCATCTGATTCTACCATCAAATATAGTATCCGCCCTGTTGGGTATAGGCGAATTCGTCGCACCACCAGTTTTTCCGAGTTTATTTCGTTGTTGTTCGAAATTACGGGTGCTGATAGCAGTCGTTGTTCGTTGACTATCCATGCCAAAAATGAATACTTTCAACATTCCCGCCATTTTCATCAGCTTTTTCAAATCTCCAACGACAACGATTTACAATTTTTCATACATCCCGATTCAGAAAACAATTGTGTCGAGGTTTTTGTTGAAACAGTTGAAAATCCAAACTTTGATTTGAACGAAGAGCCTCATCGAAATTTTGAAGTTGGTTCTTCGAGTTACACCTGTACGGATTTTCCCGACATTGCCTCAGTTACGGCAGGGTTCAGTAATGTCTCTTTGGAGATGTCGGGGCATGTTCCATTCAATATGCCGGAAGCCGTGTTAGAACCGGAGCCAGAAGTCGTGCCAGAACTCGAGGAAGACGTTCATGTTAGTGATTCAGAAGCGGACGATGTGGATCCACTTTTATCCGAGTTACCTGATCCCAACGAGGACGACGAGAACGACGACGACGATGCGCCAGATGATACCACTCCAACGAACGTTGCTGCTCCAACGCTGTTTCAGTCCGTCCCATTTTTCCAAACGTATCAAATGCCACCTCCTGTTGGTGACGACTACGGTGGTTATGGGGAGTTTTACGACAGAGATAACCCTATGTTTTGTCGAGGTATGATTTTTCAAACTAAAAAACATTTACAACGTGCCGTCGACGATTTTTCGATCAGGGTTGCTAGACGCGAGTATCACGTCAACGAGAGCAGCAATACACGTTGGACTGTCCAATGTAATCATACGGCCGATTGCCCATGGAGGCTGAAGGCATCCTTCAAGCCAAAAAAAGGTTACTGGTCAGTTACAAAATTTGAAGGACCACACACTTGCTATATGAGTGAGCTGTCGACGACACACCGTAATATCTCTAGAAATTTTATTGCTGATTTGTTGGTTGGAACCGTAAGAGTCGATCCGCAGTTCCTACCCAAGAATGTCCAACAACTCGTGAAAGATAGATATGGCTACGATATCTCATATATTCAAGCTTGGCATGGTCTGAAAAGAGCTATGGAAAATGTTTACGGTACGTGGGAGGAGTCTGTTACCAAACTCCCAACATTTATGAAGGCGTTGCAGCACTACAATCCGGGGACAATCGTTAGGTGGCTCAATCTGGATACAGAGAGCCCTGGACATTTCATTCTTGGGTATGTCTTTTGGGCCTTTAAACCGAGCATCGATGGCTTCAAACATTGTCGCAAGGTTGTTTGTGTCGATGGTACCCATTTATACTCCAAATTTTTGCACAAATTACTGATTGCGACGTCGTTGGACGCCAACCAAAACGTCTTTCCCCTGGCGTTTGCCATTGTCACGAATGAAAGTACACACTCATGGACTTGGTTCCTTACTAATTTGAAGATATTTGTTCTAGAGAATCAATCGGTTTGCCTTATTTCGGATCGTCATCCAGGTATTTAAGCTTAGATACATGGTAATTTACTCGTTATTTTCTTAAAATCAGTTACTTTTAGCGTCGTATATGATGTGTACAGGTCTTACGGGAACAGTAGAAGCCACTGATTTCTTTCGCCCACCAAATGGAGTGCATCGCTTCTGTCTTCGCCATTTCAAGTCAAACTTCTACAACAAATTCAAGGATCAACAATTGAAGGACCTATGTCATAGAGCCGGTACTGCGCCAACATTGGACAAATTCGATCGCATTATGGCTCAGATTGCGCAAATTAATGAACGAGCGAAGCCTTGGTTAGAAAGAGCAGGGGTCGAGCAATGGTCGCTCGCACACGACGGCGGTTATCGATGTGGTGTCATGACGACTAATATTTCAGAAGGGTTAAACGGGGTATTGAAAGGTGCTCGAATGCTACCCGCAAGAGCAATCGTTGATTTCACTTTTCATAGGTAAGCCCTGGCCTAATAACGACTGATGCCGAAGTTCTAATTTTGTGGTTATGACTTTTTATTTTATTTCTTAAATTTCACAGGTGCGTACAGTATTTTCGTGATCGCTTTCAAGAAGCATCGTCCCTAATGGCGAATAATGAAACAGATTGGTCACGTTATGCAACTAGATTATTTCAAAGTGGGACGGCTGAATCTTGGGATCACGTTGTATACCGTTTTGATGTCCGACAACATACAGCAGAAGTCATAACATCAGGAATTCATCAGCGCACATATGTGGTAAGGATCAACGATCGAACATGCACGTGTGGAAATTGGAGCAGGTATAGCATCCCATGTTCTCACGCACAAGCAGCTTGTCGTCAATGGCAAATTCACTCCGGTAGTCTAGTGGCGCAGTACTACAGTAAGCATGAGTATCTGAAGACATACGAAGGTACCTTTGAACCATTGCACGATGAACGGTACTGGACGCCCGAAAATTGGACGCTTATTCATAACGAAGCTCGTCGAGAGAGAAGTGGTCCCGGTAGATATAGTCGAAATCGCATAAGGAATGAAATGGATAGGGGTGAAACTCGTGCTAGACAACGCGGTAGGCGTTGAAAATAATATTAAATGTTCTTTCACCGTTTTGTATAATACATGGTTTATAAATTGAATATCTTAATACAAAATAAAATAATAATAATAAAAGAATAATATAATAATAATAAAATAGTAATAATAAAACATCATAATAATAATAGTAATATAATAATAATATTAATAAAAGAATAATAACAGAATAATGATAATAATTATAATAATGCACAAATATAATAATAATAGAGTAATAAGAATAATAATAGAATAACGATAATAATATTAAATGGAATAATAAATATATATAATAATAACGAATAATAATAATAATAAACAGAATAGTAAGAATAATGTAATCATAATAGTCATTACAAAATTCAAAAATAACATAAAACATATAGACTATCGGCCATGATGAGCCAAATGACCGCCAGTCCCACAACGAGCTGGCCTGCGTACTCGATTTCCTCGACGGTTACCTTGCTCAGCATCATCATCTGGACTTCGAGGTCGGCGCGGTCGTGGGGAAGGTGTCGTAAACGCCTAAAAAGTGATAATGAAATTTTAATTCGATCGCTTTAAGTGCCAAATATAATTAATATACCTGATGATCCATATAAGGCGGCTGTGAGCTGTCCTGGGGTGCAGACGACTGAAAAAACGGCGCGAAGTCGTCGAAGAACGACGGGTTCACAGCTTCAGGTACCTGAGATGTACCGGCGTCGTGTGCGTCCCATGTTCCATACTCGTGTGCGTGAGATGTCTCGGGTATGTCGTGTGCGTGAGATGTCCGACCTCGTGTGCGTGAGATGTACCGGCCTCGTGTGCGTGAGATGTTCCAATGCTTCGTCGAGTTCGGCGTCGCGAGATAAACATGTTGTCCATCTGCCGCAGTAAACTGATCGACTGGTCATGCTCGCCGGTCTCCGCATAGTGAAGGCTGTCGTGAACCCCGCGTTCCTAAAAATAGAAAAGTAAATTATATAAGGACTATTAATCACACTACATTAGTACATAAATTAAACTTACGATGGACGACATAAACACCGCATCCCCCATCTGAAAACCCTGTGACATCTGTCTCGCATGAGGAGATATGTAGAGTCGAGTGATCCGATGGTACCACCCGTAATACCCGTCCTCCACCGAGCTGAAGGTAGTTGCGGGAGGACCATTCACGACGGCCTCCTCTCGTTCATCCCACAACCCAATCCAGCCTGCGTGATGTTGTCTCCAATCCATCCCCGACCGCTGTCGACGCTCGTACGTATGAAGATTCGTATCTCGATACGGCGGATTAATGGGAATTCCTTGGACTATTCCGAACTGCCGCAACACCCGTTCGGGGTAATGAAACTCCACGATATTGAAGAATATCAGTGGACACCTCGATCGACAAGCCATCGGTAAGCACTCTGGAGGAAGAGCGGTAATCTCTGGGTCGTCCATGTTGTATGGAGTCCACGCAAATTGATGCGGCTGCATGCGATCAATGCACTCGCGGATTGTGCGTACGTTCGAATGGGTCGACGTAGTAAAATTGAAGAATGAGTTCCACCTGTCAAATATTTACACGCCATTTATAAAAGTAAGAACGTAAAATATTTGCCAACTTTCGGAAATTTTTCAGACCTCGCTGCATGTGGCGGACCCGGTAAGAGTATCCCGTCGACGACTTGGGGCTCCATCGTGATACGAATATCACCCCGTACTGGCTGAAATGGCAAAATCCTCACATATGCCCATGCCTAAAACGAATCATCCATTCTAAGTAAATATTTAATACCATTAAAATATAATAACGTTTGCTATATAATTACCTGCAACAGCCGTAGGGGTCCGCCTATATTTAGCTTTTTCGGCTCGCATGCCGAACAAAGCTCTCTGTATAGGAATGCCAGCACCGCACTGCCCCAACTATATGTGCTCACCTCCTCTATATCCTCCAACAGCTGAAGGTAAGTCAGTGAAACGGTGCTGGCGCTGCAATCGGGGAACATCACGGCACCGAATAGCAGCATCGCATAACCACGTGCTGATTGTTCGACCTCTTCCTCATCGCTATCATCCGTTATCGGATGGTCCAACAACCAACTCGATAAGCACTTCATCGAAAGCGATGACCCCCTAATTTTATCCGCAGGCGGTCTAAAACCTAGCAACTCCTCACACTCGTCGATCCACTGGATGACCGTCCTAGTATGGATCACACCAGAGACACAACTACCATCTATAGGTAACCCCCACAAGATACCTACGTCCTGTAAGGTGACAGTCGCTTCCCCAACATAAAAATGAAACGTATGGGTCTCCTTTCTCCAACGCTCTACCAACGCTGTAATCAAATGAGGGTCAACCCTCTGCGACATACAGCTGTAGACGCTGTATAGACCCATAACGTTCAACTTTCCTAATAAGCGACCGTGTAAGATATTCGGTGCTTCTCTAGTACCCCACACAACATTTTCTAACGACCTACATTTAATAGTACTATCTATCACACTCGGATCTAATAATAAGTCCCTACTACGGTGATTTGACTGCATCGTCAACACCGAACTATCAATAGGCCCGTAACAAGCATCCAAATCCATTCTACATTTAATGAAACAAATCGACAATCAATAAAAGCATTTGATATGATGAAATTAACACAAAAAATTAATTTTCGAATCATAACGCGTACCCAAACTACTCGCGCGTACGACGTCGTCTGGGCGGGGAAAGACGGGGCGCTGGGCAGCGACGGGGGGCGGGGCAGCGACGGGGCAGCGAGGGGGGGCGGGGCAGCGTCGGCAGCGACGGGGGGCGGGGCAGCGACGGGGGCGGGCGTGGGGCAGCGACGGGCGGCGGGGCAGCGGGCGCGGGGCAGCGACGGCGGGCGGGGCAGCGACGGGGGCGGGGCTGCGGGCGTGGGGCAGCGACGTGCAGCGGCGGTGCAGCGACGGGGGGCGGGGCAGCGACGGCGGGCGGGGCAGCGACGGGCGGCGGGGTAGCGCAGTGGGCGGGGCAGCGACGGCGGGCGGGGCAGCGACGGGCAGCGGCGGTGCAGCGACGGGGGGCGGGGCAGCGACGGGCGGCGGGGCAGCGACGGCGGGCGTGGCGTCGGGGCGTCGCGTCTCAGTCGGGCGCGGCGTGGCGTGGCGTCGGGGATCGCGGCGGTCGCGGCGGCGGGCAGTTCGGCGTCGTCTTCGTCGTCTTCGTCGGCTTCGTCGTCGTCTTCGTCGGCTTCGTCGTCGTCTTCGTCGTTTCAGTTCGTCGCGAGGGTTTCGTTATAAACCAGATCTAATTCGTACTCCCAGAATACGAATTACTAATTCGTACTCTGGGAGTACGAGTTAGTCCAGGTAGGCGCACGCGCCAGTTGCCCGTAAATCGTACTCCCAGGTTACGAGTTAGGGTAACTCGTACTCTGGGAGTACGAAAATACCTATTTTATTAATACTTCTATTTCTCTGTTTATTTTGTTAATGTTTGTTTTTTTTTGTTTATTTAATTAAAAATACCTAAAAAATCAGATTTCCAAAATCCTTTAGTAGATAGTAAGGTCCCATCGTTTGATTTTCTTCTTTTGCATTAATTGTGCCCAATGTTCACTTCAACAAATATCCATCTTGACCCTTGATTCCGTAAATATCTCCACCTTGATTCGTAACAGCTTTACCCCCTCCCCCCGACCTTAGCCCTGACAGGCTAATTCACCATTTCTGAAACACCAATCAAGTCTAAGCAATGCTCGAACTTAGTAATTCGAAAAGCTTTCATAAACATGTCTGCAGGATTGTCCTTCGTGTTAATCTTCTTGATAAACACATTCTTATCTGCAATGAGATCACGAATAAAGTGATACTTAACATCAATATGCTTAATCCTGTCGTGATACATCTGATCATTAGTCAAATGAATCGCCCTTTGACTATCAGAATAACTAGTAATATCTCCCTGATTCTGAGTTAATTCGCTGAATAACCCTTTCAACCATAATGCTTGTTTGATCCCCTCACTGATGGCCATGTATTCTGCTTTAGTAGTAGATAACGCCACTATGTGCTGTAAATTAGCTTTCCAGGTAACTGCAAAACCACTAATAGAAAATACATAACCACTAAGAGATCGTCGTTTATCGTGATCACCTGCGTAGTCTGAATCAACGAAAAAAGCGAGAGTATCACTGTTTGTGCCAAAATCCAAACAACTGCTTAGCGTACCCTTACAGTATCTGAGAATCCACTTCAGTACTTGCCAGTGTTCTTTCGTTGGGGTAGCGGTAGCCATATACCTGCAAACAACACTAACAGCCTACGAAATATCAGGAGGTGTACATACCATTGCATACATAATACTGCCGACTGCACTAGACTAGGGAACTCGTGCCATATACTCTTCTTCTTCATCTGAGGAAGGTGACCGAGCAACTCAATGCCTAACATGGCTAGCAAGGAGTGCCGACTGGTTTGACAGCGTTCATGTCAAATCTCTTCAAAAATTCTTGAGGTAACTTTCATGGGTCATGTGTAACTTACCAGCTCCTCTATCACGTCTAATCTCCATACCAAGAATCTTCTTAGCTGCTCCCAAATCCTTCACCTCAAATTCACCGTGTCATAAGGCCTTCAACTGATGAATTTCTGCAAGATTCGTAGCCGCAATGAGCATGTCATCAACATATAAAATAGATAAATGAACGAACTATCATTTAACTTTTGGAAGTAAACACAACTATCATACTTGCTCATGGAGAAACCATGCACAACATGAAAGAATCAAAACGTTTGTACCATTGTCTTGGAGACTGTTTTAATCAGTATAAAGATTTCTTCAATAAACAAACTTGGTCTTCTTTCCCTTCAACTATAAAGCCTTCAAGTTCCTTCATGTAAATCTGTTCATCTAAATTGCCATGTAAGAACGTCGTCTTGACGTCAAACTGTTCTAACTCCAAATCATGTGTGGCAATGAATGCAAGTAATACATTAATAGAGCTATGTCTTAACGACAGGTGATAATACATCATTGAAATCAACACCTTGTACCTGACTATAGCCTTTCGCGACTAATCATGTCTTATACCTTGCATCGTCAGAACCAGATAAATCTTCTTTCTTCTTGAAGATATACTTGCATCCGACTATTTTCTTTTTCCCCGGCATAAAGAATCCACATTCCATGAGAATCCATTTCTTCATTCATTGCTATCAACCACTTATCAGAATTTACATCGTTTATTGCCTCCGACTAGGTAGATGGTTCGCCGCCTCCACCTTTTTCTTGTGCCACTGATAAAGCGTACGGAATTAAATTCACGTAGTGGTAGTCGAATATCCCATCTCGGTCTATCTCTGACTATAGAATATCCCATTTGGCGGGCTTTGGCAGGCTACGGGCTGCCAATGACCCAGCTCTAGTTATACGTATCTAGAAAATCAATTGGGCCTTATTTCTTCGAGAGCCCAATCTGAATCAATCGCGAGGCCCTATGGGTTCTTGTCCTCCCTCCACACTAGGGGTGAGCGCGGTGTGGCTGGGGCGGTTCTATTGAACTTTAACCCGGCCCGATGTATTGCGGTTTTTTAAAATATATCCCAAATTCGATCATAAAAATCTTAACTCGATAGACTGCGGTTTGCTTGGGTGCAGTTGGATTGGGGCGATTTTTGCGGTTTTAATATATTTTTATCAGCGAAAGTTAAGTGTAAAATTCTTAAGTATAGATTAAGCAAAAAGATATATCACTAACATATTTACAAATATAAAAGTTTATATACAGAAATCTTATTACCATTGTAATAAATAATAGTAATAAATAATAAAAGTTCGATAAGAAGCTTGATTAGAAGCTCATATTCCTCGTTCATGGCCAACGTTTGGTAAAGCAACTAAAGCAAGGACAACATTTTGATTTAAAAACATTCCCGTAGAAGAAATAAATTTCCTGATTTAAAAACTTTAACTCGCCTTCTATAAACATCAAGTGTTATAGTTGTTGATCTCAAGCCCGAATAAAGGGGGAGGGTTGCATTTGATAGACGCATAATTTTTGTTTTCACTACATAATATTTATTTTCTTTAGATTAATCATCATTTAGAACTTAGCTTTACGCAATGTGTTATGATTATTAGGCCCTATTCTTGTATCTAATTTTCCTTTAGAAGAAGAAATTTTTTATTTCAATATTTTAACTCGCCTTATAAACTTCAAGTATTATAGTTGTTGATTCCAAGTCCGAGTAAATGATGATGGTTGCATTGGATAGAAACATAAAAAAATTTCACTATATTATATTTATTTTTTTAATAAAAAACTCATTTAGAACTTAGCTTTATGCAACGTTTTATGATGAGTTAATGTCCTTGTATCAATAGTAATTAATACTTTGACTGTCACTACTATTACGAGTTATATCTATTACTTTATGAGCTATTGAATAAAATAGTAAAAATTTTATTTTTAAATGCGGTTGGGTGCGGTTCATGGGTCTATGGTAACACGTCATGGGTCTGTGGTAACTTTATTATTCATAGTTTTAAGGACCTATTTTTTTTTCAGAAACACTTCATGGTTCCCCAATACCATGGGTCTATAGTAACACGTCATGGGTCTGTGGTAACACTTCATGGGTCTGTAGTAACACTTCATGGGTCTATGATAACACTGTTGGATTTTATTAAACCAATTGGGTTTTGGGCCCAAATGGGTATTAACCCATTAATAAAATCAGTTTCGGTTTTAATTAAATCAGAAAGCCATCGAATGTCGAAATGAGAAATCGTTGAAAGATTACGAATCTATGTTTCACGGGGATTCTAACGAATATTAATACGCTCAAAACCGATATCGGGTGAATGAGAAATTAATTTTCAAAGTTGGCCCAATAACCATTAAAATGGTTGGTAGTGTTTAAGTGGGAATCAAGTGTCCCACATTGGTTAGACACTAAGAAAATCTTCACTATATATATAGAAACCCATGTGGGTTTAATCAAAAGGGCTTGCCATGTGTATGAGCTTAAAAGGGCTTGTGGGCTTAAAGTGGGTTTAAGTGGGCTTGAGAAACTTGTGTGAGTTTTAGCCCAAATAACAGCCCGATGCGAGGCACCACCGAGCACCGAGCACCGAGCCCGAGCCCGTGCCCGTGCCCGTGCCGTGCCAAAGTGCGCAATGGGCGCGCACTTTGCACTTCGCACGACGCATCGGAGCGAGGAGCATTGAGGAGCTACTTAAATTTTTCCTCCGGTGGGCGGCGACGGTGACGGTGCCGGTGACATGGCAGTCGAGGTGAAGCTGATTGGGCAGCCTAGATGTGATGGCTTTTGATCCATTTGATCAATTGGGCTGAAGTGGGTTGTTGGGCTAATTCGGCCCAACTCAAGGAAGTGTCGGTCGGCCCAACTAGAGGCGTCGGTAGCCGCCTCGGGCCGTCGGTCGGAGAATCGGGCCGCCGCCGGTGGGACACGCCTGAGATTCGGGCTGTCGGCCCGAGAATCGGGCCTGTCGCGGGCCGGTAAATAAACCGACAGTCCAACTAGCTTGAAATATTGCGTTTAGACCCCTGGAAAATTACATAAGCAGTCCAGGAAGTTCTTGAAATTGCAATTAAGCCCCTGCGTGAGAAAATCTATAAATAGACCCCTCATGAATTGGAAAAATTCATTCATTCCAACCCATACGAAATTGCATAATCACTCCCATACTCCCTAAAATCCCGAAGCAAGAAAAAAACTTTATTTCTAGTACGATTCGTCGTAAATTCTAGTCGTTGTGCTGCGATTATGAATTAAAGAAATGTCGTTGTATCTTGGGGATGATCGCTATTAACCGAAAGCACTTAATATCGGGGCGATTTCGTCTTACGGACAGTGTGTTCAACACACGCCTCGACTACGTCTACGGTCATGGATAGTCTTCATCAACTTCAGGCCTATTTATTTTTTATGTTGTGTATAATAGTTATCACATACGCCCTCATCATCATCTGGGTACTTGCAAACTGTACCTGCGTTTGAAGACACTCCATCTTCCGACTATCTATTGCCGAAGTTTATCTATTGCCAAAGCTATCTGCCGCCGACCAGACGCAACCGAAGAAACAACAATCGTAAGACGAAATTATTGTTCGTGATTTGATCGATGGCAACCAACGCAGCAACGATCCCTACCGGCAACCATGTCGAACGTCCTGCCAAATTCAACGGGACGGAGTTCAAACGCTGGCAACAAAAGATGATGTTCTATCTCACTACTCTCCATCTCGTCCGATTTCTAAAAGAAACTGCTCCTTCGGTGACTGAAGTCACTCCACCAGCTGAGGGTGAAAACCCTAACGACGCAGCTTATGCTGCTCGTGTCGCTCAATCTGAGCAAGAAAGGGCTGCGTTAGACGCATGGAATCATAATGATTTCATGTGCCGCAATTATATTCTGAATGCCCTCGATGACTCCCTATACAACGTCTATGCAGTGGCTACGACTGCGAAAGAGTTGTGGGATTCGTTGGATAAGAAATATAAGACCGACGATGCTGGTCTAAAGAAGTTTATCGTTGGCAAGTTTCTGGATTATAAGATGACCGACTCTAAGCCGGTTCTGGACCAAGTCCGTGATCTGCAGCTGATTATCCACGATATTCACGCCGAAAATATGCAGATCAGCGAAACCTTCCAGGTAGCTGCGATTATCGAGAAGCTGCCGCCTTTGTGGAAGGATTTCAAGAATTACCTCAAGCACAAACGAAAGGAGATGGGGCTTGAGGATTTGATTGTGCGGCTTCGGATCGAGGAAGACAATCGAAAGAATGAAGCCAAGAACAAAAGGGGCAGTATGGAGGCGGGAGCCAACTTGGCCGAGCCGAGCTATGGAAACAAGCGCAAAAGGCCAGGTCCGCCGCAAAAGAAACAAGACCAGAATTCCAAAAGAATTAAGGGCAACTGTTATAATTGCGATAAACCGGGGCATATGGCCAAGGATTGTCGTAAAAAGAAGAGAGTTAATAATACTCGGGCGCATCTCACTGAAGAGAAGCAGCCGGCGAAAGACATGTTGGAGCTAGACTTGACTGCTGTCGTGTACGAGGCAAACGTAGTGGAAAATCCGAACTACTGGTACATCGACAGCGGAGCAACGCGCCACATCTGCTCCGACAAAGAAATGTTCTCCACTTACACGCCTATTTCGGGTAGGACACTATATATGGGGAACGCGGCGACGTCCAACATCGTAGGATTGGGACGGGTGGTGCTGAAGATGACCTCAGGCAAGGAAGTGACGCTTGTGGACGTGCTGCATGTTCCAGACATCCGCAAGAATCTGGTGTCCGGCGCTCTGCTTAGTAACGCTGGATTTAGACAAGTGTTTGAAGCTGGAAAATATGTACTGACCAAGAATGGTCATTTTATTGGCAAAGGTTACCTCGAGAAGGGCCTTTTCAAATTATCTGTAATGCCTGTAAAACGCGATATTAAGGTCGCTGATAATAATAAAGCCAGTTCTTCTTACTTGGTTGAGTTGTCTAATTTATGGCATGGTAGATTAGGACACGTGAGTTTGAACAAACTGAAAAAGTTAATAAGTTTAAACTTACTTCCACAAATGGAAATTGATTCACAACATAAGTGTGAAATCTGCGTAGAAGCAAAAATGGCGAAGGCACCATTTTTCTCTGTCGAAAGAAATAGTTCACCTCTAGAATTGATCCATACTGATATATGCGATCTGAAATTCGTGCAAACAAGAGGTGGAAAGAAATACTTCATAACATTTATCGACGATTGCACAAAGTACTGTCACGTGTATCTTTTAAGTGGTAAAGACGAAGCTCTTGATACCTTCAAAAGATATAAGAATGAAGTTGAGAATCAACTTAACTCTAAGATCAAAATAATAAGAAGTGATAGAGGAGGAGAATACGTGG
Source organism: Craterostigma plantagineum (assembly GCA_027422505.1). Taxonomy (NCBI): domain Eukaryota; kingdom Viridiplantae; phylum Streptophyta; class Magnoliopsida; order Lamiales; family Linderniaceae; genus Craterostigma; species Craterostigma plantagineum. Next base: position 26,098,676 of record JAPQWV010000003.1, on the reverse strand, counting down.
CACCGTTTGTGGAATTTTGCCGAGAACATGGTATTATTCATCAGACGACAGCGCCATATTCACCTCAATCAAATGGCGTTGCTGAACGAAAAAATAGAACTCTTAAGGAGATGATGAATGCGATGTTAATCAGTTCAGGACTACCTCAGAATTTGTGGGGGGAAGCCATACTGTCATCAAATCGCATTCTAAATATGTTGCCACATAAGAAACAGGATAAAACACCGTACGAATTGTGGAAAGGTAGACAACCTTCCTACGGATATCTTAAAGTGTGGGGGTGTTTAGCAAAGGTCGAAGTACCTAAACCAAAACAGGTCAAGATAGGACCGAAAACGGTTGACTGCATTTTCATTGGATATGCAGAAAATAGTAATGCATACAGATTTCTGGTGCATAAGTCCGAAATTTCCGACATGAATTCTGGGATGATTATTGAATCAAGAAATGCTGTTTTCTTTGAGAACATCTTTCCAACGAAGGAAAGAAATGAAATAAGTTGTAAAAGAAATTATGAAGCCGTTGAAGTTTCGCCTCAAGAAGTTGAGAAACCACGGCAAAGTAAGCGTAAAAAAGTGGCCAAATCATTTGGGCCTGATTTCCTAACATTTATGTTAGACGATGAACCTAGGACAGTGCAAGAAGCTCTGTCGACTCCAGAAGCTCCGTTCTGGAAAGAAGCTGTAAACAGTGAAATTGAATCCATCATGCAGAATCACACTTGGGAGTTAGTAGATCTCCCTAAGGGGTGTAAACCTTTAGGATGCAAGTGGGTCCTTAAAAGGAAATATAAAACTGATTGATCAATTGAGAAATATAAGGCTCGTTTAGTAGCCAAGGGATATTCTCAAAAGGAAGGGTATGATTTCTTCGATACCTATTCACCTGTAACGAGAATTACGTCAATACGGGTTCTATTTGCTATTGCAGCATTGCATGATCTCGAGATACATCAAATGGATGTAAAAACGGCATTCCTAAATGGAGACCTCGAAGAAGAAATCTACATGAATCAGCCAGAAGGATTCGTAATACCTGGACAGGAAAACAAAGTGTGCCGACTCGTGAAGTCGCTTTACGGGCTTAAACAAGCACCGAAACAATGGCACGAAAAATTCGACATGACTATGCTATCGAATGGGTTCAAAATCAATGAGTGTGACAAATGTGTTTACATTAAGGGCACATCCGATGAATTCGTGATTGTCTGTCTTTATGTAGACGACATGTTAATCACGGGAAGCAATCATAAAATGATTGTAAACACGAAGACTATGCTGAAAAATAATTTCAGTATGAAGGATATGGGTTTGGCTAATGTCATACTGGGAATAAATGTCTATAGGACGCCCGAAGGAATTATGCTGACACAATCTCATTATATTGAGAAAGTGTTGAAGAAATTTAATGCCTTCGATGATCCTCCGGCTAAGACTCCTGTAGATATAAATCTACATCTAGCTAAAAACAGAGGAGAACCCATATCACAGCATGAATATGCTCGAGTGATTGGCAGTCTAATGTATTTATCGAACTGCACTCGACCTGATATAGCATATTCAATAAGTAAACTCAGCAGGTTTACGAGTAATCCTGGGAGTGATCATTGGATAGCCTTGAGAAGGGTGCTGAGATATTTGAAGCACACTATTAATCATGGTATACTCTACACAAGGTATCCAGCAGTTCTTGAATGATACTGTGATGCCAACTGGATATCTGATAGCAAAGACTCCAAGTCCACGAGTGGTTATGTATTTACCATCGGTGGTGGAGCAATTTCTTGGAAATCCTCCAAACAAACGTGCATAGCTCGATCTACGATGGAATCGGAGTTTATTGCACTAGACAAAGCCGGCGAAGAAGCAGAATGGCTTCGAAATTTTTTGGAGGACATTCCTTGTTGGAATAAGCCTGTACCGCCTATCATGATACATTGCGACAGCATGGCTGCAATTGGTAGGGCACAGAATAGTATGTATAACGGTAAGTCTCGACATATTCGTCGAAGACATAATACTGTAAGATAACTGATCTCTAGTGGAATAATTGCTATTGACTATGTGAAGTCTAAAGAGAATATAGCAGATCCTTTGACGAAAGGTATTGCTAGAGATCAGCATTATAATGCAGTAAGGGGAATGGGGCTTAAAAAACCACACACCCAAGAATGAGCTCGGTGGTAACTCAACCATGATGAGTGGAGATCCCACAAACTTGGTTCAATGAGACAACTAAGCTGAGTGAATTTTAGTAGTTTACTTGGAATTTTTCTAAAAAGTTCATTCTCATAAGCTGCCCAAGTAATTACCGATGTCATGTGGTAAAGGGTAAGCAATTTTGCTTTTAATGATGGCTATACCTGATGGTGGAGTATTTCGGGATACTCTAGGATTAAGTCCTAATAGTTGATCACCTATATAAGTGAGAAGTGGGGCCGCTTCAATGCAACACTTATGAATCCAAGATATGGTCCAAGGCCGAAATGGACACAACGTGAGAATCGAAAGAAATAAGATTCGTCACTGTGTGTACGCTGTTGTCTTAATTTACACAAAAGCTGTCAGTTCAAGACATCATGTTCACTGAACAGCGAGTAAATTCGATTGCGTTTTCACTAGGGAATGTTCAAAGCCATAAGCTACCTATCCCGATGCAGTGACGAGTTGTCGAGTTTTCTTGCAAGAGTCAGCATGCATAGCATTTGCATTAATTTCCATTCATGTGGGGGATTGTTGGATTTTATTAAACCAATTGGGTTTTGGGCCCAAATGGGTATTAACCCATTAATAAAATCAGTTTCGGTTTTAATTAAATCAGAAAGCCATCGAATGTCGAAATGAGAAATCGTTGAAAGATTACGAATCTATGTTTCACGGGGATTCTAACGAATATTAATACGCTCAAAACCGATATCGGGTGAATGAGAAATTAATTTTCAAAGTTGGCCCAATAACCATTAAAATGGTTGGTAGTGTTTAAGTGGGAATCAAGTGTCCCACATTGGTTAGACACTAAGAAAATCTTCACTATATATATAGAAACCCATGTGGGTTTAATCAAAAGGGCTTGCCATGTGTATGAGCTTAAAAGGGCTTGTGGGCTTAAAGTGGGTTTAAGTGGGCTTGAGAAACTTGTGTGAGTTTTAGCCCAAATAACAGCCCGGTGCGAGTCGGTGCCTCGCACCGACGAGCACCGAGCACCGAGCACCGAGCCCGAGCCCGTGCCCGTGCCCGTGCCGTGCCAAAGTGCGCAATGGGCGCGCACTTTGCACTTCGCACGACGCATCGGAGCGAGGAGCATTGAGGAGCTACTTAAATTTTTCCTCCGGTGGGCGGCGACGGTGACGGTGCCGGTGACATGGCAGTCGAGGTGAAGCTGATTGGGCAGCCTAGATGTGATGGCTTTTGATCCATTTGATCAATTGGGCTGAAGTGGGTTGTTGGGCTAATTCGGCCCAACTCAAGGAAGTGTCGGTCGGCCCAACTAGAGGCGTCGGTAGCCGCCTCGGGCAGTCGGTCGGAGAATCGGGCCGCCGCCGGTGGGACACGCCTGAGATTCGGGCTGTCGGCCCGAGAATCGGGCCTGTCGCGGGCCGGTAAATAAACCGACAGTCCAACTAGCTTGAAATATTGCGTTTAGACCCCTGGAAAATTACATAAGCAGTCCAGGAAGTTCTTGAAATTGCAATTAAGCCCCTGCGTGAGAAAATCTATAAATAGACCCCTCATGAATTGGAAAAATTCATTCATTCCAACCCATACGAAATTGCATAATCACTCCCATACTCCCTAAAATCCCGAAGCAAGAAAAAAACTTTATTTCTAGTACGATTCGTCGTAAATTCTAGTCGTTGTGCTGCGATTATGAATTAAAGAAATGTCGTTGTATCTTGGGGATGATCGCTATTAACCGAAAGCACTTAATATCGGGGCGATTTCGTCTTACGGACAGTGTGTTCAACACACGCCTCGACTACGTCTACGGTCATGGATAGTCTTCATCAACTTCAGGCCTATTTATTTTTTATGTTGTGTATAATAGTTATCACATACGCCCTCATCATCATCTGGGTACTTGCAAACTGTACCTGCGTTTGAAGACACTCCATCTTCCGACTATCTATTGCCGAAGTTTATCTATTGCCAAAGCTATCTGCCGCCGACCAGACGCAACCGAAGAAACAACAAACACTTCATGGGTCGTGGTAACACATGGATCCTTTTCTCTAAATGAAACTTAAATTGGGTCCGTATCTAAATGAAACTTACATGAGTCCTTATCTCTAATTGAAAATATGAGTTGGGATCTGACTCGTAATTTGCACTTTTAAAAATAAAAAGCCACTTGCAAAATATGCGGTTTTACTTTTTAAAAAGCAAACCAACCCATCAAATGGTTGACTCTACACTTGCGGTGTGGGTTGTTGCCTTCTTTTGTTTTAGTGATTTTTTGAATTCATTGTTTTTCTTTTACAAGTTCGATGTACTCGTTTTACCAATTTACAGATTCAGACTTTGATGACATCTTTTACAATTATTCACTCTCTCAGATCAGAAAGTTATTCGTGCGCTGGGGAGCACTTAGATTTATGAATTTTGTTTAGATCGTGTTCTTATTTCTTGCTATATCGTTGATAAACAATTCCCTTACATGCGTAACCCTTTCTGGCAAATTTAACGGTGTAGATCTAAGGAAAGTTTTGTCACTCAATAAATACAGAATTTTTGTTTTAGATGAATTTTCCGTGTCTAATATGCATGTTTTCTAGTAGTGACGAAATATAGTCTTGCAATTTGCTCTATTGACGTATTGATACCATCCATAGTAGTTAGCAGTGCACGACACATTATGGCGAAAAAACGAGTCATGGCGCGTGGCACGGCACACACTATCGAGAAAATGGCGAGAGTTGTGGCGCATGGCACGACAGACGAAACGTCCAAGTACGTTGTGATTGTTAATATTTAAATATATAAGATGCATATATTCATCTTTAACTCTATGGTAATGGTGACTCCATCCAATACAAACTAATCTATTGGATTGGCATCCAATGGAACTTCATCATAACATATACCAAAAGTTACCCAACAACTCTTCTAGTAGCTCTATTGTTGTTGACCTGGCCAAACTTTAAGGCTCTCAAAACTTCTGGAAATATACACGTATGTAGTTTCATGAATGGATTGTGTTTGCTGCACCCTTGAAAACTAACGAAGATGCATGCATGCAATCTTCACATGTTTATCAAACACACTCAAGTTTCCTTTTCTGATGAATTTACAATCGCAGAAGCACTTGAGTGTATCATCCCAACACGAGCAAGACAGAGATGAATCACTCGTTAGGACAATTACTCGAAGCTAGCCATGGGCAATGTGCCAAGGTGAATAAAGCCATTGCGTTTTTTTTTTTTAAGAGAAAGAGCATCTGGCTAGCCATGCTCACAATGTGCCCCGGCGCGCTTGAACTATTATTATACCATAAATAGTTTGCGTTTATGGTGGCCGACATACTTACTAGTCAGTATTTTACGGTCTCTACATGTGGTGAAGTGGGTGTTTCAAGCTGCAAGTCATGCGATAATGACATTTGCACACGGACTAAGAGAAGTCATCTAGTTGGAAGTCGACATTGTCTCAGTCGACGATGTTAGGATAATATAATAATTATTATTTAATTAAGTTTTAATAATAAGTAGTTTAAATTTGAATTCGAATTAAATTTAGTTTAGATTTTTTTAGAAGTCGGTTGTGATATATTTGGGCTTAAAAATTGTTCAACCCTTATGGCTGCGTTTAGTTTATTAGATAAGCCAAGATAAAGAATGATTATCCAATGAAATATTGTTCACTTTTCAAAATAAAATTTATGCAAAGCCCGATATAATTTTAAAGCCCGTTGTAATAATCGTACGGACGTGAGATAACTCATCTCATATGGATGGGCAAGATAATTAATCCAAGTCCTACTAATGATTGAAATGACCACTATACCATTTGAAGTGACTATTCCACCATATTGTAAAATCATGGTTATTTTATGTGCTTTTAATGATAAAAGTAAATAAACATATCTAATTTATTCTTTACTTCATCGCGATCAAAATGATATCCATATCTTATATTTTTCAATAATCCTAAGAATAATTTTTTATAGAAAGATTTTTATATAAGGCAAGGATATAACGGTAAATTAGTATGCTATCTAATATATCCTTATTTTTATCTTGGATTGTAAACAAGATAATAATCTATCCTATCCCAATGCTTAAATGGAAACTAAACAAGATATGTTAGATATACTATCTTAAGATAAATTAAATCTCCTTTTCTAATGTTACAAACTAAACGCAGCCTATGTATAGGGCTAGTTTAGTAGAAGAAGGGCATCAGTTTTTTGGGATTTTGAGGGCCGGAGTCTTTGACTATTGGATTGTGAGGCCCGGAGTTTCTAACTATTGATTAGCTATTAGGTCGTTTTATTTCCGTGTTCGTCGTTCGTATCGATTAATAAAAGCATTTTCAGTCCGAATTTCGGGATCCACCATCTTAAATCTCTAACAATTGGTCCGATCTGCCGCCCTATGCCACACACTCCCGATCTCAGATGGACAATCGTATCGAGGGTTACGACAGTTAGCAATTTATCATCACAAATCAATGAAATCCCCACTGTCTTAACAGCGGACCGAACACAAACAACCACTGCTCCGCAAAATCCTGTTCTTGGGGACACACTAAGAGCGATGGTTAACTGCTATTTTGAACTTTCGACATTTGACGGCACGAACCCTTTGGGTTGGATCTCACGTGCGGATCATTATTTTCTTTTAAACCAAACACCACCTTCAGAAACTGTCCTATGCGCGATGATTGCAATGGAAGGAGTCGCTCAAAAGTTGATTAGTTGGACATTGAAAGCCAGCCCCTCACTCTCTTGGGATGGCCTAAAACGTCAAATTATTACAACCTTTGACGAGAAACACCACGGCAGTTCTGTCATACGGATTTCAAAAGTTCGACAATACGAACCTACAACTGATTACTATCATTGGGACAATGACAAATCTATCGGAAATTCCACATCACCAACACCTTGATTTTTTTTTCTATAATGGGAATGCATCCCCTTTTGCTCAATGAAGTTCGGGTTTTAAACCCATACTCAGGTAGATAAAACTTTTCGAATGGCTCGGGGACTGGAAAGGAAATTGCTCGCTTAGAAGGACAATGATTACGGCAGCATGCTATCGCATCCCGCGGGACAGTCTTGAAGGTTTCAGACATCGCCCGAATATACCGCCGGGCCACGCCTCTTTGGATAACCGAGATGCACGATCAGGTTTTCAGACATCGCCTAATTTCCCAAGTCGCAACAGCATGCCAGCATCGATCATTGGTGACAACGGAGCAATAAAAGATGAGGTTATATGATGTAATCGTGAAGAGAAAGGATTAGTTCATGATTCGCTAGTGGCTCAAACACCACCATCACATCAGCCATCACATACTCGACCCTTCTGCCGCTTATCCGACCGTGAGTTTCAAGAGTTAAGGGCTAAAGAGCTTTGTTTTCGTTGTCAGCAACCCTATGGGCGTGATCATGTGTGCTCAGAAAAAGAATTTTGGATGCTTATTGCAGGGAGGACGAAGAGGAAGAAGAGGATAGTGATAATACGAGTACGGCCGGACGCTTCAACCTATTATCACTGATTCCAAGACAACCATCATCGACGCCAGCAATTCCCAAATTTTCACCTTGAGGCCCTTCAATTCAATCAATAAGTTTTTTGTTTGATTGATTCAGACCTTCAAGGAATTAGAACCCATTGAGAGGACAAAGCTGTTTCCCGAGGGCTGGATAATGTTAGGATAATATAATTATTATTATTTAGTTAAGTTTTAATTAATTAGTAGTTTAAATTTGAATTAGGTTTAGTTTAGATTTATTAGGAGTGAGAAATATAGCTTAAGGTTTGTTCAACCCATATATGTAGGACTAGTTTAGTAGAACAAGGGCATCTGTTTATTTTGGGATTTTTAGGGCCGGAGTCTTTGACTATCAGATTGTGAGGGCCGGTGTCTCTGACACTCGAATTGTGAGGGTTGGAGTTTATGACTCTCGAATTAGCTATTAGGTTGTTTTTTTTTCGTGTTCTTCGTTCGTATCGATTAATAAAAGCGTTTCCAGTCCGAATTTCTGGTTCCACCGTCTTAAATCTCTAACATGCTATCGGATTCAATTTTGATTCAAATTGAAACTAGTCAGAGTGTTACTTTGTGTGAAGAGGATACCACTACTCTGACAAAAGAGAGGTTATCAAGTGTACAAGATAATTCTTTTAAGTTAATCATGTTCCACATTAACAACTTTTTTTTTCTTTTTTCTTTGTCAAAGTGAACTCACAAGATATTCAGTTTAGAAAATCGCGACCAAATCAGAACCGAATGGTGGACACGGATTCGATTAACCACTGACCATAGTATTGGCCATATGACCCCACTGGAAAAAAAATATTATTAATAATTTAGGTAGAAAATATTGAAATTTTTAATTTTATGACCAAAATTGAACAAATTAATACTAATTGGACCCCATTTAGATTTTATAAAAATTCTGGGTATGTGGTAGACGTGTTCATACGGTTACGGTTACGGTTCACGGTTATGAACCGCCGGTTGTTAATAAAAACGTCTAACCTTAACCGAACCGTGGTAATCACGGTTACGGTTACGGTTTTGAACCGGCCAAGCTGGTTACGGTTACGGTTTTGAACCGCCGGTTTACGGTTTTTTTTTTCTAGTTCTTTTTTAGAATTTTCTTTCTTTTATAATAATTTAAATATATAGTTAAAGACTTTGATATTTTTATATAAAAATGAAAAAAAAAAAAAAATTCCATTCCAAGTTAGAATTTATATAATAACCTTCAACATTTGAAAAATTAAATTACACCTTAAATATTAAACAATATTATTATTAACATTCATTCTGCGATTAGAAAATCTTTGACGGACATTCGTCGTAGGTATTTAGTTCTAAATATCATGTTTATCACTCAATATTTGTCTACGTTTTCTAAAGTTAATTTTATGATATTTGACAAAATAAAAATTAAATATGGTGAATAAATTATCATTGGATATTATGATAATTGCAATAAAATTATATATTTAATTATTATTTAAAAGACGGTTAACCGCCGGTTTACGGTTAGGAAAATGAAGAACCGTAACCGAACCTTCATAATTTACGGTTCGGTTACGGTTTGAACCGTAACCGTTGACCACGGTTAACCGAACCGTTGACCGACGGTTCGGTTACGGTTTGGTTACGGTTTTTCAAACCGTCTGAACACGTCTAGTATGGGTCCAATTAAAATGGACCCCACTAATTTCGTACTCCGGCTCCGCCACTGGTATTGGCTTAACCAATTTGTGGCTTTTCCAAACCGTGGACTGCAATAATGTTTAACCTCCGACGAAACAGTTCGAAGGACGGTTACGCCCATCCCGAGAACCCGAAACCTAAGGCTTGTAAATGGTATTCAGAACCATAACCATTTGAACTAAAACAGATCCATACTTATGCAAAATATTCATATAAATAAGTTATCCTTACAGATATAAGACACCGACGAACAACAAGAGCCGAGAGAAAAACCACATATCTATAATAATATATATGATATACTAAATAGAAACCAACAGTGATGAGATGAGATGAGAATGCATTTTATATATTACGTTCTCTTAACAGGGTCAAAGTTGGCTACACCAATGACTGCCCCAGCAATGGCGGCGAGGACAACTCCACCGGCGACAATGCTCAGCAAGAAGTTCTTCAGCGACGGAGAAACGGCCGCCTCGGCTGCTTCTGGCACCACCATCGAAGCCGTCAGAGCAGCTGCTGTCAAACCACTCACCACCTTCTCCTTCATCGAAGCTCGCACTTGGAACTTTCCGGCGACTGCTTTCTTCTTCAAAAAGGCGGCGGACGACGAAGATGGCCTCAAAGGCGTGCCAGCAATCGACTGCTGCTTGTTTTGTGCGAGCGTAGTCAGTGTCACGGAGGATAAAGCGCAGCTTGAGGCCGCCATTATTGTGTTTTTGAGTTGGGACTTGCTTTCAGCTTTTTCTGCTAACTGTGAGTGTTGCTGATAAGAGATGGGTAAGAATTTATTGTTAAAAGAGTTGAGCGTAAGGTGAAATGTGAGGTGGGAAATGAAGGGTGGCTTTGGAGGGGAGCTTCTCTTCTCTGATTGGCTGTAGAGGATCCTGATAAGGTTATCTCATCTCATAACATCTTCATGTCATTCGCATTTTAATTGATAAATCTTTTATTAGTTTTTGAAAAATTGAATCATGTCATGTGAGGGGAATGTGACAATTTGTATCAATATCCAACGAATATCAACTCAATTTCCTGCATTAACAATAATAATAATAATAATAATAATAATAAATAATGTGGATGTTTTCAATAATAATGTTAATCGAACTAACGAGATTTGGAAGTATTGAGATTTGTACGCATTATTATGAAATTAGTTAATGGTAGATAATAGAGGGGTGTTCATCGGTCGGTTCAGTTCGGTTCGGTTTTTCGATTTTCGATTTTACGTATGCTTGATCCGATATCCGAACCATTTTAATTTGGTTCGGTTAGGTTTTTTATAATTCGGTTCGGTTTTTCGATTAGGAAATTAATATCAACAAAAAAATATTACGAGCTGAAAATACATAAAGCACTTCATGGTTACTAAGAAACAAAGAAGATTTATTGAACGTGACATGTAGCAAAAACAATTCAAAGGCCCGAAAAAAACTACATGAAAATAGAACAAAAGCTAACCAAAATATAAAAACGTTCATCTGAAGATGCTACAAATTATATGGGAGAAAACAGTATTTGATTGGTGAGGCAAAAATTCACCTAAAAATGGACAAAAGTATAACAATGAAATTATATTTACTGCCTTGTTTACGTTATGGGAGAAAAAACAAATAATTTTTAATAATTTTCTATTTTTAATGTAGTATGATAATTCCGGTTCGGTTTTTTCGGTTTTCGCTTTTTACAATTCGTTTCGGTTCTTTTCGGTTCGGTTTGAACACCCCTAACTACTAATGTTGATAAGAGGAGATGTGTACATACGCAAAACTCCTCAATATGATATCAGTTACGCTACATCGCTGCCAAACTCACAAAAAACTTTAGCACCTTAAATCCCTTCTCCCCCTTCCTCTACTCAAACGAGGGGATTGGGGAAGAGGAGGGGTAGTTTTTTCTGTATTCCGTTTTGTCTCTTACGATCTTGGTCTCTTCTGCCGGGTCTTTTATAGTCTCCTCATGTGAGAGTTTTGTTTCCCTTTCGTGGGATGCCTTTCTCCTTCGTGGGGTGATGGGACGTTTTTTCCTCTTTGTGGTTTCTCTCTTTTGGGTTCTGTGAGTCTTCGGGCGGGTTTCGTAGCTGATGTTGGCAGTTTTTTTGTTTGTGGGTATTAGGTCCGTTGGAATATCTTGGACAATGTTGATGCATAATGTAGATCTTATACAAAAGCTTAGTCGGGCTGGTTGGTGTTGGGCAAGTATAATCGAGAAGGAGGTGCTTTGGCCCGGTGACAAGCATCTTTGTTCAACATTTTCTTTGCGTGTCGACTAGTTTTTGTCATGTAGAATCATAGTTTATGCGGTTTTTTTATAACAGAAGATGTTTTGGCATAGTCCTCGAAGTGGAAAACGTAATAAGTAAATGAGAAGAATATTGAGCAAAGATAATTATCGTAAATAATATTGCAATTATCCAGTTATTATTCGCACCAATAGATCTCGTTGGTCTTTGTCGGGAGTGGCGAGCCTGAAACTCGCCGGAGATCACCGCAACCGGCCAGAGAAAGCAGCGGAACGAACTGATTTGGGGCTGAGCTGAAGAAGGTGTTTTTTGCTGAAGAGGAAGCCGCGATGTACAGGAGCCATAGGATCAAGGCTCGCGCGCAATCGGATGGATCACGTTTGAAGGGCGGAGATTGAATGTAGATCGTCAGATAACGCGCGAATGGATCGAAGGCTCAGATTAAAAGTGAAGAGATGATGCGGATGATGATTATCGACCGTTAGATCAAGATCAGGCGGCTGGCATTGAAGACGTGTTTTCACTTATAGAATCGTCACACACTTTGTGCTGGGTAACGCTTAAAGCACAGGCTATGTGGCGCGTTGGATTAGATTTAATCGACGGACAGGATAAAACGATCATCACACTTAAAGCCTGAAGCAGCTCTATATAAATCAGTATGCTTAGTTCGAGTGAGCATCTTTGAGCGTTCGTCTTTTCGTAGAGTGAGAATCACAGTGTACGCTAAACATAAGAGTCGTAGAGGGCACGACGTAGTGTAACTCTTGTGTTGGGATTAGTACGAAAGGAGGCTCGGTTGATCCGTGGACGTTGGCCAAAGTTCTAGCCGAACCACGTTAAAACAGTTTGCAAGAGTGTGTGAGTTGGGTGCTTTACTTGGTTCGATCTCCAAATAGCTCAATTCGATTCCTAACACTAGCAAACATAGAAAATACATTGAATACTCTTCGAGAGGTAGCCATTTCCTCAACAAGTGGTGCGGTGAGCGTGGATCGAAGGAGCTCGATTCCCGGGAGAAATGGCCACGATGACTAAGCTCGAAATGGAGGTGTTCAATGGGGCACACGATTTTGGGCTGTGGAAGCTCAAAATGAAGGCTGTGCTCGTGGAGAAAGGCTTGGAGGAAGCCTTGAAGTCGGATGCCGAAATGGAACCGATGACGTTAACCGTAGCTCAAAAGAAGAAGATAAAGGAGAAGCGTTCTCAGCTATCATCCTCTGCCTCTCGGATAGTGTGCTTCGTAAAGTAGCTTCGGTGACCTCGGCGGAGGAACTATGGAAGAAGTTGGAAGCTCTTTACATGACCAAATCCCTAGCACGGAGGCTCTACCTCAAGCAAGCCCTTTATAGGTTCCAAATGGTGGAAGAATCTGCCATTGAAAAGCAGATTAACCTATTCCAAAAGTTGGTGTTGGATTTGCAAAACGTTGGAGAAGAGATCAAGGACAAGGATCAAGCCTTGTTGCTTTTGTGTTCTCTTCCCAAAAGCCATGACTACTTCAAGGAGGCACTTCTATACGGAAGGGAGAATCTTAGCATGGAAGATGTGATGGTAGCCCTAAGCGCAAAGCAGCTCAATACAAGGTTGGTGCCAAAACTTGAACCGAACTCGGCCGAAATGTTGAATGTGCAGCATAAATCCAATCCAAGGTGGAAGAAGGGCAAGGGGAAGGAGGTTGCTGAGCCTAGGAGGTGTTTTAATTGCAATGAAGTGGGGCACTTCAAGAGGAATTGCCCGAAGTTGCGAAAACAAGGAAGTTCTTATGCTACTAACCATGTTGACGATGGTTTTGAATATGCTGAGGTTCTAGCCATTTCCGAGGAGGAGAGAAGGGAGGAATGGATCCTAGACTCAGGGTCTAGCTTCCATATAATATGCAAGAGAGAGTGGTTGCATGACTTCAAGGAGCTAAGGGGTAAAACGGTTAAGGTAGGTGACGAAAAAAGCTTCGAGGTTAGAGGCTATGGTTCCGTGAGAATGAGGCTTGCAAGTGGGGTGTTGAGCATCCTCAAGGAGGTCAGGTATGTCCCTGAACGTAAGAGAAATCTTATATCCATAGGTGCTTTGGATAGGAGGGGATTTAACACCCAAATCGCAGCCGGGAAAATGATAGTGAAAAAGCAGAATAGGCTGATTCTGCAAGGGAAAAGGAGGCGCTGTATCTACGTGCTCGGGGGATGTTCTGTGGAGGAAAAGGCACATCATGAAACTAGGAAGTATGGTGGTTCGGATGGTGTGGGAGAGCTGCCCCAGAAAGCTCAGGAAGAGGTAGAAACAGTTGGCCCAAAAGTGAAGCTCGCGGCTGGAATTTTGAAAACTGCTACTGAAGCTGAGCAGTTCTAGACAGGGTTTTGTGACGCGATTTCCGAGCCCGAGATGGAGTTGTTCGAGCCACGAGATGAGGATACCTCAAGACCACATGGCAGGGAAGAGTCGGAGGTGGATAATGGCTCAATCAATGGCGAGGAAGATGGAGAACAACCGACCTCAAAACGGGCTGTCAACACAGTTTTGTCAAAAGCTGATGATTTTTGTTTTACAGATTTGAGTGCCGAATCTGTCTTGGATGCGTGTAATGGCAAGAAGAAGGTGTGTCCTAGCTGGGGAAGAGTCCACGAGGTGGCTCAAGTGGCTATGATGGAAGGATCTTCGAGCCGAACGAAGGAAGTGAGCTCAAGTGTTCGAGTCGATTCCAAGTGGGAAATTTCAATCCTACTTGGAGTCGGCAAGTTCACTCTTGAGGCTCGCAGCTCCTAGGGGAGCTGGTTGATCAACCGAGCAAGAGCGTGCTTTGACGGAGTTTCGAAGCTTGGAAAGGTGGTTCTCGAAACTGAAAACAGAGGTAGACTGTTTTTTGGTGAACTTTGAGGCGAATTTCCGGGCAAGATTGGGCTGCGATGAAGATTCCAGGAGTTGGGTTCGCGAGTTTGCAGTCTCGAGGTGGAGATTGTCGGGAGTGGCAAGCCTGAAACTCGCTGGAGATCGCTGCAACCGGCCAGAGAAGGGACGGAACGAACTGATTTGGGGCTGAGCTGAAGAAGGTGTTTTTTGCTGAAGAGGAAGCCGCGATGTACAGGAGCCGTAGGATCAAGGCTCGCACGCAATCGGACGGATCACGTTTGAAGGGCGGAGATTGAATGTAGATCATCAGATAACGCGCGAATGGATCGAAGGCTCAGATTAAAAGTGAAGAGATGATGCGGATGATGATTATCGACCGTTAGATCAAGATCAGGCGGCTGGCATTGAAGATGTGTTTTCACTTATAGAATCGTCACACACTTTGTGCTGGGTCACGCTTAAAGCACAGGCTACGTGGCGCGTTCTGGTGCATTGGATCAGAATTTAGTCGACGGACAGGATAAAACGATCATCACACTTAAAGCCTGAAGCAGCTCTATATAAATCATTATGCTTAGTTCGAGTGAGCATCTTTGAGAGTTCGTATCTTTTCGTAGAGTGAGAATCATAGTGTGCGCTAAACATAAGAGTTGTAGAGGGCACGGCGTAGTGTAACTTTTCTGTTGGGATTAGTACGAAAGAGGCTCGGTTGATCCGTGGACATAGGCCAAAGTTCTGGCCGAACCACGTTAAAACAGTTTGCAAGAGTGTGTGAGTTGGGTGCTTTACTTGGTTCGATTGAGCTCCAAATAGCTCAATTCGATTCCTAACACTAGCAAACATAGAAAATACATTGAATCCTCTTCGAGAGGTAGCCATTTCCTCAACAGTCTTTATAACTCAAGTTGAAGAAAAACTAATGCTCAAGATCACATTCATAAAAGTATGGGGAGTCAGATACTACTCAATGTTCATTCAAATTTTGAAGAGAAAATTCATCCATCGGAATTACAGTTTATTTATTTAAATATTTATCTATAATAATATATATATTTTTGCTACACATATTGCAAGTTTATTCATTTATGACATATAATATTACTTTATATTTATTAAGAATATTCATACAATGTATACGAGCACGTACAATGGAGAATTATGTCTTGTAGATTGTGCAGCGTCTCATACGATTATGAAAATAAGAAATATTTCTATCATCTTGAAGTGCGAGAAGAAGGTCTTCCTACTATGGCTCTGGAAGAGCTAATGTTCTACTGCCTAAAGGAATAAGACTGATAATTGAAAATGTCTTGCATTCTCAGTCTCAGATGATCGCCCTTTATATAGAGAATTTTCTTCGCCGATCCATCTCCTTTCGTTTTCATCCAACAAACTATTTTCAGCGACAAAAACATGAACCAAGCAGTCATGAGATATCTTGCGCAAGACTGATCACTCTGTGTTCTTATTTTCTTTCTTGAGCCGCGTGTGTGTGTATGCTTTTTTTTGTCTTGTGTTTGAATTTGTTGTTCTTGTTCCAAGGATTACTTTTATCAATGAGTTATCCAAGGCACATGTTTGCTTTACAATATCTATCTAAGTATCATTTGTAAAATTACAAAAGTAACCTTTAACTCACCTCTACATAGTTTTAAAATAAATTATTCTTGTGAATATCAAAAAATATAAGATGTGCATATCAATTTAATCACCATGAAACAAAGAATAAATTGGTATTATTTATTTATCTTTATTATATAATCACATGAAATAAAGATGAATTTATGATATGGTGGTGTAAGGTTATTATAGTTGAAGTGTAAAATATGCCTAGGGGGTGAATTAGGCTATAAAAATTTTGGCTTGTTCTTCTTTGAAAACTACTTTTCTTTAAGAAGATATTTGCAGAGTATGTTATTTCCCAGAAAGCAGTACGAGTATCAAAGTTATCTCCATAACCCTGTTTCAAAAATATCACGTTATTTTCAGAAGCCGTTTCAAAGATATCACCTAGTTATTTGCACGCGTCCCGGGTTTGTCTCACAGAAAAGTAAATCGCAGAAAGTAAAGTGAGCGCGATTTTTATACAGGTTATATCCCCAATTGGGGTTTAATCCTGTCCTTGGGGTGTGATCTCCCCAAGAGTTCCAATCAATCACTATGTATTACCCGTTACACTATGATTGACCCGTACACAACCGAAGCACTATGGACACTAGACCTCGCTCTAGGCTGACGCACGCCAAGTTCCGATCCACGCCGTTTACCCAGGAAACTTATTCCCCGACTGGATGCAGCTTGCTACCGAAGGGCCACCGAATCCACAAAATTCGTCCCTCCACGTGCGTAAGACTCCACTCGTGCTCCTTTGTGCGCTCAACGTGCCCGCAGACACAACACGTCCGAAGACAAGGTTTTCAGGGTTTGGAGTTTCTAAGGATAGCTCAAGGAGTACAGATTCGCAAATGAAAGCTCAACCACAAACTACGAATGAATCGCAAATTTCAGCTCAAAAACTCTAAGGGATTCGTTTGCTTGTGTGTTCGTAGTCTACCCTTCAATCATGAAGTGTTCTCTTCTATATAGAACGAATTTTCGCTTCTACACTTCACAAGGAAAGTTAAGCACAGAATATGCAAGATAAAGCTCAATAATCACGTGCATTAACTCAAACAATCATGCCAAGAATAAACCAATTAAGCTCAACGGTCATGCATGATCGCTTACCATAAATACCACAGATTAACATTCATTCCACGGTAATCTCATCCATTTGTCAGCATATTCCATATATAATTCCACTCAGCATATTATCGATGGTAAACTCAATCAACTTATTTCTTTCCCAAAATATGATAACCAATTCGAACAGAGAAAGATTTGATCTACTGAGTATAATGCAAAGCATACTTTCCATGTATGGTGATCTCATCCGATTTCAGCACATTCCATAAATAGACTCAATCAACATCTTACCACATATAAGCCCAATCAATTAATCACTTTCCATAATATAAATCCTAAGTCGCACATGGAAAGCAGGATCATGATTCCCTGATTTAAGAGTCACATAATATCGCACTCAACAGATATATCATTGATTTTCTTTCCTAAAATAGATCAATCACGTTTCAGCTAAATCAGAATATCTTTTCCATATATACAGTATAGTCATTCATATCCGGGTGATCACATCGATATTATTTCCTAAATAACTCAATCTTGCAGACAGTTTGCATTTCACTCAACATGATATATTTTCCATATATAGCACGCAACGAGATTCCATTCACACGAAAACGTTCATAACCAGGTGATCACATAGATATTCCAGTTAAGCATAAGATCACACAAATTCAATTTTCATATAAGTTTAATTACATTCAAGCGCTTAATGGAACATTTTCACATACTTAAACATCACATAACATGCATATCGAGTTTTCTAATTTGTACCCCCCAATTTACATAATTACTTGGAATAATCAAAAGTCTCATAGTCATTTGGACCAAAAAGGTCTACAATAGTCATCTTTGTAATAATAAGCTTTGGACTAGTTGTCCTGGCCCAACCCATTGGAATAATTAAGCTGGGCTTGATTGATTATAGTAACGGGCCTATGTTTTATCTCGGGCTTTAACCAGATGGACAGTTTGAAACTGGACAGGATAATAGTGGATAAATTGGACTTATCTCACCTTATCACAGGGACGGTGGACTTTAGACACTACATCTATTCATGCAATCAGCAGCAACTGACATCAAATATAAACCACGAGTAAGACAAAGTTTGTGCGGATTTACGTCTCACTTCCAATTTCCATTAATCCCATAAGTCCAATTTATTAAAGGGTCAATTCGAAATCAAGTCCCATTAAGGGTTTGATTTCGAATTCAGACCCTATTTGAGAATTTTTTAGGTTAAATGACTCATTTTGTGTGGTGTAAAAAAATGGTATAAAAGATATATGAACTGGTATAGAATGATCGTTTTGTGTTACAAACTTTCAACATACTAATATGTCTGAACAATGAAGTGGTACAGCAGAAAATAAACTGGTATAAGATGATCATAAACTGGTACCGGATTATGATTTTGTGGTACATAATTTCAACATACTGGTATGTAAGAGCAATGAAGTGGTACTGACAGAAAATTGGTCCTTAAAACTAAATTTTTTACCAAGAGGGTCTGAATCCTAAATGATAGTTATAGGGGGTCTGAATTGAAATGCCCCTTTACTAAAAGTAAAAAAGAACAGAAGAGATTATAGATAAGTGTTAATTAAGTTTCAAGCCCAAAAGATGTTTTAAGTTAGATTTCAAGCCCCTATCAAATTTTTTTTGTAAAATTTAGAAATAAGGACCTAAATTTTGCGCAAGTGTTATACAATGTATGTGAACTGGTATCAGACTATCTTTTGTGTTATTACAGAACAATGAGTGGTACTGCAGAATAATGAAGTGGTACTGCAGAACGATGAAATGGTATTGAAAAATACTTAAGTGTATCAGGTCCTTAAAACTAAAAATTTCCTGACAGGAACCTGAAACCTGAATGAAAATTACGTGGGGCAAGACATCCACATGCTAATCAAACAAAGGGTAACTGTTGAACCCTTTTGATTTGATTCCGCCTATCCACCGCCTACTCACGCCTATAAGAAAGGGTAAATTCCTTGTCAGGCCCTGTCAGAAACTAAACTTCCTGTTCAGTACCCCTACGAAAAAATCTTCCTGTTAAGTACCCATATGCAAAAGTGGTGTGTTTAATACCCCTAAACAGTGAACGGACGAAAATACCCTTTCCTGATATTAAATTGGGCATCATACCAACTATTCTGATTATTATACCAATTGTTATTCTCATTATACCAACAAAATAATGTTAAATTGGAAATTATACCAACTATTATCGTTATTATACCAGCAGAATTGAACATAAACAGATGGTATAATCTACTCAGTTTCTGGTATAATAGCAAAAATAGTTGGTATAATCTCCAATTTTGCTGTATAAAATTAAAATAACTTTATTTATTGGTATAATAACTGAGATAGATGGTATAATAACGATAATGTATGGTATATTTTCCACAATTTATGGTATAATTGCAAAAATTAGTTGGTATATAATTCAATTTCGCTGTATAAAATTAAAATAACAATATTCATTGGTATAATAACGAAAATAGATGGTATAATCTCCTCAATTTCTGGTATAATAGCAAAATCAGTTGGTATAATGCCTAATTTTTTTTATAAATTATAATACCTTTATTTATTGGTATAATTACGAAAACAAATGGTACAATTTCCATAATTTCTAGTATAATAGCATAATCAATTAGTATAATGTCCAATTTCATTTTATAAAATTAGAATTATAATAACGTAGTATAATGTTCGAACATTTGGTATAATTTCTACAAATTTCTGGTATAATTTCAATTTTATTGGTATAATAACAAGTTTTGTTGGTATAATTCATGTGAAGTAATTTATTCAACTTCAATGGAATATGTGAGACAGGGGTATTTTCGTCTTTTTAACGCTGAAAAGACCTTTTTAGGTACTGCAGAGGAATAAATTTTCAGATAGGTACTTATAAGGAAGAAATAATCCGAGTGGTATTTAAGAGGAAGTTTAAACTTTGAGAGGGACTGATAAGGAATTAACCCTATAAAAAAGCCACGTACGTCTCTCTTTTGGCCTTTTCTCTATTTTTTTTATTTATCTTCTTTGTAATTTATAATTTATTGGATTAACGCAATCGAAAAGAAAGTTCGTTCCCTGGACACCTATCGTATACACACTGCTGAATCCGCAAGCCGTGGTATGGGTGAGGATCATCGGAGCTCGTCGTCTGTGGAGAATGGCGATTCAAATTATCATGTGAGTGATGATAACAGTAGCGGCAGCAGCAGCAACTCCAACGTGTTGGATATTTACCCTCTCAACTGTTACTACTTTGGCTCTAAAGAAGCTGTGCCGCTCAAGAGCGAGACTGTAGCTGAAAGGTTCATGCGAATGAGAGCTAAGTATGTGTGGAGCTTTTTTGGTGATTACTTGTTTCAGGGATTTTGTAATTATTGGTTGTTTTTCCCTCTGATTTTCAGTTACGATGCATATGGGATGAGGACTTCTGTGTCCGCAGTAATGATGGTTCGTAAACCGATCTATTCTTCTTTGAATCTAAAACATGTTGAGATGAGATTATGCCTAATTAAAAGGTTCGGATGAGAAGATCAATGTTTATGACAGCAGTCTCATTTGATTGTCTTGATGCAAATGGGCATTAATTGAAGTAACATCATCAGAAAGTGAGTAGTGTTAGACTAGATGAGTATTGAGACATAGAGATTACAATTACATGGAATTAGGCAGATTGCTTCGGTGTTATGTTGGGTGATTGATGATCAAGTTATTCTCTCAATCAAGATATTGGATCACATTTGACTGTTGAGTTATCTATGTGACAGGTGGAGTTGTTCAAGCACCCTCATCTTTTGTTGCTTCAAGTGAAAAACTCCATTTATAAGCTCCCCGGTGGGCGTCTACGACCTGGTGAATCTGGTAACCAATCCATCGTAATAGAATGTAATATTATTATTTATGGCCAAGCTAATAACTGCGAGTATACTTCAGAGATTGAATGCTTGAAAAGAAAGCTCGAAACTACCTTAACTGCGAGTGAGAACAGATGCGAACCTGACTGGGAGGTTAGCATCTGCATAAATAATTGCTGTAAAGCGAATTCGCTTGAAATGCAATTTATCTAATATTCGTATTCTGATTTTTCCAGGTTGCAGAATGTCTGGGAATGTGGTGGAAGCACGATTTCGAAACCCTGCTTCGCCCATACCTTCCACCAAGCAATAAGCAGCCTAAGGTTGTCTGAGATTTCCTTTTTTATCTTTTTTGGAAACATTCTTTTTGTCTCGAATTGAAGTTAACGGAAAATAATCTTTAAAGGAGTGCAATAAAGTGTTCTTGGTCAAGCTTCCAGCAAGTAGGAGATTGATCGTGCCCAAAAACTTGAGACTTCTTGCCGTTCCTTTGTGCCAACTTCACGACAACGAAGAGGTGTGAGTGAACATATAATTTCAGTTAGTGACTTCTTGGATTCTTTTTTTTTTCTTCAATTCTTTTTTTTTCGAATCGTTTGTAGGTTTATGGGCCGATAATAGCAGGAGTTCCTCAGTTGCTATCAAAGTATACTTTCAACTTTGTGGATCCATCCTGAGTAAAATTTTGAGGACATCCCATCCCATGGTTTTCTTCTCTTATATATGTGTGTTTGTGCAAGCCAAAAGCAGCTTGTAAATAAACATATATATAAGGAGGTTGAAATATGAAATTGTGAACTGCTGCTATCTGTGTATTTGTATATTGTAGTCTTTTATATGTACTTGACGCAGACAAAAGTATTTTTTACTACCCTCATAATCCTGTATTTTAGTTTTTTTTAATCCTGTATTAGTTGATTGGTGTTGCATTAACAAAATATTTTTTTACTTAATTAATAATCTAAGTGGTTGACTCACACGTTATCAACAAAGTAATCATGAGCAACTTGTGAAATAGAAATTTTAAAAGATAAGATGTTTTCAAACTCATAAAAATTCTAGAGTCGTATATGCAGTGTTGTTCCCTCACTTCAAACGATTGAATTTGTAGTTTGAAGGACTACAAACAGCATCACCCACCTTGATGCCACGTCAGAAGCGCCACGTTGGAGGTGCCACGTTGGAGGCGCCAAGTTATTCATTTGTTATTCATTTGTAGTTAGTTAGTTTGTTTCATTCAGTATGAGAAAGGATGTGTATATATATAGAAAGTAGCTGTACAGAACAAACAACAGAATACAATTTCAATCTATCAGTTTTCTATCTATCGCTGAATTCAATATGGTATCAGAGCAGTCGAATTCCTGAGGAATTGACTTGTCAATCACAACACATCGCCATTGTTCTTCCTGCTTGAATCTCACTATCAATGAGTTCAGACGATACATCAGTTAATGAAGATGATCAGAATCAAATCTCTGCAGCTGAATTGGAAGAGGATTATCAGCTGCACGGCTCTGATAATCCAGAAATGATGCTAGTATCGACGCCGCTGACGCCGCGCAACTATCTGATTTGGAAGAGTGCTATGATCGAAGCTCTTGAGGCTAAGATGAAACTTCGATTTGTCGATGGCACCTATAAGAAGCCTGCTGATAATTCGCCTATGATCAGAAAATGGAGGAAGGTGAATAGCATGATAACAGGGTGGATCAAGAGCTCGATTTCTAAAGAAATTGTAAGCAGTTTCATGTTTATACGTGACGCAGAGCAACTTTGGAAAGAAATCGAAGAACGGTATGGAGCTTCAAATCTCTCACTGGTATTTGAGATTAAACGCGAAATATCACTGGTAAAGCAAGGAAACCTATCAATTGTTGAGTATTATAACAAAATCCGGAATCTATGGGATCAATTGGATCAGCTGAGACCTCCGATTGCTGCCCAAGGAACCGTCAAAGTCCAAATTGAAGAGAGGGAAACAGAGGATCGATCAATGCAGTTTCTGATGGGATTGAATGATACTTATGAGGCCGAGCGGAGTCAATTGTTGTTCCTTGACAAATTACCCTCTGTAAACAAGGTATATGCTATGATCAACAAAGCTGAAAAGCATAGGGAAGTGACAGTACTGATGAACACGCCGAGTGAAGATGTAGCTATGATGGTGAAGAATTTCAGTCAGAAAGGTAATTCAGACTCCAGCACTTTGACAAGGAATGATAGGAGTAATCTGACCTGTAATTACTGCAAGAAGATAGGCCATCTGAAGGAGAATTGCCACAGACGCAATATTGACAAAAGCAGTCTTACTTGCACTCACTGTAAAAGGACTGGACATCTCAAGAATGAGTGCTTCAAATTGCATGGATTTCCTGACTGGTACCCGGGCAAGAAGGGATCCAATCTCAACAATCCACGAGCTAATGCTGTATCTGATGAAAATAACTGCCAAGGCATTAATCCTCAATCAAATGACAACAACCTGCAGATCTTGCAATCTGTGATGATGAATATGATGAAGCAAGAAATGACCAAGTTACTCAAAGGGAAACAAGCACCAGATGGGGAGAATTCTGTCAACTTTGCTCACTTTGAAGACTTCGCAGGTAGCTTTGTACTCCCTAATCTTGATTGTTTAAAGTCTGATGGTGTAAATGATGGGTTCTGGTATGTTGATACTGGAGCATCAAGTCACATGTGCAGAAACTTGACTGTGATGATCAGCCATAAACCTGTCAGCTGCTTTACACCAATTTATCTCCCGGATGGATCTTTAAAACCAGTCTCTCATGTTGGACATGTTGCACTGTCTGAGAATCTGCTCCTTAGAAACTGCTTATGTGTTCCCAGTTTTAAGTACAATCTGCTTTCAGTCAGAAAATTAACTCTTGACAGCAACATCCGTTTGGAGTTCTTTGCTCATTGCTGTGTCTTGTATGATTTATAGAGTAACAGAGTTCTGGGTGTGGGGAAGATTTCGAACAACCTCTATGCTGTTGATCATCATTCATTTACACAACAGGCCATTGATGGATTTAAGAGATTTTACAATTCATATATGTTATCTTTAACACAGCCTAGAACTATTGTTCCAAATAAGGCATTTGTTGCTGTTTCTATCAATGATTGGCATTCAAGACTAGGACATCCGTCTTTAGTTGTCATGAAGCATCTACCAAAATCTGTTATCAACTCTCATGATTGTGTTGATGTCTCCAACTGCAATATCTGCCCTTTAGCCAAACAGCAGCGAGGGCCATTTCCCACTAGCCATATACAAAGTATGCAGCCGTTTGATCTGCTCCACATTGACATTTGGGGTCCATATCGAGTATCCACACACAATGGCTGTCACTACTTCTTGACAATTGTTGATGATTTCAGTCGATTTACATGGATTTTCCTGATGAAACACAAGACCCAAGTCTTCACTACTCTGAAGTATTTCATTTCATATGCTTCTACACAGTATGATAGCCTTGTCAGAATTATCAGAACAGATAATGGGCAAGAGTTCCTAGGGACGGAGTGCCAGGAAATGTTTCTGAATAAAGGGATAGTCCATCAAAAATCTTGCCCATACACCCCCAGCAAAATGGGGTTGTTGAAAGAAAGCACAAGCATATACTACAAGTAGCTCGGGCCATTCTCATTGAATCAAGACTGCCTAAGGGTTTCTGGGGGGAAGCAACACTGACTTCTGTGCATATTATCAACAGGTTGCCCTCCAAGCTGCTCCATTGGAAAACTCCTTTTGAATTACTGAACAATAAGGCCCCAGATTACTCTCATCTGCGAAAGTTTGGCTGCCAAGCTTTTGCAGTTAACAACACTCCTTCCAAAGACAAGTTTGATGCTCGATCATTTGCAGGCATCTTCGTAGGATACCCTGTTGGCCAAAAGGGATACAAAGTATTCTGTCCAGATTTGAGGAAGACGATTGTATCAAGGGATGTTGTCTTTCATGAGGCTATATTCCCCTCTGTATCTGTACCAAGCGATGAAGTTGTTCTCCCCAATTTTCTTCTTGGTGATCCTTGAATCACTCACAGATGCTGCGCCAATCATGGATCCTTCACCGGCAATTTCACAGCAAGATTCTCCAGATGCAACCATCTCTGCTGATAATTCTGAGAATATAGTGCTTCATCTGGACAATGCTGATGAATCTGTGCCATCTCTACCGAGGATCAGCACTCGGACTCGACAGAAACCTCCTTGGCTGAAGGATTTCATTACAACCAATACATGCACAGAAACACTTATGGCTGATCATGCAAAATTTATGGCTAACCTATCTGTTTTCCAGGAGCCTGATAATTATCATCAGGCTAGAACTAATCAGCAATGGGTCGATGCGATGAACACAGAACTGCAAGCTTTAGAGAGCAATGACACCTGGGAATTATGTTCTCTGCCGCAAGGTAAGAAATTAATTGGATGCAAATGGGTATATAGGGTCAAGTGTAATGCAGATGGCTCTGTTAATCGATATAAGGCGCGGCTGGTCGCAAAAGGATTCACCCAAGTTGAAGGCGAAGATTACACTGAGATTTTTTCACCTGTGGCTAAAATAGTGACTGTGAGAATCCTTCTTGCTATTGCTGCTGTTAAGAGCTGGAATTTGCACCAATTGGATGTAAATAATGCCTTCTTACATGGGCATATTGTTGAGGATGTCTATATGCGACCACCACCTGGCTACACACGTGCTCAACCGGGACAAGTTTGCAAGTTAAAGAGATCTCTATACGGATTAAAACAGGCTTCTCGCCAATGGAACGAGGAGTTCACTTCTAAGCTCAGAAATTATGGTTTTGTGCAATCCGAGCATGATCATTGTCTTTTTACTTTACTCACAGAGACTTGTCATACATTTCTTTTGGTTTATGTCGATGATGTTCTCATCATGGGCTCGGATGATTCAATTGTGCAGCAGATCAAAGATTTCCTAGACGAGGCCTTCACCATCAAGGATCTTGGTCTGGCAAAATACTTTCTGGGCATGGAGATCATTCGGTCTTCATCTGGAATTCATCTTAACCAAGGAAAATACATCACAGACATTTTAAGAGACACACATATGTTGGATTGTGCTTCTGCTTCTACTCCTCTACCAGGTGGCTTTCAGTTCACATCTATTGATCAAGATACTACCCCTGTGCTCTCAGATCCCTCTCAGTTTCGCAGACTCATTGGGCGGCTATTATATCTGAATTTTACTCGGCCAGATGTTACTTATACAATTCAGCAACTCAGTCAATTTGTTCATTCACCTCATCTCTCTCATTGGAAAGCTGCTCAACATGTTCTGAAATACCTTGCTGGAAGTCTCTCTGATGGTCTCTTCTATCCCAGAAACTCATCTCTGCACCTCTCAACATTTTGTGATGCGGATTGGGGGGCATGTAAGACCTCTCGACATTCTCTTACAGGTTACTGCATATTTCTTGGTCATAGTCTTATTTCCTGGAAAACAAAGAAGCAAACAACAATCTCTTGCTCTAGTGCGGAATCTGAGTATCGAGCTATGGCTTCTACTGTCAAGGAGCTGCGATGGGTATCTTATATTCTGTCCCATCTTCGTCTCTCTGAATCTAATCCCATACCACTATATTGTGACAACAAAGCTGCTATCCACATCACTTCTAATCCCGTATTTCACGAACGCACTAAACACATCGAAATAGATTGCCATATGGTTCGAGATTTATTCAAGAAAGGATTTGTTCTGCCCTGCCATGTTCCCTCTGCTCTAAATGTTGCTGACATTTTCACAAAATCTTTGGCTGCTCCTCTGTTTTTCAAGCTCATGTCCAAGCTGAGCATGACTTCGATCCTCGCTCATCTTGAGGGGGGGGTGAAGGACTACAAACAGCATCACCCACCTTGATGCCACGTCAGAAGCGCCACGTTGGAGGTGCCACGTTGGAGGCGCCAAGTTATTCATTTGTTATTCATTTGTAGTTAGTTAGTTTGTTTCATTCAGTATGAGAAAGGATGTGTATATATAGAAAGTAGCTGTACAGAACAAATAACAGAATACAATTTCAATCTATCAGTTTTCTATCTATCGCTGAATTCAATATAGTTGATAAAAGAAATCAATGAATGAGTGAAACTTGATTACTCATAATCTCAATTATGGCCATAAGAACATCAGGTAACTAAAAAAGCTCAATTTATCTTCTTATAGAGTCTCATCTCCCTACGCCCATTCATCAAGAACCTGAACTTTTCTTATAGGACTATTGCAATGATAATGCAAAAAAAGGAAAAAAAAATAGACTATATTCACTTCCAATCTTACTTGAAACTCAAACTTAAATTAGTTGTTAGTTTCAACGCAAAAGATGAGTTTGAAGTTTAAAAGTTGCACGACAAGTCCTTTATTTATTTATTATTATTAAAACACCCCTTTAATTTTCTATTATTTTTTATTTATAGGAATATATAAGTTAATAATTATTTTGACAAATATGAACAATAAACTTTACTATTAATTTTATTAAATATATTTGGTAGTTGGGTTTAACATAGAATCGTCATTTGTTATGAAAATATTTAAAGTATGTGGGTCATATTAAAGTTAGTGTTAAAGATAATATTACATATTAGTCTCTTGATGGAAATGAGTTTAACATTTGGTGAAAAATTATTGCATGTTGAGTTTGCGTATGCGTTTGAGTTTGAGTATGAGTGTTTCGGTTGGATATGGTCTTACAAAACCTAAACTAATCAAAAGATAAAGACCCTAAAAAATCTCACTAACCATAAATCCAACATAAGCAAACAAAGATATTAGATATGGTGCCACTAGGGGTGTTCATTGGTCGGTTCGGTTCAGTTTTTTTTTTCAAATTTCGGTTCGGTTTTTCGGTTTTCGGTTTTACGTATACTTAATCCGATATCCAAACCATTCTAACTTGGTTCGATTCGGTTTCTCATAATTCGGTTCGGTTTTTTCTGTTTGGAATTTAATATCTGCAAAAAAATATTATGAGCTGAAAATACATAAAACCATTTATGGTTATTAAAAACCAAGGAAGATTTACGGAACCTGATATGTAGCAAAATAATTCAAAGGTCCAAATAAAACAACATGAAAGTGGAACAAAATCCAACCAAAATATAAAAACATTCATCTGAAGATACTATAAATTATTTGGGAGAAAAATAGTATTTGATTGGTGAGGAAAACATTCACCTAAAAATGGAAAAAAGTATACCAATGAAATTATATTTACTGTGTTGTTTACGTTATGGGAGAAAAACAAATACTTTGATATTTTTTATATTTTTAATATGGTATGATAATTTCAGTTCGGTATTACGTATGCTTAATCCGATATCCGAACCATTTTACTTTGGTTCGGTTCGATTTTTAACAATTCGGTTAGGTTTTTTTCAGTTCCGGTCTTTTCGGTTCGGTCGGTTTTTTTTTCGGTTTTTCGGTAAATTTGAACACCCCTAGTGTCCACCTACCGTGAGCAACCACCACTTTCGTCGATCCTCTCATATATGATGTCTTCCCTCTTCGATACAACGATTTTGAAGTAGATTCATCATTGCGTATAATTTATCCGATTAATGACTTAGAAGCTATGCTACTTTCGTTATTGTTTAGTTTAATAGAGATGACAAAAGTAACTTAGGACAATAATAGGCTTATAGGGTCATCATTACAATATGCCATAGATTACGATGAAGAACTACTATTCATTTCTCCATTTCCCACTTATAACTTATAAGTATTAATATATGCGACCAGCGTCCATGTTGTACTAACAATTTGATGGGTTAAACGACTTGACCAAAATTATTGTTTTTCAATGTTAGGGGGAATTTTGCGGAATTCGATGGGAAAAAGAAAAGTGTAATGATACGGCACTCGAAGCGTAACGTATAATGGTTTGATGCTTATCATTACACTTTTTCTCGTTTTCCACATTGAATTATGCCGTACCGAACGCACTCTTAAAGTTGGAATCAACAGATCGTTCTATCGAATTGAAAACAGTGAAAATTTGAACAGTTCACAGTCCATTATGTCTTATCTATGTGAAATAATCAACCGAAGTCCTTAACTGATTTAATCCATCATTTTATTCCATCCTACAATAACGTTCATAGAGGCGTTTTCCGCCACGATCTTAAAAATAATATATTATAAAGTGTCAAAATTCTTTTTTTTTTTTCCTATTATTGGTTTAATCAGCCACTAGTCCTCCCTCCTTAGGTCATCTCCAACCGAAAAACCCAATTATAAACTCATTTTGCAGTAAATGTCACATCAAATAGTAATTCAACTCCAACCATTAAACTCATTCTCAAACTCAAAAGAATATTCTTAGAATATGCTCTTTCACATTAATTTTTACTACTTTTCTATATTAATCACATATTTTATCATATTACATATTAGACCCACTATTATTTTAATTCGATTTGGAAAAATGCATAATTTTTTTATAAATTGATGAAAGGTACACATAAAACCTGAAAACATAAATAATAATTAGAAAATAAAAATTACAATAAATAATAATTGGAAAAAATGCATAACTTTTTTATCGTTTTCTGTCACTACATTATTTTTAAATTTCATAATTAAAATTAAATAAATTTAGCTCGATTGCTATTCACCGCCCCCTTTTTCCTAGTCACCGCCCCCTAAAGGGCTGGAAAAAGACGATTTTGCCCTTATGATATTTAAATTAATTTAAAAAGAGAAAATTATAATAAACAATAAAAATATCTATTTAAAGCTCTGTCCAGACAACACTTTTCAAATCACATATCGAAAATCAGACAAAAACAAAAAAAATACTGAAATCGCAATGGATCGCCGACAGGGACCAGGAAAGGGAAAGGGCCTATTTTCACGACTGGTAAGCCAAATTAACGTAAAACATTGTTCGAATTTCGGCTCGACCGAAAAAAAAAAAAAAAATTCGACCGAAATTTTATTTCGGTCATTGCAGTACTGACCGAAACATGATTTCGGTCTGTACTGTAACGACCGAAAATTGATTTCGGTCGAATTTTTTTTTATATATATTAATTATTTTGATTATTTATTTATATTATTTATTTGGATTATTTATTTGTATATTTTATTTGGATTATTTATTTGTATTATTTATTTGGATTATTTATTTGTATATTTTATTTGGATTATTTATTTTTATTATTTATTTGGATTATTTATTTGTATTATTTATTTGGATTATTTATTTATATTATTTATTTGGATTATTTATTTGGATTATTTATTTGTATATTTTATTTGTATTTTTTATTTGGATAATTTATTTTTATTATTTATTTGAATTATTTATTTGTATATTTATATTCGAAATGCAAACAAATATTGAAAACATATATAAAATCCGTCCGATACAATAAAAGATAAAAAAAACAATAGCAACAGCGTCAAGGGGTCTGGCGCCACCGGTCGTTGATGTCATTCAGCCTGTCTCGGAACTCGTCCGTACGCGTCGTTTCACCACGATGCAGACTGGCTAGCATGTCCGAACTCAAGCTGTACATCGTGCTGTACCACTGCACATAGCAATAATACGTACGATTACACATATAAATATAAACAAAAACGACATAAGATTTAATTACGTACGTAGTCGGCGTGGCTGCGCGGGGGTATGCATGCCGATGAGGATCCCTGCTCCGTCGAAAGCAGGCGAGGATGAGAATGCATCTCATACCAGTCCATGTACCCTCCAACGGTTTCACCAAGGTACTCCGTGGTGGCACGATTGAGGTACGAGAGGTTGAGGATGGAGGCGTACGGGAACTGACGCCAAGCATGTTCTGCTGCATCGACAGAATGATGCACCTTATACCTCGTCGGGTCTGCTGGCATGACCGCCTTCCGTGGCGGATTCATCGGCGGCGGGATGATCTGCACGTACCCCAACTGGCGCAACACTCTCGAGGGCGAGTAGGGCTCTACGATGTCGCGATATATAACCCATCCCATGAAAATCGTCCTCAGCTGCTGCGACATTGGATCGGGACCGTACGGCAGCCAAGCAACCTGAAAACATTTAAAAAATTGTATATCGTCCCACGAAAATATAGACTTAAATTGTTAAGATACCTCGCTTGCAGACATGACATCTATCTGACGGCGGATAGCAATCAAGCGGTGGACCGTCCGCTCTGGCTGACATACAGACCACATGCGTGATCGTGCCTCGCCAGGCTCCACATGATGGGGGAGACGGTGTGGGCGGAAGCATGGGAAGTACTCGTAGATCCACGCCTGCAGTAACGAGAGGCACCCAGCTAATCCCCTCGCATCCGCCCTGCTTGCCATGCCAAGCCGGCGATAAAGGTAAGCGAGAACGGCCGAACCCCACGAGTAACCACTGGCAGAGGGCAACGACCGGTAGAACTCGTGCATGATGTCCGGCTTCACCCGGCTCCCGCTCTTGTCGACGAACAGCGTCGACCCCAGCAGAATCCACAACCAAGCGATGGCCTGCAACCCCGCCGGCCGCCTCTCCAACATCTGCTGCATCACGTCGTTAATCAGAAGCCCACCGCCTCTCCAACCCTCCCTGAGCGCGTCCGCGGAGATGCCCATAATCTCCCTCGCCGCCATCTTCTGGTCGCCGGCGTCTGGTGTCCCCGATACCGTCGTCCCGTCGATCGGGATACGCAGGATCTGCTCGACGTCGTGGAGCATGATCGTCATCTCCCCCGACGGCATGTGGAAGGTGTTCGTGTCTGGATGCCAGCGCTCCACAAAAGCGCTGAGTAGAGGCTGGTCCAACTGACCCATCATAGCATCCGTGAGGTGCGCAAGCCCCGTGCCATCGATCTGGCTCTGCGTCTCCGGCGGGAACTTGGAGTACCAATTCTTCAGCTTCCCAAGCACTAACGCCCGCTGCTCGCACCTCAGCAGGGGTCTCTCCTCCTCACCCGTCCAGATGCGGGGCGCGATGTGCCCCAGATAACTACGGATCACCTCGTCATCATATGGACCGCCGGGCTGTGGCCCCTGCACCCTCCACGAATCGTCATCTGTGACCCTGGAGCGCTTGCTCCCTATTTCATTTTTCACGAATAACGCAAAAATAAATTTAATTTCTTTTACGTATTTTAAGACACGACATCGCATGTCAGTTTATAGAGGAGAATGGAATTACCTGAGGAGGCCGGTGGCAGATCGTCGCCGGATGACTCAAACGATGCTCCATCATCCGGCACACCATGATCCGCATGCGGATTGTAATCCGCATATACGGACTGCGAAGCAGCTGCTCGCTGTCGCCTCTCCTCCAACGGAGGGGGTCTACTGCTTCCTCTGGGTAGGGTCTTTCCACCCTTGGTCTGTATCCAAATAAATAATCCAAATAAATAATCCAAATAAATAAATAAATAATCCAAATAAATAATACAAATAAATAATCCAAATAAATAATAAAAATAAATAATAAAAATAAATAATCCAAATAAATAATCCAAATAAATAATACAAATAAATAATCCAAATAAAATATACAAATAAATAATCCAAATAAATAATCCAAATAAATAATATAAATAAATAATCAAAATAATTAATATAAAAAAAAAATTCGACCGAAATCAATTTTCGGTCTGTACAGACCGAAAATTGATTTCGGTCACTACTGTACCGACCGAAACTTGATTTCGGTCGGTACTGTACTGACCGAAATCAATTTTCGGTCGTTACAGTATAGACCGAAATCATGTTTCGGTCAGTACTGCAATGACCGAAATTTTATTTCGGTCGAATTTTTTTTTTTTTTCGGTCGAGCCGAAATTCGAACAATGTTTTACGTTAATTTGGCTTACCAGTCGTGAAAATAGGCCCTTTCCCTTTCCTGGTCCCTGTCGGCGATCCATTGCGATTTCAGTATTTTTTTTGTTTTTGTCTGATTTTCGATATGTGATTTGAAAAGTGTTGTCTGGACAGAGCCTTAAATAGATATTTTTGTTGTTTATTATAATTTTCTCTTTTTAAATTAATTTAAATATCATAAGGGCAAAATCGTCTTTTTCCAGCCCTTTAGGGGGCGGTAACAAGTAAAAGGGGGGCGGTAAATAGTAACTCCCTAAATTTAGTGATGATGAGTAATAGTTGTATAATAATGATAATAATAATAATAATAACAAAAAGAATAATAATAGCATAGTAATGATAATAATAATAACAAAAATAATAGTGTAATAATAATAATAGCAATTATAATAATCATCATAAAAACAAACCATAATACTTAGACTTAATATAATTAAAAAACATTTTGGCGAAAATGTAATTTTACTAGGACTTTACGGTAATTAAGTAACATTTTGGAGCAAAAACTAATTATATCAAACTTTTAGGTACATGAACAGTAAAAACGAAAAATGGGTTTGAGAAGAAAAAAAAATCCTCAATCGCATTTTGGGTTGCATTTTGCAGTTCGGTTGGGAGATTTTTCTACCTATTTTGCAGTTTGGAGTTCGGGTGGAGAAGGTCTTAGACCAAAGGCAACAAAGGACTAGTGGCGGGTGAGGTAAATCAAGCAGGTAACAAACTGTTTATTAGAGGAAAAAAAATAGAGCAACCAAAGAAAAGTCTGTTCTATTCTATGCCAAGAGAAGAGAAGTGTCTTGGCATTTTCCTCGCTCTCTCTCTAAAAC
The DNA here is from genome assembly GCA_027422505.1 of Craterostigma plantagineum. Lineage (NCBI taxonomy): Eukaryota > Viridiplantae > Streptophyta > Magnoliopsida > Lamiales > Linderniaceae > Craterostigma > Craterostigma plantagineum. The sequence goes on along the minus strand of JAPQWV010000003.1, from coordinate 26,064,938 downwards.
TGATAAACGTCACATTATTGTGTTGAATTACAACACTACACTCCACTCAGCTTGCTGCCCTCTTTCGGCGCATCTTCTTCAAAGGGAAAAAAAAAGGACCAGATTATAAAATCTTTTATTCACATATACACGTCGTAGTTCGCCCAATGTCTCAAACCTACCTTTTGCCTCTAGTCTAGATTTCTTCTCCTTCGCAGTTCGTCCAAAACCCATAGAAGAGGAGATATGAAGAAAGGGGCACTGGCACCTATCCTTAAGCTCAATTTGCCTCCTCCCGATGAAACCTCTCTCTCCAATTTCCTGTAATTGTTTTCCGTCTTTTCTTCTCTTTACGAAAATTCCTTCTTTTTCGGGTGGATTTGAGTTGGAGCCTTTTTTTTTTTCTTTTGCAGAACGGAATCAGGGACCTTCATGGATGGCGATCTGCTGGTTAACAAGGACGGTGTTCGAATCGTGTCCGAAAGCGAAGTTGAAACTGTATGACCATAAAAATTCTTGTCAAGTTTCGTGGGTTTACTTATACATCAAACTCGTGTCTTGTTAGTTTTTGCTTCAGTTAATGATTTTTAGGAGATAGGGTAGTTTTGGCTTTGGGCAATGATGGAAAATTTATGTACCGACTATGTTTCTCAGCCAGCGTTGATACAGCCATCTGATAACCAGTTGAGCTTAGCTGACTTTGAAGCAGTCCGAGTTATTGGTAAGGGAAATGGTGGAATTGTGCGCCTCGTGCAGCATAAATGGACCGGGCAGTTCTTCGCTCTTAAGGTATTTGAAAGATTGCTCCTAGAGTTCTTCTGAGTCCGTAATTAGCCTCTTCAGATTATTGTTCAACTGTTTGTGCCCCGATAAGTATGTGTTTTCCAAAGTTGATTTTAGCAACGAGGTCACTTGCAATCTTCACTTCGCTATCAATATCAGGTCATCCAAATGAACATTGAAGAGTCCGCACGCAAGAATATAGCACAAGAGCTGAAAATAAATCAGTCCTCTCAATGCCCCTATGTCGTAGTTTGTTATCAATCTTTCTATGATAACGGTGCAATCTCCATTATACTGGAATATATGGATGGTGGATCCCTTGCAGATTTCCTGAAGAAGGTTAATAAGATTCCAGAACCCTATCTTGCTGCTATCTGTAAACAGGTGATGCACAAGCACATCTTTTTTCATTTTTTTTCCTTTTCTCGTTTCGTTTTCTTTTATTTCCCGTGCTCTTACAGTTTAGGTTTGCTTTGCCCAGTGAAGCTTTATACTTAAACCTTGCTCGTTATCAAACTGTTTGTAGGTACTAAAAGGCCTCTGGTACCTTCATCATGAAAAGCATATCATTCACCGTGATTTGAAGCCGTCAAATTTACTAATAAACCACAGAGGTGATGTCAAGATCACCGACTTTGGTGTCAGCACGATTCTGGCGAACACGTCTGGTCAAGCTAATACCTTTGTTGGCACTTACAATTACATGTCGGTGAGTATCAATGAAATTTATAAATATCTTTCCTGTTTCGAGCTTTATTAATCTAACATTCATCAGCATATCGGCAGAGCTGATTTTGCCTTGGAGTTTTAAAACTTGTGTTTTTTATTACCTTTTTTTATGTTGTGCCTCCTATAGCCGGAGAGAATCATTGGAGGCAGCCATGGGTATAAAAGCGACATATGGAGCCTCGGTCTGGTTCTGCTCGAGTGTGCCTTGGGACAGTTCCCTTACTCCTCACCACAGCCCGGAGGATGGGTAAACGTGTACGAGCTTATGGAAACCATTGTCGATAAACCAGCACCTCAAGCACCTTCCGATCTATTTTCTCAGGAGTTCTGTTCATTTATTTCTGCATGGTACAATCTCTTTAAGTTGATAAACAAGTTGTTCAAGAGCTTTTTTGTTCATATAGGAACAGTTTTAGTTCAATATTAGCCTAATTCGTTAAATTTCTGCAAAAATATTTTGCCATCTTGATTCCTAGCATTTAAATCTGATTTTTTTTTTCTATTTTCCTTGGATTGACTTTGTAAGTGTGCAAAAAGAGCCTAAAGAGAGGCTCTCAGCTAACGAGCTTATGGTACTGCCTTTTGATCCTTTATCCTTTTCCTTTTTATCTATAGTTCACTTCATTCAAGAAATCCTTGTTTATTGGATCTGATTTCGTATTCAATTCAGAGTCATCCCTTTATAAGCAAGTACGACGATCTTGAGGTTGATCTATCGGTGTACTTCACCAGCGCTGGTCCTCCATTAGCCACATTCTAGATAAAAAGGTAAGGTTGTTGTGCACATACATACGTCATGCTTCTTCATTATTATTCTTTATCCGAGTTATCATCTGTTCTTCTTGTACATGTTGGTGCATGTTTTGCTGCGCGTGTGTAGTTACGAGAATTTGATGATTGTGTTTGTAAATATGTTCACGCCAGGCAGCCTTTTGATTCTTCAACACAAAAGTAAGTACCAGCGATCTTTTGCTACTGTGGGAAAATAAGATGATGCTTGCCCCCCTCCCTTTCAAGTTGTTTCTTGTCGAGACGATCAAACAGTCATCTATGTATGTTTGTAAAGCAATTTCGTCTCTTTTAGTAGGAGATAAAGAGTATATACACGTCTCTATGTTGTGGATTCAGTCAAAGGCTTAACTCTTGCGCTTGTAATCAATTATTGTGTAATAATAAACAAGATTTCATGTATTTCTAATGCCGAAGAAGCAAAGCTAAGCTTATGCACCCTATCATCAAGAAGTTAAATGTGAACTGTTATAGAACTAAAATTATCAGTCATAGTTGAAAAAGAGCTTGTTTCGATTAGAAGCCAGCCAAAGCTAAGCAAATTACAAAGGGCTTTTTTCGGATAATCATGTAATTATTATTAGATCTTCTTTTTGAACTTTCTGTGGGGTTTCAAGTCGACGACTATGACGGAGATGTTGTCTAGGCTTCCCCTTTGGAAAGCGACCCTCGAGAGGTAGTCCGAGGCATCTTGAGAGGCGGGATCGATCCCATCATCACCATCATCATCATCGTCGTCATCGTTTTTTCCTCCTTCGATAGAAGAATGAATTTTGTTGTCAGTTGTTGAGTACCGTTTGTGCCAAACCAGTAAGCGCCTGCGAGCCAAGTCGCAAGCCTCCTCCTGACTCATCACATCCCAAAGCCCGTCGCTCGCAATGATTAGGCACTCGTCTTGCCTGCTTCGTGGGACCAACATCACTTCTGGGTCTGCTATTACGTACGGCCTCAACAGTCTATCTCCTACCCTCAGTTAAGACGACGAAGAAGAAGACGATGAAAAAAATTTGTATAATTACTTAATTACAAGCGAATGTTTGTTGTTTGCCGAGATTAAAGAACGTACCAATGGATCTCGACACTGCAAGAATGCCAGAAACACGACACCCGTCCCAGTTTATGATTCTCCCTCCCGCAGCTTCTATCCTTTCATGTTCGTCCTCCCTATTCGGCTGATAAGATCAAACATTAGCAAATTAGGCGACGGCAATAACCAAACACAGAAAAAAAATCTTTTTTTTTTCTTTGGGTTGATCGGCCCGGAAAACCCTGGTCGGGAGACCAAGTAAGACCCATGACTCAGCACAATAGCCTGCTAGCCGTGTCAATCAGTTCAACCACACTAGTTCAGGTCCATGTGCGACGGACTCACTCGAGAAAGTACTCGCAAAGAGAATCCATATGGGATGGGACCTCTGCCAAATAATTCGATTCAAGTCTCTGATTATATCGTTTCTATTTTCATTCGACACGACAGACAACTTGATTGATAATATCCATACGATACTTGAGGCCCCAACCTTGATCAGTTTTATTCGGTTTTCTATAACTCTCTACCGTTTCTTTTACATACGAAGCAACACAGAGTTTGATTGATAGTAACCACACAGAAGGCATTGAAACACCGAAAAAAAGGGGAAACTTACTTTATGATCTACGGACAAAGCCATGGGCACCTTCCCGTGATTCAGGACCGCCCGCGAATCTCCACAGTTGGCCACGATTATGTGCGTAGAGCATACGATGACCACGACGGCGGTGGACCCCACAGAGTCGGGAGCGACAGGTGGATTCTGATGGACGTATTTCCCGTCGACTACCCTCTCAAATCCCCCGACTTCGTCGTCCATTCTCCTAAAGCATTTCAAGAACACCTTCTGCCATAGCTCCTTCAAACTGCTCCTTTCTATGTCAGCATTTTGCTCGATCTCCTCCGCTAAAGCCAAGTGAAGGTGTTCTCTGCAATAATCAGCAACCTATGCTCGCAAAGAAGGAAAATATCACATCTTAAAACAATACGAAATAAAGCATTCGAATAAGTTGCTACCTGAAATCCTCCGTGCCCGTCGTAAACTGCAAACAAATGCCCAGTTAAGTCTTGATAAAACGCGCCGTCCCTAAGCATTAGGGAAGGGATCTTAAGAAACTGAGGTATGGCAATTGCGTAATCTTCCATTTCGGCCCTTCGTCCGCGGAAGGAAGTGAGGCCCCAAAGGGGTCGAGCGCTACTTCTCACTGCATTGATCCCTTTGGAAACCTCGAGAAGAGAGGTCGAAAACGTTCTTTTAGGCGCTAATAGTGCTACTCTAGTAGACGAGCCTCCATTGATTTTGTTGCTGTTGTTGTCATCATCAACATCCATGGAAATGAGGTCATCCTTGGACTTGTTATTAAGGTTGTTGTTAGTGTGTTGGTCTTCGACAAGTTTTGTCGCGGAATTAGGGATCATTCGAGGTGGTAATAAAGGTGGCTTGTAGGTCATGGGTGATGATGATGATGACGAAGACGATGGTGGTTCAGATAATAGGCTGTTTCTTCTTCCTCTTATTTCTGATGCTGATGATGATGATGATGTCATCATGAGCTCATGAACTACGCATGATATGTCCGAGCAAGTTCGAGAAATCTTCGAGTCCTCGCTGATCAGATTCGGAATTTGAGAAATTATTTCACCCATTTTTATTTTTTGGAAAAAAGAAAGATGTTTTAGGCAGTTCTTTGTTATAACAAAAACATTCACACAGCTGCCCGAATTTGTACCTAATCCAGAAACAAAAGGAGAAAAAAAAACCTAATTAGGGGATAGAAGAATCAAGCACAAAAGAATCCGCGACAGATAAATGCAGGGAAATTTCAAGACAAACAAAAGGTCTTTTTCTTTCAATTGTTTATCAAGAAATCATCGACCCACGTGATTCAGAATGTATTAAAAGAACTTACTAGGATCATTAGAAAGAGCTTGAGAAGACAAGTGTGATGGTGCCCTTCAGGGAAAACGTGGGACAGATCTCCGAGCTAAACATGAACCCCAGAATACAAGGAAGGAAAAGAAATAATAAAAAAAAGAGGGTAATGATAATCTGATGACCCACTCGTAAATTTAAAACGAATTCTTTCTCAATCTCAACCTCCAAGTGTTAAAATTCAAACCTTTAGATCAACACGTCACCCCCACCCTTGAGTTGAGACCCCGTAAAAGAGAAGCTCTAGTGAATAAAGAAGATAGAGGGACACCTAAGCGTTTTCTGGATGGACAAACAAGTCAGTGCTTGGATATTAATTTTTTATTACACACATCAACGCATATTTAATGCCCCCAATAAAAGTTGGCGAAGGAAGACCAAGCAATTCCTTTGATTAAATTAATACTCAATCATGCAAAAAGGGCAAGAAAGGTAAGTTGCTTAACGTGTTAAAGCGGTGCTGGCAAAGTGATTCATCGGCCTGAAAGGGAGAGTTTTATTATTATCTTTTTTTTTTTTCTCGAAGCCAGACAAATAACCCATGTATGTGTCGTCGATCGAAGGAAAATATACTCTCGATCAAACAGAACAAACTTTGGATATTATATCACTGTGGGGCCCACGCGACAGACATGTGTCCAATTACGTGTTACTCGAACAATATATATTTCTTTTTTTTCTTTTAATGTGTATTTTATTCGGTTTTGGTTGAATAATTGCCTCTTGAAACTTGTGGCGTCCACAGACCTCACTCCACGATTTTTGGCCCTGATCTTTCACGAAATTGTAATTTAGTCAAGTCTTATATTCGATTTTCCTCATCTGAAAAATATTAAAAATTAATTTCAATTTGGGTAACTACATGTCATAGACTCATATATAACAACAAATTTCGATTTACCGAAATTTATTTTGAAAAATATGAAATTAGTAATTTATTCCTATTATTGAGATATTGATCCTGAACAAAATGTTGTCGAAAATGGATTAAAATAACAATTATATCAATAGGGCATCTAATTAGAAAGGCTATCTTCAACCGAAAAACCTATTCTCAAACCCAAAATGCAGTAAATATCACTTCAAAAAGTAATTCTTCTTCAACCATTAAACCCATTTTCAAACTCAAAGTGAATATTCTAATAATATTCTTTTCCACACCAAATTTACAACTTTTCAATATTACCAATGTATTTTACAACTTTACAAATTAAACAATAATTACCCCAAAAAATTAAACAATGATCTTATTTTAAATTCAATAAAATATTATTATTAGTACAATAATATTATTTTAATGTACAATAATATTATTTTAAATTCAATAATATTATTCGTACACTAATATTATTTTAAAATCAATATTAAAAATAAATTATAAAAAGACAATTATATATTAGTGTGAGAAGTGAAATTTAATTAGTTTTTAGCTAGTATAATGGTGAATTTTAATTAGTTTTTTAGCTACTATAATGGCACTTAAGGTAATTATTAGCTTTAAGGGGCTTATTTGCAAGAGTTGAAAAATTCTCGGTACATGAACAGTGCAAACCGAAATTTGGGTCCAAAGGAGAGAGAAAATCACGTATTCCTATTTTAGGTATAGGAATTGGTGTCCATTGGATCATATTTTTGTGTTTTTACTGGATAATAAGTCTCCATTGGAGATGGCCTAAGGGGATTTCAAAGGACGCTATTATTAGCATTCCATTGGAGGTTTGGAATTTGGGGTTCACCAACCAATCGCCAAACACCACGACAAAGGTCGGGGGTGCTACACCCCGCTCTACTCTGCGGGCCACTGTTCACCCACGATCCCTCATTATTTTTGTGTGTTTTGTTCTTTACTTTTGTAAAAGGGTAAATTCCTTATCAGTCCCACTTGAAGTTTAAATTTCCTCTTAAGTACTCCTCGAATTATTTCTTCCTGTTCAGTACCCTTCTGTTAAAAGTTTCCTGTTTAATACCCAAAAGGCTTGAAAAGACGAAAATAACCCTTCCTTAAGGATTTAAAAAACTTTTGGATTATTACATCACATATAGCAAGTATTATACCATGAAAACAACTAATTATACCCAAAATCGAACATATAATTCTACCAATAAAAATAGATATTATACCAATTGTTTCAATTTTTATACCAATAAAAATAGATATTATACCAATTGTTATTATTATTATACCAACAAATAGTGTTATTATAATTTTTATATATGAAATAATCTTTGCACACATACCACGAACGACAGATATTATACCAACAAAAGGGGATATTATACCAATAAATATTCAAATAATTATACCAATAAACTCAACTATTACACCAATAAACTCATTTTTATATTATTATTTTTCCATTTAATTTCTGACTATTATACCAACAAAAGATCGCATTATACCAACTGTTTTAGCTATTCTACCCGAATTACATTGTATAACATCGTACCAAAAAACTTGTTTATTATACCACCATATATTTGACTAAATGTGCATATAAATATACCAACACATGATAAGATTATACCAACAGTTTTGGTTATTATACCAACAAATACTGAATGGTTTTAACAATTATTATACCAATAAAAGATCTAATTATACTAATACAATTGGTTATTCTACCCATACACAAGATTATTTTACAATTAGATGACCTAATTATTATGGTATAATTTACTCAGTTTCTGGTATAATAGCAAAATTAGTTGGTATAATCTCCAATTTTGCTGTATAAAAGTAAAATAACTATATTTATTGGTATAATAACGAAAATATATGGTATAATTTTCACAATTTTTGGTATAATTGCAAAAATTAGTTGGTATATAATTCAATTTCGCTGTATAAAATTAAACTAACAATATTTATTGGTATAATAAAGAAAATAGATGGTATAATCTCCTCAATTTCTGGTATAATAGCAAAATTAGTTGGTATAATCTCCAATTTTGCTGTATAAAATTAATATAACTATATTTATTGGTATAATAACGAAGAAAGATGGTATAATAACGAAAATATATGGTATAATTTTCACAATTTCTGGTATAACTGCAAAAATTAGTTGGTTTATAATTCAATTTCGCTGTATAAAATTAACATAACAATATTTATTGGTATAATAACGAAAATAGATGGTATAATCTCCTCAATTTCTGGTATAATAGCAAAATTAGTTGGTATAATATCCAATTTTTCTGTATAAAAATAATATAACTATATTTATTGGTATAATAACGAAGAAAGATGGTATAATAACGAAAATATATGGTATAATTTTCACAATTTCTGGTATAATTGCAAAAATTAGTTGGTATATAATTCAATTTCGCTGTACAAAATTAAAACAATATTTATTGATATAATAACGAAAATAGATGGTATAATCTCCTCAATTTCTGGTATAATATCAAAATTAGTTGGTATAATATCCAATTTTTCTGTATAAAAATAATATAACTATATTTATTGGTATAATAACGAAGAAAGATGGTATAATAACGAAAATATATGGTATAATTTTCACAATTTCTGGTATAATTGCAAAAATTAGTTGCTATACAATTCAATTTCGCTGTACAAAATTAAAATAACAATATTTATTTATATAATAACGAAAATAGATGTTATAATCTCCTCAATTTCTGGTATAATATCAAAATTAGTTGGTATAATATCCAATTTTTCTGTATAAAAATAATATAACTATATTTATTGGTATAATAACGAAGAAAGATGGTATAATAACGAAAATATATGGTATAATTTTCACAATTTCTGGTATAATTGCAAAAATTAGTTGGTATATAATTCAATTTCGATGTACAAATCTAAAATAAGAATATTTATTGATATAATAACGAAATAGATGGTATAATCTCCTCAATTTCTGGTATAATATCAAAATTAGTTGGTATAATATCCAATTTTGCTGTATAAAAATAATATAACTATATTTATTGGTATAATAACGAAGAAAGATGGTATAATAACGAAAATATATGGTATAATTTTCACAATTTCTGGTATAAGTGCAAAAATTAGTTGGTATATAATTCAATTTCGATGTATAGAATTAAAATAACAATATATATTGGTATAATAACGAAAATAGATGGTATAATCTCCTCAATTTCTGGTATAATAACAAAATTAGTTGGTATAACTCCAATTTTGCTGTATAAAATTAATATAACTATATTTATTGGTATAATAACGAAGAAAGATGATATAATAACGAAAATATATGGTATAATTTTCAGAATTTCTGGTTTAACTGCAAAAATTAGTTGGTATATAATTCAATTTCGCTGTATAAAATTAAAATAACAATATTTATTGGTATAATAACGAAAATAGATGGTTTAATCTCCTCAATTTCTGGTATAATAGCAAAATTAGTTGGTATAATCTCCAATTTTTCTGTATAAAATTAATATAACTATATTTATTGGTATAATAACGAAGAAAGATGGTATAATAACGAAAATATATGGTATAATTTTCACAATTTTTGGTATAATTGCAAAAATTAGTTGGTATATAATTCAATTTCGCTGTATAAAATTAAAATAACAATATTTATTGGTATAATAACGAAAATATATGGTATAATCTCCTCAATTTTTTCATTTTTCGAACCAATTCTTGACCATTATATTATACCAACAATATCGACTATTATACCAACAAATGATTGATTATTTTACCAACAAATTATTATACCAACAATTTACATTACTTTTTCCAACACAACAAATACTTTTTTAAAACTTTGTGATATTCGAAAGTTTTGTAATATTCTAACAAACGAATATGGTGGTCCCAAACATTAAGGCGACCGAACAAGAAATGATTGTCTATGATAATAATAGTAGTTGTTCGTTCCAAATGTGAAGAAAGTTGGTAAGGCATAAAGATTATTTGACTTATTAGGTATGTAATCAACTATATGTATTTTCATAATGGAAGAGTAAGTTATCATATAGTGAGAATGGTCGCTTCGATTCTTGGATGATGACGACTTGATGAGCTTGATTATTGTTAATGAAATTATTGTTCTCCAAACTACCTTGATAACTCTTGTTAGTTGTTTTAATTATTCACGACGTGTTAACTTTAACTATATTATATGATGCTTATGACATTATGATTATTCTAATGCTTAGGAACGTTTTTAACTTTAATATTGCTAAAATAAAATGATTATTTGGTATAATAATGTAAATTGTTGGTATAATAATTTGTTGGTGAAATAATCAATCATTTGTTGGTATAATAGTCGATATTGTTGGTATAATATAATGATCAAGAATTGGTTCAAAAAATGATCAAATTGAGGAGATTATACCATATATTTTCTTTATTATACCAATAAATATTGTTATTTTAATTTTATACAGCGAAATGGAATTATATACCAACTAATTTTTGCAATTATACTAGAAATTGTGAAAATTATACCATATATTTTCGTTATTATACCATCTTTCTTCGTTACTATACCAACAAATGTAGTTATATTAATTTTATACAGAAAAATTGGAGATTATAGCAACTAATTTTGCTATTATACCAGAAATTGAGGAGATTATACCATCTATTTTCGTTATTATACCAATAAATATTGTTATTTTAATTTTATACAGCGAAATTGAATTATATACCAACTAATTTTTGCAATTATACCAGAAATTGTGAAAATTATACCATATATTTTCGTTATTATACCATCTTTCTTCGTTATTATACCAATAAATATAGTTATATTATTTTTATACAGAAAAATTGGATATTATACCAACTAATTTTGCTATTATACCAGAAATTGAGGAGATTATACCATCTATTTTCGTTATTATACCAATAAATATTGTTATGTTAATTTTATACAGCGAAATTGAATTATAAACCAACTAATTTTTGCAGTTATACCAGAAATTGTGAAAATTGTACCATATATTTTCGTTATTATACCATCTTTCTTCGTTATTATACCAATAAATATAGTTATATTAATTTTATACAGCAAAATTGGAGATTATACCAACTAATTTTGCTATTATACCATAAATTGAGGAGATTATACCATCTATTTTCGGTATTATACCAATAAATATTGTTATTTAATTTTATACAGCGAAATTGAATTATATACCAACTAAGTTTTGCAGTTATACCAGAAATTGTGAAAATTATACCATATATTTTCGTTATTATACCATCTTTCTTCGTTATTATACCAATAAATAAAGTTATAATAATTTTATACAGCAAAGTTGGAGATTATACCAACTAATTTTGCTATCATACCAGAAATTGAGGAGATTATACCATCTATTTTCGGTATTATACCAATAAATATTGTTATTTTAATTTTATACAACGAAATTGAATTATATACCAACAATTGTGAAAATTATACCATATATTTTCGTTATTATACCATCTTTCTTCGTTATTATACCAATAAATATAGTTATATTAATTTTATACAGCAAAATTGGAGATTATACCAACTAATTTTGCTATTATACCAGAAATTGAGGAGATTATACCATCTATTTTTCGTTATTATACCAATAAATATTGTTATTTTAATTTTATACAGCGAAATTGAATTATATACCAACTAATTTTTGCAATTATACCAATAAATATAGTTATACCAATAAATATAGTTATATTAATTTTATACAGCAAAATTGGAGATTATACCAACTAATTTTGCTATTATACCAGAAATTGAGGAGGTTATACCATCTATTTTCGTTATTATATCAATAAATATTGTTATTTTAATTTTATACAGCGAAATTGAATTATATACCAACTAATTTTTGTAATTATACCAGAAATTGTGAAAATTATACCATATATTTTCGTTATTATACCAATAAATATAGTTATATTAATTTTATACAGCAAAATTGGAGATTATACCAACTAATTTTGCTATTATACCAGAAACTGAGTAAATTATACCATAATAATTAGGTCCTCTAATTTTAAAATAATCTTGTGTATGGGTAGGATAACCAATTGTATTAGTATAATTAGATCTTTTATTGGTATAATAATTGTTAAAACCATTCAGTATTTGTTGGTATAATAACCAAAACTGTTGGTATAACGTATCATGTGTTGGTATATTTATATGCACATTTAGTCAAATATATGGTGGTATAATAAACAAGTTTTTTGGTACTATGTTATACAATGTAATTCGGGTAGAATAGCTAAAACAGTTGGTATAATGCGTTCTTTTGTTGGTATAATAGTCAGAAATTGAATGAAAAAATAATAATATAAAAATGAGTTTATTGGTATAATAATTGAATTTATTGGTATAATTATTTGAATATTTGTTGGTATAATATCACCTTTTGTTGGTATAATATCTGCCGTTCGTGGTATGATGTGCAAAGATTATTTCATATATAAAAATTATAATAACACTATTTGTTGGTATAATAATAATAACAATTGGTATAATAATTTTAAATTTGACTTGGTATAAAAATTGAAACAATTGGTATAATATCTATTTTTATTGGTAGAATTATATGTTCGATTTTGGGTATAATTAGTTGTATTCAAGGTATAATACTTGCTACATGTAATGTAATAATCCGAAAGTTTTTTAAATCCTTAAGGAAGGGTTATTTCCGTCATTTCAATGTTTGGGGTATTAAACAGGAAACTTTTAACAAAAGGGTACTGAACAGGAAGAAATAATTCGAGGGGTATTTAAGAGGAAGTTTAAACTTCAAGTGGGACTGATTAGGAATTTACCCTTTGTAAAATGGATCCCCATTCATGATAAAATAAATAAAGGTTTGTTTTCAGGTAGTTGAGGGAAGAACTGAAGTGAAGACAATGTTAGTGTCCCTTTATTTTATTTTTTTTTCATTTAGTTTTTTTTCTTTAAAAAATTTAGTATTAGAAAACTAATTTATTCCATTGTTTAATGTATATGTAATTTAAAAAATAAATATAAATTATTAATAAATGAATAAATAAAATTTTATTGTATAATTAATTCAAATAAATAGATAAAAACTTTAAATCTTCTAAGGAAAGAGAGCATTATCCAAAAGAAGTTATGAAAAAATATATGATAATTTTATTCAAGTTTAAATAAATTAATCTCATTTAAGGCATAATTTTACTATTAAAATATTTTTCTCATGTATAATCTTATTTTATTTACTCTACATTTTATAGGTATTTAAATTTCATAACTAATTTTTTACTTGAGAATTTAGGTTTGTAGTTTATTTTTCTAATATAAATAATTTTCAACAATGCACTTACTTTAGGAATTAAAAATATTATATATAGAGGAAAATAGAGAGGAAATAGTTAGAGTTAGACGACACTGTTTTAAACTGTAAATATAAAGGAATTGTATCATTTCAACTCTATGCATAAAGGAATGGTTGGAGATGGCCTAGGAAGAAAATTTACTCACCTTCAAAATAAAAATATCTGAAATTTCCAAAGTCTCATGAATTTATTCTTCTATTAATAAAGGGTAACGATGGCGGGTGATTTACAATTATAGGCATCTTTTTAAAGTTTATAAAAAATAGGCAGTGTGTAAATCATTACAAATTTAGGCATACCTTTTTTCTATTTTATTTTTGTTAGGTCCCGGTTAATCAACTCTATCAATCCTACGCATAGGGGTGTTCATCGGTCGGTTCGGTTCTCTTAAACTTCGGTTCGGTTTTTCGGTTTTCGGTTTTGCGTATGCTTAATCTGATATCCGAACCGTTTTAATTTGGTTCGGTTCGGTTTTTTACAATTCGGTTCGATTTTTTCGGTTCGGTTTTTCGGTTTAAACCTTAAATTAAAATATAAATTATTTTGTTGAAGGAGTAGTAAAAATGTTAAAGGCATATAGAGCCCAAACATCATAAACATAAAACAACATATCAAACAAAGATGTTAATAATGTTAAGCAACATACTTAAGAAGCTACAAGTCATAAGGATCACACACGAGTCCTAACACACCAAGTCATAACTCACATTACAAGTCATAAGGATAACACACGAAGCCTAAAGACACATAACTCACATTAGAAATGGCAGCAAATTTAAGAAAGGACAAAGCTCACAAATCACCAATAACAAAAGCAGACCAACACTCTTAAGTCTTAAGAACAAACCGCACACGAAGCACACAAGGCATAATACTTCGCCAATACCACAAAATGAGAACAAAAATCTCTTCCATTATTAGTAGTAGCACACGAGCATGTCATCTGTAATCTTCAATCTCAATCGTCTCTTCCATCATTAATGTTCAAATCTAAAAAAAGTGGACAACAAATTAAATAAAATACAATAGGAATAAATAATCGCAATAACAAAATAAAAAGCAAAGTTATTTACCGGATTCAAGCCGCTCAAGATTGTCCAACTCCTCCTCTATTTTAACAGGCAAGGGTTCTTTCCGAATCCAATCTTGAAGACAAATAAGCACTTGAACTAATCTAGGAGTCAATGAACTTCTAAAAGAATCAAGCACACGCCCACCGGTACTAAAAGCACTTTCTGAGGCCACGGTAGAAATAGGGATCGCTAAGACATCACGAGCCATCTCAGCAAGAGTAGGAAATCTAGGCGTGTTAACTTTCCACCAAACTAAGATATCAAAATTTTCGTTTTCGGCCTCTGTGTCTTCACCAAGATACTTATCCAACTCTGTTTTGGCATCAGCTCTTCCACTCTTGGCCTTATACCTCAAGTACTCTTGTTGTATTCGTGTTCCTTGGGCACCTTCGGAATTCACACTTGGTACATCCAATAAGCAACTAGACGAATTAGACGACGACTCAGATATTTTTCTACTTGCTTTTCTATATTCATCAAACAAAGAATGCATATAAGACTTCACTACCTCCGCCATTTTCTCCCCTCTTTCCTCACCATACATCTTCACAAATACAAAAGCAACGTAGTCAAATTTGAAACGAGGATCAATGATGCAAGCTATAAAAATCATCTTGTTCATCTTCTCTGGAGCACCCCAATACTTGTCAAATTTAGCTTTCATCCTCGTTGCCATCATTTTTAAATTGAAGTCTTCACTGTTGGCTAAAGTATTCAAAAGACAAGCAAGCTCACCAATTTCGTGAAAGTGGATGGAAGTGACATACAATGAGCCTGATACCCTCAAAGTAAGGTTTGAAAAATGATTCGAGAAACTTTTCCATAATTCCTGAAAAATGGTAATTCATCCACAATAATCATCTTAGCTAAAGCCTTCCTACATAATTCTTGATCAAATTTCCAAACACTAACTGTTGTTTCACTTCTTTGATCTCTTGAAAACTCAATTCTGCCTTGACTAGTATCAACACTGTAAGGATTTTTCTTACATTTTTTCAGGTGAGCATTCAACGACGATGTGCCATTGGCGCTTGAATCAGCTGCATAACTTGAAGTACAATACTTGCATTTCGCTCTAGAGGCCCCATTAGAATCAGTGAATCTCTCAAAGTGCTCCCAAACAATAGATCTAGATTTCATAGCTTTTCGTTTTTTATCAACCGGAATTGAACCCGCTGACGATGAAATTGGTGCACTGCCATCACTTTCAGCCATCTAAATTCAAATAAACACCACAATTAATAACCAAAACACATAGGGCATAGCAAACAATAACATACGGCTTGAACAACGAAAACGACCTAGTTGAGACTTGAGAGTTGAGAATGATTGTGGAGAAAGAACTACGATAGTACTTACCCAAGGAATTTCGAAGCAGGCTGAAAACTGATTTGGGAGGAAATAAGGTTGCGTGGTGTTTGCCGTTTGGGAGGAAATAAGGTTGGGTGCTGTGTGTTCTCGTCACCACACACAATGAGCATATTTTATTATTTTTTATGTATAACGTTTGGGCTTAACTAACAATGGGCCATTTTACTTATTATATTCACATGACCCATGACATATACACATATATTATTATATTATATATTTATACTAATTCGGTTTTCGGTTTTTTCGGTTATTTTTTTCTGAAAACCGAACCGAATAACCGAAATTTTTTATACATTAAACCGAAACCGACCGAAAAACCGAAAAAACCGAACCGAAAAAACCGAAATTTACGGTTCGGTCGGTTTTTTCGATTTTTCGGTTATTTTGAACACCCCTACCTACGCATGAATTCTAAGCAATTCGATTAGAACGATTCAGATTTGTATCATGATCGAAAAACTTCAATTAAGAACTTGAGAGAGGATTCGTTTAGAGTGAGAAAGTTACTAAATGTTTCTCTCTCTAGAATGTGAATTGGCAGCCCTTCGGATCGATTTCCGAAACTTTCTACAAGCTAGTCCTAAACTAAGTACTACTACTAGAAAAGCCCCTAATACAAATATAGCTAATAAATCAAAGCACAATTACAAAGTATATTCTACAATCTCCACCTTTGTGCTTGATTGCCCTTCAGCTCTGTCTAATTTTGTCGGGCATAGAACGACCTACGCAAGCCCAGCATGCTAATTGTGCTTGATATTGTTCCTTAGCTCTATTCGCTCCTCTATGACTTCGAGCAGTTTACTCAGAACCGGTTGTTCCCTCAGTCTTTGATCGGATAGCCTGGTAGACTCGTCGATCACACCCAATCTCCTCTTGATGTTCTTCCTGATCAACTTGAGAGTCCCAGCACAGAATTTGTTGACCTCACTCTTCAGCATCACACGAGTCTTTTCAGCAATCAGGTTGTAATCAGCGGGATGCTCTTCGATCTCAGACCTTTCAGGTGTGGAGGTGTCATGTTGACCTTCTTCATGTTGCTTTCTAAAGCCATTTGAAGGTCGTGTGTGGCATAGTACTTGACTTGGCGCACCATGACCTGTTGATTCCCTTGAGTCCTTCCTTCTTGATGTACCATTGAGGATCCTTGTACCTTTTCAATTTGGAAAACATGGTGGACCTGGTTGGCTGGAAGCATGGTTCTGAAACCGGGTTTTTGAACCGAACCGGAAATTTTAGTGGTTTAAGGTTTAGTGGTTTAACCGGTATAAAACCAGTGTCAAACCGGTATCTTTAAATATAATTAATATACTCCCTCCGTCCCACCAATTTTATCACATTTTGCCATTTCGGGCGTCCAACTAATTTTATCACATTTTCTTATTTAGCAAAAAAACTATCACAAACAATCAATATAATAATATTAAATATTCTTAAAAGACGTGTCAAAATATACACTTTATTACCTTTTTATTGTACTATATTAGTATAATAATATCACCTTAATTTACGTGCCCGGCAACTTATGTGATAAAGTTACCGGGACGGAGGGAGTATATTTTATGATTGAATCAACTAGATAACATTGATTATGTACATGCATATCTATAAATAAAATTTATATATTACAGTTAAAAAATTATGGGTCAAAATTAATTAAAGTAAATTGTGTTGGTAGATAAAATTATTACACCATGGGTAGACAAAAGTTAAATCTTTAAATTTTGGGGTCAAAACAAAATAAAAATAAAATATGTGGTTCATGAGTTAATTATAAAACAAAAATAAAATGGTAGATTAAGGAATCGAACCCATCTCAATGGGTTAGAAAGCCCAATATCAACCATTGCACTACAAAAAAATTCATGCTAATCTCGTCACTTTATCAAATATATTATTTTTCTGCTTTTTTTTTTTTTTAATTAAAACCTAAACCAGACCGGAATCGGACCGGTTCACCGGTTTCCGATCAGAACCGGCCGGTCCGGTCCGATTTTTAAAACCTGGAAGGTATGGTAGGTCGCTCTCATTCAGCACGTCTCGAGTTCTGTTCATCAGCTCGATTGTGTAGATTGGGGTTGGAAACCGACCAATTGTATGAGAAACTCCTAGCAGCTGGAAGATTGGTGACAACTCTTTGAAGTGTTTCCTCAACTGGGCTTTAGGAATTCTCAGCCTCTGATCTGGACCGAGGTGGGTCAGCATGAACAGATGTTCCATTCGCCTTTTCTGATCCCAGTGAGATATGCCTCTGAGCTTGAACTCTTTCATGATTTTGTCCGGTGACCTCCAAATTCGCTAGCGAGCCTCTTCAAGGAACGTGACTTTTATCCGTACGTTCTCCCATGGCGAGTCGATTCGAACGGTCCATGCAATCAATGTTGGAGGGGTGTCCTCTCCTTGTGCAATCAACTCTGAAAGCCGTGGGGGGTCTAAGTTGTAGTCCTCGCCTTCCTGAAGTTCTTCGTCTTCAATGAGAACTAGGTCGACCGAAGCTTGGCGTAGGAAATGACGAACGTCTGCTAGTCTTTTTTTGGTATCGCGTCGGGTACATGGTGAGTCAGCCACTGTCCATTGAAGATGTATTTATCGAGGATTGGTGTGGGTTGACTTCACGTGTCGATGTTCCCGATTGGTCCGGAGCGATTGAGCTTGAAGGTACTACTGTTTCGGATTGGGCCAAAAGTATGTATGCTTCTTCTTGTGGAAACAATGGGCTTGTGATTGTTGTTTCTGGAGGTGTGGGCGGACGCGTTCTTATGGTGGGTGGTTTGATTGGGGTTAGAGTTTGGGTGCGGTGCGTGGTGGTTTTGGTTTGGGTCTGTGAGCGGCTTATGGGTCGTGTTGAGGTATCAACAGCTCATTTACTTTTCCTTTACAGAACTAGTAGTGAGACTAGTTCTGTAATGTTGACTAGGAAAGATTTCTACTTTCGTATGTTTATCGTGTAAAGTACTTAGCGAATTCCAGTCTGTTCTTTTATCGATCGAGAATTATTTTCGCTAGTGAAATTTTCCTAAGTGCTGTGATAATTCTAATTCTCACTGTTCACTCGGTTCAATTTTTATGATCGAAAATTTTATTCGCCGTATTAGTCTACAGTTATAATGACTTAGTAAAATTCTCTAAGTATGGAATGTTACGCATAGTACTGTGGGCGAGCATTTTTACGATCGAGAATCGTGTAAAATTACGATCGAGAATAATGTTTTTCGTTTAAATTAACGATCGAAAAAGATTTTCGCGAGGAATAAAATTTTTCGTTCTGGAAATTTTCGAGCGAGAAATAATATTTTGATTAGTAAAGTTTTCTAAGTGTTGAGAATTATGAATAGCCACTGTAGCCGTCTAATTTTATGATCGAAAAATGTCTTTTGCTAAGGTCTACATTGAAAAGGACTTGGAAAATTTTTCGCTTGACTGTATCCGTGTTATTTTAAGATCGAACAAAATTGATTAATTTGTGATAGTTTTCGATCGAAAATTTTTGTTTAGGTATTTTAACGAGCGAGAAATTGTTTTCGATTTTGGAACTTCTGATGTTGCGCAGCAGAATTTGCTGCCATCTCAACTCGAATTTCGTCGAAGCGTAGATCACTCATGTCTGGCTCTGATACCAAATTGTTACATGCCGATCGAGTGAGTCGTTGATTACTCTCGTTCTAGATACTATCTTGAGATAGTTGCAGACGGTCTTGACCCTTGTCTTTGTTCTTGTTACGACCTATTTTGAAAGTGGAGATAGAAGAATGTAGAAGAAAGAGAGAGTCGAAGAAGAAAATGAGATTTAAGAAATATAGATAAAGTGATTAGAGTAGACTAAGAACGATTCAAATACTATTTCCTTGTGCTTAGATCACATTTACGTACATTATTTATAATAATGACTTAATCTACCCAACTAACTTAATTGAGACCACTACGTGACCACTAATTCCACTAACGTAACCACTACTAGGTGGTAAGAGACTAGGACAATATCAAACTAAGAGGACTCTTAATACTAATTATAGCATAATAAACTAAAGTACGTAACAGGATAATAAACTGAAGGTGGTCCCGTACACAATGGATGTAAATCACTTCGTAATATGCTGATGTTGGATGTGATGTTAGGTTAACACTCAAACTCACTTGCAAATGCACAGCGGAAAAGAACGAACTTAATGATAAAAGAACACGAACACAAGAGCTAATTTTGTGCAGCAAGTCAAATAACTTGCTGCGAGCCTTGCGGCAAAATAATCCACTAAAACGATGGATTACAAACTATCGAAAAAGATAGTTAAATGAAATCTAGCAAAAGGACGGAATCACACACACGATTCTAAAACCTAACAAGCTAGATTAAACAGAAAACTCTTTCAAGGAATAACTCTCGCTCAGAGAAGCTCTCACTCTCGCTCCGTGTTCAATGTATAAGCCGTATCTTGAAATGATGAAGTCCTTCGTCTTTTATATGTCTTCAACTCGTGAAGGACTTGTCCCAACGACTTAGTAACCTCCCTCACCGTCCACTAACGTCCACTAAGAATGTCATGACCGTTAGTGTCCGTTGGGAGTCGACTTGGTCACTCCAAGTGCTCGGTCCTTGCTTTAGCTCCAAGACATCCTATCTTTAGTAAGCACTCTTCCTATCTTTGCTCCACACTCACTCCGATGCGTTTTGACCCGTTCTTTACCTTATCCAAGACCTGCATAAGTCTAGTAAAATACCACGTCAGCAATAAGGTTAGTTTTGGGCATGAAAGATAAAACCGAGAAAGGGAACATTCTTGACCAACAAATGTTGGCTAGAATGTTACCCCAACATTGCCGATGCTGAACACTCAACATTAACAATCTCCCCCTTTTTATCTTTCTTCCCAAAACCAAAGCAGAAGTCAGTCCTCATAAATCTCCCCCTGACAGAAACATCAACTCAACCACAAAATTCACAATGGTTAGAGTTAGACAAAATCAGAATAAAACTAAAAACTAAAGTACTACTAAATAGTACATGCCATAAGAGGTTCTGAAAATCTGCAAAAGAAAAATAAAAGACATGGTTCATAAGAGTCACAAAAAAAACACACCCCAAAAAAAAACCAGCACACGCAAGCACTAGCAAAAAATGCGCATGCACACAGCTTCACTCCTCAGCTCGCTCTTTCTCCCCCTTGATCTTCTGTTTCCCGAGCCGTCTCATGCACTTGTTCTCCCCCTGAATTTTCTGCCCCTTCTTTCCTGCTTGACTCAGCTTTATCTCCTGCGTCGGCTGTCGCAGGCACTTCTGCCTCTCCCCCTTTTTGGGAAGAACGCAAATCCTTTAGAGTAGCAAGCTGTGTCGTTAGAAAAGCGATGGTATCCTCCAGGCATTGAATTTGGCGATCCAAGCCAGTCTTGGCAGTCGATGATGAGGCAACATCGTGCTCAACATCTTGCTCAGCATTCTCCTCGGGGGCTCGCCATGGCAAATCAACAATCTTGTTTGGACCGGCAAGGTGCAAGTATGAGACAGAGTATGGGACCTTGACTGTCACCACTTCATCTTTGCTAGAGGGCCTAAAACCTTCGCGGAGTAGCATCCCATAAATAAGGGACGGAAATGGCAAAATTCCGGACGATCGTCTCTCGGCTTCCCTCGACATCTGATCTAGCACCAATTCTCCCATATTCAATGGGAGATTTTTCCCAAGCGCATAGAGTATATGAGCCATACTCTCTGCCACTCGAGTCTCATTAGCAGTCGGCCACCAATTACAGATGCCGATTTTAAATAGGACAGAGTAGAGAGAGGTTAAAAAGGAACACGAAAAATTCCCATCCCATTCTCTAACTCTACCCCCAGTCAAGAAAGAAACCACCTCATTATTATCGTATTCTTCGTCCATGCCCACATTAGGAGTACCCAAAAAGCCATTAACGCACCCAGCCGTAAAATCGTATAACTTTCCCCTCAAAAAGATTCGTCCATATTTCCTAGAACTAGGATCATTTAGTCTAGGTGAAAGGTTAGCATATACCTCACGAACCACTGATTCACAGTAGGTTCCAAACCTTGTCACCGTCTTGTCGAACTTCCTTGATTCCAGAAATTGCATAACCCCGTAGCGGCGGAAGCTAACTTCATCTGCTGTCCTCTCGACGCGAAGTACTCTCTGGCTATAAGATGGCCACAGCTACTCATTGATTGCTCCATAAAACTTCCCTCTAGGCAAGGGTGACTCCCAGTCCGATTCAAATGTTGGGTCAACATCAGACTCAACATCCTCACTGGCGCTGGGAACATGCGACTGGTCTGGGCTGCTAGCTCCTCGCTGCGAGGGCTCAGCTGGTCGAGCTTTCTTGGAAGGTCTGTCCTCAGCAACCATTGGCCTCTTGCCCGCTTTCTTTTGCAACTTATCCCTCCAAGCAGCTAGGGTTTCCGTCGCTTCAAACTCGTCCTCATCTTCGCTTTCTGAGAAAGATGATCCTGAAATAGAAGAAGTACCTCCCCCTGGACTTACCACCTCAGCGTCCAATCGATCATAAGATGTGCCGTCTATAATTTCATCGGTGGACGCCTTTTCTGGTGGTGAGGGCGTTGCCTGAGCCTGTCCTTCTTTTGGTGATGAACTCGGAACCTTAGCAGTGGGACTTTGAGATGGAGCAGGGGCACTCGTCTGTTCCTGAACTGAGACTTCACTGGTCATCTGAGCAGGTTCTGTCGAAGATTCTGACTCGGTTTCTGATGAGGAGCTCGAGAGAGTAATCGGCTTATCAGCTGTTGATTTCGGCCCTTTAGAAACTCGAGCTTGCTTGAGGCGATTGCTCTGACGCGTCTTTGGATCAGCTTTGGGTGGTTGAGGCTTGAGCACAGTCTTATTCTTCGTAGGCTTCTTGGCCGTCTTCTTCGTGGGTTTAGGCGCAGAAATAGGGCTTGACGACCCAGGTGCAGGAACATTAATTGCGCCTCCGACGAGAGTCGTCTGGACCGGCCGTGGTTGGGGTGCTGAAGTGCCGAACGGTACATCGGCGAAGGTGAATACCGGCGCTGGAATCATCTGAATTGGGGCAACATCAAGCACAGTATCGCTTAATGTTGGGCTAACATCGCGGGTTTCTGCATTTCTTGGTGAGTTCGACATTTTTGAACACAAAAATCGACTGATTTGGGAAAAGAAATCACCCAGAAAGACGAATGTTGAAACAGAGCAGAGAGCAGTTCGAAGTTGGAGTGAACACTAGGGTTTGTGAATAGAAAATTTAATCAGTCAAATCATCAGATAAAGGAAGTTTTTTAGCAGTTACAGACGCAACCCACTACTCATGAAAAATAGCAGAAGGTGGGATAAATGAACTGCTAATATAACCGTTAGGCACATATAAATCTTCTAAACTTATATACTGATAAATTTAATATAAGTTCACAAAATACCCAATAAACTTCGATATTCAATTAACACAGCATATAGAACATGTGGTCACTTAGAAGCAAATTCGAACTTAAGTCATCATGAAGCTAAAAATAGTAAAAAGACTATTTCCAAAATGCGAGCATATAAAAACAGTTTTAACACCAAGTCAAGCGAGTTACATGGAGCACTACGAATCATGATTCAACCAAAAAACAACTAAGTCAAAAGTCATGGTAGAATCAAGAAATACCAACCTTTTGAGCGACTTCGATGACCACATAGAGACAAGTGTAAAGAGCTGTTCTTCGAGAATTTCTAATTCAATGTTGAGAGATAACTAACATAGACACAAAAGACTAACAAAAGCAGTACTAATGACAGACACCAATAGCACAAAATGTAGCAATATCAAACTGACAGTCACATATGTTGCCCTAACATTTGACTCAACATCCTGATTCAGTAATCCTAGACTTATCTGCTCGATTCTTCTCAAAATCAGTCCCCTTAATTTCTACCCTCTCACCTCATATATCCAAAAAAAAACTTTATGCACTGCCCTTATACTCTCAACCTCAAGGTTAGGCCGTTTGTCGCATAGTGTACATCGTCACAGCGAATGCCGTGTACCTAAGGAATCTTATCACCAAAAACCTGTATCTAGTCGAGAGTTTATGAGCATGCTAATAAAACATAAGGATTGGTTTTATGTCGCAATAAGTACATCGTCACAGCGAATGCCGTGTACCTAGGGACGTGTTACCAAGAGCCTTTAAAGAGAGATTGGGTTAATCTAGGGATCAATCAAGAAAAATCAAGTCATTTCACAGGAAAACCGAGCAGAATATCTCATCAAACATTAATGCAGTAACCATCAAATTCGACATATGCTATGTTGATCCAAATGTTGGACCAACATTCAGACTAACATGTGCAAACCAATGGACTTCTTCAGGTCCGAGAACCTTTCAGAATCCAAAGCTTTCGTGAAAATGTCTGCCAACTGATTCTTAGTGTCTATATGCTCAATATGCACTAGCTCTTTTTCGACCATGTCTCTTAGAAAGTGATGCCTAATGTCAATATGCTTCGTACGTGAGTGTTGAATAGGGTTCCTAGAGATGTTGATGGCACTAAGGTTATCGCAATACATGAGAACAGATTCGCACTCTAAACCATAGTCACACAACATGCTATTCAACCACATCAATTGGGTACAACAACTACCCGCAGCTACGTACTCGGACTCAGCAGTAGATAATGACACGCAATTTTGCTTTTTACTATACCATGCAACCAGATTGTTACCTAAAAAGAAGCAGCCACCACTTGTACTCTTGCGATCATCTTCGTCACCAGCCCAGTCAGCATCGCTGTATCCTACAAGACTCAGATTAGTATCTTTGGAGAACCATAATCCAAGATTATACGATCCACTAACATAACGAAGTATACGCTTAACCGCATTTAGATGAGAAACCTTAGGTTCAGATTGATATCTAGCACATACGCAAACACTATACATGATGTCGGGTCTGCTCGCAGATAAGTACAACAAACTGCCAATCATAGAGCGGTACAATGTTGGGTCAACATTGGGCCCAACATTGTCTTTACTTACCTTCTGCGATGACCCCATGGGCGTTTTCATTACCTTTGCAGTGTCCAGTCCGAACTTCTTGACAGTGTTTCTCGCGTATTTTTCTTGGGACATAAAGATCCCATCGCTCCTTTGCTTAATCTGCAAACCTAAAAAGTAAGTTAACTCGCCGATCATACTCATCTCAAATGTGGTGTTCATCGCCTGCACAAACTGATCTAACATAGACTGTGAGCTCGATCCAAAGACAATATCATCAACATAGACTTGAGCTATCAAAAGGTCAGAACCGACTCGTTTAACAAAAAGAGTGCGGTCTGCCTCACCTCGTGTGAAACCGAACTCAAGCAAAAACGTTGCTAACCTTGCATACCAAGCTCGAGGCGCTTGCTTTAATCCATATAAAGCCTTCTGCAGCTTAAAGACATGGTTAGGATAATGGGGATCTTCGAACCCTTTTGGCTGTTCGACATAAATTTCCTTATCTATATACCCATTCAAAAACGCACCCTTAACATCCATTTGATGTAATGTGATGTTAAGCCAACATGCTATAGCTAACAAAAGTCTTATGGACTCTAACCTAGCGACAGGAGCAAACGTCTCATCAAAGTCTATGCCTTCTACTTGAGTATAACCCTGAGCCACTAAACGTGCTTTGTTTCTAACAACCCTCCCAGATTGATCAGACTTGTTCTTAAAAATCCACTTCGTGCCTATGACATTAATGTCATTTGGCCGTGGGACTAAGGTCCAAACCTGGTTTTTATCGAACTGTAAGAGTTCTTCTTGCATTGCATTAATCCAGTAATTATCCTTAAGGGCTTCATGCACATTTTTCGGTTCAATCACAGAAACAAAACAATTAAAGCGTACCTCAGCGTATACCGAGTTCATGCATACGTTTCTTACCATAGATTTGTAGTCTTTGCGTGGCTTGTCTCTTGTTTTTCTTCCTTCATTCACATCTCCAATAACAAGATCAGTGGGATGATCTTTTCGAATCTTAGCTGGCGGATCACGTCGTACTTCACTGGGACCAGCGTCATCGTTTTGTTCTGGCTCAGATGTTGAGTCCAATGTTGGCTCAACATTGACATCCGCAGGCTCCTCTGGTTCCTTGACAGCTTGTATAATATCTGAAACATCTACTTGAGGAGGCATATTGCTAAGATCAGTAGCATCGTCAAACACAACATTCACTGATTCTTGAACTGATTTCAAACGCAAATTATAAACACGGTAGGCACGACTATTTGACGAGTAACCTAGGAAAATACATTTATCACTTTTCGAATCAAACTTCGTCAAATATTCCCGATCATTCAGCATGTAACAAAAACAGCCAAACACATGAAAATATTTAACAGTAGGCTTTTTACCATTCAGTAACTCATACGACGTTTTCTTCGTGCCATGTCTAAAGAACACTCGGTTCGAAATGTGACATGCCGTGTGCAGTGCTTCAGCCCAAAAGCGTTTAGAAACATTTTTAGACAATAACATAACCCGAGCCATCTCTTGTAAAGTCCTATTCTTCCTTTCGGCCACCCCGTTTTGTTGGGGCGTCTTAGGGGAAGAATACTCATGTACTATACCTTTCTTACCACAATACTCATCAAAATACTGATTTTCAAATTCTCTACCATGATCTGACCTAATTCGAAAGATAGTAGCACTAAAATTGTTCCTAATCATAGCACAGAAATTCTTAAAGAAGTCGAACGATTCCGATTTTTCCTTAAGAAAGAAAATCCAAGCATATCTAGAAAAATCATCCACGAGCACATAAGCATATTTCTTACCTCCAATACTATCTACTTCCATAGGACCCATCAAATCCATGTGAATTAATTGAAAACAGTGAGCAGTGTTAAAATGTTGGGCAGTATGTTGGTCAACATTGTGACTAACATGTGTTTGCTTACCCTTCAAGCACGACTCACACACTACCTTACCAAACTCCTTAAGCTTCGGAATCCCTCTGATTGCTTCATGTTTGATAAGTTGCTCCAATGTTCTGTAGTTGACGTGACCTAACTTGTTATGCCAAAGAGTAACATCGTCCTCAGCTTTTGATAGTTGACACACGTCCTTCATACCAGATTTGTCACCGACTAGGTAGCAATTGTCGCTAGATCTTTTACCTGCCATCACTAAAATAGAATCTTGGTTAAAGACTTCACAGCACTCCTTGTTAAACCTTACCTCGAGGTCATCATCACACAGCTGGCTTATGCTTATCAAATTTGCAACAAGCCCGTCAACATGAAGAACGTTGCTAAGCTTGGGAAAGTCAGGGACATTGAGTCTGCCTCGGCCAAGAATTCGACCTTTAGAACCACCTCCGAAAGTCACAGATCCACTTCTTAAGGGTGTATACTCACTGAGATACTCTTTGGTACCCGTCATATGTCGGGAACACCCGCTATCAAAGTACCATGAACCTGTCACATTAGCTCGCAAGGAGGTGTACACAACTAGACATTTAGGACCTGATTTCGTGATCCAAGCTTTCTTAGAAGACTTAACCATATTCTTTTTGCTGGAATTCGAAGATGAGCCAGCTGGGCTTTCTCCAGACACATTTTTCAACACTGATTTCTCAATGTTGACCGATATGTTGGATGACATTTCAGCCGACATCGATTTCTTTGCAGAAATCTCTCTCTTCAATTTCCAACAGTATGACTTCAAATGACCTAACTTCTTACAATGATCACATAGAAATGATTTATCATAATTTTTCTGGGTCACATGCTCGGGACTATCCTTAGGCTTCACTACTTCGGCTTCGACATTACTCGATTGAGCTTTAACAAAAACAATTTTAGGCTGATCATGAGACACGGGTTTTGTACTATCGCATGCAGGCTGAGCATTAAAACCTAGACCTTGCTTATCATAAATACCAAGAGACAATACCTCATCAAGGGTAGATTTACCCTTGTTCAACTTAGTAAACGTTTCATCGGCCTGATTGACTCGCTTTTGAAGCGTGTCGATCTCCCTGTCCTTGCGTGTGAGTGCGGCTTCCAACTTGTTCAAGCCATCCATTAAGCCTTCAATGATCTTTTCGTTTTTCTCATTTTCATCGACCAACAATTTCACCGCGGCTTGAAGTTGTAGATTATTGGCCTTTTCAATTTCATAGTGCGTGGTTAACAGCTTCAAGGCTTCTTCACAACTTCCTGTCTCAGGTTCTGTATCATCACAACTCAGACTATCATCAAGACAGTTTGAATCATCATAATCAAAAATAATATGTTTTGAAGATGTTGAGCCAGATGTTGACTCAACATCTGTTACCGCAGTGAGGCCGATATGATTATCTTCTTCATCTTCGTCATCTGAAAAAGACTGGATGATTACGGATGATTGCTTAGGCTCTTCATCGTCATCTTCGTCGTCTGACAGGTCAATCCACATGGCCTTTCCATGTTTGCGAAGAGTGTTTGCACATTCGTTGGCAAAATGACCCCAGCCTTGGCACTCAAAGCATCTGATTGCCTCATAGTTGATGTTCTTCCTCGGTTTTCCGTCTAGCTTCCCAGCAGACTTTCGCTTAGGGTACGGAGGTGCTGAAGATGGTTCAGCTTTGATATTCTGGCCTTTTCTGAATGTTGGGCCAATATTCTGCACAACATTCTTCTTCTTGAAAAACTTCGCAAATTTCTTTACGACCATGGCTAGGTCCTCTTCGTTACTGGGATCAACCTCGATCGGATCCTTGGATGGTTGAGTGACTAGTGCAAGACTCTTTCCGCGAGCGGCCCTCTTTTGGACTTCTAGATTGGTTTCAAAATTCTTCAGGATGTTCATCAAGACGTTGAAGTCCATGGTGGCTAGGTTGTGCGATTCCTCAATTGCCGATACCTTCACATTAAATTTTTCAGTTAGTGTACGAATAGCTTTTGAATTTAATGCCTTGTTAGTTATAGCCTCTCCTAGGCTGGCACACTCGCTGGATATTGTCAAGAGTTTTCCAAAGTACGTCGTGATGTCCTCGTCTTCTTTCATTCTGATGTTCTCGAATTGACTATGTAGGAGGCGCAGCTTGGTTTCTCGCACAGTTGTGTCACCTTCACAGTACCTCTGGAGCAGATCCCACGCAGACTTAGCCGTTGTACAATTCTGGATTATCTTAAACATAAAGATGTCCACGGTGGAGAAGATGGCGTTGAGTGCCTTATCATTATATTCAGCCGCGCTTCGTTCAGGCACCGTCCATTCTTCGACCGGCTTGTCAACACTTTCTCCATCTGCATCAGGTTCTGTCCTTGGAGGGGTATACCCGTGGAGTACTGCTTCCCATGCTCGCACATCAATTGACTTGATGCACTGACGAACACGAATCTTCCAGTATGCGTAGTTGGTGCCGTCAAGGGCAGGTACTTTGCCGACATTGTTTGAACTGGTAATATCCATTGTAGAGGATGTTAAGCGCTTAGTTACGTCAAGCGTTGGCTCTGATACCACTCTTAAGGTGGTCCCGTACACAATGGATGTAAATCACTTCGTAATATGCTGATGTTGGATGTGATGTTAGGTTAACACTCAAACTCACTTGCAAATGCACAGCGGAAAAGAACGAACTTAATGATAAAAGAACACGAACACAAGAGCTAATTTTGTGCAGCAAGTCAAATAACTTGCTGCGAGCCTTGCGGCAAAATAATCCACTAAAACGATGGATTACAAACTATCGAAAAAGATAGTTAAATGAAATCTAGCAAAAGGACGGAATCACACACACGATTCTAAAACCTAACAAGCTAGATTAAACAGAAAACTCTTTCAAGGAATAACTCTCGCTCAAAGAAGCTCTCACTCTCGCTCCGTGTTCAATGTATAAGCCGTATCTTGAAATGATGAAGTCCTTCGTCTTTTATATGTCTTCAACTCGTGAAGGACTTGTCCCAACGACTTAGTAACCTCCCTCACCGTCCACTAACGTCCACTAAGAATGTCATGACCGTTAGTGTCCGTTGGGAGTCGACTTGGTCACTCCAAGTGCTCGGTCCTTGCTTTAGCTCCAAGACATCCTATCTTTAGTAAGCACTCTTCCTATCTTTGCTCCACACTCACTCCGATGCGTTTTGACCCGTTCTTTACCTTATCCAAGACCTGCATAAGTCTAGTAAAATACCACGTCAGCAATAAGGTTAGTTTTGGGCATGAAAGATAAAACCGAGAAAGGGAACATTCTTGACCAACAAATGTTGGCTAGAATGTTACCCCAACATTGCCGATGCTGAACACTCAACATTAACATAAACTAAAGTACGTAGTAACGGATATATAAATTTTTACCTTTCAGACAAGCATCATCATAACTTGCGGCCGCCGGCGCTTCACATCTACAAAGCAGGCAAACTTAATCTCGGAGATGGGCTTTTGCATGTTCTTTCGGAAAGTAGAGAGCATAGTAGCATCTTGCAGCCGTCGTCGCTTCACATCAAGCTGGCAAACCTAATATCAGAAATGGGCTTATCGTTCGATATTTCCATGTTCTTCCCCTCATAAGCATTCCCACAAACTGTCCCCAGGCCTCACGGTTTGGAATTTAACCATGGTTGGGTTGGAATACCTTCAAACTCATCAAACAACACAAGTTTCCATTCACGTCATATCTCTCACATAGTACCATCTCTGACTAGGTTTAGTTTACCACAGTTAGATGAGCCACTGTAATCGCAAGGTTTGTGCGAAGAACCATCTTCGTCGGCTAAAAAGCTCGGCCACGCCCTAAGCTTTTTTCCGTTGACCCAAGGTAGACCTTTTCCAAACCCTTGAAGGTCAACCACCGTCCAAGAAAAGCTTTGAACGGAGTCTACCCACACACACACAAACACACATATATATAAGCAAGTATATATATATATATATATATATATATATATAACAAATTATCCAGAAGGTTGACATGTGTTTGTGTGTGTGTGTACCTTGTACCAAGCGAACAATTTGGTCGATAGGAACATCCTTAGAACTCCACTTTCCGTACTTGGGCTGGTTTAAAGAACCTGGGAAAGAAGCGTGCGACATCATAAGAATGATCCTCGGATGTTCTAAGTGGATGTTTGCCACACCCCAATTCTTAAACCTAAATAAAAAATTAAATTAACTTGATTTAAATAAAAAAAACGATAAAAACATAAAACCAGCATCGCCATAGGATGAAATAACGTTCCATATTCGTTCTCAATCTTCAAGAAAATAAATAAATTAATAGACATTTATATAAGAACGCACCTCATAATAATTATATTTACAAAAAACTTAAAATTTCTAACCTGGGCAAGAATGATTGGGCGAGATTATTACCATGTAACCTTGTTGGTGTGGTGGTACGTAGATCGGCTCCTCGCGTGTTTTGCAACCAAAGGGGAAACCCTCTATACAATATGCAGATAAAACCCCTTAAAATCGCCAATTATTTATCAAAATAAAAAAAATTAATGTACTAACAAATCCCATTCGGCGCAACAAACATATGGCTCTATCCGAAGAACGGCATAAATCCCATAATTTCTTGGATTGTTTTGAGAAACCTTATAAGATCCAAATTTCCCGAGAAATACTTTCGACGAAGTGTCTCGTGCGCATTATAATCAAGTCGGGCCACATCTAAAAACAAAGAATCAATCATACTTATTAGCTAAGTACTTGTAAAAAAGAAAAGACAAAAAGGTTATTGTATGGATATACATCCATCCTCGACGGTACTTCTTGGATAGTGAATAGAACCAGAAAGAAGAACTCTTCTTTGGCCATCAATGGCAATTGCTCTTCCATCGTGGGAAACGCCGACGGCTAATGTAGTGAGTGAGAATCGTAAGTGCAAGAACGCTGAACAAATAGGAAGAGAGAGATTTTGGCTTTTCATCCTCATCATGTTCTTTCTCGACTCTCGGAGCAATATAATAGTAGAAAAATTTTCTGCGACGACTGAACTTGTGTGATGATTGTGCGGTCTCTATATATATAGGACTTGTCGGTCGAGATATTAGGGATTATCTTTATCCAGAAAGAATTGTTGATATACGAATTTCAAATTACTAACAAGAAAAAACGATATTATCGGGTATCCAAATCAAGAAAATTGAAATTGAATGACGGATTTAACTATATTTTGTATCTTCTGCCATAATTTCCGAAGATTGTTAGCTAGTCAAATCAAACTATCTATTTAAAAGCAATTACTAGTTTTTTTTTTCTAAGTAAACTTTTATGAACACTAATAATAGATTAACTATAATTGTATACTACATTACTCATAAACTGTTATTCTTTTAATGATAAACAACTAATGTTAGACTTAATAGAATAATCCAAAATACGCGTTCGAATCGTAAATAAGTTTGAATGGTTGTGTGCTAGTACACTCTGAATTGATGATAGTACCAATCATATTATAGTACATGTGTTCATCATGTTATAACAACGCTCACGTACGTTAGAGGTTCCAAATTTTTCACTTTTTTCTTTTTTAAAATCGAGCTGAATTTTAATTGATTATGTGCAGTTAATGCAGGAAATATTCGATTCAACGATGTCAAATTTAAAGTCTGAGAATGAATGAACTAGTCGATTCTTTACCCGATGGTTTGGTCGGATGGTCATCAAGGGAAGAATCTACAGATATTGAAGATAAACATAAGTAGTCTTGTTTTTATGAATATTTGGTTAGTAGCTGTGGGTTTTATTTCCTAGATATGAATTTTATAGTGGTGGTTTTATTGGTGGTGACCGCTGAGAGCCACAAAAAAATAGTCAGCTCAGTAGTCTCCTTGTCTCGAGTCTCGACTACTATAAAGTGTTCCGTAAACCTTGTAGACCTATATCCTATTTCTTCTTTCATTTGTTAATTCTCATAAAACTTGTTTCTTCAATTTTTTTCCTAGAAATTGTCGTTCTTTATTTTGTGGAACCTCACCTTATAAGAATTTGGGCAAGAGCAGCATGTGTCAAATTATATGTTTTCCTTTTCACTTCAATAATTTCCTATAGGACTCGTCAATCGATAATTTGCCATAAAAAACAAAGGTACAAACGTGCTAAACAGCACACAGAGCCGTTTGGTCACATTGCGCCAAATGGAAACAAGGGCGCACAACATCCAACAAGGGGAGAAAAAGGTCCACAAAAAGGGACAAAAACCGATAGAAAACCATTATCTAAGACCAATTGATCTTATAGAACAATGCTGCTCATACCCAAATGTGTAAAAATGTAAAACGCACTTTTGGATCAATAACGGAGTTTTTGGAGTTCACTTTGAAAGTATCAACAAGTCATTGCTGAAAGAGATTCTGGTTAGTTATTTTTTTTTATGTAGATCATATTTCATAAATATTCTGTGCTTCATCAATCTCACTGTCATTTCGATACTATTCAAAGTTTTTCCTAGAAGATATTTATATCGACAAAAAAAATCATTGGGCCAAAATGACTAATGGGTCAAAAATCATCAAATATGAGGGATAGATTGTGTTAAGTAATTTTTGCCCCTTAATCCAGAGGTGGGTTGTTCGAAACTAAGCCCAATTCCTTGGCCCAACACGTTAATGGGTCAAAAATACTTGCAGGCCAACAAGATTACCTACAGCTCAATTCTATATAATTGAGGATGTAAAGTGATCAAATAAAATCTATTTGGGCTAAAACAAATGCTGTAGGAGTTTCGAGTACCACTATTGATTTTTCGGGGCCTACTTTGAAAATTCTACATCACTAAGCATAGTCAAGTCTCTCTCTCTCTCTCTCTCTCTCTCTCAAGCTGATCCTGGGCCTTTCTTCATTCTTCTGAGCATTAAGCTCCCAAGTCTGTCTCTATCGAGCTGAAGTCGACACAAATCGACTTTAGCAACTCCATAATTTTTGGCCGAAACATTGAAAGCTATATTTTTTCCTTCATCTTCAACAGGTAACTTATTTCTTTGTTTTCTTGAATAACTGTGAGGTGTATCGTGTAGATCTGTGCAAGATATTATGTTATATGTGTTGACGCGGACTGTTGTTACTTTTCATTCGAATATCATTCTTAACAAGTAGTTAAGACAATGAGTATGATTTGTGATAAGGGTTTGAAGCGAGACGGGAATGTTTGTGCAGCGTTTGAATTTTTTGGGTTTTGAACTTTTTTTCCTCGATTTTATTGTGGGTTTTGAAGAATATACTTCTTTTTCTTTTAAATCATATATTTGATAGGTAGTAATCTTATTTTGGAAGTGTCCCCTAGATGGTTAAAAATTTTAATTGAATATCTTAAGGCGCGTTAGAAATCATATATTTAAACGGAATGCTTGCAATTAGGGGTTAAAGATGAGCCGAGCCTGCTCATGAGCTCGACGAGCTCATTTATGTCGAGCTCGGTTTTGAGCTCAAACATAAGAGCTCAAAAGCTCGCGAATACTCTTGCGAGCTTTAATTTTATTTTTTTATTTTTTATTACTTCATCATTATTTTTATTCTAATGAAAATCAAGCTCATATGGGGGTACATGAGCTCGGAGCTCGGCTCATCTATACCCCTAATTTAAATTACTATTTTCAAATCTGAATTTCAAATTCAAATCTATTAGTTGGTAAACATAAGGTTTTCGAAATTCGAATTTTGGGATGTGGCTCGGGAGCTCGAACAATTGGTTCGAGTAAAGCTTGGCTTGAGCTCGTGAAAATTGAGTTCGAGCTCAAGCTAGACCTCATTTTTGTCGAGCTCAAGCTGGAATAAATGCTAGTTGACGTCGAGCTCACTCATGGAAGCTCGAAAGCTCGTGAGTCGGCTCGTAAGTTTTTTTAATTGTTATTATTATTCGTATTATAATAATTATTATTATTCTTGTTACCACTACTATTATATTATTATCTGTGATAAACTTATGACGGACTTAACTTTGGATTTCGATAAATGAACACTTGTCATCAATTTTGAAATTAAAAAATGGCAAACGTTCAATTCCAACAAAACAAATTTGGAGAAAATACGCATTCCAACCGAAACCTCGAATATGCAAAAAAGCCATAAATTATATAATTATGGCGGGGTATTATGGTTGTTTATATTGATAGGATCAAGTATAGATCCCAAATAGAACCAGTTAGAGGGGTGCGGGGTGGTTGCCGATGACGCCACTCCAAATGCTTAGGTCCGTTCTTCTTCAGAATGGGTAGCAGCGGTATTGTAAGCAGAGTTTTTTCCTTCTCTTTGTTTCTCATACCTGGATCTTAGGTCACATTGCGCCTATATATACAAACCTTGATCCGTTTCTCCCCGCAATTTGTTGACCACCCACGTCGGCCCACTCTTCAGGCCCCATGCGACGACGTGTTCCTCTTCATCCTCCCCACAATCA
Source organism: Craterostigma plantagineum (assembly GCA_027422505.1). Taxonomy (NCBI): domain Eukaryota; kingdom Viridiplantae; phylum Streptophyta; class Magnoliopsida; order Lamiales; family Linderniaceae; genus Craterostigma; species Craterostigma plantagineum. Next base: position 26,029,583 of record JAPQWV010000003.1, on the reverse strand, counting down.
CGTTCCACGACTTCTACCCCCTTTACCTCCTCCGGGGAAACTACCTTGTTTTTTAGTCGCCACTCCGAGAGCTTCTCCTTTCGGTCGGTCCCATCGTTTTTTTTCTCAGCTATAACCCGAGCGAATTCTCAGCCTTGAGGCTCTCAGGCTGTACTTCGATGGAACCCCCAAGGATACCCTCTTTTCCTCCTTCCCTTTATCAGCTGGGCCATCGTCTCAACTTATGGGTCTTTGATGGGCTCTCCTCGGGGAGTCCTCTCTCCGAGGACCAATTCTCATAAGCAAAACACGTCTCCTTCCTTTTTTCTCCTTTTTGAATGTCCGCGGGATATTTTATCGGTAGAGAAAAGCTCGAGGGCAACAAGCTAGGTATCTCCACACAATGCACCGTAGTCTCCACACTTCGACTAAGTTCATTCTGAATCGAATTCGTAACTCAACGCCGGCTATGAGACAACCATGACTCCAGCGGACTTTATCTGTCGTAGTCCATGAAATGAGACACACCCCAATTCTAGCAGCATATGGTCTTTTTTTAAGTAAAGAATAATGATGGTCTAGCAGTAGTTTTTAAGATTGCCAAGGATATTATAGACTTTTACAGCAATTGTGCTGAGTTTAAATTGTTGTTGCTTTAAAGCTTTAATTTAAGAGTTAATTATGATTCAGCCCCTATTCATGTTTAAAAATCGGGTTCAGCCCCTGTCAGAAAAAGCAATTAGTTTTAAGGATCCGATTTTTTCATACCACTTCATCGGTCTTTGGTACCACTTCTTTGTTCTGTAGTACCACTTCTTTGTTATGCAGTACCACATAATTGCTCTGCAGTACCACTTAATTGTTCTGCAATACCACTTTATTTTTCTGCGGTAAAAATGAAGTATTACTGCAGAACAAAAGAAGTGGTACTGCAGAGCAATTATGTGGTACTGCGGAACAAAGAATTGGTACTACAGAACAAAGAAGTCGTACCACAGACCGATGAAGTGGTATGAAAAATCGGGTCCTTAAAACTAATTACTTTTTCTGACAGGGGCTGAACACGATTTTTAAAGTTGAATGGGGGCTGAATTGTAAAGCTCCCTTAATTTAACACAGCACACCACACATTCCACGTGCTTTTATTATTTTCACGTCTCAATTCATCTCACATCAATAATTTAATATATATGTGAGCCCACCATTTATTCTCCTATTTCATGAATCTAATACTATTTATCGCCTCGGCAGACATCTTTTCTACGCAATTACTGTACCTTCCAAAATGGCGTCCTATGAAAGATCCGATTCGAGCAAGTTTTGTGGCGGGAGGTCCAACTTCTCGCAGACTTGTAATCTTTTGAGTCAGTATTTGAAAGAGAAGGGTAGCTTCGGAGATCTCAGCCTTGGGTTGACTTCTTCTACTGTCGTGGAGACGAACAAGGGTATTCTTTTTCTCTAAATTTTCAGATTTTACTCTCCTTTCTTGCTTATTTCAGCTTGTTGCTAGATTCTGTTGCTTATTCTTCTGGGTTTCTTGTTTTACCCCTAATCTATTTAAACTTTTTTTTCTGGGTGGGTTTTCGGGGAAATCGGTGTTATGTCAATAATTTGTTGTCGTTTTTGGAAAGGGGCTTTGAATTCGCTTCAGACTATTGGAAATTCTGGTACAGACGGATGCAAGAGCAAAACTGATCTGAGGTAATTTACTATCTAACCACTGCGCATAGAGATGTTGTCTGTTTCTGAACAAGTCTTTGTTATCGGAAAACAATGGGTATCAGTAAAATTGTATAATTAATGGCTGATTAATGTTCTTCAAAACATAAATCTAGAGAGATAAAATTCAATTTATTTTTTGTACAGATTAACCGGCTTTTAAACAATCCAAGACTAGATAGGGGCTCATTTAAATCTGCTTAGTTTTAAAGATTTGCGGTAGTAGATCACCGTTATTTGTTGATTTCGAGTTTCGACTCTGACTTGCGATTTTTTATCAAGTAATGTTGAGAAAGGGGAGACCAAAACTGCACCTCTTACCATGTTCTATGGCGGTCAAGTGATAGTCTTTGACAACTTTCGGGCAGACAATGCAGAGGAGATCTTCACTCTAGCCCGCAAGTCATGTGCTGCCCAGAGCCCAGCTGAATCCGCCACCACCACTCCTCTGCACTCTCCTCAGTCTACCCTTGCTCCTCGTAAGTTCCTCATTTAACCGTCTTCGTCATGCAAATTTTTTTTCTTTCTGTTTTTTTGTTTTTATTTTCTTTATTTCATATGACTAAACCGGATAAATATGAGTTGCAGCAGTGATACAAAGATTGTGATAGAAAAATGGCGTTAAGTTTGCTTGTGTGGAGACATCATATTCATATGTAACTGGCTAGGGAATATGATGAATTTGAAGTTCTTAATAATTTAACTACTGATCTCTTGGGGGGTTTTATGCTCGGTTTGTGTCTATTTTGAGAGCATGGCCAAGCACAGTAAGCTAAGATCCATCTATTTCTAGTTTGCCAAGGCTTGATATGGATGCAGTACTGAAATGTCGTTAATTTGAAAGACAATCATAATATTATGAATGTCGGTCCTCTCTTTTTACTGCCCTTCTCTGTGTTTATTATAATAACGGTGGTCACATGATGCAGATTTACCGCTTGCTGATTTACCAATTGCTCGAAGGAAATCACTTGCTCGTTTCCTCGAGAAGAGAAAGGATAGAATCACAGCCAACTCTCCATACCAAGCTTGCACCAAACCAGTTTCAGATAACTCTCCTAAGCCATCGGCTGTGAAGGTTGAATCAGAGGCATGGCTCGGTTTGGCTTCCCAAGAGCTCTAGAGCATGCATCCTCACTGCTCCTCCTCGTCCTGCACTACGAATATCGTCAAATTGTGATCCTACAAATAATTAGCTGTCATAAGTTTGATAAAACTGTGTTAAATATTGTCTGCTGCTGGCTTTGATTATCTCCATTTATATTATGTTTGGATATTATAACATTTTGCTTTTGTGGTGTGTTGTTCTTACTATGGCTTGTTTTCAGAATAGTGTTGAACAGTCGTGTATCTTTTATTGTAATAAAAACTCTTTTGTGTAGTCATAGATTGTTCTACTGATTCTCCCAGTTTTTGCCTTTATGTGGGCAAACAAAACAGAATTTCTTTTTTATTTCATGATAACGGGAACTTCCATAAAACAAAAGGTAAGTTACAAGTGTTGGCTAATACGAAAGGTCAATCTGAGAAAAAATGGTTATACTATAGTGAAGACAGAAGTTCCCCAAGCGACCGAACAAAGTGGGATCTAATCAATGACTAAACAAACACCAAAATATAACTGTTAGTCTGGTTGATTTAAATGGAGCTCTGTTTTGTGCGATTTTTAGTCGCTCGGCTCGGCTCATGCGTATTATCACCGCATGCCATTTATAACTGAAAATCATGAATGAATCATGGCAGCACAACCACTAATGATATTTGAAGCAAACCTTTGCCTTTCGTATTCATCTAACAAGTAGAGTATATATTTTTTGTTCCATCAAAATTCTCGTAAATTCTGGGTCATAATTTAATTAATAATAATGATGATAAAAAAAACCTAAACACAAACTTGTTCATCTTCTAGCTGGGGTTGGTCGGTTGCTGCTGTTGTTGTTGCTTCGAGGGTAGTTTGGTGGCCATAGCCCTTAACTCGTCTGCGATCTCAGTAAAAGTCGGCCTATCCGATGGTTCAGACGACCAACACCTCTGCATCAAATCCCTCCAATCGGGGTCGCAACCTTCGGGCACCAGAGGCCGTAAGGTGTTGCTCACAATACCGCCTAATAATTTTTATTTTTCATAAACTAATTAATGGTCAGTGGTTATCTGATTGTTATATAAGAGTATAAAATGTTATTTTTCTATATTATGGCCAAGAAGATAGAGATAAGCATTGGCGATAGGAAATTACCGATAATGGCTCCATAGTGCAAGTCTGCGTAAGGTTCTTCGCCTGTGAGAAGCTCCCACATCACAATACCAAAAGAAAACACGTCAACCTGAAAGCGAGTAGAGAGTCCAGAATATGAAGCAAGGCAGTTTTAGTAATTGGAAGTAGGTATTTGAGGGGATCAACGAAAATAAGAAACAAGCAACCTTCTCGGATACGAGGCTACTACTGCCATTAAGAAGCTCAGGAGCCATCCAAGGAAGGGTACCTCTCACACCACCTGAGATTAGTGTATGACACTTTACCTTTGAAAGTCCCAAGTCACCAACCTAGACACAATTGGGAACAACTGTTAATGAAACAGATTACATTTTAATATATGGGATAAAAGAAAGATGACAATAAATTCATCAATCAACTGAACATGGAGGCGCGAGAATTGGAATGGATCTTGGCAAAAGCTCAACCTTTTAGGGAGAAACAACTTAAAAACACGTTCTGAACCCATCACTAACCTTGCAAATCGGTCGGTGTGGATCACGAAGGTTTACCAACAGATTATCACTTTTCAGGTCAAAATGCACGATGTTCTTCCCATGCAAGTATTCCATGCCAAAGGCGACGTCCATTCCAATCAAAAGGCGCTTGCGTTTATCAAGATTTCTAGCAAGAGTTGCAGTTCAATATGAAAAATCAATAGCGTGACTATATCCCGTAGCATAGCATATACACCACACTATGTCGTGCCACTCAAATAAAGGACTTGACAAAAAAAACAAGCGATTGAAGAGAACTAAAACATAACTATCGGTAGACTTTGATATCATTGAAAAATAAATAAGTAGAACTTGGAAGCAAAAAAACCTCAGCATGGCAGGGTAAACATACAGCAGGCAGACTACCTTTCACTCTTCTGCAAAGCATTTCTGAGAGAACCATTCACCATGTATTCTGTAACAGTAGCAACCGAACCATCAGGACCATCGAGCACAACTCCATAGAAAGCAACCACATTTGGATGGTGCAAATCCGCAAGCTTGATCGCTTCATTCCAAAAATCATCTCTCTGATAATACAAAACATAATAAAGCATCAGAATAGATAACGACCTATAGAGAACGCAGCATATCAGATTATTAAGAAGTCTAACCATGCGATCTTGTTCGGAAGCCTTTCCAGCAAAACATCTATCATTAATTCGTTTGATCGCAACATCCGTGCCTCTCCATTTCCCATGATAAACTGTACCAAATGTACCAGAACCTAATTCCCACAACTCTTCCAGGTCACTATTTTTTATGATCTGTCCACAAAATGATAAGTTTTTGTTGATAATTCAAAAGACGGGAAAATTGAAGTCATCTTGTATAGCTAACTGGGACCTGTAATCGGCCGATGCCTTCCGAAGCAGGGAAACCAAAATTCATCTTCTCAGATAACTTGGTCTTTGCATCCTGGAAAAAGACAAGGGGATTGAGAAAGTCCAACGGCGTTTAAATTGAAAAATAATTGAAACTAAACTGAGATCAAACCTCAGATTTATCTGCCTGCTCCATATCTACACTGATAGGTTGAAACACACCAGTCGGTTGGGATACAGGCGAAGCATCATGTAATGGTACATCTGGAGTTGAAGTAATAGAAGAATGAAGAACAGAAGCAGCAACACCTTCAGCAACTGCTTGAAGTTCTTGCTTTATCAAGTCCTCGGCAGAATCTTTATTAGCGATCATTACTTTTTATTAGCAACAAATAAATATGATCAACATGCCAAAAACAAAATAATAATCATAATAGCACACCTGCATTGGACAAACTACGATCAGAATTTATATCCTGATTGAAATTGCCGTATGGCTGGTGTGCTCTAGTTTGTGATGAAGCCTCAGTCAATAAATCCTTGCCTGCAGTACCTGTAGGAGACTCACCACTGTTCAACGGACGGTGATCAGATGAAGGATCCTTACTAACTTCTCGTTTTATTTGAAGCTTGCTAGGTTTAGGAGGAGGAAATGGAATTTCAGATTGTAAATTCCAAGGGTCTTGGTTGACAAATAAGGATGCTGAATTATCCATCATATCACCAACCTTATAGGATGCAGTATTATCCTTCCATTCACTAGCAGATTGGAATCTGTCTACATTACGAGCAGCAGATTCAACACCAGAAGACACATGATTTCCAGATCCGATATCAACAGAAAAACGACTATCATCAAGCACAGGAAGCTGGTTACTACTCAGATTACTTGTCGGAGGCTGTTGTGGAACTTCAAAGGTTTCATTGGATGTAAGATTGTCAGGATCGGGACTGGGCATGATCTCAGAAGGCCGTATCTGGAGATTTTCCATTCTCGAATCGATTTGCCTTAAATTTTCAGATGCCGCCGAACTATTGTCATCCTTAGGACTTACACTGGAAACATTTATCAGGTGTTCTTTAGGGAGACCTTGAGGAATGTAGGTATTATTACTTGGAATAGGCATACCAAAAGAGGCAACATCATCGTTTACTAGCCTAGGTGGAGCTTGCGTAACTTGATATTCATGACCTAGATGCTGGATAGGAGCAGGTTGGAAAGACTGAGCCACATTATTAGCTGCACCTTGATTCTGTGTTGACTGAACGCCACTTACCAAGAAAACACCCTGTGGGAATACCACCTTCGAAAACTCAGGATTATCAGCTTTCGGTGGGAAAATTGTATCATCCACATATCGCCAATCAACGTTCTGTGGAGCCTTCATTGCATCTGGTAAAACTTTTCCAGATTGTTGATCATCCATGTAACGAACTTCGGGACTTGGGCTGGTAGTCAGCCAAGCCATATTTCCTTCTGCCACAGCTCCAGGAATAAGAGGGTTTATACGTGGCCTTTCCCGATCATCAATGTGAAGACTATGATACGAAGATCTAGAATCAGAATAGGTACTGGCAGGCTTTTGCCTTTGTTCTTGAGCAATTGTATCAGAGTGAGCATGAGGCAATGCTTTCTGACACATATGGCAGTCTCCAAATACAGGAATTACAGTCTGTTGAGGAACCTGAGCATGCTGCATGCTATTAATTCCTTGTTCAGAAGGAATCTGGGAAGCCCTATGCCCCATAACATTACGTGAAGTTAAATGATCGTTAGGAACATGATTTGGATGAACAAAAGCAGGGTACATATTCGGGTTCATGCTTATCAATGATGGATTCATTGTCATATGGGCAGAGGGGATAAATTGGTTGGGTAAAGCACCAGTAGGAGCCTGCTGTTGGCTGAAAACAGATCTTGAGGATCCCATAACTTGAACGGGGAATCCTGATCCTGGAGCAACTTGCACATAATTAACAGGAGTTTCTTGATGAGGATCCAAGTATAATCCATGTATGTGAGGCGACGATGCTGGATAATCCCCAACAGGTACTAACTGTGGGATGCTATGTGCTACAGATTTTTCTATTTCTGGCTCATTGGTATGTAAAGCTGAAGATGGACTAGTTATAACCAACGGCACGCCAAATGAAGCAGCAGAAGGATCCGTGGGCAGCCCAGAATTAGAATCCTCATACAGAGGTCTTGATGTTGTGTCGAAGTTAAGACCAGAATTATTGCTACTTGGCGATAATCCACCGGTGGATGGCACACGCTTGACCTCCCCCAAGCCATGGCCAAAGCTAGCAGCACCCTCTGTACCACTAAAGTCTGAATTTTGACCAGAAACAGCACTTTCAAGACTCTCTTTCCTATCAATGCGATCACCACCATTACTAAATCCATCGAAAGAGCCACCATTCACAGCTTCAATATACTTCTTCCCACCATCTTGCATGTCCCCAAGATGTATTGAACTGGAGGATTCGAGCTCAGAAGGCGAGAACAAAAATATCCTCAACTTGGCCGATCCATCCGAACTTCCCTCAAGAAGCTTCTTATATTCATCCATCATGTTCTCGAGATCATCCGGACACGAAACAGAGACAAGAGCATCCAAATCTTCATCTGGCAACTGATACTTGATAATTGCATTCTGGGGATAAGCGTCTGTCATTCGCCGAACGAATTCCCCAAAGCTAACATCTCTCCTGACACTGATTATCCGAGTCTGCCCACCTACATATCTCAGAACCCCATCACTAGGTCGTGGCAAAATCTTCCCACCGAAACTACACAAGAACTTAACCTTTTGTCCCGAGACCGAACCATCGCCGCCACTCTCTTCACTAGTACGATCCGTAACACTATCTTCAGCTTGTGCCCCAAAATGAGGACTACAAGCGTATCCGCTGCTTGGATTCAGAAAATTAGTGTTAGTGGCGGCATTAACAGTGCTCGATTGAGGCTGAGAAGGCACAAAATGGTGAACCCACCCTGCTACTTGAGGTGTGGTATATCCAAATGGAACATATGCAGAATCAGGCATTGTGGATTGGGGATAAATAGAATTAGGGCTGCCCCGAGTATCTGCAGGTGGATTTTGATAAAACCCTACGGGCCTACCAGAAGAGACCATAGGTACTGTTCTGGGGTGGTCATCATCTACAGTTCGAGCGACGTTTAGGGGTCTCAAATCTCTGGGTATGGAGTTCTGATCAAATGCCATAGCAAACTGATACCAGCTAGCCCAGGTATTTTAAATCCGTCCAACGAAATAACCCAAATTGAGATGGATGAAACCTAAATTAAATACGTAAATCAAACTTCCAGCGTATGCAATGCGACTTGTTCTGCGAAAACAAAAAAGGAAGTAACAACCAATAAGCCTCACAGTATACGACGAACAACCAGCAGAAAAAATCAAGAAAAGAAATATAGTTTTTACCTACCCGATTTCAACGAACAAGCCAATTCAGTGAGCTAAGGCGGTGAGCTTATCCAAACTCTTCACTCTAAATCTCTTGAAATTACAACGCCAAAGAGCTGCCTTTTTTTATAAACGAAGATTGACGGTCTGTAATTTATCTCCGACGATTGAATCGCTGAGCTGAGGAGAAGCGCAACCAAAAAAAAGAAAAAAATTTAGTAAGCAACTTTAGAAGAGAGGCGTATGACGCACTAAATTAGAGAGAGTCGCTTTCTACCTGGATTTAGCTTCCGTGTGTGTGAGAGAGAGGTGTTAAGTAGGCACGTGGAGAGGTGTGTGCAATATCGACCGAAAGCAAAATTTTTTAATCGAATTTTCTAACCAAAATACTCTGGTTCGATATATGGTTCCACTGGGATTTTTTTTTTTTTCAGTATTTCGATTAAAGAAAAATCAGAAAAACTTCGATTTGGAGCCTCAGCGACGTTTAACCGCAGGAAACAGCTCTTGATTCTTCAATTAGATTTTCTCCCACTAATGAGTAATGACAAGATTTCTCCCGATAACAGCTGTTCGTGCTAGATTCTTACTTACCCCGAACAGCCGCCTTCTCTGTGGGTTTTCAGTTGAGATGATGCAGATGAGAGTAGACCTGGATAATGGATTGGGCCGGGCCGGTTCCGGGCCGGTTCCACCGGTTCCGGTTCTGCCGGTTCCGGTTCAACCGGTTCGGCACTGTTCCGGTCCCGGTTCCGGTTCCGGTTCCGAGATCATTTTCTCGGGACTGGACCAGAACCGCGGAGCAGAACCACGGGCCACTAATGGGCCGGTTCCGGTTCCAGAACCGGTTCGGCCCATGATTAATTTTTTTTATTTTTTATTCTTTTTTTTTACTATTTTTGGAATTTAAAAAAAAAATTAAATAGCCTTTTGGGCCGGTTCCGGTTCCGAACCGGAACCGAGAACCGTGGATCGGAACCGGGAACCGGAACCGGTAATCCACGGTTCCTGGTTCACGGAACCGGCCCAAACCACTTCTAATGGGCCGGTTACCGGTTCCAGAACTGGTTTACCGGTTCCGGTTCTGGACCGGTTTCGTGGGCCGGTTTTGGGCCGACCCGGCCCATTACCCAGGTCTAGATGAGAGAACTCAATGAGAAAATACAAGCAAGGTTTTGAAAACCGGACCAGACGGGCCGGTTCAGACTGGAAACACGCGAACGAATTTATAAAATTCTAATATAAAAAAAAGTTACTAAATAAACATGTACATAATCTATGTTATTTGGTTGATTCAATTATAAATATATATTAATTATATTTAAACATACAAGTTTTGACTCTGGTGTTATAGTGGTTAAAATACTAAACCTTAAACAACTAAACGTTAAACCACTAAAGTTTCCGATCCGTTTCGAAAATCCGATTTCGAAACCCCGAAGAGAAGCAGAATTTTTTCCAATTGGGAATAGAACTTGATATGAGAAGCAGATGAAGCCATTTATCGGTTGCTTTTATGATTGAATTAGGATGATAAAAAGGAAAAGTGGGAAAGAGAAAACATACTAGAACGTTGGGGAAGAAATTTTTTAGTATTAATAATTTTAATATGTTTTAATAATATTTTTTAAAAAAGCGGTAGTTCGATCAGCACCGCATGTCGAACCAGCAATTAGGGGGCTTTCGGATTCGATTTCGGTACCCAATCCGATCTGGTTTTTCTCTGATCGAAAGAAAATTCGGGTTAGAAGTTGGGTATCGGGTTTAAATTCGATACCGATAAATTATAGCAGATCGGGTATTTGGTAGCAATATACCATCCGATTTACCCGATTGGGTAGCCGACTATAAAATAAAAATAAAAAAAAGCCTATATAAAAACTAACCTAACTAAGAAAGGAAAACCCCCAACAAAAAAACTAAGCCCAACTAATAAAAGAAAAACACACAAAGCCCATTTAATTACCCAGAAAATCGAACAACATCACCAACATCCACCCCAGCCCAGCCGTCGCAGTTGCCTTCCGTCCGCCACCGTCTGTCAGCCTCGTCGGGCCGGCGTCCAACCTGTTGTCCCCCGTTAATTTAAATCAAAGGTATGATTTTCAAAGAATCGTAATTTGTTTGAGGACGATGTTGAATTTATTTATTGTTGACAGTGACGTTGAATTTTTTTATGTGTTGATCGTGTTGAAATTATTTTACTTTTGATGGTGTTGAAATTATTTTATCGTTGATAGCGTTGACTTTATTTTATTGTTGATGGTGTTTAAATTATTTTATTGTTGATGGTGTTTAATTTATTTTATTGTTGAAGGAATTGAACTTCTTATCTAAATTTATAAAAATATAAAAAATACATATAAATACCAAAACCTGGCCGGCTGGCGCATTTGATCTGGTCGGGATCGGGTATCAATCTAACTACCCGATGTAATCGGGTACCTGACTCGAAAAACCCAAACCTCGAAAACCCGACCCGATTCCACCCCCACCAGCAATCACGTACATAATCAAATTACCGAATTTTATATTAATCTACAAACCGAAACCGATATTTCAGTTCAACAATCGATTTCTACGAATGTTCTATTTTTCTATCGTTTTGGTCGGTATACTAAGGCTTGTCAATCGGGCGGGGATTCCCCATCCCCGCAGGGATCCGTCCAGAACGGAGGGGGAATCCCCATTTTTTTATCCCCGCGAAGTAGGGACGGGGGGACATCTTGCGAGGATTATAGTCACAGCACAACCCCGCGGGGAACCCCGCCTTATTTCCCGGTAATATTTCTAAAATAAGATTAAGAATAATAACTTTTATGCATAATTTGTGATATATAATAATATTTCAATAATAATTTTTATATCCAACTTGTATTATTATAATATAAATAAGTTAAATATAATTTAAAAATATATCTTCTTTGTATATTGATATAATATAATTTTGTTTAAAAAAAATTGTGGGCTGATAATCCCTGCAGAGAAGGGGGACGATTTCGTCCCCGTTATTGTTGGCGAGGTGGGTCCCCCTAGACGCAGGGACGGGAATGGGGATCAAATCCCAGCATATGCTCCGCCTTGCACCATTGACAATTGACATTACTAAGTATACCAACTTGTGAACACCCATATGCATTAGAGTAAAAGAAGCTCGAGCTCATGCTAGAGCTTTTTTATGAATAAGTAATTAAAAAATAAAACAAATAAAGCTCGATAGCTTTCGAGCACTCATAGCTGGCTCGAGTCGAGTTCAAGCCGACTTCCATGAGTTCGAGCTCGAGCAGAGCTGTAGTCGAAGTGGCTCATCGAGCTCGTGAGTCAGATAGGCTAATCTTTCACGTTAGACACGACTCCTCTAATGAATACTCAAAACGAATCCAATATTTCAATCCTAGTTTTTATAATGTTGTTACAAATAAATTAAAAATGAAAGGTGGGCAAGTACAATTATTAAAATTTATTTTGCTAGTCGAGAATAATAAAGGTATAATCTTGCAATTTTTAAAAATTTTTATGGTTAAATAAAAGGGTCAATTCGAAATCAGGCCCCATTAAGGGTTTTATTTTCGAATTCAGGCCCTATTTGAGAAGTTTTTAGGTTAAAGGGCCCATTTTGTGTGGTGTAAAAAAGTGATATGAATGATATATGAAATGGTATAGAATGATCGTTTTGTGTCACAAACTTCAACATACTGGTATGTCAGAGCAATGAAGTGGTACTGCAGAAAATAAACTGGTATCAGATGATCATAAACTGGTACCGGATTATGGTTTTGTGGTACGAAATTTTAATATACTGGTATGTAAGAGCAATGAAGTGGTACTGGCAGAAAATGGGTCCTTAAAACTAATTTTTTTTGCCAAGAGTGTCTGAATCCTAAAAGATAGTTATAGGGGGCCTGAAATGAAAATGCCCCTAAATAAAAATATGAGAAATTCCATATGGTAACCTCGAGTTTTCGACTTTTCCAGTTGGTACCCAAAGCTGTTTTTCGATTCCGGCTGGTAACCTCGAGGTTTTGACTTTTCCAGTTGGTACCCAAAGCTTGTTTTCGATTCCGGCTGGTACCCCTGAGGTTTTATGAAATGTAATTTGGTACCCCCTGAATTACCAAAACTGGATTTAAAATACTTAAAATAATCACAAATTCAAAAATAAATTATTTGTATTTAAAAAATAATAATTTTAATTATAAAAAATAGTATATGGTTGGGAAAAGTTATAATTATTTTTAAATAGAAAAATATATTTTCCGAATCCCGCACGAATGTTGAGATCGAAAATCCAGCGTTCATATCGAAAAATATATTTTATCATGGACTATACATTTTTATTATTATTATAATTACCGTGAGAGATCGTGAGCAAAATAAAAACCCAATTGAAACATTGTCGATTTGGGGTTCGGTTTTCTATTTTTAAAAATATTTATATAATTTTCAAAACTATATACTATTTTCTATAATTAAAATGATTTTTTCAATAAAAAAAATTATTTTTGAATCTTTGATTATTTTAGGTAATTGAAATCCAGTTTGGTAATTCAGGGTACCAAATTAAATTTCACAAAACCTCATGGGTACCAGTTGGGCTTTTCCATTTGGTACCCAAATTTTTTCTCGATTACATTTTAAAATATTTCGATCTCAACGTTCGTGAGGGATTCGGAAAAATATTTTTCTATTTTTAAAATATATAACTTTTCCCAACTATATACTATTTTTTATAATTAAAAATATTTTTAAATAAAAAAATAATTTATTTTTTGAATTTATGATTATTTTAAGGATTTTAAATCCAGTTTTGGTAATTCAGGGGTACCAAATTATATTTCATAAAACCTCAGGGGTACCAGCCGGAATCGAAAACAAGCTTTGGGTACCAACTGAAAAAGTCGAAACCTCGAGGTTACCATCCGGAATCGAAAAACAGCTTTGGGTACCAACTGGAAAAGTCGAAAACTTGAGGTTACCACATGGAATTTCCCTAAAAAGATTGATAGTTAAATCTAAAAACTTAACTAATTTTGTAACAGTGATAGATAGTTAACTAGTTTTGTGTTTCTAGAAATAACACTATTATTATTATTATTATTATTATTATTATTCTCCAACTATCCATGACGTCGAAATAAACCATTAGATGATTACTATTTATTGTGTAATTTACACATTTACCTACTTGCATAAAAACTTACAATCAGTACCTATGTCAGAAATTTTTACAGATAGGTACCCGACTTACTGTTTGTACTAGTTTATGTGTAAAGACCGTACCTTGCTATTTGTGCATAGCGTACCATGTCATGTCTTTATACGGTACCCTATATGGTTTCTATATGGTACCTAAAAGTGCTAATACGGCGTACCATTTTCTAAACGTATTACGTACCACAATACGTTGCTATAGGGTACCTAAATGTGCTAATACGGCGTACCTGCGGCAGGATCGGGTACCTATGTGCAAAAAATTTATTCTGGTAGGTACTTACATATAGAAAAATGGCTGACAGTGTACTAAATTACAAGGTTTTTTGCAGAGGGTTATTTATGTGTAAAGACGCCTTATTTATTAGCTTTTAATGTTATTCCAAAAAAAGTGGCACGAGACGACGACGTCATTTCATCATTCTGATCGCTTCATACAAGTACCAACTAAAAATATTATAACCACCACAATTACACATAAGTCCTTTGTAAGATTTTAGTCTTTCGAGTACTAGTTAAAAAACTTTCATAAACACAAGAATAAATTTTTTAGACGATTTTACCCCTTCTTTTTATTGCTAAATCAAATCGTTTTTAATAAAATTTAATCCTATGTTGTTGTGAAGATCGAGTTGAGCTTCGTGTGTCGTGAAAATGTAGTTTTGTTGTTTCCGCTTGCCATTGTCTATAAGTGCTTATGGATTTACATCGTTTGCCCATGAAGTTTTGTCGCTTGGGTTTTTTGTTCTAAGTTTCGATTAGGGAATTACTATTTACCGCCCCTTTTTACTAGTTACCGCCCCCTAAAGGACTGAAAAAAGACGTTTATGCCCTTATGTTATTTAAATTAATTTAAAAAGGTAAAATATAATAAAAAGTAAGAATTTTCTTTAAAATCCTACACGACGCAACACTTTTCAAATCACACAACCAAATTAAACAAAAAAACAGAGAACTTTGCAAATTGTAATGGAGCGAGGACACGGAAAGGGAAAGGGAAAGGGGGTCCTGTCACGATTGGTAAGAAAACTGTCGTAAGTTCATTCGTATGTAGATAGATTGTCGAAAACGGATCGAATTAGGCTGAAAACGGGCGATCGGACGCGAAATAGGGCGAAAACGGCACGACCAAACCGAAATTTCGGTTGGCCCAGTCGCGACCAAAACGTGATTTCGGTCGGTCAAGAGACGACCGAAATCAGATTTCGGTCGCAACAGGCTCGACCGAAATATGATTTCGGTCGTGTCTTGAACGACCGAAATCGTTCGTCGGTCGCCGGGGTTCCGACCGAAATCATGTTTCGGTCGGATCTGGCTCGACCGAAATCTGGTTTCGGTCGGTTCCTCGCCGATCGAAATTTGATTTCGGTCATGCCACTGTTGGCCGAAATTTTTTTTCGGTCAAATTTTTTTTTAATAAATATGTAATTGCAGGCCAAGGGTGGAAAGTCCCTACTTGGAGGGAGCAGCAGACCGGCCCCGTCGGAGGGATCTGGAGAGCGTCATACGAGGGCGCGCGGCGTTGATGCTTCCGTTCGTAGGCAACGGGAGGAGGAGAGGCGGCAGCGAGCTCTTGATTCTCATTCCGTATATGCGGAATACGATCCGCATGCGGATGAGGAGGCGCCTGCGGATGAGGAGGTGCCCTACGATACGGAGTCGTTTGAGTCATCCGACGACGATGCGATACCGGTCTCCTCAGGTAATTTCATTCTCCTTTATAAACTGTATTGCGATGTAATGTCTTAATATACGTAAAATAAATAATATTTATTTTGGGAAATTCTTAAAAAATAAAATAGGGAGCAAGCTGCGGTCTTTTTGCTATTCCCCCCAACCTATAAACTTTGTTCTCCACATCTTTATAAATATGCCACGTGCACAGCAGATGGTGAGAATGGGGAAATACCATATGTACCGGTCGAACAAGGCCCAACTCACGATCAGTGACAATCACCGACGGGTGGACAGCTGGCCCTAGAATATCCTTGATAGACTGCAACATCCACCGGTAACTGATCTCCGTCTCGTCCTCCATGACGGCAGACCCACACAGAAAGTTGTGATTACAGGGAGTCATCCCTTTAATCTCAACAAGAGGCATCTTATATCTATTGGTCTTGTACGTCGAGTCAATCCCAATAAAATAAGGATATGTCCTCAGCAGTGCGAGTGACTCCGGGTGTGCGAGAAAGACATGTGTCAGCATATTAGTCTCCTCGTCTCTTCTATATTCAACAAATATCCGGACTCTGTCGCCTGGTGCATCAACTGGCTCACCACGTCTCGACCCTCAGAATATTGCTTCTTCAAACGATCTCTGTAATTATAAATCTGTCGGATCGTCGCGTTATCTACGCTGTGTCGAGCCCTCATCGTTGAGAGGATATGTGATGGTTTCGCTTGCGCAGCACTCATTTCCTCTACGACCTTCTTTGCCTGGCTGCTTAACCCACTCGTCTGGCGGTGTCCCTCGGGATAATGTATCAGAGGGTGATTGTGCGTGGATTTTTCAGGTGGGCCCGTACGAATGAACCATTCCTTAGTAGCTGGATCTTGCTGGGCAATGACTACAAACACCTGCACTTGTTAGACTTCGACAGCCTCTCCAATTCATCCTCCTTGCCTCTATAACGTTCTCCGCGAGAACATCTAATCAATTTTTTTGTTCCTAATTTCTTGTGCGACGAAATTATCACCTCGAAACCAAGACCAATAGCGACGCCTTTCGCCCAGTTAATGGCTTCCACGTCGGTTGGAAATCGTCCTCCTTCGCGAAAATGCCTACTGTAGTTTATCCCGTCGCCCGTTGAATCCTCCGGGACACTTTCCAAGTCTGACCAAAAAAAAAAAATAAAAATTAACAACCGAAATCAAATTTCGGTCACCCTAAGAGGCGACCGAAACTCGATTTCGGTCACCTCTGTCGTAGCCGAAACAGGATCTCGGCCGCGACAGTCTTAGCCGAATCCAAATTTCGGCTATGACAGTCGCGGCCGAACAACAATTTTGGTCACCCTCTTGGGCGACCGAAATTGATTTTCGGTCATCACAAGGGTTGACCGAAATTGTTGTTCGGTCACCCCTTGTGTTGACCGAAATTATGTTTCGGTCGGGCCGAAATTTTCGCTCGAATCCGACCGTTTTTCGAGAATTCACGTCTATAAAAACGAAATTTACGAGAATTTGATTACCATCCGTGCCAATAGACGCTTTCTTTTGACTTTTCCATTTCCCAAATAGACGATTCATTGCGATTCGAACGTTTTTTTTTGTTTTGTTTGAGTCTGATTTGAATGTTTAATTGCTATATGGAAATTGTTGTCTGGAAAAGGACTTTAAATAGAAATTTAAATTCAAAAGGGCAAAATCGTCTTTTTTCAGCCCTTTAGGGGGCGGTGACTAGGAAAAAGAGGGCGGTGAATAGCAATTCAGTTTCGATTATTCAATTCGTTTTTCGGTATGTTTTATGCAAGTTTTTGGTAAATTAAATAGATTTTGTAAATCTATTATAATGGTACGGTACGTTTCTGTATACATTACTATGTAGGAGATGGTATTTGATCGTCATTCGCAGAACCCTATCATGATGAGAAGAACGATATCAGGAAAATCATTGCTGTTTGCAAGACTGCGCCGAGCACAATCGTTGCCCATTCTTTTGTCGATATGTTACACATAATTATCATATATTTTTTTGGTCATATATTTCGTGCGCATTTTCCAACTGAAATGGAATATTACGACTGAATTGAATTATATCCAGAATAGCGCTAAGAAGACATGGCCCATGAATTCGTTGGAATACAAAAATGGCCTGGCTAGGTACTGACCAGGCCAGACCATCAGACGAACTTGTCCTCAAGAATCCAAATTCTACGTTCTGACCCTAATTTCTTTCATCTCCCTAGATCACACCAAATTTTCGGAGGAATGGTTCATCAGATCCATGAAAGCTGCCAGAGCATTCGTTTAGCCCGAAAGGCATGTTATACGATATATCTGTTGTGGAAGTAGGCCAACATTTCTATTGGCAAATATGATTTTTTTGGTTAGGCGCATGGAATTGGCTAAGCATTTTCTTCGAACAAACACAGAACCAGAATGGATGGTTTTGTGTCTATTACCGTTTGATATCCAAAAACTGCTCAGCAACAGTCGGACAAGTGGGGAAATGTTGGTTTTTTATTCATAGAATGTTTTGGGTGTTGGAAAAATGTTGGTGCAAGTATTAAGACATTGTTATGACTAAAATGATGTTTGTTATGCATGGATGTTTTGGTACGGTAGTAACGGTAAAAAAGTATGGCAATTATGTGTACATAGCTACAACGACACTAGTTAAATGTTACTTTAAACGCGTGAAAATAGTATAGTGTATTATTAATAGTCGTTAAAAAGAGATAAGTACACAAAGTCAGCTCTGAAACAAAATATTATTGTCAGAACGACTTCAATATTCTAACAAATAAATGCATTTAACATGTCTGCGATAATATCTGGAAAAAAATTCCCAAATTAGATTCGGTATAATGGCAACTCTTGTCTTTATTAATTTTGGTATAGTAAAATACTTAATTAGGTACAACATTTATCCAAAATAAGATATTTGTCACAAACTGCTTAATGATACATTATACACGATATTTGGTACAACTTATGAGGGTAATCATTTTTCGGGTAATTCGGATTTTTTTCTTCTTTATCATATATGACTAAGTAAACCATAGTTTTATATTACAAAAATCATGTTTCATTAGAATGGGATGAACAATGTGAGCACTTACTAGAATATAATATAGATGATTGTTAAATTGAAAATGATCAACTTATAGATGCTTTTCGTTTCATATTTTATCTAGTGATTGTGTTGTGGTCTCACATTTCTTAGTTAACGATTTGAAATCGTAATTTAGATATATGGATCGATAAGACATGGTGTTGAATAAGTACTTATATTTGATACAACAAAATTGGTAAACATTATACAATATAACTCCAGAATATGGTGCAATCACAGAATACTCATTGTATAATACGTAATACTTGGTAAGCGTTTTTATCGCATTTTACATTAATTTCAATGCAAAACTACTTTATTATATGTAAATAATTTATTATAAGTTTCATATCGTAATGTATTAGATGTTTATATAAGAATCATCATCTCATTACGAAACAAAGGATTTTGAAAAAACAATGCTTGTAATCAGACGGACCCAGACCTAAAGAATTGGTGTAATCAGACGGACCCAGTCCTCACCACCACCACCTTAGTTTCCGACTTCAGTTGGGATATTTCTTGTGTAAAACACTTTGTGTGTTTGGTCTAGTCAATCAGACATTTGATGATTATGACTCGTTTTGCTGTTTACTTCTTATTTCCATCGTGCGTTTAATTTTCTTTTCAGTGTTTTCAGGAAACGTGTCACAATTTACGCCACTACAACCCAAATTATTCACAATCAGTGCAGCAACCATGTTCAAATTCTTCAAATGCTAGAGGCAGGACCACGCCAATTTTTCAGGGGAGTCACGTTCTTTTCAACTTCTTTTACTTTCCTGTTATTTATTTTACACGTTGCGGACAACGTGAATTTTAAGTGTGGGGAGGGGGAATTGTGTTGGGAATTTTGTTGAAAATTTACGTGACAATTTTTACGGTGCGTTGTGGTTTTCGAATCTAAAGAAGTCTGGCATGATTGTTTGCGCTCATCTCAATGTGGATTGCATACTAGGGAGTCTAGTGAGCGATAAAGACATGCATCAGTGATTTAATCTTTTTGGCATGAATAAATATAGTGTTACTTTGAGAGATTCACACACATAACCCATGTTCCGTTGTGAGAGTTTGAGCTGACGAGCTTTTGCTCATTTTCTTGGTTGTGTGAGTAGTGCATAATTTACGTCTCTCTAGAACTTGCTCGTTTGATACGCATTGAGACTGCTTGAAGTATGTTTTGCATGAATATGACGCAGGCATTAGGAAATAAGTCCACGGCCAAAGTTCCCAACCACGACTGATCACCGTAGTTAGCCACTTTGAGCCTAATCCTTTTTATTTCTCAAAACCTCGTATATCATAACCCTCTGACCTAAATAAGCCTCCAGAGATCATCTGAACCTGAGTTAAGCGGAAGTGAAGGTCAAATGTCAAAGTCGAAAAGCGCAGAGATGACGGTCCGCCGGATTGCGAACAGTTTGTTGAAAAAAAAGAAGAAGAAGAAGAAGAAAAGAAAAGAAAAGAAAAAAGAAAGAAAAAAAAGGAAAGAAATTTTATTCTGTGGAAGTGAAGCAGGAGAATAATAAGATGCTGTGAAGAAAAGAAAAGAACATTTCCTTCGATAATCTCCCAGTCTCGTGAATTCCACATCATCTCTCATTTTGAGACGTGGGAGAAGAAAGGCTTAGTGGAAAGAAAAATACGAAGACGGCGGAATCAAAAGGGTTCCTGGCGCGCTTTAGACAATGACATGAAGACCAACATGACTGCTACTCGTATGTGATCCCATTACCACCTCATTACTATTTGACCCCGTTCAACCCGGAAAAAGACCTTCTGATTCATGCTAACTGCTTTAAGTAGTAGACGCGCGATTGATTTGCAAGCATATGGCATAGACTAGATTATTGCATGAATTGAGCGATTCACCGATTTATTAGCCTATACACTGAGTGATTTGAGTGAATCCCTGTGAGGTGTGGATCTCGATTAGTAGTGCTAAAGAAATTCGTGTCGATAAGTGCTGATTATTGTTGTAGTGTCCATAATTGCTTGCTTGATTTCATTTTGTGCTTTTCATCTGCGTTGGTGAATTGTGAATGGTCATGACAATATGTTGTTACCTTTTCTTGCTCCTAATTTGCTTGAGGACAAGCAAAAGCTTAAGTGTGGGGAGGTTTGATAAACGTATTTTAATACGTTTATTGTTGTATTTATTTGGGTTATAATAGGATATTTTTTGATTATTCCATGCATTTCTTGGCTCTATTTACACCCATTTAAATATTATAGGACCTTCGAATGATTAGCGTGGGAGAAGGAACGAAAACGAGGCGAAAACGACGCGAAAAGGACCAAGTATGAATTTGTCAGGCATCGTTCACGGCCGTGAATCACCTCGCACGAGGCCGTGAACGCGGGCAGTGAGTTCATTAGATATAAGCCTCAAGAGTCACGGCCGTGAATGTCTATGCAATTGACCGTGAATCACGGCAGAGAGTTCCAAGAAGATATGTTCACCTCTTCACGGCCGTGAGTCATCGCGCACTAAGCCGTGAACAACGTAAGAGGCTTTAACAAAGAAAAGAGCTCAGGTGTCACGGCCGTGAATCGTATAGCACGAAGCCGTGACATTGGGCAGTAGCTCAAGATTTTAACGTCACGGCCGTGAGCATCTATGCACGAAGCCGTGAACCTGGACAGAGAACGATGATGGAGAAAACCTCAAGAGTCACGGCCGTGATTCTAGATGCAAGTGGCCATGACTCTTTCCAGAAAGTCAATATTTAGGGTTTAGCATTCTTCACGGCCGTGACTTCAAATGCAAGGGGCCGTGACCTTCCCCAGAAAGTCAAGATTTAGGGTTTAAGCCGCCGTGAAGGCCCGTTAAGTGGCCGTGAACTTGCCTAATTTCAGGGTTTTAGCCCAAATTCGATGCATAAAAGGGGGGTTCTTCTCAGAACTCAGGGACAACTTCATAGAGACGAAAATCTAGGGAGAAGAAGAGGAGGAAGAACACTAGAAGGAGCCCGTGATTCGGAGAAGCACAAGGGACGACGCTCATTCGATTGAGGAACGAGAGCTCCACCTCAGAAACGCCATATTCACTTCTTAGGGAAGTCTTTATGAGTTCTCTATCCTCGTTTCCTTTGAATCTCGTTGTTGTTATGCCTAATATGAGTAGCTAATCCTCTTGTGTGTTTGGGAATAGATGAACGTTGGGTTATGTCGTAGTTAAGGCGTAGGATAATCGTGAACACGTGTATTCGACTATTTATTGTTCTATGATATTGCTACTTTGCATCAATATGTCTATGTGTTGATATGAATGTGTGGTACATCGTTTAGGGCGACAACTAAATAACGATTAGGCATTTCATAGACGTTACGATTCGTGTATAGGGCGAAAGCAAATATTCGATCCTCGCCGTTTGGTAAATAACGACCTTAGATTCCCACGAACGTTGAGGGCGACAGCAAATCCGTGAGTGGGTAGAAAGTTACCGCGATTTAGTAGATTTTCACGTAGGAATGATATTCCGTAGCTTTAGCCGATAGCACCCAGCGGGATTCGAATCCCGAACACATATTTGTCATCTTAAGTCATTCGTATTATTTTTAGTTGTACTTCCTTAATCTTCCAATCCTTTAAGTCGCGCTGTTAAATTTGATTCGTAGTATAAACAAATCCTGCTATTTTATTTAGGCTAAATATCGAGTCGATAGGTTAATACTAGGATATTCACTATAGCTATATTACAAACGATAGGTACACTGCCTATTGCGCGTGATTCTAGTTATAATATATTCGTTTAAAATTATTACTTGAAGTACTCGCACGAACCTTTTATTTCAACATACACGCACGCGATCATATCTGCATCTGCCAACATTGTTCTGGCTGCTTCCTTGAGGGTTCTGTTTCTCCTTTCAGCAACTCCATTTTGCTGTTGTGTCCTAGCAGCAGATAACTCATGGCGTATACCATGGTTCTCAAGAAATTCGATTATCGTAAAATTCACAAATTCAGTGCCTCGGTCACTACGAATCCGGTTTATGTTACCATTTTGTTCATTTTCTATTCTTTTGAAGAGTTTTATCAGATTAATTGGTGTTTGATCCTTGGATTTTAAAAATACTACCCAAGTGTACCTAGAGAAGTCATCTACAACTACGAGTGTGTATCTAGACACCGGTTTGACTCTACATTCCCTTTACTCTTAAAAGTTGACCTAATTTGTTTACCTAACTGGCACGCTGTACAGTGTTTATCTTTTGAAAACCTTAGATTAGGTAGACCTCTAACCAGATTGTTTTCCCTAAGAGCTGATATAGTCTTAAAGTTTAAGTGACTGAGACGTTTGTGCCACAGCCAACTTTTGGAGTTATGAGCTATTAGACAAGTTTGGATGGATACCGATTGATCTCCCCACTGGACTCTATATGTACCCCCGACCCTATGACCGGTTATCAGTATGCGTTTCTCTTTGTCTTTGACAAAGCATTTATCCTTTTCAAAAGAAATTAGGTAATTATTTCTACATAGCTGACTTACACTTATTAGGTTATAATGGAGGTTTTGTACTAGGTGTACATCTTTTAGAGTAAGGTTCCTGTGAGTAATCACTCCCTTCCCTATTGTTTTACCTTTACCGTTATCTCCAAAGTTAATTGTCGGTCCGGTGTGTGCCCTAAGCTCCTTTAGTAGTCTTCCGTTTCCTGTCATGTGTTGACACAATCCACTGTCCAGATACCATACTGACCGGTTCAGCTCCTCAATGTACTCCTGAAAAACATAAAAAAAATATATATATATATACATGCATTGGTACCCAGTTTTACTTGGGTCCAGTATAGATTAGATTCTTAGGAACCCAGATTTGAAAGACTTTAACAGTCCGACCAGTTTGTGGGTCTATAAGATACCTAACGTTTCTAGTACTAGTCTTTCCAAATCTAGATCTTTGGTGTTGTCTATCCCAGTTTCTATATCCATAGTCATACCCCTGATTCCCCCTATGTTCATGCCTACTTGACATTGATCTGTTTCGAAAGGACACCGCTTTTGGTAATCTCTTATCATGTTGAAATCCTTTCTCTATCCTGACTGGGGGTTATGTATGTTTCCGGTATTATTAACTTGCGACGATAGCTGAGACAAACTTAATCCAGCCGGTATTCTTTTCCCTTGCTGGAAGTTCATCTGATTCGGTTTCCTTAAACCCTAGTCCAGTCTTATCATTGCTATCCTTCAGATTACTCTGGATGCTTTCTACCGTCTTCTTGGATTGGCTCCAAGTTTTCACGATTGAATTTAGCTTAGCGTTTTCAGTCCTCAACTGCACTATTTCATTCCGAAGTTCTCTAACTTCCTCAGTCAAAACTTTTGTTTGACTGATATCACTATCAGTTTGTTCAACTGATGTGATTTTGTCCTTCTGTTTAATTCTAGCAGAAAGCTTCTGATATTCATCAGCCATTTCTTGAAGAGCTTGAAGAAGCTCTTCCTTAGTAAAATCGTATGATACAGAATCACATACCTCATTGTCGGTCATATTGGCCATAAGACATTCATGGGATTCCTGATCACTGCCGGTATCTGACTCATCGCTGTCTGATTCTTCAGAGTCAGAATCATCCCAGGTTTTTCCACTTTTGGCCACCAATGCCTTTTGATACTTCTT
Organism: Craterostigma plantagineum; assembly: GCA_027422505.1. Taxonomy (NCBI): domain Eukaryota; kingdom Viridiplantae; phylum Streptophyta; class Magnoliopsida; order Lamiales; family Linderniaceae; genus Craterostigma; species Craterostigma plantagineum. The sequence continues at coordinate 26,005,261 of JAPQWV010000003.1, read as the reverse complement.
CGACTTGGCACCGGTTTTCTACTTCTCTTTCTTTGAGACGCGACAGTCGATCGCGTAGTGTCATTTCCTGCCACATTTAAAACAGGAGACATCAGTTCTTTCTGTTTTATTTTTTGAAGAGTTCTTACCTTCCGAACTGTTGTTTCGGTTTTTCTTTATAAACTTTCCGAATCTTTTTACGAAGAGTGCCATGACTTCATCGGTCAGTTCTTCTGATGTTTTTGAAGTTGAGGTTTCTGGTGCTACGAGTGCCTTAACGAGTTGTTCAGTAACTGATTCTTCCATCCTCGTTTGTAGTTCGAACTCATAAGCCTTGAGGTCAGCAAATAGGTCATGAACTTGTATCTTGCTGAGATCCTTTGATTCCCTCATAGCCATGGTCTTCACATCCCACTCACGAGGAAGGGCTTTCATGATTTTGATGGCAACATCTCGGTTTTCCAACGTCCTTCCAAGAGCTGTAAGGTCGTTGATGATATTCATGAATCGGCCCTCGAAATCGGTCATCGACTCTCCCGGTTTCATTTTTGCGCTATCGTACTTTTGTATGGCAACAATGAGTTTGTTTTCCCTCGTAGACTCGTTTCTTTCACAGATTTGACAAAGTTTTGTCTAGACCTCCTTCGCTGTTTTGCACAGCATCACTTGTCTGAATGTTCCGGTGTCCAGTGTTTTGAACAGAATGTCCTTGGCGACGTTATCTAGATTCATCAGTTTTTTCTCCGTCTCTGTCCATTCACTTTTTACCTTCTCAATCAACTGCGGCTGTGTGTTATCTTGTGCATGTAGTGTATTGACCTTTTTTAGCACTGGAGGTCCATCTGTGATGACGTCCCACATATCTTCGTTCTGGGCAGCTAGATGGGTCATCATACGAACTTTCCATTCCATGAAATTTTCACGAGAGAACATCGGTAGCTTGCTTGATGTATTCATCTTTATCGGTTTGATGATTGAGTAAACCCGCTCTGATACCACTTGTTAGGATCGGTTTATGCGTTTAGAGGGGGTGAATAAACGCTTGTCTCTTTTTCGGTTTGTCTATGCGAGGACAAGTATTCAATCAGTGACCAGTCAGTATAAGTGCGGAAAATGATACTGAGCGGTTGTAACCGATATGTGAATGAGTATTTGTATGTGTGTGTGTGTTGCAAGACCGGTTTGTTTCTGGAAGTTCGGAGTTAAAATCTCCTACGTCTCCCCTTCTTCCTCGCAAGGAAGGTTCACTAGATCTTCAGTTATACAACCTTGTACAACCTACCCAGCTGAATCTCAGCTCAAATCTAGTGAATCACCTAGGCAGTCGTTTACAACAATCCACCTACTTCAACAGCTTTTTACAGTCCGTTGGAAATGATAAACATAAACTAGATCAGAGAACAGTTATGTCTTTTGACTTCACTCTTGCTTTTGCACTCTCCTCACGGTACTTGAGACTTGCTCGATTATCGTCTTTTTGAGGATGAGATTTCAAAGTTGTAAAATCATGAGAATTGGGTGAAGTAACGATCATCTTCTTGCATCTCTCCTTTTATGCTTGAGGTTTGAAATTCAAACCGTTGTGTGATAAACTCTTCACTCTGAACAGTGCATTAATTGACTTTCCCAAAATGGGTCTGCCCAGTTTGTGCCGCAGTCTATCCTGTCACCTTACTTTATTCCTTATTTGCGTTAGTTGACCTCGTCTATACTCTGGACCTGCAGCATTGCATTGATTGTCTGTAATTTCCTTTTTGTTTTAGCATGCTCTTATCTTGAGTGTCCAATCTGTCACACGTCCGGTATAGCGTACTGTCATGCTTCATGAATTCTTATTCAAGACCGGTATCTTCAATCGGTATTCTGCATAGTCTTTCGTGCTTAGGCCAGTCCGGTCACATATGTATCGCTTTTATTCCTCAGTATGAACAATGCTTTAGGTCTCCAGTTTTCACATGATTAGTCAGTTGTGTCAACACCAAAACTGTTAATCCGAATGTTTAAATTCGTATTACTAGCATATGCCAAGACCCGTGGCTGCCCCGTGACTCCACCCGACGAGTAATATCCCATGTTCGACAAGGTTGGGAGGATTTACGGGTCGCTGATCTCAGAAGTTCTCCGACGGGTACTTGGAATAGCTCTTTAGTTACCTCATTATTTCTGTCAATTGACGCTGAGATCATTTTGGGCTGACCTGCGAGCTACACTAATTCTCGGGATACGCTGGTTTGGCATTTCGCCAAGGATGGGATGTTTTCTGTCAAGTCAGGATATCTGATCTCCAAGTCCCTGAACCAAGAAGTTACGCCTGCTTCTTCTTCGACTGCTCTATCGTGGGATTTCATCTGGAAGTCACATGCGGTACCACGAGTCAAAATGTTAGCATGGAGAATCTGTCAAGACTCCCTACCAACGGCGTGTAACTTGTTAAGGCGTGGCTGCTCTAACACCGCAAGCTGCTCTAGGTGCGGTTTTCACTATGAGGATACAAAACAATTCTTCGTAAAGTACGACCCATTCTAAATCTTTCTAGAAGGCATCCTCTTTCTCTTATGCAAGCGTTCGACGATGGTTCAGCACACCAGAGGAATGGGTTAGATCCACTGCGGAGATTCTTTCCGCTGAGAATTTCTCCATGTTCTTGACTCATTGTTGGGCACTGTGCGGCGCCCGTAATAAGATGGCCATGGAAAGGATAAAAATGCGAGTTGAATCAGTATTAGCACAAGCTCTAGGGATGATGCCGCCGGATAAAGAGCCGCCATTAGCCCCTGCTCCAATTTTCCATGATCTACCACGATGGAGTTGTCCGGCTGAAGGGTTCGTGAAAATTAACTTTGACGGGGTGCTTCATGGGAAATAGCATGGTGCTTCGGTTGGAATTGTTGCTCGAGATTCATTCGGAAGTTGTATTCGTTGGAAGACCAAATTCTTCGCAGGTGTTTTCGAACCAGAATCGGTCGAGGCTATGGCAGCTCGTGAGGCAATGCGCTTGGCTATAATCGCAGGTTGGCATAACCTAGTTATCGAGGGTGACTGAATCCGTTATCCGTATGCTCAGATCGAGGGACTCAGACGCAGCTCTATCAGGGCCAATTATCGAAGGTTGTTTAGCTATGTTATCTTACTTTAATTCTATTTCGTTCAGTTTTGTTAGGCATTCAGCTAATTCCGTAGCTCATTACTTAGCTAAGTCCTTGGGTTCTGATGGAGAAGGTACTGTTCCCCCGACCCAAGTGCTGGCCTCTTTCTTGTCCTCGGATATTAGTTCTACGTAATATAATCTTCTTTTTTGCTAAAAAAAAATTCCATGCGTACACATCAATTTATTTAGTTTTAATTTAACTAGGTAGAATTGTAATTACGTAAGTTTGAAGAGGTATTTTCGTTGAATTGGTCGTAAATGAATGAAATGTTTGATCGTAAATGAATGAATTGTGTGATCTTTAATTGATAAATAAATTATCTGCCTTATTATGGGTGATAACATTTTAGTGATAAAAGCGGCTTTTTAATTATATTAGGGTTAATTTAACCCAAAATAGACAAAATAGGGCTAATTTGACAAAAATTACTAAAATCGGGTTAAACGCGGGTAATAAACGCGTCGTCGCGCCTATTGGACGCGACGGCTGACGTGGCACAGCGAGGGCCCGTTCGGGGCCCGCGTGTGGCCCGCGTGGGCCAACGTCGCACTTAATGGACGCGACGTCGCGCCTAATAAACGCGACGTTGACCCATACCCACTAAAACCCACTAACCGGCCACTGTACAAGAAAGCCAGCACGGCACTGCCCCAACTGTACGTGTGCACGGCGTCTATGTCTTCGAGCAACGGGAGTAAGGTCATGGACGTCGAGCTGCCGCTGGAGTCGGGGAACAAAACTGATCCCATGAGTAATAGCGCATATGCACGTGCCCGCTGATCGACCTCATAATCTGAGCTGTGATCATCGATCTCGTTGGCTTCTAGCCAGTCTGCAAATTTCCTCAGCGACACCTTCGTCCCGGTGTACGCCCCCACAGCAGGTCTGTAACCAGTCAGCTCCTCCAAGTACTCGAGCCACTGATCCTGCGTCCTGTGCTGGATAACACCACTGACCGAGTGACCATCCACGGGGAGTCCCCACAGCACACCGACGTCCTCAAGAGTGACGGTGGCCTCACCCACAGGCAAGTGGAACGTATGCGTCTCCTTCCTCCACCTCTCTACGAGGGCCGTGATCAAGTGTGGATCTAACTTCTGAGATCCACAACTATACACGCCGTAGAAGGACATAGTATCCAACCTCTCCAGAACACGACCGTGCAACCGCACCGGTCGTGAAAGCTTACCCCATACGACACTCTCCAAACCCCTAACGGTCAAAGGCGTGTCGAGGGCACCATCGGCGTTGGATAGTACATCGTTACAACGATGACTATCCTGGAATATCAGAAGTGATCTGTCGATCGGACCGTAATATTCGTACGTATCCATCCTAAATTAGCATTTCAAAGTCAATATCGCAACAAATAACAATAAACAAACACATAAATTGACTTATGTACTAACAATCGAATCAAATAACCTAAAAACCCTAATTTCAAAATTAGGGTTCTAAATTAGGGAAAATTTCTAAATTGAACCAATTATCTAAAATTAACGTGTTAAATCAACATACTAAGCCACCCATAATATCTAGAGCATAAATTATACCAAAACACAAACATAAACGCAAGTTTTTCGACGAAATCTAACGAAACATCAAAAACAAGATTTAAACAAATTAGGAATTTCATACCAAACGAAACTTAATTGACGACGACGAGGAATAACGGATCTATCACTCTTTGAAATCGCGCAACAATCGCCCACAAAAATCGCCGGAGGAATCGAGGAGAGGAGAAGAAATGAGGAAGAAAAGAGGCGTCGCGGCTTTATTCACGCGTCGTCGCGGGCATTAAGCGCGACGACGCGTCCATTAGCCGCGACGCAATGTTAATTGGGCCGTTAGTCGGCCCAATTGAATAATTACAAAAACGGCCCTCCAAAAGCCCGATTGAGCCCGCTTTAAGCCCGATTGAGCCCGCACCAACCCGATTGAGCCCACGTCGCGTTTAATGGGCGCGACGTCGCGGCCATTAAGCGCGATTCGCCCGATTTAGTTAATTTCGTCTACATTTGCCCTATTTTGTCTATTTTGTGTTAAATTAGCCCTAATATAATTAAAAAGCCGATAAAAGCCGTATATAATATACTATACTGTGTTTCTCTTGAGTAATTTCATTTTTGCCTCAGTAATTTAATTAACAGCTGTCAGAAATAAACGCACGCTCCACTCTCCAGAGTCCAGGTCCACAATCCACATGTGTGTGGTGGGCTATATAAATTTTTAATGGTCCGTAGGTTAGGTTAGGATTTAGGAAAGAAAAGGATACTCTCGTGGAAAAAAAAAAGAACAAAAGAAAAGAAGAAACACAGCAAACGCGCACGCAAGAATTAAAGATATGCTCAATGGACCCGAAAGTCCATTATCCATTCTAGTTTAATGTTTATAAGTTTTACGCTCGCTTGTTAAAACCTTATCGCATCACACAATATCAAACAACCAAACCCCAAATCGAAAAAAGAAAAATACACCGGTCCAATTAGGTTCTCGGCTCAAGCCCAATTAGATCATCTCTCTCTTCTGTTGGCTTTCTCTCTCTTCGATTCCCTTCTCCGAATCGCTTCGCCGGACTCAGCGGAAGACGACGAGGTTATACGACCACGGCCTGGTTTTGCTGGTTCGTGAAGTTTGACTTTTATTTTTTGGGATTTTTTCTCGAGTTGACTTAAAACCCTAAGGATGTAGAGCTGCTTGTCTCGTGTTGTGTGTCTGTGCTCTCATTTCTATTGGTTACGGACTTCTGTTTAGGGTTTTTGCATGACTGTGATGTTTGTTTTCTCGTTCCTCTTTGTGCTGTCTTTGAAATTTATGAACTTGAGACTTTCCTCTTCTGCTAGATCTGTGATTTAAGTAATCTTTTTGTTTGTTTTGCTGTTCATCCTCACCTCAGTCGAGCTTTTGACTTGAGTCGGTACAGGTCCTTTTACATATATATATGCATATATTCCAGGATAAAGATATTTTTTGTCATACGCCTTGAAATTTAAAACCAAATCATAAAATGGAAAGATTGAAAAGTAAGAAGCGAGTTAAATCTATAGCATTCGTGATTGGAGATAATTCTTGCCCGCAGTAGCGGTGAGGATTGTTGCCATGCTTTTTGGCTTTGTTTTGAAACCATTTCAGAAGGGAGACTTTATTATATATATATATATAATATATATATGTTATACACATTTTGGCTGGAAGATATGCATAGCCACCCAATTCGTGCATACTAATATACTTATACGTTACAATACTAATATTTTTTGGTTTATAACAACGTTTAAATGGAGCAATTTCGTGGTGCAGCCCTTTCTGTGGTTAACTTATATATCTGTTTATTGTGAGATGATGATGTGAACATGGATGGGCCGAGTTTGAGCATCTTTTATCAACTCACCTGTTTCCCAGCAGCCTAACTTATTTAACCTCCCAGAACTTGTAATGGAGATTGAAGAAGCCTCTAATCAAGTCATGAACAACGAGCTCGTGCCCGTAGAGGACGAAGCCCAACCGGTGGACGAGGAGATGCAGCTCGACGCCATCGACCCTGAGCCCGAACCCGAAGAAGATAACAACAACAACATGGATCTGACACCTGGCACCGTCGAGGCTCACCCCGTCAGGCGAAGGAAGAAGAAGTCCCTCGTGTGGGAGTACTTCACCATCGAGACATTCGGCGACGGAAGCAGGCGAGCATGCTGCAAGCAGTGCAAGCAGTCCTTCGCCTACAGCACTGGCTCCAAGGTCGCCGGCACAAGCCACCTCAAGCGCCATATTGACAAGGGCACCTGCCCCGTGGCCCTTCGTGGGCTCGCCAGCGTTCACTCGTCGAGCACAATGGGAGCTCTATCGGACACGCCCAAGAGGCGGTACCGAACCACCAGCGTTCCTCTGATCCCCTTCAACGCGGATCGCTGCAGGCAAGAGATTACGAGGATGGTCATCATGAACGACTACCCTCTTCATATAGTCGAGGACGCTGGCTTCGTGGGGTTCTTTAAGAGCCTTCAGCCTCGCTTTGATATGGTGAGCTTCAACACGCTTCAGGGAGACTGCGTCGCGGCTTACCTCAAGGAGAAACAGAGTGTTCAGACGGCGATCGCCGCAATGCCAGGACGAGTCTGCCTTGCGCTGGACCTTTGGTCGTCTTCTCACACGATAGGCTACGTTTTTGTCACTGCTCAGTTCATCGACAGCGATTGGAAGCTTCAGAGGAAGCTGCTGAGCGTCGTCATGGAACCCTACCCAGAATCCGACGCTGCTTTCAGTCATTCCGTGGCGGCTTGTCTCTCAGAGTGGGGTATGGTCGGGAAACTATTCTCAGTGACCGTCAATCAGCGGTTGAGCGAAGCTGCGGTGGATAACCTCAGGGCTCCAATCCCCGTCGACAAGAGCTCTGTGCTCGACGGCCAGTTGCTGCTCGGAAACTGCCTGGCTCGTTCCATGAGCGCGATTGCAGAGGATGCATTTGCCTTCGCCCGTGATGTAGTCAAGAAAGTGAGGGACAGCGTGAAGTACGTGAAAACATCCGAGTCGCACGAAGAGAAGTTCCTCGAGCTGAAGGAGCAGCTTCAAGTCCCGAGCTCAAAGAGCCTATCCATCGACGACCTGACTAGGTGGAACACAACTTACGAAATGCTGTCCGCTGCATCTGAGCTGAAGGAAGTCTTCTCTTGCCTGGACGCTTCGGATCCCGACTACAAGGACGCCCCGTCGCCCGAGGACTGGAACCATATACAGGCCGTCTGCTCGGCCCTGAAACCCTTGCACGACACGGCGAATCTCCTTACATCGGGCGAAATCCCGACCACAAACACGTTCTTCCACGAGACGTGGAAGATCAAGCTTGAGCTCGCCCGCGCTGCTTCCAGCGAGGACCCATTCGTCGGTGACCTTACGAAGTCCATGCAGGAGAAGTACGACCAGTACTGGAAGAGCTGCTGCTATGTTTTGGCAGTGGCCGTGGTCATGGATCCTCGGTTCAAGATGAAGCTCGTGGAGTTCAGCTTCTCCAAGATCTACGGCGACGAGTTTGAATCTTACATTAAGGTCGTGGACAAGGGAATCCACGAGCTCTTCCACGAGTACGTCGGCGGCCCTCTGGCCCTATTACCACCGCCGCCCCCAACTGCTGGTGGTAATAAATCGGAAGCAGAAGCGAACGGGAGGACGACGGGCCCGAAGCCAGAGGCTGGGCTGGCGGATTTCGATGCGTTCATAATGGAGAGTACGAGCCAGATGGAGAAGAGTGAGCTTGACCAGTATTTGGAGGAGTCTCTTCTGCCCCGGGTTCATGAGTTCGATGTAATAGGGTGGTGGAAGCTGAACCGTACAAAGTATCCCACGTTGTCTAGGATGGCCCACGACGTGCTGACGGTCCCAGTGTGTACGGTGCCTGCTGGCTCGGTGTTTGATACGGTTCGCAAGGAGATGGATAGCTACAGGTGCTCGTTGAGGCCCGAGACTGTGGAGGCTCTCATATGCGCCAAGGATTGGCTCATGCAGTCGGCGGAGAGTGTCCGATCCCAGGTTGTTAAGATGGAGGTTCCCATTTGAGTTTTTGATAGTCTGTCGCCTGTTTTATTAACTTTGTTATATAAATAGGGACGACCATCTTTGTTCTTCTTGCATTGTATTAGGAAGTAGAAGAGAAACTCTTCGTGAGATGCTTGCCGCTCTATTTCAATTATTATGCAGTTACTGAGAGATTCTTGGATGATGCATGATGCAGTCTTGTGATTTATAGAACAAGTAGTAGCAAGTATGACGTAGATCGTTAGTGACTTAACATGGATAATAAACTATTGCAGAGAGTGCATCCGAACACTAACTCGAGTCAGTCTTTCGGTGCTAGAGCATCTTGATAATCAACAAACAGCAGTCCCTTTCAAATCAAAACACGCAACAACAATGACCCATTGGGCTGCCATTGCCTCGGCCGTAGGCGGTCAAAATCACCAACAAACTACTTTGGACACCAACCCATGCAAGAAGTACCGTAGGAATCCCGTTCGGTATCAATTGAAGCCCCCTCCCTTTCTCTCATTGGGCTATCGCCCACCCCCTTTTAATTTCGATAAGCCCGACAGAAAAATGCTTCCCATTGAAGTTCAATGAGATACGTGACAAAATGTTCGCTATGTTTCGAATGATGATGATAACAACTCGCCTCTCTTCCCACCTATGTCGAAGACGAATTCCTCGTTAGAAGAACTAGTAGTAACGAGGTATTATGAATGAAAATATGGAGGAGATGATGATGATTGAAAAATAACCAGTTCCAAGATTTAATTCTCGAACCGTCTAAGTCCAAAATTAGGAGGAATAAGGCGAACATCTCGTTCAAGATGAGAAACGTCAGAATGATGATAAAGGCAATGAACCCGCTGCAAAAGGATAAATCTTAGAACATGTCGTAATCAAGTTCCATGCCATTTGAGAAGAGAATGGTAAAGTAAAACTCGGTCAATATCGTTCCTATGATAAATTTGCCAATATGATGATGAAGCTTTTGCCTAGTTAAAGGAACGCTAGAATGTATAAGAGTCCTGAAGTGTAAAATAAGCCTAAGAGGGGGGGGGTGTTGAATTAGGCTATATAAAAAAATGGCTTGTTTTTCTTTGAAAAATACTTTTCTTTAAGAAGATATTTTCAAAGTAGGTTATTTCCCAGAAATCTTTACGAGTATCAAAGTAATCTCCCTAACCCTGTTTCAAAATATCACGTTAGTTTCAAAAATGGTTTCTACGATATCACCTAGATATTTGCGCGCGTTCCGGGTTTGTCTCACAGGAAAGTAAATAGCAGAAAGTAAAGTGAGACAATATCTTTATACAGGTTATATCCCCAACTGGGGTTTAATCCTGTCCTTGGGGTGTGATCTCCCCAAGAGTTCCAATCAATCACTATGTATTACCCGTTACACTATGATTGACCCGTACACAACCGAAGCACTATGGACACTAGACCTCGCTCTAGGCTGACGCACGCCAAGTTTCGATCCATGCCGTTTACCCAGGAAACCTATTCCCCGACTGGATGCAGCTTGCTACCGAAGGGCCACTGAATCCACAAAATTCGTCCCTCCACATGCGTAAGACTCCACTCGTGCTCCTTTCTGTGCTCAATGTGCCCGCAGACACAACACGTCCGAAGACAAGGTTTTTAGGGTTTGTAGTTTCTAAGGATCGCTCAAAGGGTACAGATTCGCAAATGAAAGCTCAATATAAACTACGAATGAATCTCAAATTTTTAGCTCGAAAACTATTAGGGATTCGATAACTTGTGTGTTCGTTGTGTACCCTTCAAAGTGAAGTGTTTGTCTTCTATATAGACCCACGAAGAGCTTCTACACTTCACAAGGAAAGTTAAGTACAGAATATGCAAGATAAAGCTCAATAATCACGTGCATTAACTCAAACAATCATGCCAAGAATAAACCAATTATGCTCAACGGCCATGCATGATCACTTACCATAAAACCACATATTAACATTCATTCCACAGTAATCTCATCCATTTGTCAGCATGTTCCATATATATTCCACTCAGCATATTTTCAACAGTAAGCTCAATCAACTGATTTATTTCCCAAAATATGATACCCAATTCGCACAGAGAAAGATTTGATCTACTGAGTATAATGCAAATCATACTTTTCATGTATGGTGATCTCATCCGATTTCAGCACATTCCATAAATAGACTCAATCAGCATCTTACCACATATAAGCCCAATCAATTAATCACTTTCCATAATATGAATCCTAAGTCGCACAAGGAAAGCAGGATCATGATTCACTGATTTAAGAGTCACTTAATATCGCACTCAACGGATATCTCATTGATATTCTTTCCTAAAATAGATCAATCATATGTAAGCACTTAATCAGAATATCCTTTCCATATATACAGCATAGTCATTCATATCCGGGTGATCACGTCGATATTCTTTCCTAAAATAGTTCAATATCGCAGACAGTTTGCATATCACTCAACATGATATATTTTCCATATATAGCACGCAACGAGATTCCATTCATACGAAAACGTTCATAACCAGGTGATCACATTAATATTCCAGCTAAGCATAAGATCACTCAAATTCGATTCTTTTAACAGTTTAATCACATTTAAGCGCTTAATCGAACATTTTCACATACTTAAACATCACACAACATGCATATCGAGTTTTCTAATTTGTACCCCCCAATTTACATAATTCTTGGAATAATCAAAACTCTCATAATCATTTGGACCAAAAAGGTCTACAATCTCTAGGGGTGGGATCGGGTCGGGTATATTGGGTTTCGGGTTTTTCGGGTCGGGTACCCGAAACAATCGGGTATTGAATTTCAAACCCGACCCCGACCCGATCGAAGTTCGGGTACCCGGAAATCGGGTACCCGAAACCCGTCGGGTACCCGCGGGTCGGGTCGGGTTTTTCTGTTTTCTTTTTTTTTTTTAAAATGTGATTAAACTAATTTTAATCCCCTCAACGTCGCCAACAACCTAAGACTCTCATCGTCTTTGACCTCTTTAAGACAATCGAACAATTAGTTCCTTCGACGAGCCCATCTCCTTCGTTGAACCTCAAGATGAAATCAAACCAGCCAATCGTCCTTATATACCATATCGGAGGGTCAAGATTTGGGCCGCACCATGACGAGGACTGAGGAGGGCTAAGACGATCCCTAAGAAAAGGGCGAGGTTGAAGAGTTCCTCTTACGCTCGCACCTTGCTCTTAGATCTGAGTAGAAGAGGGAACGTTAAATGATTATGAGCTGCTATTTGCTTTCCTCCTTCGGTCGATTTTCTTTCTCGGTGATGAGCTTCTGAAGTGTGTGTGTTTGTCGCATCGAGTGTGTGTTTGTGTGTATAGATGTGTGTTGGGGATGGGGTGTGTGGGTGTTGTTGGGGTGCGTGGGTGTTGTTGTTGGGGTGTGTTTTGTTGTTGGTATGTGTATTGGGGTGTGTTGCTGTTTGTATATACCGTGTGTGGAAGTGGACTGGTGTATGTGTACATATAATTTTCTTTTCTTTATTCATGTGGTCGGGTCGGGTACCCGATCGGGTTTTTCGGGTAGCATATTGCTACCCGAAACCCGATCCGAAATATAACATCGGGTATCAGGTACCCGACCCGATACCCGATGAAACCCGAATTTTCACCTCCGATCGGGTAAAATCCGATCGGGTCGGGTCGGGTACCCGAAACCCGACCCCGATTGCCCACCCCTAACAATCTCCCCTTTTTGATGATGACAAGTAATTAATGCCTATCTTAAGCATATGAGTACACTCGATATGAAACCATTTAAGCACGTAGCATGTTTAAGTATCAAAGCATGTGATATATGATCGATCAAATAAATTTATCGAATTTCATGCATGCTCCCCCTGTCTAATTGCTAATATTCCTAAGTAAAGCACAGAAGCAAGGATTTAGCAATTACCAGATATCACATGGAATGTCACAAGTTATCATGGAATGCCTCAAGTTATCACATCACGTCAGTTTGCTCCCCCTGCCTATGTGCGGAATTCCTTAATCCTTAACAAATCATCAACTAAAGTACAGAGGATTAAGACATAAGCATATAAAAGCAAGCAAGCCAATTATATTATATCATTCCAAAATAAGGCATTAATTGCCTATATATCTCCCCCTTCAGCATCAAAAAGGAGGGACCAACACCACCAACTTACCTAAACCTGTAACCAACCTCAACCCTCAAAACCCAAGAACCAGCAAAAAAAGCAAACTAGAAATAATCCTATCAGAGCTAAGGAATTGCTAAGGAACAAGATCTAAGGGCTGGAATCGCTATTTGATGAGGCAGATGAGGATTCAGCGATACTAAGAGCCGCGGAGATCTCTTTCAGATACTTATTAACCTTTTTGAAGTTCCGTGAGATCTTTTTGAACTTTTTGCGGTTCTCATCTTTAAGCCCCTTGAAACTTCTTTTCAGATCAGCTATCGTTCCATGCTCGTCGTCGCTGTCATCATCATTCTTCTTCTTGATCGGACTCTTTGAAGGGGTCTTCAGATCCCTTGTCTTGAACCATCCTTTCCGCTCATCAAAGCGTATACCAACACGCTTGAGTGTGATCATATCTACTGCATGCTTTGTGCTATCTTCCCAAGCCTTGGGCAGAGTGATTCCCTCGAATTCAAACATGTGCGTAAGCAGTATTCCATATGGAAGTTCCTTATCAGAGCTCTTAATGGCATGGACCATGTACTTAAGAACAAAGTAACCTAGATTGAGCGGCTTATTTTGGGATACCAGATAGAGAGTCAGCATGCTCATGTTGTTCATGGTGGTGGAATGGCCTCCACTGCCGACGCGGGCGCTCCAGAGGGTAAAGTGCAGCACTTTATAAAGGAAGAACAGATCAACAGGAAGTTTATTCAGCGCTTCTCCTTCAGAGAACTTAGGCTTATAAGGGGAATTCCATAGGGCTTTCACACAGTCACGCAGAGGCACCTCAGACGTACACCAGTGGACGAAGTCGAAGTAACAAAGCCCTTCGTTTTCTACCCCAAGCATCTCATTCACCTTCGCAGCGTTCCATTCAAGTTTCTTACCGAGCATATAAGACTGCGCAGAGATCTCAGTTCCGTCTTCAACGAAAGTGAGATTGGCGTAGAACAGCTTCACCGTCTCCATGTACATCGATCTGTCTATCCTCAGAAAATTCTCCCAGCCATACTCAGTCAGCCATGTTGCTACTTGGCTCTCTCCAGTTCGTCAAAGTTGACGCTTCTTCCTCATGCAACTCGCCGCTTCTGTAGTTTCACGTGAAGTTCCTTGGCACTCTCAGTCAGAAATTTGATCTCGTCGGTGATTTCCTCTGGATTTTCAGGATTGAACATGGCCTTCTCAGAATGGTACTAGGAGGGGGTTTTTTCTCAAGGAGGAGTCTCGATCTGAGCAGAAACAGATTTTTCTGGAGAGGCAGGTTTTTCAAGTGGAGCAGATTTCTCCGAAGATGCAGGCTAGTTATCAGAAGAGGCAGGAGAGGGAATAGGAATTTTATCGATCTTAGCCCTTTTCTTCTTAGGTTTCGTAGGCGATTTCGTGGATTTAGGACTGCTCTTTGACTTGGAACAGTGGCTTTTGGAGAGAGTGGGGTTTCGATTAGGGCAGCCTCTCGCTTTTTGTCGGACTTAGATCCGGCGCCTTTTGTTTTCACCATGGTTGAGATCGAAGATTTGAAGGATGAAGGTTTGAAGTGAAGAGCTTTAGGGTTTGAATGGAATGAAGAATCAAGGAAGGAACGGCTTATAAAGGCAGAGTCTATTTTGGATAAGGATGGAAAGAAGTTAAAGAGGGATGTGATCTCGAAAAGACATGTGTCAGATAAGGAAGGGATTTCAAAATTTGAATTTAAGAAGAAACTTAGTGGTGAAGGAAACTGCCCGTTATATGGAATTTACTAAGGATAAAATGATATCTCGCGGGAATTAAGGAAGTAAATAAAAGATCAGAGATCAAAGAAAATATTGGTTGAAAATAGATTTTGTCATAAATGTCGAAGGAGGTCTAAAAATAATCTCTTCATGAATGGAAAGGATTTGAATAGATAATGAAGATATTATTAATAGAATCAAGGAATAAAATCGCAGAATCCTAAAGGATAAGATCAAGGAAATACTAAAGGCTAACATATCTAGTCACCTTTCCTATTTGAGCTCAATAATTCCTAATCGGTCACGGATATCACAGAATCTACTCTCAATAAGGGGTTTCGTGAAGATATCAGCCAACTGATCATTAGTTCCTACGAAGTTCACGCTAATATTCCCTTTCTGAACATGATCTCGAATAAAATGATGTTTCACCTCTATGCTTAGTTCGAGAGTGGTGTACGGGATTCTTAGTGATACTAATGGACTAGTACTATCACAAAAAAAATAGTAATTTGGTCGTACCTTAAGCCGTAATCACTCAAGGTCTGTTTCATCCAAAGGATTTGCTGAGAATAACTTCCTAAAGCCATATATTCGGCTTCGGTTGTGGATAGGGCCACGGCATTTTGTTTCCGACTGGACCAAGTTACAAGGGACTTCCCTAGTATTTGGCAAGTTCCACTAGTGCTTTTCCTATCTTCCCTAGAACCGGCGTAATCCGCATCCGAGTATCCCATTAATGGGAATTCCTTGGAATTTGGATATCACATACCATGATTGATTGTTCCCTTCAAATATCTAGGTATCCGCTTGACTGCTGTCAAGTGAGATTCCCTAGGACTCGATTGATATCTAGAACATAGACCAGTAGCAAACATAATATCCGGTCTGCTTGCCGTAAGGTATAGCAAACTTCCGATCATACCTCTATACTTAGTTTGGTCAAAAGGTGTACCTTGTTCATCACTGTCAATTTTAGTGGTCTGGTGCATAGGAGTGGGAAGTACCTTGGAATCAGCCATTCCGAATTTTTCAAGTAGTTCTTTCGTGTACTTCGTTAGATATGAATATTCCCGTATCCAATTGCTTGATTTGCAATCCAAGGAAGTACGTGAGTTCTCCCATTAGGCTCATCTCAAATTCCTGTTGCATAGACTTAGAAAAATTCTCGCAAAGAGTGATGTCAGTGCTACCAAATATGATATCATCAACGTATATCTGCACAAGTAGTATGTGATTCCGTTCGCACTTTATAAACAGAGTGTTATCTATTGTTCCTGTTGTAAAGCCCATGTCTAGCAAAAACCTACTCAATCTTTCATACCATGCCCTAGGTGCCTGTTTTAACCCATATAAAGCTTTGTTTAATTTGAAGACGTGATTTGAAAATTCTTCTTTTTCAAAACCCGGAGGTTGTTCGATGAAGATTTCCTCATTTATAAAACCATTTAAAAATGCACTTTTCACGTCCATTTGAAAAAGCTTAAATCTTTTAAAAGATGCATATGCAAGCAAAATGCGTATAGACTCGAGCCTAGCTACGGGTGCAAAGGTTTCTTGAAAATGTATACCTTCTTCTTGGGAATAACCTTTGGCAACCAACTTGGCCTTATTTCGTGTTACGTTACCGTTCTCGTCCAGTTTGTTGCGAAACACCCACTTCGTGCCTATTATTGACTTTTCGTTAGGTATTTCCACAAGAGTCCACACCTGGCTCTTTTCGAATTGTGCTAACTCTTCTTCCATGGAAATCACCCATGATTCATCGTTAAGCGCTTCATTCAGTGTCTTAGGTTCCATGGTAGACAACAACACGTCATGTGATTCCTCAGCAATATCGTTTCGTGCAGTTGCTCTCGTTTTGATCCCTGAAGTGATATTCCCTATGACTTGTTCAGTGGGATGGCTGGAAGCATGTTTGAATTTTCTGCGGTGTTGTTCGTCTGAAGCCTTTCCTCTGACTTAGTGTCTAGTTCCAACGGAATTGCGTTCGTTCGTTTGTCAGTAACATGTATATCTGCAGGAGAAACAACTATACATTCCTCAGTAGCATCTGCGTTAGGAAATTCATCAAACGTAACATGCACAGATTCTTGAACAGTCTTCTTCCTATTATTAAATACTCTAAAAGCTTTGGAATGAAGGCTGTAACCTAGGAATATCCCTTCATCTACCTTGGAATCGAATTTTCCTCTTTTATCCCTAACATTCAAAATGAAACATTTACAACCAAATACATGGAAATATCCTATGTTAGGGGTTTTATCGTTCCAAAGTTCATAGGGAGTTCTCTTAATAATCGGTCTAAGAAAAATCCTATTCGAGACATAACATGCCGTACTAACTGCTTCGGCCCAAAAATGTTTTGGAGTACTATGTTCGCTCAGCATAGTCCTAGCCATTTCTTGTAATACTCTATTTTTCCTCTCGACCACTCCATTCTGTTGAGGCGTAATAGGGGCTGAAAAATTATGACTATAACCATTTTCATCACAAAAAGATGCAAATGATTTACTATCAAATTCTAGACCGTTATCACTCCTAATCTTACGGACCTTCATCTCTTTCTCATTTTCTAGCTTCTTAATCAGTGGCGCAAGATTATCTAAAGCCTCACTTTTGTGCGTAAGAAATAAGACCCATGTGTACCTAGTATAGTCGTCTACGATAACAAAGGCATACCGTTTACCTTTCAATGACATAACCTGTACCGGACCAAAAAGGTCAAGATGCAGCAGTTCCAGTGGTCTGGATGTAGAGATCACATTCTTAGGTTTAAAGGACGTCTTGGTCTGTTTTCCCATTTGCACGCTTTACAGATTCTGTTCTTGGTGGCTTTCATATCTGGAATACCTCTCACCAATTCATTGCATGATATGTGATACATCAGTTCCATGTTAGCATGTCCCAGACATCTATGCCATAACCATGTGATATCCTGCGTAACTGCTAGACACTTGACATTTTGGTTAGCAATATCATCAAGAGTGATGCAGTAAATGTTACCATGCCTAGATGCACTAAACACAATCTCATCATCCTTTTTAACAAAGCACTTATCTTTGGCGAAGGCTACGGTATGTCCATCATCACATAATTGGCTAATGCTAATTAAATTATGTTCCAAGTTCCTAACAAACCATACGTTATCTATAGTGATATTTAAATTGTTACCGACAGTACCAACTCCCACGATTTTGGCTTTTGCGTCGTTGGCGTATGAAACGTATCCTCCATCAACCGCCTTTAACGACACAAAATTACCTATATCACCTGTCATGTGGCGGGAGCACCCACTGTCGAGGTACCACCTACTTTTCTTACTGGGATTCTTCCTTCGTACCTGTAGAAAGAATTATTCTTCTGAGGTCCCCAATTTCTGTTGGGTCCTAACATGTTAGCGGGAAAATAACTTCTGTTAACATGTGCGATATCATTCTGCATAGATGGTGATCTCCTGTTAGAATCAGATACAACAGTGGCATCTACAGGTGACTTCTTAGGTCTCCAAACATACTTAGCTTTATCAACTTTCTTTAACGGACAATTGTATGCATAATGACCATTTCTACCACAGCAGAAACACTTAAACTTAGACACAGAATGTTTAACATGCTTTTCATCAGTGGAATAACCTATCCCTGACCTACCAATGTTGCTAGGTGTATTCAACAGCATGTCTAGGTTTTGCCTACCCTCAAGGAGTCTATCAACTTTCTGTTTTTCCCTCTCTAAGGAGTTCCTAAGTTCTATAATATCTCTGGATAAGTCACTGTTTTTCTTTTCTGTTTTCTCACAGTCACATGGAATTCCCTCTTTCTTAGCAGTAACTAACTCTCCTTTCAAACGTGAGATCTCTAGATCAGCCTCATGTTTTTCCCTAGCTAGGTGATCTCGCTGCTTTATCAGTTCCTTATTCAAGGAATTTAATGACTTAATCTTTCTTTCAGCTTTTTTAAGTAGATCACATAATTCTTCCTTACTTTTTTCTATATCAGAAACAGATGAGTCACTTTTATAATCATTGTTGTATAGACTGTTTAAGATATAAATTTTCTCAATGGAGGAAGAGTGAGATACCTGATCCTCGTCAGCCATGTAAACGTGATCCTCGTCCTTGCTTTGTTCTGGTTCAGAATCATTTGATTCCGTCACCATAGCCTTCTGCTTCCTTGGTTTCTCATTGTTGGTTGCTGGGCATTCATGTGCATAATGGCCTGGTTTGTTGCATCGGAAGCGATTCTGAACTCTCTTCCCACACGTGGATATTCCCTTGCTCTTGTTCTGGAATTTGTTGAAGTTACCTTTGGATTTCTTTTTCTGCTGGAATCTTTCAAATCTTTTTGTAAGCATGGCTAGATCGTTCATCAAGTCCTCTTCTTCGTCGTCAGAATCAGATACTTCTTGGTTGGATTTGAATGCAATGGATTTCTGATTTTTGTTCTGCGACTTCTCATTCATTGATGTTTGAATAATCTCGTAGGATTAAGAGATCCAATAAGTTCGGAGATGCTAAGTGCTTCCAGATCCTTTGCCTCGTAGATGGCAGTAACCTTGGCATTCCATTCTCGTGGCAGTGATCGGAGTATCTTTCTCACCTGTTCGCTGTCGGGAACTTTCTTGCCGAGAGAGAACATTTGGTTGATGATTCCCATGAATCTGGCGTACATCTGGCTTATATTCTCGTCAGATTCCATTGAGAACAGTTCATACTGATGAGTGAGCAGAGCCAGTCTTTCTTGCACGACTCGTTGGGTTCCTTCATGAGTGACTTGGAGCATATCCCACATAGCCTTTGCTGATGAGCAGGAACTGACCCGTTCCCGTGTGAGTGCGCATGCGAGCATGTTCTTTGCTTTTGCGTTTCGCGTGATTCCCCTTTTATCATCAGCATTGTATTCTTTGGCGGCCTTTGGGGTTCCATCTTCTTTCGTAGCCGCGTATGGTCCATTGATGATTGTCTCCCAAAGCTCGTAGTCGACAGCGATGAGAAATTCGATCATGCGATTCTTCCATAATGTGTAGTTCGTTCCCTCGAAGTGAGGTGGCCTAGAGTGGGATTGACCCTCTGCAAAATATCACTCGAAAAAGCCATTAGATCTTAACTCAGGCGTGTTAGGCATTTCGTTGAGTAACCCGCTCTGATACCAAATGAAGTATAAAATAAGCCTAAGAGGGGGGGAGGGGGGTGGTGAATTAGGCTATATAAAAAAATGGCTTGTTCTTCTTTGAAAAATACTTTTCTTTAAGAAGATATTTTCAAAGTAGGTTATTTCCCAGAAATCTTTACGGGTATCAAAGTAATCTCCCTAACCCTGTTTCAAAATATCACGTTAGTTTCAAAAATGGTTTCTACGATATCACCTAGATATTTGCGCGCGTTCCGGGTTTGTCTCACAGGAAAGTAAATAGCAGAAAGTAAAGTGAGACGATATTTTTATACAGGTTATATCCCCAACAGGGGTTTAATCATGTCCTTGGGGTGTGATCTCCCCAAGAGTTCCAATCAATCACTATGTATTACCCGTTACACTATGATTGACCCGTACACAACCGAAGCACTATGGACACTAGACCTCGCTCTAGGCTGACGCACGCCAAGTTTTGATCCATGCCGTTTACCCAGGAAACCTATTCCCCGACTGGATGCAGCTTGCTACCGAAGGGCCACCGAATCCACAAAATTCGTCCCTCCACGTGCGTAAGACTCCACTCGTGCTCCTTTGTGTGCTCAACGTGCCCGCAGACACAACACGTCCGAAGACAAGGTTTTTAGGGTTTGTAGTTTCTAAGGATCGCTCAAAGGGTACAGATTCGCAAATGAAAGCTCAATACAAACTACGAATGAATCGCAAATTTTAGCTCAAAAACTCTAAGGGATTCGATAACTTGTGTGTTCGTTGTGTACCCTTCAAAGTGAAGTGTTTGTCTTCTATGTAGACCCACGAATAGCTTCTACACTTCACAAGGAAAGTTAAGCACAGAATATGCAAGATAAAGCTCAATAATCACGTGCATTAACTCAAACAATCATGCCAAGAATAAACCAATTAAGCTCAACGGTCATGCATGATCACTTACCATAAATACCACAGATTAACATTCATTCCACAGTAATCTCATCCATTTGTCAGCATGTTCCATGTATATTCCACTGAGCATATTTTCAACTGATTTCTTTCCCAAAATATGATACCCAATTCGCACAGAGAAAGATTTGATCTACTGAGTATAATGCAAAGCATACTTTCCATGTGGTGATCTCATCCGATTTCAGCACATTCCATAAATAGACTCAATCAGCATCTTACCACATATAAGCCCAATCAATTAATCACTTTCCATAATATGAATCCTAAGTCGCACAAGGAAACAGGATCATGATTCACTGATTTAAGAGTCACTTAATATCGCACTCAACGGATATCTCATTGATATTCTTTCCTAAAATAGATCAATCATATGTAAGCACTTAATCAGAATATCCTTTCCATATATACAGCATAGTCATTCATATCCGGGTGATCACGTCGATATTCTTTCCTAAAATAGTTCAATCTCGCAGACAGTTTGCATATCACTCAACATGATATATTTTCCATATATAGCACGCAACGAGATTCCATTCATACGAAAACGTTCATAACCAGGTGATCACATTAATATTCCAGCTAAGCATAAGATCACTCAAATTCGATTCTCTTAACAATTTAATCACATTTAAGCGCTTAATCGAACATTTTCACATACTTAAACATCACACAACATGCATATCGAGTTTTCTAATTTGTACCCCCCAATTTACATAATTACTTGGAATAATCAAAATTCTCATAATCATTTGGACCAAAAAGGTCTACAAGTCCTTTAGGCATCATTAAGTTAAGGCTTTTGTCGTAAGTTATCATCATGCGAGTTATAACTTGTAACTAAGTGAAATTCAGCACAGAGAGAAAACTTGAGGTTTGAGAGGAAGTGTGGTACTATTAGAGATTGAAGGCGAAGAAACACAAACTCGGAGTAAAACGCTTTTATTAATCACGAACGAACGAAGAATAAAGAGAACACAAACTATAGCGTTCCTAATAGCTTTCATAATAGCCAAACTAAGAGTTAAACGCCGGCCCCTCCACCTTCCTAATACCCGATGAACGATCTTCTTGGATCCTCCATCCCTAATTTTTTTAATTGCAGCCAAAAATTCCAGTGTACATGGATATAATTGTTAATTGTATACAATGATTAATATTATACATACCTATATTTAATTAGTTACTGCGAATCGGTTGACACATGAATATAATCAGTGAAACATATATGACTACTAATAATATTAGCTAATTTTAAAAAGTTCTCTTTTAATTAAAAATATTTCAATATATTATTATCACTTTAAATTAACTAATTTTAATGGTCTATATGTTATTTCTCTAGAGATGTTTTACAGCATGAGTAGGTTCTCGATTGGCAAAAACCACGTAAAATCATGTCTACTCTCGTGTAATTTCGACCTCATAAAATTTTCTAGGTATCATGTAGACTATCTCCTTATGCAAATCAACTTCAATTGTAAATAAATTTTTTTCATCAAGTGGTATTAGTGCTTGTAATCTCCCTGGTGTTCTGCGTATATTCTAATGAATGCAGCTATAACTCGCCTTCTCCGTAAATCACAACAAGAAAACATAGTATCAGACACGAAAATAGATACGTAATTGATTTCGTGTATAATTATGAGTATTGGAAACGGATTCTGACACGATTTTTTTTAATTTCAAATATTTTTATTTAGACACGGATCAGATAGGGAAATAAAAACGAAAATGTAAATTCATTTTAGAAACGGTATATATATTCGTGTCCAAATTGCTATGAGAACAACACCTACACAATCAGACACAAAAACATTTTGTGGCTAGTGACTCAATAGATATGGAGTTTTAGTTTAAGGCACTAATTTTTCGTGTCTAAT
Source organism: Craterostigma plantagineum (assembly GCA_027422505.1). Lineage (NCBI taxonomy): Eukaryota > Viridiplantae > Streptophyta > Magnoliopsida > Lamiales > Linderniaceae > Craterostigma > Craterostigma plantagineum. Next base: position 25,982,751 of record JAPQWV010000003.1, on the reverse strand, counting down.
ATGTTTTTTTTCTAGTAGTGAATAATAATATCAAAATGTTTTATACGTGCATGAGAGCTAAATAGTGTCTGCTGAGTCGTGAGAATATTGTTTTATATGTAGTTTCGTCTAAATCACTGGTGTATTTGTGAGACCATTGTCATTATTATATTCCTGTAAATATACTAAGAAGTGTAATCTATGAGGTAGGGGTGTTTAAATTTGGATAAAACCCAAAAAATCGGCCACACTGTTATTTTTTGTTCGGTTCGATTAATTCGGTTTTTCTGTCGGTTTTGGTTTTAAATTTATAAAATTTCGGGTTTTCGTTCCCTTACCGAAATAATCAAAAGTTGAATATATATAATTTCATTATTTTATTGCATGGGCCAAATAGTGAATAAGTTAGATAGAACGTCCAATTCTACAATGCTCAAGCTCAATGAAATAATTCTATTTCTTCTTAAAAATAATAAAATATTGAAATTCAATGCAACTTTAATCATAATACACAAAATATAACCGAGCTCAAACCTAACCTCCATGGCCAAAGCATATTGCCTTCTTGTCTATGGCCAGTCCCGTCTACCATCTACCATGGTTCTTTCTCACGATTTTCACAGTTAGCCGTAAATAAAATATTTTCTTTATCGAATTAAGTTTTTAACCGAAAAAACCGAACCGTGTCAAATTAAAATGGTTCGGATATCGGATTAGGCATATATAAAACCCAAAAACCGAACCGAAATTTGAGAAAACGAGCCCAACCGACCGATGAGCACCCCTACTATGAGGTAAGTCACTCCCTCTTCTTGGAAATGAGATGACTTTACCATTTAGGCCTAATTTATAATATTTGAATTCGATACATTTTGGTCGAAAATACTTTTCAGAACATACCGAGAGTGAATGTATAACCATGCATAGTAGTTAAACGAGAACACTAACATGAAATCCAAAACAGCAAAAAGTTCAAATTTTTGAAAAACAAACTCGTTCCAAAATCTATGATGACCACTTATAATAATTATATAGTTTTTGAATATTCATATTTGATTCAAGCATGCACCATGAAGCACTAGGCTTGAGGGTCTATGATCACATTACTTGTTTCCTCAATTACCCTCGGGCATCACTTGATCCCACCGACGTTTTAACCCAATCTACGGAGGGTAGTATTGTAATGCGCCCTGAGGACGTGCTTCGTTAATCTTGCTAGTCGATGATGATGCTGCTGCCATAAAAGGTATTTCATCCCCATTAATACCTAAGTTGCTTCCATGAATTTGTTCGGGCCCGCCATGCACGGCCATCATCGTCATCCGCTGACGGCCTGTTAAATGCATCTGCTGGCGACCATGCATGGAAATCATCTCGCCCTCCACATTATGCCCTGAAAAACGAAAGACGAGGCCATCCATATCAACCGCTAATTTCTCTTCCAAAACAATACATGCGCGCTTGGATTTGAATATAATCAATTATGAATAACATTACCGGCAAAACCAACTGAAGATGCCTGCTGCCCAGGATGGGAATGTAGTAGTACTTCGTCGCCAGGCCTTCCACAAGGATCCCTAAGTCGTGGATCTCTTATTGGGCGCGGAAATGCAAAAGTATTATTAGTAATAGTAGTCCTGGGGATTGACTTTGCGAGTACGCCGTAGAGGCGTCGTCTTTCCGACCCATGATGCAGTCCCTCAAGAAAGTTGACGCGCCGGGCACCATAAATAGGACTTTGTCGTCATTGAGTGTTGCCACGCCCGCCCTTTCGTTATGGGTGAAATACGTCATCAATTCGGCGCATGGACCCAAGTTTTCGTCCATCTCAGGTAAGATGACGACCACGCTAAAGCCAACTGTGCTCCAGTTAGGGATTCTGCGCAAGGCATCCAAGGTAGTCCATTCTGAGCAATTCAACGCCGGCGGCCTGCAAAAGGTCATTGGAGTCGTTAAATAGGTGATTATTCGCTTACAGTATCAAATGCGGTCTCGATATTGAAGATAAGCAAATGGTGTTTCTTACATATCAGCATAGGTCCATTGGCCTATCGCCGCAAAACTAGCACGGAATATTGGTACTCCACCTTTTTCGATCAAGCCTCGCCATACGTAATCTTGCTTAATAGGTGGAACCTCGACTTTTCCAACTGATGGTTCGACTTTATTAGCCAAGGCGGCGTATGGTGGTGGTCGACGGTGGTGATGTTCGACGATATTGAAATTGTTTTGTACGATATTGAAACTTTTCCGCTGAGCAGTTAGGGGGTTGCTTGTTCTTGTAACAACATGTGATGAAGGTGGGTATTGTACTGCACCTGATAAGCTATAGTGAAGCGTGTTGAATAATCTCAACGAATCTCATAGTCAAAAATAAACACAAGGAGACATACTAGATTTAAAACCGCAAAGGAAGAAGGCAATAAAGCAAATAAAAAAGGCAAACAAAAGAAATACAAGAGCAGCAAAGTTTGAAGACAAGAAAACATGCGCGTGAATGGAAAATTAGAAATTTATGCTCTTTGTCTTGTAGTGTCTACTTATTACTATAAAAGCATGTACTGTGTGATCGTTAATATGAGAAGAGAACAAAAAAAAACAACTCAGAGAGAGAGCGTGCATGTATCAGATATAAAAACAAGTTTGCTCCTCTTTAAGAAAAAAACTCGCAGTACCCTCAACAATAATCAAATACTCTCTCCTACATATCTTTTGATATTTTACCAGTTAAAAACAACAAATTGGTATCAGAGCATGTCGATAGTCGGAGCAACCGCTGGCCAAATGCCAATTCCGAAGCTCACCAAATTCAACTACGACAAGTGAAGCATTCAAATAAATGTGTTACTCCAGTCTCAAGACTCGTGGGAGATCGTCGCAACTGGATACACCGAACCTGAAAATACAGACGGGTACACAACAGCCCAACTAAAAACGCTGAAGGAATCCCGCAAACAAGATAAGCTCGCACTTACACCATCTACCAATCTGTAGATGAGGCCGGCTTCGAAAAAATAGTAGAGGCCAAAACATTGAAGGATGCATGGGAGAAGCTGGAAAAAGCGTACAAAGTTTCCGATCGAGTAAAGCAAGTACGGTTGCAGACTCTTCGTGACGAGTTCGAAATGACAAAGAAGTGTCCGAGTATATAACGAGAGTACAAACCATCGTGAACCAGTTGAAAAGAAATGGCGAGGCCCAAACTGATGCCCGAGTCGTCAAGAAAATTTTGCGGTCCCTGACGAACGAGTACGAGCATGTGGTGTGTGCAATTGAAGAATCCAGAGATCTTGAAGAAATGACGGTCGATGAACTCTCTGATTCGCTCGAAGCTCACGAGCAGCGAAAGAAAAAGAAAAAGCAGGAGCCTTTAGACGAGGCCCTACAGACGAAATTCACGGATCTGAAGAAGACCGAGGATGGTCACGTCTCTTTTGGAGACGCATCAAAGAAAGAAGTCAAAGGCCGAGGAAAAATAATTTTCACTCAAAATGATGGCAAACAAGGATCGGTCGAGGATGTCTACTTCGTACCAGATCTAAAAGCCAACATTTTAAGCATGGGGCAGTTGCTTGAAAATGGATCGGTCGAGGATGTCTACTTTGTACTCATTGTTCATGAAGGATCGCTCACTACAACTACAAAACAAAGATGGTTGAATAGTTGCACGGGTCGAGATGGAAAGGAACCGAATGTTCAAACTCAACCTGATGACAATTCAAGAAAGATGCTTGCAAGTTGACTTAGACAGGTCATTTGTGGCATATGATATTCGGACATCTACACTACGGAGCCTAAAAGATCTTAGCGCGGCATGGTGCACGGAATGCCGATGATAGAGGGAGGAAAGAAGCTTTGCGAAAGTTGCATGATTGGCAAACATGCGCGGACGTGTTAAAATTGATGCATCTGCCTTTGACTTATATTTTTGATGCATCTCCAAAAGTTATGTGGCCGTCCTCGATGTTCTTCAAATCCGTAACGTGATGTCTGTGCCCACTCAATATAGTTTCTGGCACCGGTGTCAAGATACCACACCATGTCGTTACCCGGTTTTGTGTCCTCGAGCGTCATTAAAAGTACTCTTTTGGCTCTTCTTGTGCCACTAAGTTTGAGTTTTCGTCAACTTTCTTATTGGACCAACAACCTTTTGCGAAGTGCCCGAACGTTCCGCATTATAGCATTCAACGCTCGGACGATTTGGCCGATCTCTTTGACCACGTCCTCTCCAATTTTGGTTGCTTGTTTGTCCTTCTTTTTCTTGGAAGTATCCTCGTCCTCGGTTTGTAGTTTGTCCAAAACCTCGTCCACGTTGGCCACGTCCTCTTCCCCGACCGTGGTGCGTATAAAACTCCTTGTCCTCTTTAAGTGCCAACTTCGTGTTTAGGACCTCATCCAAAGACTCCTGTTTTTTTCTTTTTTCTTTCGTTGCTCGTGGGCTTCAAGCGAACCGGAGACTTCATCCACCGTCATCTCTTCGAGGTTTTTGGATTCTTCAATAGCACATACCACGTTCTCGTACTCGTTCGTCAGAGATCGTAGAATTTTCTCGACGATTCGGGCATCAGTTAGAACCTCTCCGTTTCTCTTCAACTATAGTTTCTGGCACCGGTGTCAAGATACCACACCATGTCGTTACCCGGTTTTGTGTCCTCGAGCGTCATTAAAAGTACTCTTTTGGCTCTTCTTGTGCCACTAAGTTTGAGTTTTCGTCAACTTTCTTATTGGACCAACAACCTTTTGCGAAGTGCCCGAACGTTCCGCATTATAGCATTCAACGCTCGGACGATTTGGCCGATCTCTTTGACCACGTCCTCTCCAATTTTGGTTGCTTGTTTGTCCTTCTTTTTCTTGGAAGTATCCTCGTCCTCGGTTTGTAGTTTGTCCAAAACCTCGTCCACGTTGGCCACGTCCTCTTCCCCGACCGTGGTGCGTATAAAACTCCTTGTCCTCTTTAAGTGCCAACTTCGTGTTTAGGACCTCATCCAAAGACTCCTGTTTTTTTCTTTTTTCTTTCGTTGCTCGTGGGCTTCAAGCGAACCGGAGACTTCATCCACCGTCATCTCTTCGAGGTTTTTGGATTCTTCAATAGCACATACCACGTTCTCGTACTCGTTCGTCAGAGATCGTAGAATTTTCTCGACGATTCGGGCATCAGTTAGAACCTCTCCGTTTCTCTTCAACTGGTTGGCGATGGTTTGCACTCTCGTTATGTACTCGGACACGCCTCCGCCTTCTTTCATTTTCGTCATTTCGAACTCGCCTCGAAGAGTCTGCAACCGTACTTGTTTTACTCGCTCGGCACCTTTATACGCTTTCTCCAACGTCTCCCATGCTTCCTTCGAAGTTTTTGCCCCGGCTATTTTCTCAAAACCGGCATCATCTACAGAATGGTGGATGATGGCAAGCGCAGTCTGATCTAGTTTGCGAGATTCATTCAACGCCTTTAGTTGGGCCGCCGTGTAACCATCCTTGTTTTCGGGTTCGGTGTACCCGTTTTTAGCGATTTCCCATACGCCTTGAGACCCGAGCAACACCTTCATTCGAATGCACCAGTTTTCGCAGTTGAATTTTGTGAGGCGCGGAACGGGCATTTGACCACCAATTGCTCCGACGAATGACATGGCTCTAATACCACTTTGTTATTTTTCTCAGGTGCATGCAACATAAAAGGAGAAGTATTTGTAGTGTTTCACGTTAATACGAACATATATTTTTTATTATTGCACTTTACTTTTACAAAGATCCAAAGACATACTTATATAGAGAACTAAGGATACAAGATCATTTTTATTTTCTCTTTCTTAAGGCATGAGTACGCCATTACATGTTTTCCACTTTTAGTTTCCTTATACATGTAGTCTTATGTGTCTATTATTTTATTATTTTATTTGGCCATTGAGATTAGTCCACATAAAATAGGTGATCAAACTTAGAGGGAATCAATCAAGTAGCAATATCTTCGCAAAGTCGTTGCTCATAGATGTTCAGACAATGTATCCACACTCAAAAGTGGTGAAACCTTTTACAAGCACTCCAAAGCAGTCAACGATTTCAAAACTTCAAGTAGCAAAGGGAGACCCAAGCATGAGTGCTCCAAACCCTAGTCAACTCCGATTTGAGGGTATTTCTGAGATCCTCAATATAGACCTACAATGAGGTACTCACAGAATCCTCTCACCAAAACAATCGTTGCATGTGATATAATTCAGACAACGATCAGAGGCCATCATCACTATCACCTCAGATTGTTTTTGAAGATATAAATGTGCCTAAGAGGGGGAGGGTGAATTAGGCTTACAAAAAATTTATGCTTCTTTTCACAAATCCTAAGTGTAGTGACTTAGATATGCCTACTGATGCTTGTGATGAGTATGCCTGATATATCCTATGAGTATGCCTGATATATCCTAGTAACAACGGATGTGTGTCGGGTCTGTCTCACAGCGAAAAGGAAATAACTGTAAAGTAAATGGGAGACAGGATTTTTATAGAGGTTATATTCCCAACTGAGGTTTACTCTTCTCCTTGGGGTTTGCTCCCCAAGAGTTTAACCAATCACTATAATGCACCGTAGCTGGATACAAAACTGATTGATTAGCCCAATACACAACCGAAACAAGTCGAACACTAGACACTACTAGGTTACCACACGCTGAGTTTCGTTCCTCGGAATCTCCTGATCCCGACAGACACAACTCGCTACCGAAGGGCCCCCGGAACTCATCTTTCCCTTCACGTGTGCGAAACGTCGACCTTGCCTCCTTGGTATTGCTCACGTCCGAAGACAGAATATATGGCGGGAGGTTGGAATATCAGGATGAATCACTCGCTCAGTGATGGAATCGCAAGTTAAAGCTCAATATGGCAGAAAGCTATCGCAAGTGAAACTTCAGGAATCTCTCAGTATATTTCTGCTCAATAATCTTTCGTAGGCGTATGTTCTCAAGTTCTAAGTCCTTCGAAAATCTGAAGTGCAGCTCATATATATTCCTTTTCAATTAGCACCTCACATGGAAAATAATATCATATAATAATCACCAAATCAAGTATAGCTTCCATGTAATTTTCGAGTCAATCATACCATACAAATCATGCTCTTAATAAATCATCACAACGGTCATATAGCACATTTAAAGCATGATTATATTCCATATAAAGGCTTAATTTCGTTCTCAAGCATATTCAAACATTTCGCATATATTTACCATATCAGAACTTTCCATAAGTGATTCCTGCTATCTGTTCTTAGTGTAAATCAATCCAGATTTACTTTCCAAGTATAGCACACGAGATAGCAGCATATCAATTCCATATTTAGCGCAGACAAATCATATTTACCATGTTTAGCACATAATATCATATCCTATCACAGTTGTCACGAATTTACTTGTCATGCCACAACTTTCCATATTTCAGAGATCACATTCGCATTTAGCATATTACCATATAATAGCATCTTATCCACAAAGTCAATCAAATCAAATCTTTCCTAAATATAATAATCCAGTCAGCATAAGGAAAGATATTAATTCGATATTGTACATTAAATTCAGTGGAAAGCATGCAAGAATTGTACATGTGATTTTCATCAGGAATAACAAATTTTGAACAGATATATCACTTTCCATATATAAACATCATATTTTCCTTTTATAACTCAGTAGGATATCTCATGCATTATTTCCATATATAGCTCAGTACGATATATTCTATCATATGGGTTGTCTATAACAAGCGATCACATAGTCTCATCAACAAATCACAAACTCATAGGCGAATCAAATATTCAACACTTTAATCAATTTATAGCTCATTATCAATGCATGGTCAAATATTATCATGAACTTAGACATTATATTAATCACAAATTGAACTGCTTAATTTATAGACCTAACGTCATTACAATTACATAGTCCATCAAAACTCTCTAATATGTATGGACCAAAAAGGTCAACAGTTTTGTTCAGGCGACTCAATTGCTAACCATCCAACATGTTCGGTCGGTTTAGACTTAAGGGAGATGGCACTCACCTCTTCATGTCGATGTCCGACAATCCATGAATAAAGTCTAAGAAAAAAGGCAGTTATACTGCTAGAACACATACCATTGCATGACCAACCAATTTTGGACAAGGCGAGATCCTATGGTGTGTCGGCTACTCAAAAAGTATAAAGCAATGTGGCCATCACCGAGGGCGTCAAGGTAGACTGGGGAACGACATTGAGGAATTTGAATGCATCACCCTCTCGATCAATCAAGAGCTATGTCTCAAGGATCGAAAACTAGATAAGGATGTCAATCCATCCATAGGTTTTCCTTAGTAAAAAAAATCAATAACGAAACCCTCAACGCGTTACACTTCTATTCAAAGTTCCTCTCTCTGCCCTAGCTGAGAAAAGAAAAAAAAGTGGCCAAGAGAAAAGCCACAAAGCCAGCTCTTGATGTCCAATTGAAGAACAAGAGGCCTGCCTTAACGGTATCATAGATGGAGAAGGAGCGATTGACTTAGCGAGATCTTATATAATTAAATCACACAGTTCAGCGTTGATGAAGGAAAAAGATGCAAAACCAATCATTGCAATAACCAAAGCTGGATTTATAGCTTCTCCACCTATTCAGATTTGGAAGGAGGTCTTACCAGCTGGGGGTACTTTTGGAGCTAGTTTTCAAATCAGACCACGTGTCAATGAAGACTAGGTTCTACTGCAAATTAGCTTTAAGTCAACGAATAAGTGATATGCCTAATCTTCTTCAAGAACTGTCAACTTTTACACTGCACTCACAACGGCTAGGCTGAAGACTCTAAGGCTCCGTTTGGTTCGTGGATTTCGACGTGGAAAAGAAAAGAAAAAGCGTGATTGTACGACACGTGAACCGTAATGTACAATGATTCGATGCTTACCACCACAATTTTCTTTTCTTTTCCGCGTCGTTTTCCGCAGACCAAACGCACCCTAAGAGACACAAAAGCAAGTCTGATCAGTCTACTCGATCTCTTTTCCTGCGTGTGCTTCTTTGGCCCATGGAGCTTCTTTGTTTTCACTTGCGGCTCCTCAAGCCAGTGATCATAGAACTTCAACTCTAACACTTCAGATGCAATAATTAAAAGACGTTCTCAGGAGGCTAACTATTGAAAGGTTGGTCTAGAGCATCGTACAATGTTGTAGGGTCGAACCAAATTGAAGAAAGAGGAGTAAATGACACTTCTACTCGCGCAAGAACCTCTTGAAATTGAAGCCGATGAACTTCTTATATGGCGTCTAAGAAATAAAATATAAATTTCTCACATTGTCTATGTAAGAACTTGTTTAAGTTTTGTTAATCACCAAAATGAAGATACTTTTAGAGATCACAATTTAAGTTGATTAATTCTGATTATAATAGTTTCGGTGATTGTTCAATTGACAAAAAACTAGAACGGAAGAAAAATTACGGAATACTCTGAATATTGGACTGATCAAACTAAACGAATCAAATACGAAGCCTGCAACATGTCGTTGGATGGAGACTGAATATAAAAATTGATTGAAGTTAGACTAAGAAATCGAAACTAATCCGAGGATTTTCTAAAACCGAATCAATCAAACAAAACAACAAAACTCACGGTATGTACGGACAATTAACCGATCATCCAGTTCAGACAAGAAGATTTTTTCGGACAAGAAGATTAATTCAAGAATTCAAGGTTTAACTAGACAATCATGATTTTGATTTCACATCAAGACAAATTGATTTAAGGAGCCGTATACTAGTTTAGCTACTTTAGGGCAAAGGAAAGCCGAGACCGTGTGCATTATGAGGCCAACATCGATATATCGGGAAACCACATGCGTGCTCAGAAATGCTAGTTTTTGGGATCAAGAATGAGGATTATTGTTAAGTTCAAGCAATGGCTAGTTCAAGTCTTCATCCTATAAATTCTCGAGATCAACGATGTAAAAGACACTTTTGAATATCATACCATTGAGCTTGCGAGACTAAGAGACAAGAAATACTCGTAGAATTAGAAGTCCAACGTGTGACCAAGTAAGTCAGTGTTGTAGAGTTAAGCTTCGGACCATCTAAGTATGTGTTGTAAAGGTTCTTACAATTGAGTAAGCAGGTTGGCAAGAAACCAATTCTATTGACTATGAAAAGCGAATGAAGTCAGTTGACTTCAACAAGGGCTTCATAGTGAGTTATTAGACGTCTAGTTAGGTTGTACATGATTTTGCAAACCAAAGTCTTCTAGAGAGAGCCTTCGTAACTGGGAAGAAGGGAAAACATAAAATGAGTTGGTCTGCGAACTTCCAAAAATAAATCATGTGCAAGGCGGTCTTCACAAAGGTTCAAGCACTTCGCTTCACAACTGGGTGTTAGATAACTTTCGCGTCAAACCGTCTTCCATCCGAAATCACCAAAAATGCAAGAACATAGCTAAAGCGCATATTAACCCCCTATAGGCTATAACCAATCAACCCAATCCCAAACAATGATTGATAAACACCAGTAGTCATTGTATTGTATTTTACTACCATGAATCATTATTGTATTTTACTACATGAATCATGACCACACACGTTGGTCCTAGATAATGGGTTTGTTTTCTGTCGGTTTTTGTCCTGTGGACTTTTTTCCCCCCATGTGGGAGTGTTGTGTCCCTTTGTGGGGTTTTGTTTCCTCTTTTTCAGAACTTGTTTCCGTTTGACGCAATGCGGCCAAACGGCTCTGTGTGCTGTTTAGCACATTTGTACTTTTGTTTCTGAATTGCAATGGCAAGTTATCGATTGAAACAAAAAGAATCATGACCACACACGTTGTTATGAAATAAGAAAAAATAAGTTGTTCACCTGTAGTTGAATAGGGAACAGCAGGAATGTTACTGGGATTATTGCGAGGCTGCTTAGGATGATGAATGTGAGGAACATTAGATTAGATCCAACGTGTTGCTGCCCATCAAACTTTGTGTCCTGTTTCAGTTGATTCACGATGTATTTCCGTGTAATAATAGCATACAAATATTCATCAAGAGCGTTGAAAAATATTATAACCGATATAAAATAGGGTTTGGAGACAGTAGGTCAAAAACTGCCAACTTAGACTAAAGGCCACATAACTTAATTGTGATCATTCTATTTTCTACTCTAGATACTTTTGCATTAACGCAGGCAAATTAACTATTGGACTAAAGGCCACATAACTTAATTGTGATCATTCTATTTTCTACTCTAGATACTTTTGCATTAACGCAGGCAAATTAACTATTGACATCTTTTATGAACAAATAAAGTTGTTATATCTAGAGTGAAACTATGTATCTTATATATTAAAGAAAGTCGTATTGGATAATATGATATCACGCACAAAATGTTCTCGTCGAATATTGATGCACGAACTAAAATATGAGTTGTTTGTAGTCAATTTGACAAATGCATTTTGTCAAAAGTGCAGCTTTCAGAGACTCATCATCAGTAAAGTGAATAAGTTTAAACACGGCTAACGATTACTCCTTGCATTTTTCTTCAGTGCGTCAATTGATAGGGTAGTTATTTATCACATATATATGCTCATCCAATATCACATGTACCCGCGATTTCGGATATATAATATATATATATATATATATATATATATATATATATGGATATAGTTGGTCTTGAAGCGTGATGGAACGTTCTTGATAGGATTTGTTATTGCAAAAGTCATAAGTAAACGAAAAATTATCCTATGTGACGAACACGTACACTAAAACGCAATTGTTTCTGGTATTTTTTCATAGAAGAAGACTCCAAGGAAGTACAGCTTCACATGAAACAGACCTCGCAACGGATAATAATTCTCAGGAGAAATTGCACCCAAACATGGTCTTTCGACTCCATTTAATTAAAAACAAGAGCTCTATGATGTCATAAAAACTCTGACAAACTAAAAGAAAGGCCAGATCTATGTAGATTCATTGCAATTAATAGATATATGCTATCCAAAAAAAAAAAGAAATGAGAACCAATCACTGACCGGTTTCGCGAATTGGATAGTCAAACGACTCCCATCCAAGATGTGGCCTTGAAGAATTCGATGTGCTGAATTTGCGGATTCAGCTTCATTAAATTCGATAAACGCAAAACGGCGATCTGTATTTAAATAAATCCTAGACACAATCCCGAAACATCCAAACAGGGTGTCCAAAACTTGTGTGCTGACATCTTCATTAACATTACTAATCCACAACGTGTTTGACAGACGGATTTCATGAGGGTTCATGTCGAGCGGATTTGTGCGTTCTTCTAGTGCGACGTCAACGAGGTGGCGGCGTTCTTGATGAAAAGAGAAAAGAACAATATAAAGAAACATATAGGGTTGAGGAAGTAGCTAGGATTTATTTTTTTGGAGGGATTAGGACAAAATACATTTGAAATTATTGTTGTTTTGTAAAACAAATGTTTTAAAACACAGAAGTCAACTTTGAGAAATTAACTTAATGAAAACTTATTATAACTTTTTGTAATTATGAATATGAGGAATTTTTCTGATCTTTTATGAATTTTATTTTTCATTTAATTTAATTTGAATGCATGTTTAATGAAAAACTTAAAATAGGTTAACTCAACGTCGTAGCCATGTGTTTGTGGATCCAATCTCCCATGAAAGAAAATAACACATAACAAGGAGTACTAGTATATTTAATAAAGCTTAATTCAAGATACGCTTTCGCCTTGAAAACGACATTTTGAGAAAAAAATGACACGACTATCTAGACATCTCCAACTAAAAAACGCATTCTCAAACTCATATCCAATAATTCTTCTCTAATCGTCAAACCAATTCTCAAACTCAAAAGAACATTCTTGTAATATTCTCTTCTATACTATTTTTTAATGTTACCCATTTACAACCTTACAAAATAGACCACACTATATTTTAAGTTCGATTGAAAACAAATAATTTCATAAAATTAATAATAAACTCAGTATTATTTCATTTAAAAAACATAGAAAATTATTTATTAATAACACGATTCCTTATATATATTTTTATTTATTTTAATTTTTATGTTTAATAAGTAAAACAAATAAAAGGGTATGTATTGTAATATTAAAACATTAATTCATTTTTTTGGGATAACTCATTCCCAAACGTATATTTGGTTTAAAACAGGAGTTATAAGATAAAAAGCACATTTTGAGTGTACGTTTGAGGTACGGTTAAAGAACCTTTAGCCTACTTTTTGAGTTTTTGGGTTTCGGTTGGAAATGCTAAGACCTGTTAGAAATCGTGAATTTAAAGAATTTAGATTAAACAGTTCTGGTGATTGGACTAAACTCAACTGAGTATACCGGTTAGTCTAAGATGCAATCAGATACCAGTCAGCAGTTAACAAGCGCGATCAGCAACCGAATGAAGACTGCTACCGAAAGGTCTGAAGACCGAAATGCAGATACCGGACCCGCCATGTGGACGAAGATTCAAAATTATTCAAGGCGCGGGATGCTGAAGACTTATGATGAAGCATTTAATGCAAGGCTGCAAGGAGGAGCCAAGTTGAAGTCAAGCCAAGCTTAAAGTGGAAAAAGCAAATGGCACAGCGCGAACTGCAACGAAGACCGGACAATACCCATTTTGGGTAAAGAGCATTTAATGCACTGGCCGGTGAGAGGAACTATCTCACAACTGTCTTCTTCAACAAGCCAGCTATAAATAGCAGAGAAGAGGCATGAAGACCTTTACGGCACTTACTCACGAGAACTCAAACAAGAGATTTAGCTAAAATCTCTCAAAGAGAAGAAAGAAAACTTAGGTGTTGTCCTCATTGTACTAGTTAGTAAGTGAGTTTCTCAAGGGACTGTAAAAAGCTCTTGAAAGAGACGGACTGTAAAAAGCTGTCTAGCTGTGGTGTCTAGGAGTTTAGTTAGCAAGTATAGCGGGGGGTTATACGTGTGAGTCTAGCTAAGAAGGTTATACAACGGGGGTTGTATAGAAACCAAATCTTCTAGAATAGCCTTTCTAGCGGGAAGGGGGAGACGTAGGAGATCGTTTTTGCTCCGAACTTCCACAATAAATCGTTGTGTCTCTCACAAACAATCACACACACAGTACACTGCGCAACCGGTTTCAGTCACCACTGACAGGTCACGCTTCCGCACAAGTTGCACTCAGAATATCAAGCACCAATATCTAACCTTAACCGGTCAAGAACCGAAAAAGAGCGAAAAACAGCGAGTGTATATTCACCCCCTCTAAACACACAAACCGATCCTATCAAGACCATCTCGTACCGAGAAACGCATTCTCAAACTCAAACTCATTCCGAAACTCAAAGTAGTTCTTCTCCTTAAAAACTCATTCTCAAACTCTAAACATAATTTTGTAATTCATTCCACACCAATGTTTACAAAGTTTCAATACTATCTAAATATTTTACAACTTTACAAATTGGATTACAAATATTATTTTAGATATCGAGAAAAATTAATAAAATTATTAATACAAAAGTATCAAAAAAGATAGAGAAACGTGATTTAAGCAGTCTACGAAAGACTCTTTTTCTGGTTTTTATTTGGTATCAAATTAGAAAGGACTTTTATGCAATTTAAAATAAATAAAAGGATTATTATGTATAAAAACTAGAAACACAAAAGTAGTTTGAAATCGGCTAGCGTTTAGTTAGAGACAAATGATAAATTCCATTTTTGGGTTTGGTTGGGGGGTTCAATTGGGGGGTAAATTTCATTTTTTTTTGTGTTTTGCAGTTCGATTGGAGATGCTCTAATGGCGGGCGAACGACATTTTAGTCACCAAAGCTTGGGGCATGGGCGTTTCAGGACCCCATGTTCCGCGGTGACACTTTTAGTCCCCAATGTTATCGATTTTGGACACTTTAGGTCCCTCGATTAATGTAATCACTAATTTAGACGAAATGTAACACGCGAGAGCCTATGATCTCCTTTTACTCGACGTAAAACCTCATAACACATCTTCTTCTTCGACTTAAACGCACGTGAGCTATTCATGGAAATCCAGAAATTAGACATACATGGTTACCTCGTCTTTTTCACGAAGTAGAACTTAATCGAGCTAAAGAAAGGCACCCATATCATGCAATCTACGAAATGTAGCTTAACGACTCCGAGTCTCTAGTAAGGGAGTCGTGCATCTCTATCACGTTCATGCACTCACCTCCAATTAATTATATCTTTCCATTCCTTACCATAATGTCTCATCGTACTTAATAGGGATCAGCTGCTGTAACACCCAGGCCCAATGAGGGCGGGGAGTGATCGCCGGTGCCAGAGAGGCACAGACAAGGAGCGGCTCCTAGCAAGGCTTTCTAGGCGGAGGAATACATGAATGAACCGGTTCCACACCCGAATGAGAGGGATCCTGAGACTGACAATGTAGGGGCTTGTCAAGTTAAGGAATGATATAATAGAACTGATTACGCTACTCATATAACCAAAGGTGCACCCTCCTCTTCGGGAGTCCATCCATAAAAACTTCAAAGTTAAGCGTGCTTGACTTGGAGTAACACTGGGATGTGTGACTGATAAGTTAGGATTTTACGTTATTTTTATACCCCGTAAATGCATATTTTCGATCGTTATTTATACGAATAAGCTTATATCCGGCATTCATGGTTGCATTTCGTATTTTGTAGACATCGGGGCAAAAAGGACCAAAAGCGGGTTTTATGGGCTCTCTAATCGAAAGTACCATATGAGAAGAGCTAATGACGTGGTAAGTAGAACAAGTCAAACTAAGGTGGATATTTGAGTATTATCTAACACGCATGAGAGAGGACAAAATATTAGCAAATTTAGTTGCCTAATATACACGTGCTAAGCAAGGGAGGAAGTCAATAATCTACAATGATTGATGCCTATGATTTGAGTTTACATTCAAACTTGAATATCAAAATATACGAGGAGTGATAATCGCGTAGCAGATGCATTAGGTCGGTGGCTTCAATTCTATATATAGAGCACGTGAAATAAAAAGGGGGGCTGGGCAGCAAATAAAGCGAAGGCAAGCTTTTGACGGCTGAAAGAAGAAGAGCCGAGGGCAGTGGTGACGTCTGCGAATGACGGCTGCGAGCGAAGATAATCGACGGCTAAGAGCGAGACAATTCGAGTACCATAGAAGGGGCGAATTTCTTACCTTTCAATATTTCGTTTTCGACAATGTTTTCTTTCGATTCATTGTCTTTTCGTTTATTGCTAGCCTAATTTTTTTTTTTGGTGATTGAGGCCATGTGAGGCCGGATTATGACTACGTATTAATGCTATTATTATCTTATTAATCATATGCTTTGAGTTATGTGTTCGCTGACGTGTGTGTGATCGAACACACGATTCTTGACCTAGCACATGAGATTGAAAAGGTGATTAGAAAGGTTAGATCAAAATATCCAACGTAAAACCGACCAAAGATGGAATTTGGTTTCGTATGTGAGGTTTCCGAAACTTTAGGCGCCGAAAACGCCTAAATTTGGAAATTTCACGAAGATTAAATGCACTTGTCGAAACTACAGTCATATAGGAATATAGTTGATTGATCCACTATTCTTGTAGGGTTGCTAGTTACGTGAATAACTGGTAGCTCATATATTAGGAAATTCCACATTGACTTGATCACATTGATTAGATAGGTTATATTGCATGAAGACGTAGGAATAGTTCGCGCTGAGTAGGTGTCTTAATCACGTCGTCGTTAACTGCTCTATCCTCATCTATTTTATTTGCGTTTATTTTATTCTTTGCGTCTTTGATCTCTTTTAACAAATCATCAAAACTATAAAGATTCCGTTAGTTTAAATTAGAACTAGGAATATTATCTTAGAATTAATTGAGCTGTATTCATGGATCGATACTCGGATATTGTCCGTTTTACTAGTTGTACGAGCTAGTACACTTACTAGTATTTAACCGTGTCAGTAACCCCTGGGAAGTAGCTCAGGGTGCATGCAGTGCAAAGCACGCTGAAAGGCTAGTGGTGAGGGCAGACAATCAAAGAAGTGCAGTGGACGCAACCCCAAAGGTCCCGAGAGCGGGTTGTTTCAGCTGCCTTACCTAGTTGTAATGGGGACATCCATCTCCACGACACGGTGATTTGTGGAGAAAATTGGTGTTTGTATGACCTCCATAACCCGTTTATTCCTAAGTTTCCAAAAAGCGATTAACATAGCTTCAAAATCTCCACAAAAGAGATGAGCATGTGGTTGTATGAGTCGTGACGTTATAAGCTCTCAACCGAGTCATTCCAACATTTTATTAGATGCATGTCGACCCCTGATTCATCATGCCAGTTCGACTTCCAAGTGGGATACCCACAACGGGCGTTGTTATTAAAAAATATGATATTTAACTTCTGTTCTAGCCATCCAAGAGAGTTCTTCGACTAGACACACCGCGCGGTCGGCGCGACACCTCATGCCAAGATCAATTGCCCTTGCGCTACTCGATTCATGTATAATGTCTTGTTCAATTTAAAACTGTTAACGTTATTTGCGATCCTAGGAAAAAAAAGTCGTCGAAAAGTTTTAAATTTCACATGTTCCCAGAAAGACGGATTCTGGGAATCCACCTGCCAATCCCAAACATGAATCTCATGGTAACCATTGATTATGCTATACACTCACTCGGGTTCTCGAACCCACCTATCTTACGCCTAGCTCATACTCTGATCTTATTTCGTGGTTTTCGTTCGTTCACGCTGCTTCTGCTTTATATCATGATTAGTCTTAAAAATAATGACATTGCTAATAATCAGGTTAAGATAGATCGTGTAGGTGATATAACCGAGTCCATAAAGCCTTCAAGACTATTAATAAATACAATTAGAGGCTATACGGTAAAGGACATTGCATAAATTGATAAGTTGGAATTTGCCTAAAGTCTCGGGATGGACATCTGTGTGTCTGTACAATACGAGAGTATAGTGTGATGCAGATGATGATGTACCATTATTAAAGAATTCAAGAATAGTTCATATTAGATTCCTTACCAACAAGATGCTGGTACTTTTGAATTGGTGGAAAACCACTATGGCCAAGGGATTTGTGAAGAAACATGCCAGCTAACGTGTTTGTATATCTTCTGGCGTAATGTTGAAAAAGGAGCTCGTTCATATGATCAAGAATATGTGGAGTAATCCTTTGAGTGTCAATATTGATCTTTAGCGGTGATGGACATTGAGAACGGAATAACCCCACAAATTAGGCAGATAATAACACCCCCTTAGGAGGTAGAATCGATATATTAGAAATTTAGTTCTCTCATAGTTTGACGAATGGCTGCAGGTTATGTGTCTGGCGGTAGGGCTAATAGTACACATCATATATAACATCATTTTTTATTAATTCAAGATGTCTGCAGGTTATGTGTCTTCCTTGTCGAGCATGAAGAATTCACTACTCCCAGCTATTTGTAGACGATGACCACCATCGTTGCACCTTCATTTGCATTCCTACGAATTTGCTAGAAGATTTCATCTTCCTCGTAAAGTAATAGAATCCAAAATAGTAAAACAAACGAATTTGCTAGAATCTTTTATCCGGAGTTGTGGATCTCTCGGAGGTGATAATGCGCAAGCAATACTACTCAGCGGACCTTAGTGACATTCAACTTTACTAAATAGAGAGAGTAGTTTCGAGTGAATTGTGAGATTATCAGTTCAGGTCGAAACTGATAGGGTTCCACATCCACAGAGATGTGTGAGTTAAACACGAGTGGTAAAAGTGAGATAGTAAAAATTCGAGGGTTGTAATTTTTTACTATTGTGAAGATTTTGCCAACAGAGGGTTTTCCACGTTAAAGTTCTGGTGTTCTTTCTTACCTTAGGGTAATTTTACCGTGGTAGTTACGTTGCGGGTCCCACCAAATTTACCCCATGGGTCCCACTTCTCCCGATCGTCGTACCGAGCCAAACCGGGACCTGTTCCGCTGCGGGGCCCACTGACCACCACGGGGCCCACTACCATTCCTAACAAGTGGTATCAGAGACTGATAGTATTCTGAGTATGCTCTGTAGTTGCAGCTTTGACTGATCTTCCACATCAGAAAAGATACTAGTAGGTTGCTGGTAGATTTGGACGGCCGTGGAGAACGACGGAGGAATGATCAAGCTGACACTAACGAATTACTCCATATGGAAATCAAGGATGGGGGATTACCTTTACTGCAAAAACCTCCATGATCCAATCGAAAATTAAGGCATGATGCCCGAAGGCGGGAAGGCTAACCTATGGAAGAAATTGCAAAGAAAGACGCAAGGTGTGATCCGCACCAATGGATGGACATAAGCCTCTACAACCACGTCCGAAATGAGACAGACCCCTACAAACTCTGGACAAAATTGGAGGGTATGCACGAGGTGACAAATGCGCTGAGCAAGGTATTCATGATGCAAAAACTCATGAATGTGAAGCTAAACGAAGGACGATCAGTTGCTGAACATCTCAGTGACTTTGAAGGTCTGGTAACTCAACTCACAACTGCCGGTCTAATCCTTGATAATGAGCTACAAGCATGTCTACTACTGGGATCTCTACCTGATAGCTGGGATACATTGGTGGTATCGCTCACTAACTCACACCAAGCGGTAAAGTTACGATGAAGATGGTGAAAAACAGACTCTACAATGAAGAGCTGCGATGAAAGGATGTTTCCAGTACAAGTATAGGATATCAGGCCCTTGTCACGGAGAATAGGAGTCGGAGCAAGAGCAGAGGGCCAAAAGGAAACGACAAGTCAAAATATAGATCCAAGTCCAATGAGATGAGAAAGTGCTCTCATTATGGAAAATTTGGCCACTTACAAAGAAACTTTAGGCTTCTCAACAGAAAAGAGAAACAAGATGATGACAAGAACACGTCTACAATCGCCTCCAACGATGGAGGAGAGGTTACTCTGGTGAATGAAGCAGAATGTTGTCATGTTGCGGACGCAAGCACCGAATGAGTAGTGGACTCTGATCCCTCCTATTATTGTGTTCCAAGGCGTGAATACTTCTCCATATATAAGGCAGGAAACTTTGGCACTACCAAGATGGGTAACCAAAGTGTTTCTAAATAGTGGGGATCGGTGATATATGTATCCAGACGAGCGTAGGGTGCACATTACGGCTGAAAGATGTGCGACACATACCAGACCTGCGTCTCAACCTAGTTTCTGTGAAGGTGCTGGACAACGAAGGATACTATAACGAGATGGGGAATAGCATTGGAAACTCACCAAGGGATCATTGGTGGTAGCGAGAGAAAAGCTACGCTGCTCGCTGTACAAGATGCACGCGACGATATGTGCTAACCAACTGAATGCAGTTGAAGATGGTGCTTCTCCAAATTTGTGACACAGACGGCTGGCGCACGTAGGAAAGAAGGGGTTGAATGTCTTGGCTAAAAAGTCCCTCATCCCAGTAGCCAAGGAGAAAGCGCTAAACCCTGTGATTATTGTTTATTTGGGAAGCAACATAGAGTTTCATTCGCGAAGAACTCAACCAGACGAATGAAGAAGTTGGAGTTGGTACACTCTGACGTATGCAGACCCATGGAAGTCGAATCTCTGGGAGGCAGTAAATATTTTCTGACCTTCATTGACGATGCGTCTCGCAAGACTTGGGTATATCTGTTGCGGACGAAGGATCAGGTGTTCTATTATTTTAAGAAATTCCATGCGATGGCGGAAAGAGAAACATGAATGCCGTTAAAGTGTCTACGCACAGATAATGGTGTTGAATACATCTCTCGGGAGTTCAGAGATTATTCCATGAAGCAGGGCATTAGGCGTGAGAAGACAGTTTTTGGCACTCCTCAGCAGAATGGTGTCGCAGAGAGAATGAATTGAACCATTATGGAGAGAGCCCGAGCGATGCTCAAGATGGATAATCCATCTAAGTCATTTTGGGGGAAGCTGCCAATACTGCAGTCTATCTTATCAATCGACTACCTTCACCGGCGTTGAATTTCGATATGCCAGAGAAGGTGTGGACCGGTAGAGACATCTCATATTCACATTTGAGAGTGTTTGGCTGCAAGGCATTCATGCATGTACCGAAGGAACAAATATCGAAGCTCGATGATAAATCGAATCCTTGCATCTTTGTTGGGTATGGAGATGAGGAGTTTGGCTACAAACTTTGGGATCCAAAGAAGAAAAAGACTGTTCGAAGTCGCGACGTAGTATTCCATGAGCATGAGAAATGGGCGACTCAGATGTGGATGTGACGAAATCCACAAGTGGCGGTGTAGACGACTATACACCAGTCAGTATTCCATATGACGGTGCCATGGAGGAAGGAATGAAGTAATCAGAACCTGAACTAGTAGAGCCAATCATTGATGATGATGAACCTGTCGTAGATGAACACACTGAAGGTACTGAGCAGGGGAACCCTTCAGATGTGCAAGAAGTAGTTGAACCTCAGCTGAGAAGATTAACTAGGGAACGCCAACCATCTATGAGGTATTCGAGTTCTGATTATATTTTGATTACTGACGAGGGCGAGCCAGAGAGCTTCCAGGAAGTACAATCTTGTAGGGACAAAGATTGTTGGACAAAAGCTATGCAAGAGGAGATGAATTCTCTAAACAAGAATGATACGTACGAGTTGGTTCGATTATCGAAAGGAAAGAATACACTCAAGAACAAATGTGTACAAATTGAAGAAGGATGATGGGAAGCTGGTCAGATACAATGCTCGATTAGTGGTCAAAGGTTTCAATCAGAGAAAGGGATCAACTTTGACGAGATATTTTCACCGATCGTGAAGATGAGCTCAATCAGAGTCATACTGGGACTAGCTACTACCATGGATCTTCAATTGGAGCAACTCGACGTGAAGACCGCATTCTTGCATGGTGATCTTGATGAGGAGATATATATGGAACAACCAGAAGGGTTTGAGGTTAGAGGTAAAGAGGACATGGTCTGCCGGCTGAAGAAAAGCTTGTACGGCTGAAACAAGCTCCACGGCAGTGGTACAAGAAATTTGATTCTTTCATGATGCATCAGGGGTTCAAGAGAATATATGCAGATCCATGTGTTTACGTTCGGAGATACTCTAACGAGATGATTAGCAGTCTAAAGAAAGATTTGTCATAGACGTTTGACATGAAGGATTTGGATTCGGCAAAGCGGATTCTCGAAATGGAGATTACCCGAGATCGAAAAGCTGGGAAATTGTGGTTATCCCAGGAGCGCTATATTGAACGAGTTCTAGAGAGGTTCAATATGAAAGGATGCTAAGCCAGTTAGCACGCCACTTGCCGCGCACTTTCAGTTGCGAAAGAAATCCGGTCCATCAACAAGCGAAGACGGAGAAGATGTCCCAGATGTTCCATATTCATCGACGATCGAAAGTTTGATGTACGCCATGGTGTGTACGAGGCCAGATATCACTCACGAAGTTGGCGTTGTGAGTCGATTTTTATCGAATCCCGGGAAGTCACATTGGGAAGCAGTGAAGTGGATCATGAGGTACCCGAGAGGAACTTCCAAATTATACCTAACATTTGAAAATGGTAAATGTTTTCTTACAGGCTATACGGATGCCGATATGGCCGGTGATCTCGAAGTAGAAAGTCGACGTCGGAATACATATTTACATTATCATGGGGAGCTATATCATGGCAGTCGAGGTTACAGAAATGTGTTTCTTTATCAAGTATTGAACCGTAGTATGTTGCAGCAATGGAAGCTGTCAAGGAGATGCTCTGGTTGAAGAGATTTCTTCAGGAGTTGGGAATTCAGCAGGAGGAGTACATAATATTTTGCGACAGTCAAAGTGCGTTGGACTTGAGCAAGAATACTATGTATCATTCGAGGACGACACACATCGACGTTCGTTATCATTGGCTCAGACTGGCTATTGAGGAGAAAGCGTTCAAGCTGGAGAAGATCTACACAGACAAGAATGTTGCGGACATTCTGACGAAGGTTATTCCCAAGGAGAAGACAGAGTTCTGCGCCGAGCACGCCGGCATGGGGTATCGCTGAGGCGGTAGGAGATCTTCCCCGAAATAATGAATGAGGCTGGAGGGAGAGAATTGATGGGATCCAGCCTTGCAAGAGCTGCCCACCAAAGGAGAAAAAAAATAAAATAATATTATTAACATTATATTATAATATTATTTTATAAATATAATAAAATAATGAACGATTTATATTGAAGGGCGGCACGGCGGATTCCTGGCCACCCGTTTCGAGCGGTCCAGAAAAGCTGAAGACATCTATAAATAGGCTAAAGATTCTTCATTTATTATCATCATAAGCTCATTCGAGTTTTACTAAATACAGAGTAGTTCGAGTGAATTGTAAGGTTATCAGTTCAGGTAGAAATTGATAGGGTTCCACATCCAGAGAGAGGTGTGAGGTAAACACGAGTGGTAAAAGTGAGATAGTAAAATTCGAGGGTTGTAATTTTTACTACAGTGAAGATTTTGCGGACTCGGCAGTGGTTTTTCCCTCTTCGTTAACAGAGGGTTTTCCACGTTAAAGTTTTGGTGTTCTTTCTTACCTTACGACAATTTTATTTTTACCGTGGTAGTTATTGTGCGGGTCCCACCAAAATTTACCCTGTGGGTTCCACTTCTCCCGATCGTCGTACCGAGCCAAACCGGGACCTGTTCCGCAGCGGGGCCCACTGACCACCGCGGGGCCCACCTCCATTCCCGACAAAATATATGTTCTTTTCTAGTAGTGATCGAATAACATGACGATCCACATACCAGAAATAGCACGCAACAAAGACACTTGAATTCATAGTTGATGTTACAGTGCATATAAGAAAACTCTTTCAAAATTAAATTACGTTGAAAAGCCATTCAGGTTATTTTTTATGCATCTAAAGATGATTCCCTTTCAAGCAACCAATATTTTTGCCAGAATGGGAAAATTATCCAGAGTCGTGGATCTCTCGGAGGTGATAATGTGTATGCAATACTACTCTAATGGTATATTATTTGTGTCCAAATGTGCTACTGGAACAATACCTACACAATCAGACATGGAATTATCTGTATAGATATGAAATTTTACTTTTTGACACGGGATTTTACGTGTCTAATATGTTTCTAGTAGTGATCGACAAACGTACAATCCAAATACCAGAAATAGCACGCAATGATGATTGTTGACTTCATAGTTGATGTTACCGTGCACGTAAGAGAACTCTTTCAAAATGAAATTACGTTTAAAAGCTGTTGAATATCACGTGTGACGACTAAAAGAGTCCCACATCGAAATTTATCAAGGAATTAAAAATGGTTTATAAACTTGATGGACCACTCCTCTTAACACCAATTGGTTTTAGGAAGGAATCTCATCAAGCTTATACCGGGTACCCCTTCTCCGTGCGGTGCATGTGCGTAGGCCTCGATGACGGATAAATTACCAGAGGCCCGACCCGAATTTCTACAAAAGACATTCAGGTTATTTTTATGCAGCTAAAGATGATTCCCATTCAAGCAACCAAGTTAAACACCTCTCACAACATAAATGCAAGCCGAACACTACCTCGATCTATGTATTGGTATCCAAAGGTGTTAGGAATATTTTATTGTGTTCAATTAAATCAGGTTATCTTAATCTGTTAGTTTTATTCTGCCCTAGGACCTAATTGTAAATATACCTAACTTGTGGGTATATTAGTTATATCGGGCCCAATAGCCCATTAGGGCTTATGTATAAATACCCTAAACAATACATCGTTTAGGGTTGCTGATTCATTAATAGAGTTGACATATTATTGCTGAAGAACTCGCGCGTATCTCGCCGTCAAACTCTACAATCCGTCTCGTGGTATTACTGATTAATCGCTTCCGTATTTCATCGTATAAGATAGTACTAATCCTATGAATCAGATCAAGGTTGGATAAAATCGGCCTAACAAGTGGTATCAGAGCCGAAATCTTGGATCAAATTCATCAGATTTATCTCGGCTTGATTTTTGAATTTTTCGCTTTTTAATTCAAAAATCATCAATTCCTCTTCGTCCAAATTCTCAGATTTTTCTCGCCTCATGGAAAACGTATAGACGCATATCTGTCTTCTCATAATTCTTGATCGACATTATCAGTTTTTTCGGGCGAAGACTCAATTTTACGACGAACAGGAAAATTTTCGAAGAAGAGATAATCTCGATATCTTCAATTCTGGATCGCTCGACATTTGCTACGAAGAAGAAATAAATCTCGAGATTTCTCAATCCGGATTGCTCGAGATCTACATCCAATTTTTAAGCTTCACGAGATCTTATCGAAATCTGCGGTCAATTTTACAGTTCTCGACATCTGAAGTCCGTTGAAGTTCTCGACATTTGAAGCTCTCGACATTCCTCTCGACATCCTCATTGAAATGTCGACATCTCTATCTCGAAATCCTCTTTAATTAAAATTCTACTTCTCGACGAAATATATTACATCCTTTGAAAAATCTCGAGAAGCTACACTTCGAAGGATCAGAAATTAATTCTGAATTTGAAAAATCTCGATATCCTCTAATCTCGATGTCTACCATCTCGAAGTCGAAGTCTGCTCTCGATATTATATTCGAAATTGTAAACTTTTTATTAGTCACTTTGAGAACTTTATCACTGCTAGTCTACCATCTCGAATTCTTGTAACTTCTCAAATTATCCGCAAGTCTTATTAAGCTTTTGAGTAAATCCTTCGAAGACATTAATTTATAGATTCAACATAAGATCAGACTCCTATACACATTGATTTGAACATTACACACACGTGGCCTTAGCTCATCACTCATCCTCACTTCTTTATCACTCATCATTATCATAATCATTATCACTCGTCACACAAATTTCGTACACACCAACTCACACTTTTCATACACACACCTTTCGAAATCATCTCAGCCACATACATATATCATATCCTCCGCGTGTTATTACCATAACAAATTTTCATATATTCACATATCATCCTCCACGAACAATTCACTTATCATTACCTAGTCATTTTTCTATATTAGTATTAAAAATTAAGTAAATAAATTAATTAAATAATAATTCATCTAAGTTTGTGATTATTTTATCCATCCTCAATTTTTCTAACGTTATCGGCCATCATCTAAGTTGATCAACACGATTAAGATCCATATCCAACCAAAATTTTTCCAAAACTGAACTTTCAATATATCATATATGGCATATCATTGGGAACTTAAAGTAGATGAACAAGCTAAAGAAATTGAGAAATTAAAGCATGAAGTACTTGAGCTAAATCATCTTGAACTCAAATTAACTGAGTGGAATGTAGTCACTGAACAATATGGGATTATCCTAAAATATCGCAATAACTGGTACACTAGAGCTATCCCTTTAAAGAAAATTATTGCGAAGCTAGTTGATCAAAATTCCTTTTCAGCGTCTGACGGGGAAAACAATTTACATTGTAATAGACCTATCTCGTGGTTGGAAATTCCGGAGGTTGCTAGTAAAATTTCCGAATTGAACGCAACTTTGGAATCGGAAAGAGTATGCTTTCGAGCGGAAAAGGAAAAACTTTTAGAGGAGATATCAAATCTAAAAAATTCCCCGCCCTTACCTGTCCCAAATAATCCCTCTATAGAAATATCATTGTCTAAGCAGGATAAGGGAACTCAAATTGACGCTTCTGTTCCTAAAACTAAAACAAAGAAAACTTTTACTAATAATTCTAAGTCAATATTGACTGAAGCTGAAACGTTAAGTAAAAGTCGAGCTCTAAAGATAGCTAAGGAAGAAATGAAAATCAGGAAGGAGAAAGAAAAAGCAAAATTGTCTGCGAAAATTAAAGTCGAAAATGTTCAAGAGTTTTCCTCTCTCATTCCTATCAAAAGAGAAGCGTGCAAAGAAGAAGTTCCAAGCTCAAGCAAGCAAACTTCTCAAGTCCCAAAAACATCTCATTCTTTAAAGAATGATAGATGTGGAATTGCTTACCAATCCAAAAATGTTAATCATTCTAGTAAGCAGAGTTATAAGAAAAGTCATCATTTTGATGTGAATCATGTGAACACTTCAGGTAGGAAGAACGTTTCATGTACTAACAATGCCTATAAATCTATATGTTCTTATGCCTTCCTGAAATATTCAGTCCATGTTAAGTCTGAGAAACATCTTATGCGACTGGCTTCGGAGAAAATTTTTAAATCTTCTTCGAATAACACGTTCTCTTATGCTGAAATGTCATACCCGTGTCAAATTAGTCTTAAATGGGTACCTAAAGCTACATTAATGAATGATTTAGGACAAGATTTTATACCTTACGTGCTTAACCCGTTTTCTGCTAATAAGGGAGGACCCATCCAAAAATGGGTACCAAAGTCCCGATAATGTTTTGCAGATATTCCAGCATGAGTAGATACGAAGAGAACTGCTCCACACTCATGACTGGTATGCGACGAGGGCAGTCAAACATCCCAGCGTGTATGGCATCTCGGGTTGCTCCACAGACACGACTGGTAAGCGATGCGAGCAACCAAACGTAGGTAAACTCTATATATGCAATCCATAGTTAAACTTTTGGGTATATCGAAATACCTACTTTGAAACAAAAGGGTACATTATAGACTTGCATGCTATAAAATAACATTAGAATTTCAAAGTTTTGCACGCGTACATGAGCTGGAATGTCAAAATACCCTCCCATAGG
This sequence comes from Craterostigma plantagineum, assembly GCA_027422505.1. Taxonomy (NCBI): domain Eukaryota; kingdom Viridiplantae; phylum Streptophyta; class Magnoliopsida; order Lamiales; family Linderniaceae; genus Craterostigma; species Craterostigma plantagineum. The sequence continues at coordinate 25,955,149 of JAPQWV010000003.1, read as the reverse complement.
TACATTTTTATTATGCATGCATCTTAAAGAATTCTCGAGCTTAAATTTTCTGTATGCATATGAGTTGAAGTGCAAAATACCTATTCTAACTTAGAGCGATAAAAACCTACATTCTAATGCATTTTTAAAGAACAATATTCTTTATTTTTCATCTGCTTTGAAAATAAATAAATACGTTCACACTTAATTAATTGGGAGAGAACTTATATGTTTGAACGTGCATGCATTGAGGGGGAGTATCACTCCATATTTATGAGGGGGCTATTTATAAAGAGAAACAACTCTTATATTTGTCTTAAGTGGAGCAATAATTAATTTTTGAGGGGGAGCGAACTTAATGCGTGAACTTAGGGAAAGAGACTCTCGAACGATAATTTTAATCCGAATATGCATCTTTTGAGGGGGAGTTGAGCTACAATTGACGGAGAGATCGGACTCAAATGACAAGATACGACCAACAACTTCAGCATGGACTTCAAGAATCAAAGCTGCCGACTCGTGTACAGCTCTTCAAGCTTAAAGAAAACCCCCAATCCCAACACAAGGTTGAACAAATGTAGGGGAGTTGCGACTATCGAAGGGAGAGCTAGAACACAAGAAGAGAAGTTCAGAACACGGTGAGATTTGATCTCCTAAAGGAAGAGGTCACAAGATAATATAAAGGGGGAGGAGATTGAAGAAGAACACGCAAGCAAATGCTTTCACGTATACAATTCCGATACGTGTTCTTTGAGGACTCAGTACGATCACAAGACATAGATAACCAGCGCTGAATTGCAAATTGAACACAAAGGGAGAGATTGTTAGGAATATTTTATTGTGTTCAATTAAATCAGGTTATCTTAATCTTTTAGTTTTATTCTGCCCTAAGACCTAATTGTAAATATACCTAACTTGTGGGTATATTAGTTATATCGGGCCCAATAGCCCATTAGGGCTTATGTATAAATACCCTGAACAATACATCGTTTAGGGTTGCTGATTCATTAATAGAGTTGACATATTATTGCTGAAGAACTCGCGCGTATCTCTCCGTCAAACTCTACAATCCGTCTCGTGGTATTACTGATTAATCGCTTCCGTATTTCATCGTATAAGGTAATACTAATCCTATGAATCAGATCAAGGTTGGATAAAATCGGCCTTACAAAAGGCACGTTTAAAATACATAAATATATGTCCGCTTCACCTTAAAGCTTAAGCTTTAGATGCTTTAAGGGAGTGCGCACATATGTACAGAGAGTTGCTAATTCATACTACGTGGAAGATACGCCAAGCTTGCATGCGAGACTTCCCTTTTGCTGATTCCTATGAGTTAACCCATCGATTTCGATCTCATTTGGAGCGTGTAAGAGCGTAAATCTACGAGTTCCTACCGATAATGAGCAGTTAGACCACGACTTCTTTACAACCGAAACTTTCCGGCGATGGATGCAAACGAAGCTTGACTTGGAGTCCTTCAACTTGTGTAGTGCACAACTGCAATTTCTATGATATGGCCTTCTTTCTTTCTCCGAGTTATAAAATGACAGGCTTCCATGAAATGATTGAAGTACAGTTTCTGCAACTGTATTCATCTCTCTGTCTCTCTCTCCGGCCCAACACAACTATGATTGTTGGAGACCGAAGAAAGATGGAGAAACGAGTAAGTAACTACAAAACGTTGTTGCTATTTAAAGAATGGAAATTTATCAATCCTAAAAACATGGAATATGTTGTTATCTTAGTAATTGACAAAATACATTTGACTATGCCATTATAGTGGTTTTCGCCCATCTCCCTCGTTTGATGAGAAGTTTTGGGTTTATCTTTTCATTTTAACATTGTTCCATAAATAAATTATTTCCCTTTAGATATTAGTAGAAACCCGTCCTCGGTATTTAAGCCCACATTATCGTTTTCAACGTATTTTTATAATTCACTTTCCAGAAAAACGTAAAAGCATAGACAGATACTGAGACGCCATAAGTCCTTATTGTACATTGATTTTATGAATGAACCGCTAAAGCAGAGATTTGAGCTAGCTGATAATTATCCATGATTGGTTTAGAAAAGAGAGAATAAAAAGAAATGTTGATAGGTTAGAAAAAGAATATACCATCGACTTCTAAATATATGGAATAAAAATGGAATGAGAAAAATACACGTTTTAAAACATACATTCTTTCCTGCAAAATGAACATATACAATAAAAATAATAATAATATTCAGACAAAAACCCACGAGAAACATGTCAAGACAAAGTCCGAAGGTTTTACACGGAATAATTCATACCTACCAACTAGTCAAATAATAAAACACATATCACAACATAACAATACAATTAAAACTGTCAGTAGTTGCATGGGAATTCGCTCACGTATTGTCTTCGATTTTTGTACGAAAGTATTATTTTGCAAACCCAAACTTTACCACAAGTATATATGTATATGAACGCACCAATAATGTTCTAACTTTAAAGTTGAATACCTAAATATTGATAAAATATACATATTTGAGGATAAAACTTGATTAGGAAACGCAACAAATCATGAGAAGGAATAAATGATCCACTCTCACCCTTTAACTTGCGAATGACATCCGTAATGACTAAATATTCTCCACCACCTTTTTCCTTACATAAACGTGAGTAGGTTTCCACTTAGTTCTGTTTTATCATGATTTATAGATGGTATATGTCACCCCCGGATTTTTTCAGGTTCGGACTAAATACTCAAAAGCAGTTAAAACAATATAAACGGAATGAGGCGGAAAGTTTACGAGGGAAGAAGGAGCTCACGAAAAAATACACCCCCGAGCGGAAATTTGGCACCCCTCGGGAAAACATGTTAGAGGGGCGGAAGGTATGCCACCCTCTCGGGAAACATACCCGAGGGATAGGAGGTATGCCACCCGCTCGGAAAAATACGTCCGGAGGATGACAAGAAGAATTCTTTGAGAAAAAGAAGAGGGAAGAGGACGAACCAGAAAGAGGGAAGACGACGGACCAGAAAAAGGAAATATGACGAACCAGAAAGAGGGAAGATGACGGACAAGAAAGAGGAAAGAGGACGAACCAAAAAGAGGGAAGATGACGAACCAGGAAGAAGGAAGAGGACGGACCAGAAAGAGGGAAGAGGAAGCGCTAGTAATATGGAAGAGGACCAGCCAGAAGGCTATCTAGCAAGAGCACCCGAGGAGCCCAGGAAGCTGTCTGGGAAGAATGCCCGAGGAACCCCAGGAAGCAGTTTGGCAAGAGTGCCCGAGGAACCCTAGGAGCTGTCTGGCAAGAACACTCGAGGAGCCCTGGAAGCTGTGTGGAAAGAACATCCGAGGAGCCCAGGAAGCTGTCTGGCAAGAATGCCCGAGGAGCCCAAAAAGCAGGATGACCGCGGAGCCTTAGGAAACTGTTTGGCAAGAATGCCCGAGGAGACTACTTAGGAAGGGAAACTGTATTGACGCATTCACACGTGTTGCACCCCCTTTTTCAATACATTTCAGCCGTACAAACAAAACAACTACGTGCAACAAACTAAACAGGTGCGATCATACCAGCACTAATGCACCGGATCCCATCAGAACTCCGAAGTTAAGCGTGCTTGGGCGAGAGTAGTACTAGGATGGGTGACCCCCTGGGAAGTCCTCGTGTTGCACCCCTTTGTTTTACTCGTGACAACATCGTTTGGACTCCCTGGGAAGTCCTCACACCTTTTTTTACTCGTGACAACATCCTTTGGGTATACATTTTGCAATGAAGTGATGGTGTTACTTTTCACTCTCAACACCTATGGATTTTGCAAATCTCAATTTTTATAAAAGAATAACGTGAATAGTGCTTCATTGCTATATTTTTCTCGTTGAAAATGCGAGACGTCTACGACTGCGACGTTCACGAACTGGCGTGGTTACCGAGCAACGTGCCGATCTTTATTGCATATTTCAATACATTTTCAGCCGTACAAACAAAACAACTACACGCAACAAACCAAACGGGCACGATCATACAAGCACTAATGCACCGGATCCCATCAGAACTCAGAAGCTAAGCATGCTTGGGCGAGAGTAGTACTAGGATGGCTGACCCCCTAGAAAGTCCTCGTGTTGCACCCATTTTTGTTACTCGTGACAACATCCTTTGGACCCACTGGGAAGTCCTCGTGTTGCACACCTTTTTTTTACTCGTGACAACATCCTTTGGGTTTACATTTTGCAATGAAGTGATGGTGTTAATTTTCACTCTCAACACCTATGGATTTTGCAAATCTCAATTTTTGTTAAAGAATAATGTGAATAGTGCTTCCGTGCTATATTTTTTCGTTGAAAATGCGAGACATCTACGACTGCGACGTTCACGAACTGGCGTGGTTCTGACTCTATCTATTGGTGGGGAGGTATATGAAGGAACGAATCAGTGGATTGAGGAATGAAAGCTCGAAGACAAAGCAACGTGCCGGTCTCTGTTGCATATTTTCAATACATTTTGAGCCGTACAAACAAAACAACTACCCGCAACAAACCAAACGAGTGCGCTCATACTAGCACTAATGCACCGTAACCCATCAGAACTCCGAAGTTAAGCGTGCTTTGGCTAGAGTAGTACTAGGATGGGTGACCCCCTTGGAAGTCCTCGTGTTGTACCTCTTTTTTTAATCGTGACAACATCCTTTGGACTCCCTGGGAAGTCCTCGTGTTGCACCCCCTTTTTTTACTCGTGACAACATCCTTTGGGTATTCATTTTGCAATGAAGTGACGGTGTTATTTTTCATTCTCAACATCTATGGATTTCGCAAATCTCAATTTTTATAAAAGAATCACATAAATAGTGCTTCCGTGCTATATTTGTTTCGTTGAAAATGCGAGATATCTACGGCTGCTATGTTCAAGAACTGGCGTGGCTACCGAGAACCGCGCCGTTCTTTTGTTGCATATTTCAATACAATTTCAGCCGTACAAACAAAACAACTACGCTTAACAAACTAAAGGTGTGCGATCATACCAGCACGAATGCACCGTATTCCATCAGAATTCCCAAGTTACGCGTGCTTGGCTGAGAGTAGTACTAGGATGGGTGACCCCCTAGGAAGTCCTCGTGTGCACACTTTTTTTTACTCGTGACAACATCATTTGGACCCCCTGGGAAGTCCTTGTGTTGCACCCCCTTTTATTACTAGTGACAACATCCTTTGGGTATTCATTTTGCAATGAAGTGATGGTATTATTTTTTACTCTCATCACCTATGGATTTTGCAAATCTCAATTTTCATAAAAGAATCATATGAATAGTGCTTCCGTGCTATATTTTTTCCGTTGAAAATGCGAGACATCTACGACTACTACGTTCAAGAACTGGCGTGGCTACCGAGCAACGCGCCGTTCTTTGTTGCATATTTTCAATACATTTTCAGCCTTACAAACAAAACAACTACGCGCAACAAACTAAACGTGTGCGATCATACCGGCACTAATGCACCGTATCCCATCAGAATTCCCAAGTTACGCGTGCGTGGCTGAGAGTAGTACTAGGATGGGTAACCCACTGGGAAGTCCTCGTGTTGCACCCTTTTTTTACGCGTGACAGCATCCTTCGGATATTTATTTGCAATGAAGTGACGGTGTTACTTTTCAATCTCAACACCTATGTATTTCGCAAATCTCAATTTCTTAAAAAGAATCACGATAATAGTGCTTCCGTGCTATATTTTGTTCGTTGAAAATGCGAGACATCTACGACTGCGACGTTCACGAACTGGCGTGGTTACCGAGCAAGGTGCCGGTCTTTGTTGCGTATTTCAATACATTTTCAGCCGTACAAACAAAACAACTACGTGCAACAAACTAAACGGGTGCGATCATACCAGCACTAATGCACCGGATCTCATCAGAACTCCGAAGTTAAGCGTGCTTGGGTGAGAGTACTACTAGGATGGGTGACCCCCTAGGAGATCCTCGTGTCGCACCCCTTTTTTACTCCTGACAACATCGTTTGGACCCCCTGGGAAGTCCTCGTGTTGCACACCTTTGTTTTACTCGTGACAACATCCTTCTGGTATACATTTTGCAATGAAGTGATGGTGTTACTTTTCACTCTCAGCACCTATGGATTTTGCAAATCTCAATTTTTATAAAAGAATAACGTGAATAGTGCTTCCGTGCTATATTTTTTTGTTGAAAATACGAGACATCTTCGACTGCAACGTTCACGAACTGGCGCGGTTACCTAGCAACGTGCCGATCTTTGTTGCATATTTTCAAAACATTTTCAGCCGTACAAACAAAACAACTACACGCAACAAACCAAACGGGTGCGATCGTACTAGCACTAATGCACCGTATTCCATCAGAACTCCGAAGTTAAGCGTGCTTTGGCGAGAGTAGTACTAGGATGGGTGATCCCCTTGGAAGTCCTCTGTTGCACGCCTTTGTTTTACTCGTGACAACATCCTTTGGACCCCCTGGGAAGTCCTCGTGTTGCACCCCCTTTTTTTACTCGTGACAACATCCTTTGGGTATACATTTTGCTATGAAGTGATGGTGTTAATTTTCACTCTCAAAACCTATGGATTTTGCAAGTCTCATTTTTATAAAAGAATAACGTAATAGTGCTTCTGTGCTATATTTTTTCGTTGAAATGCGAGACATCTACGACTGCGATATTCACGAACTGGCGTGGTTACCGAGCAAGGTGCCGGTCTTTGTTGCGTATATTCAATACATTTTCATCCGTACAAACAAAACAACTCGTGCAACAAACTAAACGGGTGCGATCATACCATCACTAATGCACCGGGTCCCATCAGGACTCCGAAGTTAAGAGTGCTTGGGCGAGAGTAGTACTAGGATGGGTGACCCCCTGGAAGTCCTGTCCTCGCGTTGTGTTTCAATTTTGGATCGCGTCAAAACATTTACCCGATTTCTGCAGAAACACTTAAGGGGTTTGTTGTACCACTTCTTCTCTGTTCAACAGTACCACTTCATGGGTCTACAAATGATGTACCACTTCACTGTTACCAGTACCACTTCATGCGTCTACAGTACCACTTCACTGTTCACCAGTACCACTTCATGGTGCTACAGTACCACTTCACTCTTCACCAGTACCACTTCATGGGTCTACAATATCACTTCTTCATGGTTGCTTTGCTCGTTTGAAGGAGACGATGACAATGATTCGTAATTCTTTTTGTTTATTATGGGCGAATATGTCATTTATCATGGATTATGTCCTTATTTCTAAATGAAGCATTATCATACTGTTCAATCTTCTCCACGGTTTTTCAAAAAACCTCTCAGATTTTCCAGCTTCGATTCCAGTGAGCTGCAATTAGACGCTGAAGGTACATCATCCTTTAATTATTTTAGTTGAGTTCTGTTTTTAGATTTGTGGACATCAAATCCCAAACTTCAAACACGTATACTGATTTAGCGTTGGATGCATTCGTGATTTACCCATTCATAATTTTTGTTGTTGATGTTTTCAGATGTCATCTAGACCAGGCAAGATCAGTCGAAAGAGCTCACGATCTTCTGTTCCAGTATCTCAAAGTAATCTTAGTCCAGATTTTAGCTTATCTTCTTCAATTCAGCGACAAAAGCGAATGAGACTATCGCGCTCAAGTAAGAATATTAAGTTTTTCAATAATTATTAGAAGTATCACGAGTTTCACGTCTACTGTGGTTTATTGTTTGTGTAAATAGTTTATGCAAGAAAATACTTCATCTTCATATGTAGATCTGTCACCAATTGCTCCTTCTAAGAATGAAGATCCATCTATAATTGCTCATTCGGAGGATCAAACTGAAACAGGGCAAGGTAAATGATGTTTTTCTTACATCCATATTAGTTTGTTGTTATATGCTTGGCCCTTTCGTATGCTTGTACAACACTGGCTCAGATGATGTATGCACAAATTCATCGTGTATTTGTGTTTTCGAATATTGCAGAGCATACGGTAGCTTTTACTAAATAAATCGATATGTAAACTTCGCTATCAATTGAGAACAACTGAGAAGAGAGTAATTAATGGTGATTGCAGATGTAATATTGCATTTTTAGGGATCATACAATTTTTTTCCTGGTATATTATTAGTTTGAATTTTCTCCCCCACTTTCAAAGGAGAAAAATTAGATACTCTATGTTCCCTTCACTGTGTAAGGAACGTCGTACCTGGGCCCTAAATACGTTCTATGTTGGGTAATAAGTGCTTCTTTATTCATTTTTAGGTTCGATGACTAATAGAAAAGGCCGAGGACCTGCGAGTGGCAATAAATTGGAGAAACATGTTAAAAAGGTATATGATAGTACTAAAAAAGTTTAAAATGCATTATTATTGTTCATTGACCTCTTTCTTGAGTGTATTATAGCATGGAAGATACAAAATTGTGTTCACACCTAGAGAGAAGGTTCCTACGGATCATGAAGCAGAATTTGCCACCGGAATTGGTATTGTCATTAGGCATAATGCTGAAATAGACGGAGTTACACACTGGAAAGAAGTCCCTCGGGAGAACAAAGATGTTTGTTATGCTAGACTCTTGGTAAGTAATATGAGTTTAGTGATACTTGTATACCGCATATACGTGATAGTTATTGCTAAAATTGAATTTATGGCACATCATTGGTTTGATCTTGATGATTGGTCTACTGATGAGGGAGTACGAAACATTGTTAATGAAAAGATGCAGACGGCATATACTCGGTGGAGGCATACTCTCCATAGGACTTATAAAAATTTAGTTGATGAAGACATTAATCCGAGAGAAGTATGCCCACGGACCAACTTGAGTATGGAGAAATGGCAGATTGCGTGTGATTTCATCGAGGACGAGGAATTTCAGGTAAAGTTATTTACAAAAATTGCAATCTAAACTTCTATTACTTATATTGTTTCTTGCAATATCATAATCTTTTAACAAATCTTGACTGCAGGAAAAATCACAGATTAATACACGAAACCGCTCGAAAAAGTTATTTAACCATACGTCAGGGAAAGTAGCAATACTTTCTCGCTATAGGAAAATGGTATGTTTTTCATCCTTTAGCGCTGAAGCAATTTGAATGCCGTTGTTGAGAAGACTAATCTTTATGTGTTTGTCATGTTTTACTATTACTTATTAAGGAAGTAAAAAGTAAAGTAGATCTTTGGAGAGATGTCCATACGAAGAAAAAAGATGGTGAATTTGTTAATGATACTGCTAAGTCTATTCATGTAAGCCACTGAAACTCCCTTTTATTATTGAATATATTTATGGTACTTTATTAACATGTTTGGTCGATTGTTTGCTAGGAAAACATGGTTGCTAAAAGGAATCAACCTGAAAATGGAGATGGAGAACCGATGACTGAGGAAGAAATTTTGAGCTCTGCACTAGGTCATAGATCAGGATATGTGAAAGGAATGGGACATGGGGTTGAGGTAGTTCGAGGTGGACATTTCTATGCTACAAGTTCTAATTTTGATTTGCATAAAACTGTGGAAGAGCAAAAGAAGGAACTCGAAGATTTTTTACGAGCTCAAATGGCCAACATGCAAAAACTTATAGAAAATTGGTCAGGCAGTTTACGCATTTCATCAGGTATGAAGCACAGGCTAAACTTCAAAATGCTTATTTTGATATTTGTTTCAGATTATGTATTGGTATGTCATATATTTCATTGAGATAATTAGTTTATTCTTCTATTCTCTGCAGATCGAGACAATTAACATGGACATACAAACTTGATTGCTACATATGGCGACATTTATGATAGTTGTATGACTTGCAGTTTCATTGGTTATAATTGCAAACTTTGACTATGTTATTTACTTTTCATTTTTTTAGCAACTTGTTAGTTTATATTGTAGTTATCTCTTAATTGGTTGGCGAATACAAATGAATTAAATCCATATTTGACAGCAATGATGGAACGAAGTAATATATAATAGAAATAACAATTTTTTTAATAATTTTCACAAATAGTAATATAATAAATAAATAATATATTTTTTCACTAGCGGTTTATTGTGAGGAATATTTTCGTAGCATATAGCATGGTTTAGGAAAATATTTTTAATGTGACGAATTGTTTGTTACATTTACAGGTTTAAATGTGAGGAGTTCAAAATATATGACAAAAATGTTATACATAATGTGACGAATCTCTTGTCACATTAGCAATTTTATGCGACGAAAAAGGAAGTCCTCACATAAGTCGAATGTGAGGAAATAAAACATCATCACATTATGTGCAATTTGATCTTATGCCACGGGCCTTCAGTGACGAGCCGGTGACGGAATTTTTTCGTCACATAAAATTTATGTGACGAAAATTTTCTCTTTTGAGAGGAAAAATATCCTCATAAAAATTAACATTTTGTGTATTTGAAACATAAATAGGGCATGAAACACAAAGCAAACTTATTATTTGGACCGGACACATAATTACCTCTTTTTACTTATTTTTCACTAGCGTAGCCATCGCATTAATAATCACATGGCTGACTACATGTACATAGCCTCAGCAATTATGACATTGGGTGGTGTGAAGTAACAATCAGATAGGTGGTAGAGATCAAAAGATAATTTAGCGCACGAAAGCTATTTTGTCTTGGAACTCATAATGTATTGTGGAATAAACAAGTATATTTCTCTTGTTTTCTTCTTGAGAAGGGGATAAGCATCAAGTGGCGTATAGAGCCTAAAGAAGCCCTTCTGTAGATTAAAAGAAGTAACAATGTTAATAATTCCATTTCTTGAAAAGCTTAAAATTCCCTGCTCTGTCATCTCTAAATTCCGGAGCATCAATGGCGTTTTATGGCTATAAAGGCGACATTGGAGATTATGGTTGGAGCAATTCTTACACTTCCGACGTTTCTTCAGCTTCTTCTCAATTGAGTGAGTATGACTCTTCCCAACCTTATTACAACGAATACGATTCGATTTACTCTTCTGATCCCTATGCGCAAAATCATGAGCATATTCAATACCGTTCTTCTTGCGATTATTATTATTCCTTTTACAACTATAATAATGAGCCTAAGCTTCTCCAATACGAGCCGCCGCCGCCGCCGCCCAATCACTACACACATTCCTTTCCTTCCGAGACCAAATACACAGTCTATCACTCTAAGGCAGAAGGAGATCACGACGATTCTGACTTCGACGAATACGACCCAACTCCTTACGACGGAGGTTACGATATTGTCTCGACGTACGGCAAGCCTCTGCCCCCTTCCGACGAGACATGCTATCCTCGTACCGCCACGCTAAAACCATCCTCGGCAAGAAGCGGTCCTATGCCTTCGTCAAGTGGAAAAGACCAAGATACCCCTACCAAAAATGTTCCTCCAATTGAAACCAAGCCAATTGAGACCAAAATGGGCTCTGAAGCCTCCTCGGAAAGTGCTGGTGTTGACGATGATGATGATGATGATGATGATGATGATGATGATGATGATGATGATGAAGGATCGTTTGGCTCTGAATCTTCGGAGGACGACGAAGAACTTGGGTCTGAGAATGGGATCGAAGGGGATTACGATTACGAAATCGTTGAGGCAAAAGAAGTTTCAGATCATAACGTTCCATATGGTGCTGGTTTGGAAACTGTGGACATATGTGAGAGTATATTCGGATATTGGCCGTGCCTGAAAAAGATTGAGAGGTTAGAGAAGGAAAGATTGCGTGAAATTTGCGAGTTAGAGACGAATTACAATCCTTTTCAGCTCGCCGCTGATTACCTCTTCGGAAGCTCGTCTTCGGCGTACGACGATCATCTCCGTAGTAGATATTTTTACCAGCCTCATATATGAGATGAGCATGAGAATTACTTTTCTTACAATGTTACGCTCGACTTGTATCAACATAATAAACCGAAGTTCTTGCAATATTTCAGCCGTTGTCTCCCCGAAAGAATACAATTAAGGGTCGTTTGATATCCATGTTAATAAATTACATGGGTATAATTTATTTGTATTACACGGATTTTGTTGATATTGTATTTTAACAGTTTAATGTATTAATTATTTGTGTAATGATATAAATTGTATTTGATAGATGTATTTGATGTGTATATAGGTATGTATGGATTAGTGATACACAACTCATACCCAACTTAAAGGTGGGTATGCATATACAAGCATTATAACTAAAATCCTTGTAATAGACATGTATAACCATACAAGGCATGTATGACTATACACAGATAACAAACACGATGTAACTTATTCATACATGCCCCATAACCACCTTACACATATCAAACGAGCCATAAGTACAATATAACCCATCTTAAGGAATGCTACACAGATGACAAAAAAAAAAGTGACCCTTACTTCTTGTCGTCTCAAGACTTGTAAATCACCACAAAGCAATGAAGCAAAGCCCTAGGGGTAAAGCTCTTCGATATTCGAATGTTGGCCGACTTTCCGACATGAGTCAAGATATAAATAGAGAAACAAAAAGTATCACTGCGGCGTAGACGAATGATGTTAGAGTAAGCATTACACAATCTCCAAGATAATTTTTTGCCGAAAAAAAGTAAAAGAGTAAATTTTTCATCTCTCTTTCCCCTATCCTATTTATGATACCAGTACAGAGAGGTGTTTTTCATAGAAATGTGAAATTTTATCCCAAAAAAAAAACATTTTGTTTTCTTTAGTTGTGATTTTGTGAATGAAATCAAGATGTATCGAATTGAATTTGAAGAAACATATAAAGATCAAAGTTGAATTAAACTATGATTTTTCTATCAAGATGATGATCATTCAACCAAGCAAATTGAGAAAATCACCAAACGAAATAGAAAATGTTAACGAAATCAATATAGCAAACTGAAACTGAAAGAAAAACACATCAAAGAATATTATAATAAAAAATTCAATTCATTTCTACTAACCAGCATGATTGGAGAGGTGATGTTCTTCAATAGCTTCCCACCTAACAAACCTCTCGCCGCACTTGTGGCAACACAAACCACCATTAAAACTAAAATCTTGTCCGAAAGAAGACCTACTAATATGCCTCGAAGAAACAAACGAATAACTCCTCCTCGAAAGTTTGCTGCCCGAACTTCGCCTCATCGGGCTGCTGCTGCCCGATGTCCCGGGCTTTTGTCTCCTGTGAGGCCCGGGCCTGCCGGGCTTCAACATTCCCACGAAATTATTACCGTCGCCATTGATTATCTTACCATAATCGCCAGCAGTGCTTATCTTCAGCTCGCAAGTCGCATCGTCGAGCACCACTTCGTGCGTTAGGATTCAAAAGCTCGCTGCTTCCTATGGATCTTGGGCTGCAAATTGGTGGCTTTTCAATGTACCTTTTGCTGCTTCCATGGATCATTACATCCTTAAGATTTGCGACGGATCGTGAACAGCCCGACCGAATACTTGTTTTCTTGGTCGATATGCTGCTCAAATTGTTTCGTCTCTTTGGATCGTGGACATCGCTTTGAGAAGATTTGCAGTGCATTGATCTCTTCAGAGCAAACCAAACTGCTGGCATCTTTCTTTCTTACTGTTAAAATCCTAACCGACCATTCCAATCATTCACAAGTTATTAGCCATATCATCGCTGTGTTGTCTGAGGAATAATTAATTATGCCAATATGCTGAGGATTAAAGAAGGGTGGATTCTTCTTTATAGGATTTGGAAAACTGTTTCGGGGAAGAGAATATATTTAATAAGGGTTCTGTTAGAAATCGTGTTGAAATTTGGCAAATTCGATCACATGTGGGAGAGAAACAAAAGAATTCGTGGAATGAGGGAATAGACGATGATTACGCCGAACAAATAAGGTAACGTGAAATGGAATGGAGAATCTCTTATCGATTTTGTTATAGACTTAGATGATACAGAGATGGATGGTAAGGGAAAAAAGAATGTTACCATATAATGTGTGCGTAGATAGTGAAAATAGCAGACATTTAAAACCATGTTCTCTTTTTACCAAAAAAAAAAAAAACATGTTCTCACTTTCATGGACAATGCATAATGAGGACAAGGTCGATTTCATCAGTGTATGTAGCCGTAGTCTGCATATATTTAAAAAAAAGGCAAATTTTGAGGATCTCGTTAGAAAGGTCTTTAAATAGTTTCGTAATACTACTTATTATTTTGTATGTTTGAAAGCACACTAATATTGAAAACGATGGATCTCTTAATATTAAAGTATCAAGTCAAAGTAAATTGACATTTAAAATATCCATATCTTTTTTGTACGCTCAACATGTTGATACTGTAGACGTACAAGAGACCGGGAAATATATTGAATAAACCATGTATATTATTGTATTAAGGGACCAGATAAGACCAATGTTTTAAAAAGCGTTTTATCGCGCGCTTCAAATCGCGAGTTAGCGTAAATATTCCACAAAAACGCGACAAGGCGTAATTAAAAAAGCGTGTACAGTACAAACAATAACTATTGCTGACGGAGGAGAGATGCAGAGAGACGTGGCAGTGATTTAAAAACGTGTACAGTACAAACACATAACTATTGCAGACAGGGAGAGATGTGGCAATGATTTGACTAAGATTTTTTTATTTTAATTTTCCAAATTTATTTTAACTTACATTATTTCCACCAAAACATAAAAAAAACTAAATTATTTAATGTAATCTATGTAATAAAAATAAATAAATTTAACTAATTTATTCTTTGTTTAACAGCGATCAAAATGACATGCATATCCTATATTTTTCGTTACTGATAAAGATTATTTTTAACTACTACATTTTTTCTTCTTAAAATTATATTAGTTTTTTGTTTAATATTATTAATGCTGGCCTATGGGAGTGAAATTAAATTTAAAAATTTATTAAATCTTATGTACATTAATTGTTTAAAATATTTCTATGTATTTTTATTGTTTAGAATATATATATATTATTAGATTTTACATGTATTATTGAATCCAAATTTTATATAAAGCTTGAATAATGTGCTTATGATTAATAATTTGTTATAAATTATGTTTCTTAACGTAATAAGTGACTTGTCCGAAATACTCACGCAATACGCTACGCTATTTACGCTACGCGCTATCTAAACTGAAACGCGACGCGTTGCGCTATGTGCGTTTTAAAACACTGGATAAGACTCATCCATTGCACCCAATTCACTAAATAGTAGAATGGAATTTCCTTCTATATGCAAACGAGCCAGGCGTAGACAGACATTTTGCGTTGAATTCAAAGAATTCAACTTGTCTATTTTATTCTAATTTCTTCTTTTTTATATCTTACAACATCACTTCCATGTTCGAACTACGTTTAGTCTGAGTCGAATTTAAAAACCTTATTAGGCCATCTCCCACGGGCCTGTAAACTAAAAATGTAGAACATTAAATTCACTACATCCATCTCCAACCGAGAAACCTATTCTTAAACCAAAAATACAGTAAATGTCACATCAAACAATAATTCTTCTCCAACCATTAAACTCATTTTCAAACTCAAAAGAATATTCACATAATATTCTTTTTCACACCAAATTTTAAAACTTTTCAATATTACCCATACATTTTACAACTTTATAAATTTAACAATAACTACGCCAAAAAAATTAAACAAGGAGGGTACACCTTGATTATTTCTTGTTTTGGAGTGAGGAACGAGGGTACACCTTGATTGTCCAGAAATGGTCTAGTCGATTTAGGGTTTGTTTGATCATTCTATATATATAATTGTGTATACATGAATAGTGGGATGGTTATTACGGGATTGTGTGTAATTAAAGACGGCATGGTCATGGTCTTGTTACGTCAAGGCAACATCAAAATAAATAGTTGAATTACTGTTTAGTTAAATAAATATATTATAAATAGTAAAAGTTAATTTATAGCTTAAAGAGGGGTTGATTTGTAAGACTTCAAAAGGTGTAAGTCAATGAACAGTACGGACTCAAATATGGGTATAGAAGTGAGAGAAAATAAGTTAAACTCATTTTGGGTACAGTTTTAAGCATCGATTGGACCAACTTTCCCATTTTTGGTTGTAAAATAGGTATTGGGTGGAGATGATCTAAAACGCATATATGCGTTGACACTGTTCATGAACCTATAATTTTTCAACTGTTATAAATTGACCCCAATTTTATTAATAATTTATATTTCTGACATTATTTTAATCTATCTGCTGTATTATATTTATTAACTGTTTTATATTTATATAATACTGAAATAATGATTATTTATTGTAAAAAAAGTTAGTTTTATAATTTCTAAATGCTTAAATATTATTTTTATTTGGTTTTTGGTATAACATATGAAGTTGTAAAACATATGGGTACAATTAAATAGTTGTAAAAGTTGGTGTGGAAAAGAATATTATAAGAATATTCTTTTGAGTTTGAGAATGAGTTTAATGGTTGGAGAAGAATTACTGTTTGACGTGACGGTTACTGCATTTTGTGTTTGAGAATGAGTTTTTCGATTGGAGATGGTCTTACCCTATATTGAACAACTACGACTTTCAGCGAGAATAAACCCGGAGTCCAAGTTCATACAAACTACAATAGTCGAGCAATTCAACAAGCAAACCAAATAAAATGTAGCACTAATATGTTTCAAAATTGAGACATATCAATGCCGTGTTTGAAATAACAAAGCCATTGTGCAAGGAAAATCATTGAAGTCCATCATATATAACAACATTAATATAATTGTATATGATATATGGTACAGAACACCTTCTAAAAATAAAAATATACATGAATGGCTAAAGAATCACGAGCAATTAGACTTGCGTTTATTGCAGTTTATAAGTAGCAAATCGATTTTAGTGACATAGCCGACTAATATCAATGTCATGTTGATACGTTTTTTTTTTCTTTTGAGAAACGACTTATTTGATTTGTTTATACATGCAAAACAAATCAAAGGTATATTACAAATCAGACTCCAAATATGTTTTAACATAGGGTTCAGGCCTTGCCAGAAAAAATTTTAGGTTAAATGACCCAATTTTTAGAGATAAAGTCGACCTATATTACATAAGTGTTGTAAAGTGTATATGAACTGTTATCGGATGATCATTTTGTGTTATTTCAGAAAAATGAAGTGTTACTCCAGAACAATGAAGTATTACTGAACAAATCGGATCCTTAAAACTAAGTTTTTTAATTAGGCCCTACGAAAATTTCCCCTAAATTCTAATTACATTTATGGCGAGTTTTTGTCAGTAACTCGATAAACCCCTGTCATGGACAAGTAAACTTAGGGCTGACACATTAGCATGTCACACTTAGATGCACTCAGTCCAATTTCATAAGTAGAGGCATTTGACTTTGAACTAGGCCATATAGGAGAGTATTATCACAGTAATATTATGTAATAAATCCAATAAGCTACTTCACCTAAAACTAATCGATTTCTATAGTGAACACTGAAATTTAAATAGGTTTCAAACTCGATTTTACCGGTTCTCGACCTAAATTATACTTTCTTTAGCGTTAAGGAACCATTCTCGTGAAAAAGACATATTTACCCATTATAGATACAAAAATTACGAAGTACTGACATCGTCTTCTCCAAACGAACGAAAACAATATTCCATGCTCAAAAACCCTTTAGAATGTCGGCATTAGTGACCGAATAAGATTAAAGCGACATCAAATTCTGATGGGTCCTCATAACCGATGAAATTTTTTGACGTTTATGTTGGACAAATTCTTCAAACTCAATTTGAAATTTTAGGTGAAAACGAGTGAAATCCCGACTTTAATCCTCGAATAACGAACTCAATTTGGATATGAGTTAATAATCGACAAGAATTGTCGATGCTAGTCACGAAATAACGATAATTTTTTATGCGACCTAAGATTGAAACTTTTTCCATTTCGGTAACACATCATGATACCTGGATAACACTTTCTGCAAATAATATATATCACTTATATAACTGGTGAAACACTTCCTGCAACAAATATAGCACATCTATGATAGTTTCCAATAAATGTTGCCACAAAAATAACACATAGTACAGAAAAAATAACGATTTGTATCATGCAATACGAAGGTGCTAATTTCAGAATAATTCGCTATATGTCGCAGCCTATAATTGAAGCTTTTGCTAACAAAATCCTCATTGGGTAACATTTTGTGCATTCTGGATAACACTTTATGCATTCTACATTGCTAATAAAAAACTCGACGGGTAGTCGGGTACCACTTTGTGCATCTTGGATAACACTTCATGCATTCTGCATAACACTTTTTGGATAGCAAGACAGTAAAAGGAATATATCAAAAACCACCAAGGACACACAAAAATCAATGAAGCCACTAGGATCTCCCACATTAGTGACCGTATAATGTTAAATAGACCTTAATTTCTCATGGATTTTCATAAGCAACGAGTATTTTTGAAGTTTATATGAGATAATACTTCAAACTTAATCCATACAGGAAATCTATATTTTAATGGTCGAATAATGTAAATCGATTCAGTTTGTTCATGGGTCTTAGTAATCGACGAGAATTATTGATAAGCGACCGAATATTGAAACATTTGCTAATTCAAAGCTGCATGTGTAAAACTTCATACAATATTTATAACAGAAGTGTTGTAGTGCATAATTTATATTGCTAAAAATTTAACACATCATTCGGTGAAAATAACGCTTCATTCACTGTCAGTACCAAAATTAATAATTAAGCATCAGATAGCGAGAATATTACGAAAATTGGCAACGACACACGAAACAGCTGAAAGCCGCTTAAGTCTCGACGTTATTGGCCGAATTTGGTCAAATCGAATTCAATTTCTCATGGGTCTTAATAATTAAAATTTGTTGATGTTTCGAAATATTACTTCAAACCCAATTCAAAAATTTGTTGTTGATTATGTATCTTAATAATGAACGAATTTTTTTTGTCAATTAAAGAATAATACAAAAATTAGCTTTCCTCCAAATTAAAATATTTTTGAACCGAATAACACTTTTTTGTAACATTTGCAACACATGTACATGCAAAAGAAAACACTTCATCAAGAACTTTCTAGAAGGTTCTGGATTGTTAGAGAATATTAACACATGACTTGCAAATAATACCACATGTCTGATATGAAATAACGATAAAAATCCATTTTATAACACATTTATAGATATTGGTACTACATAATAGCTTATCAGTACCACGTTACTAATTCGGTTAATTACATACATTAAATGCACTATATTCGGATGTAAGATAGACACTTTCATGAAAATAGATAATAAAATGTTATTTTATATATAATCTCAAATTTTGAGAACGTTCATTAAGTAATGTTTCATTGAAAAACATAATAGTCTATCTTTGGCAAGAACAACCATATGTTTACATAACTAGTGAACTCAACTTTCGACATTACCATCATCATTGGCATTAACGTGCTATTTTGAGAGTTTTACTGGTTCATCATCATCAAATACTATGTTTGCATCAATTGAGAACACGCACATCTCGAAAAAAACTGCATTCATTAACAAAACTAATCGAAAATGTGGTATTGGGGCCCTCTTATCTTGTACCACGACCTCCACTATTGATACCATATGGGTCTCAATCGGTTTAATCCATGCTAGATATGGTATTTTTTTGAAGTAATGTGGTAAGATATCTTGAAATTCCTGATTTGAACAGCCGCCAGAACGTCCCAGAATATTCTTAAACAAGTGTTTTTATATGCCAGTTTATGTGTTATTGAAGTTACAGAAAGAGTCACACCACTCGAAAACGATGCAATCTTATTTGGACAACTCAGAACATTATGGAAAATTCGTAATGAAGTGTATTTAGTTAGATTATATGTGTTATTGTTGTAACTGAAAGTGGTACTCAGAGGGAAGAGGTTTCAATCACGTTCACACCGTCCAGAACCTTGATGAATCCAACTCTTTCGGCCAAAAAAGTCTAGTCTCATCATTTCAACGAAACTTCTAAATTTGGTAATCTCCCTTGATTAAAATCGATAATTTTTCCTTGATAAAACACGACAATTTTCCTAGAGTAGGAGGACCCACGAGAAATTGAAGTAGTTTTAGCGTATTCAATCGCTAACGTCGGAGCTAGCACGGTGGCGCTATGGACCACCGTAAAGTGTATGAGTAAATACAATTTGTTCTTATTAGATGGAATTTTGTTTCCGAAAATGGGATTAATCTTATTCGACCATTAATGTCGACATCCGAACGGATTTGAGCATAAAACCTATATAATGCATAGATATTTATAATACTGGAAATTTTCATCGTCAAAACTAAATTTTATTACCACTTATTGACCATACAATAACACATTATTACATATAATAACACATATATCTAAGCTTGGTGCATGTAGGGTGCTCGTGTAAATGAAGAAAATATATACACAGAAAAATTTTGGCCGTTCTCATTGTTTTGTTGATATCATTTAATCCCACAGTAACATAATAATAGTGTATAGTAACACTTCATCTTCCCAAATATTTTTAAAATCCCGCCCAAAACTCCACTGGAAATCCGAAATCCTGCCAGAACCCTCAAACTCAAACTATACCAAATAAATGACAAATGATACCACTTAAACTCTTTTGATTACCTCTTCTTTCACAAATATAGTAACATATGAGTGAAAAAAATACCTCTCATGTGTTCCACGATGACAAAATCTTTGAAATTCATACCACTTTTAAGGAACAATTATGTACTCTAAATTTTTCCAGCAATTTCGTTATCAGTTCTCATAACCTTCAACGTCCAACGACGAACGATGGAGACAACTCAATGGTGCAACGTAATGTGCAGGCTATGGGTCGCTCGAATTTATTCATATTAGCTGTAATTTTGGTCGTAAATATGATTTGATCCGCAGTTGTTTTTTCTTATTTGCATCAAGAATTTCGAAAAGATCCTATTTCTAATCAGTTGATGACGTAAAGATCGTAGGAAACAACGAGAACATATCGAATTGTGCATGGGTTGTTCGGAAGAATGTAAATAAAATGTACGAGAAATTTTAATCGCCAAAGCTAAACTTTTGTTCTGCTAATGCCACCTATAAACCCCAAAGTGATGCAATTTTGGCTTCCTATAACACTTTGTATATCTGCCAAAACAATATATTGTGAAAACTAACAGAAAAAAGGTGCCGGATACCTCTTCTTCTAACAGTTTTGCAGCGGTATTTTGGTCAGATCGAATTTTAGGTCTATTCTAAATTTTCTACAGAACAGGTCTTTGAAATTATGTTTATTCTCACAATGGTCTGAATCCAAATTTTAAATTTTGATGGGGCCTGAACTCCAAAGCTCCGAAGAAAGTTTTTTTAATGACTATTACAAATTTTAATGGAGAAATTACGTTTCAGGCCTCTGTTAGGGTCTGAACTTAGGTTTCAGGCCCTGACAGAAAAATAATTAGTTTTAAGGACCCGATTTCTGTAGTAACATTTCATTGTTCTGCAGTAACACTTAATTGTTCTTCGGTAACACTTTATTGTTCCTCAGTAACACTTCATTGTTCCTCAGTAACACTTCGTTTGTTCTGCAATAACACTTCATTGTTCCTCAATAACACTTTATTGTTCTGAAATAACACTTCATTGTTCCTCAGTAACACTTCATTGCTCTGAAGTAACACTTGTGTAACTTTAGGTCCTTATCTCTAAAATTTACGAAAATTAGGTCCTTTAAACTAATTTTTTTTTCCAATAGGGCCTGAAATCTATTTTAAAACATTTTTGGGGCCTGAAACGAAATTTGCCCAATTTTAATTCATCTCTACATAGGTATCACTGCATTAAATGTGACACATTGAATAGCCCCTACCTGCTCTATTAGTGGCCATCAGTTACATTATTGATTAAGCACATGAAGGGCCCTGATTTCATGCAGCTACTAGCTAGCATACACGCAGATGACGATAGACGTTTTAAACTATTCTAAATATTAAATACGAAAAACACTTGTATATGCTATGCTTGAATGCTACATCTAACGATATATTCAGTATACGAAAAGAATAGTTCCATATAGTTATGAATTGTTTCATAGTTTATATGTCGTGCAAAATTTCATGATCATTAGCTTGCGCTAATGTCAATGTGCTAAAAATTATTTAATGTTGAGTGAATATCTTTTTAAGTGCATCACCTACTGATGGTTTCTTGTGGACTGGGAAACTCAGGGTTGACAAATTAGTCTAGTTTGTGTGATAACGCTTGAAGGTCTTAACCAGGTAATGCGTAAATATATGCTAAATTAGAAAAATAAGTCATTAACTTCATATGTCGGAATTTGATTTTCGATCAATTTTTTGTTGGGACACCGTGTGCTGTGGAGTAGAAAAATAATGGCCCGAACCCCGAACGGTTGAGTGTATGCGCGTGTTCGACTCCCAAAAGCGATGATTTAATGTTGATGATGTCGCATGCATGTGGCTTTAGAGACATTTCTCAAAGTATCAAAACATTGCCCGTGCACTTTTCGAGAGCAAGACAAGACAATAGGAAAAAACAAAAGGTTGAAAGAGAGAACAAGCCCCTTTACCTTTGTCGCGTGTGGCTTGCTTCGCTATTCCGAGACAATATAGCATGTGGCCTCAAAACGCTGACGGAGAGCTTGCATGCAACTCCAGACTCACAAAGCTAAAGATATGGGATGAGTTTTCTTCTGATCCAAACCTACACAGTGGAATGATTGAGGTGAAAATCGGCGTTTCGAACTTCAAGAATTCATTTGATAGAAACAAATTTCAGCCTATTAAGAAAGGATTTCAACTATAATAATAATAATAATAATAATAATAATAATAATAATAATAATAATAATTTCAACTATAATAATAATAATAATCTAATTAGTTTGTGTTGCGCACGAAATAATGTCCTCCACAATGATGCAACAGAATCAATCAGGACTGCAAACATGTCTAGTAATTGAAACAATACGAAAAAGCATGTTAGATGGCGCCCCTTCGACACTCAGTGTCATTCTTCTGTCTTTCGATATCATGAGATTAGCAATGCTTAGACATGAAAGAGTATAAAACAGTTCTTCATGTATGTGTTCCATCCATTGTTTTAAAAAGCGTTGTATCGCGCGCGTCGAGGCGCGCGATCGCGTGATTTTTTTTCGAAACGCGTCGAAGCGTATTTTATTTAGCGTTTATATTTTTTTTTTAGTATTTTTTAATTAGCGACGGTAAAACCGTCGCAAAATCCGTCGCAAACCATAATAATTTGTCAAAGATAGACAAGTTGTGCAGAGTTCACGTAACACGTGGGCTATTGGATAAATTTCTTTATTTTTAATTCTTTTTCATTTAAACTTCCACCTAATAATTAAAGTGTCCTTATCTTGAGTAGTTTATATGATAAAATACATAATTATATCCAATTTATTCCTTATTTCATGACGATCATAATGACATGCATATCATATATTTATTGATATCAATATAATTTTTGATAATTATAAGAATCATTTTAATAGGATTACTTTAGTTATTCTGAAAGTAAATCCAACAGGAATGATTTTTGGTATGGGTTCATATTTTATTGTTTGGGATTATATAAACTTTTTAATATAACGATCATAAATATTTAAATTTAGATTGTATTCAATTATTTGTACCTTATTTTTTATTTCATTAATTTCTAGAAATAATATTGATTATTTAGTCTCATAACTATAATAATGAGATAAGTAGTGACCATATTTATATGTATTATATATTATATATAATTTATTTTATTATATCTAGCTTATCCGAAATACTCACGCAATGCGCTACGCTATTTATGCTACGCGCTACCGACACTAAAACGCGACACACTGCGCGTTGCGCTTTTTAAAACATTGGTTCCATCTCTCCAACTCCTTAAATATCTCCTATTATTATGTTAGTTGAGAGATATTCCCAAACGAAATATCTTTTAGGTTATAAAGATAATGCCTTATTACGGCCCAAAATAATGGGCCTCCCTTAGGTG
Source organism: Craterostigma plantagineum (assembly GCA_027422505.1). Lineage (NCBI taxonomy): Eukaryota > Viridiplantae > Streptophyta > Magnoliopsida > Lamiales > Linderniaceae > Craterostigma > Craterostigma plantagineum. The sequence goes on along the minus strand of JAPQWV010000003.1, from coordinate 25,931,232 downwards.
GATTCATGTAAAAATTACATTGGATATTTAAGTAGTCTACAAGATCGCAATTACTTTTAGGCGTACAGAAGGTGAAGTATCCAATGTCTTGAATGTTCGTGTCATTTTGCCACTTTTATGGACTTGAAAGGTTTTGCCACTTTCGTGGACTTTCCGAGCACATCTGAGCTTCGAAAGTTAATGTAAAACTAAGCTTTAAATCCCAAGCAAATCGGGTCTTAGTGTAGACATGAATCTGCAATCAATCAAGGGGATTCAACATATAAATACCTATCAATAAATTTAAAAGCCAAATCAATACCTGGCAGAGTTATTTTATACTGAGGTACCCATTTGAAACATTTATTGCTCATAGGTACCAAACTGACCATTATATCCTTGCTAAGACTGCTTTATTACATCATACATGGGTTTCTTATTTCAGCTTTCGTTCGTTCTTAAAAAAAAATTCATACACCAAAGGAAACCCAAATCGCGCGACCATCTTCCCGGAATCGACCCGTATTTATTTTGCTTCAGATTCCTCGTCGTTGGGTTCTCACTTCCTCGTGGTATTCGCCATCTGAAATCGACATTCTTCCCAAAAGGTATGTCCTTCGCCTTCTGAAATCGTCGTGGTATTTCGTCTTGGTGGGTTTTCGCTTACTCTGTGGAGAATCAACAGGCTTGTATCTAGTTTACCTTTGCTGTTATTCTTTGGGTTTAAGCATTTTCGGTTAATGTTCGTAACAATTTCTGCGTGTTTTTCGAATGAATTGATTTGTTGTTCGATTTGGGTTTTTTCGAATGGTTCAATTTACTGTGGTAGATTTGGCGTGTTTTCTCGAATGGGTCGATTTGGGTTTTTTCGAATGTTTTGGTACTACATGATCACTGTATTTGGTACAATCTGTTTGGACAATTTAGTACGCAGTGTGTGTATTAAAAGGTCCTGCTTCTTAACAGTTTTGCTTTTCGCAGAAATGCCTCCGCGGAACAGATCGGAGCTTTCTTCCAGGTGCCATCCTGCGTTCTTTCGATCTACGTTCGGAATCCGATGGCCTCGCATAAGATGACATGGGCCGCTAGAGCATTTGTAAGTTTTAACATTTTTCGTGCTTCTATGGCTGCTCGCATTTTACGTGACAAGCGCAGTTGTATGCTAGATCTATTTCTAGACTGTTTGGAGACTGTGTTGTTTATGTTGGTTAAGTTATTTGAGTTGGGGATGAGACTGTATGGAGACCCGTGGTTGTTTATGTTCGTTAGTTATTTGTGTTGGGTTGAGACTGTTTGGAGACTCAGTGATGTTCGTTTGGGGTGTAGTTGTATGCGACTGTCCGTATTTTATACAGTACCATATGTTTTTATATTAAGGTACCTTATTTTTTTTCAAACAGAGAGTACCATAATATGCATGTTAACCATACCATTACGTAAATATGTAGCGTACCATAAACAGAAGATATGAAGTACCTTGTCTTTTATATTAGTGTACCTTATCGTTTACTTACAGAGTACCATAATATGCAGGTAACCCATACCATTATGTAAATATACATGGCGTACCATAAACAGGAAATATGAAGTACCTTGTCTTCTATATTACCGTACCATATCTTTTACATACAGAGTACCATAATATGCAGGTAACTTTACCATTATGTATATATATATCGTACCGTAAACAGAATATATGAAGTACCTTATCTGTTGTACAATAAGGTACCTTATCTTGTATAGTAAGGTACCTTTTCATTTACATATATAGTACCATAATCTGCAGTTTTACCGTATCACTATGTATACATATATAGTACCCTAATATGCAAGTATACCGTACCATTTGTTATACCATCGAAAATAAATAGATTCCTAAGTGAATCGCGTTGTTCTGCGTGATTTTGACAATACCTAACAATAATAAAATGAGTAAAAAATTCGCACATGTAGGACTCAGCTGATTTTTCAAATTATGTTGTAAGATGTTATCGCTTCTATCCCTATATCCTAATAAATCTTGGAGTTCGAAGGTTTAATTCATGCGTGTAAGGCCTAATGCACCTAATTTGATATGAACGTAACTAATAGTCTATATTAGTGTTTTAGGGTGGTTCCAGATGAAAAACTAATTCGTACGACCTCGAAAAATACTAACCCTAATATGACGTATCACATATTTAGGGGACGCCGTACCTTACTTAGCTTTGTAGGGGTATCTGTTTTTGGTTTTAAGCATACCGTCTCAAACACGGTTGTAGTACCCAAAATTACATATGACATCAAACATTTTATCAAAGCCAACGACATGTCATATGAGCTGTATTTTTGATTTAGTACCTAGTATATCAGAAATATGTCCACTCATGACGAAAAAACATCATAAATATGCTCAGTCATGACAGAAAACGTCAGAAATTGTCTCGTTCTTTATTCGCATCAAACATCTTTTGAAAGGCTTTGTTTGTGACGAAATATCCCCAAGTCTTAAATTCGAACTCTTACTTTAATTTATACGGTACCTATTTATGAAACGGTACGGTACCCTCTATGGTATGTTTAAAGTACCTTATTTTCATATATTACAGTACTTTGTTGGCATATATCACAGTACCCTTTTTATAAGCATATTGCGTATGTTACAGTTATATTATAGATCCTTTACCTGGCATATATACTTTGTTGGCATATATGCCCCAATACCTTGTTGATATATATTACACTACCTTATAGGCATATATTACGTTACCTTGTCGGCATATATTACAGTACCAAATTGGCATATGACACGCTCAAATCTAGCAAGTGTACTAGGTCGTGTAAGTAGTAAAACAGACGAAGTCCGAGTATCGATCCACGAAGACAGCTCGATTAATTCTAAGAAAATATTCCTAGTTCTAATTTAAACTAACGGAATTTTTATAGTTTTGATGATTTGATAAAAGAGATAAAAACACAAATAATAAAATAAACGCAAATAAAATAGGTGAGGATAAAGCAGTTAACGACGAACGTGATTAAGACACATGCTCGGCACGAAATATTCCTATGTCTTCATGCAATATCATCTATATAATCAACATGAATCAAGTTAAGGTAGAATTTCCTAATATATGTGCTACCCGTTATTCACGTAACTAGCAACCCTACGTAAATAGAGAACCAATCAACTATATGTCTATATGACTGTAGTTCCTATACGTACATTCGATCTTCGTGAAATTCCCCGAGTTTAGACGCTTTCGGCGCCTAAGGTCTCGGAAACCACACATACGAAACCGAATTCCATCTCTGGTCGGTTTTACGTAGTGGTATTCAATGTTTTGTTCTAATCGGTTTAATCACTTAGTCCGTCTCATAAACCAATCAATAATCATACGCATGGAGGCCAATCACACGTACGCATATGAAGCGCAAACAAAGAATACATAATTTAAATCATATGATTAAATAAAATAATAATTGCATTAATACGTAGTCATAATCCGGCCTCACACGACCTTAATCACAAAAGGAATTAGCCTAGCATATTAATATACGAAAACGACAAAGAATCAAAAGCAAACATTGTCGAAAACAAAATATTAAAAGATAAGAAATTCGCCCTTTTTTGGTGCTCGACTTGTCTCGCTCTTCGCCGTCAAAATTCCTCGCAGCCGTCCAAGAGCTTCCTTTTTCCGTCGCAGCTCTTATTATTATTCGCTGCCTTTATTTTCAGCCGCATACGTCCCCTTTAAATAGAATAGGAAAAGAACCGACTTCCACTTGGGATCTTCATGGTACGAATCTTTTTGCATATCTTTGCTTATTCAATGTTTGAATTGCCACGTGGTTGCTTAGATTTATTTTCTATTCTTGGTCTTACAAAAGAATCTCTCCTTAATGCTCTTCACGTCATAGCTGCCAAAAGAATAGGAAGTTTTGGTAAATTGCAGGATTGTCCCAAATAATGTAAGAAATGCAAAAAGACCCCCTAAGATTCAAATCGTTCCAAAAGTGCACATATTTTCCCTTTGTTGAAAATAACGATCATATATTGAAAATAAATTTAAGCATAAATATATATAGGGATCGCTCAAGTCGCTCGGGTGATTTCAAAGGGATCTGTATAAAGACGCTCAATTCACAACATGAAAAGATATTACTCTATGCTTGCAAATATATCACATCATAGTCACATAGTAGAAGTCATGCACGAATCAAAGGGTCTTTCATCAACGGTTGTAATGGGGTTCGGGTTCTGAAAGGTGCGTCATATAGGAAAGTGGGCTAAAAGTATTAAACGTGTCAATCATCGAATCGCTCTTCTCACCACTTATTTCACTCTTCTAACGCCGTGCCTATTTTTCACTCGACTCATCCTTTTTTTCTTTTATAGCTCTTCTCGCTCGTTCGTTTTCTTTTTCTTCTTTTTTTCGCTTTTTTTTCTTCTTCTTCTTTTTTTGTTTTTTTTTTTGTTTTTTTTTTCGAACCAGCCCCTCTCATCTTTTTTTTGTACCTCTTATCGAAGAGAGATGTTTCTAATCCGCTGCAATATTACGACGAGAGCTCTATATCATAGGACGAGTTCATAACTAACATGCATCGACGATTAGCTCATTCTCAACCGACAAGTCACTATTCACGATATCGATTAACACGTTGATACGGGGTCGTACAGGCTAAATTTGAGGCAATTAGGCTAAATATCTGGGCTCCAAATAAACAAATAAGTCAAATAAGGCTCAAAGGGGCTCACTAAGTGGTAAATGCATAAGGTAGGAAAATATTTAGGCCAGTGACTCATTCCTAGTGCCCTTCTCATTTTCGCACACAAAAATCCACATCGTAACCATTGACATGCATAACAGAGCAAGTTCGAAAATATTCAGTCCATGCGTGTCACACAAGAATAAACACCGAGCATAATGAGTTGCTCTGAATTAATCTCTGATGGCTCAAAAACTCACATATATAGCTGGGTTTGTGCTTCATGATACGCAATACTCTCCTAAAGCAGTCAATATAGCCAAATAATCATGCTAATATCACGACAATGCAACATGTAAGACTATCTAGGCGACGACTCCCGGCCATCGAGCGAGTTGCAGCCTACCCAGCAAGATATAGTGAGCATGATCTGGACCGACGGACGGCTGGAGTACATGAGATAAGCAGCTCATTGGAGGCGCAATTCGAAGCCATACACAAAAGGTTAGACCAGATACAATCAAGGAACCCCGAGACGGTGAATTACATCCACAATAGGCAAAAGAATGCGTACTCCAACACATGCGACCCAAGCTGGCGAGGCCATCCGAATCTGTCGTATGGAAATCCGCACTACTTAAAGCCCCCGAAAGCTCAAAATCAACAGAATGGGCCGCCAACAAAACAAAAAGCCGATTGGGAGATAGCATTTGAGAAATTGGTGGGCTATCAAGGCGATCAGCGTCGTAAGATAGACGAAAGATTCAACAAGATAGAGGGCACAATACAAAGTTTGGCGACTACAATTGAACATCTAACAAGTTCAATGTCCGAGCGCAAGCCAGACACACTCCCAAGCGACACTGAAAGAAACCCTCGAGAGTACGCGAATGTCATTGAACTGAGAAGTGGGAAGAAGCTTGAATCGTTCCAAGAGATGAGGCCGGATTATGACTACGTATTAATGCAATTATTATTTTATTTAATCATATGATTTAAGTTATGTATTCTTTGTTTGCGCTTCATATGCGTACGTGTGATTGGCCTCCATGCGTATGATTATTAATTGGTTTATGAGACGGACTAAGTGATTAAACCGATTAGAACAAAACATTGAATACCACTACGTAAAACCGACCAGAGATGGAATTCGGTTTCGTATGTGTGGTTTCCGAGACATTAGGCGCCGAAAGCGTCTAAACTCGGGGAATTTCACGAAGATCGAATGTACGTATAGGAACTACAGTCATATAGACATATAGTTGATTGATTCTCTATTTACGTAGGGTTGCTAGTTACGTGAATAACGGGTAGCACATATATTAGGAAATTCCACCTTAACTTGATTCATGTTGATTATATAGATGATATTGCATGAAGACATAGGAATATTTCGTGCCGAGCATGTGTCTTAATCACGTTCGTCGTTAACTGCTTTATCCTCACCTATTTTATTTGCGTTTATTTTATTATTTGTGTTTTTATCTCTTTTATCAAAACATCAAAACTATAAAAATTCCGTTAGTTTAAATTAGAACTAGGAATATTTTCTTAGAATTAATCGAGCTGTCTTCGTGGATCGATTATTCCCATATTTCCCACATATTTTGCACTTGTTGGATCTTCTATCTACCTGAGAAGGAATCCTCTGCGTCTTCGGCGACAAGGAAGAACACGAATGTCCAGGTCACGAATAAAAATTCCCGTCATCGGTTTGAGCATTCATCTCGTGCGCCGTCGCTTCATTGATCAATAGTAAGAATGACTCCCTTTTATACTCACACAATGCAAATAACACCCCGCCACCAACCGAACTTGTAGACGGAATATTTTCAGATAATATGATAACATGTATAAATGGTACGGCTGTATAGTTTGCAATGGTACTGCGTACGCGTATATCTTGGTACCATATATACACGTACAACGGTACGTAATGAACATAACAAATGGTACGCCGTAACAGTTATATAAACAAATCGAAAATCTCGATGGATTAGCCTCAATAACTATCAAATCCTAACATTTCACCCCTATATCGAGCTCTTGGATCGCATTCAGCTCCGGAATTTGGGCTAAACCTTGGACAAATGGGTGCAATCGATTAAGCAAACCCAAAGCAAAATAAAAGCTTACCTGACAAAATCGAGACTCAAAATCGAGAACCCAACATTCAAGAGGCTCGTCGCTCGTCATCCGGCACCGGCACGAGCGGAAGGAGGAGGTCGGCAAGAAGTTAGTTCGTCGACGGCGGGATGGAGCTCGATTTTTGCAGAGAAAAAAAATGAAATGAAATTGTAAATCATTTAATAAGGGTATTTTGTTAATCTTAGGTGATTAGGTACCTATGTGTAAAATTTTTATTCAAATGGGTACCTAGCTTAAAAACATATCTGACAAGGGACTGAAGTGGCTTTTTAGTTTTCTATTAGATATTTATGCGTAGATTGCCGATCAATCAAATCACAATAAAATGCTACATAATAATAAGTCAATGCTAAAGAGATCCGAGGGAAAAGAGGAACTGGGCAAGATATTTTCAAGTGCTAATGTAAAAGGAGGTTAGAAATCCCGAGCGGTCAGGTATTCAAAATGTTTTTTCCATATTAGACCATCTCCAATAGTCAACTGTAAACGTAAACGTATTTTGCAGTAACAACCACATATTGCAATAACTGTTTTCCAACAGTCGACTGCAACTGCAAACGTAAAAGAATATTCCTGTAATATTCCTTTCATACCAACTTTTACAACTTTTCAATATCACCTCTATATGTTAGAACTTTACAAATTAATCACAATATTCTTTTAATTTTGATTTATACTATATTTATCCAGATCATTATTTTATACATATTAAAAACATATAACAAAATATTTATTAAATATATCGAAATTACACGATATAACAATTGAAATACATTGAGATGTCGTACAATTAAATAGGGATAAGTTTTAAGTCTCGAAATTGGTGTATTCCTCCCACAAATGATCAATTAGCACATTCCGAAATGCAATAATAAGATATAAAAAGTACTGCTAAGATAAGTGTGAAGGTTAAAATAACTATTTATTATGTCAATTTATAATCGTAGAATACATTTCAAATTCTTTAATATATTATTTATTTTATATTTTTTATATGTTTAATTTAATAATTCAATACAAGTAAAGGGCTTATTTGCAATTTTAAAACATCAAACGCATTTTTGCGTTCAAACCCAAATTTGCGTTCGAAAAAACAAGAGAGAGAAAGCAAAAAAATGCATTTTCCGTTTGCGTTTGCAGTACTGTTGGAGCAGTTTTACTGCATTTTTGCGTTTGCGCTTGCATTTTACGGTTCTATTGGAGTTGCTCGTGGACTTAGAACCCGGAGTGGTCTTTCGAGCTTCCCCCATATTCACGGACTTAGAGTTCTTTATGCCCCCGATCATCTATTCTCTTGCACACGACAAGTTTCCGTCACATTCAACTTATTCTTTGAATGCCAATGCAGAATCGATCTTAGAAATCCCAAACAAAGTCTTGGGATGATAGTCTAGACACTAGTACAAAAAATGGCATAAGCTTCGCAAGTATTTGGCGTGGTTTGGCAAAAATAGTACTATCATTTCAAACCATCAAACCACCGACGAAGATCCTTCATCAACTGAAAAAATGGATGCTTATTTTAGCCTTTGTACCCACCTAGATAAAATTTAAACAATTCTAATCCATTTTTAATAAAAGTTAATGAATACTTACGTTTTTTAGTTGTTTCCCAAATTTATGACGCATACTAGCTAGAGACGTATAATTAGTCGTACTTAGCAATTGACACGCGTCTTATCAATTGACGCGTATCATACAAGAAAACCGACTCTAGTAATTAAGCTAAAGAACTTTTAAATAATCAATTACTAGTTTTATGTCCGTGCATTTCACGGGTGTAAAATATGTGTAATTAATATAACGTTCTTGTATAATAATAATAATAATAATAATAATAATAATAATAATATAAGTTAAATGGTTTAACGTGAAAATAAAGTATTTCTCACTTTGTTAGTGGGCAGTTTCTCCATTATTTGTTTATTTTTTATTTGTTTAATATAGTGAAAATGAAAACGTGTCGCAACTAGAAGCAAATTACATTTCATTGTATATATAAGATTTGTTAATTTTTATTATTACCATCATCATCATCATCATCATTATTATTATTATTATTATTATATTATATGCTACAATAACTTATTTTTATGTATTATTATTTTTCATTTCCTCTCTTTTTTGATACAAAATTTCCTCTCTTTAAAGTGAAAGTATAGTTTGCTTTATGCTGGTTTTGGATGTATTCGCACATGGTTATGTTGGTAATGACTTACTTCTTACCCAAAAAGAATAGATTAAACGTTACACGGGTCTAATGTGAGAAGATGTCTATTATAGTTGGGTTTATTCAGAAATAATTTAATATTGTGTTTATTTTAAAAGAAAATCAATAGGATGGATTATTTATCCCAAAATTTTCCTATTTTCTTCTACATGTATCTCCTAGCTGTATCATTCTTTGTATTATCTTATTACCTCTGTTGTTGCCTTGTGTAAAATGATTGTTTTTTTTTATTTATATCATATATTCCGTTGTCGCATCTGTTAACGGAAAGTGAATGTAAGAGCTGCAAAAAAAAAAATTAGCATACGAATGGCATGGACCAACCCGTCCGTTTCTGCTGCATGAAACTATGATCACAGAAAGATCCTTATTCCATGAGAGCGAGAAAACAGAAGCATCTTATCTTGCATGTTGGGAAGCTTGTTTATCAAGTCGTTTGGAAGTTTTTGATATGAATTGCAGTACTGAAACTGATACAGAGTAATAAGGAACTGATATATCGTGTAACGCTGAAATCTTATCCACTTCATTCATAAATACGTTGGCTTTAGTATAGGCTTACATCACTAACTTTTCCACTAATTCACTAACTAATATTGCTTACTAAGTCACCAAACGAACTAGTAAATATAAGATAACGGCGTTTGGTCCGCAGAATATGCGGAAAAGAAAAGAAAACTGTGGTCATACGCATTAAATCATTGTACAATACGCTTCACTTGTCTTACCAATCCACTTTTCCTTCTCTTTTCCACGCCAAAATCCGTAAACCAAAAGACGCCAAAAAAGACGGGAAATAAAGCTAACAGTTTTGTCATTTCTTTAGCACCAAGATATATAGAGAGAGATGGCCCTTTCGTAAGGAGCAAGTTCGATACATAGATAGCTTCGCTTTTTCAGCTCTCTTTATATAAAGCGCATCCCCACTCCCCAGTTGATGACTAACAATATCAACTTCCAACAGTAAACACAAACAATGTCTGAACCAAAGCCTCACTTTGCCCTATTTCCCTTCCTTGCTCAGGGCCATTTGATCCCAACCGTCCAAATAGCACGTGTACTTTCAAACCGCGGAGTTAAAGTCACCATCTTCACCACCCCACTCAACGCAAACAGAATCCTTCCGTCGATCTCACGCTCTGGGCTACCTATCGATGTAATCCACCTAAGGTTTCCCTGCCTGGAAGTTGGCTTGCAGCCAGGGCACGAAAGCATCGAAATGAACCGTTCCCATGATGAAGCTCGCAAGTTCTTCGTCGCCTGCTATATGCTCAGAGAACCCCTTCGCTCGTCTCTCCAAGAGCTCAAACCTTCCCCGAGCTGCTTGATTTCTGACATGTGCTTTCCCTGGACGACTGATCTTGCAAAAGAGTTGGGCATTCCTAGGATCGTATTCCATGGGACTTGTTGCTTTTCTCTGCTGTGCATGCACGTACTCGGTACTTTACAGGATTTCAGCAAGTACATAGATAAGGAGGAGGAGTACTTTGTGGTTCCTCGCTTGCCTCATAGGATTGAGATGACCTTATCGCAGCTCAAGGGCAGTTCGGGGAAAGTCACGCCCGAGTGGCTTAGGTTTAGAGAAGACGTGATGAAATCCAACGTAGAATCGTTCGGTACCATAGCCAACACTTTCCAAGAACTCGAAGGCGAGTATGTTGCAGAGTACAAGAAGGTGACGGGGAACAACAACATCTGGTGCATTGGGCCCCTCTCTCTGTGCAATAAAGATGACGTGGACAAGGCTCAGAGGGAAGACAGAGCTTCTGTCGATGGACGAGGATGTCTGAGATGGCTCGATTCGAAATCCCCAGGCTCGGTGATCTATGTCTGCCTTGGCAGCATAGCAAGGTTATCGACTCCACAGCTCATTGAGCTTGGCCTTGCCTTGGAAAGAACGAGCCACTCCTTCATATGGGTCATCAAAGATGCATCTGACGAGTTCAAACATTGGATCTGGGAAGAAGGGTTTGAGGAGAAAATCTCAGACAGGGGTATCTTAATACGAGGTTGGGCACCTCAAGTTTTGGTGCTGTCCCATACTTCGATCGGAGGGTTCTTAACTCACTGTGGATGGAACTCAACCCTCGAAGGGATAGCGTACGGCGTGCCTATGCTGACGTGGCCTGTGCTTGCAGAGCAGTTTTGCAATGAGAGATTTGTGGTAGACGTGATTGAGACGGGCGTAAGAGCAGGCATTGAGCTGCCCGTGAACTATGGAGAAGAAGACATAGTTGGAGTTCAGTTGAAGAGTGAAGAGATACGTAGGGCAATCGATAGGTTGATGGATGGAGGAGAAGAAGCCCAAGACAGAAGGGAGAGAGCGAAAACGCTCGCCAGAGCAGCGAAAACCTCCGTTCAAGAAAACGGTTCGTCTTATTACAATGTGGGAATTCTCATACAAGATGTCATGAAACAGTCAATGAGGAGTGCCTGCTGATGTTAATTAAAAAGTTGCTATGTTTCTGCTACAGCAGTTTTAGTTGATTTCTGTCTTTGTTACAACTGATGAGAGAAATAAAAGGTTATGGTATTTCTGTGCTAAGTATATATCTTTCCTTCTCCTGCCTCATTACAACTGATCATAGATAGTACTTGTTAACATCCTCAGTGAGAACTGATATGTTCTTATGAGCTGATCCATCACTTCTCATGCTTTTACGAGCCACGACGCTAAGATCAAAAACTCTTCCTTCGCCTTTCGCCTTCGTCCCCTTCGTCCATCAACTTCACCACAGCTTCTACGACTTGTTCTTTCCCGACAAGCGAACTGGCAATTCAACGCCAACCCTAAATCCCATCCTCAAACCTCAGTGATCAGCTTCTCGTTCACGAACTGCTCGGCGAACATGGGCCACGTTATCATTGGCACTGCAGCGCAAACGCATTCGATCATCGAATTACAACCACAGTGCGTCAAGAATCCACCAATCGATCGATGGTACATAATCAAGACTTGGGGCCCAACCCTTTACAAAAATCCCTGACCCCGTCCCTACCAAGTTAACGAGGACACACTTGTCCTAGTTCTCAAACATTTCTTAACAAAAATATTGGGAAGATTGCGTCCCCGTTAACTTCGTAGGGACGTGGTCGGGGATTATCGTAAACTTCCAGTGGCATTTTTATCGTTGAAATCATTTTCATTTATTTTGGTTTAATAAATAAATATATTTTCATTTTTTATTTTTATTATTTATTTATTTATTATTATTATTTTTAACTTTTTCTTTCTCGTTTTTGTTTATTCTTTACTCGATTTTTTTTTTGTATCTTTATTTTCTCTTTATTTTAGTTTCTTTTATTTATTATTTTAAATTTTCTAGTTTATTAGAATTTAATTTATTATTTTTAGTTTGTTTTTCATTGTCTCTCTTTTATTTTTATTTTTTAGTATTTTTCGTATTTTTCTTTTTGTTTTTATGAAATTTTTCATTTTATAATGTTAATTTATGATTTTTAGGTCTGGGTAATCGCATATCGACATGTGTCGGTTATCCCATCCAAATTGATGGAGATCTTACGGCATGACCAATGTGGTTCAAATCGACAACATCGGGACCAAATTGGTCCACGCGAAACATTAATGACTAAATTGGTCGACCATGTGATAAACATCGGGGGACCATTTTGGGTATTCTCCCGAACATTTCAAATAAAGTACATAATACACTAAGGAAAAGATATTAAGAACATGCTCTCAAAGTTGAAACGTAAACGTTGCTATACAAATAAAATATATTAAGTATATAGAAAACCGTTCCCCAGCTCAAACCTCAACGTTGCTATGAATATGAACATTAAAGATAGCGTTTTCCCTACTCACCTTATGCATCTAAAAACCGTCTCCCATTCCGTCACAATAGCACCCTACGGGGTACTTTGGCCAACGGCTGTTTAAGACAACCGTCGCCCATAACATTGGGCGCCGGGTGCACCACCGTCTCCCAAAACACCTCACATGGGCGACAGGGCTCTAGGCTCTAGGCGACATGAAACCGTCGCCCATGGTCTATAACAACCGTCACCCATGTATATTTCTGTACTAGTGATAGGACAAAATACATTTCGGATTCGTGCTTTTATAGATAGATAGACCGACGGACAGAAAGATAGATAAACCAATCAGGGAGATATTTATAAGTGACTTTGCATTAGCGGTTTATTCATAAAATCAATGTGACAAGAGGGGTATAATAAAAATAAGAGAGAAAACTTTTCGTAAATTTGGATATTGTATTGATACTTCTTGTTGGATATTACATCAGATGTAGGGATGGCAATGGGCCGGGTCCAGACCCGGACCCGCTTCGGACCCGCCCCTAATGGGCCGGGTATTTTTAAAATAATCGGGTATGGGGCGGGTTATGGATTTTTATCTTTATACCCGGCCGGGTCTGGGGCGGGTCGCGGGTCTAGTCCACCCCGGCCCGAAACCCGACCCGGGACCCGACCCGCATAAAATATTAATTTAATTTTTATATTATATATTTTATGTATACAATAATAAAAACTAGGTTTTGTGGCTTTCTTCAACAGCCGTTCTAATCTCTTCAATTAGGTTTTGGGGAAGAGTCTTCATCACTTCAACAGCCACATCACACCACCACCCATCATCAGCGGCGTCACCATCGGCCGGCCCACCAGCAGCGACACCATCGGCACCCCCCACCAGCTGCGACACCATTGGCGCCCCCACGTCAGCTGCGACACCGCCGGCCACCACCAACACTCACCTGCGACACCATCAGCCCCAACCATCTTCCACATCTGCGACACCATCAGCCCCAACACTCACCTGTGACACAACCACCGGCGACACCACCAGCCACATCACATCTACGGTCTAGTTTGTTTTGATTTTAATTGATGAGTAATTTTGTCTATCACTTTGTTTTTATTATGTATTTGAATTGGAAAAAAATTTGATATTTGAAAATTAAAGAACTGGTCTCAATCAAAAATATTATATTTAGGCGGGTCTGACGGGTCTGGCGGGTCTGACCCGTTTATTACGGGTCTCGGGGCGGGGCGGGCCGGGTTTTCCACGAGCCGGGTCGGGCCGGGTAACGGGTCCAGTAAAAATTAAATGGGGCGGGTCACGGGTATTGCCAAACCCGGTTCAGACCCGACCCATTGCCATCCCTAATCAGATGCTAATCTATATTTATTACAAACGTTACTGCAGCACACCACTAAAAAACCGTAGACCCACTAAAACTTAAAACTAAAAATAAACTGTAAGATGCACTAACTTTTAACACTCATAATCAGTTATAATAATAAAAAAAGGCTTCTAAAAGTTGGTAACGTTTACTAGAGTTAGTACATGACTACAATTTTCAAAAAACTAAAGGACCTTGATTGGAAATGTTTGGTGCAATTTTGTCTACTTGAATGCCCATAGTTCTCATCATTATTTTATTATTAAAACAACAAAGAAGCCATGGACGGCGTCGTAGTTTGTGTCATGCTGGAAAAATGAATCTCACACGATATAATAGGTCATTCTCGCGAGAAATAGTAAACTAATAGGGTGATGATTACGAAAAATTGATTACGACGAAACCCTGTTCATATGATCCATCCACGCTTATAGGTATTAATAAAATATATTAAGTTATCGTTTAAAAAAAAAATTGCTTTTCAAACTATTTTCACTCCCCAACTTTTCAAAGCCCACAGTTGAGAAACACTACGCTTTAGAGTTAGTCGGTCCTACGCGAGACTCCTTCCTACAAGTGGTGCAGTTCGATCAATTTTTTTATTTTTCAACGAATACGGCTTTCTCGTTTCATATCGTCGTGAGTTTTCAAGCAATCTACATTCCACGCGCACACACACACACACACAAATCTTCTTATATACATGACAAAAGGTTAAACAAAAATTTCCAAAAATATGATATTTTATGAAGTCAAAATGTTTGGAGCAATTATACACGTCTTGAATAAGGGACAAGTTCAAAGCATTCATGCTGCATCGTAAGTCGATTATGGTTTAACACGGAATAGTGATTCTTAGGCAGGCAAGACTATCGATCGATCAATCGATCAATCAAGCTTTACGTACAATCATTCTTCTTTCTCGCTTGTATTCAACTTCCTCCCTTTGATGCATGATCAACAAAGCTCGCCTAACCTGTTCATCATCGTATCCACCCCGCAAATATTAAACTAAGAGAAAGTCATTTTGATTGCAAACCAATCAACTTTTCTAGTTTTTCTTACAATGTACTCGTTGATGCCCATCCTCGTGAGGTCATCGATAAGACGCCTCTCCGATAAGTAGCTTCCGATTCCCATTCTTCTCTTTATCTGAGTCTCTGCTTGCTGTTCACGACAAAATTCGCTACAGTTTAGGGCAGTAACGAGTTTAAAAAAATAAAAAGAAAGTTAACAATTGGTGTCTGTATGTATTGTCGTCACCTTCACTTCGTTGGCTAGCTCGGGAGTTAGGTTTATCTGATGATTTAGTCCAGAACGAGCAGCATCCATCGTAGAGTGCTCGAATAGCCTGATGGCTTCTTCGACGTGCTCCACATTCGCTTCATTAGACCTAAAAAGGTGCATATATATAATGAACGAACATGAGTATGATATCCATTCAAAAATCAAGCAAACCTACCACAAATTGTAGATACTTTCCGGAGGTAACTATCAAACAAAGCAAGCAAATTTATCTTGGATTCACTAGTGAAAGAAACGACGAGGCGAGCCTCAGTGAGTCAACTTACATTCTCATTCGAGCAAGTGCTTCACTTAACCTCACAATGGCTTCCAATTGCCTGACTGTGATTGGTATCACAGCAGCCTCTCCAGTTTCATTTGCCTGTCGTCTCATATCCTGTAAAAGAACAGCAGCAGAGTTAGTTCTACTTCTACTATCAGATATTGTGAAAACACAAATAAGAAAAAGGCCGTGACATCACTCTATGTGACTTTAGTAATTAAACTTTGGATTGACAAAAACCAACAGATGTGAACCTTATATGAGCACTTACCTGTCTAATTTTAACATAATGCTCCTGCAACTTAGAGGCAGCAGACTCTGACAGACGGGGGTGGTATTCTTTTCGACAATAGTGTATATACCTGCACCAGCAACTCCATGCTTCACACGGTGATTTATCATCATTCAAGCAACATTCACGAAAATAAGATTTTACTACCTCTTCAGCCAATTATCCTCTTTAGAAGCCTTTGTATCGTTAGTAGCCGCATCAGCAGATGCATGAACTTTTATGATGTGGCTGGCAATATCCTGCATGAATTTCTTATTAAGTTCCAAAAGATATCCGTATATCTAGTTACTTGTGTAACAATCTCGAAAAGCATTATTAGAGACTACTTTATTCTGAGTGACCTCAAATGATATTTTACTACGTGCATCTATCTAATTCAACATCAAAGAACAACAGTTTAAAAACCATGCTTGTGCAGGAGAAGCTTCATGTTTTCAGAATTGGGTTTCAGTGCATCATCAACCCATCAGATTATATTTGCAAATATGTTCTCCTGTCCAAATATATCGATGGTCTGGTACCTTATCTTGCGAATACTTTCTGATATCCTTGACAATAAATATCAGATCAAATCTGGAAAGAATCGTGGTCTGAAGATCTATGTTGTCCTGTGCCGTCTAGGAACAAAGTACCAATTAGTTGCTGGTATAAAAGAAAACAATACTTTCGTAATAATAATTAGTTACAGAGACTTATAGTACCTTGAGATCATCATAACGCCCTGACGGAGGGTTGGCCGCAGCAAGCACAGAGGTCCTTGAATTTAGAACTGTTGTTATTCCCGCTTTAGCAATCGAAATAGTCTGCTGCTCCATTGCTTCATGAATGGCAACCCTAGACGACAGGCATTTATGTCTCAACAGTGCAAAAAGAAATAAACCGAACCCAGGTAGAAAAAATTAGATTGAATCAAGGCGTTCATTTTTATATTATATAGTCACCTGTCTTCTGGCCTCATCTTGTCAAACTCATCAATGCAGACTACACCGCCATCAGCTAGTACCATGGCACCCCCCTCCAAATAAAACTCTCTCTGAAATATTAACACAAAAGCTATGAATAATAATAAACGAAACAATATGGAGGTGCATGACAATTGAAATAACTAAAGCAATAACAAAATCTCCATATATGTTAGGAAGTCCATGACTTACGGAACTGTTATCTCGAATGACAGAAGCAGTAAGACCAGCAGCAGACGAGCCTTTTCCAGAAGTATATACAGCTACTGGAGCCGTTTTCTCCACAAATTTGAGAAACTACACAAAAATGTACATAAATTCAATAGCATCTATTCACTAGTACTACATCAATTGAACGAACATTATATATAACATGCGTGAACAAAACATTAAGATGCTAAAGTTAATGGATTTCACCAACCTGTGACTTAGCTGTAGATGGATCCCCCAAGAGGAGAACATTGATGTCACCTCTTAATTTTACACCGTCAGGTAATGACTGCATTTCCAAAAGAAAAAATTTCAAGCAATCACAAACACTATAAAGCAGCGCCATCATGCAATGGACCAGATGAACAATATACCTTCCTTGAGCCTCCAAACAAAAGGCAAGAGACAGCCTTTTTCACCTCTTCATGGCCGAATATGGAGGGGGCAATATTACGCCATATTTTCTCATATGCATCCTTGTCTGCTGCAAATTTTCTGAATTCCTCAATCTGGAAAAAATAGAGATGTGTTACCTTGAGTAGTATTACGGAAATCCTGCTTAAACATATATCATCAAAACATTCAACACTTAGTTACTTCATCTCTAGAAAAGTTGGCTGGACCACGAGAAGAGGCCTCAGTAGTTTCCTCTAAGCCAACAACTCGAATATATGGTTGCCTCACAGCAACAGCACCTTTGTGTCTGTAGATCATATGATTCAAATATAATGTAGGTGTAACAAGAACAATTAAGAAAGTTTTGATCTTATCGATAAGTCCATGCACAAATTACTCACGAGTTTGATGAATTGGCAGCTTGGAACACACTATATATCCCCAAAATGGTCAACCTTGTTCCAGGAACAATGGTTTGCACTAGATGGCGATCAATAGATAGGAGCACGTTCCTTGGTAATTCTCCAGTGGGCACATCCTTCAAATTTTAATGGAAACAAGGTGGTAAGGGGGTCATAAGAAACTTAAAATTATGAATCAGCCATACCAACAGCTCATGTTAACATATTTGACGAGTAGTTTCGGTAGACTAGATAAAAGACTCTAACCTCCGGATTTTCCTGCAATTTAAGAGTCTGCTGATCAACATACTTGCTTTTATCTGGAACCACGATCCATGGATCCACAGGACATGGATCCTCCCCAGCCTGAAAAATGAAAAGAAAACAAAAAAGGCCATTCAAAGCTAAGAAACGCGATGCTACCTTTGTAAGAAAAGAAAACGAGCCCCTACGAAACCTGAGGTACGTGATCACAAGATCGCGGGACAATAGCTCCACCGAGCCCAGGGCGACATGGAACTAGCTTTACATTCTTGCAGTTCTTGCACAACAAAGTCACATATGTAGCTTTTGCTTTGGTCCTAGAAGCCGCAATAACGATACCAGATATCTTAACCAGCTTCGAGATGTACTGAGCCTACAGTCAGATTGACAACAAATAAACACCCATGACTTCAACATCTGCTATAAATCAAGACATGATAATCCAAATAAAGCTAATCGTGTAAACGAACCCCTAGTGAGCGCATTGAACTAGGGTCTTGGTCCGACTTCAGCAATACTTGCACTTCACCTGGCACTGGCTCATCCAATTCACCTGTCTCTCCGGCCACCCTAGGTCGAATACCAGCCAGAACTTCAGCTGCTGCCGTTTCGAACTGGTTTTAATATTACATTGAAGTACAAGAAACATAGCTGTATGAGCAGGCAATCCACAATTCGTGAGACGAGCATCAAATTCAAATGATACTTGAGGAACGTGGCATGTCAACACAAGTCATTACCCATAAAAATGCAAGCTTGACAAGAATAGAGCTTCAGGTTCCAAATGGGCTATGAATAGTTTAGGATAAAGAATTAGACAGTTGTTTGGTTATAATCCTCCTCGTATCCGGGTGTTTTTTCTTAAATCATTTTAAAAATCGACTAATCGTAACAACTGCCATAAGCCACCAAGTAGAAAGCAGAAAGGGCACCTAGGCTTTAAAATTAAGTTATTCTTTGGTAATGAGATTTTCAAAATAGCATACGATCGATATAGCAATTGGCCCTGCCAAAATCTAAAACGCTCAAATTCCATTAAAATCATGTATGCTAAAGCAACTCAAGGCTCAACGGAAAGATCCATGGTACCTAACACTTACGAGAACACACACAGAAAGAGTGAGAGAAACATAAAATGGGAAACATTTGAGCAAGCAAGACTTTACCAGAGGTAGATAATCAGCGGGATTTTGACGTAAGCACTGAGGTAGGGTTTGCTCAGGATCGTAAGAAATAAGGTCGGCGAGATCCACGAGCAAGAAGCTAGGGTTTGACAACAGAGCCTCTCTGTAGGGAAAGACACTCGGCTGACTCTGGCGCTGGAAATTCTTGATAAAATCCTTAAATTTCTGGAGAATAACGTGGCGGTTGACCCCATCCGACTGATCTCCGGCGGCTTCTCCGTCGCGTGGAAACTGTGCGTGGTCGCTATAGTATACACCTCCTTCGTCCCAACCTGACATCTTTGCCTCTCTCTCTTTCTATCTCTCTCGTTCTTAAAGTGAGTGAATCTGCGAAGGCGTTAGAGCGTGTGTGTGTGTGTGTATGATGTTCAGCAGGGGTGGGTTTGTAGTCGGGAACTCACTTGGCGGGAAAGGAAGGGTTTGGCGGGAAGAGGATCACGCACGTGGAGTGCACGTGGTTACCCATTGGCTTCTTTTATCAACCTTAATTTCTCTAAGAATTAATGGACCCCGACATTATCAGCCTAATTAGGCTTTTCAAATGGGACGGGGAAGGGGATCCGTCTCGAACGGGGTAATCCCCGAATTTTAATCCCGGCGAGGTGGGGATGGGGAAGATCTTTTCCCGTTGGCGGGAACGGGATATGGGGCTCTCCCAATCAAAGAGATTTATATGTGGGGCTCTTTAAAATTTATATAGCCGAAGAATCGATAAAGTTACGTGCGTAAGGTGCTTATTTGTAAAGGAATTGAAAGGGACGTGTTTGGAACATATTTGGAACGTTGGGGACCTGTTTGGAACGTTGGGGGACCTGCTTGGGACGTTGGGGAACCTGTTTGGGATGTTGGGGGACCTGTTTGAACGTGTTTGGAACGTGGGGGACGTGCTGAGGACGAACGAAATAACACAAGGATTACGTGGTTCGGATCTTTGTAGAGCCTACGTCAACGGGGCGCTGGGAACTTCTTTCACTATATCTTGATGATTTACACACTCAATTAATCCTCATTTTCGCTCTTTAAGTACTGTAAAATATGAAGGAAACTATCTAAAACTTCAGAGAGAAATCGTTGTATGATCTTCTAGGTGAAAAGAGATCTGCTGGAAAATATGGTCAAGTCTCCATTTTATAGCAGCTCCCAGCAGCTTCTTCTATGTAGAATTCCAGGAATTCAGGGATGTGACACCTAGGGTACTGTGAACAGCAGGAAACTGTGGATTGATTGATCATTGTGACGGCTACAGCTTTATGATCAGTGGCACCTTCCTATAATGAGTCGACACGCGTCCCTGTGACTCTCTTCCTTCTTTTCCACTGTCCCTTCGTCCTTGAATACCCAAAAGGTTTTCTCCCTTTGTCCGGGTAACGCTTATATCTGAGGGACCTTCGCAGGTCCTTTCCCCCAGGCCTGATTCCGTACCTTGTTATGGACCCTTCTTCTTCGTGGGCTTATTGGGTTCTCTCTATTTTTTTCTTTTCAGCCCATCTCATTTTGGGTCCGTATCAGGGATCATAGTCCCCGCCCCGTTCTTCGCCATGAAAATTGTTTACCTAAAATTAATTAAATAATATATTTATTCATACATAATTTATACTATTATAGTTTTACTTTTTTATCCAATTATTGATTATTATAATATTTAAAATATACTTTAAATAATATTCAATTTATATTATAATAAAAATATTTTTTTAAGAAAATCGCGGGGAAGGGGAATCCTCGCAGGGCGGGAACCCAACGGGGACGGGGATGGGGACGATTTTTGCCCATTTGGTTCGCGGGCGGGGTCGGTGATGGGGATCTAATCCCCGCCCCCGTCCCGCACCGTTGATATCCCTAAACATCATTTTTTATTATTGAACAAAATTAAAATAAAAGGAAAACTATTGCTTTCTTTAATAAGTTGAGATTTTTTATATGGCCTCATTGCTGTTCAAATGTATTATTAATGTTTATTACTGTACTCATCGAAATATCATCGGGAATGTTAGAAATGGTTTTCATCTTTAATGTTCTATTATGTCGCAAAATTATCGTACTGTTATAAAAAAAAATACATATAATAATAATAAGTGGAGAAGCGTACAACTGCTACACGAGAATAACTCCCAATCTCTGAGCGTCGATGATAATGAACTTCCAGTCTTTGATACCACAAATATAAAGTTATAAGCAAGCAATCAGAAGGTCGACAAGAAAGAAGAGGTAACACAACACCGAAAAATCCTTATCAGAGAAGGATTGAATGGATATATTGGTCAGTTGGGCTATCTTCTTCGAATCTTTAGCTGGTCCATGTTCTTCATCATCAGAAAGGTTTACCCAAAATCCTTTGCCATGCCGACAAAGAGTGTTGGCACATTCAGTTGCATAATGTTGCC
Organism: Craterostigma plantagineum; assembly: GCA_027422505.1. Classification (NCBI taxonomy): domain Eukaryota; kingdom Viridiplantae; phylum Streptophyta; class Magnoliopsida; order Lamiales; family Linderniaceae; genus Craterostigma; species Craterostigma plantagineum. The sequence goes on along the minus strand of JAPQWV010000003.1, from coordinate 25,909,361 downwards.
ATCCTTTACATGCATAACACTGAATTGAGTCTTTGTTGTACTCTTCAACCTTCGCTTTGTCAGTTGTATTTCTTCTGATGATAGGCGGCGTAGATGAAGATTCTTTGAGGTTGGAGAATTTCTTTAATGTTGGGCCAACATTTGACACTTCCTTGTATTTCATGAACTTTTTGAAGTTTTTAACCAGCAAGGCCATATTCTCATCATCGTCAGAATCAATCCCGGTTAGAGGAGCTTACAGTTGAGTGACAAGAGCAAGCTTTTACCCCTTGATGATTTCTTTTGGACTTCGAGATTGGTCTCGTAGTTCTTCAGATGTTCATCAGGGAGTTGAAGTCCATAGCGGTTACATTGTGAGCTTCTTCGACAGTGCTATCGTTACATTGAACATTTCGGTTAGTGAACGAATGGCTTTAGAATTTAAACCCTAAGAAACTCGCAAGAAATATTTAAAAGTTTTCCAAAGTAGCAATATACTCATCTTTACTCGTTCGGAGATTCTCAAATTGACTATTAAGAAGTCTCAGTTTTGTATCCTCTATTGAAGCATTTCCCAAGCGTGTTGTGCATTGGTACAGTTGAATGCTTTTAAACATGAAAATGTCAACTAAAGAAAAGATAACAGCAAAACTTTTTCATTAGAATCAGATGGTCTTTCAAGAGTAGTCTATTCACAAATAGATTTGTCAAAGACTTTCCCATCTGCATCAAGAGCAGTTTTAGGAGTGGTATAACCATTGGGAACATGGTCCATGCACGAGAGTCAATAGACTGTCTGCATGGTGCATTCAGATTTTCCAATAGGCATAGTTCGATCGGTCTAACACGTAACCTTACCAAAATAATTTGAGCTTAATGCATCCATATCAGTTGGATTAAAATGCTTAGTTTTTCAAGTGGATGCTCTGATGCCACTTTGAAGTGATCTCGGTATGGATGCGACCTAAGTTAAAAGCAGACACGTAATGATGCCACTAATGTTGAACCAACACTAGATATCATAAAGATTTTGCACAGCGGAATTAAACTTAGTAGTAAAAGACGAAGACAAGATTTTAAAAATACGCAGCAAGTCTTCGACTTGCTAAGCGCCTTCAGGGCAAAATTCCATTACTTGAACGGATTACAAAAGTAAGAACTAGAGTAAAGCTAGCATAGAAGAGAATCTAATGACTCTCCTAAACGTAAATCTCTAGGCAAAACAGGGAAACAATGAACTATAGTTTGCGCTCTCCTTCTCTTTTTCTTTCTTGTTCGCTCGTCAAATCTCGAAAGGTGTAATTTGCTTTATGATCGACTTCTTATTTATACTCGCTCCAATTGTCTTGGCTCGATTTGCTTTGATCTCTCGTATCGTCTGATCCTAGATTTTATATTTTCGGTAGGATCGTTGGCTTGATCTCCTTTGATCTTCATATCTTCTATTTTTGGTAAATTCTCTTCCTATTTTAAGCTCCGCTTATCTCCTTGATCTTTGAACAATTCCAGCTCGTTTATTAATTCCTGAACACGTTTAAACATCCAATATATTAGGCAAAATGATTTGTTTGGGCATGAAAGACAAAATTAAGGTTGACCAAGCTTAGTCAACTAATGTCGACTGAAGAGTTGATCCGACATTGTCAACGTTGATAAAATCAGCATCAACAACGAATATGGAGATCCGAATTATTTCCTCTTCGTTTGTTTATTAATGCTTAATATTTTTTAATGTTTAATATTTTGAACACTTTGATTATTTTGGCATTATTTTAGTTAATATGTAATATATGTTTACTTATTTATTTTCATTTAAACTATATATTTGAATTAGTGTCATTGTGTAATATAATCTGTAAATTTTAAACTTTATCTATTTAACAATATTAATGTTTTTTCCCGATTTTTTAAGATGTTTTGAAAAGTCATTACCATGCATGGACCCGCCCCATTGATAAATATAAACAACTTGACTAGATAATGTAAATGAAGAGTGTAAAACGGATATGCATGTATTGACTAGAAGAGATATTTGAATGTCATTTTGACTACTTGTTAGGTTCATGCACGTTACACAGTCGGTGAAAACTGGAAAATATTGCCTAAGATTTTCAACTAAGACAAAATTAAATATTATCCACATCCACGTGTTAACCAACAATGGTCGCCATAAGAGTCGTGCGTGGGCCCAAATTGTTGTTTTAGTCAGTTGGGTGTCTTTTAAACTGCACATTTTGATCATTTTCATTGACAATCCGATCACAGAAGAGCAAAGCAAGGGCCATGGCTTATTCAACTGCTCGTGACACACTTGGCCTCACTCAACCAAATACCATTGACCCACCTAAGGTCTTCAGTCTTTTTCATCATCTCGTTTAGTTGATGTGTTAATCGACTATACTGTGGTTGGTAGATTATAATTTGTGATCAATTAGTGAGCTTGTTTTGATGATCATGCTCGTCTTATGTGTGTATAGTTTGTACCCAAGTACTTTTGGTGGTATGACGTACCTCTGAACGTGTTTTATTGTTTACCTTCATACTTCTATTACGACTTCGTCGCATCTTAACTGAGATGAATCATGTGAAGTTTTAGCTTATCTATATCTGATGCTCCTCAGCCTTTGTGGGTTCTTGTTTGAAAGAACTGATTGGATTGTTAACGTGTGGGACCTCTGTATTGTATGATATTTTTTTATTATCTCTATCTCTATCTCAAACGAAGATAGCACTCGATCGTCTACTAAAATTACATGATCATCGTGAACAAGAGAACAATATGTTTGTTAAAATGATTTGCAGATCTCATTCACTGCAAAAGAAATCGATTTGCTTGAATGGAGAGGAGACATTCTCGCAGTTGGGGTCACGGAGAAGGACATGGAGAGAGACGATGAGTCAAAGTTCAAGAATTCGATTCTGCAAAGGGTAGACTCCAAGTTAAATGGACTGTTGGCCGAAGCCTCACTTGAAGAGGACTTCAGGGGAAAATTCAGACAGTCTATGATTCTCAGGGTACATCGTCTTTGTTCCAAGAGAATCAGTTTGATAGGGCTCGGTTCTTGTGCATCATCATCATCGACATATCATAGTCTTGGTGAGGCTGTTGCCTCGTCAGCAAAATCCACTCGAGCCACTAGTGTTGCCATTGCATTCGCTTCACCACAAAATATTCCAGTCGAGTTGAAGCCAAACACAGCCTCAGCAATAGCCATTGGTACTTTTTTTTTTTTTTAATTTTTCTCAGCCACTATTCATACTATTTTTAGTGATAACGTGATCCTCTAATTAATGGGAAGCTTGTAAACATTCGAAAAAGGAGCTGTGTTAGGGACGTTTGATGATAGTAGGTTCAAGTCGGAACCGAAGAAGCCATTTCTCGAGTCGGTGGATATCGTTGGTCTTGGTAGTGGGCCTGAGATAGAGAAGAAGCTCGAATACGCTCAACATGTTTGTTCTGGTATAATATTGGGAAAAGAGCTCGTGAATGCTCCTGCAAATGTGCTCACCCCTGGTTAGCTCTATTCATTCGTACATAGCCTTATCTGTGTTTGAAACCAAGAAGAAACCTTTCTGTTTATACTATCTTTATTGTCCTCTACACTATTATTTCCAGGAGTACTTGCTGGTGAGGCGAAAAGGATTGCTTCAGAACACAGCGACGTTTTGACAGCGAAAATATTGGACGAAGAACAGTGCAAAGAACTGAAAATGGGTTCGTACTTGAGCGTCGGTGCTGCGTCTGCGAATCCTCCATTTTTCATCCATTTACGTTACAAGCTGCCTTGTGGTGGGGAAGAAGTCAAGACTAAGCTTGCACTGATTGGAAAAGCTGTGACCTTCGACAGGTGATTCAGTTCATATGCAGTGTGTGCATAGTAAGAATTTTTACCGCTCTTTTGTTATCTCTTAACTTTGTGTAAACTGATTTCCCTTTTTGTTCGATTGGATCAGCGGTGGCTATAACATCAAAGTAGGGCCGGCGTGCGTTATTGAGCACATGAAGTTCGATATGTCAGGTTCGGCGGCGGTTCTCGGTGCTGCAAAAGCTATTGCTCGAATCAAGCCTGCTGGCGTTGAGGTAGAATTGCTTTCTTATTTTCGTAATTCCCTCCATAGTTTAATTAATGTGCTTTGCGTTCCAAGATATCGTAGTATGAATCATGTATTTATATTCTCAATCTTAATGTTCATTGGTTAAAGTGTAAGAATCGATGATATGATATTGCAGGTTCACTTTATCGCCGCAGCTTGTGAAAATATGATAAGCGGGACGGGCATTAGACCTGGAGATATTGTCACGGCTTCAAATGGGAAAACAGTTGAGGTACTTACTTCTTCTATGATTGATCCATCTACAATTTTCTCACAAGGGAGTTCATCAGAAGTTTTTCTTCTTTCTTGTATCATATATGGTGGCAAATATTCATTTTTCTTCGATCCTATGCATGGCATAACATACACAAAAGACCATGGCTGAGGTTGTCTTAAATCACAAGTGGTATAATGTGGACATAACCCCCGAGTAAAATCTGATGGAAGTGACCGAATTCATGGGTTACGTCGTGATTGTTGCAAACATTCACTTATAGCTCATCACCATTTCTTCAACAAAGAAAAAAAAGGATTATGTACATTAGCTCTCTGTTCATATTGGCCCCCATTTAATTTTTTTTCTCTCGATTTGGGTTGGGGATGGACGTTTGCAGGTAAATAATACAGATGCAGAAGGCAGACTTACGCTCGCCGATGCACTGATATATGCTTGTAATCAAGGAGTAGATAAGGTACATACATTCTGAGATAATATTAGTGGGAAAAATGCATCTCCATCCAAGCAGACCTCTTTTTTCTTTTTTTTTTTCGTGATATCAGATAGTGGATTTGGCTACATTAACCCGTGCCATGGTGGTCGCTCTTGGACCGTCGATTGCTGGTATGTGTGGGCACATACATTATCACGAACGCATAATTCATGATTACATGCTAATTCGACCTTTTTCTTTATTAAAAAAAAGGCTTTTTCACGCCTAGTGACGATCTGGCTAAAGAAGTGGTGCATGCGTCCGAGTTGGGGGGAGAAAAAGATTTGGAGGTTGCCCTTGGAAGAGAGCTACTGGGAATACATGAAATCGAGTGTAGCAGATATGGTAAATACAGGCGTTAGTCAAGGCGGTGCCATCACAGCAGCCCTTTTCTTAAAACACGTACGTAATGTAGATTTTGTTTCTAACAATCAAAAAGCGCACTTGTCGTCGTCGTCGTCGGTTAACTGCTGGAAACAAAACTGATGAGAATGATCATTTGTTGGATATTTTTGGGCAGTTCGTCGACGAAAAGGTTCAGTGGATGCACATAGACATGTCTGGACCTGTTCGGAATGAGAAGACGAATACCGCCACAGGCTTTGGCATCTCTACGCTCATTCAATGGGTGCTCATCAATTCCTCTTCCACTCATTAAAATTAGTTCCACAATGCATAATAAGAGAGAGAGAGAGAGAGAGAGAGAGAGAGAGGTGATTTGTTGTGTTGTATTATATACCTGAGATGCAAAGGGCGTACCATTACCTACATAATAATTTGATATGTTCACTGGACGAACCTTTTTAGTAATATCGTGCTCATTGTTGAAGAAACAGACTATTTGTCCAATTGTCCTTACATGGAAAGATTTGAATCTACCAAGGTACGTAGTAAACGTAAAACTTGAACAACACAAACAAATGCCTGCGCCCCCTATTATCTACCCTACCACACAGCAAATCAATCACAAAGAAAATTCAAGAAAATCACCAAGAAACCCTAATAACGCCCTCTCCACCCATCAAAACCCTCTAATCAAATCATCATCTATCTGACCAAAAAAAAAAAAGAAAACAAAAACATTGAAAAGCAGTCAAATGCTATATCCTTGGATTCTATTGATCAGCTCCAAAATCCCAAACATGTACAGTAGCATCGGACGAACAAGCGACAACATAACGCTCGTCGGCAATAAGCGCGCTGCATTCTCCCACCCTCTCCCGAACGCTATAAAGGTATTGCCCGTTTTCTATATCCCAAACCCTAATCACGCCGCCGGCCGAAGACGAACACACCACTCCGTACCCTCCATTTAAGCACCCTATTACCGAACCGCCCCTCAAAGCGAACCTACAAATCTCCGCTAAATCACCGACCCGCCGAACGCTAGCGGCCCCACGAGCGTCTACCAACAATGCCCTATTGTTGTTGTAGGCATCGAAAAGGCTCACGACGACGTTCCTTTGGAACTCTTCCTCGCCTAAAACGATCCCTTGGTGTTGAAGATCGAACACGACGATCCTAAGGCTCGTGCACGCAACTGCAACGTCGTTGCCGATTACCCTGACCCGCCCGACTAGGTCGGTCAGCTCGGTCAGCGAGTGCCACCCCATTACCGCTTCGGGGTCGGTCAGCGTGCCCCCGACGAAGAGTAGCTCCTCGGTCACGCCGTTCCATATGCGCAACGAGTGGCTAGGCACGCCTGCAATTGCTAGGGTCATTATTAGATCAATGAATAAGCAATATAATAGCGGAAAATACATTTCTTTTTTCTTCCCACGTGCGTTAACAACCCAACTACACTGGATTGTTGCAGCTAATTTAGTAAATTGTTTAGCAGCAGGTAGAGGCTTTAATTAAATGCAATTGGGTTGATTCTAGGATTGAAAAAAAAAAAACAAATTGCAGAACCAGGAGTTGGGTTAGATTATTTTTATTATTTTTCTTCGGTCAGGCAGGTATCCCCACACTACTCCATCACATTCCCCACATTCCGACTAAGTTTACGTCTGAATCGACTCTAAACGTCAACGCCGACTATCTGTTAGATTTAACAGAGACATGCTTTCTTTTTTTTTAATAAGAATTCCATTTCGTGCCAATTTGGAAAACGGTTCGATCAATCTCACCTGCATAAAGGCCCACCCACCACCTATCACACCCCGAGAAGTCGACAAGGACACCGTCGTCCACCACATTGCCCAAATGGGCCCTACGAAGGGGCGGCGCAACGTGGCCACCACCAATGACCGCCGTGTGAATATCCCCGTCCATGGTCGCAAACACCACACGAGCGTCGGATAAAACAATCCCTGAAACAGCGCTAGAGAAGCGGCCCAATCTGCTGCGCTGCTGAGGGTAAAAGGTGGAAAGGTGAACCCTAGTCGAGAGGCTGAACAGTCGAACAGCGCCGTTCGCAAATCCCGCCGCCAGGTGGCGGTCGGAGAGCGCCAGTCGGCGGCAACTGAGGCCGTCATTGTTGTCGTTGTTGTTATCGTCTGTTGGGACGAAGTGTAGGGTTGCGTGGGAATATCTGCGCATGCGAAAATTCGACGCTGTTCTATGGCGGTAAATGTACTCTTCGTGCCAGCTGTCGCTTATTTGGTGCCGACGGTTCCAAACTTGTCGTGTGAGGTTTTGCCATAGCAGCTCCGACCGAGATATGGCCCTCCACGTGGAGCAAACCTGTATACCATAAGAACAAATAGGGGGGTTCAATATGCATCTTTGTAATCAATATACAACTCCATAATTATATATAAACCTTAATATTATATGATGATAGGGGGTAATCAATGTTGATCAACAAGTCCCCAAGATGTATATATATATATTTATTAGAGAGAAAAAACATGCAATTGTCCAAGCCAACAAAGAAATCTAGTGGTGATACTTTGGAAAGGAAATAAAGCTGATTGAAGGGTTGAAGCTACGGCGCGACTAAGGGCCAACGAGTGGCTGGGAAGTATCAAAGAATCAAGGAAACGACAAAGCTATCCTATAAAGTGAGTGTAAGTACATTTAAATACACATAAAATCATTAAAGATAAGCATATTGAGCACTACATTCCATGTGTCGTGCATTGGAAATAACTCTTTTTTCTTCATGCTTAATTGACCGCAATAAACTAATACTGATGGGGGCAGTCTACGATATCACGCTAACCTGCTTTTTAAAAGGTTTTATTTCATGCGTCGGGACGAAATTCAGTAAACAATACAGAGCAATAAAATATATATTATAGCCAAAGCCCAAATTAGACATGAGAATAGACGTGTTCATACGGTTACGGTTACGGTTCACGGTTATGAACCGCCGGTTTACGGTTAATAAAAACGTCTAACAGTAACCGAACCGTGGTAATCACGGTTACGGTTACGGTTTTGAACCGGCCAAGACGGTTACGGTTACGGTTTTGAACCGCCGGTTTACGGTTTTTTTTCTAATTCTTTTGTAGAATTTTCTTTTCTTTTATAATAATTTAAATATAGTAAAAAACTTTGATATTTTTATATAAAATGTAAAAAAAAAAATTTCTATTCCAAGTTAGAATTTATATAATAACCTTCAACATTTGAGAAAAAATTACACCTTAAGTATTAAAAAATATTATGATTAACATTCATTCTTCGATTCGAAAATCTTTGACGGATCGACGTAGGCATAGTTCTAAATATAATGTTTATCACTCAATATTCTTCTAAGTTTTCTAAAGTCAATTTTATAATAGTTGATAAAACAAAAATAAAAATTAAATATGATGAATAAATTATCATTAGATATTATACAAGAGCAATAAAATTATATATTTAATTATTATTTAAAAGACGGTTAACCGCCGGTTATAACCGCCGGATTGCGGTTAGGAAAATGAAGAACCGTAACCGAACCTTCATAATTTACTGTTCGGTTACGGTTTGAACCGTAACCGTTGACCACGGTTAACCGAACCGTTGACCGACGGTTCGGTTACGGTTTGGTTACGGTTTTTCTAACCGTATGAACACCTCTACATGAGAACATCCGAAAACCCTTATTAAAACAACACATTGGGTGTGTGGACGAAAGCATTACATTCGAAATAGAGTACATGTCCATGCGATAAATCATTTATTGTACTGTCAAGATTGCACGGTTCACATAACTAAATGATACCATCACTTACTATAGAAAAACAAAATTTAAGAGAGAGAGAGAGAGAGGGGTATGGTACAGTTGGTCTAAAGAAAGTATGGGGACTAGGGATTAGTCTAGTTCTATTCGGACCTGTCCCATATAGCAGCTAGCTATTATATAGATATATATTACAAAATTCACTTATATGTTAATGTCACTGCTCTGATCAAGAAACTGACATAGCACAGGTTCAGCTTATAGCCTGCTGTCCGTCATCAATTTTTACGAAGGTGAAGAAGAAGATAAGCTAACTCAAGCTGCTATGCTACGCGTGAACAGCAAAAGTACACACACATACAGACAACATGAAAAGAGGAAACACCTTTAGTCAATTACACCATCTCTCATCCCATCTGTCTGTGTTGTGACAAATCAAACAAATTTTTTTCTTGTAAAAAAAAATAACTGATCGATAGACACGCAGCCCACCGTGCTAAAGAAATAAATGAAATAAAAGACAGAAAAAACATTGGAATGTCTAATTCTATATCATTCCTCATTTGAGGGGTTTCTTTATATCCAACGGATATCTATGTGGTTCTTTTTTATATATGAAAAGGATAAAACCTTTTAAACTTCAAAGTTCAAACCTTTCCTTGTTTAGAAATGTCAACCTTTATCGTCAGAAAGAAGATAATAGGCAGGAGATGGCAATTCGCTTATATTTGATAGTAAACGAACAAGAAACACAGTGACAGTTTTGTTTTGTAGAGGAAAAAGAAAAAGGAATTAGAGCTCAGATGGAAGGGGATAAAGCAAAAGTAACCTTTTCAACGTTGAAATCGGAAAACCAAAGACAGTTTCAAAGATGGGCAATAATCTGAACGTAAAAAGTACCCAAGTTTGCACACCTTTTTAACCATTTTGGGAGCAAAAAGACAAATGAAACATGTTGGTATGTTGTAGGGTTTAAGGTGGGCCTATACGGCACATTTCTTCTACAGCTTCAAATTCTCCAAAGTACAACCAAACAATCCAACAACTAAATACCTTGATGCAACAAAAAATTCAAAGGAGATTCACTTGGTACGATGTCCCAACAGATTCACAGAAAAAGCAAACGTTCATGCACACATAAATCTGCAGACAGGGTTTCTATCGAATTTGGGAATGATTAGTCACCGCATATTTCTCAACGAGATTTGGTCAAAGATATGGACCAACCTAATCCAACGCAAGTGGTGAATGATACAACAAAAATTTTCCAAGCCAGCAATCATGAACAAGAAAAGCTTGTAATAACCAAATATTTTTGTTTCCTCTTTGAAAGACAGCAGAATGTATACCAACCTGAAAAATGTTGAACAAAGCCTGCGCTGCGGCCAAACGCCCTATGTTTCTAGAAGCATCAGCAGCAACTTGTAAGGCAAGGGCTTCGACGAAAGGCTCGGGCCAAACGCCATTGCTCGAACGCATTCGACTGCGTGAAGAAGATGGCCTTTCTAATTCCTCAGCACTTTGACGATCATCGCCATCTGATGAATTTGAAGAAGACGATGCTGACATTTTCTTTCTCGTGTATTTATTTGATGTTTCTTTTCTACCCCTGTTAGAGTACTACTGTTGCTTATTAAATATACATAAAAAGAACAAATAAGATGTAACGGAAGATTTGTCGACAAATCTAAGCAGTAAAGATAGATAGAGAGGCACAGTGAGGTGAGGGCCCAAGTGTGGTGAGTTGTCTGCTCTCTTTCGAGTGCCTCGAGTTTTATTATTAGATTTCTTTAAGCAAAAACAACGAGCCGGTCTCAAATTAAACGAGTTAAAATATGGCTACTCTTTTATTCTTATTAAATGAAATTAATTTTTATTGAATAGAGTGAATATTTCTTCGAAAACTTTAGCCAACGGGGAGATCATTTTTATTGTATGCATCAAAATTTCAGTAACTGTTTATAATAAAACCTTCTGCATCAACATGATATAAAACAGAATGAAATTTTAGTTGAGATAATATTATAGAGTAGTTTGATGAATGGACGTGGCATAGTTTTCGATGAATATTTGAATTATGCTTGCTACCTATTTTAGTTATCTTTAAACAGATAAAAATATTTGCAACTCTAAAATTAAAAAATCATAATCCACACTTTTCCCCAAACCCTAAAAAGAAAAAGAAAAAAAACAATAATCTAGGCTTTTCATTTATAGTTGCAATTTTAGCTTATATGCCAAAAGATGATGTACCTACAGATAATGATAGATTTATATACAAATTCCCTTTAATATATACTACATATATATAGTTACAGATAATGTATTTTTATATATTCGAAATAGAGCCACGACCACCACTTGTACAAGTTGCCGCTTGTTTGTAAAGACTGGATTTTTATTGTTTATAAATGAGATGTATCTCATCTTTTTCTTTCCAACAGTACTGCACATGGGAAAGTGGAAAAATAATAAAATTTGTTTCCCTCTCCTACTTGGAATGCGTTATTTCTCGCAGGTTGATCTTATCTAGTAATATTTATGTCCAGATAGCTTAGTTCTTTCACATCTATGATTTAGTTAAAATCGAACCTCCTAAGTTATATATACTTAAGATTCTTCCTAGGCAAGCATATAACTATTTATATTACATTAACTTCGGGTCACAACGCACAAGGCTTTTTCATGGTTGGCATTTGGCAATTAGCAATTAGCATAGACCCTAGACTCCGTCCATCGGCCTTCCAAATTCCACCACCGAAAAAAATGGAGAGAGAAGGAATAATTCAAAAATTAAATAGAAGCAAGTGGGGCCCAGTTAAAATGGCATGGTTAAGTCTAATCAAGAAAAACTTCGGTCTACGCAAGTGAAATCGGAGAATAATGAAAGTGAAGCTTGTTTCTTGTCATTTTTTAGTAAACAATTCATAGACATTTTATTATATGAAAGTACAGATTTTTTTCTGACAACTTATGCTGACATGGCATGAAAAGGACGTTGCTGAGAAAGAGCGAGTCTCAGGTCTCCTTGACAGCTACTATGTAAAATAAGGCTACGTTTGCTTTATAAGATAAATTTAGAAAATGAATTACAAAATAGTTAGTACTACACAGGGGTAGTAAATAGGTCCGTTTGGCACGCATTCGGTTTAATCCGTGTAATAAACGAGTTGATAATTTCAATCTTGACCTCACGTGCGTGTTGAAATATTGAACCATAACCCAACATGTTTTAACCCAATATAACTAGTTAACCCGTCAACCGGTTTAAAATTTAAAAAAGGGAAAATAACCTAGTAATCAGAATTATAAATCAAATTAAATAAAACAATAAAAAAACAACGCATAAAAATAAACAACAATTATAATTCAAATAATACAAGTCATATAATTAAATAAAGCAGTTTATTTATTAATATTAGGGATATTTTTAATAATTTATATTATTCGGGTTAAATGGGTTGATTTCGTTTGATTTCGTGTTGAACATTCGAACCCTAACCTTACCCACTTAATATTCGGGTTGGGTTCGAGTTTACCCTTTTACTTAACAGGTTGAAAATGCTAATCCAAACCTGCTATTTTCGGGTCCAGTCGTGTCGGGTTGGCGGGTCGGATTGGTTTTTAGCAACTCTAGTAATACATAGTCTCATGTTTGGTTTAATAAGATGAAGCCCGGAAAAATTGTTAAATCCAAAAAATATCAAACGGGCCTTTTCGTTTTAATTAATCTGTATATAAAGTTGTAGTTTGTGGTTATGTAAAGTTCTTTGTCTTACTAAGGAGTTTGACTAGTATATGTAAATTATTTAAGGTTATTTTATGAATTAAAAATCTTTTTATTTTGAAAATTTTGGTATTAATAATCCATCTTATTATGGCCCAAAGAGTTTGAATTGACTAAAAATTCCAAAACATCGAATTAACGAGTTACGAGACACGCATGGTAAAAATCCTCCATGTGAATGGTATAGAAGGTATGATACCGATACGATACGAAATTTCGGTATGATACCGTTTCAAAATTTAAGGTATATCGAAATTTTAGTATAGTGTTGGTATGATTTTTTCGATACCAAAATTTCGATACTGTATACGGTATTACAGTTTTGGTACGGTATACCGTACCGAACCACCCCTAATTCTAATAAATGAATTGTGAATAGTAGGAAAATCTCGTAGTATGATATTTTTATACTGTTATTAACAATTGATAATACAATAATCTTTAGTCTATTTTTTACTACATAAATGACATCATATTTCATTTAATATACATGAAGTACGCAACAGGATGTAAGAGAGGTGGGCCATTTCAATACATAATATTAAAATACGCAACACGTAGTCAAATGAACTCAATATGGGACGCAGGAAAAATGTCTGAAAACCCGACATTATCGTCTAATTAGCGTTTAATGACCAAAATGTTATGACCATTTACCTAAAAAGGGATGCACTCTATGTATATAATCATCCGAAAAGGTATTATGCGTAATAGCTTATGTGTTCGTAGTTGTTTGTATGGAAATTATGTAATTAGAGCAAAGGAAGAGGGAATTGTTTCGCTCGTGTGTTAAATTGATTGATTAGGGAGAGAGATATAGAGAGAGCTCTGAACTCAATCTGATCTCTTCCTACCTCTGAAATTTCCCTCATAAAATATAGAAAGGGACAATAAGCTGTATACATCATGGCATCTGAAATTTCCTTGGAACAGATTAAGAATGAAACAGTTGACCTCGTAAGTTCATTACATGCATGTCGCAATGCATATCTGCATGGCGAGAGATTTTGACGACTTATCAACCATAATTCTATTTTTATTGATATATAGGAAAATATACCCGTGGAAGAAGTGTTCAGCCATCTAAAATGCACAAGGGAAGGTTTGAGCTCAGAAGAAGGAGCCAAGAGGTTAGACATCTTCGGGCCAAACAAGCTGGAGGAGAAGAAAGAGAGCAAATTCCTCAAGTTCTTGGGCTTCATGTGGAATCCTCTCTCATGGGTCATGGAATGTGCTGCCGTCATGGCCATTGTCTTGGCCAATGGAGGGGTACGTAATCACCCAACGATCGAATACCTTGGACTTTGTTGGTCGAATCTCGTACGACGCCTTTTTTTCTCGTATTCTTTTCTTTTCTCACGAGAGTTCAATTGAAATTGAATGTAATACAGGGTAAGCCCCCGGATTGGCAAGACTTTGTTGGTATTGTGGTGTTGCTTATCATCAATTCGACCATTAGTTTCATCGAAGAGAACAACGCAGGCAACGCTGCTGCAGCCCTGATGGCCGGCCTTGCCCCTAAGACGAAGGTTCAGCGTGTCCTTTTTCTTCTTGTGTAAGGTTTTTCGGTAGAAATTAAATCCTTTTTAATGATTCATTTAGGTTTTGCGAGACGGTAAGTGGAGCGAGCAAGAAGCGGCTATATTGGTCCCGGGAGACTTGATAAGCGTGAAGTTGGGCGACATCATACCGGCCGACGCTCGTCTATTGGAGGGAGATCCCTTGAAGATCGACCAATCAGCCCTCACCGGAGAGTCTCTTCCCGTCACGAAACACCCCGGGGACGGCGTCTACTCAGGTTCCACATGCAAGCAGGGCGAGATCGAGGCCGTCGTCATTGCCACTGGAGTCCACACATTCTTCGGAAAGGCCGCACATCTCGTAGATAGCACCAACAACGTCGGCCACTTCCAAAAGGTAATAATAGAATAACCAACACGCAATAATTTTACGATGACAATTTTATATGATGCATGGTACACAGTCCAAGGATGGCAAAAATGTCCAGTTTAGACCCATTTGAAGATCCAATGGATCTGAGTTGGATCATGCTGCAGATACGAGCCTGACTTATGCCAATTAGCTAACCGAGTCAGGGTCTAAATCTAAGTGGCTCTACCCATTGCCATCCGTTTTTCCTCAGGTTTTGACGGCCATCGGAAACTTCTGCATATGCTCCATAGCCATCGGGATGATCATCGAGATAGTGGTGATGTACCCAATCCAAAGGAGGAGCTACAGGGACGGGATTGACAACCTCCTCGTCCTCCTCATTGGGGGAATCCCCATCGCCATGCCCACAGTCCTCTCCGTGACGATGGCCATCGGGTCCCACCGCCTGTCCCAGCAGGGAGCCATCACGAAGAGGATGACGGCCATCGAGGAGATGGCCGGGATGGACGTGCTGTGCAGCGACAAGACGGGAACCCTAACACTGAACAAGCTCACCGTCGACAAGTCACTCATCGAGGTCTTTTCCAAGTCGAACATGGACACGGATGGGGTCATCTTGCATGCCGCTAGGGCTTCGAGGATCGAAAATCAGGATGCTATCGATGCTTCGATCGTTAACATTCTGAGCGATCCCAAGGAGGCGAGGGCGGGGATCACTGAAGTGCATTTCTTACCCTTCAACCCAGTGGAGAAGAGGACCGCTATCACTTACTACGACTCGACCGGGAATTGGCACAGAAGTAGCAAGGGTGCCCCCGAGCAAGTAAACACAAACAAACTGATGATGCTAAAAATTTATTATATCGTGCGATTATATGATAATGTTCGGCTTTGACATCTTAATTATGTTGCTGACGTTTAGATCATCGAGCTATGCGCCCTCAAGGGGGCTGAATTGAAGAAGGCTCACGAAATCATCGACAACTTTGCTAACCGCGGCCTCCGTTCCCTTGGAGTCGCACGACAGGTGAGTTGGCATAATGATTGTTATGATGTTTTCTTAACATGATGATTCAGATATGGTACGAAATAATAACTTTTTTCTGTTACTTCAGACGGTACGAGAGAAATCCAAGGAGAGCGGGGGGTGAGCCTTGGGAATTCGTAGGTCTGTTGCCCTTGTTTGATCCCCCGAGACACGACAGTGCCGAGACGATCCAAAAGGCCCTCGAGCTCGGCGTTAACGTCAAGATGATCACGGGTGATCAGCTCGCCATCGGTAAGGAAACGGGGCCGTAGGCTCGGGATGGGCACCAACATGTACCCCTCTTCGTCCCTCCTCGGCCAGTGCAAGGACGAGTCAATCGCCTCCATCCCCGTCGAAGAACTCATCGAGAAGGCCGATGGTTTCGCCGGAGTATTCCCAGGTACTACTAAAACTTGTAAGAGTAGCCGTAAATCCACATTTCATTCAATCTCAACAGAAACTAGCCATTGCAATATGATCAAACTCAATCTCATATCGGATAATCTGAACAAGTATGACTTGTATATAAGCTTCCCCTCTATTGCCAATCGATTTTAGGGTGGAACCCCACAGGGCATATGGGTTTGATAATGATTTTATTAATTCGATTACTACAGAGCACAAGTACGAGATCGTGAAGAAACTCCAAGAACGCAAGCACATATGCGGCATGACTGGGGACGGTGTGAACGACGCCCCAGCGCTGAAGAAGGCGGACATAGGCATAGCGGTGGCCGACGCGACGGACGCGGCGAGGAGCGCCTCGGACATAGTGCTCACGGAGCCGGGGCTCAGCGTGATCATCAGCGCGGTGCTGACGAGCCGAGCCATATTCCAGAGGATGAAGAACTACACCATATACGCCGTCTCCATCACCATACGTATCGTCATGGGATTCATGCTCATCGCACTTCTCTGGAAGTTCGACTTCTCCCCATTCATGGTTTTGATCATCGCCATACTCAACGACGGGACCATCATGACCATCTCTAAGGATAGGGTCAAGCCTTCGCCTCTTCCCGATTCTTGGAAGCTAAGGGAGATATTTGCCACTGGCGTCGTTCTTGGGACCTATATGGCCGTTATGACCGTCGTCTTCTTCTATCTAGCATCTGACACGGACTTCTTCACCGTAATAATAATAATAATAATAATAATAATAATAATAATAATAAAAAAGATCCAAGTTCTCGATTTTTCTCTACGTACTGTGAGAGTAATAAATTTCCCTTTATTTTTTGATTAGGAAAATTTTAAGGTGAAGCCGATTAAAGGCAACCCAGATGAGCTGACCGCGGCACTTTACCTCCAAGTGAGCATTATAAGCCAGGCTCTTATCTTCGTCACGAGGTCACGAAGCTGGTCTTTCGTCGAGCGCCCCGGGTTTTTGCTTGTTATTGCTTTCTTGCTAGCCCAGTTGGTAAGCTAAAACTAAAACTCCATAACCCTTTTATTTATTTTTGGCTTGTGAGGATCAATGTTACAATACATGTACATATATATGTATGTAAATAGGTTGCGACAATCATTGCGGTTTACGCAAACTGGTCGTTCGCGAGAATTCAAGGAATCGGATGGGGCTGGGCGGGAGTTATTTGGATCTTCAGCATTGTCACTTACTTCCCGCTCGATATTCTCAAATTCATCATCCGTTACGGATTGAGCGGCAAAGCTTGGGATTCCATGATCCAGGGCAAGGTATTATATTTCTTATTAATAAAATGTTATATATATATCCACAAAATTAACCCTATTCACTCCATCCATATGCATAATAATAATGATAATTTGATGTGCTCCTTTTTATTACACAGACTGCTTTCACGACGAAGAAGGATTACGGAAAAGGCGAGAGAGAAGCGCAGTGGGCATTGGCTCAGCGCACTCTTCACGGCCTAACAACAACCGACGGTGCTGCTGCTTCCCTCATGCACGACAAGAATTACAGGGAGCTGTCGGAGCTCGCAGAACAAGCCAAGAGAAGAGCTGAAGTTGCCAGGTAATACATACACATACGTATATATATGGATCTCCATATTACATTGCATGTAATAGGTTATGTTATAAACGAGACAATTTAATTAATGTTGTTTGTCTTAGGTTGAGGGAGCTTCACACACTGAAGGGACATGTGGAGTCGGTTGTGAAGCTCAAGGGATTGGACATTGAGACCATCCAACAACATTATACTGTTTAACTGAATGAGATATGAAAGTTGACCATGATCGATATACTATGCATGCATGTTTATGTATATACAAGTGACCATCAAGTTTCTCTGTATGGTCATGTCAAAAGATGCGTCTTAAATTCCCATTTTTTTGTGCGTTATATATTTTTTTTTTCATGTTTTTTGTTGTATGTGATATGTTAGAATGAAACATAAACACAATTATTGTATCCTTTCATTACGATTCCCGTGTAAGAATTCTAGAAAAAAAATTGTTGCTTACACAACACCTTTCATCAAGTTCCACCCAATATATGGCGCTAAGTGTACCTCGGAAAGTTGTCACTTACCAACCTAGTTAAATCATCGCCAATCAATAATCGAATTCACTTCTTTTGGAAAGTGACCATACCAATAAAAGCTACCATACGACTGGCTAAACCAGCAAGAATCAACAGAGACAAACGAAGAGCCCAATGATGAACGTTATACCCATACTTTTGAAGCAAACCACACCGTGTTAGTAGCCACACGCCGTAGTATCTAGAGAAAAGGAAAAAAAAAAGAAAAAGAAATCAGCGCCACTCTTCTTTAACTAAGAGAAGAAGAGTAAGACTACCGTTCTGCGTTTGCAATGACGAACGCTTCGAGCGCCCACTTTGGGTAGCAAAAGTTGGCCAATTCTTTCACAAACCTGCTCGAATTCAGCTGGGTTGCAAGGAGAGTCAGCACCACTGGGAGCAGGACTGAAGCCTGTGTAATAAAAGCCGCAATTTAGAGTGTAAAGTAAGAAAAAGGACAGGAAATTTTCTTTTCTTTTTGTTTTTTTTTTTGGGTTATTACCAGCTGGGAGGGACTGGGATCGAGAAATATGGCGAGGGCGTAGCCTATGCCAGTTACGCAGTAGACGAGGCAGAGCAAAACTGCATAGTTAAAGGCGAACGTGGATCTTGGATAGCTGAAGAAATAAAACATGGAGAGGTATACGACGGGCTTTATTGCTATGTTGAAAAGGTCGACGGTGTCCTTGGACGCAAAATGGGCAAGGCTGCTAATCCCCGAAGCACTTTCTCTCCAGTACTGTAATCTGTCTTGCGAAAATGACCTCAAAGCCGCAATTTTGCACAAAAGGGCTTGAAACCAAAAAACAAAAACAGGATGATAAGCATTTCCACATTTGCACATTTGCGTAATAATGGTCTCTGAGGAGCTTACAGACGGCGATTATTGTGTAGGTATAAGCTCCAAAACCAAACGTATTGTCGCTCGCTTTGGTAAGCGATCCCAAGCAGGCGCCGGCTATCAACAGAATCAGATAATCGGTTGCTTGCCCTTTGGCATCTCTGAATCGCTGCTTCCCCACTCTGCTTAGAGAAACCGTTCTTAGTAGGGAGAACTAAAATAATAGTAAAATAAGAGCCAGTTTGACCAACCTCCCAAGAAAGTACTTGTACTGTAAGAGAACATTGGGAGTTTTTCGATAGGACAAGTCCGTCGATTTTAAGAAGTTGTGCCTAATCATGTCCCTTTTCTTCTCCACGTTAGCCCTAACATCTTGCCAAACTTCACCAGCAAAAGATTGTTCCTCGGCGACAGAATCATGAAAATCATTGCCGTGATTATTGTGAACTGAGTTTGGGGTGGACACGGCTGACCCGAGACTGCTTATGCTCATGTCGGGAGGGATAGGATAACCTTTGTGAATCATCCATCTCACGGGCAGCTCTGTGTAATGAACCCCCCGAGCTTGAACTGGTCTTGACCATCCCCTCAAGAATATCGATGAAATAATCGGGCGGGTTTATTCTTTCGGGCACAACTATGCCCAAGGAAGAAAAAATACTCTTCTACCTTTTTCGCAGGGCCGTGGTAGACTGTTAATCCTCCTTTCGCCAGAAGTATTAAGTCGTCAAACATCTGAAATAACGTGTAGCTGCAGCAGACACAAATTAAGGTAACATAAACGAAAAAATAAGAAGACAACATAGATATGTGTTTCTTCGGTTATTACCTTGGTTGGTGAACGACCATGCAAATGTTTACCCCTTCAAGGGCTTCTCTCCTAAGGCTCGAAGCAGTAATTGAGAAGATGAACTGTCTAAGCCAGAAGTTGGTTCGTCTAAGAACAAAAGCGAAGGTTCCATCACTAACTCAACGCCAACATTGACTCGTTTCCTTTGACCACCTGAGATTCCTCGTTTCTCTACTGTTCCAACTAAGGAGCCTCGTATAGCCTGCAACCCCAGCGAGTCGATGACCCTTTCGACGATAAGTACCTTTTCTGGCTTCTGTAAATCTGCAGGGAGTCTTTAAGCATGTAAACCGTAAATGCATTTTCTTCGAACCGTCGTAATTTTGATTTATAGCTAACAAGTAGTTAGCTTGTTGGACTCAAAACAAAAATAAGAATGGAGTTTTCTTTGGTCAACTAAGATCCAATTCTAGAAAGAATCTAAAGTAGCCGATGACTCTTTTTTTTAGCTAGATTCCCATTACTGAACTACCAAAATCCCGTTTTCACTAAAAATCCCCATTGTGTCGCATTCTAACCAATCTTTCGATGGGATTTGATTCTAGTTTTATGCTTTCAAGATAATAAATAATGTACGTAAAATTGGATACCTGCATCTCGCGCTGAACCAGAGATTCTCCTCCACGGTTAAATTTCCATGCACTATATCATCTTGAGGCACGAAACCGATGATTTTTCTGTAAGAATGAACAGAAACTGATTTCCCATTAATCAAGATCATGCCACTAACATTACACCCGTGTGCTTTTCCAGCCAAAGCTGAAAGAAAAGTCGTTTTTCCAGCCCCTGAAGGTCCCATGGTGGCTGTAATACGACCAGGCCTTATCTTCCCGGTCACACACCTAAGGAGCTTTTTATGCTTAGCCTTGAGAGTCACCGTTAAATCCTTGAAAGCAATTTCGATCAAAGGTCTCTTTCGAATATCTGTGCTCGTAGCCATTGAGAGCACGCCCGAGAAGGTGAGGTTCTTGTTTTGCTGCTGCATGGCCTTTTCTTTCTCGAGCTGAGAGTATGCGTACTTAAAGATCTGACTATGTGTGTGGATTTCCTTTTCCTTTTGATGATTCTTTTTCTTGATATTTTTCGACTTGGGGTCCAAATGGCTGGCCTCGAAGCTGCTCAAATCACCTTCCTTGAAATCTATCACGTCCACGTAATGACTGGGCTCTGTTTTCTTTTTCTCGAAAGATATCTGAGACGTTGAAGGGCTTAATCCATCTGCGATTTCATTCGCCGAATCATCCAATATTTTCGCTCGGTCAGAGTCTGCTGGTGCTTTCCTGGAAAACCTACCAGACAGTGAGGAACTCAGTTCGATGGCGTGCTTTTTAGCTGCTTCTTTGGCTGCTTGCCACCTGGCACGTGCACGGTTCTTCTCCCTTACGGTTCTTGCAGCTGCTTCTCTGTACTTGGCATATCTCCTTTCTCGGGTGGTAAGAATTTGGTCAGAACAGTTGTATATTATAAGCAGAATAGTGCTTAATGCAGCCTGCAAATTGAGTTGGAGCAAATACAGTATTACATACTGATCGACCTTCTAACAAAAGATTATGTTGATAACTACTTACAATAAGCATAACTCCATAGGCATGGATATTTTGACTCGCAGTTCTTGAGTCACATGTGGTCAGCCTGAAGCATCCTACAATGTTTATTTAGAGATTTAGGACAAGACAAAGAGTATCAATATCAACTGAAATCTGCATATACAAATTGAATTTCTTGATACGGAAGTTTGAAGAAACTTACGCTGCTGGTTCGTGGAACCCATCGGGCAGTAATTCCTGGCAATATTTGGCGTCGACATTAAAACGAATGGATCGAAATATTGATTTTCTCGTTATATGTAACCCCATAGAAGGCCAAATGCAATCAGAAACTTTTGGACTGCAAAAAGAATGACACTCACTCACCCACTGCTGCAAGTTCTGCTCTCAGTGGTGGTCGGGCAATATGAACCAGCAGAACAGAAAATCTCACTATTACTTCGAACGTCTCCCCAAATATTTGCCCCACCGCAGGTACGGTTCGATTCGGGCGGAATTTGGTAAGAGTACCTAATGAACACGAGTTTCAAACGAAAAAAACTTATTGCAAGTTTCCCGAATATGATGCAAGAACAGACGCAAGGTGAAAGTTTTGACTTACGGGTCACATCTGCCAGTGTCCTTGTTTAAGGTAGCAACAGGGCAGTACGAACCCAATGGACATGCTATAAAGAGCGAAAGAAAGAAAAAAGAAGATCTTACGATGACGAAGTATTTCGAGTGATTAGATTTAAAACACAAAGAGAGATGATCGACTTACGGATCATACAACTGATACCAATCGGGCAAAAGAAACCGTCACAGCACGATTGGCAATCTGTTCCTCGAGGAGGAACGTATTTGGATTCTTTTAAGTCAACTTGAATATCATCGTCTAGGCTACAAGCCCAGCCAGGATCGCATCCATTGTTCCAAAAGGAGGCATTGCAGTTGATGTTAGGCCGAAGGTTCCCTTCCTGCAAATTTTTTAAGTAAATTTGCACTTCTGCTGCTGTACACAATCGGCGCGTTACATCTGCAATTCAGACAAGAAGTTGGGGATTGCTATAAAATTGTACGGCCGAGACATCATACTTAGTTTCAAGAATGGCAAGCTGAGGTCACGATCAATCACAAGCTTTTATTACGTGTTAATGTGCAGCGATCAGAATGCAAACACGATTATGTTTCTTCATTCTTGGCACACAAGGGAAAGCACAAGTTAATGATACCTAAAACATGTCAAAGAATTAACTCAAGTCAACCATGGTTGAATCAGAACTCATCTATCCGGCATCAAAGTATGATAAACAGATTCAAATATTGTGAAGCTTCATCAGAAAAGAGAAAATGGAACAAAACGGATAATCGAACAAATCGAACAATCATTTGAAATTCCATCAAAGAAGCTGAAGTTTTTGACTACTGAAACAAAACAGAGAACAAGGAAGAAGAAGAGAAGAAGAGCATACCCCCTCCAGTTCTGACTAGACAAGAAGTCAAGAAACTCAAATCTGAAGAATAGTTGAAAGCTGTGTTCCACTCAGCTTTCCTGCGCATCACCATACAAAGAAAAGGGTAAAAAATGCACATGTAGAAGACGGAATCAATCAAGTTCCCATCAGAAAGGAAAAAAAAAAAGAAAAAGATGGGATTTTCATCCCATTCCACAAAGAAATTAAAGTAGATCAAGAAGGAACATTTACGGATCCTTAACGCAGTAGCTGTAATCTTGGACAAACTTTGTGGACAAAATATCATTGGTGAGATTTTCCAGACCACTGTAAGCTACTTGTGAAGAATAGGGCAACTGGGGTGGGCTCAGCTCATTAATCTGGCACTGCACCAACTGCAGGGAGACGAACTGGAGCAGAACTACAAAGGAACTTAAATGCAATGCGTTCTTGAGCCTATTCTTGCTCATTGTCCCCAAAGATCTCTCTATGGGACAATACTAATGAAGATGTTTCTTTTTTCGCCTTTTGACGGTGAGACTTTTGAAGATGGGCAGAAAGAAACGCGTCCCAGTAATTCTTTTTTCACTTCGCAAGTTTCATCTGTAACTACAAATTGGACAAGTGACAACGTGGGAAGAACATGATAGCTTAAAACATTTCTGTCTTCGTTTATGGGAAGTGCAGATAACGAAGGAAGAATTTGCCAAGTGGAAGATTATTATTGTTATTATTATTTGTCGAATCTGTTTTCCGGCCGTGTTCGATTGTTACAAAAAATTATCCATATCCCTAGTTTTGAAGCCGGTCATAATAAGAAAGAAGGGAGAATTGAATGAGAAAATTTTGATACTGTTCTGTCAATTTGTATCTTAAATAACTGATAACGATATCCAAATATTAAATTACTTCTTGTTAGTTGTTAGTTATTAATTATGTTGAAAGACTTCTCAAGATATTTTGTAGAAATGGAAGGCACGACAAGAGAATTTCGGTATTGGTCATTATATAATGAATTATACTCCAATAACAATCATTAAAATACAAGACCTGGTCAAGGTTTCATTTTCCCTGCAATAATAAAGGTGCTTGGGGTCTCTTTCCCGAAACGAGAGAGAATAAATAAATATGGGCGAAAGAGATGAAATCGAAGATTGGTTTCATCGATCTAATCAATTTCGCGATTGTCGACATGAATCAATTTTGACTTAAGACTACTTTTTTTTTTTTTTTTTTATCCTTTTTATCATTATTATTAGCTTCAATTTATGTAAAAAGAATAAAAGATTGGGGCAACTTCAATTCAATCCCCCTATCAACTAACTCCTCATTCCATATTATTTATTAGCAGCTCCCTAAATCAAAACAATCTTACACATAACTCTCCATGTGCGATTTTGCCCCTCTATATTTCCACATCCTTATCCAAACTTGTAATACCAATATATGTATGTTTGTAGTACCAATGTATAGATGTCGTGGTACCATTCCGTGAGTCCCATGGACGATTTTGCCCCTCTACTAATTTCTACACCATTATATTTCTTACCCAAACTTGCAGTACCAATAGACGTATGTTTGTAGTACGAATGTATGGATGTTCGTGGTACCATACTGTGAGCTAGTGTAGTACCATACGTAAGTTACTTGTAGTATCTTTTCCGTACCACAATCGCAACTCTTACCCTAATTGTATACATATATTTGTAGTACTAATATATAGATGTTCGTGGTACCGTGTCGTAAGCTAGTGTGGTACCATGAGTATGTTACTTGTAGTACCAATATATATGGTAACAGTCACGGACCAAAAATAATTCTGATGGCGTCGAAAAATTCCTTACCCAAACTTGAAGTACCAATATACGTATGGTTGTAGTAAACACTGTATAGATGTTCGTGGTACCATAACGTGAGCTAAATTATTTTTGGTCCGTGACTGTTACCATAGATATTAGTACTACAAGTAACCTACTCATGGTACCACACTAGCTTACGATACGGTACCACGAACATCTATATATTGGTACTACAAATATATGTATATTGGTACTACAATTTAGGGTAGGAGTTGCAATAGTTAAGCACATGGTACGAAAAAGATACACAAGTAACCTACGTATGGTACTACACTAGCTCACGGAATGGTACCACGAACATTCATACATTCGTACTACAAAAATACGTATGTAACGTATTTTCTTTTTATTCGAATATCAAATAATCAGAAAAATAGTACAAATGAAATTTGATAAGATTTAACGGGCTCTATCTCTACTTATTCCTCTGATTCTTCACTCTATAAAAATTTTAAAGACTTTAGAAGTCTCTTAATCTTCAAGACTTCTTGACTTGGGCTTTCTTCGTGGGCCGTTGGGCTTGATCACGAACTTAGCGTCTTAGCGAAAACTTCTTAAATGTGGACATTTCTTATCTTAGTAGGCTTTTGGGCTTGATTACGAAGGTGACAATTAGACTTGCTATTTGTCGAAAATCGTTTGCTCGAACGTTTCTTCGTGGGCCTTTTGGGCTTGGTCACGAAGCTAACACTTGGACTTGATATTTTCGAAAAGACGGGACTTGGGCTTTGAACCGTACACTTCCAAGAGACTCGCACGGGTCTTGAGTGTTGAACCGCACGCTTCCGAGAAACTCGCACGAGCTTTCCTCGTTGCAACCGTGTGATTATGAGAAACTCACACGGGTCTTTGAGCGTTGAACCGCGCGCTTCCGAGAAACTCGCACGGGC
Organism: Craterostigma plantagineum; assembly: GCA_027422505.1. NCBI lineage: Eukaryota > Viridiplantae > Streptophyta > Magnoliopsida > Lamiales > Linderniaceae > Craterostigma > Craterostigma plantagineum. The sequence continues at coordinate 25,883,825 of JAPQWV010000003.1, read as the reverse complement.
TTTTCTCGTTGCAACCATGCGATTATGAGAAACTCGCACGGGTCTTTGAGCGTTGAACCGCGCGCTTCCGAGAAACTCGCACGGGATTTTCTCGTTGCAACCGTGCGATTATGAGAAACTCGCACGGGTCTTTGAGCGTTGAACCGCGCGCTTCCGAGAAACTCGCACGGGCTTTCCTCGTTGCAACCGTGCGATTATGAGAAACTCGCACGGGGTCTTTGAGCGTTGAACCGCGCGCTTCCGAGAAACTCGCACGGGCTTTCCTCGTTGCAACCGTGCGATTATGAGAAACTCGCACGGATCTTGATGAACGTCTTCGAATTTTAACTATGAACACGAAGAACTTCGTTGAGAGAATTTCCGAGTGCTATCAAAGACTTACTTCTAATTCTCTCGAAGTTCCGTATTCTCTTTGCTCTCTGACTTGTGATTTCTGAATTCTGAATCCCCATATTTATAGGCGTAGAGAATTCTCAATAATGAAAAATATAATTTTTTGGAATGATTTCATCCATATTTAGGTTGATTTTATCCATATATGGTTTTATCTTGATTTGATTTAATTTATTCCATATTTGGCCTGATTCTTTCAATATTTTCCGATTTCATGATATTTGATTTGATTTATTTACTTATTTAGCAAATCTCTACAAGGCTTTCCTTATGTTGATTTTTGAATTAAAGGAATATATTATCAACACTTATGGTAATAGTTTATTAATTAAGTTAACTATTTATTAATTTGAGATTATTTTATATATCTCAATAAATAGTAATTCAATAAGTGACTTTATTTTATTTCTTGAAATTATTTCATTAAATCCCAATAATATAATAGACAATTAATTTTTAATTGTCTACAACGTACAGTGGTACTGCAAGTTTGGATAAGGAAATAGAAGGGTGTGGAAATTAATAGAGGGTCAAAATTGTCCATGGGCTCACGGAATGGTACCTATACATTGGTACTACAAACATACGTATATTGGTACTACAACATCCGTTGTGTGTTGACAAGGATTTTGGTAATATTGTTGTCTTATAAGGCTAAAATGGTTCATTATATAGGTATTAGGTAGTTATGTGATTTAAAAGTTTGAAATGGGGAGTTTGAAGATAAATGAATTGGAAGGGGGGAGTTAGTTGATTAATAGTTTGGGAGTAAGAATTTATGTGGAGATTTGTCTAAAAGATTAGACGCGTGATATAAATAAGCTGGATGATGTTAGTGAGATGAGTAGGTCTAGTCCATCAAGTGGATAATTAACATCTCCCAAAGTCGGTTTTTGTTTCGAAACTTGGGCTCTTTGACCATCGACTCCTAACGGTACAAACCCTTACACAAGTGCATGAAATCATATCTCCTACAATTACTCCACCTCCATGCCCAAATGATCAGATCCGTTGAATTTTAAATCCTCTGGTTCAATTTTTTTTTTTATTTATGAATTCCTTTAATTTTATATTCCGCCAAATCACAAATCATTGTTATTTTATGTGATTTATAAGATAAAAGTAAATAAAGACATCCAATTTATTCCTTGTTTTTTGATGATCAATTTGATATCCCTATCATATATTTTTCGATAATCATAAGAATCATTTTAACAAAGTGGACAGGAAATGAAACAGAGATTATGAGACATATGATTTCAACCGTGGGACCGAACTTAATATAGTGTGGTGACTGCGTTGGTGTTGTTGGTCTTGTGGGAGGGGGGGTGGGGTGGGGGGGGGGGATAAAAAGAAAACGAGATTGGACCAAAATAATCTAAGACTTAAGATAAATATATTTAGCACTCGAGTTGAGCTCAGAACCAAGAATGAAACGGGCAGAACTAAGACAGTTTAGTAGACGTGAGTCCAAGTATCGATGCACGATGACAGTTCAGTTAATTTTAAAATGTTATTCGGAATTTTAATTTAGTCGACTAAGTAATCACAAACAAGTAAATCAACAAATATATTTAAATAACGTTTTTCAAATCAATCGACGACAACATCATCAAGGCACATGCTCGACACGAATAATCCTACATCTTGATGCAATCAATCATATCTAGTCAATACGAATCTCAGTCAAGGTAGAATTTCTGAAACTAACTGCTACTCGTTTGTCCTTCTATAGTAAGGTTGCAAATTAATCTAAATTTTTTGTTCGATTCGAGATTCAGTTCGAAATTTGAGATTCCAATTCGAATAATCATATACGAGCAGAATAAAAATAGCTTTTTGATGCGAATAATTTTCGAGTATAAATACAAATATCAGAGTATTCGATTCGATTTGAAAATTCAATATATATTTAAATATACCATATTATAATTTGATATATATATATATTTTAAATATAGCATACCTTAATTCAATATATATCTTAAATATAATATTTTTTATTAAATAAATATAATATTATTTATATTTTTAGTAAATGAAAAGATAAAAAATAAAATACTTTCATATTCGATAATTCGAATATTCAACTCGAATATTTCCAAATACGAATATGAATCAATTCTATGATCGAATAATAATACATTATGAATATATTTGAATTATTAATAGAATACGAATAGATATTGTGATATCCGACTAGATTCGATTCGTACCCCATGCTATAAACAATCCTAATCAATAGAGAACCAATCTTTATATGTCTATCTGACAATAATTTCTATGCACGCATAAAATTCTCCGAATTTCAACGCTTCGGCGCCCAAGATCTCGGACCACACAAGAAACTGGGTCCATCTCTGTTCGGTTTTACGTAGTGGTATCAACATATTATCCTAATCGGTTTAATCACTTTGTCCGTCAATAAAAGATCCTACATATCTTCATCAGGCACATGCATGGCATTAAAACCAAACAAAGAATATTAACTTAAATCATATGATTAAATGCCGAAAAGGAATGAAAATGTAATGATACGCGTCGGAGCATTGTACATTAGCTTTGCATATCGTACCATCACAATTTTTTTTTCTTTTCCACACCGAATTCTACATACCAAACGCCGAGTTCTTTGTGAGACTAGTTTAAACGAGTGAAGTCTCATTAACAACCGATCATCCGATACTCGAACTCTGCTACGATACGAATTTTCCATCTTATTCCCATCTTGAGGATGTCTTCCTTGCACAAATCTGGGATGGCGTTTGATTTGAGGATCTACTCAAGTAAGAGAGTCAGAAACCACGAAACAACTAATGACATATGCTGGGATGGCTTGGACCTCAGTTTTCGCTCAACTTCTCGGACCACCTCTAATCCTATTCCTAACCCGATCTTTGATGAATGAGAATATTTCAGATTTTTTCTTCGTCGTTGGAGGGATTTTTTCCAGCCCAAGCCAATATAAGCTTGTGGGGTTCTCTCTAAGAACAATTCGGAATAGAGTAAGTTAGACCACAAGCTTATTAGAAGCTCTAAAGTTTTTAAACATATACAATGTGAGACTTGCATTTTAAACCTAACAGTCGTGATAGATGGTAGGCCTCAATATTGACGGCTGGACGTTGCTTGAGATATGTCGAGGATCGCGCAACATGCCCCCTTCCTTATAGTTGTCATCAACCTCGATGAAAAGAAGGTCATTGATTTTCTGAAAATTACAATATAACCTGACGCGAGGCCTCAATACCCATTTACTCGCAGTCGTGGCCGAATCAACGTTTGAAAATCTATGATCGTATCGTCAGCAAAGATCGGGTGTGTGTTCGTAGGCGCATTTCTTTTGAAAGCAATGCCTCTCAGATGTCACCCTTATTTTCTACTTCATTATTTAATAGCAATGTTTTAAAAAGCGCATTGCGTGATTGTCGCGTTTCAGTGCCAATAGCGTGCAGCGTAAAAGCATAGCGTATCGCATGACTATTTTGGGCAAACCCTTTTAATGCAATATATATTATATATATATATATAATCACAAGCAAACAATCACATTGAAATAGTTTTTAGGGGTCATTACACATAGATATTCATTTGGATAAAAAATTGTAATTTAGTACCCTGTCAGGATTTTTTTTATATGTAGTTACCTAATAGAATAAGTTTTTTGCACATAGGTACCCCATCCGCCGCAGGTACGCCGTATTAGCACATTTAGGTACCCTATAGCATCGTATTGTGGTACGTAATACGTTGAGAAAATGGAACGCCGTATTAGCATATTTAGGTACCCTATAACAATCGGATATGGTACTGTATAAAGGCGTGACATGGTACGCTATGCACACATAGAAATGTACGGTCTTTACATAAACTGGTTGATGCGTCGATATTAGTTGATCTTTCGGGGATTTATTTCGAGTCAATTGCGGGATTATAAGTCGTATAATGTGGGTATATTAAGCTATTTTGATGGTTTATTTTATTTTGGGATTTTTATGCAATTTTAGCATAGATCAGGGACTGTTTTGCAAGTTACTTGATTTTGGTCAAATTAATAATTCCTTGAACAATGGTGAGGGGAGTACCTTAAAACATGGAGCATGTTTGAGGCAAAAGAAGAAAACAAGTGCAAGTTTTTACGGGTTTAAATCGGGAATTTAGGAAGAAAAAAGAAGAAGTGTTTTGTGGGAGAAATAAAAGCAGCGAAGAACACACCAAAGGGGCATCTCTTCATTTCTTTCCACAGAGCTCGTCTACCAGGTTTTTAAAAAATAAAGGTGTTCATCCACATCACCTTGGGTTTTCACGCAAGAAATCCTCAAGTACACATCTCACCATTTCTTGATACCACCCTCACGAACAGACACCATTTGGGGAACACTCAACGATGTTTTCATCTGATTCACCTAACCCTTAGCGAAGCATACATCTACAGTTGGGAGGCTAAGCACGCATCTACATCATCGCTCACTACGTGTTCGACGAAAAGGCTCAACGAAGCACCTATCGTTTACACCATCAACGAGGAGTTTCCATCCACGAGCAGCAGCTTCGGATGGGGTAGCGAACGTGAGAGGAGCAGCTTGGAACCTTGGAGACAAATAAAAAGACGAAAGACGGCAACCGAGAGACGGGCAGAGCAAAACACGACCCGGCTACTTATTCGATACGTTCTCCCGTTCTCTATTTATCTCCTATTATGAACATGTTTATTTTGATGTTTGTGTTGAACTATAATATGTTTTAATTCCGTTATCTGGGTTACGATGTAGCCAGACATAATTGCTATTAATTTTCGGCTCGTATGCTATTAAGATCGTAACGCTATGTTGAGTATCATAATCCGTTATTAATATTTACGAATTTCTGATCAAAAAAAAAAAAACTTGTTGCGAAAATTCGTAAACACGCAAGTGTACGTATCGTTCTAACAAGTAATAGTGTACGTAAGTACGGATATCGAACCCAAAGGACTGTGTTACTAAGTACCGAAATTATATTAATTCTAATTTTATTTGAACAATCGCTAGTTGGTAGTTGATGAAACGATTAACGGAAAATGCGTAGAAAAATATTAAAATGCGACTAAAAAGATAAACGACCAAATCAACAACGAAGCACGACGAAACGAATTTAATCAAAGATAAATCTGGGGACTCCGATTTCACCGAGGACAACAATCATGCTATTGATTTCACTTTTTCAAAGAATACTTAATCTTATGTTGACGATGTATTTTTCCGTTTTAATTATCAATCTATCTCTAGCATCGATAACCTATTCTAACATGCGAATCCTACATCTTTGTCAAGATTTCTACACGTCGAACGCATTAAACTCAGAAAATCATAAATTATCGCACTAGTCACGTAACTATCTCTAGCTTACGAATGTTCTAATGGTATCATAATCAACGGTCACATTCAGATAATCACCTCTCAGTCTCATATCTAAACACCTATTTTTGCGAAGGTTGATCAGAAATTCGTAAAAATAGGTGTTTAGATATGAGACTGAGAGGTGATTATCTGAACGTGACCCTTGATTATGATACCATTAGAACATTCGTAAGCTAGAGATAGTTACGTGACTAGTGCGATAATTTATGATTTTCTGAGTTTAATGCGTTCGACGTGTAGAAATCTTGACAGAGATGTAGGATTCGCATGTTAGAATAGGTTATCGATGCTAGAGATAGATTGATAATTAAAACGGAAAAATCCATCGTCAACATAAGATTAAGTATTCTTTGAAAAAGTGAAATCAATAGCATGATTGTCCTCGGTGAAATCGGAGTCCCCAGATTTATCTTTGATTAAATTCGTTTCGTCGTGCTTCGTTATTGATTTGGTCGTTTATCTTTTTAGTCGCATTTTAATATTTTTCTACGCATTTTCCATTAATCGTTTCATCAACTACCAACTAGCGATTTTTCAAATAAAATTAGAATTAATATAATTTCGGTACTTAGTAACACAGTCCTTTGGGTTCGATATCCGTACTTACGTACACTATTACTTGTTAGAACGATACGTACACTTGCGTGTTTACGAATTTTCGCAACAAGTTTTTGGCGCCGTTGCCGGGGACTGTGTTTTTTTTACTAATATCGATACCAAATAATTCTAGTCTTACTTTGAACTTATTATATTACTAATATTTATTACTATTAATATTATTATTTTTATTACGGTTATTTTTATTATTATTATTTTTACTACTACTACTACTACTACTATTATAATTATTATTATTTTTAGTATTTTTATTATCACTTCTATTATTATTATTTTTATTTTTATTATATTTATTTTTATTAGAGCATTAAGGTGTTTAACGGTTTATGCGAAAGTTTGGGAGCGCTAACTTAATTCCTTTAAATTCGGAGATTGAACGAGCTTGTCGGGAAAATCGGAAAAAGAAGAAGCTAGCAATTAACCAAACACGAACAGCTATGGCTGATAACGAAAACAATAACGGATATAATGATAATCATGATGTGCCGCTCTGCGAATACGCAACTCCCTTTGTTGGCACTCAATCTGCTATTAGGCGACCAGCGCTTCCTCCGAATAACTTTGAGCTTAAGCCGATAACCTTTCAAATGATTCAACAAATTCCATTTTATGGATTACCAAGCGAAGATCCAAACGCTCATATCGACAACTTCTTGGAAATCTGTGATACTATCAAATATAATGGAGTTTCAGACGACGCATTACGGCTGCGACTGTTCCCGTTCACTCTACGTGATAAAGGGAAGGCATGGCTGAATTCTCTTCCAACCAATTCAATTACAACATGGGACATGCTCGCTAGTAAATTCCTCGCCCGATTCTTTCCACCTGCAAAGAAACAACAGATACTCAAAGAGATCACTCACTTTACTCTAATCGATGGTGAGTCGCTTTATGAATCTTGGGACAGATTTAAGGAGCTGATGAGAAAGTGTCCGCACCACGGTATACCTAAATCGCAACAAGTCTTGAGCTTCTACAATGCTATAGGTAGTGCTGAAAGAGCTGTCATTGACGCTTCTGCTGGAGGGACAATCATGAAGAAGACCGCTGATCAAGCGTACGAGTTGATAGATAGTGTCACCAATAACAATTATCAATGGCCAATGGAGCGATCAAGGAACACAACAACAATTGTTAAAAATGATCCGATTGCTCAATTGGTCGCTCAAGTGGCGAATCTGACGAAGCAACTTCAAACAAATCAGGCTTCGGTTAATTCCATTCACTTGCCTAATGTCGAATGCAATCTTTGTGGCGGACCGCATCAGAGTTCTGAATGTCAAGCAACAGAACAACTATCATTGGAGCAAGCACAATATGTTGGAAACTACAATCGTCAACCAAACAATCCTTATTCAAATAACTACAATCCAGGGTGGCGTAATCATCCAAACTTTTCGTGGAAGAATGATCAGAATTCTCTACAACCGGAACATAATCATCAGCCAAATGAGAAGAAAGCAAGCTGGGAAGAGGCTTTGGCGAAAATGGCTACTTCACAAACACAACTCATCAACGAAATGAGAACCAACATGCAGAACCAGTCAGCGCAAATCCGCAATTTAGAAGTTCAGGTGAGTCAAATGGCGGAGATGATAGGTGAGAGGCCATTAGGATCTTTTCCTAGTAACTCAGAGGCTAATCCAAAGTGAGAAGGAAAAGAACATTGCAAGGCGATAACACCAAGGAATGGCAAAGAATTGGAGTCACCGGTTAAGAATAAGAAAGTAAACTCATCAGAAGTAGAAGTTGATACATCTGAAGAAAAGAATGTTGAAACTGTAGAGCTTAAGTGTCTACCTTCTGAAGAACCTAAGCCTCGAATTCCATTCCCACAACGTCTCAAGAATAATAAGCTTGATCAACAATTTTCTAAATTTCTTGAAATATTTAAAAAATTGCACATCAACATTCCTTTAGCCGATGCTCTTGAACAAATGCCTAGATATGCAAAGTTCATGAAGGATATATTGTCGAAGAAGAGAAAGTTAGGAGAATATGAAACTATAGCACTTACTGAAGAATGTAGTGGCATTATACAAAAGAAGTTACCACCAAAACTCAAAGACCCAGGGAGTTTTACAATTCCTTGCACAATAGGAAACTCTGTATTTGAAAGAGCTTTGTGTGATTTAGGCGCTAGTATTAACGTAATGCCGCTATCCATTTTTAGAAAACTTGGATTAGGTGAAGCGAGCCCGACGACTGTGACACTACAACTGGCAGATCGATCATTGAAACATCCACGAGGTATCATTGAAGATGTTTTAGTCAAGGTCGATAAGTTTATATTCCCTGCAGATTTTATAGTCCTTGACATGGAAGAAGACAAGGTCACAAGCACATACCAATAATCTTGGGTAGACCTTTCCTAGCAACTGGGAGAGCATTAATTGATGTTCATGCAGGTGAACTTCGTCTCCGAGTACATGGAGAGGAAGTTATATTTAATGTGTTTAATTCCATTAAGTATCCCAATGAAAGCGATAACTGTTTCCGTGTAGAAGATGTAGATCCACTGCCTAGGCATATTACTAGGGAAGATCCATTAGAATCCAGTTTGGTGCGAGACGATATCAATGAGATCGATGAACAAGATATTAATGAGTGTGTGAAGTGGTTGGACTCGTTCGAACCAAATAGAAGAAAATACTTTGAAGCTCTCGGTGAAAGCCCTCCCCGATCCTTATCATCTATTGAAAAGCCACCACACCACTACTCGAACTTAAATCGTTACCATCTCATCTTCGTTATGCATTTCTTGGTGAAAATTCTACTTTACCAGTTATTATCTCGTCGTCTCTTAATGATGATGAAGAGGAGAAGCTGCTTCGAGTACTCCGAGAGTTTAAGGCAGCGATCGGGTGGACATTAGCTGATATCAAGGGTATCCGCCCATCAATGTGCACACATCATATCCGCTTGGAAAATGATACCAAACCTTTTGTAGAGCCGCAACGGATGTTAAATCCAACAATGAAGGACGTAGTGCGAAAAGAGATCCTAAAATGGTTAGTCGCTGGAGTAATTTACCCAATATCAGATAGCTCTTGGGTAAGTCCGATACATGTGGTTCCAAAGAAAGGAGGAGTCACAGTGGTAAAAAATGAGAACAACGAACTAATTCCAACGAGACCCGTTACGGGGTGGCGTGTTTGCATTGACTATAGGAAGCTTAATAAAGCCACGTGTAAGGATCATTTTCCATTCCCTTTTATTGATCAAATGCTAGATCTATTGGCGGGGCATGATTACTACTGCTTTCTAGACGGATACTCCGGATACAATCAAATTGCTATAGCACCAGAAGACCAAGAAAAGACCACCTTTACATGCCCGTACGGTACGTTTGCTTTTCGTAGAATGCCATTCGGACTATGCAATGCACCAGGTACATTCCAAAGATGTATGATGGCTATTTTTTCTGATATGGTAGAGAAAACAATTGAGGTATTCATGGATGATTTTTCTGTTATTGGAAGTTCTTTCGATAATTGCCTAGATAACCTTGTTTTAGTATTGAAACGTTGTGAAGAAACTAACCTTGTTTTAAACTGGGAGAAATGTCATTTCATGGTTCGAGAAGGTATTGTGTTAGGTCACAAAGTTTCTCGCAAAGGAATTGAAGTTGATCGGGCAAAGATTGAGACAATAGAAAAGCTTCCACCACCTTCATCTGTCAAGGGAATTAGGAGTTTCTTGGGGCACGCTGGGTTTTATCGACGATTCATTAAGGATTTCTCAAAGATATCAAAGCCATTATCGAGCCTCTTAATTCAAGGAGCGCCTTTTATCTTTGATGCAGCATGTGAGGAGGCATTCTCTACTATGAAAGAGAAACTAGTGTCGGCACCGATCGTGATTGCGCCGGACTGGGACTTACCATTCGAATGATGTGCGACGCAAGTGATTATGCAGTGGGAGCGGTTCTTGGACAATGATAAGTTAGGATTTTACGCTATTTTTATACCCGAAAAAGCATATTTTCGGCCGTTATTTATTCGAATAAAATTGGATATCCTACCCTTACGTGCATATTTCTTGTTTGACAGATATCGAGGAAAAGTCGGGGCACCGTAAGCACGTTATGGATATTGGGCTATAAATATCACAAGAATGCTCATGGGCTTTTACTTCAATTCCAACCCATCAAAGAATAAAGCCTATAAAAGACATGCAATTCCAATAAGTGACGTGTGTACCTTTTCTACCCCTAGATATGCGCACCAAGGAAGAATAAGTCAAAGCTCCTTACCAAGAATAGCTACGTGCAAGATTCAAGGAATAAAAGGAAACCAAGATATATGCAAAGATTCGAATAATATAAGGAGACTCAGTTGCTGAGGTCGGCGGATTTATTCTATGAAAAGGGGGTTTTGGCAGCGAATCAGAGAGGAGCCTTGACAGCCAAGAAGAAAAATAATACGAGAAACGGCATAAATTAAGGAGCTGCGACAAAGGAGACGATCAACGCTTGCGAGGCGTTCCTTCCGTGATAAGCGAAGATTTAAATTTCTCTATTATGTCTTTTAACATTCTGTGGTTTTATTTTATTAATATGTTAGCTTAATTTTTCTTGTGATTGAGGCCGTATTAGGCCGGATTATGAATTCGTAGTAATGCTATTCGTATTTTATTTAATCGTATGAATTTAGTTACGTGTTCTATATTTGAGTCTAATGCTTGCGTATGCTTGATCACCATGTGCATGATCTTTGATTGGTTTATGAGACTGAAAAAGTGATTAGACCGGTTAGAATAATAAATATAGGACACCACGACGTAAAACCGACCAGAGATGGAATTCGGTTTCGTACGTGTGGTTTTCGAGACCTTTAGGCGCCGAAAGCGTCTAAACTCGGGGAAATTCATAACACGGAAGGCGTGTGAAGTGATTGCAGTCTTATAGGAATATAGAGATTGGTCATTATCGCACAGGGTCGCTAGTTACGTGAATAACGGGTAGCGCGTATATTAGGAATTTCTACCTTGACTAGTTTATATTGATTAAATAAATATTGATTGCATGAATACGTAGGATTAATCCGTGCCGAGTATGTGCCTTGATCACGTTCGTTGTTAATTGATTTTTATCTCATCTATTTTATTTGCGTCTAATTTATTATTTGCGTCTTTTATCTCTTTTATCAAATCATCAAAACTATAAAAAGTCTCTTAGTCTAAATTAGAATTAGAAATATTATCTTAGAATTAATCGAGCTGTCTTCGTGGATCGATACTCGGACTTCGTCCGTTTTACTACTTGCACGACCTAGTACACTTGCTAGTATTTGAGCGTGTCAAGTTTTTGGCGCCGTTGCCGGGGATAGCTATATTATTAATTTTAGGATTTATTCTGAGTTTTAGTTTAGACGTTTTATTTCTCGTTTATTGTTATTATTTTATTATTATTATTATTATTATTATTATTTTTACTATTTTTGCCAATTCGCTTACACTGATTTTTCATCTTTTGCAGATAATTCCTATTAGTGCATAACACGAAGCTCGAGGAACGTACCATTGCTATTTGATGCAGAAATTGAAGCAACGTGTCGGCGAAACAATCGAAATCGTAGACTGAGAATGGACAATCAAGAACACGAAGGAGAACAGATTGTTCCGCCACGGCCCACTTTACTAAGTCGAGCGCTTCCAGGAATTTTCGATGACAGCGACCCGATCGCCATCCCGCCAGGACCAAATAATCACTTCGAGATTAAACCTGTTACTATACAGATGGTGACGGGTTCAGCACAGTTTCATGGGCTTACAAACGAGGACGCAAATTCACATATTTTAAAATTTACTCAAATTTGCAGAACTATTAAGTATCCAGGCGTCTCTACAGAAGTGATAAAACTGACATTTTTTCCCTTTTCTTTGACAGGTAAAGCTTCTTAATGGTTCTCATCGTTGCCACATGCATCTATCACCAGTTGGGAGCAACTAGTGGAGTGTTTTCTGGGCAAATATTATCCACTGTCAAGGACTAGCGAAATTAGAGGCCTACTAGTGAACTTTAAACAAGAAGGGGGCGAGACGTTGAGCGATGCATGGAGTAGATACAAGAACCTTCTCAGGCAATGCCCGAACCAAAGTATACCCTTGAGCGTTCAAATGCAGTCGTTCTTCTTGGGACTTAGCACACAGAACAAGCGCATCGTCGACGGAGGATGCAACACGAACTTTATGGAGCTCGATGATGCAGATGCACTTGCAGCCATCGAGAGGATCGCAGCCTACCCCGCGAGATATACTGAGCAAGATCTGGACCGTCGGACGGCTGGAGTACATGAGATAAGTAGCTCACTGGAGGCGCAATTTGAGGCTATACACCGAAGACTTGACGGGATGCAAGCCAATAACCCTGAGGAAGTAAACCATATCCAGTCGAGGCAAGGGAACTTCTACTCGAACACGTACAACCCAAGTTGGAGGAATCATCCGAACCTATCCTATGGGAACTCGCACTACAAGAAGCCACCACAACACCCGAAAGCGGACTGGGAAGTAGCCTTAGAAAAGATGGTGGCGATCCAAGGCGATCAAAACCGCAAGACGGATGAAAGACTTCAGGGTCTAGAAGGAAGAGTTCAGGAAGGCTTCCAAGATATACGGGCTGCAATAAAAGACTTAACAATTCAAATGGGACAGCTCTCAAATACAGTAGCCGAGCGCAAGCCTGGCACACTTCCGAGCGACACCGAAAGGAACCCTCGAGAGTACGCGAATGTCATTGAATTAAGAAGTGGAAAGAATCTTGAATCGTTCCAAGAGACCAAGAAGATGGAGAAAGCAAAAGAGACGGAGACATCCGATCAGAGCGAGTTCACAGCCACGGACACTATGGTTCACGGCCCTGAAAAGGACAAACGAGTCGAAGAAATCGAGTATGAGCCAGGTTCGCTCTTGGAGGAAAAGAAGATCAACCCACTCCCACCGATAAAAATCCGACCTCCACATCCAGCGGCCTTACGAAAAGGGAAGAATCATGAAGATTTTGATCGTTTCATTAATATATTTAAAAAACTTGAAGTTAATATCCCTTTTGTTGAGGCTTTGTTGCAGATGCCTAAGTATGCCAAATGCCTAAAGGAGCTACTATTCAAGAGAAACAAGTTAGAAGAAGACGGAACAGTAGCTCTCACCGAAGAATGTTCAGCGGTACTACAGAAGAAGCTTCCACCGAAGCTTAAGGATCGAGGGAGTTTCTCTATTCCTTGTTCTATTGGATCTTTTACATTTAATAACGTGTCATGCGATCTTGGCGCGAGTATTAATTTGATGCCATTTTCATTATTTAGGAAATTGGGACTTGGCGAGCCGAAACCCACGTCGACAATCCTCCAGCTCGCCGATAGATCAATCACGTATCCACGAGGAAAAATGGAAGATATATTGGTGAAAGTAGGAGAGCACTACTTCCCGGCTGATTTTATTGTGTTGGATATGGAAGAAGACGATGATCTCCCATTGATACTCGGACGTCCGTTCCTAAACACGGCAAGAGCTATCATTGATGTCGGTAACGGTAAACTTATTTTGCAAGTCGGGGACGAGAAAGTTGAATTCGATGTTTATAAATCTATGAAACGCCCTACTGATGATTCTTGTTCCTTTATCGATATCTTTGACCCTTGTGCTTTTAAGTGTTCTGAGTCTTTCAGGTACAACTTGTCTGGAGAGAATACCAGCAAGCTGAAAGACCGCCAGAACACTAGGGCTGAAGCTCGAATAGATGCGTCGAACGGGAACGGGACTAAATCTAACTATAACCTAGTTTCTTCTGTGTTGAATTTTAACAGATGGACGCCGTGGACTAAAAAGAGCAGTGGCTCTAAATATAACAAGAAGGTGGTCCCACCAAAGGAAAAAAGAAGCCCCGTTCGAAAGACTACACAGAGGATGCCATCTACATATGGCGAAAAAAGGAGAACCCTCGACCCCACACGATGATGCAGACACTATCACCAGGAAGAGGGGAACCCAAGGTGTACAATGACCGAGATGTTTGGAAAGAAGACTCGATCAACCTCGATCATCCATCGGAATAAGCGGTTTGTGAGTCGAGCTAACGACTATAAAAACAGCGCTTCTTGGGAGGCAACCCAAGGCCTATCGATGCATATATATTATTTTATATTTTAGTCCTATTTACCTATTTTATTTTTTCTAATAGAAATTCTCTCTCACGGTGCCACCTAGTTACATTTTCTCGCAGGCTCATAATCAGTTTGGGGGTTGCCCGCTCGCGATGGTTGCTTGCTTACTGCGAATCAACAAAGTCTTCTACATCGATCGACGTAAAATTCAGGGCAGTGTCACTTCTACTCTTTCTTTTCTTTTAATTTACACATTGAGGACAATGTGATATTTAGTTTGGGGGTGGGATCTGACACATGCTAGGTTTAATATGCTTACATATTTTGGTATCGATGCGTTTCTATCTTTTTAGTGGGTATAACTGATGAAGGTTGCGATTTGAACGTCATCTGTGGAATCTCCTGTCAATGATGAAAAATTTTAAAATTTTACCGTGTCGTGATATGATTCGAAGAATTAAGTGAGATAGTCTTACATGTTGCATTGTCGTGATATTAGCATGATTATTTGGCTATATTGACTGCTTTAGGAGAATATTGCGTATCATGAAGCACAAACCCAGTTATATTTGTGAGTTTTTGAGCCTTCAGAGATTAATTCAGAGCAACTCATTATGCTCGGTGTTTATTCTTGTGTGACACGCATGGACCGAATATTTTCGAACTTGCTCTGTTATGCATGTCAATGGTTACTATGTGGATTTTTGTGTGCGAAAATGAGAAGGGCACTAGGATTGAGTCATTGGCCTAAATATTTCCTTACCTTACGTATTTACCACTTAGTGAGCCCCTTTAAGCCTTATTTGACTTATTTGTTGATTTGGAGCCCAGATATTTAGCCTGATTGCCTTAAATTTAGCCTATACGACCCCGTATCAACGTGTTAATATATCGATATCGTGAAAAGTAGCTTGTTGGTTGAAAAGGAGCTAATCGTCGATGCATGTTTGTTATGAACTCTTCCTATGATATAGATCTCTTGTGGTAATATTGCAGCTAACTAGAAACCCCTCCATTCGATAAGACGTACGGAAAAAAAGGAGGGCTGGTTCGAGAAAAAAAAAAGAAAAAAAAAGAGAAAAAAAAAAAGAAAAAAAGAGAAAAAAAAAAGCGATCGTGAAGAGCTAGAAAATGTGAAAGGATGAGTCGAGTGAAAAATAGGCACGGCGTTAGAAGAGTGAAATAAGTGGTTAGAAGAGCGATTCGATGATTGACATGTTTGATACTTTTAGCTCACTTTCCTATATGACGCAGCTTTCAGAACCCGAGCCCCATTACAACCTTTGATGAAAGACCCTTTGATTCGTGCATGACTTCTACTATGTGATTATGATGTGATATATTTGCAAGCATAGAGTAATATCTTTTCATGCCGTGAGTTGAGCGTCTCTATACAGATCCCTTTGAAAACACCCGAGCGACTTGAGCGATCCTTGTGAGAGTTGTCGATTGATGCGTGGTATAATTCTAGAAATGTCTTTCATGCTATGATAAGATTGCGACCTACTACCTCATGCCTCATGTTTTGACTAGATCGTTCATTAGTTGATGATTATCTCGACTTTATATGCTTTCACGTTTTCTGAGATGAAACAGGAGAATTTCATTGACTGATGTTCTATAATCCTAACTTGATTTGGTTATTTCGCTTTTATGATCGAGGACGATCGAAGCTAGTTTGGGGGTTGTTGATAAGTTAGGATTTTATGCTATTTTTATACCCGAAAAAGCATATTTTCGGCCGTTATTTATTCGAATAAAATTGGATATCCTACCCTTACGTGCATATTTCTTGTTTGACAGATATCGAGGAAAAGTCGGGGCACCGTAAGCACGTTATGGATATTGGGCTATAAATATCACAAGAATGCTCATGGGCTTTTACTTCAATTCCAACCCATCAAAGAATAAAGCCTATAAAAGACATGCAATTCCAATAAGTGACGTGTGTACCTTTTCTACCCCTAGATATGCGCACCAAGGAAGAATAAGTCAAAGCTCCTTACCAAGAATAGCTACGTGCAAGATTCAAGGAATAAAAGGAAACCAAGATATATGCAAAGATTCGAATAATATAAGGAGACTCAGTTGCTGAGGTCGGCGGATTTATTCTATGAAAAGGGGGTTTTGGCAGCGAATCAGAGAGGAGCCTTGACAGCAAAGAAGAAAAATAATACGAGAAACGGCTGAAATTAAGGAGCTGCGACAAAGGAGACGATCAACGCTTGCGAGGCGTTCCTTCCGTGATAACCGAAGATTTAAATTTCTCTATTATGTCTTTTAACATTCTGTGGTTTTATTTTATTAATATGTTAGCTTAATTTTTCTTGTGATTGAGGCCGTATTAGGCCGGATTATGAATACGTAGTAATGCTATTCGTATTTTATTTAATCGTATGAATTTAGTTACGTGTTCTATATTTGAGTCTAATGCTTGTGTATGCTTGATCACCATGTGCATGATCTTTGATTGGTTTATGAGACTGAAAAAGTGATTAGACCGGTTAGAATAATAAATATAGGACACCACGGCGTAAAACCGACCAGAGATGGAATTCGGTTTCGTACGTGTGGTTTTCGAGACCTTAGGCGCCGAAAGCGTCTAAACTCGGGGAAATTCATAACACGGAAGGCGTGTGAAGTGATTGCAGTCTTATAGGAATATAGAGATTGGTCATTATCGCACAGGGTCGCTAGTTACGTGAATAACGGGTAGCGCGTATATTAGGAATTTCTACCTTGACTAGTTTATATTGATTAAATAAATATTGATTGCATGAATACGTAGGATTAATCCGTGCCGAGTATGTGCCTTGATCACGTTCGTCGTTAATTGATTTTTATCTCATCTATTTTATTTGCGTCTAATTTATTATTTGCGTCTTTTATCTCTTTTATCAAATCATCAAAACTATAAAAAGTCTCTTAGTCTAAATTAGAATTAGAAATATTATCTTAGAATTAATCGAGCTGTCTTCGTGGATCGATACTCGGACTTCGTCCGTTTTACTACTTGCACGACCTAGTACACTTGCTAGTATTTGAGCGTGTCAGACAACGTAAGGGCAAGATATTTCATACTTTTTGCTATGCAAGCCGAACTCTCAATGATGCTCAGATCAATTATGCCACAACCGAGAAGGAGTTACTTGCTATCGTCTTCGCCTTCGAAAAGTTCAGATCATACTTAATCGGGAACAAGGTAATCGTGCACACTGACCACTCGGCCATCAAGTATCTCATGGAAAAGAAGGATGCAAAACCACGACTGATTCGATGGGTGCTATTGCTTCAAGAGTTTGATGTCGAGATTAAAGATAAAAAGGGAACAGAGAATTTAGTAGCAGATCATCTCTCTCGTTTGGAGTTGCCGGAAGAAATTGAATTTAAGAAACAAACTATCGATGATATTTTTCCAGATGAGCGACTCTTAGCTATATCGCAAGCTCCGTGGTATGCTGACTTCGTCAACTATCTTGCGGCAAAGATAGTACCAGCCGAGCTTAATTATCAAGCGAAGAAAAAATTCTTTGCTGATATACATTATTATTGGGAAGATCCGTATCTGTATAAGCATTGTGCCGATCAAGTTATACGAAGATGCGTTTCGGGAGATGAGGCGTACGACATATTACGACATTGCCATGCTCTCGAGTGCGGAGGCCATTTTGGAGGGAATCGTACAGCTGCCAAAGTTTTACAATCGGGATTTTATTGGCTGACTTTATTCAAAGACGCCCATGCTTTCGTATCGGCTTGTGATCGTTGTCAAAGGACAGGTAATATTTCAAGAAGAGACAAGATGCCACTCAACACTATGTTGGAGGTTGAGTTATTTGATGTCTGGGGCATTGACTTCATGGGCCCATTTCCATCGTCATACGGTAATGAATATATTCTGCTAGCGGTAGATTACGTGTCTAAATGGGTAGAAGCAGTAGCTACGCAAAAGAACAATGGTAAGACAGTTCTCAACTTTATCAAAAAGAATATTTTCACTAGGTTTGGAACTCCGCGAGCGATCTTGAGCGATGGAGGAACTCACTTCTGTAACAAGCAATTCGATGCTCTTCTGTCGCATTATGGTGTTAAGCATCGCACGGCACTAGCTTACCACCCTCAAACCAATGGACAAGCAGAAGTATCTAATCGACAGATTAAGCAAATTTTAGAAAAAAACAGTGAGTATCTCTCGAAAAGATTGGGCCAAGAAGATCGATGATGCACTGTGGGCATATCGAACAGCGTTTAAGACACCTATTCGAATGTCACCATACAGATTGGTTTATGGTAAAGCATGTCATCTTCCGGTGGAATTAGAACATAAAGCGTATTGGGCGATGAAGCAATTAAACATGAACATGCAAGCCGCTGGAAAGAAACGCATTCTACAGCTAAACCATATGGATGAATTTCGCAACGAGGCTTACGAGAACGCAAAAACATATAAAGAACGAACGAAGGCTTGGCACGATAGATATATTCGGAGAAAAGAATTAGTTGTTGGAGACCAAGTGCTTCTTTTCAATTCTAGGCTTCGCCTGTTTCCGGGCAAGCTGAAGTCAAGGTGGTCAGGCCCATTTACTGTGACTAAAGTTTTTCCTTATGGTGCGGTAGAGATCAATGACCCAGAAAAAGGAACGTTTAAAGTCAACGGGCAGCGGTTGAAGCCGTACATCAATGGTGGATTCAATCAAGAGAAGACCACCATAATGCTCAACACACCTTAGAAAGTCAAGGCGTCGAGCTAATGACGTTAAACAAGCGCTTCTCGGGAGGCAACCCGAGCTTTAAACATTTCTCGTTTATTATAGTTTCGTTATCATTATTAAAATTTCCGTTATCTTCCAAATTTTATTTGAATGTTTCAGGTACAAAAGGGACCCAGTGAACGTGTTAGGAACCTCTACATCCTTGGGGATCAAAGCTATATTACAAAAGATGATGTGACGAAATATGAGTATCAAAGCTCTGGGGTATTCAAAAAAAAAAAAGAAACAAAAGAAAAAAAAGGGGCAAGCTAAAACATTGAGGACAATGTTCGATCTAAGTTTGGGGTGTGTCATTCCTTGAATATCTTTCCTCGATTGAGTCACGTGTTATCAGTTGGGATCAACGACGAGGATATCGTATCTCTCAAGCGTATCATGAAGTAAGGTATGATTATATCTCTTACTTGTTTAGATTTTTCAGTAAGTCTCTATTGATGAACGGATTAGCACACACTCACTTATAAATAGAGCGTTAGATGATTACATGGTATCTAGAACTTGCTTTAGTCGTTCTTGATCCTGATTGATGCTTTACTCGATGAGGCGATCTTAGGCCATTTTCTATTTTTGGATCGTTTGAGCCTTTTGAGCTACATGTCATGTACTTATGTCCCTTGAACCCGACCTGAACCTTTCTGATATCCGATAACCCAAATATTCGCACTGCCTTCTTAATTGATCATCATCCTTTGCTACCCATTCATCGAACACGCGTAATTATTCATGAGTGGTTTGTGGATTAGGTCTGAGTTTTCGTGGTACCTTTGTGATGTATTGTCCAACTTAAGTTTGGGGTTTTTACGATGATTTAGAGGTTTGAGAGCGTTATCATACTTTCGTCTGTATCGTGTGATTTGATGAACATTAGTATTCTCGTTCGAAAAAAAAAAAAGATAGAGCAAAAAAAAATTATTATGCTCAAGCAAAAAAAAAAAGAAGAAAAAAGAAAAAAAAAAGTATGTTTAATAAAAAAAAAGAGAAAAGAGAAAAAAACGAGCGACTTGCTAATTATTACGATTTGGGAGTGAGTTCGAGTATTATCTCATGGTCGATCGAAACATTTATATATTGATAGCAAGGTTCTACGAGTGCTCATGATGTTACGCGTTTTGGTGAATTCAGCTCACTTACTTCATATGCCCTACCCGAGCCATACCCAACATTTCAACCCAAAAATCCTTTTTGATATGATCTGAGATTGAGCATCAAGTAGGCGATTCTGACGAAGAGCAAGTTTATAGAAAACCTGTGTTAGGTACTGTGAGATTGGGCGTTGATCCCTATATTTTGACACATCCGTTCGAGGTTGAGCGATCACTACATTTACTTTAAAAAATAATAATATGTTGAGCGAGAGACTTACTGTTGAATCGACACATGATTTGAGTTTATAGTTATTCATTTTATTTCATTACCTTGAGATTTCATCCATCATCGGAGTTGATTCTTATTTATTTGCTCGGGGACGAGCAATGTCCAAGTTTGGGGTATTTTGATGCGTCGATATTAGTTGATCTTTCAGGGATTTATTTCGAGTCAATTGCGGGATTATAAGTCGTAGTTTAAGCTTAATGTGGGCATATTAAGCTATTTTGATGGTTTATTCTATTTTGGGATTTTTATGCAATTTTAGCATAGATCAGGGACTGTTTTGCAAGTTACTTGATTTTGGTCAAATTAATAATTCCTTGAACGATGGTGAGGGGAGTACCTTAAAACATGGAGCATGTTTGAGGCAAAAGAAGAAAACAAGTGCAAGTTTTTACGGGTTGAAATCGGGAATTTAGGAAGAAAAAAAAAAAGAAGTGTTTTGTGGGAGAAATAAAAGCAGCGAAGAACACACCAAAGGGGCATCTCTTCATTTCTTTCCACAGAGCTCGTCTACCAGGTTTTTAAAAAATAAAGGTGTTCATCCACATCACCTTGGGTTTTCACGCAAGAAATCCTCAAGTACACATCTCACCATTTCTTGATACCACCCTCACGAACAGACACCATTTGGGGAACACTCAACGATGTTTTCATCTGATTCACCTAACCCTTAGCGAAGCATACATCTACAGTTGGGAGGCTAAGCACGCATCTACATCATCGCTCACTACGTGTTCGACGAAAAGGCTCAACGAAGCACCTATCGTTTACACCATCAACGAGGAGTTTCCATCCACGAGCAGCAGCTTCGGATGGGGTAGCGAACGTGAGAGGAGCAGCTTGGAACCTTGGAGACAAATAAAAAGACGAAAGACGGCAACCGAGAGACGGGCCGAGCAAAACACGACCCGGCTACTTATTCGATACGTTCTCCCGTTCTCTATTTATCTCCTATTATGAACATGTTTATTTTGATGTTTGTGTTGAACTATAATATGTTTTAATTCCGTTATCTGGGGTTACGATGTAGCCAGACATAATTGCTATTGATTTTCGGCTCGTATGCTATTAAGATCGTAACGCTATGTTGAGTATCATAATCCGTTATTAATATTTACGACTGGTACAAACAGTAAATCGGGTAGCTATCTGTAAAATTTTCTGACATGAGTACTGATTTGTAACTTTTTTATTCAAGTACGTATTATCTATAGATTACACTAGTTTTTAATCATTCAAAATAAACATTAATATAGAAAATAAAATTTAGATATTAATTGTCACAAACAACTCAAAGACATAAACTATAGACTCCAAATGCAAAAATTATCGATGTCATTAAACTATATTTGACAGGATAGTCATGAGTACAATTCATATGCCTATCTTGACGAGTGAATTTAAAAAATATTCTCTTGACCTTGAGCATTACTCTACCTTCAGATTGTGTGGTATAAGTTCATTGTCAATTAAGTATAGTTATAGCTTATGACGTAAAAAGAAAAAAAATAACATGATACACTATAGGCGCAATTTATCGCGCTTTACGATATACTCACTCTACCAATAGGCCTAAGTCAATCTATACAATAAAATGCACATAATAGATACTTATCACGGATTGGGCCGGGGCGCAATGGACCCTCCGAGGCCCAACGTAGATCCGTCCCTGGGTAAGCGCGCTACGAAACGCGCTATTGTCCGCATTTTGAAATACTGTTTAATAGTGAGCTAAAAGCTTTCGAGAGGAAAGAGAAGAGATGAGATTATAAATGGGTCACTTTGTCTCAAACCGCTCTCAGGAGTTAGTTTACCAAATTTTTTGACATTCAGCATAAAAAGAGTAGGAAGCTGAAGAAACACGAAGCATGACAAGACGAATGAAATTAAACCAAACTCACTTAGGAGAAAGGCCCATTTGACTCGATTCTATGCTTCGCTTAAATCCATCATGTACAGCTCTATTCAAGCACACGATGATTTAATTCAAAGACAATAATTACATTGTCGGTAATTAAACGGCGAGGAATAAAAGCTGATTGCATGTAGGAGATCAATGAATCCGTAATGTATTTGAGTTTGATAGTAACACGCACTTTGATGCTTCTCGATATATAATGTTACCACAGACTTATAATAGGATTAGATGATCATGATTGGCATATTTCAAGGTAAGGACAACATTTGTGTGATGCATCGACGAGGCTGACTTACCCTTATGCAACAAGTCAAGATACAATTCGAGGAATTATCACTCAGTAGGCCGCATATTTTTTAATAATATTCATGCCCGCAATATTGTGCAGATTACGCTACCAGTTATACACAAATCTAAATAAGTATAATATTTGGTACTCTTTTGGATAACATAAAATAAATCACAAAGAATTTGAAAATAAAAATTATGCAACTGAACCTTTAATTAATTGGGTCTACAACTATGTAGAAAAATAAATAAAAGTGAGATCTTAACAACAATACTTGGTGGCCGGCGAATCTTTGACATGCTTCTACCGTGGTAATTTTTCTTATTATATCAAGTAATCCTATATCTGGTACAGCTACTTCTCTTACACGTGGACGAATCAAGGCTAGCCATGCGTAGCATTAATAAAACAAACTAACGTATTTTATGTAGATCATATATATATATATATATATATTATATACAGAAATGTTATGGTGCTCATGGGCACCTTTTGTGTGGCATTTTTTTGTGCCAGATCAACATGCCAAATCAATCCCCGACGAGTTCACTAATCCCATGTGTAGGTTATAAATCAATAAAAAATCCCATTATATGCTAATTTGGCGCCTTGATGCGGTTGATGCTCACGAAGGTGCTCATGCAAGGTGAGCACCATAACATTACTCATTATATATATATATATATATGTATATATATCTAGTCCCGCTCCTAAGTTTGCTGCAAGATTCAACTTTCGTATGGTGGAGATAGAGTAATAAATTGTCACGACGTGGTGACATTTCAATTCCAACTAAAAGATCGAAAACAATATACAATGTCTCTTTGTAGAGGGTTATTATACATAAATATATATTATATATATATTGAGTTTAAATAATATATCGACTCTCCAATTTTAAGACACCATGATCATAAAGTAATGAAACTATGAATTATCTATAGAAAAGTCAATGGCACCACACACACAAGTCAAAGGGTTTTTAAGACAACTATTGTCCTGCTGGAAAACTAGGTTGTAAAGCTGGTGAAACATCACAGTTTTTTCAGCAATTCACGAGAGTCCCTTTTAAAGCTAACCTATACACATGTTGGAAGTTTCAATTTCTTACTATATATATACATATTACGAACAATATATATACTACTCTATTGCATGCAGATAAGAAAACACAATACACGCACTGAAATGCACAGCAAGCCTTCTTTGCTCTTCTTGATTACGGCCCTCGTCCTTTTGTCCGCTTCACCTTACTCGGTGGCGATAAGGCCGTTAGGGGCAAAGTCGGAATTTTATGCAAACTTCAAACCAAATAGTGCGAAGGAGAAATACGATTTGGGAAGCAATAACGACAATTTTGAAGCTTGTATGCCTAAAGGTCGAAGACATTCTTCTGCTCCGAGCCGTTATATCAATGATCAACCTCTTGATTATTATCATTCAAGTACTACTTCTATGACCATCTCTTGTTCGAATGGCCATCATCAAACCAATGATCATAGGCCTTGATCAATTAGGTTATTGCCTCTGCCAGATGGGAACAAATTAAGCGGCCTATACGTTATATTATGGTTGTGCAAATAATGTATATAGTTTCATATGTTGTATTTTGTTTTTAGATATAGTATTGGATATAAAAGATGTAGAAATACAACTTTGGAAAGTAATATACCTTGGCAATTGTACGATAAAGGCTGGCTTTATGACTTGTCTGTTCAATTTATCAATATCATCCACTTACAAACATTTGAGGCAAAAATAACATCCCATTCCATATTGATATTGTGACCATGCACACACTCTAGTGGTTCTATTTATGATTTAGAATTGAGAAGACACTTGTTTGGATTTTCACGGTAAAATATCCGACAAAATCAACTGGCGAGCGATCGAAACGGTGCAATTCAATCAAACATAATTCCATAATCTTCAAACAACACAATTCTCATGATAATAGTAAATATGTTAGAAACATATTTAGGACTCCATGTCTACCACGTTCAACATCTTGTCTATTTTTATCCACTAAGTTAGTGGTTTGAATTAGTATAAACATTAACTAGGTCAGTTAGTATTTCTAGCTATTTATAGGTCTCTATCGGCTTTGTTAAATATTGGTTTTTCATATTGAATAAAATATTTGTTCTTCTTTTAACTCTCAATTCGACTCTCTGCTGCTGTACAAAACCAACATTTGGTATCAGAGCGTAATCTTACGGGACTTGTGAATTTTGAGTATCATGGAAGCCGAATCAAATTCCTCGATGATTGCTCCGGCTGTGTTCGACGGTGAAAACTACCAGCTGCAGGCAGTACATATCGAGACATTTTGGAGGCTCTAAATCTCTAGGAAGCAGTGGAAGAAGATTATGAAATTCACGGACTTCCAAACAATCCCACGATGGCACAACTAAAAGCGCACAAAGAGAAGAAGACAAGAAATTCAAAGGAAAAGGCATGCTTGTTTGCTGCAGTTTCTCCTACCATTTCACTCGCATAATGTCTTTAAAATAAGCAAAAACGATATGGGACTATCTGAAGAATGAGTACCAATGAGACGGAAGAATTAAAGGGATGCAGATCTTGAATCTCGGCAGACGTGGGGACGATTGCATCCTCGAAAGTCGATGGACTGAGTTTCTCGAGTCTTTCCCCAACTATTACGATCCTTTCTGCCTGACAAAGTCCACTGATCCTTTGACCCTCAGTATTTTGCTGCTGGATTAGTTCCTGAATTTGGGCAGGTTGTTGACGAACTAATTCAGTAAGTTGCAGAATGGCTGAATCCCGATTATCAGTAGGCGTTGCGGGTTCTTTGCCTCGGTCGGTACCCCCTCTGCTTTCTCCTCTGGTTCTAACCATTTTTATCTACCGTGATAGTAACTAAGGCCAATAAATTTATGCAGCATACAGAATTTACGACATCATAAAAACAAGGCTGCTTCCACGCTTTTGAGATGGACAGTCACAAAACCTGTAACCGAAGCTCTGATACCACCTGTGGCGCCCCGCCATCTACTACCCTTTTTATGTGCCAACTTACGTGACCTCAGATAATATAACATCGAAAGTATACAAAAATGCGTATAAAATTTCTTCTTTATATAAAGGAAACCATACTGTACATGGAAAAATTCTGTTTGAAACCTAAATACGAGGAAGGTGTACATAAGCGCTGCAAAAAAACTCTAACGTCCGCCACCGGTCGTATCCATGTACACACCACCCTCAAAAGTTCCTGGAAGTCCCAAAAAGGTCAGCCTCGCCATCTATGCAATCACGTACCGTGCTCGCGCGCACCTGCAACACATTAAAATAAGGGGATGAGCTACAAAGCTCAGTAACTGGAAATATGCATGTCGTGCACGTGTCAAACCCTGCGAAGGCATCGGCGTCAACGCATCTCAACTCTTGTAAAATCAAGCTCAATATGATATCACTCAGGGCCCATGGCTCACTTACTATGCACCATAATGAGTTCGGATCGAATATGGATAAATATGACAGTGACCTACGCTGGGTGGCCTACGCTAGGTTTCCCTAGGTCGCCCCTTCCCAGATCGTCCCATTTGCCAGGCGGTAGCCCACGCTGGTTAGCTTACGCTAGGGTTGTGAATCCCTCACGACTGTTAATGCCTAACAGTTGCACTTCGTTGTCAAGACGGCATGTCGCCACTGACCCATGTTCGATTACGAGTCGTGTCCAAATATAATCTAAAGTAAATGATTGGCACAATAAGTCGTCAACAAATAAGTCATGATCGGCATCCAGCAACCAACCGGAGCCTAAGACCTATGGACATATTTAGTATCCGAGATACTAGCCCACCGGTGCCCGCTCTCTCATCCCATGAGAATTGGTGACTAAACTCGCTATATTTGGGTTTTGTTTATTTACCTTCTTACCGGATGCCAAGTAAAAATAGGTGGTAAACAAATAATATGCATATAAAGGAATAAATTGTAAAATCATATAAAAACATTTATCCCCCCATATAATAAATTGGGATAAGAAGACACTTGTATTTTTTGGTAATGGACCACACTTACTTTATTTTGTTTTCTTTATGATAATATGGGGTGCGAAAATCACTGGCAGCAGTGCAATGCAATACAATGCAACCCCCCATAACTATTTATTGTAAAAGCAGAGCAGCATTCTTTAGTATTATTTATATGACGTTGTGCTTGCCTATAGATCACGCACCTCTCTTAACCGCCAATAAGCTGCTTGTTTTCAGCTTTTGTATATAACGGACATTTATCTGGCTGCGACCCTTTCTTTTCCTATATTTTTTCTGTTCTTTAATCGAAAATAAAAGTCTCCAAAAACAGAGAATCTGGTTCTTCAGCTTGATGGCATCCGCAAACATGCATAAATGAATATGTGTAGTTGTGTGCTGCTGGCACTAAAGCACAAGGGTTAGATGAATTTATTACATTCAACTAATTATTACACACTTCTTGTACGAGAAGATAAGCTGAAGTTAAGAACACACACTGATGAGAAAGCAAATTTCCAAGTACAACTCAACGCCTATCGTTGTCAGAAATTCTATAATAAAACGGGGCTATTGCTTGTCAGACCCCATTTGAATTTTTACATAGAATTAAGGACCATGTCAGAAAAAAATTAATTTGAAGGACCCGTTTCAGAATTTTAGTTAGAATTAAGGTTGTTGGACGAAAATACCCTCATAAAAGAATAGTTATGAAATGGTATCCAGCGCGCATGAAGTGGTATCCAGCGCAACATAACAGGAAGTGGTACTGTAGATCCATGAAGTGGTACGGGTGAACAGTGAAGTGTTACTGTAGACCCATGAAGTGGTACGAGTGAACAGTGAAGTGGTACTGTAGACCCATGAAGTGGTACTGGTGAACAGTAAAGTGGTACAAACACTGTAGACCCATGAAGTGGTACTGTTGACTAGAGAAGAAGTGGTATGGGAGACCCATGAAGTGGTATTGTTGACACAGAGAAGTGGTACAGCATTTTGTAGGCCCATGAAGTGATATTGTTGAACGGAGAAGTGGTACAGAAGAACTCTTACGTGTTTCTTGTGCAAAATCACTAACGAATTCTGCTGTACCACTTCTCCGTTCAACAATACCACTTCATATGCCTACAAAATGCTGTACCACTTCTCTGTGTCAACAGTACCATTTCATGGATCTCCCGTACCAGTTCTTCTCTGGTCAACAATACTACTTCATTGGTCTACAATATTTGTACCACTTCACTGTTCATCAGTACCACTTCATGGGTCTACAGTACCACTTCACTGTTCACCCGTACTACTTCATGGGTCTACAGTACCACTTCACTGTTCACCCGTACCACTTCATGGGTCTACAGTACCACTTCATGTATAGTGTATACCACTTCTTCATGGTTGAAGAAGGCGATGGCAATTCTGTGTAATTTCCGCACACAGGCAGGTGCAAATGCGTCATTTTTTGCAAAATTGGTCCTTAACTCTAAAATCAAACTTCAAATAGATCCTTATTTCTTTTTCAAACGTTAATGGGTCCTAAAATCTAATGAAAATATTGTAAGTGGGCCTGAAATACAATTAACTCTAAAACATAATACATCCCTTTTCTCTCCTCACGGATCTTGACCAATCACTCTCTTTGCCTCACTATTCAGAAACCTGTTTGTGTAAGAAGATTAGCTCTCCTCTTCCCCAGCCCATACTCTCACAATCACGCCCTCTTGTGCGCTCTTTTCTATAAAACAAGATATCATCATCACTCACGCATCTATCTCTTTCTTTTCTCACATACTTCAAAGCCATTTCTAACTCGGTTCTTAGTCATCATCATCTCTCTCTCTCCAATCTCCATCCTGTCTCTTATATATATATATATATATATATATATATATTAGGGCAGAACCACTCAACAAGTACCGTCAATCTTGTACTTCTTTTCCTCTATCTCTTTACCTGGCCAGGTTTAGGTACGTAGTGAGTTAATGTTAATCTCTCTCTCTCTGTGTGTGTGTGTGTTTTGAATTACAGTTGTTTAGTGGTTTTTCACCAGGAGATAATGGAGACTAAACATGAAATTGACGAATCAGAAGACAATAACAAAGAAGTAGACCCATCGAAGTGCTTCCCATGTCTCTACTGCACAAGGAAATTCCACAGCTCGCAAGCCTTAGGCGGGCATCAAAATGCACACAAGAAAGAGAGGTCGGCCGCGAGGAAAAGCAAAAGGGTGGTAGCTTCTTCCTACCATTTCGCAATGTTTGACCCCACTTTTCAGACAGTACCTCAGTCATTGATGTTCTCATGTCCGAGCTTAGTAGG
Organism: Craterostigma plantagineum; assembly: GCA_027422505.1. NCBI lineage: Eukaryota > Viridiplantae > Streptophyta > Magnoliopsida > Lamiales > Linderniaceae > Craterostigma > Craterostigma plantagineum. Next base: position 25,854,640 of record JAPQWV010000003.1, on the reverse strand, counting down.
ACAGATTAGTAGCCGCCATGTGTTTAGTAGTCCGTCGGCTTACATAACTGCTCATGCGGCTACCATTTGCCCAATCACAACAGCCGATCATCGTCCGACGAATCTTATGTCTTCAAACGCTGCGCCGAGGTTTGAAAACTGTTAGGATATGCGGAAATCCCCGATAATTATTTGCCCGAAAAATGACGATAATAAATCAAAGAGACGAAAATAATATTTGGACAGTGACACGAGATTTACGTGGTTCGGTCAGAATGACCTACGTCCACGGGCCGGAGGGTAGAACTTCTTTATTATGTGGAGTGATTACAAACACGTACACTGACGTGGTACAAAAGTAGTATAACAACTACTGAGAATCAAAGCTACAAAGAAATATCGGAGAAGTGGTGACCGAGGAATAAACCCTCGCTGAACTGAAGATGTGGTTTCTGTGGTGCTTTATTCCTTCTGCGATTGAACCTATTTATAGGAGAGGAATGCCCTTAATATGCCGTATGAACTGATGAATATAAACACTGCTGCCGTCTTTGGCCTAAACAACCCACGTGAGATTTAGTAAGCAATTTCATTTTTGCCTTCATCTTCTTATTATTCAAAATCAGGCGCCCACAAGAGAAAGTAAGCCACGTGAAGATGTTTCCCACTTCTCATGTGTCAAAAAGGTCACATCAACAAATCTCCACCTTGACCTTTGGTTCCGTAAATAACTCCACCTTAATTAGTAACACCTTTAGTCACTATCTCTGTCTCCCTCCGTCCATAGCCCCGATGGGCTAGTTCACCAACTTTAAAACACCAATCAAGTCCAAACACTGCTTGAACTTGGTAACTGGAAGAGCCTTCGTAAATAAATCCGCAGGATTATCCTTCGTGTTGATCTTCTTGATAAACACCTTCTTATCTGCAATTATATCACGAATAAAATGATACTTAACATCAATATGTTTAGTCCTTTCGTGATACATCTGATCCTTAGTCAAATGAATCGCACTTTGACTATCACAGAAAATAGTAATGACTCCCTGATTTTGAGTTAATTCGCTGAATAACCCTATCAACCATAATGCTTCCTTGATCGCGTCAGTAATCGCCATGTATTCTGCTTCAGTAGTAGATAATGCCACTACATGCTGTAGAGTAGCTTTCCAGCTAACTGCACAACCCCCAATACAAAACACATAACCAGTAAGAGATCGTCGTTTATCGAGATCACCTGCGTAGTCTGAATCGACGAAGCCAACGAGAGTATCACTGTTTCTGCCAAACTCCAAACAAAAGCTTAGAGTACCCTTCAAGTATCTGAGAATCCACTTCACTGCTTGCCAGTGTTCTTTCCCTGGATTAGCCATATACCTGCTAACAACACTAACAGCCTGTGAAATATCAGGACGTGTACATACCATTGCATACATAATACTGCCGACTGCACTCGAGTAAGGAACTCGTGCCATGTAAGCTTCTTCCTCATCGGATGATGGTGACTGAGCAGCGCTTAGCCTAAAATGGCTAGCAAGAGGAGTGCTGACTGGTTTGGCATCGCTCATGCCAAATCTCTCCAAAACCTTTATGAGGTAACTTTCCTGGGTCAGGTGTAACTTACCAGCTCCTCTATCACGTCTAATCTCCATACCAAGAATCTTCTTAGCTGCTCCTAAATCCTTCATTTCAAATTCACCATTCAATAAGGCCTTCAACTGGTGAATTTCTGCAAGATTCTTAGCCGCAATGAGCATGTCATCAACATATAACAATAGATAAATGAACAAACTGTCATTTAACTTCCGGAAGTAAACACAACTATCATACTTGCTCCTGGAGAAACCATGACCCAACATGAAAGAATCAAAACGTTTATACCACTGTCTTGGAGACTGCTTTAATCCGTATAAGGATTTCTTCAGTAGACAAACTTGGTCTTCCTTACCTTCAACTATGAAGCCTTCAGGTTGCTTCATATATATCTGTTCATCTAAATCGCCATGTAAGAACGCCGTCTTGACGTCAAGCTGTTCTAACTCCAAATCATACATGGCAACGAATGCAAGTAATACACGAATAGAGCTATGTCTAACAACAGGTGAGAACACATCATTAAAATCTACACCTTGTACCTGACTATATCCTTTCGCGACTAATCGTGCTTTATACCTTGCATCGTCAGAACCAGATAAACCTTCTTTTTTCTTGAAGACCCACTTACATCCGACTATTTTCTTTTTCTTTGGCGGCGGCACAAGAATCCACGTACCATTCTTGTGCAGAGACTCCATTTCTTCATTCATCGCTACCAGCCACTTATCAGAATTATCATCGCTTATTGCCTCCGAATAGGTAGAAGGTTCACCGCCTCCACCTGTTTCTTGCGCCACTGATAAAGCATACGAAACTAAATTCACGTACCGCTGTGGTAGTCGAATCTCCCGTCTATCCCTATCTATGGCTATAGAATATTCCTACTCGGTACTTTCATCTTCAACAGGATCTGAATCAGGTTCTGGCTCGTCCTCTTGATCTGTTGAACTCGTAGCAGGATCATCTGAAGGATCTTTATTGATCTCGAGCTCCACCTCGCTGTGTACACTATCCTTCTTTTCTTTATTAGAAGAGTTAGTAGACTCTTTCGAAGGATGCAACATAGAAGACTCGTCAAATGTAACATCTCTGCTAATTATAAATTTGGGTGACTTGGGATCAGGATTATATAATCTATATCCTTTCACCCCTGAAGCGTAACCGAGGAAAATACATTTCTTAGCTCTAGGCTCTAACTTTCCCTCGTTTACGTGCATATAAGATGCACACCCAAATATTCTTAAGTTTGAGTAATCAGCAGGAGTACCTGACCATACTTCCTCAGGAGTCTTGAAGTTGATCGGTGAACACGGTGAGCGGTTGACAATATAACATGCTGCGGCGATAGCTTCAGCCCAAAAATCATTTGTCAACCCAGCGTTGGAGATCATACATCGAGCTCTCTCTAAAAGTGTCCGGTTCATGCGCTCGACAACACCATTTTGTTGAGGCGTCATTCGAACAGTGTGATGTCGAGCAATTCCTTCATTCTTGCAGAACTCATTGAACTCGCTTCCGCAAAATTCTAAGCCATTATCTGTCCGCAACCGCTTGATCTGTTTTCCTGTCTGCTTTTCAGTCAAAGCCTTCCATTGTTTAAACGTTAGGAAAACATCACTTTTCTGCTTAAGAAAATAGACCCAGACTTTCCTTGAAAAATCATCAATGAAAGTCAACATGTATCTTGCACCACCTTTGGACGGAACACGAGAAGGACCCCATACATCGGAATGAATATAATCCAAAGTACCTTTCGTCCTGTGGACTGCTGGCGAATTGAAGCTGACTCGTTTCTGCTTCCCAAAAATACAGTGTTCGCAAAAGTCCATCTTACCTGTACTTTGACCGCAAAGTAGGCCCCGCTTGCTCAAAATCGTCAAGCCTTTTTCTCCCATGTGTCCAAGACGCATATGCCATAATCTCGTGGTATCAACCTCCGGGGATGTCGAAACTGCAGCGGAACCTGTAACAGTAGTTCCCTGCAAAATATATAAATTTCCAGACCTGCAAGCTTTCATCACGACAAGGGCACCTCTGGCAATCTTTAAAACTCCACCTTCACCTGAGAACCTGCACCCTTGAGATTCAAGTGTGCCTAAAGAGATAAGATTTCTCTTCATATCTGGAACATGTCTGACTTCTGTGAGCGTTCGGATGATTCCGTCGAACATCTTGATCCTCACTGTGCCTTTACCAACAACTTTACACGGAGCATCATTTCCCATTAAGACGTATCCACCATCGAATTTTTCATATGTGGAAAAACAATCTTGACTCCGACTTATATGGTAAGAACAACCCGAATCTAAGATCCACTCATTATCAGACCTAACAATATTTGCAGTTGCTACAAAAATAGTTCCATCGCTCTCATCAGCAGCTAAACTAGCTTCGGCGGGTTTATTAAATTGCTGATTATTTTTCTCCTTATTTTTTAATTTAAAACAATCAGCTTTAATGTGTCCCTTTTTCTTGCAAAAATTACAGATTTTATTTCTGTACCTGGATTTCGACATTTCTTTAGATCTGCTGCTTTCAGCGTCTCTACGTTCTGGTCTTCGCCGTGCAAACAGGCCTTCTGCCTGGCTACCACTTGTTTCTCCCGTAATATCCCTGTCTATCTGTTCTTTCGATTGTAAAGCGGATTTGACACTAGAATATGATATCGTGTCTTTTCCGTATATAATCGTGTCACGAAAATGTTTTAAAGACGAGGGCAGGGAACACAACAATATTATGGCCTGATCTTCGTCCGTCACTTTTACTTCTACGTTCGCCAAATCAATAATGATAGAATCGAATTTATCGAGATGCGAGAGTATAGAAGTACCTTCCGTCATTTTCATACTGTATAGCTTCTGCTTTAAATAAAGCCGATTCTCCTTAGTCTTCTTCATGTAGATAGCTTTTAACGCATCCCACATACCCATGGCCGTCGTCTCCGTGGCAACTTCTTGTAAAACCTCGTAAGAGAGATTTAATATAATAGCCGATCTGGCTTTCTTGTCCAATTCATTAAATTGATCGTCCTTCATTTCGGTTGGTTTCTTCTTTGCGCCTTCAAGCGCCACCTCGCAACCGTCTTGAATGAGTATGGCCTCCATCTTGAGACTCCACATTGCAAAGTTGACATTTCTGTCGAACTTTTCAATTGACATCTTTGTTATCGTCATGATGGCTAAAAAATAAATCGGGTTGGCTCTGATACCAATTTGTTAGGATATGCGGAAATCCCCGATAATTATTTGCCCGAAAAATGACGATAATAAATCAAAGAGACGAAAATAATATTTGGACAGTGACACGAGATTTACGTGGTTCGGTCAGAATGACCTACGTCCACGGGCCGGAGGGTAGAACTTCTTTATTATGTGGAGTGATTACAAACACGTACACTGACGTGGTACAAAAGTAGTATAACAACTACTGAGAATCAAAGCTACAAAGAAATATCGGAGAAGTGGTGACCGAGGAATAAACCCTCGCTGAACTGAAGATGTGGTTTCTGTGGTGCTTTATTCCTTCTGCGATTGAACCTATTTATAGGAGAGGAATGCCCTTAATATGCCGTATGAACTGATGAATATAAACACTGCTGCCGTCTTTGGCCTAAACAACCCACGTGAGATTTAGTAAGCAATTTCATTTTTGCCTTCGTCTTCTTATTATTCAAAATCAGGCGCCCACAAGAGAAAGTAAGCCACGTGAAGATGTTTCCCACTTCTCATGTGTCAAAAAGGTCACATCAACAAAAACGTTGTCTTGTATCGTGGGAAGTGTGCCAGCGTGGATGAAGTTGATGATTTGAGCTTTAGGAATTGGCAGAGAAGTATGCGAACATGTAATAATGAAGGCTTTGAACAAGAAAAGTGCGTCGAAAAAAACGATAAGAAGGTGACTAATAATGATCACTGCCACAGCCACGGAGTTCGTCATCAGAAGTTGGATCTGTCCCTTCATTTGTAGGCACAGCTCAGTGATGATCATTCATTCTGGCAGGTTTATTTCATTTTACGGCTATGAATGATCATAACAATTTTGTTTTGGTTCAATAAATTGGAAACACCTTAGTGGTTGTTAACTTGTGGAGAAGATCAATGCATTCGTATGAGACAGGGGATGCTAACTTCACGTCAAATAAGAAAATTCCTTTGCCGCAGCATTGTCAAAAGTAAACGATAGTCATTGGGTTATCAAAATAAATTTTTGACGCTTGGGATGATTTGTGCCCATAGATGTTCCAATAGCATGTACAAGATTATGCACGTGTAGTACTATTGATGGATGATACTAACTGTGTCTTATGATTCTGTCATATCAAGAAATAATGAAAGAGAAACTTTTAGCCACGTAGCGAAGACCATCGATCGGAAAATGAAAATTGCTTCAAATACTCTAAAAATCAAACTACAATCTCCATCATTCATCTTTCCTCATGTCGGGAATTGGTGCACCTAAGCTCGCCGGAGCTGGCCGGGAGGTCGCTGGAAACACAGCCGATCGATCACAGCAGAAAAACAGAGAAAGTGCTGAAGAAATGCTTAAGTTCTCATGTGTTTAAATCGCGATTAATGAGGGCCGTAGATCTCTGAGCGCTCGTCATCCGGTGGTGGACGTTTAAACATGGTAGATTTAATGGGGAACGTCAGATACGGCGCGAGATGATCAACGGACGAGATTAAACGCAGAAAGAATTGTTTAACAATTCTGTAACTGAAAACACGCTTTCTGTATAAGCTGTGATGAAGCGTAGACCGTTGGATGCGATGAAGATCTGATCGGGCGGATGAGGGCGATCAACGACATATTAACACCTGAAGAAATCTGTTGTAAATATCAGATTTCTGAGCTCAACGAGCTAACTTTGAGAGCTCGTAACTTTTGCTAGCGTTAAAAGTAGCGAAAGTTGTTAACCAGAGATTTGAAGTAGACGTGGATGTCTGTAATTCTCTAGTTGGTGGATAATCGAATAGAAATATGTTTTATTTTGTTCTGTTTTGCTTCGATTCGAGCTGCGATTGCTCGAATTGAGCTGATCGACTTGTGAACGCGTAATCACAGGTCAGTGACGAGTCGATTGCAGCTGGTTTATCAACACCTCATAATCAAATTCTTATAGACTGGGTTTCGATCATTCAATTTTTTGTACTCCCGGTTTCGTAAACACATCAATGTCGAAATTTGCAAAGCACATATTTTCAATCGATCGAATCATTTCGCCGACTTCTTAATTCTATTATGATAATAAAGTATTAAACTAACTAAAAAATATGCCTAAGAGGGGAGGGTGAATTAGGCTTAATACAAAAATTGCTTCTTAAAAAATATCCGTTTGATGTAATATTCTAGAAATGTTTACCTATTATAAAAATGATATCGTTTGTGGGTTATCTCCTAGGTGCGTCGGTGGCGTATCAGTTTTGTCTCAACAAAATGAAAAGTACTGTAAAGTAAATGTGAGGCAGATTTTTACAGAGGTTATACTCCAAATGGGGTTTACTCCCCTCCTTGGGTTTTGCTCCTCAAGATTTTAATCAATCACTATAATGTTACCTTTGCTGGTTTTGATTGAAGGCCCAATACACATACGAGTTTACCGCACACGAGTTTCACTCATTGGAATCTCCAATTCCTGACAAGAAATAGCTCGCTACCGAACGACCCCCGAAACTCGTCTTCTGTTCACGTGCGCGTAGATGTCGACCTTGCCTCCTTATGTATTGCTCACGTCCGAAGACAACACGTCCGAACACAGATAGATGGATGTAGGATGGTGATAACGAAGATAAATCACTCGTGCAGTGATGGAATCGCAAGTTAACGCTCAGCTTGGCAGAATCACATGTGTACGCTCAAACAGCCAAGGATATCTCGCAAGTGTTAGATGACTCTAAATCGTGTTCTTCTGCTAAAAAACTCTCGTGTACGTATATTCGCTAGTTCTAGACACTCAATAATCTAAGTGTTGCTCAGACATATAGACCTTTTTCAATCAACACTTACATGGAAAGCCAATCAATCATAAGATAATACCCAATTGAGCACTCAATCCATGAAATTAGTAATCAATATGCCAAATGAATCATGCCAACAATATAATATCACAACAGTCATTAGCTTAGGATAGCATGATTTTATTCCACATAAAAAGCACAAATTGATGTCAAGGCATATTCATATATTCTAGATGATATTTTTCATAACGGCACTTTTCAAATGTAAATACCCCGCTATCATCTTATAGACTAATCAATCAGGATCCACCATATACAACACATAAGATTGTTGGGGACCCGTCAGTGTTCCCGGGCCCTCGTTCCTAGAACGGCGGAAGTTAAAATTTTTTCAGGATTCCGCCCTTTCCCTTGGATCGCTCGGTGTTTCATGAGAACATAAGAACACAAATAGAAAAGTGCTAATCCATTATACCTTGACGCAATCAACGAAGATGGCTAGCTACGAACCCTTAGAATCCTCGGGACGTAGTATCCCTCTCCTATCACCAAAAGCACACGAACTTGGCACAAGATCGTCACGCCGGCACCTTATAACGTCACGAGCAGCCCTTGATGTATGCGGCTAGGCCAAAAGTGCTCGTTTGCTGCCCCGGAAGAGAAAGAGATCGAGTGAGAGCGAGGAAATTGCTCAAATCCCAGTTTCGGCCACTTTTTCGATTAGCCTTAGTAGGGATCTCGAAAATCCCTTTATAGAGGCCTAGGGTTGGCCGAAACTTAGTAACGAGGAGTGGGAGAAAAAATCTCAAACACTTTCTCAAAACCAAGTCTCTTTTACCAAGTCTTTCTTACTTGGTTTTAAGTTTAAAGTTTGAATTTAATATTAACAAATATCTAATATAAATTAATATAAAAATTCTTTATTTAGTATTTTAAATATATTATATCTAATATAGATATATATTTATATATTTAATAATTTTCGAAATTATTTCAAAATTAAATCCAAATTATATATATCACATATATATATAATTTTAGTCCAAATTAAAAGTCTATTATTTTTCCAAAACAATAATAAAGATTTAAATCACATACTAAACAATAAATATCCAATATTTTATTTCAGAAATATTTCGTGAGCTGAAAAACCCATTTTGCCCATCACAAGTAAAACCTAGTCATTCCGGCCAACTAGGGTTTCGGCCAAGTTTTAAATCCAAATCTCTCAATCCAGGCTCCAGCCTGCTCTTTCTCATATTGACGTTTTGTCCGTTGCCCCTTTTAAGCCCGACTATCTTGGTTCGTCTCAACCGAGCCGATCCCAAGTTGAGTACGAATATCATATTCTTAACGAACCGACCATAGATTATGGTCCTACATATAAACCCTTACGTTTTTCCTGGTCGAGTGAAAGTCATGCGTAGTCGAACTTACAGAACTTGACTCTACGATGTTCGTGTCGGTGGCATTTACCAAACTGCCATCCGCGACTATTGTGAGACAGTTATGAGCTCTGGCCAGAGACATAGGTAAATTCTCGCACATCGAAACTCCATAGGACGTTAACCTCGAATTTAAGCGAACCCGTAAATGCCGCTCAGCGGTATAACCGGTAATCACGTATAAAAGTCAAGACCGCATTTCGCTGCTGACCCATGTACCTGGAAATTCGGGCCTAGCAAACTAGTGCCATATCAAGACCTTAAGACCAACCCCGAATTAATCCTTTCGGTCTCTAGTTATCGTAGACTACTGCATTCAATCGATCGATCATCGACTTTCCCAGCGTGTGTCGTTCGATTACGAGGTGTCCAAATACAGGCAATCCCTTGATTCGTATTGTATCAATGTCACGGGTTCCCACTTTCCAAGTGAATGGTTGGCACAACCGTATTTGAACCGTCGACAAGCAAGTCATACTTGTCTATCCAGTCACCCTACTGGAGACTAAGACTTGTGCACTTAATTTAATATGACAGTGTTTCAGCTTACCGGTGCCGCCTCTCTGTCCCTATAGAATCAGTAATTGAACTATAAATATTGGGGTTTATTAATTCGTCTTTATTAACCCATTGCATGGTTTTGTTTAGATGAAGTAATAATATGCCTTTGGGTATTATTTGTCAAAACTCAAATCGTCAATAATAAAGTAATTCCATTATCAATTAATCCAGTTACAAAAGTTTAACACTACAAAATTACACTAATGCCCCCGTACATTTAAACCTCGTACGACATATTGGCGATAAACCTCAACAATCTTCCACTTGCACTAATGCCACATGCTAAAGTATCTCAACCCATCTTATCGAGGTGACGATCTAGCACTACCCGAGACAGTGGCTTCGTGAACGGGTCTGCCACATTTTCCGCTGAGGCGATATTCTGCACGGCTATTAAGCCATTCCCAATGAACCCACGTAACACGTGGTTTTTCTCTCTATGTGCTTGGATTTACTGTGAGCACGGGGTTCCGTAGCTTGTGCAATCGCTCCGCTATTGTTGCACCACAAATGATAATGGACGATCCACTATGCTAGGTACCATTGCAGTTCTTCTAAGAACTTTCGTATCCAAACACCCTTCTTAGCAAATTCTGAAGCAGCTATATACTCTGCCTCAGTGGTGGAATCAGCAGTGGTGCTTTGCTTGGAACTCTTCCAAGTTACTGTGCCACCATTGAGTGTATAGACCAATCCCGAAGTAGACTTTCGGTCATCCACATCTGATTGGAAGTCCGAATCTATATATCTAACTACTTTTAATTCTCCTGGGCCGTAAATTAGGATCAAGTCATTGGTCCATCTAAGGTACTTCAGAACTGTCTTCACTGCCGCCCAATGTTCCTTACCAGGGTTTGCCTGAAACCTACTTACTACGTTCATAGCATATTCTATGTCTAGTCACGTGCAAAGCATCACATACATCAGGCTACCAGCTGAAGCATAGGGGACTCCATTCATCTCTTGTCTTCGTACCTCGTTACGAGGAGACATAGCCTTTGAAAGATGAATCATATGCCTCATAGGTAGGAACCCTTTCTTAGAGTCATCCATCTTCGACCTTTTAAGGACCTTGTCTAAGTAAAGTGCATGGGATAAGCCAATTGACCGTTTCGCGCTATCCCCAAATAGGCATATTCCTAGAATATAGGTCGCTTCTACCCAGGTCTTACATAGAGAATTCGGTCGAAAGCCAAGCTTTGACCTCAGAAAGCACGATATTGTTATTTAAATTAGAAAGTTTTCGGTATAGCATGCAAGGTTTTTGGTATGGGTTTTCGAGGTTTTCGTCAGTAATTCTTTACCATTAAGTTTTCGGTATTCATGTAGAATAATTATGTTTTTGAAGTCATAATCGAAACCACATGGAAGTTTTCGGCACATTTTAAATTTCGTGACACTAAAGTTTTCGGCGTTCAAATAGGAACTTTTCGGCATGTTGAACTTTTCGGAACTTAATGGTTCAATGGTTTGAAAGTTATCGGTATGTTTAGTAGAGAAGTTTTCGCGATCACAAGATTTCGGTATCACTAAGTTTTCGGCATTTCATAATTTTTCGGTATAGTACAAATTAGGGTTTTTAGTAAAGTTTTCGATACCAATTAAATGTAACCATTCGGGAAGAGAATTAGTATATTGCGATAATTAAAATTAATAAGGATCTAATCACGCATAATAAACATGCATATCACGGTAACATGTCATTTTAGAGATCTCATATTCAGCGAACATAATAATATCTCTATAGGTCAGGATCTCAAAAAGGGCAAGGCTAAAGTCGAGTAACGAACGTGTGTTAAGCCATACTTTGAGTATGATATGCAAGTGTTCTATTTCTATATGCTTTATGTTAATTGACTGATCGATGATTTTGTGACCTATGTGCTAGACGTGGTTTATTTGATGAAAAAGTGTTCAAATGTGATATGTGCGACTGGATAGTGTATGAAATATATGTCATATACGATTAAAAGTATAGCATTTTTTTGCGTACACATAATAATGAAAGGAGAAACCATTATGACTACTATGCATCGGACGACACGATACAAAAGCTACGGTTACGTCCCTACAAATCGGGGGATGACAAAGTAATGTACAAGCATACAAATATTTAAAAAAAAAAAAGGTTAAAGAGTCCCATTCATGGGCGCCCACTGGGCCAAAATACGAGTCTAATCGGTTCATAACGAAAGTATAAACAATAAACGATCATATTGAATTGCATTCGATCCACGGATCCTATGAACGATGGTTATATGAGCTATGGTTATGCGATGGAATATATGAATGGAATGTTACGACATTTATGGAAATGGACTGATTATGTATTCCAGTTTTATTGATTATATGTTTATGGAATAACATGTGCTATCATACTCTGAATAGTTGTTTCACAGTTGCTGTAAATATCTAACATGCAACTTAGAGCGCATCTTCATACAAAAGTATGGATTCAAGGTTGGCCGGCTACGCTCTCATAATGCTCCCCTACGTTCATCATTTGCATGTAGTTTAAGAAACACTAGTAACTTTTGTATGATGTTAAAATAATTATGTTGTATTAATTTATGTACATTATGTGAGAAAGTGACTAGACCAGATGTCCGCTTCCGTCTTTGTTAGAAAGGAATGGATATGAAAAGCGAAAAAATTTTATGTGAATATTTATTAGCTGCGCAATAAGGTAGTAGGAAACGGGGCGCTACATATATAGAAAGGATAATCTGGTTGAACATTATTTAGCCAAATATCTGGCCTATGACGACGAGGTTAAATCTGATTCATCAAGCTATATATGAGCGATTGACTTTTGTTATTCATTTATAATGGATATTCTTTCCTTCAAAGGAAATTAATAAGTGGATTTTACACATAAGTATCCATTTGCATAAAAACTTGTAATTTAGTACCCTGTCAATATTTTTTATATGTAGGTACCTATTAGAATAAATTTTTTGCACATAGGTACTTGATCCGCCACAGGTACGCCATATAACACATTTAGGTACCATATAGCAACGTACTGTTGAGAAAATGGTACGACATATAACACATTAAGGTACCATATATAAACCGTATAATCGTTGACGTGGTATGCAATACACACATAAAAAGGTACGTCAAGACTGAGAAAATTGGTACAAACAGTAAAACGGGTACTTATCTGTAAAAATTTTTGACATAGGTACTGATTTGTAAATTTTTTATTCAGTTGGGTATTTTTCTATAGATGTCACAATTAATAAGGCACCATTTTCCAAAATAAAATTCTAAAATTGATATCTTCTAATATTAACATCGTGACATGAAAGCATACAAAAAAAAAATTGAATACCTAGTTATGCTTTTCAAATGATTTGGGGAACATTTATATTGTATTAATCTTATCTTAAATGAGTAAACAACTAGTAACTAAAAAGGTTGAGTTGATAATTAATCCACATGCCACATTGAGTCACAACATCAATATTTTAGTAAAAATTTACTACTAGAGATTATTAGTTAGATGTGCCCTTGATTAAATGGGTATTATTATCAGATATTAAGGATGCGTATTATTTTACATTTATCAATTCTATTTTCAGAACTGATTCGAAAGAAAAATGTACACAAAAGTGGTTTGCGTGACGTTACACATTATTTCGAGGTAGGAACGTCGATCATGTCAACACATACTGTTAGGATCGGTTTACGCGTTTAGAGGGGGGGTGAATAAACGCTTGACGCTTTTTGGTAGTTAACCGGTTAGGGCTAATACCGGTACTTGATATTTTTATAAGTGTGTTAAGTCGGAAGCAAGTCAGTCGGTTTTGAACCAAGACTGATGTTAAGTGTAATGTGTCAGCTTGTGTGTGTAAGGGAATCACCAGTTTGTTTCTGGAAGTTCGGAGTTGAATCTCCTACATCTCCCCTTCTTCCTCGCAAGGAAGGTTCACTAGACTTCAGTTATACACTCACTGTACAACCTACCCAGCTGCCCTCAGCTTAATCTAGTGAATCCCTAGGCAGTCGTATAATACAATCCACCTACTTCAACAGCTTTTTAAAGTCCGTCGGAAAATCAATAACTCACTTACTTAACCAAACCGGTTATCGTACAGTGAGGACAAAACTTTCTAATTTCTTTCTTTGCTTTGTAGAGATGTGAATCTTGTCTTTGATTTCTCGTGGTCAAGTGTCATGACATCTTCAGTGCCTCGTCTCTAATATATATACTCGTTCTTTGATGAAGAAGGCCGTTGTGAGATGGCTCTATGTACTGGACTGTGCATTAAATGCACTTTACCCAAAATGGGTACTGTCCGGTCTTGGCTGCAGTTTGTACTGTGCTTATTGCCTTTTCCACTTTAAGCTTAGCTTGTCTTCAACCTGGTTCCCTCTGTCAGCCTTGCTTTAAATGCTTCAGCAGAAGTCTTTAGTATCCCGCCTTGAGTAATTTTGAATCTTTGGTACATGTGGCAGGTCCGGTATCTGATATCCGGTCTTGGCAGTTTGTATTCTGTTCTTGATGTGCTTTTAAACTGCTTGAGTAGTATCCGGTTTCTGGCGCATTTGTGACCTTGTAACTCTTCTGACTGATATCCGGTCTTTTGTGCACATGCGACCTGGACTGGTATCCGGTCTTTTAGTCTTCTTCTAACCGGTATACTTAATCAAGTTTGGACAATCACCAAAACTGTTTAATCTGAATTCTTTGATTCACGATTTCTAACACATACATTACTTCTCAGGCGATCAATAACGATACATATAATATTAATAAAGTAATTGTTGGGTTACCCGGTGTAGTAGAGAGACGCCATGTTCCCCGATACGGTGCGGAATAAAATTTTTCTGGGTTGCCCTCGCAGCTCGGATCGGAATAGTAATACAAGTTAACATGTAATAGGGCGGGTCGAACCCGTAGAGAATTACCTGTCGAAGCGAGTGGCAGCTCTCGTCCTTTTCTTGATGGAAGGATTAAGCTAGACCGTCACGCCGACCTCGCGATGCACCGTGAAGTCAAATGCTCTAAAGAATGCTAGAGAGAATTGATCTGTCGCGTGGAAGACATGTGTGTGCATTTCGATGTGTTTTGTGCGCGTAAGTTGTACTGAATTTGGACGAGGGTTTCACCCTTTTATATTAGGGCATGGCTTTTCAGCACATTATCAATGCCCTAATTTCGATTTTAAGCCATAACCAAGTGAGATATTTTTGCCACAAATATCTCTCTCATTTTTATTCCAACTCTTATTATATCTAACTTAGTTATTTGCTCCAAATAAATATCTTAAATATGGATTAAAAAAATCAAAACTTATACCATATGAATTTCCAATTTTTCCAGTTTAAATAAATAATATTCCGAATATTTTTACTTTCATATTTATACACATCAAATATGTAAATTACGAAAGTACCCTCCTAGGCATATTTCGAAATTAAGCTTAGGGTGAAACTCCAATTTTACCCTCAAGCCTTTTAAGGACTTAACCAAGCCCAAGTCTTAAGTTAGTTTCTTACGAAGTCCGAATTCGGTCCAATAAATGGCCCGAGGCCCATTAAGGCGCGACCCAACGGTCCAAGGCTTGTTAAGGCACAAAACACTTTTTCTCCTCATCGGTACACGTTGATGATCCTTTTTAAGACCGACTCTCTAGGTTCGATTCAATCGGCAAGGGAGGAATCCAAAAGTGCGGTAGTTACCTAGCCAATCCTGCAGTACCGGACTTTAACCTGATTTGAGTGCAAATTTTGGCTAAGTCTTCATTCCAGAACCTCACTTTAAATTATAGTACTACGTTAAACCCTTCAGCTGTGTCCCGATCGAGTGAGAGCCATGGTTTATGTCAAACTCACTGAACTCAATTCTATGATAAAAACGAAAATGAGACAAATTACCAAAATACACTTAATGTCTAACATGAGTTAGTTCAGTACCTTGGCTAAGGATTTCGTAACTTCCTGTCGTCGTCCACATAGGACACTTGTCTCGATTACTTACGAGAGTGTGAATCTGTACTCGGTGGTCTGAGCCCGGCAATCACAAATCGTCATCAAGACCGCATCTGGTCCGCTGACCCATGCAACAACAAATCGGGTCGAGGGGAACCAGTGACAGTCGAGACTTCGAAGTCAACTCCGTCAAAGCCCCTTTCGGTCTAAGGTTCTCTCAGACTATAGTAGCTTTGTCGTCGATCATTGACACTCCATGAGTAATAAGCCATGTTCGATCGTTCAACCTGCGAGTCAGTGTCCATGAAACGATTCAATCCTCTGATCCGACTCGTATCACAAGTCACGACCTCCGCTTCCAAGCGGGATATCGGCACACGATAGGTCATCGACAAATAAGCCGTAATTGGTTATCCAACACCCAACTGGAGCCTAAGGGTCACAGACTTTAAACTTCGAGGTTGAGAGTCCACTGGTGCCTTCCTCTCTCGTGCCCATCGAGAACAGCGACCCAACTCGATACATTTGGATTTGTTCATTTATTGCTTTACCGGATAAAGAACTCATATATCCAATAAATGAACAATATCTTTATTAAACACAGGAAAATAACTTATTACATAAAAGGTCGAATGTAAATAAGCTAATGCCCTATACAATCCAATCCTCGTATAGCATTCGAGGACATATCTAATAAACAATATCAAATACACATGATAAAGCCTCAATGTTAATTTCACGAATCATTTCAAGATTCTGAGATCCAATCTCATCGACCACTCCATCTCCAACCCATCAACGGCAAATTATCTCTACATCTCTTGCGTTCACAGCTCGAGAACAACAACTGTTAAGAAACGTAAAGCAATGATTCAATCCTTAAAATCATTAAGTTATAATTAATTTGTGAAGTACATCTTCGCGCTTTGTAAATAACGTAATGGGCCTTACATTCTGTGTCTGTGGTGATCCAATTTCCTTTTCTTCGGACAGACATGTCTCTAACATGCAGAGGAGTACAGTTCAACGAGTTAATCTGATCATTAGTTTTAGACGAAGAAGCCATTGAAATTGCAGAATAAGTCGTTGAACAGCTGGCGACTTCCCACCTAAGACTGATCTTAGGAGAGTCATTGCTTAGTTGATCATCGTCAGGTACTGCTTTTAGAACTGGTCTATGCTTAAAATGCAACATCTGTAATAGAAATTAAGAACTCTCGTCCTGAATACTTTGACACTTATTGAACCAAGTTTGATGATTAAACAATAACCATAATCGCGTTAAAAGATAAAATGTGCATCTGGGAAATCACATATGTACCTTTCTAGTAATATATTTTCCACCTTTTTCGACTCTTGCAGCAGCAGCCCATTTGAGTAGCTCTTTCATCCTTATAAGAGTTTTCATTTTGTCGACGACTTTATTCCCGTTCTTTTCTTTCTTTCCTACACTTGAGGATTCGTCATTCCCTTTGTACGATGATGCGTCTGTAATAGGCAACACTTTGTTTCCAACTTGAGATGACGATTTCGATGAAGGGTTGTCGGCCTTTTGAGCAACAATTTCTTGTTTCTTCATTTTCATAGTATAAGGAATCACGTAATTGTATACACTCTTTAAACTGATTGAGTGATATAAGCAAGCATGCGATTTTAACTTGGAGAGATTTCGAAAAGACTTCAGCTTTTGAAGGAGCCATAAGAGTTTTATATTCTGTATAGCGGCGATGGATAATTGCAAGAAAAGCCCCAATTTAAAATTCACATCTGTCTTTTAAGAATATACTATTTGTTTTTACAATCAAATGGCAAAGCATCAAGCTAAGTCATAAATCAATCCTTGCGAGGACTTAAAAGAAAAAGAAAAAGATAACATGTTAGGGTTCAAAAAAAGAAAACGGAATCATTTCTACCGCACATGTGAGCTGAGATGGACGTAATAAAAATGAATAAACTACATACAAAGAGATGCCGTAAAAGAGATCATGTGATTAATCTAACTAAAAGAGAATCTATAAGAACGTGATGGCACTGATTTATTACAGTTAAATATTAGACTTCGCTCACTTGCATGTTAGGGTTCTTCGAAAACATTGCACTTAATGCTGTAGTAAATCAAATTTATGCTGGCTGTCTTGGTCAAACGAACAGCACACAAAATTTAATATGTACATACATACAAAACACACACACACATATATGTATTATTACTTGTGTAAGATTGGAGATCAAACAGTATATGTGATGAAATTAAAGTAAGGTGTTAAGACAACCAGGCAATAATTGGGGATCTGCTGGCTTGTGATTTCAAATTCAAGAATTTCTCAATGAAATGTTCGTACGTCAAATTATATATTTTAGAGATTTGTCGATTTTGAAATTTAATAACTAGATATATAAGTCATTTTAGCTTTGATAGGGGTGATCTTCGATCCAGCACTCCTCCTGATTCAGTGATCTAGAAAGGTCAGCTTTCGAGATATGGGGTAGATGAGTGGGAGAGCTGGAGGTAAGGGACAGTGTATGGAGGAAGTACAAATAATTCTGACATCGAGATGTTGGAGGAGGCGAGACATTGTTTATGACCGCTCAGGGGAACGTGGAGGGCATCGATTGGAAGACATTATGGACAGAAAGAGGATATGCCAGTCTGACAATAGTACGCCTGTAGCTGTTGTATCCTAGGTTATAATAGAGGGTATTTTTAGTGGTCCCAAGGGAGGCCAGATGGACAAGAGAGATTAACGGATATATGAGATGGAAAAAGGGAAAAAGACACATGAAATTCAAGAGCGCTATATGCTAGAGTGATTTTTGAAAGGCTTATATGAGGGAAAGTGAGCTTGAGTGTGTATCCAGACTGTGTGATACTGTTTCTTGGCGGCCCATGGAGTAGTATATCCGAACCACATCAATCTGTGTCTTTTATCTTTGAGCATTCGAATATTGATCTTAACATATATTAAATAAACAACGCAATCCTTTTCATCCTTCAAATCTTCATATCTGTTCAAGTGGCACCGTCTGTGGGAAAGATGGATTGAAACGTGAGTATTCTGGGTGGTCGTTGGGAGGACGGTCGGTCAATCTTGCGTTTGTTCGAAGACAAAGTGTTGGAAAGGCATCGAGAAAGTACTATTGTTAGGGAGTATCTCTAGAGGACTGGTAGAAGCAACGCCAATGGAAGAACAACCGCCGTTGGCAGAGAATTTGCAAGCGCAATTCAAGGAGGTTGCTCCCGGGAGGCTCCGATACAAGCTTTGACATTTACAGCCCCAATTGGAGTCCTGTCACCGGCACAGACGCCTACATTTACGGGGCCATCTGGAGCTCTCCCACCTCAAACTCCTATAGCTGGATAATTGAGCAGCTGAACTTGCTGGTGAGAAATGCGGTGGATATGGCGATGACTGCTAACAAGGCAAAGGGCAAAGGCAAGCGGAAGCAAACCCTATCTGCTCAGGGGAGAACTTCGGATGGGCATGTTTACGGAGTGGGTGGAAACTGTAGGGGAAAATGAGGTGGCTGTGGAGAAGACTCTGTGTCTCCAGAGAAAACCCACCTAGAAGGGAGGTCGTTCAAGAAGGAAGGGGCGAGATGCCGTTAGCTCCATCTCCAATACCGAGGAACGAACACCTCAGGGGAGTTCAAGAAGGACAGAGACCCGCAAATCCGGGGAATGTGGCACCTCCAGTGACCACAGCCAACGGATGCAGAGCAGGGGGAAACATGGGAGCCAGAACAGAAAGTGGAGATGAGGAGCCGCGGTACACATAACCAAAGAGGAGCCACGAGCGAAAGGGAGCAAGAGCTCAGGAATCAGGTGTCTGAGCTGCGAAAGTTGGTAGAAGGAATACAAAACAAGGCGACCAAATCGTATTTTCAAGGGGTATGTCAAGCTGGTACTCCTTTCGCCGAAGATCTGTTAGAATGGGTGGTATCGCTCTGTTGAGGTGTATGCCCTATACGAGGACGGGGAGAACGAGGGCAATTTTGTAATTTAGTAGTGTTTAGAAATGTAATAGGATTATCTTTCATTTATGAAATGATTGAATATACCAAATAAATAAATTAAAAGGAAAATTTTTAATTAGTCTAGAGATTTCACCTTGCAGTCTGGGTGAATAAGACAAATTAGTAAACTCCAATATTGGCAGTTCAGTTACTGATTTTGTGGAGACATAGAGAGGACACCAGTAAGCTGAGATACTGCAATATTAAATTAGTCCACAAGTCGAAGTCTCCAGCAGGGTGACCGGATTGATGAGTACGACTTGTTTGTCGATGGGTCCAATACTGTTGTGCCAACAATTCACTTGGGAAGTGGGAACCCGTGACATTAATACAAGATGAATCAGGGGATTATCCATATTTGACACTGACTTGTAATCGAATGATCACATGCTTGGATTGTCCTTGATCGATCATTGACTGTAGTAGTCTACGTGAACCGTATACCGAAAGGGTTAACTCGGAGTTGGTCCTGGGATCTTTACTTGTCACTAGTTTGCTAGGCCCGTCTTACCGGTGGCATGGGTCAACGGCGAAATGCGATCTTGACTTTTCAATGCGATTGCCGGTTGAACCGCGGAGCGAGATTTACGGTCTCGATAAATTCGAGGTTAACATCCTATGGCAAGTTTAGTCTGCAGGAATTTCCCAAGACTCTGGCCAGAGCAAATAACTGACTCGTGATAGTCGCGGATGGCAGTTTAGGTATTTTCACCGACATAAACGACATAGAGTGAAGTTCTGTAAGTTTGACTATACGTGACTTTCACTCGATCGGGACAAACGTAAAGGGTTTATACATATGACGGAAATCTACAATCGGTTCGTGGATTATTATTTATCAAATTCGAACTCAACTTGTAATCTGTTCGGCACCACGGCGCTGGCTAGGTGAATGCCGAACCCTTAGATTCCTAAGAGAATCGGGCTTAAAAGGGGTAACCGACACAACGTCTAGATTGAGAGTCTAGGGTTTGGGGCTTGGCTAAAACCCTAAACGACCGAAAATGCAAAGTTTGAGTAGAGGGGTAAAATGGTCTTTTTACATCACAAACTATTTTTGAAATAAGATACTGGTTATTTAATATTTGGTATATGATTTTAATTAGATTTAAATCTTCATTATTGTTTTGGAAAAATAATATATTTAATTCGGAATTAAATATAACATATAATAGATATATACATATATAAATTTCGATTTCAATTATGAATAAATTTCGAAAATTATTTACATATATATATATATATATATATATTGGATATTATATACTTAAGATATACTAATATTACAGTTGAAACTCTTTAAATTAATAACGTACTAAATTAATAATTCTCTAAACTTATAAACTAATAGACTTTTGATAATTTCTATAGGTCCCTTATAAATTATAAATTAATAATTCCATATATAAAAACATTATCATATTACATGAACGAAGATATAATTAAATGTACATTAACACCATACGATTATGATAGACTTGAGAGATTGAAGGTTTGATCCTTAATTTGACATTCAATAAGGACATAGGAAATTGAAGGTTATTTGATGTTTGGGAAGTTTGAAAGGTAATTAATATACACTATAAATTAATAAAATATTAATTTATCGATAAATTAATAAATATTAATTTATCGATTATTTAATAACTCTTTAATTAATAAATTTGGTTGGTCCCAACTGTATTAATTTATAGAGTTTCGACTGTAGTATTTTAATTAATTTACTATATTAAATATCTAATTAATTGAATTTAAAGTTTAAATTTTGAATTCAAAACTTAGTAAAACAAGACTTAGTAAAAGAGGAGGTGGTTGATGATTTTTCTCCCACCTCTCAACCTAATTTCAGCCAGCTCTAGGTTGCACAAATAGGGTTTATGAAACCCTAGCTTAAAGAAG
Organism: Craterostigma plantagineum; assembly: GCA_027422505.1. Classification (NCBI taxonomy): domain Eukaryota; kingdom Viridiplantae; phylum Streptophyta; class Magnoliopsida; order Lamiales; family Linderniaceae; genus Craterostigma; species Craterostigma plantagineum. Next base: position 25,833,249 of record JAPQWV010000003.1, on the reverse strand, counting down.
AATTTGCTTTTCGAAATCCAAAAAAGGAGAAGGAAAAGGCTTTTCGTTCTATACTCTCTCATCTCTCCCTCGGCCTTGTGAAGATTCGAGGTGCAGCCGAGCTTGAATCTAGCCGTCTTAAACAAGCTAGGACTGCGACGTTGTAAAGTGACGGCGTGACAATCTTGTGCAAAGAATCTTGTTCGTATGCTTACGCCTCGGAGAAAAGAAGGGTTCGAAGCTAGCCACCTTCACGAGTGTCGTCAAGGTATCATGGCTGAAAACTCTGTAGTGTCATTATATTCTCGCGCTTGCAACCGAACGATCTTGCAAAGGCGGAAATCCCAAAAAATTTAAAATTCCGCCGTTCAAGGAACGTGGGTTCGGGGACCCTCGGCGAATCCCAACAGTGATATCAGAGCATCAGGCTCGGTTAAAGTCACAAGACCATGACCCAAAAAAAACCACGAACCCTAGCCGTGCGCATGGCACGCACAGTGCAGGGCTAGGCGCGCGCGGCGCATTGGGATGACTGCGCGCAGCCCGCGGCGCTTGGTGTAACGCCGCGCACGGGGTGCAGGGGTAACACGGGGGGAAGGTGTCACTGAGCGAGGGCCGCGCACCGATGCACAGCACAGGGGCTGGCCGTGCGCAGCGCGCACGACGCCTGGCTGTGGCAGCGCGCGCGGCGCGCAGTGCCTGGCCAAGCCGCACGCATAGGCACGCGCAGCCCCTCCACCAGGCCAAAGCGGCATGGTCCAACCCATACAAAGGCCCAAATTTAATACGGGTTTGCCCGGACCATTTAAAAGTCCAAATTCGATTTTTGCTCGGAAATGTGTTAAATTTGTCGTGATGTATGTTATTTGAATAACGTGGTGATAGATTGGGGATTAGGTTCTGTATTTGCCAGGTGATATGTTAAAGGTGACAAGGTCCCTCCCGGGTTGTACTTTACAGTTTTTATTTGATAAGACGGGCGTTGTTATTAAGGTAAAGATCCCCCCGTCATAGGCTATTGTATTTTTGCTATGGCAGCCGTACGAGGCGTCCATTCAAGAAAAGCTCGAAGACTTAGAGTTTTATGTTTTTTTACGATTAGGATAGAAGTAAAAATATCCCCGATCTTTAACATTTACTTTAATAGGTTGAAACAAGATTTACTATTAAATATGTGCGTGTTGGTTTCGCACGTGATATCGTGCATAATGAGCTCATGTTAAATCTGTGAGGATTCTCCCGAGGTTACACCTTTAAATATCAAGTGAGTAAAGGCGTTGGGCTCTTGTCTTCTATCAAGTCCAAAAACGTTACTACTTAGGGTACAGTTGCGGTTGACCGAGTTACAACGTCAAAAACCCTCGTCTTTGCGTGAATGGGTTTGGATGCAATTATGAATTGCTGTCATCGACCACTCTTCGCCCTCTAACAAAGAGTTATCATATGGGGGATGAAGTTCACGTAAGGTTAGCAAGAGATTGATAGGTTGCACTTGGACAGTCATTCCCAATATGTTCCGACTTACGGCTAAGGGACCTTGACTGAGACAAAAATGTTGAATCTTCTGCATGATAGAAACGTATAGGGCACGACCTCGGCTAATCAAATGAGCCAATAAGCTGTTAAGTTGAGGCTATCTTGTTGCAGCACGGGGAACTCAACACCACTATGAAGCCACTCAACGAGGTTCCGAATACCTATAGGAGAAAGGGTTACAAGAAAAATAGTGGGGATCAGACGAAAATTTAAAGTCCTAAATTAGTCTGATTAAACACTACTAATCCCAACGATATTTTATTTTCTGAAGTTTATTTTCTTCTCTATCAGTTACAATGACAAACCCGTTAAACACACTCTTGAAGAAACATTTTTGGTGGGATCGAACTATGTTTACTGGCTCAGAAAGTTGAGGATCGTCCTCAAATTAGAGAAATTGGACAATGTCTTGGACATTGAGGAGCCAGTGTCTCCCACAACTGAATCCACTGATTAGGAGATTATGCTCCACGATAAGTGGGTTGAAGGTTCAGCGAACGTGCACGCCTATATGCTGCGTGCGATGAGCCCAGAGCTCCAGCGCCAGCACGAGCACATGATTAATAAGAAGGTCGCACTTGTTGCGAATTCTCGGTCTAAGGGATTGCAAGAAGAAGTCGAACAAGTTAGGCATGGCTAGGGGTAGAGTTGCCAAGAAGGCAAAGACCAAGGAGGTCGAGAGGTCGGGCACAAGCCCACGGATAAATTCCTTCTGCCAGCACCTAGGCCATTGGAAGCGTGACTGTCCGAAGCTGAAGGCGTCCGAAGCCTCATGAAGATATAAATGTGCCTAAGAGGGGGGGAGGGGGTGAATTAGGCCTATAGAAATTTTTGCTTCTTTTCACAAATTCTAAGTGTAGTGACTTGGATATGCCTATTGATGCTTGTGACGTGTATGCCTGATATATCCTAGTTCGTCGGATGTGTTTCGGGTCTGTCTCACTGTGATAAAGAAATAACCGAAAAGTAAATGCAAGACAGGATTTTTATAGAGGTTATATCCCCAACTGGGGTTTACTCCTCTCCTTGGGGTTTGCTCCCCAAGAGTTTAACCGATCACTATAATGCACCGTAGCTGGATACAAAACTGATTGGTTAGCCCAATACACAACCGAAACAAGTCGAACACTAGCCACTACTAGGTTACCACACGCCGAGTTTCGTTCCGTGGAATCTCCTTGATCCCGACAGACACAGCTCGCTACAGAAGGGCCCCCGGACTTGTCCTTCCCTTCACGTGTGCGTAAACGTCGACCTTGCCTCCTTGGTATTGCTCACGTCCGAAGACAACACGTCCGAAGACAGAATGTATGGCAGGAGGTTGGAATATCAAGATGAATCACTCGCTCAGTGATGGATATGCAAGTTAAAGCTCAGTAGGGCAGAAAGCTATCACAAGTGGAAGGCTCAGGAATCTCTTAGTATCTTTCTGCTCAATTTTCTCTCGTACGCTTATGTTCGTAGGTTCGCAAAATCTAAGTGCATTCGAGAGTCTGAAGTGCATCTCATATATAATCCTTTTCAAATAGCACTTCACATGGAAAATCATATCAAACGATAATCATGCAATTTTCGAGTCAATCATACCATATAAATCATGCTCTTAACAAATCATCACAACGGTCATATAGCACATTTAAAGCATAACTATTTTCCATATAAAGGCTCAATTTCGTTCTCAAGCTCATTCAACCATTTCGCATATATTTTCCATTTCAGGACTTTCCATAAGTGATTCCCTGCTATCAGTTTCTAGTAACGAGTCAATCCAGATTCACTTTCCAAGTATGGCACACAAGATAGCAATACATCAGCACGTTTTCCATGTACAACTCATAGCATTTAATCAATATATTTACCAAGTTTAGCACACAATTCAGATCGGAGCATACTTAATTCGATTTATAATAACATGGCAGAACTTTCCTTATTTCGGAGATCACACCCGTTATAGCACATACCATATACGAGCACCTTATCCATAAGGTTAATCAAATCGAATCTTTCCTAATTATAATATTCTAATCAGCATAAGGAAAGATATCAATTCAATATATCGCATTTAATTCAGTGCAAAGCAAGCAAGGATCATACATATGATTTTCGTCCAGGAATATACTAGTATCAACGGATATATCACTTTCCTTATATAAACAACATATTTTCCATATATAGCTCAGTAGGATATCTCATGCATTATTTCCATATATAGCACAGAACGATATATCCTATCTCATGGAATGTTTATAACGTGCGATCACCTAGTTCCATCAAATCATCACAGAATCACACGCAATTCAAATATTCAACACTTAATCGATTTATAGCTCATAAACAATGCATGGTTGAATATTATCATGAACTTAGACATTTTATTTGTCCCAAATCAAATTGCTTATTTTATAGACCTAATGTCATTACAATTACATCGTTCATCAAAACTCTCTAACATATACGGATCAAAAAGGTCAACATTCTCCCCCTTTTTGATGATGACATGTAATTGATGCAGTACGGAAGCAAGTAAGCATATTCTATAATGCAAGCCCTAGCGCATATGTCTAAGTGTTCCATAATCACAAAGCAGAGCATATGATATTTCCTAATCTCATATGATACATATTTGCTCCCCCTGCCTAAGTGCAGTTATCTCTATGACATGCAAAGATATATCGTGAACTAATTTTGCTCCCCCTGTCTAAGTGCGGATATATCCTGTCATTTTCTATGTTATATCCTGAGTGTAAAATTTTGAAATTACCCGTGAGTGTGCTCCCCCTGCCTAAGTGCGCATTTTCCAAGCATGAGTCAAGCAATCACATAGTCATCGCAGCAGGCACTTAGCACTTATCAAGAAATCTCACACAAGTCAATTTGCACAGTTAAGTATCAGAGTATCACTGTATCAGAGCATAGGATCAGATAGCGCAGTATAAGATCAACACAGATATATCCAGAGATCAGAGCAAAAATAGTAACTAGTGGAGATATAACTTAATAACAGCAAAATATTATATAGATTAGGGTTCAACGAGCTTCCCTTCATACCAAAACACTTAGACGTTCAACGCCTAACACTTACTATCTTACTACTCCCCCTTCATTATCAAAAAGGTGGGAGGGATACTTAGACCTAAACTGAGATTAGAAGACTGGAATATCCTAAGAGCAACTAAGAGCAAAATAAACTTGAGGGGCAGCCTACTGGCTTGAGGAGGTGTCAGAATCGGTGGGTTTAGGAAGAGACTTCTTAATCAGCTTGGAGGGCCTGGACAGTTTCAGCGATAGCTGGTATACTGTTCTTTGAGCTTACGAAAGCGCTTCTGATTATCAGCCTTGATATCGGAGATATCGCGGCGCAACACTAAGATTCCTGCCTTCCCTATGCTGAGCTCATCTTCGTAGTCGTCGTCCTCGTCGCTTTTGACCTTTGCTTTTCCCTTCACAGCAGACCGTTTCTGAGCACTATCGACTGACCTGTTCTCCTTTTCCTTGAACCAACCTTGGATCTTGGAGTGATGAATTCCCATGCGCTTAAGGGTCACAAGGTCCACTATATGGACAGTCTTGTCTTCCCAAGCCGGCGGCAGAATAATACCTTCGCACTCGAACAGGTGAGTAAGCAGCATTCCATAGGGCAGCGCCTTGTCTTTGTTCTCGATGGCCTGAATCATGTGCTTCATGATGATATATCCGAGGTTGAATCTGCGATTCTGGGATATCATATATACAGCGAAGGTGCTCATGAAGTTCATGGTGGTCGAGTGGCCGCCACTGCCTATTTTCGCACTCCAGAAGGTCATGTTAAGCAATTTGTGCAGGAAGAAAAAATCGATAGGGAGCTTGCTCAGGGCTTCTCCGTCAGAAAATCGAGGCTTGGTGCGGGTATTCCAGAGTGTCCTAAGGACATCACTGAGATCAAACTCATCGGTATGGCACCAGTCGTTCATGTCGTAGTGACAGAGGACCTCATCAGCAACCCCCAGCATGGCATTCATAGTTTTAGTGTTCCATTCGATTTTGCGGCCGAGAATGTAGGAGCGGATGTTGATATGCCCTTCGAACTCTTCGTAGCTTAAGTTTGCATAAAAGAGTTTGACAACCTCAGGATAGTAGGGCGTGTTGATGCTGAGAAACTGCTCCCATCCAAAATCCTTTAACCAGGTGATAACCGTCCCTTCAGGCACGTTGTCGAAAGCAACTCCCCCATCCTCTGGCAATATCCCGTTTGCTAAAACTCTTGTAGATGGTTCGATTGCGTTCCTCCAAAAAGAGGGCTTCAACAGGGATTTCGTTGGGCTTTGAAAGATCAATAGGCGGGGGATGTCAGAATGTTTTGGGGTTGAATGTGGAGAAGGAGGGCCGGTTTCAAGTGGTGATGGAGGTTTTTCAGGGGGATCGTGGAGGCGATTTCTGAATTTCCTCAGGCTGATTTGACAGGATCTCATAATTATGGAAGGGATTTGACTAGGCTGAATAGGAATATATTTTAAATAAATGAGTTCCCTAAAATAACTGGACGACTGGAAAGATATCTGCGATTTTCTTCCTAAAATAACCCGATCACATTCAAAAATAGATCCAGAGGATCGGATATTCCTAAAATAGTCTAGATAGCTGAAGGAAATGTCTCGGAATGGGATAGCTACGAATTTCGAATATCACACTTAAGGAAAATATCTACAAGATCCACGGAATTACTTCAAGGGCTGAAAGAACATCTTTAAGATAGGGTTACTACGTATTTCTATCTAAAATAGAATAACCTAGAGTAAATAAGAGAATTAGGCAGATTTACTAACCTTATTTAGCTCTATAATTCCCAATCGATCACGGATGTCGCAAAATCTTGCTTCAATAAGGGGTTTCGTGAAGATATCAGCGAGCTGATCATTTGTTCCTACGAATTCCACACTGATATTCCCTTTCTGAACATGGTCTCGTATAAAATGATGTTTAACCTCAATATGTGTCGTACGAGAATGATGCACGGGATTCTTAGTAATACTAATGGCACTAGTGCTATCACACAGAATAGAAATTTTGTCATAACCTAACTCGAAATAACTAAGGGTTTGTTTCATCCAAAGGACTTGTTGACAACAATTTCCTAAGGCCATATATTCAGCTTCGGTTGTGGAGAGGGCGACAACATTTTGCTTTCTACTAGACCAAGTTACCAAGGAATTTCCAAGTAATTGGCAAGTTCCACTGGTACTTTTCCTATCTTCCCTACAACTGGCATAGTCGGCGTCGGAATATCCCATTAATGGGGAAATCATCCGTATAGGAGTACCACAGACCAAAATTGACAGTACCCTTGATATATCTAAGTATCCGCTTGACTGCGGTCAAGTGGGATTCCTTAGGGTCAGACTGATATCTCGAACACATACCAACAGCAAAGATGATATCAGGGCGACTAGCAGTTAAGTAAAGAAGGCTTCCGATCATACCTCGATATTGTGTTTGATCAACAGGTGTACCTGATTCGTCAGTGTCAATTTTGGTGGTCTGATGCATAGGGGTGGAAATTGCTTTGGAATCACTCATCCCGAATTTAGTCAGTAATTCCCTGCTGTATTTCGTCTGGGATACGAAGGTTCCATTGTCAAGCTGCTTTATTTGCAACCCGAGGAAGTAGTTCAGCTCACCCATTAAGCTCATCTCAAATTCCTTCTGCATAGACTTAGAAAATTCCTCGCAGAGAATGATATTAGTACTTCCAAATATGATATCATCAACGTAAATTTGGACCAGTATCATGTGATCACCTTCGTACTTAATAAACAGCGTGTTATCAATAGTTCCAGTCGAAAATCCTATGTCAATCAGAAACTTACTTAGCCTTTCATACCATGCCCTAGGAGCCTGTTTATACCATATAATGCTTTATTTAATTTAAAAACATGATTTGAAAAATCTTCCCTAGCAAAGCCCGGTGGTTGTTCTACATAAACCTCCTCATTTATAAAACCATTTAAAAATGCACTTTTTACGTCCATTTGAAAGAGTTTAAAACGTTTAAAGCATGCATATGCAAGTAATACACGTATAGACTCTAATCTAGCTACCGGAGCAAAAGTTTCATCGAAATCAATACCTTCCTCCTGGGAATAACCTTTTGCAACTAACCTCGCTTTGTTTCTTGTGACATTTCCGTGTTCGTCGAGTTTGTTGCGGAAGACCCATTTGGTTCCTATGATGGATTTATCGTCTGGTCTTTTTACAAGTGTCCACACTTCGCTCTTTTCGAATTGAGATAACTCATCTTCCATGGCAGAGACCGACGATATATCTTCCAGAGCTTCATGGACCGTCTTTGGTTCCATCATTGAGAGCAGTACATCATGAGATTCCTCCGTATCTTGGTTTCGTGCAGTTGCTCGAGTTTTGATTCCAGATCTGATATTTCCTATTACTTGATCTGTTGGATGACTGGAAGCATGTTTCCATTTTCTAGGTTGCAGCTCCCCAGCTTCTAGTTCCACTGTTTCAACATTTTCATCTTTAGGAATATCTTCCTCACTGTCTTTAATATCCTGCAATTCTGCACAAGGCAAATCTATAATTTCCTCATCAGTAGCATCTGCGTTAGGCATCTCATCAAAAGTAACATGTATGGATTCCTGAACAGTCAGCTTTCTTTTATTGTAAACACGATATGCCTTAGACGTAAGACTGTAACCAAGGAATATCCCTTCATCAACCTTAGAGTCAAATTTTCCTCTCTTATCTCTATCGTTCAAGATAAAACATTTACATCCGAATACATGAAAGTAACCTATATTTGGAGTTCTACCATGCCAGATTTCATAAGAAGTCTTCTTTAATATCGGCCTAAGGAAGACACGGTTAGACACGTAACAAGCTGTACTAACAGCTTCCGCCCAGAACTGTTTAGGAATATCATACTCATGTAACATAGATCTAGCCATTTCCCGTAATACCCTATTTTTACGTTCAACTACACCGTTCTGTTGGGGAGTTATAGGAGCAGAGAAATTATGATTATACCCATATTGATCACAGAATGATGCAAATGACTTACTATCGAATTCCAGACCGTTATCGCTGCGTATCCTACATAGATTCATTTCTTTTTCGTTCTAAAGTCTCTTAACTAGTGATGCAAAGCTATCTAATGCATCATTCTTATGAGCAAGGAATATCACCAATGTATACCTGGAATAGTCATCAACAATCACAAAGGCATATCTTTTACCTCGCAGGGACATCGTTTGAACGGGACCAAAAAGGTCGAGATGTAGTAATTCCAGTGGTCTGGATGTGGATATCATATTCTTTGCTTTGAACGATGTCTTTGTCTGCTTGCCCATTTGGCACGCCTTGCATGTTTTGTCCTTGACGAACTTTATGTCGGGAATACCTCGTACCAGTGCATTACTAGTAGTTCCATATTGGCATGTCCTAAGCGTCTGTGCCATAGCCAGGTGTTATCCTGTGTCACTGCTAAACACTTGACGTTCTGCTCAGTAATATCATCCAGAGTAATACAGTAAATATTTCTATCCCTAGATGCACTAAACAATACTTTATTTTCATTTCTAACAACGCACTTATCGTTTTCAAACGTGACCGTATGACCTTTGTCACATAGTTGACTGATACTAATGAGATTATGTTCTAGATTCTTAACTAACCATACGTCATCTATAGTAGTATGTAAAGTGTTACCGACAGTTCCAACTCCTATAACCTTAGCTTTTGTGTTGTCGGCATAGGAGACATATCCTCCATCATATGCTTTCACCGACACAAACTTACTGATATCACCTGTCATATGGTGGGAACACCCACTGTCGAGGTACCACTTGTTCTTCTTGCTGGATTTTCTTCTTTGTACCTGCATGAATCAGTTCTTTTCTGAGGTGCCCAATTTAGATAGGGTCCTAAACGGTTAGCAGCAAAATAATTCCTGTTAACACGTGGTATATCATGTATCGCAGGCTGTGATCTCTCAGACACAGGCTGGCTAGAGTTAGAGACTTCAGGAACTTTCTTAGGTCTCCAGAAATATCTAGATTTATCAGCTTTCTTCAAGAAACAATGGTTAGCATAATGACCAAGACGACCACATGAAAAGCATTTAGGTTTCCTAACATTTTGTGGAGGTGCAGCGAGTTCATGTGTCGTGGAATATCCTATTCCTGTTTTCCCGATATGTGCAGGAATACTAAGTAACATATCAAGATTTTGTTGTCCTTCAAGAAGTCTAACATTAGTACGAGATTTTTCTTCTAAGAAATCCTTAAGAGCAGACATGTCTCTAGATATATTCTTTTGCTTCCTAAACTTCTCGCAATTACACAAAGCTTTTTCTTCTTAAGAGTCTCTAGCTCGGCTCTCAGGCGCTCATTTTCTAGATCAGTTTGATGCTTCTCTCTAGCTACTTCATCTCGCTGCCTAATTACACCCTTTACTTGTGAGTTGAGTGACTTGATCCTTCTTTCTGCATTTTGAATTATTTCGAACATCTCTTCTTTTTCATCTACTTCAAGGGCTGAGGAAGCGTTATCATGATATTCATCTTGCCTAGCATATATTTCATTTAGAAATAATATTTTCTTAATAGTAGATGAATCCGATACCTGATCATCATCCGCGGCCATGTAGGCGAGATCTTCCTCCTCTTCGCTCCCGACCCCTTCCTAGTTTGTGACCATGGCCTTCTACTTCTTTATCTTTTTGTCACCATTTTCCATCGGGCAGTTTGAGGCAAAGTGGCCTGGCTTGTTGCACTTGAAGCATTTTTGTACATTGTTGCCGGATGACGATATTCCCTTGTTCCTAGGCTGGAACTTTGGAGTTTCCCTTGAATTTTCTTCTTAGCCGAAATTTATCGAATTTCCTGGTTAGCATGGCGATCTGTTCCAGCAGGTCTTCCTCAGTTTCTTCTTCTTCGCCCTCAGAATCGTTGTCTTGTTCAGTGTTGAAGGCGATGTTTGGTTGATTTCGGACCGGTGGTTTTTCCTTGATGGAGATCTGAGTCATCTCGTAGGTGGTCAGAGATCCGATCAGTTCTGACACTGAAAGTTCGTCCAAGTCCTTTGCTTCGTAGATGGCAGTCACTTTGGGATTCCATTCTCTAGGAAGAGATCTCAGGATTTTTTGCACCTTCTCACCATCTTCTATTTTCTTTCCCAAAGAGAACATTTGATTAATGATGTTCATGAATCTGGCATACATGTGGCTTATGGTCTCGTTGTCCTCCATCTTGAACAGCTCGTATTAGTGAGTCAAGAGGGCTATCCTTTCTTGCACAACTCGAGTGGTTTCTTCATGTGTGACTTGAAGCATGTCCCACATATTTTTGGCAGATTCGCATGAGCTCACACGACTGTACTCTTCTCTTGTGAGTGCGCAAGCTATCATGTTCTTTGCTTTGGCATTTAGGGAGATTCCTTGCTTGTCTGCTATATTGTAATCAGGACCTTTCTTTGGAGTTCCATCTTCGTTTTTGGGAATGTAAGGTCCTGTTGCGATGATATCCCATAGGTCGTAGTCTGTAGCGATCAGGAATTCCTTCATGCGATTTTCCATGTGGCGTAGTTTGTCCCGTCGAAGAGTGGTGGCCTGGAATGGGATTGTCTCTCTGCAAAAACATCAAAACTCGAAGAAGCCATTAGATCTTTAACTCAGGCTTGTTAGGCCCGTCGTTTGAGTAACTCGCTCTGATACCAAATGAAGATATAAATGTGCCTAAGAGGGGGGGGTGAATTAGGCCTATAGAAATTTTTGCTTCTTTTCACAAATTCTAAGTGTAGTGACTTGGATATGCCTATTGATGCTTGTGACGTGTATGCCTGATATATCCTAGTTCGTCGGATGTGTTTCGGGTCTGTCTCACTGTGATAAAAGAAATAACCGAAAAGTAAATGCAAGACATGATTTTTATAGAGGTTATATCCCCAACTGGGGTTTACTCCTCTCCTTGGGGTTTGCTCCCCAAGAGTTTAACCAATCACTATAATGCACCGTAGCTGGATACAAAACTGATTGGTTAGCCCAATACACAACCGAAACAAGTCGAACACTAGCCACTACTAGGTTACCACACGCCCAGTTTCGTTCCGTGGAATCTCCTTGATCCCGACAGACACAGCTCGCTACCGAAGGGCACCCGGACTTGTCCTTCCCTTCTCTTAGTATCTTTCTGCTCAATTTTCTCTCGTACGCTTATGTTCGTAGGTTCGCAAAATCTAAGTGCATTCGATAGTCTGAAGTGCAGCTCATATATAATCCTTTTCAAATAGCACTTCACATGGAAAATCATATCGATAATTACCAAATCAAGCATAGTTTCCATGCAATTTTCGAGTCAATCATACCATATAAATCATGCTCTTAACAAATCATCACAACGGTCATATAGCACATTTAAAGCATAATTATTTTCCATATAAAGGCTCAATTTCGTTCTCAAGCTCATTCAACCATTTCGCATATATTTTCCATTTCAGGACTTTCCATAAGTGATTCCCTGCTATCAGTTTCTAGTAACGAGTCAATCCAGATTTCCAAGTATGGCACACAAGATAGCAATACATCAGCACGTTTTCCATGTACAGCTCAGAGCATTTAATTAATATATTTACCATGTTTAGCACACAAATCAGATCGGAGCATACTTAATTCGATTTATCATAACATGGCAGAACTTTCCTTATTTCAGAGATCACACCCGTTATAGCACATACCATATACGAGCACCTTATCCATAGAGTTAATCAAATCGAATCTTTCCTAATTATAATATTCTAATCAGCATAAGGAAAGATATCAATTCAATATATCGCATTTAATTCAGTGCAAAGCAAGCAAGGATCATACATATGATTTTCGTCCAGGAATAAACTAGTATCAACGGATATATCACTTTCCTTATATAAACAGCATATTTTCCATATATAGCTCAGTAGGATATCTCATGCATTATTTTCATATATAGCACAGAACGATATATCCTATCTCATGGAATGTTTATAACGTGCGATCACCTAGTTCCATCAAATCATCACAGAATCACACGCAATTCAAATATTCAACACTTAATCGATTTATAGCTCATAAACAATGCATGGTTGAATATTATCATGAACTTAGACATTTTATTTGTCCCAAATCAAATTGCTTATTTTATAGACCTAATGTCATTACAATTACATCGTTCATCAAAACTCTCTCACATATACGGACCAAAAAGGTCAACATTCTCCCCCTTTTTGATGATGACATGTAATTGATGCAGTACGGAAGCAAGTAAGTATATTCGATAATGCAAGCCCTAGCGCATATGTCTAAGTGTTCCATAATCACAAAGCAGAGCATATGATATTTCCTAATCTCATATGATACATATTTGATCCCCCTGCCTAAGTGCAGTTATCTCTATGACATGCAAAGATATATCATGAACTAATTTTGCTCCCCCTGTCTAAGTGCGGATATATCCTGTCATTTTCTATGTTATATCCTGAGTGTAAAATTTTGAAATTACCCGTGAGTGTGCTCCCCTGCCTAAGTGCGCATTTTCCAAGCATGAGTCAAGCAATCACATAGTCATCGCAGCAGGCACTTAGCACTTATCAAGAAATCTCACACAAGTCAATTTGCACAGTTAAGTATCAGAGTATCACTGTATCAGAGCATAGGATCAGATAGCGCAGTATAAGATCAACACAGATATATCCAGAGATCAGAGCAAAAATAGTAACTAGTGGAGATATAACTTAATAACAGCAAAATATTATATAGAGTAGGGTTCAACGAGCTTCCCTTCATACCAAAACACTTAGACGTTCAACGCCTAACACTTACTACCTTACTACTCCCCCTTCATTATCAAAAAGGTGGGAGGGATACTTACACCTAAACTGAGATTAGCAGACTGGAATATCCTAAGAGAAACTAAGAGCAGAATAAACTTGAGGGGCAGCCCTACTGGCTTGAGGAGGTGTCAGAATAGGTGGGTTTAGGAAGAGACTTCTTAATCAGCTTGGAGAGCTTGGACAGTTTCAGCGATAGCTCGGTATACAGTTCTTTGAGCTTTGCGAAAGCGCTTCTGATTATCAGCCTTGATATCGGAGATATTGCGGCGCAACACTGAGATTCCTGCCTTCCCTACGCTGAGCTCATCTTCGTAGTCGTCGTCCTCGTCGCTTTTGACCTTTGCTTTTCCCTTCGCAGCAGACCGTTTATGAGCACTATCGACTGACCTGTTCTCCTTTGCCTTGAACCAACCTTGGATCTTGGAGTGATGAATTCCCATGCGCTTAAAGGTCACAAGGTCCACTATATGGACAGCCTTGTCTTCCGAAGCCGGCGGCAGAATAATACCTTCGCACTCGAACATGTGAGTAAGCAGCATTCCATAGGGCAGCGCCTTGTCTTTGCTCTCGATGGGCTGAATCATGTGCTTCATGATGATATATCCGAGGTTGAATCTACGATTCTGGGATATCTTATATACAGCGAAGGTGCTCATGAAGTTCATGGTGGTCGAGTGGCCGCCACTGCCTATTTTCGCACTCCAGAAGGTCATGTTAAGCAATTTGTGCAGGAAGAAAAAATCGATAGGGAGCTTGTTCAGGGCTTCTCCGTCAGAAAATCGAGGTTTGGTGCGGGTATTCCAAAGTGTCCTAAGGACATCACTGAGATCAAACTCATCGGCATGGCACAAGTCGTTCATGTCGTAGTGACAGAGGACCTCATCAGCAACCCCCAGCATGGCATTCATAGTCTTAGTGTTCCATTCGATTTTGCGGCCGAGAATGTAGGAGCGGATGTTGATATGCCCTTCGAACTCTTCGTAGCTTAAGTTTGCATAAAAGAGTTTGAAAACCTCAGGATAGTAGGGCGTGTTGATGCTGAGAAACTGCTCCCATCCAAAATCCTTTAACCAGGTGATAACCGTCCCTTCAGGCAAGTTGTCGAAAGCAACTCCTCGTCCTCTGGCAATATCCCATTTGCTAAAACTCTTGTAGATGGTTCGATTGCGTTCCTCCAAAAAGAGGGCTTCAACAGGGATTTCGTTGGGCTTTGAAAGATCAATAGGCGGGATGTCAGAATGTTTTGGGGTTGAATGTGGAGAAGGAGGGCCGGTTTCAAGTGGTGATGGAGGTTTTTCAGGGGGATCGTGGAGGCGATTTCTGAATTTCCTCAGGAACTTCGTCAGGGATCTCGGAACTTGAGGCAGGCTTCTCTGGTTCGGGCGACTTTGCGGGGGTATCGGTAGGGGTGAGGCTGGATCTCTTTGTCTTTTTCTTCTTCTTCTTGACAGGTTTGGCCGGAGAGGGAATCTTATCAGTGGATTTTGCTTTGGAACGGGTTTTGCGAGCAGAAGGTGATGAGGCTGAGGCTTGTTCTGATGATTTAGGAGGAGATTCAAGTGGGGACTCATCAGATGTGGGCTCCTTGCGTTTTCGGCTTGAAGACTCTTTGGTGGCTGCCTTGGGTGTGGATGTTTTAGCCATTTTCAGAGGTTAGGGTTTGAAAAGAAGTTTGGGGAAGATGAATGAGTTTATGAAGATAAGGAACGATTTTGAATTTAAGGAGAAGGGTCGGTTTATTTTAGGAAGAGATAAGGATGAAATTTGAAATTTGAAATTTGAAATTTCGAAGTTGTAAAGTGGAAAACTGTCAGAGATATCGAGCTGATTTGACAGGATCTCATAATTATGGAAGGGATTTGACTAGGCTGAATAGGAATATATTTTAAATAAATGAGTTCCCTAAAATAACTGGACGGCTGGAAAGATATCTGCGATTTCCTTCCTAAAATAACCCGATCACATTCAAAAATAGATCCAGAGGATCGGATATTCCTAAAATAGTCTAGATAGCTGAAGGAAATGTCTCGGAATGGGATAGCTACGAATTTCGAATATCACACTTAAGGAAAATATCTACAAGATCCATGGAATTACTTCAAGGGCTGAAAGAACATCTTAAGATAGGGTTAGTACGTATTTCTATCTAAAACAGAATAACCTAGAGTAAATAAGAGAATTAGGCAGATTTACTAACCTTATTTAGCTCTATAATTCCCAATCGATCACGGATGTCGCAAAATCTTGCTTCAATAAGGGGTTTCGTGAAGATATCAGCGAGCTGATCATTTGTTCCTACGAATTCCACACTGATATTCCCTTTCTTAACATGGTCTCGTATAAAATGATGTTTAACCTCAATATGCTTCGTACGAGAATGATGCACGGGATTCTTAGTAATACTAATGGCACTAGTGCTATCACACAGAATAGAAATTTTGTCATAACCTAACCCGAAATCACTAAGGGTTTGTTTCATCCAAAGGACTTGTTGACAACAATTTTCTAAGGCCATATATTCAGCTTCGGTTGTGGAGAGGGCGACAACATTTTGCTTTCTACTAGACCAAGTTACCAAGGAATTTCCAAGTAATTGGCAAGTTTCACTGGTACTTTTCCTATCTTCCTTACAACCGACATAGTCGGCGTCGGAATATCCCATTAATGGGAAATCATCCGTATAGGAGTACCACAGACCAAACTTGACAGTACCCTTGATATATCTAAGTATCCGCTTGACTGCGGTCAAGTGGGATCCTTAGGGTCAGACTGATATCTCGAACACATACCAACAGCAAACATGATATCAGGGCGACTAGCAGTTAAGTAAAGAAGGCTTCCGATCATACCTCGATATTGTGTTTGATCAACAGGTGTACCTGATTCGTCAGTGTATTTTGGTGGTCTGATGCATAGGGGTGGAAATCGCTTTGGAATCATTCATCCCGAATTTAGTCAGTAATTCCCTGCTGTATTTCGTCTGGGATACGAAGGTTCCATTGCCAAGCTGCTTTATTTGCAACCCGAGGAAGTAGTTCAGCTCACCCATTAAGCTCATCTTAAATTCCTTCTGCATAGACTTAGAAAATTCCTCGCAGAGAAGGATATTAGTACTTCCAAATATGATATCATCAACATAAATTTGGACCAGTATCATGTGATCACCTTCATACTTAATAAACAGCTTGTTATCAATAGTTCCAGTCGAAAATCCTATGTCAATCAGAAACTTACTTAGCCTTTCATACCATGCCCTAGGAGACTGCTTTAAACCATATAATGCTTTATTTAATTTAAAAACATGATTTGGAAAATCTTCCCTAGCAAAGCCCGGTGGTTGTTCTACATAAACCTCCTCATTTATAAAACCATTTAAAAATGCACTTTTACGTCCATTTGAAAGAGTTTAAAACGTTTAAAGCATGCATATGCAAGTAATACACGTATAGACTCTAATCTAGCTACCGGAGCAAAAATTTCATCAAAATCAATACCTTCCTCCTGGGAATAACCTTTTGCAACTAACCTCGCTTTGTTTCTTGTGACATTTCCGTGTTCGTCGAGTTTGTTGCGGAAGACCCATTTGGTTCCTATGATGGATTTATCGTCTGGTCTTTTTACAAGTGTCCACACTTCGCTCTTTTCGAATTGAGATAACTCATCTTCCATGGCAGAGACCCACGATATATCTTCCAGAGCTTCATGGACTGTCTTTGGTTCCATCATTGAGAGCAGTACATCATGAGATTCCTCCGTATCTTGGTTTCGTGCAGTTGCTCGAGTTTTGATGCCAGATCTGATATTTCATATTACTTGATCTGTTGGATGACTGGAAGCATGTTTCCATTTTCTAGGTTGCAGCTCCCCAGCTTCTGGTTCCACTGTTTCAACATTTTCATCTTTAGGAATATCTTCCTCACTGTCTTTAATATCCTGCAATTCTGCACAAGGCAAATCTATACCTTCCTCATCAGTAGCATCTGCGTTAGGCATCTCATCAAAAGTAACATGTATGGATTCCTGAACAGTCAGCTTTCTTTTATTGTAAACACGACATGCCTTAGACGTAAGACTGTAACCAAGGAATATCCCTTCTTCAACCTTAGAGTCAAATTTTCCTCTCTTATCTCTATCGTTCAAGATAAAACATTTACATCCGAACACATGAAAGTAACCTATATTTGGAGTTCTACCATGCCAGATTTCATAAGAAGTCTTCTTTAATATCGGCCTAAGGAAGACACGGTTAGACACGTAACAAGCTGTACTAACAGCTTCCGCCCAGAACTGTTTAGGAATATCATACTCATGTAACATAGATCTAGCCATTTCCAGTAATACCCTGTTTTTACGTTCAACTACACCGTTCTGTTGGGGAGTTATAGGAGCAGAGAAATTATGACTATACCCATATTGATCACAGAATGATGCAAATGACTTACTATCGAATTCCAGACCGTTATCGTTGCGTATCCTACATAGATTCATTTCTTTTTCATTCTCAAGTCTCTTAACTAGTGATGCAAAGCTATCTAATGCCTCATTCTTATGAGCAAGGAATGTCACCCATGTATACCTGGAATAGTCATCAACAATCACAAAGGCATATCTTTTACCTCGCAGAGACATCGTTTGAACGGGACCAAAAAGGTCGAGATGTAGTAATTCCAGTGGTCTGGATCTGGATATCATATTCTTTGCTTTGAACGATGTCTTTGTCTGCTTGCCCATTTGGCACGCCTTGCATGTTTTGTCCTTGACGAACTTTATGTCGGGAATACCTCGTACCAGTGCATTACTCGTCAGGTGAGACAGTAGTTCCATATTGGCATGTCCTAAGCGTCTGTGTCATATCCAGGTGTTATCCTGTGTCACTGCTAAACACTTGACGTTCTGGTCAGTAATATCATCCAGAGTAATACAATAAATATTTCTATCCCTAGATGCACTAAACAATACTTTATTTTCATTTCTAACAACGCACTTATCGTTTTCAAACGTGACCGTATGACCTTTGTCACATAGTTGACTGATACTAATGAGATTATGTTCTAGATTCTTAACTAACCATACGTCATCTATAGTAGTATGTAAAGTGTTACCGACAGTTCCAACTCCTATAACCTTAGCTTTTGTGTTGTCGGCATAGGAGACATATCCTCCATCATATGCTTTCACCGACACAAACTTACTGATATCACCTGTCATATGGTGGGAACACCCACTGTCGAGGTACCACTTGTTCTTCTTGCTGGATTTTCTTCTTTGTACCTGCATGAATCAGTTCTTTTCTGAGGTGCCCAATTTTGATTGGGTCCTAAACAGTTAGCAGCAAAATAATTCCTGTTAACACGTGGTATATCATGTATCACAGGCTGTGATCTCTCAGACACAGGCTGGCTAGAGTTAGAGACTTAGGAACTTTCTTAGGTCTCCAGACATATCTAGATTTATCAGCTTTCTTCAAGAAACAATGGTTAGCATAATGACCAAGACGACCACATGAAAAACATTTAGGTTTCCTAACATTTTGTGGAGGTGCAGCGTGTTCATGTGTCGTGGAATATCCTATTCCTGTTTTCCCGATATGTGCAGGAATACTAAGTAACATAACAAGATTTTGTTGTCCTTCAAGAAGTCTAACATTAGTACGAGATTTTTCTTCTAAGAAATCCTTAAGAGTAGACATGTCTCTAGATATATTCTTTTGCTTCCTAAACTTCTCGCAATTACACAAAGCTTTTTCTTTCTTAAGAGTCTCTAGCTCGGCTCTCAGGCGCTCATTTTCTAGATCCGTTTGATGCTTCTCTCTAGCTACTTCATCTCGCTGCCTAATTAAACCCTTTACTTGTGAGTTGAGTGACTTGATCCTTCTTTCTGCATTTTGAATTATTTCGAACATCTCTTCTTTTTCATCTACTTCAAGGGCTGAGGAAGCGTTATCATGAGATTCATCTTGCCTAGCATATAATTCATTTAGAAATAATATTTTCTTAATAGTAGATGAATCCGATACCTGATCATCATCCGCGCGAGATCTTCCTCCTCTTCGCTCCCGGCCTCTTCCCAGTTTGTGACCATGGCCTTCTGCTTCTTTATCTTTTTATCACCATTTTCCATCGGGCAGTTTGAGGCAAAGTGGCCTGGCTTGTTGCACTTGAAGCATTTCTGTACATTGTTGCCGGATGACGATATTCCCTTGTTCCTAGGCTGGAACTTGGAGTTTCCCTTGAATTTTCTTCTTAGCCGAAATTTATCGAATTTCTCGGTTAGCATGGCGATCTGTTCCAGCAGGTCTTCTCAGTTTCTTCTTCTTCGCCCTCAGAATCGTTGTCTTGTTCAGTGTTGAAGGCGATGTTTGGTTGATTTCGGACCGGTGGTTTTTCCTTGATGGAGATCTGAGTCATCTCGTAGGTGGTCAGAGATCCGATCAGTTCTGACACTGAAAGTTCGTCCAAGTCCTTTGCTTCGTAGATGGCAGTCACTTTGGGATTCCATCCTCTAGGAAGAGATCTCAGGATTTTTCGCACCTTCTCACCATCTTCTATTTTCTTTCCCAAAGAGAACATTAGATTAATGATGTTCATGAATCTGGCATACATGTGGCTTATGGTCTCGTTGTCCTCCATCTTGAACAGCTCGTATTGGTGAGTCAAGAGGGCTATCCTTTCTTGCACAACTCGAGTGGTTCCTTCATGTGTGACTTGAAGCATGTCCCACATATTTTTGGCAGATTCGCATGAGCTCACACGATTGTACTCTTCTCTTGTGAGTGCGCAAGCTATCATGTTCTTTACTTTGGCATTTAGGGAGATTCCTTGCTTGTCTGCTATATTGTAATCAGGACCTTTCTTTGGAGTTCCATCTTCGTTTTTGGGAATGTAAGGTCCTGTTGCGATGATATCCCAAAGGTCGTAGTCTGTAGCGATCAGGAATTCCTTCATGCGATTTTTCCATATGGCGTAGTTTGTTCCGTCGAAGAGTGGTGGCCTGGAATGGGATTGTCCCTCTGCAAAAACATCAAAACTCGAAGAAGCCATTAGATCTTTAACTCAGGCTTGTTAGGCCCGTCGTTTGAGTGACCCGCTCTGATACCAAATGAAGATATAAATGTGCCTAAGAGGGGAGGGGGTGAATTAGGCCTATAGAATTTTTTGCTTCTTTTCACAAATTCTAAGTGTAGTGACTTGGATATGCCTATTGATGCTTGTGACGTGTATGCCTGATATATCCTAGTTCGTCGGATGTGTTTCGGGTCTGTCTCACTGTGATAAAAAAATAACCGAAAAGTAAATGAAAGACAGGATTTTTATAGAGGTTATATCCCCTACTGGGGTTTACTCCTCTCCTTGGGGTTTGCTCCCCAAGAGTTTAACCGATCACTATAATGCACCATAGCTGGATACAAAACTGATTGGTTAGCCCAATACACAACCGAAACAAGTCGAACACTAGCCACTACTAGGTTACCACACGCCGAGTTTTGTTCCGTGGAATCTCCTTGATCCCGACAGACACAGCTCGCTACCGAAGGGCCCCCGGACTTGTCCTTCCCTTCACGTGTGCGTAAACGTCGACCTTGCCTCCTTGGTATTGCTCACGTCCGAAGACAGAATGTATGGCAGGAGGTTGGAATATCAAGATGAATCACTCGCTCAGTGATGGATATGCAAGTTAAAGCTCAGTAGGGCAGAAAGCTATCACAAGTGGAAGGCTCAGGAATCTCTTAGTATCTTTCTGCTCAATTTTCTCTCGTACGCTTATGTTCGTAGGTTCGCAAAATCTAAGTGCATTCGAGAGTCTGAAGTGCAGCTCATATATAATCCTTTTCAAATAGCACTTCACATGGAAAATCATATCAAACGATAATCATGCAATTTTCGAGTCAATCATACCATATAAATCATGCTCTTAACAAATCATCACAACGGTCATATAGCACATTTAAAGCATAATTATTTTCCATATAAAGGCTCAATTTCGTTCTCAAGCTCATTCAACCATTTCGCATATATTTTCCATTTCAGGACTTTCCATAAGTGATTCCCTGCTATCAGTTTCTAGTAACGAGTCAATCCAGATTTCCAAGTATGGCACACAAGATAGCAATACATCAGCACATTTTCCATGTACAGCTCAGAGCATTTAATTAATATATTTACCATGTTTAGCACACAAATCAGATCGGAGCATACTTAATTCGATTTATCATAACATGGCAGAACTTTCCTTATTTCAGAGATCACACCCGTTATAGCACATACCATATACGAGCACCTTATCCATAGAGTTAATCAAATCGAATCTTTCCTAATTATAATATTCTAATCAGCATAAGGAAAGATATCAATTCAATATATCGCATTTAATTCAGTGCAAAGCAAGCAAGGATCATACATATGATTTTCGTCCAGGAATAAACTAGTATCAACGGATATATCACTTTCCTTATATAAACAGCATATTTTCCATATATAGCTCAGTAGGATATCTCATGCATTATTTTCATATATAGCACAGAACGATATATCCTATCTCATGGAATGTTTATAACGTGCGATCACCTAGTTCCATCAAATCATCACAGAATCACACGCAATTCAAATATTCAACACTTAATCGATTTATAGCTCATAAACAATGCATGGTTGAATATTATCATGAACTTAGACATTTTATTTGTCCCAAATCAAATTGCTTATTTTATAGACCTAATGTCATTAAAATTACATCGTTCATCAAAACTCTCTAACATATACGGACCAAAAAGGTCAACATTCTCCCCCTTTTTGATGATGACATGTAATTGATGCAGTACGGAAGCAAGTAAGCATATTCGATAATGCAAGCTCTAGCGCATATGTCTAAGTGTTCCATAATCACAAAGCAGAGCATATGATATTTCCTAATCTCATATGATACATATTTGCTCCCCCTGCCTAAGTGCAGTTATCTCTATGACATGCAAAGATATATCATGAACTAATTTTGCTCCCCCTGTCTAAGTGCGGATATATCTTGTCATTTTCTATGTTATATCATGAGTGTAAAATTTTGAAATTACCCGTGAGTGTGCTCCCCTGCCTAAGTGCACATTTTCCAAGCATGAGTCAAGCAATCACATAGTCATCGCAGCAGGCACTTAGCACTTATCAAGAAATCTCTCACAAGTCAATTTGCACAGTTAAGTATCAGAGTATCACTGTATCAGAGCATAGGATCAGATAGCGCAGTATAAGATCAACACAGATATATCCAGAGATCAGAGCAAAAATAGTAAGCAGTGGAGATATAACTTAATAACAGCAAAATATTATATAGATTAGGGTTCAACGAGCTTCCCTTCATACCAAAACACTTAGACGTTCAACGCCTAACACTTACTACCTTACTACTCCCCCTTCATTATCAAAAAGGTGGGAGGGATACTGTCACGAACGTAAGTTCCACTAGCCTGGGTCTTCGACAGGCTTACCAAACGAAGGCGTGCGTGGCTAAGCCACGGAGTCTTTACGACACTTAGACGATTTCCAGAGATTGGAGAACGTTCGGGACGCGGAGGTTCGGAGCGCTAATCGACGGGACGGCACGGGCCACGCCGGAGACGGCGCGGCCAACCCTTGGAGAATGCGGGTCGACCCATGGGCCGGACCATGGGTCGGGTCGGACTGGGTCAAAGTGGGTCGGACCGGGTCGGAAAACGGACCGGGTCGGGTCGGGTCAGGTCGGGCCATCCAGGCCGCGGCCGGACCGCGACCAGGCCAAGGCGGCGGCGCGCTCGCGTGCTGCCGGCCGGGGTCGAGACCAGGCCGGACCAGCCCGGCGGACCAGCTGGACGACACGGACTGGCCATGGCTCGGCTTGGCCACGAGGGCCAGGTCGGGTGCGCGCGCGCGGGACTTGGGCGCGCGCGGCACTTGGCGCGCGGGGCTGGGCGATGCGATGGGCGCGCGGCATGGACCATGGACGCGGGCGGGGCTGCGGCTTGCCAAGTCCATGGGGCTTTCAAAGGAAGGTTGACTTGGTTCAATAGATTTGAGATCTTTGAGGAGGATCTTGTTTGAATATTTACCATATTTGGAAGATATGAAAACAAGATATGGAGATCTTTTTGGGAGATCTTTACCAAGTCACAAAAGGAAGCTTAGGCCTATAAATAGCGCCTCATTCGCCCAAGCCAATCATCGAGTGATCAAGCATCAAGCATCACGAGTTCGAGAGCGATACACTTAGGCGAATTGTGCGAGTTTGTCGAAGTGTTCCAAGGGTTGTCGGGGCTGCGTTTGGGGTAGTTCGGCGAGGGTTCTTAGCGTAGTAAGATCCCGGTCGAAGGGACGATAGGATTTGGGTAGACTTGTGTGCGATCGAGTCGAACGAGTTCGGGGCGTGTCCGAATCGTTCAAGTCCTATTGTAATTTCTTTGTGCGAAATAAAGAAAGGCCAAATTTGGGTTGGCCGGCCCTTCGGCCACATCACTTGTCTTACGTTTTCGTTTGGGTAAGGCGAGTGTTAGTGAGGGCGTGTCTTGCCTTGGTTACGAAGCGCGCGCGCGGAGTAAGCCAAGGGAGAGCCGTGTTGCGCGCGTTTGAGGTTAGGAATTTGGCGAAAAATTTGTAAGTCCTTTTTGGCGTAACAAGAGTTGGTATCAGAGCATGGCAGACGGGGTCAGATCGACGGCGGCTCGATTGACCGAACTGGAGACGAGGGTCGCGACGCAACAGGCGATCCTCGACGGTCTTCCCAACCTTACGGATGTGTTGACCGAAGTTGCGGAACTCAAGGGCGAGAGAGTAGCGGACGTGGCGAGGATGGCAAGAATCGAAACCGAGCATGGGGCGCTTCGAGTCTTGGTGGCGGGTGGCCTCAAGGCACGGCCGCGCCGACGGGCTGAATGACCGCGCGCGAGCCGCGTGCTTTCTCGGGAGTTCGAGATGCGAGGAAGTTGCAAATCTTCCTCTACGACGTGGAAGCGTATTTCCATGGAGCGGGAATACAAGAGGCGGACAAGGTGGAGGTGGCGTTGAACTATCTCAAGGACGACGCCAAGCTGTGGTGGCGCACGCGGCTTATGCAGGACGCGGAGCAAGGGAGGCCGAGACTTGCAGTTTGGGCCGACTTTAAGCGTGAGCTTGAGGCACAGTTTCTGCCGGGGAACTCGACGTGGGCGGCATGGGAGATGTTGGTTAGGCTCAAGCACACGGGTTCGGTTCGGGACTATGTGCGCGAGTACGCCTCGATCATGCTCGGCATCCACGACATGTCGGAGACGGACCGCTTATTCCACTTCAAGGGCGGGCTCAAGCCTTGGGCCCAGCTGGAGCTTACTCGACAAGGTGTCCAGGACCTTGCGACAGCTTATGCCGTTGCGGAGCGGCTTACCGAGATAAGGCCGACCGAGCAACGGGCCACAGAGAAGGAGTCCGTGGCGACCACTTCTAAGGAGACCAATCCGAAGAAAAAAGTCCAAAGAAGAAGGTCGGGGGGAACAAGTCCACGGGTAAGGAGCCGGCATCGGAGGGCGCGGCTAACGCGAAGGGCGGATGCTACACTTGCGGGCTCCCGGGTCACCGGGCGCGGCAATGTCCGAAGGGAGCGCGGGCCCTCGGCGAATCCCAACAGTGATATCAGAGCATCAGGCTCGGTTAAAGTCACAAGACCATGACCCAAAAAAAACCACGAACCCTAGCCGTGCGCATGGCACGCACAGTGCAGGGCTAGGCGCGCGCGGCGCATTGGGATGACTGCGCGCAGCCCGCGGCGCTTGGTGTAACGCCGCGCACGGGGTGCAGGGGTAACACGTGGGGCACGTGGCACTGAGCGAGGGCCGCGCACCGATGCACAGCACAGGGGCTGGCCGTGCGCAGCGCGCACGACGCCTGGCTGTGGCAGCGCGCGCGGCGCGCAGTGCCTGGCCAAGCCGCACGCGTAGGCACGCGCAGCCCCTCCACCAGGCCAAAGCGGCATGGTCCAACCCATACAAAGGCCCAAATTTAATACGGGTTTGCCCGGACCATTTAAAAGTCCAAATTCCGATTTTTGCTCGGAAATGTGTTAAATTTGTCGTGATGTATGTTATTTGAATAACGTGGTGATAGATTGGGGATTAGGTTCTGTATTTGCCAGGTGATATGTTAAAGGTGACAAGGTCCCTCCCGGGTTGTACTTTACAGTTTTTATTTGATAAGACGGGCGTTGTTATTAAGGTAAAGATCCCCCCGTCATAGGCTATTGTATTTTTGCTATGGCAGCCGTACGAGGCGTCCGTTCAAGAAAAGCTCGAAGACTTAGAGTTTTATGTTTTTTTACGATTAGGATAGAAGTAAAAATATCCCCGATCTTTAACATTTACTTTAATAGGTTGAAACAAGATTTACTATTAAATATGTGCGTGTTGGTTTCGCACGTGATATCGTGCATAATGAGCTCATGTTAAATCTGTGAGGATTCTCCCGAGGTTACACCTTTAAATATCAAGTGAGTAAAGGCGTTGGGCTCTTGTCTTCTATCAAGTCCAAAAACGTTACGACTTAGGGTACAGTTGCGGTTGACCGAGTTACAACGTCAAAAACCCTCGTCTTTGCGTGAATGGGTTTGGATGCAATTATGAATTGCTGTCATCGACCACTCTTCGCCCTCTAACAAAGAGTTATCATATGGGGGATGAAGTTCACGTAAGGTTAGCAAGAGATTGATAGGTTGCACTTGGACAGTCATTCCCAATATGTTCCGACTTACGGCTAAGGGACCTTGACTGAGACAAAAATGTTGAATCTTCTGCATGATAGAAACGTATAGGGCACGACCTCGGCTAATCAAATGAGCCAATAAGCTGTTAAGTTGAGGCTATCTTGTTGCAGCACGGGGAACTCAACACCACTATGAAGCCACTCAACGAGGTTCCGAATACCTATAGGAGAAAGGGTTACAAGAAAAATAGTGGGGATCAGACGAAAATTTAAAGTCCTAAATTAGTCTGATTAAACACTACTAATCCCAACGATATTTTATTTTCTGAAGTTTATTTTCTTCTCTATCAGTTACAATGACAAACCCGTTAAACACACTCTTGAAGAAACATTTTTGGTGGGATCGAACTATGTTTACTGGCTCAGAAAGTTGAGGATCGTCCTCAAATTAGAGAAATTGGACAATGTCTTGGACATTGAGGAGCCAGTGTCTCCCACAACTGAATCCACTGATTAGGAGATTATGCTCCACGATAAGTGGGTTGAAGGTTCAGCGAACGTGCACGCCTATATGCTGCGCGCGATGAGCCCAGAGCTCCAGCGCCAGCACGAGCACATGATTAATAAGAAGGTCGCACTTGTTGCGAATTCTCGGTCTAAGGGATTGCAAGAAGAAGTCGAACAAGTTAGGCATGGCTAGGGGTAGAGTTGCCAAGAAGGCAAAGACCAAGGAGGTCGAGAGGTCGGGCACAAGCCCACGGATAAATTCCTTCTGCCAGCACCTAGGCCATTGGAAGCGTGACTGTCCGAAGCTGAAGGCGTCCGAAGCCTCATGAAGACATAAATGTGCCTAAGAGGGGGGGAGGGGGTGAATTAGGCCTATAGAAATTTTTGCTTCTTTTCACAAATTCTAAGTGTAGTGACTTGGATATGCCTATTGATGCTTGTGACGTGTATGCCTGATATATCCTAGTTCGTCGGATGTGTTTCGGGTCTGTCTCACTGTGATAAAGAAATAACCGAAAAGTAAATGCAAGACAGGATTTTTATAGAGGTTATATCCCCAACTGAGGTTTACTCCTCTCCTTGGGGTTTGCTCCCCAAGAGTTTAACCGATCACTATAATGCACCGTAGCTGGATACAAAACTGATTGGTTAGCCCAATACACAACCGAAACAAGTCGAACACTAGCCACTACTAGGTTACCACACGCCGAGTTTCGTTCCGTGGAATCTCCTTGATCCCGACAGACACAGCTCGCTACAGAAGGGCCCCCGGACTTGTCCTTCCCTTCACGTGTGCGTAAACGTCGACCTTGCCTCCTTGGTATTGCTCACGTCCGAAGACAACACGTCCGAAGACAGAATGTATGGCAGGAGGTTGGAATATCAAGATGAATCACTCGCTCAGTGATGGATATGCAAGTTAAAGCTCAGTAGGGCAGAAAGCTATCACAAGTGGAAGGCTCAGGAATCTCTTAGTATCTTTCTGCTCAATTTTCTCTCGTACGCTTATGTTCGTAGGTTCGCAAAATCTAAGTGCATTCGAGAGTCTGAAGTGCAGCTCATATATAATCCTTTTCAAATAGCACTTCACATGGAAAATCATATCAAACGATAATCATGCAATTTTCGAGTCAATCATACCATATAAATCATGCTCTTAACAAATCATCACAACGGTCATATAGCACATTTAAAGCATAACTATTTTCCATATAAAGGCTCAATTTCGTTCTCAAGCTCATTCAACCATTTCGCATATATTTTCCATTTCAGGACTTTCCATAAGTGATTCCCTGCTATCAGTTTCTAGTAACGAGTCAATCCAGATTCACTTTCCAAGTATGGCACACAAGATAGCAATACATCAGCACGTTTTCCATGTACAGCTCAGAGCATTTAATTAATATATTTACCATGTTTAGCACACAAATCAGATCGGAGCATACTTAATTCGATTTATCATAACATGGCAGAACTTTCCTTATTTCAGAGATCACACCCGTTATAGCACATACCATATACGAGCACCTTATCCATAGAGTTAATCAAATCGAATCTTTCCTAATTATAATATTCTAATCAGCATAAGGAAAGATATCAATTCAATATATCGCATTTAATTCAGTGCAAAGCAAGCAAGGATCATACATATGATTTTCGTCCAGGAATAAACTAGTATCAACGGATATATCACTTTCCTTATATAAACAGCATATTTTCCATATATAGCTCAGTAGGATATCTCATGCATTATTTTCATATATAGCACAGAACGATATATCCTATCTCATGGAATGTTTATAACGTGCGATCACCTAGTTCCATCAAATCATCACAGAATCACACGCAATTCAAATATTCAACACTTAATCGATTTATAGCTCATAAACAATGCATGGTTGAATATTATCATGAACTTAGACATTTTATTTGTCCCAAATCAAATTGCTTATTTTATAGACCTAATGTCATTAAAATTACATCGTTCATCAAAACTCTCTAACATATACGGACCAAAAAGGTCAACATTCTCCCCCTTTTTGATGATGACATGTAATTGATGCAGTACGGAAGCAAGTAAGCATATTCGATAATGCAAGCCCTAGCGCATATGTCTAAGTGTTCCATAATCACAAAGCAGAGCATATGATATTTCCTAATCTCATATGATACATATTTGCTCCCCCTGCCTAAGTGCAGTTATCTCTATGACATGCAAAGATATATCATGAACTAATTTTGCTCCCCCTGTCTAAGTGCGGATATATCTTGTCATTTTCTATGTTATATCATGAGTGTAAAATTTTGAAATTACCCGTGAGTGTGCTCCCCTGCCTAAGTGCACATTTTCCAAGCATGAGTCAAGCAATCACATAGTCATCGCAGCAGGCACTTAGCACTTATCAAGAAATCTCTCACAAGTCAATTTGCACAGTTAAGTATCAGAGTATCACTGTATCAGAGCATAGGATCAGATAGCGCAGTATAAGATCAACACAGATATATCCAGAGATCAGAGCAAAAATAGTAAGCAGTGGAGATATAACTTAATAACAGCAAAATATTATATAGATTAGGGTTCAACGAGCTTCCCTTCATACCAAAACACTTAGACGTTCAACGCCTAACACTTACTACCTTACTACTCCCCTTCATTATCAAAAAGGTGGGAGGGATACTGTCACGAACGTAAGTTCCACTAGCCTGGGTCTTCGACAGGCTTACCAAACGAAGGCGTGCGTGGCTAAGCCACGGAGTCTTTACGACACTTAGACGATTTCCAGAGATTGGAGAACGTTCGGGACGCGGAGGTTCGGAGCGCTAATCGACGGGACGGCACGGGCCACGCCGGAGACGGCGCGGCCAACCCTTGGAGAATGCGGGTCGACCCACGGGCCGGACCATGGGTCGGGTCGGACTGGGTCAAAGTGGGTCGGACCGGGTCGGAAAACGGACCGGGTCGGGTCGGGTCAGGTCGGGCCATCCAGGCCGCGGCCGGACCGCGACCAGGCCAAGGCGGCGGCGCGCTCGCGTGCTGCCGGCCGGGGTCGAGACCAGGCCGGACCAGCCCGGCGGACCAGCTGGACGACACGGACTGGCCATGGCTCGGCTTGGCCACGAGGGCCAGGTCGGGTGCGCGCGCGCGGGACTTGGGCGCGCGCGGCACTTGGCGCGCGGGGCTGGGCGATGCGATGGGCGCGCGGCATGGACCATGGACGCGGGCGGGGCTGCGGCTTGCCAAGTCCATGGGGGCTTTCAAAGGAAGGTTGACTTGGTTCAATAGATTTGAGATCTTTGAGGAGGATCTTGTTTGAATATTTACCATATTTGGAAGATATGAAAACAAGATATGGAGATCTTTTTGGGAGATCTTTACCAAGTCACAAAAGGAAGCTTAGGCCTATAAATAGCGCCTCATTCGCCCAAGCCAATCATCGAGTGATCAAGCATCAAGCATCACGAGTTCGAGAGCGATACACTTAGGCGAATTGTGCGAGTTTGTCGAAGTGTTCCAAGGGTTGTCGGGGCTGCGTTTGGGGTAGTTCCGGCGAGGGTTCTTAGCGTAGTAAGATCCCGGTCGAAGGGACGATAGGATTTGGGTAGACTTGTGTGCGATCGAGTCGAACGAGTTCGGGGCGTGTCCGAATCGTTCAAGTCCTATTGTAATTTCTTTGTGCGAAATAAAGAAAGGCCAAATTTGGGTTGGCCGGCCCTTCGGCCACATCACTTGTCTTACGTTTTCGTTTGGGTAAGGCGAGTGTTAGTGAGGGCGTGTCTTGCCTTGGTTACGAAGCGCGCGCGCGGAGTAAGCCAAGGGAGAGCCGTGTTGCGCGCGTTTGAGGTTAGGAATTTGGCGAAAAATTTGTGAGTCCTTTTTGGCGTAACAAGAGTTGGTATCAGAGCATGGCAGACGGGGTCAGATCGACGGCGGCTCGATTGACCGAACTGGAGACGAGGGTCGCGACGCAACAGGCGATCCTCGACGGTCTTCCCAACCTTACGGATGTGTTGACCGAAGTTGCGGAACTCAAGGGCGAGAGAGTAGCGGACGTGGCGAGGATGGCAAGAATCGAAACCGAGCATGGGGCGCTTCGAGTCTTGGTGGCGGGTGGCCTCAAGGCACCGGCCGCGCCGACGGGCTGAATGACCGCGCGCGAGCCGCGTGCTTTCTCGGGAGTTCGAGATGCGAGGAAGTTGCAAATCTTCCTCTACGACGTGGAAGCGTATTTCCATGGAGCGGGAATACAAGAGGCGGACAAGGTGGAGGTGGCGTTGAACTATCTCAAGGACGACGCCAAGCTGTGGTGGCGCACGCGGCTTATGCAGGACGCGGAGCAAGGGAGGCCGAGACTTGCAGTTTGGGCCGACTTTAAGCGTGAGCTTGAGGCACAGTTTCTGCCGGGGAACTCGACGTGGGCGGCATGGGAGATGTTGGTTAGGCTCAAGCACACGGGTTCGGTTCGGGACTATGTGCGCGAGTACGCCTCGATCATGCTCGGCATCCACGACATGTCGGAGACGGACCGCTTATTCCACTTCAAGGGCGGGCTCAAGCCTTGGGCCCAGCTGGAGCTTACTCGACAAGGTGTCCAGGACCTTGCGACAGCTTATGCCGTTGCGGAGCGGCTTATCGAGATAAGGCCGACCGAGCAACGGGCCACAGAGAAGGAGTCCGTGGCGACCACTTCTAAGGAGACCAATCCGAAGAAAAAAGTCCAAAGAAGAAGGTCGGGGGGAACAAGTCCACGGGTAAGGAGCCGGCATCGGAGGGCGCGGCTAACGCGAAGGGCGGATGCTACACTTGCGGGCTCCCGGGTCACCGGGCGCGGCAATGTCCGAAGGGAGCGCGGGCCCACGTGGCAACAGTCACGGCCGAGGGAGGAGATCCCAACGCTGAGATTGTGTGCATGAATCCTCTTCGGATCGTGGCGATCCGTAGCGTACCTACCACGGCGGACTTACTTTTTGTGAAGTGCAGGGTGAATGAGGTCGAGGTGTTCGGACTCGTCGACACAGGCGCTTCGCATACCTTTGTGGCGCAACGGTTGATCAAGGATTTGAACCTAGACGTTCGCTACTACAAGGCCACCATCAAGCCCATCAACTCGAGGTCTACGGAAGTGTGCGGCCTTGCCAGGTCGACGCTTAGCGTGGGCGGTTGGATGGGACGGATCGATCTAACGGTGACGGAACTAGACGACTACGACCTTATTTTGGGGCTAGACTTTCTACGGGCTGCGAAGGTGACGGTCGATCCTTCGAGCCACGCGATCGAGATTGGAACCGGATGTGGGCGAGTTGAGTGCGCGGGGCAACACGACGAGTCGGAGCCGCGACATGCCGAGGTGATCTCAGCCCTACAACTCGATGATGGCCTACGACGAGGCGAGCCTACGTATGTGGCGGCTCTACGGCTTGATGACGGGGAGAGTGCGGCCGACGTGCCAAAGGAGCTGGCGGAGGTGCTGTCCGAGTTCGAGGACTTAATGCCGGCCGAACTTCCCAAGGAGCTGCCACCAAGGCGCGCGATCGACCATCAGATTGAGCTGGAGCCGGGTGCGAAGGCTCCGGCGCAAGCACCTTATCGGATGAACCCGGCGGAGTTGGCCGAGTTACGGAGGCAGCTTGACGAGCTATTGGACGCGGGATTGATCCAACCATCCAAGGCTCCGTACGGTTCACCCATCTTGTTTCAAAAGAAGAAGGACGGAAGCATGCGGTTCTGTGTCGACTACCGCGCGCTTAATAAGGTTACGGTGAAGAACAAGTATCCCATTCCGAACGCCCTCGACTTGTTCGACAAGTTGGCGAAGGTGGAGTGCTTTTCGAAGGTGGACTTGAGGTCGGGATACTGGCAGGTGCGCATCGCGGAGGGCGATGAGGCAAAGACAACTTGCGTGACGCATTACGGGTCGTTCGAGTTCTTGGTGATGCCGTTCGGCCTCACAAACGCGCCGGCCACGTTTTGCAACTTGATGAATAATGTCCTTTATGATTTCTTGGACAGGTTCGTCGTCGTTTACTTGGACGACATAGTGATCTACTCGCAATCGGTGGAGGAGCATGTGGCCCACTTGCGAGCGGTCTTCGAGGCGTTGCGGCGGCATCACCTCTATCTCAAGCGCGAGAAGTGTGACTTCGGCTTGAGCGAGATTTCCTTTCTAGGCCACATCATATCGGGAGGATCGATCCGGATGGACCCGAAGAAGGTGGTAGCCGTGGTCGAGTGGGAGCGGCCGAAGAACGTCTCGGCGTTGAGATCGTTCTTAGGCATGGCGAACTACAATCGGCGGTTTATCAAGGGATACTCGCATATCGCGAGCCCTTTGACGGACATGCTAAAGAAGGGGGCACAGTGGACTTGGTCGGAGAAGGCGGTCGCGGCCTTCGAGGAGCTGAAAGGCGCGCTCGCGTCCGAGCCGGTGCTGAGACTGGCGGACTTCACCAAGCCCTTCGAGGTGCATACCGACGCATCGGGGCAGGCCCTTGGGGGCGTTCTCGTACAAGAAGGCCATCCCGTGGCGTACGAGAGTCGCAAGTTCAACGAGGCGGAGACCCGATACTCGACCCACGAGAAGGAGATGATGGCGGTGATCCATTGCTTGGAGACGTGGCGACACTACTTGCTTGGAACGAAGTTCGTCGTCGTGACGGACAACGTTGCCAACACATACTTCAAGACCCAAAAGAAGTTGTCTCCAAAGCAAGCGAGGTGGCAGGAGTTCTTAGGAGAGTTCGACTTCGAGTGGATTCACAAGCCGGGTCGGCACAACGATGTGGCCGACGCACTTAGCCGCAAAGGGGTCGAGACCTTTGTGGCCGCGCTTAGTTCGGCGGTCGTGGACTTCGAGGGGAAGGTGCGCGCAGCAGCGGAGGGGAACAAGGCGTATCAGAAGCTCGTTTCGTAGGTAAACGAGGGCGTGGTGCGGCAATATTGGCTCGAAGACGGGATCTTGGTGGCCCATGCGGACGGATCTACGTGCCCGAAGGCGAGCTCCACGACACACTTTGGGCGGGTCATCCGGGCGAGGGACGGATGTACGCGTTGCTTTCGAAGAAGTTCATTTGGCCGAAGATGAAGGCCGATGTTCAGGCCTACGTGAGGTCTTGCTTGGGGTGCCAACAAAACAAGGCGGATCGGAGGAAGCAAGCCGGCTTACTACAGCCGCTGCCCATTCCAGCGAGACCGTGGGAGTCGGTTTCGATGGATTTTATCACTGCTTTACCCCGGACCCGAGGGTTTGGTTCGATACTTGTGTGTGTGGACAGGTTTTCGAAGATGGCGGTGTTCGCGCCGGCACCGATCGAGTGCCCCGCGAAGGAGACGGCGGAGATTTTCTTTGCGCACGTTGTGAAGTACTACGGCGTGCCGTCTTCCATCGTGAGCGATCGGGACGCGAGGTTTACGGGGCGTTTTGGACGTTTCTCTTCAAGCTTCTAGGGATGAAGTTGAAGTTCTCGACCGCATTTCACTCGCAGACGGATGGCCAGACGGAGCGGGCGAATCAGACCTTGGAGGAGTATCTTCGACACTTTATCTCGGTGAGCCAAACTAACTGGGTCGACTTGCTCGACGCGGCTCAGTTTAGTTACAACTTGCACGAGTCATCGGCGACGAAGGTGAGCCCGTTCGAGATGGTGTACGGGTTTCGTCCGAACCAACCGGCGGTCGTGGCGACGAGGATGATCGGCGACTGCCCGGCGGCTTATAGGTTCGCGTGGACCAGGCACGAGCTCTGGACCGCGGCCAAGGATAGCATGGCAAAGGCAAAGGCGCAACGACGCATGAAGAAGTACGCGGACCAACATCGACGCGAGGTGGAGTTTGAAGTTGGCGAGCAAGTGATGCGTAAGTTGCGGCCGCACATGTGGAGCGCGGGCACTGTGGGCAAGAAGGCGAATCTGTCCCGCAGCTTAATGCCAAAGTACGATGGGCCGTTCGAGGTGGAGGCTCGAATCGGAAGGGTGGCCTATCGGCTAAAGCTACCGGACCGCATGAAGATCCATCCGGTGTTCCACGTAAGTCTTTTGAAGAAGTATCACCCCGGTGAGACTTCGAGGGAGGCTACGACGCGCGTGCCGGTGCGGCGCTCAAGGCGTTTGTTCGGAGAATTTTCAGCATTCTCGACCATCGGCGGGCGGAAGGCTTGAACGAGTTCTTGGTCTTGTGGAGTGGGGAGGATCCGTCCGAAACTTCGTGGGAGAAGTTCACGGACATCGCGCAATTCGAGGAGGAAGTTGCGGCGTATTGGAACTGGAGGCACGGCGCGGGCTACGGACAACGGATGTCGACGGGGGGAGGGTGTCACGAACGTAAGTTCCACTAGCCTGGGTCTTCGACAGGCTTACCAAACGAAGGCGTGCGTGGCTAAGGCACGGAGTCTTTACGACACTTAGACAATTTCCGGAGATTGGAGAACGTTCGGGACGCGGAGGTTCGGAGCGCTAATCGACGGGACGGCACGGGCCACGCCGGCGACGGCGCGGCCAACCCTTGGAGAATGCGAGTCGACCCACGGGCCGGACCATGGGTCGGGTCGGACTGGGTCAAAGCGGGTCGGACTGGGTCAAGACGGAGCGGGTCGGAA
This sequence comes from Craterostigma plantagineum, assembly GCA_027422505.1. Taxonomy (NCBI): domain Eukaryota; kingdom Viridiplantae; phylum Streptophyta; class Magnoliopsida; order Lamiales; family Linderniaceae; genus Craterostigma; species Craterostigma plantagineum. The sequence goes on along the minus strand of JAPQWV010000003.1, from coordinate 25,798,101 downwards.
GACGGAGCGGGTCGGGTCGGGTCGGGTCGGTGAAGGGTAGGGTCGGGTCGGGCCATCCAGGCCGTGGCCGGACCGCGACCCGGCCAAGGCGGCGGCACGCTCACGTGCTGCCGGCCGGGGCCGAGACCAGGCCGAACCAGCCCGGCGGACCAGCTGGACGACACGAACTGGCCATGGCGCGGCTTGGCCACGAGGGCCAGGCCGGGTGCGCGCGCGCGGCACTGGGCGCGCGCGGCACTTGGGCACGCGCGGCACTTGGCGCGCGGGGCTGGGCGATGCGATGGGCGCACGGCATGGACTATGGATGCGGGCGGGGCTGCGGCTTGCCAAGTCCAAGGGGGCTTTCAAAGGAAGGTTGACTTGATTCAAAAGATTTGAAATCTTTGAGGAGGATCTTGTTTGAATATTTACCATATTTGGAAGATATGAAAACAAGATATGGAGATCTTTTTGGGAGATCTTTACCAAGTCACAAAAGGAAGCTTAGGCCTATAAATAGCGCCTCATTTGCCCAAGCCAATCATCGAGTGATCAAGCATCAAGCATCACGAGTTCGAGAGCGATACACTTAGGCGAATTGTGCGAGTTTGTCGAAGTGTTCCAAGGGTTGTCGGGGCTGCGTTTGGGGTAGTTCCGGCGAGGGTTCTTAGCGTAGTAAGATCCCGGTCGAAGGGACGATAGGATTTGGGTAGACTTGTGTGCGATCGAGTCGAACGAGTTCGAGGCGTGTCCGAATCGTTCAAGTCCAATTGTAATTTCTTTGTGCGAAATAAAGAAAGGCCAAATTTGGGTTGGCCGGCCCTTCGGCCATATCACTTGTCTTTACGTTTCCGTTTGGGTAAGGCGAGTGTTAGTGAGGGCGTGTCTTGCCTTGGTTACGAAGCGCGCGCGCGGAGTAAGCCAAGGGAGAGCCGTGTTGCGCGCGTTTGAGGTTAGGAATTTGCGAAAAATTTCTAAGTCCTTTTTGGCGTAACAGATACTTAGACCTAAACTGAGATTAGCAGACTGGAATATCCTAAGAGCAACTAAGAGCAAAATAAACTTGAGGGGCAGCCTACTGGCTTGAGGAGGTGTCAGAATCGGTGGGTTTAGGAAGAGACTTCTTAATCAGCTTGGAGAGCTTGGACAGTTTCAGCGATAGCTCGGTATACTGTTCTTTGAGCTTGCGAAAGCGCTTCTGATTATCAGCCTTGATATCGGAGATATCGCGGCGCAACACTGAGATTCCTGCCTTCCCTACGCTGAGCTCATCTTCGTAGTCGTCGTCCTCGTCGCTTTTGACCTTTGCTTTTCCCTTCGCAGCAGACCGTTTCTGAGCACTATCGACTGACCTGTTCTCCTTTGCCTTGAACCAACCTTGGATCTTGGAGTGATGAATTCCCATGCGCTTAAAGGTCACAAGGTCCACTATATGGACATCCTTGTCTTCCCAAGCCGGCGGCAGAATAATACCTTCGCACTCGAACAGGTGAGTAAGCAGCATTCCATAGGGCAGCGCCTTGTCTTTGCTCTCGATGGCCTGAATCATGTGCTTCATGATGATATATCCGAGGTTGAATCTGCGATTCTGGGATATCATATATACAGCGAAGGTGCTCATGAAGTTCATGGTGGTCGAGTGGCGCCACTGCCTATTTTCGCACTCCAGAAGGTCATGTTAAGTTTGCATAAAAGAGTTTGACAACCTCAGGATAGTAGGGCGTGTTGATGCTGAGAAACTGCTCCCATCCAAAATCCTTTAACCAGGTGATAACCGTCCCTTCAGGCAAGTTGTCGAAAGCAACTCCCCGTCCTCTGGAAATATCCCGTTTGCTGAAACTCTTGTAGATGGTTCGATTGCGTTCCTCCAAAAAGAGGGCTTCAACAGGGATTTCGTTGGGCTTTGAAAGATCAATAGGCGGGATGTCAGAATGTTTTGGGGTTGAATGTGGAGAAGGAGGGCCGGTTTTAAGTGGTGATGGAGGTTTTTCAGAAGTTGGGGATCGTGGAGGCGATTTCTGAATTTCCTCAGGAACTTCGTCAGGGATCTCGGAACTTGAGGCAGGCTTCTCTGGTTCGGGCGACTTTGCGGGGGTATCGATAGGGGTGAGGCTGGATCTCTTTGTCTTTTTCTTCTTCTTCTTGACAGGTTTGGCCGGAGAGGGAATCTTATCAGTGGATTTTGCTTTGGAACGGGTTTTGCGAGCAGAAGGTGATGAGGCTGAGGCTTGTTCTGGTGATTTAGGAGGAGATTCAAGTGGGGACTCACAGATGTGGGCTCCTTGCGTTTTCGGCTTGAAGACTCTTTGGTGGCTGCCTTGGGTGTGGATGTTTTAGCCATTTTCAGAGGTTAGGGTTTGAAAAGAAGTTTGGGGAAGATGAATGAGTTTATGAAGATAAGGAACGATTTTGAATTTAAGGAGAAGGGTCGGTTTATTTTAGGAAGAGATAAGGATGAAATTTTAAATTTGAAATTTCGAAGTTGTAAAGTGGAAAACTGTCAGAGATATCGAGCTGATTTAACAGGATCTCATAATTATGGAAGGGATTGGACTAGGCTGAATAGGAATATATTTTAAATAAATGAGTTCCCTAAAATAACTGGACGGCTGGAAAGATATCTGCGATTTCCTTCCTAAAATAACCCGATCACATTCAAAAATAGATCCAGAGGATCGGATATTCCTAAAATAGTCTAGATAGGTGAAGGAAATGTCTCGGAATGGGATAGCTACGAATTTCGAATGTCACACTTAAGGAAAATATCTACAAGATCCACGGAATTACTTCAAGGGCTGAAAGAACATCTTAAGATAGGGTTACTACGTATTTCTATCTAAAATAGAATAACCTAGAGTAAATAAGAGAATTAGGCAGATTTACTAACCTTATTTAGCTCTATAATTCCCAATCGATCACGGATGTCGCAAAATCTTGCTTCAATAAGGGGTTTCGTGAAGATATCAACGAGCTGATCATTTGTTCCTACGAATTCCACACTGATATTCCCTTTCTGAACATGGTCTCGTATAAAATGATGTTTAACCTCAATATGCTTCGTACGAGAATGATGCACGGGATTCTTAGTAATACTAATGGCACTAGTGCTATCACACAGAATAGAAATTTTGTCATAACCTAACCCGAAATCACTAAGGGTTTGTTTCATCCAAAGGACGTGTTGACAACAATTTCCTAAGGCCATATATTCAGCTTCGGTTGTGGAGAGGGCGATAGCATTTTGCTTTCTACTAGACCAAGTTACCAAGGAATTTCCAAGTAATTGGCAAGTTCCACTGGTACTTTTCCTATCTTCCCTACAACCGGCATAGTCGGCGTCGGAATATCCCATTAATGGGAAATCATCCGTATAGGAGTACCACAGACCAAAATTGACAGTACCCTTGATATATCTAAGTTCCGCTTGACTGCGGTCAAGTGGGATTCCTTAGGGTCAGACTGATATCTCGAACACATACCAACATCAAACATGATATCAGGGCGACTAGCAGTTAAGTAAAGAAGGCTTCCGATCATACCTCGATATTGTGTTTGATCAACAGGTGTACCTGATTCGTCAGTGTCTATTTTGGTGGTCTGATGCATAGGGTGGAAATCGCTTTGGAATCACTCATCCCAAATTTAGTCAGTAATTCCCTGCTGTATTTCGTCTGGGATACGAAGGTTCCATTGTCAAGCTGCTTTATTTGCAACCCGAGGAAGTAGTTCAGCTCACCCATTAAGCTCATCTCAAATTCCTTCTGCATAGACTTAGAAAATTCCTCGCAGAGAATGATATTAGTACTTCCAAATATGATATCATCAACGTAAATTTGGACCAGTATCATGTGATCACCTTCGTACTTAATAAACAGCGTGTTATCAATAGTTCCAGTCGAAAATCCTATGTCAATCAGAAACTTACTTAGCCTTTCATACCATGCCCTAGGAGCCTGTTTTATACCATATAATGCTTTATTTAATTTAAAAACATGATTTGAAAAATCTTCCCTAGCAAAGCCCGGTGGTTGTTCTACATAAACCTCCTCATTTATAAAACCATTTAAAAATGCACTTTTTACGTCCATTTGAAAGAGTTTAAAACGTTTAAAGCATGCATATGCAAGTAATAAACGTATAGACTCTAATCTAGCTATCGGAGCAAAAGTTTCATCGAAATCAATACCTTCCTCCTGGGAATAACCTTTTGCAACTAACCTCGCTTTGTTTCTTGTGACATTTCCGTGTTCGTCGAGTTTGTTGCGGAAGACCCATTTGGTTCCTATGATGGATTTATCGTCTGGTCTTTTTACAAGTGTCCACACTTCGCTCTTTTCGAATTGAGATAACTCATCTTCCATGGCAGAGACCCACGATATATCTTCCAGAGCTTCATGGACTGTCTTTGGTTCCATCATTGAGAGCAGTACATCATGAGATTCCTCCGTATCTTGGTTTCGTGCAGTTGCTCGAGTTTTAATTCCAGATCTGATATTTCCTATTACTTGATCTGTTGGATGACTGGAAGCATGTTTCCATTTTCTAGGTTGCAGCTCCCCAGCTTCTGGTTCCACTGTTTCAACATTTTCATCTTTAGGAATATCTTCCTCAATGTCTTTAATATCCTGCAATTCTGCACAAGGCAAATCTATACCTTCCTCATCAGTAGCATCTGCGTTAGGCATCTCATCAAAAGTAACATGTATGGATTCCTGAACAGTCAGCTTTCTTTTATTGTAAACACGATACGCCTTAGACGTAAGACTGTAACCAAGGAATATCCCTTCATCAACCTTAGAGTCAAATTTTCCTCTCTTATCTCTATCGTTCAAGATAAAACATTTACATTCGAACACATGAAAGTAACCTATATTTGGAGTTCTACCATGCCAGATTTCATAAGAAGTCTTCTTTAATATCGGCCTAAGGAAGACACGGTTAGACACGTAACAAGCTGTACTAACAGCTTCCGCCCAGAACTGTTTAGGAATATCATACTCATGTAACATAGATCTAGCCATTTCCCGTAATACCCTGTTTTTACGTTCAACTACACCGTTCTGTTGGGGAGTTGTAGGAGCAGAGAAATTATGACTATACCCATATTGATCACAGAATGATGCAAATGACTTACTATCGAATTCCAGACCGTTATCGCTGCGTATCCTACATAGATTCATTTCTTTTTCATTCTCAAGTCTCTTAACTAGTGATGCAAAGCTATCTAATGCCTCATTCTTATGAGCAAGGAATGTCACCCATGTATACCTGGAATAGTCATCAACAATCACAAAGGCATATCTTTTACCTCACAGAGACATCGTTTGAACGGGACCAAAAAGGTCGAGATGTAGTAATTCCAGTGGTCTGGATGTGGATATCATATTCTTTGCTTTGAACGATGTCTTTGTCTGCTTGCCCATTTGGCACGCCTTGCATGTTTTGTCCTTGACGAACTTTATGTCGGGAATACCTCGTACCAGTGCATTACTCGTCAGGTGAGACAGTAGTTCCATATTGGCATGTCCTAAGCGTCTGTGCCATATCCAGGTGTTATCCTGTGTCACTGCTAAACACTTGACGTTCTGGTCAGTAATATCATCCAGAGTAATACAATAAATATTTCTATCCCTAGATGCACTAAACAATACTTTATTTTCATTTCTAACAACGCACTTATCGCTTTCAAACGTGACCGTATGACCTTTGTCACATAGTTGACTAATACTAATGAGATTATGTTCTAGATTCTTAACTAACCATACGTCATCTATAGTAGTATGTAAAGTGTTACCGACAGTTCCAACTCCTATAACCTTAGCTTTTGTGTTGTCGGCATAGGAGACATATCCTCCATCATATGCTTTCACCGACACAAACTTACTGATATCACCTGTCATATGGTGGGAACACCCACTGTCGAGGTACCACTTGTTCTTCTTGCTGGATTTTCTTCTTTGTACCTGCATGAATCAGTTCTTTTCTGAGGTGCCCAATTTTGATTGGGTCCTAAACGGTTAGCAGCAAAATAATTCCTGTTAACACGTGGTATATCATGTATCGCAGGCTGTGATCTCTCAGACACAGGCTGGCTAGAGTTAGAGACTTCAGGAACTTTCTTAGGTCTCCAGACATATCTAGATTTATCAGCTTTCTTCAAGAAACAATGGTTAGCATAATGACCAAGACGACCACATGAAAAACATTTAGGTTTCCTAACATTTTGTGGAGGTGCAGCGTGTTCATGTGTCGTGGAATATCCTATTCCTGTTTTCCCGATATGTGCAGGAATACTAAGTAACATATCAAGATTTTGTTGTCCTTCAAGAAGTCTAACATTAGTACGAGATTTTTCTTCTAAGAAATCCTTAAGAGCAGACATGTCTCTAGATATATTCTTTTGCTTCCTAACCTTCTCGCAATTACACAAAGCTTTTTCTTTCTTAAGAGTCTCTAGCTCGGCTCTCAGGCGCTCATTTTCTAGATCCGTTTGATGCTTCTCTCTAGCTACTTCATCTCGCTGCCTAATTACACCCTTTACTTGTGAGTTGAGTGACTTGATCCTTCTTTCTGCATTTTGAATTATTTCGAATATCTCCTCTTTTTCATCTACTTCAAGGGCTGAGGAAGCGTTATCATGAGATTCATCTTGCCTAGCATATAATTCATTTAGAAATAATATTTTCTTAATAGTAGATGAATCCGATACCTGATCATCATCCGCGGCCATGTAGGCGAGATCTTCCTCCTCTTCGCTCCCGACCCCTTCCTAGTTTGTGACCATGGCCTTCTACTTCTTTATCTTTTTGTCACCATTTTCCATCGGGAAGTTTGAGGCAAAGTGGCCTGGCTTGTTGCACTTGAAGCATTTCTGTACATTGTTGCCGGATGACGATATTCCCTTGTTCCTAGGCTGGAACTTGGAGTTTCCCTTGAATTTTCTTCTTAGCCGAAATTTATCGAATTTCCTGGTTAGCATGGCGATCTGTTCCAGCAGGTCTTCCTCAGTTTCTTCTTCTTCGCCCTCAGAATCGTTGTCTTGTTCAGTGTTGAAGGCGATGTTTGGTTGATTTCGGACCGGTGGTTTTTCCTTGATGGAGATCTGAGTCATCTCGTAGGTGGTCAGAGATCCGATCAGTTCTGACACTGAAAGTTCGTCCAAGTCCTTTGCTTCGTAGATGGCAGTCACTTTGGGATTCCATTCTCTAGGAAGAGATCTCAGGATTTTTCGCACCTTCTCACCATCTTCTATTTTCTTTCCCAAAGAGAACATTTGATTAATGATGTTCATGAATCTGGCATACATGTGGCTTATGGTCTCGTTGTCCTCCATCTTGAACAGCTCGTATTGGTGAGTCAAGAGGGCTATCCTTTCTTGCACAACTCGAGTGGTTCCTTCATGTGTGACTTGAAGCATGTCCCACATATTTTTAGCAGATTCGCATGAGCTCACACGATTGTACTCTTCTCTTGTGAGTGCGCAAGCTATCATGTTCTTTGCTTTGGCATTTAGGGAGATTCCTTGCTTGTCTGCTATATTGTAATCAGGACCTTTCTTTGGAGTTCCATCTTCGTTTTTGGGAATGCAAGGTCCTGTTGCGATGATATCCCATATGTCGTAGTCTGTAGCGATCAGGAATTCCTTCATGCGATTTTTCCATATGGCGTAGTTTGTCCCGTCGAAGAGTGGTGGCCTGGAATGGGATTGTCCCTCTGCAAAAACATCAAAACTCGAAGAAGCCATTAGATCTTTAACTCAGTCTTGTTAGGCCCGTCGTTTGAGTAACCCGCTCTGATACCAAATGAAGATATAAATGTGCCTAAGAGGGGGTTGAATTAGGCCTATAGAAATTTTTGCTTCTTTTCACAAATTCTAAGTGTAGTGACTTGGATATGCCTATTGATGCTTGTAACGTGTATGCCTGATATATCCTAGTTCGTCGGATGTGTTTCGGGTCTGTCTCACTGTGATAAAGAAATAACGGAAAAGTAAATGCAAGACAGGATTTTTATAGAGGTTATATCCCCAACTGGGATTTACTCCTCTCCTTGGGGTTTGCTCCCCAAGAGTTTAACCAATCACTATAATGCACCGTAGCTGGATACAAAACTGATTGGTTAGCCCAATACACAACCGAAACAAGTCGAACACTAGCCACTACTAGGTTACCACACGCCGAGTTTCGTTCCGTGGAATCTCCTTGATCCCGACAGACACAGCTCGCTACCGAAGGGCCCTCGGACTTGTCCTTCCCTTCACATTTGCGTAAACGTCGACCTTGCCTCCTTGGTATTGCTCACGTCCGAAGACAGAATGTATGGCAGGAGGTTGGAATATCAAGATGAATCACTCGCTCAGTGATGGATATGCAAGTTAAAGCTCAGTAGGGCAGAAAGCTATCACAAGTGGAAGGCTCAGGAATCTCTTAGTATCTTTCTGCTCAATTTTCTCTCGTACGCTTATGTTCGTAGGTTCGCAAAATCTAAGTGCATTCGAGAGTCTGAAGTGCAGCTCATATATAATCCTTTTCAAATAGCACTTCACATGGAAAATCATATCAAACGATAATTACCAAATCAAGCATAGTTTCCATGCAATTTTCGAGTCAATCATACCATATAAATCATGCTCTTAACAAATCATCACAACGGTCATGTAGCACATTTAAAGCATAATTATTTTCCATATAAAGGCTCAATTTCGTTCTCAAGCTCATTCAACCATTTCGCATATATTTTCCATTTCAGGACTTTCCATAAGTGATTCCCTGCTATCAGTTTCTAGTAACGAGTCAATCCAGATTTACTTTCCAAGTATGGACACAAGATAGCAATACATCAGCACGTTTTCCATGTACAGCTCATAGCATTTAATCAATATATTTACCATGTTTAGCACACAAATCATATCGGAGCATACTTAGTTCGATTTATCATAACATGGCAGAACTTTCCTTATTTCAGAGATCACACCCGTTATAGCACATACCATATACGAGCACCTTATCCATAAGGTTAATCAAATCGAATCTTTCCTAATTATAATATTCTAATCAGCATAAGGAAAGATATCAATTCAATATATCGCATTTAATTCAGTGCAAAGCAAGCAAGGATCATACATATGATTTTCGTCCAGGAATAAACTAGTATCAACGGATATATCACTTTCCTTATATAAACAGCATATTTTCCATATATAGCTCAGTAGGATATCTCATGCATTATTTCCATATATAGCACAGAACGATATATCCTATCTCATGGAATGTTTATAACGTGCGATCACCTAGTTCCATCAAATCATCACAGAATCACACGCAATTCAAATATTCAACACTTAATCGATTTATAGCTCATAAACAATGCATGGTTGAATATTATCATGAACTTAGACATTTTATTTGTCCCAAATCGAATTGCTTATTTTATAGACCTAATGTCATTACAATTACATCGTTCATCAAAACTCTCTAACATATACGGACCAAAAAGGTCAACACCTCATGTGAGAAATTAGTTTTTGAAGCTAATTGTCATGTGTATTCTACTTCGTGGATACTTGACTGAGGGACTAGTTCCCGCATTTGTGTTTTGAACCAGGGTCTTGAACGAAGTAGGAAGCTTGAGCTAGCGAGGTCTCGATCAACGTTCGAAGTGGACATATTGTACCAGCTGGCACGTGGGATCAAAGACCTTAGTCTTATCATCATTACATAGTTTAGAACTTTATGATGTTTTGGTTTTGCCCAGGGGCTTAAAACATTATTTCGATTCCTGTTTTGAGCAGACTAGATTATGAGTTTCGATTTATTGATAAAGTTTGTCATATTTATTTTGAAAATAAAAATGGTGGTAGTACGACGTTGATAAATGGTTTATATTACGTCAACTTAAAAGACAATGACCGTAAATGCAATCACCAAATCATCGACTTGGTCGAACGAACGATACATCTAGCACCTACGACTAGGTCAAGCATCGAAAGCAAAGATTAACCAGATGGAAAATGACGATCTGATTAGCACTGTGCAAAACTACCCGATTCATACCTGTTAAATCTTGCATCTTAGGCAAAATGAACAAGTCACCCTACACAAGGATATTCACAAGGACCACAGAAGTGTTGGGTTTGATCCACACTGACATATGTTGACCGTTTAAAGTAGCGGCCCGAGGTAATTGCCGCTCTTCATAACATTCACGGATGATTACTCCCGCCACATGTGCCTATTTGATGAGACAGAAGTCCGAAGCTTTCGAAATGTTCAAGGATTATAAAGCGTTAGTGGAGAAGCAAACTGGCAAGGTCATTAAAGCCGTTCGATCAGATCAAGGCGGCGAATATATGAGCCTTGAGTTTGATGCATTTCTTAGAGAAAGTGGCATCATCATACAGTTTTCCCCGCCAGGCACGCCGCAATTAAATGGCATGTCCAAACGGAGAAGCCAAACACTTTTAGATATGGTTCGGCCGATGATGAGTTACACAGATATCCCCATTCGATGTGGGGATATTCCTTAGAGATAGCGGCCTATATCCTTAACAGGATACCTACCCGCTCTGCCGATAGGATTCCTTACGAGACTTGGAATAACCGTAAGGTGAGCCTGAATCACATTAGGGTTTGGGGTTGCCCGCCTTTGCCAAAACGTTGATGGTAGATAAGCTAGAATCAAGATCATTGATGGCGAGATGGGGTATTACTTCTACGTCCCAGACGAGCACGGAGTCGCTTTACGCGCCACTTTCTTGGAGAAAGAATTCGTCGTCGAAGGCGATAAAGAACGAGAAATAACTCTAGTAGAGTTAGAGGACTAACTGACTCCTAGTCCAGAGTCGTTAGACGACGTTCCAAAAAACCCGGCTCAGCCGCAGTTTCGCAGGTCCAATAGGATATCATATATGCCTAAGAGATATGACATGTTACACGTCGAGCATTGGGATGCTGCGACTGAGGGATGCGTCGGGGATGATCCTGTCACCTACGACCAGGCAATTGCTGGTAAAGACCCTCAAGTGGCTTGAGGCTATGCAGACTGCAATGGACTCGATGCACACAAACCAGGTTTGGACTCTTGTAGACCTGCCTAATGGTTTTAGACCAATTGGCAATAAATGGATCTACAAGAAAAAGATTGGATCTGATGGACATGTGGAGACGTACAAAGTTAGACTTGTAGCAAAAGGGTATAGTCAGAAAAAGGGAATTGACTATGAGGAAACCTACTCACCTGTCGCAATGATAAAGTCCATTCGAATTATGCTTGCGATAGCAGCACACTATGACTATGAGATCTGGCATATGGACGTAAAGACTGCTTTCCTAAATGGATCCCTCCAGGAGGACATCTTTATGGAGCAGCCCAAAAGCTTTACGTCAGAAGCAGATGCTCGAAAAGTTTGCAAACTAAATTGGTCCATTTATGGACTGAAACGGGCTTCAAGGAGTTGGAATCTTCGGTTCGATGAAGTAGTTAAAACTACCGATTCATAAAGAATAAAGATGAGCCATGTGTTTACAGAAAGGTCAGTGGGAGTACGTGTCATTTCTAGTCGTAGATGATATCCTTTTGATAGGAAACGACATTGGGATGCTCTCAGAGGTCAAAGATTGGATTTCGACTGTTTTCTCTATGAAAGACCTGTGAGAAGCGACCTATATTCTAGGAATTCGCCTATTTAGAGATAGGGTGAAAAGATTAATAGGCTTGTCTCAGGCCCTTTACTTAGATAAAGTCCTTAAAAGGTTTAAGATGGACGACTCTAAGAAAAGGATTCCTACCTATGAGGCATGGAATTCGACTCTCAAATGCTATATCTCCTCAAAATGAGGTACAAAGACAAGAGATGAGTGGAGTCTCCTATGCTTCAGCTGTGGGTAGCCTGATGCACGTGACCGGACATAGCGTACGCGTGAGAGTTATGAGTAGGTTTCAGGCTAACCCTGGTAAGGAACATTGGACGGCAGTAAAGACAGTTCTGAAGTACCTTAGACGGACTAAGGACTTGATACTGCTCATACTGAACAATCCAATCTTACAATGCGTTGTGCGACGTTGGTACTTATTTAAAGTTAACTGCCAAAGACCTGATTATTCTAACTATAGTTTTATTAAATTTTTTTCTTTCATTTAAGGGAAGAGATTCCAATACACTTTTTGGATTACCGATTGTTATGTTGCTTCAGAGGTATTGAAACATAGGTCAGGAATTGGTTTACATGGATGGAGCATTGGTGTTATTACATAAGCTTTGCTATATCGTTGGAGGCATTTATGGGACAAAACCAAGGATGCCACGAGGTGAATATTTCTTCTTTTCATAAGCTTAAAGGAGAACCTTGGGTTAAGTGAATTCGATCCGATGTTCTTTGTGTAGGTTCTAAAAAACAAGTCTGCTTTCAAGCGTAAAAGCTATCCACAGATAAGCAATACTGCTCAAGAGTTTGTAATTAAGCTGCCCATTAAGGATTCTCGTGCTAAGACTCACCGCAACACAAACACTGCGTATGTACTTATGCCTAGCAGATGTCTTATTTTCTGATAATACTGATTGATATAATAGCTTTAGCCTAATTTGTTGTCTCCTTGTAGTCATTTGCAGCACATACATGAATTCGAGAAGGATGTGAAGCTTCAGAGATCCAATTAGACATCTCTGTTCTGTCCAACAATTGTCGGATTCTAAGTGGTTCAAACTGTTTGTACGCCTCTCATGTGTTCTTATTCAAGAAATCATTACACATATTTCTATTTTAAACACTTACTATATAATTACGTTCACGTTCTCCGGGTTGAAGTCTTCGTGTAGCCGCACATCGTGGGGCCACACATAACTAGTCAAATTGTAAAGTGTGAAAGTAATTGTCACCACACTCCAGCCACATGACAAACTAATGCTACGGTAAAACTTCTATAAATTAATAATATTGGAACCATGGAATTTTATTAATTTACAGAGATATTAATATATCAATAAAATAATATTTTATTAATTAAAAGAGACTCTTTAAGTTCAACAAATTGAGAATATGTTTACGATAAATGAATTCAAATATGTTTCATTAATTATATTCATGTACTCAAAACGATTACGAGTGTGAATTAATGAAAAATATAGTTTGAAAATTAGTCAAGGTTAAATATCAAATGCTCTCAGAATATCATTGGTTCAGCCAACTTTCGGAAGGGTGGGAATATCAAGCGAGACAAAATAGCGACAACATTTTTCTTTTTTTTTTGCAGCTAGAGAACTCGACATCGAAACTATTGACTTCAATTAAGAAAGTTAGGGATGAAATTCAATTAAATTAAATTTAAGAAAATCTAATAACAAATCGATTCTTATTTTAGCAAATTACCATAATTTATAGTTGTAATTTTATGTATTATTAATTTAGAGTTTTAGTGGGACGTAATATTTATAAAGGGATTTTCCGAAAAAATATAATATTATTATCTTATCAAATTTAATGATTTTTTACGAAGCTCCAAGTCGATATCGAAATATTTTGTTATTTTATAGAGTTTATTAATTTATAGAATATTAATTTATGGATGTTTTACTATATATTATTTAAAAAAAAAAATCTAAAAAGAGGAAGCAACCCCCCGGAATTCACTGCATGATTCCTTTTAACACTGCAACGTCAAAATCAGATATTATCAACGGTGCAGAATTACAATTCTCGCCAGCACAATCCAACCAATCAGAGGACGCTCTTAGTAGCTAATATAACCGACACAGCTCCTCCAGATAGATCCAAAGCGTTCAATTGACGTCAAAGGTAGAACAATACTGAAAAGAAGAGAAGGAAAATGGCCCCAGTAAAGCAGAGAAGAAGCTTGCTGCCGAGAAAAGCCCGCCGCCGAGAAGGCCCCCGCTGCGGAGAAGAAGCCTAAGGCCGGCAAGAAACTGCCCAAGGATGCCGGCGGCGCGTCGACGGGGGACAAGAAAGGCAAGAAGCGCGTGAAGAAGAGCGTGGAGACGTACAAGATCTACATATTCAAGGTACTGAAGCAGGTGCACCCTGACATTGGCATCTCAAGCAAGGCCATGGGAATCATGAACAGCTTCATCAATGACATCTTCGAGAAGCTGGCGATGGAGTCTTCGAGGCTAGCGAGGTACAACAAGAAGCCCACGATAACCTCTCGGGAGATTCAGACAGCGGTGAGATTAGTTCTCCCCGGCGAGTTGTCGAAGCACGCCGTGTCTGAGGGGACCAAGGCCGTGACGAAATTTACTAGCTCGTGAGGTGGTAATAAGCAGCTGTTTTTAAGGTGTTGTGGCTTATGATGTACCGTAGATGGTTTCGTTTTGATGTTTTTAAGATGGTGTAAGGTTATGAAGTTTATGTATTTTTTTTTTCCTCGATGTTTTGCTTAGTTAAGTCATTAATGGTTGTATTGTATGAGTCGGTTTGTGGAATCGTTGGCTTTTTACACTCCGTTTTTATGCGTTTCGGATTGTCTGTGCCACGCGGTATTCCAGCTCTGTGTTCCACCAATCATTTTCCGACAAATGTTCAACTAAGTTGACCAACCATTTTCTGACAAGTGTTAAACTCAGTTAATCAACTGTACACTTACCGCAGTTTAGTTGGTAGAACACAAGATTGAAACACCAATATAGAACAGAGGATCCAAACTATTTTTACGTTCTTGCTCAAAAAATCAAATCCACGGCAAGGTTCTGAAACCGGGTTTTCGAACCGGACCGGAAAATTTAGTGGTTTAAGGTTTAGTGGTTTAACCGCTATAAAACCGGAACCACCGGAGTAAAACCAGTATCTCTATATATAACAAATATATTTTATAAATGAATGAATTAATCAAAATATCAAAGAAAATATACATATTTTTTATGAATTTTTCCCAATTAATAATTTTATAAAATTAAGTGGCAAATTAAATAAAACTAAATTATGTATGGGTTAAAAATTAATTGCAATATTGGAGGTCAACTATTAAAATTTATCAATTTGGGTCAAAAGAAAATAAAAAGAAAATACTGGGCTTATAACGTAATTATAAATTAAAAAATATATGTGTGTTGGGTGGTATTCGAACCCAGCCAATTAACGCAAATAGCTGATCACTTTACCACCAGACCAGACCAACATATTCGTAGCTTTGATCTTTTTTATATTACTTATAAATAGCTAAATTTTTTTTTTTATAAATGCAGACCAGACCGGAACCGGACCGGATTTCCGACCGGTTCGCCGGTTTCCGGCCGGAACCGGCCGGTCCGGTCCGGTCTTAAAAACCATGATCCACGGAGATATGAATGATTTGGGAAATACTATAGAAAATGATTTCAATGATGATAGCCATTTTAGCCAATGATCCCTTGGCCTAGTGGTTGATGGGAGGCCTCAAAGGTCATGTGGCTAGGAGATTAAGGGATCGAATCCCACCTCTCACATTTCCTTTGAGAAGTTTCATGGGACTAAGGCCCATGACTGTCGTTGTTGGGTGGGTTTGAAACGTATCCATCTGACCTCATGGATTAGTCATACCTCAGAATATTGGATTTTGTTTGTCAGCCCGGACTGCTGACGTGGATCTTTTAAATTACGTGGAGAGAAACTTCATTGCCACGTCAACGCGGTGAATTTTAAACGAAAAAATGAATATTAGTGATAACTCACATAAGCATACATAGCTTAAGAGAACGAAAAACAATTTTAATGAAAATTCTGGCTAACCCAGCAAAAAATTAGAAAATTCTGACTAAAATATCAGTTACTCTGTTAAATAAATGGATGCCTTAAAAAATCGAGTGACACGTAAGGCCACGCGGTATATGACATTATATTTTGAAGGGTGAGCGTTAGATTATTTACTCATTTTTGATCGTCCTACGGTTACCAACATTCGAAGCTATCACATTCTTTTCCTTAAAAATAGAGCACAAGACATCACGAGGGTATGGGAAATAAAATGTACTTATATTGTTTAATTTGTTTCTGAGCTTCACGTTAAGTGACGTGTCAAGATGAGATTGTACTTGTATTCATTTATTTGGGAGGGTAGTCTAGTAATTTGACTTGGTACAACCACATCAACGTTGGTTCGGTCGTCTCCTCCAAATATCATCGCAATCACCTACTACTCTGTTTCTATTTGAAAACAGAGCACACCCATCGCCATGCAATGCAATGGTAATGATTGAGCTTAAAATCAATTTCAATACGAGTGAGTAGCAAAATCACAGTGTTATTCTCGTTCACGCCCCTAAAAACAGGAAGAATTTCGAGTGGAATAAGACAGCGTGTGTCTTTACCTATAGTCGACTCATAAATGAAAACAGAGTAGCAGAACAAACAAGAAAGACATAATAACTAAACGACAAAGGAAAAAGTACTTCCAAGGTTGTAATGGGGGAGATTTTCATCAAAGAGCATAATCAGTTTCTTCCTTGGGGTGGAAAGCACGCCAGAAAACAGTTCGTAAGCTTGAGACAAAGGCATTTGAAGATACCACGTTTAACGCTACCTCGTACTGGTGGCAAGTACGCCATAGAAGGAAGGCGCTGTTTCTTTGGTAATGGAACTTCCTTCGAAGAATTACGCATGTTTTTGGAATCTTCGCCCATTACGTTTGATCGATGGTAGGCGTTGCTCTCTTTTTTGAAGGGAAAGGTTGGGTTTTATATAGACGGAGATGTCTTCCATGATTTGGACTTGAGAAGCAACGCGGTTACTATGAGAGTGATTATTATCCCAGTACTTATTTCAAGCTCAATCATTATTTCTGTGTAGTATTAAACAATCTCGTTAGTTAATAAGTAGTATCTAATTTTTGAATTCGATGTAATATATTCTAGAATTGTCACGCTCACGTCTATGCTTGATAAAGATTAAACGGACTGCATTTGCGAAAAAAAAAACAATTATTTTCCATATGATTTAGAAAAGTGGCTAATTTCTCGTTTTTCTTTTAATGATCCTTCTCTAGACATTAGTGAAAATGTCAGTTCTCCGAGTTTCACAGGTGGAATGTGTAATTAGGGATTATTACGGTCATGATTAATTAAACTAATAGTTGACTAATGACATGGATGAGTTCTTACCATTTCAACACGGCCCAATAGATAATAAAACAATATCAAAACATTTTATGATTTCTTTTCTATCAAGAGTTATAATACATGTGTCACCTAATACCCTAACATAGTTAAAAAAAAAAAGTAAAGGTGAATCTCAGCATAAACATCGACAATCATAGAGTTTGAACCCCAAAAATGCAAATATGTGCCTTCTACTTTAAGATGATTTAGTACGAGGAGAAACTTTAAAAAACAAAGTTCATCCAGTTTAAAATACATTAATCTCATATTCAATATAATTATGCAAAATTGATAAAAGCTTTACTTTCAGCATTTTCGTTCGCTTTTAGGATCACCCAACGCATTGAACCGTTCAAAGCAATTAACTATTATCATTATACATTTATTTATATATGAAGTGATCCACACGGGTTATCCGCGTTGAAGGAATAGATAAGAGAACCTAAATTAAATCTCGAAATTTTTACGTTTGGTCCACTAACGGGTCATTGACTATATAATTCGACGAGGACGCAAAGCTCAACAAATTCAAATCTTTTCATAGACATCGTCCATCTAAGCTTGACCTTCTTGGCAAAACCTCAAACGAATATGAAGATATTATAAATCATATTTCTTATTATTTATCACGCGGTGACGAGGTTGTTCGTACTGATATAAGACAACAGATTCAAATTGTTCCAAAAGGCAATTTCATCAATCTATGCGCATGACGTCTTAGCAAGACAACAACTGAGAAAAGAAAGACAAATTGCAGTGCCACAAAGTCAAAAAAGGAAAGAAAAGAAACGCAAAACAGCTTCTTAGGTAGTAAAAGTCACTTTTTTCACTGAGCCATTTCACCGCTCCCTCGATTTTTCATATTGTTTTTGCGATCCCACACAGGCGTCGTCTCTATAAGCTTATGTGGCACGAGTCTCTTTTCCCGTTTGGTAAGCTTACGGAAATTGTTGACTTTCAACTTAGCAATTTCAGCCTCTTCTTCGGGAGTTATCTCTCTGAGTACGATGGTCAATCTGCACTCGGGCCTCACTTTAATCCCACATTTGCCCTTAGCGTGGAATGATAACCTTTTCTTGAACAGCCCTTTCCCAACAAATGCCTCAGCTACAGAAAAATTTGAAGGGGTCGAGCGATGACGATCCCAATAGAAGAGGACTATACGTCAAAGTAGGGGGCAAATAAAAGAACACTAATGCTTTACCAACAAGAAGACGATCGGGGTCAAATCCGTAATTGTGTGTCGCATTAGCACGAGCTGAGTGTATAACCTGATACAGCGCCACGCTTAATAATGTGGGAATAGCATAGAAAAATATAGAGACTATTTTTTTTTTAATATAGTGCTACGTGGATTGGAATGCATTAAAAATCACCTGGTAAACAGTTTTAGCAGCTCTCTTCACTGTCACATGCAACTGCAACAATGCATCTTCGACACGCATTCCACGGACCAATGCAGCAACCAAGTTTACCTTCTTAGGACTCTGAGAGAAACGAAGATATGAAGATTGGAAGAACAAGAGAGACAATGGCCCAAACCAACCACTGGAGAAATAATTGATGGTTCAAATATGAATAATATAACACATCACTGTAGTAGATGGTTCGGAGATGCTTATAGTCGAGGTGAGTCTGGGATGCTTACAGACTACACAACTGTATATATTTGGTTCAAAATCACGCAGTACGCTTTAGTTATGAGGATTATACCTGCTTTATCCCCTTTAAAATCGCCTGAACATTTGTTGGCTTCACAATTGCCTTTTGGGCATTAGTAGTTCCAGGTCCTCCTCCTGATGGTAATGCTGGAATCAAGGGGGAAGAAACTGGAACTTCTTCAGATGACTTTGCAAATAAGGTCCTTGAAGTCGATAATTCCTATCAAGATCAAGAAAATTAGTTCATGAAATAGGAAAAAGGACTGAGTGATAAGTTCATGACTCCTTAGTTTTGTCTTATTGGTACACTCCTACGAAGAATAAGGGCGATGAATGAACACCTCAACTTGAAAGGTTCGACAACATATACAACATTTGCTGCATATGGAATGGATATGTATATGCATTGTTTGACATGATTGTGGTCCCTAAGGATGTGAAGCCACAAGCATCATCACTATCTTTTCCCAAAGGGAATGGCCTATTCAAGTTCAGAGACAGAATCTATAGCATTTGAATTTTATTAGGATCTTTAAAGTGCATAGCTATTTTTCAAATGAAAATCAGGAACAAGTTAATGTTCTTACAAATTTCTGTAAGTAAAGAGGTCTGGAAAAAGCAGGACCAAGTGAATTCCTCAGGCTCCCCAAGGAAGGCACGTCCCCTGCAAACAACATGTTACAAATAGACATATGATGGACAAATATGGGACATTTATTAAGCAAAGAACTACTACAGTTATTTGGGAAGATGGAAACAAAGGTGTTTTGTGCAATGTGCATTAAGCAATTCAGGTGATCAATTAAGAGAATAAACGTACTAGTTTCTTAATAAACCAGATAAACATATATCAAGATATTCAATATTGAGATGGCCGAAGTTACCACATAAGCGAGATGCTGCTAAAGTACTTAATGAAGAATTTCGAGCAGAATCACATCTTCTGGCGGTTTGACGCACCAACGAAAATAAGTTACGGTGCCAACCCATCACAATTTTAAGGACGGCGATGATACTGAACAATGGTGTCCCACAGATATAGCCACCTATAAACATTTACGAAAATTCATTTTGACATCCCAATTAAATTAAAGCGCTTTCCGAACATAGTTTTACACTCCAACATTAGAGGTAGTGGCAGTAGAAGACCATTTTCCTTGGAGTGCACGAATAAATCATAAAATGGCATATAGATCGTGGATATCTTTACAACTTATTGTCCGCAGTTGTCCACATTCAATCAAAAGTACAACTGGCATTTCATCAAACAGGATATATGCACGAAAAAACACTGACTGCTCCATCTTAATAACTATTCTTATTCCTCAAAAAACCAATAAAAACCAAATTCTAAATACAAAATGCATCCGTGTACCCGATCTAAAAAAACTAATACAAAACAAGTTGGAAAGAAAAACAGAATAAAGCTTGGATCTTTTCATCATAATGTCGCAACCAATCATTGCAACTTCACACGCATAAGGTGGAAAAAATATATCAGAAAATGAAGAATCGATTGAGTACCAAAAGTCGAAGACGATGGTGCGAAGGGCGAACAATACTTCAGCAGGGTTTTTCGAGCGACTGTGAAAAAGAAGGCCGAATTCTAATGGAATAAATTTTGTTTATTTAATCATATCATATGGTGTATGTATCTCCATTTAAACACTTTTCGCACCCTCTTTAAAAAAATATAATTATGTTTATATTACTTCAATTTTGATATTTATAATTTTTAACACTACCTCCGTCCCAAACCGTTTTGGACATTTCCTTTTATGGCAAAAAACTATTACAAACAATCAATATAATACTATTAAATATTCTTAAAAGACGTGTCAAAATATACACCTTTTAATTGTACTATATTATTAAAATATTCAATTTCTTAAAAACCGTGTCATACCCCAAACGTCCAAAACGGTTTGGGACGGAGGGTGTAGCAGATAGTCCTTAAACATATAAATTGAAACTTATGTGTTGAGGTATAATTATAATAACTAAAAATTTAGAAGTGAAATAAAATCGAAAATCTACACTTAAATACCTAATAGAAAACTTAAAGGACACATCAGTCCCTTGTCAGAGATCTTTTTAAGCTAGGTACCCATTTGAATAAAAATTTTACAGATAGGTACCTAATCACCTAAGATTACCAATTTACCCTTTGATTTAACAATTCCATTTCACAATTGACGATAACCTTCCGCTCCACCACGCCTGAGAAAATTTCAACTCCATCTCTGCAATTGACGATAACCTTCCGCTCGTGGTGGCACCGGATGACGAGCGACGAGCCTATTCCACATTGGATTCTCGATTTAGGGTCTCGATTTGTCATGTAAGCTTTTATTTTGCTTTGGGTGTGGTTAATAGATTGCACTCGTGAGATCAAAACCCAGATCTGGGAGCTGAATGCGATCTAAAAGCTCGATGTAAGGGTGAATGTCGATTCTTAACAGTTATTGAGGCTAATCCATCGAGATTTCAGGTTTCTTTATATAACTGTTATTACGTACCATTTGTTATGTTTATTACGTACCATTTTATGTGTTTATACGGTACCAAGATGTCTGCGTACGCTGTACCATTGTAAATTATACAGGCGTACCATTTATACAAGTTGTCATATTATCTGAAATGTGCCGTCTACAAGTTCGGTTAGTGGCGGGACGTTATTTGCATTGTGTGAGTATAAAAGGGAGTCATTCTTAGTATCGATCATGAAGCGACGACGCACGAGATGAATGCTCAAACTGATGACGGGAATTTTATTCGTGACCCGGGCATTTGTGTTCTTCTTGGTTGGCGAAAGATACGGAGGCCTTCTCAGGTAGATAAAAGATCCAGTGCAAAAGATGTGGAAATACGGGAATAATCGTCGTACTTGTAGAGAGGCCGTATCGATGTAGGGTCCGTATTTGCCATGTATTTCGTTACTGCTTTTGTTCCAAAACCTCTTTTGTTGCACTTTTGTATGGTAATGGCACATTCTTTATCCAAATGATGCCAACAATGTACTGTAATATGACAATAAGGTACTGTAATATATGCTAATTTGGTACTGTAATATATGACAACAAGGTACTGTAATAAATGCCAATAAGGTACCGTAATATATACCAACAAGGTACTGTAATGTATGACAACAAGGTACTATAGTAAATGCCAATAAGGTACCGTAATATATGCCAACAAGGTACTGTAATATATGACAACAAGGTACTGTAATATATGCCAAATGTGTCAATAGGACATGGCTCATTCTTTTTGTCTAAATGATGCCAACAGGCCATTCTTTTGTCCAAATGTGTCAATTGGTAATGACTCATTCTTTTTGTCTAAATGACTCATTCTCGGTACGGTAATACATGTAAATTTGGTACTGTAATATATGCCGGTTTAATACCCTAATATATGCAAATTTGGTACGGTAAGATATGCCTGTTTGGTATCGTAACCTATGCCAGTTTGCTAATGTACACTTGGCACCGTAATGTATGTAAATTTGTTACTGTAATATATGCCAATTTGGTACCCTAATATATGTAAATTTGGTAGGGTAATATATGCCAGTTTGGTACCCTACGACATACATGTTCGGTACTGTAATATGCATATTTGATACTGTAATATATTCCAATTTGGTACGTTAATATACGCAGCCTTGGTACTGTAATATAGGTAATATAGGTACTCTAAGTGTACGGCATAGGGTACTGTATCCTTTCAGAAATAGGTACCGTATAAATTAAAGTAAAACTTTGAATTTAAGACTTGGCTATATTCCGTCACAAACGAAGCATTTCAGCATGTGTTGATTCTGACGTTTTAAAGTCATGAGTGGACAGATTTCTGACATTTTCTATGTCATGTTTGGACAGATTCTGACATCCGAGGTTTTAAATAATAAAAAACAGCTCATCTGACATGTCAGTTGGCTTTAATAAAATGTTTCATGTCATATGTAATTTTGGGTACTGCAACCGTGACTGCGTTGGTACGCTTTAAACAAAACGACAGGTACCCCTACAAAGATAATTAAGGTACGGTGTCCCTTATATATGTGATACGTCATACTAGGGTTAGTATTTTTCGGGGTCGATCGAATTACGTTTTCATCTCGAACCACCGTAGACCCATAATATATAGTATTAAATACGTTTCAGATCAAATTCGGTGCATTACGCCCCGCACGCATGAATTAAATCTTAGAATACCATGATTCATTATAGTATGAGGATACAAGCAAGAACATCTACAACATAATTTGAATAATGTGGTGAGTGCTACATCTGCGAATTCGATGCATTAGGCTTTCACATTTTTTTTTCATTCCGATATTGTTAGGTATTGTCAAAATCATGCAGGACGCGATTCGATTAGGAATGTATTTATTTTTCGATCTTATAACAAATGGTACGATATACTTTGATATCTGGGTACTGTATATGTATAATTCTGGATACGGTAAACCTGCAGGTTATGGTACTATATATGTAAATGATAAGATACCTTCTGTAAAACACAAGGTACCTTAGTGTACAACAGATAAGGTATTTCATGTGCGATATATAAGGTACGGTATATATTTACGTAATGGTACGGTTAACCTGCATTTACGGTACGCTATATGTAAGCGATATGATACGGTAATATGAAAGACAAGGTACTTTTTATCTTCTGTTTATGGTACGCTATATATTTACATAATGGTACGGTCTAACCTGCATATTCTGGTACTCTGTACGTAAAGGATAAGATACGATCCTACAATAACATATGGTACTGCATATATTACAGACAGTCATAGAACAACACAACACAGCACAGCACACACTTGGCAATAACCGTCCATGCACAAAAGAAAAACCAACATATCCTCGGCCTTATCATCACATCATCCTCGCACACATCCCTATCCTTAGCCTCAGCCTCTTTATCATCCACTCGTTCAGTATCCTCAGCCACTACGTCCTTCCTCGCATCCTCGTTGGACATATCAATCTTCGACGTCCGAACATTTGACCTTAGATCACTTATAACCTCGTCCTTCAATCTCAACTCGGCTTCCAACCTCTCCACACGAGCACTCCACTCCAACTGAGATCCGCCAACTCCTCCATCAACCTTAACAACACATAATTCATTCAACAGTTAGAAATAAAACAAATAATACATAAAAAGTGGGAATTTTATACCTCCGGAAGCAAATTTATCGGATGCACGAACTTCACTTCCTTCTTTGTTGGGTATATTGGGACGACAGAGGTAATTGCAGTCAATTCAGCCTCCGCATATTACGTCATTTGGAAACCTACTTTCTTCCCAATTGAACATTCGGAGAAACATATACATCTGCCGCTTATGCGCCAACGAGGGCACATGCTCATACACCCAAATCTGAAAGTTCCCAAAGCATTGAATTCATCAATAAACACATAGGCAAAAAGGTAAACTCATAACGTAACGGAGAGTATTACCATTAGCCCATAGTGCACCCTTTCATCATCAAGCCGGATAATCGAGCAAACGAATGGCTCATCTTAGGCATATCTAAAAAAATTGAAACGGGGACCTTCTTAGAGCTTCTTTATATCTGGGGTCATGCTACCCTTCAAATTGTTTATGGTAGATCGAAACAGCGCAGGATGGCACCGGGAAGCCAGCTCAAATCTGTTCCGTGGAGGCATTTCTGCAAAAAAAAAAAAAAACACTGTCAGCAAGCAGTACCATTTTATTCACACAAGGGGTACCAATTTGACCAAACAGAGGATACCAAATGCAGTGATAATGTAGTACCAAAACAAATTGACGTCGATAAAATCAATGTTAACAAGCAGTACCATTTTACTCACATAAGGGGTACCAATTTGCCTAAACAGAGAGTACCTAATGCAATGATAATGTAATACCAAAAAAATTGACCCCATTCGACCACTTTTGGCCAGCAGTACCATTTTATTCACACAAGGGGTACCAATATGCCAAAACAGAGGGTACCAAATGCAGTTACAGTGTAGTACCACAACAAATTGACCCCATTCAAAAAACCAAAATCGACCCATTCCAAAAAAAACCCCAAATCAAGCAGCCACGACGAAATTCACGCACAGAACAACCCTAATCGACCAACAAATCAATGTCATTCCAAAAACACGCACAAAAAAGCCCTAATCGTGACGAAATGCGACCACTTACGGTAATACTGTGAATGACTTACCAATCGATTTCGGAAGGGAATACAACGACGAACGAGTGGACAGACGATGTAGAATCTGAAGCCAAAAAAACCCGGGTCGATTTCTGGCAAGCAATCGCGCGATTTGGTTTGGGGCTGTGCGATTTTTTCTTTTTTTTTTATGAGCGATGGAACGTGAAATAAGAAACAAGGTAAGAGATGTAAAAAATCAGTTCTAGTAGGGGTAAATCCGTCAGTTAGGTACCTATTAGTAAAATAAAATTCAACTAGTGTTGGTCCCGATTGCACCAAACAAGGAATCAAAGAGGCTTTAATGGAATGAAAAGGGAGAGGATCTCACCTTCAAGTGTGTGTATTGTGTGAAAATTAGGATAAGCCTTTTTCCTTTGATTACTTTCAAAAGTGAGTTGGTAAAACCTTATATACCACATTAACCCTAGGTATATTAAGGTCCAATCACTAAATATAAACTAATTACAATATAGTCCTAAGCCCAAGCTAAAGGATAATTACAAAATAAATCCTAAGACTTAAACTATTGACACAATCTATTAAATATCCTAACAATCTCCCCCTTTGTGTCAATTGTTGGGAGTCTTGGATCTTGAGCGTAGCGGTGGTGGATTAGCGTGTTAGTGTTTCGCGAAGTCCTAGCTTGAACTCGAAGGCGCGGAGATTCCTTCGGAGGACCATTCGATCAGCTATAGCGTTGATGAACTTCGCGAACTTGGAGCGGCAGTGTGGGTCTTCTTCCGAAAGTATGCGGCAAATTCTCATGAGCTTGTCTTGAATGATGGTGAGTGTTCCATCCGAGAATTTTGCCACTTCGGAGCAGCGTAGTAGCCTCATCTTTCCCTTGTAGTTCGAGTAGGCGACCGCTGGATCATCTCCGTCGATCACATCTCCCTCTCGGTAGTCGTCCGCGTTCTTGAAAGATGGGCGAGTCAGGTTCACCTTCTTCAGGTTGTGCTCTACCGCCATCTGCAGGCGTGGGTGCGTAGAATCTGACTTGTCGGAGCATGTGGCGCTTGAGAGCCACATAACCCATGGTGACCGGTTCAGCCCGTACGAGATGTCCCGAACCTCTGAGGACGAGTCTGAACTGCTTCATAGATTCCAGCATGTTGTACAGATCACCTAAGCGCAGATATTTGAAGTCCGCCTCGCTTACTTCACAGCAGCTCTCGTCCTGCCTCATCACCGTGAACACTGGATAGTGAACACGTCCTTTCGATTCTTGGCGAAGGTCAGTGACTTTGCAGATGGGGGCCCGACTCATTTCCAGAGCGAGGTTTTCTTCATCGGACAGCGTCCTCTTTGTGCACTTGTGGCAAAGAAGGCTCCATCGATAGAGCTTCTTCTTTTCCTCGCTCCAGTTTTGAATGTTCATCAGCTCATATTCGTTGAAGGTCGTGATGATTTGCTCCTTGCGCCGCCAGATCCTCTTTCTGATCTCCTCTTGAAATGGCGCGGTGATCTTCTTATTTTCCCACGGTGCTTCTGGTATATCAGCCGTGGGCACATCCGGTTGAGCAGCAGGAGCCTCAGCTTGCTGCGCTTGAAATTGTAGGATGTTTTCGAGTTCGGCAGGTTCAGCGTCGTACTCCTCTCCGTTCTCGTTGTCTGCAGTGTTGATTAGCGTGAGCGAGGCTTCCTTTAGCAGACGTCGAGCATTTTCCACTAACTTCCTGGCTAGTACTGCATCGGCGGGTGTGTACAGCCATTCATCGTTGAAGATGTAGGCCTCGATCTCGTTCTGTGTGCAGTAGACATCCTCGGAAGCTACATTGGAATCGGTGTTGAGAGGGGTATGGCTGTGTGGTGGCGAAGGTGTTGCGTCGGAGGAGTTTGAGGATTGTGGGGATGGTTGTGGTGGAGATTCTGGTGGTTCGGATGAGGTGATGGTTTTGGCTAGGATGATTTGGGCGTCGGTTGGTGTAGATGTGGTGGTTGTGGTCTCTAATGCCAATGTGACAGTTAGAGTTTCGGAGACGGTAGTAGGTGGAGGTGAGGGTGATTTGGCTGGTGACTCGGGGTTGATAGGGTGGGCTTTTTGGCTAGTGGGGTGTGAGGTTTCTGCGGGCGTTGTTTCAGGTGCAAAGGAGGAGGGCGGCGTCGATTGTGTGGGCCCTTGAGTTTGTGAGGCTTGCGGCCTATTCTCCCCCTCGCGGCGATCTTGATCATCGTCTTGATCGTCGCGCCTGATCCCGCTCGACTCGCCCTGAGCTCGACAAGTCAGTGGTTGAGTCATTATAGCCTTCATTTGCTGTTCCTCCTCATCGAGTTTCGTCATGGACTCGAATCGGGCTCTGAGGATGTAGAAGAGCTCCTTGGCGGAAATGGTGGAGAGAACAGCTTCTGCGTCCACATGTTGCACTGGTGGTGGCGTCTCCGGGGCCACACCTTTGCCTTTATCGATGGTGGACGCATCGAGACGCGCATAGACTTGATTGAGGATGGATGCCTCAAGAGTCTTTGCAAACTCTTGAAGACGGGTCTCCAGCACGGTCTCGGTGACGAAAGTGGGTAAGTTTAACAAGTCGGATTCACGGAGAATTCCAACTGACACCGAATCGGAGAAGATTGCTGATCGGCCGCCCGTTTGCACAGGACGGGAAAAGACGGGGTCACTCAGACTTCCCGTTGGCATCATCGATGAGACAGACTCAATCGAATGATGGCCTAGGCTCACGGTTGTTGTGATGTTGGCCGTGCTAGGTCTTCCGCTCTCAGTCACAGAGACATCACCGAGCGTTCTGACAGAATCACGAAGACTCTATAGTGCGGTAAAAGGTGTATGTGTCCTAGAAACGTAAGAAATTATGGGGAGTGAGGGCACTATACTCGATGTGCATTAAGAGGATGCAGTCTGAGGCGAGCGACTGCTTGATTCAACATCGACTATCTCCAAGCGGGATGTCGATGGCATACGTGGCTCCTCGTGGAATGAAATATCTTCCTGTAGAGAGGAAGATAAGTGGATTGGTGGGGTCGTGTGCGTGGTTGAGCCAGATGCCACGTCTTCTACTCGGGAGGTGAACACATCACCTCCTGTACCTATTGGTTCGGCTCGGCTTATATGTGGCTGAGGAGGTCGATCGTGTTTTTGTTTCGATCGACGCTCCGTGGGGCGGCTTACGTCATCCTCTCGCGACCGTTTTCTCGGAGCGCAGGTGGAAGAGGATGCGGCGCGACTCGATGACTTTTTGGAGGTGGTGGTGGGTTTTTGGCTAGTCCCGGGGTTAGGAGCAGTGGGGTTGATCTGCGCCGTAGGGACAGTAGATAGTGGATGAGGGCTTTCGCGGAACGAGGCAATAGAGGCACGGTATTCTTGGACGTGCAGGTTGGTCGGGTTGGCGTAGGCGAGGACGTCGTCTGGGATTATCATTGCGTGTCGATCTTTTGCCGGTGTGTTTTTCTTGGCGAACTTCTCGACAGTGGGGATTTGGAAGTGTTCCGTGGCTGGGCGGAGGCGAATGTTGGTGGAGTGCAAGCGGAAATGTCTGATGAGAGCTGGGAGCCACCGCATGTAGGGAACGAAGCGGTTTGTGACTCCCTTGGCGATTTCCCGGTCGCGACGTTGGATCATGGAGAGGAGATCCATCCAGATGATGTCGGCGTAGTTGTACTTGCGGTTGTGGGCGATGCCGGTAAGGATGGTGAGGATTTGAGAGTTTTCGCGGTCCTGACCAGCATGCTTCCCTGACATGCATTTGTTCACCAGCAGGTACAACGTTCGCCACGGTTGAGGTAGATTGCGGGTGGTGACTTCACTGAGGACAAGTGGGCCCTTCTTCTTCTTGGTTTCTGGTTGATAGCCCAGCCGGTCTATGTCCTCGATGAGTTGTTCATGGGTTGGTAGCGGGTCGTATGGGGAGTAGACAGGGAGTTGAAGCACTTCTTGGAGTATCTTTCGAGTGAGGACCACTGTTTCTTGATCAATCATGGCGGATAAGTTTTTAGCAAGGTGGAGTGGTCCAGCTATCTGCAACGTGTGCCAGAATTGTTGAAGATACACTTGTGCTTCTGGCTCGCCATAAGTGAGGGCGTGTCGAAGCGGGTGCCCTTTGAGGATTTCTATAATGATTGGGGCATCGCATCGAAAGCTGTCCAAGTCCACCATGTAATTGTTGGGAATCAAGGCTTCCCATTGACTTGTTGGGAAGATCTGCTCGATTGGTGGGACATAGGTACGCGTGTTGAGCTCGATGCGAGCGATGTCCCTTTGGATTGCAGCCGCCTCAAGTGCTTCAATTGTGCCTTGATCTTTGTTTGTCATATCTGTGCTTGCAAGGAATTGTAATAGGATTAGTACGGATTAAATCATGAGAATATGAACATGAAAGCATTCTTAAATTGTAAACGAAAGTTTCGACACATTTTAAAACGAAAATTTTCAACACTTAGAAAATTTCTTTATTGAAGACAATTTTCGCATGTAGTGAAGAATTTCGCATGAGAAAAAAATTCGCACGTTAAGAAACTTCGCAAGTTGTTCAAAAATTTTCGCACGTAATGTTAATTTTCTCATATCAAGGAACTTTCGCATTCAGAGGAAATTTTCGCATGTAGTGGTAATGTTTCGCAGGTTATAATATCTAGGCATGCCGAGAAAATTTCGCAGATAGAGTAAGTTTGCGCATGTATTGGGAAATTTTCGCAAGTTATAGCACAGAGACATGTCGTGAGAATTTCCGCATTATACATAAATAAGTCGATAGACATTTTCGCAGATTGAGTAAGATTTCGCATGTATGAAAGAACTTTCGCATAGGAATTTTCGCACATAAGGAAATTTTCGCACGTTAAAGCGATTTTTCATTCAGAGTTAATTTTCGCATGTATCAAAGAACTTTCGCAATCAGAGTAAATTTCGCATGCAGTTGGAAATTTTCGCATCACGTTTATCAAAGATTTTTGTATTCAGAGGAAATTTCGCATGTAGTGTTAATCTTCGCAAATTATAGAAGTTTCTCATGCGAAAAGATGTGATATGAAGTGAAGGGTATGAAAGTTTCGCGGGACTTAGTCAGTGTGGCA
The DNA here is from genome assembly GCA_027422505.1 of Craterostigma plantagineum. Classification (NCBI taxonomy): domain Eukaryota; kingdom Viridiplantae; phylum Streptophyta; class Magnoliopsida; order Lamiales; family Linderniaceae; genus Craterostigma; species Craterostigma plantagineum. Next base: position 25,768,139 of record JAPQWV010000003.1, on the reverse strand, counting down.
GCGAAAATTTTGACGCAAGAAATTTCTCAGATAAAAATTTTCGCGGGGTCTTACTCACTATAGCAGCGAAAAAACTAATGTTTAAGCAATTTTCAGGAAATTTTCTCGGATAAAATTTTCGCAGGATTTTACATACTGTAGCAGAGAAATTTAAACGTGAGGGATTTTGGATAAAAACTTTCGCGGGACCTATCTTACTGTAGTAGCGAAAATCTAGCGTTTTTTGAAAATTTTCTCGACGAAGAACTCTGTGCAAAAACGTTCGAAACGACGCAATGAATTTTTGCCTTAGACCCACTCAAATCTTAACCAAAACGCAATAATCTGGACTTAATTGACTCGAAATGAGACGGGTAATACATATTTGGGGGTTTTAAACACCAAAAACCTAACATGCGTCCTATCCAAGCCCGCGAAAAATTGAATCAGGGCCCAATCTTGACCAAGCCCACGAATTTCGGCCCATTAACTCAAAAATTTCGCATAAACAGTAACTAAAATCCCTAAAACCCCAAAACCCTTAACGTTTTCTACATTCTTACAAACGAGAAAATTTCAAAAATTTCGCAACCCTCTTTCAAAAATTTCTCAACTCCTCGCATCGTCGTCATCGTCAAATCTGCATTCCAAATCCGTTTCCTGCTAACTCCATTGTCGCAAATCAGCTTTTCGGTATGAATACACCTCAAATAAACCAACTTGTTGGTCCGAGATTTCACCAACAATACGACGAAGGACGGATTAAACACGCCGAATGATCGAGATTTAGGTTCGGGGCGTGTGGGGCTTGGTGGTGTTCTTGAGGAGACTCTCTCACTCTAAAATATGTTTATTTTATCTACACACACAAGCACACGCACTATGTGCTAGGGTTTTCCTATTTATACCACAAGTTGGTATATAATAGGTGGGCCTCTTGTGAAGGCCCATTACATGAATAACTAATAACTAACCCAACTAAGAACTAGCCCAAAGTTCAATAAAGCAAATCAACAAAGATAATACAATGAAATTGAACACTACATAATATTTCCTAACAATCTCCCCCTTAGTGTTCAATCTTCAGTTCAGCGCGGGATATCTTTGTTGGGCATATTGGAGATCTCGATTCCTAGCAAACTCCCCCTACAAGGGATATCTCCTCTTCTTGCGGAGGCATTGATGGCTCGGCTAGGACTCACTTGTTAAGATTCTCCAATCTTCTTCTTCTCGATGCCGGATTCGTCGTCTTCGAATGGAAGTTGTCTGGTTCGGCCACGAAGTTGACTCGTCTGGCTCCAGAAGAAGGTAGGCGTGGGGCGTAAAAAATGTGCCAAGGCTCCATTGAAATGTGACTTTCAAGAGCAGGGAGCCCGGTCTTCAGAGTGGTCAGCGCAGTAGTGGCGGAATGTGGTGGATGAGATGTGCCATGGCTCCTTCGAGTGTTCCATTATGAACATAATAGCCTGACACATAAGAATGTGCACGGAGGTAGTGGAAGCCTCCGGCGGGGGGTAGTTGGTGGAGGTGGCGTGGATGATGATTGCTGCTGATGCTGCTGTACGATCTTCAACTCATTTCTTCTCCTTTACTCCCCCTTGAGATGATCTCCGTCTTTGGGATCGTCACGTCGTCCGTGGGACGAGTCTGTCTCTGGTGTTGATGGTGGTGATGTTGGTGTGGTGTGGTGTTGAGTGAGGCAATCAAGTGGGATTCTCAGGAGTAGCAGCAATTGGTGTTCCTCTGGGTTTAGTTTTGAACACTGGAGAGACGGAGCAGCATGTGGTGGCGTAGGCGTAGGCGTGGTGGAGTGGTGTCGGTGATGGGACATTTTCCTTCATAGATCCTCGTTGAGTGCGGCATGGAATGTGTAAGTTCCTCGCTGATTGCTATGAGTCGGGGCTCCATCACGAACGGGGTAACTAACCAGACGGGGGTCACAAAGACGCTCCGTCGTCACAACATCGAAACATGTGTCCGAGCCGTCTGTTTGCACAGGTCAGAAAGAACCGGAGAGCCACAAAGGCTTTTCGTTCGCACGGACGATGAGACAAGCTCGTATCCGTGGCCCATCGACAGTTGTGGTGAGGGTGGCTGTCGTGGGTCTTCCGCTCTCGGTCACAAGGACGTCATCAAGCGTTCGTGCAAGTTCACGAAGAACCTACGGTGCGTAAAGAGCGTTTGTGTCCTAGAAAGTGGAAAATTTCGGTGGGTGAGGACACTAGACTCTATGTGAGTGGAAGAGGTGCAGTGAGAGGCGGGGCACTACATGTTCAACATCAACCGTCTCCAAGTGGGGCGGTGATGGCTAACGTGGTTCCTCTTGTGCGAATGAAACAGCTATCTGCGAAAGGATATCTGAGTGGTTGGGGGGTTAATTGCGCGGTTGGACCAGATGCCGCGACTTCTACTCGGGAAACGAACGAGTCGTCTCCTGTACCTATGGGCGAGGTCCGGGTTATGGTGAGATATGATAGAGGAGTGCGATCATCTCGTCGTTGGTTCGCAGCTCCTGCAAGCGACTTACGTCATCCTCCCGAGATCGTTGATTGGATCTTTGCGTGGAGAAGAATGTCGCGCGACCTAGACTAGAGAGGCTAGGGTAGGCTAGTTCCTGGGTTAGGATCAGGGGGGTTTCACTGATCCATGGGAACTATGGTGGCGTGGCGTGATCGCGTTGAAAGGTGACCACGAGTGATGTCGACGAGGGTGGCCCAAAACTGTTGATCAGACACTTCTGAGACTCGTCAGGTGGTGGTGGTGGTGAGGGCATAAAGAGGATCACGGTGGCTTAGGACGTCTCCATGTAGCGCACCATGGTGGAATGGATGGCAGTGGGTGGACGGTGGAGTCTGGTACAAGAGATCCACATCGCCTAAGCATCAAGATTGGATGGCGCGCCCACTGATGGTTGGTTGAACTTTTGTCAACCCTTCTTTGTAGGTCCGGGTTCTGCACGGATTTGTACAGAAGTCATGATGGTTGCTCGCTTCTCTGACATCCCTTCTTGCACGTGGAGCAACCCGTGTAACGTGCATGATGGGGTTGGTTGCTCGCAGTGCATACCGGTCATGAATGTGGAGAAACCCATGTACCATTCATGCCGGGGGTGGTTGCTCACGTCGTGTACCAGTCATGTATGTGGAGCAACCCGGGTACCATACATGCTGGGTGTTGTGAAATTGGCATTTGGAAATTCCGCTCCGAAAAGTTTGGGGGTGACCTAAACTTTTTCTATACTGTGCCAATACCGTCCTAAGTCGATCGTTGGGTACGGTGATCGTTGCCGCGTTTTGGATTTGCCTTCAAAATTTCACAAAAACGTCGTCTATACCGAAAATCTTGGCCCAGAAAAATTTATTTCGGAAAATTTTAAAAGTGTAAAATAGACAAAGTCCCATGGGCTTAGAAAAATTTTTCTCTATCTAATGATATAAAAAATTTTCAAATTTTTATATATATATATATATTTTATTTATATATATATATATTTTTTTTAAACCTTAGTTAATCCGAAGGGGGGCCAGAAATTTTTGGTGGTAAAAAACGTTTAAGTGTATTTTTAAAGAGTGATTTTGCAAGATCCGAAGCCAAAAATCGTGTTTGGATCAAGTTTAAAGGTCGGGGTGCAAATTTCTCGGGGGGTGCGAAAAATGATGTGTGAAAATGTGCGAAAAATGTTGTCCCGAGAAATTTCGTTGAGAGAGTGAGTCGCGAAAACTCCGAAGTTCCGGAAAATTTGTCAGTTTGAAAAAAAATTCTCAGTTTTAAAAGTTTTTCAGGTTGAAAAATTCGCGGGTTGAGGAAAAGCAGCTGTGTGAGAGAGACCGCGAAAAAATCGTGAAGTGTGAACTGAGAAAGTTTCGCAACTGAAAAGTTTCTCGGATAGAAATTTCTCAGCCTGGAAAAGAAAATTTCTCGGTTTTGAAAAATTTCGTAGTTTTGCAAAATTTCTCGGATTTGAAAAAATTTCTCAGTTTTGCAAAATTTCTCATATTTGAAAAAATTTCTCAGTTTTAGCAAAATTTCTCGGGCAGTGAAATTTTCTCGGTCAGCGAAATTTTCTCAGGCAAACTTTCTCGGCTAAGAAATTCTCGGCCTAAAAAAAAATTTGTCGACTAAGAATATTCTCGGGTATGAAAATTTCTCGGGCAGTGAAAGTTTCTCGGCCAGCGAAATTTTCTCAGGCAAACTTTCTCGGCTAAGAAATTCTCGGCCTAAAAAAATTTCTCGGCTAAGAATTTTCTCGGGCAGTGAAAGTTTCTCGGCCAGCGAAATTCTCAGGCAAACTTTCTCGGCTAAGAAATTATCGGCCTGAAAAAAATTTCTCGGCTAAGAATTTTCTCGGGTATGAAAATTTCTCGGGCATTTAAAGTTTCTCGGCCAGCGAAATTTTCTCAGGCAAACTTTCTCGGCTAAGAAATTCTCGGCCTAAAAAAATTTCTCGGCTAAGAATTTTCTCGGGTATGAAAATTTCTCGGCCAGCGAAATTTTCTCAGGCAAACTCGGCTAAGAAATTCTCGGCCTAAAAAAAATTTCTCGGCTAAGAATTTTCTCGGGTATGAAAATTTCTCGGGCATTTAAAGTTTCTCGGCCAGCGAAATTTTCTCAGGCAAACTTTCTCGGCTAAGAAATTCTCGGCCTAAAAAAATTTCTCGGCTAAGAATTTTCTCGGGTATGAAAATTTCTCGGCCAAGAACAGTTTACTGTTGCAAAGGCTGCGCGACTTTTACCAGAAAAATGGCTCGTTTTCGCTCAAATCTCACTCAAAATCGACGAAACTTGTTCCAAAACTTCAGAAAAACATTCCTAAACACATAATCAACCTTTGGTATGTCTAAAAACAACAAATCGAGGTCGAAATCGCCCAAAAACTGAAAGTGACGAAAATAATTTTTCAAGCAATTTTTCACTCAAATCTTGCTCAAAACACTCAAATCCGGTCGCGTTGGGCTCTGATACCACTTGTTGGTTCCGATTGCACCAAAGAAGGAATCAAAGAGGCTTTAATGGAATGAAAAGGGAGAGGATCTCACCTTCAAGTGTGTGTATTGTGTGAAAATTAGGATAAGCCTTTTTCCTTTGATTACTTTCAAAAGTGAGTTGGTAAAACCTTATATACCACATTAACCCTATGTATATTAAGGCCCAATCACTAAATATAAACTAATTACATTATAGTCCTAAGCCCAAGCTAAAGGATAATTACAAAATAAATCCTAAGACTTAAACTATTGACATAATCTATTAAATATCCTAACAACTAGGTACCTAGGTTAAAAATTACACTGACTAGGGACTGATCTGTCTAATTTTTTTTGATGTAGGTATTTCAGTGTTGAATCCCCAATAAAAATTTACTAAATTAATTAAATTACAAATAGATAAATTAAATTATAAATAAAATGACAGACCAAATTGACAGTTTTTAGCCACCCTAGACCCTTTATATAATAGAATAGATACCCAAAAGCATAAAAAATCATCCATGATTCAATCACCTATAAGATAAATTTTATACATTAATATCTAGTTAAATTAAATTTTTATCAGATATATTTTATATATAAATACCTAGTTAAATAAATTTTTACAAGTAGGTATGCATTTGGTCGAGAGACAATTATATCATCATTTACCTATCTTTCTATATGTATATTGCATACCATATTATATATTTGTCTGGTACATAACTCCTAAATATTATTACGTACCAAATTAGAAATGTAAATAAAGTTTAGTTAGTTAAAACATCCGAAATTTATAATTAACTAATCCACTACTTTTAAGTTTCACTTATATCTCACTCTGGTAAAGTGATTGTAACAAAACAAAATAAGCAACAATGGAACTCTGAGATCAATAAAACATTTTATTACAAAGGAAGGTAGAGCAACAAAGGCCAAATTAATAATTTTCTTTTATCTACGAACTTTTAAACTTGAAAATTTATGAATAAATAAGAGTGTTTAGAAATTAACAGACATGCGTTATTTTAAGAACTAAAACGTTTAAACAATATTATACTTACAAATAAAACACTTAGTTGAAATACTAATTATATTAAAAGGACTCTTTTGCCGTATGCATAAATTACATATAATGGCCAATTTTTCCCCGTACTAGTAAATTGCATATAGGATTTTGTTGATAACTCCTGTGATTGTTACTTCAGCATAATTTTTTTTTTTAATTATTATAAAAACATGTTTGAGATAGTTTTGCAAAATAAACCCCCTAAGCCAAAGAAATCAATTCTTTTTTTTTTAAAAGTTTTTAACTTCGACTTCGATAAACTTTATGGTTGTGCTTGGATCAAGGAAATGAGCGAGGAAAGAAAACTAAAGAGAAAATTATTATAACTTGTTTTCCTTTCACTTTTCATTTTTTTGGTGAGGAAATTAATTTTTCACGATATTAGCTTTAAAATCGGTTTAAGTTTTCCTTTCCTCATCTATTTCTCTAGTCAACCAAACACAAAAAAATATATAGTTTTTCTTTTCATGTTTTTTTTTGTTTTCCTCACCAAATTCAATAAACCAAACAGAAACACACACTAAAACCGAGTTCGTATAGAATAGAATGATTACGCTAAGTTGTACAAAAATTTGTCAACACAATCAAGATTCCTTGCTAATGCAGCTAAGCTCAACTGGAACCTGGTACAACTCGATGTTAATAACGCCTTTTTGAATGGAGATTTGGTTGAGGAGGTGTATATGGACCTGCCTCAGGGCTTCTTTGGTGATTATGAGAGAACTGGGCAGGGCAAAATGGTCTGGAAACTCAACAAATCCTTGTATGGTTTGAAGCAAGCTTCAAGACAATGGAATCAAAAGTTCACTAATGGAGTCAAAGCTTTTGGTTTCTCACAAACTCAATCTGATCACATCCTTTTTGTGAAGGGAAAAGGAAATAGTTTGGTCATCCTTTTGGTGTATGTTGATGACATAATCCTTGCTAGTCCTTCAGCAGAATCTCGACAATAGGTCAAGACTTTCCTACAGGATTCATTCAGGATCAAGGACCTTGGTGACCTTATATACTTCCTAGGAGTTGAAGTAGCTCGCAGTGTAGTTGGTATCGACATTAACCAAAGGCAGTACACTCTTCATTTGTTAGAAGACACAGGTTAGTTGGAATCTAAATCACTGACTACACCTATGAATCCTAGTGACAAGCTAACAGAAGAAGCAGGAGAACTGATGACAGATCCTTTCAAGTATAGAAGGCTCATTGGTAGATTGTTATATGTAACTTTCACAAGGCCTGACATTTCTTTTGTTGTCCACATTTTAAGTCAGTACATACTTCACCAAGGGTAAGACACATGGTAGCAGCCCATCACTTACTTAGGTACCTCAAATGTTCACCAGGCCAAGGAGTTCTTTTTCGATCTACCTCAGGATTGGAGCTGAAAGGGTTCTCTGATGCAGACTGGGGCTCATGTAAGGACACTAGAAAGTCAGTTACAAGGTATTGCACTTTCCTGGGAGACTCTTTGATTACATGGAAAGCCAAGAAGAAGTCTACGGTTTCCAAATCTTCTACAGAGGCCGAGTATCGAGCCTTAGGATCTGTTGTTGCTGAAGTGCTTTGGATAAGACAACTGTTAAAGGAGCTGAGTGTTGATCTTATACAGCTGCTAAGGGTGTACTGTGACAACCAATCAGCACTGAAGCTAGCTTCTAATCCTAAGTTTCACGAGAGATCGAACCACATAGAGATTGATTGCCATTTTGTTCAGCACCATGTCACAAATGGATCAATCAAACTTCTTCCCATCAGGTCTGAATTCCAACTCGCAGATGTCTTTACCAAACCACTTAGTGGTCCTATATTACAGCAGCTGTTAGTGAAGATGCCAGTATTGAACTTGTACATTCCATCTTGCGGGGGATATCAAAACAGACACATAAACAAGAGCAGAAGTAGCAGAGACCTCACATATAAAAACGTGTTTATCACTTAAGAGGCGGATGGCTTTTAGAAGACGCAGCTGGCAATGACGATTTTCTTAACTCAGCCGTTTTTAGTCGTTATATAACGATTTTTTGATTATCTTCTTTGTGTGTAATTACCGCGAACACGTGTAGTGTGTGCATCTGTATTCTCTCGCGATCACTAAAAGAAATTAGCTTGGCACCGTGGACGTAAGATTCATCCTAAATCTGAACCACGTTAATTCGTTGTCTTCCTTTGAAATTCTTTACATACATTAAAGAGCTAAACAAATCCAATCAGATCCACTTTCAACCGATACATATGATCAGCTTTTCAATAATCTTGGATGAACAACGTCGACTTGCCAGTTTACTAAAATATATGTTGTTAGTTTCGTGGTGTATGATGTACTTCTTGCACGAGCGAGATTTATACAGCATATAAAGACGAGAAAAGAAAAATTACTTGTCTGAATACATTTGATATTCAGAACATGACATACTACAGACGATCCCGATAGTAGCTAGACAAAACATCTATTCATCTGTCTTCATTATTCGTTTGAAGTATAATTACCACTTTGATATATCATGAAATATTGCAACCAAAAAATGGATCTTAAATATTTCACCTACTCGAGACGTTGGCCCGTCGGCTGTGAAATGGTTGCAGCTCTTGGAGACTACTATGGTAATTATCACCGCAGAAATTATGAGGAAAGTTCCAGTTAATTATTGTTAGATGATCTTGATGTTTCACGTGGGATACAGAAAAAGGCAAAGGACATTTACTATTCATTGGTCAGGCAACAAACATTTTGGTCAAAGAAGAATGCAAAGAAGCTGCGCCGATATAATTATTCAAAAGGGATGGTTGCTTTATTTTTTCTTCAGTTCATATGAAAATTCAGTACGATGCCCCATCTATAAATAGGCTCATTTCGACGAATGGAAAAATCGCCTCATGCCATAGAACCACAGACCACATCAAGAGACTTTCTCCAGTCATTTATATATCTAGCTTCTTTCTCCTAGTTAGTATAATTGCTTTTGTACCACGTCAGTGTACGTGTCTGTAATCACTCCACATAATAAAGAAGTTCTACCCTCCGGCCCGTGGACGTAGGTCATTCTGACCGAACCACGTAAATCTCGTGGCACTGTCCAAATATTATTTTCGTCTCTTTTATTTATTATCGTCATTTTTCGGGCAAAATAATTATCGGGGATTTCCGCATATCCTAACAAATTGGTATCAGAGCCAACCCGGTATATTTGTTTTTAGCCACCATGACGATAACAATGATGTCAATTGAAAAGTTCGACAGAAATGTCAACTTTGCAATGTGGAGTCTCAAGATGGAGGCCATACTCATTCAAGACGGTTGCGAGGTGGCGCTTGAAGGCGCGAAGAAGAAAACCAACCGAAATGAAGGACGATCAATTTAATGAATTGGACAAGAAAGCCAAATCGGCTATTATTAAATCTCTCTTACGAGGTTTTACAAGAAGTTGCCACGGGACGACGGCCATGGGTATGTGGGATGCGTTAAAAGCTATCTACATGAAGAAGACAAAGGAGAACCGGCTTTATTTAAAGCAGAAGCTATACAGTATGAAAATGACGGAAGGTACTTCTATTCTTTCGCATCTCGATAAATTCGATTCTATCATTATTGATTTGGCGAATGTAGAAGTAAAAGTGACGGACGAAGATCAGGCCATAATATTGTTGTGTTCCCTTCCCTCGTCTTTAAAGCATTTTCGTGACACGATTATACACGGAAAAGACACAATATCATATTCTAGTGTCAAATCCGCTTTACAATCGAAAGAACAGATAGACAGGGATATTACAGGAGAATCAAGTGGTAGCTAGGCAGAAGGCCTGTTTGCACGGGGAAGACCAGAGCGTAGAGATGCTGAAAGCAGTAGATCTAAAGAAAGGTCGAAATCCAGGTACAAAAATAAAATCTGTAATTTTTGCAAGAAAAAGGGTCACATTAAAGCTGATTGTTTTAAATTAAAAAATAAGGAGAAACATAATCAGCAATATAATAAACCCGCCGAAGCTAGTTTAGCTGCTGATGAGAGCGATGGAACTATTTTTGTAGCAACCGCAAATATTGTTAGGTCTGATAATGAGTGGATCTTAGATCCGGGTTGTTCTTACCACATAAGTCGGAGTAGAGATTGTTTTTCCACATATGAAAATTTCGATGGTGGATACGTCTTAATGGGAAATAATGCTCCGTGTAAAGTTGTTGGTAAAGGCACAGTTAGGATCAAGATGTTCGACGGAATCATCCGAACGCTCACAGAAGTCAGACACGTTCCAGATATGAAGAGAAATCTTGTCTCTTTAGGCACACTTGAATCTCAAGGGTGCAGGTTCTCAGGTGAAGGTGGAGTTTTAAAGATTGCCAGAGGTGCCCTTGTCGTGATGAAGGCTTGCAGGTCTGGAAATTTATATATTTTGCAGGGAACTACAGTTACAGGTTCCGCTGCACTTTCGACATCCCCGGAGGTTGATACCACGAGATTATGGCATATGCGACTTGGACACATGGGAGAAAAAGGTTTGACGATTTTGAGCAAGCGGGGCCTACTTTGCGGTCAAAGTACTAGTAAGATGGACTTTTGCGAACATTGTATTTTTGGGAAGCAGAAACGAGTTAGCTTCAATTCGCCAGCAGTCCACAGGACGAAAGGTACTTTGGACTATATTCATTCTGATGTATGGGGTCCTTCTCGTGTTCCGTCCAAAGGTGGTGCAAGATATATGTTGACTTTCATTGATGATTTTTCAAGGAAAGTCTGGGTCTATTTTCTTAAACAGAAAAGTGATGTTTTCCTAACATTTAAACAATGGAAGGCTTTGATTGAAAAGCAGACAGGAAAACAGATCAAGCGGTTGCGGACAGATAATGGCTTAGAATTTTGTGGAAGCGAGTTCAACGAGTTCTGCAAGAATGAAGGAATTGCTCGACATCATACTGTTCGAATGACGCCTCAACAAAATGGTGTTGCCGAGCGGATGAACCGAACACTTTTAGAGAGAGCTCGATGTATGATCTCCAATGCTGGGTTGACAAATGATTTTTGGGCTGAAGCTATTGCTGCAGCATGTTATATTGTCAACCGCTCACCGTGTTCGCCGATCAACTTCAAGACTCCTGAGGAAGTATGGTCAGGTACTCCTGCTGATTACTCCAACTTAAGAATATTTGGGTGCCCAGCTTATATGCACGTAAACGAGGGAAAGTTAGAGCCTAGAGCTAAGAAATGTATTTTTCTCGGTTACGCTTCAGGGGTGAAAGGATATAGACTATATAATCCTGATCCCAAGTCACCCAAATTTATAATTAGCAGAGATGTTACTTTTGACGAGTCTTCTATGTTACATCCTTCAAAAGAGTCTACTAATTCTTCTAATGAAGAAAAGAAGGATAGTGTACAGAACGAGGTGGAGCTCGAGATCAACAAAGATCCTTCAGATGACCCTGCTACGAGTTCAACAGATCAAGAGGATGAGCCAGAACCTGATTCAGATCCTGTTGAAAATGGAAGTGTCAAGCAGGAATATTCTATAGCCAGAGATAGGGAGAGACGAGAGATTCGACTACCACAGCAGTACGTAAATTTAGTTTCGTACGCTTTATCAGTGGCGCAAGAAACAGGTGGAGGCGGCGAACCTTCTACCTATGCGGATGCAATAAGCGATGATAATTCTGATAAGTGGCTGGTAGCGATGAATGAAGAAATGGAGTCTCTGCACAGGAATGGTACTTGGATTCTTGTGCCGCCGCCGAAGAAAAAGAAAATAGTCGGATGTAAGTGGGTCTTCAAGAAGAAAGAAGGTTTATCTGATTCTGACGATGCAAGGAATAAGGCACGATTAGTCGCGAAAGGCTATAGTCAGGTACAAGGTGTAGATTTTAATGATGTATTCTCACCTGTTGTTAGACATAGCTCTATTCGTGTATTACTTGCGTTCGTTGCCATGTATGATTTGGAGTTAGAACAGCTTGACGTCAAGACATCGTTCTTACATGGCGATTTAGATGAACAGATTTATATGAAGCAACCTGAAGGCTTCATAGTTGAAGGAAAGGAAGACCAAGTTTGTTTACTGAAGAAATCCTTATACGGATTAAAGCAGTCTCCAAGACAGTGGTATAAACGTTTTGATTCTTTTATGTTGGGTCATGGTTTCTCCAGGAGCAAGTATGATAGTTGTGTTTACTTCCGGAAGTTAAATGACAGTTCGTTCGTTTACCTATTGTTATATGTTGATGACATGCTCATTGCGGCTAAGAATCTTGCAGAAATTCACCAGTTGAAAGCCTTATTGAACGGTGAATTTGAGATGAAAGATTTGGAAGTAGCTAAGAAGATTCTTGGTATGGAGATTAGACGTGATAGAGGAGCTGGTAAGTTACACCTGACCCAGGAAAGTTACCTCAGGAAGGTTTTGGAGAGATTTGGCATGAACGATGCCAAACCAGTCAGCACTCCTCTTGCTAGCCATTTTAGGCTAAGCGCTGCTCAGTCACCATCATCAGATGAGGAAGAAGCATATATGCCACGAGTTCCTTACTCGAATGCAGTCGGCAGCATTATGTATGCAATGGCCCTTCCAGTTTCCAAGTTCAAGAATTGCTTGGACTTGCTTGATGTTTTAAAAATGGTGAACTAGCCCGTCGGGGCTATGGACAGAGGGAGACAGAGATAGTAACTAAAGGTGTTACTAATTAAGGTGGAGTAATATTTCGGAATCAAGCTCAAGGTGGAGATTTGTTAGATGATCTTGATGTTTCACGTGGGATACAGAAAAAGGCAAAGGACATTTACTATTCATTTGTCAGGCACCAAACATTTTGGTCAAAGAAGAATGCAAAGAAGCTGCGCCGATATAATTATTCAAAAGGGATGGTTGCTTTATTTTTTCTTCAGTTCATATGAAAATTCAGTACGTGCCCCATCTATAAATAGGCTCATTTCAACGAATGGAAAAATCGCCTCATGCCATAGAACCACAGACCACATCAAGAGATCTTCTCCAGTCATTTATATATCTAGCTTCTTTCTCCTAGTTGGTATAATTGCTTTTGTACCACGTCAGTGTACGTGTCTGTAATCACTCCACATAATAAAGAAGTTCTACCCTCCGGCCCGTGGACGTAGGTCATTCTGACCGAACCACGTAAATCTCGTGGCACTGTCCAAATATTATTTTCGTCTCTTTTATTTATTATCGTCATTTTTCGGGCAAAATAATTATCGGGGATTTCCGCATATCCTAACAATTATGATCCCAAATATTTGTAGTTTTGAGCAATATATTAAATATTAAGCATGTGTATAACCAGCAAACTTTGTTTTATTATTGACAAAAATAAGTGTTGCTCACATTTGATTAGTTTTGCGGAAAGTTTTATTCATTAGCAAGTTATAAAAGATGAGAACTAACCCAGAATATGATACAAATAAAAGCACGAAAAAATTGAAATTCATTATTTATAAATTCCAAACCCAGTAATGTCCACCTCCTCCAGTTTGATGATACATAGCATCGATTTGATCACCGTCTTCCAATCCAATCTGCAACATCAAAGTAAACTGAATCGAATATACATATATAATTAAATGCTTATTTATGAATTAATTACCTCATCTGGTGTTTGCGTGGACTTAACCCTTTTCCCCGAGTGTAAGAAAGCCAATGCGCTATAGCTCATGTTTTTCCTCTTGCAAAACGCTTGCAACGCTCTCGCTAGTTTTTCGCTGCGTAGCATCTTGACTTCAAATTCATCGCCATCCTATGATAACGTCAAGTATTATTAAAAACAAAACGAATTAAATTTTAATTAGCAGCAGAAATAAACCCAAGTTAAAATCTATCCTTATGTTGATATTAATTACCATTGCTGCAATGGTGAAGCTTATCATTGGTTGATTTGGGCTCCTGGCTTCATCAGCACTAAGTTTGCTTTTGCTCGTCGAACTCATCGTCTTTTCTATCTGTGTGTGTTTAGTAGTATTTTTATGAACAATACCATTATATACGTAGAAATGTAGTATGTGTTTTATCGTATATCCATTTGAAGTTGTAAAGAAAATCAGGTAAAAGGGTCAAGTATTACACTAATTATATTAGACCATCTCCAACCGAGAAACGCATTCTCAAACTTAAACGCATTCTCAAACTCAAAATGCAGTAATTCTGCTCCAACCGATCAACTCATTCTCAAACTCAATAGACTATTTTGTAATATTCACTTCCAAACCAGCTTTTATAAATTTCAATACTACCCACATATTTTACAACTTTACAAATTAGACTACAATTAAATTATTTTAGATACCTTTTTGACAGCTCAGATTATCACCGTCTTGTCTATTTTTTTTACTGTCACGGCAAATTCACTTGAGCAGTCAAAACACTTGAAGCGAACAACATATACTTTATCACTGGTATAATGGAATTCTTGTAGGATATAAAAACCACACGTAACACCAAGTTTCACGCATTTAAATAGAAAAAAGGGTAAAAAAGAAAAAGCACATAGGCTTTTTGAGTGTTGAATTGAGCATTGGGACTATAACTAAAGCAATAAAAATTACAAGTCAATTGATAGGACATTATACAGAAAGTCTAAAACACAGCTGTACGGGACATGTTAATGTCTATATACATGTGAAGAGAGAGAGACAGACATATGCTTTTTTTTTCTGAACGGGCTGTACGGAATTCTAAAATGTGAAATAGTACTTTTATGCAATTTCAAAATATAGAAACGCAACTTTTCCGTTTGATCGCAAATTTCCGTTCATTTGATGAGAGAGAAAGAGTCAATCGCATTTTGGGTATTGTTTTTGAGGTCGGTTGGAGTTATTTTACCCCATATTTTGGGTTTTAGTGTTCCATTGGAGATGCTCTTATGCATTAACTAAATTACTAAATATTTTTGAAATCCTATCTACATATAATTCATATTCCTCCCTGACCATAAAAGACGTGAGGAACCTTTGACCATGTTAGAGTCATTATCAAAGTTCCTTTTTATTTTTTCAAATCGTTTATGCATATAATATTATTTTACTTTTTCATTTTGTTAGGATCGTGGATTAGGGTGTTAGAGGGGGGTGAATAACATCGGTCACCATTTTTGCTCGTTAGTGGGTTTCACGTCCGGTTAGAGAGTGAAACCGGTGTCCGACCTTCAATCAAAGTCAAGTGCGGAATACCACAGGCTTTGATTGTGAATTATATGTGGTGGGTTGTGTATGTAAGTGATTTGGTCTGGTTTTGGTGTATGAAGGTGGTTGATGCATTTTGTCGAACACCTTGAGTGTGGGTATTTGAGAGTGTGTGTGGTTCGGTTTGTAGGAGTAGAGACATGAAGATTTGTTATGGAAGTTCGGAGTCTAAATACTCATACGTCTCCCCCTTCCCGGCAAGGAAGGCTCTCAAGATTCGGTTTCTAACAACCCCCGTTGTACAACCTCCTTAGCTATCACACAGTACAACCCCCCGGCTATACTCGGCTAACTAAACTCTTAGAAGCTTTTAACAGTCCGTCTCTTTCAAGTGCTTTTTCATTCCCTTGATAAGATACGGCACCCGACAAGATGAACCGTAATGGTTGTAGGCCGCAACCTCACAACCGGCTTGATCTTTTACGTCTCTAAGCTAAGACGGCACCATTCTTTCTTGTCTCGGTGCGAAGACTACATACACTTGTTTATAGTCAATGTGCTAAGACTCTTACTAAACTAATCTACTTAAACTCATCTCTCTAATTTGTGAGTGAGGTGTGTGGGTTTGAACGTTGTAGCTCTCTCTCTTTTGTAACCCACACACTTGGAAGAACTCTCTTGATTTTATGCTCTTAACTCTTGTTCTTCTCTCTTGGATCTCTCTTTGAATGTGTGCTTGTTTGTTCTATGATCCTTAGTTGTTTATGCCCTTTATTGTTGTATTTATAGGCTCTCTCACCTTGATATAGCCGTTAGACTCATTAATATAGCCGTTGGAAGCCTTTGTTGCCTTTTGTGAAAGCTGTCAGCTTTATCTGCTTGTACCTCTGCTATAGTAGAAAGCCAACAGTTGACCAGTCAATCCAGTCATTAATCGGACCAGTCCAGACCGAGACCGTCAGTCCAGTCCGAGCCGACCAATCAGTCTGAGACCGGATCAGTCCAGATCAAGACCGTACCAGTCAGTCTGAGACCGGGTCCAGTCAAGTTTGACCAGACCGAGACTGGGTTGACCAACGGTTGACCAGCGTTGACCGACAGTTGACCGACTCGGTTTTTCGCTCTGCGCTCATATTTTCTGTTGATGTTGAGCTTTCAACAGAAGCAATGTTGGGGTAACATTCTAGTCAACATCTGTTGGCCGAGAATGTTCCCTATCTCAGTTTTATCTTTCATGCCCAAAACTAATTTTATTGATGACGTGGCATTTTCTAGTATTTTGCAGGGTATGGATAAGTGTTAGAATGGTTCAAACCGTGTGGAAAACGTGTGGATGAGCTAGGACGAAAATGAGAAAGGAGCATACTAAAAATAGGAGACTTGGAGCTTAAGTGAAGACCAAGCTCGTAGGAGTGACCAAGTCGACCTAAAACGTTCATCAACTGTCCAACTTTACTTAGTGGACGTTAGTGGACGTTGTGGGCCGTCACCAAGTCATTGGAAGAAGTTTCTTACAAGTCGAAGAGCTATATAAGTCGAAGGACTTAACCTTTTGAAGGACGACGAACAACGAGCGAGAAAAGGCTTTCGAGCGAGCATTCAACTTCAAAGAGAGATTTTCTTTTTAAGTCTAGCTTTTCAGAGATCAAGAGATCTTGTAGTTTGTAGAGTCATTTTTTGATTCGTAGGTTTTTGCTAGACGCTTTTAACTATCCTTTTTTGATAGTTTGTAATCCATCTTTATAGTGGATTTTTGCGCCTTGAGGCACGCAGCAAGTTATTTGACTTGCTGCACAAAATCATCTCTTGTGTGCATTTTGTTTCGTCGTTATTTTACTACCATTTCCGCTGTGCTTACAAAGTGAGAGTGAGTGTTAGCCCGACATCACGTCTAACATCAGTGTGTTTACATCCATTTTGTACGGGACCACCTACATTTTCTATCTGTTTCGAACCGGACTCATCTGCAACTCAGTAAATATGTTAGTTATACAATTACTAAGTTTTATGTTTATCAAACGCTTAGATATTTAAATCCAACACATTTTCTCTGTGATATGGATTCTAATACTTTATGAAGTTAAAGTTCATTAAATTATGACCTCCATATTGGAGGAAAGAAACAAATTTTCCTCAGTTTAATACTTACATAAGTCAAAACATAATTAAGCCATTAATTCTTTGTGAGCTCTCAGGTTCAATATTAAGCGGTTATGTTTCTAACTCTCAAAGTTTGTTTTTCTCGACTAAAATATTAGCTTTTGATTAATTTGTCTAAAACCTTTATTACTTAGCAAATCATATATATGAAACATAACAGGGGAATGCAAAACAAAACTACGAACATTCATTATTTATTTGTTTTTTTATCCAATCACACTAGTATTCAGCTCCGCCTATTTGAAACATGGCATCTATTTTATCACCATCTTTCAATCCAATCTGCAAAATAAAAGTCAATCACATCATAGGGAAGAAAAATTTATACAAGCGAAGCGTTATAATTTATTCATATTAACCTCGTCAGGTGTATTCTTATAGTGGACCCGTTTTCCGTGAAGAAAGAACCTCATAGCATTGCGGCTCATGTTTTGCCTCTTACGAACGTTCGAAAACGCTCGAGCTAGTTTGGCACTGCGTCTCATCGTAATTTCATATAGAGCAACATCCTGCATTAAAGTTAATTATTAAACAAACTAAAGAACCACAATTATTTCTTTTAATAATTAGCAACAGAAAAAAAAAATTCCTATTAAAAAATCCTTCTTTGAAATATATGTAATTACCATTGCTGCAATGGTGAACGTTACCAATGGTGGGGTTTGCCTCTCCGCGTCAATTACTACAGAATTGCTATCGCTGTCCGAATTCATTCTTTTGTGTGTGTGTGTGTTATTTTACGAACAGACTATGGTGTATATATATGTGGAGTGGAGAAAATGTAATGTGTAATTAATGATATTGGACATGAAGAAAAGCTGGTCAAGTATTACACTACTTAGTACTTGTCAATATTTTATCCTAACGTACAAGTTAAAACTGGTAAAGTAATAATATACTTATTTCATTTTGTGCAGTGTCGAACATATTTTCTCATTCTAATTTTCTTTGACCTTAAAGAAGATTTGACAAATCATGTTTTCTAATCAATTATCCTTTTCTTATGATTGCTTGTACTATCAGCAATCCATGTAAATTCAAGAAGTAACGAGTGTGAATGAAGAAATAAAATCAAGGACATGAAGTTTCTCACTGAAAATAAAATATTGATCTCAGTCCCAAAGAAATTGGAGATTCACTATCTACTGTCGAAGAAACATAATAATAATTAAAAAAATTATTAATCGTAAAACTAAATCAAAATAAGATAAATGCTTCTTCGATTGGCGAACACGATTTTCGATTTCACATTTCACAAAAAAGGGCAAAATCTTCAAACTCATAAGTAAACAATAGTTCGAAGCATACCTTGAAAAACATAATAAGCCAATGAAAAAAAAATCAATGGACATGACTGTCGTTTGATTGATTCATTGCAAGAACATGCCCTCGAACAAGAATATCTGATACGTGAACAGAGTATGATGGAACATATAAATCCGAGATCTAAATAATGGAAATAGACTTTGGGCAACGAATAAAAAAAATGACGAAGCAGAGACGAAAGAGAAGAACAATTTGAAGTGCTGGTACATTTCGATGGCTTCAAGATCTTATGAACAAATCAATAATACTTGTAGGCTTTATCAGAATAAAATAATTTAATAAAAGGCGATATTACGATTACGAAAATACAGACTCCGCGTGAGCATTACGTTGCGTAAGCAATTTTAATTCTCGGGCTACTAAATGAGCCGAACTCGGCCCAGTTTCAAGGTTCAACCCCAGAACTTGAACATTATTATGTTCGCGCTCAAGCTCGATAATTGCTTACTAGAGTTTGAGCTCGATGATAAGTATCTACACTCGAGCTCGCTCGTAGCCTAATTACAAGACGAGCTGAACTTGAAACCTTTAAATTAGATTAACTCAACCTCTAAATACATGTAATGTTATAAAATAAAAATAAAGATGACAAAAAGGGCACGAGCTCGATAGTTATGAACTAGAGGCGAGATTTGAACAAGCGTAACATAATGCTCGCGAACATGAAACAGCTTCACTTTCCATTCTCAAAAGATAAGATGATAGCCGTTAGAAGTTGTAAAATGTAATGGTTTGCATGGTTTTCTCTTGTTTAGTGCGTGAGTGTATATTAAAATGATCTAACATAAAGATTTTCTGTTATGTTGCAGCAAATGACAGAGGTTACGGGAGAAGAATATGAGAATCGTCGAAGAGAGAGAGAAGAATAAGACAAGCTAGGTTTGAGATAATTTTTTGCTTAATCCTCATAAGCACGTACAACAATGTATAATATAGATAGAGTTTGTTAAACTCGATATGCTGAATGTAATGCGCTACGCCCTTGATTTAAAATACTGCAAGGCAAATGGGCTTCATTATTTTAGCAGTTGGACCAGTTCTTCATTGTCATCAATAGCAGTCGATTTTCCCCTTCGACTTCCCAATTTGCAATCACGTAATCTTCTGCGAACCATCTTTGGTCAAATTCCCAGTCAAGACTCGATCCTTATCCTTTCTTTTCAATTCCTTACCTTCATCCAACTTTGTGACGTTGTTCTTCGCAGATGTGAAAATACCCTCGCGTCGAAAGCATCCTTGTCCCCAAGGATGAAGGCTCATGAATTTGGCTAGGATATAAGATTCATCCTCCCATATGGTTGCCGCGACGTCTTCGAAGATCCACTTAACCAAAATTCGAGGTATTTTGTAGGTTTCCCGAGTTATTATTCGTTGTTGGAGGGTTTTGTTGGGCTTAATAACCATGAATTTGCAACGTTGAAGGTGCAACTTTTGGAGTGACAAATCTCTCCAGAAGGCAGACATGTAAATCCAGTTTGACCTTAGCATCCGAGGGCAGTTGGGATCTGTAAGTCACTGGCTCAGTTCTATTTTGTGCTTGAAACGAATTATCGTCTAAGCGTCGGCCTATCTTTCACGAAATTCCCTGCTTCTGTCAGATTCAAACCCCAATAAACATCTGTGAGAATGGTTTGCAAGTGAGGATTGTCAGTGTAAGTTGTAGCCTTAGCTGAACCAAGGACACCATGTAGAACTCTTCTTCCCAGCGAGCAATTAGGGGTCTTCTCTTCAGGAATAATCATGTAAGATATTCTGTTCTTACATTTATGCCCCGGGGTGAACTTCTCATCACAGTTGAAACATAGGCCCATTTCCCGTTTGGCTGCCATATTCCGTTTGTGGGTTAAACTTGGTAATGAAGGCTTGAATCTCCTCGTTCAGCCCGTTAATGAATCTAGCCACAAAATATTCTTCGTTCAAGTCCTTATTGATAAGCAACATCATGCTCGTTGTGTTGGGGAACCCTAGGTGTCCCAAGATCAAATCTCGGGCGCAGTGGAAATTTAAAATTTTTCCGGAGATCACCGTAAGGTTAGCCCATGATAGCTCGGTCAAGAATAGAAACACGCAAGTATGACACGTAATAGGGTATATAATTTTACCCTCGTAGCGAAGATCCCAAGCTCTCGGTTGTAGTAAACCGTTCCACGCTTCTACAAGCCAGCCTAAGAAAGTCTCGTCGACTCAGAAACGTGCCACAGACCAAAACCCTCCTAAAGGATGGCTAGAGAGGGTATGGAATGATTTAGATGTGCGTGTGTGTTTAATTTTCTAAAACTCAAACTCACTTCGGTTTTTCTCTCAAAGATCAAACCTGTTTTCTCTCAACTCCCTCTAGAACTATTCTTAGAGTGAGAATGGACTTAGAATTCATAAGCCACGAAATTGCTCCAAGCCAATTCATAAAAATCATCTTTCAACTATTGAAAATGATTTTAATCATAATAAAATTAAATCATGTCCTACATGACATAATTCTTGTTTGATTCCCTTGTATTAAGTCATCAAATGACTAAACTATGTCTCACATAAGAACAAGAAACGAATTTGGATTAAGTTTGGATCAAATTCGACCAAAAAACCATCGGTCCATGGCTTCATAACTGTCGGTCCACGGCCATGGGGACTTTCCCACGGCCTGATACAAAGATCCCATGGCCGTGGGCTTATTCAACCCCTGCCAGGCCCCACCAACCATGGCCACCAACAGGCCGTGGTCAAGGCCCACGGCCACCACCAAAGGTGGCCACGGCCGTGGGAGGCACGACTGTGGACCAGTGGCAGTGGCTTGGAATGCCACTGCCCAGCCTCCACGGCCTCTGCCAAGGCTAGCACCAGGCCATGGCCAGGGGCTCTTAAGGCTGTGAGTTCCTTTCTTGATCGGTTTTCGTCGTTTTCGTTCGGGGAATCGAATTCCATGTAAATACAACTCATATTTTAGCATTTAATTAATGTCTTCAAGCCCGTAAAATAAATATACATCTCTTATTTATTTTGACACTGTCTCAGTGATCCTTTTTAAACATGACACTCTTGGTTCAACTCAACCCGACAAGTACAGAATCCAAGAATTCTGTAAGCACCTAGCCAATTTCGTACCTATAAGAATTTTCTGCACTACTGCGAATTTAATTTAAAAAATTGACTTGATGGAATTGAACCTAGACAAGGAATGCAGAAGATTAGTTCCCTCACCATTGAGCTAGATAAGGTTATTGAATATATGCATAAAATAAGTAAATATATATGAGTAATAGGTAGGTTACATATTACTAAAATTTCGAAAAAATTTTGGGGATGGGGGGTGTGTCCCCCCGGCCCATGAATAGATCCGTCTCTGTCCACGTCTGTGTCTACCTCCTCATTTCTTTCCTCGATTTGGCCCCAATGTTGTCCGTCGTGACCCACGAAACTGTCGGCCTTCCATGAGCCACACAGTGAACCAGTTCATCGCTGCTCCTCTTGGTCGTTGTTGCCCGAACCTGTTTGGTCTACCATCTTGTTTTCGGTATACTACGACACTCTTGTTATTTGTCTTATGTCTTCTTACGGCTATTTTGACTTATTCTCGTTCGATTTATAATGGACTCTAGCGAGTTTTACGGTTTAATCAACCGAATCGTTGTTGATATTTCAGGATAGTCATTATTGACATTAATATTACATTTGAACCCATGAATGGTGTAGACTCAATCATCACATGATTTTTAGTAATAAAAAACCGCGCAAGTGGGAGTTCATATCATTACGGTCTTTTCGTCACAACCGTTGCACGCGAAGGCGCAATGATTAGCTGCCACTAGCCCATCGTTGGTCCATTATTTGTTGGGCCAAATACGTAGATCCTAATAGGTGCGACGTCGCATTAAGCGCGATTTACTCTATTTTGATAATTTTTCGTGAAAAATCACATTTTATAGATAGGATAAAAAAATTTAATCAAAAGAGGCCCTGATTTTCATTATTGGAAGGAATTGAAAGTTTTTCGTCTAACCCCGAAAACTAGTATTTGTTCTTGTGTGTGACACGCCAAGTCGCTAACCACTAGCCAATATATTGAAGATGCTTCTACATTAAGGTTTTCAAATAATGTGATATTGAAAAAAAAATAGATCAATAACTTTATATGTCGGATGCCAAAATAAATCGGGAGCTCTGATTAATTTTGACGAAATAAGTTAAAAGATCATATTTGAAGTTTGAAAATTATATTCCCAACAAACTCAATCTAAAACTCCACTGTTATAGTCGTTTTGAAATTAGCGACTACATGACGACTATTAGTAACCAGCGTGTAGTCGCAAAATTTGCGACCACGTGGTCAGTCACACGTAGTCGCGAATATAGCGACTACGAGAGGGTGGTCGCCATTTAGTCGCAAAACAGCGACTACAGAGTCATGGTCGCTTGTAGTTGCTAAACCGCGACTAATTAGCGACTACGCTCGATCAACGACAAGGACTTTAGCGACTACACTTATTAGTCGCTGATGTAGTCGCTAATTGTTTTTAGTGAGTAAAATATGTGTCTAGCGACTAATATCTGTAGTCGCTGAACTTGTTTTTTTTTTTTGTTGTGCTAGGGAAATGTTGACGGGAGGGTTCAAACCTAGAACGTCTCCTTCATTACCCCCAAACACCTCAACATTGGCTGCCGTACCACCAGACCAATGCCTCATTTTGGCCACCGTTAAATTTCATGTTTTCTAGGGATCGATGAAATCATCAAACAACCTCAGGAGCTCTCTACGATCGATCCCAACAAATATTGATTTAATTCCTTAAGGCACGGTCGCTCTTGGTTACATTATAATTCTCATCCATTACTTTTTATTTAATATTCTATATGTGTCAAGTCATGTGGGTGATACTAGTGAAAACGCAGGACAGGACGCAAAGATAAGCTGGAACAGACAATTCGGGGACCATATATATATATATATATATATATATATTGTATATATGTAGGTGTTGTGTGTGTGCAAGCGTACGATATATATGTATACTGTGTGTTGTGTGTGTAAGCATACGTTATATATACTCTGTGTGTTTGTGTGTGATAGTAGCAAAATTACTCACCTGAACTGCTTAGCATTTACAAGGTCGGGTCCCTTAGGACATCGACATTTCATTTCATCAAGTACATCAATCCACACTTCAAACATTAATGCGTACTTTCCTCAACATTATTATTTACTTTTACCGAGGAATAACAAAATTATTACGACGGTACATATAAATAATAATTATTTAATACAAAGAACAAAATCGTTGCCGGAGTAATGATTATTGTATTGTATGCAACAATTGAAATCTTTTTTTTATTCCAGCTTGTGATTTCTTTTCTCATTTAAAATTTGGGACAATCACTATAAGACCAAGTTTATTTCTCATTCTCACCCGTTCTTTAATGATTAATGAATGAAGCTAAGGAACCTTCATACGTTAATATCAAATGGATCACTATTATAATTGAAAAACCCTACTTTAATAATGCCTTATGTTTGAAAAGTTCTTCGTGCCCACGAAGAAATCTTATCTACTTACGTCGACAAGCAATATATTAAACCTCCCATTATCAAAACGTGCGACTTGGTCGAAAGGTAATCTAGAAGCTTGGAGAGCTTTCATCAAATTAAACAACAACACTAAAAAAATCAAAATAAGGTCTCTTCGATTGGCAAAAGAAATCCACCAAACAACTAATTATCTTTTTTGAATAATAAAAGAAATTAGATGGACATTAATTATGTCTTAATCATCACCTATCATCTTCACATTAGCACATTGACTGAAATTTGCAGCGAGAACCCCCAATATTAGCATTCATACATGTCCGACTTAATAATCTTCCTATGATCGATGTAATAATAGGTCGATGATCTCCACTCATTAACCTTTTCTTGTATGGATAATCTTCCTATGATCGACTTCCTCGGAGAAGGTCAAAAAAAGGAATTACTCGCTCCTTTGTGAAACGCTTCTCCAAAATCCGCCGCTGTAGAAATTATCGAACATCTCCTTTTCAAGCTCGAGGATCATATGATGATCGTCGGGGCCCGTCACCGAGCAAGTCTTAACCGTTTCCTCGCCGCCCTTCACGTCGCCGGCGGAGGAATCCGTACCGGCCGGCGGCAGACCGTTCTTCTTCTTCATCAGGCGGAGCCGTCGCTTCCTCCTCAGCGCCTTGCGGCAGAGCCCCGTTGGAACTTTGTACACCGCTAGCACGAGGAGGTCAACGAGGCCGCAAGGGCAGCAGCAACACACGGCGGCGCACTCCGCGGCAGTTCCACCGGCGACCTCCGCCACGCGGTGCTTTCTGCGGGGTGGGTTAGCTTGCGCCGCCGTGGTTAGAAGTGGTTGGCGGCGGTCGGAGATGGAGGGCGGTGCTCGGAGCACGATTTGTCTCGTCATCTGTTTTCTTCTTTTTCTTTTTTTCTGGTTAGGTTTATTTATATTTGGGGAGAAGTAATTTGTGGTTGTCAACGGTTCAAGAAGTAGAAATATGGCAGCCTTAATGCATATGCATATATATGCGTAATATAGAGAGGAAAATGACAATTATCAACTTGTTGGACTAAACCAAATAAATTAAGGCAAAAACTCCTCTGGGAAACAATCATTTTCACATATGAGTAAAAGATCTTTTGAGTTTGAGCTGATATATGTACATAAATATATTCTTTTTTTTGTGGAGACCGATAATGATGGTAATAAAATCTCAAATATATTTGTTTCTAATTGTAAAACTTTTCACTACGAATCAAGAATCTAACCAACAGGCATTAAGATATACATTACAATGTCTATTTTCTTATTGCGATTGCTCTCTCAATCTAATATGAGAAATGAGGATATTTATTAAATTAAATTTACCTGGTGATAAACATAAAAAAATTACCTTGAGCAAAAGACCAAGAGATAGGACGTGCCTGGCGGTGTTTGGTTGTGTGATACAGGCAACAAAATATATTTGACACGATGAATCTATGTGTATGTAATGTCGAGGTTTATTAGCTTTTTCTTTTCTTTTTTGTTTTCTCGAACGAGATGAGATAGAGAGTCCAACCAAACAAATGAGAGAGAGAGAGACCTTAAAGTCGCCCAAGATTGAATTGCGGGTGTATTTATCGTTAAGGACTAATGGTAACCCTTGCTTTAATAGAATTAGACCTGGGTAATGGACGGGCCGGGCCGATTCCGGGCCGGTTACGGTGGTTCCGGTTCCACCGGTTCCACCGGTTCCGGCGCTGTTCCGGTCCCGATTCCAGTTCCGGACTAATTTTTCGGGACCGGAATGGAACCGTTAATGGTCCCGGGCCGGTTCGGCCCATGCGTTTATTTTCTTTTTTTTTGGTTTTTGGTAATAAAAAATATTAATTTTCATTTATATAAAAAAATAAAAACATAACCGTTAATGCAACGGTCGAATGTAAACAAATTTAAAAAATAAAAAAATAAATAAAATAACCGTCAGGCGGAACGGCCCGGTTCCGGATTACCGGGCGCCCAGCCCAATTTAAATGGGCCGGGCCGTGGGCCCGAAACCGGAAACTGGTTCCATTTCCGGGCCGGTTTCACGGGCCGCTTATGGGAAACTGGTTCCATTACCCAGATCTAAATAGAATAGACTGAGAGGCCTGTTAGAGTTTTGTGAAAGAATTTAGATTTATATCCAACTATATGTGTGGTACTCGATCAGAGCTGCTAATACGACTAGTATTCAAGATAAATTAGCTATGCTTTGTATTTCTTTAATCTCTTCCTAGCACGATTTATTACAAGGAAAACTTCACTGTTTGGACAAGTTAGAAATAATTGGTTGATAAGTCAAATGTACTGAAGTGGACTATTACTGTATCCCGAATTAATTTTAGGTTGGAAATTCAATTGACTTCTAGCAAGAACGATATCCTGTTTCAAAAATTGAATTTCATAGGTTCCGTAGCATGTCAAGTTTACATGTTTCAAAATAATTGTTGGAGCCACACCAAGTCGAGTTACGGTTTGAATTTGTTTTTGTTTGGGTATTTTTAATCTCGTTATACAATTGCCCGAAAAATGAGGATACAACTAAAAGGAAGGTGATTATGAGTTGAAATTAAGTGATAAGTAGTTCACCCTCGAATTTACTTATCTAGAAAGCTACACAAACATAATCGGAGAAAAGAGAAGATCTGGAGGTGATGTGTTTCTTTTTCCTTCGTCGAAAGACGACTATTTATAGGCGAATATATGCCTTCGATCATACATTTGACATAGGAAACAAATGCAATTTCTTTCATTGACGAATTATTTGGCAGCCTACTTGAAGAAGAAAAAACATAAAATGATTAATCCCTTCTCCATCATTAATGCATTAACTAGTGCGGCCGGCTTTTAAATGTCATATCAACTAATCTCAACATTGGCCTTTGATTTCGTAATCACTTTACCTTGACTTAGTGATATCTTTGTCTCCCTTTGGCCTTAGCAATAGCTCATTATTTCTAAAACACCGATCAAGTCCATGCAATGCTTGAACTTGAAAACTTGAAGACCCCGTAAACATATTTGCAGGATTATCATTTGTGTTGATCTTCTTGAGAAACATATTCTGCAATAATATCACTAACAAAACGATACTTAACGTTGATATGATTTTTTGTTTCGTGATACATATATACTTATCAATCAAATGAATAACACTTTGACTATCACCGTAAATAGTAGTATCATCTTATTGATGCATTAATTCGATGAATGATTTTTTTAAATATACAGTTTCTTTGATTGCATCAATAATGGCCATTTATTCAACTTCATTAGTAGATGAAATCACTGCGTGTTGTAGAGTACCTTTATAGCTAAAACACAACCTCTACATAATCGGCGAGAGATCGTCGTTTATCGAGATTGCCGGTATGATCTGAATCAACGAAGCTAACGAGAGTATCATTATTTCTACAAATTCTAAAAATACACGCCCCATAACCCGATTATTTTAAAAATACCCGGTCCATTAGGGGCGGGTCCGAATCTAGGGCGGGCCCAATTGCCATCCCTAAGAATCACACGCGTTGTAGCTAGAACTGAAAATTTGGGCCAGAGTCCATGGGCCTGCCCAGTCCGGCTCTAAAAAATTCGGGTTCGGGCTTTATTTTGATGAGCCCGAAATATGATCGGGCCTATTGGCCCATCGACTGACGGGCCGTGGGCCAAATTTGGTCCGTTGTTTTTTTTAATTTTCTTTTATTTTCTATATATAATATTAATAGAATTAATTTGATAAGTAAAAAATTAAGGTTTTGTTGAACTTATGGGATATAAGATATTTTAATACATTTGTAATAATGGGTAAAATATTGGTATTATTATGAATAAATGAGTATGGATGTTCATACCTTATATTTAACGTGGTAGATGAAATTTTTCCTATAAATAGGTTGTATCATTCCATTGAAATGTACACAAAAATTTAGACAAAGTTTTTCTCTTTGATGCTCACGTTAGTTTATATATATATATATTATATAAGTATTTTATAACACGTTATCAGCACGAGACTCTATCGACAACGCCGATCCCCGACGACGACGCTAATTTCTGCCGAAGATTTACGGGCATAATTAAGGTATAATAATTTTATTTCACCAAATTATACAAATTTAACATATATATACAATGTAACAAAATGCCATAGTCCGACTGGTTTCACGGAATACCGTCAAAATCTAATTGATGGGAGGTCCAGATTTCGAATCCCAGCGGTGGCATATTAATTTTTTTTTCTATCCGACTAGCTTGGTTCGATTTATACCGCCTATCATGTGATGGTTTGTACCACCTGATATGTGCCGGTTTATACCGCCTATTATGCGCCGGTTTGTAACTCCCAATAAATACGTCTAATTATATATTCGAAATAATTGGCTATACCGACTATATTTTTCGAGTATTATTTTTATTAAGATTAGTTATGCATGTAATATTTTGTTATGTTATCATTTTTGAAATGCGTTTTGTATTTCATAGTAATATGACGAATTTGGCGAGCCTTGAGTTTGTTGCACTCGATATCACTGGCCGAAATTATCTATCTTGGGCACTAGATGCCGAAATTCATTTGAAAGCAAAAGGTCTAGGTGATACCATCAAATCGACCAATGCGACATCCGAGCAGAACAAGGCGAAGGCAATGATTTTTATTCGCCACACATTCATGAAAGTCTCAAAATTGAGTACTTAACAGTGAAAGATACGAAATATTTGTGGAAAAACTTGGAAGACAGATATAACCACTTAAAGACTGTTATTCTCCCAAATGCAAGGTATGCATGGGTGAATTTACGCTTGCAAGATTTTAAATCGGTAAGCGAATATAATTTCGTTGTTTATAGAATTACTTCTACACTGAAATTATGTGGAGAAATTATTACCGATGCAATTATGTTGGAGAAAACGTACACCACATTTCATCCGTCAAATGTTATTCTACAACAGCAATATCGAGAAAGAAACTTTGAAAAGTACTCAGATCTTATTTCTTGCTTACTGTTGGCTGAGCAAAACAATGAGTTGCTGATGAAAAATCATGAGTCCCGACCGACTGGTGCTGCTGCACTCCCTGAAGCGAACGTAGTCAAGGTTAGTAATGATAATAGTCGAGGAAATGGTCGTGGACGTGGTCGTGGGGGATATCGCGGCCGTGGACGTGGCCGTGGTCAAGGTCGTGGTCGTGGCCGGAGTTATCATGGTGGTGGTTATCAATATTTCCGTGGTGGTTATCATAATTATCGTGGTGGTCATCAAAATCTTTCCCAGAAGAAGAAAGTTTATGACGGTAAAAATGAAAAGAAGCAAACAGAACAAAAAGGGAATGACGAAAAATGTTATCGATGCGGTCGTCCGAGCCATTGGTCCCGCACTTGTCGTACGCCCCAATACCTTGTTGAGCTGTATCAAGAATCAATGGGCAAAGGAAAGAAAACTGAAATGAATTTTGTTCAGGGGACAATTGCTTCAACTTTTGGTGTTAATGAAGAAGGTGTTAATTTCGACGCCGACGATTTTCTGCTCAAAAATGAAGAAATTTAACATGCTATCATTTTATAAATTAAATGCTTTATTATTGTGTGCTTTGATATGTATCGTTTGAAAGTTATCGTTTTGTTTGAATGTTACTCCTATGTTTGCTATGTATCGTTTACTTTCAATAATATCGTTATGTTTGCTATGATTGTTATTTGGATGCTACTCCTATGTTTGCTATGTATTGTTTGTTTTCAATTATATGTATTAATGATAATTCTATGTTTGTTTATAAAGGATATTATATGATGGACACGAGCATGTGCAATGGAGAATTATGTCTTGCAGACTGTGCAACGGCTAATACAATTCTGAAAAATAAGAAATATTTCGAGCATCTTGATATGAAAGAAACCAGTGTGATTACTATATCGGGTAGCACAAATATAATTGAAGGCTCCGGAAGAGCTAATTTATTATTGCCCAGAGGAACAAGGCTGATTATTGAAAATGCTTTATATTCCCCTAAGTCAGGCCAACAAGTTATCATGGTATCTCCCCGTTACAAATGGTTTATGGTCAGGAACCAGATATTTCTCATCTAAGAATTTTTGAATGTGCAGTATATGTTCCAATTGCACCACCACAACGCACAAAGATGGGACCTCAAAGAAGGTTAGGAATATATGTCGGATTTGAATCTCCATCAATTATAAAATATTTAGAACCCTTAACTGGAGATCGATTCACGGCTAGATTTGCCGACTGTCACTTTGATGAAACAAATTTTCCGACATTAGGGGGAGAAAAGAAACAGTTGGAAAGAAATATTAGTTGAAATGAATTATCACTAAATCATTATGATCCTCGGTCAAAAGAATGTGAACTAGAAGTTCAAAAGATAATTCATTTACAAAGCCTAGCGAACCAATTGCCAGACAGTTTTGCTGACCCAAAAAGGTGACAAAGTCACATATTCCAGCTGTTAATGCTCATGCTAAAATTTATGTTCCTGCAGAACAAACAGATAATACGATTGAGCTTAAACCACAACTAAAGCGTGGTAGGCCCTCTGGTTCCAAAGATAAAAATCCTCGGAAACGAAAAGGAGCAAATAATAAGAATGGTCCAATCGAGGATTTATCGACTAGAGAAGAGTCGATGGGCATAAATGATTATAAGAATGAAAGTCAGGTACCTGAACAAATCGAAAATAATGATAATGAAGAGATCTCGATCAATTACCCCAGAATGGGATAAGATGAACCGAGATGAAGTCAACGTTGACGATATATTCTCATTTAACGTAGTGCTACAAGAAATGAATGAGATTAATGAGAATGAGGATCGTGAACCAAGGTCTGTAAAAGAGTGCCGACAAAGAAATGATTGGCCAAAATGGAAAGACGCAATCGATGCTGAATTAAAATCACTTGAGAAACGAAAAGGTTTTGGACCCGTAGTCCGTATACCAGAGAACATAAAGCCGGTTGGATATAAATGGGTTTTTATCAGAAAGAGAAATGAAAAGGGCGAAATTGTGAGATACAATGCCCAGCTTGTTGCACAAGGTTTTTCGCAAAGACCTGGTATTGATTATGAGGAGACATATTCTTCTGTGGTGGATGCAACAACTTTTCGTTATATAATTAGTCTGGCAATACGTGAAAAGCTCGATATGCGTCTAATGGATGTTGTCACTGCCTATTTATACGGCTCACTTAATAGTGATATTTATATGAAGCTTCCTGAGGTATTTCAGTTGCCTGAAAATTCAGGGCCCCGTGATGAGTACTCAATCAAACTGAACAAATCACTTTATGGATTAAAGCAATCCGGGCGTATGTGGTATAATCGCCTAAGTGAATACTTATTGATAAAAATGTGGAAATGAGTTTGTCATCATAGCAGTATATGTTGATGATATCAATATAACTGGAACTCCTGAAGAGTTATCAAAGGCCATTAATTGTTTGAAAAAGGAGTTTGAAATGAAAGATCTCGGAAAGACAAAAGTTTGCCTTGGCCTACAGATCGAATATTTGAAGAATGGAATATTTGTGTATCAAGAAACATATACGAAAAAGGTATTGAAAAGATTTTATATGGATAAAGCTCATCCGTTGGATACTCCGATGATTGTTCGATCTCTAGATGTGAATAAAGATCCGTTCAGACCTCGAGAAAATGATGAAGAATTTCTTAGTCCAGAAGTACCATATCTTAGTGCCATAGGAGCACTAATGTATCTTACGAGTCATACATGACCTGATATAGCTTTCGCTGTAAATTTATTGGCGAGATATAGTTCGTCACCAACTCGTAGACATTGGAACGGTGTTAAACGAATTTTTCGATACCTTAAAGGAACAACTGATTTAGGATTATTCTATGTAAATGAGTCCAGGTCAAATCTAATCGGATATGCAGATGCTGGTTTTCTATCCGACCCACATAATGCTCGATCACAAACGGGTTATCTATTTACATATGGTGGAACTGCTATTTCGTGGCGTTCAGTTAAACAAAGTTTAACCGCCACTTCATCTAATCATGCGGAAATTTTAGCAATTCATAAAGCTAGCAGAGAATGCATTTGGTTGTGATCGATAATCCAGCATATACGACAAACTTGTGGGTTATTATCGGAAAAGTTACCTCCGACGATCTTATATGAAGACAATGCCGCATGTATTGCTCAGTTAAAGGAAGGTTACATCAAAGGCGATAGAACCAAACATATATCGCCTAAATTCTTCTATACGCACGACCTTCAGAAGACTGGCGAAATTGACGTACAACAAGTTCGATCAAGTGACAACCTCGCGGATCTATTCACCAAAGCGCTACCTCCAAGATCATTCGAAAAACTTGTAGTCTTAATTGGACTTCGAAGACTCAGAGATCTCAAATGATGTTCGCATTAGGGGGAGAATATACGCGTTGCACTCTTTTTTCCTTCACTGTGGTTTTTCCCACGTGGTTTTCCCAGTAAGGTTTTTAGTGAGGCAACAACTGAAAGCGTATCAAAAGGATTTTGTACTATTTTCTTTTACTAGGGTTTTATCCATTTGGATTTTTTTTCCTAATAAGGTTTTAACGAGGCATATTCCAAAATGGACATCCAAATGGGAGTATTATATATATATATATATATATATATTATAGAAGTATTTTATAACAGGTATAACATATAATTATTTTAGAAAAAATGAAAGATTTCTAAAAAAAATAACAAAATGTTAAAAATATAGGGCCCTTTAGCCCGACGGGCTAGGCCGGACCATCAAGCAGTGGGTTTGGACCTAGGAATCTTAGGCCCGTAGAATTTTAGGCCAGCCTGACATGGCCCGCTAAAAAATCGGGCAGCCCGCTCAAATTCGGGCCGGGGGCAGCTCAAGTGCATAAACACAGTGGTTTGAAAATTTGAATGGATTTGCGCAGGATGACGTGTAACATTTGGAGTACGACACGTCATCACGCGTTGTGGAGGCGAGTTGTAAAACCGTACGAGCTGGCATGAAATGACACCTGAGTGACGTCTTTACAAACTGATTTGACATTTGAAATTGAATGGCTTCTCGTGAGTAAAATAACGTGAAACATAGTAACTAAAATCATTGTCCTGAAATTCATCTATCAGTTGTTCTTTTCGCCACTTTCTTATTTCTATCTCCTTTTCTTATTTTCTTTTTACTCTGCCAATTTATAACCCGTTTTATCGCTGTAAAAAAACCATAATCTTTTATTACATGATGATGTCTGTGATCGGAACAGAACTTAATGGGTTTGACTTTTTATATCATTGCACAGAATGTTTGTTCAGTTTTGCGTCTGCGAAAAAGAACACAAGTATTGCAACTATGTTCACAAATCACCTGTAAGCCCAATATACATCGACTGCTGACATTTATGGGCTTTTTTTGAAAGATTAAATTAGGGGAGATGAAATAGTAACATCTCGATTATCCTTTGGCCCAATCCCATCTAACTACCTTAGTAAACCTGAACAAAACTCGCGTTGAGTAATACGAAGCTGAGCGAACATCCCATAACTTGTTGGGTTGAGCGGTAATTTTTCGGACCCAGCGGAAAGTTGATTTTGACACGCGACTATTTTATTTGGACAATATAGAATCGAAACGACGCCGATAAAGACACGAGATTTTTACGTGGTTCGGCCAATACCGCCTACTTCCACGGAATGTTGGAAATATTACATCATACCGTGACGGATCTAGGATTTTACGCTTGGGGGGGGGGGGGGGGGGGGGGGGGGGGGGGGGGGGCTCGGCTGGAGGCTGGATTTTGACCCGTTCATCTAGGGCCATATAATTTTTAGGACGTTTTTTTAGTACTTGAGAGTCTCACATGGATGATCTACGTTTATGTTTGAGGCATCACTTCGTTTTAAAAACGCATGACCACCATAAATGAAAATGGCTCTGGCTGCTCAATCACGTTGTCCCGCTCGTCAACCAGCCACATAGAACATCCATCCAACTGCCTGCGAAATTATCTCAACCCATATATATTCTATTATATTAAGGGTGAATATAAATTGCTCTTTATTCTGTCAAATTGAATGTACTTTTACAATTTTACCCTTTAATATTTTACTTTATTTCATTTTTATCCTTAGTTTATATTTTTTATTTTCAACTTAATTAATAATATGAATATATAAAATAATATTTGCACATACATAGGATGTGCAAAATATACTAGTACCTTAACCGTGAATGTTACGCAGCATCTTTTTATCTAAATGGTTGATATTTCGATTAATATTTTAGAAAGATACAGATTCTAACTTTATTTATTCTTCTATTGCTGAATGACATTCTTATTTGAAATGTAATTTTGTATACTTCCATTTATAAATAAAAATTCTTCAACCGAAATAAAGGTAATTAAACAGTCAAAGGCAGAAATACGTAAGTTGGACTTGCAACTGTTGGAGTGGAGCGCATACATAAAAATGAATTGTCACGGAGAAAAAGATTAAAATGAATTAAAAATTGCATTGGCCCAAAATCAGCAACTAAGGCCCAACACGAAAAGACTAACTACAGAAATAAAGCCCAAATCATTTTTATTTTAACCTGCCCAGCCCATCACTATTCATCTTCTTCAATCTTCGGGGGGCTTTGTACAGCGCGTAGAAGAAAATCAGCCCACCCGGGTAATGTATTTGTACATACTCCCAACTATCCCAGTAAAACTACACTCGCTCTAACCCTTATCCACCCGGATAAGTTTCCTCTCTATTCGCTCTCTCTCTCTCTCTCTCTCTCTCTCACTACTGAATACTTTGAATTTTGGGATTCTTTACAAATGAAGAATCAAAGCCTTTTTATAGGCTAAGCCACATGATAAGTTCCAAAAATAAATTATGTCATTGCTTATGTATTGCATGACCCTTCATTTAATTAATTGGTGGTTAGAAGCATGGCAACGTGGTGGCTGGACCAACAATTCTCCCCCTCCAGCCACACTCAGCATCTTCTTCTGCACCGTCAAGCACTCATTCCTGCGAATCTGATCATAATGAGAGTTTCTCGCTTGTAAATACCACGAACGTCCATTGGTCTTCCTTGTACCAGCTACACATAACCGAATCAAGAATTTCGGTCCTACCCCACTTGATTCACTCCGCGGCCAATCCTATGTGCAGCTGTCGAACCGACTCTACCCGTCGATTCTGAAGAGGGACTTCGACGCAACCCCTTCTCCAGTAGGACGTCCCTTCTCACCATCGTCTGCATTTCCACCGAACGCGCGCGATTTTCGTGAACCCATCGAAGTCAGAGTGTTTTGTACCACACTCCCGTCCAGACGATACAAACCTCCACGCTCTTCTCCCTTCAGTAGGACTTTTCCGCACGTGTGGTTTTACAGACTCCCCCTGCTATGAAACTCCCATATCCCTTGCAATCTAACTGGCTCAAGGATATTAAATTCTTCCGTAACTCTGGGACAAATATCACACCACCCAAAGCTCGCACTGCTCCGCCATTCATTTTGATATTCACAGTTCCAACCGCATGACTGTATCCATCAGCTATGGAAATCGAACCTCTTCGAATATTTTCTTTCCGAGCAAATATGGTACTTCGACCCGAATCAAATATCCATTCATCCCGAGAACGAGCGCCATCATTGTAGACTGTGAGAACGTCTACAACATCATCCGTATCTTGTGCCATCATGGTTGTGGTTCCTCGCCATTCCTGTCCTTCCTCCAAGTCGAACAATTTCTCTTGATGTGTCCCGACTCACCACACTTGTAGCACACGATGCCCTTCCCGCCATTCTTTGATTTGGACCTGCTGCTACCTCCAAATTCCCTCGCGTAAAACCTTCCTCTACGATTCTCCCCGTGTATAACCAATGCCGAATTTTGGCTATCCCCGTAATTTGATCGTTTCTCTTTTCATGCGCCAAAAGAGTTTCTCTTTTCATGCGCCAAAAGAGTTGACTGTACATCCAAAAGAGTGACCAAATTATCGTAAGAATCGGGAAGCGATGTAAGAAGTAAAATGGCCTTATCTTCTTCCTCTAACTTTACATCAACTTTTATGCGTTGATCCACAACTCCGTTGAACACGCTTATGTGATCCATGAGATTCCCACCTTCCTCCATCTTCAGCCGGTACAGCTCCCGCTTCAGATCTAACTTTGTGATTTAGTTTTTCCCGGGATGCAGCTCCTCCAACTTCGCCCACAAGTCCGGTGCAGAATCCTCTTTAACAACATTATTAATAATGTTATCTGCAATGTACAAACGAATTGTGCTGACACATCTTGATCCCAAATCCTCCCAGTCTTCTTTCGTCATTTTCTCCGGCTTTGTCGTGTCCCCTTTCAAAGCTTTAGCCAGGCCTTGGTGAACAAGGATATCCTTCACTCGTCTCTGCCACAGAGTGAAACTTTCCGTACCATCAAATTGCCGCACTTTGAAACTGTTTTCCGTCGTCATTATCATTGCAGAGATTCAACAGCTTTGACCCGACACTGGCTCCCCCGTAACGATAAACCTTTTTGATATTTTTTCTGATGTCGAAGATCAGACAAAGCTGCAACCACAGAGCATACTCCAAATATCAATTAGGCTTGGCTCTGATACCACTTGTTGGGGTTGAGCGGTAATGTTTCGGGCCCAGCGGAAGGTTGATTTTGACACGCGACTATTTTATTTGGACAATATAGAACCGAAATGACGCTGATAGAGAACACGAGATTGGTTCGACCAATACCGCCTACCTCCACGGAGAGCACCAGCTTTACTATATTGGGAAATATTACAACGTACAAATTTAACACTCGTGTTTAAACCCAAAACTCGAGAGACCCCTTACCCACTCGGGTAATGTATTTGTACATACTCCCAACTATGTCAGTAAAACTACACTCGCTCTCACCCTTATCCACCCGGATAAGTTTCCTCTCTACTCTCTCTCTCTCTCTCTCACCACTGAATACTTTGAATTTTGGGATGCTTTACAGATGAAGAATCGAAGCCTTTTTATAGGCTAAGCCACATGCTAAGTTCCAAAAATAAATTATGTCATTGCTTATGTATTGCATGGCCCTTCATCTAATTAATTGGTGGTTAGAAGCATGGCAACGTGGTGGCTGGACCAACATAACTGTCTACGAGTAGAATTCACATGTTACTTTCCAAAGCATAAGATTGCGCGAGAGTTCAAGTGTGTGATGACAGACTTGTTTTCTTGCTTATATGTTAAATTCAATTAGGGCTTCGTCCTTATATATGTGTGGCTCGACAAAGCCCTAAGCTAAGTGTACATTTCGAGCTTGGCCTATAGTCTTGATTGAAATATTTTTGCCATATTTTTTCATACTATACCAGATGTCAAGTAAGGCATATGCTAAGATGAGATATTTTTCTTATTGTGTATCTCATACTATATTAAATGATAGGAACAAATTAGTAGGAGATAAGTAACCTTTTAACCCATTATCTAACGACAGGGTTTACTTATCCAATAGGCATGACCTAGTCTACACTTAATCAAGCACTTAAATAGGTCTATTATTCTATGTTAACCTCATCAATGTCGAACACGAGCTCCCTCGTTCGTTTTAATGGCTTAAGCCTAGTTAGGCACAAGCATGTTCTCTCCTTTTAGCATACAGCCTCGATGATTCTTATTAAGCTGTAAGCATGACTCTCCATCGTAGAGCAGTTCGACAGAAGTGAAAAGGGAGAGGCAATAGAATATGATGATTTTATTTCTTGCTGCATTAGAAGAGTTACAGAGACCCTTTTCTTATAGTTAACAAATAGCATCACAACTAACAGATGATGACAACTAGGTGACTATTTGACCAACATTTAGTAACTAACAGACACTTAAGAATACTAGGAGATAGTTTGACTAGAAATAAATTTAGTTTACTCCAACAATGCCTCCCGTAAACTAAATTTGCTTCGTACTCCCAATGAGCAGCGACATTCTTCGCGAATATTGTTCCTCCAAGTGGTTTTGTAAAGATATCGGCAATCTGCTCGTTGCTCCGGCAATACTCGAGCAGAATTTTACCTTAACTTACGAGTTCACGCAAGAAGTGATATCTCATACGGATATGCTTCGTTCGACCATGCAAGACCGGGTCCTTTGAGACTGAGAGTGTCGAACTATTATCACAAAAGATTATCGTAGGACAAGCTGTCAACGACGCTGCGATGTACTCGGCTTCGGTCGTCGAAAGAGCCACAATCTTTTGCTTTTTCGAACACCAAGAGATTGCACCGCTTCCGAGATTAAACGCGTAACCGGAAGTGCTTCGAGAATCATCAATACATCCTCCAAGATCGCTATCCGTATAACCCACAAGTTTAACATCAACATCAGCTTTATAAAAAATACCGTAATCCATCGTGCCCTTCACGTAACGAAGAATTCTTTTTGCGGCTTCCCAATGATTTGAGTATGGTTTCTCCAAGAATCGGCTTACCATACTTACAGCGAACTTGATATCGGGTCTCGTGGCTGTGAGATACAACAGATTCCCAACGAGGCTCCGAAACATAGTAGAGTTCACAATCTTTCCTTCGCCCTCTTTGCTCAGTTTTGATCCGGTGAGACACAGAGTAGAAACTGAATTTGCATCATCCATGCGAAACTTTTTCAGAATTTCCACCACATATTTTTCTTGAGAAATGAAAATCCATTCACTTGATTGTTTGACGTTGATTCCCAAGAACTGATGGAGTTCACCCAAGTCGGTCATTTCAAACTCATTCATCATAGATTTCTTGAAATCTGCTAGCATGCACAAATCATCTCCGGTGAAGATAAGATCATCAACGTAAATACTTACTAGCATGAAGCCTCCTGTCGAACTTCTTTTGACATAAAGAGTGTGCTCGTATGGACACCTTTCAAACTTGTACTTCGAAAAATACTCGTTTATTCTTCCGTACCACGCATGAGGTGATTGTTCTAGCCCATACAACGCCTTTTTGAGTTTGTAGACTTTTTCTTGTTCGCCCTTTTTTACGAAACCGGGTGGCTGCTCGATATATACCTCTTGTTCGAGAGGCCGATTTAACATCCATTTGGAATATTTTCCAAAGCCTTTGAGCTGTGAGAGAAATTATTAGCCGAACCGTATCAAGTCTAGAAACAGGAGCGAATACCTCGTTAAAATCTTCTCATTCCTTCTGCTTATACCCTTTCGCAACCAATCGAGCTTTGTGTTTGTTGATGGAACCGTCTGGATTAGTTTCCGTTCTGAACACCCATTTCACGCCAATGGAGCTTTGTTGGGTGGTAGAGAAGTGAGCTCCCATGTACCGTTTTTTTCAATCGGCTTGATTTCCTCTTCCATAGCGGCGCACCATTTTTGTTCTTTCGCTGCGTCGTCGTAAGATATCGGGTCTTCACCTGCAAAGAAAGCAAAAAACAGATTGCCTTCTTCAGCGGTTTCATTTGTTTCGTCGTAGAAATCTCTCAGATTTCTCGTTCTTCTTCCAGGTGCTACTTTGCTTGTCCCTTTGTAGAAATCTTTCAAAACTTCTCGTTCTTCTTCCAGGTGTGGTTTCTGGACTTTCAGGAGGAGCAGTTTGTGGACTTTCGGGAGGAGCAGTTTCTTCACGATTCTCGTACTCCGGTGGCTGAGAATCATCACCATCATCAAGAGTGTCAAGGTCGAAGCAATATGATTTTTCGGCAAAACTATATGAAGCTTCTTCACCCTGCTAATCACAATTTTCTTTGTTTTTGGGTTATAAAGCTTGTAAGCCTTCGTCGTCAGACTGTAGCCGATGAAGATGCATTTTTCAGCTTTATCATCCAATTTCGATCTCAACACATCTGGTATGTGAGAATAAGCTAGGCAACCGAAAGTTTTGAGGAGACTTACATTGGGTTTCTGCCCATACCATACCTCATTCGGAGTAGCATCTTTCAAGCTTTTTGTGGGTGAGCGGTTGATCAAATACACGGCGCACGAGACTGCTTCTGCCCAAAAAACAGCCGGCATATTTTTTTTCTTCAACATGCACCTCACCATGTTCATGATCGTTCGATTTTTGCGCTCCGCGATGCCGTTTTGTTGCGGTGTATAGCGTGCCGTCAATTCATGCCTAATGCCATTACCTCGACGGAACTCGTCGTATAGCGAAGACATGTACTCCCCTCCACGATCACTTCTCAAATTCTTTATTTGAAGGTCGGATGCTTTTTCGACTTTCAGTTTAAAGTCTTTGAAGCACGAAAGTGCTTCTGATTTTTCCTTCACACAAAAGACCCAAACTTTTCTCGTATAGTCATCAACGAACAACAAAAAATACCCTGCTACCTCTGAGAGAGTCAACTTTCATTGGACCGCATAAATCTGTATGAACTAGTTCCAACGGCGCCTTTGATGCCCAGCTTGATTTTGATGCAAATGACTCACGATGTTGTTTTCCCAACTGGCACTCCTCGCATATATCATCAATCGCATCGATTTTGGGCAGCCCCTGAACGATATTTTTGCTGGACAGTTCCTTCAAACTTCGAAAGTTTAGATGCCCGAATCTGTCATGCCACAACTCCGAAGCCTCCTAACAACGTCAAGTTTGACGGGAAACAGATTATTGGAAGCCAAACCGATTTTAGCGACGAGAAGACCATTCTTTTTCATGATGCATTAATCTTCGGTGAAGTGAAAATCGAAGCCCTTCTTCATCAAGTGACCGACGCTGAGTAGATTACTCGTTAAACCAGGAACATAGAAAACCTTCGACATTTTCTCCATTATGCCATTTTTTGAGTTGAATGTGATCTCTCCGACACCTTGGATCTCGAGTGTTTTGGCGTCTCCAATTGTTACCTGCCCATGGTTAGCGGTATCTAGCGTTTAAAATAAACTTTTATTTCCGGTCATGTGTTTGCTCGCACCGCTGTCCAAGTACCAAATATCTTCAACATTCCCATCAGAGGCTATTAGAAGGATTTCAGAATTACCGGAATCGTCTTTATGAACGTCGTCTGCTTCACGTTTCTTCCTGGATATTTTTCCCAGCAATCAGGGGTTGTGTCCCGGCTTGTGACAGTAGTGACATTCGATGTAAGGTTTTTTGCCTTTGTAAATGCCGCGTCCTCTTCCTCTTTGATTATTTGAAGGCCGTTTTTCTTCATTTTTCCAATCGCTGTTGTCTTTTGCTTCTTGTGAATGACTTCCGCCTTTTCCATGAGAGTGACCTTTGCCGCGGCCTCGAGACGATTCACGGCCTCCCGTGTGTTGAGATTTTAAGGCTTGAATATATGATGTAATTTGAGGATTTCTTTGGAGGATTCTGATTTCGTGAGCAAATCTTCCTTGGAGACTTTCGACAGACATCTTAGACATATCTTGAGATTCTTCGATGGCTATGACGATGTGATCGAACTTTTCCGGCAGGCTTCGTAGAACCTTTTCAACTGTCTTTTCAGCATCCACTACCTCTCCATTGGATGACATCTGATTTCATATGGAGGTGACTCTCGTGAAATATATTGAGACTTTCTCGTTTTCTCTCATTTCCAACTTCTCGAATTCTTTTCGTAGTGATTGCAACCGAACCTTTTTTACATGTTCTTGACCCGAGTAAGTCGTCTGCAATATTTCCCACGCTTCTTTAGCAGTTTCAGCCTTTGAGATTCTTTCGTAGACCGGAATTCCTAGCACTTGACAGATTTGAAAAAAGTGCTTTTCGATCTCTTTGTTTTTGTTTCTTTTCGGTCTCAGTGAGTTTGGTTTCATCTTCTGGTTCGTCGACTCCATCCTCGATCACACTCCATAAGTCTTGAGATTCAAGACAGTTTCATAAGATTACTCCAGTAATCAAATTTTTCTCCGTTGAATTTTGGAACGAGAGAGATGAGTTGGCCCGACATTTTGGACGAGTTGCTCTGATACCAGATTGAAAGGGAGAGGCAATAGGATATTATGATTTTATTTCTTACTGCATTAGAAGAGTTACAGAGACCCTTTTCTTATAGTTAACAAATAGCATCGACAACTAACAAATGATGACAACTAGGTGACTCTTTGACCAACATTTAGTAACTAACAGACACTTAAGAATACTAGGAGATACTTTGACTAGAAATAAATTTAGTTTACTCCAACAAGAAGTAGCACTCGGTCGTCTAGCGTTCGACTTGATTTTTAAGACATGAATGTTTTCTATGTTCAAGATTTCCATTGGTGCGACCCTCTCTCACCTCGTGAGATCAGTGACGTGATTCACTAATATGAACTTTATTTATTTATTGCATTACCGAATACGGCGTAACACATAACCGTTTCTAAATAAAACACAATAGATTGAGGGATACATCGAAGTATATGCCCTGGAACATCTAATCTTCAAATAACTTTTCGAGGGTATACACCTAACAATTCCATTATTCCCTCGATAGATGCTCGAGTAAGCATTATTGAGTGCGTAGCTCACCATCATTATTATGCTCTCGAGATTCACCCAAGTGTGCAATCTCGTCATGCCCCTGAATATCGTCTAAAAATACATTGGAAAACAATATGCTCTAAATTTATCATTCAGTTTATGGCGTCGGATATTTTCAAGGAACAAGTCAAGTGGTCTAATACATGATGACCATAATTTCGATTCACTTGGACTTCTTAACTTCTGTTCTCTATGAAGACTAATGATTAATTCTGCTAAAGGAGACCGATATTGCATTTTCACCCTAATAGACTATATAGAAAAGTGATATTGGAGACATGATATCAGAATCTAAAACGTCACCAATCCTAAATTAGCGAAATATCACAAAGATCATTCACTATAAGGGAAACTTTTAATACGAAATGAAGAATAAATGGACAAAAAGAAAGAGTACTAGTGTAACAATTAATAGAGCTTGAAACACTTGGATTTGTCGCACGTAGTAAGAATATGTTAGGTCCCAAACTTGGGATATGCTTTTTCCTAATACTACCAAATAAGCGTCGTTATGTTGGCGAGAATCACATCCAATATGAAGATGATAAATTTTACCTTTGCTTAGTTTTATTCTCCCAAATGAACTTCATCATGTGCATACCCAACATTTATGTACATCTAATAA
This sequence comes from Craterostigma plantagineum, assembly GCA_027422505.1. Classification (NCBI taxonomy): domain Eukaryota; kingdom Viridiplantae; phylum Streptophyta; class Magnoliopsida; order Lamiales; family Linderniaceae; genus Craterostigma; species Craterostigma plantagineum. The sequence goes on along the minus strand of JAPQWV010000003.1, from coordinate 25,724,924 downwards.
TTAATTTACACGTTCGTCCAAAATTCTATGCTCTAACCAACAAGAATACCGAACCCATTATCGTTTTAATGGAGAAAGCAAAAAAGCTCAATCTTTTATTTCCAAACTTTCAATCTTTCTGACATATGCAAACAGAGAGCTCCGAAAACTTACATCGGGTTAACTGCACACTTTAATCCTTTGATTGATTGCCTACGAAGATGAGCGTTTGTTTTGGGCTTTCTTCTCCTTATTCAGTCTTGAAGAGCAGAGAGCATAGATATTCGAGCACCGTAAAACAATCGAAGAGCCCTCACCAGGCTTATGGTTTGGTATTTGGGTTTAGAACTAGTAATAAAACTAGAGAAAGAAACCTTTCTCTACAGTTGAGTTCCGCCGTTGACGCGGGCACTGAAGCAAAGAGTGAGGAGTCAAGCTCTGTAGCAGCTGGTAATAGTTTATACGATGCCATAGTTATAGGTTCTGGGATTGGTGGATTGGTAGCTGCTACTCAATTAGCGGTGAAAGGCGCTAAGGTTTTGGTTCTTGAGAAGTATGTGATTCCTGGTGGAAGCTCAGGTTATTACCAAAGGGATGGCTTCACTTTTGATGTTGGATCATCCGTTATGTTCGGTTTCAGCGATAAGGTTTCGATTGTTGTAGCTGTTTGTTATGTATGTGTATTGCATTAAATCTTTTGTTGTTCTTATCACTGGTGGAAATTGATGAAGGTTGGCGAATATAGGTCTTGTTTTTCCTTTTGTTGAATGTTCTTCAGCCTTGTTTTTCGATGCTTTAAAAGTCATTACCATTCTTGAAGCCTAAGCTAGTAGTTGTCTGTCTTTTGCAGGGAAATTTAAACTTAATTACACAAGCTTTAGCTGCCGTGGGATGTAAGATTCAAGTGATACCTGACCCAACAACCGTTCACTTCCATCTGCCTAATGGCCTCTCCGTGCAAGTGCATAGGGCATACGGCGATTTTGTTTCAGAATTAGTTGGTAAATTTCCACACGAGAAGCAGGGCATTCTCAATTTCTACGGCGATTGTTGGAAGGTTCGTGTTGATTGATGCTTACTTGGGCTGTTAATGCTACATCTAAATTGAACTCACGTTTGGTTTTGCTTGTCCTATGTTGTAAGATCTTCAATGCTCTGAACTCCCTTGAATTGAAATCTCTCGAGGAGCCAATCTACTTGTTTGGACAGTTTTTCAAGAAGCCTCTTGAATGCTTGACTCTTGGTAATTCGTTAATTGGAAAGAAATGGTTAAGTTTCTGATGTATAAGCTGCGGAAATGTGTATTATCACCATATGTTGATCGATTTGTTCTTTTTGTGTGAATCGAAATTCAGCCTATTATCTGCCACAGAATGCTGGAAACATAGCAAGAAAATACATTAAAGATCCAGAGCTTTTGTCCTTCATCGATGCTGAGGTGTGACGTTACTCTTAACATCGTTTCCCCGTAAATATTTATTCAACATTTTCATTTGCTTTTTGTTTTCAGTGTTTCATAGTAAGCACTGTCAATGCCATGCAGACTCCTATGATCAACGCAAGCATGGTCAGCCTCTTTATATAATTTTCCCCTCCATTCTTCTTTGTATTTCTCCCCTATATCCCCATCTTTTATAGTCAATCTCTTATAGGTTCTCTGTGATAGACATTTTGGTGGAATTAACTACCCAGTTGGTGGTGTCGGAGAAATTGCAAAGGCATTATCTAACGGACTGGTGAATCAAGGGAGTGAAATCCTGTATAAAGCAAATGCAACAAGCATAATCATGGAGGATGGAAAAGCTGTGAGATTTCCTCTATTTTCCTCGGTATTTTTCTAAGTCGATGAATGGAGAAAAGAAAGTAGCGCTGAGCATAAGTGGTTTGTTTCATCTTTTTTCTCTCTTTTTCCAGGTTGGCGTAAAGCTGTCCAATGGAAAACAATTCTATGCTAAAACCATAATCTCAAACGCCACTAGATGGGACACCTTCGGTTAGTTCCTTTCTTTTCCTTTCTATTGTTGAGAAGCACATTTCATGGAATCAGATCAGTATATAGTGCGACGGGGATGTAGTTTGCAACAAAAAAAGGTCATAGATCTGTCACGCATTGTTTTGTCGATGTGTTGGGTTTAAAGAAAATTTGCAATGCGACGATGTTTACTAGTGAAATCATCAATCAAATTAACCAACATACTTAGTTTAAGTGTTGAAAAACATATGCATTTCGATCAGGGAAGCTCCTAAAGAAGGAGGAATTGCCAGAAGAAGAGAAGAGATTCCAAGAGGCATATGTGAAAGCGCCGTCATTTCTCTCTATTCATATGGGGATTAAAGCCGACGTTCTGCCAACCGATACGGATTGCCACCATTTTATTTTAGAGGCATGCATTCTGATTTTATTTTTCTTTTTATTTTTGATCATTCGTATATTTAATCATCCAACGAAATACTTAGGACGATTGGGAAAATTTGGAGAAGCCTTACGGAAGTATATTCTTGAGCATCCCAACGGTTCTTGATAAATCATTAGCCCCCGAAGGAAGTCACATCCTTCACATCTTCACCACTTCTTCGATCGAAGATTGGGAGGTATCGACTGTACTACACTTATTTCGATTTCACGATTGTAAATAAGAAAAGCATTTTCTTTTCTATTATAGGGTTTGTCTCGGAAAGATTACGAAGCAAAGAAGGAACTCGTGGCCGGAAAAATAATTGAAAGGCTCGAGAATAAATTATTCCCTGGACTTAAGTCTGGTATCATCTTCAAGGAGGTTTGTGACATTACAACACAATTATTTTCCTAGTTAGTTAACTAACTATGCAATGATTTTATCCTATGATCAGTTGTTAGAAAAAAGTTTTTATTAAAATGAGACGAGACTACAAACAAACAGGTTGGGACACCGAAGACACACAGGAGATATCTGGCTCGAGATAGCGGTACATATGGTCCAATGCCTCGAAGCATTCCTAAGGGCTTATTGGGAATGCCATTCAACACAACGGTAGGATATAAAAGAAATATTTTACTCTTTTTTTTCATCTTTTCCAAGTTACCATAGCACATCGAAGATTGATTTTTTTGTTTTATTTTTTGTTCTGCATTTAGGCTGTGGATGGTCTGTATTGCGTTGGAGATAGTTGCTTCCCGGGGCAAGGGGTTATAGCAGTTGCCTTCTCGGGGGTTATGTGTGCCCATCGAGTCGCAGCTGATTTAGGTAATAAAATTTCAAACAGTTCGTTAACTGTACTATACAATGAATTATATTTGTGTTGTAGGATTTGAAAAGAAGAATTCCATGCTTGATAGTGGACTACTTAAGTTGCTCGGTTGGTTAAGGACGCTTGCATAAACTATATATTAGCCACTACTCAGGGGATTTGAGGTAGGTAGGTGAAGGTCATTCATCGAAACTGTATCTTTTCTTTATATATGTCTTGTAAAATCGTTTTTTGTTGAACGGTGTAACATCGTTTTTCGTTCAACGTTAACCACCAATGATTGAACGATCAGTAGTTACTCAACCATTTATGAACATATCACAGCACAGTTGATTCTCTAGTTTTTTTTTTTTTTCCAAACAGTTGATTCTCCAGTTACATGCAGTTCAGGAAACAAGATGTGCGTGGCTCTCTAAAAGCTTAATAACAACTTCCACAACACATTCATAATCATCTCTCATTTTTCAAGAAAGGTTACCACAGCCCTACCCATTTTGGTACGACACGTCATCGCAAATCCAAATTCTCGACAAGTACTAAAAAATCCATGGAGTTGGGTTACTTGGTAGGGAAGAATAGACCTTCAGAATATACTGAAAGGCATGGTTTTCTCACACCCTTTATTTTCTCGAAGCGCCATTTATTGCATCATTGCTACTAAATTAGTTGTAGTCATAATGACCATCCTGAGAACTGAGACAATCTGCGGAATCATAAGCTTATTTTCCTTCTTCTGAATCTTATATATATAGAGGTTTGCTATGGTACACAACCACGGTGAGCAACAACCGTTAATACCATAGCTAATTTCGCAATTATAATTATTTTTCTCCCATTCCGGTACCGCCGTCACCTCCGCCGCACCTCTAAGCTCCCTCGTCACTTCCGTTATCCATCTTCCACGCACTGATTTATAAAAAAATCATCATCTCAGCTATGTACGAGAAAATTACAGTATACTATGAATTTTAATAAATCAGTGCGTGGAAGATGGACATTGAAGGTTACGAATGAGCTGAGAGGTGCGGCGGAGGTGATGGCGATGCCGGAGTGGGAGAAAAAGAACAATAGTTGCGAAATCAGCTATGGTACTCATGATGGTTGCTCACCGTGGTTGTACACCACTTCATACATTATCTTGATCAGCTTCACGCATCCTTCTGGTGAACCATAAAACCTATCGGGTCATTTGCCCAACTAATGAACGCAGTAGCGATGACGAACGATGAAAGCGATTAAGTCCTACAAAAGAATCAGACATGACTACTATTGATACCAAAATCTTCAAGGTTCGACAGACAGACAGCAAATTTCGGGACCAAAGAGATCCTTCAAGATATTTAAGATTTGAAAAACGTAAGATGATCTAAACAAAAGATTAGGGGATAAAACCTAAAATGGTCCCTGATGTTTACCCTGTGAACCAATTTAGTCACCGATGTTTCGCGTGAACCAATTTAGTCCCCGATGTTATCGAAAATAAACCAAATTGGTCCCTCCGTCAATCCGACCGTCAATTTAGACGGCGATGGTATTTGCGACGGCATTAGCAACGGAATATCCGTCGCTAAATGAAAAAGTGAAAAAATAATAAATTAAATATTAAAAATAAGGAAAAAATCCAAAAAAATGAAAAAAATTCAAAAAATAGATAAACAATTAAAAAAAGTGAATATTACTAAAATATTAAATAAAAAATAAATAGTAATAATAAATAAAAAATAATAAAAGTAAAATAAAAAACTAAAATTAAAATAAAAAATGATAAATTAAACATTAAAAATGAGGAAAAAATCGAAAAAAAAGGAAAAACAATTCAAAAAAAAGAGTACAAAATCATAAAAAAGAGAATATTACTAATAAAATAAAAAATAAATAATAATAAAATATAAAATATAATAAAAAAGTAAAATAAAAAAACTAAGATTAAAATAAAAAATGATAAATATAAATTTAAGATTTAAAAAACGTAAAAATAAAATATATTTATTATTAAAAATTAAATAAAAAGGAAAAACAAAAGTAAGGACTGAGAATTATCGTCAATTAATTGGGACAAAGACGAGATCGGGAATAAAATAAAATATAAATTCTCGACCATAGCCGTTAACTAGACAAAGACGAGATCGGGAATCATCGTCAATTAATCGTGATAATGTTAAAAAAATTCGAGAACTGCGACGTCGATGCAATCACCCTGTATATTTGTTAAAAAAAATTCAAGAACTGTGACGATTATATCCTTATTAACTTTGCAGGGACCGTCTTCGTAAACTTTTAGAGGCATTTTTTATCCTCAATTTTGTTTTTCCTTTTTATTTATTTATTAATAAATAAATATATTTTATTTTTTTACTTTTTTAAATCTTAAATTTATATTTATCATTTTTTATTTATTTAGTTTTTTATTTTACTTTTATTATTATTTATTTTTTATTTTTTTATTCTTTTGTTTAATTTATTAGTAATATATATTTTTTAATTTTACTTCCATTTGAATTTTTTTTTCCTTTTTGTGGATTTTTCCTCATTTTTAAAATTTAGTTTTATCATTTTCTATTTTAATTTTAGTTTTGCATTTTACTTTTTATTATTTTTTATTATTATTTATTTTTTTATTTAATTTATTAGTAATATTCACTTTTTTTTTTGAATTTGTGCTCTATTTTTTGATTTTTTTTCCTTTTTTGGATTTTTCCTCATTTTTAGTGTTTAATTTATCATTTTTATTTAATTTTTAGTTTTCTATTTTACTTCTATTATTTTTTATATTTTATTAATATTTATTTTTTATTTTTCTTATAGTAATATTCTCTTTTTAATTGTTTACACTATTTTTTGAATTTTTTTCCTTTTTTTGGATTTTTTTTCTTATTTTTAATATTTAATTTATTATCTTTTTCACTGTTTCATTTAGCGACGGAATATCCGTCGCTAATGCCGTCGCAAATACCAGCGCCGTCTAAATTGACGGTCGGATTGACGGAGGGACCAATTTGGTTCATTTTCAATAACATCGGGGACTAAATTGGTCCACGCGAAACATCGGGGACTAAATTGGTTTACAGGATAAACATCGGGGACCATTTTATGTTTTATCCCAAAGATTAGTGTAAGAATAGAGAAAGTGAGAGCACTACTTTTCAATATGTTCTTTTCATAACTAGGCAGCCAATATTCTGAGATCGATTGCTTTGTTGATTGTTGTGTGTGGCACAACATTATAACGTACATCCATAATAATTCAAACACGGAAATCAGCTTTCTCATGTAAGTAAAAAATGGTGGTACATTGCACAGCCAACAACTAGGCAGGCTACTCAAAATCATTGCAGTAACAATATGAAGCAGCTAAACTAGTACAACAGTATTTCCTACTACTAAATGAAAGAAAAAATAATCAATCGAGCAATAATCATTTCCTCAAGGAAGAAAGACCTTATAGTAGTTGGCAGAAACTTCACAGTTTTGAAGTCAGCTCTTAATCAGATGAATGTGCCCTAAAAAGAAAATTTGAAGGCACCAACCTGCGAATCAGTCACTGTGTCCCAGAAAGAATGCTTTTCTCGATGCTGTTTCCTTTTCTCAGCTGCTTTACGCATCAAGTGATCAATGGTCCCGGGCAGCGACTCTTCGATCGCCTTCTCAAATTTCTCATGCAATTTCACTCTGTCTTTTGTTCCCGACACAATCTCGCTCGCATTGGGACTCTTTAGAAATTCCAGAACATTCAATAGATTTCTCCTGCAACACCAAAAAAGAGTTACAACTCTCATTCTTCATGTAAAATCAGACTAGCATAAAAGATACATTCTAAACATGCTTTAAGGATTGCCTAACTCATACTTCCATGTTCTAACACAATCAAGAAACGGATAAACTATACCTGCTCACATAATTCTGCGTAATAGCTACAGAATCTTCGAGATTGATGACCAAATGCCACCACCCGTTAGGCACGAATATCACTTCGCCAGCTTTACAAACACATTCGATCGGTCTCTTCTGCCAATTCTTCGTATCGTTATAAAAGTTCATGAACCACTCTATTATAGAAACGGGACAAGCCACCTCAGAACCATCTGGGCTCGGGTGCACCCCAGGCGGGACCACATCAGGCGGAAAAAGAACCCATTTCTTGGACCCTCTAATGACCGCATTCCAAGCAGAGGTCGAGTTAGGGTCGATGTGAAAGGACGAGCCTGACCCTGCTGGTCCAATGATGATCCATCTATAATCAGGCCTGTCGTTTCCCAACACGCTGAAAAGATCCTCGTTAAAGTATTTGGGGACTTTATAATCCATTTCCAACTGAGGAACCTTCTCGGCGAATTTAGGGTCGAAAAGGTACAACGGCCTTTCTTCCTTAACCTGATCGGCGTATCTGAAGTAGTTCTTCAGTTTCATCTCCACAGGCCCAATTGCAAATCGAGTGTCTCCGCATACGTTGATTAGATATTCCCTATCCCATTTGTCCGTAGCAGGCCAGCCATCTAAACAACCTTCCAATAACACTGGTTTATTAGGCTCTTCGAAGCTTGACACGAACTCATCGATGGAAATATCCCTTCTCCTTGCAATGTTATCCCTTTCAAGCCACTCGCTTTTCATCTCAAGGTTAGCACAAAGCCAGCTTTGGAACAGGTAATCGGAGTAAAAATCCCCAACTTTGATACCACAACCCAGGTTACCAATGCCAACGTAAGTATCTTTCCAAGAGCCTTCAAACGAGAAATCGCCTTTACAAGTTTCCAACACAAGGTTCCTCCAAAGAGGCTCGTGACTGCAGAAAACATAGAGAGATCTGCTGACAGTCGACAGAACTCCCAAATGGGTCCCACTCAAGAGCCCAAGAATATCAAGAACGAGCTCGTCTGTTAGGGTTTGTAAGTTACCTAAGCCGATGTTTCTTGAATTGACGTTTGAGGAGCTGAAGTAGAGATTTCCAAGAGGTTGGACTCCGTGAGAACGAGATTGAGCTGAGCGTTTGAGGCTGAAATTACCGTCTTGCGTTTCATCTTCTTCAATGTGTGTAGGGACATCTGGGAATTTCTCCGATGTGTATGATTGTTCGTGATTTTTGCGAACAAGTTTGGATTTTTCCGTAGAGGTGGTTGGCTTTTTGTAGATAGATTTGTGGGCTTTTCTTCTTTTCCTGATTAGTGGTTTGAAAAGCAAGTTCTTTGATGTAAGCATCGAGCCGTCGGTGGCCGGAGGTTGATCTAACGGCACCAAAGGAAAACGTAGCTATGGTACTACTTGGAACGAAGGGTTTTAAGGCAGAATTCGCCAAATAAGCTTTGTCCAACACTTGTAGTTAGTACCGTCAAAGAACGCTCGATTTTCGACGTCAACGTTCCTGCAGGATTCGGAAAATATATTTTTCTATTTTTAATAATATTTATATAATTTTTTCAACTATATACTATAATTAAAATTATTTTTTATATAAAAAAATTTTATTTTTGAATTTCTGATTATTTAAGTATTTTAAACCCAATTTTGGTAATTAAGGGTTTTTTAATTAAAATAAAGCTACTTTAACCCAAAATTAATAAAATAGGGTTTCTTCCGTAAAAATTAAAAAAATCGAGCAAAACGCATTCATTAAACGCAACATAGCGGCTAATAGCCGCTACGCGAGGCCATTTCTGGCCCAGCATTAGCGGCCGTCGCGTTTATTGGGCGCGACGTCGCGTTTAATGGGCGTGGCGCGTTGACGCAGACCACGATCAGACATCGATGGGACGGCCCATATGCGATGTTCGCGTAATTGGCTATCGTCGCGCTTAATGGACGCGTCGTCGCGGCCATTGGCAGCGATGCCGTCCTTAATACGCGCGACGATTTCCCTTATTTAAGCCGCTCGAAATTGAGTTGATAATTCATAAAATTTCATACATATCCAATATGGTGTCTAGAAAAATTCAAATAGTTGTCTATTAAGGCGGTGAAATCAATACACGAATCAAACACCATTCGATATAGTCTTCAACCCATCGGTTATCGACGAATTTATTGCAAAACCAATTTCGATCAATTTTTTAGTATGTTGTACGACATGACTTCAGTCGACAGCAATTTCTTTTTAATCGTTCGGGTGAAGACGAATATTATCAACACTCTCGACTGTATCATAATCTCCTACTAATGTCTAGTGATGCCGACCTCGCATACTTCTTGGATCCTGATGCCGAACTCGATTACATTGAGGTCTTAGTCGAGGCAACTGAGATCGTTCAGTTCAATCGCAACGTAAATGCTCTCGAGGAGTACACGAATCCCGCGCCGATGGATTCGTTTCCTGACATTACATCAGTTACTGAAGGATTGACAAATATTTCGTTCGCCCCTCACGAAGATTTACCTTCGAGTAGTCGTTGCGTTCCTACTAGTTCGACGGTGGCACAGCCTTAGATCGTTCATGACGTCGCCCAAGATAGTGACGTCAGTGACTCTGAAGCTGATGACGAGGGTGGAGCACTAGACGATTTTTCAGATCCCCAGATGACGACAATGATAATAACGATGAACCAATGGCAAGTGAACCAGAAGAGAACCGAGCATTATACCAGTCGGTGCCGTTTAATACCACATATCAAAACACTCCACCAGAAGTTGAAGAAACTGGTGGTGATTTTTACGATAGGACGACCCAGCATTTTTCGTAGGTATGACGTTTAATATCAAAGAACATTCGAAATATGCTGTTAACAATTACCATTTGAAGGTTGTTAGACGTGAGTACCACGTGACCGAAAGTAATAGAACCGCATGGAGCGTGAGATGCAATCACAGCGACGACTGTAATTGGAAATTGCGAGCAGTCTTCAAACCGCAAAGTTTTTTTTGGAAGGTCACGAGATACGGAGGACCTCACACATGCTTCACGCACGAGTTGGTCAGCACGCATCGCAATGTTTCGCGTAATGAAATTGCGAGAATATTAATCCAAAACGGTGAAGAACGACCTTCAGTATTTACCCAAAAATGTGCAACAGCTCGTAAAGGATACTTTTGGATACGACATCCCGTACATTCAAGCATGACATGGACGTAAGAGAGGTTCTTGAACTTGCTTAATGTTCATGTATTCGAATGCCTAATATCAGATCGCCAACCAGGTATTTTACTTAAAAATAGATCAAGTTGTTGGTTTTTTTCATTTTACTAAAATTAGTTCATGTTACCTACGAACTGTAATGCAGGTTTACTATCCGCAGTAGAATAGCTCGAAGCTTATAGGTCTCCACATGGAGTGCATCGTTACTGTTTATGTCACGTCGTATCAAATTTTAATAAGGAGTTCAAAGACAGTGACCTAAAAAAATTGTGCCACAGAGCAGGGATGGCGCATACGGTGGAATAATTCAAACGGATCACGGAGCATCTTAAGAGTCTGCGCGAAGAAGATTACGATTGGTTGCGCGAGATTGATCGAGAAAAGTGGACATTTGCTTACGATGGTGAGCTTAGGTGTGGTTTAATGACGACGAACATCTCAGAAGCACTTAATGCTGTGTTCAAAGGGGCTCGCTTACAGCCTCCAAAAGTGATAGTCGACTTCAGATTCCATCGATGTACCGCATACTTTCGTGATAGGTATCAACAAACAGCTGCGACGATGGAGAGTTCTGAAACCGAATGGTCTCCTTATGCGTGGAGGATGTTAGTGACTAGTCAAATGCCTCATTCGGCCATTTCGTAACTGCATTTGACCCGCGAATGCAAACAGCAGAGGTGTATACTTCAACATCGGTGACTCAAAGAAAACATGTAGTGACATTCAAGGAAGAACGTGCACTTGTGGAAAATGGGACACCCACCATGTTCTCATGCGCAGGCAGCGTGCCGCCAGTGGAATGTTACTAGCACAATTGCTCCTTTCTACAGTAAAGTAGCATACGTTCAGTCATATCAGGGAACGTTTCATCCACTGTTTGACGAGCGATACTTGGGAGCCTACTGATTTTTCGCTTGTACATAACGAAGACCGACGTGACAGAAGAGGACCGGGTAGGCCAAACAACTCGTATTTGCAACGAAATGGATCAGGGTAGCTCAAGTCGGAAACAGCGTCAGAGAGGTCATGGACGTTGATTGTCAGTTTTCTATGTTGGTTGATATAGTAACGAATATATATAAGTATTTTGAAGTAATATCATCGATTTACGACTAAAAAAGTTGTTAGAAAAATTAAACACAAATAAAAAACCATCGAATCAGGCCCGCGATATGCTCGTTTTCGCCATATGACGTCATCGTCGCGGTTAATAGCCGCGGCGTCGCGCTTAATAAGAGCTTTTGCCCTATTTTGTTAATTTTTCGCAAAATACTCCTCTTGTATTAATTTTCATTAAAAATGCCATTATTTTATTTAAAAAGCCAATTCAAGGATACCAAATTACATTTCATAAAACCTTCAGGGGTACCAGCCGGAATCGGAAAAAACTTCGGGTACCAACTGAAAAGTCATAAACACGGGGTACCAGATGGAATTTTCCTTAATTTTATGACGACTAGTTCTTCGATTAGGGTGCCAGCCCATGGCAAACTTATTTAGTTTATTTTAGAAAAAACTGGGCAAGATTGTGGGAAGCAAAAAAAGATTTATGGGTACTATTTTGGTGGCTCTAATTACAGTTCGGAGTTATTAATGACAAAATCGTAAGGTAAAAAGGCGTCTCCTTGTGGAATGAACAAACAAATATCCCTAATCAAATGGGCATTAACTAACTTTACGCCCGAAATAAATCACATAATAGCAAAGGCAATAATAACACTAATGAAGTCCGACTCTGAAATTTTGTCATTCGAAATAATTACCCATCTACGGATTCCGTACCCTTATTTCTGTCTCAACCGACAACAGATTGCTACGTATGTACATATCCTCACAACTCATCAATCACACAGCGCTAGTCCTGCAAAAGAAATACGACCTTAAATTTAGACAATAAAAAAAGATTAGAAAATGGAACTGCAGCGTAATTTCATCGTGATGTGATGAAAGTACAAAACAAAGGCATACCAGGCTATCGCGTAACCTTATGATGCATCGACTGAGCGACCCCTTGGTCGAAGCCCCTTCTCCATTAGACAAGAAGCCGACGGTCATGTCATCGCAGAAAACCCTCATCCCGTCCGACTTGAGCACTGAAGTGTGGGTCGAGAAGTTTGCGTTCATCGTCAGACGAATCCCAAACTTGACCTCTCCCTCTCCTCTGTTCCAATCCGCCGCGAGCGAGGGCAAGCTCCACGCCAGCATGTCGCTGTCTATCATCTTCACGTCCCCCGCGACGATGCTGAAATTGGCGTCCACAGTCTGTCTTTTCTCGGCCTCGATAGTCTGAGGCCGAGACATACCAAGGATTATTCCTTTGTACATTATCAGAGACCTCACATGCTCGAACCTCACGCATAGCTCCGCGTTCGCATTTAGGACGGATAGGTCGGCCTCCCACGACCCTTGGAAGTTGGTCTCGTTGGCCGAGAAGTTCGACACCTTCAAAGACCTTGTTCAAAATATGATGGTTAAATTGCATATAACACATCCGTGTTCTAAGAAATTAAACACCGGCTCCGTTTGGTTTACGGATTTTGACGTAGAAAAGAAAAGAAAAAGTGGAATGGTACGACACGTGAAGTGTAATGTACAATGATTCAATGCGTATGACCATACTTTTCTTTTCTTTTCCGCACCGAATTCCGCGGGCCAAATGCACCACAAAACTCATACGATTTGTAAATTGCATAAAAAACACTATTCTGCTCTATCTAATCATGCGCTTTTTATATTTACACCAGCGGCGGAGCCACCCTTGTGCTAGTGGGGGTGCATGTTCTCCACTGGATAATTTTATTTTCCTTTATAATTTCCTAATAGAAAATATTTCTAAATTATTTCATATAATATAAGAAAACGCCCCCACTGAAACACGTAATTATTAATACAAGGAAAGAAGAAATTACACGCACACACATATATATATATATATATAAATTGGATCGCCGTGAAATAGCCACCATTGATTTACACCCCCTAATTGCATGGAAAGTGGTAAGCTTAGACAACCAACACCAGGGCTGCTAAGTTTAGACGACAAGGTACACTGTTAAGTTTAAACAACATCGGGAATATTGTGCTATGTTTAAACAAGCCAAGAGAGTTTCTAGCAATAATAATAAAACAAAAGCTTAACGACAATAACTTGCATTTCAGCATATCAACATTGGGTGTTTATACTTAAAATTAAGCAAGACACACGTCTAACTTTTTTATTTCTATTTAACAGATATGTAAAAAGCGAGTCAAGATCCCGTCTGCAGACGTGTTTTTGTTTTCTTTTTTTTTTTTGTACCTGACGGTGAACTCGGGCATGTGGGTGCCGAAGAGGAACCACATGATGAGGCTCATTAGGCACATGGCGGAGAGTAGGACTAGGAAGAGGATGAGCATTATTCGAGTGAATGAGGCAGACTGAGCGTGCTCATACCCGAGGTGGCTGTAGGTGTTCAGATACGGTGGTTGGGGACGCTGGAAAGAGGGCAGTGGCGGCGGCGGCGGTTGTGCTTTGTTATTGTACGTGTACTCCGGCATCGCGGGATACCCTAACACCACTCTCTGTTTTTTTTCGTCCAATTCATCCGAAGTTGGCAGATGATAGGTTCCCATGGCTTCCAATTAATATCGAGGAATTAGATTAAGAGTTTCAAGAACTTGTCGTTCGAAACAAATTTTGTTTTTTTTTTGTTTTTTTTTTTGCTTAGTTATTGGAGGAGCAATAGTATAATGATCAGAAGTTGGATATGAACATGGCGCTCAACGTGATGTTTGGTAGTTTTGAGTGGATCATTTGTTTTGGCAATTATAACGTACTGTGTGATAATGTTGCATGAGCAGAGAAATCAGGTTTCCCTATGGATTGATTGTTAGTGAATTGTGTGTGTTTGTATTTTTGGATGGTATGTTTACTAAACATAGGAATTCGGTTTATTATGCAAGAAAACGATTTCTATTTAGTTACGTAGCTTATTTATAAATAAATGGGCAATGTTGGAAGGTTCTTTCAAGATGTTCGCGATGCTTTCGTAAATGTGGCAAATATCTACGGTACTTATTTCCCGCGAGAAATGGAAGATAGAGCCAAATATCTCACATTAAAATAGCGATGTACGGTGATAAGTTAGGACTTTAATTACATTTATAGCCATAATGCTTGCGTTACTCGATCATTAGACATGTAAATACCATTTATGCTATTTATCACGTTTAGTAGGCCTCATCAAGGCAAAAAGAACCCAAAAAGACAAGTTCCAAACCTGAACAAGCGAATCCGACAAAGTGAACTTAGACCCACGGCCGTGGAAGACCTAGCTGCTGGCCGTAGGCGCTTTCCACCAAGCCCACGACCGTGGTGATCATATGCCCACGGCCCTGGAGACTTGGGAAGTAGGTCGTGCGTGCCTCTCAAGCTCTCTGCTCGAGGCCCACGGCCATGGATGACTATGCACGAGGCCGTGAGCACCACTAGAGCTCTCTGCTCTATGCCCACGACCTTGGACTAGCACGAAGCCATGAAGACTTTCCTTAGCCCTTTGCACGAGCACCATGGCCGTGGAGAAGTCATCAAGAGGCTGTGGTTGATAACCAAACTCTCTGCCCGTGATACATGGCCGTGGAAAATCAAGGACGAGGTCGTGCCAGACTTGTCTGGTCTCTACCCGAAGCTCACGGTCGTGGGAGCCCAAGCACGTGGCCATGGGTAGCTCTACAAGGCCAAAATATCATTTCCTGTAAGTCCCACGGCAGTGGGCACCCTTGCAAGAGGTTGTGGGCAGTGCATATCTTCCTTAGATCAAATGCAATTCTGTATGCTCATTTACTTTTGATACTTCCATTATATACCGACTAGACTCGTACTATCAACCTTGTGGGTGCCCATGCATGGGACTCTGTAGCACTTTTGTATATATATGTGTGTGCCTGTACATGACTCTGTCATCCCCCGATTTGTAGGGACGTAACCGTAGCATCCATATATGTCATCCGAAGTCATATCAGTCAACGGGTTCTCTTTTCATTATATATATATATATATGCAAATGATGTACGGATGACCTTGCATGACACATATATCATAAATCTATCAAGTCGCATATATCACATAAGAACACGTTGTAGCAATATAAATCAAGTCAATCCTATATAGCACATATACCACGAAGTCATTTGTAATGTCCCGTCCCATACCGGGTGTCACTGTAGCATGAGTCCCTACCGGGACTAGTGGGATTGGAGCCACCACACTCCGACTAATAGTCTGGCCCCACTGTACCACGATTTAACCTTTCAGTGTGCTTCGTCCTCGCTCACACGTACCCTGGGCAAACTTCTCAGGGGGTCACCATCCCTAGATTGCCCAACGTCAAGCACGCTTAACTTCGGAGTTTCTATAGCTGGACTCCCGAAAAGGTAGGTAGACCTTGGTGATATGAGTAGTACTATCAATTATCTTATAGATTTTTAGCCTGACACGCCCATACATTGTCAGTCTCAGGATTCCCTCTCATTCGGGTGTCGGATCGGTTCATTCATGTACCCTATCGCCTAGAAGCATGCTAGGAGTCGCTCCTTGTCCGTGCCCCTCTATGGCACCGGCAATCACTCCCACCCTCTCGGCCTCGGGCGTCACATGCCCACCAACTTCCGCCTGGTTCGTCCCTGAACCAGCACCGTACTGCGAGTGGGTTGTGCTCTGATACCACCTGTAAGGTCCCGTCCGACCGGGTGTCACTGTAGCATCGGTCCCTACCGGGACCAGTGGGGTTGGGCCCACCACATTCCGACTGATAGTCTGGCCCCACTGTACCACCATTTAACCTTTTAACGTGCTTCGTCCTTGCTCACACGTATCCTGGACAAACTTCCCAGGGGGTTACCCATCCCTAGATTTCCCTAAGTCAAGCACGCTTAACTTCGGAGTTTCTATAGATGGACTCCCGAAAAGGTAGGTCGACCTTAGTGATATGAGTAGTACTATCAATTCTCTTATACGATTCTTAGCCTGACATGCCCATACATTGTCAGTCTCAGGATCCCCTCTCATTCGGGTGTGGGTTCATTCATGTGCCCCTTCGCCTAGAAGCCTGCCAGGAGCCGCTCCTTGTCCGTTCCCCTCTATGGCACCGGCGATCACTCCCTGCCCTCTTCGGCCCCGGGCGTCACATAATTGATCTCAATTCACATATAGCACATAAAATACATGTTGCATATCATACTCGCAAATTTAGCTTGAAGTCCCCGTTCGTTACTCGACCTTGTCCTTGCCTTTTCTTCCGACTCCTGACCTGTATATGTGTGATATACATGCTTTAATACGTGATCATGTCTTTATTTAACCATTTCAATATACTAGACTCTCTACTTGAAAAGTTATATTTACTTGGTATCGAAAACTTTGCTAAGTTATGTGACTGTATGCATTTTCAAATTTCCTAAGTGCTGAAAAGTTCATGTTTTGAAAATAGGATATCGAAAATATGTAAGTTCGAAAATCAGCTGAACATCGAAATCTTGTTGAGTATCGAAAATCTGTTTCGAATATGACTTATTATGAAAATTACTTTGTTTCGAAAATTGGAAAGATTTCGAAAATTTTAACCTGTTGCGGAAGTTAAATTCGAAAATTTCTTTCGAAAATCTCGAAATGGACTGGTTCTGAAATCAATTTTAGCCCGCGAAGAGCCCTCAGTCTCTCTCAAAATCGGCCCGCAAAAATCATTTGGCCCGCAAAAATCAATTTTGGCCAAATGCTATCTCTTATGCGAAAATCTTTTTGGCCCGTGAATTTGAATTGCGAAAACTTTATAAAATCCCCAAAACTTTTATAGTTGTAAAAATCTATATGTTACGAAAATCTCATGTATTGCGAAAGTCGTTATACTTCGAAATTAACTCTCAAAAACATGTTTCGAAAATCAAATAAATACCTTACGAAATTACACTCTTTCGAAAATAATTCTCGAAAGAGGTTTGCGAAACTTATTTTGAAAATCCTAAAACATCATCAAACCTATCTTTCGAAAATCATAATTCTAACTTTTTGAAATTCATCCTAAAACAGTAAATATTTCGAAGATCTTCAAAACCCTCAAGAACAATAAATATTCAAAAATTATCAAAACTCATATATCATCATAATTTCCTTTGAAAATTAACCAAAACCCAGAAAACCGTACACTCAAAAACATCAGCCCGCATGAGCATTTTCATATTTTGAGGATATTAAATAAAAGTTACGTCACACGTGTCGTAATGAGAGCGAACCTACATTTCCTTAGTAATATAAGATATAATGAGAGCAAACCTACATTTTTTAGTAATATAAGATATATATATATATATAAAGAGAGAGAGAGGGGGGGAGGGGGGGAGAGATTAGGGGTTGTTTTAGTACTAATAATATATGCGTGGAGCATAGTAAAACATGTATATTGGTGTCTAGCAAATTTTACAGTATTACCCGTTAACAACAAAGATAAAACTTTCTAGGGAGTCCTCAATTTCATTCTCTTATAAACAAAATGTTAGATGTGACCTTTTTTGGACACATGTGGTGTGGGAAAGGCATCTTCACGTGGGTAAAGAAAAGGCAAAAGGAAGAATACTATTCATTTGTCAGGCACCAAACACTTTGGTCAAAGAAGAATGCAAAGAAGCTGCGTCGTTATAATTATTCAAAAGGGATGGCTGCTTTTCTTCTTCAGTTCATATGGAAATTCAGTACGATGCCCCATCTATAAATAGATATCATTCGACGAAGAGGAAAATTGCCTCAGGCCACAGATAACCACCACAACATCAGATCTTCGTCTTCTCCGATTATTTTTGTAGCCTACTTCTAATATTGTTGTAGTGCTTTTGTACCACGTCAGTGTACGTGTTTGTAATCTCTCCACATAATAAAGAAGTTCTACCCTGTGGCCCGTGGACGTAGGTCATTCTGACCGAACCACGTAAATCTCGTGTCACTGTCCAAATTTATTTTTCGTCTCATTTATTTATTATCGTCATTTTTTGGGAAAAATAATTATCGGGGATTTCCGCATATCCTAACAAATTGGTATCAGAGCCAACCCGATATATTTTTTAGCCACCATGACGATAACAAAAATGTCAATCGAAAAGTTTGACAGAAATGTCAACTTTGCGATGTGGAGTCTCAAGATGGAGGCCATACTCATTCAAGACGGTTGCGAGGTGGCGCTTGAAGGCGCAAAGAAGAAACCAACCGAAATGAAGGACGATCAATTTAATGAATTGGACAAGAAAGCCAGATCGGCTATTATCTTAAATCTCTCTTACGAGGTTTTACAAGAAGTTGCCACGGAGACGACGGCCATGGGTATGTGGGATGCATTAAAAGCTATCTACATGAAGAAGACTAAGGAGAATCGGCTTTATTTAAAGCAGAAGCTTTACAGTATGAAAATGATGGAAGGTACTTCTATTCTTTCGCATATCGATAAATTCGATTCTATCATTATTGATTTGGCGAACGTAGAAGTCAAAGTGACAGACGAAGATCAGGCCATAATATTGTTGTGTTCCCTTCCCTCGTCTTTAAAGCATTTTCGTGACACTATTATATATGGAAAAGATACGATATCATATTCTAGTGTCAAATCAGCTTTACAATCGAAAGAACAGATAGACAGGGATATTACGGGAGAAACAAGTGGTAGCCAGGCAGAAGGCCTGTTTGAACGGGAAGACCAGAACGTAGAGACGCTGAAAATAGCAGATCTAAAGAAAGGTCAAAATCCATGGAACTATTGTTACAGGTTCCGCTGCAGTTTCGACATCCCCGGAGGATGATACCACGCGATTATGGCATATGCGACTTGGACACATGGGAGAAAAAGGCTTAACCATTTTAAGCAAACGGGGCCTACTTTGTGGTCAAAGTACTGGTAAGATGGACTTTTGCGAACATTGTATTTTTGGAAAGCAGAAACGAGTCAGCTTCAATTCGCCAGCTGTCCACAGGACGAAAGGTACTTTGGACTATGTTCATTCTGATGTATGGGGTCCTTCTCGTGTTCCGTCCAAAGGTGGTGCAAGATACATGTTGACTTTCATTGATGATTTTTCAAGGAAAGTCTGGGTCTATTTTCTTAAACAGAAGAGTGATGTTTTCCAAACGTTTAAACAATGGAAAGCTTTGATTGAAAAGCAGACAGGAAAACAGATCAAGCGGTTGCGGACAGATAATGGCTTAGAATTTTGCGGAAGCGAGTTCAACGAATTCTGCAAGAATGAAGGAATTGCTCGACATCACACTATTCGAATGACGCCTCAACAAAATGGTGTTGCCAAGCGCATGAACCGGACTCTTTTAGAGAGAGCTCGATGTATGATCTCCAACGCAGGGTTGACAAATGATTTTTGGGCTGAAGCTATCGCCGCAGCATGTTATATTGTCAACCGCTCACCGTGTTCACCGATCAATTTCAAGACACCTGAGGAAGTATGGTCAGGTACTCCTGCTGATTACTCCAACTTAAGAATATTTGGGTGCCCAGCTTATATGCACGTAAACGAGGGAAAGTTAGAGCCTAGAGCTAAAAAGTGTATTTTTCTCGGTTACGCTTCAGGGGTGAAAGGATATAGATTATATAATACTGATCCCAAGTCACCCAAATTTATAATTAGTAGAGATGTTACATTTGACGAGTATTCTATGTTACATTCTTCGAAAGAGTCTACTGATTTTTCTAATCAAGAAAAGAAGGATAGTGTACACAGCAAGGTGGAGCTCGAGATCAACAAAGATCCTTCAGATGACCCTGCTACGAGTTCAACAGATCAAGAGGATAAGTCAGAACATGATTCAGATACTGTTGAAGATGAAAGCACCGAGCAGGAATATTCTATAGCCAGAGATAGGGAGAGACGGGAGATTCGACTACCACAGCGGTACGTGAATTTAGTTTCGTACGCTTTATCAGTGGCGCAAGAAACAGGTGGAGGCGGCGAACCTTCTACCTATTCGGAGGCAATAAGCGATGATAATTCTGATAAGTGGTTGGTAGTGATGAATGAAGAAATGGAGTCTCTGCACAAGAACGGTACGTGGATTCTTGTGCCGCCGCCGAAGAAAAAGAAAATAGTCGGATGTAAGTGGGTCTTCAAGAAGAAAGAAGGTTTATCTGGTTCTGACAATGCAAGGTATAAGGCACGATTAGTCGCGAAAGGCTATAGTCAGGTACAAGGTGTTGATTTTAATGATGTTTTCTCACCTGTTGTTAGACATAGCTCTATTCGTGTATTACTTGCATTCGTTGCTATGTATGATTTGGAGTTAGAACAGCTTGATGTCAAGACGGCATTCTTACATGGCGATTTAGATGAACAGATTTATATGAAGCAACCTGAAGGCTTCATAGTTGAAGGCAAAGAAGACCAAGTTTGTCTACTGAAGAAATCCTTATACGGATTAAAGCAGTCTCCAATGCAGTGATATAAACGGTTTGATTCTTTCATGTTGGGTCATGGTTTCTCCAGGAGCAAGTATGATAGTTGTGTTTACTTCCGAAAGTTAAATGACAGTTCGTTCATTTATCTGTTGTTATATGTTGATGACATGCTCATTGCGGCTAAGAATCTTGCAGAAATTCACCAGTTGATGGCCTTATTGAATGGTGAATTTGAAATGAAGAATTTAGGAGCAGCTAAGAAGATTCTTGGTATGGAGATTAGATGTGATAGAGGAGCTGGTAAGTTGCACCTGACCCAGGAAAGTTACCTCAGAAAGGTTTTGGAGAGATTTGGCATGAGCGATGCCAAACCAGTCAGCGCTCCTCTTGCTAGCCATTTTAGGCTAAGCGCTGCTCAGTCACCATCATCGGATGAGGAAGAAGCGTACATGGCACGAGTTCCTTACTCGAGTGCAGTCGGCAGTATTATGTATGCAATGGTATGTACACGTCCTGATATTTCACAGGCTGTTAGTGTTGTTAGCAGGTATATGGCTAATCCAGGGAAAGAACACTGGCAAGCAGTGAAGTGGATTTTCAGATACTTGAAGGGTACTCTAAGCACTTGTTTGGAGTTTGGCAGAAATAGTGATACTCTCGTTGGCTTCGTCGATTCAGACTATGCAGGTGATCTCGATAAACGACGATATCTTACTGGTTATGTATTTGTGTTGGAGGTTGTACAGTTAGCTGGAAAGCTACTCTACAGCATGTAGTGGCGTTGTCTACTACTGAAGCAGAATATATGGCGATTACTGACGCGATTAAGGAAGCATTGTGGTTGACAGGGTTATTCGGCGAATTAACTCAGAGTCAGAGAGTTATTACGATTTTCTGTGATAGTCAAAGTGCGATTCATTTGACTAAGGATCAGATGTATCACGAAAGGACTAAGCATATTGATGTCAAGTATCATTATATTCGTGATATCATTGCAGATAAAAAGGTGTTTATCAAGAAGATTAACACGAGGATAATCCTGCGGATTTGTTTACGAAAGCTCTTCTAGTTTCGAAGTTCAAGCATTGTTTGGACTTGATTGGTGTTTTAAAATTGGTGAAGTAGCCCGTCTAGGCTAATATCGGAGGGCGACAACATTATTCTAATTAAGGTCGAGTAATTTTCGAAAGCAAAAGGTCAAGGTGGAGATGTGACCTTTTTTGGACACATGTGGTGTGGGAAAGGCATCTTCACGTGGGTAAAGAAAAGGCAAAAGGAAGAATACTATTCATTTGTCAGGCACCAAACACTGGTCAAAGAAGAATGCAAAGAAGCTGCGCCGTTATAATTATTCAAAAGGGATGGCTGCTTTTCTTCTTCAGTTCATATGGAAATTCAGTACGATGCCCCATCTATAAATAGATATCATTCGACGAAGAAATTGCCTCAGGCCACAGATAACCACCACAACATCAGATCTTCGTCTTCTCCGATTATTTTCTGTAGCCTACTTCTAATATTGTTGTAGTGCTTTTGTACCACGTCAGTGTACGTGTTTGTAATCTCTCCACATAATAAAGAAGTTCTACCCTGCGGCCCGTGGACGTAGGTCATTCTGACCGAACCACGTAAATCTCGTGTCACTGTCCAAATTTATTTTTCGTCTCATTTATTTATTATCGTCATTTTTCGGGCAAAATAATCATGGGGGATTTCCGCATATCCTAACACAATGTGAATTTCAGATTTTCGAACCTCCTCATAGCCCCATGTTTTATGTGGACAACGTAAGAAAGAATAAAAAGGGCATACATGTTATGTTGTCCACCGGAAGATTGAAAAGTTGTCAAGTGCCGAAACCTATTCATTTATTACCGTTTGCATAGATAGACGTATGGTACCATTAAATTCTAAAAGTTTCGAAACTCCAAAAGCTTTCTATTGGCCACGGGATAAATCAACCATTGGAATGATACTTTGAATGAGATTAAGAGAACAAAGAAAATGGGAAACTAATCAGGCACTAAAAGTCAAAACTCAGCGGCTTGTGAAAATGTTAACAGCCACCGACGTTTAGCCAATTGGTTCGTTCTTTATAGCTTTGAACGCAAATTCCAAGTCTTCCAATTTATAAAATGTGGCTTTCATTTAGTTAGTTGAATAGGGATATATTAATTCAACTGAATCAAACTGAATTCCCTTGGTAAGCCTAAAGGTTACGTTACGTGATATAAGGAAAAAAAAGAGCTACGGATATCAAGTGAAACAGTGTATTTGATGTCATATTAAATATATAAAGTGATGGTTCATGAATTAGTCTCTACTTTTTTAGGTAAGAATTTTGGGTAGAGATGTAAAGTGTAATTTAATACCTTATTGAATGTACAAAGTCATAACTATAGAAGGATGATTTATTTTTTGTTAATTAAAGGGGTTGACTTGTTAATATTAACTATTAAGGATGAGAAAAACAATAAAATACGAGTTGACATTTTTTTATAACAGTAGAAAAATAAACAAGCATAATATAATATTCGCTTAGTCAATGAGCAAATTGCAAGTAATTAACGTGTTCTTTCTTTAGCCAGCGTGGAACGGTCAATGCCGACCATGCAATGAAAGATCGATAGCTATATGACAATTAATCAAGCACAACATTGTGTCATAAAGGCTATAGAAACATGTGTGGAATAGCGATATGACACTGATTCTATTTTAAGTATTTTTCCATTTAAATACTAAAATATGATCTCAAACATATGATTCATTACCCCTTGTGCACTACAAGTTGTCGGCCGCCAAGTGCATGCATGTCACATGAAATAAGTCAACGCAATTAGATATAATAAGGGCGGCTTTCAATATAGATTTATCATAAAAATTATGCTTTATTTAATTTATCTATTAACTTAATGTTATGTTAGTTGTCTATAACTTTAAAAACTATCTCAATATTATTATATAAATAAAACTTCAATAAATAAGAAAATACAAGTTAAAAGTCGAACTCGAAGCCCCAAGTGGCTTAGGTTGTACGTAAATACTTAAAAAAAAAAAAAAGAAATAGGCTGCACGTCATATTACCTCCGCCCACATTAGACCACAGGCATCTAAGAAAAGTCAATAGTCCAAACTCCCCAAAGTATCAAACACAGATGAAACAAAATCAAAACCCACCCATCATAGACACATTCACAGCACATAATTTTCCGTGTTGACTTTCACAAACTTTGAACCCGACGACCTAATATAAATACACGGAGTTACATTATTAATATTTACACTTATTCTCATCTTCAAACAAATTCACAAGAAGTAGTTTTCCTCTTCATCCGAACATACAAATAACTCTCTAACATCAATATCGTTTTTCCTTCCAAAAAAGTATAAAATGTCAGCGGATCAAATCGACGTTCCACCATATTATCTCTGCCCGATAAGCCTCGAAATCATGAAAGATCCCGTAACTATTACAACGGGCATTACCTACGATCGCGAGAACATCGAGAAATGGATATTCTGTCAGAAGAAGAGCTTTTGTCCCGTCACAAAGCAGGCCATCACCGAGGAACTTATCATCCCTAACATCAGTTTGAGAAGATTTATTCAGTCTTGGTGCACATTACACGAATCCCAAGGCCACCAAAGGCTTCCCACTCCCAAAGCTCCCACCACCAAAGATCAAATCTCGAAGCTCCTCAACGACATCGACGTCGAATCGAATTATCAAATCTTGGAAACCCTAGAAACCCTAAAGTCCATCGCCGCGCAAAGCTCATCTAATAGGATAGCCATGGAGAGGGCGGGCACGGTAAACTTCTTAGCCTCGTTGATTGTCGAGAAAACCCTTCGGTCAGAAAACCTTAGGATCTGCGAAGAAGCACTGGCAATAGTCCACAGCCTTCAGCAACTGTCGGATTCGAGCTTAGATTGCCTAAACAACGACGAGTTCATCGAATCCCTAACTCTAGTTACGAAATGGGGGAGCGACGAATCGCGTTCTTATTCGGTCCTTCTGCTGAAGTCAATGTTCGAAGTTGGTGACCAAACGTGCTTATCAATCTCGGGAAAGAGTTCTTCGCCGTGCTGGCTCAGATTTTCAACGATCAAATATCAAACACGTCTTCGAAGGCAGCACTCAAAGTGCTGATCAGCGCTTGCCCGTGGGGTAGAAATAGGATCAAAGCCGTCGAATCAGGAATAGTAAGCATATTGGTAGAATATCTGCTCGAATCTACGGATAAAAGGGCCAACGAAATGGCGCTCGTGGCCTTAGATTTGCTATGTCAATGTGCTGAAGGAAGAGCCGAGCTTGTCAAGCACAGTGCGGGATTAGCCATTGTTTCGAAGAAGATACTAAGGGTTTCACATCTTGCTAGTGAAAGCGCTGTTAGAATATTGCATTCGATCTCAAAATTCTCGGCGAGTCCCAAAGTGTTGCAGGAGATGCTTCGAGTTGGTGTTGTGGCCAAGCTTTATCTGGTGCTCCAAGTGAATTGCGGGCAGAAGATTAAAGAGAGAGCTAAGTCTATGCTTAAAACCCATGATAGGGCTTGGAAGAACTCACCTTGCTTACCCAAGGGTTTGGTATCTTTATATTCATCGACTTAAGATGGTTAGATCATCTAAACTGTAACTACGGTTCTGCATTTCATTTACACATCTTTTGATTTGTATAGATTTTAAATTAGAACATACTTAATAATAGGAAACTTGTATAAGGGCCCTAATTACACGTGCCAAAAGATAGCAGTATACACACAAATATGGAACGTTTTTTGATAGCTTTGATTTGTCAAACGCCTTTTAGATCATTGCCATACTACCTAACGTGGACAGAGAGTAAACTGACTAGGGCATGCTATTCCCATCCCCTGACCAACCAAACCTATTCTCATTTCCATACTAGGGCTTTTGCTTTGATTAGTTTGGATTTTTTCGATTGGGCTGATTTACTATTTCCTATCTTACACACTTTTTGAGCACGTTTACTTGGTAATGCAACGCAGTAAGGCCACATAGGTATAGTATTTAGAATATTTTGAAAAAAGATTATTTTCTCTCAAACTCACTATCAAAAGTCTCATGAACGACCATTCCATCATTACTTTCTTAAAGATACGATCTGTAATCTTCAGGGCCGACTTTGTGTAAACCAACTAAAGTAAGGAACTTTACGCCTCCAATTTGTTTCGAGGCCCAAACTCCAAAGTCTTACTTTAGTTAAATGTTGGTATGCTAGGCTTAATATTCTAAGGCAGGCTTAATATTCTAAGCCCCATTACTACAAATATATACCTATTACTTTTTTTGTTGGGTCACCGACTCACGAATATCAATTCACTAGTAGAGAATAATAAATAGGCCACGGCACTATGAGCGACAGGTTTGGAAAAACCGTCGCCCATGATAGATGCGGTGGCATTATGGTTTTTTTTTTTAAGTTTCGTTGATCATAGACGACCGGTTGTCTGACAGAAATTATTTGGGCGACATAATGAATTTGGGCGACGGTTTGTTGCGAAAAAATCGGCGCCTAACTCTTTAATTTTTTTAAAAAAATTATATTATTTCTATATGGGCGACGGTTTCTCGTCGAAACAAAAACCCGTCGCCCATTATTTTATTTTCTTAAAAAAAAAATTTAACCATGGGCGACGGTTGTTTACGTAGAAACCGTCGCCCATGTATTATTAAAAAAAATTAAAATTTATACATTATGGGCGACGGTTACGGGAATTTTTAAACAACCGTCGCCCATGGCTTATCCATCTTCTTCCCCACTTCACAAATTTCGACCGAACCAAAGAAAACGAAGGCGACGACTTTGGCGATTTCGACCCCTTTCCGACCTTTCCGAGCTTGGAGAACACGGTATGAAGTCTATTAAGCAAATCCCCTCTGTATATTTCGCGATATACGGCTTACTATTTTCGAAATTAGTAGATTTTCGAAAATTAGGGTTTCGAATTTTGAGTTTTCCGGGCTTGATTTATGCGATTTCATAGCGTATTCTTGTGTTATATTTGATTTAAGGTTGATATTGAGCTTCTTTGCCGAAATTAGATTTTTGGGTGAAGTTTGGACAATTTGGGAATTTTGGTCGAATTTGGCTACGACCTCTCCTCTCTTGGCGAATGTTTTCCGGCGACGACGACTCTTTTCCGACAATTTCGGGTTACGATATGAGATTTGTTACCTCGGTCGAAAATCTTGAATGAAGAACAGAGAAATGTTTATAGTGAGAAAGTGTTTTGCGTGTTTCTCTCTCTAGAGTAAATTGCAAGACCTTCGGTTTTTTCACTAATTTTCTCTATTCAATTGAATAGTGTACATTGCTATTTATACCTACCTATCTACTTGGTATATTTAAAATTAAATCCTACAGTATTGAATATACAATTAATGCCCCTTATTACTGGGATAACTAATAATAGAGCACAATTAAAATGTCTTCTTCTATATTCCCCTTTGTGGTCGTTTGCTCTTCAGTTCCGTTTATCCTTGTGGGGCGTAGAAAGACCACCTCAACCCCAACGATGTCTCGTAATGACGTACATGATCCCTCAGCTCGAGCCTTTCTTCAATGGCTCCGAGAAGCTCGTGCAAGAGCGTGGCTTCTTCTTCTCCGAGGTCCTCGAAAATGGTAGTCCCATCGATCTCTTCCAATCTCTATTCAATGTTTATCTTGATCAGCTTCAACGTCCCGTCGCAGAACTTGTTTACCTCAGATTTCGATCCTTAAAATTGCTAAGTAAAAATCATCTATTGTATAGTATTAATCGAAAATGTTTTGCGGTCAACAGTGATCTTCAAAATGATGATGTTCTATGAGGTTTTACGTCGTGTAAAAGGAGATCGTAGGCTCTCACGTGTTAAATTTCGTCTAAAATAGCTACTAAATTAATTGAGGGACCAAAACCATCCAAAATCGGTAACATTGGGGACTAAAAAGTGTCATCCCAGAACATGGGGGACCAGAAATACCCATGCCGCAAACATTGGGGACTAAAAATGTCATTCGCCCTTTTCCAAATTATGTAAAGAAAATTATTTTCGATTGAAAATGTTTTGTGAGAATATTGTCGAAAGTAAATGATTTAGGGAGTGTTTAAAGAAAATGTTTCAGCAAAATATCTAGCGAAAATTCGTTTATCGAAAATCTATTGCTCGCAAAAAGTTTATCGAAAAATTGTTTGATTGTAAATTTCAGACTTGAAAACTTTTGGACACGTTAGACTTGAATAGTTGACTAAACTTATTCTAGTCTTAAATTCTTGATAGAGAAGTACTTTTCGCTAAGTTTTAGTGGAGAATTAGAAGAGTCTGAAAAATTTCAGATTGTAAAACTTTTTTTTGGAGTCCCGTATACATATATATATATATATATATACACATATATAAAGGAGAATGTACAAGATGAGTGGGAGAATTACTCCACAGAGCCGACCATTAACAGGCTACCAGGGAAAACAGATCGAAAAATACATCACAATCTACCAAGCAACACTCCATAAGCGTCGTATCGCCCTCCGTAGGTCATACTTAGCAGATGTACCACTAATCCGTATGCTTATCAGGAGTCGTGATGGTCCCTCCCTCCAACGCTTGTTCCTGGCGTGCCAAATATGATATACAAGGAAGCCAACACATCACGAGAAGCTGCCTAGAACAGATCGTAAAACTTGAGATTGAAAAACTTGAAATAAAAAAAGGACAGGTTTTTCGTATTAATGGAGTACCAGTCGAATAATTTTACGCTTAGTGAAACTCAAAAATGTTAATGTTTGAGGACCGAAAAACTTATATTCAAAAATAGAGTTTCTGGCATCAAAATGGGAGCAGAACTGGCGAGAATAGTGAAATTGTCGAAAAACTTTTGTGCTTGAGAGTTACTCAAAACTGAAAAGTGAGGTATCCGAAAATTTTTCGAGCCAAATTTCCAATTGAAAAACGATCGAAGAACACGTAACAGAGAATCGAGCAAAATTACGCAAATTAAATTGAGAAACATCAAATTAAGCATGGAAATTTTGGGTACACTCGATTTGGTGTACTGAACATGAACAAACACATGATTAAACACGTTTTAAAGAAAAATCAGTCAATTTTCCCAAAATCGAACAGAGTTCATCACGCAATTGATTGAACACAGTAAATTTCGAACAGAATAAAAAATCAATCAAAATCGATGTTCTGATCGATCGAAAACAGTACGTAATTCATTCCTAATATATGATCGAGCACTATCGCAGCATTATCAACAACGAATTTAGCAGAAGCCTAAATCTGGATGAAAACAATTACGCGTGCAATTGACGATCGAAAAAAATCAAGAACATATTTCGAATCAAAACAGGCTAAATTCAATCCAAAACGATTACGACTTGCCAGATACCAATCGTTAGGTCACGATTATCAACTACAGTACATGCTAGGCATGAATTCTAGATATTCGAATGAAAACCTGAGATTTGTTACCTCGGTTGAAAATCTCCAATGAGAACACGAGGGAGAAATGTTTAGAGTGAAATAGTCCTTTGCGTGTTTCTCTCTAGAAAGTAAATTGCAAGCCTTTCGGATTTTTTTATTAATTTTCTCTATTACATTCAATATTGTATATTGCTATTTATACCTATCTATTTTGTATATTTACAATTAAATCATACACTATTGAATACATAATTAATGCCCCTAATTATAAGAATAACTAATAATAGAACACAATTAAAATGTCTTCGTCACTTTATTTCATTTAGTAAAATTTAATAACTATATTTACTTTTGCCATTTTTCACATTGTGCTTGTGACGTTTAAGCTTTTATTTTTATATTCATTATGACTCTCGTATCTCTATTTATTTTAACTTCTCTATGTCTTTTAATCACTCTCATCCTTCCTTGTTAATTGGTTGTAAACGAATTTGCATAACAAAACTTAAAGAATAAATTTCTTGTAAACTTTTTTTGTTTTTGTTTTAAGATTTTTTACTACAAGAATTGAATATCTAATTCTCAAATTGGCCTTCTATAAACTTCAAAGTGTTATTTTTTTCCGACGTCCAAATAAAGAGGAAGGTTATGTTAGATTGGCAAGTCGAACTTCATATATTATATATATACATATGTGGTGATAACTATATAAATACACAATAATAAATAAATAGCAGTCGAATACAATAAACAAAGATAAAAGCAGTCAACGATAGATGTGATCAACACCGATGATTCCATCAAGGGATATTGTACCAAATCAAATTGGTGATGATTCTCTCTTCATGAGTGTTCTTTTCTCTCTTCATGAGTGCCCTTTTTTCCCTCCGTCATGAGGTTTTTTCAAATCTTCATCCTACGAACCCACATATACGCAATTCGGATCAGATCAGACTAGGGTTGTCAACGGGGCGGGGATCTAATCCCCGTCCCCGTCCCCGCGAGGCAAACAGGGACGAAATTGTCCCCGTCCCCGCGGGAAAAAACTCCCCCCGTCCCCACCCCGCGGGGGTAGAATAGCGGGGATTCCCTGGGCCCTCCCCAGCCCATTGACAACACATTTTCTTCATGTCACTGCTAATGTTTCTTTGGCTTCATATCTTCACGTTTTGTTTGTCTGCTTGTTTCTCTTTTGTAGTATTGCTGGAGAAGCGATAATTTATCTGCACATTTTTGCCACCTTTGATTTTTCTGAATAGCTATATCAGCGAGGGCTTCGCACGACGATATTGATCTGATAGAAGAGGAACTTAGTTGTATTCAAATATATCTGATGCAGGCAATGCGCGCCACGGGCAATAAGAAAACTTTCATTCGTTTTCCCTTCTAGCCCATTGATAGAATAAAAAAAAGGTAAACTGGTTCATTTTTTCTAGCCAATCAAAGCAAGCAATTCTAATTCTTAATTTTATAGGGTTGAATAAAAATTAGATTGACCTTTCTTTTTGATAGAAATAATATAATTGCTATGCTTAGTGTGTGACTCGTTGGTTTTTTTTAGGGTTAGGATTCAAAAAAGACCAACCCGCAGTATCAAAACCAATTCATCACTTCGTATTATCTGGATAAAAAAACCAGTGAAGATATGACCGATTTATCATATCTTTGTAGCAACTGAATTTTTTTTGAACAAACTTGAATTCTAAGTTGAAAGGAAAATAAAGAAAAGAAGTGTGGATAAATGGAAGGATGAGAGAAAGAAAAAAAAGAATCTTGATGATATAGAATTCCAACATGTAAGGTCTAGGGGTTATCTCACAAAAGACAGTTTAATAAAGCATCAATACTAATTCATTCATCCATAATGAAAATCCCTCGGCGTTGAAGAGAACAGTGTGGCTACTTTTAATACAGTAAAAGGAGTCGAGATAAAAGAAATTTGACCATCTTCGTTTCCTTGTCCAGTTTAATCACAGTGGATAGGCTCCAGTTTAATCACAGAGTGGATAGGTGTGGATAGGCTCCTTGTTCTGAAATCTTCTCCGTGGACGTTTGAAAAGCAACTTGTGGTTGTAAACGCATTGGATGACACAACTGACCCGACATGGACAAATGTGAGTTCTATGTTCAGAGCATAATCTACCATTGTGGGCGCACACTGAGAAAAAGCAATTATTTGATGCAAGTCGAGGGTTTATGCTTGTTCTCGACTGCGAAAAGAGCGCCTACACTTGGTTTATTCAAAGTATCCATGCGAAAAGCAGCAAAGGACTATGCATATATATCTCTCTCTTACACATAATACATGTATATATATATATATATATATATAATATATATGTGATTTTAACACCTAAGAATAAGCGAAAACAGCGTAAATAATGTACACTGATTTATTGGTCAGACTCCAGCTAGACAAGTACTTGACTGATCTTCAGCGAGGAGCACTTAAACACCTCCTCATGGTATTAAGTTTCTTGTACGCCCTCGATTGGACTTGAAATGCCTTCGCTCTCGCATCTTCATAATACTGCGACATGCAGCATACACGCTACTATTCATCAGCATTCAGCCATTGTAGAGTTTTAGAAAAGAATAAATTTCATACATAGTAAGCCAGCATTAACAATGTGGTGTGGAATGAGCTATTTAATACCTGCTGCCGCTTCCTTCGCCTCTCTAGCTCAGCCTACACAGTTTGCATGGAACGAATTCGTTCAGCTTTCAAGTTTATAGCAAATTGTCTTTTTGAAGCTAAGACACAAAATTATTGTTGCAACGCGTCAGTCAGCACCATACTATAGCATATATTTTCGTACCAGAGCTTGTTTCAAGCGTGCATTCTCTTCTTTCAGTTGGTTCAGCTCTCCTTCAAGCTCAACCGTATATGCCTGTCCAAATAACACGAAGAAGAAGCTTCATCTAATATATTCTATGATGTTACTACATGATGTTCATCTCTAAATGTGTTCAGATATATTCTTTCGTTCTATAATAATTATTCCATCTCAAATATTATAGAGAGAATTATTACTTGTTTCCTGGCTCTAGAGCGTGCTGCAGATTCCCGATTCTTGATCATCCTTCTCTGCCTCCTCTCCACCACCTTCTCCACCGGCCCATCGATGGACCTCTTCCTCGCACCACCACCGCCGCCATTATTGTTATTACCGCCGCCATTATCGACCACTTGCTGGGAACAGTGCTGCTGAAAAGTACTCACGCATATCCCGTCAGAAGAGACGGGACTCACCGGCGATCCAATAACCTGTCCAAATCCACCACCATCATTACTACAACCCATCAAGGTCCTCTCCCCATAACTACTACCACCGCCCCTCTTCACAACACTACTATTACAATAACTCCACGCATCGCCCATGACGTTGTTATTACATTGCTGCTGCTGCATGTTATAACTCAGTTTTCATACTATTATTATTATTATTAGGACTCACCTGCACCATCATGGGCGGCCTTGCCAAGAAGCTGCTGGGCCCCACCCCGACGGGCCCGTTCTGGTACATACCGTAGGCGGGAACGACGTGCTGATGAGCCTGCGGCGCCTGAGGGGGCGGGACTGCAAAATAGCTACTGTTGTGGTCCCGCACGACTCCCGCCCTTACCAAGAAGTCCTCGAGCGTCATCTCGCCGAAAGTCGGCTGTCTCTGAGCAGCGTTGGAACTCCGAGCAGCAGCCTTGCGCTGAGGAGTGGCGGGGGCGCTTTCGTAATTATTATTACTGCTACGGTCCTTGTGAGGATTGCTGCTGCTGCTACTACCCTTATTGTGGATTTCAGACCATACTTCTTCAACGGTTTTCCTACACAGGGGCTCGGGGATGGCGAGAGATCCTTGTCTCGGTAATAAGTTAGCAGGCTGCTGTCTCAATATCGCCGATCCACCTAATTGATGATCTTGAGATGGAGGAATGAACTGTGGATGATGATGATGATGATGATCTCTGTGGGCCTGAGCTTCTTCTGCACTCCATATGCTGTTGAGGAACTCGTCCATGTTCATCGAACCAAAGTTCTTACCGCTCTCGCATAAGGTATGTTGGAACTCGTCTAGGGTTAGCGAGTAGATCGACGATTGCCTGCCCAGAGATGATTGAAGTATTGCGTTATTATTGATCTTGGGCTGATGATGTTGTTGTAATGGTTGTGGGGATTCGATGCCGTTTCGCAGTGGTGGTTGTTGTTCGCTTTGGGACATGACTTCTGAATCCGTGTCAACCATATTTCTTTTCCCCCTTGCTTGGCTTGTCGTAATAAAAAAGTTATCTGCAGAAAGAATTATGTTTTTAACTCCTAGATTTAACGAACAAGGTAGCAGCATACAAAAGAGGCCGAGCTAATCCATATTTGAATGCATCAATAAAGATTAGGCATACGATCTACGTATGTTGTCGTTTCATTTTAAGATAGGTTATTCACTCTTGTTCGCGCCTAGAAAACGAAATTATATCTAGACATAAAAACAATCTTACATGTGATTGGCCCACAATCATATATTCAACTCACTTTATCCTTTGTGCATCGGCTCATTCAACTATAACAAGACAAAAATAAACTAGTAAAAACAGTTATCTCTTCAGTTACTAACTACGGTTAATGGTTTCGCAGCTCTGAACTGAAAAAGAAAAATAAGCCAAACCTATGCAAAACCAAAGGCATATTGAACCTATATGTACAATATGAAATCCAAAGTCAGTTATTTTATAAAATTATTTGTATTCATATATATGTATATCTGAATCTTTAACAAACTCAGATCGTCGAGTTCAGATATACAGGAGGTGCACCAACTAAACACAAACGAATATCAACATAGAAATTAATTTCATGAAATAATTAAGCATTGCATGATACAAGAATAATGAACTGAACCAATATATAAACTAGCAAGTTATAGCTTAACTTTTACCTCGACGATCAGGAACTGTTGATCTTTATCAACACCTTAACTCGGCCTCACATGTGTGTGCTAAGAGAGTTCTTAGGAAGGGAATGTATGTATTATAGATTATGTCTGTTCTTGACAGCAGTATTGTCACAACGTTAGCTTGCCTAGAACCGGCTAGTCCTTAATGGGAGAGAAATTATATTTATACATGTATGACGAGAAGATAAGAAAAATGATCGACAATATTAATTAAATAATTGACAAAGTTAAATATAGTCATATAACGTTATTGGGTGTATAACAATCCTAAGTGAATGTATATTGCATGCCGCGGGGACACGTTTCGGACACGTGTTGGCACGAAAGCTACTGAAAGAAAACCTCAAACTCAGTTTGAGTTACACGTGTCTTCATGCATATCTTACCCTCGTGCGTTGAAGTAATATGTTTTCAAATAGTTATATGGGGCTTACGGAGACGAGTTAGACCGGCTTTGGTACATTTTGTCGCTTCGTCGAAATATTAAATTCCAATTTATATGGGCTCCGTAAAATTAAATGACGTTTGATGGGCCCACCCCATCTCTATGTAGAGTAGCGAATAATTTACATTGAAAATAAATTATTAAGACCAACTAGAGTTGGTTGGAATTGTAAGCGGTTCGGTATCTGGTAAGAAAGGTTTCGGGTTCTACACTTTGTGAATGCAGCACCTCTAGGGCTGGGGAAATATACCGAAATACCGATATACCGTCCTTATCGTATCGTAACGTATCGAAAATATCGAAAATTTTGGTATACCGAAGGTTTTGGTAAGGTATGATACCGTACCGAAGGTATGAAAATTTTAAAAATTAGGTATACCGATTATACCGAAATACCGAAATACTAAAATTTTAAATAATATATATATATATATATACACACACCTACATATATTATATTATTTCTAAAAAATATCAAATGGATAAAAATATTATAAGGATCTTCATAAATATATTTAGCTCATAAATTATTAACTATACCCAACCTTTTAAGATTATTGACGCCCACCATATTTTACTTATTATACCTAACTCAAGTATTTTGGCCTTTTTAATATTTTTTCTTCAGGATTTTGAAAGCGTGAAGATGCAATGCAATTACTTTTTCACTAATTTTTTTAAATAACAGTTTCATTTTAATTAATCTCTATATAAAGTTGTATTTGTGGTTATGTAAAGTTCTTTTTCTTACTAATGAGACTGACTAAAATATGTAAATTATTTAAGGTTATTTTATGAATTAAAAATCTTTTTTATTTTGGAAAATTTGGTATTAATAATCCATCTTATTGGGCTTAAGGAGTTTGAATTGACTAAAAATTCGAAAACAACGAATTAACGAGTTACGAGACACGCATGGTAAAAAATCCTCCGTGTGAACGGTATAGAAGGTATGATACCGATACCGTATTGAAATTTCGGTATGATACCGTATCGAAATTTAAGGTATACCGAAATTTTGGTATGGTATTGGTATGATTTTTTTCAATACCGAAATTTCGGTACGGTAAACGGTATCACGGTTTTGGTACGGTATACCGTACCGAACCACCCCTAAGCACCTCCTTGTGAGCCCACCCACCATTGTCAGGTGCGCGACTCGGGCCGAGTACGGATTAGTCGGGTTAACCCGAAAATTAATCGGGCGACCAAAATAAAAAAAAAAAAAATTACTGAAAGAACTTACGGTTCAAAACAGTCGCTTTTTAGAATAAATCATATCATGATTGAATCGTCGTCGACACTATGTCGATTTTGGTTTTGAACTTGCTGATATAGTTCTAATTAGGGTTTCTTCATTTCCAACAATGTTTCAAACTATTCACTTCATTTTATGCACGAAGATGCAGTATGATGTTATGTTAGTTATCCAAACTCTATGTTTTCTTACCGATTTTACCTCTTATAGATGTTAGAAATCAAGAAATGATTATAATTTATTTTATAAATTATTTATGTGAATGAGGAATTGCGCTTCGAAATTAAATATTATTGGGCTTCGAACTGACCCAATAACAGCCCGACTTCTAGAAGGCCCATGTAGTAGTGGCTAACCACTCCTCAAGTCCATGGCTCAAATTGAGTGATGGAGTGGTTTAGTGGTTAAAACCACTCCTCAAATCTTATGTCATTAATTAAAAAATAATAATAATAATAATAATAACTATATAAATAAATAAAATAATATTTTCTATAAATATTTTTAAGCTTATAAATAGGTGATTAGGCTCAAGAAATAAATCAAGAAAAATAAGAGAAAGAAACATACAAGTATCTCTCAAAATTGGTTCTGCTACGTTCTTGTACCATTCGCCGTCGGTGTTGTTTTTGTACTAAACGAACGCCATATTTTTCGAAGTATCCTGACGCTCGTTAAAACCTCTAGCGCATACGTGAGGGAGCAAATCTGTTTTAAGGAAATTGTGTTCGCACAATCTTCGAATAGTTTTCTTTTAGGTTCAATCAGATTTTCGAGTCTACTGTTCGTGGATCTTTCCGAGGCGAGGGTGCGTTACAATTCAAACTAGCAGTTCGAGATTTACGGTTATCAACAAGGAGGTCGAAGAAGGTGGAAATCGGCCCAACAATCTTAAAACAGATTCGACGATCCCACGAAGATGTCGGATAACCACCGCTCAAACCAAAACGAAGACAACAACGCGGTTCACACCAATGCCGTGCCTACCGTGATGCGACCGAACGAACCAGTTAGCCACTTGGAGATGCCCGAGAAGTTTGCGGGAACTGCCTCCGCGTTCAAGAGATGGCAGCAGAAGATGCTCTTCTACCTCACTACGCTGAACCTGGCCACCTATCTGAAAGAGGTCGAGCCGAAGGTTAACGAAGGTGAGACGAATGTTGAGGTGGTAAATGCGGTTGATGCATGGAAGCATTCTGACTTCTTGTGCCACAATTACATACTAAATGCCCTAAGCGATACTCTGTACAACGTGTATGGTGCGGTCGCTACGGCAAAAGAATTGTGGGAATCATTGGACCATAAATATAAAACTGAGGATGCCGGCACAAAGAAATTTGTTGTCGGACGGTTCCTTGATTATAAGATGGTCGATTCCTTGACTGTGATAAGTCAGGTGCAAGAAATCCAATTGATCTTGCACGAGATCCATGCAGAACGGATGGTTCTGAGTGAATCTTTCCAAGTTGTGGCTATTACTGAAAAGCTGTCGCCGGGCTGGAAAGACTTCAAAAACTATCTCAAGCATAAGCGCAAGGAGATGTCTTTGGAGGATCTGATTGTTAGACTTCGAATCGAAGAAGACAACAAAAGGTCGGAAAAGAGAGTGTCGAGCTCATCTGAACCGAAAGTAAACGTGGTGGAGCATAGCTCTAAAAAGGTCAAAGCGCGGTTAAACCCAAAGCGAAACTTGGGGCCACCGGAGGCTTCGCTAAGCCGAACTATAAGTTCAAGGAAAAGTGCTTCAATTGCGGCAAACTAGGTCACAAGTCGTCGGACTGTCGCCTTCCGAAAAAGATCCATGAAGCCAACATGGTGAGAGATATTACCAAGGAGGTTGACGAGATGAGTCTTGTCGCGGTGGTCTCGGAGGTAAACATGATTGGGTCGAATCCACAAGAATGGTGGATCAATACCGGTGCTACACGTCATGTGTGTACGAACCGTAGATTCTTCTCTACCTGTGAGCCGGTTGAAGGAGAAAAGATCTACATGGGAAAGTCGGCTGCTTCTACCGTCGAGGGTAAAGGAAGCGTGCTGCTCAAAATGACTTCCGGGAAATTATAGACGCTGAAAGATGTGTTATACGTTTCGGAGTACGAAAAAAACTAATTTCGGGATTCTTGTTGAAGAAGCATGGTTTTCGTTGTTATTGAATCTGACAAAGTGATATTGTCTAAGTCGGGTGTGTTTGTTGGAAAAGGCTATGCATGTGATGGTTTTCTCAAGCTCAATGTAATGACTATTGTAAATGAGAATGAAAAACGTCCTTCCGTTTACTTCCTTGAATCTTCCACTTTGTGGCACGGTAGATTATGTCACGTTAGTTTTGATTCGATACGTTGATTAATTAATATGGACCATATTCCAACATTCGAATTTAATTCAAAACATAAATGCAAAATTTGCGTTGAAGCAAAAATGACGAGATCGTCTTTCCCCTCGGTAGCAAGAAGTACCGAATCGCTTGAATTGATTCGTAGCGATTTATGTGATTTGAAATACGTTCAAACAGGTGGTCGCAATAAATATTTTATAATATTTATTGACGACTGCACCAAATATTGCTATGTTTATTTGCTTAAGGGCAAAGACGAAGCATTAGAGAAATTCGTTCTCTACAAAATCGAAGTTGAAACGCAAATCGGCAAGAAAATTAAAAGATTGACAAGTGATGGAGGCAGGGAATACGAAGCGCCAATTGGGAGCTTTTGCGTGGAACATGGTATCGTCCATGAAGTGACCGCCCCGTATTCACCTCAATCAAACGGAGTGGCCGAACGAAAGAATCGCACATTAAAAGAAATGATGAATGTGATGTTATTGAGTTCAGGTCTACCGCCAAATATGTGGAGCGAAGCTATCTTGACGAGTAATTACCTATTAAATAGGATACCTTGAAAGAAAATGAATAAAACTCAATATGAGTTATGGAAAGGAAAGACGCCTTCGTACCAACATTTGCGAATGTGGGGGTGTTTGGCGAAGGTAGCCGTACCTACGCCTAAAGCGGTGAAAATTGCTCCTAAAACGGTGTACTGTATTTTCATAGGATATGCACACAATAGTACGTCATATCAGTTTCTTGTATATGATTCGAAAATTTCAGATATACACAAGAACAAGGTCATGGAATCGAGGAATGCATGTTTCTTTGAAAATGTATTTCCTTCTAATCCGATGATGGATCCGATACATCTAAACAAGATGATATAGAAACCGAGATTCCTAGTATTGTTCATGAAAATGAACCGAGACGAAGCAAGCGTGCCCGAATAGAGAAATCTTTTGGTGACGATTTCGTTACATATTTGGTTGAAAAGGAACCACTGACTTATGACGATCAGTGAGCTCCGTGGACGGGCTTTTATGGAAAGAAGCCATAAAAAGCGAGATTGATTCTATTTTGCAGAATCATACTTGGGAGTTAGTTGATCTCCCAAAGGGATGTAAACCTTTAGGATCAAAATGAATCTTTAAAAGGAAAATGAGACCAGACGGGTCTGTGGAAAAGTATAAAGCCAGACTTGTTATCAAAGGATACAAGCAACGCGAAGGCTTAGATTACTTTGACACATATTCTCCTATGATGAGAATAAACTCGATAAGGATGATACTTGCTATCGCGTCCTTAAGAAATTTGGAAGTATATCAAATGGATGTCAAAACAGCTTTCTTAAACTGTGAAGTAGACGAGGAAATATATATGGAGCAACCTGAGGGTTTTCGTGCTTCTGGAACCGAAAAGAAAGTATGTAGATTGATCAAATCTTTGTATGGTTTGAAACAAGCCCCTAAGAAGTGGCACGAAAAGTTTGATCACGCGATGATCAGCTGTGGCTTTAAAATCAATGAGAGCGATAAATGCGTTTACTCAAAGGAATCAGGAGATGGCTACGTCATTTTATGTCTGTATGTAGACGACATACTCATTGTGGGTAGTAATGACAAATGGATAAGCTACCAAGGATATGTTGAATTCGAAATTTGACATGAAAGATATGGGACTTGCCGACGTGATTTTAGGAATTAAAATCATAAGAACGAGTAGCAGTCTTGTTTTGAGCCAAGCTCATTACGTAGACAAAATTCTCGATAAATTCTGGAAAGATGATTCTGGTGTTGCTAGAACGCCATTAGATCGAAGCGCTCATTTCTCCCGGATTATCGGAAACTTGATGTATCTAATGAGCTGTACTAGGCCAGATATTGCTTTTGCTATAAGTAAACTGAGTTCTATACGAGCAATCCAAGTGCGGATCACTGGACCCATATTATACGGGTATTGAGATACTTACGCTATACTCGAGACTATGGATTACATTATGATCGATATCCGGCTGTGTTAAAAGGCTACAAAGATGCGAACTGGATATCCGACATGAAGGACTCTAAGAGCACAAGAGGCTATGTGTTTACACTCGCTGGAGCTGCTATGTCGTGGAAATCCTCGAAACAAACGGTTATAGCAAGATGCACTATGGAATTCGAGTTCTTTGCCTTGGATAAATGTGGAGAAGAAGCTGAATGGTACGCCATTTCTTGGAGGATATCCCAAATGGAAAAAACCTGTGCCGCCTATATGCATACACTGCGATAGCCAATCGGCTATTGGACGAGCATAGAGTCTTATGTATAATGGTAAGTCGAGACACATACGTCGTCGACATAATACCGTTGAGCAACTGCTCTCAACTGGATTTATCTCGATTGATTATGTGAAATCGACGGATAACATTGCGATTCGCTAACCAAAGGGTTAAATAGAGATGCGGTTGAAAGGTTGATGAAAGGGATGGGCTTAAAGCATAGAAGTGCTAAGAAGGAAAACCCTACCTATGTGACTGGAGATCCCAATATCTAGGTTCAAAGGGACAACCTAATCTTAGGACTTGGTATCACCGTGAGGGATAACCCCGCTCATTCCTGTCAAGAAACAGTGATGACGGAAAAGGCTAGCATTATGATGCTTTAATAACTATCATAGAGTATTGATAGAAAATACCCGCGACGTGAGAAGTCACCTATGTTAGGGAGAAGTGGGGCCGCTTCAAAGGAGAACTAAAAGGCTTAGTTCTTTAGAAGCCCTCGCAGAATCAGGACGTGTCCATGGCTGTAATGGACAAAACCATGAGAACGGAACAAGAGAAAAATGGTCTCTGTGTATTGTGCGTGGGTTCGTTTACACGAAAAGCGGGACAGTTGAATGACATCGTGTTCTACTGGACTGCAGTAAACCAAGCGTGCGTACAAGGAGGAAGTTCAAATGGTAAAACATACTATCCTCTATGCAGAGTATCATTAGATTAGCAGAAACTTTAACCAGACAATTCTCATTCATGTGGGGAATTGTTAGAAAATTTATAATATAGTTAATTTTATAAATTATTTATGTGAATGAGGAATTGGGCTTCGAAATTAAATATTATTGGCTTTGAACTGGCCCAATAACAGCCCGACTTCTAGAAGGCCCAACTTCTAGAAGGCCCATGTAGTAGTGGCTAACCACTCCTCAAGTCCATTGCTCAAATTGAGTGATGGAGTGGTTAAAACCACTCCTCAAATCTTATGTCATTAATTAAAAAATAATAATAATAAATAAATAAATAAAATACTATTTTCTATAATTATGTTTAAGCCTATAAATAGGTGATTCGGCTTAAGAAATAAATCAAGAAAAATAAGAGAAAGAAACATACAAATATCTCTCAAAATTGGTTCTGCTACGTTCTTGTTCCGTTCGCCGTCAGTGTCGTTTTTGTGCTAAACGAACGCCGTGTTTTTCGAAGTATCCTGGGAAACAGACGCTCGTTAAAACCTCTAGCACATACTTGGGGGAGCGAATCTGTTTTAAGGAAATTGTGTTCGCACAATCTTCGAATATTTTTCTTTTAGGTTCAATCAGATTTTCGAGTCTACTGTTCGTGGATCTTTCCGAGGCAATGATACGTTACAATTCAAGCTAGCAGTTCGAGCTTTACGGTTATCAACAAGGAGGTCAAAGAAGGGGGAAACTGACCAACAAACATTAATTCTAATAACTTAATAGTTTTGACGATCGAGCTAACAAAACTTAATTGGAACCAAAAGCACTCGATCAAACGAAAGTGGTATGGAAACAAAAATACCTGAATACAAGTGTGGATAAATCAATATCAAGAATTCAAGAGCGGAAAGAAGACAGAACCATCTCAAGACTAAAGAACCGAACTGGATCACGAACTAAAAGACCACAAGAATCTGAATGGGTCAGGAGCTGAACTGAAACTGAAGCCTAAAATGCAACCCAACTAATCAACGGACAGATTTTAGTTATTAGATGTTAGTAGAGATGTTAACGGGGTGGGGATTAGATCCATGTCTTCGTCCCCGCATCGTCCCTCCGTCCACGCCAACTAAACGGAGACGAAATCGTCCCCGTCCCTGTACCGCTGGATCCCCGTCTAAGCCTAGATATAATGGTGAATTAACTGGTGGCTTTTACTCTAACCGACTTGTCGTAATTACACTTTCGAGTATTTCGAAACGTTTGGAAAGAGTGTTTGCGATCAAAACGTCAATTATACATTATCTCCAAGAACATTTTATTTTTTATAGTTCATCGAAGTTGCGTGGTGTTCGACAACCGAGCATGTGATTGAGGGAGTTACGGAGTCCGCTCGTTACGACTCAATGGATGTTCGTAGATGATTGAAGATGCAAAAGTCGAAAGCAAAATTGGTCGGAATAGCAAACTCAAATGAGATTCAACTTTATTTGTGTTAATGTCGAGATCTTCGAAAATTTGGAAAAAGATTTTGTCTTCCTTCCCCAAAATAAGTGGTGCACCTACATGCCAAAAATAGGAGATTGCAACTACCAAATATGGAAGATATGAAATCAACCAATAAGGAGAGAAGATCGAATCAAATATTCACTATATTTGGAGAGATCTTCAAGGAGATATTTTAGAAGATATTCAACGGATCTTTTACCAATTCAAGGATGAGCCAATGCCTATAAAAGAAGGAATTTCGAGCTGCCATAGGTGTGCTTTTGGACGAGAAATTTGAGAGCTTTCATGGAGTGCTTTTGAGCGACATATTGAGCGAAAATCATGAGCGAAGCTCATATCAAGTTTGAGCGAGTTTTACTTGTCACGAGAGCATCTTTTTAGCCTAGTATTC
Source organism: Craterostigma plantagineum (assembly GCA_027422505.1). Lineage (NCBI taxonomy): Eukaryota > Viridiplantae > Streptophyta > Magnoliopsida > Lamiales > Linderniaceae > Craterostigma > Craterostigma plantagineum. Next base: position 25,681,988 of record JAPQWV010000003.1, on the reverse strand, counting down.
GTTTGCAAAAGTCTTCTTAGGACTTTGTAGGTTTGCAGAATCGTTAGATTCGTAGTTTGCAGAATCGTTTAGATTCGTTGGTTTTCTAGGCTTGAATTTTACTATCGCTTGATAGTTGTTTTTATAATCCACCGTTATAGTGGAATTTCGCCATGAGGCACGCAACAAGTTTCTAACTTGCTGCACAAAATTTATATCTCGTGTCTTTACGTTTTCATCGCTGAGTATTCTGTTTATTCCGCTGTGCGTTCATATGTTGAGAGTAATGTTGAGTCAACATTAGGATCAACATATCAGTCACCAGTTTACTACTTAGCGTTTACATCCATATCATACCGGGACCACTTCAAAGTGGTATCAGAGCCTACGCTTGACGTTACTAAGCGCTGAAGATCATCTACAATGGATGTTTCAAGCTCAAATTACATCGGCAAAGTCCCTGTTTTAGACGGCACTAATTACGCATATTGGAAGGTTCGTGTTCGGCAGTGTATCAAATCCATAGACGTGCGAGCATGGGAATCTGTTCTCAACGGATATACCCCACCTCGAACAGCTCCTGACGCTGATGGGGAAGTCGTCGACCAGCCGGTCGAACAATGGACGGCAGCCGAGCGAAGCTTAGCAGAGTTCAATGACAAGGCACTCAACGCCATCTTCTCATCAGTGGACATCTTCATGTTCAAGATCATCCAAAATTGCACTGTAGCGAAGAACGCGTGGGATCTACTTCAGAGGTACTGCGAAGGCGATGCGAGCGTGAGGGAAACCAAACTGCGATATCTCCTCACTCAGTTTGAAAACCTCAGAATGAAGGAAGACGAGGATATCGCCACATACTTTGGGAAGATTCTGACGATTTCAAGCGAGTGTGCTAGCCTCGGAGATCCGATTGCAAATAAGGTACTTGTTTCTAAAGCTTTACGTACTTTAACTGAAAAGTTTAATGTGAAGGTAGCGGCGATCGAGGAAGCACACAACCTATCCACTATGGAGTTCAACACGTTGATGAACATCATGAAGAATTACGAGACCAACCTTGACGTTCAAAAGAGGGCATCACGCGGCAAAAGCCTTGCGTTAGTCAGTCAACCATCCAAGGTTCAAACCGAGGATGACTCTGACAATGATGATGATACTGCCATGCTGGTGAAGAACTTTGCGAAGTTTCTCAGAAAAAACAAGAGAGTTGAGCAGAATGTTGGCCAGAATGCCGGACCAACATTCAGGAAAGGACAGAATGTCAAAGATGAATCCTCGTCGGCTCCTCCCTTCTTCAAACGCAAACCAGATGGAAAGAAGAAGAACATCAACTACGAGTCTGTAAAATGCTACGAATGCCAAGGATGGGGCCATTTTACCAACGAGTGTGCAAATACCCTCCGCAAGCATGGAAAAGCTATGTGGATCGATCTTTCTGACGATGAAGATGAAGAACCATGTTCCAAGGAGACCAAGCAATCATCAGTTACTATTCAGTCCTTTTCGGATGAAGATGATGATCAAATCGGCTTCACTGCGGTAACTGATGTTGAGCCAACATTGGACTCAACATCTGATAAACAGATTATTTTTTATTATGATGACTCAAACTGTTTTGATGGGTTTTCAAGTTCTGATGATGCAGATTTAGAAACAGATGTTTGTGCAGATATGAAGCTATTGTCCGCACAATTGGAAATAGAGAAGGCGAAAAATGCGCAACTCAAAACAGCCGTGAAAGTGTTGTCCGAGGAGAATGAAAAGAACGAAAAAGTGATCGAAGGTCTGCTTGAAGGGATGGACAAACTGGAAGCTGTGTTGACGCGCAAGGACAGAGAGATAGACAAGCTTCAGAAGCAAGTCGATGATGCTAACCAAACTTTCTCGAAGATGAACAAGGGTAAATCGACCCTTGATGAGGTATTACCTCTAGGTATTTTTGATAAGCAAGGTCTAGGTTTCAGTACTGAGCCCGTTAATGAAGTCCCCAAACCTGTGACACATGCTCAGCCTAAGATAGCTTTTGTTAAAGAAAATTCGCATGTTTCGGGTGATCCTATTAAAACTGCGAGTGTTAAGAAGAGTCCTAAGCATGCTGCTCTTAAGTCTAAGGATAGATTATTTAAATGTCATCACTGCATGCAATCTGGGCATATCAAACCGTTTTGTTGGAAGTTGAAGGGGGAGATTTCTGCAAAGAAATCGATGTCGGCTGAAATGTCGTCCAACATTTCGCTCAACATTGAGAAATCAGTGTTGGAAGGAATGGATGAAGAGATTTCGGCTGGCTCACCTTCAAATTCTGAAAGTTCAAATGCTGTTTTATCATCTAAGAAAGTTTGGGTACAGAAATCTGTTCATAAATGCAATGTTGTGTATACCTCCTTGCGAGCTAACGTGACAGGTTCTTGGTACTTCGATAGCGGGTGTTCCCGACATATGACGGGTACCAAGGAGTTTCTAAGCGATTATACGCCTTTAAGCAGCGGATCTGTGACGTTTGGAGGGGGAGCTAAGGGACGGATTCTAGGCCGTGGCAGATTGAATGTGGTTGACTTTCCTAGACTAAGGAATGTCCTACATGTTGAAGGTCTTGTGGCTAATTTAATTAGCATAAGCCAGCTTTGCGACGACGACCTTGAGGTACGTTTTAATAAAGAATGTTGTGAGGTATTTAACAGCGATTGTGTTCGAGTGATGGCAGGTAAAAGGTCAAGTGATAATTGCTATCTAGTCGGCAACAAATCCAGCACGAAGGACATATGCCAACTGTCGAAAGCCGAAGATGAAGTGATCATTTGGCATTACAAGCTAGGCCACGTTAATTACCGAACTCTGGAGCAGCTTATCAAACACGAAGCAATCAGAGGCATTCCAAAGCTAAAGGAGTTTGGTAAGGTTGTATGTGAGTCGTGCTTGAAGGGTAAGCAAGTGCGTGCTGGTCATAATGTTGACCCACATTCTGCTCAACATTTCATAACTGCCCACTGTTTTCAGTTGATACATATGGATTTGATGGGTCCAATGGAAGTAGATAGCATTGGTGGTAGAAAATATGCTTATGTGCTCGTTGATGATTACTCTAGATATGCATGGATTTTCTTTCTTAAGGAAAAATCTGAGGCGTTCGATTTCTTCAAAAAGTTTTATGCTATGATTAAGAATAATTTCAGTGCTTCGATTTTTCGTATTAGGTCTGATCATGGTAGGGAATTTGAGAATCAATTGTTCGATGAATTCTGTGATAGGAAAGGCATTATTCATGAGTATTCATCTCCTAAGACGCCCCAACAAAATGGGGTGGCCGAAAGGAAGAATAGGACTTTACAAGAAATGGCACGTGTTATGTTGCATTCTAAGAGTCTTTCTAAGAGGTTTTGGGCTGAAGCGTTGCATACGGCATGTCATATAGCTAATCGTGTGTTCTTTCGTCATGGTACTAAAATGACTTCGTATGAATTGTTGAATGGGAAAAAGCCTACTGTCAAGTACTTTCATGTTTTTGGATGCTACTGTTATATGCTTAATGATCGTGAGTACTTGACCAAATTTGATTCGAAGAGTGATAAATGTATCTTCCTAGGTTATTCCTCGAATAGTCGTGCTTATCGAGTGTACAATTTGCGATTGAAATCTGTTCAGGAATCTATGAATATAGTTTTTGATGATGCTACTGACTTAAGCAGAAATGCTCCACAAGTTGATATTTCAGATGTCATTCAAGCTGCCAGTGAGACAGAGGTTAATGTGGAGGAAAATGTTGAGCCAACATCTGACTCAACATCTGCACCTGAACAGACTGATGAGGCTGGACCTAGTGAAGTTCGAAGGGATCCCCCACCTAAGATACAGAAGGACCATCCCACTGACCTAATCATCGGAGATCTGAACGAAGGAAGGAAAACCAGAGACAAGCCACGAAAGGACTACAAGTCAATGGTAAGAAATGTATGCATGAACTCCGTATACAACGAGGTACGCTTTAACTGTTTTGTATCTGAAATTGAGCCAAAAAACGTTCTTGAAGCTCTCAAGGACAGTTTTTGGATCAATGCCATGCAAGAAGAATTGTTGCAATTCGAGAAAAATCAAGTATGGATTTTAGTTCCAAGGCCGAAAGACACTAATGTCATAGGTACTAAGTGGATTTTTAAGAATAAGTCTGATGAGCATGGTAGAGTAGTTAGGAATAAAGCGCGTCTAGTTGCCCAAGGCTATACACAAGTCGAGGGAATTGATTTTGATGAGACATTTGCCCCCGTTGCTAGACTTGAATCAATTAGGTTATTGCTCGCTATTGCATGTTGGCTCAACATTACCTTACATCAAATGGATGCTAAGGGTGCGTTCTTGAATGGTTATATTGATAAAGAAATTTATGTTGAGCAGCCTAAAGGATTTGAAGATCCACATTTTCCTACTCATGTTTGTAAGTTGCAGAAAGCGCTTTATGGACTTAAGCAGGCGCCTAGAGCTTGGTATGGTAGGTTGACGACGTTCCTACTTGAGTTTGGGTTCGTGCGAGGTGAAGCTGATCGCACACTTTTTGTAAAAAGAGTTGATGCAGATATTTTGATAGCCCATATTTATGTAGATGATATTGTTTTTGGCTCTAGTTCTCAAATCATGTTAGACCAATTCGTACATGCTATGACATCTACTTTCGAAATGAGTATGATTGGTGAGCTAACATTTTTCTTAGGTCTGCAGATTAAGCAAAGCAACGAAGGTATTTTTATGTCCCAGGAGAAGTATGCAAAGAACACAGTGAAGAAATTCGGGCTAGATACTGCCAAGGTAATGAAAACACCGATGGGATCAACACAAAGGGTAAGTAAAGATAATGTTGGACAGAATGTTGACCCCACATTGTATCGTTCCATGATTGGCAGTCTTTTATATCTTTCAGCGAGTAGACCTGATATTATGTTTAGTGTTAGTGTTTGCGCTAGATATCAGGCTGAGCCAAAAATTTCCCATTTAAATGCTGTGAAGAGAATATTAAGATATGTGAGTGGTTCGTGTAGTTTAGGGTTATGGTTCTCGAAAGATACTAACACGAATCTTGTAGGATATAGCGATGCAGATTGGGCAGGTGACGAAGATGATCGCAAGAGCACAAGTGGCGGCTGTTTCTTCTTAGGTAATAATCTTGTGTCTTGGTATAGTAAGAAACAAAATTGCGTGTCACTTTCTACGGCTGAGTCTGAATATGTAGCTGCAGGTAGTTGCTGTACTCAGCTTATTTGGTTGAATAGCATGTTAAGTGATTATGGCTTAGAGAGTCAATCCGTGCTCATGTATTGTGATAATCTAAGTGCCATTAATATTTCTAAGAATCCTATTCAGCATTCACGTACCAAGCATATAGATATTAGGCATCATTTTCTGAGAGATATGGTAGAGAAAGAATTAGTGCGCATTGAGCATATAGACACGAAACATCAGTTAGCTGACATTTTCACGAAAGCATTGGATTTTGAAAGGTTTTCGGACCTGAAAAAGTCCATAGGTTTGCATCAGTCTGTCTGAATGTTGGTCCAACATTTGGATCAACATAGCATATGTCGAACTTGATTGTCACTGTTTTGATGTTTGATTTAATGTTCTCTCTGTTATTCTGTGAAATGATTTGACTCATCTAGACCGTTCCCTGAAATGACCCTCTTCCAAAAAAAAATAAAAATAGAAAAAAATAATAAAAAAAAATATATATATATGTTGCTCTGATTCTTTTTCAAGATATAGGTTCAGGTAATAAGTTCCCTAGGTGCACGGCATTCGCGGTGACGATGCACTCTTTGCGACAAAAATCCTAACCTTGATGATAAGGATCTTATAAGGGCTGTGCATAATATTGCTAGTTTATAATGAGGTAAGTAGGGCAGAAAATGAAAGGGAATTGAGTTTAGGGTGTTGAACAGAAAAGTCTCGAATTTCAGAGTAGAATGTTGAGTCTTATGTTGGGGCAACATATGTGACAGTCAGTTTGATCATGCTATATTTTTGTGCTTTCGTTTATGTGCATTAGTTTTTAGGTCAGCATTTGTTGGTTTCATGTGTCTAGTTTAGATATCTCTCAGAATTGCATTAGTTTCTCTTGAAGAACAGCCCGCTATGCTTGTCTCGTGTGCTCATCAACGTTGCTAAATCGGTTAGTATCGCTCGCTCCTATTTTGATTTTTGACTTGATATGTTTCGCTGAAGCATGACTTACTCCTGATTGTTTCGTATGCGTGAATTCTCTTGGACTGTTAAGAATTTTTTTGGCTTGGCTCGATAACTTCCACTTTCGCAAATCCTATTTCATAATATAGGCAATCTCTGCATATTCGATAAGTTACTTTTATAGACTTCAAGACTTATACTGCTCTGCTTCGATACTTCTAATCTTGAATGTCTATTGTGCACTCACCCAATTTCGAGTCTGAGAATGTTGAACCAGATGTTGGATCCACATCTTCCTCAACGTTTCACCTGGAGAGATTCTATGAGGTTTACCTTTTCCAGTAAGGGGGGAGTAGATGGTGCTAATCAATGTGGTGCAACTTTTGCTGGTAGTGCTAAGGGAACTTCGACAGGGGGAGCTAGAACTGAAACAGAAAGAAGCTAAAGACACCATTGAGAGTTTGAATTTCTTATCTTATCAACTTTTTGCGTGCCTGATTAAGTTTTATACTTTTGTGCATGCTGATTTAGTTCTCTAATATGATTGCCTATCGAAAGTTTGTATTTGCAGATTTCCCTGAAGAACCTTGGACGGCTTTGCACTAATTTCTAGTACTTTGTTATTTTTACTCTAACCATATTTGTCTTTGTTTTTTGGTTGAGTATATTTCGCCTTCAGGGGGAGTAATGGAGCGTCAAATTAAGGGGGGGATTTCTTCCTTCCCAAAAAGGGGGAGATGATGCAGAAGAAGAAGCCGGCAGACTAAGTGGACAGACTAAGTGGATATGCATGGGTTTTGGGAAGAAAGACAAAAAGGGGGAGATTGTTAATGTCGAGATCTTCGAAAATTTGGAAAAAGATTTTGTCTTCCTTCCCCAAAATAAGTGGTGCACCTACATGCCAAAAATAGGAGATTGCAACTACCAAATATGGAAGATATGAAATCAACCAATAAGGAGAGAAGATCGAATCAAATATTCACTATATTTGGAGAGATCTTCAAGGAGATATTTTAGAAGATATTCAACGGATCTTTTACCAATTCAAGGATGAGCCAATGCCTATAAAAGAAGGAATTTCGAGCTGCCATAGGTGTGCTTTTGGACGAGAAATTTGAGAGCTTTCATGGAGTGCTTTTGAGCGACATATTGAGCGAAAATCATGAGCGAATCACATATCAAGTTTGAGCGAGTTTTACTTGTCACGAGAGCATCTTTTTAGCCTAGTATTCGTTTGCAAAAGTCTTCTTAGGACTTTGTAGGTTTGCAGAATCGTTAGATTCGTAGTTTGCAGAATCGTTTAGATTCGTAGGTTTTCTAGGCTTGAATTTTACTATCGCTTGATAGTTGTTTTTATAATCCACCGTTATAGTGGAATTTCGCCATGAGGCACGCAACAAGTTTCTAACTTGCTGCACAAAATTTATATCTCGTGTCTTTACGTTTTCATCGCTGAGTATTCTGTTTATTCCGCTGTGCGTTCATATGTTGAGAGTAATGTTCAGTCAACATTAGGATCAACATATCAGTCACCAGTTTACTACTTAGCGTTTACATCCATATCATACCGGGACCACTTCAATTTGAAAGAATTTGACATTCTTCATCAAATGCATCTCTTACTCGACGCTAACGGCGATCGCTCGAGATGTGCTAGTCGTGCAAGGGTCAAGTGTTGCTTCGGAATCTGTGTATTTTCCAGAAGTGTTACTCATTCTCTTGTCGGAATAGATTATAAAATATTTATATTATTTGAAGATGTATGTTAAAGCTGACATTGTACAAATATGAATCCCTGGATTGTTTTAACCTTTAAAAGAACTTTTCCTTCAAATAATTAGCTACCATACAATCTACGTATAATTGTTTGTCTTATCAAATAACTATATGTTTCCTTTTCCGATGTCGGTTTCTTATTCCCATCTCTGTGTAAGAATGCAAGACCGCTCCTCGAGTTCAGTGGGAAGGGAACTCAATACGATATGTAGCAAAAGACCAAATAGTTATCATGATAGGGGTATGATGCTAAGTTTAGCACAACACAAAGGGGTTGTGTAATACAAAAAGTATAGGGTAGTATCGTGCATTTTAGTATAGCCACATAAGAGTATATCATATCCTTTTCGGACCCTAATTGTTAATCTCTTCAAAGACTGGAATTCGTCATCTTCTTCTTCAGATGATGCGGATAAAATGCTCATTATAAACACTCTTTGTCAGACTACAAGAAACGATATGTCGTGTTATCGGTAATAAGAACTCGATCCCTCAACAGCGTTGTGAAACAAGAAGCTTATATACAGTAGAATTAATACTCGATAATTTAATAAACTCTTTAATATAATATTTTCGGCCGGTCCCGACTCGGGGATAACGTACTAAATTAATAATTCTCTCAAAGTATAAGATAATAGACTTTTGATAATTTCTATAGGTCCCGTATAAAATATTAATTAATAATTCTATAAAAACATTCTCATAGTGTATATATAGAAAATATATTTATTAATATTACTTAAATGTACATTAACACCATACGGATTATGATAAACTTGGAAAATTAAAGGTTTGATCCTTAATTTGACGTTCATTAAGAACATATGAAATTGAAGGTTATTTGATGTTTGGGAACTTTGAAAGGTAATTTACACTATAAGTTAATAAAATATTTATTTATCGATAAATTAATAAATTTCGATTAATTAATAACTCTTAATTTGGCCGGTCCCAATGTATTCATTTATAGAGTTTCTACTGTAAGATATTGAAAAGATTAGGAGTTCTTGAATCAAGTTATAACAAGGCCAGTGTGTTATTGAAAAAAAGACATACTACAAGGTATATACATTACCGGATGAATTGAGATGGATTGGCCATTACCCGGATTTTGAATTGGTAATAGATGAAAAACTCGATTCCAAGAATTTGTACCTTGCTACAAAAATTTTAGAAATAAAGACGATGATATTGCACTTCGGAATGTGTTATGGTCATTCATGTGAGGAATACACCAATTCTGAGGCTTGAAAAAATAAATATTTTTTAATTGCAGGAATAGTATTTTTATGTGCTTCTGGATTTATTTCTTCCACATGTAGTTTTTAACTTCCGTATTTTTAATGTAATAAGAAGTACAACATTTTCTATTTGGGAACGAGTTTTCCATTAGAGATGGTCTCATCCTATTTAGATTAGGATTTTGTACAGGGAGAACGACACTTTTGGTCCCCAATGGTTGGGCCATGGGCATTCTCGGTCCCCCATATTCCGAGGTAACACATTTAGTCCCCAATGTTACCGATTTTAAACGATTTTGGTCTCTCGATTAATTTTCGCTAATTTAGACAACGTTTAACACGTGAGAGCTCATGCTCTTCTTTTACTCGACGTAAAACCTCATAGCACATCTTTTTCTTCGATTTAAACGCACACGAATATCATTATACATCACATTTAGGAAATGATCGACAACATTCAAAATGAGTTAAATATGATACGTAATGATGTTCACGTGCGTTTTGGTTGAAGAAGATGATTCATGAGGTGTTAAGTCCAATTTAAGGAGATCATGTGCTCTAAAGTGTTAAATTCCATCTAAATTAGCGATTAAATTAATTGAGAGACAAAAACCATCCAAAATCGGTAACATTGGGACTAAAAGTATTACCTCGGAACATGGGGGACAAAAAACGCCCATGACCCCAAACAATGGGACCAAAAATGTCGTTCGCCCATTTTGTATATGAGTTCTTTGAATGAAACTTTTGAGCGACGAAATCTATGGAGCTCGTATACTCTATAGTCAGTGTCATATCGATAGAGGAACTGATTCTTTAATCCCTGATTACAGACTTTCTTCAGATACAATCCCAACCACGTAAAACATGTTCATTTTATCCCTCTATGGTTAGGTATTTAGAGCCACCGTTCGAAACTAAAAGCATTCTTCTATGCCAAAAATCAAGAGGTCATTCGAGCGTTACGTGGTGTAACAATATGCAACAAACAAATTTCATGAGTATCAACAGGCAAAGTAATATAAACTAATGAATAGATCTATCATTGCATACCCAGGCGCTTAAATGTGCTGTTACCTCAATAAGGTAATTGCAGTAACTTAAATTTAAAACTACCTACGATGCCATAAAGTACTAGTGAACCTCACTCATATTCATAAGCAGCATATCCATTCAAAATCAGACAAAAGCCGATACGGAAAGCGCCCGACTACAACAGGCATAGATGATCATAATAGATAGGTTCGTTCACTTAACAACAGTACCCACACTTGGCTTATTATTAAAAGCATTCAGTCTGCTTTTTTAAGACAAAAACACAATAAAACCTGACAGAAGCACCTTGAAAAATCTCTGACCCTGAAAAATCTCTTACCTCATCAACTACTCAGTACTTGTAGTCACTGACATGAAGACTCTCCGAAGCGCCCTCAGCCAGCGACGCACCTCCCTCATAAGTCCCCAGCGTAGCCTCAGAGTTAGCCTTGCACCTTGCAAGAAAAGCCTTTTGAGCATTAGGAATGTTCTCCTCCTTACCAGACCAAGCCTTGAGCGTACTCTGCTGAAGAGCACGCCCGAACGAAAAGGTAAGAGTCCACGGCTTCTTCGCCTTGAGCTTATTCATCGCGTTGAGGTTCTTAGTAGCCTCTTCCTCGCTCTGACCGCCCGATAAGAAGACCACGGCCGGCACAGCCGCGGGCATCGTCCTCTGTAGGGCCCGAACGGTGTACTCGGCCACCACCTCGGGCGCCACCTTGGCAGACTCAGAGCCAGGGGTGACCATGTTGGGCTTGAGGAGTGTGCCCTCGAGGAGGACGTGGTGGTCGTTCAGTGCCTTGTAGCACGCCGCAAGGACTCGCTCGGTCACGTCGGCACATTTCTTTATGTCGTGGGGCCCGTCGACGAGGATCTCGGGCTCGACGATTGGGACGAGGCCGTTCTCCTGGCATATGATTGCGTATCGGGCCAAGCCATTGGCGTTCTCGTTGATGGCCAGCTGGGACGGCTCGTTCGGACCGATCTTCAGAACGGCCCTCCACTTGGCGAAGCGGGCCCCGGCGGCGTAGTACTGCTGGCACCGCTGGGCAAGCCCGTCGAGCCCCTGGGTTGTGGTCTCCCCGTTGGTCCCAGCGAGCTCGACTGTTCCCTTGTCGACTTTGATGCCGGGGAGAACACCGCCTTCTTTGAGGACGTCGACGAACGGTTTCCCTGATATTCAAGAAAAAATTTAACGCAAAGTTATCCAAGAGCAAGCAAACAAATGAATACATGTACACGTACAATCATGCTATAGTAAAAATATTTGATACCTGCAGCAGTTTTCTGATAGAGAGTCTCCTCGAAGAGGATAACTCCACTGAGGTACTGAAGAGCGCCGGGCGTGGTGAAGAGAAGCTCACGAAGGGCTCTCCGATTGTTTTCGACGTTCTCGACGTTGATGCTCGACAAACGCTTCCCTATCGTACCAGTGGATTCATCAGCAGCTAGGATACCCTTACCAGGCGTACCAATGTAAGCAGCATTGGCAATGAGTTCATCTGCCAAAATTAAACACAAACAAGATTTTGATTTTTTTTTTTTACGAAAGAGAGACCATGGCCTACAGAATCAGTTCACCCATGAATGGTTAAGCTCGTAAGGACATCTTGGAAAAGCTTAAACAACATTAAACAAGAAGATCTCGGGCATTAAAACAGCGATTAACGAGTACAATAATATTGAAGGTTATCAATCAATCATATTTATACGAGATTTCCAATAAGTCCAGCTTACAAGACGAGATCTACATATGTCATGCGATAACTAACGGAGCAAAGGAGATCTGCTCTCAGATCTTGTCTGGGCAGCGACGTAGGTATAAAAATGTAATAACAAACGGCAAAACACTAAACTTTTCCAATCAGCACAAAAAAAATCCAGATCTTACATATTAAACCACTAAAAATGTGAAAAATTCTGTAGATCTACAGCGAAAAACAGAGGTTCCCACAGAAACTCCGCCCAATTGCAATGAAACAAACAAAGTTTACACACTTCAACGTTACACCGAACACCTTTCACATGAAACGATACGAGAAAAGATATAATTACCTGCGTATTTCCCCTTGTAGCAAGACATGGCTTTGTTGTCGCTGAAATGAGACGGCGGAGAAAACAAGAGAAGGAGGCGAAGCGTAGAGACAAAGCAGTGTGTTAGGTGTGACGAGAAAATGAGTTGGCGTGCGGCTTTTTATAGAATAGAATTGGGATCGTAGATATTAACGGGTTAATGACGGAATTATCGATTAATTTTCACCAATTAATTCAATTATTATATTGCTCTGTACGTTTTGTGAATATGAAGTCTTACCCTTTATTATTAGAAATTGCATTATTATATATACACATTAATAATCTATATTTGGTGATCTACAAGTAGCCACCATTAGAGCTGCACTAGGCATGTGAAATGATGTCATGATTCCCAGATACCAACAAAATTGTATCATCTTTATTAAGCGTGCAGTCATTATAAAATCGTGAGTTGGGTTTTATTTTACAAAAATATTAATAAAATTAAAAGAAAACAATACATATAATTACATTTTTTACATCTTTTTTCAATTAATGAATTTTTTATTAAAAGAAAATCACCGCCACCTTTATATATTATATCACGCATTTGCATGTGCAAAACTATATCATATAACATATTGCACAATAGTGGATAAATAGTATTACTAAATGCCTATGTCTGATAATTAATCTTTAAGAAACTATACACGAAAAAGAACACAATTCATATGTATATAGATGGAGCCCGCAATACCCGCGGCCTGCCCCGCCCCGCCACGGCGCGGGCTCCGATTTTTCAGGCCCGCCACGCCCGCCCCGCGCGGGCCGCGGGCTTCGGCGCACCAATAATAAATATTATATATTAATTGATAAATATATATTATATAATTTTTTATATAAATTAATATAATTTTTTATATTTTTTTGGTAAGATTTTATAATTTAAAAAATTAAAAAATAAATTAATTTATATTTTCTGAAATTGAAATATATTAAATATATTTTTGTATTTATTTTTTGGATTTTCTGGTTTTTTATATTTTTTTAATTTATGGAGGCTAAGCCCGCCGGGCCCGCGGTAGAAAAATGACTCATTAAAATTTATTAAATGATGATACGTACAAAAAAACTTTCTGTTTTTTCTAACTATAATGACTAGAAGTGATATTGATAATAATGATCCGCCTAAAAGGGCGGCATATCCTAATATCATCATACTTACGTGCATTATTAACCACTCAGATTGAAGAGCGGGTACTAATATTGTAGATTCATGTATTTCAGTTAAAAGACCTGACGTAGCAAAGCCCTGAGTAAAAATAGCGCTTGGCCCCTGGCTTTGGGGGGTACGACAGGTCTATATATAGATAAAAGTATTACTAAATGTCTTATTTGTTATAAAAATATAATAATGATTACGTGTTTTATTAATTGCGATTATAGTAATATAGAGAGATAACTAGAGAGATAATAACTTCTTTATTAATACTTCTTAATACCATTTACACAATCCCAAATCACATATTTATACTACTACAAATTCACTATTACACCTAAAATTTACAATATTTATTATAATTATACACATCATATCAATTAATACACTTTTAATTTTTACAACATTCAATATAATACCTCCAAATACAATAATTCAATAACAATACAAAAACATCCGCATCTTAATATTATTTCTTAATATTCATAACACTCCCCCTTGGATGTTTTTCAAAGAATATGCCTCGTTAAAACCTTATTAGGAAAAACCCAGTGGGATAAAAACCTAATGAAGGAAAAAGAGTACATCATTCTTTAGATACGCTTTTAGTTGTTGCCTCATTAAAAACCTTACTAGGAAAACCCTGTGGAAAAAACCATAGTGAAGGGAAAAAGAGTGCAACGCGTATTTACTCCCCCTGATGAGGATGTCCTTTAAGATCTCTAAGTTTTCGGACTCCAATTGAATATACCAAATTTTCAAAAATTCTTGGAGGAAGTGCCTTAGTAAATAGATCAGCAAGATTTTCACTTGATCGAACTTGCTGTACATCAATATAACCATTTTTCTGAAGTTCATGAGTAAAGAAAAATTTTGGTGATGTTTTGTTCTATCACCTTTGATGTAACCTTCTTTTAATTGAGCTATACATGCTGTATTATCTTCAAATAATGTTGTAGAAGGTAATTTCTCAGTAGATAATCCGCAAGTATCTTGAATATGTTGAATAATAGATATTAACCAAACACATTCTCGACTAGCCTCATGAATCGCTAATATTTCAGCATGATTTGAAGAAGTAGCAATTAAGGTTTGTTTAACCGATCGCCATGAAATAGCTGTACCTCCATGTGTAAATAAGTAACCTGTTTGCGATCGTCCATTATGCAGATCGGATAGAAATCCCGCATCTGCATAGCCAACTAAACTTGATTGTGAATCATTCGAATAAAATAATCCTGCATCCGTAGTTCCTTGAAGATAACGGAATATTTGTTTGATCCCATTCCAATGTCGTCTAGTTGGTGAAGAACTATATCTTGCTAATAAATTCACTGCAAATGCTATATCGGGTCTAGTATGACTTGTAAGATACATTAATGCTCCAATAGCACTAAGATACGGAACTTCAGCACCAAGTATTTCTTCATTATCATCGCATGGTCTGAACGGATCTTTATTCACATCAAGGGATCGTACTATCACTGGAGTAGTTAATTGATGCGCTTTGTCCATATAAATCTTTTCAAGATCTTCTTTGTGTAAGTCTCTTGATGGACAAATATTCCATTGTTTAAATATTCAATTTGTAGTCCGAGACAAAATTTCGTTCTTTCGAGATCTTTCATTTCGAATTCTCGTTTTAAACATGTAATAGCTTTATTTAACTCTTGAGGAGTTCCTATTATATTTAAGTCATCAACATAAACGGCAATGATGACAAATTCATTTCCACTTTTTCTCATGAAGATACAAGGGCATGTTTGATCATTTTTATACCCCTCTTTTAGTAAATAATCACTTAAACGATTATACCACATACGCCCTGATTGTTTTAATCCGTAGAGCGATTTATTCAACTTTATTGAGTACTCATTTCGAGATCCTGAATTTTCAGGCAAACGAAATCCCTCAGGGAGTTTCATGTAGATGTCACTATCGAGTGTTCCATACAAGTATGCAGTGACAACATCCATAAGATGCATATCGAGCCCTTCACGTACTGCCAGACTAAAGTTGTTGCATCCACCATAGGAGAATAAGTCTCTTCGTAATCAATGTCAGGTCTTTGAGAAAAGCCTTGAGCAACAAGCCGTGCTTTGTATCTCACAATTTCACCGTTTCCATTTTTCTTTCTAATGAAAACCCATCTATATCCAACCGGCTTTACATGTTTTGGAATACGGACCACGGGTCCGAATACTTTTCATTTCTCAAGTGATTTTAATTCTGTCTCAATTGCATCTTTCCATTTTGGCCAATCACTTCTTTGTCGACATTCATTATAGATTTTAGTTCATGATCCTCATTTTCATTAATATGATGTAGCGCTACGTTAAATGAGAAAATATCGTCAACGTTGATTTTGCCTCGGTTCCATCTTATTCCATTATGGGCATAATTTATTGAGATCTCTTCATTTTCAATATTTTCACAACTTTCAGGTACCTGATCATATTTATTTATGCCCATAGAATCTCTTAAAGTTGACGTGTCCTCGATTTGACCATCTATTTTATTTGCTCCTTTTCTTTTACGAGGATTCTTGTCTTTGGATCCCGAGGGCCTACCACGTTTCAACTGTGGTTTCGGCTCAATTTTATTATTAAAAATATCAATAGAAGTATCAATTCTAACAGGAGCATTAATAGTTGGTATATGCGATTTAGTAACCTTTTTCTGGTCAGTAAAACTGTCTGGCAATTGATTTGCTAAATTTTGTAAATGAATTATCTTTTGAACTTCAAGTTCACATTCTTTTGTACGAGGATCAAAATGAGCCAATGATAATTCATTCCAACTAATATCTTTAATCAACTGTATGTTTTCTTTATCTCCCCATAATGTTGGAAAATTTGATTCATCAAAATGACAGTCGGCAAATGAAGCCATAAATAAATCTCCTGTCAATGGTTCTAAATATTTTAGTACTGACTTAGATTCAAATCCAACATATATTCCCAATCTTCTTTGTGGTCCCATTAGTGAGTTGTGGTGGAGCAATTGGGACATATACTGCACATCCAAAAATTCTCAGATGGGAAATATCTGGTTCCTGACCGAAAACCATTTGTAATGGGGAAACATTATGATAACTTGTGGGTCGAATGCGAATAAGTGATGCTGCATGCAAAATAGCATATCCCCAACATGATAAGGGAAGCTTCGACTTCATTAGTAATGGTCTTGCTATTAATCGTAATCTTTTTATTAATGATTCCGCAAGTCCATTTTGAGTATGCACATGTGCTACGGGATGTTCAACATCAATCCCAATAGACATACAATATTCATTAAATGCTTTAGAGGTGAATTCACCAGCATTGTCAAGACGTATTTCTTAATTGGATAATCAGGAAAATGTGCTCGTAATCGAATTAACTGAGCAAGCAGTCTAGCAAACGCAACATTACGTGTTGATAATAATGATACATGTGACCATTTAGTTGATGCATCAATTAAAACCATAAAGTATCTAAATGGACCACATGATGGATGAAATGGTCCACAAATATCGCCTTGAATACGTTCTAAAAACGTAATAGATTCATTCTTCAATTTTACCGGTGATGGTCTAACGATTAATTTTCCTTTCGAGCAAGCATCACATGATAACTCATTGGATTGAATAATCTTCTTATTTTTAAAGTGTGCCTATATGAATTCTCAATTATTCTTCACATCATAGTTGAACCGAGATGGCCTAACCGGTCATGCCACACCACAAATAAATCATTGTTTATAAAATTCGACTCAATCGTATTAATATATGCATAGTATAAACCGGAGGATAATGCAGATAATTTTTCTATAACGCATTTCTTATTTAAATCACGTTTGTGATTTGAAGGTATTCATTATCACCTTCTTTTGTAGTCTCAATATGATATCCGTTTTTACGGATGTCTTTAAAACTCAATAAGTTTCTATGAGACTTCGAAGAATATAATCCATTTTCAATATGCAATTTTGTTCCTCCGGATAATAAGATACTTGCTCTTCCAGAGACTTCAATCAATTTTGTAATACCCGAAATAGTATTAAGATTTGCTTCTTGAGTAATCAATCGGATGAAATATTTCTTATCCGTGAGTATTGTATGAGTTGTTGCGCTGTCCACAAGACATATATCTCCATGTGTGTTCATTCCTCAAGAAAATAATAAAACACATTAATTATTAATTATACATAAAATTCATGATAATATAGCACATATACGTATAAAATTCATGATAATACAACACGCGCACATAACATATCAATACGATACACAATAATAAAATTCACGATATTGTTGTTGTAACAACAAATTCGCTGCATGAGACGTGGTAAAGGTTTTCTCCATCATACTTGCTTCTGTAACTTCTAGTCCACACAATCTTAATTGAGAAGTAATTCTAACATAGAAGAATTATAATCACTTACAGATTTATAATCTTGGAATCATAAGTTTGTCCATTCATATTGGACATTTCTGTAGGATCACAGTCCTTTAATGGTTGTATCTCTCTTTTAGATTAGTCCACAAAATAAATGGATCTTTCACAGTGAGATATTCCACCTTTAAACTTTCATGAAGGTGGTGATGGAGAAATAACATGGCTTTGGCCTTGCCTTGGCTCGATGCCGTATTATCAACTTGTATAATAGTTCTTACTCGTGATATCCAGAGCAACTATATCAAGCTTTTGAAGATTCAACATTTTATTATTACAGAATATAACAATTGGTTAAGAAAAATAGTTCGAAGCGTAAATAATATTAACCTTATTGTGATAAAAGTAAAAAGTAAAAAAATAAAATGGCATAATATTAAAAGTCAATGGCCCAGCTAGGATTCGAAATCTGGTGCTCACGCCACAAGTTTGTGGGGGTTACCGCGAGAGCTAGCGGGCTTTTTGTGTTTTAAGATATGAAAATAAAATGTACATGACGTCGACGAAATTCAAATGGCTGGAACTCGTGCTCGGAGTGATGACGTCAGCGAGTCTCGGTTGGTTAGAGTCTCGTGCTGATAACGTGTTATAAAAATATAATAACGATTACGTGTTTTATTAATTACGATTATAGTAATATAGAGAGATAACTAGAGAGATAATAACTTCTTTATTAATACTTCTTAATACCATTTACACAATCCCAAATCACATATTTATACTACTACAAATTCACTATTACACCTAAAATTTACAACATTTATTATAATTATACACATCATCTTATCAATTAATACACATCTAATTTTTACAACATTCATACCTCCAAATACAATAATTCAATAACAATACAAAAACATCCACACTTAATATTATTTCTTAATATTCATAACATTATTATTATTATTATGTTACTATTATTTTTATTATTGGTTCTTCTAATCAAAGTATTATATAAGCTCATATATAGAAATTCTACATTACTCCATTTTAAACAAAGTACTGATCGTGATTATTTCCTTCGTTACAATCAGTGTCTCATACATCCACAACATAATAATGACTAATGAAAGACTATATATTTACATGACTAATGCTTTTAACATTCTATAAACATTTGCATAGCATGTCTTTTAAAGGAATTTGATGCTTTAACTTCTCTATTTCCATGAAAATTGTCAATCTTATACATCCGAATAAAGTGCATTTAATGTACGTAGTTAACCGAATTAGTAAAGCTATTATGTAGTACTTGTATCTATAAATGTCTTACAAAATGGATACTTGTTGTTATTCCATTTCAAACATTTGGTATTATGTGCAGGTCATGTGTTAATATTCTCTAACAATCTAGAACATTCTAGTATGTTCTTGACGAAGTGTTTTCTTTTGCATGTACATATGTTATATATGTTACCAAAAGTGTTTTTCAGTTCAAAAATGTTTCAATTTGGAGGAAAGATAATTTTTGCATTATACTATAATTAACATCAAATTTTTTTGTTCATTATTAAGATAGATAATCAAACTTAGTTTATTTCTCAATTTTCGACAAGAAAAGCCGAGATTCCACCACTAGAGTTGGATTTGAAGTAATATTTCGGTACAAACATCAATAAATTTTCTTTATTATTAAGACTCGTGGGAAATTGGTCTTAACCTAATTCGGCCAATAACGTCGACATTTCTGCGACTTTCAGCTTTTTTAGTGTCGTTGGTGTTTTTCGTAACAGGTTCGCTATCTGATGCTTATGTATTAAATTTGTTATTGACAATAAATAAAGCATTATTTTCTCTGAATGATGTGTTAAATTTGCATCAATATGACACTAGACCACTTTTGTTATAATTGTTGTATGAAGTGTTACGCATATAGCGTATTAATTAGTAACGTTTCAATCTTCGGTCGCTTCTTCGTTAACATCAATAATTATCGTCGATTACTAAGACCCATGAACAAATTGAATCGATTTCACATTACTCGACCATTAGAATAGATGTTTCATGAATGAATTGAGTTTGAAGTATTATCCCATTATAAACTTCAAAAATATTCCTTGATTAAAAATCCATGAGAATTGATGTCGATTTAACTTTATTTGGTCACTAGTGTGGGAGATCCAAGCGCCTTCATTGTTTTTGTATCGTCAGTGGTTTTTGATCTATCCTCTTAGTGTCTTGATATCTTAGAAATGTTATGCAGAATGCATGAAGTGTTACCTAGAATGCACAAAGTGGCACCCGTTGAGTGCTTTATTAACAATGCAGAATGCATAAAGTGTTATTCGAAATGCACAGTGTTACCCATGGAGTGTTTTATTAGCAAACGCTTCAATCATAGACCATCAAATTTCTTCGCGATTAACATCAATATTTTCGTTGATTATTAAGACTCACGATCAATTTCACCTTATCCGGTCATTAAAGTCCAGATTTTTTCGTGTTTCAACGAGATTTTCGAATTACTTCTAACACATAATCCATTTTAAACTTCAAAAAAAATCATTGAGTATTGACTCCCATCAGAAATTATCATCGATTTAACCTTATTCAATCATTAACGTCGAGATTGAGCCGACTTAAGAGCGTAAATTTTTGTCTTCGTCGAACGTGGTTTATGCTTCAATCGTTTGGGAGATGGCGAACAAGTGTAATTTCCGCAATAAGGAGGGACAAATGAGTATTTTTACTCAAAATAGGTCATTAACTCTATGACAAACTCAAAATGGGTCATTCTCTCTATTATAAAACTTGTTGGGACATGAATTTTAATGAAATATGTTAATGAGCCCTGAAACTTAATTAGCTCTTATATATGTAATAGCCTATGCAGCCCTGTAACGGTGTAATGGTTATCCTATGGAGTATATTACGCTGAATTACTGTTCATTTACTCATGCACACTTATACGTATTAATATATATGTATTTATTTTTTATTTTTCTTTCTAATTTATCTCTGGTTCTATTAACGGTATTTAAAGAAGAGGATTAACAATTAATTAAATTGAAGGCTATTGACAAAAAATACCAAATGAAGGGCTATTTTTTATTTTTTTATTTTCTAGCCGATGACCCCTTGGCCTAATGGTTGAGGGGGAGGCGTCGAAGGTTTTGTGGCTAGGAGGTCATGGGATAGGTTTGAGAAGTCCTCATGTGCATAAGGCCAATGACTATCGTTGTCGGATAGGTTTGGGGTATCCATCTGGCGTCGGGGATTAGTGTCACCTTTGGAGTGTGTGGCGGTTCGTCCATAGCGTTTGGGATACCTCGGACAGAAAAAAATGGCTATTTTATAAAAAAAAAACAAATCAAGTGCTATTTTTATAAAATACTACTTTTTTTGTGATGTTCGAGGGAATCTGATCAAAAGGAGAGATATTACGTTGCGTCAGAAGATCGGTTTATTAGAGCATCTCCAATTTGACGCTAAATACAGCGTTAAACGCCATGAATGGCGTTGGAGAAGCTCCAAGGGAACTCCAAACGCTACCCTAAATCTGGCGGATTGAACAGAGCCACGCTATGTGTAGCGGGCACTGTTCACCCCCGCTATCTCACTTTACTTCTTCTGTTTCAATTTATTTTGTTCTCTAATTTTGGGTTTCTATAGCTTTGCAAATTTTTTGTTTAATGAAATTCGCTGGAATACATTTTTGGTAGTGGAGAAGATGATGAACAATGACTACATGAGAGAGAGGACAATGACGTTAATTGTTGTTCGTTTATAAAATAATTATAAAATATTAATTTACTTTGAATATAAGTTATTAATGCAAAAACAATAAAATTTTTGAATTAGTTAACAAATAATCTTGTCGAATAAGTAGATAATGAATGTAACGATTTGTGGTAATTTTATTTTACAAAATAAGAAATAAATTATCAAAAATAAATAATATTTTAGATAATTTCATTATTATAAATATTCATTTAATCAAATATATGAAAATTTAAATGAAAATATCTAATTGGTAATAATATGATAATTTTATTTTAGTATAAAATAAATTCATAATAATAGTTACGTAATTTCCTTTACGTTTCCTTCTTTGTTTATCTTTTTTTTTTTTTACTTTACGAGTATTTTTATAGTTCTATTTTTTAATTTATTTATTTACATATTAAAATTTATATTATCAAATATTATAAATTTTATTTTAAGGATGATAAAATTTATTTTATAAATATTAAACTCTAAAATGAGAATACAAATTTTTATAATATAATTAAATTTTTATAATATAATTAAATTAATGGAATATTTTGAGAATATTCTGTATAGAGTAAAATATAGAGGAAATGGTTGGAGTTTTTTTATACTGTTCAAACTCTATACGTGGAGAAATAGTACTGTAGAAACTGCATATATAGAGTTATGGTTGGAGATGGCCTTAGAGCATCTCCAATGAGACGCTAAATACAGCGTTAAACGCCATGAATGGCGTTGGAGAAGCTCCAAGGGAACTCCAAACGCTACCCTAAATCTGGCGGATTGAACAGAGCCACGCTATGTGTAGCGGGCACTGTTCACCCCGCTATCTCACTTTTTTCTTCTGTTTCAATTTATTTTGTTCTTTAATTTTGGGTTTCTATAGCTTTGCAAATTTTTTGTTTAATGAAATTCGCTGGAATACATTTTTGGTTGTGGAGAAGATGATGAACAGTGACTACATGAGAGAGAGGACAATGACGTTAATTGTTGTTTGTTTATAAAATAATTATAAAATATTAATTTAATTTGAATATAAGTTATTAATGCAAAAACAATAAAATTAGATATATTTTTTGAATTAGTTAACAAATAATCTTGTCGAATAAGTAGATAATGAATGTAACGATTTGTGGTAATTTTATTTTACAAAATAAAATAAATTATCAAAAATAAATAATATTTTAGATAATTTCATTATTATAAATATTCATTTAATCAAATATATGAAAATTTAAATGAAAATATCTAATTGGTAATAATATGATAATTTTATTTTAGTATAAAATAAACTCATAATAATAGTTACCTAATTTCCTTTATGTTTCCTTCTTTGTTTATCTTTTTTTTTTTACTTTACGAGTATTTTTATAGTTCTATTTTTTAATTTATTTATTTAGATATTAAAATTTATATTATCAAATATTATAAATTTTATTTTAAGGATGATAAATTATTTAATTTATAAATATTAAACTCTAAAGTGAGAATACAAATTTTTATAATATAATTAAATTAACAGAATATTTTGAGAATATTCTGTATAGAGTAAAATATAGAGGAGATGGTTGGAGTTTTTTAATACTGTTCAAACTCTATACGTGGAGAAATAGTACTGTAGAAACTGCATATATAGAGTTATGGTTGGAGATGGCCTTACAATATGAAGTGAAAGATTATGAGAGGACCCATCGTAGGGCTTTTTCAATAAAATAAATAAAAAAATTAAAGCATTAACAAAATAATTATGAAACGAAAATCATTAATAAAATAGAGCAATTTGTATAAATTCCATACGAGTTACGTAACTCGTAAAAACTCTATACGAGCTACTAGCCTCGTTGGCAAAGTGCGTACACGTGGCGTAACTCGTATAGAGTTATTACAAGTTATAACTCGTAACTCGTATAAACTCTATACGAGATAGATCTGGTTTTTAAAAACCTAGATCGAAGAAGAGGAACAGACGAAGCCGCCGAAGCTCCCGCCGCCAAGCTCAAGGACCTCCTGCTGCCCGCCGCCGCGACCCGCCGCCCCGCGACACGCTGCCCTCCTGCTGTTCTCTGCCGCCCGCCGCAACCCGCCGTCTTGCCTCGTCGACGTCTTGCTGCCCGCCGCCGCCCCGCCTCGACTACCTCCTCCGCCGCGACCCGCCGTCCCGCCTCGACGACCTCCTCCGCCGCAACCCGCCGCCTCTGCCCGCCTCGATCCTCGTGAAGATATACGCGCAATTACCTCCGCTGAGCAATCCCCGTGCCTCGTTATATGCTATTTTTTATTTTACGAAGTATTTTGTTTTATCGTCGATATTGTTATAATAGTAATAATGATTGATTTATTACTATTTTGGTTTTTTACTGTAGAACGGATTTGGACTCTTCTTACGGGCCTGTTAATAGTTCGGTGTTAACGATGTAGCCAAATCACCGTAGTATTGATTTATTATTAGACGAGACCGCGATAGATAGGACTATAAAGATTAGGTCCTTAGAGAATGTAGTGTGGGATACGAGAGAAGCACAGAATGTCCTACACGGTCGCTTATTAGAGAAGTTGAACGTTATGGGTCTATATAGCGTCTACAGCTGTATGTCGCAGAGGGTTGACCCACATTTGATTACAACATTGGTAGTGCGTTGGAGGAAGGAGACCCATACGTTTTATTTTTTTGTTGGGGAGGCTACCGACACTTTACAGGATATAGATATTTTGTGGGGTTTGCCTATAGATGGTAGTTGTGTCTCAGCTGTGATCCATACGAGGACGGTCACACAGTGGATGGACGAGTGCTAGCGGGTGCGAGGTTTAGACCGCCTAGTGAGAAAATTAAGGGGTCATCGCTATCGATGAAGTCATTAGCGAGTTGGTTGTTGGCCCATCCGATTTCGTATGATAGTGACGAGGTAGAGGTTGAGGAATCCGCACGGGGTTATGCGATGCTGCTCTTCGGTGCGGTGATGTTCCCTGATTGTAGCACCAGCACCGTGTCGTTGACGTACCTTCAGCTGTTGGAGGATATTGAGGAGGTGGCCACGTTTAGTTGGGGTAGTGCGGTGCTGACATTCCTATACAGAGAGCTTTGTTCGGCATGCGAGCCGAAAAAGCTTAATATAGGCGGACCCCTACGGCAGTTGCAGGTAATTATATAGAAACTTTGATTAATTTTATAGTTATTTTTAAAATTTATTTAGAACATGGGATTTGTTTTAGGCATGGGCATATTTGATGGTCCTGCGATTTCAGCCAGTTCGGGATGTTCATCGTATCTCCATGGAGCCCAGTATAGTCGACGGGATAGTCTTACCGGCCCCGCCACATGCTGCGAGGTATGGTCGTTCATCCAAATTTTGTAATTTTTTTCCTTCTTACATTTATAAATGTTGTGTAAATATATGAAAGGTGGAGCGCGTTATTGATCACATTACGCCGACGAATTCGAACGTACGCACCATACTCAAGTGCATTGATCGCATGCAGGCGCATCAATTTGCATGGACTCCGTACGACATGACGCTCCTGGAGATTGTCGCTCTTCCTCCACAGTGCTTACCGATCGCTTGTCGATCGAGGTGTCCACTGATCTTCTTCAATATCGTGGAGTGGCTTTACCCCGAACGAGTGCTTCGATAGCTTGGAATTTCCAGGGGATTCCCGTTATATTGCCGTATCGAGATACCAATCTTCATGCGTACGAGCGGCGACAGCGGTCGGGGGGATTGGGTTATAGGAGGATCGAGAGGAGACCTTCTTTAATGGTCCTCCCACGACTGCACTCATGTCGGTGGAGGATGGATATTGAATGGAACTCCAAGTGTCAGTATCTCCAGAGAAACGTTGCTGAACCCTGAACTGAGACAATGTCGGGAAAATCCGGACATGTATAACTCAAAGAACCAACTTCAAACACAGGAAACTCGCGCCGCTCCTCAATTCCGATGAGGCGTTCAAATCAAAAGTTGAATTTTCAATTATTTCAACAAAACCTCAAAACAAGTGTTCTCCGAATCTGGATGTATGAAAAATTGTAAATCGTTGTCGTTGGAGATTTGGAGTAGCTGAGGAAAAAGGCGGGAATGTTGAAAGTATTCATTTTTTGCATGGACAATCAACGAACAATGACTGCTATCAGCACCCATAATTCCGAACAACAACGATATAAACTCCGAAAAACTGGTGTTGCGACGAATTCGTCTGTGTGCAATAGGACGAATACTATATTTGATGATAGAATCGGATGATTGAATTATTTCACCGCCGCAATATACTATGACTTGTACACGACTCGACGCCATTTTTTTGTTTTGTGTTTAAAAATCGACAGGGGGTTGGGGTATTTATAGAGCCGTAACTCGTAACTATTAATTACAAGTTACGTGAATTATTGCAATAATTCGAGTAGTTACGTGAATTATTGCAATAATTCACGTAACTCGTAACTCAATAATTCACGTAACTCGTAACTAATTAGTTACGCGATACTGTAATTATTCCCGACACTGCATGCCCATGCAGGGTGGTCGGCACTAACGTAACTCGTATAAACTTATTACGAGTTAGTTGAAGTACCTCGTAAAAAATTCATACGAGTTACTTTGAGACCGGTCATCGCGCGCCACCGTGGAGTTAAGTACCTCGTAAGAAAAAGATGCGAATTACTCTATTTTATTAATGATTTTCGTTTCATTATTATTTTGTTAATGCTTTAATTTTTTTGTATTTATTTTCTTAAAAAAGCCCCCATTGTAGCCAACTCTCTGAACCATAAAAGTTTTGGATGGTACTTCTCTTTACTTTTATAATAATACGCGATATGATTATCGAATCGTATCAATCGGAAGGTTTCTCAAGAATAAAGAACCCGAACCAACTGCAAACAATGCATCACGCATCATCTAACAACGACTGCATGCCAACTTGTTGCAGAACATCTTGAATCAACAACGTAATATTGACGTAAGAAGAACCGTCTTCATCAGTAGCTTTTCTAGCCATTTCACACAGTTCTCTTGCCCTTCTCCTCCTCCCTCCATCCTCTTGACCCATCAATTCATCAACACATCTCCTAATCCTATCCCTGCACACAAATGCCCTCGGATCTTGATCCCCAGGTTTCACACAAATCTCGACACCAATTCTCACACCGATCCTCAAAATGTCCACAACGAACTTCTCGTTATAAAACTGCTCTGCAAACATAGGCCAAGTGATCATAGGCACGCCAGCACACACGCCTTCGAGCGTGGAATTCCAACCACAGTGCGTCAAGAATCCTCCTATCGAAGGGTGGGACAGTATCAGTACTTGCGGCGCCCATCCGCGGATTATCAAACCCCTATCCTTCGTCCTCTCTTCATATTTTTCCTCGGCCAGCCATTCCTCTACTTCCGACGAAGCATCAAAGCCTCTTATGATCCATACGAAAGCTGTCCCCGACGCTTCCAACCCTAAACCGATCTCTTTGATCTGCGCAGGCGATAAACGGCACATGCTGCCGAAGCAGACGTAAATTACCGAACTACCCTTCCTTCGATCGAGCCAAGACAAGCAGTACTGCTCGTCTATCGATGGTGTGTTGCCTCTGTCCGACTTTTCGGAGGGTTTCTTATTACAGAGTGAGACTGGGCCGATGCACCACAGGTTCTTAACTTGAGCTTCTTTCTCGAATCGCTCGAAGCACCACGGATCGAGCTCGAGGAAAGTGTTCACCAAAGTACCCCTAGCCGTGTCTCGGGCCTCTCTTATCTGGTCCAAGAAACCCTTGAGACCGTTCGACGAAGATCGGGTCATCATTTCTGGCAACTGCGATTTTGTAAATTCGATCTTCTGAGGCATATCGGGGACGATGAACATTGCTGACAATGAGTCTTGAAAGAACGTTCCATGGGCTTGGGCTTGGGTGATTTTGAGGGAGCAGAAGAGTGAGAAGCACGATATTGTTTCGAACACGTACCTCGGAACCTTAAACTTTGTCGCCAGGTGTCGAGTCCATGGAGCGGCGTTGGTGGAGATGATGCAGCTTGGCTTTGGATCCATTTCCTCGATGAGGGTTTCGAGTGGGTGTCTGAGCATCTCACATGCCGAGAAGAATTCCTTGGCTTTGTCGAACGACGAGAGAGTGTCCAAGTTTTCGCAGCCTCGAGGAAGGCCAGCTTCTTCGCATGGAAACTTTAGGGAAACCATTTGAATCTTCATCCCTTCTTCGACGGCGTGCTCTATCGATGCTTTGTATCTTTTGTGATTGAGAGGCGTAGTGATTATTGAAACGGTTACTCCCCGTTGAGCGATTAGCTTCCCAAAGTCTGTTATGGGAATGATATGGCTTTGGGACATGAGAGGGATGAGGAGGAAGTGAAGCCTTTCGAATCCATGCTCATGAGACTCCATGGATATAATAAATACAGCTATATTTCTGAGTACGAATGTACGTAGATTTATTTAGGTGTATGTATATAGGGGTGGGCGTTCGGGTTCGGGTATTCGGGTTTTACCCGAACCCGATCGGGTTCGGGTAGTTCGGGTTATTTGTCGGGTATCGGGTTACCCGATACCCGATCTATATTAATCGGGTCGGGTATCGGGTAGTAAGTTACTACCCGATCGGGTTATTTGGGTACCCGATGTATTATTTTTTTAAAAAAATAAGTTTTTGTTCATAACCTTAAAAATATATAATTAATTATTTTGATATCAGTATCTACCTTGAGTTACGTTAAAGTTTTTAAATAATATTTCGACTAATTTCTTATTTTAAATGTGTAATTAACAAGTGATATTTTATATCGTAATCATTTAAAAATTTAAAATATATTCTAAACAAATTTATAAATAAACACATAAAGTTATATTTACTGAAAACAAAAGATTCAGATATTATAAGTGATATTTAATATATATCATGAATATTTTGTTATGTATATTGAATTATAATATTTTCAGTGATAACTTCCAATTAAAAAATCGGGTACCCGACGTCGGGCACCCGAACCCGATATATACCCGATTGTCGGGTACCCGTTGTAGATCGGATCGGTTTCGGGTAGTCATAAAAATCTTAACCCGAACCCGAACTACCCGATACCCGACTACCCGACCCGATGCCCACCCCTATCTGTATATAAAGATTGCTAATTCAATGTATGCCATCGACGAGAGAGGCGGACAATAATTGAATGCATATGACAAAGTTTATTTATTTATTTATTTATTTTTTGTAATTGGGGAATTTCGCATTGGAAATGATGTTCAGAAGGGTAAAATTCTTGTGGATCCTTGGAGGCCACGAGATAATAAAGACGTAAAAATAAACACAGCTAATCAGTTTCTTTCGTTTATTCTTTTTTGTTTCGTGGCCGAACGAACCACTTTGATATTTTTACGTTGAGGTCAAGAATTCCTATATTAGAACTCTTTGTATGGATTTGAAAATTAATGGTACACATAAATAGTTGAATTAATTTGCAAGATCGATATTTAATTACAATGGATTATGGAAGTATGGGAACCACAGAGAGATATCTTCTAAAAGATAATTGTTTTTTTTTTTATATGTATTTGAAGTACGTATTGCACGTGGGATCATGGTTTTGCATTTAAAAACCACTGTCTTGTCACGGCCCCCGGCATAAGTGGACGGACCACTGATTCTGATTTTCTTTATGGACGCAGACGTTTAGATAAGGTATATTATTCCTCGAACACGAGTTATTGTTTGATTACAGGAGAGGATAAGTCATCTTTCTTTTATTAGGGAAATGGTGTAATAAGTTTTAGGACAGCGTTATTTTCAAATATGATCTTTTCAGTTAACATGTATTTTGTAATTAAAACAAATGTTATTGCCTAAAAGAAACATTACCTTGTCGATCTCAAGGCAAACACGCATCAGCATTTTCATCGTCCTACCAATACCAATACCAATAGTTCAGATTTTAAAAAGATTTACGTTTCATACAAACCCGATACGGTTACTTTTCGCTTTCACGACATGCTCAAAGCAAATCTCCTAATTCACGCATTCGTTTAATACGTAACAGGCTTCACCTTCTCACCAAACACAAACCTCAAACGTTTCTTTTAAATAATTTTCTATTAATAATAAATTTAAGACCGACAATAACAGCAAGGATTATCTACTGAAAGAAATATTACTTTAACATCTATGATTACTCTGCCTATACTCGATTGGGGTAAGCCCTATACTAAATCGGTATAGTTGGCACTATTCGAGTATGTATTTCTAGCACGATTAACGTTCGAACATGTAGACGTACATGTATTGCGGTATTAGTCGCATGCCTATTATTGTAATAAGTTAAAGGACAAATTCAATGATACTCAAATTTAAGGGGTCTGTCGCAATTAAATAAGATGTTAATTAATATTTGTGTAGAATTCCTGGGGGTTGAAACGTAAATATCTGATGGGCTTATTAACGGGCCAGCCCATTATGACATCTATATATATGGGTGTGGTCCCTAAGTGCAGTACAAAAAAAACTCAGCCGTTACTCTCGTCAAACCCTAGTGACTGCCGTATAAAGATCTTTAGGGTACCCATCTTTTTCGAGCTAAAGGTTTCACGTACGCGTACTTGAAAGATCCACATAGCCGGTTCTCAATAAGAACGCTATGGAATTCTCAGGTACATTTTCTATTTCCGTTGTATTTGGTTTATAGTCTTAATTAATCCAATCAAGGTTAAAGTCTTTTCGGAACTATACGGTTACGGAACAAACAAGTGGTATCAGAGACACCTTGATTCGGATTATTAGGGTGTATCACGGCTTTTACCTTTTAGATCGGGTATGATACTGTGTCATGAATCCTGAAATTCTGGGATACGGTGATCGGCGGCAAAGAGATTGCAGGGTAGCGCCATGGGGCGCTGCGTTCGGCTGCTACAGATCTTCGCCGCCGGTGGCCTGCGGGCGTTTTGTAGGGTAGCTCCGTTTTGGGGCTACATGAGGTTTGTGCGAATGTACGCCGTTGGGCGCTTTAGTAACCATGTGTGGCTGAACGCCGTTGGGCGTCGCGGGGCCACGCGTTGCCTTGCAGCTTACGCCGTTATGTGGCTGTTATGAGGACATCACCTCTGTCAACTTCCTAAGTATTCTTGACGGCTACAATTTGGTGGGCGTAACATGAAAAATAAAATTCTTTCTTGCATTGACTACCTAACCTTCGTTAGGCTCTTTTGCACAACGATTAAGCTGAAGATGGGTTGTTATTATTTAATTTTTTAATCATTACTAAAGCTCAAAATTGGGAGTTAATTCAATCATCATTCTCATTTCAGCAGAGATGGTCGGTGTTGCGACTACGAACTCTCCCATGAACAACATTCCTAAACATTAGTGGAATGAACTTTGCTGCTTGGAAAAATAAATTGCTTATGGTTCTGGGTTGGCTGGACCTAGATTACGCTATCATTAATCCGCGTCCAGCTGAACTCACTGATGAGAGCTCTCGTCAGGAACAGAGAGCTCACGAAAAGTGGGAACGGAACCGCGTAAGTCTTATGGTCATGAAGAATGCAATACAGAGACCTTCCTAAGTACTGTTTCATCAGAGGCGACTGCAAAGGAGTGTCTCGATGCCCTACAAGAGCGTTTTGTGAAAAAAGATGAGGCGGAGACAAGTGCTGCTTTATGCAAACTTGTTTCCATGAGGTATAAGGGCAACGGAAACATTCGTGAGTATATACTCGAAATGGCGGATTTAGCCACTATGCTGAGTGCACTCAAGCTCGAACTTCCTGAGCATTTGGTTGTTCATTTGGTGCTTGTCTCTCTCTCTCTCTGCACACTACAGTCAATTCGAGGTGAGATATAATTGTCAGAAGGAAAAATGGACAATTAATGAACTCATTTCTCATTTGGTGCAAGAAGAGGAGAGACTTAGGCAGCATAAAGTCGGGAGTGCTCATCTGGCTTCGACTCACTCTGTTGTTGGCAAAAAGGGAAACGCTAAGGAAAATGCTGTCAATTAGAAGAAGCCTAAGGGCTCTGACAAAAATGGGCATAAAGAAAAACCAATTGACTGCTTCTTCTGCAAAGTAGCTTCTCACTTGTAGAAGGACTGTGCCAAGTATCATGCGACGACTAAAGAAAGGTACAAATTTGGCTTTTGTAAGCGCTGAACTTAATTTGGTTTATGTACCCGCATATACATGGTCAGTTGATTCCGGTGCTACAACTCACATAACTATGTCTATGCAGGGTTGCTTGAGCTACTGAAAGCCCAGTGATGCTGAAAGATTCATCTATATGGGGGCTGGAAAAGCAAGTGAAGTTCAAAGCGTGGGGACTTTTAGATTATTGTTACGTTCTAGTTTCTTTTTGGATTTGAATAACAATTTCGTTTTGCCGTCATTTAGACAGAATTTGATTTCAGTTTCTGTGACAAAGAAAGTTATATTTGTTCATTTGGTAGCAGAAAGTGTGTTATTTATTCTAAATCTTCGGCTATTGGAACCAGTAACTTATCTGAACATGATAACCTGTATCAAATTGATACAGTAAACTACGAAGAGTCCCATAATGTAGGTACTAGAGGAATTAAGCGCAAGTTACCACCCTAGAATTCATTTGGTTTATGGCAAGTGTTTGGGTAATGTATATCCGAAATGAGAATTGATAAGTTTGTGTCTGATGGAATCTTGAAAACACTTGATAAATCCAAAGATCATTTATGTATCGAGTGTATAAAGGGTAAAATAACAAATAAAAGAAAGTTAAATGCTGAGAGAGCTAAGAAAGTCTTAGAACTGATTCATACGGATATGTGTGGTCCATTCCCTACGGCTTCTTGGAATGGACAACGCTATTTTATCACGTTCATCGATGATTACTCCTCTTACGGGTATTTGCACCTAATTCATGAGAAGTCTGAAGCACTTTACGTTTTTAAGACGTTTAAAGCCGAAGTCGAAAATTGGCGTAACGATTAAGCTGTTAGATCCGACCGTGGTGGAGAATACTACGGGAGGTATGACGGATCAGGTGAACGTCCAGAACCGTTTGCTAAGTTTCTAGAGGAGTGTGGGATCGTCCCTCAGTACACCATGACAGGAAGCCAAATATGAATGTTGTAGCTGAGAGATGGAACAGAACCCTTCAGGATATGGTGAGAAGTATGATTGATCGTACAACTGTACCTCACTCTCTCTGGGGTGATGCATTAAGAACCACAGCCTACATTCTTAACAGAGTCCATACTAAAGCTACGAACAGTACCCCTTACGAGTTATGGACGGGTAAAAAGCCCGTCCTTAGGCATTTACGGGTTTGGGGATGTCCTACTGAAGCACGGCCTTACAGGCCAGGCGAGAAGAAATTGATCTCAAGGACTGTTAGTAGCTACTTCGTAGGTTATCCGGAAAAATCACGAGGCTAAAAATTTTATGATCCCACATTAAGGACATTTTTCGAGACAGAAAATGCCAGGTTCTTTGAGGATCTTGAGTTTGGGGAGGATAAGGATAATAGAAACGATTTTCTATTCGAAGAAGAGGGTTCAGAAATTCCTCCTCATACAGCTCAGGTCGGTCAAGACGAAATTTTTGTCCCTATGGTTATCCGACCTCGAGATATGGATGAAGATGAAATCGTTCCTCCAATGGATCAGCATACTTCACCTGTAGTTATTCATCATGATCAGCCTTATGAAGGTGAAGCTGAAGCTGATCATCAAGTACAAACTCATGAACCTCGGATGGAACCAGCGCCTCTATGGAGGTCAACGCGAGAAAGGAGAAATGTAATTCCGGATGGTTACGTTGTATTTCTTCACGAGCATGAGGATACCGTTGATTTAGTGGGAGATGATCCTTTTACTTACCAAGAGGCAATGGTTAGCTCTAAGGCTCGCAAATGGACCAATGTCATAAAGGAGGAAATACAATCCATGAAGGACAACGACGTTTGGGATCTCGTCTCGTTACCTGAAGGCGTGAAACCGATTGGTTGCAAATGGGTATTTATAACCAAATGGCATTCACTGGGTGACATTGAGAGATATAAAGCTCGTCTTGTCGCGAAAGGATTTACTCAGAGGGAAGGCATAGATTATAAAGAGACTTTCTCTCCAGTTTCATTGAAAGACTCTTTAGAATTATCATGGCGCTTGTGGCACATTTTGATCTTGAGTTGCATCAAAATGGAAGTAAAGACTACTTTTCTCAATGGCGATGTCGAGGAAACTATATATATGGTGCAACTAGAGGGGTTAGCTTCGGACAAATCTAGCCCATTGGTCTGCCAACTAAAGAAATCCATCTACGGACTCAAGCAGGCTTCTCGTCAGTGGTACCAATAGTTTCACCAGACTATCACCTCTTTCGATTTTGAGGCTAACTCTGTTGAGGACTGTGTGTATCACAAATTCAGTGGGAGCAGGTTTAATTTTGTACGTAGACGATATTTTACTAGCTAGAATCGATGTAAATTTACTTCGGGACACCGAGAGATGTATTTCGGGTCATTTTGACATGAAAGATCTTGGGGAATCTTCTTTTTGTATTAGGGATCCAAATTCACTGTGATCGCTCACACGGAACTCTTGGGTTATCACAAAAGAGCTACAACGAAAAGGTACTGCAAAGGTTTAACACGGAAAATTGTCGTCCACATGACACTCCAGTCTCAAAAGGTGATAAGTTCAGCCTCAAACAGTGTCCGGATAACATTTTAGAAATCAAGCACATGAAGGATATACCATATGCGTCGGCAGTGGGGAGTTTAATGTACGCACAGGTTTGTACCAGACTTGATTTGACGTTCATCGTAGGAATGCTTGGTCGATACCAAAGCAATCCGGGTAGAACATTGGGTAGCAGCCAAAAGGGTCTTTCGATATCTTCAAAAGACGAAGGATTATATGCTCACATACAGAAAGTCAGAGTATTCAGAGATCATTGGGTATTGTGATTCTGACTTTGCGCGATGCATGGATAGCCGCAAATCGACATCTGATTACATTTTTATGCTGGCTGGGGGAGCGATTGCTTGGAAAAGTGTCAAACTAACACTTATCGCTTCATCTCCGATGGAGGCAGAACTTGTAGCTTGCAACGAGGCATCCAACCAGGCTGTTTGGCTGCGCAATTTAGTGACATGACTTAAAGTTGTCAATTCTGTTGAACGACCAATAAAGTTGTTCTGTGACAACAATTCGTCGGTCCTGTATCCAATAACAACAGGAGCTCTTCCACGTCTAAGCACATAGACATTAAGTTCCTACTTGTGAAAGAACGAGTTCAGAGTGGATATATAATCATTGAGCATATCAGAACAGATTGTATGATTGCAGATCCGCTTATTAACGCATTAGCGCCCGCTATATTTCATGAGCATGTTGCTCGTATTGGTGTGATGAATTAAGTTTTATGTCTTATCGTTGATCTGTAAATTCTGTGTTTAATGGTAATAAAGTTTCTTTAATACATGTTTATGTTATGACAATTGGGTTTCAGATATCCATTAGTATATCTCTGAATTCTGATCTCACTAAAGTAGGACCAGTTGGAAATAGACATGCCTGATCAACCGAGCATGTAATTTTCATGGAACACGTCCACACTTGATCTATATCATTCGTGGAGTTGGTGTTCGTGATTACTGTGGGTTGAGTTACGATATATGTATAACGACTACCCATTGTGCCCGAGGATCAAGAAAAAACTACCTTTACATGCCCGTTCGGGACATTCGTATACCGACGGATGCCTTTTGGACTATGCAACGCTACGGCCACTTTTCAGCGGTGTATGATGGCCATCTTCGACAAGCTAGTAGAAGACATAATGGAGGTATTTATGGATGATTTCTCGGTTTTTGGTAACACGTTTGAGGTATGTCTCTCTAACCTTAAGGCTGTTCTTAAGCAATGCGAGGACACAAATCTTGTGTTGAATTGGGAGAAATGTCAATTTATGGTGAGAGAGGGCATCGTGTTAGGTCATAAGATTTCGTCTAGGGGGATAGAGGTAGATAGGGCTAAAATTGAGACTATCGAGCATTTACCCCCACCCTCGTCAGTAAAAGCGATTAGAAGTTCCTAGGACATGCGGGTTTCTATCGTAGATTCATCAAGGATTTCTCTAATTGCTAGACCCTTGACCAGATTACTTGAGAAAGACGTGCCATATGAGTTTACATCCGAGTGCATGCATTCATTTTCGATACTTAAGGATAAGCTTATAATGCTGTTATGCAGTAGAGGCAGTTTTGGGGGAGCGGCGGGACAAACACTTTCAGCCGATATATTACGCAAGCAAGACTTTGAACGAGG
The DNA here is from genome assembly GCA_027422505.1 of Craterostigma plantagineum. NCBI lineage: Eukaryota > Viridiplantae > Streptophyta > Magnoliopsida > Lamiales > Linderniaceae > Craterostigma > Craterostigma plantagineum. The sequence goes on along the minus strand of JAPQWV010000003.1, from coordinate 25,646,116 downwards.
CACAAGCGAATTACACAACCAACGAAAAAGAGTTGCTTGCGGTCGAGTTCGTGCTCGACAAGTTTCGCACCTACCACATCCTTTCCAAGGTCATTCTCTACACGGATCACTCGGCCCTCAAGCACCTCCTCGTCAAACCCAATGCAAAGCCAAGACTAATCCGATGGATACTACTACTTCAAGAATTTGACGTGGAAATTCGAGACCAAAAGGGGGCTGAATATTTTGCAGCCGATCACTTATCGAGATTGGAGGACCCATATTACGAAAAGAAGGACGAGGATAACATCAAGGACCACTTCCCTGACGAGCATCTTTATGCCCTACGTGAGGTAAACGATGATATTCCTTGGTATGCTGATATTGCTAACTATCTCGTGGCAAGGATTATAGCAAAGGAATACTCAAGCCAACAGAGGAAAAAATTCTTCTCGGACTTGAAGTATTACTTTTGGGATGATCCATACTTGTTTAGGATTTGTGCCGATAAGATGGTCAGGCGATGCGTGTCATTTCCCGAGACGATCAAGATCTTCGACCATTGTCATACCGGACCGACCGGAGGCCACTATGGGGGAATCGAACAGCCCATAAGGTACTCGATGTGGTTTCTATTGGCCTTCAATCTTCAAGGATGCTCAAAGGTATGTAGACATGTGCGATAGATGCCAACGGACAGGTAATATCTCTAAGCGCAATGAAATGCCGCAAAATTTTATTTTAGTGTGCGAGGTATTTGATGTTTGGGGCATTGATTTCATGGGACATTTCCCTACTTCGTTTACTAATCGATATATCCTAGTTGCGGTTGATTACGTATCTAAATGGGTAGAGGCGCAAGCGCTGCACACTAATGATGCTAGGGTTGTTAAATTCTTAAAAACGTTGTTTTCACGATTTGGTTCGCCTCGTTGCATTATTAGTGATAAAGGTACTCACTTTTGTAACACTCAGTTTTCTAGGACGCTCGAGAAATACGGCGTTAAGCATAGTGTTACCACTCCGTACCACCCTCAAGCAAGCGGCCAAGTGGAAGTCGTGAATCGGGAATTGCAGCGAATTTTAGAGAAAACCGTCAAGCACCACCGAAAGGATAGGTCGAACAAGCTGAATGACGCATTGTGGGCCTATAGGACAGCCTATAAGACGCCTATAGGATCCACACCTTATCGCCTCGTTTATGAAATCTTTTCATTTACCCGTCGAGCTCGAACATAAGGCATATTGGGCTCTAAAGAAATTAAATTTTGATTTGAATCTCGCAGGAGAAAAGAGGAACTTACAGATCAACGAACTAGACGAGTGGCGCCAACTGGCTTACGAGAATGTCCGCCTCTACAAAGAGCGTACAAAACAATATCATGATCGAAAAATCATAAAGCGTGAATTCCAAGAAGGAGACTTAGTCTTGCTATACAATTCTCGACTACGCCTATTTCCAGGCAAGTTGAAGTCACGATGGTCTAGTCCCTTCAAGGTAACTTGAGTATTTCCATACGGCACAGTCGAGATCACACACCCAGACGAGGGACTTTCAAGGTGAACGGGCAGCGTCTCAAGCATTACTATGGCGGTGACATCGAGGCGCTAGGGAAGGAAACGATTCACCTCTACAACACCACCCGGAGCTGAACCGCCGAACTATGTCTAGCTAAAAGACATTAAAGAAAGCGTTACTTGGGAGGCACCCCAAGTCTGTCCTATGTTTTTCCTTCATTTCTATGCGTATTTTTAAGTTTTTATGATTCTGTTTTTCGATGATCGCAGGGAATTCAAAATCTCAAGTGTGGAGAGGAGCCGTACAAACATGCACATCGGATTATTCAGGGAAGTTCGCTTATCTTTCTATTTCCTTTTCTGCATGTTACATTATTTTTATGTTGAGGACAACATAAATCTTAAGTGTGGGGAGGGAAATTTCTGTGAAATTTAGGCGAACATATGTGCATGCTTTATTTTTGGTATAAATTTTTTTTCGAAAATTAGGCCTAAAAATTTTTCCCGAAAATTATGTTTCTAATCATGAAGGGATGACTTTATGTTATGAATTTTGTGAGTAATTAGGATACATATGCGTAATCTACTTCTTCCTTACATGATGAACTTGGCGATACTTGAGAGATTCGTACACATAACCCGATTTTTGTGAGATTTTTGAGCCTACGAGCTTTTTGCTCATTTTCTTTGTTGTGTGAATCATGCTTAATTTATTTCTCTTCAGAACTTGCTTGTGTATTACGTTTTGAAACTACTTAATGTGTGATTGCGTGAAAATGAGGAAGGCATTAGGAATTCAGTCAATAACCAAAGTATCCAACCACGACTGGCCCCTGTAGTTAGCCACTTTCAGATATAAACCCATCGGAGCGATAGTAGAAGTGGAGGTTGATGCCGGACTCGAGAAGCGCAACCCGTGTTAAATTTCCGAGCTGAGCGTCGAAAAAAGCAAAAGAAAAAAAAAAGAAGAACGGAAAAAAATAGAAGAAAAAAAGAAAGAGAAAAAAAATTCAGCTAAGAACCCTTCATCCGATAATCTTTCTCTCTCTCAAAAGCAATTTACCTATTTTCTGGATTGAGAGGTTGAAAGAAGAACGGCTATGTAAAAAAAAGTAAAGAAGAAGAAAAAAAACGACGAAAAGAGTTGAAAAGGGGGCGAATCATGGGTGTGTTCGAGATGATGGCATGAGTCCGACACGACTACAGCTCATATCCCGGTTATTCTCTACATATTTCACATATCTTAGCCATATTATAACCCGGTAAAAACCTTCCGATTCACACTTGATCATTGAAAGTGGCAGATTTACGAATCACTTGCAAGGTTATGGTAGAGATTAGATTAGTGCATGACCCGGACGATATCACTGACACTGAGTGAATCTCTATGAGGTGCTGATTTTAATAGGTATCGCTAAAGGAAATCGTGTAGTTAGTCGGTGATTTCAAATATGCTTTCCGACCTTACTTGCATTGTCTCCTACATGATTTCGTTCTTGATTGATACGTGCACGATTTTATCCATTTATATGCCATTGCATTTCTTTGCTTGAGGACGAGCGGGATATTTGATAAACGTATTTTTTGTACGTTTATCTCTATTATAATTACGTTTATCCCTATTGAGCGTATAATAGTTCGTAATATTCGTTTTATTTTTATTACTCGATCCGCTCGATCAGTACCCCTTCTCCGTGTGGCGCATGTGTGAGCCTCGATGACGGATAATTACCGGAGGCCCGGCCGAATTTCTACATTATTCTTTCGCGCTTCTCAAGGAGGTATCAGAGTTGTTTTCAAAAGAATAAAGCGTCAAAATATGTTCGTCTTCCTCTTCGTGCTCGTAAGAAATTTGGATTATCCATGACTCTCTTCAAGTGCAAAGTCTCAACTCTTAGCCGTTTGGACGACTATTCACTCTCTCATTTGGTGACTTGGGTTATGAAAGTCATGGAACTGTCCGATTTTCATTCCACACAAAGACTTAGCTTACGATTTACGGAAAAACATCTTAATCAATTTGTATTATATCAGATAATAAATGTATGAATTAAATTGTATGGTTTTTTTTTTCTATTTTCTGAGGTAGTTATACCAAGTTAAAGAAATAAATAAATAACAATTAAAAATATCATATTAGAATGGAGATAGTTTCAAGGTGAAAGAAAAATTTCCATTATCATAAAAAATTTGCAAGTTAGTACCTCTGTCAGAAAATTTTTATATAAGTATGCGTTCGACTGTGTGTACAATTTTTTCAATTTTGATGTACCCTTTTATATGTGTATACATACCACGTCACGCATTTATATGGTACACCGAAATATCGAAGTTTTGGTATAACGAAGTTTTTGGTAAGGTATGATATCGTACCGAATTCGGTACGGTAATGGTATGAAAATTTTAAAGGTATACCGATTATACCGAAATTACCGAAATACTAAAAATTTTAATATTTTATATATATACACACCTATACATATATTATGTTATTTCAGAAAAATATAAAATGGATAAAATATTATAAGAATTTCATTATTTAGTCCATAAATTATTAACTATACCCAACTTTCTAAGATTATTGAGACCCACCATATTTACTTACATTAATAATCCATCTTATTGGGGCCTAAGGAGTTTGAATTTGGTATTAATAATACATCTTATTGGGGCCTAAGGAGTTTGAATTGACTAAAAATTCGAAAACAACGAATTAACGAGTTACGAGACGCGCAAGATAAAAAACCCTCCGTGTGAATGGTCTAGAAGGTACGATACCGATACTTTCGGTATGATTCCGTATTGAACTTTAAGGTATACCGAAATTTGGTATGGTATTGTTATGATTTTTTTCGATACCAAAATTTCGGTGCGGTATACGGTATCACAGTTTTGGTACGGTATACCGTACCGAACCACCCCTAGTTATATTATATGATGTATCATTTTTCTCACTGTATTATGTACCACAACACGTTCTCTATGGTACCTAGATGTGTGATAGGATGTACCTTGCGGCGGACAGGTACCAATGTGCCAAAAATTTATTCTAATATGTACCATATAAAAAAAATACAGACAAGGTACTGACATGCAAATTTACTGTGGCAGCAGCCGGGCCTGCCCGTGGGGCAGGCTATGCGCCTACTTGCCCCTCTCGCCTGTTCGGACGACTCTATACGTCAGAGAACGTCTTTTTTATTCAATCAAGGGTAATTTTACTAAAGCAAATATTGTTTGCTAAATAAGGATTTCAACACTGACGTTATTATATGCTGTAGTTTGTTCATGACCCAAGAGAGTAAATCTATGAGGCCTAAAACCGCAGATTAATACATAAGGTCGTGCAACCAAGTTCTCACCCGTATTAGAAATGGGTAGCTTTCATATCTCAAGAGACAGCCTATGGTCTTAAGTTGCGCACCATTGGAGAGCGTGCATTTCTCCAATATATGTTCAGTAGCCGAATACATGCAGTTAATGCAGTTGACTGCATCGGTTGCTAAGCTGCACTGTGATAAGACATAAAGGATCGTTCCATTATATAATTCGTGGCTGTAATACTCGTAATTTGGTTGAGAAGCAGTCGCTGCTTTCACGTATTCGAGCGTGAATGCCAAGTTTGTCGCGTAGTTATCTCCGTTTTCATGTGTGCTGCAAATGTATTGGTACCGTTGTGAGCTGCAATCGATTGTCGATTCGACGGTGGAAAAGCTTACAATAAGTAAGATTTCCACTAGAAAGAAGAACTTTGTGTTGATACCCTTAATCGATTTCATTTTTTTTTCCCTTCTAACTTGTAGCCTTTAAGATTAGATCTACTTTCGGCTCATTCATATGATATGAACGTTTAGTTAACGATCGCAATATATGTATTAGAAACGCGGACATTTGTTCTCTTCATTTTACTATGTGCATTGTTCTAGTTGTCAGGTTAGTAGGCTTTGATAGTTTCGACAGGTAAATTTGGTCTTTGTTGTTTAACTCATTATTTGTTTAACTCAAAATAATATAAATTGTATTAAAAAATATCTTACCGTGAAGAGTGTGTCGAGGACAAATACGATAGCCCCTGGCTAGTCGTCTGGTTGAGGGGTGTAAACGAGCAGAGTTGATTGCGAGTCGCTCGCGAGCAGCTCGGTTAAATCTTGATTCGAGCTCGGTCAAAATCACGCTCGAGCCTATCGTATCTGGCCTCGTTGCTCGTCGAGCTCTTATCGATCCGACAATTTTAATTTTTAATATATTATTGTATTTTACTTAACAATCATACCGAACTCTCGCTTCGTCTCGTTTACACCCTAGTCTCACTCTTCCTCTTGCTATTTGGAATATGCCATCCAAATATCATGCCATGACTAGAATTAGTGTGTAAGGTGTATACCTTTCGTAGTGTTCTCACAATTTGGCTACTTGAATGTATCAAATAGTTTTATTCATATAAGGATTGTTTATTTATCGCTTTATAAATTTGATCCTCATGAGATGAGAGGTCAACGACGACACTAAAGGCTCTAGGTGTACATGTCCAATCACGACTTGCTACAAGAAAAACGCATTTTTAAGTTTTACTTACAAAAATATTGATCAACAAGTTATATCTGTTAAAGAGAAGTACGCATGATGACAATCATAAAAGGCTCAATACGAAAGAACCATAGAATTATAAATAATAATTAGGTTCGGTTCGAGAATTTCATAAACCAAAAACCGAACCGAAACAATTCGGTTCGGTTTCGTTTTTACCGAATTTTTCTCGGTTCGTTTCGGTTAGCCGACAAAAAAACGTAAAAAAAATAATAAAAATAATAATATTAATATGATTAAATTATAAATTTTTATATCATATTTTTATTTGTATAAAATTTTATTTACCCCATATTTTTCCATATTCTATTAAATATTAATTTTATTTATATTATAAATATATTTATCATATATATATATATATATATTTGTACAAAATTTTCATTTACCTAATATTTTCCATATTTAATATGGTCGATATATTATTAAATTATTAAATAAGTCATATAAAAATATATCATTTATTTGATATAATAATACATATGCATTAATAATTAGAAAAAAAAAGAATTCGGTTATTCGGTTCGGTTCGGTTTACCAGGTAAAAAACCGAACCGAATCGAAATTTTTTCTGTTATCAAAATACAAACCGAAAACCGAACCGAAACTTTTTGGTTCGGTATTCGGTACGAACTGAAACTTCGTTTTCGGTTTGGTTCGGTCGGTTAACCGACATTTGAACACCCCTAAGTATAACCACGTGGAACTATAACATAATTTGCCCTTAATTAGATGTCCAAAAAATTAGGAAACACCGAAAAATGGTTGATTTAATAGTTTGCGGAATAGACTTAATTATATTTAAATCACAAAACGATCACTTTTTGGGAGTTACAAGGACTTGGTTAGCATCGTCAATTGATTTCTCAAGTAAAGCTTTGAAGAAAGATACATACGAAGAAATATGCAAGACGGCATACAGAAGAAAGCAAAAACAAAAAATTGACCCGTGGACACTACCTATGTTTTGGTTGTCATGACAACGAAAACAATGCACTGCACCTAGTAAGATCTAAGCGAGCAAGGCCGGAATTCATATATTATAATAACAAAATCATCGAAACAAAACGAAGGACTGAAATCAAAGCTTAATTAACTATCTAAAAGCCAACAAAATAAAGAAGTGGAAAAAAAAAAACTAAAAGCTAATAACAAAATGAAAGCCTCTGAGGGTATCAGCAAAACCGTGGTCATTCTAGTTGAAATCATAATACTACTTTTTGCAGGTTTTTCCATGGTCGATTGCGATTACAGCTCTCAACGTTATGCATACCTTTGCAGCGCAGACAAACATGAAAACGGCGATGACTACGCGATGAATCTGGGTTTCGCACTCACATACGTCGAAGGAACGACTGCTGCTCAACCTAATTACGAATATTACAGCCAGAAAGTATATGATGGATCGACCCTTTACATATTGTCCAAGTGCGTCGAAGCACTCGACCCAGAAGACTGCGTCGATTGCATTCATTGGGCTGCTCAACATATCTTAGAGAAATGCACTATCTCCAACGGCGCGCAACTTCTGACTATAGGGTGTCGCTTGAGATACGAGAGCTACTCCTTTCGTTAATTCATTACCAAGGGACGCCGAAGAATTAATTTTTGATTGTCTGGTTACGGTGTTTTGTCTTAATTTCTTTTTTTAGCTGCATGAGAGAGTTGGTTATGTGCGTTTTGACTCTTCTTGGGTGATGAATAAATCAGCGTTGAAAAATTTCAATCGATATGAGGATGATGATTATACCTTCTGTAATAGCAATGTGAAAACCAGAAAAAGAGACGTGCTCCGATGTATATAGTCGGATGGATCACGAGAGTAATATTTCTTCTCCGAGATTTGGTAAGAAGGTTAAAGAGAAGTTCTTTCTGTTGAAACAAGCAGGTGAAGAAGTTGCAGACAAGAAGAAATGAAGGCTGCTTACTGATGAAAATGACTCAGGTTTCAAACATGATCATATGAAGTCGACCGAAGAAAGCGCTTTACAAAGACGTGAATACCTATTCTACTTAGAAGTAAATACCTATTCTAAGTAGAATAAGTAATTCTAATAGCTTATCAAGACGTCAGTGGTACCGACGTTTTCAACTTGAGCAAAGAGTAACGAGTGAATAACGGAATTTGGCGGGATTTCTTTTATTTAAGAAGTCTTCTTCGTGTTATTCATTAGAGGTCGATTTGCTCTGCACTCACTCTCTGTAGATTCGATACAATTCAATAAAAGGATTTCTTTCCCGTGGATGTAGGATTAAGAGAATAATCCGAACCACGTAAACGATCAGTGTTCACAATTCACAATTCACAATTCGTTTCTTGTTAGAGCTTGAACCTGGAAACTACGTGCTTCTGTTATAACACGTATGGTCATGGGGGAAAGTCAGACAAAGCAATCGATGTTTTAAATACATCGCATGTGTTAAAGGCTCATGATAGATCACATTAGAGGGCCGATGACTTATATCAAATGCTTCGATATTCAATACCCCGACGAGGAGCATAGTTTTCATTAGCGCTTCCGAAATAGGAGTCTCAAGAAAGAATCATAGGAAAGCGGTGATTGTCACGTTGTAATAAAGGTGCTTAGAATGCCTTTAGGAGAGAAAGATTTTAGTTAAAAGATATCAATCGTTTCCATAGCTTTGCGTACGGCTCTCATTCTTGCGGTGAATATTAGTGAACGAAAAAAGATAAATTTCATACCTTATAGTTATGCGTAGTGAGTGAACTGCTAGTTATTAATACCTTTCACACCAGTGTTTTAAATCGCGTTGTGAAGTGCGCTATATTGCGCGATATTGCGTAAATATGTAAATATTTTCTAAAACGCTACGTAGCGTAGAAAATTTCGCATTATTTCTTTTTTTTTGTCTGCCTTAGGATTCAGTTTTTCTTTTTGTAATAAGCTGTCATTTTCTCTTTATGCCTGCAAGATAAAAATTAAGCTGTTCATTTCTTTGGTTTGGCGTCTGCCACATTAAGTGGGGCGTTGTTCTCCAAATTACTTTTTTTTTTCATCTTAATTTAGGGTTCATATGTTTGAAGCTTTCCGTTACAAAATAAGCATGGCAAAATTATAAAATTAGTAAACAAGTTTTTTGGGTCACTATGTTTGATAATTGCAAAAGTAGGTCACTAACTCTCCATGTAAAAACAATTTTGGGTCATGTTTTCAATTTTATGTCACTAAGAATATATTTTTCGATTTTGGGTCACTAAGTTTACATTTTTTCAATTTTGGGTCACTATGTTTATAACGTTAGTACCAAATGAGTGACCCAAAATTGAAAAAAATGTAATCTTAGTGACCCAAAATCGAAAAAATATATTCTTAGTGACCTAAAATTGAAAACATTACCCAAAAATGTTTTCACATGAAAAGTTAATGACCTACTTTTGCAATTACCAAACATAGTGACCCAAAAACAAAAACATGTATACTTGGTGACCTAATTTTATAATTTCCCGAATAAGCGTTGAAATCCCCCTAGTGACAAAGAAAACGATGAAACTGGAGCATGAAAGCTGAAGACGATGATGAATAGTACCAGAGTGGGAGAGAGAGGTACACATTGCGTTCTTATGTTTTATGGCTATTTTTTAAGTTGTGTACTTTTATAATTTTGTTATGAAATATGTATTATGATTTATATTATATTAAGATTATTTTATATATATTATAATTATTTTAATAATAATATAAGGAGAGAATTTAGAGGATGAGAATATATTTTCTATATATTGATATCTTTACGATGCAACTTAAAATACCTATTTATGCTAATACACTAAAATACAATTTAATCATTCATACAAAAATACAACATATTTTTATACACCTCATCTTATCATAATTCATGAGTCATTAATATTCCAAAAACATCCACATTTAATCATACAATTTTGATGATTCATTGTGATGAATCATGATTTAATTTTGATGATTCATTATTGATGAATCATGATTTGTTCATAATACTCCCCCTTGGATTTTTTCAAAGAATATGTATTAGCTTATTGCCTCATTAAAAACCTTACTGGGAAAACCACATGGGAAAAACCACAGTTAATGGAAAAAGAGTGCAACACACATTTACTCCCTCTGATGATGACATCATTTTAAATCTCTAAGTCTTCGAATGTCAATTTCATATACTAACCTTCTGAAAATTAATGGGGGAAGTGTTTTTGTGAACAAATCTGCAAGATTTTTATTTGATCGCACTTGTTGTACTTTAATATCCCCTAGGTAAAGAAAAATTTTGGTTATATATGTTTTGTTCTACCACCTTTGATATATCCATCCTTTAATTGGGCAATGCATGCCGCATTATCTTCATATAATGTCGTCGGAAGTAACTTTTCCGATAATAATCCACAAGTTTGTTGCATATGCTGAATAATCGATCTCAACCAGACACATTCTCTGCTATCTTCATGAATCGCTAGTATTTCAGCGTGATTAGATGAAGTGGCAATTAAACTCTGTTTAATTGATCGCCATGAAATAGCAGTTCCACCATACGTAAATAAGTAACCCGTTTGCGATCGTACATTATGTGGGTCGGTAAGAATCCAGCATCTGCATACCCAATTAAATCTGTTTTCAACTCATTAGAGAAGAACAATCCATATTAGTTGTTCCTTGAAGGTATCGAAATATTCCTTTAACTCCGTTCCAATGTCTACGAGTTGGCGAAGAACTGTATCTTGCCAATAAATTTACTGCAAACGCTATATCAGGTCGCGTATGACTTGTAAGATACATTAGTGCTCCAATAGCATAGCACTAAGATATGGTACTTCAGGACCAAGTATCTCTTCATCATTTTCACGTAGTCTGAACGGATCTTTATTCACGTCTAAAAACGGACGATCATAGGAGTATCCAGTGGATGAGCTTTGTCCATGTAAAACCTTTTCAACACCTTTTTCATATAAGTTTCTTGATGTACAAATATTTCATTCTTCAAATATTCAATTTGCAGTCCGAGACAATATTTTGGTTTATCGAGATCTTTCATTTCGAACTCCTTTTTCAAACAATTAATCGCTTTCGACAACTCTTCATGAGTTCCAACTATAATTGACGTCGTCGACATATACTGCTATTCGTTTTCACATCTCCTCATAGATATACAAGGGCAAATTTAATCATTTGTATAGCCCTCTTTCAATAAATATTCACCTAGGCGATTATACCACATACGCTCGGATTGCTTCAATCCATAAAGCGACTTATTTAGCTTAATTGAGTACTCATCTCGCAGCTCTGAATTTTCAGGCAGCTGAAATCCTTCCGGAAGCTTCATATAAATGTCACTGTCAAGTGAGCCATATAGATAAGCAGTGACGACATCCATTAGATGCATATCGAGTCCTTCACGTACTGCCAGACTAATTATATAACGAAAAGTAGTTGCGTCCACCACAGGAGTATACGTCTCCTCATAATCAATACCAGGTCTCTGTGAGAAACCTTGTGCGACAAGCCGTGTTTTATATCTTATAATTTTCCCATCATTTCTATTTCTAATAAAAACCCATTTAAATCCAACCGGCTTTACATTTTCTGGTATGCGGACTACAAGTCCGAAAACTTTTCGTTTCTCAAGTGATTTTAATTCTGCCTCGATTGCATCTTTTCATTTTGGCCAATCTTTTCGTAGTCTGCATTTGTTTACAGGCCTTGATTCATGATCCTCATTTCATTCATCTCATTCATTTCATGTATCTTCTTTTGAAAAAAATCGTATGAAAAACTCTATCAACATCCAAATAAACATTACCAACATCCCAATAAGTGTCCACGTAATAATAATACACATAAGCAAATGTTCTTCAAGCATCAGATAGAGTAACGACATGATTCTATAAAATTTTAAAGTCAAATTAGTTAATAGATAAAATTATAATATAATGAAATATATTCAAGAATATAAGTAAAAATTATTTTTGAACTATTTTTGTAAAATTCGCTAAAATATTTTCACAAGTTATGACAGATAATCAAAATCTGGATCTCATCACCTTAATAAAAATGGAAAGTCGTATACCACAAGTAAACCAACGATTGGTATAAAATAAAATTACGGTACCTCGACCAAATTGAGGAACTTCGAAAGACGTTGATTCAACGGTTGAAGTTGATATCTACGGCGGAGGTGATCTTGACGATGGAGCGTGTTCGTGCTGATAACGTGTTATGAAATATTTATTATGATTTATATTATTAAGATTATTTTATATATATTATGATTATTTTAATAATAATATAAGGAGAGAATTTAAAGGGAGAGAATATATTTTCTATATATTGATATCTTTACAATGCAACTTAAAACACCTATTTATACTAAATCATACACTAAAATACAATATACTCATCTATAAAACTCATACAAAAATACAACATATTTTTATACACCTCATCTTATTGTAATTCATGAGTAATTAATATTCCAAAAACATCCACATTTAATCATACAATTTTGATGATTCATTGTGATGAATCATGATTTAATTTTGATGATTCATTATTGATGAATCATGATTTGTTCATAATAAATTTTATGTTTTTATATAATTTTTTGTCAGTGTACTTTTAAGTTGCATTCTTTTAAGTTGTGTACACTTTACATTCTTTTAAATTGTGTACTTTTCTATTATGATTTTATGCATTTTAACAAATAATGGTTATTATGTTATATATTATGTTTTTTTTAGCATTATAACTGAATTGCTTGAAATATTCACGCAATGCGCTACGCTATTTATGCTACGCGCTATCAAAATCAAAACGCAACGCATTGCGCTTCACGCATTTTAAAACATTGCTTCACACTCAGCATATAATCCAGTCTGCATTCGGTTTGACACTTGTTCGTCGATAATATAGACCGTTATTTTAATGTTAGTACTTTTTGGAGATATATGATGGTACTTATCTGCATTTCTGCAGTGCTTTATCTTCACAAAACAATAACAACTATTTTGGTCATAGTTATGCGGTAATCGTACAAAAATCTACTGAAATTCAACATGTATAACCATAGATAAACATCAAACAATAAATAATGTCGAAAACATGGAACAAAAAGTTACAACAAATGAATCTGATCGTCAACCTATCCGAAAAATTCAATGCATTAAACTAATAATACCAGCTTTCATTGAAATCGTTGCACTTGCTTGTTAATTTCTTAGACCAACATACATCGAACCAATGTTGTAAAATTCGCTAGGCGCTAGTCGGACGCCCGAGGGGGGCCTAGCGCCTAGACGGACTAGGCGGGGCCTAGGCGGTTTCTAGGCGGAAATTAATCGGTATACACCAATAATAGTGTTTTTGTGTTAGAAAAAAATATCCCCAAAAAATTGTTTTTAGAATTGTTTTTCCAAAAAATTTTAAGAAAAAACCCTCAATCTCACGTCATGTTATTATAGTTACATAATTCCTAATCTCTCAAAATAAAAAATAGTTAAAAACTAGTCCCAATTGAACCCACAAATAAGCCCAGTATTTTTAAACTTCGACTTCCAACAATTGGCCCAAGGGTATCTGTTAGCTTTTGAATAGCACGAATGATGAAAATCAGTTTCAAGTCCCACACCGAATTTTCACCTGATTTGTTGTGGGAAGAAGCTCTATATATACTATACACATGATGAGGCTTAGAACACTCGTATTGGGCTTTCCTACTTGAGGCCTATTATAGTAATATTTTTATTTCTATTGGCCGATTAATAATAAAATGGGCCGGTTAATATTATAAGATGGGCCGATTAATTTAGGTAATTGGGCCGATTAGTCGGATATTTGGGCTGATTAGTCGGATTTTTGGGCCGATTAATTCGTGAGCCGATTAGGTGGCCGATTATGTGGTTTTCGCCACGGCGACCCTCCGAGTAGCGCTTAGGCGGCGCCTAGGCGGCCGCCTAGGCCGAGTTTTACAACACTGCATCGAACCGACTTTTTATAAAATCAATCCCTATATTTTTTTCACTGCGTAAATAAACTGCACAAAATAAAATAAAAGACAACACTACAAACTCGATAATTAATAGTTCGTCATAGTATTTTTTGTCCATCTCAGCTCGGGAATACGATTTTAAATTAATAAATTTGTGGAATTGTTAGATCATGCTATTTTTTCTAAGGGACAATTGCAAATTTGGTCCCTCGGTTATAGGCCTTCATCAGTTTCAGTCTCTCGAAAATACACGCCATCAATATATGTCTCTCAATTTTTAACCGTTAATCAACTTCAGTCCTTTCCGTCAAGTTTGACCGGGTTGACCGTCGAAACAGACGGAATTGACCGTTAGTGCCGTTAAATATTTGATTAAAAAAAAAGAAAATTGCTTAAGAACTAAAATAAAAGAAAATAAAATTTAAAAAAATAATTAATTTAAAAAATGAAAAAAAAAAAGAGAGACTAAAATTTAAAAATTGAAAATATAATTAAAATAAAAAAATAAGAAACAACATAAAAATTTAAAAAAATTGAAAATATTAAAATAAAAAGAAACTAAAATTCTAAAAAATAGAGATATATTTAAAATAAAAAAGAAATCAAAAATAAAATAAAATTTTTTATTAAATTAAAAAAATTAATTTAGAAAACATGAAATATAATTTAAATGAAAACAAATGAAAAAATTTAAATTCAAAAAAATTAAAGATCAGCTTCTTCCATGATCAATATTCGCTATCCGAATTTTTTTTCAACAGTCATCTCCTCTGCGGAGTGATCAACCGCACCTTTGATGGGCGTGACCCTGATCCTCTGGTTCCTTTTTTGGAAGAAATCAACGGTTCCTCCTCCGTCATTTCCTCCTTTTTTAATATTTTTTTCTTACTTTATTTTATTTTAATTATATTTTCAATTTTTAAATTCTAGTCTCTTTTTTTTTCATTTTGTTTTTATTTTAGTTCTATTTCTGCTTTTTCTAAATTATTTTTTTATTTTAATTAAAAATTTTAGTGTAAATTTTTTATTCCTTTTTTATTTTAAATATATCTCTATTTTTTAGAATTTTAGTTTCTTTTTATTTAATTATCTTTTTAATTTTTTAAAATTTGTACTTTGTTTCTTATTTTATTTTTATTTTAAGTATATTTTCATTTTGAAATTTAATCTCTTTTCTCATTTTTACTTTTATTATATTTTTTAAATTTTATTTTCATTTTTAATATTTAAGCAATTTTCTTTTCTTTTTTAAATATTTAATGGTACTAACGGTCAATTCCGTTAGTTTTGACGGTCAACCCGGTCAAACCTGACGGAAAGGACTGAAGTTGATTAACGGTTAAAAACTGAGGGACATATATTGATGACGTGTGTTTTCGAGGGACTGAAACTGATGTAGGCCAATAACTGAGGGACCAAATTTGCAATTATCCCTTTTTTTAATTATTACCTTTTAAATAGGGTTCCTCGAAAGAAAGAAAATAAGACTTCATATGAATTATGGAAAGGAAAGACGACATCCTACCAACATTTGAGAATGTGGGGGTGTTTGGCCAAGGTAGTTGTACCAACACCTAAAGTGGTAAAAATCGGTCCTAAAACCGTGGACTCCATTTTTATAGGATATGCGCATAATAGTACGGCATATCGGTTTCTTGTATATGATTCAAAAATATCTGATATACACAAGAATTCTATAATGGAATCAAGGAATGCATCTTTCTTTGAAAATGTATTTCCGTATAAGTCCAGTGATGGATCAAGTTCTTCTAAACGAACTAATGAGGAAACCAAAAACCCTAGTCCGATCCTTGACTTAGAACCGAGGCGAAGCAAACGAGCTAGAATAGAGAAATCCTTTGGTGATGATTTCGTCACTTATTTGCTCGAAAAGGAACCACTGACTTATGATGAAGCAGTGAGCTCCACAAAGGGACCTTTGTGGAAAGAGGCCATTAAAAGTGGAATCGATTCTATTCTGCAGAATCACACTTGGGAACTAGTTGATCTCCCACAAAGGTGTAAACCTTTAGAATCCAAATGAATCTTTAATAGGAAAATGAAATCGGATGGGTCGATCGACAAGTACAAAGACATACTTGTGATAAAAGGTTACAAGCAACGTGAAGGCTTAGATTACTCTGACACTTATTCTCCTGTGACGAGAATAAACTCTATAAGGATGATACTTGTGATTTCATCCTTAAGAAATTTGGAAGTACATCAGATGGATGTCAAAACAGCTTTCCTAAACGGTGATCTTGATGAAGAGCTGAGGGGTTTCGGGCTCCTAGGACCGAAAAGAAAGTCTGTAAATTAATTAAGTCGATGTATGGATTAAAACAAGCCCCGAAGAAATGGCACGAGAAATTTGACCATGCAATGATCACGAGTGGTTTCAAAATCAATGAGTGCGACAAATGTGTCTACTCGAGAGAAGTAGACGATGATTATATCATTTTATGTCTGTATATTGACGACATATTGCCGGCAGTAGTGACAAAATAGTCAAATCTACCAAGAATATGTTAAATTCAAAATTTGACATGAAAGACATGGGACTAGCTGATGTGATTTTAGGAGTTAAAATCATACGAACGAGTGAGGGTCTTGTTCTGAGTCAAACTCATTACGAAGACAAAATTTGGAAAAGTTCAGCAAGGATGATCTTGGTGTCGCTAGAACGCCATTAGATCGAAGTGTTCATTTATCAAAAAATCGCGGTGATGGTACTTCTCAAGTAGAATACTCACGGATTGTTGTAAGCCTAATGTATCTAATGAGTTGTACTAGACTGGATCTTGCATATGCTATAAGCAAGTTGAGTTCAATACGAGCAATCCAAGTGCGGAACACCGGACTGCTATCGTAAGAGTGCTGAGATACATACGGTATACTCGAGATTACGGATTGCACTATGGTAGATATCCAGTTGTGGTAGAAGGCTACACAGATGCAAACCGAATATCTGACACTGACTCGAAAAACACCAACGGCTACGTGTTTACACTAGCTGGGGCTGCAGTGTCATGGAAATCCTCGAAACAAGCTGTTATAGCGAGATCCACTATGGAATCCGAGTTCATTGCCTTGGATAAATGAGGAGAAGAAGCTGAATGATTGCACCATTTCTTGGAGGATATTCCTAAGTGGGAAAGACATGTGTCGTCTATATGCATACACTGCGATAGCCAATCTGCGTTTGGACGAGCACAGAGTACTATGTATAATGGTAAGTCGAGACACATACGTCGTCGACATAGTTAGGCAATTGCTCTCAACTGGAGTTATCTCGATTGATTACGTGAAATCGACGAATAACATTGCGGATCCGCTAACCAAATGGTTAAACAAAGATGCGGTTGAAAGCCCAACAAAAGGACTGAGCTTAAAGCCTTAAAGTACAAAGTGCTAAGAAGGAAAACCCTATCTATGTGACTGGAGATCCCAAGATCTAGGTTCAAAGGGACAACCTACTTTAGGACTTAGTTTCACTGTGGGGATAACCCCGCTCATTCCTGTCAAGAAATAGTGATGATGGAAAGGCTAGCATTATGATGCTTTAATGACTATCATAGAGTATTGATAGAAAATACTCGCGACGTGAGAAGTCACCTATTTTAGGGAGAAAAGGGCCGCTTCAAAGGAGAATTTAAAGGCTTATTTCTTCAGAAACCCTCGCAGAATCAGGATGTGTTCATGGCAAAAAACTAACAAAACTATGAGAACGGAACAAAGTTAATGATCTTTGTGTATTGTATGTGGGTTCATTTACACGTGAAAGCGGGACAGTTCAAAGACATCGTATCTACTGGATGCTAGTAAATCAAACATGCTTTACAAGGATGAAGTTCAAATGGTAAACCATACTATTCTTTATGCAGAGATCAGAAGATGAACATGAAATCTAAACAATTCTCATTCATGTGGGGGATTGTTGGATAAAAGGAATGAGTTGTCGTCCCACATTGAAAAAACAAAATGGTTTCACCCACCTTATATATAGATGTGGATTTTATTAGTTTAAAATAAATAGCTAATATTATGAATCGAACTGAAAATTAGTGATATAAGGTTTAGTGGTTTAACCGACATACAACCATAATCAAACCGGAGTCAACTGATATCTTAAAACATAATAAATATTTGTTTTATTAGTGAATCAATCTTCTTTATTTCGAAAATGAATCAATTTTATAACAACGAAAATATATATGTCTATTTATAAAACTTTTCCCATACTAGAATATTATAAAATCAGGTGTTATTAAATAAAAGTAAGTAGTGTTGGTGGTTAAAAATTAGTAATACCATGGAATGTCAAAAAGTAAATTTTTAAATTTGGGGTCAAAATTAAAGAAAAACAAAATAGTTCAAATTAAAACTATAAATGAGTTAGAATCGAACCCAAGCCCACTTGGAAACTCTATATTTGGAGGAATTATACTGTAGCAACTCTATATATAGAGAAATGGTTGGAGATGGCCTAAAAGACGGCTTTCCTATATCTACAAGTTACAGCAAGCGAATTAAATTAGAAAAATTCCATCGTCATCACAGGCTTTCCTATATATGACATGTAACGTACAAATCTTAAAAGTAAAACATACAGATATTTCTTTTAATATGCAAGACATTATATTGTTCATTAATACTCCAATAAACTATAATACAATTATAAACAAACATCTAATTATAATACGTCGAAGTAAAATTGATCAAGATTCAAAGAGCGGTCCCCGTTAAATTACTTTTCCGCTGCCGTACATTTGCGTGACTGTGACCTTATCATATACTTCTGCATATGCCTAAGCCAATGCGTTAAAAATCTATCTTGGGAACATAAATTAAATAGAAGCAAATCTATGATGATATTCCTCGTATTTTATGTCGGCACAGAATCACATGATATTCGTAGAAAATCCACAACAAAAGTTTATTACATAGCAACGGTTATGTAATAAAACGAAAGATAATATATACGATGATGATGATGATGATGATGATGATGATGATGATGATGATTTGAAGAATTATCAACCGAACTATCAACCCAAGACGAAGAAGAATTCACAAGTGCCTTTTGCAGTTCATTGAAGAACGCTGTTAGTTGTAAATTAGTTGGTAGGGTCTTTTTTGTAATTTCTAATTATGTGTAAAGTGTCATCTGTATAAATAGCACTAAAGGTGTAAGTGTACAGTGCGACGTTTTTACTGTTCCAATCAATGAAGAATCAGTTTCAATTTTCCCTCGCATTTTCGCGCGTTAGAACTCAATTCCTGAGCAATTGAGTTGGAATTCTACATGGTATCAGAGCATCAAGGTTAAATCAATTCTGATTTCAGTCGAAGCTCCGTATTTTCTTCTTTTTGATCAAATCGATTGCTGATATGGCATCGTCTGAGAACACGAGCAGTGCTACTCAAGTTCAAGCTGATGATTCTGAAATGGCTGAGGATTTCATGCTGTATGGTTCTGATAATCCTGGTATGATGATTGTATCTACTCCTTTAACTGCGACAAACTATTTGATCTGGAAAATTTCAATGATGGAAGCTCTTGAGGCAAAAATGAAAATCGGCTTCATCAATGGTAAGTACCTGAAACCTGCCAGCGATTCGCCTGAGTATAGGAAGTGGCGTAAGGTAAACAGTATGGTCACTGGTTGGATCAAAAGCTCGATTTCAAAGGACATTGTGAACAGTTTTATGTTCATTCATGATGCTAGACAGCTGTGGGATGAGATTGCCGAGAGATATGGAACGTCGAACATGTCGGCGATCTATGAGATCAAAAGAGAGATTGCGTTTCTGAAGCAAGGCAATATGACTGTGGTGGAGTATTATAATAAGCTCAGAAATCTATGGGATCATCTTGAACAGCTACGACCATTGCCAGATATTATACCTGCTGCCAGAGATAAGATTGAAGGAAGAGAAACTGAGGATAAGTCGATGCAGTTTTTAATGGGGCTCAATGATGTTTTTGAAGCAGAGAGGAATCAACTCTTGTTCCTTGAGGCTTTGCCTCCTGTTAACAAAATTTATGCAATGATAGCCAAAGCAGAAAAACACCGAGAAGTCTCAATGAATATGAGCATCTCTGGTGAGAATGCAGCAATGTTAGTTAGAAACTTTGAGCAGAAGAAATCCAGTGGCAGCAAGATCATGGCGAAGCCAAGCCGAGGCCATCTCACATGCAATTATTGCAAGAAGGTTGGACACACTAAAGATGAATGCTATAAGTTGAATGGTGGTCCTGAGTGCAGCTATTGCAAGAGAGCAGGGCACACTAAAGAAAGCTGCTATAAGCTTAATGGATTTCCTGAGGGTCCTACTGCTGGAAAAGGCACACTATTCAGAGATGAAATCAAAGTTACTTCAAAGCAAACTCTGTCGAAGCTGAGAATTGTGCTCCTCTGAGCAGTGAACATGAGAATATGTATATGAAAATGATGGAGGTAATGAAGAATGAATTTGCCAAGATAATGAAAGGCAAGGCTACTGACAATTCAGTTTCTGTCAACTTTGCGCATTTGGAGGATTTTGCAGGTAGTTCCATTCTGCCCAATCTTGATTTTAACATTACCAATGTGATGAATGACAATGTATGGCTAGTAGATACCGGAGCAACAGGCCACATGTGCAACAGACTTGCCCTTCTCTCTGCACAAAAACCAGTCAAAGGTTTTATTCCTGTCTTCCTGCCAGATGGAAGTGTCAGGGCTGTTTCCCACAAAGGCAATGCCATTTTATCAGATCATGTTATACTGCAGGATTGTCTCTATATCCCGAGCTTTCGTTGCAACTTGCTTTCTGTGAGAAAGCTTACAACTGACATGAATGTATGCTTCAGGTTTTATTCTAATTTCTTCTTCATAACTGAGTTGCAGAGTGATAAGATCTTTGCAGCTGGAAAGGTCAAAAGGGATTTATATATGCTGGATAGTGCCTCCTTCTCAAGACAGACCATTCTCAAGGCTCAAGAGCTCTATGCTTGCAGCCTTCTATCTGCCAGGAATAAAACAATTGCTAGTGATTCCAATAATGAGTTTGCTGCTGTTTCAATTTATGAATGGCATAGCAGATTAGGTCATCCCTCAATGCATGTTATGAAACAATTGCCCAGTGACATAGTGAATGATAAAAGTCTCAGTGATATATCAAAATGCTCTGTTTGCCCACAGTCTAAGCAACACAGATTGCCATTCCCTTTAAGTCAGATTGACACTTCTCATTGCTTTCAGATGCTACATCTTGATGTCTGGGGCCCTTACAAGCATTCGAGTATAACAGGGTGCCACTATTTTCTAACAATTGTAGACGACTATAGCAGATTTACATGGATTTACTTGATGAAATACAAATCTCAAACCTCAGAAATGTTCAGGAAATACCTCATCTATTGTGAGAGACAATATGATGCAAAGCTGAAGACTGTTAGATCAGATAATGGCTCTGAGTTTGTCAGTTCATCCTTTCAAGATATCCTGTCAGACAGAGGGATAATTCATCAAAGGAGTTGCCCTTACACACCACAGCAAAACGGAGTGGCAGAGAGAAAGCACAGACATATTCTTCAAGTGGCAAGATCAATTCTGTTTCAATCAAAACTGCCGAAGTATTTCTGGGGAGAATCTGTGCTCACTGCTGTGCATCTTCTAAATAGATTACCCTCTAAACTGCTGAAGTGGAAGAGTCCTTTTGAGATATTGCAGAGCCAACTACCAGATTATAGCCATTTGAGGAGCTTTGGCTGTCTAGTCTATGCTCACAATGCTGATCCTAGTCGAGACAAGTTCGATGCAAGGGCTTTAGAAGGCATTTTTGTAGGGTACCCTGCAGGCCAAAAGGGGTACAAAATCTATTGCCCTTCCTTGAATAAAATCATTGTCTCAAGAGATGTCTTTCATGAGAGCACATTTCCATCTTTGAATATCTCTGAACATGAGACTGTTTTAGCTGATGTGTGCCTTGGAGATCCTTTTGCTGAGGATTATCCCAGTTCTGCCCCTGCCTCAGCACCTCCGTGTGAAGCATCAAACACTCCACTCACCACAGTTCAAACTCTAGCAGCAGACACTCCAGTTGTGGAGGAACCTGGGCAGAGGCAGCCCAGACAGAGCACTAGACCAAGGCAGCCACCACCTGGTTAAAAGATTTTGTGACTGCTAACTCATGTTCTGAAGGCAATCTCTCATCATCAGTTCCAGTTCCCAGTTTCCATCTCACTTCTGAGCATGAAAACTTCATGGCAAACCTGTCTACATTTCAGGAGCCATCTACTTACAATCTTGCTCGGACAGATCAACGGTGGGTGGATGCAATGGATCAAGAACTGCAGGCCTTGGAATCTAATGGTACCTGGGAACTTGTGGATCCTCCCATTGGCAAGAAGCTGATAGGATGCAAATGGGTATACCGTGTGAAATGTAATGCAGATGGAAGCATTAATAAATACAAAGCACGCCTCGTAGCGAAGGGATTTACCCAAACCGAGGGAGAGGACTACACAGAAATTTTCTCACCTGTTGCTAAGGTAGTCACAGTGAGAGCCATGCTTGCTGTTGCAGCTATCAAAGGCTGGTCTCTACACCAGCTTGATGTGAATAATGCCTTTTTGCACGGTTCTCTTGATGAAGAAGTGTACATGAAGCTTCCACCCGGTTATAAATCTGCAGATTCCTCGAAGGTTTGCAAGCTGCTCAAGTCTCTGTATGGTCTGAAGCAGGCTTCAAGACAGTGGAACTTAGAGTTCACCTCCAAACTGATTTCCTTTGGTTTTGTTCAGTCAGCGCATGACCACTGTTTTTTCAAAATGGTTACAGATCAATGCCAAATATTTCTACTGGTATATGTTGATGATGTTCTGTTGACAGGAACATGTGAGGCCAAGATACAAGAAGTTAAGGCATTTTTAGACGAGGCTTTCACCATCAAAGATCTGGGACAGGCAACATATTTTCTGGGAATGGAAATTGCACATTCTGCCGCAGGTTTGTACATCAGCCAAAAGAAGTATGCCATGGATATTCTGCGAGACACTCATATGCTAGATAGCTCGCCTACTTCTACTCCGCTGCCAGGTGGTCATATCTTTCATGCCAGTGATCAAGATTCCAGTGCTTTGCTTGACAATCCAATGCAGTATAGACGCATTGTTGGGAGGTTGCTTTATCTGAATTATACTCGGCCAGATCTCACTTTTGCGGTGCAACAGATGAGCCAATTTGTTCATGCACCGCGAGCATCTCATTGGCAGGGCATTCAGCACATCCTCAGGTACTTGAATCACACCATTTCAAATGGATTATTCTACTCCAGATCATCTGCTTTGGAACTGCACGCTTACAGCGATGCAGACTGGGGGTCTTGTCGCACCACTAGGCATTCTCTGACCGGATATTGTGTTATGCTTGGAACTAGCTTGATCTCTTGGAAAGCAAAAAAACAATCCACCATCTCCTGCTCCACCGCTGAATCTGAATACAGGGCAATAGCTTCCACAGTTCGAGAACTTCGCTGGCTCTTTTTCCTTCTCTCAGACTTCATGCTGCACCTGCCTTTACCAATCCCTTTGCACTGTGACAACAAAGCTGCTGTACACATCACCTCCAATCCCGTCTTCCACGAGCGCACCAAGCATATAGAGATTGACTGCCACGTCGTCAGGGATCAATTCAAAGCAGGCTTCATTTTACCTTCTCATGTTCCGTCATCAATGAATCTAGCTGATCTCTTTACCAAATCATTACATCCCCACGTTTTCCATTCTTTGCTGTCCAAGATGAGCTTGTGGTTACCCCATGCTCATCTTGAGGGGGGGCTGAAGAATTATCAACCGAACTATCAACCCAAGACGAAGAAGAATTCACAAGTGCCTTTTGCAGTTCATTGAAGAACGCTGTTAGTTGTAAATTAGTTGGTAGGGTCTTTTTTGTAATTTCTAATTATGTGTAAAGTGTCATCTGTATAAATAGCGCTAAAGGTGTAAGTGTACAGTGCGACGTTTTTACTGTTCCAATCAATGAAGAATCAGTTTCAATTTTCCCTTGCATTTTCGCGCGTTAGAACTCAATTCCTGAGCAATTGAGTTGGAATTCTACATGATTGATGATGATGATGATTCAACGATTAACTATGGTTAGTTTTATATGTGCGTCATCTTGTGCTATATTATTGTGGATTATAACTTAGGCTATGCTCTAAATTCAAACTGGCTTTGAATGGTTAACTATGGTTACCTACTACGTAACCTTGGGTTTCTCTTACTGGCGTTTTCTAGGAGAGGACAGCGCGGATACTTGCTTTCTTATTTTGTAAATTCAACAGTGGGTCCCACAATCCACTTTAGGAACCTTCGATGAAGATTACAACATATGCATGTCATGAGTCAAAATCCAAATGTGTAGATCGAAGAGTTATGAGTTGAGTACGGAGTAATACGATGAGTCCTTTGTACGAATATCATGAGATTCTTGTGCGGACATAGAATGTGTAGATCGGCCCACTTCTAAACCGACTAGGATAAAGAATCGAAATGGATATATATATATATATATAGAGAGAGAGAGAGAGAGATTATCGGGATTTTCCAATGTGATCAACGAAATTGATGTGACATCAAGTAAAATATACAAAAAATAACTATAGCAGCATTTGTTTTCGAAGTGCCACGTGTAAATCATCCGTTGGATATTGAACTATAGACCGTGGTTCAAATGTGGTTAACGATGGTTAGTTATGTCGTGCACCATGTTTCAGGAAATTTCAGGGAAACTTCTTCCGAAAAAAGCCTTTGACCTCCCATTAACTGCCTATATATATAAGCGCGTACGCGCATAAATTTCCATATATCGATAGAAATCTCTGAATAAAAGCTTCTTGATCAATTCACTTTAATTAATGGACATAGAATTATCATACTCGGATGATAGTCAAGACGACAGCCAACGACACATCATCACTATATCAGAAGATGATGATCATTACCATCAGCAGCAGCAGCAACAACCTCCCATCACAAGGTATTAATATCTATATATGTCACTACTTATCATTGATTGCTGTAAATGTAATAATATCATCATTGTCATATCGTCATCATCAACTGTGGGCAAAACCCTCGCATCCCGTCCCACTAACAGTTATATTCTTCTGCTAGTATTTCTTCTCAGAAAGCTTACATTCTTTTTCTTCTTTACGATTGTTGCTGGTTTATTTGATATCTGTGTAGTAGCAACGACGCCCAAGAAGAAGAAGAAGTAGAAGAAGAAGAGGAAGCAGAATTCGAGTACTACAGTTCCCTGTCGACAGTAGTAACCCCTTTGCTTGTCCCCTTTGTGGTGATGAAATACCATTCGAACACAAAAGGAGCTCTTTAACCATTACGCAGCACATCTTTGGATCTCCATAGCAGCGATCTTAGTCTTCTTCACCGCGGCAATAATAAAGAAGAAGAGCAGACATGGCCGCCGAGGTTTGAAATACTACAAAGTACTCAACGCCATAGGTTTTTCTTCTGTCACCCTCTCGAATGTCTCCCTAGCATCGATGCTATTTCCACTCAAATACTCTTACATTCTGTACATACTGTGGGCCCTGGTTGTGAGTCTGAAGCTGACGTGGCCGTTTCTTACTTGCTCTGCTGATGCAGCACGGTCGGCGGCGAGTCTCCGACCGAATCTGTGTCTCATGTGTGATTGGGGTTTCGTTGCTGATGACGTGTGTGTGATGTTGTCATTTTTTACCTTTATGCAATTTGCTTGTTTTTTTTTTTTTTGTTATGTCATGAAGTCAGCTAGTGTGTTTTTATGTATGGTATAAATAAAGGGAGAAAGAAAGGTATTCGAATAAATGATAGATTGACCTGTCAATCTTATTGGCTTTAGTTAACATTCTTGCCTTAAAACAAGAATTCGTTTTATTAAATATTTTGAATAAATACTTTATTACACATGTTTGGATGGAGTAATATGAAGTGTCATTTAAGGAAAAGTATAATTACCTACCACTATTACAGAAATCTATATATAATATTATTTTTCAAAGTCGATGACGATTACTATATAAAAGCTCAAAGTTTTTCATCCATTTCCTAACATCCATCATGAGCAGTTTTTGGAAATAAATCCACAAGAAGTCCACTTTTTTGTCCATCTTGGCGTTGGCGCTGATGTCAACAAATAATTGTAAAGTAAATAATAATGCCTGGATATTTTTTGGGGAACATTGACTTTTCGTGTTGCTCTTTTAATTTACAGAGAGAGAATAACACAATAAATTTAAAAAACGTTATTATCTCTCTCGCGGCAGTTGAATTGGGCCTGAATTAATCATAAATAATTATGGGCTTAAGGCCCAAACAACATTTGTACTGAAATGATTAAAAATACGGAACTATTTATGTGTCAAAAAATAAATCTCCCTCCGTCCCAAACCATTTTAGACATTTTACTAAATCGGACGTTCCACATCTTTTATAAATATTTTTATTTAGCAAAAAACTATTATAATAATATTAAATATCTTAAAAGACGTGTCAAAATATACACTTTTTTACCTTTTAATTGTACTATATTATTAAAATATTCAGTTTCTTAATTCCGGTGTCAACTCTCAAATGTCCATAAACCTTTGGGACGGAGGGATTATATATTATGTATAGATTCAAATCCTGTATCCTCAATGGCAAATGGCGAATGGCAAATGATATAAAGCTTGAAAGTGAAATGTTGAAAGCGTTGTGTGATCTATAGTAAAATCATGAACTCTACTATGCACATTCATTAGTTCCACAACTCATTTCTTTGGTGCGATAATTACTAATTACATGAAATACATTAATTGCTCATTTCAATATCTATGCAAGCTAATAGAATTGACTTGTCGTGGAAGTCATTATCGTAGGATATTACATTTGAATCAAACTACTTTACTAAAATATGTTAGTCATTCGAAAAATTGAAAATTTAACGTTAATACGAACCTTACTTTAATCTATTTCTAGTCTGCTCGATTTATAGGATTATAACATCCCTTAAATCCCTAACTTTGGCCCACCAATAACCATTTTGTAGGTTCATCAAGAAAAAGATCTAGCTAATCTAACTATGGATCAGCTTTTCCCAAAAGGGTAGATTCGTCAATTCACAAACTAAGGGCCGAGCCCCTTTCATGGTTGCCATTTATAGTGAGAGACCTCTTTTCATAGCTTTAAATAATGATTTGCCCATAAAAATTAATATATGAGGCAATCGCAATTCGTCGTTTCATTGGCAGCCAGCCATCGTTTTCAAATCATAAACTATAATATACTATAAAAAGAGGGGGATATTATATATATATATATATATATATGCAAAATTGTAAAATTAGGTCACTAAGTATATATGTTTTCGTTTTTGGGTCACTATGTTTGATAATTACAAAAGTAGGTCACGAAGGTTACTAATATAATAGCAATAATGTTAATTATGTCCACGACCCACGCCACGAGCGCAGAATAATATATATGAAGGTGACCTTCGTTTTCATTTTGTCTATAATCCACCTTTAAGAATAAAATGCTTCTTCATTTTCATATTGGTGTAGAATATTCTTACGATGATTTCACTTTCAGAATGATATATTACAACTCTTGCCGAAGAGAGTGAGTGCGCATAAATTATAGATAGAGATAAAGCACATAGATTCTTTTTCTTTCTCATATATCCATCGATTGATCGCCACACAGTGCAGCCAAGCAAAAATGTCGAGAATGGAAGACGATGAGTTCGACGAAGAAGGGTCTTATCCACTCTCAAGAGAGAGACCTTTCTTCCACGTATTCATGAGGAGATCAGCTCTCAACTACCCTTACCAAATGGTAATTAATTATATAATATCTCATTTTATTACACAGTCTATCATCTTTTTCTTCTTTCTCTACCTTTCCCTTGACTAGGGTTTTTTTTTTTCTGTTAAGAACTTCCCATCAGCATGGTACTCGTTGCTTCCTTCGACGAACATCGAAGCAACACTGACGTTCAAAGGCGAAGACTACAAAGTACCTTTCTTTGGGAAGAGGAAGCAGAGGGGCTTCGGATATAAATGGAGATTTTTTGCAGAAGAGCAAAGGTTGAAGGAAGGAGATGCTTTGGTCTTCGATGTCCTTGAAAGCAGTGATTCTAAGCTTCATCTCAAAGTTCAGATACTTAGACGATTTGTGGGGCCCACCCCAAACCGAAGAGGAATTACCGCTGATGATCAGTAGAAGAGAAGACGAAGGAAAAATGAAGATTATTAGGGATGGATTGCTATGCTATGACGAGTGAGAGGAGTGATCATCTTAATTATATTAATGCTTTTTTTTTCTTGTATGGTTTGATGAATCTTTTAGACCGTTTGGATTGGAACGAAGCTTTTTGTTGAACGTTTAAACGCATTTTAAGCATTTGAGATTGTTGTTGCATTTGATGTTAAAGTAAGAGATTAACTTAATAAATATCATACGCTATTACGTGAATCATCAAGAATAAATTAAAACTTATGAACCAAATGTTAGAATAAATGACCCATAAATAATTAATTTACTCAATGAACAAAATGATATAAATCATTCAATTCGTGAAAATAAAGAAAACGCAACAATATAAATGTTGGCTTCTTGATCACAATACTAACACCAAAGACGACTGAAAACTGATATTTACATTTTGTTGCGTATTTATATGAAAATACATTAATCATATTAATAAATTTGTTGTCTAGACTTAAAAGAGTAAATAAATCAAGTGATGCACATGCCATCGACATTTTTGGAATGGACACTAAGATACGTCAATTGAGAAGAAACGGCTAGGAAATGGTAAACATAAACTTTATGAATATGTACGAAAGGGTAAAAAACAAGACCAAAGAAGGAAACAATCGGAATTAAATATAAAACTATACATCAAATCAAACTGTCTTTTTATGTACCGCTTATAGTTATGGTTCACAATGGTCCAAGCGTTCCCCAAATTTCCATTCATGCAGAGACCCCACTACCTATCTATGTACATATATACATATATCATATAAATCCGAAAAAATACGTGCGAGATAAAGTGAAGTTAATATATGAAAAAAACCCTTGCACACACATTTATTATAAATGCAAACATATAATGAGCATTCAAAATAAAAAAATGAAAAAACAATCTTAGGAACCAGAAGGAGGTGGCTGCTGAAATTGCTGATGCTGATACAAAGCTGCTAGCCCACTATACGTATCCATATTCATCGGCTGCAAAATATTAAACCCAAAATCAATCGTTACAAAATAAAAATAAAAATGCTAAAAACTCACAAAAAAAAAAAAAACCCCGAAAAAAAATGAACTTACTTGCATAGTTTGCTGGCATGCAAGGAAGGCAGAGAAGGCATCGTAGTTAATATCCCACGGGGGGCCAATAATTCCTCGGATCCACGAAACCCCCTCGTGTCCATTATGGTTCCCAGTACTAATGTGGCTTGCATGTCCAGACGATACCGGACCAGTTTGTATTGAGATCGGATTGGACTGTTCTCCAGTTAATCCGGACCGATATTGTGACCGACAGGGTTGTACTGAGAGACCGGTACTGGAGGGCTGAGACCGGACAGGTATACCGCAGATGGGAATGCTCATATGAGCAGTACCGGACTGGACTGGCCGCAATGCGAGACCGGTTAGCTAGACTGACCGACAACTGTTAGTATACCTGAAGTACAACGGACAGTCCTCTTGAGAGGCCATGGCTGTACCATTGAAGAGACATTTTAAAGTCATTAAATGGCTCTTTAAAGCGATACTTACTCAGTCGTAATGGGACCTTGAAGCTAGCCAACGATTATAATCCTATAAAGATAGGATCATTCTCAGTGGAGAAATACACGAGAAAATTCACAAATCCTATTTTTATCTTATAACTTTTCAAGTTCGTCGTTGGAGTTGTTTCGTGCTAAACAAACACCAACTAATTTCGAAGTATCCTGGGAAATAGACGCTCATAAAACCTCAAGCACAGTCGTGAAGGAGCGAATCTGTTTTAAAGAAATTGTGCTCGCACACTCTTCGAAATACTCTCCTATTACTTGTCTGACCATGACCAGTCTATACCAGACACATAGCCAACACTTCACTACAGAAAAGGAAAAGAAACGAAAGAACACGTGTTGAGCATCGGACCAGCCTCGTTGCTCATTGGCAACGACGCCCGTCCTTCTAACTTCGATAGGAGAAGATCTCGGCTACGATGATTGATTCATTCAGATGCATCATTCACGTAAATTATTTTCTTCGACACATTAGAGTAGCCAGACAACTAACCACATTAATAATGGGTTCGAAGCCATTAGAAGTTTTATCTCGAGATTTATCAAACCTGATACAAAAAAAAACAACCATTCCTAACACAACAAATTGAACAAGTACAGATGAGGTTGAGATGCGATAGTCATTCACACAATCATTGTTGCTTAGACGACTTATCTAATGTTGCTTATAGAGCGACTTTTCTAAGCTTAATGAGCTGATTAATAACAGCGTTCCATTTTCAGCATACATCTAAGCTTAGAGGTCCTCAATATCTCAATCAATCACAACGCAAAAATCTCATGCTAAAATAAAGCAAACAATAGAAACGAAAAGGCATCAGTGGTAGTTCAATAACATTTTACAAGAGAGAAGAAATTTCGAGGATCATGAGATGAATGTAGCCTCCATCAGTATTATTGTTTCTTTCTCACAACTTGAATATAACTACCATCCCAGTGAACCATGTAACGCAATTAACTACCAAGGTAAAACAATCGTTTCCTCTTCTTGCATATAGTCAGTTCAGTTCATGAGGGATGGATAGCAAACCTAGCTCGAAGCTAACCTGCACTTGGCGTGAAAATACAGTGGTTGTTGTCTTAGTTGCGTAAAGCAAAAGATAGAGAACGAAAAATCAATTAGTGCGTTACGTCATTTCGAGAGTTGAGCACAAGTAAAACCATCCTTCACAAGCTCATTAACCGCATCCCTAAACCTGTAATAATCCCCGACGACATTGTACACCTGATGCGAAATCCTTGCATACCCAGTGATTCGATCCTTGTCTCCCTCCAAACGAGCCCTGTAATAAATTGGAACCTCGACCTTAAACACCACTCTCGGATGAGCCCTCAGCCTCAGAGCGTCAGAATTGCTTCCAATTCCCAAACAGCTCGGCAGACCAACCATTGCCATATTCGTGCACATCTCCTTTGGCGTCCCCATCTCAGTCCCCCAACAACTAACGAGCATCTCAGCCATTTCGATAACCCTCTCGTGGTTCCTCTTCATTATTCCTTCCATCCCGCCTTCGAACCTGCTTAGAAATTTCATCACGTCGGGCAGAACGAGCTGAGCGCTGTAGTCCCTCGTTCCCGTCCACGAGCTCTCCATTGCAAGGCCATTACCGTACTCGTGGGAGACCACTGGGTGGTGTAGGTCTGAGGATGTCTCTTGGGACATCTTGCAGTGTAGGAATGCTGCGGATGGTGGGCAGAAGAGCCACTTGTGCATATTGCTTGTGTAGTAATCGGCGTCTATGTCTACCACGTCGATGTCTGTGTTGCCTATCGCGTGGGCCCCGTCTACAAAGATTCGATCCACGCCTTGCTCTCTGCACATTCTGACTAGCTGCTTCACGGGGATTAAGACGCAGGGCATCGATGTGATGTGATCGATTATGGCCAGGCGGATTCTTCTGTGGTTCGATTTGCCGGTTTCAAGGGCTTTTTCGAACTCAGTGATGATTTCTTGGTTGGAAGTAAGGGGGAATGGGAGGTGCACCTGAAAAACAAAGGGGAAAAAAGGGAAAATTCATTCTTCTGATGTTCACAGTTTCGTGTAAATTATGTACTGACTGTCATAGATTCAATCCGCACAAGGAAGGACTATGATCGATCAACGATGTGAAATAGTGGACTCGATCATATGAAGGATTTACGTCAAATTGAGTCGTTTTCTCTCGTGATTTTGGGGATTCTGCAAATTGAAATCAGATTGATTCAGTACCTCGATGACGTGACCGCCGGCCCTTGTGACGTACGCCTCCACGGACTTCTTGACGGCCCCATAGGCGTAGTGGAAGAGTATGACGGCGTCGCGGGATCGAACTCGGCGGAGAAGAAGGACCACGTGGCGTGCTGAAGGACGACGGCGGCAGCTGTGGTGGCGTTGTCGACGATGGACACCTCGTCGACGTGACGGGCGTTAATCAGGCGCTGGATGATGCGGCGCGAGGCGAGCACTGAGGGCTTCAGCTCGTGGAAGTAGAAATAGTCGGGCTGGCGGAGTAGCCGCAGCTGTTGGCGGTGCTGGGCGGCGATTATGGAGGCCGGGCAGCACCCGAAGCTGCCGTTGTTGATTCGAGCGACGGATGGGTCGTGGTGAGAGAACTCGGCTCGGATTTCGGCCTCCGTTATGTGTTGGATTTCGGGCGATTCTTTAGGGTCATTGATGGTTTCGCCGTTCTTCGTTGACATTTTTCTGTGACGTGGAATACGTTGGTGTTGACGAAGAGTGACTATGCACTGATGATCAGTAATTATCATAGGAATTGACGTTGTTATTGTGTGGCACGTAAACGTCACGCGATTTGTCAACCGTGCGTTTTGTTTTGCTCTTCGTTAGAGTGGAATCAAGAAAACAAGTTTGACATAACTAGGGTTAGTCAATTGGGCGGGGATTCCCATTGCCCGCGGGGATCCACCCCGTTCGGGGCGAGGAATCCCTGCCACCCCGCGGATATCCCCGCCCCGTTCCCCGCCCCGCCTTGATTATTAAAATAATATATATTATATATATTCAATTAATATTATTATAAGATAAAAATATTAAAATATACCTTGGATAATATTAAAATAATATAATATGATTAAAATATTGTTTCAATAATATAGATAATATTAAAATATAGTTTAAATAATATAAATAATATTAAAATACAGTTTAAATAATATTTAAATAATATAAATTAATTTTTTTTTTTAAAAATTAGGACGCAGCAGGGAATCCCCGTGGGGCGGGGATCCCCGCGGGGACGGGGACGGGGATTAGATCCCCGCCGCGAACCCGCCCCCTAGACATAACACAGTTCAACGCCGGCTCATCAAGGAGCCTAAAGCGAGTTTTAGAATGAGATACCGTAACAGAAAAGCCAAATTTTATATATAATGAAATTCCTTTTCTTTTCGAAACGATAGCTTCACTTTCAAAATGAAAATACGGAATCTAAATGGCCCAAAGGTCCCACCGGTACATCATCAACCGGGAGAATAAAGGCTCACATACGAGCACAAAAAACGAGGACAGAAAATAAAATACTAAACCAACCCCGAACTAAAGACCATACTCCAAAAAAAGCTCTTAAGCTTAATTTACAATATTCTTCATTTTTGCCAGTTGTCACTGTAGTGCTCTCATCTTCATCGGACGAGGCTCCACGATGTGAGAAGAAGCTCCACGAAGGAGAAAAAGCTCCAGATCCAAGGATCAGGAGAGACGAGCTCCCAACACGGGAGACTCAGGGGGGACGACGACAGGTGTCGTCTGGCGGCAGACGGTCGGAAGGGAACGGCGCGGCGGAGCAAGCGCCACATCTGGCGGAAGGCTGGAGGCGGGGCGGTTGGGGGCAGCCGTGAGCGGTGGGAGGCGGGGCGGTGGGCTGGCGGAGGTGGGCCGCAAGGTGTTTTTTTTTTCATAGAAGGAAAGGGAAAACAGAGAAAAAAAGAAGAAACTAGGCTCCCAATCTCCATCTCAAACCTCTTCGGAGGTTGTGGGAGAAGCGAGCTGACAGGAAGGTAACGATGGCAATTGGCAAGGAAGATTTGAAAAGAGAAGAGATGAAGAGGTGGCGGCGCGCTCTAGGTTTTGGGAGAATGTTATTAATGAAATTCCTTAAAGGGCCAACTTATCACATCCCACCTCCTTTACCGGTGACTGCCATTGTTAAATATAGCGTTGAAATTTATAGAGGTAAAGTTAAAAATTTTAAAAACACCTAAGTGAAATTTTTCCAAAACAATTAAGAAGTTGCATGTTAGTACCGTGGCGCATTTTATATCAAACTAACCATTTGTAACTCTTTTTTCTCATAACCCCCAATGCAACAAAAAGACTATATTGCCCTTAACTTTTATTTTTACTTTTATTATTTGTCAGAATTCAATTCTCAATTAGTGGTGGTCAAACGGGCCAGGGACCGGTTCCAGATCGTTACGTTCCCACGGTTCCGCTTGGCTAGCAGTTTCGGTTCCGGTTTCGGATCTCGGGATAATTTTTGGGAACCAGCTGGGGACCGACACAGGAACCATATGGTCCTGGTGGGATAATTTCCACGATACAATCGATATAAGCTCAGGCTATTAGGCAGAATAGTCATTTATTAATCAAAGCTCATTATTATAAAAAGCCTTGTGTAGAGTAAGACCAAAAAAAATAAAATAAATAATTGGTCTAAACTTGAGTGACTACCAACAGTTCTTTATTCATGATCTGGAGCCCAAGTGACCACCCAGTGGTTCTAATGCGAACATGACGAAGAACCAGGTAGTTTCTATCATTTGTTTTCTCTATTGTATAAAGATTAAATATCCGACAACTCTATACGAATGTTTCTGCGATTAAGAATAGTCTTTGTCCTCATTGTTAACCTGAGCAATTATTGTAGGAACAACAAGCACATCTAAAAGAACGAAGTACACGACGTTCATATATTTAATCTATAGAAATTCATATCATTTATCCGACGATCCATAACAGTAGCAGCTGGTTAAACAGAAGAAAGAACACAAAATAATACCTCTCGAGCCATACTAAAATGCGATTAATGATATGATATGCAATAACTTGATGGATAGACTCGGTCAATTTGAAGAGGATGAGTCATGCCTGGTTCGTCCAATTTTAAACGGTCCAGGGCTTTGTGCTGCTCTCTTCATACTCAACCTTGGGCTTTCCATTCGGATTTCACTCAGTCGAGGGCTGTAAGGAGATTGTGAGCTGTGAACAGATCTTATTTCCTCGAGGGGGGATTGGGCCGAGCTACTCACTTTCGGGCTCAAAGTGCGCTTTATTTCCCCTCGACTGGTTGTAATAATTTCATCAAACAGCTCCGCACTGTCCACATTACTTGCCCGTGGTAGATGCTGATCTTGATCCTAAACATACATACAAACATATATTTATATGATTACTCAGATGATGATGGATGCTGTGGAATAAAGAAAGAAAAGTTGTAACGTGTAGCACACAGCTTAATTACACCTACCTGGAAGTTGGCTGGTAAGTCATAGCATCTTATGGCTGGCGCTTCTTCGTATTCTGCAGCATCCAAGTCTTGTAAGTGAGCTCCTTTGAAGAACTTGGGAAGCAAATACTGTCGAACTGGGACGAGAAGCATAATCAGCAAAGGAAAGAGTACGCCAGCTATTGGAATCCATGTTATCCCAAAGCAAAGGAGCAGATAAAATGTCTGGAATAACGTGAAGAGCGCTATTGTCTTGAAGGGAACCGTCTCTATGAAAGTTGCATGATAGTCCTCTAACACTCTGATGAGGAGATAATAAACAAATAATGAATGCACTGTGAAGAGGAGATATTGAACGTTTAGAGCTTAGTAGATAGATGGGTATGAAGAATCTGTGCTTACTTGTATCTTCGGCTTGGAGCTGTGAAGAGCAGTAATATTCTTTCCCAGAATTGGTTCCCGGGCAGACTTTCGATGGCCATAAAGGCAAAGTATCCCCACAAGACTGCGGTTGGGATCTTCTTAAGTAAAGGCATAGCACCAACACAACTTCCGACCATAAAAGCTTGCAAGAGATTGCTGAGGCGTTGCTCTTTTACTTCTACAGGCAAGAGATCGTCGATGTCCTTATCCACGTCGAACGCAGTGTCATCAACGGGGGCGCCCATGTAACCACCACTAGCAGCTTTTTGTATTGTCGATTCTTTCAGTTCATTAAGCCCCTGTTTTTTTTTTTTTTTCGTTACAGGAAACTATCATCAAGGATTTTTCTTTTTCTTTATTTTTTCTTGCAATAGTAGTAACTATTACATCATTCCAAGGTGCATATAAAATTTTAACTGTACCAGCGAAGATGCAGTTTGGTAAACAAGTGGTGTCTGCATTTCGGCATAAGCATCTTGCATGTTTCTGTACAGCTGAGATAAACTGGCATTTTTTCGTATGCTCTCTCGAGCAGTTGAGACGAGTTTGTTCCTCAATAGCTGATTTTGGAAAGTAGCAAGGGAAATGAATTTCCAGCTTTGCCTTTATCAGTGTGATTATAACATGAAGAAATCCTCATAATAAACCTGATGCTTGAGAGTCGCCAAGCTTTTGGTGTGCATAGGAGACTGTGGAATGACTCCATTTGCAGGAGGGATACCAATAAGCCCACACAATATGACCTAAAATTGTTGTCAACGTCAATATTAAGAGGCAAAATGCCAAGCAATAAGCAAGGTACTGACAAGTACAAGAACTACATCATTCATTCATACGCACGAACGCACGCACCATGAATCCCAAAAGGAGAAGATCGTAATGGTAAGAAGAAGGTTTCTTAAGGTTGAACTCCTTTTGCTGGGCCAGTTGAGACGCAACACTGTGATCAAAGTAGTACAGTACAGCAATCATTGTGGCTGGAATAAAAGCTCCAACGATGTACAGCGGCGGCACCTTCAACATATCCTAGTAACGAAAACGAATTACAAACACAAAACCAAAAAATAATTATAATTAAGCAGAACAAATGGAATTAAGCGAAAAGTCATGCAGGGGAGATCGATCTATCTCAAGAAGTGAAGAACCTTAATGACTGTCCAATTGGAGTATGCACCATCAGACCAAGGATTTGGGCTGTAAAGCCTTCGCGGTATTCCATGTGGGACGTCATTGGCAGGAATGTAAGAGACAGCAGTCCAAACGAGCACCATCAGTGGTACACCATAGTCAGCTATAAAACCTCTAAGCCACCCTTCAGAAAAAATTGTACAATGAATGAAGTCAGCAAAAAGGAAGAATTCATGAACTTCATTCAAGGGAAAGTATTTTTCCTAATTAAATTCCTCGTATAAATACCTGCTCCGTATCGCCATGATCTAGCTTTACGGCTCCTCAATGCGGTAAGGAGTAGACCAAAGGACAGTACTAATGCAAACATACCATTGCCAAAGCGCCAAGATTTCGAAAATTCAGTCCTGGTCGGACTTTCTCTCTGAGGAATTCCAAACTCTTCCACCACTCCCTAGAGGAGAAATTTCACAATTCGCTTACGTTAGCCGAGTCTAATGATAGATCTTAGGACAGAACTACCACATAAAAAAGAAATGGTTGATCGCTTTAAGTTACACTCACACGAATAGCCTGCTGCATAAACAGCATTGCGATTAAAAGGCCAAATAGTTCACCAGCCAAGCGCGTGAATCGGTTGATGATAGAGCAAGCCCCCAACACCGCAAGTAGAAAAAGCAAAAGGGCCGTCCAAACGCAAACCCTGTCGAGACAACATCAGGCCTTTCTTTAAGACAAAAGACAGTAGTAACCTTTACTGTTCGAATTTCAAGCGTCTTTACCAAGCAGCCCAGGCTAAGAATAACTTCTGTCCCAAATTCTTTTGGTCTTTGGCAAAATTGAACATGAAAGTGTACATCAACACCGTGGGCTCGGCCACTCCGAGTATCAATAAAGGCTGTCCGCCAATGATCGAGTGAATGATTCCGCAAAGTGCTGTTGATGCCAGTGTTTGCACAGCAGTTATACTTCCATCTGAAGAACAAGGATTGTTAAAAAAAACTTACAAATTTCTGATTATATAACAGAATTGATGTTCGAAAAAAATCTCTAGTAACAGATACAAGTGTTTCTTTCAAGTTGCTCCCCGAACGATATGACCGGTATTGCTGATGCAAAGAATATATAAGTTGTTGGAGCCAAGATCCTGCAAATTGATCATCATACGAATGAGGAATCAATCAAAAGAGTACCAAAAAGCTATTTACGTCGCAGTTATATATGTTTTCTATTTGTTTTTTGTTACATACAACTTGAGACTAAGCGTAGCTACATATTTTATACAAGAAGACACATACCTGAACCCAGCACGTATACCACCAGTCCAATCTTGTTTATAGCAGAGAAGCCTTCCCTTGAGATCATTTTTTATACCGCGAAAAGGGACAAATGTTTCTTCCATGATTATACCAAAACAGCGCAGGGATTGTTGCTTAATCTTTTAGTAACAAAATGATACTGACTTTTACTTACCAACCAACAAATAAGGAAGGACTCGAGAGGTAAACACAAACACTCTAACTGATATGGCATAGAAGAACATAAGCAGTGACCTTACAAGAGGTCACTACGAAATTGTGTATACAATAAGGAAATTTACATTCTAACAAATTTCCAAAGAATAAGGTTGAGGTGATTACTGGTAAATAACCAAAGAATGGATCAACAAAAAGGATCGAAATCGGACAAAAGGGTTGGAATGTGTAACGACTTTCGTAGAACTAGTTGTACTCCATGACGACATCAACCCCAGAAATCATTCGTTTTATCGAAAGGTACCCATTGGATTAAACGAAACAAACACAACATTATTGTAGCCCCAAATAACTTAATCTAACGGCAGGCACAGATAAAGCACACTTTCCTTACATAATGAAAAAGAAGCTTTTAACCCGGTAACTATTTCTGAACTGAAAATGCACCCCAAGTAAACTTACTACACGGTATGAAAAGCCCACAACATTAGAATACTGATACCAAGAAGTTCCGATCTTTGCTTGTTGGAAAGGGAAAAAAAGGTTTGAAAAAAAAAGAGGCTTTTTAGCGAGAGCCCATGGCAGAAAATCAAGTTTCTTAAATTTCAATACGCAAATGGGTATAAAACTAAATGGTAAAGAAGATCTCAAAGATTCAGCGCTTCACTACATCACTACGGCTTCGGAAGAACCGACATCTAAGGAAGCTGCAAGTACAAGTGTTGCAGGCAGGCCCGTACCTGAAGAAGTTGGGGCCTGAAGCGAAACTCGAATTCGGGCCCGAACCCTTATTAAATATTTTTTTCAAATGATATACGAAATAGCATAAATTTATATCATAAGTGTAATTTAAATAACGAATAAAAAGAAATAGTCCATCTATTTTGATTTTTGAAATCAAGTCGTTTTAGACTTTTGTTTTTGTTTTTTAATACAAGTCGTTTTACCTTATTTCAAGAAAAATAGCTGGAAAATTTTACAACTTTACCCCTTAAATAAAAATAATTAGACAAATAGGATAAAATAGTTAATTAAGTGTATAATAGAGATTTTGTTTTATTTCTTAATATGAATGCAACTACCTTAAACGATTTGTATTTTAAAATAGAAAGAGTATTTATAATTGAACGTTCAATAAATACTTATATAAACACTATTTCTTTGAGAAATTTTAGTTTGGATTGTGTAGACATGAAGATATTGACGTCTAGTTAAGATAAAAGTAATATTTATTGTTTGAGTAATATTTTAATAAAAGGTAAAGTTCTTGCTCGCTTTTGTTAACTTTAAGGCGCATGGATAACTAACAATCTTTTGCACAATTTCTATTTCATTAATTAAATGAGATTATAAATCAACTTACTATAATATATAACATATATACATGTGTATAAAAAATATTGAGCCCCCTTCCAAAGTTGGGCCCGAGGCGACCGCCTCGTTGGCCTCATAGAAGGTACGGGCCTGGTTGCAGGGAACAAACACTAAGAGGATGAGGAAAGCTCTATATAATGGCGAAGGATATTAAGGCGAAGGTAGAATTGAGAGAGAGAGAGAGAGATGGTTCTCGTTCTTGCTGCTGCTGTGGTGTTGATGAGAAACTGGTGCGGTGAGTTGTTGCATAAATAACAATTTGCTGATGCATGCAAACAAAAATTGAATAATTGAAACTGGGGAATATAGGGAAAAAAATTTTGCGACTACTTTATTTACTTATTTATTCATAATAGTATTGGAAAAAAGAAATGAAAAACAACAGCTGTGTATGTAAACCTGGTAGTGCATTTGGAATAATAAAGTGTTTCCAGAGAAGTACAATTAAATATTTTACCTAAAAGAACAAACATATAGTTGTGGGATTGGTATAATATGCAGTATAAAAACTGTCCTTGTACTGAAAAATACTCATTTATACAAAAAATTTGCAAGTCAGTACCCCTGTCAGAAATTTTTTTATATAAGTACATGTTCGACTGTGTGTACCATTTTCCCAGTCTTCCCGTACTTTTTTATACGTGTATTACGTACCACATCATGCATTATATTTAGATAGTGCTCTCCATATAGGTAATGCCTCCAAATCTTCAATGCGAACACTACAAGCTCCAGATCATACGTTGGATAATTCTTTTCGTACTCTTTTAGCTGCCTTGACGCATACGCAATAACCTTACAATTTTACATAAGGACATCTCCTAAACCATTCTTCGACGCGTCGGTACAAATCACGAACCCTTCATTAGTTGTTGGGATGGAAAGAATGGGTGTTGTTATTAGCCATTGTTTGAATTCTTAAAAGCTTCGTTTGCAATCTTCCAAATGAATGGAATACCTTCCTTGTCAACTTTGTCAGTGGAGTTGCGATTTTTGAGAATCCTTCGATGAATCTTCGATAATAACCCGCTAAGCCAAGGAAACTTCGTACTTCTGAAGGAGTTGTTGGTCTGCTCCAATTAGTTACAGCTTCTACTTTGCTAGGGTCTAGTGGTATTCCAGCAGCTGAAATAACATGGCCGAGGAATGCTAGTCGTCGAGCCAGAATTCACATTTCCTGTACTTTGCATCTAGTTGTTTATGCCTCAAGGTCCGCAATACCACTCGCAAGTGTTTACCGTGATCATCCTTTGTTTTTGAATAGATCAGGATGTCATCGATAAATACAATGACGAACTCATCTATGAATTCTTCAAATACTCGATTCATCAGGTCGATGAATGCTGCTGGTGCATTTGTAAGTCCAAATGGCATTACAAGAAATTCATCTTGGCCAAATAGATCATCGATCCGGGGTTGAGGGTATTTGTTCTTGATTGTATTGTTATTCAGCTCCCGGTAGTCGATATAAATAAGCGCATCGAGCCATCCTTTTTGCGGACTAACAAAACAGGTGCTCCCCAAGGAGAAAAGTTGGGTCGTATAAAGCCTTTGTCAAGCAACTATTGCACTGAGTTTTTAGCTCCTTCAATTCGAGCAGGGCCATTCGGTAAGGTGTTTTAGCGATCGGAGTTGTTGCCGGCTCTAACTCAATTGTGAACTCAATTTCACGGTCTGGCAGCAGCCCTGGAAGATCATCGGGGAAAACATCCGGATATTCGCAAACAACAGGCACTTCATCGATTTTCGGTGATGGCTTCCCAAGGCTCATAATGCTTACTATGCATCCCTCGCAGCCACACTTCAATAATTGCATAGCCTTCACTACTGATATCATTGTAAGCTTTGGATATTTCTTAACAGCTTCGAAAGAAAAGGTTTCCTCATTTGGTAGCCCAAATGTTACTGTCTTTGTTGAACAATCGACAGTCGCCCGATGTTTCGACAGCCAGTCCATTCCAAGAATAATATCAAACTCGATCATAGGAAGGACATTTAGATCTACATATAGTTCTCTTCCCTCGATGATAATAGGTAACATTCTCAAGATTCTATTCGTTTCTTCAAAATGCCCAGTAGGAGTAGTCACATAATAAGAAACGTCGGAAAGTTCAAGTTCCCTACTAAGCTTGTTCACCTAATCTACTGATAGAAATGTATGCGTGGCACCAGAGTCAAACAACACATGTGCAAGAGTGTCATAGATTAGGAGTTTACCCGTGATCACCGATGGGTCCGCGTCCGTGGCCGAACCCGTCATTGCAAAACTCTTGATGGTGCTTTCCTCTGTTGTCCATTAGTTGCTCAGGACATGCTGTGGCATTATGCCCGACCTTACCGCACTTAAAACAAGTTCTATTCTCAAAACGACACACTCCGGTGTGGCGATTACCGCAAGTCGAGCATCTAGGAATGGAATTGGGTACCGAGCCTTGATTAAACTTCATTCTCTTGCTCTGATCCTCCTGTCGTGGTCCTCGCCTTGCTTGGAATATAGGTCGTTGATTAAAGGATTGAAGACCCCTCTTATTATCATTTCTACCTCCTTCTTGGGTTCGAACTTGTTGCAATTTGCGACGAGCCTCTTGTGCACGGAGAATTCGTATCTCAGCTTGCTCGGCCAGCAAAGCCCTCTCAGCCATCTGAGCATAACTAGTGCCATCGACCTTGCCATGCTAACATCTCGATACAGTTCTGGCCTAAGTCCTTCATGAAATCGTTCAACCTTCAGGCATCAGTGCTCACCATGTGTGTCGCAACCTTGAAAGTTATTCGAACCTCCGTATATACTCCTTGACCGACGTTGATCCTTGCCGTAGCTGTATAAATTCGTTCATCTTTTGTACGCGAGCTGGGACGACGAAATATTTCCTGCTGAATAATTCCTTGAATCTGTCCCACGCCATTGTGTATGGATCCTCGAGGCTTTTTGTCATGTCCCACCAATGTCCAGCGCTTCCTCGTAGCATAAAAGAGGCACATGTCACTTTGTCTTCTTCAGGTACTCGACTATAGTGAAATATGTTCTCAAGGGTACAAATCCAATCATCTGCAGCTGTCGGGTCAACTGCCTTCTCGAAAGTAGGTGGATTTAGCTTCCTAAACCTTTCTCCAACAGCTTCTATACGCTCTGCCTAACTCGATGGGCTGCCTCGTTGCTCGCTCGAATCTCTTTGTTGAATAAGCTGTTGGATTTGCTCAGATTGACGCTGAGCGAGTTCTGTAAGTCTGATAATAGCAGTATCTCGTTCATCACTGGGGTCGAAGGCTCCCCAATACTATCTCCTATTATGCGCAACATACTAGTCATCGTAACCCGATGTTGACAAACAAAACATGGCCAACATGATTCATACAATACAAAATATATAACACATAATAATAGAAGTTACGAGGTAAAGCCGCGCTTCCGCAATCCTTATGAGATCATGTACATAGATCTACAAAACCTCTAACCGTGCTCTGATACCACTTGTGACATCCCATCCCATACGAGGATCCACTTGTAACATCTGTCCCTATCGGGACCTGTGGGATTGGGCCCACCGCACCCGACTGATAGTCTGACCCGCCGTATCACCACTTATCCTTCCAGCGTGCTTCGCACTGCACGCACCCTGAGCTACTTCCCAGGGGGTCACCCATCCCTAGATTGCCCCAAGTCAAGCACGCTTAAATTCGGAGTTTCTATAGATGGACTCCCGAAAAGGTAGGTCGACCTTGGTGATATGAGTAGCTACTAACGATTCTTAGCCTGGCATGCCCATACATTGTCAGTCTCAGGATCCCTCTCATTCGGGTGTCGGATTGGTTCGTTCATGTACCCCTCCCCGTGGTTAGCACCTCGGACTGTACTCTCATACATCCGAGTAGACGATTGGCTCACCCCCGTCTCCACGGCCAGAGTGTCACATGCCCACTAGCTTTCGCCTGGTTCGTCCTCGAACCAGCGCCGTACTGCGAGAGGTTGTGCTCTGATACCACCTCTGTGGCGCCCCACGCCACTGCACCCCTATACGACTCTAAGGCTATTAAAATACGACTCAAGAAAATAAAATGCAAGAGTTCCGTTTGAAAATCGTCGATAATGCCTGTACTTGACCACTCAAAACCCACTCACCAAACCATTAGACTCGCAAACTCGTAGTAAAATAATTTTACCTTCAAAAAAAATAGTTCTCCCACAACATTCAAACTCGCAAAACTAACCATTACAAAATATAGATACACAAACAACGATGTCCAAAATATGACCAGACACAGTTCAACGATGAATAGAAAACTATACAAACCCAAAACAAAAGAACTCGCTCGCCCACAAGTCGTCATCCATGTACAAGTCATCTCAAAAGTCTGCGGGAGCTTCAACAACTAGCCTCGTAAGCGAGTATCTTACAACATCATCGGGCTCACCTAAAATACATGAACTACGTGAGCTAATTGCTCAGTAAGCGAAAGTCATAACGATGATAAACTCATGCAAAATATGCTCAGAACTATATCGGCCTGCGTAATTATGCATTCATACCCTCATAACGATCCACT
Organism: Craterostigma plantagineum; assembly: GCA_027422505.1. Classification (NCBI taxonomy): domain Eukaryota; kingdom Viridiplantae; phylum Streptophyta; class Magnoliopsida; order Lamiales; family Linderniaceae; genus Craterostigma; species Craterostigma plantagineum. The sequence continues at coordinate 25,601,829 of JAPQWV010000003.1, read as the reverse complement.
CAATATGGGCCTTGAGATCGGATACTACGATACCGAAGACCTCAATCAATATCAATGAGACCTAGAAATATCAATACTGGACGGTCTTTTTCACCCGCCCAGAAATAGCTGGACGGTCTTTTTCACCCGCCCAGAAAATAGCTGGATTGTCTTTTTCACCCACCCAGTAAAGGCGTCGTCACGTCAAGCCAATAAGGGCGTCGTACCACCAAAAAGGGGAATGGCTCGGGTGGACCATCCTGTAAAAGGAGGTCTTCTCCGCTACGAGATTCCCTTGCATATCGTAGTATCTTCTCACAAAAGAACATAATGCATCTCACAAGATCAGTCTCGCCCAAAGCAGTATATGAAAATCCTTACATGCTAATCACCAGTTGCCCAAAGCGACTCATATGATTATATGTGCACGGATCCAATATGCATGACATATAAAAATCATATTCGAAACAAAAAACTAGTGCACATCATTATAAAACATATAATACTCGAGACAATAAATATTCAACCCAACCATATATGCTCATAATTCAACGAACAAATAATAATATAGGTGCATGGGACAGTACTCAAATAATTTCTACCTACCAAGTACTCAAATAAACAATAAAACACCTACATCACAACATAACAATACAATTAAAGCTAGGTTCATGTGTCGTAGTTGCATGGGACAGTCGCTTACCTATCGCTCCAAGTTTAACTATTTAAATTGATTTCTTCGAACCTGTTTACATTTGAAGAGGAATGATATGGTGCTCACCTTGTGTAAGCACCTTATATGGCACCTGCTGATTTGGCACCGCTTCGTGCCAAATCAGCATGCCACTTCAACATCAAATTTGATGTGACATTAATCAACACATCTTAGGTGTCATATATCGATACATATGATGCCGATGTGCCATTTCTACGTGGTATATTTCAAGGTCATACAACAAGTGCCACATAAGACGTGAATATGGCACATCAGCATCATATGTGTCGATCTATGACACCTAAGATGTGTTGATTAATGCCACATCAAATTTGATGGTGAAGTGTTATGCTGATTTGACACGAATCGGTGCCAACTCAGCAGGTACCCATATAAGGTGCTCACATAAGGTGAGCACCATATCATTCCTCTACATTTGAATACCACATATAATATAGTTAAAAATATGCTTTTAAATGAGTGAAGAAATGTAAAAAGATCTATTACGAACTAACCCTTACTCCGTAGCTACGTTTGACATGTTACTTTCCTTATAATACCTATGATATTTAACCTTTCTTTATTATGAACACTTTACCTTTTAAGAGCTGATTTGCTATGGATTAGAGGAGGTTTGAAGTTACATGGACATGCTGAAAAGAGAGGGCCAACAGCAAACGATGGAAGAGAAGGAACGTGGTGTGTAAAGTAACCAAGGCGGTGGAAATGCACTTAACCTCATGTGCTAAGCAACTAAATGATAATTACTAGGTTAACTTGCTTGTTACGCCATATCAAAAATATATATTTGCTGTTCTTAAAGCATTTATAATATTACTTGTGATTTAAATGGCATTTCTTCCTAAAATAATGGTATTTTTATATTTCCATACATGAATATACATATATATATATATATTTCTAAAATTTGCAAGAGTAAAATATATTTTTACTAATACTCATGAAAACTTATTCACATGAATATCATAAATATTATCATACTCGTGTAACTGATTACACTGAGCACTCGATACGTATAACTAGATACGTTTACCCGCAAACACATATCATTAGTCGTACTTGGCAGTTGACACGTGTATTATTACTCGACGCGTATCACACAGAAAAGCGACTAAAGTAAATAGCCTAAAGAATTTATAGTTTACTTATTTATTTATTATTTATTATTTATTTATTTAACGTGGAAAATCCCTCAAATCAGCAAAAATTTATATATATAGGTATTAACAAGACACGTGTAACTATTCGCCTCTAATGACTTCTATACGAAAATGCTTATTTTAATAACATGCTAGCCAGATAATTGTATTAAAATATGCAACTCCTAAAAGTGCACATAACAAGCAAGGAAAATAGTTCAAATAATATGAAGAACATGCACCCATGCACATATTTCACATAAGGTTGAAAATGCAATGCATGATTCAAATTGGCCAAATTAGGGTTAGAAATGCTCGGGTATCACAGCCTGATGCGTATTAGTGCTGTTGCATGTAATATTGCATGTCCCCAACACGACGAGGGAATATTCGTCTTCATTAATAATGGTCTTGCAATTAGTTGCATGCGTTTAATAAATGATTCTCTAAGACCGTTTTGCGTGTGAACATGTGGCATGGGATGCTCAACATCAATTCCGATAGACATACAATAATCATTAAATGCCTTGGAAGTAAATTCACCAGCATTATCAACGAGTATTTTCTTTATCGGATAATCTGGAAAATATGCTCTTAAACGAATCAACTGAGCAAGTAATCGCATATACCACGTTTCTCGTAGATAATAAACATACATGAGACCATCTACTTGATGCATCAACTAATACCATAAGATATTTAAATGGTCCACATGATGGGTGTTTCGGCCCACAAGCATAACCATGTATACGCTCTAAAAATACAACACATTCATTCTTTACTTTCATTGGTGATGACCGAATAACTAACTTCCCTTTAGAGAAGCGGCACATGATAATTCATTAGATTGAAGAATCATCTGGTTCTATATCACATATCCACGTGAATTTTCAATTATTATTCTCATCATAGTTGAACCGGGATGGTCCAACCGGTCATGCCAAACATTAAATGTACTTGTCATCAGTAAACTTCTGGTTTACTATAGCATCTGAATCAATTTTTCTCAGATATTTGTAATATAACCCAGAGACAAATGAAGGTAATATTTCCACGATTCTTTTATCATTCAAAATCACTTTTGTCATGTGCAAATATTCAACCTCTCCTTTTTTTGCTGTCTCAAGATGATATCCGTATTTCTAATGGCTTTAAAGCTTAATAAATTTCTTTGAGATTGAGGAACATATAAGCATTTCAATTATCAGCCTTGTCCCTTTGGGCAATAAAACACTAGCTCTTCTGGAGCCTTCAATTATATTTGTACTACCAGATATAGTAATAACACTTTCTCCTCTCATTTCAAGATGATCAAACTATTTCTTATTTCTTAGAATCGTATGAGTCGTTGCACAGTCTGCAAGACATAATTCTCCATTGCACATGCTCGTCGTATCAATTGTATGATATATTTTTAACAAATATAAAATGTCATATTATTAATGAATAAAGGAACACAATTAAAATGTATGCATGTACAACAAAGAAATACCAGTATTAGTATAGATGAAATAATAAATGCAACATATTTACATACATACAACTTCATCCCGATGGATCAATTTCTTCCGTATTATTCGAATGAACATTTGATAAATATCAGCTCCAGCACCAATTTTCTTCAACACCGCAACTTTGAGCAACTTCGTATTTCAAACTTTCTTCACCTTGAACTATAAAGATCGACGAGATCTTTTGGTGCGAATAGAGATTCAATAATTGCAACGATACTATTATTCTCGACATCGGTATTTGTTCAACATTTCATTCTCATTTATTTATCACCTTTTCCACTTATAGGGAAATCTTTTAAATATTCGCAACGACGAAAATATACAACCATTTCTATTATTTGTGGATACATTCACTTCAGGGAATGTCGTACATTCAGTTCGGGAAATGCCGTACAATCGTTCAATCAAATATTGACCATTATAACCTTTTATTTTTATGTGTATCAAGTTTCAAGCCAATGTATCAAAATATCGAAAGCAAAAAAATTTATCAAAGTATTGCATATAATATCATGAATATAAAACATATGTTAACAATCAAACATAACAAGATATTAAAAGAAAATTGTAACTAATCTTCTTTAGTGTCCTCATGAGTAGCTTCTATAGCATCTTCTTTTGTAAGAATTCTTATGAAAAATATTATCCACATCCAAATAAGTGCCCCGTACTAATAAACATAAGCAATAGTTCAAACATAGGACAGAGCAATATCCTTCAAAATAAAATATATTTTGAGCAATAATAATTTGAAAGGAATGTTACATTTTATTAAGGAAAATTACAATTAATAATAATATTTTAGAAAATTTCGTAAAAATATTATCCACAATAAAACGACATGATTCATCTTCTATAAAACGACATGATTCTATAAAATTTAAACTCATAACAAGTTAATTGATAAAAATCAAAATATAACGAAATATATTCAACAATATAAATAAAAATTATTTTAATATATTTTCAGTAAAACTTGTCAAAAATATTTACACATGCCACGACGGGGAATCGAAGTCTGGACCTCACTTCACTTTTAGTGATGATAATCCATGAAACCACTCATGCTATGGCGTTTCGTTATTCTTTGATTATATAAGTTTTAAAAATAGTAAAAAAAATAACATGAAACTTCCGTATATTTCTATTAAGCCAACATTAAGCACAAAATAAAATTACGGCACTCGACCAAACTCGTTGAAGAACTTCGACAGAGGTTGATCTCCATGACGGAGGTTGATCTTGACGACAAAGCGTCATCGTGTTGGTAACGTGATAGAAAATATTTATTACGATTATTATATTTAGATTAGTTTATTTATATTATGATTATTTTGATAATAATATAAAGAGAGAATTTAGAGAGATAATGTAATTTCTATAATTTGGTGTATATTACAATGTAACGTACACTAAAATACAATTTGATCGTCTACACAACTCATGCAAAAATACAATTTTTTATACACCTCATCTTATCATAAAATCATGAGTCATTAATGTTCCAAAAGCATCCACATTTAAACACACAAATATGATGATTCATTGTGATGATTCATAACAGATTCATAATAATAGGTCATTATTTTACACTTTCTTTTATTATTTTGACTATTACAAGATGGTGGCTTTAATTAATTATTGTACTATTAGGGGTGTTTGTTTTGGGGTGATATTTCAAAATATCACCATAATCATCCCATTTATCACTTATCAATGTGTTTGTTTAGTCTAGGTGATCATCCATCACCGGAATGAAGGATCGCATTGGTGATGAAAATGAGGTGATATTTCACATTTTGGATCATCCCAAAAAAGCTAAGTGATCCATCATCACGGTGATGGGGTGATCTACCTAATTTTTTAATGGACAAAATACCTCTTATATTTGCATTACTACCTTATATGTCATTATAAATATTTTAATTACATAATTAACATAATTACATCTTAAATATATTCATTTTCATAAAATATTTAATACTTGTATTAATTTTTTATAGAATAACAAATAATGCTTCTAAATTAAAACGTGATTTTAATTTATTTAATATAAATATTAATCATAATCACGAAAAATATCATCGTAAAAATTTAACATTTTTAAATAATATGTCTAAGGTCAGATATGACATTTATACAACATCACCCTACACATCACATTGATTAAACAAACACAATATTCTAATATCACCCTGATATTCGAAATGAAATATCACCCTAAAACAAATACAATGATGACATATCACATTGATCCACAACACAGTGATACTCACGGTGATGTGAGTATCACGTGATGTTGGATCACCGTAAACAAACACCACCTTAAAAATCTTCCGGCCCCTACCAGTTCTTTTTGACTTATTATACATCATACATAATTAGCACCATAGTACCTTCACATGAGTTAAAAAACTCTTATAGAGTTAACCTAATTCTTAAATGACAAGGACAAATGATCGAGTTTATCTACTAAATCTTCATCATAATCAATTGTCCAAGTTCACAACATGGCTTTAAAGACTGTACAACACCGGCCGATTCGGAGTCGGACCCTTAAACCCCAAACCGGATAAAAATTCAGTTTTACCACATGTATCAAATTATCCTAATTTAGTGTATTAATTTCGATATACTTTCTTCATCATCTTTAAAGAAGACGGCTTCATATTAGTTTTGTTTCCATTTGAACCACATAGTATTAAAAACCGACAAAAAATTTCCGATCCGATTCCCTCAAACCTTCATTATCAATAGTAAACTCATCACAAAATAATCATCTGCCTTTATGCCATTTGCACAAAAAAAAGGTTTACGAAGTTTTAATTATGATACATTATCGAATGCTACACTGAGTATTCCATATTTGGAAAACCTGTAATCTCAATATTATATGGTTAGTTATTTAAATTGATTGTGGTGGCATCTAGAAATTCATTCATTATTTAGTTTGCTATCGTCAAGCAATTTCATTTCACGTGTTTGATTGAAAAAACTGACACATGTTAGGGGACATACGAGATTGTTATCATCTGAAATACATTAATATACAACTCATGACTAAAAACCACACATGAGATTGCTCACCCAAATTAAAGATCTTGGCCGTGAAAAAAATTGGATGATGATGATAAATAACATAATTGGTAAAACCTAGTCAGTCGCCTAAGACATGTTCGTGTAAATAAACACAAAAGATCAATAGAAGTAGAGAGTAAGTTGAAGACTTTCACGTGGCTGAATCTTCTGTTTGCAACGTATTTTAGTTATTCACTTTCAGTTGATTGAATTGAAAGGTCCCGACCACTTGTTTGTCGGAACTTTGTGGATGGCCCCCACTGACTTCATAGGTTCAATAACTTGTGTCGGAATAAACCAAAATTTTGAATCAAGATAATTTCCTACTTCGAGATGCTCGAATGCTTGGGTATTTAATGTGTATTGGGTTTTGGGCCCAATCGAGATGCCACTATTTGGCAAAACTCAAACGTGAATTAAAGATATCTATATGTTTCGAGGAAAGTTCATACACTCTTAATTTATTCAAAACCTTCATTGGGTGAATGCAAATTAATTATCAAAGTCCGCAGTAAGATTTATTAATTGTTGTTGAGGGATACTATTTTCCCACAGTGTAAAAACAACAATTACAATCATCACCTCATAAATATAGGAGTTCTTTGTGGTTAACACAAGGGTGATGTGGGTTCGAGGGGGCACCACACCTGCGATCCTAAGAGCCCAAGCCCCCGCCGCTCGCATGCAACTGCACCTGAGCGCGAGGGTTAGCCGGTAATGCAACGTGACACATGCGCAATGGGCGCTTGGATGATATTGTTTGCTTATAATTAGGGTAATAATACGTAAGTTTGATCATAACAAACAAAGTAAACCTTCACTCTCTATAAAGCTATTATTATTAACCACAAATATATTTTTACTATTGTAATACTAAGTTTCATTCTCCGATTATTTCCACTACAGTAGAATTTTATTGATAAAATGCTTATCGTTTATATATGTAGATAAAATATGGAAAGTGGCACAAACTTAGTTTTCTGTAACAGTGGAGAACTGTAAAACCCGAGTCCCGCGAGTAAACTGGCCACTGCATGCATAATATGTGTTTATATGACTGCATATTATGTGTCAAATAAATTTTATGTGCTTATGTGACATCTAACTTGTTAGGCAGTATTGAGACTTAGGGGAATTTCGAAATAAGGTAGGAGATATTCGGAAGGTTAGAAGGTTAGAAAATGAGATTTTTGAAACGGTAATTTTTCAAAAATTTGATTTTTCGAAAGAGTGATTTTCGAATGGTGAACGTTCGAATGGTGAAGTGTGTGATTTTCGAATAGAGTATATTGCGAGAATTAGAGTATCGAAGGAATAGAATTTTGAAACTAGTGATTTTCGAAAGATAGTAGATTGCGAAGATTAGAATGGGGAGATTTTCGAAACTAAGGGTTTTTATAAGGGTCAATTCGAAATCAGGCCCCAGTAAGGGTTTGATTTAGAATTTTTTATGTTAAAGACCCATTTTGTGTGGTGTAAAAAAGTGGTATAAAAGATATATGAACTGGTATAGAATGATCGTTTTGTGTTACAAACTTTCAACATATTGGTATGTCAGAGCAATGAAGTGGTACTGCAGAAAATGAACCGGTATCAGATGATCAAAAACTGGTACCGAATTATGTTGTTGTGTTACAAAATTTCAACATATTGGTATGTCAGAGCAATGAAGTGGTACTGCAGAAAATGGGTCCTTAAAACTAATTTTTTTGCCAAAAGGGCATGAATCCTAAATGATACTTATGTGGGGGCCTGAAATGAAAATGCCCCTTTTTATAAGTGATGTTTCGAAAACTTAACTATGGAGGAAAACTAAAGTAAAATAAAATAATAAGTATTACTTGAGTTAAGATAAGTATTAGTAGTGTCTATGTCACTTATTCATTTTTACACGCAAAGTATATGATAAGAAGAAAATAATTCATTAGCAAACTTTCGAAAACTAAGAATAGAGAAAAAGGAGAATTCAAACAGAGGTCGAACTAAAGCTTTGGAAGGGTATGAAATCTACTATGGTTTTTACGTTTTTAATCCATGACTTAGCATGTCGTAGTGTTTAGCAAGCACGAAAATTTGCATATATTCATGATATAGATTTTGGATTTTCTAAAGTTTGAGCCATTTAAAGTGTTGTTGAAGATCATCATGTTTTTGGAAAAGTGTTAGTTTGATCGAAGGTTTTAGAGATTTCGAATGAGAGTTTTTCGCAAGGTTTGATTTTCGAAAGAAATTTTCCAAGTAAGATTTTCGGGTAGATATAAGTTTTCGGGCTTCGAAAAGTTTTCGGGATTGGATATTTTCGGGTCAATTAGTTAATGGGTGTGAAGAAAGTTTTCGGCATTTGATAATTTTCGGGCATAGACTAAAGTTTTCGATACTATAAAGTTTTCGGTATTGTGTATTTTCGGGTGTTGACCAAACTTTTCGGGTCAAAACAAGTTTTCGCATTTCAAATAGTTTTCGCACTCGCTGGCCGAAATTCTGTTTTTCGAATGAGAGACAAACTTCGGGCCGAAAATAAATCTCGCGGGCTTAGTAATGTGAGAGAAAGGTAAGAATTTTCGGGATTTTCGCAACATGGACTTCCGAAATAATTTTCGAAACACATGATTAAAAATAATCCAATTTTCAAACCAAGTCAATTTTTCGATACAAACTCATTTTCCGAAACAATTCCTCGAAACATCGAAACAGATTTTCGAAACATGTCATTGTCGAAACGAAATTTCGATAATTAACAAATTTTCAATTTTCGAACCCAATTTTCGAAACTCACATATTTTCGATAAAAATTTCGCTATACCTTCTTAGCAATTAGGTAGTTTGAATATTCTTACATTTATCTAACTTTGCTAGTACACTAACATTATGACATTTCCGTATTTAAAGGTCAAAAATTAGGAAAATCCACGAAGGAATAACCAATTAAATCAAGGATATCAGGTTAGTGGGAACTTCAACTACAACACATAAATATCTTATGTGCACCTGATTTACATGATATGCTTTGATGATTTCAATGTGACGCGAATTAATTGTGGCATGCACGATTCATTTGGGGGATTTCGAGATGTGAGCATGCACGGTATTGATCGCCTGATACCGCATGATATTTGCCGATGTAGACATTTGATGTCGAGTCACAGTTGATTCAACGCTACTTCTATGGCACCATGGCGGCGTGATTCATCGTCGTATATATTGATATTTTATTGAGGCAGGAGGAGCGACCCAAGGAAGGAGCGACCTAGCTATGCTAGGCTACCTGCTGTAGGCAACTGCCCTGTTAGCGGTAATGAGCGACCTGGAGGGAGGGACCTGGGGAAGGAGCGACCTAGGAGGTAATCCTAGCGTAGGCTACCTCGGCGTGGGCTACCAGCGTAGGCTACCGCATGGTAGAGGGGACGACCTGGGAAGGGGCGACCTAGGGATACGTGGCGTAGGCCACACAGCGTAGGTCACTCTCATATTGATCCATATATTAGACTGAGCTCATTATGGTGCATAGTAAGTGAGCCCGAGGGCCCTGAGTGAAATGAGAACGATATCGAGATACGAAGGTTAAAATGCATCGCGGATGTCTTTGCTGGATTGGCACTTGCACGACATGCATAGTTTTCACTTACTGAGCTTTATAGCTCATTACCTATGTGTTCTATTTGGTGACAGTATTCCACATGAACAGATTCGTATGTTAGTCAAGTAGATGTAATTCTTTATGACGTTTTACTTAGTTACACCTCTTAAAGTGAATAGCTACTTTCAAACGGGTTGAGATCCTCTATCCCCACCTTTTCTGTGTCACTTTTTATGCCACTTTTCAAAAACATCGTTAAACATTGTTCCGATTAGAGTTAAAACACCCGTAAATGACATTATATCATAAGTACTATTATATCAATGCTTAAACACAAAAATACTTATATAACACCTATAATTATGATAGAGAAAAATATATGATATAATGAAAAGTACGTTAGAAAAATGTACATAATATTGATATTTTTCATTTTTAAGAATTTGGTATAATAATATATATGATATAATATCATTTACGGGTGTTTGAACACTAGTTGGAACAATGTTTAATGGTGTTTCTTAAAAGTGGCACAAAAAGTGGTACAAAAAAAATCGGACATAGATTTACACCTCTTAAAGTGAATAGCTGCTTTCTTAAACTTATTCAAGCCAATAGAGTTACGACCACTGCATTTATTCCTATTAATTTTTCCAACATAATACAATTCGAACGACCTACTTGAAAATGGAATTCTTGATCTCTGTTTGACGAAAAATAAATAATATAATATAACACCTGATAATAAGCCAACGAGAATAATGAATAACGATGGCATAAATTCAATTCAAATGATGCAAGTCTTGATATATCATTTAATGCAATCATTATTTCATATAAGACCTTTCGCTTTTCGCTCGTCAACCTTTTACTATATATTTTGAGGGACGATTATATATCATTATAAAGAAACTTCTTGAAATCTCCCATGCAGCGAGCTTGAAGACAAATGGCGACCACCAATGACCCATCTCCATCGTCGTCATAAGCAGGCAAGATCAAAGAGTCTCCGTCACAATCATGCATCCCGGGAGCCATATAAACCTCTTTTCCCCACCCGAAGTCCAACCCGCACAGCGGAAGGCCCATCCAACTTATCACCCCAATGTTTGGGTTCCCATAAAACGGCCCTTGCTTCGTCCTTATCGCGTGTATGTCCTGCAAGGGTGAGAAATCCGCAAGGGCCTTGAGGTAATCTATGGCCGAGTGGACGTATTCGTTTGTCACACTTTCAATTGCCTCTCGTACTTTGCTCGCGGCGAAGCCTAATGGCCTTTCAATGAGCTCGCCGGAGCAGCTTAGAGCGATCACGTCGATTATCGCGTTGCCGAAGAATTATGAGGCAGCGGTGGGTTCATACGATTTCTTACGTCAACGCATATCGCGAGGGCTGTCGTCTGCTCGGGGACGTGTTTCCTCGCCATGCAGGCAGACCTCCATATATGGGCAGTGATTGCCTCGTATCGAGTGTAGAGACGTTCATGGCTAATGGGGCGGGTTTGGTTGGCTTCGTTCTTGATCGTCTCCACCTGCATCATTGAATGAGGTCGATGGATATCATCATATTCTAGTTGCATTTGATTAACTATTCCAACTCGTTCAATATTTTTGGGAATTGTTAATAACCAAATCGAGAATGATGGTATAGAATATTTGAAAACATCGAACAGGTATTTCAGTTCTCGACGAACTTTATTTCCAATTCTCCACGAAAATTAAATAACAAAATTCAAATAATGTATTATGTGGGGTCTTTACACATAAGTACCTAGTTGGATAAAAACTTGTAATTTAGTACCCTGTCAGGATTTTTATATGTAGGTACCTAACAGAATAAATTTTTTGCATATAGGTACCCGATCCCCGAAAGTACACCATACAACACATTTGGGTACCCTATATCAACACATTTGGGTACCATATATAACAGAAAATGGTACGACGTATGCTATATTTAGGGGCGCCCTATGCAACACACAGGTATGCTGTAGGTACGACGTATGCTATATTTAGGTACCCTATATCAACGTGTTATGGTACGCAATATACAAACAGGAAGGTACGACATGACTAAAGAAACTGGTAAAATTAAATCGGATACCAATCTGTAAAATTTTCTGACATGGGTACCTATGTGTACAAATTTTATCCACTTGGGTATTTTTCTATAGATTCACCTTATGTTATTCGAGTATAATAATTAGGAAAAGTAAACAATGTGTAAATAAAAATATCTATATATTATATATTTTATATTCCAATTTTGCGCTAAATCGGTTATGGGCTGACGCCACATAGTCCGTCGATGAAAACTAATTCGAGGTAGGTAAAAATCTATCAATTTCACTCAATAATGAGGGGTGATAATACAACTCTCAATTAAGTCCATTCCAAGAAGACACACACCGATGAGTATATATGTAGTAATATATATTGTATATGTATATATATATATATATAATATATATATAATATATATATATATATATTAAACTATTTGATTATGCTACAAATTCTTGTATCAAATTTTATTATACTCGTATTCAAATATTAAACAGATATAACATACAGATTCTTATTCGAATATTCTGAATCCATAGCTCAAAATTGAGTCAAACATAAAAAAAATAAATCACAAAAACCTACCTGCGATTTTGTGAGCTTCAGCATGGCGACGTCGGTCACCTTCTTCCTCTCGCACTCCGTGGTGGTTTGTCCAATAACCAGCGGCGGAGCTTCGAACTGTGGATAACCGAAATGAGGTTGTCGCCCTTCTCCTACTCGTCCCGACGAAAGTTCCCCAGCTCGTAGTATTTTTCGGTTGAGGAAGGGCATGCTTTCTATGGGCTCTCCCCTACAAACCCTAGCCCACTCAGAGATAAAATGGAGAGCGCTTTGCCCGTCAACCACCGCATGAGATATGGTGTAGCTAAGAGTGATACCTCCGCACTGGAATCTCGTGAGCTGCACTACGAGCAATGGAATCTCGTGGATAGGAATTGAATAGTCAATCTTTGGAACGAGATGGTTGAAGATAGGAGACGGGGAAAAGTCACCGAGCTCATCTAGCTTCGAACTGCACGACGCCTCAATGAGCTTGACACCATTGTTATTACAGTTAAGCTCGAGGCGGGACCCGTCGAGCCAGCGTAGGCGGCCAGATAGGGGATAGAAATGGACCAAGACCTTTGCAAGCGAAGACTTTAGGGCTGCACAGATTGTTCGATTCTGCGAAAGCCAGCTGTCAGAGGGCCGGTAGAAGTAGATCGTCGGGACATGGGTTAGAACACCAGTTTGGTCAGATTCGGTTAAGGGCATGGTGCCAGTCCACGTGGCTTCGGCTGGCTGGACCATGCAGGAACTTATAATGGTTACATCCATTTTCTTTTATTTCTGAATTATGCGGGGGTGTGATTTTTCAATACATGTCGTCGCTTATTTGTTGTGTGTATTTAAAGGTGAGTTTTCAATGTATTGGTGGGCGAAATGAAGTTTACGTGAGTGTCGGTTTCTTCCTTAAAATGGTGGGTTCCCTAGCAACCGCCTAGATTTGCTTAGCTGCACTTCATGCATTTTCAACCTCGTTTTTGGGGGGGACGTTGTATTAACGGGCGTTTTTCGGGGGGACATTGTATAATAACGGGGATCGGATCTTCTGTCCAATTATTTCTCATTTTATATCTCATATTTTAGAATATACAAAATAAAATGATACTTATGATTATCGTAAAAATAATATACGGATATCAATTTGATCGTAAAGAAACAAAGAATAAATTACATGTGGTTATTTGATTATATCATATAAATCAAATGATAAATGATGATTTTAAGATTTGGTGAAATATGTGAAAACAATAAAATAAATAAAAATAAAAGAAAATTTTCTGAACCATTGGATTTGGCACTTGTCAAATATCTGTCATGTGAGACAGAAAGTGTGACAAAAAAGTGGGACATAGAATCCCATCCGGTATTAATCCTAGTGTTTTCTTAGTTTTTTGTTTTCTGTTTTTTTTTTTATTTCACTAATGGAACATGATAAACATATTTCAAGAATCGTTAGTTATTTATATGATTATAATACACTAGTTAATCTCTTATATGATATGCAGAAATGCAAGAGTGGGCTAGATTAAGCTTCTCAAGCATATCATTCTTCAAAGTGTATAGCAATTCATCATTGCAACGCTATTTCTTTACTCGTATATTAAAACATCGACTAATCTCAAGACAACGTGATAAACAACCGGCTAACTCGAACTCATGTCAAAGTAATACAATTGAGGACATAAAGACGTTGGGGTTCCCCCCACCCACCCACCCCGCTCCATTGTTAAAATCATCATAATTGCAATTATTTACAAGTTGTGTTTCACCAACTGGTAACTTGAGAATGGTGGTAGGGTTGCAAACGAATCGAATCGAGTCGGATACCACATTATTCTATTCGTATTCGGATGACAATAGAATACGAATACGAATTCGAATTTTTAATCGAATCTTAAACTCGATTCTTATTCGTATTCGGAATATTCGAATCGAATATTCGAATACTCGAATATGGATTATATTTGAGTATCTATCTCTATATTTTGAAGAAATTGAGAACTCGGAAGAATCGAATCGAAAGGAAAAATTCTCCGTTTTATTCAAAGAGCTGTTCTTCAGCTGAATTATATTTTACGCGTGCGCACTTTCACCCTAAACATTACTGTCCTATTTATACCTTTTCTATTTGGGCCATTTTCTAATAAGCCCATTTACACTTAAATAATAATAACGGATATAAATTAGAACAAATATAAAACGAGGGAAACTCTGCACAGCTCCAATCTTCTCTTGTTCATTTCTTCTGATCACCTCCTTTCAACACTCCCCCTCAAGCATGGTGTGAGTATAAATCAAACACACCATACTTGCTCAAGAGGTACTCGAACTGCTCATGTGCTAGACGCTTAGCTAGTAGATCGGCCGGTTGATCCATTGTAGAGATGTAATTTGCTTTTATGACTCCTTCTATCTTGTCCCGGATGAAATGACAATCCACCTCGATGTGTTTGCTTCTTTCATGGAAGACCGGATTTGCAGCAAGTTGAATGGTTGACTTGCTATCTGTCCAAACCTGCGCAGGATATAATTCATTAATTTTCGATGAGTTTTATCATTGATGCGTTCTAATTCTTGAAGAGATGAGAGGTAGAGAGGCCCCACTGGGCGTGCCAAAAATTTGTAGCATATTTTCTTTTATTTGAATACCAAATAATTCGAAAAATAGTACAAATGAAATTTGATGAGATTTAACGGGCTCTATGTCTACTTATTCCTCTGATTCTTCACTCTATAAAAATTGTAAAGACTTTAGAAGCCTCTTAATCTTCAAGACTTCTTGACTTGGGCTTTCTTCGTGGGCCGTTGGGCTTGATCACGAACTTAGCGTCTTAGCGAAAACTTCTGAAATGTGGACGTTTCTTCGTAGGCTTTTAGGCTTGATTACGAAGGTGACAATTGGACTTGCTATTTGTCGAATCGTTTGCTCGAACGTTTCTTCGTGGGCCTTTTGGGCTTGGTCACGAAGCTAACACTTGGACTTGATATTTTCGAAAAGACGGGACTTGGGCTTTGAACCGTACACTTCCAAGAGACTCGCACGGGTCTTGAGTGTTGAACCGCGCGCTTTCGAGAAACTCACACGGGCTTTCGTCTTTGCAACCGTGCGATTATGAGAAACTCGCACGGGTCTTGAGCGTTGAACCGCGCGCTTCCAAGAAACTCGCACGGGCTTTCCTCGTTGCAACCGTGCGATTATGAGAAACTCGCACGGGTCTTGAACGTTGAACCGCGCGCTTCCAAGAAACTCGCACGGGCTTTCCTCGTTGCAACCGTGCGATTATGAGAAACTCGCACGGGTCTTGATGAACGTCTTCGAATTTTGTGGCGCCCCGCCTTCCACCACTACTTTCCTAACTAGTCTATGCGACTAATGTCCTAATGACGAAATAGATCGTGCGACATTTCGTATAAAATTTTTCCTTTTATAAAAAGGAATCGTAAAGTTGTCTACAAAATCATCGTGGGTCCTATTTACATAGGAAAGCGCGCATGCGGGTCAAAATAAATTAATCTACTGGGCCTCCACGAGGTCGCATCCATGCACACACTCACATCTCAAAAGCCCTCGGAAGCTTCAAAAGTTGGCCTCGCCGTGAAAATGATCACGTACCGTGATCGCGGGGTCCTACAACACATAAAACGTGGAATGAGCTTATAAAGCTCAGTAAGTGAAAACCATGCATGCAATGCACGTGACCTGAATAGCGAAGGCATTCGCGCCAATGCTATCTACTTCTCACATCTTTCCTGACCTTTCATAACATATTTGGGCCCCTCGGCTTCAATCTTACTATGCACCATATAGAGCTCAAACCCCTAAGGGTATAATAAGTGGCAGTACACACACTGGGAGGCTAACCCGAGTACTCAATCTGTGCTTAACCCTATGGTGCCTTTCAATCCCAATGTAGTCCACACTGAGAGGCTAATAGTGCCTTTCAATCCCAGTGCACTCCCATTAAGAGGCTAACCCGGGCACGCAAATTTTGTTTAACTCTAAGGCGTCTTTCCATCCCAATGCGGTCTGACACGCGGGCGCTTCTCAAGGTAGTTTACTACGAGGTCGCCAACACTCGAGGTTCCCTCGGTGCCGCTCATACCCTCGAGTCGCATCCTCCAGGTTGCATCTCCCGCTACTGGGTAATTACCTGCCTCTCGTGAATCAGGCAGTCGGCCTCGTGAATCGCCGTAATATATTTAGGTAGCATAGAAGAGCCGTGACTCACCATTGAGTCGACACAAATGCCTATATCGGCAAATATACATCGCTCACAGGCGATCTTATACTCATGCACGCTATCTTCCTGACTCTCATACTAGTCGTGCGTGCATATGCTCATGCCATGAATATGCGTGTCATGTCATTGTATAACGTAATTGAATCACGTAAAAATTCACATAAAATCATAGCAGCACATAGACACGTCACTTAAAATCATAAAAGCACATGAAGAATTATAAGAGTAAGCAAAAGCACGAGGGAACTTCGTCAGATCAATTTGAAGTTCACTGACTGGCGCGATTCTGTTTTTTAGTTGGTTTTCATTAGTTAGCATAGTCAGGGGTATTTTAGTAATTTTATTGTTAGCCCGAGTCTGTATATAAAAGTGCTTTTGTACAGAATGTGACTTGTGAAGTATTGAAGAAAAACAGAAATTCATCTATCTTCGTCTCTTTCAATTCTTCGCGCCATTTCCAAACTGATCGATCAACGGAAATTCTACATGGTATCAGAGCAGGTTATCAACAGAGATCATCTGTAATTGATCAAGGAGTTCGACGATCATCGAATTCCTTCAAGGTGTTGAGAATCGAAATTTTCTGTTGCGGAAATTTCTTGTTTGAGTCATGAGTTCAGAAGTTCAAAACAGTTCAGAAATCTCAGTTGATACAGCTGAGATGGAGGAGGATTATCAGTTGCACGGATCGGACAATCCAGGCATGATGATCGTATCAACTCCTCTGACCTCTTCAAATTATCTAATTTGGAGAAGTTCGATGGTAGAAGCACTTGAAGCTAAGATGAAAATAGGTTTCATCAACGGAAAGTACCTGAAACCAGCGGCAGATTCGCCGAATTACAGAAAATGGAGGAAGGATAACAGCATGGTGACTGGATGGATTAAAAGTTCGATTTCAAAGGATATAGTGAACAGTTTTATCTTTATACATGATGCCAAGGATTTATGGGATGAGATAAGTGAAAGGTATGGCACTTCAAACATATCAGCCATTTATGAGATTAAGCGAGCAATCTCGTGTTTGAAACAGGGAAATATGAGTGTTGTTGATTACTACAACAGAATTCGGAATCTGTGGGATCAGCTTGAGCAGCTGAGACCTACAATTGATGCTGCTGAAGCTGTTAGAATTAAGATTGAAGAGAGGGAAATGCAGGATAAATCGATGCAATTCTTGATGGGGCTCAGTGATGTGTTTGAAGCAGAGAGAAATCAGCTGCTTTTCTTGGATCATTTGCCACCGTTGAACAGAGTTTATGCAATGATAGTCAAGGCTGAGAAACACAGAGAAGTTTCCATGAACATGACAGCCTCTGAGGAGAATACAGCGATGTTGGCCAAGAGCTTCAGTGAGAAGAAGCTGATCAACTCCAAAGTCATGAAGCATGATAAGTTTAGTCTCTTCTGCAACTATTGCAAGAAGTCTGGGCACACTAAGGAAGAATGTCACAAGCTGAATGGAATGCCTGAATGTAGCTATTGCAGGAAGGCTGGACACACGAAAGAAAACTGCTACAGATTGGTGGGATTCACAGATAACTTTGGTGCAAACAGAGGCAGCAATACTCAGAGAAAGAGTCAGAGTAGCTTCAAGGCTAACTCAGTTGAGGCAGAACAAACATTAGATCAAAGTCAGCAAAGTGAGATCTATGCACAGATGATGGAAATGATGAAGAAAGAGCTCACAAAAATGATGAGTGGCAAAATGACTGCAACAACTAGTCCAGCATCTGTCAACTTTGCTCATTTGGAGGATTTTGCAGGTAGCACTGTCCTTCCTAAGATCAGTTCTGGTAAGTCTGATTTGATAGATGATGGTTCTTGGTTGGTAGACACAGGTGCCACGGTGTGCAAAAACCTTAACCTCATGACATTTCCAAAACCAGTGAATTCCTTTATACCTGTGTGTTTGCCAGATGGCAGTGTTAAATCTGTCTCACACACAGGGAATATCACCCTCTCATCTGATATCACCCTTAATGATTGCCTTTTCATTCCTAGCTTTCGCTACAATCTCCTTTCAGTGAGAAAACTCACACAAGATTCTCACACATATTTCAAATTCTATACTGACTTTTTCTTGCTAATCGAGTTGCAGAGTAACAAGGTTCTAGCAGCAGGAAAAACTCACAAAGGGCTCTACATACTTGACCAATCATCCTTTTCAAAAGGGGCAGTCCTGAGTGCACAACAATTTTATGCATCTAGTCTTTCATCTTTGTTAGATAAACCAGTTTCTCTTCTTTCCAGTCATGCTTTTCCTGTAACTACTTTGCATAAATGGCATTGCAGACTTGGTCATCCTTCATCTCATGTTATGAAACACTTACCCAATCTTAATACTAGTCAGAATAATTTCTCAGACATTGCTGTTTGTGATATTTGTCCTCAGTCCAAACAGCAGAAGACACCTTTTCCAATCAGTCATATACACACCTCTTCCACTTTTGAGATGCTCCACATAGATGTCTGGGGCCCCTACAAATTACCTAGCCTCACAGGATGTCACTACTTCTTGACAATTGTGGACGATTTTAGCAGATTCACATGGGCTTTTCTGATGAGATACAAGTCTCAGGTCACAGAAACATTCAGCAGGTTTATGGCTTATGCTGCAAACCAGTATGAAGCTCGAGTAAAGATCATTCGTTCAGACAATGGATCTGAGTTTCTCAGCAACTCTTTCCAAGAAATTCTCTTAAGCAAGGGGATAATACACCAACGAACTTGCCCCTATACCCCACAACAAAACGGGGTTGCAGAGAGGAAGCACAAGCACATTTTACAGGTAGCAAGGTCTCTGCTATTCCAGTCCAAGCTGCCCAAAACATTCTGGGGGAAGCTGTTCTCACATCAGTATACATCATAAACAGATTGCCCTCCAGAATCATCAAGTGGCAGAGTCCTTTTGCAGTTTTAATGAAGCAGCCTCCAACCTACACTGAGTTCAGGAACTTTGGGTGTCTTGTGTTTGCTGTCAACACAGACCCACACAAAGATAAGCTTGATCCAAGGGGATTGAGTGGACTTTTTGTTGGATATCCCAGTGGACAGAAAGGTTACAAGATCTTTTGTCCCTCATTAAATAAGGTCATCATCTCACGAGATGTAGAGTTTCATGAAGACATCTTTCCATCTCTGAGCACTGACAAATCAGAAGCAGTTCTGCCATCCATATCTGTTGGTGATCCATTCGAAGAGGATGATGGCTGCCTTCCTTTCAATCAGAACAGCACAGGACACATTCAAGATGACCATGAAGTAGTGACATCCACATCTGAACCACCTTCATCACCAAATACATTCACTTCATCAGACACAGAACCAGTCCTTTCTCAGCATCATCAGTCAGTTCCCACAAGTCCTCCCATGAACCCAAGACACAGCTCTCGACCCAAAAGGCCACCAAACTGGATGAAAGATTATGTTAGCATTAATTCATGCACTCAGGGCTGTCCTAAGCCTTCTCTGTTTTTCTCTGACCACACACTCACACATGCATATGAGACCTTTGTGGCTAACTTGTCTACTTTTCATGAACCTAATTCCTATAATCATGCTAGGACTGATCACAGGTGGATAGATGCTATGAAGCAAGAACTGCAGGCTCTTGAGGATAATGATACATGGGAGCTTGTGGATCTTCCTAAAGGTAAGAAATTAATTGGGTGCAAATGGGTATATCGTGTTAAGTGCAATGCAGATGGTTCAATCAACAAGTACAAAGCTCGACTCGTAGCTAAAGGGTTTACTCAGACTGAAGGGGAAGACTACACTGAAGTGTTCTCACCAGTGGCAAAAATAGTCACTGTCAGGGTAATTTTTGCACTTGCCGCAGCTAAAGGATGGGCATTGCAGCAGCTTGATGTTAACAATGCCTTCCTCCATGGCCACCTAGATGAGGATGTATATATGCGGCCTCCACCAGGTTACTTCACAGGTGACACCTCAAAAGTTTGCAAGTTGAAGAAGTCTTTATACGGCTTGAAGCAAGCCTCGAGGCAATGGAACCTGGAATTCAGCTCGAAGTTGCTTGAATTTGGCTTTGTGCAGTCCTCTCATGATCACTGTTTATTCACTCTTACCTCAGACTCTTTCCAGGTCTTCTTGCTAGTCTATGTAGATGATGTCCTCCTAACTGGCACAGACCTGAATAAGATGCAAGAAGTCAAGGAGTTTCTTGACAGAGCATTCACCATTAAGGATCTTGGATCAGCTCGGTTCTTTCTTGGTATGGAAATCATCCCATCAACTGAAGGAATTTATGTGAGCCAAAGAAAATACATCGTGGACATTCTCAGAGATACACAGATGCTGGATTGTTCCCCAGTTTCTACTCCTCTCCCTGGTGGGCATGTTTTTGTTTCCTCAGACACAGATTCTGCTCCACTTTTGGCAAATCCTCTGCAGTATCGACGCCTCATTGGTAGGCTGCTCTACCTGAATTTTACAAGACCTGACATCACATATGCTGTTCAACAGCTGAGCCAATTTGTTCACTTGCCTCGTGATTCACACTGGCAAGCAGCTCAACATGTCCTTCGATATCTGAATCACACATGCTCTGCTGGCCTTTTCTTTTCCAAGGCATCTAATTTGCAGCTTCACGCCTACAGTGATGCTGATTGGGGGGCTTGCAGGTCCTCTCGCCATTCCTTG
The DNA here is from genome assembly GCA_027422505.1 of Craterostigma plantagineum. Taxonomy (NCBI): domain Eukaryota; kingdom Viridiplantae; phylum Streptophyta; class Magnoliopsida; order Lamiales; family Linderniaceae; genus Craterostigma; species Craterostigma plantagineum. The sequence continues at coordinate 25,580,293 of JAPQWV010000003.1, read as the reverse complement.
ACAGGATATTGCATTTTCTCGGGGATAGTCTGATATCCTGGAAAACGAAGAAACAATCCACAATCTCCTGTTCTACTGCCGAGTCAGAATACCGCTCTATGGCCTCAACAGTTCGTGAACTTCAATGGCTATCTTATGTTCTGACCAGCTTGCACGTTGCTGTCTCTCTGCCAATCCCTCTTCATTGTGATAATAAAGCTGCTATTCATATTACTTCCAACCCGGTCTTCCACGAGCGCACCAAGCACATCGAGATTGATTGCCACGTAGTTCGGGATCAATACAAGCAAGGCTTCATCCTGCCCAGACATGTTTCTTCCTCACTGAACTTGGCCGATATCTTCACTAAGTCTTTACAGCCTCATGCTTTTCTATCTCTCCTGTCCAAGATGCGCTTTTGGGTTCCCCACGCTCATCTTGAGGGGGGGCTGAAGAATTATAAGAGTAAGTAAAAGCATGAGGGAACTTCGTCAGATCAATTTGAAGTTCACTGACTGGCGCGATTCTGTTTTTTAGTTGGTTTTCATTAGTTAGCATAGTCAGGGGTATTTTAGTAATTTTATTGTTAGCCCGAGTCTGTATATAAAAGTGCTTTTGTACAGAATGCGACTTGTGAAGTATTGAAGAAAAACAGAAATTCATCTATCTTCGCCTCTTTCAATTCTTCGCGCCATTTCCAAACTGATCGATCAACGGAAATTCTACAGCACATAACACATAATTTCATGCACATAAAAATTATGTGTTGTAGTTGCGATTTCCACTTATCTGGTATCCTTAGCTTATCGTACGGTTAGTCGCTAACCTTCAAACCCCTTTGGAGTTCTACTGTCGAACTACTCTTCTCCTTTCTCCTTAGCTTTCTTTGTTTTGTAATCTTATTTTTATTCGTTATTCCTCTTATTGTAGACTCCACATTATAGATATGTATCAATCATCGAACTTTCTACTGTCGAACTTTTTCCTCTGCGCTTAAGTAATAGGGTATACTTTATCCCCTTTACTATCTTTGGGCCTCATCCAAATGTCAAACCTAAGTATAACCCATTTATTTTATTGGACCCCTTTTTTTTACATGTAAAACATAACCCAAAATTAAGTCTTTATATTTTTATTTGTGGACATTCTTTGTCTAAGTTTCGTTAATAATTTCTTCCACCAAACTTATATACCTTATATGAATTTATTTCTAATTCCTAGCCTGACCTTCCTACTCAGTCATTCGTCCTAATAGCACGTAAGCATGTGAATACGGTATCACACATAGCATGAAATCATATAGACACATAGTATGCGATCATATAGTCATATAATATGTATGCAATTTATTGGCCGACACTAGTCCATGCTACATATAACTATTTGCCAAAATTTTCTAAGTCTTAATATCATCATCCAAGTCATTTATCTTTTAATTAAATATCTTCCATTTCTAATTATATCGCAAATCCCGTATTTAGTTTTACGGGTATTACAAATTTTAACTTGAACACGAAGAACTTCGTTGAGAGAATTTCCGAATGCTATCAAAGACTTACTTCTAATTCTCTCGAAGTTTCGTATTCTCTTTGCTCTCTGACTTGTGATTTCTGGATTCTGAAGCCCCAAATTTATAGGCGTAGAGAATTCTCAATAATGGAAAATATAATCTTTTTGGGATGTTCGTCCATATTTATGTGGATCTTATCCAGGTTTGATCTTGATTTGATTTGATTTATTCCATATTTGGCCTGATTCTTTCAATATTTTCCGATGTCATGATATTTGATTTAATTTTCTACCTTATTTAGCAAACCTCTACAAGGCTTTCCTTATGTTGATTTTTGTATTAAAGGAATACATTATCAACACTTATGGTAATAATTTATTAATTAAACTAACTATTTATTAATTTGAGATTATTTTATATATCTCAATAAATAGTAATTCAATAAGAGACTTTATTTTTGTAGTGCTTTTATGAATACAAATCAGCAAAGAACCTGTGTCGGCGCGTTATCTTGCGCTGTCTTTGGCTATCGGGTGTTGGTGGAGACAATTTTTTTTGACAATAGACAGCTAGCTAGGACAACATCCTAATATTTTCCAACTACGTGATTTAAATTTTGTATATGAAATTTAATTAGTTTGATTACGAGTATAGTTTCGTTTTCTTATAACACAGATGATCCGAGTTCGAAACAAAATAGACGATTCTTCATTGAAATGTAATCTAACTCCTACTCGACTATATCCTAGCAATCTTTCAATTCTCACCATTGTTTATTCTGTAAGAAGTTGCATATCGTGTCGACTACATCAAAAATTACAAAATACCGAGACTAAAATAAAAGGTCAGTTAAAAAAAATTACATATAGGAAAAAGGAAACCGTCAGAAATTTAAGAGAGAGGGTAAAAGAGAAGAAACCAGGAATATTATTACATCCTCGTCTTCTCTCTTGGATCTCTTTCTTCAAGAGAGATTTCCATTTGCATGTTATATTAATAACAAAATTTATTATATTAGAAAATGGAAAAGTTTAGAAGAGCATATGGTGCTCTCAAGGATTCAACCAAGGTTGGCCTAGCCAAGGTCAATAGTGACTTCAAGGTTTGTGACACAATTGATAAAATAATCATTCCTCTGATCGGCAATATATTGGATTAATAGGATTTCCCAATATATGTTTTTCTGGGTTGAACGGGATAAATTCCTTTTAACGTACGTATTTTTGGTATTCTGTAATTTTTTTCTTAATTATTACAAGGATTTGGACATTGCTATAGTCAAGGCCACCAACCATGTTGAAGCTCCTCCGAAAGAACGACATGTTCGCAGTGAGTTCTTGTTTTAATCTTTGCAATAATTCCAATTCTATCATTTATCAGCATGCACACGTATTATATCGTAATAGGAGATCTACAAGAATCTTAATGATTAGTTTTTGTAGAAATATTTGTAGCGATTTCTATATCGCGTCCAAGAGCAGACGTCGGCTATTGCATTCATGCGTTATCGAGAAGGCTGTCGAAGACACGAAATTGGATCGTAAGCTCTCTCTTACGTGTTACGATTTTCAAGTGGATGTATAATCACGGGTTAATGATCTCAATAATCAATTAAATAGACGGAGGCAACAACAAGTTTTATAGGGTGTTTATTACCCAGATCTTTTCTAAAGAACTGAATAAACATCGGTTGTGTTTAGCTAATCATTTGAGAACGTGATTTCAGGTTGCAATAAAGACTTTGATCGTAATTCATAGGACATTGCGAGAAGCTGACTCTAGCTTCAGAGAAGAGCTAGTGCACTACACTAGACGCGGCAATTTGTTCCAAATGTCGAATTTCAAGGATGATTCAAGTGCCCTTGGTAAATATAATAATAAAATACTCATTTTTTCCCATTTAATTCGATCCCTATTTTCTATTGCAGCTTGGGATTGTTCTGCCTGGATCAGAACATACACACTTTATCTCGAGGAAAGAGTCGAATGCATTCGAAGTTTGAACTTTGACATCGAATCTGACAAAGTGTCATCAAAATCATCGCCTGGAAATCCACTTGCTAAGGTTTCTTCCTTCGTTATTATTACGTCCGTCATGTAATAAAATAACGACGTGTAAAACGTTGCGATATTCAGGCCGCCTACTACAGCAAAGCACGGCTATTGAACGACGAAGAACTACTTGAGAGGCTGCCTGCATTGCAACAGCTTCTCTACCGCCTAGTGAGTTGCCAGGTATCAAAATTTAATTAATTATTCGAATTAACGCTATTTTTTTGGTGCTAACTATGTAACTAACCAGTCAATAAATTTAATAATTTGCAGCCTGAAGGGCTCGCCTGTCACAACTACCTCGTCCAGTATGCGTTGGCCTTGGTATATATATGTTATATCTATCTCATCATGAATAAGTGTTCGATGAATTTGACTCAGATTGTACTATGCTGTAACTTGAACGACAAAACACAGGTTGTCAAAGAAAGCTTCAAAGTGTACTGTGCTGTTAACGATGGGATCATTAGTCTCGTTGACACGGTATGTATAATATTATAAAGTTTTCTTTTATTTACGATTGAAGATAAAGTTTTTATTTCTCCAACTTGTTCTTTTTTGGTAGTATTTCGAAATGCCGAAATACGATGCAGTAAAGGCTCTCGAGATATACAAAAAAGCCAGTCACCAGGTTCATTTAATTTATATATATCCACGACAATGCATTATTAATTGTACACAATGGATATGTTTTTCCATATACATCAAATCATGTATTAGGTGATGGTTCTTGAATAATTTGTTTTATTTCAGGCAGATTACTTAGCGGACTTTTACAGCTTTTGCCGGACTTTAGATCTTGCTCGTACCTTTCAGTTTCCCATATTGAGACAGGTGGTCGAAATCTCAAAATGCATATATATGGATGGATGCATGGTTGTGCTACTGTTTAAAGTGTTAATAATTATGTTTTTTTTTCTTTTTACTTGCGAACTATTCATCAGCCTCCTCCCTCATTTCTTGCAACTATGGAGGAATACATTAAAGAAGCTTCAATTAAAAGACTGGTGAGATCTTATTGAATCTGATCAATCACAATATATACCTCCCCCTCCTAAATTTCGTGCTCAAGATCTTATTCTTACAATTCCATGCTGAGATTCACCTTGAATTGTTGTCATTATTCATGATAATATTATATAATCAGGAGGGTCGTCAAGAACCGAAAGAAGAGCCAGAAACAGATCCGCATGTACCCGAAAACACAGTAGAAGAAATCGAAACCAGAGAAGAGGTAGTTGAGGTACAAGAGAATAATGAGGAAGAGAAACCCTCCTTGCCTGAGATTAAACAAGATCAAGGCCCTCAGGCTTGCAATGATCTCCTCGTAATTCCTTTTTTCTTATTTAAAATCCGCCTTTTTTATTTTCAAACGATAATCTCCTCGCGATAAAAAGTACAATACTATTTCATCAATCAATGTTAGGGTTTGAACGAAGTGAACTCCCGAGCGATGGAGTTGGAGAAAAGCAATGCGTTGGCACTAGCAATCGTTCAACTAGGTCGGATAGGACGTTATAATGTAGATTTAGCTAGCAACACAGCACGCACCGAAAAATCATCAAGTTAATAATATGTGATCGATCTGTCATTATTATTTTATTTGGTAGGTAATGAGTCGCCCGATGATAACGCCTCTGTCTTATTAGCCAATATCGGAAAAACATCGGGATGGGAATTGGCTTTGGTTACAGCACCAAGCAATACCAATAGGCCACAAGTGGCTGAGCCCAACATGGTATGTATATATATATGTATGTATGGAAGATATCAACAATCTCGTTATTCTTCATGATGGACTCTTGACGACGACTGCATTTAGTTTTTTTTTTTGAAAAATCTCATAATATTGTTCTGAGAATTACAGGCCGGAGGCTTCAACAAGCTACTACTAGACAGCTTATACGAAGACACCACGACACGCAGACAGCTTGAACTCCAAAGGGCTGGCTATGCAACGACGACGACATCATCTACGGCAAATTACGGATTCGACCCGCATATCATTAACCCGTTCATTGGTAATAATTATCACGACCCATTTGCAACGTCAAATGCAATCGCACCACCAACAAACGTCCAAATGGCCCAACAAGAGCAGATGATGACTATGCAATATCAGCCACAGCAATATCAGCAGCAGCAAATGAGTATGATGATGACCTCAAGTGTGGTGCCATATAATCCATATAATAATAATACTAATGCAAATCAATATTATCAGCCGCAGCACCAACAAATTATTATGGGATATTCGAATCCGTTTGGCTATTCACAGAATGTGATGGGACCAAATGGTGGTGGTGATACAATGCTTTAGCTGTTCCACTCTTTCTCGGGCTCTACTTGTTGCATTTATTTCCTTGCACACTGTATTTCATCGGATAATGTCACGAGAAGAGTTTACTTGTTGTGTACAGATATTTACCAGTTCTATGTAAATGTGTCTGCATGACTACAAATGAGTTCGAAAGTCTGGAACTTTATATGGGAAGCTAAAATTAACACGCATTGAAATGGAAACTTCACGAGTAGGACATATATATATCTATGCTGCTATATAAAGAGTGTGGGGACCGTGGTGGCTATAAACTGCCACAGTCTGAAGAAATCGAAGATGATCCTACTTGACACGTGGATGCACAGCTAACGTGGATACACAGATGACGTGGATGCACAGCTGGATAAGTTATTGGCGGGAAACACGCGGGAAACGTTTTGCGAGTAATCATTTTGGTTTGTAGTTAGATATAAAACAGTTAGCGTAGCTGAATAGTTAGATTGATTGATCATTCTGTACACAACAGATTTTCCACTTCTATTCAAAGAAAATCTTGAGATCTAAGCTTGATCTATGTTCTGTTTTCTATCATTTGCTGCGATTGTATTCTGTTTCTTGCTTCTGATCGTAATTCGCACATGGTATCAGAGCCACATCTGTTGATCTCTCGCTGATTTCTGCTGCCGTTCATACTCTCTGCTGAAAAATCGATCGTTCTACATCAAAATGACTGAAGAAACTCCTGAAAATTCTGCAAATTCCGCGAATTTGAATAGCTCGCATATGTACGAGCTGCACGGATCTGATTCGCCAGGGATGATACTGGTGACGAATCTGCTCACTCGAAACAACTATGCTTCATGGAGCCATGCTATGAGAGTTGCTTTGGGCGCAAAAAAGAAGCTAGGTTTTGTGAATGGATCAATAGCAGAACCTGAACTCACCGATGTAAATCACGGAGCATGGGAACAAGCTAATTACATGGTGGTGTCATGGATATTGAACTCCATGTCTAAAGAGATTGCTGCTGGCTATGCGTTTGCTTCAAATGCCAAGGTGTTATGGGACTCATTGAAGGCAAGGTACGGTACTTCTAATGCACCACAGATTTTTAATCTTCAGAAAGAAATTGCCTCTATTACACAAGAGAATTTACCTCTGGATCTATATTTCACAAAGCTTAAGAGGTGTTGGGATGAAATAAATCATATTGATCCTCCCATTCAATGTACTTGTGCGGCCAAAACTGCTGTTGAACAGAAGGAGGCGAGAAATAAGCTAACTCAGTTCCTAATGGGGCTGAATGATACATACGAAGGAGTGAAGAATCATATCTTGATGCTTGATCCATTACCAGATGAAAACAAGGCGTACTCCATGGTTCTCAACATTGAGAATCAGAAAAGAGCTAATATCTATCAAAATGAGAATGGGCAGAACAGTGCTTTTATGGTACAAAAACGGGAGATCTCTAGCAGAGTGCCTGGAACAACTGGTTTTATGAGCAGAGAAGAAAAGAAGAAACTGTGGTGCTCTCATTGTCAAAGGAATGGACACAATAAACATACATGTTTCCTGCTGCAAGGTTTCCCAGAGTGGTGGGAAGATTATAAGGCAAAGAAGGGAAAATATTCTGCAGCAATGCCAAATTACAAGGCAACAATGAATGAGCATCAAAAAGGCCCTCAGAAACATGTGATGAATGTTGTCGATACATCTCAGAAACAAGTGATGAATGTTGCTGATACATCTCAGGTTACTAGGGGAGAAAAAATTGAGACCTGGAAACTGTTATGAAGAATTTAAGCTTTCTTCAGCAGGAAGTAGGCCGGATGCTAAAAGGAAAACAAGCTGCAGATCACACACAGACAAATGAGGTTAATTATGCTCACTTTGGCAACTTCTCAGGTATAAGCTTTGACACAATTCTCAGCTCAACACACATTCTAGGTATGTGGACTTGGATATTGGACAGTGGAGCCACTAATCACATGTGTCATGATTTAAACATCATGAAAACCTGCAAACTCATTTCTTCCTCCTCACCCGTATACCTACCAGATGGAACTCCCAAGTCCATAAAAGGACTTGGAACTGTCGAGTTCAGAAATAACCTTAGACTATCTGAAGTTCTTTACATCCCAGATTTCACATTCAACCTTTTATCAGTAAACAAACTTGCCCAAACTAATGGTCTTGATACTCATTTCTCTGCCAATTGTTGCATTTTACAGGACCATATGACTAAAGAAATTGTTGCTGTTGGGAGAGTTGCTAACAGGCTTTACATACTGGATGAGGAATCTTTCAACCCGAGCAGGATAGGAAGTGTTACAGCTCTAGTTACTAGTAAGCCAACCTCCCAGTTCTTCTCTTGTAGCACAATAAGCCATGACAGTCCTTTTATTTGGCATAACCGTCTTGGTCACCCTTCATTTGATGTCATGAACCATATACCCTCTCTCAAACCTGAAAAAGCTTCCTGTAATAATTGTCAAGTATGTCCCATTGCAAAGCAACCCAGACTTAAATTCCTGCAAAGTTCCATACATACCACTGCATGTTTTGAATTACTACATGTAGACATATGGGGACCCTACAAATATCCTACGCATGATGGTGCACATTATTTCCTTACAGTGGTTGATGATTTTAGTAGATGCACATGGACCTTTCTTATGACCTTCAAATCACAAGCCATTACATACCTCAAAAACCTCCTGACATTGATAAAAAATCAGTTCCATGAATCTGTTAAAAAAATAAGAACAGCTAATGGAAGTGAATTTTTGAGCCATACTTGCCAGCTCCTATTTCAAAACCTGGGGATTATTCATCAAAAAACCTGCCCCTACACACCTCAGCAAAACGGTGTTGTAGAACGAAAACACAAACATCTCCTCCAAATGACTAGATCATTGCTTTTTCAATCTAACCTCCCAAAGAAATTCTGGGGAGATGCAGTTCTTGCTTCCACCTACATCATAAACAGACTGCCATCACCAGTTCTGAAATGGCACAGCCCTTACCAAATATTACACAAAAAACCAGCAGATATAAGCCACCTACGAGTCTTTGGATGTCTATGTTTTGCCACAAATACTACCCCACACAAAGATAAGCTTGCACCACGGGCAATAAAAGGGATATTTGTAGGGTATCCTCAGGGACAAAAGGGGTACAAAGTATTTGATCTTTCATCACATTCTATTATTATATCTCGGGATGTTATATTTCATGAAAAAACCTTTCCTTTTCATACCTCTCATCCCACGCCTGCATATATTGACCATACCAGAGATGAAATTACTCTGCCACAACCAGCAGAGGACATCATATATACCATACCTGAACATTCTCCACATATACTTCCCATTTTTCCTGAAACAAATACACCCATTTTCCCAGACATGAGTCAAGAGGTCCCAATTGAACCAAATATGGACCAGGAATACACTCACATCGAACCAGAAACTGCCCAACCAAACACAAACCAAGAAAACACCCAAGATGAACCAGAAAATCCTCCCCTTGAGCCCTCAAATCCTTCCCTTAGACGAAGTGCTAGAGCTAGAGGCACTCCTGCTTGGTTGAATGACTACATTTCCAACAGTGTGCAAGTCTGTGAAACAGCTCACCAGCAGTGCAATAGGGTACAATCTTCTTCTTATACTCCCTATACATATCCCTTCTATAAAAATTCTTTGATTCCCCATGATTACATGTCTTTTTTGGCTAAGCTCGACAATGTCCAAGAGCCGCAGACTTATGAACAAGCTAAAGCTAGTCCACAATGGACAGCTGCCATGAATGAAGAAATTAGAGCACTAGAAGAAAATGAAACTTGGGATCTCACTGATTTACCCTATGGTAAGAAACCCATTGGTTGCAAATGGGTATTCAAGGTCAAATGTAAGTCAGATGGCACCATTGAAAAATATAAAGCGAGGGTTGTGGCAAAGGGATACAACCAAATTGAGGGAGTTGATTATTTGGACAGTTTTTCTCCTGTTGCTAAACCTGTTACAGTCCGGCTAATCATCGCTCTTGCTGCAGCTCGCTCATGGCCTTTAGAGCAGCTGGATATAAACAACGCATTTCTTCATGGCTCTCTGAAGGAAGATGTTTATATGAAACCTCCACCTGGTTACATGGTGAAAAGGAACCAGGTCTGCAAACTAAAACGATCTTTATACGGTCTTAAACAGGCTTCAAGGCAATGGAACGAAGAGTTTACCTCAAAGCTGCGAGATTATGGTTTCATTCAATCATCCAATGACCATTGTCTCTTCATACTGAAGGAACATAATTTTTTCTTAGCCCTCTTGGTATATGTTGACGATATACTTGTTACAGGCTCATCTGCAGCAGAAATCAGCAGGATCAAAGCCTTCCTTGATGCAGCTTTTACTATAAAGGATCTTGGTTCGGCTCACTTCTTCCTCGGCATTGAGTTGGTGCAAACTCCATCAGGGATTTATCTAAATCAGAGGAAGTATATACTTGATATTCTTCAACAGACGGGACTTACAGGGTCTAAACCTCTTACAACACCGCTGCCTCGACATCACCTCTTTCCTAGAGCTGAAGACTGTGGTCCTATACTGGAAAATCCTTCAAGGTACAGAACTATTGTTGGGCAATTACTATATCTTGGTTTTACAAGACCAGATATAACCCACGCGGTTCAACAGTTAAGCCAATTTACACAAGAGCCTCGAGCAGGGCATTGGGCAGCCATGATTATGGTCCTCAGATACCTGAAAACTTATCCTTCACTTGGTTTATTCTATTCTGCCAATAATAATCTCTCTCTTACAGCATACAGTGATGCCGATTGGGCCTCATGTCATACATCTCGCAGATCACTCACAGGATATTGTGTTTTTCTTGGCAACTCTCTCATCAGTTGGAAGACCAAGAAGCAGACTACGGTCTCGAGATCATCTGCAGAGGCTGAGTACCGTAGCCTTGCTTCTACAGTTTGTGAGATCAAATGGATTACCTACTTATTGCATGATCTTCATATTCCAATCTCACTACCTATTCCTCTTTGGTGTGATAATCAAGCAGCCATTCACATCACGGAAAACCCAGTTTTTCATGAACGGACCAAGCATATTGAGCTTGATTGTCATATCGTGCGAGATCAATTCAAAGCCGGATTTCTTACACTTCATCATGTTGCTTCGTCTCGACAGCTTGCGGATATCTTCACTAAATCTCTTGCTGCCCCACAGTTCAAATTTCTTGTTGCCAAGTTGGGATTGAAGGATTATCATCAATCACCAACTTGGGGAGGGGGTGAAGAAATCGAAGATGATCCTACTTGACACGTGGATGCACAGCTAACGTGGATACACAGATGACGTGGATGCACAGCTGGATAAGTTATTGGCGGGAAACACGCGGGAAACGTTTTGCGAGTAATCATTTTGGTTTGTAGTTAGATATAAAACAGTTAGCGTAGCTGAATAGTTAGATTGATTGATCATTCTGTACACAACAGATTTTCCACTTCTATTCAAAGAAAATCTTGAGATCTAAGCTTGATCTATGTTCTGTTTTCTATCATTTGCTGCGATTGTATTCTGTTTCTTGCTTCTGATCGTAATTCGCACACAGTCTGTCACTTCTTTGCAATTTAGTCCTCTTTGTTAATTAATTACTTTAATAATATTTTATATTACTTTTTTAGTATTTATTATATTTATATCCCTACACATTAGTTTTGTTTATACAGTAAAATTATATTTTATAAATTAAACATAAAAAATAATGAATCTCAAAATAAGAAGAAACATAAATATAATTATATTCTAATGCTGTGTTTACTTTACCATACGAGAAAACGAAGTATAAAAAAGCTCAAGTTAAAATGTGAGATAATAATCTTGTACATGAATCATTATAGCTTGTTTAGTTTCCAACATAATAATAAGTTTATCTCCATATTATTTGTAAAGTTACAAAAGTAGCCTTTATTTCATCAATATATAGTTTACAAAATAATTATTCTTATGAATATCGAAAAATATAAGATATGGATGTCATTTGATCGCCATAAAATAAAGAATAAATTAGAGTTGTTTATTTATTTTTACCATATAAACTACATAAAATAAAAATGATTTTATGATTGGGTGGAATAAGGATATTTTAGTGGCTTTTTAAATAAAATAAAGCAATTTTATTCAAAATTTAATAAAATGTGATTATTTCGCCCGAAATTAATAAAATAGGGCAAAACGCGTCCAATAAACGCGACGTCGCGGCTATTAGCCGCGACGATGACGTGTCACATCAACAAGAGACTTTTTTATTTTTTCTATTTGCGTCGCACCACAACCATTAGGGGCGACGATCGCTTTTTCTTTTTATTTTTATTTTTTAACTTATTTTATATTTATTATTTATAAAATGCACCAATTCATAAAATCACTATTATTTTATCAGATTTACATAATTAAAATCAACAAACGCATCCAATTTATTGTATGTTTCGCGACGTTAAAATGATATGCATATCTTATATTTTTCGAATATCGGAAATATTTAATTGTTTTTTAAATTTAATCCAATTTAAGTATTTTTATAATTATAAAAATAAAAAAATATTTTTGATTATCGAAAAAATAAGATATGCATATCATTTTAATCGTCGCGAAACATACAATAAATTAGATGCGTTTGTTGATTTTAATTATGTAAATCGGATGAAATAATGGTGATTGTATGAATTGGTGGATTTTATAAATAATAAATATAAATTAAGTTAAATAAAAAACAAAAAAGAAAAAGAAAAAGAAATGAAAGGTGATCGTCGCTTCTAATGGGTGCGACGCTAAGTAAAATGAAAAAAAAACTGTTTGGTTCGTGCCACGTCGCATTTAATGGATGCGTTTTGCCCTATTTTATTAATTTCGGACGAAATAACCCCATTTTATTAAATTTCGATTAAAATTGCATTATTTTATTTAAAAAGCCTATTTTAGTCTTTTTGCAATTAATAGGGTTGACTTACTTATCTAGGCCGGACCATTGGATGAGTTATAGTGGCTTGATAGATTTGCAACGTGCTGGAATTTTATGTCGGGCTTCATACAGGTCGACTTTTTCAAACTGAACAAAATTGTGTTAGAAAAAAAGGGCTTTATGTGGTCTTCTCCACCAAACTAAACGGACCCTAAGCACACACACATAGAGTACGAAAACGTACTAGTATATATAATATGTATTATATACATTGAATCTACACATCAATTTCGCCTGCATGTACCTCTATATACTCAGTTGTTGATCGATCAAATAAAAAATATAAAAGCACTGACACACAGATGGAGCAATCATATATATACATCACATCTCCGACAAAAGATTGCTAATGTTCTTAAGCTCTTGGAGTGCAGATGCAATTTTCCCTGGTTGATCAGTAGTATTGTACACTAAGTCACGCTCTGGTTTTCCTGTTTGATATTGATTCTGTTGTAGGAAAGATTCAATCACCTGCAAGATTCAGTAATATTAGCAACAAATAGAAATTTTAAAGGGAAAAGTAAGCTGTTCAAAATATGATATCTACACAGCTAGGTAGCTAGATAGAACCTGAATGTATCCGTGCATGGATTGGCCGACACTCTTCAAGTTAACAATTGAATGTTGATTAACTGTCTCCTCCATACTGAAGGTTTCACTATCGCAAGCTTTCGTGTCTCTGGGAACAACTTTTCTTGCATCTGCTGCTCCATCACCTGCATAGCGACCCAATTTCCACAACCACTGAAACTTACTAGACCTACTTTTCTTTTCGAATGACTTTTTGGATAAGTCATTTATTTTTTTGCATTTTGAAGCGCCAACACTATTATTAGGAAGAGAGAAGAATTCAGAGTTACTCCCACATGAGTATGCATCAATTCCATCTTCGGTCAATGATTTTGATGCAACACTAACACTTTCTGATTCATTTTCGTGATTGCTATTTCCATGAAGGGGACTTGGGAAACAGAAGCTGGAAGATTCTTCTACAAATGTAGCAGAAGCAGAATTTAACATCTCATTGTGTGCGTACTGAGGAGCAGTATTTTCATGTGCCGGGCTTGGAGGGCTCAAACAGGTGGACGAACTTTCTTCGCATACAGCGTCACTCCGTACACTGCTAGTTTTTCGTTCTAGAGAGTCTCGTTCGTTAATCTCAGCAAGATCTTGGTTGCTTTTACCTTCATTACAACCTGTTACTTCATTATCCTTTTCTGATGATCCAAGCCGCTGTTCAAGATCTTCCAACAAATTTCTCTTGATATCAAGTTCTTCAATCTTTAGATTCTTATCACGCTCGTTCAGTGGCGTAGGAGTCGATTCTGTTGTAGACAACCTCAACAGTACCTTTTCTGACCAACCTTCTCTGTCCACAGAACCTCCTTTTTTGTTTTTTTCTTGTACTTCTTCTTCCTTGTGTAAGTTTCTCCACTGCTCCTTCCAGTAACAATCGGGCACTACGTGGGAAACTTTTCGTGAGGAATATAAATCAAGAGAGTGACTATGAGCATGCCCTCTTCTAACCATTTTCTCACCACACGAGCTTGGATGGTGAATATTAACTAAGCTCGAGTCATTTGCGTCTGCAGCCAAAGCTTGCAAGGATTGTGCTCTCCCCATTAGCGTTGCAAGATTAGCATCATCTGGAAAATTTAACAATCTCTGTAGGCAAGCAGTTCCATTTTCAGTGGCGAGCAGCGAAGATCTCAAGTAAAGTATCATCGAAACTGCAAAAGCTGAGATAAACGCTCCCCTCGAAGAGTTAAGAGCCCCACAGCATGATGACTCTCCATCATCACTACTATCACGATCTTTAACAGATTTCGAACTGTCACGCGCAAAAACTTCATCCCAGATAATTAACAGATATTCGAGAGAAAACTCACGTCCGAATAATACCCTAAGCCATCGGAGAGCGAAATACTGCGGCTCAACGCCAAGCTCAACAAGGTGGGAATGAAGAGAAGAATCGACTAATGAAAGCAAGTGATACAATGCAGCTGAAGCTTCGATCACTGGAAGGAATCCACTGGTCGACCGGGAATGTGTGAAGAACTCTACCATTGAAACTGAACCACCCGAGCCACCGCTCATTAGAGCATCAAACATAGAGTAAGCATCATGTTCCATGAATTTCTCGGACATAACTGCACCGAGTTCTCCTTCTGCTCCATAGGAATCGCTTAATGAGATGATCATTCGTGTTTGTGGATCCAATTCGCTTGGTTTGCTGGCTTGCGAATTAGAGCCCTTTTTTATTTCTTTCTCCTCACGGTGCCCCGACTTGTTTTCAGAATTAAAGATACGGTTCCCTTCATAGACGGGAAAGTCATCAAACTTGTCTGCGAATTCGTCATCATGATTTTTTCTTACTTCTGGAAGAAGTTCGACGTCAACATGAAGCACGTACAGTAATGGGGCCAAGAGTTCGTGCATGCCTGTTGTGGAAAATAAGAACATTGCAAGATGAGGTAAACGTCTTTTACAGAGAACTTGCAACTACAGAGAGGTTTACGAATTTAGAAAAAAAAAGGAACAATTCTTTTACAGATTGTTGTAACAAAACGACCATTGTAAGGAGATAAAATCTTAAGCAAACAAGAGTCGATTTGGTCGATATATTATTTAATACTAAGCATCATTACATGTAATGTGGATGAAAAAGAAGTATAAAAGAACAAAGATATAGGTCACTTAACAGACCTTGCTTGTAGCCATAATCTGGATGACTAAGGCACCAAAGCAACAATATACGCCTCAACATGCCTTGGCATATACTTGTTTGGAAATAGCTACCTCTTTCAGGATATAAGCGTGAAAGATCTTGATTGAGCACTCTCTCTAGCTCAGCATTTCTAAAGAAACGGCTCCACATGCTATCTGCAACACAGAAGTTCATAATCGAAAAAATATGCTGAAAAAAAATAATACCGACTTTGAGATCACCATGAGTTGAAATGAACATTTAAGATACTGAACAGATCCAAGATCTTAGAAATGTATATGAACTACAAATGTATCTCAAGGGTCTTAACGGGTTTCGATGTAAAAAGGCGATACATATATGGTACCTGGATTTTGCGACAATGGATTGTCCATAACAAGATCGAGAGAAACACTTGTACTTTCTTTGGACATATGAGGATCAACCAAGAGTTGCCTTCTCAGAGTAGCATACCTGTGTAATATTATTTTACAACAAGATTTACGCCATACACATAGTAATATTACACAATGAAGGGTACGACATGCAAAATTTCAAATGGTACCCATAACTGCAGTGTCAGGATGAACTAAGACGAATATTTAAAACTCTTTCAATTCTCAACCAATTACGTCCTACATTACAAGAGAAACAAAGACACACTGATGGAAGTATGGCATCTTAGAAAGATTAACTTACCTAATTAGGCTCAAATAAACTACCATACAACGACATTCAACCAAAATAAAGACAAGCTTATATGATCAGAGAATTGTCCAAACATTCTTCCGAATAGGATGTCATTAAAGCCCAAAGAACAAACAAATACACTAAAATTATATACGTGTGTGCGTGCAATTTAGATAGTATAGAAACAAATCCAAAGCTCTATGAATCTGCGTTCTAAAAAAGAGAAGATATTATATCTTGTTCACCTTCTCCTTGAATTGGCAGTTACTCTGCGGAAATCGGCAATTGAGGCTGAAGAAGTAAATGGCAGAATACCCAGATCTATTCTCCATCGAATACCTCTAAGATCATCAAAAGGACGCGAAAATTCAGGTGATGCCGTCGTTTCAGGAATTGTAGCTTCCTTTGCAACATGTGAGAAATTATTATCCATTTCTAATTTTTTATGTCAATCCAGAATTCTCAAACAGCGACCCAAGTCGTAAAATCCAATCGTTATGATCGTGTCGTTCCAATTAGCGGTGTTCATTTGAAAAACTATAACCAAACCGAAACCGAACCGTCCGATCAACAATTCAGTTTCCGGTTAACTGGAGGCCAATGGTTACGAACCGTGACCGTATCGTCATTTATAACGGTTTGGTTACGGTTATCCATTTCACTTACGAAACCGATATAACGTCTTTCATATAATAATTAAAGATATGATTTTATTGTTCTTATTATAGTAACCGTGGTAATTTATTTACCATTTTTTTATTATTTATTTATTTTTATGTTTTCAACGATCACAAAATTAACGTTGAAACACTTGAGTGAATATGAAATTATAACTGGATCTTCATATGGAAATGTCTACGACAAGTGCCCGTTTCAAAATCGAAGAATAAGCAATAATTGTAGTATTCTTTTAATATTTAAGCCTTTGGACGTGCGAAATAAAATTTTTCGGGTTCCCTTTTGCCTCGTACCACTCGGGTGAGAACTTGATAATAAAGTGTTAGAAGGATGCTCCGTGATTATTGAAAGTAGGAATTTGAGCATCGACCTAATGGTAATCTCGATGAACGACTCCGACGTTATCTTCGAGATGGATTGACTTTCAAGATATGGAGCCATCATCGATTCCAATAGAAAGGTTGTTAAATTCCAATTGGCCGAAGAAGAGGTGTTCACTTTTTCGGGTAAGACGAATCATAATGATATTCCTCGAAACTCTGCTCTAAAGTCTCAACGACTTTTGAGGTCATGTTGTGAGTCTTTTCTTGTATACGCGGTGAAGGCAGGGGAATTACCTCAGTCAGAAGTGTCTTCAGAGGGCGACGGAGAATTCGACAAGGCGAGCCCATCTCACCTACATGTTTACTTTGGTGATGGAGCACGGCATTATCGAGGAATAGATTCGTCATAGCGGCTGGTTCCGATTTCACTGGAGATGTGACCCTATGGCGCTATTCATGCTCACTTTCGCCGACGATATGCTCTTATTCTCGCATGCGGACGTATCTTCGATTAGCATGTTTAAGGACAACCTGGATCTTTTTGCTGTCTTATCAGGGTTACGGGCCAATATCAATAAAAGCGAGATGTTCATTTTCAAGAAGGCCGAGCTATTGAAGGGCAATACTCGATATCATGGGATTTCCGACGGGTTCACTGCCGGTGCGCTATCTCAGGATACCATTGATCACGTCGAGATTGACGATTGCGGACTGTGACCCGCCTCCACGTTCCATTGATCGGCGACTGGGCCCATGGACTAATTTATCACTATCCTACGCCGGTAGGGTACAACTGATCAAATATGCCAACATGTGGTATAAGTACTAAAAACCCTAACACATTGTTATGGTGCTTGCTTGTGAAATTTAATAGAACGATTTTTAGAGAGAAGTAGCCAACCTCCCTCAAGAACCTCATGCACACCCCAAGACATTTCAATTCTTCCCATCTTTAATCATGGTAAACTCTTTAAATCTATGTTCAGTTTGATATACTAGAATATATATGGTGGCTCCCCATGCTGACGTGTCAGCTCATGAGAGCCGGAATTCTACTTTTATATATATATATATATATATATATATATATATTTGGGGTGAGGTGTGACTACAAACTACTATTTTGTTCTGTCAAGTTATTTATAATTTCACCTATATATATATTTATAATTTAATTAACTGAATAATTATCATATGTTTTTTAAACTTTTTATTATTGTACTACCCCTACACATTCTCTCTCCACCTATATATTTAAAAATTATATTTCATCTATTAAATATTAAAATTTATATATCTCAAAATTAAAAGAGACATTAAGTATAATTATATTTTAAGAATGCAGAATGTACAAATAAATACTAGTAATAAATATCGACCAGCAAAATGTAATAGTTTTGTGGCGGTAGTGTATTTTGTATGGCCACGTTTAGTTGTTCATATAAGAACATGATAGATAAATTTATCACAAGATTATTATCTTTTCATTGTCGAAAATCTATGTTCACTTTGTAAGTTTGACAAAAATGTATTTTATAATTATCTGGTTCGGTTTCCAACACATCAAAATTTTATCTCATGTATTATTTGGAAATTTAAGAAAGTAGCCTTATCATATCAATTCGTAGTTTTTTAAAAAATAACTATTTCTTATGAACATAAAACAATATAAGATATGCATGTCATCTTAATCACCATAAAATAAGGAATAAATTCGTGTTCTTTATTTAATTTTATCATATAAATCATATGATATAACTTTATAATTTGGAGGAATGGGATATTTTGGTCATTTAGCTAATAATATTGGTTGAATAAATAATATCAGGCCAAACCCACAAATTATTTATCCTCTAAATTATAATACCAGGGCTTTTAATTGTAGTTGGCTTAAAAAAATGATTTGTTGGTAAGCGAACAGTATTATATTACTACCTCCGTCCCAAACGATTTTGGACATTTGGGATATGGCACGGTTTTTAAGAAATTGAATATTTTAATAATATAGTACCATTAAAAGGTGAAAAAGTGTATATTTTGACACGTCTTTTAAGAATATTTAATAGTATTATATTGATTGTTTGTGGTAATTTTTTGCTATAAAAGGAAATGTCCAAATCGATTTGTGACGCCCGATATAATAAAATGTCCAAAACGGTTTGGGACTGAGGAAGTCGGATAAGCCGAGCCTCTATCTTGTGCCAAGTAAGCGGGGCCTATACATATATCAGTACAGTACATGAGTTCAGTAGTGCATATGCTACGTATTTTATTTTTACTTTCGAGTTTATCATCGGAGCGTTTAAGTCCCGTGTTAGCAGTACCGTTCCTTTCTCCTTTTATCTTTTTCATCAGACATCGTTTGAGCTTCACCACTTGCTACTATCGTGCAATAGGACAAAAGAAAAAAAAGCGAAGTTGTTTTGAAGGTATGCTAGGTAATTCTCTTTTTGCTAATGCGCCTTTCTTGATTGATTACACCTGTATTTTTCTGTGACTTATTACGATATGCTTGCAGTAGTTTTATTCATCTCTCTGGGATGCTGGTTTTGTTTTTCATTGACCCTACCTGCTCGGCTTTCAATTTCTTGTCGTTGATTTCAAGTTATTTCGATTGTTCTTGTTCAGTTTCTGGACTCGGCGTAAATAGAATCTAGTGGTCGCCCTAAGAATCAGAGGCAGTAGGCCTGAATTTAAAGGGGAGCTGAAAGATTAAACGAATTGGGTATTATTTCTTTAAACAGTGAGGTTTCTAACACAGTGGAATGTGATGGATCAAAACCGCAATGATCTGGGTAAATCTGCATCTGGTGTGAATTTTCCTTTTGGTCTGAACCCTAATATGATCGAAGATTTACGAGTAACGGACAATAAGTATATCGACGTGAGCAATACAAATGGCATCAGAAAATCTGACTCCCATGAAGAACTTGATTTTAGCGATGAGATTCTCAGCTATATAAACCACATACTCATGGAAGAAGAAGTGGAAGACAAAGCTTGTATGTTCCAAGAATCTGCAGCTCTTCAAGCTGCCGAAAAATCATTCTACGACGTCCTCATTGAGACAAAAAGTCCTCCTGCCATTGATCCTCATTACATCCCATGTGAATTGACATGTAATAAGTCTGGTGGTCCTAACAGCTGTGCTGCTGATGTTGTTAGTGCGATCCCGTCCTATAGCTCATCATCAAGCAGCGTCAGCAGTGGTGGTACAGTAGTTGATGGCCCGATGGGTTCACCAGTGAGTACGCTCAAAGCAGTGCCCAATATATTCAGTGACAGTCACTCGGCTATTCAGTTTCACAAGGGATTCGAAGAAGCTAGCAAGTTTCTTCCCAATGGTACATTCGGTTCTTTTGTGGATCTGAGCAGCAATGGATCTTCAGGTAATAACAGTATCACTGTCGACAGAAGATTAGGTAATAAAAAGTCTCATTACCTAGAGGATTCACAAGAGGGAAGCAGACGCAAGCAATCGGCAACTTACAACTATTCCACAGTCAGCCCCGACATGTTCGATAAGGTCCTCTTGTGCAGCAGAGGCAAGAACGAGTCGGAACTTAGGATACAACTTACGAAGAAAGCTACGCAGACCGAACCGCCCGCTGACGCCAAGAAAACACGTGGTGGTAAGAAGAAGAACGTCGTGGACATGAGGACCCTTTTGACGCTTTGTGCCC
Organism: Craterostigma plantagineum; assembly: GCA_027422505.1. Classification (NCBI taxonomy): domain Eukaryota; kingdom Viridiplantae; phylum Streptophyta; class Magnoliopsida; order Lamiales; family Linderniaceae; genus Craterostigma; species Craterostigma plantagineum. The sequence continues at coordinate 25,559,355 of JAPQWV010000003.1, read as the reverse complement.
AGGCCGTTGCATCAGATGACCGTAAGACTGCGAATGAGTTCCTTAAACAGATAAGGCAGAATTCGTCTCCTACGGGCGACGCAATGCAGAGGCTCGGGCACTACTTTGCCTCGGGGCTCGAGGCCCGAATGGCCGGTTCGACCACCGAGGTCTACAGGTCCCTCATCAACCTCCCAACCTCGGCCGCCGACATACTCAAGGCCTACCACATATACCTAGCGATGTGCCCCTTCCGAAAGATCTCCAACTTCTTTGCAAACCGCACGATTATGAACGTGGCCCAAAAGGCCCATTCGCTCCATGTGGTGGACTTTGGCATCTTCTACGGATTTCAGTGGCCCGTGTTCCTGCAGCACCTCTCCACCAGGCCCGGCGGGCCCCCAAGGCTACGCATCACTGGGATTGACCTCCCTTGCCCCGGTTTCCGTCCTGCGGAACGGGTCGAGGAGACGGGCCGCCGCCTGGCCCGTTATGCGGAGAAGTTTGGCGTCCCTTTCGAGTTCCAAGCCATAGCGCAGAAGTGGGAGACCGTGAAACTCGAAGACCTGGAGATCAGGAAAGGAGAGATGCTCGTGGTGAACAGTTTGTTTCGGTTAAGGAACCTTTTGGATGAGACTGTGATGGTGAATAGCCCTAGAGATGCTGTTTTGGGACTTGTGAGGAAGATGAACCCGAAAGTCTTTGTGCTGGGCATTACGAACGGTTCTTACAACGCACCGTTTTTTATTACACGGTTCAGGGAGGCTCTGTTCCACTACTCGTCCTTCTTCGACATGCTCGACGCTGTGATACCAAGGGAGGTTCACGAGAGGATGCTCCTTGAGAAAACGATTGTAGGGCGTGAGGCCATGAATGTGATCGCCTGTGAGGCTGGTGAGAGGATGGAGAGGCCCGAGACGTACAAGCAGTGGCAGCAGCGCAATCTACGTGCTGGGTTCAGGCAGCTTTCTTTGGATCAAGAGATTATGGAGAGGGCTAAGGATAGGTATCAATTGAGTTATCATAAGGATTTTGTGATTGATAGAGATGGGCAGTGGCTACTGCAGGGCTGGAAAGGTCGAATCTTGTACGCGATTTCTTCGTGGGCTCCAGCTTGACTGAAGGTAGAGACGGTTGTGTTTTTGATTAATTCGTTGGTGTTTATTTATTGATTTTGATGTTTCGTCTTAATGAGTGCTGGGTTGTTATTTATTGCAGGGATTGATCAAGATGCTAAAAGTAAAGACTTGAGTGATCGTAAAAGTTGATGTTGCATTACTGATCAGGTTAGCTTTAGCTAGCTAGCTAGCACAGGCGTTGTGCTTCTCTCTTCAAGGCTAGATAGAACATAACAGATGCTGGTGATGTTTATGAACTGGTTTTAGTGATATTTGTGCTTGATTTCATATGCTCGAATAAATGATATTTCACTGTGAATCAAACAATGAAGCTTTTATTGTACATCATCAGTCTGCGATTAGACAAGGAGTCCACCGTCCATAGTTGGTATGTGTATCTGAGACTACTAAGCTGGAGGTGATGTTACGAAGTCTTAGGTGTAGTAACTTCTAACATTACAGAGTCTATGAACATATTTTGGAAATTGTTGTAACGTTATGGGCTTGAAAAATTTGCCTAAGTTCACACAAATGTTATTCATAGTAGAAAATCTAAAAACATATTTTGGATATCATTGTAAAGGTATGGGCTTGAAAATATTTGTCTAAGTTCACACAAATCTTATTCGTAGTAGAAAATATGATGACTGTCTTATAATTGTAAGTTACAGAAGAAATCAATTAAATGGGTGATGAACTCTGCTTGTCTATACAATGGGGAATTTCATCCCTTTGAAATTCGAAGAAAAAATGAAAAAAGTAGAGATGGAGACAAATGATATTGTTAGACTTAAGACCTGTTTCTTGATAGTACAAGGGATAATTTTGAACAGTAACACAATGGACTGAAGAAGACAACGATTTTATTGAGCAACCATGAGAGGAACAGAATTGTTCACCTCTCCCCTTAAAAGATCCTTATTCTTTTCATACCTCAAACAGAATAACCAACCCCATTCTTATTCTATTCAATGCAAACATAAAAGGAAATAAGCTTCAAATTAGAAACCATTACTATACGATCATAACTACCAGAATTAAAGCAGCTGAAATCAAGCTAAATGATCATCCTCTTTAATTTGGTCAATCTCTTCCATGGACTTTCTTTCTCGCCCCGACCCATCACGTCCCTACTCAAACTCCTGCAGGTCACCATGTTCCTTAGTGGGTCGTCTTGTGTAACGTCTAACATTACCACCATCTTGAAAAACAACATTGTCCTCAAGGCGAAAGTCTGGGTATGAATGACGTAGCTCCGGTTCCGTGAGCCAGCTCCATCCTCTATCGGGCAGTCCCGCCATTTTGAGTTTTTAGTAAATCAAATACACAAACACATCTCTTCTAAAACATATTCTCTTCCTCTCTAGCCATCCTTGGGAGGAGGTGGAATTTGGATATGTCCCGGGGTCGGCGTGATGATCTTGCCAAGGCGTTGGAGCTCGGAGAGGTCACGACGTTGTTCGGAGCAGGCTACGACAACCGGGACGTTGGCGCGACGATGCTGGGATCTTCGCTATGATGGTAAGGTTCTTGAACCCTTATTACGTGTCATGCATATTTTTTTTACTTAACCAAGCAATCTGGGGCTAACCTTATGGGGATCCCCGGAAAAATTTTAAACTTCCACTGCGCTCGAGATTTGATCTCGGGACACCCGGGATTCCCCAACACTTATCAGCCAAGTAAGAACTGATGGTTGGTAAATAATATGCGTAGATGGAATGTTATGTTAAAAACAAATAAAATATTTATTCCACATTAAATATTCAAATATACAGCGATACATCAATTAAATACGTGCCCTATTCATTTCATCATTGAATGGCATTCCGATGGCACATCCCTAACAATTTCTCTCACGGTCGGAGGGTCAATGGACTACCGAGCCCTTACGTAGAACCACACTTGTCAGAGAATTTACACAGATTGTTAGAGGATATTTACATGATTTTTTCGGAATATTACTACACTTGCAAATAATAACAGATGTCTGATAGAAAAAACAACATCAACTCAATGACATGTTGATTGATACTGATAGTGCATAAAATCTTATTTAATACCACATCACTAATTCGATTAATTTTGTTCAAAATACATTTTTTTCGGATGTTTAAGATTGACGAACATGTCAATATATTAATGATTGAGTTAAACCACAAACTTCCCTTAAAAGACACGTCATGCAAAATTTGATGTCAGTAGTCGAATGTTTAGATCATGTCATGTAAATATATAGTCCTCTACAAAACATAGGCTATTATCTTTTCAATAGAACATAACATTATGAAGTCCGTCACTAACATGTTCGAATCCTAAATAACTAAAACAGTATCAAAACTATCGGCGATTTTATTTTAGTTCGTTTAACCTCAGCAACAAACAATCTATCCAAGATGGTGACGCATCGAAATGCTCAGGCTATGAGTATCTCGAATATATACACGTTAGATTCAATTTCGTCTGAAAACATGATTTGATTTACCAATATTTTTGCGTAAAAAACAATTAAAAAATACCATTCACAACGACGTAATATCATACTCGCGGACACATCGGCTTGGTACAGGATTGGGTACTTGCGTAAACGAAAATAATACATACAAAAATCCGTCAAAACTCCACTCAAATTTAGAAATGCCGGCAACATCGTCAAAGTCAAAATTGTACCAAATTAACGATAAATGGTACCTCTTAAACCCTTTTGGGTACTTTTATGGCGAAACGTTGACCACATGTTTAACGAGGAATAGAATTTGACTGTTTCTGGATAACAATTGACTTACTACGCATACCACTTTGAGGAATAGTGATTCACGCTAAAATTATCCGCAATTGTATTTCCAGTTCGGTTAACCTTGAATGACGAATGATCGAGCCAACTCAGCTAACAACAAATTGCTTAGGCTATGAGTCTCTCGAATTTATACATGTTAGCTTCAATTTTGACTGAAAATATAATTCAATTTACCAATTTTTTTCAATATTTGCATCGAAAGTTTTGGAAAAAAATCATCACAAATATTACGGTTTTGAACGTAAATATCAGAATAAAACCTCGAGGGCAGATCAAACTCGGTCTAGTGCAGAATGGGTGCTCGTGCAGATGAAAATAATATATATGGGAAACTGTGATTGTGGAAAAAAAAATTTATTCACTTGGCCCATTTTAATAACCATTTATTACCAGAATAATAGCGCAAACTAACACTTAACTGTAAAACGAATATCAATATATTCTACGTTTATAACAGAAGAAAGCATTTACCTCGTATTATAAATCTTTAGTAAGGGTATTTTCGTCAGATCGGACATTAGTGTGTCATAAACGAGTCCTTAAAAATATATTTAAAACTTAAAACAAGTCCTTAAAACTATATTTAAAACTTCAACTAAGTAATGATATGAAAGAATCCCATTGAAAAATGATGAGAAACAATTATCACTCCCGGACAGTAAGACGGAGTTTTTTGTTAAATAGGATTACTTCTGTATGAATTTAGAAAAATGATTCTTAGTTTTTTTTATTTGAAAAAAGGGTTTGGTATCGAAAAAAAAACGAAGGTGATGAACTTTTGATCCGCTCGACTCAAAATCAGTGCCGAAATGAGATTGCTCTATGGGTTCGTGATTATTCAACAATTAATGCTAAATCTGAGTGAATTTTCATGTTTTTGAGCCTGAAATAGACGTTTTCAAATAGAAAAATATTTACTCGATTTTTTATTCGAATCATTCGAACTCGAATGGGGTAATTCGAATAGAAAATATTCATTCGAATTTTATTCGAATTATTCGAACTCCAATTGGGTAATTCGGAATTTTATCGAATTATTCGAACTCGAATTGGGTAATTCGAATATATTCGAATTACAAAAAAGTTCATTCGAATTGAATTCGATTTTTTTTTATTCGAATAAAGACTTTTAAGTTGAGGTATTTTTGTAATCTTCGGTCCAATCCCTTAAGTTTAATAAAAACACTATGCGGTCCCTTATGTTAATTAACCCTAGTAAGAGCTGACGAATTTGCTTTGCACATTGGCTTTCAGTACACGATTGGATTATTGCATGAACCAGTTGGTAAAATCTCAGCTGAGAAGTTATAACTACAATGTAAAGAAAATAACTACAAGAGAGGATTGGTCTGTATTTCTTTCTCAGCTTCATCTCGTATGCAAGAGAGATTCTTCGTAATCTCCCTGCAAAGTCTACCCTCAACTAGTCGCACTGGCAGCCACATTTTAGGCTTCACATTTACAGTGTATGTAAGAGTTGTCCAAAAATCTTCACCAGAACTTGGATCATCACCGTTCACCGACATTGCCTCCTGAAGAAAAACAGAATTTTAAACGGATATTATTCCTCCTAGAAATTTTATCGTGTGTAAAACAGGGCACGCTTGAGAGAAAAGAACCATATTTTTCGTTCTCACGGCTGAAGAAAAACCCAAATTTCAGATAAAATGTAGGGAAAAGGAGGCGCAATTTAAATAAATAAGTGGGGATGCAGCAAAATGCTGACCTGTTCTAGAGACCACGTTCCTTCAAAGAGTTGAAAGTCACCCTCGACCATTTTGAAATCGATGTCGCGTCTTTTACCATAGGGAAGAGTCTGAAGATCTCTCTCGAAACAATCAATCGTGCCTTTTGCATTGAACTTCAGCCCAAGTGCCAAATCCTGCTCACCGATCTGTTAAACGGAACGCACCATCTACTGAGTTCAAGTAAGGAATTGATGAGACAAGTTTTTCCTGTTCAGATTAGTATGATACACTATTTCATATTGTTCTTCACTATAGTATTTTCCTTTCATAGTGAAAAAGAATTAGGGTGACAAGTACTCTGTAAGTTATCATTTTCCAATTCAAGATGACTGTTGGTTCAGAAAACTGTAGAAAAAAACAATTATGTTTAGAACCTGAAAGAGACGAGCGAAATTGTCTCCCTTCTCTATCAACTGGCTAACAGCAAGTCCCGGGATAAACTCAGCGAGCCTTTCATAATCAGTCAAAATGTCCCAAACTGCTTCAAGACTTGCACGAACTGGTACTTTTGATACTATTCTACGACTGTTCTTGCCTGTCTTTATTATTTCTATCTCGATTCCATCACCAAAACTTTCAGAGGAGAATGCGGAGTCATAATCATTCTGTTCGTCACTGTCGCCATCGTTCTCATCATTGCCACAAGGATCTGGGAAATTTCCAGAATCATCTCTACAGTTGATAAACATTAAACAAGTGAGGACAAAGACGTTCCAACTAAACACGGGTAGTGAAGGTCAGAAGTATAGCAGGGATTGCTAGTCGCACTCAACTCTCTAAAGGTTTTGCTTTGTCAAAGAAGCAATACCTAGCAGAAGCACCAGAAATGCGAACAACCAAAGGCCTGTTCTTCTGATATACATATAAATCCGCAAGGTGATAATAGGGCGACAAGATTATGCACTGGCCAACGTTAGGGTATCTGATTCCAGACAAAGATTTTAAAACCGACAACTTGGGGACTGCATTTCCACATATACACAACACGGTTGCAGTTGTAGGCAACACTGAGGCCATCGTCCCAACGTGCTTCTTTGCTCAGGCGTCCTTGTACCAATTCTTGCAAAGAGCTTGCATCTGTCAATTGTTTGCCCCAGCAAACATTGAATGTAGTTTCGGAATGAAACGGGCTGGAACGGTACCCAAAAATGAACAGCAGCTTAAGTCATCCGTAATATCATACAAAAATAGTAGCTTGAGGATTAAAAAAACCTTTCAGGAAGTTACCAAACTTTCAAAGAAATCTGACACAAAAAGCAATAATGAGTGGTTTAAGCAATAGACAGCATAGTTTCTGCCGAATATCTTTAGTTTCATAGGAAATTCTGCTGCAGCAGAACAGTGTTATTTCTCGTCATCTATTAACAGCATTACCAAAGACAGGAACCGAAATTTCTATTACACACGGGGACAATGAGCTTCAACTATTGTTGAGATTCTAAGTGGGTTTCGTCCCACATCGGATAATTCAAGCTCTTGAAGCTAGTATATATATAAGAGGCTTTCTCCTCCTATCAATTGGTTTTAGGATTGACTCCTCGATTTCTAATATGGTATCAGAGCGAGCGAGCTTCCGCTCACCGTCACCCGATTCATATGTCCACGTGTTAGGCCAGTTATGCCACACGTGAGGAGGCGTGTTGAGATTCTAAGTGGGTTTCGCCCGACATCGGATAATTCAAGCTCTTGAAGCTAGTATATATATAAGAGGCTTTCTCCTCCTATCACCAATTGGTTTTAGGAAGGACCCCTCGATTTCTAAGACTATCTTTATCGGTGGATTGCACGACCAGTTGTGCAATAAAATTGATTAAAATAAATCAAAAAATTAAATAGCTCCCACAACCGGTTGTGATCCAACCCACAACTGGTTGGTGGACCAACCTGGGTCACAACCGGTTGTGCACTGTTCTCGATAAACTGTTTTACTGATTTTTTGTAATTTTATGATACATTTAATTATCTGTTAAAATTTACTTTTTATTTTTTACCAAAATATATGATTTTTTTTCTCTACAAATAGATGCTAATATTGATACATTTTTGAATCACAATTTTAAATTATTTATGTCACTATCACATTCTGTAAGCTATCATAAATTCATACTACCTCCGTCCCAAACGGTTATGAACATTTGGGGTATGACACGATTTTTAAGAAATTAAATATTTTAATAATATAGTACAATTAAAAGGTGAAAAAAGGGTATAATTTGGCACGTCTTTTAAGAATATTTAATAGTATTATATTGATTGTTTGTGGTAGTTTTTTGCTATAAAAGGAAATGTCCAAAACGGTTTGGGACGCCTGATATAGTAAAATGTCCAAAATGGTTTGGGACGGAGGGAGTATTATTTTTTCTACAGTATCTAAATTTTTTATCATATAATGTAATCTATTTTTAAACATCAAATACTACTTTAATAATTCTAAAATATAAATATCATGAGTTGTGTTGAGTTGTTGATAAAGTTGAAAATTACTGAGGTTGGATTGAGATGTAGATTGTGTATGTGGAGGAGAGAGAAATTAATATTTTATTCTGATGACCGGTTGTCCGGGTCACGGATGATTATAGTCTAATAACTATCAAATTGCACCATTCACAAATACTCATCACGTATACAGAATTTGCCCTCTTAATTACGTCCAAACAACATATCAGGTTCTAGCATTCGTTGTTTAGCCCCAACTGGTCAAGAAGTAATAGAACTTCTTCACGCGACATTCTTAGAAAAATTAAAATCAATCAAGGGTCAGGATTAAGCATGAATCCATGGCGCCAAAGAAATTTCATTGACGTAACATTTCAGTCGCGAAATGGAAAAGTAAAATTGGAAAGTTACGAACGAAGAAAATGGAACTAATGGGTCACCTGAAAATCGTAGGGCGCAGCAGATGACGAGTTGATTCGTGGCTGTAAGAGTGCGTACATGAAAAACCAATTTTACCACACTAGAAAAGAAAATAGCAATTTGTAAGGAAAAAATCGCACTTCACCTGATGGATCAGTTCGGTAATTTATCGCTACTCATAGTGGACGTGGGTAATGGGCCGGTTCACCCGGGACCCGGCCCAAAACCAACACAATAATCCGGACCAGAACCGGAAGCTCATTAACCGACCCATTTAAATGGCTGGTCCAGTTAGAGGCACCCGGAACCTTGGATTATCGCCGGTTCCAGCGGAACCGGAACCGGCAACGGCTAATTACTTTGAAAATTACCATTTTACCCCCAAAAAATATATTAATACCAAATCATTTTTCCTCACAACGGCTTTATTTTGTAATTTTTAAGTACTTTTTTTTGTAATTTTTTTCTTTTACTGTAATTTTCTTCTTCTTGGAATAAAATTTTCGAATTTTTTTAAAGTCCAAAAAAATTATTTAAAATTTTAGGAAATTGTTTCTAAGTAAAAAATAAATAAATAAGTAAATAAATGGGGCAAACCGGAACCATTGCGGCTCGTGGTTCAGCTCCGCGGTTCCGGTCCGGTCCCGGAAAAATGGTCCGGAACTGGAACCGGTACTGTTCCGGAACCGGCGGAACCAGAACCGCCGGAACCGGCCCACCCGGAATATTACCCACGTCTACTCATAACTCACCTCGTGGAGTATACCGTATACCGTGTACTACATACATACCGTAAATCTTATATCTGTAGTACATACAATGGGATGAGCAAAAATATTCGAAAACCGGGTTCGAATCGGATAATCGGTTTTCAAAATCCAAATAAAAGGATATTCGGTTTTAAAACCGATATAGTTATTTAATTTCTAATAAATCGTATCGAATCCGGATACCAGTCGGTCTAAACTTCAGATATCCGGTTATTTTTATAAAAAATAAAAATAACCATGTTTTGCGATAAACGATGTGATGGTGTTGGATTCGTTACGATTTCACAGCTAAAATAGAAAACTACTTGAATTTTCTGAACACCGTATTACGAGTTTTTCAATCTTATGAAATATAACAATATGGAAGGTTCAAATAACGGATTTCATCGTGCTTAATAAACACAACGTCCACGTCGCGTCTATTATATACAACGATAAGCTTTATTGCAACCATCGTGTTCTGAATCGATTTCATCAGAGAATACGGAATGATGAGTCATATCATCGCATCCATTTGCCCCGATGTCGCTTTCATTAGTCCTGACTGTGGTCCATTTAGCCCAAGCCCAGAAAACAAGATTTTCTAGGTCGCTGAGAGTAGAGGTGTCCATTCGGCCCGCGGCCCGCCAACTTAAGTAATTATATAATATATTATACAGAAAACAAATATTAAATTAATTAGATAATTTAATTAATTATTCATTAATTATTCTAATTAATGTCATATTATTAATAAATATATAATTAATGGCATGTTTATACTTAATTTATCAATAAATACCATACTTAGTTAACATTTATTAGTAAATTAAAATTTCAATATTAAAATAAATATTAATCTTTTTTTTTAAAGTCAGTGATGTTCTCGATCCATAGTGGGAAAGCCCCTGGACCAGATGGATATAATAGTGAGTTCTTCAAGAAGTCGTGGCCAATTGTAAGAGAGGATTTAGTTGCAGCTGTTCAGGAATTTTTCAATAAGGGCAGGTTGATCAAAGCTCTAAACTATACTACAATTACTCTCGTGCCGAAAATAGATCATCCTATGCTTGCACGAGACTAAAGACCTATTGCATGTTGTAATAACAACTATAAATACATATCAAAACTCATGAGTGCAAGGCTTAAGCGTCTGTTGCCAAAGTTGATGATGAATAATCAAGGTGTCTTTGTGCCTGGCCTAGCAATTGCCCATAATATCTTTATTAGTCAGGAGTTGATATGCCTGTATAGACCTGGGTAATGGGCCGAATTGGGCCGGTTCCACCTGTCCCGTTCCACCGGTTCCATGGTGGTACCGGTTCCGGTTCCGGGACCATTTCCCCGGGACTGGCCCAGAACCGCGGTAGGGACCCCCGGGCCTACCGGAACCGACCCATTTAATTTTTTTACTTTGAGAAAATTCTTTAAAAAATATCCGAAAATTTTATTCAAAAAAAACAAAAAAAGATAAGAAGATTACAAAAAATAATAAAAAAAAAACTACCTAAAATACAAAAACAAACATAAAAGAAAAAAAACTACCTACAAATTACAAAAAGAAAAAATATTCAAAATAAAAAATACAATTTATTCAACTTGACTATTAACTAAAACTATGTTAGAGGCCTCTTCGTCTTCGTCCGAACTGGAAGAACGGAACTCGTTGATGGCGTTCTCCCGTCGGTTCTTCGATTCGACTAAATACCAATCCTTCAATAAGGTTAGCATTGCGAGGGAAGTCGGGCTACGGCTTGCACGTCGGTCGCCGATAATTCGCCCGGATGTAGAGAAGGCGGACTCGGAGGCGACGCTAGACGCTTGCATGGCTAAAACGTCTCGAGTGACGGCGGATAGGGTCGGATAAAGAGTCGCGTTCGACTTCACCAGGCCAAGACGTCGAAGTCTTCAAGAGTCTGGAAGTTGTGGATCACGTAGAGTTGGATCTCATTCGTGTTCGACCCCGACGCGCGTATATTGGTCTTCGTCTTATGTGCCTTCAATCTTCGTAGTAGTCCCATTGCACCGCCGCCTCCTTCCGACGAACCCGCTTCGCTCGCTGGTACCGATTGCTCCACACTATGTCCCAGCTCAGCTGCATAAACAGAAAAAAGTTCCTTGAGAGAATCGTGAATTGACGCCTTTTGGTCATCCACTTTCTTTCCAAGAAAATGAGCATAATAATCGAAAAAAATATTAAATGTATCAACACCACAACTAGGGTCGAGTAAGGCAGACAAACCGTAGACTATTGAGATGGTTTCCCAATACTTTCTGTGGCGACCCTCGTTTTCTAATGAGGATTAGTGGCGGATTTCCGCAACGTAAGCCGCGGAAGGCCCGTCTAATAAAAACTTTTCCTAAAAGATTTTATAATACTTCAAAATGTTATTTTACATAATAGTATCTGTACGATGGGCCGAAGCCCCCAAAATGTCAAAAGGTCAAAAACCCTATCGCCGCTCCACAGGTCTTCATCCATGTACCGCCCCGCCCTCAGAAGTCCGTGGAGCACCGCCACCAGCCGCCTCAGTCTTGACGCGTGTCAGCGTCAGACTCGGTACCTACAACACGTAAACACTGAGCGAATTGCCCAGTAGTTGAATAAAATGCAATGCAGCGTGCACTCATTCTCAATCCCAATTCTCACAACATGATATAACGCACGCTCGTTCCCATATTTCTATCGTATATCAATATCAGGGCCCTAGGCTGGACTCGGCACCTCGCGCGCAATAAAATAAAATATATCATCTGGTCGCTAACGCCAGACTAGCGGTGCCCACGCCGATAGTGCGCTGATCGATCACGTCAACGTCCTCCTATCAGGTCGCCCCTTCCGCTACATAACTCATCCAACGGTTTGCATCTCGGGTCGCTCACGCCCGAGTAGACAGATCGCTCACGTCTGTCTCCCGTCAGGTGCCCCGCGAGTCCAACCTCAACTCCGCTACGAGTCTGACTGCCAAAATCGGCACACTCTACCCCGCTCAATCGACACCTTAAGCCTTAAGGTGTCACCACTAATGTGGTCATTATCCTTCACAATGTCGTGCGATGCCATGCATATACGTGATACACATGAAACGTGATGCCACATAAAACATACGTAAAACTAGGGGTGGTAAACAGGTTGGGTTGGGTCACCTTCGGGTTCAACCCGTTTAATAAACGGGTTGAAACTCTCAACCCTAACCTGACCTGTTTACTTAAACAGGTGGAAAAATCAAACCCAAACCCAACCTGCTTTAACCCTAACCCAACCCGCCAACCCGTTTAAAATTATAAAAAGAAAAAGAAAAAACCACAAAATTGTCAGAATTATAATCCAAATTAAACAAAAAAAGGAGAACTAATGCATTTTTTTCTAAAAACATCATGTGTGAGCATAAGAGTGGATAAAGAATTAGGGTTAATCCTTTTATTTTATTTATATTAATAATAATTTAATAATATATATTATTCGGGTTAAGTGGGTTGATTCCGGGTTGATTTCGGGTTGAAAATCCGAACCCTAACCTTACCCACTTAATAACTGGGTTGGGTTCGGGTTTACCCATTTACGTAAACAGGTCAAAAATGCTAACCCGAACCTGCTATTTTCAGGTGCGGTTCGTGTCGTGTTGGCGGGTCGGGTCGATTTTTAACCGTCCTACGTAAAACACGTAAATCATCAAATCACATAATCAAATAGTAGCAGGTAAGCATTTACGTGTCGTAGATGAATAATTCACCTACCTGCCCTCCTGTTAAAATTAGTCACGTAATCTAGTAATTTCCCTACGCTTCGAACCTCTGAGTATTGGAAATATTTTCATATCAATATATTTACTAAGTCATATAAATTTCGAAAATGCTAGAATTATCAAAACCCTAAAATTCGTGAAAACCTAAAAATTAATGAAATTTCTAAAATTAAATAAACCCTAAAATCTCAAAACATTAGAAATAGCAGAACCCTAAAATACCGAAAATTTATTAAGTGTAGAAAAATTTTAATATGCTGAAATTATTTTAGGTGTCGAAACCTTAATTTTGAAAGCTTAGTCAATTGTGAAAATTATACTGAATGTCGAAATCTTTAGCCAATGTCTAATACTATGATAAGATCGAAATCTTTCTATGTCGAGATCTTTAGTTGAAAAAAAACCAATGTCGAGATCATAGACTAATAGAAAATATCGAGATCCTTAAACAATGTCGAAATTATATTAATGTCGAGAACTTAGATGTCGAAAGAACATAAATGTTGAAATCTTAGTTAACATGGTAATGCCGAGATCTTTAAACAATGTCGAATCTTACTAATGTCGAAACTAATATGCTTCGAAATCTTTCTACTATAAAATCTATTGTTCACTTCGAATTCCTACTACATATCTCGAGATCCTATAATGTCGAAATCTTACCATGAGAATTATCTCGAGACCCTTTATATGTTACATGTCGAAACCTTTTCATACAATGTCGAACCTATGATAATGTCGAAATTTATGATGCTGGCGAAATCCCTATAAGATACATCTCGAGATCTATTTAAAATTCATGATTCTCCTAGAAACCCTAAAACTGTACCATTAAAATCATCCTCCAAAACTACACTAATCCCAGAAACTAATACAGCTTATAATGACTGATTTCTTATGAACGGCTATTTAACTACCCATGAATATGGTCTGAAGTTTCGAAGTCTTTAATATTCTTAAACCTTATAAGTTTAGAAATTTCCTAAAACCTTCATATAGCCGTGTAATATCATTTGTTACCAAAATAAATTAAATATTAAGGCTAAAGAGATTATACCTTTGGTAACTATCACCTTCGAACTCCTTTTGGTGTTAGATTCTCAATTTTCGTTGAAAAGCTCCTCCACTGTTCGATGTTATTTCTTATTTTCTTCTCTTTGGGGTTTTCTTCCTCAAATGACGTTATAGTTTTAGTAAGGGAAGGTAAGTACCAAATGGTCAAAAGAAAACTTGATGGGACAGGGGAAGGATAACGATTTCTTTTCTCTAAGCTTAAGGGAGCTTATCTAATATATTATGTATATAATTTTGGGCCTAAGAATAATTAAATCTGGGCCTAATTTCGAATGTTAAATGTTAGTCCAAAAATTTTCTTATTTATTAATTATATTTAATTCTTCGCTCAATTTCGGAATAAATTTGAAATTATTAAAATTCATATTTTTCGTTGCATAACTTGATTTTGTTGTTAATGTGCCTAATTCGCAAGATAATTACACAGATAGTTATAGCATAATCCCGCATTAACTTTACGGGTATTACACTTCCTGAACTTCTTCTCCATGTTTTAGATGAAACTACCCAAGTATGGACTACTTCGATACTCCACGAACTTGTAGCACATCGTGAAGAGGTTTGAGATGAACAATGGGGACGTTGGATAGTGAACTCCGAAAAATTTCTCCGTAGACTCGCTGAACACATCAAGTATGAACACGACCAAACTTGCAATGTCCCAATCAGTTTCTCGTAATTCATACCTGGAGTTGTTGCCGAATGCGAACTCGTTCCCAAAAGGCGTCAACAAGTCCTTGTAGCGCATGAAGGTGCTGAGGAGGTGGTACAACGAATTCCACCTAGTCGGGACTGGCAACGGAAACTTCTTGTATGTGAGGCCGGCGACAAGTAGACATGCTCATTTTCAACCGTAACCGGCGGTTCAACCGGCTAACCGCCGGTTAATTAACCGCCGGTTGTTCAACCGGTTAATTAACCGCCGGTTAATTAACCGCCGGTTACGGTTATAACCGTAGCCGGCCGATAACCGCAACCGGCAACCGTCATTGGCCGGTTACGGGGCGGTGTCCCAAACCGCCAACCGCCGGTTAGGCGGTTAACCGGCGGTTATAACCATTAAATAAAAAAAATAAAAAATAAAAAATATACTATTTTAATATAGTAATATTAATATTAATTAATTAGATATACTATGTAACTTTACTAATGTTAATAGTAATTAATTAGAAATTTTTAAAAATATGTATTTCATATTGTATTAAAATTTTGTAATATATTTTATGCTTCATTTATTTATTATAGTTAAAATTTTACATCAAAATAGTAAAATACGAACGAAAATACACCGAAATAAAGCGTCGAAGGGGCTAATTTATTTGGTGAATCAGAAGCAGTAGCAATAGGACCAAGGGCGGGCTTTGAGAAGAAGGCCTTTGCCTAAAATTCATTTAACTTTGGAGTAAATTGCAAAAAAAAATAAAAAAATTAAAAAATCAACCGGCGGTTAGATTAACTGGCAACCGGGAACGACTAACCGTCAACCGTCCCGGCCGGTTAGGTTACGGTTAGTCTCGGACTAACCGTCAACCGCCGGTTACGGTTAACCGGCGGTTGGGCATCTCTAGCGCCAAGGACAGTTTGCTTCCACGACGTTCCGTAGTGGCGTTCCCGAAGTAACTACCTATTACCTTAAATTTTTCTACAATATCTCCCAAAATTTCCTCAAAAGCACATTGCACACACAAGTTAATAATATGGCAAGCGCACCTAGTATGTA
Organism: Craterostigma plantagineum; assembly: GCA_027422505.1. NCBI lineage: Eukaryota > Viridiplantae > Streptophyta > Magnoliopsida > Lamiales > Linderniaceae > Craterostigma > Craterostigma plantagineum. The sequence continues at coordinate 25,543,568 of JAPQWV010000003.1, read as the reverse complement.
ATAATCGGCCGTCTAAGGGTAACCTAAGATGTCTACGAAGGATCCCTATCGCTACGTTGTTCGCGCTATCATTATCTAAGGTGATAGACATAATTTTGTTGATGACATTCAACACATAGTTCGATGTCGTAGTGGCGCTATGTTGCGAATCTAGGGATCTAGGGAAAGCATACGTTTTTGCATAGTCCATGTTTCATCTATCCAATGGGCGGTGACGACTAAATAAGATTGCGACGTAATATTAGTCCAAATATCGGTAGTCAAACTAATCCTACACGAAATGTTGGCTAAATGACTAATTAAGCTAGACTGATATTCCTTAAAAGATTCTAAGACATATTTCCTAAGGGTTTTACGGGTCACGTTATGGAATCCGGGTTGTATCGTACTAGTAAATTCGATAAACCCTTTACTTTCCGCAATGCAAAAGGGTTCTTCACACATTACTACGAATTTAACTAAGACTTTCTTAGAAATTTCCCTAGTAATAACAAAATTCTTACTCGTACTTACGTTTATTTGTTGTTGTCAGGGTTCAGTTCCTACCGGCTCTAGATCGTCCCCGAAATGCGCCCTCTGGAGGTGTTTTTCATCGAGCTCATCCCACCTTGATTCGATCCGGTCTTAATTGTGTAGGGATGGCGGCACATTTTGCAATACGCGGTACCTACAGCGGGATTATTTTTATCCATTTCTAAATCAAAAATTCCATACCTTAGACCGCCGACCACACGGTTGTTGCTTCCTTCTTGTAGTCGCCGTAGAAGCTTGGCTCGGTCCCTCGTCCGTCGCCGCCGTCGGTTCCGGTACATCGGCCTCTCGTCGGTGTTGGCATTTCTCCTAAACGTATCGGTGTGACCTAAAATCATAAAAACATCTTCGTCGCTCGGGTTAGGATGTCTTGATGACGACGCCATTAGTATTTTTATAATATAAAAAATAGTATTTATAATTGTTTGTAATAATAAGTGAGTGTGTGTAGTAGTGTAAATAAAAATTTATATTGCTAATAATATTACATATTAATATGATGATGATTTTTTGAGAGTTTTTTGAGAGAGATGGAGAGATTTGGATGTAATTGTGAGTCAAAATGGTTAAAATGAGGTGGTATTTATAGATTTTTATTTCGGGGGTAAAATGGTAATTTTCCAGGGTATATAGAATTAAAAAAATTCAATGGACCGTTTGGAACCGGAATCGGAACCGGGAACAGGAACCGGTAATCCGTAGTTCCGAGTTCCCCAAACCGACCCAGTTCATTTTAACTGGGCCGGTTACCGGTTCCAGAACCGGTTCTACCAGTTCCGGTTCTGGACCGGTTTCATGGGCCGGTTTTGGGCCGGTTCCGGGTTTCGGCCCAAAACCCAGGTCTACGCCTGTATAAAGCGGGAATGTATCTGCTCGATGTTTAATGAAGATTGATCTTCGAAAAGCCTATGACATGGTAGAGTGGTCTTTTCTCTTGCGTCTGTTGCAGAAACTGAAGTTTCGAGTAAAGTTTGTGGTGTGGATCAAGGAATGTATCACCACAGTCACTGGCGGAGCCAGCATAGGGCCAGTGGGTCCAAAAAAAAATTATTAATAATTAAGGGTAAAAAATTAATATTTGGAGTAAATTTGAAGAAAATTATACTATAAGGACCCCACTGAAATATTTTAAAAATAGTGGGTATGGGTCCAATTAAAATGGACCCCACTGATTCGACCGGCTGGCTCCGCCACTGACCACAGTTAAATATAGGATTGCTCTAAATGGTAGTCTGGAAGGTGATATTCGTGGAGCAAGAGGCTTGCGGCAAGGTGGCCCAATATCACCTTTGCTATTTGCCTTGGTAATAGGAGTATTTAACAAGGAGCCTACAGCTAGCTTCAATGCAAACGGGATGTCGATTCCACCCACAATGCAAGCAGCTAAACCTGATTAGTGTGTGCTTCGCGGACGCTCGATGATAGTATGCAAAGCCCATAAATGTTCTGTTGAACTGGTTAAAGGTAGCTTGGACCACTTCCATGATGTTTCGGGGCTGGGAGCAAACTCTCTGAAATCGAACATGTATATTGCTGAAGTCTCGCGGGTAACAAAGAATGAGTTGTTGGAGTTAACAGGTTTTGTGGAGGGATCCTTCCCAATGCGCTACCGTGGTGTACCATTATCTCCTACAAAATGGAGCAAGACTGATTGTCAAGACCTGGTAGGGAAAATAGTGCGAAGAATTACTTGTTGGACCTCGAGGAACTCTCATATGCTGGAAGGCGTTGCTTGATCAACTCAATTATACTTTCAGTTCATAGCTTTCGGGGTTCCATATTTATGTTGCCTAGAAGTGTGGTGAAAGAGGTTGATAAAAAAATGTAGAGAATACCTCTGGGGCAAAGGCATCTGGGGTAAAACTAAAGCGTTGGTTGCATGGGACATCGTTTGTCATAAGAGAAAGAATGTGGGTTTGAACATTAAGGATTGTGGCGTGTGAAACTATGCTTGTTTGGGGAAGCACATATGGGATATTTTTAGAAGAAGGATAACCTTTGGATTAGATGGCTAAAGCACATATACTCAAAAGGGGTGGACTTTTGGGATTATCATAGGCCAATGGACTGTAGTCGGCAATGGAAACAGCTAAACAAGGTAAAGGATATGCTTCGAGATGGCTTTAGAATGAGAGATGGAAAGCCTCTCACAATGGCTGCTATACTATTACCTCGGGTTATGAATGACTTAAAGGTGATATTACCTCTTACAAGACTGGTGCTTTGGAACAGACTGAATTCTAATCGCCCCAAAAAAAGGTAACAGTCACTTTAATTTAAGACAACACAATAAACAATTGCATACTTGGCTTAATATTGTGGTGTGTACCATGGTTCTGAAACCGTTCTGAAACCGGGTTTCGAACGGAACCGGAAATTTTAGTTGTTTAAGGTTTAGTGGTTAACTGGTATAAAACTGGAATCAAATCGCAGTAAAATCGGTATTCCTAAATATAATAAAATTATATTTTATGAATAAACCAATCAAATAATAAAATGTGTTAGATGTCTAAAAAGTAATTATAAAGTGAGGTGTCAAAATTAAATTTATAAATTAGGGATAAAAAATGAAATAAAAGCAAAATACATCAGGACGAGATTAAAAACTAATTATAAATGGGGCAGTAAAAGATAATTTAAAATAAAATTTAGGCTTAATTAATTTTTTAACCCCGTGTACTTGGGGTGGTGGCGATATGGGACACTTTAATTAAGCGGAGCATTTTAGTGCTATAAGTTTAATTAAAAAAAAAGCAATTTAACGACAATTTAATCAAAGTTAACACAACGTGCTCAAGAATTGATGGTTTGGACCCAACTTTTTTCTCTATCATCCAACTGAGCACCACATAGGTAAAGAAAATAAATTAAACGGTAAGAATAATTAAAACAATAATAATCAAATTACAACATACATAACTATTAAATAAAATACATATATTCAAGAAAGAGCAACAACACGATCTTGATAGTCAAAATTATTTCCTCAAATCATTGAATCCATTTCTTTCTTTAAGAATCATGTCAGAATCAAGCATGTAGTCCACACAAATCGAGTCATTCACATCGCTAAAACGTGCATCATTGTTCCCCACAACTCCATTTCAGTACCATTAGTTTACGTGGGAAAATGTCCAAATATCGCATCCAAAGTGGCTTGTATCGTCATTTAGCAAACCCGCAAGTTTGAGAACTTCATGGTTGGAAAAGAAACTGGTCATCTATTGGACTCTTCGAGAAATTTTAGTTCGTTTATTTTTATGATGTTAGTTCAGAAAAATGGATCTGATTTTTATGAATGGGAGGATCCTCCAGTCCACTATGTTAATAACTTAGTTGTTATTATTTAATTATTTAATAATTATTGCTAATAACTTAGATTATTTAACTGTTATTCCTTAATTGTTCTATCATTTAATAATTTTCTTTACTTACGTGGAGCTTAGTTGGATGATAGATAAAAAATTAGGTCCAATTCATCAATTTCAGCGCACACGTGTTAACGCCGGCTAAATTGTCCTTAAATTGCTCTTCTTATTTAACTTACGGGACTAAAAATGCTCCACCTAACTAAGGTGTCCGGAAATCGCCACCATCTCAAATATACGGGACTAAAAATTTAATTAAGTAGTAGAAAGAAATTGAATCTAAAACCTTAAGGATGTAAAGTACATGTGATAACCATTGGGCCAAAACTTGACTATTACTATATATATTTATTAATCTATACATTTTTTATTTAATTTTTATTTTTTTAAATAAAATCTAAGCCGGACGACAAACGGACCGAATTTCAAGCTGGTTTGCACGTTTTCGGCTTGAAACGTGTCCGTTCCGGTTTTGAAAACCCAGGTGTCTACTACTACTACACTGACAGCCAAAGAAAATTAAATTTATTTAAATTATCACAAAAAAAGACAGCAAGCGAAAAAATCCACCACATGCATACGCCCGACCAAGTGCACGCCGCGAGAGTGCATTCAGTAAAAATAAGGTTTTTCGATTAAATTACCAGACGACAAAATAATAAAGGGGGGGAGAACTCCCATTTACTAAAGTATACGGTCGGACTGAGGTGGCAGTCGTCGGAAGAAGTTGACAGCCACGGACGGCATATCGTCGCGGAACCTCGGATGCCTAAGGTAGTAGAAACCCGAGGCCAGCACGAACGCCTTAAACGGTACGACGTAGAAAAGCAAGGAAGCAAACAGACACACGACCGCGAAGATCCCAGTGGCCCTCGGATCCTTCCAGTTGAACAGAGCCTCCAGCCTCTCTCCCTGAGCTGCTACGTCCCCCAACAGCGTCTGCGCCCGACCCGCCAAAGACCTCAGCCTGTCGTACCTCGCCCTCAACTGCTCCGCCGGACGCGTGCTCGGGAAACCGTCGAACTCCTCGTCAAGCTCGTCAGATCCCACCGCCTCCGCGTACGACAGCCTCGGATCCATCGCGACCGACACGCCCCGTCTGTACCGAAGCCTAAGGATCAAAATCAAGAAGGCGTACATGAACACGGTCGGCAGTATCAGGCGCGGGCAAAGCACGACGGCGAGCAGCAGCAAGTGCACGAGCATCGTGGTCGGGGTGTGGGCCCACGTCCGAACCCCCTCGAGCCATCTGGCAACGGCCGCAGCCCTCGACAGGCACCCGACGACTCGGAACCAGTTGGCCTTGCTCCTCCTCATGCTCCACATGGTCACGTCCGTGTCGAGCATGAACTGAACCACCTCATGACCCATGGCAGGCTCCGAACGGGCCAGCTTGGCCGTGACGATCTTCATGGCGTTGTGCCTCAATATGTCCTGCTGGGCCGGGCCGAGGGGCCTAACGTAGTGCATCCTCGGCAGCATTGGGTTTGCATAGGCTTGAATGAGGCCGATCCACGACGAGCATGAGAACCTAACCGCGACTTCGATATCGCCCATCTTCTTAGCTCCTCCTCCTCCTCCAGGAATCAAAACGATCAAAGGGTACGTCCCGACGTACACGCGGTTGGTGTCCAGAGTGGAGAGACGGACCCGAATTTTGCCCAGCCGAACGTCCTTCTTCACGCCTGAGGACGACTCATGCCTTCCGTTGTCGAAAACTCCTATGGTGAGTACAGTGCACGGGTCGTAGACGTCCCAAGTGTACTGCTCGTTCCACCTAGGGTTGAATCGGTCGAGGATGGTCCTCGTCCTGACCCACTTGGGACCGTACTTAGCCACGGCGTACGCATCCATGGTTCCGCGGGTTCCATCCCTGGTCTTCACGGGCAGCAAGTTACAAGCCCCGCGAATCCCAACCTCGAGGACCCCTATGGGAGGCTTGGTCAGCTGCTTAGCCGTGGCCTGAACGTCGCTGGTCAGGTGAGCCGCCTCGTCCAGCACATGGTAGCCGCCTTCCAAGCAAACGCAGACGTGTATCCTGCCCGCGTAAGCCTTCTTCTCCTCGTCAGCGATAAGGTTGAACCACCGAGACTTTGGTTCTGACTTATCGTCCGCACGCTTGTCAACCGTATTCATCTGCACCTTCACGAACCCAACGGAGGAGATTCCGTTCTTGGCGTTCTCCACCGTGATGGTCAGAAAGGGCTCGAATGGCTCGGCGGCTACAAAGATGAGATCCTCGTTCCAGGTGGGGTTCGAGGATCCAACGTAGGTTCGGCTCGTCTTGAACACCTGGGCTCCGAGCTGGGCCTTCACGTATAACTCCGAGGTGGGCCGAGCTTTGGGTTCGGGTTCGGGCCCGAGCTGCAGATCCTGGGTTTGGATGACTGTTAGCCGCAAGTACCACAGTTTTGGAGACAGGTAAACCTTCGCCCGAGTCTCGGGTATTGACCCGCCGGAATCTGATTGCCAAGCTTCTTGAAAAGCCTCGTCTGCTTGGGTCCCAAACCACACGGATACCATTACATCGTTCCCCGTCGAACCACCGCCGCTACTATTATTCTCGAGGCAGTACCATTGAGGAGCCAAGGGACTGTCGGGCGGCACACGCTTTGGGACTTCTTGGAGATCGAAGGACACCGTGCCTAGACAAGCAGTAGTACTAGCGTCACCCTTCGAGCCGTCTTTCTTATGAGCCCATGTTGAGACCTCGAGTGAGGTCGAGTTAAGGCTCTCCCTATCGAATGCAAAAACCTCGTCCCATTCTTTGCCCTTGGCCAGCCTAGAGTGGACGCATTGAGTACCGATTACGAGCTTTGCTTGCAATTCATCGTCGCATGATGTTTTAGCCTTTACGACACGGATGTAGAGGAACGGCATTTGATCGACCAGATCGTAGGCAATCGATCTCCGCTCGGAAGAGGAAACGATCCTCTCAAACAGCTTCGGCTCGACATCATTAACAGCGAAATTCTCAGAGTCTCGTACCTGGGACAGTTTTTGCTGAGCTATGGGAGGAGCCTGTTCTTGTTCTTCTTTTTGCTTAGTGGCGGTGGGTTCTTTTTTGGTCTTCTCTTGTGATGTGGGCGGCGCCTTTTTATCATTTTTCTCTTCAGTCTGTGGCTCCTCTATCTTATTATCGTTATCCTTCGCATCTTCTTCTTTCTTCTTCTTCTTCTTCTTCTTCTTCTCCTCTTCTTTCTTTTCATCTTCTTTCTTCTCATCCGTGCTACGGTTTTCTTCCACCGCTTTCTTCTCCTCTGACTCGGTAGTCGAAGGAGCTTCGTTCTTCTTCTTGGGCGATGGAATCGATTTGTTGGGCTCTTCGTCTACGTACCAAACCTTCAATCCAATCTCACCTTTGATCTGAGAGAAGACGCTCCTCTTCTCCAGAGGATAATACACCAACGGCACATCATTAGCGCCGTTATCGCCCAATTTGAAGAACGTTGACCCAGAGATCTTGACTTTTCCGAGAAAGGTGCTCCGCTTATTGCTCTTCTTATCGTTGTAGAGGTTGAGCTCTAAAGTCTCCTCAACCATGGAAACGACGTCGTGGATTGAGAACTCGAGGATCTCGTCCCACTGAGGATTCAGATCTCGAAAGATGGTCTTCGTCCGGCGACGTTGACCGTCGAAGTCAACGATTGCGTACGAGCTCGCCGTGCCTTGGCCGTCCTTGGGCATCAAGTTCTTGGCGTTGCACACTTGGACGATGAGTTTTCTGCTGCAGCTGCTGCTCTGATTAGCCTCGGCCATTGCTGGTGAATGCTAATTGATTTGGGATAAACTGAAACTTCTTTTCAATTTTCTTGTTTCGATTTCTCCGTGAATTGTTTCTTTGTCGTGGGCACAGAGAAAGCGTTGTACTGTACAGTCGAGAAAAAAGTAGTCAGACAGAGAAAGGTTTGTGTTGTGAATGAGACGATTTTGAATGAGTGCGACTGTAACGGATAGTTTCATTTATAGCGTTAAAGATGATAATGAAGTTACTCGGTAAAGACATGGAGGAGCGGGTTGGTTTGATTGTATATTATTTTCTTTATATATTTCCTAGAAATTTATTTCGTATACTTGGTAAATTCTTAATTTTTAAAAAATATAATTCACGTGGCGTACGGTATATCTGTTATTATATTCTATTAGTATCACAAAAATTGTCATTATCAACGGGAAACTAATCATTTTATGCTAACTAAGCAATGAGAATCTCACATATGTCAGGCTCAAGGTAATTTCTTTGTAATATATATTATATTTTCTAAGGCTGTTCAGAACTTATATTCGTTGCTCTGAGATATTTTAAATTCATAATAGATGAATTATATGGTACAATACATCAGAAACCACGTCATTATGCACCACGTCAGACAAAAATGGTCCACGTCGGGCCACGTGAGAGTGGTCTTGGGATTTGGTCAAGACTGGTGGCATCTTCTGTACGTGTATCAGATACGCCCGTTTATGTTTTGACACTTGCCGTTAAATGGGTTATTTATGCGGCAAATTGAGTTTCAGCCCCAATTAGGGTTTAATTTAGTGTTCAGGCCCTTGTCAGAAAACAAATAGATTTAAGGACCCAATTTTGATAAAATTTAGAGATAATGACCTAAGAGTAAGCAATTGTTACGCAGTGATATGAACTGGTATCAAATGATCGTTTTCTGTTATTTGAGCATGTTGAAGTGATAATAAAAACAGTGAAGTGGTACTGCAGAACACTGAAGTGGTACTGAAAGTGAAAATAAAAAACAATGAAGTGGTATTGCAGGACAAAAAATTGTTTCTGCGCAAATCGGGTCCTTAAACTATGAAACTTTTGACTGGGTCCTAAAAGCTAAATGAAACTTAACATGGGCCCTGAAACGAAAATGTCCCTTATTTATAGGGCTTATTGTTCAGGCCCGCCCTCATGACTGTTGTTGTCGGGTGGATTTGAGACGTATTCATCTGACCCAAGGGATAGTCTCATTTCTGGAGTATGTGGCGGTTAGCCCATAACCAAGCTGTGTGGGGATACCTCGGAACAGTAAAAAAAAAGTTCAGGGCCCATTAGTGTTTCCTTTTGGATTCACGATCTACTATAGTTTTCTTTGTGGTTAAGGACCTGTTTTTCGAAAAATCAGAGAAAAATACCTAAATGATGCAATAAGACATATTAACCATAATATATGCCAAATTTACTTATGGATACCATCGTCTTCATCGTACGATCGATTTCAACAAATGTAGTTCAAACGTGGAACAGATCTTGACGTGTATGACTGAATAAGGAGCAATCGATTTCAATTTGTAAATGGGTCTTAGTAATCGAGGAAAACCACGACATTAATTGTTGAAAAAAGTGTTAATTCTATCCTAAATTATGGTTGGGAAAAATCTTAATTACTTACGTTCATGATCGAATATGTTGAAATTAACCTTAGTTTCACCATGGGCATGAAAATTTATGGAAATTTGTGGTTAATCGTGAAAAAATATGAAATTTGGATTTCCCTCAAAATTTAATTGTTTAACAGTTGGATAACAAGTTTTGAAACAATTATAGCAGTTTTCCGCTGAAAATAAACACTTCCTTTCATTTGGATAACAAATAGTCTTGTAGTGAGTACTATATGGTGTATATTTAGTAACAAATGTGACAATGACAATATCAATACTAAGACAACGAATAACAAATAGCTTACTCAACATAACAACATATTGTTAGGTCCTAATTTATCCAACCTATAAGGAATCGATTGATAATCTTTAGAAATTCGGAGATACGATCGAAGATTACCACACTGAAAGCTTACGAGAGAAGAATTTGATAAGAAGCAAGGGAGGGGGAGGCACAATCCTTTCTCTCCAAAAATATCCATTCCTTCAATTCAATTATTCCCTTGTACAACGCACTCCTTAATTTTTAAGGAGTTCACTTTTATATACCATCTATCGTGGTATATTTACATAAGTAGTCATATACTAGTGCTAACTACAATTAAGCACTAGACTACTTATTTACAGAGAAAGACTAAGATAACTATGTTAATTGAATACAATAAAATAGTTCCAACAACGCAACCAGGTTGTTGTTTTTGGGAGCCAAATGATGGTAGTAGGGCATTCCCCAAAGTAAAACATCACCTCTCCAAAGTCATTTTGGGATTCTCTTTGTCCCCCCTATTTCTGCCTCTTTAGTTGGAACGTCTGCCTACCCTTGGCCGGTTAAAGCTATGCACTGATTCCCGACCTTCTCCACCCCCCCCTCACTCCCCCTTCTTTTTTAATAAATCAGCCCTGCTTCCCAAAGGGGCCCCCTCTCTGATAAGGAAGAAAAGTAAAGAATCTCCATTTTATGACAAATCCGGTCCGATGGCTGTTCTCTTCTTGTATTTCCGGAGGGGGATCCATGTGAGGATGTTGCCGGAATTAGAAAGTTTTAACCGTAAAAAAAAAGAATATCTTGTAAATTAATGAAACACTTGAGAGTTGAGTAACAATTTGTGAAACAAAAATTACACATGAATCTCTGACCCGCCGCACCAGATTTTCTCGATCGTGAAAGCACCACCTCTGACCCGTGAATCTCACCTTCGGATCTTACAACCGAATGACCTTCCGCGCTCTTGTGACCCTCGAATCGGAACGATTTGTTGAAAATGACAAAATTGAACTCCATGGCAAAGTCGAAGAAGGAAATAGAGAAGGAGGGAGTTGCAAAGTTGAAATCAAAAACTGCTAAGTTGAAGGAGGGAGTTGCGAAGTCGAATTTGATGGCTTTTTAAAATCCTTGTTTGTGTCTGTATTTGATACATCTGCTTTTGTTGTTGAATTCTTGTTTTCTAATGACTTTTGGTTAATCAACTTTTTTGTTTGTGTCTGTATTTGATACATTCGGGAAGTTATTTGTTAAGGAATGTTAACAGGATGGTTCGTTAACCTTACCAGTACCACATTGCCCGCATGTAAAACAACATGTTTGCTAGAAAATAACAATACAAACCTACTGTATAACATGTTTACAGATACTGATACTACATAATAGGTTTCCAGTACCACATTACTAATTCGATTAATTTCGTTCATAAAATGCATATTGATCGAGATTTACAAGATTAACATCTTGTAGATGTATGATTTGATGTATTTATGGCACCAAATTCCTTTAAACGTCACATTGTTCGATTGTCCGTGTTAATAGTGAATGTTTGAGGTCATAATTATGTAAACTTGTAATACTTCATAGCAAGACATAGACTATTATCATGTTCAATTGAAACATAACATATGAATTTCAGCACGAATGTGATCAAATTTTAAAATTAAACCACAAATATCATTTTATATGTCGTAAATCCTAAAACCTAGACCCCGAATCCTAAACCTAGACCCCAAACCCTAAAAATTATCGAAACATGTCTGTTAAACAAAATATCACATCAATACTTATGAAAAACGAAAGTAGGTCATAATATACCACTTCAGATATTCCAAGTAACGCTTCATTTCATGTAGCAACAGTTAGATGCCAAATTATCGAAATATGTCTGTTAAATGAAATACGACATCAATACTGAAAAATGTGATGTGTAATGATTTAAACACACGTGAACATCATTTCGCATCACATTTAACTCAGCTTCAATGTCGTAAATCATTCCCAAAATGTGATGTATAAAGATGCTTACTTTCGTTTAAGTCGAAGAAGAAGGTGAGTTATCGGGTTTAAGTTGAGTAGGGAGATCATATGCTCTCATTTGTTCCATTCGGTCTAGCGAGTAAGTTAATCGGGGGCCAAAACGGTCCAAAATCGGAAATATTGGGGAATAAAATTGGCACCTCGGAACATGAGGACCGAAAATGCTCATGCCAAATAGCGTTGTAGATGACCCGTGGGCTCGAATTTTCAGCTCAGAGCTGGAGCTCATTTACACCCTGAAGAGCTCGAACTCGAGCGCGAGCTTTTTATTAACAAAAAATAAAAAGTTAAAAATTAAAAAAAATTGAAAATTAAACCTGTGAGCTCGTTCACGAGATTTCGAGTCTTATGGCTAAGCTCCACCTCGAGCAGAACTTTAGTCGAGTGGAGCCGAACTTTATGAGCTCGGGCTTTAGTCGAGTCGAGCAGACCTTTAGGGGCCAAGTCATCTAGCTCACGTGCCGGCCAGCTCATCTTCCTCCGCCCTAAGCCTATACATTTGATGGTTAAAATAGCTTTTTGCCTAATAATACTAACTTTTTGTCCAATTTATAACGTGAAAAGTCAAATCTGTGGAGATGGGGGGCTGAGCTGAGACCAAGCGAGCTCTGTAATACTTGAAACCAACCTTAATCACCGCGTTCCCAATCACCGTCTCATCACACTCCTCCACGCCAACTGAAAAAAGCTCAGCATCGTCCAACTTCGTACTCACTTAGGAAATTGAGCAAATTATACCATCATTCAACCAATCCGTCGATCAATGTTACCTGATTCTGCCTCTGGCGACGTCACGTCCCCGTTCCGATCGATCCGCGACCGTTTCCCCTTCAAGCGCAACACCAGTAATACCACCGCAAGTCTGAACACTCCGCCATCCCGCAAAGCTGCGTGGTATCCACAGAAAACCTCTCGATCGCACCACCACCGACGGAGACTATCGATCTCCACGTTCCGATCGAGCAAATCGTGGTTCTACCTGTTTGCATTGATTCTGATCTCTTCGTTTGCTTTCGCGTCTATCGTGCTTCAGAGCTCGATCACGTCGGTTTTTAGAAGCGGGGAGAACGTGAGATGGCGGTGGAGGAGTTCGTCAGCGAAAGATGGGTTAGAATTGGGAAGCTCATTGAGATTTGAGCCACCTATGGGATTTAGAAGTATTATGACGAATGATAGTCGGCTTGATAAGTTAAGGAGACAGCCGAGAATTGGCATCCAATCTCCCAGGATTGCTTTGGTGAGTCATAACTTTCCTTTCTTTGATTCCTGTATCTGGCAGTTCGGGCCTTTACAGTTGCCGTAGTGGACAGGCTCGTTTCAGTGTTTTCAGGGTAGAACAATCTAGGTGTAAAGAACATATCGTAGGATTTAAAGAATCCAGAAATAAGTGGGAACATGAAAATGTTGATGTGTACGTTGTCACTGCACCGTTTAACTAAATACTGTTCATTGATCTGCTGGTTTATATTATTAGGCTTGGTATTTAAATGAGATAGTATTGCGCTTTTCTTTGATGCTTCCATTGGTGCTATGCAATATAACCTATTAATCTTTTATCTTGCTTAGGCATTGACAGATTATAAATTGCATAAGCTAGTAATTATGTGATCAGTTGGAGAGAACGAGCTAGATCAATTGCGTACTACATCAAAATTACATTAAAGGTCTTAAATATTTGTTTCACCATTTCCATATTGCTTTATCTATATATGTTGGAATTCCAGTATCTATGCTTGTGCTGTCATGAATGAATATGTATTCATGTTTCATGTTAATAGTGACGGAACCTGCCATGAATTTCACTGTTGGTTGAAACTTGGAGGTGCCAAAGCTTTAAATAAATAAAAACTGAGGTTTTCTTGATTAATTATCATGTACTTATGTGTAGCATTAGATTCATCTTATGCATTCACGTATTTCTATTAAGACATATGAAAATGGGTTAGCCTTACTCGATCAAATTTTATAAGCTATCGATCTCACTATCATTGGTGTTAGTCTGTGAAACTGTTACAGATGGATGGTTATTTATATATTTTATTGAACATGAACGTCCTGTTGGCCAATGCCCAGGATTACAATTTACAGACAATGAAAAGCTCAAAAGGTTAGGGTCTCTTAGATAGTGACTTAATCTTCTAAAAGATATCATGATCTTCTGGTTAGGCTAACCAAAGGGGTTGCTAGTATTAAGAAATCTGCTGCTTGTTGTTTTCGTCTGCCAAAGCAGAATCTGAATTGGGATGTGGAGATTTGTTGATAAATGCAGTGTTAATCACATTTCTTTTTATTTTTGTTTGCACCAATGCAGCATCTTGTTGGAATTGTTCACATGATTTCCTTTTTCTTCTTCAGACACATGCAAGCATGTGTAAAGTTAATATTTGTTCAATCTTTAATTTCCCCTTTATTTTTGTAAACGTAAGATCTTAGGTAACACGATGAAAGATGCTTCTACATTGATGCTGTATTCTGTCATGAAGAATATCAAAGGTCTCGGCTATGATGTTAAGGTATTCTTTTGAATATAAATAGATATTGGTGGATAACTATTATGCCTAACATCTTTGTTGACAATTGATTTTACTGTGCAGAATTGAATGTGTATGCTACCTTAAATTTTTAAATGATATATATTTTGCTTCCCCTCGTAGCTCAGTGAAATTTTCTACTGACAAGCGACGCCATCAATACCCTCTGAAAGACTGGAACTTTTTATCTTCATGTTAATGATTTCTGTCAATGAAATCAGTAGGACCTCTTCCCCTTTTTTTTTTAATTAGACTCCTGAATCAAAGATTTTGAAGTTTGTTTATCCTGGGGTGATTTTCCAAAATCTCAAATGTTCGACACGCATGTGCTTGCATTATGCTTTAGTAACTCATGCATACGCCGGAATATAAATTGGAAGTCTGGGAACTTCCTCACAATTTTCTAGCCTCATTTTCAATCAGTTTCAGTTGGTACTACTCAAGGCTTGAAAGTTGACATCTGACGAGATATGTGTTGTTTGCGCCTGTACATTAATTTTATTGTCACCCAAAACAAATTTAACCAATATTATTTGGTTGTTGATATTTAATAGAGAACTAGTTTGTGCTAGGAACTTTAGGCCCTTGTCCTATTGCTTATGGGAAAGCTACTGATATGAATTTCCGAATGATGTTTTCGTAATGCATAACAGTTTAAAGCTTTTAATCCTATTGCTTTATATGGTACAGATATATGCCCTTGCAGACGGTGGTGCACTAGCCACCTGGAGAGAACTCGTACGTCAAGTCTCAATTGTAGCTCCTGAAAGATATAAATATATTGATTGGTCAATGTACGTCCACTCACTCGTCTACTTATTTATGTTTAATCGAGATCCTTATGATTACTACTCTGTATTGGCTAATTTACTACTATTATAGCGAGCTTGATGTGAGTAAGAGTGATTCTCTCTCATATTTGCAGATTTGAAGGAGTCATTGTTGACTCTCTCGAATCAAAGATTGCCATTTCCAGGTACATCAGAAGTCCCAAACATTCTGGAGTTCTATTACTTTTCCGTATATGCATTGAAAGTGGTTTGTTGTTAGGTTATTTTGCTTCCCATCTTATCAGGTGGTATGCTTCTGCTTTTCATTGTATAACTTTTCTGTTTGTGTCACAGATCCTTCTTCTGCATGATTATTATGTTTGGTGACTGCCACAAGATCTAAATACTTGAAATAATTCAATTTGAAATTTGAATTTTACCTAATGTGCCACTTTATTTTCGTTTGCCCGAAATCGGATTTATTAGTTCATTTTAATACCAAGTTTATACTCGCTTCCATAACCATAGAAATTTGTTTTGGAAGAGCGTTCAATAGCGTTTTAATCTATGCTCAATCTTCGATACATTATCATGATCCCATAAGATGAGAGGTTCTCTGAACCTCAGTAGAGCACAACGAATGAACACTCTCACCACCATTGACATTCCTTTTTGTCCACCGCCTTTTAAGCATATTTTGTTTCTATAGTATCATCTGAGATTTATTAATATTTGTTATTTTATTGCTATAATTTGTGAGTTTTATACTAATGCAGCCTCATGCAAGAGCCATTCTGCTCTGTGAAACTCATATGGATTATCCAGGAGGATACTCTTGGCAATCGCTTACAGCTGTATAAAGACATGTCATGGGATCACCTCATTTCCAATTGGAAAAGTGCCTTTAGCAGGGCCGATGTTGTAATATTTCCAGACTTTTCTTTTCCAGTAAGTTGCTCGTTCTTGTAATTCTATTATGTGTATAGATCTGATTGAAGTGCTGGAAATAGGCATGTTCTCAGTTATTTATTGTACCATTTGTTGTATCAGATGTTATATAGTCTGCTTGACAGTGGAAACTTCTTTGTGATTCCTGGATCACCAGTTGATGTATGGGCTGCAGAAAGCTATAGTAAGACTCATTCCAGATCCCAGCTGAGAAAGGAAAATCATTTTGGCGATGATGACCTGCTGATTGTAGTCTTTGGCAGCTCGTTATACTACTCTGAGCTAGCTTGGGATTATGCTGTGGCAATGCGTGATCTAGAATCTTTACTCCTCAAGTATGCCGGACATGGAGCTGTTGGGTTCTCATCCAAGTTTATCTTTCTAAGTGGAAATCCCAGTAAAGATTACAGTGATGCTTTACAGGTATCAACTGGAGCAAATTGCTTTCAAATGATTGTTTAGTCAAACAAATTAGTTCAAATTTGAGTGATTCCTCTTTTAACCGTAAATAGGAATTCTGACTGGTATTTTAAGCTACTCTGCTTCATTTATTCTATACGTGTGTGGTTCTTAGATGCTGTACTGATGGCTTGCGTGTAATATGAATTATGATTATGTAGTTTATTGCATATCATAATGCTTATTCTATAGCTTAATTTGCCAAATGCCAAATTCTGATCGTGAATTCCAGTTAATATTCCGTGTCTAAATTGTTTTTCATGACAGTCTAGTGAAATGGATCTTAACTCATGTGAGACAAGTAGTTGTTAATTTCGTGAAGGTTGTATAATCCATGATTGAGATTATTACATAAACATTAAACTGTTTCTCTGTGTAGGATGCTGCTATTCGCCTGAGACTAAATGAAGGATCGTTAAAGCATTATGGGATAAGTGGAGATGTAGATGGCATGATATTGATGGCTGATATAGCTCTGTATGCCTCTTCCCAAGATGAGCAGGAATTCCCGATGTTACTGACAAGAGCCATGTCTTTCGGTATTCCTATTGTTGCCTCGGATAATCATGTCATAAAAAATTATGTAAGCCCTCCACATTTTCTCAAAAGAGATATAATCATCGGAAATTTTTTTATCTTCGTCCCCTGAAATGACAGATTGTTGATGGAGTTCACGGGCTAATCTTTCCCAAAAATGACCCTGAAGCTCTGAAAAATGCTTTCTCTCTTCTGATTGATGAAGGACGGTTATCAAGATATGCACATACCATAGCATCCTCTGGAAGGTTGCATGCCAAGAACATGTTTGCTTCAGAATGCATCTCTGGTTATGCAAAACTGGTGGAGAACCTTGTTGATTTTCCATCAGACGTATTGTTACCAGGTAGTGCTGCTGATTTGAACCATAGCATTTGGGAGTGGAATCACTTCGAAGGGGGGGCTGATCAGGTTTCAATTAACTTGGAAAATCTGGATCTAGACGGTTCTTTTGGCATAAATTCTGGCATAGTTCATGACCTTGAGGTTGAAATGACAGAGTTCATTTCACTAAATAACATGTCCCGTAGTAATGGAAATTATCTAGAAGAGGATGTCCCAACTATGCTGGACTGGGATATTTTGATGGACGTGGAAAGAGAAGAGGAAGCCGAGATATCAGAAAGAGAGGAGGTACGGCAAATATTAACCACCTCCATCATTCCCCCCCCCCCCCCAACCTTTTCGGTTAATTCTTTAACTGAATCATCTTTCTTTTCTTTTCTGCGCTGTAGATTGAGGAGCGAATGGAGAAACCCATGGGCGAATGGGATGAAATCTATAAAAATGCTAAGAAATCTGATAAACTGAAGTTTGAAACTAATGAGAGGGATGAAGGTGAACTAGAAAGAACTGGGCAGCCGATATGCATTTATGAGATTTACAGTGGTGCTGGGGGTTGGCCATTCCTACACCATGGTTCATTGTACCGTGGCTTAAGTCTTGTAAGTCTCTCCTGGACCATTTTATTCATTTAGTGGGATCTGTTTCGTCTTTTCTCTCTAATCGATTCCACAAATAGCTTCTTTTGTTGATTCAAGTGTAATTACCGTGATCACTTCCAGATGTATTCGAATGATCATCTCTTTTTATGCTTTAAATATGGCATTTGAATGCTAAAATGTTTTTCCGTCAGTCTTCAAAGGCAAGAAGATTGAAGTCAGATGATGTGGATGCCGTTAGCCGACTTCCCATATTGAATAATACCTATTATCGCAATATCCTGTGTGAGACTGGAGGGATGTTTGCAATTGCTAACAGCATTGACGATATTCATAAGCGGCCTTGGATAGGATTTCAATCATGGCGTGCTGCTGGGAGGAAGGTTTGTATTTAATTGTCGGGAAAACTATGCTTTACTGTTAATCATAGTATTTGGAGGTAGAATTTCAAATGCATGATTGTCATTTGATTCTAACTATGATCTAAAGATGTTTCATTTTGTCCATCCCAGGTTTCCTTATCCAAAAAGGCTGAAGAGGCTTTAGAGAAGACGATACAAGAGAACCCTAAAGGAGATGTTATATACTTCTGGACATCTTTGGATATGAATGGTGGAATTGCTAGAAACAATGATCGGTTAACCTTTTGGTCGACGTGTGATATTATGAATGCTGGAATGTGCAGGTGAGTCACTCCGATCATATGGTCGTTTTTCAGTTCATCAGTATATTTGAAATGTCTATTCTGGAGCCTTCTAAACGTACTAAACAACTGATGTTTTTCCAGAGGATGTCCTACATATTAGGCTCATATGCTTTGTTTGAAATGACCATTATAATTGTTTCTATAGGCCTTGTTGAGTAACTCAAAAAATAGATTACTTTTATCTCAAATTTCAGAACAGCCTTTGAAGATGCATTCCGTCGAATGTACGGTCTGCCTTCAAATATAGAAGCCCTACCTCCTATGGCTGAAGATGGAGGACACTGGGCGGCGCTTCACAGTTGGGTGATGCCTACCCCTTCTTTTTTGGAGTTCACAATGTTTGCCAGGTAATTGCTTAGCTGAGTACATTTTTTTTTTGTTCCTTTTACGACCGTGCATAAATAATTTCCTTAACTTTAATTTATTGGATCTGATCACGACACGGAAACTCCCAGGATGTTTGTGGACTCTCTTCATTGTATACACTCCAACTTGTCATTGAGTTGTTCGCTAGGCTTTTCGTCCCATGAGGTGTGAGCAATTGCTTACTTAAAAACATATCTCTCTCTCTCTCTCTCTCTCTCTCTCTCTCTCTCTCTCTCTCTCTCTCTCTCTCTCTCTCTCTCTCTCTCTCTCTCTCTCTCTCACATATGGTTTCTCCGACCAACAGAAGCAGCATTGCTACTGTAGAATTTTGGAGGCGTTGGTGAACGTGTGGGCCTACCACAGTGGGTGGAAGATGGTTTACGTGAGCCCTCAATCTGGTCAATTACAGGAACAACACCCTATCGAACAGCGTAAGGAGTTGATGTGGGCGAAATTCTTCAACTCGACCTTATTGAGGAGTATGGACGAGGACCTTGCAGAAGCAGCAGATGACGACGACCATCCTTATAGACCTTGGCTCTGGCCTTTAACGGGTGAGGTCTACTGGCAAGGGATATATGAAAGAGAAAGAGAAGACCGTTACAGGCTTAAAATGGACAAGAAGAGAAAAATCAAGGAGAAGTTGATCGATCGACTGAAGCATGGTTATGCCCAGAAAACGTTAGGCTTATGATATGATAATATCCAAAAAGAGGAGACAGAATCAAAGATCCAGTTTTGGTTTGGTATTTGATAATATATATATATATATCTATATATATATATATATATATATATATATATAAGTTACTTATAGGAGCACAAGAGTACGGCAAATACTTAACCAGCCAGCGAGCCAAGGTGAGGGAGGCTGATAAAGGTTTGTTTCTCTCCTACCTCATTCCACTTCTAATAGAATCTTTCTAGTACTTAGCAGTTAGTTGCAGCAGCAGCAGCTCCTCTTCAGTAATTGATGGATGCAGCAGCGATTTTTATATGTTAACTCTTTTTTGTATGGGAGATAAATGTGCATATATCATTCGTTAATAGTTTGGTCTGACTGTCACTTCTTTTGATAGACATGACTGATGGGGTATTTAATTATTGGGGAAATTTCTTATCACTCTCATTTGAAGTTTATATTTTCTCTTAAATACTCCTTAAATTATTTTTTTCTGTCCAGTACCCATCTTGAAAAAGTTCCCTATTTAATACCCAAATGCATAAAAAGACGAAAATAACATTACTTTAAACATTGAGAAATGCTTTTAGCTAATTATACCACTTGTGGCAAGTATTATGCCAATAAAATATGTTATTCTACCAAAAAATAAATACTTAATTCTACCAATAACCACATATATTATACCAAATGTTCCTTATATTATACAATAAGAGTATTATACCAACTGTTATCACTATTGTAAACAAATAATGCGATTGTAATTTTATTAGACAAAGTGATTTTTGCACATTACACCACGAAAGATCATAATTATACCAACAAAGCAAACAATAAACCAACAAAATATGCAAATAACTATACCAGTAAAATATTATACCAAAAAACATATGTATTACTCCCTCCGTCCCAGCAACTTTATCACATAAGTTACTGAACACGCAAATTAAGGTGGCATTATTATAATAATATAAGTACAATGAAAAGGTAAAAAGTGTATATTTTGACACGTCTTTTAAGGATATTTAATATTATTATATTGATTGTTTGTGATAATTTTTTTTTGATAAATAAGGAAAGGTGATAAAATTATTGAGACGCCCGAAATGAAAAAGTGTGATAACATTAGCGGGACGGAGGGAGTATGTTTTTACTTCCTCATCCAATTTCTGACAACTATGCCAAAAAGGCGAGTATTATACCAACTATTTTAGCTATTGTACAAAAAATTACACTACATAATACTATACCCACAAACATGTTTTTAATAATACCAACAAATTATGATTAAATTTGCTTATAAATATGCCAACAAATGATGATTTTATACCAATAATTTCAGTTACTATACCAACAAATAACACTGATTGGTTTACATTTATTATACCGACAACGAACCTAATTATATTACTATAGTATTTATCATACCAACAAACAACTATTTTGCAAACACAACTATTTTTATATACAATATCGACTATACTAGTTATCATTTGCAAAGAAGGTGAATAATTGAGGTTATTCTGGTTATTTAACAGTAAATAATATGGTCCAAGCTTAACCCACCCGCAATAAGAGGGCGTGTAATCCAATTTCGGGCAGAAACTGCTGCCCGGTGGGTACGATGCAACATTATTTAAACCATGAGGAGTACCGTTAAAAAACCACGAGGGTTTATGTGCATTTCGGCGAAACCACGAGGGGGTTATATGCATTTTAGCCTTTTTTAGATTAAAGCATCTAATATCCAATTAGTCGATATTTAATTAAAGTTTTTCTTGGTAAAATAAGTCGGAATAATAAATGTGTTTGTTGGTATAATAGCTATTTTAGTCGGTATAATAGAAATATGATATTGTTTAGTAGATATTGTTTACTAAACAGTGAGTTTGTCAAAAAAAATCCATCTTGTTACTAAAATAAAATGAATACATGGTATAATAATCATAGTTTTTGGTACGGCTGTTTGTTGGTCAAATAATCACTACTTATCCTATAATCGCAGCATTTGTTGGTAATTGATCACTTCATTTGATTAGAATTTATTGGTGTAATAAAATGATCTGGTGGAATAATATTATTTAGTGTGTTGACTATAAAAGGTGAAGATGTTGGTATAATAATGATTCTTGTTGGTATAATAGCAAGAATTCGAAATAAAATGATAAATTATAAATTAGAGCTGTTGGTATAAAAATATTAATCTTGTTAGTATAATTGGGTCCTTTGTTGGTACAATAATAGTCAAACAATAGTTTAGTATTTGTTAGTACAGTAAACCTCTATAAATTAATACTTTATAAATTAATAAACTCTCTAAAATAAAAAAATCTTCCGGTCCCAACTTGGTCATTTGTAAAAAAATCATCAAATTCGATAAGATAATAATATCATAATTTTCGGAAAATCCCTTTATAAATATTAGGTCCCATTAAAACTCTAAAATCATGAAAGTTACAATTATAAATTATGGTAAATGCTAAAATAAGAATCTTTTGTTACTATATTTTCTTAAATTTTAATCTATTTGGATTTCATCCCTAACTTTTTTAATTGTTGTCAGTAGTTCCGATTTCGAGTTCTCTAACTGCAACAAAAAACTGTGAAGGGTTGCTGTCACCATTTTGTGTCGCTTAATATCCCCACCCTTCTAAAAGTTTGCTGAACGATATTCCAATGATATCCTGAGAGCATTTGATTTTGTACATTGACTAACAAACAAACGATATTTTTCATAATCATAAATCCACACTTGTATATCGTTTTGAGTACATGAATATAATTAATGAAACATATTTGAATTCATTTATCGTCAATACATTCTAAATTTGTTGAATTTAAAGATTCTCTCTTTTAATTAAGAAAATATTAATTTATCAAATATTAATATCTCTCTAAATTAATAAAATTTCATGGTCATGATGTTATTAATTTATAGAGGTTTTACTGTATAATGATTAAAATAGTTGGTATAATTACGTGTTATATTGGTATAAAATTGTAAAACAATTGTTCAATATTTCTTGGTATAAGCAAAACGGTTGGTATAAATTCAGTATTTGTTGGTATTTCTAGGGAAAATTTTTTATTAGTATTTGTTGGTATAATACACACGTTTGATGGTATAATATTATTAGTGTACTGTTGGTACGTACAATAGTTAAAATAGCTGGTATTATATCGACTTTTGTTGGTATAATAGTCACAATTTGGATGGAGTTGTAATACTATAATAAATGAGTTTATTGGTATAATAGGTGAAGCTATTGGTATAATTATTTGAATATTTTGTTGTATACCGTAATGTATAATAACGAAATAGGTGTTATAATTTCCACGGTTTCTGGTATAATTCCAAAAATTAGTTGGTATAATGTCCAGGGTCTAATTTCCACAATCTAGTAAAATTGCAAAAATTATATGGTATAATATCAAATTATGCTATATAAAATTAAAATAACGTTATTTACTGATATAATAACCAAAATAGATGATATAATTTTCACAATTTTGGTATAACTGAAAATTAGTTGGCATAGTGTCCAATTTTAATAACATTAGTTATTGGTATGATTACGAAAAGAGGGTATAATTTCCATAATTTCTGGTATAATCGCAACAATTAGTTGGTATAATGTCCAATTTTATTGTAAAAAATTTAAATAACTTTATTTATTGGTACAATAACGAAAATAGACCACCAATTTCTGAATTACGAAAATTAGTTGGTATAATGTCCAATTTTACTACATAAAATTAAAATAACGTTATTTATTGGTGTAATAACGAAAATACATGGTATAATTTTCATAATTTCTGTTATAATTGCAACATTTAGTTGGTACAATGTCCAATTTTGTTGTATAAAATTAAAATAACATTATTTATTTTGTATAATAACGAAAACAGATCGTATAATTTCCGGTATAATTGCAAAATTAGTTGGTATAACGTTCAATTTTGTTGTATAAAATTATAATTTTATTTGTTGGTATAATATCGGAAATAATTGGCAGTTGGTATAATAACGAGTTTTGTTGGTGTAATTCATGTGAACATAATTTATCCAGCTTTTTTGAAGTGTGAGACAGGGTTATTTTCGTCTTTTTAACGCTAAAAAGACCATTTTAGGTAATGAACAGGCAGAAATTATAAAATTGTTACTAATAAGGAAGAAATAATCCGTGGGTAAGAGAATCGGTACTAATAAGAAATAAATAATTCGTGGGGTATTTAAGAGGAGTTTAAAACCCAAAGGGGACTACTTATAAGGAATTTCCCTTTTATTTTTGTAAACGATTTCGAGTAAAACAATATATGGTAAAATATTTAGGGTAAATTCCTTAGCAGTACCTTTCAAAGTTTAAACTTTCTGTTAAATACCCCTGAAATTATTTATTCCTGATCGGCTCATCTGTGAAAAGTTTCCTGTTTAATACCCCAAACAATGACGGAAATAACCTTTCTTTACAATTTCAAAACAATTTTCGGATTATTATATCATAAGACGTGAGTATTCTACCAACAAAAAATGTTATTATACCACCAAAGAAATACACTATTCTACTAATAGACATAGTTATTATGCCAAAACCGGAAATTATCATACCTAGTTACATTTAAGAGTATTATACCAATAGATGTCAAAATTATACTAAGAAATAATATAATTATAGATTTATCATAAGAATTGATCTTTCCACATTATACCAACAAAGACGACAATTATACCATCAAAATCCGAAATTTCACAAACAAAATATTCAAAAAATTATACCGCATGTTATAAACATTATACGAGTAAATAATGTAATTTTAATTTATTGTTAAATCTGAAATGCGCAAATTATACCACAAAGACCGCCAATTATACCAACAAAATTGAAAATTTCACCATAAAAATATTCTGATAATTATACCAGTAGATCGTAAGATTATACCAATTATTACATTATGTTTTTTAATCCAATTATACTAACATAAGCTGATATTATACCAACTCTTCCAGCTATTGTACTTAAAAACACTATATATGGAATTAGTACCGTCAGTTTGGCCAGTGCCCCGGGGGCCGGGGTGCAATTTTTTAGGCCCGCCAAGGACCGGGACTGAACGAGCCAGTCCGCGCGCCAGCCCGTCAGTTTTTTAATTATATATATTATATATTATATTTAAAATATATTAATTAACTACATATATTAATAAATATATAATTATAAGTTGGTTATCCGTAATTTATTAATAAATACCTTAACTAAAAAGTACATAATAAATTAAAGTATAAAGTTAAAAATAAAAAAAAATTGAAAAAAAAATTCTAAGCGGGCGGGCCTGGCCCGGCCTATTGACTTGGAATTATACTAGCAGAGATCAACATTATACCAACAAATCAACTAATTATACCAAAAAGAATTAGGTTGCGTTTGGATTGATGTATTTGAATTGAAATCCGTGATTTGAAATTATGAATTCTGAAATCCAAATTTTAAATCCAAATCCACCGTTTGGCAAACGTTAGGATTTCGAAAATCCGAATTTCAAAATGTCCTCGAGCTCTCGAGCCGGCTTGAGCCATCGGTCATCGAGCTCGAGCAGGCTCATCGAGTTCGCGAGCCGACTTGACTCATCGGTCGTCGAGTTCGCAAGCCGGCTCGACTCATCGGTCGTCGAGCTCGAGCGGGCTCGTCGAGCTCGCGAGTTGACTTGACTCATGTCGTCGAGCTCGTCGGCCGACTCGACTCGTCGTTCGTCGAGCTCGCGGGTCGGCTCGACTCATCGTTTATCAATAATAATAAGAATAATAATTTAAGAAAATAATCACGGCAAGATTTGGTATTTCGAAAACTGACCGTTTCCGATCGAATTTCAAATCCATCAAAATACAAGCGCTCGGATTCTCCTCGGATTTGGATGAAATCGAAATCCAAATCCGAGCGGTTGCCAAACGGGTTATTTGAATGAAATTCGGATTTCAAATCGAAATCCCCCAATCCAAACGTAGCATAACGGAATTTTACAATTATAGGTGGAAATCATACAGAAATACACACTAATTGTACCACGAAAACCTCAATAAAATTATACCACGTGTTATCAGCATTATACCAGTAAATAATATAATTTTAATTTATTGTTAAATATGAGATGCGCAAATTATACCACAAAGACAGACAATTATACCAAGAAACTCGAAAATTTCACCATAAAAATATTCTGAAATTATACGAGTAGAGCGTAATATTATACCAACAAACCAATTTACATTATGATTTTCAGTCCAATTTCTGACAATTATACTAACAGAAGCTGATATTATACCAACTGTTTCAGCTATTGTACTTAAAAACACTAGATATGGAATTATACTAACATATATCAGCATTGTACCGTTAAATTACCAAACAAATATTCGATTAAATACCTATTGATTTCACTATATTGGATGCACAATTTATCATATTATTATAACATAATGTTCTTAAAAAAAGAATTATGATGGACTAATGTTTAATATTTCTAATATTATGAACCACGATTAGCATAATACTTAAGAATGAGAATACCATCAAATCGAGACAAATTATGCAAATAAATAGTTCTAATACCATTATATTTTTTCACACATTCCTCCAAATATGATATAAAATTAAAGAATATCTTATAACTCCTATCATCAAAGGATTGATATGTACGTATGTAATCTTCACTGAAGAATGTTTCGATTTGGTTGAAGTAAGATCATCACCAGGCATGACCAATAAGCAACCAGCAGCATAAAGAACATGAACATTATTAACCATTAGAGTCTCTATATCCGTATAAAACCACTTTCATAAATTTTATCATATAATAAGTTTTTATCTAGTCTAATTCCTTTTATCATCAAGTAAAGGGATTGCATGACCTAAAGTATATGATATCATATATCAATTTTTTATCTAGTCTAATTCCTTTATCATCAAATAAAGGGATCGCAGGATTATGTGATGTATCGTAGGATGATGGAAATATTAAACTGTCCATCATAATTCTTTTTTTAAGGAAATGAACATTAATAGTATAATACTATGATAAATTGTGCATCCAATATAGTGAAATAAGTAGGTATTAATCGAATATTTGTTTGGTAATATTCGCCTTTGTTGGTGCAATAATCGGCTTTATTGGTGCAATATTGATGTCTGTTAGTATAATTCCGTATATAATGTTTTTAAGTACAATAGCTGAAACAGTTGGTATAATATCAGCTTCTGTTAGTATAATTGTCAGAAATTGGATTGAAAAATTATAGTGTAATAAATTGGTTTCTTGGTATAATATTACGCTCTACTGGTATAATTTCAGAATATTTTTATGGTGAAATTTACGAGTTTGTTGGTATAATTTGAGGTCTTTGTGGTATAATTTGAGTATTTCAGATTTAACTATAAATTAAAATTACATTATTTACTGCTAATGTTGATAACATGTGGTATAATTTTATTGAGATTTTCGTGGTATTAATTAGTTGGTATTTCGGTACGATTTCCACCTATAATGGTATACTGTAGTTCCAGTGTATAACTAAAGCAGTTGGTATAATGTGGCTTTTGTTGGTAAAATATTTCCTTGATTTGGTGTAATATATGTCTTCTGTGGTATACTTTAGTTCGAGTATATAGCTTAAACGATTGGTATAATTCCTTCCTTTGTTGGTAAAATGTTTCCTTTTAATGGTATAATATTTGTCTTCCGTGGTATACTGTAATTCGAGTATAAGAACTATAACAGTGGGTACAATATCGGCCTTTATTGGTATAATAGCTAGAAATTGGAGGGAAAAATAAAATTTTAATAAATGACTTTGTTGGTACAATATTTACTTTTGTTGGTATAATAACTACCTTTCGTTCTATACTGCACTTCGAGTAGAATAACCGAAATAGTTGGTATAATGTCGGCGTTTATTGGTATAACGGTTAGAATATATATGGAGATAATAATATAATAAATGACTTTCTTGGTATAATAGTTCCTTTTGTTGGTATAATATTTGTCGTGATATAGTAGTTCGAGTAGAATAACTGAAACTGTTGGTATAATGTCGGCCTTTACTGTATAACATTTAGAAATTGGATGGAAAATAATAATATAATAAATGACTTTGTTGGTATAATATTTCTCTGTTGGTTTACTTTTTATCTTCCGTGGTATTTTTCTTCGAGAAGAATAACTACGACAGTTGGTACAATGTCGACCTTGACCGGAAAGTTAATAATATAATAAATGACTTTGTTGGTATAGTATTTCTTTTTGTTGGTATAATTTTTGTCTTTCGTGGTACAGTGTGCATATCTTAATTCGTTTATAAAATAATAATAACACTATTTGTTGGTATAATACTGATAACAATTGGTATAATAATCGTAAATTTAACTTGTATAATAAAGAGAACAATAGCATAATCTCCGTTTTTATTGGTAGAATTATCCCTTTAAAATTGAGTATAATTACTTGTTGTGGTGGTACGATTTTGACATGTGATATAATAATCTGGAAGTTTTTTAAATCATTGAAGAAGGGTTATTATCGTTTAGGCATTTGGGGTATTAAACAGGAAACTTTTCACAAATGGGTACTGATCAGGAATAAATAATTTCAGGGGTATTTAAGAGGAAGTTTAATATTTGAAAGGTACTGATAAGAATTTACCCAAATATTTAACCATCACCAGCCTATATATCCTCCCTATCCTTCGCCAGTGCAGCTATTTATTATTGTACGTTGAGCTGAAGAACATATTCAAGTAACGAGCGCGGCGCCACTGAATCTAAAGGGCACCTTTTCACCATTTTACATGTCTAAAGTTTCCCGAAAGCCTTTCTATATGTGACCATAACAATGTCCCCAGCGAAAATCTTGGCCTCTCCTCCTCCTCCTCCTCCTCCACCTTGAACGTTCTCAAGGTCTTCGTGGATGGCAGAAGCTCCTCGTCTTGGATAACATTAATAATGTCGCCTCCAATCTCATGCCTTACTTTTTCGAGCATATCCACATTTACTTTCTGCCCAGACGTGTCCTTTACATAGAACGTTCCTACCGCTTTATCACCACGAGTACCAATCTCAACCCTAGATATCGACAAACCATTCTCCCGAAAAACCCGAGTGATCTCCGACAACAGCCCATCTCTGTCACGGGCGCATATATCTACTCTCAATCCCTATTGGAAACATCAATTCATTAATTACACAACATAAATATATATATAACTAAATGTAATTTTCCGTACGTGTGAAGCTCTTCTTTCTATGGCGGCGACCAAACATTGGATCACCTTATGCTTCTCCTCTTCCGTCTCTATTGGGTGCCCGTCCTTATGCTTCACGTAATACTCCTAACAATGCGACATGTTACGTTTATGTAAAATTTATAGCACTTCACTACAACTATTACAAATAGGGCAAGTACCTGGTAAGCCGTGGATCCAGTGGAAGTAATGGAGGCATGATAGACGACATAATCCATATCGGTCATTGTGCAAACCGTGTCGAATAACAGCTTGGGTCGGTCCCTACTCCTCACCGTAATCACAGAGTACTCCTCTCTACAATACCCAATCCTCACTTGTGGAGGATGAGTACGAGTCCCCCCGTCAATCTGCTGTTGTTGTTGTTGTTGCTGCTGCTGTTGCTTTTTGACGATAATACCCCCCACCAGATGATTATGACGATAGTAGTAGTCTCTTCCTCCTCCTACGCTAACCATATCATCATCAAAATCACCATCGTCGATCTTACAATTATTATTATTATTATTATTATTATTATTATTATTATTATTGTTATTGTTATTATGGTCATAGTCGCAACAATAATCGGCTGCCATGAGTTGGTGGAGCCGCCTCTCGGCGTGGGTGGTTCGGCCAGACAGCCTAACGCACCATCTCTCGTCCCCATAGTGATGGGCCTCGGCCACGTTCTCGAGATGGGCTTGGACCTCAGCCGCCCTGCACGGATCCATGGACGATGATTCTATGTATATGATGCAAGCCACTCGGGACTTGTGGGTCCAAGCAACGGCTGCAGAGACATGGCACCTAAGCTCTGTTAGGACGGCCATCATCTCCGACATCATCCCCGGGCGGTCGATTCCCGTCATCTCTATCGCCATGTGTCCGCTAACTACGTGCCCGGGCCGAGCTTCTGGAGGCGTTCTCGGCCATGTCGGCTCGTCCTTTGATACTTTCCTAATCGCACAGATTCCCTGTAATCAGGGTTAATTAGTTATTTATTTCTTACTTCTGAACCAAAAAACAGGGTCGGTTTGGTATGCGAACCGACAACCACTGCAGTTTTTTTTGTTATTTCCCTGTAATCACCCTTAACAACGTTTATTTATAAACAGAAAGGGTATAACGAACCAACTTCTTGAATGTAATGTATGAGGCTTTCATCGGTCACCTTGTGCCGCCGCTGATCCGTCACGTGGAAAACTGTCGAAAACATTTTTATTTATACATAATCAAAAAATCAATAACGAATTCATTAATGGTAAACATTACATCAAAATTTATTACCATCCATCACCCAGCCACCGTCTGAAGAAATGTATGATTTGGAAATTAGGAGGTCAAGATCGGTGAGAACTTGGACCATTTCCAGAAGCATCCCTTGTTTGTTCGCGCTGTCAACCTATGACATCAAGAAAATTAAACTACGTAAATATCGTAATTAGAATATAATGATTTTGAATCTATATAAAATGATAACAATATATAAAAAACTTGAATTTAATGTCTGTCGTCTCCTTTGAAAGCAACCGTACCTTTACAAGAGTACAATCTGGATGGGTATCGTTGTCAATACAAACCCTGCGATAGGAAAAACCACAAGAACATATAATTACATGAAATGAAATATTGATATTAAATGAATGAACTCAAACCTCGGTGGATGTATTCTTTCCATCAGTACTTCAATTTCTGGGTCATTGTACGGTCTGTATGTAAAATTCATCTCATAAACTTTTCTCTCAGGTGCAAATATATGTCTTAATGATTGGAGAGAGTGATGATTTATATAGGCATACCCCAAAAGAAAAAAAAAAAGACGTGTTTTTGTGGAACTTTTGAGAGAGAGAGAGAGAGAGAGAGAGAGAGAGAGAGAGAAGATACGGAGAACGGTGTGCTTCAATATTTTCTTGTACTTTACGTGATTAGAAACCGACAGCTAGCAGAAACAAACTCTATCGACACATCTTCTAACAGATTGGGATAAGATCTCTTCAATTAACAAAAGATCCATTTGAATTTTCTAACTTTTTTTTTCTTATAAAGCTATGCATCATATTTTTTTTTAAAAAAAAAAACAAGCACATTTCAAGAAAGCGCGTGAATTACTTAACGATCGTAGAAAACGGGTTTTTATTTTGGCGAGCGAGAAGAGTTTTTGATTTTTTATTTTATACTCTTTTGATTGAATATGCTTTGCTCGGATTCATGAAAATAAAAACGGAAAGAATGGTAATATATGGCGTGGCATTGGCGGCGGCTCGAACGTGGTGGAGTTGACTCGTGATCTGTCTTTATTGTGTTATAAAAAGAAGTATTAAAAAAATATGAAATCTCAAGGTTACGAATCATTTTCGGGACGCTTCGTTTCTTCAATCACGTAAAGTTGTGCTAGGGAAAGGGAAATCTAAGTTTTAAATGGATCTCAAAATTTTTGAAGCAATCCAACTTTGTTTCAAAACATTTGATAATGGCCTAAATAAAATAATTGAAAATGCATGTGGCTAGTGCTGCATATTTTACATCTCATATAGGATTCTGTAATTAGAATGATTTTACTAATCCTAAATAAAAATAGGTCTGTTGTGGGAACAGTTAAACAAATTTGGACAAAACGTGTCTAAGAAATGCGACTTCGCGTTTCACAGATGCGGTGAGGCGTCTAATATATGTGACCTTTTAGCCTTATGATCGGGATTTTCTTCTTTGGGCTCGTCGCGGTTATAGGCCTACGCTTTTAGCCCATGCAAAGATCTCCACGCTTAATAGATGCGACGAGGCGTTTAAGAGCATCCTCACTGGGACCCAAAAACCCAGTGGAGTAAAAGTACTCCAACCATACCTCTGTTAGGAAAAGGTGTGAATGAAATTAATACTAAGAGGTATATTTGAAAAGGTGTGTACTAATTAAGCAAAAAGTATATAGGAATTACTTAACATAAAGATGCATTTCTTCATGAGTAGACACATGCAAAATGACATTTCTCTTGGTAATGAAAACATACACCTATAAATACCCCACATGAGTTAGCATTAAAATCATTCAAAAAAAAGTATTCAAAATTACTCTACATTGCACTCATAGCATTCGTGTTCTTGTTAGTCCCAAAGCAAGAGTATTTGTTCGCCGAAGTTTGGCGTATTTAAGATACTGCTATATTCCAAACGTAAGTCGTTGTATCTCGGAGGCGTTTACCGTAAACCGTGGGTATTAGCGGGGTAATTTCGTCTTCAAGAGAGCGTGTACAACGTGCCTCGACTTGTGATTTGTTCACACCGTTATCGTTGAAATTTATTTGTGCTTTCGCTTGAAGTTAAGGGCATTGACCGACGGAGAACAACAATTGAAGACGAAATTTGATCTTCCATTTACTGTTGGTCAGACGCAAGCTGCTCATCGATTGCTCAAGTGAGGGACATAACATTTGACGACGAGATCAATACGCAAAGCAAGCAGGTCACGACCATAATTTGCGAAGCAAGCTGCTCAAAGGGAATCGCAGCAGTTAAAGCAAAAGGACGCAAACTTATTTCTATATTTGAAGATATATTACGATGACAACCAACGATAATCAGAATGTGACGCCGTCGACCGCTCGCATCATTCCCATGGTGACAGACGCTCCTATGCATGGCGAACGACCGCCGAAATTCAGCGGCGCCGACTTCAAAAGGTGGAAACAAAAAATGTTGTTTTATCTTACAACTCTATCTCTTTCTCGATTTATTTCGGAGGACCCGATTTCCCGAAGATGAGACCGACGCTCAAAAGCGTGCGGCCTCGGATGCATGGCATCATAGTGATTTCTTGTGTGAAATTACATTTGAAACGGACTAGACGATTCTCTTTACAATGTCTATAGACCGATTGAAACGGCAAAGGAATTATGGAATTCTTTGGAGGTAAAGTACAAGTCGGAAGATGCGGGGATCAAGAATTTCTCGTCGGCAAATTCTTGAAGTACGTAATGGTCGACACCAAATCGGTAGTGAGTCAAGTGCAAGAAATTCATATTATTCTTCACGACTTGTCGTCGGAAAATTTAATCGTGAACGAGGCTTTTCAAGTGGCCGCAATAATTGAAAATTGCCGCCTATGTGGAAAGACTTCAAGAACTATCTTATGCATAAACGTAAGGAAATGCGACTTGAAGAGTTGATAGTTCGACTCCGGATTGAGGAAGACAACCGAAAATCCGAAGCAAAGGCGAAACGAAGTGAGTTCGAGGCTAAGGCAAATTTGGCCGAGCCAAGCTTCAACAAAAAGCGCAAGCAACCAACGGGTGGTAAGTCCATGGGTGGTAAGCAACCCCAAGCAAGCTTCAAGAAGTTTAAAGGAAGCTGCTATAATTGTGGTAATCTGGGCATCTTGCAAAAGAATGCCGTCTCCCAAAGAAAGTTAGAGAAAGCGCTCATATGGTCGAGAACAAATCAATTCATAATGATTTATCAGAGCAAGACCTCACCGCCGTGATCCAAGAAGTTAATTTGGTTGATAGTCCACGACGGAAGGAAGCTGGTCATGGGAAACTCTTCGACATCTGACGTCGTGGGGACAGGCAAGGTGGTGCTAAAAATGTCATCGGGCAAGGAACTAACGCTAACGGAAGTGCTGCATGTCCCAGACATCCGGAAGATTAGTCTTTGAATCTGATAAGTTTGTTTTGACTAAGAATGTATCTTCTTAGCTAAGGGGTACCTAAATGAGGGCCTTTTTAAGATGAATGTGATGATGTAATCCGCCAAGAGGCGAAGAATAAGAAAGTATTTCTTATTTGTTGGAGTGTTCTAATCTGTTGCATGATAGACTTGGATTTACCACAATTAAAAGATTGGTGAATCTAGATTTGATACCAAAAGTTAAAATCGATTCTCACAACAAGTGTGAAACTTGTGTTGAAGTGAAAATGGTAAAGGCACCGTTTAAGCCGGTGGCTAGAAGCACGGATCCACTCGAATTAATTCACACCGATATTTGTGATTTGAATTTGTGCAAACTCGAGGTGGAATGAAATACTTCGTAACATTTATTGATGATTGCACGAGGTATTGCTATGTCTACCTACTAAAAAGTAAAGGCGAAGCTTTAGATGATTTTAAGAAGTATAAAACAGAGGTCGAGAATCAACTCACTCGAAAATTTAAGGCGATTAGAAGCGATCGCGGAGGCGAGTATGTGGCCCCATTTGACGAAATATGCAAAGAGTCCGGTATTATTCAGCAAAAAACGGCGCCATACTCACCTCAATCTAACGGAATAGCTGAAAGAAAGAATCGAACTCTAAAGGAGATGACGAATGCTCTTCTAGTAAGCTCGGGTCTACCCCAAATTTGTGGGGGGAAGCGATTCTTTCAGCAAATTATATACTTAATAAAATACCACATAAAAATAGGGACGAAACGCCACATGAGCTATGGAAGGGACACAAGCCTACTTATAAATATTTAAAAGTGTGGGGGTGTTTGGCAAAGGTCGAAATACCAAAACCGAAACAGGTCAAGATAGGACGTAAAACTGTTGATTGTATATTCATCGGTTATGCTAACAATAGCAGTGCTTACCGATTTTCGGTGTCTAAATCGGAAAATTCAGAGTTCAATAATGGAATGACTATTGAATCTAGAAATGCGGTGTTTTTTGAGAATATATTTCCCCTTAAAAATAAGGAAAAGAGAACAGCCGACGAGGCCGAGCTACCTCATAAAGGTGAAGAAGAACCTAGGCGAAGTAAAATGTGGCGACCCTCACTTTCTAATACTAATCGTGGCGGATTTTCGCAACGTAAGTCGCAGAAGACCCGTCTAATAAAAACTTTTTCCAAAATAAAATATATTACAACTAGCATCGTCTACATCGTCATCACTACACAGGCCGCACCCCAAAATATCAAAAAGCTTAAAACCTAACGTCGCTCCACAGGTCGCATCCATGTACAGTCCTGCTCTCAAAAGTCCGTGGAGCACCGCCGTCAGCCCGCCTCAGCCGCGACGCGTATCAGCGTCGGGCTCGGTACCTACAACACGTAAACCCTGAGCTCCTCGCTCAGTAGGTGAAAATATGCATGATATGCAACGTGCGCTCGACCCAATTCCCAAACACCTCACAAATGCACGCTCGACTCGTCTCTACTCATCTCAACACTAACATATCTCACAACCTCATATCACATCACCTCACATCACATCCGAACCACGCTCGGATAACTCACGCTGGTAGCAAATACTGGTCGTCTACGCCAGACTGCCCTACCGGACCACTGGTAGCATATACTAGTCGCATACGCCAGGCCGACCTACCAGCCGTAACCACAAACTCTCAAACATCACATCACGTCATATCACACCCGATCCACACTCGGGTAACTCACACTGGTAGCAAATACTGGTCGTCTACGCCAGGCAGACCTACCAGACCACTGGTAGCATATACTGGTCGCATACGCCAGGGAGACCTACCGGGTCCTCATCACTCCACATCAGGGTCTCACTGGTAGCAAATACTGGTCGCTTACGCCAGGCTGCCCTACCAGACCACTGGTAGCATATACTGGTCGCTTACGCCAGGCAGACCTACCAGGTCCCTCACCTATACTGGTAGCAAATACTGGTCGTCTACGCCAGGCAGACCTACCAGACCACTGGTAGCATATACTGGTCGCATACGCCAGGCAGACCCACCAGTATTGGTCACAAACTCTTTCTACACCACTCGTATACACTACCCAGTACCACTGTTTCCGCGCAATCACCTCTTTCTACCCGACTCGTCGATATCCCTCTTGTTACCGTTCCGTGCGGTACACGACTTCCTCACATAGTCATGATATGCAAGTGTAGTGCACATGACAGGCATGTAATATACAAAAATGTTTAATACATAAAGCACGTAATCCATGGGATTCACAAAATCATATGATCACGTAATCACATAAGTATCATATAATAATACACACAACCGTTTACGTGTCGTAGGTGGTTTTCACCTACCTCACGTCCGAAGTTACGCTCTTGTTGTATATTCTTTCGCCACGACTACTGCGGACTGCCAGAATACTGTCGGAATGTTGCTCGACAACCCTCGGAACAACGGGAAACGAAGAATGCGAAATTACTCTACAAGCGATATAAAAATCTCAGATTCGTCGCTGAAATTTTGAAAATATGTAATAAATCGTACAAACATCGGAACAATCTGATTTCTACGGCTTTGAGAAGCTAAGGAAGTTATCTTTCAAATAGACCATATTTTACAAAATTCGGAGCAGCATAAGTACGTAAACGTAACAAATTACATAAGCTGCGCAGAGAAATATTTCTGCTAGTTATCAGCTTTGCAGCAGAAGTTCAAAAATTTGTAGCAATTCGAAGAAATGTCCAATTGAGGCGTTTTCAGCGACTATGGAAAGCTTAAAGTCTTAGCTTTCAAACGAATCAAATTCCATAAGAATCGGAGCACTATAGATAGGTCTAACTACCTAAACACGAAAGCTGCCCACTGATCTGGAAACAGCAGAAATTCCAGCTTCGTGCTGGCCACTTCAAAAATTCATAGAAAACAGAAAACTGACCCGATCGGATCGATTCAAACTGATCTGGAAAGCCCAAGAAGTTAGCTTTCAAGAGAACTTAGTTTCGACAAAATCCGAATACAATTGCTAGGTCAAAATCACCAAAAACGAAAGCTGCGCGAACAGTTTTTCCAGAACCAGCCATTCTCAGATTTCAGTTCGAAAGTCCAACTTCAAAAATACATATAAAATCGTAGCGACATCGGATCGAATCGATTCAAGAGGCTATGGAAAGCTGAAGAAATCAGCTTTCAAAGGAAATAAATTTTGAAACAATCTGAGCACAATAGCTAGGTCAAACGTTCTGAAAACAGCAGTTGCGCTCTGGTCTAAAACAGAAGAATTCCTGTTTTGGCTTGTCAACTTCAAAAATTCATAGAAAATCGAAGGATGGTCCGATTGAACCGATTCCAAAGCCTGTGAATAGCTTAATAACTTAGCTTTCAAAAGAAACCATTCGCAAAAGGGTTGGAACACATTATATAGGTCTAAAACCTGAATTACATAGGCTGCACGAACTCCTACTACCTATAACAGATAACAGCATGTACATGTGGCAAAAATGGAGAGTTTCGAACATACCTCCCCTTGTTACAACTCGGTTAGAACCTGAACTGAGCAATATCAGCTGAAGGAAATGAGTTTCTTCTTACGTGATGCTCCCTGTTTGTTTTAAAGATATTCTTCCAGTGATTGCTTTGTACTTATCGATATTATGATATGGAGGTGATAAGGGGTAAACGTGTATTTCCCTCATGCTTAAGGAACCCTTGGTTTAGTATCTAAATGGGCTTTAATATGTTATTTAAACATGGGCCCTTAGTATTTTATCATGGCTGATTTATTTATCAATAGGGATATTTAATGAGGGCCTATTCAAATATTTTCCGAACATTCTCACGGTTCCGACCCGAATTTTCTTCTTAGGATTTTACCTGAATTTTATTGTACAAATATTTCCTAATATTTTCTTTACTATTTATCCGTAATTCGTTATGGTAATCCCGTTTAAAAATTACGGGTATTACATAAAAGGACTAAGGTGCCGAAATCTTTTGGTCCTGATTTTACAATTTATATGGTAGAGGATGAACCATGAACTATTCGTGAAGCTTTGGCAAGTACAGAAGCACCTCTTTGGAAAGAAGCTATCAATAGTGAAATAGAATCCATTCTGTTAAATAATACATGTGAGTTAGTTGATCTCCCTCCGGGTTGCAAACCATTAGGATGCAAGTGGATCCTTAAAAGGAAATATAAGACGAATGGAACTATTGATAAGTATAAAGCCCGATTGGTGGTAAAAGGGTTTAAACAAACAGAGGGATACGATTTCTTTGATACGTATTCTCCAAATCACGTCTATACGTGTACTAATTGCGATTGCATCCTTGCATGACCTTGAAATTCATCAAATGGACGTGAAAACGGCCTTCCTAAATGGGGACCTCGAGGAAGAAATTTATATGGAACAGCCCGAGGGGTTCATTGCACCCGGAAAAGAGGCCAAGGTGTGTCGATTAGTTAAGTCTCTTTATGGACTAAAACAAGCACCTAAACAATGGCATGAGAAGTTTGACAAAACAATGTTATCAAATGGATTTAAAATCAATGAATGTGATAAGTGCGTCTACATTAAAGGTACCGCTGATTCATTTATAATCGTATGTCTGTACGTAGATGACATGTTGATCCTTGGGAAAAATAATAATTTAATTGCAAGTACCAAGAAGATGTTGAAAAAGAATTTCGACATAAAAGATATGGGAAACGTCGATGATATCTTAGGAATTAAAATCGCTAGGAACTCGGAAGGAATTGTTTTATCACAATCCCATTATGTTGAGAGTATCTTGAAGAGGTTCAATGCATTTGACAGACCTCCGGCAAAGACGCCTGTTGATTTAACTCAACATTTGGCTAAAAATCGAGTGAATCAGTTTCTCAACTAGAATATTCTCGAATAATAGGAGCTTAATGTACTTGATGAATTGTACACGTCCCGATATAGCCTATTCAGTGAGCAAACTAAGTAGGTTCACAAGCAACCCAAACGACGATCATTGGAGTGCGCTTACTCGAGTATTAGGGTACTTAAAGCACACTACGAGCTTGGGAATAACGTATACAAGATATCCCGCAGTGCTTGAGGGGTACTGTGATGCAAATTGGATATCAGATACAAACAACTCAAACAAGTGGCTTGGAAATCGTCTAAGCAACATGTATAGTTAGATCCACGATGGAGTCTGAGTTTGTAGCTCTAGATAAAGCCGGGGAAGAAGCTGAATGGCTTAGGAATTTCTTGAAAGATATTCCTTGTTGGAATAAACCGGTACCCGCCGTAATGATACATTGTGATAATCAATCGGCGATCGGAAGTGCACAAAGTAGTTCGTACAATGGTAAGTCTCGACATATACGTCGGAGACATAATACAGTAAGACAATTAATCTCGAATGGGGTTATTTCGGTTGACTATATAAAGTCAAAGGAAAACCTAGCGGATCCGCTTACTAAAGGCATAAATCGAGATCAAATGTACAAACTGGTTAGTGGAATGGGTTTAAAATCCACAACGTAAGAACAGTCTTAGCGGTAACCCAACCTTGAGAATCGGAGATCCCGAAACCTTGGTTCAATGGGAAATCGAAG
The DNA here is from genome assembly GCA_027422505.1 of Craterostigma plantagineum. Lineage (NCBI taxonomy): Eukaryota > Viridiplantae > Streptophyta > Magnoliopsida > Lamiales > Linderniaceae > Craterostigma > Craterostigma plantagineum. Next base: position 25,504,551 of record JAPQWV010000003.1, on the reverse strand, counting down.
TTTTGACGGTTCAGTGAAACACTTGAAAACTACACTCATTCCAAAGACCGGCAAGTGTGAAATCTGCGTAAGTCGTAAGGCTAAGTCTAGGACTTTTAATGATTCCTATACCTAAGGGTGAATTAAGGCAGTATACTTTTTATAGGAGAATCACCTTTGTAAGTGAATAAGTAAAATGGCCTCTTATAAACGAACACTTACTAAACCGAGATATGGTCCAAGGTCGAAATGGACACAACGTGAGAACAAGAAATTGTTAGAACTGTCATTGTGTGAGTATTGTTGTCTTGGTGCACACAAATGGCCGGTAGGTTCAAAGCATTGCGCTACTAACCGTACAGTGTATCCGATAATATTTCACTAAAGAAGATTCAAAGTCACAAGCTATCTTTCTTGATGCAATGATAGTTCGTCGGGACTTTCAAAAATTGTAAACATGCATTTATTTCATTCATGTGGGGATTGTTAGGAAAAGGTGTGACTGAAATTAATACTAAGAGGTATATTTGAGAAGGTGTACTAATTAAGCAAAAAGTATATAGGAATTACTTAACATAAAGATGCATTTCTTCATGAGTAGACACATGCAAAATGACACTTCTCTTGGTAATGAAAACCTACACCTATAAATACCCCACATGAGTTAGCATTAAATTCATTCAAAAGAAAGTATTCAAAATTACTCTACATTGCACTCATAGCATTCGTGTTCTTGTTAGTCCCAAAGCAAGAGTATTTGTTCGTCAAAGTTTGGCGTATTTGAGATACTGCTATATTCCAAACGTAAGTTGTTGTATCTCGGAGGCGTTTACCGTAAACCGTGGGTATTAGCGGTGTAATTTCGTCTTCAAGAGAGTGTGTATCACGTGCCTCGACTTGTGATTTATTCACACCGTTATCGTTGAAATTTATTTGTGCTTTCGCTCGAAGTTAAAGGCACTGACCGACGGAGAACAACAACCTCAAACGCAAACTCAAAATAAATTTTTCATCTTCTTTCTCCTATTTTAAACGCTGCGTTTTGAAATAGAATTTTCCAAACAATGATTTTAGTGTTTAAAAATTACAATACATATCATTTTTCAGGGAATTCTGGCCAGACAATGTTTGAAGCTTGCGTTTTGTTTTTCCTTGGTCAAGTGCCTTTTACAGACACAAGTAGTAGTTGCCTCGAATCTCTATCCATCACTTGTTGTAATGAAATTCATGTTTACATGTGTTTTAACACTTGTCGGGGGAGGTGTAACGATTTTCGTTCGTTGGAATACATAGTGGAATAGGTGATCTCAAGTGTCTTTATTTATTGTTATTTAGTTTGTTTTTTTTTTTTTGTTTATATAATAAAGAGGTGCATCCACAAAGAACTTATTGTATTGGAGAGAAAAAAAGAAAGAAACATCTAACTTGTCAATTCAGCAATAAAGAAAAACGATATTGCAATTATTCCTAATCAGCAACAGAACCAACGGCTAGCTAGCTTCCCTCCTCCGTCATCGCTCATTCTCAGCAACATGTGTCCTTGTTGTAAGAACGTTCAAAACCAAAGAAAACTCAGCATTAACGTTTCTCCTATAACCCCAAAACTGAACACAATCTCCTTCCATCAAACCCTTCTCCCTAACAACGTTCCCCCACTGGCGATTGACGACGGCCGCCTTGTGATAATCCCTTTGCCTTATATTCATCCGATATTCTCTCCTACAACCGCCGCCGCCGACGACGACGGCCATCTTCGCCTCCATGCCTTTAGAATTTTTGGCAGTTACTTCAGCCCTTTCTTCCTCGGTCAACGCTTCCAACAAAGCAACCGTGTTCGTAAAGCTTACTCGGCTCTGATGCTTGTCCACGTCACTCTTTGTAAGACTCTTCGTACCGAAAAGCTGCAAAGCTCTTCCGCCGCTGCGTTCGATGGCCTCCGTGATCGACGGCGGAAGACTCGCCGACGTAGCAGCAACTGTATGATCTTCTTCTTTCTTTTGACGCTTATTCTTTGTCGGTGATCTCCTTTTCTTATAATCCTCTTTCCTCGTTTCAGAATCTGCTTTCATGTGCATGCAATGTGTCACTGATATGTCATGTCCGAACAGTCTAAAGCTGCATTGATCGCAGCCCTTCTCTGCTTTTGCAGAATCGTCGTCAGAAATCTCACTTCCTCTCTTGCGATTTTTAACGATACCCATTTGCTTTGTTTTGTTTCGTTTCTATCGAATGATCAAATCTAAAAGAATGTTGCTTTTGTTTTACAATAAAATGAGAGGGTATTTATAGTGCTTATGTAGGGTTTTGTTGCTGCAATATTTTAGGTAACTTTCCTTAATTATGGGTAGAATTGTCGAATGGGTTTTGTTAGGGCAATATTTAGCGGGATTCCTTAAATATATGATTCTTTCCTTTTTTAAACGTATTTCGGTTCAAACGAAATAATAGAGAAGTTTAAAACAGAATTAACATGATTACTTATACGTTGTAAAATAAATTAGTTGATAAATAAATTAACAACACTTCTTACTTGAGCAAATACATATAATTTGCGTCAATTCATCATTTGAGCTAATTATTAGATATCTGGTCTAAGCCCTTAGAATCATTGTTAGCCTATTAACTTAGACCCACAAACTTTTCAAAGGTTTGTTTATACGCACCTCTTGTAAGGAGGACGATCAAGCGGGAAGTTTAAAGAAAAATAGTAATTTGGCACCTTCAATGCATGTGCCGTTGGAATTATACTATTAAAATTTTTTATATTTAATTTAAGTAGTATATATTTAATTTATAAATTTGTATTTAAGCTTAGTGAGTGGGTGGTTTCCTTTGAAATAATAGTTGGTGAATGGTTTTTGTTGAAGTTTACTATTTGTAGATTATGTTAAATAGAATAAATTATAGAGGCTTGGGCGTTAGTATAAATGTAATATACTATATCATAAAGGTTCGTCCTATGGATTCACATCGGAATTCGGATTATGAGTTTCAACTTCCATTATGCACCGTTTGGATTCCGCATTTTGATTTTCGGATTTCGCCCAAATCTTCCTTCTGGCAATCGCACCGATTTGAATTTCGTTTTCGTCCATATCCGAGAATGAGTTTTAATTATTAGAATACCCATAATAAATATATAAAAGAACTTGTGTATTTTTATAAATATTTTTTATGTTTTTTATATGAAAAAATATTGAGTGTCCTATTAAATTTATGAAATTATTATTTTTAATCGAAGTTAAATCATACTGTGGTCTAATTTGTAAAGTTGTAAATTTTATGGGTAATATTATAAATTCGGTAGAATAGTATATTGCAATAAGTTGCCTTTTGATTTTGAGAATTGGTTTACGGTTGGAGAAAAATTACTCAATTTTGAGTCTGGGAATGTTTTTGAGTTTGAGAATGGGTTTTTCTGTTAGAGATGGTCTAACGGTCAAGACATCCCGGTTTGATTTGCGCTGTATCTCTCATTCTTCCCCACTTCTTTTCTTTCATCTCTTCCTCTTCTAACTGTTATCACTTTCCGCCACCTTGCTCCGCTGCCGACTCTGCCGCGATAGACCAACGTTGTGACCCTCCAACATCACTCACACCCCTGTATCTCCCCATTGCTACCCGATTTCACCGTTCGTGGTCTAATTTCGGTTCTCGAGCTCTGCCACAGTTGCTTCCTCAGCCGACTACTGGATCATACCGAAGCCCGTCGAGGATGATTGCGACTTTAATACAATGATCTAACGCTAGTATTGATGTCGGGTAATATTAACCCGACATCGCCTCGGTGGCGTCGTGAAATACTTGAAGTATCTCATGTAAGCTGTTGCATGGGTCCCACATCTGTGGAAGTAACCGGATCGATGACTCTCTGTTTTCGGTAAAGAAGTCGGAGAGATGCTGTCGATATTCCATCGAGTCACACAACAACTTGTATGTGGAATTCCACCTGGTGGGTACGTCTAAACTAAACTTCTTAGTCGGAACATTCTCTCTAGCGCAAAAACGCTTCCACTTCTTCCATAAAGAAGGGTGCCGCATCAGGTAACTGATTGCGTAGCGTATAGGCTGCACTTGTTACTTTAAACTAACTAGCGCGTCTTGCACACAAAGCTTAAGTATGTGACAAAAACAACGCACGTGGAAAAGCCGTCCTCCGAGTGACGGTTGACAATAACCTTCAAACGTTCTATGCTCGCGTTGTTTGCGCTCGCATTGTCGAACAATACTGAAAATACTTTATTGAGTATCCTATACTTGGATAAGATACCCATAAGCTTGATTGCAATGTTGTGCGCCGTGTGCGCTTCATCGAACTCTCTATATGTGATCAAGCGATTTTGTATCGTCCACGAATCATCGATCCAATGGCATGTCAAGCCCATATACGATGAACATTGCCAATGATAGCTCCATATATCGGAGCTCGACATGTTAGTTCCTAAATTACCTCATATACTCGCTTAAGAGCGAGTACGGTCTTCCTCGTGTCCTGCGTAAGTGTATTCCGCGAAACTTTCTTCCCATGTGGGTTATATGCCATTTTGATCCAATGTTCATAGATCGGATCATCGGCAAACCGAAAGGGAAGATGCTTCGCGGCTACGAACTTCGCAAGCTCACGGCGCGCAACGTCTTCATTGTAATGAAACAAAGTCGTTGCGCTTCCGCTTCCGCCGGCCGGGCCCGAAGCGGACGAGTCCGTTCCGCCGAACATTTGAGTTTGATTTTTGTCCTATTCTAATTTAGTCGGGTGTTCCGAACGGAGATGAGAATTCATTGACCCATACTCCGCCCCCTTTCTAAAAGGATATTCATTACCACAGTTAGGGTTGGGAAATGGGGGTCGGGTTTCGGGTACTCGACCCGACCCGATCGGGTTTTGATCGGGGGTGAAAAGTCGGGTTTCATCGGGTATCGGGTTTAAACCCGATATCCGATGTTATAATTCGGGTCAGGTTTCGGGTAGCAATATGCTACCGAAAAACCCGATCGGGTACCCGACCCGATCATGTTAGTAAAAAAAATTACATGTCTGAAGACAGTGATGAGACAATGATGACGAAGGAAATTTGATGCCATCTGTTTGTAGTCTTTTGCCTTGAGTTTGCTCGATTGGCTCGTCGGGAATTTTGGGCCCTTTGATCTGTTTATTTCCCTTTCTATTCTACTCGTATTCTTCATGCAATTTCCATAGACTATGCTTTTTTTTATCGCTGGGCAGTTCAAGCCTGAAGATTGCGATATAATACGAGCTGATAAGATAGAGGCAGCATATAAACTCAATTCAAACCGCCCATAAAGGTCTCTAAGACCTTCGCACAGCTAGGACGAAGATGGTCAAGAAGATTTAGGTTTCGGATTCAATGGCGCTGCAGTTAAAAATAATTTAAGCTTATTTAATTGCTAAAATAAAAAAATAAAAAAAAAACAGGAAAAAACCCGACCTGACCCGCTGGTACCCGACGGGTTTTGGGTACCCGATTGTCGGGTATCCGAAATTTGATCGGATCGGGATCGGGTTTGGAATTCAGTACCCGATTTTGTCTGGTACCCGACCCAAAAAACCCGATACTCGAAATACCCGACCCGATCCCACCCCTAACCACAGTAGTTACAAATAGCTCACTAGTAGGTACCTTCTTGAAGTGTACCGCGAAGATGTCCGACTGTAGCCGCCGGCCGGTGCCGGTTTGCATAGGCACTTCCGCCTCCGTCTCCGTCGGCGCGGCTACTAGCTATCTCCCGGCGACGGTTCGCACGCGAACACGTCCTCGTTGAAGTCATCGCCGAGCACGCCAGCAAGATTCAACAGCATGTTCGGGCCATTTTGTTGGTAGTCATCTTGCGATGAACTACCAACAACTTGCTTCCCTTTGCTGCCCCTCGATCCACGAGAACCCCGTCGACCACCACGATCCATATAAAATACTACACACACGGGCACGAAAAATAGCGTGGGGGCGGGCGGTGCGGCATTGGGTGGTCGGGGTCGTGGCGTGGTGGTCGTTGAAAATTAGAGAGATTGAGAGTTAGCGAGAGAGTTGAAAGAGTTGTGTTTCTTTTGGATTTGAGTTGGGGGGGGGGGGGGGGGGGGGGGGGGGTTATAGAGAAAATGGCTAGCCGTTGTAACCGCCTGTTAGTCCGGTTAACCGGCAGTTACAACGGGTATTTTCTATTTCTTTTATGTTTTTAGTTCCAACGTGCGCCAACGTTCAAAATTTGAATTTTAAATGTTTTTTTAAATCCCGGCGGTTGGCGGTTGGTCGACCAATCGCCCCGTAGCCGGCGACGGTTGCCGGTTACGGTTGGTGCCGAACCGCGGTTCCGTAAGCGGCGGTTAACGGTTTTAGCTGCCGGTTACGGTTCATTTTGGGCATGTCTACTTTTTAATTCTTTTAGATCTCTCTCTTTTTTCAAAAATTCCCTTCGAGTTTCGGGTTCGTGTCCAAAATTTTGAATCGAAGGTCACAACCTCCTGAACGGACGGATACCTTTTACCCAAATCAGATTATCCACAGTAGCCTAATTTCACTTCATTGAGAATCATCCTCAATGTCAAAATTTGAATCTTCAGCATTAATAAACCCTAAAACTTTCCCAAAATAAGTCCATCGTAGCTGAAGTTTGAAAGCGATGAGCCCATCAAGTCTTCCACGGACCGTCACGCTTTGGTTTTTTCTCCTATTATATACTGTCTTAACCTCTCCAGGCACGGGTTCGGAGTTATCACTAGGTGAATCTCTCGTTGTTTGAGTCTCAAAGTTTGGAATACACTTTTGGCTGAACCAACCCAACATAATGTTGTTTGGTGTGGTTGAATTTGGATGATTTGTTTAATTTTAGTTCTAGAGAAGTTAGATAGATTTCTTCGCCTTTTCTTTTCTACTCAACATTCTGCTGGTCGGATGGTTAGCGTTTATGTTAATTATTTTATCAGTTCTTTTCGATGAAAATTGAATCCGTGGTGTAATGTTCTTGGCCGTTGTAGAGTACGAATTGAGGAAATCAATGATAATTGTGAGTAGTATTGGCGCTAAAAATTTAAAAATGCTGAGGAATGTTCATGACTCAAGGCAGCTTTGGAGAAGTGTGCAGTGTAACCACAAAATGCGCCTTCGCTAATAATTTGTTGTAATTGATCTGATTCTGCAGTTTTGTCGGAGCCCAAGACACTGGAAATAACCCCGAGCATTGTAGTTGGAGAATCTCCTGGTTTGAAGCCAGGAACTAAGGTGAAGTGTGCGAGAGTCCATATCCATGGGCTATCTAGAATCGAACACTGGAAAAGGTTTGCCAGTTCTGTGAAAGTGAAAGTCTCCGATGAAAACCCAAAGGGCCGTCCACCAAATGTTCACGTCTGTCTTCACAGGTGAGTGATTTAGTGGGGTTTAATGTGAGGCGTTACTACGATGTATATCTTATGCTATATAAGGTTGAGATTCTGCTTTGTCTTGAGTTGCATACTTCATGGCCGACACTTTTCTATTCTTTTATAATCATAGAGGTATATCTTTTACTTTGTTTAGTTTTGAAGGGGTTGAATTTGTGGTGGAATGCACAGGAATACCTCTCTAGGAATAGGGATGTGCCCAATGGACAAATGGGAGAAGCTTACTGATGGGTTATGGGTCAAATCAGTGTCTCCATTCTACAATGAAATTTTAGATATACGGATGGGAATGTCTTATTCGGAAGAACTTCAAGTTTTTCTGGATGAAGGTCTGTGACTATAAACCACATTTTGGTCTCTCTATATGCTCTGATACCCTGAAATTTCCTCAATTGAATCCACTTTTATTGGGTGATTGCAGAATTTTTTTGGTATCGGGCTGTGTTCCTGGTTTTGGGGATTTTGTTTCTGTGTCTGGCTTCATTTCTTAGCCAGTCTTTGGCCTTCTACTACAGCAGTGCAATGTCCTTAGGTGTACTTCTGCTGGTATTGATTGTCCTATTCCAGGTAAGTCTTGGCTTATGAGATTCTCTTTTAAAAATTTTGTCTTGAGATTTTGTTTTACATTTGTCATTGCCCATTGATGAAATTTATCGCATTTCTGACAGGGGATGAAAGTTCTTCCAACAGGTCGCAAGAGCTCGCTCGGGATATTCATATACTCATGTTTTGTATGTTTTCTTGACATGTTGTAGCAGCATTTTCTTTCTTTCTTTACCTCCTCTCAATTATGTTATCACTCAGGTTGGCTTTGGATCTTTTCTACTTCGCTACATACCAAGATTATTCAAGTCCCTTCTTATTGAAATCGGACTTCCCGAGGACATCTACTATCCTGTATGTAAGTTTCTTTTTACTAATATTCGTTCTTTCTCTCATAATTAGTGGTGTTCGGCGGGTTGGGGTTCCAGTTCAAAGCTTGGAACCGCCTGTACTGGAATTGTGACCGCTTAATGTTTCTAAAATCTAAATATCTCTCTCTCTCTCTCTCTCTATATATATATATATATTATATATATATACTAGAAAATTAAAATCGCGCACTAAGGCGCGATGAGAAGTGCCCATAATTTTCTCTAATAATCTAGTCAGATAATATGAATTTTAACAAAATAGTCTTTATAGGGGATAGTTTAGAAAACCAAAACTTTACATGAGATAGAAGTAAATTCAAAAAAAAATATAGAAAAATTAAGTGGTTATACTACGTCGACCAGCTCATGCACTATAATATAATTAAATGGATTTTTGAACCGTGAGCTCTTACAGTTTTCATGGTTCAATGTGTCTTAGACTAATTATGAATCTAAATTTTTGATCTCATTGGTACAATATGTGACCAGTGGTTCTGTTTCTAATATTTTTTATAATTGTGCTCCGAAAGTTTTTATTGAATATTACCATATGCTTTGAGCTCATTTTCTGGGCTCGAGCTCGTCGAGCTTTTGAGCTCAAAGCTCGAGCTCAAGCTTTTCAATAAGAATAAATAAAATATGAATAAAAAGTAAAAAATAAAAAAAATGAACCTGTTCATGAGCTTTCGAGCTCTTATATCTGGGCTGAAGCTCGAGCTCGTGCGACGAGCCGGCTCGGCTCATCTTTCAGGCCTAATTATCATGCAACTTCAGTTACGTCTAATTAACTTTTTGTACATGTTCCAACTTTAATGGTCTCACAACATGGTTGAAATTCGTTGTGTATAATTACTGGATGCGACGATGTTTTTATATTCCCATAAAATTATCTATCAATTAAAAAAGTAGTTTTATAATTGGAAAAGCTACTATTAAAAAATTTAAAAGCATTTATTGCTTTGCGTACAACTTTTGTTTCATAGTAAAACAATAAATTAAACCACTACTAATTATGCATTGTGGATGCAGTACGATAACTTTGTATTACTTTAGCTACTATTTTTCTTGATATGCAATGACAATTGACTAAAAACATATTTATAGGTTAAGTTATGGAATTTTAAACAATCAATTCCATGAAGAGATCTCAGTACGGTCCATTAAATGCATAGGAAGGTCCGGTTTGAAATTCAAATTTTCACAATTATCGTGATTAATTCATTTATCTGGTTAATATGATACAGTAAAACCTCTATAAATTAATAACACTGGGACCATGAAATTTTATTAATTTAGAGAGATATTAATATATCGATAAATTAATATTTTATTAATTAAAAGAGACTCTTTGAATTCAACAAATTTCATTTTGACGGTAAATGAATTCAAATATGTTTCATTAATTATATTCATGTACTCAAAACAATTACAAGTGTGAATTAGTGAAAAATATCGTTTCAAATTAGTAAAGATCAAGCTCTCTGAATATCATTGAAGCACCGTTCAACCAACTTTGAGAAGGGTGGGAATATTAAGCAATACAAAATTGCGACAACAACGCTTCACAATTTTTAGTTGCAGCTAGAGAACTTGACATCTGAAATTGACTGCAATTAAAAAAAGTTTGGGATGAAATCCAATTAAATTAAAATTTAAGAAAATCTAGTAACAAATAGATTCTTATTTTAGCAAATTACCATAATTTATAATTGTAATTTTTATGAATTATTAATTTAGAGTTTTAATGGGACCTAATATTTACAAAGGAATTTTCAAAAAAGTTATTATCTTATTATCTTATCGAATTTGATAATTTTTAACAAAGGCTCAGGTCGGGACCGGAAGATTTTATTATTTTAGAGAGGTTATTAATTTATCGAGTATTAATTTATAGAGGTTTTACTGTATATGTGGTTACTTAAAAGATTAGTTAAAATATTAATATTATACATATTAAACGATATCTATATTTTTCAAAAAAATATCATGAGCACAATATATATTAATACATACATTATATACAATTTCTAAGTGGATAGATGTAAATTGGGTAGAGAAGACATGTAGCCCTACACAACATATATTATATATAGGTAATACAAAATTGGTCTCAACACTCGTTATTCTCTTTCACAATATTTATATATTCTTTTAAAAGGTTAAGCATAATAGGATGGATAGCAATCATTACCCTATATGTATAGATTACAACCAAAATCACTATTCATATACCCATACACACTTATACGTATTAATATATAATACCAGCGATTGTTTTTAATACCCATTATTGTTTCATCATTCCTACTTAGATTACACACATAAATTTACATTGCACAGTTTTGTTATACTCCACATAATAACAGTTTGTTGTATGATTGGACGATCAAAATCAATGTATCAGATCAGACAACTTGTAATCTACTGCATATATGAATAACAGTTTCAATTTGTTGCAGGTGGCATTGTTTCTTTTGGCATTCCTCGCAGTCTCTGGTGCTGGACTCGGTTTCTGGGCAGTACGCAAACTTGTGCTCACAGAGGATGGATCCATTGATTCCTATACATCTAACTTCGTGGCTTGGTCTATTCGAACTGTTGCTTCTCTGCTCATCCTTCAGGTTATTTTACTAAGAACCAAGTCAAATGTCTCATTTGGGTGCTATATAACTGATGAGACAAACTGCAAATAAATATGCTACAGAGCTCTGTGGACCCCTTATTGGCTGCAGGAGCTTTGATTGGTGGAATAACTATTTCGTCATCCGTGAACATATTCATCCATTCAAACGCTCTTACTCGTGCTTACAGGTTACGCAGTTTTTCTGTATGCATACTCATTGGTCAAAAGCATTCTAAACGTCTTCATCACTACCGCGGTGTGTCATAATTATATTTGAATTTTGAACGTATTTCTCGTTTGAAAAGAAACATTTCTTTTATACGTGTCTCCATAACGCAAAAGTAATGGCAGATATCTTATCAGAGCAGAAATCCGTGGACGAGAGTCTCTGCCTTCCAATAAATCAACTGCTTCGAGACCTGTCGTCCCAGGTTTGTCTATATACTTGTTTTTCCCCCTCAATTTGATAGATGTGATTCTTGACTAGCGTATGTATATATTCTGCAAGTTCCCACTGAGACATTCTATTCCACGTACCATGAAACTCCCAATCGAAGGAAATTCACGAAAGAGGAATGGGATGATTTCACAAAGGGTTCGACACGCAGAGCTCTTGAAGAACTCGTTTCTTCTCCAGATTTTAGTAAATGGGCTGTTTCCAATGCGGATCGAATCACGTTAATTCCTAAGAATGAGACCCGGAAAAGATGGTTCGGTTGGTATTAAAGATTGTGACTTGCTGATATATTCGAGTTTGTCTAAGTTATAAGTTTAGGATTACTTTCTTTTTTGTTTTCGCTATATCACTTGGACAGAGCAACTCCATTACTTGTAGGGGTCGTTTGATATCCATGTTAATGGATTATATTGGTATAACTTATTTGTGTATGGCTATACAAGGACTTTTGTTGATATTGTATTGTATTAATTATTTATGTAATGATATAAATTGTGTTTGATAGAGATGTTTGAGGTGTGTATAGGTTTTTATGGATTAGTGATACAGACCACATAACCAACATAAAGGTGGGTAACTGGGTATGCATATACAAGTCCTACAACCAATATCCTTGTAATAGGTGTGTATAGTCATACAAAGCATGCATGGCTATATACAGATAACAAACACGAGGTAACTTATTCATACATATCCCATAACCACCTATACACACATATCAAACGAGCCCGTAGTGTATTTCACGAGTAAATGTAATGAGATCGATCAATTATAAACAACTAAATATGTTGCTTCAAGCCCTTCTAACCAAATATACAGTTCATGCTCGGAGTTTAGGAGTATCAATTATTTACGAGTACATGGTAAACTTGATGTTTAAATTATACCAAATTTTCACTGTTATGTGCTTATATTTTATAATGCGCTCGTTTTGGATTCTAACCTTTGCAATCATTCAGTTTTGGTTATTTTAAAATATTAGATCACATTTTAACCGGTCAATAGAACTTACTAAGGTATTTTCGTCAAACTCGAATAAAAAGAAAATGGGATAAAATCCAAATAGTCCCGGTGTTCACCTCATGGATCAATTTAGTCCCTGATTTTTCGCGTAAACCAATTTAATTCTCGATATTGTCAATTTTGAAGCAAATTTAGTCCCACCGTTAAAATTACCGCTAATTTTGATGGAAAATGACACGTGTCGATGTCTGATTGACCAGATGTAGAAAAACATAAATTAGCATTAAAAAGGGGAAAAAATCAAAAAAAAAATTAAAGAAAATAAAAATAAAGAGAGAACATAAAATATTTTAAAAATAATATTAAAGTAAGACAAAAAAATTTATATTGAAAATAAAATAAAGTAAATAAAAACTAAATACAAAAAAGAGAGAAGATAAAAATATATTAAAATATATATATATATATATACTAATAATAAAAAATAAAATGTACAAAAAAAATGTTAATTTTATTAAAAACTAAGAAAAGTAAAAAACAAAACAAAGATTAAAATAAGCCACTCAAAGCTTTTCGGCTCTTTTAGTCTCCCCACGTGGGAGCTTGTTTTTTTTCCCCCAAAACGATAGCTTGTATTAATAACAAAAATACATGGGCTAAATTTCCCGACGGGCCTCTCCGATGACAACAGTATCCGGTAGAGAACAAAGGCTCACACAGGAGCAAAAACACAAAATGACAAAAGGCAACAGAAAACGAAATAAACCTCAAACTTGAACCAAAGAACAATAGAACATACCACAAAAATGGGCTATTAATCCAAATTTCCAATACTCTACACTTTCTTTAACCAACGACATGGCGCCATCGTCTTCATCGGAAGGGGCTCCATGGCGGGAGAAAGATTCCAAACGGGGCTATCCGCGGGGAAAAATATTGCCTCGTCCCCGCCCCGCGGGGGTAGAATAACGGGGATTCCCCGTCCTATTCGGGGCGGATCGCCGCGGGGACGGGGAATCCTGACCCCATTGACAACCCTAGTCCTATTGTAATGCCCAATAGAAAACTTAAGGTAAGAACGGTTCAGATTCTATGTTATTTACTTATATTTTCCCAACAAATAATTTAGATTGATGTTACCCTCGGATTTTTCACTGGGTCGCGCGCTAAACACTCGAAGTTAGTAATAACGGACTGAATAACAAACTGAAGTATCTCTTGGGGGATATCACTAAATAGGAGGCATGCTTAATCCCATCGGGAAGGATCTCTTTCCTCGAGGGGATACCCCTTGGTCCACAGGAGAACATCCCGGAGGGGTAAGGGTGATTGATCGGGTGAGTAACCCGAGGGGCTAACAGTGATAGTCCCTCGGGAAAATAAGCAGGAGGCGATCGAGCGATCCCGAGGGGAAGGGCAAGGACGTATCGCCGTCATGTAACTTTCTCGTGACTTTGGGGAGGTATGATCCACCGAGACATGCTATAACCGTCCGGGGCGCCTAGCGAAGGTGGAAGAGATGAGAGGGGATTGTAGCAGCACACGACCAGTGGCGGACTACGTTGGGGCATGGGGGGTCAGTTGCCCCCCCCCCCCCACGCCCCCCAACCCGAACGTTTGTAGTAGTATATTCCATTCATAGATATTACCATAACAATAGCTTAGCTCAAGTGGTTGAAAGAAATAGCTTAAAATCTTACCTTCACGGGGGCATAAGTTCGAACCCTAACAAGGTTATATTTTATTTTTCAGTAAAAAAGCCATGGGCTTGGCTGCTGGGGTGCCCCTCCAATCCTAAAACTGGGCTCTTGTGGGCTGCCCCTGGCCCCCTCCAGACTTCCAATCCTGGGTCCGTCCCTGCACACGACCTCTACCCCACGAGCAGTTGGGAGAACGTGGAGTCATGGGAAGAATGCGGAACGTGGGACAGACCGAAGGCCGAAGAACACATAACGTGGGATTACTACCCGAGGACCAGGTACGCTTCCTAGGAACTATAAATGCGTCTGTCACTCCTAGAGTGCACGATTCCTCGACATTGTTCACTTCCAGCTACCATTTTACTTGATATTACACTTTCTTACCTATAGGAAAGAAAACCACCCTCTTGACTGAGGGAAGGGCAAGCGTCACCTCACCCCCACCCTTTTGGCAGTTTCAGTTACAACACGTGGCGTTATTCCGGCAGGAAGAGGTGGTTCGGTAACAGGCGGTGGATTCCGACATCAATTGGTAAGTATGTACTTCCTCCGTCCCGGCTATTTCTTCCCAAAGATTAGCAGGTACGGAGATTAAGAAATCACATTATTTTAATATTATAGTACACCTTTTGAGGTATAGAGAGAAAAGTTATTAGTAGACACGCAAATCAAGAAGACTTTTTTACTATTAATGGTGTAATTAATTTAATTAGTGGGATAAATTTTTTACCAAAACTAGAAATGGGAAGAATTATGTGGGACGCCGGAAATAGAAAGATAGGAAGAAATAAGTGGGACGGAGGTAGTATTTATTATTGCAATTTCCAAGATACCTTCTCTTCCACGTCCTCGATTCTTGATCAACCGTGTTCTCTACAGTGGAACCTCTCGACGATCCTAGGTTGTAAGAATCCAGCGGATTTATATCGATAAGAGCTCTACAGATTAAATGAAACAGAGCAAAATATAGCACTTGAAATACTCTCATCCAGTGCGAGAAAAACCCATTAGGGTATATATGTGTTTTACATCGGAGTGGTGGTCATAAGCCACCTTTCACGGCGAAAAATATTTGAAGTCTCTCTGTTGTAAAAAGGACAGTAAAAATAAAGGGGACACCGGTAACTTACGTGGAAAACCCCAAAACTCGGGGTGAAAAACCACGGACAAGGTAAGGATATTTTACTGTGGTAATTTAGGAGTTACAACTCTCTACCGTAAGGAGAACACTAGCTCTATCTCTCTTACAATAGGAGACTCACCAACTCTCTAAATATTTTTTCCTTACAATACTTGTATATACTGAATATAAGAAGAAGTTATTGTTTTCGATGATTTACAATGACTTATAGCTAGCCTATTTATAGCTGAAGGTTTTAGGCTTGGGCGAATCAGAGCTAGCCGCGTAGCTAGACACGTGGACGAACCGGAATGAGCCGCGTAGCTGTATACGTGGGCGAACCAGAATGAGCCGCGTAGCTGCATACGTGGACGAACCATGCCCAGTAAAATTATTACAACATTTCTCCCACTTGAAGATTTGATTGAAACTCAATCAATCTTCACTTATGATCGGTTAAACCACAGGAGGAACGGCACCACATAAATTTGTCCACGTTGATTGATTTGGTCATGAAGTCGGCCAGATTATCCGTAGTGTGAACTTTTTGCATATCCACTGTTCCCTCTTCCACTTGTTCACGAACGAAGTGGTATTGGACCCGGATGTGTTTGGTTCTTGAATGAAATGCTGGATTCCTTGCAAGATGCAATGCACTCTGGCTATCACAATAGAGAACAATATTCTCTTGTTTGTGGCCGAGTTCTTCCAGCAATCTCTTCAACCATATCGCCTCTTTACTGGCTTGCGTAGCTGCTACATATTCTGCTTCCGTCGTTGACGTCACAACAATCGACTGCAGTTTTGAGACCCAGCTTACCGCACCGCCAGCAAGATTAAACACATATCCGGTTGTGGATCTGCTTTTATCAAGTTCACCTGCATAATCAGCATCAACATAACCATGGACAGTAAAATCCGTACCTCCATAACATAACGCATGATCAGAGGTTCCTTTTATGTATCTGAGAATCCTCTTGACAGCACTCCAGTGCTCCCGACCGGGGTTGGACATGTATCGGCTCACCACTCCCACTGCATGGGCAATGTCCGGTCTTGTACACACCATGGCAAACATCAAACTTCCAATCGCGGATGCATACGGCACTCGAGACATCTCCATTTTCTCATCTTCATTAGATGGACACATATCGGCAGATAACTTGAAGTTAGCAGCAAGAGGAGTGGATATTGGCTTGCTTTCTTGCATGTTGAACCTTCGCAAGACTTTCTTCAAGTAGTTCTTTTGAGAAAGCCAAATCTTCCTATTGCTTCTGTCTCGAGAGATTTGTACGCCAAGAATTTTGTTTGCCTGTCCCAAGTCCTTCATTTCGAATTCACCAGCGAGTTGAATCTTCAGATCATTGATACGATCTTTGTTGGGTCCTGCTACCAGCATATCGTCGACGTACAACAGCAATATGATATAATCTTCAGAGTGAAATCTCTTAAAATACGCGCAAGGATCTGAATAAAACCTGGTGTAGCCGAGACTCATTATGAATGAATCAAATCTCTTGTACCAGCATCGTGGTGCTTGCTTGAGCCCGTAAAGAGATTTGATTAGCTTGCAAACCAGATCTTCTTTTCCTTTTTCTTGAAAGCCTTCTGGTTGAAGCATATATATTTCTTCTTTCAGGTCGCCATGGAGAAAGGCCGTTTTGACGTCAAGTTGCTCAAGATGCAGGTCAAATGTGGCACACATTGACAAGACAACCCTGACTGTTGTAAGTCGAACCACCGGTGAGAATTTCTCATTGAAGTCGATCCCTTCTTTCTGAGCATATCCCTTTACAACCAGTCTTGCACGATATCGCTCTATCTGGTCATCACCATTCCGCTTGATCTTGTACACCCATTTGTTTCCAATAGGTCTCCTTCCTTGCGGTAATGGCACCAATTCCCATGTCTTATTTTACTGAGAGCTTCCATTTCTTCTTGCATTGCTGAAATCCACTGACTCGCATCTGAACTCTTCAGTGCTTCTTGGAAAGTCGTTGGCTCTCCATCCTCAGTTAGAAAACAGTATGCAATGTTGCTCTCAGTATCATAATCTGAGTACCAAATAGGCGTCTTACGAATTCGTTTTGATCGCCCGAGGTCCGGTACTTCAGTTTCGACTGGGTCGAGCTCTTCGTGTGCTGGTTCGGCTTCAGAAGAATCATCTTGCTCCAATTTTCTCTTCACCGGTGTTGGTGTAGTCTTTGTCATATTGCCATCATGGTTGACTTGCTCCTGGTTGCTATCTTCGAGAAAATTAACATCTCTACTGATAACAACTTTGTGGTCAGTGAGATCCCACAAACGATAACCCTTTACTCCTTCAGTGTACCCCAGAAATAGACATCTTCTGGACTTTGGATCCAACTTCGTCGTTTCTTGATTGTGGTACATCACATATGCAGGGCTTCCAAATATATGGAGGTTTGAATAATCAGCAGGTTTGCCAGTCCACATTTCCATCGGTGTCCTCATCTCTATAGCAGTAGATGGGGACCGATTCACCACATAGCAGGCAGTGCAGACCGCTTCCGCCCAAAATTCATTGTCTAGGCTTGCAGTTCTCAGCATAGCTCTCGTTCTTTCCAACAAGGTCCTATTCAGCCGCTCTGCCACCCCATTTTGTTGTGGAGTATATGCCGTTGTGAACTGTCTTTTAATACCCGCACCTTTGCAGAATTCATTGAATTCCCTGCCAGTATATTCTCCTCCATTGTCGGACCGCAGGCATTTGATCTTCTTACTGGATTCAAGTTCGACCCGCGCTTTGTATGTTTTGAAGGTAGGAAACACATCGTCCTTCTTCTTGATTGGATACACCCAGCACCTTCTGGAATAGTCGTCGATGAATGACACGAAGTAGTTTGCTCCCCCCAGAGATGTGACCGGTGCTTGCCAAACGTCAGAGTGCAGCAGTTCCAGAATTTCTTTACTTCTGAATTTTGACGGGCTGAACTTCGGGCGATGCTGTTTACTTACAATGCAATTCTCACAAAATGGTAGTGACACGATTGTGAGACCAAGAAGTAGATTCTTCTGGACAAGAATTTTCATGCCTTGCTCAGACATATGACCAAGCTTCTTGTGCCAAGTCATCGAAGACTTCTCGATTGAATTTGTAGTGGCCACAGAAGCTTGCCCTTCCTGCAGAGTTTCCCCCTTCAGCATGTATAAGTTTGCAGCAATCTTTTCTCCCTTCATTATTATTTGCGCTCCTTGAAAGATTTCCATGATCTTGTTCTCCAGTTTAATTTTGAGACCAAGATCATCTAGCTGCCCCACAGACAATAGATTTTTCTTCAGACTCTCAACATGTCGCACAGCTTGAATGGTACGGATGGTGCCATCATACATCTTTAATTTGTCGTACCAATTCCTACGATCTTCAGAGGTTGATCATTACAGCTGTACACGAACCCTCCAGAGGTTGGTTTGTACTGATGAAACCATTCCCTTCTTGAGGTCATGTGGAAAGTAGCTGCGGAGTCGAGAAGCCACATATCGTCAAATCTTCCCTTTACTCCGATGGTGGATGCAGCTTCACATACTAGAACAAATCCATTGTCTGGAGCGTTGGCCACGTTTCCTTGAGCATTGGGGTTTCTGTTTAGACCCCAACAATCTTTCTTCATATGACCCTTCTTGCCACAATGATAACATTTGATAGCCTTCTTATTTTGCGGGACCGATTTTTGACTCCCACTAGGACCACGTTCTTCATATCTGATCCGCTTTCGGCTCCCACTTGGACCACGTTCTCCAGATCTTGCCTTCGTCACAGTCAGCGCCTCTGCTTGATGGGGTGTAATCACCTTCTTCTCCGTGTTATTGCGCCGGTTTTCTTCTTCCAAAACAGCAGCAGCAACGTCATCATAGACAAGTTGCTCTGCAGTTTGGTTGTTGGTTAGACTAATGACGAGATGAGCATAAGAATCTGGCAGACTTGCAAGTAGCAGTTCAGCACGATCGCTTGACTCTATGTTGCAGTCCAAGTCTTTGAGTTGGCCAAACAGAGTAACCATTTTGTTGATGTGCTCTGTTGCTGAAGAAGATTCATCCATCTTTAGAGCATATAATTTCTTCTTCAAGAAAATCCGGCTATGAAGCGACTTGGCTTGATATAGCTTATCAAGGTGATCCCAGATTTCCTTTGCACTAGTTTTCTCTACGACGCTCGACAATATATCATCTGCTAATGCGAGATGAATATTGGCAGTAGCCTTTCCATCAATCTTCTTCCATTTGGCATCACTTGTAATTCTTTCCGGCCTGCCAATGATACCTTCCAGACAATTTTCTTTGAGCAAAATTGCCTTGACTTTTACCTTCCATAGGGAGTAATTTTTCCCGTTGAATTTCTCAATCTCATGCTTAGCTGCCATTTTTTTTTCTCTCCTTTTTTTTCTCTCCCAGAAACTTTAATGGATGAATAGTAATAATCTAACAAACTTTCTGATGTGGAGGATCCAATAATATTGGCAACCACAGAGCATACGGTAAGTAGATATTATAAACACCCAGCCAAAGCTCTGATACCACTTGTTGTAAAAAGGACAGTAAAAATAAAGGGGACACTCTCTTGAAAAATAGTTTGTTCTCACCAATATCAAATGGTTTTAATTTGTCCAATAACCTACTACATATATAATCTCAATAACCACAATAAGTGAGCAATCCATGCACAATCTTTTGAAGTCTAAAACTAGTGGGGAGTTGGTAGCCATATCATATTGACATGAGGTAACAGATATGTCTCTTCTCTTATTTCCAACTCTTGGTAGAGTTGGGAATTTTGACCATTTTCATCTTCTGCAGTCAAATACTCATTGGAACATGTTTTTCGCATTTATCCACATCACCGAGCGACATGACCAACTATGGAGGACCATTTCTCTGATTTGGGTGAAGTTAGGGCTAAATAGATATAGACGATTTGAAGGAGACGAAAAATACGTTAGGGCGATTGGGGTTCGAAACTGCAAACTAAACCAAACAATGTACGCGAGGAATCAGTTACGTTAGCCCAGTTGATCAGTCCTCATAATGAAAACATCTTTAAACCAACACAGATGCAATCACAAAAGTATGAAGCTGTGAGATTATATTATATGTTGCAACCTTGCCATGTGTAAGTCGTAGATGAGGACAACGTGTTTTCATTTCGTTCAGATTTTTGCCATTCTTCACTCATCCACTAACTAGCCAACAACTAACTAACTACGTTGTATAGAGTAAGGAAAGGAAAGTTATACACTACTGCTACTACTCCTCCTCGTCTGAGTGGATCGCAATAGCGGTTTGATCTGTTACTATTTCTGCTGCTGCTGCTGGTGGTGGTGTTGTATTCTTCTCCAAGTACTCATCCTCAATGGTGTCTTTAAGAATGAAGAGCCTCTGTATAACAATTGGATGATTCATTTTTCTAGCTTCTCGAATATCTGTCTCCTCTTTGTTCAGATGGTATGCGTCTAGCATTATCTTGATCCACTTGTGCAGCTCCTTTGGTGTTCTGGAAAACATTAAAAAGGATAGAAATGCAATATCAAACTCTCTATTTCTCTCTCAAATGTACGTAAGGTTAGGTGCATTAGAAATTATTCTTACGTGTACGTAGCATTGGCTTCTTTGATTTCGGATTCATCACCTGGGGAAAACGAACTGGCTAGTGCTGAGAAACGTTCCTCGGGGTCTGTGATGTTTAGCAAATGCTTCAGTAGCTTGATTTCTTTCGGCATTATACTCCTTAAACTGCTCTGTGTTGTCTTGTATAGTTTGTACATTATATCCTTTACCTGGTCGAAGATTACACAATCACCAAATCCCCATATGAGATCGATCATATACGAAAAAGGAGAAGACTATGACAACTGTCACCCAAGTAAGAAACCATTAACCTCATTTTTCATGGAGGCAGACTCCTTTGCAGATGCCCAAGCACCATTGATCAATAAAATCAAAGACGAATCGAGTTCATTAGCCTTTGCCATACTTTTGATCTTCTCACAAGCTACATCTATTGAAGGCGAGTCAAGGATGTCGTCAAACTTAGTCTGAGCATTTTCTAAGCTACCCACAATATCGAGCGTGTTATCGAAGGCACTGACTGCTGATAGGCATCTTGCTCCCAGACGAGATATTGCTGTTCACAAAAAAAATCTCTTGCTGAGTAATTCAAAGACAATCCAATTCCACCCATCGGTCATGAATCGTTGTAAAAAAAGAAAAAGCATTGATTATGAAAGAACTGAAGTATCATACTGTCCCGATCATCTAAGCTGTGGTAAGTTTCTGAAAGCAGTGTTAGATAACGAAAGAAGTCCCCCGTAAAATCACCACGCTGCTTTGCCACAATTGCATTTATGTCCCGTGGGCTGTCTTGAATCTTTTTGAGAAGTTCATCGTGCTTTTCCATATCTTCATCGATCTGTAAGAATATCGATCCTTTATGTCGATCAAGAAAACAGAGCAAGAACCTATCTATCTTAAACAATCGTTTCAATCAATTTGAACAGCGACCACCAAATTGTACAAGTACTGAACTGCGAAGCGAAGAGTCTACAGCTTATTAACTACATACATCCTTTAAACGGTCAAAATCAACTATATTAACTACGCATTCAGTAGAAGAAATAATCAATTGGGTGTTATCGTTACCTTTCTTACTTTCCTGTACAAGTCATTCAGTTTATCCTTCAATGACGGATCTGTCTCTGCTTCGGCCCTCGTTTTACAACGATTGTAAAACTTGTCTCTGTGTTTCCTCCACTCTTCTCTGAAAATCATGTACCTTTTCCAATCCTTTGTCTTAGGCTTCTCGTTTAAGAAGACGTCGATTATCTTATCGCAGAATTGGGTAACGGTGTAACCATCAGCAACTTCAACCTCTGCTTCAGTTGAACTAACACTGCCAGCAAACACGCCTACAAAAATGTGGAAAAAGAAATCAAAACAAAGCAAAGAAGATTACAACTGCTCTAAAACAAAATAGTTGAATTTTCGGGTTACCCCTTGTTTTTCTGGATTTTGTATACATGTGGGTTTGAAGGCTGTGTGTGGATATGTGAGAAGAATGGGTTGAGGGTACTTGCGAACGGAGTGAAAGGAGAGAGAAGCTTATTAGAGAGACGTTAGCTACTGCCATGGCCGAGCGGTGCGTTTTCTGGATTTCCAAGGATGAAAACTGAAACAGTGATTTTTCAACTACGGACAACGTTAAGAGCATTTGCGTAAAACCCTTCCATAGTTTCTTTCGGAGTTTCTCTATAGAACGGGATTTAGTTTATTAAGCGAGAGTTTGATGCATCGATCAGTTTAGTCATGACGTTCGCGTTGACCAATTATGTCTACGATGTTGTTAATTTTCAACCTCGCATCGTTAATTTTGATGGAAAATGACACGTGACGACAATTTCAACAATTTAGTTCCTTCTTTAATATGACCGTTAATTTTGACGTAAGTCACACATGTCGACATGTAATTGACGAGACTTATTAAAAATCATAAATTTGCATTAACAAATCTAAAAAATCGTAATAAATTAAAAAAATGCAAAATAAAGAGAGAATAAAAATTAAATTAAAACACACAAAGGAAATTCAAAACAAAAAATAAAGAGAGAATAAAAAACTATACTAAAACGAAAATAAAAGAGAAAATTAGAGAAAGACATTAAAACATAAAATGGATATATAAAAAAAATTAATAGAAGAGAGAGAATAAAAAATCTCCGACCCTGACCATGCCAAGTTAATGATGACACAATTGTCCCAGTTCTGAAAATATTTTTCTTAAATACTCTTCATATTGTTGAGAACTGGGTGACTGTGTCCCCTTAACTTGGCAGGACATGGACGGAATTTCTCGTAAACGTTCAGTGGCGTTTTTTTTATCTTTCTTTTTATTTTTAATTTTTTTAGTCTTTAATAAATATATATTTTACTTTTCTTATTTTTATATTTATTTATTATTTTATTTAAAATATCTTCTCTCCTTTTGTATTTATTTTTTTGATTTAAATTTCATTTTTCACTGTATTTTTATTTTCTCTTTTATTTTTTATTTCAATTAAAGTTATTGTTTTTAAAATATTTTTCATTCTCTCTATTTTTATTTGATTTTAATTTCAATTAGTATTTTTCATTCTCTTTTAATTTTATTTTATTCAATCTGTTAGTATATTCTTTTTTTGGAATTTTTTCGTTTATAAAGTTAATTTTGTAATATTTTAAGTATGGCCAATTACATGTTGACACGTGTCATTTTTTCGTGAAAATTTGATGATCATATAAACGGAGGGACAAGATTGGTTTCAAATTGACAACATCGGGGGGCTAAGGTGATCCACGCGAAACGCGAGGACTACATTGGTCCATTGAGTATATATTGGGGACTATTTGAGGTTTTCTCCCTACTCTTTTCTAGTTTTCTTTTTGTAGAATGGATTGAGTTGTTATTTGTTATGGGATAGTTTGACAATAGTAATATTACAAAAATATCCTTAATTAAAATTGTATTTACCTCGATTACTCACATGTCACACTTAAAAAATTTTATCTACAAAGAATTGCCGATATCAAACGTGAAAAACTTCGATTTCAAACACAAATTCGAACGAAACGAATCGATTCGAAGAAAAAATAGTGAGAATGAAAAGAAATTCCGCGCCGTGCCCAAAAGGACCAAGGTTGAAGAGGGTCTTCGAAGAAAATCGGATCACAGAAAGATAAATCGTTACATACATTTGGAAATCGATTTGGAAATCATTACATTTAGTAAGATAAATAGTTTAAGGTTTAGGGCTACAGATTTAGGGCAAACGGCGTCAGATGTTTATGCATCTATTTTCGGGTCTATGGTTCGCAATTTCATTATGAAATTATAAATTCGAATACGGTTGTTCGATTAAGTTCGAATAACTTATTCAAATAAATTTGAGGGAGAACGACATTTTTAGTCCCTGATGTTTGGGGCATGGGCATTTCTGGTCCCCCATGTTCCGAGGTGACACTTTTAGTCCGCAATGTTACCGATTTTGGACAGTTTTGGTCCCTCGATTAATTTAATCGCTAATTTAGACGAAATTAGCACGTGAGAGCCCATGATCTCCTTTTACCCGACGTAGAACCTCATATACATCTTCTTCTTCGACTAACGCACATAAACATCATTATACATCACATTTAGGAAAGGATCGAAAACCTTGAAAATGAGTTAAATGTGATACGTAATGATGCTCACGTGCGTTTAAATAGAAGAAGAAGATGCGCTATGAGGTTTTACGTCGAGTAAAAGGAGATCATAAGCTCTCACGTGTTGAATTTCGTCTAAATTAGCGATTAAATTAATCGAGGGACCAAAACCGTCTAAAATTGGTAACATTGGGACTAAAAGTGTCACCTCGGAACATGAGGGACCAGAAACGCCCATGCCCCAAACATCGGGGACTAAAAATGTCGTTCGCCCTAAATTTGATTAACATTCGAATACAACTATTTGAATAAAGTTGGCAAAATGATGGGTTTTCTCCTAGTTATGTGAATTTCAGATTAACTTCCCGACCAAGTGCAGCGCCACACAATTTCTTCCACAATATTCTTACCTTAATGTTTCATTATGCCCTGTTTCGGGGTGCATTCAAAGATTTTTGTCAGTAAGAGAGAAAAGGAGAAAATGGAATGGCATGCAGTTTGGCAACCTTACCGCGGTTGTGGTACCATTACAACTCCATTAAGATGTTTGGGTATTTGATGAGCCGCAGCTTGGAGGAGTTATGTTGCGGTTTTTCGTTGTCGAGTATGTTTAAAACATCCGTCTTCACTGCTCGGCCATGGTGAAGATCAAAGCATTCCATCGTCGAATCAGTTAGCTCGTTTGACACTTCACGGTATGGTCGACGTTAAACTTACAACTAACGTTAGTTAACCCTATCCAATCTGCATGAGCGGTATCACCTATGTCACATGGTCAAGGTAAGGCTGCATATGTCGCATATCCTTATCACATGACCAAGTGAAGTAGACAATGTCAATTGTTTGCTCCTTCAACCGCACCTCATGACCACGAGCACCCAATGATTAGCAACACCCGAAGGTATATCAATGACCTCCGCACATTTCCAATTGGCAAACGACGGATCGGGTGATTGACGTCCCCGGTGACAAAGAGCTAGAAAGATTTCATACCCCGACGTTAGGGACTCATACTCAAATACTTGAACAAAATTGGTATTATGAATACCCCTTGCTGAGGAAGGTCATAATCTTCGTGCATCTTCGCACAAAGCCATTGAATAATTCGTGCGTGTTGTAATTAATTAACATAATTATTAGTATTTATATACATAAGGCTCGTAGCCAATGTGAAGCCAATGAGGCGGTCGCCTCGGGCCAACTTTGGAGGGGGGTAACATTTTATGTATGGATAGTACCAATTATAGCTGAAAAATATAAAAATCGTCTAATTTATTTATAAATCTTATTATTTACTATAAATTATATAATATTTATTTTTGGGCGAGCCTGCCTGCAGCCCTCCGGGCCCGCCCCGCCAAAGCCCATGGGGCGGGCCTAAAAATTTGCAGCCCGCACCTCCAATTTGCTGCTCGGCAGGCCCGGCTATTGGGTAAAGCCACTCAAGCATGGGCTTTAGGCCCCAACATTTTTAGGGCCCCATCCTTTAGTTTAGTAGTGTTATTATGTGAAAAAAAAAATTATTAAGCCCGAGCCCAATACTACAAATATATCTATTATTTTTTCTTTAATTAAACTTGTATTTTATCTTTTCTTTTTTGCCTTTTCAACTGCCTGATTTTTCATCTTTCCTTCGATTATTTTGTCTTTTCAACTTCTTTACTTTAGCCTTTTTTGCCTATTAATAAATCGCCCATGTCCCTTATTGATAATATCCAACGGTCTCATTATCTTATCTATCTAAAAGCTCCATTGAATCTCAAGTCAAACAACAACTGAAGCTAAACAAAATAATTCAGGTTTTATCTTTGTATTTTTTTATATTTTATTTATTAAACTATGTTAAAAAGGTGCATTCTTTTCCTAATGTATATATTTGCATATAGGATTATGTTGACGATTCCGGTAACTGTTGCATATAGGATTATGTTGACGATTATGAGTTGGCTGAGAAGATTGATTATGAGAATTTTATAAAAGATTTTGCGTCAAGAAAAGCTAGAAGAACAAATTTCTTGTAATTGGTTTTTTTCTAAGTTTTTCACTAAAAATTATTCAAAATTTTTAACTTCGCCTTCTATAAATTTCAAATTTTATAGTTGTCGGTCCCAAGCCTGGACAAAAGGAGGGTTATTGTGTGATATTGACACCTAAAATTTTTTGTTAATATATAATATTTATTTATTTTCAATAAAAAATGCCCCATCGAAAAATTTTGCTTTAGGCCTCATATTATAATGAGCCGGCCCTGCTGCTCGGGCGGGCCCGCGGACATTCACGAGCCAAAGGTAGCTCATAGTCTGGGGCTGTGGACATTCTTGTCGACGACTGTAGAGCTATGAAATCACGACCGTAGATAAATATTCGACTTCAACAGCGCCTTTTTTTTCTCCCTACATTGGGAGATGATCATATATTATCATCATAAGACTCGACCAATTCAAAGCAAAAATGGTGAAGTTGAAGAGCCCTGAAATAAATTTTTAGATGCAAAAGAAGGATACAGTGATTTCTTGGAGAATTGAACGAGGAACTCAGAGAATCATCGGGCTCAATCAGCAATCAATAGTGTAGGTTGGAATTGTGAATAATCCATTCTTGTTCTTTAGTTTTGTTGTGTTCCATATGATTAGCTCAAATTTGGGTTGAGATGAAAGCTATATGTAAATTGGAGGTCTGTGACGTGGATTAGTCGTGGTGAGTACCAACATGTTTTTGAAGTATCGCTTGCAATTTCAACTCATTAAATGATAAGTTAACCTTTTTACGGAATCAATTCAAACGTGAATCGCATAAAGAGTCTTCTAAGGATCTTCCTAAATGCTCCCAAGTTAATCATTAAAACAAGGGTCGATTCGAAATCAGGCCATTTTAAGGGTTTGATTTCGAATTCAGGCCCTCTTTAAGAATTTTTTAGGTTAAAGGACCTATTTTGTGTGGTGTAAAAAAGTGGTATGAAAAATATATGAACTGGTATAGAATGATTGTTTTATGTTACAAACTTTCAACATACTGGTACGTCAGAGCAATAAACTGGTACTGCAGAAAATAAACTGGTATCAGATGATCATAAACTGGTACCGGATTATGATTTTGTGGTATACAATTTCAACATACTGGTATGTAAGAGCAATAAAGTGGTACAGCATAAAAATGGATCCTTAAAACTAAATATTTTCCGAAGAGGGTCTGAACCCTAAATTATACTTATGTAGGGGCCTGAAATGAAAATGTCCCTTAAAACAATCATCACCTTTTCGATTTTTCGCATGCTGTCACTACTATTCCATTCCGTCAACATAAGGAAAAAAAATGACCCAACACAAAGCTAGCTAGCTAGATGATAATAATCGATAATTTATTTTCCCTTCATTCTTGGCAGTCCTTGGTAGTCGCAAATTGAAACCAACCACAAGACGAACATAGGGCAAGCGTTTATATGCTGCCAATGGTGATGGAACAGTCTCCTCATAGAGGATGATGCAGAGATCGATATAGATGTAGATGGTTGTATGTATCTACTTTAACTGCGATAGAATGTTGCCGAGGCATACGACGACATTGTTCCATGTTTTCTTAGGTTGGCTTAAGGTTGTCTAAACCATCAGCTACTACTGCCTGCTAGTTATTTATACCAAACCCTTTATAATAAATATTACAGTATATGTTGGTTATTGATATCATCGAGGAGTGTCTTCATCATCCAGCGCAGCAGCAGCTCGCCATCTGCATCCAGATCCTAAGTGAACTATCATGTCGTTATCTATTTAGCCAGAACAACAACAATAATAAATATAACAAGCTATTTTCTGCAACACTCCAGGCAAGCAAAACATACCCAATAATATCATGTCTTGTAGTACGTTCTTGATTTTGAACTCCTCTGAAACCCCGTTTTATTTTCAATGGAATAGACGAGTAGGCTGCCGTCTTTGGTCCCAGCAACGAAGCACTCTTCGGGGGTCACAGTTAACGAGGTAACAGGCTTGCCAATCCCAGGATACTTTGTAATCATCTCAAGAGAGTTCATCGAACGAACAACAATGTTTCCGTCCTGCTCGCCCGCGCAAATCAAGAACTCACCGCACCTACTCAGCTCAAGGCAGCTCAGTCGCCCGCTCGACTCAGCAGAGGATATGTGCCTCCCATTTATGGAAAAGAGGTGCAATCTCAGATCATCTGATGCATACAAGACGATGCGCCCATGGCGAGAAGCCACTAGCTTGGACAATGGTCTGTTCCCCGGATGCTGAATGGACCTTACGTATCTTCCCGTCTGCAGGGAATGGATGATGCAAGTGCCATCTTTTGAACCGCTTATTACGACGTCGAGTTCTGCGCTTGCGTAAACACACGTGATGACGTCATCGTGTCCACAGAGAATGTGAGATGGAGTATCGGCGACGACGCAGTCTTTCCAAGCAGATTCGGGGCGAGTGCTACGAGACCTTTTCTCTGTGACTCGGGCACGAATGATCTCCCATATCATCACGGTCGTGTCGTGGCTTCCAGTAGCAAGGATGCTTCCGTCAGCTGTCACTGCGTAATAAAAATGGGGATGATGAAGAAACAATTGTCAGCAAACAATTTTGTGACTGCAGTCATTGCTGGATTCAGGACGAGATGGATGATTTCCTGATAATATCTATCATCTGAAAGTGGTAATCTATTTAATCATATTATAAATGGACCACCGGTACTGTATGTAAAGGAGAAACGATCTATGAATCACTTTCCAGCATAAATTGAAGGAAAATGCCATTTCCCTTCAATCTTCACGAGAAATTCATGCATGTGATGCCACGACTCATATACTACACTATACGTTCGTCAAAAGTGGTATTAGCTGAACTCCTAGGTGTCTGAAGAGAAATATTAAAATAAAACCCATGGTCATTTGACGTTCTGCAGAGCATAACATTTCACTGTTTTGGGCTATCAAACAGAGCATAACATTTCATTGTTTTGTGTGACTACTTTGCTTTCATGGTCTGACATGAAATACGTAGATCAATGGAAACCTTAAAGAATGACAAATTCCTTTAACTAAACAGTACGTTCGGAGAGGCATGGTTATAATTAACTAACAAAGCAGTTACGTCATAAAATGAAATGAAATCGACACACAGATGCAAGTGCGCACCTCAACTACTGTAGTATCTAAATGCTTCAAAACATCAAAAGAAATTAAGGCAATCAATCATGACTTGCACAAAAATGAAATTTTGGAAAACAAGATATCAGAATGCACTAATTTGAATCATGAATCAAATTATGTGCTAATTTTGAGATCCATACCTGCAACACAGCTGACAACGTCTTTATGATGTCTAACACTTTGGACGATTTTTCCATTACTGAGGGACGTGACCTGGAAACTGTTATCCCAACTGCCACATGAGATCAGAAAGTTATCAGATGGTGTCTGCAGTGTTTCAAAGCATTCTGATCCAAGCTCGAACCCATCAGCCAAAGGACTTCCAATTCTACAAGGGGGGAGTACATCTGAACCAATCCCAAAAAAGAGATCCTACAGAAAAATGTTAAGTCAGAACAATTGTCACTGAACTTTTAAGTCTAAATTACTGTTTTGCATTGGTATGCTGTATATCAATGTTTTTTGATAAAAAGTCTGGGATCTTTTTCACATTCGCCCTAAATCTTGACCATAGCATAAAATGAAGTGACTTAAAGTAAAAATATTTTAATATCTTTGTTTAATATGAAATGAAATACATATTATGGTACATGAATCTTGGAAAGTGCGCAACTGGGATAAAACATGAAATACAAAAAACAATGTACCTGGGAGCTAGAGAACGTGAGGTTTCCACCAGATTGCAGTTGTGTGGTCAACCACATCTTTATAGACATTGAAAAATTTTGGTTCACAGTAACAATATACGAGTCCAACACAGTAATAGACATCACTGCCACGTCAGAATTGCTTGTTTTTGCAACAGACGTTAAGTTTATAGAGTTGGGAGCAAACTGCAGAAGATGAGCAATGGGGATAGGTGGGCCTCTTCTAGGGTGTTTCTTTTTAAACAGTTGAATTGGGGTCTGACCAAAGTTAGCGATTTGGTCTTCTATGGCTGACCTTTGGAGTTCATCTTCCATATCGTCCAAGTTAACTGCACCTTCATACGTCAGATAATAAAATATGTTTGCAGCCTGCAAAGATTATGTCAAAATATTAAGGCAATTTATCAAATTAAAGCGACGAAAAATGGTGAACCATTGCATTGTGGTAACCTCAGAAGCTGGTTTTCCGCGTTGTTTGTAACCAAAGACCAAATCAATCCAGTGGTGAAGGTTTGAGCTGACATACTCACTTTCAAGTGCCTCTCGGTTTCTACTAATAAATTCTTCTGGGGAACCCTGAAAGAATTTGGATCTATGGATGAGAGAGCAACAAAAATTGCCAGATCGTTACTCAATACATAAGAGGTTAACAAATAATCGAATTATTATTTGTGCCTCACGATAAAATTAAAACGAAAGAAGTGCATGACTCAACGTTCAAATAGATTGAGTGGCCCATCCTTGCTATGTGGTGTGGAATAAAAAGAAGAAATTCGGACACGAGTGTGAGATATCAATCATCTCAATTGTTTTGCCAGTTGTCATTTTCTCGGACTTAGGTAAATTTTCAAATAATTATCCGAACTGCAAATCTAAACAAGGCCAAGAGAGAGTCCAACGATATTCATGTATCTAGGTCACGGTGAACTAATCCTGTAATGTGCCAATTGTACCTTGGCCCAAGTAGGGAGACAAACATCGCCTATTGGTTCTCCATCTTGTTTCACTCCAAAATGATAAGAATTTGAATTGATTAATAACTCTGGCATGTAAAAGAATTCAGGAATCAATTCTTTTACATCGCTTGTATTGGAAAGACAGTTTCGGTAAGTTCCTTCAATGCTTTGGAAAAGTCGGTCCGCATGGTCGAATTTACCACCCTGTATGAAATAGATCAGTGATAATTTGCAAACAAAATAAACCACCTTATCATCAACTTAAACGATTAAGATACATTTTGCAAAATGGAGAACTAGGAGGCTACAGTACGCAAAACATTATTGGATACTAATATCAAAGACTTACCAATGCTTAATAAGTAATCTCAAAAGAAATACAGTAATGTTAATGGCAAACCTGTAGGCTTCGATGCAGTGCAGTAAATGGTTCTAATCTAAGCAAGTAAAAGAGTACAATTCCCATGCTCGAGTAATGAGAGCCGTAATAGAAACTGTCCAACAAAGCAGAGAAACCAAAATGTAATTTTATAACCATCCAACTCAAATTAGATATGACATATTACAATCATGAAGATTACCTGGGAATATCTGGATCCACAAAATTATGATACCTATCCTCGAACACCTGATAATTCAAGCAGGGCATACCAAGGAAACAATCAGGACAAAGGAAACATACATCAGTGAGATAGTTAGTCTCGACTAACCTCAAACCGTTTTGCATCAAGTGCCCCAACAGGCTTCGACAAGTCTCTGTAAGTGGATGACTTGTTTAAATCAAGAGTTTCAGAAGAATAATCCGCCAATATCCATGGAAACACGGGATACTGGGTAAGATCATTGTATGACCTTCCAGAGAGAGTATTAAGAATCATGAGGTATTCAAAGTTCGTTATCTCTCTTCTCTTCCAACGTTCTCTGGCAGCTTCAGCCATCTCTTGAGCCAGACGTCTATCAACAAATGAAATAAATCCTGTTTTGTCCCGATGTCCCCTAGCAAACATAGTTTCATTCCGGGCAACTACTATCAAATTCCCAACATCTTTTGCAACCTTTTGCGATGCAAAATTCAAGAATATTGGAGCGACTGAGTTAACAAAAAAGATCTCTATTGCAGTATATCTCAACAAATATCGGGTCCAGTGGACAGCTTTAATCTAGGATAAGAAACAAAAAGTAGCCAGTAAGTTATAAATCAAAAGGTTACTGTAATTCAGAAGTTGGGTAAAAAAAACTAGAGCAAGATATATTTACCTTACATGAGTTCCACCAACGATGGCGTTTCACACTTCTAGGAGATTTTCCATTATTATTTTCTTCATTTAGATAAGGATTCTCAATGAGTCTGGACTTTTCCGTATCCAAATCGGATCGTGAAGGCAACTTTGGTGCGGTATCCCCCGATGGTTCTCCAGATAATGCATGTATTCGAGGGTCAAAATTTTCAGAAGAAGATAAGGCTTTAAGAGTTGCAGATCCTGCGGTACCTTCCACCAAAAACTCGCCAAAGAAATGCAACAAATTTCTAGTAATTGCCAATCGCCCAGCTATTTTCCTTTTAGGCGTCACAAGAACACAAGGGATAGTCATCAGCACCTGCAAAGTATTCAGACATCATCAATAGCATACCTTAGCATGGTCAACGCTCCATGCTTCATACCTCTTTGTTCTCTGATTCACTAGTGGAGGGATAGTCTTCTCTAAGTGCTGTGTCACGGTTATCTTGTGATGCCTCTAGGTACTGTTTCTGTGATGGATCCTTAATCTCTGAGACCCTTTCATGGCTCGAATCAGCCTGATTGTCATTTTCGCTTGGATCTGATTCGTCCATAATTCTCTTAATTCCTTTCAGGGATATTCTTTTCAATTTGTCCATGTTACGAGCCCCCACACTTGTTTTACCGTCATTATCAGAAGGAAGTGCCGTATCTCTAGATGGAACGGAGGGTTGACAAAGCTTTTCATCAAAATGGTAATTTTGTCTCAACTTTTGTCTCCTGCGCCATGCATCCTCGGACTTATCAAGTTTCCAATGTGCAACTATGCCATTCGGGAAAGGATTAGCAGACCAAGGACCCCTTTCGTCAATCAGCAAGCGAAGAGTATGGATCCATTTGTCCTGTTGGAGAAGTAGTTTGATTTAGTTATGCTACAGTGCAAACAAAGATGAGGCAATATAAACTTAAAAAAATCTATCAAATGTATTACAGCAATAATTTGCTGGCCCTCATCTGAAGATTGGTGGAACAAAAATCTTCTTCTGTCATCTGAAGCCCGAATGGTATTTAAACTGGCTTGTATTTGATCTTCCAGCTCACGCATTTTTGTAGAATCTGTGACTATATTTTCTTCAATTCTGCTCTTTAGTTCTACTAAATGCAGAGCTCGATCATTTTTCACCCTTTTTATGTACTGCCCTTCGTCATCTGCCTGTGGAAAGGAGGTTGAGATAGAAACACCTCCAAACATTATCAGTTCTATCGCCATGCATAAAGCTAAAGCAATCAAATGACATACTGATGAAAAGGTTAAAACCGTCCGTCCATTGCTGCATCACATAGACCTCCAACATTTTAAGTTCTAGATCACGTTTATCACTCACAAAGCTAATTGAGAAAACGGATTGGAAAAAGAAGTCATGGAAGTACAGGAATGATTTAATTTTCCAGCATTGAGAAAAGGAATTGAGATAATGGTCGTTCAACCTAAACACATAGGACGGCTAGAATGGAGCTGAAGATCCAACAATTTTATGAAGGTAACAGATATATTGAATAAGCATTTCAATGTTGTCTGTTAATATATAGAATTATTACGAAACTGCAAAAACTATTAAAAAAAAAGGCAAGCCCCTAATATACAAGAAAACTAGCATGCATATGAATATGCTTATTGAGATGAATGCATACTGAAAAATGGAATGCAGCTTGTAAAAAATTTGTTGGCATTCAATTGTCAAAATAGAAGTAGAATTTTCTAATTGCCTTTCAGCAAACAGCAAACAGAAAATTAAAAAATGAAAAGGTGGTGGAAGTCCAAATAAAGTGCAACTGGATACAATGTACGCTTCTCTTTCCAAACAATTAAATCAATGAATTATGCTCATCTACCAAGTTCTTAGTTAATTAATTTTATGCACATAACAAGGACCTTCTTTCTATCATGCACATAACGATTTAACTAACAAGGGAATGAAACTTTAGAAACCTACCGCCCCAAGAACTCTATCTTTCTGAATGAAACTGAACACAATGCTTCCCTCCTTTGAACTACTATTTATATCAGATAGATCATCGTCATTTATAGTAGCAGCAAGCATTGACTTCCCACAGATGATTGTTTCACGTAATAAGCGAGAGATGACATGATAACGAGCGTCGCCATGAAGAGGTCCATAATGCGATCTGACCACAAGCAAGGTCCTATATGCAGTTGCGGGTCATTATTTCTAAAGATCTCCTTTGTAGGATAGGACAGCAAATAAAACAATCTATGGTGATGTCGATGCATAACTATTTATCAAAATATTAACAAGGAATGTCAAATAGCATTACCATATGAATAGATGCAGCCTACTCTTGCTTTGCTCATCATCAGCAGATAGCAAGAAAGGAAGAATTGAGATAAACTGCTGAACGCAGTGTGATGCTCTTTCAAGAGGAGATTTAGATAGATAGAGAATCACGATTCGGTAAACAAATCTAGAACATCTTTCACCTCGCAAAACCATAGCTTTATCAACAGTTTTACTTGGCTTTCCACCCAAGGCATTGCCAATCCCCCCAGATACAGCTGCTGCCATTTCTGCAGCAGGAATGTTCAAAGATTCTACCAAACCACGCGCTCTTTGGCTTAAAGACGGAACTGTAAAAGAAGAAGATCTAGGAAGTGTCTTGCTTGGGCCCTTCCCACTCAATTCTCCAACGACAGTCCAAACATTGTCATATATATTCCACCATTCATCAGGGATCGTTCTACCTATGTTGATATCATTCTGGAATTGTTCACCAGAAAACCTGTAAAGCAATGAAGATATAATATACTGAGGCAACATAGGTAGTTCGATGAGAATAATCGATTCTTCATATACAACAATGAAAATTTAAATGTCCATACCCAGATAGCTTAGATAAATCTTCCTCCAGAGTGCCAAATACAGAATTGAAGTCTGGGAGGCCATTGGAGTCCACATGGCGAGGACTTTTGAAGCTTCCCGCAGGAAACTGACAAATCAAAGATTAGGACAACAAGCAAGCAGTACAGTTGACAGTGTTTACGAAGACAATACCAACGATAACAGTGAACGAAAAACTAAAACAGTAACAAAGATAGAAATAAGTTACGTACCAGAAGCATATAATCCATTTCAGAAATGAGCATTTCATCCAATAGTTTAACAAGGTAAAATATGTTGTCCCGACATGGCTGAAAGATAAATATGTTTTCCTCCGAAGTAATGTTTAGTAGCTTGTGCAGCAAGTCTCCATACAAATCACGAAGGAAACTCGGAAATGGTAAGTCACCCTGCAAACCAGAGGTATAACCTGTTGTATTTTTTCTAGTGCTCAAATAAAAATCCAGATACCATCGACTATATCAATTACACATACCCCTTCCATTCCATTCACCCCCAAACAAAATATTTTATCAAGGGATAAATCCCATCCATTAAAACGTCAAAAAGACTTGGTATGCACAGAAGAGATAAAGAGACCTCCAGGTCTTCAGAACATTAGTCAAGAAGGCAAAGACATAATTATATGACATTTAGAGGGATAACATTAGATTACAGACAAACATTCGGTAAATTAATTCATTGTTAAAATTCAAATTAGTTTAGTAACAGAAATGGGATCTGGCAATAATGATCCATAAATACAACATTTATACGTTTGGGGCTTACTTGTTCGCTTTGCATTAGAAAGAAATTTACTGTCTCTTCCAAGCATTGCCATCCACCTTTTACAGAAAGCAAATAGTGACAAAGAACAAGACTATACACATTTCTGACAAGATGTCGCTCATCCATGTCAGATATGTCACCAGTGTCAGCACTCTTTTCGTGGTTCTTTATCACATCAAAGTTTGCTGAGGAATGCAACCAAGAATTCCATCCACTTTCCTACATTTAGAGCTAAATAAAGATGAAGTGTAAAAACTCACATGTAGAGACGTAGTGATCAATTACCATAAACGCCTCAACGTTGGAAGGACTTGATTCTAGAAGTTCCAGAAGATCCCCCATAATTTTAATTCTTGAAATGTTGTCACTGCAACCTGATAGAAATCTGAAAATAAGAGGTAAAAATTGAGGAAGAAGAAAGTGCGAGTTACTCCTGATGTTCTTTAATTGATCGAACTGGTTATTTTTCCGCAAAGCCTGCATATGTAACATACTGATTATGAATCTGCAGCACAAGGATTGAAATTCAGAATGCATATACAAAATATGCACCATTACCTGTTTAGGACTAGCACCACCAAGAAGAACATCAAATAATGTAGCACAAAGAAGATCTGTCCTCGGAAATTGAAAGAGCCTATCGGATAATAGGGAGAAAACTGGTTGCCTGTGCAAGTCAATTTTCTTATGAACTGATAGTGATTTCGACTTTCCAACTGAAATATTGAAAAATTTGTATATCTTCTTTCCAGATGGAAGGCCAAGAAGAAGTCTTCCAATGAATTGTAAACCAAGCAATCGAACTGGTTCAAAATCCCTACAATTGATAAACGAATACATATGAGAGTAAAAGACCCCTAACTGCTTTAATAAAACCTGAATGATCAGTAAAGAAAGCAAATAAGAAGCAATAAAATAATTTTGCACCCCTATTTAGGATAGTAGTTTATATGATTTTTAACTGGCTCCAACTTGTTCGACGCACAGAAATATGTGAAGTATCATAATATTCGTACCAAATCTGCACTAAGACCGTTACGCATACTTGAGGTTCAAAGTGTAATTATACGTACGGAAACTTGTTGAGCCTAATAATTCAATAACTTGAAGCATGGTTTTGCATTATCACAACATATAAAAATAAGAAGTCTACGTGATCTTGTTCATGTGACGAATTAGAAGATGTTAATGTGGTAAATTAGATGGGTTGCTTCTTACATCCATTCACTCTACTAATAGAAAAATAACTTCTACATCTGTTTTCGATACTAATGACAAAACAATACAATGAAACAAGATAAAAGACCTTTCAATCCAATCTTGAAAAATCTTGTACACTAAAACTACCAGATCCCCGATATCTAAAATAATAGCATAAAAGCTAAATAACAGAAGTTGAGGTAACTTCCAGAGGAAGTGTTCCTAACATTTCTGGCTTTCTCATATCATTGATAGCACAAATAGTCATCACAATATTATGTGAATGCTATTATCAAACTGAGGTTATAAGACTTGAGATAGGGTTTTTGGATGTGTGTTTGTATCTACCGGCACTAGTATCAAATAATACTATTTTTTCTCTTTCTTACAATACATAATACTTTTACTCCAAACATATATATTCAACAAAGTAGAAGTGTTGGACATTAACAATAACTTGAGCTGCCCTTAATTTAGCACAAGTACCTTAAGAGGAGATTGAGAAATATGTGGCAGCCACCAAATACATTCACTTGTTCGACAAAAGAAGCAAGCACTTGTTCCTGAGAAACAGCACGTAGGATCATATTTAAAGTATCTTCAACGCAAGCCACATCCCCACATGTCTCAAAAAATGCAATAAGTGCTTCGACATCAGGTGCTGCAACGTATTCCCTGGGAAATCAAGAGATTCATAAAATATCTGCTACTCACAAAGAATTGAAGAGAAGTCATTAAAACTGTACGAAGAAAAACTTCGGCAAAATATTGAACCTGAGACTCATTTCCCCAAGACTTAATAGAAGGAGACGAAGTTTATGTACTTCTATATTCCGCTTCTCCTCAGTTGGGTGTTTCAAGGTAACATCTGTGAAATTGCTTCGCCTAGTAGGATTATCTTCCACAATATTACTGTAAAACTTGCAGATAATGTCAAGCACATGTCCAAGACTGCACAGACTCCTCAGCAATCTTGGATTGTCATCTAGTTGCTGAATAATAAACATATAGAGATCCCGTTGCACTTCATACGCTGATGTAACCCAAATACGAGGGTTAAGAAAGATATGAGATATAGCATCTTTCACCAGAAGCTCTGGAACCAAGGTGAAGAAGTAATCAGACATTGAACAGCATCTCACCATCGTGAAAACAAACAAATTAAATAAACATATTCTACTGAACATATTCTACTACTGCTATTGCTGCTGCTGCTGTGGTACTACTACTACTGCAACTACTATATATAGATATAAAATTTAAACAAACTAAGCTTTGTACTTACCATTTTTAGCAAGGACTTTAAATAGATCCTTCAGCGCAGAAAGTGTTTCCAAATTTAGCTGACTTTTTGGGACAGATAGAAGAAGAAATCCCATTATTGGAATTCCAGAAAGAAGCAGCATTTGTTGGTGATTAGCAACATTATCATCCAAATTTGATACAATAAGCTTAATAATTTCGGCAGTATAATAACCCTTTCTGATTGAAGTTATAGACGTCTCCTTTAACCCATCACGTGCGTCATTTTCATAAATTTCAGATTGCAAAAGGAGAGGAAAAAATACAGACACACCACCAACACAGTAAATTATGTGCTGCAGCAAGCGGCGAGAGCACAGCTGAGATCCAATTAGTAAAGTTGCTTCAAAAGGATTCTTATCAAGTGTATGATCCAGATGAGATGAAACATTAAATAGTGTTCGTCCATTGCTCGCCTGAAAAATGCAAGTATTTTTCATGTTTCAAGTTGACAATATCTGCTCACGTCAACGTAAAGAAAAAAGATAATAACCTGTGCACTAAGACCAAAGATGATTTTCGATGCAAGGCTTTCCTTGGCATCAAGAACTACACCAGAGACAGAGTTATCCACATTGGCGGCAATTTCATTATCAAGAAAGCAGTACATATAACTTGGTCCCAGTGACCAGATGCCTTGAACCAGTTCAGAAGTGATGGCATCACTGAATAAGTATGATGGGCCAATTTGACCCATAAATGGATGATAATCTCTGGCAGAGTTTGCAGTATCATCTTCCTCATTAATAGGTAAAGTAACTTTAGCACCAATTGTGCCATTAGTCACATGTTCATTAACTTTTGCATATCTGGAAGACGGAAAAGCATTAAAATACTAATTTATTCCCCTAATATAAGAAAACTTACAATATTCCATCAATGCTCTTACCTGCACTTGACAGAGGATATTAGAATTCCATCTACAAAGCATCTCAGCTGACTTCCTCCAGAAAATGGCCTACCAATGGAATGGACTAAACTGATAAAGTGCCACTTATTTTCGACAAGGTTTACATTTAACGATACATGCTGCCGTTTCTGATTAATTGACTGCAAGGCAAAAATAGGGCAATGAGGTGCCATATTACCATGGGATCATTTCAAGAGTATTAAACAATAAAATAATTTTATAAGTAATATCTCAGATAATGAGCTTACCTCATATAATAACTTGCCCTTGGCGAGAAGGGCACAGCACCCTCGACCATTGTCTGTAAGGAAACTAAAGAGTGACATTCCTCCAGTTGGAGGGAACTTTTCCACCCTGAGCCAGCATGTAAAAGAAAATCCCTTGTTCACAGGCAGCTGAAATGGAGTTTTGATAACAATTCCCTGCATTAGCAACCGACCAAAAGATAAGAACCTACTGGATATTTATAATGTAATCAGAGATATGTTGGAGATGCCATGCAATTCAATTGCAAGTCATGATTCAAAGGTTTGAGCTAAAACATTTACTTTAGTCAGTTAACATTTACCCAAGTGGGGTGAAAGTCCTATTAGTACCTTAACTCAAACTTTATAAACCTGAAGTAAAATTGATTCACATGTCAAAGGAAGTGCCAACTGGGTCATTCTTACGTTCTCAATGCATAATTGAACTTACAGAATCAACTCCGTTAAGATCAAAGAACGCTGTTGGTCCCTTCTCATTTAGCATGGACAACATGCAGGACAACAATAAGGACAATCGCCGAGGAGAACAAGCTGTCTCACCACGTAGAAGAGCAAATATTTTCCTAATATCCTTTCCAGATATGCTGTGTCCTCCAATCACCTGAATTAACTGGAAAAGTATCTCAACCATATCGTCACTACTGCTTTGTGAAAACCAATCGAGAAGAATGTCAAGCATTCCTGCTCTAACACACTTCGCCCTATTAGATAGAGAATCCTTGACCAGATAAAGGAATGTACTGAGTCCACGGCGTTGCATCAGGTTGCTACCCTGCATGGTTATTAGTTCAACTTAAACTGACCAGTTCTTAATCTTACTATTTCTGACAAGAGAAATTGTAAAATCATGTTTAAAACATAACCAGCCAGCAATGACTTAAACAGCAACAAACCTTTCGGAGAACACTGAGATAAAGCAAGATCACATCTTCATTCTGGGAACGAAAGAGCAAAACAAGATCAGGAATGTGACATAACAGAAAAGAAAATGATGACTACTAATCATGTTCAAGAAACTTACTCTTATGACAATATTTGTATTGAGATCAAAATTGCCATCAACCAGCATATCAAGAAGCGCATTCAAAAGTGCGTCAGTTGGCTGCCATTGACAGAAATCCAACAGCAAACTCTGCATCATTTGATAGCCCGTCCCAACTAGAGCTCTAAAAGCAGCCTTTGAATTGAAATGAGAACATTTAGTACAGTTGAATACAAACATCACACTCATAAATACTACTCATTTTTAAATCAAATGCACAAAGGCAGAAATCACATTGATTACACACAAAAAAAGATACCATCATTAAAAACAGACAAAAATCCATATAACACATCGTTCCAAATGGATGGCTAGATAAATCTACTATATATTATGACATTATCTGCAGTCATTAGAATTTAGGATTTATATTCTTCGCAATCAGTAACGTGACAGGACCTTTGAAGCATCATTCTGCGAAAGCAGGTAAGTAAGCGTTCGAATAACTTCCAAAGCCAACTTTTCTCCACTTTCAGCATCCAGACGAATACCATTCAACAACGACAAAACATGCAAAAAGCATTCGCCATCACAGAACAAGGCTTGATAACGCTGCCAAAAAGAGTAACACCAAAGTCAAATTTGATGGGGTGTCTCAATTCTGAAGATAAAATTGAGAAAGATGTAATTAAGTACCACTTTATCTATTTCTAGCAATTCTCTCATTCCCATCAAGAGCGCAATTGACAAATCAGAAAAGTTTTGTTCTCGTTCTTTCAAATGTGCGAATGTCTCCACATATTTGGAACACAGAGACACTAATGCTTTCTGGTCTTCCTCAGTAGCTGGGACTAACTGCCAAAAGGAGGTATAGAATTTTATCAAATCGCGAATTTCAAAAACTCAACACAATGAACTGAAAAAGGGACTATCATACCTTCAGAAGCTCGATAAAAGACTTCAGCATAAGATTTCTTAGACTCTCTTGCCAAAATAAGTCAAACATTCTAGTAATACACATAGAATTGTATAAAATGGAAAGCTTTGCATCATCCGATACTGAGAAGAATTTTTCAAATAGCTCCATAATTATCTTGATGGAATCATCCCATGCAAAGATCCCTTCAAGAGAAAAAGTTGTGACATTGCTGGCCATCTTTGACTCGTGGATTTGCATGGAGGCAACTTTGAGAATCCGAGGAATAGCTGCAATTGTCTTGAATGAGGAAACTGTTTTCTCAACTCCAAGCAGAAAAATCTTAAGAAGTGCTTTTCCCAAAATGGCAGCAAGAACAGGATTACTGGCTGATTGTTCAAGAGCATCCAGCAAAGCAGTACATTCGGGCTGCCATATGAAATCACCAAGATGCTTGCCATCAGAAATTAAGTATTAAAGCATACAATGGAGCAATAAAAACGGATTAAACTATCAATAGAGAAATGGGAGTTTGTTTATCAGAAGAAATGAGACAAACATCCACGCTTGGAAAAGCAATGATTAACTAAGGGAAAATGTGAACATGGCAGTTGCCAATCACCACCTATCATCTTATTCACCAAAGAAAGAACAAATTCAGCAATTCTCTAAATCCCCTAATGCAATATTAAATTAACATAATTTTCGTTAAGCATACACTTTTCAGCATGGAAAAAAATATGAAGAATTGCAATATGTTACGACAATATACAGCATCATCACTCTACAGTAGGTATCAAATCAAGTAAATAATGCTCACTCAACTAGGACAATTTAAAACTCAAGCCGGATGCTTTAAAATATATTACACGATTTAAAATTAATAATAATTGCAACAAAGCAAAGGAAAACATGAGATAGAGGTCATATTATCTATAATTATGAGCTACTAAGAGAGGAAAACGAGAAACTAACCAGGTTATGAGATATTTCATTCGATGTCGCCACAAATTCCAGGAATGAGATTATATCAACTTGAATAAATTGGACGTCATTAAGATTTAATTGTCGTTCACCATAAGATGATCCACCATTTTCTTGATCACCAACAAGTGGAAACTCATTTATACAATTGTTACGTCCTAAAGTTTCTGTAAGAGTTGGACCAAAGTAGTAAAAGCTCTCAGAGAACAGAAAGTCCCAAACGCCCTCTCCCCGGAAGACATCAACCAACGGAGGTGATGAGGAAAGAACATTCTTGAAAGCACAAAGAACATAGTGTTGCACGGTATAGGCAAAAACCCTGAATAGGCAATTAATTGCTCAGAAAAATAAGAGTACATAGAAAAACAGGAAAAAAAAATACAATTTTATATGTACTCTATACTAGAGAAAGACAAAAGAAAATTAAGAAAGACAATCAAATCACCTTAGATGTTTAGGCATTTCTTTTTGATCGGAACATGCCTTGATGCAGGGGAAAACCGTACAGAGCACCCTCGAGAACCATTTGACAGAAAGTTCAGCATAATTTGCAGAAATCATTATGGTATTTATGCCAGAATTCAGCTGACTGAAACTGAATTCGGTTCCATTTCCTTCAAGAAGGAAGCTACAAAATACTGAACCCAATCTGGCAACATAATTTTTCCAATGCTGCAAGTAGGACAGACTTGATAGGGATGAACTACTGGCATCCATTGAAGAAGATTCTGAAGCATTAGCATTTTGTCCAAACCGATTCATATTATCCTCTTCAAACAATTCCCTCAGTTGTTTGCACTCTTGTAGCATAAAAGATACTGAACAAAAGCTATTCGCAAATTTTTGCACTCTTCCGTTCTCACATAGAAACTGCAAGTTGTTGAAATTGCCAAAGCTGCAGCCACCAGTTAAGTGAAACAGATATAACAATTTCTTGTGACTGCATTGCAATAACGAATTAAATCTCCTCCATCTCAAGGCCATGTTCTCAACAACTAACTAAGTCTACCTATTTTTGAAAGAATAATTGTTCTGTGAAAACCCAAAGGATATGACCAAATATTGAGCAGTCAAGATATACAGTACAAGCATCATTTGATGATATTAATTAAACAACTTCACTGTGAAACAGAAAATTCAATGATATTAATGGTATGCGTATCTCAGATTAAAGGAAGGTATATTTATACCAGTTCCCATCCTCACTAATCAGA
Organism: Craterostigma plantagineum; assembly: GCA_027422505.1. NCBI lineage: Eukaryota > Viridiplantae > Streptophyta > Magnoliopsida > Lamiales > Linderniaceae > Craterostigma > Craterostigma plantagineum. The sequence goes on along the minus strand of JAPQWV010000003.1, from coordinate 25,460,772 downwards.
CTATATAAGCAAAACACATGTTATGTGACCAGCAGCACAGCATAAGGAACAATCTTTAAAAGAAAAAGTGAAGCCTTTCGTCGCTTTGCTTCAACAAATTAATAACTAGCTCTTCAAAGGATACATAGCTTCCCTGAGAACTTTTAATGCAAGAATGTGAAGATCGAAAATGCTCAGTAAACCGTTTTTGCTCCTGCAGAAGGGGAACAGAAAGTCAGGGGTACAAAAATGTCTGCAAAAGGAACAGTTGTACAACAGTAAAAATTCGCAAATCTCAAATGGATGATTTACTTAATGTCTGTTGAAAGCAGATAGTTTGAGAAAGAAAACTGCAGAACAGTGACTATTGCAAATCCAATTGCTATAGATCAAAATTAAGCTTTATTTTGCTGATGGTAAAAAGACATTTAAGATGGATGCAATGCCAATATGAACTTTGCCATCAATGCATGATTGAGGTAAAATATTGTACATTTCTGTACTTTCGGGCGAATTATTCATGGTCCAGCTATCAATATATGAAATTCCCAATCCATCCAATAAAACATCCAAGCCCCCAATGCTTCGGAAATGATTTTGACCACGTAGGTTATAAGCCAAAGCTGATCGAAGTGCTTTAAGAGTCAAATGTTGAAGAGACATATCCGCGAACTGGCCTTTCATTGTCAATCTCTTCAAGAGACGTAATATTTCTGAATCAAAAAATATATAAATTGTCAAAGCATCTTACATTATACCTCGTCTTACACACAATTACAGTTTCGTATGGAACTTTCCAGAAATTCCATTTTAAAGAAAAGCTTCAAAATGAGATAACAATAGATGCATATGATATGTGGTACAAAGAAACTGAAGGACAAAAAGACATGCTCTACATGGAAAACATAATTCATTGTGTGCATTTTTCAACGCATGGATGATTACATCTCAAGATTGCTATTCTACAATCCACGGAAACGAATGTTCACTTTGGCAAGCTACTCACAATATAGTCTTAATCTAAGATCGAGATCATGGAAACGAAACCATAAAGTTTTCTTCATTAGTATACAAGACACATAATAAATAAGGTAATTCTTACTTTACTAAGTCAATCACTGCTGCAGAATACCATAGGCAACCCATATTCTCAAAAGATTGTACTGGATATCCCCGTACTATACTTTTCAGTTCTTTATTCAAATATTATCAGATGCCAACATCAACAACGTGTTCTCCCAGTTCTAGGGTTATCGACAAACAGAAAGGTGAATCCCCTACACATCTGGCAAGTTCCCCTTTTCAATTAGTTATCTATCATTCAGTACCCAAACCCTAACAGAAATCATATGCGTTAATCCTGTTGAGGAATAAAATTCAGATGGTAGATCCTAAGAAAGAATGCTATTTGCAGTGACTAAATATAAGAGGCCTTTCGGATCTCTATTTTCATATGTATGGTGAGAACAACCATGCTACACTGGGAGTTTTTGGCGCTAGCTATCCATGTTAACATTTATCGGAACTTCACCTAGACTTAAAAGGAAAGCTAGAGGTTTCATCAAATCATCATATTAAGAAAGCAGCTAGCAATCAAAATATTGTTCATCTAATTTTGCAAGGTACACATGGTTCTAAGGTCTAAGACATTCACAGAGCTAAACGAAGAAAATAGTACGCCCCTTCCAACTGAATGCCCAATGACTAAAAAAGGTGAAACTACATACCTTACCTAATAACCAATTAACACAACCGGCTTCCATAACTGACATTACAGCTATCTGATGCCATGATGAGAGTTTTTGAGGAAGTAGAGAATTTAAATCTGCTGAAGTATTGCTCAATACTTCATCACTTTTTGTTGCAGAGGGGACGATGCTGCTTTTATATACACTACGTTCATCCACAACCCAATGGAGATCAACGAAGTTACAGATGACAGATACTACAAGCCCAAGGATCATTTGCAAGACTCCAGCGTTCTGTACCATGGAATTGGACACTGCCTCCCCAGTTGACAGAGCACTTGGGATAGTCTTAAGATGGACAACAGAAACTGGAAAAATGGCATCATGGTTAGGATCAAATACATGCATGTAACACATTTCCCAACTAAGTTGAAGTAGAAAAACTAAATCTCTTTAGTAATTTGAATTGGAAAAAAACACTAGACGAATTGCAGTTGAATGGTTGGAGTATACTACTGAACAATTCACGAGTTATGACAATTATAAGCCTAAAGTTTCATGAATTAGATTTTCTCCACAGCATTTACATCGAATTGAAAATCGCATATTCGAATAATAAAGCATATACTTCTGGATGGCAATAAACATTAAATTTCAAGCTGCTGTTATAGGAGAAGTTAGCGTATAGTTTCCTATGCAAAGATAATACGAAAAAATACACATTGCCAAAGACTGCAAAGCTTTGAAATAAAAATGCAATTTTTTCAGTGTTTAAGTTATGTGCTCTAGTAAATTGGTAACTAGGAACAAGAACAACCAAGCCAATCAATCGAAGAAGAGCCAGCGCCAGCTGAATCAAGTATTATACAACATTCACGATAAAAAGACGACAGAGATCATTCAGCCCACGCAAAGTCAATTACCAGATACGCATATTTTTAATTGCCTTGAGAACAAGGCAGATATGAAGATGTTATGTGTTCAAATATTGACCAAACCAAACAACTGCGAAACAAAGAAGTAGGGAATGCTGAAGAAAATCTTTGAGAGACGAGTTTTGTGATAATAGGGAGTTATGACCAATATGGAAGAGTTAAAAAAAAATAAACTGGGAAGATCAAGAAGTAAATATGTCGATTACTCATATAGAGAAGCTTAAAAAGCGAATGCCTTTTCGGTAATTCCTTAAGCAATGACAAGAAGCGTACTGAATCGATTATATTCAACATTAGTTTGTGAGATAAAGCATTATGCTGCCTGTTCTGCATTCATAATTTACAGACCTACGTCCTTCAAATTCCAGCTACCATACTCAATATATCTCCAGCTGGGCCTATTTTTCTACTAAAATATTCAAGCAAAGTGTAAGTTACGGTTCACATCCTATCCTTCTACCAATCTTTTGAAACTTTAATTCATGTAAAAGATTGTCAGTTACGCTTATTCATACGTAGGAAAAGATGCAAACCAGTAACAGCAATCAAAACAAAGCCTAATAAGAAATTCCAGCCTTGAAGTCATATAAACAGTTAAAGTAAGTATTTTGGTAGCGACTGATAACAGATGAAAGCAAATTTCCTAATTAATATAAACATATAAATAATAATACCTTTCATCAATGCTGTAAGCTTATGGATTCCCCCATGGTAACCAAACACTTCGCAGTTATGAATTGAGCGTGTCACAACTGTCAAAGCATCCAAAGCCATCAATGATTCACTTGCCACAGAGATGGTTGCTGGAGAGCCCACTTGAGCTGCAAAGAATTGACGAATGAATTTCACAGATACGAAATTAGTTACTAATATGTGACGCTGGTTATTAGTAAAACACAACATCAAGAAGATGGAGTAAGATTCACACAAAAGTAAAGTAATATAACTGAAGATCAACTTCTCAAATCCAACTACATGAATTGTGCAGAATAACTAGAGCAGAAAAATTGTAAAGTGGAGAAAATACATCATAACATACATACTTCAGCAGTTGCAGCTAAACAACTATGTTAATCTGAACTTTCTTTTACAGTATAAACCTGAAAATGTTGACCAGAAAGCAAACGAGAAAAGCTTTTGGACAAGAATGAGCACAAACATTGGGAGTGCAAGATTTCTTACATTTACACATCCTCCATAACTTTTTTTTCTCAAGGGTATGGGTTTTGTCAGTTATATGCTACGTGTTACGCGTAAATATCTGTGAGGTTATGAAGTTGTAAAGGAAAAGCAAGCTAAAGACATACAGCACTGACAGAGCTTGAACAGATGAAGAGGAGCACTTGAAAACTCACCGTCGGTAAGACTAAGCTTCCTTGTTATTTCTGGAATTTCTTCAGTTAAGGAAAGTATTACATCAGAAGGATGGCTGAACTCGCATCCAACAATCACATCTCTAACATCTATATATTCTGTAGGAGAAACTGAAGCAACTTCCTCAGTAGATAGGCCAAAATTTGATGGTGTCCAATTCCTATTAGTGGCCAAGAACTGCTTAAGGAATACAAGTTGTGACTTCTTCTTTTCCACCTAAATATGAGAAGAAAATGTAAATATAATTTCTGATTAGATTCAGTCTCAAAACAAGACTAGATGAATGATCTATCTGTTATAACAAGGTATATTGCTTTTAATTGTGGGCACATTCATAGTTAATCACGCGGCATAATAACAGGTTAGTTGAGACACTTATTAGTGTGAATACAACTGTTGTAGCTTCATGTAGTTGCAAACAAGACAAGCATTGCAGTCCAAACATAAGCTTTATCAACCAAGACAATTGAGAACAGATGATGAATTATTACAAAACCTACATAACGTGTTGGAAATATAACATGCAAGATTAAAAAATGATACACTCACTTCAAGGTTAACCTTGCAGGTGGAGTGGTCATTCAACATGGTATCAGAGCTCAGGACCAAAAAGGTCCTAGGTACGAGTCCTCACGACCACCGATTATATGAAATTCCACGTCTAAGGCTAGTAATAAATAAATCAGCCTAAACATGAGTGGTCATTCAACAGAACGATTGTATGTACTATGAACAAATTGATATGCATATACAGATAACATATCTAAATTACTAACCATCATTTCAGTAATATACATCAAAAAAGTATGTCTCCACTGTACAATATATATGATGTATGTGACGCTCTATAAAAATATTTATGTAAAGTTTCCTGAAAAACTAAATAAAACAAAATACGGATGAACTCAACTTAAATAAATATGTCATACTAACCTCACCAACAGCATTAACAAATCTTTCCCAAAGGGCTTTTAGGATAGCCTCATCGCCTTCTTCACTGTAAAAAGACCAGCATAGGAATTACGCCACAAAACAGTAATGACTAATAAGCCTCAACAAGCTATAAGAGACTGATTGATCACGTACAAAATGTCTTAAAGGACTGAGTTTTTGAGTAAGAAGCATGTACAACGTTATTAGAATAAATTATGATTAATTTTCTGTTTTTTAAAATTTTATCAAGTCCAAGAAGATAAATATAGACTCTTACACAACACCATCTGGAAACATATGTGCAAGCATGTATAATTGGATAAAAAATCATGAGCAAATAAGCAATAGCCATTTTCACAATCACATTCACAACTCCTAAATACTAAACATGTCCTTCGAGTTATATCTTAAAAAACATCCTCCATCACCTTCGACACGTTTGCTTTAAGCTCAAGCAAATTATAAATCAGATATATGGTATTCAAATTTACCATTCTAAGAAAATCAACAATGAGTGAGTGAGCTGAAACCATAAATCCTGGTGAAAGAAAGAACATTACCTGAAGATGATATTCTGAGTAGGTAGGGTAAACCTCCCAGATTGAGACCTAGAGGCAAACTCTCTACTTTGACCGCCACTTGAGCTCTTCCAGATAAGGTCTGCTACACCTTTTACTATGTTCATCCTCAAATCAGTATAGATCAAATAATATTCAACGACTCGCCCTGCAAGCCTATCATTGCTTCCTTTTAGGACAACCTTCTACAAGGTCATTAAAGGCAAAAAATGCATTATCAAGATAAATAGGAACGAGAGGGGAGCGGAAGGGAGGGAGCAATGAACATTGCCACACGGCCAGCATGATCTAAAGCACAATTGGCATGGCACAATTTAAGAAGCACACAAAAAGACAAAGAAAAGGAATAAGATCAACAAACGAGTGGTATGAGGCGTCAGCTATCCATTTTATCACTGACAAGTAACTCAGAAGAAAACCACTAGTTTTATCCTTCAAGGCGACGAACAGAATCAAATAAAGCACAAAATAACGGAACAATGAAGAAAAAGTCTCATAAACCACCAAGCTTAACGTATGGCCGATCGAGCCTACAGGGAACTACGGTACCGTGTCGATCGGTCGCTAGAGCATAAGAACTACAATTATATGAATCGACAAAAACATGGACGAATCGACCATTACAAACCTCGATTTGAGCGGAACCCTAGTGGGTTTATGGATCGACTTAGATATAGATCCGAATCTGGTTTAAGCTGGGTAAAGGTGCAATTGCAGAATTTAGTTTGGCTACGCTCACTTTGAACGATGGAATAATTTAATGTCTATTTGTCTCCGAATAATTAATCGAAGGGTTATTCATTTGGAAATACAAAAAAAGTGTGTTTAGTTGGCTTCCTAACCATTGGCCTATTGGAGAGTAGAGATGTTCGTAGCGGTGTTCGTTTGGTACATACCGTACCGAACCGAACTTCGGTACACCTATTTTAGATATCGAATACCGAACCGAATTTCTCGATTCGGTATTCGGTACCGAATTTTTTCCGGTAAATTCGGTTTTTACCGACATAACCGAATTTCCGATAAAAGTAAAAAAAATAATTTCTGTAATATTTAAATCAATATATATAATTTAATATACTTATATTTATATTTTCAATATTAATATAATGTAATAAATTTTAATTTAAAAATTTGGTAATTCGGTATACCCAAATTACCGAAACAAAAATTCTATACCGAACTGAAATACCGAAATTTTTAAACCTATGTACCGAAATTCGGTTCGATTTTGTACCGAATTTTCGGTATTTCGGTTTGTTCGGTCGGTAAACCGAACTACGAACACCCCTAGATGTTCGGTTTGCAACACTGGACCCTATGCAATATATCGAAATTACAAAAATATTCTAAGAAAAGCAAATGCCCCAAATGATTTGACAGGTACAAGGGCAATCTCGTCAATTCAAACAATTAGTATGAGTTGGACTATTTCATCTTACCCAAGCATATGGGATAAAATTGACTAGAATCCAATAGATTATAGCAACGGCCCTATTATTATAGCGGGCTTTAAACTTTATTAATCTATGAAACTCAACATGACCCAGCTAATATAAATGCAACTATCATGGGTTGTACATAGAACTGAACGCAGCCTTTGGGTGCAAGGGGAATTTTTTGTAAAAAGCGACTGAGATATAAAAGAATTAAACAAAAGGGACTGGGTGAGAAAATGACTAATCATAATTTGAATTTTAAAAAAAAAAAAATCCGAATAAGTACCTTTTCCGAATAAGTTATTCGAATGTTTTCGATTTTTCGGACTTACTCGAAATGTTTAATGATTTGTCAAACTTCGTATCTTTAACTGTATTCGAGTAACGTATTCGAACCTATTCGAACTTTCATATTTTATTCGGATAATTTATTTGACTTGTCCATTCTAATTATTTATTTGAACTACGTTTCAAAAAAGACCTTCTTTTGACGTCGATGGACTTCGAATTTAAAAAAGTGTAAAACACGAAAGTTTTGTATAATTAAGTTAGCTGTCCAATAAAATTCGAATCAGGGTAATTGATGTCTTGGATCAGAATTTATGAACGAAAATGTGTTAACTGCCACTTCTAAACAGCAAATTCGAAAAAAATACGACAACTTACGGAAAGCACGTTTTCGAAGTCGATACAGTTTGAATTCGTAAACGTATTAAACATTAAAGTTTTTATAATCAAGCTAGATATCCAAAACCGTTTGAATCGGGGCAATTGATGCTCTGAATCGAAAGTTATGATTGAAAATGTGTTAACTGCCATTTATGAACAACAAATTCGAAAAAAATCCAACAACTTACGGAAAGCACTTTTTCGATGTCGATACATTTCGAATTCGTAAACTGTTGAACACTAAAGTTTTTTATAATCAAGATAGCTATCCAAAACCATTCGAGTCGGGGTAATTGATGCTCTGAATCGAATTTATGATTGAAAATGTGTTAACTGTCATTTCTGTACAGCAAATTCGAGAAAAATCTGACAACTTACGGAAAACACATTTTTAAGTCGATACACTTCTAATTCCTAAACTTGTTAAACAAAAAGCTTTTTATAATCAAGTTAGCTATCCAAAACCGTTTGAATTGGGGTAATTGATGCTCTGAATCGAAAGTTATGATTGAAAATGTGTTAACTGCCATTTCTGAACAGCAACTTCAAAAAAATCGGACAACTTACGGAAAACACATTTCCGAAGTCGATACACACGTGTTAAACATTAAAGTTTTTCATAATCAAGTTAGCTATCCAAAACCGTTTTAATCGGCGTAGTTGACGCTCTGAACCGAAAGTTATGATTGAAAATGTATTAACTGCCATTTCTGGACAGCAAATTCAAAAACCATTCAAAAAGTTAGCCAAAACACTCATTTTCCAAGCCGATAGAATTCGAATTAGAAAAAGTGTAAAATACAAAGGTTTTCAATAATACAAATTATCTGTCTATAGAAGTTTGAATCAGGGTAATTGATACTTTTATTAGAAAGTTATGGTCTAATATGTGTTAGATGCCATTTATGGACATCAAATTTGAATGACACGTCGAACATGTTGAACGTGTTGCATTTTGCAATTTATGATTCATACATGTGCCATGGAATGTTAAATGTGTTGTTTATCTGAGTAAATAATAGTAGTGTTTTACAGAATCATGAAAGTAAACTATATCAAATTAAGATATGATACCATCTCGACAAACTTATTCGAATAATCGTTATATGAAGATAAACATTGTCAAACATTGTATTTTGTTTATCAAGCTACTAATTAACTTTGTCAAGGCTCTAAAACATCAAAATATTGATATTTTTATACCTAGATATTTAGATAATCATTATTCGAATTTTACAAAAAAAAAAAAATCGAATAATATACCTTTTCCGAATAAGCTATTCGAATGTTTTCGATTTTCCAAACTTACTCGAATAGTTTCATTTTCATCAACTTCAAATCTTTAACAGTATTCGAGTATGTTTTCGAACATATTCGAACTTCCATATTTTATTCGAATAACTTATTCGAATGTTTTCAATTTTCCAAACTTACTCTAATAGTTTCATTTTTATCAAGTTCAAATCTTTAACAGTATTCGAGTAACGTTTTCGAACATATTCGAACAACTTTTTCGAACAAAAGAAATCTAATGATATATTCGAATAGCCGAAAAAGCAACATTTTCCTTCAACTTCACACAGATCGACCGTGAAAATGCTAACCACAACTACCCAATGATGCAAAATTCAAATTCCCGGTACAGTGAATGTAAAATGTGTGATTTGGCTCCGGTTTCAGTTTTTTGCTCCGTTTCCTGTTTTTGATGCATTTTTCGTTGATTTTGTTTCATATTAAAAAGATATATTTAATGATTTACTTAATTGAGGTATTGGTTAATATTAGTTAATTAATTAAACCCAATCCATTTTCTTTAATTGACCAAGTCAAACCTCCTTTTTTTTTAAAAAAGGATAGAAAATAATCCCTTATGTTAAATTAGCCCGGGTGCAAGTGGGTGCTTAATAAACAATATCTTTTGTGACAACATTTAGCTTAATTATTGGGGAAATTACTTATCCGTCCCATTTAAAGATTAATTTTCCTCTTAATACTCCTTGAATTATTTCTTCTTGTTCACGGCCCATCTTTGAAAAGATTTCTTTTTAATACCCCAAATGCATGAAAAGCTGAAAATATCCTTCTCGCAGATTCAGAAAAGTTTTCAATTATTATACCATACGTCGTCAGTATTATATTAACAAAAGACGATATTATATCAAGAAACAAATATATTATTCTGCCAACAAACATAGTTAATACCAACTATTCTCAGTATAATACCAAGTCTAATTTAATAGCATTATACCAACTGTTATCACTATTATACAAGAAATAATTATATATATATATATATATATATATAAGTTGGATGAACCATTTCCTGTGCTGACACGTCAGCAACGGAAGACTCCCCAACCAATAAGATAATGGAATTTAAATCTCATTTTTGGTGACTATATACGGTGTATCCGGTTGGAAGTCGAATGGTTCTGCTGAGGTGTCATTCCAGGAAAGCTTGGATTTTTATTTATTTTGTTTGACCGAATGTGGATTAAGAAACTCACATATACGATGTATTCATTTGGTTTAGAAATTAAGACACCTCTATATTATATAATGCACAGAAAATGAAAAGTCACGTAAAACAAAAAGACATTTTGATACTTAGTCAAGCATAACGAGAATGTATTCATTTTCATCGTTTATCGTGAAGTAACCAAGGGATAACTCATGTTTGTAGCTCTACTTCAAAATTGATTTCTACCATCAGCTCCGTGTGAAGAACTTCGCATTTTGACATATGGAAGGAAATTTCCCCGAGCTGAATCTTGGGCATTTTTGGGGGTGGTGCGATGGTATACGTATAATGGATTTTGTTAATGGATTACATGGATATAAGTTATTTGTGTATGGTTATACAAGGATTTTGTTGATATTGTATTAACATATTTGATATGTGTATATTAATTATTTTGTAATGATATAAATTGTGTTTGATAGATGTGTTTGAGGTGTGTATAGGTGTGTATGGATTAGTGATACACACCTGTTGGCCGGAAAGAAAAATATCGTTGGCTGATTCCCACCTTTTTCAACTCCTTGTTGAGAAGCTTGTTGTAATGCACCCTCACCTCGCAAATATCCACGAACGATAGACCCGAAATTAGATTGAACCGGAAAGAAAATATTCGAAGATTGTGCGAACACAATTTCCACGTATGTGCTAGAGGTTTTGACGAGCGTCTGTTTCCCAAGATACTTCGAAATCACGGCGTTCGTTTAGCACAAAAACGACACCGACGGCGAATGGAATAAGAGCGATATAGCAGAACCAATTTTGAGAGATATTCGTATTTTCTTTTCTTTCTATTTCTTGTGTTTAATTCTTATGTTTAATCACCTATTTATAGAACCCAAAATTTATTAAAGAAATATCTTTTTTTTTTTAATTAGATGACATAATGTTTGAGTGGTTTTAATCAACTCCAACATTTAATCAAAGCCATTAACTTGAAGAGTGGCTAGCCCCTACATGGGCCTTCTAGAAGTTGGGCCTTCTAGAAGTCGGGCCATTATTGGGCCAGTTCGAAGCCCAATAATATTTAATTTCGAAGCCCAATTCCTCATTCACATAATAATTTATAAAATCAACTATATTATAAATTTTCTAACAATCCCCACATAAATGAGAATTATCTGGTTAAAGTTTCTGCTAATCTAATGATACTCTGCATAGAGGATAGTATGTTTTACCATTTGAACTTCCTCCTTGTATGCACGCTTGGTTTACTGCAGTCCAGTAGAACGCAATGTCTTTGAACTGTCCCGCTTTTCGTGTAAACGAACCCACGTACAATACACAGAGACAATTTTTCTCTTGTTCCGTTCTCATGGTTTTGTCCAGTACGACCATGGACACGTCCTGATTCTGCGAGGGTTTCTAAAGAACTAAGCCTTTCAGTTCTCCTTTGAAGCTGCCCCATTTCTCCCTAACATAGGTGACTTCTCACGTCGCGAGTATTTTCTATCAATACTCTATGATAGTCATTAAAGCATCATAATACTAGCCTTTTTCCGTCATCACTGTTTCTTGACAGGAATGGTCAGGGTTATCCCCCACAGTGATACCAAGTCCTAAGATTAGGTTGTCCCTTTGAACCTAGATCTTGGGATCTCCAGTCACAGAGGTAGGGTTTTCCTTCTTAGCACTTTTATACTTTAAGGCTTTAAGCCCATCCCTTTCGTCAATCTTTCAACCGCATCTCTATTTAACCCTTTGGTTAGCGGATCCGCAATGTTATCCGTCGATTTCACACAATCAATCGAGATTACTCCAGTTGAGAACAGTTGTATAATGGTATTATGTCGACGACGTATGTGTCTGGACTACCATTATACATAGTACTCTTTGCTCGTCTAATAGCCGATTGGCTATCGTAGTGTATGCATATAGGCGACATAGGTTTTTCCCACTTAAGAATATCCTCCAAAAAATGGCGTAGCCATTCAGCTTCTTCTCCATATTTATCCAAGGCAAAGAGCTCGGATTCCATAGTGGATCTCGCTATAACCGTTTGTTTTTTGTGGATTTCCACAACACAGCAGCTCCAGCGAGTGTAAACACATAGCCGCTTGTGATCTTATAGTCCTTCATGTCAGATATCCAGTTCGCATCTGTGTAGCCTTCTAACACAGCCGGATATCGACCATAGTGTAATCCATAGTCTCGAGTATACCGTAAGTATCTCAAAACCCGTATTATAGCGGTCCAATGATCCGTACGCGGATTGCTCGTGTACGAACTCAGTTTGCTTATAGCATAAGCAATATCTGGCCTAGTACAACTCATTAGATACATCAAGCTTCCGATAATCGGGAGTATTCTACTTGAGAAATAGCCTCGCCGCGATTTTCGACAAATGAACGCTTCGATCTAATGGCGTTCTAGCAACACCAGAATCACCCTTTCAGAATTTGTCGAGAATTTTGTCTACGTAATAAGCTTGACTCTAAATGTAATTCCAGATTATCCAAGAACAATTCAACAGATTAAACCTTCGTAGAATGTGAATAGTGTATTTTAGAGGTTTAGAGTTGAATACGTGAGAGTTTTGCAAATGGAAACTTCGATTAATGAGTGTTAGGGTTTAAGCTTAAATACCTTGTGAGGTATTTAAGCCCATTGGGCCCCTAACAAGCCTATTACAAATACAACCCACTAACATAAATAAAACATCTATAAAATACATTAAAAGGAAATTACAAGACTTAGAATTAATATTTTGGACACTTCTAAAATATTCCTAACATTCTCCCCCTAAGTGTCCAAATTACAATCAAGCAAATAAACTAAGTCTTCATTTCTTTTTCTTCGAGCGAGGTGGAGGTGGAGGTTCTCTATGGGCCAAGTAGGTCTTCCTGAATCATAGGGCAGTCTCGAACTGTCTGATGTCGTTCCGAAGAACGATTCGATATCTGATCTTCTCGACGAGTTTCCGTAGGACATCTTTCTCTTCCAGTTCAGTTCCTTCTAGTTTGTCATCTTCGGAAACTGTCTTCTTCTTAGCCCGAAGTTGGTTGAGGATAATCTTCAATGTTCCATCTGAGAATTTGGAGATCTCTGACAGAAGTAGCATCTGCTTCACTTTCTTCTGAGCTTGAAGGTAAGTGACCCCTGGTTGTGGTTCAAGGAAGATAAATCCCTCTTCATACTTTTCGAGATCCTTATATCTGTTGTCTGGACGTGTCAGGTTGACCTTGCTCATATTGCTTTCTAAGGCCATTTGGAAGTCATGAGCAGCGAAATACTTGACCTGCCTCAGCATACACTCTTTGATAGCTCTATAACCATCTCGTCTTGTGTGAGTGTCAAGGGGAAACTTATTGCGATAAATATTGTAGAGCTTGTTGAGTTCGCCCAGTGGAAGATAGGGAAGATCTGCTTCTGAATATTTTACAATTTTCCTGTCATAACGATCAATAACAAAGACAGGGCCTACATATCTTCCTACCGCCCATTCGACATCCACAACATCACAGATGACCGATTGATCTCTCATGTATTTCCTGTATTGATCTCTATTCATTCCCTTCTTGGCCGTAACTTCCCAGAGCATAATCTGATGGCTAAGTCCCCTATACGTCCCTCTTAGGTGCTCAAGGCCTCGAAGATTCAGCTCGTTGACTCCCTTTATTTCTTCTTCCTTCCTCCAGATCTTTGGATACAGATCCTCAAGAAAAGGTGCCTTGATCTTCGCGTTTCTCCAACGAGTTTCTATGAACTCGTAGCCTGGCGTCGGTTCCTCGAGCACCTGATGTTGAAGGAGTTCTGGAAGTTCTGGAAGATCTGCCTCAGGATTTTCTCCTTGCTCCTCTTCCTCTCGCTCGATGAAGCAGAAGTCTGCTGCTGCCGCCTTTAATAAATTACGAACACTTTCAATCCTTAGGCGGGACTCTTCTGCTGTCTCTGTTCTCGTCGTCCATTCCTCGTCTAAGATGTATTTGTCAATGTAGTCTTGAGGATCCTTTGGACGAGGGGTTGTAGTTGCTTGGACTGGTCGGGTGGAGATCCTCGAGGGAGCAGACTCGACTTCACCAAGGGAAGTTGTCTGGTTCGGCCCTGGTGTAGCTTGTCTGCCACTGGAGGACCTTGGTGGTCGTGACGAACTGCCTCCACGCGTTTGAACCCCGCGTCCTCTGCCTCTTCCGCCGCGAATAACAGGGGACTTGGTTCTCGGTCTCTTGCTGCTCTCCCCCTCAGGACGATCCTGGTCGTCTGGATCGTCGTGACGACGTTTCTGACTGGGGCCTTCTTGGCGGCATGTGTCGGTCGGTATGCTCGCATCAGGAGGTGGGATGACGCCACCTGCGACCAGCTTCCGGTAGAGGTCTTCTTCTTCAATGCTCCGGTTGCTGTCGAGATCTATTATGCGAGCAATGCCGACAACAAAGAGCTCTAGCAGAGGCACTGTGTACAGGTTGGGTGTCGTCGGGTTGCGTGGTGGCAGGGTGAGAAGACGAGGAAGTACCGGCTGTTGAGGAGGAGGTTGGTCAGATATGGGAGCCTTCCCTTTGTCGGTGGAAGTTGCTTGAACCGCCTCCTTAATAAGACCTTTGACCCTTGGTAGGGTTACGGTCTCGAAGAATTCGAACAGCCGATTCTCCATGTAGGCAGTCGTCACCTGTGTTGGAATGGGTTCGGCACCACTAGATGTAGCCGTTGGCACACGTTCAGAACGAGGTTCTGGACGGTGGCCCTCGTCACCCGAAGTTCGTGGAACTTCGGGGTCCTTGGGTCTTTCGACCACTCCTTGCCACGTCAGTGTGACGGGCTTGGGTGGAGCTATCTCCGGGATCGCCAAGGCGTCCCGTTAGCACGCGTCCAGAACTAGGTTCTGTACGGTGGCTCGCGGATGGTGAGCTGCTGAAATCATCAACATCCGAGAGACTTCCGTCCAATCCTTGAAGAGCCTCTATTTGGGGCTCTTCTATGAACGTTGAGGCCTGAGGATCAGGCTGAGGCTCGGTCTGTGTCACGGAAATGGGTATTTCTCGAGTTGATTCAGACACAGGAACCGAGCTGCTGGAGGTTTGGGGTGGTTCGTGTTGTGTTGAGACACTTGTCTGTTGGGAGACAAGTGAATGGTCTGGTGGGGTTCGCTCATGCGTCGTTGGGTCGATTACGACGTCTTCTATCCTAGGGATTGACCCGGCTTTTTCTGACTGAGTTAGTGCAGTCGTGATCGTCTCGGGAACAACTATGTGTGGTTGTTCCTCGAGCGATTGTTCAGGTATTGTTTGTTCAGAGGTTGGTGGCGGTTGGTCGGGGATTGTTTCTTGAGATGTAGTCTGTGGTGCTTGTGGGATAACGTCGGTTTCTATGGGTTCTCTCAGTATCTCACTTGTTTGTTCTCTCTCTCTTGTTTCTATTCTCTCAGTCTCACTAACCCCTGGGTTAGACTCGGGTGGGTCGTCCTGAGTCATGGGCTTTTGAATTTTGGTCCTCTTGCAGTATTTTTCAAGGTCTTCTGGGTTAGCTAGTAGTAAGGTTGCGCGCGGAATGGGCATTGGTGTTCGCGAGTATTTCTCGTCCGTCTTTCCTTTTTGAAGAAATTTGAGCTTGGGAGGGATGTAGTTTTCTTCTTGTGGCCTTGTTGGTATCCCCGGTGTTGTAGTCAGAAAGTGGTGGATCATTAGTGAGAACCACCGGGGATAGGGCAGATTCTGTGTCTTTTTCGATTTGGACTTTGATCTCTGATGAAGCTGATCATCCAAGTCCATTGTGATCAGCTTGGCATAGTCGTATCCTTTCCTGAAGACGATCCCATGAAAGATTCGTAGGATCGTAGTGTTGCATCTGTCCCATCCGGAGTGCTTTGGTGAGAAGCACTTGTTGACAATTGCGAAAAGAGTTCGCCATGGATGTGGAATCATTGATTGTTGAAAACGGGAAACGAGCTCGAGTGAGCTATAGTAACCCATTTTCAACATATCTGCGATGAGCTCGTTCTCGGATGCCTCCTGTTCATATTCTGGTTGAAGAGGCAGCCGAAGAATTTGGCGAAGAAAGTCCCTGGTGATTCTGACGGTTTCGTTAGCGATTTGAGCTTCATAGTATGTGGCGTTGTCTTGAGAAATTTTGGTAGTCATCATTCCCCAGAACTGTTGAAGGTACACTGTTGGTGCAGGAACTGATGCAGAGAAGGCGTATCCCAGATGGTGGTTTCTCAGGATGGATGGGATGATCTCTTCTTGACACTTGAAAGTGTTCAAGTCGAGTTGAAAGTTGTTGTCTTTGATTACGATCCATTTAGTGGTTGAGTAGACGAGATCTGCTGGTGTAGTCATTCTGTCAAGACTGCATATTATAAGAGAGAAAAAAATTGTGAGAAACGTTTTATGAGAATATATTTGACATTCTAATAAAAGGATGATTTAATAAATAATATATTGTTCGGCCCCAAACAAATCAAAGTGTAATTCGCAATTTTGAAATTTTGAAATTTTTGGCAAAGGTTCGTGAATTTGAGTAGTCAGTTCAAAAGGACTTAACGAAATTGATGTTGCGAATCTGCTTTAGATCGAATTTGAATCATACATTTTATTTGCGAAGATAAAGATATGCGGGTCTTGTAAGAACTTGAAATTTTTGTTAAAAAATTTCACTAAGTTAGATTCGCGAATCAGTTTGAAATACTGAGAGGGTTCCGTTTGCGAATTGATTTGAAATTGAGAAGATTCAATTGGCAAATTGACTAAGTCAAGTCTAGATTGGGATATTTGGAGTTTGCGAACGGAATTTTTTTTTTTTTAAAAAACATTTGTAAGTATAGTTCGAAAGACTAGTTCGCAAATCGGAAATTTTGCGAGGTACAGATTTGGCGAATTTGGAAATTTGCGAGTCTGTCAAGGAAATTTCGCGAATTGACTTTGAACTTTGAAAATTTGGCGAATTTGGAAATTTGCGAGTCTGTCAAGGAAATTTCGCGAATTGACTTGAACTTTGAAAATTTGGCGAATTTGGAAATTTGCGAGTCTGTCAAAGGAGTTTCGCGAATTGACTTTGAACTTTGAAAATTTGACGAATTTGGAAATTTGCGAGTCTATCAAAGGAATTTCGCGAATTGACTTTGAACTTTGAAAATTTGGCGAATTTGGAAATTTGCGAATACAGATTGACGAATTCGGCGATTCCCGAAGTGACACTATTACTTACAACCCGCAAAACATCAGTTCGCGAATTTAGATTCGTAAAATCTTTAGTTGGTCAACCAGTCAACATAAAAGTACGAAAGCATTTTACTAACATATTCTACGAATTCATTCTGCGAACTTATTCTACGCATGAATTGCGAACTCATTCTACGCATGAATTCGCAAAAACACATATTCAATTCACGAATCATGACCAGACAGATCAAAAAGTAAATTTTTGAATAAAAAACCCAGAAAAGCCCTATTTGCTGAACATCGATTTCAAAAACGATATCGAAGAATTCTGTCAACACGGTTCGTATTCCTTTTCACGATAATCATCTAAACAGAGTATGAAAAAGAATGACTAAAGAGCACAAGATTCAAACAACAAAAATAAACAGAGACAAACTCCCTGTTATTTTCCGATTTCGAACCTGCAAAATCAACAAATAGAATACATGAAACATAAGATTTAAAGACTGTTTCTTCCTTACCTCAACGAAATCTGTGAGTGTGTGTGTGTGTGTGGACGAAAGCGCAGCAACGGAAATCCAAAGTTGATTTTGATGCGGTTTTTGAGTGATTTTGAGATTTAGGGTTCGTAAAAACTGATTTGGGGAAATTCGCGAATAGATAAAGAAAATTTTGCGGGCCGAGAGATAACGATTAAGTTTAAAACTGGGCCGCAAAATTTTAGTAAAAGAGGCCCACCTAGAGTTCGCGAATTATCTTTTAGAAGAATCAGTTCGCAAATCAGGGATTTAAAATTTTAGCGAACTAGTAGAAAGGAGTTTTAAAATTTTACGGTTCGCCGATTTTGAGAAAAGACGAATTCGCAAAATGTCCATGAGTTATCACAAAGTTCGCGGATTATGATTTCACAATTGTTCACTAAAAGTTTAGCGAATTATTTACCAAAGATATTAAGTAAATCTAGTAATAACTCAAATACTACCACTTTGACTCGATCAATCACTAGGATAACATCAAATCTATAGGATTTTCAAGATCGATTTTCATGATACGATATCCTTGTTGGAGAAGAAAAAAATCGTCGCCTTAGTCAAAAATTCGTCTTAATGTCGGGACAATAAATGACGTAAATTTCCTTCATGTTTATAAATAGATATGTCTCAAATTTCATTGAAGTACCATACATCTAAGGACTAACTCATTTCTAGTTTTCTCGTTTACAGATGAATTGGCAGAAGCAGGAAGAAGAGAAGAAGCTCAAGGAACAGGCAAAGTTAAGACGTGACTTTGAGCATAACTTGAATATGCTGGTTTTTGAGATTTTCCTTCTTTTGAGCTTATTCGCTGTTTTACTTGCTATTCTGCTTTGGGTCTTAATAGGGCATACGAGTATTTGAGAGTTATCTAAGTATTATGAATGTTTTATGTGTTTGAGAGAGTTGTTGTTCTAAACTCCCCCTAGATACAATGCCTATCGAGTATCTTAAACATGAAATGATTGAACTTACTCCCCCTCGATGCATGGATATAACATCCCTAGATACAATGCCTATCGAGTATCTTAAACATGAAATGATTGAACTTACTCCCCCTTGATGCATGGATATAACATTTCTCCCCCTCGATGTATTGCCATCAGCATTGGCAATACATCGACTTATTGAAAACAAGAAAATTTATTGAAACGTAGAAAGGAAACAAAAGAAAAGAAAGAAAAAAAATAGAGTCCTAATTAACCAATTAAGATAATAAACACGCACAGAATAAGAGAGAAGTAAAAAAAACATAGCAAATAGATTAATAGTGAACTGTAGAAAGGCATAATCGAAATTAAAAATTGAGGTTCAACATTCCCAACTTTGCAACTAAGTATTGGAAGCGTTTTTCATCCAATGCTTTTGTAAGCAAATCGGCTAGTTGAATCTCTGTATTGACAAAGTAAATTTCTATTATGCCTCTTTCTACGTGGTCCTTTATGAAGTGATATCGGAGATCTATGTGCTTAGTGCGTGAGTGATGAACAGGATTACATGTAATTGCGATAGCACTCTTGGAATCACAGTAAATAGGAATTCTATTTAGATCAAACCCGTAGTCCCGTAGTTAGTTTTGATCCACAAAATTTGTGAGCAGCAACTTGCTGCAGCAACGTATTCTGCTTCCGCCGTAGAAGTTGATACACAATTTTGTTTCTTCGAGGCCCAACATACAAGTTTGTCGCCTAGGAATTGGATGTGTCCAGAAGTGCTTTTTCTGTCTAGTCTGCAACCTGCAAAGTCTGCGTCAGAGTACCCTATTAGTTTCATATTTGAGTTCTTAGGATACCACAGTCCAAGGTCTGGTGTCCCTTTCAGATACTTCAAGATTCTTTTGACGGCATGAAGATGCGACTCCTTGGGGTTAGCTTGAAATCGAGCACAAAGACATGTAGAGAATAAGATGTCTGGTCGACTGGCTGTAAGGTAGAGTAATGATCCAATGATTCCTCGGTAATGAGTAACATCTACAGGTTCACCTAAGTGATCTGCATCGAGTGAGCATGATGTGGACATAGGGGTACTCGATGATTTGCTCTTGTCAATCCCATATTTCTTGAGAATATCATGGATGTACTTTGATTGATTGATAAAAATCCCATCCTGAAGTTGTTTGATTTGTAATCCGAGGAAGAATGACATTTCTCCCATCATACTCATTTCAAATTGTGATTGCATCAGAATGCTAAATTCTTCACAAAGTTTAGGATTAGTAGAACCAAAAATAATATCATCCACATAGATTTGCACAAGCATGATATCAGAACCATCTTTCTTTACGAACAAAGTAGTGTCAATTTTCCCTTTAGTGAAACCTGAGGAGATAAGAAAGTCGGATAGCACCTCATACCAGGCCCTTGGAGCTTGTTTAAGTCCGTACAGTGATTTGTCAAGTTTGTAAACAAAGTCGGGATGATCAGCATTGAGAAATCCGTCTGGCTGTGACACATACACTTCTTCTTTCAGAATTCCGTTCAGGAAGGCTGTTTTTACATCCATTTGATAGACAGTGAAGTCTTTGTGTGCTGCATATGCAAGGAATAACCTAATAGCTTCGATTCTGGCTACAGGGGCAAACGTTTCATCGTAATCAATTCCTTCATGTTGATTATATCCCTTAGCAACTAGCCTAGCCTTGTTTCGAATTACAACACCATCTTCATCCTTTTTGTTTTTAAATACCCACTTTGTTCCGATCACAGTTTTCCCTTTTGGACGAGGAACTAAGTTCCAGACTTTGAGACGTTCGAATTGATTAATCTCCTCTTGCATAGCCACTATCCAGTTAGGATCTCGTAGTGCGTCAACTACTCTTTTAGGTTCTGTTTGGCTCAAGAAACAGGTGAATTGACATTCATTTGAATGTGATCTTCTCGTCGTTACTCCTGTATTGGGATTTCCTATTATTTGATCAGTAGGATGATGTCGAACCCATTTCTTTTCGTGGGGTAATGTCGTTTCGTCTATTTGCGATTCATCACTTAGTGGATAGTCGATTACAGACACGGTAATGTTACCGGCTGAAGTTGAAGAGGAGGCCTCTGTCTGTGTTGTTGTCAAAGTTGTTGGGGTCGAGGCTTCTGAATCTGAGGGAGGAATTGTCTGGTTAGGAATAGGTTCTGAATCATGAGTGGACGAACTAGGACTGGATTCAGTATTTGGAAAGGGATCGGTGGATGGTCTTGTCTGATTTTGAGAGATATAAATATGCTCAAAAAGTATATCCAGATCCCGTTCCTCTTGAGTTCGTTGAGTGAAGCATGTGGGGTTGCTTTGTCTAGAATTATCAGTTGCTTGTTGATCGGGCTTCAAACTTCCTTTGTCCGAACCCGGTTCTGAAGAGTTCCGTTCAGAGGCATCTCTCGAACACTCTCCTTCTTCTTTATGAGAATGAATAAGGTGTGGTGTTCTAGAGACTTGTCCCAAACTGCTATGTCTAGCCGAAAGTTCGAGGCCCTCATCAAAGGTGACATTTATACTTTCAATGATCATCCTTCTGTTTCTGAGAAATATCCTGTACGCCTTAGATTGTGCAGAGTAGCCTACGAAGATTCCTTCAGTTGCTTTTGGATCAAGCTTGGACTTGTCTTCGCGGTCGTTGGCGACGAAGCACTTGCATCCAAAAATTCTAAAGTGAGCAATGTTGGGCAGTTTTCCATTTATAAGTTCATAGGGCATCTTTCCAAATCTTAGATGAATGTTTGTGCGATTCTGCGTATAGCAAGCAGTATTCATTGCTTCAGCCCAGAGGAAATGAGGTAGTGATGATTGAATGATCATTGTTCGAGCAGCCTCTACGAGTGTTCGATTTCGCCTTTCGACAACCCCATTTTGTTGAGGTGTGTAGATAGCAGAAAACTGTTGAGTAATCCCTATGGATTCGTAGAAGTCACTGAGCTGTTGATTCTTGAATTCTGTTCCATTGTCTGATCTAACTATTTTAACACTACTCTGGAGTAGGTTCTGTGTTGTTCTGATTAGGTTTGGAATATGATCGACTGTCTCTGATTTAGTCCGTAAAAACGTACCCAAGTATATCGGGAATAGTCGTCGACGATAACTAGCATATACCGCTTTCCACTTATGCTTTCAGTTCGCATTGGGCCACACAGATCCATGTGTAAAAGCTCTAGAGGATGTTGAGTGGATGCTGTATGTTTTGTAGGATGTGAAGCTTTCTTCATTTTTCCTTTCTCACAAGCAGAGCATATATGCTCTTTTTGATACTTCAGTGGTGGTAGTCCAATAGCCAATTTGTTGGTAGACAGCTTGTTGAGGGTCTTGAAGTTAAGATGAGATAACCGCTGGTGCCGTAAGTCATTTTGAGTTGAAGTTGCTTTGGAGATTAGGCAGATATCAGTCTTTGGTTTGACAGTTCTAATTTCAATGGTGTAAAGATTTGTCTTGCGAGTTCCAGTGAGAAGTTCTTCACCATTGGTATTGAGAATTTTGCAAGTTTTCTTTAAAAACACAACTTGGAGTCCGAAATCACTGAACTGTCCTATTGATAAGAGGTTGTGTGTCAGTCCTTCAACATACGAGACTTGT
Organism: Craterostigma plantagineum; assembly: GCA_027422505.1. Lineage (NCBI taxonomy): Eukaryota > Viridiplantae > Streptophyta > Magnoliopsida > Lamiales > Linderniaceae > Craterostigma > Craterostigma plantagineum. The sequence goes on along the minus strand of JAPQWV010000003.1, from coordinate 25,438,481 downwards.
TTAATTGTGATTCGATTGCATATGAGATCGCCATAGCAAGGATTCTGGCTCCATTGCTATTACCAAATCGTACCAGTCCTCCAGGTCTATCAACGTAGTTGCTCAACAGTTCCTTTGTCCCAGTCATGTGTGTGGAGCAACCAGAATCTAAGTACTACACATGAAGGGCCTGCAAATATAAAACTAGAGGGTTTTAGGTACCCATTGAAATATGGGTCCACCTCTGTTAGTTTTGTTAGTCTGTTTAGACTCCCTAGATTTTCCTTTGTTAGGGGATGACACAGAGTCACTAATTATTTCTTAGGTTTAGACTCGAGTTTTTCGGTTTTTGTAAGTTTGACAGGTTCTTTGATAGCTTTTGATTTTGATTCTTGTTTTGACTTTGTAGTTTTCTTTTTAGGAATTGTTTTGTGAGTTTGTTTGGTGACATGATCACGCACGGAAAGCTTTGTTTTTGTTGAGGAAGATAATTTTTTCGATACATGACAAAACAAAGATGGTACAAAGGTTTTGGAAGGAAAATATTCAATAACAAAAGGAACATTGAGATCGCGATTCTCCTTCAAGATATCTTCCTTTTTAACCCATACTTGACCCTTCAATGGCTCTTTTGTGGGTCCTGAAAATTTTAATGTATTAGTGCAGGAAATTTTGTCATTTGAAATTAAGGTGTATGAAATTGTGTGTAATCTTAATTTTTCTTTAAGTGAAGATATTTCATGAAGAAGTTTTTGCCTTTCTTCATCAAATGACTTTCTTTCGCTTTCGAGAGTGGAGTGAAGATCACTGATTTTCTTTATGCAATCAGGCATATATCCAGTTGCATATGTAACCATCGGTGCCATACTTTCCGAAGCACCTGAGGTTTCTCCTTCATTTGGATGAGATATATCTGTCTCAAATTCAGTTATTGTTGGACAAATTCTTTCTTTATAACTATCATTTAATTCTGTGTAGTTAAAAGATATTTGAGTTTCACTGTGTGTTGATGTCTCATTTTCACTGACAAAAGACATGAGATTCGCCAGGCAACCTGTCTGCATAAATTTGAGATCATATAGATAAGGTGAACTTGATATGCCTTGTTTTAACTTATGTGGATTTTCAAAACCTAGTCCTTTATAGGGATTGTAAAATCAATGTTAGCTGGTTTGTTTAAGAAGATTGTTTGTTCTGATTGATCTCGTCGGGTTAAAAGGTCCTCCAATTTTTTTATTTTGGAGTACAGTTTTTCCCGTTCTTTACTTAGTAAGTCATATTTAATTGTAGCGTCCATTGCCTGATCTCTATGAGATTTCATTTCCTTTTCTAAATCCTTGGCTTTAACTTCGGATTTTTGCACTTGTATTTCTAGCTTAGCAATTTTTTCATTTGCTACAATTACACGATTCTTCTCACATGCATAATCATATCTAAACTTATCTAATACTACTAAATTTTTTTCTAAGTTAGCTTCTAGTTCCTTGATTTTTCTTTTACCTAATTTGTTAGATTTGTAAAGGGATAAAAATTCATTTTTCATCTTAAGTAAGGAATCGTAATCTGCTTCACTTACCTCCACTAATTCTGAATTGATAGATATTTCCCTGTCTGACTCGCCTCCTTCAGCTCCAATTCCATCTACTTCGTCATCCAGCTTGGCCATTAGTGCCACGTTCTCATTCTCGCTGTCTGAGGTATCTTCAAGCCAATGGTCCTCTTCTGCCATTAAGACCAGTCCATTTTCTTTTTGTTCAGCTAATTGAACTTTTCGACGGTAGTAGTTAACATCCTTTTTCTTGGGCATTCTGCACTCTCTAGCAAAGTGTCCATTCTTACCGCAGTTAAAGCATTTGCCGCCTTGATGAGGAGTTTCAGAGTTGTTTTCCTCATCCTGGGTCTTTCCTCTAGAGTTGGAGGAGGTTCTTTGACGATTGGAGGAGGATCCAGTCTTCTTGTAATACTTCTTCTGCACAAAATTTGAGACCAGAGCGAGTTGCTTAGCAAGATCCTTGAGAGTAATCTCCTGGTCTCCATGTTTAGTAAGGTCCTTGGATTCGTTATCAGAATCAGAGTCTCCTCCTTCCTTAACTTGTGATGACTGCACAATTTCCTTGTCCTTGGTTTGTTTTCATGATGATCGTTCATTCATAAGAGCAAGTGAGTCGCTTCCTATCGATTTGATTTCCTCCCTTCGTTTCTCCACATGATTGGAATGTTGATTGAGGTAGTCGAACAATGTATGAATGCTAACTTTGGTTAGGTCGTTCATTTGTCTTATCATGATTGCAGTAGCCTCCCATTCTGGATGATGTGATCCCAAGAATTTGATATTGATCTCCATTACGCTTTTTGTGACTCCATTCATCTTTAGCTCGTTTAGAAGAACAAGAAATCGATGGAAGGTTTCTTGGAGAGTTTCCCCTTTGTTAGCATGAAAGCGGTCATAAGAGATGAGTGTGTTCGCCATTCTTGCCATTGTATTGACTTCTGTCCCCTGCATCATAATTCGAAGAGCATCCCACATTTCTTTTGCGCTATCACCACATTCGAGTTGCATCAAGATGTCATTGGGAATGGCTTGCATCATGTATGATTTCGCCACTTTGTCTGCCTTTAGTCGCAGTTTTTCTTCATCACTGCATTGGTCAGCAGTCTTCAATATCCTCTGTTCCTCTCTTGCTGGAGTGGTGTCAGTAGTGGCGGGAATTATGGTCCAATATTGTGTAGGTCCATTGTAAATAGATTCCAGAAGGTTCTCTGAATTGTCCTTGCTTTCTATGAAGTTTATGAACCTTCTCTTCCAGACTGCGTATTCTCCATGTCGGACGATGGGAGGTCTAACATCATTGCCCATGCTGAAAGAGTCCATTGCTTGTGTTTTTGGATATGATCGTTAACGTGTAATGTGAGGAAAGGTTAATTTGAAATGAAATTGATTCAAAGTCTAAAACTTTAGAATTTGACTTTGACTGGAAAATGTGTTCGTGAAATTTTGTTCAGAGTCGTGGATTTCGCAATGTGAGGATTGCGATATATGTTTACGAACGTACTTTATCGAGACCAAATCAAGTTTGCAAGATGTCAATGATTCGCAAATCGCGAGATTGTACTGATTCGCAAATTAATGTAGGATTCGCGAAATGTCCAATGACATGAACGATTGTCCAAGTTCGCAAAATAGAATGAGTTCGCAAAAGTGGAACAAGTCCGCGAATTTCTAATGGAGTTGAGGTTCGTGAAATTTCTTCAAACGCGTTCGCAAATTATGCGAAGAGTGAGTTCGCAAATCTTCTTCAACTGGATTCGCGAAAATCTGCGGGCAACGGAGTTCGCAAACTTCTTCTCTTCTCTGGTTCGCGAACTTTCAGGAATTCGCAAAAGGGGAATCAAGGAGTTCGTGAAATTTCTCTCAGAGATGCGATTCGCGAAATATGGCAGTGAGTATTTCTTGATTCGCAAACTTAAGTTTCACAAAATTGAGAAAATATTTTGCGGGTTGACTTGATTCCTTCAAGTCACAGTCGGTCCTCAACTTGAATTCGTGAAACTGAATTGCGAATTAAGAATCTGCGAATTCGAGTCCAACTTAAGTGCCGTTCGCACACTCAAAAGCAGGCCAAACAACAAAGCTGTTCTTCAAAAACTCCAGCAGAAATCCAGAAATTTACCGCAAATTGACAGAAACAGAATCAGTAGTTCTCAGAACATAGAGAAACCAGTCAGCCGTTCAAGTTGCAGAAAATCCTCAGAGTTAAAACTTAAACCCACGAAACAAAGCTTTGAACTGAATGCTTGAAAAATCAATAACTTATATTGACGATGCAAACAAACTTGGAATGAAGTTTCCTCACCTACACGCTTGCTCTGATACCACTTGTAATTCCAGATTATCCAAGAACAATTCAACAGATTAAACCTTCGTAGAATGTGAATAGTGTATTTTAGAGGTTTAGAGTTGAATACGTGAGAGTTTTGCAAATGGAAACTTGGATTAATGAGTGTTAGGGTTTAAGCTTAAATACCTTGTGAGGTATTTAAGCCCATTGGGCCCCTAACAAGCCTATTACAAATACAACCCACTAACATAAATAAAACATCTATAAAATACATTAAAAGGAAATTACAAGACTTAGAATTAATATTTTGGACACTTCTAAAATATTCCTAACACTAAACAATACCGTTACTCGTTCGTTTGATTTTAATTCCTAAAATCACGTCCGCAAGTCCCATATCTTTCATGTCAAATTTCGAATTTAACATATCCTTGGTAGACTTAACCATTTTGTCGTTACTACCAACAATGAGTATGTCGTCTACATACAGATATAAAATGACGTAGTCATCGCCTGTTTTCTTTGAGTAAATTTATCGCTCTCATTGATTTTAAAACCGTAGTTGATCATCGCGTGATCAAACTTTTCGTGCCACTTCTTAGGGGCTTGTTTCAAACCATACAAAGATTGATCAATCTACAGACTTTCTTTTCGGTTCCCGGAGCACTAAAACCCTCGGGTTGCTACATATAGATTTCTTCGTCTAATTCACCGTTTAAGAAAGCTGTTTTGACATCCATTTGATGTACTTTCAAATTGCTTAATGAAACGATAGCAAGTATCATCCTTATCGAATTTATTCTCGTCACAGGAGAATATGTGTCAAAATAATCTAAGCCTTCGCGTTGCTTGTATCCTTTGATAACAAGTCTGGCTTTATGCTTTTCCACAGACACGTCTGGTCTCATTTTCCTTTTAAAGATCTATTTTGTTCCTAAAGGTTTACATCCCTTTGGGAGATCAACTAACTCCCAAGTATGATTCTGCAAAATAGAATCAATCTCGCTTCTTATGGCTTCTTTCCATAAAGGCCCATCCATGGAGCTCAATGCTTCATCATAAGTCAGTGGTTCATTTTCAATCAAATATGTAACGAAATCATCACCAAAAGATATCTCTATTCGGGCACGCTTGCTTCGTCTCGGTTCATTTTCATGAACAATACTAGGAATCTCGGTTTCTATATCATCTCGTTTAGATGTACCGGATCCATCATCAGATTTACAAGGAAATACATTTTCAAAGAAACATGCATTCCTCGATTCCATGACCGTGTTCTTGTGTTATCCGAAATTTTCGAATCATATACAAGAAACCGATATGCCGTACTATTGTGTGCATATCCTATGAAAATACAGTCCACCGTTTTAGGACCAATTTTCACCGCTTTATGCGTAGGTACGGCTACCTTTGCCAAACACCCCCACATTCGCAAATGATGGTACGAAGGCGTCTTACCTTTCCATAACTCATATGGAGTTTTATTCATTTTCCTTTCGAGGTATCCTGTTTAATAGATAATTACTCGTCAAGATAGCTTCGCCCCACATATTTGGCGGTAGACCTGAACTCAATAACATCGCATTCATCATTTCTTTTAATGTGCGATTCTTTCGTTCGGCCACTCCGTTTGATTGAGGTGAATACGGGGCGGTCACTTCATGGACGATACCATGTTCCACACAAAAGCTCTCAATTGGTGCTTCGTATTCCCTGCCTCGATCACTTCTCAATCTTTTAATTTTCTTGCCGAGTTGCGTATCAACATCGGTTTTGTAGAGAACGAATTTCTCTAATGCTTCGTCTTTGCTCTTAAGCAAATAAACATAGCAATATTTGTGCAATCGTCAATAAATGTTATAAAATATTTATTGCCACCACGTGTTTGAACGTATTTCAAATCACATAAATCGCTATGAATCAATTCCAGCGGTTTGGTACTTCTTGCTACCGAGGGGAAAGACGATCTCGTCATTTTTGCTTTAACGCAAATTTTGCATTTATGTTTCGAATTAATTTCGAATGTTGGAATATGATCCATATTAATTAATCGACGTATCGATTCAAAATTAACGTGACCTATACCGTGCCACAAATTTGAAGATTCAAGCAAGTAAACTGAAGAACGTTTTTCATTCTCATTTACAATAGTCGTTACATTGAGCTTGAACAAACCATCACAGGCGTAGCCTTTTCCAACAAACACGTCCAACTTAGACAATATCACTTTGTCGGATTCAATAACAATACGAAAACCATGCTTGTTCAACAAGAATCCCGAAATTAGATTTTTTCGTATCTCCGGAACGTATAACACATCTTTCAGCGTCAATACTTTCCGGAAGTCATTTTGAGCAGCACGCTTCCTTTACCCTCGACGGTAGCAGCAGCCGAGTTGCCCATGTAGATCTTTTCTCCATCAACCGGCTCACAGGTAGAGAAGAATCTACGGTTCGTGCACACATGACGTGTAGCACCGGTATCGATCCACCATTCTTGTGGATTCGACCCAATCATGTTTACCTCCGAGACCACCGCGACAAGACTCATCTCGTCAACCTCCTTGGTAATGTCTCTCACCATGTTGGCTTCTTGGCTCCTTTTAGGAAGGCGATAGTCCGACGACTTGTGGCCCAATTTGCGCAGTTGAAGCATTTTCTCTTGAACTTATAGTTCGGCTTAGCGACGCCTCCGGTCTCCCCAATTTTCGCTTTGGGTTTAACCGCGCCTTTGCCCTTTTTAGAGCTATGCTCCACCACGTTTACTTTCGGTTCAGATGAGCTCGACACTCTCTTTTCCGACCTTTTGTTGTCTTCTTCGATTCGAAGTCTAACAATCAGATCCTCCAAAGGCATCTCCTTGCGCTTGTGCTTGAGATAGTTTTTGAAGTCCTTCCAACCCGACGACAGCTTCTCAATGATATCAGCGACTTGGAAAGATTCGCTCAGAACCATTCGTTCTGCATGGATCTCGTGCAAGGTCAATTGGATCTCTTGCACTTGACTGATCACAGTCTTGGAATCGACCATCTTATAATCAAGGAATCGTCTGACAACAAATTTATTTGTGCCGGCATCCTCAGTTTTATATTTCCGGTCTAACGATTCCCACAATTCTTTAGCCGTAACTACCGCACCATACACGTTGTACAGAGTATCGCTTAGGGCATATAGAATGTAATTGCGGCAAGTCAGAATGCTTTCATGCATCAACCGCATTTACCACCTCAACATTCGTCTCACCTTCGTTAACCTTCGGCTCGACCTCTTTCAGGTAGGTGGCCAGGTTCAGCGTGGTGAGGTAGAAGAGCATCTTCTGCTGCCATCTCTTGAACGTGGAGGCAGTCCCCGCAAACTTCTCAGGCTTTTCCAAGTGGCTAACTGGTACGGTTGGTGGCATCACGGTAGGCACGGCGTTGGTGTGAACCACGTTGTTGTCTTCGTTCTGGTTTGAGCTGTGGCTGTCCGACATCTTCATGGGATCGTAGAGTCTGTTTTAAGATTGTTGGCTGGAAAGAAAAATATCATTGGCTGATTTCCACCTTTTTCAACTCATTGTTGAGAAGCTTGCAGTAACGCACCCTCGCCTCGCAAATATCCACGAACGATAGACCCGAAATTAGATTGAACCGGAAAGAAAATATTCGAAGATTGTGCGAACACAATTTCCTTAAAACAGATTCGCTCCCTCACGTATGTGCTAGAGGTTTTGATGAGCTTCTGTTTCCCAGGATACTTCGAAATCACGGCGTTCGTTTAGCACAAAAACGACACCGACGGCGAACAGAACAAGAGCGATATAGCAGAACCAATTTTGAGAGATATTCGTATTTTCTTTTCTTTCTATTTCTTGTGTTTAATTCTTATGCTTAGTCACCTATTTATAGAACCCAAAATTTATAAAAGAAATATCTTTTTTTTTAATTAGATGACATAATGTTTGAGTGGTTTTAATCAACTCCAACATTTAATCAAAGCCATTAACTTGAGGAGTGGCTAGCCCCTACATGGGCCTTGTAGAAGTTGGGCCTTCTAGAAGTCGGGCCTTCTAGAAATCGGGCCATTATTGGGCCTGTTCGAAGCCCAATAATATTTAAGTTCGAAGCTCAATTCCTTATTCACATAAATATTTTATAAAATCAACTATATTATAAATTTTCTAACAATCTCATAACCAACTTATAGGTGGGCACGCATATACAAGCCCTATAACCAATATCCTTGTAATAGGTGCGTATAGTCATACAAGGCATGTATGACTATACACAGATAACAGACACGAGGTAACTTATTCATGCACATCTCATAACCACCTATACACACATATCAAACGAGCCCTATAGGTAATCAAGAGTGGCGATAAATTGCAGATGGGCTTTGAGACTGATCAAAGTATATATTAATCGAACTTATTCGAGTTATAATTCGTTCGTGAACAAGAGAAATCGAAGTATTTTTCTGTGAAAAGGTTTTGATTATGGTTTTTTTTCTTATGAGTTTTCAAATCGCACAGCGATAATGATGGGCCTAATGTTTCACACGAATGGAAAAGCCCTCTAGGCAGCAATGCAGAGATGCTGTGGAGGTTCTGACCATGGGCGAGGTAAGTTTTCAAAGTTGATTATGTAATAATAGTTATGATGCATAAGTTTGTCGTATTTCGAATGCCCCATTGATTGAGGTGCAAACACTTTCTTTTTTCTTTGTGTTGACCATCCCAGACTCTTAACAAAATTTCGAGCTTTTTTTTTATTGTCTGCTTATGTTTGATAACGTATCGATTCTCCAAATAGACATCGTGTGTGGTGCTATTTCATGCCCACGAGGTATGGTAATGGATGAACAATCAATAGTTTCTATAAAGCCAGTATGAGTGTTATTGTATTAACACATTGTTATGCTCTCGGTGACTCTTCATCACTTTATCTCAAATTTCTAAACCCAAGTTGATAAAAGGATGTGATTGTTTATGTAGGTATGCAGATACTAGTGACACAATATAATACATATGTATTTTAAGTATAATATTGCATAGATTTTTTATTATTTAATAATATAAAATAATATTCGAATATTCGAACATTTGATTATAATATTTTCATGATTCGAAAAGTAATCTAATAAAATATGAATATTCGAATCGTTAATAGAATACGAATAGAATATTTTGGTATTCGACTTGATTTGATTCATTCAACCTTAGTCTTAAGGCTTCTCTGAGCATCATATTAAGAGTCTATTTGAGCTTTTTCACACTTATAATTGGGGCAACTATAAATGGGGCTACCTGTTTTCTTGTATCATCCTAATAAATTTTTGATGATAGAAAGTATTGACAAATACGACAAAAGAAAAACTACGCTAATTGTATTCCATCTATTGACATATGTTATTTCTAATTTATTAAAATAAAAAACACATACTAAAGAATTTAGGTGTAGTTCTAAATTAAGTCACATTATTGTTATTTTTATAAATTAATATTTTGATGGTCATAAATATGAATATTATTTTAGTTTTGACAATAATATTATTGGGTTGGAGTAAAAATGTAGAAAATATAGTTGATAGATATGAGTTAAAGCATTCTAACATCTATCTCGTATAATATTTTCACTGCATCTATATGATGGTGGAAGTGCCTGAATATAGGGCTATCTAGAAACTTCCATAAACTCTTTGGAATACTCGGATTCGCTTGCTTGGGCTTACTCTACATACATATTCTCAGGGCCGTATTTGGGCATGTGCAAGCAGGCCGGATTCGGGCCTGTGCAAGCAGGCCTACAACAAAGGGTCACAGATCCAGCCCGGTGTAACATAGGGCCACCCAAAAAATTTTGTTATAGCATAAAGGCCCAAAAAATTGTTAAAAGATCAGAAATTTTCTAATAAGGCCACATAAGGGTCCAGCCACCCAAAATGAAAAAAACGGCCTGCATATTCTTGAAGCAACTATAATGACTACTATTGAACCACCATTGTTTAGTTTATGCTAAGTTGGTTTGTAATTAGATTTTTATTCAAAGTGTTGGGCTTTTGAGGGGACAAACACATATCCTTAAGAACATCAAAGAAGGAAGACTTCAACCTAGGCTTGGCAATGGGGCGGGGCGGCTAATTCCCATTAGGTATGGGCATCGGGTCGGGTAGTTGGTATCGGATAGTTCGGGTTCGGGTAGTTCAGGTTTGGGTTAAGATTTTCACTACCCGAACCCGACCCGATCTACGGCGAGTACCCGCTTGTCGGGTATACATTGGGTTCGGGTACACGACGTCGGGTACCCGATTTTGAATTGAGAAAATATGGCTAAAAATATGATAATGCAATAACCATATCAAAATATCCGTGTTATATATTAAATATCTCTTAAAATATTTAGATGCTTTATTTTCAATAAATATAATATATACATATTTTTATATGTTTGTTTATAAAACTTAGAAAATATATCTTAAATTTTTAGAATGATTTATGCATTGATAATGAAATATCACTTGTTAATTATGCAATTAAAATAAGAATAGTCGAAATATTATTTAAAGCTTTGACACCACTCACGTTAGATATGATATCTTGATATGTAATTATATTTTTAATGTTTATGTATAAAAATTAATATATTTTTAAAATTAATTGTCGGGTACCCGAATAACCCGATCAGGTAGTAAATTACTACCCGATACCTGTCCCGATTAATAATTACCGGGTATCGGGACGCGATACCCCGCGAATAACCCGAATTATTTGACCCAAACTACCAGAACCCGATCGGATTCGGGTAGAACCCGAATACTCCAACCCGAACGCACACCCATAATTCCCATCCCCACCCCAACACTATCGGGGAATCCCCGTCCCCATCCCCGTTATCAAACGGGGAAATTTTTTCCCCCGTCCCCATCCTTGCGAATTCTCCTCCACGATCGGATCTCATTGCTTTTATCTTGAGGCCGCTTTCTTTCTCAACGAGGGCTTTGAACTTCTTGAAGTTCTCGAATACTTCCGATTTGTGCTTTAAGAAGTATACCATTGTCTTTCTTGAAAAATCATCGATGAAGAGAAGGAAGTAGTTACTCTTACCAAGTGAGCTCGGCTGATCGGTTCGCACACGTCAGTATGAATTAGCTCCAAGGGTCTTTTAGCTCTCGAGCTCGACTCATTTGGAAAACTCTTCTTGAACTGCTTTCCGATTGAGCATCCTTCGCATACTTGATTGGGGTGGTTAATGGATGTCAATCCTTTCACTATGTCCTTCTTTGATAGCAGTTCTAATCCGCCGAAGTTTAGATGCCCATATCGAAGATGCCAAATCCATGATGGATCCCTATAGCATGTCTTGAGGCATTTCGCAACATCATTTATGATGTTGAGGACGAACATTCGATTCCTTTGCATTGGCACCTTAGTCATTAATTTATTTGAACTCTCTTATAGAAAGGTTATTATCTCTTAGGCGAATATCATAACCTTTCTCTAAAAGTTGCCCAAGACTTAAGATGTTACTCTTCATCTCCGATACATAGTAGACATTGGAGATGAATTGATGCCCACCATTCTTTAAGTGATTAAGAATGTTACCTTTGCCTTTCACCGCGACCTTTGATTCGTCCCCAAATGCAACATTGCCGCTCACCGATTCATCAAGCTCTACGAACATGTTCCTTTTCCCGCACATGTGATTGCTTGTGCCGGTGTCTAGGTACCACTTGTTACTCTCGCCTCTTTCATCATCCTTATGTGCTAGGAGTAGAATATCTTCTTTATTTTTTTCTTCGACGTAGTTGGCCTTCTCCTCAACTTTATGTTTAGGAACTCTACACTCGGAAGAATAGTGCCCAAATCTCTCACAATTGTAACTCCTAACTTTTGATTTATCATACCTTGATCTTGAGTTACTTCTCCCATGACCTCTCATTGAGTTATCTTTTCTTTGATGGTTAATGTTGTCATCGTCGCTGGGCCTCCAACCTCGTCCGTATCCGAGTCCACGACCTCCTCCTCGTTTTCCTCTTTGACTTTGTCCGCGGCCTCGTCCTTGATTATCTCTTTCTTTTGCTGGATCAACTTGTAGCTTGAGCAGTTGCTCTACAATCCCTTCCTTCTTCCTTTTTTTTCTTCATGAGCTTGCAATGAGCCCAATAGTTGTTCCATCGTCATTTCTTCTAGATCCTTAGTTTCTTCTATGATGGCTACGATATGCTCGAATTTCGGATCTAACGACCGAAGAATTTTCTCCATGATTCTAACATCATCAATTTTCTCACCATTCCTCTTAAGTTGATTGGTTATTGCTAGTACCCTAGAGAAGTAGTCCGACATAACTTCATCTTGTTTCATATGCAAGGCTTCAAACCCCGCTCTTAAAGTTTGAAGATGTACCATCTTTACCGGATCCGCTCCTTATACGACGTTTGAAGCTTCTCCCATGCTTCCTTGGCGGTCTTTGCTTCCGAAATCTTTTCGAAAGCATCTTCATCTAATCCTTGATTAGTAGAGAGCTTTCTTGTCTTTCGCAATTCTCTCAAACTATCCTTTTGAGTTTGAGATTGGTTTTCTTCGTTCTTCGACTCCACATAGCCTTGTTCCACGATATCCCATACGTCTTGTGATCCAAGAAGCACCTTCATCTTGATACTCCAATTGTCGTAGTTGCCTTTGTTGAGTGTCGGAACTTGGAAGGGAACCATGCCGCTCGCCATCGCCGTAGGAACTTCTAGCTCTGATACCACTTTGTTGGAAATTATGAGTTATATCGAAAGGAAAGAACTTGATAGGTTTAGTGTTTAGAGGAAGAGGCGTTGTATTACAACCCACTTGATATTGTTTTGATTTTCACTTGTTTGATCCAAAATGCTAATACCTCACCCCTATTTATACTAGTTTCACCTCCTTAACAAATGGCTAAGATTTAGCCAACACATCACAGTCTAGAATTCTCTCTAATAATAACTAGGTTCTAGAAGGTTCCATAGGGTTCTATGGATATCTCTGGATTATTCCCACATACTCTAGATATTGGGCCAATATATCTCCTAAGCCCAATTTGCTAAATCCACATCTTAATAATTCTAAGTCCAAATCAAGTTTATTATTTCAACATATTTCATTTAGGGCTCGGGAGGAAAATATTCAAGATCTTATCATCAATGGGCTGCTCGCGTGCAGACATGACGGCGGAGAAATCTTTACGTCGATTGTGAGGTTATTTGGAGAACCTTACCCACAATCAAAAGAGGGGGGGGGGGTTGATAATCTGACACACAACTGAGACAGGCACATCCGTCGAAGCTTACGCTCAAGGCCACCCGGAGCAATGTTTGGCAGAACATTGAAACACGACTGGGAAGGAACCGAGCTCGCTGCTCTTGGTGCTGCTCGAAGCTCTCAACGGCCACCCACACGAAGATACGACCAAGTAGAGAAACAGGCCATATACACGTACGGCTCGTTTGATATGTGGGTATAAGTGTGTATTGGTGTGTATGGGGTGTGTATGAATAAGTTGGCTTGTGTTTGATATCTGTGTATAGCCATACATGCCTTGTATGGCTATACACGTCTATTACAAAGATATTGGTTATAGGCCTTGTATATTCATACCCACCTCTAAGGTGGTTATGGGGTGTGTATCACTAATCCATACAAGAGTAGTAAAATTTCTCAGCCATCGATCAACGACCCTCAACTGACTTTGAGAAAACGCAGTTTATTCTCCAAAGTCGAGCCTGCTGCGATGCCTCGGTTTGCAATTCTCAACTCATGCTTGCTCTTATCTTCTCCCATCTCGCTCGTATGTGCTCTCACTCTTTATACCTAACATATGTGCTCTAATTGTTGGATTAAAAAAAAAAATCTTCTGGAGTCTATATATGTTTAGGGGGAGATTATCTATTTTTGATAGGGGGAGAAATATATTGGCACTTGCATTCTTCTTGCGAAATCATTTGTATCTAAGTGTATCCCTACTTGATATGTTATTAACTGACTTACTTTCAGTTGGGGCTATTACTGAGATAGAAAGGGGGAGAAAAATTCTTTTGATTATCACAAAAAGGGGGAGAAATATGTTAGTAAATGTTCTTATATGTTAAAGTTTTGTGTTAATCAAAAGGGGGAGATTGTTGGTTTTAAATATCTAAGCATTCCGGTTTTATGAACACAAAACTTAGTAATTGTATTACTAACATATTTATTGAGTGTGCAGATGAGCTCGGTTCGAAAAACAGATATCAAATATGAGCTCAGGGCGAAAAACTGGATCGGTCAACTGCCGGTCAATACTGGTCAACGCGGTCAACTGTCGGTCAACCCGGTTTCGATTGGTCAGACTGGACTGGTCCGGTATCGGTCTGGACTGATCCGGTTTCAGACTGACTGGTCGGTTTCGGTCTGAACTGGTTCGGTTTCAGACTGACTGGTCGGTTTCGATCTGGACTGGTCCGGTTTCAGACTAACTGGTCGGTTTCGGTCTTGACTGGTTCGGTCAGTGACCGGTCCGGTCAATGACTGGATTGACTGGTCAACTGTTGACTGATGTACAGCTCTTTACTGCAGCAACAGAGGTACAGACAGATAAAGCTGACAGCATTGACCAAAGTCAACAAAGGCTCCCAAAGGCTCCCAACGGGTATATTATTGAGTCTAACGGCTATTTCAAAGTGGGAAGACCTATAAAAATAACAATGACGGGCAGACACAAGCTAAGGATCCTAGAGCAAACCACATACACATCAAAAGAGAGATCCAATAGAGAAGAACAAGAGCATAGAGAAAAGAAGAAAATCAAGAGAGTTCTTCCAAGTGTGTGGGTTACAAAAGAGAGAGTGCTACAACGTTCAAACCCACACACCTCACTCACACATTAGAGAGTTGAGCAAAAGTAGATTAGTTGAGTGAGAGTCTTAGCACATAGACTATAAACAAGTGTATGTAGTCTTCGCACCGAGACAAGAAAGAATGGTGCCGTCTTAGCTAAGAGACGTAAAATATCAAAGTGGTTGTGAGGTCGCGGCCTACAACGTTTACGGTTGACCTTGCGGGGTGCCGTAAGTTCCCAAGGGACTTTAAAAAGCTCTTGGAAGAGATGGACTGTAAAAAGCTGTCTAGGTGATTCACTAGATTAAGCTGAGGTCAGCGGGTAGGTTGTACTGTGAGTGTATAACTGAAGATCTAGTGAACCTTCCTTGCGAGGAAGAAGGGGAGACGTAGGAGAGTTAACTCCGAACTTCCATAACAAATATCGTGTCTCCACTTCTACAAACCGAAACCACACATACCCCCAAACACCCACACTCAAAGTGTTCGACAAAATGCCTCAACCACCTCCATTCACCAAAAACGAATAAAGTTACCCACATACACAAACCACCTCACATAGTTCACAATCAAGTCTAATATATTCCGCACTTGGCCTTGATTGAAGATTGGAAACCGGTTTCACTCTCTAACCGGACGTGAAACCAACTAATGAGCGAAAAATGGTGACCGGTGTTATTCACCCCCCTCTAACACCCGGTCCACGATCCTAACACCCATCCTCGCGGGGTTTTTCGGGGTTTTTTTCCCCACGGAGATTCCCATCCTACAACATTTGTATTGTAATATTTTGTCATTCATTATTGTTACGCCGATGAAAAATAGTGCTAGAAATTTATCGTGCGAGTGAAGAAAAGTTATGAGATATAGTTACGAAAAATTGTGACGACGAGATAAGGGAAATAAATAAAAAGAATAAAAATAGTGTTTAAAAGGATAATTTTATGATTATACGTTTTGGTGCCCCACGGGGATCGGGGCGGGGAATCCCCACCCATTGCCAAGCCTACTTCAACGTCCCAACAATCCCCATGGTTTGGCAAACAATTAGGTAATAACTTAGAGAACTGCGTAGAGGTAGGTAGGTTTGGGATCGAAGGTGTGAAATCGAAAGCTTAAGACGCGACAAAGAAATACTAACGATGGAACTTGCTAAAGTGAGACAACAAAAAGAAAACTCTAGATTTTGTCTCAATACTATGGAAGAAAAGATCAAACCAGCCGAACTTAAAAAAAAAAAAAAAAAACAGCACAGTATCTTGGCTAGAGCAATGAGAAATCCCACTTATTTCTTGAAGCAGATACCTCAGCAAGAGATAAAAGGAGGGAGATCGGGGAAGCTATCAGAATATCTTATATAATAATTTAATATATTTTATTTTCAGTATATATACAAATCAAATTGTAGTTCCCGCAGCATTGAAATGATTTCATGCAAAGGAACCTTCTAATGCAAAACCCATACTCCTAACGTGATCGAATTATATATAAAAAAATTGGAAGTAAGCAAACCAAATCATAAAAATCGAAAGGGGTGTGACACTTTATTTCAATATAAATCATGATACATCACACACACAAAAATCTACTTACAACCAAACCCTAATCTATCAGTTCTTCACACATTGATTAGCGGGCCGCCTTTGACGTACTCCGTAAAGGCGAGAGCAACAAGCCCAATCATGGCGAACCTCCCATTCCATATCTCGGCGTCTGAATTCCAAAACCCGTTGTTCTTCGCCTCGGGGGAAAGCCCTCTGTAAATAGGAACCAGCGTAGCGAGCGCCAACACTGCGCTCGTAAGAAGGAACCACTGAACGCCTCCGTTGAACACCTGAGAAAATACGTCCCGCCCAGTCGCTAACTCCACACCTACGGCCGCCACGAATCCGATCATTGCCGCCCGACCGTTGATCCTCTCTGGCGCCAGTCCGTCGAATGAGAACAAATCGGTGGTTCTCTTTGTCGTCACCTTACTTCTGTTAGGAGTCAGGTCGGGTCCTCCGTCGTGCGTCTGCTGCTGCTCCTTCTGATCATCCTGAATTAAGATCGTATGACGTTTGAGGTGTTCGAGAAAATTTAAAAGCGTATAAGTTGTTGACTAAGGGTGTGTTTGGTGTTAAAAATTTGGTGAGGAAAAAGAAAAAAAATTGAAAAGGAAAACAAATTTTTATGTTTGATTGTTTACATAAGTACTCCCTCCGATTTTAAATAGAAGTCGTTTTCCACTTCTAATTTGTCTTTAAATAGAAGTCGTTTTACTGTTTTCAATAACAAATAATTTGAATGGTTCCAGCTTTTAAATAAAATAGTGTTAAAAATTTGGTGAGGAAAAAGAAAAAAAATTGAAAAGGAAAACAAATTTTTATGTTTGATTGTTTACATAAGTACTCCCTCCGATTTTAAATAGAAGTCGTTTTCCACTTCTAATTTTGTCTTTAAATAGAAGTCGTTTTACTGTTTTCAATAACAAATAATTTGAATGGTTCCAGCTTTTAGATAAAAATAAATTAAAAACCGGAGGGAGTATTACTAGGAAAAGAAAAGAAAAAAGTACACTCAAAAGAGAATTAATGAAAATCGTTCTCTTTATTTCCCTCACCGGTTTCCTTAATCCAAACACAGCATAAGTGTGTGTTGGTATAAGGATTTCCATGAGAAAAAGAGAAGGAAAATTGTAACGATACGACCCTCGGAAGAATAATTGTACAATAGTTCGATGCGATAACCAAATTTTCCTTCGTCCAAGTAGGGATTAAGCATACCGAATAAACCCTATGTTCGTCTATGTATGTAAAGAAAACACTTTAATATATATACCTGTCTCGTGCTTCGGACAGTAAACTTAGCATTCCTTTTCATCAGTGGCAAGGGATAGCTACTTGGCTGTCCAAGGAAGAGGTTGTTAGGGCCAAACCTCGTAATACTGCTTTCTCCTCGGCAAGACATTGCTGGCATCACTGTGTAGCAAGTAGCAGAAGCCATTATGGATTATCGCTCTTTTTCGACGATAAATTGTTGTTGTTGTTGAAGATTTCGATTTTGATAGGCAGTAAACAGTGAAGAACGAATTCCTTTCGAATGATGTGAGCTTAGTAAACGAAGTCGTGGGATATTTATAGGTGAATATGAAGGACATTTGAGTGATGCTCTTACATCCACGTAACGTTTAAAGGAAACGAAGTCACGTGGATGCATATCTTGAAATTAAAGGTGATGAATGTCTGCTGATTAATCGTAAGTATAATGAATGTCTTTTCATTTAATGGTGCAACTCGACTGTACGTACATGTGTATATTAATGTCAGCAAAGGAAAGTTTGTTTTTACCATCGTTTCCGTTTATTGTAATAACGGGAGTTACGGGTGTGTGTAATATTCCTCTTTAAACAGGTGTCGAGTTAGATTAAGGCTTCAAATGAGTCGAATTTATTTTGTTCGATTCAAGATTCAATTCGGAATTTAAGGTTTGATTTAGAATATTTTGAGTACGAATCTGAAAGAAAATATTTCTATGATATGAATACTAATATCGATGTATCATTCGATTATTTATCGAATATTCGATTCGAAATTCAGCATATTTATTAATATATATATTATAATTCGATTTATTTTTTAATATAGCATATTATAATTCAATATATGTCATAAATATTATTCTTTTAGTATAAATAAATTATAGAAAATAAACATATCATATATTATAATTCAATATATATATATATGAAATATCATATATATTTATTAGTAACTAAAATATAAAATAAAATATATTGAACATCAGATTTGAATATTTTCAAATACGAACATCGATTTTAAGATTCGAAAAACAATAAAATAGGAATATAAATACTAGAATAGTGAATAGAATACGAATATAATATTGTGGTTTTCGACTCTATTCGATTCGTTTGCAACGCTAGAGTATTAGTCCACTCCTCTTAAAAACGTTAAACTTGATAGGATATTAGTTATTTCATAATAATAATATAATGATAAAGGATTTCTTGGTGTAGTTTAAATTTAAGTTACGTTATCAATATTTATTTAACTTAATTATGATGGTAATAAAATGAATATTATTTTTAGGGTAGAAAATAATGTTATTTTTGCAATCTTATGGGATCCCACGAGATTCGCCATGAATCTTCTCCCAAGACAATTTCTCAACCTTTGCGAGGCAGCTCAGCACTTATAATCAAATCATCCTAATAATTTCAGATCATGGAAAGTATTGAGTATCACGACAAAAGGAAACTAACGCTAATTATATTCACTTCAATTTTTATTTTAATTTACATATAATCATAATTTATTAATTATCTAATAAAATGTAATTAACAAATAATAAAGAATATTTAGGTGTGTTTTGGATTTAATTTACTTTCCTATTGTTTTTATGAATTAGTTTCGATGGTAATAAATGTGCATATGTTTAAAAACTTGTGTTATTGGAGTAAAAATTAGTGCATAAAATATAATTAAAAGATTTCAGTAAAGGCACAACTGTATTTTGCGTAAAATTTATTTTTGTGTTTCCATGTAGCCTTTTTCTGGCCTCCAGTCATCACCAACAAAGACTCATTTTCCCTTTTTTCCTCCATAAAAAAAAGTTCCATTTTTCCTATCACACATAAATATTTAAGTTTTAAGAACATTTGCGATATGAATAACATACTAGAGCTGTCAAAACGGGCCGACGGTGCGGGCCGGCCGTAGCCCGCCAAAGCCAGTCACTGGCGGGGCGGGCGCGGACAAACCCTCCTACTGGCGGGCCTGGGAAATGAAGGCCCGCCCGCCTGTTTTGTTTTTTAAAAAAATAAATCACGTCTGTTTTTTTTTCTAATTAAAAAGCTATAATATGTATTTCCTGATAGAACCACCATATGCTAAATGTTTATATTTAGGTCAAAGTTTCTGGGAAATTAAAAGAAACTCAGAGAACAAGTGGAATATCAATGTCCGGTATCATTATGAGGACGGTGAAGGACTATAACCAATATGTGATGTGTAATCTTGACCATGGCTACTCAAGAGACGAGCTTAATCTTAGCTTCATTAAGGTGTGAATATAATGCCTTTAATTTAAAACGTCTCAACGTTATTTGATCTGCTTGCAAATGCCATATTATATGAATATTGTGTGGTATTCTCTCATTGTGATGATTAGGAGAATTGACTAAGTGCTAATATGGGCCTACAGAAGCTTCAAGAGAAGTCAAGGAGCAGCACGAAAAAGTGGGAGAGATGTTAACTATCCATTCAAAAGAGCAAATCATTTGATGTTCATGTTTCTTCTTTGATCTATAAGCTTCTAAAACATCTTTGCAGCAACTGATGAGATTTTCTATTTGGTCTTTTTTCGGATACATAATGTTGCGAAAACAGCTGGCACCAACCGCAACATATGGGTCAAAAACGCAGATCATTGGGTCGCACGCTTTCATCAGATGGTGAGTATGTAGTAATAAGCTCTTTTTCCTCGAATGATCATCAATGGTTTATGTAATTATCATCATTGTTTTCTTTTTTTTTTCTCCTTAAGGTGGCGACGACGAGGACGATGGCGAGAAGAAGTAATGTCCATTCGATCTTTTTGCGGTGGGCGTTTTCATGTTTTATGTGTTGTGTTGTGTAATAAAAAGTTGCTTGGTTAGAATGATATATGTATGTATGATATTGTTAGTAGGCCTGTAAGTGTGGAGGGCTGTGAGGTCTGTAAGTTTCGTGTTCAGAGTAATACAAGGCGAGGCTCGGTTGATCCGTGAAGTAGGCCTGAAGTCGAGGCCGAACCACGTTAAAACAGTTTGCAAGAGTGTGTGTGTTTGTTGCGATTTTGAGCTTCGATTGAGCTATTCTGTGCTCAATTCGATCCTTAATTCAAGCATACACTAAAAGTACATTGAATCCTCGTTCGAGAGGTGTCCATTTCCACAACAAGTGGTGTGGTGAGCGTGGATCGAAGGAGCTCAATTCCCGGGAGAAATGGCCACGATGACCAAGCTCGAAATGGAGGTGTTCAATGGGGCTGACGATTTTGGGCTGTGAAATCTCAAAATGAAGGCCGTGCTCGTGGAGAAAGGCTTGGAGGAAGCCTTAAACCCGGATGCCGAAATGGAACCGGCAACCTTAACCGCGGCTCAAAAGAAGAAGATCAAGGAGAAGGCTTACTCGGCTATAATTCTCAGCCTCTCAGATTCTGTTCTTAGGAAGGTGGCTTCGGAGACCTCGGCGGAGGAGCTATGGAAGAAGTTGGAAGCTCTTTACATGATCAAATCGTTGGCAAGACGGCTCTACCTCAAACAAGCTCTTTATAGGTTTCAAATGGGGGAAGAATCTGCCATTGAGGAGCAGATTAACCATTTTCAAAAGCTCATATTGGATTTGCAAAATGTTGGAGAGGAGATCAAGGATGAGGATCAAGCGTTGTTGCTTTTGTGCTCATTACCTAAGGCTCTGTTTGGTTCGTGGATTTCGACGTGGAAAAGAAAAGAAAAGTTGTGGTTGTACGACACATGAACCGTAATGTACAATAATTCGATGCGTACCACCACACTTCTTTTTTCTTTTCCGCGTCGATTTCCGCAGACCAAACGCACCCTAAGAGTCATGATTACTTCAAGGAGGCTCTTCTTTATGGAAGAGAGAAGCTTAGCATGGAGGATGTGATGGAAGCTCTAAGCACTAAGCTGTTGGGTTTATTGAGCCTAATGGGCCATTGGGCCCAAATTGGGTAATTAACCCGTTAATAAATTTATTCTCGATTTTAATTAAATCGGGAAGCCATCGGATGTTGAAACAAGAAATCGTTGAAAGATTATGAATCTACGTTTCGCGGGGAATCTAACGAATATTAATACGCTCAAAACCGATATCGGGTGAATGAGAAATTAATTTTCGAAGTTGGCCCAATAATAAATAAAAATGGTTGATAGTGTTTAAGTGGGGGATTAAGTGTCCCACATTGGTTAGACACTAAGAAAATCTTCACTATATATATAGAAACCCATGTGGGTTTATTCCAAAGGGCTTGCCATGTGGATGGGCTTAAATGGGCTTAAGTGGTTTAAGTGGGCTTAGTGGGCTTGAGAAACTTAAGTGAGTTTTAGCCCAAATAACAGCCCGGTGCGAGTACTCGCACCGACGAGCACCGAGCACCGAGCACCGAGCCCGTGCCCGAGGCCGAGGCCGAGGCCGAGCCGAGCCGAGCCGTGCCGTGCCAAAGTGCGCAATGGGCGCTTTGAGGCGCGCACTTTGCACGGAGCGAGGAGCATTGAGGAGCTACTTAAATTTTTCCTCCGGTGGGCGGCGACGGTGACAGTGCCGGTGACATGGCAGTCGAGGTGAAGCTGATTGGGCAGCCTAGATGTGATGGTTTGATCCATTTGATCAATTGGGCTGAAGTGGGTTGTTGGGCTAATTCGGCCCAACTCAAGGAAGTGTCGGTCGGCCCAACTAGAGGCGTCGGTAGCCGCCTCGGGCCGTCGGTCGGAGAATCGGGCCGCCGCCGGTGGGACACGCCTGAGATTCGGGCTGTCGGCCCGAGAATCGGGCGGCGACGGTGACAGTGCCGGTGACATGGCAGTCGAGGTGAAGCTGATTGGGCAGCCTAGATGTGATGGTTTGATCCATTTGATCAATTGGGCTGAAGTGGGTTGTTGGGCTAATTCGGCCCAACTCAAGGAAGTGTCGGTCGGCCCAACTAGAGGCGTCGGTAGCCGCCTCGGGCCGTCGGTCGGAGAATCGGGCCGCCGCCGGTGGGACACGCCTGAGATTCGGGCTGTCGGCCCGAGAATCGGGCCTGTCGCGGGCCGGTAAATAAACCGACAGTCCAATAGATGCAAAATGTTGCAATATAGTCCCTGGAAAGTTACAGAAGCAGCCTAGCAAGTTCTCGAATTTGCGGAGAGGTCCCTGCGACATAAAATCTATAAATAGGCCCCCATTGAGATGGAAATATTCATTCACTTCAACCCACACAAATTGCATCATTCACTCCCAACTCCCTAAAATCCCGAAGCAAGAAAAACTCGAGTTTCGAGTACGATTCGTCGTAAAACTCTAGTCGTTGTGCTGCGATTACGAGTTAAGAAAATGTCGTTGTATCTTGGGGACGATCGCTATTAACCGAAAGCACTTAATATCGGGGCGATTTCGTCTTACGGACAGTGTGTCCAACACACGCCTCGACTACGTCTAAGGTCATGGATAGTCTTCATCAACTCCAGGCCTATTTATTCTTCATGTTGTGTATAATAGTTATCACATATGCCCTCATCATTATCTGGGTACTGGCGAACTGCACCTGCGTTTGAAGAACACTCCATCTTCCGACTATCTACTGCCGAAGTTTATCTATTGCCAAAGCTCTCTGCCGCCGACCAGACGCAACCACAGAAACAACAATCGTAAGACGAAATTATTGTTCGTGATTTGATCGATGGCAACCAACGCAGCAACGATCCCTACCGGCAACCATGTCGAACGTCCTGCCAAATTCAACGGGACGGAGTTCAAACGATGGCAACAAAAGATGATGTTCTATCTCACTACTCTCCATCTCGTCCGATTTCTAAAAGAAACTGCCCCTTCGGTGACTGAAGTCACTCCACCAGCTGAGGGTGAAAACCCTAACGACGCAGCTTATGCTGCTCGTGTCGCTCAATCTGAGCAAGAAAGGGCTGCGTTAGACGCATGGAATCATAATGATTTCATGTGCCGCAATTATATTCTAAATGCCCTCGATGACTCCCTATACAACGTCTATGCAGTGGCTACGACTGCGAAAGAGTTGTGGGATTCGTTGGATAAGAAATATAAGACCGACGATGCTGGACTAAAGAAGTTCATCGTTGGCAAGTTTCTGGATTATAAGATGACCGACTCTAAGCCGGTTCTGGACCAAGTCCGTGATCTGCAGCTGATTATCCACGATATTCACGCCGAAAATATGCAGATCAGCGAAACCTTCCAGGTAGCTGCGATTATCGAGAAGCTGCCGCCTTTGTGGAAGGATTTCAAGAATTACCTCAAGCACAAACGAAAGGAGATGGGCTTGAGGATTTGATTGTGCGGCTTCGGATCGAGGAAGACAATCGAAAGAATGAAGCCAAGAACAAAAGGGCAGTATGGAGGCGGGAGCCAACTTGGCCGAGCCAAGCTATGGAAACAAGCGTAAAAGGCCAGGTCCGCCGCAAAAGAAGCATGACCCGAATTCCAAAAGAATTAAGGGCAACTGTTATAATTGTGATAAACCAGGGCATATGGCCAAGGATTGTCGTAAAAAGAAGAGAGTTAATAATACTCGGGCGCATCTCGCTGAAGAGAAGCAGCCGGCGAAAGACATGTTGGAGCTAGACTTGACTGCTGTCGTGTACGAGGCAAACGTCGTGGAAAATCCGAACTACTGGTACATCGACAGCGGAGCAACGCGCCACATCTGCTCCGACAAAGATGTTCTCCACTTACACGCCTATTTCGGGTAGGACACTATATATGGGGAACGCGGCGACGTCCAACATCGTAGGATTGGGACGGGTGGTGCTGAAGATGACCTCAGGCAAGGAAGTGACGCTTGTGGATGTGCTGCATGTTCCAGACATCCGCAAGAATTTGGTGTCCGGCGCTCTGCTCAGTAACGCTGGATTTAGACAAGTGTTTGAAGCTGGAAAATATGTACTGACCAAAATGGTCATTTTATTGGCAAAGGTTACCTCGAGAAGGGCCTTTTTAAGTTATCTGTAATGCCTGTAAAACGCGATATTAAGATCGCTTATAATAATAAAGCCAGTTCTTCTTACTTGGTTGAGTTGTCTAATTTATGGCATGGTAGATTAGGACACGTGAGTTTGAATAAACTGAAAAAGTTAATAAGTTTAAACTTACTTCCACAAATGGAAATTGATTCACAACATAAGTGTGAAATCTGCGTAGAAGCAAAATGGCCAAGGCACCATTTTTCTCTGTCGAAAGAAACAGTTCACCACTAGAATTGATCCATACTGATATATGCGATCTGAAATTCGTGCAAACTAGAGGTGGAAAGAAATACTTTATTACGTTTATCGACGATTGCACGAAGTACTGTCACGTATATCTTTTAAGTGGTAAAGACGAAGCTCTTGATACCTTCAAAAGATATAAGAATGAAGTTGAGAATCAACTTAATTCTAAGATCAAAATAATAAGAAGTGACAGAGGAGGAGAATACGTGGCACCGTTTGTGGAATTTTGCCGAGAACATGGTATTATTCATCAGACGACGGCGCCATATTCACCTCAATCAAATGGCGTTGCTGAACGAAAAAATAGAACTCTTAAGGAGATGATGAATGCGATGTTAATCAGTTCAGGGCTACCTCAGAATTTGTGGGGGGAAGCCATACTGTCATCAAATCGCATTCTAAATATGTTGCCACATAAGAAACGGGATAAAACACCGTACGAATTGTGGAAAGGTAGACAACCTTCCTACGGATATCTTAAAGTGTGGGGGTGTTAAAGGTCGAAGTACCTAAACCAAAACAGGTCAAGATAGGACCGAAAATGGTTGACTGCATTTTCATTGGATATGCAGAAAATAGTAATGCATACAGATTTCTGGTGCATAAGTCCGAAATTTCCGACATGAATTCTGGGATGATTATTGAATCAAGAAATGCTGTTTTCTTTGAGAACATCTTTCCAACGAAGGAAAGAAATGAAATAAGTTGTAAAGAAATTATGAAGCCGTTGAAGTTTCGCCTCAAGAAGTTGAGAAACCACGGAAAAGTAAGCGTAAAAAAGTGGCCAAATCATTTGGGCCTGATTTCCTAACATTTATGTTAGACGATGAACCTAGGACAGTGCAAGAAGCTCTGTCGACTCCAGAAGCTCCGTTCTGGAAAGAAGCTGTAAACAGTGAAATTGAATCCATCATGCAGAATCACACTTGGGAGTTAGTAGATCTCCCTAAGGGGTGTAAACCTTTAGGATGCAAATGGGTCCTTAAAAGGAAATATAAAACTGATGGATCAATTGAGAAATATAAGGCTCGTTTAGTAGCCAAGGGATATTCTCAAAAGGAAGGGTATGATTTCTTCGATACCTATTCACCTGTAACGAGAATTACGTCAATACGGGTTCTATTTGCTATTGCAGCATTGCATGATCTCGAGATACATCAAATGGATGTAAAAACGGCATTCCTAAATGGAGACCTCGAAGAAGAAATCTAAATGAATCAGCCAGAAGGATTCGTAATACCTGGACAGGAAAACAAAGTGTGCCGACTCGTGAAGTCGCTTTACGGGCTTAAACAAGCACCGAAACAATGGCACGAAAAATTCGATATGACTATGCTATCGAATGGGTTCAAAATCAATGAGTGTGACAAATGTGTTTACATTATGGGCACACCCGATGAATTCGTGATTGTCTGTCTTTATGTAGACGACATGTTAATCACTGGAAGCAATCATAAAATGATTGTAAACACGAAGACTATGCTGAAAAATAATTTCAGTATGAAGGATATGGGTTTGGCTAATGTCATACTGGGAATAAATGTCTATAGGACGCCCGAAGGAATTATGCTGACACAATCTCATTATATTGAGAAACTGTTGAAGAAATTTAATGCCTTCGATGATCCTCTGGCTAAGACTCCTGTAGATATAAATCTACATCTAGCTAAAAACAGAGGAGAACCCATATCACAGCAAGAATATGCTCGAGTGATTGGTAGTTTAATGTACCTAACTAACTGCACTCGACCTGATATAGCATATTCAATTAGTAAACTTAGCAGGTTTACTAGTAATCCTGCGAGTAACCATTGGATAGCCTTGAGAAGGGTGCTGAGATATCTAAAGCACACTATTAATCATGGCATACTCTATACGAGATATCCAGCAGTTCTTGAAGGATACTGCGATGCCAACTGGATATCTGATAGCAAAGACTCCAAGTCCACGAGTGGTTATGTATTTACCATCGGTGGTGGAGCAATTTCTTGGAAATCCTCCAAACAAACGTGCATAGCTCGATCTACGATGGAATCGGAGTTTATTGCACTAGACAAAGCCGGCGAAGAAGCAGAATGGCTTCGAAATTTTTTGGAGGACATTCCTTGTTGGAATAAGCCTGTACCGCCTATCATGATACATTGCGACAGCATGGCTGCAATTGGTAGGGCACAGAATAGTATGTATAACGGTAAGTCTCGACACATTCGTCGAAGACATAATACTGTAAGACAACTGATCTCTAGTGGAATAATTGCTATTGACTATGTGAAGTCTAAAGAGAACATAGCAGATCCTTTAACAAAAGGCATTGCTAAAGATCAGCACTATAACGCAGTAAGGGAATGGGGCTTAAAAACCACACACCCAAGAACAAGCTCGGTGGTAACTCAACCATGATGAGTGGAGATCCCACAAACTTGGTTCAATGAGACAACTAAGTTGAGTGTAGTTCAGTAGCTTACTTGATTTTTTTTAAGAAGCTCATTCTCATAAGCTGTTCAAGTAATTACCCGAAGACGTGTGGTAAAGGGTAAGCAAATTTGCTTTTAATGATGGCTATACCTGATGGTGGAGTATTTCGGGATACTCTAGGATTAAAGTCCTAATAGTCGATCACCTATATAAGTGAGAAGTGGGGCCGCTTCAATATAACACTTATGAAACCAAGATATGGTCCAAGGCCGAAATGGACACAACGTGAGAATCGAAAGAAATTAAATTCGTCACTATGCGTACGCTGTTGTCTTAATTTACACAAAAGCTGTCAGTTCAAGACATCATGTTCACTGAACAGCGAGTAAATTCGATTGCGTTTCACTAGGGAAGGTTCAAAGCCACAAGCTACCTATCCCGATGCAGTGACGGGTTGTTGAGTTTTTCTTGCAAGAGTCAGCATGCATAGCATTTGCATTAATTTCCATTCATGTGGGGGACTGTTGGTTTATTGAGCCTAATGGGCCATTGGGCCCAAATTGGGTATTAACCCGTTAATAAATTTATTCTCGATTTTAATTAAATCGGGAAGCCATCGGATGTTGAAACAAGAAATCGTTGAAAGATTATGAATCTACGTTTCGCGGGGAATCTAACGAATATTAATACGCTCAAAACCGATATCGGGTGAATGAGAAATTAATTTTCGAAGTTGGCCCAATAATAAATAAAAATGGTTGATAGTGTTTAAGTGGGGGATTAAGTGTCCCACATTGGTTAGACACTAAGAAAATCTTCACTATATATATAGAAACCCATGTGGGTTTATTCCAAAGGGCTTGCCATGTGGATGGGCTTAAATGGGCTTAAGTGGGTTTAAGTGGGCTTAGTGGGCTTGAGAAACTTAAGTGAGTTTTAGCCCAAATAACAGCCCGGTGCGAGTCGGTGCCTTGCACCGACGAGCACCGAGCACCGAGCACCGAGCCCGAGCCCGAGCCCCTGCCCGAGGCCGAGGCCGAGCCGAGCCGTGCCGTGCCGTGCCAAAGTGCGCAATGGGCGCTTTGAGGCGCGCACTTTGCACTTCGCACGACGCATCGGAGCGAGGAGCATTGAGGAGCTACTTAAATTTTTCCTCCGGTGGGCGGCGACGGTGTGAAGTATCGGAGCGAGGAGCATTGAGGAGCTACTTAAATTTTTCCTCCGGTGGGCGGCGACGGTGTGAAGTGGGTTGTTGGGCTAATTCGGCCCAACTCAAGGAAGTGTCGGTCGGCCCAACTAGAGGCGTCGGTAGCCGCCTCGGGCCGTCGGTCGGAGAATCGGGCCGCCGCCGGTGGGACACGCCTGAGATTCGGGCTGTCGGCCCGAGAATCGGGCCTGTCGCGGGCCGGTAAATAAACCGACAGTCCAATAGATGCAAAATATTGCAATATAGTCCCTGGAAAATTACAGAAGCAGCCTAGCAAGTTCTCGAATTTGCGGAGAGGTCCCTGCGACATAAAATCTATAAATAGGCCCCCATTGAGATGGAAATATTCATTCACTTCAACCACACAAATTGCATCATTCACTCCCAACTCCCTAAAATCCCGAAGCAAGAAAAACTCGAGTTTCGAGTACGATTCGTCGTAAAACTCTAGTCGTTGTGCTGCGATTACGAGTTAAGAAAATGTCGTTGTATCTTGGGGACGATCGCTATTAACCGAAAGCACTTAATATCGGGGCGATTTCGTCTTACGGACAGTGTGTCCAACACACGCCTCGACTACGTCTAAGGTCATGGATAGTCTTCATCAACTCCATGCCTATTTATTCTTCATGTTGTGTATAATAGTTATCACATATGCCCTCATCATTATCTGGGTACTGGCGAACTGCACCTGCGTTTGAAGAACACTCCATCTTCCGACTATCTACTGCCGAAGTTTATCTATTGCCAAAGCTCTCTGCCGCCGACCAGACGCAACCACAGAAACAACATAAGCAACTCAACACAAGGATCATTCCAAAGGTTGGGCAAATTCGACCGAAATGCTCAATATACAACATAAGTCAAATTCGAGGTGGAAGAAGAGCAAGGGGAAGGAGGTTGCTGAGCCTAGGAGGTGTTTTCATTGCAATGAGGTGGGTCACTTCAAGAGGAATTGCCCAAAGTTGCAAAATCGGGGAAGTTCCAACCAAACAAGCCACGTTGATGATGGTTTTGAGTATGCCGAGGTGTTAGCCATTTCCGAGGAGGAGAGGGGGGAATAATGGATCCTAGATTCAGGGTCTAGCTTCCATATAACCCGCAACAAGGAGTGGTTGCACGAGTTCAAGGAGCTAAGAGGAAACACGGTTAAGGTGGGAGATGGAAAAAGCTTCAAAGTAGGTGGCTATGGTTCCGTGAGAATGAGGCTTGCAAGTGGGGTGTTGAGCATCCTCAAGGAGGTTAGGTATGTCCCTGAACTAAGAGAAATCTTATATCCATTGGTGCTTTGGATAGGAAAGGATTTAACACCCAAATAGCAAGTGGGAAGTTGCTAGTCAAAAGGCAAGGTAGGCTGATTCTGTCAGGCCAAAGACGGCAGTGTATCTACGTGCTCGAGGGCTGTTCTGTGGAGGCAAATGCACATCAACAAACTAGGGAATATGGGGTTCAAATGGTGTGGGAGAAGTGCCCCAGAAAGCTTGGAAGAGGTATAAACAGGCCGGCCAAAGTGAAGCTCACGACAGAAAATCTGAAACCTGCTACTACAACATTGAAGCTGGCCGAGATGGGACTTTGCGACGATGTTTCAGAGCCCGAGATGGAGCTATTTGTTCCAAGGGATGAAGGAAACTCAAGAACACATGGCAAG
The DNA here is from genome assembly GCA_027422505.1 of Craterostigma plantagineum. Lineage (NCBI taxonomy): Eukaryota > Viridiplantae > Streptophyta > Magnoliopsida > Lamiales > Linderniaceae > Craterostigma > Craterostigma plantagineum. The sequence continues at coordinate 25,408,566 of JAPQWV010000003.1, read as the reverse complement.
AATAGATTTGAGGTGGATAATAGCTCAAGCTCTGTGGAAGAAAACGGCGAAAATTCGACCACAAGTCGTGTTGTTAACACAGTTTTTGACAAAACTGATGAAAACTGTTTTTCTGATTTTAGTGCAAATTCGGTCTTGGCTACGAGGAAAGGCAAGATGAAGATGTTTTCTAGCTGGGGAAGAGTCCATGAGGTGGCTCAAGAGGCCAGGGTGGAGGATTCTTCAAGCCGAATGAAGGAAATGAGCTCAAGAGTACGAGTCGATTCCAAGTGCGAAATTTCAATCCTACTTGGGGTCGGCAAGTTCACTCTTGAGGCTCACAGCTCCTATGGGAGCTGTTGATCAACCGAGCAAGGGCGTATTGATCGAGGTGGAGGTTTGATGGAGTTTCGAAGCTTGGAAGTATGATTCTCAAAATAGAAAACAGAGGTATGATTGGTTTTACTGTGAACTTTGGGGCGAATTTTCTGGCATGTTTGGGCAGCAATGGAGATTCTGGGAGTTGGGATGGCGAGTTTTCTGTCTCGAGGTGGAGTTTGTCGGGAATGGCGAGCCGAAATCTCGCCGGAGGTCGCCAGAAATTCCTGGAGAAGTCGCCTGTCGAAGCTGACTTGAAGAACTGAAGAAATAAGCTGATGGAGTCGCGACGAGCAGTTACCGTCCGATCGTTGGCGCGTCATCGGACGGCTTAGGTTTAAAGTGAAATTAAACAGGGATCGTTACATAGCGCGCGCATTGGATAAACGGCCCAGATGGATTGAAGCGTGATGAGGCGGATCAAGGATCGCGTCCGTTAGATTGAGATCGGACGACTGAGATTGAAAGTACAAATTCACTTATAGAATCGCACGAGGGACTTGCAACTTCACGTGAAAATGCGTTGAAGACGTGGCGCGATCTCGTGCGTTCGATCAGATAAAGTGGATGGCTCAGATTAGTCGCGCGACATGCTTTAGGTGTGAAATTTGTTCTATATATATCAGCTTTGCGAGTTGAGCTAGCATCTTTGAGCTATCATAGCGTCTTGTAGAGTGAGTATCTCTGAGAGGTGTGAAAACGAAAAGTGTGGAGGGCTGTGAGGTCTGTAAGTTTCGTGTTCAGAGTAATACTAGGCGAGGCTCGGTTGATCCGTGGAGTAGGCCTGAAGTCGAGGCCGAACCACGTTAAAACAGTTTGCAAGAGTGTGTGTGTTTGGTGCGATTTTGAGCTTCGATTGAGCTATTCTGTGCTCAATTCGATCCTTAATTCAAGCATACACTAAAAGTACATTGAATCCTCGTTCGAGAGGTGTCCATTTCGACAACAGAAATAAATAACATTTACTCTTAATTATCCTTCATCTTGATTTTAGCATAGAACACTAACTATCGTGTTCACGATTAATGTGTGGATTACAAAAATTACACAAGTAAATACCATTTTTTTTTATAATTCAAAAAATTACACAAGTAAATACAATTTTTATCCATGTGTTATAAGTTGGGCGAAAAATTAATTAAGCCCAATATCTAATTTAATTTTTGGGAGAAAATAATAAATTAAGCCCATATCGAATAAATGCTTAAAACTTTTTTTCGCGCGCAAAATAATAATTCTAATATATAATAAAAGCTTGATATTATTTTTTGAATATGTAAAGAAATGTCATTTTGTTCATTTCAATGTTTGATGTATTGATAAACGTATTTTCTTACGTTTATAGTTATACTATTCTCGAGCTAAGGTGTTTTGCATAAATTTTGTTGCTTGTGACTTATATTTATTTTGTCAAGAGGGCAATGGTAGCAAAGGAACAAGCTGATATCACCTTAACGTTATAAACCCAAACAATTATTAGGTGGGACCTTCAAATAGGGGTGTTCATCGGTCGGCTCGGTTCGGTTTTTTCAAATTTGGGTTCAGTTTTTCGGTTTTCGGTTATACGTATGCTTATATCCGATATCCGAACCGTTTTAATTTGGTCCGGTTCGGTTTTTATAATTCGGTTCGGTTTTTCGGTTAGGAATTTAATATCAAACGAAAAAATATGATGAGCTGAAAATATATAAAATAAGTTATGGTTATTAAAAAACAAAGAAGCTTTATGGAACGTGACATGTAGCAAAATAATTCAAAGGTTAGAAAAAACGACAACATGAAAATGGAACAAAATCTAACCAAAATATAAAAACATTCATCTGAAGATACTATAAATAATTTGGGAGAACAATAGTATTTGATTGGTGAGGAAAACATTCACCTAAAAATGGAAAAAAATATACCAACGAAATTATATTTACTGTGTTGTTTACGTTATGGGAGAAAAACAAATGATTTTGTATATTTTTCTATTTTATGTAGTATCATAACTTCAGTTCGTTTTTCGGTTTTTTTCGGTTTTACGTATGCTTAATCCGATATCCGAACCATTTTAATTTGGTTCGGTTCGGTTTTTCACAATTCGATTCGGTTTTTTCGGTTCCGGTCTTTTCGGTTCGGTTCTTTACGGTTCGGTCAGTTTTTTCGATTTTTCGGTTAATTTGAACACCCCTACCTGCAATGGAAGATAAAAGATGGGAATTCCCCCGTGACATTAATTTCTCAAGCTGGAGATCTAGACAAAAAGTAAACAAAAAAAAAAAGATTTTCAGCAATGTCATCCTCAAGAAGATTTTGTTGGAAATTAGGAGTTATATCGAAAGGAAAGAACTTGATAGGTTTAGTGTTTAGAGGAAGAGGCTTTGTATTACAACACACTTGATATTGTTTTGATTTTCACTTGCTTGATCCAAAATGCTAATACCTCGCCCTATTTATACTAGTTCCACCTCCTTAACAAATGACTAAGATTTAGCCAATACATCACACTCTAGAATTCTCCCTAATAATATCTAGGTTCTATAAGGTTCCATAGAGTTCTATGGATATCTCTGGATTATTCCCTCATACTCTATATATTTGGCCAATATATCTCCTAAGCCCAATTTACTAAATCCACTTCTTAATAATTCTAAGTCCAAATCAAGTTTATTATTTCAACACCCCCCCCCCCCCCCTTACACTTGATTTGTCATTCCGAGCATACTTCGTAATTAGGGCTGGGGAAAAATACCGAAATACCAAAATACCGTCCTTATCGTATCGAATCGTATCGAAAACATCGAAATTTTCGTATACCGAAGTTTTTGGTAAGGTATGATACCGTACCGAAAATTTTCGGTACGGTAATGGTATGAAAGTTTTTAAAATTAGGTATACCGATTATATTGAATACCGAAATTCTAAAATTTTTAATATATTTTATACATATATATACACACCTATAAATATTATATTATTTCAAAAAATATAAATGAAAAATTAAGGATCTTCATAAACTTATTTAGCCCATAAATTATTAACTTATACACAACTTTCTAATATTAGGCCCACCATATTTTACTTATGTAACTCAAGTAACGTTTATTTTTGCCTTTTCAATGTTTTTTTTCATGATTTTGAAAGCGTGAAGATGCAATGCAATTACTTTTTGTTAATCTTCACTAATTTTTTAAATATAGCCGTTTTGTTCTAATTAATCTGTATATAAAGTTGTATTTTGTGGTTATGTAAAGTTTTTTGTCTTACTAAGTAGACTAGCTAAAATATGTAAATTATTTAAGGTTAAAAAATCTTTTTATTTTGAAAAATTTGGTATTAATAATCTATCTTATTGGGGCCTAAGGAGTTTGAATTGATTAAAAATTTCAAAACAACGAATTAACGAGTCACGAGACACGCATGGTAAAAAAACCCTCCGTATGAATGGTATCGAAGGTATGATACCGATACCATACCGAAATTTCGGTATGATACCGTATCGAAATTTAAGGTATACCGAAATTTTGGTATGATATTGGTATGATTTTTTTGGATACCGAAATTTCGGTACGGTATACGGTATCACAGTTTTGGTACGGTATACCGTACCGAACCACCCCTATTCGTAATCGTACGAAAGTCTTCCTTCTTGAGTGGCTTGGTGAAAATATCGGCTACTTGATCTTTGGACTTCACATATTCCATTTCAACATCCTTTCTTGTAATGCACTCTCTTATATAATGGTAGCGCGTATCGATGCGCTTGCTCCGATCATGGAAGACTGGGTTCTTGGCTAATGCTATTGCTGACTTATTATTCACGTGAATCTTAGTTGGCTCGTCTTGAGGAATTCCCAACTCTTTAAGCAGATTGTGAAGCCAAACTGCATGACATACGCATGAGGTAGCTGCCACATACTTTGCTTCACTTGTAGAGAGGGTAACGATCGGTTGTTTTCTTGACATCCATGTAAAGGCAGTGTCTCCCATGTATAACACGAAGCCACTTGTGCTTTTGCGATCATCGACATCTCCTCCACAGTCGCTATCACTTTGATGTATCGGAGAATTCTCTTTTCCGCCTTCAAGTGAGTCGTTGTTGGAGTTTCCATATGTCGACTAACAACTCCAACCGCATATACGATATCGGGTCTTGTGCACGTCAGATACCTTAGACTTCCAACCAAGCTCTTAAAGAATGTCGGGTCCACTTTTTGCCTTCTTCATGCTTGGTTAACTTAAAACCGCACTCCATTGGTGTGTCGACGGGAATTGCATCATTAATCTTGAATTTCTTGAGTATATCTGTAATACCCGGGTCCCGTAAGTAAGCCGGCCAATAAATTTGCATGCATATTACGTGATTATATGACTGCATATTTTATATATTATGTGCTTATGTGAAATTTATGAAGTTGGCGAATTACGAAGATTCGTGAATCGTGAAATAAGAATTTTCACGGGTCAATTTAAGTGGCGAACTATGAATATGTGAGGTAGACTTCGCGAGTTAAAAGGTTCGCGAAGTGTTTGAGTATGTGAAGTATACTTTGCGAGTTATAAGGATGCGTGAAGTTGCAAAGTGCAAAGTGCAAACTTTGAACCTTTGAAGTTGGGAAGTGCAAAGTGTGGAAGTGCAAAGTGTGGAAGTGCAAAGTGTAGAAGTTGGGAAATATTATAATAATAAATTAATTATAATTAAGTAGGAAAGACAAGTGGGAGACAATGCTTTTCGGATTAGGTAAATATCAACGTTGGGTTTTGTCTTTTGTTGTCTAAAGCACTAATGGAGAAGTAAGATTAATCATTTATTCAATCATAAGAAAATAATCTAGAGAGAAGACGGAGAACTCAAACTGTAGAGGTTGAACTTAAGCTTGGAGAGGGTATAAATTTCTACTCTAACTTTTACGTTTTTAATTACGATTTGATATGTTCTAAGTGTGAAAAGTTAGATTTGCTCAGGTTTTATACAGATTTTTAATTTAAATGGTCTAAATATATTTTGAAGTTTTTATGATGTTCATCGCGTTCTTGAAAGAAATGGATTTTAATCGAAGGTTTTAAGTTTTTGGGTATTAACAGTGTTTGTTGAGTTCGCGAATTTTTAATAGTTTGCGAATTAATTTGCGAATTGAGAGTTTTGCGGGTTGAATGAATTTTGCGAACTGTGTGTGATATTAACTTTGCGAATTGTGAGAAGATTGGCGAATTGTAAGTGTGAAAATGAGGTTTGCGAATTGAGGGTGCGAAGTGAGTTTCGCGGGTGAACAGTGATTTCGCTTTGCGGTGAACAGTGAATTCGCAAAGTGAACAGTGACTTCGCAAAGTGAAGTGAACTTGCGGGTGAACAGTGACTTCGCAAAGTGAACATTAACTTCGCGGATGAACAGTGAATTCGCAAAGTGAACAGTAACTTTGCGAATGAACAGTAACACTTTGCGAATGAACAGTAACACTTTGCGAATGAACAGTACTGTTCGAATGAACAGTAACTTTTCGAATGAACAGTAACTTTTCGAATGAACAGTAACGTTTGCGAATGAACAGTAACTTTTGCGAATGAACAGTAGTTTTTGCGAATTATAACAATTTTGCGAATTCCATTTCACGGGTTGTGTTTTGCGAATTGAAAGGTTTTGAGGAAAATTATTTTTACACTATTTAATCAGAAAAATATTCTGAGTCTAATGGGCATGGTCTTTCGTAACGCCCGATCATAATTTGTCTCTCGGTGTCTTCAGGGTCAATTTACGGTATAGGCAAACGTCCTTTTTGATGGAATTTTTGAACGAAAATTTACGTAGTCAACTAATATAATATATAAACTGATTTTATGGTCTTTTCGTGGTTAAAGGACGATATTTTAGGAAACTCAACAGACCGGTTAGCGATTAGCTTAAGGACGTCAGGTAAGTGGGAATCTCACCTACAACACATAATTTGTGTTATATGTATTTGTTATACGTGACTATGTGCTTTGATGTGAATATGTGGTGATGACTGATGAAGCGAAATGTTTCGATATGCTTTTGCATAGTAAACATTTATTGCATTATTATGTGACATGAGCATGTGCATACACGAATGATGTGAGGATTAGAATTATGAGTATGCACAGTATATGATCGTCTTGAAAACAAAATATGTTTGACGATATTGGTAATTGATGTCAAGATGTAAAGGAATGATAGCTACTTCTACAAAGGCACCATGACGGGGGTAAAACCGTCGAATGTATGTACCTAATTATTTAGGTAGCGGACGAGGGTCACCTGGACGAAACACATGGCGTAAGCCAGAGTGCCAGGAAAGGCAACCGCAATGAAAAAGGACGATGGCCAGATAGAGGGGCGACCTGGTGAATGGAAAAACTGGAGATAAATCCTAGTTTTGTCCTAGCCAGAGTGGGCCGACTATCGTATTTTTATCCGTATAGGATTTGAGCTCATGTTATGATGGTGCGAGTAGTAAGTTAGCTATGGGCCAGGTATAAATGAAAAGAAACGAGGAAGAAATAAGAATGTTATGAGTATGTGAGTATTATAAAGCACTGGCGTGGATGCCTTTGCTAGTTGACACGTGCATACATGCATATTTCCACTTACTGAGCTTTATAGCTCATCCCATGTTTTTATGTGTTGTAGACGCAGTGAACACGGTACGTGAGCCTGTGAAAGGCGAGGCTGGTCCTTCTGGAACTTCCGGTGACTTTTGAGGGTGGTGTGTACATGGATGCGACCTGTGTGGCGGGTGTTATGTTAATTGCGCTGTGTTTGTAAAATATGTTTGTATTATATGTAAAACATTCGAATAATGTTTGTATTGTAAAATAGCAGTGTATGGTTTGCTATGTAGAAAGAAAAATTATATCAGTATTTTGTATGTAATATATTTAAATTTCTATTTATTCACGTAAGTTAGTGTAAGAAAATAGTAGTAGATGGCGGGGCGCCACAGGTTGGTATCAGAGCTTCGGTTTGCAGTTTCTGTAGACTGTCCATGTACACACACTCAAAAGCGCGGAAGACAGCCTTGCTCGTAAGTTATATGATATTATGAATTTCTTGTATAGCATGATTTATTGGCCTTAGGGACTGTTAGGGTAAGAGAAACAACATGGTTAGAACCAGAGGAGAAGGCAGTGGGGTAAACAGTCATGATGGGGAAAATGCAACCCAGACTGATAATCGAGACTCGACTATTCTTCAGCTCACCGAGTTAGTTCGTCAGCAGTCTCAACAGATTCAAGAGTTGATTCAGCAGCGAAACTCTGAGGCGGCAAGAAACAATGGAGTCTCTCAGGCTAATCAAGTTGAAGTTGTGGGTGAAAGATTTCGCAGACTGAACCCTCCTATTTTTGAAGATGCCATTGACCCAACATCTGCTGAGGATTGGATTAGAACTTTAGAGAGCATGTTCCAATATAGCAGAATTCCTGAAAATGAGAAGGTTTTAAGTGCTGCATTCTTACTACGAGGAAGTGCAGGTCACTGGTGGGACACCATACAAGTTATTGAAGATCCTGTCACAATGAACTGGGAACGTTTCAAGGAGCTGTTCAGAAACAAATATTTTACTGCACCTGTGCGAGCTCAGCGCATGAATGAGTTCATCAATCTCAAGCAAGGGATGATGACTGTGGCTGAGTATATTAGAAAGTTTGAACAACTGTCAAGGTTCGCGACTCATATGGTGAGCACTGATGCTTTGAAGGTCGAACGATTCCTTGAGGGTTTGAAGCCAGAGTTGTACCGTGATGTTAATATGGCTGGAATACAAGGAGCTTCATATGCTCAAGTGGCGGAGCGAGCGATGGTGGCAGAACAGGCTGAGACACGAATTATTCGTGCTCAGGAGGCAAAGCGAAAATTCGTACAAGGAGCAAACTGGAGGGGTGGAAATCAGAAACGGCAATTCATTCCTAAAGGCGGGAAGCAAAATTTTCAGAACAGACCTGGACCACCACAACAACAAAATCTTAACCAGGGGAGACCCCCAGCACTAATACCAATTTGCGCGAGATGTGGACGACGTCATTTGGGAATATGTTTTTCACAGAATGCTACTTGTTACAAGTGTGGGAAGACGGGACATTTTGCGAGAGCATGTCCAGAGAATGCACCAGGAGGTCAAGTTATGAATCAAGTGAGACCACCAGCTGTACGGCTAGAGTGTACACGCTGACTTCAGAGGAAGCGGAGGCTAATCCATCTGTGGTTGCAGGTATTCTACTTATACACCAAGTACCAACATGCATATTAGTAGATTCAGGAGCTACGCATTCATTTGCATCCAATAAATATATGACGAGACTCGGGATTACACCTACCCTATCTAATTGCGAGTATAATGTGACCATTCCACACGGAGTTGCAATGCGAATCAATCTAGTATTACGGAATTGTCCTGTGTTAGTGGACGGAAGAGAATTGTTCGTTGATTTAATAGTTATTCCAATGAATGACTATGAGGTAATTCTTGGAATGGATTGGCTATCAAAATATGGAGCTGTCATTGATTGTAATCGCAAGACAGTTACGTTCAATATTGAAGAGAACGAGTCTTTCAGTTTCGTGGGAACAATCAAGGAAAGGAATATTTCTAGAATTTCAGTGACAAAGGCGCAACGTTTGATTAAGGTGGGATGCGAAGCGTATCTAGTTTTTGCGATAAAATCAGAGGATAGTTCAATGCCAAAATTAGAAGAGGTGACTGTGGTACGAGATTTTCCTGATGTTTTTCCAGAAGATTTACCAGGATTACCACCAGATCGAGAGATTGAATTTACGATCGATTTAATACCAGGATCTGCTCCAATCTCAAAGACTCCATATCGGTTAGCGCCAGCTGAATTAAAGGAGTTAAAAGAGCAGTTGGATGATTTATTACAGAAGGGATTTGTCCAACCTAGTTTTTCTCCTTGGGGAGCGCCAGTTTTGTTTGTGCGAAAGAAGGATGGGTCGATGCGACTATGTATCGACTACAGAGAGTTGAATAAGATAACAATCAAAAATAAATATCCCCTACCAAGAATAAATGATTTGTTTGATCAACTTCAAGGCGCCACGGTGTTTTCAAAAATAGATCTACGATCGGGGTATCATCAATTGAAGGTTCGAAAAGAAGATATTTCAAAGACGGCGTTCAGGACCAGATATGGACACTATGAATTTTTAGTCATGCCTTTCGGGGTGACTAATGCGCCAGCGGCATTTATGGATCTAATGAATCGGGTGTTCAAACAATTTTTGGACAAGTTTGTCATTGTATTCATCGATGACATCCTTATATATTCGAAGACGAAGGAGGAACACGAAATGCATCTGAAGAAAGTTCTTGAAATATTACGAGAAAATCAATTATATGCCAAGTTCAAGAAATGTGAATTTTGGTTGAGTCAAGTCGCATTTCTAGGTCACATCATTTCTGGAGAGGGAATTTCTGTGGATCCTAGCAAAATTGAAGCTATCAACAGTTGGCCACAACCAACCAATGTCACTGAAGTACGGAGTTTTCTTGGCTTAGCTGGATACTACAGAAAGTTCATTAAAGATTTCTCAAAGATTGCATCAACATTGACGAAGCTAACAAGAAAGAATGTTCCATTTTATTGGAGTGAGGAGTGTGAGCAAAGTTTTCAAGAATTGAAGAAACGACTCACATCAGCTCCAGTTCTTACCATACCATCTGGGACTGGAGGATTTTCGGTTTACAGCGATGCATCAAGGACTGGTCTGGGATGTGTACTAATGCAACATGGAAATGTGATAGCTTATGCCTCTCGGCAATTGAAGGAGTATGAAAAGAATTATCCGACTCATGACTTGGAGTTAGCCGCAGTGGTGTTCGCTCTAAAAATTTGGAGGCATTATTTATATGGGGAGCGGTGTGAAATTTACACGGATCACAAGAGTCTGAAATATTTCTTTACTCAGAAGGAATTAAATATGAGGCAAAGAAGGTGGCTAGAACTGGTCAAAGACTACGAGTGTGATCAGTTATCACCCAGGCAAAGCAAATGTGGTGGCCGATGCGTTAAGTCGAAAAGCTGTAAGTGCGGAGTTACATCTACTGGAACTGGAGGTAGTACAATTGGGAGAAGTCGAAGCACGACTGGCTGCATTAACTTTACAACCGACAATACTGGAACAAATTAAAAAGGCACAAGAAGAAGATGAACTTTATTTAAAGATCAAAGAGACTCAAATGGAACAACCTGCATCGGATTTCAAGATACAAGATGATGGAAGTTTATGTTACAGAGACCGTTTATATGTACCCGATAATGCGGAAATTCGAAGAACTATAATGAAGGAAGCACATACCACAATCTATTCGGTACATCCAGGGGCTACAAAAATGTATCGAGACTTACGAATAAATTATTGGTGGCCGGGAATGAAAAGAGACATTGCGAAATTTGTAAGTCAATGTCTGACTTGTCAACAAATAAAAGCGGAGCATCAACGACCGGCGGGGACATTACAACCTTTGCCGATACCTGAATGGAAATGGGATCATATTACGATGGATTTCATCGTTGGCTTACCAAAGACTGTAAAAGGTTATGATGCTATTTGGGTTGTAGTCGATCGATTAACCAAGTCAGCTCATTTTCTACCCATAAGTTCGATATTTTCCATGGAGCGCTATGCAGAATTGTATATTCAAGAAATAGTTCGACTCCACGGAATTCCGTTATCGATAATTTCAGATCGAGATTCGCGGTTCTTATCTAAATTTTGGATGAGTTTACAGAAGGCGATGGGGACTAAGTTGTCTTTCAGTACGGCTTATCATCCTCAGACTGACGGTCAATCTGAACGAACTATCCAAACATTGGAAGACATGTTACGAGCATGTATTTTGGATTTCAAGGGGAATTGGAGTAAATATCTGCCATTGATTGAATTCTCCTACAACAATAGTTATCATGCAACTATTAGGATGGCACCATATGAAGCTTTATATGGACGCAAGTGTCGATCTCCTATACATTGGGATGAAGTTGGCGAACGTGCGATGTTAGGGCCTGATATGGTTCAAGAGATGACCGAGGCAATAGCAAAAATACGAGAGAGAATGCGAACGGCTCAAAGTCGACAGAAGAGTTACGCAGACCAAAGGCGAAGGTCATTGGAATTTGAAATTGATGACTGGGTATTTTTAAAAGTATCTCCAATGAAAGGTGTAAAACGGTTTGGGCGAAAGGGCAAGTTAAGCCCAAGATACATTGGACCTTTCAAGATAATCAAAAGAGTTGGCGAGGTAGCTTATCAACTGGAGTTACCAGCTTCGTTGGCACAAGTTCATGATGTCTTTCATGTGTCAACGCTGAGAAAATATGTTGCTGATCCGAACCATGTATTAAGTAACGAATTTGTGCATCAACAACTTCAGCCAGATTTGAGTTATGAAGAGAAGCCAGTGGAAATTTTGATGTATGAAGTAAAGAGATTACGAAATAAAGAGATTCCATTAGTGAAAGTATTATGGCAGAATCAGTTAGTGGAAGAAGCTACATGGGAACGTGAAGATGATATGAGAAGTCGCTACCCAGAATTGTTTCAACTAACCTGATTTCGGGGGCGAAATCCTCTTTAAGGGGGGGAGAATGTAATACCCGGGTCCCGTAAGTAAGCCGGCCAATAAATTTGCATGCATATTACGTGATTATATGACTGCATATTTTATATATTATGTGCTTATGTGAAATTTATGAAGTTGGCGAATTACGAAGATTCGTGAATCGTGAAATAAGAATTTTCACGGGTCAATTTAAGTGGCGAACTATGAATATGTGAGGTAGACTTCGCGAGTTAAAAGGTTCGCAAAGTGTTTGAGTATGTGAAGTATACTTTGCGAGTTATAAGGATGCGTGAAGTTGCAAAGTGCAAAGTGCAAACTTTGAACCTTTGAAGTTGGGAAGTGCAAAGTGTGGAAGTGCAAAGTGTGGAAGTGCAAAGTGTGGAAGTGCAAAGTGTAGAAGTTGGGAAATATTATAATAATAAATTAATTATAATTAAGTAGGAAAGACAAGTGGGAGACAATGCTTTTCGGATTAGGTAAATATCAACGTTGGGTTTTGTCTTTTGTTGTCTAAAGCACTAATGGAGAAGTAAGATTAATCATTTATTCAATCATAATAAGAAAATAATCTAGAGAGAAGACGGAGAACTCAAACTGTAGAGGTTGAACTTAAGCTTGGAGAGGGTATAAATTTCTACTCTAACTTTTACGTTTTTAATTACGATTTGATATGTTCTAAGTGTGAAAAGTTAGATTTGCTCAGGTTTTATACAGATTTTTAATTTAAATGGTCTAAATATATTTTGAAGTTTTTATGATGTTCATCGCGTTCTTGAAAGAAATGGATTTTAATCGAAGGTTTTAAGTTTTTGGGTATTAACAGTGTTTGTTGAGTTCGCGAATTTTTAATAGTTTGCGAATTAATTTGCGAATTGAGAGTTTTGCGGGTTGAATGAATTTTGCGAACTGTGTGTGTGATATTAACTTTGCGAATTGTGAGAAGATTGGCGAATTGTAAGTGTGAAAATGAGGTTTGCGAATTGAGGGTGCGAAGTGAGTTTCGCGGGTGAACAGTGATTTCGCTTTGCGGGTGAACAGTGAATTCGCAAAGTGAACAGTGACTTCGCAAAGTGAAGTGAACTTTGCGGGTGAACAGTGACTTCGCAAAGTGAACATTAACTTCGCGGATGAACAGTGAATTCGCAAAGTGAACAGTAACTTTGCGAATGAACAGTAACACTTTGCGAATGAACAGTAACACTTTGCGAATGAACAGTAACTTTTCGAATGAACAGTAACTTTTCGAATGAACAGTAACGTTTGCGAATGAACAGTAACTTTTGCGAATGAACAGTAGTTTTTGCGAATTATAACAATTTTGCGAATTCCATTTCACGGGTTGTGTTTTGCGAATTGAAAGGTTTTGAGGAAAATTATTTTTACACTATTTAATCAGAAAAATATTCTGAGTCTAATGGGCATGGTCTTTCGTAACGCCCGATCATAATTTGTCTCTCGGTGTCTTCAGGGTCAATTTACGGTATAGGCAAACGTCCTTTTTGATGGAATTTTTGAACGAAAATTTACGTAGTCAACTAATATAATATATAAACTGATTTTATGGTCTTTTCGTGGTTAAAGGACGATATTTTTGGAAACTCAACAGACCGGTTAGCGATTAGCTTAAGGACGTCAGGTAAGTGGGAATCTCACCTACAACACATAATTTGTGTTATATGTATTTGTTATACGTGACTATGTGCTTTGATGTGAATATGTGGTGATGACTGATGAAGCGAAATGTTTCGATATGCTTTTGCATAGTAACATTTATTGCATTATTATGTGACATGAGCATGTGCATACACGAATGATGTGAGGATTAGAATTATGAGTATGCACAGTATATGATCGTCTTGAAAACAAAATATGTTTGACGATATTGGTAATTGATGTCAAGATGTAAAGGAATGATAGCTACTTCTACAAAGGCACCATGACGGGGGTAAAACCGTCGAATGTATGTACCTAATTATTTAGGTAGCGGACGAGGGTCACCTGGACGAAACACATGGCGTAAGCCAGAGTGCCAGGAAAGGCAACCGCAATGAAAAAGGACGATGGCCAGATAGAGGGGCGACCTGGTGAATGGAAAAACTGGAGATAAATCCTAGTTTTGTCCTAGCCAGAGTGGGCCGACTATCGTATTTTTATCCGTATAGGATTTGAGCTCATGTTATGATGGTGCGAGTAGTAAGTTAGCTATGGGCCAGGTATAAATGAAAAAGAAACGAGGAAGAAATAAGAATGTTATGAGTATGTGAGTATTATAAAGCACTGGCGTGGATGCCTTTGCTAGTTGACACGTGCATACATGCATATTTCCACTTACTGAGCTTTATAGCTCATCCCATGTTTTTATGTGTTGTAGACGCAGTGAACACGGTACGTGAGCCTGTGAAAGGCGAGGCTGGTCCTTCTGGAACTTCCGGTGACTTTTGAGGGTGGTGTGTACATGGATGCGACCTGTGTGGCGGGTGTTATGTTAATTGCGCTGTGTTTGTAAAATATGTTTGTATTATATGTAAAACATTCGAATAATGTTTGTATTGTAAAATAGCAGTGTATGGTTTGCTATGTAGAAAGAAAAATTATATCAGTATTTTGTATGTAATATATTTAAATTTCTATTTAGTCACGTGAGTTAGTGTAAGAAAATAGTAGTAGATGGCGGGGCGCCACAATATCCTTAGCATAACCTTCTTGAGTTATGAGAATCCCGTTGTCACTTGCTTTACTTCGATTTCAAGATAGTATGCTATAAGCCCGATGTCGGTCATCTCGAACTCTCTGGTAATCTCTCTTTTAAAGTCCTTGTACATGCTTGGATTATTGCCTGTGAAGATTAAGCCGTCCACATACAAGCATACGATTAAGATATCGTTACCTTGTACTTTGATGTAGAGTGCATGCTCGTATGGACAGTTGATGAAGTTTCTTCCTTGAAGGTACTTGTCGATCCGTGAGTTCCAAGCTCTCGGTGCTTGCTTCAACCCGTAAAGAGCCTTCTTCAATCTTAGAACCTTGTCTTCTTCTCCAGCTACTTTATATCCTTGCGGTTGCTCTATATAAACTTCCACTTCAAGAACTCCATTCATAAAGGCGGACTTCACATCCATTTGATGAATTCTCCAATTGTTCTGAGCTGTCAAAGATATTACTACCTCCGTCCCACTTATTTCTTCCCATCTTTCTATTTCGGGCGTCCCACATAATTCTTCCCATTTCTATTTGGTAAGAAATTATCCCACTAATTAAACTAATTACACTATTAATATTAAAAAAAGTCTTCTTAATTTGCGTGTATACCAATAACTTTTCTCTCTCTATACCTCAAAAGGTGTACTATAATATTAAAATAATGTGATTTCTTAATCTCCATGCCCGCTAATCTTTGGGAATAAATAGCCGGGTCGGAGGAAGTATTAGTCGATTTCTAGTCAAACGACTGGAGCAAATACTTCATCATAGTCGATCCCCGCTCTTTGACTGCAGCCTTTAGCCACCAATCTTGTCTTGTATCTTTCAACTTCTCCTTTGGCATTTTTCTTTGCTTTATACACCCATTTTACGCCAATCGCTTTATGCCCCTTTGGAAGTGGTGTTAGCTCCCATGTGTCGTTTTTCTCGATCGCCTTAATTTCCTCATCCATGGCTTCTTTCCAGTTTTTATTTCCTACGGCTTCTTGAAAACTCATCGGCTCACTGTCTGCAAAGAGACAGAAAAGGGTTAGGTTATCTTGATCCTCTGGTACTCCACATATCTCTTTTAGGCTTCTGTAGCGTGGGGTTCTCTCGCTTGAGCTTTCGTCTTCTGAACTCGCATGCGACGATGTTATTGGAGTAGTGGGCTCATATTCCGCTTGCTCCATTGTTGGTTGTTCTTTGTTACTTTCTTCAAAGAATGGAGTGTAATTGTACTCACCTCTGCATGTGTTCCAATCACATTCTCCTTCTTCGTCGAATATCACGTATCGACCGATGATAGTCTTTCTTGTCTTCGGATTGTAGAGTTTGTATCCCTTGGTGTTGTTATCATAGCCTATGAAGATGTACTTCTCACTTTTGTCGTCCAACTTGCTTCTTTTCTCGCCGGGAATGTGCACGTGGGCTACGCATCCGAAGACTCTTAAATGGGATATGCCGGGTTTCCTACCACTCCATGCTTCTTGCGGTGTCATTCCCACATATTCCTTGTTGGAGATCGATTAGAGAGGTAGACTGCACATGCGATTGCTTCTGCCCAGAACTCCTTCGGTAGCTTCTTACTTTGAGCATGCTTCTAGCCATGTCGAAGATTGTTCTGTTCTTTCTCTCTACTACTCCATTCTGTTGGGGGGATCTTGGTACCGTCAGGGGCCGTCTTATCTCATGCTCTTCACAATACTTATTAAATTCTGTCGAAGTTATTCTCCTACACGATCGGATCTCATTGCTTTTATCTTGAGGCCACTTTCTTTCTCAACGAGGGCTTTGAACTTCTTGAAGTTCTCGAATACTTTCGATTTGTGCTTTAAGAAGTATACCCATGTCTTTCTTGAAAAATCATCATGAAGAGAAGGAAGTAGTTACTCTTACCAAGTGAGCTCGGCTCTCGGTCCGAACACGTCAGTATGAATTAGCTCCAAGGGTCTTTTAGCTCTCGAGCTCGACTCATTTGGAAAACTCTTCTTGAACTGCTTTCCGATTCAGCATCCTTCGCATACTTGATTGGGGTGGTTGATGGATGGCAATCCTTTCACCATGTTTGATAGCAGTTCTAGTCTGCCGCAGGTTAAATGCCCATATCGAAGATGCCAAATCCATGATGGATCCCTATAGCATGTCTTGAGGCATTTCGCAAACATCGTTCATGACGTTGAGGACGAACATTCGGTTCCTTTGCATTGTCACCTTAGTGATTAATTTATTTGAACTGTCTCTTATAGAAAGGTTATTATCTCTTAGGGGAATATCATAACATTTCTCTAAAAGTTGCCCAATACTTAAGATGTTACTCTTCATCTCCGGCACATAGTAGACATTGGAGATGAATTGATGCCCACCATTCTTTAAGCGAATAAGAATATTACCTTTGCCTCTCACCGCGACCTTTGATTCGTCCCCAAATGCAACATTGCCGCTCACCGATTCATCAAGCTCTACGAACATGTTCCTTTTCCCGCACATGTGATTGCTTGCGCTGGTGTCTAGGTACCACTTGTTACTCTCGCCTCTTTCATCATCCTTATGTGCTAGGAGTAGAATATCTTCTTTATTTTTTTCTTCGACGTAGTTGGCCTTCTCCTCAACTTTATGTTTAGGAACTCTACACTCGGTAGAATAGTGCCCAAATCTCTCACAATTGTAACACCTAACTTTTGATTTATCATACCTTGATCTTGAGCTACTTCTCCCACGACCTCTTGTTGAGTTATCTTTTATTTGATGGTTGTTGTTGTCATCGTCGTTGGGCCTCCAACCTCGTCCGTATCCGTGTCCACGACCTCCTCCTTGTTCTCCTCTTTGACATCGTCCGCGGCCTCGTCCTTGATTATCTCTTTCTTTTGCTGGATCAACTTGCAGCTTGAGCAGTTGCTCTACAATCCATTCCTTCTTCCTTTTCTTCTCTTCATGAGCTTGCAATGAGCCCAATAGTTCGTCATTTTTTCTAGATCCTTAGTTTCTTCTAATATGGCTATGATATGCTCGAATTTCGGATCTGACGAGCGAAAAATTTTCTCCATGATTCTAACATCATCATTTTCTCACCATTCCTCTTTAGTTGATTGGTTATTGCTGATACCCTCGGGAAGTAGCCGACACAACTTCATCTTGTTTCATATGCAAGGCTTCAAACTCCACTATTAAAGTTTGAAGATGTACCTTCTTTACCGGATTCGCTCCTTTATACGACGTTTGAAGCTTCTCCCATGCTTCCTTGGCGGTCTTTGCTTTCGAAATCTTTTCGAAAGCATCGTCATCTAATCCATGATAGATTAGGTAGAGAGCTTTCTTGTCTTTCGCAATTCTCTCAAACTATCCGTTTGAGTTTGAGATTGGTTTTCTTCGTTCTTCGGCTCCACCTAGCCTTTCTCCACGATATCCCATACGTCTTGTGATCCAAGGAGCGCCTTCATCTTGATACTCCAATTGTCGTAGTTGCCTTTGTTGAGTGTCGGAACTTGGAAGGGAACCATGCCGCTCGCCATCGCCATAGGAACTTCTAGCTCTGATACCACTTTGTTGGAAAGTAGGAGTTATATCGAAAGGAAAAAACTTGATAGGTTTAGTGTCTAGAGGAAGAGGCTTTGTATTACAACACCTTGATATTGTTTTGATTTTCACTTGCTTGATCCAAAATGCTAATACCTCACCCCTATTTATACTAGTTCCACCTCCGTAACAAATGGCTAAGATTAAATCAACACATCACAATCTAGAATTCTCCCTAATAATATCTAGGTTCTATAAGGTTCCATAGAGTTCTGTGGATATCTCTGGATTATTCCCACATACTCTAGATATTGGGCCAATATATCTCCTAAGCCCAATTTGCTAAATCCACTTCTTAATAATTCTAAGTCCAAATCAAGTTTATCATTTCAACATATTTCATTTAGGGCTCGGGAGGAAAATATTCAAGATCTTATCATCAATGGGCTGCTCGCGCGCAGACATGACGGCGGAGAAAATCTTTACGTCGATTGTGAGGTTATTTGGAGAACCTTACCCACAATCAAAAGATGGGGAGGCTGATAATCTGACACACAACTGAGACAGACACATCCCTCGAAGCTTACGCTCAAGGCCACCCGGAGCAATGTTTGGCAGAACATTGAAACACGACTGGGAAGGAACCGAGCTCGCTGCTCTTGGTGCTGCTCGAAGCTCTCAACGGCCACCCACACGAAGATACGACCAAGTAGAGAAACAGGCCATATACACGTAGACAAACGGCTGGGGAATAAGTTCAGAGCACGCTGCTCTTCTCGGGCTGCTGGAAATCCTCTCGCGGCTGAAGATAATTTAGATATATAATCATATTTTTTAATGTTTATGTATAAAACCTAATATATTTTTTTTTAAAATAATTTGTCGGGTACCCGAATAACCGGATCGAGTAGTAAATTACTACCCGATACCCGACCCGATTAATAATTATCGGGCATCGGGTAACCCGATACCCGGCAATAACCCGAATTATTCGACCCAAACTACCCGAACCCGATTGGATTCGGGTAAAACCCGAATACCCGAACCCGAATGCCCACCCCTAATTCCCATCCCCACCCCAACACTTATCGGGGAATCCCCGTTATCAAACGGGAAATTTTCTCCCCCATCCCCATCCTCGCGGTGTTTTTCGGGGTTTTTTTCCCCACGGAGATTCCCATCCTACAACATTTTTATTGTAATATTTTGTCATTCATTATTGTTACGCCGATGAAAAATAGTGCTAGAAATTTATCGTGCGAGTGAAGAAAAGTTATGAGATATAGTTACGAAAAATTGTGACGACGAGATAAGGGAAATAAATAAAAAGAATAAAAATAGTGTTTAAAAGGATAATTTTATGATTATACGTTTTGGTGCCCCACGGGGATCGGGGCGGGGAATCCCCACCCATTGCCAAGCCTACTTCAACGTCCCAACAATCCCCATGGTTTGGCAAACAATTAGGTAATAACTTAGAGAACTGCGTAGAGGTAGGTAGGTTTGGGATCGAAGGTGTGAAATCGAAAGCTTAAGACGCGACAAAGAAATACTAACGATGGAACTTGCTAAAGTGAGACAACAAAAAGAAAACTCTAGATTTTGTCTCAATACTATGGAAGAAAAGATCAAACCAGCCGAACTTAAAAAAAAAAAAAAAAACAGCACAGTATCTTGGCTAGAGCAATGAGAAATCCCACTTATTTCTTGAAGCAGATACCTCAGCAAGAGATAAAAGGAGGGAGATCGGGGAAGCTATCAGAATATCTTATATAATAATTTAATATATTTTATTTTCAGTATATATACAAATCAAATTGTAGTTCCCGCAGCATTGAAATGATTTCATGCAAAGGAACGTTCTAATGCAAAACCCATACTCCTAACGTGATCGAATTATATATAAAAAAAATTGGAAGTAAGCAAACCAAATCATAAAAATCGAAAGGGGGTGTGACACTTTATTTCAATATAAATCATGATACATCACACACACGAAAATCTACTTACAACCAAACCCTAATCTATCAGTTCTTCACACATTGATTAGCGGGCCGCCTTTGACGTACTCCGTAAAGGCGAGAGCAACAAGCCCAATCATGGCGAACCTCCCATTCCATATCTCGGCGTCTGAATTCCAAAACCCGTTGTTCTTCGCCTCGGGGGAAAGCCCTCTGTAAATAGGAACCAGCGTAGCGAGCGCCAACACTGCGCTCGTAAGAAGGAACCACTGAACGCCTCCGTTGAACACCTGAGAAAATACGTCCCGCCCAGTCGCTAACTCCACACCTACGGCCGCCACGAATCCGATCATTGCCGCCCGACCGTTGATCCTCTCTGGCGCCAGTCCGTCGAATGAGAACAAATCGGTGGTTCTCTTTGTCGTCACCTTACTTCTGTTAGGAGTCAGGTCGGGTCCTCCGTCGTGCGTCTGCTGCTGCTCCTTCTGATCATCCTGAATTAAGATCGTATGACGTTTGAGGAGTTCGAGAAAATTTAAAAGCGTATAAGTTGTTGACTAAGGGTGTGTTTGGTGTTAAAAATTTGGTGAGGAAAAAGAAAAAAAACTGAAAAGGAAAACAAATTTTTATGTTTGATTGTTTACATAAGTACTCCCTCCGATTTTAAATAGAAGTCGTTTTCCACTTCTAATTTTGTCTTTAAATAGAAGTCGTTTACTGTTTTCAATAACAAATAATTTGAATGGTTCCAGCTTTTAAATAAAAATAAATTAAAAACCGGAGGGAGTATTACTAGGAAAAGAAAAGAAAAAAGTACACTCAAAAAGAGAAATTAATGAAAATCGTTCTCTTTATTTCCCTCACCGGTTTCCTTAATCCAAACACAGCATAAGTGTGTGTTGGTATAAGGATTTCCATGAGAAAAAGAGAAGGAAAATTGTAACGATACGACCCTCGGAAGAATAATTGTACAATAGTTCGATGCGATAAC
This sequence comes from Craterostigma plantagineum, assembly GCA_027422505.1. NCBI lineage: Eukaryota > Viridiplantae > Streptophyta > Magnoliopsida > Lamiales > Linderniaceae > Craterostigma > Craterostigma plantagineum. The sequence goes on along the minus strand of JAPQWV010000003.1, from coordinate 25,387,488 downwards.
CAAATTTTCCTTCGTCCAAGTAGGGATTAAGCATACCGAATAAACCCTATGTTCGTCTATGTATGTAAAGAAAACACTTTAATATATATACCTGTCTCGTGCTTCGGACAGTAAACTTAGCATTCCTTTTCATCAGTGGCAAGGGATAGCTACTTGGCTGTCCAAGGAAGAGGTTGTTAGTTTGTTTTTACCATCGTTTCCGTTTATTGTAATAACGGGAGTTACGGGTGTGTGTAATATTCCTCTTTAAACAGGTGTCGAGTTAGATTAAGGCTTCAAATGAGTCGAATTTATTTTGTTCGATTCAAGATTCAATTCGGAATTTAAGGTTTGATTTAGAATATTTGAGTACGAATCTGAAAGAAAATATTTCTATGATATGAATACTAATATCGATGTATCATTCGATTATTTATCGAATATTCGATTCGAAATTCAGCATATTTATTAATATAATATATTATAATTCGATTTATTTTTTAAATATAGCATATTATAATTCAATATATGTCATAAATATTATTCTTTTAGTATAAATAAATTAATAGAAAAATAAACATATCATATATTATAATTCAATATATATATATATGAAATATCATATATATTTATTAGTAACTAAAATATAAAATAAAATATATTGAACATCAGATTTGAATATTTTCAAATACGAACATCGATTTTAAGATTCGAAAAACAATAAAATAGGAATATAAATACTAGAATAGTGAATAGAATACGAATATAATATTGTGGTTTTCGACTCGATTCGATTCGTTTGCAACGCTAGAGTATTAGTCCACTCCTCTTAAAAACGTTAAACTTGATAGGATATTAGTTATTTCATAAATAATAATATAATGATAAAGGATTTCTTGGTGTAGTTTAAATTTAAGTTACGTTATCAATATTTATTTAACTTAATTATGATGGTAATAAAATGAATATTATTTTTAGGGTAGAAAATAATGTTATTTTTGCAATCTTATGGGATCCCACGAGATTCGCCATGAATCTTCTCCCAAGACAATTTCTCAACCTTTGCGAGGCAGCTCAGCACTTATAATCAAATCATCCTAATAATTTCAGATCATGGAAAGTAATGAGTATCACGACAAAAGGAAACTAACGCTAATTATATTCACTTCAATTTTTATTTTAATTTACATATAATCATAATTATTAATTATCTAATAAAATGTAATTAACAAATAATAAAGAATATTTAGGTGTGTTTTGGATTTAATTTACTTTCCTATTGTTTTTATGAATTAGTTTCGATGGTAATAAATGTGCATATTATATTTAGTTTAAAAACTTGTGTTATTGGAGTAAAAATTAGTGCATAAAATATAATTAAAAGATTTCAGTAAAGGCACAACTGTATTTTGCGTAAAATTTATTTTTGTGTTTCCATGTAGCCTTTTTCTGGCCTCCAGTCATCACCAACAAAGACTCATTTTCCCTTTTTTCCTCCATAAAAAAAAGTTCCATTTTTCCTATCACACATAAATATTTAAGTTTTAAGAACATTTGCGATATGAATAACATACTAGAGCTGTCAAAACGGGCCGACGGTGCGGGCCGGCCGTAGCCCGCCAAAGCCAGTCACTGGCGGGGCGGGCGCGGACAAACCCTCCTACTGGCGGGCCTGGGAAATGAAGGCCCGCCCGCCTGTTTTGTTTTTTAAAAAAAATAAATCACGTCTGTTTTTTTCTTAATTAAAAAGCTATAATATGTATTTCCTGATAGAACCACCATATGCTAAATGTTTATATTTAGGTCAAAGTTTCTGGGAAATTAAAAGAAACTCAGAGAACAAGTGGAATATCAATGTCCGGTATCATTATGAGGACGGTGAAGGACTATAACCAATATGTGATGCGTAATCTTGACCATGGCTACTCAAGAGACGAGCTTAATCTTAGCTTCATTAAGGTGTGAATATAATGCCTTTAATTTAAAACGTCTCAACGTTATTTGATCTGCTTGCAAATGCCATATTATATGAATATTGTGTGGTATTCTCTCATTGTGATGATTAGGAGAATTGACTAAGTGCTAATATGGGCCTACAGAAGCTTCAAGAGAAAGTCAAGGAGCAGCACGAAAAAGTGGGAGAGAATGTTAACTATCCATTCAAAAGAGCAAATCATTTGATGTTCATGTTTCTTCTTTGATCTATAAGCTTCTAAAACATCTTTGCAGCAACTGATGAGATTTTCTATTTGGTCTTTTTCGGATACATAATGTTGCGAAAACAGCTGGCACCAACCGCAACATATGGGTCAAAAACGCAGATCATTGGGTCGCACGCTTTCATCAGATGGTGAGTATGTAGTAATAAGCTCTTTTTCCTCGAATGATCATCAATGGTTTATGTAATTATCATCATTGTTTTCTTTTTTTTTCTCCTTAAGGTGGCGACGACGAGGACGATGGCGAGAAGAAGTAATGTCCATTCGATCTTTTTGCGGTGGGCGTTTTCATGTTTTATGTGTTGTGTTGTGTAATAAAAAGTTGCTTGGTTAGAATGATATATGTATGTATGATATTGTTAGTATTGCGATCAAGAAGCCAATATTTATACTATTGCGCTTATTATTTTCACGAATGAATAATTTATATCATTTTGTCCCTTGAGTAAATTATTATTAACGGGTCATTTAAGTCGATGACTAAGATTGTAGAATCCCACATTGAAATTGTCGGGAATGGCGAGCCGGAAACTCGCCGGAGGTCGCCGGAAATTCCTGGAGAAGTCGCCTGTCGAAACTGACTTGAAGAACTGAAGAAATAAGCTGATGGAGTCGCGACGAGCAGTTATCGTCCGATCGTTGGCGCGTCATCGGACGGCTTAGGTTTAAAGTCATGAGATTAAACAGGGATCGTCAGATAGCGCGCGCATTGGATAAACGGCCCAGATGGATTGAAGCGTGATGAGGCGGATCAAGGATCGCATCCGTTAGATTGTGATCGGACGACTGAGATTGAAAGTGCAAATTCACTTATAGAATCGCACGAGGGACTTGCAACTTCACGTGAAAATGCATTGAAGACATGCTTTAGGTGTGAAATCTGTTCTATATATATCAGCTTTGCGAGTTTGAGCTAGCATCTTTGAGCTATCATAGCGTCTTGTAGAGTGAGTATCTCTGAGAGGTGTGAAAACGAAAAGTGTGGAGGGCTGTGAGGTCTGTAAGTTTCGTGTTCAGAGTAATACAAGGCGAGGCTCGATTGATCCGTGGAGTAGGCCTGGAGTCGAGGCCGAACCACGTTAAAACAGTTTGCAAGAGTGTGTGTGTTTGGTGCGATTTTGAGCTTCGATTGAGCTATTCTGTGCTCAATTCGATCCTTAATTCAAGCATACACTAAAAGTACATTGAATCCTCGTTCGAGAGGTGTCCATTTCCACAACAAGTGGTGTGGCGAGCGTGGACCGAAGGAGCTCAATTCCCAGGAGAAATGGCCACGATGACCAAGCTCGAAATGGAGGTGTTCAATGGGGCTGACGATTTTGGGCTGTGAAATCTCAAAATGAAGGTCGTGCTCGTGGAGAAAGGCTTGGAGGAAGCCTTAAAACCGGATGCCGAAATGGAACCGGCAACCTTAACCGCGGCTCAAAAGAAGATGATCAAGGAGAAGGCTTACTCGGCTATAATTCTCAGCCTCTCAGATTCTTTTCTTAGGAAGGTGGCTTCGGAGACCTCGGCGGAGGAGCTATGGAAGAAGTTGGAAGCTCTTTACATGATCAAATCGTTGGCAAGACGGCTCTACCTCAAACAAGCTCTTTATAGGTTTAAAATGGGGGAAGAATCTGCCATTGAGGAGCAGATTAACCATTTTCAAAAGCTCATATTGGATTTGCAAAATGTTGGAGAGGAGATCAAGGATGAGGATCAAGCGTTGTTGCTTTTGTGCTCATTGCCTAAGGCTCTGTTTGGTTCGTGGATTTCGACTTGGAAAAGAAAAGAAAAGTTGTGGTTGTACGACACATGAACCGTAATGTACAATATTTCGATGCGTACCACCACACTTTTTTTTTCTTTTCCGCGTCGATTTCCGCAGACCAAACGCACCCTAAGAGTCATGATTACTTCAAGGAGGCTCTTCTTTATGGAAGAGAGAAGCTTAGCATGGAGGATGTGATGGAAGCTCTAAGCACTAAGCAACTCAACACAAGGATTGATAAACGCATTTTAGTGCGTTTATCGTAGTACTTTATTGGGGTATAATATAGTTTTAGCAATCACTTTGAGCATTAATTCAACATATTTACACTTATTTTGATATTAAAGGAGCTTGGGACGAGTTTCGGGCGAAAAGGAGCGAAAACGGAGCAAAACGGAGCAAAAAGGGGCAACACTGCCCTCGGTCACGGTCAGACGCATCACGCGTCACGGCCGTGACGAGGGACAGCGCCCAGAGGAGTGGAACACTGATGATGGTCACGGCCGTGACTACCGATGCACCTGGCCGTGACGCTGGACAGAAAGCGACGATGAACTCACTGCCAACGGTCACGGCCGTGACACCCTGTGCACTTGGCCGTGACGCGTATATAGCGATATTCTCGCGTAGAGTCGGCGATGGTCACGGCCGTGACGGCCCATGTCCCAAGCCGTGACCTGTGCGAAATTTCTTATAAAAGCCCGATTTCGACTCAGAAAGAGGGGATCTCGACCAGATACAAACCCTAAACCCTCTAGAGACGAAAAATAGCACGAAAGAACGTAGAACCATGCCCCGGAGCGCAAGAGACGGAGTTCCACACTAAAGTAAACGAAGAACAAAGATCTACCCGAGCTTTCAACGATTATGAGTTCTTTTCTCTTAATTGCTATTTTCTTAGTTGTTTTTCCTTCCATTATGCGTAGCTAATTCCCTTTGTGTTTGGGATTAGATGAACGCTAGGATATTTCGTAGTTAAGACTTTTAATTATCGTGACTATGTGTTTTGACTATTTATCGTTCTATGAAATTGCTTCGTTGCTTTAATATGTCTATGTGTTAAAGTAATTGTTTGGAGAATCGTTTAGGGCGACAGCTAAACAACGATTAGGCCATTCGTAGAAGATAGGATTCGAGTATAGGGCGAAAGCAAATACCCGATCCTCGCCGTTAGTAGTTAACGAATTTTAGATCCCCGCGAGCGTTTAGGGCGACAGCAAACTCGCGAGCGGGCAGGAAAATTACTGCGATCTAGTCAGAATCACATAGGAGCGATAGTTCATTGTCTTAGCCAATAATACCTAGTGGGATTCGAATCCCGAGCACTTTTCATTATCTGAAAGCTTCGTACCAGTTTAACGTGTTCTTTGAATTTCTAGTCGATTTAAGGGTAAGTGTTAGGTTAAGTCATCAACAATCTGCGTATTTTATTTAGGCTAAATATCGAGTCGATAGGTTATTACTAGTACTTGATTTATTCCTTGTGTTCGATACTCGTTTACTCACTTTACTGCACTACAACCGATAGGTCCACTGGCTATCGCACGTCGGTGTTAGTAATTAGGTATTCGTTTTAATTATTACTTGTCGCACTTTCCATTCACGCACCACGTGTCGATCAAGTTTTTGGCGCCGTTGCCGGGTAATAAATTGATATTAGGAACACCGTAGTTCGGTACTTTAGCCACTTTTATTTTTTTACGTTCTCTTTGTTTTTTTTTTACTATTTGCGTTATTTGTGCTATTTGCATTAGTTGTTTTCCTGCGTCGCTATTAATTTCATATTCTTATTCGACGTATTTGTTTACTTCTTCGCTAATTTTCGTTTCTCACTCATTGTAGGTACGATTCAGCGGTGAATGACCCAAAGCCATCCATCGGGCCCCATCGTTGACGCAGACCCGGATTTTGAGCGAAAGTTGCGAAGGAAACTTAAGTACGATACCGAAGGAGCATCCACCAGCTCTCAGGATCCATTAGTCTGTTATTCAGAGGATAGTTCGCAGGAATCCATCCAGAATTCACGTGTAGAGGCAGCCGTAGATAGCCCCTACACAGAAGTAGACATGGCGGACCACCGAGTGCCCGTCCATAACATTCCCGAGGAGGAACCATCACTTCAGGATCTCCTCAAGAACGCCGCGCTAGGCGGTACGGAGTCGGCGATTGTCATTCCGCCGATAGAGAACAATAACTTCGAGCTGAAGCACTCATGGCTTCAGATGATTTTCCAGACGGCCCAGTTCGAGGGAAACCCCGATGACGACCCTTACTCCCATCTGAAGGCGTTTCTGACGGTGACCGACACCATCAAGATCAACGGTGTCCCGGGCGATGCAATCAAGCTGATGTTGTTCCCGTTCTCGCTCAAGTTCAGGGCGAGAGACTGGTTGGATATGTTGCCGCCCAGATCGATCACTACCTGGGAGGAGATGCGAGCCGCCTTCATCAACCACTACTTCCCACTCACAAAGGTGTTAAGATTGAAGACGGAGATTTCTCTGTTCCACCAGAAGGATTCCGAAAACTTGTATGAGGTGTGGGAGCGTTACAAGGCGCTACTGAAGAGGTGCCCACAGCACGGGATGTCGAAGGCAGCCCAGATCAACCGATTCCACGAGGGGCTCAATGATCAGACGGTCCATATGTTAGACGGGGCCGCAGGAGGAGGGCTCGTGAAGCTCAACGCCACTGACGCGTGGAATCTGATTGAGGACTACTCGAGGAACAGTTTCATGAGGGGCAATGCCTGGATGAAGACAACCGGTGTGTTCGGAGTTAGCGAGGAGATGGCCACTAATGCCAAGATCGAGGCGCTCCAGCAGCAAATCGCTTCGACGAAGTCACAGTTGCAGACAGTGATTGGTGCATTGCTTCCCAAGTCCGGGCAGACTCAGCCTGTGAACGCCGTGGCCACCACCACACCGACACAGCACACGCCTTACGTACCATTATGCGGGATTTGCGGCGCAGCCCACGAGACCTCAGATTGCCAACTTGGGCAGCCGCTGGAACACGTAGATTATATGGGAAATTACCAAGGCGGCCAGCGAAGTTTCCAGCCTCGGGCACATCCTAACTTGGCGTACGGGAATCAGAACCATCAGAGCCAAGGACCACCAGGATTTCAGCCCCGACCTTCCGGATTCCAAAACGGGCCACCACGACAGTACCAGAACGCGCCCGCGGGAGGATCCGACGACATGAGGGAGATGAAGGACATGATGAAGACACTCCTCACGAATTTCAGTAGCACAACCGCAGCCCACGAGAGCCGTATGACGAAGATGGAGGAGTACATGGAGGCGAACGACTTGCGTGCTCAGAACACAGACGCCTCGCTCAAAAAGCTGGAGCAACAGATGGGCCAGATGTCGAAGCAGTTGGCGGGGCGCACTCAGGGATCGCTCCCGAGCTACACCGAGCCAAATCCTAAGGAGTACTGCAAGGCGGTGACGCTGAGGAATGGGCGAGAACTACAAGAAGTGCCCGCCAAAAAGAAGGCCAAGGAGAATGCCAACTTCGAGAGCCACGACGAGCCCGAAGTTGAGGAGGTCAGGGGCGACGACACCGAGAAGGCCGACGCTGAGAAGGAGAAGGTCGAGCCCGAGAAGGATAAGGTGACGGAGATTCAGCAGCCACCGGTGAAGCCATATCAGCCGAAGATCCCGTACCCGGCCCGACCGAAAAAGGACAAGAACGAGGCGCAGTTTGGTAAATTTATGGGTATGTGTAAGGAATTACATATTAACTTACCTTTTGTTGAAGCTATTACGCAGATGCCCAGCTTCGCCAAGTTCTTGAAGGACTTGCTGACGAACAGAAGGAAGCTCGAACACGTCTCCACCGTCTGCCTACGAGGGGAGTGCTCGGCGATCCTCCAAAGCAAGATTCCTAAGAAGCTAAAGGACCCAGGGAGTTTTACTATTCCCTGTCTCATAGGAGATTTAGTGATTGAGCGTGCGTTAGCAGACCTAGGCGCTAGTATTAATCTTATGTCGTATTCTATGTTTAAGCGTTTAGGACTAGGCGAGCCACGACCCACTAGGATGAGCCTCCAATTAGCGGATAGGTCGTTAAAGTACCCTCGAGGTGTTATCGAGGACGTCTTAGTTAAAGTCGATAAGTTTGTGATTCCCGCAGATTTCGTCATCTTAGATATGGAGGAAGATGAAAATGTCCCATTGATTTTAGGTAGACCATTCTTAGCCACGGGGGAGACCATGATAGACGTTAGAAACGGGACGTTAACCTTGACGGTAGATGGGGAAAAGGTTACCTTTGATATGGCCGACTCGATGAAAAAGAGTAGCGAGCAGGATGATAAGTGTTATTTCTTAGACGTATTTGAGCACGACTTTCTCTTTTCCGTGCAAGGTCTATCACAGGTTGGTGATCCGGACACACACACGCTTATGGCCATCGACGAGTGTGGGGAGGAAGTCGACGAGCCCATTATAGCCATCGATGAGAGCAGCGAAGAGGACAAGGAAAAAAGCTCGGTTGAGGAGCCACCGGTCCTGGAGTTGAAACTGCTGCCCAACCACCTCGAGTACGCATTCCTTAGCAGCAATGGAGGGCTGCCGGTCATCATCTCGTCGAGCCTCGACGACGGACAGAAAAGTGAGCTCTTAGACGTGTTGAAGGCGCACAAGAAGGCTTTGGCATGGAAGATATCCGACATAAGGGGTATCAATCCAAGCTACTGCACGCACAAGATCCTCATGGAGGACAACTTCAAGCCGGTCGCTCAACGTCAAAGGCGCCTCAATCCCAACATGAAGGACGTTGTCAAGAAGGAGGTGATCAAATTGCTAGACGCGGGGATGATCTACCCCATTTCAGACAGCGCATGGGTCAGCCCGGTCCAAGTGGTCCCAAAGAAAGGAGGCATGACGGTCGTCACCAACGACAAGAACGAACTAATCCCGACGAGGACTGTGATCGGATGGCGCGTCTTCATCGACTACAGGAAGTTGAACGATGCCACGCGAAAGGATCATTTCCCTTTACCATTTATTGATCAAATGTTAGAAAAGCTAGCGGGTCACTCATTTTATTGTTTCCTTGATGGTTTGTCAGGTTATCTGCAGATTCCCATAGCACCTGAGGACCAGGAGAAGACCACGTTTACGTGCCCGTTCGGAACATTCGCGTACCGAAGGATGCCATTCGGATTGTGCAATGCCCCAGCCACCTTCCAGCGATGCATGATGGCCATATTCGACGAATTGGTAGGTGAGGTAATGGAGGTATTTATGGACGACTTCTCTGTTTTCGGTTCTTCGTTTGATGCATGTTTATCAAATCTAAAGCTCGTGCTCGCACGATGCGAGGAAACGAACTTGGCACTTAATTGGGAAAAGTGCCACTTCATGGTTCGAGAGGGTATAGTTCTCGGTCATAAGATCTCCTCTAAAGGAATCGAGGTGGACCGAGCCAAGTTAGAGACGATAGAAAAATTGCCTGTCCCCTCGAACGTGAAGTCAATTAGGAGTTTTCTAGGACATGCGGGATTTTATCGTAGATTTATCAAAGACTTTTCTAAGATCGCACGTCCTATGTCTAGGTTGTTAGAAAAAGATGCCCCGTTCGATTTCAATGACGAGTGTCTGCATGCTTTTAATTTGCTTAAGGAGCGATTAGTCACAGCACCTATTATGGTCGCCCCCGACTGGGGGCTGCCCTTTGAACTAATGTGCGATGCTAGTGACTATGCAGTTGGGGCCGTGCTAGGGCAGCGTAAGGACAACCACTTTAGGCCAATCTACTACGCGAGTAAGACGTTAGACGCAGCCCAGCCAATTACACGACCACCGAGAAAGAGCTTTTGGCCGTCGTTTTCGCTTTCGACAAGTTCAGGTCATATCTAATCCTTTCTAAAGTTATTGTTTTTACTGACCACTCTGCTCTTAAGTACTTGTTAGCAAAGCCCGACGCCAAGCCACGACTAATTCGGTGGATCCTGCTACTGCAAGAGTTCGACATTGAGATCCGAGACAAGAAGGGTGCGGAGAACCTAGCGGCGGACCACCTGTCTCGACTAGAGGAGTCCGAGATATACCACAAGAACGAAAGGGCGATCCACGATCGGTTCCCCGACGAGCACCTTTACTCGATACATGTGGTAAGTGACGACACTCCCTGGTTTGCAGATTATGCTAACTATCTTGTTGCGAGGGTCCTACCAAAGGAGTACACGAGTCAGCAAAAGAAGAAATTCTTTTCTGATTTGAGGTACTACTTTTGGGAAGACTCATATCTTTTCAGGCGATGTGCAGACCAGGTGATACCGCGATGCGTTGCTGCCCCGGAATCTACGCAGATCCTTAGACATTGCCACAATGGACCGACCGGAGGACACTATGCAGCAAACAGAACCGCTCAGAAGGTGTTGGAGAGCGGATTCTATTGGCCCACGATCTTCAAGGACGCCCAAAGGTACATTGACACTTGTGATCAGTGTCAGCGCGCAGGTAATCTCTCAAAACGGGACGAAATGCCCCAGAACTTCATCTTAGTTTGTGAAATTTTCGATGTATGGGGTATAGATTTTATGGGTCCATTTCCTAGCTCGTACAACAATAAGTACATCCTAGTTGCCGTCGATTATGTGTCTAAGTGGGCCGAGGCGCAAGCCTTACCCACAAACGATGCTAGGGTAGTCGTTAGATTTTTGCGAGCATTATTTTCACGTTTTGGGGCACCTAGGTGCATTATTAGCGATAGAGGCACTCACTTTTGTAACACCCAGTTTGCACGCACTTTAGAACGTTACGGTGTTAGACATAGCCTATCCACCCCGTACCATCCCCAAGCTAGCGGTCAAGTCGAAGTAGTGAACCGTGAGCTGAAACGCATCCTAGAGAAAACCATAGAGGGAAACCGGAGGGAATGGGCAAATAAGTTGAATGATGCACTTTGGGCATATAGGACCGCATATAAGACTCCCATAGGCACTACACCATATAGATTAGTTTATGGAAAAGCATGCCATCTTCCCGTAGAAATAGAGCATAAGGCATATTGGGCCATCAAGTCCTTGGATCTTGATTTGGGGAACGCCGGCGGAAAGCGGCAACTCCAAATCAACGAATTAGACGAGTGGCGCTTATCGGCTTACGATAACGCCCGCATGTACAAGGAACGCTCCAAAGCCTATCACGATAAAAAGATTAGGCAAAGAAGAGAGTTTCAAGAGGGGGACCAAGTCCTTCTCTTTAACTCTCGACTTAGGCTTTTTCCTGGCAGGCTTAGATCACGCTGGTCAGGACCGTTCACTGTCACCCGTGTTTTCCCTTACGGTACTGTCGAGATTTCAGGTATGGAGCAGGGGACTTTTAAGGTGAACGGCCATAGGTTGAAGCACTATCTCGCAGGCGAGGAAGACTGGACCGAGAAGGAAGTGCTGTACCTGGACTTCCAAACTTGAGCGAACGAGACGTCCGGCTAAAGACGGTAAAGTAAGCGCTTCTTGGGAGGCAACCCAGGTATTCTTATTTATTTCTTTAAAAAAAAAATATTTAGGGCGGTCACGGCCAACTGCTTAAGCAGTCACGGCCGTGACGTGCGTACTCATGCACACTGCCAAGAGTCACGTCCAGAGGCTTTAGCAGTCACGGCCGTGACCTAGAGGGACGAGCACTCTGCCACTAGTCACGGCCAACTGCTTAAGCAGTCACGGCCGTGACACCCTCCAGTGACCCTCTCTGCCTTATGTCACGGCCAACGGCTTAATCGGTCACGGCCGTGACGTAAAAAAAAAAAAACTTATTAATAAAAAAATAAAAATAAAATATAAATAAAAAAAATAAATAAATAAATAAATAAAAAATAAATAAAATAAAATAAAATTTATCTCGACTTGGTCACGGCCAACGGCTTAAGCCGTCACGGCCGTGACCGTCGACAGAGGCACACACTGCCTCCCGTCACGGCCAAGACCTTTATAGGTCACGGCCGTGACGGTCACGAATTTAAGTAGAAATACCTTTTTTTTTCCTTCTTTTCTCTCTCTCTCCCTCTTCTCTCCCTCTCTCTCTCGCGAATCTCTCTCCCTTCCTCCCTCTCATCTCTCAAACCACCACCTTCGACCACCCTCGACCACCACCGTCGTCCCCCAACTCCGGCGACATCAACAAGTAAACCATCAACCCCATTTAATCGATTAAGAGCACAAGGTATGATTTTCGCCCTTTCTACTCCAAATTCGGTAACTATGCTCGTAATTGCTAATTCATGGATGCTATTTGCTATATTTCGCTCACTATGTGCCATAGATGCTACAGAATCGCTTGATTACGTTAAGATGTGGATGAATTTCGTGATTCGTTGACGAACCCTAATTTTCGAAATTGGGGATTTTTGAAATTGAGTCTCAATTATTGTTTCTATTGCCCCTTTGTTGCTAGATATATGCTATGAACGCTTTGGGTGTGCTTAATTACATGAATTCGTGGTTCAATTTTGGGGATTTTACGATGAACCCTAATTTCAAAATTGGGGATTTCTGGAATAGTTTAGGTACATTCCGTTGTGTGGATGATATTAATTAGCCTCGATTCATCATATGATATATTTGGGTGCATTACCGTGTTCAATTTTGGATTTGGATGGAGTGATTTTGGTTGCACGCCACATGTTCGATAAAATGCCAATTTAAGCCTTTTCTGTGTTTGCATATGCGAGTTACTACGTCGCCGTTATTTTGGTCGAGTCGAGCTGCTTTGAATTTAATTGCTGTATTCTCGTTGCGCTCACACTTTGCTTCTAGGCACTATGGGAAAAAGTCGTGCCTCGACCTCACGTGACCCCGCCTCGGCCCAGCCCTCTCGCGCAAGTCGACGCGGGCCCCCGCCGACAATGCTGGAAGCCATGGGTCAGTTTACGGACGAAGCTCACACAGCCCGCTACAACAAGCTGAAGGGCATGGAGTTCATCGCCATGGACCAGATCGATCATGAGACACTGGCGAAGTACCACATCAACCAGCAGGTCGCCCAGTACCTCTCACTCAGCGGATGGAACACCTTCCTGGCCATCGACGAACCAGCATACAAGGAACTCACCTTGGAGTTCCTTGCCACGTTCTCCTTCGATGAATACGGCGACCGAAAAATCCGTTTTCGCGCGTTCAACGAGGAGCAGATAGTAAGGGCCGACAATGTGTGCCATGCACTTGGAGTCCCAGCACCCCAACACCAGTCCTTCGCGACTTTCTTCGATACACCGGAAGGACAACGGGGGTGCTGGGCTGAAATCGCTCGACCTGGCGAGCCGGCATACAGCGCGAAGACGTCGAAGGCATCCGCGTTGAGGAGCCCAGGACTGCGCTACATTCACCGCCTCCTGACGACCTCGCTTACACCGAGGGGTGACTCACACGGAGCAGTCACCCTCCGCGATCTGTATTACCTGATCCAGCTGCACCGAGGCGAACATATCAATTTAGGGATGGCGGTGTCCCACGCCTTCAATGCTCAGGCAGAAGCACGATCCCACGGCAAGATCGCCGTAGGGCCACTCATCACCAAGGTGATCAAGGGTTTACGCTACTGGCCAGCGAATGCGCCCGAGATGGAGATAGTCGGAGGGCGCCACCCAGTGAACGAGGAGACGCTGGTGAAGATGAAGATGCTGGTGAAGGCGCCTACCTGGACTCGCGCCAACAAGGTGTACATATGGCACGGAATGTACCATGGCCAGACGGACCACGTACCCGTCCCCGACGACCAGCTCTACCTCGAGGGCCCCCATCCAATGGAGACGGACACGACAGCCACCGGGCCCTCCTCCTCCTCAGGTTACCATCACGGCGAGTCATCCGGCGTCGCTCCCTACGCGTACGCAGCGGATCTCGAAGCGCTGCGCCAGGACGTTCTAGAGACTCGGCGCCGACAGGAGGAGTACGAGCGAAGGAACGAGGAAGCCCACCGCCAATACAGGGAGGAGCTGGACCGCTACAACGAGGCCCTCCGAGGCATGGACCAGGCGCTCGAGCTGTCCAGGCGATCGATAGACCTCCTTCGCCCGAGGCAACGCTCGCCGCCGCCACCACCACCACCAGCACCTTAGGGGGTTTTCCTTTTACTTTCTCTTGACATTTCGTGTTTGAGTAGTCGCGTGTGTTTCTATTTTAATTCTAAGTTTAACGCTTATAACTATGTTTATAGTTAATCTTTGACTACTCTCTTTACGTCTATTTATCTCTTTAGCTAGCGCCTGGGTACACCTAAAGGATACAACGGTTAACGGACACGACTATCACGCGCTTCACGAACACCTCACGACCACGTCCTTTATTCGTCAGGGGAGTCACGCTCTTTTTTTTAAACTCTTTTTCCCTTCCTTTTAATTGTTTAACGTTGAGGACAACGTCAGGTTTAAGTGTGGGGAGGGGATTCTAGTTTGAAAACTTACGTGAAAAATTTTTATGACGTGTCTACGAGTTTTAAATTTTTGAGACGTATCTCTGGGCTAAAATTTTTCGTTAGAAAGGCATGAATTCTTGAACGCTGGCACGAGTTTTTGCGTTTATCTCGAGTTAGTCTGCATTATTATGAATCTTCGTGAGCAATTAGGATATGCATGACTGACTGAATCATGTTTGCCTGAATAGATATAGCACTATTTGAGAGTTTCGTACACATAACCCCGTTTCGTTGTGAGAGTTTGAGCCTGACGAGCTTATGCTCATTTTTCTTGGTTGTGTGACGTGCCTAGTCTATATCTCTCTAGAACTTGCCTGTCTAATGCGTGTTGAAACTGTTTTTGGTGTGTTAGTATAGAAATGATGAGGGCACTAGGAATTAAGTCCAGAGCCAAAACATCCCACCATAACTAACCCACTAGTTAGCCCCTTTGAGCCTGAGCCTATTCGTTGCGTACCTCACATGATATGAAATGCCCCTGACTCATACAAGCCTCCAGAAATCATATGAACCCGAATTCGTTAGAATAGAGCAGAAGTCGAACTTGAGAGTTACCGTTTCAATGTATGGTTTGGTGTTCTTCTCTGTTATTTGTGAAATGACTCGCCCCTGATTTGACCGTTTTCTGAAATGACCTGATCCCTTTTTCAATAAGCGTGCCCATAACCCTTTGGCAAGATATAGGTCTCGGTAATAAGTATCCCTAGGTACACGGCATTCGCTGTGACGATGTACTCTCTGCGACAAAAGCCGAACCTTGATGTTTTAGGGAATAAGGGTAGTGCACTAGAGCGTAATTAAGAGGAAAGGGCAGAAAATGAAAGGGAACTGAGTTGACAGGGGTCGGGCAGAAAAGTCTAGAATTTCGAGGTAAGAATGTTGAATCCTGTGCTGGAACGTGTGACTTTCTGTTCGATCATGCTATGTTCTTTGAATTTCTCGCTTACGTGTCCCTGGCTTAAAGATCACATGCACATTGTATATCCGCACCATTGCATGATTGTTCGATCCATGTTCTCCCGAAAAGACCCCCAGATTTATGCTTGCCACTCTAAGCAGTAGATATGCGATTAGCCTGCAAGCCTATGGTAGGGGTTGGACTAGCGCACGAATTTGAGTGATTCACTATAAATTTAGCCTATACACTGAGCGACTTGAGCGAATCTTTGTGAGATTATGAGTCTCGATTAGCAGTGCGAAGGAAGTTTAGGTCGACAAGTGCAAGTCATTAGTGTAGTGTCCATGATTGTTTGCTTGATTCTTTTCGTGCCTTCTAGCTTTGATGATAAATTGCGAACGATCGTGTCGTTATCCTGATTTATGCCTTATCTAATTCCTAATTTACTTGAGGACAAGCAAATGCTTAAGTGTGGGGAGGTTTGATAAACGCATTTTAGTGCGTTTATCGTAGTACTTTATTGGGGTATAATATAGTTTTAGCAATCACTTTGAGCATTAATTCAACATATTTACACTTATTTTGATATTAAAGGATCTTGGGACGAGTTTCGGGCGAAAAGGAGCGAAAACGGAGCAAAACGGAGCAAAAAGGGGCAACACTGCCCTCGGTCACGGTCAGACGCATCACGCGTCACGGCCGTGACGAGGGACAGCGCCCAGAGGAGTGGAACACTGATGATGGTCACGGCCGTGACTACCGATGCACCTGGCCGTGACGCTGGACAGAAAGCGACGATAAACTCACTGCCAACGGTCACGGCCGTGACACCCTGTGCACTTGGCCGTGACGCGTATATAGCGATATTCTCGCGTAGAGTCGGCGATGGTCACGGCCGTGATGGCCCATGTCCCAGGCCGTGACCTGTGCGAAATTTCTTATAAAAGCCCGATTTCGACTCAGAAAGAGGGGATCTCGACCAGATACAAACCCTAAACCCTCTAGAGACGAAAAATAGCACGAAAGAACGTAGAACCACGCCCCGGAGCGCAAGAGACGGAGTTCCACGCTAAAGTAAACGAAGAACAAAGATCTACCCGAGCTTTCAACGATTATGAGTTCTTTTCTCTTAATTGCTATTTTCTTAGTTGTTTTCCTTCCATTGTGCGTAGCTAATTCCCTTTGTGTTTGGGATTAGATGAACGCTAGGATATTTCGTAGTTAAGACTTTTAATTATCGTGACTATGTGTTTTGACTATTTATCGTTCTATGAAATTGCTTCGTTGCTTTAATATGTCTATGTGTTAAAGTAATTGTTTGGAAAATCGTTTAGGGCGACAGCTAAACAACGATTAGGCCATTCGTAGAAGATAGGATTCGAGTATAGGGCGAAAGCAAATACCCGATCCTCGCCGTTAGTAGTTAACGAATTTTAGATCCCCGCGAGCGTTTAGGGCGACAGCAAACTCGCGAGCGGGCAGGAAAATTACTGCGATCTAGTCAGAATCACATAGGAGCGATAGTTCATTGTCTTAGCCAATAATACCTAGCGGGATTCGAATCCCGAGCACTTTTCATTATCTGAAAGCTTCGTACCAGTTTAACGTGTTCTTTGAATTTCTAGTCGATTTAAGGGTAAGTGTTAGGTTAAGTCATCAACAATCTGCGTATTTTATTTAGGCTAAATATCGAGTCGATAGGTTATTACTAGTACTTGATTTATTCCTTGTGTTCGATACTCGTTTACTCACTTTACTGCACTACAACCGATAGGTCCACTGGCTATCGCACGTCGGTGTTAGTAATTAGGTATTCGTTTTAATTATTACTTGTCGCACTTTCCACTCACGCACCACGTGTCGATCAAGGATCATTCCAAAGGTTGGGCAAATTCGGCCGAAATGCTCAATATACAACATAAGTCAAATTCGAGGTGGAAGAAGAGCAAGGGGAAGGAGGTTGCTGAGCCTAGGAGGTGTTTTCATTGCAATGAGGTGGGTCACTTCAAGAGGAATTGCCCAAAGTTGCAAAATCGGGGAAGTTCCAACCAAACAAGCCACGTTGATGATGGTTTTGAATATGCCGAGGTGTTAGCCATTTCCGAGGAGGAGAGGGGGGAATAATGGATCCTAGATTCAGGGTCAAGCTTCCATATAACCCGCAACAAGGAGTGGTTGCACGAGTTCAAGGAGCTAAGGGAAACACGGTTAAGGTGGGAGATGGAAAAAGCTTCAAAGTAGGTGGCTATGGTTCCGTGAGAATGAGGCTTGCAAGTGGGGTGTTGAGCATCCTCAAGGAGGTTAGGTATGTCCCTGAACTAAGAGAAATCTTATATCCATTGGTGCTTTGGATAGGAAAGGATTTAACACCCAAATAGCAAGTGGGAAGTTGCTAGTCAAAAGGCAAGGTAGGCTGATTCTGTCAGGCCAAAGACGGCAGTGTATCTACGTGCTCGAGGGCTTTTCTGTGGAGGCAAATGCACATCAACAAACTAGGGAATATGGGGTTCAAATGGTGTGGGAGTAGTGCCCCAGAAAGCTTGGGAAGAAGTATAAACAGGCCGGCCAAAAGTGAAGCTCACGACAGAAAATCTGAAACCTGCTACTACAACATTGAAGCTGGCCGAGATGGGACTTTGCGACGATGTTTCAGAGCCCGAGATGGAGCTATTTGTTCCAAGGGATGAAGGAAACTCAAGAACACATGGCAAGAATGGATTTGAGGTGGAGAATAGCTCAAGCTCTGTGGAAGAAAACGGCGAAAATTCGACCACAAGTCGTGTTGTTAACACAGTTTTTGACAAAACTGATGAAAACTGTTTTTCTGATTTTAGTGCAAATTCGGTCTTGGCTACGAGGAAAGGCAAGATGAAGATGTTTTCTAGCTGGGGAAGAGTCCATGAGGTGGCTCAAGAGGCCAGGGTGGAGGATTCTTCAAGCCGAACGAAGGAAATGAGCTCAAGAGTACGAGCCGATTCCAAGTGCGAAATTTCAATCCTACTTGGGGTCGGCAAGTTCACTCTTGAGGCTCACAGCTCCTATGGGAGCTGGTTGATCAACCGAGCAAGGGCGTATTGATCGAGGTGGAGGTTTGATGGAGTTTCGAAGCTTGGAAGTATGATTCTCAAAATAGAAAGCAGAGGTATGATTGGTTTTACTGTGAACTTTGGGGCGAATTTTCTGGCATGTTTGGGCAGCAATGGAGATGGGAGTTGGGATGGCGAGTTTTCTGTCTCGAGGTGGAGTTTGTCGGGAATGGCGAGCCGAAATCTCGCCGGAGGTCGCCGGAAATTCCTGGAGAAGTCGCCTGTCGAAGCTGACTTGAAGAACTGAAGAAATAAGCTGATGGAGTCGCGACGAGCAGTTCTCGTCCGATCGTTGGCGCGTCATCGGACGGCTTAGGTTTAAAGTGAAATTAAACAGGGATCGTTAGATAGCGCGCGCATTGGATAAACGGCCCAGATGGATTGAAGCGTGATGAGGCGGATCAAGGATCGCGTCCGTTAGATTGAGATCGGACGACTGAGATTGAAAGTACAAATTCACTTATAGAATCGCACGAGGGACTTGCAACTTCACGTGAAAATGCGTTGAAGACGTGGCGCGATCTCGTGCGTTCGATCAGATAAAGTGGATGGCTCAGATTAGTCGCGCGACATGCTTTAGGTGTGAAATTTGTTCTATATATATCAGCTTTGCGAGTTTGAGCTAGCATCTTTGAGCTATCATAGCGTCTTGTAGAGTGAGTATCTCTGAGAGGTGTGAAAACGAAAAGTGTGGAGGGCTGTGAGGTCTGTAAGTTTCGTGTTCAGAGTAATACTAGGCGAGGCTCGGTTGATCCGTGGAGTAGGCCTGAAGTCGAGGCCGAACCACGTTAAAACAGTTTGCAAGAGTGTGTGTGTTTGGTGCGATTTTGAGCTTCGATTGAGCTATTCTGTGCTCAATTCGATCCTTAATTCAAGCATACACTAAAAGTACATTGAATCCTCGTTCGAGAGGTGTCCATTTCGACAACAGAAATAAATAACATTTACTCTTAATTATCCTTCATCTTGATTTTAGCATAGAACACTAACTATCGTGTTCAAGATTAATGTGTGGATTACAAAAATTACAGAAGTAAATACCATTTTTTTTATAATTCAAAAAATTACACAAGTAAATACAATTTTTATCCATGTGTTATAAGTTGGGCGAAAAATTAATTAAGCCCAATATCTAATAAAGGCTCAATTTAATTTTTGGGAGAAAATAATAAATTAAGCCCATATCGAATAAATGCTTAAAACTTTTTTTCGCGCGCAAAATAATAATTCTAATATCTAATAAAAGCTTGATATTATTTTTTGAATATGTAAAGAAATGTCATTTTCTTCATTTCAATGTTTGATGTATTGATAAACGTATTTTCTTACGTTTATAGTTATACTATTCTCGAGCTAAGGTGTTTTGCATAAATTTTGTTGCTTGTGACTTATATTTATTTTGTCAAGAGGGCAATGGTAGCAAAGGAACAAGCTGATATCACCTTAACGTTATAAACCCAAACAATTATTAGGTGGGACCTTCAAATAGGGGTGTTCATCGGTCGGTTCGGTTCGGTTTTTTCAAATTTGGGTTCGGTTTTTCGGTTTTCGGTTATACGTATGCTTATATCCGATATCCGAACCGTTTTAATTTGGTCCGGTTCGGTTTTTATAATTCGGTTCGGTTTTTCGGTTAGGAATTTAATATCAAACAAAAAAATATGATGAGCTGAAAATATATAAAATAATTTATGGTTATTAAAAAACAAAGAAGCTTTATGGAACGTGACATGTAGCAAATAATTCAAAGGTTAGAAAAAACGACAACATGAAAATGGAACAAAATCTAACCAAAATATAAAAACATTCATCTGAAGATACTATAAATAATTTGGGAGAACAATGGTATTTGATTGGTGAGGAAAACATTCACCTAAAAATGGAAAAAAGTATACCAACGAAATTATATTTACTGTGTTGTTTACGTTATGGGAGAAAAACAAATGATTTTTTATATTTTTCTATTTTATGTAGTATCATAACTTCAGTTCGGTTTTTCGGTTTTTTCGGTTTTACGTATGCTTAATCCGATATCCGAACCATTTTAATTTGGTTCGGTTCGGTTTTTCACAATTCGATTCGGTTTTTTCGGTTCCGGTCTTTTCGGTTCGGTTCTTTACGGTTCGGTCAGTTTTTTCGATTTTTCGATTAATTTGAACACCCCTACCTGCAATGGAAGATAAAAGATGGGAATTCACCCGTGACATTAATTTCTCAAGCTGGAGATCTAGACAAAAAGTAAAAAAAAAAAAAAAAAGATTTTCAGCAATGTCATCCTCAAGAAGATTTTGTTGGAAATTAGGAGTTATATCGAAAGGAAAGAACTTGATAGGTTTAGTGTTTAGAGGAAGAGGCTTTGTATTACAACACACTTGATATTGTTTTGATTTTCACTTGCTTGATCCAAAATGCTAATACCTCGCCCTATTTATACTAGTTCCACCTCCTTAACAAATGGCTAAGATTTAGCCAATACATCACCCTCTAGAATTCTAATATCTAGGTTCTATAAGGTTCCATAGAGTTCTATGGATATCTCTGGATTATTCCCTCATACTCTATATATTTGGCCAATATATCTCCTAAGCCCAATTTACTAAATCCACTTCTTAATAATTCTAAGTCCAAATCAAGTTTATTATTTCAACAACCCCCCCCCCCCCTTACACTTGATTTGTCATTCCGAGCATACTTCGTAATTAGGGCTGGGGAAAAATACCGAAATACCGTCCTTATCGTATTGAATCGTATCGAAAACATCGAAAATTTTGGTATACCGAAGTTTTTGGTAAGGTATGATACCGTACCAAAAATTTTCGGTACGGCAATGGTATGAAAGTTTTTAAAATTAGGTATACCGATTATGTAAAGTTTTTTGTCTTACTAAGTAGACTAGCTAAAATATGTAAATTATTTAAGGTTAAAAAATCGTTTTATTTTGAAAAATTTGGTATTAATAATCTATCTTATTGGGGCCTAAGGAGTTTGAATTGATTAAAAATTTCAGAACAACGAATTAACGAGTCACGAGACACGCATGGTAAAAACACCCTCCGTATGAATGGTATAGAAGGTATGATACCGATACCATACCGAAATTTCGGTATGATACCGTATCGAAATTTAAGGTATACCGAAATTTTGGTATGATATTGGTATGATTTTTTTGGATACCGAAATTTCGGTACGGTATACGGTATCATAGTTTTGGTACGTATACCGTACCGAACCACCCCTATTCGTAATCGTACGAAGTCTTCCTTCTTGAGTGGCTTGGTGAAAATATCGGCTACTTGATCTTTGGACTTCACATATTCCATTTCAACATCCTTTATTGTAATGCACTCTCTTATATAATGGTAGCGCGTATCGATGCGCTTGCTCCGATCATGGAAGACTGGGTTCTTGGCTAATGCTATTGCTGACTTATTATCCACATGAATCTTAGTTGGCTCGTGTTGAGGAATTCCCAACTCTTTAAGCAGATTGTGAAGCCAAACTGCATGACATACGCATGAGGTAGCTGCCACATACTTTGCTTCAGTTGTAGAGAGGGTAACGATCGGTTGTTTTCTTGACATCCATGTAAAGGCAGTGTCGGAGAATTCTCTTTGCCGCCTTCAAGTGAGTCGTTGTTGGAGTTTCCATATGTCGACTAACAACTCCAACCGCATATACGATATCGGGTCTTGTCGTCAGATACCTTAGACTTCCAACCAAGCTCTTAAAGAATGTCGGGTCCACTTTTTGCCTTCTTCATGCTTGGTTAACTTAAAACCGCACTCCATTGGTGTGTCGACGGGATTTGCATCATTAATCTTGAATTTCTTGAGTATATCCTTAGCATAACCTTCTTGAGTTATGAGAATCCCGTTGTCACTTGCTTTACTTCGATTTCAAGATAGTATGCCATAAGCCCGATGTCGGTCATCTCGAACTCTCTGGTAATCTCTCTTTTAAAGTCCTTGTACATGCTTGGATTATTGCCTGTGAAGATTAAGCCGTCCACATACAAGCATACGATTAAGATATCGTTACCTTGTACTTTGATGTAGAGTGCATGCTCGTATGGACAGTTGATGAAGTTTCTTCCTTGAAGGTACTTGTCGATCCGTGAGTTCCAAGCTCTCGGTGCTTGCTTCAACCCGTAAAGAGCCTTCTTCAATCTTAGAACCTTGTCTTCTTCTCCAGCTACTTTATATCCTTGCGGTTGCTCTATATAAACTTCCTCTTCAAGAACTCCATTCATAAAGGCGGACTTCACATCCATTTGATGAATTCTCCAATTGTTCTGAGCTGCCAAAGATATTACTACCTCCGTCCCACTTATTTCTTCCCATCTTTCTATTTCGGGCGTCCCACATAATTCTTCCCATTTCTATTTGGTAAGAAATTATCCCACTAATTAAACTAATTACACTATTAATATTAAAAAAAGTCTTCTTAATTTGCGTGTCTACTAATAACTTTTCTCTCTTTATACCTCAAAAGGTGTACTATAATATTAAAATAATGTGATTTCTTAATCTCCATGCCCGCTAATCTTTGGGAATAAATAGCCGGGTCGGAGGAAGTATTAGTCGATTTCTAGTCAAGCGACTGGAGCAAATACTTCGTCATAGTCGATCCCCGCTCTTTGACTGCAGCCTTTAGCCACCAATCTTGTCTTGTATCTTTCAACTTCTCCTTTGGCATTTTTCTTTGCTTTATACACCCATTTTACGCCAATCGCTTTATGCCCCTTTGGAAGTGGTGTTAGCTCCTCATCCATGGCTTCTTTCCAGTTTTTATTTCCTACGGCTTCTTGAAAACTCATCGGCTCACTGTCCGCAAAGAGACAGAAAAGGGTTAGGTTATCTTGATCCTCTGGTACTCCACATATCTCTTTTAGGCTTCTGAAGCGTGGGGTTCTCTCGCTTGAGCTTTCGTCTTCTGAACTCGCATGCGACGATGTTATTGGAGTAGTGGGCTCATATTCCGCTTGCTCCATTGTTGGCTGTTCTTTGTTACTTTCTTCAAAGAATGGAGTGTAATTGTACTCACCTCTGCATGTGTTCCAATCACATTCTCCTTCTTCGTCGAATATCACGTATCGACCGATGATAGTCTTTCTTGTCTTCGGATTGTAGAGTTTGTATCCCTTGGTGTTGTTATCATAGCCTATGAAGATGTACTTCTCACTTTTGTCGTCCAACTTGCTTCTTTTCTCGCCGGGAATGTGCACGTGGGCTACGCATCCGAAGACTCTTAAATGGGATATGCCGGGTTTCCTACCACTCCATGCTTCTTGCGGTGTCATTCCCACATATTCCTTGTTGGAGATCGATTAGAGAGGTAGACTGCACATGCGATTGCTTCTGCCCAGAACTCCTTCGGTAGCTTCTTACTTTGAGCATGCTTCTAGCCATGTCGAAGATTGTTCTGTTCTTTCTCTCTACTACTCCATTCTGTTGGGGGGATCTTGGTACCGTCAGGGGCCGTCTTATCTCGTGCTCTTCACAATACTTATTAAATTCTGTCGAAGTTATTCTACTACACGATCGGATCTCATTGCTTTTATCTTGAGGCCACTTTCTTTCTCAACGAGGGCTTTGAACTTCTTGAAGTTCTCGAATACTTTCGATTTGTGCTTTAAGAAGTATACCCATGTCTTTCTTGAAAAATCATCATGAAGAGAAGGAAGTAGTTACTCTTACCAAGTGAGCTCGGCTCTATCGGTCCGAACACGTCAGTATGAATTAGCTCCAAGGGTCTTTTAGCTCTCGAGCTCGACTCATTTGGAAAACTCTTCTTGAACTGCTTTCCGATTCAGCATCCTTCGCATACTTGATTGGGGTGGTTGATGGATGGCAATCCTTTCACCATGTCCTTCTTTGATAGCAGTTCTAGTCCGCCGCAGTTTAAATGCCCATATCGAAGATGC
Organism: Craterostigma plantagineum; assembly: GCA_027422505.1. NCBI lineage: Eukaryota > Viridiplantae > Streptophyta > Magnoliopsida > Lamiales > Linderniaceae > Craterostigma > Craterostigma plantagineum. The sequence goes on along the minus strand of JAPQWV010000003.1, from coordinate 25,363,200 downwards.
CAAATCCATGATGGATCCCTATAGCATGTCTTGAGGCATTTCGCAACATCGTTTATGATGTTGAGGACGAACATTCGATTCCTTTGCATTGGCACCTTAGTCATTAATTTATTTGAACTGTCTCTTATAGAAAGGTTATTATCTCTTAGGCGAATATCATAACCTTTCTCTAAAAGTTGCCCAAGACTTAAGATGTTACTCTTCATCTCCGATACATAGTAGACATTGGAGATGAATTGATGCCCACCATTCTTTAAGTGAATAAGAATGTTACCTTTGCCTTTCACCGCGACCTTTGATTCGTCCCCAAATGCAACATTGCCGCTCACCGATTCATCAAGCTCTACGAACATGTTCCTTTTCCCGCACATGTGATTGCTTGTGCCGGTGTCTAGGTACCACTTGTTACTCTCGCCTCTTTCATCATCCTTATGTGCTAGGAGTAGAATATCTTCTTTATTTTTTTCTTCGACGTAGTTGGCCTTCTCCTCAACTTTATGTTTAGGAACTCTACACTCGGAAGAATAGTGCCCAAATCTCTCACAATTGTAACTCCTAACTTTTGATTTATCATACCTTGACCTTGAGTTACTTCTCCCATGACCTCTCATTGAGTTATCTTTTCTTTGATGGTTAATGTTGTCATCGTCGCTGGGCCTCCAACCTCGTCCGTATCCGAGTCCACGACCTCCTCCTCGTTTTCCTCTTTGACTTTGTCCGCGGCCTCGTCCTTGATTATCTCTTTCTTTTGCTGGATCAACTTGTAGCTTGAGCAGTTGCTCTACAATCCCTTCCTTCTTCCTTTTTTTTCTTCATGAGCTTGCAATGAGCCCAATAGTTGCTCCATCGTCATTTCTTCTAGATCCTTAGTTTCTTCTATGATGGCTACGATATGCTCGAATTTCGGATCTAACGACCGAAGAATTTTCTCCATGATTCTAACATCATCAATTTTCTCACCATTCCTCTTAAGTTGATTGGTTATTGCTAGTACCCTAGAGAAGTAGTCCGACACAACTTCATCTTGTTTCATATGCAAGGCTTCAAACCCCGCTCTTAAAGTTTGAAGATGTACCATCTTTACCGGATCCGCTCCTTATACGACGTTTGAAGCTTCTCCCATGCTTCCTTGGCGGTATTTGCTTCCGAAATCTTTTCGAAAGCATCGTCATCTAATCCTTGATTAGTAGAGAGCTTTCTTGTCTTTCGCAATTCTCTCAAACTATCCTTTTGAGTTTGAGATTGGTTTTCTTCGTTCTTCGACTCCACATAGCCTTGTTCCACGATATCCCATACGTCTTGTGATCCAAGAAGCACCTTCATCTTGATACTCCAATTGTCGTAGTTGCCTTTGTTGAGTGTCGGAACTTGGAAGGAAACCATGCCGCTCGCCATCGCCGTAGGAACTTCTAGCTCTGATACCACTTTGTTGGAAATTATGAGTTATATCGGAAGGAAAGAACTTGATAGGTTTAGTGTTTAGAGGAAGAGGCGTTGTATTACAACCCACTTGATATTGTTTTGATTTTCACTTGTTTGATCCAAAATGCTAATACCTCACCCCTATTTATACTAGTTTCACCTCCTTAACAAATGGCTAAGATTTAGCCAACACATCACACTCTAGAATTCTCCCTAATAATAACTAGGTTCTAGAAGGTTCCATAGGGTTCTATGGTTATCTCTGGATTATTCCCACATACTCTAGATATTGGGCCAATATATCTCCTAAGCCCAATTTGCTAAATCCACTTCTTAATAATTCTAAGTCCAAATCAAGTTTATTATTTCAACATATTTCATTTAGGGCTCGGGAGGAAAATATTCAAGATCTTATCATCAATGGGCTGCTCGCGTGCAGACATGACGGCGGAGAAATCTTTACGTCGATTGTGAGGTTATTTGGAGAACCTTACCCACAATCAAAAGTGGGGGGGGTTGATAATCTGACACACAACTGAGACAGGCACATCCGTCGAACCTTACGCTCAAGGCCACCCGGAGCAATGTTTGGCAGAACATTGAAACATGACTGGGAAGGAACCGAGCTCGCTGCTCTTGGTGCTGCTCGAAGCTCTCAACGGCCACCCACACGAAGATACGACCAAGTAGAGAAACAGGCCATATACACGTACGGCTCGTTTGATATGTGGGTATGAGTGTGTATTGGTGTGTATGGGGTGTGTATGAATAAGTTGGCTTGTGTTTGATATCTGTGTATAGCCATACATGCCTTGTATGGCTATACACGTCTATTACAAAGATTTTGGTTATAGGCCTTGTATATTCATACCCACCTCTAAGGTGGTTATGGGGTGTGTATCACTAATCCATACACACCTATAGCATGTCTTGAGGCATTTTGCAAACATCGTTCATGACGTTGAGGACGAACATTCGGTTCCTTTGCATTGTCACCTTAGTGATTAATTTATTTGAACTGTCTCTTATAGAAAGGTTAGTATCTCTTAGGGGAATATCATAACCTTTCTCTAAAAGTTGCCCAATACTTAAGATGTTACTCTTCATCTCCGGCACATAGTAGACATTGGAGATGAATTGATGCCCACCATTCTTTAAGCGAATAAGAATGTTACCTTTGCCTCTCACCGCGACCTTTGATTCGTCCCCAAATGCAACATTGCCGCTCACCGATTCATCAAGCTCTACGAACATGTTCCTTTTCCCGCACATGTGATTGCTTGCGATGGTGTCTAGGTACCACTTGTTACTCTCGCCTCTTTCATCATCCTTATGTGCTAGGAGTAGAATATCTTCTTTATTTTTTTCTTCGACGTAGTTGGCCTTCTCCTCAACTTTATGTTTAGGAACTCTACACTCGGAAGAATAGTGCCCAAATCTCTCACAATTGTAACACCTAACTTTTGATTTATCATACCTTGATCTTGAGCTACTTCTCCCACGACCTCTTGTTGAGTTATCTTTTATTTGATGGTTGTTGTTGTCATCGTCGTTGGGCCTCCTACCTCATCCGTATCCGTGTCCACGACCTCCTCCTTGTTCTCCTCTTTGACCTCGTCCGCGGCCTCGTCCTTGATTATCTCTTTCTTTTGCTGGATCAACTTGCAGCTTGAGCAGTTGCTCTACAATCCATTCCTTCTTCCTTTTCTTCTCTTCATGAGCTTGCAATGAGCCCAATAGTTCGTCATTTTTTCTAGATCCTTAGTTTCTTCTAATATGGCTATGATATGCTCGAATTTCGGATCTGACGAGCGAAAAATTTTCTCCATGATTCTAACATCATCATTTTCTCACCATTCCTCTTTAGTTGATTGGTTATTGCTGATACCCTAGGGAAGTAGCCGACACAACTTCATCTTGTTCCATATGCAAGGCTTCAAACTCCACTATTAAAGTTTGAAGATGTACCTTCTTTACCGGATTCGCTCCTTTATACGACGTTTGAAGCTTCTCCCATGCTTCCTTGGCGGTCTTTGCTTTCGAAATCTTTTCGAAAGCATCGTCATCTAATCCATGATAGATTAGGTAGAGAGCTTTCTTGTCTTTCGCAATTCTCTCAAACTATCCGTTTGAGTTTGAGATTGGTTTTCTTCGTTCTTCGGCTCCGCATAGCCTTTAACGATATCCCATACGTCTTGTGATCCAAGGAGCGCCTTCATCTTGATACTCCAATTGTCGTAGTTGCCTTTGTTGAGTGTCGGAACTTGGAAGGGAACCATGCCGCTCGCCATCGCCATAGGAACTTCTAGCTCTGATACCACTTTGTTGGAAAGTAGGAGTTATATCGAAAGGAAAAAACTTGATAGGTTTAGTGTCTAGAGGAAGAGGCTTTGTATTACAACACCTTGATATTGTTTTGATTTTCACTTGCTTGATCCAAAATGCTAATACCTCACCCCTATTTATACTAGTTCCACCTCCGTAACAAATGGCTAAGATTAAATCAACACATCACAATCTAGAATTCTCCCTAATAATATCTAGGTTCTATAAGGTTCCATAGAGTTCTGTGGATATCTCTGGATTATTCCCACATACTCTAGATATTGGGCCAATATATCTCCTAAGCCCAATTTGCTAAATCCACTTCTTAATAATTCTAAGTCCAAATCAAGTTTATCATTTCAACATATTTCATTTAGGGCTCGGGAGGAAAATATTCAAGATCTTATCATCAATGGGCTGCTCGCGCGCAGACATGACGGCGGAGAAAATCTTTACGTCGATTGTGAGGTTATTTGGAGAACCTTACCCACAATCAAAAGATGGGGGAGGCTGATAATCTGACACACAACTGAGACAGACACATCCCTCGAAGCTTACGCTCAAGGCCACCCGGAGCAATGTTTGGCAGAACATTGAAACACGACTGGGAAGGAACCGAGCTCGCTGCTCTTGGTGCTGCTCGAAGCTCTCAACGGCCACCCACACGAAGATACGACCAAGTAGAGAAACAGGCCATATACACGTAGACAAACGGCTGGGGAATAAGTTCAGAGCACGCTGCTCTTCTCGGGCTGCTGGAAATCCTCTCGCGGCTGAAGATAATTTAGATATATAATCATATTTTTTAATGTTTATGTATAAAACCTAATATATTTTTTTTAAAATAATTTGTCGGGTACCCGAATAACCGGATCGAGTAGTAAATTACTACCCGATACCCGACCCGATTAATAATTATCGGGCATCGGGTAACCCGATACCCGGCAATAACCCGAATTATTCGACCCAAACTACCCGAACCCGATTGGATTCGGGTAAAACCCGAATACCCGAACCCGAATGCCCACCCCTAATTCCCATCCCCACCCCAACACTTATCGGGGAATCCCCGTTATCAAACGGGAAATTTTCTCCCCCATCCCCATCCTCGCGGTGTTTTTCGGGGTTTTTTTCCCCACGGAGATTCCCATCCTACAACATTTTTATTGTAATATTTTGTCATTCATTATTGTTACGCCGATGAAAAATAGTGCTAGAAATTTATCGTGCGAGTGAAGAAAAGTTATGAGATATAGTTACGAAAAATTGTGAGGACGAGATAAGGGAAATAAATAAAAAGAATAAAAATAGTGTTTAAAAGGATAATTTTATGATTATACGTTTTGGTGCCCCACGGGGATCGGGGCGGGGAATCCCCACCCATTGCCAAGCCTACTTCAACGTCCCAACAATCCCCATGGTTTGGCAAACAATTAGGTAATAACTTAGAGAACTGCGTAGAGGTAGGTAGGTTTGGGATCGAAGGTGTGAAATCGAAAGCTTAAGACGCGACAAAGAAATACTAACGATGGAACTTGCTAAAGTGAGACAACAAAAAGAAAACTCTAGATTTTGTCTCAATACTATGGAAGAAAAGATCAAACCAGCCGAACTTAAAAAAAAAAAAAAAAACAGCACAGTATCTTGGCTAGAGCAATGAGAAATCCCACTTATTTCTTGAAGCAGATACCTCAGCAAGAGATAAAAGGAGGGAGATCGGGGAAGCTATCAGAATATCTTATATAATAATTTAATATATTTTATTTTCAGTATATATACAAATCAAATTGTAGTTCCCGCAGCATTGAAATGATTTCATGCAAAGGAACGTTCTAATGCAAAACCCATACTCCTAACGTGATCGAATTATATATAAAAAAAATTGGAAGTAAGCAAACCAAATCATAAAAATCGAAAGGGGGTGTGACACTTTATTTCAATATAAATCATGATACATCACACACACGAAAATCTACTTACAACCAAACCCTAATCTATCAGTTCTTCACACATTGATTAGCGGGCCGCCTTTGACGTACTCCGTAAAGGCGAGAGCAACAAGCCCAATCATGGCGAACCTCCCATTCCATATCTCGGCGTCTGAATTCCAAAACCCGTTGTTCTTCGCCTCGGGGGAAAGCCCTCTGTAAATAGGAACCAGCGTAGCGAGCGCCAACACTGCGCTCGTAAGAAGGAACCACTGAACGCCTCCGTTGAACACCTGAGAAAATACGTCCCGCCCAGTCGCTAACTCCACACCTACGGCCGCCACGAATCCGATCATTGCCGCCCGACCGTTGATCCTCTCTGGCGCCAGTCCGTCGAATGAGAACAAATCGGTGGTTCTCTTTGTCGTCACCTTACTTCTGTTAGGAGTCAGGTCGGGTCCTCCGTCGTGCGTCTGCTGCTGCTCCTTCTGATCATCCTGAATTAAGATCGTATGACGTTTGAGGTGTTCGAGAAAATTTAAAAGCGTATAAGTTGTTGACTAAGGGTGTGTTTGGTGTTAAAAATTTGGTGAGGAAAAAGAAAAAAAAATTGAAAAGGAAAACAAATTTTATGTTTGATTGTTTACATAAGTACTCCCTCCGATTTTAAATAGAAGTCGTTTTCCACTTCTAATTTTGTCTTTAAATAGAAGTCGTTTTACTGTTTTCAATAACAAATAATTTGAATGGTTCCAGCTTTTAAATAAAAATAGTGTTAAAAATTTGGTGAGGAAAAAGAAAAAAAATTGAAAAGGAAAACAAATTTTTATGTTTGATTGTTTACATAAGTACTCCCTCCGATTTTAAATAGAAGTCGTTTTCCACTTCTAATTTTGTCTTTAAATAGAAGTCGTTTTACTGTTTTCAATAACAAATAATTTGAATGGTTCCAGCTTTTAGATAAAAATAAATTAAAAACCGGAGGGAGTATTACTAGGAAAAGAAAAGAAAAAAGTACACTCAAAAAGAGAAATTAATGAAAATCGTTCTCTTTATTTCCCTCACCGGTTTCCTTAATCCAAACACAGCATAAGTGTGTGTTGGTATAAGGATTTCCATGAGAAAAAGAGAAGGAAAATTGTAACGATACGACCCTCGGAAGAATAATTGTACAATAGTTCGATGCGATAACCAAATTTTCCTTCGTCCAAGTAGGGATTAAGCATACCGAATAAACCCTATGTTCGTCTATGTATGTAAAGAAAACACTTTAATATATATACCTGTCTCGTGCTTCGGACAGTAAACTTAGCATTCCTTTTCATCAGTGGCAAGGGATAGCTACTTGGCTGTCCAAGGAAGAGGTTGTTAGTTTGTTTTTACCATCGTTTCCGTTTATTGTAATAACGGGAGTTACGGGTGTGTGTAATATTCCTCTTTAAACAGGTGTCGAGTTAGATTAAGGCTTCAAATGAGTCGAATTTATTTTGTTCGATTCAAGATTCAATTCGGAATTTAAGGTTTGATTTAGAATATTTTGAGTACGAATCTGAAAGAAAATATTTCTATGATATGAATACTAATATCGATGTATCATTCGATTATTTATCGAATATTCGATTCGAAATTCAGCATATTTATTAATATAATATATTATAATTCGATTTATTTTTTAAATATAGCATATTATAATTCAATATATGTCATAAATATTATTCTTTTAGTATAAATAAATTAATAGAAAAATAAACATATCATATATTATAATTCAATATATATATATATATGAAATATCATATATATTTATTAGTAACTAAAATATAAAATAAAATATATTGAACATCAGATTTGAATATTTTCAAATACGAACATCGATTTTAAGATTCGAAAAACAATAAAATAGGAATATAAATACTAGAATAGTGAATAGAATACGAATATAATATTGTGGTTTTCGACTCGATTCGATTCGTTTGCAACGCTAGAGTATTAGTCCACTCCTCTTAAAAAACGTTAAACTTGAAAAAAAGGGTATCATCACTTATCTTATATATAATATTTCCAACATGTCTCCTCACTTCTAGGGTTATTTCTTTATTATCTAGCATTAGACGTGTAACTTTCTTAAAATGGGTGGTCTTAAGGCTTCTCTGAGCTCTTTAAAAGTTCGTTAGGGCTTTCTCACGCTTATAATTTGGGCTGTTATAAATGGGCCTAAGTGATGCCTTATAATCATCCCAATAAACTTCTGATCCCGTATTGACACGACAAAAGTAAAACAACGTTAATATCACTTTATTTATTGATTTTTTTTTATTTTTAAGTTGATAGGATATTAGTTATTTCATAAATAATAATATAATGATAAAGGATTTCTTGGAGTAGTTTAAATTTAAGTTACGTTATCAATATTTATTTAACTTAATTATGATGGTAATAAAATGAATATTATTTTTAGGGTAGAAAATAATGTTATTTTTGCAATCTTATGGGATCCCACGAGATTCGCCATGAATCTTCTCCCAAGACAATTTCTCAACCTTTGCGAGGCAGCTCAGCACTTATAATCAAATCATCCTAATAATTTCAGATCATGGAAAGTATTGAGTATCACGACAAAAGGAAGCTAACGCTAATTATATTCACTTCAATTTTTATTTTAATTTACATATAATCATAATTATTAATTATCTAATAAAATGTAATTAACAAATAATAAAGAATATTTAGGTGTGTTTTGGATTTAATTTACTTTCCTATTGTTTTTATGAATTAGTTTCGATGGTAATAAATGTTCATATTATATTTAGTTTAAAAACTTGTGTTATTGGAGTAAAAGTTAGTGCATAAAATATAATTAAAAGATTTCAGTAAAGGCACAACTGTATTTTGCGTAAAATTTATTTTTGTGTTTCCATGTAGCCTTTTTCTGGCCTCCGGTCATCACCAACAAAGACTCATTTTCCCTTTTTTCCTCCATAAAAAAAAAGTTACATTTTTCCTATCACACATAAATATTTAAGTTTTAAGAACATTTGCGATATGAATAACATACTAGAGCTGTCAAAACGGGCTGACGGTGCGGGCCGACCGTAGCCCGCCAAAGCCAGTCACTGGCGGGGCGGGCGCGGACAAACCCTCCTACTGGCGGGCCTGGGAAATGAAGGCCCGCCCGCCTGAATGCGGGAATCGGGCCTGGCGGGCTTAGCCCGCCTGTTATGTTTTTTAAAAAAAATATGTATTTCCTGATAGAACCACCATATGCTAAATGTTTATATTTAGGTCAAAGTTTCTGGGAAATTAAAAGAAACTCAGAGAACAAGTGGAATATCAATGTCCGGTATCATTATGAGGACGGTGAAGGACTATAACCAATATGTGATGCGTAATCTTGACCATGGCTACTCAAGAGACGAGCTTAATCTTAGCTTCATTAAGGTGTGAATATAATGCCTTTAATTTAAAACGTCTCAACGTTTTTTGATCTGCTTGCAAATGCCATATTATATGAATATTGTGTGGTATTCTCTCATTGTAATGATTAGGAGAATCGACTAAGTGCTAATATGGGCCTACAGAAGCTTCAAGAGAAAGTCAAGGAGCAGCACGAAAAAGTGGGAGAGAATGTTATGTAAAAGGGCATATCATTTGATGTTCATGTTTCTCCTTTGATCTGTCAGCTTCTAAAACGTCTTTGCAGCAACTGATGAGATTTGCTATTTGGTCTTTTTCGGATACATAATGTTGCGAAAACAGCTTGCGTCAACCGCAACATATGGGTTAAAAATGCAGATCATTGGGTCGCTGGGTTTCTTTAGATGCCCGAGGAACGCTTTCATCAGATGGTGAGTATGTAGTAATAAGCTCTTCTTCCTCGAATGATCATCAATGGTTTGTTTATCCTTAATCTTGATTTTAGCATGGAACACTAATTATCGTGTTCAAGATTAATGTGTGGATTACAAAAATTACACAAGTAAATACCATTTTTATTTACTTTTTTTTATAATTTCAAAAATTACACAAGTAAATACCATTTTTATCGATGTGTTATAAGTTGGGCTAAAAATTAAGTAAGCCCAATATCTAATAAAGGCTCAATTTAATTTTTGAGAGAAAAGAATAAATTAAGCCCAATATCGAATAAATGCTTTAAGCTTTTTTCGCGCGCAAAATAGTTGTAGGGATTTTCACCGACCCAATTCCAGCCCAAGCCCATGCCCGTATAAGCTTATGGGGTTTCTCTCTAAAACCTAGTGGCAATGGAGGGAGTGAACCCACAAGCTTATAAACAAATCCATTTTTTTTACTTCATCGGTGTGGGTGTCTTGGGTTTGCACACACCCAACAATCCTCCCCTCAAACTCAGACCACCTAACGGGCCTCCCCTTCGACGATTATGTGCACCAAACCCTTCTACCGCAATCACTGCACCAAGATCTTTTCATCGCAAATTCAACAATCGTCTTACAAGGGCCGGGGACACACCACCCACACCGTACCCGGGATAGAATTTCTCCATCTGAAGGCACCTTCACGTATTCGTCCACGCTCACCGCACCATGTAGGGATTTTCACTGACCCAATTCCAGCCCAAGCCCAAGCATATATAAGCTTATGGGGTTTCTCTCTAAAACCAATTGGCAATAAAGGGAGTGAACCCACAAGCTTATAAACAACTCCATTTTTTTTACTTCATTGGTGTGGGAGTCTTGGGTTTGCACAACCAACAATAATAATTCCAATATCTAATAAAGCTTGATATTATTTTTTAAATATGTAAAGAAATGTCATTTTCTTCATTTCAATGTTTGATGTATTGATAAACGTATTTTCTTACGTTTTTAATTATGCTATTCTCGAGCTAAATGAAGGTGTTTTGCATAAATTTTGTTGCTCATGGTCATGACATATTTATTTTGCGTAGAACTTGAAGAGGGCAATGATAACAAAGGAACAAGCTGATATCAACTTAACGTTATAAAGCCAAACAACTATTAGGTGGGACCTGCAAAGGAAAGATGAGAGATGGGAATTCTCCCGTGACATTAATTTCTCAAGCTGGAGATCTAGACAAAAAGCAAAAAAAAAAAAAGATTTTCAGCAATCTCATCCTCAAGGAGATTTCATTTACGGCTCGGGAAGAAAATATTGAAGATCTTATCATCAATGGGCTGCTCGCGTGCGGAAAGGACGGCGGAGAAAATGTATACGTCGATTGTGAGGTTTGAAGGTGGTCCCGTACACAATGGATGTAAAATACTTCGTAAAATGCTAATGTTGGACGCGATGTTAGGCTAACACTCCAACTCACTTGTAAATGCACAGCGGAAAAGAACGAACTTAATGTTAAACGAACACAAACACAAGAGCTAATTTTGTGCAGCAAGTCAAATAACTTGCTGCGAGCCTTGCGGCAAAATAATCCACTAAAACGATGGATTACAAACTATCGAAAAAGATAGTTAAAGAAATCTAGCAAAAGGAAGGAACCACACACGATTCTAAAACCTAACAAGCCAGATCTAACAGAAAACTCTTTCAAGGAATAACTCTCGCTCAGGGATGCTCTCGCTTTCACTCTGTGTTCGATGTATAAGTCGTTGTAAAAAGCCGTACTGAACTGGTTGAAGTCCTTCGCCTTTTATAGTTCTTCGACTCGTGAAGGACTTGTCCAAACGACTTAGTAACCTCCCTCAACGTCCACTAACGTCCACTAAGATTGTCATGACCGTTAGTGTCCGTTGGGAGTCGACTTGGTCACTTCAAGTACTCGGTCTTTGTTTTAGCTCCAAGACATCCTATCTTTAGTATGCACTCTTCCTCTTTTCGCTCCACACCCCAATTACGTGTTTTGAACCATTCTGTCACTTATCCAAACCTGCACATTACTAGTAAAAGACCACGTCAACAATAAAGTCAGTTTTGGGCATGAAAGATAAAACCGAGAAAGGGAACATTCTTGACCAACAAATGTTGGCTAGAATGTTACCCCAACATTGCCAATGCTGAAGGCTCAACATTAACAATCTCCCCCTTTTTATCTTTCTTCCCAAAACCAAAGCAGAAGTCATTCCTCATAAAACTCCCCTGAAAATCAACTCAACCAAAGACAAACAAAGTCAGAACGGTTAGAGTTAGACGAAATCAGAATTGGATAACCGACTAAAGTACTACTAAATAGTACACGCCACAAAAGGTTCTGAAAATCTGCAAAAGACAAATAAAAGACATGGTTCATAAGAGTCACAAAAAAAACAAAAACAAAAGCATGGTTCAAAAAAAACACCAGCACACGCAAGCACAAACACAATGCGCATGCACACATCTTCACTCCTCAGCCCGCTCTCTCTCCCCCTTGATCTTCTGTTTCCCGATCCGTCTCATGCACTTGTTTCCCCCTGAATTTTCTGCCCCTTCTCTCCTGCTTGACTCAGCTTTATCTCCTGCATCAGCTGTCGCAGGCACTTCTGCCTCTCCCCCTTTTTGGGAAGAACGCAAATCCTTAAGAGTCGCAAGCTGTGTCGTTAGAAAAGCAATGGTATCTTCCAGGCATTGAATTTGGCGATCCAATCCAGACTTGGCAGTCGATGTTGAGGCAACATCGCGCTCAACATCTTGCTCAGCAATCTCCTCGGGGGCTCGCCATGGCAAATCAATCGTTTTGTTTGGCCCGGCAAGGTGCAAATATGAGACGCAGTATGGGACCTTGACTGTCACCACTTCATCTTTCCGAGCAGGCCTAAAGCCGTCGCGGAGTAGCATCCCATAAATAAGGGACGGAAACGGCAAAATCCCAGACGACTTTTTCTCGGCCTCCCTCGCCATCTGATCTAGCACCAAATCTCCCATATTCAATGGGAGATTTTTCCCAAGCGCATAGAGTATATGAGCCATACTCTCTGCCACTCGAGTCTCATTAGCAGTTGGCCACCAATTACAGATGCCAATTTTAAATAGCACAGAGTAGAGCGAAGTCAAAAAGGAACAAGAAAAATTCCCATCCCATTCTCTAACTCTACCCCCAGTCAAGAAAGAAACCACCTCATTATTATCGTATTCTTCGCTCATGTCCACATTAGGCGTCCCCAAAAAGTTATTAACACATCCCGCCGTAAAGTCATATAACCTCCCCCTCAAAAATATCTTCCCATACATCCTAGAACTAGGATCGTTTAGCTTAGGAGAAAGGTTAGCATATACCTCTCGAACCACTGATTCACAGTAGGTTCCAAACCTCGTCACCGTCCTGTCGAACTTTCTTGATTCCAGAAATTGCATCACCCCGTAGCGGCGGAAACTAGCTTCATCGGCTGCCCTCTCGACGCGAAGCACCCTCTGGCTATAGAATGGCCACAGCTCCTCATTGATTGCTCCATAGAACTTCCCTCTAGGCAGAGGTGATTCCCAGTCTGATTCAGATGTTGGGTCAACATCTTCCTCAACATTGGCACTGGCACTGGATGCCTGTGACGGAGTGTGACTACGGCTTGCGTCAGGAGAAGGCTCCGATCGACGTACCCTCTTTGATGGCATCTCCTCAGAGACCATTGGCCTCTTCCCTTCTCGTTTGTTCAGCTTTTTCTTCCACGCAGCTAGAGTTTCCTTCGCGCCAAACTCATCATCTTCTTCGGTGGCAGAGGTTGACTAGGTTGAATACATAGAGGGATGACCTCCCCCTGGACTCATCACCGTCTTCTCCACCTGAGCATAGGTAGTACTATCGATGATGTCGTCAGTGGACTTGCTCGACGAAGAAGCCGCTTTTTCTTGCTTCGGACTTGGCGCTTTGGCCGAGCTAGCCTCCCCCTGAACAGGCTGCTTAGTCTCCATCTGAGAGGGCTCGTCGTCTGAGGTGTCGGTTTCCCACTCCGACGATGAGCTTGACACGGTAATCGGCTTGTCTGCAGTCGATTTGGGGCCCTTTGACATCCGCGCTTGTTTGAGACGATTGCTCTGACGCGTCTTTGGAGCAGCTTTGGGTTGAGGCTTCATTGGCTTCTTGTTCTTCTTCTTCGTCGGCTTCTGTGAGGGTTTGGGCGCAGAAACAGGGGTTGAAATAGGTGGTTGAGGCGTGTTAGTCGGCGGCGTTGGGACATTTAGTGCACCTCCCACCGGATTTGCTTGGACTGGTCGTGGTTGGGACGCAGCAGCGCCGAACGGAACATCCGCGAAGGTGAAGATCGGCGGCGGAATCATCTGGATGGGGGCGACATCAAGCACATTGTCACTCAATGTTGGGCTGACATCGCGGGTTTCTGCATTTCTTGGTGAGTTCGACATTTTGGGAGCAACTAATCGCACAGAGAGAGTGAATTTCGAAGTGTAAAATTCGTGATTTCTTGAGAAAGAACAGAGAGCTTTAGAGAGATGGAGTCAATTTGGGAGTTTAGGGTATGTGAAGGAAAGCTAAACCTCACGTCAGATCATATAAAACTGTTTCAGTTACATACACCACTACTTATTAAACTGACAGATAATGGAGTAATGGGGTATAAAAAGTAACCGTTAGGCACATAGGTTACATATTGATCTGACAATGATCTTCGAATAAATTATGAGGCTAAAGATAGTATGTATTTCAAATTAAGCATGAGGGCACACAGGAGAAAATCAAAGCCAGTCATGCAAATTGTAACGAGCTTAGTCATGATTCTTGAATCTAATAATAGTAAACAGACTTATTCACTATTCGAGCACATAGAATCAGTTAAAAGACTAAGTTATACATGAAAATCGGAGCTGTGAAAATCATGATTCAACCAAAGACCACTAAGTCAAAAGTCATGGTAGAATCAAGGAATACTAACCTTTTGAGCGACTTCGATGAGCACATAGAGCCAAGTGTAAAGAGCTGTTCTTCGAGAACTTCTAATGCAAATATGAGAGACAACTAACCTAGACACAAAATACTAACAAAAGCAGAACAAAAGACAGACACAACTGAAAGCAAAAAAAAACACAAAATGTAGCAATATCGAACTGACAGTCACATATGTTGCCCTAACATTTGACTTAACATCCTGATTCAGTAATCCTAGACTTATCTGCTTGATTCTTCTCAAAATCAGTCCCCTTAATTTCTACCCACTCACCTCAGATATCCAGAAAATTTATGCACTGCCCTTATACCCTCAACCTCAAGGTTAGGCCATTTGTCGCATAGTGTACATCGTCACCGCGAATGCCGTGTACCTAAGGAATCTTATTACCAAAAACCTGTATCTAGCCGAGAGTTTATGGGCATGCTTTTAACAAAAATTGGTTTTGAGTCGCAATAAGTACATCGTCACAGCGAATGCCGTGTACCTAGGGACGTGTTACCAAGAGCCTTTAAAGAGGGATTGGGTTACTCTAAGGACCAATCAAGAACAATCAAGTCATTTCACAGGAAAACCGAACAGAAAATCTCATCAAACATCAATGCAGTAACCATCAAATTCGACATATGCTATGCTGGTCCAGATGTTGGACCAACATTTAAACCAACATGTGCAAACCTATGGATTTCTTCAGGTCCGAAAACCTTTCAGAATCCAATGCTTTCGTAAATATGTCTGCTAACTGATTCTTAGTGTCTATGTGTTCAATATGTACTAACTCCTTTTCGACCATGTCTCTCAAAAAATGATGCCTTATATCTATATGCTTCGTTCGTGAATGTTGGATAGGGTTCCTAGAGATGTTGATAGCACTAAGGTTATCGCAATACATGAGAACAGATTCGCACTCTAAACCATAGTCACACAACATGCTATTCAACCACATCAATTGGGTACAACAACTACCCGCAGCTACGTACTCGGACTCAGCAGTAGATAAGGAAACACAATTTTGCTTTTTACTATACCATGCAACCAGATTGTTACCTAAGAAGAAGCAGCCACCACTTGTACTCTTGCGATCATCTTCGTCACCAGCCCAGTCAGCATCGCTGTATCCTACAAGACTCAAATTAGTATCCTTGGAGAACCATAATCCAAGACTATACGATCCACTTACATAACGAAGTATGCGCTTAACCGCATTCAGATGAGAAACCTTAGGTTCAGATTGATATCTAGCACATACGCAGACACTGTACATGATATCGGGTCTGCTCGCAGATAAGTACAACAAACTTCCAATCATAGAACGGTATAATGTTGGGTCAACATTGGGCCCAACATTATCTTTACTTACCTTCTGCGATGACCCCATGGGCGTTTTCATTACCTTTGCAGTGTCCAGCCCGAACTTCTTCACAGTGTTTCTGGCGTATTTTTCTTGGGACATAAAGATCCCGTCGCTCCTTTGCTTAATCTGCAAACCTAAAAAGTAAGTTAACTCACCGATCATACTCATCTCAAATGTGGTGTTCATCGCCTGTACAAACTGATCTAACATAGATGGTGAGCTTGATCCAAAAACTATATCGTCAACATAGACTTGAGCTATCAAAAGATCAGAACCGATTCGCTTAACAAAAAGCGTGCGGTCTGCCTCACCTCGTGTGAAACCGAACTCAAGCAAAAACGTTGCTAACCTAGCATACCAAGCTCGAGGCGCTTGCTTTAATCCATATAAAGCCTTCTGCAGCTTAAAAACATGGTTAGGATAATGGGGATCTTCGAACCCTTTTGGCTGTTCGACATAAATCTCCTTATCAATATACCCATTCAAAAACGCACCCTTAACATCCATTTGATGTAATGTGATGTTAAGCCAACATGCTATAGCTAACAGAAGTCTTATTGATTCTAACCTAGCAACAGGGGCAAACGTCTCATCAAAATCTATGCCCTCTACCTGAGTATAACCCTGAGCTACTAAGCGTGCTTTGTTTCTAACTACCCTCCCAGATTCATCAGACTTATTTTTAAAAATCCACTTCGTGCCTATGACATTAATGTCATTTGGCCGTGGGACTAAGGTCCAAACCTGGTTTTTATCGAACTGTAAGAGTTCTTCTTGCATAGCATTAATCCAGTAATTATCCTTAAGGGCTTCATGCACATTTTTCGGTTCAATCGCAGAAACAAAGCAATTAAAGCGTACCTCAGCGTATACCGAGTTCATGCATACGTTTCTTACCATTAATTTGTAGTCTTTGCGTGGCTTGTCTCTTGTTTTTCTTCCTTCATTTACATCTCCTATGACAAGATCAGTGGGATGATCTTTCCGAATCTTAGCTGGCGGATCACGTCGTACTTCACTGGGACCAGCGTCATCGTTCTGTTCTGGCTCAGATGTTGAGTCCAATGTTGGCTCAACATTGATATCCGCAGGCTCCTCTGGTTCCTTGACAGCTTGTATAATATCTGAAACATCTACTTGAGGGGGCATATTGCTAAGATCAGTAGCATCGTCAAACACAACATTCACTGATTCTTGAACTGATTTCAAGCGCAAATTATAAACACGATAGGCACGACTATTAGACGAGTAACCTAGGAAAATACATTTATCACTTTTTGAGTCAAACTTCGTCAAATATTCCCGATCATTCAGCATGTAACAAAAGCAACCAAACACATGAAAATATTTAACAGTAGGCTTTTTCCCATTCAGTAACTCATACGATGTTTTCTTCGTGCCATGTCTGAAGAACACTCGGTTAGAAATGTGACATGCCGTGTGCAGTGCTTCAGCCCAAAAACGTTTAGAAACGTTTTTCGACAATAACATAACCCGAGCCATCTCTTGCAAAGTCCTATTCTTCCTTTCGGCCACCCCGTTTTGTTGGGGCGTCTTAGGGGAAGAATACTCATGTACAATACCTTTCTTACCACAGTACTCATCAAAATACTGGTTTTCAAATTCTCTACCATGATCTGACCTAATACGAAAGACGGTAGCACTAAAATTGTTCCTAATCATAGCACAGAAATTCTTAAAGAAGTCGAACGATTCCGATTTTTCCTTAAGAAAGAAAATCCAAGCATATCTAGAAAAATCATCCACGAGCACATAAGCATATTTCTTACCTCCTATACTATCTACTTCCATAGGACCCATCAAATCCATGTGAATTAATTGAAAACAATGAGCAGTGTTAAAATGTTGGGCAGCATGTTGGTCAACATTGTGACTAACATGTGTCTGCTTACCCTTCAAGCACGACTCACATACTACCTTACCAAATTCCTTAAGCTTCGGAATCCCTCTGATTGCTTCATGTTTGATAAGTTGCTCCAATGTTCTGTAGTTGACGTGACCTAACTTGTTATGCCAAAGAGTAACATCGTCCTCGGCTTTTGACAGTTGACACACGTCCTTCACACCAGCTTTGTCACCAACTAGGTAGCAATTGTCGCTAGATCTTTTTCCTGCCATCACTAAAACAGAATCTTGGTTAAAGACTTCACAGCATTCCTTGTTAAACCTTACCTCGAGGTCATCATCGCACAGCTGGCTTATGCTTATTAAATTAGCAACAAGCCCGTCAACATGAAGAACGTTGCTAAGTTTGGGAAAGTCAGGAACATTAAGTCTGCCTCGGCCAAGAATTCGGCCTTTAGAACCACCTCCAAACGTCACAGATCCACTTCTCAAGGGTGTATATTCACTGAGATATTCTTTGGTACCCGTCATATGTCGGGAACACCCGCTATCAAAGTACCATGAACCTGTCACATTAGCTCGCAAAGAGGTGTATACAACAAGACATTTAGGGCCTGATTTCGAGATCCAAGCTTTCTTAGAAGACTTAACCATATTCTTTTTGCTGGAATTCGAAGATGAGCCAGCTGAGCTTTCTCCAGACACATTTTTCAACACTGATTTCTCAATGTTGACAGATATGTTGGATGATATTTCAGCCGACATCGATTTCTTTGCAGAAATCTCTCTCTTCAATTTCCAACAGTATGACTTCAAATGACCTAACTTATTACAGTGATCACACAGAAATAATTTATCAGTATTTTTCTGGGTAACATGCTCGGAACTATCCTTAGACTTCACTACTTCAGCTTCTACATTCCTAGATTCAGCTTTAACAAACACAATCTTAGGCTGATCATGAGACACGGGTTTTGCAATATCATTTGTAGGATGAGCATTAAATCCTAAGCCTTGCTTATCATAAATACCAAGAGACAATACCTCATCAAGGGTTGATTTACCCTTGTTCAACTTAGTAAACGTTTCCTCGGCATGATTGACTCGCTTTTGAAGCGCGTCGATCTCCCTGTCCTTGCGTGTCAGTGCGGCTTCCAACTTGTTCAACCCATCCATTAAGCCTTCAATAATCTTTTCGTTTTTCTCATTTTCATCGACCAACAGTTTCACCGCGGCTTGAAGTTGTAGGTTATTGGCCTTCTCAATTTCATAGTGCGTGGTTAACAGCTTCAAGGCTTCTTCACAACTTCCTGACTCAGGTTCTGTATCATCACAACTCAGACTACCATCAAGACAGTTTGAATCATCATAATCAAAAATAATATGCTTTACAGATGTTGAGCCAGATGTTGACTCAACATCGGTTACCGCAGTGAGGCCGATATGATTATCTTCTTCATCTTCATCATCTGAAAAGGACTGGATGATTACGGATGATTGCTTAGGCTCTTCATCGTCATCTTCGTCGTCTGACAGGTCAATCCACATGGCCTTTCCATGTTTGCGAAGAGTGTTTGCACATTCATTGGCAAAATGACCCCAGCCTTGGCATTCAAAGCATCTGATTGCCTCATAGTTGAAGTTCTTCTTTGGTTTTCCGTCTAGCTTCCCAGCAAACTTTCGCTTAGGGTACGGTGGTGCTGAGGATGGTTCAGCTTTGACATTCTGGCCTTTTCTGAATGTTGGGCCAACATTCTGCACAACATTCTTCTTCTTGAAAAACTTCGCAAATTTCTTTACAACCATGGCGAGGTCCTCTTCGTTACTGGGAT
This sequence comes from Craterostigma plantagineum, assembly GCA_027422505.1. Classification (NCBI taxonomy): domain Eukaryota; kingdom Viridiplantae; phylum Streptophyta; class Magnoliopsida; order Lamiales; family Linderniaceae; genus Craterostigma; species Craterostigma plantagineum. The sequence goes on along the minus strand of JAPQWV010000003.1, from coordinate 25,343,651 downwards.
CAACCTCGATCGGATCCTTGGATGGCTGAGTGACCAGTGCAAGACTCTTTCCGCGAGCGGCCCTCTTTTGGACTTCAAGATTGGTTTCAAAATTCTTCAGGATGTTCATCAAGACGTTGAAGTCCATGGTGGCAAGGTTGTGCGATTCCTCAATTGCCGAAACCTTCACATTAAATTTTTCAGTTAGTGTACGAATAGCTTTAGAATTTAATGCCTTGTTGGTTATAGCCTCTCCTAGGCTGGCACACTCGCTGGATATCGTCAAGAGTTTTCCAAAGTACGTTGTGATGTCCTCGTCTTCTTTCATTCTGATGTTCTCGAATTGACTATGGAGGAGGCGTAGCTTGGTTTCTCGCACAGTTGTGTCGCCTTCACAGTACCTCTGGAGCAGATCCCACGCAGACTTAGCCGTTGTACAGTTCTGGATGATCTTAAACATGAAGATGTCCACCGTGGAGAAGATGGCGTTGAGGGCCTTATCATTATATTCAGCCGCGCTTCGTTCAGGCACCGTCCATTCTTCGACCGGCTTGTCAACACTTTCTCCATCTGCATCAGGTTCTGTTCTTGGAGGGATATACCCGTGGAGTACTGATTCCCATGCTCGCACATCAATTGACTTGATGCACTGACGAACACGTATCTTCCAGTATGCGTAGTTGGTGCCGTCAAGGGCAGGTACTTTGCCGACATTATTTGAACTGGTAATATCCATTGTAGAGGATGTTAAGCGCTTAGTAACGTCAAGCGATGGCTCTGATACCACTTTGAAGGTGGTCCCGTACACAATGGATGTAAAATACTTCGTAAAATGCTAATGTTGGACGCGATGTTAGGCTAACACTCCAACTCACTTGTAAATGCACAGCGGAAAAGAACGAACTTAATGTTAAACGAACACAAACACAAGAGCTAATTTTGTGCAGCAAGTCAAATAACTTGCTGCGAGCCTTGCGGCAAAATAATCCACTAAAACGATGGATTACAAACTATCGAAAAAGATAGTTAAAGAAATCTAGCAAAAGGAAGGAACCACACACGATTCTAAAACCTAACAAGCCAGATCTAACAGAAAACTCTTTCAAGGAATAACTCTCGCTCAGGGATGCTCTCGCTTTCACTCTGTGTTCGATGTATAAGTCGTTGTAAAAAGCCGTACTGAACTGGTTGAAGTCCTTCGCCTTTTATAGTTCTTCGACTCGTGAAGGACTTGTCCAAACGACTTAGTAACCTCCCTCAACGTCCACTAACGTCCACTAAGATTGTCATGACCGTTAGTGTCCGTTGGGAGTCGACTTGGTCACTTCAAGTACTCGGTCTTTGTTTTAGCTCCAAGACATCCTATCTTTAGTATGCACTCTTCCTCTTTTCGCTCCACACCCCAATTACGTGTTTTGAACCATTCTGTCACTTATCCAAACCCTGCACATTACTAGTAAAAGACCACGTCAACAATAAAGTCAGTTTTGGGCATGAAAGATAAAACCGAGAAAGGGAACATTCTTGACCAACAAATGTTGGCTAGAATGTTACCCCAACATTGCCAATGCTGAAGGCTCAACATTAACAAGGTTATTTGGAGAACCTTACCCACGATCAAAAGAGGGGGGAGGCTGATAATCTGATGCACAACTGAGACAGAAACATCCCTCAAAGCTCACGCTCAAGGCCACCCGAAGCAATATTTGGCAGAACATTCTGGGAAGGAAACCGAGCTCGCTGCTCTTGGTGGTGCTCGGGCTTGCAATTTCATCACAGAGGAACATCGGCCGAAGCTCTCAGCTCACCGCGGAGGCGACCCACACGAAGATACGGCCAAGGAGAGAAAGAGGCCATATACACGTAGACACACGGCTGGGGATAAGTTGAGAGCACGCTGCTGTTCTCGGGGCTGCTGGAAATCCTCTCGCGGCCGAAGATAATTTGGATTAGCTCTCGGGTGTGCTAAGTTGAAGGAAGGAGCTGAAATCGTTTTAGTCGCCCACCAGCCGTTCGACGAAAACACTCAACGAAGGATTAATCCCGAGCCAGATTCAGGGAAGATACTATGTTTTTTCTGTATGTTATTTTTATCCTTCGTTGTGTTAATTTTCCATATGAATAGCTAAATCTCGTGTATTTGAGATTAGACGAACCCTTGCCAGATCTTTCATATGTTTACGTATTGTTGTTGTTGGCTATTGTTATGACTTGTTTATGAATCGTATGATTTTAATTATGTCTAGGTTATTGGAACTATATGGTTGTCTTCATCATGTCTATGTGTTTAAGATAGCTTAGACCGAAAATCGTACGCTACGCTCGAGAGAGGGGCCGACGGTTAAACCACTCGTAAACGAGCGGAATAAACTCATCGCTAGAGATAGGTTGAACTATCCCGCCGGATTAGAGTCAAATCTAATAGTGGGATTCACCGTGTTTTTAATGGGATATTGGGTTAAGTAGTTAGGGAATCTTGCCCGACTATTTAATTCGTAGATTAATTGTGTACGAACTTTGTATGATAAGGCGCAGTTTCGTCAGTCATATGAACTGGTACGCATGTTGTAGGAATCTCCATGGTCCAATAGATAGCTAAAATCTCATTACATTTGTCAGTCGTTTCGGTCGAACTAGGGGGATTCGAAGTCTCAAATACTTTGCTATCATAAAGTCGTCCCAACTACGCTATCGCTATAAGGGGTGAGCAAAACCGGATATCTGGTTTTTCGGATATCCGAATTCGGGATATCCGAATTTTCGGATATCGAAAAATGGTATACATATCCGCTCCGGTTTCAATTCGGTTTTAAATTTATTTTTCTTATATTTTTTATTATTTTCTTTTGAAATCATATTTTTTATTTCTTATCACAATAAAAAAAATATATTTTTAATATAAGAATTTCTACACATAGAAATTCACACAATATATGTATTTATGATTCAAAATTACATAATAAATAATAAACACAATTCCACAAATTTTCACATTAATTAACTTGCATCTCGATGTTTTTATGTTTTTTTTATCTCAATTCTCTAACAAAGTTTTTTGCAATAATAAAATAATATAAATTTAAATATTCTACTTGATGATATTTTTTCCTTTTTCGACCTTCATTTTTTCTTGGACTATTTTTTTTTTATTTTTTTATTTTTTTTAAATATAAAAACCGGTGCCGGATATCTAGATTTTAGACAAATCACTATCTGTATCCAATCCGGTTTAGTTTAAAATAAATCGGATCGGATATCCGATCCGGTTTTTAAAACCGGATATCCATTTTTTCGGGTTTTGAAACCGGATACCGGATCGGAATCCAATTTCCGGATATTTTTGCTCACCCCTAATCGCTATTATATCAGATTTTATTTTTGTGTATATCGTTTATTTCGTTTATCGTTATTTTTATCAATAAAAAATATTTACTAGGATATTTAAATTACAGTTTTCTAAAGTATATAGTTCATTTGGGTTAGATACTCGAATACTTGCTATTTCTATACTATTTTCGATAGGTACACTTGCCTGTTGAGCGTATGATAGTTCGCCGATATTCGTTGATTATTCGATCCGCTCAACGTATTAACAGAAAACTTTTTTACAGATGGGTACTGAACAGGAAGAAATAATTCGAGCTGTATTAAAAAATATGTTTAAAATTCGAAAGGGACTATAGTCTTTTTAAGAGACAATTTCATTTAAATCTCCATCAGTTAAAATATCTTTGAACGACCTCTCTATTTCATCAATTTTATCAGTTGAGAACCACCTAAAAAGCTATTTTATCACTTAAAGGACAAAAATTCGCTAAAAATACTAGTTTCCCTTATTTTATGACGACATTGAAATCCTAACCTGTTTGGTTGAGAGGATGGATTTAGAGGGTATTTGTTTAAGTTGGGATTGAATAATGGGGGGTATGGGTGTTTTCGGGTGTTTTGGGATTAAATAACGATGTCTGGTGTGTTTGTTATATGAGTTTGGGTGGTATTAGATTTAATTAAATTGAACTAGGATTTTACCCGTACACTAAAATTAATTCTCAATTAATTTGATTAAGCTCATCGTTCAACAATCCAAATAAGGTAAACTAGAAATCAACCAATTTCACAAAACTTTAATAACAATGGCAGAAATCAACCATTTTGTTTGAACACTGTTGGACTCGAAAATAGTGCAAGACGGTACCGTCAATGAAACGAAGCGAAAGAATACGCAACACAGAGAAGAGGATGATGAGGAAAGAGGTAATCTGAATTATTGAACCAAAATGCATTTCGCTTTTTGTTTCTCTAACGTTTGTTTTTGCGAAATTGTGTTTTTTCTTGAAGGCAGATACTTGAGAGGAAGAAATCGATCGACAAGAGAATCAAAGATGCTTCGTCGGTGATAGGCCACCTCGATTCCTTCCCCAATCTTCGATTCTACTTCAAAGATGGTTCGATCAATTTCCTGAAGATCCCATGTTTGGACTTTGGAGGAAGATAAGATGGTTTGATCGTGATTTGTGGGAATAGAGAGGAGGATTGCGATGGGTAAACAAATACTAAAATAAAGGATAATTATGTCAAACAGGACGGCATTAGATAATGGGACCATGAGGCGTGGATTTAATTAATACTACATAAGAGGTATTAAGAGGATTGCTTATTGATTTCGCAATTCATATAGTCCCCAAGGAGTACCCGCTTAAATGCAGCGAAGAGAATTTTACGATACATAAAAGGTTCTCTCGATAATGGTTTCGTTTAAGAAGATGTGGTAGTGTTGTTCTCAACGGCTTTACTGATGCCGATTGGTGAGGAGATGCAAATGATAGGCATTCTACTTCAGGTTACTGCTTTAATATTGGTTCGGCTGTCATATCTGGTGTAGTAAGAAGCAGAATGTAGTGTCTCAATCTAGCACAGAGGCAGAATATATAGCGACAACTGTGGCCGTGGAAGAATGCATGTGCTTGAAGATTTTGATAAAAGATATGCTGCACAAGGTTGAATATGCTCGAACTAAGCATATGTTCGCCATCATTACATTCGAGGGAAGGTGTTGAATCAAGACATTGAGCTGAAGGGGATCTATTCAAATAACCAAGTTGCGGACATTTATAGGGAAGGTGTCTGGGCAGCATAACAGCTCGCCACTTCCACGGTCTCCATGGGATCCTCAGCTGAGATCAAGGCTTGGGAAACATCTACACACATCATATGGTTAGGATCAACCGAAGATTCGAGCTCTAGAAGGTTCTACACGCTCCAAGATGAGATAGAAAACACACTCTATAAATACAGCTTTAGTGTGTTCAAGTAGGCGTGTAACTGAGTTCAAAACTTGAGAACGAGCGAGAATTAGATTAGAGAACTGGTGAGTTGTAGAGGAAGTTGAAACTTGTAATCCCAATTCGTAGTTTGAATAAAAGATCACGTTTCAGCCGTGGACATAGGCTCGAACTTTCGAGCCACGTAAACCCTTCTCTGTTTTCGTTTAATTGATGGTTTTCTTATTTGTTCGTCGTGAAGAACGAATTTTTATATCCTCAAACCACAGACCCACGAAACATCATCAAGTTTAGAATCTAGAGCGGGCGCCGATTTCCCAACAATTATTTTCATGGTGTTCGAGCAATCATAGGAAAGGGCGAATTCCCAAAAAAAATTCAAATTCCGCACGTCCTTGGGGATGCGAGTTTCAAGAATTCATGGGAAAACCCAACAGGGTTGGATGCCAGGTTTGTTTTTTTTTTGTGCCGAACACATAAATGATTTGGTTTATTTTTGTGCTGAACACATAAATGATTTGGTCTATTATGAAAAAAATACAACTGTTGTTTTTCTTTTTGACTAGGGTAGTATAAAGGTTTTTTTTATAGTATTTCTCAATGTCTCTTTTGCAGCAAATCGTGGTGCCTTATATTGCACTGAAGGCTACTGGTTATAAGTTCTAGCCTTTAGGCTAATTATGATCGCCTCTCATGTTGAGCAGATTCCTCTTTCCTTGTTTCTTGTTGAAGCCGATGACGAAAGGCATTGATGAGTTGTAGTTGTTGCCTTATCTTGTGTTAATTGTTTTCTTTTTTTTCCTGAGATCACGTAAAACATCTACGCTTAACTATTGGACATCTTAAATGATCAAACAGATTTCCAAAACGTCATCTTTCCTAACGCTATATGTGGTTCGTCGAGAATGAAGTGGTTAAGTAGAGATGTCAAGAAACAACATGCAATTATGACTATCGCCGTCATTAGGTTCGTCCAGGACTATGAATGGTCTCTAATCACGCTCTTGTTAAATAATAAAGTATTTGATAAATCCGCTAGGCCAAGCAATATTCCTAAATTTATAGCTCGGCTATCGCTGGCAATATGTTTGGTCTTAGGAAATATAACTAATCGTTTGCCGTAGATATTTCAGGATATTATAGCAACAAACCTAGTAAGTACCAAATCACGTGATTTTTATTTATATTAAGTTTAAGAATGTTGGAAAAATATTAAATAGGCTTTTAGATGAAGGTTGACATGTTGATCCGGTTACGGTTACAGTTCACGGTTATGAATCGCCGGCTTACGGTTAATTAAAACCTCTGACCGTTATCGAACCGCGGGAATCACATTATGGTTACGGTTTGGAACCCGCCAAGCCGGTTAGCTTACGGTTTGGAACCCCCGATTTACTATTCAATTTTTTTAAAATTTTTTTAAAATTTTATTTCCCTTAATAATTGAATTAAATTAAAGAACTTTGATTTTATGTTCATTCCAACAAATTTATTTAAAAATAAAATTAAATATTTAAAAAAATCACCTTAAATATTAAAGACAAAATTGTCGACGGACATTCGTCGTAGGCATCTCCTTCTAAAGATCAAGTTTATCACTTAATATTCGTCTAAGTCTTCTAACGTCCATTTATAATTGTTGAAAAAAAATAATAAATAAAAAGGGTGAATACATTATTAAATGGTTACTATATTAAGAGCAATAAATTTATGTATTTAAATTGTTGTATGAAAAACGGTTATAACCGCTGGTTTACGATGAAAAATAAATAACCGTGTAACTAAACCTTCACAATTGACGGTTCGTTTACAGTTTGAACTGTAACCGTTGATCGCGGATAACCTAACCGTTTACAGACGGGCGGTTAGGGTTTGGTTACGATTTTTCCAACCTTATGAAACAACTCTTGTTGAAGGGTTACTAAATATGTATTTAAAACATCGTCGTGATCCTCTCATCATGTGTTTGTTTTGGAGTAATCCTCTCATCATGTTCTCATCATATTGTTTGTTTAGCATATGTGATAGCCATTACCTAAATAACGGATCACATTTAGGTGATGAAAACAAGATGATTTTCCAAATTTGAATCACTCCAAAAAACTTAGGTTGATCTCCATTACCAATGTGATGTTTCCAATTAATGCGGATAAAATTACCTCCTATATTTAATATTCCTCCCTATATATCTTATTTGTAATTACATAACTAACGAAATAATCTATTTAATGATTAGATTAGAAAAAATCTATTTAATAATTAGAAATAAAAGATTATATTCATGTATTATAGAAAAAATTGTAACTAGTGCTTAACATAATTAAAACTTTGGCATTTAATATTTGTCATCATCACGTAAAATATCACATCAAAATAAACATTTTAATCCACATTACCTTGATAATATGCATAAGGTTAAGTATCCATTTACACATCACGATATATCATGGTGTTTAAACAAATACAGTATTTTAATATCATCTTGATATGCGAAATAGAATATCACCCTAAAAAACATAGAGATGACATACCGCATTGATTTATATTGATGTAATAATCACATCAATATGATACTATGATGTGAGGCAATGAGTAGTTCAATAAGAATTAAGCAGAACAGTTTCAACGAAATCAACCCCAAGCCATGGACCAATCCCGCAACGTAGGAGTAAATCAACCAAATATTGTTAGAATGCACTCTTTTAACTGAGAGACGCATCAAGGGATTATAAGTCGTGACTAACTACGATTAGATGAAGCTCTTCAATCTTCATGAGATTCAACCACATCACTAAATAGAAGACGAATGATAAATGTATTTTTATAGGCTTATATTTATGATAAATAAGTAAGTCGTCTTGAACGTTTTTAAAAGCTGGTAGCTCTCACCTACCAAAGGCTCTCGACCCTCACGTCTCAACGGCAGCACACAACTGCAACAAGGAGCTGACGAACACCTTGCCCACCAGCCGTTCTACGAAAATACTCAACGAAGGATTAATTCCGAGCCAAATTTCAGGGAAGATATTGTGTTCTCCTGTTTGATATTCTCATCCTTCGTTGTTTAATTTACCATATGAGTAGAACCCCAGCGAGATCGTTCGTATGTTACGTATTTTTGTTTTTGGCTATTGTTATGACTCGTTTACGAATTATATTATTATCTTAATTATGCCTATGTGTTTAAGATAGCTTAGTCCGGGAAATCGTAAAGCTACGCTCGAGAGAGGGGCAATCGATTAAACCGCTCGTAAACGAGCGGAATAAACTCATCGCTAGAGATAGTACTGTCATGGGCCGGGCCGGAGCGGACTGGCCCGCCGCCCGCCATGTACCAGGCCCGCCCACTTAGAAGTTTTTATAATTTTTTTTTACTTCTAAATTTTATACTTTAATTTATTATATATTTTTTCGTTACTTAAGGTATTTATTAATAAACTTGGATAACAACTTATAAATATATATTTATTAATATATACGTAGTTAATTATGCTCTAATTAATGAATCATTAACTATAAAATTAATATATTTTAAATATAATATATAATATATATATATATATAATTAATAAAACTGTTGGCGGGCCTAAAAAATTACAGCCCAGACCGCCCTTTTCGAGGGACGGGGCGGGCCGGCACGCGGGCCACGGGCCAAATTGACGGTACTAGCTAGAGATAGGTTGAACTACCCCGTCGGAGTAGAGTAAAATCTAATACGGGATTTATCGTGTTTTAATGCGATCTTCGGTTTGGTTGTTAGGGAAGGTTGCCCGGCTATTCGACGATTAGTTGTTTGAGTCTCGTGTGATAAGGCATGGTTTCCTCAGTCATGCGAACTCGTACGCATATTGTAGGAATCTTCACGGTCTAATACATAACTAAAACTTCATTACAATTGTCAGCATTTCGGTCGGGCTAGGGGGATTCGAACCCCGCTATCGCTATTTTATCACATTTTTATTTTGTGTTTTATTGTTTATTTAGTTCATCGTTATTTTTATTTTTATCAGATCAAAAGTATTAACTAGAATATTTAAACGACGATTTCCTAAAGTATATAGTTCGTTTGGGTTCAATACTCGAATACTTGCCATTTCTATATTATTTTCAATAGGTATACTTGCCTGTGAGCGTAAGATAGTTCATCGATATTCGTTTTACTTTTATTACTCGTTCCGCTCGATTAACGAACCTACTCATTTACTATACACCTTCAACATTTAGTAAAATCTCGGAAAATTCAAGAAACTTGCGTTTCTTTATTTTCTTGTGATGAAATATATATCATATTTCCAATCTTGTTGGTCCGAGAATCAAAAAATTCACAAGCTATGTTAGCAGGAAAGTATGATTTTGGGAACAAAAATCCATGCTAGCAGTGGCGGAGCCACGTGAGGTCCAGTAAAAAAAAATTATTAATAATTTACTGTAAATAATCTACTTATAGGATGAAAATTAAAGAAACTTATACTATGAGGACCCCAGTGAAATTTTCTAAGAATACATGGGTATGGGGCCAATTGAAATTTTCTAAACATAGTGGCTAATTTGACCCCACTGAATGAAAGTCTGCCTCCGCCACTGCATGCTAGCCTCGACATATAAGGCGTATAACTCCAATATATGATATATTATTTTTTCGTATACATATATATAAACTTACACTCGGAAAAAATTACCCAATAATAAATGCAATGTTTATTCTAAATTTTTGTGTGGAAAGGCTTTTAATTAAGTTCAGGTTTAATATAAGTATAAATTGGCATCGTCACTACAACGCGTGTTTTTCTCCCTAAAGTCCAATGCACAAGCACGGATTTAAATCATTAATTTTTATTTTTTTTCAAACGATAGCTTGCTATTACTTAAAACCAAGTACAAACAGGCTAACTAGCCTACAGGGCCATCTGGTCATATCACGAATGCCAGAGGGAAAGACACCTCCTAAGGAGAAAAAACTCCGGGAGACAAAGTTCCCATGAGGAGAAAAAAAACCGAAAGAAAACAACTTTCCAAAGTTCCAATTGGAAGAACTAAAGATTGTACTAAAAACCGAGTCTAAATTTTCACATAAGAAACAACAAACTCAATTTTAAAGCGCACATTTTTTATCATTTTGTTATGCTGACTTATATTGACTCCCATCAGTCGTACGGTTTTTTCCGTGTTCTATTTGGCTCCGTTTACCAATTTGAATTTCACACGCATATAAGTGACGCGTGTCCTTTTCTCCTCACTTCGCGTTGGAAATGAGTCTTGTCACGGCTATTCAGAAAAGAAAATACAAATAAGGAGAAAATAAATCTTTCTAGAAAAATATAATATTTTCTTTTAAGTATATCTATGTAGATTCACGTTTTATTGTTTCATTTACAGTCTAGAGTCTTGACTTCGTAAAACAAGAATAAGTAATTGTGCATGTAATTTCTTATTATCATTATGCTCAGGAGAAATTCGCTTTCGGTAACTTTTGAAGTTTAACAGTTTTGTTCATTACCCCTTGAATAATTTCTTCATGTTTTGTATCCATCTATGAAATATTATGTGTTTAATATTCCAAAACAGTAAAAGGACGAAGTAACCTTTCTTATCCGCAAAAATGGATATTCTATGACCGTTGTGAGTAGTACCACCTCTTGTGATTATTATACCAACTGTCATTGCTACCAACAAATTAACGTTATTATAATTTTATACAAATAAAACTGGACATTATACCAATTATTGTCGCTATTATACAAGCAAAATTGAAGATCATACCAAATGTTAGCGTTATTGTACCAACAAAATTGAAAACTAAACCAACAATTGTTAAAATATTCAATTTTATTGGTATAATAGCACAATAATTGGTATAATGTCCAGTTTTATTTGTGTAAAACTATAATAATGCTATTTGTTAGTATAATAGTAGTAATGGTATAATAACGATAAAAGTTGGTATGATGTCCAGATTTGTTGGCAAAAATTTACAATAACGTTATTTATTGTTATAATAGTGTTAAAGATTGGTATAGTAGCATTTATTGGTATAATAGTGTAAAGATTGATATAATAGCAATATCAGCTGGTACAATGTCCAACTTTGTGGTATACGATTATAAAGTTATTTATATGTATAACAGCGGAAACAAATAGTATAATTTCTATTATTGTTGGTATAATTTCCATTTTTGCTATAATAACGAGTTTTGTTGGTATAATTCATGCGATAATAATTTCGGAGCTTTTTGGAACATGTGAAGCAAAGTTATTTTCTTCTTTTCAACATTGAAAATACTATTCTCAAAACTGAACAGAAAACAATAATTGGATGGGTTTTTAGGAGTAATTTAAACTTAAAAAAGAAACAATAATTGGATGGGTGTCCCTCGTGAAGCCTTTCTCTCCATGTGGGAGAATTTGTTCCCCTTGTGGGATTGTTTGGTGCTCTATGCGTGGCCTTTTTTTCCCGGTTGACGATGTACCAGTGAGACCATTTGGACTATTTAGCCTTATATCTTTTGTTATTAATGCAAGCTATCATTGAAAAAAAATTGAAAGAAACAGAAAGGGAATTTCCCTATTTGTAAGGATGTTGGTAATTATGAAAGTCAATTCAAAGAACTCTAAATCAAGGGGGAACTAGTGAAAGTAAAATATATAATAAACATAAACGCAAAATGGTTTCGTTTATAAATAAGGGGATCCCTATAAATAACCATGTGCTTCTTCTCATTCTCCATTGAACGCTCTCTCTCTCTCTTTCTCTCTCTCTCTCTCTCAGGCCATCACGACACGAGCATTTCGGTGCCGTTGTTTCTATTCTTTCTCTATCGATATGCAAATGCAAGCAACATTCTCTCACCGGCCTTCGCCTTCAAGTCTTCGGAGAACGTATCCGACTCCAGTCGCCGGCGTATTCTCCAGCTCAGCCGTTACTTTCCGTCGTCGCACCTTTCAGTGCTATGATGCTTCCATTTCTGCTTCTTTAGGTTTGCATCATATGCTCCGTCTGATTACTGTTGTTTATTACTCGCATCAGAGTTGTGGCGTAGAGCTTATATTAATTTACTGTCATGAGCAAAAAATGACAATGCATTATCTCGTTTTCAACTTCTGTTCATAGTAGCGATGTCAGCAATGTTTTTGCCTGTTCCGTTGTGTCGGAGTAAAATTTGCATTAATTTTGTTTCAATTTGGGATAAAAAAAAAACGATGTTGTCTTTAACGTTTATCCAGATTCTCGATCATTTTTTCCTAATAGAGTTGGTGGTGTTTACAAATTGCAGGTGTGGATGAGCAAACTTTTATCGCAGCATCGAAACATGGAAATGTAATTCCTTTGTACAAATGCATATTCTCTGATCACTTGACGCCTGTTCTTGCCTACCGATGTTTGGTCAAAGAAGATGACCATGAGGCTCCAAGCTTCCTCTTCGAATCTGTAGAGGCGGGCTTTCGCCAATCGAGTGTTGTGAGTAGCCAGTACACAGACACACATACACTTAAAGTTCATGCTGCTGTCTTTCAAGTTCATTATTAAGTTTTTGGTACTATAGGGTCGCTACAGTGTGGTGGGTGCTCAGCCTGCCATGGAAGTTGTGGCAAAGGAGAATAATGTCACCGTTCTTGACCATGAATCTGGTAACGTAACCAAGAAGTTCGTTGAGGATCCTATGACAATCCCAAGAAGCCTTTCCGAGTCTTGGAGACCACAACTAATTGATGAGCTTCCTGATGCATTTTGTGGTGAGAGAACTGCCCATTAATGTTACTCATACATGGTGGAAACTTAAATGATTCGTATACAATCTCATGTTATTTAGAATAGATTGACGCGAGCAGTGTCATTACATGCCGGGACAGAATGCTTGTTATGAGTGCTCATTAAATCTATCTGTGATATGTTTTGGATCTTTGGTTGCCGTATGAAAACAGTAAAGCTAATAAAATTTCCTATAATTTCTTCAATAGGTGGATGGGTTGGTTTCTTCTCATATGATACGGTTCGTTATGTGGAGAAGAAGAAGCTTTCCTTCTCTGGTGCGCCGGAAGATGATCGAAACCTGCCTGATATTCATCTCGGACTGTTTGATGGTGTAATTGTTTTTGATCATGTAGAGAAGGTAAATATAACTGCCTTATTTGTGGATTTTGTTTTTGAATATTACTGATCCTCTAATTTGATTTTAAACTGATTCTCAGAAAGCTTACGTCATTCAATGGGTGCAATTAGATCGATATTCTTCTGCTAAAGCGGCTTACAACGATGGTATCAAACGCTTGGAAACATTGGTTTCGAAAGTACAAGACATTGTTCCGTGAGTTTTTATTAAATCTAACGATACCTCGATGGTAAATAATCCATACTTGGTTAAAACATATCTGTTTTCATTTTCCTTTTGTCAGTCCTCAGCTCTCGTCAGGTTGTGTTGATGTCTCCACACGTGGTTTTGGACTCTCACCAGACAAGAGTAACATGACAAGTGAGGAATACATGAAGGCTGTTTTAAAGGCGAAAGAGCATATCTTGGCTGGAGATATCTTTCAGATAGTTCTAAGCCAACGGTTTGAGAAGAGAACATTTGCCGATCCTTTCGAAGTATATCGAGCATTAAGAGTAGTGAATCCTAGTCCATACATGAGTTATTTGCAGGTTTTTTTTTTTCCCACCTAGTCATTACTCCTCTACGAAAATTGAAAAAGAAAACATCCAATATTAAGTAACACTGATGTTATTTCTCTCGTCTCTCTCCTTGCCAGGCCAGAGGCTGTATACTCGTTGCTTCAAGCCCGGAAATTCTCACAAGAGTGAAGAAGGTTCTCGTACGTTAATAGCTGTTCAAAAATCTCACCTTCAGTGTAATCGGAGAAATCATTCGTAACGTGAATTGATACATGACAGAACAAGATTGTTAACCGACCACTGGCGGGGACCACTCGAAGAGGTTTAACGCCATACGAAGACGAGATGCTAGAGATGAATCTACTGAAAGACGAAAAACAGCGTGCAGAGCACACCATGCTCGTTGATTTGGGAAGAAATGACGTTGGAAAGGTTTCTTTCTTCAAATCAACAACCCTTATTTACTTCTCGTGCTTTCAAGAAAATCTTCGGTTCCTTAAGTTGGGGTATTATTAATTAATGGCAGGTTTCCAAGTCTGGTTCTGTCAAGGTTGAAAAGCTGATGACCATCGAACGATATTCCCATGTGATGCACATAAGCTCAACGGTCACCGGGGAATTGCTCAATCATCTAACTGCATGGGATGCACTAGGTGCTGCACTACCCGTCGGGACCGTCAGTGGAGCACCAAAGGTATAATTTTAATAACCCGCTAATTAGGCATAGGATTAGTTTTATTTTATGTTATTATATTTTTATCATCCCATCATGTCGGACTAATAATAATAATCAAAATTGGTCACTTTGATCACTTGATCTATTATCTCTCAAGGTTAAGGCAATGGAATTGATCGATGAGTTGGAACCGACGAGGCGTGGGCCGTACAGCGGGGGATTTGGAGGGATATCATTCACGGGCGATATGGACATTGCGCTGGCACTTAGGACGATTGTATTCCCTACGGGGCCACGTTACGACACGGTCTTTTCTTACTACAAGGACGGTAATAATAAACGTCAGGAGTGGGTTGCTCATCTCCAGTCTGGGGCGGGAATCGTTGCTGATAGCTCGCCGGAGGATGAGCAGTTAGAGTGCGAACGCAAAGCAGCTGGTTTGGCTCGTGCTATTGATTTGGCTGAGGCTGCATTCGTCAATCGAAATCGCTCCCAGAAGAAGAAGAATTGGACGACGGGTATTGGGTCGAGGTCCCTCGAGTTTCACTTGAAGGAGGAATTGGTCTCTCAAAATTGAGAGAGATGATGGTCTTCTTCTTCTTCTTCTTCTTCTTCTTCTTCTTCTTCTTCTTCTTCTTCTTCTTCTTCTTCTTCTTCTTCTTCTTCTTCTTCTTCTATATATGCCTAGTTGGGATTAAGTTACGTTCTTGTTTTTATTTTAAACTCCATACATGAATCATGCATGTACCATGTGCCGCGCGTAATCATATAACTTGAAATTATAATAGTATCTGGCTAGGAAAATTAGATCAACGGCTAAAGATGAGAGATTGTATTAATATAAACCGTTGTTTGTTACGTGCTGGGCCATATTATCGGACAGTTTGATAGTTTAAATATGGAAATCAATGGCTAAATTTAAGGAGAGTTGGATTGACACACAACTATGAGCATAATCAAAAGACAAACAGAATTCCATAAGGAGTACGTGCATTCGCATATTTGAACCATGGTTCTGAAACCGGGTTTTCGAACCGGACCGGAAATTTTAGTGGTTTAAGGTTTAGTGGTTTAACCGCTAAAAACCGGAATAAAACCGTTATATAACCGGTACCTCTATATTAATAAATATATATTTTATGAATGGAATCAACATCGAAATAAAAATGTTATTATTAATTGTTTTTCAAATTAGAATTATATAAAAATAAGAATCATAATTGAATAAAAGTAAATTGTGTTGGTAGTTAAAGCAATTTTCGCTAGAGGATGTAAAAAACTAGATTTATAAATTTAGGGGTCAAAACTTAACAATAATAAAATTTTGGGCTCATAATTTAACTAAAAAATAAAAAATTAAAAGGTTGGGAGGGAATCAAACCCAATTCATTTCAAAGTTTTTACCATTAAACCAGGCCCACATATTCATCATATTTCTCGGTTGTGTTTCTTTTTAGGGTAAATTCCTTATCAGTCCCACTTGAAGTTTAAACTTCCTCTTAAATACCCTCGAATTATTTCTTCCTGTTCAGTACCCATCTGTGAAAAGTTTCCTATTTAATACCCCAAACATTGAAATGACGGAAATAACCTTTCTTTAGAATTGCTTAACAATTTTCAGAATATTATATCATGAGACGCGATTATTCTACCAAGAAAAGATGTTATTATACCAGAAAAATATATACTATTTTACCAATAGACATAGTTATTATACCAACAGTGGACATTATCATATCCATTAAAATTTAAGAGTATTACACCAATAGATGTCAAAATTATACTAAGAAATAAGAGTTATCATACGAATTGATCTTTTTACATTATACCCACAAAGACGAAAATTTTACCATCAAAAATCCAAAATTTCACCAACAAAATATTCAAAAAATTGTACGTAAAAATAGTTAATTATACCATATGTTGTCAACATTATACCAGTAAATAATGTAATTTTAAATTATTTTTAAATCTGAAATAATCAAATTATACCACAAACACCGTCAATTATACCAACAAAGACGAAAAATTTAACCATAAAAATATTCTGAAAATTATACCAGTAGAGCGTAACATTATACCAACAAACCAATTTATTACATTATGATTTTTCAGTCCAGTTTCTGACAATTATACTAACAGAAGTTGAATATTATACCAACTGTTTCAGTTATTATGCTTAAAAACACTACATATGAAATTATACTCACAGGCGTCAACATTATACCAACAAATCAACTAATTATACCAAGAAAGAATTACAGAATTTTACCATTATATGTCGAAATTTTACCGAAATACCAACTAATTATACCACGTGTTGTCAACATTATACCAGTAAATTGTCCAATTTTAAATTATTTTTAAATCTGAAATAATCCAATTATACCACAAACACCGTCAATTATACCAACAAAGACGAAAAATGTAACCATAAAAATATTCTAAAAATTATACCAGTAGAGCGTAACATTATACCAACAAACCAATTTATTACATTATGATTTTTCAATCCAATTTCTGTCAATTATACTAACAGAAGTTGAATATTATACCAACTGTTTCAGTTATTATACTTAAAAACACTACATATGAAATTATACTCACAGGCGTCACCATTATACCAACAAATCAACTAATTATACCAAATGTACTAATTATACTTACAGAATTTTACCATTATATGTTGAAATTTTACCGAAATACCAACTAATTATACCACGAAAACCTCAATAGAATTATACCACGTGTTGTATTTCGTTACCACGTTACGCCAACAAACTCAATTATAATAACTGGTATAATAACACAAACAGACGGTATAATTTCAACAATTACTGGTATAATTTGAAAATTAGTTGGTATAACGTCCAATTTCACTGTATAAAATTAAAATAACTGGTATAATAACGAAATCAGATGGTATAATTTCAACGATTTCTGGTATGATTTCAAAGTCAGTTGGTATAAATGTCCAATTCTCTGTATAAAATTAAAATAAGTGGTATAATAACGCAAACGGACGGTATAATTTCTACAATTCCTGGTATAATTTCAATATCAGTTGGTATAAATGTCCAATTCACTGTATAAAATTAAAGTAACTGGTATAATAACGCAAACAGATGGTATAATTACTACAATTAATGGTATCATTTCAAAATCAGTTGGTATAAATGTCCAATTCGATGTATTAAATTTAAAAAACTGGTTAACGCGAACAGATGGTATAATTTCTACTATTTCTGGTATAATTTCAACATCAGTTGGTATAACGTCCAATTTATACCAACTAATTTTTGCAATTATAACAGAAATTGTGAAAATTATACCATATATTTCGTTATTATACCATCTTTCTTCGTTATTATGCCAATAAATATAGTTATATTAATTTTATACAGAAAAATTGGAGATTATACCAACTAATTTTGCTATTATACCAGAAATTGAGTAGATCATACCATCTATTTTCGTTATTATACCAATAAATATTGTTATTTTAATTTTCTACAGCGAAATTTGAATTATATACCAACTAATTTTTGCAATTACACCAGAATATGTGAAAATTATACCATATAGTTTCGTTATTATACCATCTTTCTTCGTTATTATGCCAATAAATATAGTTATATTAATTTTATACAGAAAAATTGGAGATTATACCAACTAATTTTGCTATTATACCAGAAATTGAGGAGATCATACCATCTATTTTCGTTATTATACCACTAAAATTTGTTATTTTTAGCGAAATTGAATTATATACCAACTAATTGTTGCAATTACACCAGAAATTGTGAAAATTATACCATATAGTTTCGTTATTATACCATCTTTCTTCGTTATTATGCCAATAAATATAGTTATATTAATTTTATACAGACAAATTGGATATTATA
The DNA here is from genome assembly GCA_027422505.1 of Craterostigma plantagineum. Taxonomy (NCBI): domain Eukaryota; kingdom Viridiplantae; phylum Streptophyta; class Magnoliopsida; order Lamiales; family Linderniaceae; genus Craterostigma; species Craterostigma plantagineum. Next base: position 25,325,201 of record JAPQWV010000003.1, on the reverse strand, counting down.
CCAACTAATTTGCTATTATACCAGAAATTGAGTAGATCATACCATCTATTTTCGTTATTATACCAATAAATATTGTTATTTTAATTTTCTACAGCGAAATTTGAATTATATACCAACTAATTTTTGCAATTACACCAGAAATTGTGAAAATTATACCATATAGTTTCGTTATTATACCATCTTTCTTCGTTATTATGCCAATAAATATAGTTATATTAATTTTATACAGAAAAATTGGAGAATATACCAACTAATTTTGCTATTATACCAGAAATTGAAAAGATTATACCATCTATTTTCGTTATTATACCAATAAATATTGTTATCTTAAGCGAAATTTAATTATATACCAACTAATTTTTGCAATTATAACAGAAATTGTGAAAATTATACCATATATTTTCGTTATTATACCATCTTTCTTCGTTATTATGCCAATAAATATAGTTATATTAATTTTATACAGAAAAATTGGATATTATACCAACTAATTTTTCTATTATACCAGAAATTGAGTAGATCATACCATCTATTTTCGTTATTATACCAATAAATATTGTTATTTTAATTTTCTACCGCGAAATTTGAATTATATACCAACTAATTTTTGCAATTACACCAGAAATTGTGAAAATTATACCATATAGTTTCGTTATTATACCATCTTTCTTCGTTATTATGCCAATAAATATAGTTATATTAATTTTATACAGAAAAATTGGAGATTATACCAACTAATTTTGCTATTATACCAGAAATTGAGGAGATCATACCATCTATTTTCGTTATTATACCAATAAATATTGTTATTTTTAGCGAAATTGAATTATATACCAACTAATTTTTGCAATTACACCAGAAATTGTGAAAATTATACCATATAGTTTCGTTATTATACCATCTTTCTTCGTTATTATGCCAATAAATATAGTTATATTAATTTTATACAGAAAAATTGGAGAATATACCAACTAATTTTGCTATTATACCAGAAATTGAGGAGATCATACCATCTATTTTCGTTATTATACCAATAAATATTGTTATTTTAAGCGAAATTGAATTATATACCAACTAATTTTTGCAATTATACCAGAGATTGTGAAAATTATACCATATAGTTTCGTGATTATACCATCTTTCTTCGTTATTATGCCAATAAATATAGTTATATTAATTTTATACAGCAAAATTGGAGATTATACCAACTAATTTTGCTATTATACCAGAAATTGAGGAGATTATACCATCTATTTTCGTTATTATACCAATAAATATTGTTATTTTAAGCGAAATTGAATTATATACCAACTAATTTTTGCAATTATACCAGAAATTGTGAAAATTATACCATATGGTTTCGTTATTATACCATCTTTCTTCGTTATTATGCCAATAAATATAGTTATATTAAATTTATACAGAAAAATTGGAGATTATACCAACTAATTTTGCTATTATACCAGAAATTGAGGAGATCATACCATCTATTTTCGTTATTATACCAATAAATATTGTTATTTTTAGCGAAATTAAATTATATACCAACTAATTTTTGCAATTACACCAGAAATTGTGAAAATTATACCGTATAGTTTCGTTATTATACCATCTTTCTTCGTTATTATGCCAATAAATATAGTTATATTAATTTTATACAGAAAAATTGGAGATTATACCAACTAATTTTGCTATTATACCAGGAACTTAGTGAATTATACCATAATAATTAGGTGCTCTAATTGTAAAATAATCTTGTGTATGGGTAGGATAACCAATAATTAGATCTTTTGTTGGTATTATAATTGTTAAAACCATTCAGTATTTGTTGGTATAATAACCAAAACTGTTGGTATAATCGTATCATGTGTTGGTATATTTATATGCACATTTAGTCAAATATATGGTGGTATAATAAACAAGTTTTTTGGTACGATGTTATACAATGTAATTCGGGTAGAATAGCTAAAACAGTTGGTATAATGCGATCTTTTGTTGGTATAATAGTCAGAAATTGAATGGAAAAATAATAATATAAAAATGAGTTTATTGGTATAATAATTGAATTTATTGGTATAATTATCTGAATATTTGTTGGTATAATATTCCCTTTTGTTGGTATAATATATGCCGTTCGTGGTATGATGTGCAAAGATTATTTCATATATAAAAATTATAATAACACTATTTGTTGGTATAATAATAATAACAATTGGGATAATAATTTTAAATTTGACTTGGTATAAAAATTGAAACAATTGGTATAATATTTATTTTTATTGGTAGAATTATATGTTTGATTTTGGGTATAATTAGTTGTTTTCATGGTATAATACCTTCTACATGTGATGTAATAATCTGAAAGTTTTTTAAATCCTTAAGGAAGGGTTATTTTCGTCTTTTCAAGCATTTTGGGTATTAAATAGGAAACTTTTCACAGATGGGTACTGAACAAGAAGAAATAATTCGAGGGGTATTTAAGAGGAAGTTTAAACTTCAAGTGGGACTGATAAGGAATTTACCCTTCTTTTTATTACTTTCGCTTCTTCTTTTTTTAATTAAATTTAAACCAGACCGGAACCGGACCGGATTTCAGACCGGTTCGCCGGTTTCCGGCCGGAACCGGCCGGTCCGGTCCGGTCTTAAAAACCTTGATTTCGAACGATTATAATTAATGAATGTTAGAATCTTAATTTGAAATCCAAAATCATTGACAAAAGTTAAATTTTCGAATTCACGATTTCTAAATGGAACTCAAGCTCGAGCTTTCGAGCACCTAAGAGTGAGCCCCTGTTAGAAATCGTGAATCAAAAAATTCAGATTAAACAGTTTTGGTGATTGTCCAAACTTGACTGAGTATATCGATTAGAAGAAGACTAAAAGACCGGATACCAGTCAGCAGGTCGCATGTGCACAAAAGACCGGATATCAGTCAGAAGAGTTAGAAGGTCACAAATGCGCCAGAAATCGGATACTACTCAAGCAGTTTAAAAGCACAACAAGAACAGAATACAAACTGCCAAGACTGGGTATCAGATACCGGACCTGCCACATGTACAAAAGATTCAAAATTACTCAAGGCGGGATACTAAAGACTTCTGCTGAAGCATTTAAAGCAAGGCTGACAGAGGGAACCAAGTTGAAGATAAGCTAAGCTTAAAGTGGAAAAAGCAATAAGTACAGTGCAAGCTGCAGCCAAGACCGGACAGTACCCATTTTGGGTAAAGTGCATTTAATGCACAGTCCAGTACATGGAGCCATCTCACAACGGCCTTCTTTATCAAAGAACGAGTATATATATCAGAGAAGAGGCACTGAAGATTGCATGACACTTGACCACGAGAAATCAAAGACAAGATTCATATCTCTACAAAGCAAAGAAAGAAATAAGAAAGTGTTGTCCTCACTATACGATAACCGGTTAGGTTAAGTAAGTGAGTTATTGTTTTTCTGACGGACTGTAAAAAGCTGTTGAAATAGGTGGATTGTATTATACGACTGCCTAGGGATTCACTAGATTAAGCTGAGGGCAGCTGGGTAGGTTGTACAGTGAGTGTATAACTGAAATCTAGTGAACCTTCCTTGCGAGGAAGAAGGGGAGACGTAGGAGATTCAACTCCGAACTTCCAGAAACAAACTGGTGTTTCCTTTACACACACAAGCTAACACATTACACTTAACATCGGTTTTGGTTCAAAACCGACTGACTTGCTTCCGCATATAACACACTTATAAAAATATCAAGTACCGGTATTAGCCCTAACCGGTTAACTACCAAAAAGCGTCAAGCGTTTATTCACCCCCCTCTAAACGCGTAAACCGATCCTAACAGCCCCAGATCAACAATAATGAGCTCCAGTTAACTCATCATTCAACCTTATTCCTATCATTCAACCTTATTAGGGAGTAATACATCATTCAACATTTTGGTCCCTCGATTGATTTAATCGTTAATTTAGAAAAATTTAGCACGTTAGAGCCTATGATCTCCTTTTACTCGACGTAAAACCTCATAACACATCTTCTTCTTCGACTTAAACGGACATGAATATCATTATACATCACATTTAGGAAGGGATCGACAACCTTGAAAATGAGTTAACTGTGATACGTATGATGCTCACGTGCGTTTAAGTCGAAGAAGATGTACTATGAGGTTGAGTAAAAAGATATCATAGGCTCTCACGTGTTAAATTTCGTCTAAATTGGCGATTAAATTAATCGAGGGATCAAAACCGTCCAAAATCAGTAACATTTGGGACTAAAAGTGTCACCTCAAAATATGAGGGACCAGAAACGCCCATGCCCCAAACGTCGGGGACTAAAACTGTTGTTCGCCCCTATTATTATTACTAAATGTTGCCACCGTGTCATGACTATTGCGTTTAATCTGTCTAGATCTTAACAGACTGAGAGACGACCGTGAGAGTGAGACTTTTGTTCTTCGGTTCTAAATTCTTTGCTTATTTTTTGAACAACAAGTTTTTCAGTAGCTGGACAATCTTGGAGTTCGAGGCTTATGATTTCGTTGGGTATATGGTAGCTCATAACATCAAGCATTCTCTGGGTAAACCATTTTGAGTGGACAAACGCTCTCTCCTACAAGGATCATTATGTAACTTGTAATGTAAAACCGAGTCAAGGAATATTAGACCACGAATATCATTGATTCAGCTATAAAACAGGGATCTCAATGCAATGGAACGAAGCGTGTGGTTTGCTGAGTTTACATGCATAAGTGTAGCACAAACACCATTGAGACCCGATCCAACATCAACACCATTTTTTCCCGGGCAGTTACACGTTTTCTTCGAGTTCTTTATAAGTCTGCATGTAGAATAGATATGATATATGACGATCGCGATTAAAGTTATGATGATAGATTTGCCTTTTTTGATAAGACAAAGCTTCTCGGTTGTCTTTATGTTCTTTCATCTTAGTCTCTATGTCTATAATCGACAATGATGAGAGCACCTTAGTACCATATCGATTATTCAGGTGAATGAATGGCTTAGAAGAAACTGATGATCAAAAGTACTTATTGCCTTTTGACGAAGATACAATCTCTTTCTAGTCTTTCAACCTAGTCTCGGTTCCCTCGCCTAATTAAACAATAAGAGTGAGTAGATAGATAATCTTACGAAAAACGTTCTTTTTTCCCATTCATGTCATGTCATGCCATGCCATGAATAATGATCTGATCATAGAGACAAGTTATATGTTAGCTTTTTGTTGAAGGACTAAATCAGATTCAGAAATTTGTTGCTTGCAGTCTGAGCTTATTTCAAGATCAGCAACCTGGCATTATTTCAATATTTATCTATTCGGCAAAACATTAAGTAAAATAATCCTACTGACCATGTGCATTTCAAGAAAAGGTGTTGCATTTAAATATCCAAGCAATCCGGTTTGATGAAGACCATGGGCGGATCCAGAAATTTTTAATTGGGGAGGCCGTAAATTTTTTTTTTTTTTGCTTTCCCGAGTCATTTTCATGTAATCGACTATAGTCTTCCTCCGCACATTCGAAGATGAGTTAATCATGTGAGGATGTTTTTCTTTAAATAATTATTGTTGACTAGTTCAATTACTATCGCTATCAAAAGTTAATGGAAAAGATAAAAAAAATTGCATATATTAAAATCATATATATTAAGGAATATATATATATATATATAAATAATTAAAAAGAAAAAAATTAATACGTAAAGAAAATAAGTGTCAAAATAACTAAAAAGTAAATAGGAATAAAAAAGAAAAAAGAAAAGAACTAAACGGAAAGATAACAATAAAAGACTAAAAATTTAAAAGAAGCGTTGAACTTTAAAATAACTACAAATAGAAGAAAATAATAGAATAATAAGCGTGGGCTCGATCTCATGACCTTGCCAACACGAGTTCAGGTTACTGACCACTGTGCTATTTTCAAAATTGATTATATTTAATATTAGAAATATACATATAAGTGTTTAATGAATATCATACATATATAGTACTAAAAGCTTCGAAGACAAAACGTAGCAATTGTATTACTAACATATTTTCTGAGTGTGCAGATGAGCTCGGTTCGAAAAACAGATATTAAATGTGAGTTCAGGGCAAAAAACCGTGTCGGTCAACTGCGGTCAACACTAGTCAACGCGGTCAACTGACAGTCAACCCGGTCTCGGTCGCGGTCCCGGTCTCAGACTGGACTGACCGGACTCAGTCTGGACAGGTCGATCTCAGTCAGTACTAGATTGGTCCGATTTCGGTCAGGACTGGTCGGTCTCAGATTGGACTGAACTGACCAGTCTCACACTGACTGGTCGGTCTCGGACTGGACGGTCTCGGTCTAGACTGGTCCGGTCAATGACTGGTCAGGTCAATGACTGGATTGACTGGTCAACTGTTGACTGATGTACAAGCCTTTTACTGCAGCAGCAGGTACAGGCAGATAAAGCTGACAGCATTGACCAAGTCAACAAATGCTCCCAACGGTTATATTAATGAGTCTAACGGCTATATCAATGTGAGGTTCTGTAATACCCGTAAAATCTAATTACGGAATTTACGATATAATGAGAAATGGAGGATACTTAATTAGAGATGTATGATTTGAATGATGATTATTAAGACTTAGAAAATTTTGGCAAACACTTATACGCAGCATGGAATAGTGTTGGCCAATAAATATGCATAGATATTATGTGACTTAGGTGACTGCATGAAACATATTTTAAATATGATGCCTGTGTAATTACATATTAGGTGACTATTAGGGTTTCTAGTACATGGTATGCTAACCTAAGAAGATTTAATCCAGTATATTAAGTGTTGATACTAGGGGTGTTCAAACGGTAATTACCGTACCGTACCGTACCGAACTACCGGTAACCGAAATTTTCGGTTTTAAATATCTCATACCGAATACCGAACCGAATTAAACCGGTTCGGTTCGGTAATAACCGAATTAGTTCGGTTATTTTCGGTAAAATAACCGAAAACCGATCTATATGAAAAAGAAAACGAAAAAGGGCTGAAAATTGAAATAAAGCTCTTACACTATGAAGAAACCATACATACATCATCAGCAAAAGTGCAAAACATCAAACGCAATCATAGTTTCAGATAAAGCCATAAAACAACCAAAAAAAACCAAGAAAACAATTATTGCATCGTCATTCACCAAACGGTTAGTAGTAAATACTACGGAATAACGATAGAATAATGGGTCAAAGCACCTGAACTGGTTCGAGTGCTCGGGCGGAGAGAATCCAACGCAATTCAGTGCAGAGATTATGAGAGGCTTTCTATTCTGTTTAGGTTTCGATCGATTGTTTTATTCGGGGGAAAACTTCTTTTTTTTTTTGTCGTTGAAGAGGCCAAGTGGGGGGAGGATAAATAATGGGCTGGGCCGAGGTGCTGGGCTATGAGCCTATTACGATTATATATCTAATTATTATATATGTTATATGTATTGTTCGGTACATCGGTTAATTTCGGTAAACCGGTGTACCGAACCGAACTTACCGAAAATTTTCGGTTTATTTTTGTTTATACCGAATACCGAACCGTACCGAAAATTCGGTATTCGGTTTGTACCGAACTTTCGGTATCGGTACGGTACGGTCGGTTTACCGACTTTTGAACACCCCTAGTTGATACCACGTTTTAGGGAGTATGAATTATTAAGAATAATGTCGAAATAAAGAACTTTAATATGTGTAAGTCTCAAGAGAGCTAAGCTAAGGAATAATTTCGATATGTTAGAACCTCGAGATCTTTAGATCTCGAAACTTTGAAGCCCAAAACCTTAAAACTCGAAATCAAAGGACATTAGAGGGTTTCGAAAGCTTGGAAACTCGAAATCTATAAAACTCGAGATTTATAAAGCTTGAAATCATTGAATTCGAAATCTTTAAATCTCGAAATCATAGGATGATTGGGGGGAAATGTCGAGATGATGATGTCGAAAGAACATTTCAGAAACTAAGACTTAGAACTTCAAATTATAACTCGATAACTTAACCATAAGGTAAAGAATGTTAATAATAAAATAAAGGTTGTTAGGATAGAATTCTCGAAGGCTTAGGTATAAGAGAAAATTGAAGCAACAATAAAATAAGAATATAACTTGGTAAAGGATAAGCATCGATAAACCCTTGATGTCATTTATTTAGTCCTACACGCTAAACATAGGATAGAAAAGTAGAGAAAAATAATTCATTACATTGTCGAACTGAAGCATAGAGAGAAAGGTTGTAACAGTTATTATATCGAGCAAGAAAGAAACGGGGAAAACTTTGCATAGCATCATCCGATCCAAGCTTAAGGAAGGGTTTGAAGGTTAGCGACTTACCGATAAGCTAATAGCTAAGGATACCAGGTACGATAGAGTCGGACGTTGATAAACGTCACGACTAAGGCGGGCTAGCGGCGGTACTCCAGGGTCTTTTGAGGGCAAGGCTGTACATGGATAACGACCTGTGGAGCGATGTTAGGATATGTTTTGGGGCTTCAGCCTTTGTATAATTAAGACGATGTAGGATATGTTTTGAAGTAATATATCATATTTTAGGAAAAGTTTTTGTTAGACGGGTCTCCCGCGACTTACGTTGCGAAAATCCGCCACTAAATATGATTAGAAAGTCAGGGTCGCCACAGGTGACTATAATACAACATTGAAGGGCAGAAACAAAGGGGGGATCATAGAGCAAACAAGCACACATTCCAAGAGAGAAGAGCAAGAGCTAAGAGCACAAAATCAAGAGAGTTCTTCCCAAGTGTGTGGGTTACAAGAGAGATAGAGCTACAACGTTCAAACCCACATACCTCACTCACACATTAGAGAGATGAGTTTTAGTAGAGTAGTTGAGAGTCTTAGCACATAGTCTATAAACAAGTGTATGTAGTCTTCGCACCTCGTCTTTGCTTAGAGACGTAAAAGATCAAGTCGGTTGTGAGGTTGCGGCCTACAACCGTGGTTGTCTAGGAGTTTGTCACCTTCGCGAATCAGGTTTACACTCTCAGTTTGGCGAATCAAGTTCACACCTTCAGCTTCGCGAATCAGGTTCACGCATCATCAAGCTTCGCGAAGTTGAAAGTTCATGGACCTTTGGAAATTCAAAGATTAAGTCAATGCTCAACTTCGCGAACTCAGCTCTGCGAATTGAATTTCACGTGTCAAGTCTACAAGAAGAGTTTCGCGAATCAGTTGAAGAACCGGACTTTCACGAATCAAGACTACTTCACGAACCTAGACCATTTCCCGATCCAATCATTTTGCGAATCCAGTCACCTTTCGCGAATCCCATTCAACTTCACGAATCCAGACCTCTTCGCGAACTAAAGGAACCAGTCTACTTCGCGAATCGTATCTCAGACTAATTTGCGATTCAAACCTTTCGCCAATCAAGCATTTGAATTCGCGAATGAAGACTTATACCAATTCGTGAACCTACTTCGCGAACCACAACACAATTCGCGATCAAACAACACAGTTAACACGCGCCAAATGCTATACCTGGCTGATACAGTATAGCCTAGAAAGAACATTTAACTGTAACTATTTCCACTTATACATAATTTAAAACACAAACCAAGTATTTATTGATTCAAAGATTAATACATGGTCCTAAGCCCATTTAAACAGATGACAATCGACCCATTAAAGATCAATTGTATCCTTAATTGGGTCTGAATCTAGACACATTTAGAGTATAAGTGGATCTAGTTAGTTCTAGACTACACATTTACAAATTCAATGTAACATCTAACTCTAGACTACCCATTTACAAATTCAATGTAACATAACAATCATGTAATAGCCACATAGATGAAATAGAAACAGCCACATAGATGAAATAGAAACAGATGATATAACCAACTTTCGCCATGAAAACAACCAACTTCAACGTAAGAAAACAACCAACACGTTTAAAAACGATCATCAAAACACATGGATCCAAAAGTAATCCATGAAGAGAAACAAACACCAATGCAAATAAAAATCACAGCACAGCAATGCGATCGACTCGACTCGGACTCAACCCCCCGCCGAGGCCTCTGCGCAGTCCAAAGCCGAGCGAATGTTCTGCACAGTCGAGCTCACTAGCGAGTGGACGTTGGCCACCGTCTCCATGCTGACCGGGCTCGGGTGCTGCCCGCCAGACACCAATATCTGCATGACCACGGTCAGAAGTGACCCCTCAGGCCCACGCCCCGACCTGCCCGTGTCTCTTCTGTTACCCGCCCGGCCGTCGCCCGAGATGACGAATCCCGACGGGAGAATCTTAACGTTGTCGGGATTCCGCCCGTTGATGACCGAAGTCACGTCGGGCATTTCGATCGGGGCGTAGACGAGCATCGCCCCGAGCGGGCCCACGAGGGTCTCTTGGAGGATTGAGAGGCCGACGCCGACTCCTTTGGGGAGGTAAGGCTGCAATTTCGAGGCAAAAATTGTCGAACGTCGAAGATTCGAGAAAAAAAAAATCGCTTGGGTTTATAGTTTGCGAAGAATATCGTGAATTGGTCGTATGTAATAAAATACCAGATGAAATAAAACACGCCATCGACCCGAAAAAAAATCGACGGAAGTCACCTGAATTATGGATATGCGATTCCCGGGTTGAGGGCTGGTCGGGATATGAGCGAGGGCGTTTGCCGGAGCCCCGCTTGCCAAAACGTCCCACTGCATTCGAAAACACGAAAAAATTCGGTCATATGTGATATTGGGCCCCAAAAACTTGTGGCCGTGTGCAACAGACCAGAATGCGTCATAAATTTGCGAATAGTGAAGAAAGAAAATAGCGCGATTTGCTTACAAGAGCTCTTAGAGTCTCGTTGTTGAAGAAGTTGAATACGGCCTCGGAGGGAAGGGGAAGCCAGAGAGACATAGCCGCGCCGAGGACCAACCCGTCGGGACGACCGAGGGAAACGTTCTTCCTCAGAGACACTCGAAAGCCGCTGTTGTTGAGCTCCGACATGTGGGAGAAGTCGAACTCGTCGGACATGTTCACCGCTTCGCTGAAGTCCATCACCATCCTATGAGAGAGCCTCATGAGGTTGCTACGACCTTCCACGGCGCGGATGACTGAATAAGCCACGTCAAAAGAAAAGAATACTGAAAAAAATTAAGATATAGATAGATAGTATGTTTTACCCCCGTCGGGCTCGTGCTTGGGAGCGAAGGTCGGCTCCATGGAAGATGCCAACCGTTCGCAAGTTGCTCGAAGAGATGCAATCCACCTCTTGGCTCCGTAGGCTTGGGAGCTACGAACCAAGTCCTTGTAGAGCCGATGGTTCGGCGGCTTGTCTTCCACTTGCACGTGCTCGACCCATTTGACCTGTAAATCGAGATTATTATGCGTTAATGTTTGCCCGATTATGATGTTTTATGTAAGGATGTAATGATTTGTGGGAGCGGTGCCCAATATTGATTCTCTCTGCCAGCCAACATTTCGTTGAGTGAGCCTGTCACACATGGACCTGGACTAGTGTGGTTGAAATTTCATTAAAAATAAAATACTCACAATTGATTTTCCGTCCGGGGCATCTTGGATCATGCACCCCGAGGGGAACTTCCATGAACGAATGGGATTAGCTTCGGACACTTTCTTGAAGAGGTCGAAAGAAACGTCGGCGATGGCCCACGAGTTTGAGCTCAGCTGTCTGCAGTAGCGGAGCAAGACGAAGTGCCTCGGAGCCACGTGAGGCGACAGGACGTGGACTTGCTCGTACATCTACGCCGTGGAAACATCAAACTATGGAAGAATTTCCGCAAAAAAAGAAAATAAATTTGGATTTTTAGGCTCGATCGAATTACCAAGACAATGGAACCTCCGAAGTTCTCCTCGTCGAGCTTTTCGATGGTCTTCGCCACCGTCACAACTGTAGGGAACACCTCCTTCCACTTGTCCTGCCAAAACAACTCGTTTTTGTGGTACAAAAGAAAGAAAGAAGAACGAATGATCATTCGAGTAAAGGGGTTGTGCCGTTACGACACATACCGCATCAGACAACATATTGAACAGATTTCCTCCAGACATTTCGACCTCAGCATAATCCATGGAAGACTCAATTCTAGCGTTGGTCGAGTTGAGAGGGCTCGACGAGGGCACGGGAAAGAGCCGCTCGTAGGTCTCCCTATGCAGACTGCGCCGCCCGTCAGCACCCAAGTGGACCCACACAGGCTCCTTGGTGCTCAGAAGCTCCACGAGCTCGTTCATGGCAGAAGCAGCTATTTCGAGGAGGGCCCTTTTGTCCAATCCCATGACGACACCTGTCGCCGCCAGCAGCTGTGGGTCCTCTAAGGGCCCGTTAGGGTTAGGCTGCAGAAAACCGCTCATCGCCTCCTCGATCCCAAGCTGTCCAGGGGCTGCGTTTCTGATCTGAGAAAAGAAAAAACGACAAAAACTTTAGAATTTATTCTATCGAGAATTCGCAAATGGAGGGATAAATCGCCGACCATTTCTTTCAATTGGGCGTTTTCGAGCATCACTGCTCTGATACGTTCCTCAATGTTACCGCCGCCCGGGCCGCCGCAGTTAGGGCACATCATGTTCTTGAGAGCCTCTCTAAGTGCGATGTTCTCAATGAGGAGTTTGTCCTTTTCGTCTCGGAGGGCGTAGTTCTCTTCCTTCTCGATATGTGTCTGAAAAACGACGCGTAAGTGTATATATACATAAATACGAATTATGCCGATTTTTATATAAGTAAAAGGAGGGTAATTGTTATTACCTTCTTTTGAGTCCTCTTGTTTTGGAACCAAAACTTAACCTGGGAAGGATCAAGACCAAGTTCCTTGCTCAGTTCCTTCCTTTGGTTCTCGTCGGGATTCGAACATTCTTTGAAGTACCTACGAGTGTGTGTTTGTGTGGGAGATATATCATCATCATATACGTCAATTAATCTCCGCGAGATACGCAAGAATTGCACGAATTAAGACCGTCAAGGAAGAAGATCTCGGAGATTAAGACAAGGCATTGATGTAATCATGTAAAGGAAATATCGGATCTCAACGACTTGATCGTGCCCACGGAAACTATTAAATAGACTATCTAAAATAGTAAGTAAAAGACTATTCACCATCAATATGTAGTCATTTTTTTTTTCACCACAACGATTCGAAAAAACAAGAGCACATGACTGAAACTGAAACTTCATCAGCACATAACACATTTGTTCTTACGATTCAAGGCGTTGGATCTGTTCAGCAGTGTGTCGTTGGTAGTGCCTCTTTCCCGGCCGAGGCTGAGAGTTTTCCCTGTCGCCCGATGGATTTCCAGCGTCCATTTTCTTAGCCTGAGAAAGAACAAAAAACAATGGACTATGAAAATTTTCACAACAATAGTAGCAGTGCAATGATCTGATGTGTATGCATGGAGACAAGAAAGAACACACATACTTCAGAAGTCGAGTGAGGAGATATGTGATTTGATATGAGATAGGGGCATATATATAGTATAGGCATGAGTGTAAAAACTCTTAAATGAGCATGCTTTTCTATTGGATAGATATGGGGTTCCTAGATTCTTGGTGACAAACTTTGGAATGGAACAGCAAAGATCACATTCAGGGCAATTAATGGCTTTTTGCTTTCATTACAAGTGAGGAAGTTCCTATGGCAAATCAAGTTATCTACGGCCATGAGATTGTTTGGCTAATCAAAATTTATTATGGCTGGATTTGACCATTTATTATTGCCATCCTCAGTTCCTTGACGAAGATCCACGATATATTACTAAACATGATTTCCTCATTTAATAGTTGAAACTATATATTTCAGAAACTTTGATTTAATTGTTCTTACTGTTTAAACATGCTAATTTTCAGGAAAAAAAAAATATTCGAGGGAAACAAATTGAATATGTCAGAATAATGTAAATCCAGCCCAGATGTTCATAGAACACTAGAAAAAATGACAAACACCTAACGAAACAAACAATGAGCAAAGCACATAATATAGTCTTCCCAGTATAGTCTGTCTACCCGCCAGCCAAAGCCTAACAGCCGATCCACGATGAAGAGAACGAAAAAAGGAATTTGTATAGCAAAAATAGGCGTACAAGATTCATTGTAATAAAATGTCAAGCCCTGGCGATGTCGAATGTGCTCCCCCGCTCGAGCAGGCCCCATCAAACTCCTTTGAGTTTCATTCTTGCAAACGTACTCCTAGGGCGGGAAAAACCTGATGGAATCAGAACAGTACAAAGTCGTGACATAAATTCTGTCCTTTTGAGTTCTATCATATAAGTGTGTGAATTTAGTGAACAAAAAGATATTGTAATACAAATAAGCGTGTGATAGTGAAGCAGCCAAGTTCATCATCAGAAGTATAAGTGAGAAATAGAAGATAGAAGTCTAGCATTACACAATGCACATAATCCGATAATCTTTTGTGCACATGCGATGCTCAAGTAAAACTAGAAAGCATTAGAACAGATGACTTAACGATGAGAGAACTGAAACTGGACCAAAGAGAAAGTAATTTAGTTTACCCAACATTTTCAGAACTCCCCAAACTGCTTCAAGATTAGGCGGCGTTAAGATTGTGATGCACCACTGCGCTTACGTTTATTATTCGAAAAGCAGCACATTTGAATCCAAGATTTCTGTTTCTTAGCAGGTTGTGACTTCACTTCCCTCTGTGCAACAGTATCAGCCATGTATTGGACTATAGCCTGTCGTTAAACAAACAACAAACGATGTTATGATTAAGAACGACAGAAATATCTTCCATAAATACAAAAAGGGCATAGAAGTCAAAAATCCTACCTGAGGCCCTTTCTCAATCACATCTCTTGGTGGCTCAAACAGAGGATTCCCCTCGACTTTCAACACCCTTAGCTTAGTCAGCATTCTGAAAGATTCAGGGAGTACTCTTATCTGATTATTGCTCATATTCAACTCCTCTAGCATTTCTAGATTCCCAATTGACCGAGGAAGACTCTGCAGATCAGCAAAATTGTTGCTTATGTTCAACTTCACAAGCGTCGTAACGAAGCACAAGCTCTCTGGCACGGATTCAATCTCGTTAAAACTAACATCGAGCTCCCTTAGGCTGATCAGAGAAGCTGTAGTCGTAGGCAACTGTCTTACGTTGTTGTAACGCACTGTAAGAATCTCCAAAGACTCGATTCTTCCTAGTGCTTCGGGCAGTGCCTTAAGACGGTTATAATCTGCATGGAGCTCCTTTAGGGAAGTACATCGACCAATCGAATGGGGTATTTCCTCGAGATTGTTAGTTTCGACGTTTAGCTTCTTGAGATTGATGAGTGATCCAATCGATTCGGGAAGAACAGAGAGCCCATTGGAGCTCAAATCGAGCTCTTCGAGACGAATAAGTCGGGAGATTCCAGCAGGCAAACTCTTCAGTTGGTTTCCTCTTAAGTCGAGGTTGAGCAAGTTCAGCAAATCTCCTATGGATTCTGGCAATTCGGCGATCTTATTACCATGCAAGTCCAACGCTTGTAATGATGAGAGGCATCCTATAGTGTCTGGCAACATGGTAATCCTATTTTCGGATAAATTTAATCGTATCAAATTGGATAGTTTCCCGATAGATTCGGGAAGCCATTCAACCTGATCTGATAATTTACCCTCGAGGATAATCTCTTGACTCCCTTCCTTTGCCGACACTTCGATTAGACTGGCCAGTTTGATCAGACTAAGCTTTTCACTGTCTTGTACTGCAAAAAAGAAGTTGAGCCAATGATCGAGAAAGTAATACTTTCTAAAACACCCATAACATCCAATTTAACGATCAAATCAACCGTATCAAGTTCATTAAATCTTGTCGAAATTCAAAAGCCATCCCACACTTGCCATTGATCTAAAAGAAGATTCTAGTAATTGTCTGAGACATAACATACAAAAACAATCTGGCAAAGATTTGATCGCAGCTAATACATATCGAACTTTTATTCACCTGAAGAAACGACATGTGGCTTAAGAGTTGGATCCACAATCTTCGCCTCAGACAACCCATCCAAAGATCTCACTATATCGACCCCATCAAAAGCCATCTTCATTTTCGGTTTCGTCACATGCAAATCGTCCTTGACAAACAAAGCCTCTTTCGAACTATGCCTATCATCTGACAAACCCGACGAAGAAATGGCAGTGGCCGGCGCAGCGACACTTGGCGCGAACCCATTGGACGGTGACTGGTGCTCGGAATCTGGGCTGATACACTTTGAAGCTCTCTGGATCAGATCGTCGAACACCAAGTGGACGTTTTCCACTTCCACAAGCCTCAAGGCCTCCCTCATCTGCTCCCTGAAATGGAATTGGATGGTATTTCTTTGCATCTCTTGAAGAATTTGGTATAATTCGTCTGGGACATCTTTATTCCTCCTTTTGTAATGCTTCCCAATTGATTCCAACTTCAATTCTTGCTCCTTCTCCACATTTCGGATCAAAGTCGTGGCAGCTTCAACTTCTTCGATGCCAGGGCGCGACGGCAACGATCTGTGAAGTCGCATTATCTCCTCCACGACTTCGTCCGTCGACACCATCTCCGACGAGCCCATCATTTGCTAGCAACGTACCCTCAATTTGGCGAACCAAACTACACGACAGAGGTAGAACAGCAATAAGATCCAAGTATATTCAGACGAATTTGACAGATGATTGACGATAAAATTGAATCATCTGACTCTCCCAGAAGATCCAAGATTTATCGCTATATCAGATCATTCGACAGAGGCAGGCAAAACACCACTGCTTCGGTGTGTGAAAGTAATAAAAATGCAAAGCAAAATGCTTCCTCCTTCGAAAGAAACAATGCTCTATCCAAATTCCCAAATTGTAAAGAAAGAAAATGAAGAGAATTAAATATTAATCAATGTCATGACAGCGAAAGCCCGGAGACGGAAATGGAAACTTTGGGATAAATACAAAAGATTCCCTATTTTGGATCAAACTATTCAAAAGTCCCCATCTTTTGTTTTTCTTCTCATCATAATTGGGAGTGAAGTTCTTTCTTTGAAGCAACAGTCCACTACTCACATATAACGGTCCATTATGTGGTATTTGGGCTACGGCGTATTATTTGAAATGGGCCCAATAGTTGAAATGGGCCTATTAGCTGACATCTGCTGACGTAGCCTACGAGCGTAATTAGCATGATTGGCCTTAGCGATTGACACGTGTCCTTAATCACGAGCTGGCAAGGACAGTTCACATGGCTTCTACAAATGAAATAAAAGTCAACAAATAGTCTCTGTGAAAGAAGGGAAGAAGAAGTCTGTAGGGGGAAGAGAACTAATCGGTTGTTCTTTTTTCGTCGGTTGATTCTGAAATGGACGACTTTATCTGCTTCGGGGACGGAAACATCACCGATGTGATCAACAGTCGCACTCTCCACAACAACCCTCATGTCCGTGCTTTTCTCTAATTGGGTTGCGATAATACTTGTGTCGAGCTGATTTTTGATAACTGGCTGTAGTTTCTTCGCTTCTTCGTCATGTTTATTTTCATTTTTGGGTTATGATGCTGGTTGGGTTGGAATTTCGTTAGATGGTGTTGCACTGCTGTAAACTGCTATTACTGCGTTGATGGCTGTGGAGCTGGCTTAGTGTAACTGTAAGAAATCAAAGATGCTTTGTTTTGGGTTTCTCTTGCGGCTGCTTTTAGTGAATACACGAGTGTGTTTGGTTGGGGGTATTAGGGAGGATTAGATAGGATAGGTTAGGATTAAATGAAGTAGTGTTTGGTAGGGGGTTTATTTAAAGGTGGGATTCAGTTAATACCTCCTCCCATATTAAGGTATTAACTAAAGTTACCCCTCACCCTACCTTTAGCTAATACCGGGCATTTATGACAAAATTACAATTTATTTATTATATATTCAATTCAACTTATGGGTACATTTGTAATTGAATTTAATTCAACTTCAAAACCTCTAAAATTATCTACCAAACTCATCCGAGATCATTATTTAAATTCATCAACCAAACACCGTAAAAATTCATACCATCCATTATTTAAACCCAACTAAAGCTAATACCATCTAAACCCATCCTCCCTACCGATCGGACTCTATGTTCTCCCACATGTTCGATAGATTAAATGGCTCTTTTTCAGTGAGTAGATACGTTCGTGCCAGTCTTTGTCTTTGTAGTGTCATTCTTTCATTCTTTGCAGCGGCTCTATGTGCTAGTGTCCCTAGGTGAAGTGCGTGAGTTAGGAGAGCATAGGATATAGAGGAAGGGAATTATATGAAATCCTGACTTGCGTAGATCTATCACTAAACAAATCTGTGAAGGCAGTTGCAAGAATGGATAGGAGAAAGTCAATCACCAGGCTAGAGCCACCACTATTGAGATCTCTCTTATTCTTTATGTATGTAGCTTTTTTTGTTAGTAGTGATTCATATTATCGGAACTGTCAGTTAGTTCCATTGTTTTTGGACTCTTGCAATTATTCATACGGCACTTCTGTATTATTGTTGGGATGTGAATGTGATTGCACGAAAATAATCTTTAAGCACGTTTTGTTTCAGGATTTTGATAAGGTTCTCCAAATTCATTCCTCGTTTGTACGAAGGCTCTCTCTTGAGAGGGAATTAGAGGTAGCACTTTTAACGAGAAAGATAAATTTGTGCGACTAACAATGTATCTACAGAATACCAGTCTAGTATAAGTCGAACACACTGTAGCATCATCAAATTAACTGTAACCTGATAAATCAAGAGTAAGAGGTCCTGTGATATTGTTGATTTTCTTACAATATAATCATATATATCCTGACCACGTGTTTTCTAGTGTAGTTGATGCAGTTTATTTGATATTAGCATCTAAATCGAAGCCAATTCTTTTACAGGGGCACCATGGATGTGTCAATGCTATCTCATGGAACTCTGTGGGTTCTCTGTTGATATCCGGGTCAGATGATACATGTGTATGGTTCTAAAATATCCTTTTGCAACTAAGACTATGAGTGAGCCCTAACTGACTTAAATCTGTTTTTTGCTTTGCATTCATCTTGTATGATTGGTGTCCCTTATGAAGGTTCCAGAGTTGTCTTTCAATTTTCGTTAAGTAGAATTGCTTAAATCAGGACTGAGCTATTATGATGTCCACTGGAGGGTAGTAATATCTATTTCTTTTCTTTATGAAGTTGGGTTCAATTTTTTAAAAATATTGTCTGCTGCAGATTAATTTATGGTCCTACTCAAGCCGAAGGCTCCTTCATTCCATTGATACTGGTCATTCTGCCAACATTTTCTGCGTTAAATTCATTCCTGAGACTTCAGACGAGTTGGTTGTTTCGGCTGCGGCGGATGCTGAGGTCATATTTCTTTGCTTGATTATGAATACAATTATGACCTCGAAACTTAATTTTTCAATTACATTTTGTTTCCGGATGTTATGGTTTATATATTGCAGGTTCGGCTATTCAATTTATCTCATCCGAGCCTGAATGGAGTGGAGGGTAGTGACCTAGCGCCGTCGGCGCTTTTCCAATGCCACACAAAGAGGGTCAAAAAATTAGCTGTAAACCCCCTTCTCTGTCATAAATGTAGATAATTGGATGAAATGTACATGCTACTCACAATCTAAGTCCTTCTGGCTTTAGGTGGAAGTTGGGAATCCTAATGTGGTATGGAGTGCTAGCGAAGATGGAACCCTGAGACAACATGACTTTCGTGACGGTGCTTCATGTCGTCCAGCAGGGATGTCCCGTCAAGAATGCCGTAGTGTTCTTGTAATTCTGTTTCCTCAAATACATTTGACTATGGCCAAATTTTTATATTTAGTTTTGAAATTTAGTTTTGAAACTTCTCTTTGAAATTTAGTTCTGTGTGTTGTTTAGCACGTTTGTACTTTTGTGATTTAATGGCAAGCTATCGTTTGAAAAAAAAAAGTATTTTTTAAATTCAATATATGTGTGTGCGAGTTGAAATTACCTGTTTGCTTAGTCATTAGTTTATGTTCAAAGGAGTTTAGTTTTGAAAATAAATTATTATAATTTGTTTTGTTATCTGATATGAAAATGTTGTGTCTCGTTTTGCACTTTATTGTATGACAGTTGGACTTGCGTTGTGGGGCCAAAAGATCATTAGCTGATCCTCCTAAGCATTCTCTTCACCTGAAATCATGTGACATCAGTTCTACTAGGCCTCATTTACTCCTTGTTGGTGGCAGGTTTTTTTCATTTTGTTGAATGACCACATTACCTATAAGCTTAATCTTGTAGGGAGTTTATCATTTTTTATTTTTGTATATTATATTTCCAACACACCCCGTCATGTATATGCTAGTTTCTTTATTATCTAGTCTTAGACATGTAATTTTTCTTTAATGGGTGGTTGTGAGGATTCGTACACAAAACCTCTTTAGTCTTTGAGCTCTGATATCATGTTGGATGATCACTTTATTTAAAGGATTACGCTTGTAGGGAGTGTATCATTCTTTTAATTTTGTATATTATATTCCAACGCATTAATTCAGTTGCTTTCATGGTGGTTTGTCCATATGAGACTTGTCTTAAATACATGCAGTGATCCATTCGCACGCATGTATGATAGACGTATGTTGCCACCAGTATCATCTACTCAGAATAATAAGCCACCGCCACCTTGTGTGAGCTACTTTTGCCCCATGCATCTATCTGATCCTGTAAGTAATCCCTCTCTTGACTTGATCATTACGAAATCTACATGTCTCTACTTAACTTTAAGCTAAATTATATATCTCGATGAAATGCCAATTTCATGGGCTTCTACAGGAAAGTTCATTCTTATGACCTCATAAACCTTTTTAGTAAATGTTGTGATTGGAGAAAATGATTGGAATCGAAACCCTGTTGTTAGTTATTTATATTTAGGTTTGCGTTTTGCCACCAAATGGCCGGGGTGTGGAGTAAAGAGATGAGTTAGTCATTAAATTTGTACTATTGTTAGGTGTTGATGAATGTCTCCATATTGTGTTGATCCACAATCGTCATCTTAGCATTTCTATGATTAATAGTACCATTTCTGCGAGAGATTAGCTTGTAGATGACAAATCCATTTGTACATATTTTTGTTCATGCTCGTGGTTTTGCTTTTGCATGAACCTCTTCGTGGTATTGCGTTAATCCATCATCGTTCATTGTAACATGTATATAGGTTTAGTGCGAGCATATGCATCATTATGTGACTTATATCTTTGTAGGGTCGTTCCAGCTTACATCTCACTCATGTCACCTTTAGCCCTAACGGGGAGGAGGTTCTCCTTAGCTATAGTGGAGAACATGTGTACCTAATGGACGTCAATCAAGGTACACATGTTTACATAATTCTTTTTCCCAACAAATTTGATATTTTTCAAATTTATTTCAAAATATGATGGTCTATGTACATGAGTCACAATTTTAGGAAATAACTTTTGGAAGTAAACTATATAAAATTAAAACCTAATGCACTCTTTACAAGCTTAAGCTTTAATGCAAAGTTGTCATTCAACATGGTAAAGTAATTCATGAACCAAAAAGGTCTTGTGTACGAATCCTCACGGCTATCCGTTTAAGAAAATTACACGTCTAAGGCTATATAATAAAGAAATCGGCCTAAGCGTGAGGGGCGTGTTGGAAACATAATTATGCCATAAACACTATATACTCCCAGTGAGCTAAGCTTTTAGGTGTAGTGGGCACTCAACAATAACTATATAGCCCATGAGAATATTGCTCTGCGCATGTTTAAATAGAGGAAAACAATGATATCGGCATGTAATTGGATCCTTAATGGCATTTTGAGAATATCAATTCAAGAGTCTTGAAATGTATTCAGAATGAGTAGAAGAATCTGGGGGTTGATTATCATTTGTTTTGTTGCCCAAGCGTATTGTGTTCCTAACTCTTTGTATACTTTAATTAATTTGCTCCTGTTCCTGTGTTTTGAGGAAAGAGAAAAGTTGGTGAGGGGCATGTGTCTATACCTAGAGAAGTGTCTCTACATCCTTGTTGGTTTGTTGAATATCACATGCACCACCTTGTTGTATTAAAAGCAATTGACATTGTTTTGATGCATAGAATGTATGTATTAAGCTTAAACTACCAGTAGCTTAGTGCTATTTTGTTTCCGAATTCATCGGCATGCTTTCTTCCAGCTTCTACCTGTACAATGAGGTATGGTTCCGAGGACGTCGCAGATCTTACCAGGTTTAGTCCCGCTGCTGCGTTTGCAGAACTGAAGTCGCCTGTTTCTCGTGTATCTCTTAACGAGTTTCATGTGGACAGAAAAGCTGCTTCTAGGGTATGCTTCCCGTGGTGCTCATTGTCAAATATAAATTTTATGATCTTGCCAATGATTGAATTTTTTTTCTAGCTTGACAAGTGTAGGGCATTAATTCACAGAGCAGAACGATCACTGAAGGAAGGAACGGAGTATTATTACGGTATTGAAGCTTGTAATGAAGTATTGGATAGGCATGGCCATGAAATTGGTCCTACTCTCATGCATGATTGCTTGTGCATACGTGCATCCCTGTTACTTAAGGTGTTCCAAAGAATCATATGTATTCTGTTTTTTTTTTGTCTTGCAGTTTTCTTTTAATGATAACTGTTGGTGATTCTGGTGTTCTCTTTTTCTTTGGCAGAGAAAGTGGAAGAATGATGCGCACATGTCTATCAGGGACTGCCATGTTGCTATGAGGATTAAACCTTATTCGGCAAGGGCATATATTTGTATGGTTGATGCATTGGCCATGGTAACTAAATTATTCTAATATTTTGGTTCTGAGAGCCAGTAAGTTTGATTGTCCTGGAATTGTTGTCTGTTGTGGTGTTCAGAGATAGGGTGTTCGAGTATCTGGTCTAAATTTAGTTCTATACACATGTTTCACTAAATGTTGCAGCTGGAAAAACATAAGGCAGCTTTGGAATTTGCAATTGCAGCACAATCACTGGATCCATCTGATTCTGAAATTATAGAAAGGGTTGAGACTTTAAAGAAGAATGTCACTGCAGGTGTGTGATGATTGTAGTGCTCTCGATACTTTAAATATGATTCATGCTTTCATGCAGTAGTTTTGTTTTTTGCCCGAGGGCATTCTTATGTTTCCACATAGAATGTTGCATATTTTCATTCTGTGATCGGTGTTTAGGATTTTAATTGTGGCTGCACAGTTTGATTAATGTATGAACGATACTAAACAGCTGAAAATGAAATAGCTAAACCCGAGATTGAAGGGGTATCTGGGCAAAGGAAAGAGGGACAAAGGATATTTTCTCTTAGTGACATAATCTATCGATCAGAGGGAGAAAATGACGCTTCACTAGATGATCCTGAAAGAGGCGACTCTGATTATGACGAAGACCTGGAATTGGATTTTGGAACCTCAATATCTGCTGAAGAAGCACATGATACTGAGCCCAATGTTCTTCCCAGAAATATTAATCTTAGAATACTAAGGAGAGGTGACTCCGCTTCGGAAGATGAGAGACGCAATGGATTCTGTGAATCTCCAGTGCCGTCATCTGAAAATGAAATGATTTATCAGGTTCATGTTACTTTTCTCAGTGTTGTTGAATATACAATATTGTCCTTTTATACATTCTGCATCAAGTTTTCGGGGAAGAAAGAATTTCCACCTACGATAAACTGAATGTCTTTATCTTTCTGAAACTTAAAACATTGTTCATCCTCATCAGCCTTTTTTTACATACTTGATATCATTCTTTCACTAGTTGCTGATACTCATTCATTGGCCTTGGGATCGGACGTTGATTTCTCTTTGTTTCTTTAGACCTTTCCGACTTAATTTTAGTTGATCAAAGTATTGAACTTCTACTCACACTCAATGATTAAATAAATCTTCTATTTGTTGGAAATAAAATGTTGCAAATGATAATATCTCAACTAGCTTAAGCTTTTAGGTGAAGTGATCGACAATCTTGCTGGTAAAGCTTTTGTACCCTGTTGTTTGAACTCTTTCCCTCTCATCATAATTTTTACACTTCAATTCGAGTATGGTAGCAATTCTATCAAACCGTGTTAGGTCCCCTGATATATTTTTTATTCACATCAGCTTCTTGTTGATACTGTTACAGACTGTCTGTTTCTCCCTACTCTTTTTCTCACAATGGCTTTAAAATTGGAAGATATGATGTTGAAAGCTTGTCTATCTTGTTCACATCGCAGCGTGAGACTGCAGTTGATATGAAGCGGAGATATGTTGGCCACTGTAATATAGGCACTGATATAAAACAAGCCAGTTTTATTGGCCGGACAGGTAGTTGCAAACAATTGTGATAATGAAGTTTGTGCACTTTAGGTCTAAATGTTACCTACAAGAAGGTTCACTGTTTTCTTGTTGCAAAATCTAGAGTTATCTGTATGAGTTGAAGTTCCACACTCCATTTCAGTTGACTACAATAATCTAGGATCTTCTCCTTTTTTTTTACCTGAATATCCGAAAAAAGGGGTGCTGCTGTAACCTTCATTTTAATGCAGATCTTTCTTCTAGGACAAAGTTTGTTATTGCAGTTGCTCGATACCATTGACATACAATTTACCTTGCAATGAACTATAGCTTCTCTGGTTCATCTCTTGTTCTTAGGTCAATACATTGCTAGTGGCAGTGATGATGGTAGATGGTTTATCTGGGATAAGAAAACGGCTCGATTACTGAAGATGCTGCATGGAGATGATGCTGGTAATTCTTCTTCCTCGTTTGATCATTCTGTAATCTTCAATGCTCGAGGAGTGGTGTATCCTTGCTTCATATTTAATAGTTTATTCGATGATGTTCAACTATGACCTGCGAGTCAGCTTCTTTCTGTAAGATACCCTCTAGCATCCTTGGTTTGTTGTCTGGTATTGATTTTCTAACACTTGTGTTCTTATTCGTTGCAGTTGTCAACTGTATTCAGTGTCATCCACACGACAACGTTATCGCAACTAGTGGAATCGACAGCACAATAAAGGTGATAATGGTTTAATCGTTTGCGTTTGAGATGAATTATGACTCTTATTATTATCTCCATTTTGAATTCAAATGCAGTTATGGAGTCCCACTTCCCCCGTCTCATCTGTAGTAGCTGGAGGAACCGCTGGACCCGAGACTTCAAACCCAGTCAAAGCTATGGAAGGAAATCAACGCAGATTGCGCCGCACTCGTGAAACAATATTGTAAGTCTGAATTCATCCCTTTGCCGTATGATAGCATATCATCGGTGGGTCATCAAAAGATCGAATTTTTATTTTCGTTTTACAATTTGCATAGTGTTTGTTCATAGCATTACTATTCATCCATTCGTGTCTGAATTCAGGCCTTTTGAGATTTTGGAGAGATTCAGTATCCAAGAGTTTGCCGAAGGAAGCTTTCATCCATTTGAGTGCACTCAAAACTAACTCTTTCCCTGCGATGTTTTCTTTGTTTATATCCCAGTGGTTTTGCTTTCTGATTTGCCTTGGTGAGTGGTTTTAGTTATTTTTGAAAGAGTGGGTTAGCATTTGTACATAAAATGGCATTGTCATTACTAATAATATGATTGTTGTTATAAAATATTTATATATTATATAATAACCAACTTATACAATGAATCAAAAGTGTAAAATTTCAAATGACCAATGAGTGGTATTTATAGACCTAGAGTCTCAAGAATCAACCAATAGAATTATAGCAAATTAAATAAATAAAGACCCATCCTTTCCTAATGGGCATCCATACCTCTTATTTTATAATACTCCCCCTTGGATGCCCATTACAAAATAGATATTAGCTGCCTCGTTAAAAACCTTATTAGGAAAAACCCAGTGGGATAAAAACCTAATGAAGGGAAAAAGAGTGCAGCATATGTAGTCTCCCCCTGATGTAAACATTACTCAAGATCTTTGAGCCTTCGGAGTCCGATTAAATCTACAAGTTTTTCGAATAATCTTGGAGGTAGCGCTTTTGTGAATAGATCCGCGAGGTTGTCACTTGATCGAAGTTGTTGTACGTTAATTTCGCCGGTCTTCTGAAGGTCGTGCGTATAGAAGAATTTAGGCGATATATGTTTGGTTCTATCACCTTTGATGTAACCTTCCTTTAACTGAGCAATGCATGCGGCATTGTCTTCATATAAGATCGTCGGAGCTAACTTCTCCGATAATAACCCGCAGGTTTGTCGTATATGCTGGATTATCGATCGTAACCAAACACATTCTCTGCTAGCTTCGTGAATAGCTAAAATTTCCGCATGATTAGATGATGTGGCGGTTAAACTTTGTTTAACTGACCGCCAAGAAATAGCAGTTCCACCATATGTAAATAGATAACCTGTTTGCGATCGAGCATTATGTGGGTCGGATAGAAAACCAGCATCTGCGTATCCAATTAGATCTGACCTGGACTCATTTGAATAGAATAATCCCAAATCAGTTGTTCCTTTAAGGTATCGAAAAATTCGTTTAATACCGTTCCAATGTCTACGAGTTGGTGACGAACTATATCTCGCCAATAAATTTACAGCGAACGCTATATCAGGTCGCGTATGACTCGTAAGGTACATTAGTGCTCCTATGGCACTAAGATATGGTACTTCAGGACCAAGCAATTCTTCATCATTTTCTCGAGGTCTGAATGGATCTTTAGTCACATCTAGAGATCGAACAACCATCGGAGTATCCAACGGATGAGCTTTATCCATATAAAATCTTTTCAATACCTTTTTCGTATATGTTTCTTGACATACGAATATTCCATTTTTCAAATATTCAATCTGCAGGCCGAGACAAAATTTCGTCTTTCCGAGATCTTTCATTTCAAACTCCTTTTTCAAACAATTAACGGCCTTTGATAACTCTCCACGAGTTCCAATTATATTGATATCATCAACATATACTGCTATGATGACAAAATCATTTCTACATCTTCTCATAAATATACAAGGGCAAATTTGATCATTTTTGTATCCCTCTTTCAATAAATATTCACTTAGACGATTATACCACATACGCCCAGATTGCTTTAATCCATAAAGCGATTTGTTTAGTTTAATTGAGTACTCATCACGGGGCCTTGAATTTTCAGGCAATTGAAATCCCTCAGGAAGCTTCATATAAATGTCACTATCAAGTGAGCCATATAAATAGGCAGTGACAACATCCATTAGACGCATATCGAGTTTTTCACGTATTGCCAGACTTATTATATAACGAAAAGTTGTTGCATCCACCACAGGAGAGTATGTCTCCTCATAATCAATACCAGGTCTTTGCGAAAACCTTGTGCAACAAGCCGGGCTTTGTATCTCATAATTTCGCCCTTTTCATTTCTCTTTCTGATAAAAACCCATTTATATCCAACCGGCTTTATATTCTCTGGTATACGAACTACAGGTCCAAAAACTTTTCGTCTCTCAAGTGATTTTAATTCAGCATCGATTGCATCTTTCCATTTTGACCAATCATTTCTTTGTCTGCACTCTTTTACAGACCTTGGTTCATGATCCTCATTCTCATTAATCTCATTCATTTCTTGTAGCGCTACGTTAAATGAGAATTTGTCGTCAACGTTGACTTTATCTCGGTTCCATCTTATTCTATTCTGGGCGTAATTGATAGAGATCTCTTCATTATCATTATTTTCGATTTGTTCAGGTACCTGACTTTCATTCTTATAATCATTTATGCCCATCGACTCTTCTCTAGTTGATAAATCCTCGATTGGACCATTCTTATTATTTGCTCCTTTTCTTTTCCGAGGATTTTTATCTTTGGAACCAGAGGGCCTACCACGCTTTAGTTGTGGTTTAAGCTCAATCGCATTATCTCTTTGTTCTGCAGGAACATCAATTTTAGCAGGAGCATTAACAGCTGGAATATGTGACTTTGTCACTCTTTTTGGGTCAGCAAAACTGTCTGGCAATTGATTCGCTAAGCTTTGTAAATGAATTATCTTTTGAACTTCTAGTTCACATTCTTTTGTTCGAGGATCGTAATGATTTAGCGATAATTCATTCCAACTAATATTTCTTTCCAACTGTTTCTTTTCTCCCCCTAATGTCGGAAAATTTGTTTCATCGAAGTGACAGTCGGCAAATCTGGCCGTGAATCGATCTCCAGTTAAGGGTTCTAAATATTTTATAATTGATGGAGATTCAAAACCGACATATATTCCCAACCTCCTTTGAGGTCCCATCTTTGTGCGTTGTGGTGGTGCAATTGGAATATATGCTGCGCATCCGAAAATTCTTAGATGAGAAATATCTGGTTCCTGACCATAAACCATTTGTAACGGGGAGATATTATGATAACTTGTTGGCCTGATGCGGATTAGTGCTGCTGCATGTAATATAGCATGTCCCCAACAAGACGACGGAAGTTTCGACTTCATCAACAATGGCCTTGCAATTAATTGCAGGCGTTTAATCAACGATTCTGCAAGACCGTTTTGTGTATGGACATGTGGCACGGGATGCTCGACATCGATACCGATAGACATACAATAATCATTAAATGCCTTGGAAATAAATTCACCAAAAAATAGTAGTACAATAGAGATGTAACAATTGCTCTTTGGCAGTGGTAAATGAAAATCATTTTACCAAAAAAAAAAATTCACCAGCATTATCAAAACGTATTTTCTTTATCGGATAATCTGGGAAATGTTCTCTTAATCTAATCAGCTGAGCAAGTAATCTCGCAAATGCCACATTTCTCGTAGATAATAAACATACGTGGGACCATTTACTTGATGCATCAATTAATACCATGAAATATTTAAATGGTCCACATGATGGATGTATCGGTCCACAAATATCGCCATGTATACGCTCCAAAAATGCAATAGACTCGGTCTTTACTTTCATTTGGGATGGTCG
Source organism: Craterostigma plantagineum (assembly GCA_027422505.1). NCBI lineage: Eukaryota > Viridiplantae > Streptophyta > Magnoliopsida > Lamiales > Linderniaceae > Craterostigma > Craterostigma plantagineum. The sequence continues at coordinate 25,296,422 of JAPQWV010000003.1, read as the reverse complement.
AATAATTAACTTCCCTTTAGAGCAAGCAATACATATTAATTCTTTAGACTGGAGAATCTTCGGGTTCCTCAACAAATGTCCGCGTGAATTTTCAATTATTTTTCGCATCATAGTTGTACCGGGATGGCCCAACCGGTCATGCCAAACATTAAACGTACTGTCATTGGTAAACCTTTGGATAGCATATGATTCAATTGTTCGAAGATATGTGTAGTATAGCCCAGAGTTAAAAGACGGTAATATTTCTATGATTCTTTTTTCATTAGAAATCACTTTCGTAATGTGCAAATATTCAACATCTCCCTTTTGTGCAGTCTCAACATGATATTCGTTATTTCGAATCGCTTTAAAGCTTAATAAATTTCTTTGAGACTTAGGGGAATATAAGGCATTTTCAATAATCAGCCTTGTTCCTCTGGGCAATAATATATTAGCTCTTCCGGAGCCTTCAATTATATTTGTGCTACCCGATATAGTAATCACACTGATTTCTTTCATATCAAGATGCTCGAAATAGTTCTTATTTTTCAGAATTGTATTAGTCGTTGCACAGTCCGCAAGACATAATTCTCCATTGCACATGGTCGTGTCCATCATGTAAAATCCTTTATAAACAAACATGGAATTATCATTAATACATATTATTGAAAACAAACGATACACAGCAAACACAGGAATAACATCCAAATAATAATCATAGCAAACATGACAATATTATTGAAAGTAAACGATACATAGCAAACACAGGAATATCATCCAAATCATAGAAAAACATAACAAACTTTCAAACGACACACACCAAAGCACACAATAAAGCATTTAATTTTTAAAATGATAACAGGTTAAATTTCTTCATTGAGGAGCAGAAAATCGTCGGCATCGAAATTAACACCTTCTTCATTAACACCAGAAGTTGAAGCAATTGTACCCTGAACAAAGTTCGTTTCAGTTTTCTTTCCTTTGCCTATTGATTCTTGGTACAGCTCAACAAGGTATTGGGGCGTACGGCAAGTGCGGGACCAATGGCCCGGACCACCGCATCGATAACATTTCTCGTCATTCCCTTTCTGTTCAGTTTGCTTCTTTTCATTTTTACCGTCATAAACTTTCTTCTTCTGGGAAAGATTTTGATGACCACCACGATAATTATGATAACCACCACGGAAATATTGATAACCACCACCATGATAACTCCGGCCACGACCACGACCTTGGCCACGGCCACGTCCACGACCGCGATATCCCCCACGACCACGTCCACGACCGTTACCTCGATTATTATCATTATTACCATTGACTGCATTCGCTTCAGGGAGTGCAGCAGCACCAGTCGGTCGGGATTCATGATTTTTCATCAGCAACTCATTGTTTTGCTCAGCCAATAGTAAGCAAGAAATAAGATCTGAGTACTTTTCAAAATTTCTCTCTTGATACTGCTGTTGTAGAATAACATTTGATGGATGAAACGTGGTGAACGTTTTCTCCAACATAATTGCATCGGTAATAGTTTCTCCACATAATTTCAGTGTAGAAGTAATTCTATAAACAGCAGAATTATATTCGCTTACCGATTTAAAATCTTGCAAGCGTAAATTCACCCATTCGTACCTTGCATTTGGGAGAATTACAGTTTTCAAGTGGTTATATCGATCTTCCAAATTTTTCCACAAGTCTTTCGGGTCTTTCACTGTTAAGTACTCAATTTTGAGACTTTCATGAATGTGGTGGCGAAGAAAAATCATTGCCTTCGCCTTGTCCTGCTCGGATGTTTCATTGGTCGGTTTGATGGTATCACCTAGACCTTTTGCTTTCAAATGAATTTCGGCATCTAGTGCCCAAGATAGGTAATTTCGGCCAGTGATATCGAGTGCAACAAACTCAAGGCTCGCCAAATTCGTCATATTACTATAAAATACAAAAAGCATTAAAAAATGATAATATAACAAAATATTACATGCATAACTAATCTTAATAAAAATAATATTCGAAAAATATAGTCGGTATAGCCAATTATTTCGAATATATAATTAGACGTAGTTATTGGCAAGAGTTACAAACCGGCGCATAATAGGCGGTATAAACCGGCACATATCAGGTGGTACAAACCATCACATGATAGGCGGTATAAATCGAACCAAGCTAGTCGGACAAACCGAACCAAGCTAGTCGGACAAACCGAACCAAGCTAGTCGGACAAACCGAACCAAGCTAGTCGGATAGAAAAAAAAATTAATATGCCACCGCTGGGATTCGAAATCTGGACCTCCCATCAATTAGATTTTGACGGTATTCCGCGAAACCAGTCGGACTATGGCATTTTGTTGTATATTGTATATATATATTAAATTTGTATAATAAAATTATTATACCTTAATTATGCCCGTAAATCTTCGGCAGAAATTAGCGTCGTCGTCGGGGATCGGCGTTGTCGGTAGAGTCTCGTGCTGATAACGTGTTATAAAATATTTATATATTATATAATAACCAACTTATACAATGAATCAAAAGTGTAAAATTTCAAATGACCAATGAGTGGTATTTATAGACCTAGAGTCTCAAGAATCAACCAATAGAATTATAGCAAATTAAATAAATAAAGACTCATCCTTTCCTAATGGGCATCCATACCTCTTATTTTATAATAATTGTTTTATTTTATCTGGTAACAACAATAGAGTAGACCTGGGTTTTGGACCGGGCCAACCCGGAACCGGCCCAAAACCGGCCCAGATCCGAAACCGGTAGATCCGGTTCTGGAACCGGTAACCGGCCCAGTTAAAATGAACTGGGCCGGTTCGCGGGCCGTGGAACCGCGGATTACCGGTTCCGGTTCCCGGTTCCGAATCGGAACCGGCCCAACGGCCTCTTCAATTTTTATTTTTTTTATTCTTTTTTTTGGTAAACTGAGCTTTTCCATTTACCACAGCCTCGCATAGTACTGTTACATCCCCTTTTACCCTTATACTAATTAACTGGAAATGAACACACTCGGGAAAATACTACTGTCTTATCAGCATTCTTTCTAACACAAACAGATTTAATTCTCCATTTCATTTCCCGACCAAGCATCTGGTAAACCTGATCCACTGAACGCGCTTCCAAACCATGCATCCGTCTATTCCTCTCGCTCCAGATTTGGTACAACATAGCTGTAACGACTGCTACCTTAATCTTGCACTGCACATTCCTTGAATCTCCCAGCTTTTCCAACCATGAACAGAGACTCCCATATGTTATAATAATCTCATTGCAGTTCAACCAATTCTTGACTCTCACCAATAACATCTGGTTAAAATTGCATTCCAAAAATAGGTGTTCCATTGTTTCACCACAGCTGCCACACAGTTTGCATAGCGGGTCCTGAATGTGTATACCCCAATGATCCAGTCTATCCGTGGTTAGCAGTCTCTTATGCAACAGCATCCAAAGCATGAATGAATGTTTAGGAAGACTATATCTGTTCCAAGTGGCTTTATAATAGGGGAAGGGGGAAACTAGACCTTTCAGCCATTCATACCCCGAGTTACTTGAATATTTGCCATCAGCAGCTAACTTCCATCGTCCACAATCATATCCCTCCCTAAATTTTTCTTTTAATCTATTCAGCTTCTTCCAGTACCAGCAGGCATCAAGAGCTGGCTTATATTCCCAAAAACTGGCTCCTTTTATGTACACCGTGTTGATCCATTTAATCCATAACGAATCCCCATCAAGCGTTATGTCCCAAATTTGTTTCCCTGTCAAAGCTCTATTCCATGTCTCACAATCCCTCACGTTGAGACCACCATACTTTTTGGGTCTACATACTTGGGTCCAACTGATGAGTGGGATACTGCGACCATGTTCCTTCTTCCCCCACAGAAATTCTCGACAGAGTTTATCCACCTCTTTTGATACAGCTGCAGGCAGCATAAAAATACTCCCCCAGTAACCATGAGTGGCCAACAATATCGAGTTAATTAAACATAATCTCCCTGCATAAGAAAGATTTCTGGTAGCCCAACATTTCAGTCTCGCAGTAATCTTTTCAATCATCACTTGGCAGTTACATTTATTCCATTTGGTTGGGGATATAGGGACCCCAAGGTATCTCATGGGATACTGCCCCTCTTGAAAACCAGTAAGCTTTATAATTTCCTCTTTATCCTTAGCAGCAACTCCAGCAAGGAAAATACTCGATTTCTGAGGATTGGCCTCCAATCCCGAAGTAGACCTGAACTTTACCAACACTTCCTTGATCACCTTCACTGCTTCGATTCTTCCTTTACAGAATATCATCAAATCGTCTGCAAAACACAGATTCACCAGCTTCACTGTCTTGCACATAGGGTGAAATCTGAACCTAGATTCCTTTGCAGCTAACTGCAGCAGCCGAGACAAATACTCCATAGAGATGACAAACAAGAGTGGGGATATAGGGTCTCCTTGCCTCAAACCTCTACCACATTTGAGATATCCATCTTGTATCCCATTTATGGAAATAGTGTATGAGACAGTAGTAATACATTCCATGACCCACTCCACAAACTTCCTAGGGAATCTGAGCATACTCAACCACTCTTTGAGGAATTCCCAGTTGACCGTATCATAGGCTTTTCTAATGTCTACCTTCATAAGGGCCCTAGCAGATACACTTCTCCTATTATATAGCCGTATCAGATCTTGACATAACAGGATGTTATGTACGATAGACCTCCCTTCCACAAAAGCGCTCTGATTAGCATGAATCAGTTTCGGCAAAAGAGGCTTAAGTCTGCTACAGAGAAGTTTGGAAATGCATTTGTATAGAGTGTTGCAACATGAAATTGGCCTGAAATCCTGCGCTGTTTTTGGATTGCTTACCTTTGGAATAAGACACAACACTGTGCCGTTCAACCTAGGTAGCATCTTCCCCTGCTTGAAGAAATCCAGAATGGCATCAGTGACTTGCTCCCCTACCACTTCCCAGGCCTGTTTGAAGAAGCCGCTGCCATACCCGTCAGGGCCTGGGGCTACATCCTCATGTATGCTCTTCAGTGCTGCATATACTTCTTTCCTTTCAAATGGCTTAACAAGATCAAGCTGATCTTCCAATGACAGTGTGTAACCTTCAGCTGCCACCTGAGGTTCTATCTGCACTTTCACAGAAGTATCCTTGGCCAGCATATGCTGATAGTATTCAGCAAAATGTTGGTGCACCTCCCTTTCATCAGATACAGTTACCCCTTCTGCTGTCTGGACCGAGAGTATTCTATTTCTGTAGTTCCTCTTCTTTATTACTGTATGGAAATAGGCTGAGTTTTTGTCTCCATGTGTCAGCCATCTCACTTTTGCTTTCTGCCTCAAAAACTTGTCATTTGCCTTGCTCAAGAATCCAAGCTCCTTTCTGATGGTCTCTTCTCTTTCCAGCAATACATGGTTCATGGGATCATGTTGTAATGCTGTTTGGCAGTCATCAAGTAGTCGCCTGGTACACTCTGTTTGGTTGGTGATATCCGCAAATAGGAATCTGTTAAGAGCTTTTAGTGCACCTCTAAGGTGATCTAGGTTACAACAGATACCCCTCATAGACTGCCCCCTGGCAAGATCCCAGCTATCCTTTACTGTACTCACAAAATTTGGAGCAAGACTCCACATATTGAAATATTTAAAAGGCCTTTGTTGCATCTGACTTCTGCCCTTATTTTTCAGCAGAATTGGTGAATGATCAGACACCCCCTCGTTCAGAAACTCAGCTCTACACTCAAAATATTTGGTAATCCAGTCCTCATTAGCAAATGCCCAGTCAATTTTCGACCATATCCTCCTCTCCGGGCACTGTTTATTACTCCATGTAAAATGACATCCACTCGATCTAATGACTTCAAGCTGGCATTGGTATATGCATTGGTTAAATCCCTGAAATTCCTCTGCTGTGATGGTAGCCCCCCCTAATCGATCCTCAAAGCCTCTAACATTATTAAAGTCACCCCATATCATCCACGGTCCCCTAATACCCCCCTGAATCTGCTGTATGGATTCCCACAGACTCTCTCTTGCAGCTAGCTCATTATGCCCATAGACAACTGTGAGAAAGGTAATGCACTCCCCTTCCTTCACGACTTTGAAATGCATCATTTGTGCAGACTTTTTTATTACTTCCAGCTCGATTCCCCCCCTCCAAAGCACTACAATCCTTCCATTTGGGTGCTCACTCAAGTTGTGACTAAACTCCCATCCACAAAAAGTTTTATTCAACACTTCTCTCACATGCCCCTGTTTCAGTTTGGTTTCCAGGAGGCAGAGGAGACTTATTCCATATTTACAGCAGAAGAGAGCAACCTCCCTCTGCTTTGCAGGGCCGTTAAGGCCCCTGACATTCCACGACGCCCATCTATCCATGATCAAGGCCTTGGACCCTCTGCTTGGAAGGGTTGGTATCTTGTTCCAGCTGTTTCCTACTTTGTTCGTGCTGAACCAGATCAGCCCACGACTTCCTTACCCCTCTGTCTTTTGTTGTTTCTGTATCCCCTGTTCCTTCATCAGATGCCTTTGGATCCTCTGCGCCAGGAACATTTGTCACAGACCTTGGCTTGCTTTTCTGAGTGGGATGCCACACTCTTTTCTCCTCCTTCCTACAAGCAGACTCCTCATGCCCATAGCTTCTACATTTATTGCACAGAACAGGCTTCCACTCGTAAGATATCTTTTGCTCCTGCAACTGCCCCTTTTCATTCAGAAACTGAATTGATTCCTTTAGAGGTTTTGTGAGGTTAACTTCCACCAACACCCTTGCATAATGGATTCGCTCTTTTTTCCTAGTGACGTCGTCAGTCATGATTGGCTTCCCAATCAAGCTCGACAGCTTACTAAGTGTCTTAGTTCCCCAATATTTCAGCTCCAGTTGAGGTAGCTGAACCCAAATTGGGACACTATCCACTCCAACTTTGCACAGTTGAGTATCCTCGGTCCATGGAGCCAATACAACCGGTTTTTTGTCGAAATGAATTATTTCTGTTTGCAGAATTCTGTCCCGAGCTTCCACCGTGGCAAACCTCGCCAGAAAAAGGCCTTGCCGCACCTGCCACACATTGATCAGACCAAGTTTTACCCCATTTTCTAGTCAGGAAACCAGCCATTATGCCGTAGGGTGGATTAGCCCCAAGCACATAGCACATAATCGCTGAATTCCAGTGGTCAACAGCTTCTTGAATTTCATCTAGGTCAATTACTCCTATTTCCTGTCCAGATTCAGTAATAGGAGCAACATAGTCTAAGCGATTATCCTGATTTTTCAACAAATTCTCATTGAATTTAATCCAAGGACTGGATTCAATAGTCGGAGCAGGCATCCGATCTGAAGACCCAGGCAGATTAGGCCACTCCTTCTCCATTTCACTATCGGAACCCTTACCGATAGATATTTGACCACCTACAGACATGCTACCCAATGGAACAGTGCTTTTCGGCTTCATTGTTAGACTACCGCTCATATGCATTCGATCCGTACTTCGATTCGTGTTGTCGTTCAATTGCTCAGTGGTAGGGGGCGGCGGCGTCACCACCGTGACCGGCGCCGTCCTCTGATTCGTCGGTTTTCTCTTTTTCGCCATAGCAGAAGAGAGAGAATTTCCGACGCGAAATTCTTTTTTATTCTTTAAACCCTGAAAAATTACCATTTTACCCCGAACGAAAAATCTTTAAATACTACCTTATTTTAATCATTTAAACTCACAATTACATCCAAATCTCTTCCACTCTCTCTAAAAGCTCTCAAAAAATCATCCTCATATTAATATTTAATATTATTAACAATAATAATTATTTTATTTACACTACTACACAAACTCACTTATTATTACAAATAATCACATTATTATTTTATACTAATGGCGTCGTCATCGAGAAATTCTAACCCTCGCGACGAAGACGTTTTTATGGTTTTAGGTCACGCCGATACATTTCGGGGAAATGCCGACACCGACGAGGAGACCGATGTACCGGAATCGGAACCGACGGGAGCGACCGACGAGGGACCGAGCCAAGCTTCTACGGCGACGACAAGAAGGAAGCAACAACCGCGTGGTTGGCGGTCTAAGGTATGGAATTTATTTGACTTAGAAATGGATAAAAATAATCCCGCCGCAGGTATCGCTTATTGCAAAATGTGCTGCCAGCCCTACTCGATTAAGACCGGAACGAATCAAGGTGGGACGGGCTCGATGAAAAAACACCTACAAAGGGCGCATAATTTCTGGGACGATCTAGAGCCGGTAGGAACCGAACCCCGACAACAACAAATAAACGTAAGTACGGGTAAGAATTTTGTTATTACTAGGGATATTTCTAAAAAAGCATTAGTTAAATTTCGTAGTAATGTGTGAAGAACCCTTTTGCATTGCGGAAAGTGAAGGGTTTATCGAATTTACGAGTATGATACAACCCGGATTTCATAACGTGACCCGTAAAATCCTTAGGAAATATGTCTTAGAAACTTTTAAGGAATATCAGTGTACTTAATTAGTCATTTAGCCAACATTTCGTGTAGGATTAGTTTAACTACCGATATTTGGACTAACATTACGTCGCAATCTATTTAGGTCACCGCCCATTGGATAGATGAAACATGGACCATGCAAAAACGTATTCTTTCCCTAGATCCCCTAGATTCGCAACATAACGCCACTACGATATCGAACTATGTGTTGAATGTCGTTAATAAATATTGTATTCAAGATAAAATTATGTCTATCACCTTAGATAATGCTAGCGCGAACAACGTAGCGATAGGGATCTTTCGTAGGCATCTTAGGTTACCCTTAGACGGCAAATTATTTCATGCTCGGTGCGCTTGCCATATTATTAACTTGTGTGTGCAATGTGCTTTTGACGAAATTTTGAGAGATATTGTAGAAAAGTTTAAGGTAATAGGTAAGTTACTTCGGCAACGCCGTTAAGGAACGTCGTGGAAGCAAACTGTCCTTGCCGCCGGCCTCACGTACAAGAAGTTTTCGTTGCCAGTCCCGACTAGGTGGAACTCGTTGTACCACCTCCTCAGCACCTTCATGCGCTACAAAGACTTGTTGACGCCTTTTTGGAACGAGATCGTAGTCGGCAACACCTCCAGGTATGAATTACGACAACTTGATTGGGATATTGTAGGTTTGGTCGTGTTCATACTTGAAGTGTTCGCCGAGGCTACGGAGAAATTTTTCGGAGTTCACTACCCGACGTCCCCATTATCGTCCCGAACCTCTTCGCGATGTGCTACAAGTTCGTGGAGTATCGCAACAGTCCATACTTGGGTGGTTTCATCCAAAACATGGAGCAAAAGTTCAGGAAGTATTTGGAAATCATCCCAATAGTACACGGTTTGTCGGCCTTAGTCGACCCTAGTTGCGGTGTTGATACATTTGATATTTTTTCGATTATTATGCTCAATTTCTTGAAAAGAAAGTGGACGACAAAAAGGTCAATTCACGATTCTCTCCAAGAACTTTTTTTATTTATGCAGCTGAGCAGGGACACAGTGTGGAGCAACCCGTACCAGCGAGCAAAGCCGGTTCGTCGGGATGAGGCGGCGGCGCAATGGGACTACTACGAAGATTGAAGGCACAAAAGACGAAGAGCAAAACGCGTGCGACAGGGTCGAACACGAATGAGATCCAGCTCTACCTGAGCCACAACTCCAGACTCCTGAAGACTTCGACGTGCCTGGTGGAAGTCAAACGCGACTCTTTATCCGACCCTCTCCACGTCGCTCTAGACGTTTTAGCTAGGGGTGAGCAAAAATATCCGGAAACCGGATTCCGATCCGGTATCCGATTTTCAAAACCCGGAAAAACGGATATCCGGTTTTAAAAACCGGATTGGATACGGATAGTGGTTTGTCTAAAATCCGGATATCCGGTATCCGGTTTTATATTTAAAAAAATAAAATAAAAAAATAGTCCAAAAAGAAAATGAAGGTCCAAAAAGGAAAAAAAATCATCAAGTAGAATATTTAAATTTATATTATTTTATAATTGCAAAAAACTTTGTTAGAAATTGAGATAAAAATAAAACATAAAAACATCAAGATGCAAGTAAAAAATTAATGTGAATTTGTGGTATTGTGTTTATTATTTATTATGTAATTTTGAATCATAATTTACATATGTGTGAATTATTATTTGTAAAAATTCTTGTATTAAAAATATACTTTTTTTATTGTGATAAGAAATAAAAAATATGATTTTGAAAAGAAAATAATAAAAAATATAAGAAAAACAAATTTGAAACCGGATGCGGATATCCGGTAAAAATATCCGAATAAACCGGATATCCGATTTTCGGATATCCGATTAAAAACGGAGCGGATACGGATATCATTTTTTTGATATCCGAAAATCCGAATTTCGGATATCCGAAAAACCGGATATCCGATTTTGCTCATCCCTAGTTTTAGCCGTGCAAGCGTCTAGCGTCGCCTCCGAGTCCGCCTTCTCTACTTCCGGGCGAATTATCGGCGACAGACGCGCGAGCCTTAACCCGACTTCCCTCGCAATGTTAACATTATTGAAGGATTGTTATTTGGCCGAATCGAAGAACCGACGGGAGAACGCCATCGACGAGTTCCGTTCTTTCAGTTCGGACGAAGACGAAGAGGCCTCTAACATAGTTTTAGTTAATAGTCAAGTCGAATAAATTGTGCTTTTTATTTCGAATATTTTTTCCTTTTTTGTAATTTTTAGGTATTTTTTTCTTTCTTTTATGTTTTTGTTTGTATTTTTTAGGTAGTTTTTTTTTATTTTTTGTAATTTTCTTATTTTTTTTATAAATTTTTTGGATATTTTCTAAAGAATTTTTTCAAAAAAAAAAATTAAATGGGCCGGTTCCGGTTCAGGCCCGGGGGTTCTAAGTGTGGTTCTGAGCCGGTCCCGGAAAAATGGTCCCGGAACCAGAACCGGAACCGGTTGAACCGGAACCGGTAGAACCGGCCCAATCCGGCCCAAAGCCCAGGTCTACAATAGAGTAATAATATCGGAAAGGCAAAACGTGCGTAGATCGAAGTACATGTTTTGAGCTTTTATCTCATCTAGATTTCTGATCACGAAAGCAAGAAGGGCCAAATGGCAATTATTTAATTGAAAATAATAGTGTTGTAGCAATTGGTAGTATGAAGTAAAATTAATTTAAGAGTAAACGGCAAATTTGGTGCTTAAATTATGTCATTGTCTCACTGTTGGTGCTCAAACTTTCAAATGTGCCATTTTAGTTCTTAAACTATGCATAACCTTTCAATTTCGGTTCTTTTGACCTGTTCGATCATATTTTAACCAATTAATAGAATTCACTAAAGGGTATTTTTGTCTTTTATGGATTTTGTAGTGAGAAATAGTAGAATAAAAACAAAAAAAATCATCGCTTGAAATAAAGCTTGGTAACATACGCTCACTGAAAATCTCAACATCACCATTGATATCGAAATCGAAAGTTCTTCGAGGCCGAGCTCGAAACCCAATGCAGCTTAAGGCACGCAAATATCGTAAACCTTTTCGGTTACTGCGCCGAAATGGGGGAAAGACTCTTGGTCTACGAGCTAATGCCCCACGATTGCTCCACGATCACCTCCACGGCGGCCTCTCCGCCATAAATTGGAGCCTACGGCTCAGAATCGCGGCGCAGGGCGGCGAGGGGGCTCGAGTATCTCCACGGAGAAATCGCGCCTCCCATCGTCCACCTCGGCGTGAGGAGGCTCGAAGGTACTCCTCGACGCCGATTGGGCAGCGCAGATCTCCGTTTTCGGGCTTCTGAAGCCCGACGAGAGGGACGCCTCCGCCGCCGACGATGACGTGTACGGATTTGGGGTGGTGCTGCTTGAGATTTTGAGCGGGAGGAAACCCTACGACACCGATTTCATCCCTTCGACATAGTTGAGTCGGCACTACCGAAGATCAGACAAGGAAGAGTGGGCCGTTGATCGACTCGCTGTGTTGCTCTGCCGCGAAACGTCGAGCCTCTGCTGAAGCTCGCCGAGATTGCTGAGTTGGTGATCGATCGTTTCTGTCCAAAGATCTCTATATGTTTAAGTTTTTTGTTTCTCATTCTAGTAAATGACTTTTTTACCCCTAGTTTTTTTGCCACCGGTTGGTTAACGGTGAATTTGATGAAAAGAACCGAAAATGAAAGGTTTTGCATAGTTTAAGAACTAAAAAGGCACAATTGAAACTTTGAGCACCAACAGTGAGACACTGGTATAGTTTAAGCACTAAATCTGTCGTTTACTCTAATAGAACGAAAACTGAAGAAGAAAAAGAACGAAATTAGAAAACGGATCGGAATCAAATCGAACCGATCCTCCCCCAATTAATGTTTTCTTCTTTCGTCCTAAATTCTAAACCATTCATATTCTCGCCATGATGACAGCGTAATGCAGTTGTATGCCTTCTTTTAGCTTCGAAGATTAGCTCCGCGAATATAGTCGATGAAATTGGAATTGTGATCGTTGAATTGCCGCCTATTCGAATTGCTAGTTTTCGCAATTCACGAACTTAATTATTTATGCTGTAAGTTCCTTTTGATCCTCCTTGATCAGTAGATGAAGATCGCATTGACTTCTGGGGAGAGAAATTGAGTAAAGACTTTAAACCGAGAAATGGGGGCTTCTCCGGCGAAATTCCTGTTCGGTTTCTTATTTGTCTCCATTGGATTATGGATCATGTTCATGTAAGTTAATGACTTTGGTCAAGATAATGAAATTCGTTTTGTGTTTGCAAAATACCTGCGGTGTACTTCTTATTGTGTTGAATTGGAGATGATACCTATTGCACCGGCCTGTATTTGATGAGATCACTGTGGTCTGTTCCTTGCTGACTAAAAACTGAGTAGAGCCAAATGGTCATTGTGTATATGGCGACTTAGGGTTTTGCATTTCTGTCTAGTTGTTTTTCTTTTGGATGTTTGTTATTCGATAGGGTTAAGATGAACTCTTTTTTGGTATGGTACAGTACAATGTCAACTCATCCGATTGTATTTTGGCATATTTGGCGGTTTGACTTTGACCTCTACTACTCTTAGCGTTTGACGGACGCGTATCTACATTTATTATGCGTAATAGATTACGGATCTCAAGGATGATTTGCAGTTTCCATTTTTAACTACTTTGACTACGACAACTTGTGCCGCATTAAGTCTTATGCTGGTCCTGGCATTCATGAGTTTATGAATTTTTGGTGTGGTGGTAGTGTATCACATCCTCATCTTACTATCTCCAATGGCGGGGCTGAAGCGATTATAAGATATTCGAAAAATTAACCCTTGTTGAAACCCAAAAAGGCCTAGAATTCAATCAGACTTCTGAATCAAGATTAATAAAATGCTGGAGATGCCTCTGTGGGTAAACATATGCTACCTGACCGAGTATTACCCTCCTCAATTGGATGCTTGATATAATACGCGTAAAATAAATATATTTTGTTGGAGTTAGATTCTGTAAATTTGTTGTCTTAGGCAAAATTCAGAAACAATAATTTAATGTTTAAATACAGTGGAAATTCTGACACATGCGTACTTGAGCATTGATATTATCGATAAATATTTCAGCTGCTTCAAGTTATCTGATGAAAAGATGAAATGTTGAAGTTTTGGATGTGTGTGTGTTTTGGAGTATAAGTACAGCAGGAATCTGGAAATTATGATGTTGTTAAGAATTAATTTGACGATAACCCTCTATCTAGGAGTTGCTAGAATGATACTTGAGTTCCGTTTATTACCCACTGAAAGAATGAAATTTAGAAGCCTATGATATCCGTGAGAATTAATGTTTAATGATAACCTGTCTAACCGCTTCCGTTAAGTTATACATATTTTTTATTGATCAACCCTGTGAATATGAAATGCTGGAGGAGATGCTTGTTGATTGCATGGTAGATTATTGCTTAATTTTTGCTCAATGTATCAATAGTTTGTATTGTGCATTCTCACTTTTTACTGTATCCACTGCTAATGAGCTCATTTCCGAATTACAGAAACATTTGACGTAGTTTACTAACTGTGATGCTTCCTGCATTAGGTTTGCTTCCAGACTGGTGGCTTGGATCCTCAGTCGAGTACTGGGAGCATCAGTTGGATTTCGAATTGGCGGATGGAAATGCTTGAGAGACATTGTTCTAAAGTTCAATAAAGTATATCGTTAGCTTTATAGTAGTTGATTGTACCTTAGACTTTCTAGGCCCTTCCATATGCATGAAAGAAACTTAATACTTAAGTATGTTACATAAATGACCGATGTATGATTCAATTGATGTTTAGGTTTGTCAATGATAGTAATCAGAAGAATAACAGCCTGTAATTGTATGTGATTATCACGATAATGTTGTCTGAACTTGCTGAACATATTAAGGTGTGAAGTTTCTTTGTAGGTGTTGTGACAGTTCGATTAATTTATGTGTAATGGCTTGCTGGTACCTGGCAACTTTGTTTCTACTGCATATGAACTTGCTTGGGGATAGAAGTATTTATGTGCATCCTCCCTGCTTAGTTTCATGTCATGCCCTGTCTTATTGTTAATTTGTGAATATTGTGACTTCTTTCCTAGTATAAATAGTCATTTCATTGAACTTCAGTGTAAGGAAACGACTACATGTTTTTCAATGGCTCTTACTTTTTCAGGGTGCTATTGAATCTGTATCTGTCGGTGAAATCAGATTGAGTGTGCGGCAGTCCTTAGTGAAGCTTGGGGTTGGATTCTTTTCCAGGGATCCTAAACTGCAAGTGCTAATCTGTGACTTAGAAGTTGTCCTGAGGTCTTCTCAGAATAGCTCTAGCAAAAGCAAAACCAGACCGAGGAAGACCCACAGCTCTAGTAGAGGAAAGTGGATGGTTGTGGCAAATGCAGCTAAATTTCTGTCGATTCATGTGACTGACTTTGTTCTTAGGGTAAGAAGAGTAAACGGTTCTCTGAATTTGGTATAAGTTAATAAGTTGTCGCTATTGTTCATCTGCATCATATATTTTGCTTGCATATACATGATAGGCTGGTTGGAAGTAACACTCAAATATATGAGACGCCATGGACTTTACTTTGAAAGGTCATGATACAGTGATCACATGTATAAAAAAGAATATTAAGTGCACTTGATGTTTAGTCGTGTTTTTTCATGGTTTTTTAACTACTGAAAGTAATTTGGTATCCTATACATTAAAGCTGATTTATAAGTTGTTGCTTTCTGTTTATCACTTATCTGCTCTTTTTGGTTGAATATTGACCTGTGTTGGTTTGATTGATGAGTAATGTATAAGTTATATATTGCAATGATGCAGACCCCGAAAGTTGCAGTGGATGTTAAGGAAGTTAGAGTGGAAGTATCTAAATATGGTGGATCTGAGCATAACTTGTTCGTGAAACTGCAACTTCTTCCAATTAATGTTCATGTAGTTAAATCCCTTGCACGATCTGATCAGATGGTAACTTCTGGGGTATCTGCCTCTGCTTTCCAGTCAGATGTGATATGTTCTCCTTTCAGCTGTGAAGAATTGTCTTTCCTATGTGAATTAGGCCACAACAGGTTGGTATCTGTTCTCGTTTACTTTCCTTTGATGATCTTGTACTTGTTGATAGAAATGAGCTTGAGCGTGTGTCTTTTGTTCATTAAGTGTTAGGAATCAACTTATAAGCTGGATGGTTGATTAGAGATTGTCATGTTTCTGAGGGATCTCTGATTTGGAATAATTACGATCTGCATGGTTAATTATTTTTTCAGTCCCGTGGCATTATGAGGACAGAGAATTTAGGGTTTTACGAACAATAGCTTTCAAATTAAGCATTTAGGGACATTATACGCCGGAACCCAAGATTTTGTCCCAAAATTACTTGATTGAAAGTTATTTCCATATAATACAAACCCTAAATTTGCCGGTCCTAAAGGCTAAAATTATATGCTGGAAGCCTAATGAGTCAAAATCAACGGTTCCGGCGTATATTTTATTTTAACTTAAAGGTCATTATCCCTGTAATGTCAACCCCTAAATTCGTTGTCCTTATAATGCCTCCCCCCTAAGTTATGGGACAAAATATTTAAGCCGTGATCTGCATGACCATTATGTTCTGGTCCTAGTGTTGACAAGCATATTTCGTTATCCATAAGTGGCTTAACATTCTGCTATGCATCTCCACTGATTGAAGATCATGTATAACAAAGAAGTATGTTCAAGGAGTTGCATTTCCAACAACTAATGGAAATATGTCTTGGTAAAAGCCGAGAGATTTATTCACGTCTCGTATAACCCCATAAACAGTGGGGGTAATTATGGTTATTTCTGTTCCAAAGCTCTCCGAAAACTGGTGCAAAAATATTTAATGGGAAATTGATGAACTCAGCGTAGAGCTGCTAGTTGGTGTCTTAGCTCGAAATACATATTAATATTGTGCAGGGAAACAGGTGTTGTTGTAAGGGAGTTGGATGTTACAACTGGAGAAGTGCATGTAAATGTCGATGAAAACCTCCTTCTGAAAGAAAAAGGATTAGCTGATGCAACTCTCCATAATCCAACAAACAAGGATCTAGTATCTGCTAAGAAAAAGCAGGGTAATCAAGCATGGATTGGTTTATCAAAGTACAGTTTCATACTCCCTGAAAAGGTTGGTTTACGTACACTTTCCTGAAATATCTTTGCTGCTTCTTGTTTCTTGGGCAGTAATATCGTAGAGCTTGATGCAATAGCCTCATCTAGTTATTTGAATCTCCTGGTTGCTTCTTTGCAACAGGGTCGCCTAAACATTACGATATGTGGCTTGATTCCTGATTGCTGTTGTTTTAGTACATATTTAGGTTTCATCTATCGATGATTTACATTTGCTGTAATAGGTCTCAGTCACTTTGCCTACGCTTAATGCAACGCTAACGCACCAGAGTTATGGTCTTCTGGTTGAGAATACTATTATGGGAATCCAAATGAAGTGCAGGAAATCACAATCCACTGAAGATGTTGGAGACAGTTTAAAGCTTGATGTTCAAATGGAATTCAGCGAGATCTACGTAAGCAGACACAAATTTAAGCTTGGACATATCACTGATGACCCTTTCACTAATATGGTTCATAATGTTGTAGCTGCTGAAAGAGGCTGGCATCTCCATTGTGGAGATTCTAAAACTTTATATTGTTTCATCATTTTACGTACCGCAACAGGTAATTAATTACGTATGGTTGACATACACTGGCACGTGATGCCTTATGTTTTTTATTACTTACTTTTTTTGAGATTGATTTGATGCCCAGTCTTAGAAAAATGAGGTAAACTTATATTACAGTTTTCAGAATTGTGCTGGCCTTTAATATTCTCACTTTTATCATGGTTTTATTGCCTTATAAACATCTTAATTGGTACTGTGCTTCTTTTTGTTTATTTTCGAAATGCTTACAGATTTCAACTTCTTTTAAACTTCAATATTTTATTGAAAGTTATAACTGTTCTTTCTAATATATTTAATCATGCATTACTTTTTGTTGCAGTCTAACACCCCTTTAAGATCTGAAATCGACGTCAAGCTTGGAGGCACCCAATGCAACTTACTTTTTGATAGATTAGAGCGGTGGATGCAACTTCGTACTCCTAGTAAACAAAAAAAGAAATTATTGGACCAGAGTTCTGTCAAAGAAAAATCACAACCATCTGAACAGAAATCAGTTATGTGGACATGCACCGTCTCAGCTCCTGAAATGACAGTTGTGCTTTACAGCTTGAGTGGTTCTCCAACATACCATGTAAGCTTCAATCCAAAGTACAAGCATTCGATGTTAGATGGAATAGTTCTCATGCCTAGCTTATTTATATTTGCTTTATCTATATCACCTATGAACCTACATTTTTTTGATTATTTCGTTATGATCGTACACATCTTTTCATTTTATTTCATTGAGCTCATAAGTTTTTCTTTTACAGTAAATTTTTGCAAACTCTGGCTCCTGGTTTTTGCAATTTGTCATGCACATTTATTGGCTTATTTGCTAGGTTTATATTCTGCATTGTCCATCAACCATTGGAAAGGGAATTGTATGACAGAACTGGATATTCTTTTGAGCCTTTCCTAATTGTGCTATTTCTTGCTATATATTGCTCCTGTCTTTTCTTTCCAAATCGGGAAGGAACTCCTGTATCTCTTTATAGATTGAAAATGTAATAGAACTAAGTTTATTACTCTTTAGATAATGAAGGTAGCTTCTTTGGGATTCTGCTAACTATACTTTGTAATACCATATATTTGCTGGTTAACTTAAGGCCAAAATGCCCTTTCGGTTTTTCAGTTTGAAGCTTTATAAACTTCATATTCCCACGAGGCTTTGAAGATTTTACAATCAATATTAACTGATGCGTTTTGATTATATTTAATTTTTTTTCTTCGTTTGTCTTCTAATGGTGTACATTGTTTATAAGTTAGTTGCATCTTCCTTTCTTTTTGTCTGCAGCGGTATACTAATGATAATTTTTGAAACTTTTACTCTTATATTCCACCCTTACGCGTATCATTTTGATTTTGCATATGGTGGGCAAGTGTCCTGATCTATTTTTAAAACTGCAGGTTTGCTCTCAATCTTCTCATGTTTTTGCTAACAACATATCCAGCTCGGGTACAACTCTTCATATGGAACTTGGTGAATTGAACTTTCACCCATCTGATGAATATCAACAGTGCTGGAAAGAAAGCTTGTTTGGCGTAGAAACAAATACATGTTCGTTAATGCACATAGCCAAAGCCAGTTTGGACTTGGGCAACAGAGATACAGATTCTGTTGACGATGGCATTAGGCATAAAGTGATTCTGGGTGTTGACATCACTGGTATGGGTGTCTACTTGACAGTCAGGCGTCTTGAATCGCTCATATTAACTGCTTTATCATTCAAATCCTTCCTAATGAAACTGTCTGCTTCATCTAAGAAACTCTCTGTAAGCAAAGGATCCCAATCTTCAAAGTCATCTGGTAAAGGGATTAAACTAGTGAGGCTAAGCCTTCAAAAATGCTCCTTTAATATCTGTGGGGAGTTGGGGTTGGATAACATGGTTTTTCCAGACCCAAAAAAAGTAAATTATGGATCTCAAGGTGGTAAACTAGTAGTTAGTAAATTAGTAGATGGGACTCCTCGCACGGCGCATATCATGTCTACAGCTCCTGATGAATGCAAAAAGTTTAAATACTCTGTATCTCTTGATATATCCCACTTCAACCTTTGCATGAACAAGGAGAAAAAATCAGTACAGTTGGAGCTTGAAAGAGCAAGATCTGTCTATCAGGAATTTTGTGATGACAATAATCCTGGGACGAAAGTATCCTTGCTTGACATGCAGAATGCGAAACTTGTCAGGCGATCAGGCGGTCTTAAAGAAGTTGATGTCTGCTCTCTCTTTAGTGCCACAGACATAACTCTGAGGTGGGAACCTGATGTACATATAGCACTGTTTGAACTCGGACTGCACTTGAAATCGCTGGTTCAGTCTCAGAAGCTTGATAAAGGGGAGAGTATGTCAGTACCAGATCATGAAATTAATGAAGAAGTATTGGTTGAATCATTGCGGTTCAACAAGAAAAGAGAATCCATTTTTGCTGTTGATATCGAGATGCTTAAAATATCTGCTGAAATTGGGGATGGGATTGAAACCTTAGTCCAGGTCCAGTCCATCTTTTCTGAAAATGCTCGTATCGGAGTTCTGCTTGAGGGCCTCATCCTCCATTTAAATGAAGCTAAAGTTTTTAAAAGCAGCAGAATGCAAATATCTAGGGTCCCTAATGTCTCTGGCAGTTCTATGGATTCAAAATCTGAGAAAGCTACTACCTGGGATTGGGTAATTCAAGCCCCTGACGTGCATATATGTATGCCCTTTAGGTTGCAGTTGCGAGCAATAGATGACTCGGTGGAGGAAATGCTGAGAGCTTTAAAGATTATAACGTCTGCTATGGCTAGTAACATATTTCCTAATAAGGAGCATTCCAAAACTAAAAGGGTTAGTTCGTCAAGAATTGGATGCATTAAGTTTAGCATACGGAATCTAACAGCTGATATAGAGGACGAACCTATTCAGGGTTGGCTCGATGAGCACTACCGTCTTTTGAAGAATGAAGCTCGTGAGTCAGCTGTGAGATTAGATTTTCTTGATAAATTTATTTCGACTGCTGGTCAATGCCAGGCTGTTGGTGAATCAAATGATTCTCGTGAAGGAAAAATTAGCTTTAATGGGGAAGAAATCGATTTTCAAGATGCTTCGTCTGTCCAGAGGTTGCGTGATGAAATATATCGACAGTCATTTCGATCGTATTACAAGGCATGTCAGAATCTTGTACCATCTGAAGGATCTGGGGCCTGTAAAGATGGTTTCCAAGCTGGCTTCAGGCCTAGCACTTCCAGAACTTCTCTGTTCTCAATTTCTGCAAAAGACTTAGGTATTACCTTGACAAAGATTGAGGGTGGTGATGCTGGGATGATTGAAGTTTTGCAGAAGCTTGATCCAGTATGTCGTGCACATAACATACCATTTTCGAGGTTGTATGGTGCAAATATCACTTTGCATGCAGCTTCCATCGCCGTTCAGATAAGGGACTACACATATCCAATTTTTGTAGCAACTTCAGGTCGATCTGAAGGACGTCTTGTGCTTGCTCAACAGGTTCGACTTTATGTTCGGACTCTCAGTGCTTATGTCATCAGTATGGACCACTTCCATGCGATTGGTGATATTGAATAGTTTTTTCCTTTGATTGGTGATATTGAGATTTTTTCGGCAAGTTGCTTGTCATATTGGTTACATCAAGTCCACCTAATATCTAATGAAATTAATTTTGCATCAAGTTGTCCTGGTTTTGCCAGGCGATCTAATATGTAGACGTTGCAGGGTAACTTGGCTATTTGAGTATTGAGTTTTGAAACGTCATTGTTGCTATATAACGTACATGTTTTGCTTATAATATATGGCGTGCTGATATGAGTTTTGGTCCTCATACTTTTCCATGCGTCTTCTTTACAATTTTGATTGCAGGCTACCTGTTTCCAACCCCAAATTCACCAAACTATTTATATTGGAAGGTGGAGAAAAATACGTGTGCTTCGCTCGGCTACTGGCACAACTCCACCAGTAAAAACATACTGCGACTTGCCCATACATTTTCAGAAGGGAGAAATGTGCTTTGGTACTGGTTTTGAGCCATCCTTTGCTGATATAAGCTACGCTTTTACTGTGGCTCTCCGTAGAGCAACTCTTAACGTTAGGAATCCAAATCCAGTTGTTCAGCCCCCTAAAAAGGAAAAAAGTTTGCCTTGGTGGGATGAAATGAGAAACTACATTCATGGGCAAACTACTTTATATTTTTCAGAAACAAGATGGCAGATTCTTGCAACAACTGATCCCTATGAGAACATGGACAAACTTCAAATTGTTACGGGTTATATGGAGTTACAACAATCAGATGGACGAGTCTATGTTTCTGCTAAAGATTTTAAAATATTTATTAGCAGTTTAGAGAGCGTACTGAAGAACCGTAGTTTAAAGCAATGCTCTGGGCTTTCTGGACCTTTTCTTGAGGCTCCCGTTTTTGCTCTTGAAGTCTTGATGGAATGGGAGTGTGAGTCTGGGCAACCTCTAAATCACTATCTTTTCGCCCTTCCCAAGGAAGGTGGACCTCGTGAAAAGGTTTACGGTCCCTTTAGATCAACTTCTCTTTCATTGCGGTGGGATTTCTCCTTGAGGCCTTCTCATTCTTCTCGAAATGACCATCCAGCATCGTCTTCTGTTAGTCATCCCATTCAAGGTGGAGTATCTGATAATCCATTGAGATCAGATAATCAACTGTTTAAGTCACCAACCTTGAATCTTGGTCATCATGACTTGGCATGGATCCTAAAATTTTGGAACCTAAATTACACCCCTCCTCATAAGTTGCGGAGTTTTTCCAGGTGGCCGCGATTTGGGATTCCTAGAATACCGAGATCAGGGAATCTGTCAATGGACAAGGTAATGACGGAATTCATGTTCCGAATTGATGCCACACCTTCATGCATTAGGCACATCCCTTTACATGACGACGACCCGGCAAAAGGATTGATGTTTAAGTTGACAAAACTGAAATACGAACTCTATTACAGTCGCGGTAGACAAAAATATACATTTGAATCCCAAAGGGATCCTCTCGATCTTGTGTATCAAGGTGTTGACCTTCACATGCCTAATGCTTACTTAAATAAGGAAGATTGTCCAACGGATGCGAAAATGATGACCAGGAAGCAATCTCATTCTGCATTGGTGGATAGGGTCATGAGTGATAAAATGAGCTCCAGAAATAACAGTGCAGAAAGGAATCGTGATGATGGGTTTCTGTTTACATCAGATTATTTCACAATCCGCAGGCAATCCCCTAAGGCTGACCCAGCAAGATTATTAGCATGGCAAGAAGCTGGAAGAAGAGATCTTGAGATAACATATGTCAGATCTGAATTCGAAAATGGGAGTGAAAGCGATGAGCATACAAGGTCTGACCCAAGTGATGATGACGGCTATAATATTGTTATTGCTGACAATTGTCAGCGGATATTCGTGTATGGACTAAAGCTTCTGTGGACACTCGAAAATAGAGATGCTGTTTGGTCATGGGTAGGTGGAATATCAAAGGCATTTGAACCCCCGAAACCTTCTCCTTCTCGCCAATATGCTCAGAGCAAACTGTTGGAGGAAAAAAATGTCACCTGTCCTGAAGTTCACAAAAATGATGACCAGAAGGTCCCTCCTGCAAAAGACGCTGCAAGTTCTTCCATGCATAGTGTGGGGACTGTTGCAGAATAGGATATAAAATATTATAATATTTATTAGTGGGTTACTTTATTAGTGGGTTTTCTTTACTTTATTAGTGGTTGCTAGTTCCTAGTTTTACTCCCTAAGTTAAGGATGAAATCACGTATTGCTGTACTTGATAGTGCTGTGTAAATGTACTATATATATAGTACTTGAACATAATGGAAACATATCTTCGACAGATCCTCACCTCACTAAACCATATGGTATCAGAGCCTCTTGCAAGGTCTCAAATAAATCAGCAACCTTCATAGTTGTTAACCTTGGTATTTTACAGCCTTAATTGCTGTACAAATGTCGACTGAATCAACTATTACCAGCCCAAAAAACCCTGAAGACTCCAATAATCCTCAGAAAATTGGAGACCTACAAAACCTTCGATCCACCTACAGACTCAATGGAAAAAACTACTTGAAGTGGTCTCAGTTTATTCGCACATATCTTAAAGGTAAAGGAAGACTCAAACATCTTCTTGAAAAAGGCCCCAAGTCTGATGATCCTAAGTTTGAGGCATGGGATGAAGAAGATTCCATGATTATGTCTTGGTTATGGGAATCCATGGATCCACAGATAAGTGATACATGCATGTTCCTGTCCAGCTCCAAGCAGATCTGGGAATATGTTAGTCGAACCTATTCAAAGGCACGTGATGCTGCACAGGCATACGAAATCAAGGTCAAGACGGCTGCGACAAAGCAAGGGGACAAAACGGTCACTGAATATGCTAATTTACTCCAGAACCTATGGCAAGAACTTGATCACTATCGGACATTTGAGATGAAGTGTACGGAGGATGCCAAAACCTTAAAAAGGTTTATTGAAAAGGATCGAACATATGATTTCCTAGCAGGCCTAAATCCCGAGTTCGACCAAGTACGGGTCCAAATATTGGGAAAAGAAGATATACCTTCTTTGGAAGAAACAATTGCCTTGGTTCGAGGAGAAGAAAGCCGAAGATCAGTCATGCTTGAATCCCAGTCAACCGACGGGACTGCCATGGTTGCAAAGTCAGACTTGCCAAAGGTATCAAACAAAGAAACTCGAGGAAAGGGAAACAAGGATGATTTATGGTGTGATCACTGTCGGAAGCCGAGACACACTAGAGAAACTTGTTGGAAAATACATGGCAAACCATCAAGCAGAGAATGGGGAAATCGAGGAAATCAACAAAGATCTCACGCGAATATAACAGAAAGCTCCAACATAGAGGAAAGCAAAGATGGTGGGAGATTCAATAGTGAGGAAGTTGCTTGTCTAAGGAGCTTGCTTCAGTCCCTCCGGAAGCCCACTTCTGCAAACTGTTCATTGACTCCGTCAGGTAATCTTTCATTCTCTAGATGTTCAAAAGCCTCAGAAACAGTCCCCGACCACTCTTGGATTTTAGACTCAGGTGCCACCGACCATATGACTCCTACATTTAGCCTATTTCGTTCTTACACTCCTTGTCCTAGCAGCAGGAAAATTATTGTTGCCAATGGGTCTCTAGCCACTGTCGCAGGGATTGGAAATATTTCACTTTTACCAGGCCTCTTACTCAAAGATGTCTTACATGTCCCAAAATTATCTACTAGTCTTATTTCTGTAAAAAGACTAACCGATGACCTCAAATGTTTTGCCACCTTCTTTCCCTCGCATTGTACTATTCAGGAACAGGGGTCGAGGAGGAGGATTGGACTTGCTGAAGAAAGGGACGGTCTCTACCATATGAAGCCACATAATACACCTCAGAGTAACTCACCTACTTCTTATTTGAGTATATCCAATAGAGACTCCATTTGGTTATATCACAAGCGTCTAGGACATCCCTCCTTTACCTCTTTAAAAGTCATGTTTCCAAAGCTTTTTTATGGTTTAGATATTGCTGATTTTCAGTGTGAAATATGTAGCATGGCTAAACACACTCGTATTCCATTTCCCATTAGCAATAAAAGGTCTTCTTCACCTTTTCAGTTGATTCATAGTGATATTTGGGGGCCCTCCTCTATCCCAAACATCTCTGGAACAAGATGGTTTGTCACTTTTATAGATGATTGCACCCGAGTCACATGGATATTCCTTCTAAAACAAAAATCCGAAGTCAGCCTCATTATACCTCAGTTTCATCACATGGTGCAAAATCAATTTGGAGCCAAAATAAAAATGTTCCGAACCGACAATGCCAAAGACTATTTCAATAATACTTTGTCCGCCTACTTTCAGTCGCATGGCATCATACATGAATCATCTTGTGTCTACACACCCCAACAAAATGGGGTGGCTGAAAGAAAAAATAGGCATTTACTTGAAACTGTCCGAACCTTACTCCTTCAGAATAATGTTCCAAAAAATTATTGGGGCGAAGCTGTTTTGAATGCTGCTTATATGATAAACAGGTTACCTTCAAGAGTTCTTGGCAACAAGAGTCCTGTTGCAATTCTAAGTGATTTTTATCCACATTTTAAGACTTCCAATGGCCTGACTCCTCGAATCTTTGGGTGTACTGCTTTTGTTCATGTTCATAGCCATCTAAGAGGGAAGCTAGATCCTAGAGCCATTAAGTGTGTGTTCATTGGGTATTCGAACACACAAAAGGGGTACAAATGCTATGATCCTAAGTCAAGGAAAACATATATCTCATCTGATGTCACATTCTCAGAAAACAAACCATATTTTTCAGAGTCCTATCTTCAGGGGGAGAATACTGCCAAGGAAGATAGTATTGAACCCTTAAAAGATCTTGATATACCTCAATATTTGCCTAGACCAGCACCTCAGCCACATCCCGAGTCAGCCCAAAGTCCCGAGTCAGCCCAAAGTGAGCAGCCCCAACCTGAATCAGCCCAAAGTGAGCAGCCCCAGCCTGAGTCAACCCAAACTGAGCAGCCTCCTATGAGTTCTGATCAATTTCCAAGGTTTCCTCAAGTTTATTCCAGAAGAAAGACCGCCCCTGCTCAAACACAAGTCCATGACTCCACCTCAGCACCTCCTGTGGAATCTGGTCCAACTGAAGAAAACCTATTGAGTTCTGATATAGTTGAACAACCAGATGATTCAAACCTTCCTATTGCTGTTCGAAAAGGTACTCGAAATTGTACTAAACATCCTGTTTATCCTTTATCTCACTATATTTGTCTAAAAACCTGTTCCCCCAGCCACAGAAAATTCATGATGAGCCTTAATACTATTGTTATACCTAACACTGTTTCTGAGGCTATGACAAAAAGAGAGTGGAAGGATGCTATGAAGGAGGAAATAACAGCACTTGAGAAGAACAAAACATGGGAGATTGTTGATAGGCCAAAAGGGAAGAATATAGTTGATTGCAAATGGATATTCACCGTGAAGTACAAAGCTGATGGGACACTTGAAAGACACAAAGCTAGATTGGTCGCAAAAGGGTACACTCAAACGTATGGTGTAGATTACCAAGAAACGTTTGCTCCGGTGGCCAAGATGAATACGGTACGGGTCCTAATTTCTTTAGCTGCTAATTATGATTGGCCCCTCTTGCAGTACGATGTGAAGAATGCCTTTCTCCATGGGGATTTGAAAGAGGAGATATTTATGAGAATTCCACCAGGATTTGCAAGAGAAACTGACGGGAAAGTATGCAGATTAAGAAAGGCTCTATACGGACTGAAGCAATCTCCTCGAGCATGGTTTGGGAGATTTACTGATGTGATGAAGAAATCGGGATATAAACAAAGTCAAGGAGACCATACTTTGTTCACTAAACACTCGATCGATGGGAAGGTTACAGCGCTCCTAGTTTATGTGGATGACATTATAGTTACCGGAAATGATCACAAGGAAAGGAATGAACTTAGGCACAGACTTGCGCACGAGTTTGAAATAAAAGAACTAGGAAAGCTCAAGTATTTCCTTGGAATTGAAGTTGCTTATTCTTCACATGGCATCTTCATATCTCAACAGAAGTATGTAGCTGATCTTTTAAAGGAAACAGGGAAGATTGGGTGCAAACCAGCCTCAAGTCCGATGGATACAAACCAGAAACTAGGAGCTGCAAAAGAAGAACCAGCTGTGGACAAGCACATGTATCAAAGGCTGGTTGGAAGACTCATCTACTTGGCTCATACTCGGCCCGATATAGCCTATCCTGTTAGTGTGATCAGCCAATTTATGCATGATCCTAGAGAACCTCATCTACAAGCAGCATATAGGGTGTTGCATTACCTGAAAGGCACACCTGGGAATGGACTATTGTTCAGAAGAGGTAATAGGACAACTATAGAAGCATATACTGATGCAGATTATGGTGGGTCACCTATCGATCGAAGGTCTACAACAGGTTATTGCACTTTTCTGGGCGGGAACCTGGTAACGTGGAGGAGTAAGAAGCAAAATGTGGTGGCAAGATCATCAGCTGAAGCAGAATTCAGAGCTCTTGCACAGGGATTATGCGAAATGCTTTGGCTAAATATCATTTTAAACGATTTGAAGATCACTAGAGAAGGTCCTATGAAACTCTATTGTGACAACAAGTCAGCGATCAACATTGCACATAACCCCGTACAACATGACCGCACCAAGCACATTGAGATTGATAAACATTTTATCAAAGAAAAGCTTGAAGACGGTCAAGTGTGTTTGACATACGTTCCATCCCAACATCAATTGGCAGATGTTCTAACGAAAGGAGTGAATGTCACAAGATTTCATGATCTCACTTCCAAGCTGGGAATGAAGAATATTTATTCCTCAGCTTGAGGGGGAGTGTTGCAGAATAGGATATAAAATATTATAATATTTATTAGTGGGTTACTTTATTAGTGGGTTTTCTTTACTTTATTAGTGGTTGCTAGTTCCTAGTTTTACTCCCTAAGTTAAGGATGAAATCACGTATTGCTGTACTTGATAGTGCTGTGTAAATGTACTATATATATAGTACTTGAACATAATGGAAACATATCTTCGACAGATCCTCACCTCACTAAACCATAGGGACCTCTGCATCCGTACCTTCTCCATCACATCCAATCAGAGGAGGAAATGCTTCCTTGAGTGCAATTGGTAATTTTAAATTGTGTACATGCCCTGGCCCTTATCTGATTGCGTGTAATGATGCACTTGGATACATTTTCGATGTATAAGTAGAGCATTCTGACATGTTTTCACATGGTGTTTTTTATCAGGTAAATGGGTAATATTTGTCGATATATTATATACTTTATAGTGTCTTCATGATTAATTTTTTCCAATTTGTAAGGTATATTGGTACAATTATCATATCCTTGTGGTACTTATTCATGTTTTGATCAGTTTCCTGGATGCTTGCATATTATGCATCTGTCAGTTATCTCTATTTCATTAACTGATTTCTTCATATTCACAATTTTTTTAATCTAGAACTCATTTTTGTCACTTTTAACAGCAAAGTTTGGCTACCCAGATGACTCTGAAGAGGGAGGGACTCGTCACTTCATGGTGAATGTGATTGAGCCGCAATTTAATCTTCATTCGGAAGAATCTAATGTAATATCGCACTTCTAGTTTTACCGTTAGATATTTGACAAAATAAAAGTTAATATGCTCTTTGAAGATTTTAAAATTAGTACACAGACCTCATGCAGTAAATTGTATGGAAACTGTGCTATAGAAATATGCTTCTGACAGAATTGTTATTTGATCAGCCTATGTCCAACACAGGGTTGGTATTGTTTGGTTAATAAAGACAAAAGATATCTTAATCTTCTTAATTTTGTCAGCCAGTTTATGTGTGACTTCATCTAGAATGTTGACCATGGCTGACCACCGTCAAACTTCTCAACCTCTTGAGCCATAATTGCATGTTTATCTTAACAAGCGACACCTACATGCACTTGTTATCATGATTAGGTAGAGTTTTCTAGCAGAGCTTTTACAAGAAAATATGTTGTTCTCGAAGAGCCAAGTATAGTTGGCAAACTTTGAACTTCTCTTATCATTCATTTCCCTCATTATATAGTACCTGATTGCCTTCTAGCTGTTTTCGGATTGAGGGATCAGTGTTGGAACTGTTAGCTCCTAAGGTCATCCCGTTTCTAGGAGTTTGAAATGTGTAATATTAATTGAGCCTCTATAAATCATGGATGATGATATGATATATGTTTGTTTGTTATGCTTACTTCAGAACATTTTGCAGGGTAGGTTTTTGCTTGCTGCTGTGAGTGGTCATGTTCTAGCTCGGTCTTTTCATTCTGTACTTCCTGTGGCCCGCGAGATGATTGAGCAAGTACTTGGTGAAGGGAAGATCCAAATTCCCGAAATGACTTGGAACCGAATGGAATTCTCTGTGATGTTGGAGCACGTGCAAGCTCATGTAGCCCCTACTGAT
This sequence comes from Craterostigma plantagineum, assembly GCA_027422505.1. Classification (NCBI taxonomy): domain Eukaryota; kingdom Viridiplantae; phylum Streptophyta; class Magnoliopsida; order Lamiales; family Linderniaceae; genus Craterostigma; species Craterostigma plantagineum. The sequence goes on along the minus strand of JAPQWV010000003.1, from coordinate 25,267,337 downwards.
GTGGATCCAGGTGCTGGACTGCAGTGGCTCCCGAAAATTCGTCGTAGCTCACCGAAAGTGAAGCGTACTGGAGCACTATTGGAGAGGGTGTTTATGCCTTGTGATATGTATTTCCGTTACACGAGACACAAAGGAGGAACTTCAGACCCGAAGGTACAGGCTGTGGAAGAAATTTCGCAAAATGTTCCTCCAATAAAAAGTTATTTGGATAGTAATCCAAGATGCTGTTTTGAAAACCAGACCTGCTACATAATGCTAACGGTGAGTTCTGATATCTTCTCTCAGGTGAAGCCCTTGAAAGAGCTGAAGTTCAATTCTCGTAATATAACAGCTACGATGACATCCAGACAGTTCCAGGTCATGCTTGATGTGTTGTCAAGCCTTCTATTTGCTCGGCTTCCAAAGTAATAACACCGACTCCAACCTCTGTCTGAAAATTGTGTACATTTATACCCATTTAAATAGTTCGTATGGCCCACGCCTAATGTGACTTCAGATGTAAAACCGGTTAGGTCTACTCTTCATGCATGAAACTACACGTTATGGTTGGAATTCATTTTCTTCATACATTGTGGCAATTTATGATTACTGTTGGTATGATTCTCCTAGGAATGTTCCGAATATGGTTCTCTTGTTTTATTGGTAAGGTATTTACAGTACAACTTGGAAAGGTTTTAAGTGTTTTTTGTTGTTGACCTCTCAGGCCTCGCAAAAGCAGTCTGTCATATTCAGCAGAAGGCGATGATGATGATGTCGAAGAAGAAGCAGACGAAATGGTCCCTGCTGGTGTTGAAGAGGTGGAATTAGCAAAAGTTCACCTTGAGCACAAAGAAAGGACAGTGCAGTTGATCCTTGATGATATAAGGAAATTGACTCAGTTTAGTGATATCTCTGGTGATCCTTATCCCGAAACAGAAACGGATTTATGGATGATAACTGGTGGAAGGTCCTCACTGGTAAGAAGGCTTATATTGACGGAAATTATTACAAATCCATAAATATGCTTTTTCGTTGCTAATAACATATGGTCGTAAGTTGTTTGAGTCTGGCAGTTGATGTACAGGAATTGCATTAATGTGTTCTTTCAGTTGAGGGATTACTAGATTTTGACAATTTTCACTCTGTAGCCACAGCTCACTAAATCTTTTGGATAGTCGATGTAGTTTTACCCACTTGGGGTACTACTTACTAGCCAGGTGGACTAGTCCATGGAATGAGGTTAAATTTTTAGAAATTCTCTTATGCTTTTCCATACCTCATGTTAGCGTTTTGAAGAAAATAATCAGTCCTGAAAATTCCTGCTCATGCATGCAATATTTTTCACTTCAGTGAGGTTCAGATTCAAACTGTTGTCTGGAGCCGCAAAATTATGTTCTCTTCCTATTTAGGACCTATGGATTTCAAATGGCAGGTTCAAACACTGAAGAAAGAGTTTGTGGCCGCGCAAAAGTCTAGAAAGGCTGCTTCCGCTTCTCTGAGGATGGCTTTGCAGAAAGCAGCGCAGCTTCGACTAATGGAAAAAGAGAAAAACAAGAGCCCTTCTTATGCCATGCGTATCTCTTTACAAATTAATAAAGTGGTATGGAGCATGCTTGTTGATGGAAAGTCTTTCGCTGAAGCCGAGATAAATGACATGGTGAGTCGCCTGTGCTATGCTTCAATGAGGTTGTCTCTTTTGTGATATTCTTAATAGCCTCTTTACCAAAAGTTAGAAAATTATACGACTTTGGCCTAAAGTGGATATCTGTTTTGGTGAAGCTTTTTGCTAAACTGTTGTACTAAGCTTATATTTTCCTATGCAGATTTATGATTTCGATAGGGATTATAACGACGGTGGCATTGCCAAATTCACAACTAAGTGCTTTGTTGTGAGAAACTGTCTTCCTAATGCCAAGTCTGACATGCTCCTTTCTGCTTGGAATCCCCCTGCTGAATGGGGGAAGTACGCACCATACTAGTTTCTTGCTTCATTCCATGCATCTAATGTTCATATCAAGTCCTTTCTGGCTAATGGTCTCTTTAATCATGGCTATTGGAAAACAAATAACTTATCTGCTGAATGTCGCTGTATGGCATGAGATTCAAATGCTTCAAAAGCAGTTGTCTGTTATAAATAGAAGTTCTGGTATCATATTTTTATGTTTCTTTGTTACAGAAAAGTTATGCTACGGGTAGATGCAAAACAAGGATTCTCAAATGAGGGAATGTCCCCTCTCGAACTATTCGAGGTAAGTTCTTTCATATTCGTTTTAAAGTACTGCTTCCATAATACCCATAGCCCTTCTGTTGAGAAATGCATTATTCGGAATGCAAATGTTGGATGATTTGGTCTAGTTCATGATTTTGTGACCAATTTTGGAACACCGTTTTAGGTGGAAATCTATCCTTTAAAGATTCATTTGACTGAGACCTTGTACAAATTGATGTGGCTCTACTTCTTCCCTGAAGAGGAACAAGACTCTCAACGGCGTCAGGTACGTTAGAAGCTATAGCTCATCAATAGAAACAAGTTGTCACTAACCCATGAAGTCAATATTGGGATTTTTCCTCTGCCCCACAGGAAGTCTGGATTTCTACCACAGCAGGTTCGAGACGCATAAAGAAAGGGACGACGGTTCATGACCCTTCTCCGTCAGGTAGTCATTCATCAAAAGACATAGAAACAATCAAGTTGAGCACCTCAACCGTTACAGCCTCGTCTGCAACAAACCAATCGATGGTTTCTGCTGATCGTCAACAAGTTAGTATCGTACAAGTTATAATTTGCTTTCCTTTTTGCTTTTCCACGTCTTACGTTGCCAAAGAAAATGTGTGTTTTTACTTTTTGGAAGTATGAGAACATGTTGATGGAGCCTGAGAAAAAGCGATAATGTAATTAAATATCTGTTGGAATAAAGGTGTGAATTGTTGAGAGTTTTAACTGATTATTATGTACTTTTCATGAATTGTTCCTTGCTCACGGGGACAAATGGATTTCTTCAGGTGTTGATGGTACAAAGTAAAAAAGCAACTATTGTTAGTGGCTCTACTCCAGAGCTAAGGCGAACATCCTCCTTCGACAGAACATGGGAAGAAAATGTAGCAGAATCTGTGGCTGATGAGCTGGTGTTTCAAGCAAACTCTTCAACGGTTATCTCGACGAAAACTGGTCCACGTAATTCTCATGAACAGCAAAATGAATCCACTAAAAATAAATCGAAAGATACTAAAAAACCTGGTCGGTCCTCTCACGAGGAAAAAAAAGCTGGAAAAGTGCCAGAAGAGAAGAGGACCAGACCTCGAAAACTGAGGGAGTTTCACAATATTAAGATCAGTCAGGTAAAATAGTTCCTGCAGAAAACTTGGAAAAAAAAAATATTTTTTGTGTCAACACATTGTATTTAACTTGCACATTCTTTATGCTTTAAGGTTGAGCTCCTAGTCACCTATGAAGGATCAAGATTTGCTGTCAGCGATCTAAGGTTGTTGATGGACACATTTCATCGTGTCGAATTTACTGGAACTTGGAGGAGATTGTTCTCACGCGTTAAGAAGCACATCATATGGGGAGTTCTAAAATCTGTCACAGGGATGCAAGTAAGTTATAGTAATGGCCCCATAATGATACCTACCATCCAAGTATATTCCTGCTGTTACGCTTCTGCCCTTTGTGCTATTTCAGGGGAAGAAATTCAAAGATAAAGCAGCACAATCAAGCAGCATGGCTGTCCCAGACAGTGATCTCAACCTAAGTGACAGCGATGGAGGAGGGTCAGCAGAGAAAAGCGATCAACAAGTTATATTGTGGCAAAAGCGTACTAACGATGGTGCTGGCGATCGGTTCGTAACATCCATACGTGGGCTTTTCAATTCTCAGCGGCGAAAGGCAACGGCCTTTGTTCTCCGTACTATGAGGGGCGAAGCAGAGAATGAGCAGCTCCATGGCGAGTGGAGCGAAAGCGAGGCTGAATTTTCCCCGTTTTCTAAACAGCTTACGATCACCAAAGCTAAAAGGCTGATTCGACGCCACACAAAGAAGTTCCGTTCTAGGGGCCAGAAAGGTTTGTGCATATCATTTATGTTTGATTGTATGCCTATTTTCTCTTTTTTTCCGTTTTGAATAGATTGATGATGTATGTATATATTTGTGCTTTAGGGTCTTCATCGTCCTTTCAGCAGAAAGATTCTTCAGTTGGTGCATCGTTATCATCTCCCAGGGAAAGGGAGAGCACACCCTTTGAGAGTGATTCCTCAAGCGGCTCTTCCCCCTACGAGGATTTTCACGATTAATAATAATGTTGTCAAATTTGCTGCATTATCCAAAATAGCAATTTCAAATATATGCTTGCTTGATATAATAGTAAACTGTATGCTCAAGGGGGTATTACATGGACAAATTTGTTATCGCTAAATAGGGACGCAAATGTTTAATAGATAAAATATACTCCCTCCGTCCCAAATCGTTTTGGACATTTTACTATATTGGGCGTCCCAAACCGTTTTGGACATTTCCTTTTATAGCAAAAAACTACCACAAACAATCAATATAATACTATTAAATATTTTTAAAAGACTTGTCAAAATATATACTTTTTCACCTTTTAATGGTACTATATTATTAAAATATTCAATTTCTTAAAAATCGTGTTATATCCAAAATGTCCAAAATCGTTTGGGACGGAGGTAGCTTAAATTTAGTTGTGTTTATTGTTTAAGAGATTTGTGAGGATTTAATAAGAATAATTAAAATAAAACTGATAAAGTTAATTACGTATGACGTATCGAATTAATTGAAGATATTCTCGGACTATAAATTATATCGAATTGATTGAAGATATGTCATAGTGTAATTATGTGATTTGATAATTCAAACATTACAAATGGCAATTATTTAACGAAAAAATTACTATTTTGAGTAAGTCGCTCTGTGTTGCATTACAATTCCTATGCCACCCCAAAATTTCTCGAAATGAAGGGCGCGCAAGCAAAATGTATTATTGATAAATAAATAAATAAAAATAACAATACTAAATCAAAAATACCAACCAAAATTCTCTCCGCACGTTTCTTTCTTCCACCTCATTTCCCCATAGATGCGACATTTTCTGATCGTACCACAACTGTGAACAAGCATTGAAAGAACTTGAAAAACAAGAAAAAGGTAAGGAAATGACTCGCTTTGATTGTTGTATTTGTCAGCTTAGCGTATGTATTTGAGCTCGGCATTTGATCCATAACTGACGATCCATATATATGTGCAATTTTCAGGTTCCTTCGTCTTTTTTTTTTTGGCTCTGATGGGATATATTGATATTAGTTAGTCATAGGTCGAATCGAACGACAAGTTGATGACGAGCGGGAACGCAGCTGACGCATCATCAAATGTGTGTACAATTTTTGCGTCCATCTGCATGTCATGTTTATTCCGTAATTTGTTGGATCAATCAATCGAAACTGATTCATTTACATTAACTTTATGTATATGTATTATTTTAGGTGGAAAGCGAGCACAAGGAGCCACCGCCACCTCCTCCACCTCCGCCGCCTGCACCAACAACACCCACTCATCATGGCGGCAATAAGGTTAATTGTTAGAATCGACTGTAATTATGTTCTCAATCCTTATTTATTATTTCGCAATTGCATTCGCTTTAGTGGGGATCCTGTAACGTATTCGTCGGGCCATATGCGTGTTGTGGTATGCAATGCTTGCATGTTCTGTATGAAGCTTCTTCGCCAAGTATTATCATAAATGATGTCTGGAATGTCTCCGCAATTTAATTTCTTGCAAATTGAGCTGATGCCTTGAACTTGAATCTGGTAGTGTGGTTTGTGCATATTTGTTTCAGTAGTTGATAGGATATTGACAATGAGAATTAGATCAATATTGTCAATGAGAATTTGATCATACTCAATATTGATCCCTAAAGTCTAACTCAATCCTGCTGTTCTTGGATATGAACGTCAGAATTCATTGTGTTGTGTGTATGTATACTAAGTCCGTTTCACAGATTTTGAGGTTTTCAGCTTTAGCTTTGACAAGTTATGTGGGGATTTCGATTCACTATCCCGTAACAAGTCTGTATCGTGATCACTGTGTTATCTATCTACAAATATGCAGTTTCCATTTAACCCGCCCTGAAAAATCATGTGATAAAAGGAAATGCATCTCTCTTTCTTGAAAAGATATCATTTATTATGTTTTGATTCTATTGAAGCAAACAGATTTATGAATGTTATACGTGATGCAGGTGTATAAAACTGGCCCTCTGTTCTTATCATCAAAAGGTTTGTGTCGTTTAATTTAATGCAAACTGTTGAAGAATAGCGAGTAGAAGCTTTAAACATCCTCCTATACAAGCGAGTCAGAGACAAGCATATTAAGTTGAAGTGTATCCTTGTTCTACATTGTCGCAAATGTTGTCTCCTGAAGTTCTTGAGCCAATATGCAGGCATTGGATGGACATCATGGAAGAAGAGATGGTTTATTTTAACTCATACGTCCTTAGTCTTCTACAGGAGTGATCCAGTAAGTTGTGCTCTCTCTCTCTCTCTCTCTCTCTCTCTCTCTCTCTCTCTCTCTCTCTCTCTCTCTCTCTCTCTCTCTCTCTCGAGCCTTCCTTATTACATTCATTCCAATGATATACTTCTAAGACCCCTTTCAAATTGGTAGGTTCTAAATTCTTCTAGTTCCCTAGTTGAGGATTTTGCTAGGATCGTTGCATTTTTGCTATGCAACCTTGCACGCGGCATTGATTTATGAAGAGGACTGCACAATTTGAAATTATCACAGTATGAATTACAGTAATTAGCTTTACTAAGGATTAACTGTACTTTCTTACGGTTTATTACGATTCATAGTTCACTTATGGAACCATTTAAAAATAGGAAACTGAGATAACATGGCAAATCTTCCCAAAATTAACTGTTGATGTTACATATTTACGTCGTGTAGTTTCCTACCAAAGTCATATTTCAACATTATTATTCATCCTTTGGTCAGAGTGTAGTGCCCCAAAAAGGAAGTGAAGTCAATTTAACTCTAGGAGGCATAGATCTCAACAGTTCAGGCAGGTTGGTCTCTCAACCATTTATCTTCTTCAATTAGTGAAGTAATATTTCTATCAAATCACATATGTTCCTAACGGTATTGATTTAAATTCCAGTGTCGTAGTTAAGGAAGCAAAGAAACTGCTAACAGTTCTCTTCACGGATGGTCGTGATGGACGCGCTTTTACTCTCAAGGTCTAACACCTTCCTATTACTCATCATCACCACAGCTTTCAGCACTATCCTGATGCTATTTCCCCAATATTGTGCTGTATATTAGTCCAAAGTTCATGTTTAGTTTTCCAATCATGTGAATGATGACCTACTTTAAGTCATGGATTATTCTTGAAGCTACCGGGCGGAAGAGTCAAGTGGCTATTTTGTGGATAAAATGTTACTTTCTGGTTGTACGGTTCTATTTAGGAAGAAAATGTACTGCTGTTTTTTTCTCATGACTATATGCCAGTACTGTCCTTGATCCATGCTTCTCGCTTGCACAATAATCATTAGTCAACTCACCGTACCATCAATATGATATGAAAAAAATAAGTTTTGTTTATTGGCTTGTGCTTGGACAACCCAGGCTGAAACACTGGAAGATCTTCATGAGTGGAAGATCGCACTTGAAGAAGCAATTTCGAATGCTCCTAATGCTGCATCAGTTATGGGACAAAATGGTCTATTCAAGAATGATCAATCTGGTGAAGCAGATGTTTCTTTAGAACCATGTAAGCATCTTGACCTCAGCTGCTTTTAAGATTGAAATATATGCACATTTTCATAAGATTGGACCATAGATTCTTATTGCACTTAATGATTTACTTTTTCCTTTTCATTTTTCCAATGGTGGATGGGTGAGGTTGCATCATTAGATTTGTAGGAGAACTTTCAAATGGTGGTTTAAACTTTTGACCATCTCCAATCATCAATCCAACTGTTTTGTTATTCTCTGCTGTTTTATAGCAAAAGACAAACTACCAGCTAAACCAATGGTTATCGGCCGTCCTATCTTACTAGCTTTGGAAGACATTGATGGCACTCCATCGTTTCTGGAGAAAGCTCTAAGATTTCTTGAAGAACATGGTAACTTAGGTTCCATGAGGCTTAAATTTGTTTAGCATAAAAAGTTTGGTTCCTCAAGTTTATGCTCTATTACTGCTTGTTAGCTACCTTGTCTTACTAAGTGATGCCCTTCTATAGGAGTCAAGACAGAAGGTATCTTGAGGCAAGCTGCTGACGTTGAAGACGTTGAACACAGAATACTAGAATATGAAAAAGGTGGTTTTCACTAGATAGACTGCATTTTATTACTAGGATGAGTATTTTGAACCAAAATACTTAAAATGAGTTATATGTTTTCAAATAATTAAGGGAAAACCGAGTTTTCAGCTGACGAGGATGCACATGTTATAGCTGACTGCATAAAGGTATATCCTAAATCAACAGGAATTCTGTCAACTTTATGTTGTAGTTCTAGAAAGTATTTAAAAAATTTGGTCAAATGTTCCAGTATGTTCTTCGAGAGTTACCTTCATCGCCCGTTCCGGCTTCTTGCTGCAAGGCCCTTCTTGAAGCTTGCCGTAAGTTTTTTTTCTTCCACAAACAAAGTACCTTCCCAATTTTGCGTAAGTGAAAATATCGCTAAGAGGTAATTATCTCAACGAGATTCCCTGAACAATGATCTTGATTTGTCCATACACTATCTTTCTTTTCTATCAATGCACTGTTACTTTTTTTTCGAAATTAAAGGTTGTATTAATCAACCTAGCAATGCACTGATTGCTAGTGGCTTTATATACATAATAAACTGTTGTGGAATTAGAAATGATTAATTGCTCTTCGTCAAAGCACATAACGTCCAACTGAGGCATACTACATGAAGATGATATTGGCTACTAGGATTCCAGTATCAAAGAGTTCAAGGTGCCTGCCAATTAATATGCTTTATTAATTGTAGGAACTGACCGTGGAATGAGAGTTAGCGCCATGCGTTCTGCTATATGCGAAACATTTCCAGAGCCAAATCGCCGCCTGTTACAAAGGTAATGATAATCACACTCTTGCACTTCTTGGTGTTCCACTTCGTTGAAGTATTAGTTAACATAGTGCCTTATAAATTAGGACTTCAGGCGGTTACACTGGAGGTGGATATTGTGAAAGAGCATGTTGTAATTGTCTCAATGATGTTTGGTTTATTTGTTAGACATGCTATCAATTGAAATATTTCTGATTCTTTGGTTTGTTTTGGTTTCCCGTGTCAGAATCCTGATGATGATGCAGCAGGTGGCTGAGAACAAGGCTGTGAACAGAATGAGCATATCGGCCGTGGCAGCTTGCATGGCTCCATTACTCCTTCGACCCCTTCTGGCCGGTGATTGCGAGCTCGATCATGATTTTGATGTGGGAGGTGATGGTTCTGTTCAACTCCTGCAAGCGGCTGCTGCTGCTAATCATGCTCAAGCCATTGTCATTACATTGCTTGAGGAGTATGACAATATATTTGGGGTATGCTTTGGCATTTTGCTTGACATCGAACGCCGATTTTAAAGCAGAAGTTGCTAAATTAATTTCAAAGAATTAGTAAGGCATAAAACTCTGAATTGCAATTCATTTCTCTTGATTTGTTGTGAGTTGCAGTCCATCCAAGCCTGCAACAAATACTCTGTGGATTAAATAGTTTGAGAAATCTATGATGGCGTTACTTTTACTTCATATTTCATTAGAGGACTCATATTCTATGTGGTCAAACGCCATTAATTTGCAGGAGGGTGACATAACCCATGAACCATACACTGATTCGGAAGAAAGTGGCAGTGAGAGTGGAGAAATAACTGACGAGGACAATGATAGTTTTGATGATGAAGATGGCGATGAGGATGAGGAGGATGATGCTACTGAGGACTACACGACAGATGTTGATGAAGATATAGAACATGAATCAACTCCAACTAGTTGTGAGACTGGAGAAAATCAATATGAAAAACAGGTCATCATTTGGTTTTTATGATTTCTGGATGTGGTCTTTGAGATTGCTCTATTGAATTCATCTCCATAACTAAAACTCCATCGGTCGAATACCTAATGAGCTCTTTGCAAATCGTTCTGACAGACAATTGAGACAATGCCTTCAAGAAGTAACAGCTCAGGCTCTGAGTCCCCTGACATAGACAATGACCTTGAAGAGAGCGCAAAAGTCTTGAGTCCACCTCATGCTTCTAAGAGCTTACATGATAATAGGGGAGGAAATGATAGCTTTACGGATTCATATAATGATGATGCCAAAGTAAGGCCATCTGACTCCTCTAAGTCCTTCGGGGTTGATCCTACTGAAGCAGCTGCTTCTGACAAGTCCTCTGAAATAATTCCCGGACCTTCACGCAGTTTACGACGGCCCACTGTTTGGGGCCGAACTCCTGTATGTAAATCTTCGATACTTCAATTAACTCGTGAATTTATCTCTGGTCGTTTGAAACCAAATATTAAACTACTGTTCTTCAAAATTTTGGACAAAAAATATGCTTATTGTCAAAAATTGAAGTAACACACTGTTGATTATTCTTTTAAGTTTTAGGCTGTAGGGATTTTACTGGACTCATGTTACATATTTGCTTTCCAGGCAAGGAAGAACCTTTCCATGGAATCCATCGACCTTCCTTTGGAGGAAGAGTAAGTTTAATACACTTATGTTAATCTGAACATACTTGTAGGATCTAAAATAAAATGAATTGGTATTCTTGTTATGTATGAATAGGAGTGAAATTCAAAATCTTGAGTCCATCAAGACAGATTTGGAGATCAAAATCACAGAAGAGGTAAACCAACGGAGGTCCATTCCTTTCCTGATGTGCTGCTGCCCAATCAATTTTCTTTTTCATTGCATGAGAACTTTTACTTATATTCCATGATAGGCTAAGGCAAATTCACTTCTGCAAGAAAGCATAGAGAAGCGGAAGCATGATTTGTTTGATCGTCGTCAAGCTCTTGCGATGGAGGTAAGGCTCGTATTGACGTTGTCTTTCTTCCTTGGCAAGAATACCATGAACCTTATTGCAGTCAATCTAGGGCTTCATGTCCAGCTTGAATAAAGTGTTAAAAAGATCGAATTTGCATGTTAGGTTGCAAGTCTCCAAGAGCAGTTACAGAGGGAGATGGAGTTGAGGAAAGCACTCGAAGCTGGTCTTAAATTATCAGATTCGAGTGTACCTTTCACTTCCCTCGATGAGAAGGTTCGTGTTTGTGTTTTCCTGATATTTATTTTAGTTAGCCCCCGTCTAACCAACTGAATTAACTATAGACAAAGGCAGATCTGAAAGAAATTGTTCAAACAGAAGCAGATATCAGGAACTTCGAACAGAAAGCTGGTGATCTACAAGTGGAACTTAATCAACTGCGTGAAAACAATTCTAAGTCAGGGCATAACAAAGGAAACCAGCTTCATCGAGATACAAATCAACAACTCAAATTGTAAGCATGCTTTTGAAACAGTTCTGCATCAAAAGATAAGGTAGAGAATAAGCACTTTATGATATGACTTTTTTTTTTCGACAGGAACGAAAAACTTGCGGGTACTGGAGGTGGAGGTGGAGGTGAAGCTACTTCAAATTATGATAATTCGTCCGTAGTAACCAAGGTATACATACATTCACATCTCAGGAGCATTCTTATTGCAGTTATTATGGCATAAGAATTCACATTAAGAAGCTTCTCATTGACATGGGACATGGAAAAAAGATCCATCCTCTTTTTTTTTTTTTAAACACAAGTTCTACATCTCAGTATGTCTCGTTTTTTCATGTCAACTAACGTCATTACTTGCATTTGTTTTTTGGTCCAATACGTAGAATGACGCTCCTTTAGGCGAGTCTGGCAAAGAAAAAGACAAGAAAGTGGACTCATCAAAGAAACAATTGTCCGAGGATATTATCATGGATACTTCAAGTAGATACGGCGGAACCATATCTACAAAGTCTAGTTCAAGGGGCGAGGTACTTCCCTTGTTTCTCGGATATAGAATTCACATCCTAGACAAATACAAGCATACAAATTGATGCTAAAACTTCGTTGAAAGATAGAATTCAAATGACGCATATCATAGCATGAAGTAGAGTCCAAATCGTTGTTTTCTTGTCTGGATTATAGATAATCATCTGCTTGCTTAAATACTTGTCCAACTAAGAATACATATCTACTGCTGCTTGTATATGATAGGGCACTAATTCAACAGCTTCTGCCCTATCAAAGCTGACAAACAGACTTAACTTTTTAAAGGAACGACGTTCATCGATCGAAACCGATCTCCAAGACTATGATGACAAAGGCAAAGGATCTGAACATCATCAGCCCGGCGAAATTCTGACAAAGCACAGAGAGTTCAAAGGCAGGTCGTCAAAGCAGAAAGATACGAAGAGCCAATCACAGGCCGATAAAGGGACGATAAAAGCAGATGGGCAACAACAACCAAATATTGACTGGGGAAAATCCGAGAGCTTTCCCACTGGGGACAACAAGGGCCATCCTAAAGTTGCTCCTAGGACACTGTCCAGATGATGATTATGCTAATTACCATTTTCTTATTTTTTTTCGAATTCTCGCCATTTCCTCATACAATAATACGAACACACTCCCGAGAAACTGCATGAAGATTGAAGATTTATGCGGCTATGGCGAATTTCCAGGTATTTTTCCTTGATGATTTCACCACCTTCAGAAACTAGTTGAGATGACTTATAGCATATGAAATGTCCTCTTCTGTTTTCGTCTATTAGCTATGGTTATTTTGTTATAAGGTGAATTGATTCGATTTCTGATGTAAAGTTGTTATTTAGGAAGTTACGTACCACTTCAACAAAATACACGTTGTAGTGGGTATTTGGTTAAGATTGTTAAGTGAATTAGAATGAAATCGTCATAGATTATATGCATATAAATTGTCATCACCAACCATATATTACTTACTAAAAATAAAAAAAAAATATCACCAACTCTTTATGCCGAACCAACCCCATGAACGACGGACGATGACCCATCAACAAATAAATTGAAAAGCATGAGTCGAGATTCCTCACATGTCATGATGAGTTTCGTGTTGTGGGGCAAGTCGTTACAACTTTGGTGGTTTGGGTTAGGTAAACGTTTTGTTAGGGTTTGGTTGAGTACACTGATTTTTTATTCATTTGAGACATATAACATATTCTGTGTGTACGACTACGATTAAGATTTTTCATGCAAGAACATTAGGCTTAATTCCTTCCCTCTATACGAATTTTTGTATACATTTAGTGGCGCAATCAACAATCGAGAGCTCTCTAAATAATGTAAACTTTGGCAGATGCATTTATTATGCTTCAAAAGAGCATATTCAATTATGGGACTAAAGAATACAAAAGGGAAAAGAAGGAAAGCAAAAGGAAAAAAGGAACGAGGGGACAATTATTATCATTGCATTATCTCAACCTCATCATAACGAAGAAGTCGAAGTTTTTTAGGTAACATAAGAAAATAAAGTTTCTCCTATTTTACAACCCCTTTACAACTATATATCCCATAACCAAACACAAGCATTCAGTGAGCTACTCCCACTTCTCCTCCTTCAACCTCTCTCCCTCTCTCTCTCTCCTCCTATATATAACGTAACGTTGCATGAGCTTATTTTAATTTTGCAAGATATTCATACCTCATAACTTCTTGGTTTCCACTGAAAAAAACTAAACAAATAATTAGGGAAGAAAGAATAGTGAAAATGGCGGCAAGAGCGACTGCAATAATGATGATGATAGTGATATGCTGCAGTTTGATTCGAACAGTTCCGGCGACTGTTTACACGGTGGGCGACTCCTCTGGTTGGTCAATGGGCGGCGACTACACCACTTGGGCCGGCGGAAAGACCTTTGCCGTCGGCGACAGTCTTGGTATAAAACGACGACGTCTCATAATCCATATAGATAATAATACATCTTTCTCAATTCATATAGCAAAAAACTGACTTTTTGACTGAACAGTGTTCAACTACCCATCTGGCCACACGGTGGACGAGGTGAGCGAAAGCGACTACAAATCTTGCACCGCCGGCAACGCAATTACCTCCGACACGAGCGGCGCCACCTCCATCACACTCAAGACCGCCGGAAATCACTACTTCATCTGCAGCGCCCCCGGCCACTGCGGCGGCGGGATGAAGCTCGCCGTCACCGTCGGGGCCTCCAAGGGAGAAGCACCGCCGGCTTCGTCCACCACCACTTCTCCGCCGCTGTCCACGGATGCCCCTGCCGTCGGGTCCGCCGTCCCCGCCGGTACCACCACCACATCCGTTCAGCCGTCTTCTTCTCCGGCTATATCCCCGGCGGCGGCTGTGGTTTCTGCGATATCCTATGCGGTGCTGAAGCTCGTCGTGGTGTAAGGAAGTGTGGTTGGGTCGGGTCAGGGCAGAGGCAGTGCAGTGTTCTTTCGTTTGTTTGCTCGTTAATTCCTCGCGTTATGCTTTCGGGTCGGGTCGGGTCGGGTTATGTAATGTAGTGGTCTTTGAATTTCATTTCATCCGTAACTCTTTTATTTGAACCTGAGCTGCTAAATTAAGGAAAAATAAAAAGTAAATAAATATGGCCAAAATTCGATCCCTCCCAAAAAAGCAAATGTGAGCAGCAAGTCGCTTGATTTCTCCAATCAGAAAGTTTCATCAGTCGCGTGGATCTCCGTCAAGAATCAAGATACACAGCCGCGAGTCCACCGATCACACAGTGGGTCCGCGCGTATCCAGAAAAACCCTACGGACAAGTTTTGCCTTGCTTGGCCACCGATCTGCTATCTGAGCTCAAAGAGAAAGACGGCGTCATAGAGCGATCGAGGGAAAAAAAAAAAAACTAAATAAAAACTAAAGATTAAAAAATTTCACCGGAACACCCGTTGAGAATACATAAAAAAAATAGAAACCAAATTCCGACGGAAAATCCGTCGATAGAAATAAGACAAAAACATAAATACAAATTCAACGGGAAACCCGACCTTAAGACGGAGAATCCGACGGAAAAATGCGATAAAAAAAATAAATTAAAATTTCAACGGGTAAACCCGTTGAAGGTCCTAAATAAAATAAAAAAAAATTAAAAAAAACATACAGACGGAAAATCCGTCGGAAACAAGAAAATGCGATAAACAAAATAAATAAAATTTCAACGGGAAACCCGTGTGACATCTACACATAAATACTTACTTGAATAAAAATTTTACAGATAAGTATTCATGTCAGAAACTTTTACAAATACGTACCCGATTTAATGTTTATCAGTTTCTTCAGTCACGCCGTACATTCCTGTGTTTATACGTCGTACCTTATGTGTTTATAAATACGTACCCTAAGCGAAATACGTGTGTTTATACGTCGTACAAACTTTTACAAATACGTACCCTAAATGTGTTTATACGTCGTACCTTATGTGTGGCGTACCTAAATGCGCTAATACGGCGTACTATTTTCTCAACGTATGACGTACCCCAATACGTTGATATAGGGTATCTAAATGTGTTGTATGGCGTACCTGCGGCGGATCGGGTACCTATCTGCAAAAAAGTTATTCTACTAGTTACCTACATATAAAAGAAATCTGATAGGGTACTAAATACAAGTTTTTCCAAATGGGTATTTATGTGAAAAGACCCTGAAACCAGTTGGAAATCCTAAATAAATAAAATAGAACAAAAATAAAAACAATACCAACGGAAAATCCGTTTCATGCGATAAAAATAAATAAAATTCTACGGGAAACCCGTTGAAAATCCTAAGAAAAAATAATAAAATAATAAAAAACACATCCCGACGGAGAATCCGTAGGAAACAGACGGGAAACCCGTTGAAAATACTAAATAAATAAAAATAATAATAAAAATAAAAACATACCGACCGAAAATCCGTCGGAAAAAATGCGATAAAAAAGTAAATAAAATTTTCAACAGGAAACCCGTTGAAAATCCTAAATAAAATAAAAAATATAAAAAAATATAAAAAATACATATGTAGGAAATTGCGATAAAAAAAATAAATAAAAATGTCAATGGGAAACCAGTTGAAAATTCTAAAAAATAAAATCACATACCGACGGAAATAATAAAAATGCGATAAAAAATAAATAAAAATTTTAACCGAAACCCGTTCAAAAAAAAAACACATACGACGGAAATCATAATCTTCGTGTTTTAGACAACATAACAATATGCTTAAACAGAGATGAAAACCTTAATTCATATACTACTTGTAAGCTGATAAGCCTCTTTTCTGGGTAACAGAAAAAATGGGAAATTTTCACGATTTCTACTAATTAAGAGATGAAAACCCTTTTTCTCTCTCATTTCGCTTACGAGTCAAAATCTCCAAACTTGTAGAGCTCGGAAATTCGATCCCTCCCAAAAAAGCAAATGTGATCAGAAAGTCGCTTGATTTCTCCAATCGAAAAGTTTCATCAGTCGCATGAATCTCCGTCAAGATACACAGCCGCGAGTCCACCGATCACACAGTGGGTCCGCGCGTATCCAGAAAAACCCTACGGACAAGTTTTGCCTTGCTTGGCCACCGATCTGCTATCTGAGCTCAAAGAGAAAGACGGCGTCATAGAGCGATCGAGGGAAATTAAAAAAAAACTAAATAAAAACTAAAGATTAAAAATTTCACCGGAACACCCGTTGAGAATACATAAAAAAAATAGAAACCAAATTCCGACGGAAAATCCGTCGATAGAAATAAGACAAAAACATAAATACAAATTCAACGGGAAACCCGACCTTAAGACGGAGAATCCGACGGAAAAATGCGATAAAAAAAATAAATTAAAATTTCAACGGGTAAACCCGTTGAAGGTCCTAAATAAAATAAAAAATTAAAAAAAACATACTGACGGAAAATCCGTCGGAAACAAGAAAATGCGATAAACAAAATAAATAAAATTTCAACGGGAAACCCGTGTGACATCTACACATAAATACTTACTTGAATAAAATTTTTACAGATAAGTATTCATGTCAGAAACTTTTACAAATACGTACCCGATTTAATGTTTATCAGTTTCTTCAGTCACGCCGTACATTCCTGTGTTTATACGGCGTACCTTATGTGTTTATAAATACGTACCCTAAGCGAAATACGTGTGTTTATACGTCGTACAAACTTTTACAAATACGTACCCTAAATGTGTTTATACGTCGTACCTTATGTGTGGCGTACCTAAATGCGCTAATACGGCGTACTATTTTCTCAACGTATGACGTACCCCAATACGTTGATATAGGGTATCTAAATGTGTTGTATGGCGTACCTGCGGCGGATCGGGTACCTATCTGCAAAAAAGTTATTCTACTAGTTACCTACATATAAAAGAAATCTGATAGGGTACTAAATACAAGTTTTTCCAAATGGGTATTTATGTGAAAAGACCCTGAAACCAGTTGGAAATCCTAAATAAATAAAATAGAACAAAAATAAAAACACATACCAACGGAAAATCCGTTTCATGCGATAAAAATAAATAAAATTCTACGGGAAACCCGTTGAAAATCCTAAGAAAAAAAATAAAATAATAAAAAACACATCCCGACGGAGAATCCGTAGGAAACAGACGGGAAACCCGTTGAAAATACTAAATAAATAAAAATAATAATAAAAATAAAACACATACCGACCGAAAATCCGTCGGAAAAAATGCGATAAAAAAGTAAATAAAATTTTCAACAGGAAACCCGTTGAAAATCCTAAATAAAATAAAAAATATAAAAAAATATAAAAAATACATATGTAGGAAATTGCGATAAAAAAAATAAATAAAAATGTCAATGGGAAACCAGTTGAAAATTCTAAAAAATAAAATCACATACCGACGGAAATAATAAAAATGCGATAAAAAATAAATAAAAATTTAACCGAAACCCGTTCAAAAAAAAACACATACGACGGAAATCATAATCTTCGTGTTTTAGACAACATAACAATATGCTTAAACAGAGATGAAAACCTTAATTCATATACTACTTGTAAGCTGATAAGCCTCTTTTCTGGGTAACAGAAAAAATGGGAAATTTTCACGATTTCTACTAATTAAGAGATGAAAACCCTTTTTCTCTCTCATTTCGCTTACGAGTCAAAATCTCCAAACTTGTAGAGCTCGGAAATTCGATCCCTCCCAAAAAAGCAAATGTGATCAGAAAGTCGCTTGATTTCTCCAATCGAAAAGTTTCATCAGTCGCATGAATCTCCGTCAAGATACACAGCCGCGAGTCCACCGATCACACAGTGGGTCCGCGCGTATCCAGAAAAACCCTACGGACAAGTTTTGCCTTGCTTGGCCACCGATCTGCTATCTGAGCTCAAAGAGAAAGACGGCGTCATAGAGCGATCGAGGGAAATAAAAAAAAAAACTAAATAAAAACTAAAGATTAAAAATTTCACCGGAACACCCGTTGAGAATACATAAAAAAAATAGAAACCAAATTCCGACGGAAAATCCGTCGATAGAAATAAGACAAAAACATAAATACAAATTCAACGGGAAACCCGACCTTAAGACGGAGAATCCGACGGAAAAATGCGATAAAAAAAATAAATTAAAATTTCAACGGGTAAACCCGTTGAAGGTCCTAAATAAAATAAAAAATTAAAAAAAACATACAGACGGAAAATCCGTCGGAAACAAGAAAATGCGATAAACAAAATAATAAAATTTCAACGGGAAACCCGTGTGACATCTACACATAAATACTTACTTGAATAAAATTTTTACAGATAAGTATTCATGTCAGAAACTTTTACAAATACGTACCCGATTTAATGTTTATCAGTTTCTTCAGTCACGCCGTACATTCCTGTGTTTATACGTCGTACCTTATGTGTTTATAAATACGTACCCTAAGCGAAATACGTGTGTTTATACGTCGTACAAACTTTTACAAATACGTACCCTAAATGTGTTTATACGTCGTACCTTATGTGTGGCGTACCTAAATGCGCTAATACGGCGTACTATTTTCTCAACGTATGACGTACCCCAATACGTTGATATAGGGTATCTAAATGTGTTGTATGGCGTACCTGCGGCGGATCGGGTACCTATCTGCAAAAAAGTTATTCTACTAGTTACCTACATATAAAAGAAATCTGATAGGGTACTAAATACAAGTTTTTCCAAATGGGTATTTATGTGAAAAGACCCTGAAACCAGTTGGAAATCCTAAATAAATAAAATAGAACAAAAATAAAAACACATACCAACGGAAAATCCGTTTCATGCGATAAAAATAAATAAAATTCTACGGGAAACCCGTTGAAAATCCTAAGAAAAAATAATAAAATAATAAAAAACACATCCCGACGGAGAATCCGTAGGAAACAGACGGGAAACCCGTTGAAAATACTAAATAAATAAAAATAATAATAAAAATAAAACACATACCGACCGAAAATCCGTCGGAAAAAATGCGATAAAAAAGTAAATAAAATTTTCAACAGGAAACCCGTTGAAAATCCTAAATAAAATAAAAAATATAAAAAAATATAAAAAATACATATGTAGGAAATTGCGATAAAAAAAATAAATAAAAATGTCAATGGGAAACCAGTTGAAAATTCTAAAAAATAAAATCACATACCGACGGAAATAATAAAAATGCGATAAAAAATAAATAAAAATTTTAACCGAAACCCGTTCAAAAAAAAAAACACATACGACGGAAATCATAATCTTCGTGTTTTAGACAACATAACAATATGCTTAAACAGAGATGAAAACCTTAATTCATATACTACTTGTAAGCTGATAAGCTCTTTTCTGGGTAACAGAAAAAATGGGAAATTTTCACGATTTCTACTAATTAAGAGATGAAAACCTTTTTCTCTCTCATTTCGCTTACGAGTCAAAATCTCCAAACTTGTAGAGCTCGGAAATTCGATCCCTCCCAAAAAAGCAAATGTGATCAGAAAGTCGCTTGATTTCTCCAATCGAAAAGTTTCATCAGTCGCATGAATCTCCGTCAAGATACACAGCCGCGAGTCCACCGATCACACAGTGGGTCCGCGCGTATCCAGAAAAACCCTACGGACAAGTTTTGCCTTGCTTGGCCACCGATCTGCTATCTGAGCTCAAAGAGAAAGACGGCGTCATAGAGCGATCGAGGGAAATTAAAAAAAAAAACTAAATAAAAACTAAAGATTAAAAATTTCACCGGAACACCCGTTGAGAATACATAAAAAAAATAGAAACCAAATTCCGACGGAAAATCCGTCGATAGAAATAAGACAAAAACATAAATACAAATTCAACGGGAAACCCGACCTTAAGACGGAGAATCCGACGGAAAAATGCGATAAAAAAAATAAATTAAAATTTCAACGGGTAAACCCGTTGAAGGTCCTAAATAAAATAAAAAATTAAAAAAAAACATACAGACGGAAAATCCGTCGGAAACAAGAAAATGCGATAAACAAAATAAATAAAATTTCAACGGGAAACCCGTGTGACATCTACACATAATACTTACTTGAATAAAATTTTTACAGATAAGTATTCATGTCAGAAACTTTTACAAATACGTACCCGATTTAATGTTTATCAGTTTCTTCAGTCACGCCGTACATTCCTGTGTTTATACGTCGTACCTTATGTGTTTATAAATACGTACCCTAAGCGAAATACGTGTGTTTATACGTCGTACAAACTTTTACAAATACGTACCCTAAATGTGTTTATACGTCGTACCTTATGTGTGGCGTACCTAAATGCGCTAATACGGCGTACTATTTTCTCAACGTATGACGTACCCCAATACGTTGATATAGGGTATCTAAATGTGTTGTATGGCGTACCTGCGGCGGATCGGGTACCTATCTGCAAAAAAGTTATTCTACTAGTTACCTACATATAAAAGAATCTGATAGGGTACTAAATACAAGTTTTTCCAAATGGGTATTTATGTGAAAAGACCCTGAAACCAGTTGGAAATCCTAAATAAATAAAATAGAACAAAAATAAAAACACATACCAACGGAAAATCCGTTTCATGCGATAAAAATAAATAAAATTCTACGGGAAACCCGTTGAAAATCCTAAGAAAAAATAATAAAATAATAAAAAACACATCCCGACGGAGAATCCGTAGGAAACAGACGGGAACCCGTTGAAAATACTAAATAAATAAAATAATAATAAAAATAAAACACATACCGACCGAAAATCCGTCGGAAAAAATGCGATAAAAAAGTAAATAAAATTTTCAACAGGAAACCCGTTGAAAATCCTAAATAAAATAAAAAATATAAAAAAATATAAAAAATACATATGTAGGAAATTGCGATAAAAAAATAAATAAAAATGTCAATGGGAAACCAGTTGAAAATTCTAAAAAATAAAATCACATACCGACGGAAATAATAAAAATGCGATAAAAAATAAATAAAAATTTTAACCGAAACCCGTTCAAAAAAAAACACATACGACGGAAATCATAATCTTCGTGTTTTAGACAACATAACAATATGCTTAAACAGAGATGAAAACCTTAATTCATATACTACTTGTAAGCTGATAAGCCTCTTTTCTGGGTAACAGAAAAAATGGGAAATTTTCACGATTTCTACTAATTAAGAGATGAAAACCCTTTTTCTCTCTCATTTCGCTTACGAGTCAAAATCTCCAAACTTGTAGAGCTCGGAAATTCGATCCCTCCCAAAAAAGCAAATGTGATCAGAAAGTCGCTTGATTTCTCCAATCGAAAAGTTTCATCAGTCGCATGAATCTCCGTCAAGATACACAGCCGCGAGTCCACCGATCACACAGTGGGTCCGCGCGTATCCAGAAAAACCCTACGGACAAGTTTTGCCTTGCTTGGCCACCGATCTGCTATCTGAGCTCAAAGAGAAAGACGGCGTCATAGAGCGATCGAGGGAAATTAAAAAAAAAACTAAATAAAAACTAAAGATTAAAAATTTCACCGGAACACCCGTTGAGAATACATAAAAAAAATAGAAACCAAATTCCGACGGAAAATCCGTCGATAGAAATAAGACAAAAACATAAATACAAATTCAACGGGAAACCCGACCTTAAGACGGAGAATCCGACGGAAAAATGCGATAAAAAAAATAAATTAAAATTTCAACGGGTAAACCCGTTGAAGGTCCTAAATAAAATAAAAAATTAAAAAAAACATACAGACGGAAAATCCGTCGGAAACAAGAAAATGCGATAAACAAAATAAATAAAATTTCAACGGGAAACCCGTGTGACATCTACACATAAATACTTACTTGAATAAAATTTTTACAGATAAGTATTCATGTCAGAAACTTTTACAAATACGTACCCGATTTAATGTTTATCAGTTTCTTCAGTCACGCCGTACATTCCTGTGTTTATACGTCGTACCTTATGTGTTTATAAATACGTACCCTAAGCGAAATACGTGTGTTTATACGTCGTACAAACTTTTACAAATACGTACCCTAAATGTGTTTATACGTCGTACCTTATGTGTGGCGTACCTAAATGCGCTAATACGGCGTACTATTTTCTCAACGTATGACGTACCCCAATACGTTGATATAGGGTATCTAAATGTGTTGTATGGCGTACCTGCGGCGGATCGGGTACCTATCTGCAAAAAAGTTATTCTACTAGTTACCTACATATAAAAGAAATCTGATAGGGTACTAAATACAAGTTTTTCCAAATGGGTATTTATGTGAAAAGACCCTGAAACCAGTTGGAAATCCTAAATAAATAAAATAGAACAAAAATAAAAACACATACCAACGGAAAATCCGTTTCATGCGATAAAAATAAATAAAATTCTACGGGAAAACCCGTTGAAAATCCTAAGAAAAAATAATAAAATAATAAAAAACACATCCCGACGGAGAATCCGTAGGAAACAGACGGGAAACCCGTTGAAAATACTAAATAAATAAAAATAATAATAAAAATAAAACACATACCGACCGAAAATCCGTCGGAAAAAATGCGATAAAAAAGTAAATAAAATTTTCAACAGGAAACCCGTTGAAAATCCTAAATAAAATAAAAAATATAAAAAAATATAAAAAATACATATGTAGGAAATTGCGATAAAAAAAATAAATAAAAATGTCAATGGGAAACCAGTTGAAAATTCTAAAAAAATAAAATCACATACCGACGGAAATAATAAAAATGCGATAAAAAATAATAAAAATTTTAACCGAAACCCGTTCAAAAAAAAAACACATACGACGGAAATCATAATCTTCGTGTTTTAGACAACATAACAATATGCTTAAACAGAGATGAAAACCTTAATTCATATACTACTTGTAAGCTGATAAGCCTCTTTTCTGGGTAACAGAAAAAATGGGAAATTTTCACGATTTCTACTAATTAAGAGATGAAAACCCTTTTTCTCTCTCATTTCGCTTACGAGTCAAAATCTCCAAACTTGTAGAGCTCGGAAATTCGATCCCTCCCAAAAAAGCAAATGTGATCAGAAAGTCGCTTGATTTCTCCAATCGAAAAGTTTCATCAGTCGCATGAATCTCCGTCAAGATACACAGCCGCGAGTCCACCGATCACACAGTGGGTCCGCGCGTATCCAGAAAAACCCTACGGACAAGTTTTGCCTTGCTTGGCCACCGATCTGCTATCTGAGCTCAAAGAGAAAGACGGCGTCATAGAGCGATCGAGGGAAATTAAAAAAAAAACTAAATAAAAACTAAAGATTAAAAATTTCACCGGAACACCCGTTGAGAATACATAAAAAAAATAGAAACCAAATTCCGACGGAAAATCCGTCGATAGAAATAAGACAAAAACATAAATACAAATTCAACGGGAAACCCGACCTTAAGACGGAGAATCCGACGGAAAAATGCGATAAAAAAAATAAATTAAAATTTCAACGGGTAAACCCGTTGAAGGTCCTAAATAAAATAAAAAATTAAAAAAAACATACAGACGGAAAATCCGTCGGAAACAAGAAAATGCGATAAACAAAATAAATAAAATTTCAACGGGAAACCCGTGTGACATCTACACATAAATACTTACTTGAATAAAATTTTTACAGATAAGTATTCATGTCAGAAACTTTTACAAATACGTACCCGATTTAATGTTTATCAGTTTCTTCAGTCACGCCGTACATTCCTGTGTTTATACGTCGTACCTTATGTGTTTATAAATACGTACCCTAAGCGAAATACGTGTGTTTATACGTCGTACAAACTTTTACAAATACGTACCCTAAATGTGTTTATACGTCGTACCTTATGTGTGGCGTACCTAAATGCGCTAATACGGCGTACTATTTTCTCAACGTATGACGTACCCCAATACGTTGATATAGGGTATCTAAATGTGTTGTATGGCGTACCTGCGGCGGATCGGGTACCTATCTGCAAAAAAGTTATTCTACTAGTTACCTACATATAAAAGAAATCTGATAGGGTACTAAATACAAGTTTTCCAAATGGGTATTTATGTGAAAAGACCCTGAAACCAGTTGGAAATCCTAAATAAATAAAATAGAACAAAAATAAAAACACATACCAACGGAAAATCCGTTTCATGCGATAAAAATAAATAAAATTCTACGGGAAACCCGTTGAAAATCCTAAGAAAAAAAATAAAATAATAAAAAAACACATCCCGACGGAGAATCCGTAGGAAACAGACGGGAAACCCGTTGAAAATACTAAATAAATAAAAATAATAATAAAAATAAAACACATACCGACCGAAAATCCGTCGGAAAAAATGCGATAAAAAAGTAAATAAAATTTTCAACAGGAAACCCGTTGAAAATCCTAAATAAAATAAAAAATATAAAAAAATATAAAAAATACATATGTAGGAAATTGCGATAAAAAAAATAAATAAAAATGTCAATGGGAAACCAGTTGAAAATTCTAAAAAATAAAATCACATACCGACGGAAATAATAAAAATGCGATAAAAAATAAATAAAAATTTTAACCGAAACCCGTTCAAAAAAAAAACACATACGACGGAAATCATAATCTTCGTGTTTTAGACAACATAACAATATGCTTAAACAGAGATGAAAACCTTAATTCATATACTACTTGTAAGCTGATAAGCCTCTTTTCTGGGTAACAGAAAAAAATGGGAAATTTTCACGATTTCTACTAATTAAGAGATGAAAACCCTTTTTCTCTCTCATTTCGCTTACGAGTCAAAATCTCCAAACTTGTAGAGCTCGGAAATTCGATCCCTCCCAAAAAAGCAAATGTGATCAGAAAGTCGCTTGATTTCTCCAATCGAAAAGTTTCATCAGTCGCATGAATCTCCGTCAAGATACACAGCCGCGAGTCCACCGATCACACAGTGGGTCCGCGCGTATCCAGAAAAACCCTACGGACAAGTTTTGCCTTGCTTGGCCACCGATCTGCTATCTGAGCTCAAAGAGAAAGACGGCGTCATAGAGCGATCGAGGGAAATTAAAAAAAAAAAACTAAATAAAAACTAAAGATTAAAAATTTCACCGGAACACCCGTTGAGAATACATAAAAAAAATAGAAACCAAATTCCGACGGAAAATCCGTCGATAGAAATAAGACAAAAACATAAATACAAATTCAACGGGAAACCCGACCTTAAGACGGAGAATCCGACGGAAAAATGCGATAAAAAAAATAAATTAAAATTTCAACGGGTAAACCCGTTGAAGGTCCTAAATAAAATAAAAAATTAAAAAAAACATACAGACGGAAAATCCGTCGGAAACAAGAAAATGCGATAAACAAAATAAATAAAATTTCAACGGGAAACCCGTGTGACATCTACACATAATACTTACTTGAATAAAATTTTACAGATAAGTATTCATGTCAGAAACTTTTACAAATACGTACCCGATTTAATGTTTATCAGTTTCTTCAGTCACGCCGTACATTCCTGTGTTTATACGTCGTACCTTATGTGTTTATAAATACGTACCCTAAGCGAAATACGTGTGTTTATACGTCGTACAAACTTTTACAAATACGTACCCTAAATGTGTTTATACGTCGTACCTTATGTGTGGCGTACCTAAATGCGCTAATACGGCGTACTATTTTCTCAACGTATGACGTACCCCAATACGTTGATATAGGGTATCTAAATGTGTTGTATGGCGTACCTGCGGCGGATCGGGTACCTATCTGCAAAAAAGTTATTCTACTAGTTACCTACATATAAAAGAAATCTGATAGGGTACTAAATACAAGTTTTTCCAAATGGGTATTTATGTGAAAAGACCCTGAAACCAGTTGGAAATCCTAAATAAATAAAATAGAACAAAAATAAAAACACATACCAACGGAAAATCCGTTTCATGCGATAAAAATAAATAAAATTCTACGGGAAACCCGTTGAAAATCCTAAGAAAAAATAATAAAATAATAAAAAACACATCCCGACGGAGAATCCGTAGGAAACAGACGGGAAACCCGTTGAAAATACTAAATAAATAAAAATAATAATAAAAATAAAACACATACCGACCGAAAATCCGTCGGAAAAAATGCGATAAAAAAGTAAATAAAATTTTCAACAGGAAACCCGTTGAAAATCCTAAATAAAATAAAAAAATATAAAAAAATATAAAAAATACATATGTAGGAAATTGCGATAAAAAAAAATAAATAAAATGTCAATGGGAAACCAGTTGAAAATTCTAAAAAATAAAATCACATACCGACGGAAATAATAAAAATGCGATAAAAAATAAATAAAAATTTTAACCGAAACCCGTTCAAAAAAAAAAACACATACGACGGAAATCATAATCTTCGTGTTTTAGACAACATAACAATATGCTTAAACAGAGATGAAAACCTTAATTCATATACTACTTGTAAGCTGATAAGCCTCTTTTCTGGGTAACAGAAAAAATGGGAAATTTTCACGATTTCTACTAATTAAGAGATGAAAACCCTTTTTCTCTCTCATTTCGCTTACGAGTCAAAATCTCCAAACTTGTAGAGCTCGGAAATTCGATCCCTCCCAAAAAAGCAAATGTGATCAGAAAGTCGCTTGATTTCTCCAATCGAAAAGTTTCATCAGTCGCATGAATCTCCGTCAAGATACACAGCCGCGAGTCCACCGATCACACAGTGGGTCCGCGCGTATCCAGAAAAACCCTACGGACAAGTTTTGCCTTGCTTGGCCACCGATCTGCTATCTGAGCTCAAAGAGAAAGACGGCGTCATAGAGCGATCGAGGGAAATTAAAAAAAAAACTAAATAAAAACTAAAGATTAAAAATTTCACCGGAACACCCGTTGAGAATAAATAAAAAAATAGAAACCAAATTCCGACGGAAAATCCGTCGACAGAAATAAGACAAAAAAATAAATACAAATTCAACGGGAAACCCTACCTTAAATAAGACGGAGAATCCGACGGGAAAATGCGATAAAAAAAATAAAATAAATTAAATTTCAACGGTAAACCCGTTGAAAATCATAAATTTAAAAATAAAAAGCACACGGAAAAAATCATGGGTAAATTCCTAATCAATCCCACTTGAAGTTTAAACTTTCTCTTAAGTACACCTCGAATTATTTATTCCTGATCAGTACCCATCTGTGAAAAATTTCCTATTTAATACCCCAACATTGAAATGATGGAAATAACATTTCTTTAGAATTGCTTAACAATTTTCAGAATATTATATCATGAGACGCGATTATTCTACCAAGAAAAGATGTTATTATACTAGAAAAATATATACTATTTTACCAATAGACATAGTTATTATACCAACAGTGGACATTATCATATCCAGTAAAATTTAAGAGTATTACACCAATAGATGTCAAAATTATACTAAGAAATAAGAGTTATCATACGAATTGATCTTTCTATATTGTACCCACAAAGACGAAAATTTTACCATCAAAATCCAAAATTTCACCAACAAAATATTCAAAAAATTGTACCTAAAAATAGTTAATTATACCATATGTTATCAACATTATACCAGTAAATAATGTAATTTTAAATTATTTTTAAATCTGAAATAATCAAATTATACCACAAACACCGTCAATTATACCAACAAACACGAAAAATTTAACCATAAAAATATTCTGAAAATTATACCAGTAGAGCGTAACATTATACCAACAAACCAATTTATTACATTATTTTTTCAATCCAATTTCTGACAATTATACTAACAGAAGTTGAATATTATACCAACTGTTTTAGTTATTATACTTAAAACACTACATACGAAATTATACTCACAGGCGTCAACATTATACCAACAAGTCAACTAATTATACCTAAAAAGAATTACAGATTTTACCATTATATGTTGAAATTTTACCGAAATACCAACTAATTATACCACGAAAACCTCAATAGAATTATACCACGTGTTGTCAACATTATACCAGTAAATAATGTAATTTTAAATTATTTTTAAATCTGAAATAATCAAATTATACCACAAACACCGTATACAACAAACACGAAAAATTTAACCATAAAAATATTCTGAAAATTATACCAGTAGAGCGTAACATTATACCAACAAACCAATTTATTACATTATGATTTTTCAATCCAATTTCTGACAATTATACTAACAGAAGTTGAATATTGTACCAACTGTTTCAGTTATTATACTTAAAAACACTACATATGAAATTATACTCACAGGCGTCACCATTATACCAACAAATCAACTAATTATACCTAAAAAGAATTACCGAATTTTACCATTATATGTTGAAATTTTACCGAAATACCAACTAATTATACCACGAAAACCTCAATAGAATTATACCACGTGTTGTATTTCGTTACCACGTTACGCCAACAAACTCAATTATAATAACTGGTATAATAACCACAAACAGGCGGTATAATTTCAACAATTACTGGTATAGTTTGAAAATTAGTTGGTATAACGTCCAATTTCACTGTATAAAATTAAAATAACTGGTATAATAACGAAATCAGATGGTATAATTTCAACAATTACTGGTATGATTTCAAAATCAGTTGGTATAAACGTCCAATTTCACTGTATTAAATTAAAATTACTGGTATAATAACAAAAGGAGATGGTATAGTTTCAGCAATTCCTGGTACTTTCGGAATCAGTTGGTATGACGTCCAATTTCACTGTAAAATTAAAATAACTGGTATAATAACACAAACAGATGGTATAGTTTCAACAATTACTGGTATAATTTCAAATTCAGTTGGTAAAACGTCCAATTTCACTGTATAAAATTAAAATAACTGGTATAATAACAAAAGGAGATGTATAGTTTCAGCAATTCCTGGTATAATTTCAGAATCAGTTGGTATGACGTCCAATTTCACTGTAAAATTTAAATAACTTGTATAATTTCAATAATTTGTGGTATAATTTCCACAATTACTGGTATAATTTCAAAATCAGTTGGTATAACGTCCAATTTCACTGTATAAAATTCGATCAAATTTGCACATACATTTACCAAATGATTCCAAATTATACCACGAAAGACAAATCATATACCAATAAAGGGTAATATTATACCATCAAGAAACTTTAGAAATTTACCAATAATCGGTAACATTATTTTTCCGACCAATTTCTAACTATTATACCAGTACCTTCCGACATTATACCAAATGTACTCGAAGATAAGTATTTCGCAGAAGTAAAAAAGTTTGTACTTAACACTGAAAAAATAATTTCAACCTAATTGCAACATTAGAACGAAAGGAAGAAAAATTCCATCGGTGTTGCGAGGGGAAACCAGGCGTCGACATTCGATCGGGAACAAGAAGAGCTCAACATCTCTTGTAATCGCGTATTTCGCTGCTGGAAGGTGCGAAACAATTTCGTGATTTCGTAGAGCAATTTTTCGTCAACTTGGTATTTTATTATGGTCTTCTCGTCGAATTGGTGCGTTATTAGGTTTAATATCGTAGTGATTTGGTATATTTCTTGTGCCCAGGTAGAATTTCAAAATGCCGAAGAAGAATAAAGAATTGGTGAACCCCAACGACGAGGCTGTGGGGACTAAACGTAGCCGTTGTCATGTCAACTGTTTTAGAGGCCTTATGGAGACGGTGATAAAAACTGTCAGTGAGGAGCAAGTTCGAGCTGTAATGCGGTGCCCGTTTTCTCATTTTTTGAAAATACCTCGTATGGAAATACCCCATGGGCGTTTAGAAAGGATTTTGAGTCGGTTTAGTGAAGACTTTTCTGATTTTAGGTTTGGAAAGAATCATATTGTTCCATTTGAAAAACAAGCTTTTTCTATGTTTCTTGGACTGAGGTGTGAAGGAGAGTATGTTGTAGATAATATAATGGTGAGTAAGGATATGTCTTTCCTTCGCCTTTCTTTCGGGGAAAGGAAGATATACACTCTTACTAGGTCCGATATCACAAATGCCTTAGAAAGAAATAGTGAAGGAGCAGGATTGGGTAGTGATGACTTTGTGCGTTGTTACATTTTATATGTATTTAGTTGTATCTTGTTTCCGACTTCCACGTATAACCTGCCGTCGTACCTCCTCGCTTATGTGGATAATTTGGGGGGAATTGGAAGTTTTGCGTGGGGTGCTGCAGTGCATCAGTTTTGCTGAAATCGATGCGTTCAAAGAGGATGTACGTGGAAGGATGTACATACGGTTTGTTGGTAAGTTATGGGTATTTAATTTATTCTGAAGAGACGTAGATTTGAATATACTTGTTCTCAGTTGTGTTGATTTATCTATGATGTTGCAGATTTGGGTGTTCGAGCATTGTCCGTCGGTAGGGAAGAAGTGTGGGCTGTACGAAGTACCCCGTTGTCTGCGTTGGCAGGATCCGACGACACGTCCTAAGTTAAAGGATGTGGAGAAGCAGTTTGATGCGTCGGAGCCACATCAAATACTTCAAATATTTCCATCAGTCGAAGAGCAAGTATTTGTAACGATGCCAATGACGGTTGAAGATATCGTGGCACAACGGCATACCGATGCGGCAGCGTACCTACGAGAGATAGAACAATTAAGGGCAACGAATTCGGAGTTGGAAAGAATGTCGAGTACTTAAGGAGACCTAACGAGCTGAACAAAGTGATGGAAGAAGAGGATAATCGGGGGGAAGAAGATGTCGTGCCCGATAGTATAAGTTTAACTGATGTGGTGCCCGACGGTATAAGTTTGATTGATGTTCCTATCAAGTTCGAGGAGATAGTAGTTTGCATGTCCCAAATAGGGGAGGAGCACATATAGAGTATGATTACACCGTGGAGTACGTTGGAGACGAAGGTGGACACGATGTGAGCGTAGAAGAAGGCATGTGGGGGACAGATTTAGGGACAGGTAAAGCTAATGGGCACTGAAGAAGGAAGAAGAATGGAAGGTACAGATGATGTGGGCAACGAAGATGGGGTGCCCGAAGGTGAGGGAAGTTTGTGCGCTGAGCAAGCTGCAGTTGAAATCGGTTCGTTCATGTACCCCTTCGCCTAGAAGCCTGCCAGGAGCCGCTCATTGTCTGTGCACCCTGGCACCGGCGATCACTCCCCGCCCTCTTCGGCCCCGGGCGTCACATGCCCACCAGCTTTTATAAGGAGCCGCTCATTTTCTGTATTCCACCAGATGAAGTGACTGCATCAATTTTCTGTATTCCACTCCGTATTTCAACTGCAGCTTGGGACGGTGTTCGAGCATTATCCTCGAAGAGGCCGGGGAGTGATCGCCGGTGCCAGGGTGCACGGACAATGAGCGGCTCGTTAGGTCTCCTTAAGCACTCGTTGCCCACACCAGTCTCCTTCCTCTATTCCACTTTCTGTATTCCACTCCGTATTTCAACTGCAGCTTGCTCAGCGCACAAACTTCCCTCACCTTCGGGCACCCCATCTTCGCTGCCCACATCATCTGTACCTTCCATTCTTCTTCCTTCTTCAGTGCCCAAATCATCTCTACAGTCCCTAAATCTGTCCCTCGCATGCCTTCTTCTACGCTCACATCGTGTCCACCTTCGTCTCCAACATACTCCACGGTGTAATCATACTCTCTATGTGCTCCTCCCCTATTTGGGGACATGCAAACTACTATCTCCTCGAACTTGATAGGAACATCAATCAAACTTATACAGTCGGGCACCACATCAGTTAAACTTATACTATCGGGCACGGCATCTTCTTCCCCCCGATTATCCTCTTCTTCCATCACTTTGTTCAGCTCGTTAGGTCTCCTTAAGTACTCGACCATGCCTTCCAACTCCGAATTCGTTGCCCTTAATTGTTCTATCTCTCGTAGGTACGCTGCCGCATCGGTATGCCGTTGTGCCACGATATCTTCAACCGTCATAGGCATCGTTACAAATACTTGCTCTTCGACTGATGGAAATATTTGAAGTATTTGATGTGGCTCCAACGCATCAAACTGCTTCTCCACATCCTTTAACTTAGGACGTGTCGTCGGATCCTGCCAACGCAGACAACGGGGTACTTCGTACAGCCCACACTTCTTCCCTACCGACGGACAATGCTCGAACACCCAAATCTGCAACATCATAGATAAATCAACACAACTAAGAACAAGTATATTCAAATCTACGTCTCTTCAGAATAAATTAAAGACACATAACTTACCAACAAACCGTATGTACATCCTTCCACGTACATCTTCTTTGAACGCATTGATTTCAGCAAAAACTGATGCACTGCAGCACCCCACGCAAAACTTCCAATTCCCCCCAAATTATCCACATAAGCGAGGAGGTACGACGGCAGGTTATACGTGGAAGTCGGAAACAAGATACAACTAAATACATATAAAATGTAACAACGCACAAAGTCATCACTACCCAATCCTGCTCCTTCACTATTTCTTTCTAAGGCATTTGTGATATCAGACCTAGTAAGAGTGTATATCTTCCTTTCCCCGAAACAACGGCGAAGGAAAGACATATCCTTACTCACCATTATATTCCACTTTCTGTATTTCACTCTGTATTCCAACGAACGAAAATCGTTACACCTCCCCCCGACAAGTGTTAAAACACACATAAACATCATTACACAAATGAATTTCATTACAACAAGTGTTTAAACAAAAAAAACCTCATTATTACGTATTTTTCTAATATGGAGCAGAAAAATCAGTATTATATATTAAAATAGAAAAATACGTAATAATGAGGTTTTTTTTTGTTTAAACACTTGTTGTAATGAAATTCATATGTGTAATGATGTTTATGTGTGTTTTAACACTTGTCGGGGGGAGGTGTAACGATTTATCGTTCGTTGAAATACGGAGTGGAATACAGAAAGTGGAATAGAGGATCTCATTCCAAATACGAGGCTGCGGGGACTAAACGTAGCCGTTGTCATGTCAACTGTTTTAGAGGCCTTATGGAGACGGTGATAAAAACGGCCAGTGAGGAGCAAGTTCGAGCTGTAATGCGGTGCCCGTTTTCTCATTTTTTGAAGATACCTCGTATGGAAATACCCCATGGGCGTTTAGAAGGGATTTTGAGCCAGTTTAGTGAAGACTTTTCTGATTTTAGGTTTGGAAATGTTCCATTTGAAAAACAAGCTTTTTATATGTTTCTTGGACTGAGGTGCGAAGGAGAGCATGTTGTAGATAATATAATGGTGAGTAAGGATATGTCTTTCCTTCGCCGTTGTTTCGAGGAAAGGAAGATATACACTCTTACTAGGTCCGATATCACAAATGCCTTAGAAAGAAATAGTGAAGGAGCAGGATTGGGTAGTGATGACTTTGTGCGTTATTACATTTTATATGTATTTAGTTGTATCTTGTTTCCGACTTCCACGTATAACCTGCTGTCGTACCTCCTCGCTTATGTGGATAATTTGGGGGGAATTGGAAGTTTTGCGTGGGGTGCTGCAGTGCATCAGTTTTTGCTGAATCGATACGTTCAAAGAGGATGTACGTGGAAGGATGTACATACGGTTTGTTGGTAAGTTATGTGTATTTAATTTATTCTGAAGAGACGTAGATTTGAATATACTTGTTCTCAGTTGTGTTGATTTATCTATGATGTTGCAGATTTGGGTGTTCGAGCATTGTCCGTCGGTAGGGAAGAAGTGTGGTACGAAGTACCCCGTTGTCTGCGTTGGAAGGATCCGACGACACGTCCTAAGTTAAAGGATAGAGAAGCAGTTTGATGCGTTGGAGCCACATCAAATAATTCAAATATTTCCATCAGTCGAAGAGCAAGTATTTGTAACGATGCCAATGACGGTTGAAGATTTCGTGGCACAACGGCATACCGATGCGGCAGCGTACCTACGAGAGATAGAACAATTAAGGGCAACGAATTCGGAGTTGGAAGGCATGGTCGAGTACTTAAGGAGACCTAACGAGCTGAACAAAGTGATGGAAGAAGAGGATAATCGGGGGGGAAGAAGATGCCGTGCCCGATAGTATAAGTTTAACTGATGTGGTGCCCGACTGTATAAGTTCGATTGATGTTCCTATCAAGTTCGAGGAGATAGCAGTTTGCATGTCCCCAAATAGGGGAGGAGCACATAGAGAGTATGATTACACCGTGGAGTACGTTGGAGACGAAGGTGGCACGATGTGAGAGTAGAAGAAGGCATGCGAGGGACAGATTTAGGGACAGGTAGAGATGATTTAGGCACTGAAGAAGGAAGAAGAATGAAAGGTATAGATGATGTGGGCAATGAAGATGGGGTGCCCGAAGGTGAGGGAAGTTTGTGCGCTGAGCAAGCTGCAGTTGAGAGCGTCCGTCGCTTTGGTAAAGTCTTTGGACGAAGGAAGAATAATGAAACCAATGAAGATAGCTCCATTGTCGAAGATGTCGTAGGCAGGAGAGACAGAAAGCCAAGAAAGGATTCGTTGTTCGTGACGCCTCCTGGATCGACTACACCTGCGAAGAAGTTGAGACGTACGCGAAAGGGAAAGGTATTTACTATGCTGTTCTTTAACCATTAATTTAATTCAACTTTTGTGTATAATCGAAAACTTCATTTTCACAGGAGAAGTTGATTGAAATTGAATCTGAAGATGATGAGGAGGAGCTGATAATTGAAAAAGAACGTCACGAAGCTAAGAAAGCTGCATTAATGCAGAAGTATTATATGTCGAGGTCTTATCCAGGCAGAGACTGCTTGGACGGGGATCGTAGGAACTTGGTTGATGCTTTTTTTGACCAAGATGATTTTATGTAAGTAAAGATTGATCATATCTTTTATGCTGTTGAGTACAATCTGCCTTTGATTCGACATTTATGTGTAGGTCAACCGTGTTCGCAAACGGACCGTCGCAGGTGACCGGTGAGCTACTCATCAATTTGTTAATGGGTGAGCCCATTCAAGGCGATATCTTCGATTCATGGTTCCAATACATTACCTCACCGGTTTACCAAGCACGGAACAATGTCTTTGGTATTGTAAGATTTCTCACAACACATGTCACGGTGAGTATAGTTTACCTACTTGATAGTGAATTTGTTTTCATTAACTTCATAATAATAGATACTAACTTATTACATCGCTCTGCATGCTAATTTCTTGGACATTTTGGGGCAGCGGAGAAATAAAATATTTCCCGATAAGGACGTGAAAAGTATGTCCTTTGACAATAAGTTGTTACCCGACGTGCTCGGTCAGTTAAAAATATTGGAAAAGTATGTCCTTTGACAATAATTTTATACAACGAAATTGAATTATATAGCAACTAATTTTTGCAATTATACCAGAAATTGTGAAAATTATACCATATATTTTCGTTATTATACCACCTTTCTTCGTTATTATACCAATAAATATAGTTATATTAATTTTATACAGAAAATTGGAGATTATACCAACTAATTTTGCTATTATACCAGAAATTGAGGAGATTATACCATCTATTTTCGTTATTATACCATAAATATTGTTATTTTAATTTTCTACAGCGAAATTGAATTATATACCAACTAATTTTTCAATTATACCAGAAACTGTGAAATCTTTCTAGTACTAGTAGAAAAACGCATTTTCCTTCCGTCAAGCACTCTTATTCACTTCCGTCAAGTACCCGAATAACCTTTACTACCCGATCTGGTAGTAAATTAATAATTATCGGGTATCGGGTTTCGATACCTGACAAATAACCCGAACTACCCGAACCCCAACGCCCACCCCTACCGACTGGGAAGAATGTAGAAAACGAAGGTGGAAATGAAAACCTAATTTGTTAATTGGGCTTCTGGGCCATGGATCTCATATATCGATTATTTCTCTTGTTTTTTTTTCAATCGTTTTTTGTTACCTCGATGCGTATGATCCCAGAGTTGTCCGGGGAAGTACTAGTGTTTAGCTCATACAAGGCGGATCAGAGGCGTTCGAAGGCCAACGCCGGCGAATGAGTCGCCGGAAAAGTTTGCGTCTCAATGGTTCCGAGTGGAGATCTTGGTTCGCCTTTGCACCCATTCATGGAAAAAGAGCCAGTGAGTTCTGCTCAGTTCTTTAGGCGTAAGCTTCTCAAGAATGTGGTCTAAGACAAGTTCGGGCAAGTCTTGTAAACTAACTCTGTGTGTCTCTAATTCTTCAATCGCAGGTCTTGGGCCAACGGTTCTCTCGGCTGCTTCAGAAGTTCTTGGAATCTGAAAAGCCCAGGTGATGATTCTTTTTGTAACATCAAAAAGATTGAATGTTGTGTGGCGTACATGCGGGGGATTGGGTACCTATCTGTAAAAAAAATTATTCTACTAGATACCTACATATAAAGAAAAATCTGACAGAGTACTAAATACAAGTTTTTCCAAATGGGTATTTATGTGTAAAGTCCCCGAAACCCGTTGAAAATCCTGAATAAATAAAATAGAACAAAAATAAAAAGACATACTGACGGAAAATCCGTTGGAAATAGAAAAATGCGATAAAAATAAATAAATTCTACGGGAAACCCGTTGAAAATCCTAAATAAAAAATAATAAAATAAAGAAAACACATATCGACGGAGAATCCGTCGGAAACAAACGGGAAACCCGTTGAAAATACTAAATAAATAAAAATAATAAAAAAACACATACTGACGGAAAATCCGCCGGAAACAAAAATGCGATAAAAAAGTAAATAAAATTTTCAACGGGAAACCCGTTGAAAATCCTAAATAAAATAAAAAATAAAAAACTATAAAAAAATACATACCGACGGAAAATCTGTAGGAAATAATAAAATTGCAATAAAAATAAATAAAAATTTCAATGGAAACCCGTTGAAAATTCTAAAAAAAACACATACCGACGGAAATATATAAATACGATAAAAATAAATAAAAATTTTAACCGAAACCCGTTCAAAAAAAAAAAACACATACGGCGGAAATCGGGATAAAACCTAAAATGGTCCCCGATGTTTACCCTATGAACCAATTTGGTCCCCGATGTTTCGCATGAACCAATTTAGTACCCGATGTCATCGAAAATGAACCAAATTGATCCCTGCGTCAATTCGACCGTCAATTTAGACGTTGATGGTATTTGCGACGGCATTAGCGACGGATTCCGTCGCTAAATGAAAAAGTTAAAAAATAATAAATTAAATATTAAAAATGAGGAAAAAATGCAAAAAAGGAAAAAAAAAATAAAAAAAATAGAGTAAACAATTCAAAAAAAAGAGAATATTACTAATTACTAAATAAAAGAAATAATAATAAAAAATAAAAAATAATAAAAGTAAAATAAAAAACTAAACTTAAAATAAAAAATGATAAATTAAACATTAAAAATGAGGAAAGAATCCAAAAAAAGAAAAAAATTAAAAAAATAGAGTACAAATTAAAAAAAAAAAGAGAGAGAATATTACTAATTAACACAAAATAATTAATAATAAAAAATAAATAATAATAAAACTAACATAAAAACCTAAAAGTAAAATGAAAAATGATAAATTAAACATTAAAATGAGGAAAAATCCGAAAAAGGAGAAAAATTCAAAAAATAGAGTAAAAATTCAGAAAAAAGAGAATATTACTAATAAATTTAATAAAGAAATGAATAATTTTTTTGAATTTGTAGTCTATTTTTTGAATTTTTCTTTTTTTGGATTTTATCCTTATTTTTAATGTTTAATTTATCATTTTTATTTTAATTTTAGTTTTTTTATTTTACTTTTATTATTTTTTATTATTTTTTAATTTATTTAATTTAATAGTAATATTCGCTTTTTTTTGGAATTGTTTACTCTATTAATTGAATTTTTTTCCTTTTTTTGCATTTTATTCCTCATTTTCAATATTTAATTTATTATTTTTTAACTTTTTCATTTAGCGACGGATATTCCGTCGCTAATGCCGTCGCAAATACCATCGCCGTCTAAATTGACGGTCGGACTGACGGAGGGACCAATTTGGTTCATTTTCGATAACGTCGGGGACTAAATTAGTTCATGCGAAACATCGGGGACTAAATTGGTTCACAAAGTAAACACCGGGGACCATTTTAGGTTTTTTCCCACGGAAATCATAAATCTTCAATTTGTGTTTTAGACAACATAACATTAATATGCTTAAACAGAGACGAAAACCTTAATTCATGTACTACTTCTAAGCTGCTAAGCCTCTTTTCTGGGTAACAGAAAAAATTGGAAATTTTCACGATTTCTACTAATTAAGAGATGAAAACCCTTTTTCTTTCTCTCATTTCGCTTACGAGTCAAAATCTCCAAACCTGTACAGCTCGGAAACGTAAACCCTTTGGGGACAAGTGTCGATCGGCTAAAGAATCTTTCATTACATCATCGACCATCGAACCTCGTTTTCTCGGGTCAAGCTCAACTAACGAGGTCGTCATGTTCCATACTAGTTGAAATTTTTCTGGTCATTCGACGAAGGGCAAATGAGAGTGACAACTGCGTTGTTTGAATTTGGGTCGAATGGCCGTTTAAAACTTGTGACCGTTATACCCTTTCCCATTCTTTTGGAATTCCCGTCATTTTTTGCATTACCGTAGTTTTACCAGCGAATATTAAAATCTTCTTTATAAAGAAAAAGAAATCATACACAAATATTTATTTTCCTGTACTTGATAGAGACTTGTCTCCGAGTTTGGCATCTAATTGAAAAGATCCCTCACCATATTTTCTTACATGATCTCCAATATTCCTTCTCATCTTTAACCAAATTACAATAGTCGTTACTACTAAGAGTATATAGAATATTTGCATCTTCAACGTTTTCCGACATACGTCTTTGATTCCTTCGCCATGATTTGATCACATTGTCGCTATTGCAACTCCACCAAGAATTGGTCCATGTTTCATAAATAAAGAGGTTAAGTTCTTTAAGGACGTAATCAATGCTAATTTATAACCATATAGCATAGTTGGCAAGTAGCTACGTTATAATTAGTAATTACTGTCTTGTCATTCCACATATACGCACACAGAGTAACATGGCATCAAAAGGGTATAGAAGAAGATGGAAAATTTTCTATGATTCCTCTGCGAAGATGACAAGAAACAGTAACATGACATACCACAAGACATATAAAGGAACTCTCATGTCGTCTTGTGTAGAAAGCAAAGAGACAAACTCGTGGGAAATGAGTATAATTTCGTAAAAATACATACACATATGTGTATATATGTGTGAATAAATACAGTACGCTACACATTTCACCTATAAATTTCACGTAGAGGCCGTCCTCGGCCAGCAATAGAACAACTTGTCTTAGTTCATTTACTACTTCAACTTACTTTACTATTCATTCAAAAAACCAAGTCATCGAATCTTCCTTTATCCGACAGAGCTTCACTCGAAGGCATAAAAATGGCCGTCAATGGAGTAGCCTTCACAAGACTAGCAAACCAGCCATCACTAACACAACTTCGTCGTCCTAAACTAAGCTATGGCGGGGACAAAAAGGTAATTTTCCTACGATTTTCTGACGAGCTTTAATACGATGATCTTTCCATGGTGTGTTGATCTTGATCCTTTCTTCTCACACTTTGCGTGGCTTGCAGTTCTGTGTCAAGGCATCGTCCGCCGAGGAACCTGGGGAAATGGCAATAACGAAAGAGAAAGATGGTTGGAAGATAGATTTTTCCGGCGAAAAACCTGCTACTCCACTACTCGACACAGTCAACTACCCAGCCCACATGAAAAACCTATCTAGCAAGGTACACATACATTTACATATATAACACGTTGGCCCATCGAAAGATCATGTACTTTTATGTCAATGCATTGAATTTGTGTTATTGTCAATGTATAGGATCTTGAACAGTTAGCAGCAGAAATAAGAGCAGAGATCGTATACACAGTGGCAAAAACAGGGGGACACCTCAGTTCGAGCCTGGGCGTGGTTGAGCTAACCGTGGCTCTTCACCATGTCTTCAACGCCCCTGACGATAAGATCATATGGGACGTAGGCCATCAGGTAATAAAACCAATCGAAAAATCAGAGATCGAATTCGTTGATTAGCGAAAAAAAAAAAAAACTTACAGTTCAATCGCAGGCTTACGGTCACAAGATTCTTACTGGGAGGAGGTCTAAAATGCACACGATAAGGAAGACCTCGGGCCTAGCTGGCTTCCCCAAGAGAGACGAGAGCGTATACGATTCTTTCGGTGTGGGCCATAGCTCGACGAGCATATCTGCTGGGCTCGGTATGGCTGTTGCGAGGGACCTTCTCGGTAAGAAAAACAGCGTGGTATCTGTGATTGGAGATGGAGCCATGACTGCTGGGCAAGCTTACGAAGCCATGAACAACGCTGGATTTCTTGACTCTAACCTCATCGTAGTGTTGAACGACAACAAACAAGTGTCTCTGCCCACGGCTACGCTCGACGGGCCAGCCAAGCCTGTGGGGGCACTCAGCACAGCCCTAAACAAGATTCAGGCCAGCACAAATTTCAGAAAACTCAGAGAAGCTGCAAAGGTACTCAACTCGAAAAAGACTTTCTTTTTTCTCTTCTTGAAGTACGTACCTCTGTTTTTCATTTTCTTGATATATGATTTGATAAGAGCATCACGAAGCAAATCGGGCCACAAGCTCACGAACTAGCAGCCAAGGTCGACGAGTATGCAAGAGGGATGATCAGCGCGCCGGGCTCCACGCTCTTCGAAGAGCTAGGATTGTACTACATAGGGCCTGTAGATGGACATAACATCGACAATTTGGTGAGTATTTTCGACAAAGTGAAATCAATGCCAGCGCCTGGGCCCGTTCTGATCCATATCGTGACTGAGAAAGGAAAAGGTTATCCCCCAGCCGAAGCATCAGCGGACAAAATGCACGGTAACGATCCCAGGCGAAAAAATTCAGAACTCTGCAAATGTTATGACAAAAGGCTCAAACTCTTTGAATATTTTATCCAGGGGTGGTGAAATTTGAACCAAGTACGGGGAAACAAATGAAAATAAAGTCAGATACGAAATCATACACCGAGTATTTCGCCGAATCGCTGGTGAGGGAAGCAGAAATAGACAGCAATATTGTGGCCATACATGCAGCTATGGGTGGGGGGACGGGCCTGAATTACTTTCAGAAGAAATTTCCCGATAGATGCTTCGACGTTGGCATTGCAGAGCAGCACGCAGTTACCTTCGCGGCTGGCTTAGCTACTGAAGGCCTCAAGCCATTCTGCGCCATCTATTCATCCTTTCTACAACGAGGCTATGACCAAGTATGTATTTTACACCACTGTTTCAGAGATCTCTCTAGCAAAGTATGGTGCATTAATTCATGGTTGTTACAACAAGGTGGTACATGACGTGGACCTACAAAAGTTACCAGTTCGATTCGCGATGGATCGGGCGGGTTTAGTCGGGGCAGACGGGCCGACCCATTGCGGAGCTTTCGACGTGGCTTTCATGGCTTGTCTGCCTAACATGGTGGTCATGGCTCCATCCGACGAAGCGGAGCTCATGAACATGGTTGCTACTGCTGCTGCTATCGATGATAGGCCGTCTTGCTTCAGATTCCCGAGGGGTAATGGCGTTGGAGCTCTTCTTCCACCTAACAACAAAGGGATACCACTTGAAGTAAGCAATGATATATATAAACACATTATCCATATAAATTTACCTGAGAAAAAGGATGCCAAATGTTCAAGATTATTGCTACATCTTCTGCAACTTTCATTAGGTTGGTAAGGGAAGAATACTAAGGCAAGGAGACAGGGTGGCGATTCTGGGATATGGGGCAATAGTTCAGCAGTGCTTGAGAGCTTCTGAAATGCTTAAATCCCACGACGTATACGCAACGATAGCTGATGCGAGATTCTGCAAGCCATTGGACGCTGATATGATCAGACGACTGGCGAAAGAGCACGAGATACTGATCACCGTGGAGGAAGGTTCGGTGGGAGGTTTTGGGTCTCATGTCTCTCATTTCCTGAGCTTAAATGGCATTTTGGACGGGCCACTCAAGGTATATGATCCATTCGAATCCATTTTGAAATCGATTGACAATATGCTTAAGAATCTTTCCGATTGAATGCAGCTAAGATCGATGGTGCTTCCCGATAAGTACATAGACCACGGAGCGCCGGGCGATCAGATTGAAGAAGCTGGCTTGTCGTCGAGACATATATGTGGGACAGTTTTATCTCTTCTCGGAAGGCCTAAGGACGCTCTCAAACTTCGTTGAGGCATTTCATCGAATAGGATACCATCGATTCGTTGAGCTGATGGAGTTCATTGAATGCACTGTGCATGCAATATTACAAATTTGAACACCGATTATGCCTTTGCTTTCTATTAATATTATTGGACCTAATGGACCGTTTCCATAAATGGACCTAACTGGCCCAAACACGGAATTAAAAGCCCACGAGGCCCGTGTAGCGCCTCGTAATAGGTATAAATACAATACAAAAAGTAAAAAAAGAAAAGGAAAAAACAAAGACCCGCGCGACGCTTCGCTTCGTTCTATGGTTTCTTCATCATTCGGCAGCTGCTGCGATGAACATGGGCATGGGGATGGAAGTGGAAGCCTTGAAGAAGTTGAAATCTGTAGTCAACAAACCACTGCTTTCAAGCCCCTCAAGGCCTACGAAATCTCCGACGGCCAAATCCGATTCCGACCGCACAGATACGCTCCGTTGAAGAAATCGTGGCTGGAGATCTGCAGCGCCGTGTACGGCGAAATGAAGGTCGACATACGCATGAACACCATATCCCGGCGCGTGGAG
Organism: Craterostigma plantagineum; assembly: GCA_027422505.1. NCBI lineage: Eukaryota > Viridiplantae > Streptophyta > Magnoliopsida > Lamiales > Linderniaceae > Craterostigma > Craterostigma plantagineum. The sequence continues at coordinate 25,224,187 of JAPQWV010000003.1, read as the reverse complement.
CTCAAGACGTTTCCCCGCACGCCCGACGCTAGCAATCTTCAGAAGTGCGCGGATTTCGTGCACGCGTTCGTGCTAGGGTTCGACGCGGCGGCTCCGTTGTTTTGTTCCGATTGGACGAGCTCTACGGTGAATCCTTCGAGATCAAGGATGTGAAGATTAGGGAAGAGCATCTGACTCGGGCTATTGGCAGGCTCAGTGGGAAAGGCGGGAAGACGAAGTTTGTTATAGAGAATGCTACGAGGACTAGAATTGTGATTGCTGACGCTAAGATTCATATCTTGGGCTCGACTGCGAATATTAAGGTTGCAAGGGATTCCCTTTGCATCTTGATTTTGGGTTCGCCTGCAGCTAAGGTTTATTCCAAGCCGAAGGCTGTGTCTGCGAGGCTGGCTGAGAGGTTTTGAACTTGAATGAAATGGTTTTCCTCTGACATTTTTGTCTCATTTTTGTTCAGCCGTGAAATCCATTAATCTCTTGCTCAATTTGGCGTGATAGAAAACTGGGTTGGTTTGATTAACAATCCACACAGAGAAGCAAGAAAATCATGCTTCTTTCGACAAATTACAAGAATGAGCGTTAAAGATTCAAGTCCCCTGTTTCCCAGAAACTGGGACATAATGGCGTAAGAAAATCAAGAACGGAATTTTGACAGATGTATCCCTGCTCTCAATATCTGGTATCGTCGATTGGGCTGCATATGCGAGAAAATAGATTGTTTCCTCTTCGGTTTGTTCCCGAATAGGAATGATCTCAATGGGACTCTCCCCCTCGTCAAGTTATCTGGCTGATCACTAGTGATACCATACTCCTCACTCAGATTCTGTAGGGTCTTCTCGATCTCGACCTGAAGCATGCTGACGTGATCTAAACCTGCTCGCAACTCTTCTCTGACCTTGCTGTTTTCTTGCTTCATGTTCAGAATCTCGCCTTGGAACTTTGCAGCTTGATGCGTACTGAATTTGATTTCGTCTTCCTCGACGCCTTCCTTTAATGCTGTCGTCATCTCCTCTTGAATGCTGCACAGAGACGCAAACCTTCCCTTGAGTTCATCCTTGAGCGAAGCGCTTTGCTCCAGCCACAGGCCTAGCTCTGCCCGTATTTCTCGCAGGTGCTTGTATATGGGACGAATCTCCGATCTTGTCTGTATCGTAATGGCTCCGTCGTTTTTCGTTTTCTCTTTGATTTTTGCAATCTCATCTTGCAGATCCTCGACTTCTGTCCTAAATTTCTGTACCTGATGAAAGGAAGAGCTGAATCTTAACCAGAAATCCAGGTTCTCGTCCAACACTGCATCTATCTTGTAACGGAATTTCACTTCCACAACCGATGTGGGCTCAGTCTTATCGATGAAAACCATTCCCATATCATCTTCGTTGTCATCATCTCCTACATTTGAAACAGGGGTATCATCATCTTCGTTCTCCTCTAATCCCACTTCTCTCTTGCACGATGGACTGCTATCTTCTTCGACGACATTACCCCCTTGAGCCAAACCTATTCTCTGCCGAAGATTCTGTATCTCTTCATCTCTCTTCAGAATAGCTTTCTTCAGCTCCCTCATCTGCAGAGTCACGTCGAATTGGCTGTCCTTCTCCTTCTTCTCCATGTCAGCGAGCTTCTTCTTCACCTCTCTGTAGTTCCTCAGAATCACAGTGTACTCCTTAAGAAGAATCTTCTCCCTATCTTCCATTCCGCTCAATAGGATCTGATTCCAATCTATTTCCTCCACCTTTATCCTTATTTCCCGCTCTTCATAATTCCCAGGCGATCTTTGACTTACTGCCTCCTTCAGTCTCCTTCCCGAAAAAGTAGCCGACTTTCTAATTCCCTTCGCATCCTCTGCTTTCTTGAACGCAGATCTTCCAAGACTCGACGACGCACTCACCTCGGCTTCTCTTACATCCTCCGAATCCTCGCGCCCTAAACCGTTCGAACCCAATTCTCGATCTTCAAGGTCATCTTGTTTCTCTTCCGCCGAGTTACTCTGTTCTTCCAACTCCTCCTCGTCGGGCTTTATGTCGCTCAGTTTCCCCGACAGGCAATCGATGTCAGAACGAGCCTCGGCAAAGGTTGTCTGAAGCGTGCTCGACTCCCTCTCTAAACTCTTATTCAACCCCTGAACCTTATTAAGCCTCTCCTCCACCTCCTTCACCTTCGTCCCCACCTCATGAACGTCCTCGGCCAGCGCCTCGTGCCCTTCCTCCAGCCCGCGAATCTGCTCGTTCAGATCGTCCGCCTCCATCCTCAAAGTGTGGACCAAAACTGTCTGAGAAGAAACCGCCGACTCCAAACTGACAACCTTATTCACCAGCTGCTCGACCCTCTCCGCCAGCTCAGACGCCGTCAGACTCCCTAAGCTGTCTTCGTTAGTGCTCTTCTGTGCCGTCCCTTCAGCCACGTCATCGCCGTAATAGCCCAAGGCAGCAGCATCAGCAGCATTTTTAGCTCTACCATCTTCTTCGTCGTCCCCTTTTTCAGGCAAGTACTTCCTAGAAACAGACTTCAGCCTCTCCCAAGCAGATTCGATCCGCTGATACTCTTCCTTCGCCTCCCTGGCCGACTTCTCCTGGGCAGCCTCTAAAATCGCCAGAGTCTCCTGGCAAGACTTGAGAGCAGCTTGGGCCATCAAAGTCCTCGCATCGTCGTCCTCCATCACCATGTCTACTTCGAACTCGTCCCTCAATCCGCACGCCCTCTGCTGCATGTCAACGATCTGATTCTCCAATTCCCAGTACTTTGCCACTCCCCCCTCGTAAGAGCTCTTCACAAACTCCTTCATCGTCTGCAAGGCCAAGATTTCCTTCTCAAGCCTCTCTATCTCCTTCACCGCCTCCTCCCTGCTCATCCATCACCTCCTTCTTGCCGCCGCCCGAGGCCGCCTTCTTCTTGTCTTTGAGCTGCTGAGAGGCAGTGGAGATCAGCGCTCGTATGTCTTGGGCGGGCGGAGTTGGGACTTTGGGGACGTTCTTTTGTGGGGTTGTTTGGCCCGTTTTGGGGGTTTTATTGGAGGGGTTTGAGATGTTTTCGTCGTTTTCTTCGTCTATGTTGAACTGGACTTGGTCTGGGAGGACGGTGGCTATCGTGTGGTTGGCGTTTTGGAGCTCTTTCGATAGGAGGTCGTAGCGGTCTGCTAAGGCGCGGAAGGACTTGTAGGCTTCTTCGACGTTGCTTATGAGCTCGGGCCTTCTCTTGTAGTACATCTCGGCCCGCTTGGCGAAGGAGTCTCCGTCTTCTTCGATCAGCTTCAGCATGCTCTGTACCTTTTCCTCCATGTCTGCACACATACACGGCAACGAAGCCTTGTGAAGAATGATCCCTAAACTAAACCCCTCGTTTTTTTTGTTCGAATTTGGCATGGGTGAATGGAAGGAATCATGGGTTGAGATAAATTCGTGATCATTGGAAGTTATGTGTATGTATATGTTACCTTGGAGGCATTGGTCGAGCCATTTGGATTGCTTGGTGCGAATGTGGCTAGCCCACCACCATGAATATGCATTGCTTGCTGCTCTCTGCAGCATCTTTTCTTCAAGATTGATGCGCAGATATATTTATTTTCTCTGCCTTTTTCTTTTCTTCCTATGATTTAGCTTGATAGAGAGGGGAAATTGAATTAAAGATAGATGGATGATCGTCCCTCCCTTGTCTCAGCTGTCTCGCGTGATTGGGGAATATAATAAAATCGGTCTAACGGATGAATAAGAGCTGCAATGAGGGGAATGTGAAGAAGAATGGCGTCTATGTTTTAGGACAAGAAGATCATTGTTGGTTTTAACGTGTTTTCTTTAACAGCTCAAGGATTCGAAAATCCAACCAATCTCAGAAGAAAAAAAATGAAGAGAAAAACATTGATTATTATGAACGTGGCCTCCACTGGTTTATTACATTACATTACACCTCGACGACATTCGCATAAAGCAAAGCAAACGGATTTCCAATTTTTTTATTTTTTGCGTTATCCTAACTTTATTTATTAATACGTATGATGTGTAAAACATAATTTGTACTTTTTCTTTTGTACGGTTTATACTTGAACCGTAATAGCACCCGCGGGTCAACTTAAACCGGCGCGTACAAGAAAGAGCTGACCCAACCCAGCTATAAAATGTTGACTGTTATCGATATATATATATATTTCGTGAGTAGTTTTTAATTTTAATTATTTTCGTTTAATTTTCTTGTTCCATAAAAAAGTTGAGCTCGAATTACAGGCAAAATACTTGAGAGGAGGAAGATCCGTCCATTGAAATGGCTTCGTCTGGTTCTCTGCAACTCTCCCTTGAGCTGGGGATTCGCAGGAGCCATGCGGACTTAAAGCAATTTAGGGTTAATGTAAGTATCGGTTGCTTAATTAATATGAAGTACTTCATTCGCGTTTCGTCTTGATTATTTATGAGGCTCGATTTGCAGATTCCTAAAACTAGGGGAAAGCTTTGTTTATTGAGCAGTACATCGCCTTCCATTTCACTGGTGAGTTTTTTGAGTTTCGTTGGTGTATTTGGTCTCGGCGCTTTTTCGTTTGGAAAAAAGGGGGCTTTGTTTTGGCCTTGATTGATACAAGCTAAAGAATCTTATCCGTATTCGCTCTGTATTGTGTAAATCTTAGTTACATGCGTTTTTACCTAGGCTGCTGCTTATTGGCTCTTTCGGTCTTAAATATTTTGGATGTTATTCCCTCTACCTGGAATCTTGTGTTAATTAAGTTAATTTGGAATGGATACGACATAGTTTATTAGCAGATGAATTTATCTCATGACTTGGTTTGGCTCGGCTGGCCCTGACTCTGTTTTTTAATTGCATGTTCTGCAACAGTATTCTAGCACTTCAAGATTTTCAAAGAGATTACAACATAGAATATGCAACAGTTCTCGTAGAAATCACCAGTTTCGGTGCCGCTGTTTTCTGACGCCAGGGCCCTCATTAGATGCCAAACATGTAAAAGATGCAACTTCGAGTCTAGTGAGGTAGCTCGTCCTCATTCTGTTGGTTGCAGACACAGTTGATAAATTATACACGTGATAAGATATATTGCTTTCCTCGAAATTTTATATGCTTGTTGACTCTGCATGCCGTATCTTTTTTCCTTTTTCTACATCTGAAGTTTGGATTTTACAGAGCATTTAAAATTATACAAGGCAGTCCATTGGTGATCAAACTGGCTTCAGCAGTTGGTGTCGTTGTTTTTGCTGTGTGGGGACTTGCACCACTCGTGCGACTAATCCGTAACATTTTTCTCAATGTAAACGAATACTGTAGCTCTTGATACTTCATGCCTATCTTGAGAATCGTTTGTTGAACTCAAAGTGGGTTCTTTTTGTATATTAGTTTGAAATATGACGTTGTGACTTCTTTCAGAAGAATGACAATAGCTGGAAAAAGAGTAAAACATATCAAGTTACTACTTCATATGTTCAACCGCTGCTGCTATGGACGGGAGCAATCATTATATGCAGGTTAGTTGTACAGAAAGCAGGAATCGATTTTCATACTCAAGAATCGCTATTTGACAGGGCATTGGATCCACTGATTCTTCCCACGGAAGCTAGTCAAATTGTTAAACAGAGGCTTCTTAACTTTGTCAGATCATTATCAACTGTTCTAGCCTTTGCATATTGCTTTTCAAGGTCAGTCTCATGTCTGTTAGTTGAATTTCATCTCTACTACTCCATTGCCTTATATGTAATGTTTTTTGTAATATTTACACCTGACACATTCTTCTCTACACAGTGTTACTCAGCAAGCACAAAAGTTCTTCATAGAGACCAATGATTCTTCCGATGCTAGAAATGTATGTTCCTATTCTTTGATCTATTATTGCATGAGGAAAAAAGTTATGACTTATTTGTTCCTTACCCCACATCGTATCGCACTATGAGAGCGTCAGATATACTCAGGTGGTAGATACATCGTAGGACATGTTAGCTAGAAGAGTAACATCCATGTGGCATTTGACTAACACCAAGTGCATAAGATAAATTCTCTTAGGTCTTTCCTCGCTTTGTGACAGATGGGCTTTCAATTTGCTGGAAAAGCCGTCTATACAGCTGTATGGGTTGCAGCTGTATCATTGTTCATGGAGTTGTTAGGCTTCTCTACCCAAAAATGGGTCACAGCTGGAGGGCTTGGGACTGTCTTACTCACGCTTGCTGGACGCGAGGTGCCTATCGAATTTTAGTCTCTCATTATTATTTTGTTTTTATGTCTCATCGCCATGCTATTGAAGAAGTATTTAACGGTGAATGAAAGCATTTATGGGCCCCATGAATGCATATTTTTGTGTCCTATGCAGATTTTCACAAACTTTCTTTCAAGTGCAATGATTCATGCAACACGTCCATTCGTTGTCAATGAGTGGATTCAGACAAGGATTGAAGGGTACGAAGTTTCTGGCACAGTTGAGGTTCGTTCTGTTTCTGTCGCGCATGTAATAGTTAACATGGTATCTGAAAATTGAAGGTTCTTGAAGTAGTTCAGAAATATATTTGTAAAATTATTGATTCAATCCTATATAATTCACCAAGTTATCAGGATTTTCACGTTTCATGTATGCTAGTTGTCAGTTATTTTTTCGATAAGCAAGACATTTCTTGGTCATTTATTTCCAATGCCGAAAACTAGGAGGATTATCGATATTGAGCACTAATGTTTTTATCTAATGCTAATTTTGAACGCATGTACCTGTCTTTATTAGACGTCACTCTCTTCTTTTCGTTCACATGTATGAATTCTTAAGGTTGATTGCTGTCATTATGCAGCATGTAGGATGGTGGTCACCCACTATTGTGCGAGGTGAAGACCGTGAAGCTGTTCACATTCCAAACCACAAGTTTACTGTGAATGTAGTGAGAAATCTTACCCAGAAAACTCACTGGCGAATTAAAACCCATATTGCTATTAGTCACTTAGATGTCGGCAAAATTAATGTAAGGGTCAGCATGTTTGATAAAATCAGTGGCAACGAACTGAACGTGGACTGATTATATCTTGCTTCTTGCTTCAGAACATTGTAGCTGATATGCGTAAGGTTCTGTCCAAAAATCCACAAGTCGAACAACAGAAATTGCATAGAAGAGTATTCTTGGAAAACATTAATCCCGAGAATCAGGCTCTCATGGTTAGTTGGGTTTCTCAATATGATCATTTTATCTGGGGGTTAATATCTGCAGTTTGGATAGCCTTTTAGTTCTCGTGGTGTGGCTGTGAAATCTTGTCTATCTTCAAACTCAAAATGGAAGAAGAGTTATTTAGTATTTTGTTTTATTTCACCACACCAACCAGATTGAGATTAGAAAAATGTGATTTCTTTCAATATCTTAGTCCATTTCCTGTTTGGGGACCGCACCGAAAAGTTCTGTTGTAGGAGTTATTTGATCATATTTTACGAAATAAGCAGTTCATTGATATTACAGTGCTAGAGAATACTGTTTTACATCAAATCTTCTGATCTCTAACATATCACAGATACTGGTGTCGTGCTTTGTGAAGACTTCTCATTTTGAGGAATACTTGTGTGTTAAGGCAAGAGATTTTTCTGCTTCATATTTCAGTGTATTTTATGTGATGTATAAACATATATCCTCATATTTATTATTTCAACTGTAAAACAGGAAGCTATTCTCCTGGATCTTCTCAGAGTCATCAGGCATCACCGTGCTCGATTAGCCACACCTATCCGCACAGTCCAGAAAATATTCACCGATGAATCAGACAGTGTACCTTTTTCAGACTCCATGTTCACCCGAGGAGCAACATCAAACCGGCCCTTGTTGTTACTCGAGCCTTCAAATAAAATAAATGGCGAAGATAAGTCTAAAGCTCAATCTCGGCCAACACGTCCAAGCGGCGAAGATGAAAGCAAGACCAATGGAAAACCATCACCACCATCAGCAGATGATAAGCTGGATGCTAAAGTTGAAAGCACTCGAGAAACTGGCATTGCGTCTTCCGTTCTTAAGACAAAGGAGACACAGACATCAGATGCAAAAGAAGATTCTGTATCGAATAGCAGTGAGAAACCCGTCTCTAAGATTGATTCTGAGTTTGTCGAAGAAAAAGGTTCTATCCCGACAACACCCAACACATCTTACAAGAAGCAATCCCTGAAAGCAGGCCAAGATGAGAATAGTACATCAATCTCCTCATCAGATTCAGGTGGTAAAAAAGCCGAAGTTGCTGCGCCGCCAAAACAAGATGTAAGGCCATCACAACCACCACCGCTGAATAAGCCTTCCCTAGAAGAGAACATTGTACTTGGAGTTGCATTAGAGGGGTCGAAGAGGACCCTTCCAATTGAGGAAGACTCGACACCTCAATCAAATCAAGCCGATTCCAAGGAGGTTTCAGCTTTACGAAGTGGTAATAGTAATGGTAATGGCACTGTGGTGGCCGAGAAGGAGAAAGAAAACATCAAGAAGTCGAATTCTTCCGCTGATCAGTCAGAGAAAAACTAATCATCCTCTATCACAGCTGATAACGTACGTACATGTTATTTGAATTCATACTCAGTATAGAAGCATCTGCAAGTTGTATTGATTCTGTGACATGCATGATACATAGATCAGTGTGATGAGATGCAAGAGTTCAGTAGTCATTTATTTAAGGAACTCTAGCGTATATTTCTTTTTTCATGCAGTTTGACTAATCATTCATTCATACTGTATCTCTGCCTAAAGCTTAACCACATGCCTCAACAAAGAGGATAGATATCTTCTTTTACTTTCCTTTTTCTTTATTCTTAAAGCTCAGCTCAATCTTGAGTTTATGGCCGGAGAAATTGAAGTTCATCCTCGAGTTTTATGGAGTTCGACTGTTTGAATGTTCTTATTGTTTTGTTGTCACCGATTGAAAGTGTCGAGTTGAGGAAAATTCTCCCAGATTAGTCATCTGCTTATAGTTGTTCACTTGAGACAGGTTAAATTAGTGCTTCACATTAGGGATGTTACTGATAGAGCAACAACACAGATTGATACTTCACGGGAACTTTCACCAACTGTATTTTCACACATTGTAAGAACAGTCTTCAACTGAGGCTCTAATCAAAGCAGTTCATGGTGAATATATAATATGCCTGGATTGTACTTGGGGAAAAGAACACTAGTACAGCAGTTCAGCTACAATGCAAAGGCACTATGAGAAACAAGCAAATAAAAAGTAGATAAATTCATGGTTTGGTTTCCTCAGGAGCAGAAAGATGACCTGGTGATGCTTTTAGCTCTTGCTCTTCACGCCTATCTGGCTCATCGGCATGGTCAGAAGAAGGCACTTGTTCCCCAGCTTGTAGCTCTAGCTCTTCATGCCCATCTGCTGATTCATTGGCATGGTTAGGAGAAGGCACTTGGCCGCCAGCTTGTAGCTCTTGCTCGTCATGCCCATATGGCTCATTGGCATGGTCAGGAGGAGGCACTTGTTCGCCAGCTTCACCATTCTCAGGGTGGAAATTGATGGGGAACTTGGTAACTCTAGGCTTGTCAGAGAGTATATTTCTCTGAATCCTGTCAATCAAGACCTTCGGAGGAGGCTCTTCCTTTAGCTTGTCGTCGTCGTAGTCGTTATTCACATAGTAACCCACCCGAATGAACTCCTGCTCCATATAGGAGCAAGTCAGTAAAAGTACGGTCACGCCTAAGATGTCTTCCTCGCGAATCTTGGATGGGTCTGGTGGATCTGCCTGTCATGTATTTAGTCAATGGAAAGTGATGAGCACGAGGCAGTATCCATTAAGAAATTACGATGCATCATATCTTGTCTATACTTTGTACCTGGAAAACAAAACGATAGGTTCCAATGTTGACTGGGCCAACAAGGACACTTTCTAAGAGCTGGTCATAAGTTTCATCCTCTGCAGATCCCACATAAATGAGTTTCCATTCCAAATCTGCAGCACAATATTGTTTTGGTGATTATCATCACCAAAAGCAAAATTTCAGTGACACCTTACTAAACGAAATGGGACTTTCTCCTTGCCGACAGTAGATAAACACCTGAAAACCTCTACATTACATAACTTGTTGATTGAAATCTTTGCAAGCTAATCAGATTCGTAGACGCAGAGAGGTACCTCATCACTCTCACAGTTAATAAAATACTAAAAATTCCTCAAGTCCTTAGTACTCATACAACCACTGAGCAAAGGAACCCTAGAAATTACCAACACAGTACTAAAAATAGCACACACAACAACAAAGCTAGAGCGACGAGAAGGGGATAAATTGAAAATATATATATATATATACCGTCTTTGAGGGGAGAGACGCATTCATACGAGATCTCGAACTGAAAAGGCGACAAAAACGAAGACGGATTATCCAGCACAGATACGTTGGTGATGTTCACAGCACTCATTATACGCAAACCGAGACGTCGTATATCCGTGTAGCACAACAACACAAGTGAAAATCAAACCCTAAGCTCGGAACCCCAATCGATCAACCTATTGAAAACAATATGAATCGAATTGGAGCGAAATTGAGCCGAGGAAGAGAGTCAGTAATTTGTTTTTGGCGTGAAAGGGAGGATCACCGGATCACCGGCAGTAGCCGGTCGCAGCCAGTTTTATAATTGGCGGGAGATCTATGGGCTGCATTTTTACCGAGTTATTAATTAATGGGCCAACTATTTCCAAAAGCCCAATAAACCGGCCCACGAAAATTTTAATACATTCGAGATAAAGAAGAGTTCACACAATCTTATTCATGGAAGATTACAAGGCAAAAAAAAAAACCATAAATTGGGACAGACAATCATCAAAGGGGCAAAAGTAATACAGGGCAGGGAATGAACTCGGCCAAGAGATTGGCGTCGACGTGTTTTTGAATGAATGGCCTCCATACTCATAACGACGAGATCCATATTCATTTCATCTGCAACCTCTCCTATTATAGCCGTGGTTTTGCTCCCTTCTCCCAGGCGCTCTAAGAGCTTAAATTCTTGAAACCCACCTAAAGGCGATAAATGGATACTTAAACGATACGATAACGTGTCGAAGATTTGATTGATCATTGAATCGGTGTTCTACGTAGATAAGTGCCATGGAAATGATGCATGTATAATAATAATACCTTCAGATAAATGCCAACGCAGAGTAGCTAGTTGAGTCTCATGCTCTGGGATCTTATCCTTATCCATCTGATCAATGACTGCAAAGAACGTAAAAGTCCTATAATTCCAGGAAAAGGTTGTAACGTGGGAGTTCATATGCTCATAGTTATACCTACTACAGTAATGTCAGCTCCATATTTCTTTGCCAAGGCAGCAGTGGTAGATGTTGCCTACGAAACGAAGACATCACAAGTATACGTGTTCAGTTCCAAGAAAATCGTAACATCCCAAAATACATTAACGCTATCGAAACGACCACAGAGAAGCAATTGAATTGAAGTTAAGAGTCTTAAAGCGAGCAAAGAGAAACAGAGATTACCTGTTTTGTACCTTCAGTAAGATAAGGGTTACGATCTACGACTGGAAGAAGCAATTGCTTGAACCCAGTGAAGGTGACCGCAGGAGGACTGACTTCGGATTCTTGTGGCTTAGATTTCACTACGAGAGAGTACAAGTTCAGCTCCCAATTCATGAACATCATTGATTAGTACGTTAGACTTATCATAGCTTATAAACGACAAGAAATCAAGGATAATCATATCGTAATGTAATTCATTTTCCAAATCACAATTGTCCTTCTACGTCATACGAGTAGCGCACTTCAGCGCAACACACAATCCCCAGTAGGATCCCATTGTTAAAGAAGCTACTGTCAATATCAAAAACAATTTGTGCCACCAAAATAGAACTACATCCCATGCATCAATTTGGTATATAAGACAGATCAATTGAAAAGCTGAGACTCGAAAGTAGAGACTGGAAATTACCGCGAAGCGAGGTTCTCAATAGCTTGGGGAAGCTGAAGGAGATACCGCGAGATTGAAGCGGCTTCACTCGCGAGAGAGGTGAAATCGAAGCAGAAGCACCGTTGAACAACTTCTGTGTAGTAGTTTCAGGAGATAAGGCGAGCGGACATTGCACGAGGGCCATGGCAAGAAGAAGAAGAAGAAGATTCACGACTGACGACGAAGTGTGTTTGGTAGTGCAAATTATTACGAATATAAAAATTTAGTAGATAATCATATAGATTAATGTTTTCCGAATATACCCCTGTCCTAGTGAACATCAGATCAGATATACTGTCCATCGTGTTTCAATTAGGGCTTTTATTTTCCCCTCAAATTACTGAATTGTTCCATCGCGGATTCAATTTTCTTCCAACATGGCCGGACTCAAATTGCCGCCGGAAGACTCCGACGTGTCGCAGGCTGCGCGGCAGGTGGCAGCCGTGGATCTGATCTCGGATGACGACCGCTCGGTGGCGGCGGACTCGTGGTCCATCAAGAGCGACTACGGCAGCACCCTCGATGACGACCAGCGCCATGCCGACGCCACGGAGGCACTGTTCTCTGCTTCTGCTTTTCGAGCCGCTTCTGACTACAGGTAGCTGAAAAAAAAAAGATGATCTTGTACCTAGTTGTGTTGGTTCATTTCGCCTTTGTTGTTTTCCTTTCTATCCCTTCGTTCCCAGGCCGTGGGTATCATATGGGTTCTGCTCCATCACATCCTTATCTTAGTTCTTGTCACTGAATTTCCATAATCGATGGATTCTGGACTCACCATTTTGTGTAATTTGTTTAAGCTCTTCAACATGCTGGTCATTTGTTTGCATTTGACAGTTCTGACAAAGAGGAGCAAGACGGTGAGGCAGTTTCATCAATGCTCGGTTTCCAGAGTTATTGGGATGCTGCTTATGCAGAAGAACTGGCTAATTTCAGAGAACATGGCCACGCTGGTGAAGTTTGGTATGCCGATTTTTAGTTTCTTCAATGGTTTTAGGGTTAGGTGCTGACTAGAGATTACCATTTTCTGACAAATCATTCCATGTGGCTATTATGTTAGGGATTAATCACCTCTTTTGACAGGCTAAAATACTTTTGATTCATTTTGTCTTGTGATTTCCCTTTGTATCGTCTAAAGAGTGACCGTTTCTGGTACCAATTGTGATCTATCACGTAAAAGTTCCGTATGTTGTTTTAAAATCCTTATTTGGAAAATATACCGGCGTCGATATCGGGTCTAAACAGGTAAATATATACATGTTTCTCAGGTTTGGAGCTGATGTGATGGAAACTGTTGCTACCTGGACCAAAAATGTATGCCTGGAAATGACTCAACGCCACTCACAAAATCATTTGCAGAGCACAAACTGTATTTCTGACGGGAATACGGAAAAGGATCTGTCTAGCTGGACTGTTCTTGATGTTGGGACGGGTAATGGGCTGCTTCTTCAAGAACTAGCGAAGCAGGGGTATGCCTATTAAATGACATTTTTACTTTCAATCACCTAATTGATTGTGTATTTGTATAATTTTTATTTTCAGATTTTAATTGAGTCCGTATGTTTGTTTGCCTAGTTCTAGAACATGTGATAATTATCTATTAATTTATGCGGATAAGGAATGTTAACTGTGGTTCATAAATGTTTATGCGAGACGATAAGATTCTCTGATAATGTTAGTAGGTACTAAACAGTTAATATTTTTTGGCAATGACACATGCGCCGTTATATTAATTGATTTTTTGTTATTAAATATACCGTGATTTTATGGTTGTCTCTTTTGTTTTGCTACTCGCGGAACTGACACTCATCTGGATGTGTTACTTCTGCATTAGGTTTTCCGATCTTACTGGAACTGATTACAGTGAAGGAGCTGTTAACTTAGCTCGTAATCTTGCTGAGCGTGATGGATTCCCTAACATTAAGTTCCTGGTATGCTTTACAATTTTGTCCCTTTTTCGTCCATTTTGGAGCAGTAAGTATGAGGTCCACATTATCCTGTTTGACTAATCCATATAATTCATATGCTGCTAAACATTTTCAGGTTGATGATATCCTTGACACAAAAGTAGATAAGAAGTTTCAGCTTTTGACTGATAAGGGGACTTTAGATGCAATTGGCTTGCATCCCGATGGGATTGTGAAAAGGTAACCTTGTAATCATATGCTTTTGTAGGTAGATCTTTTTTATCTATCATCACTTGGACCAATCTTGACGTGCTGTTATGTTACTTCGCTTCATTGACCAATTACACGCTTTGTCACTTCATCTACCATGATTGGCATTGCATTTATCTGACCCAGCTTTGCCACTCTTCTAGCATAATCATCTTTGCATTTGTCTGTGTCAGGACAATATATTGGGACACCATTGCTGGCCTCCTGGCTTCTGGTGGGTTGTTGGTGAGTTTGCATGCCATTTTCTAGCATTATTCAACTTCCTTTACAAGTGACAAAATACAATGTGGAATCAAATTTCTTGGTTTTAATTCGTCAGTTTCTGCTTTTGTATCGTTTTATGATATTTTGGTCCTTCAGTGAAACAAACTTTTCTTCCTCTCCTAAGGTTATTACATCGTGCAATAGTACAAAAGATGAGCTGATGCAAGAAGTCGAGGCTTTCAACCAAAGGAGATCATCTAGTGCCACTCAAGATACCAATGCCGATAACGGCAGCAGTGATCCTCCACAGTTTCGATATATCGACCACATTCGCTCATACCCAACGTTCATGTTTGGAGGATCGGTGGGTTCACGCGTTGCAACCGTGGCATTTCAACGTAACTAAAACCACCGTTCTTTTGTGCTCTCCCTTCCCCCTTTCTTACTGATCTCTTATCTCTCAGTATTGTGTTATTAGCTGACTCGTTTACTTAGGATGATGGTTGGTCATTGACATGTTGATTCTGCAAAATACTTATTTGAACTTGCTTTTAATGTGGGATTGTTTCGTTGAATTTTTTTTCGAAATGCTGGGACCACCGTTTGTTTATATGATGTTAGCAAGAATCATTACCGGCAATCGTATTAAGAAACTGGGAAGAAAAAACCAGTCATAAAGAACCTGGCGAGCAGCAAAATGCAACGAGAGAAATTCAAATTATAAATCAGGCTTGAATCGAAAAAATTGACTCTGTTATGCGTATAACTCGGCCTTGAATTTGATCTCGGGGACTCGAATATCGTCTTGACTTTGGATCAAACGAATCTCTAAGCTACTCGATTGACAATCATGTCCAGCAACTGTGTAGTCGTTTATCGTCCTCGCCAGAACTGCCTGCATCAGAAAGACAACACAAAGAACCAAAGATAGAGATACATTATTACATAACTGCTTTTCCTTATGAAAAATGTTATCAATCGAAAGAGAAACTAAAGGGTCTGATTACCTGCAAGCTCGATACTGATAGCTCTGCTGCTTTATCAAGGTTTTCTGGAAATTTCTGCGAGCGAATAGAGAACCACTAAGACGTGGTGATATAAGTGAAAAGATACGATAAACTGTAAAAAATTCAAGCTTTTTCCAAGTATTTATTACATTGCTCCACCCGAGCAAAAGGGCGGTCATGAGATCTCCAGTTCCCTGAAAAAACGTAGTGAATGAGACGACCATGTCCAACATTTATGATTTATGTCGAAAGCTGACGCTTAATTCGTCAGTTTAATCAACATTTATGATTTATGTCGAAAGCTTAGATGAGATTTAGCTGCATTACCGTAAAATACGCAGGAATCTTTGGGATTGAAATCTTGAATTGCGAGGGAGGTTGCCCCTATCGGTTTTGAAATGCCCAAAGACGGTTAATAATCCAGTAAAAAGAAAGAATGACGGAAAAAAAATAAAATTAGATTGAACATATGTCAGCTTGGAGATGAACCTTTGTGATACCTTTTCTTTGTTATGACTGCCAATTAATAGAAGTTGCCCGTCGATATTAATGCTCGTAACAACAACCTGCCAAAGAAACATGAATGTTATAGTTGCTGCTGAGCACACATATTGATTGAAGAATCATTCGGAAATTCGCAAAAGCAGATTCTATTCAACTGTTCTTAGATTCGAAAAATCAGAGAAAAGAGCATTGGACTATTAATGTCTCAATAATGGCTTGGGAAAAACCTTCGATGGTCCAGCAGCATGAAGAATGTTGCACGCTTCCCTACCGTCTTGCTCGGATGAAATACTGAGGAAATAAAAAAAACATACCAACATCGAATTAAATGAATGGAATAACAATGCAAACTTGTGACTTATTCTTCATCAGCTTTCTCAGCTGTAACTCTTAACATTCACACACGTAAACAAAAACTGCTAGGAAAATTCTTATACCTGAGGCCCGTCAACAGTTCCGCCTCAAACTGATTAGGTGTCAACATCGAAGCCACTGGGACAACCTATGGAAATGATTAATAATAACCAATTTTACCATCGTAAAGTGCATTGTGGAAGAAGAGTGCTCATAGTACTTAATGCCTTCTTATTGCAGGGTCGATGAGTTGATTTACCTTCTGCTTATATACAGACACAAGTTCTTGGGGGACGTAAACCCTTCCTTCATCGCCTAACACGGGATCGCAAACTGACAAAAAGAGGTGCGGCTTAACTAGACAAAATTTGGGAGTAGATAGAAGCAGAACTTACAAAAAAAAAAATACGACTTTCGCTTGGCAAAAACGAAGTCTTTGCAATAGTGGGAAAAGCATAACATCAGCTGTACTTACCATATTTTAGTTCGGGATTGATAGATCTAAGCTTGTCCACAACTTTCAAGACAGTGTCCAAGAAGGATACTGAACCAATATAACCTACAAATGCATGAGGCAGTAAACTATTACCTTCTGTTTTAGGATGAATCCGGCAAAATTAACAAACATGTTCATTCAATAAGTTTATCTCACACAATCACTACTCAATCATTACTTAACTGATATACCCTAAAGATTTAATGAAACAGAGCTGTTTGTATAAAAAAATATTGCTGATTTGCAGAGGACAAGTACGCTCTAAAGATACCCGTAAGAAGATGGGTATAGTACAGCAAGTTATTAGCTTCAAGGCCCTCTATCAAATTCCAAAGCTGTTCACCATCCAAAACCTGTCCTTTAAAAGTAGGATACCCTGCAAAGATCCTTAGCTTTATTTAGGCAAGACGTTTTCGATTGAACTATCGAATAACAACTACCCCCTTTAACGAATCGAATGAACATATATGTAAATGCCTTGCCTGTATGGTTAGAAAACTGTACGGAGTTTATGGGATCAACGTCATAGCCGAGCAATTGTAGAGGAAAGACAGCTGATTTGTTGCCCACATATCCCTGCAGGGGTAAACTAGTGTATTTTTCCCACTTTCCTAAGGAAGTACAATGCTTAAAAATCAAGAACATGAAAGAATCAAACAATTACAGAAATTGATCACGAAAGAAACAGAAAGGGAAATGCTTCAAACTATCAAAATCCCCCCTTACACTTCCATGGAGAAACATAAAGAAATTACTGATAATTCCACTTAGGAACAAGAACAGTTCATGTTATTACTATTACAGCTACAAGCTCATCGAGAGAGAGAGAGAGAGAGAGAGAGAGAGAGAGAGAGAGAGAGACCTGAACAGTATGAGATTGAATGCTAAGAACCCGACCCGTCTCAGAAGGCAAAGCCAAAGCCAAAATGGGTGGAGGCGCCATTGTACATAAACCACCAATCCCTTTCCTAATCAAAACTCAAACCCCATAATCTTATTACAAAAATCACGACTTTCGAACGTTTAGAGATGGGTTAAAGGAAACAAAAAAGTTGAAATAGAAAACACACCTTGAATATGAAATGCAGAAGCTTAGAACGGCCTTTTGGTTGAGTCTACCAAGGAATTGAAAGCTCCCTAACATACAGAACTCCGAGTGTTAGGTAAATTGTTATCTATCTGTGGTATTTCATAGATTAAACGATGGCCCAAATCTTCGTTAACTGCGTATTAGATTAGCTATTTGCGCACTCAGTCAACGATAAAATTGTTTATAGATTGCGTATCTTGCCCGTCGATAAACTTCAAAACAACTGAGATTTCACGACTGTATCAAACCAACTTTTGTCGGCCATAGGCTGTGAAAAACATTGGGCCAAGAACTTTCTTGGTCTAATGGCCCGTTGCATTGAGCTGTTAATATAAATAATTATGTAATAAAAATTATGGAATTGGGACCAATGTATAAAACTAATGTATACCTTGAGCTAAGCCCCCTTTTTATATAGTTGTATTAATTTAATGGTCCCCTACGTGATTTATACCATAATATAATAAATCTATGGCAGTATAATATTATTCAAGGGAAACCAAGTCAAATACGCCAACCTCATTTGTAGTATAATAATCATAACGAGCGAGCTTAATTCATTCAAAAATATCACATGATAATATTCCACCCACATATGGATCATGAAAGAATCAAACATTAAAAATATTACACGAACTATTATTATTATTATTATGATTCATGTTTCAAAACTATATTATAGCAATAATCATCCCTTGTTGTTAATTATAATGCCACTACTACACATTAAGAAATCTTGGCTGCAACGTGTCTTATTATATCCTTGTTTTGTCTTGCGAAAGCAGTAAACTCTTCGAGGGAAATGCATCCATCTCCATCGCTATCGATCTCAGCTATCATCTTCTTCACATCTTCCTCTTTATAAAGAGCAGAGCCAATTGCTTTGTTCATCGCATCTCCGAGCTCAGAAGATGAGATCTTTCCATCTCCATTAGCATCCAAACGCTTGAAGATCGTCTCTCTATTCGCTACGTCTTGTGGATCCTCATCAGCCATTTTTTTTTCGTTTCCTTTTAGGACATGAAGAAAGATTGATCGTCCAACGTTGGACTTATATAATAGTGTAGTGTGATGAGAAGAAGGAAGGGTTTTCTCATCAAGGGCAATCCTCTCCTCTCGCCATGTAACTCGGTGGAATAATTAAATGTGTATTGGTAATAATATTAATGGATAACCGAGTTCAACGTTGGACCAACCCTAAATTTGTGGCTAAATATGTAATGGGCCTCAAGTCACAAATGGGTCTGAAAAGTTATTAGTTCTTATCTATATATCTATTGTGTTCTACTCTACATACGTCGTGCGGATGATAGACAGACTTGCATTGCATGCCCCTTCGATGTAAGATTGAGAGTAGGACTCATTATTACATGGGGTAGATTTGATTGTACAACTATATTGTTGTCTTTATATACTATATATATATATATATATATATATATATATATATATGATGACATGTGTGTTTTAAGTGGAAAGCAATTACACACGAATCGCTTTATGTTTCTTTCCTTGTTCCAAAAACGTGGTTCACTAGCTACAACTACTCCCTCGGTCCCGTTAACTTTATCACATAAGTTGTCGGGCACGTAAATTAAGGTGGTATTATTATGATAATATAGTACGAAGAAAAGGTAATAAATTTATATTTTGACACGTCTTTTAAGAATATTTAATATTATTATATTGATTGTTTATGATATTTTTTTTGCTAAATAAGGAAATGTAATAAAATTAGTGGGACGCCCGAAATAGCAAAATGTGATAAAATTAGTGGACGGATGGAGTATTATTCTTTATAATAGTATAATAAGATACGAAAGTTCACTGAAATTATGATATTCACTTAACTAACCCTAGCGTCGATATCAACGATGCAGTAAATAAACTATATAAGTAAGGCAAGCTATATAATTACAGACTCATTTTTGGTAGAATCATCAATCGTAATGTATGTATTGCTAAAAACAAATACTTAGTGACCCGTACATCAAATTTCACAAACAATTTAAGAAAATCATTAGGTTGTGGGATTTTTTAAATTTAATGGTTGCCTTTCGACGTATTTTTACTACTATTTTAATGAGTAAAAGTTGATCCTCTTTTGACACGTGTAGGATTTAAGTCGTCCCTCGACAGAAAATTAAGAGCAAAATGGCCCCCTCGTGATGAGATTTATATTAGGACAGTGAAGTGGTCCCGGTACGATATGGATGTAAGACACTAAGTATTGACTAGATGTTGGGTAAAATGTCGGGGTAACACTCAACCTAACATTCAGGTGCACAGCGGAATATTGTAACTACTTACTGACGAAACTGAAATAACACGGGATGTAAATCTGTGCAGCAAGTTATAAAAACTTGCTGCGTGCCTCAAGGCAGAATTCCACTACAGCAATGGATGCAAAACAACTATCCGAAGATAGTAAAAACAAGCCTAGAAAAAGAATCTAAACGATTCTAAAAACGTACGAAGTACTAAGACTTCAGAAAGCTCAATACTAGGCTAAAAGACAACTCTCATAATATATAAAACTCGCTCAAGCTCGATATGTGTTTCGCTCATATTTTTCACTCAATATGTCGCTCAACTTTTCTCCATGAAAGCTCTCTCGAGAGTCGTAAGTTGCAGCTCGAAAATAACTCTTATTTATAGACCTTGGCTCCCTCTTGAATTGATAAAAAGATCCCTTGAATATCTCTTCAAATATATCTTCGAAGATCTCCCTAAATATAGTATATATTTAGTTCGATCTTCTCATCTCCTTGGTCGATCTCTTATCTTCTATTTATGGTAAACTGATTGACTGATTCTCCTTGATATTCAGATCTTCTAATTATGGTAATTGCTTGACTTGATCTCCTTTGATCTTCAAATCTTCTATATATAGTAATTGCACTTCCTAAATTCGTTCAAGCAACTCCACACGCTTTCCACACGGTTTGGACCCGTTTCAGCACTTTACCACGTCCTGCATATCAGTAAATAAAGCTACAAAAAAGGTTAAACGATTTTGGGCATGAAAGATAAAATCGAATGTTGACAGACAACAATGTTGGCTGAAATGTTAGCCCAACATTGTCAAAGCTGAGCTAGTCAACATTAACAGACAGCATTCCATGAATTTACTAATATAGCGATCGACATCCATATATTACTTTCAAATTGCATCCGATTAATGAAAGAAAGGAGAATTCAACTAGTTAACGACGTCTAAAACATACTAAAATTGTCCTCCATAGGCATAAAATATCGAGAGGTTTTATGATGAAATTACTAATTATTATATTATAACTATTATGTATTATACCATATATGGGGCCAAACCATAGCTTCTCTTGGTGGTCCTATTAGAGAGACTACTACTCTACTGTAGTAGTTATTACAAGGTGACAAAAAAACGGCCATGCATGATCATTATTTTCGCGTATAAACATTTCCACCACGAGAAATTTTCTCCTCCACAATCAGCTTCATTATTTTATACTTTCTTCGCCTTGAAAGCTGTTCTGATAAAATGGTCCGAATACCATTGGAAAAGAAACTCTCTCTCTCTCTCTCACACACACACACGTTACATCCTTTTTCTTGTAGGGACGAAAAAAGTGATCCAAAAAGTTATGTTTCATCAAGTTGAGTGCCAACTCTTTCTCCAACTAGGGTTTCTATTGTTATCATGTGCCAAATCTTTCACCCAATTAATCTTAGTATGGAAATCTTAAGAAAAAAAAAAGAAAATCTAAAAAATATACGACTTTTTAGTACATTTCCAAGATTTCAAAATGTCCAGTCCTCAAATCGTGCCAGTTATGAAGTAATGAATGCTTTATATTGCTTAGACACTTTCCAATCCAAAAACGCATTCTCAAACCAAAACGAATTCTCAAACTCAAAATGCAGTAATTCTTCTCCATCCGACAAACCAATTCGCAAACTTAAAAGACCATCATTGTATTCTCTTCTATCCGATTTTTAATATTGCCCATGAACTTTACAATTTACAAATCAGAACGTACTGTTATTTTAAATTTGGTTGAAAAAAAATAGTTTCACAAAATTAATAATAAACTCAATATATTTTCATATAAAAAAACATAGAAAAAATAATTATTAATAACAGGAGTTATTTTATATATTTTTATTTTATTTTGATTTTTATATGAGTACTTTAATAACTAAAAAGTAAAGGGTCTGTATTGTAATATTTTAAATATCAAACGCATCTTTTGGGATATCTCATTTCCAAAACGCATATATGTGTTTAAAACGGGAGAGAGAAGATGAAAAAGCATTTTGAGTTTGCGTTTGTTGTACGGTTGGAAAACTATATATTTTGGATTTTTGGGTATCGATCAGAGATGCTCTTAATTTGCTCATGTACTTGACAAAAATATATATATATATATATATATATATATATATATATATATATGCATCACACATGATGGAAAATGATTACTCGCAGTGTAATTGATGACTCACTTGCCGTTAATTTAAAGATTATTCACATTTCACAATCACATATACAATACACACACATACACCTCCTAGCTTGTGGGTTTTCGGTTGATTCAAATATATATATATATATATATATATATATATATATAATACTCCCTCTGTTCCTATTTAAATGTCGTTTAAGATAATTTTTTTTGTCCCTTAAGAATTTCGTTTTGGGGTTTTCATAAAAGGATTATGTATAGATTTCCATATTTGCCCCCATATTAAATAATAACAAAATAATGAAATAATGATTTGGCTAATGATTAATGAGGGTATAAGGGGCATTTTAACTCCTTTCTTAATATTTGTGGAATTTTCTTAAACGATATTTAAATAGGAACAGAGGGAGTATATTTTATGCGTAGACAACGGCCATGAGAGATGAATCGCCATGTAATAAATGTCGCGCAACTCTCAACTAAAAAACCACGTTACGTCATTGCGTGTCCTGAAAAAGGAATTCAAATTGATTATTCCCTTTAACTAGATACACAACATTCATCATCTTGGAACAAGATTCGACGTAAAAAGGAAAAATAAAAAAGTGGTTCTGTTACTAAGTGAATATAACATATAGCTCGCTAAAAGGAACTATATTACATTTCCCATCACACTCTTCACATGACCTGAATCAGAAGATTCATAATGTTCTTTCGTTTTAACATGATGTAATTAAAATACTAATCTAATCATGCAACGAAAGACATATATACATTGCATGTTTTTGAGTTAATAATAGTTTATTACTTGTGACGTGCATGCTTCACGACCACAATGGAATTATGTTAGTTCACAAGCAACAACTTGCTGCGGAAATTAATTCTTTCTACCTCATGCCGACGACTTTACTTTAGGTGATGATTTTTTCCATTTGATGTATGTGCCCTACCCTTCATTTAATAAGACGATTCTTCATGACGAGTAGATTTGACGCATAACTATATTATTGTCTTGTATATCATAATAATATGCAACGCAGTATACCTTTCATTGAAAGCTATTACATCCCACTTGTTTCTGTACTTGTTTTAAACACGTGCTTTGGGATTTAGCTACAACAACAACGGATGGGATCATCTGTTCCAAACCTGTAGAAATTCGGACCGGGCCTCCGGTAATTTATCCGTTAAAAAGGCCCACGCACATGCGCTACACGGAAGATCGGTGTCCGGTATAAGCTTGACGGGTTCCTTCTTAAAACCAATTGGTGTTTAAGAGGAGTGGCCCATCAAGCTTATAAACCATTTAATTTTCTTGATAGGTTTCGATGTGGGACTCTTCAGTCCTCACACGTGATCAGTTCAACACTCCCCCCTCACGTGTGAGTCCATTTCTTTTAATGGACAGGAACGCCATTCTTTTCGAACCCGCCATATTTATTTATTTTTCTTAATTGAGTCGGATCTCTGCCCGCTCTGATACCATGTAGAAATTCGGACCGAGCCTCCGGTAATTTATCCGTTAACGAGGCCCACGCACATGCGCTACACGGAGGATCGGTGTCCGGTATAAGCTTGATGGGTTCCTTCTTAAAACCAATTGGTGTTTAAGAGGAGTGGCCCATCAAGCTTATAAACCATTTAATTTTCTTGATAGGTTTCGATGTGGGACTCTTCAGTCCTCACACGTGATCAGTTCAACAAAACCCATGTCCCAATGTGTGTACCAAATCACCGGTGTTGACACTTGTCAAATCCTGTGGTTCAGAAATTGTTTTAATTATTTTTTAAATTTTTTAATTACATAATCTATCAAGTTATAAAATAATTCTTATTTCATGTCATTTATATGATAAAAACAAATAAACAACAATGAATAATTCTTTGTTTCATTACCATCAAATTGATACCCATATCTTATATTTTTCGATATCTATAAAAAAATATTTTTTCATATATTCTACAATCTGGTACACACATTGGGACAGGGTTTGGGACAGAGGATCTCATCCGCAACAACAACAACAACATAATAATAATAATAATAATAATGGAAGTTTGCTTTTTAAATTTGTTTTATGATGGGTAAGCACTAAATAAAATCTAGATATATACGGCACATGATACCGCTAATTAAATTAAGGTGAATCTATAGAAAAATAACAATTGGATAACCCATGTCAGAAAATTTTACAGATAGATACCCAATTTAATTTTTACCAGTTTCTTTAGTCATGTCGTACCTTTCTGTGTGTATATTGCGTACCATAACACGTTGATATAGGGTACCTAAATATAGCATACGTCGTACCTAAGGCATACCTGTGTGTTACATAGAGCGTACTTAAATTAAGCATACGTCGTACCATTTTCTGTTATATAGGGTACCCAAATGTGTTGATATAGGGTACCCAAATGCGTTGTATGGTGTACTTTCGGGGATCGGGTACCTATGTGTAAAAAATTTATTCTGTTAGGTATATATATAAAAAAAATCCTGACAGGGTACTAAATTATAAGTTTTTATCCAACTATGTACTTATGTGTAAAGATCCCTTAAATTAAAAGTATATGTATTATAAACACAAAAAGTACATGTATATTAGAAACCGAACGGTTACGTCGAGAGCGATATGCCGTTCCGTCGTCAACCGCCTTTTCATCACAGCAAATCTTTTAGTTGTTGGGTTTTGAAATTAGGTAAATGAATAATATTTTTTAGAAGTAGTTTATTACAATTTGGATTATTAATTAATAAACAAATTACAATCTGAACATGTGCGAATTTTTAAGTTTATTTATTGAAAAATAGTCCGTGGGTTCTCATGAGAAAAACAAACAAACACCTTCTAACAGACAAAAAAAAAAAATTATATAGACCATCATCGTGCACTATATCTTGCTTGAAATTAATAATTATATATCAAATTCTTCTTTTTTTTTTGCCAAAATTACATCAAAACGAATCATTGTTAATAGAACCCATCATTGACTTTTGTAGGCATCGTAGTGCAAAATAAACAATCTTATTATGATCATTATTCCTTGAATAAATGTCAATCTTTTCTAATCTCAACAAATTGACTTTATTTCGGCATGTGTTGGCTATTGCATAGCATCAAGAAGACAAACGACGCCCACACGTGATTGAGACATCTCAAGGATTTCGTCTTTTCTTTCTCTTTGCCATCGAAGATTACAAACTCTACACTTTTGTAAGAACATAAAGAAAACAGATTTCTTATTAAAGTACAAATAAACGTCGATTTATAGGAATTATAAGTACACAGAGGTCGGTATCTGTTATTATTTGCTAACTGTACCAATACATAACCCAACAAGCAGCACAGAATAAATTAAAAGTAATATATTTATTTTCCATGGACTACGACATCGTCAACATCATCAGCGTAAAAGTCACAGATCGAAGAGTTAATAAGATTGCCACCGTACTGCTCACACCACCATAACTTGTCTAAATCTTCTTCTCCTCCTCCTCCTCCATGGTCCCAACCATTAGGGAACAAACTGAAAGAGTCAAACGTCGTCGTTCCCTCTAATTCTTCACGGCGGCGAGGATCATCGTCAGTCGAAGCTTCCTCGAGCAGATTCCTCCACCACCGTATGCTTTCATCGTCTTGAATAAGCATCAACTGCGGCTGTCTTTGGGATGACGACGACGACGACGACGTCGTCTCGGCCGGAAAGCACTGCGGCGGCGGCGGCTTGGTTAGTCCTCCGAGGTTGTCGTTCGCCGCCGCCGCCGTCTCCGTCGTAGGTGGTTTGAATGAGAAGGTTCGAGGTCGAGGCTTGATGACAGCAGCTTGTTGCTGAGGGCGATGATCTGCTGATACGCTGTCCACCTTAACGTCGCTGCTCCTTCTTCTGTGGGACAGCTTTTTTTCGACGTGTGTGTTCCAATAGTTCTTCACGTCGTTAGCTGTTCGGCCGGGAATTCGACCGGCGATTAAGGACCACCTGTCGTAATTAATCCCATCATTATTATAACCTAATCAAATATTTAATCCATCGCTCTTAAATTAAATGTAAGAAAGAGAGCAGTTTTTTAGCCATGCGAGCCACCAATGTGGAAACTCGGGTTTTCTTTGTATAGATAGATAGAACACAAATCGACGGCTTTCTTTATTTATGTGTCATGAAAAGTAAGCAGCCACGATGTAGTAGTTAGTAATAATATCTACCATTGTTTCTCACTTCAATCATTGTGTAATATTTTACCACTAGCTAGCAGTGGTTGTGGACTTGATCGACCATGTTGTTGAAATTACATAATATTAGATATGATATCCACGCGGTCGTCATTCAATATTGTTATGATTGGACGTACCAATATAATATTCTTGATTTAATGCGAAATGGAGAGGTTATAATAGGGTACTGACGCCATTACTTTTTGTCATATGGGGCACAATGTTTCCTCAGTACACGAATTATCTTAAAGCTCGAGCAAAGATTAATTTATTGTTTTAGATTTATGAATAATAATATCCTTTATAATCTATTAGGACGTATCTGTTGTTACGTGTAAATAAAATAGTATGCGTGTGATTTTTGCTGTTCTAAGCTTAGCATATAGGCTTTTTCAAATATTGGCAGCAAATATTTTAAAACGTGATCATTCACAAGTACGTTGATTGCTTCGAAATATGACGAAGTTATATTAGTTATTACCTGTTACCAAGCAACTTGTGAAGCCTTACGATGAGGTCAACTTCGTCTTTGTTAAAGCAACCTCTTTTGATGTTTGGTCTCAGATAGTTTAGCCATCTCAGTCTGCAACTCTTTCTGCACCGATTTAACCCTACAAAAAAAATGATATGTCATGAAACAATTATAATACCATATGGTTGTTATAAAGCGAGTACAGTAGTGTGTAGAATGAAAGTATATTATGCGCAATACAAGCTCTAAGCTAAACATATTAAGATCGTATACTCGATCAGCTATGGAATAAGGATTTTATATTTTCTTTATTTGGAAAAAGGAATGAAAAAGGAAGGGGGAAAGTTGGTTTGATATTATATTGAAATATGTGTTATTACCAGCTCTAAGAGGAACTAGATGCCATCTCCCTTCTCCGTACTTTTCAATGCATTGCCTGAGAAGATCATCTTCTTCTTTTGTCCATGCACCTTTTCTTAGCCGCCCTTTCTCCATTATTTTATTTTATTTTATTTACTATAAATTGGTATGTATGATGATGATGATGATGATTTCGTTTCCGAGAAGCTTTAACAGAGGGAAGAACTTTATAATGAATGATATATGCATTAAAACATTGGAATCTTGGAACTATATAGACACATGCTACAATGTGTATTTAAAGCCATATACACACATGTATGGATTCTATATGTGTGGATCCTCTTCAACTTATTTTCCCATATGTGCTCTGACGTGCATCTCTTACAACCACAATGAAAAAATGTGCAACTTGTTGTGTGCTAGGGTTATATTATTTCTTACAATGCGATCTCTCTATTAATTCTAAAGAACAAAAAAAGTATATGTAAAAGAACAAAAAAAAGAAGTATATGCTTTTGCTTTTTTTAAGCACTTTACATCCACATTCAAATATTTCAAAACCATATAAGCGGCTTAAGACCACTGTTACATCTATAACCAATTAATTTATTTTAGAATGGAAACCCAACTTGGGCAGTATACAATTGGGGTTCTGAATATGGACTAATTGGTATTATTTCTAAATAATTAGTCTCCTCGTGTTTATGAAGTCTAAATTTTGAATTATTTCAGTTGAAATGATCAATAGCGAAGTTCAAACAAGTTTTATCATACATCTATATATTCTTTCTGGAACAATTTGCATGTGAGAATCAAGTTTGGTTGAAAAAGTATTACAATCTCACACTCTAGGCTTAAAACTTCCACGGAATTCATCAAATAATGATAGATGTCATGGGCTCGTTCGCTCTAGTGAACTACGGAATGATGTGCGTATTAATTAATTAATTATATACGTGGATGCTATTGTAACCTATCTAGTTTGTTGATGTAGTAAATACTATTCGAATCATAGAACGCTTCGAACCTGCTAGGCTGAACCAACGCTTGCATAATTAATAAGCATAGTAAGAACTTTTATTATTAAAATATTTTAGTTAAGAAAAGTCCATTGCGTCTCGTCGTGTCAAACGACCATTTAACCATATTATTGCCTGTAATATCAAAAAGCATATTTGTCCAGATTTTGTATTTGACTTTCATTTGGAAATGGTTTGTCTTATTCTTATATTGGTTTGTGTTTGTCTCTCTTTTCACAATGGCCTTCTATCATGCCCCAGGGAAGAGAGCTTTTTCGTTCCTCTGAAATATGGTTATAGCAGATAGAGCATCTAAATTCTTTAAAAAGGTATTGTTTTTATGAGGCTTCGTTCAATATATATATATATAACACTATACCAAATGTATTAAAAAGGGAAAAACGAGACAGGGGAGCAGCAGTCCAAGGCTATACACATAGACATATGTAGGACTGCTCCAAGTTCACTCGATCATTATGTAATGGAAAGAAAATCTGAATCTTATTTAATTGGAATCAATATTGTAAATTCAATTTAGTTCAACGTGTCCATTAATGGTCAGAGTGTTATTTAGTAACAACTCGTAATCTGATTCGACGTGGCCTTGGTAACGATAACATATTAGGAAAATGTAGCACTTGGAAGGCCAGGAAGGTAGTTATTAATTATTTCTCAAGGTGACCTTTCTCCTGTTCTTTCCTATCATTAACTATTGTTCAACTGCGCAACTCTTACACGCAATTAATGAATGACCATATATATGCATTGTCTTTGAATTAGTTAAAAGGGTTATTTACAAATATGGCAAAGCAAGAAACACACATGCTCCCTAGTATCAATTATTATTGATGGCATGATAATATTATCTCGCATAACTCTATTTACACCCCCTAATTAAATACTATTATTAATTAATAATTTTGTCCACTTCCCATAAAGATTAAAAAAAAGTAATATTCCGCAACCCATAATCAGGATCAAAATATACAAAATCTAAGGACATATATAAATTATATTATATGAGTAACAACCGATTCACGTTCACTTGATGAATATCCGACAAATGGTTTCACAAACTATAGTAGCACCCTATTATCTCGAATCGCATCATGCCATATATATTCTAAATATTTGAAATATACATAAAAATGACAAAAAATCTTACACGATCGTCTAGGGTGTCTGTTTCAATCACCGCGGAAATAGATTCAAGCATTTATGTCTATAAAGTGAATAGGACAAAATACACATCTAAATCACAATACGTAGAAAATTCAAACTTTGATGAAAGAAAATACTCGCTCATACATGCGGTTATGCCCCTACACAAGTGTGCACTATATTAAAAAAATAATGTTGCTATTTTTATAATATTTATTTACGGCACTTCATTTATATTGACAACCTACCAATTAGATGATAGCCAAACAAAACCCTTGCCTGCCACGATTTTGGTATTCAAAAAGTTGTTGCTAACTTGCATTTAATTTCAGAAAAAGGGCAAAGCTCGACTCTCGGTGTGTCTAGAATAGTGACTTGCATTGTAATGCATTTATTTATTTATTAACATATTCTTCATTTTTATTAGGTTTACTATTGAATCTATTAAAAGGGCCGGGCCTAACCATATAAGGTTTTGGGTGGCAAGTAGGAACTCCCATTCAAAAATCTAAAGCCGGCCCATAACAATGTCCTCAACACTAACTTCTGATATATATAAATTTTTGTTTAGTACCATTACATATATATGTTATATAAAAAGGGGCAACCTCAATTAAATCCCCATTTCCAAACTTTTTATCAACTAACTCCCCCTTTCAATCTACTTATTATCAAACTCCCTAAATCAAAACATTCTTACACATCACTACCTATTTACCCGAAATGACGATTTTAGCCCTCAGTTATTATTTTTTAAATCATTTCTTCCCCAAATCAACACCCACGTAGCTTTTAATTTCAGGGCTCATCTCCCAACTAGAAAAGCTCCCGCCGTCGACGGAAAAGCCTCTGCCCACACCGGAAAGCTCCGAGCTTGCCTAATTCATCGTGGGTTTCTCGGTCCAGGTAAGTTGAGGTAGGTTTTTGTTGTTTTTTTTCACTGTGGGTTATCCTTCGAGCTTCTTGACCTCGAGCGAATGAAATTGAGTTAGATAACACTCTGATGAGGTGTACAATGAATGTTTGTGGCAGTAGCATGGACATAAATTGGGTATCGGGTTGTGGGTATCGCGATTTATGTGTCGAGCCGTGGGTGTTGCGATTTGGACGTCGAGGTGTAAAAAGCTGAATTCTTCTCCTGTTTTCTACTGTTAGCATATTGTGGGTGTCAAGAGAGGTTAGTATTTGCTTAAGATTTGGCTAATTTATCTTTTAAAGCAATTTATTATATGCAGTACCAAAGTATATTGAATTACAGTACCTGCATTTTTCTTTCATGAAGTACCTTTTTGAAGGTTTTCTAGCAGTATCATATGGTAATCGTTTGTTATTTTTACTTTTAACAGGTAACATAATACGAAGATATGTTTTTATGAATGTCTTTGGTTCGTTGTTTGCATGTGTGGAATATAAGAAGAGCACATATTTATTGTTTGACCAGTGAAACGATAGGTTATGGAGCATTCTTTTTGTTGGTATGTTGCCGATATGTTATCACGCATTCTTACGACGATATGTTTTTGATATGATGTTGGTGGAAAATGATATTAATATTGTCGATGTGTTCGATATTAATATTGTTGGTGGATGAATCATATTAAAATTGTAGATATATTGATATCAATACTATTGTTGGATGAATAATATTAATACTGATGTCGTATTATTGATGGTGTTCCAATAAAATTGTTTGCTGAAAGTTCTAATGCCTTATTTGCACAATAATCTACCTGTTTTCGATAATTAAAAATGTGGTACGCAAAAGATATTACACGTAACCTACCCACGGTACTACATTATCATAAGCTATGGTACTATAAACATCTATATATGGTACTACAAACATCTGTATATTGATATTACAAATTGGGGCAGGAATTTCGATTGTTAGAAACGTGGTACGAAAATGATACTACAAGTAACATACATATGGTACTACACTATCGTAGGGTATGGTACTATTGACATCTATATATTGGAACTACAAACATATGTATATTGGTACTACAAATTTGGGCAGGAATTTCGATTGCTAGAAACGTGGTACGAAAAAGATACTACAAGTAACATATGTATGGTACTACACTATGCTAGGGTATGATACTACGAACATCTACATATTAGAACTACAGACATATGTATATTGATACTACGAATTTGGGTAGGAATTTCGATTGCTAGAAACGCGGTACGAAAAAGATACCACAAGTATCATACGTATGGTACGACACTATGGTAGGTTATGATACTACAAACATCTATATATTGGAACTATAAACATATTTATATTGGTACTACAGTTTTGGGTAGGAATTTCGATTGCTAGAAACGTGGTACGAAAAAAGATACTCCAAGTAATATACGTATGGTACTACACTATGGTAGGGTACGGTACCACGAACATCTATATATTGGACGACAAACATATGTATATTGGTACTACAAATTTGGATAGGAATTTCGATTGCTAGAAACGTGGTACGAAAAAGATACTACAAGTAACATATGTGTGGTACTACACTATCGTAGGGTATGCTACTTCGAACATTTA
Source organism: Craterostigma plantagineum (assembly GCA_027422505.1). Lineage (NCBI taxonomy): Eukaryota > Viridiplantae > Streptophyta > Magnoliopsida > Lamiales > Linderniaceae > Craterostigma > Craterostigma plantagineum. Next base: position 25,192,251 of record JAPQWV010000003.1, on the reverse strand, counting down.
TATATTGGAACTACAAACTTATGTATATTGGTACTGCAAATTTGGATAGGAATTTCAATTGCTAAAAACGTGGTACGGAAAAGATACTACAAGTAACCTACTCATGGTACTTAGCTTATGTTATGGTACCGCAAAAATCTATATATTGGAACTACAAATATATGTATATTGGTACTACAAATTTGGGGTAGGAATTTCGATTGTTAGAAACGTGGTACGAAAAAGATACTACGAGTAATATACGTATGATACTGCACTATGGTAGGGTATGATACTACGAACATCTATATATTGGAACTAAAGACATATGTATATTGGTACTTCAAATTTGGGTAGGGTTTCGATTACTAAAAGCGTGGTACGGAAAAGATACTATAAGTAACTTACTCGTGGTACTACACTAGCTTATGTTGTGGACCTCAAACATCAATAAATTGGAACTACAAATATATGTATATTGGTACTACAAATTTGGGGTAGGAATTTCGATTGTTAGAAACGTGGTACGAAAAAGATACTACAAGTAACATACGTATAGTAATACGCTATGGTGGGGTATGGTACTACGAACATCTATATATTGGAACTATAAACATACGTATATTGGTACTACAAATTTGGGTAGGAATTTTCGACGCCGTCCGAGTTATTTTTTGTCCTTGAATATGTTACCATAGTTATAAATACTTTACTGATGATCTGATATCATTATTGGTGGTCAATTTTTAGAATTAGGTATTATTACGTTGAAACCCCAACTTTCATTCTACTTATTATGATACTAGTAAGAACATCTTACTGCATAGTAATGTTTTTTTATCGATTGAAAGTTAGTTTCTATATTTCGTGTCACCGTGTGTTTAATTTTATTATGTACCGTAATTTGGAAGTTCACATGCCTTATTTGCACAATAATCTACGCGTTTTCGATAATTAAAAACGTGGTACGGAAAAGATACTACAAGTAACATACTCGTGGTACTACACTAGCTTACGTTATGGTACCGCAAGCATCTATATATTGGAACTACAAATATATGTATATTGGTACTACAAATTTGAGGTAGGAATTTCGATTTTTAGAAACGTGGTACGAAAAAGATACTACAAGTAACATACGATGGTGCTACGCTATGGTGGGGTATGGTATTACGAACATCTATATATTGGAACTACAAACATATGTATATTGGTACTACAAATTTGGCTAGGAATTTCGATTGCTAGAAACGTGGTACGAAAAAGATTACTACAAGAAACATACATATGGTACTACACTATGGTAGGGTATGGTACTACGAACATCTAGATATTGGAACTACAAATATATTTATATTAGTACTACAAATTTGGGTAGTAATTTTTCGACGCCGTCCGAGTTATTTTTGGTCCTTGACTATGTTAGCATAGTTAATGATGATTTTGTATCAATATTGTGGGTGAATATTTAGAATTTGGGATTATTACGTTGAAACCCCAACTTTCTTTCTGCTTATTATGATACTAGTAAGAACATCTTACTAAATAATCAAGATTTTTAATCACTTGAAAGTTAGTGTTTATATTTTATGCTACCGTGTGTTTAATTTTATCATATGCCGTATTTTGGAAGTTCTCATGCCTTGTTTGGACAATAATCTACGCATTTTCGATAATTAAAAACGTGGTACGGAAAAAGATACTGCAAGTAACCTACTCATGGTACCGCACTAGCTTATGTTGTGGTACCACAAACATCTACATATTTCGAAGCCGCTAGCACGGTACGTAAAAGATACTACAAACAATCCAACTATGGTACTACAAAAGCATGTATTTTGGTACTGCAACTATCCACAAATAGGTACTACAAACGTCTTTAAATCGGTACCACAAATTAGAGCGTATTTCGAAGCCGCTAGCACGGCACGTAAAAGATACTACAAACAACCCAATTTTGGTACTACAAAAGCATATACTATGGTACAACACCTGTCCACATGTAGGTACTACAAACATCTTTATATTGGTATATATATTAGAGTCGGCATATTTCCAGGCCGCTCGCACGGTACGTAAAAGGTACTACAAACAACCTAATTATGGTACTACAGAAACATATAACATGGTACTGCAACTGTCCTCATGTAAGTACTACAAATGTCTTTATATTGGTACTACAAATTAGAATTGGCGTATTTCGACTCCGTGCACACAGTACGTAAAAGATACTGCAAATAACCTTATTATGGTACTACAAAGCATATAATATGATACCGCAACTGTCTACATGTAGGTACTACAAAAGTCTTTATATTGGTACCACAAATTAGAGTCGGCGTATTTCGAAGTCGCTCGCATGGTACGTAAAAGATACTACAAATGACCTACGTATGATACTACAGTAAAGAAACCGTTGGTACTGCAAGCTAGCAATATTGGTACTACATATCTGTTTGTTCAAGTACTACAAAAATACCTGGAACAGAAACATAAACAAGTCACGAAACTATGAGGATCAACAGCATATCAGTCTCCAAACACACATAAATATCACTCAAAAAGTGGAGCATGCAACTAAGATCGTCCGTAAGTATCGTGGCAGCCATGAAACCACGATACAATTCGGCGTCAACTTCGTCAAGATACTTCCCCGAGCCACCGGTCCAACGATGTATCGATCCATGGACATTGCAGAATGTACGTTGCAATCCACGCCATCTGGACTCTGCTCCCTCGTGGACTCAGACTCTGACATGATTGACTTGGGTTTATAGTCCCACCTCCAAGTCCAGTAGGTCGACAGAAAATGAGCCTGGAACAATATAACAAGTTAAGAACATGATAAAGCGTTTAATTTAATAAAATTCAAACTTACAAAGGATCTTGTCGCCCATTTCATGTGATTGTTCTTCTGCGAATCTCGTAGGTAAAATCGTCTTTACGGTACCAATTAACTATGTAATACGGTACCAAAAATACATATATAAGCACCAATTCAATTATCGTACCAAAAAACAAACAAGATTCGTACCAAGACAGTAAAAATGCAGTACCTTTACATCGAGCAGGGAATTTAGAAGCTAACAAACTCTAATTTGAATGATATCAAGTTCCCAATTCGAAAAATGAAATAATTAAACCCTAATTTTGCCATAAACCCCAAATTCAAGCCGTAATCACAAAATTAAACAAAGGCCGACATGAAATCCTTCAAGAAATACAAATATGAAAGCCCTAATCTCTACATTAACCCAAAATGTCACAAAAAATGAAAAATTAAAGTCAAAAAGTGAAGGTGTCAAGCGGCTAGTATACCGTTGAGATGATGCCAAGTCGAATAAAGGTGTGAAGTCCTAATTCTCATTCGCTGCTCGTTGTGGAGGTGAAGCTGAGAATAGGCCGACTTCTCTGTACTCGTTTTCTTTCTTCTCCTTCTCGTTGTCTGCATTTTGTTCATCGTCGTTCTCTCTGTAATGAATTTACTAGGTTATTTTGGAATATATATGTTTTACAGTGATATATTTGTCCATAGGTAGCTATGTGAATATAAGTTTGAAATGGGGAGTTTGGTGATAATTGAGAAGGGGGAGTAAGTTGATGTATAGTTTGGGGAATGGGGATTTATGTGTAGATTGCTCTATATAAAAACATATCTTACATCATTATCACCAAATCAATTTATCGTAATTATATATGGTAGTTCGCGTGTCGATTATCACCAGCTACGATTTTTTGTTGGTTGTTGGAATAAACAGTAATGGGAACAAAGCTCACCGACAACGCCATTGTATGTTATATTAATCCCTACTCAATTCCATTTTATTAGTCGTAGTATTAAGGAATAATATACGAGAGACATTAAATAATTATATCAGTATCAACAACTCGCTAAGTAGGGTGGTATGGACAAGACATGGTAGGCAACAAGGCACGGCGAGTGCTGGAAAATCGTGTGGTATGTTCCTTCTAGAAGTTATCGAGTTCGTGGAGCAATTCAAAAGGTGGAATAATTGATGTTTTATTCTTATTTTGATTTCTTTTAGATATTTGACGTCTCATACTTAAATACTCGGAAAAATAAACCAACAAACTCATTTGGGTCCCTCTTTAAAACCTCGTGCTCAACTCTCTCTTTCTCTCTCTCTCTCTCTCTCTCTCTCTCTCTCTCTCTCTCTCTCTCTCAGGCGCACACAGAGAGAGGCAAGTGTATGCAAATGTTTAAATCAGTATCCTCGTATAATCCTTTGGTTTTTGTACGCATAACATGCCCTCAATCGGTGTATTAACTCGCGCATGCAATGACCGATCTGCCCTTGTCGGAATACGAGCGACATACACGAGTACGACGCACGAGAGAGTTAGATATTATGGTCATCTGATGAAGATTCTTAGGGTGCGTTTGGTCCGCGGAATTCGTTGCGGAAAAGAAAAGAAAAGTGTGGGTTGTTCACTACGCTTCACGTGTCGTATCATTCCAATTTTCCTTTTCTTTTCCACGTCGAAATCCGAAACCAAATAGAGCCTTATTGTTTGAGGGCTCTTAACTAATTTGCTTGGATACAATTGCTGCAGCAGTTGTTGAAATAAGAATCTTTCTTTTTCTATGAGAGGCAGACAGAGTGGAGCCAGGCAATGCTTATATTTTTATGTTCTATGTGTCTGCTTTGATTCACATTTTAAAGAAATATCCCTGTTAAAAAGTATGTTTTTTCACTATAAATATAGTTGTTTGTTACCTTCGCTAAAATTGATGAACTCACTCCTCACTCATTAGCCCCTATTAAATGGTTAAGAGGGCTTGCTAGTTATAATTGTCCTGACATATATTGCCGAAGCATATACGTCGAATATATGTATTAATGCACGAGAAAACGAATAGGTAAATATGGTTTTACAAGCCTAATATGAGACGCCTTGCCAATAAACGTGGAAATATATAAAGACCTATTTATATGATTGAGATAGAGATGAATGGTGTTGCAAGCCTCAACTAGTGTTAACTGTTAAGAGTTACACCACCTTTATATCCTCATTACCATTTTTCATTATTCTTGGACTTTAATAACTTTCAATTACAAGATGGGTTCTCTGTTATTTGATTTTTTCTATAGTCTAGTTAACCTTAGTGTGGTGTCCATTTTTATGCTATAGCTATCCACGTTGGCCCAAAGAAAATAAGGCTATTGCAAGAATACGAATAAGATTATTCGATATAAATTTCAAGCAAATTAAAATCTTGAGATTCATCCAAAAATAAAATCTTCGTAAGAGGATATGTATGTTCCCAGCATCCTATTATTTTTCGCCCTATTTAAACTCGTCATGGGTATGGGCAGTGGGACATTATATATTAATATAACGAATATGTGGAGACAAAAAATCATGTTTATATGGTTCGTCGTAGTGAAGACTACACTGAGGTTTTTGTCCTAATGTTTGTAAGATTGAGCACTTTGAAAATTCTTGCATAAATATAGATATATTGGCATGTGATTTCATGCGGGATCACACATGTGTACATATAACGATGCTTGCTTGCATATTTCATTTCACCAGCGATTTACATGTGTACATGTCATATTCAATGTGATTCCCTTGCAGCGAGATTTCAATGGCTCGACGATATCGCCAAAATACTATCATCTATGAGATTAAAGATGAGAATAGCGGAGATGGAGAAATTGAGGGGCGCAAGGTGAGGTTTTAATGGCTCGACGATATGGTCATATTCAATTATATTGATTTTTTTTTTCATTTTTTGCTTGATATGCGGTTGGTAGGTAGAGTAGATTGCCTTGATTAGGGTGAGTAGATTTGCTAAGATCAATCCTTCATTCTTCATAATTTGGAATGGACCATTAGTTTCAACAGTATGGAAGGGTTAGATTTATTTATATTGTGTTTGAGTCTTTACTGTACGAGCCTAGACTATACTAGAGGTTCGATTGTGGCGGTTGGCCAGGACCGGACCCACATGGGGGCTCGGGGGGTCCATTGACCCCCCCCCCCCCCCGGCCGACCGACAATGAGAGGAGTAGAGTGGTCTGAACGTTAAAACAACAATATGAGAAACAAATTTAACTATTTTTGTCGTAAATTATCTATCAGCCTAGTGGTAGTTAGCTTTATAGCAAGGTTCTTCCCACCAATCCTGATTCTTTTTTTTTTTTCCTTTTTAGTTTTAATTTCAAAATAGGCATTTATTGTTTTACTTAAATTTTTGACATAAATTTAAATTTTATCTACACTCTTTAATAAAGAGCACTTTTAGTTTAAGATATACAAGACTAAATTATACATTTATATTTTTATTTAAATTTTAGACATAAACATAATTATATGTATATTATTTTATAAAGAGCGTATGGTGGATAAAAACTGTATATTTGATATCAATTGACCAATTAATTCTTTTCTACATTAATTACTATTATCAAATATAAAAACATATTAAACCATGTAACATTATACTTTAGTACTTATTAAAATTATCCATTTGCAATTAAATCTATTTATTTCACACTGTTATACTACTTTACATAAATGATTTCTATGTTTTTACATTATATGGGTTAGGTTGGTCCAACAAATCTCCTTTGTGGAGCCCCTACAGTCATAGAATTCTGGATCCGCCTCTACGGTTGGCTGACATATTACGATGTTTGCTTGCATATTTCATTTCACCAGCGATTTACATGTGCACATGTCATATTCAATGTGATTCCCTTGCAGCGAGGTTTCAATGGCTCGACGATATCTCCAAGTTACTATCGCTTTTGAAATTAAAGAGGAGAATAGCGGAGATGGAGAAATTGAGGGGCGCAAGGTGATGGTTGATCAACAATACCAGTAAGGTTCAAAAGCGTGGATCAGCCACAGCATTCATAAGTGTTCATCAACACCAACGGTGGTCTCAGTGATCGTGTTCACGAACCCTTCTCACAAACATTCGCCGAGTATCTTCGTGGCCGTGGAACTTTCTACAGAAGGTGGAGTTACGATGATTTTCCTACCTTCTATACCGAAAGTTTACAAATTACAGAAAAGTATACAAGTCATGGTCGAGTTCACAAGTGATCTTCACTCACGGGGCTTGACGATCGAGAGGAGGTCAGGTCATAGACCCCACAAGAATATCGGTGCTGCGGAGGGCGAGCTAAAGTTTTGGAAGCTGGATTCACTCGTAGCACCAACGCCCCGACATGAGGCACGATTACCGGCAACTCGCCTGCCTTATTGAGGGTCATATTGGAAGCGGGGGTTGACGATTACGCGCTTCTGTTTCAAAACCTCTTTGCGAAGATAAATGGTTACGAGGATGGCGACGACTCGTTCCTGGCTAACCATCTCACCCTCCTATCAGACTAGGAGCGGGTAGGATTCATCAAGAACGTGACTGATAGGCGTAAATTTACGCTAAAGAAAGATATTGTCAACTTGCTTCGAGAGCTATTATATCGATCGGTAATCGAAGCGGATGAGTCGATCGCTTGGACGGAGGAACCTTTTGGCCTATTTTGGAGAATATTTACCAGTATCAAAGATTGGCAGGTTCGTACATCTGTGTGGAAGGCCTGGCTTCAATGGCCAGAATTTATCATCGAAATTCGGACCAACCAGCCAGTACTATGACGGAGGTGTATTCTGACGGGGAAGTAGAATTCGGACCAACCAGTACTCTCCATTTCACTCACGGGGAAGTAGAACTGTGTATTCTGTCGGTATGAGCAACTTGTTATAAAATTAGAATCAACGAATTAATTATATTGATTTTTTTCCAATTTTTGCTTGGTATGTGGTTGGTAGGTAGAGTAGATTGCTTTGATTAGGGGGGTAGATTTGGTAAGACCAATCCTTCATTTTTTATAATTTGGAGTTGACCATTAGTTTCAACAGTAGGGAGCAACTTTTTCAAAAGTGCATTGCTTGATGTTTCGCGTTTTAGTGCCGATGTTGCGTAACGTAAAAAGCGTAGCACATCGGGTGAGCTTTTTGGACAGACTACTTTTAATAAAATATATATATATATATATAACATAATTATATAAATCAATTTGAAATGGTCTTTAATTATAAAAAATAAATATTAATATAAAAAATAACATATTAATATTAATTATCACAAACAACCCAAAGACATAAACTATAGACTCAAAATGCAAATTAATCGATGTCATTAAATTATCAATAGTCATAGGTTCAATCCTTATGCCCACTTTCATAAATGAATTTGAGAAATGTTCCTAATCTCTAAACATTATTTTTGCCCTTGGAGTGTGCGGTATAGATATCTAGTCAATTGAGTACATTAATAGCTTAGGTCGTAAAACAAAATTACTTGCACTATTCAATATATAGATATCTACGCAATTGAGTGTGCGGTATAGATATCTATATATACAATTTCGTGCGCTATTTACGCTATTGCTCTTTTACTAAAATTACTTGCACTATTCAGGACAAAACGCTAGTTTTTTACTCTTTAATGCGTTTTTTTTTTGCTGAAATGCGCTAGAGTGCGCTACGAAACGCGTAAATTTATGCTTTTTAAAACACTGGTAAAGAGAGTTAGATTTATTTACATTGTGTTTGAGTCTTTACTGTATGACTACACTAGAGATTCGATTGTGGCGGTTAGCTGACATATTATGATGCTTGCTTGCATATTTCATTCTCCAGCGATTTACTTGTATATGTCATATTGTGATTCCCTTGCAGCGAGGTCTCAATGGCTCAACGATATCGCCAAGTTACTATCACTTATGAGATCAAAGATGATAGCGGAGAGGGAGAAATTGAGGGGCGCAATGTGATGGTTAATCAACAATACTGGCAAGGTTCAGAAGCGTGGATCAACCACAAGAATAGCCTTCAGACATTGTTCATCAACACCAACGACGGTCTCAGTGATCGTGTTCACGAACCCTTCTCACAAACATTCGCCGAGTATTTTCGTGGCCGTGGAACTTTTTACAGAAGGTGGAGTCACGAGGATTTTCTTACCTTCTATCTATGCCGAAATTTTACAAAATTACAGAAAGGTATACAAGTCCATGGTCGAGTTCATAAGCGATCTTCAGTTACAGGGCTTGACGATAGAGAGGATCAGGTCAGTCATAGACATGCACAAAAACATCGGTACTGCGTAGGGCGAGCTAAAGTTTTGGAAGCTGGATTTCACTCGTAGCACCAACGTCCTCGCCGGAGGCACGATTACCGGCGACTCGCCCGCATCATTGAGGCTCATATTCGAAGTGGGGGTGACGGTTATCCCGCTTCTGTTTCGAAACCTCTTCGCAAAGATGAATGGTTACGAGGATGGTGATGACTCATTCCTGGCTAACCATCTCACACTCCTATCAGACTACGAGCGGGTAGGATTCATCAAGAACGTGACAGATAGGCGTAAATTTACGCTAAAGAAAGATAACATCAACTTGCTTCGAGAGCTATTATATCGATTGGTAATCAAAGAGGATGGGTCGATCGCTTGGAAGAAGAAACCTTTTGGCCTATTTTGGAGAATCTTTATGCGACTATCAAAGATCAACAAGTTCGTACATCCTTGTGGAATGCCTGGCTTCAAGGGCTAGAATTTATCATCGAAATTCCAACCAACCAGTACTATGACGGAATTTGCTCCGTTTGTCTCAGAACTTGGCGATGCAATTTAGTGAGGGCGGAGACCGATATAGTGCTAAGAACGTGGCGTCAATGATCCTACGACATTTCGATACTCCTTTGTCGAATTGCGGCGAGGTTTATCCAGAAGGGGTATTGATAAACGTATTTTAATACGTTTATTATTGTGTTTATTTGGGTTATAATAGGATATTTTTGGTTTATTATGTATTTCTTGGCTCTATTTACACCCATTTAAATATTGTAGGGCCTTCGAATGGTTATCGAGCGAAAAGGAACGAAAACGAGGCGAAAATCGGCGCGAAAACGGCGAAAAATGAAGCTGCCAGTCACTAGTCACGGCCGTGACTGTCCTTACAATAGGCCGTGAATGACGGCAGTACGCACAAGGAAGACTTTCACGGCCGTGAATTACGTGCAAGTGGCCGTGAATCTCGGCAGAATCGACACCAACTTTACACTGGGACAAGTCACGGCCGTGACTCAGTTGCAAGAAGCCGTGAATGACGGCAGAGACTTGAAAGAGGTCAAGTCACGGCCGTGAACGTCGTGTCAGAAGCCGTGAACCGTGGCAGTGCCTCAAGATCGAAGTGCCTGTTGATCGTCACGGCCGTGACACCTCATGCAAGAGGCCGTGACCTGTACCAGAGAGTCAATATTTAGGGTTTAAGCCGCCGTCACGGCCGTGAAGCGTGTTGCACGAGGCCGTGACTCATGCCAGAAAGTCAAGAAATAGGGTTTTTAGCCGCCGTCACGGCCGTGAAGGCCCGTTAAGAGGCCGTGAACGTGCCAAAATTCATGGTTTTAGCCCATTTTCGAAGCATAAAAGGGAGGCACTACTCAGAACTCAAGAGGAACCTCATAGGGACGAAAACTTAGAGCAAAGAAGAGAAGGAAGAACACTAGAATCAGCCCTGTGATTCGGAGAAGCTCAAGAGACGATCCAACAACGTAGCCACGCCCGGACGATCGAGGGACGAGAGCTCCACCTCAGAAACGCCATACTTACTTCTTAGGGAAGTTTTATGAGTTATCTATCTTCGTTTCCTTTAAATTTTGTTGTTGTTATGCCTAATATGAGTAGCTAAATCTCTTGTGTGTTCGGGAGTAGATGAACGTTGGGTTATGTCGTAGTTAAGGCGTAGGATTATCGTGAACACGTGTATTCGACTATTTATCGTTTTATGATATTGTTTCTTCGTATCAATATGTCTATGTGTTGATATGAATGTATGGTATATCGTTTAGGGCGACAGCTAGATAACGATTAGGCCGTTCATAGACGTTAGGATTCGAGTATAGGGCGACAGCAAATACTCGATCCTCGCCGTCTAGTAATCGCTAAACTTAGATCCCCACGAATGTATGGGTAGGGAATTACTGCGATTTAGTCGATAATCACGTCGGAGCGATATTCCGTAGCCTTAGCTGACAACACTCTTCGGGATTCGAACCCCGAACACATTTTGTCACCTTAAGTTACTCTTACTATTTCTAGTTGGACCTCCTTGTCTTCCAATCCTTTAAGTTGCTTGTTAAATTAGTTCGTAATATAAACAAATCCTGTTATTTTATTTAGGTTAAATATCGAATCGATAGGTCAATACTAGTAATCAATTTATTCCTTGTGTTCGATACTCGGATATTCACTATAGCTATATTACAAACGATAGGTACACTGCCTATCGCGCGTGATTCTAGTTATAATATATTCGTTTTAATTATTACTTGACGTACTCGCACAAACATTTATTTAAACATACACGCACGCGATCAGGTATTCTGAAGGAGTTCTGGCTTAGATTAGAACGTGTGAGGCTTTTTTATCTTCTCGTTGTGTTGTTATTTGTGTCCATTTCATTTTGTGATTTACTATCAATCATCAGACTTGATATGACAGACAATATATGTATTGTGTTTATCAATGCATAAATATGTCTCTTTTGACAGTAGCCGTTTCTTTAATAGCCTCGTGTGCAGTAGGTTCTGGAACCGTTGGGCTCGTTCATGTCGAAAATGTGGGTTTGGGGGTCCTTGGAACTGTGGGTTTAGGGGCTGTTTGGGGCCAGTTCATTGTATGTGGTTTGGTCTGTGCATTTGGGGTCGGGGTATGTCTGTGGAAAGTCGAACTGTGTATTCTGTCGTTATGAGCAACTTGTATAGAATTAGAATCAGAAAATTAGTTATATTGATTTTCATTCCATTTTTTGCTTGATATGTCGTTGGTAGGTAGAGTAGATTGCCTTGATTAGGGTGGGTAGATTTGGTAAGGTCAATCCTTCCTTATTCATGATTTGGAGTGGACCATTAGTTTCAACAGTAGGGAGCAATGTTTTAAAAAGTGCATTGCGTGATATGTCGCGTTTTAGTGCCGATGTTGCGTAACGTAAAAAACGTAGCGTATCGCATGAGCTTTTTGGACAGACCACTTTTAATAATATATACATATATATATAACATAATTATATAAGCAAACAATCAATTTAAAATGGTCTTTAATTATAAAAAATAAATGTTGATATAAAAATAACATATTGATATTAATTATCACAAACAACTCAAAGACATCAAAATGCAAAATAATCGATGTCATTAAATTATCAACAGTCATGGGTTTAATCTGCCTACTTTCATAAATGAATTTGAAAAATGTTCCTAATCCCTAAACATTAGTTTTGCCCGGTGTGCGCGGTATAAATTTCTAGTCAATTGAGTATATTAATAGCTTAGCTCATAAAAGAAAAAAAAGAAAATGATAAGCTATATAGACAATTTCGCGGGCTATTTACGCTATTGCTCACGCTAATTGCGCTTTTACTCAAGTTACTTGCACTATTCAGGACAAAACGCTAGTTTTTTACGCTCTAACGCTTTTGTCGCTGAAATGTGCTATAGCACGCTACGAAACGCGTTATTTTACGCTTTGTAAAACACCGGTATAGATGGTTAGCTTTATTTAGATTGTGTTTGAGTCTCTACTGTATGAGCCTAGACTAGACTAGAGATTCGATTGTGGCGGTTGGCTGACATATTACGATGCTTGCTACATATTTCATTTTACCAGCGATTTACATGTGTACATGTCATGTTCAATGTGATTCCCTTGCAGTGAGGTCTCAATGGCTCGATGGTATCGCCAAGTTACTAACACTTACTAGATTAAATAATATAGCGGAGAGGGAGAAACTAAGGGGCGCAAGGTGATGGTTGATCAACAATAGTGGCAAGGTTCAAAAGCATGGACCAACCACAAGAATCGACTTCAGACGTTGTTCATCAACACCAGCAGCGGTCTTAGTGATCTGTTCACGAACTCTTCTCACAAACATTCGCCGAGTACTCTTCGTGGTCGTGGAACTTTATACAGAAGGTGGAGTTACGAGGATTTTTCTACCTTCTATGCCGAAATTTTACAAAATTACAGAAAGGTATACAAGTCCATGGTCGAGTTCATAAGCGATCTTCACTCACGTGGCTTGACGATCGAGAGGAGTCAGGTCATAGACCTGCACAAGAATATCGGTACTACGTTGGGCGAGCTAAAGTTTTGGAAGCTGGATTTCACTCGTAGCACCAACGTCCTTGACCGGAGGCACGATAACCGGCGACTCGACCGCGTCATTGAGGCTCATATTCAAAGTGGGGGTGACCGTTATCCCGCTTCTGTTTCGGAACCTCTTCGCAAAGATGAATGGTTACGAGGATGGTGACGACTCATTCCTGGCTAACCATCTCACCCTCCTATCAGAGTACGAGCGGGTAGGATTCATCAAGAACATGACTGATAGGCGTAAATTTACGCTAAAGATAGATACCGTTAACTTGCTTCGAGAGCTATTATATCGATCGGTAATCAAAGAGGATGGGTCGATTGTTTGGATGGAGGAACCTTTTGGCCTATTTTGGAGAATCTTTATGCGACTATCGAAGATCAACAAGTTTGTACATCCGTGTGGAAGGCCTGGCTTCAAGGGCTAGAATTTATCACCGAAATTCCAACCAACCAGTACTATGACGGAGGTGCACCAATCCCCGACCTTGAGGACAGTGAAGTGCTTTTGATTAACAAGAATTTGCCCCATTTGTGTTAGAATCTGGCGACGCATCTTAGTGAGGGCGGAGACGATTTAGTGCTGAGAACGTGGCGTCAATGATCCTACGACATTTCGAGACTTCTTTGATCGAATTGCAGCGAGGTTTATCCAGAAGGGGCATTCTGAAGGAGTTCTGGCTTAGATTAGGTCGTGTGAGGCTTTTATCTTCTCCTTGTGTTGTTATTTGTGTCCATTTCATTCCGTGATTTACTATCTATCATCAGATTTGATATGACAGACAAAATGTGTTGTGTGTTTACCACTGCCTAAATATGTCTCTCTTGATAGCCGTTTGTTTAGTAGCCCCGTGTGCAGTAGGTTCTCGAATCGTTGGGTTCGTTCATGTCGAAAATGTGGGTTTGGAGGTCCGTGGAACCGTGGGTTTAGGGGTTGTTTGGGGTCAGTTCATTGTTTGTGGTCTGTGCGTTCAAATCTATTTGTGGGTTTGAATTTTGAAATGTAGGTTTGGGGTTCATATGTGGGTTCAGAGGCTGCGGTGTTGGTTTGGTTTGGTCTGTTCATTTGCGTTCGGGGTATGTCTGTGGAAAGTAGAACTGTGTATTCTGTCGTATGAGCAACTTGTATGGAATTAGAATCAAGGAATTAATTTTATTGATTTTCTTTCCATTTTCTTTCCATTTCTCTCTCGCGTGCACAATCCAAGACGTATTAGAGAGAGAAGCTCTACATACACTGATATACGAAACGAAAACTCCCAATAGCACCGTAAAAGGAGTTAAAAAACTAAAATGAAACAAAATTGAAAAAACATTTTTTTTTCTTTGCATGGGGTGTGCAATGCGTCCATTGAAGAACACACAGGCCGAACCATCGTCATCGAACGCTCATCGCTCACGGTCGTGATGAAACGATAGTCGAAAAACCCATTTCGCAATCATCATCTTCTTTCTCCTCCTCGGTTCCTTCCTCCTTAAAATACCAGAATAATTATCACCACCACCACCAGCGCCGCCGTTCTTTTCCTCCTCATCATCGCTCGATGCCGTTGCCGGCGTAGCAGTAGGAGATAGCACTGCCGCCGCCGCCTCCACAAAAGACTTCACCCGGCGAATCGCCAGCTCCAAAGTAGCCTCCGACATGTTTGCGAAGCAAACCCTAAACCAGCCAGGCTCAGCACAGTGGCACGAAGAACCAGGCGAGATATTCAGACCAACTCCATAGACGATCTTCTTCCACAGCTCTATCTCTCCTTCGAAAGTCTGAGATCTCAAAAGGCTCCTCATATCTACCCAGCAAAAAAGCCCAGCGTTTCCCTCCAAGCAAGATATTCCACAGCTCTTCAGACCTTCAACCACCATGGAATGCCTCTTCTCAAGCCTCTTCCTATTCTCCTCCACGTAGCTCATCGTAAACTTGGTGTCCGAAAGCATTTCGGACAACAAGTACTGTGTCTGAGAGGAAACCAAACCGAAGCTCGACATCTTGGTCGCGGCGGAGATGACCCGTGGGTTGTCGGAGTAAACCGCTCCGACCCTAAAACCCGGCAGGCCCAAGTCTTTGGAGAGGCTGTAAACCACGTGAACCCTTTTCGAAATGTCTGTGTTTTTGCGCCTGAGGAGAATCATCTCCATGACGCTGATGAAGTCTGGGGAGCTGAAAACGGTGCCTGAATAAATTTCGTCGCTGATGAGGTGTATGCCTTTTGAATCGATGAAGTCTAGGAGTAAGTTGAGTTCTTGGCTTGTGAGTGTGGTTCCTAATGGGTTCGATGGGTTCGTTACTAAGACGCCTTTGACTCTGAGTTTGAGCTCATGGGCTCGTTGATAGGCTCGCTCTAAGGCTTGTGCTGTGATTCTGAAGTGGTTCGAGCTTTTGCAGTGTATGGGTACTATCTCTACGCCAGTTCTCCATTTGAGGTCTCTGTCAAATCTGATTTATTAGGAAAAGAAATTAGCTTTTTATAGTGACGTGGCAAACGATGTAATGAGATTTGAGAAAGATATAGTAGCATGATGCAATATCTTATTATTGTTATTATTATTACCCTGGGTAGTAGGGCGTGGGAAGGAGGAGGGCTTCGCCGGGGTCGGCGAGGCAGAAGATGAGGGTTTCGTTTGCTGACGTGGCGCCGGCGGTGAGTACGAGCTTGTTTGGTTCAAAATTGACTTTGTTGCCTCGGATTTCCGACATGAACTGTGCTAATGCCTGATGGACATATGACACGTAAGTCAGCGATGTGTAATAAATTAGGGCTGTAAATTCGCCGAGCTCGGCTCATTTTCGGGACTCGAGCTCGTCGAGCTTTTCAGGTCAGGGCTCAAGCTCGCTCATTTGCAGCCCGATGAGCTCGAAGTCGAGCTCGAGCTTTTAATAAAAAGGATTAAAAAGTAAATAAAAATAATATAAATTTAATATAAAAATTAAAATAATAATAAATAAAAGCTCACGAACGAGCCCACATGATTGGGCTCAAGCTCGAGCTCGACATAAACGAGATCGAGCTCATTTTTATCGAGCTCGAGCCGAGCTTTTGCCGAGCCGGCTAGTCGAACTCACGAGCCAGCTCGGCTCATCTTTCACCCCTATAATAAATTACGGCACTTTGATTGACAAGTTGTTGTTATTATATTATAATAATTAATAAAGGGTTTGAAATAGTAGTAGTTGAGATTATTCAGTGATCCGATCTCTCACTGATAAGATTAACTTTATAATTACAAATAATAATTAGGTGATGGTTGCATGGTGTCTTACGTTTTTGAAAGAAGGAAGGCCGTGATAATCTTGAAAGAGAGCAAGTTGTCGGAAAATGGAGTCTCCGTGGCTTTTGAAGCCAGCAGCGTCGGGATTTTGTGCTAACCATGATTCTAGCAAGTCAAACGAAAGCTGTTGTTGCAAGAAAAAATAAAATTATTATTAGTTGTGGGATTATATAAATTTCTTTATTTTTTTCTTTGGAATATATATAGATTCGATAATTTAAGTTTATTTACCTGATTCTCTGCGAGACCCATCTGGATAATTCCATTGGGATTCTTGATTTCATCGTACGGATTCTTCTCGTACTCTTCCCATCCTAAGAAGTAGGAAGAATCTTGGCCGTGAGAGTTGAATGTGACCTTCTTTGATAGCATCATGTACTTATGATATTATGTATTTCAATTCAATGTAGTATAAATAATAAACCTGTTAGAATAAATTTTTGTATATTGATTATTTATGTATGCGAAGAATGAGGAATATATATGGAGAAATTACAAAAACTAGAGTGAGAACATTATTGATACATCTGAGTTAGAGAAAAATGTGATGATGATGATGATGATTATGATGATGATTTCTGGGAATATGTAGACGGGTATATATAGATCATCAAATCGAGAGAGAGAGAGAGAGAGAGAGAGAGAGAGAGAGAGAGAGGAGAGATGGGCATCTTTTGAAAGGGGTCCCAACATGTGCTTTGACCGCGATAGAGATTATAAATTACATTTAGATTTTGCCATCTTTGATTTTTTTCCCTACAATTCGAGAGGTAAATGAACATGCCATTGAAATTAGGAGTCAAATACAGCAACAGCATTATATATAAAATCAGGAAATGATACATATACATACGAACTAGCAAGTTCAACTCATCGCAGAAAATACTTAAAACAAGTTGTAAAGTTATATTAATTAGACCTGATCAGTGATCGGCTTTAAAGATTGATTAGGAGGTTTAATTATTGATTAAATAAATTAAATAAAAGAAAAAACCGACATAGAAAATCTGAAGAGCGAAGGCAGAAGAGCAAAAAGAGGAACATACCGATATTAAGGAACCCTTATGGTCCGAATTTTGCCAGGCCATATGGTCCCATCTCTTACTTTCATGTCGATAAACTACCATCCATTTTATTTTTATTAAATAAAATTATATCATGTCATGGAAATGTATTTACATGATCAATACGATACTAATAATTAATTTTCCATCGCACTCACCATACAATCAATCGACTTTAACAGTGCTCGATGTGAGGAGACGGACTATAAGTTTTTATAGTTTATTTCTACACAATCTCTTATATATATATATATATATATATATATATATATATATATATAAACACTAATTCTTTATCTCAGACGTGATATTTTTTGTGGGTAGTCGTGAGAAATCATACAAATCACACCAAACGAAAGCCTTTCAAGAGAACCACATGAATTTTAATTTTCTAATTCATAAATTTCTGACATTTTACGTGAAGTAGAAATTGTACACATCGAGTATGAAGATGTTTGCAAGATTGAAGTATCACTCATTATTTATTGATTCCCAGAAAGTTCTTTACTACAAAATATGGAGCGTTCTAATCAACTTATTGATTATCACTTCTGAAAATACTTTCCATTTTAGAGATTATGGAGTCCAGCCATCATCGACCATGGAAAACATACCAAGTCATTTATTTATTTATTTATCTCAATAACTTTTCCCTAATAAAACAGAAAGGACCTGCAACAATAAAAATAATGTCTAATTTGGAAAATGCCCAAGTGGTCATACAAAGTGCTTAAACTATTACAAAACAGTGAGTTCCGCCTTTAGTATTCGTCGATGGATTTCATTATTGTCGTAAATCACATGGCTTTAGTAGGTAAACAGAAAAAGCCTATAGGAAAAGCGATTTTCAAATCGTCTATAAAAATAATGTTAGGTAATATAAAGAGAGATAAAATAGTAAAATAGGTGACATTGTGAGAGACCGTGCAACTGAAATTGTTTATTCTAAATTTGGAATCGTAAAAATCAAATAGAACTTAAGTACAAGTGAAAGACAGCTCACGATGGCATTCAACAAAACAAGTAAAGGGAAAAAAAAAAATTATTGTAAGATTAATATAAAACTCAATTTTCTAAGATCCGTTCATAAATAGCGATATTATTTTTGTTAAAAAGAAAAAGGTAATAAAAGGTGTTAGGTGCGCAAGAGTAAAAGGTCAATCTCTAGACGTAATTTAGCAATGATAGTAACTTTATTTCATTGACCTTAAATATAATTCTTGATCAAATTGCAGAATGTATTATTTATAACGAAAGTCATTTGGGTCTCTATAATTGAGTTATTAGAGGTGACATTTTGCTCCCTATTAATTAAGTACGAAAATCCGACATGTTATTTTTGTTTTGTTAAGGTAAATGATGAACTGCGCGTGATTGACTGACGAGGCATGACGCTTGAATTCTAGACACGAATACATGATAATTGCTAAGATTTTTTTTATTGTCCGAAAGAGACCTAGTTCTGTAGTAATGAGAGGTCTAGGGTTTGTTCGAAGTTTCGAGTACTCCATTGAATGATTGATTGATTGTATATTTTGGTTTAATCACAATTATCTTAATCATGAGACAAACATTTGATACTGCGGACAAATGTGGTGAAATAAGGGCGTTAATAATATAATGCGTAACACTTGGTTTCCGACTTCGATTGGAGAAAAAAACGTAGAGTTCAAAACTAGGGTCTGCAATTAGGGGAGTATGTCATATACCGAGAATCTCATTTAAATTTTATATAATATGAGGCCGTTTATCTATGAATAACATCAATATTAATTATGAAATAAAAATATGAAGGCATATGGGAATTATATTGGAGAGAAAAAAAAAAAACAAAAATGGTTCACATGTAGCAACTTGGCAAAAGCACGTGCATCCCCAAGCACTCAATAAACATAAGTTGTTCATCAGTTTTCTTAAAATATAAAAGTAAATAAGAGTAAGTATTAATTAAGGTAATGATGCTCACGTAATATCGTATCTTAATCTTAGTAACCTCTAATTAATGGTAATGAAATGATTGAGATTGAGCCACGTGGTTTGTTGTGAGTGACGAGTGATTTTGTCACGTGAAACACTTCGCAAGTGTCCCCAGAAGAAACTATAATGAATAATCAATTTAGGGACCATTTTAATTTTTTTCACTATATCGAGGATTTTCATTTCTTATATGGTGACAACTAACGTGTTGAAGTCCATCCTTCAACGAGGAGACACAACACAATTATGGACCATTTGCTTCCTCCTATTAAATAACGTGGGACCTTCTACAACACTATTTCTTACAAAGCAATTTTTTAATTTCATTTTAAAAAAAAAAAAAGAAAGAAAATATTACACATAAATTATTAGTGGACTCGTGCATATGTTTAAATGCGATGCCAAGTGCTTGCAAGTCAGCGATAGCTACACACAACAACTTACAATTATAAAAAAGTTCATAAAAGTAAAGCAACAAGTAAGTCAATCAAAGAATGAGGTAATGAAACAATAACAAAACCTACGCTGCATAAAAGTCAAGGTACGACGTTCTTGACTTAGTTTTAGAGTCGTACGATTATTTAATTTCTTATTTAGGTCAATGACCAAATTCTTCAGTCATGTATTCAATAAGTAGAATATTAATTCTAGGAGACGCAATCAAGTCCACCGCAATACTTTATCTACCAAATATCTTTCAATATATATTGAAATTTATTCCAATATAGGGTTTTGTAGTTAGAAAAACTTGTATAATATTTTTAATTGTGGTCACGATCAAAGTCTAGGACAACTCAGACACGGTTTAATAACGAAGACAATTCTTAATATGACGTGAGGCACCCAAATTGACCAGCACATTCCCATAGAGATTAATATATGCCCACAAATGTAATGTATGTAAAACATTGCTTAAGAAGTTCCTTATTTGGCAATTATTTAGCGTATATGTTCGATTTGTATATATTTGACGAATTATCATCATACATACGAACCGTCTTACTCTACATATAACCAAATTAAGTACACCTAAAATGGTGATAAATACGTATAATTGGTGTATTATCGGAATTAATCTTTTGCCTTCATGCATGCTAGCTAGCTAATAAATGTGATTGATTTTTAGAAGTATTTTTAATGTTATTCGTCGATTTAGCGTCAATTCCCTCTACATATCTCTTGTAGAAATTTATGACAAGGACGACTTAGGTTATCTACAACCGAAAAACCCATTTAAAAACCCATTTTGCAGTAAATGTCACATCAAACAGTAATTCAACTCCAACCATTAAACTCATTCTCAAAATCAAAAGAATATTCTTAGAATATTCTCTTCCACATCAACTTTACAAGTTTTCTATATTAATCACATATTTTGTCATATTACATATTAGACCACAATATTATTTAATTCGATTGGAAAATTACATAATTTTTTTATAAATTGATAAAAGGTACACATAAAAGCTGATAAAATAAATAATTATTAGAAAATAAAAATTACAATAGACGAGCTAAAAAATACACGCAAATAAGTAAAATCGTACACATAACAAAGAGATAGATTTCAAGTCTCGCCATTTGTATACTCCTCCCACAAATGGTCAATCAATGCATTACGGAGTGCAATGTGATCATCTTTATTCCTAATTTTTTTGTAAGAGATATGAATTCTTCACATCGAGTATTTTCATCTATCGCCAGTTCGACCTCCGGTGGCGACGATCCCATCTCAATTTCAATTGGCGCACTAAGGTCACGCTCATCCTCCACAATCATGTTATACAAAATAATACATGTAGTTATTATATCGTGTAGTACGTCCTTTTTCCAATAACGTACGGGTCCTGCTACAATGCCAAAACGTGATTGAAGAACTCCGAATGCACGTTCGACGTCTTTTCTGTAAGATTCTTTCTTCATGTCATAGCCCGAGTGAAGATGAATATGGGCCCGTACGAGTTGGGCTTGGCCCATTTATTAGCAATTAAGATCCTACGTTTACTTAGCCCATTATTATGCATTTTACTTATTATTGCTTTTATATAGTGTAAGTGAACGTATGGAAAAACGAAGCAAATGAATGAAGTTCTCTATCGTCTCTCTGATCTCTCTCCCTCTCTAATCTATCATCTCTATGCTTCGATCTATCTTCATCTCTCTTACTCTCAATCTGTATCTCTCCCCTCTCTCTAAGATCCCCTTCTTCTAATCTCTGTTCGTATCTTCTTTTCAGATTTCTTCTTAGATACTAAACACAATCACGCACGCCAACTGTTCGATAGAAGTTTCAAGTAAGAAGTCGCTTCGTATTTGGACGGGATCTTACATTTGGTATCAGAGCCGACTATCCTCGGACCCCCATGGCTGAAAACACTCAACAAAAGGAGCTACTAGATACCTTGAAAACGACCAATGGAACTTTGGGGATGATCAATGAGGATGTTGCTCAGTTGAATCGTCAAATGGGTGAGTTTGCCCAAAACCAGCGAGGGCTTCAGCTTCAGTTGGGGGAAATGTCCCAGACCCTACAAGTGATCAAGAAGCAACTCCAAAATCAAGGATTATCGATGGCGGACTATACTTGCTTGAAGACGTCGGGCAGATTTGACCGAACTCCTGTTACGGTGGGAACCGGGAATGCCTCACGACCTCGCCCCTTTCCCAAGCTTGAATTTCCGCATTTTGACGGCTCAAACCTCCGAGATTGGCTACAAATATGCAAGGACTACTTTCAGGTCGTAACCACCCTCAATGAGCAGCAGAAAGTCCAAGTTGCTTGGCTCTACATCAAAGGCAAGGCCCTCGAATGGTACCATGAGTATTGCGCCGATAAGGATCTTCCAACTTGGAATGAATTTGCTGAGGCTGTGCTCGAAAGGTTTGGCACTACTAAGCTCCGAGAGGCGGCTGATGAGAAGGTGGTTGCCGAGAATGTGGTTGATGAGGAAACATTGGAGTCGGTTGACGTGTGTTTGCCGGCGTTGGTTGGGACACGATCGTGCGATGCAGAAACGGTCACAGGTGAGGACGAATCTGTTGTAAGTGAATATGAACCGCTTGTGGTTATTGATAAATTGATGTTGCGCGTTTGGGACTCTTCAATGTTGGGTGATCATGATTCGCTCGTGTTAGTTGATGTGGCTACACCGAATCCTTACGTGATTAAAGGGACGGGAGTTATTGAGGACGAATTAGTGTTAGGCAATGAGGATATGGTAGGGGCTGACCTAGGACGGAGGGCTGTCGAGCAGTTACACGTGGAGGAAGTTCGTAGCCTACCGTTCGATCGAGGAAAGATTATTGAATCGTCTATTGAGGACGAACTGACAACGAATGATATTGACACATTGCTCATTGTGGATCAATTGGGGTTGGTAGATGAGGATTCGTCAATGTTGATTGTGCAAGATTCACCCATGGTGGTTGATGAATCCGTGCTAGGCGACGAGGAGTTTGCACGGGCTGACGTTCTTGAAGGGCGTGAACGAGTTTTATTATATCTAAGTATGATATTCGATCGAGGACGATGGGATGACGAGCGGCTATATGTGGAAGACTTCCGTTACCTACCGTTTGATCGACGGCGTTGGTGCATATTTGAAAGAGCCAAGGTGTGCACTTCAATCGAAGAAAATCTGCAGCAAGGCGGGCCATTAGCTGTTCAAGGACTAGCAAAAAAGTACCACCCAATCGAACGACGAAAAGGTGCTACAGCTATAGCATTACTTATGTGGATGTGGTGCGATGAATTGAAGAACAACGGCTCGAAAGCTGTCGTTGATATCATAAGCAATGATAGAGAAGACTTGAGCATTTCAGGCGCATGCTCTTGCGTTGAATCTACTGCTACTAGGAACGAACTCATCAAGGGGTTACTTCTGGAATTAAATATTGTTGAGTTAATAGTTGAGATTTGGGAGGAACATAATGGAGGAAATGTTCCAAGTATTTACAAGGCCGTGGGAATAAGATTCAACATAGAACCTTCAAGTGGTTTGTGGTCTTCTTCCTTGTGGCAGTTCCTCCATCTCTTACCCTGCTTCATTGGACTTCTCATTCTCGACTTCACTAGTGGTCTTGCGACACTACTCTGCCCATCGATTGTGGTAGGTGATGTTTTATGGTCCATGGTTTCAAGTACAGGCTTGGGTGTCTATGCAGCCGTGATTGTGTATCACGAAGGCCCCTTGCGGCCCTATTCTTCCAAACGCACACCTTCCCAGACCCGGACGAACCCCCTCACGACGCCTATTCGTGACTTGAAGCCCTGGGATTTAGTTCATGGGTTGTTCGAGGTATGTAATTCTCTTGGAAGGGTTCTTATGCTAGAAGGGATAATGATGCACGGAAATAGTGAAAATTCTTGGAAAATGATTCACATACAACGTAGCTATGATCTTATCTATACATCCCATGTGGCGAAAGCAGATCTGTGGAAAATTAGTGGTCACCTGGGCTTCAACATGGAGAACATGTTTGATCAGTGGGAAGTTGGTGTTAGACCAGTGTTTAGTATCTCAGCGTTGGTGCACACTAAATCCATGAAGACAGAAGGTGGTTTTCTATTCATACTCAAGAGTTCACTTTTTCCGTTCGATCGTGGAAAAAATGCATCGACAAGAGCATACTACAACGGAGGTTTCATTATCGACCACTATACTTATTATGTTGAGGGTTCTATCAACTCATCCTTGAGGACAAGGATGTTTCAAGGGGGAGGCAATGTCATAGCTCGAGTGAAGATGAATATGGGCCCGTACGAGTTGGGCTTGGCCCATTTATTAGCAATTAAGATCCTACGTTTACTTAGCCCATTATTATGCATTTTACTTATTATTGCTTTTATATAGTGTAAGTGGACGTATGGAAAAACGAAGCAAATGAATGAAGTTCTCTATCGTCTCTCTGATCTCTCTCCCTCTCTAATCTATCATCTCTATGCTTCGATCTATCTTCATCTCTCTTACTCTCAATCTGTATCTCTCCCCTCTCTCTAAGATCCCCTTCTTCTAATCTCTGTTCGTATCTTCTTTTCAGATTTCTTCTTAGATACTAAACACAATCACGCATGCCAACTGTTCGATAGAAGTTTCAAGTAAGAAGTCGCTTCGTATTTGGACGGGATCTTACACTTCATTGCAAAATATTTTTTCTTGGGACCGCGTGGCTCGTGAATTGTTTGCACAATTGTAGACGATATATGCTATCAGCTAAATAATAACCCATATTATATTCTTTTCCTTGAATAACGTAGTGAGCTGAAGGAGCAATGCCTTGAGTTAGGTATGAGAAAATATGAGATGACTCTAGTACGTTGATATCATTGTTGGAGCCGGGCAAACTGAAACAAGCATGCCATATCCAAAGACCATAATCTGCTATAGCTTAAGAATAATGGTAGGTTTTCCACTACGGCCTGCATATTGCCCGGCCCATGCAGTGGGGCAATTTTTCCACCTCCAGTGCATTCAATCTAAACTCCCTAACATCCCGACAAAACCACGCTGCTGACCAGTATAAAGAAGTCTAGAAATATGATTAGACGTAGGCCTCCTCATATAACGCTCACTAAATACCTCAACTACCGCTCGACAGAACTTTTTCATGCTTTCATTTGCAGTGGACTCTCCGATTCTAACATACTCGTCTGTAGCATCTGCCAACATGCAAAAAACAACAGTCATTTTTTGTATTGGAGATAATCCAAGTCTTCCGGCACGATCCGCTTGCTGCTTAAGTAGTTATCATGATTTTTTATTGCCTCGACAATTCGAAGGAACAAATAGCGTGATATTCGATATCGTCTATGAAACATGACCTCATTGTACAATGGGTTATCTGAAAATTAATCATTGTACAACCTACGATCAGCAGCCTCTCGATCACGATTGATAAATATATGCCCAGGAATAGAACCTCCATGAAGGGCTTGGTGGTTTTGTTGATGGATAAGTTGATGAATGATCATGTTATTATTAGCGATAACACGACCTATCACTTCTTGTTTTTTACGAAGAGTATTTATAATTTGCATGTTATCATCATCAAAGAGTTGTCACTTCGGGCCATAGCATTGGAAGAAGTGAGATCTTTGCATGGATTGATCACTTCGGGGCCATATCATTGGTAGGTGTGAGAACCTTTGTAGAGATTTGTCACTTCGGGGCCATAGCATTGGAAGGTGTGAGAACCTTTGCAAAGA
Source organism: Craterostigma plantagineum (assembly GCA_027422505.1). Classification (NCBI taxonomy): domain Eukaryota; kingdom Viridiplantae; phylum Streptophyta; class Magnoliopsida; order Lamiales; family Linderniaceae; genus Craterostigma; species Craterostigma plantagineum. The sequence continues at coordinate 25,166,564 of JAPQWV010000003.1, read as the reverse complement.
GTTGTCACTTCGGGGCCATAGTATTGGAAGGTGTGAGAACCTTTGCAGAGAGTTGTCACTTCGGGGCCATAGTATTGAAAGGTGTGAGAACCTTTGCAGAGAGTTGTCACTTTCGGGGCCATAAGATTGAGAGGTGTGAGATTCCTTGCAGGGAGTTGTCATTTTCGAGTAGATCATTCAATGATGTGAGAACCTTTGCAGAGAGTTGTCACTTCCGAGCCATAAGATTGAGAGGTGTGAGAATCCTTGCAGAGTATTGTCACTTTCGGGGCTATAGCATAGTGGTGAGAATCTTTGTAGTGAGTTGTCATTTTCATGTTGTTTCACTATAAAAGAACTCTTGGCATTTTAGTAGGATTCACCACTTCCCAACATCATACAAAACATCTATTACATTTAACTTTGTGTAAGAATGTCGATCCAATCATCATCCTATAACCACGATGAAGATATCCTCTTATGCCGGGTTTACATGGAAATTTCTCAAGACCCTGTTGTTGGGGTGTACCAATCATCTGATCGATTTTGGTCTCGTATAGAACAAGCTTTCAACGAAGAAAAACCAGAGCATTATGAGGTTCGTACCAAGAGGTCTATGCAAGCACGGATCCAAACAATCGAGAGAGCTGGCAAGAGACTCCATGCATGCATAAAAAGCCGTAGATGAGATGCACCAAAGTGGTGCATTGAATGAAGATATATTGAGCATTAAACTTTTATTGAATTTCTAATATCTAATTTATTATATTTATTAACTATGAGTTGAACAACTTGTAGATGCATCGAGCAAAAGTGTTGTTCGCACAAGATTCTAAATTCAAATCAGGATGGAAATACGATCATGTTTGGGATATTAGGGTTTGAAAAATTTACAGATGGTGCTACGAGGAGCAAAAAAAACAATCCGGCCATTATCCCTCTTCTGAGTTAGAAACTCCAACTCATGAGTTTGTCGGACAATCATCTCATGGTATTTCTTGATTTTCTCTAAACTTAGACGACTCAGATAACTTTGTTGGTGAATCTCCTTCGGAAAGACCTATTGGGGTGAAGAAAGCCAAACTAAAAAGAAAGATAAATGATGATACATCATCGATCATTAACACTATGCAGGAAGCAAACTATAAACTCCTTGATGAGTTGAAAAAAACAAATGAACAATTGCAACACCAACTAGAAATGCATAACAGATTACACGCCCTAAAAGAAATGAGTGAAGAAAATAAATTTTTGTTTCAAGATGTCAGCTCCATAAATGATCCAAAGGTTGGAGCATATGTTGAAGCTGAAAAGACACGCATTTTGCAAAAAAGAGCTCAACAAACTCAACAAGATTCGTTCCAACCCGATGCATTTGGCCATATTTTCAATGATATTGGAGGAAGTGGTGTTGGTCTGCCTGACTATTAAATATATGTTGTTGTTTTAATAATTTATGTATTGTTTATTATTTTCTGTGTGTGTTATTTTCTACGGCATGTAATGTATTGTTATTTTCGTACTAGTATGTTATTTTATCGTTTTTTTTCAGTGACAATATTTTTAAATTTTATAATTGTGTTATTGTACAACTCATAATTAAAATTAAATAAATTTAATGATTGCTTCGATAATAATAGTAAATGATAATAATAATAATATTATTAATAAAAACAACCACAATAATAATAGTATAATAATGATAATAATAATAATAACAATATAATAATAGTAATGATAATAATAATAATCATGAAAACAACCCATAATAATAAGACTGAAGATGATTAAAAAATTGTTTTTGGTCAAAAATGTAATTTATCAAATAGCACTTTAACATAATTAAGTAACATTATGGGTCAAAAATCTAATTCTATCAAACTTTTTGGTTTGTGAATAGTAGAAATGCAAAAATGGGTTCAAAAAGAAGAAAAAAAAACCAATCAACGGATTATGCGTTGTTCTTTAGAGTTCGGTTGGGACATTTTTCTTCTACCCATGTTGGGTTTTGCGTGTCGGGTGGAGAAGGCCTTAGAGTATTAAAGAAAGTTATCATTGAAATAATATGATACATTTCTTCTACTGTTAAATTTCAATTAGGTCAAATTGAAAGAAAAATGGGGACGATAAAATGCGGTCATATATGCACCTAACTACTTAACTATCAGATTGACTTCACCACTCGGACCACATATTTTTGTTCCTTTCGACATATTACTATTACCAAGCGTGTAATAATTGTATATAAAAGTTGACATTACGAAATTCCATTTGAAAAAAAATCTAACATCGTATTTAATGATTTAAGGTCCCCAAGCTAAGCTGGTCATGGAGGTTGTTTCTTTCGAGCCAATAATATGTTTTCCTCGCATATAATAATGAATAACTTGAATTATCACGAGTAGCAATCAAGCATGTAATCAAATATAGGGAACCATAATGCATGTCAAATTTATGTCCGAGCATGTACCTCAATTCACTCCCCATGAACGTCGCAAAGGAAGCCCATGAACAAAAAATTTAAAAAAATAAATTTGCACTGATTGATTACGATTTTCTTCAAATAAAAAATCAATTTGGAAGACAGTTTGGCTAAGATGAAATGAAAGTTGTGGGCACATTTGCCACTAGAAACCAAGAAATAGGCATAATCCATTGTCTGAAGGGAACAATACACTAATAATAATTGCATAGACCGCACCACACCTCCTTGCAAATCATATATTAAGATACGTACATTTCTTTTATGATTGTTCGCAAATAATTTTTTTGTAAAAATATTGTTTAGCTAACATTCTTACATGATTCTTACCTACTACACAACAATATTCAAATGGCATATATTGTAATGCGTAGCAGAAAGCAAATGTACTCTTTTGCTGCCACTATTGAAGCAAGCTGCAGCTTACTCCTTTAATGACGATTTAAAATTATTTAATTCTGCTATTATCTAACAACCCACTATAAGCCACATTCCACCTAAAAATTCTAGCTTTAAGATCCACTACAAAAGCTTCTTACATTCAAAAAGGCCTGCAAATCATCCATGTTATGCTCAAAAAAGTATGTACGTATTACCAAACCTTTACACCAACTACTATAATATCACAACTTGGATGTTAGAAACTATATTCAGCTTTCTTCTGGCCCATTATTCAATAGTTTTGAACTGTTAAAAAAGCATTTTGGGCTTATACGAAAATTGGCTTACATTGTAGGGCCCGTCTCTCACGATTTTCTTCTTCTTCTTTACGCGGGGGTCGCCATTTTCGATCAAAGATGGTTCTGTTCCTACTCTGAACCACACGCGAGGATTCCAATTTGTCATCGATCACTTGAAGCAACTCTTGCAAGCCAACGCCCGTCGCTGCAGATGTTCTTACGCAAGTTGATTTTGATTCGGTTTCAGAGAGTTGGGAGTTGTCGTTGTTGTTCAGGCGACTATTTTCGTCGTCATTCCACGACTCTTCTTCTTCTTCCTCTTCTTCGCTCAAAAGCCATCCCTCGGAATAATCACCAGCATTTTCCAGATTTTCTGATGCCTCCTTGGCTTCACTTTCTTGGTCATCGTCGTCGCACGAAATGTTAGCATCATCTTCATCGGAGATGTTGCTAGCATAATGTTCATCGTCGTTGACATCCAATTCCTTCTCTTGAAGATCAATCTTGATAAGAAAAATTTAAAAAAAAAAAGGGTGAAATAAGGTCATTGATGTGTCACTCCTCGATAATTTAGTGAAACATTTCTTATACACTCTGTAGGATCCATGATACTAGAATTAGCTGGTAAAACTACATTGTGCAGATCGGATAGTATGTATTAGGCGTAATGATAGTTAAAGTTATTCCTGTAGTTCTCAAGATCTATTTATTACACAACTTGACCATGTAATATGGGAGTCTTTCTAATTCTTTCTCACATACCTTATTCCAAACTTCGATCATGTTCTCCAGCTTATCAGCAGAGACGCCTATCTTTCGAAGAACTTGCAGAACAGCATCGCGGTGTTCATCGAGATTCGGAGAACTTGAGTCTAGTACATGCTGCAAAAAACATTCATCATTGTTTAGTTTTTGGAAAAAAAAAAAAAAAGGAAACGAAAATAGGAAAGAGACAGGGATGGTATTATGTGTTCATTACCACAAGGAGGTCAGCTTCAGCAACCTCTTCCAATGTCGCATGAAATGCTTCCACTAGCTGTAAAAAAAAGATCCAAGTTGGTGATATATTGTCTGGAACGAGAAAGGGGAAAAATCATAGGATAATATCATTTGAGTTACCTGAACTGGTAAATCCGAGATAAAACCAACAGTGTCGCTCAGTAGCACTTTTCTCCTATAATCCCCAAATTCATTCAAATCATAAGAGAAAAATAAGTTAAGAGGAATATAACACTTGGATGTACTGATTTTACCCAGATGGAAGTACAACACTGCTCAACTTGGGGTCGACCGTAGCAAACAATCTGACATAGAAAAGATTTTGTATAAGGGATCAAAAGCTGGTAACAACTGACTGTCTACTTATTTCTCCCAATCATGGACGTACCGATCATCGCAGTAAAGATAGCTGTTTGATAGAGCACTACATAATGTAGATTTTCCCTGAAAAAATGATATATAGCATTGTTTTAAACATATATGTTTAAATCAAGATCAAAGGCATGTGTATGAACTACAAAGCCATTTACAGCATTTGTATAGCCAACTACAGCAACAGTAGCTATTTCTTGCCCTGGTGAGCCACCCTGTCTCTTCCGAGCAGCACGCTGCATCGCTCGAGTCCTTCGGACTTCTTCGATTTCGGACAACAACTTCTTCCTTCGATCTGAGATTCTGAAAAACCAAAACAATTTTGACCCATACATGCATCAATGAACTTCCCAGCAAAGAAAAAATAATTTGATCTGTAAAGCTCTTCTCATGTGTCAGAGTTGAATAAGAGTTGGACCGAAAACGTTCTTGCAAAAGCAAAGCTGAACAAAGCTTCGACACACCTTCGGCGTTGAAGTTGAAGTTCAGTTTCTCCAGCACCACTGATAAAACCGCGCCCTCCACTTCCTCTCCTGAAGAAATTTAAGGACCCAAATGAGAAATTTCAAAATAAGACACACAATTGAAATTCCACGCAAATCACAAACAAGTTTCCTTAAGCACATATACATTATAGACATTTGATTTCATCAGTGTTGAACTTTATTAACAAACTCACCCTCTAGCACTAACAACTTCAGCTTCTCCAACTGCACCAAATGTGAAGCGCCCATCAGCACCACGAACTCGAACTAGCCTGCTTCTCTTGTACATCAGCGCAGCTAGCTCTGCCTGTTAATAGAACAAAATGAGAAACAATGAATAAACAGTGAAATCACAGTCAAAGATAAATAAATATTACCTGCAGTTTAGCTTCCTTTGTCTGAGCATGAGCATTGAATATCTCAATTATGAGGCCAACACGGTCTAAAACGGGTTTACCCCATACCCGCTGTGGAAGCATAAAAGATATAAAAACCAACAAAGCACTCTTTCCCCTATACAGATTTGAAATTAAGACAAGATCACTGATGTAAAAGTAAGCATCATGCCTCCAAATTCCGCTGTTGAATCCCACTAAGAATCGCATTCACAAAAACCGCATCCACCCCATCCTGTAAGAAGGGTATTGCAAGTCATACATTCGTTTTGTTCCGAAATTTGCAAGATAATTTTTTGTCAGCAAGCTCAATCGTTCTACTAACGCACCTTCAATTCCAAATTGTTTATGTGGCACTTAATAGAATGCACTGTCCCTTCTCCAAAATATGTATCTGTGACATGATTACAAAAACGATAACCTATCAAAAGACGCTGAAATTAAGGAAACAAAAAAACTAATCCAACCTGCACGAGGCGATCTGGCTTTGGGGTTCTGAACGACAAGGTGAGGTGGCATTTCCTTGTCCAAAAACTCCGTCTCGTAAAAGCCATCTCTCTGCTGCTCTAGAGAATTGGCGAGATTCAAAGCCTCCTCAAGCTTGGGCTTGAGGTGCGTTTCGGGTCGGATCCTAGGCTGGACCACGAACAGCCTTGGCGGGCCATCTGCGTCTTGGTTCGACGACGAAGACTCGTGGTCGCCGCTGTGAATTAGCCGCCTTGATAGACCGAGACTGATAAGCGGCGGCGGTGTAGGGTTCGGGGAACAAGGGATTGAGATACGTCGGCTACGAAGCTGAGCTGCAACTCTCAGCATTTGGTCCAAACTATGAAGCTTTAACAGACAATTCTCACAGCCAATAACTCGTTGAACGCTGATCGGTCATCAAAGACGTAGCTTATGCGCTAGCGAACGCCGGCACTCGGCGGTGGTTTGAGTTGCGTAGACGGTGTTGGTATTCAGCTGCTATGTTCTGTATTCATGTTCGTTGGGGACATTTTTTAGCTCTTTATGTTATTCAACTCACCTTTAAAAAACTTGATGGACACAACGTTTTCGTTTAAAACGCCATTACTGCACCATATCAAAATAAATAGCTTATGCATTGTCAGATGTTCGGATTACAATCACTACTAAATTCTGAATTTTCAATGGCTATGCGAAAAAAAATACTCAGTTTGTGTATCATCATCACTCTTTAGTGATCGTCAGTCATCATTCTTTGTCTTTGCCTTTCCTCCGCAGCCCACCTTTGCGCCCCCGCCTTGTTGCCTGAACAAAGTCGTGTTAAGGTAATAAAAGTGCAACAAAAAAAAAATCACGAGCCCCATATCGTTTCGAAAGTTGGTTGCCAATATTTTTCAGAATGGACTTTACTCGGCGCTTGACCTTTTTTACCTCGGCGGAGAACGTTTTAAGAGGGTCTCTACTGCGTTTGAATTTCCCTTTAATGGGGCCTTTACGACGAGTAGGCTTCGAATTTCCCATGGCAGCTCGAGCAAGCTTCACAAGCTTGGTAGCTTCTTTAGTTGTTTGATCTAATAAATATTCGGGTACGTCCGACAGGTGGGGAGAAGGCGCAGTCTTGCTTAGAGTTTTATCATGCTTCAATAGATCTGTGTCGAAAGAGGTGATGCAAGTTATTATTACCATGTTTTAAGCATGTCGGTAATAAAATAAATAAACACGGGCACTATGATTTGGTCGAACTAACTAAAAGCTTTCTTACCCAAGTCCTTTGGGTTATCCTGGAAATGAGACTTCAACCTACAATGAGAGCACATAAAATGTCAGCCTAGTAGCTTGTGGTGCATTATTAATAAGCTAGTTGAAAGAACCAAACAATAAGTACTTTTCCGAATTGAGAATCTCATTTCGGAGATCCTTTGCACGTGACTCCCTAACTGCAATTTTTGTTATACTCCTAGCAACATCCTGCAACAGAACTAATTGTGGATACGCTTGGTACCTCTGAACATAGAACTTACCACAAATGGTGATGATTTTCTCATGAAGCAAATAACATACACATAAAAACTTCTTAAGGTGCAGAAATCCTTTGGAAGTTAAAGATTCACTCACCTCAGCTCTGTAGCGCAGTGACTCCACGGCATTCTTACTGAGCAAAGGAAATGGAGCAACAAATTTTGAATCATCTGAGTTGTTTTCGCCCAATACAGATTTGATCTCTTCAAAAATGTCTATCTCCTCGGGAGATACCTAATTCAAGTGGAAGATAACTGAGATTATATTCAAAGGTGTTGCAGTATGAACGTCACAAAGCCTTAAAGATAACGGTCATAGGTTTGAATTTTTCAGCAAGAAGTTTACAAGAGAAACAGAAGCTCCGGTGTTGTAAGCCCTTCCAGTACGTCCAATCCTATGCACGTAACCAGCAGCAGTTTCAGGCATCTCCAAATTTACGACCTATGAAGTATAAAAAATGTATATGCCTTTATGAATTGAAGTTTCAAGTTGACTAACTCAATGCCTTAGGCATCAAACTAGAACATCTCATGTCAAAATCAGTAAGAACATCGGATAAACTTCAGCAAGGAAAACGTTATAAGGCCTTAATAGCCCAATTACAATAGTCACTGACTTATTTCTAATCAAGAAATATTTGTAATAGGCGGGGAATTGGCTCACCGTGTGTACATTCTTGAAGTCTACTCCTCTCACAACACCAAATTCTGCATCCAACTTCCGCTTTGGGCGGTTCTTAGATTTTTTTCGAGGCATTTGACTTTCTTTATTGTTATCTTGTGCCAAATGAGTGTCATCAGTTGCAATTAGATAGTCAAAGAGGCCAGCATTAAATTCCTGTGAACATAAAAGAATCAGATAAGGCAGCAGAATGAAAAATGCGTAAAGAATTGTACTATGTATGAAAGCTTATATCAAAGCAGTAATTAAAATAACTCAACGATGTACCTCAAGAATGTGCAACCGAGAATTCTGGGGCAACTCGGCATTCAAGACAGCAGATTTAATTCCAAACTGCAATGTGGCAAGCAAGTTAAGTGCATAAATATTGCAGAAATTTATTCAAGACAACAGTGAAAGAAAATACAAAAGCACTTGCCTGCTCAAGGAATAGCTTGAGTCTAAAACCCATGTCAATTGAATTTGTAAAGATCAGCACTTTCTTTTGAACTAATTCCAACTTTAAGAGAGCAAGGATGTGGACAAACTTATCACGGGCACTGCATGAAATCTGTGCATAAGAAACTTCAATAGCTCAACAAGAGATCGTTTTTTACAGCAGAAGTATAGCTTCCACCCACATGCACGGAATAAAAATCCTTATATTAAAGACAAAATGTGAATTCTTCATAATTGACCTTAATGCGTTTGAAAACTTACGTAAAATTGCTGAACATTTCTGGGGATGATATCATCCTTTACATCTCCTACTTCAGGCAAAGTAAGAATGTATGGATTATGGAGCATAAGCTTTTTCAGCTTTTCAACATCGGCACTGCGGGGTAACCACAAGAATGGAATTAAGAACTGACCATTACGACTCACTTGATAGCAGAAATTTTATCGATTCACAGGAATTATTTAGAGTCATACTCAATTAACACATTTGAATGTAAAAATTCAGTGGCAGACCATGAATAAATATGTGGATCAATTCAAAGTTCACAAAGACTATAAACACTTCACACACCTTGAAGTGGCTGACATGAGAAGACACTGGCAACGTTTTGGTACATGTGCCGAAAGTGCTTTTATATCATCTTCATATCCATATGACAAGAGGAGATCAGCCTGACACCAGAAAACACACTTGTCATGATATCATATGAAAATTAATAAATTAAATATTAACAAACAATTCAATGAAAGATTAGCAAAAACATAGGTAATGCAGCCCCATACCTCATCCAGCACAAGAACCGAAAGCGTCTCCTGAAGAGCTTTAGCTTGAAGCAAACCATTGTTTAAGCATTTTTGTACGCAAGCAGGAGTCGATACAACGATATCAGGTAGGCCCAACAAGGTTGTTTTCTAGTCAAAAAACAAGCAAAAATCCAACAAAATACATCTTATAGACGAAACTAATAAAAACAAATTCAAATAAACTGCGGACTACAAAGCAATCCACCAACCAAGTCAGACGGAGACATTGTGCTCGTCAACTGAACAACTTTCAACTGCACTCGGCACAACTCAATCAACGATGTCACCTCCGAATAAACCTTAACAAGGTACACACGAAAAAAAAATCCACGTGTGAAGCTAAAAACACAAAATTAGTTAACAATCTATTAACCACTAGCTAGCACGCTTAAATTATACGGCATAAAAAGCATACTTGCTGGCATAGCTCGCGAGTTGGAACGAGAACAATCGCGGCTGGGGCGACATTCTTTCTAGGAGACGAATCAGCAAAGAGTTTCTGGAGAAGTGGGAGCAAGTAAGCTAACGTTTTCCCAGACCCCGTCTTTGCTCGAGCTACCACGTCTTTGCCTTCCTGCGAATAACATTCAGTTAAGCTCGTCAAATTCAGCCATAAAACCGAGAAGAAAGCACCAACACTGTTATTAGCTATTCGGCTAGCAAATAAAAAAACAGTTACATACCAGGATGAGAGGAATTGCGACGCGTTGTATGGGAGTGGGATTTTCGATCGACTTCTTCGATAGTGCGCGGGTGAGACGCGGGTCGAGCCCTAGCTCTTCGAAGCTTTGTTCTTCATCTATTTCGACTTGTTTTTCGGGTGGATTGGATTCAGCTTTAACTTGTGTCTCACCTTCCTCTTGTTGAAGCTCTTCGCCACCATTTTGCGAACTGCGCTTCCTTTTCCCCATTGACGACTTCTGAAGAATGTTGGAAGCGAGATTCGCAGGTTTAAGGGAGTAGGGTAGGGCTTTATGCTTTTGGTTTCGGGTCGGGCGAAAATAAGCCCGTGGAACCGAATCAAAGTAATAAGGTTAACAATATGGATGTGTGCTTCGGCCCAAGTTTATTTTTCTCTTTTGCTTATTGGGTTAATTTCATAACAAAAATAGATTCCAGACCCTTGTTTTTATTCATAGTAATAAATCAAATACATGTCGACAGCAGTGTAAGCTTAAGATCTGAATACAAGTAGTTTTTCAAATTAACTTGTTTCTATTAACAAATCATGATTCATCAATAATGGATCATCAAAATTAAATCATGATTCATCACAATGAATCATCAAAATTGTATGATTAAACGTGGATGTTTTTGGAATATTAATGACTCATGAATTATGATAAGATGAGGTGTATAAAAATATATTGTAATTTTGTATGAGTTGTATAGATGATTAAATTGTATTTTAGTATATGATTTTAGTATAAATAGGTGTTTTAAGTTGCATTGTAAAATCATCAATATAGAAAATATATTATCTTCCTTTAAATCTCTCCTTATATTATAATCATATATATATATATATATATATAAATAATCTTAATAAATCATAATAAATATTTTATAACAGTTTCAAATTTTGAATCTAATTCTTTCGATTGGGCTTCTTTTTTGTTTTTTGAATTTGTGGTCCTCTTGACGAGATTCTCATATCATTTCGCGAGAAAAATTAGAATGTTAATTAATAAAATATCATTAGGAGAGAAAATAATCTTCTACTATAATACATCAAGATTAGTCCCAAGTCAAAAAATGAGTTAATTATGATTCAGGCCCCAATTAAGTTTTAAAATTGAGTTCAGGCCTGTCAGGAAAAGCAATTAGTTTTAAGGACACGATTTATGCATACCACTTCATCTTTCTGCAGTACTACTTCTTTATTCTGCAGTACCACTTCTTTGTTATGCAGTATCACTTCATTGTTTTGAAGTACCACTTCGTTTGTTCTGCAGTGCCACTTCATTGTTACCGCAGAAAAATGAAGTGGTACTGCAGAACAAATAAGTGATACTGAAAAACAATAAAGTGGTATTGCATAATAAAAAAACGGTACTGCAGAACAAAGAAATGGTACGAAAGAACGATGAAGTGGTATGCAGAAATCAGGTTAAAACTAATTGCTTTTTCTAACCTGAATCCTATTTTTAAACTTAAATGGGCCCGAATTGAAAAAACCCATTAAAAAAACCAGACGTAACTAAACGGTTGACCTTTTTGGTCCATGAGTGTTAGAGAGTTTTGATAAACGATGTAATTGTAATGACGTTAGGTCTATAAATTAAGCAATTCGATTTGTGATTAATATAACGTCTAAGTTCATGATAATATTCGACCATGCATTAATAATGAGCTGTAAATTGATTAAAGTGTTGAATATTTGATTCACATATGAGTTTGTGATTTGTTGATGAGACTATGTGATCGCATGTTATAGACAGCCCATATGATAGGATATATCGTACTGTGCTATATATGAAAATAATGCATGAGATATCCTATTGAATTATAAATGGAAAATATGTTGTTTATATATGAAAAGTGATATATCCGTTGATACTTGATTATTCATGGACGCGAATCACATATACGATTCTTGCATGCTTTCCACTGAATTTAATGTGAAATATTGAATTAATATCTTTCTCTATGCTGATTGGATTATTATATTTAGGAAAGATTTGATTTGGTTGACTTTGTGGATAAGATGCTATTGTATGGTAATGTGCTAAACGCGGATGTGATCTCTGAAATATGGAAAGTTGTGGCATGACAAGTAAATTCGTGACAACTGTGATATGATATGATATTATGTGCTAAACATGGTAAATATGATTGATCTGTGCTAAATATGGAATTAATATGCTGCTATCTCGTGTGTTATACTTGGAAAGAAAATCTGGATTGACTTGTTCTAGAAAATGATAGCTGAGAATCACTTATGGAAAGTTCTGATATGGTAATTATATGCGAAATGCTTGAGTATGCTTGAGAACGAAATTGAGCTTTTATATGGAATATAATCATGCTTAAATGTGCTATATGACCGTTGCAATGATTTATTAAAAGCATGATTATATGGTATGATTGACTCGAAAAATTGCATGGAAACTATGCTAAATTTGGTGATTATTATATGACATGATTTTCCATGTAAAGTGCTAATTGAAAAGGATTATATATGAGTCACACTTCAGAATTTCGAGGTACTTAGAATTTGATATTATAAGCCTACGAGAAATTCTTGAGCAGAAATAGATAGAGAGATTCCTGAGCTTTTATTTGCGATAGCTTTCTGCCATACTGAGCATTAACTTGCGATTCAATCACTGAGCGAGTGATTCATCCCGATATTTGTACCTCCACCATATATTCTGTCTTCGGACCAGTGACGGATCCAGGATTATACGCTTGGGGGGGCGCGACAGGGTCGGATTTTGATCCGTCATCTAGAACCATATAATTTTTTGGACAACTTTAGTATTCTTGATGTACGATTTTAACTTAATTTATTTTATTGGGTAATGAAATTTTTATTTTGAATGTAAGTTTGTATATTTTCCTTTATAAATAAAAAACTTACAACATAACTAAAATAATTAAACAAGTTCAAAGGCTAAGTTACGGCTCATAAATAAAATTTTCAAGGAAAAAATAAAAATGAAATAAGTAATGGCCCAAAAACATCAAATAATGCCCAATAAGTAAAAAAGAATTAAAAAGCCCAAACCTTTTCTTTTAACAAGCCTAGCCCAACCCCAAATCTGGAAATAAAACCCAGCGGCTGCCCTATTCATCGTCTTCTTTGGGGGGGCTTTTCAGCTGCCGAGAAGGAAAACCAGTACCTGTCGGAGAGCTCGCCTAAGGGGTAATCCGGCCGGCCGGGGGGGCAACAGACCCCCCGAGCCCCGCTGTAGATCCGTCCCTGCTTCGGACGTGTTGTCTTCGAACCTGAGCAATACCAAGGAGGCAAGGTCGACGTTTACGCACACGTGGAGGGAAGTACCCCGGGGGCCCTTCGGTAGCGAAGCTGTGTTAGTCGGGATCAGGAGATTCCGAGGAACGAAACTCGGCGTGTGGTAACCTAGTAGTGGCTAGTGTTCGACTTGTTTCCGTTGTGTATTGGGCTAACCAATCAGTTTTGTATCCAGCTACGGTGCATTATAGTGATTGGTTAAACTCTTGGGAAGCAAATCCCAATGAGAGGTGTAAACCTCAGTTGGGGATATAACCTCTATAAAAATCATGTCTCGCATTTACTTTTCAGTTATTTCGTTATCGCTGTGAGACAGACCCGACACACATCCGACGAACTAGGATATATCAGGCATACTCGTCACAAACATCAGTAGGCATATCTAAGTCACTACACTTAGGATTTGTGAAAAGAAGCATAAAATTTTTATAAGCCTAACTAACCCCCTCCCTCTTAGGCACACTTATATCTTCATTTGGTATCATTGACAGGTTACTCAAACGACGGGCCTAACAAGCCTGAGTTAAAGATCTAATGGCTTCTTCGAGTATTGATGTTTTTGCAGATGGACAATCCCATTCCAGGCCACCACTCTTCGACGGAACCAACTACGCCATATGGAAAAACCGGATGAAGGAATTCCTGCTTGCTACTGACTACGATCTGTGGGATATCATCACGACTGGACCTTACACTCCTAAGAAGGTGGATGGAACTCCAAAGAAAGGTTCTGACTACGATGCAACAGACAAGCGAGGAATCTCAATGAATGCCAAAGCAAAGAACATGATCGCCTGTGCGCTTACAAGAGAAGAATACAATCGTGTGAGTTCATACGAATCTGCCAAAGATATGTGGGACATGCTTCAAGTTACGGATGAGGGAACCACTAGAGTTGTACAAGAAGGAATAGCCCTATTAACTCACCAATACGAACTGTTCAAAATGGAGGACAACGAGACCGTAAGCCACATGTACGCGAGATTCATGAACATCATCAATCAAATGTTCTCGTTGGGAAAGAAGATAGCGGACGGTGAGAAGGTGCGAAAAATACTGATCTCTTCCAAGAGAATTGATCGCGTGCGTGTACGTTAATATATTAAATAAAGGTTCGTGCAAGTACGTCAAGTAATAATTAAAACGAATATCTTATAACTAGCACGACGCGCGATAGGCAGTGTACCTATCGTTTGTATAATAGCTATAGCGAATATCCGAGTATCAAACACGAGGAATAAATTGAGTACTAGTAATAACCTATCATTTGATATTTAGCCTAAATAAATATTTTTTTAGTTGTATTTTTAATTATGAAATATATTCTAACAAACCAAAAGCTTGAATGCAACTTAAATATTTAAAAATAATAACTTTTATATAAAACAAATGTGCTCGGGATTTCGAATCCCGCTAGGTATCATTGACGAGGCCGTAAATTATCGTTAACACAAATATAATGACTAAGTCGCGGTAATTCCTACTCAAGCCCGAATTTGTTGTCGCCCTAGACGGTTGTGAGAATATTTATCAATTTACCTAAGCGAGGATCGATTATTTGCTGTCGCCCTATAATCGAACTCCTATCATTTTATGAAAGGCCTAATCGTTTTTTTAGCTGTCGCCCTAAAACGATATTACCACGAAATCACATCAACACATAGACATATCGAAGTGATATTCAAACCAACACATAGACATATTAATTTGAAAAACAATATCATAAATGATAAATAGCCAATATCGCATGTTCACGAATAATTTACGTCCAATAATTCTATCTAGTTCATCTCATCACAAGCACACGATAAACTTAGCTACTCATACGAAATATTAACGCAACGAGAAGCATAAATGATAACGAGAAATAAAACATATTTCTTACCTGGTATTTGTCTTCGGGTTAATATTTCTTTGAGGACTTTTGTCGAGCAGGTGGCGGACGAATTGGGAATGCTCACGGCAACCTCTTGGCCATCCCTTCTTTGGCTCCTAACATGCACGCAGCGCAATCATAGTTCAAAGGACAGCATATTTACCTCGCTCGTTGCTGCTTTCCCGCAATCGTTGTGTGCTGCTGATGATCCCGTTCGTTGTCCCACTCAACGCACTACTGCCTCACACCGATTCACGCGTGGCTGCCTTGGTCGCTGCAGTGTACTCGATGGCAGAATTATGATGAGGTGCTTGACTGAGAACTGTTGGGATCTGCGGTGCGAGCTTCAGCTTGGGGATGCGATTATTATCGCTTTGATGGCCTGATGTTCATACGTATTTGGCCCTCCTTTCGATTTTCTTTTTCAGCTGTGGTGGTGTAAGAGTTTGGAAAGGTGTGTGCTATGTTGGCTCCTTGATGGTGAGAAGTTCGACCTAGAGCTGTCCTCGTGTCAGCGCATGAGGAGGAGGAGGAGGGCAGTTTCGTGTCTCAGATCTCCCTGCCGTCGATGCTCTAGTCGTGCTTCCTTTTATAATTCGATTGTGAGATCCTTTGAGCCTCTCAACGCTGCCTCCTCAGAGCTAGTTCTCATAACAGCTTCCTTCTTATCTCCCTCTTTTCCGATGTGGTCGAATAAAGGTACTTGGAAAACATCATTGCGGATGGCATGGGTCGATGTTTACTTTTGGTTAGTTTCTTTGCCTTGTTTCCAGCGTTTCTTGTTTTTTGGTGGGTCTTCTTTCCTTTCATGCGTATGAGTTCCTATGTATGTATAGTGTATCTATATTTGGGTTGGGTTATTAGATCTTGGGCTTATTCGAAATGGGCTGATTTGTGATGGGCCCAATTACGGGTTGTTTCTGCGCAGCAAAGTAGATGTGGATTCAAAAATTCATATCTTCTGATTGGGAACTCAGAAGGGAAATTCCTTTGATCAAAATCAATATCAACGAGTCTTCTATCATTGGTTAAAATTTCAGCTCAATCGGACATCGTTTACCCCGTGATCTGCAAGAAATACCAAACTGCCGCAAAACTGTCGTAAAAACGTTAATATTGCTATTTACTCACATTTAATTGCTAGAATATTCAAAACGGCTTCATTAATGAACGCAAACGACTTAAAATTAACAAATATAAACGTAAGAAATTAACAAAGTAACTGTCATCTACGAAGCGAAGGACTTGGATGAGCTCTCTGTCTCAGAACTGATCGGATCTCTAACCACCTACGAAATGACTCAGATCTCCATCAAAGAAAAGCCACCAGTTCGAAACCAACCAAATATTGCCTTCAACACTGAACAAGACAACGATTCTGATGGCGAAGAAGAAACTGAGGAAGACCAGCTGGAGCAGATCCCCATGCTGATCAGGAAGTTCGAAAAATCTCGGCTGAGAAGGAAGTTCAAAGGAAACTCCAAGTTCCAATCTAGAACAAGGGAATAACATCACCAGGGAATAATGTGCAGAAATGCTTCAAGTGCAACAAGCCAGGCCACTTCGCCTCAAACTGCCCAACAGAAATTAGTGACAAAAAGATGAAGAAACAGAAAGCCATGGTCACCAACTGGGAAGAGGCCGAAAGTGAAGAAGATGAAGATCTCGCCTACATGGCCAATGATGATGATCAGGTATCAAATTCATCCATTATTAAGAAAATACTATTTTTGAATGAATTATATGCTAGGCAAGATGAATCTCATGATAACGCTTCCTCAGTCCCTGAAGTAGATGAAAAGGAAGAGATGTTTGAAATAATCCAAAACGTAGAAAGAAGGATTAAGTCGCTCAACTCAGAAGTAAAGAGTCTGATTAGGAAACGAGATGACGTAGCTAGAGAGAAGCACCAAACAGATCTAGAAAATGAGCGTCTGAGAGCCGAGCTAGAAACTCTTAAGGAAGATAAAGCCTTGTGTAATTGCGAAAAGCTTAGGAAGAAGGAAAATATATCTAGAGACATGTCTGTTCTTAAGGATTTCTTAGAAGAAAATCTCGTACTAATGATAGACTTCTTGAAGGACAACAAAACCTTAATATGTTACTCAGTATTCCCAGCAATATTGGAAAATCAGGACTAGGATATTCCATGACACATGAGCATGCCGCACCACCTACTATTAGAAAACCTAAGTGTTTTTCATGCGGCCGTCACGGTCATTATGCTAACCATTGTTTTCTGAAGAGAGCTGATAAAGCTAGATATGTCTGGAGGCCAAAGAAAGTTCCTGAAGTCTCTAACACTGACCAATCAGTGTTCAAGAGATCACAGTCTGTGACACATGATATATCACGTGTGAACAGAAGTTATTTCGCTGCTAACCATTTAGGACCCAATCAAAGTTGGGCAGCTCAGAAAAGAAATGATGCATGCATGTACAAAGAAGAAAATCCAGCAAGAAGAACAAGTGGTACCTCGACAGTGGGTGTTCCCACCATATGACAAGTGATATCAGTAAGTTTGTGTCGGTGAAAGCATATGATGGAGGATATGTCTCCTACGCCGACAACACAAAAGCTAAGATTATAGGAGTTGGAACTGTTGGTAATACTTTACATACTACTATAGATGACGTATGGTTAGTTAAGAATTTAGAACATAACCTTATTAGCATTAGTCAATAATGCGATAAAGGCCATACAGTCACTTTTGAAAATGATAAGTGTGTGGTTAGAATATCATAATAAGGTATTATTCAGTGCATCTAGGGATAGAAATATCTATTGCATAACTCTTGATGATATCATTGACCAGAATGTCAAGTGTTTAGCAGTTACACAGGATAACACCTGGTTATGGCATAGACGCTTAGGACATGCCAATATGAAATCACTATCTCATATTACAAGCAATGCGCTGGTACGAGGTGTTCCTGATATAAAATTCGTCAAGGACAAAACATGCAAGGCGTGCCAAATGGGCAAGCAGACCAAGACATCGTTCAAAGCAAAGAATGTGATATCCACATCCAGACCTCTGGAATTACTACATCTCGACCTTTTTGGTCATGTTCAAACGATGTCTCTGCGAGGTAAAAGATATGCCTTTGTCATTGTTGACGATTATTCCAGGTATACTTGGGTGATATTCCTTGCACATAAGAATGATGCACTAGATAACTTTGCATCACTAGTTAAGAGACTAGAATGAAAAAAAAATTAATTTATGTAGGTTACGCAGTGATAACTTACTGGAATTTGATAGTAAATCATTTGCATCATTCTGTGATTAGTATGGATATAGTCATCACTTCTCTGCCCCTATAACTCCCCAACAGAATGGCGTAGTTGAACGTAAAAATAGGGTATTACAGGAAATCGCAAGGTCTATGTTAAATGAGTATGATATTCCTAAACAGTTCTGGGCGGAAGTTGTTAGTACAGCCTGTTATGTGTCAAATCGTATTTTCCTAAGGCCGATATTAAAGAAAACCTCTTATGAAATCTGGCATGGTAGAACTCCAAATATAGGCTACTTTCGCGTATTTGGATGTAAAGGTTTTATCTTAAATAATAGAGATAAGAGAGGAAAATTTGACTCTAAGGTAGATGAAGGGATATTCCTTGGTTACAGTCTCCAATCTAAGGCATATCGTGTTTACAATAAAAGGAAGCTGACTGTTCAGGAATCCATACATGTTAATTTTGATGAGATACCTAACGCAGATGCTACTGATGAGGAAGGTATAGATTTGCCCTGTGCAGAATTACAGGATACTAAAGACGGTGAGGACGATATTCCCAAAGATGAAAATGTTGAGACACTGGAACCGGAAGCTGATGAGCTGTAACCTAGAAAATGGAAACATGCTTCCAGTCATCCAACAGATCAAGTGATAGGAAATATCAGATCTGGAATCAAAACTCGAGCAACTGTACGAAATCAAGATACGGAGGAATCTCATGATGTACTACTCTCAATGATGGAACAAAAGACAGTCCATGAAGCTCTAGATGATATATCATGGGTCTCTGCCATGGAAGATGAGCTATCTCAGTTCGAAAAGATCCAAGTGTGGACACTGGTAGAGAAACCGAATGAAAAATCCATCATAGGAACCAAATGGGTCTTCCGCAACAAAGCGAGGTTAGTTGCAAAAGGTTATTCCCAGGAGGAAGGTATTGATTTCGATGAAACTTTTGCTCCAGTAGCTAGATTAGAATCTATACGTGTCTTACTTGCATATGCATGCTTTAAACGTTTTAAACTTTTTCAATGGACGTAAAAAGTGCATTTTTAAATGGCTTTATAAATGAAGAGGTTTATGTAGAACAACCACCAGGCTTTGCTAGGGAAGATTTTCCAAACCATGTCTTTAAGTTGAATAAAGCACTATATGGTTTAAATCAGCTCATAGGGCATGGTATGAAAGGCTAAGTAAGTTCTTGATTGACATAGGATTTTCTACTGCAACTATTGATAACACGCTGTTTATTAAGTATGAAGGTGATCACATGATACTGGTCCAAATATACGTTGATGATATCATATTTGGTAGTAGTAATATCCTTCTTTGCGAGGAATTCTCTAAGTCTATGCAGAAGGAATTTGAGATGAGTTTAATGGGTGAGCTGAACTACTTCCCTGGGTTGCAAATAAAGCAACTTGACGATGGAACTTTCGTATCCCAGACAAAGTACAGCAAGGAACTACTGATAAAATTCGGAATGAACGATTCTAAAGCAATTTCCACTCCCATGCATCAGACCACCAAAATAGACAGTGACGAATCAGGTTCACCAGTTGATCAAACAGAATATCGAGGTATGATCGGAAGCCTTCTTTACTTAACTGCTAGTCGCCCTGATATCATGTTTGCTGTTAGTATATGATCGAGATATCAGTCCGACCCTAGGGAATCCCGCTTGACCTGCAGTTAAGCGTATACTTAGATATATCAAGGGTACTGTAAATTTTGGTCTATGGTACTCTCATACGGATGAATTCCCATTAATGGGATATTTCGATGCCGATTATGCCGGCTATAGGGAAGATAGGAAAAGTACTAGTGGAACTTGTCAATTACTTGGAAATTCCCTGGTAACTTTGTCTAGTAGAAAGCAAAATGCTGCCGCCCTCTCCACAACCGAAGCTGAATATATGGCCTTAGAATTGTTGTCAACAAGTTCTTTGGATGAAACAAATCCTTAGTGATTTTGGGTTAGGTTATGACAGAATTCCTATTATGTGTGATAGCACTAGCGCCATTAGTATTACTAAGAATCCCGTGCATCACTCTCGTACTAAGCATATTGAGGTTAAACATCATTTTATACGAGAACATGTTCAGAAGGAGAATATCATTGTGGAATTCGTAGGAACAAATGATCAGCTTGCTGATATCTTCACGAAGCCCCTAATTGAGGCGAGATTCTGCGACATCAGTGATCGATTGGGAATTATCGAGCTAAATAAGGTTAGTAAATCTGCCTAATTCTATCATTTACTCTAGGTTATTCTGTTTTAGGTAGAAATTTGTAGTTATCCTATCTTAAGAAATTCATTCAGCCTTTGAAATATTTCTGTGGATCTTATAGAGTTTTTCCTTAAGTGTGGTCTTCGTATTTTAGGAAAAAATTCGTAGTTATCCCATTTCGAGACATTCCTTCAGCTATCTAGATTATTTTAGGAATATCCGATCTTCTGGATCTGTCTTTGAATGTGATCAGGTTATTTTAGGAAGGAACTCGTAGATATCTTTCTAGTCGTTCAGTTATTTTAGGGAACTCATTTATTTAAAATATATTCCTATTCAGCCCAGTCAAATCCCTTCCATAATTATGAGATCCTGTCAAATCAGCTCGATATTTCTGACAGTTTTCCACTTTTCAACTTCGAAATTTCAAATTTCAAAATCATCCTTATCTCTTCCTAAAATAAACCGACCCTATTCTTTAAAAATTCAGAACCGTTCCTCATCTTCATCAACTCATTCATCTTCTCCCAACTTCCTATCAAACCCTAACTTCTGAAAATGGCTAAAACATCCACACCCAAGGCAGCCACCAAAGAATCCTCAAGCCGAAAACGCAAGGAACCCACGTCTAATGAGTCCCCACTTGAATCTCCTCCTAAATCACCGGAACAAGCCTCAACCTCATCGCCTTCTGCTCGCAAAACCCGTTCCAAAGTGAATCCACTGAAAAGATTTCCTCTCTGCCAAACCTGTCAAGAAGAAGAAGAAAAAGACAAAGAGATCCAGCCTCACCCCTACCGGTACCCCCGCAAAGTCATCCGAACCAGAAAAGCCTGCCTCAAGTTCCGAGATTCCTGAAGAAGTTCCTGAGGAAACTCAGAAAACGCCTCCACGATCCCCAACTCCTGAAAAACCTCCATCACCGCTTGAAAGAGCCTCTCCTTCTCCACATTCGACCCTAAAACATTCTGACATCCCGCCTATTGATCTGTCAAAGCCCAACAAAATCCCTGTTGAAGCCCTCTTTTTGGAGGAACGCAATCGAGATCGTCAAGCTCTTCTAGGCAAACTTCAACTACGAAGAGTTCGAAGGGCATATCAACATCCGCTCCTGTATTCTCGGCCGCAAAACTGAATGGACCACTAAGACTATGACTGCCATGTTGGGGGTTGCTGATAAGGTCCTCTGTCATTACGACATGAGCGGCTGGTCCATCCTGATGAGTTTGACCTCAGTGATGTCCTTCGTACACTCTGGAATACCCGCACCAAACCCCGATTTTCTGACGGAGAAGCCCTGAACCAGCTCCCTATCGACTTTTTCTTCCTGCACAAACTGCTCAACATGACCCTCTGGAGTGCGAAAATAGGCAGTGACGGCCACTCGGCGACCATGAACTTCATGAGCACCTTCGCAGTCTACATGATATCCCAGAACCGCAGATTTAACCTAGGATATATCGTCATGAAGCACATGATTCAGGCCATCGAGAGCAAGGACAAGGCGCTGCCCTATGGAATGCTGCTCACTCACCTGTTCGAGTGTGAGGGTATTATTCTGCCGCCGGCATGGGAAGATAAGGTTGTCCATGTAGTGGACCTTGTGACCCTAAAGCGCATGGGAATTCATCACTCCAAGAGTCAAGGTTGGTTCAAGGCAAAGGAGAACAGGTCAGTCGATAGTGCCCAGAAACGATCTGCTGCGAAGGGAAAAGCAAAGGTCAAACGCGACGAGGACGACGACTAAGAGGATGAGCTCAGCCTAGGGAAGGCAGGAATCTCAGTGTTGCGCAATCAGAAGCGCTTTCGCAAACTAACAGTATACCGAGCTGTCGCTAAAACTGTCCAAGCTCTCCAAGCTGGTCAAGAAGTCCTTTCCTAAACCCGCCGATTCTGAAACATCTTCAAGCCAGTAGGCTGCCCTCATGTTCCATTCTGCTCTTAGTTGCTCTCAGGATATTCCGCTCAGCTAGTATCAGTTTAGTTTTTAAGTGTCTCTCCCACCTTTTTGATAATGAAGCAGGAGGAGTAGTAAGGTAAGTATTAGGCGTTGTACGTCTAATTAGGAGTTGAAGAACCCTACATACCAAAACACTTAGACATACAACGTCTAACACTTATCTTACTACTCCCCCTTCATTATCAAAAATGTGAGAGGGACACTTAAGAATTAAACTGATACTAGCTGAGCGGAATATCCTAAGAGCAACTAAGAGCATAATGGAACATGAATGGCAGCCTAGCGTTGAAGATGTTTCAGAATCGGCGGATTTAGGAAATGACTTATTAACCAACTTGGAGAGCTTGGACATTTCAGCTACAGCTCCGTATACTGTTCTTTGAACTTGCGGAAACTTCTGATTATCAGCCTTGATAAGATGGGAAGAAATGAAGCAGAGCCAATTGTTCGTCGTGTCTAAATGGAGTGAAATGTCGAAGCTTTGTGTCCCAACTGTGTCGATTGGTCTCTGAGCAAATATGTTTAAGATCCAAAATATACACATCATTCTTATTAACATCGATGACAATTCGTACATTGAACAAAACAATGGCCAAACGATCAATAATCAACAAATAATATCCAAAACTAACCGCTTCTTTTAAAAGAAATATCATAAAAAAGGGGATTTGAATGCTCAGATTCTATGGGTGTATAAAGGGTCTGTCATGCCTTTGATGCAGTCAGAACGAGGAATATTTTTCTAATCATCGCAATCATCCCCAAATTAAAAAGACGAACAACAAAATGCACGAGAACAAAAATCATCAACAAAAAGTACAAATAGGTCGCGGTCGCATCTTCTGATTAAGTTGAGAAAAGAAGAGAGAAAATTAATGAAATCAGCTCAGCTTCGAAGACGCATTCGAAAAGATTTAAATCGAAAAGCAGCTCTGATAGAAAGAAGAAATCCGAGGGAAATGAGATGGAAATTATGCTCCTTCATCGATCGATCGCCAAACTTATTCATGTTCGTTTCTTCCACCATAGGCGACTGAGGCTGAGCGCTGAGGTTCGATATTTATAGCTGCATATTTAGGGCTTAGGGTTTCTTAAAGGACGATTGGGCTTCAAATGGGCCTATTTGGGCTTCATATCCTCAAAGAATCGTTAAGGTTCATCTTGAAAGATTCGCGCTGACTATAATTACTACATTTACTAAATATTGGATTTAGCTAAACTAATACCACTATTACAGACAGTTATGTGTAAATTGTGGAGGAGATTTAATGAGCTTTATGACCGTGATCGTCCCACGACGTTCCTAATGTTTCACAAATAAATGAAATCATTTAATTCCATGAATCATAACGTGTGTGAACTATATTGTACATTGCCCGGACTTCACGTGGCTCATCATAGAAATGTGTCCCCGTGCACGAACCTAAGAAAACAAAGCCTTTCAAGAATTAATGTTGCCAAGAAAATACAAAAAAAAAGGATCCCTCTCATCTTTATCATATCTCCATGTGGCGCACGCAATTGAATCATTCCATCGATTTCCTTCCATAAATACTAAGTATTACCAATTTACACAAACACTCAACGCTCCCTCCTTCTATTTATATGCCATTGAATCAAATTCATTTCATAAACTTGAGAAGACACAGCACAGAGAGAAAGAAGGCTATAATATCGACCATGTATAATAAGGCAACGTCTGTCTTCTTTTTTGTGCTATTCATTCTCAGTTTCTTTATCTTGTGTACTTCTTCCGCTCGCCCAACGCCTACTGTTTTTCACGTAGAAGCAGCAGATAAAGCCCAGGTTAGTTATTCATTACGTTTCTATGCTCCTTAATGAAACCACAAATAGATATTCATAGTTGATAAAGAAACCCTTTTTTCTTTGTGTTTTACAGATTAATGGGAAGAGAGGAAAAGTGGAAGGTGGGTGTGAAGGTATTAGTGAAGAAGAGTGCAAGTTGGCGAAGAGTACACAAGCTGCTCATCTTGATTACATATACACTCAGCGCCAAAACCCATGATGAATATTATTACATCATCAGAAACTATGATGAGATTTTTCTCGTCTTTTTTTAGTATGTGGGGGTTTTTTAAGTTATCACGTTCATGCTTTTCAACAGAAAGCATGCACCCCTAATTTGTTGTTGCAACAGTGAGTTAGTAAGAAGATGAGATATGATTCCTATCTATAGCTCTCTTCGACTGTTCACTGTGATGGTTTTTTTTTTTGCTTTTTTTTTTGTAAACCAGACTTGTACGTTTGGTTGTTGGTGTGTGCTGTACAATGAAATACCAATGGAATACACGACTTTTTTTATGGAAAAAGTAGGCTAATCCTTCTAAATTCTGGAAAATAATTGCATGGCTAGGTTCTATAGAGTGGATCATTTTATATATCATTTTACTGATAGATCTCGATTAACTTATATGCTCCTTCCCAAAAAAAAGTTCAAAGACTAATGTAATTAATCAGGAAAGCTCGAATTATTAATTAACTTGATCATTCCTCTTAAAAGAATATAATCTTCTCATTTGAAAGCAAAAGCACGTAAGTAGGGTTGGGATATTTCATTGATCTATCAATCTCAAGCGCCTAATAAGCCACTCTTGTGAACGAAGGTGAATAATGGTAAGGTGGTTGAGGGTTGAGAGAATAATTAATCATTGTAGAAATAATAAATGTGATAGATTTGTGTGCTGTGCAACTGCTGTTATATGTCCTCGTATCTGTATTTTTGGCCTTACGTTTTGCCAAGTATTAAATGGACCTCAACCATGGTTATTAAAGCCTTAAATTGATGTATCATTAGGGTTTATTAGAGTAAGGGTCGGTTAATTCTTGGAGTCGATGTAAATCATATATATTCATGTATTATTAGGCATGTGTTTGGTCAAGAAAGTAATGATAACTTGTAGATAGAATAATGCAGTACATCGAGGTTTGGTATGAGGTTTAATTGGCAAGAAATTGAAATTTTATTGCTCACTTGGCAATTAATTAATGGGTCAATTCGAAATCAGGCCCCATTAAGGGTTTAATTTCGAATTCAGACCATATTTGAGAATTTTTAGGTTAAAGGACCAATTTTTTGTGGTGTAAAAAAGTGGTATGAAAGATATATGAACTGGTATGGAATGATCGTTTTGTGTTACAACTTCAACATACTGGTATGTCAGAGCAATAAAGTGGTACTGCAGAAAATAAACTGGTATCACATGATCATAAACTGGTA
The DNA here is from genome assembly GCA_027422505.1 of Craterostigma plantagineum. NCBI lineage: Eukaryota > Viridiplantae > Streptophyta > Magnoliopsida > Lamiales > Linderniaceae > Craterostigma > Craterostigma plantagineum. The sequence continues at coordinate 25,140,736 of JAPQWV010000003.1, read as the reverse complement.
CCGGATTATGGTTTTGTGGTACAGAATTTCAACATACTGGTATGTAAGAGCAATGAAGTGGTACTAGCAGAAAATGGAAACTAAATTTTTTGCCAAGAGAACCTGAATCCTAAATGATAGTTATAGTAGGGTCTGAAATGAACTTAATTAATACTTCTCCTCAGTTTCATTTTCATCCGCTTATTTGCATTGTGCACCCTCTAATTCAGGGTTTCTTTTACTCGGGTAAGGTGGTGAAGGGGGCTTGAAAACATAAACGAGACAAAAGTGTACTATTTTGTGAGAGATGATAAATTGGAGAAACAAATCGATGTAAAACAAAGTACGGAGGTCTGAACTGCAAAAACACAAATTTTTCCTCGCATAATCTCTTTTCGGCAAACGACAAACAAAAGAGATGATCAGTCTTTCCTCTACTACTGTCATGTTCCCAAATCCAACATTCCCTTCTCAGCGATAAGCTCATCCGAAGGAAAACAGCTCAGATCGCCGCCGTGAACCAATGGCGTGGCTCGCTCGATCCATCGCTAACACCCTCAATCTCGACAGTTCCGACGAAGAGGGCGAAGCCAGCGCGAAATCTAACCACCAAAACGACATCGGTCCGTCCAAGTCCCCACCGTCGTCATCCTCTCCGCGCGGAGTCAAAGAGGATCTCTCCGAGATCACCAAATCGATATCCCGCCAGTTCTGGGGCGTGGCCTCTTTTCTAGCACCGCCGCCCGAGCAGAACCGATCCGAGTCTTCGGATCCGAGTCAGGATACGGATCCGATCGCCGGAATCAGGGAGGATTTCGCGGAGATTGGTGGTAAGTTCAGGAGTGGGATATCGAACCTGTCGAACAATATCAATGTGTCTGAAATTACCAAAATGGCCTCGAGCTTGCTGAAGCTGGAACCCGACGACAAGGAGGAGATTGGCGGCGGAGGTGGTGAGGCTTTCGGTGTGACGGAGGAGGTCGTGGGATTCGTGAGGGATATCGCTCTGCACCCAGAGACTTGGTTGGATTTCCCTATTTTTGATACCGATGGAGCTGATGATGGTATGAGATGATTGCAATTATTTTGTTATAACGTTGCTGGGAATTTTGGGGTTCTTTTATTGTTAAATCAGCGACTGATTATTTTCTAACGTTTTGTGTGTTGCGTACTAGATTTTGAAATGTCCGAAGCTCAACAAGAACACGCCTTGGCAGTAGAACGTCTTGTCCCAAGGCTGACTAGTTTGAGGATTGAGCTTTGCCCTGAGTACATCGGCGAGAGTTGGTTTTGGAAGATTTACTTTGTGCTCCTTCATCCCAGGCTAGATCAAGAGGATGCTGCAGTTCTTTCGACGCCGCAGGTTCTTCTTGAATTTTTCGTTTACGATAAGACATCTATTTGATGAGTTCTTATGAAGATATCTATAACTTCAGTGAAATCATTGATGATTATGCTTCTCCGACATGAATTTCTGGTCAAACTTTGTATGGTTTGCTGGTCAAGCTATTCAATTTCAGAAGACTAATAATGCTTATATTATCATCACAATGTTAGTAGTTGTGGCACTAGCTTGCCTGCTATCACATTCTCTCGCAAACACCGACCCTATATGATCTGTTACACTCGCCTTGCAGATACTGGAAGCCAGGGCCTTATTGGCGAACGAGTTGAAGAATCGAAGAAACAAACTCGACGAAGACTCTATGGGTCAAGAGTTCCCAGATTCAGACAAAAAACCCGAACCCCTATCTGTGCCATCCTCAGTTCAATCTGTGAAACAACCCCTTGAGAGTAAAGACATTGAAATCGAGGACAAATCGGTCGTTGAAGAGGTGAAGAATGCCACCACTCCCCAAGTCAAAGAACAGTATTTTAAGCGAAGCCCATCTAATCTGTCCAAGGAAGAGGATGAAGATGAAGAAGAAGACGACGACGCAGATGCTTGGCTGAAAGAGGAAGAAACATCGTCAGAAATCGGCGGTGGTAGCAGCAACATTAGAAGCACAAACCCTATTGAAAACGAAGAGGACGTCTCTTTTAGCGATCTTGAGGAGGAAGAAGGAGAAGAAGAAGAAGAAGAAGACGACGATTCGAATACTAAATACCAAAAGATGAATGACAGCTCAGACAAGGATTCCCGAGATTGGGTTCGACTGGGGAAAACTTCGTCTTCTGACTCGTCGTCCAAGGATATGAACACACGCGAAGACGGTAAGGAATCTAATGACTGGCTTGATGTTGATATCGCTGCATAGATTCATTGAGTTTGAATGTGGTTTTGTATATAATGTTATGAAATGTGTAATTATGTTGTGGTAATTGAGTTTGAAAGTTTGGTGGTTATATTTTATTATTACATTGCATGACGAATACAATACATAATGAAATCGATATGTGAGAAGATTTTGTCGTTGGGTGTCGGCGAATTTAATACACTGGTACATAATCACATTCTATGCATCTATGTGCAATATGTAAATATAAAAATATTATTTTATATTTTAATTTATTATAAAATTAATTTTATTACTTTTGTTATGTATAAGTAAATTGATTTGAGGAAAACTGTAATATTTATCAATATCATGGGTAAATTTGTAATTATTATTGACACACCAAATTAATTAGAGGGTAGTTACTCTAAGCCTCTCCCCTTAATAAAACTAGTATTTTGGCACACCGGATGTGTGTGCTTGACTATATAAATCTATAATATTTTACTTTATTTTTTAAACTTTAATAGGTGACAATGTTGGAATTCATTTTATATTATTTTTAAGAATTTAAAATGATTTTAAAGATGTAATGATGATAAATTTAAAATTAGATGTAGAGTGGTAATTTGTAGCTGCCACGCCAAATTAATTTTGGAGAAGTTACTACAAGCATCTCTCCCTTAATAAAATAAAAAGATAGAAAGATATTCTTAATAAAATAGAAAGATATGAATGGATTATGGATGCCAAGTCTGACCGTAATTAGGATTCCCTTCGTTAGCTTCTCATTGATGATATCATAGATAATACCGTTGAAAGTTTGTGATAGTCACGCGCGCATCTCATATAATTCAACTTCAATTATTGAGTATCAAACTTAAAATCAGATCGGATAGGTAGGTGGTAGTTTAGCGACGAATATATTTCCAAATAACGTTCTACTAGTTTAGCGACGACATACGGAAAACTTAAAAAGCAGAAAATACCTTCTCAATATGTTGCTATTCCTAGAAAATCAAACAATAACAATAAACACGAGCGTAATATACTATTACCAAAATAGTTGCAAGAACACATCATCAACTTCAATTGCTATTACATCTGAGTTTCGACTGTAAGATTACTAAGACTCGGTTGTTCAACATTATTAATAATAGGAGAACTCAAAAGAAAAGACGCACACCATTCGAGCGACGCAGGCGACAAGCCAAACCCTAGCTGTGGACTTTGAACGGCCGCACTCCCCCCAAATCCACCTGTCCTCGCCGGAGATAGGCTGAGCGGCGGCGGAGCCACCTCTCTCAACCGCGTGGTTCTGAAGTCCGACGCGCCAGTCAGCTTTTGGACGACGTCCCTGAAATCTTTAGCGTCGACGTTGTACATTTTGGCCGGCGTAGGGATCATTGGCGCAATGGGTTTTTTCTTGATTTTGTGTGGGATTTTTCTTAAATTTTTCGAACTGAAATTCCTTATGATGGGTTCGTCGGAAGAAGAGAATATACTGTTAGTGGCATAAGAATACTGTGGTTCCATGATATTTTATATAAATAACAATAGTAATATAAATTTTTGAATTTGTGTTGTTTTGCCTATTTTTGTGGAGAGAGTAGATAGAACGACGATGGTGTATGATCGTGTTTGGCTTAAGGTGTAATGTATTTATACAAACGCACGCATGCCAAGTTGAATTTCAACGCAGTACGAAAATGAGATTTGAATAACATTATGTGCTGATAATAAATTACAGTCAGCAAATTATATTTTTCTAAGAGAAAATAAATAATACTTCACAAATTTCTGTAGTTTTATATAGATTTAGTCGTAGGCGTCGGTTGTTTGATTAATATTTCTTCTCCGATCTATTTTTGTAGTAACGTCGATGCTTCTATAGCTTTTCTAGAAAAATTGATGCATGTCCCATACCTAAATTTATTATTTTGAATCAGAAGCATTGAATGCAGTAATCTGCATCAATTATGATAGCATCGAGTACCTCATTTCCTATAGCATTGTGTGTTCTTCAAGTCCTAATAAATAAATCAATTAATGGGTAATTACAACTTTACTAATTAATCATCGCTCTCATTGAAATTTCAACACCAATTAAACGACGTTGAGGAATACAATTTCCTGGTCATATTAACAAATGGTAGAAATATTCCACGTAATATTACATAACTTATGTTGTTATTGGTAATTTATCGGCTAAAATTCAATAATATATTACGGAAGCACACACGTAATATTCCAAGGTACTATTTAATCTCATTCGCATAAAAGTCGATAGTCAACCTTACATTAAGTGATCTAATATGAATCCACTTCCATATTCTGTTAGCAGTTTGGGCAATCATAGCTCGATATCAATATCATTATTTGAATTTGACGTTGCAAAGCCAAAGCAGCTTATTGTCTTTATTTTATTTATTTATTTATATTTGTTGCGTTCAACGTTAACGACTTTGAATTGGACATGGTCGCAAATAGGCTTGATAGGGCAATCAAATGGGATGAATTGGCTACTAATGGGCTTACGATTTAGGCCTTCTTAAATGCTAAAACCCAAAAAGTAGTTTTTTGTGTGCCATGTCAGCGCCACCTCAAAGTAAAAAACCTCTACCTTCAAAACAGAACTCCTCTCCAATCATAAACCCAAAAAGTAGGTTTATTGAGGCTCCTCTTCAATTTTATTTAATTAACCAGTTATATTTATCTAATGTTCATAATAATTTATAAATAATTATATTTCGTATTATTTAATTTTTTAAATTTAATAAAAAATAGAAAAAGATAATTATTTCGTTACATAACAAATAAATAAATAAATATTAATAAATTGGATAAAAAGCAAAAAACCTAGGTAGAATGAACTGCCACGTGCCACCTCTCACAATGGTAAAAACCTCTACTCGTAGGTTATTTCTTTTTCCACCTCACCAAAAAAACTCCCATTGGAGAAGGCCTTAGAGGAAATGTGACTTTTAAAACTATATTATTATTGCATAAAAAATCATGTAACAAGTTGCATGAAAGTTGACATTGCTTTTAAGCTTATAGCTTAGCCCCCAACCTATATTATTACGAGTTAATTATGATTCAGGCCCAATTAAGTTTTAAAATCGAGTTCAGACCATGTCGGAAAAAGCAATTAGTTTTAAGGGCCTGATTTCTGCATACCACTTCATCGTTCTGCAGTACCACTCTTTGTACTGCAGTTCCACTTCTTTGTTATGCGTACTCACTTCACTGTTCTAAAGTACCACTTCATTTGTTCTGCAGTACCACTTCATTATTACCGCAGAAAAATGAAGTGGTACTGCAGAACAAACAAAATGGTACTGCAGAACGATGAAGTGATATGCAGAAATCGGGTTCTTAAAACTAATTATTTTTCTGACAGGCCTGAATTCTATTTTTAAACTTAAATGGGCGTGAATTGAAAACCCCCTATTATTATCGTATGTAAGTCAACACATCAGTTGACAGTTGACAATGGTCTATTTATTACCACTTAATTTTCTGATGAAAAAGTCTTTGTTATACGACGAAATTTCAAGCAACCAAAAAGCTACTTTCTCGCGTATCCTAAACTTTGCATATCCACGAGGATTTTGCGAAGGTGCATTATTGTGATAAAAATAAACACCTAAATATATTCCCATACGTCTATTAATCAAGGATGGACGGCAACTATTATTATTTTTTGTTAAAACGTTACTTTCTCTGGCCGACGCCTAGTATTATTATTGATGCACTTTTTCATAATGTCATTAAATCTTCTCATAAAAATTGATTAAATTAAATCGATAAAGTAGACTACTTGCAATGAAAAACAACACTATATAAGGACACCGCAACATAACACTTCAATCTAACACAAAAAAAAAGAAATGAAAAACCCTCATCACATAAAATAAAACCCTAAATATTCTTGAAAAGAAAAATGGTCTCAAAACCTAAGAAGGCATGCGCACTCATCAGATACATGAGAGCATCGATCAAAGCCCTCTCACGGGCCTACGACCATTCGCTCACGGGCTTGGGATCGACTAATATGATGATAGCCTATGGCAATACGATGGGATGTCCTACCCCACAAATGGCTACTGTCCAAAGATCTCTATGTTCGAATTCCTCGAAAAACGCTAATAAGTTCAGTGAGAGATCTTCGACGAAGGCTAGGAAGAAGATGGCAGTCGTCGTCGACTGTGGAGATGGAGGAATTTATGGTGATATGAGGCCCATTCGTAATAAGGTGGTGTTTGGGAGGATTGATGAGGAGAGGGAGATTCATGTGTTTGGCGACGACGATGAAGGGGTGGGATTGCTGATGAAGACGGCGAAGGTTGTCTGAATATTATGTGTCTGATTTTGTGTGTTTGTATTTAATTTAATCCATGTCGGAAAGTCTATTGTCAAGATATATAGTAAGTATAACACCACAGTTTGACAGGGGTTTTAGAAGCTTCAAGTTTTAGTTTGTAAATTGTCATTTCAATTCAAGAATCACTCTGTTCAAGATTGTAGGGATTTTTTCAGACCCAATTCCAGCCCAAACCCAACCCGATATAAGCTTGTGGGGTTCCTCTCTAAAACCAGTTGGCAATAGAGGGAGTGAACCCACAAGCTTATAAACCTCTTGGATTTCCTTCACTTGGCCGGTGTGGGATGTGATGTTTGCACACCCAACAAACCTCCCCTCAAACTCAAGACCACACACCGGGCCTCCCCTTCGACGATTATCTGCCCCAAGCGCTTCTCCGCAATCACTGCACCCAAGCGCTTCTCCCCGCAGATTCACCAATCGTCCTCACACGGGGCCGGGGACACACTACCCACACCGTACCCGGGCTAGAATTTTTCCCGTCTGCAGGCACCCTCACGCCTTCGTCCACGCTCACCGCACCAAGTAGGGATTTTTTCAGACCCAATTCCAGCCCAAACCCAACCCGATATAAGCTTGTGGGGTTCCTCTCTAAAACCAATTGGCAATAGAGGGAGTGAACCCACAAGCTTATAAACCTCTTGGATTTCCTTCACTTGGCCGGTGTGGGATGTGATGTTTGCACACCCAACAAGGATATAGAGATTAAGTTATGGCATGGTTCGGTTCTATGATTGATCAAGAACCTACGTCAACGTTGTGGGTTGAAGGAATTATTGTTGAATTTCTGAATTGACGCTTTAAATATAGACTAATATAATATGATTTGTCTTGAGTATAAATAAATTCGATGGGAAAGCCAACTCAACTCTTGCAAGTAGGAACCACATCTATATAGGGTGCGATTCATAAATTACGAATTCTACCCACGATACTTATATATAATTGTAAACTTGGAAAGTTAGATCACGTATATACATGTTTTATCGACGAGTAAGCAATCAAATAATCACAAATGATCAATTCTTAAACTGTATATAATAATTATTATTGTTATTATATTTTATAATACTTCTATTATTCGTTCCACTTGCTAATCTCCTAGTTGGTCATGTAACTTGCATAAAATAGTATCTTTCATAAATATTGAGATAACGACTGTCTCAGCTTTATGTCCAAATTCGTATATCCGGGCAAGATACTTGACCTTTTTGCTTGAATGCCATCTATACAGCCCTGATTATTGTAATTGTTGGGTATTATGATAGATGTTAGCAACGCACCTATATTCTATTACATAATAATAAGGCCAAATTATTAAATTAGGTCACTTACTATGCCTCTCATGTTTTTTAGGTCACTAAGTTTACTAATTGCAAACTTAGGTCATTAAGTATCATAATCGATTTTTTTTGGGATATTTCTTGAATTTTCTGATAAAGCTGAACGGAATTCATATGTGGCGTAACCGGCGTCCCAGATGGCAAATGTTTGAGGCCACGTCATTAAAAAAATTGTCCAACGTGTGTGTTCAAATAAAAAAATTATATTTAAAGATCAAAAAAATTAGTTCCCTCCAAACCTATACGATTAATCCTAAATGACCAAATTGATTCCACAAAAAAGAACTCTAAATACAGGAACGAGTAAGATAATGAGGTTGAGGGACCCAAAGCTAGATGATATTATGCCAGCGTACGAGAGCGAAGTAGGGATGGCAGTGGGGCGGGGATTCCCCGTCCCCGCGGGGATCCGCCCCGAAAGGGGCGGGGAATCCCCGAGTTTTTATCCCCGCGGGGCGGGGACGGGGACTGATTTTTCCCCGCGGGGATCCCCGCCCCGTTCCCCGCCCCGCCCCGAACCTATATTATATATTAAAATATATATAATTTCAAATTATAATTTAAATAATAATAAAATAATATCAAAAAATAGATTAAATAATATTAAAATAATACAAATAATATTTAAAAATTATAATTTATATAATATTTATAACAAAAAATATCCAAATTTATATATTATATTAAAAATATTATATTTTTTAAAAAAATATGAATCCCCGCGGGGATCCGGCGGGGACGGGGACGGGGACAGTTTTGTCCCCGAATGCATCGCGGGGACGGGGACGGGGATTGGATCCCCGCCCCGAACCCGCCCCGTTGACAACCCTAGAGCGAAGGCAGAGAAATAACATTGTCTTTGCACTTCAATGGTGAGTTTGTGCATCACCCGATTGCTAAATACGTGGGTGGAAGTGTTATGAAATTTGACTACATAGATGTAGATACGATGACAACATCGGCTTTGAACAGTTATGCAAATTATGTGGGTCTGTTGGGGAGTAAACGATTTTATAGTATGGCTAATGGGTGGTTTAAGATTATTGTCTCTGATGCAGATCTGAGAGAGTGTTGTGACGAGCACTCGCTATGTAAAGAGGTGGCTTTGTATGTCGACATGAGGGACAAGGGTAAAACTGTGTGTCAGAGGTTGGGGGGTAGTGAGAGTGATTCAGATAGTGACTACAATGGGGAAGCAGACGTGGGTGGGGATAAGGGAGATTTGAGTGATGATGTGTTGTTTTCTCAGTTTGTTGATTCGGGCATTGAATGGGTAGGTCAGAGTGATGGGAGATTAGATGAAAATGCAGTTGATAAACAGCCACTTGATGGGAATTTTAATGGTTCAGGGGAAGATAATCTGTTAGAAAGTGAGGACGATTTGGGTAGCATATTGGGGTCCGATTCTGATACTGAAATGTTGTTTTTAATCCAACCCATTTATACAGTCCTACCTTTGCTCTGGGTATGCTGTTTAGTACCAAAAAAGATTTTAGAGAGGCAATAAATTCACATGCCGTGATAACCAAGAGAAATTTGAAAATTGTGAGAAATGACCCTGTGAGAGTGAGGGTGAAATGTGGTGAGCAAAACTGCAAATGGAAACTTAGGGCACAGAGGGATGATGATGGTGTGACTTTTGTGGTTAGGGAGTATAAACAGGAGCACACTTGTGGGGTTGCTTTTAATGTGAAAAATCTGAAGAGCACTTGGTTGGCGGGCAAATCTTAACCAAACCATATAAAAAAGAAAAACATCCATGAACATGCCAGGAGAAACTTTAATTTCAAATTCTTGTTCTCCAACTTCATTTTATCAAGCTTATATTTAGTAGAATCCGAATTTTCATTCTTGTTTTCAAGGATTGAAATTTTGCACTTCAGAATGTCATTCTCTTCTTCGAGTCGAGAAACAATGTTCCTCACGCTTTCATTTTCTTCTTGGAGTCTTACAGATTTCTGCCTCAACATCGGAATGACAGCAAGAGATCTACGACACATTGGTGGATCTTCCCAACAGAAAAAGCCACATCCACCTTTCTGAAATCAAGGCCATATAAATTGATAAATAAATCAGTTAAATTAAGAATTAAAAAGAGTCGGTTTTACCTTCCAATCGGGACACCCATGAAATCGTCGTTCAGGGTTGTCATCTTTCCAACAAGTCATCAAGAATGTGCGTTTCTTGCAGTCACACATCATATAAGTGGAAGAAGACGATGAAGACATTATCGTGTCACCCTGAGATATGTGTTTGGTATCTATGGCTTGATAGAATTAGGGTTCTTTTTTGTGGAATCAATTTGCTCATTTGGGAGAGAAATCGTATAGGTTGGGAGGAAAATTAGTTTTCTTTAATCTTTAAATATTATTTTTTTTGTTTATACACACATGCTGGACAATTTTTTTAGTGACGTAGCCTCAAACATTTGCCATCTGGGATGTCAGTTACGCCACAATGAATTCCGTTCAGCTTTATCAGAAAATTCAAAAAATACCCCAAAAAAAATCGATTATGATACTTAATAACCTAAGTTTGCAATTAGTAAACTTAGTGACCTAAAAAACACGAGAGGCATAGTTAGCGACCTAATTTAATAATTTGGCCTAATAATAAATATAGGTTGATAGTTGATACTTTATGGGGTGGGTCAGCGCAAGTGGGAAAAAAAAAAAGAAGAAAGAACAAGTCATCGATCCAATGCACTTGCTGTATTGTGACTGTGAGGCCCATCTTCAATTATTTATACGTTACATTCAAAAGTCTCACTAAATTGGATCTAACATACAAATCTATATAACGAAGAGACACCACATTCATATATACAACAATCTTTCATCAATCAATTATGTGCATCAAAGTCCCCTTCCGAGCCCTCGCACATCCGAGGAGATAGAGGTTGGTGGGCTCAGTGTTGTAAAATGGACAGTAATAAAAGAGATAAGGAAATTTACGTGGAAAATCCCCTTTTGATTAGGGTAAAAACAACGGACGAGGTAAGAATTTTATTACTGGGGTAAAAACAGGGGTTACATCCTCTCAATCTATAGCGGATAAAGCACTCACTATCTCTCTTTATAGTTGGAGCAAATACCGAACAAACCCTTTATTCCTTTTCTTTTTCTTTCCCCTCTTTTCTTGTAGTCTGATGTGTTTTTTAGTTTGCATTACTTCGTTGCTATTTATAGATAAACTCACTACTAATACAATATAGTATTATTATATATTATATTATATCTTATACCTAGCATCTTCGTTGCATTTGGTCTAAACACATTGGTTATTAAAACCAAGTGTCCAGCCATGTGTCTTGCTGGGTAAAACGTGTCATGCCAGCAATCTCCCACTTGAAGATTTGATTGGAGTGCAATCAGATCTTCACACCATTGTTCCTAGCTCGCCATTGTATGTTACTTATGTTCGGTCAATCCACAGAGGAATGACACTACATAAATTTGTCCAACTAATTGTCTTGGTCATGTAGTCTGCCAGATTATCCGCAGTGTGAACTTATGCAGTTCATAGTCTCCTCTTTCACTTGTTCACAAACAAAGTGGTATTGGACTCTGATGTGTTTGGTTCTTGAATGATATGCTGGATTCCTTGCAAGATGCAACGCACTCTGGCAATCACAATAGAGAACAATATTCTCTTGTTTGTGGCCGAGCTCTTCCAGCAATACCTTCAACCATATCACCTCTTTACTGGCTTGCATAGCTGCTACATATTCTGCTTCCGTTGTTGATGTTACAATAATGGACCGCAGTTTTGAAACCCAGCTTATGGCTACGCCAGCAAGATTAAACACATATCCGATTATGGATTGCTTTTATCAAGTTCACCTGCATAATCTGCATCGACAAAACCATAGATTGTAAAATTAGTATATCTGTAACATAACGCGAGATCAGAGGTTCCCCTAATATATTTGAGAATCCTCTTTAGAGCACTCTTAGTGCTCACTGTCAGGATTGGACATGTATTGACTACCAACTCCCACTGGGACTAGACTCTCCGTGTCTTGTCCGCTTTCGGCTCACATTCGGACCACCTGCTCCTGATCTTGTCTTCGTCACAGTCAACGCATCTGCCTGTTGGTACATAATTATCTTGTCTTCTTTGTTATTGCGCCGACTTTCTCCTTCGAGAACAGCAGCTGCAACGTCATCATATACAAGTTGATCTGCAGTTTGGTTGTTGGTTAGCTTGATGATGAGATGAACATAAGAATCTGGCAGACTTGCGAGTAGAAGCTCAGCACGTTCGCTTGACTCTATATTATAGTCCAAGTCTTTAAGTTGGCAAAACTGAGTAATCATTCTGTTGGTGTGCTGTTGCTGAAGAATAATTTATCTTTAGAGCATATAATTTCTTCTTCAAGAAAATTCGACTATGAAGAGACTTTGGCTTGATACAGTTTCTCTAGATGATCCCAGACTACTTTCGCACTAGTTTTCTCTTCGACGCTTGATAAAATGTAATCTGTTAATGTCACATGAATATTGATGATGGCCCTCCCGTCCATCTTCTTCCACTTGGCATCACTTGTAATTGTAGGTGGTCTGCCCGAGATCGCCTCTAAACAATTTTCTTTCACTAAAATTACCTTTCATTTTCCACAGTGAGTAGTTTCTCCCGTTGAATTTCTCAATTTCATTTTTAGCTGCCATTTTTCCCACGTCGCTATCGTCGGAGAAATTCAACAGTCCAACCAATAGCAGCACTGATCAGATAATTTGCAGAAAGGGTAGCGACCAGCTTTCTAGACAAAATTACCCTTCTAAATAAATTCTCAGATGGGATCTGGTGGGGTCATAATGGTCCCGCTTGGCACCAGCCCACCTAGACAGAACTTACTTACACAGTCTATTGCCATAACTTGCCAAAAACTCTTCCGTAACGATAAACCTTTTCGATATCTTTTCTAATGTGGAAGATCAGACAAAGGAGGAACCACAGAGCATAATCAAAATATCAACCAGGGTTGGCTCTGATACTACTTGTTGTAAAATAGACAGTATAAAAATAAAAGAGACACGGGCATTTACGTGGAAAATCTCGTTTTGATTTGGGTAAAAACCACGGACGAGGTAAAAATTTTATTATGGGGGTAAAAACAGGGTTACATCTTCTCAATATATAAAGGAGAAAACAATCATTATCTCTCTTTATAGTTGGAGCAAATACCGAACAAACTCTCTCTTTTTCCTTTTCTTTTTCTTTCCCCTCTTTTCTTTTGGTCTGGTGTGTTTTTTAGTTTGCCTTACTTCGTTGCTATTATAGACAAACTCACTACTAATACAATATAATATTATTATATATTATATTATATCTTATAACTAGCATCTTCGTTGCATATGGTCTAAACACATTGGTAATTAAAAGTTAAAACCGTGTCCAGCCGTGTGTCTTGCTTGGTAAAACGTCCGAGGAGATAGAGGTTGGTGGGCTTGCTTGGTGAAGAGTTGCGCCGTCGTTAATGGGCTACTATTGGGCTAAACCAGCATCAAAGGCCCAATAAGAGGAACCCTTCTTCTTTTGAATAGTGTACGTAATATCATTCTCAACTTTGGCATAAACGTAATAGCATTACTATTCATATATTTATGTAAGAGAAAAATAATATTGATCTTTCCAATTTAAGTAAAGAAGTGACACGATATATTCACATATTTTAGGTGGACCACGTTTACTATTATAGAAAGATTATTCAATTTGGACAAATAGAGTAACGCAAGCACGATAAAGTCAAATAGGATCATACACGATAGAATTGCAAAAATAGTTATGTTTAGTGACATCTACACATAAAATTCCAAAGTTTATTGCAAAAGTAGTTAATTTTTTAAAAGTATTGCAAAACTAATCAACTTTTTAAATTTCATTATTGTTATTTTCTCTTCTCACCACGATACTATCTAAATTACAATTTTTCATTATTATTATTATCTCACATTACTATATATTATTAATAACATTATTTTTAGCCCCAATTAATTTTTAGTAAATTCCTATAGCATATCTAATATTATTTAGAAACTGAGCATTTCAAGCTTCTCCATCCATCTTCGCATGTCAAATTCAATTTTATTTTACATTCGACTAATTACTACATATGCGTTGACATATTCATTCGGTTTAAAGTATCATAAACGAACTGACGAACAACGATTTTAGCTCCAATCAAAATCGAACCGTTGTTTATTGGTTATTTTTTAAATTTCCTACATATATTTTATTATATGCAGGGAATTTGTTCATTTTGTTGCTTTTTAATTCAACACTCATATGATTGTTTTATTTTTTTTTGCTTGTAAGCATTGGGGACTTATTTTGGGTTTTCACACTATTTCCTCTCGAGTCTATATCCGGTCTCTCTCGAATCTCCCTCAATTTTCTAAGTTCGAATTATAATTTTACATTATTAAAGAAATTCAAATTTATTTTTCATTTAGAAATGAAAAAAATAAGCAATATTCATAAAAAAAAATTAAAGTTTTGAGTTCGAAACCGACACATGCCGCAACCGATTCCAAATAATATGTAATAGTGTTACCACAACTCGGTTGACGCGAGGATCTTGTTCAATAGAAACAGCAATTTCACATTGGGAACTGGAACCGTTTAAATACATATACTAGGTTTACATATTTTGATGCCTTAAAATGTTTTGAATTGAATTGAGGTTAAAATATAATTATTGCTAATTTATATGCTAATGTAAGATAATAATGGTGAATTTTTAGAATTTTAAATAAAAATTGCGGTGAATAGAGAAAATACAGATAATTAAAATTTGAAAACTTGCACAAATTAAGTTAACTAGTTTTGCAATTCAAATTTAAAACTTAACTATTTTTGCAATTCTCTCAAGGAAAATTTGGTGTAAATAATTCATCCTATTGATTTTCTTCTAAAAATAAACCAAACTTTAGGTTATTTATGAATAAACCCAACTATAATAGGTATGACCCATATTACCTTTAACCTATTCAATATGTTAAATTTTTCTTTTTATTTTTTCTCTTATTTTTCTTTTCTATTTGAATAAATTATTTTTCAAACTTTAAAATAATTCCGAATTTGAAAAAATATTTCGACGAACATCCAAGAAATTCTTAATAAATAAATTAAAAATATAAATAAATCAAAGTTTTAATAAAATAATAAATAATGTATTAAAAAAGTCATGTTACTTTAATTATATTAATTAACCTTAAAGTTAACTCCAACATGAAAAGAATTTAAAAACCGAAACTAAAAATTTTCAGCGTAAATCCCACGAAATTCTTATTACATTAATTTTTTTTTTTAAAATTTCATAAAAAAAGATGGTATCAAATATTTAGACCAAAAATTCCTGAAATTATAAGGAAGTTAATGATCAATTAAATTAAAATATTGATGCAGACGAAGTTCTTCATAAATATTTTCGTCGAGATATTTTTAATTTCATCTTTCTATTTTCTAAGATTTTGATTATGTTTTATTTATATTACGTTCAAGTAGATTTTTTTTGCAGCTTTTGAGGGATTTTTGTGGAAATTTTTGTTTTGATTTTTGTATTTTATTCATGTTGGAGATATATTTATTTATATTGTCTAATTCTAAGTTTTGAACAATACTAAAGGGTATGTTCAACATGAATAAAATACAAAAAATAAAAAAAAAATCATTCAAAAACGGGAAAAAAGTTCTACTCGAACTTAATATAAATAAAACATAATCAAAATTTTTGAAAATAAAAAATGAAATAAAAAATATCTCGACGAAATAATTTATTAAGAACTTCGTCTGCTTGAATAGTTTAATTGTAACTGACAATTTACTTATTTATAATTTCAGGAATTTTCGGTCTAAATATTTGAACCTTTTTTACGAAATTTTTAAAAAATTTAATTAATGTGCTAAGAATTTCGTAGGATTTACGCTGAAAATTTTTTGTTTTGATTTTTTAAATTCTTTTCATGTTGGGATTATTTTTAAGCTTTAACTAATATAGTTAAAGTAACATGACTTTTTAATACATTATTTTTTATTTTGTTTTAACTTTGATTTATTTATATTGTTAATTATTTTATTAAGAATTTCTTGGGATGTTCGTCGATATATTTATTTTCAAAGTTCGATTTATTTTAGAATGCGAAAAAATAATTTATTCAAATAGAAAAGGAAAAGAAGAAAAAAATTAAAAAGAAAAAAAAAATTAACTTGTTGAATAGGTTAAAGGTAATATGAGTCTAATATTAGAAGGTAAGTATTATAGTTGGGTTATTCAGAAATAACTTAAAGTTTGGTTTATTTTTAAAATTGATTATTTACACCAAATTTTCCTTCTCTCAATATGTTATTTTTGTGTCGTTATAAGGTGCACCTTAGACAAACAAACCATGCAGCTACATCCCCTCCTCGCTTGCTTATCCTAAATGACGTCTCAACTCAAATGTACAATCAACTAAAATTACTACATTATTTAAAAATCTAATTTTCTTGATTGTCATAATTAATAATCAAGTTCTTTTCCACTACATAAACTTTAGATACAACCACCCATTTCTCCACTCACAGATTTATGTAACTTGTAAGAAGTATAACAAGCGCATGCAATTCCAAAGCTTCTCCTCTCACTCACGCCGCCGCCGGATAATCGAACGGCGCCGGTTTAACGACGGCCGGGTCATCCAAATCCGTATGGACAAACCCGTATTTCCTCAGCACCTGATTATCCGCAAAAGTCAAAGCCCTCTGCAAACCTTCGAAGCAGCTCCGACCCGAATATTTCTGGTTATGATCGCCGCCGCAAGGCTGACACCCAGTGAAGTGCGTGATGAATGGCCGGCGCAAGCTCCCCCGACCAAACCCCAAACCCCTCAGATTCTCCGCCCAAGATTTCGCATAAGCATCGCTCACTTTCTCTGCGTGCCTCCTCCTCAGTCTCCCCACGCACCTCTCTACCTCTGCGTAATTCTCGGCGACGTTCTCGAAGCTTCCGACGATCTCCGCCCAATAGCCCTCGAAGTAGTACTCGCTCTCTAGGTAAATCTTCTTTCCCCATTTCTCCCCTTCGTTTAATAGCAGATAGACGAGGCCCGATTGATCGTCTGAATCCTTAAAAACCTTGTCTTTGAAAAGGGAACTTAGGGTTTCGCCCCATTTGTCGTACGCAGGCGACTGTGGGCCCATCGCAGCCCAAACGTCCATGAAATCCATGGCCCACTGACAGTTCCTTATCAAGAAAACGCCAGCGTTTATCCCCGTCCAGCTCTTGGCTTCGTAAACCATGTTTTTCCAGCCGTGTACGACCATGTTGTGGTCTCCGTACCGTTCCAAAGGGAGCTTGAAATCCATGTCGGTGAAGGCGGCGTCGGAATCGACCCACCATATCCATTCCACCTCAGGGTGGGCCAGCATCGCCGCCTTGACGGCGGGCGTTTTGGCCCAGAAAGACCACATCTTGGGGTGAAGCAGGGCGTTGTTGTAGAAGATTTCGATGCCGTGCCGGCGGCAGTAGTCCACCTTGTTCTTGAATAGCTTGAGAAGTAAGTAGTCTCCGATTGGGTTCTTACACGGCGTGGCCTGCGAGCCAGTGATTAGAAGTACACGCTTGTCCGAGCCGGGCAGGAAAGAAGGGTGCTTTACCAGCCAATCGCGCCTCTTTTCGTCCCAATTCTTGATGGGCGGGCCGTCTATGGTGTAGCTCAGATTTGGGTCGTCGTAGAACGTTTTTGATTCGATGGGGTCATGCGTAAGGTTGGGAACTGACGACGGCGGCGTGTCTGCGGCGCAAGGGACGAGGTGCATCTTTTTGTTGTCGGAGAAGAAAGTGGGGGTTGCTAGGTTTGGCGTCGACATCGTCGTCGTCGGCGTGAAAAGCGACCAAAGCGCCCACACGGCGAAGAAGGCCAGCGTGGCCATGGCCGGGTAGAGAAGCCCATCTGATATAAACGAGCTCATGGCTCCGAGACGAGAATTGGGATGAGCGGTGTTGTGCTTCGCCATTGAAATACTGCTTTACTGTCGAAAATATTATGGGATTGAGGAACTGATTGTTCACGCGGAGAAGAAGCCATTCTCTTCTTATATAAATGAAGCTTCATTAACTCTTTTTCCTTTTTTTTTTTCCTCTTTTTCTCGGAGAGTCAGTGAGTCAGATGGTAACGTAATGGTAGAATGGTGCCACGTGTTGGTTTTGGGAGATTAAATCTCGTCACCGCCGCAGTTTGGCGGAGACTCTTAGGGAGGAGAAAGATGGATGGAAGGCATGAAGAAGTAAACAAGAGACACAAATAGTACTTCCAAAACAGCTGAGCTGAGAAATGTTTGACTTTTATGACAAAGATATATGCATATGCTTTGGGAAAGAAAAAGTAACGTAAGAGAACTATAAGCGAGTAAGCTGAAGAAATAAATGAACGAGTACGATGCGAAGAAGCATAAATGGTGGTTGTTGAGCGATTCAAATATTATTACATTACTAATAAATATTGTTTTAAAACAGTACAACAAGCTCTCGTAGCTCAGTTGGTTAGAGCACCCGTTTAGTAAGCGGGAGGTCTTGAGTTCGACTCTCAACGAGAGCATATCTAATACTATTGTATTTTAATAATATAGTACAATTAAAAGGTGAAAAATTGTATATTTTGACACGTCTTTTAAGAATATTTAATAGTATTATATTGATTGTTTGTGGTAGTTTTTTGCTATAAAAGGAAATGTCCAAAACGGTTTGGGACGCCCGATATAGTAAAATGTCCAAAACGGTTTGGGAGTAGTAATATTTTTCTTTTCACCCTTGTATTTCGACCTATATGACCTTTTATTTTTATAAATAATATATCCCAGAAATAAAAAAAAAAATTTACTCTCTAGTCTGTAACAATCATTTTCTTACAATTCCATCCTATTACAGAAACAAGCATCAAGCAACAAAAGATTCCTTCTAACATCCCTGAACATCTCTCCAGCCAAGATAAACAAGCCCGGCCCGATAATGCGTATAAGCACCCGCCACAACCAACACATGGAACAACTGATGACTATGGCCCGCAACGTCGAACTTCCCGGGCCTCCACCTCTCGGGCACCCTAACCGCATAAACGAGCGCCCCGACCCCATAAAGAAGCCCCATCAACACCTCATAGCCCGCGGTTCTAACCGCCTCGGGCCTATCAGAAAACAACACCACCTTGTGAAGCACGGGCACCGCCCCAGAAAGGCCCATACCGAAGAAAAGCCCGGCCCGAAACTTACGGTATTGCGGGCTCTGAAACTTGGGCAAGAGCGAGGCCAAGATTGTAAACGCCCCGACGACGGTGATGAAGCCCATGTACACGGCGCACAAAAGAGGGTAGCACATGAATGAATAGTAGACGGGCGGATAGAAGCTCGTCGATATTAGGGCAGAAATTCCAGCGTAGTCGAGCCTAAGCATGACGTAAGAGACGCGTTTCGAATGGCAAGAGAGCAAATGGCACATACTGCTCGATAATAGGCAGAACATCGCCCCACCTAAGAAGGCGAAGAATGGCCAGCGTGCGATTGGCTGATGATGATGATGATGCTCTTTCTCCACGCTTGTCTGCATGGGAAAGAGATATGATGTTGAACTAAGAAAATCCTTTTTCGCGGGACTGAAAAAAGGTTGAAACTTTGTAAGAAAACTTGGGTACAAGAAATCTCTCTGCTATGCAGTTGGTGAGAAGCTCCTTAAGTTGAGGGAGGCAATCGGGCAAATCGACGGTTGGGATTTTGGAAGCGGTGTAGACGGTGAGGATGAGGAATAAGAAGAAGCCCATCAAGTGCCTGGTTTTTTTAGGACAGAATCGAAGACGGGTCAGTTGAAAAACGATTTAAGACGGCAAATATTTCTATTGGAAGCTTTACTTACGTCCAAACGTTTAAGGTTTCGTTGTGGATGGAGAAAGCGCTGAGGAACGTCTGTTTTAAGGGCCATTCTGCTCTGTAATGGCTGTGTATGTATTCGTTGTCCTTCAAGTATGGAGGCAGTGAGTGGTAATCTATGAGCTGGCACTTATTCACCTTTTTATTCAAGAATTTCGTTTGTTCGCCAAGCAAAGAACAAGAACACATAGTCTCTTTCTCATACGTCTCGATCATGTGTAGATCCTCGCCATGCTTAACCATCCTGCGATCTTCAAGAAAACGATAGCATAGCAAGAAAATAAGGTGAAAAAGATCGCAGCTTTGCCATGGTTGGTAATCAAGAATCGATAGTGGGATATGCCCAGATATTTAATTGCGTTGAGTATGGAGGAAATAAACCTGTTACCTGAGAATCGTGGACGATGACCAAGCTAATTGGGGGTGCATTTATTTATCTAGGGACTATATACGATTGTTGAATCTTTCATGCAGCTGCAACAAATACCATCTTTTTCCACCGGCGGATTTAGCAACAAAGTGGGGGCGTTGATTTATGAGCCGAAATAATTAGGAATCAATGAAGCCAATAATGAATTTGGTAACGATTTAGATGGGAGAAAAAAGGAATAACCGCCCCCAATTGTTAAATACAAGATGCAATTTTTTGTACCCTCTTCTACTTTCTCTTATTGAAAGAAAAAATGGTGGAGAGAGATGCGTATAACGAAGCAGATTGAGGGAAAGGAGTAATTAGTACGAAGTATTCAACGGTTATTACGGTTATTTGATCCTCGAAAATGAAGTAAATAATCAAATTGGATGATTGATATTTATAGGTCATTTCTTTTCTTAATCGTTGGTTCCATTTGGGATTCATCACAGTTGCTCGTCGTACCCATGAGAAGATGAAGAACTCAAAAACCCAAGATCACAAATTTGAGCTTTAACTCAAATCACACGAAAACACGTTGCGAAACAATAAACTATGAAAAGAAGACAACAAAATCCCAGTAAACATATCATCAAATACTGCTCTGCATTCATCGAAATCCATTCGTCCAAGACAAGATTTTTAACTAACTTATTGACCAGGAGATTTCTGAGCTACATTTGACATTGAGTCATCTAACCACGCAATGGCAATTTGGCAAGGGGGACTAACCATTCTTTGATCAGAAAGAAAGAAAATAAAGGAATTGAACACTCTTTAGTGCGACACCTGGACTATTCCAACACCGCCGTCGCACCAACTTCCTTGAGCTTGGCGACGATCTTCTCCGCCTCCTCTTTGCCCACGCCCTTCTTGATAACCGCCGGCGCCTTCTCCACAAGATCCTTAGCCTCCTTAAGCCCCAAATCAGTAAAACCCCTAATTTCCTTAATCACCTTGAGCTTCCCAGCCGCGTCGAATTTCTCCAACCTCACGTCGAACGCAGTCTTCTCCTTCGCCGCATCGGCTCCCGACGCGGCAGAAGATCCACCGGAATCCTCCGGTCGAGGTGCCGCGACGGCGGGGCCGTACCTATGGATTCCCATCTTGTGACGCCAGAGGATGACGTAATCGTGGCGCTCGATCTTGTTGAGATCCAAGAGCTCCTTGGCGATCCGCTCGAGCTTCGCCGTCCGGCCTTCCGCCGCCGTGCATAGAGCTCTACGGAGGAGAGACGCGTAGGGGATTCGCCGGACTGCGGCGGCGAACATTTGCTACGATTTTAACTCGTCACTTGTTTCAGTTCGTCACTATAAACATGACAGGCAAATATGGGCCGGCCCAAATGTAATGAGGGCCCAATATCTATGCATATTACTACTGAACTGAAATGCTTAGGTAACCTAACCCTAATCTTCTCCAGGAATTCTCCCATAGCTCGAAAGACAGCGAAAATGAAGTACAATCCTAGGGTTACCTCCTCTCGCCGCAAGAACCGAAAGGCACACTTCACGGCGCCGTCGAGCGTTCGGCGCGTTATAATGAGCGCGCCGCTGTCGACCGACCTCCGATCGAAGCACGGCGTACGCTCCATGCCGGTGCGTAAGGACGACGAGGTGCAGGTGGTGCGTGGGACGTACAAGGGGAGAGAAGGTAAGATCATTCAGGTGTATAGGAAGAAGTGGGTCATCCACATAGAGAGGATTACCCGCGAGAAGGTTAGCGGCACGACGGTCAACGTCGGCATTCATCCGTCGAAGGTTGTGATAACGAAGCTGAGGCTGGACAAGGATAGGAAGAATCTGCTCGAGCGCAAGGCGAAGGGCAAGGCTGCTGCGGATAAGGACAAGGGAAACAAGTTTACTGCCGAGGATGTAATGCAGACCATTGATTGAGATCTATTTGGTTAGTTTCTGGGCTTGTCTGAATGTTTAGACTCTGAATGAACCAACCTCTTCTTTTTGTCAACGTTACGACTATTCTGCTTATGACTATGAGCATTCTGAATGAATTCAATTATTTTCTTCCTAGTAGTATGCTGAGCTGATTTTGGACTTTTGCCATTGTGTTTGTTTCATATTATGGAGTTGATGATCTGCTCGGTTGATACCTAAATTCTTGCAAGAACGCAACTTTGATGCAGTGTAGGTTTCTTTTCTTGGCTGTCATGAATTATGAAATCGATCACTTGCATTTTAGGTATGCTTTCGTTTAGTTTGGTTGGTCCTATAGAAAAACTCTGATTCGTGTTACACCATTCATATGGTTGGGTGGGTAAAATATTCTGCAGTATCTTCTATATCATCTCGATAAAAATATTTTGAAAAAAAATGGTCGGAAATGTTTCAGAAATATCATTGGGCTTTTCCGGCCCCATCAATTAAATCCGATTTGGAACATATCAGGCCGGACATCTTAATGGTTCGGCCCGGCCCATCATAAGCCCAAAATTTGTTTGTTAAGCTTGGGAAATGGTGAATGGGTCGGGTCTTTCTGCGTTTTAGGCTTTACGACGGATTTATTTACAAATTACGTAACAAGAAAAGGGGCAAATAATATGTACACCGTTGATGACACCATTGAATTTCCAATTCAGAAAATACTGCCAAACGTACAATACAAGAGCCAACTGTATGTTTGACTGGCAATTTGATTATTACATTTGAGAGAAAAAAAAAAAGAAAAGAATAAAAAAACATGATTATTCAATCCTCTTACAATTCTGTAGCTAGCTAGCCATCAACAT
This sequence comes from Craterostigma plantagineum, assembly GCA_027422505.1. Classification (NCBI taxonomy): domain Eukaryota; kingdom Viridiplantae; phylum Streptophyta; class Magnoliopsida; order Lamiales; family Linderniaceae; genus Craterostigma; species Craterostigma plantagineum. The sequence goes on along the minus strand of JAPQWV010000003.1, from coordinate 25,117,752 downwards.
TCTTGCCAAGCTTCCCTACAAGCAACTCTTGGACCACATATAGTATACCACATATGAAACGAAAGAAATGCAGACTGCAGAATAAGACCAGTCATTTATTGCAAAAATTACGATTGAAATATTAGATTTTTCATTTCCAGACTGTTCTCTGGCTTCTACCATGTGCATGGCCATGTAGAGATCAGACTCCTTTCTATTATTATTATTATTATTATTATTATTATTATTATTGAAAGAAATAAACTACACAAAGCTGTACTGCATTCAAACATTTCGCATTTGGACCCAAATGGAAGTTAGATAGATGCATCAAATCATGTAGGAAAAAAGAGAAAAAAATAAAAAATTAAAGCTTCCATTCTCATTCCCCATCCATGGCTTTGATAGCCTTTTCTATCCAAAAAGACACAAGGGAAAAAAAACATCACAAGACTTGACTAGTCTCTCAGTGTAGGGCATAGTGAAGCAAATCAAAAAGATAATAAAGCTAAGGGCAACTAAATTAGTAGCATTTCTTAAAACCAAAACACTACTAAAAACTGATCGAATTCCACAGCTTTAATGGAGGCCTTCTCACAATTCTTTCTCTAACATTTGTCAGTCTTCTTACTTAATCACTTGTGCAGCTAAAGAGAGCCCAAGTTTCTTTATTTGTGTCCAAAGTTTGCAACTTTCGCTATATGCTTCGTTGTAAAAAAAAAAAATACCATGTTTTGGCATTTCTTTTTTTAACTTTCACCATAGGGAAAAGGAAGGAAAAAATCAAATCCAAATCTTTGTTCTCCACGACTCCAAATGATCATACCATCGATTAATCACTCTTCTTCGGGCGATCCCCATCGTCTATGTATGTTAATCTTCTTTTGATCCCAACCGTCGATTTAACTGTCGTTGAATCATCAAGAACGCCCAAGGTGGTCGAAATCAAAGATTTTGGGGTCTTGGATTTTGATATCTCAATGTCTTGGAGTAGACAGTAACAAGTAAAGACATGTTCCTATTGAGAATGAAAACCAATGGGGACTATGTAATGAATGGGCAACCATCTCAACTAAACATAAAAGATACAACGAAAGTGAACTCACTTTTCCTAAAGAATCGAACGATGGTACTTCGTTCAACTTTGTCTCGAAATCGATCTTCGTCAATTTGATATCGTAAGCTGCTAAAACGGCCGAAGCAGCTATTGAAGATGGCCTAAATTCCATTGCATTGATGTCTGCAACAAGCACATATGTACATAAGTCAAACATACTAATCAAGAAAAAGGATAATGTAAATGGAATGGAAACGTACCTTTCATTAAGGTAAAGATTAGTTTGATCGAAGGAACGATCAATTCTTCATGCCGGGATTTGTCGTAAAACTTGGAAATGAAATAGCCCAAGTAAGAAATAGGAGTGACATAATTCATTTTCCATTCCAACGTACTAAGAACCAGCAATTCCATTCTTTGGATAGCATTCCCACTGAAACTGAATTCATCCGAGCTATATTCGGACAACAATGGTGCTTTGTATTCTTCCATCTTCGCAGCAAGAGATAAGCAAGCAATCGATAGCAATCGAACGGCCCATAGCTTCCCATTCTAGCAAAAATCAAAATCCAAACATTTCTTTTTTCCAAGATCTATTACAAACCCCCCACGCCAAAGAAGCTCTTGAAGAAGAAATAAAAACTCACATCAATGGACCTTCTTGAGAAGAACCTATCGAAGTAAATCAATGATAGAAAAACTGTACGATACTGGAATCCGAAAAGATCCCTTTTCTGCAAATAGTAGAAAAAAAACAAGCTTTTCTACCATCAGTACAGATGCAAAGAGTATAAAAAAAAAACCCATCAGTTGCAAGACAAAAAACATACGTCAAGAATCCACTTAATGGCATCGATTCTTGCACACTTCAACCAACTTCCATCGATCTTCACTGAAGCGTCGCATGCATTCAAATGGGGCCAGTTCCTTTCACTCTGAATCAGAGCTTCAATACGCTCGATATCAAATTCGAGACTTTCTTCAGAACCAAGCTCAAAGATTTCATCTTTGGGTTCATCGCACAAGGGGTTAGGTAGGGAGTGATCGTAGCTATCCATTTTCGTAGAAGGTGGACGGTTTACAGAAGAGAACTTACGGGATTTTTTTGTAGGAGAGATTAGATGATGGGAAAATCCTCTATTGTAAAAGAAAGGATTTTTAAGGATGGTGTAAGAAAGGAGCGTTCTTTGGTGCCGCCAAATTTTCGCGGAAGAGGAGATATTGATATAATTGTTTTGTGTGTTATTTTTGGAATATTCAATTAATTGTTTTACTGCATTACCAAGTATTAACATTATACATAAATGTCGTTCATAATATGGGGTTTTGTGGGTATATCGTCAGCATTGTCTTAAATGTCGGAATGAAACGATTCTTGGAAATTTCTTATCTTTTAAGGAATTAACATTTATGATTTAATATAATTAAATTGGAAAAATGAGGAAAATAAAGCAGACAAAAATTATAGGCTCGAAAGTATGATAATGCAATATCATTATCACATATGATGATATCAAGCTCTCTCTACTTTTAGATTTTGTCGAAATATGTCATAATGTTATAAATTGGAAAACAAGCATCAAATTCCTACCACTTACCCTATCGCGGTGAAAATGAAATCAACTTTATGTTTCCATGAAGGAATAAAAAAAACTACATTAATTAACCTTACACGTGCCATTGTTGGGACTATTGATCTTAATAATTCCGATAGTATATATCCAATTTAAGTTTGCTGTATTGCGAAAGCTTTCATATTCATCAGCCAATAATCAACATTGCTTTCTTAATTCTACCAAATATTTCTTTATTATGGCCCATAATGTCGCACGATGACTAAACATATCCTAAGCTTTTGTTCAATACAACCTCATGATTAGACGTTTGTGGTCTACTATTAGAAGCATCCCCACACTCTAGGTTGCCCTACAGTAATTTTTTCTAGTTGCTTATTTACTAAAACAAACTCTTTTATCGTATATATTTTTACAATTATTAAGCTAAAGGGCCTAAACAATTCAACTTTTAAAGAACGATATGAAAGAACGATATGAGTAAAGCCAAATAGCCAGCTTTTGTTGGAACTCAATAACATGACAATTCAAATAGTAATTTCTTGCTTTATATATACTGTCAAATGTATATGCATACAAGTTATAGTAATATGTGGAAGTGAAAAAAATGTCAAGATTTAGACTAATAATTAGTTTTTGTGGTATTATAGAATATATTATTTCCAAGCTAATCATCACGTGGTGTTTCTTCAATCAGCGTCATCAAGCTTATTCCATGTATCTGGTTAACAATCGTTCTATTGTATATGTGAGTTAATTTCAACTTTTAACCATATATTAATAATTATAGATTTTGAATGTCTTAATTAATCAATTTGGCAGTTGTACTATCGCGATTAACACCTACGTATTATTAAACTACATTTGTTCGTACATATGATTCAGTTCACTAAATTAACGGAGACGCGAGATCCGAAAACTGTAGCGAGTTAACTACAGATGGTTCCAGAATATATTATTAAATGTAACAAACAAATTGAATTAAGATATCTAAAGTTGAATACTCACGCCCACCTGGACTGTGGACTGATTTGAATTTTTACTCCACATTTTTAGTGAATAGAAGTATAATTTCTTTAATTTGGGCCAGGGTTCTCTGATATGAATTGAAGAGACATATGATGAAATGATTGTAAGATAAGAAAAGTGAGGGTTATAATTAGGTAGGAGCGGTTCTTATGGACCATGAGCTGCACATATCATATATCGACTACGCTCCCCCTTGACATTAATCTTTCGAAGTTTTGATTGGGTTCACAAACGTATAATTTACACATAAGTACCTAGTTAGATAAAAACTTATAAGTACCTAGTTGGATAAAAACTTATAATTTAGTACCCTGTCAGAAATTTTTTATATGTAGGTGCCTAACAGAATAAATTTATTGCACATAGGTACCTGATTCCCGAAAGTACACCTATAACACATTTGGGAACCCCATATCAACACATTTGGGTACCCTATATAACAGAAAATGGTACGACGTATGCTATATTTAGGTACGCACTATGTAACCCACAGGTATGCCGTAGGTACGACGTATGCTATATTTAGGTACCCTATATCAACGTGTTATGGCACGCAATATACACATAGGAAGGTACGACATGACTAAAGAAACTGATAAAAATTAAATCGGGTACCTGTCTGTAAAATTTTCTGACATGGGTACGTGTGAAAATTTTATCCAATTGGGTATTTTTCTATAGATTCACCAATATTTAATAAATAATAATAAAATTGAAAAAAAAAACATTTGTTGTTGAAAACTACTACTACCATGGCCTGAATAATAAACCATATTACACAGCCCATTTAATCCCTCAAACCCAGATTTATTGGGCCAATAGTAAATAATTGCCAAAACATTTCAGAACAAAGCGTATAACAGCACTGTAAGGAATTTGAATCCTCTCATTTTCCTCTGCAACTAAAGCTCTGTCTCAAGAACCTATTGAGTTATATAATTACTAAAACTCCAAGAAAGAACCAACTCAGCTACAACACTTCCAGCTTCACCAGAAGCATGCACTTTTGAATGGTTTAATTCAATCACAAAATGGATAAAATCCGAGAGATTTATAGCCGATCCAAAGAAATAAATAAATAAATACTATTGGCTAGCTGGTGACTTGTGGCCTTCGCTTGTAATAGGAACAAGAGCTCGAGAATCACCAGTTTCTTCGTCCTCGGTAGCTTTTTTCTGCAAGGTAAAAGAGAAACACAAAATCCGATAGGTGAAACTAACAATGTAGTGAAGAGAAGATCTATTTCAGCTCAGCAATGTGTCTCATGATCTATCTATCTTACTAATAATTGAATCCCCTTACTACAAATCTCCTAATAGAAAATATCGTTAGCATAATCAGTCAACACTAGGCTAGTACTTATTTGTGTGGTGAAATAAAGAGGAGAGGAATCACCAACCTTGTTGATCAACTTCTCTCGAGCACACATAAATTCGTAATACTTGCGCATCAACATCTCTTCTTCTACCTACAAATTACAACTTGAAAAGTCCAATTGATTTGGTGGCAAAAAGAAAACCAACAAAAGAAGACAGAAGGAAATTGAATGAAGAAAAAAAGGGGGGAAAGAGAAACCTGAAGGGTATGCAACTCGTTAGACATTGACCTATACGCATCCATCACAAGCTCGTGTTGCTTCTCCAAATGCCTGTCGATCATCACAAAGAATCAAAATAGCGCAAAGATTAAAAAAAAAATAGAGTCAGGATAGATTACGGTCTTGAACACACGCGCGCGAAGGTTACATGAGAAAGCAAAATTCCCTACCTGAGCATATCACCCGAGTGCTTAGGATCCATCAGCTGAGAATTTGGGTAGAAGCGATTCAATCGTCGAAGTTGGAACCAGAAATCAACAAGTAATTTGAAAAGGTCGATGTTTTGATCTAAGCTCATGACATGATGAGTTTAGGGCTTATAAGGTGGTCTCTGTACAAATTCACCAGTCCTAATGGAATGGCTATTAATTTGGGCCTTGCAACTTAAACCCATAACAGTAAAAGGCCCATTAATCAGAAAATACGCCCAGCCCAGCCCACGTAATGTCAATTTATTTAATATTTAATGAGATGAGAATCCTATTTAATATTTTTATACAAAAAGAACGGTGGAAAATGTCCCTCAAAGTCGGAAAGAGGCTTTTGGCAAAGAAAAATTCCATCACCCCAAATTCGCAATGTACGAATTATAACTAGCATTTTATTCTTCCATCTCCTCTCTAGTAGCATAGCAGCAACAGGTTGGTGAGGAACATCCATCGTCTCCATACTCTTCATGGCTAATGTAAGTAGAAAGAAGAACAGTTCTTTCTTTAAGCTTTTAGGTATGCTTTTGTTGTCCTTCCTACTATAAGACGATAAACACGTCAGACGTGTCACAGGTGGTGGAGTTGAAGGTTTACCTCCATTGTGACGAATGCATTAGGAACATCTTCAAGGCCATTAAGAAAATCCAAGGTATTTATTCGTTCATTCGTTCGTTAATTCTACTAAACTAAGGTAAGCTTTGTCGACATATTATTCAACCCATGTGGGTTGAATGGTCAGAGATGATTTTTCATATTGTTCACATTTTGAATGAGGTAAGCACTTACCTCATTTGCTCGATTGTTCAGTTGCTCAATTGCCTATAAATAGGCAGTCCCATAGACGTATCAAAGGCATCCCACACAGATAGAGAGAAACGTGAGAGATAGAGAGAAATAAATAATAGAGAGTTTGTCGGGTATTTTCTCCGACTATAAAGAGAGAGTTTGAGGGTTTTCTCCTTTATAGATTGAGAGGTTGTAACTCCTATATTTTTCCTCTATAGTGGATTCTTCTTCCTTGCCCGTGGTTTTTACCCCGATTTGTTGGGGGTTTTCCACGTTAAATCTCGGTGTCCACATTTTATCTTTAATTACCCAAATATTAGCCGCAATATTATTCGACCGAGTCCGCTGCCACGCCAACAATTGGTATCAGAGCCTAGCTTGGGTTTTATATATTTATTTATCGTATGCTCTGTGGTTGCCACTAACGTGGACCCTCCACATCAGAAAATAATAGATATTATACTGCCCTTGTTACGGTGACGAAAAAGCCGGTACGAGTTCAATAATTATCTGCTGCAATCCCGTCGGAGGTATCGCTCACGACTGAGCAGAAATTATGGCGGCCAAATTTGATATTGAAAAGTTCAACGGGAGAAATTTCTCACTGTGGAAATTAAAGATAAAGGCTATCTTGCGAAGGACGGCTGTCTGGAGGCTATCGATGGAAAACCAGCCACAGTTACAGACGAAAAAAAATGGAACGAGATGGACGGGAGCGCTGTCGCAAATCTCCATCTGTCACTAGCAGATGAGATATTGTCCAGCGTCGAAGAAAAGAAAACGGCAAAGGAGATTTGGGACCATCTAACAAATCTGTACGAGCCGACGTCGTTACACAACAAAATTTTCTTGAAGAGAAAATTATTCACCTTGAGAATGTCTGAATCTACTTCGGTGACGGAGCATCTCAACGTCTTGAATACTCTATTTTCCCAGCTAACATCGTTGGGTATAAAACAGAGGATAAAGAACGTGCAGAAATTCTACTTCAAAGTCTGCCTGATTCGTATGATCAACTCATCATCAACTTGACGAACAACGCGGAAGTTCTAGTCTTCAATAACCTTGCGGCTGCTATTCTCGAAGAAGAAAATCGGCGAAAGAACAAAGAGGACCAACAAGCAAGCTCTCAACAGGTCGAAGCTTTGACGGTGATGAGAGGGAGATCAACGGAATGTGGTTCAAGTGGGAGTCACACTCAAGGCAGGGGAAAATCAAGAAGTAAGAAGAAGGATATGAAATGCTACCATTGTGGAAAGAAAGGTCACCTGAAGAAGGATTGTTGGAACCTGAAAAATTCCAATCCTCAAGGAAATCTGGCGAACGCGTCAGGTGGAGACGTATTGTGTAGCGAAGCAGCTATCTCAACGGAGAGCAGGAAGGCGTATGATGATATATGGCTTCTTGACTCGGGCGCAACTTACCATATGACCTCTCGAAGAGACTGGTTCAACCACTACGAACCTATCGTAGGAGGATCTGTGTACAGTTGCGAAGATAATGCCTTAAAGATCGTAGGCGTTGGAACCGTGAGGTTAAAGTTGCACGACGGTACAGTTCGCACTATTCAAGGAGTGCGGCACGTGGAAGGTCTAAAGAAGAATTTATTGTCTGTGGGACAGCTCGATGATCTTGGCTGTGAAATCAAAGTTCGGGAAGGAATAATGAAAATATTCCGTGGAGCACTTGTAGTCATGAAAGGTGAAAAGGTTGCTGCAAATTTGTATATGCTATTGGGAGAGACGGTGCAAGAAGGGGAAGCGTCTGTAGCTTCGGGAAATTCAACCGAAAGATCTACTATGCTGTGGCATCAAAAGCTCGGGCATATGTCGGAACAAGGTATGAAAATTCTTGCGAGTCAAAATCTACTTCCGGGTCTCACGAAGGTGTCACTACCATTCTGTGAGCATTGCGTAGCAAACAAGCAGCATCGGCTACAGTTTAACACATCAAATTCTAGAAGCAACAATATTCTAGAATTGGTTCACTCTGATGTATGGCAATCACCGGTTTCATCCCGAGGAGGAGGGAAGTACTTCGTGTCCTTCATCGACGACTACTCCAGGAGATGTTGGGTATATATCATCAAGAGTAAGGGAGATGTGTTCGTTACCTTCAAGAATTTCAAGGCTCGGGTCGAACTTGATACAGGAAAGAAGATCAAATGTTTGAGGACTGATAATGGAGGAGAATATACTGGCAAGGATTTTGATAGCTTTTGCAAGAGGGAAGGCATCAAAAGGCACTATACTACGGCGTATACTCCACAACAAAATGGAGTGGCAGAGCGGATGAACAGGACTCTATTGGAGAGAACAAGAGCCATGTTGGGAGCTGCAGGTCTGGATAAATCATACTGGGCAGAAGCAGTCAACACCGCCTGTTACGTGATCAACCGGTCGTCTTCAACGGCAATTGATCAGAAGACGTCGATGGAGATGTGGACCGGGAAGCCAGCGGATTATTCCAAACTCCATGTATTTGGAAGTCCTGTGTACGTGATGTACAACGCCCAAGAAACTACGAAGTTGGATCCGAAGTCCAGGAAGTGTTTGTTCTTGGGGTATGCTGATGGTGTGAAGGGGTATCGCCTGTGGGATCCCACTGCCCACAAGGTTGTCATCAGCAGGGAGGTTATCTTCTTAGAAGATAAAATAATCGGAGAAAATGATAGCACTACAAAGGAAAGCCCAGAAACTACGACGATTCAGGTGGAAGGGAAGTCTATCGAACAAGATTCTTCTGAAGTAGCACCGGAGCACGAAAAAGGGCCAAGCGAATCTTCAGAGCCAGAACTTAGAAGGGGCACACGCAAAAGAGTCGCACCATCCTGGCATGAAGATTACGATATGGACAGCAACGTTGCATACTGTCTTCTAACTGATGACGGAGAGCCATCAACTCTTCAAGAAGCACTGAACAGTTCAGATGCAGATCAGTGGTTGGCGGCAATGCAAGAAGAAATGGAAGCTCTACGGAAAAATAAAACTTGGGAGCTGGTGCCACTACCGAACGGAAGAAAGGCAATCGGCAATAAATGGGTCTTTAAGATCAAGCGGAACAGCGACGATCAAGTGGAGCGATTTCGTGCACGACTGGTGGTTAAAGGTTACGCTCAGAAAGAAGGCATTGACTTCAACGAGATATTCTCACCTGTGGTTCGATTAACGACTGTTCGGGTACTCCTGGCTATGTGTGCTACATTCGATCTACATCTAGAGCAACTAGATGTGAAGACAGCTTTTCTTCATGGAGATCTTGAAGAAGAGATTTATATGCTCCAGCCGGAAGGTTTTGAAGACAAAGAAAAACAGAACTTGGTTTGCAGGTTGAACAAATCTCTATACGGTCTCAAACAGGCGCCGAGGTGTTGGTATAAGAGATTTGATTCCTTCATCATGAGCCTTGGATACAACAGATTGAATGCAGACCCTTGTGCATATTTCAAGAGGTTTGGTGAAAATGATTTTATCATATTACTGTTGTATGTTGACGACATGTTGGTAGCAGGCCCCAACAAAGATCGTGTTAAAGAACTCAAGGCACAGTTGGCTAGGGAATTTGAAATGAAGGACTTGGGACCAGCAAACAAGATTCTAGGGATGCAAATTTACCGAGACAGAAATAACAGGAAGATTTGGCTTTCGCAGAAGAGTTATCTGAGGAAGGTCTTGCGACGCTTCAATATGCAAGATTGTAAGCCAATTTCTACCCCACTTCTTGTTAATTTCAAATTATCCTCAAGTATGAGTCCTAGCAATGAAGAAGGGAGGATGGAGATGTCTCGAGTACCGTATGCATCAGCGGTGGGAAGTCTTATGTTCGCAATGATTTGTACACGACCAGACATTGCACATGCAGTGGGAGTAGTAAGTCGGTACATGGCGAATCCGGGCAAAGAGCATTGGAGCGCGGTGAAGAGGATCCTACGATATATCAGAGGAACCTCAGATGTTGCATTATGTTACGGAGGAGCAGACTTTACTGTCAGAGGGTATGTTGACTCTGATTATGCAGGTGATCTTGACAAGAGCAAATCTACCACGGGATATGTGTTCACTCTTACTGGCGGAGCCGTAAGCTGGGTATCGAAGCTTCAGTCAGTTGTCGCGACGTCAACAACTGAAGCTGAATATGTTGCAGCTACGCAGGCAAGTAAAGAGGCGGTATGGTTGAAAATGGTCATGGAGGAACTCGGGCACGAACAGAAGAATATCCCTCTGTTCTGTGACAGTCAGAGTGCCTTGCATCTCGCAAGGAATCCAGCGTTTCATTCCAGGTCAAAGCACATACGAGTCCAGTATCACTTCGTTCGTGAGAAAGTGGAAGAGGGCACGGTAGATATGCAGAAGATTCATACGAAAGATAACCTAGCAGATTTCTTGACGAAGGCGGTCAACACTGACAAGTTCGTTTGGTGTCGTTCCTCAAGTGGCCTAGCGGAGACGTAAGCAACATGAATGGCAAGGGAGAAAGAATGGTGTGAAGATCCGATTGATCTCAATCAAATCTTCAAGTGGGAGATTGTCGACATATTATTCAACCCATGTGGGTTGAATGGTCAGAGATGATTTTTCATATTGTTCACATTTTGAATGAGGTAAGCACTTACCTCATTTGCTCGATTGTTCAGTTGCTCAATTGCCTATAAATAGGCAGTCCCATAGACGTATCAAAGGCATCCCACACAGATAGAGAGAAACGTGAGAGATAGAGAGAAATAAATAATAGAGAGTTTGTCGGGTATTTTCTCCGACTATAAAGAGAGAGTTTGAGGGTTTTCTCCTTTATAGATTGAGAGATTGTAACTCCTATATTTTTCCTCTATAGTGGATTCTTCTTCCTTGCCCGTGGTTTTTACCCCGATTTGTTTGGGGGTTTTCCACGTTAAATCTCGGTGTCCACATTTTATCTTTAATTACCCAAATATTAGCCGCAATATTATTCGACCGAGTCCGCTGCCACGCCAACAAGCTTCTCTTCTCTGCTACATTCCCTCCTTGATTGATGTAAATGGCAGATATTGAAACATACGATGTGGACAAACAGTTAAACAAGGTTACAGTGACAGGCAATGTCACCACAAAGGAGGTCATTAAGGCTCTACACAAGATAGGGAAACACGCAAGTACCTGGGACGAAGAAGAACATTCATTAATAATACCAAATTGATATGTAGTAAGTTAGCAGCAAGCGACTATTGTCTCCATTCCCATTTATATCATATAATTTGTCACTTTTATTTAGGATTTATTTTCAAAATCAAGCCCAGTCGGTATTTGCTTCAGTGCAAAAAAAGACACCAGTACAACAAACAAACAAAAGGTTCGATATGAGCCAACGTAAGAATGGGAAATTTCTCAAAAAATTTAGTCTTTCGTTTCGATCGACTCTAGTTGATGCCGGGAAAGGACGGCAACACAGCAACGAGTGGATCTCCGTAACCTACAGCTTCTGCAAGCGAACGTAGAGAAGAGTGTTTAATAAACGAAAACACAAAAGCTCGATTAATGTAATAACCGACTACATGGAGACCTTGATTAATGTAATGGGGGGGAAAGAAACAAATTATAAAAGCATCTATTACTTAAGACCAAGTAAATCTTACCCCCCATCCTCGTAGAGGAGCTTTAGAACTTCACCAGCCACCTCCGACTGCAAAAGGGTTATGAATCAGACAAACAATATCTGAATCGAAAGGGAAGTAGACTGAGTTGAAACTGAAAGCTTACTCTGACAGGAAGTTCTCCACCAAAACGATCTAAATACCCAATAATTTGCCCCTCCTTGATCACATCACCCTGAAAATAGAAAGAAAAAATGTGAAAAAAAATAATCACTCAAAAGTAAGAGCCACGCTACATAGCACGCTTTAACTAATTCCCAGTTGGGTTGGATAACATGGGGATATGAAGTTCAAGGGACAAGAAAAGTAAAACAATTTCAAAGGTCTTCAATGTTCTTCGTAACACAAAATGGAAAATCCAATAAGCATGGATAAGAGTTATTACCTCCTTACAAGCAGGGGGGTTGTTTCTTTCCCTTCAGAGTCCTGCTCCTTCGGAATAAACCAACCTAACGAAATCGAAAGATACTCAATATATTGCAGTAAACATATCATGAAAAGAGTGGAGCGCCTGCACACATCGGCTGTAAAGATAAACCCAAGCTCAATATACACAATGGTACTTCAAGTTAACAATATTTATGGAAAAAGATAAATAAAAACAGTGGATAGAAATTCATACGGCAGGCGATGCTACTAGAACATAACCACTGGATCCAGAAGCGTCCAGCTTAGCGAGTTTAGCTCCCGTCTCTGGGGCAACATTAACAACTGGCATCACCTTGTTGGAGGATTTAGGTGGGGTTGAAGGGGGAGAAGGAGTTGATTGAACAGAAGGCACGGTTGTTTGCAAAACGGTAGGCGCAGGGGCAGTTGGGCCGTCAATGTTACGCTTCATATGCATTTCAAAAGCTCCAAACTGATTATACGTGACACAAAATCAGAAACGAACGTTGAAAATATGGAAGAAAGCTTATTATATCCAGCTGGGGGAATATAATGAATATCTGTGATTGATTTTCATGTCATTTGGTGATGAGTGTCATTCAATCGACGTAAATGGAAGCAAATTTACCTTCACTTTTATCTCTGCGATCTTTGTCTCGTCACAAACTTCAGTGAGCAGGGCCTGAGGAAAATTTAACCAACAGTTTCCATAAAAACATGAAATACAGAAACTTAAACATTAACTTTTGCATAAAAATCAGATGCAAAAAAATAACGAGAGGCAACTATTATAGCATAACGCCAGAAAAGGGTACGGGTACCTCGAAGCCACTGGGAAAAGAGGCACTCTGCGATTTCTTCTCTTGTAAACTCTGATTATTGTCCAATGAAACAGCTCCCTTCGCATCACCTGACGGATACATACGCATGTCAAAACAAACACAAAAATTAGCACGAGAAATATTCCTTTCTATGATCTTTATCAAAAAACAAGGAAGCAACTCTGTACTCACCATTTGAGTTGTCAAGCAGAGTAGCATCAGAAGCCTTTGCACACGATACAAGTAAACCCCGCTTCCTTGTCGACAAAATTCCCTTCCCACCACAGGCTAGGTTGGAGCGGGTTGCTTTGTTCATAGCAAGCATGGCTGGTTGTTCGAGCACAGTCCTCAAACAAGAGTTTGTACCGACGGCATCTGACCATAGCAAGAATCACTTATGACAGCTCCAATTCAAGATCGTTGTCCTTTTTTATTAATAGTAAAATTCTTCCTTTGAGAAAACGTGAAAATATGAAAGCTCCAGAAACAGAGATATCTATCACGCATAATTTCAGACTACGGTTACAATTTATATTCCAACTTCATCTGATGAACGAACACCTTATTAAAAGCTAAGAACAGCGTACAACAATGAAACCTTCAAAACATCTCTAGATCTACTTGGAAACTCAGATCACCGGCGACATCGTATATATACGCATTAGAACACAAGCCACGAGCTGAAACCCAAAGTAATATCATCAACGCAATACCACACAAAAAAGGACACAAATTTTCGATATGAGCAAATGCAAAAGAGATGACAGAGAAAGAAGTGACTCACATTGGAAGGAGCGGATCATAACGGCAGAATCCATGGCGACCACAACAAATCAGAGCTGAAATGTATCGATCTTCTATATAGGGAAGCGATGACGATGAACAATGGGATATATGCGTGAGCTTGTTAATAGTGCTGCATTGAAGTGTCCGCCTGTTCTCATCGGTTTCTCCACCCACTTTTGAAAAGGTGTTGCGCCCTTGGATTATTTGTTATATTTAGCAACTTTCTATTGGGCTTGCTTGGGTTTTTTTAGATTTGGCCCAATGGGCTTGTTTAGAGTATATATCAGTTAACTCAAATTGGCCCAATGGGCTTGCGTTGAGGCTTTGATCGCCATATTCGCATTATTGTAGAGTATTATATAGTCTTTGTGCGGAAAGGCATGTTATCTTCTGCTACATGCAAGGCTTTAAGGAAACTACCTTTGTTTCTTAGTAAAATGTGCAATCTTGTCAAAACCAATAATGTTGGTGATATATGTGTCTTGAAAAAACCAACTAGACTTATATAAAATAATCCATTGAGTAATTATATAGCTGCCTCTTGTCAGAAAACGCCAAAGAGTTGGAGAATAACCCATGCAAGTTGGCAAATTGATGATAAAAAGAACCGCAGGCATGCTTTTCAATTTGTCCTTGGTGTAGGAATAGGAACCCTTGTACATCATAAAACTATTGCACGATTTTTTAGACATAACTAACCCGGCCTTTTGTATATTTCTTGCCTGATATATATTTATACATATCAAACCACGATATCATATCAACTTGATTTTGCAATAAATTTGGCCGGATAAGATACAACCCAAATGAATGATTTGTGACAATTGATAGACCACCAAATTGATTATAGATAGGGTCTTCTTCGTGGGGCAGAGTTTTTAAGACCGGAACGGACCCCCGGTTCAGGCCGGTTCCGACTGACCGGTCACCCATCCGGTTCGGTTCCGGTCCGGTCATTATTATTAAATGAAAAATAAAAAAATGTTTTTTTAATATATATGGGCTGCTAAATTTAATAAAAAAACGTTCAAGTCCCACTTAAGCCATTTTATTTATAATAATATTTTTATTAAAGGAAAGGAAAAACGAAAATTGAATTATTACATTTAAAATTAAAACATGCATTGAATTTTTATTTATTGTTAATTCTCAATATATTGATTTATTTTTTAACATATCATTTCTAATTAATTCAATATTGCTAAATACATTTTATTTGATTAATTCATTCACAAAATATATTTATTATATTTAAAAATATCGGTTCGAGTCCGGTTTGATTCCGGTTTTATACCGTTTAAAACTAAACCCTAAGCACCAAAATTTTTGGTCGGGTTCGAAAACTCTCAACCATATCGTGGGGTTTGTAATTTCAAAGACGACAAGTTGCCAAAAGTGACGAATTACCAAATTGGAATAAAAGTACAATGTAATGGAAATTAAATAAAAAAAGAAGGTTGTAATGGGGGAGGTAATGTCCAATATATCGCGCGTAAAGTTAAAAACAAAATCAACTTAAAAAAAAAAAAAAAGAAGAAGAAGAGAACCTTGTTAAAAACTCAATTGGCAAAACCTATACCTAACTCAAGAAACAAAGATATTTACGCATTGAGGGTTTTCTTTCTTTCTTTTCTATGATAGGACATTACCGTAACTGCCGCAGATATCACGTTCTTACATAGTAATGTAAAAGGCCTAGTTGCAAGGCAAGGCAAGGCCGGCCTTCAAAATTATCACCAACTTGCACTTAATTTCCTTTTCTTACATCTATCTTTTCGATCTTCACCTTTAAAACCTCCAAAAAACACCTTAACTATCGTAAATAATTCTTTCTCTATATATATGAAAAACCTCCCACTGAAAGAAGGGACAAAGGAAGAGAAAAAGAAAATGCCTTCTTCGCTTCAGATTCAAAGGGTCAACAGTCCGATGATAACAATCCACAAACTACGCAGCACAGAAGACTCGAATAAGCAGCTCCACCGCCGCGTCGTCACCGCCGAGATACCGTCGGACGCGATGCAGTACCACGCGCACGGCGACGTGGGCCCCGCCCAGTGCTCCTCCGTCATCGTCCAGCACGTCGGAGCCCCCGCGGAGGCGGTGTGGGAGCTGGTCCGCCGGTTCGACCAGCCACACGCCTACAAGCACTTCATCAAGAGCTGCCGCGTCGTCGCCGGCGGGGACCCGCGGCGAGTGGGCGCACTCCGCGAGGTGCGCGTTGTCTCCGGCCTGCCGGCCGGCACCAGCACCGAGAGGCTCGAGATGCTCGACGACGAGAGGAGGGTGACGAGCTTCCGAGTTGTGGGCGGGGACCACAGACTGAAGAACTACAGGTCGGTGACGACCGTGCACGAACGCGACGGCGCCGGCACCGGAGGAGGAGGAACGGTGGTGGTGGAATCGTACGTGGTGGACGTGCCTGAGGGGAATACGAGGGAGGAGACCTGCGCGTTTGTGGAAACCATTGTGAGATGTAACCTGCGGTCTCTGGCGAGGATAGCTGAGAACATGACGATGAAGAAGACGACGATGGACAATATTGGCCAGAATAATTAAGTAAATTAATAACCATATATATATAGTTTTTGGTCTCAAGCTATGTTTAAAGATTAGGTTTTTATTCATTTTTTCTGGGTTTTGTACAGAGAAACTGATTAAGTGGTAATGGTTTGATTGTGTTGCAATGGTTGTTTTTCATTAAGATGGCACACACAGAGAGAGAGAGAGAGAGAGAGAGAGAGTGGCACGATTTCACAATTCTCCTTGAAATTACAATAATCGAACAAAAGGGAAAAATAAAAAAGGGTTAAAGCGTAGCATTCAACATGTTTATTGCTCATTAAAATCTAAGATTCGAGACGTAGCTTGTTCACTTGTACAAAGGAAAGGCACAACTTCGTACGTTCTTTCATCATGTTATGTAAATGCCAACTTGTCACGTAATATCTTTATCTCAGATTTATATACATTTTCATAATCTTTTTAAATAAATTTACAAGTTGGCCCGCCGCAAGTGGGTAAGGTGGGTATGGGTCTGGTTTCGGGTACCCGACCCCATCCGATTGGGTTTTACCCGATCAGGGGTAAAAATTCGGGTTTAATCGGGTATGGGGTTTAAATCCGATACCCGATGTAATACTTCGGATTGGATTTCGGGTAGCATTGCTACCCGATCAGGTTTATCGGGTACTCGACTCGACTTAAAAAAAATAGGATTGATTTATTTAAATTAATTAGGCAATTTCAAATATAAAAAAATCAAATTATAGAACTGAGGTGGGCTTCCTAAGGGTGGCACACACTAAGAAATAAGGCCTCATCATCTTCATATAGAAATTATTCCCACCCTAACCAAGTGAAAAATCGATGTGGGACAATTAAGTGTAAACTATGGACAATGGTAACGTATTATATAGTATATTTATTATATAAAAATAAAGTAAAAAGCTTGCTTGGCTCAGTGGTTGAAAGTAACTGTGTAAGTGTGTGTCGTATTCTTTAGAGCTCGGTTCGAATTCCACTTTCATCCATTTTTTAACTAATTTAAGTGTAAATTTAAAAAATAAAAAGGAAAAAAAACAAAGCCGAAACCGGGTCACGAATTTGAACGGACGGGATTGGGTATCAAAATAACTACCGGAAAAAGCGGGTACCCGACCCGAAAAACCCGAACCCCGAAAAACCCGACCCGATCCCACCCATAGGCAAGCAATCAATCTTGCTATTGACGGGATTGGGTATCAAAATAACTACCGGCAAAAAGCGGGTACCCGACCCAAAAAACCCGAACCCCGAAAACCCGACCCGATCTCACCCCTAGGCAAGCAATCAATCTTGCTATCGAATCCAACTCTTCTTAATCTTAATTGACGTCTTAACATACTCCCTCCGATTTTATTTACATGTCGTTTTAGCTCTCTAATTTTGTTTTTAATTAGATGTCGTTTTACAGATTTCAATACAAATTATTATCATATTTCCAGTTTTACCCCTTTTTATGATTTTGGAATTGTTAAATAGGCTTAAATAATTAATTAGGAATATATTAGACATTTTATTCTATTTTTTAAAGTGAAAAAACCTTAAACGGCGTGTAAATAAAATAGGAGAGAGTATATAGCTAGTGCCATAATTTCCCGTGCAATAAGAAATATCAACGTTCCACTTGGAAGAACTGTCCTTAATTACGTTTCCAACGAAACCTATATTAGTTGCCATATATATATATATAGATATTATGGGCCAGCAAGTTATGGGCTTCGTGGGCTAAGATAGACGTTCGATCCGTACTACATTGTACTGTTCAAAGGAAGCACACAAACAACAAAGGGTACCGCGAACAAGGAACCGAAAAACGCAAAGCAGCAAATATCTGTAGTAGTAGCTGGGCGGCATGGCTATGGAGGAATCGAACCCAAACAAAGCCCTAACGAGCAAGAGATTCTCGGACCTCGAACCTCCTCTGTCCGAAGAGGTCCTCGATGCCCTGAACCGAACCGGGTTCGAGTTCTGCACGCCGGTTCAGGCCGCCACCATCCCTTTGCTCTGCTCCTTCAAGGACGTGTCGGTGGACGCCGCCACGGGCTCCGGCAAGACCTTAGCCTTCGTTATTCCCACCGTCGAGATCCTACGCCGCGCCGCCGCTCCTAAACTCCACCAGGTCTCCCTTCAATTTATGATTTATTTTAAGTTTGCGGGGAAGATTTGATTTTTTACGCGGCTACATGCTTGCCATGGCTTTAGTTTTACTCATGTTTCATCATTCATTACATACAGGTTATGGCAATAATTATTTCCCCTACAAGGGAGCTGTCGTCGCAGATATATAAAGTTGCAGAGCCATTTATTTCGACATTGTCGAATGTGAAGCCTATGTTATTGGTCGGTGGAGTGGAAGTGAAAGCCGATTTGAGGAAAATAGAGGAGGATGGTGCTAATCTGTTGATTGGGACGCCTGGGAGGTTAAACGATATCATGGAGCGTGTGGAGACAATGGATTTTCGCAGCCTTGAGGTTTTTCTATATGTATTTCGTAATTAAATTTGTGGGCTTAGTTCAGATGTTTGCATATTGAAGAGACCAAGTCTCATAATTTCTTGAAACAGATATTGATTTTAGATGAAGCTGATAGGCTCCTAGATATGGGATTTCAGAAGCAAATAGGTTCGATCATATCTCGCCTGCCAAAGCTTCGTAGAACGGGTCTTTTCTCAGCAACACAAACCGAGGCAGTCGAAGAGCTTGCCAAGGCAGGATTAAGAAACCCCGTGAGAGTAGAGGTTCGAGCAGAAGTGAAGAGATCGAATGAATCTTCTCAATCAAAGGCCTCTTCTAAAACACCATCTGGTCTTCACATTGAGGTCTATATAGTCCTTAACTATGTGTGCATAAGCTCTGAGAAAACGTTAACCACATAAATAACCTCACATCTGTGTATTTCTTGCGCTGGGACGTTGCAGTATCTTCAATGTGAAGCTGACGAGAAACCAATGCAGCTTGTTAACCTTCTCATGAAAAATA
Source organism: Craterostigma plantagineum (assembly GCA_027422505.1). Classification (NCBI taxonomy): domain Eukaryota; kingdom Viridiplantae; phylum Streptophyta; class Magnoliopsida; order Lamiales; family Linderniaceae; genus Craterostigma; species Craterostigma plantagineum. Next base: position 25,098,378 of record JAPQWV010000003.1, on the reverse strand, counting down.
AGGCCCAGAAAATCATTATGTAAGCTGGAAAGACCTTTGATTTTGACTTTTGTTAAGTTAGTTCTTTCTAGCTGATCTTTTTTGCCCCACCTACTGCAGCTATTATATGACCTGCGCCTGTGTTGATTACTGGGGAACTGTACTTCCACGAATTCCTGCTTTGAAAGATTACGCCCTCGTTCCTCTTCACGGAAAGATGAAGCAGGTGATTTTCTTGATTTTTCCTTTCAACGAAATACTTTTCCTTTATTTCCTTCTGTTTCGTAAACATATGATTTCAGGCATCTAGAGAGAAGGCTTTAGCATTGTTTACAGCCCTTTCAAGCGGCGTCCTTCTTTGCACCGATGTGGCAGCTCGTGGGCTCGACATTCCTGGCGTTGACTTCATAGTGCAGGTAATAAAAAGGCGTTCTTTCTTTCTTCCTTCCCTCCTAAAACACGAATAGTATTTTCTCGAACGATAAAGAAAAATGAAAATCTAAAATAATTTTCTTTCTTTCTTCCCCGAGCAGTATGATCCCCCACAAGATCCTAATGTGTTTATACACAGAGTTGGCCGAACCGCTAGATTAGGACGACAAGGAAGTGCAATTGTCTTTCTGCTGCCAAAGGTTTGCTTATTTCTTATTTTGTTTTTTGATGGTAGATAAATTCCATTCTTGTTTCTGTTTGCTTAATTCATATTTTCATCGTAATCTTTAGGAGGAAGCGTATATTGAGTTCCTTCGAATTAGGAGAGTTCCACTCGAAGAGAGACAACCATACTCTGATGAGACCCCTCAACTCATCTCGCAGGTAAAAGAAAAAACGTTTCTTTTTCTTTCGTAAGGCACATCTGATCTCATATTTCTTGAATTTGCGGGCTAATACTATTTTTCCCAGATACGTTCTGCTGCGAAAAAAGATCGTGATGTGATGGAAAAAGGAATCAAAGCTTTCGTTTCTTACGTCCGTGCTTATAAAGAACATCACTGTCCTTACATCTTCAGGTAGTAAAAATAATCTCCGCTTAATGTAATGGAATTTCGCGTTTTCGATCTCTAAATTATTTCCACAATTACATTAAAAACCCAGATGGAAAGAACTTGAAATCGGGAAATTGGGTGTGGGATTTGGTCTTCTTCAGATTCCCGCAATGCCCGAAGTAAAACACAACTCTCTTTCCACCGAAGGTTTCGTCCCCGTCGAAGATATTAACCTCGAAGACATCAGATACAGGTAAAGAAAAAAGAAGAAAAGAAAGCGCCAGACTTTCTTACATTTAAGGAAAGTCGATAAATTCATTATGAATGTAATTACTCCGTGCAGAGATAAATCCCGAGAGAAGCAAAGAAGGAAAAACCTCGAAGCCAAACAAGCAGCGAAGAAGGAGGAGCAAAAGGACAATAAGCAGAAGAAGGCGGCGGCGAAGGGTAAAACGGTCTCTTCGAGGAAGAGAACTGCTCGGCAAAGACGAGCCGTGCAGTCGACTGAAGATGCCGACGAGCTCGAAAGGGAATATCGACTTCTCAAGAAGCTGAAAAAGGGTAAAATCGACGAAAACGAATTCGCCAAGTTAACTGGGACAGAAGATTTGTTGTAAGATTTATCTAAGCTTATAAGTTGATGTCATAGAAATAAATATATGCGTTCGCCATTCGTTTCCTTCTGTTCTCATGACTCGCGAGTTTCGAGTCATTATCGGATAATAAATGAAATTAAATTGAGTGCAAGCTTTAAGTGAATTAGCTAGGCTAGGGAGATATATTATTATTTTTAATTTCCAATGCTGGTGGCCACAAATCTTTCTTCCTGTTCTTACGCTTTACCACACGACATATGAATAATTCGGATGAAGTAACGTGGTCTCTTAATACATCTCTAATTAACTAACCGCATGAATATGTGCTAATGCAATAGCTTTTCATTACATTTTTCTTATAACTAGACAACGGACATTAGTTTGGGAAATGAAAGAAACCCTAATCACATGATAAACCGCTGGAGTAATATGGGACAATATCTTTTGTTATCTTAAAGAGGATTTTATCCAATTTCGTCACTGATGTGACATAAAGAACATTACAACTAACTGTTCGCCCATTATATATGACGACATTCATTCATCTCAATGCATCAAGAATTACCATCTGATCTGGCCTGTACCATTAGTTCAGCAGGTAATTATATAACTTCTCCGAAGAAATTCATCGATTGATATAATATGTCTTATTAATATTACATGTCCTTTGTTGTTATGATTAGGATCAGAAAGTAAGGAGGAAACCATGAAAGTGGAAGTAGTGAGCAGAAAGTTGGTGAAGCCAATAGTCCCAACTCCAAGACATCTCAAGGATTACAGCATCTCATACATGGACGAGCTCAACCCAGCGATGAACGTGGTGGTTATTCTCTACTACGAAAAAGTCAACGAGTTCCATGAAAAAGTCAAACAATTGGAGCAATCCCTTGCGAAGATTCTGTCTAGGTTTTATCCCTTCGCAGGAAGGTACGTGAAGAAGAACCACGTCGTTGACTGCAGCGACCAAGGTGGCTTGATGGTCCATGCCCAAGCGCTTGACCTTGAGCTCGCCCAGCTCACCGAGCCTGGCTCGAAAGTAGAGCCCGAGGAGCTCGACAATCTTCTCCCACGTAGAATTTTCCAAGCAGACGAAGAAACGGACCCTATTTTATCAATCCAAGTCACTGAATTTATCAAGTGTGGTGGAATGTCAGTTTGCATACTGATCTCTTACAGGGCCGTCGACGCATGTTGCATGGAAATATTCATTTCTGCATGGGCCAAAGCTTGTCTAGGAGAAGAAGACAACATGAAAAGTTTTCCCATATTCAACGGTCCAATGCTGTTCCCAGGCAAGAACCTCTCACCCCTCCAACTTGACGAAATAACAGTCGAAAACGGTACTTCAGACAAAGTCTTGGCTCGAATTTTTACCTTCGACGAGGATGACATATCAAGGATGAGGGAGTACTGCTGTGCAAATATCTCAAAGAGCAAAGGAGAAACGACAATCCCAATAACAAGGCTCTCGCGAGTGCAGTTAATTTTTGGGGTCATACTAAAGGCCATTACAAGCGTTGACCGAAGGGATTTACTAGTGGCGCAAGACGTCAACATGCGAGGAAGGACGAAGATGCCCCTCCTCCCTAAGCACAGCTGCGGAAACTTGGCCGCCCTTTCGATCACCGAGGTGGGGAGCGAAGAGAGTAGAGATATGGGATTCGAGGATTTCGCCCGTGCTTTGAGCAGCGATGTAAGAAAAACAGTGGAGGATTGTGGGAAAGTTGACCTCGACGGCGATGGAGGACAAGGGTTTTTGATCGATCCTTGTGTTTACGTGTATGAGAAGTTGTCGAGCGGTGAAGTCAACGTTGTATGGGCTACGGATTGGTCCAAGTTTAGATTTTACGAAGCTGATTTTGGATGGGGAAAGCCTGTTTGGACAAGCCTAGCCAATGCTCTTATGAAGAACCATGTCTGCCTTTTGAGCGATAAACATGGCGAGGGAATCGAAGCTTGGGTTCAGTTGAAGGAGAGTGAGATGGCTTTGTTCGAATATCAACTTGAGCAGCTTCGAGTTTAATATATAGCAAAAGTAATTGATTGTTATATCGTACAAGTGACAGTGTACTTCGACTGTCTAAAATTAAGTTTATCATTGGATGATAATGAAATATAAATGTACTGTTCACATCTTACGACTGTGGTTATTTCATACACGTCGTCGATCATCATCATGTTTGGGGGTTTTCCTTCTTTTTCTTCTAATAATTAGTCCTCGTGAATTCTCTCTCTTGCAGACTTCGTTTACTTCTCTAAAGATTGCAGCTTTAGATCTTTGGACGAAACAGTGTATGAGAATATCGTTGATCTTCCAAATTTGCTTCTTTTAGCTTCGAAATCTCTTGTTCGAAATCCAAAGGACTCTTCGATCAGCCCTATCCTCGAAAAAACTTCACGATCGAAAAATAACCCTTCATTCTTTCCATGAATTTCGTCGTCAACCGAAAGATTTCATCTCTAATCGAAATCTCTAAGACTAACTTACGAAACTGTTTCGATAGGTTTCTGTCTGAAGGAGATTTCTCTGCAACTTGAATTGCCGTGTGACTTGGGTTGGGGTGCCAAATGTGAATTTAGTGCAATCGGTGGGCTGTGGCTTTGATATTATTTCGGAGATTCTATTTGATTATCTTGTATTAGTACAATGATGTAACACTATATTAGTAAATTAATGATTGTTATAAGGTCGACTGTGCGTCCTAATCGTTGAATCTAACAAATGGGAGTTGGAACTATTATGAATTCTTAAATGTTACGCCTTTTGGATTGCTAGTGAGAACCCAATCTTTAATTATATGAAATTCCAACAAAACATTCTCTATATCTCATCAGTCGTTACCGGACAAATAAATGTGATGGTTGTTATATTTTACCACATAAACTCATTGCTTTACCATTTTTCGTAATTTATTTATATCAAAATGGTATGAACGTATGTATGTACCATTTAAGATGAGTGAAGGAGGACCATAAATTCAATTGATCCCATGCAATATGCTAAGTTTGGTTAAGTGGAGATTAATTCAACTTGTAAGTGAGAGATCGAAGTTGGTTCCCACTAAAACCCAAGTGAGGGCACTATCAACGCATTTTGCCATGAGTTGCTGCTATACATAGGCTCATCATATTGAGCAATAATAATCTAGGATGAACCATTACTTTTGTTTTCATTATCTATTTTCTTTTCTTGGAGATTTGTGAAACATCTCATCCAACTTTGTTGATGTGTATGCAATGCATGAATGAAGGGGACCCCCCTTTACACCCACAACTTCTTGTTGAACAATCATATTCCATCACCACTAGATAAGACCCTAGCTACCTATATAGGACATCATTAACTTTCTACTCTCTCCCATCAATCTCTCAAGAACATAAAGAAGTCATTTGTTGTAATAACACTAATCGCGGTACAATTAAGAATAATGAAATGATACAAGCAGGTGCACTTCTACAAGTTTGATGTACATGAATTAGAAAAAGAAGAAAAAAATCACACTAGAAAAATAAATTGCAGATCGATCGATTCAACTTTAAAAATGTCATTATACTGATTTATTTGATAAAATATGATATATCTCATGCAAGAATAGTACTACTACCCTTCCTCAACCAATATACGATTATACAAACCACTAACTTACCTTTTAACCACTTTATACAGTCCTCATTCCGCCTATATATATATATAAATGTGGTATGTGACCTAATTAAATTACTAGCATAACAACTAATCATCCTACTAGAAAAAATAAAAAATAAAAAGAAGCAAAATGAGATCATCATCAAGCAGTCAATTAGAAGCTCGGTCCACAACTTCATGCGCGGCCTGCAAATTCTTGAAGAGAAGGTGCGCAGCAAATTGCCAGTTCGCCCCTTACTTTCGATCGAGCGATCCCAATAAGAAATTTGTGAAGGTGCACAAAGTTTTTGGGGCGAGCAATGTGAGCAAGATTCTCAACGAAGTGCCCGAAAATCGAAGGGAGGAAACGGTCAATTCGCTCGTCTACGAAGCTGAGGTTAGGTTAAGAGACCCAGTTTATGGATGCATAGGTGCTATTGCTTCTTTGCAGTACAAAATGGCTGAGCTACAGCATAATCTTGATTTGGCCCGAGCCCGACTCGCAGCGTATCATAGCTGCCATCCTTCTTCGTTTGATAATAATTATTATCATTACGAGTGTAACAAGGATAATAACAATCATGCTGTGACGTTTTTGGAGAATAATTACAGTGGTGATCATACTTCTGTAACGTTCCATCGGTTAGGTCAGTTTCAGTTTCCGTAACAGTTCTTGTCGATTAAGTTTTTATTTTACAGCATTTTGTGTTTGCATTTGTAAAGCTTTTTATTCCTGGGTTAGTTTGAGTATATCGACAACCGAGTACGATTAAGCAACAGCTTTGCAAATTTTCGGATAATATCAACTCAAAACATAAAAGAAAGAAAGATTGTATGTTATCTACCGTAGAGTAATAAGTAATTCGAAGAGCAGTTTTGCTTATTAATGCTAATTTTAATAATCCTATCTTAGAGAAACATCTTTTGCCTTAGGCGTGATGTCCGAATTTAGGTGGCGTGCTTATATCAATAGCCTGGCATTCATTACAAAAGTAAAGATCATAGTCAGTAAATGCGCACACACATCGCATTGGAAAGTCATACATAAGCAAAGTACCCACAAGTTAATAATGTTTGTTATTCATTTATCTATCTTTATGTGATGAGAATCCAAGAGAACAATCAAGTCAAAAGTCAACGACTACATTGAATTGAACCTCGTTGTCCAGTTCGATGCGCTAACAAAATCTTGAAACTTTATTTCAGTTAGTGCACCACTTGTTAGTGTACCCAAATGGATCTTACGAGAAAGAAACGACAAACGGAAACGAACAAAAATAAAACAACTGCAAGCACAAACTTCAACTCTACTGAAATAGTGTAAGCAAAGGCGCAAAGTTTGAAGTTTTACTAGTCAATAACATACAGCCAAGTTTTAATTGGCAATGGCGTACGAAATAATTAAATATCGGTCTCCAACGTGTCTTTTCAGTTAAATTCAATTCAACGCTGCCGATAATTGAATCTTGAGTTAATTATGATTAAGTCCCTATTCATGTTTAAAAATCGTGTTCAGCCCTTGTCAGAAAAAGCAAGTTTTAAGGACCCGATTTTTCATACCACTTCATCGATCTGTGGTACCACTACTTTGTTCCGTAATACCACTTCTTTGTTATGCAGTACCACATAATTGCTTTGCAGTACCACTTAATTGTTCTGCAGTACCACTTCATTTTCCTGCGGTAAAAATGAAGTGGTACTGCAGAACAAAAGAAGTGGTATTGAACAATTATGTGGTACAGCGGAACAAAGAAGTGGTACTACAGAACAAAGAAGTGGTACCACAGACCGATGAAGTGGTATGAAAAATCGGGTCCTTAAAACTAATTGCTTTTTCTGACAGGGGCTGAACACGATTTTTAAAGTTGAATGGGGGCTGAATTGTAAAGGTCTCTTGAATCTTCCCCTTCTACTTCTAATCATGGTATGTTTTATGTTATGGTATGTAATTCAGCTTTTAAAGAATGTTGATTACCTTCTGTCGTGAAGTTCAAACTCGGATTTATTCAACTCTTTTCTTTTCAACTTGAACCAAAAGATACAATCGAATTAGAAATAGAAAGAATACATTAGCAGCCATTTTCCCAAATAAAAAATAAAAATAAAAATCCAATCTTTAACGAGTTATTATACTCAAGCAAAAACATGCTCCTCCGCATACATCTGATCAACCCAATCGCCACCATCACCAAAAGTCGAGTTTCTAACAAGCGAATCAACCCAAGAAACGTCAGGCTCGTTTGCAGCAGCCACCATCGACGAGGGCAATTTGGTCAATTCACCGCTCCTCAAACCAAAAGACGAAGACTTCCTAAGCTTGCTAGCATCCTCGTGCCCATTAAATCCCCAGTCTACCCTCCCCTCGGGCAAACCCCACTCCCCAAACTTCGACGAGCCCAAAGGCATCGTCGATCGATAACCTCCTCCAACTGCAGACCTCTCGACGAAACTCTGACTCCTCTTAGCAAACGCAGACGAGCGCGAGTTCATTACAGCTTGAGCCACAGCAGCCGAAGAGTCGAACCCAACTGCACTCGGCTTTCTTACGGGCGAGGAAGAGTGGTTCGAAGGGTAGCTCGCCCTAAGCTGATTCATATTCTGCATTAGCTGAATCCCAGTTGGAGACTGAAGCTGTAGCTGAGACAAGCTTGCGTAGGGAGAGGAAAGATTCGCCATTTCGTCCACCATTTGCGTCCTTATCTTCTCAAGGTTAAGAACGTCCAGTTCCATGTCTCGGGCGCTCAGAGTCGCCTGAAGTCTGCTTCTATGGCTGGATTTGTTCTGCCACGTAGGAGGAGACGAAGCTGCTGCTATGGTGGGAGACATTGGCGGGGTCGAAGCCATCATCATCAGCGAAGGCGAGCCAAGTTTCAAAGGGCTCAGACTACTCATGTCTAGAGAAATGCCCGACGTTGATTTAGGAGAGGGCAGGCCCGAGCCCGTCGAAGCGTAAACGGGCCTAAGCTCTTCGGGCTTGTGGGCGAAGAAGCAGACCTTCCTAGTACAGCCCGTCTCGTCCTTGCACAGACGGGTTCGATACTGGGCTGGGTGGAGCCAAGATTCGAACACGCCGTGTGCGAAATCGCAGGAATCCCCTTTATTACAGCTGCCTTTCTTGAATTCAGGGCAAGGCACGCAGGTGTAGCTGTACTTCCTAGGATCTCTTCGCCTGGCGTTTTCGCCGGGGTGGACGAATGGGCACTCAGTCCAATCGTGGGAGTAAGCCCTAGAGCAGGGCTTGACCTTGAAAGTGTACATTCTGAATTCGTCCGTCATGTAAACGCCAACGTTTATATCGGGCAAAGGCACGTCGATGGTGGGCTGATAGTCCTTGGCAGATTTGGGGGTTTTGATCGCTTCTTCCTCGGCGTAATCTTGCTTGAGGTGGTGAGAGTAGAGATCATCGTAGTCGGCTCCACTGAGCATCATCTCTAAGGTCTTTCTCTTTAAGCTCGTCGAGGGTTTAATGGAAGGAGCGATTAAATCGATGGGCTTCTTACCAGCCACGTCGACGGCGTTCACCTCGGCGGAGGCTTCTAGAAGGATTCTGACAACCTCGAGGCAGGACCAAGAGCCTCCCGCGGCGGCGCAGTGAAGAGGGGTGGCTCGGTCAGAGCCGCAGGCTCGGTTGACGTCGACCCTTTTGGTTCGTACGAGGTATTGCAAGACATCCGTGCTTCCGTACAGAGAAGCGATCATTATTGGGGTTCTTTGTTCGTAGCCCATCTTCTTCGAGCCGAAGCTTCTTCCGTACCAAAGGCTTGCTTCGTCGGCGTCGCAGCCCAGCTCTTCGACTTGGCGTATGAAGGCTTTTAGATCGTCTGTGGCGGCTAATTCGAGGAGATTTGAGGTGGGTTTGTCGTGAGAGATTATCACTTGCTTGTCTTGGTGGTGACATAGAGAATCCATCTTGCAAGGATTGGCTTTGGATTTTGAACCACTGCACATATCCCTGAAGGGTGAAAAGACAAGAAAAGAACGAATAAAGATTGGGTTTTTATTTGCTTAACGTTAATGATAAGCTCGATGTTTTCTTTAACTTGTATATATCGATGGAATCGATACAACAGTTGTATCAATCTGTCTGGGCTGCGTTAATAAAAAGAATTTATTCTTATTTCTCTCTCTCTCTCTCAGAAATCAATGACTACTCAACCCAGCACAAAGCCAGGTTGTCAAAGAAGCAGTTTTTGAAAGAAGTCATTTTTTTCGCCTTAAACAAAGAAAATTAGCTAAAGAAAAACCCAGTCAATGAGCTGAAATCGTCAAAACAAGCATCAAGGAAGTTGAAGGCAACGGAAAAGGCAGATCTTTGACAGAGAAAATAACAAAACTCGTAATAAAAAGAAAGCCTTTTTAACAAGAAGAATTGAAGACCGTAATCAACATATCAAAACACGCTTAGATCAGAACCCACAAGCGATGAGCTCTGTAAAATCTCGGAAAATCCAGTAAAATTGGGCGAAATGATAGAACAAGAAAGATTAGGAAAACGTACCTATTATTTATTAGACGATAATCTTTTCTTCGATATGGTTCTTGATCAGAAGAGTAGCAATTCTAGTTGTGTGGATTATATTCGACAACGAGCGCACTAGTTTCTGGAAAACATAGTCTTTAGAGGCGTTTGTATATATAGTGAACAACATAAAGCTCCGAGTGAGACGAAGCAAGGAGGAAGGCGTGACTTTTCTTCTTGCGAATGGGCAATTTTATTTACATACTATTAAATTGCTATCCTTTTTTCTGTTTTTTCTTGAAATTGTAGTCAAAGTCAAATCAACAAGGCTTTCGGGGTCCACCTCGCACCATCTTCGTGTCTCACTGGTACGACTTTTCAAAACCCAAAATGCAAATGCAGATCAAACCAAATTCAAATGAAATGTAAATGGAAATTGAATAAATGGATGAAGATCAAATCAAGCAAAGAGCTTTAGGACACCTGTCCCACTGTTTTATAATAATATAATAGCAAAATAATTATCAAAACGCGCCATAACGCGCATTTTCAGTCACGTGTAGGATTTCCTTTTTCTTTATGCTGGGAATCTTTAAGATAAAAATCTCGAGCAAGCGTGTGATTATAATATAGCAATAGCTGTGCTCCCCCTTTTTAAATGTTTATTACATACTAAATTAAATATGATAGAGATTATCTAGGGGAAAAAGGAGAGGATAAAGGAACCATATCAAAGACCAAACCAAATAGAGCAGCCACTCGTCCCGGCAACTTTATCTCCATCCACTTGCGTTATTATCAATTGATTAGTTCTCTCACGTTTTTCTTTTATTATTTATTAATGTTAGTTAATCATTTCATATTCCTTGATGCTCCTTCTTATTTGACTGGCCCACAATTGACGTATGTTGGGCCGAATAAGGCAACTTATGGGCCTTAAATATTAAAATCAGCCCAATATGGACTACACGATATCAGTCACCTTTTCTTTAGGGTCTCTACATATTTCGCCGAGTTCTTAGAGACTATACAGCAGAAGAAAATGGCTAATGCGAAGCAAGAATTGGATCAAAACTGCAAAAATTCTTCACAAATGCTACAGATTTTTCGATCATGTTCCCAACATCAGCTTTAAGAGCTCATGCAAATTCAGATTTCAAAGAAATTTCGAAGAAGCAATGCAGTAATTCGATTGCGCGTCATTCATCATCATCGTCATATCTACACACAATCAGAAGGAAAAAACTGCAGTGCGATGAAAAACCTCGGCGATTGATCCTTTTAGTAGAGCCACCGTCTTCGTCGAGCTGAGAGGGAGAAATCAGAAACAAATTCAATCTTCTTCTCGCGGACGCTTAGAACCGCTGAGTTGTTGATGCTGCTGCTTAGGCATCTTCGAGGCTATGTCGGCGTAAATCGCGATGGCTCTCTTGACGTTTTCGTTGATTTCGTTGATCAGCGACACGTTCCTCTTCATGTTCTCAGGCAGCAGCGAATGGTGGTTCAGATTCACCTGAGCGATTAGGGTTCTGTTGCGATCGAGTATCATCTGAACTCGCTGGAAGCTGTCGCCGAAGAGGCTCGCCAGTGCTGGGTCCACGGAGCATGCCAAGGTAGCGGCGGCGGAAGCAGCGTACAGATCGTCGACGGACGACGGCGGTGGGGCAGTGGGCGGCGGTGGAGGCTCATCAAGGTGACGATTGGCGCCGCCGGAACCTGAGGCTCCTTCCATTTGTTTTTGCGCGCGCGGTTGTTTGATATTAATGGTGACGAATCTGAGGAAGAAGAAGAAGAAGAAGAAGATACTGAGTGGGTGGGGTTTTATCGAGGTTAGTGGAGCGTGGAGTCACGCGCTACCCGGTTTATTTGTTTCATCAGAATTGACTCTGTGTTAGTTTTATTTTGATAACTGATTTATCTCTCGGCAAATCATCCAAAATCTCTTTAAATAATTTTGTTTAGCTAACGTGGCAATATCTGACCTTGTGACGACGTCGTTTGCTCTTCGAACTTGGCAAATATAACTATTATAATATTCATCTTTGGCGATGATCATTCGGATCATGTAGTATTTTTGTTCTGATCTTGAGTTTCGTTACGAGTAAGATTCGAATTTAACGTTAGATATGGTTCATTCATGCAAAATCAAATACCACTGTGATTCTTGAACCATCTGGTTAGTACCATCGAGACTGTGATAATATAATAGTATAGATGATATCCGTTGCAGAATATATAGGCTTCTCCTTGGGGATTTTGACTAACTAGGTCATGAAAATAGAATGACAACGTCTATATAGAGTAGTAACTGACAAGATGTTCTTTCTTCTTCAACAAGCTGAAATTTTACAACTACCGTTAGGCTAGAAACAAAAACTGAAACTCAAAAGGTGAAACAAGAAAAGGCTCAATTTGATAAAAAAAAGTTGAATCTATTCCCAGCCCGTAGGAGTAATGGCAGCATCGGCTGGAGCCGCCGTAGGCGGGGGAACAGCTGCATCCCATCCATCACCACCTTCAACCACCAATTTCAACAGACATATTTAAAATTCGATGGGTGTAAAAAGATCAAAAGGTAGATAACAAAATGGAAGCAAGAATTTGCAGATATGTTTAACAACCGATTGTCAAGATTTTATCCATCTGCAAAACTATAATGCAAAGTGATAACAAAACAGAGCAGAAAGCACATGAGATACTAACCTGCATCTGCACTCCAACCACCTGAGGCTGGAGCAGCAGAACCGGCCACCTCAGGGGCCCACTGGGCGTCCGGTATTTGGCTACTCGACCAATCAGCAGCACCGCCAATGGCACCAGCAGAGAAGTCGGCATATTCGGGGAGGGCAGGGACTTCATCATCTTGTTGTTCCTTAGCCTCCTCGGGTTCTCTGTAGAAAAACAGATCAACCTACAAACAAAAAACAAGAGAGAGTGAAACGTCAATAAAACGAAGTTAGAAACTCAAAATGCCCAATCAGAGGATACGTAACAAGTCTTTCTTTTATACCATGATATCCCATTTGTGCCCTGGCGCCACGACGCCGCGCATCTGTAGAACCATCCTAGCCAAGAGCCAGAAAAGGCAAGCAATGCTGTGCTTCCCCTTGTTATTGGCTGGGATGCCAATATCCACGTAGCGCATGGGCGAATCAGTGTCGCAAAAGGCAATGGTGGGGATGTTGTACAATGCAGCTTCCTTGATGGGCTGTTTGTTAACCAACCACAAATCAAAAGGTATCGATTCTTTCCATCAAAGCCCTCGAAATCACCTGGCGAACAAAATTAGTGGTGATTGATGTAATTAAATTACCTGATGATCGGTTCTTGGGTCAGTGAGAATAAGAAGCCTAGGCTCGCTGAAAGAAGTCTGAAGCTGGTTTGTGAACGTCCCAGGCGTGTGACGCCCAGCAATCGCATGGGCGCCGGTGTACTGTGCAAACTTCAACACTGCTCTCTGACCGTACGGTCAGGCAGATTGGACGATGATGTCTGAGGGTTTTCGATGGCAACAATCACACGGGCAGCCATTTGAAGCTTATCCCATGTCTTCCCGAGATTGATTATGTAGATTCCTGACCAGTGGTGAAACAGAAAGTAGATTCTGAACGACGACAGTACGATTTTAAACTGAGAGTTTCGATTTCTAAGCCGAAAACAGGTACTTTTCGAAGAGGCTGACAAGTTTAACATCAAAATCTCATAGATGAAGGTGTGGCTTACCATCATTCCGACGCTTAAAGACGTAACGATCCATCTGAAAATCGCAATTCTTAGTTCCGAGGTGCACTTCGGCCGCCAACATCATTTGTATGTCAGCCTCTTTCGTCGACAATGTTCCCGCCATCTTTCTAACCAATCCGATTCGTAGAGTGATAATCTCAGCTTCGTTTTGTAGTGAGCTTTCGATTCGAGGCAAGTCCTCTTCTGTCCTGTGCAACGTCGTCTATCTGTTTAGGGTTTTGTCAGTTTATGCGGATTTGAGCTTCATCATATCAATGGGCTCGTCAGGCCCAATAAGGCCCATTAAAGAAGAAAAATGCTTCAAGAAAGGCCCATTGAGAGTAAAATCAGAAGCTAGGTAGAACAGATTATTACATCATCAATGAATATTTAAGGAAATAAAGACAGACAAATACTATCAATATTTCCATTGTTTAATAATGAAGGATTGATGAAATGGTCGACGTTAAACACGTAGCCAAGCAAGAAGGTCCACCAAGGAAAAAGCTTGCACATTTACACGCATCATCTGCGACATATCATCCTTCAGTGTAGTTCCAGGTGAAGCTCAGCTTACATTCATCAAATCCAAAGGTACTGTCTCTTTTTATTTTCGTTGTTATTTTAATTATTATTTTAAGCGCCTGCCGTCTGATCTTAGCTTTGATGTTATCCTTTTCTTTACGTCTAATCTACTTGGAACTTCTTGGACCACACGATCGTCAAGTGGCCATGTTTTGTTTTCTTGAGCAATAGTTTGTCTGAATAATTTCATTTTCGTTGTTCTTAATTGTGCGCGGAAAAGATGGGTAGAGTGTTTGTTGTGACTCTTGAAGGAAAGATCTACAGTTGCAAGCACTGTGGGACTCATCTTGCTGTAGCTGAGGACGTCGTCTCAAAGGTTTATGCTTTTTCTTTGCTTGCTAGTTGACTTTTCCATTCTTGGTGATTGTAGTCGATGATTTCAAGGGGATTTTAATTTGGGAAATGCCCCTTCGAATGATAGTATACTAGTATAATCTGATCAAGATTTGGATTTTTGGATATCAAAATTGAATGAAAAAGGCCGAATCTTGGCTTAGATGGCTTCCTTCATATCAGGTGTGTGTTCACTTGGGTTGCATAAGATTGAGTTGCTTGATGTACTATTTTTTACCTTTGTGATTGATGATATCCTTCAGAAATATTTTCTCTTTTCCTAATTTTTCGTGGTCTCACGGTTATTACTTGCTTCCTTCAGTCTTTCCAATCCAGGCATGGGAAGGCTTACCTCTTCAATAAGGTGTAAGTTTTCCATTACATTTCGCTGTGAATTCTTAAAACAGGTATCGATTTGCACTTCAGATCACATCTTGCCATAACGTTGCAATGCTTTGCAGTGCTAATGTGACTCTTGGGGAAAAAGAGGACAGAATGATGATGACTGGATTGCACACTGTGGTGGATGTCTTCTGTGTTCGGTGTGGTGCGATTCTCGGATGGAAATATGTAAGAAAAAAAAACACACACACACTTAGGACACGAAACACACTACCTTCCCTTTTTTCTTTCTGAAAATATCTGTGACTCTGTATTAGTAGTAGTTCATTTATCGTTTTCTACATACAGGAGTTCGCTCATGAAAAGGGTCAGAAGTACAAAGAAGGCAAATCTGTTCTTGAGAGGTCTGTCTTTCCATGTATTTCTGGCACACACACACACACATATATTATAGATAAGGTGGATGCTAATCATTTTGAGATTTATGAAACAGATACAACATTTCTGGGCCAGATGGGAGTAGTTATTGGCCATTAATCCATGGAGCTCATCATCACAACGTAGGAGGAGGAGCTAGCGATGCTGATGATGCTTGACTCACTCCAATGTTGTTAACAACAATGCCACTCCAATTGTACATAAAACCAAATCAGCAAAACCAATTGATGCTATATCAACTGCTGTGTTAATAATCATTTGTTCTTCATTTCTTGTTTGCTTTCTCTCTCGAAAATGAAGATTCCCACTTGCCTTTGGACCTTTTTAGTGTTCGTTTCAAAACTTACATAAAGTGATACTGCAGTTTGATTTGAAGACAGACACATTATTTGAATCTCCCAAATGCAAACTAATAGCAACTTTACGCATTTTATGTATCATCCCACACAAGACACGATATAGAAGACGATCTCGACTGTGGTAATTAAAGTGGCTTCATAAATTCCAGCTAGTTGTTTGAGGCCCTCATATGTGAGGTGCGGCATAAACATCATCCAAGAGAGTAAACCATATGCTTGGAGAGTTCCGTGCCCACAGCTCTCTGATACTTTCCTAACTGACCTTCCAGCAAATTCCTTTGATTGGGATCAAATGCGTGTTTTATGTCCTTCAAGAAAAAGTAGAGATACAACCGTGAAAACAGTTTGATCGACCTATGTTATACCGTTACAATCGTGCAGTTTACTCAAGGAAGAATGGATGCTTCGTTCAATTGGTAATTACTAAAACACACACTCACTAAGAAAGAGATTGTTGAAAAATCCGGGATACCTTGTATCTCATACGAACTTCCTTCACTCCGATCATGATATCACCAAGATCGGCATCTTCGAAGCTTATTGTGTCAGCATCTTCTGAGTCTGATGCTGTATCAGAATCTTCAGTGTCAACTCCGCTCATATTCTCATCAACAAAAACATCATTTGTGGACTCCATGGTAGAATCATGTTGTTGATCATGCATATGGTCATCGAGTGAAGCTGTTTGAGGCAACGATTCTCCATTTTGCAGATTGGCAAAATCAGATAAAATAACATATTTTTTCCTATCCAGCAATGGCTTTGCAATACCATAAGAGACCCACCTGCACAAAACAATATGATGAACTAATGCAATCAATATAGAGCCTGAAAGCAAATTTAATTCGATCTGAAGACAGTTACCATAACAGCACATAACTTATAAACGTATATTATGCTGATTATTGATGACCTAGTGTCGATCAATGAGAGTCTGGTTCCTATTAGGAATCTTAAGTCCCACTCCAGAGAAGGCTTCTGATGTCAATTTTAAATCCATTAAAGAACCTACTTGTTCTTGACAATTAAAAGAGAAAGCTTCTGACTGCCATTCTAGATCGTAAAAGGAGAGGATAAAGCAGCAACAAGCTACCTTTGATTTACGTTGATCCTAAAAATAGTTATGATATTAAGAAGACATATTTAAAAGCATAATTCTAAGTAAAACTTACTCGTAGCGCTGAGGGCAGAGAAGCTCAGAAGGTCGATAAGCAGCCTTGTATCTCATTTTACTGCATGAGTGAATGTAGTATCCAAGATAATAGTACTCGAGACTTGGGCAACGTCTTTGGGTGTCACTAACCCATCTAATTTCTTCTAAAGCAGAATACTTGCCAAGCGACAGAAATGCAAAATCTGGGTCCCAAAATAAATACTTACTAGACAAACACTTTGGCAATACATCAATAACACCCACAGCAATCAGCTTCCCATCTACCACATACTGCTGATGGAAAGAGCCAAACCCACAAGGAGGAACTGCATTACTATCACCCGGCGGAATATACACCAAAGGCGAATCAACCAAAAATCTTCTGTATGACCTCTCCGATACATGGTCAGGTGTGTCGTTATGCACTATAAGCTGATACCTTTTATACAAGGAGTATTCTTCAGAGTCGAAGCTAGACCTGTTTAGACGAATCTCAATGGTCCGCCGTTGGGTATCACTGCCCCCACTGTTTGTCTTTAAACTCCTGTCATTACCACCTTTAGCTGAACCGGATAGTTTTGAGGTCCTATCTTTTACTGTTTCCACAGAATTTGCTTGCTTTTTGGTACAGAAAAAATTTATATGCCCATTGCAAGCACGGACTGACATAGCATATGATTCTGAAAGATGCTTCAAGTCCCTTGCTAACATGTTGGCAATCATCTGAGGAGATAGCTCACTTGAGTCTGCATCGCCCATTAAACCAGGACTGGATACTTTACTGTGCTCGCAATGACTGTTCGATCGTCTGAGGATGGCTGAGATCTGGAATGCGATACTGGAGGAGAAGACGAGTTCTTCTGATTCTTTTGCTTCCAAATTCCTTTTAGATGGTGGGACTTTTTTTAACAAAGCCTTTGGCAACTGAATCTCAGAAGATAATTTCCCAGTTTCTATCAGGCTTTGTATAATTTTGCCAATCTGCTCGGACACGATACGCATAAACTCTTCGGCTTGGTCCTTATCTTCATGATCACCACCTGAAGAATCCATTGCATCTGAATTTTGTGCGATGGTGCTTGATGTTGCAGATGTATTTGGATAATCAATTATCTTGTCTGTCTTGTTCACATCTACTAGGCCCTCTAAAAACCTACAAAGATTGATCATGGTCTAATTAGTTACCGGAAATTTCTCAATCTAGGGCATGTTCGTTGCGATACATAGCATAGCACCATACTAAAAGGAGTTGCCTAACCTTAAAAAGACTAACAAACTAAACAAATACCAAGGGGAAACAAACAACATAAAGACACTCAGCAATTGGAATATTTTAATAAAATTAAAACCATGGAATACTGCAGTATACTGAAATAAAGCATACCTTTGCATTCGTTTGTAGACTCGAGTTTGTTCTTTCGTGCGAACAAATTCTCTTGCTTTTAGGCGAATAGTATATGCAGGACAGCATGATTTCTCCATGTCAGGTTTGTACAAGTAACAGCCGGATCTTCTCCAACCTCTATCAAGGAGAGCTACACGGGAGAAAACTCGTAAAATCACACTTTATTGAAGATAAATTCTCTAGTAAAGGGAGGACAGATAATTTTGATCTGCTACTGAAATATCTATAGCTATGTACAACCATTCCAAGATAGGTAAGCACTTGAAGCCAGACAACTAACCTTGATAGTCATAAACCGTCAAACTATGAGCCCACAGCCCTAAAACAAAAAAAAAAGTTACAGACACATTATTCGTGCAAGCATATCTTATTAAAACAAAAGAACAATCACAATTCTGTCATAAAAACTAAATGCAGGATAAAAACGATTATGTAGCACGAAAAGCCTAATGGATTACTGAAGAAACGATCTACACGGCCAAGCTTAAATTTTTTTTATTTGTGATCGTTCAGACAACCAGAGCTCAAAACTAGACTTTTAATCAAATTTCGAGCAGCATTTCCCCCAAAAAGGAATAGATCAATACAAAAATAGAAAATGCAAACATATCAATAATCGCGCACCAAACCTCCAGTTTCCTGTCATCAAGACAGCAACGAACAGCGTCACTCTATCAGTGACTGAGCTCAGAACAAAACAAAATCAATGGCTTAAATCGAAATTGTGATCGTACATAAACCACAACGTCTATCAACGACATACCCTGCGAGACGCTCGTGCGCGATTCTGATTTGCAGTAACCGCACTTGCTTCTTTGGCGTCCGACGTCGATCACAAGGCTCTCGGCTCTTCCGCTGCTAGTACTCGCCTCGCTTCGCTTCTTCTTCCCATCCGCCATCACCTATATTTCCCGCAGATCGCTTCCTAGAACTCAAGGGTTGACAATTTTCTGTAAATTCTTCTTTCACGAAGTATAATTATGTTCCGATGCTCCAAATGATTGCGCTTAGCTCAGCTGGGATTATTCCATTGGAGAACTCAACGCTTTGAATAAATAACGCAAGCAAGCAATTGGACTGTCTCAATTCAGAATTTCAGGTGCGAAGCTTAGACCACTGTAATGGATAAACAATGGGCTCAATCTCACAAGTGTAAATAAGATGAGCTTATCATCAATAATTTTCAGCCCACATAAGAAATCTTATCTCATAGCCCAAATATATATGTGCAATTGGTGGACATTTTTTTACCCATGAAACATAAATAACGCGTAGTAACTTCTTTATAATTATTCTCGATGAATTTTGACAATTGATGTATAATCACGTATCGTTGGCATTGATTGTGTCTTTGGACGGAATGTGATCTGATGCCGTGGCAGATCTTTTATATGCACTAATGTATTCTACGTGTTTTCCAGAATATAATAGAATAGAATAAAATAAAATTGGTGGGAGGGATTGTTAAATGACCGCTTTTCTTAAAAGTTAACCCTGAAGTGAGTGGGTGGTCGAGAGGATTCGTACTCGGGACCTGCAGGTCCCTAAGCTTAAACTTGTCACGATAGTCGTAGAGAACATCGTTCATTAGATTGCAAAAGGTGGCCGGGGCGTTAGTGAGCCCAAACGGCATTACAAGGAATTCAAAAGAACCGTAGCGAGTGACACAAGTAGTCTTGGCCTCATCGCCTTCGGCTATCCTCACTTGCCAATACCCGGAGCGGAGATCGAGCTTGGAGAAGAAGCGGGCCTTGGTGAGCTTGTCGAACAAGTCCAATGAGTTGGGGATGTGGTACTTGTTTTTGACCGTCACCTTGTTCAAGGCGCGGTAGTCGACGCAAAATCGGAGGCTCCCATCCTTTTTCTTCTGAAAAAGCACCGGCGATCCAAAGGGCGCCTTAGAGGGGCGAATCAGGCCGGCGTCGAGCAGCTCGTCTAACTGCTTCCTAAGCTCTTCAAGCTCCTTTGGGTGCATACGGTATGGCGCCATGGCGGGTGGACGGGCGCCAGGCTCCAGCTCGATGGTATGGTCCGTGGGCCTACGTGGGGGCAGCTGCCGTGGCAGCTCGGCCGGCATCAGCGCGTCGTAACGCGCGAGCACTTGCTGGATCTCGGCGGGAGGCTGCGGCTGAGGTGGGGCCGGCACTTTTTCGACCGGTCGAACCAAGGCGAGGTAGGTCGGCTCGCCGCGCGTCAGGCCCTTCTTCAGCTGAAGGGCTGAGCAAGATGCCTCGTAATCCGTCGGCTGATCCTCCACGTGGTAGTGGCCCTGGATGAAGCCGGGTTGGAACTCGTCCGCAATGAGGAGGCCACTGAGGTGCGGCATCGGGCTTGCCTTGGCCGACGTCAATACTCCATGCCAAGGATGATCTCGAAATCGCTGAGGGGCATGGTGATGAACTCCTGAATGTCCAAGTAATGGCCAACTCTAATGGTGGCCGAGGTCTTGCCCGATATGGATTGAAGTTGGTTCACCATCTTCACCTCCGACTCGTACGGCCAGATCTTCAACCCAAGGTTCCACGCCGTCCCGATGCCCATGAAATTATGGGTGGCCCCCGAATCCACCATCGCCATCACCTGTTGGTTACCGATGTAACACGGGACATGCATTAGCTTATTCTTACCTCCCCGGCCTTCTTGGAGCGCCGTTAGGAGTTGAAGCTGATTGGTCTGCGCGGCCTCCTTGTCCTTCTCGCCGCTAGTGGACGGGGCCGATTTCTGCAGTTGGTTGGCCACCGAGTAGACGGCCGACTTGTGCTGGCATTGGAACCAACGGTGTGGGCCGCCGCAAAGCTGGCATCCGCTCTTCTTTCCTTGGTTATTGGCGGGTGGCTTGTTGGACTGTGGCTGTGAGGGGTTCTTGCCGGGCTGTTGGGCTTGCTTGCCCTTGCCTTTGTTCTTGCCGCCGCGGTTTCCGCGTTTCTGCTCGCCCTTGTTGGCCGCGGGCGCGCTAGGGGCGGTGGCGGCAGCCTGTGGGCGCGGGATGTCGCGCAGCCGCTCGGCCTCGGCGAAGGCCGTCTGAATGTCCGTCAAGTTGCGGCACGCCAGCTCAGTTTGCGCCCACGGGGACAGCCCGTCCAAGAAGTTGTACACCTTATCGGCCTCCGACATATCCTTCACATCAAGCATTAGAAGATGGAACTTCTTAACATAGTCGTGAATAGAACCCGTTTGCTTGAGCTTTCGGAGGGCGTCCCGGGCATGCCAAGCGCTGTGTTGGGGCAGAAAGTGCGCTTCAAGCTCGGCCTTGAGCTCGGCCCAAGTATTGATGCGCGCCTGCTCGTTATCACGGGCCTCGCGCTTGCGGGTTCTCCACCATAGCTTCGCGTCATCGATAAGGTAGCGAGCACACACAACAACTTGCTCGCTTTCAGCCACATGGGCTTCCTCAAAATACTCCTCCATATCTTTGAGGAAATTGCCGAGTTCCTTGGCCTCGCGCGCGCCATTGTAAGTCTCGGGCTCGGGCACTTTGGGGCGTGGGGCGGATCTACCTTCGGACTGGGAGACGAGGCGGCGCAGCATCCGCAGCTCAGCCGTCATCTCTTCGCGAAACTGGGCATTGGCCTCGGCCTCATCCTCAAACTTCTTGGCAAGATCGTCGAGGCGTTCTCCGTTGGTCTCGGACAGTTGCTCGAACTTCGTCGCAAGTTCTTCGACCACTGTGGCGCCGGTGTCTACAGCTTGGCGCACGGAGAGGAGCTGCTCCTCGAGCTCAGGGGGCACAAGGGCTTTGAGCGCGTCGACAGCCTGCTCAATGGCTGCGAACTTGCGCTCGAGTTCGCCGATGTGAGGGCGCAACGCGGTGTAAAACAGCGTGGACTGCTCCTCGGCTTGTACGGGATTGGTCTCACCTTCCATTGCGTGTAAAGAGTGCGGACTGTTTTTAGCGTAGCTACGAAAACGGGGCTGTGATACCAAACTTGTCACGACCTCGCTTTACTTAGAATTTTTTTTTGCTCAAAAGCGGGACTTGACCGGCCGGCAAAGGTATGGGCGAACCTTGCCGATAAGCCTAGACTCACACGCGGGTTTGCGGAATAAGGACACACAGAATTTACGGGAGAATCTCCCAACCCAACTGCTTTATTAATCGGGAATGTACACGTATAAGCTCTCTATCGTATACAAGCAAAGGACGAGCTACAAGCTACAAGTGCCTAAGCTAAGTGTGTGTTTGGATGGTGAAGACTTCCAGCTCAAACTTGTGGGCAAGGAGCTTCTTATATAGGCGCCAAGGAGGGGCAGCTCAAGGGTCTTCAAAATGTGGGCCGGCCGAGTTGGCCTATGGGGCGCGCTGACGGGCCGAGCGGGTTGGCCAGTCGCAGGGCCTGGCGCGGAATGATGGCCTGGGCTGGCCTTGCCTTGCTTGGATGGGTTTCCAGGTCTGGCAGGGTCTCTTCAGCTGCTTGGCCTGTGGCTGGGCTACTTTTTCTGGCGGGACAGGGTTGGCAGGCGCACTAGGCTGGCCGGCCAATGGGGGAGCTCCTTTTTCTGACACCAGTCAAGTCTTGGCAGGGACTTTCCAGCTTCCGTGTCAGGCCAGCTTTGAGAAGGCCTTTCGACTTCCGGCCAGGGACAAGCTGCCAGGTGGCAGCTTCACATATGGCCAAGGTGGCCAGGCGCGGGCCAAGCCGCGCGCACAAGTGCCGCGCGCGTAAGGGCCGCGCGCGCAAGTGCCGCGCGCGCGCGCGCACTGAGGCATCGTGCCGCGCGGGCGAGTCGCACGTTGAGGCTGCGTGCCGCGCACTGAGTGGGCAGGCTGCGCGCTGCGTGGGCGGGCCGCGCGCTGAGGCCGCGCGCATCTTGTTCGGACAGGTGCGGCGAGGTGGCCGAGAGGGTCAGGGCGCGCCATGGGCGGCGCGGCCGGCTGCCGGTGCGGCGCCGGGCCAGGTGCGGCTGGGACTAGCCGCCTGGCATGCGTTGACGGACGGTCAACGGTCAACGCTGGTCAACCCTCTAACATTTCTCCCCCGCCTGAATCGTCGACTCCCCCGTAGACGATCCCGGTGCTTGGGTTTTGAGGTAGGCATCCACCAAGGGCTGAAATTGGGCTAGGTCCTTACCGCGCTCCCATGACATGTCGGTGTCCGGGGCGTCTCGCCATTTGATGAGGAACTCAAGCCTCGTGTACGGAGGGGACCCTCGCCTCCTATGGGCAATGATCTTCTCGACGTCACGATTGAAGTGCTTGAGTGGCGCTGTGGGGATGCTCGGCTGTTGTTGACGTTCGGGGTCCTTGTCTTCGAAGAATTTCTTGAGGAAGCTCACGTGGAAGACCGGGTGCACACGGTACTTTGTTGGGAGCTTCAGGCGATAAGCCACGTTCCCAATGCGGCTCAAAACTTCGAAGGGGCCGTCGTATTTGGGCATCAAGCTGCGGGCAGCTTCGGCCGATGACCCTCTCCAAACTGTTTGGAGGCGCGGGTTTAGCTTGAGCCACACTTTCTCTCCGACGTCGAACTCAACGGGGCGATGGCCGCGATCGTAGTATTTCTTCATACGCCAACTGGCCTTAGCAAGGCTATCGCGGGCCTCGTCCCAAAGAAGCTGTCGTCCTCGCGCGAATTGGTACGCGGCGGGGCACTCTCCATCCGTACTCCGTAGCGTGAGTGCCTGCGGAGTGAGAGGCTGAAAACCGTAGACTACCTCGAACGGGCTTTTCTCGGTTGCGGACGACTTGTGAAGGTTGTAGCTGAACTGGGCCGAGTCGAGGAGCGCCGTCCAATTCCGTTGGCTAGACGAAATATAGTGGCGGAGGTACTCCTCGAGCAATTGGTTGGCTCGCTCGGACTGTCCGTCCGTTTGCGGGTGGTAGGCGGACGAGAACCTTAGCTTGGTTCCCAGCAAGCGGAAGAGCACAGTCCAAAAGCGTCCCGTGAAGCGAGCGTCTCGGTCGCTCACAATCTCCTCCGGCATTCCAAAATGCTTCACCACATTTCGGAAGAAAAGGTCCGCCGCAATTTCCACCGGGCACTCTTGCGGGGCGGGCATGAAAATAGCCATCTTAGAAAAACGATCAACTACAAAAATTGAAGTGTTACCGTCACTTTTGGGTAAGGTGGTGATGAAGTCCATGGTGATCGATCTCCACGGACTCGTCGGGACGGCCAAGGGCTGAAGGAGGCCGGCGGGCTTAGCGCGCTCCGGTTTATCGCGCTGGCACTTGATGCAAGTCCGGACGAACGCCTTCACGTCGTTCTCCATCTTCGGCCAATAGAACTTGCGCTCCAAAAGTGCTAGCATGCGGTTGACTCCGGGGTGGCCCGCCCATTCCGGCTCGTGATGCTCCTTAAGCAGTTCGGTGCGGAGCTTGCCGGACGGGACGTAGAAGCGGCCGCCGTGGGTGACTAGGAGCCCATTCTCCAGCCAATAGCGCTTGACGTGGCCGGACTCCACCTCCTCCTTGAGCTTCCGATAGGCAGCGTCATTTTCGGCCTCGCGCCTAAGTCGCGTGTCGAAGTTGCTCGTGGCCGAGCTAGAGGCTGCCAGGGCGT
This sequence comes from Craterostigma plantagineum, assembly GCA_027422505.1. Taxonomy (NCBI): domain Eukaryota; kingdom Viridiplantae; phylum Streptophyta; class Magnoliopsida; order Lamiales; family Linderniaceae; genus Craterostigma; species Craterostigma plantagineum. The sequence goes on along the minus strand of JAPQWV010000003.1, from coordinate 25,073,895 downwards.
TGAGGTGGGGCTTCCGGCTTAGCGCGTCCGCCACTTCGTTTTGCTTCCCGGGCCGATGGATCCAGTCGAAGACGAACTCCCCCAAGAACTCTTGCCATCGAGCTTGCTTGGGAGTGAGCTTCTTTTGGGTCTTGAAATACGTGTTGGCCACGTTGTCCGTCACGATCACGAACCGCGAGCCGAGAAGGTAGTGCCGCCAAGCTTCAAGGCAGTGAATGACTGCCGTCATTTCCTTCTCGTGGGTGGAGTAGCGGGTCTCGACGTCCTTCAATTTCCGTGACTCGTAGGCGACGGGGTGTCGGCCTTGCACAAGGACGCCGCCGATGGCCTTGCCCGAGGCATCGGTATGGACTTCAAAGGGCTCGTCGAAGTTGGGCAACTTCAAGACGGGTTCGCTAGCCAAGGCAGACTTAAGCTTCTCGAAAGCTTCCCGGCATGGCTCGCTCCAGTCCCACTTTGCATCCTTCTTGAAGAGATCCGTCAAAGGGGCGGCTAACTTGGAGTAGCCCTTGATGAAGCGCCGGTAGTAATTGGCTAGCCCGAGGAAAGAGCGTAACTCGCTCGCGTTGGATGGCTGCGGCCACTCCATGATGGCCTTGACTTTGGCTCCGTCCATCTTAATTTCCCCGTCCTCGATGATGTGGCCTAGAAAGGTGATCCTTGATTGGCCGAACTCGCACTTGTCGCGCCGCAAGTAGAGTTGGTTTGCGTGCAACTTTTGTGCAGTTGGTTGGCCACCGAGTAGACGGCCGACTTGTGCTGGCATTGGAACCAACGGTGTGGGCCGCCGCAAAGCTGGCATCCGCTCTTCTTTCCTTGGTTATTGGCGGGCGGCTTGTTGGACTGTGGCTGTGAGGGGTTCTTGCCGGGCTGTTGGGCTTGCTTGCCCTTGCCTTTGTTCTTGCCGCCGCGGTTTCCGCGTTTCTGCTCGCCCTTGTTGGCCGCGGGCGCGCTAGGGGCGGTGGCGGCAGCCTGTGGGCGCGGGATGTCGCGCAGCCGCTCGGCCTCGGCGAAGGCCGTCTGAATGTCCGTCAAGTTGCGGCGCGCCAGCTCAGTTTGCGCCCACGGGGACAGCCCGTCCAAGAAGTTGTAGACCTTATCGGCCTCCGACATATCCTTCACATCAAGCATTAGAAGATGGAACTTCTTAACATAGTCGTGAATCGAACCCGTTTGCTTGAGCTTTCGGAGGGCGTCCCGGGCATGCCAAGCGCTGTGTTGGGGCAGAAAGTGCGCTTCGAGCTCGGCCTTGAGCTCGGCCCAAGTATTGATGCGCGCCTGCTCGTTATCACGGGCCTCGCGCTTGCGGGTTCTCCACCATAGCTTCGCGTCATCGGTAAGGTAGCGAGCACACACAACTTGCTCGCTTTCAGCCACATGGGCTGCCTCAAAATACTCCTCGATATTAAGTGATCACTTTTCCTAAAAGGTTAACCTGCATTACTTTTTAAATTTATATAATTTATTTCCAACAGAAAATATTTAGTTACGTTTCATCCAAAACTACTTTAATTTTGTGTATCAGCGCAGTCAGCCAAATTTGTCACGTCTGTTATTCTTCTTCTCGCGCATTATGCATTGCATCTTACTGATCAATTTAATCATCAAATATATTTTATCAGAAAATATATATCCTATACCTATTAGATAGACCACTAGGACAATAATGTATAAAAAAATTGGCATATAGATAAGTCGGGTGCATTCTTAAAAGAATTATAATCGTGTAGAACTCGAGCAATGAATGACTATCAAAATGCCGACTTTTGATTTATTTTAATTGTGTGTTTTTCTATTCGTGTAGCGAATTCGATGCTTGCATTATATTTATACACGAATCATAAAATTATATTAAGTTAGGTCTAGGTTTATATATAAATAATTATGCCGCGGCGTTATTTTAATAAATTTGATAGAATTAATTTGAGAACGAATATTATGTCATGATCATTGACTTAATGCGCCATTGTTGGTAACAAAATACGTCGTAAGGCTTCACTCATTGTTCGTTTAACATTAAAAAGGATGCTTAACCACCATCTGATGCTTTTGCCTAACACATTATGCGACGTAATATTTATTGTTGTCCTAACTCCCAACTTGGAACATAATTTAATTATTCTATTTGACGGCACACACAAATATTGCTATAAAAATACCATACAGTACGTTATCTAATTTTGTTTGGACCTTATTTGTCAAAATTGATATAACTGCAGGCTTTTGCTGAATTTAGCTAATATTAATAAAAACTAATTTCACAAGACATTATAACATCTAAGTTATTAGAAGATACATGAATATTGATATAGGTGGTCTTACATTTCATGCAGGTTAATGTGTAATGTTTAGGTGCACAGAATATGTATTATCAAGAAAATTACGTATAGCGCATAGGTACCATGAATGTGCTTGATACTTAAAGCGACAAATCTATTATGACCAATTCATCAAAGTGCGCCTAATATAGGGCCATATATGAAATTAATATCTTTGAATTATGATAATCGATTTTTATTTGAATTTGGCTTTTCTTTTTAATTTGTTTATTGGAGTCCGTCCAAATTTATATCGAGGTGAGCTAGCCAGCCTAGATCATAGAGTGAAAATTAAATAATGTGGCATTATTATGTACAATGTATGTACCAAGGAAGTCATTATCAGTTGCAACGGATAACCCACAAACACTCATCACATCAACACATTTATATGGTTCTATTTAAATACGAATCTATCGGAAAAGTGGAACAAATCTATTGAATATTTTCGGTGGGACATATTACTATTTTGGGTTTTAGTTGTATGTCGCCTTGGTATTATTTTAAAATGCTCTAAAATTCTATGAAAAGGCCGATAATAAGAATAAATAATCATTTCTCTATCAATCCATTACGTGGACACAACAAAATTTTGGGTCCAAGAACGTAGACAGACGCAAGGATTGAAAATTGAACCACAATTAGTTTATTAATTGAGATCAGAAGAGCCAAAGGATCAATGGACCTATCATTGTAATGAGACGACGAAATGTTTTTAGTTAAATCTATTACAATGCAATTCCACTATTCTTGCAATTATCTTATAATTAAATAGGATGGCGCACGCCGACCAACACAAGTTTTGCTTAGTCATTCTAATTACACAACCGACCTTTTATTTGGACAACTAATAATCTTAAACTTAATCTAACTGGTAATCAGTTAAGTAATGTCAACTTGTCTTAAGTGGCAATAGGGTTTTATTAATAGTAATAGAATCGTGTAACCGAGTCAAATGTAATTTAAATAAATTAAATAAAACAGCCTTGATTTAGTATAAACGAGAGATTCCTAAAACCGACTTTGCCTAGGGATTAGAAGAGTGACAACCAGCTTACAGAATGTGAAAAGTCGGCGGTGATTCCATCGTATTCTCAAATTTTTATTTGTTTTTAATTACGTTGCAGTAAGTATATAGTTATCCTTGTTACATATAAAAAATTGACGTCTATAAGTTTATATAAATATATAGCCAGCTTGTTCATAATGATAAAAATATCATTTAATTCATTAAATGCGAAAATTTTGAGAGATTTTATGATCGTCGCATTTGGGTTGTAAGTTTAGATCTGTTTGTTGGATATCAAACTAAAGTATTAATGTACTTTACATAATTTATGATAAATTTAAGTAAAATTCATTTTGTTTTACTTGAAAGTTGAAGCTGCTTATGTAGATTTTTAATAACATTTGAAGGCCGTGTGCCATTTATGCTTGAAACTTAAGCCACGTCGGACACACACTCCACTATGTTCCTTAATCTCATCAAATTATCATATATTAATACAAATATATACATATATTCTATATAATATAAGTCCTCTCTAATCTGTCCCAAACGACAGACGAGACGAGCCTTTGGTTATGCTTGGAGCTTTCCTGATTTTATCCTTCTTGTAGAAACGTCTCCAATATATATTTTCCGCGGAATTATAATTCTTATATTTTGTCTAATATTTTGCTAGTAATATAGATCAATGTTGCCGTTTCTTAACCACAATATGTTGGCTTCGAAGTCATTTTTGTTGTCGCTATTAATACACGTGGTGAGTAAAAGTAATATCTTTTGAAAGATACGTCCCAAGTTCCACTCACGATTTAAAAAAAAAAATAAATTCGAATTTTCTAATTTATTCCGCACTCAGTCAACTCAATCAAAGCAAAACCCCACATTTTCATAAAAAAAGTATTATTCTTTCATGATTAACATTGATGAAAATCAAATGCATGAATCAACCCCACCGCCCCATCCGTATAAATACCACTCATAGCCCCACCATTCATTTTCACTCTCACTCGAAACACACCTCAGAAAAACATCACTCGATTTGAGACAGAGAACTTCAAAGAAAAGAAAAAAAATGGTGTCTCAATCTTTGTCGATCGTCTCCGAAGCTACAATTTTTCCATCAAAGAAATCAACTTTAACCCAATTAAAGCTCTCTGTTTCTGACCTCCCAATGTTGTCTTGCCACTACATTCAAAAGGGCTGTCTCTTCGCCGCGCCGCCTGTCCCCATCCACGAGCTCTTGCCGGCGCTCATGGATTCTCTGTCGGAAACTCTCGCCCACTTCCCGCCGCTCGCCGGCCGGTTAGTCACGGACGCGGAGGGGCACGTGCACATCGCGTGCAACGACGAGGGGGTCGATTTCATCCTCGCCGACGGAACCCACTTCCACGTGGGCGAGCTGATGGCTGGTGAAGACGACGGCGGCGACCTGCCTGAAGCCTTTCACAGCTTCTTTCCGCTCGATCGAACGGTAAGCTACGAGGGGCATTTTCGTCCCATACTCGCCGCGCAGGTGACGGAGCTGGCCGACGGAGTTTTCGTCGGGTTCGCCGTCAATCACGCCGTCTGCGACGGCACGTCATTTTGGAACTTCTTCAACAGCTTCGCCGAGGTGTGCCAAGGAGTGAAGGCGCTGTCCGTGGTTCCCGATTTCAGCCGTGATTCGATTCTGATTTCTCCGGCAGTTCTGAGCTTGCCGGAGGGTGGGCCGACGGTCACCTTCGGCGATGCGCCGGTGAGGGAGAGGATCTTCAGATTTAGCAGAGACAGTATACTGAAGCTCAAGAAAAGGGTCAACTGTAATAATAACGAACTCCTCGCCATCGTCAATTTCATCGACGATAATAAAGAAGATGATAACAGCAATAATAATGGCGAAGACGGTGGAATCAACGTGGCCGAGCTATTGGGGAAGATGAGCAACGACACGTGGCAATCCAACGCCAAGCCACAAACCCACCAAAACGGCAACCACAAAACTAGCAATAAAGAGATCTCATCATTCCAATCCCTATGCGCCCTACTGTGGCGTGCGGTCACGCGCGCAAGAAGCCTACCGCCTACCCAAACGACGACGTTCCGTATGGCCGTGAACTGCCGCCACCGCCTCGAGCCGAAGCTCAGCCCAACTTACTTCGGCAACGCGATTCAGAGCATACCCACCTTCGCCGCCGCGGGCGACGTCCTAAGCAACGACATAGCTTGGTGTGCGGTGGAACTGAACAAGAACGTGGCGGCCCACGATTACAACACGGTAAGAAGGTACGTTGAGGGTTGGGAGAGGGACCCACGGTGTTTCCCTTTGGGGAACTTCGACGGCGCAATGCTCACCATGGGAAGCAGTCCGAGGTTTCCTATGTACGAGAATGACCTGGGCTGGGGAAAGCCCGTGGCGGTTAGAAGCGGGCGGGCGAATAAGTTTGACGGGAAGATCTCGGCCTTTCCGGGTCGGGTCGGAGACGGCAGCGTGGAGTTGGAGGTGGTTTTGGCGCCGGAGACGATGGAGGGGATTTTGGCCGACGAAGAGTTTATGCAGTATGTGGACGACAAGTACTGTCATAGGTGTTGATTTGTGATTCCCATAGTTTCTTATTTCTTTTCCTTTGTACTTTGTCCCTCTCTGTTTTCCTATTTTTTGTATTATTGTTGGGGCTTTCGTGCTAATCTGATATGTGGCTAATTTGGGTAAAAAGATGGTTATGGCAGTTGCGAAGAGTTGAATTGCACAGACAAAGGATTGAATTAGTCAACGAAGTTCAGCGCGAGGACAAAATTGGTAATATGTTACACATGAACACGCATACTATTCTAATCCAATTCAAGATAATTAATTATATAGCGGAAATGTGCCTGCGTGTGGTGTTAATCATAAAATTAATTAATAGTGACCTTCAATGGACATGATTACGAACGAACGTAGTGGGCTTTTTTTTATCGCCTGTTTCAGATAAACATGATTATCATGTGGCATCACAGGTCACAATAACAATATGTGAAGCATATACTTTTGGGGAAGAAAGTGCTTTTTGTCTCCATTAACTTCAGGATATTAACCACGACAGTAAACTACGTATGAAATGAAGGTTTTGTCTAAATCTCGCTCAAGTGGATATTGCCCAACTAGAGAGTAGTAGTAGTAGTAACTGATATCTATGTCAACAAGTTGAGCACTTGAGTGACCAACATACATCATTAAGTTTCATTGTTCAACTACCTGCAACTGTTGTTACAGCAACTGCCTTCGAATCTTCTGCTTGTTCATGTTCTTTGTTTAGGATCTACAAATTGTTAAGAAGTTGAATTGCTCTAAGTTACTTCATATAGAACGATGAGTAAAACTAAACGATCTTTTGATGGAATTTCGAAGTGAACAATGACTGAATACCACACCTTGTTATTGATTAGATTGTGGAGAGCAATCACGCTTCTGATAAGGGATGACAGGTATATGACCAACATCATATCGTTTGTTTTCACTGCAGAGTGAATGTACTTCAGAAAAAGATAGAATTGTATAACACAACAAATAATACGACTGGTGTCTTTTAAATGTTTCACCTGCAAAAGCTTTTACTAATTCAGTCACATTGAGGTTTGGGAGTAAGTTGAACACATCCTGCAGAAGTTATGTAAAAACTCGCTTTTTGGATGGCGTATCTAAAGGTTAATGCATTAGTTATAAAAAAGATACCTGGAGATGGTAGAGAATTTCATGATTCAGGGGAAGTTTCCCATCAATAACGAGATCGAGATAACTCCTTATCTCCTTAAGTCGTGCATCCAATCCCTTCAGAGCAGCAAGCTTTCCTGTCACCTAGGCAGCAAAAGTAGGTTAGGCAAACAAGCAATTGATAGGTATAGCTATTAAAGGGCCAGAAAAAAACCTCAGTTGCAAGTGTGCTGATGGTCGTGTCTTTCACATCCCTTAACAAATGTTCAACTCCTGTCATACGCAAATAAAAGATAATACAAATAGTAGATAAATGAAGCAAAAGACCCAAGCATATTCGGGTACAAGATACAGAAACCATATTTTACGACGCAAGGAAAAAAGAGTTGAAAGATATGAATTATGTAATAGAACAGCCCACCAATTTCTTCAACTTCATGAGCCGCAATTTCAGAAGGAACGTGCAAGAACACCTTCTGGCTTTTTTGAGTAGCATTCTGCATATCCATAGGTCATTTCATCATGTGGTAAAAAAGGATTTCTATTGAGTTCATATAAGATTACGTGCAGGAAACTTTCCTCTATATTATTAATTATCTATACCTCTTTTACTTCTTCAACAGCATAATAGGCTTTAGTAGGTAACCCAAGCTCGTTTGGTTGAACCTCAATAATAACCAACACGGGAGTAGGAACATAGCTGCAGTGAGAGGAAATGTTGGATAAGAATTGAGGATCAAAAGGTCATTAGTCAAGTAATGGAGAATAGAATGTTTTTCAGGATAAACAATCTTACTCATTGAAAAGGCGATGAATGTTTAGGTCATTCTCCCTAAGTTTTGGACCAGTACTGTACCAGCCAACGACATGTTCCTTAGCTGAAAGAATGAAACGATTATATTAACGAGCAATCTAAAATTTCGTCAAGCACTTAACAATCTATTAATGGCTAACCACATACCATTTATCCTCCGAAACATCGAAAACATGGATTCATGGTAGTTATGGTCAAGAAAAAAGATGCTAGGATCCCTGTCATCTTCTTCGAAGGGCACTGTTCATTTATAAATATACATTAGCAGAAACTCGTCATAAAAGCAACAAACACATACCAATTCCGAGACTAGGAAAACACCTCCAACAACTTGAAGTCTAAAACCAACCAAACCAATTTCTTAACAAATGAATCAATACATAACAGCAATGAGCTCGACCTAGTCAGTAACTACCGAGGTCAGTATAACTCACAAATTAGATTCAAATCAATCAATTCAAGCACCAGCAGTGAGTCTGACGAGATCTGAAACAAGAAAAACTCCTCAAAACACACCTGCATAGCTATTGGTGACGTCTACCGTTCCTTTAAACGAACTCCCGAGAAGAACACCAACCACGCGCTTCCTGGTGTCACGCGCCACCCGATTGTAATGGTCCACGACACTCAGAAGCACCAGCGGGTGAACCACCACTTTCTCGATCGGACGAGAAGACACCTGCTGCGACTTTATCACATCCATTTCACTCCCCCGAACTTCACCAATACAGTTTTCTCTAGAATGAATCTTTCAGCTGCAGTCCTTCGTTTTGTTTTCTTGCTTGTAAAGAAAGATAGAGATGAGAGAATTACATAAATAATGTCATTTTGAGAATGGAGTTACAAAACTAGTTAGAGTTTTAAACCTATTACAAAACTAATCTAACTTTTTTAATTTTAACTATTTTTATTTTCATTTTAACCACGAAAATAGTTAAAAATTATAAATTTTCACTATTGTTATCTTCAAATAGCACAATACTTGTTAAAAATTAAATTTTTACCCCAACTTTTAACTCTAATATATTAAAAATATATTACTTAAAGAAATAATCAAGAGAAAATAAAATTACTTGGCATGACTGTGACCTACTCCTTCCACGTGAGTTCGATATCTAGAGTTGTTAAAACGGGCCGCCGGGCCTGGCCGGCCTGTAGACCGCCAAACCCCACATTGGGCGGGCGGGCGCGGGTAAGCCCGTCGTCTAGCAGGCCTAGAAATTGAAGGCCCGCCACGCCCAGATAAAAAAAAAACATATTCAAAACAAAAAGAAATAATTCGAAAAAGAAAGAAAAGAACAACAAAAATTAAATATTTAAGTTCGAAATTAATTTTAATAAAATCTAATATTGTAATAATAATTTATTTATTTTATTAAAATTGAGTAAATTAAAAATCGGAGCTAAAAAATTCTAACATAGCTATATAATTTAATAGTATATCTATATTTAATAAAAATATTTTAATTATCAAACTCACGTGGAAAGAGTAGGTCACGGTCACGCCAAGTAATTTTATTTTTCTTTTGCTTATTTCTTAGGTAATATATTTTTAATATATTTGAGTAAAATAAGTTGGGGTAAAAATTTAATTATTAATAAGTGTTGTGCTATTTGAAGATAACAACAGTAAAATTTGTAATTTTAAGTATTTTCGTGGTTAAAATGAAAATAAAAATAGTTAAAATTAAAAAAAGTTGATTAATTTTGTAAAAAGTTTAAAAACTTAACTAGTTTTGTAATTCAATTCTCCAAAAAATATTATTTATGTAATTCTCTCGAGATAGTTGTGTTGTGTGTGATATGATTTGATAAAATGAATTGTTATTCGGCTACGAGAGCCCAATGGGCCTACGCGTTAGAAATTCCTTGATCTCTACTGCGCCATTATTCATTAATTAATTTAAGCATTTCTTTCGTATTTAATATGAAGGTGAAAGAAAAAAATACGTTGCTAGATTAGGACAGAAGAGACCATAAAGGGACAAACATATGAAACAAAAATCGAGATCATTAAATTCAAACATGTTTGATATTCAAAACGGGATGGATCTGACTAAATCAATTCAACACGCTATATTGCCCGCAAATTAATTAACAAATGGACTTTAGGAACATACGACATAGAATTCAAATCTTAATTAAATGCATTAGTTTCATAAGTTGAAACACAAAATACAGATTCGTGAACTGATTAAAGGAGAAAGCGAAAACATAAAATGAAAAAGAAAAAAAAATAAGAAATGAAAAAGCAACAGCTCCTTAATAACGTTCCTTGTGGTCCCTATTGTTACTGTGCAAACCTACGCCGAGTTATGACGTCATCACCGCCATGAAAGCTCTTCGCAGTACAATTTCATCTTTCCCGCATTGAAAACGCCGCCGTATATTCACCTCGCAGCTCAGTCGGCTCGAAGTGACTCGCTAAACGCCTGACAGTTTTTCCGCACCTTCGGAGAAAAGAGTATATCTACACGTAAATGACGACGATGAGGACGAGTCTTTTCAGCCGACGGACTATAAGGCAAGGAGCCTTGCAAGCCGTTAGATCGGCGAAGATTAAAGTGTTGCTGGCTTGCTGCATCGTTTTCGCGTTGATTGCTCTCGGCGGTCGTACGGCATCGTTCCTGAACTGGAGGCAGCGAACTGTTGCACTACGAAGATCGAGTGCCGACGGGTATTTTCTGAAATTTCGTAATATTATCTGATTGGTGTAAGATTCGCGGCCTTAATTCAGTTGCATTAATGACTACTTAGTTGTTTAAACTAGTTTATTAAATGCTTACCTTTCTTCATCAGTGGCATTCATGGAATTATAGGTGCTTAGTTACATCTGATCTGAACCGTGATGTATTGGAATTTCACTAGTTTGAGCTTAGTCTCATTATTACTTCTGTGAGAAGATTTGCTGGAAACCACAGACACACAAAGCCACTTACACAGAGAGGGAAATGAGTTTTCTATATGCACTTGATGCAATTACCTTCAGCTATTTAGCTGGATTTAACTTCTTTGTGTGTCAGCTTTCTAAGCTCTCGGTTGAATGTGAAACTTGATTGAATTATTTCGTATTCTGTTGATAGAGTGTATGAAATTATACATTGTTAAATTGATGAAATGAACATCTATCAATTAAGCATTCAACAAACCTGAGATGTAATTTTCGATTCTTTCGTAATACTGATGATATGTTGTACTTAACCCTAAACTTGTACAGGAAAGGATACACCCTGTTGATTAACACGTGGAAAAGATACGATCTTTTGAAAAGGTCGATATCACATTATGCATCTTGCCCTGCTCTCGACTCAATACACATCGTCTGGAGTGAACCCGACCCTCCTTCTGATTCACTTAGCAGCTTTCTGAACCACGTCGTCCGTTCCAATGCTAAAGACGGCAGAGTAATCGAATTGAAATTTGATATTAATCGCGAAGACAGCTTAAACAACAGATTTAAAGAAATCAAGGATTTGAAGACTGATGTAGTATTTTCGATCGACGATGATATCATATTCCCCTGCGACACGGTAGACTTTGCTTTTGCTGTCTGGAAAAGTGCACCAGATGCAATGGTTGGATTTGTGCCTCGTATTCACTGGGTTGATAAGTTGGTATGCAATTCCATTTTCTATTCTGAATACTTAACAAGAATACAAATCTAGGCCGATAAAGATCAAATGTTCGATCGACTTTTAGGGGTTTCCCCAAATTATTTCGGTTTGTATTTTTTCAGGAGGATAATCACGAAAAGTGCGTATACAGTGGGTGGTGGTCGGTTTGGTGGACCGGTGCATACAGTATGATTCTCAGTAAGGCTGCCTTCTTCCATAAGAAGTATCTGAGTACGTACACATATGAGATGCCATCATCCGTTCGAGAATACGTGACCAAGAACAGGTTTCTAATGCTTTTTGCTCTTTCTTATCTCCGTGAGTACTGTTTTTCTTCTAGTTTAACATCTTCTAAAACTACCAGGAACTGCGAAGACATTGCAATGTCATTCCTTGTTGCAAATGCTACCAACGCTCCTCCCATTTGGGTGAAGGGTAATACTGATCTCCTCTCACTCGTTTATACATGTGTGTGTGCACGATTTACGCATATCTTTGTTTCTCCGTTTCTTTAGGCAAAATCTACGAGATTGGTTCGACTGGGATAAGTAGCTTGGGAGGTCACAATGAGAAGAGGAGTGAATGTGTTAATGTATTTGTTGACATATATGGTCGTATGCCTTTGGTTTTGACTGGAGTCAAGGCAATTGATAGCCGATCAAGCTGGTTTTGGTGATCACAAATTCCGTGTACAATAGATTTTAATGAAAGCTCCCACGTCTTGTGATATTATGTAATGTTGTTTGGAAAACTGTTCGCCTTCTACGTTGATTAAGGTAGGTATATCGGGCATTTTGTGTTGTATTATTATTAGCTAGGTGAACTTCCAATTGGTTCCATTTTGGTCATTTCTTTAAAATTTACCAAATAGTGGTGAGTGTTTTCATATTACATCGAGGTGCAAGAATTACGCGTAGTTGCAAATTTTTTATCGATAATGGGCCTTAGATAACCTGAATGGGCCTCGGAACTTTGCTTCGTCCATGGGCTCGGTTGTGATTTATCTAATACTCCCTCCGTTTCAAATGTTTATTAATATTAGGGGATGGCACGGGAATTAAGAAAATGAATATTTTAATAATATAGTACGTCTTTTAAGAATATTTAATATTATTATATTGATTGTTTGTTATAGTTTTTTGCTAAATAAGGAAATGCACAAAAGATATGGAACGCCAGTAAAATGTATAAAATGGGGGACAGAGAGGGTATTTTTAATTAAATAAACCAAAAAAAATTATCATTAACAAAATAAACGTAAACCGAAAAACATTAATAAAATAGCAACATTCGTACTCCCAGAATACGACTTACTAACTCGTATTCTGGGAATACGAATTAGTCTGGTCCGCTGATCAGTTGACCTGACCTGGCATATGTATCTCGTATCTTGAAGATACGAATTAGTAACTCGTATTCTCGGGGTACGAGTTACTCTGGACTGGTCAACTGTTGACATGACGGCTGACATGGCGCCATAAATCGTATCCTGGGAACACGAGTTACTAACTCGTATCTCCAGATACGAGATACGGGGGGGCCGACCATCCTGCATGGCCATGCAGCGTGTCGGGCAATAATACGAGTATCTCGTAACCTGGGAGTACGAGCTACGTGAATTATTGTAATAATTCACGTAACTCGTACTCCCAGGTTACGAGTTACTGTAACTCGTACTTTCATTTTACGAGTTACATTAAATCGTAACACCAGCATACAATTTAAGTTTCTATATAAACTCCCCCTCTCGAGTTATATTAAATCTGTTATCCCCGGATTTAACCGGTCTAATATTCGAGTTTAATCGAAATAGGCAGGTAACATTCCCCGCGAGGAGGGAGCACTCCCCACGGGAAGCGACAGAAGCTAAAGGGGGGGAGGTGTTCTTTTCGACAATTCTACAACTCACTTTACATTCCATGATTACAATATATGATTGAAAGAATAACGAGGATGAAGAAAGCCACCCTCAGGAACTTAGCCTCAGGAGGATGGCTCGAGAGACCTCGAGAAGGAAAAATCAGGAGCGAGCCGAGCTGGTCGACGAGAACAAGCCAAGCATGTCGGCATGAAGAACCCAAGCACGTCGGCACGAACAAGCCGAGCTGCTCAATCCCAAGATGTGAAGTGGGCACGTCAAGCCTGTCGCGCATCGCAAGGAGAACGTGGAAAAGAACATGGGGAAGACCACTTCGCCGCAAGGAGTCCGCAAATGGAGCGGGCTTGGGTGATGACCAGGTCAAGGCGAGGCTAATATAAAAGGTAATGACCGAGTCATTTTCAGGTACGTCGAAATAAACACTGAAACTGTTTTCTGAGCCTAGCACCTATAGTTACCTGTTTTTGAAGAAGATGATGATCTATCTGACTTGAGCGTCGGAGGGGCATCGTCGAAACGGCGCCTTCCTAGCTCATTTGTTTTGACGTTTCAGGCATTCTACGGCGGCGACGGGAGCCAACGGTCTATTTCACGCGCCAACGAGGAGAGGTGATTTTTCGGTCCGCATCAATTGGCGCCGTCTGTGGGAACGATTGAAAATAGTACGATGCGTTTCGAGGAAATCTGTCCACTCCGAAGTCGTTAGCCATCATGACCTCCCCGTCGCCGTCGAGCAAGACCACCACCATGAGCGAATAAAAAACCAGCCCTTGCAGACGAAAATTCAGACCACCAAATGGTCACAAATAAGACTCGAGCGGCTGAGTTTTTCGCTGACCATTCTCAGCCCGCGAACCTCAGACGATCTATCGGAGACCGCCATCAGCCGATAGGTTGAGCCAATCATTCACGCAACAAAATCGACACGAACCTCAAAAAATGCGGCACACGGAACTTTTGTCGCTCGATGCCATACCACCAGTTATCGCCGCGGGCAGAACGGCGAACACCCCACCATCTATGCCTAGCTCACCATCTATGCCTAGCTCACCATTTGAAGCAAACTGATCCCAACAACTGTCAAAAGGGGCAACTCGGTAACAGTGATAAGGTTCAACGAGACATGCCGACAATTGTTTCAGAACTGTCAAAAACTGCGGGTCTTCCACAATATGGTCAGCTTGGTCATGGTACGGACAAGGAGTAATACCAAAGATAGCTTTGTGAAACTTGCATACGAGGCACAGCCTCGGCGTAGGGCTAGTTCATCTCTTTTTGGAGAAACCATTGGTGAAGCTGTGGGTGGAACTAGTCAGACCCCCGAGCGGTTATGAATCAGCCCCGAGCAGGGTCATCGCCACACCACACGCTCGCATCACCACCGTGAGTGGACGATCCTTGCGCCGTTGTCGGCAACCCCGGGCATAACGACGAAGAATGCACCGTCGAGACCCGAATGGACCAGACGTCTTCATCATCGACGCTAGAAGAAAGGAACACAAAGCCAACCCGAGCGACGATATCACAGACCTTCGGCAAATTCACACAAGCGAAGAGAAATTTCGCCGGCAACGTCCCGACCACCATTTTTATCTTCGTCGTTGTTCATCTCTGTTACACCTTTGATCAGACACAGCCCACGAGATCACTACCGTCGTTGCAATCGAGACATCGAACATAGAAAGTCGGAACCACCCAACCTCGACAAATCAAACGAATCGGCTCATGTCTCGTGAAATTAAATGTAACCCTACGTATCTGTGATGCCTAACTTTCTCTACTACGTGGCCCAGATTTCTCGGAGCCAAATTGTTGGCAACTCGTCCGAAGAAGTGAAAGACGATCGATGGGAAGTTATTATGCAAGTCGTGATCACTGGAATTTGTGGGGGGAACTACCGTGAAACCGACGACCGTGGCAATGAATGCGACCACCATGGCCACCCCTTTGGGACACCTGTGGCAGATCTGCCGTTGCTCACGGCTTGGACCCGGTCGTAAGTTTTCCTTATGTATCGGGGTCTATTAGAAAGTATTTAAAATGATGGGTTGATTCTGTTATTTTGCTTGGGAGCATATAGGGTGAAATATGAAAATCATGAGCGAGTCTATGAATTATGAAACCATATGAGCTGTTGGAGTAATTTTCCATGATATTACGCTGGGATGCTAAAATGTGTTAGCCGTTATGAATTTTTTGGGCTGCTAAAAATGGTTTCTTGGGCCAAATACTGCGAATGCTTGAACTATTTTTTCTTCTAGGCATGCTGTTATGAGTTTTATCAGGCCGTTTAGTTAGGGCTAGGGACATAAATATGAGTTTGCTCCAAATTGAGGGTTGCAATTGTCGGGCTTTGACTCCTTAGTTTTAATTAGATTGCTGCGGTTAATATTGACTTGCAACTATTTTATGATGAGGCTGATCGTATGCGTACGATTGAAATAAACTGTTGAAAGAGGTTCACGCGTATGATCTCTCGTGACAAAATAATATCGGCATGACGGACTTAATCTCGCATTCACCACTTCCTTTGAGCTATGTGAGTACAGGAATTCTCGGGTACTTGCGGGCCACGAGGATATTATTGGCAGGCGCCGTCCACACCGTCGCGATGAAAACTTGTTGCCCTCGAAAAAATAAATTATTCACGGCGGAGGCGGTCACTATTAAAGATCAACAACTCGCCGATGCCGAAGAATCCAGCACTAACCACAACTGCAAAATCGTCGAGCAAAGTCACGTCGCCAACGCAAAATCCTGACCAGACTATCTCGAAGAATCGGACAGATCGACATGAGCCATGCCTCACCGAAGGTATCAACTATGTAATATTCGTATCGTTACTTTATCTTCTCAATGACGCAGGGCCCGAATCGATGGCAATACGTTTGATGAACTATGAAGCTCGGGTGAAAATGAAGAAAAGTCCTCGGGCGAGGCCCGATCACCCGTAAGGGTGAATAAAATCTCCAAAGGAAGCTCGATCGAAAATGAAGAAAAGTCCTCGGATGAGGCCCGATCACTCGTAAGGGTGAATAAAATCTCCAAAGGAAGCTCGATCAAAAATGAAGAAAAGTCCTCGGATAAGGCCCGATCACCCGTAAGGGTGAATAAAATCTCCAAAGGAAGCTCGAGTGAAAATGAAGAAAAGTCCTCGGACGAGGCCCGATCACTCGTAAGGGTGAATAAAATCTCCAAAGGAAGCTCGATCAAAAATGAAGAAAAGTCCTCGGATGAGGCCCGATCACCCGTAAGGGTGAATAAAATCTCCAATGGAAGCTCGATCGAAAATGAAGAAAAGTCCTCGGATGAGGCCCGATCACCCGTAAGGGTGAATAAAATCTCCAAAGGAAGCTCGATCGAAAATCCTGAAGTCCTCGACGAACGAGGCACGGAAATCCCTGAAGTCCTCGACGAACGAGGCACGAAAATCCCTGAATTCCTCGACGAACGAGGCACAAAAATTTCAAAGTCCTCGACGAATGAGGCACGAAAATTCCTAAAGTCATCGACGAACGAGGCACAAAAATTTCAAAGTCCTCGACGAATGAGGCACGAAAATTCCTAAAGTCATCGACGAACGAGGCACAGAAATCCCTGAAGTCCTCGACCAACGAGGCACGAAAATCCCTGAAGCCCTCGATGAATGAGGCGCGAAAATCCTGAAGTCCTCGACGAACGAGGCACGAAAATCCCTGAATTCCTCGACGAACGAGGCACAAAAATTTCAAAGTCCTCGACGAATGAGGCACGAAAATTCCTAAAGTCATCGACGAACGAGGCACGGAAATCCCTGAAGTCCTCGACCAACGAGGCACGAAAATCCCTGAAGCCCTCGATGAATGAGGCGCGAAAATTCTGAAGTCCTCGACGAACGAGGCACGGGAATCCCTGAAGTCCTCGATGAATGAGGCGCAAAAATTCTGAAGTCCTCGATGAATGAGGCACGAAGATCCCTAAATTCCTCAATGAATTAGCGTAAAAATTTAAGTCCTCGAATGTGACCCGCGACAACGGGTTGAATATCCCCGAACAGCTTGACAAAGATCTTTGCAAGACAAGATTCTCTTCTTCTATAAACTCGAATAGTTTACCTAATACGTCCAAAACTCACTACACTCCTTTTGGAATATTTGTGATGGGGACTATTGTTATCCCCAGATTTAACCGGTCTAATATTCGAGTTTAATCGAAATAGGCGGGTAACATTCCCCGCGAAAAACACCTCCCGAGGAGGGAGCACTCCCCACGGCAAACGACCTCTCGAGGATACGCCCCACGAAGAACACCCGTGGACGATACAGGCCCGAAGCCCGAAGGGCGATACCCGAGGAAACACGGGGATATGTATGTTGACGAAGCCCGTTAATGTGAGAAACATGGGCAAGGAAAGACCAAATCCCCATTGCACTAATAACATGGGCAGACCAAGTAATTAGTCATGATTGCATATAATGGGGCAAGTGGTGAATGGTCAGTTACAAAATCCATCTACAGACATGTCATGCTCTCTCTCACCATATGATGTACATGTATATATAGAAGCGACAGAAGCTAAAGGGGGAGGTGTTCTTTTCGACAATTCTACAACTCACTTTACATTCCATGATTACAATATATGATTGAAAGAATAACGAGGATGAAGAAAGCCACCCTCAGGAACTTAGCCTCGGGAGGATGGCTCGAGAGACCTCGAGAAGGGAAAATCAGGAGCGAGCCGAGCTGGTCGACGAGAACAAGCCAAGCATGTCGGCATGAAGAACCCAAGCACGTCGGCACGAACGAGCCGAGCTGCTCAATCCCAAGACGTGAAGTGGGCACGTCAAGCCGGTCGCGCATCGCAAGGAGAACGTGGAAAAGAACGTGGGGAAGACCACTTCGCCGCAAGGAGTCCGCAAATGGAGCGGGCTTGGGTGATGACCAGGTCAAGGCGAGGCTAATATAAAAGGTAACGACCGAGTCATTTTCAGGTACGTCGAAATAAACACTGAAACTGTTTTCTGAGCCTAGCACCTGTAGTTACCTGTTTTTGAAGAAGATGATGATCTATCTGACTTGAGCGTCGGAGGGGCGTCGCCGAAACGGCGCCTTCCTAGCTCGTTTGTTTTGACGTTTCAGGCATTCTACGGCGGCGATGGGAGCCAACGGTCTATTTCACGCGCCAACGAGGAGAGGCGATTTTTCGGTCCTCATCAAAATCGTACCACCAACATACGATTTAAGTTTCTATATAAACTTCCCCTCGCTGATATCAACATATCCCTCGTCGATATTTTTTAATAACTCAAACAATGGTGTCGAGTCGCGTACAAGTCGTAGTATATTTCGGCGGCGAAATAATTCAGTCATCCGATTCTACCATCAAATATAGTATCCGCCCTGTTGGGTATAGGCGAATTTGTCGCAACACCAGTTTTTCCGATTTTATATCGTTGTTGTTCGAAATTACGGGTGCTGATAGTAGTCGTTGTTCGTTGATTGTCCATGGAAAAAATGAATACTATCAACATTCCCGCCACTTTCATCAGCTTTTTCAAATCTCCAACGACAACGATCTACAATTTTTTATACATCCTGACTCGGAGAACAATTGTGTTGAGGTTTTTGTTGAAATAGTTGAAAATTCAAACTTTGATTTGAACGAAGAGCCTGATCGGAATTTTGAAGTTGGTTCTTCGAGTTATACATGTCCGGATTTCCCCGACATTGTCTCAGTTACGGCAGGGCATCAATGTTTCTTTGGAGATGCCGACGCTTGGTGTTCCATTCAACATGCCAGAATCCGTGTCAGAACCCGTGGCAGAATTTGTGCCTGAACCCGATGAAGACGTTGATGTTAGTGATTCCGAAGCGGACGATGAGAATCCACTGTCCGAGTTACCCGATCCCAACGACGACGACGAGAACAACGACGACGATGCCCAGATGATACCACTCCCCTTGACTCTGCTGCTCCTATGCTGTTTCAGCCCACCCCATTTTCCAAACGTACCAAATGCCACCTCCTGCTGGTGACGACTACGGTGGTTACGAGGAGTTTTACGACAGAGAAAACCCTACGTTTTGTCGAGGTATGATTTTTCAAATGAGGGTCAACCCTCTGCGACATACAGTTGTAGACGTGGTACAGACCCATAACGTTCAACTTTCCTAGTAAGCGACCGTGGAGGACGTTCGGTGCTTCTCTAGTACCCCACACTACATTCTCTAACGCCCTAATCTTAATAGTTCTATCTATCGCTGTCTCATCTAACAACAAATCCCTACTACGGTGATTTGACTGCATCGTCAACACCGAACTATCAATAGGCCCGTAAGTATAATCGAAATCCATTCTACATTTTAAAAAAACAAACAAACAAATCACCAATCAATAAAAAGCAACTCGCTAATAACGAAATTAACGCAAAAATGGTATTTCGAGTCGTAACGGGGTACCCGAACTAATCGCGCGTATGACGTCGTCTGGGTGTTAACTCGCAGCGGGCAGCGGGGCAGCGGTCGTGGCGGGCAGCGCGCAGCGTCGCGGGGCGGGGCAGCGGGCAGCGGCGGGTCGCAGCGTCAACGTCACGGGGCGGGGGGGCAGCCGGGCAGCGGTCGCGGCTGGGGCAGGGCGTCGCGGCGGGGCAGCGGGGGGGGGGGGGAGCGGTCGCGGCTGGGGCAGGGCGTCGCGTCGGGCGGGTCAGAGCTTCGCGGCTGGGGCAGGGCGTCGCGCGGCGTGGCTGGGGCAGCAACGGGGTGGGTACGCGGCGGCGTGGAGGCCTCGTCGTCGTCTTCCTAGGCTTCGTCGTCGTATTCTTCGTCGGTTGGTTCGTCTTCTTCGCCGCCAGGGTTTTGATAAAAACCAGATCTAATTCGTACTCCCAGAGTACGAGTTACAGTAACTCGTAATCTGGAATACGAGTTACTCCAGCTAATGTAGCGACCCCCACTCTGTAATCGCTAGTTAGCGATAACTCGCGTCGGGTTTAGCAGCGAAAGCCGCGGAGAACCCATTTTACAAAAATTTGTTTACACAAAATGTAATACGAATGGGCCGAAGGCCCAAAACACACCCTATCACTCGCCCACAGGTCGTCATCCATGTACGGCCCCGCCCTCAAAAGCCCATGGAAGCTGCCAGCCTCGATCGTCGATTACCTACAACACGCAAACACTGAGCTATTGCCCAGTAGGTGAAATAATGCATGCACGTGTGACTCACTCACGTTCACTCACCCCCAATTCTCACTAATGCAATGCCACTCACTATCGCTCATCACAACCGGGATACACTCACCACCTCGCAACGGGCCCTGGGCTCCATACTGTGCACCATCACGCGAAATCACTACCACGATCACGAACACTACCACAACCCGATCACAACACTACGGCAGTGGCCTACACCGAGCAGCCTCCCTGAGCCATATCAGGTCACACTCTCAGGTCGCCTCTTCTGCCTAATGCGGTGCCTACGCTGGTAGCCTACACCAGGTCCCGTAAGGGTACCCAGGTCGCACCCTCCAGGTCGCCTCCTCCCGCATGCGAAAGCGTGGCCTACACTAGCTAGTCTACTTGGGGATGTCCCAAGTCGCTCCTTTCTAGGTCGCCCGCAGTCTGCCGCACAATGTCCAACGGGCCAATGGCTCACCGTCACAGGCGTTGATGCACAACAGATGCCCCCACTCACGTGACTCCTCTACGGGTCGACAGCCAATATCGGCTACTCGCTCACTAGGTACAATACAGTACCACCGTTCCACCACGGTACACTTCGTGAAATGACGTGTAATGCACATGCAGGTATTTACGTGATAATACATGAACCGTGATGCCACATGAAATGCACATAAAACACGTAAAACATATAATTCACCGAAGCACATAAAATCACATAATTATCAAATAGGTGTTTACGCGTTGTAGATGGATATTCCACCTACCTGTCCTCCGATACTGTCGACTAATGGGTCTGGTGGAATCCCTAAATATCGAGCCTCTGAGCAAATAAATATTATTAGTATATTTACTAATACCGTACTTGTATTAAAATAATTATATTTAATACTAGTCTAAATTAAGTCAATACCCTATACTATCAAATTTAAATTTCGCTCGAAGGTCGAAGGTTTATTAAAATGTTGGTCAAAGTCGGGTCAACCCTAATTCCTATAAAATCTCGGCGAAAGTACAAATAAAATCGTCCGATTGCTTAGCCTTGAAATCGCCCGATTTGTTGTGATCGTTACTTGATTTCGCCGAGAACTCCAATCGCCCGATTTGAGGTGTTCGCATGCCAAAATCGCCGAGTGATGGTCACAAATCGCCCGATTTCATGTCATGAAATCGCCCGATCATCACATGCCAAAATCGCCGAGCTTCACTTAATTTCAAATCGCCCGACTTAATAGATCCAAGTCGCCCGATTTTAAAATTGCCGAGCTTCCCATCTTAGCTGCAAATCGCCCGATTTGCAATGTCCCCAAGCCACCCAAATCGCCCGATTTTCTAAAGGGTTAAACTACCTAAATCGCCCGATACTCATATGATTAAAATCCCCCGAAACCCTATGTAAATCCATACTTTTCGATCGAAAGTTTATCAACTCGCCCGATTGTGGCCTTATTACTTAATTATTGTAATCTCACTTGAAGCAATCCATGATGAAATCGACCACACATAATTAAATCTAAGCGTGATATAATACCGTAAGCATCATCATGCATGCACCTAAAAGAATTTCTCCATCCCACTGCTCGAATATGAATTACCCTATATCAACATACAAATCTTTCTTTATTCAACTAACGCACTTAAATTCAAGCAAACTAGCCAAATCTAAAACTCATGAAATATTCTACCCCAAAAATTTCCACAGGTTCACAAGTTGAAATCAACTACCTGAAATTAACTAGGGTTTTCTATTTCTAAGCACTAACAAACCTTCGAGAGTTCTCATATAGACATTACCTAATTGTACTCTTAGCGTATGATGAGTGCTATCGAAAATATTCTCATAATCATTACTCACCCATATAATCAGTATTTACACATATAGCTTATCGAAATTAACTTAAGTATATTAAATTTAGATAACATATCTTATACCTCTCTTTGAAATTTGATGAAGCCCTTACAAGTTCTTGTCCTTAGCTTCACGTTATTCTTTCGTCAGGCAAGTTCTTACTTTTGCCTAGTACCCCTTTTTGCTCCAAGTTCGTATGTGAGGAATGAGGGGTTTTTCCTATCTTCCTCGTTGTTATAACATCTTCATAGTATTAACCATTGGAAAATGGGAATGATGGGACAAGTTAATGACGTGAGTTTTCCCTCAACCTTAAAAGCAACTTCATTCTCAGTATTTATCTTAGTTACTTGGGCTCTAAATATCGTTTCATAAATATGGCCCATCATTATAAATTTTTATACTATTTATTATTTTTAGATATTTTTTTACTCAATTTTTATATAAATTTGAAAACCATAAAAACCATAAAAATCTATATTCTCGTTCCCAGATTTGCATTTCACTATTCCGGTCCTAATCTGCAACATTACATAATCAATCACAATAAAAACCCATATTAAATTTTACGGGTATTACATCCCTCCCCCCTTAAAAGAATTTCGTCCCCGAAAGTACGCTGATTGCAATAACTCGGGGCATCGATTTCTTTTTCTCTCACAGTGGTTTGGATGTATTTGTTGTCGCAATTCTAGTATTCGGGAAAAGTAACTAATCACTACCTTTTCTGGAAATTTTCAATTCTTATTTGGAATTATTCCTTGATTTTCAGCTTTCTCCCGTTACTTCATTTAATTAAGTTGAACCACTAGACAAAATATTTATATTATCTTACAGGACAAAATATTACCGCTCCTAAGTTCACAAGTTTCACAAAATGAGCGCATCCTATCTTACATATTTGGTTCTACCCTAGGTTGTTCCTCATCTTCTTCAGCAGTGAGGGTAAATACCCTAGCAGGCACCCTCGGAGGTTGGTTCTGCACAGGTTGTTGATTCCGTGCAGGGCTCGGATTAACTGGCGGATTCTCACGACAAAATCGCGAGATATGGCCCGCCTTTCCACAGTTGAAGCACTTGATATTAGGATTAGGACCAAAACAGACGCCGACATGTTGACGTCCACACAGTTGGCAAGTCGGCATCGGTTGTCTGGCCAGAGCATTGTTAGGTCTCGCATTCGGCCTTTGTTCCCATCTGGGTTCATTTGGCCTCCCGCGGTTTGGCTGATTAGGAACATGAACGACCAATTGTTTCTTCTCGTTGCCTTCGCGGCCGTGTTGTCCCTGCTCTATTTTTCTCTTTGATTCTCGATCTTTAGATAGCCTCGCCTCGGCTTCTTCGGCCACCAAAGCTCGTTCGACAGCCTTAGCATAGGTCATATCTGGAGATCTCGTCACCGCAACATCTCGATACAGTTCAGACTTCAGGCCGATTAGAAAACGTCCCACTTTAAGGTTGTTTGTCGCTACTACGTGGGGAGCAAAGCGAGAAAGTTGTTCAAATTTGCGGATGTACTCCGCAACAGACATTCCGCCCTGACGTAAATTGATGAATTCTTCCATTTTTGTGTCACGGGCAGAGATGCTAAAGTACTTTTCCTCGAAGAGCTCTTTAAAGCGCTCCCAGGTCATTGTGCTCGGATCTTCCGTCACTGTGATGGTATCCCACCAGTATCCGACATTTCCCCGGAGTTGAAAGGCGGCACATAGAACTTTCTCCCCATCGGGAGTTCGGCTATATTGGAATGTAGATTCAATGGTCCTAAGCCACTCACCCGCCGCAATTGGATCTACAGTGTCTTCGAAAATAGGCGGATTGAGTTTACGAAACCTATGCCCGATGGTTTCGGTTCTATCGATCTGGGGCGACGTATGTCGCTCCGACGAACTCTGGTTACGGATTAGGACATTAATTTGTTCGGATTGGAGCCGAAAAAGATCAGCAAGCTGGGAAATTGTACGGTTCGAGTCATGTTCATCGGGACTGGATTCCCGTTCCTCGTGGTGTAGTCGGCTTGATTCGCCATTAAACTCACTCCTAGTTCGTACCATTTTATCCTACTGACTATAATCAAAGTTTCACATTAGCACATAAGAATTATCACAGATACATAAACACTTACAGACGAGGCTGGGCTTCCATGCTTTTGAGCGGCCGTACATGGACAGTCTACAGAATCTATATCCTAAGCTCTGATACCACCTGTTGCGACCCACACTCTGTAATCGCTAGTTAGCGATAACTCGCGTCGGGTTTAGCAGCGAAAGCCGCGGAGAACCCATTTTACAAAAATTTGTTTACACAAAATGTAATACGAATGGGCCGAAGGCCCAAAACACACCCTATCACTCGCCCACAGGTCGTCATCCATGTACGGCCCCGCCCTCAAAAGCCCATGGAAGCTGCCAGCCTCGATCGTCGATTACATACAACACGCAAACACTGAGCTATTGCCCAGTAGGTGAAATAATGCATGCACGTGTGACTCACTCACGTTCACTCACCCCCAATTCTCACTAATGCAATGCCACTCACTATCGCTCATCACAACCGGGATACACTCACCACCTCGCAACGGGCCCTGGGCTCCATACTGTGCACCATCACGCGAAATCACTACCACGATCACGAACACTACCACAACCCGATCACAACACTACGGCAGTGGCCTACACCGAGCAGCCTCCCTGAGCCATATCAGGTCACACTCTCAGGTCGCCTCTTCTGCCTAATGCGGTGCCTACGCTGGTAGCCTACACCAGGTCCCGTAAGGGTACCCAGGTCGCACCCTCCAGGTCGCCTCCTCCCGCATGCGAAAGCGTGGCCTACACTAGCTAGTCTACTTGGGGATGTCCCAAGTCGCTCCTTTCTAGGTCGCCCGCAGTCTGCCGCACAATGTCCAACGGGCCAATGGCTCACCGTCACAGGCGTTGATGCACAACAGATGCCCCCACTCACGTGACTCCTCTACGGGTCGACAGCCAATATCGGCTACTCGCTCACTAGGTACAATACAATACCACCGTTCCACCACGGTACACTTCGTGAAATGACGTGTAATGCACATGCAGGTATTTACGTGATAATACATGAACCGTGATGCCACATGAAATGCACATAAAACACGTAAAACATATAATTCACCGAAGCACATAAAATCACATAATTATCAAATAGGTGTTTACGCGTTGTAGATGGATATTCCACCTACCTGTCCTCCGATACTGTCGACTAAGGGGTCTGGTGGAATCCCTAAATATCGAGCCTCTGAGCAAATAAATATTATTAGTATATTTACTAATACCGTACTTGTATTAAAATAATTATATTTAATACTAGTCTAAATTAAGTCAATACCCTATACTATCAAATTTAAATTTCGCTCGAAGGTCGAAGGTTTATTAAAATGTTGGTCAAAGTCGGGTCAACCCTAATTCCTATAAAATCTCGGCGAAAGTACAAATAAAATCGTCCGATTGCTTAGCCTTGTTGTGATCGTTACTTGATTTCGCCGAGAACTCCAATCGCCCGATTTGAGGTGTTCGCATGCCAAAATCGCCGAGTGATGGTCACAAATCGCCCGATTTCATGTCATGAAATCGCCCGATCATCACATGCCAAAATCGCCGAGCTTCACTTAATTTCAAATCGCCCGACTTAATAGATCCAAGTCGCCCGATTTTAAAATCGCCGAGCTTCCCATCTTAGCTGCAAATCGCCCGATTTGCAATGTCCCCAAGCCACCCAAATCGCCCGATTTTCTAAAGGGTTAAACTACCTAAATCGCCCGATACTCATATGATTAAAATCCCCCAAAACCCTATGCAAATCCATACTTTTCGATCGAAAGTTTATCAACTCGCCCGATTGTGGCCTTATTACTTAATTATTGTAATCTCACTTGAAGCAATCCATGATGAAATCGACCACACATAATTAAATCTAAGCGTGATATAATACCGTAAGCATCATCATGCATGCACCTAAAAGAATTTCTCCATCCCACTGCTCGAATATGAATTACCCTATATCAACATACAAATCTTTCTTTATTCAACTAACGCACTTAAATTCAAGCAAACTAGCCAAATCTAAAACTCATGAAATATTCTACCCCAAAAATTTCCACAGGTTCACAAGTTGAAATCAACTACCTGAAATTAACTAGGGTTTTCTATTTCTAAGCACTAACAAACCTTCGAGAGTTCTCATATAGACATTACCTAATTGTACTCTTAGCGTATGATGAGTGCTATCGAAAATATTCTCATAATCATTACTCACCCATATAATCAGTATTTACATATATATAGCTTATCGAAATTAACTTAAGTATATTAAATTTAGATAAAAACATTTCGTATACCTCTCTTTGAAATTTGATGAAGCCCTTACAAGTTCTTGTCCTTAGCTTCACGTTATTCTTTCGTTAGGCAAGTTCTTACTTTTGCCTAGTACCCCTTTTTGCTCCAAGTTCGTATGTGAGGAATGAGGGGTTTTTCCTATCTTTCCTCCTTGTTATAACATCTTCATTAGATAAGTATTAACTATTGGAAAATGGGAATGATGGGACAAGTTAATGACGTGAGTTTTCCTTCATTCTCAGTATTTATCTTAGTTACTACTCTAAATATCGTTTCATAAATATAGCCCATCTTTATAAATTTTTATACTATTTATTATTTTTAGATATTTTTTTACTCAATTTTTATATAAATTTGAAAACCATAAAAACCATAAAAATCTATATTCTCGTTCCCAGATTTGCATTTCACTATTCCGGTCCTAATCTGCAACATTACATAATCAATCACAATAAAAACCCGTATTAAATTTTACGGGTATTACAGCTAAGCGCACGCGCCAGCTCGGACAGTAACTCGTAATCCCAGGTTACGAGTTACTGTAACTCGTACTCTGGGAGTACGAAGTGCCCTACTTTATTAATACTTTACCATTCCAGTTTATTTTGTTAATGATATTTTTTTTAGGTTTATTTAATTAAAAAAACCGACGGAGAGAGTATTTTTTTTAGGGTTAACTATATTTCAGGCCCCTTTAACAAGTTAGTGTAGGTTTCAGGCCCTTTTAGTATTTTAAATAGGGAGAATGACCCATCAAATAGTTACATTAGGAAAAAGGACCAATTCAGGCGGAAAAGACTTGTTTACCCTTATTTTTTGCAGAAATTTCATCAAACTTTTTAGACTTAAATCTTCACGTGTTATTAAGTGGTATATAAATCTATTTTAGTGGTATTTATTCTGATTGAAGTGGTATTAAAAAAATTATCTGTAATACGGCGCTGAGACTAAAATCGATTTTCAGTACCACAAACCCTAAAAATTTCCAGCCTTAATCGAGAAAACCTGAAGAATTTTCTACCGATCTGAACCCTTAATCGATGAAACCCGACCGATTTCGACACTTCATCGACGAATCTTGCGATTTCGAAGAAGAACCCCATCGATCACCAAGAAAGTGGCCGGAAGAAGGAGAAGAAAGTTGCTGGGAAGAACAACAGCGTCGAATGATGGCTCTGCTTGTGGTTTGACTGTGTTTAGCACTTTTGGTGTTTTGAATGATGGTTCTGCTTCTGTTTTTTGCGTTTTGAACTAGTTCTATTTTCATACCACATCACATGTAAATCATACCACTTAATAATATACTGGTAACAATTTATACTCCATTCGTAACAAAAAATAAGAATATTCCAGCTCCATGGGCCTATTACCGTCTCAGCTATAAAATACCACATCATATGTAAATTATACCACTTAAGTATATTCTGGTACCAATTTATACTCCACTCGTAACAGAAAATAGAAACATTCCAGAAGTTTCATGGGCCTATCACCGTCTCCATCTTTATACAATACCATATCACATGTAAATTGTACCACTTAATAATATTTTGGTACCAATTTATACTCCATTCGTAACAAAAAATAAGAACATTCCAGAAGCTTCAAGGTCCGTCAAACCGTCTCCAGCTTTATATAGTACACATCACATGTAAATTATACCACTTCAGTGTAGTTTCGTACCAATTTATACTCCACTCATAACAAAAAAATAAGAACATTTCAGAAGCTTCATACTCCGTCAAACATGTTTCGTCATATTTATATCATACCAAATCACATGTAAGTTATACCACTTTAGCATAGTTTTGTACCACTTCATACTCCAATCATACCAAAAAAAAAGGATCATTCCAGAAGCTTCATGCTCCTCAGACCTGCTTCGTCATATGTATACCATACCAAAACTCGGGTAAGTTATACCACTTCAGCATCGTTTGTACCACTTCATACTCCATTCATACCAAAAATAAAATATCATTCCAGAAGCTTCATGCTCCGTCAAACATGTTTCGTCATATACCAAATCACATGTAAGTTATACCACTTTAGCATCGTTTTGTACCACTTCATACTCCAATCATACCAAAAAAGGATCATTCCAGAAGCTTCATGCTCCTCAAACCTGCTTCGTCATATTTATATCATACCAAAACTCATGTAAGTTATACCACTTTATACAATACTCGTACCAATTTATACGCCATTCATAACAGAAAATAAAGAAAATTCCAGAAGCTTCATGATCCGTCAATGAATATGGATCAATATTTGTACCATACCAAGACACATGTAAGATATACCACTTCCGCGTAATGTCGTACCAGTTTATACTCTATTCATAACAAAAAATAAGGAACATTCCAGAAGCTTCATGATCCGTCAATGAATATGGTCTCACCATCTTTATATGATACCACATCACATGTAAATTATACCACTTGATAATATTTTGGTAACCGTTTATACTATCCTGGTAACAATACATTACGAAACGATACCACATTAAGTCGTACTGATACTAGACAATATGTTATCTGTACCATATTAATGGATCGAATAATTTCGTAAATAAAATTTGTTTTTTTCGGTTGTGGAGGAATAAAAATCATGGAAATATATGATTTGATGTATAATCCACGAAGTTCCTTGATTTTGTTACGTTTTATGCAAATATGATATATGTAGTCAAGTAATGATGTTTTGATCATGTGGAATGTATACCAATGCAAATCGTAGACAACTATATTTACATCACATTGATATTTACCAATATGAATTACAACAAATGTATCCTAAACAACATTATACGTCAATCATAGAACAAATCTTACGACAATAAACCTTTAATCGTAACCCCGAAACAGTTTACCCTAAGATCCGATAATCTAAACCAAAAAACTGGAAACCCTAGCGCGTAAACCGCAATATGTAACACATAAAGTGTTTCTGGTACCACATTATTACAGGAATATATACTACATAATACCAGATCACATGTAAATTATACCACTTCAGCGTATTTTAGTACCAATTTATACTACATTCATAACAAAAAATAAGAACATTCCAGAAGCTTCATGGGCCGTCAGTGAATATGGTCTCTCCATCTTTATATGATAACACATCACATGTAAATTATACCACTTAATACTATTTCGGTAACATTTCATACTATCTTGATAACAATACATTACGAAACAATACCCAATAGTATATTATCTGTACCATATTAATGGCTCGAACAATTTCGTAAATAGAAATTGGTTTTTTCGATTATAGAAGAATAAAAATCATGGAAATATATGATTTGATGTATTTAAACCACCAAGGTCCTTGATTTTGTCACGTTTACGCAAATATAATGTAAGTAGTCAAGTAATGAGGTTTAGATCATGTAAAATGTACACCAATGCAAATTGTAGACAACTATATTTACATCACATTGGTATTTGCCATTATGAATTACGACAAATGTATCCTAACCAACATTATACGTCAATCAAATAACAAATTTTACGATAATAAACCCTTAATCGTAACCCCGAAAACGTTTATCCTAAGACCCGATACTCTAAAACAGAAAACTGGATACCCTAGCGCGAAAACGGTAATCTATAACACATAAAGTAATTCTGGTACCACATCATTACATGAATATATATTACATAAAAAGTTCCCGCCCAAAATAATATTGAGATTCAGCTTTCCCGCCCAAAATAAAGTGACTTGCTTATTACATACTAGTTCCCGCCCAAAACAATACCACTTCATGCCACTATTGTACCTAATCTTATCAAATTATACCACTTACACGTTTCTGATACCACATAACGAACACTCATTTAAATATTTTTTTTTGCGATTTCACTTTCAATTCGTTAATCTTGAGGGACGAACGATGGGTCTCTCGACGCACAAGCTATGGGTCTTGCGATTACACTAAGGCGCGACGAGCTATGGGTCTCTCGAATTTATGATATTAGCTTTAATTTCGACCAAAAATATGCTCGATTTATCTTATTCTCGAATTAATTTCTAGAAACTATTCCTCACAGATCTTAAGTCTGACGACGTAAATATCATTGAGATCGTCGAATACACATCAAAATTGATTTTATGCCAGTATGTGTAAAAAATTTACGGTAAATCGATAGTTGAAATAGCTTTTCCATTAATACCATTTGCATAACATCTGGAAACCACTTCTTATGGTTGTTGTACCACTTAACGCTGTGTTAGTACCTGATCATATAAAATTAATACCAAATTAGAATTATATATCGTACCAGTTCGAGTAACGCTTCTTATCGTAACTATACCACTTTATGTCACTATTGTACCGAACCTTATGGAAATTATATCACTTACGCGTTTTTGATACCACATAACATAGACTCAGTTTTAACTATTTTCTGGCGATTTCAATTTCACTTCGTTAATCTTCAGGGACGAACGATTGAGTCACCACTAAGGCGCGACGTAATTTTCAAGCCATGGGTCTCTCGAATTTATGCATATTTAGCTTTAATTTCGACAAAAAAACATGCTCGATTTAGCTTAGTTCCGAAATGAATTTCTAGAAATTATTCCTCACAGATCTTAAATCTGACGACGCATATATCATTGACATGGTCGAGTACACATCAGATTTGATTTGTGCCGAGTATGCTCGAAAATTTACGGCAAAATCGATCGTCCAAATAGTTTTTTCGATTGATAACATATGTATAACATCTCGTAACACAATATAGCGATATCATACCTCTTTATATAACACCTACACATATTGTACAAGGGCATTTTCGTCAAATCATTGATTGTGTCCTTTTATTTGAATTTAACTTAGTGCTGGTCCTTAAAACTATATTTAGTGTGAGGAGGGCCTGAACTCAAACTCATACTTTCGATGGGGCCTGAAATAGGAACGCCCATTTTTTTTAGACACCGTCGTTGCGCCCATATCTAAAAAAGCTCATCGCGTTTTCAATCACTCATATTCCAATTTACTCAAAAACCAAACTTAAATGGCTATGGCTTCTCTGTTATCGCCTCCTGGGACTTATCAACTCTCTTCTATTTCCTTCTCTAAACCCCTAAACCCAATTGTCAATATCCAACCTACAGCCGTCGGCCAATCATCCCCAGTTAACCCTCTGAGTATGTGAAATGCCATCTGTTGCTTTTTCGTTAACCCTCTGAGTATGTGAAATGCCATCTGTTGCTTTTTCTTTTCTTGTTTATGCTGTGACGTATTTTTGTTTTTGTTCTGAATTGTTTTTTTGGTATGGATATTATCAGTTTACTGTGGCAGAGGAGATAAGAAAACTGCGAAAGGAAAGCGTTTCAACCACTCTTTTGGCAATGTCAGGGCGTTTCTTTGCTCTTTATATATAAATAAAGATAACTGCTCATCCACGGCTCACCATCATATTTTATCATTGCAGGCTCGACCTAAGGATAAGAAAAAAGGGAGAGGGCCACCTAGGGTTCCGGCGCCACCACTTCCGCCCAGAAAAGATAAGTACGACGATGGAGAAGTGGTCAAGATTGAGATTGATGAGTCGTAATTAAATGCCATCGTGAGAGAGATGCACCTTTTTTGTTTCCGTTTGCAGTTTGTTCAATTGCTGCATTTTCTTGGCAACAACTGAAATCTGGTTAATAATCAAATCTGCTGTAGAAATGCTTGTAACTCTGGTTATGTGGAGCTGCATTTTGAAGAACATCATCCGTTTCTATCCTGACATCATATCAGATCATATGACTTCCCTTCCCTTGGATTCACAATCTAAAGATAATGCGGTAAAGTTTAAACGACGAAAGGGTCAGTCCAAGTGTAACCTGCTAATTGCTACCCATCAAACAGAACTAACGGCCACGACCCAGAAACGCAATTCTGCACGACACTATATCGACGTATCCTTTCGCCGCAACTCTGAATGAAGCATCTTTCTGAAGTTTAGTACGAAGGCCTAACTTGTAATGCATGCTTTGGAATCCATCTTCAAGATGCCTGTTCATCCAC
The DNA here is from genome assembly GCA_027422505.1 of Craterostigma plantagineum. Taxonomy (NCBI): domain Eukaryota; kingdom Viridiplantae; phylum Streptophyta; class Magnoliopsida; order Lamiales; family Linderniaceae; genus Craterostigma; species Craterostigma plantagineum. Next base: position 25,041,189 of record JAPQWV010000003.1, on the reverse strand, counting down.
TGGGACCAACATAAGATTCAAGAACTCGCCTAGCAGTTTTTATCTCAGCTATATGATAATGTTTCAGTTTCAACAATATAAACTCAACTTTGCCTGGCAAGATTTCTATTGCAATGCATGGCAAGATTTCTATTGCAATGCAATATGAAGCTACCCATGGATCAGTGTGATCATCCCAAGCATCGAAGACGCAACCATCCCACAAAATCCGAGAAAATATGACAATCCGTAAATTGAACCAATACTTCCCTAAGATATAAGCACATGGGACCAAACATCCCTCTCCCCTGCTTTTCTAAACTTTCTTTCTTTACTTCGTTCTTAACCATGTTAGCAATTTGCTACCATTGTCCTATATGGTTCTTCACTCAAGTTCTCGTACCAAGAATAAATGGAGAAAAATCTGACCAAGCCAGAAACATAGCATAACAGCACGTGCACTAAAGGTCGAAGCTTTAACAGTAGAACACCAAACAAGCATACATCAGAATAAGCCATACGATGATAATGAGCACTCACAATCCTTATTCCGACAAATACCCAAAAAACAACCACGATAGAAGATAATTTTAAAGCCCAAATCGAAGCATATTACCTACCCCATCTTACTTCTTCTGGCTATCGTAATCCACGATCTCATCGCGCGTCACCGACCTAGAGTGCTGAACGATCGATCTCCCAATCGAATTGATCCAATCCTCCTTCTCCTTCTCCGAATCGGCGATGAAATACATCGTCTCGCTCCTCGTCGACAGCTCGAAGGCGTATTCCCTGTTGATCACATCCTCAGCTCCCTTCACCGTCAGGCAATTGGAGACTGGTATGACGCCACGTGGCACGGAGGCCCGCGTGACGTTGGAATCCTTGAACCAAAATAGCTTCCCCTGTTTCAGAACGAACCACCTGCGCCTCCACGTCTTGATGTACTCGCCTTGCTTCGTGAGCCACCCGACTCGCTCCGGCGTGTGCCAGAACTCGATCCCCGACGGATCGGGCTGGGACGAGCCCGAAATAGCTCGCCATAGGGTTGACGCCATCCTTCCTCTAGCTTGAAGGAGATATCGATTTGATTGTGGGACACAGTGGTGAGACAGATAAATGATTTTGAATTATTGTTGGGATATTTTCTTTCTTTCCCTGATAATACTATTGCACCATTCATTGATTCTTTGAGTCAACGGAGTAGATTACTGAAATTTCTTCAACTTGCAGCTTAATCAAATAAATAGATACACTACACACTCTGTATTGGGCTAGGCGTGTAATGGGTCGCATTTACTGGTCCACGAAGAAGACCAACTTTCCTATTGGGCCTAAAATTCTCTTTCGAAGCAGTAATAAGAAACTACATCTCGGCGATCAGGTAATATTTAAAATTCACCATTAATTAAAGTAGGGTCAATTCGAAATCAGGCCCCATTAAGGGTTTGATTTCGAATTCAGGCCGTGTTTGAGAATTTTTTAGGTTAAAGGACCCATTTTGTGTGGTGTAAAAAAGTGGTACGAAAGATATATGAACTGGTATAGAATGATCGTTTTGTGTTATAAACTTTGAACATATTGGTATGTCAAAGCAATAAAGTGGTACTGCAGAAAATAAGCTGGTATCAGATGATCATAAACTGGTATCGGATTATGGTTTTGTGGTACAGAATTTCAACATACTGGTATGTAAGAGCAATGAAGTGATACTGCACGAAAATGGGTCCTTAAAACTAAATTTTTAGCCAAGAGGGCCTGAATCCTAAATGATAGTTATGGGAGGGCCTGAAATGAAAATGCCACATTAAACTATCTATAGGTGTAATACACAAGCTCCAGCATTTTTCAAACGATTTATATAAGTAAAAAAATTTAAACAATCCCTCAAACCACCAAGCGATTCATAAAAATAATAATTTAATAGTATGTTCTGTAACGGAAGATGTACATATTTCGCCGGACGAGATCACCTGTCCTCATAAGTGTCTCAATGGGTGTACCATAATGAAATAAATGACATATAAATTCTAGCATTTTACAATTAAAATAAAAGAAAACTATTAGATAAAGAGAGAGGGATTCACGTGTAAATACAAAATATGGAGATACAATGCTAAAATAGTAATTTTTTTCTTTATCTTTTTGTATTGTTTTATCCTTTATTATTACTAGATCAAATAAAAAGTATTAATTCATTATATTTATATAGATGTTGTCAATAATATTTTTTAAGGATTTTCAAATGATTCTTTTGTGAAAATATGAACATATTGCAAAATAATTAAATTGATTAATAGATAAAATAGATTTAAGGACTGTCGAGGTTACAAAACAGATTTCAGTTGATCGTGATGTTCCTGTCTTTAATTATATCAAGGAATGTCGAGGTTACAAAACAGGATCAAGATTCATCTTATATGTGATAAAAGAGAAGAAATTGAAAATGACGACTGACGATGCAGTGGATGCCAATCTTTAGGTCTTTAATGTAAGGGTTAATTCCTTATCAGTACCTTTTGAGTTTTCAAATTCCTATTAAATATCCCTCGAATTATTTCTTCCTTATAAGTACCCATTTGAAAATTTCTTCCTATTCAGTACCTAAAAAGGTCTTTTCAGGGTTAAATAGTCGAAAATACCTCTGTCTCACACTTCAAATTGGACATTTATACAACTTATTTCGAAATTATACTAGAAATTATAAAAATTATACCATCTGTTTTGGTTATCGTACCAGTAAATAACGTTATTATAATTTTATACAGCGAAAATTGGACATTTATACCAACTGATTTTGAAATTATACCAGAAATTGTACAAATTATACCATCTGTTTTGGTTATCGTACAAGTAATTAACGTTTTATAATTTTATACAGCGAATTGGACATTTATACCAGCTGATTTTGAAATTATACCAGAAATTGTAGAAATTATACCATCTGTTAGCGTTATTATACCAGTTATTTTAATTTTATACAGTGAAATTGGACGTTATACCAACTGATTTTGAAATTATACCAGAAATTGTAGAAATTATACAATCTGTTTGTGTTATTATACCAGTTATTTTAATTTTACAGTGAAATTGGACGTCATACCAACTGATTTTGAAAATATACCAGAAATTGTTGAAATTATACCATCTCTTTTCGTTATTATACCAGTTATTTTAATTTTATACAGTGAAATGGACGTTATACCAACTGATTTTGAAATTATACCACAAATTGTAGAAATTATACCATCTATTTTCGTTATTATACCAGTTATTAATTTTATACAGTGAAATTGGTGTTATACCAACTGATTTTACTATTGTACCAGAAATTGTAGAAATTATACCAACTGTTGTCGTAATTATACCAACAGAATTGTACACTATATCAATTGGTATAATAATGATAACAGTTGGTATAATTAGAATAACAGTTGGTATAATAATCAAAACAGTTGGTATGATGTCTATTTTAATTTCAGAAAAGGGTATTTTCGTCCGTTTACTGTTTGGGGTATTAAATACACAACTTTTTGCATATGGGAACTCATAAGGAATAAATTTTGTCAGGGTTACTGATAAGGAAGTTTACTTCCTGACAGGGCCTGATAAGGAATTTACCCTTAATGTAATTCATGTGGGCCCCACCACTATTTTAAAATATTAAAACAGCCCACGTATATGTCCAATTTTTTCTTTATAATTTTAGTTTGTAATCCAATAGGACAAGTCATCAAATTAATTATTGGGTACACCTATTGAGACATCTGTGGGGACAGATGATCTCGTCCGATATTTCGCAATTACATTAATAGAAAAAGTAACCAAACTTCTACTTTTCCCTTAATAAAAGTAATTTAATGTACACATATATGACCAACACCTACGTATTTGTCCATAGTGAACATACAAGTTTCTCCTTTGTTCAATCACAGTCTTTCTCTGGCAAGAATGAAACGCAAGAACCCTAATCTAACCGAAATTCCCGTCGAGGCCAAGAAGCGAAAATCGCCATCGCCGGCGAAACAAACACTGCAGCTATGGATCGAACGAGCTGAGAAAATCGACAAATCGAAGCCCTCCGAAGATCCCAACGCCTACATGGCCCACGCATGGGTCGTGCCGGGCGAAGAGTACTCCACGCGCGTGAAGGTCGGGTCAGCCGGCCCAGAGTGGGGAAGAAAATGTACAATCCCGATAGGCTTCGAAAACCAGCACGAGTTCCTCAACTTGGAAGTCTGCCGAGCATTCTGCAAGTCGGACCCGGGAACTTCGACCCGTCGGGTCGTGGTCGGGAGAGCGCGGGTCCCGCTTCCCCACCATATTCCCGAGAAGAAGGTCCGCGTTAGGGCCGTCTTGGCGGGGCTTAAGGAAGGGAAGTGGGTGCGCGGCGAGGGCGGGTTTATACATCTCGCCATGCGGATAGTCCCGGAGATAATCCATGCGGACGTTGGGAGTTGTTAGATTTCATCCGATTTGCTCGGATTTGGTTGGTATGTCCTTCATTCAATTCACTCCTTTTCTTTTTTTTTTTCGTGAATATATATTATTGGTTTTTCTTTTGGGTTTTTCCAATTGATTTTCTTAGGGGTTTTTCTTGAAGAAAAGGGTCGGATTGGACCTCAATTGAAGCTTCGAACAATGGAGGTTCTTGTTGATGTTTATGTTGATTGATATGCTTTTGAAATAAATTGGACCAAAACGATACTTAGTTATATTTCTTGTTGAATTGGTGTTATTTTGTCTTTGATTATTAGTTTCGGGAGTTACTATTTACCGCCCCCTTTTTACTTGTTACCGCCCCCTAAAGGACTGAAAAAAGACGTTTTTGCCCCTATGTTATTTAAATTAATTTTAAAATGTAAAATATAATAAAAAGTAAGAATTCTTATTTAAAATCCTTTACTACGCAACACTTTTCAAATCTCACAACCAAATCAGACAAAAAACAGAGAATTTTGCAAATCGCAATGGATCGAAGACAAGGAAAGGGAAAGGGAAAGGGTTTGCTGTCACGATTGGTAAGAAAATTGTCGTAACATTCATTCGTATGTAGATAGATTGTCGAAAACGGGTATAGGCCGAAAACGGTTGATTGGACGCGAAATCGGGCGAAAAACGGCACGGCCGAAGCGAAATTTCGGCCGGCCAAGTCACGACCGAAACATGATTTCGGTCGGGACAAGGTCGACCGAAATCCGATTTCGGTCACGACCTGGCCGACCGAAATCGAGAAAAAAGACGTTCGGTCGCCGGGGCTCTGATCGAAATCGTGTTTCGGTCGGAGCAGTCACAACCGAAATCCGACTTCAGTCGGATCCTCGGCGACCGAATCTCGATTTCGGCCGGCCATTGTCCGTCCGAAGTCGGATTTCGGTCGGGTCATGGTCCGGCCGAAATTAGGTTTCGGTCGGAATTTTTTTTTTTAATAAATATCTAATTGCATGTCAAGGGTGGGAAGTCCCTACTCGGAGGGAGCAGCAGATCACCACCGTTGGAGGGATCTGGAGAGCGTCATACGAGGACGCGCGGCGTTGATGCATCCGTTCGTAGGAAACGGGAGGAGGAGAGGCGGCAGCGAGCGGGTCATTCTCATTCCGTATATGCGGATTACGATCCGCATGCGGATGAGGAGGCGCATGCGGATGAGGAGGTGCCCTACGATGCGGCAGCGTTTGAGTCATCCGACGACGATGCGATACCGGTCTCCTCAGGTAATTACCTTCTCCATTATAAACTGACTTGCGATGTCGTGTCTTAATATACGTAAAAAAAATAAATTTAGGAGTGATTATTCGTAAAAAGTAAAATAGGGAGCAAGCGCTCCAGGGTCGTAGATGACGATTCCTGGAGGGTGCAGGGGCCACAGTCAGGTGGTCCACAAGATGGCGAGGTGATCCCTAGTTACTTGGGGCACATCGCGCCCCGCATCTGGGCGGGTGAGGAGGAGAGGCCACTGCTGAAGTGCGAGCAGCGTGCTTTGTATCTTCGTCGCTTAAGATGTGGTACGGCCAATTCCCGCCGGAGACGCAGAGCGAGATCGATGGCACGGGGCTTACGCACCTCACAGATGCCATGCTGGGTCACTTGGACCAGCCTCTTCTGTGCGCTTTTGTGGAGCGCTGGCACCCCAACATGAACACCTTCCACATGCCGTGTGGGGAGATGACGATCATGCTCCACGACGTCGAGCAGATCCTGCGTATCCCGATCGACGGGACGATGGTTTCGGGCACCCCGGACGCCGGAGACCAGCAGATCGCGGCGAGGGAGATTATGGGCATCTCCGCAGACGTGATGAGGAGTTGTTGGAGAGGCGGTGCGGTCGCGTCGAAAGACGTGATGCAGAGGATGCAGGAAGGTCGGCCGGCGGGGTTCCAGGCCATCGCTTGGCTGTGGATTCTATTGGGGTCGACGCTATTCATCGACAAGAGCGGGGACCGGGTGAAGCCCGACATCATGCACGAGTTCTACCGTTCGCTGCCATCTGCCAGTCATTACTCGTGGGGTTCGTCCGCTCTTGCTTACCTCTATCGCCAGCTTGGCCTCGCAAGCCGAGCGGATTCAAGGGGTTTAGCTGGGTGCCTGTCGTTACTACAGGCGTGGATATACGAGTACTTCCAATGCTTCCGCCCACACCGTCTACCCCATCATGTGGAGCCTGGCGAGCCACGATCACGCATGTGGTCCTTATCTCAGTACGAGCGGACGGGCCACCGTTTGATTGAGATCCGCCGTCAGCTGGACATGATTACTGCGGGCTCTGTATATTAACAAATTATATTCTATATTCACGACGATTATATAAAACTTGCGAAATGTTATCAGGTTGCTTGGTTGCCGTACGGTCCCGATCCAGCGGCGCAGCACATGAGGACTCTTTTCGTGGGCTGGGTTAGATATCGCGACATCGTGGAGCCCTACGCACCCTCGAGGGTGTTGCGCCAGCTGGGGTACGTGCAGGCCATACCGCCGCCGATGAGTCTGCCACATAAGGCGGTCATGCCAGCAGACCCGTCTAGGTATAGGGTGCATTATTCTGCGGATGCGGCAGAGCATGCTTGGCGTCAGTTCCCGTACGCCTACATCCTCAACCTCCAGTACATCAGCCGGTCGCCGCAGAGTACCTTGGTGAGGCCGTTGCAGGGTACATGGACTGGTATGAGCGACATTCTCATCCTCGTCTGTTTTCGTCGGAGTCGGGATCCTCATCGGGCGGCATACTCCCGCGCAGCCACGCCGACTACGTACGTAATTTAATGTGATTTGGATTTTTATATTTGTATGTTTAATCACTTTTTATAAGTATCAATTCTGTGTACAGTGGTACAACTCGATGTATACCTTGACTACCGATGTGCTAGCGACGCTGCAGTTCCACGACGTCGAGCAGACGGAGAACTACAGAGACAGACTGGACGACCTGAACGACCGATGGCGCAATGCCCCTTGAGTTGCTTGTATTTTACTTTATCCTTCGTTTATGTATCGGACGCTTACTATTTTATTTATATTATTTCGGTTATGTTTGGAGTAACGCGAAATAACAAATAATTTTAATAATACAAAATAATAACATAAAAAAATAATAATATTAACAAATAATATTAATAATACAAAATAATGACATATTAAAATAATAATAATAATACAAAATAATAACATCAAAATAATAATAATATTATAAAATAATATTAATAATACAAAATAATTACATCAAAGTAAATAATAATATTATAAAATAATATTAATAATACAAAATAATAACATCAAAAAATAATAATATTAACAACTAATATTAATAATACAAAATAATAACATATTAAAATAATATTAATAATACAAAATAATAAGGATACCTGTCGAACAAGGCTCAACTCACGATAAGTGACAATCGCCGACGGGTGGACACCTGTCCCTAGAATATCCCTGATAGACTGCAACATCCACCCGTAACTTCTCTCCGTCTCGTCCTCCATGACGGCAAACCCACACAGAAAGTTGTGATTACAGGGAGTCATCCCTATAATCTCAACTAGAGGCATCTTACATCTATTGGTCTTGTACGTCGAGTCAATACCAATAAAATAAGGATACGTCCTCAGCAGTGCGAGTGACTCCGGGTGTGCGAGAAAGACATGTGTCAGCACATTAGTCTCCTCGTCTCTCAGCGCTTCAACAAAATATCCGGACTCTGTCGCCTGGTGCATCAACTGGCTCACCACGTCTTGACCCTCAGAATATTGCTTCTTCAAACGATCTCTGTAATTATATATATGTCGGATCGTCGCGTTATCTTCTGCGTGTCGAGCCCTCATCGCTGAGAGGATATGTGCTGGTTTCGCTTGCGCATCAGTCATTTCCTCTACGACCTTCTTTGCATGGCTACTTAACCCACTCGTCTGGCGGTGTCCCTCGGGATACTGTATCAGAGGGTGATTGTGTATGGAATTCTCAGGTGCACCCGTACGAATGTACCATTCCCTAGTAGCTGGATCCTGCTGGGCTATGACTACAAACGGACACCTGCACTTGTTAGACTTCGATAGCCTCTCCAATTCATCCTCCTTGCCTCTATAACGTTCTCCGCGAGAACATCTAATCAATTTCTTTGTGCCGCATTTCTTATGCGACGAAATAATCACCTCGAAACCAAGAGCAATAGCGACGCCTTTCGCCCAGTTAATGGCTTCCACATCGGTCGCAAATCGTCCTCCTTCGCGGAAATGCTCACTGTAATTTATCCCGTCGCCCGTGGAATCCTCCGGAACACTCTCCAAGTCTGAAAAAACAAAAAAATAATTAATTACAGCCGAAATGGGATTTCGGCTACTATAAGAGGCAACAGAAATGAGATTTCGGCCACCTCCATAGGAGCCGAAATCCCGTCTCGGCCGCGACCGTCCCAGCCGAATGTAAATTTCGGTTCGGACAGCTACGGCCGAACAATTTTTTCGGTCGCCTTATATGGTGACCGAAATGTGATTTCGGTCGCCACAAGGGGTGGCCGAAATTGCTGTTCGGTCAGCCCTTGTGTGTTACATTGCGGTCGGGCCGAAATTTTTCGATCGAATCCGATCGGTGTTCGAGAATTCACGTCCATACGAACGAAATTTACGAGAATTTGCTTACCATACGTGCCAATAGACCATTTCTTTTGACCTTTCCATTTCCCAAAAAGACGATTCATTGCGATTTGAGTTATTTTTTGTTATCTTTGACTCTGATTTGGATGTTTGATTGCGATATGAAAAGTGTTGTATGGAAAAGAACTTTAAATAGAAATTTAATTTCAAAAGGGCAAAATCGTCTTTTTTCATCCCTTTAGGTGGCGGTGACTAGGAAAAAGGGGGCGGTGAATAGCAATCCAGTTATTACTATCATAATCTCTTTTCATATGGTAAAAGACTTTGTAGTGAAAAAAATGGTGTTTGGCATGGCCTTGTGGTTCTGTTCGAATGATTTCATATGTGATGTATTGCTTTCGAATTACATTGATATCGTTGTTAGATGATGATTGGGACATTGTTTAGCGGATTAGTGACATCTTTGAAGTGTTCGGCGCAATCCATATTGATTGAGTTGGAATACTTCTCACTCGGCCCGAAAAAAGAAAGAAATCAATTCTACCGAGTTTGCTTACCGTCTACATTGTACACTAGGGGCAATGCGAGTAGGGTTGGCAATGGGGCGGGGATTCCCCGTCCCCGTGGGGATCCGCCCCAAACGGGGCGGGGAATCCCCGAGATTTTATCCCCGCGGGGCGGGGACGGGGAATGATGTCTCCCCGTGGGATCCCCACGGGGATCCCCGCCCCGTCCCCGAACCCTCTTTTATATATTATAATATATATAATATTACATTATAATTTAAATAATAGTAAAATAATATCAAAATATAGATTAAAAAATATTAAATTGATAAAAATAATATATAAAATTATAATTTATATAATATTTATTACACAAATATATTCAAATTTATATATTATATTAAAAATATTTTTTTTAAGGAAAATTAAGGGGCGGAGAATCCCCGTGGGGAATCCCCGCCCCGCGTGGATCCCCGCGGGGACGGGGACGATTTCGTCCCCGAATGCATCGCGGGGACGGGGATGGGGATTAGATCCCCGCCCCCGCCCCGCCCCATTGCCATCCCTAAATGCGACCCGACGCGTATCGAAAAATTTTAATTTATAAATAGTGATGATGATGAATATCAAGGGGTCAAATGTAATAAAAATACTTTCAAATTATTAATAATGGTCCTGTATTGGGCCGTAATAAACGGGCTAGCATTTGTTCCATTTTAATGGGACGCGTTGCGATATGATGAAAATTTGCAGTTGGCACCCTGAATTTTTCGTTGATCACAAACGACACCCTCTTTGTTTTTCTTTTCTTTTTTAACTATTGCTCGTTCTTCGAGTTTTTGTTATTTCACCCAAAAAATCTCAACACATCTAGCGAACAGAGGTCATCAAGCCTAGGTAACTTCAGGCATGTATTGTCTTTTTTCCTCTCATTTCTGTATCTTATTTCCGATTGAATTGATGTGAATGTTAAGTTTTTATGCATGACGGTTCAATTTAGTGAAATCGTGCTATCTCGTGCTTGGCGGATTTTGGATCACAGCAACACCTTTTTCTTACGCTGATGAGTAATTTATGGTCATCCCGTTATCAAAACTGAATCCAATTTGTTAGTATTGGTGTCTGATCATGTTTCAAAATATGTGTAATGGAAAGATTTTTATTAATGTTAACCTACATAATGCAGTAAAAATGGGGTTGTGGATACTGCTTGAAGGTTGCCTACTTCTTGCAAATGCGTTGGCAATACTAAATGAAGATCGATTTCTAAGCCCACGTGGGTGGAGCTTCCAAGAGTATTCTGGGATCAAGAGAAAATCGCTTAAGGGTCAGATTCTTGGTCTTATCTACGCCACTCAGTACTTGAGAGTTCCACTAATTCTTCTCAATTTGCTCTGCATCGTTGTAAAGATAGTATCTGGATGATTTTTATTGAGCTGACTCTTCTTCGTCAGTTTGGGGATTCTGTTCATCAGTCATACGTGTTTGTAGTTGAGTTACTTTGAAGGTTTTCTATTTTTTTTGTTTTTATTGCCATGGATGATTAGTAAGGAATGGGCATGTGTTTGTTTAGTACTTCGTCACATAATCTGTCTTTTCTTGAAAGGTAGTGAGACTGCAATAAGATGCAGAACTATGGTATCGCACATGTCCTATTATTCGAACAGAAAGAATCTACAAATCAGCAAAAACATGATAGTTGCTCGAATCTACCACGATCAGCCTAAACGCAGCCACAGTAGCAGCAATGGACAAGCAAGAGAAGAAGACAACGTTGAGCCAATGCCAATTCCTCTGCACCAAAGTGAGCTTGCTCCTCTTAGCCACAAGGTACATGTGATTCGCAAGGATAAACGTCAAAGGGAAGGTGCTGATAGCCCCCGTTAGACTCATAAAATCACTCAGAAAAGGAAGCATAGCTGAAATCAAAGTAGTGATTCCAAGGTAACCCCCTCTGACCATGAACCTGAAGCTCAAATTGCGCGGCGCCAAGGCGCTTCCTTTGATTCCATACTTTGTGTCCAAGTATTCATACATTGGACTTGCAAAGATCTGAAGCACAGAGATAATATGTTGACAGTGATGGAAAAAAAAAGGAAAAAGTTCTTGCCATGTCAAGGAATGCAGTGATGATTCTTACGTGTAGAGCGATAATCGTCTGAAAGAATGCCGACAAGTTAGCAAAGGTCTTCAACCATATTGGCCCGCCAACGTTGTTGAGCAAGTAAGTAGATGTGTTGTTTCCATAAGCCCAGTAACCTATGAAGGTGATCATGTACATGGGAACGACGCCGACTGTGAACTGAAAGTACAGAGCTTTCATCATGTTCTTTACAACTGGCGGTCTTACAGTTGCCTGGGAATGAAAGAAAGCTCGGTTAGATTATAGAACGGTACGTATATGAAGATAATACAGTCAAGATAAACCTGTATTTCTGGCAACATTCCCGTGTTGAATGAGAAAACAAGATTTGCAGCTGCACCAATAGTTGTGAATATCTTGCCTACTGTTGTCCCTGGAATGCCATAGTCTCTAGATGGAGATTCAATCCCTGCCAAAAATATGGAAAGAGGAAACAAAATGATCTTCTTTTCTGGGAATTGAGACGTGAAAGAAAGGAAGAGAAGAAAAAGGGTGGTAAAAGGCACCATCTTTGAGGGCAAGCGCAAATCCTACAACAATGTAGACAAGGCTGAAGAAAGTCGAAAAGGCGAGCCAAACTCGAAGTGCAGACAAATGAGGTATAGCAATGGCAAACAAGGTACAAGCCAGGCCGGCTATGGCGATAAAATACGGTAACTTCATGTCATTATCGTCTCTGAAAAGAACGTAAACTGCCTGCAAAGAATTGAACCCACCAAAAGAAAATGATTAGATTAACTAAAGTCTGCAGATTAGTACAAATATTAGTGTAAGGACAGAGAGTGAAAGTATTACCTTAAGTGCACTTCCAGCTAAAATAACATAACCCACATTGATCATGAAGAGATTCACATACTGAAGTCCCCATGTCAGAGAATATGCGTTCTTACCTGCATTATATATATATCCGAAAGAGCTTGTGAGTGAAACTGTGTCCATCTTTCTCTAAGTTCTCATTGAGTGTAAGTAATAATGGGAAACGAATACTTAACCGTAAATGAATCCAGCGAGGTCTCTGTATCTTATATGTCTCTTTCCTCCGTATTCGTGAAGTTTTGCTATCAAAGAATTTGCGTAGAGGGAAGCTATCGTAGCTAGGATTAGCCCAATCACACCTCCTACCCATCCCAGGGGTACCATGACAGCGCCAGAATATCCAAGAACATAGGCGCTGTTTATCCCAGTTGTAAGAACAAATCCAACTTGGAACCATGAATCTACATGTGCAAAAAATATCATGGTAAATGGTAAATACGAATTCATCGTTTGACCTGGTATGAAAAGACAAAAAAAAAAACTCGAAATCCTTATCACTACATAGGGTCTCAGGCTACCTTTCTGGTTGGGTAATAAGTCGGTTAAAGCAGTTGGTTTTCAAAGAGCAAATCGAGAAAGAGCATAACGAAAATAATGAACTTTCAACAGAGGAGAAACGCATAAGAAAAGGATGGAAATCATGAAGAAAGCACCGTTGCTGATTTGATGTGCAGTTTCTGGGATATCAACGGCGAAGTGATGCTGATCATGAGGGTTGACTTTCGGGTCGGAAAGAGATTCGGATCCAACCCGATTTCCTCCTTGTTCTGTCATCTCTAACAACACCAGCGTCTCTTCACCGTCTTCTTGGAAAGCCAGCTCTCCAAAAAGGAGCTTTCTGTGTCTATTTATGCCTGAATTATGTTGAGATCTTTACGTCAACGTCAGACAAGATAATCAATGGGGAAAAGATAAGGTAATGGATTATGACATGTACACACGAGCCTGGAATTCGGTGACAGACAGAATTTGAGGTGTGAATGGCCAAATAATTGCGTCTGTTTTTGAAATAATATTAGCTGTTGCCTTCGTATTGCTTGAAAAAGATACTACCTCGTAAGCAAGGAAGGGTTTCTCAATGTATAATTTTGTAATTATTACTCGTGGCGTTGACTGAAGATATTTTTTTTTTTCGATTTGAATATGTCAAGAATTTGTCATGATCAAATTCGGTAAAGTTTGACCATCCATCAATCTAGTTGGTGAGGGGTTGCGTATTTTAATGTGAACTTTGAATTTGCAAATTTATGGAAGTTCGCACCAAATACGAACTGCGTATATTGTAATAATATTGAACTTCAATTCATTATGCATGCAGCAGGTCATTGAATGAAAGTCAAAGATAACGCCCTTATCAACCAAAAGATCAACTAAGGCAATACTCTTTAATAATTTTTTTTTATTGATAAAACCTAGCTATTGATTTCATATTTTGTCACGTTTAATTGCAACATCGATCCTCACGGCATCACAAAGTTTGGCTGAAATATACAAGAGACTCTAAAATAGAAGCTTAATTGCAGCATATCCTCCATTGGCATAGGTTAGTTCCAGTTTGATTTGCTTTTTCTTATAAGAGAAACTATAAACTATTGCATAGCATACGGACAAGCAGCATTCATAATCAACCAAATAATATTGATGTCAATACGTTGAAGGATTTGCATGCAAACAAACATAGTACCAGCCAAGAAAAAAAAGAAGGCTACTATGGAAATTTATCTTGTTCGTCATCTTCATCACTACGATCAGTAGTATAGTCATCATCGTCTGGGCTATCACTTGCATCAGATTTAAGGCTTCGTAGCTTATTGACAGCATCTAGTGCATCAAAAACAAGAGCATCCTTGGCAACTTTAACAGCATTTCCTTTCAAATGGTTCGACTTCTCATCGTTTTGCCCAAGTTCGTGCTTTGCGTTTCTTCGTGACTCTGCTTTCCTCTTAGCATCTCGACGATGTAGTTGATCGATGTATTTCTCATGCAAGGCTCTGTTTTTAATCTGCTTCAGAACTGGGGGACTAACAATGCTTAATCTTGACTTCTGCTTTTTACTAGCTGACGAATCAGAAGTTCCCCTGCATTTCGTAAGAACGCCAGGGTTTTCTTCCCTTGATGGTGATGGAGAATCGAACTCTTGAATATTTGGAGAAGAGGGATTGTCGTTAGCTGAGGGCTCGAGGAGAGCAAATAAATCCAACCCCCGATGTTTATCTTCTTCTTGATGCTTTTGCAATAACTGTCTCACGGTTTTTTGGGCAAGATGAACATTCATCTTTCTGGGCTTAAGCTTCTTGGATTTAGTCTCAATAGGAGTAAGCAGCTTGCTAGCAGAGCATGGGATAGGCGATAGCTTCTTCTTCTTAGCCCTCGGGCGTGTTCGGGGTTGAGGTGGAGTTTGGTGATCTGATTGGATTTTGTCAAAACATTCTTCTGCAGATTTTCCTGGCACCTGCATAAAAGGATATAAGGAAAGGGAAAATGTAAAAGAGAAACATCAGAATACTCACTATATCATTTGTACATTACCATCTTAGCAACTTTCTTCCAAAAATGAGGGGTAGGCTTTGCAGTGAAATACGCTCTTCGCAGAGCCAATTCTTGTTCCACAGTCCATTCATCACCAATCTCTTCCTCTTCGTCAACCTGATGGCTCTTCCTCCTCTCACCTATTTTGGTTCTTTCTAATAAATCAATCTCTTCGTGTATTCGACTGCATCCAAGCTCCCGGGCATCTCTACTAGACACATCTTCGAACTTTCTATCCTTAGCCACGGAAACTTCACAGGAAGTTTCATCTGACAAACTACTAGCCTTTTCAACAACATCCTTTCGAGTCGAACAACGAGTAATCCGCTTCTCAACCTTATCTGCCTTCTTGACACTAAGACATGACTCATTTGTCTGAGAATTTATACTCAAACTACGAGTGACCCTCTTCTCAAAACCTGGCTTACTTCTAATCGCACTTCGATCACGCTTTTTCTGATCCGAGACAACCACATCGGGCAATCTTCGACCAACCATGCTACTACCCTTCGTATTGAGTTCCACTAGACTTGAACAGCGAGTGACCCTCTTCTCCGATTTAGCTGCCCCCTTCATAGCTAAATCTCGATCATGTGGGCCAATCAGACCTCCTTTAAGTTTACTCTCATCCCAAAAACTTCCATTCACCACATCGCTACCTTTGTAAAGGGCTACAGCTCGACTCCCACTGCGAGTAACCCTCTTCTCAGTATTGCCTACTCTTTGCCCACACAAATCAAGTCCACCTGCAACTTTACGTTCCTTCGACAATTCAATTACGATCTCAATAGAACCCTCATCAAAGGCACAATCGTTAACCTTACCTCCGGCGAGATCCTTATCGCGACCACTACTCCCCGTGACCATCTTCTCAATCACATAATGTGAAGCCACAGCAGCTCCCCCCTTCCCACTCAAGCGGGTACTCCCATCCTGCAATCTATCGGAAATTCTAGGCCGTTCGTTACATTTCTCCATGTTTTCATTTTCGGGACTTTTTCCATCTCCACATCGCAAACCCGCGTTGCTTTTCCTCTTGGTTTTCAGCGGCGAGATATCGATCGAAACGGGCGATGACCTAGATGTCCGGGTGGAGGTCTCATTAATTTTCAACAAGTTTTGACATTGCTGAAGAAATCGAGGAGACCTTCTTGGAGTAACGGTGGGGATTTTACCTTCAGCATCGCTGAACCTTCTCTCAGGCATTTCCACAAACAACTAGCATTCAGCACTATCTCTCATGAGTTATACGTAACTGTTAAAAAGAGCTCAAGTCGCTGTTCTATGATTTATATTGGGTGGCCCACATTTGTCCAATAACTTTATAGCCCATATTATTGGGCCTACTATTCGCCCATTAGGTTTATATTACATATACTTTTGTACTTTCCTATAATAGTCCATTAGATAGATTTTACTGTTTATCAGAACAAATCACCTTCATCTTAGTACTAAAATCATGCAAAACTTGGTATATATTTTCCCAATATTCAACACACGTTTGTTATCAATGCTTATATATAACTTATCATCTCTAATCTTGGCTCATTTGCAAGCCAGATTCATATTTTCACCTAACCCGTTTTTCTTTTGGGGCTATCTTAGCTTTGTACAGTAAGCTCTCATATTAAGTTTGCTTCTACGTTTAACTAACTAGCAGCCGACATATGGTGTCACAAATGTACAATTAACATGGAGATATATATTTACATTTGATTGATCAGTCTCACGTGTCTGAAAACTCTTTTGACGAAGTAGTTCGGCTAAATTATTAATTTTTTTTTTCAGAAGAAAGCTCAACAGTTTCCCCCTCTTGTTTTTATATATATCTTCCTCTCTGTAAAACAAAAGCCATTAATCGTTATAATTTCCTCTCGCCACAGTTGTAAAGAATGAAAAGGCTTGACTTTTTCAGTTTACAGGCAACTGTGTGAGGGGATGTTGCTATTTCTGTGATTTCGTCCTTCCCTTTATTTTTTCTTACTTATTACATGAAGAATCAGTATCTGGGCTCAAATAAAAATGCAATCTTTACAACAGTCCATCGACGCTGATATAGAACTTGCTACTGCAAAAGAAGGTAGTGATAACAAAGATGGTGACGCCACTGTTGCTAATATCGCTGAATCAGCCTCTTCCAATGGTAAGGAGATCGTTAGAGCGGTGGAAGACAACGTTAATGATTTGAGAAACAAGGAGGATGATAGAAGAAGAGAATCTAATGCCTCGGAGTGTTCAGTTGAGATTTTGGATCTTGAATCTGTCGTTTCTGAAACTAAGCTGCATTTGTCCAAATCTGAGATGGATTGTAGGATTTGTCAGCTGAGTTTTGATGCGAGTAATGATTGTGGTGGGCTGCCCATTGAACTTGGCTGTTCTTGCAAGGATGATTTGGCTGCTGCTCACAGGCAATGTGCTGAGGCATGGTTCAAGATCAAGGGAAACAAGTTAGTACCATTTTTTTTCCTTTCCTTTTTCTTGCAGCTTTATTGTTATGTCTTCGCTTCGTAATAATTGAGTTGTACAGCTGAAAAAGGTGTAGGCTTGAGGTGTAGTAATAAGGTGGACAATAATGGAACCTAACCTGTTTTTAGTGTTGAACTGTCTATTGCAACAAAAGCTATAAACTTTAAAGACCAATTTTCCATGGGATAGATAATTAGGAAAAGAAGGAATCCACAACGCCAGAAAAAAAAAAGAAAAGGTCTTGCTTTCTGGCCGGCCATATGCCTTTTCTCTTGTTCATACTTTCTATCCACCTTTATGATTTTGTTGTTATTACTACTCTTTCCTTATCCGTTAAGGTGCATTTGACTTCGTTGTCTGCTTTACTGGAAAAACGAACCCCTCCTTGACATCATACGACCGTTGAAAGCTTTCTTGTTTTCTCAAGCTTGAGAAACCAACAAACTTCAACTCCCCAATTTAGAATTCAAGGCCCTCGTTTTTTTTTTTTAATTTTTATTTTTTGTTGCAGAATATGTGAAATATGTGGATCGATAGCGCAGAACGTGCCAGGCGTGTACGAAAACGTGTCAATCGAAGATCAATGGGACGAAAGAAACAACGAATTGGCAATGTCATCCTCTTCATCTCATCAACAGCCCCAGCCCGAGGCAAGGCGGTTCTGGCAAGGCCATAGGTTCCTCAACTTCTTGCTTGCTTGTATGGTGTTTGCATTTGTTGTCTCTTGGCTCTTTCACTTCAACGTACCTTCTTAGAACAGAGCCGAGCAGAACAGAGGAGAAAAAGAATGCTCTGTTTTTTGCTGTTTCTCCTCAACTTCTCAGTGTTTCTTTGGAAAACCTTTTGCTGTATTCTATCTTTCTAAGTCAACTACTGCTACACTCCTTGAATCTTGCCTCTCCCAATGGAGGATTTGTACTATTAATAATTATTCATAGCTGTTTATTATTGGAGAAATCAAGCCATTCCATGGAAGACTGTGTCTTGTGACCTTGACTGTGCTCCCATATAATACAAGTCAGTGACTGACAACAAACAACCATTCACAATCTCCCTTCAACCTAACTGGTAGTGTATGTATATGCCAAGTCTTGATTTTTAATGTATTACCAATTGAATACATATATGGAATGGGAAAAGCCCAAAAAGGAATTAAATATCTTTTCAGTTTTTTAAATATGGGAAGCAGAATAACGATTCAGGTTTACTTCTATTTAATAAAAAGGGGCATAATAATTTCCGCGAGTTTTGGTTGTTGATAGATAGAGAGAAAGAATCAGTCGTAGTCTTTCTTCTCCTTCCTCCTACTCCTGAACGAACGTGCGTGCTGTCACGAACAAGACAAAAGCTTCGCACGTTGTTGCGCAGTCCACTGTCGGCCTTCATACATCAAAAAAACCAATTCTTTCTCTTCTCCACGCGGTATTCTCAGACGCGTTTATCACCTTCCCCTTCGACTATATCTTTCTCTTTCATCTGTTCTTGACGATGAGGTCGCTGTGGCCAAACGGCGACAGAGAAGACGTACTCGACACCGTCCTCGAGCTGCCCATCCCAGAAGAATTGCTCCTCTCTAACAACAAGCAAAAACCTCGGCAAGCCTTCATGTCTTGGATGATGAGACCAGCGTCCCTCGCCGACTGTAACAATAAGGGCGGCTTGGCCTTTGGGAGCCGTGACGCTGAGCTTGAGTTCTTGCTAGGTGTTATTGGAGCCCCTTTGATCCCTCTCCCAATCTGCGCTAATGGCAACAACAGCATCAAAGGCCACTCAGTCGTAAGTCATTGTGTATCTGTTTTTATGATCCTCCTAAGTGCTTTAGTTCTTACATGAAAAGGGGCTTCTTTTTATCAGGAGAGTTCAATGGCGAGGTACATAGTGCAGCAGTACGTAGCAGCCTCGGGCGGCGAACACGCTTTGAACAGCATCAAAAGCATCTACGCCATGGGTAAGGTGAAGATGATGGCTTCTGAGTTTGTGTCTGGGGAAGAGACGACGTCGTTGTCAGGACACGGTAAGGCTCGACAGAGGTTGAAGAACATGAGACATCATGGAATTGGAGAGATGGGAAGGTTCGTTTTGTGGCAGAAGAGGCCCGATTTGTGGAGCTTCGATTTGATGGTTTCGGGCTGTAAGATTAGTGCTGGCAGCGATGGTAAGACTGCTTGGAGGCAAACTCCATGGCAGCATTCCTACGCCTCTCGCGGCCCGCCGAGGCCTACTCGAAGATCCTTACAGGTATCAGTTTCTAACACAATCTGATCCTATGTTCGTTAACTTTTTCGTATTCAAGTTACTCTCAAATCCAAGGCCTTCTTCGCTGTGCAAAGGGCCCCTTTCGTCCCATATTCAAGACTGTGTTGTTGGTTCTTGTTTTTCAATCTGTTCAGATTGCTTTTGTCAAAAGTTGGTTGCTGTCCATGTTTGACAAAGATGGGAAAGAAGGGCTGCCATCAAATTCTTCTCAAGTTTTGTAAAATAACTGAAGATTTGTTCTAATTCTTGCTGTGATCCATGTGTGGACCCAGCTCAGCCTTTCACCTAACCTGAAAGCTTCGCATTGTCTTCCTAGTTCAAACTTGTTTGTCAACTAATTGTGGTTGTAAAGGTCAAATCTTGGATCATGTTTTCTCACCTAATCTCACAGCTCTAACTGTCAACCATTTTATCAACTGTAAGAAATTATGTTATTACAGCTATGATGGTTAACGATGTCTGATATATGTTACCAGGGACTAGATCCAAGATCAACGGCGAACCTATTCTCAAACTCGACGTGCATAGGCGAGAAAACAGTGAACAGCGAAGACTGTTTCGTCCTAAAACTCGAAGTCGACTCGCCAACTCTCAGGACTAGAAGCAGCAACAACCTGGAAATCATTAGGCACACGATATGGGGCTGCTTCAGCCAAAGAACAGGCCTTTTAGTCCAATTAGAGGACACTCAGCTGCTAAAGATAAAAAATGTCTTGTGGGAGACAACGATGGAATCCTCGATCCAAGATTACAGAACCATCGAAGGTGTCAACGTTGCCCACGGAGGAAGGACTTGCGCTTCACTGTTTAGGTACGGGGAGGACTCAGAGAGCCATAGAAGGACGAGGATGGAGGAGATTTGGAGTATCGAAGAGGCCGATTTTAATGTGAAGGGACTTGTTAAGCACTTTTTCTTGCCACCTTCTGATTTGAAGAGGGAAGATGGCGAAGGATGTGGGGTTATGGATAATGGGTCGACGGCGAACAGTGGCGGGCTGGGGACTAAAACGCCCTTTTCGTCGAATTCTTGTAGGAAGAACAATACGAAAGTCGTGGCTGTTGATGAGGAGAATATGGAAATGTTTGGGAGAGAAAGAGATGATGGCTATGGTACTGATCATCCTCGTGCATTGTAAAGCTTAGAACTTTTCGATTCATCTTCTTGGCAATTTATTTTCTCCAGTGTATAAAATTAGCGAGGTTTATAATGGAGGAAACGAAACATAAACAGAGAACTGATGAATCTAATCTACAGATTTAAACGATAGAATCAAATCGACTAAGCCATCAATGGCTTGAGAAGACGAACCATTGGAGCTCAAGCAATGATCAGCTTTGTCCTTATAATCCATAACCCTCTTCTTCATCTCTTCTCCTTCAGCAGCACCATTCATCAGCTTTATTACAGCTGCTTCAATCTCATCTCTTTGAAACCCTTTCTCTAACCTAATTCCAATCTTCCATACATCGCTCACATACCTCGAGTTCACCATCTGATCCCCAAAGAACGGCGCACAGATCATCGGAACTCCTTCGCAGATGCTCTCAAGCGTAGAATTCCAGCCGTTGTGAGTCAAGAATCCACCCACGGCTCGATGGGACAAAACCTCTTGTTGTGGGGCCCATTTAACGAAGCAAGTCCGTTCTCTTACCTCGTCCAAGAAATCGCTCGGCAGTGTCACTAACCATTGGTCGGAACCTTGCATCATCCCTGGCCGAACAACCCATAAAAATGGCTGCTTGCTATTGGCCAACCCCCAAGCAACTTCGTGGAGCTTCTTCTCATCCATGAGCGCTACGCTACCGAAGCTGACGTAGAGCACCGATTTGGGTTCTTGCTTGTCTAGCCATGCGATGGAGCTCCGATCTTGGGTTCGTAGGCTGCTCGCCGCCGCCGAGAAGAGCTTGTGAAATGGGCCGATGGCGAAGGTCGGCATGTGGTACTGAAACTCGCCGGCGAGCCTGGCTATGTCGTCTTCTTCGAGTTCTTTGAATGTGTTGAAGATGAGCCCTGAAGATTTCTTGGTCTCAGCCATCATGTTTATCAAGATATGATGCAAATCTTCAGATTTTAGCAGCTCGATTACTGGGATGTCCTTCACCTTCAGCGGCGGAAGCCCCTCAATTTCATCTTCCATCTTCGAACCTGATGATGATCGACGAACCACATCATAGTTCTGAGAAGTTTTCAATTATTTAAACATTTTTCAATGATGCGCGGGACAGAAGCGAACATACCCATATCGTCGAGATATCCCTTTTCCTGAAGAAGAGGAAGAGCATTGAAAGCAATATAGGAACAAACGCTGCTTGTCCTAAGCACAAACCTCGGAAGCTTAAAATCATCGGCCACAGATTGCGTGAAATACCAAAGGGCATCAGTCACCAAGCCCACAAACCCTCCGCCGCGGCCTTCTTCCGACGACAGAAACTCAACAAAGCTCCCGCGAATTGACCCCTCAGTGCTGTAAAGGAGAACCCTCAAGACGTGTACGGCGTCCGGCGAGGAAGCGTCGGATTCAGACAATCCGTCGGAGATTTGATGGAAGGCGAACTGAGGGTACTTGGAAGTGTCTGGATAGTTGAAGCGAGTGTGGACGACGGAGATGTCGAAATCCTTTGAGTGAAGTATGCTGGCGAGCTGTAACATGGGATTTATGTGTCCCTGAAACGGTATTGGAAACAGCAGTATTCTGCCATTCTTCTTCGAATGGTGAGAGAAGCCATTGTTTGAGCTCTGATGATGATTATCCATTGGATTGGATAAGGAGCAGACTTTTAAGGTGATGGTAGTGAGTGAAAGCGTAGTGGCTTGCTATTTATTGAGGAGATACAATGACGTCATTCCTAAAGGGAAGTTCTACTTTTTTTCAGGCATCAATCATTGTACTAATCGTGTTCTTGTAACACAATTCATATCAAGATTCAATTTGTATGTTGCAACTGTTTGTTTAATTTCAATTAAAGAAGCTATTAAAACGTACCATGTCGAACTTAGGCAGGTGTTGGGAGAAACAAAATTAGGACGGACAAACTATGTTTGACAAAGTTGTATGGGTCTTGCTTGATGTTTTAACGTTGATTTTTATGTTCTTTTACTTATTTTTGGTGCCGGCCAGCGTAATCACTAATCCGTTATTAAATAATACAAACATGTGGGACAATTATTTGATTGGTTCTTGGATGATTCTCTGATTATGGTCAAATACGTTACGTAAGCAGTGAGCTATGCAGCCACATGCCTTATCTCTACCAACTCAATTTCATTGTGTTTTCTTGCTTTCTGGATGAATATTCTCATCTCAATCCATAGAGCGAACACTTCAGTTTACGATATGTATACATATGTGTGCGCCCCCACATATTAGAAAAAGAGGAAAATGACTAGATATAGACTAGACATCTGCTCTACATATTAAAATCACTCGAGACAGATTATGTAGATTGTTTCTTCCTAAAATGTTACATATGATCTCATGGTTGGCCCATTAAAGCACTTAATTTTGTTTATAAAATGACCAAGCCCATACATATAAGGAGTAAATGAGGCCCATTTAAACTTTCTTGGATCAGTTAAGCGCAGTTACAATCCACGTTGAATTGATTTCCAATTTCTGTCATGATGAATTTTTGAATCCTATCATGAAGTATGGGAAATTTTTGTTAAATTGGATTACTATTTGTGAAATTAAAAAAAAAATGGATTCTAGGTTTTGTAATTAAAAAAAGGGATTGGTTGTTTTTAAAAAAAAAATCGAAATGTTTGATTATCATTTTGATCCGCTCGACTGAAATTTCATGTCGAAATGAGATGTTAATGTAATGCCCGGAAATTTAATTACGGGATTTACAGCATAATTAAGAGCGGAAATAATTGATTAGGGACGTCATTGAGTTAATTACGTTAAGGGGCTAGACTCCTAGGTGAAAAATTTTATTTAGGACATATAATTAATTCAAGCCTAACGTGTGTATATTATATGCCCTATGTAATTTACGTGAATTTTCATGGATTAATTGCATGTCTGCACGATGTCATGAATTTTACACGCAATTAATCCATGCCCAAGGTGTAATATATAATTACATGCCCTTACATGACTTATGTGAACTATGTGAACTCATGAAGTGGGTGTTACGAATTATGATTATGTGAATGTGTTATGAGGACTTGAGAACTTTCAGGTCACTATTACACGTGGCATGCACGTAAGAAACCGCCGAGCTTAACTAGGACCATTTAGAATCGGACGATTTATGCCTAGGACGAAGTATAATCGACCGATTTGAAAATAAAATCAAAGGAATAAGGAAATTAAGAAAATGATAAGAGCTATATAGGAGTTGGGTTAGGAGGTTATTTTGGATCATGAATTTATTTATAAAGAATATCTAGGTGGGCTAAACATGTAATTGAGCCCAAAATGAACAAAACAAGTGGGGAGGCAATATTCCCTAATTTAGGGAAGACCCACGGCAACTCTAAACATCACCCTCAACCTATGAAAATATCTTAGCAAATAAACCCAAAAATCCCATAACCTTACTACCCACAAACGAAAGAAGAAGCAACGAAGAGGTCGAAGGGAACTTCAAAGCAACGCCCTCAAAACCGCTCGGGAATTCGAAGTTGGTAAGTAAAACACCCTCCTTAAGCTTTTAATTCTTTACCTTAGGTGTAGTTGAGAGCATTAATTGACATTAAAGACAAGTGGTTGGAAAAAAAACCACGAGAAACCCTAAATACCGATGCTTAGGTTCGCAATAAGGGTGTATGAGCAAATATGGAGTTAAGTGGTTTAGTATGTGATTTAGAACTTAGAATGCTAGGAAGAACAAGCTACGAAGCGAGTTTAGGGGATGATACACGAGGAAGGATTGAAGATGAAGATAAATGTCGAGTATAATGTCGAGTCCTTTCATTTGAACGAAATGTCGAATTCAAAGAAGTCGGTATAAATGTCGAAACACAATGTCGACGTAATATATATCGACATTTTATAAATGTCGAGATCCATGTGAGTTCCATGTCGACATTTCTAATCATAAATGTCGAAATCATGTTAGGATAAATGTCGAATGCTGGATAAGATGTCGAATTAGCATATCGAGATTTTCCATTTTATAAATGTCGACTTATATATATAATGGTGAGTAAAAAGTCGAGATGCTAGTAAATATCGAAATGGTATGATGTCGAGTCAATATATCGAGATTTATGTAATGTCGAGATGTACATTAAAATTCATATCGACATTTTTGTTGAAATGTCGAGATATAATGTCGAGTGAAGATGTCGAGACTCATGTTGAGTCATGTCGACATTTTCTTCAAATGTCGAGAGGAAATGTCGAGATGATAAGGTAGAATGTCGAAACTCTGTTAGAAATGATGTCGAGATCTTTACATTCATTATCGAGATAAAAAGAATAAAAATGTCGAGATAAATGTCGATATTAAAGTCGAGAATAAGGTCGAGCGAAATTTAGCACAAAATGTCGAGTCCTTCTATCCGGATAAAATGTCGGGTTCAAAGAAATCTATATGAATGTCGAAACAAATGTCGAACTGGATAGGATGTCGAAATAGAGGAAAATGTCGAGAGCTAATGATAAATGTCGAGATTCATATCGACATTTTCAGTTTCAAATGCCGAAATTATATTAAATCTCGAGATCAAGCTCGAAGATTTATTTGAAAATCATGTCGAGATTCACTTACAAGCTATGTCGCGATTTTCAGCCCACTCGAGATTTATTTATAAGAAATGTCGAGATCCTACCTTATAATTATATCGAGATCTTTAAATAGTCCAAATGTCGACTTCTATTACATACAATGCCGGGGTCTATTCCATATCGAGTTCTTATATATATGCATCTATAATGTCGAGGTCTAATGAGGTCGAGACCCACCTTAGAATCATATCGAAATCATGTTGAAATCCCACACATGCAAAGTCGGGCGAAAGCTAGTAAATTAAACGACTTTCGCCGAGCCTTTCATGAAAAGAATTTAAATTCTCTAACCTGGAAATTCATTAGAGGGACGAAACTTAACTTTAATACAATACGGTATAGAAATCGAATGACTCGGGATAATTAATAAGGCAAATCGAGAGATGTGAGGTCTAGGGAATTTATACAAGCTTAGATAACTAATTATGACGAAAATTATTATGTCGACGAATTAGCTGAGGAAAACCAAAGTACTAACATCATAACCCTTTTATTCAAAAAGGTCGTACGTTAGGAGCTAACGGGGAGAATATTAATTACGCTTGGACGACAGGTAAGTGGGACTCTTCCACTACAACACATAAAATTATGTGCGTATTATTTATGTGTTTACGTGCTTCTATGTGATTATGTGAATTATTTCATGACATGAACTACCCATTACATGACATGGCATGAATGATACCTTATATGACATGGCACGACAAGGCATTTGGTATTTCATACATGCATTTCACGAGCATCCACGAGTCTCACGAGGGTTTATGACATGACATGACATGACATGAGGTATGCATGATCGCCGGGGCGCGACAAATAGCAACTGACTAAAATATATTTACTAACCAACACACGTGCAAGACAAGACGTGTGATACGGTATTATATATATATATTATTATTATGTATATAATGAAATATATTAGGGCGAAGACCCGTTGGCGAAAGGGAAGTATACATATATTACTATTATTGTACATGTAATGAAATATAATAGGGCGGAGACCCGATGGCGAAAAGGGCTGTATACATATACTACTATTATTGTAAAAATAATGAAATATATTAGGGCAAATGCCCTCGTAGTGAGAATTGCCGAGGACCCTACAAGACAAGACACGTGCAAGACAAGACGTGTATTAGGGATCCTATAAGACAAGACAAGACATGACATGACATGACATGACACGATTCTATAGGACAAGACAAGACATGACATGACATGATACGATTTTGTGAGGATTAGTAAGCGTTGGCGTATATGCCTCTGCGAGTCACGACACGGGCACTGCATGCATAAGTTTCACTTACTGGGCTATATAAGCTCATCCCACGTTTTCTGTGTTGTAGGTTCGTCTGATCACGGTACGTGATTGCCTAGCCGGCAAGGTATCTTTTGAAGCTTCCGAGCGACTTTTGGAGGTGGTGTGTACGTGGACGACGATCTGTGAGGCCGGGCGTATAGGTTACTTTTGCTGCGAATGTAGACACGACACATGTAGATAGAACTCACATGTAATTAGAAAGTTTGGAAGCATTCTTTTGACATGTAACGAAACGAAGTTCCTTTATGAAAAAGGAAAAAAAAAAATTATTCCGCATTTTCGTAGTTCATTAACATAATACGTAGTTAGACAAGGCCAGAAATGGTAGCGATGGCTAGGGTCGCTACAGTTAATCGATGGGTTCGTGATTCTGACATGTATTAACCCCAAATCTGGGTGAAATTTCGTGTTTTTGAGCCTGAAATCGACGTTTTCGAACAGAAAACGGTTTATTCAAATATTTAATTCGAACTATTCGAGTGATTCGTATAACATTAGAATAGAAAAATAGCACTTATTCGAATAAAAAAATCGAATTAAAACTTCGAAAAAATATTTTTCAATTCAGGTTTTTTTACTCGTATTGGTTAATTCGAATAAATTCGAATTAAAAAATATTTATTCGAATTTTTTATTTACTCGAATAAATGCTATTTAAGTTGGGGCATTTCGGTAACTTTCGGCCCGCTCTCTTTTGTTTAATAAAAATAGGGGACGCTCGCTTCTGTTAAAATAACGTGGTATGGTACGTGATGCTTGGACTCTTTTCTTTTCTGTACATTTGTGTTTATCCTAGGTTTAGCAATTAGAATTGATCATTCACATAAACCGAGTAATATATTAATATAAATATAAACTGATGCCGCCGAAAAATGGATCTACCGCGTTGGAGGGCTAACGAGCATTTCCCGCCTTAATTCTGCCGCGAACGTCGCCTGGAGACTTGAAAACAGGGTAAGATTTGGGGGTCGTTTGCCCTCTTGCCTAGGTCAAGAGGGTGTTTTCCGTGTTCCAGGTGTAAAGTAGCATAAAAATGGTGTGCTTAAGTGTGTGAGTGAGTAATGAATTGAGCAGAGTAACGGTAGGATACGCCAGAAATCGATACCTGTTCTGAAAGGGACTTGCCGTTTTTATAGGAGGTCTTCATGAGGCGGTTTCCTGGTAGTTTTCCCCCCAACCCGTGTTTCTCGATTTCGAGTTCCCCATGACCCACGATGACACGTTCCTTCGCCTCTCCAGCCCTTAGCGGTTATTTGTGGCACGTCCGATTGACAGTTGTTATGCGGAGCTGTGGCGGTTTCTTTCTTGAGAGGCCGAAATTACTGAGGATACATTATCATCGGGCGTCGGGTAATGACCCGAGGGTTCAGGAGGTATCGCGAACTTATTCCCCCGGTCCAAGGTCGTCTCTCGGTTTGTCCCGTCGTGGATCATTCACTATCGACTCGGGTCGGTAATGACCCGAGGGTTCAGGAGGTATCGGGAACTTATTCCCCCGGTCCAAGGTCGTCTCTCGGTTTGTCCCGTCGTGGATCATTCACTATCGGCTCGGGTCTTTCCCCCTGGGGGTATTCCTGCTGACCCAAGACCACGGGGATGTGCCCCCGGGGGTACTCCTGCTGACCCGAGGCCACGGGATATGGCTTGTTATTCGGGTAAGAGGGCCGCGTGTTAGTTGAGGCGGGTCGGATATTTTGCCGTGGGGTCCGTAGGATCCGAGGGTAACATAAACATTTCCCGAAGTGATAACAATTTAATAATAAAGAAGTATAGGTTGACCGAGAGTCAAAGATCACACGAATATTTATAGTTACAACGTTTTCAAGCTGCCCACTAGCATAGCAGCTCCAGCTTATTGGCTTTGGAAAAATTAAGGCCCGCGAAATCACACGAAATTCTATTCTAAACCACCATATTCGTTTGTCCTTTTTCGGAAATTCGTTGTTCAATGTCGTGCGTTCTTAGGTTCACATTGGCATGTTCTCACATGCAAGTCTACATGCTCCGTAGAGCTGTCAAACGGGCTGGCCCGCTGCCTCAACCCACCATTAAACGGGGCGGGCGGGCCAGCCCGCCAACATAACGGGCTACTAAATAGTAGCCCGCCCCGACCCGTCGCGGGTTGGCGGGCCAGCCCGCTATTTTTTTTAAAAAAAAAATTTAATTTTTTATTTTTTGTGTTTTTTTTGCAAATAATACTTAAATTAGTAATATTTTTTTAGAATAATTAACAAATAAATTATTAAGTTGTTAACTAAATTAATTATAATTAATCACTAATGAATATTATTTATTAATATTTAGCATTAAAAATGTTTATAATATATATATATAAAATAAACAAAAAAAATAAAAATTATTGGCGGGCCAGCCCGCCCCAACCCGCCTCAACCCGCAACCCAAACGGACTGGCCCGTTTCGGCCCGCCTTTAAACGGGCCGGGAATTGGTTGGCCCAACCCACCTATTTTCATGGCGGGGCGGGTCAACCCGACGGGCTCGGCCCGTTTTGACACCTCTAATGCTCTGCCTATAAATAGGCACTGAAGGAGCAAGCGAAAATCAAGCCCACGGACAGAGATAAGAGAGAGAAATCAGGGTGAGAGAAAAATAGAGGAAAAATAATAAAGAGTTTGTCAGATATTTTCTCCGACTATAAAGAGAGATATTGAGAGCGTTTTCTCCTTTGTAGTACGAGAGGTTGTAACTCTATATTTTCCCTATAGTGGATTCTTCTTCCTTACCCGTTGTTTTTACCTCGATTTATTTGGGGGTTTTCCACGTTAAATCTCGGTGTCCACTTATATCTTTAATTGCTCAAATAGTAGCCGCAATATTACTCGACGGGTCCGCTTCCACGCCAACAGGCTTGTGTCTGTAAATTTTGCTTTTTTTTTCTTCGTTGATAATGGCTTTTGATTTGTGCGTTAGTGATGGATTTTGGTGGTAATTTTTGGCTGAAGGGACGTCGAAGGCATTGTTGCAAGATTATTGGTAGCTTATCGGGGAAGACAATGAGGGTTGGAATCAGAAAAGTGTAAGCGATCTGAGATGAGACTGTTACGGTTTGATTCGAGGAGATTAAGGTTTCGTTTTTCTGTTGGAGATTAAGGTTTGATCACTATCTATTTTTCTTTTTTAGATGCTGACGGTTAATTCAGTTACACTCTGCTAACAGTTGAAAACGTACGATGTTGTAATGATCAAGAATTATTCTGCACTTTTGTAATAATAGGCCAACACACACAGAAACTTAACAAACATTTTACAACGATGAAAGATAATATCATGCGAGGGAAGAAAAATCCTTTGACGAACAAGCCAAAGACTCCGAGCTATTGTTAGCTACGACTACATCTCTCTTAGCAGGAAACAAAGGAGTCTTCACTTGGGCGAAACGCACTTTTTCAAACAGTTATATGCACTGACTGAACTTGACAGACAACAGTAGTTCGTAATTTCAGACAAACAGAAAACGATGATTTTAGCTTATTTCTTCGAGAAGCGTAGCCAAAGTTCTTGGATCAAAGTACGCCCCATTAATATCATCTGTTCCAATATAATTCTGCAGACTGAATCCATTCATTAGTCCATTATCAGCAGCTCCATATTGTGTCTCCGCAATGCCAAACACCATATTATTTGCATCGATCGTCCCAAGAATATTGTTATTAACTAATATCTGATTGCCTAAGGATTCTATCTCCTCCTTGAGGCTAGCCACCTGCATGTGAAAATTCGCAATATCTTAGAAGCAGTCTTGAAAACATTTGTTAATTCTTACACACATGCATGTCGATATTCTATATATATATATGGAGAGAGAGAGAGAGAGAGAGAGAGAGAGAGATTAACCTGCTGTTGAAGAGCGAAGATATGAGCAACGCAGCCATAGATTGGATCATGCATTCTTGCGAGGGCTTCGTAAGATATCGTTATTGCAGCATCGCTTCTGCTATTTTCAGGCAAGTGAGACAACAGCTTAGAGGCATTGCTCGCACCAAAAACCTTATGAACAGCAGAGAAATGAGAGGCTGCATGCTCGTAAGAGAAATAAGGCGCGAAGACACAGTCGACACTACACTTTCTTCTTAGGAACTTGCATGCTCCACATGATGAACTTCCAAGCCCTGTCATTGTCCTACACTAATAAGCTAGAAAGAGATCAGCTTTTCTTGATTGGAATTTTTTTTTGTGCTGTGGTAAGAAGAGTTGGACGTTTAGATCTTTGCTTTATATAAAATGATGATTGTGCTAAAAGGGGATTTCATTTCATCTCATGTGTGACTGTGATTGCGCATTTCTTTCATTGTGTAGGGAAAGGGACGTTCTTTTGCTTTATTTGAAAAGGGTTCTATTGACACTATAAAATTAGAAATATGAGCAGAAAGTCTCTTATATATATTGGCTCGAAGACCTTGAATTAGTCGATGTGGGACAAATCTCAATTTTATATCTCTTTTGGGTCTCCTTTGTGGCCAACATTTTCATTCATTCTTTCCTTGTTTATGCGTTTCAAAGAGCTTTTTTATTAGGTTATTTATTCAGATGATGATGGATTACTCAACTAATATTTATTAATTTAAAGGATGAAAAAGAGAGCCAACTAGGCCCTTATTCTGTTCTTATTGATCAATCAACCAACAGTAATCATATGATCGATTCAAATTGATAATAATATAATTAATATATAATGTAATTTGTATGAAACATTTGTTGTGCCTTGTTTCGAAAAATTGATAATGGATTTAAATATCCATCCATACGTTATTGTCAGTTTATGGTGAAGGTCTAACTATATTACCGTATATATGTGTTTTGATTTTAATAGGTCATACGTACATTTGACATAAATTAAAATAATCGTACGCATTCTTCCTTTACGTATTGCATAATATTAATTTAAAATTCGAATATATATTTACCTACTAATTTGTTTTGATTTCTGAAAGTGGAAAAGCATCGTCCAAGTACCAATGCTATATAATATGCCATTTTGTACTTACATTTACGATTGTGGCTAAACTCATCATCATTTGTAATAGAGCTGTTAATGTCATAAAGCACTCGACGTGCACTACAGATAGAGGAATGTGAATGTACTTTGATAGAAAGGTTAATTCAGGGTCGACCCCAACATATTTTAGATTAAAGATAAGGAACTCGGTTACATTTAGAGATAAGGACCCAATTTAAGTTTCATTTAAAGATAAGGACCCATGTGGTACCACGGACCCATGAAGTGGTACCACTGACCCATGAAGTGGTACCACAGACCCACCACAGACCCATGAACTATTATTGCAGACCAGTGAACTGCAGAGAAATGAAGTGGTATGAGGGAGCCATGAAGTGTTTCTTAAAAAAATGGGTCCTTAAAATTAATGCATTTTCTGACATGGCTTTGAACTGTAACTGAAGTGGGGCCTGAAACGAAAAATGCCCTCGATAGAATTAGATCATCATTCCCAAAAATATATTATTAAACTTAATTATTAATTTTTTAACATGCTCTAGTTGGAAAAATGACTTTTACGAGATTCATCAGGTGCTTTCCAAAGAAGGTCGTTACGTAAGGCCACAGCCAACACATATGTCTTATTATATATATACGCAATTGAATATAGTACAACAATCATATATATTATTGACAAAAACAATAGTTAAACACGTTTACATATATAGTTGGTCTTCACTGTTGGTTATGCTTTTGCTTTTCTTGGGAAATCGAAATTTAGGTTCAATTTGTCTGCACACAAGTCTGTTTTCCATTATGCTGCTATGCATGCATATATTATGGAATTTAATTATTTAAATTTATTCACACACTATTGCTTTGATGTCTTGTCTTTAAAGATGAATTGAACATTTTCCACAGGTGGTCGGGGGTTCTTTCAACAACTGTACTTAGCTTTCAATTATTACGGCAAATATATAAGTGATTATTAGGTAATTGAAGGAAGATATATATTAACACGAGTTCTTGTAACTAAAAGATATAACTACATCTCCATTTATGATACAAGGCTCAAGAAAAAGAGCCGAAAGGTTTGAGAGAGAGAGAGAGAGAGAGAGAGAGAGAGAGAGAGACTATATTATCCATGAAATTCAATTTCTTTTTTTCCATCTTGTCATTGTGCGTGTGTAGTGTAGGTGTAAAATTAAAGTTTTCCTGGTTTTTGGATGGGGAAAACTTTTAATCAATAAGCTACAAATTGAATATTTATTTAGAGTGGTGTGTGTGTGGTGGGGAAAGAGAATTCCCACTTTCGAGCTAAACGATGACAGTGTCTTTCGCTATCAATTACATGATTTCGTGCAAACGCAGAGCAACATAGTTTCCTATTTATTTATTGCCGACTTATATAAAAAATTGCCATTATTTTCCAATTTCAAGTACAAGAACTTGATTATTCTAATCTACAGAAATGCCAGAGATACAACGGTATATCGTTATGTTACTTTCCCTACAACAGTTCAAATGAGATCCAATACTTGTAATAATTGCTTCAGCATCAAGAAGAAGAAAAAGGGACAAGAAAATCCATTAATGGCTGATCATGATTTTCTTACTGGGACAATGGTCATCTTTTTCGCCATTTCAGAATACTGCTATCATTAATGGCGACTTTTTCGCCATTTCAGAATACTGCTATTCTTCTTCGCCATCTTTCGCTCCGTAGAAAATTTCATAATCCTCAAATCCTGAAATGGCGACTGCATATATCTTAATAGCTGTTTTTCAAGATTGTCATCAAAGACTAATTTCGCTAAAAAATTACCTGAACCGAGCGCTTCAACATCATCAAACTGCGCATCTAAAACCATAGCATTACTAAGAGGCGGCTCCACAATCATCCAATCTGAATTTCCCGAACCGTCCTCAGACGAAAACTCATTACCAGCGACCCATTCTTCAACGATATCAATGTGTTCGAAATATGTAGGATCAACTGTTGTACTATGTTGTTGGACTGCCCTGAGATAGAAAGCATACGAAAAAATCTTATAATTTTTGTTAACATTTTACGATAATACTACTTTACTTACATTTGCTTCAAGGCCATATTTTTCTGGACGAAAGAAAGGTCACGGCATCTCAGGCGTTCCACGCAGTTTTGTCTTCGATGGGCGTACTCAGCAAAAGTTTTGCTTGGCCTGCGCTTAATTACACAGCACGTTTGGCTAAGAATACGTGTCGCCAGGCGAGCCAAATTAGGGCCACCTCCACCGTATGTTGACCACCACTCAGCTAAAGAAAACGAAGCAATGGAACGATAAGTTTAACGAGGAGTGCAATGTAACTAATAACGAATAATAAAGCTCAGAGAATTTCCAGCAAATAGGATAATGGTCACAAACTTACTGGGACAAAGTGTGTTTCTAGCCCTGATAGCAGTATTCCTACCAAAGTCTCCAAGGCCACCGTGGTAAGAAGCTGTTTCCTTCATAATCTTGTCTTGCATGTTAGGGTCGGGATTCAACTTCTCTATACAATCGTACAGCAAAGATCGAATGTGAAGATGCCCATCTCCTTCGAGACTGTAGAAGAATTTCGGGTTCAAGTAAAATCCCGCTGCAATTAGAGGATGTCGGTGGAG
Source organism: Craterostigma plantagineum (assembly GCA_027422505.1). Classification (NCBI taxonomy): domain Eukaryota; kingdom Viridiplantae; phylum Streptophyta; class Magnoliopsida; order Lamiales; family Linderniaceae; genus Craterostigma; species Craterostigma plantagineum. The sequence continues at coordinate 25,006,746 of JAPQWV010000003.1, read as the reverse complement.
CTGACCCCACCTCTTATCTATAATGTCCCAATAAATTAGGTACTCTTTGTTAGAAACTAGTTCCTTCTTAATGGATTCTTTGGCTCTGTACAGCGCCGCGTAAACGTATCCCATCCCAGGGCTCTTTTCGCTGGAAGCTATCCTAAGTAGTCGAAGAAGTGGCGCAATCAGACTCGTTATTGAGGCTACTGCTGACCAAAATGACTGACTACTCACATAGTCTAATGCTGCGTAGCCTAGCGAGTTCTTTGAGTAAGGGCTGTCAACCCATTCCTCGGAAGTAAACATAGACTGCAGATTGTGTCTGATGCTCAGCATTCGTTTCAGCGTCATAAAATCAGTCGACGAGCGAGCGGTCCCAAGATCAACTAAATCAATTCCATATGTGTATCGCCTCATCATGTTCAAGACAAAGCTGTTCGAGTATATGTATCTTGAGATTGATTTTGCCTGGTCGAGTATAAACTTCATCGCAGGAAGTTCTTTTATGTCGCTGAGGATCAAATCGATGCACTGAGCTGCACAAGGGATCCAAAACATAGTCGGGTAGTTCTCCGCGAGCCTCTTCCCTGCAATAGAACAACGTTCTTCGCCACTTGTTATGACTTGCAGGACATTTCTTGCACCGATTTCCTCCACTGCCTCCTTCATTAAGTCGTACAAAACCTCAGGAGAATCTGCAGCGTTCGACAAATCTGCAGATCTCAAAAAGATTGTCCCCTGAGGACAGTAAACGAAAAATTCAACGAAGGTCGTGCCTTTTTCGGAGTTACACTCGTTCACCAAAAGCGAGCAACCAGTCCTTCCCCAAGCTTCTGTAAAACGATCGACATCACTCCTAACCTCATGGACTACGTTCTTCAAAATCCAACTTCTAATATCGTGCTGTGAGGGGCCGACAACTCCACTTTCTTGAGAAGAGATCACATCGATCATTGGTTGAAAATAAGCTGAATTCGCAGCATCTGATGAAATCCCAGTGTCGAAAAAGAATCGTCCTATGGCGACATGAACTGCATTATATGGTTTCTTCGAGCTCACAACTTGACAACCCATGTTGATAGGTTCAGCCACCTCTCGGGCTTTCCTCAAAGCTCTCCCTTTCTTCCTTCTGATCCCTATTTTTCCACTCGCTCCATCTTCTCTATTCGTATGAGCATCCTCGTCATGTCCCATCATCTCAGTCGCGGGGAGTAAAACAGCCTCTGCGTTCAGACCACAGTGTCTGTTTGCTGCTTCAGCTCCACTGGTTCCAGGGACATCATAGGCGGATATTTCCCCGGGAAATTTATGTTTTTTCCGCTTCTTTGCAGCTACGCTGTTCAAACTATCGAGCATTTGGAGCCGTACATCGGGTTGGACTCTTAGACAAGTTGCAGCATTACCTTTTTGCCCGGCTAAGTGTTCTTTAATCCTATGAATTCCACCACCCTTGAATACTTTCCCACAATAAATACATTTGAGCTGAACCCTATCGCCATTCTTAAACATCTGGCAATGTTTCCACGCAGGATCATGCTTCTGTGAAGTAACTGTTACTGGCTCCATATGAAAGCCCAACTGATTAACATTCAGAGAATGGAAAAAAAAAAGGCACATCATTATAACGACCCGCCCATTACGTTCAGCTTCAAATTACGAAGACCCAACTCAAGTAAATTGAGGTATAAGGACAAACTCGGGACTCGCAAACATACCATAGCATAATTTTCGAACGTCAAGAACATGGGACGTCTCGCATATATCGGTGAACAAGCGAAACGGGCTCAAAGAACAACAAATTGGGACGGACATCGCCCAAAAATACAATCTTGAAATGAAATGAATGTTTGAGAATTATATGACATGCAAAAATGTTCACCAATAAATGATTAAGAACAGGGAAAACTAATATCAGGGAAAGAGCGGGTTCTGAACAACTTACCCGATCGAGTTAGTCGCAGCTTAATTGCCGATTCTCTCAATTCTGATTCGAGATTTCAAGGAGATCAATGGCAGACCGAGTTTACCCGATAAAAATTAGGGTTGTTTTAGGATTTGCTTAAATAGAATCCGAAGGGTCCAGCGCAAAACCGGATCGACCGATAACTTACTATACCGGTCCGCTTGGTGTTCTTCCCAGAAAACTAATTATTAATTATTTATTTCTTTTCCACTGAAAGATGAGAATTGACGTTTATTTGATGAAAGAGAATTATGTATTACCAAAAGGTCCAAAAACATGAAGTATGAGACACATTGTTTTCCTTGGAAAAAACCAAAAAGTTTGTTCAAATCAAACTTGAACGAAACGAAACCATATTGTAGCATAGCACAATAGAAGTTTGGTACTTTTTGTTCATTTATTTCATCATCTTAAATTTTTTGCAGATAAACATGATAAGTTTTGTAGATAATAAGCTCATTATTTGGCTTTTCCCTTTCCCTTGCCCTTTTTGGCATCAAGTTTGGCTTGAATTCTTGCAGCAGCTGCAGCTTTTGCTTCTTCCCTTTTCTTCTTCTCTCCCTCTTTAGCCATAGCAGCTGCTTCCCTCTGCTTCTTGAGCTCTCTACATAAAAAGGAAGCAAATATAATTTTTTTTTTTAAGTTGGAGCAATTAATCAGAAATGGTGATATTGTCTCTGTGTTTGGCCTGCAAACACTTACTCAAGCCTCGCCTTCTCATCCGAGACACTGCTTAGGCTTGAACCCTTACGAGGCCTGCAAGCAATCAGCTCGATCTCGAATATAAGTGTTGAGCTGCACCACAAACATATATCATCCCACATATAAGTTGAATATAATAATTGAATAATTTACAAGATGATGCAAAGTAGCAAGCATGGAATATGGGAAGATTTAAAATAAAATCATGAAATTTGGGCGTAGAAGGATCGAATTGTATCCCAAGAACAACAGCTTTTACTTGAGGGCTTGGCTTGGTAAGAAAAAAATAGTAATAGAGATTGTGCCTTACTCTGGGGGAATATCTGGCGGAGAACCCGCACTTCCATAAGCATACTCTGGTTTACAAGTCACCTTTGCAACCTCACCAACCTTAAGTAGAAAAAAATGGGGGCGAAACGATATACGCTTTTAATAATTAAGCCATCAAATATATGTAATGTGATATCGATTTAACATCTGACCTTCATGGTTTTCAGTGCTATGTCCCAAGCTCTGATGACAGATCCACTGCCCAATTCGAAGGAGAAGATGGTATTATCTTCATGAGTAGTATCAAAAACCTCTCCAGTCTCAGCAAGAATGCCCTCATAGTGAACTGCACGGTGATTCAGACAATAGTATGATAAAAGTATTCAAAAAAATGGTGCCAAGTAGCGAAAAACATTTGGAATTTGTAAACAAAGAAGACATAATTTTTAAGTTTTCTTCAGCATGAAATAGCCGGGCATAGCAAAGTGGGAAAGTAAAAAGGAGTTTCTTAAAATTCAACCCACTGAAACAGAATACGATCAAAACCACAATTGACATGGATAAACTAGTCAACTATAAACATGCATACCATCGACAAGAGGTAGGCTATCAGATGGCTCCATGGCATCAGGTTTTGCACGCCGTACAAATGTCTTCAACACTCCTCCATCTCCGGTCAAATCAATTGGATCACCCATGATTTTTCTTGTCTCTCAAGACGCTTGAAAAATGGAAATCAGAAATCCAATCAGCAAGAATATTGGATAAAAGACCGAAAAAGACTTTGAAAAGGAGGCACCAGACAACGAAAGCATTGTCAAGAACTAAAAGATTTTCCTGCTGGTTACATTCAACGTAGAATACAGTCAGACACACAGACACACACACACTAGTGTAAACCCTAGTTTTCCAATTGTTACGTTACAGTCGTCAACTCTCTGAGAAAAAGAAATTGGTTCTAATTTTCCTAATAAACCGACCCTCCAAAGAGGTACAACGAATGAAAAATCAATCTTGACCAGAAATTGCAAAAGAAGCTTAGAAACATGAACCTCAAGCTTCACTAAAGCTTCCAAAAAAAAAATTCTACAATACCTCGCAAATAACAACAAAAAAAACCTAAAAATTGCAGTAGCAGAAACCTTTGCACACCTGAGAAAGCAGTCGCAAACGGGATACAAGTGAGAAATCCGAGGAATGGAGGAGGGGTAGATCGGTAAATCAGCTCCAGAAATATAGATGAAGTTGAGGAGGGCGTAGGCGTCGGCCATAAATTTTTGCTGACACCATTTGACTGCTTTTCAGTTTATATAGCTGTGACTCTGAGCTTAGATTTTGATACTATATGTTCGCAATTTGGGCCTTTCTCATTAAGCCCATTCAAGCCCAGTCCAGCCCATTACGGACGCTATAGAAAAAGCAACAATAATTCCAATAATCACCAAGAAAAGGAAGAGTACCTTGTTTTAATTCAGATTTCAGCTTTTATTCAGATTAGCCCTTTGTTATCTGATAACAGCTGCACATTTTCTTGCCAAACAACGTTCTGTTTCGTGATGAATTCATGCAAGAAGATGATGAGATTGAGAGGATCTTTCTCTCTCAAAGTGACATTGTTGTAGATCTGATAACTGAAGCCTTCTCATTATGATTTTGCGCCTTTTCTTTCTTACATATATTGGATTATGTTGGAGATTAAGATCATATGAGAGGTTGAAGTTGGAAAGAAAATAGAGAAAGACTTCAATACTTGTATGTGAGTTTGGATAGAAATGGAACAACAAAGAAGAACCTCACGTCACTTCTTTCATAGAGCTTAAGACATCATTTGCATTCATAACATAGCTTACATACATACCATTCATAGTTGATACATACCCTTATATAGATGATACATATGACTAAACTTACAAACATAAACCATGCTTTGCCTACTCTAAGCCCCCAAATACATATTCTCAATCCAAAATACAGTAAATGTCACATCAAACAGTAATTCTTCTCCAATCATTAAACCCATTTTCAAACTCAAAAGAATATTCTGAATACTCTTTTCCACACCAAAGTTCACAACTTTTCAATATTACCCATGCATTTTACAACTTTATAAATTAGACAACAACTACGCCAAAAAAATTAAACAAGGATATTATTTTAAATTCAATAATTATTAGTACAATAATATTATATTTATTGTACAATAATATTAGTTTACATTTAGTAATATTAAATAGTACAATAATATTATTTTATATTCAATAATAGAAATAAATGAGAAAACATTTATAAAATAACTTTTGAAGACATTTAATAAAATAACATTTAATAGTGAAGTGGGTGACCAAAGAATAGAGAGGCGTCAGAGTTTTTTACTATAAAAGAGGACAGTGTAAATAAAAGTTAACGAGGGGTTACTTTGTATGACTTTAAAAGCTATAGGTGGATGAACAGTACAGACTTAAATATCAGTATAGAGGTGAGAGAAAACTGTGCAATTTTTTTTTTTCGAAACGATCGCTTCAATATCATTAACAAACATACATGGACTAAATAGCCCGGGGGGTCTATCCGGTAATATCAATCCGGAAGACAATAAAGGCTCACACGGAGCATGAACAAACCAAACCAAAAGAAGAAAAAAGCCGACAGAAAACAAGACAACATAGTCTTAAACACAAAGAACTAAAGAACATACCACAAAAATAGCTATTAAGCTACATCTACGATATTCATCACTTTCTTTGGCCTTTTGACTATGAGTACTCGCTTTCATTGGAAAGGGCTCCACAAGGTAGAAAACGCTCCAACGAGGGAGAGAAAGATCCCGACCCGATGGGCCGGGAAACACGAGCTCCCAGTTCGGGAGACTCATGTGGAGGTGGTGAGGCGGCAGTGGGCTGCTATGGCGAGGCGGGGGCGGGGCCGGAGGCGGCGCGGCAGAGCGTCGAGGCAGTGTTGCGGATGTGGCGCGGCAGGGGGGCAGGGCGGAGGCGAAGGCGGAGGGGCGAGGTGGAGGGGCGGAGGCGGCGCAGCAGATGGGGGAGGATGCGGCAGCGGCGAGACAGCGGCAAGGTGGAGGCGGCGAGACGAGGAGGCAGGGCAGCAAGGTGGAGGATGGACAATCAAGTTCATTTTGGGAAAACTTTAGGTATCGATTGGAGCACTTTTCCTATTTTGGGTTGTAAAATGAGGATGCTCTAACACTCAACAAGGCATGGAGACAAAAACATACCAAAAGTATTCAACTTAGACCATGCTTTACACATTTCAAGTCATGGTGTACCTTAACTACGTTAATCATCATAATAGATATTAAGGAAAATATTAAAATATATTAATATTTTAACAGATTAGTTGGTACCAAAACCCTAACAGACAATAGAGAGTACAATTGACTGAGCAGTGAGCTCGATAATGACAGCAGCAGCCATAGTGTAATTAAATCAGCATGTAAGTAGACATAGTTACAAGGAGCGTCAACTGACTACATTAAACTCAGTTTATCTCATGGTGTCCGAAACGAGACACTCCAAAGTTAAGTTTGGAAGTTCCAATAATATTGCACTATAGTAGGAGAAGTGGATCGAGAACAAATCTGTTTTGCAATATCTCGCCTTTCGATATGCTCAGCTTTTGAAAAAGAAAAGAACACAATCAATTTCAGATGTCTCAAAAGGATGTTGGGAATGGTGGTGGGCCCCGCGGTGGTCAGTGGGCCCCGCAGCGGAACAGGCCCCGGTTTGGCTCGGTACGACGATCGGGAGAAGTGGGACCCACGGGGTAAATTTGGTGGGACCCGCACAGTAACTACCACGGTAAAAATAAAATTTACCGTAAGGTAAGAAAGAACATCAGAACTTTAACGTGGAAAACCCTCTGTTAACGAAGAGGGAAAAAACCACGGCCGAGTCGGCAAAATCTTCACTATAGTAAAAATTACAACCCTCGAATTTTTACTAACTCACTTTTACCACTCGTGTATACCTCACACCTCTCTGTGGATGTGGAACCCTATCAGTTTCTGCCTGAACTGATAACCTCACAATTCACTCGAACTACTTCTCTCTCTATATAGTAAAACTCGAATGAGCTTGTGATGATAATAACTGAAGAATCCTCAGCCTATTTATAGATGTCTTCAGCTCTTCTGGACCACTCGAAATGGGTGGCCAGGAATGCGCCGCGTCGCCCTTCAATATCAGCCGTTCATTATTTTATTATATATATATAAAATAATATTATAATATAATATTAATAATATTATTTTATATTATCTTTTTTTTCTTTTTTCTACTATGGTGTGCGTGGCTTTTTGTGGCTGGAATTCCAACAATTCTCCCCCTCCAGCCTCCTTCATTATTTGCGGGAGAGATCTCCTACCGCCTCAGCGATAGCCCATGCCGGCTTGCCCGGCGCAGAACTCAGTCTTCTCCTTGGAATAACCTTCGTCAGAATGTCCGCAACATTCTTGTCTGTGTGGATCTTCTGCAGTTTGAATGCTTTCTCTTCAATAGCCACTCTGAGCCAATGGTAACGAACGTCGATGTGTTTCGTCCTCGAGTGGTACATAGTATTCTTGCTCAAGTCCAACGCACTTTGACTATCGCAAAATATTATGTACTCCTCCTGCTGAATTCCCAACTCCTGAAGGAATCTCTTCAACCATAGCATCTCCTTGCCAGCTTCCGTTGCTGCAACATATTCCGCTTCAGTAGTTGATAAAGAAACACATTTCTGTAACCTCGACTGCCATGAGATAGCTCCCCCTGAGAGTGTAAATATGTATCCCGACGTTGACTTTCTGCTGTCGAGATCACCGGCCATATCAGCATCCGTATAGCCTGTAAGAAAACATTTACCACTTCCAAACGTTAGGCATAATTTGGAAGTTCCTCTCAGGTACCTCATGATCCACTTCACTGCTTCCCAATGTGACTTCCGGGATTCGATAGAAATCGACTCACAACGCCAACTGCGTGAGCGATATCTGGCCTCGTACACACCATGGCGTACATTAAACTTCCGACCGCCGATGAATATGGAATATCTGGGACATCTTCTCCGTCTTCTGTTGTTGATGGACTGGATTTCTTTCGCAACTGAAAGTGCGCGGCAAGTGGCGTGCTAACTGGCTTAGCATCCTTCATATTGAACCTCTCTAGAACTCGTTCAATATAACGCTCCTGGGATAACCACAATTTCCCAGCTTTCCGATCTCGGGTAATCTCCATTCCGAGAATCCGCTTTGCCGAACCTAAATCCTTCATGTCAAATGTCTTTGACAAATCTTTCTTCAACCTGCTAATCATCTCTGCATCTTGTCCGACAATTAGCATATCATCAACATACAGGAGAAGAACGATAAATTTACCGTTAGAGTATCTCCGGACGTAAACACATGGATCTGCATCTGTTCTCTTGAACCCCTGATGCACCATGAAAGAATCAAACTTCTTGTACCACTGTCGTGGAGCTTGTTTCAGTCCGTACAAGCTTTTCTTCAACCGGCAGACCATGTCCTCTTTACCTCTAACCTCGAACCCTTCGGGTTGTTCCATATATATCTCCTCATCAAGATCACCATGCAAGAATGCGGTCTTCACGTCGAGTTGCTCCAAGTGAAGATCCATGGTAGCAGCTAGTCCCAGTATGACTCTGATTGAACTCATCTTCACGACAGGTGAAAATATCTCGTCAAAGTCGATCCCCTTCCTCTGAGTGAAACCTTTGACCACTAATCGAGCCTTGTATCTAACCAGCTTGCCATCATCCTTCTTCAATTTGTACACCCATTTGTTCTTGAGTGTCTTCTTTCCTTTCGGCAATCGAACTAACTCGTACGTATCATTCTTCTTCAGAGAATCCATCTCCTCTTGCATGGCCTTTGTCCAACAATCTTTGTCCCTACAAGATTGTACTTCCTGGAAGCTCTCTAGCTCCCCCTCATCAGTAATCAAAATATAATCAGAACTCGGATACCTCGTAGATGGTTGGCGTTCCCTAGTTAACCTTCTCAGATGAGGTTCAACTGTTTCTTGCACATCTGAAGGCTCCCCCTGCTCAGTACCTTCAGTGTGTTCATCTACGACAGGTTCATCATCATCAATGGCTGGTTCTTCTGGTTCAGGTTCTGATTGTTGCATTCCTTCCTCCGTGGCACCGTCATGTGGAATGCTAACTGGTGTATGATCGTCTACACCGCCACCTGTGGATTTCGTCACATCCACATCTGAGTCGCCCATGACCTCATGCTCATGGAATACTACGTCGCGACTTCGAACAGTCTTCTTCTTCTTTGGATCCCAAAGTCTGTAGCCGAACTCCTCGTCTCCGTACCCAACAAAGATGCAAGGATTTGATTTATCATCAAGCTTCGATCTTTGCTCCTTGGGCACATGCATGAACGCCTTGCAGCCAAACACTCTCAAATGGGAATATGAGATGTCTCTACCGGTCCACACCTTCTCTGGTACATCGAAATCCAACGCCGATGAAGGTAGTCGGTTGATAAGATAGACTGCAGTGTTGACAGCTTCCCCCCAAAATGACTTAGATAGATTAGCCATCTTGAGCATCGCTCGGACTCTCTCCATAATTGTCCGATTCATTCTCTCTGCGACACCATTTTGCTGAGGAGTACCGGGAACTGTCTTTTCATGCCTAATGCCATGCTTCGTGGAATAATCTCTGAACTCCCGAGAGATGTATTCACCACCATTATCTGTGCGTAGACACTTTAGCGGCATTCCCGTTTCTCTTTCCACCATCGCATGGAACTTCTGAAAATAATAGAACACCTGGTCCTTCGTCCGCAACAGATATACCCAGGTCTTGCGAGACGCATCATCAATGAAGGTCAGAAAATATTTACTGCCTCCCAGAGATTCGACTTCCATGGGTCCGCATACGTCAGAGTGTACCAACTCCAACTTCTTCATTCGCCTGGTTAAGTTCTTCGCGAATGAAACTCTATGTTGCTTCCCAAATAAACAATAATAGCAGGGGTTCAGCGCTTTCTCCTTGGCTACTGGTATGAGGGACTTTCTAGCCAAGACATTCAACCCCTTCTCTCCTACGTGCGCCAGCCGTCTGTGCCACAAATTTGGAGAAGCATCATCTTTAACTGCGTTTAGTTGGTTAGCACATATCGTCGCGTGCATCTTGTATAGCGAGCAGCATAGCTTTCCTCTCGCTACCACCAACGATCCTTTGGTGAGTTTCCAGTTGCTATTCGCCATCTCGTTATAGTATCCTTCGTTGTCCAGCACCTTCACAGAAATCAGGTTGAGACGCAGGTCTGGAATGTGTCGCACATCTTTCAGCCGTAATGTGCACCCCACGCTCGTCTGGATACAGATATCACCGATCCCCACTATTTTAGAAACACTTTGGTTACCCATCTTGGTAGTGCCAAAGTTTCCCGCCTTATATGTGGAGAAGTATTCACGCCTTGGAACACAATGGTAGGAGGCACCAGAGTCCACTACCCATTCGGTGCTTGCATCCGCAACATGACAGCAGTCTGCTTCATTCACCAGAGTAATCTCTCCACCATCGTTGGAGGCGATTGCAGACGTGTTCTTGTCATCGTCTTGTTTCTGTTTTCCTTTGAGAAGTCTACAGTTTCTTTGTAAGTGGCCAATTTTACCACAATGGTAGCACTTCCTCATCTCCCTGGACTTGGATCTATCTTTCGACTTGTCGTATCCTTTTGGGCCTCTACTCTTGCTCCGACCCCTATTCTCCATGACAAGGGCCTGATTTCCCGTACTGGTACTGGCAGCATCCTTCCGTCGCAGCTCTTCATTGTAGAGTCTGTTTTTCACCATCTCCATCGTGACTTTACCACTTGGTGCGGAGTTAGTGAGCGATACCACCAACGTATCCCAGCTATCAGGTAGAGATCCCAATAGTAGACATGCTTGTAGCTCATCATCAAGGACTAGACCGGCACTTGTGAGTTGAGTTACCAGCCCTTCAAAGTCGTTCAGATGTTCAGCAACTGATCGTCCCTCGTTCAGCTTCACATTCATGAGTTTTCGCATCATGAATACCTTGCTCAACGCATTTGTCACCTCGTACATACCCTCCAATTTCGTCCAGAGTTTGTAGGGGTCTGTTTCATTTCGAACGTGATTGTAGAGGCTAATGTCCACCCATTGGCGGATAACAGCTAGCGTCTTTCTTTGTAATTTCTTCCAAAGGTCAGCATTCCCGCCTTCAGGCATCTTGCCTGCATTTTCAATTGGATCATGGAGGTCTTTGCAGTAAAGATAATCCTCCATCCTTGATTTCCATATGGAGTAATTCGTTACTGTCAGCTTGATCATTCCTCCGTCGTTCTCCATGGCCGTCAAAATTACCAGCAACCTACTAGTACCTTTTCTGATGTGGAAGATCAGTCAAAGCTGCAACCACAGAGCATACTCAGAATACTATCAGGCTCTGATACCACTTGTTGGGAATGGTGGTGGGCCCCGCGGTGGTCAGTGGGCCCCGCAGCGGAACAGGCCCCGGTTTGGCTCGGTACGACGATCGGGAGAAGTGGGACCCACGGGGTAAATTTGGTGGGACCCGCACAGTAACTACCACGGTAAAAATAAAATTTACCGTAAGGTAAGAAAGAACACCAGAACTTTAACGTGGAAAACCCTCTGTTAACGAAGAGGGAAAAAACCACGGCCGAGTCGGCAAAATCTTCACTATAGTAAAAATTACAACCCTCGAATTTTTACTAACTCACTTTTACCACTCGTGTATACCTCACACCTCTCTGTGGATGTGGAACCCTATCAGTTTCTGCCTGAACTGATAACCTCACAATTCACTCGAACTACTTCTCTCTCTATATAGTAAAACTCGAATGAGCTTGTGATGATAATAACTGAAGAATCCTCAGCCTATTTATAGATGTCTTCAGCTCTTCTGGACCACTCGAAATGGGTGGCCAGGAATGCGCCGCGTCGCCCTTCAATATCAGCCGTTCATTATTTTATTATATATATATAAAATAATATTATAATATAATATTAATAATATTATTTTATATTATCTTTTTTTTCTTTTTTCTACTATGGTGTGCGTGGCTTTTTGTGGCTGGAATTCCAACAAAGGATTGGTTGGTCTGTATAAAAGCAGTATCCTCTCGAGTTAGCAAAGAAACCTACATAACTTTTGTCGCAACATGGATAACACATTGGTCCTCCTCCGTACCTTATCCTTATAATGATGCCAGTAAAGTCTGAGACATATTTGATGAATCCCAGGTAGCTTTTCCAGTGCAGGCACTTCAGCGGACGTTAAGGTCGACAAGCAATAACCCTACTTCTCCAAAGCGTTCATCATAGATACTACGTACGTTAGTTGTTGATGATGGCGTTCTTTATGTTTCATCCACTCTGATGATCATCTCAGAGTAGTACGGTAAGAAAATCATAAGTGTCAAAACTGGGCAGAAAAGATCTGATTTCTAGCAACAAAAACCCTATGTTGGCTCAAAGTCAAGTGATAAGGCTTAACATAAGTAACCCTTCATCGTTAATGTATATTCATTTAGATGGAGATTAATTCATAATAAGTCAGTGACGACAGTCTCTTAAATATAAAAGAAGAATGCTTTATTTTTTTTCCTCAGGGGTACTCATGACCAACTTATGGCACACGATGATGAACTAATTTGCACGAATTAAAAGAAAGCATTTCATCAAAGGCCAGAAGTAGTAAGTGAAAGCTGCTGCTTAAAAATTTAGTCACTCAATGCCGCTGCAGCATCATCAGGATTCTCAGGCACCAATTTCGCACGGACAATTAATTAAGCAAATGGTTCTCACCATTTCAACCCTAGAAAAAGTACGCCGTGTGAATCTTGATGGTGCTCCAGCAGCAAAAACTGACTCATGTCTTCAGATATTATCCATATATCTGAGTGAAGTGTGTAAGATACATTCGACGAAATAAGAGAAAAAGCCATGCAGAGAATTAACAAGCTAGGAAAACAACCCACTATGGATATGGAGCCAATAAACAGTTACAGATATAATGAACTTGTTAAAAGACTCCCATGGAAGAGTCTCTTATTTATAGGGTTGGTGATGGAACAAGTGATAACTATGAATCCGAGATTTCAGGGAATCTCACTAATTTAAAGTGATAACATCATAACATGTGACGCGCTGCTAATATAGAGATGTTAACACGTACTCATATATCATCTAAGTTTTTATTAGACTTTCTTGGACCTCTCAATCCCCCATCATATATGTCTGTCTCCCTGTCCAATCTATCTTTTAAGTCCTCCCAGTATAAAATTGCTGACTCAGCGCAGTTCTTGTAATTAATCTACGGACGACGACTCAGTAAAAAAAAGTTAAATTTTTATATCTAATAATTGGAAATTTCCAAGTGGCAGTTATCGGCGGAAATTAAGGTCGTTTAAATTTATTGCGTCCTGTGCAACTTTTATCGGAGATGGGGATACGATCCGAAGACGAAATAGAGACATTTGATGGATGGATTGAAGTTGAAGGGGATGGATGACATGTGAGACTATTAGGGTTTCATTTTATTTATTTCAAGCTACCATATTTTCCATTTTGTAACGTTTTCAGACTTTCACTTTTTGGTGCAAATCTTAAATCATATGAAAGAAATATATCAATGGTTGGACAAATGTTTACCTCGATGACATTTTATTCAATGTTCTATCGTGAGGACAAAAGTAGTCCTAGTCATCCTCGTATCATCAGATTCAAGATCAGCTTTTGACAAGATAGCTCCAATCGTGAGTCGTATATATATCAAATCATATAGTGCAAATAATTGTCCTCTAAATGAAATCAACGATAAATGCGACTCTTGAAGAATTCTAGCATAAAGAGACTTGTCTCCAAAATAAATCACGAAGCACTAAGAAATTTCAATCCCCTCCTTTCATCTGCTTTCTATTATAGATATTCATGCTTAGTTATATATGATGCCAATAGTTGGCTTCTTTTGTTTACTTTTCACTTAAAAAGACAGCAATGCACGTTAATGCCTCAATTGTCAACCATTTAATCAGTCACTGTAATATTCATGCTTCATTTGGTGGCTGTAATATCTCCACGAAAGCTATATTTAATGAATTAAAAACAGTAAAGCACCCCATTATCGTACGATTATTTATTACAAGGGTAAATTCCATATCACTACTTTTCAAATTTTGAACTTCCTTATCAGTACCCCGACAAAAATTCTTTCTTATCAGTACTCATCTACGAAAAAGTTATGTGTTTAATACCCCAAACAGTAAACAGACGAAAATACCCGAAATTAAACTGAACATCATACCAACTGTTTTGATTATTATACCAACTGTTATTCTAATTATACCAACTGTTATCATATTATACCAACTGGTATAATTTCTACAGTTTCTGGTATAATTTCAAAATCAGTTGGTATAACATCCAATTTCACTGTATAAAATTCGAATAACGTTATTTACTGGTATAATAACCAAAACATATGATATAATTTCTACAATTTCTGGTATAATAGCAAAATCAGTTGGTATAATGTCCAATTTCGCTGTATAATAACGCTATTTAAATTGGACATATACCAACTGTTTTGATTATTATTGTTATTCTAATTATACCAACTGTTATCATTATTATACCAACTGGTATAGTGTACAATTCTGTTGGTATAATTACGACAACTACAGTTTCTGGTATAATTGCAAAATCAGTTGGTATAATTACGTCCAATTTCGCTGTAAATTATAATAATGCTATTTACTGATATAATAACCAGATGGTATAATTTCAACATTTTCTGGTACAATGTCCAATTTTGTTGGTATAAATAACGAATTTTTTTGGTATAACTCATGTGAAAATAGTTATTCATCTTTTTGAAAGACAGGGGTATTTTCGTCCATTTAATAATGAAAAGAGTTTTTTAGGTATTAAACAGGAATAAATTTTTAAATAAATACTTATAAGGAAGAAATAATTAGAGGGGTATTTAAAAGGAAGTTGAAATGTTGAAAGGATTGCTAAGGAATTAAACCTTATTACAAAGCCGGATCGTCTTGTCAGCTTTCTTGTTTTTAATATATCATATCGTCTTGTCAGCGCTCGTCTATGTTCATTTTGGACGCTATTGTGAGATTTAAGAACTTCATCTGAGTAAATTGACGTAACTCCTTATTTAGGGGACCAAATTGCAAAATCGACCCCAACAACAAATTTATCCAAATTGTCCACTAAAAGCTAACCATCATTCTCTCTTACATCGAACATGGCCGGCCCATTAAAATCTGCCCCAAGTCCGGCCCGGTCCGGTTTTATATTAGAACAATAAACTTTTCTTTTAGCATAAGATGCTGCTTAACTGTTGTCTGTTACACCATACCATATTATGGATCCGGATCTCCTGTCCCACTTTTGTGCGCCACTTTTTGTGCCACTTTTCTAAAACACCATTAAACATTGTTCCGATTAGTGTTAAAACACCCGTAAATGACATTATATCATAAATACTATTATACCAAATGCTAAAACACAAAAAAAAATAATTATATAACACTTATTATTATGATTGAGATAAATATATGATATATTGAAAAGTACGATGAAAAAGTATAGATTATATTGTTTTTTTTTGTGTTTTAGCATTTGGTATAATAGTATTTATGATATAATGTCATTTACGTGTGTTTTAACACTAATCGGAACAATGTTTAATGATATTTTAAAAAAGTGGCACAAAAAGTGGCACACAAAAGTGGGACAGGAGATCTGAGTCCACGTATGATCAGCTTATGGCAATTAAATCCTTGATCAACCTAAACTTCTGACGAACTCTCTCTCTCTCTCTCTCATTTCTTTAATTCATTCATTTGTATTGTACG
The DNA here is from genome assembly GCA_027422505.1 of Craterostigma plantagineum. Classification (NCBI taxonomy): domain Eukaryota; kingdom Viridiplantae; phylum Streptophyta; class Magnoliopsida; order Lamiales; family Linderniaceae; genus Craterostigma; species Craterostigma plantagineum. The sequence goes on along the minus strand of JAPQWV010000003.1, from coordinate 24,990,931 downwards.
CTACGATCGTGTATTGTTCTAAAAATGTAACTTCTGAAATTAAACAATGCAACGTAAATTCACCTGCTTGTTAGGAATCTCTGTCATCGCTAATTCCAATTTGCTATCGAAACAAGAAATGAAGCAAATTTTCTGTTCCAACTTTATTACACGAATCATTTACAATAAAAATCAGTCTGTATCCAGCAGAAATTAGGAAAAAAAAAACAAAAGAAAGAGAAAGAAATCCAACAGCAACAAATCAATGTTGACATGCTAGAACTTAGACGTACGCATTGCTCCTCTACAAACTGATTAACAAGTCAAACTTACTTATGTTACAGATAGCCAAACAACAACCCTTTTTACACTTGGATCAATCATCCCTCTTCCTCCTATTATCTCAAGCCTGGGAAATCTCCTCGCAAAAACTCACCATCTTCAATGGCGATTCGTTGCTGTTCGAATTCTTCCCATGATGTTTCGACTGATGTTGAGACCAATACGAATGAGCAGCCAAGACTCGGTCCAAAAGTTCTTGTGGGACCGGCTCGCCTCTCCTCTGCTGCGGCGATATGCTAGCTGTGTGCACTAAGGTCTTCCATTTATCCTGTATAATAATATTCATAACAAGACATAAATCACAGATTTCAGACAGTTATTTTAGGTAATTAGTTTGCTAAACAAAACTAATGTGAGGTATGAGTGAATCCATGTGTATCCACTTGTAGCCATGTGAGTCAGTGAATGAACGTTGCGTTTCTCTTCTCATGTATTTGTCTGTCCTGTAAACCTTGAGACTGAACTGAGAAAAAGAAAAAAAGTTCGCTTTTTTACCTTCAAATCGACGAACGTTCTATGATCTGCGTTTTCGAAGGCGCCCACTTTGACATCTCGCCACCTGTATGACATTTTTTTTCAAGATTAGCATACGAAAAAAAAGGACTTTTAACACAAAAAGTCGTTGTAATGACAGCGAAGAATCTCTCAAGTCATTACCTTCCAGTGCCAAGTTTTTCGACTGCAGAAACGAGCGCTTCGACTTCAGCTACAGAGAAGGGTCTCCTAGTTCTACGCTGCTGTGAGAGTTCGCTGGCCTTCGGTTTCAAAGGGATCCTTGCAAGGGGCTCAGCATCCATTGCATGAAATGGGACTAGCGCCTTCGATCCTATATTGTCTGAATATTCGTTGTTAGGAGGTGTCCGTGGAGAAGGTACAGTGTGGTTGTTAATGTTCTTATTCTCATCGCCAACATTCATGTTAGGCTTTTTCTGATCAGCCATGGCATTTGAGAGCCCAGACTCAACAACCACAGTCGAAGCAGACCTGTAAAATTTTTTGCTTTTGATTTCCTTTCAAGATTATGTCGCTGTCATAACAAGATTAATAATATAGTACCTCGGTGATCGATTGTTATGTTTGGGCTCGAGGGTGAAACCCAAAGTGTCGAGATTGCTGCCCTCAGAAATACCAACATTTTGTAAAGTTCTTTTATCATCTCTGCACTTTCTTCCCTTGAGAACTACACCGACTCGTATTCCACCTCCGAGGAGAGCATTCACTGCATCCATTACAGCCCTCTGCACAGACAAAAAAAATAAATATTTAATAGGAGACGTTCTTTATGATTTGAAGGGAAACGTTGTAGATGTCGAATAATGCAAACCTTGAGAGAACCGACTGTATCAGTTTCAGCCACATTGATGTATAGCTCAGGTACGAAGAAGGATTTGATTTTAAGCTTAACTGTAGAGATAATGACAAGTTAGAAGCTGATAAGAAAGTCACAATGTTTCACTGCAAAATTACAGTACCTTTCGAATCCGTAGCTTTTTTATGAATTTTCTTCGTCATTGATAATCCTTTGTTTGGAGAATTGGAGACACTATCAGAGCTTGTGGCCTGATGATAATCTGCATTGTTATAAGTTAATCTCCTCTTCCTAATCGGTGCGTAAGAGTTCTTCCTATATCGGTAGAACAACTTCATTGCTTCGCCTGAAATACAAGGAAATGTACAACGATTACTGTTGAGAAGAAAAGTACGAATACGCAGCCGCAAGAAACAAGACAAAACTTACGATTGTTGTAAGGATTGGAATCCTTCATCTTATGAGCAGCTATCCTAAACCTGGACGAGCCCTTCTTCGCAGTACCACGGTCCACAAAGCGTGGCTGGGAAGACCTAAATGAGGACCTAAACTTGGCTCTACTAACTCTATTACCACCGTAAGATTTTTCGTCATCATCTCTACTTCCTAACTGTACATTTCTCCAGCGATCGACGCTAGAAATCACGCCCCTGTACAAGGGAAACTGTACACCGTTCTTCGTGTTATTGACTACAGTACTATTATTCACACATTCTTGCTTGTGATCCTTTACATGGGGTGACTTGCTACTGTCTGAATAACCCCTCCGCTCACTATCTATAGTATTATCGTTCGAACTATTACCAACATAGATGGAACCATCAACTTTCTTTATGTCCTCCAAGATTCCTAGTTTCGCATAGCTATCGAATTTCTCAGTCTTACCAGTTTCTTGAAACAAAGAGCTCTCTGAGATCAAACCCTTGTCATCCGAGATGGGACGTGTTTTGTCATTACCACCTAGTTCAGCGCAAGGCTTGACCTTTTCTTCTTCGGCTACATTACTAGAAGCAGAACTCTCACTTTCCTCCAACAATTTCTCAGCAACAGAAGCTAGTAATTCAAATGCAAGAAGGTTCCCATCTTCAGGAAACTTGTTTCGTGGGTCACGTTTCTGTTTGAAACAAGATTGAGATTTTACAATGGCGTACCGAATAAGGGCGTAATAGACATTGTTTTCGAGCTCGTGATTTAATTACCCTAATAGATCTTGGAGCTTTGGGAATAACGGGTGCTCCACCGTGCCCGAGAAGGTCACAGTTCAGTCCTTTTTTTGACACCATAGCCGATGTAAGATCATCAAACTCAGCAACCTACACATTGTAAGATCACAGCTTTGTCAATAGAATTGATAAATAAAAGGCCAGAACAAAGTTATATACAAAACCACATTGATATGAAGATGTGGGATAGGTTTTTATATTAATTGTGGACCAAAGTAATAAATAAATTTTTGAGTTGTCAAATTTTGAAATCATCCGGAAAATCTCTGAATTCTGGTTTGGTCTTCAGCAGATCTTTCTCCAATATTCTGCACACAGACCTCAATTGACCAAATTTACCTTAGAAATTTATCAGATCGGAGAAAATTACGAAGTATGATCGACCGATCGGACCCAAAAAATTTTAGATCTGCCATTCTGTCTCGACACGAGATCATGAGACCCAGTTGACCAAATAGACATAGCTTTCAAACGGATCAACAGCAACCTCATACCAAGTTTAAAAGAAAAAAAAAATCGAAGACCCAAGTTATAAAATTTGATCTTTTTATATAGAAACCAAAAAATTATGACGAAGAACAGCTCCATCCATCACATCAACCAAAAATCACCTCGCTATAGGATCGGAACCAAGAGAATTCCCTTTACACGCCTGCTTTCGTGTTCTTAGTACGAGATTATTCACAAGAATTCCGAACTTACGTCACGTCACGCAAAAGAACTACTCCTGTAATAAAGAAAACTCCAAGATGTGAGCTGTGTGGACAACAACAATTTATCAATTTCTTAATTCTTTTACAAGAATTGTAAGAGAAAAAAAGATTAAAAAAATGAAAAGAAAAGAGAGATAAGTATTTGCATAAAACCTCTCTAAAACCAGCCATAAAACCTTGGGGGGTAGTATGGGAAGTTTGTTTTATAGTCATCCATCCACATAACCTGAATAGCCGGTAATCAGGGTTAAAAGTGTCCGGTCAAACAGGTTCTAATCTTTTGTGTTATGTGCGTCGGAATTGTTGGACCAACTTGGGTCCTAACATTTCAATTTCATTTCAATTCCACCACCGCAAAAATAAATGTCTATCCCTTTTGTGATAGAATTTGCCACGTGGCATTTTCAAAGTAATTTAAGTACAATTCCATTGTTGATATACTTTTATATGACGCATGCTATTGTATCGAGATTGAATTTTGGTATTCAATATTTCTTCCCAAATGAGTAAGAGATTCTCAATGTTGATTTTTATTATTTTTGAGCGAGCAACAAAAGACAAGATTCTAGCTAAATTATTTAAACGGTATACTAAGTATTAGGGTTTGTTTTGGTGTTGGTTGAAAGTTTGGTGAGAATTCCACTCTTAATTAATGTTTTATTTAAATGTCATCTTATAACATGTGCAAATAAAGAGTAGGCAATATAGAGTTCAGCAATTTGCAATTTTCTTAAGAAAGTACTTGGAGGAGAGGATTGTCTCAATCAGCAACTTTTAAGATTAGGTAAAAGCATCTAAATCTTATGTAGAGCGTCACCGTAATCTCCTATATATATTTGTAATTAGAGTAATTATGACAGTAGTTGTATATCTATTACTATATTAAAAGAGCGAATGCGGCCAGTTATTAGCATGGGTCATAGGTTAATTATTTAGGTCTTACCAATGTTGCATGCCACTTGAATTTACAGGTTCCAGGTTTCGTCATTTATAAAACTAAATTATCTAATATCTTCCTATCAGAATGAGCAACGTGTTAGAAACAAGCAAACTTTGGAAAACATGGTGCACTGAACATGGTGCACTGTCACAGTTGTTGGCATAGACTACACGGAAAACATGGTGCACTGAACATGGTGCACTGTCACAGTTGTTGGCATAGACTACTTTTATCTAATATAGATTACTTATTATCTACAAAGACTACTCAGTCTTCTTTTCAATGTCAGATTAGTAGGCATAGAAAACATGGTGCACTGTCACAGTTGTTGGCATAGACTACTTATTATCTAATATAGATTACTTATTATCCACAAAGACTACTCGTCTTCTTTTCAAAGTGTTAGCACAATCATTATTATAGGTATAGGAGTTCGCTCCATGTTTGAAAATCATTTTATCAAGCCTATTTCACGCAACAAAATATGTAATTAGACTCGGTCATGTATAACCATTGCCTAATTAGACTTATGCAATCATTATTTTTACAAGGACATTCTAGGAATTCTTATTTAAGCTTTTAGTCATCATAGCGCACGTTCAGAATATGTAACCATTGCCTCTTTTAATATAGTAATAGACTAGACCCAGTCATGTATAAACCATTGCCCAATTAGGCCTATGCAATCATTATTTTTACAAGGACATACGTGGAGTTTTCTATTTAAGCTTGGTGTCACCATTTTTTTTAGTCATAGCGCACTCAACTGAGGAAAAAGAAAATTGTTCACGTGGCTTTGGCTGTGCAATGCTCTTGTCCGGTTGGCTTTTTATTTCTTATTTTTTCTTTTGTCTTGTAGCTTTTCGTTCCATGATGTTTCTAGACCGTTTATTGATAAACAATTGTGATAAATAGTATAGGCTACCTTTATGAACTTCGAAGTCCAACCCCACCACCTCTTTTTATTACAGAAGCATGGAAAGCAAGTGTTTACTACTTAGAGACATATCCCCGAGTCAAAGAATTTGGTACGCAAGGGTAATGGTCATTGAAAAAACGCCTATCCGATTCACGCGTCTTGGTTACAGACTTCAAAGAGTTGTGATTGCTGATAAAGAGGTGAGACAATCCTTGTCTAACACCATCACGTTATTTTTTTGTTACATGATAAAAATTTCCTCCCATTGCAGAATACAAAGATGCAGTGCATTATCTATGATCAAGACGTTGAACTACTGGATAGCCTTCTTCAGCTCTACTGTACATATTACATTGGCCACTGTAGGATAAGAGATGTGAATCATAATTCAGCACTATTTGTGGAATCGTGTTATGAGTTAGTGCTCAACAAAAGTTCCTACATCCGAGTTGCCCCGGATCAGTATCGATTGCCCCTAGATAACGTTTATGATCTCACATCGTTCGAAGGATTCTCAGAATTTTTGGACGATCCGAACTACCGCGCGAGTGAGCCTTACGAATTAATAGCATTAGTGATGTGGTTATAGATCACTTTTTTAACTTTATAATATCTCCTCTGACATGCTCTTCTTTCCAACCTCCCAGATGTCATTTGCGCTGTGATTCACGTTTTCCCGTCGCGCATCACTAAAGCGGGAAAAAGGCTACAAGAATTCGTTGTCGTCAACGAAGAGTGAGCCCTTGTTTTCCTGTTTTCTCCACTAAAGTTTTAATTACGTCCGCCAACAAGGGGCTCACATGCGATGCGAACAGGCGCAATCCAACGATAATTACCTTATGGGAAGATTTTCTACAATCAGAAGCACCCAAATTAACAAACGAGGTACACGCGATGCCGATCATACTGGCCATGCGACTTTCCGTCAACACATTCCACGGTAAGCTTTAGGTGTAGTTTTTTGTCTCAGTAAGACGTATTATGGTTCTATTTTTTGAAGCACTCATTGTTTCGTGCCTCTCTTCATGTTTTGAAGGCATCTCGCTTAGCACGACGATCAATACTTGCGTCTTATTCAATCCACCGATACCTGAAGCGGCGCAGTTACGGTTATGGTAAAAAAATAAATTATGTTCTATATTAGCATTTATCATGGTACTGTGTGTATTAAAAAAAACATATATGTGTTCCTTTATCGATTCAGGTTGGAGAATAATAAAGAATACATGGAGAGCATAGTCTCCGACAAACTTTACGAGCAAGCGGGGAGGTCCGTTGCGCAACCGGCAGAATCGCAGATTAGAAAGATTATCCAGATTGTGAGCTCTATCGATACAGTACGTTTGATCTATTATCCCATGTTTGCACAGAATTACATCATGAAGTATTAAGTTCGATGATATTTGTATTTGTAGGCCAAGTCATTCTGGATAAAAGCATCACTACGTATTACAAATCTGGAGCAGCAATTGTATGTTATGACTTGTCCTGATTGTGGAAAGCCGTGCGGAGCAGATTACGTGCACGAGTTTATGTGTCTGTTTTGCATTAAGGATTTTCCTGGTCCTCGACCTATGTAAGTAAGCAGTATCACGCATGACATGATGCCGCCTCAAGGATTTTTTGCTCTTTTTCTTAGTTCCCCAACGTGCACATTCTCATTTCGCACCACGTAAACCATGCGTGTTCAGTTCATTCTGGTACTATCCTTGCTTATATGCAAGAAATGATAAAAAGAAAAAAACACAGCAAAAATTATTTGCAGATTAAAGTTTGAGGCTGAACTGAGCGATGCAACGGGAAGCATCAATGTTATTTTTGAGAGGAGGGAAGCTGAAAGTTTATTGGGAATGTCTGTTGAAGCCATTATTGAAAGCCAACATGGGGTACGATCATTCTTTCACCGACGTATTTCGTTGCTACTTTTATTTTTCTAATGCTTAAGCGCTACATCTCTTAACCAGGAGGATAAATTTGATGCCAACCGTGTGAACGACATGTTGAGGGATGTTCGATCCTTATATCGCGTTAGAGGGTATACTTATCCAGTCAAGAATGTGACTGTCACTCGATACATGGTTATTGCGTGTTTTCCCTCATCTGCTCTTTTGACTGCCTCTTGTAACCCGGGTCAGTCCAATAATAGATGCCGCAGTGCACAGGATGTTGAAGATCAATCTAGCTCATCTGCCTGCACTAAAAAGCCCAAGAATGCCTAGAAACTGTTATTGTTGTAAATATTTTTGCTGCGATATGTCGATGACAACGCATGTTATGTTGTTGCCTACCCTTACATATAGTGTGTGTTCTGTACTTTTGCACGGTATACCTTTTGTAACGCATATTTCCGTGTTTCCCCGATATGCTGATCTATGTTAGTGACGAAGTAATGAATGCGTACTTTGTATATATGTTTTTCGCAACTTTGCAAGGCCTGACTTTCGATATTTGTCTGTTTCTCAAAACAATGATTCTCGCAACAATGAAATCCTTATTATTAACCTCCTTTGTTTTTTTTAATAATATAATATGATGATGAGTGATGGGGAGCAATTTGAGCAAATGCACGTAGATTGATGTGATTTGTATGCAATGCTTTTGGAATTGTGTGGTGCGTGTATGTAACGACGAAAAAAACTATGAGTGATGATTATTTGATGATGATTATGGGCAATAGTGAATGACACGTGGTAACTTAAAAGGAATAGCGTGCAACGATGGCAAATTTTAATTCCTAGCAATTTTGAACTATAAATAATTCCTGATTTTTAATTCGTCTTGGTTTCTAATAAGTATTAAAGAGCAAATAATTTAAGACACGCGGCACTTAAAAAATTTATTCAGTTGGTTATACTATTTAATGTATTTTCCCGTAATTTATTTAACTAGATAATAATATGATAACACATTAATTTATCCTTTCATATAATTTAATAGCCTCATGTGTCAATAATAATTAATATTTTACAACACTACATAAAATTACATGTATAATTTTATGATTGGAGACGGCCTAATAATAGTGCAATTCAGGATTTTTTCTAATGCATCGGTGTCGGGCTATGGTTTGGTTTCATTAATTCCGCGCGTACAGTTACCAAAATATTAATATATAAAATGCATATAATATTTAGTATAGGTGTACTATTGGTGTCAGAAGGTGTATATTAAAATTGTGGTGGTGGCAACTATGTTCCCATCTACCATCATTGCCTACCCCAAGTAATATTATAGTAATCCTTAAAGAAAGTAAGGTGGACCATGTCAGTAGCATTTATATCATAGCGTGTATATATGTACAAAGGTTATGTACATTAAAACAGTAAATAAATTAAATTCCCACTACCTACAATCTATCGGTATATATATACATATATAAGGTATCGAACCTCTCTACTAAGTAATGCTTAAATATCTTCTCACCTTCTTATTTAGTTTTAAAACAACGTTCAGAGTAGAGCTAACTTGTTCTTCAATCTTACTTTTCCTTCCATTCGTCAATTTCAACTTCTGATATCTCCGCATCTTGTCAATCACATATAAATCGTACTTCCAAAGGAAATCGATTATACATGGCACAAGACGATCCACCCAAATCATGGAGAGATACCCGGCAAGGGCCAGCCTTCTAATTCATGTTGTGACCACATCAGCATCGCATGGCTATGGTTCGACATGAGAAAGATTCTACTAGAAAATCCACTTACAATACTTGCAGTAGACATGAGCAGGGATGAAGCCTGTCTTACCTGGAAAGGTTGATACTTGTATGTACTTCAGATAATTGTAATATTCAATCCCAATTCGACTTTGTGATGGCTATGCATAAATGTCAATTTTAAGTACCTACAAATTACAAGGCAAGACACGAAGTTTGATATCTAATTTGGAAGAGGAGGTGTTGTTTGGTATATTTTCTCGTCTTCCAGCAGATCATATGGGTCGACGTACTTGGGTGAAGTGACTGGGTATCTGCTTCCATCGTGAACGAAGTACGGCCCGAAATGTTGCACCATCGATGAAGTAAATTGATTAAAATGTAACAGTGACGAAGGGAACGATGAGATAATATCGGTTGCAGAGTTAAAGATGATGAAGTTGAACTAAAATAATCAATAGAACAACATAGCCAAAGAACTGTATCCTGTCAGAACAAGAAATGAACATTAATGAACTTTGTTAAAGCAACAGCTCTATTATAAGACGAATTGGGGCGGGGTGGAGTGCGTACCAAAAATATAGCAGTAAATAACACGACGGTCACATGAATTGGTGGCCAAACTGCTAGAAAAATGTCCCTCCCAGAGTAAGTAGAAGCTTTGCTCATGGAAGCAAACCTTGATGGAAGGGATCAAAAGGTCGTTTTATCGTATGAAGAAATCGTATGGCAGATTCAAGTTACAAGTGATTATCATCTATTGTGATAAAGTCAAATTCATGCATACCAATGATGTGATTGATTACTCTTTGTAGGGTGATTACAAACTTATTCCAAGGAGGGTCTGTGTGATTCGAATTATTACTAACCTTTTCTTAGTAACAAACTTATTTCAATCGTTTCACTTTTATGTATAAGTTATAACAACTAGCTATAATGATCTGGTTCAATGCGTAGGAAGAGAACCCAAGAAACAATGACTACTTGCATATTATGTTTATATATGTGTGTATTGCATTGTAACACTCCATAAGCACCAAAACGTGAACTTGGAAAAATCCATATAGCAACAATAGATCCTCGGAGTTGAAACATTGTGTCTGTCATGCGTTAAGGTACGCTATAATATATAGTTCCAAGGTAGCTTGTTATTTAAACAGTTAATCATAGGTATTATTTCCTTTAATGTGAATTCGATATAAGGTACACCTTATTTATATGGTTAAGATTGTACCTTAACTGCGTTCTTCAAATTTCCTCTTATTTGAAAACGTGCATGCAAAAGAAATTTGTACAGAAGAAAGTTTGGATCAGTTGTCCCACTTGATTATTCTAACAATTAGGCATATAAGTTTCCATCGTATACCCACTAAATTGATGGTGCGAGGTCGAAAGAGAAAATATGCTACACTTGAAGAAAGAAGGCAAGCAAAAAACGGGCGTCGGATTGAAAAGAGCAACATACGTATAGATATAAACTCTAATCTTGATCGCTTAAGTTGCATAGTTGCAGAATCTGATATTCTACCGACCGTACCGAATTGTATGTTTTGTAATGCTCGGCGTGTTTACTTAGAACCGCCTGGATTCTGTTGTTCATCAGGAGAAGTGAAATTATGCCAGACAAAAATGCCAGCTGATTTGGTAGATTTATACTTGAGTAGTTTCGATGAAGCTAAGCATTTCCGACAATATGTGCGTCATTACAACAATGTGTTCGGATTTACGTCATTAGGAGTACACTATGATAACTCTTTAGCAAAAAGAAACAACGGAATATACACTTTTCGGGTCCAAGGTCAGCTCTACCATTATTTGGACCCGTTAGTCCCGGTGAATAATGGCACCCCCAAAAACATTCAACTGTATTTTTACGACACCGACCATGAAATCTCGAATCGTATGTTGGCTAATTCTAATTTTAAAAAAACAAAATAGTTGAAAAATTAGCTAAAATTATGCGATCTAATCCTTACGCTGAATTCTTCAGAAACCTCAGTAATTTTCCGGATCTAAGTGAATATAAAATTGTATTACATAGTGACCCTACAGTAGATGAACGTGTCTTTAATAGGCCAAATACATCTCAGGTTGCCGGAGTATGGATGGAATCAAATAATGTGAATCAAGACACAAGCCCCCACATACAAGTATATCCAAAGGATCATCCGGCCCAAATTATTAAACATTATTATGGTTGTTACGACCCGCTACAATATCCTCTTATTTTTCCTGGCGGCGAACCCGGATGGCATCGCAAAATAGAACGATTAAATCGAAATAGACAGCAATGTTTAAATGATATACAAGGAAATGGAGTTATGTCAAGTGTAGAATTGTGCCATGGTATTGATGATATTCTAACGAGCGAACTTCAAGGTATCGTCGATTTGTGAGTTTCGGTTATTACGCTTTATAGTTTATTTTCGTAAGGAACTTCGTAATTTTACTATTTTCTATAGGTTCTACAGAGAAGGCCTTCGGAAAGACAACAATATCATGTCGTGAATATTATTGTTACCAGTTGCAGGTAAGAGAAAATGATTTTTCGTGTTTGTTACATGTTGGCAGACTTCTGCAGCAATATGTAATAGACATGTACATTAAAATAGAGACGTCAAGGCTAGATTTTTATAGAAATGAAGAAATGCAAAATCGTTTGCGGAAAGAGGTATATCAGGGTTTGTTAGATAGTGTGGCGCAAGGTTCTCATAGGGGTTCGGACGTTGGAAAGCGCGTAATATTACCTACGTCTTTCATTGGCGGTCCCAGAGACATGCGTAAAAGATACATGGATGCTTTATCTTTGGTTCAGCGATATGGAAAACCCGATATCTTTTTAACCATAACCACAAATCCAAATTGGCCTGAAATAAAAGCATTATGTTTGTCTTCTGATGAAATACAAAATAGACCTGATGCCGTTGCGAGAATATTCCGTTCGAAACTCGAAGTCTTGAAAAATGAGTTATTTAAAAAGAAAATTTTTGGCACTGTTGTTGCATATGCTTATGTAGTCGAATTCCAAAAAAGGGGTCTGCCCCACGCTCATTTCTTATTAATTCTAAATCAATCATCGAAAATGTTTGCTCCAGAAGCCTTCGATACAATCGTATGTGCTGAATTGCCCGATGCAGATGCAAATTCGTACCTGTATCAATTAGTAAAGAAACACATGATGCACGGGCCATGCGGAACTTTGAATCCAAAGTGTCCATGTATGAAAAAGGATGTTGGTTGCAAGTTTAAGTATCCTAAAGATTTTTCAGAAGTTACCAAGTACGGGGAGAACTCTTACCCAATATACCGTCGGAGAGACGATGGTCGTTGTGTTACATTACGAGGGTCGCATCTTGATAATCGTTGGGTTGTACCATACAATCCATATTTACTTGCAAAATTTGATTGCCACATCAATGTAGAAATATGCTCAACAATTCAGGCTATTAAGTATATCTACAAATATATTTATAAAGGTCATGACAAAGTTTTATATACTCTAAACGCCAACGATGACGAACCAGTAGTTGATGAGATAAAAGCTTTTCAACGCGCAAGATGGATATCAGCACCAGAGGCAATGTGGAGGATTTTCAGTTTTGATCTTAACCATGTAAACCCTCCTGTCATATCTTTACCAATCCATCTAGATAATGAACAAATCGTATCGTTCTCTTGTGATCAACAACTCCAAGAAATTATCGACAAACCAACAATAAAAAATACAATGTTGACCCAATTCTTCTATATGAATGAGCATGATGATTATGCACGATCCAAAAATTGTTTGTATGTTGAGTTTCCAGAACACTTTACTTGGTACGCTAATATAAAGGAGTGGAAAATGCGTAAAAAACGAACTGTAATTGGTCGTATCTTAACATGTCATCCATCGGAAGGAGAGAGATTTTATTTAAGATTATTATTAATGCATGTTAGAGGACCAACTTCCTTCGAGCATTTGAGAAATATCAAAGGAGTACAACTCAAAACATTCAGGGAAGCTGTGCGGATGCTAGGCCTAATGGAGGACAATAATACATGTGAGGAATGTCTTGCGGAAAGCATAGCATACTTGATGCCTGCTGCTTTGCGACAACTATTTGCGACATTACTTATTTATTGTTCTCCAAGTAATCCTAAAGAATTATGGATAAAGTTCGAACATTATCTTTCAGAGGATTTTAACCAAGATAGAACCCTTACTCCTGAATTAATAAAAATCAAAACAATTGAGTCTATTACATATCATCTATATTCAATGGGCAAAAGAATCGAAGATTTTCCTTTCTTAGGTGATGATATACAACTATGTTCCACTAATAATCTAGCAAAAGAATTGCGGGTAGAACAAAGCATTATCGTAAGTGAGGAAGACATCTCAGCATTTGCAAAACTAAATAGGGAACAGCGCATCGCTTACGACAAAATACTACATCACGCCAATAAAAATATACCAAGAGTATTTTTTGTCGATGGTCCAGGAGGTACCGGGAAAACCTTTCTTTATAAAGCCCTATTAGGCACAATTAGGTCTTCGGGGCATATAGCCCTCGCCACTGCCACTTCAGGAGTTGCTGCATCTCTACTTCCCGGGGGACGTACTTCGCATTCAAGGTTTAAAATTCCAATAGATGAAAATGGTTCAAAATCATGTAATATAAGTAAACAGAGTACGCTAGCGTATCTACTTCGAGTGACGAAACTAATTATATGGGATGAAGCCACAATGGCCAAACGTGGTGTCATCGAGAAATTCGACAAAATGTTAAGAGACATCATGGACTCAAATGTTATATTCGGTGGAAAAGTTATTGTGTTCGGAGGTGATTTTCGCCAAACATTACCAGTCGTCTCAAGGGCCACAAAAGAAGACATTATAGATGCTTCAATAGTTATGTCGCCCTTGTGGATTCAATTTGAGAAACTTAAGCTTCACCAAAATATGCGAGCATTGCTTGATCCTCAATTTTCATCTTATTTATTAAGAGTTGGCAATGGTACTGAGGTTTTGGATGATCTTGATCAAATTCAAATTCCCGCTAAATCAACCATTTGTTTTGAAGATGATGAAACCTCATTAAATAAACTAATAAATGCCGTTTTCCCGAGTACGGATCAAAACTTTCAACCCCAATCATTCGTGAAAAGAGCAATATTAACTATAAGGAATGATTTCGTACATGAGATAAATGATGTCTTACTCAGTAAATTTCCAGGTGAAGAAACAGTGTACTTAAGTAACGACGAGAGTTTAGGTGTTTCCTCTATTCCGGACCAAGAAGAACTATTCCATTCCTTAACACCAAATGGCCTCCCTCCTCACAAGCTAACATTGAAAAAAAAACACTCCCATTATTCTGCTTCGAAATCTTAATCCGACCGAAGGCCTTTGCAATGGGACGCGTCTCATATGTAAAGAATTTAACAGTAACGTAATTTATGCTGAAATATCAGTGGGAACACATATTGGGAAGCCTGTGTTTATTCCGCGCATAACCTTAGAATCACCACAAAATGATTTTTCATCTATCCATTTTAAAAGAAATCAATTTCCTATTCGTCTATGTTTTTCAATGACAATTAACAAAGCACAAGGACAGACGTTAGATTTTGTTGGAATCTATCTAAAGGAGCCTGTATTCTCTCATGGGCAGCTTTATGTCGCATTGTCAAGAGCTAAATCAGCTAATGAAATAAAAATATTGATTAGACCATTGTCGCCACAAGCACAAACAAACAACCGTACCAAAAACATTGTCTATCATGAGGTCCTTATGGCGGCTGAAGCTAAATAATATTTATGCGATTATACTCTCAAGCCGAATTAATTGGTTCACGGTGGTGGCGTTCGTTTAAAAACCTAATCAATTTGTATGTTTTTGCTACATGGAACAAGGGGGCGTGCTTACCGATGATGAAATATATAATCCGTTGGTTACAACTATGGCATAGTAAACTTTTAATTTTGTATGAAGTTTCTAAGCGTTGTCTATCATTAGTTACGGCATAGAATGATAGATCCTATGGGACTCTGTGGAAATCCGCCAAAACACCCAGCACTGTAAGGTACTTCGTCCAAACATATATTATAGTACAAATGTGGATTGCTTAAAGTAAGGAATTATTCGCTGGAGTATACAATTATTCGCTGGAGTATACACTTCTTATCGGTGTTTGTTGCGACTTTCTCATTCAACGTCCGACATACATGTCTTGTTTTACATCAGCAAAGGCACTTATGTTATTGTTTTCAGACGGTAAAAGACAAAGGTAACGAATCTTCGAATATTTTTTCCAGCTTCGATGATAGTTCAAGGTAGTTTATATGTATGCATGTTCATGTAATATTTTTTTATACACGCATTTGAATATGTAGTATTTTTGTATACACGCATCTGTGTATATATGTATGCATGTTCATACAGTAACAAATTTATCATCATAACTTTGTATTAATTTATTATTGTATAACTTCCAAGCTAAACTTTTATGCCTTGGCATTTTTCGTTGTCTGGAATAAGTTCTCTCAAGGCCTCCGGTGTCCGGGCTACGGTTTCATTAATGCCGCGCAACGCGCGGCGTCGTTTCCTAGTTTAACTAAAAAAGAAGAGAAAATCCATAGATTCATAAACAACCGACTCAGAAGAAGACAAAAAAGCCCTCTCATCAGACGGAAAGGCTCGAATTCCGTTGACGGCGTTTATCCTCGTGCAATACCAACCAAGTAATCTTGACGGCGTCAGTTAGATGCCCACAAGGCGATTGATTGGTTCAAGTTATCTTTTAACTGAGAAAAGTGCATTTTACCAGTCACCGGCGCTCCCGGTAAAACATTAGGAATAATGGGCCTTCTCTTTTATTACAAGAATGGGCTTTTTAGGCCCATTCTGTAAAAATTCAATCTATTTATGAAATAATTTATTGAGCAGTGTTCGGCTATGAATGAACGAATGAACTAATTACATGGCGGCGATCAAGTATCGGAAGTCTGAGCCATAAGGCTGAATGAAGATCTCCACGAGTTTCTGGAAAGACGAAGATTCTCTGTCTCCGCCGCCGTCTTCAGTGAGGCATTCCATCATCAACCTTTTGAGCGAGCTCGTGTAAGGAAGAAACCAAGTCGTCGGCGAAGTCTTTCATGTGCAACTGCATAAGCTTCGGCACCAATATCTTCCTCTTGCTCGTAAGCCCCACCGAAGCTTCAAGGTACTCCACCTTCGCCTTCTCTAGCTCGTTCATCACTTCATCTGCCGTGAACAACCTTAACTGCGCCGCGCGCAATTCGATCGATGTAAATGATATTGATGATAGATTGAGATATAGGGTTAGAATGGAAGAAGAAGGAACTGTTCGTCAATCACTTACTGCAGGCGATGACCAGCTTCCTCGGCACAAGGCGAATATGACGTTAGGTTCGGGGTAAGCTAGGCCATAAGAATGCCTTAGAAGCAGCATTTCCTTTTCATCGGCCAAGCCCTGTTAGTTTTTGGCACAGTTAAGTTTCTTTGTAATGATGATGATGATGATAGTATGTTATAGTGTTCTTTCTTACGTGTTTAGTTTCAGTTGGATGCCTGAGGATGTAATGAGCGATGTTGGAAGCCTTAAATATGGCACCGCCAACATTAATCGTGGCCTACGTTGTTGTAAGTTAATGGTGTAAGAGATGTAACTTCCATCTTGTTATTACAGACTATAACGATACAGAAATGAGCTATTAGTGTACCTCATTAACAGGTGTCGGTGGCTTTTCCTGAGTCGAAGGCAATCCTTGTCTTAGAAAAACCTAGAATCAAGAAAATCGAAGGATTACGATTACCTTCATAATTTTTACGTAAAGAAGAAAAAGAAGAAGGTACGTTATGTATGTATAATAGCTTACATTCATAATAGAAGCATTGTATACATTAATCCAAAATGCGAGCTTCTGCTTGTGAGTCAACTGTCCTATGTTTGCTCTGCTAAGTTTCTGCATCAAACCCCTGCAAATGAAAGGAGAAAAGAATGTTTTTTTAGGACCCTTTCGTTTTTACGTACAAGATTTCATACTTTATAATTCACCTCAGACGTCTCATGGCTTGAAAACATTCGGTAAGGCGGCTAGAATCCAAGCTGCTCCTCGTGATCTGAACGAAATTCTTGTACGGGCCCACATCTCTAACGATCAAGTCGGGCTCGAGCACTACCCCATAAGGATCGAGGTGGGAAGTATTGTGGTTAACTGGAAATATCGGCGTGGCGCAGCTGAACTTAGGTTTGGACACCAAGACTTTCGAGTTCATGCATGTCAGAGCATTCTTCGGAAGGTTAGTCGATCCCTTATTCCTCTTATACGTCGCTTTGTTCAGGTTGAGAAATATTCCTATCAGGCACTTTATCAGCTCTTCAGAAAGCTTGTTTGGACTCATTCCCATTTCGCCTTCTGTCGTGTTTATCTGCTTCGGTATGGTAGCGTGGCCCACGGAGCATCTTGGCTTATTACATCCTTCTTCGTCATCTTCTTCTATTTCTGCAGAACCTTACAATTATGTTATGACACTCTTTTCGGGGGACAAGAAAAGCTAACTAATTACCGTATATGCCTGCAAATTCCATTGAAGAACCAACCGAAGCTCTTCTGTCTCTTGCAGTTTTGTATCTTCTCCTCTCCTCGTGATTTTGGAACATCATCGATTGTGACGACTCGCAATACTCCTTGTGCTGTTGGTCTGTCAAGTTTGGCCTTCTAGAAGGGTACTTCCTTAGCTGTCGAGGATCTCTTGGTAATTGTAGCTGTAGTAATCCTTTCTTCATCTGCGTTATTTCGCATTCTTTGATTCGCCTCTGCTCTTGACAGACGTCCAGCTTTAGCTCGTTGATCCTTGTCTCCAGCCAATCTATCTCTTCCTCGGCAACTGCTAGTTCTGCTAGAAGCACTTGAACCTACGTCCCAAATGATCAAAGAAAATGAGAGAGAGAGAGAGAGAGAGAGAGAGAGAGAGAGAGAGAGAGAGAGAGAGAGAGAGAGAGAGAGAGAGAGATGACAATAAACCTTAAGAGGGAGCATAGGGGATAGAGAAGAGCAAGAATCGCAGCAGCCAAGGGGTCCCTGCATTGCACATTGTAAGACCCTTTTAACTTGAAGCTCTTCGTCTAACTCTTGCTGTAATTTTTCAACTTGTTCTTGGAGTTGGAACTTGGCGGCTTGCTTTTCTTCACCAGACTGCTGCTGCATCATGAGCAATTCTTCGAATTTCATAGTCAAGATGGACATGAAAGCTTTAGGAGAAATGTACGCCCAAGACAGCTTTTTTTATACTCTGTTTCAAATGTTTATGCTGTTGATATATGTTGATAATAAATGCGTACTGGTTTCGAAGATCTTTTTGTAGGGGTGGGAACGTGAGCAGAGTCACTACAGAGCGTCTTAAATTTAAGGTTGATGTAAGAAAGAAAGAAAGAATATAATGAGAAGAGGTGGTGACGATAGACGTGAACCCCATGATTGTTTTAATTTTCTACTTCCTTTTTCTTACTTTATATTATACAAAATGAAACGCGCGCCACTCTTTTGCGGGAGATGAATAATCAAATATCGGAAACGTCGTCACCGATCATTATTAAATTAAAGAGTTAGTTACCAATACCATATCAATGAACCACACCAGTGGAAGGAAGGTTGTTATTGTTATAGGTTTTCTTTTATCACAAATGAAACAAAGAAAAAAGAAAAAGTACGAAAATAATGGAGGTGAGCGAGCAACGAACTAACTGGTCTCAAGTTGCTTCTTCTTCCTTTTTTTTTGTTCTGTATTTTCGGACATTTGGGAAGGGCATTGAAAGGGTGCATGTGTTGCAAGCAGAAGGAGAAGAACGGTTTTCTGGGATCTGAAACACTGATTCCAAAGGACCAAATGTTTGTTGCTCTTGTTCGTTTCTTCAATGGAAATTAGTATTGGTATTCTCCAAAGTTGAATCCTTTTTTATAACAAAAAATCAAATATTTTTCAAAGAAAAAAGATTATACAAATAATCCCTTTTTAGCCAACTATAGGCTTACACAGCACACTCCCACGATTGGACTAATTCTCGAGACCATCGACGGAAGTCAATGGTCTCGGGGCATTTTATCTACATACCGACAGGCCTCGGATACGAATCAGAAGCTCGCCTGCTCGAACCTCTCAACGTTTCCTCAGTCCTCACACTCCCCGACTGTTCTTGAAGCCGTTCCAACGCCCTAACAACCTCGTCCATTGTCGGCCTGTGCTTGGGCTCGGCCGCCAGGCACCTCACCGCAAGGGTGGCGGCTTTTAGGGCGGCTTTCGGGGGGTACTGAGACTCCAAACGAGCGTCCATGATTCCGAAAACCCTCCTCTTGCTTGCCAAGTACGGCCTCGACCACTCCACGAGGTTGTGTTCCCCGTGGGGACGTTTCTTGTCGAGCACCCTCCTCCCCGATAGCATCTCTAAGAGGACCACTCCGAAGCTGTACACGTCGCTCCTCGCCGTTAAATGGCCTGAGATCAAGAAAAAAAGGAAAATAATATCAAAAGCCCAACTCTGGATTTCACTCTGAATTCAATTGACGATAGATGGAGTAGTCCACAAGCTTATATACATACAATTCATACTTGTTTCGATTGTCAAGTGCGAAATTGGATTTGATAAAAGTAGAGCGTAAATATAAGTATAAACGAACAAACCTGTGGCCATGTACTCGGGCGCTGTGTATCCGTAGGTGCCCATTATTCTAGTCGACACGTGGCTCTTGCCGTCGACGGGCCCGTCCTTGGCCAACCCAAAATCGGAGAGCTTTGCATTGTAGTTCTGTAGATTGATTCAATTCAACGAATTATATATAGTAGGAATACGTCGAATAAGCGTGTAAATAGGAAGGAAAGCGTTTGGCCTACGGCGTCTAGCAAGATGTTGGAGGTTTTGAAATCGCGGTAGATGACTTTGGCTTCGGGGCTGTGTAGGTAGGCGAGTCCCTTGGCTGCTCCGAGGGCAACCTTCATCCTTAGATTCCATGACAGTGGCTGGAAATAAGTCGTCCCTGTCGATAAAATCGCATTCAATGTAAGTGAGACAATGGCGAGGGCTTGTAATCAAGACCAAGACAAAGACAGCTAATACTCACTTCTGAATAAATGATTCTCCAAGCTCCCTTTAGGCATGAACTCATAGACAAGAAGTCTATGCTCGTCTTCCAAGCAATAACCCATCAGTTTCACTAGATTCGAATGGTACAACTGTCCCAGGTAATTGATCTCAGCCTGAACCAAGAATTGGGTTTCAAAGATTGGGTTTTTTTAATTCTATAGATACTCAAAAAGAAAGGCAGAGAAGAGAATGTATATATGATTATTACCAGCCATTCTTTGTGGCCTTGAAATCCTTCTTGGTTGAGTCTTTTGACGGCGATGACCGTGCCAGTCCCAGGCTTAGCTGCTTTGTAAGTGTTCTCATCGATCCAACCTTTGAAGACAGAGCCAAAGCCACCCTCGCCGAGGACACTGTCGGGGCGGAAGTTCCTCGTAGATATTCTCAGATCGTTGAAAGTGAAGCTCTTCAGCGTCGGAGATTCCAAGATTTCACCCTCACTGCGCGGAGTCAGAGGAAGCGAAGGAGCCGACGAACGCCTGCTGCTCGCATCTCTCGAGGGTGTCCCTGTAAGTATTCGCTCTTATTACAAGCAGAACCCATAGAATGGAAACGTTATATTAAACAGAAAATTCGAGGATTCTAACCATCTCGCCGAGGACTGTCGGCTCTAATTCGAACGCTGAAGCAAGAACCCATAATGTTTTCGCTGTTTTCTTGATCTACCTTTTACTACAGCAGTATCAGCACAAATAGAGGTGTGGACACATGGAGAAACAATAAACCGAAGGCACACAAGTGTGACTATATACTGTGTATTTGAATGGGATTTCTTTTTTCTTTTCTCTTTCTTGGACGTGTATTGGGTTGGCTTCACGAGAAGAAGAAGTTCAGCTACTAGGATGGATGGATTCGTGGGATTTAGCAGCTGTGGTTTATTTAAGATCATATATCTTTATTTCTTTATCTCCAAGGAGAGAGCCAAAGGAGATGATTGACTTTTCTTCCTCTTCACGAAGTCAAAGTGTTATGTTTTTCTTGGCAAATTGGTCGTAGTTCATACACAGACAGACACGGCACTATTTCATCGAAATTACTGCCTCATCCCGCTAATTTGATCATATTTTTTCATTCCGGCATTCCCTAACTTATCACATTTCCTTTTTGGGTAAAAAATTATCACAAACAATTAATATAATAATATTAAATATTCTTAAAAGGCGTGTCAAAATATACACTTTTTTACCTTATTATTGTACTATATTATTATAACAATAGAACCTTAGCATCCGTGTCCACCAATATATGTGATAAACGTAATCGAGTACGTATAAAAAATGGTCCTTTTCTTCGTATGTCCAGACAAAAGGCAGCGAGTGGGCCTTATCTCTTTTGCTTTTATTGTTGAAGTGCCTGCCTGTCATTATATTACGAAGATAAGTGGTAAGATAAAATAGTACTCCCTCCGTCCTATAAGTTTATGGACCTTTGGGTATTGGCACGGGAATTAAGAAACTGAATATTTTAATAATAGTGTATTGGAAAGGTAAAAAAGTGTATATTTTGGCACGTCTTTTGATGATATTTAATATTATTATATTGATTGTTTGTGATAGTTTTTTGCTAAATAAGGAAATGTCCAAAACGGTTTGGGACGCCCGATATAGTAAAATGTCCAAAATGGTTTGCGACGGAGGGAGTAATTAATCATAGCACATAATATTTAGCCGTAAATTCGTAAGAAAAAGAAGTCAGTTATAATAACCGACAATGCATGCATATATGTTTCCTTAATATTCACTAAAATTAGGCGATGTTAGGTCAAAAGAATGGGAACTTGATGGCCAATGACCAAGCAAAAGATATAAAGATAAATATTATACCATTATTGTATCGTAAAAGTGGAAAATTTGAAATCTAAACCCTCGAAAAAACCCGTGACTGTTTGGCCTTTCTCTTTCGTTGACTATTATGTGAAGTTAAAGTTTGGTGGGAGTTGATTTATCACCAATTCAGGATAAATAAAGAAATACATTGATTGCTTTTTCTAGTGTGATGCTACTCAATGTTAATTATTAAATTAATAATTTTTACTATCACCATCAATAAAAGACGTGACCGTTGACCGAACCAAATGGGCTCGATGAGAGCTCAATATAAATATCCGTCCATGATCCAAAGCCCATAGGAATTAGCCCAAACAGTTGAAAAAGAAAATCCGAATTTTAATTTCAGAAATAAAAACCCCTTTCGCGGTCTTTAACCCGCCAAATACAGAGCGACAGTGAGGACTGCCGACGCTTAATCATGGCTTCTTCATCCGATCCCAATGCATCCGTATTTACGGCAGCCGAGGTAAACGGCGATGATTGCTTTGTATGTATCTTCTGGCAATTTTTTTTTTCATTTTTTATTTGTTTGATTTGGGTAGATGGAGTTTCTTGCGGAGGATGAAACGGTTGAAATTGTGCCCAATTTAAGGATGGATCAGCTCAATTTCATATCTGTACGCCGTTTCTTTTTCATTTTTACTGCAACTGTTGTCGCATTTTTTTTGTTCGGATTTAATTTGAGTTGGGACATTTTGTTTGTGCTTGATGGGGTAGGGAGATTTTGGTCCTTTTAGACCTCAGATAGCGACTGAGGTTCCCCTATGGTTGGCTGTAGCTTTGAAGAAGAGAGGAAAGTGCACTATTCGAGCTCCTGAGTGGATGAGCGTAGGTGAGTGAGTCTGAATGATTGAGTAAAATTTGGGGCAAGGGCAGTGTGGAAATCTTATTATCATTCTCTGACTTCATTTAGAAAGGTTAACTCAAGTTTTGGAAGCTGAGAGAGATTCTGAGAAATTTCAGCCCTTACCCTTTCACTATGTAGAAATATCAAGACTTCTATTCGACTGGTAAGGTGACCTTTTACGTTTATGTTAAACTGATTTATTTTGTTTAGTTTCCAAAGTATTAAACATGATCTTCTTCGATGTAGTGCACGGGATGACATTTCTGACGTCTACATGGTTAGTCTTTCAAGTTGCATGTTTTATGCATACTAGAGAATATAATCATCCAAGAACATCGTCCAATTTTTGCAATAGGTAAGGTCTCTCATTGAGGACATCAAGGATGTGCGGTTTCATAAAATCGGAAATGGCTTGGAAATTATCTCAAAGGAAAGAACTTATGCACTTAAGGTAAAGTTTTCCTCTAAAATATTAACCAAGCTGGTTTTGCTCTGTTCTTTCAGAAGGATATTCTAGTGCTTGGAAACAACGAACAGATGCTATAACAAAGAAATGTGGTAGTTGTAAGTTATCTTGCAGCCCTTTTGACACATTCCCATGGATTTGCAGCTTAAAAACTTATCTGCTATGGAAGCAAATATAGTACGACCATTTGTAACACGAGCTCTTGAGACATTTTATAAGCTTGGTAGTTCTGATATGATACAAGACTCAGACCATGTATCTATGCCTCAGACGACTAACCGTGGACCAAGAGTAAGTTTTCCCTTTTTATTCTATCCCTTTACTCGTTTCCTCTTCAGTTAACCTTAAGCCTGATACATTTTATGTTTCGTCTTCAGCGGCAACTAAAAGATCGATGAGAATGAGATGAGATTCGGCCTATACGATGACGCTTTGTTGTAGTGTAGTCAACTTGTTCACAGGTATTTAAGAAGTACGAAGACGCAATTCAAAAAGCGCACTTTTGTTTCTAATTTATTGTGAGTTCACGTTTTCGTATACTATAGGGGCATTTTCAACCAGTGTATGTTTCTTGACACGTTCTCTGCATTTCTTGTTCACATGTTCTTACCAAGTTCGAGAAGCTCTCTCCAGATTCATTTAATTCTTTGCTTGACTTAACCAAAGTAAACAAAATATAATAATTGAAAACTAGCATGCACACGAAAAGTAGTAAAGTGCTTCGAGAAGAGATAGCATGGCGTCATAGCTTACGTTGGTTCCTCTGTGTTTTTATTACTAGTCGCAGGTTGTTCGACAACTACTCGAGTAATTGTAATTGGGTTGATTTAGCTTACGGCCTTTGTGACGGTTATGCTGATTCATGCTTCACACTTGATTTGTATTGAGAATAATCTACATCTACTAACACTGCTAGTTGCTGGTCAAACATAAATAAATAATACATATGATGGTGACGTCTTTTCTTGAAAATCTAGAACACTTGGACATTTTTCACTGTTATAAATAATCAACATAATGACTTCCGCACACCTATTTAGTATTCATAACACAAGAATTGTCTGAAATCTCAAGCCGCAAATCCAAACTAACGCGCACAAGTTAATTTAGGAATAAAAAGTCAAGAGAAAACAGTAATGGGCCCTAAACGAGGTCACGAGGAGAAAAAACTAATATAGAAATTAATATATATTATATATATATATATGAATGTACACGTAATGGGCCCTAAATATTTTTTGTGGCCCTTTGCAGCAGGCGGCTGGATGTACGGCCCAAAATCCGGCCCTGGTCTCTAGCTTCATCTATGGCACATACGATATTCTCATATTCCTCTGTCAAGGATCTGAGAATCTTCTCGATGACACGATTTTCGGGCACATCCTCACAATTCCTTTCTAACTGGTTCACAATCATCTCGACCCTTGTGATATAAGTCGACACCGTCTCTGCGTCTTTCATCTTGATAGTCTCGAATTCACAGGAAGTGTTTGCAAGCGTATTTGCTTAATGCGATCTGCGCCTTTGTATGCATTTTCTAGGATCGTCCAGGCTTTATTCGAGTTCTTTGCTCCGGCTATCTTCTCAAAAGCCGACTCGTCAACTGCTTGGTAAAGCACGTATAACGCGGTCTTGTCTTTCTTGCGGTATTCCTTTAGCTCTTTCACTTGATTGTTCGTCAAACCCGCGAGAGTTTCGTGTTCGGTATACCCACTCTCGACAACTTCCCAGGAATCTTGCGATCCTAGTAATGCCTTCATTTGTATTGTATGCACCAATTGCCGTAGTTGTCCTTTGAAAGACGCAAGCTTGGTACATGAAGAATTCCTCCGCCCACTCCTCCGATGTTAGCCATGAGCTCTGATACCACGTGATGAGTATAGTATGATGATAGTGATTTTGTAATAAGTATTTTAATATGTGAGATTAGTGACAAGAGATAGTTTAGTACGTTATTATTTGATGTCTACTAATTCTACACGAGCTTACATAATACATGGACTCTTTATAGTGCTCACACACTAATCTAGACACAATGACTCATCTCATGACTCATCTCTATTATGTCTCAATGATTGCACTTTATAACACCTCACAAACCCACGTAAGTTCAACCTAGAAGATTCTTACGATGTGGCTCGAGCTTATTATTTCCAACAGTCTACAGTTCCAGGAAATAAAGTATTTGCAAAATTAGCTTTAATATAGTTATATTTGTAACAATCTTCCGAAAGATTTCTTTTTCTTTTTCTACCTTTTACGTATTTTCCGTACATAAGATGGTAAAAAGGAAAACTCCACTCCACTACTATGGTACAGCTATTGAACGATGATACAGACTCAATTTCGGGAAAAGGAGTTAAAATCGAAAATGGGAACTGAGATTGAAGAAGCAGCTCCGATAATCGACTCCACAAAGTTGTTACAGAAGAGGGAGAGAGAAAGCAGAAAAGAAGACGATAGATTCTGTTACAGATCCTCCAAAAACATGAATGAACTAGAAGAGAAGATGACATTAGTAATATAGAGATATGGAAAAAACGTTTCTTGAGTAATTGCGTCCTTATTCTTGGTTGAAATCGTCCTTGCTGCTTGCAATTTATTTGAGCAGGTAACACTCCCACCTCCTTAAAACATGTAATGGCTTATCATTTACGTTACCAGCCACTCTCATAGTACTATCATCATGCACTCCGGTCATGTCATACATAGACACTTGGTAACTGGTCAGAGAGTTCACCGTAACATCATTCAACTCCTCTTCCTCGTCAGCCCAGTCAGAATAAGGAGTCTGCTCCTCCGACTTCTCCGTATCCTCCTTCACTACTTCCAGTAAGTATATCGGTCTTCTCCCTGCACAAGTGTGACCCGCTGTGAACTTTTCATCGCACCAGAAACACAGACCCTTGGCTCGTTTCTCATCGATTTCGTGTGGGGACAATCGCCTTGAGGGTACGATGGGTGGGTTGCTCCCTTTCAGGGCCGCGTTGGGCTTAGAGTGGAAAGAATTTGAGGTCATCGAAGGTGAGCTAAGTTCACTGAGCTCTGACTTCCAGCACTATGTTGAGTGCTTATATCTGGAGTGAAGGGAGTCCTTGCAGCAGAGGCGCTAGGTCTCAGATTTCCCCCAACAGCGCTCGGAATAGGTGTTCGCTTCACCCCCAATCCATTGGCTTGCTCCTATAGTTTTGCCAAACTCACAGCCTCTAATAAAGAACGTGGGCGAAACATTCTCACAGCCACGGCTATCTCAGGCTTTAATCCTCCCAAGAAGCAGCTCACTGCATACTGCTCAGTCAGCTCGACACAGTTCATCAGTTCCTCAAAACTATCCAAATACTCCTGAACAGAACTAGTCTGTTTAAGATTCACTAGCTCGCTCATCGGATCGTCGTAGTAACGTAGACCGAACCGATTGTGTAATGCTCGAACATACTCTGGCCATCGAAGGAGCTCTCGAGTGAGTCGCGTCTTCATGATGACCTGATGCCATTGAAGAGCTCGTCCTTCTAGATGAACAGCAACCATTCGAACCTTAGCATCTGTTGGTGTTTCGTCCACCTCGAAGAATTGCTCGCATCTGGAAATCTAGCCTCTTAGGTCATCCCCGTTAAACTTTGGAAATTCAATGCTAGAGCATTTGGTCGGCAACTGATAGGTCGAATTTGAACGATCCTCACGCCTGTCGCCTACGCCTCCTCCGATTGAATCAGCTTTGCCAGATGGTTTGTTCACCATAGCTGCAATCATCTGTCGTAAGGTTTCCAATTGCTCGTTGATAGAATCGTTGTTCTCCTTCATTTTATCACGGAGCGGTTCGACCTCTGTACGCAGCTCAACACCACGAGTTCCTTCTGCCATCCTTGAGTACTTGAGATCAAGATCGATGCTCTGATACCACTTGATATAGACTCAATTTCGGGAAAAGGAATTAAAATCGAAAATGGGAACTGACATTGAAGAAGCAGCTCCGATAAGACTCCACAAGTTGTTACAGAAGAGGGAGAGAGAAAGCAGAAAAGAAGACGATAGATTCTGTTACAGATCCTCCAAAAACAGGGGTAATTTAACAGAAGGGATTAGTTTTTAAAAGAATTAAAGAAAATGGATGTTGACTTTTTCAATTAAAAAAAAGGAGTGAAGTTGATTATATTAGTAATTAGTTAATCTTCACTAAATTAATAAATATTTTAATTATCTATTTTCATAAAAAACAAAAAAAAAACTGTTCATCTTCTCCATCGTCGTTTCTTCACTTCTGCAAATGGTTCCAAAAAAAAAAATCCCAACCAAAATCCAACACCCATTAATATATTTTACATAGAGCGCTGCATTCGTCGTCTGTCTCAGAGAGATACAGTATAATTTCTTTTTCAGTCGACGATTTCGTCTTTAGAATTATTTTATTTGAATAATCTATTTAAGACATTTTCGACCATAACTTTCGATTCAGAGAAACAATTACCCTGATTCAAACTTTGTTGGAGATCTAACTTGATTATACAAAACTTTTATGTTTAACACTTTCTCTAATTCAAATCTTATCGACTTCAAAAATGTGTTTTTCCGAGAGATAATTTAACAAGATATCAATGTTCAATGAAGAGGTTTAATATTTGGTATCAATGTCTAATACAGATGGTAATGAGTTCTACATGCGATGTTAATTTAGTTGCAAAATTAATGAAGACATAAAATCATAAAACTCTATTAATTATAATTACACTACACATGTTTGAATCACAACAATTTAAACACAATCCACATATTTGGCACATATATGAATCATAAGTCGTACAATGTAATTTCATCACATTCGACGTGATATCCATTTACGTATGTCATCACGAAAAAATGAATTTTTGACAACAAACTTAACTATCAAAAACTTTTATTCTTTACATTTTCTCGCATTCGAAGTCTATCAACATCAAAAATGAGTTTTTGATAACTTTTCGAATGCTTTTCGAATGTGCTTTCGAAAAATGGCAGTTAAGACATTTTTTATCATAACTTTCTATTCATACCATCAATTGTCCTGATTCAAACTTCAATGGACACCTAACTTGATTATCAAAAACTTTTATGTTTTACACTTTCTCTAATTCGAAGTTTATCAGCTCGGAAAATGAGTGTTTTTGGCTAACGTTTCGAATGCTTTTAGAATTTGCTGTCCAGAAATAATAGTTATCATATTTCCGATCATAACTTTCGTTTCAGAGCATCAATTACCCCGACTCAAACGGTTTTGGATAGATAACTTGATTATACAAAACTTTTATGTTTTACACGTCTATGAATTCGGAGTGTATTGGCTTGGAAAATGAGTGTTCCGTAAGTTGTCGAATTTGTTGTTAAAAAATGGCAGTTAACACATTTTTTATCATAACTTTTGATCCAAGACACCAATTACCCTGATTCGAGTTTTGTTGGACAGCTAACTTAATTATTTAAAACTTTTATGCTTTATACCTTTTCAAATTCAAAGTCCATCTACGTCAAAAATGGATTTGTTTGGAGACGTAATTTGAATAAGAAATTTCAAAATTTCCAATAAAAATAATTCGAATATTATTTGAATAATTCAAATAAATTCGAAAAAAATTCAAAACAAAAAAAAATTGAACATATTCCTGTAAAAATAATTCGGATTTTATTCGAATTATTGTAATAAAATTCGAATTTTATTCGAATTATTCTAATAATATTCGAATTATTCGATAAAATTCTAATATTCATATTAATTTTGGAATTTATTTGAATAATCCGAATAAAATTCGAAAAAATTCAAACTAATTTGAACATATTCCAATAAAAATAATTCGAATTTTATTCGAATTATTCTAATAAAATTCGAATTTTATTTGAATTATTCTAATAATATTCGAATTATCCGATAAAATTCTAATATTCGTATTAATTTTTTGAATTTTATTCGTCGAAAAAATTCAAAACAAATGTGAACATATTCCAATAGAAATAATTCAAATTTTATTCAAATTATTCTAATAAAAGTTGTGGCAGCCCCGCTTTCCACCACTACATTCTACACTAGTCCAAGCGACTAATGTTCTACTAATGAAAAAGTACGAAATTTCGTATAAAATTTTTCCTTTTATATAAAGGAGTCGTAACTGTTCCTACAAAATCATCGTTGGGTCCTATTTACATAGGAAAGCGCGCATGCGGGTCAAAAGAAATCTATCTACTGGGCCTCCATGAGGTCGCATCCATGCACACACTTCCATCTCAAAAGCCCCGGAAGCTTCAAAAGTTGGCCTCGCCGTGAAAATGATCACGTACCGTGATCGCGGGGTCCTACAACACATAAAACGTGGAATGAGCTTATAGAGCTCAGTAAGTGAAAATCATGCATGCAATGCACGTGACCTAAATAGCGAAGGCATCCGCGCCAATGCTATCTACTTCTCATATTCTTCCTGACCTTTCTCACATTCTTCTTGACTTTTCATAACATATTTGGGCCCTCGGCTTTCAATCTTACTATGCACCATGTAGAGCTCAAACCCCTAAGGGTATAGTACCAGTACACACACTGGGAGGCTAAACCCGAGTACTCAATCTGTGCGTAACCCTATGGTGCCTTTCAATCCCAATGCGGTACGCACTGAGAGGCTACTAATGCCTTTCAATCCCAGTGTGATCCACACTGAGAGGCTACTAGTGCCTTTCAATCCCAATGCAGTCCCATTGAGAGGCTAACCCGGGCACACAAATTTCGTTTAACCCTAAGGCGCCTTTCCATCCCAATGCGGTCTGACACGCGGGCGCTTCTCACTGGTAGCTTACTGCAAGGTCGCAAACACTCGAGGTTCCCTCAGTGTCGCTCATTCCCTCGAGTCGCATCCTCCAGGTTGCATCTCCCGCTACGGGGTATTCCCCCTACCTTTCGTGAATCAGGTAATTCGGCTTCGTAAATCGCCGTGGTAGCATAGAAGAGCCGTGACTCGTCATTGAGTCGACACAAATGCCCATATCGGCAAATATACATCGCTCTCAAGCGATCTTATACTCATGCACGCTATTTCCCTGACTCTCATACTAGCCGTGCGTGCATATGCTCGTGCCATGAATCATGTAAACATGCGTGCAATATTCATAGAATAATTTTTTTTTTGGTCAATTGAAAAGATTCATTGACCACGAGGAACATTCTGTACAACCTACAACTCACACTCATACAACTTCAAACTAAGTGAGGAAAGCATATTCTGTTATAAACATCCAAGTCAGCTACAGATTTTGTTCGGCAGACATTTCCTATTCTCCCCTGCATTTCCCTAGCAATACTGCGCACCATTTGCTCTTCAGATCCAGACCCTTTATCATGCACCCTCCTATTGCGTTCTCCCCACAGGTGATATAACATGGCCGTGTAACATGCAAGGATAATGCATTTCCTGGCCTTCCTCTGTCTGCCCATATGCATCAGCCATTCACATATATCAGTAATGGAGCAGAATCGTACTTCTAACTGGAGCCATTCATTCATCTGGGACAGCACTTTCCTGCTGAAACTGCATTCTGCAAATAAGTGCTCAGTAGTTTCCTCCTCGCTTTTGCATAAGGGGCATCTGCTATCATCAATCTGTACCCCCCACTTCATCAGTCTCTCCTTCGTTAGTAGCCTCTTCTGTACAAGTAACCATAAGATGAAAGAATGTTTAGGTAAGTTGTATCTATTCCAAACAGCTTTGCTGAGTGGAAAATCACTGGCTGCTCCTTTTAACCATTCATAGCCTGATCTGGTAGTATATTTCCCATCCGCAGAAGCCTTCCATTCCCTTCCCATATATCCTATCTGGAACTTCTTCTTCAGTCTGTTAATTTTCTTCCAGTGCCAGCATGAATCCATTCCAGGTGAGTAATCCCAAAAGCATGTTCCCTTTATATACATCACATGAACCCATTTAATCCACAGAGTGTCAGATTTCTGCATTATTTCCCAGACCTGCTTTCCCACTAAAGCCATATTCCAAGTAACGCAGTCCCTGAGATTAAGTCCTCCATATTTCTTGGCCCGGCAGATTCTATCCCAGCTGATCAAAGACACACTCCCCCCTTCATGTTGTTACCCCAGAGGAATTTCCTGCAGAGCTGATCTACCTCTTTAGAGACTGCTTTTGGGAGAAGGAAAATCGATCCCCAATAACCATGTGTTGCCAGCAAAATAGAATTAATGAGACACACCCTCCCTGCATAGGACAAATGCCTGGTCGACCAACATCGCAATCTTGCTGTGATCTTTTCTACCAACACCTGGCATGCCTGCTTACTCCATTTTGTGGGCGCCAGTGGTACTCCCAGGTACCTCATGGGAAATCTGCCCAGTTGAAATCCAGTGGAATGCACTAATTGTTGAGCCCCTTGATCAGAGACTCCGGCCACAAACAGATTAGACTTTTGCTTATTTGCCTCCAGCCCCGACACTACTTTGAACTGCTCTAACGCCTGTGTGATCACATTCACTGCTTCCCTTTTTCCTTTGCAGAATATCATGAGGTCATCCGCAAAGCACAGGTTGATTATTCATAGAATAATTTACGTCACATAAAATCACGTAAATTTACGTCACATAGAAATCATAGAAGTCACATAAAATCATGAAAGGCATATAGACACATAATTCATACACATATAATTATGTGTTGTAGTTGCGATTTCCACTTACCTGGTATCCTTAGCTATTAGTTTATCGGTAAGTTGCTAACCTTCAAACCCTAAATATAGGAACATACAAAATTAGGGTTTATTAGTCTCATTCATAATTTCATGAAATTGGCTTAATTTGAAAACCCTAATTTTGATTTCTATAATTTTGAAACCCTAAAATTTAGAACTTAACTTAAACTGAGAAATACTTATTAGTATCCATCTCGATATTTTCAAATTGCATATAAGGATATCGATGTCAAATACAATTCTTGAGTTAAATGTCGAGATGGATATAGAGTTATAAATGAGATTTCGATATAAATTACGAGAGCATATCTCGACATTAATTAATGAATCTCGAGCTAGCTTCTATAATAGATCTCGACATGTCTCAATGATACATATCGACATTATATGACTTTCTATATAATTCTTGGATTTCAATGTGCTTCTCGAGATTTTAATCATTACACATATATAATACTTCAAAGTATATATCGAGATGAATCTCGACATAAATGTCGAGCTTACTTAGATAATTATACAATGAAGACCTTCGACATTATTATATCTATATGATTTCGAGATGGATGTCTGTGTCACAAGTAAAATGTCGAGATAGGTTTCACTATTACCCACAAGAATTTTGACATGAACCGACAAAGTTCCTAATTCAATACTAACAAGAATTCGATATCCACATTAAAATAGCTCTCGACATGAATCAAGTGATTTTAGATATTTAGACACTATAAAGTCTTAAAGTAATTTCAATATGGATCTCGAGATCTTATATCTATCTTGAAATTAATTCTAACATAGGTTTCGACACTACACACCAAGATTTCGAAAGAATTTCTACTAACATGGTCTCGGAATTATTTCTTCTAACAAGGTCTCGCATCTACCAAGCTGGGAATTATATTATCCGAAGACATCTTTTTAGTATAGAAATCATCTAACTTCGATTAAAAGATCTACTTTTTCAGGAACAAATTGAAGATCATATAATCTTTATCAAACCCTAAAATTCAGTAGTTAAAACCCTAATTTCTCCCAACCTCTAATACTTAATGATTTTCCTAAGCATGTTAATATATATACGACAAGTACACAAAACCATCAAAGTAATTTATACCTTTTCAGCTTCGTGGTGAGTTCTGTTAGAGCTCTTATTCGACTTCTTCCTCTCTTCTTATTTGTATGTTTGTTCTTCCCTAATGATATGTAACTCGATAGATAGTTTCTCCTATGAGGGTTGTCGAAACTTTCCTCTCACATGAAGTGTTCTTTTTCTTTCTTATCTCAACGTTATTTTAATATCTATCTTATATTATAAAGAAATTCTTGATAAGCATTAGACCCTCGAAAAGTTACTTGATGGGACATGTGGTGTCGACATAATATAATAATAAAAAAGGCATATCTGGCTTGAATAGTCAAAGAGGAGAACAACTCATTTGGGTCAAGTAGGCGCCGAGTTCATCTTTGGAGTGCTGAAGATTTTTTATTGATTGTTCACATACAATCTTTTCCCCTATAAATAGACCTCAAACCATCGAAGGAAAAGCAGTCCCACAGAAGAATAGAAAGATAGAGATAGAGAGAATAAAATAGAGAGTTTGTTGGTATTTTCTCCGACTATAAAGAGAGAGGTTGAGTGTTTTCTCCTTTGTAGTACGAGAGGTTGTAACTCCTATATTTTTCCTATAGTGGATTCTTCTTCCTTGCCCGTGGTTTTTACCCCGATTTGTTTGGGGTTTTCCACGTTAAATCTCGGTGTCCACGTTTTATCTTTAATTACCCAAATATTAGCCGCGTTATTACTCGACCGGTTCCGTCGCCATGCCAACAATTGGTATCAGAGCCTAGCTTGAGTTTTATATATTTATTTATCGTATGCTCTGTGGTTGCCACTAACGTGGACCCTCCACATCAGAAAATAATAGATATATACTGCCCTTGTTACGGTGACGAAAAAGCCGGTACGAGTTCAGTAATTATCTGCTGCAACCCCGTCGGAGGTATCGCTCACGACTGAGCAGAAATTATGGCGGCCAAATTTGATATCGAAAAGTTCAACGGGAGAAATTTCTCACTGTGGAAATTAAAGATAAATGCGATCTTGCGAAAGGACGGCTGTCTGGAGGCTATCGATGGAAAACCAGCCACAGTTACAGACAAAAAGAAATGGAACGAGATGGACGGAAGCGCTGTTGCAAATCTTCATCTGGCACTAGCAGATGAGATATTGTCCAGCGTCGAAGAAAAGAAAACGGCAAAGGAGATTTGGGACCATCTAACAAATCTGTACGAGCCGACGTCGTTA
This sequence comes from Craterostigma plantagineum, assembly GCA_027422505.1. Classification (NCBI taxonomy): domain Eukaryota; kingdom Viridiplantae; phylum Streptophyta; class Magnoliopsida; order Lamiales; family Linderniaceae; genus Craterostigma; species Craterostigma plantagineum. The sequence continues at coordinate 24,956,553 of JAPQWV010000003.1, read as the reverse complement.
CACAACAAAATTTTCTTGAAGAGAAAATTGTTCACCTTGAGAATGTCTGAATCTACTTCGGTGACCGAGCATCTCAACGTCTTGAATACTCTATTTTCCCAACTAACATCGTTGGGGTATAAAACGGAGAATAAAGAACGTGCGGAAATTCTACTTCAAAGTCTGCCTGATTCGTATGATCAACTCATCATCAACTTGACGAACAACGCGAAAGTTCTGGTCTTCAATAACATCGCAGCTGCTATTCTCGAAGAAGAAAATCGGCGAAAGAACAAGGAGGACCAGCAAGCAAGCTCGCAACAGATCGAAGCTTTGACGGTGATGCGAGGGAGATCAACGGAACGTGGTTCAAGTGGGAGTCACACTCAAGGCAGGGGAAAATCAAAAAGTAAGAAGAAGGATATGAAATGCTACCACTGTGGAAAGAAGGGTCACTTGAAGAAGGATTGTTGGAGCCTCAAGAATTCCAATCCTCAAGGAAATCTGGCAAACGCATCAGGTGGAGACGTATTGTGTAGCGAAGCAGCTATCTCAACGGAGAGCAGGAAGGCGTATGACGAGATATGGCTTGTTGACTCCGGGGCAACTTATCATATGACCTCTCGAAGAGACTGGTTCAACCACTACGAACCTATCTTAGGAGGATCTGTGTACAGTTGCGAAGATAATGCCTTAAAGATCATAGGCGTTGGAACCGTGAGGTTGAAGTTGCACGACGGTACAGTTCGCACTATTCAAGGAGTGCGGCACGTGGAAGGTCTCAAGAAGAATTTATTGTCTGTGGGACAGCTTGATGATCTTGGCTGTGAAATCAAAGTTCGGGGAGGAATAATGAAAATATTCCGGGGAGCACTTGTAGTCATGAAAGGTGAAAAGGTCGCTGCAAATTTGTATATGCTGTTGGGAGAGACGGTGCCAGAAGGGGAAGCCTCTGTAGCTTCGGGAAATTCAACCGAAAGATCTACTATGCTATGGCATCAAAAGCTTGGGCATATGTCGGAACAAGGTATGAAAATTCTTGCGAGCCAAAATCTACTTCCGGGTCTCACGAAGGTGTCACTACCATTCTGTGAGCATTGCGTAGCAAACAAGCAGCATCGGCTACAGTTCAACACATCAAATTCTAGAAGCAACAATATTCTAGAATTGGTTCACTCTGATGTATGGCAGTCACCGGTTTCATCCCGAGGAGGAGGGAAGTACTTCGTGTCTTTCATCGACGATTACTCTCGGAGATGTTGGGTGTTTATCATCAAGAGTAAGGGAGATGTGTTTGCAACCTTCAAAAATTTCAAGGCTCGGGTCGAACTTGATACAGAAAAGAAGATCAAGTGTTTGAGGACGGATAATGGAGGAGAATATACTGGCAGAGAATTTGATAGCTTTTGCAAAAGGGAAGGCATCAAAAGGCACTTCACTACGGCGTATACTCCACAACAAAATGGAGTGGCGGAGCGGATGAACAGGACTCTGTTGGAGAGAACAAGAGCCATGTTGGGAGCTGCAGGTCTGGATAAATCATATTGAGCAGAAGCAGTCAACACCGCCTGCTACGTGATCAATCGGTCGCCTTCAACGGCAATTGATCAGAAGACGCCGATGGAGATGTGGACCGGGAAGCCAGCACATTATTCCAAACTCCATGTATTTGGAAGTCCTGTGTACGTGATGTACAACGCCCAAAAAATTACGAAGCTGGATCCGAAGTCTAGGAAGTGTTTGTTCTTGGGGTATGCTGATGGTGTGAAGGGGTATCGCCTGTGGGATCCCACTGCCCACAAGGTTGTCATCAGCAGGGAGGTTATCTTCTTAGAAGATAAAATAATCGGAGAAAATGATAGCACTACAAATGGAAGTTCAGAAACTACGACGATTCAGATGGAAGGGAAGTCTATCGAACAAGATTCTTCTGAAGCACCACCGGAGCACGAAGAAGGGCCAAGCGAATCTTCAGAGCCAGAAGCTAGAAGGGGCACACGCAAAAGAGCTGCACCATCCTGGCATGAAGATTACAATATGGACAGTAACGTTGCATACTGTCTTCTAACTGATGACGGAGAGCCATCAACTCTTCAAGAAGCACTGAACAGTTCAAATGCAGATCAGTGGTTGGCGGCAATGCAAGAAGAAATGGAAGCTCTACGGAAAAATAAGACTTGGGAGCTGGTGCCACTACCGAACGGCAGAAAGGCAATCGGCAATAAATGGGTCTTTAAAATCAAGCGAAACAGCGAGGATCAGGTAGAGCGCTTTCGTGCACGACTGGTGGTTAAAGGCTACGCTCAGAAAGAAGGCATCGACTTCAACGAGATATTCTCACCTGTGGTTCGACTAACGACTGTTCGGGTACTCCTGGCGATGTGTGCTACATTGGACCTACATCTAGAGCAACTAGATGTGAAAACGGCTTTTCTTCATGGAGATCTTGAAGAAGAGATTTATATGCTCCAGCCGGAAGGTTTTGAAGATAAAGAAAAACAGAACTTGGTTTGCAGGTTGAACAAATCTCTATACGGTCTCAAACAGGCGCCGAGGTGTTGGTATAAGAGATTTGATTCCTTCATCATGAGCCTTGGATACAGCAGATTGAATGCAGACCCTTGTGCATATTTCAAGAGGTTTGGTGAAAGTGATTTTATCATATTACTGTTGTATGTTGACGACATGTTGGTAGCAGGCCCAACAAAGATCGTGTTAAAGAACTCAAGGCACAGCTGGCTAGGGAATTTGAAATGAAGGACTTGGGACCAGCAAACAAGATTCTAGGGATGCAAATTTACCGAGACAGAAATAACAGGAAGTTTTGGCTTTCAAAGAAGAATTATCTGAGGAAGGTCTTGCGACGCTTCAATATGCAAGATTGTAAGCCAATTTCTACCCCACTTCTTGTTAATTTCAAATTATCCTCAAGTATGAGCCCTAGCAGTGAAGAGGGGAGGATGGAGATGTCTCGAGTACCGTATGCATCAGCGGTGGGAAGTCTTATGTTCGCGATGATTTGTACACGACCAGACATTGCACATGCAGTGGGAGTAGTAAGTCGGTACATGGCGAATCCGGGCAAAGAGCATTGGAGCGCGGTGAAGAGGATCCTACGATATATCAAAGGAACCTCAGATGTTGCATTATGTTACGGAGGAGCAGACTTTACTGTCAGAGGGTACGTTGACTCTGATTATGCAGGTGATCTTGACAAGAGCAAATCTACCACGGGATATGTGTTTACTCTTACTGGTGGAGCCATAAGCTGGGTGTCGAAACTTCAGTCCGTTGTCGCGAAGTCAACAACTGAAGCAGAATATGTTGCAGCTACACAGGCAAGAGGAGGTATGGTTGAAAATGATCATGGAGGAACTCGGGCACGAACAGAAGAATATTCTTCTGTTCTGTGACAGTCAGAGTGCCTTGCATCTCGCAAGGAATCCAGCTTTTCATTCCAGGTCAAAGCACATACGAGTCCAGTATCACTTCGTTCGTGAGAAAGTGGAAGAGGGCACGGTTGATATGCAGAAAATTCATACGAAAGACAACCTAGCAGATTTCTTGACGAAGGCGGTCAACACTGATAAGTTCGTTTGGTGTCGTTCCTCGAGTGGCCTAGCGGAGACGTAAGCAACATGAAAGGCAAGGGAGAAAGAATGGTGTGAAGATCCGATTGATTCTCAATCAAATCTTCAAGTGGAAGATTGTCGACATAATATAATAATAAAAAAGGCATATCAGGCTTGAATAGTCAAAGAGGAGAACAAGTCATTTGGGTCAAGTAGGCGCCGAGTTCATCTTTGGAGTGCTGAAGATTTTTTATTGATTGTTCACATACAATCTTTTCCCCTATAAATAGACCTCAAACCATCGAAGGAAAAGCAGTCCCACAGAAGAATAGAAAGAGAGAGATAGAGAGAATAAAATAGAGAGTTTGTTGGTATTTTCTCCGACTATAAAGAGAGAGGTTGAGTGTTTTCTCCTTTGTAGTACGAGAGGTTGTAACTCCTATATTTTCCTATAGTGGATTCTTCTTCCTTGCCCGTGGTTTTTACCCCGATTTGTTTGGGGTTTTCCACGTTAAATCTCGGTGTCCACGTTTTATCTTTAATTACCCAAATATTAGCCGCGTTATTACTCGACCGGTTCCGTTGCCACGCCAACATGTGGTAATGTTAATTTCTTCAAGTCTAAGTAACTAATGTTTATCTCTTTTATTTGGGACTAATTAAATGTAGCCCAATCATATTTTATTTCATGGCCCAAATCTTAAATCTTATTATCACTATCATGATTCAAATTGCTTATCACTAATTTATTAATAATTTTTTTTCCTACCAAGTTAGTTACTCTAGTAGCACATAAGTACATAGGACTATATCACATAAGTCATTTAGCATGAAATCACATAAGCATGTATATATTGCCGTAACGCATATCATGTAATTCACATAACACACAAGTCACGTAAAGCACTAAAATAATAATACATTTATTACAAAATAATTTATGTGCCATAATTATTTACCCATAGTCTTAATATCTTTCTCTAATAAATCTAACAAAATTTATGGTCTACTACTAATTAAATCGTAAATCCCGTAATTAAATTTTACGGGTATTACATCCTCCCCCCTTAAGAGAATTTCGCCCCCGAAATTCCGGCAGCTGGAGCAATTCAGGGTGACGTTTGGTAGGGAGTTGAACGGGCTGGGTTGGGTGATAGAAATTCACCCTAGGACGTTATCAAGGAACCTCAAATAATCTTCGAGGATAGAAAAGAATAAGATCTTGGTGAAATAGATATGGAGATTGTTCCAGTAGTGGAACCGGTATTACCTTGAAGAGCTAAGAAGAATTCCTATAATTCTAACTTAGGCAAAGATTGAAGATCTTTAGCGTCCATCACGCTTCCGCTGCGCTATTCTGATATCGAATGAATATGTTTTCTCACGATAATAAAAAGATTGGAGCATAGAATTATATCCCAGATATTATTGGATCTTTGGTTACAGGAATTTAGGTACGAAGTCCTATTTTGAACGCCTATCTACTACGACCACGACTCAGGTCGATACTCAAACTGGTATCAACCAAGTCGGCTAGAAGAATTCCCGAGTCTTACCACATAAGTGGTGAATATAAAAGGAAGTGTGGTTCCTAAGTCCACTAATCATGCATGTTGAGGTTTAATCGATTAGAAGGGTACCTTCCGTCTCGGATGGTTTGTGTTCAGATTCTTCTGCCGTAAGCATATATACTCGAGCGGGTGCTGTCAGTGGCTTGGCCCGGTTTGTTCCCTGACTTCCAGATGCATTCTTTGGGCACACTACGGAGTAGTGGCCTGCCTTGCCACATTTAAAGCAGGTGGAGTTTTGGGAGAAACAGACGCCTAGATGACGTCGTGCACATTTTGGGCATACGGGTGCATTTGGTTGGGGTCTCCCCTGATTCGGATTTGTTTGTTGAGGTGGTCGAGGGCGGTTTTGAAAATTGGGTTTCACATTCTGAGGAACAAATGGTTTCTTCTGATTATTTCCGTTCCCTTTGGGTCCTTGTTCGAATTTCCTCTTAATTTCCTGGGCTCGCACAATTCTGATTTCGGCTTGCTCAGCCATCAGGGCTCGTTCCGCCATTTGGGCATAAGTAGCCCCTTGGAGTCCAGCCATCCCAACATCACGGTAAAGTTCTGGCTTCAAGCCCTCCATAAATCGCTCAATCTTTAACGCATCCGTACTTACCATGTGTGTGGCGAATCGGGACAATTGTTCAAATTTCCTAATATACTCCGCCACTGTCATTGTTCCCTGGCGGAGATTGATGAACTCGTTCATCCTCTGGGCACGGACGGGAGCAGTGAAATACTTATTTCGGAAGAGTTCTTTAAAATGCTCCCAGGTCATTGTCAAGGGATCTTCGAAAGTTAGTATGGTATCCCATTTCCAATGACCTGCGCTTCCCCTTAATAGGTAGCTAGCGCACAGGACCTTTTCTGTTTCAGGAGTACGGCTATGCTGGAACATAGTTTCTAAGGTTCGGAGCCAATCCTCAGCCGAGGTTGGGTCAACAACATCTTCAAAGGTTGGGGGGTTAAGTTTACGAAATCTTTCCCCGACCATTTCGATTCTTTCGGCCTGAGGGGATCCATTACTTGATTGCCCGCCAGCATTTTGTTGCCGAATCAGTTGCTGGATTTGGGCGGATTGTTTGCGGACTAGTTCCGCGAGCTGAAGGATAGTCGCATCCCGACTATCAGTAGAGGCTGCGGGTTCTTTACCTTTATCCGCACCTCCACTATTCCCACCTCTTGTTCTACCCATCGTTCTTTAATCCTAACGTTCCTAAAATTAATAAGTCATATAGTACAAGAAATTCATAGACATAAAACTTACGAGCAAGGCCGCTTCCGTGCTTTTGAGTGTGTGTACATGGACAGTCTGCAGAACCTATAACCTAAGCTCTGATACCACCTGTGACAGCCCCGCTTTCCACCACTACATTCTACACTAGTCCATGCGACTAATGTTCTACTAATGAAAAAGTACGAAATTTCGTATAAAATTTTTTCTTTTATATAAAGGAATCGTAACTGTTCCTACAAAATCATCGTTGGGTCCTATTTACATAGGAAAGCGCGCATGCGGGTCAAAAGAAATCTATCTACTGGGCCTCCATGAGGTCGCATCCATGCACACACTTCCATCTCAAAAGCCCCCGGAAGCTTCAAAAGTTGGCCTCGCCGTGAAAATGATCACGTACCGTGATCGCGGGGTCCTACAACACATAAAACGTGGAATGAGCTTATAGAGCTCAGTAAGTGAAAATCATGCATGCAATGCACGTGACCTAAATAGCGAAGGCATCCGCGCCAATGCTATCTACTTCTCATATTCTTCCTGACCTTTCTCACATTCTTCTTGACTTTTCATAACATATTTGGGCCCTCGGCTTTCAATCTTACTATGCACCATGTAGAGCTCAAACCCCTAAGGGTATAGTACCAGTACACACACTGGGAGGCTAAACCCGAGTACTCAATCTGTGCGTAACCCTATGGTGCCTTTCAATCCCAATGCGGTACGCACTGAGAGGCTACTAATGCCTTTCAATCCCAGTGTGATCCACACTGAGAGGCTACTAGTGCCTTTCAATCCCAATGCAGTCCCATTGAGAGGCTAACCCGGGCACACAAATTTCGTTTAACCCTAAGGCGCCTTTCCATCCCAATGCGGTCTGACACGCGGGCGCTTCTCACTGGTAGCTTACTGCAAGGTCGCAAACACTCGAGGTTCCCTCAGTGTCGCTTGATCGACACGTGGTGCGTGAATGAAAGTGCGACAAGTAATAATTAAAACGAATACCTAATTACTAACACCGACGTGCGATAAGCAGTGGACCTATCGTTTGTAGTGTAGTAAAGTGAGTAAACGAGTATCGAACACAAGGAATAAATCAAGTACTAGTAGTGACCTATCGACTCGATATTTAGCCTAAATAAAATACGCAGATTGTTTTATGACTTAACCTAACAGACCGCTCCTAAATCAACTAGAAATTCAACGAACACGCTTAGAACTGATACGAAGCTTCAGATAATAAAAATGTGCTCAGGATTCGAATCCCGCTAGGTGTGATCGCCCAAGACAATGAAATATCGTGCCAACGTGATTCTTGACTAAATCGCAGTAATTTTCCTACCCACTCGCGAATTTGCTGTCGCCCTAAACGCTCGTGGGGATTTAAAGTTCAGTAATTACTAATAGCGAGGATCGAGTATTTGCTTTCGCCCTATACTCGATTCCTATCTTCTACGAACGGCCTAATCGTTATTTAGCTGTCACCCTAAACGATTTTCCATACATTCACTTTAACACATAGACATATTAAAGCGAAGAAACAACTTCATAGAACAATAAATAGTTAGAATACGCAAATCACGATAAACATATGTCTTAAGTACGAATAATCCTAGCGTTCATCTAATCCCAAACACATAGGGAATTTAGCTACGCATAATAGACGGGAAAACAACGAAAGAAATAGAGAACAGAGAAAGAAGACTCATGATCTTGAATACTGATGATCTGGGGTGGTAGCGCGGATGTATCTTTGTTCTTCGTTCAATTGGGCATGTTTGCGTCGTTGATCCGTCTCTTGCGCTTCGGGACGCAATTCTGTGTTCTTCAGGGCTCTTTTTCGTCTCTTGAGAGATTAGGGTTGATATCTGGTAGGTGTCCCCCTTTTCTGGATCGAAATCGGGCCTTTATAGTGAAATTCGACATTGTCACGGCCTGGGACATGATAGGTCACGGCCGTGACACTGTCGGGCACAAAATAGAGCTCACTGCCGTGCGTCACGGCCTCGTGCAGAGGTGTCACGGCCGTGACATTTTTCCAGGCGACAGTTTCATATTTCTCTCAGATGAAGGGGTAAACGATGTCCGATTGACCTGAAATTTTAACCATAGATAGAAGACTCGCCAATCTTGATTCTGACCAAAGGGATTCTCAATACGAGGTCTGGATTGAGAGATATTAATTTCCTAATGCTGCTGCTGCTATGGGTCACGGCCTGGTGCAAGAAGTGTCACGGCCGTGACCGTCTTCAGTCTAACTCTCTGCCATGTGTCACGGCCAGGTGCACTAGGTGTCACGGCCGTGACCTTCACCAGTTTTCATCGTTTTCGCGCCGTTTTGCCTCGTTTTCGCTCCTTTTCGCCCGAAACTCGTCCTAAAGCCTTATAATACCAAAACAAGTAGAAATAGGGTTAATAAGTGCATAAAATGACCACGAAAACTCTATTATGAGCCAATTAAATACTATGATAAACGTACTATAATACGTTTATCAAACCTCCCCACACTTAAGCATTTGCTTGTCCTCAAGTAAATTGGAAGTCAGAGAAGGTACAAATCAAGATAACGGCACGATCGTTCGCAATTTATCATCAAAGCTAGAAAGCACGAAACAGAATCAAGCGAGCAATCATGGACATCACACTAATGACTTGCACTTGTTGACCCAAACTTCCTTCGCACTGCCAATCGAGACTCATACCTCACAGAGATTCGCTCAAAATCACTCAGTGTATAGGCTAACATGTAGTGAATCGCTCAATTCGTGCACTAGTCTCACCCCTACCATAAACTTGCAAGCTAATCGCATCTCTACTATTTAAAGTGGCAAGCATAAATCTGATGGTCTTTTCGGGGGAAAACGGGTCGAGTAATCATGAAGTGACAAGTAGCTAGGACATGTAAGCGAAAAGTATCAAAGAACATAGCATGAAAACAGTCACATGCTCCAACATAGACTCAACGTTCTCGCTCTGAAATCCTAGACTTTTCTGCCCGACCCTCTCAACTCTGTTCCCTTTCATTTTCTGCCCTTTCACCTTAATTACGCTCTAATTTTGTGCACTGCCCTTATTCCCTAAAAACATCAAGGTTCGGCTTTTGTCGCATAGAATACATCGTCACAGCGAATGCCGTGTACCTAAGGATACTTATTACCGAAACCTATATCTTGCCAAAGGATTATGGGCAGGCTTATGCAAGGGATCGGGTCATTTCAGAAAACGGTCAAGTAAGGGACGAGTCATTTCATGAATAGCAGAGAAGAACATCAAATCATACACTGAAACAGTAACTTTCAAGTTCGACTTCTGCTCTATTCTAATCAACTTAGGTTCAAATAAACTCTGGAGGCTTATTCGGGTCAAGAATATTTCATAACATATGAGGTCAGCAACGAATAGGCTCAGGCTCAAAGTGGCTAACTAATGGGGTTAGTCATGGTGACAAAAATCTGGCCCTGTACTTAATTCCTAACGCCCTCGTCATTTCCATACTAACGCACTAAAACAGTTTTGACACGCATCAGACAGGCAAGTTCTAGAGAGATATAGACTAGGCACGTCACACCAAGAAAAATGAGCATAAGCTCGTCAGGCTCAAACTCTCTCAACGAAACAGGGTTATGTGTACGAATCTCTCAAAATAGTGCTATGTCTATTCAGGCAAACATGATTCAATCAGTCATGCATATCCTAATTGCTCACAAGAATTCATAATAATGCAGACTAACTCGAGATAATGCGCAAAAATCGTGCCTGAATTCAATAAATTCATGCCTTTCAACGAAATTTATAGCTCACAGACACGTCATAAAAAATTAAAAATTTTCACGTAAGTTTTCAACCTAAATTCCCCTCCCCACACTTAAGTCGTACGTTGTCCTCAACGTAAAATTTGAATAAACGAAAGGGAAAAGTAGGTGTAAGAGAACGAAACTTCCCTGACGAAAAATGTTGACGTGGTCGTGACTAAACGCGTGATGGTTGTCGTATCGTGACTCGTGATGCCTGACATGACTAAAAGGAAAACTAACCGTAACACAAAAAAAAACATGAATGATAATAATAATAATAGACATAATAAAAAAATACTAGATAGATAAAGCCTGGGTTGCCTCCCAAGAAGCGCTTCCTTTACCGTCTTTAGCGGGACGTGCTTTCGTTCGCTTAGGGTGGCTGGAAGTCGAGGTACATCATCTTTTTTTTGCTTAAGTTTCCCTCGCCTGCATCCATACCTTGGAGGTGTCGCCTTTCGCCGGGCAGCGGTTTCAACTCTAGTGGCGGTCGCTCCTCGACTGGGCTCTTGTCCTTAACTTCTTCGATGCTCTCGTCGATGGCTATGATGGGTTCGTCGATCTCCTCCCCACACTTATCAATTGCCATAATCGTGTGCCTATCATGCTTGCTGACCTGTGACAGACCTTGCACGGAAAAGAAAAAATCGTGCTCAAATACATCTAAGAAATAGCATTTATCATCTTGCTCGTTGCTCTTTTTCATCGAGCCAGCCATATTGAACGTAACTTTTTCACCGTCTACTGTCAAGGTTAATGTTCCATTCCTAACATCTATCATGGTCTCGCCTGTAGCTAAGAATGGTCTACCTAGAATTAATGGAACATTTTTTCATCCTCGTCTATGTCTAAGATCACAAAATCAGCAGGGATAACGAACTTATCGACCTTAACTAGAACATCCTCGATAACACCTAGAGGGTATTTTAACGATCTATCGGCCAGTTGAATATTCATTCTAGTGGGTCGTGGTTCACCAAATCCTAAGCGCTTAAACATGGAGTACGGCATTAAATTTATACTAGCGCCTAGATCAGCTAAAGCATGCTCAACAACTAAATCACCTATACGACAAGGAATAGTAAAACTCCCTGGGTCCTTGAGCTTTTTCGGTATCTTGCTCTGGAGTATCACCGAGCACTCTCCTCGTAGGTATACCGTGGAGACGTGTTCGAGCTTCCGTCGGTTCATCAGCAAGTCCTTCAGGAACTTAACGAAACTGGGCATTTGCGCAATAGCTTCAACAAACGGTAAGTTAATATGTAATTCTTTGCACATACCCATGAATCTGCCAATCAGCGCCTCGTCTTTGTCCTTCTTTAACCGTGCTGGATATGGAATCTTCGGCTGGTACGGCATCACTGGTGGTCGCTCGTTCTCCCTCGCTTTTTCTATTTCGGGTGTAGCCTCCTCCTTTTTAGGTTGAACCTTCTCTTTTTCAGATGCAACTTCCCTCAACCGAGCTGGGTACGGGATCTTTGGTTGATACGGCTTCACGAATGGTCGCGTCTTTCTCTCGTCATCCTTGACCTTCTCGACTCTGTCGCTCTTGCTTTCCTCCACTTCTGGCTCGTCGTGGCCCTCGAAATCGACTTTCTCCTTTAAATTCTGCTTGGTGGGAGCTTCTTGTAATCCTCTCCCGCTCCTCAGGGTTACCGCATTGCAATACTCCTTGGGGTTTGTCTCGGTGTAGCTCGGGAGTGATCCTTGATTTCGCCCTGCCATTTGCTTTGCTAATTGCCCCACTTGCTGCTCCAACCTCTTGATCGAGGCGTCTGTATTCTGAGCACGGATGTCATTCGCCTCCATGTACTCCTCCATCTTTGTCATTCGGCTTTCGTGGGCTGCGGTGGTGCTGCTGAAATTCGTGAGGAGTGTCTTCATCATATCCTTCATTTCTTTCATATCATCGGATCCTCCTGCAGGCGCGTTCTGGTACTGTCGTGGCGGCTCGTTTTGGAATCCAGACGACCTCGGCTGAAATCCCGGCGGTCCTTGCCCCTGGTTGTTCTGATTCCCGTACGCCAGATTGGGGTGCGCTCGGGGCTGGTAACTTCGCTGGCCACCTTGGTAATTTTCCATATAGTCTACGTGCTCCAATGATTGCCCAAGTTGGCATTCCGATGTCTCGTGGGCTGCGCCACAGATCCCGCACAATGGCACGTATGGGGTGTGCTGCGTCGGTGCGGTGGTCGTCACGGCGTTCACGGGCTGAGTCTGCCCGAACTTCGGGAGTAGTGCGCCGATGACTGTCTGCAGCTGAGAGTTTGTCGCAGCGATCTGTTGCTGAAGCGCCTCGAATTTTGCATTTGTGGCCGTCTCATCGCTCACTCCAAATACTCCTGTAGTTTTCATCCTCGTATTGCCCCTCATGAAACTATTCCTCGAGTAATCCTCAATCAGGTTCCAAGCGTCGGTCGCGTTGAGCTTCACGAGTCCTCCTCCCGCAGCTCCGTCTAGCATATGGACAGTTTGGTCGTTGAGCCCCTCGTGGAACCGGTTGATATGGGCTGCCTTCGACATCCCGTGCTGTGGGCATCTCTTCAATAGCGCCTTGTATCGTTCCCAAACCTCGTAGAGGTTTTCCGAATCCTTCTGATGAAACAGAGAGATCTCCGTTTTTAGTCTGAGCACCTTCGACAGTGGGAAATAGTGGTTGATGAAGGCGGCTCGCATCTCCTCCCAGGTAGTGATCGACATGGGCGGCAACATATCTAACCAGTCCTTCGCCCTGAACTTGAGCGAGAACGGAAACAACATCAATTTGATTGCATCGCCCGGGACACCATTGATTTTGATGGTGTCGGTCACCGTCAGAAACGCCTTCAGATGGGAATAAGGATCGTCATCTGGATTGCCCTCGAACTGGGCCGTCTGAAAGATCATCTGAAGCCAAGAGTGCTTCAGCTCGAAGTTATTGTTCTCTATCGGCGGAATGACAATCGCCGACTCGGAACCGCCTAGCGCGGCATTCTTTAGGAGGTCCTGAAGTGATGGCTCCTCCTCTGGAATGTGATGGACGGGCACTCGGTGGTCCGCCATGGTTACTTCCGTGTTTAGGCTGTCTACGAATGCCTCTACACGAGAGTTTTGGGTCGATTCTTGCGAACTATCCTCTGAATAGCTAACTAAATGGTCCTGAGAGCTAGTGGAAGCTCCTTCAGTGTCGTACTTAAGCTTCCTTCGCAACTTTCTCTCAAAATCACGGTCTGCGTCAACGATGGGACCCGATGGATGGCTTCGGGTCATTCACCGCTGAGTCGTACCTTCAATAAGGGAAAAACAAAATTAGCAACGAAATAACTAAATACGTCGAAAAGAATACGAAACTAATAGTGACGTAGGAAATTAAATAACGCAAATAGCACAAATAACGCAATAAGTGAAAAGCAAAAGAAAACGTCAAATAAAAGTGGCTAAAGTACCGAACTACGGTGTTCCTAATATCAATTTATTCCCCGGCAACGGCGCCAAAAACTTGATCGACACGTGGTGCGTGAATGAAAGTGCGACAAGTAATAATTAAAACGAATACCTAATTACTAACACCGACGTGCGATAGGCAGTGGACCTATCGTTTGTAGTGTAGTAAAGTGAGTAAACGAATATCGAACACAAGGAATAAATCAAGTACTAGTAGTGACCTATCGACTCGATATTTAGCCTAAATAAAATACGCAGATTGTTTTATGACTTAACCTAACAGACCGCTCCTAAATCAATTAGAAATTCAACGAACACGCTTAGAACTGATACGAAGCTTCAGATAATAAAGATGTGCTCGGGATTCGAATCCCGCTAGGTGTGATCGCCCAAGACAATGAAATATCGTGCCAACGTGATTCTTGACTAAATCGCAGTAATTTTCCTACCCACTCGCGAATTTGCTGTCGCCCTAAACGCTCGTGGGGATCTAAAGTTCAGTAATTACTAATAGCGAGGATCGAGTATTTGCTTTCGCCCTATACTCGATTCCTATCTTCTACGAACGGCCTAATCGTTATTTAGCTGTCACCCTAAACGATTTTCCATACATTCACTTTAACACATAGACATATTAAAGCGAAGAAACAACTTCATAGAACAATAAATAGTTAGAATACGCAAATCACGATAAACATATGTCTTAAGTACGAATAATCCTAGCGTTCATCTAATCCCAAACACATAGGGAATTTAGCTACGCATAATAGACGGGAAAACAACGAAAGAAATAGAGAACAGAGAAAGAAGACTCATGATCTTGAATACTGATGATCTGGGGTGGTAGCGCGGATGTATCTTTGTTCTTCGTTCAATTGGGCATGTTTGCGTCGTTGATCCGTCTCTTGCGCTTCGGGACGCAATTCTGTGTTCTTCAGGGCTCTTTTTCGTCTCTTGAGAGATTAGGGTTGATATCTGGTAGGTGTCCCCCTTTTCTGGATCGAAATCGGGCCTTTATAGTGAAATTCGACACTGTCACGGCCTGGGACATGATAGGTCACGGCCGTGACACTGTCGGGCACAAAATAGAGCTCACTGCCGTGCGTCACGGCCTCGTGCAGAGGTGTCACGGCCGTGACATTTTTCCAGGCGACAGTTTCATATTTCTCTCAGATGAAGGGGTAAACGATGTCCGATTGACCTGAAATTTTAACCATAGATAGAAGACTCGCCAATCTTGATTCTGACCAAAGGGATTCTCAATCCGAGGTCTGGATTGAGAGATATTAATTTCCTAATGCTGCTGCTGCTATGGGTCACGGCCTGGTGCAAGAAGTGTCACGGCCGTGACCGTCTTCAGTCTAACTCTCTGCCATGTGTCACGGCCAGGTGCACTAGGTGTCACGGCCGTGACCTTCACCAGTTTTCATCGTTTTCGCGCCGTTTTGCCTCGTTTTCGCTCCTTTTCGCCCGAAACTCGTCCTAAAGCCTTATAATACCAAAACAAGTAGAAATAGGGTTAATAAGTGCATAAAATGACCACGAAAACTCTATTATGAGCCAATTAAATACTATGATAAACGTACTATAATACGTTTATCATCGCTCATACCCTCGAGTCGCATCCTCCAGGTTGCATCTCCCGCTACGGGGTATTCCCCCTACCTTTCGTGAATCAGGTAATTCGGCTTCGTAAATCGCCGTGGTAGCATAGAAGAGCCATGACTCGTCATTGAGTCGACACAAATGCCCATATCGGCAAATATACATCGCTCTCAAGCGATCTTATACTCATGCACGCTATTTCCCTGACTCTCATACTAGCCGTGTGTGCATATGCTCGTGCCATGAATCATGTAAACATGCGTGCAATATTCATAGAATAATTTACGTCACATAAAATCACGTAAATTTACGTCATATAGAAATCATAGAAGTCACATAAAATCATGAAAGGCATATAGACACATAATTCATACACATATAATTATGTGTTGTAGTTGCGATTTCCACTTACCTGGTATCCTTAGCTATTAGTTTATCGGTAAGTTGCTAACCTTCAAACCCTAAATATAGGAACATACAAAATTAGGGTTTATTAGTCTCATTCATAATTTCATGAAATTGGCTTAATTTGAAAACCTTAATTTTGATTTCTATAATTTTGAAACCCTAAAATTTAGAACTTAACTTAAACTGAGAAATACTTATTAGTATCCATCTCGATATTTTCAAATTGCATATAAGGATATCGATGTCAAATACAATTCTTGGGTTAAATGTTGAGATGGATATAGAGTTATAAATGAGATTTCGATATAAATTACGAGAGCATATCTCGACATTAATTAATGAATCTCGAGCTAGCTTCTATAATAGATCTCGACATGTCTCAATGATACATCTCGACATTATATGACTTTCTATATAATTCTTGGATTTCAATGTGCTTCTCGAGATTTTTAATCATTACACATATATAATACTTCAAAGTATATATCGAGATGAATCTCGACATAAATGTCGAGCTTACTTAGATAATTATACAATGAAGACCTTCGACATTATTATATCTATATGATTTCGAGATGGATGTCTGTGTCACAAGTAAAATGTCGAGATAGGTTTCACTATTACCCACAAGAATTTTGACATGAACCGACAAAGTTCCTAATTCAATACTAACAAGAATTCGATATCCACATTAAAATAGCTCTCGACATGAATCAAGTGATTTTAGATATTTAGACACTATAAAGTCTTAAAGTAATTTCAATATGGATCTCGAGATCTTATATCTATCTTGAAATTAATTCTAACATAGGTTTCGACACTACACACCAAGATTTCGAAAGTATTTCTACTAACATGGTCTCGGAATTATTTCTTCTAACAAGGTCTCGCATCTACCAAGCTGGGAATTATATTATCCGAAGACATCTTTTTAGTATAGAAATCATCTAACTTCGATTAAAAGATCTACTTTTTCAGGAACAAATTGAAGATCATATAATCTTTATCAAACCCTAAAATTCAGTAGTTAAAACCCTAATTTCTCCCAACCTCTAATACTTAATGATTTCCCTAAGCATGTTAATATATATACGACAAGTACATAAAACCATCAAAGTAATTTATACCTTTTCAGCTTCGTGGTGAGTTCTGTTAGAGCTCTTATTCGACTTCTTCCTCTCTTCTTATTTGTATGTTTGTTCTTCCCTAATGATATGTAACTCGATAGATAGTTTCTCCTATGAGGGTTGTCGAAACTTTCCTCTCACATGAAGTGTTCTTTTTCTTTCTTATCTCAACGTTATTTTAATATCTATCTTATATTATAAAGAAATTCTTGATAAGCATTAGACCCTCGAAAAGTTACTTGATGGGACATGTGGTGATGTTAATTTCTTCAAGTCTAAGTAACTAATGTTTATCTCTTTTATTTGGGACTAATTAAACGTAGCCCAATCATATTTTATTTCATGGCCCAAATCTTAAATCTTATTATCACTATCATGATTCAAATTGCTTATCACTAATTTATTAATAATTTTTTTCCTACCAAGTTAGTTACTTTAGTAGCACATAAGTCCATAGGACTATATCACATAAGTCATTTAGCATGAAATCACATAAGCATGTATATATTGCCGTAATGCATATATCATGTAATTCACATAACACACAAGTCACGTAAAGCACTAAAATAATAATACATTTATTACAAAATAATTTATGTGCCATAATTATTTACCCATAGTCTTAATATCTTTCTCTAATAAATCTAACAAAATTTATGGTCTACTACTAATTAAATCGTAAATCCCGTAATTAAATTTTACGGGTATTACAAAAGTCGAATTACTCAATAATCGTATTGATTTTTCGAATTTTATTCGAGTATTATTCGAAAAACTCAAAATGAATAAAATTGGAAAATTCAAAAAAAAAAATGATTAAAATTCGAATAATGTTCAGATAAGAATTTCAAATAAAAAAATTGAAGAATGGATAGTATTTGATACGTAATTTGAATAAGTAATTTAATAAGAAAATTTGAATAAAATAAAATTCGAAGTGATGATGACATCAGTATATAGAGATATGGAAAAAACGCTTCTTGAGTAATTGCGTCTTTATTCTTGGTTGAAATCGTCCTTAATGCTTGCAATTTTATTTGAGCAGGTAACAAACGACAGATCTCACAGAAAACTTACACTAGTTCCACGGAATCGATGCGCCGTCAAGCAACGAGCTGATACTTGTCGCGGCGGCTGACGCACGCAGCTGCAGTACTATCAACGCAGCTTCGGATCACCGCCGCCTCATCCGCCAGTGTCCGTCGACAAGAACACTCGCGTCTTGCGCCAGGGGATCACGGGAAAGAACGGCACTTTCGACACCGAGCAGGCCATTGAATACGGCACCAAAATGGTACTGGGTTTTATATCTTCTCTATTTTCGGTATTGTATAAAGATGTACATTTTTCACCTGTTTTTGGATGCTGAAAGACTGCTGGCGTTCATCGTAGCTGATTTATTTTCCTAGAGGTTAACGAATTTAGTTATATCTCCTCGAGCTCGAATATCAGTGGACAGTGATGAGATACAGAATGGCCAACTTGTGCTTCCTATTTTAGTATTTGAAGAGTTTTCTGATGGATTACAATGCGTATGGAAGGAGTACAGTATCTACTCCTATGCTTTCATATATGAGTGATTTATGTTACATCTAGGTTGGGGGAGTTACGCACGCCTGGAAAAGGTGGGAGTGAGCACTTGGGCCTCCCCGTGTTTTAACTCCGTAGCAGAAGCCAAGGCTGAAACAAAGGCCAATGCATCTGTGATTTATGTCCCGCCGCCTTTTGCAGCTAAAGCCATTATGGAGGCTATGGAGTCCGAGCTAGATTTGGTAGTTTGCATCCCTCAGCATGACATGGTATATATGCAAAAGGAGTTGCATAAGGTGAAGGCTGCTCTTAGGCCGTCTCCAACCATTTCCTTTATATATAGAGTTGCTACAGTTAAAATTCTCCATATCTCCATATATAGAGTTTGAACAGTAGTTAGAACTCCAACCATCTCCTTTATATCCTCCTCTAAAACTAATATTATTATTATATTCGATTAATTTTACCTTCTCAATATCCTCCTTTAACATATAATTTATTAAATAATTAAGTAAAATTATGAAAGGAATAATTGAAATCGTAAAATAACTCGCCACGGAAAAGTAAGTTTTTTTCAAAAACCATAAAGTATTCATATTTTTATTTCTAGAAAACGAGAAAGAAACAAAAGGAAAAAAAAACTAAACAAAAAATTAATTAAAATAATTGAAGATAAGCAACGTCTGTTCTAAAAAAACTGAAAAAGAAAAGAGAAAAACTATAAAGGCAAATAAATTAAAACATAAAATTGTCGTTCTCTCTCCAATCCATCGTCTTCTTCACAGGTCGTTTTTCCCCAAAATTCATCCAGCAATAAAAAAAGTTAAATTTTAAAAAAAAAAGGGGGTTGCGGGGAACAGTGCCCTCTATGGATAACGGGGCACTGTAGCTCCCGCTAGGTTTAGCGTAACGTTTAGCGGCCTATTGGAGCTCAGTCACCTCCATACCTCGCGTGGAACGCCAGCAATGGCGTTCCATTGGAGATGCCCTTAACAAGCAATCAAGAACTCGACTCATCGGTCCAAACTGTCCTGGCATTATCAAGCCTGGGGAGTGTAAAATTGGGATTATGCCGGGATATATACACAAACCTGGACGTATTGGAATTGTTTCAAGATCTGGGGGGACATTTGACATATGAAGCTGTATGATATTCTTCATGAAAAACATCTGTGCTTTTCATGCAGTCACTAAGTATAATTGGTAGAACACTTCAAGAAATTTGTGAACTACTCTGCAATATTCTAGGTTTTCCAACCAACTGCTGTTGGCCTAGTAGGGCAGTCGACTTGTGTAGGGATTGGCGGGGATCCTTTTAATGGAACAAACTTCATAGATTGCATTGAGAAGTTTCTAGTGGATCCACAAACAGAAGGTGAATTTTCTCGAAGATAATGTTAGGTCCAGCAGCATTGTTGAATTGTCAACCACCAAGAAGTCCAACGTGAAGCATCCAATTGGTTCGAGTAAGTGGATGATGACACAAGCCATGACGATTGTTGTTTTGGCACATTATGCATAGCTTTGCTATTTAAGGAGTTCACGAGATCAATTGTAAAGTACCCCAAATTGAGTGAAAGAGAGAGCGAGTGCGAGAGAGAAAATGAGAGGGAAAAAGAAAAGAAAAAAAAGAAAAAATCTTGTCCGGGCGGATAAGGGTGAGAGTGAGTATAGTTTTTACTAGGTAGTTGAGAGTGCGTACAAAAACATTACCCGGGTGGGTAAGGGGTCTCGGCTTTTGGGTTTAAACACGAGCGTTATTTTGTACGGTGTATTATTCTCAAATATAGTAAAACTATTGTCTCTCTGTGGATGTAGGCGGTATTGGCCGAACCACGTAAAAATCTCGGTGTTCTTTCGGTGTCATTTCGGCTTTAATTAATATCCCGATAAATTGTCGCGGAGTCCAAATACAACTACCGCTGGCCCGGAATTAAATATTTATCGCTCAAACCCCAACAAGTGGTATCAGAGACAAACCCTGCTGTTATTCTGAGTATGCTCTTTGTTTGCAGCTGTGTCTGATCTTCCACATCAGAAAAGATATCAGAAGGAATCATTAATCGGGGGGAGCCAGTGTCAGAGCGAGGTTCAACGAGGTGGTGTCTTGTGCTGAAAAAATGATGGTACAAGATGGACGTTGATGGGATGCTCGGTGTGGGCGGAGCTTGTGCGGCGGTGGAGTTTCGGAGGGATGATAGCGATGGATGACAGCAAAGTGCGACAGTGTGCTGGTGCGGGAGAGAAGAGTGAAGGATGTGCTCGTTTGTCAAAGCTGGGTGATAAGCTTTGATGGGAGACGGGAAAAGTCGGAGTAAATGACAAACGATTTGGGGTCATGATGTGTCGGAGAGGAAGAAGTAAGGCCCTGTTGCTTCTTACCTCGCTTCCTGATTCGGGTGATAATATGATCACAACCATCCGGTACGAGACGGCGCAGACGGTGGATGGTGGAGTCAACTCTTTTTGGAGCATGAAAAGAGAAGGCGGTCAAATTATGGTCATAGACGGGCGTTGGCTATACAAGGAGAGAGTCGTAGAGGAAGGTGACACGCTAGGGGATTTGGAGACAGCAGCAGGTCCAAATCTAGGTGGCGGGAAGGGCATGTGATGCTACAGTGTGGTGAGCCGGGACACGTAAGGAGAAATTGTCCGACTTGGAGGAAGGACAAGCGGCTAGGGAAATTCCACAACGGAGGTAGCACACGGTTTATCTTAGAGACGTTCTCACAGTCTCTAATGATGGCGCTCGTTCTCAGGAAAAAGGATATTAAATTCGAGTTTGCTCCAAGAGAATATTTTGATGCGTTCAGGGAAATGCGAACGGTTTTTTTGATCTCCATGGGCTGATATCGTTGTGTTGTTCGGTGTGTTGGAACGGGGAAGATCAAAATGGTTGACGGAGCGGTACACATTTTGGGTGGTGTGACGTAGTCTCAAAATTGCGTAGAATTTAATATTCTTAAGCCAGTCAGATTCTAGGGCTATGGAGTTTTCATAGCAGGGGGAGTCTGGGAAAATCACACATGGCGGAAATGATCTTACCAAAAGTGAGAAGAGCGAGGAAGTTTGTATCGTCTGGTTGTGAGTATGGTATATAATACTCAGACTTCGATGGGTTCACGAAAATCGCTCGAGCGTGGTATAAAGGCAGACGATGGTGAGAAGGAAAATCCTGCTGGTGAAGGGGTTGCATTGAAGTCCCTCTTCAGGAATCGACAGGTCGATCGGTTCAACATAGCTGCACATAAGATTGGCCGTTGAATGAATCAAGTGGGGTAGGATCGAAATTCTTGATTTGGATTATGTGTACGTGCTACAAGGAAGGCCAATGGACGTTCGTGGTATTTACGAACGGGTTACTCTCATTCTCGAGTTCACTGGAGTGCTCTCTGGAGAAGTTGCTGAAGGTGCTAAATGCAGCTGGAGGGGGAGAATTGTTAGGTCCAGCAGCATTGTTGAATTGTCAACCACCAAGAAGTCCAACGTGAAGCATCCAATTGGTTCAAGTAAGTGGATGATGACGCAAGCCATGACGATTGTTGTTTTGGCACATTATGCATCGCTTTGCTATTTAAGGAGTTCACGAGATCAATTGTAAAGTACCAAATTGAGTGAAAGAGAGAGCGAGTGGGAGAGAGAAAATGAGAGGGAAAAAGTAAAGAAAAAAAGAAAAATCTTGTTCGGACGGATAAGGGTGAGAGTGGGTATAGTTTTTACTAGGTAGTTGAGAGTGCGTACAAAAACATTACCCGGGTGGGTAAGGAGTCTCGGCTTTTGGGTTTAAACACGAGCATTATTTTGTACGGTGTAATATTCTCAAAGGGAGTTACTATTTACTGCCCCCTTTAATACTAGTCACCGCCCCCTAAAGGGCTGAAAAAAGACGTTTTTGCCCTTATGATATTTAAATCAATTTAAAAGAAAAAACTAACTAAATATATAATTCTGGTATGAAATACCGAAAACTACATACACAAATAAATTCGAACGGTCGATCGATAAGGAAATTCGAACGAAATTTTCGATCGGGCTGTGCACGGGCCGAACTGAAATTCGGTCGAGCCTGTGCGGGCCGAACGGGCCGAACTGAAATTTCGTTCGGCCCGCACAGGCCCGACCGAAATTCAAATTCGGCCCGCACAGGCCCGACCGAAATTCCAGTTCGGCCCGCACAGGCACGACCGAAATTCCAGTTCGGCCCGCATCGGCCCGGTCGAAATTTCAGTTCGGCCCACCAGACCCGATTAATTTTCACTTTTTCGTTTTTTTTTATTTTTTATTGTAATTTATAAAAACTCAACATATAGGGATTGAACCCATGACCTCTGCTTGATAAAAAAAGTACTTATCCATTGGACTACATAGCTTTTTATTAACAATTATGACATATATATAAATATATAATGAAAAAATAACCGGGACGGGTTACGGGTCGGGGATCGGGCCGGGGTTGGCTGGAGCCGAGATCCGACCGGACCCGGCCGGGTTGAGTCTTTTAGGACCCGTAATATTATAAAATAATTATAAAAAAATTAATAATACAAAATAATAACAATTAAATAATCTAATTAAATAATCCAATTAAATAATCTAATTAAATAATCCAATTAATAATCTAATTAAATAATCCAATTAATAATCTAATTAAATAATCCAATTAATAATCTAATTAAATAATCCAATTAAATAATCGAATTAAATAATATAAAATAATCCAATTAAATAATCTAATTAAATAATCCAATTAAATAATCTAATTAAATAATCTAATTAAATAATCGAATTAAATATATATATATATATATACATAGCCGAAGAGAAATTTCGGCCACTATAGGTGCCGGCCGAAAAATTTTTTTTGGCACGGGCGGATCCGACCGAAATGAATTTTCGGTCATAACAGTTCCGACCGAAACATAATTTCGGTCGGAACAGTCACGACCGAAACACAATTTCGGTCGGGACCATCACGCCCGAAATGTTTTTTCGGCCTCTTCAAGGTACGACCGAAATACTGTTTCGGTCATACCTTGATGTGGCCGAAATTATTTTTCGGTCCGACCCGAAAAGACGAGATTATTTTTCGGTCGGGACTTTTTTCGCGCGTGATGGAATCAAGTTCGATAATTCACATTCGTACGAACGAATTTTACGTTAATTTGTTTTGTTTTGTTTGAGTCTGATTTGAATGTTTGATTGCGATTTGAACGTTTTTTTGTTTTGTTTGAGTCTGATTTGAATGTTTAATTGCTATATGAAACTTGTTGTCTGGAAAAGGACTTTAAATAAAAAATTTAATTCAAAAGGGCAATTTTGTCTTTTTTCAGCCCTTTAGGGGCGGTGACTAGGAAAAAGGGGGCGGTGAATAGCAATCCAGATTCTCAAGTATAGTAAAACTATTGTCTCTCCGTGGATGTAGGCGGTATTGGCCGAACCACGTAAAAATCTCGGTGTTCTTTCGGTGTCATTTCGGCTTTAATTAATATCTCGATAAATTGTCGCGGAGTCCAAATACAACTACCGCTGGCCCGGAATTAAATATTTGCTCAAACCCCAACAGATAACAGTGTGCTTTCTTTGTCCATTTACAATGGAACGTTTTGAGTTAGTATGTATATTCTCTTTCTCCCAAAGAGTTCATAAAAATAGCTTCTTTCTATTCGTTCACTCAAAAATCGGAAGTATAAGCTAATTAACGTGTTTTCCGACATGGGACTTCACAAGCAAGCCGAAAAAGTAGAATGGGCCCACTTCGAAAATGGCCTACTTTTAGTGGGAAGGAACAGAGTCAGAGACAATCTAGGCTCTTCGGATGGACTAGGTCAAACTTTGATGACTAGGCTTGTAAGTTAGAACACTCTCGAAAAACCCAGAATGGCTATAACTCTTCCCACTATATAAACGCAAACACCTCTTTGATTGCTTCAATCAGATCATCTCTCTAACAAAGAGCTACCGTATATTCAACAAATCCTGGTATAAAAACACAATCATCAACTTCTGTTCTTGTCCGTAGATCGTAATAATAATGGCTGGAAAAGGCGAAGGACCTGCGATTGGTATCGATTTGGGCACGACGTACTCGTGCGTGGGCGTGTGGCAGCACGACCGTGTTGAAATCATCGCCAACGATCAGGGAAACCGTACGACGCCGTCTTATGTGGCCTTCACCGACACGGAGAGGCTCATCGGCGACGCCGCCAAGAACCAGGTCGCCATGAACCCTGTCAACACCGTTTTTGGTGAGTGCCCTCTTACAAAGTTTGTTGTTTCTAATTCTTTTAATCGTAGCATATTGCGTTTTAGAGGGTCTTCGCTGAATAGGATGAATCGTTGTTTCTAGTTTTTTTTTCCTTCTTCTGGGTAATGTTTTTAAGGATTTCTTCGGTCTATGGAAGCTTTCTAATCCCCTGTTTTATGTACTCATCATATCATAGATGCTAAGCGCCTGATTGGGCGGAGGTACAGCGACCCATCAGTCCAAAGCGACATGAAGCACTGGCCGTTCAAGGTGGTCGGCGGCGCCGGAGACAAACCAATGATCGTCGTCAACTACAAGGGCGAAGACAAGCAGTTCTCCGCAGAAGAAATCTCCTCCATGGTCCTCGTAAAGATGAAGGAAATCGCAGAAGCCTTCTTAGGCACGACAATCAAGAACGCAGTGGTCACAGTCCCAGCCTACTTCAACGATTCCCAGCGCCAGGCAACAAAAGACGCCGGCGTAATCTCAGGCCTCAACGTCATGCGGATCATCAACGAGCCCACCGCTGCCGCCATAGCCTACGGCCTCGACAAGAAGGCGAGCAGCTCAGGCGAGAAGAACGTCCTCATCTTCGACTTGGGAGGTGGAACTTTCGACGTCTCTTTGCTGACCATCGAGGAGGGAATCTTCGAGGTGAAGGCCACCGCCGGCGACACGCACCTGGGCGGCGAGGATTTCGACAATCGAATGGTGAATCACTTCGTCCAAGAATTCAAGCGAAAGAACAAGAAGGACATCAGCGGAAATCCTAGGGCTCTGAGGAGGCTGAGAACGGCCTGCGAAAGAGCGAAGAGAACCCTTTCGTCCACCGCCCAGACGACTATCGAAATTGATTCGTTATACGAAGGCATCGACTTCTACTCAACCATTACTCGAGCTAGGTTCGAGGAGCTCAACATGGATCTCTTTAGAAAGTGCATGGAGCCTGTCGAGAAGTGCTTGAGGGACGCGAAGATGGATAAGAGCACAGTCCACGACGTCGTCCTCGTCGGGGGATCGACTCGAATCCCCAAAGTGCAGCAGTTATTGCAGGACTTCTTCAACGGTAAGGAGCTGTGCAAGAGCATAAATCCCGACGAAGCAGTTGCCTATGGCGCTGCTGTCCAGGCGGCCATTTTGAGCGGCGAGGGCAACGAAAAAGTTCAGGACCTTCTGCTCCTCGACGTCACGCCTCTCTCCCTCGGGCTCGAGACGGCTGGCGGGGTTATGACGGTCTTAATCCCGAGGAACACGACGATCCCCACGAAGAAGGAGCAGGTTTTCTCGACCTATTCTGACAATCAGCCCGGCGTCTTGATTCAGGTTTACGAGGGGGAAAGAACTCGAACGAGGGACAACAATTTGCTGGGGAAGTTTGAGCTCTCTGGTATTCCTCCTGCCCCGAGGGGCGTGCCTCAGATCACTGTGTGCTTCGACATCGATGCGAATGGGATTTTAAACGTTTCTGCCGAGGATAAGACGACTGGGCAGAGGAATAAGATTACCATAACGAACGACAAGGGAAGGCTTTCGAAGGAGGACATTGAGAAGATGGTGCAGGAGGCTGAGAAGTACAAGGCGGAGGACGAGGAGCATAAGAAGAAGGTCGAGTCGAAGAATGCGCTGGAGAACTACGCGTACAACATGAGGAACACGGTGAAGGACGAGAAGATTGCTTCGAAGCTGGCCGAGGACGATAGGAAGAGGATCGAGGATGCGATCGAGTCGGCGATCCAATGGCTGGATTCGAATCAGCTCGCCGAGGCGGATGAGTTTGACGATAAGATGAAGGAGCTCGAGGGGATTTGTAATCCAATCATCGCCAAGATGTATCAGGGCGGTGCGGGCAGTGGGCCCGACGTGGGCTCGGGCATGGACCAGGATGGTCCCTCGGGCGGTGCTGCTGGTGGGCCCAAGATTGAGGAAGTTGATTAAAAGGTTTTTTGAATGTGGTTTTTGAGGTTTTGTTGGTTCTGTTATCTTTGGTTTTGAAATATGGAGGGTCTGAGCGTATTGATGTAGTATATTATAGTATATGAAGCTAATAAATGGGGGTATACCCATCTGTCCTATTTCTAGTGAGAACCTTTATTCTTATGATTTTTTTTTTCTAGTTTGAATCAACTTTATTGCAATGGAACATAATAAAATCGATTCACAAACACGGAAGATAACTTGCTTCTGCGAAGTAAGTCAAACAACACAAAAAGCCACCACTCACAAATCGCAATGCACACAGCTAAACCACCACTACATTATAATTGAAGTCAAAAGGGGGAACTTATTTAACTCGTGGAATTGCTTGCCACGTCTTATGGGAGCATTCAAGTACTTTGCACAACTGCAGTGTTTTCTTACCACATGTACTAAACCTCTGCGTTGCTTCTTTGTTCTGACGAAACACAGTACTGTAATCATGGGCCGAGACGGTAAGGACCTTCGCCCATGAAGTGATGATAAGGGCCAGCGGCTTCCATGTACAAGGCTGCATTGTGAGGGTAATTAAAACTACCATCCATGACCATAAACTGCATATCTTCCGAGGGCTTCCAATGTCTTTTCCTCTGATTTATGAACCAATTGTTTATCTGTTTCTGATCGAGCCCCGTCGCTTCAGCCAAAGCCACCTTCTCAGACTCCTTTTCAAATAAAAATAAAAGTAAAAATACAGTTTTGATCAGACAATTATAAAGTTATACAATTGCTCGTCTTACAGAAGGATATGGCCATTTGTAGTGCAATTCCCACCAACCGAGTAGTTTTTGACGGGCTTCTTTGGGGAGCTTGGCCTTCTTCTTCTTCTTTGAGAGTTCTTGCTTAAGGCTGCTTAGATATCCACTGTACTTCTTTAGGAGATGGTTCTTGAGCTCACGGTCTTCGGCCCGCGGGTCGATCTCGGGCAAAACGGTTGCTTCTGCTCCGGCACTGTTTTCCTGTTCGTCTTCCGATGAACCCACAACTTCGTACTTGTCGTCGTCTTTTTCGATTCATATCCAAAGTCAGGATCAGAAAGATGTTAATTAAAACTCATACTTAAGCTCCATCATGCAAGGCGATTATTAGGGCACAAACTTGATGCATGGCCTTCGTTTTTTCTTTCCAAATGCTATAATAATGCAAACTGTGCCCTTACAGAGATAGCCACAAATATATAACTACGATATTATGAGTTATGACAAAGCTAAATGGCTTGTCTCATCCTTGTCTATGTAGGCATTCATAGACAATACAGAAACTCTACTAGAATTTATACGTTTATGTATATGCATACAGTAATAGATACACACATGAGAGAGAGATGGAGAGGAGCATAATGACAGCAAATTGGGAGCCATGAAAAGTTTAATTAAAACAATAATCAATCAGGATTTAATTAAAGCAAACGTGTGTGTTTGTCGTCCCTTGATTTTCTTACATATTATATTGTTAATGGAAGCAAATCAGATCACTGAAGAATCAAATCCTTTTACTATTGACTCGTGATGAGGTTAGGGTTTCTTTTTGCCTTTTAATATTCATGTGCTTGGCTTTGGCATTGGCGCTCGTGACGAGGCGTTGGAAAATGATGGTGTCAGTCAAACTTCTGATCCATTTTTCATATCAAGCTAAGGAAGAGACAGTATTGAATGAAAAGTGCAGTGCAAGCAGTTGCATGAACAGAGGACATAAATTTTCAAAATTTTCGAATAAAAAAAGTAAAGGAAAAAGACACCGCCATTACCAAGCCAACCCCATTTAAAGAAAGGACAGTTTAAACTATCAGTTAAGACACTGCAGAAACTCCAATTTAGGATTAAAATAACACAAATATAAGCAGCAAATTGCAATCAATCTTTCTTTCTGTCTTTTTCTCTTACCATGAAGGGCAAAGGCATAGAAAAACATTCACAACTAGCTTCTTTCTCTATCTTAATACTGTACACACACACACAAAAGACGCACACATTATAAATCAGAAAGATGTTAGAAGAAAAAAAAGAGATGTATGTATACCTGCAGAGTTAAAGATCCGAACAGGAGGATTGTTGTCAGTGAGAATGTTGAGCTGAGATTCAATCCTTCGCATGAACTCCATGGCTTCTTGTAAAGGCCTCGTAAGCTCGTCTCGGTACTTAACCAACATATCATAGTAAGCTTCCTACATTGATTCAGATAAGCAAAATCATCAAACGCAAACCATAGGACTCAAACATGATAGAAAGGAAGGAAGAGTGCACATGAATTAAGTTAACCCTAACGAAACAACGTTAATAAAAATTATTACCATGAACTGATCTAACTCTGGATCTTTAGAAACGTCTCTATTCGCAGCCGCCGCTCGTTGCTTCGCCTCAAACTCTTGACGCACCGCCGTCAGCCTCGCCACCACTTCCGGCGGAGCTCCTACCTGGAAAACAATAATGCACCTCTGATGCATAAAGTTTAGATTAGTATAGCAATACGAGAGAAAAAAGAAACAAAGGAGTTGCCTTTTGACAGTCCATGTAAGCTTGGAGAAGATTTGAATACTGAGGATGAGCAATAATCTTGGCTTTTACAGCATCAACCTCCACAGAACTATTATCAGTTGGCCCTCTGATTAGAGAATGATGGTGAAGCCCAGTTAGTAAAGCCGCATGATTCTGTGAAGTTCCAGCTTCAGTTTTCACGACAGAGTGATGATGATGATCATAGCAGCTACGATCTCCTGACTGAAGGTAAAACCCAGACATGGTCAATTGATTTTGAGGATCACTTGAACCACTTGTAGTGTTAGTGCTTGTTCTCGCGTACACAGAAGAGCTCGGTGCAAGAACTGGGCCAGATCCGTACAGGAAGGAGCTACTACTGGTTCTGGCGTTTGGGTTCTCACTCATCTGATGAATATTATATTGTTCCATGGTTGCAGTGTAAAAATGGGGTACTTAAACAAAGCTATAAAAATGAAAAGGAACCCAAAAAACAAAAGAACAAAAAACCCTGATGGGAAATTCAAGCAAGAGGTTGGAACAGAAAAAAAACGAAACCCTAATAACTAGAAAACAACAAACACTCAGCTTTAAATTACAGTCAAAGAACCCATTTTTAATCGACGATAGAATTGAAAACTTGAGGGTTTTGTGGGTCGAGAGCGACGAACAAGCGAAGATGCAGCAACAGTCACCAAGTAGCAAACATCTTTGTTAAGTAGAGAGAAAATCTTCAAACGATTTATACAAAAATCAACTTTAAGGGTCAGGAAATATGCTTCACATGTGATGGTTGCGTAAAGCTCATTAAGAGGCAGAGGGATGAAAGGGTGGTGTTATTGGCCGGAAATTAGCAACGGTAGGGGTGATGACAAGATGTTCTTTTGCCGTAAGAATAAACTAATATATATATTGAGGAATTTATTTCTTTTTGGGAAAGTAAGTGTTCAGTAATTGCTGCTTTTGCTTTTACCTATGCTATATATTTTACTGTGATTAAGTATGTAGTAGAAGGTGTAATAAAATCATAATTATTTGGTTCTTATTAGTAAGTGATGTGACGGTTGACTTACAAAACCCTACCGTTGAAGAAAGTGATTAGTTAATGTAATGAGGCACGATGCGGTCCACACCCTTTCTCCACCTAAAACCATTACTTTTAATCCAATCAAATCCATAATTTTTTTCTCTATTCATCATTAGAGTAGTTCAACACATTTGACTCAAACACTTGCAAAAACCACAAGTGTTTAAACATTGAGATCTCAACTAGGGCTGGTTCGGTACGGTATACCGTACCAAAACTGAAACAGTAATACCATATACCGTACCGAAATTTCGGCATCGAACAAAATCTTACCAATACAATACCAAAATTTCGGTATGCATTAAATTTCGATACGGTATTATACCAAAATTTCGGTATGGTATCGGTATCATACCTTCTATACCATTCGCACGGAGAGTTTTTTCCCATGCGTGTCTCGTAACTCGTTAATTCGTTGTTTTTGAATTTTTATTCAATTCAAACTCCTTAGGCCCCAATAAGATGGATTATTAATATCAAATTTTTCAAAATAAAATATTTTAATTCGTAAAATAACCTTAAATAATTTATATATTTTAGTCAGTCTCCTTAGTAAGACAAAGAACTTTACATAACCACAAAATACAACTTTCTATACAGATTAATTAAAACGAAACGGCTATTTAATAATCTTAGAAAGTTGAGTATAATTAATAATTTACGAGCTATATAAATTTGTGAAGATCCTTATAATATTCTTACCCATTTTATATTTTTTGAAATAATATAGTATATGTATATGTGTATATATATAAAATATTAAAAATTTTAGTATTTCGGTATAATCGGTATACCTAATTTTTAAATTTTCATACCACTACCATACTGAAAAGTTTCGGTACAGTATCACACCTTACCAAAAACTTCGATATATCAAAATTTTCGACATTTTCGGTACGTTACGATATGATAAGGACGATATATAGGTATTTCTGTATATTTCCCCAGCCCTAATCTCAACCATATATCATCCTTATCATACCTTCTTCCATTGTCATCTACTCTCCTCAGTCTCATTACCTACGTCCATTAATTAATCTACATGATTTAATCTATGATTTGATTTAAGGGTATATTAAGTTTCAGGCCCCAAAATATTTTAAAATAGAATTAAAATCTTTATCGAAAAAACATTAGTTTAAAGAACCCAAAATTTAGAGATAGGGGCCTAAAAAATATGAACTGTTATCGGACTATCGTTTGTGTTATTTCAGAACAATTAAGTGTTATTTCATAACAATGAAGTGTTATTTCAGAACAATGAAGTGTTACTGAAAAAGAATGAAGTGTTACTAAACAATCGTGTCCTTAAAGCTAATTTTTTTTCCGGAATGGCCGGAATGAAAATTGCCCCTTGATTTAACTGTTGGTAAATCTAAAAAATACAGCACTTAGACACAACATTATATATATATATATACAGAGAGAGAGAGTGAGGGCACATCAAGTTGATAAGAAATGAGTGAGAAATGGGTCCGTGTTCAGATTCAGAGCGCGCGTAAACAGCGCGAGCTATGTTTCCTAATGCACAGACGACTAATGACCCATCTCATCTATCTATATGTGTGCACTTGTCTGTTGTCGTCTGTCTCACTTAACCTTTTCTACATTTATAATATTACAATATATATATATATATATCAATCTCTATGTGGTGTTGTGTTGTTGAGGTTTTTTTATTTTTCTTTTTTCCTTCTTTTACTGTGTGCCTATCTGAATACACCTACAGAGATACGCACATGTTACTTACTACTATGATCGATGAAGAGCCAAGCATCAAGTTTTTACTTTTAGGGCCACTTTTTTCCTCCATTGGCCATCATTTCATTACACTGTGCATTTGACTGGAACATCCGCCATCTTCCGTCCATAGCTGTCTTAATACTAATGATACGATAATTGATCTCAATTTGACACTTGTTAGCACTAATCTTCATCATCATAATAATGCTTTAAGTTGACATAATACTCCTCATCATTCTCATTAACTACTACCTTTCCTCCGTGTGTGGTGTGGCTTTCTCTTTCGTCACGTTATTCACACACTTTGAGTTAAAAATCAATTCCTTGAGAGCATAGATCAAGAATAAATTATTATAGATGAAATGTAAGCTAGCTAAGGGAAGACATAAGCCCAACAAAGTTAGCATGTAACCATGTGAGAAGTGGGGGCCGAAGGAAGACAGAGATGAGACTGTTCAATTAAGGCCCACCAAACAACGGTTCAATCATAGTATAGTAATGTAATGTAATAATAATACTTGTCATGCAAGGGCGAACGCTAATAATATAATATATCGTATTACGAAAATAAATTTGAATAGAAAAAATGTGGTGGTGGAGTTGGATGGTGGTGGGAGTCTGTCATCGGATGTGACGGCGGGCCACCACCGCTTTACAGGAGGCGGGACCCATCGGAATTTCTCATCAAATCATTTAGTGACAACAATGAATGCATGTTTTTATATTGTCGTATTGTTATTTTCATGGATATTACATGATCGAGTGATCTTAATAAGAATGATTATATATTGTTGTATGATACGCACAAGTTGCGTGTAGGAAAGAACTCTTTGTTCCACACTTTGTGCCACAAATGGTCTTCGTATAATTTATGTCTAGAAAATGTGTGTAATAGGGAATTTTGGTCAGAGGAGAGTCACAAATGCAAAATGTCAAATCTGAGTTTCCCTAATAAAAAAGGGAACCGTAGTTTTGTTCGTCTTTAACCTAACATAACATATCCCCACACCACATAGAGGAGAACGTACCCAATTGAAAGTTGAACTACTATTCCATGACAGTTCATATATGTGGATTAATATTTCTTTAATTTCAAACTTGAAACATGATTTTTTCTTTTTCTTTTTTTAAAAAGGGCGCACAAATGGGTTGTGTAAAATGGACCCAATATGGTCGCCCAATACAAATGAAAGCTACCATAATCTATGCTAACTATACTTGGAAGTTGGAATGCATTTAAAAGACAAAAACTAAAGAAAAAAATGACTACTTTAATTGTATGGTTTGAGATGGAAAATTTGGCAGTTTGGCTTGTATGATTTCTTCTCTGAATCTTGCTTGTTCGAACTTCTTCACAACGGTTTCGTTCTCTTGCAAACTCATCCGTACGAAGAATCGAACCCACCAAGTCGGGCTCCTTAACTTTGCCTGCAATAAGAAGAATACGATCATACATACAAATTTACGGTATCTTCAGTATCATCATTAAGATAATGAGGCGCGGTATAACTCTCAACTTTAGGCATGTTCATACTTGTTTTGATGCTTTTTTCTGTAGTTTCATACTGTGATTCAAAATCGAGCAAACTTATCTTCTGATATATGGATCAAATGAAACAAAGGACTGGAATTAAACTGAAAGAAGACTTACGGATCGACCGTATTTGGCTTTATCAAGGGCTTGGGCTCTGTGGCGATGAGGGATACCCTACAATATCAGGCAAAGAATTCTCAGACAACGCTAAGTAAAATCGAATATATATAACGATAAACAACGTGGATGGAAGTAAGCAATAAATGCATTGCTCGCTCATCAGCCACCTGTGAAAATGAAATGTCAAAAGATGATATCCTGGATAACTCAGGGAGAGTTGTATTCAGATATTTTGGAGACAAATAGTCGAGCGAATCTGAAACGATCACAAGGGGAGAGGACTTTGCACTACAGGGAAGAGGAAATGTGATATCAGCGACAC
Organism: Craterostigma plantagineum; assembly: GCA_027422505.1. Taxonomy (NCBI): domain Eukaryota; kingdom Viridiplantae; phylum Streptophyta; class Magnoliopsida; order Lamiales; family Linderniaceae; genus Craterostigma; species Craterostigma plantagineum. The sequence goes on along the minus strand of JAPQWV010000003.1, from coordinate 24,922,830 downwards.
GAACGACGCCTCTGCGAACCAATTTCTGCACGTTTGGTCAGCGCTTCGTCTTCTATGTGGTATGGTTCGATGCCCCAAGCTTCACCGTCGTCTTCGTTCCTCAGCCTGGAAATAACCGAACAAGAATCTGGGCCAACATGCAAAATCTTGTGCATCCTTTTCACCGTATGCTATCTTTAGGAATGGTATGGCATGGTGGACTTCGCTCGTGCAAGAATAATCGCCTATGCAATTGACGAAAGAAAAAGTTGTCATTGTAAGTTTCTGAAACCAAAATAAGATTCTAGCAAATGTATTGCAAAGGAAATTGGTACAAGAAACCAGGTAATATACTATGATTACGTTGCAAACGACTAACAGCTCCATAACTTCCAGAAGTACCTATCAGTCAAATCAAATCATTGCATAACTTGTAAGAGCCTTCCATGTAGAAGTATAATATATGCAAGATGCTGAACTGATATAACTGAATACTTCAAATTGGCCATATATTTAGCGAGATATGTTAATGAGCAGAAAATTATGTTATAACAGAGCCAATGATCTGGATAACCAGCTCTGCATCAATGTAACACCACATATTGATTCAAATTGGAACGATGATTGTAAATTGGTTCTATGCAAACTCATAATATCTGCAATTTTGCAGCAGAGAAATCTCAATTGGAAGTTATGAATCTCAATTGTCAGCTTGATATATAAGCACAATTAAGCCATACTTGCAAACACTGTGTAATAACATAAGCAGTTAGAGAAACTGCCATATAATTGGAATAATCACTTTCCAATTTTCAAAAGTAAGAGGTATCAAGCCATAAAGTAAAGAGCTTTCGACGTATCCAATAACAAAACTAGGCCTTTATCCTCTGTCCGAATTTATCTTGTATTCCAAATATTTCTAGCTAAAATCATTAAACCGAATAGATCATACATCAGAATTTCAATGGAAAGCACCAATCAAACTCCCTCATGAGTCAGCTGCAGCGAGCTAAGAGCAATAATCAGCTAACTAAATCAAACCAAATTGCTCTACAACCAATCCAATGCGACACAATCAATTCGAGAAATGAGAAGATGGTAAGAAAAATGCATACCTCGGCCACGATAAATGTAAATAATGGACAAGATTCCCTACAAAAAAAAAGTCGAAAAACGGCGCAGACCCAGCCTTCCAATACCCTTCGAGAAGGATTAATCGGGAGAAAAGAAAAACACCAAATTTGAAGTCAATTAGTACAAAAACAACGAGCGCAATGTTCAAGTAGGAAGGAGATTGAGATCTCGAAATGAAGAGACGAGGAAACGGCGCAGACCCAGCTTCCAATACCCTTCGAGAAGGCCGCCTCGATGTCGCCATTGATCCACGAAAATAACAATGCTGTTTTTCGACCTATATTCTTAGTTCTTACACAGCTGGATAGAGAATATTCTTCTGAATCTAGTATTGGAATTTGGAAAGGAACCCATGTTCTCAGGTTTTCAAAGTTCCCTCAATTTTATATTTTTCCTTTTTTTTTCCCTTTTCTATTTTCCACGAATAATAAAAAAGCGGGAATCTACACATAAATACCCAATAGAAAACTAAAAAGCCACTTAGGTACCTTGTCAGACATATTTTATAGCTAGGTACCCACTTGAATAAAAATTTTACACTTAGGTACCTAATCACCTAAGATTACCAAAATACCCTTATTTCTTTTCTCTTTTCAGTTTTTTTTTCTGCAAAATTCGAGCTCCATCCCCGTCGATGAATTTCCGTCTTGCCGACCACCTCCTTCCGCTCGTTCCGGCGCCGGACATAGATCGACGAGCCTCTTGAAAGTTGGGTTCTTGATTTTCTTGATTTTGGGTCTTGATTTTGTCAGGTAATCTTTTCTTTTGCAAAGGGTTTGGTTAGTCGATTTTACGCATTTGTTCAAGGTTTAGCCCAAATTCGGGAGCTCAATGCGCTCCAAGAGCTCGATATAAGGGTGGAATGTTAGGATTTGGTAGTTATTGAGGCTAATCCATCGAGATTTTGGGTTTTTTTTTAAGAACTGTTACGACGTACCATTTGTTATGTATATTACGTACCATTGTTTGTTGTTTTACCGTACCCAAATATATTATGTGATACAGTCTGATTGGACATTTATGTTATGCAGTATCTTTGTGTATTTATATTACGTACCATGTAACCTGTCTATATGGTACCAAAATGTCCTATTATGCAGTACCAATCTAAACTATACAACGTACCATTTATAAAGGTTGCCATATTATCTGAAAATATAGCATCTGCAAATTCCGTTGGTGAACTTATTTGCAATGTGTGAGTATAAAAGGGAGTCTTCCTTACTATTAATCATGAAGCAACGACGCTTATCGATATATACGTATTCCTCCAAAGAAGGTGGTCGAATATCGATTCCCGGCATGCCATTATCTACTGTAATGTATGCAAACATGGTACCCTAATATATGCCAACATGATACCCTAATATATGCCAATTTGGTACTGTAATATATGCAAATTTGGTACCGTAATATAAGCCAATTTGTTACTGTAATATATGCCAACATGGTACTGTAATATATGCAAATTTGATACTGTAATATATGCCAGTTTGATACTGTATATATGCAAATTTGGTATTGTAATATATGTCAGTTGATATCGTAATATGTCAATTTGGTACGGTGATATATGCCAGTTTGATCCCGTAATATATGCAAATTTGATATTGTAATATATGCCAGTTTGATATCGTAATATATGCAAATTTGATACTGTATCATATGCCAGTTTGATACCGTAATATATGCAAATTTGGTACTGTAATATATGCCAGTTTGGTACCGTAATATATGTCAATTTGGTACTGTAATATATGTCAGTTTAATAACGCAATATATATACAAATTTGATATTGTAATATATGCCTGTTTGATACCGTAATATATTCAAATTTGGTACTGTAATATATGTCAGTTTGGTACCGTTATATATGTCAATTTGGTACTGTAATATATGCCAGTTTGATACCTAAATATATGCAAATTTGATATCGTACTTTATGCCAATTTGATACCGTAATATATGCAAATTTGGTACTGAATATATGCCAGTTTGGTACCGTAATATATTTAAATTTGGTACTGTAATATATGCCAGTTTGATATTGTAATATATGCAAATTTGATATCGTAATTTATGCCAATTTGGTAATGTAATATATGAGAACAAAGAGATGGGCATATATGCCAATAAAGTACTGTAATAAAAGCCAACAAGGTACTCTAATATATGCCAACAAAGTACTGTAATATAAGCCAACAAGGTACTGTAATATAAGCCAACAAGGTACTGTATATAGGCAAATAAGGTACACTAAACATACCACGGATGGTACTGTATCGTTTCAGAAATAGGTACCGTATAAACTAAAGTAAGTTTGAATTTAAGACTTGGCTATATTTCATCAGAAACGAAGCATTTAAGAAGATGTTGATGTAGAGAAATAAAGAGACAATTTCTGACGTTTTTCTGTAATGACTGGACATATTTATGACATTTTTCTGTCATGAGTGGACAGATTTCTGACGTACGAGGTATTAAATCAAAAGACAGCTCATCTGACATGTCATTGGCTTTCATAAAATGTTTGATGTCATATATAATTTTGGGTACTACAACCGTGTCTGAGATGGTACGCTTACAATAAAAAAATAGGTACACCTACAAAGCTAAGTAAGGTACGTCGTCCCTTAAATATGTGATACGTCATACTAGGGTTAGTAGTTTTCGAGGTCGTACGAATTAGTTTTTCATCTGGAACCACCCTAAAACACTAATATAGAGTATTAGTTATGTTTCAGATCAAATTAGGTGCATTAGGCCTTACACGCATGAATTAAACTTTCGAACTCCAAGATTCATTAGAATATAATGATAGAAGCAAGAACATCTTACAACATAATTTGAAAAATATGGTGAGTCCTACATGTGCATTTTTTTATATTTTTTTATTCATGTTATTATTGTTAGGTATTGTCAAAATCATGCAGAACAACGTGATTCGCTTAGGAATCTATTTATTTCCGATTGTATAACAAATGGTACGGTATACTTACATATTAGGGTACAATATATGTATACATAGCGATACGGTAAACCTGCAGATTATGGTACTATATATGTAATGATAAGGTACCTTACTTTACAAGATAAGCTATCTTACTGTACACAGATAAGGTACTTCATATATTTTATTTATGGTACGGGACATATACACATAATGGTACGGTTAACCCGCATATTATGGTACTCCGTATGTAAAAGATATGGTACGGCAATATGAAAGACAAGGTACTTCATATCTTCTATTTATGGTACACCATATATTTACATAACGATACGGTTAACCTGCATATTATGTACTCTGTATGTAAACGATATGGTACGGTAATATAAAAGACATTATACTTCATATCTTTTGTTTATGGTGCGCTATATGTTTACATAATGGTACGGTTAAAGTGCATATTATGATACTCTTTATGTAAAATATAAGGTACGATCATATAAAAACATATGGTACTGCATAAAATACGGACAGTCTCATAGAACTACACAACACAACACAATACCTGGCAGTAACCGTCCTCACACAAAAAACCAACATAAACAACCACGAATCTCCAAACATTCTCGTCCCCAACTCAAATAATGGTACGCTATATAGTTAACATGCATATTATGGTACTCTTTATGTAAATGATAAGGTGCGCTAATGTGAAAGACGAGGTACTTCATGTCTTCTGTTTATGGTACGTTATATATTTATATAATGGTACGGTAAACCTGCATATTATGGTACTTTGTATGTAAAAGATAAGGTACGTTAATATAAAAAGACATGGTACTTCATAAAATACGAACAAGTCTCCAAACATAAGATAACTTAAAAGAAATAGATCAACTAGGGCCGGTTAACGAAATAGTATCACAACCGCAAAGTCTCCAAACAATATCACAACCAAGTCTTCAAACATAGCATAAAATAGATCTAATCTAGTCTCCAAATAGTCTCCAAACATAGCAGAACTACACAACAAACATAAAAGAGAAAGTCTCCAAACAGTCTCACAACCAAGCCAAATAACTTAACGAAATAGATCTAGCATATAACTGTGCTCGTCACGTAAAATGCGAGCAGCCATAGAAGCACGATCAGATCTTTTTCGGAGGCATTTCTGCAAAAAAAAAAAAAACAAAATTGTTATTAATACCATTTTATTCACACACTTATAGTAGATCAAAACAGAGAAGGATGACAGCTGGAAGAAAGATCATATGAGTTCCGCGGTGCCTTTGGTGCCATTTCTGCAAAAACAAAACTGTTAGCGAGTAATGAAAAAGCAGTGCCATTTTATTCACACACGGCGTACCAATTTGCCCAAACAGATGGTACCAAATGCATTTATCATGTAGTACCAAATAATCAACATAATGAGTACCAAATTCGAAACCTAACATTATCCACAAATCAATTGACCAATCCTGATAAAAACACAGACTAACAAATGTTAGATCATCTCAACTAAATATCAGAAGTCGTGATGAAGATAAACCACCATAAATGCTTAAACTCCACGAATAACGACAAAGGTAAACTAGATACGTGCCTATAGATTCTCCACAGAGTTCACACACAACATCAAATTAGCATGTAGTACCAAAAGAAATTGACCCATTCGAAAAAACTCAAATCGGTCACAACAGACCGACCCATTCGAGAAAATCGAAATCGACCACAGTAAATTGAACCATTCGAGAAAATGCAACTCGAAGAATCCCAAATCGACATCAATAAATTAAATCATTTGAAAATACCCAAATCGACAACAACAAGTCGAATCCATTCGAAAAACTCGCACAAATAGTTACGAACATTAACAGAAACGTCTATCCCAACCCACCAAACACACACCGAATGATTCAACGACAATACACGAATTTTTGTAAAAAAAATCAAACTTACTTAACTTCCTTCTCGGTGAACGACTGCGACGAATTCGAGCGGCGTTAGAACGGTGGTGATGGCCAGTTGCAACGAGAGTAGCTTCGTCGCTTAATTTGGGAAGCACAGACAAATTTTTGGGAAGGCTGTCGCTTAGGTTGTGTGTGTTTGTGCTCGATGGTGTGTGTGTGGATTTGTTAGTTGGTAAAGTTGTAATAAGTGACTTTTTATAAGGGTATATTCGTCAGTTAGGTACCTATCAATAAAAATTGTTTCAACTAGGTACCTACAGAAAAGATTATACTGACAAGGGACTGATTTGTTGTTTTTTTATTGATCTAGGTATTTAAGTGTTGAAACCCCATAAAAAAGTGCTTATAATGAAAGGGTAACTTCCGTTAAATTCCCTCCCCCAATTTTCTTACACATAACTCCTCATTCCATATTATTTATTAACCAACTCCCTAAATCAAAACATTCTTACACATAACTCCCCATGGACGATTTTGCCCCTCTATTATTGTAGTACCAATATACGTATGTTTGTAGTACCGATATACGTATGTTTGTAGTACCTCATGAACGATTTTCCCCCTCTACTAATTTCCACACCCTTACCCAAAATTGTAGTACCTATATACGTATGTTTGAAGTACCAATATATAGCCGTTCGCCGTACCATCCCGTGAGCCCATGGACTATTTTTGTAGTACCAATATACAAATGTTCGTGGTACCAAAAAACCTGTCAACACCCACGGACCACCCTTACCCAAAATTGTAGTACCAATATACGTATGATTGTAGTAAATATATAGATGTTCGCCGTACCATCCCGTGAGCCCATTGACGATTTTTGTAGTACCAATATATAGATGTTCGTGGTACCGTATTATATGCTAGTGTGGTACCAAGATTAGGTTACTCGTAGTACCAATATCTACGGTAACCGTCGACAAAAAAAATTCGGATGGCGTCGAAAAATTCGTTACCAAACCTTGAAGTACCAATATACGTATGTTTGTAGTACCAGTGTATCGATGTTCGTGGTACCATACCGTGAGCTAGTGTGGTACCATATGTAGCTTGTGCTGAGCACATGGTACCGAAAAAAGATACCACAAGTAACCTACGTATGGTACCACACTATATCACGTTATGGTACAATGAACATCTATACATTGATACTACAATCATACGTATATTGGTACTTCAAGTTTGGGTAAGGAATTTTCGGTCATCTGAATTATTTTTGGTCCGTGACGGTTGCCATAGATATTGGTACTACAAGTAACCTACTCATGGTACCACACTAGCTTACGATACGGTACCACGAACATCTGTATATTGGTACTACAAATATATGTATATTTAACCTACAATTTTAGGGTAGGAGTTGCGATAGTTAAGCAAATGGTACAGAAAAGGTACTACAAATAACCTACGTAGGGTACTACATTATCTCACGAAATGGTACCACGGTATGGTACCACGAACATCTATACATTGGTACTACAAGAATACGTATATTGTTACTACAAGTTTTGGGTAGGGGGTCCGTGGGTACAATTTTAGGTAGGAGTTGCGATAGTTAAACTAATGGTACGGAAAAGATACTACAAATAACCTACGTATGGTACTACATTATCTCACGGAATGGTACCATCGTATGGTACCACGAACATCTATACATTGGTACTACAAGAATACGTATATTGGTACTACAAATTTTGGGTGAGGGGTCCGTGGGTGTTGACAGGTTTTTTGATAATATTGTTGTTTTTATAAGGCTAAAATAGTCCATTAGGTAGCTATGTGATATAAAAGTTTGAAATTGGGAGTTTGATGATAAATGAATGGGAAGGAGGGAGTTAGTTGATTAATAGTTTGGGATTAGGGAGTTATGTGTAGATTTCTCTATAATGAATGTCAATCTAGTCGATGGGCTCCTCTAGTATTCAAAAAACCGCTAAATGTTTGTTATATTAAAAGAGATATTAACGTATTGCTAAATTAATATTTCGTTAATTAAAAGAGATTTTTTTTTTTTTTTTAAATTAAGTGACATTTATATTTCTATATGTTTCATTGATTATATTCACCCATCAAACAATTTGTTTGTAACTAAATAAATATATTCATGTATAATGTTAATTCATTGCATACAATTACCAATTATCTTCATGGACACCGGAACTATTGCCTGCAAATAAAAAAGTTAGTGATGAAATCCATATTACATTTAAAATTTTAAGAAAACGGTAGTAATAAAAGATTCATCTTTTAGCAAATTATCATAATATTTTTAATTGCAATATTTATGATGAATTATTAATTTGGAGTTTTAATGGGTTCTAATATTTCTAAAGGAAATTTTTAGAGGATTATTATCTTATTATATTATCGAATTTGATGATTCTTTACAAAGGCCTGAGTCGGGACTAATTTTATTCTTTTAGAGAGGTTGCTAATTTATCGAGTATTATTTTATAGAGGTTTTAGTGTAGTAACATAAAACGAAGCTAATTTTATTCATATATCTTCCTTCACAAAAACAAATCATATACATATTATTGCACCAACTAAACATATGAATCAATGAAAAAATGCTCTAGCGTTTATCTGTTACAACATACTACGCATGCGTGCAATAGATCATTCAAAACACACACACACACACACACACGAGCTAGCTAGCGACGAGAAGTAACGTAAATCGTAAAGAATATGACGCTGTTGGAAGTTGTAGCGTTCGTCGAGTAAGTGCTGCTGATAGAAAACCCTCGAGCGCAGCGAAACTTTCCCGTCCCACCAATAACAGCCAATTCACGATTCTGTTCGACAAGCAAAGCGTTCCTCCCCACGACGGTGTGATTGAACTCCCATTGTAATCGCCGCGAGTGAAAATGAAATTCGTATTTTGGTCGATCGCCAGCACTTTTCGATCTGCGTTGACAACAAATCCCTGGGCACGGCCCAGTTCTTGGGAGTCATAATCGGGTGTCGAAGTTAGTTTCAAGTCAGAAACTCGAATAATGCCGAACAACGAAACTGGCGAGGAGGATGTGATCGAAGCTCGGGCAACCTCGAACGTTGATTGGTTAGGACCAGTTAATATGTCTTGGACGTAGAATTGAAGCTTGTTAAGGAAATGGCACCTCTCGAACGAGGATTCAATGTATATTTAGTTTATGCAAGTGTTAAGGATCGATTTGAGCATAGACGAGCTCAATCGAAGCTTGAAATCGCAACACACACACACTTGTATAGAGACAGATTTACGTGGTTCGGCCCAAAGTTTGGCCTACATCCACGGATCAACCGAGCTCCGATTCTTATCGATCACAACACGAACGTTACACTTTGCCGTGCCCTCTACACTTTTCGTGTTTACACTTCGCTCAGATTCTCACTCTATAAGAACTTATGGACGCTCAAAGATAGCTAGTCGAAACACAGAATCTGCTATTTATAAGCTGAAGTCATGAAATAAGCATGCTATGCGTTTAATCCTGTCCGTCTGATTAAAGTGATCCAATGTTCCAGATTCTGCCACGTAGCCTGTGCATTTTCACGTGAAGCTGCAAGGGAAACCCACGCTTCTTTAAGTGAATTAGCATTTTCATCCATGACCGTCCGATCTCAGATCTAACGGACTATATTCATCATCCGCATCATCACTTCTCTTTTGATTTCTGCCGTCGATCCCTTTCGCGCCCTATCCTACGATCCTCATTCAATTTCCAGCTTCAAATCATGGCCCTTAGATCGCGCGCGCTTCTCATCGGACGGTCCATGTACAACGCGATCATCTCTTCAGCTTTCCTTCTTCATTTCAGCTCCAACTCAGCCAGCTTCGACCCAGCCATGTTCCGGCGACTTTTCCGGCGACCTCCGGCGAGGTGCTGGCTCGCTACCTCGACAAAGCTTGTATGACTTAGGCGGTCCTCGACATGTCTTCGGGGCGTAAGGTGTTACGAACGAATCGACGGTTGAAGACTGAGAGTAATAAATTGAATGCTAGTATGATTGATGAGACCAGGATAATTGATGAAGTTGGATTTTCCATCGTACCTAATTATGGGGATGTATTTTTTGTATTTGTTGTGATAATGGGTTTTGACTTTTGAGAGATAAGATGGGATCGTATATATATTTATATATATATATATATATATAATATAGGGCTTTCGGCGATTGAAAACATATAAGATCGTGTCTTGGCGACGATAACGTTCAAGATAAGTGTTGTTTGAACTTGAACTTTTTCCAATTAAAAGAAAGTTTCAAACGAGGACTTCAAGATTTGATGATAAAATAATAAATTATTCGCTATACACGCAATGTCAATAACGCAATATGAAAATCTTATATCCAGTAGAAGCAACGCATGCAGATATACAAAAGTCTAAGTTCGGTTATAAAAACTCAACGGGTAATACAAAATCATATATAATATCGCTATGACTTACGAATAGGTTGCTTGGTGAAGAAAAAGAGACGTTGAGCAAGTAATTCAAACAGACGTATGCAATGTAAAAGTATGATATGAACTAGTAATGATAGTATCTTGTACTCAACCACTTTTAAGTTTATTAAAATTCAAAATATATGCATTTATATTTATTCGACTTGAAGTTGAGAATCAAATCAGACAAACCATGCTATGTGGACATCGCATAGCACTGCTTTATTACAATATATTGCCTGTAATAAAAATCGTACTTGGTCTAACGAGCAGGATCATAAGGATATAAATAACATAGGATTAAAATAGTACGAACTGTATATCAATAGAAACTGGATTGATAACTGGTGTCCTTCGCATGCATTTTCGAACAGGCATTTCGCGGATTTAGGTAAGTTAGGATGGATTAGGGTTAGGTCGAATACTAATTAAGCCTAGCTTCGCATGCATTTTCAAAATTTCCAGATTCTTTATACGTTCATTAATTCGGAGATAATCAATTGAAATTTTTATAAGACTGTTCGTCAAATTAACAAAAAAGGAGTGTAAGAGATTGGACGCGACATTATGACATATACATTCTTCACCAGTTTCAAGTTTATTTTTGGGCGGGAGTTACTCTCTTAAGTCCTATATCTCACGCATGTATATGATCATTATTAGTATTATTTTTTTATTATTATATTATTTATTACGTTTTGTTTTAATTTTCCTATTTCAACTCCGTGATATTCCATAGAATAAAGTGGATCATGTCCTCATTATTTGGGTTGAGATCCTCTATTCCACTTTCTGTATTCCACTCCGTATTCCAACGAACGAAAATCGTTACACCTCCCCCCGACAAGTGTTAAAACACACATAAACATCATTACACCTATGAATTTCATTACAACAAGTGTTTAAACAAAAAAAACCTCATTATTACGTATTTTTCTAATATGGAGTAGAAAAAATCAGTATTATATATTAAAATAGAAAAATACGTAATTAATGAGTTTTTTTTTGTTTAAACACTTGTTGTAATGAAATTCATAGGTGTAATGATGTTTATGTGTGTTTTAACACTTGTCGGGGAGAGGGGTAACGATTTTCGTTCTTTGGAATACGGAGTGGAATACAGAAAGTGGAATAGAGGATCCCAACCCCACTTGATGCATAAATATTAACCAAGGAAGAAAAAGAGGAATAAATTGTGTAAACAACTCCGTTATTATTGAAAGATCAACAGAGATGTTTGGAAGAAGATGAGCAAACTCAGCCATGTCAAGCTGATCAAAGGAGGCTGGAACAAAAGCGGGATTTGATTAAACGCGGGAATACACCAACTTATAGAATCGCAAATAGGGGCGACGACTTCAATAATAAGAAACGGAATTGTAGATTCGCACATGGGAACGACGCTTTCATTAAGAGGAAATGGGGATAGTTTTCGCGCGCTATTTAAATTGTACTGTGCATTCATCCGCGTTAATTCAGCTAGCTCACTACTCTGTAAAGAACACACAGTAAATCAATAAGATCTTGTTGACCCGATCGTGGACGTAGGATTCCAGAGGAATCTGAACCACGTTAAATCGAAGTGTTCTCGCATTTTTGATATGGTATCAGAGATCAGATTCTTCACGCTACGAATTTGAAGAAATTATCACATCTCATTCACTGCTAGTCGGCTAGAGTGCGCAGATCACTATGGCAGCAGTAGTCGTCAAACCCAGGATCAGGTGTTCTAATTAATGATCCTTACTTTCTTAGTAACCATGATACGTCTGGGCAGGTTCTTGTTCATGAATTGCTACACGGTGACAATTACCCAACTTGGAGTAGGGCGATGATGATCGCTTTAATCGGTAGAAACAAAGAAGGATTCGAATGGGGACCTTAAGGCGCCAGTTGCACCGTCACAAGACCAGGCAATTTCGCAAAATTAACTAAGTGCGTGGAAGAGGAATAATAGCGTAGTCATTTCTTGGATCTTGAACTCGGTTTCGAAGGAAATTTCGGCTAGCATTTTGTATAGTGCAACTGCAAGGGAAGTATGGGTGGATCTGCCGGAACGATTCGGCCAAACAAATAGGCCAAGAATCTTCCAGTTGAAAAGGGAGTTAATGAATTTGTCGCAGGGAGCAAGTAGCATAACAGTGTACTTTACGAGGTTGAAGACATTGTGGGATGAGTTATCGAATTACAGGCCACCCTGCCAATGCACCTGTGGAGGAATTAATGGAATGAAGACCTTTCTCGATGAAGAGTACGTTTTAACTTTCTTGATGGGGCTGAACGAGTCTTTATCACAAACTAGAGGGCAGATTTTGCTTGGATCCCCTACCCACAATAAATAGGGTGTTTGCCTTACTTGTTCAAGAAGAGAAGCAGAGGACTGTTGGCTTGGGGCCGACTGTCAATGTGCAGGACACGAGTAACAGCATGACTATGATGGCCAAGAGTGAGGCTGATTCTGTCAAGAAACTGTCATATGTGCAGAAGAAGGATGGAGGGAAGCCTGTTTGTAACCATTGTAACAAGAGAGGTCATACCATAGATACCTGCTATCAGATCCATGGCTTCCCACCAGGATTCAAACCTTACCAGAAGTACAAAGGAGCTAGAGCAAATCACTTCACATTGGATCAGGTAAACAGAGCTGCCAATCCAGGAATTTCTGGGACTGGTGAGGAGACAGTGCAGCTGCAAATGACTCCCTTCCAGTTGCAGAGCTTGAAGGAATTACTTAATCAGCAGGTACTGAGCCAACCTGTCACCAGCCAACCTCATCCCTGTGAGGAGCCCAAGAAACAGCCTGAGAATGCAGCAGGTTTGTGCATGTCCTTTAACTTGACGAGGTTGGCAGACATGAGTCTTTGGTTGATAGACTCGAGTGCAACTAGGCATGTTTGTGGGAATAAGAATTTAATAAATGATGTGCATGACATAATAGAGCCCAACATAATATTACCAGATAACTCCATTATAAAGGTTAGCAAAGCAGGGTCTTTCACCACAGTTCATTATCCTGAAAGATGTTTTGTTGGTTCTTGAGTTCCAGTTCAATCTAATCTCGGTTAGTGCCTTGGCTAAAGACATGAACTGCTCCTTTTCCTTCTATACTAATGGCTTTATCATACAGGACCATACCCGGCGAGTGATTGGCAGGGGTAAGGAAACAGCAGGCTGTTCATCATCCAAGTGCATCCTGTTTTACCAATCACAATTGAAACCAGTAGTGCATTTTTGAATAATGTGTCAGTAGATGTGTGGCACAATAGGCGATGGCATCCTTCTGCTAAGATTTTAGACATGCTTAGACCCTCCTTGAGACATAATACAGACAGTGCAGGCATGTATTGCAAGATCTGCCCACTTGCAAAACAAAAGAAAATTCCATTTCCAAATGATCATAAGGTTGCTTGTTCTGCCTTTGACTTGATACATTGTGATGTTTGGGGTCCATTTAGTGTTCCTTATCATTCAAGATATCAATATTTTATTACCATAGTGGATGATTACTCTCGGTACACGTGGGTTTTCATGATTAAGCATAAATCTGAAGTACAAAGTATCATTCCCTTTTACTTGGCCTACGTTGAGACTCACTTCAAGAGTAAGGTTAAAGTCATTAGGACAGATAATGCCCGAAAATTTAACATGCTTAGTCTGTTTAGAGAGAAGGGAATCCTACATCATTTGTCTTGTGTGCAAACTCCACAACAGAACTCAGTGGTGGAAAGGAAACACCAACATATTTTGAATGTAGCTAGATATCTGTTTTTTCAATCTGGGCTAGATATAAAGTACTGGTCGGACTGCATTCTGACAGCAGATTTTCTTATAAATAGAACACCTTCAATCATGTTGAGAGGTAACAGCCATACGCACTGCTTTATCAAAGACCAGTTAACTATCAAATGCTGCGAGTATTTGGTTCCCTTTGCTTCTCTTCCACTCTTACAGCAGGTAGGAAGAAGTTTGATCCACGAGCAAGGGAATGCATCTTCATGGGCTACCCAAATGGAGTCAAGGGTTACAAGGTCATGGATCTCAGAACAAAGGAGATCTTTATCTCAAGAGATGTCAGGTTCAAGGACGATGATTTTCCTCTCAAAAACCAGCATTGTGTCACCAGAACAGAGGACCCTTTTTCAAGCTTTGTTCTCCCTAGAGCCTGTGCCAACAATCAGGCCAGCAGTTCTGATGCAGCTCATGCTGAAGAAGAACACTTCAGTCCTGATCATGTTCATACAGAGGCAGAAGAGATGAGTTCTGATCAAGAAAGCCACTTTGAGGCAGAAACTCTGCCAAACCAGCAGGACGACAATTCTGCTCCAGAACACCAAGAACCTCAGCAATCCTCATATCAGGAACTAAGAAGGCCTGGGAGAGAGCTCAAGAGACCTTCATATTAAGGGATTTCCACTGCAATAAACTTACAACAGGAACTGCCAGATACCCCATCTCAGAGGTTCTGTCCTACAACAGATTTACAGACCAATATCAAACCTTTGCCTGCAGTGTCTCTTTAGCAAAGGAGCCAAAGAATTTTGCCCAAGCTGCATCATCAGCAGAGTGTCAGAGAGCAATGAAGAGGAGTTTCAAGCCTTAGAAGACAACCAGACCTGGTCAGTGATGCCACTTCCAGCAGGGAGAAAAGCAATTGGCAGCAGGTGGGTCTTCAAACTCAAACTCAATTCTGATGGCGAAATAGAAAAGTATAAAGCTAGATTAGTATCTAAGGGCTACGATCAAAGGGAAGGGGTGGACTACATCGATGCCCCCGTAGCTAAGCCCAACACCATAAAGATCATCCTCACCTTAGCTGCAAAACTGGGATGGAACTTAATGCAATTAGATGTAAACAATGCATTTTTGAATGGTGAGCTGTCAGAAGAAGTGTACATGGAGTTACCGCAGGGCTTCTACCCAGAGAGAACAGGGATCAATAGGATGGTATGCAAACATCATAAATCCATGTATGGATTGAAGCAAAGCTCGAGACAGTGGAATAAAACCTTCACAAATGCAGTCACAGATTTTGGTTTCAAGCAGACACAAGCTGATCATACCTTATTTGTGAGAGGTAGGGGTCAAAGCATGGTGATATTGCTTGTGTATGTAGATGATATAATACTGATTGGACCATCTGAGGAAGCACTACAAGAAGTAAAAGCTTTTCTGCGAGCATGTTTTAAGATCAAAGACGTTGGTCAGCTCAGGTACTTTCTCGGCATTGAGGTGGCTCGAAGCAGAGAAGGCATATATATCTCACAGAGGAACTATGCATTACAGCTGCTAGAGGACTTGGGGTACTTGGGAGCTAAGCCTTTAACTACACCACTCAATCCCAGTGATAAGCTGACAGAAACCAGTGGGGACTTGTTGTCTGATCCATTCAAATATAGACGGCTGGTGGGTAGACTGCTCTATCTAACATTCACCAGGCCGGACATCTCGTTTGCTGTGCACAAGCTCAGCCAGTACATGTCAGCACCGAGATCAGATCACTTAAAGGCTGCCCATCATCTCTTGAGGTACATCAAAGGCACACCTGGGCAAGGGATTCTACTGTCTTCTGATCAGAATAGAGACCTTAAGGGCTTCTGCGATGCAGACTGGGCAACATGTCAAGATACACGAAGATCAGTTACGGGCTATTGTACTTTTATAGGGGACTCATTGATAACGTGGAAGGCCAAGAAGCAAACTACTGTATCCAGGTCTTCCAGAGAGGCCGAATACAGAGCTTTGGGATCATTAGTGGCTGAAATCTTGTGGATCACCCATCTGCTAAAGGAACTGAATATACAGATTCAGCAAGTGCCTGTTGTATTCTGTGACAACCAATCAACCATGAAGCTTGCCTCAAACCCCAAGTTCCACGAGAGATCAGAACATATAGAGATAGATTGCCATTTTATTAGGCATCATATCTCCAATGGGGCAATCAAGTTGTTGCCAGTTAGGACAGAAAGCGAGCTAGCCGATGTGTTCACAAAAGCCCTGTCAGGACCTCAGCTTCAACGGCTTCTTGTCAAGATGGTTGTTGTAAATTTACACCTTCCATCTTGCCGCGGGGGGGGGGGGGGGGGGGGGTATTGAAAGATCAAAAGAGTAAAGAAGGAGCAGAGCCGAGATGTTTGGAAGAAGATGAGCAAATGAGAACTCAGCCATGTCAAGCTGATCAAAGGAGGCTGGAACAAAAGCGGATTTGATTAAACGCGGTAATACACCAACTTATAGAATCGCAGATAGGGGCGACGGCTTCAATAATAAGAAACGGAATTGTAGAATCGCACATGGAAACGACGCTTTCATTAAGAGGAAATGGGGATAGTTTTCGCGCGCTATTTAAATTGTACTGTGCATTCATTCCGCGTTAATTCAGCTAGCTCACTACTCTGTAAAGAACACACAGTAAATCAATAAGATCTTGTTGACCCGATCGTGGACGTAGGATTCCAGAGGAATCTGAACCACGTTAAATCGAAGTGTTCTCGCATTTTTGATAATTATTCATTACATCATATCAAGAAAGTTCTTTTATTCATCTCCAAACATGCACTTTATTACACTTATTACAACTGAGCCAACATAGCACAACAGGATACATAAACTAACTAAACCACGCACAGTGCTTATTCTTACGCTTGCATGCTTGAGAAACTATACGTGCAATATATATTAGCATCACACACAGAGACAAACACAGACGAGCTGATTAGATTCTCGTCTTAATTAATTAAAGTAGGTAATATAAAAATCATACTGATAAACGCTGTTAAGCGTCGCTGGATCTGTTGTGATGGTGTTGACAACTGCACGCCCACGAGCGCATCGAAACATTCCCGTCCCACCCACAACTGGCAATTCCCTATTCTGCTGAGAAAACACGGGATTTCTGCCCAGGATACTGATCGTACTTCCGTTATATTTACCCACTGTCAAAAGAAAGTTAATATTCATCGCCAATGATAGTTGTGTTCTATCGGAGGATGTAACGGTCCCTTGAGCTCTTCCCACTTCTGGGGAGTTATAGTCTGGCCCAGACGTCAGTTTATCATCTGCTACAAATATTGCACCGAACAGCTGAGGCGAAGTTGCTGTAATAGAAGCATTAGCAACTTGATATACCGATTGGTTAGGGCCCTGCAATAGGTCTTGGACATAGACTGTAATCTTGGATGACTTTGGAAATCCTGGGCAAGCGGTTAGAATTGGGGACACGGCGAGCTGGGAATTAATGATTGGGATGGATATCGTGATTGTGATGATCATGAGAATGAAAGAGAGGATGATCGAAGTATTAGGTTTGTTCGCCATTGCTGATCCAAAGTGGTGTTAGTTTTTTTTTTTTAAATTATGGGATTGGTGTTCTTATTGAGAAAAGTATTTGTTTTGTGTGATTAGGGTTTGGGACGAGGGTGGGGTTATATATAAGGGTTTTGAATGCAAGGGAAAGATCGTTATTGTGGTGCCAACTTGGGTTAGGATGACGTTATTTGTAAATAGGCAAGGCAATTGTGTGTGTATATATATATATATATATATATAATCTATATATATATATATATATATATATATATATATATATATATATATAGGTGGTTTGGCGAATTAATATACAACCTAAATTGAGTGGGTTAATTACAAGCTGACTTTCGTTTTCGTATAAACTTGGGTATGTATATTGGATGTAGATAATCATCCAATTCGAATCTGTTTCAATTTGGATACGGTCCGAATATTATATTTCGATCGGTTATATGTATAAGAAAGATGCGTCACTCGTGGCATTCATATAAAAATTGGAGTAAAACATTCACATATTAGATGTATTGGAGGTGTTAATACAAAATATATGGAGGCTCATTGCGTCCCTAAATTAGTTACTTTCCAATGAGGCAAAGTATCTAATAACGTCCACGCTTTTTGCATTAACTCCGTTATGACTTTTTTTTTTTGTAAGTTTGTTACGTGAGCGAAGCGAATATAAGAAATAATTCAAATATGTCTATGAGTTGAAACCATACTATGTAATTAAATATACTATCTCGTGACTTTTAAATTTGATCATAAAAATTTAATTCTACGAGACGTGTGTGTAGAATCAGATATATAGACACACTTGAGAATTGAGATGTTTTTCATTTTTTCATTTTTCTATGGGTTATCGGAATTATTCATATGAAAACAAAGAAATATTCATAAATTAGTGAGAAGCCTCGATAATTAACACCTTAATATAACGCACGTTTGTTATATATGTAGAGCTAGCCTGTCAGCATTATTAATTTTAAAATCAGCGCGAGATTTTTTGTGCATGCTAGCATTCTGTTAATTATTACGTGAGAATGTCGTACGTTTGCATCTAGTTACAATCGAGCATTTGACAAATAGCATTTCACGACAAGAGATGAGTGAAAAACAAGATTGATGTCTTGCCCGGAAGATATTGTTCTTGAGGTGCATAGGTGTAACCAAAATTCATGGGCTACCTCATCCTATCTATTAATTGTTTTGAATATTATGCAACTAGATAAGATAAGACTATAAACAATATCAGAAGATCGATCAATTTTTCAGCCAAATTTTAATACCTCTATGATTATACAGTAAGGTCTACATACGTGCAATCTCAGAAGATCGATCGACCACAGTTCTATGGAGCTATATGATTTTATACAACGCTTCAGTGTTCGATCAAATGGTTCAAATTTTAGAAGGAAAAAAAACTATTGACTGATTATCGTTCATGTGTTATCAATCGAATATTTCATGTCTAAACTTCTCAATCTAACCGAAAACTGGACAAATCTCGGTATGAAAATAGGGTTTCTTCCAAAAACAGTGACGATATGGTATGGCTTGACTCTGAACAAGGGTTCCCCTAATGACTGGTTAAACCATCCATACTTAGATTGTGTTGAACTTGCACATGTAAAATTAATCTTTTATACTAATGAATCTCACAGATAAGGTATTACGAGGAAATATTGCATATCCTCTTTATCACCACTTTAATCCGCTTCGAACATATAAACTTTAATGATAATCATAATTTGTCAACGGGTATGGGTTATAATGATAATCATAAAAAATAACCAAATGGATTTGAATATATAATTATATTCCATTATCGGCCAATTGATGTAAATTATAATATAACGTTTAATTGTGGACGAAATCACGGAGTTATTCTTATAAATAACATGTATTATTGTACTTTTGTACTGTTTTGTTTCCTATTTAATATTACTAAATATATTTCAAAACACATGTGGATGACTTGATGGTTTTCATTGGACCCAGATTTCCTGTCCCACCTTTTTGTGCCACTTTTTGTGCCACTTTTCTCAAACATCATTAAACATTGTTCTGATTAGTGTTAAAACACCCGTAAATGATATTATATCATAAATACTATTATACCAAATGTTAAAACACAAAAAAATAATTATATAACACCTATAATTATGATAGAGAGAAATATATGATCTATTGAAAAGTATGATAGAAAAATGTAGATTATATTGATTTTTTTTGTGTTTTAGCATTTGGTATAATAGTATTTATGATATAATATCATTTACGGGTGTTTTAACACTAATCGGAACAATGTTTAATGATGTTTGAGAAAAGTGGCACAAAAAGTGGCACAAAAAGGTGGGACAGGAAATCCGGGTCCGTTTTCATTGTATTTCAAGTAGTAGATTATATATATGAGTGACTTCGCATTAGAAAGAAAATATATGGGTGACTTTCCCATCGCTCTACTCCATCACTCAATCAGATTGAAGAAAAGAGTCATGTTTTGATTTACGTTTGGATGCTAAATAAACCGACGAATAAGAATATATGAACGAGGCTTCGTTACAGATATCATATAAATTGTTTAAACTTCCATTTAATTCCACTCTATAATAACAGGCGAGAGGTGAAACCAACCATTGCACTTCATGATACATAATACACAGAAAGTAGTAATGCCAAGCAGTGCTTGTTATTTCGATTGCATGCTCGAACTGTATATATTAATTATAATAGTTGATGTAGAATTCACTCTTATAAACGCTATTACGTGTCACTGGATCAGACGTGATAATGTTCGCAACTCCACGCCCACGAGCATAGCGAAAAATGTCATTTTATTTTGTAGAGGATGAGTGTTTGCTGTGTGAGAGGATGAACGAATTTTTTAACAGATGAACGATACTTATTTTTCTTTCTATTTCAGATACAAGCACAAAAGGAAACCCCTTTTTCTTATTCTCTCCCTCACCCACTCTCTAAGGCACTTTGTGCCTTATCTCCCACTCACCAAACCCACGCACTCTCTCTTCTCTATATAATATTTTTGGCTCACTCACCACTCCCATACATGCGTGTATATGCTTATTTATAATGCTAAACAATCACTACAAAACAAACAAAGAAAAGTCCAATTTGCTTTCTTTTTTTCTTAGATCCGATCTTCATTAGTAGTGAAGTGGTCCCGGTATGAAGTGGTCCCGGTATGATGTGGATGTAAACGCTAAGTAGTAAACTGGTGACTGATATGTTGATCCTAATGTTGACTCAACATTACTCTCAACATATGAACGCACAGCGGAATAAACAGAATACTCAGCGATGAAAACGTAAAGACACGAGATATAAATTTTGTGCAGCAAGTTAGAAACTTGCTGCGTGCCTCATGGCGAAATTCCACTATAACGGTGGATTATAAAAACAACTATCAAGCGATAGTAAAATTCAAGCCTAGAAAACCTACGAATCTAAACGATTCTGCAAACTACGAATCTAACGATTCTGCAAACCTACAAAGTCCTAAGAAGACTTTTGCAAACGAATACTAGGCTAAAAAGATGCTCTCGTGACAAGTAAAACTCGCTCAGACTTGATATGTGCTTCGCTCATGATTTTCGCTCAATATGTCGCTCAAAAGCACTCCATGAAAGCTCTCAAATTTCTCGTCCAAAAGCACACATATGGCAGCTCGAAAATCCTTCTTTTATAGGCATTGGTTCATCCTTGAATAGGTAAAAGATCCTTTGAATATCTTCTAAAATATCTCCTTGAAGATCTCTCCAAATATAGTAAATATTTGATTCGATCTTCTCTTCTTATTGGTTGATCTCATATCTTCCATATTTGGTAGTTGCAATCTCCTATTTTTGGCATGTAGGTGCACCACTTATTTTGGGGAAGAAAGACAAAATCTTTTTCCAAATTTTCGAAGATCTCGACATTAACAATCTCCCCCTTTTTGTCTTTCTTCCCAAAACCCATGCATATCCACTTAGTCTGCCGGCTTCTTCTTCTGCATCATCTCCCCCTTTTTGGGAAGGAAGAAATCTCCCCCTTAATTTGACGCTCCATTACTCCCCCTGAAGGCGAAATATACTCAACCAAAAAACAAAGCAAATATGGTTAGAGTAAAAATAGCAAAGTACTAGAAATTAGTGCAAAGCCGTCCAAGGTTCTTTAGGGAAATCTGCAAATACAAACTTTCGATAGGCAATCATATTAGGGAACTAAATCAGCATGCACAAAAGTATAAAACTTAATCAGGCACGCAAAAAGTTGATAAGGATAAGAAATTCAAACTCTCAATGGTGTCTTTAGCTTCTTTCTGTTTCAGTTCTAGCTCCCCCTGTCGAAGTTCCCTTAGCACTACCAGCAAAAGTTGCACCACCTAGATTAGCACCATCTACTCCCCCTTTATTGGAAAAGGTAAACCTCAGAGAATCTCTCCAGGTGAAACGTTGAGGAAGATGTGGATCCAACATCTGGTTCAACATTCTCATACTCGAAATTGGGTGAGTGCACAATAGACATTCAAGATTAGAAGTATCGAAGCAGAGCAGTATAAGTCTTGAAGTCTAAAAAAGTAACTTATCGAATATGCAGAGATTGCCTATATTATGAAATAGGATTTGCGAATGTGGAAGTTATCGAGCCAAGCCAAAAATTCTTAACAGTCCAAGAGAATTCACGCATACGAAACAATCAGAAGTAAGTCATGCTTCAGCGAAACATACCAAGTCAAAAATCAAAATAGGAGCGAGCGATACTAACCGATTTAGCAACGTTGATGAGCACACGAGACAAGCATAGCAGGCTGTTCTTCAAGAGAAACTAATGCAATTCTGAGAGATATCTAAACTAGACACATGAAACCAACAAATGCTGACCTAAAAACTAATGCACATAAACGAAAGCACAAACATATAGCATGATCAAACTGACTGTCACATATGTTGCCCCAACATAAGACTCAACATTCTACTCTGAAATTCGAGACTTTTCTGTTCAACACCCTAAACTCAATTCCCTTTCATTTTCTGCCCTACTTACCTCATTATAAACTAGTAATATTATGCACAGCCCTTATAAGATCCTTATCATCAAGGTTAGGATTTTTGTCGCAAAGAGTGCATCGTCACCGCGAATGCCGTGCACCTAGGGAACTTATTACCTGAACCTATATCTTGAAAAAGAATCAGAGCAATATATGGATTTTTTTTTTTTTATAGAAGAGGGTCATTTCAGGGAACGGTCTAGATGAGTCAAATCATTTCATAGAATAATAGAGAGAACATTAAATCAAACATCAAAACAGTGACAATCAAGTTCGACATATGCTATGTTGATCCAAATGTTGGACCAACATTCAGACAGACTGATGCAAACCTATGGACTTTTTCAGGTCCGAAAACCTTTTAAAATCCAATGCTTTCGTGAAAATGTCAGCTAACTGATGTTTCGTGTCTATATGCTCAATGCGCACTAATTCTTTCTCTACCATATCTCTCAGAAAATGATGCCTAATATCTATATGCTTGGTACGTGAATGCTGAATAGGATTCTTAGAAATATTAATGGCACTTAGATTATCACAATACATGAGCACGGATTGACTCTCTAAGCCATAATCACTTAACATGCTATTCAACCAAATAAGCTGAGTACAGCAACTACCTGCAGCTACATATTCAGACTCAGCCGTAGAAAGTGACACGCAATTTTGTTTCTTACTATACCAAGACACAAGATTATTACCTAAGAAGAAACAGCCGCCACTTGTGCTCTTGCGATCATCTTCGTCACCTGCCCAATCTGCATCGCTATATCCTACAAGATTCGTGTTAGTATCTTTCGAGAACCATAACCCTAAACTACACGAACCACTCACATATCTTAATATTCTCTTCACAGCATTTAAATGGGAAATTTTTGGCTCAGCCTGATATCTAGCGCAAACACAAACACTAAACATAATATCAGGTCTACTCGCTGAAAGATATAAAAGACTGCCAATCATGGAACGATACAATGTGGGGTCAACATTCTGTCCAACATTATCTTTACTTACCCTTTGTGTTGATCCCATCGGTGTTTTCATTACCTTGGCAGTATCTAGCCCGAATTTCTTCACTGTGTTCTTTGCATACTTCTCCTGGGACATAAAAATACCTTCGTTGCTTTGCTTAATCTGCAGACCTAAGAAAAATGTTAGCTCACCAATCATACTCATTTCGAAAGTAGATGTCATAGCATGTACGAATTGGTCTAACATGATTTGAGAACTAGAGCCAAAAACAATATCATCTACATAAATCTGGGCTATGAAAATATCCGCATCAACTCTTTTTACAAAAAGTGTGCGATCAGCTTCACCTCGCACGAACCCAAACTCAAGTAGGAACGTCGTCAACCTACCATACCAAGCTCTAGGCGCCTGCTTAAGTCCATAAAGCGCTTTCTGCAACTTACAAACATGAGTAGGAAAATGTGGATCTTCAAATCCTTTAGGCTGCTCAACATAAATTTCTTTATCAATATAACCATTCAAGAACGCACCCTTAACATCCATTTGATGTAAGGTAATGTTGAGCCAACATGCAATAGCGAGCAATAACCTAATTGATTCAAGTCTAGCAACGGGGGCAAATGTCTCATCAAAATCAATTCCCTCGACTTGTGTATAGCCTTGGGCAACTAGACGCGCTTTATTCCTAACTACTCTACCATGCTCATCAGACTTATTCTTAAAAATCCACTTAGTACCTATGACATTAGTGTCTTTCGGCCTTGGAACTAAAATCCATACTTGATTTTTCTCGAATTGCAACAATTCTTCTTGCATGGCATTGATCCAAAAACTGTCCTTGAGAGCTTCAAGAACGTTTTTTGGCTCAATTTCAGATACAAAACAGTTAAAGCGTACCTCGTTGTATACGGAGTTCATGCATACATTTCTTACCATTGACTTGTAGTCCTTTCGTGGCTTGTCTCTGGTTTTCCTTCCTTCGTTCAGATCTCCGATGATTAGGTCAGTGGGATGGTCCTTCTGTATCTTAGGTGGGGGATCCCTTCGAACTTCACTAGGTCCAGCTTCATCAGTCTGTTCAGGTGCAGATGTTGAGTCAGAAGCTGGCTCAACATTTTCCTCCACATTAACCTCTGTCTCACTGGCAGCTTGAATGACATCCTTCAAGCACGACTCACATACAACCTTACCAAACTCCTTTAGCTTTGGAATGCCTCTGATTGCTTCGTGTTTGATAAGCTGCTCCAGAGTTCGGTAATTAACGTGGCCTAGCTTGTAATGCCAAATGATCACTTCATCTTCGGCTTTCGACAGTTGGCATATGTCCTTCGTGCTGGATTTGTTGCCGACTAAATAGCAATTATCACTTGACCTTTTACCTGCCATCACTCGAACACAATCGCTGTTAAAAACCTCACAACATTCTTTATTAAAACGTACCTCAAGGTCGTCGTCGCAAAGCTGGCTTATGCTAATTAAATTAGCCATAAGACCTTCGACATGTAGAACATTGCTTAGTCTAGGAAAGTCAGCCACATTCAATCTGCCACGGCCTAGAATCCGTCCCTTAGCTCCCCCTCCAAACGTCACAGATCCGCTGCTTAAAGGCGTATAATCGCTTAGAAACTCCTTGGTACCCGTCATATGTCGGGAACACCCGCTATCGAAGTACCAAGAACCTGTCACGTTAGCTCGCAAGGAGGTATACACACCATTGCATTTATGAACAGATTTCTGTACCCAAACTTTCTTAGATGATAAAACAGCATTTGAACTTTCAGAATTTGAAGGTGAGCCAGCCGAAATCTCTCCATCCATTCCCTCCAACACTGATTTCTCAATGTTGAGCGAAATGTTGGACGACATTTCAGCAGACATCGATTTCTTTGCAGAAATCTCCCCTTCAACTTCCAACAAAACGGTTTGATATGCCCAGATTGCATGCAGTGATGACATTTAAATGATCTATCCTTAAGAGCAGCATGCTTAGGACTCTTCTTAACACTCGCAGTTTTAATAGGATCACCCGAAACATGCGAAAAAGCTATCTTAGGCTGAGCATGTGTCACAGGTTTGGGGACTTCATTAACGGGCTCAGTATTGAAACCTAGACCTTGCTTATCAAAAATACCTAGAGATAATACCTCATCAAGGGTCGATTTACCCTTGTTCATCTTCGAGAAAGTTTGGTTAGCATCATCGACTTGCTTCTGAAGCTTGTCTATCTCTCTGTCCTTGCGCGTCAACACAGCTTCCAGTTTGTCCATCCCTTCAAGCAGACTTTCGATCACTTTTTCGTTCTTTTCATTCTCCTCGGACAACACTTTCACGGCTGCTTTGAGTTGCGCATTTTTCGCCTTCTCTATTTCCAATTGTGCGGACAATAGCTTCATATCTGCAAAAACATCTGTTTCTAAATCTGCATCATCAGAACTTGAAAACCCATCAAAACAGTTTGAGTCATCGTAATAAAAAATAATCTGTTTATCAGATGTTGAGTCCAATGTTGGCTCAACATCAGTTACCGCAGTGAAGCCGATTTGATCATCATCTTCATCCGAAAAGGACTGAATAGTAACTGATGATTTCTTGGTCTCCTTGAAACATGGTTCTTCATCTTCATCGTCAGAAAGATCGATCCACATAGCTTTTCCATGCTTGCGGAGGGTATTTGCACACTCGTTGGCAAAATGGCCCCATCCTTGGCATTCGTAGCATTTTACAGACTCGTAGTGATGTTCTTCTTCTTTCCATCTGGTTTGCGTTTGAAGAAGGGAGGAGCCGACGAGGATTCATCTTTGACATTCTGCCCCTTCCTAAATGTTGGTCCGGCATTCTGGCCAACATTCTGCTCAACTCTCTTGTTTTTTCTGAGAAACTTCGCAAAGTTCTTCACCAGCATGGCAGTATCATCATCATTGTCAGAGTCATCCTCGGTTTGAACCTTGGATGGTTGACTGACTAACGCAAGGCTTTTGCCGCGTGATGCCCTCTTTTGAACGTCAAGGTTGGTCTCGTAATTCTTCATGATGTTCATCAACGTGTTGAACTCCATAGTGGAAAGGTTGTGTGCTTCCTCGATCGCCGCTACCTTCACATTAAACTTTTCAGTTAAAGTACGTAAAGCTTTAGAAACAAGTACCTTATTTGCAATTGGATCTCCGAGGCTAGCACACTCGCTTGAAATCGTCAGAAACTTCCCAAAGCATGTGGTGATATCCTCGTCTTCCTTCATTCTGAGGTTTTCAAACTGATTGAGGAGATATCGCAGTTTGGTTTCCCTCACGCTCGCATCGCCTTCGCAGTACCTCTGAAGTAGGTCCCACGCGTTCTTCGCTACAGTGCAATTTTGGATGATCTTGAACATGAAGATGTCCACTGATGAGAAGATGGCGTTGAGTGCCTTGTCATTGAACTCTGCTAAGCTTCGCTCGGCTGCCGTCCATTGTTCGACCGGCTGGTCGACGACTTCCCCATCAGCGTCAGGAGCTGTTCGAGGTGGGGTATATCCGTTGAGAACAGATTCCCATGCTCGCACGTCTATGGATTTGATACACTGTCGAACACGAACCTTCCAATATGCGTAATTAGTGCCGTCTAAAACAGGGACTTTGCCGATGTAATTTGAGCTTGAAACATCCATTGTAGATGATCTTCAGCGCTTAGTAACGTCAAGCGTAGGCTCTGATACCACTTTGAAGTGGTCCCGGTATGATGTGGATGTAAACGCTAAGTAGTAAACTGGTGACTGATATGTTGATCCTAATGTTGACTCAACATTACCCTCAACATATGAACGCACAGCGGAATAAACAGAATACTCAGCGATGAAAACGTAAAGACACGAGATATAAATTTTGTGCAGCAAGTTAGAAACTTGCTGCGGGCCTCATGGCGAAATTCCACTATAACGGTGGATTATAAAAACAACTATCAAGCGATAGTAAAATTCAAGCCTAGAAAACCTACGAATCTAAACGATTCTGCAAACTACGAATCTAACGATTCTGCAAACCTACAAAGTCCTAAGAAGACTTTTGCAAACGAATACTAGGCTAAAAAGATGCTCTCGTGACAAGTAAAACTCGCTCAGACTTGATATGTGCTTCGCTCATGATTTTCGCTCAATATGTCGCTCAAAAGCACTCCATGAAAGCTCTCAAATTTCTCGTCCAAAAGCACACATATGGCAGCTCGAAAATCCTTCTTTTATAGGCATTGGTTCATCCTTGAATAGGTAAAAGATCCTTTGAATATCTTCTAAAATATCTCCTTGAAGATCTCTCCAAATATAGTAAATATTTGATTCGATCTTCTCTTCTTATTGGTTGATCTCATATCTTCCATATTTGGTAGTTGCAATCTCCTATTTTTGGCATGTAGGTGCACCACTTATTTTGGGGAAGAAAGACAAAATCTTTTTCCAAATTTTCGAAGATCTCGACATTAACAATCTCCCCCTTTTTGTCTTTCTTCCCAAAACCCATGCATATCCACTTAGTCTGCCGGCTTCTTCTTCTGCATCATCTCCCCCTTTTTGGGAAGGAAGAAATCTCCCCCTTAATTTGACGCTCCATTACTCCCCCTGAAGGCGAAATATACTCAACCAAAAAACAAAGCAAATATGGTTAGAGTAAAAATAGCAAAGTACTAGAAATTAGTGCAAAGCCGTCCAAGGTTCTTTAGGGAAATCTGCAAATACAAACTTTCGATAGGCAATCATATTAGGGAACTAAATCAGCATGCACAAAAGTATAAAACTTAATCAGGCACGCAAAAGTTGATAAGGATAAGAAATTCAAACTCTCAATGGTGTCTTTAGCTTCTTTCTGTTTCAGTTCTAGCTCCCCCTGTCGAAGTTCCCTTAGCACTACCAGCAAAAGTTGCACCACCTAGATTAGCACCATCTACTCCCCCCTTATTGGAAAAGGTAAACCTCAGAGAATCTCTCCAGGTGAAACGTTGAGGAAGATGTGGATCCAACATCTGGTTCAACATTCTCATACTCGAAATTGGGTGAGTGCACAATAGACATTCAAGATTAGAAGTATCGAAGCAGAGCAGTATAAGTCTTGAAGTCTAAAAAAGTAACTTATCGAATATGCAGAGATTGCCTATATTATGAAATAGGATTTGCGAATGTGGAAGTTATCGAGCCAAGCCAAAAAATTCTTAACAGTCCAAGAGAATTCACGCATACGAAACAATCAGAAGTAAGTCATGCTTCAGCGAAACATACCAAGTCAAAAATCAAAATAGGAGCGAGCGATACTAACCGATTTAGCAACGTTGATGAGCACACGAGACAAGCATAGCAGGCTGTTCTTCAAGAGAAACTAATGCAATTCTGAGAGATATCTAAACTAGACACATGAAACCAACAAATGCTGACCTAAAAACTAATGCACATAAACGAAAGCACAAACATATAGCATGATCAAACTGACTGTCACATATGTTGCCCCAACATAAGACTCAACATTCTACTCTGAAATTCGAGACTTTTCTGTTCAACACCCTAAACTCAATTCCCTTTCATTTTCTGCCCTACTTACCTCATTATAAACTAGTAATATTATGCACAGCCCTTATAAGATCCTTATCATCAAGGTTAGGATTTTTGTCGCAAAGAGTGCATCGTCACCGCGAATGCCGTGCACCTAGGGAACTTATTACCTGAACCTATATCTTGAAAAAGAATCAGAGCAATATATGGATTTTTTTTTTTTTTTTTATAGAAGAGGGTCATTTCAGGGAACGGTCTAGATGAGTCAAATCATTTCATAGAATAATAGAGAGAACATTAAATCAAACATCAAAACAGTGACAATCAAGTTCGACATATGCTATGTTGATCCAAATGTTGGACCAACATTCAGACAGACTGATGCAAACCTATGGACTTTTTCAGGTCCGAAAACCTTTTAAAATCCAATGCTTTCGTGAAAATGTCAGCTAACTGATGTTTCGTGTCTATATGCTCAATGCGCACTAATTCTTTCTCTACCATATCTCTCAGAAAATGATGCCTAATATCTATATGCTTGGTACGTGAATGCTGAATAGGATTCTTAGAAATATTAATGGCACTTAGATTATCACAATACATGAGCACGGATTGACTCTCTAAGCCATAATCACTTAACATGCTATTCAACCAAATAAGCTGAGTACAGCAACTACCTGCAGCTACATATTCAGACTCAGCCGTAGAAAGTGACACGCAATTTTGTTTCTTACTATACCAAGACACAAGATTATTACCTAAGAAGAAACAGCCGCCACTTGTGCTCTTGTGACACGCAATTTTGTTCCTTGTGTGGTTTCGGACAAAGAAATAATTTTTTATGTTAACAACTATTGTCTTAAGCTGACTTTATTATTAGTAGAATGGTTTTGATTTACGCTTTGATGCATGGATAACTGAAAAACAAGGAAGAATTAGATTAGACTCCGGTTAAATATATCATATCATTTGTTTCAAAACATGTAATAATTCCACTTCATGATAACAAGCGAGATG
This sequence comes from Craterostigma plantagineum, assembly GCA_027422505.1. Taxonomy (NCBI): domain Eukaryota; kingdom Viridiplantae; phylum Streptophyta; class Magnoliopsida; order Lamiales; family Linderniaceae; genus Craterostigma; species Craterostigma plantagineum. The sequence goes on along the minus strand of JAPQWV010000003.1, from coordinate 24,892,511 downwards.
TGAACCAACCATGCACCATGAATACATACACAAACAAGCAACAGTAATACCAAGCAGTGGTGCTTATTGTCATACGCTTGCATATGCTTGAAACTATATATTATGCCCACATGCGAGCTGATTATTATATATTAATTATAATAGCTAATATAAATATCACCCCTAAAAACCCTTGTTGGCCGGGAAAAGGAAAAAAAAAAATATATTCGAAGATTGTTCGAACACAATTTCCTTAAAACAGATTCGCTCCCTCACGTATGTGCTAGAGGTTTTGACGAGCGTCTGTTTCCCAGGATACTTCGAAATCTCGGTGTTCGTTTAGCACAAAAACGACACCGACAGCGAACGGAACAAGAGCGATATAGCAGAACCAATTTTGAGAGATATTTGTATTTTCTTTTCTTTCTATTTCTTGTGTTTAATTCTTATGCTTAATCACCTATTTGTAGAACCCAAAATTTATTAAAGAAATAATTTTTTTTAATAAGATGACATAATGTTTGAGTGGTTTTAACCAACTCCAACATTTAATCAAAACCATTAACTTGAGGAGTGGTTTCTAACCATTCCATCACTCAATTTGAGCCATGAACTTGACTAGTGGTTAGCCAGTACATGGGCCTTCTAGAAGTTGGGCCTTCTAGAAGTTGGGCCTTCTAGAAGTCGGGCCGTTATTGGCCACTTCGAAGCCCAATAATATTTAATTTCGAAGCCCAATTTCTCATTCACATAAAATTTATAAAATCAACTATAATATAAATTTTCTAACAATCCCCCACATGAATGAGAATTGTTTGGTTAAAGTTTTTGCTAATCTAATGATACTCTGCATAGAGGATAGTATGTTTTACCATTTGAACTTCCTCCTTGTATGCACGCTTAGTTTACTGCAGTCCAGTAGAACACGATGTCTTTGAACTGTCCCATTTTTCGTGTAAACGAATCCACGTACAATACACAGAGACCATTTTTCTCTTGTTCCGTTCTCATGGTTTTGTCCAGTATGGCCATGGACACGTCCTGATTCTGCGAGGGTTTTTAAAGAACTAAGCCTTCAGTTCTCCTTTGAAGCGGCCCCACTTCTCCCTAACATAGGTGACTTTTCACGTCGCGAGTATTTTCTATCAATACTCTATGATAGTAATTAAAGCATCATAATGCTAGCCTTTTCCGTCATCACTGTTTCTTGACAGGAATGAGCAGGTTATCCCCACAGTGATACCAAGTCCTAAGATTAGGTTGTCCCTTTGAACCTAGATCTTGGGATCTCCAGTCACATAGGTAGGGTTTTCCTTCTTAACACTTCTATACTTTAAGGCTTTAAGCCCATTCCTTTCGTCAACCTTTCAACTGCATCTCTATTTAACCCTTTGGTTAGCGGATCCGCAATGTTATCCGTCGATTTCACATAATCAATCGAGATAACTCCAGTTGAGAGCAGTTGTCTAACGGTATTATGTCGACGACGTATGTGTCTCGACTTACCATTATACATAGTACACTGTGCTCGTCCAATAGCCGATTGGCTATCGCAGTGTATGCATATAGGCGGCACAGGTTTCTCCCACTAAGGAATATCCTCCAAGAAATGGCGTAGCCATTCAGCTTCTTCTCCACATTTATCCAAGGCAAAGAACTCGGATTCCATAGTGGATCTCGCTATAACCGTTTGTTTCGAGGATTTCCACGACACAGCAGCTCCAGCGAGTGTAAACACATAGCCGCTTGTGCTATTAGAGTCCTTCATGTCAGATATCCAGTTCGCATCTGTGTAGCCTTCTAACACAGCCAGATATCGACCATAATGTAATCCATAGTCTCGAGTATACCGTAAGTATCTCAAAACCCGTATTATAGCGGTCCAATGATCCGCACTCGGATTGCTCGTGTACGAACTCAGTTTGCTTATAGTATAAGCAATATCTGGCCTAGTACAGCTCATTAGATACATCAAGCTTCCGATAATCCGGTAGTATTCTACTTGAGAAATAGCCTCGCTGCGATTTTTCGACAAATGAACGCTTCGATCTAAAGGTGTTCTAGCAACAACAGAATCACCCTTGCAGAATTTGTCGAGAATTTTGTCTACGTAATGAGCTTGACTCAAAACAAGACCGCTACTCGTTCGTTTGATTTTAATTCCTAAAATCACGTCCGCAAGTCCCATATCTTTCACGTCAAATTTCGAATTTAACATATCCTTTGTAGACTTGACCATTTTGTCGTTACTACCAACAATGAGTATGTCGTCTACATACAGACATAAAATGACGTAGTCATCGCCTGTTTCCTTTGAGTAAATGCATTTATCGCTCTCATTGATTTTAAAGCCGTAGTTGATCATTGCATGATCAAACTTTTCGTGCCACTTCTTAGGGCCTTGTTTCAAACCATACAAAGATTTGATCAATCTACAGACTTTCTTCTCGGTTCCCGGAGCACGAAAACCCTCGGGTTGCTCCATATAGATTTCTTCGTCTAATTCACCGTTTAAGAGAGCTGTTTTGACATCCATTTGATGTACTTCCAAATTTCTTAAGGACGTGATAGCAAGTATCATCCTTATCGAATTTATTCTCGTCACAGGAGAATATGTGTCAAAATAATCTAAGCCTTCGCGTTGCTTGTATCCTTTGATAACAAGTCTGGCCTTATACTTTTCTACAGACCCGTCTGGTCTCATTTTCCTTTTAAAAATCCATTTCGATCCTAAAGGTTTACATCCCATTGGGAGATCAACTAACTCCCAAGTATGATTCTTCAAAATAAAATCAATCTCGCTCTTTATGGCTTCTTTCCATAAAGGCCCGTCCACGGAGCTCACTGCTTCGTCATAAGTCAGCGGTTCCTTTTCAATCAAATATGTAACGAAGTCGTCACCAAAAGATTTCTCTATTCGGGCACGCTTGCTTCGTCTCGGTTCAATCTCATTAACCGTACTAGGAATGTCGGTTTCTATATCATCTCGTTTAGATGTACCAGATCCATCATCGGATTTACAAGGAAATACATTTTCAAAGAAACATGCATTCCTCGATTCCATTACCGTGTTCTTGTGTATATCCGAAATTTTCGAATCATAGACAAGAAACCGATATGCTGTACTATTGAGTGCATATCCTATGAAAATACAGTCCACCGTTTTAGGACCAATTTTTACTGCTTTAGGCGCAGGTACGGCTACCTTTGCCAAACACCCCCACATTCGCAAATGTTGGTACGAAGGTGTCTTTCATTTTCATAACTCATATGGAGTTTTATTCATTTTCTTTCGAGGTATCCTATTTAATAGGTAATTACTCGATAAGATAGCTTCGCCCCACATATTAGGCGGTAGACCTGACAGTAACATCGCATTCATCATCTCTTTTAATGTGCGATTCTTTCGTTCGGCCACTCCGTTTGATTGTGGTGAATACGGGGCGGTCAATTCATGGACGATACCATGTTCCACACAGAAGCTCCCAATTGGCGCTTCGTATTCTCTGCCTCGATCACTTCTCAATCTTTTAATTTTCTTACCGAGTTGCGTTTCAACTTCGGTTTTGTAGAGAACGAATTTCTCTAATGCTTCGTCTTTGCTCTTAAGCAAATAAACATAGCAATATTTGGTGCAATCGTCAATAAATGTTATAAAATATTTATTGCCACCACGTGTTTGAACGTATTCCAAATCACATAAATCGCTATGAATCAATTCAAGCGGTTCGGTACTTCTTGCTACCGAAGGGAAAGACGATCTCGTCATTTTTGCTTCAACGCAAATTTTGCATTTATATTTCGAATTAATTTCGATTGTTGGAATATGATCCATGTTAATTAATCGACGTATCGATTCAAAATTAACGTGACCTAATCTACCGTGCCACAAAGTGGAAGATTCAAGCAAGTAAACGGAAGAACGTTTTTCATTCTCATTTACAATAGTCATTACATTGAGCTTGAACAAACCATCACAGGCGTAGCCTTTACCAACAAACACACCCGACTTAGACAATATCACTTTGTCGGATTCAATAACAATACGAAAACCATGCTTGTTCAACAAGAATCCCGAAATCAGATTTTTTCGTATCTCCGGAACGTATAACACATCTTTCAGCGTCAATATTTTCCCGGAAGTCATTTTGAGCAGCACGCTTCCTTTTCCCTCGACGGTAGCAGCAACCGAGTTGCCCATGTAGATCTTTTCTCCTTCAACCGGCTCACAGGTAATTGAACTTATAGTTCGGCTTAGCGACGCCTCCGGTCGCCCCAAGTTTCGCTTTGGGTTTAATCGCGCCTTTGCCTTTTTTAGAGCTATGCTCCACCACGTTTACTTTCGGTTCAGATGAGCTTGATACTCTCTTTTCCGACCTTTTGTTGTCTTTTTCGATTCGAAGTCTAACAATCAGATCCTCCGAAGACATCTCCTTGCGCTTATGCTTGAGATAGTTTTTGAAGTCTCTCCAGCCCGGCGGCAGCTTTTCAATAATAGCCGCAACTTGGAAAGATTCACTCAGAACCATCCGTTCTGCATGGATCTCGTGCAAGATCAATTGGATTTCTTGCAGCTGACTTATCACAGTCTTGGAATCGACCATCTTATAATCAAGGAACCGTCCGACAACAAATTTCTTTGTGCCGGCATCCTCAGTTTTATATTTACGGTCCAATGATTCCCACAATTCTTTTGCCGTAGCGACCGCACCATACACATTGTACAGAGTATCGCTTAGGGCATTCAGAATGTAATTACGACACAGGAAATCAGAGTGTTTCCATGCATCAACAGCAATCACGACCTCAGCGTTCGTCTCGCCGTCGTTCACCTTAGGCTCGACCTCTTTCAGGTATGTTGCCAGGTTCAGCGTGGTGAGGTAGAAGAGCATCTTTTGTTGCCATCTTTTGAACGTCGAGGCTGTCCCCGTAAATTTCTCTGGCTTCTCCAGGTAGTTGACCGGTATGTTTGGCTTCGTAACCACTGGTATGGCAGTTGGGATAAAAGTATTAGGGAGAACGTCAATGTTTCCTTCGTTTCCCGTAGATTCTTGGTTGTTGAGGAAGTCCACATAGTCTGACATCTTTGCGGGATCGTCGATCTGTTTTAAGATTGTTGGCCGGGAAAAGAAAAAAATATATATTCGAAGATTGTGCGAGCACAATTTCCTTAAAACAGATTCGCTCCCTCACGTATGTGCTAGAGGTTTTGACGAGCGTCTGTTTCCCAGGATACTTCGAAGTCTCGGCGTTCGTTTAGCACAAAAACGACACCGACAGCGAACGGAACAAGAGCGATATAGCAGAACCAATTTTGAGAGATATTTGTATTTTCTTTTCTTTCTATTTCTTGTGTTTAATTCTTATGCTTAATCACCTATTTGTAGAACCCAAAATTTATTAAAGAAATAATTATTTTTTTAATAAGATGACATAATGTTTGAGTGTTTTTAACCAACTCCAACATTTAATCAAAGCCATTAACTTGAGGAGTGGTTTTTAACCATTCCATCACTCAATTTGAGCCATGGACTTGAGTAGTGGTTAGCCAGTACATGGGCCTTCTAGAAGTCGGGCCGTTATTGGGCCACTTCGAAGCCCAATAATATTTAATTTCGAAGCCCAATTCCTCATTCACATAAAATTTATAAAATCAACTATAATATAAATTTTCTAACAATCCCCCACATGAATGAGAATTGTTTGGTTAAAGTTTTTGCTAATCTAATGATACTCTGCATAGAGGATAGTATGTTTTACCATTTGAACTTCCTCCTTGTATGCACGCTTAGTTTACTGCAGTCCAGTAGAACACGATGTCTTTGAACTGTCCCATTTTTCGTGTAAACGAATCCACGTACAATACACAAAGACCATTTTTCTCTTGCTCCGTTCTCATGGTTTTGTCCAGTATGGCCATGGACACGTCCTGATTCTGCGAGGGTTTCTAAAGAACTAAGCCTTCAGTTTTCCTTTGAAGCGGCCCCACTTCTCCCTAACATAGGTGACTTTTCACGTCGCGAGTATTTTCTATCAATACTCTATGATAGTCATTAAAGCATCGTAATGCTAGCCTTTTCCGTCATCACTGTTTCTTGACAGGAATGAGCAGGGTTATCCCCCACAGTGATACCAAGTCCTAAGATTAGGTTGTCCCTTTGAACCTAGATCTTGGGATCTCCAGTCACATAGGTAGGGTTTTCCTTCTTAACACTTCTATACTTTAAGGCTTTAAGCCCATTCCTTTCGTCAACCTTTTAACTGCATCTCTATTTAACCCTTTGGTTAGCAGATCCGCAATGTTATCCGCCGATTTCACATAATCAATCGAGATAACTCCAGTTGAGAGCAGTTGCCTAACAGTATTATGTCGACGACGTATGTGTCTCGACTTACCATTATACATAGTACACTGTGCTCGTCCAATAGCCGATTGGCTATCGCAGTGTATGCATATAGGCGGCACAGGTTTCTCCCACTAAGGAATATCCTCCAAGAAATGGCGTAGCCATTCAGCTTCTTCTCCACGGCAAAGAACTCGGATTCCATAGTGGATCTCGCTATAACCGTTTGTTTCGAGGATTTACACGACACAGCAGCTCCAGCGAGTGTAAACACATACTTTGAGTGGGTTAATTACAAGCTGACTTTCGTTTTCGTTTTCGTATAAACTTGGGTTTGTATATTGGATGTAGATAATCATCCAATTCGAATCTGTTTCAATTTGGATACGGTCCGAATATTATATTTCGATCGGTTATATGTATAAGAAAGATGCGTCACTCGTGGCATTCATATAAAAATTGGAGTAAAACATTCACATGTTAGATGTATTGGAGGTGTTAATACAAAATATATGGAGGCTCATTGCGTCCCTAAATTAGTTACTTTCCAATGAGGCAAAGTATCTAATAACGTCCACTCTTTTTGCATTAACTCCCTTATGACTTTTTTTTTGTAAGTTTGATACGTGAGCGAAGCGAATATAAGAAATAATTCAAATATGTCTATGAGTTGAAACCATACTATGTAATTAAATATACTATCTCGTGACTTTTAAATTTGATCATAAAAATTTAATTCTACGAGACGTGTGTGTAGAATCAGATATATAGACACACTTGAGAATTGAGATGTTTTTCATTTTTCATTTTTCTATGGCTTATCGGAATTATTCATATGAAAACAAAGAAATATTCATAGAATTAGTGAGAACCTCGATAATTAACACCTTAATATAACGCACGTTTGTTATATATGTAGAGCTAGCCTGTCAGCATTATTAATTTTAAAATCAGCGCGAGATTTTTGTGCATGCTAGCATTCTGTTAATTATTACGTGAGAATGTCGTACGTTTGCATCTAATTACAATCGAGCATTTGACAAATAGCATTTCATGACAAGAGATGAGTTAAAAACAAGATTGATGTCTTGCCCGGAAGATATTGTTCTTGAGGTGCATAGGTGTAACCAAAATTCATGGGCTACCTCATCCTATCTATTAATTGTTTTGAATATTATGCAACGAGATAAGATAAGACTATAAACAATATCAGAAGATCGATCAATTTTTCAGCCAAATTTTAATACCTCTATGATTATACAGTAAGGTCTACATACGTGCAATCTCAGAAGATCGGTCGTGTTTTCAGCCACAGTTCCGTGGAGCTATATGATTTTATACAACGCTTCAGTGTTTGGTCAAATGGTACAAATATTAGAAGGAAAAAAAAAAAACTATTGGCTGATTATCGTTCATGTGTTCTCAGTCGAATATTTCATGTCTAAACTTCTCAATCTAACCGAAAACTACGGACAGATCTCGGTATGAAAATAGGGTTTCTTCCAAAAACAGTGACGATATGGTATGGCTTGACTCTGAACAAGGGTTCCCCTAATGACTGGTTAAACCATCCATACTTAGATTGTGTTGAACTTGCACATGTAAAATTAATCTTTTATACTAATGAATCTCACAGATAAGGTATTACGAGGAAATATTGCATATCCTCTTTATCACCACTTTAATCCGCTTCGAACATATAAACTTTAATGATAATCATAATTTGTCAACGGGTATGGGTTATAGTGATAATCATAAAAAATAACCAATGGATTTGGATATGTAATTATATTCCATTATGGGCCAAACGATGTAAATTATAATATAAATTTAACGTTTAGTTGTGGACGAAATCACGGAGTTATTCTTATAATTAACATGTATAATTGTACTTTTGTACTGTTTGTTTCCTATTTAATATTTCTATTATATTTCCAAAACACATGTGGATGACTTGATGGTTTTCATTGTATTTCAAGTAGTAGATTATATATATGAGTGACTTCGCATTAGAAAGAAAATATATGGGTGACTTTCCCATCGCTGTACTCCATCTCTCAATCAGATTGAAGAAAAGGGTCATGTTTTGATTTACGTTTGGATGCTAAATAAACCGACGAATAAGAATATATGAACGAGGCTTCGTTACAGATATCATATAAATTGTTTAAACTTCCATTTAATTCCACTCTATAATAACAGGCGAGAGGTGAAACCAACCATTGCACTTCATGATACATAATACACAGAAAGTAGTAATGCCAAGCAGTGCTTGTTATTTCGATTGCATGCTCGAACTGTATATATTAATTATAATAGTTGATGTAGAATTCACTCTTATAAACGCTATTACGTGTCACTGGATCAGACGTGATAATGTTCGCAACTCCACGCCCACGAGCATAGCGAAAAATGTCATTTTATTTTGTAGAGGATGAGTGTTTGCTGTGTGAGAGGATGAACGAATTTTTTAACAGATGAACGATACTTATTTTTCTTTCTATTTCAGATACAAGCACAAAAGGAAACCCCTTTTTCTTATTCTCTCCCTCACCCACTCTCTAAGGCACTTTGTGCCTTATCTCCCACTCACCAAACCCACGCACTCTCTCTTCTCTATATAATATTTTTTGGCTCACTCACCACTCCCATACATGCGTGTATATGCTTATTTATAATGCTAAACAATCACTACAAAACAAACAAAGAAAAGTCCAATTTGCTTTCTTTTTTTTCTTAGATCCGATCTTCATTAGTAGTGAAGTGGTCCCGGTATGAAGTGGTCCCGGTATGATGTGGATGTAAACGCTAAGTAGTAAACTGGTGACTGATATGTTGATCCTAATGTTGACTCAACATTACTCTCAACATATGAACGCACAGCGGAATAAACAGAATACTCAGCGATGAAAACGTAAAGACACGAGATATAAATTTTGTGCAGCAAGTTAGAAACTTGCTGCGTGCCTCATGGCGAAATTCCACTATAACGGTGGATTATAAAAACAACTATCAAGCGATAGTAAAATTCAAGCCTAGAAAACCTACGAATCTAAACGATTCTGCAAACTACGAATCTAACGATTCTGCAAACCTACAAAGTCCTAAGAAGACTTTTGCAAACGAATACTAGGCTAAAAAGATGCTCTCGTGACAAGTAAAACTCGCTCAGACTTGATATGTGCTTCGCTCATGATTTTCGCTCAATATGTCGCTCAAAAGCACTCCATGAAAGCTCTCAAATTTCTCGTCCAAAAGCACACATATGGCAGCTCGAAAATCCTTCTTTTATAGGCATTGGTTCATCCTTGAATAGGTAAAAGATCCTTTGAATATCTTCTAAAATATCTCCTTGAAGATCTCGTCCAACCATTGCACTTCATGATACATACTACACACAAAGTAGTAATGCCAAGCAGTGCTTGTTATTTCGATTGCATGCTCGAACTGTATATATTAATTATAATAGTTGATGTAGAATTCACTCTTATAAACGCTATTACGTGTCACTGGATCAGACGTGATAATGTTCTCAACTCCAAGCCCACGAGCACAGCGAAAAATCCCGTCCCACCCACAACTGGCAATTCAATATTTTGCTGCCCAAAGGGATATCTTCCCAGGACGCTGAGCGTACTTCCGTTATATATGCCAGCGGTGAAATAAAAATTTATATTAATAGCATATGAAGGTACTTTCAAATCAAATGTCACGGTCCCTTCCCACTTCATGGGAGTTATAATCTTGTCCAACTGTCACTTTATCAACCGTCACATTTATCACACCGAACATCGAAGGCGAAGTTGTTTAATAGAAGAATTAGCAACTTGAAAGACCGTTTTGTTCGCACCGCTCATTCGATCGTGGGCATAGACCGTAATCATTGACAACCTTGGGAGTCCTTGGCAAGCAGTTACAATTGGCTGAAAGCTGGGAATGAACGCTTGGGGTTCGATATCGAGATTGTGATCAGCAAGAGTAATGGAGGATGATCAAAGTAGTTGGTTTTATGTTATAAGTTCTTTGAGAAGTTAGTTTGTGTGATTAGGGTTTGGGACAAGGTATTGGGTCCGGCCCATATAGTGGGTGGCCCATTACATCATGTCCATGTATATAGTTATTATTACGTAAAAAAAAATATACAACACACGCACACGAGAACGAGCAGAAAGAGAGGAGAGGAAAGAGAAAGAAGAAGAAAGAAATAGAGGAAGAAGAAAAAGCTTAGATCCGGACGAACCGTTACCCCGATTTGATCGAAACTTTGGGAGGAATTCACCTCGGCGTGATCTACACTTCTACCATGTCAGATTAGTCGGTTCGTCACTTTTTGGATGGTAACTAGCTTCGACCTTTTCTTTGTATATCCGAGCTTGTAGCTCGACGTTCGTTGGTGTACCGAGTTTGTAACCCGAGGTTGCATGCTCTCTTGTCGGCGTAGTATTTTCAGTGTGTTTTGGGTTGTTGTTACATCGAGACGTTCTCGGGAGGTGTTGTCCGTTGTATCCGTCGAACTTGGTTATAGTGGACCGTTTCCTTGGATCGGGAGAGCGATCCCGTGGTTTTTCCCATTTTGGGTTTTCCACGTAAACGTTGGCGTGTTATTTTCGTTTTCGTCGTTAGTTGATTGCCGTTATTTTTGTTCGTGATTTCGACAACCCCAACAAAGTAGTATCAGAGAGTTGCGTTGTGGTGCCGTGTTCGAAGACATGGAGGGCAATTCTAATCGGATGGTTATGTTGAATGGCTCGAACTATCATATTTGGAAAGAAAAGCTGGAGGATCTTTTGTATGTGAAAGATTACTATTCGCCGGTGTTTGAGTTGGAAAAGCCGCAAGATAAAAGCGACAAGAAATGAGAATTGACCCATCGTCAGGATTGCGGCTTTATTCGACAGTGGGTCGACGATAACGTTCTCAACCACATAAGCGACGAGAAAAATGCAAGGACCTTATGGAGCAAGCTTGAGCAGTTATACGCTCTGAGAACAACAAGCTTTTTCTGATAAAGCAGATGATGAGTTTGAAGTATCAAGAAGGGAGCAACATGTCTGATCACTTGAATATATTCCAAGGAATTGTTAATCAGCTAGCTGGAATGGGAATCAAGTTCGACGATGAAGTACAGGGTTTGTGGCTTTTTGGTACATTGCCAGACTCATGGGAGACATCAAGGACGTCATTGTCTAATTCTGCTCAAATGGAATTTGTTTGATGGAATTGGTTAAAAGCAGCGTGCTAAACGAAGAGATGAAAAGAAAGTCGTAGGGTTCATGCAGGCCGATGTCCTAGTCACAGAGAATAGGGGGAGAAGCAAGAGTCGAGGTCCAGAGGTCCAGGTTATCGAAGCAGAAGTAAGAGCAAGTCTGGGAAGTATGCTAGCATCGAGTGTAATTATTGTGGCAAGAAGGGACACATTAAAAGAGTTTGTCGAAAGTTCCTGAGAAAGAACAAGAATGCGAAGAGTCAAGATCATCAGACGACAGATGCTGATAAGGTTGACAAGGTAAACGTAGTCACAACAGATTTCTTTGTTGTGCACGACGACGATGCTGTTAATCTAGCTAGTCATGAGACTATTTGGATGATCGATAACGGTGCTATGATACATGCTACATCGCGACGAGATTTCTTTACATCATATACATTTGGTGATTTTGGACGAGTTATTATGGGAGACGATGGTATTGCTAGAGCCATCGGTATTGGAGACGTGCGCTTGCAAACGGAGAACGGCAGTATATTGATTGTGAAGGCCGTGAAGCATGTTCCAGAGCTTCGTATGAGTTTGGCATAATAGAGGTGTTGTATGTTTTTTTTCTCGTGTGCGTGTGTGTTGTATGTTTTATTTACATAATAATAACTATATACATGGACATGGGCCAGCCCAACTATGGGTCGGACCCAATAAACTCCCCTCCGGTTCATACGGTGGGCTCAAGCAAGCATGCTTTCTGCCGACAGGTCTTGAGCTTCTCCTTCGGCAAAATCTTCGTCAACATATCTGATCCGTACTAGTATGTACCTTTACCGATACAACTGCTTTGACTCAAGCATATCTCGAACTTGATTCCCATTCCAGCTAGCTGATTAACAATTCCTTGGAATATATTCAAGTGATCAGACATGTTGCTCCCTTCTTGATACTTCAAACTCATCATCTGCTTTATCAGAAAAAGCTTGTTGTTCTCAGTCTTTCGAGCGTATAACTGCTCAAGCTTGCTCCATAAGGTCCTTGCATGTTTCTCGTCGCTTATGTGGTTGAGAACGTTATCGTCGACCCACTGTCGAATAAAGCCGCAAACCTGACGATGGATCAATTCCCATTCCTTGTCGCTTTTATCTTGCGGCTTCTCCAACTCAAAACACCGGCGAATAGTAATCTTTCACATACAAAATATCCTACATCTTTACTTTCCAAATATGGTAGTTCGAGTCGTTCAACATAACCATCCGACTAGAATTGCCCTCCATGACTTCGAACACGGCACCGCAACAGAACTCTCTGATACCACTTTGTTGGGGTTGTCGAAATCACGAACAAAAAATAACGGCAATCAACTAATGACAAAAATGAAAATAACACGCCAACTTTGTTGGGATTGCTCTCCTGATCCAAGGAAACAATCCACTATAACCAAGTTCGACGGATACAACGGATAGCACCTCCCGAGAGCGTCTCGAGGTAACAACAACCCCAACACACCGAGAATACTACGCCGACGAGAGAGCACGCAATCTCGAGTTACAAAGTCGGTACACCAACAAACGTCGAGCTACAAGCTAGGGTATACAAAGAAAAGGTCGAAGCTAGTTATCACCCAAAAAGTGACGAACCGACTAATCTGACACGGTAGATGTGTAGATCACGCCGAGGTGAATCTCCTCCCGAAGTTTCGATCAAATCGGGGTAACGGGTCATCCGGATCTTAGCTTTTTCTTCTTCCTCGTTTTCTTTCTTCTTCTTTCTCTTTTCTCTCCTCCTCTCTTTGTGCTCGTTCTCGTGTGCATGTGTGTTGTATGTTTTTTTTTACATAATAATAACTATATACATGGACATGGGCCATCCCAACTATGGCCGGACCCAATACAAGGGTGGGATTAAATATCGTTTTGGATGCGAGGGATAGTCATTAGTGTATTGGCAACTTATGTTATATGATGTTTATTTTATAAATAGGCACCCACATATGTAGATACATAGGTTAGTGTGGGAATATATAATGCCGCCTTAATTGAGGTGTTATTACAAGTTGACTTTCATTTTCATTTTTGTATAATTTATGGTAGAAAAGTACGAATCCGTTACAATTAGTATCCGCTATGGTGGTTAATGTGCAGCTCGGCTCTGATATAAAATTATTCAACTATATCACATATACATATTGGAGGTGTTTATATTTTTTTTAAACTAAAGATATAATTAAATAAGAAGGTCACTAAATAAATTTTGCCCCCTATGGTTTTTTTTTGGGAACTTTTGCCCCCCTAAGTTAATTACTTCAAAATGCGGCAAAAGTATATCGATCTGATGTCCTAGTGTTAGGATCGGTTACGTGTTTAGAGGAGGGGGGAGGGGATGAATAAAGACTTGTTATTTTTTGATATTTAACAAGTTAAGGTTAGATACCGGTGCTTGATATTTGTGTAAGTGACTTGTGCGGAAGCACACCGGTCGGTTTTGAACCAGGACCGGATGGAGGATGTGATGTGCGTGTGTGTGTTTGCAAGAGGCACAATTGGTTCTGGAAGTTCGGAGTAAAAATCTCCTACGTCTCCCTTCTTCCCCACGAGGAACGCACCACTAGAAGACTTGGTTTTACAACCCCTGTTGCACAACCTTCTTAGTTAGACTAACACACTATAACTCACTCAGCTATACTCTGCTAACTAAACTCCTAGACACCACTTAGACAGCTTTTTGCAGTCCGTCTACTTTCAAGAGCTTTTTACAGTCCCTTGAGAACACCTTACTGATTATCCGAAACCAGCCGAATACAGTGAGAGAGGTAGCACCTATTTTACTTGTTTCCTCTGTGAGCTCTTTTTCTTAATCTGTTCGTTCTGTTTTTCTCTCGTAAGGTACTATCCTTTCAGCTTGTCTTCCCTCGTATTTATAGTTGAGATTTGAGGTTGTAGCCGTTGTGGAATACGACTGTATATCGAATAGTGCATTAATTGACTTTGCTCAAAATGGGTATGTCCGGTCTTCATAGCAGTCGCCCTGTGCATTTTACTTATTCCTTATTTGGCTTGGTTAGACTTTAACTTGGCTTTATCTGTCAGTATTGCATTGACCACTTGCCAGAAGTCTTCAATTTGTCTTCCCTCATCTTTATTTGAGCTCTGTCTAGCGTGGGACATTCAGTCCTAGTGATCCGGTCTTCAGCCTTGCTTCAATATCCAGTCTTGATCCGGTTTCTATTTTACGTGGTTATATTGTGTTTCCGGTTTCTCTTATGTTTATCCGATAATCTTAGTTTAGTTCAATCACCAAAACTATTAATCTCAATTGATTTAATTCATGATTCCTAGCACCTAGCTTTATGTATATGAGTTGAATATTAATTAACTGGTATTAATTCCTAACTTTAAATATGAAAAGTAAATTGAATATTAAATCATATTATTAATATGACTTAATAAGTGGTCACTATCGTATCCACGAGCACAATCGAAACATTTCCTTCCCACCAAAACAATGGATACTCAAATGAAATCTTGAGCAAATAGGGCATCTTCAATAAGCAGTGACGGTTTGCTTGGAGAATGAGATGAAACTGAATAAAATTTAATATCAGATTTTTTTTTTACATATTTCAGAAATTTGTTTGTGTGGTTTCGGACAAAGAAATAATTTTTTATGTTAACAACTATTGTCTTAAGCTGACTTTATTATTAGTAGAATGGTTTTGATTTACGCTTTGATGCATGTGTAACTGAAAAACAAGGAAGAATTAGATTAGACTCCGGTTAAATATATCATATTATTTGTTTCAAAACATGCAATTATTCCACTTTATGATAAACAAGCGAGATGTGAACCAACCATGCACCATGAATACATACACAAACAAGCAACAGTAATACCAAGCAGTGGTGCTTATTGTCATACGCTTCCATGCTTGAAACTATATATTATGCCCACGTGCGGCTGATTATTATATATTAATTATAATAGCTAATATAAATATCACCCCTAAAAACCCTATTTCCAGTCACTGTATCCAACATGATGGTGTTCGCAACAGCATGCCCGCGAGCGCAGCGAAAAATTCCCGTCTCGCCCACAACTGACAATTCGCTATTTGGCTGTAAAACGGGATCTCTGCCCAGTATACTTATCGTACTTCCGTTAAATTTACCCACCGTGAGATAAATATTAATAACCAGTGACAATACATATTCTCTTAAATCTGAAGTTGTCGCGGGCCCTTGAGCCCTTCCCACTTCTGGGGAGTTGTAGTCTGGCCCAGCCGTCACTTTATCATCTGATACATATATCACACCGAACATCGAAGGCGAAGTTGCACTGATGGAAGAATTAGCGACTGCCTAGTCTGTTTGGTTCACACCGTTCAATATATCGTGGACATAGACTGTAAATCTTGGATGGCTTTGGAAATCCTGGGCAAGCGGTTAGAATTGGGGACACAGAAAGCTGGGAATAAACGCTTGGGATCGATGTCGAAATGGTGATATCAGCAAGAGTATGAGAGAGAGGATGGTTGAAGTATGTTTAGCCATTGCTAAAAAAAGTAGTTAGTTTTAATTATTGGGATGATATTCCTATTGAGAAGTTTGTTTGTGTGTGATTAGGGTTTAGGACAAGGGTGGGGTTATATAGGGTTTTGGATGCAAGAGAAGATTACTATTACTCTAGAAAACTTGTATTGTAATGACGTTGTTTAAAATAGGCATGCACATATGTAGGTATAGGTAGCTTGGCGATAAGATAATAATGCAACCTAAATTGAGGGTATTGATGCGTTTGTAAGCTGACTTTTTTCGTATAAACTTAGGATGTATATTGGATGTACAAATCCATTAGAATTAGTTTTACGGTCCGAATCTGTTATTTTTAATTTAAATATATGAAACTATAGAGGTTACTCAAGAAATTTTGTTCCCCTAAATTTATTTCTTCTTCCTAGTGAGGAGCTTTTGACAACTAACATTCATGACAAGACGAGTTGAGAAAGCTTGATGTTTTTGCCCAAAAGAGATTATATATCTCGAGGTTCATAGTTATGTAACTAAATTTCGTGGTCTACCTAGCGCACCCTATCATTAACTGATTTGAATATTTTGCGAGGAGATGTCTATGCACACAACCTCAGAACATCGATCACGTTTTACGGCCACGATATTTATGCGCTTCAGATTAAGAAAAATATATGTTTTGATTTACATTTTGATGCATAAATAAACGGAAAAAGAAGAAACAAATGTATCAAGATATCATATCAAGATAGTTTTTGTTTAGTTTCAAAACATGCATTTATTCGCTTTATTATAACAAGAGAACATACTGAACCAACCAATGCACCATGATACACAAACAATACCGTATGGTGATTATTTTACGCTTGGCATGCTTTAAACTAAAGGCATATTATCTTACACAATAGCTGATATACATCAATTATAATAATCAATATAGAAATCATTCTTAAAAACGGTGTTAAGTGTCGCGGATTCGTCGCTACGGTGTTGTCAACTACACGTCCACGAGCACAGCGAAAAATTCCTGTCCCGCCCACAACAGGCATTTCGCGATTTTGCTGTGCAAATACGGGATTTCTTCCCAGGATAATGAGCGTACTTCCATTATATTTACCCACAGTGAAATAAAAAATACAATTCATTTCCAATGAATATACTCCTAATTAATCAGAAGTTGTCGTGGTCCCTTGAGCTCTTCCCACTTCTTGCGAGTTATAGTCGGGCCCCGCTGTAATTTTATCATCTATTACAATTTACAAATATCGCGCCGAACATCGAAGGCGAAGTATCTGTGATGGAAGAATTAGCAACTAGAAGGTTCACACTGCCCAACTGGTTTTGGACATAAACTGTAATCTTGGATGATTTTGGGATTCCTGGGCAAGCTGTTAGAAATGGGGACACTGAGAGCTGGGAATAAATGTTTGGGATCAATATCGAGATGGTGATCAATAATATGATTGAAGCAGATTTATTAGCCATTGCTACTCAAGGGTGGGGTTATATCGCTTCGGATTGTCTGTGCCACAACGGTGTTCCACCTCTGTGTTCCACCAACCATTTTCCGACAAGTGTTAAACTCAGTTGATCAACTGTACACTTGTCGCAATTCGGTTGGTGGAACACCAGATTGGAACACCAATATGAAGAGAGGATCCAATCTAGGGTTATATATAGGGTGTTTTTGGATGCAGAGAAAATCATTAATGTGTTGATGTGTTGGCAACTTCTCTTATGATGACGTTATTCATCATAAATTCGGCCATGCAGATATGTAGATATATAGGTAGTTTGGCGAGATATAATTACATCTAAATTGAGGGGTCATATACTCTAACTTATGTATATTCGATGTAGAAATTTATCTAATACGAAACCCTATACAATTGGTATATACGGCCCGAGTCTGTTTTATGAATAACCAGTAACCACCAATGGTATGGGTTGTGAATGTGCATTTCGGTTCTCGAGCAAAGATCGCCTATAGAGATATATTGGACGTGTTTATACTTTTTCATTTTGATTATTAAACAAATATTAAATTAAATATATATAGATGAAGGTCTCACTCGAGAAAGTTTGCTCCCTTAACGGATTACTTGTTAATGAGGCAAACAACATCTGATGTCCGCGCTTTCTGCATTAACTCTTATAGGTCTATGAGTTGAATATTGAATCTTATAATTAAGTGTGTTTGTTGGTTGGGGTATTAAAGGAGGATTAGAGGGGTTAGGAATAATTAATGTAGCGTTTGGTAGGAGGGTTTATTTAAAGGTGTAGTTAAGACCCACTTAATACCTATTAAGTATTAGCTAAAAGCTACATCTCCCCCTATCTTTAGCTAATCCCGGACATTTAAGACAAAATTACTCTTTATTTATTAAATATTCAATTCAAAATACATCCAAAATCATCTACCAAATCCATCCGAGATCAATATTTACATTCATCAACCAAACACCTTAAAAAGCATACCCTCCTTTATTTAAACCCAACTGAAGTAAATTCAATATTAAGTCACACATTATGAATATGACGTTTTGTCGTCACTTGATTCCTCCACACTTAGAGAATGTGATTAAACTTGGAAAATAGAATTAGTCTTTATTATAATATTTTGGACCTCAAAATTACGTGTGTTATCATATTGGATTTGGTGTTATGTAGAATTCCAATCTTCAAGCTACTGCATATAGGGTGGTGTTATTAAATAATAATGATCGTATTGTTGTCAGTTTATCATCGGCTGCATCTATCACTATCAGAGCAAAGTTCGAAAGTGAAGCAGGCGTGTAATCGAAGATTGAAGAAGTGAGAAGTAATCCTCTAACTCCAACTTTAAACAACTTTGATACGGACATAAATTAGGGCAGGCTAAAAAGAGGAATTAAGGAAATAATTAAGCTTATGATAATTATTAAAAGAACTTAGTAAAGAATATGAGTTTCCTTGAAAAATACAGAGTTAGAATATGAAGGGAGACTTTTAGGGACCTCGGACGGGTTTTAGGGACCTCCAACACACTTTAGGGAGCTAACAACAGGAATAACGGTTTTAGGGACCTCCAAGAGACTTTAGGGACCTAACGCCCATACTAGGGAACTATTTTGGGACCTATTATGCTAAGCAGGTCCTGTAGTTCTGAGGAAGCGTCGTGAGGAAGCTTCACCAAACGGTCAGAAGTCTGAAAGGACGTCTAACACCACTGAAAGGCTGTTCTGACAGAACCTGTCCCATCCACCTGTTGTACCTGACAGCGCAGAGCCAAGTCCCATCTCCAGCCGCCTGACATCCCTGACAGCACAGAAGCTGTAACTGCTGCAGGAGTGACCTCTGGCAGACGGCCTGCCATTCTGTAGCATCACGGTGTCCAGGAGGTCATATCAGTAGGAATCTGGGCAATATCCAGGAGCCAGGGACGTACCTCCAGGCAATATCCAGAAGCTCCTATAAAAGCCAACACTTGGCCATTTTCACGAGAATAACCATTCTTAACATGAACCACTTCATATTTTCTCTCTCTTAGCATAGTAAACAGTTTCTTTCAAGTCCTTATTATTTACGAGCGAAAGTAAGGTTATTTGAGTGTGTAATCCGTCCAAGTATAGTGAAAACAGTTCCTGAGCGCCCGTGGACGTAGGATCTGCAAAGATCCGAACCACGTACATCTTGTGTCATTTCTGTTACGTCCCAATACGTCCATGTATGTCCCATCACGTCCCAATACGTCCCTTTATGTCCCAGCACGTCCCAAACAGATCACAAACACATCCCTACGTCCCAGATACGCCCCAAACACATCCCCTTCATTTTCCTTACCAATAAGCACCTTACGCACGCCCTACAACTTTGTAATAATCAATTCTCCGGCTATATAAATTTTCCCGAACCACATATAAATTCTTTTGATTGGGATTGCCCCATATCAAATGGCGCCGTCTGTGGGAAAATTCAGAGTTGAAGGCGTGAGTGATTTTGCCTATATTGTGCGAAGTTGTGCTTAACCGTTCTTCTTTCTTTTCTTTATGGGACGAAACGAAACACCCAAAAGATAGTCGAAGTCAGAAGTGAATCGCGGAGGAGGACCTCCAGAAACTGCCAAACGTGTTGAGAAACGGTCAGGACCTAAAATACAGGCCAAGAGATGATGAAGACGAGCAAGAGGGTACAAATAAGTCTTCAAGGGATCTCAGAACATCCAGGCGGACCTCCACGAGTCCCGCTAGTGATCCACCCGAAAAAGCGAAAGGGGATGGAAGCTCCAGAAGAAGGGAGCTGAGCCACGGTCGAAAAAAAAAAGGGAAAACAGCTCTTGGCAAAAAAGGAAGGGAGCTGCAAGACCAACTTGCGGACCTCAAACAGGTTACGTCCAAAACGCCGATGAAACAAGCAATATGGGGAGTCAAGCTCTCCGAATCCATATACTGTGCGGTCCCAGGATGAGAAGCAAGTCGTCATGCAAAGAAGGATAGAGATGTAAAAACCCATGGACGAAGGAAGCCAACGCCACGACCTCACCACAGGGAACTCTGGGGATCTACGCCAAGAACCCCAAGAAGATTCGCACCACTATGCAAATCCAAAAGAAATTGACATCAGCTCGAGGGACCTCCTATGATGAGGAGGACCTTAGCCAGAATTCCAGGACCCTCTAAATTTCGTTTTCACTTATATACTATGATAAAATGACGACCATACTAACAACTGTTGTCATTTGAAGGAGTTAGAGGCCCAGCCCATCAATGGCGTACGAAAGTCAGAAGGACCTCAAAGTCCAGTTCCGCGCTGGCAGAAGGCTTAAAAAATCCAGCTCCGCGCTGGTAAAAAGACCCGGAGCTCTAAGTTTGAGACCTTTCTAGCTCCTCGCTAGCACGCGAAACTCCGCGGAACTTAGAAGGAATCTCCATGCTGACATCCGAATATTCGCGGGAGATACAAGCCAAGCTCCTCGCCAGCACACGAAGGTCCGTGGACCTAGAAGTCAGCTCCGTGCCGACGCTTGAAGATCAATAGGAGATAACAGCCCAGAACCCTGACGGCACATGAAAATTCGCGGAAGGCATCCCGCGTTGATAAGGCTCTTCGTCGGGAGACCAGGGCCCTCTAACTCACATTCCCATTTATATTATCAATACCTTAATAAGTGCATACATCATGCTAACAACTGCTATCATTTGAAGGGTGAAATCGAAGGACCTATCATAGCAGAGCATCTGAGGAAGTCCTTTGGCCGTGACCTCAACCAAGTTCAGGAGGTGGCCAAGAAGGAGCCTGGGGGATCTGTGGCGATTAGAGGCAGACAACCCCACCTCCTCTGGGCCAGCTCCATTTAAGGCTCAGCCCCAAGCCGAGCTCTGCGCTGGCAAGGATCCGCAGGACCTCCAATCCCAGTTCCACGTTGGTAAGGTCCGTAGAAAATCAAGCCGTGCTCCGTGCTGGCACAAAGACCCGAAGCTCCTCATCCGGGATCTCCCAGCTTCGCTCTGGCAAGAAGCCCCGAAGCTCCGCATTCAGAACCTCCCAGCTTCGCGCTGGCAGGAAGATCCGGAGCTCCGACTGCGGGACCTATAAAAGTTCAGCTCCACGCTGGCAGAAGACCTAAAGGTCCAGCTCCATGCTGGAATAAAGGCAAAAGTGCCCGGCTCCGCGCTGGCATATGAAGCTCCGCGGGAGGTCAAAGCTCAGCTCAGTACTGGCGTACGAGGACCTCCATGCACGCATTAGCATGGAGCTGTCGAGATCCCTCCTTAGGGTCCTACGGAACTTCCACCGTGACGCAACAACATGGTGGAAATCCTGACATTAGCCAGGAGACATCCCACGATAAGAAGGCTCTTAGCCGAAACTCCGAGACCCTCTAAACCTCATTTTCATTTATCATTACCATACTAAATATATGCATCCTACTAACAACTACGATCATTTGAAGGATGAATCGGAGGGCTCACCCTAATGGGATGTCCGAGGACGTTCATTGGCCATAGCCTCGACTAAGGTCTGAAGGCAGTCGAGAGGGAAACCGGGGCATCTATGCCAACTGAATGCAGATAACCCCCGCCTCCTCTAGACATGTGCCACTCCATTTAAGGCTCGCATCTCTATCATAGTAGGAGCTCCAGGACAGGAGAATTCCAACTTCCAATAGAGCCCGAGATGGTACACTTATTCAGTCGAAGGTCCGGACCTCCGGAGATCTGGAGCCAGGGACCTCCGCATTACCGAGGAGAAAGGAGCTCCATTACTTCAAATTCCCAGGCCTCCAACAAAGAGCCCGAAAAGCGAGCTGGCGCTATAACCACGCACTAAGCGAGCTGGCGCTATATCCACGCACTAAGCGAGCTGGCGCTATATCCACGCATTTAAGCGAGCGGGCGCTATAACCACGCAATTTAAGCGAGCGGGCGCTATAACCACGCATTTAAGCGAAGCTGGCGCTATAACCACGCATTTAAGCGAAGCTGGCGCTATAACCAGGGTAAACTAATGATGTCCCTAAGGAAATACCGCCTTGTCGGAATAAAATATTTTATTATACAATAAACGGTGCACCGTATAATATAATCGATGCCAAAGGTCGACGGACCTGCGGTGTACAGGACGCCAAAGATAATATATCTGCGGTGTGATATGATGCCAAAGGTCGACGGACCTGCGGTGTACAGGACGTCAAAGATAATCTATCTGCGATGTGAATGATGCCCATAAGGGTGTACAAGATGCCGCCGCTGACGGGCTGCGGTGTACAGGACATCAAAGGCTCTCAGTAAGCCTGCGACGTGAATGGTACCGAAGCGAAGCTGGCACTATAACCAGGGTAAACAAATGAATGGGGATCCCCGGAATTAAAATTTTATTGACCTAAGGGTCTACACAAATACTGAAATCGCTAAGGACATAGAGAGCCTAGCGCAAATGACACCTGAGGACAATGACGACGGTCATTGCAACCCAGGCGTGAATTCGTACTTGGCTTACGAATTACTAAGCGAGCTGGCGCTATAACCATGCCATGATAATGATGTTCCCAGGAACATCCATCAGGTCCCATGCAAAGCACAAAAACATGAAATACAGGAGAAAGGGAACTCCGGTGAAACATGCAAACATGGGGAGTTAAGCTCCCCACACTATTATGTCCCAAAAGGAAAAAATGAAAAAGTATTTTTTACAGGCTATCACCATGACGGAAAAGGAGAAGTCTATACAAATAGGATGTCCCAGGATCTAGGAGAAACGTACAGGAGGATCTGGGGATCTCCTTCAAAATGCAAGGAACCAAAAAATGAAGATCCTCGGAGGCCTACAGATCTCCGTGGAAGCATCCGAGAAAAGGAAGGTCCCGAAGAGCATACACGGCCTCAGTTCCCGAGGACCCAGCACTGAAACCACCCATGAAATAGTGTTGCATCAGGGGCCCGAAATCCTTCAAAGAGAGAAAGTCCTTCAAATAGAAGATGGTGCTGGCAAAGGCGAATACATTCAGCCTCCGCATCCACCAAGTGGGCAGCCACATGCACCTCCATCATGCGCACGAAATTGGCATCCCACTCTTCCTAGCGAAGGAGCTCCAGAACTCCTCCTCGCACTATTTCATAAGAGCTGCATTTTCGTCCTTATTTCTCTAGGGAGCTCCGCAGTTTCCTCTTATGCTGCTCTACTAACTCTGTCTGGTTAGTTATCTTCAGGTCCTGAATTGAAGACGTTACGGACAGTCCGAAAGCTACGTTCCACCACCTAAGAAGAAACCTCGGAGAGATAGCCCTCTGATCATCTGGGAGCACCCAACAGCTTAGCAGGCTCATCTGTTCATGTCTGTTCAAATGGTCCGCAGAAGCAGGGAGCTCACACACTGAAGTCCCTATAGGCCCCATAAGAGGCTCAGCACCTACGCCTCGGGGGAGGAAGGACATAACTTCTTTTTTGCTTTTCCTTCTGACCCTTTGAGTGAAGTTATTTTTCTTCTAACACCAGGGACATGGGCAGTAATAGGAACTTCTTGAGCTCCCTAACAGAGAGGAACCGCCGGGGACATACTCCGTCCCTTCAGAAGAACGAATCTCCTCGCGAACGTCCCTAGCCACCAGGACATAAAGGAGAAGAGCTACAGAGGGTGCGCTGGCTTGGGGAGTCGGTCAACATAGCCCACCATGAGGACGTCCTACCC
The DNA here is from genome assembly GCA_027422505.1 of Craterostigma plantagineum. Taxonomy (NCBI): domain Eukaryota; kingdom Viridiplantae; phylum Streptophyta; class Magnoliopsida; order Lamiales; family Linderniaceae; genus Craterostigma; species Craterostigma plantagineum. The sequence continues at coordinate 24,868,298 of JAPQWV010000003.1, read as the reverse complement.
CTGCGTCAGGAACCCAAGACACGTGACCAAAAAGCAGTAGTTCCGCGACAAAAAAGAAAAAATAAAGGGAAATGCGCCTTTCCAAAGACAAGAATAAAGGTTTTTCGGTAAGGGAGGTATGACCTACTATCCCTTATTTTACTTATGGCCTGCCTTACAATTTTTACTCTAATTCACTTTTGTCCCAAAAGACAAATTAGAGTAGGGGAGTGGTTGATACGGACATAAATTAGGGCAGGCTAAAAAGAGGAATTAAGGAAATAATTAAGCTTATGATAATTATTAAAAGAACTTAGTAAAGAATATGAGTTTCCTTGAAAAATACAGAGTTAGAATATGAAGGGAGACTTTTAGGGACCTCGGACGGGTTTTAGGGACCTCCAACACACTTTAGGGAGCTAACAACAGGAATAACGGTTTTAGGGACCTCCAAGAGACTTTAGGGACCTAACGCCCATACTAGGGAACTATTTTGGGACCTATTATGCTAAGCAGGTCCTGTAGTTCTGAGGAAGCGTCGTGAGGAAGCTTCACCAAACGGTCAGAAGTCTGAAAGGACGTCTAACACCACTGAAAGGCTGTTCTGACAGAACCTGTCCCATCCACCTGTTGTACCTGACAGCGCAGAGCCAAGTCCCATCTCCAGCCGCCTGACATCCCTGACAGCACAGAAGCTGTAACTGCTGCAGGAGTGACCTCTGGCAGACGGCCTGCCATTCTGTAGCATCACGGTGTCCCAGGAGGTCATATCAGTAGGAATCTGGGCAATATCCAGGAGCCAGGGACGTACCTCCAGGCAATATCCAGAAGCTCCTATAAAAGCCAACACTTGGCCATTTTCACGAGAATAACCATTCTTAACATGAACCACTTCATATTTTCTCTCTCTTAGCATAGTAAACAGTTTCTTTCAAGTCCTTATTATTTACGAGCGAAAGTAAGGTTATTTGAGTGTGTAATCCGTCCAAGTATAGTGAAAACAGTTCCTGAGCGCCCGTGGACGTAGGATCTGCAAAGATCCGAACCACGTACATCTTGTGTCATTTCTGTTACGTCCCAATACGTCCATGTATGTCCCATCACGTCCCAATACGTCCCTTTATGTCCCAGCACGTCCCAAACAGATCACAAACACATCCCTACGTCCCAGATACGCCCCAAACACATCCCCTTCATTTTCCTTACCAATAAGCACCTTACGCACGCCCTACAACTTTGTAATAATCAATTCTCCGGCTATATAAATTTTCCCGAACCACATATAAATTCTTTTGATTGGGATTGCCCCATATCAAACTTGATGGTTCATTTCCAAGTAGACTATATGGACTTCGCCATTTTCGCTGTATTTCTGTTGAGAATTCGGCGTCCAAAGATTCGTAACTCAATTAGCTATCGATTGTTTGCGTTCAACGTATCAAGATTCACGATCTTGATTGTGTAAAGAATCGAAAATCGCAGCTAAATAAAACCAGAATAACTCACAGAAATACGTGGTTCTCGATTTTCGACCTACTCCACGGACCAACCAAAGCTCTTTCTTCCAAACCACGAATTGGGATTACAAGTGGTACCTTATTCACCAATTCTCTAGTTTACATCAAACCCTAACTCTAACTATATCGAAAGATAAGATCGCTCGAAGTTGCCTACTTCACACTGCAAATCTGCTATTTAAAGAGCTGAGCAGAATAACGGCTTCAGCTTCTGCTTTCTTTTCGTACGCGCGCTGCACCTTACTAATAAAAGCGTGGTAACACTTTTACTAGTTATAAACCATTCATTCTCAGCCTTTAGATCTTCATCTCTCCATATCAACGGCCCACATTCCAACTGACGAAATAATATGGCTTCATCACAGTCTTCTTCAGCTCTTCATAACGATCTTTCATCATCTTCATTCTTGAGCTCATCTGAGACAGATTTGTGACTTTATTCTCAACAAATTCATCACTCAATCAGATTGAAAAAAAGGTCGTCATGTTTCATTTACATTTTGTTTGATGCATAAATGAACTGAAATCAACGAGGCGTCCATTTAAATAAATCATATCAACTGTTCCAAAACATACATATATTCCAATTCACTAAGCAAGAGAAAACAACCATGCACCGTGATACATACAATACATACACAAGTACTGTAAATACCAAGCGGTGTTTATTATATTGACCATATATATTAGGCATACATGAGCTTATTGTATATTATTGAGAATAGTTAATATAAAAATCCATCTTAAAAACGGTGTTACGTGTCGCTGGATCCGTCGTGATGATGTTCATAACTGCACGCCCGCGAGCACATCGAAAAATTCCTGCCCCGCCCACAACTGCCACTTCGCTGTTTTGCTGCCCAAAGGGATATCTTCCCAGGACACTGATCGTACTTCCATTATAGATACCCACCGTGAAATATATATTAACATTCAAAAGAACTGCAGTTACTCTTAAATCACAAATTGTAACGGTCCCTTGAGCTCTTCCCACTTCGGGGGAGTTATAGTCTGGCCCAGACGTCACTTTATCATCTGCTACATATATTACGCCAAACATTGAAGCCGAAGTTGCAGTGATGGAAGAACTAGCCACTGGAAAATCGGTTTGGTTCACACCATTCAATATATCGTGGACATAAACTGTAAGCATGGCTGCTTTAGGGATTACTGGGCAAGCGGTTAAAATCGGGGACACGGAGAGCTGGGAAAGAACGCTTGGCATTGATATCGAGATTGTGATCAGCAAGAGTATGAGAGAGAGGATGATCGAATTAGGTTTGTTAGCCATTGGAGATCAAAAGTGGTGTTAGTTTTAATTATTATGGGATGATGATGTTCTTGAGAAGTTTGTTTGTGTGATTAGGGTTTGGGACAAGGGTGGGGTCATATAGGGTGTTGAATGCAAGAGAAGATCGTCATTGTATTGACAACTTGTGTTGCGTTGCGATGACGTTTTTTATAAATAGGAATATAATAGATATATTGATGACGTTATAGATGTATAGGTATGATGACGTTATTTGTAAATATACCAACGCATATTAGTTGGGTGATACATTGATGCAACCTAAGTTGAGGGGGTTTTAAGCTGACTTTCGCTTTTCCTGTTCGTATAAAAATACGAACCTGTTAGTATACGGTCCTAATACAGTAAAACCTCTATAACTTAATACTCTATAAATTAATACACTCTCTAAAATAATACTCCCTCCGTCCCGGTAATTTTATCACATAAGTTGCCGGGCACGTAAATTAAGGTGGCATTATTATAATAATATAGTACAATGAAAAGGTAATAAAGAGTATATTTTGACACGTCTTTTAAGAATATTTAATATTATTATATTGATTGTTTGTGATAGTTTTTTTGCTAAATAAGGAAAGGTGATAAAATTAGTGGGACGCCCGAAATGGCAAAATGTGATAAAATTAGTGGGACGGAGGGAGTAAAATCTTTCAGTCCCGACTTGGGCCTTTGTAAAAAATCATCAAATTCGATAAGATAATAATATAATAATTTTTCGGAAAATCCCTTTATAGATATTAGGTCCCATTAAACTCTAAATTAATACTTCATAAAAATTGCAATTATAAATTATGGTAATTTGCTAAAATAAGAATCTATTTGTTACTAGGTTTTCGTAAATTTTAATCTAGTCGCCATTTTGTGTCGTTTAATATCTCACCCTTCTGAAAGTTGGCTGAACGATACTCCAATGATATCCTGAGAGCATTTGATATTGTACTTAGACTAATTTCCGAACGCTATTTTTCATTAATTCACACTTTTAAATTATTTTGAGTACATGAATAAAATTAATGAAACATATTTGAAGTCATTTATCGTCAATACATTCTAAATTTGTTGAATTGAAAGAGTCTCTCTTTTAATTAATAAAATATTAATTTATCGATATATTAATATCTCTCTAAATTAATAAATATTCATGCTCCCAATGTTATTAATTATAGAGGTTTTACTACGATTAACTAACGGCTAAAGGTGTAGGGTTGTTAATGTGAGGTTCTGATCTGTCATAAAACGGTTAGAGTAAATATCTATCACATATAGATATTGGAGGTTTTTATCTGTTTTAATCTTTAATTAATGGACATTTTTAAATTAAATATATATATGAAGATCACTCTCCCCAAAATTTAATTGCTTCACCAAAGGGGCAAAGTATTGTGATGTCCACGCTTTTTTCATTGTCTCATATAGTATGTCTATGAGTTGAATATTAACTGAATCGTATATTGATATTAATTCGAGAGTTTAAAAACGAAAGTGTAAATTCAATATTAAATCATATTATTAATTACGACGGTTTAATATTATGGTGACCTCGATGCCATCAAAAGAATAGTATGTATCATCACATGGGTTTGAAAAAAGTCCAAGAATGCATAGAAGAAATAAGAACGGGAGGACTCTTGTGTGTCGGCTTTATTAGTTTGTCAAATGTGTGCGCGCACATATGACTTGGACTAAGTATGTTTACACACAAACGATCGATGGAAAGCTTATTTCTCCAATCATTTATATATCTAACTTATTTCTCCTAGCGGTATAACTACTTTTGTATCACGACAGTGTACGAGTCTGTAATCACTTCACATAATATGAAGTTCTACCCTCCGACCCGTGGACGTAGGTCATTCTGACCGAACCACGCTCGTGTTCACTGTCCAAATTTATTTTTCATCTCTTTTAATTATTATCGTAATTTTTCGGACAAATAATTATTGGGGCTTTCCGCACATCCTAACAAATTGGTATCAGAGCCAATCCGATTTATTTTTTAGCCACCATGACGATAACAAAATTGACAATTGAAAAGTTTGACAGAAATGTCAACTTTGCAATGTGAGTCTCAATATGAAGGCCATACTCATTCAAGACGGTTGTGAGATGGCGCTTGAAGGCGCAAAGAAGAAACCAACCGAATTGAAGGACGATCAATTTAATGAATTGGAAAAGAAAGCCAGATCAGGTATTATATTATATCTCTCTTACGAGGTTAAACAAAAAGTTGCCACGGAGACGACGGCCATGGATATGTGGAATGCATTAAAAGCCATCTACATGAAGAAGACTAAGAAGAACCGGCTTTATTTAAAGCAGAAGCACATTATGAAAATGACGGAAGGTACTTCTATTCTTTCACATCTCGATAAATTCGATTCTATCATTATTGATTTGGCGAACGTAGAAATTAAAGTGACGGATGAAGATCAGGTCATAATATTGTTGTGTTCCCTTCCTTCGTCTTTTAAACATTTTCGTGGCACGATTATATATGGAAAAGACACAATATCATATTCCAATGTCAAATCCGCGCTGCAATCGAAAGAACAGATAGGCGGGATATTACGGGAGAACAAGTGGTAGCCAGGCAGAAGGCCTGTTTTCACGGGGAAGACCAGAACGAAGAGACGCTGAAAGTAGCAGATCTAAAGAAAGGTCAAAATCTAGGTACAGAAATAAAGTCAGTAAGTTTTGCAAGAAAAATGGTCACATCAAAGTTGATTGTTATAAATTAAAAAATAAGAAGAAAAATAATCAGCAATCTAATAAACCCGCCGAAGCTAGTTTAGCTACTAACGAGAGCGATGGAACTATTTTTGTAGCAACTGCAAATATTGTTAGGTCTGATAATGAGTGAATCTTAGATTCGGGTTGTTCTTACCACATAAGTTGGAGTAGAGATTGTTTTTCCACATATGAAAAATTTGATGGTGGATATGTTTTAGTGGGAAATGATGCTCCGTGTATGTTGGTAAAGTTACAGATCAAGATGTTCGACGGAATCCTCCGAACGCTCACAAAAGTCAGACACGTTCCAGATATGAAGAGAAATCTTATCTCTTAGGCACACTTGAATCTCAAGGGTGTAGGTTCTCAGGTGAATGTGGAGTTTTGAAAATTGCCAGAGGTGCCCTTGTCGTGATGAAAGCTTGCAGGTCTGCAAATTTTTTTATTTTGCAGGGAACTACTGTTAGAGGTTCCGCTGCAATATCGACATCCCGGAGGTTGATACCACGAGATTATGGCATATGCGACTTGGACACATGGGATAAAAAGGCTTGACGATTTTAAGCAAGCGATGTCTACTTTGCGGTCAAAGTACTGGTAAGATGGACTTTTGCGAACACTGTATTTTTGGGAGCAGAAACGAGTCGGCTTCAATTCGCCAACAGTCCACATGACTTTCATTCTGATGTATGTGGTCTTTCTGTCCAAAGGTGGTACAAGATATATGTTGACTTTCATTGATGATTTTTCAAGGAAAGTCTGGGTCTATTTTCTTAAGCAGAAAAGTGATGTTTTCCTAACATTTAAACAATGGAAAACTTTGATTGAAAAGTAGACAGAGAAACAGATCAAGCGGTTGCGGACAGATTATGACTTATTGCGGAAGCGAGTTCAACGAATTTTGCAAGAATGAAGGAATTGCTCGACATCACACTGTTCGAATGACGCCTCAACAAAATGGTGTTGCCGAGCGCATGAACCGGACGCTTCTAGAGAGAGCTCGATGTTGATCTCCAACGCTGGGTTGACAAATGATTTTTGGGCGACGCTATCGCCGCAACATGTTATATTGTCAACCGCTCAACGTGTTCACGATCAATTTCAAGACTCCTGAGGAAGTATGGTCAGGTACGCCTGTTGATTACTCCAACTTAAGAATATTTGAGTGCCCAGCTTATATGCACGTAAACGAGGGAAAGTTAGAGCCTAGAGCTAAGAAATGTATTTTTCTCGGTTACGCTTCAGGGGTGAAAGGATATAGACTATATAATCCTGATCCCAAGTCACCCAAATTTATAATTAGCAGAGATGTTACGTTTGGCGAGTCTTCTATGTTACATCCTTTAAAAGAGTCTACTAATTCTTCTAATCAAGAAAAGAAGGATAGTGTACACAGAGAGGTGGAGCTCGAGATCAACAAATATCCTTCAGATGACCCTGCTACGAGCTCAACAGATCAAGAGGATGAGCCAGAACCTGATTCAGATCCTTCTGAAAATGAAAGCACCGAGCAGGAATATTCTATAGCCAGAGATAGGGAGAGACGAGAGATTCGACTACCACAATGGTACGTTGAATTTAGTTTCGTACACTTTATCAGTGGCGCAAGAAACAGGCGGAGGAGGCGAACATTCTACCTATTCGGAGGCAATAAGCGATGCTAATTCTGATAAGTGGCTAGTAGCTATGAATGAAGAAATGGAATCTCTGCACAAGAATGGTACTTGGATTCTGTGCCGCCGCTGAAGAAAAAGAAAATAGTCGGATGTAAGTGGGTCTTCAAGAAGAAAGAAGGTTTATCTGGTTCTGACGATACAAGGTATAAGGCACGATTAATCGCGAAAGGCTATAGTCAGGTACAAGGTGTTGATTTTAATGACGTATTCTCACCTGTCGTTAGACATAGCTCTATTCGTATATTACTTGCATTCGTTGCTATGTATGATTTGGAGTTAGAATAGCTTGACGTCAAGACGGCGTTCTTACATGGCGACTTAGATGAACAGATTTATATGAAGCAACCTGAAGGCTTCATAATTGAAGGAAAAGAAGACCAAGTTTGTTTACTGAAGTAATCCTTATACGGATTAAAGCAGTCTCCAAGACAGTGGTATAAACGGTTTGATTCTTTCATGTTGGGTCATGGTTTCTTTAGGAGCAAGTATGATAGTTGTGTTTCGTTTCGGAAGTTAAATGACAGGTCGTTCATTTATCTATTGTTATATGTTGATGACATGCTCATTGTGGCTAAGAATCTTGCAGAAATTCACCAGTTGAAGGCCTTATTAAACAGTGAATTTGAGATGAAAGATTTGGGAGAAGCTAAGAAGATTCTTAGTATGGAGATTAGACGTGATAGAGGAGCTAGTAAGTTACACCTGACCCAGGAAAGTTACCTCAAGAACGTTTTGGAGAGATTTGGCATGAACGATGCAAAACCAGTCAGCACTCCTCTTGCTAGCCATTTTACGCTAAGCGCTGCTCAGTCACCATTATCAGATGAGGAAAAAGCGTACATGGCACGAGTTTACTCGAGTGTAGTCGGCAGCATTATGTATGCAATGGTATGTACACGTCCTGATATTTCACGGGCTGTTAGTGTTGTTAGCAGGTATATGGCTACCCCAGGAAAAGAACATTGGCAATCAGTAAAGTGGATTCTCAGATACTTGAAGGGTACTCTAAGACTACCCCAGAAAAAGAACATTGGAGTTTGGCGGAAACAGTGATACTCTCGTTTGCTTCGTCGATTCAGACTATGCAGGTGATCTCCATAAACGACGATCTCTTACTGGTTATGTATTTTGTATTGGAGGTTGTGCAGTTAGCTGGAAAGCTACTCTACAACATGTGGTTTACTACTGAAGCAGAATACATGGCCGTTACTGACGCAATCAAGGAAGCTTTGTGGTTGAAAGGGTTATTCAGCGAATTAACTCAGAATCGGGGAGTTAATACGATTTTCTATGATAGTCAAAGTGCGATTTAATTGACTAAGGATCAGATGTATCACGAAAGAACTAAGCATATTGATGTCAGGTATCATTTTATTCGTGATATCATTGCAGATAAGTAGGTGTTTATCAAGAAGATTAATATGAAGGATAATCCTGCGGATTTGTTTACGAAGTCTCTTCCAGTTTCAAAGTTCAAGCATTGCTTGGACTTGATTGGTATTTTAGAAATGGTGAACTAGCCCGTCGGGGCTATGGCCGGGGGGAGACAAAGGTATTACTAATCAAGGTGGAGTAATTTCGAATATCGGTCAAGGTGAAGATTTGTTATGGTGACCTCGATGCCATCAAAAGAATAGTACCATCACATGGGTTTGAAAAAGTCCAAGAATGCATAAAAGAAATAAGAACGTGAGGACTCATGTGTGTCGCAGCTTTATTAGTTTGTCAAATGTGTGCGCACACATATGACTTGGACTAAGTATGTTTACACACAAACGATCGATGGAAAGCTTAGCCTATAAATAGGCATGATGCGAAGAAAGGAAAAAAAGTACCACAGATCTTCTCCTATCATTTATATATCAAGCTTATTTCTCCTAGTGGTATAACTGCTTTTGTATCACGTCAGTGTACGTGTCTGTAATCACTCCACATAATAAAGAAGTTCTACCCTCCGGCCCGTGGACGTAGGTCATTCTGACCGAACCACGTAAATCTCGTGTTCGCTGTCTAAATTTATTTTTCGTTTCTTTTATTTATTATCGTCATTTTTTGGGCAAATAATTATCGGACATTTCCGCACATCCTAACATCGTCACTCATCACCAACCATTGTATTACCAGCTGAAGGATAACCGAACCATCTCACTTACAGAAAGATCAAACAACATGGAAACATATAAATCTAGTTTTGATTTACATCTCATGTATATATAATATAACACTTTAAGTTACCAATGTTAAGGTCCAGGATGATGCCCTAACCGATCAAGAGTCCATATATCCAACGAAGCTTATTGAAGCCCAAGTTTCGACAATCCATGGGTCTAATATGATATATTGTGACCAGAAGTATATAGGTTTGGTAGAGCTATTTAAGCCTCCTTTTCAATGACGACACAAGTTGCATTCATCTCCTCACCAATAATATATTCGATCGTTAGTGTTTTATCAGTTCAAATGGTTCGAAACTCTGTAAGGCTGCGTTTGGATTTATGTATTTGAACGAAATCGCATGATTTCTGTTGAAAAGGATAATATGGTCAATTCCTCCACTCTTGGGCTGATTAAGTTGGCAGCCCACTTTCTAGACTCTTCCAAGGCATTTAAAGAGGAAAAACCCTGCTTTTGGTTCATTCACTTCACGCGTAGCAAAAAGAAGATGCACATCACAAAACCCTACTTTTTCTCTATGTTTAAAGCTTTTCATGAAACTGTGTGATATTGCTTTGTAAACTAGAGAGTCTTATATACTTTTGCGTCTATCTTTACATATCTTGTGTGAAGATTCGTTGTAGGAACTGTTAGTACTTGTGTGCTTTGATATTTTTGCTTCAGATCTGTAAAGACTATTTTGTCAGTTTTAGTCTTTAGTCAGTTTTATGTATGCGTTTCAAGTTTTATCATGGTATCAGAGAGTAAATCTTCGATTCCGCACGTTACTTTGACTGCAAAACCCAAGATCTGAACCATTATTACAGTTTTGAGCTTCTTGCTCCGTTTTGGTGATTTTAAAACCATAGATCTTAACCTAAATTACGTTTTTTTCTGCTTACTCTCTGTGGTTTATGCGAACCCTAGATATGAACAAAATCTGTTTTAGAGTTGATTTAGGGTCACTTATAGTCATCTCTTGTCCAGATCTAATCTTTTCATTGTCTTTCTTCTCTTGTGTTAGACTCGCGAGACCATAAAGGAATAACGAGCTTGTGCTGAGACCTTGATATACCTTCAGCTGCTTATTCTACCATTGTTAAACATCATTCTGCCTTGAGAGCAAAGGACGCTTGGTGATACCTTTCTAACCTTTGTCTCTGCCTTTGTTATACATTCGATGTTTGTGCGTAGTTGCTGCATATTATCTGCCTTAATTACTGTGGCAATGTCTCAACCTGATTCACTACCTGACAACTCAAGTATTGTCAAAATTGATAAGAGTTTGGCTTTAAATCCTGCTGACTTGGCTGTAACTAAAATAACTAATATTAGTCTTACTGGGTGTGAAAACTATGCAACTTGGTCAAACTCCATTTTACTGGTCCAAGTAAGAATCAAGGCATTACACATTTCCCACTCAAGGCCAGAAATAGGGTCAGTAGGTTTATTTATCTTTCCCAGCACAAAATCAGTTTTGTTTTACTTGTAAGTACTTAAATTCTCTGTCGTTGGAACTTACGAATAGGTTCATTTGTGCTAAACACGTGTCAAAAGTATGGGAGTGATAAACGTATATTAATGCGTTTATTGTAGCAATTATTTGGGATATAATAGAGTATTCTCCTTTGTTTCTCGCTTTCACATGCTCTATTTACACTTATTTGCACATTGAAGGACCTTAGGACGGCTATCGGGCGAAAAGGGGAAAAAACGAGGCAAAACGAAGAAGTTATGAAGCTGCAGTAGAGTGTCACGACTGTGACATTATTGCACCAGGCCGTGACAAGAGGCAGAAAAGGAAGCCAAGCGATGCAGAGCACAGTCACGGCCGTGAAGCCCGCATGAAAAGTAGCAACGGACTAAAAATTCATATCTCTCAGTCTATACCTCTGATTAGAATTCCTTTGGTATGATCACGATTGGCGAGTCTTTTATCTAAGGTTAAAATTTCAGGTCAATCGGACATTGTTTACCCCTCCATCTGAGAGAAATACAAAACTGTCGCAAAGCTGTTGAATGTGTCACAGCCGTGACACAAGCTCATTTGTGGCCCGAGAGTGTCACGGCCGTGAAGGATCATGTCCCAGGCCATGAAGGTGTCGAATTCCACTATAAAAGCCCAATTTCAACTCAGAAAGAGGGGAACTCTTTCCAGAACTCAACCCTAACATAGACGAAAGAGAGCCGTCAAGAATAGAGAAACACCTCCAGAAGCGCAAGAGACGGATTAACAACGCTTTCTCGCCGAATTGAACATGGAAAGAGAATCTTCCCCCGAGACCATCCCAGATCAATCAGAAGGAAAGATTATGAGTCCTCTGTCCTTGTTCTTTATTTCTTTTGTTGATTTTCCATCAATTGTGAGTAGCTAATTCCCGTATGTGTTTGGGAGTAGATGAACGCTAGGTTAATTCGTATTTAAGACATATGTTTATCGTGACTCGTGTGTTTTGACTATTTATCTATCTATGAAATTGTTTCTTCGCTTTAATATGTCTATGTGTTAAAGTGAATGTATGGCATTAAGGGCGACAGCTAAACAACGATTAGGCCATTCGTAGAAGATAGGATTCGAGTATAGGGCGAACGCAAATACTCGATCCTCGCCGTTAGTAATTACTGAATTTTAGATCCCCACGAGCGTTTAGGGCGACAGCAAATTCATGAGTGGGTAGGAAATTACTGCGACTTAGTCTTAATCACGTAGGAATGATATTTCATTGTCTTAGTTGATAATACCTAGCGGGATTCGAATCCCGAGCACATCTTTATCATCTGAAAATACTCTTATCAGTTTAGGCGTATTCCCTTAGTCTCTCGTTGATTTAGGAGTGATATGCTAGGATAGTTCGTAAAACAATCTACGTACTTTATTTAGGCTAGATATCGAGTCGATAGGTTATTACTAGTAATCAGTTTATTCCTCATGTTCGATACTCGTTTACTCACTTCACTGCACTACAAACGATAAGTCAACTGCCTATCGCAAGTTGGTGATAGTAATTAAGTATTCGTTTTATATTATCACTTGTCGCACTTGCAAATTATATTAGCACACCACGTGTCGATCAGGGAGTCACTTGAAAAAATGTTTAAGAAAGTTGATGGGTCTAGGAAATACTTTTTAAGACAACAAATAGCTAGTATTAGGCAGGGAAATGATTCTGTGTCCGTTTACTTTTCTAAACGACAAACATTTATGGGATGAATATGATGCTCTTGTCACCATGTACATGTACTGTTTCTGCACATAATTCTAATATAGAAAGCGAGTCTAGACTTATTGAGTTTCTAATGGGCCTCAATGATTTCTATCATGTCGTTAGAAGTAACATACTTTTAGCTAATCCCGTTCCTGGTGTTTTGCATGCATTTCAATACTGTCTCTATGGAAGAATCACATAGAAATATTGCACTTCATTCTGAAAATGGCATTCCTGTCTTTGCAAATAAATCTGTTAACAAACTGAATAATCCAAATCTTGTATGCAAACATTGTGGTGGTAGAGGTCATTTGATAGAAAAATGTTTTAAGTTGGTAGGATTTCCTGACTGAGTTAATGGAAATAATAATACTTTTGTGAAGCACAATAAATCGCATAAAAGGAACTGGAATAAAAACCACAGTAAATCCGCTAATCAAGGGGAACTTGACAATTCCAATTCTAAATCTGTTGTGACTAATTTGTCTATGGAACAGTACAATAAGTTACTTAAGCTGCTGGATTGTTCAGAATCACACATAAACAACGTGGATGCATTAATATGTGTTTGTGTGAATTCAGCCTCCAAAAGATTTAATAATAGTTGGATAGTTGACTCGGGTGCAACAGACCACGTAGTATGTTCTTTTGATTGTTTCAATAATGTTACTGAAATTGTTGATAGAAACTTGAAAATTAGGTTGCCAAATAAAATTCCCAGTTAAATATGTTGGTGATGTGACCTTGTATAGTGGATTAATGCTCAAGGAAGTGCTAGTAGTTCCTGAATTTCATTGCAAGTTAATGTCTGTTTCTAGACTTCTCTATGATAATGATTGTACTGTTGTGTTTAAAGATTCAATCTGTTCTATGCAGTACCCACAAACCTCAAGAATGCTGGGGATTGGTTAAGCTAGTTGATGGTCTTTACTGCATTCAAACAAATTATGACAAGAAAGGTTATCTCTTTAATATTGCAAGTTGCACAGCTTCGTTTGGTCTGTGGCACAAAAGGTTAGGACATCTTGCTGATCCCATTTTAAAACTGCTTTCTGATGATCTTAAATATTCCAATGTCAAGAATGTTGAACCATGTGATGCATGTCATAGAGCTAAGCAAACTAGAAATCCATTTCCATTAAGTGATTCAAAATCAGATTCTGCATTTGATTTAGTTCATTTAGATATTTGGGGTCCTTTTCGAGTTGAAATGATGAAAACAAATATTTTATAACTATTGTTGATGATTTTTCAAGAGGTTGTTGGGTATTTTTAAACACCAAGTCTGAAACTTTCAGTAATTTTCAAAGTTTTTTCAACTTAGTAAAAAAATCAGTTTTCAAAGAAAATATAAATTATCAGAACTGATAATGGTTCTGAGTTTTTAAACTCTGATTTTCTAAACTTTGCAAATAAAAAAGGTTAAAACATCAAACTAGTTGTGCCTACACCCCACAACAGAACGATATAATAGAAAGAAAGCATAGACATCTTTTGAATATACCTAGAGTTTTATATTTTCAGTCGGGAGTGCCTTTGCAATTTTGGAAAGAATGTATTATGACTTCAGTTTATTTGATAAATAGGCTTCCATCATTAGTTTAAATGGGAAATCACCTTTTGAGATATTGTTTGATTGCAAACCAGTCTATGATCATTTTAGAGTCTTTGGATGTCTTTGTTATGCATCAAATTTGACTAAAGAAAATAAATTTGATCAAAGGGCTGTGAAATCAGTAATGCTTGGGTATTATGAAAATAAAAAGGCTTATAAACTGCTTGATTTAGAAAACATGAGAATTTTTTCTTCCCGTAATGTCAAATTTTATGAAACTGTATTTCCGTTTATAACGAAGGATAGCTCATTGTCTGAAGATTATTTGCAATATTAACATTCTGCTTTATTTCCTGCTGATACTAACATTTCTTCTGAGCGGGTTGATGATGATACATCTGCTGTCCCATTTATGATTTGGGTACAAACAGTGGATCAGAAACCCCAAATAATATATTAACCCCATGTTCAGCTGCAGGTGGTTCTAACCATGAAAGTCCATATTTTGATGAAGCTAATGTCATCCGACAAAAAGATGATGAGGTAACCGGAGAAGGGAGTTAGCATGGCAGGCCTAAAAGACAAGTAAAGTATCCTAATTATCTAAAGGATTACATTTGTGATGTGTCTAAGTGCAGTATTAAGCATCCAATTAGTAGATATGTTAATTATTCATCTTTAATGCCCGTGGATAGAAAGTTTGTGTGTAATTTAGATAATGCATCCACAATCATTCCATGTTCTGTTAAAGATGCATTAGAGAATCACGAATGGAAGTTAGCCATGGAAAATGAAATGCATGCATTGTGTGAAAATGATACTTTTTTTTGAGTGAGTGAAAATGATACTTGGGATGTTGTAGAGTTACCTAGTAACAAAAAGCCCATTGGTTGTAAGTGGATTTTTAGAATTAAATACAACTCAGATGGAACACTAGATAGGTATAAAGCCCGTTTAGTTGCGAAAGGTTATAATCAACGTGAGGGAATAGACTTTCAAGAAACATTTGCCCCTGTTGTGAAAATGGTTATTGTGCGTACACTACTTTCTATTGCTGTGAATAAAAGTTGGGATGTTTTTCAGTTAGATGTTAATAATGCATTTTTACATGTGACTTGAATGAAGAAGTTTATATGAGTTTACCTGAAGGGTTTTATGATAAAAATGATATGCGTGTATGTAGATTAAGAAGTCATTGTATGGGTTAAAACAGGTCCCACGTAAATGGAATGAAAAACTCACTGTTTTTCTTAAACAAAATCATTATGAACAGAGTTTGCATGATTACTCTATGTTCTATAAATATTCTGATGATAAATGTGTTTATATTCTTGTATATGTTGATGATATTATTGTTAGTGGTAATGATATGCATGAAATAAATTGTGTTAAAGATGCCTTGAACGCTGGATTTGGTATTAAAGATTTGGGTTTTTTAAAATACTTTCTAGGTATAGAAATTATTAGGAACTCAAATTCTTTTGTGTTGCATCAAAGGAAGTATGTCCTTGAGCTGCTTGAAGAGTTTGGAATGTTAGGTTGTAAGCCTAAATGCACCCCTATGCAACAACATTTGAACTTAAAGGTTGTTGAGAGTGATAAAATATTTGAGAATGCTACTAGATTTCATAGATTGCTTGGTAGATTAATTTATCTTTGTAATACTAGAATTGATATTTGCTTTGCTGTTCAGTGCCTTAGTCAGTACATGCACGCACCTAGAGAATCTCATTTTCAGGCTGCTTGTCGAGTATTGAAATATTTGAAATCGTGTCCCGGGTTTGGATTCTCTATATGCAAAACTGAGGATCTTAAAATTAATGTGTTCCGCGACTCTGATTGGGCGTCTTGTCCGATAACTCGAAGATCAGTCACCGGTTACTGTATTTTAGCCGGAATTCCCTGTTGTCATGGAAAAGTAAAAAGCAGAAAACTGTCTCTAAATCTTCTGTTGAAGCTGAATACAGGGCTACGGCACAAAGTTGTTTTGAGATTGTTTGGGTTCTAGGTAATTTTAACGATTTTTGTATTACTAATCTTACTCCAGTAAATTTGTATTGTGACAATACTGCTGAATTACAAATAGCTACTAGTCCCGTGTTTCATGAAAGAACAAAGCATATTGAAATCGATTGTCATCTAGTACGACAATATATTATTAATACATCTGTTTCTGCTCAATATATAGCATCTAAAGAGCAGTTGGCTGATGTATTAACTAAGGCCCTTGATATTGTAGGTTGCTTGGAATGGTCGACGTCTTCGCTCCAAGAAGTGCGGGGGAGTGTTGAAAGGATAATATGGTCAATTCCTCCACTCTTGGGCTGATTAATATGGACCAGAATATAATGAAATCCATTTAGAGAATAAGTTGGCAGCCCACTTTCTAGACTCTTCCAAGGCAGTTAAAGAGAAAACCCTGCTTTTGGTTCATTCACTTCACGCGTAGCAAAAAGAAGATACACCACAAAACCCTACTTTTTCTCTATGATGTTTAAAGCTTTTCACGAAACTGTGTGATCTTGCTTTGTAAACTAGAGATTCTTATATACTTTTGCTTCTATCTTTACATATCTTGTGTGAAGATTCGTTGTAGGAACTGTTAGTACTTGTGTGCTTTGGTATTTTTGCTTCAGATCTGTAAAGACTATTTTGTTCGATCGTTTTTAGTCAATTTTATGTATGGTTTCAAGTTTTATCAAAATTATGAATTTCAAAATCCGAATTTCAAATCGAAGTCTTTTGTTTGGCAAACCTTAGGATTTTGATTTGGATTTCAAGAGTGTACACATTGGGTGAAAGATGAACAATCGATTCAGCTCATGAGTCTGATGTGAGTCAGCTCGTGAGCTCGGTGAGCCGGCTCGAGATCGTGAAAATCGAATGCGAACTCATGGCCGAGCTCATATTAATCGAACTCGAGCTCAAGTTCATGCTTACCAAGCTCGGCTCATATTGGTCGAGCTTGAGCTCGCGAGCCGGCTCGTGAGCCTTTCTTTCCTCGGGGTTTTTTTATTATTTATTTATTTATTGTTATTATTTTTTTATGGACTCCATATTGGATTTCGAAAGCGGACCAAATATCATCACATTTCAAATCCAAAGAATAACAAAGGTTCAAATCATCCCCAGATTTGGAGATCTAAATTCATATCCGATGGATTGCCAAACGGGTGATTTGGAAGAAATCCGAATTTCAAATCGAAATCCAGAAATCCAAATGGAGCATAATAAAATATAGGTTTTCTTCCCAATATATAAAAAGGGTCCTTTCAAGAAACAATGGTCACAGAATAATACGTGCACCACCATCTTTATTAATTCAAAACAACATCACAGGCCATCAACATAAAAATATAGGTAATCACATTTCCACACATGCCTATATATAATTAAGCTAAGAATTGATCCACATAAGTAGTGTAAATCGTAGCCTGAAATATAAATGTCGTCGCCGTACTATCAGTAGAATACAGCGTATCGTTAACGTATCCACGAGCGCATCGGAACTTCCCCGTCCCCCCAACCACGGAAAGTTCCCGAGACACTACTTGAAAAGGGTTTCTTCCCATAATAATTAAAGTACTTCCATTGAACTCGCCTGCAGTGAAGTACACGTTGCTCCCAAGCTCAGAAAAAGCTGTTACCCTAAGATCTGAGCTAACCAAAGTCCCTTGCGCTCTTCCCAATTCTTGAGAGTTATAATCTGGGCCTACTGTCAACTTAACGTCAGTGACATAAACTAGGCCGAACTGAGTAGGCGAAGTTGCTGTGATCGAAGATCGAGCAACCTCGTACACTGATTGGTTCGGGCCAGAAAACGCTGCGTGGATGTAGACTTCGATCTTTGTTGACTTTTGTGGACCTAAGCACGCTTGTATGAAATGATTGGGAACCTCTGCGATTGAACGTGGGATCGAAATGATGAAGGATAGGGTTAGTAGGGTGAGAGTCGCAAGAATTGTGGCTGCTGCCATTGATTGAAGATTAGTTTGTAGATTGATGAGCGAATAATATTTCAGGCACTTGCTGTTGAGATGTATGGATCGGTTTTAGTTTAGAAAATGTGATATATATGGTCGAATAGTTTGTTACGTGCAAGAAAAAGACGTTGACCTTCACTATTCTTTTTATATTTGGGTAATAGTAAGTTGATGTGATTTACGGGAACTATAAGAAAAAGGCTGGATATTGTTACAAGTAATGAGGATGAGGTGCGAAAATAAAATAAAATAGTGGGTTACATGCAAGTTTCGGTTGGTTGACTTTGACCGAGATCCTTGGTTCTTGCTATATTAAAAGTGAGAGCTTTTGTGTTTTTGATGAAACAGTGTTTTGGTGAATTTGGTGGAACAGAGGTGTAAATAAAGCGTACTTTTTCTTATTGATCAAAATTGCACTGTACAGAGTATTTATAGAATACAAGCCGACTTTAACTTATAAAAACGCTAATGGGCTGAGGCCCAAAGAAATGGTGCTAACGACCCAATAAGGAAAACAACTAAAAGAACTTAAAATATAAACTGATTGGCGCGAACTAAGTCTGATGCAAGAACTCTGTCTCTGCTGGATTGTCTTGAACAGCTTGGTGTGCTTTGTGTCCTGAATTTAATACCCCCCGCAAGATGGATGATACAAATTTCGGACAGCCATCTTGAGTAAAGCTTCTTGCAGTAAGGGACCTGTAAGCGGCTTAGTTAGCACGTCGGCAACCTGATTTTCAGACCGAACGGGTAAGAGTCGAATGCTGCCATTGAGGACGTGATGGCGAATGAAATGGCAGTCGATTTCGATATGCTTCGAGCGTTCGTGGAACTTCGGGTTGGAGGCGAGTTTTAGCGCAGACAGATTATCACAGTATACGACAGGGATCTGTGTGACTGGAATCTGGATTTCTTGCAGCAGCTGTCGTATCCATAGGACCTCGCTTATAACAGAACCAAGGGCGCGATATTCTGCCTCTGTGGATGATCGTGACACAGTGGGCTGCTTCTTAGCTTTCCAAGTGACAAGTGAATCGCCGATGAAAGTACAGTACCCCGAGACTGATTTGCGTGTGTCAGTGCACGCTGCCCAGTCGGCATCAGCGAACGCTTTGATCTGCAAATTCAAAGAGGAACTCATGAGTATACCTTGGCCTGGAGAGCCCTTTAAATACCTGAGGAGATGGTGTGCGGCCGCGAGATGTCCAGTGCGAGGCGCCGAGACAAACTGGCTCAGTTTGTGGACAGTAAATGCGATGTCCGGCCGTGTGAAAGTGAGGTAAAGCAGGCGGCCTATCAAACGCCTGTATTTGAATGGATCCGTGAGCAACTCGCCGTCTTCTGCGGACAATTTCCCATTTGGATTCATAGGTGTGGATAATGGCTTTGATGCTAAATAGCCTGTGTCTTCCAAGAGTTGAACTGTGTAGTGTTTTTGTGAGATGTAGATGCCCTCTTTGCTGCGAGCGACCTCAACGCCCAAGAAGAATTTTAGGTCTCCCAGATCCTTCATTTTGAAGCAGCTACTGAGAAAATCTTTGACCTTTTTGATTTCTGCGAGGGATGGGCCGGCTAGTATGATGTCATCAACATATACGAGCAAGATGACTAGGTGATCACCACTTCCTTTGATGAATAGCGTGTGATCCGATTGGGTCTGTGTGAACCCAACTCTTTCCACAGCAGCGGTGAAGGTTTTGTTCCACTGCCTCGAAGATTGCTTCAAGCCGTAGATGGATTTTTGCAATTTACAAACCATTTTGTTGGTTCCCTTCCTGTGACAGTCGGTGTAGAAGCCCTGTGGGAGATCCATGTAGACTTCTTCAGTTAATTCTCCATTCAAGAATGCGTTGTCCACATCCATTTGTACAAGGAACCATTGTAGTTTAGCTGCTAGGGATAAAACAATTTTTATGGTGTTAGGTTTTGCAACAGGGGAGAAGGTATCGATGTAGTCTATCCCCTCCGTTTGATTGTACCCTTTTGCTACTAGACGGGCTTTGTATTTCTCGATCTGTCCCTTGGAATTAAGCTTTAGTTTGTATACCCAGCGACAGCCCACCGAGTTCTTTCCTGTGGGCAAGGGAACAATGGTCCAAGTTTTGTTGTTCTCCAGCGCTGACAATTCTGCTTTCATTGCTGTCATCCAGTTTTCTGACCCTGAGGCTTCGGCAAAGGTCCGTGGCTCTCGTGTCATGGATACATTGCAGATCGAAGCTTGATAATTGTCTGAGAAGTTCTGATATGTGAGGACTTTGGACAGGGGGTACAAGTTCTTTCTGCCAACTAGAGTGCTGCAGTGGTAGTCCTGCAGATAGGAAGGCTTCTTTGTTAGTCTGAGTGTTCTCCTTTGCACTTCCTGGTTGGGCTGCAGCTCACTTATTTCAACTTCTTGTTCTTGATTTGTGGCTGGTGCTGGGACTTCTCCATGATCAGTCAGAGGTATGTTTGGGACTGGTGCTGAAGTTTCTTCATGCTCAGTCAGAGAATGATTTGGGACTGGTGCAGGGATTCCATGTATAGACTGAGAGTCCATCATGGTTTGCTCAGTGATGTGATCAGTTAGCTCCTCAGATAACGGGCTGTCATGGCATGACCTCGGCAAAACAGAAGCAGGGAAAGGATCATGTGGCAGAGGACTGGTTTCTCCATGTCTGAAAGGGAAAATGGCTTCTTCAAACTTGACATCCCTTGAGATGAAGATTTGCCTCGTGTTTAAGTCCATCACCTTGTACCCTTTTACGCCATTGGGGTAGCCTAGGAACACGCATTCACGAGCTCTCGGATCAAACTTTCTTCGGCCAGCTGCTAAAGTGGAACTAAAACAGAGAGATCCAAAGACTCGTAGAAAATGATAATCAACTGGTTTTTGGTATAATAATTCAAAAGGACTTCTATTCCCTAGGACTTCAGAAGGAGTTCTATTTATTAGATATGTAGCGGTGAGTACACATTCAGACCAAAATTTGATAGGGATACCAGACTGGAAGTATAAAGACCGGGCTACGTTCAAGAGATGTTGGTGCTTCCTTTCAACGACCGAGTTTTGTTGGGGTGTCTCCACGCATGATAGATGGTGTATTATGCCTTTATCCTTGAAAAGGGCATCCAACTTGAACTCTTTTGCGTTGTCTGATCTGATCACTTTAACCTTGGAACTGAA
This sequence comes from Craterostigma plantagineum, assembly GCA_027422505.1. Lineage (NCBI taxonomy): Eukaryota > Viridiplantae > Streptophyta > Magnoliopsida > Lamiales > Linderniaceae > Craterostigma > Craterostigma plantagineum. Next base: position 24,847,026 of record JAPQWV010000003.1, on the reverse strand, counting down.
ATGTGTCTCAACTATGTTTAGGAAATAAGAAATGGCAGAATGTACATCTGATTTGAATTTTAACATGAAGAGCCATGTAAATCTCGAATGATCATCAACTATGGTAAGAAAAAATCTATGTCCTAAATGGGAAGGCACGTGAAACGGCCCCCAAACATCGCAATGCACTAGATCAAATAGAGAGCAAACAGTTCTACCATTATTAGGGAATGAAAATCTTTTCTGCCTTGCAATGGGGCAGATCTTACAAAAGGAGTCTTTTACAGTTTCAACATGCCTTAAAGAAGATCTCAGTACATTCAAGATTCTATTCGAGGGGTGGCCCAATCTATGGTGCCAGATTTCAGCAGAAACTTTATTCAGAAAAACAGGTTTACAGCTTGAGTGTCTAGAGGCAGTTTCTTCTTCCAAGAAGTATAGTCCCTCTGCTTGGCTACCCTTGCCAATCACTTGGTGAGAAGTGTCCTGTATCACAAAGCTATTAGTATCAAAGTGGAACCTGTAATTCTTCTCCCTGGCCAAGAGGTATACCGAGAGCAGATTAAACTCAAACTGTGGAATAAACAGAACATCATGTAAAGTGATAAACTGATTAATACTGACTGAACCCGCTTTATCAACTTTTATTACTGTACCATCGGGTAATACCACATTAGATTCCTTAATCTGGTGTAAGTTATATAGGAAATCTTTATTACCACACACATGCTTGGTCGCCCCCGAGTCCACTAGCCACAGTCTCTTGAATGCTAGACTGGGCAGATCAAAAGATAAGCACATACCTGAGTTCTTCTCAGGTTGGATGCAAGGCTCCACATTGCTCGAGGTGCAGAAGGCACGCTGGTTCAACAAAGCCTTCAAATTCTGTACCTCTGCAGGGGTAAGCTGGAGTTGGACCAAGGTATCCTCAGCATGATTGTGCCTGGTAAGTTTCTGCTGATCCTCAGGTGCGGCCTTTCCCATGGAGTGTTCCATTCCCAAGAGATTCACCCTTGTTCCCTTGTACCTTGTGCTCTGCCTATAGCCCGGTGGAAACCCATGAACTTGGTAGCAAGTATCAATCGTATGCCCCTTTTTACCACAGTGGGTGCAAACTGGTTTTGCAGGTTCCTTCTTCTGGTAGTACATGGGCCTTTTGGGCAGTTCTTGGCCATTGTTTCCCACCATCATAGCCATGTTACTTAGTTGATCTTCACCTGTCTTGGCGGAGCTTGAAACCATTGACCTTTGCCTCTCTTCTTGGATCAAAAGACTAAAAACTTTATTCATTGCTGGCAGTGGTTCCATGAGGAGTATTTGCCCCCTTATTTGTGAGTAAGAATCATGTAGCCCCATCAAGAAAGTGAGGACATATTCTTCATTGAGGTAATCCTTCATGGCTTTTATTCCTCCACAGGTGCACGGGCAAGGTGGCTGATAATTGGACAGCTCATCCCACAAAGTCTTTAACTTGGTAAAGTACACTCCTACACTGCTCGAGCCTTGTTCAAGATTGATTAGGTCCTTCTTTAATTGAAAGATTCTGGGCTTGTTAGACTGCCCGAACCTCTCTTGAAGATCATCCCATACTTTTGGCTGAGGAATTGTACAAGATGCTAGCCGAGATCTCCTTCGTGACCGAGTTGAGTATCCAAGAAATGATGATATTATTATTTCTCTTCCATGCTATCAGCTTATCTTGGTCTGCTGCGTTTGGGGGCTGTAGAGCACCAGTCACGAATCCGTCTTTGTTACGGCCTATGAGGGCTATCATAACGGCCCTGCTCCACGCGGCGTAGTTGTCGCCGTTCAATTGCTCATGGACGAGCAGCTGCCCCGATGAGTCTCCATGGTTCAAGAAAAAGGGATCATTCGTCTGTGTTACGGCTGCAGTATTGGTTGTTAAAGGAGAATCTGATTCTGCCATTGAAGGATAGAACACTGAAGGTGCTTTCTTGTTTCTTGATGATCGCAGCTTAGCAAAGTTGCTCTGATACCATATTAAAAGTGAGAGCTTTTGTGTTTTTGATGAAACAGTGTTTTGGTGAATTTGGTGGAACAGAGGTGTAAATAAAGCGTACTTTTTCTTATTGATCAAAATTGCACTGTACAGAGAGAGTATTTATAGAATACAAGCCGACTTTAACTTATAAAAACGCTAATGGCTGAGGCCCAAAGAAATGGTGCTAACGACCCAATAAGGAAAACAACTAAAAGAACTTAAAATATAAACTGCTTGGCGCGAACTAAGTCTGATGCAAGAACTCTGTCTCTGCTGGATTGTCTTGAACAGCTTGGTGTGCTTTGTGTCCTGAATTTAATATGCTAAGACACTACTTAAATGAATAGATAACAAGTAATTTGCAAAACAGTCCTCCATGTTTGAACTCGTATCAATGTAACCCCGGCGAAGAGACGTTTGTTTCGGAGTTGGTTTATTACTAGATTAATGACGCGAAAGGACAGTAGTAGATCTACATTGTTCGCATTCGGGGGGCCCGCATAACGGTCAATTTGCAATGTAAATTATTCAATTTATTTTTTTAATATTATTCTGCCATTACCTCAACTGCTCGTTTGATACCCATGTATAGATGGGTATTAATAGGTATGACTAAATTTGCTCGTGTTTGATATCCTTGTAAAGTTATACATGGCATGTATAACTAGACATGCCTATTACACAAAAATCGTTGATAAAGCTTGAATACACAAACACACCACAGAGGTGGGTATATCCATACCTTTTTTATAATACCGCATTTACCCCGATAGCAAGCCAGGCCACGTTGACCCCTCTCCTCCGCCTTTACCCTCTCTTCCGGCCAGCTGCGACGTCCACGACGGCCTCTCTTCCTACGCCGCGAGGCGCCAGTGCGGCGTCTGCATCCTAAGAGCGACGGACGGTGGCGAACGTCACCCTGTGTAAGCCCACGTTTCCAAATTCAGTCGTTTCTCTCCACGGAAGGTTCGAGCTTCTCTCTCTTTCCGGGAACTTTCTTCCAGCTTCGGCACCGGCGGCGGCTTCTGGTCTGACGGTTTACCTCGCCGGAGGTCAGGGGCAAGTGGTGGGCGGCGCGGTGTTGGGTCCCTTGGTGGCTGCTGGGCCGGGGGTTGTAATAGCGGCGGCGGGCACGTGGGCCAGGCAGAGCTGAACGAAATTGGTTCAAGATCTGTGATTTGGGAAATTGCAGAGGGTAAAAGTTCTGTAATTAGGAAATTGAAGAAGACGATGCTTTTTTAATTTCCTTTTTTTAATTGCTTTTTGTAAAAAAAGGTTAAAAATGTCTTTTGAGTATATTTACAAATTTCATACACACATCAAACACATGTATCAAATACAATTTACATCAATACACAAATAATTAATACACACATATCAAACATGTTAAAATACACTATCAACAAAATCCTTAGTCATACACAAATAACTTATACCCATGTAATCCACAAACAAGAGTATCAAACGAGCCCCAAGAGTCAAGACGAAAACTCAATCCCATGATCGATGTCACATGGGCGAAACGAAATAAAATGATTCTTACTATAACCCTTTTTCGTATTGACTAAGAGCATCTCCAACCCGCAGCTGTAAAATACTGTTGACTCTGCACAATATTACAGCTGCTACAGTGCTTTTACTCCAACCCATAAACTCTAGTTTCTACACTAATTTTCATTCCAACTCACAAACTCTATTTTCTATTCTAAAAATCAAATTCATATATTATACTTTATATTATAAAAATTAAAAAGTCAATAAATTATAATAATTATTTAAATTAACTAAATTAGAGACTTAGCATATTATTTAATTATAATTTTAAAACGAATGTCAAATAATAATTATATTGTTATTTAATACTCCATCCGTTTCACAAAGAAAGTCGTTTTAGATTTTCTCACACATATTAAGACATGGGTTAAAATGTCTTTTATACCCCTCATTAACTATTAATTATTATTACACTTATGAAGCATGTGTTGTTATTTAATATGGGGGCAATTTTGGAAATTTAAACATATATATTTATTGAAAATACCAAAACGACTTGCTTTTTAGAACAAAAAAAAACATCTAAAACGACTTTCTTTGTGAAACGGAGGGAGTATAATTTTATAAATTTATATTATTTTTACTTTTATTATTATAAGAATATCAAATATTTAACTATAATTACAAGATTTTTTATTACATAAATTATAAATAAATAGAAAGTACAATTCAATTTTTGTGTTGAAAATTGTGTGTACTCTACATCTAGAGTATGTCTGCTAATCAACACAATATTAGTGTTAGATATAGAGTCCCATTTGGAGTAAAGACGTACTTTATTTTAGTGTAAAACACAAAAATGAAGTACCCGTTGGAGATGCTCTAATGCGTACGAATATTCTATAAAACCACTCAAAAGTTTAATTATTTATATATATCGTCTAGTAGGTAGCCAATTCAACGAGCATTGATTTAAACTTTCTATGAAAAGATAAACATTTAAAAGCAATTGGAAGTAGGTTATGCTTGTCTTGGAAAAAAAATTAAAATATAATCTACTCCATGCATATAGGTAAATTGGTCATTTAATATGATATAGCCCTTAGATGAAATTTCATGGATGAAGCAGGGAAGGCTGTAACAAATCCGGCTGATATAGCATCTCATCTGGTTGAGTACTACAGAGGAATCCTTGGCGGTGCTGCAGGCTGTAGCGAAAAAATAAATGATCAGATTATAGCACAAGGGGCTTCTCTTACCATGGAGGAACAATGGGGCCTCATTCGTCCTTTTGAAGATCGAGAAGTCAAAGAGGCTATTTGTTCAATACATAGTGAAAAAGCTCCCGGACCGGATGGCTTTAACAGTGAATTTTTCAAAAAGGCATGGCATATTGTCGGAGCTGATATTGTAGCAGCTGTTCAAGATTTCTTCACGTGTGGCAAGATGTTGAAAGTGTTAAATCACACAACAATTGCACTGATTCCAAAAGTAGACCAGCCCTCCAATGCCCAAGATTTTCGGCCTATTGCGTGTTGTAACACGTTATATAAATGCATTTCTAAAATGATTTGCATGCGCTTGAAAGAGGTGCTACCAGGCCTGGTTCAGGAAAATCAGACCGCTTTTGTTGCTGGCCGCTCACTGGTTCACAATGTTCTAATAAGTCAAGAGCTTATTCGGCACTATAGGAGGGGTCAAGTCTCTCCTCGATGCCTAATGAAGATAGATCTACGGAAGGCATACGACATGGTGGAATGGCAATTTGTTATTGATCTCCTTCGAAAGTTAAAGTTTCCTGGGAAGATGGTGAATTGGATTCAGGAGTGTGTTACCACTGCTTCATATACACTTGCAATTAACGGGAACTTAGAAGGGTTTATCAAGGGGGCTAGAGGTTTGCGGCAAGGGGACCCAATGTCACCCCTTCTATTTGTTTTGGTTATGGAATACCTCACTCGAACTCTACAATGGGCAGCATGCCAAGATGGGTTTCGATTTCATCCAATGTGTAAGCAACTCAAGTTAGTTAGTCTATGTTTTGCTGATGATTTAATGGTGTTCTGCAAGGCCAACCTGCGATCTGTGGAGCTGGTAAAGGCGGGACTCGACCACTTTAAATCTGTTTCGGGATTGTCTGCAAACGTATTGAAATCGAACCTATATATGGCGGGGATCTCGAGCCAAATGAAAAATGATTTGATGAGGATCACAAGCTTTCAAGAAGGGACCTACCCGATGAGATACCTTGGGGTCCCCATCTCTCCAACTAAATGGACCAAATCTGACTGTCAAGCATTAGTTGAAAGAATTGTGAAGAGAATTATGTGTTGGACATCACGCAACTTGTCATATGCGGGGCGGTGCTGTCTGATCAATTCTGTTCTTCTATCAGTACATAGTTATTGGGGTGGCATGTTTCTCTTACCTGCTAGTGTAATTAAAATGGTGGACCACAAGTGCAAGGAATTTTTGTGGGGGAAAGGATCTACTGGTAAAACTCGAGCCTTAGTTGCTTGGGAATATGTCTGTGATACAAAGTCACACGGCGGCTTGAATATACGCAACTGTGGGCTGTGGAACGCAGCGAGTATTGGTAAACAAATCTGGGATTTTGCAAGGAAGGCGGATAGTTTATGGATTCGGTGGTTGAGCGGCATCTACCTTAAGGCAGGAGACTTCTGGAACCACATAGCTCCAGCAGATTGTGGATGGCATTGGAGGAAACTACACCGAGTTAAGGAACGCTTCAGACAAGGTTATAATGGTGACCAGTGGTTGACCGCATCTGATGGCCGATATACCGTGTCATTGGGGTATCATTGGCTTAAAAAGCCCACAACAAAATTCCTTGCTGCTTCTGCAGTCTGGAATAGAGTTAATGTGCCTAAACATGCCTTCATTATGTGGCTTCTTATGCACAAGCGATTGCTGACAAAAGATCGATTAATACAATGGAGTGTTCCAATTCAAGATTCTAGATGTGGTCTATGCAGCTCTGAGGCTGAAACTGTTGAACATCTCTTTTTTTCCTGCACATACAGCCAACAGATTATGAGAGCATTACAAGATTGGCTCAAGATAGTTATTCCAATGCAATTTGGGAGCTGGGAGAAATGGTTATGCAGAATGGGGCTGAAACGGGACTTGAAGATCAAACTGCAACTGGGGGCAGTGGCTGCGATGGTGTATCACATCTGGCGAGCGAGGAACCACACAGTTCATAAAAATGAATTATTGAACCCTCAAGTACTCATTGCAGCAGCCAAGGAAGAGGTACAAGCGAGATTGCGAGGACTCGTATTTAAACGTAAGAGTACAGAGGTGATGCACTACATTGAGTATCTATGTCGATATTCAGATCATTGAAGTCACTCCATTATTTGTTTATATCTTTAGAGTGAGATCCTAGTCTGCTTTCTGTCGGTGCGACTGTATTCACACATGGTTTGGTTGGTAATGAATAACTTCTTACCCAAAAAAAATTTCATGGATACGAAATCTAGCAAATAACCTGGTAATAAAATAAAATTCATGTCCATAAGAAAAATATTCAATCTGGGCCGCGTTGAAAATAAATATACTACATCCCTTAAAAGTTTAAACTCAAGAACACTTACAAACAAGAAACTAGTAAATGGATACCTTTCATACCGCCATTTTTATTCATCAACAAGACCATATAAAGCTAGCGACAATCGTGGTCATTCAACACACCAAACCACACACACTACATAGACTCGATCAAATAATCCACATAAGTAGTATAAATCGTAGCCATAAATAAAGGTGTCCCCGTAATACTATCAGTAGAATACACCGTATCGTTAACGTATCCACGAGCGCATCGAAACATTCCCGTCCCACCAACAACTGCCAATTCCCTAGACACCAACTTATAAGGGTTTCTTCCCATAACATTAACAGAAGTTCCATTGAATTGCCCAGCAGTGAAGTACACAGTGCTCCCAAGTTCGACAAATGCGTTCTCCCTAAGATCAGAGCTGACGAATATCCCTTGCGTTCTTCCTGTTAAAGATACACCATAATATCAAATATCAATTCTATATTTAGCTTTATCTTTATCTTTAGGAAAAGATATGATTTAGACAATCACGTATATTGTCCATACTTGTAATGATCTTATCTAATCCTTGTACAACTGTATATAAACTGTACTGAGAGTCATTGAATCTAAATAAGCTTTTTCTACAACCTATTATTCCTTTATGGTATCAGAGCCACAAGAAGCAAATCAAAAGCTCTCTCAACCGATTCTACATGGCCTCTTCAGTTCAAGATACCCATATTGTATCATTCAACGCACCATCTCATCTCCCTACTAAACTATTTCAATCCAATTTCTCAGTCTGGAGAACCCAACTTCACTCAGCACTAGTTGGCTATGATTTACTTGGCTACATCAATGGTACATTCCCCAAACCTACATCAACAATAACTGACCCAAAAGATGCCACCAAAATTATCCAAAACCCAGATTTCACACTCTGGTACAGACAAGATCAACTGATCCTCAACGCCATCCTTGGAAGTTGTGCTGCAGAAATACAATCTCACATCTCATCTGTGACCTCCTCCAAAGAAGCATGGGACCGTCTCTGTGTTCTATTTGCTAACAAATCTCGCACTCGCATTGTATCCCTCAAAGAAAAACTTCATAACAACCCACGAGGCACTCGCACAATAACAGAGTATATGCAAGATGTCAGGGCCACTGCGGATGCTCTAGCCATAGCTGGCAAACCCATCGATGAAGAAGACCTTATTATACATGTTCTTGCTGGCATTGGATCAGATTTTGCTCCTGTAGCTGCTGCCGCCCGCATGCGTGATACTCCCATCACCTTCGATGAATTGTTTGATAAGCTCGAGGTCTTCGAACGGGAAAACAGATCCAAAACTGAGATAGATCCATCCATCACCCTCGCAACAGCTAATCGTGTCACCACTCACTCCAATCAAAACCGGACATGGAGCCCTCGCCCCAACCACAACTCCAATCGCCCCACCTGGAACGCGACGCATAAAAACCAAAACTCATTCACCCCCAACAACCGATCCGGCTGGAATTCGCCTCGTCCCAATAAACCTCCACACTCATCTGCGACTTTCTGCAATTACTCTGAGATACCGGGTCATCAAACTCATGAATGTCGTAAACTCGCCAGATTCCTTCGCCACAATAATGTGCAGGTCAACTCTACACCAGGTGATCACATATCTCAACCTACTGCCAATATGACATCTCTTCACAGACCGCCGTCTCAACAATGGTTATTTGACACCGGGGCATCTCACCATGTTACTGGCGATGTAAACAATCTCCATCAATTCTCACATTACGGTGGTCCAGATGAGCTCAATATCAGTGATGGTTCAGGTTTGCGAATATCTCACATTGGTAACGCCAAAATCACTCATAATAACACTTCATTTTCCTTGGATAATGTTCTTTGTGCGCCATCGATTAAGACCAACCTCGTCTCTGTTTCTAAATTTTGCCAAACAAACAATGTCTCACTTGAATTTTTTCCCCTTCATTTTCATGTCAAGGATCTGCGCACGGGGGCGAAAATGCTTCGCGGGGAGAACATTAATGGTGTCTATTGCATTCCCAGTTCTATAAATCCTCAAGTCCATCACACCACAAAATCTCAACTCGACGAGTGGCACAAACGTTTAGGTCATCCAACTCCCACTATTAACTCAAGTGATTTGAAGTTTAGGTTGTTGGACTCACAATTTCACTGTCGTTCTTGTGCCTTGAATAAAAGTCATAAATTGCCTTTTTCTGAAAACTCACTTCACAGCTCAAAACCACTTGAATTACTTTACAGTGATGTTTGGGGTCCTACTAGTACCTCACTTGATGGTTTTCGTTATTATCTAATATTCGTTGATCACTTTAGCAAATATATTTGGCTTTATCCCATGAAAAAAAAGTCTGATGTTGCTGTTTTATTTCCCCAATTTAAGTTATTAGTAGAAAAATATTTTCATCATCCAATTATCTCTATCTATACAGATAATGGTGGCGAATATATTTCTCTCGCACCCATTTTAAACTCATATGGTATCTCACACTTTAAAACGCCACCTTACACACCTGAACATAATGGAACATCAGAAAGACGTCATCGCCACATCGTCGAAACAGGTCTAGCTCTTCTTCATACTGCCTCCCTTCCTATCTCGTACTGGTCATATGCGTTTCAAACAGCTGTTTACCTGATCAATCGGCTCCCAACCCCAGTTCTCAACTTTCAGTCACCATTTCAAAAGATATTTCATCGCAAACCATCCTATTCCCGCCTCAAAATTTTCGGCTGCTTATGCTATCCTTGGTTGCGACCTTATAGTACTTCCAAACTTCAACCTCGATCCGCACCGTGCATCTTTCTTGGCTACTCCACTAGCCAATCTGCCTACATCTGCTTTGATCCCACTTCCAGAAAGACCTTCATCTCCCGCCATGTACGATTTTTTGAACATATTTTTCCCATGCAGGATAGCAATAGACAACTAATGAACTCCTTGCCAGCATTGGAACCTTTGTCTGCAGAGTCCACTGTAAGTAATACTTTTTCATCCCTTTCTCATTCTCATTATTTTAATCCCACTAATATAATCCATGTCCCCACATCCTCACCACAAATGACATCCACAGAACCTCCACCCTCAGGCTCAACCATTGATATCCCATCTTCCTCTCCCAACACAACATCACCTCCCACAACTATACACTCTTCTCCACATTCCTCGTCCTCGCCTCACCCTTCTCCTCAATCGCCTCGTTACAATCTTCGGTCTTCACAGACTCGAAAACAAAACCCAAAGTATTTCAACCCCAAGTTTGTGAACCACGTCACGTCTCATCCCCTTCCTTTGGCCCTTGAACCTAAGACTTTGTCCGAAGCAATGAAGGATGAAAAATGGCGTGCTGCTATGTCAGAAGAATTTGATGCGCTTCTAGGGAATGGAACTTGGGATCTTGTGCCACGTGGGACTCAAAATCTTGTTGGCTGTCGTTGGATTTTTCGTATAAAACGAAATATGGATGGAACAGTTGCTAAGTACAAAGCACGTCTCGTCGCCAAGGGATATCATCAACGTCCGGGTTTAGATTACTCTGAGACATTCAGTCCCGTCTCGAAACCAACGACAATACGCTTGATTCTTAGTTTGGCCCTTACTTATGGTTGGAAACTTCGTCAGTTGGATATCAATAATGCTTTTCTTCAGGGAACTCTCACTGATGACGTCTACATGGTTCAGCCACCTGGGTTTATTCATTCGTCGCTACCAAATCATGTGTGTAAGTTAAAGAAAGCCCTGTACGGCCTCAAGCAAGCCCCCAGAGCATGGTACCAAGAACTAAAGGGCTTTCTTCTACAGTTTGGTTTCAAAAGCTCCATAGCAGACTCTTCACTATTTATCTATCATAAAGATGAGATATATCTCTATTTTTTGGTCTATGTTGATGATATAGTTTTGACTTCTAACAATGACAATTTTTTGGAAGTCTTTGTCTCACAACTTGGCAACAGGTTCTCTCTGAAAGATCTTGGCATACTTCATCAATTTTTGGGTGTCGAGGTGATTCATACAACTCATGGTCTTTTCCTCTCACAACATCGGCATATTGCAAATCTTCTTGAGTCATTCTCAATGACTGGCGCCAAAGAGGTCACCACTCCCATGAGCACCACAACTCCTCTGCTACTCAAAGATGGTTCTGCATCCGTTGACGCGACACCCTACAGAAAACTAGTTGGCGGCCTTCAATACTTGTCTCTTACTCGTCCTGACGTATCGTTCGTCGTCAATCGCCTCTCGCAGTATATGCATTCACCTACTGAACTACACTGGACAGCATTAAAACAAGTTCTTCGTTATCTCAAAAACACTATCTTCCACGGGCTCTTCTTGCATAAAGGCACACCCTTGCACCTACGAGCATTCAGTGACTCCGATTGGGGCGGAAATCGTGATGATGGTCGCTCGACGACGGGTTATATAATATATCTTGGCTCTAATGCTATATCGTGGAAATCTAGCCGTCAAAAATCAGTATCTAGGTCATCCTCGAAAGCGGAGTACAAGGCCATAGCTCACACTACAGCTGAGATACTATGGATTCAAAATCTCCTTCAAGAATTGGGAATCTGCTTACCCAAACCTCCTTCTCTGTTCTGCGACAACACCGGTGCCACATATCTCTGCGCCAATCCCGTCTTTCACTCCCGCATGAAACATGTTGCACTTGACTACCACTTTGTTCGAGAATGTGTCGCGAATGGCAACCTCAATGTCCATCATATTTCCACAAAAGACCAACTTGCTGATGTTCTTACGAAAGCCTTGAGCCGTCATCAGTTTACTGCTCTTCGCTCCAAGATCGGAGTCTCCAACGGAGCCTCAATCTTGCGGGGGCGTGTTAAAGATACACCATAATATCAAATATCAATTCTATATTTAGCTTTATCTTTATCTTTAGGAAAAGATATGATTTAGACAATCACGTATATTGTCCATACTTGTAATGATCTTATCTAGTCCTTGTACAACTGTATATAAACTGTACTGAGAGTCATTGAATCTAAATAAGCTTTTTCTACAACCTATTATTCCTTTACTTCCCACTTCTTGAGAATTATAATCTGGGCCTTCTGTCAACTTAACGTCGTTGACGTAAACTAGGCCGAACTGAGTAGGCGAAGTGTTCGTTATCGAGGATCGAGCGAGTTCGTACACCGTTTGGTTCTCACCAGAAAATTGTGGGTGGACGTAGAGTTCGATCTTTGTTGACTTTTGTGGGCCTAAGCATGCACGTAAGAAATGGTCGGGAACTTCTGCGTTCGAAATGAAGGAAATGGATAGGGTTAGGGTTAGGGCTAGGGTTAGGTTTAGGAGGGTGAGAGTTGGAAGCTTTCCTGCCATTGATTGAAGCTAGTTGGTTTGTCGATGGAGGATATTATATTTTCAGACACTTGATGTGTTAGAGATTGTATGGTCGTAGTCGGGTTTGGTTAAGAGAAATGATATTTATATGTGATCGAATATGGTTTTGAGCGAGAAAGGACGACGTTGTCCTTGGTTGTTTTTTTGTAACTAATTTATAGTATATGTTCATGCGATTAAGATCTTGATATTTATAGAGAAGCATGGGTAGTATTTTTTTTTCTATGGGAAATTGGGGATTAGGTGCTAATATAAAATAAAATGGGGGTTTACATGCAAGTTGCCGATGGTTGACCTTGACCAACACAAAACCGTGATTCTTAAGGCTCGCAACTAACTAATATCCTATTTAGCCACCACTACGTCCTTGATGATTAGTATTTTCATGCGATTAAGTTATGGGATATATAGAGAAGTATTGATAGTATTTTGTATGGGAGTAGTGGGGATTACATGCAAGTTGCCGATGGTTGACCTTGACCACCGTGATTCTTAAGATTCGCAACTAACTAATATCCTAATTAGCCACTACGTAAATTGATAATATATTATGAAAAGAAATTTTCAAAACAGTCCTCCGACTTTTAACTCGTCCTCCAACTTCGAATACGCACAATGTAAACCCCATCGCGTTTAGTAGATCAACATGTTCATATTCCGCCCACACACAAGCCCATTTTTTTCGATGTTGATTAATCGATTTTTTTAATAATATTTATCCATAAGCTAAGAATAATATACTATAAGAGAAGATACTCCGCCGAGCTCGTGCAATGAAGAATTTAATCCCAAGATCGTCTTCACAATTGGCAAGAAACGAAATAAGTATTGCTGTAATAATATTAAAGCTTTTTTTTCTTTTGGACTAATGCGTGCGAATATTCGATAAAAGCGCTCAAAAAGCGTAATTATTTATATATCGCCTAGAGATGTGACAAGCATTTTGTCACATTTAAGTAGCCAATTCAACGAACACCGATTAACAGCAACTCCAAAGTCACGACACTTTAACCTTGGGTTCGTATTACTCAAATCAATTGTCTAAGCCTAGATAAACGAGCTTGTAATAGCAAAACGAGTTACTTGTTGGAAGGTGACCAATTTCCTATAAACCATAAAATTATTATAAGAACAACCCTTCGGAATTAGACCACAGCGTCATTCTCCAGGCCTTATTCAATCTAGGTTAGCATTGGAACCTTTTTTCAAATTTAATTTATTCAATAATGAGACAAAGTTCTTGCCTATGTGAATTCTTGAGGGTCATGTCATGTGCCATGTGGCATGAGACATTAGGAATCAATTAGATACATATGCATAATGCCCAACTTGTACGACTTTTGTTCTCAATTTGGACCACTGCCTACCTTTTTATTTGTTCTTTGAATTCGGGAAATCTCTGCAAAAATCATGTGTTGCAATATTTATATGTTAAACTTCCTATTGTACTTATATTTGATGTATTTTGCTGAATGTCGATGGCCTAGTATCTATCTACGTATTCTATCTATCTATCTATCTATCTATCTATTTATCTATATCTATCTACGTAGGCATGCGTTCCGATTTAGTTTCCCAGTGCATGCGATGTTTCCCATTCATTTCTTGGAAACCATCTCTTGTAGCAGTATTGTCTTTCATCAAACTCCCAAAAATAATACATTCTATTTTATATTTACGTTGGGCATGCATACAAAAGGTTGAACCATTGTTATAGGAAGTAAATTAAAATCAAGGATGATGCAATAAAAGCAATTAATAGTCTCGAAAATACTTGTAACAGAAATGATTCAATATTTATGTAATAACATTGTGGAAGTACAACCATGCATTGGGTAATCACTCAACCCGTTGAGAAATTTCGATCACTTAAGTCCCTGCAATAAAGTACAACGACCCTACTTATTATTTCAATAATATGCGAGGGTACAAGTAGATGAAAGTAAAGCACATACGTAAGGTACAAGTCCTTAAAGCGAGTAAATGTGGTTAACATTAAGACCTGTCGGCAATGAGGAAGCAATATACACCAGCACGTAGAAAACACCTTCAGTGCGTGTGAGCAACTCTCCATTAATATACCCTTGTTTTTCTTCTTTGGGCTCCATGACAACTATTTTCCTTATCGTTTGTTGAATATCAGAAAAGAAATGATGATTAAATTTAATATTAAGTAGGTTTTGTAAGTGCATAGGCAAAGCATGGTTTGCGGGCCCCACACCACGCCACGCGCCGTTGGCACGTCAACATCTGCCACCCTACTGTGAAATTTCCATCTTTGTCCTATTTGAGTTACTATTATTACAAGACTACGTAACGGATCAATTAATGTTATGTACGCACTATACTATATAGCATGTGAATTGTGATTGTATATAAATATATAATGTGATAATCAAATTAGCATGATGACGACTACATATTATCAAACATCAACTCAAATAGAATATGACCAGTTGGGGTTATAATAATTGCTGATAAATGATGTGATTAACTCTGATCTACCACTCTTTGACCAAAGAATGCCAAGTTACTAGGATTTATAAGAAAATATGAAATTTATGGTCTCAAAGTGGACATGTATGCATATATATGACATGATGGTTGTTGTAGGTGAGGTAGATTTGGTCACAAGCCTTTCAGACAGCTTTTCTCTTCTCATCTTTCACTCTTTTTCTAATTATATTTCCTCGACATAGCACCAAACTATCTAAAGAAGAACTGTTTGCTTTTCTCTTTTCAGCTCAATTTCTACCAAACTTAGAACCTACAGGACTAAAACCTGTTTGAAAAAGATGGGATCTGTATCTGTTCCAACGAATCAAGCTTATACCTCCCTATTTAGCAGTCCTTTACTTCATTAAACTCCTCACTGTAGTAAATCTTTGTTCTCTTAGACTACGCCTAACACGCTCATGGATTTTGGTGGGGTGGGCTTCGAGAGCAGCGTACTGTGCTCCAACTCTAACAACAACAATGTCAGCTTTTCGTTGGACTGTAGTAATAATAGTTGGGATGAGAAAAATCAGTTGGATAAGTGGTTTGGATCTGGCCATTATTATTCAAAGCAAGGAAAGAGGAGCGCCGCCATGAATGAGGGTGGTGGTGGTGGTGAAGAAGAAGATGTACTTTTCACGGAATTTAAAGTGGCAAAGACTAGAGATCCCTCGCCACACTTTGGTGACCAAACGCTCAAAAATCCTTTCTTGCAGAGATCTATTAATGTCGGCGAGGGCTGTAACCAGAAAATGCTCAGCTTCTCATCGACGGCATACTATCAGAATGCTTCAGGTGAGTGTATAGCAGTCTGTATTGCACGTAATCTGTTTAATTGAAAGGAAAACGCATATGTTCTTCATTCAGATACTTAGCGAGTTGTTATTTACTGAGGGTTGCAGATAGTGTAATGGAATCTAACAGAGTGGATTTTTTTTTCAGGGCTTTTGAAAAAAAATGCTTTCTTTTTTCTTGCTGGCCTGCCTGCTTTTGTCTTGTCATTTGAACGTGTATGTTGATTGGGAACGAATCGTTGCTTACTTTTTCCTTTCATTTCAAACTGATTCTATCTCCTTGTGTTTTCTCTTCCTTTATGGTGTAAGATTCTTATTGTAGTATCCCCTCGAACTGTGATGATGAAGTACAGTTCTTTCCAAATCCTTAAATCTACAGAACAGAGTAGTTTCAAAACAGAAGCCACTCATATCTTAACCTCAATACATTCTAGCTAGGAAGAATTTACTCAACTCTGTTTTCTTTCTTTCTTTCATGTCTGACTAAGCAGGTTTAAACGGAGCTAATAATATGCAGCAGGGAATCCTATCAAGAATAAGAGCCCCTTTTACACCCTCGCAATGGATCGAATTAGAACACCAAGCCATGATCTACAACTACATAACTGACAACATCCCTATACCTCTTCACCTTCTCAATCCCATTCGAAAAGCCTTCGAATCGGCCCCTTTCTCTTGCTACTCTTCCTTCAAATCCAATCCATGTGAGCACACCTTTGCTGTTGTGTTGCATTATCAATTCTTGAAATGAAACGACTTCTATTTTCCTTTTTTTTTTGCAGTATTGGGATGGGGTAGTGGGGCCCACAGCAAAGATCCCGAGCCTGGACGCTGTAGGAGAACGGACGGTAAGAAGTGGCGGTGCTCGAAGGACGCCGTGGGCGATCACAAGTACTGCGAGCGGCACATGAACAGAGGCCACCGCCATCGTTCAAGAAAGCCTGTGGAAGAAGACGGTCGCCGCCAACCTTCTAACAGAAAACCAACCTTGTCTTCTGAATCTTCACATACATCGAAAGTCATCGGTGATTGTCTAGGCCTCCCCTCTCACCAGTATGTGCCCCTAATGCCCAACGCTAATAAGTGAGTTCATTTCTGCTCATCATATATAGACCATACGAAGTAGTTAACGCCATCATCTATTTTGCTTGTTCTTGGACAGAAATATTTCAGACAAGAACGATTCAAAGGGGAAGGAGGCATCGTCGTCGCCAGCAGCAGCACCACCCCATTCCATTGCCGAACAAGTTCCCAATTACAACTCAGAATTTGGATTAGTCTGCTCTGATTCTTTACTCAACCCTCTAATAAACCTCCACAGCCACGAGGAAGAAGATAAATCCAAGCACTTCCTACGTCAGTTCGTTGATGACTGGCCCAAAAACCTGAAACATGAACTGAAGGCCCACACAGCTTCTACGGAAGTGTCGCATGAACTGACGACTCCTATAATTAACGAGCAAAATCTGAACTGCGTTCGAGCGCCATGGGAAGCATCGTCCATGGGAGGCCCACTTGGAGAGGCATTGCGTGCAAACAACAATGGCGAATGTAATGAGAACTTGGAACTGAGCTTCTGTCTCGATTTAATGGTGAAGAGCTGGGATCATCACCACAGAAGTAATAACGACAATGGCAATGGATACTTGGCTTCGTATTCTTCGTCGTCGCCAACTGGCGTGTGGCAAAGGCCCGAGCTTAATTATTCCGCGTCGAATAGTAGTGCGGGGAGTAGCCCGCGCGGGGAGAGCGGGAAAAACGCTCGATGCGAATAGGCTTTGTAATAAAGGGTCGATCTTTGCTGGTGGGAATATTATTATGTAGGTTTTGTGTACTCTTTTATGCAATACTACAATAATTACCTAATCGTTGCTATACTTGGTTTGGTAGTGTGTACACGCAAGATGATTAAAGATTGGCCGAGAATCTATTATATTTTATGATTTTTTTTGTTTGTATTTGAATAAAAACATGGCGATTATAATATGTGATGGTAATCACAATTTCAATGGCGCTCTTGTCATATTCAAATAGGACCGTGGAAATCTTATTCGGGGTATTGCAAAATCTCTCCTTTTAAATGCTTTTAGTCCTTTTGGTGGACCAATACGCACATGCAAGGCAAGGACAAAGTTTTCAAATCTTGTGTAGGGAAGTCGTGTATCGTATTGCGGTGAAACTAAAGACTATGATTTAAAGTTTAAATGTCACTTTCAAGATCGATTTAGATGTCGGACAACTCATATAATGAAATGAAACTAGCTAGAACATTCAATTTATCATTAAATTCTCGGAAAACGAAAGAGAGGTCAAGTACCTCTCTCACATAGATAGCCCCATATTTGTAGATTTTTTGTCTTGGACCAAGTGATGATGACATACGTCTATACATCCCTAAACTAATTATCAACTGCTTATTAATTAAGTAACAATATGGAAAGAATGGAAATGGCGAAAAGAAAAGATGAAATAAACAAAAACCTTCATTTTTACACGACCATGCTTCAAACCCCCGCGTATCCGTGACGATGCATGGCATTAACATTTATATATACACATAAGGAAGTAATAGCATTCTCCTGGCTTTTAATTATCTCGTCGTCAAATATAAAAGATGATTAATAAATGAAATATGATGACGAGTGTTGGGCTGGTGATGATAATATAAGCTTCAAGCCGTTTAATTTCTGCGCTAGAAGAATGGATTCAGACAAAAGACGGTTCGAATCGGTTTGAAGCAAGAGGCAGTTACGAGAGAGCGTATATAACCGATTCTTGATTTCCCGGTTCTGTAATTTAAGCCGTTTCAGTTCATTCTCGAGATTCTCCAAGTGCATCTTCTTTCTCAAACGACAGCGTTTTGCAGATTCACGATTGGACATCATACGATTCGATCTCTGCCGTTGATCGAGCCAGCGAGGCGACGAGCAATAAGTTGAGTTGTTATTAATGGGTTTCGGTTGTAATAGAGAAAGAAGTTCATTCACCTCATTGGGAGAGAACGAATGTTCGAAATTAGTAGGCATCGTGATTTGGGACATTTTTTCTTTGAAATTAGTTTTTCTATGTATGTTTTTAACCTTTTTTTTAGGAGGGTTTATGAGAGGTAAGAAGGAGAAAAGGGAGGGATGAATGTACGTGAGATGGGTATTTATGGAGTGAGATTAGAGAGGTAGTCCGACGAGTGGGATTTTCTTTTTCTCCTTTTTTTGAATTGATAAAGCAAAGAAGATTTATAATATATCTCTTGGAAAAGGAACGAAATAAAGATTATAAAGCTTTTCGGAAATAACACATGGCGTCGCTACGATGACTACTATTAGATACGACCTTAGCTGTTTTAATCTTAGTAGTTAACTCTTAAAAGGTGACAATATAGACAAGAATAGGTTAGGTTAGGATCATTGTTGGTTAACTTTTATCAAAAATTAGTTAAATTCATTGAATTATGAATATGTAATTAAGTAATTGCTTTACTTTACATAGACTGTTTACTGCAGTCGCATTTGATTCTTCATTGTCGGCGTTTAAAACACATTTCTTTCTTCCACCTAGTTGTAAGAAAGCATGTAGATGTAGCCTTATTTTATATATATGACACGTGTATCTCCATACACGTACACACATCCATTTTTGTGAATGGTTGAGAATTTGTTGACAAGTCACGGTCTTGCTTTATTTATGTGGGGACTCTGCGTATAGAGCAAAGACGTTCAATTAGCTTAATGACGAAGAATCACAATAACATTATCAAAGTCACATATAATCATACAAAACGAAGGTGGAATTGTTCTATTTAAGCGCAAGTTAAAGGGGAGAGCATGTGGAATAACGTTCATCAAACTGTTTATGTCGATTTGCATTCTTAACGAGAGTCGATATACAGGGTATGGAATATTAAATTAAAAGTGACATCCTTGTTAAAATTGCAAATTATTAGAGAAGTCCCCACGATGAGCTATGACTGTCGCCAATATAAAGAGCACATGGAAGAAAAAGTATGGCAAAAGTGTGGAAAAAATCAGAATCCGTCAGCTGTACAGCTTTCCAACGTATAATGGAAAGAAACGACTGAAAATCAAACGGATAAGAGTTGAATTGTAGTAAATATTGAAAATTAGATGTGGATAAAATTAGGGTTGAATTGAAAAATGAAAAGTTCTCGTTGGCTCTTGCCCCACCCACATCTATTACAACATTCGATCCTTCAAGAACATGACAACTTTACTTATTTATCATCAAAATTGCTTGACAAGTTTGTAATCTCGAATCTCATTATCATCCCTTGATGATCATCGATAAGCTTCTTACGATTAGCAGTAATGGACGCAGACCACTTCATTTGCATGAACCTTCTCTTCCTCCACGGGCCAATATGAACCCTTTGCTCTTCTGCAGATTTCTTAGCAGCATCGCATGCCAACCTAATGATGGCGTTCAAATGTTCGATCTTTCCTATGTACATTTCAGGCAAATGTCCGATGAATCGATTATACTCCACGCTAGCTTTTGCCATTTTGAATTCTTCCTTGAATCCCACCTCGACCAAGAAAACAATCTGTTTTCTCCTCCCTTGGGTCGCCGCGACAACTTCAATGTACTCATGTTTTCCTAAACATAATAATAATAATCTTATATAAAAGTTGGATGTGGACTCTCATTGATCACCTCCATAAGCCAATCCTCATGCGACATGTCAGCAATAGCAATGTAAATTACCATATTAGGTCCATGTGAGGGTGGAATTACCAACTGCCATTTAAATTAGGTCCATATGGAGTCATGCTCATATCGTTAACTTTTGGTATTCCTCCAAATAAATCTTCATTAAAGGAGACTAAGAGGCTTTGATCCCATCCAATAACAATAATTAGAAATGAATCGTCGTTCACAGTGGCTTATTCGACTTAAAGACTTTGCACCACAAAGAAATGGAATATTAATTGTCGGACTTCTTTTAATTCGAATCGAAAATAGGAGAGCTCAGTCTCATTTTCAGCTATAGTTCCCGTGCATCGCACGGGGCAAAACTAGTAATAATAATGGAGGGAATACTATTATTACCAGCATTACTAAAGCTTTTTATTACATTGTGTACGTACCTCCTAGGGTTTTGCTTGCTTTTCGCCACTTAGAAGTGCGTAGAAATGCATTGAAACCTTTGCTTCGTAGGCGATCCACAGCTGAGGCACGAAAGCACTTGAAGCAATCTTTAGTTGAGGTCATGTCTGGACATTTACAAAAGCTCGAGTCTTTAGTTTTATCGACGTTTCTTCTAATTTTCTCTCGGATCTTCGAAAAAGTTGAGTGGTATTCATCTAGAATTTCCTGAAAAAAAAAATTGAAATTAGTTTGATTTCGATTAGATATATCCCTTTTTGCTTAGAATTGACAAGAAGTAAGAATACTTTCTTGAAATGGGGCGGATTGGTTGCTGGGGTTTTCTCTTATTGGATTCACATGTTGCTTATATATTGCTGCATTGATCAATGGTTAATAATCTATTACGGATTCGATCAAAAAAGAAAGAAAAACTTGATGAATAATTATTACCTGGAGCAAAATCTCCTGAGATTCCCAGAAAATCCTCCTCCGTTTCTCATCATCATCTTCTACGACTTTTTTCGAGCGATGATCGAAACCATGCTGTTTATCTTCGTCGAAACATCGAAGAATCCCCTCGTTGAAGAAGCTGAATTCTTGATCATCCCAATTCACGTCTTCTATTTCGTCCTTATCGTAATAATAAGCATCTACAATCATCTGGTCTATATTGCGAATATAGAATCTCCCTTCGTCTTTAACAACCTTAATGTTTTGGGATGTGATCACATCCAAACCCATGGTGTGCTAAGGTTTCTTTTTCTTTTTTTTTTTCTTCGGCTTCGTAATGAGAGTTTTTGCATGGAAATATATCTCATTTAATAATTGAGGGGTATCGGAGAAGCACAAGGGTTTTTTGATCTAATCTAAAACTGTTCGTATGCAAATCTTTCTTCAACATCATCGCCATTCATCAGTGCCTTTTTTTTATTACTAAAAATAGCAAGACGTATCGTATGCTCTTTCTTGAAATGATTTAGCGTAAATTAAGTCTCATGCCCAAAAACATGTTTTAAATTAGGTTTTAGGTCTATATCAAAAAATTCATAGTTTTAAGGACCCGATTTTTATGAAATTTAGAGATAAGAACCTAAATTTACGCAAGTGTTATGCAGTGTACATGAAGTGGTACTGTAGACACACGAGTGGTACAGTAGATCTATGAAGTGGTACTGGTGAACATTGAAGTGATACAGCAGAACACTTAAGTGTTTCTGCAAAAGATGAGTCCATAAAACTATGAATTTTCTGAAAGGGTCCTAAAAGTTAAATAAAACTTAGCATGGAGCCTGAATTATAAATGACCCAATGATTTAACCAAGTTCCTAAATCTCAACTCAAACCACCATATTAACACCAAGGTTTTTAAGCCCGGACCGGCCGGCCGGTTCCGGCCGGAAACCGGCGAACCGGTCGGAAATCCGGTCCGGTTCCGGTCTGGTTTAAATTTAATTAAAAAGAAAAGAAGCGAAAGTAATAAAAAGAAACACAACCGGGAAATATGATGGATATGTGGGCTTGGTTTAATGGTAAAAGCTTTGAAATGAATTTTCAAAGTTAAATTATTCCCTCCCAACCTTTTAATTTTTTATTTTTTAGTTAAATTATGAGCCCAACATTTAAGTTTTGACCTCTAAATTTATAAATTTAGTTTTTTACATCCTCTAACGAAAATTGCTTTAAACTACCAACACAATTTCAACATTTAAGTTTTGACCTCTAAATTTATAAATTTAGTTTTTTACATCCTCTAACGAAAATTGCTTTAAACTACCAACACAATTTACTTTTATTCAATTGTGATTCTTATTTTGATATAATTCTAATTTGAAAAACAATTAATAATAACATTTTTACTTAGATGTTGATTAATTCATTCATAAAATATATATTTATTAATATAGAGCTATCGGTTTTATAACCGTTTTATTCCAGTTTTATAACGGTTAAACCACTAAACCTTAAACCACTAAAATTTCCGGTACGGTTCGAAAACCCGGTTTCAGAACCATGATTAACACATGTTTATTCACTCGTCCTAGCTATTAAAAAAACCACCAATAGTACTCCCACAAAATTAACTACAATAATCCACCCAAGAAAAAAAGAAAACATTACAAGGACAGTTTTCTTCAACAACACACAAAAGTACATATAACTCTTACTAGCTAGTAATTAATCAGCTCGGCCGGCGGCAGAGGTGGTGGGGCTCCTCCTCGTTGGGGTGGAACCTTCTAGAAGCGGCCTCCCCGTGCCTATCAAAGACGTCCTCCTTCCTCCCTCGGCCAATAGGTAATGGAAAGTCCAATGCAATATTTTCGGCGCAAACACTCTATACGTGAAAAACACGTCGTACCAACTCGGGTACTTCACGTAGGGATCCCCTCTGCACGCCCCCGAAACTATTAGCCTCGCAAATTCCTCCACGGGCCCGCCCGACACATGCACCTTCGTAAACAAATTATATTATACGTTAATTACGGCGTATAAAATAAGAGGTGGGAAGAACTGAATGACTCACTTCTCTTTCTTCTTTCCACTGCATTTCTGCGCCTTCGTCGACCATGAACTTACCACGGGTCATCTCCGCTCCGATCCAACCGTGGGTCGCCACCGTTATTCCCACCTCATCCTTCACTTCGTACCTAAGTGTCTCGTAAAAGTTCACCAGGGCCGATTTCGCAGCCTTTTTTTTTGGACGACGAATTACAATATTATTTTCAGTACGAAATTTTTAAGATATATGGGACTGGATAATCATTAATAGTGTCATATATATGTACCGAATATAAGCTCATTCTTGGCAACGGTAACCAGTTCTCAACGGATGCATTGACGATCACACGCCCGTTGCTTTCCCTTAGGTAAGGAAGGGCTACGTGCGTAGGGTAAACGTTTCCCCAGAAGTTTATGTCCTTAAAAAAGAGATGATTTTTACGCACTACGCAAATCTTTCGAGCATATAATTACTAAAAGGCTTGTTATTATTACCATAAGAAGAGGAAACACATTCGAATCGGTGGCTTCTTCGAAGTAGAAAGTGTGTCCCAAGCTAGCATTGTTCACCAGATGATCCACTACATGCAGTGCAGATAATAACATTAATATTTTGATATGTTCTAAATAATATGAAGATCGTAGTAATACTAATAGCTAGCTAGTAATGGGATCATATCAATATAACGTATTGCTTACAGCGCCCGAAATAGCTGATGGTCTCATCAACAAATCTTCGGCAGTCCTCCTCTTTAACTACATCAGCAGCCATTATCATTACATTAGGAGCACCGAGATTCCTCGCATTTTCGCTGATTCCACGCAGCCTATGGTCCCTTCGAGCTATCAATACGAGGTTGGCCTTTCTTCTAGCGTATTGATACGCAATTTGCTGCAACAGATTTTCCAGTTCTTGATTAAACTAGTGCGTTACACGGTTGGTCGATCTATGACAGCGAAACTATCGAACTTTTTTATTACAACTAAGTTTAACAACTAACCCATCTTTCTCTCATATAAAAGAAATCATTTGAGGAATTTTAATTGGGCAAAATGGATATCAAAAACAGAAGTTTTAGCACATAAAAATGCAGCTCAATCATTATATGCATACCTCGCCAATACCAGAGGAAGCTCCAGTGATTATGACGACTTTGTTCTCCATATCTTCGCTGTTGAAGTAGCTATTGTAAAGCCACTCGCAGGCGTTTATGAAGGCCAGCGTCGGCCATGCAAAGGCAAGCATCACAAGGCTGGCCGGCGGAACGAAGAAGTTCAAGGCAGTGTTGATCAGATCCATGACGACCTATGTTTAAAATAAAATTCTTCAAGAGATGAATTTGAACTGAGGTGATGATAGATAGAGAGGATAGAGATGATATTGAGAAGTAACGAGAGCGAGCGTTTATTTTGTTTTTCTTTTAAAAAAGAAATTTGGAGTTTAACGGTGAGTAGCTAACAGCACAGGCAACATGCAGAAGCAAGAGGCTAACACGTGGTGGCTCGATGGACAAGTGTTTTCAACAACTCTGCATGACATTAATTTCACTTTTATTATATAGCTAAGTTCTTTGTTCATACTAATTTTATCCAAACTAATGTTGGTTACATGATATTACATTTGTCTATTCACTCTTACTAAGGTTTGATAATATGAACGAGTATTTCTGGCACACCCTGTTTGTGCAATAAAATATAGTTAATTAGTTACTTATTAATAAATAGTTTTAATAAGTAATAGCATTTAGTAGTTATATTGAGATTATAGAAGATATGCTATTCAATAAGTCTTTTTTATTTTTTAATAGAATGGTTGGGGACTTGGGGTGGGCTTTCGATTTTTCATTTCAAATATTTTATGCAATAGATAAAAGATAATAATAGTATATATCAGAAAATATAATTGTAAGAAAATGATACCAATTTGTGCTTAAAATACTCAAAAGTCAAATGCACCAAAATGAAAAATCACAGAATCGTCACAATAAACAAAACATAACTGAACTCATGTTCTCACAACACAGCTGTGTGTCTGATCAACAAAAAGGTTGGGCGGAAAGAAAGATCTAAACTCAGTAAACTCAAACAAAATCAGTAGAAACCTGATGAGAACTTGACAGCCGATACTCGAAGAATTTCTTTCTTCACTTGAAGCACTTTGCATCCAAAAGAGGCTCACCCTCGAATGGCTCAGCATCTTCAATCATTTGATTCACGCGTTCTTTCTGAGCTTCGTCGTTGATATCAACCTTTGTCCACTGGTAAAGCTCCATGTCATAACACTCGTCAATCACAAACTGAGGAATCTCTGATCCTCTGAAAAGCCAAAGTCCCTTCACCTTATAAGGTGCTTCACCGCCGATAACCAGCATCTTCCCGAATGCGTATTTGCGTGCCAAATCCATCCTTTGCAAGAAACCGCCAACCTTGTTCAGTGTAACAAAGGATACAGTGTTCTCATCGTTGTACTTGTAGTCGCAGAACCACAGAGAGTATCCCTCGGGATCATACATGTCCCAGAACCCTGAGGTTGTCGTTACTTAATGAGCATCATATGTTAAAGAACATAGAGATTTGTCGCATATGAGAGTGATTGATTGATCACCTTTGATTGCAACCTCACGGAAGTTGGTCTTGGTGTTGGAGTAGAGCCTCTTCCATTCATCCAAAATCATTTTACTTGGAGGCAAAAGATCCAAAGGATTCTTAGCCTTTGGCTTGGGAGCTTCTTCCTCCTCAGCTACTTCCTTGGGCTTAACTTCCTCCTTCTTGGGCTCCTTCTTGGGTTCCACCTTTGCCTTGGGTTTTTCAGCTTCTTTTGGCTGAGCAGGTTTCTTCGACTGAACGGGTGGAACGGATTCTGCTTGTTTGATTTCGCCCAATATCTTCTTGAAATTAGGTTGATTGACCATGGTCCAAAAGTATCGTTCCACGTGTGGGTATTGCGAGGTGAAGCTCTTGGTCATGATCATCTTGAAACCAAGGCCAAGATTGCATGTCATGGCGATATCAGCGAGGGTGACACTGTGGCCAACAAGATAGGTACGGGTGGCAAGATGGGTGTTCAAAGCTTCTAAAGCCCTCTTAAGCGCAGAAACTGTAAACTCCTCAACCTGCTCATATTCGTTCCAACATGTTTAGGAACCTAAAAAATGCATCTAGCTTATTTCTTCTCAACTGTACGAGCTTCACATACCGGAGGCAGATAGACACCAAAACCAAGCCTAGGATAAATCCAGCGACTTAAATGGGCATCAATCTCAGTAGCTGCAAAATCCATCCATTGCTCAACGTGGCCCTGAAAGATGCAATAACAAATATATAAGACATTAGAAACATCATCATTAGGCTCAATCCGCTCAGGAAAACTAAAAATAGTTAGAGATAGCCATTTTAAGGAAACGAGACATCGATATCTTACGTAATCAATCAGAGAGGATCCGAAGAGGGAGCTGTCAGGGTTCAGTTTAGCCACTGCAAGAATTATTAAACGACAGATAGTCAGAGCATATCAACACTGAGGGTTGTGGCTTGCTAAGAGAAATATTACCATAACGTGCGATGGCATGGCTTTCGAATACGGCACCATCAGGCGTTTCAAGCACAGGAACCTGCAATATATGTAAACATGAGTACAAAACAAAAGATGGGACACTCAGCAAAAATTTATTGCATACCTTTCCAATGGGATTCATCTTGAGGAACTCTGGAGTCTTATTTGACACACCCATGACAAATTCCTTCACCAAATCAACCTTTACACCATTATATTCGGCAGCAATACGAGCCTTAGCTCCATTCTTGTTCGTATCGGATGCGTGCAAAACCTGGATGAAACGGAACTTTCAAATTATCGAAAAAGAAATAGTCCGAGTAGCAAGGTTCAGGCAAGTCACTCATCAGGTGAGGTCACGTAAAATCGGCTATACAACCACATAAAACATCAGGTCACGTAAGTAGACAAACAAACCCAGGAATCAAGAAGAAAGCCTTTAATAGAACAAAAATATACTACGTAACTCACATTTTTAGATAAATCTCAACAAATAAAGCAGCATCATTAAAGGTACAAAAGGAAAATAGCCGCAAACACCCAATCACTAGATCTTCAATTCCAGCAATGGAAACATGATTTCAAACAAACAAATTTAAACTCACCAGAGCCATGGATTCCCAAGACCAGATTATCGCCGCTATTTAACAAAACCCTGAAATCACATCAAAAGCTTTCAAATCAGAGTAACGAATCAGTAAAAACTCCTCAACTGCGCGAAAAACAGAACAAAGAAATCGATTGAAGAAACATTTGGTATTATCGTCTCTAAGCCTTTACCAATAGCGAGCAAAAACAGGGGCCGTTCTTGTGAGCTCTAGGGAGTTGGCAAATAAAAAGACGAGGGTGGTGTATTAATAATTAGGGTTTCTATCATGTGCATTGACGAATATGCTCAGCAAGACTACGATTTTACTATTACTTTAAAGGAAGGGTAATTTAGGGAATAAGTTTTAGAGCTTGTTTGGCTTTCTTTCCGTTAGTTTTCAATAAAAATGAGAGAACAAGTTGACTGACAACTTTGCTACTCTTTCTAATTTATGCCATTTCGTAGATCTTATTAATAGGATTTAATATGGCCAAAGTACGGCGATGAAAACTAAGAATCTCAAGTCGTATACGCAAAACAAGGTCTGCTCTCTGTTTGTGTGTGGTTCCTATCAAGACAACAAGGTCGGCTTTCGACCGGCGAAAGTACCGAAAACAAAATTACATTTTTTGTGGTTCGTATCAAGAAAAAGGTCCCCAACTTGAGATTTTTTCTCCTTTTTCTTTTTAATAGAAGCTCAAATTAGATTCTTGTCCAGATCGAATCCATGGTGTTGGCTTGTCCATGTCAGACGTGGCTGAAGCTCAGTAGTTACATTTAAGATGCGCTGTAAGAATCTAAACTACTGGAAATGGAAGCTGCTTCGTGTGTTCTATGCGGTGGAGCATGGATCCCACTATTAAAGCCGTCGAGGGTGGTCACTCGCCGTCCCCGCGACTCCGCCGTATCGCTGTGCAACGGCTCGAACCGATCTATCGCCGTTCCTCGTTGCAGTGCGATTAGCGGCGGGGAGAGCCGGCCAGCTGCCGCCACTTACCGGCGGAGCCGCCGCGGCGACAAGAGGGACAAGGATGAAGAGGCGAGGGTTGCTAAAGTGGGCAAGGTCAAAGAACCGCCGCCGGCGGATCTCGGACCACCGAGCGTCGTTTCTATGCATCAAAACGGCGACCCTTTGGGGCGTAGGGATTTGGGCAAAGGCGTAGTGAAATGGATAGGTCAAGGCATGAAAGCCATGGCCTTAAAATATGCGACGGCGGAGTTAGAAGGAGATTTCGCCGAACTGAAACAGAGGATGGGCCCTGGCTTGACCTTTGTTATTCTGGCGCAGCCTTATCTCGGCGCCATTCCCATGCCCGTGGGCATGGAAGCCATCTGTCTTAAGGCCTGCACTCATTATCCGACCCTCTTCGACCATTTTCAGAGAGAGCTCAGAGACGTTCTTCAAGACCTACAAGTGAAGAAACTCATTGTTAACTGGCGAGAAACAGAGTCATGGAAGATGGTGAAGGAGCTTGCTAGCTCAGGTTTTCTTTACTAGCTGCTGTTCTTTGCCTAATTGCTGCTCCACTTTTGTGTGTATGCTTGCTTCTGAAATGTTTTTTGCTTGCTGCCATTGTAGCTCAGCATAGAGCTATTGCGAGGAAGCCTTCCACCTCCAAGCCAGTGTGTGGTGTTTCGGGCTTGGAGCTCGACAAGGTTAAAGCCATGCAAGAACGAATCGACGAGTTCACCAATCACATGTCTGATCTACTGCGCATTGAGAGGGATGCTGAGTTAGATTTTACTCAAGAAGAGTTGAACGCCGTCCCCACTCCTTATGGGCAGTCCGTTTCCCCCAAGCCCATTGAGTTCTTGGTGAGCCATGGCCAGGCTGAGCAAGAACTTTGCGATACTATTTGCAATCTGAATGCAATCAGCACATCTAAAGGTATAAACTGAGTTGGTTTTCACCAGCCATTACATCATTAGGCGATAGCCGTTTTGCTGGGATTATTATTACCTTTTGCATTTAGGACTTGGAGGGATGCATTTGGTCTTGTTCAGAGTTGAGGGAAATCATAGGCTTCCACCAGTTAATCTTTCGCCGGGAGACATGGTTTGTGTCAGAACGTGCGACAGCAGAGGCGCTGGAACGACTTCTTGCGTGCAAGGGTTCGTTAATAACCTCGGGGAAGATGGTTGTAGCATAACCGTAGCTCTTGAATCCCGCCATGGCGATCCAACCTTTTCCAAACTCTTTGGGAAGACTATTCGTATAGACCGAATTCAAGGATTGGCTGATGCGCTTACTTATGAGGTAGATTAAATTACATTAGCACTGAAACATAAGAAATGCTGATTTTTTTTCTTTCTTGCTTGCAGCGCAACTGCGAGGCTTTAATGATGCTTAGGAAGAAAGGCTTACAGAAAAAGAACTCTTCATTGTCCATTGTGACCACAGTTTTCGGTGATGATGATGACATTAAGTGGTTAGAAGAAAATGGCATGGTCGACTGGGCCGAAGTCGAAGTAGATGGGTTGATAGATAACGAGCAGTTCGACAACTCCCAGCGAAGAGCAATCGCATTGGGTTTAAACAAAAAGCGCCCCGTACTTATAATCCAAGGCCCGCCAGGAACTGGGAAGACTAGCGTGCTGAAGCAGCTAATTTCCCTCGTCGTTGAAAGGGGCGAAAGGGTCCTCGTCACTGCGCCAACTAATGCAGCTGTAGACAACATGGTCGAAAAGCTGTCTGATATCGGCGCTGACATCGTCAGGGTTGGAAATCCAGCGAGGATATCACCTTCTGTAGCTTCGAAATCGCTGGTCGAACTCGTCAAGAACAGCCTCGCAGATTTCATATCAGAGTTTGAGAGGAAGAAAGCTGATCTTAGGAAGGACTTAAGCCACTGCTTGAAAGACGATTCTTTAGCTGCTGGGATTCGCCAGCTTCTGAAGCAGCTTGGGAAGACTATGAAGAAGAAGGAAAGGGAAGCAGTGAAGAAGATTCTCTCCACTGCGCAAGTCGTTTTTGCAACTAATATCGGGGCAGCCGACCCAATGATTAGGTCTTTAGAATCGTTCGACTTGGTCATCATAGACGAAGCGGGCCAAGCCATCGAACCTTCTTCCTGGATTCCCATGTTGCTGGGAAAACGGTGCATAGTTGCGGGAGATCAGTGCCAGCTGGCGCCCGTTATCTTGTCTAGGAACGCATTGCAGGGCGGCTTAGGAGTATCGTTCTTGGAAAGGGCGTCTGCTTTGCACGAAGGAAGGCTTGCAACGATGCTAACTACACAGTATCGTAT
Source organism: Craterostigma plantagineum (assembly GCA_027422505.1). Classification (NCBI taxonomy): domain Eukaryota; kingdom Viridiplantae; phylum Streptophyta; class Magnoliopsida; order Lamiales; family Linderniaceae; genus Craterostigma; species Craterostigma plantagineum. Next base: position 24,816,290 of record JAPQWV010000003.1, on the reverse strand, counting down.
GAACGATGCCATCTCAAGCTGGGTTTCGAAGGAGATGTATATGGGATCGTTACAGTCTGCTGAAAGCGTTGCTTCCCACGTCCTTTCTGATTCGCCCTTCGTAAAGGTACGATCTTTTACTTTGTGTGGTGAATTTTAGATTCGATTCGACGAGAAAAAATGTGTTTTTTTTTTGCGTGTGGGCAGCCAACGTGGATAACACAGTGCCCATTGCTGTTGCTCGATACTCGAATGCCTTACGGAAGTTTATCCGTGGGCTGCGAAGAACAGTTAGATCCAGCTGGCACGGGCTCTTTCTACAACGAAGGCGAAGCAGACGTTGTCTTGCAGCATATTTTTGCCTTGATTTATTCTGGTACCATTGTTTACTTACTGTCTATGAACTATGATTGATGATTCTCAACAATTTGGTTATTATTTTGTGTTTCTTAAAAAAAAATCGAAAAAACTGCAGGAGTTCGCCCGGCTGACATAGTTGTGCAATCTCCATATGTTGCCCAAGTACAACTGATGAGAGACAAGCTTGGAGATTTTCCTCTGTGCGGAGACATTGAGGTTGCAACTATCGATAGCTTCCAAGGCCGCGAAGCTGATGCTGTGATTATCTCAATGGTAAGAAAGCATTCCTTTTTTCGCTTTTTCACTAACTTCTTTTGTCTCAATGGTCAAATCTATCGAGTGACGTTAATTTTTGTCAAGGTTCGGTCGAACAACTTGGGAGCTGTTGGGTTCTTGGGAGACAGCAGAAGGATGAACGTAGCCATAACGAGGGCACGCAAACATGTGGCGATTGTCTGCGATAGCTCAACGATATGTCATAACACCTTTCTGGCGAGGTTATTACGACATATCAGATACTTTGGTAGGGTGAAGCACGCTGAGCCTGGCGATATAGGAGGGTTTGGCTTTCACATGAGCCCAATGTTGCCTTCTTCGTATAGATAGATAGGTCAACAGAAAAAACAAACTTCTAAATGAGAGAATTCCATAGAGGAAGAAACTCCTCTCAAAAGCATGCAATGGGTTCTTACCTCAACCGATTGATGGGGACTTCCACCCAGAAAACTTACGTCAATGAATTTTTCGGTTGTATATAAGATTATAGCAGAAACTCTCATACAAATATGTTTGAACTCCATTAAATGTATATGAAGATCTTGGCTTTGAGTATGCTATGCTGAGTCGTCAACTCTCTCTTGATTGAAAAAACAAAGCATGAATATATATATGCTTTAAGGTTCATGTAGCAAGCAAGAATAGTCCCACCAAATCGAAGCTGTGACATTTTCCAAGTGCTCAACAGACAAGCAAATACACGGAATGGAATCAATCAACAACTGACCTTTAAGCATCCGCAGAAGGCTGTGTCACGCCAGATTTAGCCAGCAGCTTATTAAGCTTCTCAGAGGGGCAAACCTGGAACTTCACTTTCCCCGAGTGCAAAAACACTTCGGCGAGCTCAAGCTTCTCAGAGTTGAGGCTCGTGCTATCCATAGTCTTGCTCAGCACCTTAATCGCAAGATCAACGGCCTCTTCCCGGCTGATCTCATCCTTATAATCCTGCTTGAGTATCGACTGAGCAGCCTGGTTATTTGCGCCAATAGCAGCAGCTTTCCACCCGCTGTAATTACCACTAGGGTCGCTCATGTAAAGCTGAAACCCGTGATTTTTGTCCCAACCCGCGAATAAAAAAGAGACACCAAAAGGGCGGAGACCACCGAACTGAGTGTAGCCCTGTTTTGTGTCGCATAGAGATTGAACCAATTGCTCTACAGGCATGGGCTCTTGATAGGCAAAGGCGTATCTTTGGGCTTGGAGCCTTGCAGTGTTTATGAGAATGTTAGCGTCTGACATAATCCCAGCAACTGCGCAGGCCACGTGGTCGTCGATCTTGTACATTTTCTCGACGGAGGTCGAGGTTTCGAGTAGCTTGGAGATGACTTTCTTTTCGCCCACGAGCACGACTCCGTCTTTGGCTAGGATTCCTATGGCGCTCCCGGCGTTTCCGATGGCCTCCATTGCATACTCGACTTGGTAGAGGCGTCCCTCTGGGGAGAAGATGGTTGTTCGGCTATCGTATCTACGAGACATCTGCGAAATTGAATGGAAGAAAAAGGAAATTCGTTGAAGAAACAGTGATTTAGGATAATGACAGCTAGAAGCTGCTCTGCTCTTCAGATTTGAAAGTAGGAAAAGTATGATTGACCCAATGTTTTAAAAAGCGCAAAGCGCAGTGTGTCGCGTTTTGGAGTCGGTAGCGCGTAGCGTAAATAGCGTAGCGCATTGCGTGAGTATTTCGGATAAGCTAGATATAATACAAAAAAAAATATAATATATAATAAATATAAATATGATCACTTTTTATATCATTATTGTAGTTATGAGACTAAATAACAGATATTTTTTTCAAAAAATTCAATGAAATTAAAATAAGATATAAATAATTGATTAAAATCTAAAACTTAAATATGTATAAATGATATATTAAAAGTTTTTATATCTCCTATAACATATTTAATTCACTTTATTCTAAATCTTTTGCTTTTCATTAACTCGATTTTTTATAAATGACAGAAGAAATAAAATATTTATCAATAGAGAAGAATAACTTGAAAAACCATTAAATAAATAAGATAATGATAATATCTCCCTCCACTATATATATATATATATATATATATATATATATATTATATAAATTTAAGTTGTGTACTATTTCAGAACCTTCGTCACCACTCCATTCAACATACACGTGACTGACAAGCTATCCTAGGCGCTAAACTCCACGTGTTAGGTCGAGCAAAGAACTAAAGTCAGTCAAATTAGGCGCTTTTTGACCGGAAAAATGATAAAATAAATAGAAAACTAAAAACTAAAATATACGCTAAATAAAATGCGCCTTGTCGCGTTTTGAAAAAAATATACGCGTTCGCGCGCTACGAAGCGCGCATCCCAACGCTTTTAAAAACACTGGATTGACCCCATCACATAGCCCAAATGAGCTCACCAAAGTTAACGGAGAGGGTACTCAAGAAAATTCATCAACAGCTAACTGATGATTCTTACACAGGGGTGATCATAGATCATAATGATTTGGGAACTGCAAATTTGACAGGTTGGAAATTGGAATTGATTTTCGTTCACGGCATCAAAACATACTTCCTAAGTTTTATGTGACAGCTAGATAAAAATACTTCATTCCAGCGACGGGAAGAGCTAACAAAGGCCGGAAACAGAAATAGATTAGACTCCAATAACTCTCCATAAGGTGAAAAATCACCAGATTCCAAAAGAACTTAATGAACAAATTTTATAAACGAAGCAACAAATCGGCCAAAATGAAGCTGAATTACCAAAACACCAACCAAATTACGTCACCAAAAAGGAATTTAGCTCCGCAAACCAAATATAGAAACACTTACATCTGTTAGTTTACGAAATCACACCAAAGGCTATTGGCTTGGGTTTCACGAAACGCAGAGCACAATAGACGTACTACTCTGAAGTCTGAGCTGAGCTGAGAGGAGAGTTGGACCATTAAAAGCACGACGACGCAGCTATGGGCCTCAGGCCCATGTTCTATTGGGCTTATATTAGAAAATTATATTTTTATCTAATTATTATTTAAACGTCCTCTGCGTTTAATGTGATCTTATTAATTTCGTAACGGCTCATTTTAATCTTATTAGCATCATTAAATGCACCGATGAAGAGCTTATAAACTCCATCTTCTCTTGTGACAATCTTAGTATAAAGAACATATAGAAAAATCCAATCAATAAAAAAATATATAAAAAATGATGGAAAAGCTCATCCTCCTAGCTTTGTGCTTAATCTCTCTCCTTACATACGTGCAATCCAATATTTCTTCACCATCTTCCATCGATCAAAGTGATACTTACATAGTCTTCTTAGAGCAACCACAAGAAAAAGAAGAAGAAGACCGTAACCGAACTGCCACGTACATCAATGTCCTAACCCCAATTCTAGGAAGGTACGTTTATTTATGCGATTTATAAGCTATAATGCTAAGCCGATTGATTATTAATAATATTGACACTAACGTATATATATTCGTGGGCGAAATGCTTGCAAGCGAGGATGAGGCCAAGAATGCTATTATATACAGCTACGGAATAATATATGGTTTTGCTGCAAAGTTGACTTCCGAGCAAGCCTCACGCCTCAAGAGTAATGAGAAGCTTTTGATCATCTTTAGTTTTATATTACATTTATGATTTGGTTTACTTATTTCGAATCTTTTTTATTTGGTATTATTGCAGAACAACGTGAAGTTCTGGACGTAGTCCAAGAGAGGACCTATTGGTTGGATGATGGTCTTAAAGTTTGAAGGTTTTATCAAATAAAAATTGGATAAAAATCACCAACTTATGTTGTTGATTTGAATCAATCAACAATGTTTTCTTTTTATATTCCATCGCGTGTCTTTGGTATCAGAATTGGAAGAGTTGGAGAGTAAAGATGAAAATAAATAATGTAATGATTCTAAAGTTCTAGTTGAAATTAATAAATAAACGATGTGCCATTTGTCCGTAAGAAACACAAAAATCCAAGAGCCATCGTTACCATCGGGCAGAAAATAAAAAAGAAACACATCATATATTATTATAAATACGAAAGCCCTTGAAATCACCGTTGAAAAAGGGGCATGAAGAAAAATCTCAACTTTCTCTCGATTTTGCTAATGCAAACATCGCTGATTCTATTGCTTTCGATCCCATCAATGGCTTCGCCTGCTGCTGATTCATCTCCTTCCGAGGCAAAAGTTCACATCGTTTACACAGAGAAACCCGAAGGTGTGGAGCCTGAAGAGCATCATATCAAGACACTCACGTCTGTTCTTGGCAGGTAAACGATTTCCCCCTTCTTTTTGCAAATCTAGATTAAGTTGTTGTTGCGTTACGCTATAAAAATCAAGTCTTTTTCGGGATGGATTTTGTTACTTTCGTCAAGATTCAATTTTCCGGGCGACCCACAAGAGGAAAAAATGACAACTTGGTTTTTCGATGTTTGGAAATTATTGAATTTTGACGAAATCGAACTTCGATTTATATGTATATTTGGTCAATAGCGAGGAAGCTGCAAAGGGGGCTTTGGTGTACAGCTACAAGCATGCTGCGAGTGGATTTTCTGCTAAGCTAACTTCTGAACAAGTCTCTGAGCTCTCAAGTATGATTCCTTCACAACCCAATAATTCTTCTTCTTCTTCTGATGGCATTCTATAAATAAAAATCCAATCTTGATGTTCTACTCTAATCTTCTTACACTGATTATCTACGACTTCGCAGAGCAACCGGGCGTGCTTCAGGTCGTCCCGAGCCAAACTGTCCACCTGCATTCTGGGCCGGGAAAGATGCAAGTTTAAAAGAATAGACCCAAAGGCTTGATGACTACGCTATAACTATCCTATTACCTTGTGTTAGCTATGTAATGATCGTTTGAATTGCGAAGTATGTGATGATGCATAAGATCTTGCTTGTATGTTTTACTCTGTATTTAAATAAAGCTATACCCACCCTTTGTGTGAGATCGATATGTCCTTCTGTTGAATGAATCAAATTGGATCATTATAGAGCTGAATTCCATATATGATGTGCAAGAAATCTGCATTTCATAATCTCTATTTAAAGGGGAAATACATAGTAAGCTAGTCTCCTTGTCAGGATAAGAGCTTGAAAAGATATTACAATCACTAATTATTGCCACGATTCGATCGATCCCAAGTCTCGTAGAAGAGTCTTACAGTCGAGAAAACCAAAGAAGGCTCAGCCATTGCACCATTCCCATAATCTCCGCAGGCTAACCTCTTAGTCACTGGTGGGATAAGCGATATTCCAAGTTCGTCCAACACCATGAGATGTCGTTCGGTGAAGGGATTTGTCCACATAAAAGTGTTCATGGCTGGTGCGATGAACATTGGCTTACTATAGTCCCATGCTCGAACGATGCAAGTGAGCAAGTTATCGCATAACCCACCAGCAATCTAGGTTGAAAAAATGCAAGAAAATAAAGCACATCGAATTTAGTAATTCCAACAAGAAGAAATGTTTTAAAAGCTAAGGATTCTATAAACAAACACCGTAGATGTGCTGACCTTGCCGAGTGTGTTGGCTGACAGAGGAGCAATGACCATCACGTCAGCCCATTTTCTTAGCTCGATGTGAAGAACGCCGTCGCCTATTTTCTTCCAAGACGACCATTCATCTTCATCTGTATATAGAGCCACGTCGTTGGGGAGTGACGCTTTGTCTACAAAGTGGAGTGATGCCTTAGTGGCAACTGCTTTGACCTCAGCCCATTCGGAAAAACAATGGCAAAGATTGGCAAATTTTATCGCAGCCACACTCCCACTTGCTGCTAGAAGAATTCGAGGCTTTCTGGGAGCATTGATGTTTGTGCTAGAGTTGGCAGGTCTTTGTTGTGCCATGACCTGTATGTTGTAAAAACAGCGATTTTGGACATGTTATCGTCAATCCTGTGAAGCAGAACGAAGGAACCTATAACAGCACTAAAGAATATAATCACCAGAATTCTTCTGACCACAACATAGCAAAGTCCAAGTCTATCTGTTAAGAATGCATGTAATATAAACTTCGACGACGAATGACGTATTCCTCAATGACACAATTGAATTGGCAAAGAATTACAAACTACTTGAGCTGAGATGCTTAGAATGGAGCAATTTCACGTTTCCAATCACACGTCAGCAACTCAGATCGAGAAATTTAACCTCAGAGTGTGTTTTACTTTCCATCAACTGATTAACTGAAAAATTCCCATAGATAAATTTGATGAACTCCAAATTTGCGACTCTACTGGGTACAACTAATCATAGCTCACTTATCATTGTTTTTAGCACTCAGTTGAAGAAAGCAGTACCAAGCAAATCCAACATCGATTTGCTCCGGAAAAAGGGGGAAAACATAGACAAACAAACAGATACACACACAATTGCATCGGAAGAATTAAGTTAAAATAAATATTACCGCGAAAAACAAAAAACAAAAAACAGATGAGTGCTGTCTGCGAACAACATACCTCTAAGCGCGGTGTAAACTGTGACTTGTGATGTATAAGCAAAATATTCAAAAGACAGACCGGCAAACAGTGAAAAGGGAAGACTTATTTATTTATTTTGCGGGACAAAAAAAAGGAAAAGATAAATAAATTATTATTCGCTTATTTGGGTTCATAGACAATTGGGCCGACTCAACAAAAGCCCAATTTGTTGGCCTAAGTGACGTTATCCAAGGGCATTGACGTCATTCGTCGGGTTGTTGTTGAACACGAGAAATTAAAGAAAAATCACATCGCAATTGTATTTAATAATTATGAACTGAACTTCCTCAACAACACTAGCTGAAAATTCCAATCTTTCTAGACTTGCAATACAATACAATAGGCAACATTTTCATCGAGGCGAAGACTAAGAGTTTGAAGCTATGGACGATTTACAATCGGCCTTGAATTCCCACATGGATCAAATGGCAGATCTGGTTGAAAAGCTCTCTGCAGAACTCAAATCGGGGCTCAAACCTGCTTATGAAAATTTCATGGGATTTTTTCACGCCATTGATTGGAAGGTACTTTACGTGGGTTAGCTCATAGCTCTGTATTCTCGTAATGCGGGATGACATAATTAGAATGTGAGAAAAACATCGCGATGAATCAGAGCTAGTGTTTTCCAACGACTGTTGTTATTACAGTGATTTATGTGTATATTTGCTTCCTTTGTCCTGAAATTTTACCGTTCTTTCCTTGATCAGACGCTAACAAAATGTAGTTGACAGTTTTTGACAAGTTAGATTTCTCACTTTTGGCCTCTCAGTGAACAACTTGAGTTTGGCTTTCTTTTTCCTTGTGTATCTACTTTGTGGTTTCTCTCACCTTTTGGTTTATGTTTCTTGGCTGTATGTAGGAACCATGGTTGATATGCCTCCTTTGCTTCCACGTCTTCTTGCTGCTTGTAATTATCTTGTCAAGGAAGAACATAAACTTTCAGATGTGTCTGTTCCTTCTCGCACGTAACCTTTCTTTTCCATTCCCTCTCATTTTTATTTCTGTACTCCTCCGTTTAACCTTCATTGGATGAAAGAAGAGACTTTAATGGATATGATTCTATGAAAATTCAGTAAATGTAGAATGGACAAATCTTAGACGTTGCAAGCAATCACACTGTTAATATTCAGATGATGTAGAAACACGATATTGCTACAGAAACACATCTACGAACACTAATCTTGTATATTTTCTTGCTACGGGTTGAGTTAGATGCTGTAGATAACACAGATAACAATCTGCAGTTGCTGGAGTTTATCTCGCCGAGAGGCTTAATATTTACTTAGCAGCAAACTGGAGAAGCTTTGCAGGCCAAAACTATTTCGACCCGAATGGACTTTTCCTCTCGGTTCTATGGTCGGGCCCGCTTCTGGTCATTGCCATGGTGATCTTGGTGAGTCATCAATGGCATGCTTTCTTGTCTTTTGCACGGGGCTTTTTTATCTGTTATAACTCGCCTTCTCACTTCATGATAATGCAGGTAAACACCTTGTTCTCCTTGTGTTATCTGATTGTCAAGTGGAAGAAAGCCGAGCTTCGTCATCGTGCCAGAACCTCTCATAGGAAAGAAGATTGAGTGTCTCTTAGTTCACTCTTCTTGGTCTTACCTTTGTATGTTTCTTGTTCTTTCTTTTTCTGTATCGCTTATAGCGAATTGCCTCATTTTGTTCGAGTAGGATGTTTACATTTTGAAACTTACATCTTATAAACTTGCCTCAAAACGAACACCGATATACGTACTCATTTCCAAGTGAGCATCACAGGAACACATCAAGATAACAGTTTTGATGTTGTCGTCAGATACAAGAATCGATAGTAGTTTGAGGTTCATGTAATAAATCTCGGGATAACACGCAATAAGATCGAGCAATGGTACAAAGTTAAGCTTCGGAAAAACACTATAAGCTGCCGTGACCACTGCTACGAGATAAGAGAGCTTCAAGTTCATCGACAATCGCACTGTAGCAGAAAATGTATTGCTCCTGCAAAATCAAACCCTCTGCATTATAAACTCCAAGCTCATTATTAACAATGGAGTCTTATGTTCGAACGATCAACTAACAAACAAATGTACCAGCGTCTGAACCATCCCGTTCCTCTGAGATCTAAAAGTGGTTATGGTCTTAACAAGATCCGATGCAGTCATGTCTCCCATTAGAACTCTCTGGACTGTATTGTGAATGGCACAGTATGTTCCCGTCCTACCAATACCTGCACTGCTGACCAACTGCGTGTTCAATAGATAGTACTGAGGCTTTGGACTGAAGTAATTTACGATCAAAAAAGGCAAACCTGCAGTGAACAACTATTGGCCCAAGACTGGGCGGTACAACAGATACCCTTCTGAAGATTTCTCGAACGGCGAGTGTGTCATTTGGAACTCCATGGTCGGGCCATTCAGGGTACTGAACATGCATCACGGGCAGTGGTGGCTCCTCTGACTGATGTTGGGAAGTGGCAGAGTGTCAGACAAAAAAAGGTATAATAAGCAGAAAGTAAAGGTACAAAAATGATGGACTCGCCTCTTTGTCCTTCACCTCCAAGAATCGTAAGATTAGAGAGCTGTCAGTTGTTTCTATACGCTTGGTGGTGATGCGTATGTTGCCAAACTCTCTTGGTCCATTCTCCGCTTGGAAATAATCCACACACTTTACAGTCTGCAATTAGTTCCATAAGAATTGATGAGTATGGAAAGGTAAAAGATAAGAAAGCAATACGGTTCCGTACAGAGTAATTATCGATCAACGTCGTTAGCATAATAATGACTGGGCAGCGATACTGAATTATCATTTCCCAAAAGTCCTCTGAAGTGTGTGACAGTGGACCTTGAGTAGCAATAAACCGAGATACACTTTCACTAGTCTGCAATCAGAAGAATCAAATACAAGTGGATGATTACATATCCATGTCGGCCCCAGTATTAGAAACTGTTGCACAAAAAATCCCGATGAAACACAAAATTACCCACCTTAACGAGACTAGCATTTATGTATCCCCTAGCCTCAGATCTGTAATCTGTAGACCGCTTCAAAATAACCCTGTTATCATCAACTGCAGAAAAGAAGTTGCAAGCTATTATTTATGAAGTTAGAAATGACTTGAATAACATAGTAACGTAGAACATACATGGCACGACATCAATATATCGATTCTTAGAGTAATTTAAGCGGTCAAGAGCCACGGTGCATCTATTCCTCATTTCTGAAGCTCTTATTCTGTTTTCCTGCAACAAAGGAACTGTGTCAGTGCACTTACCAACTGATAACAACAGCCCAACAAAAACTACTAGCTAAAAGTAAAATTAGATGAAGTATAGAATCTTGCAACCTGTCCAGAAATCATAAACAACTCAACCAATAACAATTGAGTACAAAATTTATATTTGACTTACCCAATGTTAGATTGAGCTGCTATAATCGGATTCAATGGTGAAAAAAGCTCATTGTTACTACTAAATAAGACGAGAACCTCAAACATATGATTATTCTCATCGACAGAAAACATTAGATTATCGCGGGCCAGATTATGTACAGAATAAAAATGCAGCTCAAACGATCATTAGTAGATAACCGAACACTATTTAACCATCAACCATAACGACACACTCTGATTCAGAACTTGCTAATTAAGTACAAAATCAGACAACGAAACGTTGCATACATACATCCAGCTCACCGAACTCCCGGATGATGGTCTTTGGAGTATTGAATTTGTCTTTGAAGCACTTGAGAGCTTCTGAACAGAACCTGATCTGATCGCGGCTGAGCTGAATCCTCGGAGGCATAGCACCGTCCGAAAATTCGAAGGATTTAGCTGTCTCCGCCGAGGAAGTGACGGGTGCAGAGGGGATCGGCGAAGCGTCCATCGGCAACCTACGGCCGCGGCGACGATGGGTGGAGATGTTACCCGTGGCTCTCGGCGTGAGGTTTCCGATGCTCTTTTGTTTGTTTTCCTTGTTTCAGCTTTTTTTTTTCGCACGCTTTGTTTGTTTAAAATGATTCTCCACTATTTAAGTAGCTACTCTTTTCTTAAAAGGGAATTATTATTCACCGCCCCCTAAATGGCTGGAAAAAGACGTTTTTGCCCTTATGATATTTAATTTAATTTAAAAAGAAAAAACTAACTAAATATATAATTTCGGTACGAAATACTGAAAACTACATGCACAAATAAATTTGATCCGAAATTATGGTTCGGCCGTGCCAAGCGCCGGCCGAAAATTTGGTTTGGTCGGGACTTTTTTCAAACTATTTCGATCCGTGTTCGCTAATTCATCTACGTACGAATGATCGGTCCTAAAATCGATCGATCGGTCCGAAAATATCAATCGATCGGTCCGAAAATCTTAAATCAAATTTTATTTTTTTCGTATCGATCGATCGTTCGAATTTATTTGTGTACGTAGTTTTCAGTATTTCGTACCGAAATTATATATTTAGTTAGTTTTTTCTTTTTAAATTAATTTAAATATCATAAGGGTAAAAACGTCTTTTTCCAGCCCTTTAGGGGGGCGGTGACTAGGAAAAAGGGGGCGGTGAATAGGGCTGTTAAAAATCGACCCAATCCGCCAACCCGACACGAACCGCACCCGAAAATAGCAGGTTCGGGTTAACATTTTTTTTCCTGTTTACGTAAATGGGTAAACCCGAACCCAACCAATTATTAAGTGGGTTAGGTTAGGGTTCGGATTTTCAACCCGAAATCAACCCGGAATCAACCTGAAATCAACCATTTTAACCTAAATAATATATATTATTAACATATTATTAATATAAATAAAATAAAAGAATTAACCCTAATTCTCTACCCACTCTCACGCTCACACATGATGTTTTTAGAAAAAAAAAATTGCATTAGTTCTCCTTTTTTTAATTTGGATTTATTTTGATTCTAAATCCTCTTTTTTAATTTTAAACGGGTTGGCGGGTTGGGTTAGGGTTAAAGCAGGTTGGGTTTGGGTTTAATTTTTCAACCTGTTTAAGTAAACAGGTCAGATCAGGGTTGAAGTTTTCAATCTGTTTATTAAACGGGTTGAAACCGAAGGTGACCCAACCCGACCTGTTTAGCACCCCTAGCGGTGAATAGCAATCCCGTTTCTTAAAATCGGAGGATAGAATAGAGAAAAGGGAAAGATGCACCAATAATTGCGTTGTTCTTAAACTAATCAATATTATACAGTTAAATAACTATCAAAAGTATACAGAAACCCTTGGCATGAGATATGACTGAAAGAAAAGCAAGGATCGAGCTTTTATCTATATGAGCATAACTGAATTGCAGGGATGTACAGTTTTATTGTTACTCATTTCTTTACCACCGTGATTAACAGTAGTTTGCCTGAAGATCACCCGTCTTAAACTCTTTGGTTTAACCGATCATAAAACACTCAGCCACGAAACAGATCAGATCATAGGTAATCGAAATTATCACGTGACTTTGAGGTAGTTCTTCCACCGCAAGTCGAGGATCGAGATATGTCGAGAAACTAGAAAAAGGGATAAATCTATCATCAGACTTCTCTCATATGCATTCTATCCTATAATTATGAAATTTAACCAATGATAACATTTTATAGATTACCACCTTTCCCATATTTCCAAGTTTCGGAATCAAGATCTGTCATGGGAATTTGCAGATGTAGTAACACAGTTAAAATGTGTTGCAGTACAGTTCAGTAAATATTAGTATTACTATTATATATACAGATATTCTTGGGGTGCTAAAACTTTGACTAATTATCTCCAGCCACGTCTCCAGCCACAAATATCTTCGCTTTCCGCAATTAAATTCAGTCATATGGGAAGAACAGGGAGACTCACAATAAAGTGGTTTTAGTTGCTGCTAGAAAGGATATTGACAGACTTGCAAGTCTTTGAGCACTTAGATTGCTCTTTCGAGATGGAAAGTTCTCTATTGCACGGCAGCTTTGCTTCTTGTTTTTCTACTAACGCCTCGGGAAATAATCTCAAGTATCCAATACGTAAAGTTCCAGCCTTTAACCCACGGAGAAGGTATGGCCGTGGATTCTTTTTCGTCGAACCCACAAAGAGAGTTTCTTTTCGGAGAATGAAAGTAGCTGCTGTTTCGTCTGTTGAAACCAGGTAAAAAAAAATTGGTTCTTTACTTTAATTTTCTTATTTAATTGATTCAATATGGGACTCGTCTGTTGAAACCAGGTAAAATCGATTATGGGATTTGTGAGTTGATGCGAAATTTAAGACCTTTATGTGTTGAAGTTTATGGTTTTTGCTGAAAAAAGTTATGGTTCATAGGGGAGAAGAAATGAAAAAGGAAGAGAAAAGCAAACGGCGGTCTAAGAAGTCGAGTGGTGGGAAGGTGAAGTTAAATATAAGGCTAGATCACCAAGTCGAATTCGGCGAGCATGTCGCAATTCTGGGATCTGTGAAAGAATTAGGATCGTGGAAGAAGAAAGTGATGATGGATTGGACTGAAAATGGATGGGTTTGTAATTTGGAATTGAAGGGATACGAAGAGCCTATTGAGTATAAGTTTGTGATAGTAGGCAAGGACAAAGAGAAATTGATATGGGAAAGTGGTGATAATCGTGTGTTGACTTGTCCTGAAAAGGGTAGTTTTAACGTTGTTTGTAAGTGGGACACGACTAACGAACCTGTAGAAATATTGCCTTCGGAGTACGATGGTGAGGGAGAATTCGAGGAAGAGGAAAGCGAAAACGTGAATGTTGCTGAGTCTTCCGTCGAAGATGGAGTTATTACAAGTGCCTTTGTGGAGCAATGGCAGGGAAAAGACGTTTCTTTTGTTCGTTCAAAGGATCAATTTGATGGAGAAAAGAAGAGGATTTGGGAAACTTCGGGCCTTGAAGGAATTGCCTTGAAGTTAGTCAATGGCGATCAAAATGCTCGAAATTGGTGGCGCAAGGTAGAAATCCCTCATGATGAAATCCATTTTTTTTTCGTAAGCTAGAAAATCATTTTAACTTCTAACGACTGTTTTCTACCTCGATTTTCTTTCTTTCGAAGCTTGAAGTTGTTCGGGAGATTGTGGTTGAGAATAATGACAATGAAAAGCGTTTGGAAGCTCTGACGTATTCAGCAGTATATCTGAAGGTAAATATGCATGATTCTTCTCCGAATTGCTTGAGTGGAGATTTTCTTTATCTTTATATATAATCCTCTCTTCTCTCTAGTGGATAAACACGGGGCAGATTCCTTGTTTTGAGGACGGCGGCCATCATAGGCCCAATAGGCACGCCGAGATTTCAAGGCTTATATTTCGTGAGTTAGAAAGGATTTCCAGTAGAAAAGATGCTTCTCTTCAGGTGCTTTATTATCAAGAACACCTTCCAAGAGTTGAAGCTTTTGAAATAATGTTCTTTCTTTGTCCAAATATGCCGGTATTCTTCCTTCATTAACTAGGTTCAAATGTACCAATTATTATTGCAGGAGTTGCTTGTTATCAGGAAAATACATCCTTGCTTACCCTCATTTAAGGCAGAGTTCACTGCTTCTGTTCCACTAACGAGGATTCGTGATATTGCTCATAGAAATGATATCCCTCACGATCTTAAGGTTATGCCGTGTCTTTAGAACGACTGTTTATGTGGTGAAACATTTTACTAGTCATTAACAAAGTAACATCTCTATTTCCAGCAAGAAATTAAGCATACGATACAGAACAAGCTTCACAGAAACGCGGGCCCTGAAGATTTAATCGCCACTGAAGCAATGCTTTCAAGAATCACAAAGACACCTGGAGAATATAGCGAAGCTTTTGTCGAACAGTTCAAAATTTTCCACCAAGAACTTAAGGACTTCTTCAATGCTGGAAGGTAGCATTCATGCTATAATTTTTCTTTTTTCTGCTCTATTAATTTTTCGCATCTTTTGATTATTCTTTCATCTCGTGTTTAATATGTACGTAACTGAAGTCTCGAAGAGCAGCTGGAATCAATTAGAGAATCATTAGATGAGAGCAAAACTGTACTGCCTCGGTTTCTTGAGTCAAAACAGGTATCTCCTAAACATGCTTAATTAATATTTATCTCCGTAGTTATTTATATTCTTTTTCGGGAATCGCAAATTCAAATTGTTGCCCCTTCAGGTGCTTGATAACCTGGACTGGGATAAGATCTCAGAAGTCGAATCGTTGAGTGCGTTAGTGGAAACGATCAAAGCACTCGACGATCTTCGCAAAGAAATCGCAAAGGGACTTGAGAGCGGACTTCGAAATGATGCTCCTGACGCTGCAATAGCAATGCGCCAAAAGGTTCAAACAGCCTCTTACTTTCTCATACTATTACATTAAGCTGTAATAAAATGTCTTGATGTTAATCTAACAAACATTCTTGCAGTGGCGTCTCTGTGAGATTGGCCTTGAAGACTATGCATTTGTTCTCTTGAGCAGGTATGTCAAGGATGGTCAAATACATTAACGATCCCTTTATGTAGCGATTATAAGTATTCATCAACTTCAACCTTTTATAGGTTCCTTAATGCGCTCGAATCTTTTGGAGGAGCCCAAAAGCTAGCAGAAGCTGTTGAGCGTAAGAACGTCGATTCTTGGAATGATCCGCTCACTGCACTAACAGTCAGCATCAAACAGTTGGGATTGTCGGGATACAGACCCGAAGAGTGCAGAGCTATTGGAAATGAACTTAATGCATGGAAAGAGAGAGGTCTTTTAGAAACTGAAGGTATGACTTAGATCCCTTTTTTTCTATTGTTTTTTCTCAAGTTGGTTGGTCTCTGATATATTTTACCATCGATCACTACAAGGCGGTGAAGACGGTACGAGAATATGGGCTCTGAGGCTTAAAGCCACCCTCGATAGAGCTAAACGACTGACCGAAGAATATTCCGAAGCTTTTCTTCAGATATTCCCTGAGAAAGTTGAGGTACAGACGGTCTACGAGGAGGCCTATGCGTATTCTTACAAAGATCGCATAACTTGGTCGTCAGAAATAAATTTTGAGATTTTGGGTCTGAACAGATATTGGGTAAAGCTTTTGGGATTCCTGAGAATACTGTAAGAACGTACGCTGAGGCCGAGATTCGTGCTAGGTATATGATACTCCAAAACCAGTTGTTTTATGAGCTTCGAATAAATATGAAAACATTGTCTAATATTTGGTCGCGAAAAATGGCAGTGTAATATTTCAGGTGTCTAAGCTTTGCACGCTCCACCTGAAAGCCATTCGTAAAGTATTAGGATCGGACGGTTGGGATATTCTCGTACCAGGAGATGCTTATGGGACTCTTGTCCAGGTAAATGATTTATTATTACCAAAACGTATACTCGAATCGAAGATAATGTCATTATTTTACCGTAAATTAATGTTACTGTTATAGGTCGAAAGCATCGTCCCAGGGTCCATACCATCATCTGCTACAGGACCAATCATTCTTGTTGTGAACAAAGCAGATGGAGATGAAGAGGTAAATGTATTTATATTTTCATCAATTGATTAATAAATCAGAAAATTTTTATCAATAGGATTATATTTAAATAAAAGTACGTATTTTTTTTTCCAGGTGACGGGCGCTGGAGCTGATGTTGCTGGAGTTATACTAATGCAGGAGCTTCCACACTTATCTCATCTTGGTGTTAGAGCTCGCCAGGCAATTCTTCGACTTCACCTTTTTCTTTTTATGTCTTTTTAACTGTTAAGAAGCTGTTAATCAGACTTTTTTTTTCTAAAATGAAAAATTCAGGAGAAGGTCGTGTTCGTGACGTGCGAAGATGATGACAAAGTTTCCGATATCAAAACGCTCAACGGAAAGTTTGTGAGGTGAAGACTTTATAGGCTCTTGCTGTTTGTTTTTATAGATAAACTTAAAAATAATGTGATTATTACACAAAATCCTTTTAGGTTGGAAGCATCATCCTCAGGCGTTAGCTTGACTCCCGCCTCACCAGAGAGTAGAAATGGCGGCTTTCCACTTCAAAAAGAAGCAAACTCAGGTGAAAATAACAGCAAAGTCGAGACGTTTGACGTTACAAAGGTAACGAATGGATTACACCAACGATGGGCTGCCGAAATATTTTCCCCTTCCCAAGATTCCATCATTTGTTCTTAAAGTATCATATAAAATTCATTCAGATTGGTTCAAATGGAGATATAGTCTTGCTTCAAGACGCCGATCTACAAAGCTCGGGCGCTAAAGCCACGGCGTGCGGCCGCCTAGCTTCTCTAGCCGCTGCTTCAGATAAAGGTAGTAAACAGTAAACATTTTTTTTCAAACTCAAAACGCCTTTTTTCGCCATATAAATATTTACAAACATCATAAAAATCGCAGTGTACAACGAACACGGCGTCCCAGCGTCGGTCGACGTCCCAAAAGGCGCAGTACTTCCCTTCGGTTCCATGGAAGCCGCCTTAGAGCGCAACGGCTTGACGCAGGCCTACAAATCGCTGCTCGAACGAATCGAAACCGCTGACGTCAGCGACGACCTCGATTCCCTCTGCGAAGAACTGCAAGCCCTAATATCATCGTTAATCCCTCCCAAAGAAACGATCGAAGCCATATCGAAGATATTCCCCGGAAAAGACTCGCGCTTGATAGTTCGTTCAAGCGCCAACGTCGAAGACTTGGCTGGAATGTCAGCCGCGGGTCTATACGAGTCGATCCCTAACGTTAGCCCAACGAACCCAATCGTATTCGGGCACGCCGTGGCTCGGGTTTGGGCCTCGCTGTACACTCGAAGGGCCGTTTTGAGCCGTAGGGCGGCTAAAGTGCCCCAAGAAAGTGCTTCCATGGCCGTCTTAGTCCAAGAAATGCTATCGCCGGAACTGTCTTTCGTCCTCCACACCCTCAGTCCGACGGATAAGGATTCCGACGCCGTCGAGGCTGAGGTGGCGGCGGGCTTGGGGAGACGCTGGCGTCGGGGACGAGGGGCACGCCGTGGAGGGTTTCTTGCGGGAAGTTGGACGGCGTTGTGAGGAGTTTGGCCTTTGCGAATTTCAGCAAGGAGATGGTGGTGGTGGGCGGCGGTGGTTTGGCCGACGGCGAGGTGGCGAGGCTGACCGTGGATTATAGTAAGAAGGCGTTGACCGTCGATGCGGCGTTTAGGGAGAAGGTTGGTCAACGGCTTGGAGCCGTTGGGTTCTTCTTGGAGCAGAAGTTTGGTGGGCCCCAGGATATTGAGGGCTGTTTGGTTGGGGATAGGGTTTTTATTGTTCAGACAAGGCCTCAACCTCTGTAATTTAGTAAGAGGCCCAATTATTGTAATAATCTATACTCTTTTATTAAGGTTCAGAACCTTGGGTAAACCGTCAAATTGGTCTGTGTTTATTAGAGTTAGTAATTAATAAATTTAAAAAGAAATCATCCACCGCAATTAATTACTATTTTTAATTAATTAATATTTCTACGTTAAATTTATCAATATAATGCACACGAGTACAGATGGCATGGGCGAGTTCGGCGCTGGTGATGGACATACCGTCTCCATACCAAATTCTCGTTCTTAATATCATCCCCACTAATTCACCTGATGAATTGGTTTGGGGATGGGTAATTACCGTTTGGGGTTCGGGTTCCCCATATTCATGTATATCCAATAAATTAATTTTTTTTGCAACAAAAACATAAACTAAGTAATATAGACAAATTAATATGTAAAATAAGAGTATAAAAAACTGAAAATAATAATAAGAGTATAAAAAACTGAAAATAATATGTAATTGAAATATTCGTGTATTGTGAAGAATATATATTGAAAGTAGAATTTTTTTTTCTTTTAAATATGATCCTGAATATAAAAGGATGGTCTTTGAGAATTCTTGATTCAAACTAGTTTTTCAATATATTTCTTAATAAGTCGAATGGAGTGGTGAATCACCATTTGATTCAAACGGGGCCGGATTCGGGGCCGGGGATGGGTGAGAAACATGAGTACCATCCCCATCCCGTCCCCGCTCTTTCACCAACGGGGAATCACCGTCAACTCTCCATCCCCATTTTGACCGGGGATTCCCCGTCCCAATAGCATCGGGGTCTCAACGGGGATGGTTCACCGTGGGAATTTTGCTACCCCTGTGACACGAGTATGAGTGTGCAAGTAATACTAGTATATTGTATGTGAATTTCTTGGTGTGGGTCATCTTCAATATCAATTGAGCTACTGTATTGGGCTGTAGCCCATAATTGACGGCCCAATATGGATCTGCCATAAATAGAAAATTAAACATCGATCGATGTCTCTGGATTTTTTTTTATCGAAGTAGCACGAATTCTTCTTGCTTGTCCGAGAAGACACTCAAAACGCCTGATTTGAAGATAAATCGTCGACGACGATACAGCCAAACTATAGGAAATTCGAATCTCATCGGAAAGATGTTGTTCTTCTTCATTGGGGGATTGAACCAGCGAGCGGGGCAAGTTCTCAAGAGCGGCGCGGGAAGGTGCATATCGTGCGGGTCAAGCGCAGACCTGGTCGAGTACGACAAAGTCCTGAAGCTGTTCTTCGTGCCCGTGTGGCGGTGGCCCGGCAAACATCCGATGATGTACTGCGAAGACTGTAACCTCTTGTTTCCGCCGGCGAAGGAGACCTCATCGGCGGCGAGTCGGTGCCGAGAGTGCATGCGCGAGGTGAACCCCACGTTCAATTTCTGCCCCTTTTGTGGCTCTACGCTGTGAAGTGAAGACGGCGGAGGGGTACTCTGTTTTCCTATTTTCTCCTGAATAAAAAGTTTTTTTTAAAAAAAATTCTCCCCTGTTGCTAATGTTGAAGACTAATTCGTTTTCCTTGTGGCCCAATAGACATCATATGGCCCAACAAGGGCCCAATATTCTTCTGATGCAAAGAGTAAAAATAAAAATAAGTAGAGGAGAAGAACATGACTTCGTGGATTCATATGCTCCCTCCATAGCATTAATTTGTGACACCCTATCCAGATAGTTAAAAATTTGTGTGATCCATAGCCAATCACAAGATTTTGGAGAAGCCAACTTCACCATTTCATTTCCAATCCTTTATATATATGTAGAAATATCGCACAATGTATCGAATTAATGCAGCCCACAAGATTCTTCCATTAAGACATCACTCAGTTAGCTTTTGCATTCACACACACTCGCATACATTCATAAGCACAAATGGCTCAAAGAATGCTGCTAACTTCCAACGTATCAACACACGTCAAAGGCGAGACACGGCTTATTCAAAGGCTAAGACCAAAGCCCTTCTCTCACCTTCTGCTGCCACCGAGGAACAACAGCAATGTTGCTTCGAAGGCTGAGATCGTCGCCTTGTTCAAGTCCAAGACTAAGGCGCCTCCTGCTAGTAGGAAGGGAGCTGTAAGTGTGTTTTCTCTACATTCATTCGCCATCAAATGAATTGCTATCTCATTTGGTCAACTCAACACTCGATAGGCTAAAGAGGCGAAGCCAAAGCCCAAGGTGGAAGACGGCATCTTTGGGACGTCGGGCGGAATAGGTTTTACCAAGCAGAACGAGCTCTTCGTTGGCCGTGTGGCCATGATCGGTTTT
Source organism: Craterostigma plantagineum (assembly GCA_027422505.1). Taxonomy (NCBI): domain Eukaryota; kingdom Viridiplantae; phylum Streptophyta; class Magnoliopsida; order Lamiales; family Linderniaceae; genus Craterostigma; species Craterostigma plantagineum. The sequence goes on along the minus strand of JAPQWV010000003.1, from coordinate 24,795,738 downwards.
GCGGTTAGTAATCTTCTGTTCTAATCTGTGCTGTCAAATAACCTATTCCGAGTCCAAGATGATTAATATATGGAAGGAAAACAACCGTTGCAGGCATCTCTTTTGGGAGAAGCATTGACAGGGAAAGGGATTCTTGCACAGCTCAACTTAGAAACTGGGATTCCCATCTACGAAGCAGAGCCACTTCTCTTGTTCTTCATCCTCTTCAATCTTCTTGGAGCCATTGGAGCTTTAGGAGACCGTGGTCGATTCGTCGATGATCCTGCTCCTACTACGGGGGGTCCCGTCATTGCCCCTGGGAAGGGCTTTAGAGAAGCCCTAGGTCTCGGAGGAAGCGGTAAAATAATTCGATAATTCTTTGAAATGCGTGAATTATTTATTGTCTTGTTTTTGACGGAATACCTTTCGCTCTTCAGGTCCTTTGTTTGGATTCACCAAGGCGAATGAGTTGTTTGTGGGGAGATTGGCCCAGCTTGGTATTGCATTCTCCATCATCGGAGAGATTATTACGGGGAAAGGAGCTTTGGCGCAGTTGAACTTTGAGACGGGAGTTCCCATCAATGAGATCGAACCCATTCTTCTGTTCAACGTCGCATTCTTCTTCATTGCAGCCATTAATCCTGGGACTGGAAAGTTTGTCACCGATGACGAAGATGATTAGATTGGATCCAAGTGTGTAAATGAAATACATGCGTGTGCGTCTCTGTGCTTCTTCAAGATATTATCCTTGTAGTGATCCTTCCTAGAAAAATCTCGGCCTTCGTTATTTTAAGCTAAATTGGTTCTCGGATTTTCGTTGGATTTGAGAAAAGTCGAAAGAGTAGTATATCTATCATGTAACAAGAACCATAGCATATGGAAACGATGTGATATTGAGAAATGAGATCTTTCTCGACATTGGTTGCCTTAAGCAGTACAGCAGCTTCATTTCTAATGCTTGAGCGCAATAGATGACTCACGTTTACCTCTTAAAAAGGTACAAAGCATCTTACAAGATATAGTGTGGCCTCTAGAGCAGATCCTACAATGGCTTTCCTTTAGCTTATTAAAACCTTTTGGACTTGGATTCAACCATTGCCGAAAGGTTGTTGACCTCATATAACAGCACAGCGGAGAAGAGGAAGCTACATATTGGAACAATGGTGTCACGAAAAATATATAAATCAAACTTAATAGATCTAATTTTAATGTTGCCGATATCACCACACACATGAAAGGTTTGGAAAGCAAAAGAAGATGAAAAGATTACCAGGTTGTGATGCAAACTCGATGAACAGTGCTAGCAGCTATAAGTGCCACGATTTCCGAGATTAAGACTGCAAAACAGAATGCAAAACTATGTGAAGCTTTGAAGCCAGTAAAGGAAAAGAGATCATGGAACAGAACAGAATCATTTACCAGCACCCCATCCAGTTCTGACACCAGTCGTTTCCTGATAATTTCCTATAAACTAGAGAAAAACACATCATTGAGAAGCAAACAGCCCAAAAACATCAAATAAATGATGCAGAAGGAAAATCAGAATGTAAATGTGAAATGCCATAATAATTAAACATATTGGTGACAGTTTTATGGAGCAGTTTTGGTCTTACTGTGAGCAGCATAAGGAATATGAGGGAGCTGGTGAATCCACCAAGAATGGTGAATAATTCTGAAGATGCCAACTTTGCCCTATACATTTCTTGTAGAGATAGAGTGGCAACAAAAAGTAGAAAAGAGTACCGCATAGAACTCCCCGCACTAGCCATCTGATCGAGCATTCAGGAGACGCACCATAACAAAGAATAAGTAAACTTCAGAGTCATTAGAGGTGCGAAACGGTGGACAAAAGCAAATAACCGTTAGTTTTTCACCCACGCACTCCCAATCAGGCAGTAAAAAGCACAATGGGGCATGAAGTCAAAGCAAAACCAAGAAACTCCAAAATCCCAAAAACACTATTGCGAGAAGCCTAAATTCCCATCTCCCACCAAATTATCCAACACTAAACCCCAATATTCATATAATCGGAAATCCCAAAAGCTCACACTCAAACAACCACAGAGCACATGAATGAGGTTTCATGCATATACGCATAACTAAGCCGCTATCGTTTCTCAACATTTCTCCACTTGTTTACCTCCCATGTAGCACAATACAGACTTGCGAACAAAATAACCAATAAAACTTCAAAATCCAAATCATATTCAAACGATTAGCAGATGAAAAATAAGATCAGGTGTATTCCGATGATTATCACACAGAAGCTCACCGAGAGATTTGCCGATCTGATCTGCTTGCTACTTGGTTAGAAGTGAAGTCCCGGACATTTGCGTTGTCGTTCGTTTCTTATGCATATGACATTCAAAGAGTCGCTCTTCTAAACAGCAACTCTCATTTTACCTATTTTTATAATCTATATACTATAAAAGTAGGATAGGGACCCTATTGTGATGACACGTGGCAACAAAATTCCCCCCTAGGAAAATGTGAGAATTCCTTTTTTTTTTTCGTTGAATGTATATGGGAGTGCACATTAATATGTCTATGTTCTTCGTATGTGCATGGCAGTCATACAGACTTTTTCCCATGTTCAGTGTATGAAGTGGAACAGTTTTATTTGTTTGCTATTTTTCGCTGACGTGGCTGGCTGTGAGCCATTCTATTTCTTTTGATCTTCCACAACAATACGTTGTTTCATCCGATATAGTGTACTCACTTAATAGGCAACTAAACAGTCTTAAATCATCTTAATTGCAATAACAAGCTGAACAGTCTTCCAATAATGTCTGTTCAACTCGAGCTGTTGGCCTTTCCTTTTCTCTTCTGAGTGAACGCACGCATAGCACAGAGAGAGGGAGACAGAAGCCGGGGGATTATCCGCGGCGTAGTAAGGACCCCTCACGGCGCAGACGTGGTCCTTCCGGCGGAGAAATTGCAAGGTTATGGGCTGTTTCAGCTCCTGAAACTTTGTACCCTCTCAACAAGCCTGTTATTCATGTGAGAAAAGTTTCTGTGAAGTTTTATATTACGTTTTTGTGATACTAAAGCTTCACGGACTTTTGTTCATATGTTGGAATTGAAATCTGAGTTGCGAGTTGGACGGGCATATATTCACCGTGCTACAACGGCTGTGAGATTATTCATTGTGAGTTTATCTCTGAGTTTCAGAAGGAAAGGCCGTGCTACCCTCTCAACGGCATATATTGCATTAAACTTTTAATCTTTATCTCTGCTCTTATTCATTTTAGTGCTCTGCATTTTCTCAAGTCTTTGGAGAAGAACATGATAAGCAGAAGATTCTTGGTTGGCTTCGTAAGGAGGAGCAAGGAAGGCTCACCGTTCACAACTATGTTTGTGTTGGTGTTGGGAATTGGGATTAGGCCTCACAAATCATTTTTAAGAATCATTTTAGTGTGCAACAGGCCTTTCCTTCTGAAATTTATGGTTAGGTTATTTCATTGTGTCTGTAATAATATTGGCGGGTTAATCGTAAGAAGAAGCCATTTGTTGACCTCCGTAGTTCAGTGCATGCCCTTGAAAGAATTGCGTGTTATGTTAAATCCAATGAGACAATATTATTGGTTGGTGAGACTGCTACTGGTAAAACTATCCTTGAGCGAATCTGGGATGAGGTTGGCTCTCCTCGACAAATCCATGGAGTCCCAGCAATACGTCTGCGAGGTGTTCGCTAAAATTCCGCACATAAAACCATAGCCGTCTGAGAAAGCAGACATCGGCTGCAAAATGTTGGGTTGATGAAGGGATCCATTCTTGGCGTTCCAACAGATGACGTCTTGCTTACCACTGGCGTCTATGGCGCAGAAGAGAGCATTTACTCCAAAAGAAGTGGCGATGGGGCCCATCGAGCCGTAGCCACGCGCCGTCAGGACGGGGACAACGACGACGAGGAACGGTGCTTGAAAGTTTCTAGATTTCGATTTTCCTTGATAAAATTTTCTCTATTGCTTTAATATCCTTTCGAAATATCTTTTGTACCCAATTTTTCAATTAAGATTTCTGATTTATGTCAGCTTGCTGTTTTATGTGATCTGATTAATTCAAGGGGTATTATCAGGGTTTGTGAGATGTGGATTTAAATGAGATAGATTGAAACGAGGTTCTTCAATTTCGTCGGCGCACGTGCTGAAGATGTTGGAGCATTTGGAAGCTGGGAAAAGCAAGGTGCGAATCTTTCACTGAGTTATTTCACTCGAAAATTGCCTTTTTGTTTTGTCACACTACGAATTCTATTGTAGTTGGCCTGAATCCCTATTGTCCTTTATATTTTTAGGTGGGTGTGTTTACTGTTTATGATTATCCCGGGTTCATGATGTAGGTTGTGTTCACGCCTTCGATCGATTCACGTCGTGCTCGGAAAGTAGTCAAGAATCAAGCCTAGCCTATTTATTCAATGTTGAGATAACGAATGAGCTCTAGAACTGACAAGAGCTGTGAATAATTTCATAAACAAAGAACTTAATTAGGCTCGCCAATAACATCAAGCTCATGAATTGATTGTAATTATGCGTAGCAAATGATGGTAGAGTAAAGTTGGGTGTGGCTCTAGCTTCTACGTTACTATAGGTGAGTGTTTTAGATGTGATTTAACTGTAGATTGCGATTGATGGTTGTTAATTTTCATCCAAGAATTGGAGAAAAAAGGGTTTTTGGAGGAAAATGCGATCCTTTAAATCTGAATTACTCGCCCGTTGGTGTTTAAGCGAAGGATGAAGAGGCCCACCACTTCGTATTGCTACAGAAATCAATTATCCTTGAGCAGCAACCATTGATTGATAATCCGACAATTGGTCAGTTTTTGTGACGCTTTTCTTTTTTCTTTTGGGTTTCGTGAACTGAATTATTATGCGATTGGCGACCATTATAGAAGGGTGATATTGTATGTTTCAGGTGATTGTCGAGGGAAAGGCGAATTCTAGAACGTATATTCTCAATCGGCCAGCTTCTCTCAATGCTCTTAACACCGCTATGGTTTCTTATGGTGTGCTTGATTTTTTGTATGCTTTATTTTTTCCTTGATTATGTCTCATCATTGAATTTGTGTTTCACTCTTGGAAAACTATCGCTGTGCTTTTATATTTTGTTTCGCTCAATGCTCAATCGATCATTCATACACCGTCGCCGGAAAAATCCCCTGCTGGAATCGCTGCTTTGGGTTTGGGAGCGGGCATTTTTGGGCTGCCGGCTAGATTTCCCGTCCACCCGAACCGTCCACCATGCCTTGAGATAAGGCTGCACTTTACGAGGGAGTCTCAAGCCGGGGATTCTTGAGGAACGTAACCTGCATGTCTGGGCGGTGGAGTAAATCAACGGTCGGAGCTGTGGGCAGCATCGGAGTGTGGGGTATGCGCGTGGAATTTGGGCGAGGATTTATAAGGCGTTGAGAACACGAACAAAGAACATGGGATGATGAGGTACTTTGAGTCGATGATGTTCAGCTCGAGACACTTGACGTTTCCTTTCAGCCAATTTGTTGTTTAAGTTTTATGCATATTGTCAAAAGGGACAGTTGGGTGGGTTCTTTACTGTTGTGTAGTTTTCCTTCTATTTTTCATGCTATGTTCTATGGACAATCATAAAAGAAGACAAAACAGAGCAGCAGCTAGGGTTGTCAACGGGGCGGGTTCGGGGCGGGGATCCAATCCCCGTCCCCGTCCCCGCGAAGCAAGGTCTGCTGTATCGTTTGTATCGGTTTACCTTTTCTCCGTGGTTGGTAATCTATGTTTTCCCGTTTTCTTGGGTTGCAGGATACCTTGATGCAGGGGTCTATTCACTGTCTGCGAATTGATCGTTTTGAGGAATTGCTAATTGATGGCCGTATCTTTGCTGTAACGGACTTTGATGTTGTTGCGGCTCCGATGCACTTTAGAACCACTCAACACTGCTATATGATTCGCTTTAACGATCGTACAACAATGGTCTCCGTCGATGATGGTTCTTACATTATAGGCGAAGAGAAATTTCAATTGCGTTCGCACGAGGAATTCCTTCGTCTTGCAGGCATGAATCAGGAACTGCCCGGTGCGTGGTCAATGGTTTGAATTACCTGCTGTCTCTTTCTGCTCCTTATTATACTGTATTTAGCGATATGTTTGCGCTCTATCTGATAGATGTTAAATACACTCACTCTAGCCATTTTCTTGAAAGCTGAAACAAACTTTGTATTCATCTCATTAAAAATCACTAAACACTACATTAAATTATGCACGAAAAACGAAGAGTCATGATCCATTAGAAAAAAAAGTAACGGGTTATCTCAGAGGATCATTATCAACCATTAGATGTGAAGGATGTGGTGGCCTCTCCATGGCTATTCGTCGTAGCCTGTTTGCGGTTGATATTCATGTTCGGCCTACGAATGTGCCAACGGATCTGTTTTCATGTTGAAACCCTAAATTGAGGTCCCGTTGTCCATTGGAAACGATGGTGCAGCGAAGATGCCATTCCCCCAGAGTTGTGTATCGTTTGTACTGAAGACCCGTGGTGAATTTCGACGTTTTGTGTTCTATTATACCCTTTAAATTTCGTTTAAGAATTTGGTGATGATAGTGTTCTGTTTTCTCTTTTAGGAGATAGGTGCAAAGGAGATCAAGGTATACGTGCGGAGAAAAAAGTTATTGGCTGATCCGCCACTGTGTATAAAGGTTTTGATGGAGGTACCTTCCTGGTTAACTCACTGATTGAAACTTGTAATCATCAATCAAATGTGAAAGAAACTAACTTTTGTGCATTCAAATATTTTTTTCTTCAATTGATCCTTATTCTTAGTGTGCTATCTATTGTCTATTTTGACCAGTGATATCCATCGACATGAACAATGGAGAAGCTGCTCAGTCCATAAAGTATCTCATTGATGACATGCTTGTGCAGCCCTCAGAGGAAGATACGCTTTTGACGGAGAGGCCTTCACCGGGACTTTGATGTGCCTATGTCGTGTGTTGGAGATCTACTAATGGCATGGGACTTCTGTATTTCTTTTGGTAGACTGTTGTGCTTGTCCCCTTACTCACTTGACGATTTCCAGAGCGCAATTTGCTTTAAGAGCAGCGCTCCTTTGATTATTGTGGAATCGTGTTCAGCTATTCCGGTTGGTGTTCTTTACCAAAACATCCTCTTCTCTCTATTGTTTTATTCAGGATTTAAAAGCCGTGTAGAGTTCTATAACATCTGCAACCCAACGATCCAGAGCTGTTGCACATCAGAAATCCTTGATGGTGGTTTATTGGGCCCCTGTTCAAGGTAAGGACTTACAGAAGTTATTTCTTGAGCCATTCTATATGAGATGCAAAGAAAAAATACTGCCTCATATTTGATTAAAAAAGTAATTAATATCAGGTAGCTTTGATGAACATCCAAATGTGAATTCATAAATGACCCAACTGTGGTTCTCCATCGGCTCCTTCAAGAATTAGCTGCACAACCCAATTGGGGCCGTTCGCCTCAATCACATTCGTTGAGGAGCATCAAATGGCCTTGCGATGTTTGGACTCATTTCTCCATCGATTATTCAGGTTTGCTTTAGTATTTGTTTTGTTTTTTCTTTTGAAATTAAATCACCGCTTTGTATGCTAATAGACACGAAGAACCGAACTGATTTTGTTGTGTACCAACTGAGAAGTAGCTCAATAAGCTTGGGAATAATTTATGGATTTTTAGACACATCCCCCAAGAAGATTATGCAGTATGTATGAAAATTCGTTGTCGTTCTCCTTTGCTTTAGAATATATTTTCACACAACTATTCCATGCTCCATTGTGTGGATAATCATACAGTGAACTCAGGCAAAATTAATGATGGTGCGCCCGATTGCTGTTCGAGCTGTTGACCTTTTTTGCAATTTTATTGTCACGTTTTATTCCCAATCCTTTATTTGTTTTTTAGAAGAGCCCTGATGCTGGGAGAAGCATCCCAAAAAGAAATCCTTCGAAAAACGGTGAGGAAGTGCCAAATCTCACGCGTCTATTGCAAGTGATATATGAGTCTTCTTAATTGTTCCTGTTTAATGTTGTTTATTTGGTTTCCAGTTGTCCTTAAATCCGTATTTTGAATATTGGTGTACGATATAATGACTGTTTGTCATGTACGATATCAGTTCTCTTTAAGTGTTGCTTGCATTCTCTTTGTGTAGCTGATGTTCGCTCTATCCACAATAAGAACCTTCCGACTAATACTTCCAAGCATTCTCATGAGGAATTTTCCAAGGAATTTGGGACTATCAAGCTGGATGGTATCCAATTCAGAGCAGCAATGTATACTATGACCCAAGCATTATTCGTTGAGGAACTGGAGATTGATCATTTCTCTTTTTAACTTAATGACAAACATATTCTAAGATTTGTTTTTATGTAGCAGTCGGGTTACTTTTTCGGCATATCTAGAATAATCTTATATTGCTGTAATAAGTCTTGAGAGATCTTATAGTCTGATACTGTTGTAATCACCCTTACAAGTTGCAGTCTTACAAAGCTGTAATCACACACTTGGCAAGCAGTCTTGCAATTTTGTACCGTGCAAATTCTCAGTCTTACACTGGTGCCGCGATAGTCACACATGTTGTACTCACCCTTTCGAGACCTTACTGCCTTACACTGCTGTTATAATCACTCTTGCAAGCTTGCAGTCTTCAAAAGCTACATTTACACCTTTGGCAAGCGGTCATGCAAATTCAGAGTCTGCACCGGTGCAGTCTTACTCAGACACAACTATCCGTTCAAACTTCTCCAACTACAATTTTCACGCTACTCGATGCAAATAAACAAGAGTGAAGGATAGAGTCTAAGGATACGTTGCGCTTTCTCGAGATACATCACCATTGGGCATAAAGTTATTGAGCATAAAGGAAGACAACATGGAAGACAATGACATTTCAACATAGTTTACCATGAAGTATTCAACAATATTTAGTTTCTTCTACAAGTATTGCTATACTTCATTTAATAATTTTCTAATAAAAAGTTGTTTGGTGTATATACAACTGAAAATATTGTACTAAATTATCATAAAGCTCTTGCAAATTGATTCATATTTTAAAGAAATTCTTTAACAGAAAAACATTTTTTAAACTATTACTCTAGTTTTAATTGAAATTGTAGTAACAATTCTAACACTCAATCAGAATGCATAAAAAGAATATTTCAAATATCATATACGTATGACTGCTCTGATGAACAATATTAACGTATGATGAGAGAACGGCCTCAGGGCATCCAATGAAGGGAATTAGTGGAGCACCCGTGCAACAATTTTATTAATAACAATCATATAATTAGTAATATACCAGACACTGAATTAAACAGTCTTACAAAGTTGATGGTAATAACATGCAATAAAAAAAATCACAAAAGCAGTTCACTTGAGTAGTCTTACAACATTGATGGTAATCACAGTCATACAATAATTAATCACACCAGGACTTCAGTTGAACATACTTACGAAGTTGAAGGGAATAACGGTCATACAATAATCGATCACAACAGTTACTCAGTTGAGCAGTCTTACACAGTTGATGGTAATAACCATCATACAATGTCAAATAATTACACATCGAGCGGTCTTACAAAAATGTGAGCAAATAACTAGCCGCTCCCTAAGTTCACTGTCTATATAATGATAACCCCCTAAACTACAGGACTTAGAAAATAATATACACTAAGGGTGCGTTTGGCATACGGAATTCGGCGTGGAAAAGAAAAAAAGTATTATAATACGACACGCGAAGCATAATGCACAATGATCCGATAATTTAGTATATTTTAGTATAATATAATATAGTATAAAGTATTGTATACATATATATATAACTGTATAATATAATATAAGTTAATATGATATAATATAGCTTAAAATAGTATTTATATAAGGTAAAATAAAATACTACATATAATAATACAATATAATATAACATAATAAAATAATGACATAATATATTACAGCATATAAAATAATATAATATAAGATATTGTAGTTTAATATAATATAGTACAAAGTATTGTATATAACATATATATAATAGTATTATATAATATAATTTAATACGCCATAATATAGTTTAAAATAGTATTGTAACACGATAAAATATAGTATAATATAATAAAATATAGTACCAGATAATATAATATAACGTGATATAATATAATAAATATGAAAACATTATACTATAAAACAATATATTACGAGTAATATAACATAATATCACATAACATAATACCATGTCACATAATATAACGAGCCGTGAAAACAACGTATGTTTGGAACTAGGAGGATACCCTTATTCAAGGCACGACCACAGTGAAGCTGTATGGCTGCTGCCACCCGTAGAGGCAAATGTTCAATAATGCCGCTGAAAGACTGCAGTGAATTTCGTAAAGTGTGAATACTTCCAAAGTGTAAGACTGCACTCAGGAATATAAGAAAACGACTTCTGTGACTTGAGGAGTTTCATACAGATATGAATTACATTGTGTATGGCAGTTCCCTGTGTATCAATTAAGACTGCATACATTAATGAAGAATGCGCCTAGGTTCGAGCTTAATGAGTGCGCAACAACAACAAATTGCGGGACTCAACATTTAAGATTGCGGGGTGTATGATAACAGGTAAATTCGGGCAATTAAGAAGGTAAAGCAACGGCTTTACAGAAGTGTAAGACTGCAGTGAATTTCGTAATGTATGAGGACTTCCACAAGTGTCAAAACTCAAAAACATAAGAATACGACTCCCGTGACTTTACGAGCTTCATTCACGTATGAATTACATGGTGTATGACAGTTCCGTATGTATCACTTATGACTGCAAATAATATAATTTTACCATGATGATCTACTATAATGTAATATAATTTAATTTTTGTATTATGTTATATTATATAAAATAATATACATAATATTATATAAGGTAAAATAAAATACTACATATAATAATACAATATAATATAACATAATAATATAAGAACATAATATAATACAACATATATAATAATATAATTTAGTATTTTAGTATAATATAATATAGTATAAAGTACTGGATACATATATATAATAGTATAATATAATAAGTTAATATAATATAATATAGTTTCAAATAGTATTTAATAAGGTAAAAAATACTACTAATAATAATACAATATAATATAACATAATAAAATAATAATATAATATATTACAACATATAAAATAATATAATATAAGATATTGTAGTATAATATAATATAGTACAAAGTATTGCATATAACATATATATAATAGTATTATGTAATATAATTTAATACGCTATAATAGTTTAAAATAGTATTGTAACACGATAAAATATCGTACAATATAATAAAATATAGTACAAGATAATATAATATAGCGTGATATAATATAATAAAATATAAAAAACATTATACTATAAACCAGTATATTAGGAGTAATATAACATAATATCACATAACATAATACCATGTCACATAATATAACGAGCCATGAAAACAACGTATGTTTGGGACTAGGAGGATACCCTTATTCAAGGTACGACGACAGTGAAGCTGTATGGCTGCTGCCACCCATAGAGGCAAATGTTCAATAATGCCGGTGAAAGACTGCAGTGAATTTCGTAAAGTGTGAATACTTCCGAAGTGTAAGACTGCACTCAGGAATATAAGAAAACGACTTCTGTGACTTTAGGAGCTTCATCCAGATGAATTACATGGTGTATGACAGTTCCCTGTGTATCAATTATGACTGCATACATGAATGTAAGAATGCGCCTAGGTTCTAGCTTAATGAGTGCGCTACATCAACAAATTGCGGGACTCAACATTTAAGATTGCGGGGTGTATGACTACAGGTAAATTCGGGCAATTAAGAAGTAAAGCAACGGCTTTACGGAAGTGTAAGATTGCAGTGAATTTCGTAATGTATGAAGACTTCCACAAGTGTCAGAACTCAGAGATATAAGAATACGACTCCTGTGACTTCACGAGCTTCATTCGCGTATGAATTACGTGGTGTATGACAGTACCCTATGTATCACTTATGACTGCAAATAATATAATTTAACATGATATGATCTACTATAATGTAATATAATTTAATATATGTATTATGTTATATTATATAAAATAATATAACATAATATTATATAAGGTAAAATAAAATACTACATATAATAATACAATATAATATAACATAATAATGTAAGAACAAAATATAATACAACATATATAATAATATAATTTAGTATATTTTAGTATAATATAATATAGTATAAAGTATTGTATACATATATATAATAGTATAATATAATGTAAGTTAATATGATATAATATAGTTTAAAATAGTATTATATAAGGTAAAATAAAATACTACATATAATAATACAATATGATATAACATCATAAAATAATAACATAATATATTACAACATATAAAATAATATAATATAAGATATTGTAGTATAATACGCTATAATATAGTTTAAAATAGTATTGTAACATATTAAAATATAGTAAAATATAATAAAATATAGTACAAGATAATATAATATAACGTGATAGAATATAATAAAATATAAAAACATTATAGTATAAAACAATATATTACGAGTAATATAACATAATATCACATAACTTAATACCATGTCACATAATATAACGAGCCGTGAAAACAACGTACGTTTGGGACTAGGAGGATACCCTTATCCAAGGCACGACGACAGTGAAGCTGTATGGGTGCTGCCACCCGTAGAGGCAAATGTTCAATGATGCCGGTGAAAGACTGCAGTGAATTTCGTAAAGTGTGAATACTTCCGAAGTGTTCAGGAATATAAGAAAACGACTTATGTGACTTTAGGAGCTTCATCCAGATATGAATTACATGGTGTATGACAGTTCCCTATGTATCAATTATGACTGCATACATACATGAAAATAAGAATGCGACTAGGTTCGAGCTTAATTAGTGCGCTACAACAACAAATTGCGGGACTCAACATTTAAGATTGCGGGGTGTATGACTACAGGTAAATTCGGGCAATTAAGAAGGTAAAGCAACGGTTTTACAGAAGTGTAAGACTGCGGTGAATTTCGTAATGTATGAGGACTTCCACAAGTGTCAGAACTCAGAAATATAAGGATACGACTCCCGTGACTTTAACGAGCTTCATTGACGTATGAATTACGTGATGTATGACAGTTCTCTATGTATCACTTATGACTGCAAATAATATAATTTTAACATGATATGATCTACTATAATGTAATATAATATAATGTATTTTCCATATTACTATGCCTAACATATGTGTATATGACAGCACGTTGACGAATGCTTGTGTGGCTTTATAGAGATGCAGTTGCGATGTCAGATCCCCATGAAAGATGTTGCATTCATGAGTACATTATTCGCAAGAACTGCCTCTTCGGACCATATTAAGAAATGATGTTCTACCACGACGTACTTGAGGCAATTCGCTCTCGGTAAAGCGGAAGGCTGGGCTTCGTGCCCAGGGAGATCGGCGAAGGCAATTGTGTTTCCATTTGCGATTAAAAAAAGCATTGTATTTTGGTTGTTCTCACACCTAATTCCCAGATAATGACCATCATGGATTCATACATATGGTGTGATCCAGACCTCACCTTCACTAATAGTGTTGTAGGAAAACTGATGGCTGTCATAGCACTCCTACAACAAGACTTGGGACTCCCAAATGCAGAGAAACCGCTGGTCGCTGAGAGACATCTCGAAGTTCCACAACAGCCTGGCAGGTAACCTCATCAATATATTATATTTATACAATGCATATTTGACATTAATATTGAACACTACATTGTTGTACATTTCAGTGGAGACTGCAGCATATATATGTTGCGGAACGCTTTTGCTATGATGTTTCCAGAGGACAATCATTTGAACTGACCATAAGCCAGGTGCATCAATTCAGACATTACTTGACAGTCTCAGTATTTCTCTCATACTGGACTTGGCAAATTAATAGACATGCCCAATGTCATGCTTCCTTAGTGGCGATGTAATGACAAAATTTCCTTAATTACGACTTGAAACCTGTATTTTGACATGAATGACTATGTCTTTATGTTTATGAATGCCAGTTTTACCCATTTCTACGGAATTTTGCGGACAATAAATTTAAGCAAATAATATTGACGCGAATGTCACATCACTTTACAATACAATTAAAATTGATAAACAGTTATATGATTGTATTTCTGTCTAAATGCAATTCTATGATATGTAATATACTATCCATTGACTAGGTAAAATGATATCTTAGTGTATGAATGTAGAAGCCTAATGTATGAATGGCTGACAGTGTGGAAAAAATACAACTTGGTAAACTTCTATTACAACCACACGTTGAATGACATGCACAATTTTCCTCCCTTACGTTAACTGTGTACGTGCTGCATATTAATTATAATTCCCATGTTTTACCAATAAGAAAATTTAACGACAAAGATCGCATACCGGACATGCAGCGTCCCGTGCATCGCACGGGCATAACCTAGTTATAATATAAACGCAATTTACTGAGCGATTTATTCCCAACACCTAAACCTTACAAACGCAGACATAAACCCCCATTGGACTAATAGAATAGAACACACGCAAATATGTCGGCTTTGTCATCAACAGAAACGGCGGCAGAGCCCGCCTTAGGGATCGAAGAACGACTGCAAGAATCCATTGAAGAAGAAGAAGAAGAAGGCCTTGAAGCTGAAGATGACATATCCTTCTCATCAGACTCAGAAATCAACGAGGCGTTGGACTATTTGGACGCGAGAGACGACGCCGACGGCGGAGTAATAGATGCTTCATTCACTCCATCTCTGCACGCGAGGCGACCTAATGCCCATGGTGGTCTTCACTCTCGGCACAATGCATCTTCGCTTCAGCCCGTCTCCAATAAGTCTCAGAAGCTTGCGTATCACATAAGGGCTTCGCCGTTGGAGGTTTTCCCTTTCTTTTCTTTTTGTTGATGGTGGATTTCCGAGTGGTTGTGTGGTGCGACGTGTTTGTTTTGTTGGGAACTTTAACTTAATTTTCTTTTGCTGATGTTCTTTTCCCGTAATTGGTGGGCGTGCTATGTTGATCCTCTTAATTTCTAAAGCTAGTGGTTAGAACGTCGTTGAGATGATTGAAGTCTAGCTTTCCTTTGACAGAATTGGTGATTGATGTTATCCATATTCTCTACTTTGATGAACCAATTTTTTGAGGTATTTGTGTTTGGTGGCTCGTACTCACCTCAGTTGTCTCGTGTAACTTTTCTTGCTGAGTTGGATGAAAGATCTCTTTATAACTTCGATGTTTATTCATCTTCTAAATTCATGAGTTTTCCGTCTGTAAGAATTATACTTCAGAAGTCACTTGATTTTGTGCAGGAATGGGAGGGTAGGGTAAAGGTTGGGATGTCAAACTCTGTCACTACTGCAATCCGTGATAGTGTTCGGGACATGGCCATTGGGAAGACTAGAACCACTGAAAAAGCTGATCGTGCTACTGTTGAGCAGGTAGATTAGATTAATACGATAGATTCTTCGAAAGTCCTTTATATCTCCTCACGATTCTATTTCTTATAGTTGAAGAATTTCCGGTTATTAACTATTTATGGAGTGAGTCATCAGCTTCTAATTCGTCTTATGTGTTACAATCGCTTCTTTGTCGCAGGCAATTGATCCTCGCACTCGTATGGTTTTGTTTAAGATGCTGAATAGGGGTGTATTTAGTGATATCAACGGTTGCATTTCAACTGGAAAAGAAGTATGTTCTTTGCAATGTTATTATTGTTTCTTAAGTTTTTCTCAAAAACTTAGTTACAAATCTCATTGGTTTCATTTTGGGACAGGCCAACGTGTATCATGCTACTAAATCTGATGGGCAAGAACTTGCAATCAAGATTTACAAGACTTCAGTTCTCGTATTCAAGTATGGTCGTAACTCAGATGTCAGTTGCCAAGCTGCAAAAAACTAGTCTGAAATAATTGGCATTCCCTTTCATTGGCTGTCTACTTTGTTGTTACAGAGATAGAGATCGCTATGTACAAGGTGACTACAGGTTCCGGTATGGGTATTGCAAGCACAATCCTAGAAAGATGGTGAAGACATGGGCTGAGAAAGAGATGAGGAATCTGATGAGGTACGTACATTTTGTTTTTGTCATACTTTTTATGGCAAATAGGGAGACGAGAACTATGTTCTTTCAAAGATGCTTGTTATCTTGCTTCCATTATGTTCTGTTCTGATGTGATTTCGCTGAACTTGCAGGCTTAGAGCAGCAGGAATTAGGTGCCCTGTTCCAATTCTATTGAGGCTTCATGTTCTGGTCATGGAGTTCATAGGTACTGTTATGACTTATGAGTATGTAGGCTGATAATTAAAGTTGCTGGATGTAAGCAATATTGTTATATGGATCATTTATCACTAATGTGATGTTCTAGTTTTAAGACTTGTAACCATGAAAGTTTGCAATTAGGATAAGATGAAGTCAATGGTTAATGGGTGATTAAGTTTTTACCTTTAATACCATGAACTTGGAAACCCGTTTTTCGTCCATTTATAAGCTAACGACCACTAGCTCATGTCTGATGTGAGCCTGCATCATCACTTAGGAAGTCAAAGCCTTCACTTCCGTCTGTTGAATTGATTTAAGTTTTCTTACAAACAGGCAAAGCAGGTTGGGCTGCTCCCCGACTTAAGGATGCTGATTTGTCTCTTGACAAGTTACGTGAAGGTTATCGTGAGGTGTAGTTTTTATTATTCGTTTTCTTGATTGATAGCTTTTTGCCGTTGTATCTCTATGCAACTTATCACAACCTTGCTTGTTTCAATGCCACCTTTTCATTCTTTGCATCAGATGATTTTGGTGATGCGAACATTGTATCAGAAATGCAAACTAGTTCATGGAGACCTAAGCGAGTATAACATACTTTATTATGAGGTGAGGAGATCACATGTTATAAAAACCCATTGCAATTGTTGCATGAATTTCATCTAGTGCTTTATCTGCTTTCTAGGGTCACATGTACATTATTGACGTTTCGCAATCAGTTGATCTCGACCATCCTTATGCCTTTGATTTCCTTAAAGAGGATTGCAAGCATGTTTCAGTGAGTTTTTCTCATTTTTCCCCGAGTTGTTTTATCCGAAGCAAGGTTTGCTAGTCTTACAATCTTCCTTCTATTTGCTTGCAGGAGTTCTTTGAGAAACATGGAGTAGCTGTAATGACAATCAAGGAATTGTTCGATTTCATAACAGATAGTACTATTGCTGACGACTCTGTGGATAATTATTTGGAGGAGGTACGTACTAAGGGGTTAACATATAGTCCTGAAATGGCAAATCATATGCTTTATGTATCCTTTTCACTGTTGTTTATCTTCTTCTCAGGTGCAACGGAAAATATTAGCTAGAGGTGATAAGATCTCTGCAGAGGACGAAATCGCCGACCGTGTCTTTGTTCAGGTCTGTTAATATCTGATTCTGATCAGAGAGGTCAATAACCTTAATGTCTTTACCATATTTATATCAACACTATGAATCTATCAGCTCTGTTTTAATTTTTTTTTTTCGTTTTCTGTAGTCGTACATACCGAAGACTTTGGATGATGTTAAAAATGCAGAAGAAGATGTGCAGCGTATCATCAGTGGAAAGGACACAAAGGAAATGTACTATCAAACTGTTACAGGTCTGAAGAAAGTACTTGCTATAGCCGACACATCTTCACAAGTAGAACACAATCGCAAGAATGAGAAGCTAGTGGAAAACGATGCAGAAGCACTTGCAGTTATCAGTAATCCTCGAAACGAAGAATCAGAAACTGAATCTCATGAAAGCGAAGAAGATGAGGATGATGATGATGATGATGATGATGATGCACGCGACTCAGAGTTGTCAGATTCTTCTGCTGGTAATAAACAGACACCGCTCGATCGTAAGGCGGCGAGGAAAGAGAACAAAAAGAAAGTTAAAGAAGAGAAAAGAGAGGCTCGAAAGAACAAAATCCCAAAGGCCGTGAAGAAGAAAAAGAAGAAGCTGGCGAAGGCCAAGAAGTGCCGATGAGCAGGCTAGCAACCGTAAAAGCCCGTCTCACTTTAACTTATGAGCATCGAAAGCGTTTAAATATTTAGAGCTCCAAAAGCATCTTTTGCTGCAAGTTACTTATTCCCTCTTGTCTAAGATGCTGCACTGGTTCTTGGTAGTAACTATTCTGTTATTTGTACGATAGATACAATTCTGAACGTAACTATCGAACAGTTACATAATTCACCAACGATGAAACAATAATGACAGTGACTTTCTCATATGGATTATAATTTCAGGATAATAGTTAGCTGATTCTCATCCCTCAATATCATGAGCATTGGTCTCTCTGTTCTTGCCATGAACATGGCTTGTGCTGCCAACCTGCTTGTAGATATCTTCTTCTTGATGCTTATCGCCATCGAAAGAGATGGCTATGGCCTTCGATCCATTTGGTCCTTCGACTACATCGCCTTTAACTCTGAGATGCTCATCTCTGTGTATCACTTCGGTTTCTCGCACGGGCTTTTTCCTACACGGCCTTATCAAGAACCACAGTGCAGCTACGCATCCGCCGAAGAAGAAGAAACAGCCAAAGACTCCAAACACAACTATAACAACCGTTGGGGCACTGTTAAGAGAAAACGAGGCCATCTTTTAATTTTTTTTTAATTTTTGGTGTGTTATCTGAGATTGTGTTTTTTTTTTTTTATGACAGAGGCCGATTACTTGTCTCTTCTTTATATAGTAGCCAATTATGCTTTCATGCCTGTGATTTAACACTGTTGTTTCAAGAAATTGAAGACTTTTAAGAAACTGAAGACTTAACTCGCATGTCAAGTTTCAGTATCTTGGCCTTCATGTTGAAAAGGAGGTAGCTTTCCTTAAAGAAAATCTAACATGTTGATATAGAACAGAAGACAATGATCAGAAACTCAAATTTCACCACCTGCGTAATACTCTGTTTCTGATACTTCATATCGATTATACTCAAACTAATCCAACAAACAAAGCTCACATTAATAATTAAGTATCATCAACATCTGAAACAAGAGACAAGAAGCAAGTCCAACATCCAAAAATGTAACATGAAAAACAGCAGGAAAACATATGGAACAAAATCTACGAACGACTGACCGCAAACACAATTCAATTCGAAGAGGACGACGAAACAGAGTGCAGCTTCTTCTCCTGGTCATCTTTCTCCGAATCAAAATAATCCTGAAGAGCAGACATTTCAATCTTGTTCGACTTCAAGCTCCTAATCGCCTCAGCAGTTGCCAAAGCACCAGCCACGGTAGTTATTATCGGTATCTTATAAGCAAGGGCCATCCTTCGAAGCCTACGCCCATCGATCTGATCGAGCTGATCTCCCGAGCTCGTAACCACCATGATCTGAATCTGACCGTTAGCCACCATGTCCCCCGCGTGGGGCCTACCCTCGTGGAGCTTCAGCACCCTCTCGACAGGTATCCCTTCCAATTCAAGAACACGCGCCGTCCCAGAAGTAGCAACGATATCAAACCCAACACTCAGAAAAGCGCGCGCGATATTTGCAAGCTGAGGCTTAGTCAGGTCGTTTAAGCTCAAGAACAAAGTCCCGGAGAGAGGTGGCTTCTGCCCAGCAGCTATTTGGGACTTAGCAAATGCAATCGACGATTCGTAGTGTATGCCCATGACCTCGCCCGTGCTACGCATTTCGGGACCCAAAAGCACGTCAGCCCCTTGAAATTTCTCGAAGGGAAGAACTGCCTCTTTGACCGAAACGTGCCTTGGGATGACTTCCTCTGTGAAGTTGAGGTCGTGGAGGGACTTCCCCGACATCACTAGGGCGGCGTACTTAGCCAAAGGATGGCCGATCGCCTTGGACACGAAGGGCACAGTGCGTGAGGCACGTGGGTTCGCTTCGAGCAAGAAAACATCGCCCGAGGCTGTAATTGCGTATTGGCAGTTCATCAGCCCACAGACTTTAAGCCTCCTGGCAAGCTTCGTCGTCCAAGATCTGATAGTTTTCAGGCAAGATGCTGACACGGTTTTCGTCGGTAGCATACATGCTGAGTCTCCTGAGTGGACCCCAGCTTGCTCGATGTGCTCCATGATTCCACCAATAACTACGTTACCGTAAGAATCAGTCAAAGCATCCACGTCGATCTCTATGGCATCGGATAGGTACTTGTCGACCAAAACGGGTCGGTCCGGGTCGACTTGAACCGCATTTTCGAGGTAGGTTATGAGTTTTTCGTCGCTGTAAACGATTTCCATGGCCCGCCCGCCCAATACGTACGAAGGGCGGACAACGACGGGGTAACCGATCTCAGCTGCAATGGCGAGGGCGTCTTTTTCGCTCCTTGCTATTCCTCCTTTGGGCTGCTCGATTTTCAGTTCGTTCAAGATTGCGTTGAATCTCTTTCTGTCCTCTGCAGCGTCGATGGAGTCGGGCGACGTTCCCCAGATTTGGACGAGCCCCGAGCTGCTAAGTGTTTTGGGCTTGTTTTCGTCTAAGTACTGTTGAATGGGAAGGGATAGCTTGAGGGGCGTTTGGCCTCCGAACTGAACGATGATTCCATCGGGTCGTTCGAGGTCGATGACATTGAGGACGTCCTCTACTGTGAGGGGTTCGAAGTAGAGACGATCACTTGTGTCGTAATCTGTCGATACTGTTTCGGGGTTTGAGTTCATCATGATCGTTTCATAGCCTGCGTCCTGAAAGAATAAATTGAATGATGAATTGAGGGATGTAGAGAAACGCAAAGAAGCAGAAAAAATACGAAATAAAGTCTCTTTTTGTTGCAGAGTTGTGATTGCATCGAAATAAAGCAGGCGATAGAAACTGAGCAGATGAAGAACAGGGACAGCAAACCTGAAGGGCGAAAGACGTGTGACAGCAACAATAGTCAAACTCAATACCCTGACCAATTCGATTTGGTCCTCCGCCTAATATCAGAACTTTTTTCTTATTAGTGGGAAGTGATTCACACTCATCCTCGTAAGACGAATACATGTACGGCGTATCAGCCTCAAACTCTGCTGCACAAGTATCGACTCGCTTATAGCTCGGTTTGACGCCCAGCGATAGCCTCTTTGAGCGGATTTCTCCCTCCGTCGATTTTGTTGCAAAAGCTATCTGTTTGTCGCTGAATCCTCTCCTCTTAACTTCCCAGAAATCATCTTTTGTCAGCTGGGACGAGTTCCTTGCCATAAGATAACGTTCAATGTCGACGAGTCCTTTGAGCTGAGTTAGAAACCATTTATCGATATAAGTCAACTCGATGATATCATCCACTGTCATCCCGCGCTTCATTGCAGCATATATGGAATGGATACGGTCAGGATTAGGCACGCGAAGGCTGTACTTCAGCTGTTCGTCGTCCCATTCAAGTTCTTTGATATTAGCACAACCCCAACCCGAGTAGCCACATTCAAGAGACCTCACAGCTTTCTGAAATGATTCTTGGAAAGTGCGCCCAACAGCCATTGCTTCGCCAACAGACTTCATCTGTGTAGTTAGGATCGGCTCTGAGCCTGGAAACTTTTCGAAAGCGAATCTGGGAATCTGTAAAAAGACACAATACTCAGAATCACGAAAGGAAAGAACCCAAACCAACAGTAACTCGAAAGAGAAAAGTCATAAATTTACAAACATAACCTTGGTGACAACGTAATCAATCGAAGGCTCAAAACTTGCAGGTGTCTTCTTCGTGATGTCGTTAGGAATCTGATCCAACGAATACCCTACAGATAACTTGGCAGCCATTTTCGCTATAGGGAAGCCAGTTGCTTTCGAAGCCAAAGCAGATGACCTCGAAACTCTAGGATTCATTTCGATCACCATCACCTCTCCATCAGCAGGATTCACAGCAAACTGCACATTCGAACCACCACACTCAACTCCTATTTCCCTAATAATAGCAACCGAATAATCCCTCAGGCGTTGGTACTCCTTATCCGTCAACGTTTGGGCAGGAGCAACGGTGATGGAATCACCCGTGTGCACTCCCATGGGATCAATGTTCTCGATCGAACAAATGATCACCACATTGTCGGCCAAATCCCTCATGACCTCAAGCTCGTACTCTTTCCATCCCAATAAAGACTTCTCTACCAAAACCTGTGATGTGAGGCTAGCCGCCAGCCCAGACTTGCAAATGGCTTCAAATTCCTCCCTATTGTACGCAATCCCACCGCCAGTCCCACCCAACGTGAAAGCGGGCCTTATGATCAATGGAAACTCGCCAATCCAATTTGCAATCTCAAAACACTCCTCCATGGTAGTCCCAATGCCCGAAGGAGGAGTTTTCAGACCAATATTCTTCATCGCCTGCTTGAACAACTCCCTGTCCTCTGCTTTCTTGATAGCATCAAGTTTAGCTCCGATCAACTCTACCCCATACTTCTCAAGCGCACCATTCTCAGCCAATGCAACGGCCAAGTTAAGAGCTGTCTGCCCACCCATCGTGGGCAGTAAAGCGTCGGGCCTTTCTTTCTCAAGCACTTGCTCAACTAACTCAGGTGTCATGGGCTCGATGTAAGTCCTATCAGCTGTATCGGGGTCGGTCATTATGGTGGCTGGGTTCGAATTAATCAGTATCACCTCATATCCTTCTTCTCTGAGGGCTTTGCAAGCTTGCGTGCCCGAATAATCGAACTCACAAGCCTGTCCTATCACAATTGGCCCAGCACCCAATATCAAAATCTTCTTAATGTCCGTTCTTTTGCCCACTTTAAAAAGGCCGCCGCCGCCAGGCAAATTACTGCTGATGTTTGTGTCCCCGCCTTCGACGTCTTTCACTTTCGCACAATTCAACAGAAAGGGGCGCGATGAGAAGCATCTGATGTCGCTAGGGTACCTTCTCAACGCAAGCTTCGTCTGCTGAAAAACACGCTTGGGGGAATAATCCGCCCGAGCAACGAACTTGCAGAAGACGTGGTTGCACTGGTGCGCACTCATGATTCTCGAGCTAAAGCTAGCTGCGTAGAAGAACAAAAAAACCAAGAAAGCAACGAACTTTGATACATACCCAATCCCAGTTAGTGCAATTTAAACACAAATTGACATAACCATTACCGATTGAGGAGATGACGCAGCTGGGGAAAGATGGCAGGCAGCTGCAGGGAAATAGGGTTTCGCTCGGTTTTATTGTTTCCTCAATTTGCAACCCACTTGATTAGTGCCACGTCACCTTTTCTTTTTTTTTGTGATAAAATTCTTAATTACATATAGTAATATTTTATTTTATTAAGGCATATTTGTGTCGGGTTCACTCGATGATGCACACGATATCGTTAACTCAGCAGTACGCCGGCGACGAAAACACAGATGGTAAAGCCGCCGCCTTTGGAGATCACATTGCCATTGAGGAGATATTCTGACAACTGAGTTTCAGAGAAAGATATATGTTGCCGAAGCTCATGTAAATCTTTCGGCATGGTCAGATGAAGACGATCTGTAAGATTTTCAATCCGCCGGCGTTCTTGTTGATGAAGGGTGGCGGGTTGGTCGTCGGGGCCTGCGGCGTCGGCGCCGATCATGGCTCAAAAGACGGTCCTTTCGCACGAAACGTTCTTAACGGGTGCTCTTCTTTCGATACTTTTTTTTTCTGGGATTCACGGCTTTAATTCGAGCTTTTAGTTCTTTGGTTGATTTGCTGTGATTTGACATTGGATCCACAACCTTGTGCGAATAGCTGGTTGTTTCTGTACTTTGGGTGACCTTTTGCCTTGAGGATATTATGTAGATGTATCTCTGTAATGGAAAGTTTGAAGTTAGGTTTCTTGGTCCAACACGCTAGCTATTGCAGAAGTGGGACGCAAGTTCTAAGTTTCTAACAAATGAAAACAACTTGCAATATCAAAGTTGTATGATGTATAAGCATATGCTTTGTTGAGTAAAGTTCTGTATTTGACTACAATAAAAAAGAATGAATTGAACGAACAAGCAATGTACCGTATGATTATGAGTGTGCTCTTAAATGCCTAACGTTTGGTAATTATTATTACAAGCAGGCCATGAATCTTATTTGTCCTGTCCCATTGCACGTGCCTAAACTCCCAACCACAGTGTATTAAAGATTCTTGTTCGTGCCAGCAAGGAAACTTGCTGTAAACTCGCTTGCACAAGAAAAATATATAGCATACTATAATGGCCATTAAATCTGTATGCGAAATTTAATGATATTCTATTTCACGTTCCGTGGTCAACGTGTGCCTTCTGTCTTCCTTGGTAAGAAATAAGAATGATGCTATGAAATCTTACATGAATGTGCTGCTGCCCCACAAAGCCACAAGGTACTTCCTTTCTCTCTTTTCGTCAATTTACTCGAACATTTGTCTGTGTATTCTTCGTTTTTTCCTGAGTTTGAAACAAGAATTCGAAATGAAATCTGGATAGCGTCTGCCATGCCATAGTAATTCCATGTTTTGTGTCCTTGCTTCAGCAAGATTTCGATCTGTTTAAAGCTTCTTCTCACATGCTTGTGCTTTGCTTATAAGTCTCTTAAAAGTTGATAAAAGGCGTTCAAACTTCTTCAGCAGTAAATAATATGCATTTGCTATCTGGTTTATAACCTTTGGACCGTTGGCTTGCTTGAAATAGCTGTGTGGTTCAAAGCTTAGCCTTCTGTGGTTGCTTCAAACTTGATTTCTCATCATGCAGATTCGATTGAGAAAAGCGTAGGGTTTGCGACATCATGAGCTTTCAGAATAAATCAGTTCCAAAGTTGAAAATCGTCATATTAGTTGCGGGTTCAAGAGGAGATGTTCAACCTTACCTAGCAGTAGCTAAGAAACTCCAGGTAAGAATTCTAACATATCGTCTATGAGATCTTTTATATGGCTATCGATTAACATCATTCGATTATCGTAAAATAGGAATATGGCCATTACGTTCGTCTGGCTACTCATTCGGTCTTTCGAGGATTCGCTACGTCGGCCGGCGTAAACTTCTATCCACTCGGAGGAGATCCTAAAGCTCTAGTCGGATGTAAGAAGCTACCTTCCTTGTTTCTTGTCTTAAGAAAACATCGAAGTGTTCCATAGTTACGAAAAAAACTGCAGTTATGATTAAGAACAAGTATCTCATTCCATCGTCGCTCGGAGAACTATCTGTGTCGTGCAAACAAATAAAGGACGTTATCGAGTCGCTGCACTCAGCGTGCACCGAAGCTGATCCAACTACCGGAGAACCTTTCAAGGCTGATGCAATCATCGCAAATCCCGCCGTTTACGGTAATTTTTTTTAGCTATTTTTTTCCATATTTCTTGATCTTTTTCTATTGCAGCAAATGTAAAAAAAGTGGACTTCTATCAGGACATTCGCATCTCGCCGAAGCTCTGGGAGTTCCCTTGCACATATTCTTCACGATTCCTTGGACGTAAGTTTCAAATCTATCGATGAATATACCAAACGTTCTTCGTACTAAACCGTATATGTGCTCATCATATGTACTCAGTCCAACGCATGAATTTACGCACCCATTGCTGCGCATACCTCACAATTCTGGCTATTGGGTACAGCTTAATTTTTCATTATTTTTACGGGTTTGATCACATATTCGAGGGATAGAACATTTTATTAAACCTTGCGCTGTTACGGTATTGCAGCTGTCATATATTCTTGCGGACCATTTGTTTTGGTTAGTTGTAAGAGGATATATTAACGACTTAAGGAGAAACAAGTTGAAGCTCTCCCCAATACCGTACTTCGACGCTCGACATGCCTCGATTTCTCATCTCCCTACGGTCTATATGTGGAGTACAAATGTACTTCCAAAGCCAAAAGGTAACGTACTAATACACCATAGTCATCATGCTTACTACATTCTTGGTGCGTAAAGTTAGGCGAAAAGACTCGCTTTTTGTTATTTGCAGATTGGGGCCCGTTAGTTGATATCACTGGCTACTGCTTTTTGGATCTTGGGTCGAAGTACGAACCGCCCGTAGAGCTTTCTGAGTGGATTAAAAGTGGAGATGAACCGATTTATATTGGTTTTGGAAGCATGGTAAGGCCATCTCTTGAGAGATTAATCGAAATATGGTTACTTTGTCATGATTAGAAACCAAACTGGAAAGACTTCTGTAACTTCTTGATAGCCTCTTCAAGATCCAAGAAGGACTACGACTATCATTTTGGATGCTTTGAAGAACACGGGTCAGAGGGGAATAATCGATCGAGGATGGGGAGAACTCGGCAGTCGTGAGTTTTTCGTTCTAAATATTTCGAGTCCTCAATTTGACTTTCTGAAAAGAAACAATGTTTTCATGTTGTTCTTTCTTGCAGAGTCGAATATCCCGGAAAATGTCTACGTTCTTGCAGATTGCCCACACGACTGGCTATTTCCTCGGTGCTCAGCTGTGGTGAGTATTGTGCCTTTGTCCTCATGATAAGATTGCAATAAAAACATTTCCTCGTCTTCGATTGAACTAATAATGGAGATTACAATCTTCAAATACTGAAAGATTCATCATGGTGGTGCTGGAACAACAGCTGCTGGGCTTAAAGCAGGGGTAATTCACCAATTTCTGCACATTACTCTGATCTGACGAACAAAGAACTAACAAGTGAAACTCAAAAAATTTCGTTTCTTTCAGCGCCCGACTGCTGTAATACCGTTCTTCGGAGATCAATACTTATGGGGCGAAAAAGTGTACCAAAAAGGGATTGGACCGTCACCAATCCCCATATCTCAGCTCAGCGTCGAATCTCTCTCAGAAGCCATAAGATTTCTGCTTCGGCCTGAGGTATGCAAGAAATCACCGACGAAACAATGGAGTTCAGTTCGTAAACATTGTTTTATGGATTGGTTTTAAGCTGTCCAAGATATTGACTCGCAGGTTAAATCACGTGCGCTAGAAATATCGTCTTGTATCGGAAAAGAAGACGGCGCTGAGGCAGCAGTAGAAGCATTTCATCGCCGTTTCACATCACAGCCTTCTTCGACAGGAAAATCTACGGAGAGAACTGAAAGTCCAAATCCCATGCAATGGATATTCATTCAGATAGGGAAGCTTTGCTGCTTGCCTTGTGGTTCTTAGAAAAATTCAGATTCTTTCGTAGATAGTTCGTCCAAGCTTTCTCCTAATGATATATGTTTGTTAATATCTTTGTTCTGTATTCTTTACCAGTCCTTGTATGCTAGTTTCTTAAACCAAGTGTAGTTACATTAAAGTGTTAACGTTGTACTTCAAATATTACGTATGAAAGAAAAACAAAATGAAGATGAAAGGTTTCTGCCGGGCTATTTTAAAAAATAAGATTACTTTTGGTTTCTTTTTAAAAAAAGGGAACTTGACCGAGTCAATTAAAAAAAGAGGAACATGTTTCCTTAATTAACTAAACCCCTAATTAA
This sequence comes from Craterostigma plantagineum, assembly GCA_027422505.1. Taxonomy (NCBI): domain Eukaryota; kingdom Viridiplantae; phylum Streptophyta; class Magnoliopsida; order Lamiales; family Linderniaceae; genus Craterostigma; species Craterostigma plantagineum. The sequence continues at coordinate 24,768,375 of JAPQWV010000003.1, read as the reverse complement.
TATCTAAATAAAAAAAGAAATATGTATAAAAAATAAAAATAAAAAAGAAAACGCACCAACCTCATTGATTAATGCACCCACGAAGCACCAAAACGAGATCTTGAAGGAAAAACGAGCTGAAGCATCCGCCGAAATCGAAACACCCAAGCTCCAAGAATCCCAATTTCGTTCTTGAACGCATATACAGTAAGTTTCCGTTCATGTTAACGCCGGTTACAAGTATATATTATCGGGCATTGTAATTTCCGTTCATGTTAATGACATTTACATTTCGAGCATCGGGTATTAGATTTTCGAAGGTTTGGGTAGTTATGGGTAGCATTTTAACCTTAGATCTGTGCGAATTTGCAGAAAATTTTCGTTTTCCGATTATTCGAGTCTGTTATTCGAGTTTACGTTGACTCGAAAAGTCACTCGGATAAGTTGTTTTGGCAACATACAATTCGGACATCAAACTCGAATAAACTCGGAAACTTTACTCGATTAATACTATTGTTTATGAAATTTTACACTTATATATTATTCGATATTACAATACTCGGATATGTTATTCGAGTTAAACGTAAACTCGAATGTCTTACTCGAATAATTTTTGTTTCCGAATATTTTATTTACTCGAATAACTCGTTTGCAATAAAAGTTGATTTATTCCATTTATTTCTTCGATAACAACTTATCGAGTGTCTTCAAAATCTTAATACTCGAAGACTCTATTCGAGTTGTTTTACTACTCGAATTGTTTACTCGATTAATTTCAATTTTTCGAATATTGAAATTATTCGAATAATGCATATTGCAATTAAATTTTATTAACAATGATTTGTTTCATATGCAGGTTATGCCGACCAGCATCATGATTGATTACGATGGAGAATGGATAATTGGAAATGATAATAAATGGACATGGGTTCCAAGGATGGGAACAAATATGAAGCCCATTGGGTTCGATGTCGATTGTTGTTTGCTGGACGATCTGCGGAACGAAATATACGAGACTATTGGCGTAAGCGGGAGGCCGGAGTTTAAAGCTAAGTTATCAGCCATCTATGAGAGGTATGGAAGGGTGTGCTCCGTTGTATATAAAGAATTATCGAGAGTTGAAGGGTTATATATACTTAGGGGGTCCAATGGATAGACCGATTCTCCGTGTGGAGATTGGACTCCCTACGACCCTCCACCGTCAAACTCTCGCGGATGATGAAGTTGGTCCCGTTCCAATTGAGGTTCGTAGCGATGGAGGTGGTTACATCGATGATTATTTTGACCGTATCATCGACTTTGGCGGATGCGAAGATGTGAATTATGGGGGTGAAGGTCACAATGAGGCGAACGACCATGATGAGAATGTTGCATCACGGCAGAACGTGCACGTCAATTTGATGGCGTAGACGGAGAAAATGCGGACGGGAATGATGAGGAGGAGGAGGAAGAGGAAAATGCAACTATTCCTAGCGATCGGTATTTTTTTACCGACGGTTCCACCATGAAGGTCGGTGATGAATTCGAGGATAAGAAGGCCGTCAAGAATAGGATCCAAAGAGTTGCTATAGAGGCATGCTTCGAGGTCAAGATTATAAAATCTTCCCGATCGTACTATGGCGTGAGATGCAAAGAGGATGGATGTACTTGGGGGATATGGACGGCGAAGATTAAGGATACATCCGTATTCTCGATTCGTACGTATTGCAACACACATACGTGCGACCTTGCAAATCGGAACGCAAGACTCACTCAAGCATCGTCAACCTCCGTGAGTGATATGCTGCTTGAATCTTTTCAGGGTTCAACAAGTACACCGGCCCCTAAACTCATTCAAACAATGATGAGAAATCGTGGAATTGAAGTTTCGTACTTCAAAGCATGGAAAGGAGGCATTTTAGCACAAAATGCAATGAAGGGTGACCCCGATGAGAGTTACAAGCTGTTGTCGTCGTACCTGTCGATGTTGAGAAGAGTGAATCCGGGAACCATAGCAAGTGTATATCTGGACGACGAGCGGAGATTTAAGCACGCATTCCTATCCCTTGGTGCTTGTATTGCGGGATACCGTCACATGAGGAAGGTTGTTTGCATAGACGGTACTTGGTTGAAAGGAAAGTATGGGGGTACGTTGCTCATTGCATCAGCGGAGGATGGCGACCGCCATCAGTTTCCTTTAGCTTGGGGCATAATCGACAATAACGAGTGCATAGAAGCTTGGTCGTGGTTCTTGAACGAGCTCTTGCAAGTCGTGTCCAACGAGGACGATCTTGTCATCGTATCCGACAGATCTCCTTCAAAGCCGTCGTTGCAGCCGTCTACGGTCGTGCGCACCATGGTCATTGTATTTGGCACCTGTCACAAAATATGAAAAGCATGTGTAAGAAGCAGGGTGCGACCGAGACGTTCATACACATTGCTAAAATATACAAGCAATGCGACTTTGATTCACAATATGGTGATTTTGAGAATAGATTTCCCACCGCATACGCGTATTTGCAACAGACTGATACTAAGGAACGATGGAGTCGAGCCTATTCTCCGACGTCTCGCTATAACATCATGACTACGAACGGGGTGGAAGATTAATGCAAGACTCCACGAAGAAAGAAAGCTACCGATCATTGCGCTTCTGGAATCGATACAGAGGCTGACGGCGGATTGGTTTGCTAGATACATACAGCAATCTGGACAAGCAACCACGCGGTTTACCCCGACGGTGGAAATGAAGCTCCGTGAGATCGAAGGTTGTTTGGGTTCTTCCATTCGATGCCATCTCCATCGCCCTCCCCAAGAGGTCTTTGTTCAGACCATAAATGACCTCCTCGAACGATATCCTTCCCCAAGGATATTCGTTGAAGCGGTCGAAGTCCTCCACCAGACGGAGCCACTCCTCCTTGACCTTCAAGTCCTTCTTTACCCTCCGCTCCCCTAGCACCCCGACGGCAAAATAAAGGGCCGCGATCTTCAATTTCTCGGGATGAACGCCCGAGGCTCCACCGGCGTCACGGATCATTTCCGTGATTTTCTTCTCCAAATCGTGTAAATATATAACGGGCTTGCCTGCGAGCCATAAAACAAACGTTAGTTTTTGAAATCGAAGTAAAAAAATGAATCAAAAAGATAAAAAATAGAATTAATACCAGGCCAATGCCTCGTCGCAAACTCGTTCGAGGACGGTATCTCCGGCTCGTTAGCGCCGCAGTCGAGGCCCGTGAGTAGGCAATACTCGACCAATGAAAATCGTAATGGTCGCCCACGAACGACCATCCAGAACTCCTTCGAGTCCGGCATGTACTCCACCTGCCGGCTCATCAAATACCACATGATCATGTTCGAGTTGTAGTTGTTTCGGGCCACCTTTATCAGGTTCCCGAACTGAGTCCGTCTAACCATCTCCTCCATTTCCTCCTCGTTCAAAAGCGTACGGATGCGTTCGCATACCGACATGTATTGCGCGTTCAGAGTGAGGGTGGCATGGTAGAAATTGTCCGCCGGCAACTTCATCGGAAGATAGATCTGAAAACGCAAAAAAAAAAAAGCAAAATTCACTGTTATTCGAGTACATTATTCGAGTAAAACATCACTCGAATAAGTCAAGCAGTTATTCGAACCCTAATTACTCGAATAAATACTCGAAAAGGCGATGAAAACGATTTTTACAAAAATCCGACCGATTACGACGTTTACGCAACGATTTAACATCAAAATCGATCGATTTAACGCTAATAACAAAACATCCAACCAAGAAATTCGTTCAACCAATTCGATTTAACAAAAACCCAAAATGCGACCAAAAACTCACCGTGGCTCTACCGCCGTCGATTTGCTCATCCACCCGGTTACGAACAGGCGCGGAAGGCTCCGATGATCTCGTTTTTCTTTTCGCCATTGATGATTATGCTTGGGCTTGTGTACGATTTTCGAGTAAGTGATTTGGTTTCGAAGAGAGAGCGCGAGGGATTTAAGGTTTTCGAGTGATTTGTGTCTAATTTTCTTTCCGAGCTTTTTAAAACACTGCTTATTCGAGTATTTTATTCGAGTTCTGTATTCGAGTTTTGACTCGAAAAGAACTCTCGATAAGATACTCGAATAATGTAGCTTACTCGTTTAAATTTTCTGCACATTATTCGAGTCACCTTATCTCTTCGATTTATTATTAGAGTAAGTCATTCGAGTCTTGCTTTTACTCGAATAAATCCGAATAATTTTTCGCTTTTAATAAGTCAAAAATGCATTTATTCGAGTCGATTATTCGAGTGTTATGTCACTCGAATAAAACTCGAATAACTTTTCACTGTTAAAAAAACGGATTAGCCTCCTTAACCAGTTTTTTAGTAAGGATATTTCAGTCATTTGAAACCCGTTCCTCTTTTTTTAAAACGAAATAGAATCGTTCCCCTTTTTTAAAATTATCCTCTTATCTGTAAGCCCATCAAACTAAATTCGTTCTTTTTCAAGCAAAAGTTCGAAGCTTTACATAAATGGAGATGAGAGCCGTCGAAAACGTATCAATAGGGCAAGACTTAAACTCACCACTGAAGCCTATCGCTTTCGTTCTACACGATAGATATCTCCACAGTCACTGCTCGGCATGCTTCAGCAAGATTGCCGACAACCCAGTTTCCTCTTACGCCCCTGACTCTCCCCAAATTCCCCAATTTGTCCCCAACGACGATGCCCATATCCTCTACTGTTCCACTCGCTGCTCTTTGCTCGATTCAGCTCTTCACCTATCGTCAGCTGAGGCTCAGTTCCATTCCATCCTCCGTCAATCGCCTAACGCCACGTGCACGAATAGGTCGTCGGATTTGCGCCTTGCTCTGCGGTTGTCGAGGAGATTGGCCGACGCCGTGGGGAGGAATGGGAAAAGTTCTGTTTTTGATCGAATTGATGAATGCCCTCGCCGAGAAAATATGGGCTGTGAAGACGAAAGCTTTTCGGGGAGGCTTGCTAGGAGTCGAAGCTTGTTGCTTGGAGGGGAAAAAAGAACGAGCCCTCATCAGAATTCAGGCGATTCAGCTGAAACTGGAGAATTGGAGAGGATTGGAGGTTTGATGAGTAATAGAGAGAGGCTGATGATCAAGAATGACGACGACGACGATGATGCTGTGGAGAGGATAGTCGAGGGGGCGAAAATGATGGCCGAGGCAAGGAGATTGCGCAGAGATGATCATCCTCATGAATTTACGAATGAAGATTTCGTTAATGACGAAATCGTACTGTGTATCGCGATGACAAATGCTGTGGAGGTGCACGACGAGAGTGGACTCACCATCGGCGTCGCTGTTTACGGTTCGGAGTTTTCTTGGATCAACCATAGCTGCTCTCCTAATGCTTGTTATCGGTTTTTGCTCGATGGTAATGCTGTTCTCCTATGTATGATCAAGTCTGTGTATGCCTTTCACACTTAGGACTACTGCGAATCGATTCTACAGTCAATGCAGAAAGGAATAGCTATGGTCCTCGAGTTATAGTCCGTAGCATAAAATCTATTAAGGAAGGAGAAGAGGTCACAATTGCTTATACCGATTTATTGCAGCCCAAGGTTTCATTCTGTTTCTCTGTAACTTTTGCTTCATTACAATGTATTGATGTTGCTTGCTCACGTATATACATAGCTCATGGTCATTTGCTGCAGAATACGAGAAAAGCCGAACTATGGTTAAAATATCGATTTAACTGTCTCTGTAACCGCTGCGAAGCAGTACCTTCATCTTCTGTCGACTCTGTTCTTCAGGTAAGAAGAAATTCAGATAGTCAGGAAACAGCTTTAAAATCTTCTACGGTAGATGAAAATGTCGAATTCGTAATTCTTGCAGATGCTCGTTCTCGACGATCCCACTATCCCTGAAGAAGCTTACGATGAAGTAACGGAGATCCTCGACGACGCTATATCAGACTACTTACAGAGCAACGACCCTAAATCGTGCATAACGAAGATCGAAAGCCTGCTTCTTTCTCGTGCTCCAAAGCTTCATCCTTTGAACCACATCTCAATCAACGCTTACACTGCTCTATCGTCGGCGTATAAGGCACGAGCTATTGATCGTTCGTTATCGAATGGCGACGAATCCCTTATTGCATACAAGGCAGGCGCTGCTTATTCTTTGCTGGCTGCTCTGGTGACGAATCACCTCTTCACTTACGAGCCTTCCCTCATCGCTTCAGTAGCGAATTTTATGACAAACGCCGGCGAATCTCTGCTCAAACTTACGTGTGATTCGTTTCTCGCCCAGGACTTGTCTTCTTACACCTCGACTTACAAATGCAGCCATTGTTCTCTGGCAACTTTCGAAGTTGAGGAAGTAAAGGAGGGTGGGCTGGGGAGATGCATCTCGGGCTTGGCGTCGAAAGCCTGGGGAACGATGGCTGAGGAAAATAGGTTCTTGGGATCGATGGAATGCCCGTCGGTTTTCTTGAATTCTGACGTTGGGTCGATGAAAGAGCCGCCGCCGTCGTCGTCGTTGTTAGGAGGAGATGATTGGGTGAAGAATAATGTGGTGGTTCGCCTTGGCTTACACTGTTTATGGTACGGCGCAGTGCTGACGAGCATATGCTACGGTTCGTCGCCGGAGATGTATTATTACAGTAAATGTATTTCGTTTGTAGAGGAAGAATGATGTAGAGCAGCTAAGCAAGTCTTGGCGTTATTAACGAAGATAATTAGTAGTAAGAATATTCTTTTGTTTTTGACGTTTCAGTTTGATTCATGTATTTGAGTTACTATTATTTGATCAAAGGGGAGTTAATTTTGTATTAGAATATTAATTTTAATTTATTTTGACACTGTAACTAACACATATTTTGATAAATGTAGAATGTGAAATGTACCGTTCTGAATTTATAAGCTGATGAGTGAGTGAGCTGCACACAGTCGCTGTATCTATCATTTGAGTCTTTGACGGCCCAAACCCTACTTTTCTCCGTTGCTCCGATCACTCATTATTAATTTTTTTTTTTGCCGGTGGATTTCTCTTGTTAAGCATCCAAGGAATCCTATTCTTAGGAAAAGGGGAAAGGAGATAAAGTCAAGTTTCCGTAGGTTGCCCTCATCTTATTCTTGTTATTTGTACTCTCGTCTGTTTGGTTAGGGTTTTCTTATAAACCAGAATGCCCCCGTCCCCGCCGCCGCAGAAGACTCCCTGGGCATCCGTAGTTCGCGGCGGAGATACTGAGAACATCTCTTCGACGGCTGCTGAGGTGGAGGGTGGATTGGGTCACGAGGCCCAAAACGAGGAGAGCTCGGTCTCTATTCAGGCCCGAGATGAGGCCAGCTCGGGCGGGTCAAAGAAACCCGTTTGGAATAGACCGAATAACGTCGTCGAGGCTGCTGGTGGGTCGGTCATGGGTGGGGCCGTGGCGTGGCCTGCTCTGTCGGAGTCAGCTCGGACTGGTGGTGGTTCGAGACCCGTCGTTGCTGATGGATCGTATACTCAGGTTGTGATTAGCTTGACCATGCAGTTTTTTTACTTTTTTTATCTGTTGAGTTATCTATCCGTTCTGAGTGCATTGTGAGTTCAATCTTAGCTTGTTGATTTGATCCTCTTTGCTTTCAACACTAAGAATTGCTGTTTTTTCGTTTTGGTTAAGTGTGATTCTGTTTGGTGGTATTGGAGTTCAATTGTTGGATGTGAATGTTTCTCTGCTCTGTTGTTCTGTCACTTTTCTTTTTCGTGCTGAGTCAATCATCTGCGGCCTCTTCACTTAGATGGAACTTTTAGGCGACAATTTAGGCATTCATTGGGTAAATGTAAGGTCTTTCCGATTAATTTGTGGCGGCAATCTGTGGTGTTTTGATGATCACCTGATTATAATAAATAAATATGGTGTTAATCTGGTTTTTTGTGTGACAATTTGCGTTCGTTACTCAGAGACAAATGGATGGTTTATGGTATAATTTGCGCTCGTTTCTCTCACATGGTTCAATAGGCTCCTCCCATACTACCTCAACCGCCTCTGCAACCCGCTAATAACAACGGCACTCATGGTAGCTCTGCTGCAAACAATTCATCCGCCAACAACAGACAAAGATCAAGAAACCGCGGCGGTGGTGGAGGAGGCAATCGACCATCTGCTCCACCACCACCTCCACCACCTCCTCCTCCCTCTTTTCCCATTTATGAAAGGCCATATTTTATGAGGAGCCCTCAAACAGCATCACAATCTCAGATGGGCAGTGAACAGCAATCTCCTTCTCGAAGAAATAATCCAAGAAGGGGTAGTAATTACAACCCTAGACCTCGAGGAGATGGATCATCATTTCATAATAATCATGGGAACAGGCGTGACCAAGACCGTCGAGGTTTTCAGGCTCCTCTGCCTCTGTACATGCATCCTCCTCCTCCAGTGGGATATATGCCACCGCCACCTCCGCCCCTGCCCTTGGCCGGCGCTGGTGCCACCCCATTCATGATGCCTCAACAGATGAGACCTTTTCCTGGATTATTCGGTGTTGGTGAGCGTAGTGAGCTTTAGAGCATTCTCTAATGGTTTTATTTTGTGGATCTGTGAAATGCGTTTTGGTTTTCAGAAATCCCACAAGGTTATCTCCTCCCTTCGATGCCGCCGGATCCTTACAGGCCTGCCATGCCACCTCAGTCTCCTCCACCACCGCCACAGATGCTTTATTCTCCTGTTAATGAGAATTCTTTAGCGACTTTGATCCTCAACCAAGTAAACTTTTACTTCAGGTAATTCTTTTAGGGTATTGTGGATGTTATCTGTTTATGTTTCAGAACCTGCGGTAGAATTGTGATTGTTTTGTCCCAGTGATTATAATTTGGCTGGTGATGAGTTTTTGAGGTCGAACATGGACGATCATGGCTGGGTTCCCATTTCTTTGATAGCCTCCTTTCGGCGAGTAAGTTGTGGTCAAATGATCTCATTTTCCAATATAATTATCATGATGTAATTATGATTGTTTCTTTTTCATTCACTACTATTAAAGATGGCAAAAAACACTTAGTTTATGTAACTGTTTATGATCTATTGATGGGCTCTTAGACATCCTGGAAACATGAATATGATCGAACATGATAAATCGACACATACACACATAAGTATATATTCCTGTCATATCCAATCTCTTATGAGATTAAACACTTATCTTACAGTCCTGATATGCAGGTTCAGATTCTAACTAATGATATACAAGTCATTTTGGATGCACTGAGAGATTCTCCTCTATTGGAAATAGAGGTCGATGTCATACTTTTCTGCTCTTTTCTATTTTCTTTTGCTACTAATATATATTCTGTATCAAATGATCTGTTTTTCAGGGTGACAAAGTGAGAAGACGCAATAACTGGAGCAAATGGCTTCCATCTTCCTCTAATCCTGTCTCATTCCCAGCAAGTGAAGCTGCTCTGTCAACTCCTATGCAGAACATGTCTCTTGATCACAATGAGTCGAGGCTGGCTAACGGTGGAGGTGATGCTTCGGAAGCAGACGATGAACAAAAAGCCACCCCGTGAAAGAAATTTTGAACTGTTTTCATGGCAGGTTTTCTAATTACAATAGCCTGCTATTTCGTTTTTGTTTGATATGTGTGAACTTCACCGTTTTCCTCTTGTCTTTCTGACTGCAGCTGCTGTGCGAGGGAGTGAAGGAGAAAATTTGGTAAATGAATGAGATGGGAAACACACCACCGCAACTGACAAATTTACTCAAACAAAGCGATGGGAGGTGGCTTTTATATATATTTTGTACTAAAATGATGCGACGGTGGACTTCTTTTTGGGTTTATTATGAACCATAACCTCTATCCTTTGCGGTAAAACATGTTCTTGATGAATGTGGTGGGGAAGTAAACTCGGGATTGTGATGATAATGAGCATCATCTTTTGGTTAAATGCTCTTGAGTGGAAGCCATATGAAACCATCCTTCTATATCATGACTTGTGTTAATTTTATATATGTCACAATGTATATCTATCTATCTTGCTTCCAATTGAAATCCTATTAATCGATAGTTTTCTCTCGCGAGGGAAGTTGGAATGGGAAAACCTGTGTTGTATGTTTCAACTCAACAAAAACACCAAAAAAAAAAGGAACAAGAATGTACTACGAATATACTAACTATATATGCTCAACTACCCATCAGTTATTATTCCGACTCCACCGTGGTGTGTAACCAACCCTATTGGACTTGTCCGTCTTCTTCCAAGATCAGCTGTCGAAGGGACGGACTCTTCAACAACTGCTTGTCAGCTGAGTTGGTAATCGAAGGCGTGGCTGAAGTACAATCACCATCATCAGTGTCTTCTTCTAAGCTCTCGTCGCTAGAAGAAGAAGAAGAAGATGACGACGGTTGTCTGTCTTTTGCCTTTGGCCCAGCCGCAGCAGTTGTTTTCTTCGCCTTATCACTCTGTTGGCGAGCCTACAATGAGATCAAGAAAAGTTTTACTGCCCAACGTAGATAAGATAGAAGAACCATGGAAATAGTGTGTGCCCCGCCCTTGATGGGAAGCAAGGTATCCTATCCTCTCTTTAAATTACCTGAGCTGTGTGTGTCGTCGGATAATATGATTGTGAATGTGAAGCGATAAACTTCAAAATGTCCAAAATCATAGCCTGCGCATTGCTGGAGGCCTTTTGCCAGTAGATGAGTACCATGCCCGAAGCTCTTAGCTTCCATTCTAACAAATTCCGATCAATCTCTGTCTCGTGCTTCACCACATACGGTCTGAAGAAAGAGTCATAGACATATGTTGTTCCCTGAAATGCATAACCATCAAGTAAGATCTACATTGCCAACCAACATTCAAGAAAAATCATCCTCGTCAACACGAACCTTAGTTTTGGGAAGCCACAAGTACAGAAAGAAGGCCAATTTAGCTTCGCCATAAAATGGAATCCTTCAAGAAGCGAACTTTCAAAACAGATGAGGAAAAGTATAAAGATTGAATCTAGTGATTGGATTCGCTTACAACGTACCAGCCAACAAAAGTGTCACCAATTCGTTCAGAGACAGTCAACCCAGCGACTAAAATCCTGAAAATTTACAGACACATACACATGGAAATCTCAAGTGACGATATTAATGAATAGATTGTAGATGTCATACCAATATTGGCACCAAAAGCGAAGCTGATCAATGTTAGGCTTATTCATTTCCACGGTTTTAAAGCACTCGTATGCAGGATAAGCATAGCCAAACGCCAAACTGCAAGGAAACAAAATACAAAATATGAGAATCAATGCTGTGCCATTTCAGTAAGTCTATATTTCATGAAAGGCCATAAAACGATCAAAAATACATACACAAGGGCTCTGGTTAGGAATGATCCAATCATCTCTCGTACCTGTCAAAGATAAACGAAATAATTAAGATCTCAAGTTCCCTTACGCACGTGTCTAATCGAAAGTAAATAAGTCAGGGAATAAGCAGCCTCAAGAATAGATGACAAAAGTTAAGAGAACTAATAGATATTCAAGTCTTAACGGTCCATACAAGAGAAACTACAGTAAGAGCTCACTAAACGCTCAACACATTTCATTCAACTGCTATCTTCGGTTTCTTAATTCATTAAATAGTTAACCTGTTTATCGTAACAAAAAACACAGTAAAAATTACTTATGAAACACCCCATTCGTGGCTTTCCTGAATGATTCCAAGTAATGTAAAGCAAAGATTCACTAATCACGAAAATGATAATCTAAAAGAAATAAGACGAAACAAGTATCTGGCAACTTTCAGTTTCACGCTCATATACACGCACGACACAAACACTTACGGTACGTATTGAGAAGCAGATAATATCGGGGATGACAAACCGCGATCAAGCAAAAACAGTATGCAATTTATCAACGATGCTACTAACAGGAGGATGCAGCAACATTAAATTATGAATTATACTAACGAAGCGTACCAATAAAAGCAAAAAAGGTTCGATCCACACTACACACACACTACTCAAATGAGAAAATGCAACCATTCGTCCAATGTCGCGAGAAAAGAAGCTTATGTGAATCAAAACAAGTTCAAAATTCCGCACCTTCTCGAAACAGACGAAAACCGTTGGTGACGATTTACGATGGTGACGGTGTGGAAAGCAGCAGAGTTGGTGGTGGTGCTCTGCAGTCTGCACTGAACTGAAGCGAATTTGTTTTTTTTTTTCAGATATTTTATTTATTGGTGGGTTTCCGCTTAAATAGTGTAGAGGGGAGAAAGTGTGAGAGAGTGGGGGTTTACCGTACAGGCAGGTGCAACGTTTCATGGTGGTTATATGTTACGCAAAAGTAAAGATCAAATTTTTATAGGCATATTAACCAAGTAGAAGTTATAATACACGTTCAACTTTTTAGCAATCACCATTCATTTGACACTAATTCATAATTTCTATCTTGTTTATAAATAAAGAAGTTGATTACGTAACGGCTATGTTGACTTCGAACTCAAAGGTTACGTTCACTCTCAATGCTTCAGCGCCAAGATTATGAACAAATCTCACTATTAGCAATGATGATGAGAAGAAAAAGGTCACTTAGTTTTGTTGGTTATGGAGGTAGGGCCCCACGCATTTAAAATTGAAAAAAGGTTTAAAAAATAACGTCGACAGCAGGGTTCGAACCTGCGCGGGCGAAGCCCAACAGATTTCAAGTCTGTCTCCTTAACCACTCGGACATATCGACGATACGAGCAAATTCATAGTAGATTTCTTAAATTTGTAAAATATCTGTTAGGGTATCATAACGTAAGGCCCATTGGTAAACCTAAGTTCATATGCCCCAAGGCCCAAATTATTGAAGCAACGTACGTTGTTTATTTATCATCAACAAGAGAACTGCCCACAATATTGGCCCAAATAAGTGAAGCAACTTACGTTATTGTCTTTATTAACTCCAATAACTGGCAACAATATGCAGATTTATTATACCACTGAAGAAACAAAATACATATCCTCAAAAGTTCCCAAGTTGGCAAGTTGCTATGTTCATTCAGAACTGACAATGATTATACAAAAACAACTATCATAGAGTCCTTTCACACCTCATACAATCTTATCTTTACAAGTATCTGAACAAAATAGAAACTGACATCCCATCACATGCAATGATCGACCCTCAAAATCTCACCATGCATAAATAATTCTCCCAACACTCCGAGACCCGGACGACCCGGTGGTAACCCCGACCCACCTATTTGCCATCTCCATTACAATCTCAAGAGCAAGCGTATCCTCCAAAGTTCCAAGTACCCAAACAAATTTACTCAAAAAAGAATACCCCGAAAAGAAAATGGAGAAAAAATAATAACCATCATTATTGGGTTGTATGAGTTCAGTCACCATATATACTTGTCATGTAAAAGCGGCCTAGATTGATCGACGACCCAAAACTCCACTTTACTCCTCCGACAATACGCTTGAAACTCCTCGAAGCTCACGACCGTTGACTTTCTGCTGCCCGTGTTCTTACCGTTGCTCGACGAGTCAACTCTTGCCAAGTACTGTAATATCTCCTCGAACAGCGACTCATCGCATGGGATATCCAACGGCCCAGAATTCACGAATCCGTACTCTTCCTCAGCTTGGGCCAGTAATTTCTTGAACAAAGGATGATTGAGGTGACCTGTTCGGACGAAAAACCTCCTATGGCTGGGGCCCACCGTGACCGCCACGTGTCCCGGCGGGACGTCCGTCGAAGTGATGCGCGACGCCGCCGCGGCTTTCTTCCTCCACTGCCGTAGCATGTGGCGGAGTCTGACGATGTGTCGGATTTTGCTGCAGGCGGCGGACATAATTGCTGGAATCGAGCTAGGGTTATTTTTGCAAGTTACTGTGTGTGGTGTTTGGGAATTATTTTTTGAGTAGAAGGGTGTGAGAATTGGGATATATATAGGGTTGGGCTGAGTATATGCCCTTGGCTTTTTGTGATAATTACTTTTATGGGATGATTAGCTAATCGACGTCGTTGATGAACTAATATTAAAGGCTTAATAATTACTTAATGATTGTAGTCATGTTAGGAGAATAGAGGTGATGTAAGGAGTTCAGGACGATCGAGTACTTGTACGGTGTGCTTGTAAACTTAGATTGATTAAGACGTTGTAATAGTTACATCATTTTGTCATTTTTTTAATGTGTAATTATGCGTAAGGTTACTCGATTTGTTTATAGTATATATTCTACTAGTTGATTCCTGAAGAAATGGTAAAATTCATGTTGCCGTTGGTGCACGCACTCGTCTACAACTGCGAAGTTGTCCAGGTAGTTGGCTTAGTCCCAAGCCGATAAAAAAAAATAAAAGATTAAATGGTTTCTTCAATATATTATTCCAACCGATACATAATATAAACATTTAAAAAATCATGTACGTTACGGCTCGAACAATTTTTATTACCAAGAACCCATGTGCAAGCCTGTCCATTCCATCCCTTTTCTTTTAAAAGTATATTTATATAATCAAGATTTTGACCATTCCTAATCATTTTTTTAGTCATCATAATTTTGGCAGTTAGTCAAGCTCGGTTTTTATTATTATATTTGATTACTGATTGACAGTTGGTAATGCTGCATAAATAACAAAATCTGAGGCATGTAATATATATGAACCAATAGTTACTCTTCTATCAAACTTATGAGTGGGGTTCCAAGTTCATAAAATGGGGAAATGCGTCCACCCCTTAATTAGGGTAACTAAATGTCCCATAAGTCAAGATTTAAGGATGACGACATTGTTCAATTTTTCTAACAATACGAGATGTTATTTGATATCTGAATGGTAAGAACGTTGATTAATAGCTACCTCTTAGTCTAGTATTTCCTGCGATGGAGTTCTCAGAAAAACAAAAGTTGAAATCATGCATATTAAATACGTTAACAATTTATTATTTTTTCTTGTCCCTGACATAATTTATTCATATTATTAATAACTAACAATATTATGTCAATGTACGTTATAGTGATTCCAACTTGTTCCAGCTTTGGAAACCCAATCCGTTCAGCGGCGGTGACTCTGAACAGAATCTTCAGACCTTTTTCCTATTTTTACGACGATTGTTATATAAGCAAATCAAATTAACTATGTACGTGTCACCAAAATAGATTATATTCTGCTCTCTGATGTACTATCAAGGTTCTGAAATCGGGTTTTCGAACCGGACGGAAATTCTAGCGGTTTAAGGTTTAGTGGTTTAACCGGTATAAAAGCGGAATCAAACCGAAGTTAAACCGGTCCCTAAGAAATATGAAAAATATTAATTCTTACTATATACGAGTCAATCATAGCAACCTACACATATCTACTAAAAAACATCGAGTTTCTAGAAAATAATTCAGTTCGAATTTCAATAAAAGCTAAAATAAATGAATAAAAACATTGATATATTTTGTAAAAGCAAAAAACCATTTTAATAAAAGCTTGGGCCGAAGCCCACAAAGCAACATTTAGTCATCTTTTATTTTATAAAAGAAAAAGGATGGGTTGGGAATCGATCCTGGATTGTTGGTTCAAAAGTTCAGCTCACCATCACGTCGGCTTAATATTTCGTTCTGGTTAGTAGCTTGATGCCATCGAAAAATGACCTACCGCGTAAGTGGACTGACGAGCCTCTTCCCGCCCTTACTTCGCCGCGAATTCCGCATGAGAATTGTAGAAACAGGGTAGGGGTGGGGGGTCGTTTGCCCTCTTGCCTTAGTCAAGAGGGTGTTTCCGTTTCAAGGTATAGAGAGCAACGTCAAAACGGCATGAAGTGATAAAAATGGCTAAGTATAGTAAAAATAGTAGAGTGACAGTGTCGACGGATGGTGCACCCTAGGAGTGTCTAACGATATTTATAGCTTCCTAAAAGCGTACATGGGCCCACAGCGGTTCTTCCACGTTCGGCCCATTCTGTGTTCGTGGGGATCGCACATAGCCATGACCTAGAGCGGTTTCCTAACCCTTGACGGTTTCTTCTCAGTCAGCCGGTTATGCATGCGTGGGGGTCGTGTGTGGCCACGATTCCTTAATTCTCGCTAGGCGTAGCCGTATGCCTTGGGACCTTGCTCCTCGGACTTCCTGCTCCTCGGGCTTCTAAACCCGAGGACCCTAGCGCGGACGCCCTTGTTGCGAAGGCTTCGGGGTCTATAGCTCCTCGGGGGAATTGTCTCGAGGACATCTTGCTACTGTCGTAACGTGAAGGCCCGTTGCCCGCGGCTCGCGGGGAGATTATCTCGAGTGGTCGGAGTCGACAGCTCCTAGGGATATTTCACCACGTACATCCTCGCGGCTGCCGTCACGAGTCGGCCGCTCCTCGGGATATTTATCCCAGGGACATTCTCGCGGCTTCCCTTATGTTGCGAGAGGTCGGAGTTGGTGGCTCTTGGAGGTATTATCTCGAGGACGCCCTCGCGACGGCCCTCGTGGTGCGCGGAGTCGAGTTCGGCTCCTCAGGATATTTTCTTCCGAGGGCAACTTGAGGGGCTGGTATGTCACCTCGGCTTCTTGATGGATCGGCTACCCTGCCCGTCGAGGTTCTTCCCGAGGATCCCTCTTGCCGCGAGGGCTTCGGAGCCTACGGTGCCTCGAGAATTTGATCCGGAGGACTTCCCTCGCGGCTGCCCTCGCGGCTTAAAGAGGTGGCGATACCGGTTGTTTGGGAAATTGTCCCGAGAACCTCCTTTACGGCGTCCCATAAGTTGACTACATTCGCGGGCTTGGTTCGTTATAACTAACTTGGAGTATTTTGCCTTTGACCCGGAGAATCTGGGGGTAACATAGCTTATATTATCTATCAGATTTTTTACTATTATTTTTTTAATTAACATAGACCGGACCGGAATCGAACCGGAATTTTGACCTGTCCGCCGGTTCACAGTCCAAACCGGCCGGTCCTGTCCGATCTTCAAAACCCTCACTAATATTAATATATGAGTTAAATGTGTGAATTGTGATTTGGCTTCAATAGTAAGTAAACTATTGTATGTCAGAACATCTAGTTATATGTAGACAATAAAAGGAAGTCGTAAAATATGATGGAAGTACACTTTCTGATATTATGGCTAGGATATCTTAAAATGGTTTATTTATTTAACTATTATTCTCACATGATAGGAATGGCTAAAATTACGTCTTCATTCAAGTTAGGCATTAAAAGGCAATCATATGTTCGTAGCTCATTCCCGAGATTTATTATTTATTTATATTTATTTTGCATATCTCGTATAACTATTTTAATTTCTATATTAACTTCAAAAGCCCAATGCCGTTCGTTATGTTATATAGAGGTTTTGTTTTATTCAATTATGGAGGCTACACTGATTAGTCCGCGAGCAGTTAGTTAATATAATTCCAAGTACATTATCAATCATATTCGTTAGCTTTTTTCCGTAGAGAACTAATGATTTCCAATCATTAGATGAATGATCCGTATTAAAAAAGATCTTTATTAAAAAAGGTGTAATATATGGTCAATTAAGTACCAAACATATATTCCTAGAAAACAGCTACTTTTCATACCAACATTAGAACTATACTTTGGTGTAATAGTCTAACCACTTAAACAAAAGATGCGCCATTATAGTTTTGAAATAGAGATGAAATGTATAATATAATAACAAGGTGAAGCATGTTGGAAACCCTTATTACACGGATCGCCCCTTCTTATTCATTATTTTCTATTTAAGCTTATATATTAAATTCAAGCCAGCACATGGCAAGAAGGTGCAGCAACTCAGAGAATCTTTTCAATGATATAGTTATGTTTCCATTCAAGTTTCATTTTCATTTGGATTTTAATGCATTGCCCAGTGCCCACGAAAAAAGATATTATATAATCTACGAATTCGTTGCCTCTCCATTAAATCATAACATGTATCTTGAGTTTTGGTCAAGGTTCTGAAACCGGGTTTTCGAACCGGACCGGAGTGGTTTAAGGTTTAGTGGTTTAACTGCTATAAAACCGGAATAAAACCGGAGTAAAACCAGTATCTCTATATATAACAAATATATTTTATAAATGAATGAATTAATCAAAATATCAAAGAAAATATACATATTTTTTTATGAATTTTTCCCAATTAATAATTTTATAAAATTAAGTGGCAAATTAAATAAAACTAAATTATGTAGGGGTTAAAAATTAATTGCAATATTGGAGGTCAACTATTAAAATTTATCAATTTGGGTCAAAAGAAAATAAAAAGAAAATACTGGGCTTATAACGTAATTATAAATTAAAAAATATATGTGTGTTGGGTGGTATTCGAACCCAGCCAATTAACACAAATAGCTGATCACTTTACGACCAGACCAGACCAACATATTCATAGCTTTGGTCTTTTTTATATTACTTATAAATAGCTAAATATTTAATTTTTTATAAATGCAGACCAGACCGGAACCGGACCGGATTTCCGACCGGTTCGCCGGTTTCCGGCCGGAACCGGTCCGGTCCGGTCCCGTCTTAAAAACCATGGTTTTGGTATGATGCACCCAACTGCACATGTCAGGCGTACTTTTTTTATATATAATATATATAAAAATAAAGGGTTAAATAGTAATTGCTCTAATTACTAATTTACTTATCAATTTACATACCATTTTAAATTGAATTAGTTTCGGCAAATCTACAAGCTATGGGCTAATTTACTTACTGGGCTTCCTGAGGTGTATTTGGGTTTCAATCCTCCGTACTATATGGGCCTTAAGATGTGATATGGGCTTAAGACTGAACAATTTTTCTGGCCCAATAGAGGCAAATCGTCTTCAATCAGCGTGAAATCAGATCATTTGATCACGGCCGTCCATTCAGAAACACAAACATCTCTCTCAGATTTATCTCTTTTGCCGTTTCGTTGTGACCTAATATATTGACTGAAAAGAAGCAGTATCTTTCTCGATTTCTTCAGGTATTCAACAGATTTTTTTTATTCTCTTGGCTTCGTTTCGGTTTATCCCTGTGATTTAGGCTGTAGATCTGCCTCGCGATGTTTTTTTTTGCTGCTTCAGTTGTAAGAATCGATGGCCCGTACGAAGCAGACTGCTCGTAAATCAACCGGCGGAAAGGCCCCTAGGAAGCAACTCGCTACCAAGGTTTGTCTTGTCTAATTTTGTTTTCGAATCTTAAGTATACTTTATGATTTTGGTTTCTGTTTTTCTGGTTCTATTGAATGGAAATATGAGTTCAGTTATTCATTTGTTTGCTTTGAATTTCATCCCCATCGCCTTTGCCGGTGCCGTGAATTCTGTAGCTTTGAAAATGTGAAAGTGACTCCCTTAAATCCTAAATCCTGAACTTGAAACCCTGAACGGTGTTCCCTATACCCTGAACCCTTATCCCATACCCTAAAACCCTAAAATCCTAAAACATCGAACCTCGAACCCTGAACGTTTAAGTTTCGAGGTTTTGGGATATGGGGTACAGGGTATAAGGTTAAGGGTCAGGGTTTTAGGATACAGGGTTGTAGGGTTCGGGATAGGAATCACATGTGAAATGTTATGTTGTCGGGGCGAGTCACATTCACATTTTCCACGGCCACAAAATTAGCGGTACGGACAAATGCGACGGGAATGGGCTTCAAAGCAAACGAATGAATTGGGAAGAAGAAACAATCGTATAGGCTATATAACAGCATGGTGATACCTCTTGTTCCTACGGTAAAAAATTCCACACTGGAGCTCCAGAATTTGTTGTCATAAAAGGTGAATTGGAAGCACTCGAAGGTACTGCAAATCATCACGTACCCAAATTAGAATACAGGCAATTGAAAGAACACAAAATACATGAATTTTCTGGCATGATTAGGAGCGGAGGAAACGGCGTGCGGCCAAAAACAAATCAACCTCCAAGAAAATAGAAACGTATCATGTCATTTGATAGATAGTAACGATCAATTAATTTGGTTCGTTGTCGAATTTGGTTCGATGTTGAATTGTGTGAAGGCGGCGAGGAAATCGGCTCCTACGACCGGCGGAGTGAAGAAGCCCCACCGCTACCGTCCTGGAACCGTCGTCTCCGGTAAGTAATTCGGGACTTGACGGTGTTTTATCAATTCCGCAGTCATTCCTTGTCGAATAAACCTAATCCCAAATACGATTGAATCACAAGCCGAAACCCTAACCCTAACGTTGAATTACCAGTGAAATCCGCAAGTACCAAAAGAGCACAGAACTGCTGATCCGTAAGCTGCCGTTCCAGCGATTGGTACGTGAGATTGCTCAAGACTTTAAGACCGACCTGAGGTTCCAAAGCCATGCCGTGCTTGCCCTTCAAGAGGCGGCGGAGGCTTATTTGGTGGGTCTCTTTGAGGACACAAACTTGTGCGCCATCCACGCAAAGAGGGTCACCATCATGCCAAAGGACATTCAGCTGGCGAGGCGTATTTGAGGCGAACGTGCTTAAAAGTCTTCTTTTCTTTAATCCTATGTTAGTGTGTGTGCAATAGGGCACCTGGAAAATATTCTATCATTCTGTTTAATGAACCTTTGTCGCCAGCCCATGATTGACTTCACATCAACTTTCTGCTGTCATTTTTTTGCCTGCTGGAATCTGAAAATTTGGGTGCGATGCGATCGTTGGTCGGAAATATGAATAATATAGATTCCGAAAATAAGATAAAAGATGACAATTTCTCTAATCAATTAATAAAACAAGTTACTAATATACAAAATGGAAAAAATAAAATATTTTCCATTGCCGGGACTTGAACCCGGGTCTCTCGGGTGAGAGCCGAGTATCCTAACCAACTAGACTACAACGGATTTGTAACAAATTGTGGTGGTTTAAATTTTAAAAAAAGACAATCAGAATGTCTTCCATTTATCATTAGCTGGTTGATGAACAGTTAAATTAAAATGCAATGACCACCATATGTAAAGAAATTCTCTAATTATTAGGTTACATGCTAAATATTGTTGGGTTGGGGTATTATATTATGTGTTGTAATAATCCATGAATCCTATGCCTATGCCCCCATTTAGGTCATATATTTCTTGTGTGCAATCAAGTCCAAGTCTCTCTCTCTCGCCGTACGCCATGACTTCAACCTCAGCTTCTTCACGCAAGGTTCGTTTCGTTCTTTCTATTCGTTTGTCAATTTCCTCACGATTGTATTTAAATCGGCGTTTATTTTTTTCTTTCAAATTGTTGGCGTCAAAGTTTACTCTGTTGATTTTTTTTCTAATGTAACACCAATTTTTTATGGGAGGAAACAGTCATTGAGCAAGATCGCTAGTAACCGATTGCAGAAAGAGCTTGTTGAGTGGCAGATGAATCCGCCAACGGGTTTTAAGCACAAGGTCACTGATAATCTCCAAAGGTTTCAATTTCCCCCCTTTCCTTATCTTTTACTTAAAAATTTTGTTGCCCTAGCTGCTATTTGGGACGAGTAAGCTGCTTTAGAGTGTTTCTCCTTATGATTGGTATGGGGATGCCTTTTCTTGAATTGGGGAATGGTTTTCTATGTTGGGTTGGTGGTGTTTAAGGCCCATCAAATAATCATGACTACTGATATTCTTACATTTGTGTTTGATAAGATGGGTAATTGAAGTGATTGGTGCACCTGGGACGCTCTATGCTGGCGAGACATATCAGCTTCAGGTTGATTTCCCTGAGCATTACCCCATGGAAGCACCTCAGGTTTCCTTCTTTCTTTTACTTTTTTTTTTCCCTTTATGGTAAAGCAATGGAAAATTTTGAATATGCTTCATGCGTGATATCCATGAATTATGAGATTATGTTGCTTGTGGCCTATACTGGATGATTTTGTCTTCAGACGGTGAATTTTTTTCATACACATCAAAAGAACCTTTCCTTTGATGGGGTCACTCTGATGATTTTCCATTATCCTAAATACAATGCTCCTAATTCACTTCAAACCATGTAGTGATGATGCCTTGTGTCGGCGAGTTGATGAATGTTTGTGGTTTATGGTGATCTTGTTGATTTTGTGAAGTTATCTTTCATTTGGTTTTCTTTTCAGGTTATTTTTATTCCTCCAGCTCCTCTTCATCCTCACATCTATAGTAACGGGCACATATGTTTAGGTATGACACCCTCTATCTATCTAAAGACTCGTCAATCTGCTTCAGAAATTCGTTAGAACAGAGAATAGGTTAGAAATATGATTTGGTGTGATTTACTTGTGGTAATATTTTTGTCGATCAATTTACAGATATCTTATATGACTCTTGGTCCCCGGCCATGACCGTCAGTTCAATTTGCATCAGCATTCTGTCCATGCTATCCAGTTCACCTGAGAAGGTTCGACAAGAGCTCTATATCTCTGGTTCGATTCTATGACAAAAATCGTCGTTCTTTACATCGCAAACCTTTTAATTCGCTCTTTGCAGCAAAGGCCAACTGACAATGACCGTTACGTGAAGAACTGTAAGAATGGCAGGTCTCCGAAGGAGACAAGATGGTGGTTCCACGACGACAAAGTGTAATAAATAAAATCAATAAACCTTAATTTGGATAAATATGTATCATCAACATGAAGGCTGTGGAGGATCTGTATGCTCTTTCTCATGGCTGAAAATCAAGAAATGTCTTCTCCTTTTATGTGTGTTTGGAAATGCTATGGAGAAGTCAGAATTGTGTGTTCTCATAAAATTCTCAAAAGCATTTTGAAGTCAAAGGAATAATACAACCCCAACGAACATGATGATTTGTTTTGTATGGTTCTTGATCAAGAAAGAAGAAAATCATCGAATCATCGCAGGAAAAACAAAATAGGGTCCTCCACTTTATGCTAGTTTTCCTTACGACATTGATTTTTTTCAACTCAGTACTCAAACTTGCAATGAGGAGTCATTATCGTCAACAGAAAAGTACAGAGAAGGCCAAAAACAAGACAAAGATGCCTATAATTTCCTCTGATCACACATCTGTTACAACAGCGATGATTCATCAGTAATCAAACATCACAGATGAAGAGGCCGCAATAGGCTGTTGATGATGGTTGTTGATCCCAACAAAGTCCCATGGATAGTTATTACTGTTCCAAGAACCATCACTAAAACCGAGCCCCTGATTATTATTCTGAGGCGAAGAAGCATTCATGGAGTTCAAGATTTCATGAAGGGAATCAAGCCTTTGCGTAAGCTCCATAACTTGGGCTCTCAACACAGAGTTCTCAGCCTCAACATTCACATAGCTCTGCGTCGTGGCGCCGATGGTCGTCAACATCTGATTGTTGTCTCGTCTCAGCTGAGAAATCTGAGCCGTCAGATCATCCAAATGCTTCTGTTTCTTCATCCTCGATCGCCTCGCAGATTCGCGATTCGATGCCATTCTCTTCATCTTCTTATGATCAACAACCATCGCTGGTTCTTCTTGCATGTTTGGCTCAGATGATGAACTTGAGTTATGGGTGGTACTTCTTGAAGATGCCATGGTTTTTTATTATTGCCAATTCTTGAAATGTACTAATATATATGTGTATATATATATTATATATTATGACCTTAGTGAAGATGAACAAGTTTATGAGAAAACGTAGAACCAATAGAGGAAAACGACGGAGAAAGATTGAACAAGATGAGCTCTACGTCTCAGTGAGGAACTGATAACAAAACCAGATAGGAGGATTTCACTTAGTACAGGAGACATGGATCTCAAATATCAAGAACATTTATCCTCAGCATCAATGAAAGATTAGATTTTTATTCTTTAATTTCCGTAACTCTGTGCTGGGAATTGAAAAGTAACAACAGAAACGAAAAGATTTAGAAGAAAATGAATGGCAGATTGAGAAATATGAAGGATATCTAACACAATGTGATCAAGGCTAGGAGAAGAGTGAGAAGGAAGAGAGGAGAAGAGGTTTCTGTGGTATGAAAATGGTTCGATTTATAGAGCAAGAAAGGTGAAGGAAAATACAAGAAAGATGTCCTTTTTTTCTTATATATTTTTAACTAAAGGAGCTTGGAAAGGTGAAAGTGTTTTGGAACTTAGCATGGATGAAATATAATGATTAAGGTAGGTGAGAGAGAGAGAGAGAGGTAGGCATGTGGGGTGGAGATCGGTTTTACACAAATGTCCAAATTTTCCAGCTGTGCTGTGTGGAGTAATTAATTGACGGTGTGGGAAATTTACAGAAAATAACCAATTATATAAAAAGTTGAGAGTCAGAATCCTGTCAGTACTTTTTATAGGTAGGTAGGTACTTATTAGAATAAATTTTATGCACAATGGTACCCGTTCCGCCCCAAGGTACGTTATATACACATTTAGATAACTAGAAAAACGTATTGTGGTACATATTACAGTGAGAAATGGTATATTAGAACATGAGTGTGAAAACACCATGAGAGAGGAACAAAAAGGCAGCAAATAGCAGTCTGTTGCCGTGTTGAGAGCATCAGAGAGCTGAAGATGAACTGAAGTGCTGAAGTTCTATTTAAAGCTCAAAAAGGCGCGTTTTGTGAAATGGGCGCGATTTATCAACATACAGATCAACTTATTAAAACGCTGTGGCCAAAGACGTTTCCAGTAAAGACGGGATTAAAAGGAAACTTGGCATTCAATTCTAATTTCACTTCTATGCTTTGAAGATTAGATCATCTCTAAGTTCTTAGCTCTTTTCAGAAGATTAAAATCTTCTTGATCTGTATCTTGTAATCAGACGATTTCTGTATAGTGATTACTCGCAATCATCGTGGATGTAGGATTTTATAGAATCCGAACCACGCTAAATCCTTTGCCTACACAAAACAATCGCATTTCTTTATATGTTATCAGAGCGTTTTGCTTGAAACAGCGAAGAATTCAATCATATTTCATTCAATTAGGTTTATACAAGACTGAAAATGGAAGCAGGATCATCAGAAATGACATCAAATTCCACAGTCTCGATGCAGATGAATGATCCATACTTCTTGAATTCGAATGATTCAGCTGCGCATTTTCTCGTTCATGAGAAGCTCAATGGGGAAAACTATGCGACTTGGAGCAGAGCTATGATGATAGCACTGATTGGGAGGAATAAAGAAGGATTCATTAATGGTGATCTTCAAGCCCCAGCAGCAACAGAAAAAGAAAAGACTGCAGCATGGAAGAGAACAAACAGTGTAATCATTTCTTGGATTTTGAATTCGGTCTCTAAGGAAATATCAGCAAGCATCTTGTATAGTGCATCTGCGAGAGATGTTTGGGTGGATTTGCAGGAAAGATTTGGGCAAACTAACAGACCAAGAATCTTTCAACTAAAGAGAGAACTGGTAAATCTGGGACAAGGAAATGACAGCGTAGAAGCCTACTATACCAAATTGAAAACCTTGTGGGATGAGCTAGCTAATTACCTACCAACTTGTCAGTGTACATGTGGAGGAATGAGGCTGATGAAGACTCAGCTTGATGAGGACTATGTAATGGTATTCTTGATGGGACTCAATGATTCATATTCCCAGCTTAGGGGTCAGATACTAACCATGGAGCCATTGCCATCAATTAATCGAGTGTTCTCACTGATAATGCAAGAAGAAAAGCAGAGGTCAATGGTTCTTGGACCAATCAGAGGCAATGATGATCAATCCAATAACATGGCAATGCTAGCTGCGAGGAAAGACCAAGATCAGGGAAGAAAACTTGGCTTTGGGCAGAAAAATGATGGAATGAGAGCAACTTGCAGCCATTGCAATAAGAAGGGGCATACTATTGAAAATTGTTATCAAGTGCATGGTTATCCACCTGGTTTCAGACAAAACATGAAATATAAGCCAGCCAGGGTGAATCAGACAGTTGCAGAACTCGGGCAGAACACAACACAGCAAGGCAGAATGCAGAGTTCATCTGGCAGCAGTCCACTCATTCAGCTACAACTCACTCCTCTCCAATTGGAAAGTCTCAAGTCCTTGCTGAACCAATCAAACACTGCACAGGTACCAGAAGATATGGGGTCTGTCCAGCAAACAGGTAAGAGAACAGGTACATGCATGACTTTTAACTTACCAGGGATAGCACACTCCAGTATTTGGTTGTTAGATTCAGGTGCTACAATGCACGTATCTGGTAATAAGGACTTGTTATATAATTTGCATCAGATTAGTAAATCAAAAGTAATTCTACCTGATAACACTATTATAGAAGTAGATCAGGCAGGGTCTTACAAGTTGAATCAGCACATCACCTTGACAGAAGTGCTCTTAGTGCCACAATTTCACTTTAATTTGATTTCTGTGAGTTCACTAACCAATAACCATTCGTGTAGTGTCATTTTTGAGCCTAATAGCTTCTTGATACAGGACAAATCACAGAGAGTGATTGGCAAGGGTAAGCAGCAAGCGGGACTTTATGTCATCAAGGCTGCAACAGAACCTGTTAATGCTGCTAGTGTTCATGATATGTCTGTAGTCTTGAATGGTGTGTCATTTGATGTATGGCATAATAGACTAGGACATCCCTCACACAAGGTTTTAGACATGTTGAAAAGATCTTTAAGACATAGTGACAGGGATTTGGATGCATATTGCAAAATCTGTCCATTAGCAAAACAAAAGAGAAATGTGTTTCCAAACCATAATAAAACAGTGTGCTCACCCTTTGATCTCATTCATTGCGATGTATGGGGACCATTTCACATCCCATCCTATCTAGGACATCAATATTTTATCACGATAGTGGATGATTATTCCAGATTTACATGGCTTTTCATGATGAAGCATAAATCTGAAGTAGCTACTGTTATGCCTTATTTTTTAGCTCTAGTAGAAAACCAGTTTGGATGTAGAGTCAAAACAATAAGATCGGACAATGCACGAGAATTTGGGATGGTAGAACTGTTTCAAAAACAAGGGATCATGCATCATTTGTCATGTGTTGAGACTCCCCAGCAGAATTCAATCGTGGAGAGAAAACATCAACACTTGCTCAATGTGGCACGTTCTCTGTTTTTTCAATCAGCTCTACCTGCAGATTATTGGTCTGAGTGCACTTTAGCTGCAACATATCTCATCAATAGAACTCCCACAGTAGTCTTAAATGGGAAGAGTCCATATGATCTTTTATATCAAAGACCTTTTGATTATGATACTTTGAGAGTTTTTGGGTGTCTTTGCTTTTGTGCTACACTTGCAGGTTCGAGGAGAAAGTTTGATCCAAGAGCAAGTAAATGTGTTTTTCTGGGATACCCGAATGGGATGAAGGGATACAAAGTTATGGACTTAGCAACAAGAAGAGTTTTTACCTCTAGAGATGTAAAATTTGTGGAAACAGTATTTCCTTTTAAAGAGGATTCTGGTCTGATGGATTCACAGATAGATCCCTTCTCAGCAACAGTGTTGCCTAGATCATGTATATCACGAGATGAAACAGAATTCAGGACACCTCAGACAGAAGGGGAACATCATGAAGCCACAGACATACCACAACAGAATGATCAACACATTACTGAAGATCAAGGGAGTTTAGGCAGTGATCTCATACAACCTCATCATCAGGACAATGCACCAGATTCACAAAATCAGACAGGAACTTTTACCAGGTCAGGTAGACAAGCAAAGAGACCTGATTACTTAGAAGATTATCAATGCAATATTCTGGTGCAGAAAAAGGACCTATATCCAATCTCACAAGTGCTGTCAGATCAAAAATTCTCAAGTCAATTTCAGACTCTGATCAAAACAGCATCACAGAATCAGGAACCTAAGACATACATTGAAGCAGCTTCATCAGGTGTGTGGAGGGAAGCAATGCATGAAGAGTTAAAGGCATTACAGGAAAATGAGACATGGTCAATCATGCCACTTCCAAAGGGAAAGAAATCCATAGGCAATAGATGGGTATATAGGATCAAATACAATTCACTTGGAGGAGTGGAAAAATACAAGGCTAGTTGCTAAAGGGTATAATCAACGGGAAGGAGTGGATTATGTCGACACCTTCGCACCAGTGGCTGATCAGAATTTTGAGCTGAGAGCATTCTCAGATGCTGACTGGGCTGGATGCAAGGACACGAGAAGGTCAATTACAGGTTACTGCACATTTCTGGGGAACTCACTGATCACTTGGAAAGCGAAGAAACAGGCCACGGTTTCTAGATCATCTACAGAAGCTGAATACAGGGCATTGGCAGCAACAGTAGCTGAGGTGCTTTGGATCAATCAATTGCTAGGAGAATTGGATGTGTCAATGGAACAAAAACCAGTGATTTTCTGCGACAACCTATCGGCCCTGAGATTAGCAGAGAATCCAAAGTTTCACGAACGGTCGAAGCACATTGAAATCGACTGTCACTTCATTCGACACCACGTTGCTAATGGAGCAGTCAAGCTAATGCCAGTTCGAACAGAACATCAACTAGCGGATGTTTTTACTAAGCCTTTGTCAGCGCCCATGTTGCAAGATTTCTTAGTCAAGATGGGTGTAATCAATCTATACCATCCATCTTGCGGGGGGTATTAGAACATGAGTGTGAAAACACCATGAGAGAGGAACAAAAAGGCAGCAAATAGCAGTCTGTTGCCGTGTTGAGAGCATCAGAGAGCTGAAGATGAACTGAAGTGCTGAAGTTCTATTTAAAGCTCAAAAAGGCGCGTTTAGTGAAATGGGCGCGATTTATCAACATACAGATCAACTTATTAAAACGCTGTGGCCAACGACGTTTCCAGTAAAGACGGGATTAAAAGGAAACTTGGCGCGAGATTTAAAAAGCAACTGTCGTGCGCATTCAATTCTAATTTCACTTCTATGCTTTACAGATTAGATCATCTCTAAGTTCTTAGCTCTTTTCAGAAGATTAAAATCTTCTTGATCTGTATCTTGTAATCAGACGATTTCTGTATAGTGATTACTCGCAATATCGTGGATGTAGGATTTTATAGAATCCGAACCACGCTAAATCCTTTGCCTACACAAAACAATCGCATTTCTTTATACATCTTATACACATTAAAGTGGCCAACGCGTGTCGTGGTACGTAATACATATATAAAAACGTACATCAAGACTGAAAAATAGTATACACAGCCAAACGGGTACTTTATATTTCTGACACGAGTACTTACTTGCAAATTTTTTATACAAATAGGTATTTTTTTAAGATTCACCTATATTTAATATGTTAAAAAGAAAAATGTTTACATATATATTATATGGAGAAGTACTATGAAACGATCAATAATGGTATTTTAAATCTCTCGACGATTCATTATAATTTCTTAATTATTAAACTTAGGTGGTGTTTGCTAATCACGTTCAATGCACCATCATTATCTCAAGAAATTATATAGCTGCTGTCGCTATTTAATTACCACATATAAATTCTTTATATATTTTACTTTGCTTTTTTTTTTTTAATTATGTTTTCTTTTTCTTTATTTGGTACAGTTTTGTTTCTATACGGCACCACCATGTCTAGTATTTTACTTTTCTATCTTTCTTAGGATGTCATTAAAATGTTTTAATCTTATATTATGGATTGTGGTGTGGGCTTGAGCTCAATGGTTGTTAATTTAATAGTGGAAGGAAGAAGCGAAGCCACTTGTTCTTGCTCTTCACGAGACAATGAAAAAGGGCAATGCAATGTCGATTCACAAGATATCGAATACCCCACCATGTTTCGATACTTTTGTGGCAAATCTCAACCTCACATTATTTGACTGCGAAAATCCAGTGCTGATATTTTAACAACATATTCCATCACAATAGAGATGTACTGTATGTACTTGCGAGATTTTCCAGTAATAATCTATTTTAGGGAAAATTATAAAATTAGGTCACTAAGTATACATGTTTTCGTTTTTTTTGGTCACTATGTTTGGTAATTGCAAAATTAGGTCACTAACTTTTCTTGTGAAAACAATTTTGGGTCATGTTTTCAATTTTAGGTCACTAAGAATATATTTTTCGATTTTGGTCACTAAGTTTACATTTTTTTCAATTTTGGGTCACTCATTTGGTACTAACGTTATAAACATAGTGACCAAAAATTGAAAAAAACGTAAACTTAGTGACCCAAAATCGAAAAATATATTCTTAGAGACCTAAAATTGAAAACATGACCCAAAATTATTTTCACATGAGGATTAGTGACCTACTTTTGCAATTATCAAACAAAGTGACCCAAAAACGAAAACTAGTATACTTAGTGCTAGTAATACGAATCTAAACATTCGGATTAATAGTTTTGGTGTTGACATAACTGATTAAAGACGAGAAACTGGAGAGTTCACACTAAGGAATAACTGACCGGTCTAAATTAAGTACGAAGTACTCTACCGTCATACCGACTATGGATACCGGTCATTGACAAGATTTCAAACAGAACACTAATACATGCTGGACCGGACTTGATACATATTGGACACTCGAGACAAGAGCTTGTCAAGATAAAAAGGAAATTTCAGACATTCAATGCAAAGCTGCAAGTCTAGAGTGAAGCAGAGGTCAACTAACGCAAATAAGGAATAAAGCAAAGTGGCAGGATAAACTGTAGCACAAACCAGACAGACCTATTTTAGGAAAGTCAATTAATGCACTGCTTAGAGTGAAGAGTTTATCTCACAACAGTTTGAAATTCAAACCTCAAGTATAAAAGAGGAGTACAAGCTGAAGACAAGCACTTCACGATTTTACAGCTTCACCATCTCACGAACTCCAAGTGATTATCGACGATCTTCAAGCACTGTGAAAGAGTGAAATTCTAGAGTGAAGTCTAAAGACATAACTGGTTTTAGTTTATGTTCTTTATTCTCCAACGGACTGTAAAAAGCTGTTGAAGTAGGTGGAATTGTTGTAAACAACTGCCTAGGTGATTCACTAGATTAGAGCTGTTTTTAGCTGGGTAGGTTGTACTTAAGATTGTATAACTGAAGATCGAGTGAACCTTCCTTGCGAGGAAGAAGGGGAGACGTAGGAGATTTTAACTCCGAACTTCCAGACAATTCGGTCTCTCACACACACATTTCATTTCATATCGGTCACAACCGTTTAGTACTTTTTCCGCATTAATACTGACCGGTCACTGATTGAATACCAGTCATCGCACAGACAAACCGAAAAAGAATCAAGCGTTTATTCACCCTTCTCTAAACGTATAAACCGATCCTAACACTTAGTGACCTAATTTTATAATTTTGCCTCTATTTTATATCCGAATAAAAATAGCACGCTATTGATTGACTTGTTTGTCTCGGGCTCGGAGTGTACTGTGTAATAGTCAGACAGTAAACGTCGGAGAAGCCATTATTGTTCAACAACCTCGACGTATGAATGCTTACATGCTGACAAAGTGCATGACAATCTAATTAAGTTTGAACAGCTAAATAATATTCTAACAAGGACAAAACTAGTTTTATGTCAATCCTTGAGAAGATAAGCTGTGTTTTGTTTGACTTCTCAAAATATTGTCTCCATCTATAAATAATGTGAAATATATTTTCATAAACCAAAAGCATATCTATGAAAATTGCGATGAACAATTAAGAAATAATACCAAAATTGATGTGGTTCGGATTTGGGAATCCTACGTCCACGGGGAAATCACGAAATCTTTTATTGATGAGTGGGTTTTACAACTGTGAAGAGCTACAACACAACAACACTGAACATTAGAACCTAATTTGGTGATGAACAGGGTAAAATGCGCGCACACTTAATTGAAGAAGAAGACTTATTTTAAACTAAGCGCCAGCTCGTATAAAGTCCAAAATACCCCCATTCACTGATTTAACTAACGTATCGCTGAAGAAGGGCTTTGACTGTTTTATAAGTGAGCTGCGCTTTCTTTAGCTCGTCCAATCCTTAGCTGAATTGGGCAGAGCAAGCTTCATGGTCTTTACAAGTTTCAGCCTCACTTCAACTCTATTCTGCTGCTGATTTATTGCTGAAAGCAGGTCCTTCTTCAACAAGCTAGCTTCCTTTCGTCGACTAAGCTAAGACAAAACTCGAAGAAGATGGCCACTGCATCATCATCATCATCATCATCATCATCATCATCATCATCATCATCATCATCATCATCATCATCATCATCATCATCATCATCATCATCATCATCATCATCATCATCATCATCATCATCATCATCTTGCCGGTGGCTCTAGCTCATCGCCATGCTGCTCTTTCATTTTCCTCTTCCTCTTCCAAGTGCCATTTAATGGTACGTATATAGATAGTATAGTTTGTTGATTGATATTAGGGCTAGGGAAAAATACCGAAATATCGAAATACCGTCCTTGTCGTATCGAAAATATCGAAAGTTTTGGTAGACCGAAGTTTTTGGTAAGGTATGATACCGTACCGAAAAGTTTCGGTACGGTAATGGTATGAAAGTTTTTAAAATTAGGTATACCGATTATACCGAATACCAAAATTCTAAAATTTTTAATATATTATATATATATACACACCTATATAAATGAAAAATTAAGGATCTTCGTAAACTTATTTAGCCCATAAATTATTAACTTATACACAACTTTCTAATATTAGGCCCAACATATTTTACTTATGTAACTCAAGTAACATTTAATTTTTGCCTTTTTAATGTTTTTTTCATGATTTTTGAAAGCGCGAAGATGCAATGCAATTACATTTTGTTAATCTTCACTAATTTTTTAAATATAGCCGCTTCGTTGTAATTAATCTGTATATAAAGTTGTATTTTGTGGTATGTAAAGTTTTTTGTCTTACTAAGGAGACTAGCTAAAATATGTAAATTATTTAAGGTTAAAAAATCTTTTTATTTTGAAAAATTTGGTATTAATAATCTATCTTATTGGGGCCTAAGGAGTTTGAATTGATTAAAAATTCCAAACAACGAATTAACGAGTCACGAGACATGCATGGTAAAAAACCCTCCGTATGAATGGTATAGAAGGTATGATACCGATACCATACCGAAATTTCGGTATGATACCGTATCGAAATTTAAGGTATACCGAAATTTTGGTATGGTATTGGTATGATTTTTTTGGATACGGAAATTTCGGTACGGTATACGGCATCACAGTTTTGGTACGGTATACCGTACCGAACCACCCCTAATTGATATACTATTTTTACTTTCGTATTAATTATTATTGTAGTTTTTGCCTTCGTTTGAATTGATGGTATAATAATAATGTACTAGAATCGAGGCTTTGTGAAAGGCGTAGCCAGACATGGACGGGTTTTTGTGGTAGCTCAGAGAATTGTAATGAGCAGTGCAAAACAAGGGAGAGCGCAAGCAGCGGCGCATGCCACGCACAATTTCCAGGCTTTGCATGCTTTTGCTACTTCAACTGTTAGAAGAAGCAATAAAAATAGTCAGCGTTTATGTGAATATATGCTATAATGGCTGGAGAGGAAAATAGTAGTAATAAACTGTGTGTTTTGTTAATAACCATCATATACATAGCGAGCAATAAATAAGCGTCAATCATTGGCGGAGGACGGGAGAGTTATATCCAATGGCTCATGTACTAAAGTACTATATATGTATGTTATGGTGTTTCATATTTTGCCGAATATATGATGTCCTTTTGATTGATAACAAGGCATGGACTAATAGTTGTGGGGACGGAGCTTCATGAGAGAATGTTAATTATTGAGACTTACATACGCCCAAAAATTAAAGGAGTGAATAATCCTACTATAAGCCGACCGTTCAAAATCAGACAAAAAAAATGACAACAAAAGAAATACCTCGTATTAATCATTACAACTATGCAGTATCTGTCTATAAGACAAAACAAAAAAATACCTCGTAATTAACACAACTATGCAATGTCTAATAAATTGAAATCACTTGGACAATTAGCAGCAGTCGAAGTATTAGAAGATGAATGCATTATCTCGCCGCTGGCTTTCCCTCGCCATGCCGCTCTTCCTTTTTCTGTTGTTGCTGCTCGCCCCGTTCAATGGTAATAATAATACAATTGATGCTGTTTACCTATTTATTCTATTATATATATAATTGGCTGCCTTTATTTTCAATTTGATTTTCCATGGATGGCGTGGGCTTAATGCAGAATCGAAGCTGTGCGAAAAGCCTAGCCAGACATGGACTGGTTTCTGCGGCAACTCTGATCACTGTAATGATCAGTGCAAGAACTTGGAAGGTGCTGTCAGCGGTGCTTGCCATGCCGACTTTCCAGGGTTTGCTTGCTTTTGCTACTTCAACTGTTGATCACCTCAGTGTGTAATAAACTTAAGTTGATGATAAGAATACTAATAATACAGTATACATGGCTGCTGTGTGTACTGCAGCGTATTTGTATAAGTAAAGCATGTATCATGGATGGCAAAATTGACATCTTTGCCGTTCATCATTAAGACAATTATTCATATAATCCACGGAGTTTCTTTTCACTATCCTTTCCACGTTCAAAATTGACATCACAGCCTCTACACTGCAGTTAGCATTTTAATAAGCCATCATTGATGCTGCAGCTTATTGGATTTGAAACTCGTTGAGCTTTACTAATTAATATACTACTAGTTCAAATATGAGAGACGTATTTATATCAACAAAAATCAGAGTGGCGCAGCGGAAGCGTGGTGGGCCCATAACCCACAGGTCCCAGGATCGAAACCTGGCTCTGATATATATAATTTTTCGTTATTTCTCTTTTAGTGGGCTTCTGAGTGTAGCCCATTGGTATGCTTTTTTTTTTCGTCATTTACGTTTTAGTTGTAGCCCATTAGTATATAAGGCGTTGTTTTGTATTTTAGTGGGCTTCTGAGTGTAACACATTGGTATATAATGCGTGCTTTGCATTATCATCGGAGCTGGCAAGAATGGCCCAAATATCAAATGAGAGAAAATTTCTTGAAGTTTCGCCATATGCACACTGCAACTCGGCCTAATGAATTATGTCACATATATCAGCGACTAAACGTTTTGACAACCTACATATCAGTTAATAATTTCGAACCCTGCTAAGGTTCATATACAACATAGCAATCAAAACATAAAGTGTAGAGAGGGGACCGTAACGTTATTAGTCTCGTCAAAACAGCGAGCGCTGAACGAATCAAGCACGTTGAGGCGAGGTACAGCCAAGCACAAACATGCGGGTGGGGCGGGTCGGGTCGGGTAGGGTATACCGAAGCAAGCGTCTGGATCGAACCATCCTTTTTCTCTCATTCATTAAGACTCACAAAACACCATCATCATCATAATCATCATCATCGAGTTCATCAGGTACATTCAGCTTTTCAGTAGCCGCCTGCCCCCATTAGAGAACATATTTAATTGAAGTTATCCATTTGACTATTACTTTAGGACATTTTTTTGAGATAGCACTTGTCAACATGAGGAACTGTTAAGACGATGAAAGAAAAATGATTATTACCTTAATGGCAGCAGCATCAGTAGCAGATGGTTTCAGATCCAATGCATGCCCGAAATGAAGCATGGCCTCGTGGTACATGTCTTTCTGCTTATAAATGTTGCCCATTAATGCATAAACGCTACTCTCACGTGGTGCAAATTCTTTCAGCTTTTCAAGAACAGCTAAAGCCCCATCGAGATCGCCCATGCTTACGAGAATGTTTGCCTTATGATAGCGAGGGAGAGGGTTCTTCTTATCTGCTAATATAGCTCTATCCATAATTGCGAGAGCTTCGTTGCTCCTCTGATGTGATTTTTCACACAGATTGATTGATTAGAGATTAGTAAACTTCTAGATTAAGAAACTGTATGTTGTTTAACAGACCTTAAGTGCGTGCAAAGCATTTCCAAGATACGACATTATGACGGAAGAGTGAGGATTAATACGAGAAGCCATCCGAAAGTGATGTTCAGCGAATTCAAACTTCTCTTGCCTGAGATAGATCATTCCGAGCCCATACCATGCGTTATAGTGCCTAGAATCTATATGTAGGGCACTCCTGTAACTCTTAATGCCATTTTCAAAATCTTCCAATGCCACGTATCTGTAGAAAGATAACATTGTTCCATATTAAAAAACACGAGATTTCAACTCTGCAACACATACATGTTTAGTAGGAGTAAACGTAAAATACTGAAGTTCGTACTCGCCACACAAGCAATGAGCATATGAAAAATGTGGATCTATCTGTACTGCTCGTTGGAAGTTCTTGAGCGCAGTTTCGTGGTCCTTCTGTAAACTGTAACAATTGCCCATTGCACACCTGTCTCATGTCGCACACACAAGTGGAGAAAGCAACATATCCAAAAGTCAATGCAATGACATGAAAAAATTGCAATATAGTCCCGCTACAGTAAGGTGAAGATTTAACGGCGTCTACATAGCAATTGGTATTTGCAGGGAGCACAATAAAAGGTAAGGCAAGTAACTGTAAAACCATCATCCTGCCACATTTGCATGAAAGTAGATAAGTTCACACATATCAAAGAGTAAGCACGAATAAAGGTTACCATGACTGAGGAGCCAATCGGTCAGTAGATACCAGTTCCTGAGCAAGGTAACTCAGCTTCATATCTTCCTTCAAATGCTAAAACATGATGACATCACGACTTATTAAGTGTGCAATAAGGCTTAGTTAACAAGATTTGACATTGATTAAAGAGTAAAACTGTAACCAATATAGGAAAAACAACTCACGTATAAAACTGTAGAATATATATCCATCCCGTTCATGCTGTAAGGTGCGGCATTACGTGCAAGACTGAAGGCTCGGTCTGATTCATGATAATCAATCCGTTCAAAATGAGCTTTTCCAACCTGGCTCAATGAAGATGTAACTACTTAGCGGGAAACTTCAGAGTTGAAAATACGAGAAACAGAGAAGCTTGCCTGAGAAAGCACCCATCCTGTGTTGTAATGCTTTTGTGGAAGTTTAACATAGATAGTGCATCCTGCTTCACCATCACGACACAAACAAGGAATCAGTGCTATATAACTTGGCTATAGTAACTGGAATTACAAAATACTCAACCTGGCATCTGAACAGACAAGAAAGTCTGAAGCCTTCGCCTAGAAGCCTTAGAAGACCAAGTAATTCAGAAGCACCACATCTCACTTTTGAGCTGTCCAAAGCAACTTCACCTGAAGATCTGCCCATTACTTCCTGTCCAAGAGATCCACTATCACCAGCAGGAGATGAGCTCGAGCTTGTATTATTGAGTGTAAAATCATCGCATAAATCACGACAAACACCTGAAAAGAGACGGGGTTAACTTTTTAGTCAGGCACTGATCACAAGATGAAGCAGCATCAGAAACTCTTAACAATGCCACTTAGTAGGTATTTGTTGTTCCAAACTGTTCAATCATTCTAGTTATGAAAGTTTCACAAATCCAATTGAACTCCATCACTCAGATATGATTATAGTGTGACATACTGCTCATGTCATTTAGTTCCCACGTATTCACTTAAAATTCAGTAAAACTGTACCAGAACACCAAAAAGTAATTCGATCACCTTCGTCAGTAATCATGCTGGCTAACGATTGTCCCTTTTGGACTGTAACAGAACGTGATGTAACTCTTAACTTAGAAGCCCCAACATTTCTCGAATATTTGGTTGTGCCATTCCCAGAAGCAGCAGACGTGCTTGACTTGATGCCAACTCCAGCTAGTCTTAAACTCCGTCGCTGGCCCGAATCTCGAAATAGTTTCTCAGAAATCTGATAGCATGGGCAAAGAAAATAGCTGACAAGGACAGAATGACTCTGCTACAGTTATATAAATCTGACAAGGATAGCTAGTGAGTTAGGAAGGTACGAACTATTGGTACATATTTTATGTTTCTTTTCCTTTTTTCATATGACATGGAAATCTACTGACCTAACTCCTGTAAATTGCATACTTCTTTCAAGCCAACATACGTGTCATACACAGTATCTCCCACAAAACTGTGAAAACGATGGAGGAAATTCAAACAATGGTATGCAGGTAGCAGTGCACT
The DNA here is from genome assembly GCA_027422505.1 of Craterostigma plantagineum. NCBI lineage: Eukaryota > Viridiplantae > Streptophyta > Magnoliopsida > Lamiales > Linderniaceae > Craterostigma > Craterostigma plantagineum. The sequence goes on along the minus strand of JAPQWV010000003.1, from coordinate 24,730,650 downwards.
AACTCCACTATTCTTATAAAATGTTATGAATTGTAAAAGTAGACTCTCAGGTATAGACAAAAAGAAGTATCTAACCCTCCTCAACTTCACTTCATCAACCACTTTTCTTCGTGCGGCAGCAATGTTGGAATTTAACGTTTCTCGTGGCGAGTTATCAGGTCCATATGGTCTCATGTTTGGCCTATTTAGTTGAACATTTCTGCAAACAGGAGGTGGAGCAACGCCTGAAAACTTTAACACACACATGATTTTAAGAAGCATGAGTTACAAGAAATCAAAACAGATAACAAAAATATCAATCACACAATAATGCCATCATCCTGCATTAGGGAAAATACTGACTTTGCCAACCTAAGGGGTGCAATCTGGTAAGTGTGAAAAAAGGAGAGAACATATTAGAGTTTCAAGTGAGTCGGAAAGAGATCACTTATATCAGAAAAAGAACAGCGGGTGCATCTTACACAAATGTCAGTCCCACAATGGGACACATTGTATACGAGAATGATAAATATTGATTGTTGATAGGATGGGGATAGTGATAGGTTTTCAACATAGAGCAGACAACTAAAACTAAATACATAGCTCAGAGAAATACAAAATGTTCAGCATCCATATCTCAACCAAGAAAGGAACATGAGTCAATATAAGAAAATATCAGTGAGTAGGAAGTTATACCGTTGACTGTGTATTTACTGGAGATGGAGTGCTACAAAAACCGAAACTAGTAGAATCGCCATTCACATACTGACTGGGTATTGTTCTGCATTTGTTCCCAGATGCATCCCATAGGCTACTTCCATGCACATGCTTCGGTTTCCTAGAACTACAATCTTCTGACGACAAAGTTGTCTCTGAAGTGATGCCAAGATCCTCGTTTTCCGCCCGAGAAGTCCAGAGAGCCGATCCATGATCAAAATATTGCTTTTGAATGCACTTGGAAACCCCTTCATCAAACACTGACATTGCTTCTTCCGCAGCACCTAATATGATGCCAATTTGTTATGATAATTAATTGTTCAAACATTGGACCCGCTAGACATAATTATATAATACAAAAAAAAAAATCTTATTACCTCCATATCTTTGTTTGGATATTTAATAACCAAAACCAAGAACTATAAACAACGAATAGCAAGCAAACCGCTTATGTGGATCTCGACTTTGTATAAGTGAAAGTAAGTTATTACTATGTGTGTGTGTGTGTGTGTATATATATATTAATGCAAGTTGAGATTAAAAACATATATATCTAGTGGCCAAGAATTAACTTATTCAGGTATTTTAATTACATCACCATTTTCAGTATACCTAATACACAAAGTTCTTCATAGGTAGCCCATAACAATGGATCCAAAGATAAAGCCTGATTGAACTGATCAATAGCGCTTTGTCTTCTGTCTGTATACCTACAATGAAATATTTATGGGATACGGACAACGAAAAAGAACAGAAAAGTCTCATCCATCATGCGACATAATGCAACAAACAAGAGATTCAATACCTGTACACAAGTCCAAGAAGGTAGTGCCCGGATGCTCCATTAGGAATCTGCAATGCATTAGAAACTTGCACTGAGATATAAACATACTCAAAAATGTTAATTAACATTTCTGAAATCTATGGAAGTGTATTGCCCTTAGTAAAGCAGAAAAAGACAAATTTGACAAAAGTAATGGGATACCTCCGAAGAAGACTCATAAGGGGATAGTGCTGCCTCAGCTTCATTCATGAGATCCATCCGGAAGCATGACAGCGCAAATAGGTACCGACTTTGTGCCGTCTGGGTTCCTTCACGACACAGAAAGTGATATTGTGAAGTCATACTTACAGAAAAAAACATAATGTTTTCGAGCATAGGATTCCTAGTTAAGCAAATCATTTGAGTATAGCGAAATGGACGCATAAGTTTCTTCTAAAAACATTCCAGAAATGTCAATACACGAAAAATAAGCATACCTTTTAAAATGTGGTGTGCGCAGTATGCCTGATTGTTTTGCAAGTAACATGTGGCAAGTAGTTGGAGATTTTTCTGCATGCATACAAATAAAGAAAAGAAACATATCAAAATAAAGTTGATTCTAATTTCAAACAAGAAAGACACTGGCACCCCAGAATGTGTCAACTAATATACAACACTACATGCTTTCAGAGTTCATTCACATCAAGATTGTTCTTTACTTCAACTTCCAATCTTATCACATTTCCAGGAAAAAAAATAAAAAAATCAGTTCCAGGTCTCTAAGCACAATCCAGAAACAGAAAAGAAAAACGAAAGCAGAGAGTATTCATCCAATCATTTAGCCTAATCCGCAAACTAATGCAACAAAACTGACTCAAGACAAGATACTGTACAAACAATGTGAAGCAAAACGGTCCATTCTCACTTCAATACGCAGACGTCATCCATCACCGAGTCCAACAACATAGATAAACATACGATTTTGCACAACAATTAGAGATTTCACCTCAGAAGGAAACTCGGCGCAGAGACGCTCGCACATAAAAATTGCGTTGCGGTACATAAATTGCTGGAGACTATTCCTTACGCAGGCCGTTAATAACACCTCTATTTGAAGGAATCACGACCTTCTCTAATCAGCGAAATCAAAAACAAAAACGCAGAATCCGAATTCAATCTGGAACGAAAGTTCACTAAGAAGAAGGTAAAACCACTCTAGCAAACCAAAACCCTAAGCGGGATTACCAGATTAGGAATTTTCGTCCCGTTGGATTCAAATTTGGTTTGTTTTTTTGTTTTTTCAAACTAGCGAATGAGAACTGGCTGGGATGGGCATTGGGCACCTCGTTTAAATGCTCCTTTTCTTTAATTTGTTTTCTTAGTGCTCGTTTGGTTGACTGGTTTATATTTAGGAGGGTTTAAATAAGTAAGGGTTTATATAAAACAAATTAATGGGTATAAATAAAATGTGTGCTTGGTTAGTGGGTTTAAATAAACACATGTGAGGGGGTGTGTTTATTTAAACCCGTCTGCATGGGTTTAGAGTGGTTTTATATAAACACATGGTTTAGATAAACCTGCGAACCAAACACACGAAGATATCATAAACCCACCTTTAAAATACTTAAACCCTCCAACCAAACAAGCACTATTGATAAATCGTTCTTTCAAGATTCTCTCTTTTCGTCGTTTTTTTTTCTGCGTCGAACGAAAGTAAATAACTCAGACAACCTTAGTTTAGTTAGACAATGTAGAATCAAGCACAACACACATTTAGTTACTATATGATGAACCGAACGCAGCAGCCTAAGACATAAAGCAAGGAAAACAAAAGCATCACATTGTCCGAAAAGATCAGAGCTTCTTGGATCAATATAAATTGATGAAAGCCGTAACGAAGGATCCTTCTCTGGCCCGATAACGTTTGAGCGTTTGGTAATCGTACTCCATCACAATACGATCTCCGTGGTCCCTTGAGAGCTCAAGAGTGAGCCTACGTGCTGGTATATTCTCTTTTTCCGCTATTGCTTTCTTAAGGTCGCCCACCGTCGCGTCTTCTGCCACTTCCACCTCGAACAGCTTCCCCGTAAATACCTCAACCATCAGCTTCATTTTCTTCTCAATAGTTCACCTTCGATCTCTTCGATTGAATGAAATTCTCAGCAGGGAGCAGAAGCTCCAAGTATATGATGCGCCATTGCATACAAATTGTGCTTGCAAAGGGCTCACATTGGTTGCATTGCAAGTAGTAGTTTCAGAGCTCATTCATTCTTGGCTCATTTCGCTCTCCACCTTACCTTTCAAGTTGCATTGCATGATGTAAGTAAACACACACAGATCGTGTCAGTTACTTGCTCTGCTCTAAAAAGACCATAATGAAAACAAAGCCACAAGACAATTATGTCCAAAACCAACCTTCTTCAATGTAGAAAATAACAAAAATGTGCCACAGTATATACACAACTCAAACAGGGGCAGTCAAGCCATCGACTTTCATCATGCAAAAGTACTTCTTCGGTACTAAAGCGCCAGCCTTGCTGCACAGATCCACCACGGCGGGGGCACGACCATAGTAATCTCGCCCTTCGTGGACGAGTATCTGAGGATCTTGTCTCCTTCTGTGCCAAACTATCTTGCAAGGGACTAAATCGTCTAATTTCGCCTTCTCCCAAAAGTGGGTCCCGCGAAACTGTTCGAACTTGAACACTCCGCACGTTCTAGCTTTGTGCCCGGACGGGCCCACGTGCACTTCGGAGCAGTGTTTGCAGACTTTTGCCGAGTAGACGAGCATTAATTTTTGGACGCCAGAGCGCAGAATTTCCCATGCTCTGAGAGTTCGTGAGGCTAATAGCCTCAATTCATCGTCGGACAATGATGGCTCAGTCTGAACGGTTTTATTTTCGAGAATATGTTCGTATGCATCTGCGCCTGATTGTAAGCAGAGCTCTACTACGGCTGGGATGCGTTCATAATCGAATCTTTCTTGGTGTTTGATGACCTGCTGAAACATTTTTCGCAAGTGGAAGGTCTCTACAGGGATTAGGACATCGTTCAAGGATCCTCTGACCCAGTTATGAACCTTGTTCTTAGCGTGATGGTGGTAACCTGGACAAGTTCGTATTAAGTGTCCGGCCTCGCCTATGTAAACTTCTGGGCAGCATCTGTCAAGTGTTAAATGCATGTGAGTTACTCACAAAAGATGTTACATAAGGATGCAATTTGAGGGGATAAATATGATTTCTTATCTACGTTTTGATAGATATACTGAAAGAGAATATGTGAGGGATAAACGAAAGTTATGACAAACTCAGAATTATCTGAAGAAACTCACCACACTTTCTACAATTCAAGCAAATGGCAGCAAAAGCGTAGGCATAAGCCATACATACATCACATTAGCATCAAGTTAGAGTGTGAAATTACTTGCAAGTCCACGTCGGAATGTGCTGGATGAGGGTTGACACGCCATCGTGGAGAACATGGCGAGCCCTGAGGACCTGATTGGCTATTGGCTGCATTTCTTTCACTGGATATTCATTGGCACGTTGCTCAATTCGCCTCATGATCATCGGCCTAAGCTTCTTTAGATCAACTCGGTGGTTCGTTTTTGTGCTGTAAAATCTCATTCCGCCGAGCAGTTTTTCAAGAACCAAAACTTTACACATTGCGTCTTCTATTAACACACAGTCAAAATCTCATATTCTAGCCAAATTATCAGTCTCATCAGCAAGTGATCTGCGTTCGGAAACTGGGATCAGAAAACATACTAAAGCTATTAAAAGAAGCGAAATAAAAAAGCGGAACGAGTACTTTTTCAGCGTAGGACGTGGGTATCTTTTTCTTAGACATTTCATCGAGCAGCTAGAGAGCATGCCCAGAGACTAGAATCTTGAGATGAAGACAATCACCTGATGAAGAAGAATCGCGCCCCTAGGAAAAGAGCCACTGTGTTGAACAATTTGAAGGCATGAATCGATCTAAATCAATTGTTAAAAAATGATATATAATAGTTTATTAACAATATATTGTAATTAGAAAGAGGGAGAGAAAAGTCTAGCGAGATATATAACTTGTACATTACATTGCATTAAAATAAATAAATAAATAAATAAATAAATAAATTATATATTATTATAATATCTCTCACTCCTTTTTCCTTCAACCTTTGAATTGCTTTGATTGCCTTTAATTAACTGAGATCTGTGTCAGAAACCAATAAATATACTGAGCGAAAGAGATGGTTGCGTAATTTATCTACCTCCCTGATAGAACACACACAGCTTCCTTCGGCTTTTCGCAGCTCAAATTTGGAATCTTCAGCTCATTCAATAGTTGGCATAGCCCTCAAAGCTTGTAAGTCGGATCTTCCATTTTACTTGCTTGTTTCGTTGTCTTCTCTCTCTCTCTCTCTTTTTTTTTTTCTCTTTTGTAATCATTCGTCCTTTTTCAGTTTTTGTTATTGTCTGGTTCACTTCAAGAACGAGATCTGGTGAAATTGTGACCTAATTCTGTCTTTTGAACTTGATTTCTCACCCAATTTTGGTCGCGTTGGTGTTGCTCTTTATAGAGCTCATACTGTGTGTTTATTGCTTGGCAAATTGTTCGGCTGTGCAGGTTTTAGAGACTAATTTTCCAGTTACAAAAATGTCTGTGGAAAATTTTTCATCTTGTGAGGTGTCTGTTCAATTGGTAGCTTGGTTTGAGTTACCATTTCCCAGTAACTGTCAAATTTGACCTAGTCGACCGTTCTAGGATGATGATTGCAGCTGCTAAGATTTTTTTTGGGTAACCGACATATATAATTAGAATCAATCTTGCAATTTATACGCCCAGGAGATGCTGACATGCCAACAACTATAGAATAGTTTTAAATAATAGTTTTGTTTTACTCGCACTTTACTCTTTTCGTGAAATGAAAGCTGCATTCATGAATAGGTTGCCAATAACTGGTCATAAAATTAGCTTAAGCTGGCAGAAGATGGGAAGTTAGAAAACTGTCGGACTATAGTCAAAGTAGGCTACTTGAAATAGTAATCTTCGTAACTAACATTCACTATGCCATGGTCCGTCACTCGTTATCATTTAGGAATAAAGATTTGGCATCCTATCCTATTTGTTCTTTCGGAATAGGAGAATAAGCTATCTAAGTGGAATTTATTCATATTATCTTTCAATGTTTTTTGCCATACATGAGAAGCCAAAGCACGTAGATGCAGTGTTTCTGTAAAAGTTAGCTGTTCTGGGTTTCTCAAAGGTATCAATTTGGCTGTAAACTGTAGAAGTCTAATTTCATTTTCCATTTTCTACTCTAAGTGAAGGTGCCTTTTGCGAGTCGTTCTGCTGCTGATCACTACTCTGTCTCATGTATGGTTTCATTAAATTATATGCTGCTGGTTGGCTGAGTCATTTAACTTGCTTACTAGAAAAAATGTAAATTTTTCTGAGAACCTGTTGTCAGTTCCCATATATATCCATGTTAATTATCATGTGCATTTTAACATAATTCTCGATTTTACAGATGCAGAGGATGCTATGGCATGTTAATTGACGTGCATTATGCCCAATATAAACAGGATGAAGTCAGAATCAAATAAAGGATGGAAGTCGATCGTACCCTTCCAACTTAACTCAAGATCGGCTCGATGTTTCTGTTTATATTCAGATGTCGATACAGATAATTATGGTGTCAAGAAAACCTCTGTTTATCTCAATGTTTACGATTTGACGCCCATGAATGGTTATGTTTATTGGGCTGGCCTTGGCATATTTCACTCAGGCGTAGAGGGTGAGTTTCTCATGTCTTTTGAGTTCTCATTCCTTTCCTTTGTTCAAGTCCTTCAAATATGCTTTTCCGTAACATCTAACTACTGTCAATTCTTTAGAAACTGAATATATTCCTGCAAATGTTTATGCAATTTCAGTTCACGGTATAGAATATGCATTTGGAGCTCATGATTATCCATCTAGTGGCGTCTTTGAAGTTGAACCACGACAATGTCCGGGATTCCAGTTCAGGAAATCCATATTCATCGGTACCACGACACTTGATGCTACTGAAGTTCGGGACTTCATGCAACGTCAAGCTTTGAGATACAACGGCGATACATATCACTTGATCGTGAAAAACTGCAATCACTTCTGCAACGATATATGCTACAAGTTGACAGGGAAAAGAATCCCAAAATGGGTTAATCGTCTTGCAAATCTAGGTAATATACCATCTCTAGACCACTCTCTCGTAATTCATTGAATCACTTACGAGGATATCATTCTTGCCCATGTCCTTGCAAAAGATGACCTTTTTTCTTTATCTTCTCTGCCAAGGTTCTGTCTTCAACTTTGTTCTACCCGAAACTCTCAGAATCACTGCTGTGCAACACGACTCCAAATACCAAGACCAAGCCTACGATGATGCCCATGATGATGGTGATGAAGAAGAAGACGATGATAATATAAATGATGACAGTGACAAGATAAGGCTACGAAGTTCGTTTAGCTGCCTTTCCTCAATTTCATATAGACAGAAGCAACTCTCGACCTCTTCATTGATTCTACAGTCACCATTGAAAGGATGCTTACCCTGGGAACTTAAAAGATCAGCTAATGGTTCTATAAAGGAAAGGTAAACCGAAAGAGGCTTAATTGTTAATATCATCTGTGTCGAAATGTTGTTATAGGGATAGAATATTATTAGTTATTTTGGTCATAAGGTCTGCTGCGTGATTTGTGTGTTGTAAGCGAGCAAAAGGGGCTCGCCAAGGGTGGGTTTAGATGTGATACTGAGGCTCTTCTTTTCTTGTATGTTTGCTGTCTCACGCTTATTCTTTCTGTAATGTATAAACCAAACCAACTTTTGTGAAAAAGTAAGATATCGCTGCTAGAAAACGTTGAAGTATTGCTGTCAGAAATTTTGTCATCTGCCAAAGGAAATGAAATGAGACCCCATATCCACAAGATCAGAAGCTAAACAGTTGTCATAACATTACCAATCAAATTTTCTTGTCCGCAATCACACAAGAACAGAGACAGAAAAACCCGTCATGTTACGACGGGACGGGTCCGATAAAAAAATATTAGAAATCGAATAGAATGCAAAAGACTCGAATAACAGGGGCGACACACATAAAATAATCACAATTCAAACCTAAACAAATAAATTCTTGATAACATTGCTCCAATGGCGGACTCAAATCATCGTTCTCCAGTCCTATCCTTTCGCATACGACTTTCAAACTCTTCACATCTTCTAACCACATAAGTTCTTACCGCTGCCTAGCGTAAGCTCAAGATCGTCCATTCCCTCGTCATGAATCCTCTCACCTTCCCAAGCCTTAACAGTCAAACTCTCAAACCCAAACTCCTTACCCTTTCCCTTATCCAAAGCAGACTCCATAGCCATAGCCTCATTCCCAACACACTTCACAAGATTGAACGTAGGAGAAGTTGGTACCATACTGCCCGACCCATAACCCTGAAAATTGACCCACCGACCCGAACCCATTGTAGAAGAAGTATCAGAGTATTCATCACACTCGGGAATTGTATCAGGCGATACGAACCTAGCACCGTTAGTTGGACTCGCCGGCGCAGAAGCTACATAGAAAGGTATCTTCAAAGCAGACATGGATTCTTTGGCGAGATTCTCCAAGTTGAAGACTTGCTTGGAGTTTTGCTGCTTTGTTGGAGAGGAAAGGGGAGGGGTGACGGGCGCACTGTTGGAGATTCGAAGAGGAGGAAGAGAAGATTGAATGGAGTTTAAGAGGTATGCGAAGGGATAGTGGGATGGAGAGGGGTTTCCATTATTACCGCGAGTTGGGCTTGCGAAAGAAGATGAGGTTGGACTAGGTTGGTAAGAAGGGATTGGGCTGGCGAAGTAAGAAGACGGCGGGCTCGGGTTTCTTGAAGAGCTTGGTGTGATGTTGGTTGAAATGGCTCCTAACTCCATAGGGATTGGTTTGCATCCCTGTGCAAAGGCATGGAAATCAGAGAGTGTTATTAGGATCTATTTACAAGGGATGTAAGAGAATGTAAACGATAGTCTATTGCATATGCAGATAACAATCAAGTGAATTATCTACATCAGAACAAATTGACTACATTTTCTTTCCCTAGTACCAAACCCCTCGATCTACGGTAGACACGTACATACTAAAGAGAAGCAAGCTCAAAGAGAGAAAATAAAATTGCATTAAAGAGAAGAAAGGAAAGAGCTTTCTTCCAAATCAAAACCATCGAAGTAAAATTCCAGAAAAGGAAACGAGGCAACGAATTGAAATGAAAGCCAAAACCCAGAAAGGGAATAAAAATCCTAGTTGGTTATCAAAATCCAGCAAAATCCACATATCAACTCATCAGATCTGAGCACATTAAACTATAACAGGCACATCAAGAATCGAATTATCGAGCAATATTTGCAGAAAGGAAGCACCTTGCGATAAGTAGTTCCATCAGGCTCAACAACCCAACCCGCCTCAGCACAGAGAGCTTTCAGAACTTCGTTATTGTCGCAGTGCTTGGGCAGATTGTAGTTTCCCTGAGCTCTCAAACCAGCGTAAATCTTAGCTGCAATGGCTCTCCTTCTCCTCTCTCTCCTCCTATTGTTTTCTCTCTCCCTCCAAGACGGCTTCCTCCGTCCTCCGCCGGCAAGAGGCGGCTGAGGAGACGGTGGCGATGAGGACGATCCTCCGCCACCACCACCTTCCCACGTCATATTTGCGAATCCCTCGTCTTTTTCTTTCTCTTCGCAAATCTTTAACACCCAACTTTTCTTTCCTCTCAATACAGTATCACATCTTTCGCGCAATTGCGGTATATTGTCGGGCTGGTGGGGTACGTTTAGTTAGTTGTGTGAAGTTAATAAGACCGATGGAGGAAGAAAGAGAGAATATGTGCTACTACGGTGCTCTTGTGTGTTTATTTCCGACGCTGTCTTGCTTGCTTGTCTTTATATTGTAGAAATAAAATAAATAAATAATAAATGACCTACTATTGATTGAAAAACCAATTTCGACATCGCTAGAGAGACGTTTTTCACTCTGACTAAAATACCCTCATCACACTGCGATCTACTTCAAACGATCTCGTCAACAATGGGGGTAATTCTGACTCATCGGTCCACAAATATAAAAACTGCCCTGAATGGAAGTGTTCAACACACAAGCGAGTTTCATGTGTTTCCTATACCCTTTTCCATAATGATTCCCTTTTTTTTTTCTTTTTTGAGCAGCACTATTTGACTCTTAAATTATTAATATATATATACAAATAAAAGATTAAGAGTTCGGACAAAAGAGAAACTAGGCGTGCCTTGTGGTGTGGGACAGTAGTTGTCCCAAAGAACAAAACTAGTGTTCAAAAGCCATATGCATGCTTCTATGTCAGCAACAGACACAGAAATGAACGTACATGTGCATCATTTCAAGAATGTATTATTGACATTTGCGTATAATAAATTAATAATCCATAGAAAGGCAACCTTCATACCAAGTTCCTTAGCATCAGCTTACACAACATCATTCAAATATCTGCATTGCTGATGATCATACTGGCGATGGCTGCCATAAAGAAAAAGAATGGACAGGTCAAGAATTTCACAGGCAAAACTAAAAGTCCCATGACTTAGTAAAAGTAATCTTATGTCTCGATTTTGTTTGTCGAATAAAACTAAAACGGTGACTATGCTACGCCAGAAACTCATGGAACAACGAGAGGGGCGCATTAGGATGAGCATTGCGACACGAATACGTACCCTTGAAATTCAACCTAGGCGGCTCCGACTGATAAGAAATCGACGAAAGGGATATGAATGATCATTTTGTTCGGAATGCTTTTCATAAATTCTAACGATTTAAGGAACTGGGCGAACAGAGTTGATGAAAATGGGGTGCGAAAAGGCTTTACGTATTTGAGCCAGCATTCTCCATTGTTGTGTTTGTATATATATCTGGGAAGTAGCATCCATTCTCCGAAGGGCAGTAAACCCATATGTTGCATTTCTTTTCCCCTTCTTTAGCGCGCATTGCTTGGTCCAAACACGCCATGCAACAGTCTTAAGCAGAGTCTTTATGGTGAGTAAGTTCCCAATCGGACAGCAGCGCCGTCATAATCTGTGTGAAGCTCTGCATTACACTGTGTTTTCCAGGTAGGATTTTCATCTGTAAATAGAATGTAGAATCAAGAAACGAGCAACCAACACCTTCGCAAAGATAGAAGACGTAAACTTTTTGATGGAATTTTTCTAAATAATTTACAACAGTAATCTTCTTCATCCTCTGGTTTATCGTCGTGCTCCTCGTTGATGACTTTGACTGGAAACCACAGACCAATCTGTTCTGAGAACTCTGCCCAGTATAGCACTCAAACCCCTTGCGATATGACCTGAAACTTAATTAAGAAAAACTTTTTCAAGTCTAACCAAGTTCTCCAAGAACGAGCAACTTTAGTATAAAACTTCGAATCATACTGGCTTCAGTCGACAAGTTTAAGATTCTTCCATTAACAATGTCTTTAGCTTCTAATTGTTTCTTCTTGCGCCAGGATTCAACAGCTTCTGTTAAATAGAAGGACAAACACAAAACATATTCACATATCCAAGTCTGTAACATATACGTTTCAGGATCTTACTTATTTATTATGAACTGTTTTGGTGGGTTTTATGTATAATTCTTGAAGGATCTTCAAGTCATTCAGATCATAAAGTTTATATCATTCGACGTCTGGACTAGAGCTCGGGCGATGTAAGATATACTGTTGAATTTTGTAAAAACACCAACCTTGCTGCTCTGCTATAGTAGCAGCTGAATCCAAGTTTTTTTAACCAATGCGAAACCTCATCTGTTAGTCGGTGCTTCAATTGCTGGGAAAGCTCTAAAGTTGTATCTTTCCATGCCCATTTTTCCTTCGATTGAGCAACCTTCAAGAAACAGAAGGTATATGTCATCAGAATTCGGATATATAACAACTGCAGTACATATTTGAACAAAACAGTTAAAGATAATGACAATCACTCTGATGAGCTTCCAAAGATCTTACAAGCTCAATAAGTTCGGTGGGTTCTTACGTATTTTATTTGGTTCTTCCATTATCAAGAGCTCATTCGCCGTGTAACTAAATGCTGGAGAGAACGAACATACGGATTTAGCAATCATGAAGTACACAATCAACACATACATATATATAACAACAACAAATATCAGAAAGGAAAAATATGAAGCTAATAGGAACTGGATAAACCTTTCAAATTCATCATATCTTTACATTCAAATTTCAGAAAACGCGTAGCATAGGCGCTGGGCATATTAGTTTCTTTATATGTGGTGACCAGACCAAGAAAACCTGAAAGTGACAAAACCTAACTAAAATAATATGTCCACCCACTCTCTCCAGAGCAACTTCAAAGGAATATTCACGCTCACAACTTGGTTCCAATATACCTCCGTATAAATAAGACCTAATTGAAGTTGCAACCTTTTTCCTATTTCAGACGATTATGAAAAACATTGACTAATTACACCGCAAACCTGATCTGCTCTTCTCTTCTCTGCTAGTGGTGTTTTGAAGACTGCACAATGCCCTCATCATCAACATCTTCCTGCCACCAAGAACTCATGGACTTCACCATCAAGATCATCATCATCATCAATATCTACTTTCAAGATAGAAACAAGACCATTATAGATTTGACGCCAACCAATGCAGTAAACAATCACACTCAAATTACAACACATCAACCAATCGGAACCAAAAAGCAACTCAAAACTGATCCCAAGAGACTCGGTCTTCAGAAACGAACAGGAAAGTAGAGACATAACATTATGTTGAAGTCTACTTCTCGGTATTTTCACATATTGGTGCAAGATAAAAATATGAATTCACTCATGAAGCAACATAATAAATAGCATAGGAACTCAAAGACAGCAATATGAAAACTTCTACGAAATGACAGCGGGCAAACATTTTATGACATAAGCCCAAGCCCAAGCCCAATTCCTGCATGGCCCAGGCCCAATTCCTACATGGCCTATATGTGAAATAATCCTAACTGAAGCTTCGATTAATCTGTGGTTTGGATTTCTATTTCTAGAACCTTCAGAATTGGTTTTGATTTTTTTATGACTGAGCGCCAAATTTTTTAACTTAAACTGTTGCAACTGCTATTAATTTAACTGTTTTTAACAAGCAATGACAGCTATTATAACTAATCCGTAGATTTGAATCTCTATAAATATGCCCTATATGCCCTTAATTAATTCATTTATCACTTTTCCATACCAAAAGAATGGCAAACGAATACCAGGTCAATTTCGAACTTTCTATTATATAAGTATGTTTCTTTTTCTATTAGGTATTGAACGTGAGAATCATTTCTTAACAAGTTGTTGCTTTTTTAATTCTTTAGTTTTATCGGTATTCGTGATTATTTTATTTTTTTTTCGAAATGAGGCATTAGGGCCCGCACTTCATCGTCCAACAGAAACGCGAAACCCCAGTAATCGTCCCAGCACCCGCCGGCGGCGAACCACAGGACCTTTTATTCTGCAACCGCTCGCCGGGATACCTTAGAGACAACGATGTAGTCATTCAGTCGGAGTCCAATGGCATTATCCTCGTCAAAGAGAGGAAAAAGGCGAGGCTAATAATAGGCAACCCGGCGAATTCTTACCCCGCCGTACGCCTGAAGTTCAATAAAGAAGAAGACGATGTTCACATTGGAGCTGTGGTGGCAATGGGTAGCTCGAAATTCGATGTGGTGTGGGCAGAGCGCGGGAACAACAACGTGTATCTTCAGCGATACAATTCTGAGAACGGAGTTCTGAAGTCGATACTGGATTTTAAGGAGAACGATGATATTCCTGAGGATTGGAGTTCGGGAATAGCGCTTAAAAATTCCATTTATTGGAAGGGGACATCGTCGCTCATTGAGTACAAATTTACAAATAGGGTTTCTGACAAATTGCTTGTTCGACCTCTAATTGGTGCCGCCCAAGATTCAATCTTGGGTTCTATCGATGGCAAATTATACCTGGCGAGCCTTCGATTTGGCAATCCAAACTCAGTTACTCTCATTGTTCAGCGCTTTGACCATAATTTCAGACTGCATGAATTGTCAAGGGCTTCTGCAGAAGATCTAGAATTCATACATTTACAAGATGTTAATCTTATACATCTCGAACAATGTGCATTTATGAACGAAATTAATCGAACTAGTAATGTGGTACTGAAAAACTATTATGTGGTATCATTATCGGTAAACACTTTATTAGCTAGGTTCGCATTGTTATTTTATAGCAAACATGTAGCATTTCGTGCGGCAATATGGTACTGGTGACGTTAAAGAACCATCCTATTAATATTTCTTAACAAATAACTTCGAGAATGTATCAAATACAGATTTACGACATATAAAATGTTATTAGTGCTTTAATTTTGAATTTTGGATACGTTTGTGATGGAAATCATGACGTTATGTCTCATTAAAAGGGATACTAGTATATATTGTGAAGGAATAGCTATATGCTTACATGATTTTTTTATCTCAACTTTCACATATTGATATCAACATTTGCAAAACGTGTCGTTTAGAGAAATTTTGCAATTTAGCTTCATCCTGTCATCTATTTCCATGAATGTCAATCTTATTCATCTAAACGAAATGAATTTATGAACGAAATTAATCGAAATAGTAATGTGGTATTGATTAGCTATTCTGGTACTTGTAGCTATAAATGTGTTATAAGAGTTGTTTATGTTGTTATTTTTTGTCAAACATGTGGTATTATTTGCAGGCAATGTGGTAATATTAAGTTTGTACTGTTAATATCTTTGACAATCTAGAAGCGTCTATAATGTTCTTATTGATGTGTTACCCAGAATGCGTGAATTGTTACCCAGAATGCGTGAATTGTTACTCTGAATAAATGAATTGTTACAAACCAACTTTTTAATTGACAAACGTTCCAATACTAGGTCTCATCAAAATTCTTCGTTATTCCATTATCAACATTAATAATCTCATTCAATTAAAAGGACTCGTGATCAAACTTAGTCGAATCTACCTTATTAGTTCGTTAAAGTCGAGACTTCATCTATTTTGCAACGAAATTTTTTAATTGTATTAATCACATCAATCCATTGTTTTCGTTGGTTACATGAGAGATTGACATCGGTTTAACCGTAATGTGTCATTTACGTCGGAGATTCGAGCGGTTTCCAACAATTTACGATCTATTCCTCTTTGCCTTTTACTTGGTTATTACATGTGTTATTTACTGGTGAAGAGTCGTTATTATTTTCTCATTTTATGTTCGTTTTGCAGAAAAAGATGTTATAAACGTCAAGACATATGGCAGTGTTCCATTAACTGTTACCCAGAAAGCATGAAGTGTTATCCAGTAACCATTTTAATTAGCAAATGTTTATCGCTTAGATCTCATCAAAATTCTTCGTTATTCCATCATTAACATCAACATTATCGACGATAACTAAGGCCCATGATGAAATTGTGTCGAATTTTACATTATCCGGTCATTAAAGTCGAGATTTCACCGTATTAAACGAAATTTGCGAATTGTGTTTGAAGCTTTCGTGCTTTATGAAATTTACTATTACATTTTAGATATCTAGCACAGTTTGATTGTTTATTCACAAAATATAATTTTACTATATCTAGCACATTTTGATTGTTTATATATTTTGATATCTATCACATTTTGATTGTTAAACCACTAAAATTCCCGATCAGATTCAAAACCCGATTTCAGAACCATGGTCATGACGCATAGTAGGATGATACATTGCATTTATTTGGAATACCTTATTTAACACGCGGCATGAATCCATGCGATTTTATTATTGAAACGGAGGGAAAATGGAGGAGCTTATGAAATACAATGGTGGAGAAGAGAGTTTGAAAAATGGAGGCAAGTGAGCTAACTGATTGGAGAATTCAGAATGGTGCCAAAACAAAACAACGGATAGGCTTCTATTTAAGTGATTTAAACATAAACACGAATAATTGATATTTTTTTTAATATCTTAAAATTTTCCATGTTGAAGACGTCGATTTGATTGAATGTGAATGTCGTGTATTTTCCACAGCTGCCTTTATAAATTTATTTCTAATGGAGTATATGGCGGAATACTTGATGGTAGAAAGTTATATATACGCCAATGGGGGAAGGAACCGTGCCTTTCGTCGTAATCTATATTGAATGGGACAATAACTTTCCAATTTGTTCAGATATGTTCTGCTCATTACAAGACCATCCAAGATCATCGGTCAACATCAGAATCTTACATCAGTATTAAATGGCCTACTCAAGACCATCCAATATGTTCTTCTTTTCAGTTGTCGCCATATTTTCGTCTAAAGTCCGATTTCACGTTGATTTGATTTGTTGATATTAAGAACTGTTGCCTTTCTTTTATTTAGAGCTGGATAGCGGTTTTATTTTTCAAAAAATCATACTCCCCCTCTGTCCCAGCAACTTTAGCACATCAGTTGCTGGGCACACAAATTAAGGTGGCATTATTATAATAATATAGTACGATGAAAAGGTAAAAAAGTGTATATTTGGACACGTCTTTTAAGAATATTTATTATTATTATATTGATTGTTTGTGATAGTTTTTTTTGTTAAATAAGGAAAGGTGATAAAATTATGGGACGCCCGAAATGGAAAAATGTGATAAAATTAGCGGGACAGATGGAGTAGCTAATTCAGTTAGAAGCAACAGTTCAATCCCACTCACTGGGCCTAAAGTGTCCACAGGCCCATCTAATATCAATCGAAAGTAAAATAACCATACTCACTGGGCCTAAATTGTCCACATGCCCATCTAAAATCAATTGCTAAAATAATTCCCATCTAAACTTACAGACCTGACATCTTTTAATTTTTTTTTTTAAAGAAAATAGGCTGATACATTGCATTTGGAATGAAATTTTAACCTTATTTAACACGCGACTAGAATCAAAGCGTTTTTATTGTATTTTTTTCATTTTCCTTTTGGCATTAGGCTGATTTATATATCTTTTCTTTACTTTCTTTGTACAAAAAATTATTTAATTATATAAACAATATATTATAACGTGCATGCATTTGTATGTTGTCCAAGATTTGATAGGATTGGGCATATATTCGGATGAGAATAATAAATGGATTTTAGAAAAGCATATACACATACAAGATCTTAAATTTCGTTGTGTTAAAAAAATATCGTGTTCTACACCATCGAAGTCTCTAGCAACATTCATGTTACCCTATACCACAATCCACATATCACGGACTGTTTTGATAAAAATATCTAACTATGAAAAATTCATGAAAATTAGCTATATTAGACGACTCCAAAAGTACAACGCTTTATGTCTAGTTTGGAACTTGGAAGAGGTTGTCGCCGAGGGGCGAGGAGGCAAGATGCGTTCTAGACCTGGGTTTTGGGCCGGGCCAACCCGGAACCGGCCCAAAACCGGCCCATTAGTCCGGCCCAGAACCGGAACCGGTAGATCCGGTTCTGGAACCGGTAACCGGCCCAGTTAAAATGAACTAGGCCGGTTCGCGGAACTCGGAACCGCGGATTACCGGTTCCGGTTCCCGGTTTCGGTTCGCGGTTCCGGTTCCGGTTCCGAACCGGAACCGGCCCAAATATCTCTTTATTATTATTTTTTTAATTCGAAAAATACATTAAAAAAATAAAAAAAAATAAAAAAATAAAAAAAAATTAAATGGGCCGGTTCCGGTTCTGGAACCGGAACCGGCCCATTTAAGGCCCGTGGTCCAGCTCCGTGGTTCTGGTCCGGTCCCGGGAAAATGGTCCCAGAACCGGAACCGGAACCGGAACAGTGCCGGAACCGGTTGAACCGGAACCGGTGGAACCGGAACCGGTAGAACCGGCCCGGAACCGGCCCAACCCGGCCCATTACCCAGGCCTAATGCGTTCCAATTGCCCAATCAATCAATAATGATATAATATAATATAAGTACATATCATATAATAACGTTTATGATGAACTGTGAAATGTCACCACAGATTATTGTCAGTGGTTCACGTGGATATATATTGTTTATAATAATCTTCATCTAGTACAGGGCGGATCCAGTAATTTTTTACTTTGGAGCCGCAATTAGGGGGTGTTCAAGTGTTCGGTTAACCGACCGAACCAAACCGAAACCGAAAATTCGGTATAAACCGAAAAACGACCGCAAAATTTTGGTTCGGTATTCGTTTTGAAGATATAAAACCGAAATCCATGTTTTTCGGTTCGGTAATTCGGTTAACAGAATAAAAATCGAAAACCGAAAACTTACCATATTAATATACTTCATTTAACTTTTGGGCCATATTGTTCGTACTTCGTAGCATTATATTACTGTAGTATAATGAAATAATAATAATAATAATAATATGCTAGAAGAAATAAAGGAGAAAATAACACAAGTCATATGTCATATTTGCAATTTGAATTTGAATTTTTATTTTGATACTATGTTTCTTTGTTCGACAAGTAACCCTTAATTTTAAGAAGTCAATAATTAAAATTTGGGTGAATTTTTTATAAATAGGTTATGCATTTCAAGTGCATAATAAAAATTTAAATGAACCATGAAAGAATTTAGAGAAGATGAAAAAGAATTAAATTAGATATTAAATAAAAACTAAAGGGGATTGATAATCTATACTCTTATATTGATTGTCAGGGGGAGTTAAAAACTGCCAATTTTCTATCCAATTTGGTGTATCAATTACACCCAAAATTTGAGCCAATTTGTTAGTTACTTTTTTCTAGACGTATAAAAAAAACTGTTGTGCAGTTTAAAAAAATAACTATTGTTGCACAGGTGTAAACTGTGCACAGTTTACTAGTATATATAATGGATTTAACCGAAGAAACCCAAAATAAAAATTGCTAAGATATAAAGAGAAACAAAAAACTAAAACGAACGAAAATCTCTGCGAAAAAAAGAATTAGAATATAAAAGGCTAAAAGAAACATTAAGTCTCCGTTTGGTTCGTGGATTTCGATGTGGAAAAGAAAAGAAAAGATGTGATTGTACGACACGTGAACCGTAAAGTACAATAATTCGATGTGTATCACCACACTTTTCTTTTCTTTTCCGCGTCGATTTCCGCAGACCAAATGCACCCTAAGAAAAACTCTGAAAATAGAAATTTGAGAACTAAAAGAAAACTAAAAAAGAATAAAGAACGCTATGAGAAAAAATAAAAAGCGCTAAGATAAAATATGTACAAACTTCAAAAAGTATAAAATATAATACCATAGCAAAATTGAACCTCTGACCACAATTATGGAACACCATCGTTATGGAATATGTAGAAAATAGAGACTTATTTCAACGTATTAACACTATATACTACATATATACTAAAGCCACCCGGCCCTATGCTAGATCCGCCACTGATATAGTGAAGTGTAAAATATGCCTAAGAGGGGGGTGCATTAGGCTATAAAAATTTTGGCTTGTTCTTCTTTGAAAAATACTTTTCTTTAAGAAGATATTTGCAGAGTATGTTATTTCCCAGAAAGCAGTACGAGTATCAAAGTTATCTCCCTAACCCTATTTCAAAATATCACGTTATTTTCAGAAATCGTTTCAACGATATCACCTAGTTATTAGTGCGCGTTCGGGGTTTGTCTCACAGAAAAGTAAATAGCAGAAAGTAAAGTGAGACGAGATTTTTATACAGGTTATATCCCCAACTGGGGTTTAATCCTGTCCTTGGGGTGTGATCTCCCCAAGAGTTCCAATCAATCACTAGGTATTACCGGTTATGGTTACAAAATGATTGACCCTTACACAACCGAAGCACTTTGGAAACTAGACCTCCACCTAGGCTATTGCACGCCAAGTTTCGATCCACGTTGTTAACCTAGGAAACTAATTCCCCGACTGGATACAGCTTGCTACCGAAGGGCCACCGAATCCACCAAATTCGTCCCTCCACGTGCGAAAGACTCCAACCGTGCTTCTTTGTGCGTTCAACACGTCCGCAGACACAACACGTCCGAAGACAAGGGTTTAGGGTAGGATGTTACTAAAGATCGCTCAAAGGGTACATATTTCGCAAGTGTAAGCTCAACATAAACTACAAATGAATCGCAAATTTCAGCTCAAAAACTCTAAGGGATTCGTTTGCTTGTGTGTTCGTTGTGTACCCATCAACGTGAAGTGTTTTATTCTATATAGACCACGAATAGCTTCTTCACTTCACAAGGAAAGTTAAGCACAGAATATGCAAGAGAAAGCTCAATAATCACGTGCATTAACTCAAAGAATCATGCCAAGAATAAACCAATTAAGCTCAACGGTCAAACATGATAATTTACCATAAATACCACAGATTAACTATCATTCCACTGTAATCTCATCCGTTAGTCAGCATATTCCATATATAATTCCACTCAGCATATTATCAATGGTAAGCTCAATCAACTGATTTCTTTCCCAAAATATGATAGCCAATTCGCACAGAGAAAGATTTGATTTACTGAGTATAATGCAAAGCATACTTTCCATGTATGGTGATCTCATCCGATTTCAGCACATTCCATAAGTAGACTCAATCAGCATCTTACCACATATGAGCCCAATCAATTAATCACTTTCCAAAATATAAATCCTAAGTCGCATAAGGAAAGATAGATCATGATTCACTGATTTAAGAGTCAAATAATATCGCACTCAACGGATATATCATTGATATTCTTTCCTAAAATAGATCAATCACATGTAAGCACTTAATCAGAATATCTTTTCCATATATACAGCATAGTCATTCATATCCGGGTGATCACATCGATATTCCTTATTAAAATAACTCAATCACGTTTTTAGCTCAATCAAATATCTTTTCCATATATAGCACACATTCATATCCGGGTGATCAAATCATATTCTTTCCTAAAATAACTTATTCTCGCAGATAGTTCACATATCACTCAGCATAATATATTTTCCATATATAGGACGCAATGAGATTCCATTCATACGAAAACGTTCATAACAAGGTGATCACATAAATATTCCAGTTAAGCTCAAGATCTCACATATTCGATTTTCTTAACAGTTTAATCACATTTAAGCGCTTAATCGAACATTTTCACATACTTAAACATCACACAACATGCATATCGAGTTTTCTAATTTGTACCCCCTTACATAATTACTTGGAATAATCAAATTCTCATAATCATTTGGACCAAAAAGGTCTACATATAGTATATATTCGAGGTTTCGAATTAATGAATATATGTACAAATACGAGTAATGATCATAATATATATTGGCCCACTGTAGTGCTGTAAGAAAAACTTTCTTCTATACATATATTTGACCACTGTAACCGCATCACAAGGAAAAGAAAACTATGACTTTGGTTTATGTATACCTTATAGAGCTGAAAACCCTAAACATACAATTTTACGATATGTTACCTAGTTGACCTTGGAAGCGAGAAATCCCCTAACCAAGTGGTTCATTAACGGTCCCAATTCTCTCTCTCTCTCTCTCTCTCTCTCTCTCTCTACATATATATATATATATATATATATATATTATAGCTAGATTAGATAAAGATTATTCAGATTACTGCTTTTAGATATAGTCTGACTCAATCATGAGTTCAAGATCTGTTAACAAGTAGCTACAAAGATTTATTAATTAAATAAATCACGCACATTATTGCCGCTTTTCAACGTATAAGCAGGCCGGAGTAAAACTATATTGGCTTGATGTTATTACCATATGTTTGACATATGCCAAGAATGTAAGTGCGTACGCTGTTAATTAAGTAAGAACACTCGCAATAGCATAAAGAGAGAATTCTAAGTGTTGCTCATGTGTTTCTGTCGCTATATATGTAAAAGATGACAAAGTGCCCTTTATAAAGGGAGTTTCTTGTTGCAGTCTGAGGTCTCGTCCCAGGATTCTTGGGACTGATCTGATGTCTCTCTAAATCGTGCCACATGTGCCTTTGCACAATTTGTCCTGTAATTCTCCATAAAGAATCAATACGCTAGTCGACTTAATTTTCCGGTCGTTCTAGATGTTAATTAAATCATTTAAGAGTGTGTTTAGATTCGCGTACTTGAACGAAATCGCTTGATTTTAAATTATGAATTTTAAAATCGTAATTTCAAATCCAAATTCGTTGTTTGGCAAACGTTAGGGTTTCGAAATTCGGATTTCAAAACAGAGATCGACTCGAGCTCGCTCGTCGAACTCGATGTTCTAACTTTTTCTAAAATAATTTGAAAAGTACAAAATAAAATAAAAATCACAAATATAAAAAAAAAAACTCGTGAGCCGGCTTGCGAGCTTTCGAGTGCCCACGAGTGAGCTCGAGCTCGAGCCGGCTCATTCGCGAATCCATGACGAGCTCGAGTCGGCTCATCGAGCTTGGGAATAGGCTCGACTCATTGTCCACCCCTAATTATTATTATTATTGTTATTATTGTATTTGTCATTATTATTATTATTTATTATTTTATTATTATAGTATTATTGTTATACTGTTACTATTATTATTATTATTATCAGTCGAAAAACTCGTTACGTCCTCAGCTTTGGATCTCGAAAACGGGTCATTTGACACGGAATTTCAAATCCGACGAATTATAAGAGTTTGAATTTCCCCTCGGATTTGGGCAAAATCGAAATCAAAATCGGTGCGATTGCCAAACGGAAGATTTGAGCAAAATCTGGATTTCAAATTGAAATCCGGAATCCAAACGGGGCATAAATGAGTTTTGATCGAGTTATGTGAAGAGATGGTAAGTTGTAGTTGCAGATATCCCTTACACTTTCCCCAAATGTTTGTACTACCTATTGAAAATCTTCATGTGCAATGATCACGGAACTCGAAAAGCCTAATGATACACCATCTTTCGTCTATGGATCAAAAACTTCAAACTGTAAACTCCAGAAATTATAATGACAACTTTTTTCAAAAAAGAAAAAAGGTCCAATAAATAGTTGAAAAACACAATTGATTAAATTAAAATCAAATAAAAAATAATACGCAGTCTGTGCACTTTCCCCACGTAGCATCATAATTCATATCATCGTCGTAGGGAATTTCATGGTAGTCATTGGACTCTAGTCTTTACCTTCGCCATCATCATCATCATAATCTTCATAGCTCGTATTCTCTGACTCGAGATCTCTAACGCTACCATAATACGCTTTTCCGTCTTCTTCAGAAAAAGAGTTACTACCAAGCGAGACTAAGCTTTCGACATGAGCACAAACGCCGTTGAATATATCCAAGTCGACGATCCTAAGATTCCGTTTACGCATCTCCTTTGGCATGTAATAGAACAACGTGCTCTCTGGTTCAAATTCTCGATAAATCGCACCATCCGTGCATACACCAAGCCAACGAGAATCCGGTTTAACACGCGCTTTGGGAAGAATAGGGATTCTAGTCCAACTTTGATGCTTCGTCAATACCCATAGATCCGTATGACCTAAAATTTTAGAAACGAAAAGCACGCATAGGTAGCGGCCATTAAACACTCCCAATTGTGGTGGCGTATAACGCAACTTTTCTCTCGAAAATTCGGAAGGTTGCCTTATCGGTATCCCAAATTCCTCCTTCTCCAAACTAAACGAAATAATTTCCCATCGCAAGCCTTTATCGGTTCTAGATATCCTCAACCAGTAGAGCATCCCGCTAATATGCCTAGCCGTCAAATCCATTGATGCTTTTCCGACTTGATAATTCTCGTAAACTGTTCTCCAAGAATCAGTTTTTAGACTGTACATCTTCACCGTACAGATTTCGGACCCGTCGATTTCTTGAGGACGGGACAATGCGACAACCTTGTAGTCGTTAGTGGACTCAACGTAACCAAACCCACAAGAATATACTGAAATGTCGTCATCAACCTTCCTTTCCTTTCCAAAGCAGCAAAAAGGAGGAGGCAATTTCTTGAACCTTCGTGTCGATGGGTTGCGCAATATTAAATCTTTTTCTGATAAGAAGTAGCAAAGAAGCCCATTTGAAGATCTCACAGTATTCGACCAACGTCTTGTTGTAGTTCGTTTGGGCTCTCCATTAGAAAAGTCAATCTCTATAGCGAGTCTTTCGACTAGTAAACGGAGTGACGTGCAACGTCGTTTTGCGCGGAAAAGGTCAGCTAATTCGATCGAATGACCTGTGTTATACGTGGAGAAACGAGGCACTGGCATACGTACTTTGCTTGCGGCAAGCTTGAGGTGGGCGAAAGATGGATCCTTTGACGATT
The DNA here is from genome assembly GCA_027422505.1 of Craterostigma plantagineum. Taxonomy (NCBI): domain Eukaryota; kingdom Viridiplantae; phylum Streptophyta; class Magnoliopsida; order Lamiales; family Linderniaceae; genus Craterostigma; species Craterostigma plantagineum. Next base: position 24,705,922 of record JAPQWV010000003.1, on the reverse strand, counting down.
TCAGAAAGTGAGCTCCGATGAAATCTTCGTCCGAGATCACAGAATAGAACGATTTCGAGACACACTTCAGCGTCAATAGGGATTTTACGGAGAGCACTGACAGAATTTCCTCGATGATTTCACGAGGGAGGTGATGGATAAGGGTGGTTTTTGGACTCTCCTCCTCCATAACTTGAACCTAGTAACTTGTGTTAAAATAAACTAGACGGCGGAATTATTATTTAATAGTAGGGTAGATAAAATACCTTTATCTGCTGCCCTACAACGACTTTGGGCTTCAAAGAGCCCATATTTAATATGGGCCGCATAGCTTCAAATCGGTTGTTTAGCTGAAATTTTTGTGAAGAGGCCTCCTCGTGTTCGATGTCCTGTCTTTTTGTTTCTTTTTATGCTCAATTATTGTGAAATGATTCTTTGGCAACTCGTATGAACTGTTTCGGTGATTAGTGATGTTTTTTTTTTCCGATTTAAGATAGTCTTAAGTGATTCAAGGCCGTATGATTTGGTGGTATCATTCATTCAAATAGATTGATATTCGATGTATTTTCCGCAGAGTTAACCAAGGCATCCAAACCATGCGCAGTGTTGTGGGAAATCACACGTTGCCTTTGGAACGTCGGGTGTAGATGAAACCAGAAAGGGTGGGAAGACCGTGCCGAAAGGAGAACGCAAGTTGATGGTGCAAATAAAGCTACGTAGAAACGTACGTTGGTTTTCCTTAATTAATAACCTGTACAGTGCTTGTTTGATGATTGTTCGAGATGAACACCTATCTTCTTTAAGCACTCAACATCTTTTGATTATTGTATAGATCGTGTTCCTTCATTGTTATGGTACGTGAGTTATTGGTTATAACATCTTAGTACTTTCAATATCTAAGCAAGTTTTCTATGCTCTGTCTTGTTTGGTTCGTTAAGGAATGCTTATCATAATGGGTTCCGTCCGTCCCAAGAATTGACACTCGCAACTGAAATGGTTTTCTTCTATAATTAGTCAAAATCCTATCCATATTAAAATAAGTTGTCCTAATCAGGTCAAAATTCCTTCTACTGTAATACTGTATGCGATAATAATGATCATAAGTGTAATATCGTTTCGATGTGAGGACTAATCCTTCTTTCCTCTCTTCTTGAACGGACTTCGTGATGTATTCCAAGGAACTTGGCGCCAAGAACTGATCTTTCAAGCATGGGGCAACTCTTTGAAAGGTTCCACTCGATTCTTCTGCTGCTGGTGCTAAAAGGATCATCAGATATTGTCACGCTACTGTGTCGTGTACCTTCCATGCCCATCTTTTCTCCTTCGAGTAATCTTATCCTCTCTGGTTGCTAAGAGATGCTTTGTATTTTTCTGGATAATGTAAGAGATAGACCTTTCGTACAAACAAAATAAGGAGCTATTTGCATATTACTCTCTAGTGTTCTTACAAATATATAGTTGGACCATTTATGAGTTTAAATTCATACATACCTATTATTACTAACATGGGTTGAGTTAGCTTTAGCCCACTTGCGACTTGGTGCCGAGGTTCTCAAAAAGCCTTGAGGCGAAATTGTGTATTACTTGATTGGGGGCTAGCGAGATCGTCGTCCTCCGAGAAGAATATGAGATAAGGAGCGCTCATACTCTGATAAAAGGATAAAAAGGAAAATCTTTTTATTCCCCCGCCCCCCTCCCAAAAAAAAAAAATCGATGATCTAAGAAGCAAAGAGTTTAGTGAATCAGTTATGGGGTGGGGTTTACATTTGTTCCACATTACCTTCAACGAATCCCAGATTTCGATTTAGAGAAGCCAATTAAACAAATCTTATTCACGCATTGCCTATCATTGAAATTGGAGCAGAAAATAAGATCTTGTTTTGGAGGGAAAGATAATGCTATGCATCGAATGTTCTGTTACATTGTTACGCTATCAAGTATTTGTATATCAGCTAGAATTAAGTTACAAAGACTAACTAATCCAATATGAATGAGAAGAAACAAAACGTATCCAGCTATTGATGACGTGGCTTCATGGTGGACGAAAGTGATATTCCTTCAATTTGTAATGAAATGGTGGGCTGTTTACACCTTTTACGTCACTACTAGCAAATTTGATTGCAGCGTTCGACTGTTGTTGTGGTGCAAAGCTAAGACAACTTAAGTATCATAAAATCAATGGTTAAGTTACTGTCTGCAAGAGTCAACTACACAAACACAGCTCGATGCATAATAATATGGAGGCTAATAATAACACAGCTTAGGAGTAAGAAGAAAGGTAGACCGAATATGAAACGTAGCTAATGGAAGAACAGATTCGATTGAAGACCTATGGCACAGAACATAACATAAAGGATACAAATTTGTCAGATGAATAATCGTGAAACATACCTGCTTTCCAAACGTAAAGGGCACATATTTGTATTTAATCATATGCATTATCTGCCTCTTCATTGTGGAAATGAACAAAATAATCCAGTAAAACAGCAGAATAGGCCAAACACACAGGTGCGTCAAAGGCACTGAAGAATGTGAGTACAAAGGCTAGGCAAAATGTCTTCGTTAAGAGGTATAAAACTTGAAGAAATTGACAATCGATATAACGTGGTTCGGATTATTCAAATCCTACTCCACGGCAGAGAACTGGGGCGATCTTATTAATGACGAAGAAATACAGAATTGAGACTACAAGAACCTCTCTAGCTATTTCGCGTCACCTCGATGAACCCTAAAACGAAGAATGGGAATTAGAAGTTTTTTTTTCTTAAGATACACTATGAGCTTTCAGCTCTTATATATGACGAAGGTGACTCAGACTTCTTGCGTGCGAAACCCCTCAGCCTTCAGCTTCGATTTCATCAGTTAGCTTGCGCGTCACGGCCTAGGACGCTTATTGTCACGGCCGTGACATCGGGCAGAGGCCCCCGCTTGCTCAAGCTCTCCATCTTCACGGCCATGACATCTGAAGCTGATGCCCGTGACATCGGGCAGAGACCCCGCTTGCTCAAGCTCTCCATGTTCACGGCCATGACATCTGAAGCAGATGCCCGTGACATCGGGCAGAGGCACGCGCTTGCTCAAGCTGTTCATCTTCACGGCCGTGACATCTGAGGTAGATGGCCGTGACATTGGGCAGAATCTTCCTTCGTCCAAGCTCGTTAGGTTCACGGCCGTGACGTCTGAGGTAGATGGCCGTGAACCATGTTTGAAGCCTTGTTCCTTCAAATTCAACACCCCCCCCGCAAGATGGAAGGAATAGATTCGTTACTGACATCTTGGCTAACAGTCGCTGGAGTAATGGACCTGTAAGCGGCTTGGTAAATAAGTCGGCTAGCTGGAATTCTGACCTTACCGGTAACAGCTTTACATCCCCCATATCTACATGATGTCGAATAAAATGTGCATCTATCTCTATATGTTTGGATTTCTCATGAAATTTGGGGTTGGAGGCAAGCATCAAGGCTGACAGGTTATCGCAATAGATCACTGGCTTCTGACAGACAGCTATTCCTAGCTCCTCAAGCAGGTGTCTGAGCCACAAAACTTCTGCCAGGACTGCACCAAGGGCCCTGTACTCCGCCTCCGTTGAGGACCTTGACACCGTAGGTTGTTTCTTCGCCTTCCAGGTGATCATGGATGTGCCCAAGAAAGTGCAGAATCCAGTAACCGATTTCCTTGTGTCCTGACAGGCCGCCCAGTCCGCATCGGAAAATGCTTTCAAGCCCAAGTCCTGATCTGTGTCGAAGATGATGCCTTGCCTGGGGGATCCCTTTAAGTATCTTAGTAAATGATGTACTGCCTTCAAGTGGCTTGTCCTAGGAGCCGCAATATATTGACTAAGCTTATGAACTGCAAACATAATGTCCGGTCTAGTAAAGGTTAAATACAACAATTTCCCAACTAGTCTTCTGTACTGATATGGATCTTCAAGTAGCTCCCCATCTGCTGCTGCCAACTTGTCCCCTGGATTCATTGGGGTCGTCAGGGGCTTTGAATTCAAGTAACCAGCATCCTGCAGAAGCTGTAACGTGTACTGCCTTTGACAGATATAAATTCCATCATCATTCCTTGCTACTTCTACTCCTAGGAAAAATTTTAATTCCCCAAGGTCTTTCACCTTAAAGCAGTCGCACAAAAAATCCTTTGCTTTCTGTATCTGGTCTGTGGAGGGCCCAGCCATGATTATATCATCAACATATACCAAGAGTATCACCAACTGATCTCCTTCACCTTTGATGAACAATGTATGATCGTTTTGAGTCTGTTTGAAGCCAAAAGCCTTGACTGCGTCCGTGAACTTCTTATTCCATTGTCTAGAGGATTGCTTTAGGCCATACAAGGACTTGTGCAATCTGCACACTGGTCTGTGAATGCCTAATCTGTCAGCATTGAGGGTCAAGCCCTGTGGAAGTTCCATATAAACTTCTTCTAATAAGTCCCCATTTAAGAATGCATTATTAACGTCCATTTGGATCAAGTCCCATTTGAGCTTGGCAGCCAAGGAGATGACTAGTTTAATGGTATTGGCCTTGGCCACCGGAGCAAAGGTCTCTATGTAATCGATTCCAGCCTTTTGGTCATACCCCTTTGCAACCAATCTTGCCTTGTATTTCTCAATGTTACCATCTGAGTTCAGCTTCAACTTATAGACCCACCTGTTTCCAATTGCCTTCTTACCTTCTGGCAAAGAAACAATTGACCAAGTATCATTTTCTTCTAAGGCTGTCAGTTCCTCACCCATAGCAGAAATCCATTTTTCTGACTTTATTGCTTGTGCATATGTTTTGGGCTCTTCTGTCTGCGAGATGTTGTTGACGTATGACTGATATCGTGGTGAAAACCTTTGGTAAGATAGATGATCTGATATGGGGTAAAGAATCCTCATCTCTGGTTGAGCATTACAGTAGTAGTCCTTTAAGTAGGTGGGCTTTCTCAGCTCCCTTCTTGCTCTAGGATGGCTTCGTTCTACCTGAGGACTTCCCTGACTTTGCCCCCCAACAGCCTGCTCAATCTGAGGGCCTTCTTGGTTATGATCCTCTGCTACCTGAACATGATCAGACTGTTCCATTGGTGCACCATATGAAGTCTGGCATGGTGGTTGTGTTGTGCCCTCGCCCTCTGATTCCTCCATGTATGGTCTAGGCAATACATGGGAAGGAAAAGGGTCATTCTGTTCTGGGGAACCGCCTGCCTTCAGTGGGAAAACATTCTCCTGAAATTTGACATCTCTTGAGATGAAGACCTCCTTGGTCGCTAGGTCCATGACCTTGTAACCTTTAACTCCACTTGGATATCCAAGAAAGACACATGCACGAGCCCTTGCATCGAATTTCTTTCTACCTGCAGGGAGTGTGGAACAAAAAACCAAGCAACCAAAAACCCGCAACCTAGTATAATCTACAGGTTTCTTGTACAATAACTCATAAGGGCTCTTACCAGCTAACTTGAGTGAAGGTGTTCTATTAATTAAAAAGGTTGCAGACAATGCACACTCTGACCAGAACTCGATGGGAACTCCAGATTGGAAGTACAAGGACCTAGCTACATTTAGTAGATGCTGATGTTTTCTTTCAACCACAGAATTTTGCTGTGGTGTTTGGACACAAGACTTATGATGAATGATACCTTTTTCTTGAAACAACTCTGCCATGTCAAACTCTTTTGCGTTGTCCGTTCTTATGGTTTTAACTCTACTACTAAACTGTGTTTCTACTAAGGCAAGGAAGTAAACCATGGCTGACCTAACCTCTGACTTATGTTTAATCAAAAAGATCCACGTAAACCTCGAGTAATCATCAACTATGGTTAAGAAGTATTGATAGCCTAGATACGAAGGTACATGGAATGGACCCCATGTATCACAATGTATAAGGTCAAAAGGTGCACATACATGCTTCTCTTCATTAGGGAACTTATTTCTTTTCTGTTTGGAGAGTGGACAGATTTTACAGTATGAATCATACAGGCTACCATCATGCTTCAAGGTACTTCTAAGTATGTCTAAAACTTTATCACTAGGATGACCTAATCTCTTGTGCCAAAGGTCTCCTGTCATACTATTCAAGAACTGAAACTGTGAAGAATTATCAGAAACAGTGAAAGGTGAATCTGCTCGCATGACATAGAGCCCTGCTATTTGATCACCCTTGCCAATCACTCGCATAGAAGGACCCTGTATCTGAAACTTATCAGCTTGAAAACAAAAACTACACGCACTAGAGTTAGCTAGAGAGCTCACAGATATCAGATTAAAGGTAAACTGTGGCACATAAAGAACATTAGTCAAGGTAATAAACCTATTCATTCTGAAATTTCCAGCTTTATTGACCCTGATTATCCTACTGTCTGGCAGTATTACCCTAGATTCCACTATATCATGCAGGTCTTGTAACATGTTCTTACCACCGCAAACATGCATGGTAGCACCTGAGTCTACTAGCCAATAATTAGAGTTAACCAGGTCAGGTAAATTAAAGGACAAGCACAGACCTGTGGTGCCTTTTTCACCTTGCTGAGTAGATTCTGTGCTATTCTGCGGAGTGCCGTTTACCTGCTGACTTAACAGAGTCCTCAAACCTTGCAGCTGAAAGGGCGTTAGCTGCAGTTGCACCATTGCATCTCCTCCGTTGGTAGCACCCTGGCTGCCCTGTATGGTATGGTGTTCTGGTTTGGTAGCATTGTCACAGCTTGAGACTTGGTTGATTCTCGCACTCTTGAACCTATTGGGCTGTCTGTACCCTGGAGGAAACCCATGCAGTTGGTAGCATGTGTCCACAGAGTGCCCTTTCTTGTTACAATGAGCGCAGACTGGCTTTGCTAACTCTTTTCTGGGAAGGAAGCCCCCCTTCTTGGCAGTCTGTTGAAAATCAGTCTTGGCAGACAGCATGGCCATGCTGTTGACTTGATCCTCTATTACGCTAGCTCCATGTGCCATTGACCTCTGCCTTTCTTCTTGGACAAGTAGGGAGAACACTTTATTAATTGTAGGTAGTGGATCCATCAAGAGGATTTGGCCTCGAACCTGGGAATAAGTCTCATTTAACCCCATCAAGAATGTAAGTACATACTCTTCATCCATATGACCCTTCAGTGCATTAATACCCCCACAAGTACATTGGTGTGGCGGCCTATAGCTGGAGAGCTCGTCCCAAAGAGTCTTCAGATTGGTAAAATAAGTTGCTATGTTGCTCGAGCCCTGTGCTAAGTTCATAAGATCCTTCTTCAGCTGGAAGATCCTAGGCTTATTTGTCTGCCCGTATCTTTCCTGTAAGTCGATCCAAATTTCTCTGGCCGTTGAATTATATAGAATACTGGCTGATATCTCCTTCGAAACGGAGTTCAGAATCCAAGAAATGATAATATTGTTGTTCTCCTCCAAGCATTGGATTTCTCCTTGTCTGTCACAGCAGGTGGGAGCAATTCGCCAGTAACGAATCCCTCTTTATTTCGCCCAATAAGTGCTATCATCATCGCACGGCTCCACGTCATGTAGTTGTCACCACTGAGCTTCTCATGTACCAAAAGTTGCCCCGAAGTGTCGTTGTTACCAAGGAAGTAGGGATCATTCTGATTGCCAGGATTGACAGAATTCGCAGAATAATTCAGCACCTGATCTTGATTCTGGGAATTGACCTCAGACGACATTGCTGCGCAGTAATCTTGACTTAAAGATCGCAAGATATCACGAATTGGAAGCAATTACGCAGCTTCAAAGAAAACGGCTCTGATACCATATAAAATTTGAAGAAATTGACAATCGATATAACGTGGTTCGGATTATTCAAATCCTACTCCACGGCAGAGAACTGGGGCGATCTTATTAATGACGAAGAAATACAGAATTGAGACTACAAGAACCTCTCTAGCTATTTCGCGTCACCTCGATGAACCCTAAAACGAAGAATGGGAATTAGAAGTTTTTTTTTCTTAAGATACACTATGAGCTTTCAGCTCTTATATATGACGAAGGTGACTCAGACTTCTTGCGTGCGAAACCCCTCAGCCTTCAGCTTCGATTTCATCAGTTAGCTTGCGCGTCACGGCCTAGGACGCTTATTGTCACGGCCGTGACATCGGGCAGAGGCCCCCGCTTGCTCAAGCTCTCCATCTTCACGGCCATGACATCTGAAGCTGATGCCCGTGACATCGGGCAGAGACCCCGCTTGCTCAAGCTCTCCATGTTCACGGCCATGACATCTGAAGCAGATGCCCGTGACATCGGGCAGAGGCACGCGCTTGCTCAAGCTGTTCATCTTCACGGCCGTGACATCTGAGGTAGATGGCCGTGACATTGGGCAGAATCTTCCTTCGTCCAAGCTCGTTAGGTTCACGGCCGTGACGTCTGAGGTAGATGGCCGTGAACCATGTTTGAAGCCTTGTTCCTTCAAATTCAACAAGAGGGTGCTTGAACTAGAGAGCATTTAATGATTTACCTCTTACATGTGTTTCCAAAAAATCAACGGGTATAGAAGACACAGAAACCTCCACCCACCTTTAAACTAATACAATGGAACTAAGATTCTGTTACTTGTTATTATTAGCTAAATTGCTAAAACCCCAAAATCCTCAAGGTGATCCTTGTACATAAGAAATGAGACGCATTCATTAGCCCGGCATAAGTGGCACACATGGATCCTAATCAAACTCATCGATTTTTCGTGACATCAGAACTAGCTGAATATCTCAACCTGGAGAAATTGTTTCCCTTCGGATAATCAGTTGATGATATTCAGTAGCAACGAACAAAGCATTTTCCGAAAAATATTCAATTAGTTCTCATTATTAATCTGATTGGGCTCAATCACAAGATACAGACGTCATCTGTAAAATTTCAGAATTCGAATACGTTGGCCCCCTATCCCAAAGCTACCACCTAAATGAATCACTTTTCAAGAGCAGAACCAATGGGTAAGAGTAGAGAAATCGATATCTGACCAGAATTTAAACTCAGGCAATCGACGAACAAACGGTCTGAATTCATCCGACGAGCGCGTGGGGAGCGTGGGGCTATCTTCGGAGACGCGTTGAATTCTGGATCCACTTGAGGCGAAAGGAAAGCAACCATAAATTCGAAAGCGCGTACACGAACACAATCACGTCGAAGAAGATCCAACCGTATAGAACCAACGGCGTCGATTGATCGAGAAGGTGCTGGTATCGCTGCCACGCGGCGTGAGTCGATTGGTTGACACCTTCCGCCGTTGCGGCTGACTTCGAATTGTCGCCACGTTGTCAGCTCCGCCGCTTGTACTCGTCAAATTTTAGGAATTTCCCCTTGTTTTTGTTTACTCATCATTTGATATCAAAGTACGATAAGAAGAGTGGCGAATGTATAATTTTCAAAACTAAGAGGATCGAAAATAAACAATATATCAATGACTATTATTCACCATCTGTTTTGGATCGAGAAAAGAAAAAGAAAAAACCATTCATGCATTAGCGCTGCCATGATAATCACAGCTCCAAGAAAACGCAGATACATATTTATCTACCGAGCTAGGGCTCCAAGAACTGCACATAAAATTCAGAAAAGCTGTATAACTAGCTAAGTTAAGGATGGAAGAAGTATTTGGGCATATATTCAAGATTTCGTTCATTCATTTATTCAGAAAAATCATACGTAGAAACAACCATCATTACAGAAGCTAGTACGAATCAACATGGTTCTTATTTTCTCAAGCTACGAAACAAAATCAGAAAAACAGTCCGGGATAGTCCCCATCGCCCTCTAACTCTTCATCGTCACTAAGGCATTGAACCGTAGGAGTATAGGGAACTGCCTTGACAGATCCATGGAATTTACCAAGAGACTTACACTGTCCAAATTGTGCAACATCCATGAGGTATACACTGTTGTTTTATTTAAAAATATCAGATCGAACGAAGAGGGTAATATGAGCAATATTTGGGTGTGAGAGTTCTGTACTGATTTCTAAATAAATGATATGAGGACAACAGTGCCTTTCTTGCTCTCTATTTGTCACGTACAGATAATATTTTTACTCACACACACTATAGCTCATGCAAGAAGAGAGAATGAGAGAGACTTCTCAAAACTATTATTTTTTCTCACTCAATGAACCACAACAACGTACTATGCTAATTTATAATGATACTACAAGACAAATGGAGGGAAGAGTCAACCAAATTATTTTCCTTCATCAGATCTTCTTGGCAGATTTTTCCTTCATGTGCATGTATTTTTTTTGTTTTCTTCCTTGAGATTTTCTTCATTGTAGTATTCTTCAAAGATTTCTTTTACGGCTTCCAGATGCTATTTTTATTTTTTTATTTTTATTTTGAGCTTATTCAACAAATTCCTCCCTTAAGCTCAAAACCTTCCGTTCTTTCATCCCGAGCATTTTTTCAGATTGTCGAACGTACCTGTTGGTAACGGCTTCGTGAAAATATCTGCAACTTGGTCGAGACTCGCTACGTGCACCATCTTCACTTCTCCATTTTTTATGTGCTCTCTAATAAAATGAAATCGAACGTCAATATGTTTGCTTCTCTCGTGATGAACTGGATTTTTCGCCAATTCTATTGCTGACTTATTATCCACTCGAATTTCGGTTGGCTCATCTTATCGAAGATTCAATTCCAGCAGTAAATTCCTCAGCCAGATTGCGTGACAGACACACCAAGATGCTGCCACATATTCTGCTTCGCATGTTGATAGAGTCACGATCGGTTGCTTTTTCGATAACCAGGTGAATGCCGTTTTCCCAAGATAAAATACGTAGCCGCCAGTGCTTCTTCGATCATCGATATCTCCGCACCAATCGCTGTCAGAATATCCGACTAATTTGCAGTCACTCGCCTTTGGATAAAATAGTCCGAGAGATTGTGTTCCCCGGATGTATCGTAAAATTCTTTTGATCGCTTTTAGATGCGACTGCCTCGGATCTTCCATATAACGGCTAACGACTCCAACGCTATATGCGATATCGGGTCTCGTGCAGGTTAAGTATCGAAGACTGCCCACGAGACTTCGATAATCGGTCGTATTCACTCCTTGTCCTCCCTCAAACTTGGACAGTTTTGTTCCAAGTTCCATTGGTGTCGCTACCGGGTTGCTTTCCTCCATTTTATTTTTCTTTAATATAGCCTTCGCATACGCTTCTTGCGACACAAAAATTCCCGTGCTTCTTTGCTCGACTTCGAGACCGAGAAAATATTTCATCAGTCCCAAATCCGTCATCTCGAATTCCTTCGTCATCACCTTCTTGAAGTCGTTGACTATTTTCTCATTGCTTCCCATGAAAATAAGGTCATCGACATAAAGAGCGACGATGATCATTTCCTTTCCTTTTCGTTTGACGTAGAGGGCGTGCTCGAACGGACATTGCTCAAACTTGTTCTTTTTGAAATATCCGTCGATCCGGGTGTTCCATGCTCGCGGTGCTTGCTTTAGCCCGTAAAGCGCCTTTTTTAACTTTAGCACTTTGCCTTCTTCTCCTGATTTTGAATATCCTGGGGGCTGCTCCACGTAGACTTCCTCCTCAAGTTCCCCGTTCAGAAAAGCGGACTTCACGTCCATCTGGTAGATTGGCCAGTTGAGTTGTGCGGCTTGAGCCAGGAGCAAACGAATTGTCTCCATTCTTGCAACGGGAGCGGAAACTTCGTCGTAATCTATTCCCGCTTGTTGTCGATAGCCCTTTGCCACCAATCTCGCCTTGTAACGCTCAATTTTTCCTTGAGCATTCATCTTCTTTTTATAAACTCATTTGACTCCAATGGGTTTATACCCGTTTGGCAACTCCACAAGTTTCCATGTGTCGTTCTTTTCGATCGCCTTTATTTGCTCGTCCATCGCCATTTTCCATCTCTTGTCTCTTATGGCTTCTTCGAAACTAATTTGTTCCGAGTCGGCCAGTAAGCAGACTAGGTGAACTTGTTCGGTTGATCGGTACAGATCCTGCATGCTTCGCATCCTCGGCTGTCTTGGTTCGTCTTCGTCCTCCTCGTCATTTTCTTGAGACGAAATCGGAACAGGTATTGGTGCAACGATCAGTGGTTCTTCAGGCGTTGTGTTTTCTTCAACGTTCCAGCCCCACGAACTTTCTTCGTCTACCCGAACATCGCGACTTACTATCACCTTTTATTTTCAGGGTCATAGAGCCGGTACGCCTTCGTCTTCTCATCATACCCAATAAACACGAGCTTTTTACTTTTATCGTCGAGCTTGGTTCTTCTTTGATCGGGCACATGTGCATACGCCGCGCTTCCAAATATTTTGAAGTGCGCCACCGTCGGTTTTCGGCCAGTCCATGCTTCCTGCGGTGTTTGATTCTTGAGGCTGTGATGTGGACATCGGTTCTGAATATATACGGCACATCGTACCGCTTCGGCCCAAAATTCCTTTGGCATGTCCTTGCTTTTTAACATTGATCGAACCATGTCGAGAATGCTTCGGTTCTTCCTTTCAGCTACGCCGTTCCGTTGTGGAGAATACGGTGCGGTGAGGAACCTCCTGACGCCTTGCTCTTCGCAAAAAGTTACAAAAGCGCCCGAAGTATATTCTCCACCTCTGTCTGAGCGGAGCGCCTTGATGTTTGAACCCGTCGTCTTCTCGACCATAGTTTTGAATTTTTTAAATGTCTCGAGCGCTTCTGATTTTTCCTTTAGAAAATATACCCATGTCTTTCTTGAGTAGTCGTCGGTGAAAGTAATAAAGTATCTCCTTCCACCGAATGATTCTGGTGTGATCGGCCCGCATATGTCTGTATGTATGAGCTCGAGCGGTTTGCGCGCTCGATATTCTGCCTGCTTCTGGAACGTCGTCCTCGTATGTTTCCCGATTACGCAGCTTTCGCAAAGCTTTTTATCGCCTTCTATCATCGGCATTCTGTTGACCATGCCTCTTTTGGAGAGCTCCTTTAGGCCACCGTAGTGTAAATGACCAAACCGCATATGCCACAAATGGTCTTTGTCCTCCACGTTAACTCGTAAACATTTTTCTTGAATCGCCTTCAGGTTGAGTTTGAACATTCGGTTCCTTTCCATCTCGACCCGCGCGATCATTCTTCCGTCTTTGTTTCTTAGTTGTAATGAGCGGTCCTTCATGAACACTGAACATCCTTTTTCGAGCAACTGTCCCATGCTTAAGATGTTCGTCTTCAAGTCGGTTACGAAATATACGTCCTCGACCGATCCCTGTTTGCCATCATTTTGAGAGAAATAGATTTTCCCTCGGCCTTTGACTTCTATCTTCGACGCGTCTCCAAAAGACACGTGGTCGTCATCGATCTTCTTCAGATCAGTGAAAAGATGTTTATGCCCGCTCATATGATTGCTGGCACCAGTGTCAAGATACCACACCATATCGTTGTCTGGACTCGTATCCTCGAGCGCCATTAAGAGAACGCCTTCGTCTTTTGGCTCTTCTTGTGTGATTAGGTTCGCATTTTCGTCCACCTTTTTTTCGGACCAACAGTCTTTTGCGAAGTGCCCGAACTTGCCGCAATTGTAGCACTCAACGCTCGGTCGATTCGAGCGACCACCTCGCCATTGAGCTCGACCTCGTCCTCTCCAATTTTGATTGCTCGTTTGTCGTTGTTCCGGATTGTATCCTCGTCCTCGGCCTGAATTTTGGCCGAAACCTCGTCCTCGTTGACCTCGTCCTCGACCTCGGCCGTGATGCGTATATAGCGCCTTGTCATCTTTCAACGATAATTTCGTCTGTAGAGCCTCATCCAGCGATTCCTGCTTCTTCTTTTTCTTCCGTTGCTCGTGAGCTTCGAGCGAACCGGAGAGTTCATCGACCGTCATTTCTTCGAGATTTTTGGATTCCTCGATTGCACATACCACGTTCTCGTACTCGTCCGTCAGAGAGCGGAGAATTTTCTCGACGACTCGGGATTCCGCTAGTGCCTCGCCATTTCTTTTCAACTGGTTTGAGATGGTTTGTACTCTCGTTATATAATCGGACACGCCTTCGCCGTTCTTCATTCTCGTCATTTCGAATTCACCACGAAGAGTTTGCAGCCGTACTTGTTTTACTCGGTCGGCGCCTTTGTATGCTATCTCCAGTTTTTCCCATGCTTCCTTCGCTTTCTTTACGTCATTGATTTTTTCGAAGTCGGCATCGTCTAGGCCGTTGTATATGATGCTGAGCGCAGCGCTATTTAATTGTCGAGAATCTTCCAACGCCTTCAGCTGGGCCGGCGTGTACTCGTCCGTTTTATCGGGTTCGGTGTACCCATCTTTAACGATATTCCATACGCCTTGCGAGCCGAGCAGCGCTTTCATCCGAATACTCCAATTATCATAATTGGATTTTGTGAGGCGAGGAACGGGCATGTTGCCGAATGACATGGCTCTGATACCAATTTGTTGTTTTATTTAAAAATATCAGATCGAACGAAGAGGGTAATATGAGCAATATTTGGGTGTGAGAGTTCTGTACTGATTTCTAAATAAATGATATGAGGACAACAGTGCCTTTCTTGCTCTCTATTTGTCACGTACAGATAATATTTTTACTCACACACACTATAGCTCATGCAAGAAGAGAGAATGAGAGAGACTTCTCAAAACTATTATTTTTTCTCACTCAATGAACCACAACAACGTACTATGCTAATTTATAATGATACTACAAGACAAATGGAGGGAAGAGTCAACCAAATTATTTTCCTTCATCAGATCTTCTTGGCAGATTTTTCCTTCATGCGCATGTATTTTTTTTGTTTTCTTCCTTGAGATTTTCTTCATTGTAGTATTCTTCAAAGATTTTTTTTACGGCTTCCAGATGCTATTTTTATTTTTTTATTTTTATTTTGAGCTTATTCAACATACACTATCCTGCACTTTCAAAATACAGCAAAGATCCTCAAAACAGATTACTTTGGCATCAATGGTCGACTCCAACTTAACCTCTGCTCCCTCAAAACAAATTTCGTCGACATCGGTCCTAGACTCCAACTCAACCTCAGCCCTCATACGATATAATTCCACAATATCGTTAAGATCTGGAGATTTGAATATCTGAACTTTGAATGTTGCTGATTTTTCTTCTTCATCAATTATCACACTTCCCACGCCTAACTTTCCACCCGCAATACCCAAAATGCCATTTACTTCCATTCCACTTACAGTTTTACTTAAGAAAGTACCTGGCTCGAGACTATATTCATGAGAGTATTCTTGTCTTTCCAATAGATGGAACCATCCAAGTAGATTCCCGAGGACCAATCAAAGAATCTATTGTTTAGCTCTGATAAACGCAACGTATGAGGCACGGTGACACCTTTGGTGTAATGGTAAAGGGTCAACGGTCTTGAAGAAGGGCTTTGATCTCTTGCGACAAACACGAAGTCGAATACAGAAGACGGAAAGTCTTTGTCATATGCAAAGGCAAGAACGCCGCCTGAGAAAGGAGTGGTAACACTATCATCTTCAAGAAACACGTCGTACCACCCTTCGTACTGTGGATTGGTCACTGAGAAGCTGTTGATCTCCATGGACTTGAAAGCTATCAGCCCATTGGAGGACGACTGGAGACGGAGATTGTACTCATACATTGAAAGCTGTTGGTTAACGATATTAAGTTTAAAAACAGTCAAAGAAAACCGATTGTTAAAGTTTAGATAGAGAAAAGTACATACTTGGGAAGAAACTCTATCACCATCAGTCTTTTAGAAAAGTGAAATGAACTTCATCTTGCGATTGATGAAAAATAATTGTTCATATAAAGATTCGTCCAAACAAATTGGAATTTTGACCCCTCTATTGTCAATTTCTAAGTGATCAATGATTTTGTCATTGTTGAAATCGATTATGTCATTTGTTGCCAGTTTCTAAGTGATCCAGTTGTCATTGTTGGAATCCAGGATTTTTTTTCCGTTTACTGTTAGAGAACAGTCACTGCAAAATGTGGTTGTTACTGCAAAATGCATTTGCGTTTGGGGTTGACTGTTGGAGATGGTCAGCATCTCCAATTGTATTGCAAAACGCGAACACAAACGCAAAAATGCAGTAAAACTGCTCCAACAGTACTGCAATGCAAACGTTTATAGATATTTGAGCTGAAAGTTGTGGCCGAGCCCGTGAGCCGGCCCAAGAAACCCAGGCTCGTGTTCAGTTTTCAAAACCAAAAACCTAATCGGGCCTATTCGGCTCGACCAGTCAGGGCGGCGGTGGATCCTCAGGCTGCTGGTGAACGTTGGCTGGCGCGGGAGGGTTTTGAAGGGCGACGGTTGGCTCATCAGGCTGCTCGTGAACAGTGGCCAACTATGTTTGTTGGTTGGTGGAATTGACAATGATTAGCAAAGCATGTTATAAACATAATGATAGAATGTATAAACGGAATTGAATCACCTGATAATCATTACCCATTTTGATATCAAAAGACACAAAACGTATATGAAATGTTTTGATCGGCGCTTATATAGAAGCAAAGCTACTAGTTAGTTATAATAGCAGCTGTTTGACAGTTTTAAGTGAAATTCTCCACCAATGAAACAAATTCTTATTTTATGGGCTAAATCAGCGGCCACAAACAATTAGATGTGAATTAAATAAACTAGTCATTGATCATGAGAAATTGCAGTTTAAAACAGTGACTCCTGAAATACAGTCACATGGAATGTCGTCGTTAGTTTTATATTTCTTTCCCAAAATCGATTTAACTCCTCCACCTTTGGAATTGTAGTGCTGAAGATATATGCCATTTCTTATACGCTCCGCCCACACAAGGTCAAAACGGGGCGTCGACCCACGCATCGCCAGTACTGCTCGGACATGAACATCAGTTCTCTTTTCTCGAATTTTAGGTGCTTTATCGTCTTTAACGTATTCTGGTGAGCGGTTGAAGAAGCAAAAACTCGTTGGATCGCCGTCTGCCGGCGAGAGTAACACCAGCCGTGATGTTTGGCGTTTGAGCTGACAATGAAGAACATCCTCTAATATGCATCATTCCAAAAAAAAGAATAATAAATTTGTGCATGCATACCGATAAATCTTTGAAAATTGAATAAAGTAAATAAAATTCCTATTTAAAAAGTAATAACGAAAGAAAGTTACTGCCTAATAAACCATTCTCACGTTCATGACCTCATAGAAAATAAACATAATAATAGAAAGTTGAACGTGTTGACATGATATTTATTAGCCATTTTGTTTATTAACCATTTTGGTATGCAAAAGTAAAAAATGTTTTCGAAATATTTTTCGTTTAGGAAAATTATTAAGTTACTAATTAGTTATAATAGCAGTTGATAATAGTATGTTTAAAAGTTGGGTAACGCTATTAAGTTCAAAATTAGTCAAATGAAACCGATTGTTAAAGCTTAGATAGAGAAAAATACACACTTGGGAAGAAACTCTATCACCTTCAAAGTCTCTTAGGAAAGTGAAATGAACTTCATCTTGAGAATATTGATGAAAAAAATATCCATATAAAGATTCATCCAAACAAATTGGAATTTTGACCCCTTTATTGTCAATTTCTAAGTGATCAATGATTTTGTTATTGTTGAAACCAATTTTGTCATTTGCTGCCAGTTTCTAAGTGATCCAGGATTTGTCATTGTTGGAATCCAGGATTTCTTTGTTTTTCGATTGACTGTTGGAGAAACCGTCACTGCAAAATGTGGTTGTTACTGCAAAATGCGTTTGCTTTTGCGGTTGACTGTTGGAGATGGTCAGCATCTCCGATAGTATTGCAAAACGCAAAAAACGCAAAAATGCAGTAAAACTGCTCCAACAGTACTGCAAACGTTTGCAAAATATTTTTTTTAAGAGTATCTCCAATCGATACCCAAAAACTCAAAATATATACTAAAAGTTCTCCAACCTACATCAAACGTCGGATAAGGTGGAGGACCACCTTTGGTGTAATGGACAAGCGTCACGGGACTTGGCTATCACCTCTTGCAACAAATACGACATCCAATGAAGAATAGGGATCGTCTTTGTCATGTTTAAAGGCCACAATACCTCCTGAGAAACGAGTGCTAACAGGGGGATTACGATCTGTGGCTTGACCACTGCAATGCAGTTGTTCGTCACTGACTTAAAAGCTACTAAGCCATCCAAAGAGGATTGAAGTCGGAGGTCGTACTCGTACGTTGATCTCTCAAGGCCCTCAATTACAATGTTGCCGCAGGCCGGGCCCGACGAGACCAGTCGTGGTGGCACGCCGAAAAACTATACGCAGAAAGTCTGAACGGCGAGGGAATACCAAAACAAAATACGTCAAATATATGTATTAAGAACATGCACAGATTTCAATGAAGTGCAGCATGAATAAACCTATAAAATGAATGAAGCCACATAATCATCAATTGAGCTAACAGATATAGCGAAAGCCGCAAAATAATCAATGATCGATTGAGCTAAGCAGCATAATCATCAATTGAGCTAACAATACGACGAAAGCGGCAAAATAATCATAATCAAGTGAGCTAACAATAAAACGAAAGAAGCAACAGAGATACGATGAACAATTGATAAAATACTAAACCAAACACAGCAGCAAAAAGAGTCGACCAATAGATGCCTCAAACAAAAATGCAACAGCAAAAGAGAAAGAGAGACCAATAGATTCATGAAACAAAAACGCAGCGATGTCGATAACACAGAAATGGTAATCAATCGATGAAACGCAGCGACGAACATGTTGCCTCTGTGGTGGTGGCACAAGTCCAAGCTGCTCATAAACGGTTTTTTCATCATCAAGGCCAAGATCCTCATCCATGTCCTCGAGCAGAAGGTGCTGTAAAGAAAATAAACCTGCAGTTAGGAAACAGAGGGAAAATGGAGGAGCTTATGAAATACAATGGTGGAGAAGAGAGTTTGGAAAATGGAGGGAAGTGAGCTAACTGATTGGAGAATTCAGAATGGTGCCAAAACAAAACAACGGATAGGCTTCTATTTAAGTGATTTAAACATAAACACGAATAATTGATATTTTTTAATATCTTAAAATTTTCCATGTTGAAGACGTACATTTGATTGAATGTGAATGTCGTGTATTTTCCACAGCTACCTTTATAAATTTATTTCTGATGGAGTATATGGCGGAATACTTGATGGTAGAAAGTTATATATACGCCAATGGGGTAAGGAACCGTGCCTTTCGTCGTAATCTATATTGAATGGGACAATAACTTTCCAATTTGTTCAGATATGTTCTGCTCATTAGAAGACCATCCAAGATCATCGGTCAGCATCAGAATCTTACATCAGTATTAAATGGCCTACTCAAGCGGCTGGGGGACAAGAGCCTCAACTTGCACGAGGATAGACTCGATCGTGACTGCAATGTTGCTGTTCGTCATCGACTTAAAAGCTACTAGCCTTCCGAAGAGGATTGAAGTCGGAGGTCGTACTCGTACGTTGAAATCTCAAGGCCCTCAGGTACAATGTCGTCGCCGGCCGGCCCCGACGAGACCTGCCGTGGTGGCGCGCCGAAGAACTGACGCAAAAAGTCTGCAAGCGAATACCAAACCAAAATACGTCAAACATATGTACTAATGCACGGATTTCAATGAAGTGCAGCATGAATAAACCTATATCTCACCGTCGTCTTCTTCTCGGTATTAGCTGTCTTCTTTTCAATTGTCGCCAAAAAGTCTGATTTCAAATTGATTTGATTTGTTGATATAAAGAACAGTTGCCTTTCTTTTATTTTGAGCTGGATAGCGATTTTATTTTTCAAAAAATCATACTCCCCCTCCGTCCCAGCAACGATATCACATAAGTTGATGGGCACGCAAATTAAGGTGGCATTATCATAATAATATAGTCCAATGAAAAGGTAAAAAAGTGTATATTTTGGACACGTCTTTTAAGAATATTTAATATTATTATATTGATTGTTTGTAATAGTTTTTTTGTTAAATAAGGAAAGGTGATAAAATTATTGGGACGCCTGAAATGGAAAAGTGTGATAAAATTAGCAGGACCGATGGAGTAGCTAATTCAGTTAGAAGCAACCGTTCAATTCCACTCACTGGGCCTAAAGTGTCCACAGGCCCATCTAATATCAATCGAAAGTAAAATAACCATACTCACTGGGCCTAAATTGTCCACAGGCCCATCTAAAACCAATTGCTAAAATAATTCCCATCTAAACTTACAGACCTGACATCTTTTAATTTTTTTTAAAGAAAATAGGCTGATACATTGCATTTGGAATGAAATTTTGGAATACCTTATTTAACACGCGACTAGAATCAAAGCGTTTTTATTGTATTTTTTTCATTTTCCTTTTGGCATTAGGCTGATTTATAAATGGATTTTGGAAAAGCATATACACATACAAGACCATCTTACATTTCGTTGTATTAAAAAATTATCGTGTACTACACCATCGAAGTCTCTAGCAACATTCATGTTACCCTATGCCACAATCCACATATCACGGACTGTTTTGATAAAAATATGTAACTATGAAAAATTCATGAAAATTAGCTATATTAGACGACTCCAACTTAACCTCTGCTCCCTCAAAACAAATTTCGTCGACATCGGTCCTAGACTCCAACTCAACCTCAGCCCTCATACGATATAATTCCACAATATCGTTAAGATCTGGAGATTTGAATATCTGAACTTTGAATGTTGCTGATTTTTCTTCATCAATTATCACACTTCCCACGCCTAACTTTCCACCCGCAATACCCAAAATGCCATTTACTTCCATTCCACTTACAGTTTTACTTAAGAAAGTACCTGGCTCGAGACTATATTTCATGAGAGTATTCTTGTCTTTCCAATAGATGGAACCATCCAAGTAGATTCCCGAGGACCAATCAAAGAATCTATTGTTTAGCTCTGATAAACGCAACGTATGAGGCACGGTGACACCTTTGGTGTAATGGTAAAGGGTCAACGGTCTTGAAGAAGGGCTTTGATCTCTTGCAACAAACACGAAGTCGAATGCAGAAGACGGAAAGTCTTTGTCATATGCAAAGGCAAGAACGCCGCCTGAGAAAGGAGTGGTAACACTATCATCTTCAAGAAACACGTCGTACCACCCTTCGTACTGTGGATTGGTCACTGAGAAGCTGTTGATCTCCATGGACTTGAAAGCTATCAGCCCATTGGAGGACGACTGGAGACGGAGATTGTACTCATACATTGACCTTTCAAGTTCCTCAGATGTATTGTCGCCGGCCGGACCCGACGAGACCAGCCGTGGTGGCGCATCGAAAAACTGAACGAAAAAAGCCTGAAATGGCGAGCGAGTAACAAAACAAATGTTATGAAAATGCACAGATTTCAATGTACTGGCGCAGCATGAATAGAATCTTGATCTCACCGTCGTCTTATTGTCAGTGGTTGCCATTTTTTCGTCTAAACTCTGATTTGATGTTGATTTGATTTGTTTGTACATAAAAACTGTTGACTTGCTTTTTATAGAGCTCGCTAATCGCTAGGCGCTAGCGGTTTCGCTTTTTAAAAAAATCGTCAGCTATTAGTTTGTCAGTTAGAAGCAACCGTTCAGCACAGCAGTGTCCATCTAAATGGGCCTACATCGTCAGCAGGCCCATCTAATATCAATCAAAAGTAAAATAATTTCCATACTCATTGGGCCTAAATTGGAAAGAGGCCCATCTAATATTAATTGAAAGTAAAATAATTCCCATATGTTAGATAAACTTACGTACCGACATCTTTCATTTTTGTAAAGAAAATTTGTAGATTGCCATGACGCATAGCAGGCTGATACATACATTGCATTTGGGGTAAAAATTTGGATGCCTCATTTAAAACCCGACTATAATAAAAGCTTTTATGGTATTTTTTTAATTTCCTTATGGTCATTAGGCTGATTTATATGTCATTGTTTTAAACTTTTTTTTTCTACAAAAAATTACAGAATTACTTTACGTGCATGCATATGGTGTTCCAAGATTTGATAGGATTGGGCATAGATTCGGATGAGAATAATAAATGGATTTTGGTATAGCATATACACATACAAAGACATTTTAAATTTCATAAAAAATTATCGTGTTCTACACAATCGAAGACCCTAACAGAACTCAAAGCATAATTCATGTTACCAACTGCGAAGATGCCTCTGAATCATTCTATATTATTATAATTACCAAAAAAATAACCCTATACCACCGACTGTTGAGAAAATCATATATCAATTAAAACTTCATGAAAATTAGCTTACATTAGACGACTCCAAAAATACAGTGTCTATGTCTAGTTTGGAACTTGGAAGAGGTTGTCGCCGAGCGGATGAAATCGTCTGTCTCTGAGGGGCGACAGAGGCAAGATGCGTTCCAATTGCCCTATCAATCAATAATGATATAATATACTAATACTTATAACGTTTATGATGAACTGTGAAATGTCACCGCGCATTATTGTCGTTCACGTGGATATAAATTGTTTATAATATCACACACAAATCTTTATAGTATTTATACGGGGTTTCCAATTAATGTACAAATACGAGTAATTTATTTCATATTATATATTAGCCCACTGTAGTGCTGTAAGAAAAACTTTATTCTGTAACATATATTTGACCACTGTAACCGCACAATAAGAAAAAGAAAACTAGATTTTTATTTGGTTTATTACCATATATAGCTGAAAACCCTAAAAATAAAATTTTACGATATGTTACCTAGTTACCTTGGAGCTTGGATGCGAGAAATTCCCTAACCAAGTGGTTCATTATGGTCCAATCTCTCTCTCTCTCTCTCTCTCTCTCTCTCTCTCTCTATATATATATATATATATATATATATATATATGTTAGGATCGGTTTACGCGTTTAGAGGGGGGTGAATAAACGCTTGACGTCTTTTTTATTGGAACTCACTTCAGAAGATCAAGAAATCTTGCATGCAACAGATGGAGTTCGAGTTCACTGATTCCAAGCACTCTGCTAAGTAAGCGTTGGGCATTTTGTGAAGAAGATACATCACTTATAAAGACGTCGCTCCTCCAGACGTTTCTTACTGTCCTGATTTGGGGATTTCGCTATTTCTCGCCAATTTAGGGATTTGGCCCATCTTGGGCCCAACTAAGCATTTGGCGCGTAGTTTAAATATTCCGCTTTCTTCTTCGTTGTTAGTTAGCTCGATCATTTTCTACTCTGTACTGTAACAGAAAACTCTCTGAGTATAAGCCTTGAGATTCTTCTCCGTGGATGTAAGATTCAATTGAGAATCTGAACCACGTTAAACACCGCGTTCATCTTCTTCTGTTCATCGTTCAATTTCTTACGATTTTACATGGTATCAGGGAATCCTGTTGCGCAGTGAATTACATCAAGAAGCGGAATAGCTTTGGTCAATCGACATGGCAGAAAACGTTTCGTCCACAGGGGACATCCCAGCATCGTCAAGCCACAACGCCACCGTGCTCATCAACGATCCCTATTTCTTGAACAACAATGATAACTCGGGACAATTGTTAGTCCATGAGCAATTAAACGGTGACAATTATGCGACTTGGAGCCGAGCTATGATAATTGCCCTAATTGGAAGAAACAAAGAGGGTTTTGTGAATGGTGAGTTGAAGCCGCCGATTGCAGATCCACAGAACTCAGTTGCATCTCAGAATCAATTGACAGCGTGGAAAAGAAATAACAACGTCGTGATTTCGTGGATAATCAATGCTGTCACGAAGGATATCTCTGCTAGCATACTTTACAGCACCACAGCAAGAGAGGTTTGGGTGGATCTTCAGGAAAGATTCGGGCAAACGAATAAACCGAGGATTCTACAGCTCAAAAGGGAATTGATTAACCTCACGCAGGGCACTAGCTCGATTGCAGCATATTATACCAGACTGAAAACGCTGTGGGACGAATTGTCCAACTATAGGCCGATCTGTTCTTGTACTTGTGGAGGGCTCAAGGATCTGAAGACTTACCAGGAAGAGGATTATGTCCTCACCTTCTTGATGGGATTAAATGATACATTCTCCCAAGTCAGAGGGCAGATCTTGTTAATGGATCCTTTGCCGCCAATTAACAAAGTGTTTTCATTACTTGTCCAAGAAGAAAAACAAAGGTCCATGACGCCAGCATTAATCAGCAATGGGGATGATCAGATTAATAGCATGGCGATGATGACAATCAAGAATGATCAAGATCAACCTAGGAGGACTTTCTACAATCAGAAAAGGGATGTTGCTAGGCCAATATGCACCCATTGTAATAAGAAGGGCCACACTGTGGATACATGCTATCAGATACATGGATATCCCCCGGGTTTCAAGCAGTATCAGAGGCCTAAGGTAGCAAGGATGAACGCAATTCAGATGGATAGTGCCAAGAAAGGAATTCAGCAGAATCCACTGTTAAGCTCAGGTGTTCTCCCTGCTAAAGACTCACTGGTCAGCCTGCAAATGACTCCCTTTCAGCTACAGAGTCTGAAAGCTCTATTCAATCAACCAGCTGAGAGCATGGAATCTGATGCTGATAGGTCTGGGCAGTCAACAGACAGGATGACAGGTATCTGTTTCACTTTCAATTTACCTGAATTTACTAGCTCGAAAGTTTGGTTGGTGGATTCGGGGGCAACAAGACATGTGTGTGGTAATCTAAACTTGCTTTCTGACTTACATGACATAGAAGAATCACGTGTAATCCTACCAGATAACTCAGTTATTAAAGTCACTAAAGCGGGGACTTATGCTGTTAACAGACACATTATTTTGACTGATGTGCTAGCTGTCCCTCAGTTTCATTTTAATCTGTTGTCAGTGAGTTATTTAGTGGATAGGATAAATTGTAAGTTCCTTTTTGGAGTTAATGGTTTTGAGGTGCAGGACCATTCACGGCAAACGATTGGCAAGGGTAAGAAAGTTGGAGGTTTATACACTTTGCAAGCAGACACATTTTCTGATAAGAGCAGCACTGCTTTTCTTAATAAACTGTCCCATGACCTATGGCATAAACGGCTAGGGCACCCATCAGACAAAGTCCTTGACTTGCTTAGATTCTCTGTTAAACCTTTAGATGAGAGTTATTGTAAAATCTGCCCTATAGCGAAGCAGAAAAGAAGTGCTTTCCCAAATGATAATAAAACATCTTGTTCCCCTTTTGATCTGTTGCATTGTGACATTTGGGGCCCGTTCCATGTTGCTTCTCATTTAGGTCATCGATATTTCATTACTTTGGTAGATGATTTTTCAAGATTTACCTGGTTGTTTATGATTAAACAGAAATCAGAAGTCCGGGCAGTACTGCCTCATTTCATAGCATTCGTTGAAACACACTTTAAGCAGAAAATTAAGGTACTTAGGACAGATAATGGGAAAGAATTCGACATGACCGAGCTGTTTAGGAAGAAGGGAATCCTACATCATCTCTCATGTGTTCATACCCCTCAACAAAACTCAATTGTCGAAAGAAAACACCAGCACCTCTTAAATGTGGCAAGATCACTTTATTTTATGTCTGGTGTTCCTATCACTCTATGGTCAGAGTGTGTGTTGACAGCCACTTATCTGATCAACAGAACACCCTCTGTTAATTTGCATAATAAGAGTCCATATGAGCTTTTATATCAAAGGCCCGTGGACTATCACATGCTACGTGTGTTTGGCTCGTTGTGTTTTTGTTCCACCATTGCTGCAGGTAGGAAGAAGTTTGATCCACGTGCTAGAGAGTGTGTGTTTCTTGGCTACCCACATGGGATGAAAGGGTACAAAGTCATGGATTTGGAAACGAGGGAGATCTTTGTTTCCAGAGATACCAGCTTCAGGGAGAATGATTTTCCATTCAAGGCTCAGCCTTCTCAGTTTGCATCAGAGGATCCTTTTGGTACATGTGTTCTGCCGAGGCCATTGGATCTCAATCCACCCACAGAGCAAGAAGCCACTCAACAGAACCATCATGAGAACACCTCAGCAGACTTGGAAGACTCCCACACAGACAATTCAGAAGACTCAGAAGGGGCTGTTGCAGAGAATTCAGACAATGCAGTAGATACTTCATAAGGCCAACTAGTTCAGACTGGACAGAGAAGGTCAGGAAGGCAATCTAAGAGACCAGAGTATCTTAGGGACTATCATTGCAATAATCTGAATGGTAGAAAGGACCTATACCCCATTTCTGAGGTACTTTCTTACCAACTTTTCTCAAGTCAGTATCAGAATTTCATTAACAGCCTCTCAGTGGCCAAGGAGCCGAGGAGCTTTGCTCAGGCCTCGCATTCTGAGGAGTGGGTGCAGGCTATGAACGAGGAGTTTAAAGCGCTCGAAGAGAACAATACCTGGACACTGCAACCACTGCCTGAGGGTAAGACAGCGATAGGGTGTCGTTGGGTATACAAATTGAAGCATAACTCAGATGGGCATGTAGAAAAATATAAGGCACGATTGGTGGCAAAGGGGTACGATCAACGAGAAGGGGTTGATTATATCGACACATTTGCACCCGTCGCAAAATCCAACACCATCAAGATAGTTCTTTCACTCGCAGCGAAGTTTGATTGGGCATTGATACAGTTAGATGTCAATAATGCGTTCTTAAACGGTGACTTAGCCGAGGAGGTCTACATGGACCTTCCACCGGGATATTACGGCTCACATGACAGAGTAGGATCTAAAAGGATGGTTTGTAGGCTCCACAAGTCCATCTATGGCCTCAAGCAAGCTTCCCGGCAGTGGAATAGAAAGTTTACCGAGGCAGTAAAAGGTTTTGGCTTTCATCAAACTCACTCAGATCATACCTTATTCATACGGGGTCATGGAGACAGAATGGTGGTGCTTTTGGTCTATGTGGACGATATTATACTAGCTGGGCCCTCACTTGCTGCGATTCAGGAAGTAAAAGATTTCTTGAGGACCAGTTTCAGAATTCGAGACCTAGGGGAGCTGAGGTACTTTCTTGGAATAGAGGTGGCTCGAAGCAAAAGTGGTATATATATTAACCAAAGACAGTACACCATTCAGCTGTTGGAGGACACAGGATACCTCAGCTCCAAGCCTTTGACAACTCCCATGGATCCATCAGAGAAGCTCACTGAATCAGATGGCGAATTGTTGGAGGAACCATTCAGGTACAGAAGACTGATTGGTAGACTACTTTATCTGACATTTACTCGCCCGGATATTGCCTTTTCTGTACACAAGCTTAGCCAATATATCTCAGCTCCGAGGACAGGGCATTTGATGGCAGTCCATCACTTGCTCAGATACTTAAAAGCGTCCCCGGGGCAAGGCATTCTGTTAAGACCTGGAATGGATCTGCACCTGACTGGTTTCTCCGATGCTGATTGGGGTTCTTGTAAAGATACTCGAAAGTCAGTCACGGGCTATTGCACCTTTTTGGGAGGAGCTCTAATTACCTGGAAGGCGAAGAAGCAGCCTACCGTCTCAAGATCATCTACGGAGGCTGAATATAGAGCATTAGGTGCCACAGTAGCAGAACTTCTGTGGATCAGACAGCTGCTCACTGAGCTGGGGATGAATTTGCTTCACACGCCCGTGGTTTACTGCGACAACCTCTCGGCCCTCAAACTTGCCTCGAATCCAAAGTTCCACGAGCGTTCGAAGCACATTGAAATGGATTGTCACTTTGTCCGTGACCACGTGGCGAAGGGAAATATCAAACTGCTCCCAGTAAAATCAGAAGATCAACTTGCAGATCTTCTCACTAAACCCCTTACAGGACCTTTATTACAACGGTTTTTGGCCAAGATGTCTGTCATCAATCTATGCCATCCATCTTGCGGGGGGGTATTGGAACTCACTTCAGAAGATCAAGAAATCTTGCATGCAACAGATGGAGTTCGAGTTCACTGATTCCAAGCACTCTGCTAAGTAAGCGTTGGGCATTTTGTGAAGAAGATACATCACTTATAAAGACGTCGCTCCTCCAGACGTTTCTTACTGTCCTGATTTGGGGATTTCGCTATTTCTCGCCAATTTAGGGATTTGGCCCATCTTGGGCCCAACTAAGCATTTGGCGCGTAGTTTAAATATTCCGCTTTCTTCTTCGTTGTTAGTTAGCTCGATCATTTTCTACTCTGTACTGTAACAGAAAACTCTCTGAGTATAAGCCTTGAGATTCTTCTCCGTGGATGTAAGATTCAATTGAGAATCTGAACCACGTTAAACACCGCGTTCATCTTCTTCTGTTCATCGTTCAATTTCTTACGATTTTACATTTTGGTAGTTAACCGGTTAGGGCTAATACCAGTGCTTGATTTTTCTCTGTGTGTTATTTGCGGAAGCTTGAAGGTCGGTTATGAATTAAAACCGATAAACAGTGTGAAGTGTTAGTGTGTGTGAACAAGGATACCAGTTTGTTTCTGGAAGTTCGGAGTTAAATCTCCTACGTCTCCCCTTCTTCCTCGCGAGGAAGGTTCACTAGACTTCAGTTATACACTCACAGTACAACCTACCCGGCTGCCCTCAGCCTTATCTAGTGAATCCCTAGGCAGTCGTAAAATACAATCCACCTACTTCAACAGCTTTTTGCAGTCCGTCGGAAAAACAATAACTCACTTACTTAACCTAACCGGTTATCGTACAGTGAGGACAACACTTTCTAATTACTTGCTTTGTTTTTTAATCTCGTCTATTTGATTTCTCGTGTTTGTGTTGTTATCTTCTTCAGTGTTTCTTCTATGATATATATACTTGTTCGTTGATGAAGAAGACCGTTGTGAAATGGCTCCAAGTGCTGGACTGTGCATTAAATGCACATTTCCCAAAATGGGTAACGTTTGTAATCTTGTACCTAATATCCAGTCTTATGTCCTTCTAACTAAGTCTTTTGCACACACGCGATCTGCTGACTGGCATCCGGTCTTTTAGTCTTCTTCTAACCGGTATACTTAATCAAGTTTGGACAATTTCCTTCTGACTGATATCCGGTCTTTTAGTCTTCTTCTAACCGGTATACTTAATCAAGTTTGGACAATTTCCTTCTGACTGATATCCGGTCTTTTAGTCTTCTTCTAACCGGTATACTTAATCAAGTTTGGACAATCACCAAAACTGTTTAATCTGAATTCTTGATTCACGATTCCTAACAATTTCCCCCTTTTTGGTGATTGTCAAAACTCAACGAAATAGAAAGGTATTTATTATATCAAAGGAAATTTGATACATAAACTACCGATCTATTACAACCGTTGTTGGCCTATCTATTCCTTAGATATGCTATACTTCTTCGATCTTCCGATTGATGGCATCGTCCGGTCTCTCTGGTACGTCCCGGTCTGCCTTCTGCTTCGCCTTAGTGCTGCAGTAGCTCCATCTGCCCTTTCTCCTCAACTAGCAGCACTCTTCTTCCCACAGCTTTTCACAACCGATATCATAGATACACTGCACTTCTTTGATCTTCCGGTTGTTGGCATCCATCCCAGTTTTCTCTGGTACTTTCGGTCTGCCTGCTGCTTCGTTCAGTACTGCCATCTTCCCTTTCGCCTCAACTGGCATTGGGCAGTACTCTTCTTCCCCCTTTTTGACAATCACTTGTCCGGTATGAGGGAAGGTAGTCATTGTGCAAGAGAGCCATCATTACAGTTGTTCTCTCCTTCTGAAGCACAATGAGACCGGTAGCTCTGTAACTGCGCTCAGCTTTGACAAGACGCTTCAAGGTCTGAAGAAATCTTCTCCTGAGCCGTGCAGTCTTGGCAGCTCTTACGAGCTCCGGTTATCCCCTGAACTCACGCCTGGAGTCGAGTTCCTTGGGGAGTCGGATGTTGCGTCGAGGTGGGTGTCCGCTTGTTGGCACCTCTGAAAGCGCAACGAATCCAATAGGAGCCGGTATCCGGGTATACGCCTGGCATGGCATTTAATCTCGGGTAACCGGTTCCCTTTTCCAGTCCCGTTCCTTGATGAATTCTCGACCCGTCTTTTCGAGAGGCTGGTAGGAGCGGTAAGATATCCCACGGCTTCTCAACCGCTCGACTACTACGCCGTCTCTTGGTGGGTCGATGGTCTACAAGGGACTGGTGGGGCGCCATCTTCTCCTTTGGGTCCTTGTAGTGCCATGATGGATCGCCCGGTGCGCGGCATCTTTTGTTCAGCTCTATGTGGGAAGCTGAGGACTGGGTACATCTTTTCCAACTCGTCCAATCCTCAGAGAGCATCCCAGAGCTCTCCTTCTGTGCCGTCGGACTTGTTTTAGAAAGCCTGCTAGTCCAAAGCAGCGTCTTTGTAGTTTCGTTTGACCGCCACAAGGTCTTTGAATGCCCTAATGGGTGGATCTGCATCCAGTTTGTTGTAGATACCGCCTTGAGGTGATTAGATAAGAAAACTGGACTTGGACTTGTTAAACTTTTTCTGGTTGTGAGGCTTATCCTGACTGAGGGTGGTGGATGTTTCGGTGGTTTAGGCATTTTGAGCTTAATTGATGTTGAGTGACTGGGAATTTGAAGAAGGTCGTGAGGTCTTTAAATAGCCGAAGAATTCCTGTCGATTTGTGTCACGGGTGCACAGTATTCTAGACCATGCTTATCTTCTTTTCAGTGCGTCGGAACTTTATGTCTTGTCCGGTGACAGAGATTCGTTGATGACATGACTATTCACCTTCTCAAATAACCTGCAAGTTTCAAGGCCAGCTGTACTAGACCCAATAATATGTGCATTGATGAGGCACAGTTATCAAAGTGGCTCGGTTTTTATCTGCCCAGTAGGGTATCATATGTTTATCCATTGGTCAGTCATGGATAGTTCCGGTTTCAGAATGGCTTTAAGATAACTCAGATACTTAGACAAAGAGTAGGTTTTGCTTTGGGACACGGTCTGGTGTAGTTGTGCGTAGTTCAATCGGTTTGTCATTCCCATACCCAGTCTCTTCTTTCTGATTGCACTACCTTCGACTATCCTCACCGGTTTGACAGCCTTGGTACTTCCGCTACTTTGCCTCTTAAAGTTGCAACTTTCGTCCTTAGTCTCCAATAAAAGAACTTGCTTGTTGAACCATGTTTGTTTACTTCCTGACAGATTTTGCTTCTTTTAGGATCTGAGACTACATTCAGTCATTCAGTCTGCTGAGAAACAGTCTCCATGTAGAGCCTCCTGATGCCATTTGTCTGGAACTGTGATTATTTCCTAAGCTGATTGTCCTTTATGTACTTGAGTTCCAAGAGCTGGGTGAATCTTCCATGCATTCCCTGTACTGCACCTTCTGTAGATGATTTCATCTTCAGAGAGTATTTCAACCTTGTATGGTTGTATTTTTGAGCGTTTTCCCTTAGTTGTCTTTCTCCGGTATGAACTGCCGGTTTTGAAGAAAACTTCCGAACTTAGTTGATCTCAAGACTGATTCAGTTTCTCCTGGTGAGTTCCCCCTTAGTTTGTATTTCCAACAGTTACTCCGATCAGTCGCCAGGCTGATTTGATCGTCCCTTGAAAGCTGTTTGGTTTTCTGAGAGTTATTTCTTCCTTCCACTTGAAGCGTTCCCCCTCAGTTGACTCCTTTAGGTGCAAACTGCTTGTGATACACTGCCCCGGTTTCTTTTAGATAGATATCACGGTTTTTGAAACCGATTGGCTCCTATATTGCTTGGTTTTCCCAGTTCGGAACTTCCTTTCTGGGGTCTTGTCGGATTGCTATTGCTTTGTTATTTTGATCATCTATTGTGCTCTTGCCAAACATCCGATTCCCTTTCTTTGCTGTTTTTACCTAAACTTGCCAGCAGATAGGTGACTCACAGCACATGCTATGGTCCTCAAATCATAACATTAGTGCAAGGCTTAGAAAGGACATTGCAAAACATCCGATTCCCTTTCTTCTATGATATATATACTTGTTCGTTGATGAAGAAGACCGTTGTGAAATGGCTCCAAGTGCTGGACTGTGCATTAAATGCACATTTCCCAAAATGGGTACTGTCCGGTCTAGGCAGCAGTTTATACTGTCTCGTTTGCTTTTTCCACTTTAAGCTTGGCTTGACTTCGACATGACTCCCCATGGCAGCCTTGCATTAAAGATTTCATCAGAGGTTTTCATTATCCCGCCTTGAGTAAACTTGAATCTTTGCACACGTGGCACGTTTGGAAACAGAACTCCGGTCTTGGCACTTATCGGTCCGATATCTGAGTTCTGGTCTTTGCTCATGGCAGGTCCGGTATATATGTATTTCGGTTTTAGGCACGTTTGTAATCTTGTACCTAATATCCAGTCTTATGTCCTTCTAACTAATATCCGGTCTTTTGCACACACGCGATCTGCTGACTGGCATCCGGTCTTTTAGTCTTCTTCTAACCGGTATACTTAATCAAGTTTGGACAATTTCCTTCTGACTGATATCCGGTCTTTTAGTCTTCTTCTAACCGGTATACTTAATCAAGTTTGAACAATCACCAAAACTATTTAATCTGAATTCTTGATTCACGATTCCTAACAACATATATATATTATAGTTAGATAAAGATTATTGATCAAATTACTGCTTTTAGATATAGATTTGCCTGATCTGACTCGATCATGAGTTCAAGATCTTTTAACAAATTCAGTAGCTACAGACATTTATTAATTAAATAAATCACGCACATTAGTGCCGCTTTTCAACATAAAAGCAGGCAGGAGTAAAACGGCTTGATCATATTACCATATATTTGATAATATGCCAAGAATGTAAGACAACGAAAGGTAAAAAAAAACACCCTCGTTCGTCTTTAATATACAACACCATCACGAGGCCATTTCATCAAAAGAGAATAATAATGAAATTGACGGACAGAGAGACAGCAAATTAATAACTATCCGAGCATCAAGAGAACCAACTCTTATTATCGTAAGACAGAAAAAAAAAATCATCATATATATCAACTATATGAGTCAAATAATGCTGGCACAGATTTGTGGGGGGCATCCGTCGCGGTGGTCTGACAATTATACCCTCTACCAGCCGCCGGAAAATAACAACCACCACTAGCAGCCGCCGGAAACCCTACTCCGGCGGCCGGCGGCTTATTATTAACCGCCGCTCGTTCCAGCGACTTTAGTTGATCTTTCAAGAACTTAACATAATGAATGGCTTCGTCCAACATAGAAGCAGTGTCCATTTTAGTACCACCTGGTACCATCCTCTGAAGAATCCTTATCCTCTCACTAATCCTCTCCCTCCTATGACGCGCCGCCACGCTCTGAGGATCCGTCGATATCTTCACATTCCGGCGCTTCGGCGGTTTAACTGATTCTGGGTCGATGTATATGGGCTGCATAGCTGCTATGCGAAATATCATCTCTCTCATGGCAGCCATTGACGTCGTCGATGTTGAGGACGACGTTCTTGGACGACGACTCTCTTCAAGTGATGGGGTTGTTGTTGGGTTATTATTGTGATTATTATTGCAGGAAAATGGCGGCATCGTAGTAGGTGTGGGGTAGTGGTTGAACGTCATAGGTTGATTATTATGGCAGTCAACAAAGTTGCTGTTAATAGGTAAGAGATGATGATGACGACGGTAACTGTTGGCAAATTCTTCGACTGAATAGTAGCTTATGTGATCTGAGAAATTAGGAGGAAGCTTTTCCATGTGCATGAGCATCATATCCATCTGATCATCCATAACTTTGGATAAAATAGATGATTCTATACAACAAAGTGATTAATATATATTTATATGTGCGTGTGTGTGTAAATAGGGTTTTTTTTCGAGGTATGGAAGGATGAGAAGATAAGAGAAACAAATGAGCAGAGTATAGTAGATATACTGAGAGTTGTATCAGAAAGAGTTCAGAGCTTAGCTTCTACAGCAGAAGTAGTGGTGAAGCACTGTTGTATTAGGTTTTGGAAAGGAGATGGAGATATATATAATAAAGTGACTTCATTATATATTATTTTATGTTTTGATAATGTTTTCATGGGAGCATTATATGATCATATCATGCCATTTATCACAAAAGTTAGGTGGGCTTTATTTTCTTTTTCTTTGTTTTAATAAAATATCTTCTAAACTTTTGCTCAATGTCAGATTTTCTGTCGGGTAGTGCGGGGTGTATTACAATTTTACAATTGTATTTTTATTTTTGCAATTGATGTAAGAGAAAAAAGAATAGTTTCGCATGATATTATTTTATTTATATTAATTAACAGTCGAACAAATTTAATGTATTTTGGAGTTGGACTTCCGTGACGCTTTCAATTTGTTATTTTACGCGTATCTAATATTTTATATGATTATAATTGATTTGGATCATGGATTTATCTACCAACCAACTGCTCCCGGTTTAGCCATAAGTGTTTTTGGGTTGTTCTATATGGTTATTATTTAATTTAGTACAATATAGAATGTTAATATCAGATTTTATTGAATCTTAAATTAAAGAGCCTAAAGCCCCCACTCACATGACAGGTGTCAGAACACTGCATAGAGTCTTGCCGTCGTGTACACCCGTGACGGTGATTTTATTAAGGGGATTTTGGAGAAAAATACCTAGTCCAATGTTTAACTTATAAATCAGTCCCTAACGGAATTGCTTTGTGAATAGCTACTGCCACTAGGCAAAAAGTTAATTTCCACTCCCTCACGTTAAATAATAATAATAATAATATCCTTTGGCTTTTTCTAATAAAAATAACAATAAGAAAAAACAAAATTGGGTGTAAAACGTAACAGTAGAAAACACTAGTAAGAAACCTTAACGAGGGGGACGATGGAGGTCTGATGGATGATATTTCCGGCGATGCACGGCCTTTCCGAGAGCGAAAGAGAGGTTATGGAGCCGGGCTTATTTTGTATTTAGAGGAAGAGAGCACGAGAGAGATTGATAAAGAGAGATCTATAAAAAGAAGAGAAATACGCGGGGCGGAGGGGGGCTATGAGCGAAATCATCCTCTCGTATACGTCTGTGGCCATATGGATCTTCGTCTTCCTCACTGTCATCGTGTACAACAAGTTCATACTCAATCAAAAGAGGTACAGTACGCTATCACAGCTCGCTTGATTCACATCACATGTTTGTTTGCTCCTCGCTTGTTTAGCTACTCGTTGTTGTCTTCAAGGTCGTGGATCCAATGACCAGATCTCTACCTCAAATTTGTGGATCTGATCAGCCGATTGTATTCCCTATCATTATGGTTGCGGATGTGTAGTCCATCAGAATGATATTCAGGGAGACTTTTAGCTAAGAAACGATGGTAATAAGGTCTCAATCTCCATTGAGATGGGAATCGTAGCTACAGCGAGGTGTTTTTCAATACATGGAGTCTGATTCTCGAATTGGGTGTTGTTGCCTTCGAGGCCTCAAGGCTTGTTATGATTCAGGTGTTGCTTTTTCTCAGGCTATCACGGTGAATTCTATTACTTCTCTCGATTATGTTGCTTTATTGTCTTCTTTGTGGCATGGGGTTCTCGTGGAGTTCCCAATTCATAACGAGAACTCGAGCTTTCATTTCAATTACGTGGTTTTCGGACAAATTCGTTATGTGTGCTCGCCTTGAACCTTGTCATGTTCTTTTTTGTAGCAAAGAGTTCTTCTTTGACAATGAATATTGATACGCATTTGCTTTCTTGGGCGGCACATATTATAATCAGCACTCGAAGCTGCATGCACTCAAGGCCAAAGAGGCCAAGAAGAAAGCTCAGCCAACAGAAGCTGGGAGATTGTTGGGGAAAGAGTAATGTTGACAAAGAAAAATGAATCTCAAGATCGATCGATCGTTTTCTTTGTACAACCTTTGTTCTGTTGTATTTGCGCTTGAGGATCTAATTTATGATACTCATTAGTTCCATTTACTTGTGTATTTTATGGTCATGTTATCTAATCGCATTTGGATTTTCACAAATACACTTCCTACTGTGATTTTCATCGTTCATTGTTGACTCAGTAGTTTTTTTCTACTTGCCCTACATTTAAAAGTACAATATATAAGAAGTACTCGAATTATGGACTAAAGTACCTAAATAGGGATAGGAAGTACTTAAATATTGGCCTTAAGTACCGAAATTTGGTCTTAAAATACCTGAAGGTGAAAGCGAGTGATCTATAACAAATATAAGTATTTTGGTCTTAAAGTAGGTATTTTCAGTCTCGATTTAGGTATTTTGTAGCTGAATTCGAGTATTTGGCCTTATATGAAGGTGAAGTTGCTAGAATGATGATCAATGTCCTTATTATGCAAATTGTCTTGTGTATATGGTCGAGTTATAAAAGTCTAAAATGATGTTTTTTGATCAACATCTTACATATTAATGACATTACTCATCATCAACAACATAAAATGAGCTTTCTAGCAACTTCACCTTCGTTCAAGGTCAAATACTTGAATTCAGCAACAAAATACCTAAATTGAGACTAAAAGTACCTAATTCAAGGCAGAAAATACTGATTTTTATGCATAAACTACTTGCTTATATGGTCGAGTTATCTAAGTCTAAAATGATGATTTTAAATCAACATCTTACATATTAAGGACATTACTCATCATCAACAACATAAAATGAGCTTTCTAGCAACTTCACATTCGTTCAAGGCCAAATACTTGAATTCAGCAATAAAATACCTAAATTTTGACTAAAAGTACCTAATTTAAGACCGAAAATACTGATTTTTATGCATAAAATACTTGCTTATATGGTCGAGTTATCTAAGTCTAAAATGATGATTTTAAATCAACATCTTACATATTAAGGACATTACTCATCATCAACAACATAAAATGAGCTTTCTAGCAACTTCACCTTCGTTCAAGGCCAAATACTTGAATTCAGCAATAAAATACCTAAATTTTGACTAAAAGTACCTAATTTAAGACAGAAAATACTGATTTTTATGCATAAAATACTTGCTTATATGGTCGAGTTATCTAAGTCTAAAATGATGATTTTAAATCAACATCTTACATATTAAGGACATTACTCATCATCAACAACATAAAATGAGCTTTCTAGCAACTTCACCTTCGTTCAAGGCCAAATACTTGAATTCAGCAATAAAATACCTAAATTTTGACTAAAAGTACCTAATTTAAGACAGAAAATACTGATTTTTTTTTATGCATAAAATACTTGCTTATATGGTCGAGTTATCTAAGTCTAAAATGATGATTTTAAATCAACATCTTACATATTAAGGACATTACTCATCATCAACAACATAAAATGAGCTTTCTAGCAACTTCACCTTCGTTCAAGGCCAAATACTTGAATTCAGCAATAAAATACCTAAATTTTGACTAAAAGTACCTAATTTAAGACCGAAAATACTGATTTTTATGCATAAAATACTTGCTTATATGGTCGAGTTATCTAAGTCTAAAATGATGATTTTAAATCAACATCTTACATATTAAGGACATTACTCATCATCAACAACATAAAATGAGCTTTCTAGCAACTTCACATTCGTTCAAGGCCAAATACTTGAATTCAGCAATAAAATACCTAAATTTTGACTAAAACAACTTAATTTAAGACAGAAAATACTGATTTTTTTTTATGCATAAAATACTTGCTTATATGGCCGAGTTATCTAAGTCTAAAATGATGATTTTAAATCAACATCTTACATATTAAGGACATTACTCATCATCAACAACATAAAATGAGCTTTCTAGCAACTTCACCTTCGTTCAAGGTCAAATACTTGAATTCAGCAACAAGATACCTAAATTGAGACTAAAAGTACCTAATTTTTATGTATAAAATACTTGTGTATATAGTCGAGTTATCTAAGTCCAAAATGATGGTTACATCACACATTATTTTCATTGTTCATCACCAACATGCAAAATACTTCGTTCTCGCAACTCACCTTTAATCCAAGAGAAGTACTCAAATTTTGGGATAAAATACCTAAATCGAGTCTTAACATACCTAATTTAGGAAAGAAAATACCTTATTTGGGGCAATAAATACACGCAGATAGTAGCGTGACATCTATGATTTTAGTCTTAAATGATTCGTCGCTATCCGCACGTATTTTTTGCACAAATATTGGTACTTTATGTCTAAAAGTAAGTATCTTTCACTCGATTTCATGTATTTTATTGACGACTTCAAGGATTTGATTTTATATGAAGATGAAGTTAGAAGGGAAGTTGTTTATGGTTTTGGTGATGACCATGTTCTTATTACATTAGATATGTGCTTAAAATCTATGATTTTAGTTTTAAATGATTCGTCACTATACACACGTATTTTTTGCACAAATATTGGTACTTTAGGTCTAAAATTAAGTACTTTTCACTCGATTTCAGGTATTTTATTGACAAAATCAAGTATTTGATTTTATATGAAGGTGAAGTTGCAAGAAAAGCTTAGGCTTAGCGGATGCATGTTCTTAAACCTCTGTACAATCCCGTGAATTGAATCAAAATTGTATCATATTATCTAAATTAACGAAACAAATCACACACATCATGTTTTAGACAAATACACAAATCTGAACATCATTCGTGCACATTTGCTTAAAACGTCTCTTGTTAAACTTCTTCTAACATCTGCATCGATCTTTAAAGAACCGGCTACGACGTTGTCGAGGACATACTCCATACTTTGTCAGCTGTTTTTCAACTCGAGTTAATTTGATCTTTGAAGCTCGGCAAGAGAAATGACGTGAACTAAAATCAGCTGTAAAACTTTTATCTCTTCAATGAACACAAACCGAGCTTCACTGAGACTTATGCACCTTCAAGCTTCGCGATTTACCATACTCGCATGACACTTTTTAATCATCAGAAAACCACAACTCATTTGCCGAGCCACATAAATACAAATCTGATTGACATTTATCTAACGACAGATGAACAAAAGTAGGGAAAAATATATCTAACCTTACCGCAGCTCCGGAAATTCGGTGGTTGGAGACTTGGAGGCAGCTTTTGGTGTTCAGAATAGACGATTGAGAAGCGCGCAGAGGCGAACTATGAGTTCATCTTCATGGAGAATGGTTTTTTGTTTAGCCATCATATGATCAATAGTTTGTGCCCACATCGTACTGTATAGATTGGCGAAAATGAACGTAAAACTTTTCAGCCCAAGCAAAGAGTTTTAAAGGAGATTCAAGCAAGAGAAACTTACCCTTTTCTAGATGCCACGCAGAGCAAAAGCATCGAGCAACTCTTGCAATCAAAAAAAGAAATACCCAATATTACCTCACGTAATCTAGCAACACCTTCAGACATTAAAAAACATCCGCTCGTGATCAGCGTCATTAATCGATTATCTTCTGTCCGCGGGTGCGAGGTGAGGGATCCCATCGACGATCGGATACGAAATCCTAATCGAATCGCTGATCAGCAAATTGGTTTTCCCACAGTATTGCAGCGGCTCCTTCGATAGCGGGCGTACGAGCACCCTGCGAAAAAGCTGTTTATCTCCGCGCCGGCGCATTTTAGCAGTGTTGCCTCTGACCATGGTCTTCTTCTTCCATTGTTTTCTTCAATGTGGTTTCCTCTGCAACGTCTTACTAGAATCACTTTATTTTTCTTCATTTTATTCAGAAAAGAAAAGGGGTAGTATAGTAATTTGGAGATGAGGGAGTTAAAATAATTTTTTTGCCTAATGGCAGTATCTAATCACAAAACAAAATTAGTAGGGACTGATCCCTAAGTTCAATCGTCAAATAGGTATTTAACTCTAAAAAACCCTTTTATTAATTTCCATCTAGAAATATAACGTGAAAAATTGTGTGCATTTTCCCAATTAATTTATTATTTGATGAGCAACAACAGATTAAGAAGGGTTTATTTGAAAGGGTGATTTGAAGTTAATATAGTTATCAAGAAGGATAAGTTATGGGAAGTCCTGACGACCGTTGAGCTCTTTAGTCTTTGTATTGTAATAATAAATACTACAATTTGGCACACATTACAAGGTGGATCAGATTATCTAGCATGGCCAACGACCTAAATCTATATGCCATTTAAAAGGGGTCATATATTTTATATTATTTAAGAGAATCATGAATTAGTGAATATTGTTCTTCTCAACTGCAAGAAATCGTTCTTTTCTTTTATTTTTCAAGGGAATGAGACACGAGGAAAAGGGTCATGTTCTCTGCTGCAAATGCAATGAGTTGATAATCCACAATGTGGGAGATTTAAAAAATTCCTTATTCGCATAATACACAATCATGCTCGTACACATTATATGTATATACTAGTATTTCCTTGCACACCCGACGTGTGTGCTATGTAATTACGATATTTAATAAAGAAATCATAATACTAAAAATAGAAGGACAAATTTGGGAATACGAAAATATTGTGTTAGTGGGTGGTTACACTAATTTATATTATTATTTTATTAATTAATGAGAAATCTATAGACCAAATCAATTTCGAATTGACAGTTTGTATCCCACCCTCATCATTTAATATTTATATATAGTATAGATATAGATAGAGTAATGTTATGGTGATCACCTTGTGTGAGTACCTTTGTGAGCACCAACCACATCAACGCGCCAAATCAGCATACAATGGGATTTTGCATTGATCTATAACCTACACATGGGAATAGTGAACCCGTCGGGGGTTGATTTGGCATGTTGGCATGGCACAAAAAAAATGTCATACAACAGGTGCTCACGCAGGGTGAGCGCCGTAACATTTCTTTATATAGATATATATTAATTATTAGTGCTCGTTTGGTCCGTATGTTTATATTTAGGAGAGTTTTAAATTAGTATGATTTATATAAAACAAATTAAACGGTATAAAATAAAATGTGTAGTTAGTAGGTTTAAATAAACACATGTGAGGGGTGTATTTATTTAAACCCGATGCATGGGTTTAAAGTAGGATTATATAAACCATAGTTTATTTATATCTATGCTAAACCACACTTAAAAAAGCTAAACCCCTTAACCAAAACAAACTCGCGAGACTCCTGAAAAAGTCGTTACATGGATGTGGATCTTGAATGCACTAATAATTTTCTACGTAAGAATATAATTTAATTTATTTAATTATCAGGAAAATATAGAGAATAGTATTTTGATTTTCTTGGCCATCACCCACAGGCCACAACTGTCACAACTAAGCCCAATAGTATCCGAACCTGACCCAAGTTAAGGACCAACAAGGGCCTAAAACAGTTAATCAATTGGACTAAGATGGAGAAATTATAAAATTAGGTCACTAAGTAACATGTTTTCGTTTTTGGGTCACTATGTTTGGTAATTGCAAAAGTAGGTCATTAACTTTTCATGAAAAACATTTTTGGGTCATGTTTTCAATTTTAGGTCACTAAAAATATATTTTTTCGATTTTGGGTCACTAAATTTACATTTTTTTCAAGTTTGGGTCACTCATTGGTACTGTTATAAACATAGTGACCCAAAATCGAAAATTATATTCTTAGTGACCTAAAATTGAAAACATGACCCAAAATTGTTTTCACATGAAGAGTTAGTGACCTACTTTTGCAATTATCAAACATAGTGACACAAAAACGAAAACTTGTATACTTGGTGACCTAATTTTATAATTTTGCCAATCAAGAATGTATACGATATTTAATAAATCCAATTGCAAATGAGCCATAACCAAATATTGTTCTTGGGTCAATGTTTATCTATACGAGCGTATGGTGATAAAAAGTGAAAATTTGGTTGTCAATTTACTAATTATATTTTTTTAACATTGCATAATTACAATTAAAAAAACTCATTAAACTATGTAACCTAAACATCATAATAACTATCTCATTCTATTTTTAAGTATTTATTAAAACCGTCCACTTCTAGTTAACTTTTTCTTTATTACAGACACAGTGTGCTAATGGGAAAAAATGGACTACACACCCTTAACTCTTTAATATATCAGGAAAATTTGACTACGTGAACTAATGTTCGAATTGTGATTAGTATAACAAGCACATCTTTCGTTATGCAGTTTAAAATTTAAGATTAGGATAATATAATTTTAAACTCCCATCTCCCACACAATTTAATTGTCTTTAGGGGCTCCTCAATGTGCTAGCTTGACATGCTGAATAAAGACCAATAAAAACAACGGCTGCTTTTAAAAATTATATATATATAATATATATATATATATATATGTTTCAATGAAAAAAAAACAAAATTTTCATTTTATCACTTATTTAATGTCAATATAAGCGACTCCCGCTTCATATACGGAGAAGATAATGATCTCATGAACTCCCTCAACTAGGATATGTAGTAAAAAATCATTCAACTCCATTTTCAATTTTCTTGGGTTTAAACAATTTGATTTTACCGTGATCGTTGGATGAGCGTGCGAAGAAGATCGATGTATAATGCCTTAATTTGATATAAGCGTGTGAAATCATACCAATTGCCAGGGAAGCAAATACTAGTAAATAGTAATGGATAAATTGTTAATTTTCGATCCTTTAGTTTTGAAAATTATACATTTACCCCTATTCTTATCGTACTCAGATGAAATTAGGCTTAGACATTTTAATCGGAGTAAACGAAAATATCAAAACAAAAACAAAAACAAAAAGCAAAGAAAATTCCAAAAACGGGAAATTCCTAAATATGATGAGTACAAGCGGCGGAGCTGACAACGTCGCCGCTTCCGGCGACAATTCGAAGTCAGCCGCAACGGCGGAAGGTGTCAACCAATTAACCCACGTCGCGTGGCAGCGATATCAGCACCTTCTCGATCAATCGACGCCGTTGGTTCTATACCGTTGGATCTTCTTCGCCGTGATTGTGTTCGTGTACGCGCTTCGTGTGTATGTGGTAGAGGGTTATTACGTAATCACGTACGCCCTGGGGATTTACATCCTCCAGCTACTAATTGCTTTCCTTTCGCCGCAAGTGGATCCCGAATTCAACGCGGTCTCCGAAGATAGCCCCACGCTCCCCACGCGCTCGTCGGATGAATTCAGACCGTTTGTTCGTCGATTGCCTGAGTTTAAATTCTGGTTAGATATCGATTTCTCCACTCTTACGTCTTGGTTCTGCTCTTGAAAGTGATTCGTTTTGGAGGTATTTTTGGGTAGGGGACAACGTATGAGATATTCTGAAATTTTCCCGTATAAAGCCTGTATCTTGGATTGAGCTCAGTCAGATTAATTATGAGAACTAACTGAATTGCTTTGTTTGTAGATGTTGAATATCATCACCTGAACATCGAAGGGAAACAGTTTTTCCAGATTGGGATATTCAGTGATGTCACTAAAAACCTCTGAGTTTGATTAAGATTTACTGTGTGCCATTTATTTCGGGCTAATGAATGCGTGTAGTTTCTTGTGAATAAGCATCACCGTTGATGATTCTGAGGCTTGTTTAACAATTTAGCTAATAAGTAACAGAATTTTAGTTTCATTGTATTAGTTTAAAGTTGGGTTGATGTTTTTGTGTAGTCTGTTCTTGTTGATTTAGAAAACTTATGTAAGAGCTAAATTATTTTGCTGCTCATTATTTCAGGCATTCTCTTACAAAGGCATTTTGCATTGCCTTTGTGCTCACGTTCTTCAGTGCCTTCGATGTACCTGTGTTTTGGCCTATTCTTCTGTTCTACTGGATTATTTTGTTCATTTCTACTATGAAGAGGCAGATAATGCATATGATTAAATATAAATACGTACCTTTTACATTTGGAAAGCAGGTATTTTTCACAATTCTCTGCACTATATACATATGTGTGTGTGTGTGTGTCTGTTGCATTTCACTTTTGACACTCATTGCATCTCCCTTTTTCCTCAGCGTTATGGAAAGAAAGCTGTTCCTGCTGATGAGACCGACAACTGAAGACCTTAATATTTCAGGTCAGATTGGAGCCTTTAGAATTTCTTAAGAAATGCTTGCAAGTTATATGAAATGATCAAATTTCATCTGACAAATTTGTATCCATTGTGTTATGTTTCGTGCATAGACCATCAATCAAATATGTTCTTCACTAGCTACCTTTTCTATATTCGGTCTTAATATTCTCGAACTGTGTTATTAGCCTCCATATTATTATCCGTCGGAGGAGGTGTGTAGTTGACCCTGTTACAATAGCTTACCATTGACTGTATGATGCTTAAGTTGTTTTCACTTACTGCTTTTGGTTATTTTTGGTATTTGATCTGTTGTTGGCATTGCAAGTGTTCAAGTGAAAAATGCTGATGCATGTTCGCACAATAGAACGGTGCATTCAAATTTGCTATTAGTGAGGTAAAAAGGTTTAACCATCACAACGTTTCATTACAAATGATTGATTGTATGCTTATACATGAATAAGATTTGTCTGATTGGTTCCTCTAAATCGAAATCTCGAAGGCCATTTGCTTGACCCAACTCTGTTCAATAGAAGCAATTCCTTTCTGTTCTGCAGTTTTGTTCTTCCATTCCCACTTTATATTTAAAATCGTCAATTTTCAAGAACTGCTGTTTCTGCCTTGATACCCAAAAGTCTCAATCGGCTTCCCTAGAACTAGATTCA
This sequence comes from Craterostigma plantagineum, assembly GCA_027422505.1. Classification (NCBI taxonomy): domain Eukaryota; kingdom Viridiplantae; phylum Streptophyta; class Magnoliopsida; order Lamiales; family Linderniaceae; genus Craterostigma; species Craterostigma plantagineum. Next base: position 24,661,676 of record JAPQWV010000003.1, on the reverse strand, counting down.
TCGCCTTAACTACCATTTTCAAAGTCGCGTTTTGTCGTTTTGAATAAGCATAAGGAAGATATCAGAACTCATAAAGACAACAGTAATTGTCAAAAGTCCATATATAGCATGACCATCTTAAGTTACAGCTTGCAATTGCATGGGTTCCAGAATAAAGTAGAAAAGCCCATTATTTGATCTGATGGTTCAGAGAGAAGTATCCATATGATCCGTTTATTACAATCCTTCGCCCAAATACTATATGAGTAGACTAAACTTTGGAAATTGTCTTAATTATTCTTGCAGTTGCCACTTGCCAGTGGAATGGCCTGCCATTTACAAATATTTTGATTTTTAAATTGTGTTGTATGGAAGGAAATATCGAAGTTCATTTGATGGGCATCCCAAAGATTCAATAGTCATTTCATTTTCATTCCCTTTCATTTCCCAGTTATATAGTCCAGTGAAATCTTGAAAAAAAGGGCTTATAGTGACTTCCATCACCATGCATTGCGTGCGGCGGAATAACCAATAAACCATAACATTGCTATAATCAGGTTCGAAGGCGACGTCATACCTTAAACTATATATATGCATACTTCGTTATCTATTCTTATTTTTGACAATATAAACTGTCCGACTCATTTTTAGCATTCATCGCCAGAACAGCAATGCCCCGCTCAAACAACATGTTATTATTTATTTATATTCTTACTACGTAGACCGCAGGCCGAGTCTCGAGTCTTAACTGGGGTCACTATAAATAACGCACGCAGTAGTGTAAGATTCAACTTCCAACAACACACAAAGCATAGCAAGAAAATGACTGAGGATACGATCAAAGCCTATCTTCTTCTCTACATCTTCACACTATGCGCTTTTCTCCTCGCCAACGAAGGCGCAGCAGAAGATAGGTCGAGTTACATCGTCCACATGGACAAGTCCCAAATGCCCAAAGCCTTCGCCAGCCACCGCCATTGGTACTCCCACGCCATCAACTCCCTCAAGTCCTCGTCCACGTCCCAAACCCACCCGTCCTTGATCTACGCCTACGACTCGGCCCTCCACGGCTTCAGCGCGGTCCTGTCTAAAACCGAGCTCCAAGCACTCAAAAAACTCCCGGGATTCGTCTCGGCCTACCCCGACCGAACCGTCACCCTCGACACGACCCACACCTTCGAGTTCCTCTCCCTCAACCCCGACTCCGGCCTATGGCCCGCCTCCCAATACGGAAAGGACGTCGTCATAGGGATGGTCGACTCCGGCGTATGGCCCGAAAACCCGAGCTTCAAAGACGACGGGATGCCCGACGTCCCACCCGGCTGGGCCGGCAAGTGCCAGGCCGGCCAGGACTTCAACGCCACTCAGTGCAACAAAAAGCTCATAGCCGTCCAGTACTTCAACAAGGGAGTCGTAGCCGGAAACCCAAACGCCACCATCTCCATGAACTCGGGCCGAGACACCTACGGTCACGGGACCCACACGTCGTCCACTGCTGCGGGCAACTACGTCGAGGACGCCTCCTGCCTCGGGTACGCCCGCGGGACCGCCCGAGGGATCGCCCCTCGGGCGAGGATCTCCGCGTACAAGGTGGCTTGGGACGAGGGGCGGTACGCCTCCGACGTGCTGGCAGGCCTCGACCAGGCCGTGGCCGACGGGGTGGACGTGATTTCGATCTCCATGGGCTTCGACGACGTTCCCCTCTACCAAGACCCCATCGCCATAGCCTCCTTTGCAGCCATGGAGAAGGGCATCTTCGTCTCCGCCTCGGCGGGGAACGACGGGGACTACGGGACGCTGCACAACGGAATCCCTTGGGCTCTTACCGTCTCGGCCGGCACGCTCGACCGCTCGTTCGGCGGGATTCTGACGCTGGGAAACGGGATGAACGTCGTCGGCTACAGCACGTTCCCCGCGGCCGCCCTCGTGGACGACGTGCCGCTGGTCTACGACCCGAAGACGGTGTCCGCGTGCGACTCGGCGGGTCTGTCTAACCTCACGACGGGCGGGATCATACTGTGCGACGCGGGCGGCTCGATCTACGATCAGATGGACGCGCTGTCGAGCTCGTCGGCCGACGCCGGAATCTTCGTCGCCGACGACACGTCTAGCTTCGAATTCAGCGACTTTTCGTACCCGAGCGTCGTGATCAGCAGCGCCGACGCCGAGGCCGTAGTAAATTACGTCGGGTCGAGCGACAATCCGTTCGCCAGCATCAGGTTCCAGCGGACTTTCTTCGGGGCGAGGCGGGCCCCGTTGGTGGCTTCCTACAGCTCGAGGGGGCCCGCGATGAGCTTCCCGAGCGTGTCGAAGCCCGACGTCATGGCGCCCGGCGACGCCGTGTTCGCCTCTTGGATCCCGAACAAGGCGAAAGTGGCTTACGTCGGGGGGAACGTCGTCCTGACCAGCGATTTCGTCCCGGCCTCGGGCACGTCCATGGCCTGCCCGCACGCCGCGGGAGTCGCCGCGCTGCTCAAAGCGGCCCGGCCCGAGTGGGGGCCCGCCGCCATTCGCTCCGCCATGATGACGACCGCCGACTACTTGGACAACACTTTTAACTACATAGCGGACCCCGTCACCAACGGGACGGCAGCTTCGCCCCTGGCCATGGGTTCGGGCCAGGTCGACCCGAACCGGGCACTCGACCCGGGCCTCGTCTACGACTTGACGGCTCAGGACTACGTGAACCTCATGTGCTCGACGAACTACACGGAGGATCAGATAGCCACCATCACGAGGAGGAGCTACGACTGCTCGAATGCAACCTCCGATTTAAACTACCCGTCATTCATCGTTCTGTACGATGCTGAAGTGAAGGGAGTTGTTGTTAGGGAATTCGAGAGGACTCTGACGAACGTCGGGGATGATTCGAGCTCTTACCAAGTTCAGGTGATGGCGCCGCCGAGCGCGATGAACGTTACTGTTTGCCCGTCGACCTTGGTGTTCGGCGAGAAGTATGAGAAGCAGAGGTATAAGCTCACCGTACAGTACGATGTGGAGAGCGCATCGTCGACTGGTGATATTGAATTTGGGGCGATCGTTTGGGTTGAGGACAATGGGAAGCACTCTGTTAGGAGCCCTATCGTCGTCACCCCTTCCATGGCAATGTTGGGCATAGGTTCTCAGCTCATATTAGCAGCAGATTTAGAACGAACGAACGAATAAAAGCGCCGGCTTTCTTTCTTCTTTTTTTCCCAATTACGACGTCCTCGGTGTAATGTCATGATATAATGTTTCAGCTTTGATATTGGTGGTAAAGTAACAACAGAACAGACCAACAGTTTAACTTTGAGCAAGAAGGTTCACAGTGTAAGAACGAGGCCTGCATCTAGCGGTCAAAGGCTGAATCTTCGAGGTTGTAATGCCAGTAATCTCGCTAACGTCAATATCTTCGTCGCCTTCTTTTTCCCAATCGAAGCATTGTATCAGCGTTCCCAAAGCAATTGCCATGGCGCACATCGCCAAGCCCTCGCCCGGACAAGCTCTTCTCCCCCGTCCGAATGGAAAGAAGTTGAACTTCGAATCGTTATTCAGTTTCCCGTTTCCTTCGAAATCACGAAACCTCTCGGGCTTAAAGCATTCGGGCTTGTCCCAAAACTTCGAATCACGGTGAATGGCCCACGCGTTTACCAAGAGCATCGTTCCCCGAGGGACGAAATAACCGCCCACCGTGCAATCGGATGATGACTCGTGGGGCATGAGCAAAGGGGCGGGAGGATGAAGCCTCAGCGTTTCGTAGATTATGCACTGCAGATAGGGAAGTTGGCTCAAGTCTGATTCGTTGATGACACGATTTTCCTGCACAAGATGGTCTATCTCGACTTGGGCTTGTCTTAAAACGTGTGGATTTTGCAGTAGGCGCGTGAACGCCCATTGCAGCGTACTAACGCTTGTGTCCGAACCGCCTTGAACGAGAACCTGTAAGAAGGAATTTGAATTTGGCTGAGATTGAGAGAGATGAAGCAAAGAAATATAAAAATATTGCTACTTTCTGATGAGTTGAGTTCAATTCAAGCAGCAAATTACCAGGAGAAGATTCTTTATCATGTCATCTGTGTAATAATCTGGCTCTGCCTTTTGCATATCCAGCAACAGTTCGATCAACATCTTGTTCCCTTTGGCTGAGTCAACGCCGCCGTATGGATAATCACTTTCAATTTTATTCCTATACTCTTCAATTACATCTTGTATAAGCCTGTCCCTTTTCGCCTGTATGCTCACGAACTTCTCCTCAGTGTCTCTAAAACGGCCGAACCATCTCATAAAAGGAAGAAAATTAACAACGTTAGCATCAGGCGTCAGCTTCGCAGTCTCGTCCAATACGTCTCTGAAAGTCCGCGATTCTTCGGAGTCCTCAAAGTTCTCGCCGAAGTACCTTTTCCCAAAGACCATCCTAGTCAAGACATTGAAAGTGAAACCAAATAGGGCTTCTTGCAAGTTCACGACTCTGTAACCCTCTTCAGCTGAGAGTTTTCGAACGAGGGCGTTAATCTCATCGCATCGTACTTGCGAAAGCCTCTGTATTCTGTTCGTAGATAAAAGATCTAAGGCTGCGATCCTACGAAGATTTCTCCAGTGCTCGCCATATGGGCTCCAAGCTAGGCTCGTGTAGTTGTATCCGAAGTACTTGCCATTGATGAGTAGAGGACGATTGGCGAAGACTACGTCGTTTGTGGTCAGGCATTCTTGGGCAAGCGAAGGAGACGAAACGACAAGAACCGGCCGTGAACCGAACCGAAAGTAGAGAACCGGGCCGTGCCGTTTGGAAATTTCGGACAGGGTTTTGTGGAAGGGCTTTCGAAGGAGGTAAAGGTGGCCGATGAAAGGTATGTAAGGAAAAGGGCATGGCGGGAGATTCTTGAGCTTGCGAACGATGGGCGCGGCGGCGATGGAGAGGATGATTGAGAGGAGAAGAGTAAGGGACAAGTACAGTGGCGTCTCCATGAGATCTGAAGAAATTATTTCAAGATAATAAAAGTGGCTTGAGTTGAGTATTGATTTTTACAGTAGCTTTGAAATAGAGTCAACGACGTTAGTTTAGTTGCACTAGGTTTTATTGTAAAGATGCTCCTCATTGTTTAATATTTTCTGAACTAATCATATAGAGACAAAGACAGCATTTTGCCAGAACTTGATTGGGTACTAAATTTCAGATGCCCTTGCCCACAGTTCTGATAGTTTCTTTGGAATTTTTTTTTCAAACAATTTTTTATACGTTGAAAGTGTATTAAGTTTCATGAATTAATATAAAGAATTTTATTTGACGATCTATTTTATTATGGTTTGGATTATGATAGGCTTAGTTGACCCCATATTTTTTACACACACCCAAAAAAAAAGACGATTAAGATCTATTTGGAGCTGTTTGCCAAAATAACGACATAGGTAAAAAAGAATTGCGTAAATACTTGTAAAGATTATTAAAAATATTAAGTAGCAGTTGCCGCTTGATTTATTCTGGTCAAAGATTTAATCCCTCCTAGAAAATCGTTATCCTCCTATTTTTAAGTTTTTTTTATAAGAAACTTACTTATCTTTATTTAAATCATAATTACTTGTATTCAAACTTTACATAGAAATCTCGTAATATTACCACCTTTTTCACTCCATCCTATATACCATAAAACCCATCCAGCATTAAACCCCCCCATTACTCATCCAAAGAAACACATTCACGCACTATATCGTAACGGCAAATGGACGCAGAAGACTCTCGAAATCCCTCTTCTCCACTGGAGATTTCAACACGAAACCGTCGATGCGATGATGTCGGAGGATCCTCGCTTGAATCAGTTTTCAAAGGGCTGTCGCTGTGCCATGATTCTCAAATCCATTTCACAACGCCGTCGTCTCGAGCCCTCCCTGATACCCATTTCGGCGGCGAAGAAATCCACACGGACGTTCCCCCACCGGCGGCGGGGCTAAAACCCATGGATTCTCTCTGGGCCAATCAGGTTCAGAGCGGTACTGTGGATTACAATGGCTATCTCAATGCGCCTTGCGGGCGTCCGTACAACATCGATATGCTAAGTTATTTTGTGGGCTCCCATGAACCGAGCTTATCTAAAGGGTTTACGACGGCGAACCAACAAAGAATGGATTTTTTTGGTGTTGGCGGCGGTGGTGCGAGCAAAACCTTGAGCAGTCGCGGGTTGTTGTATAATAATAACTTGCATGAAAGGAATTCATTTGCAAGGGGGACGAACGGTCATGCTCCGAGCGGGGATAATCGCATTCACGGGGATGGTTTGGATTTTATTGCGCAGCAGATAAGTATCGGATCATTGAGGGGAAGAATAGTGAGTTTGGCTCAAGATGCAGTTTACAGCGATGTTTTGAAGAATAAACTGGAGGAGGGTTTGAGTGCTTCAGAGATTCAGATGATTGTCAGTGAGGTGTTGGGTAGTTTGAATTATTTACTCAAGAATCGTATTGGATCCCAGTTTATGGAGAAGCTTTTCTTGGCGTGTAACGAGTATCAAATGACTGTGATTGTACTGGCGCTTACAGCAGAGCCCTATAAGCTGATTCAGACATGTCTCGACTCGTCTGGGTATGATTCTTAACGGATTTTGATTGCTTAGTATTGGGATTCTTTTTAACGTATGATCATCCTCGTTTTGTGATTATTTCAGGTCAACAACAGTCCAAGTAATGTTGAAATGTCTTACTCAGCCGATGCAAATTCTGCTTATGACCTCAGTTTTCACTCATGGTGCTGTTGCATTGGCCAATGATCCCCACGGCTGTCAAGTCCTACAATACTGTATTAAAAACTTCAATCCTGAATATAATATGGTGAGCAATCATGATCTTGATCTGCATATACCTGAGAAGTATAGAGTAGTATAGTATTTACTCGATGTTGGCGTGGTATATACTTGTTTTCACTCGATGTTTGATGCTGTTACAATTTGTGCTTAAAGAAACTCTTCTAAGTTAGCTTTAGTTCCTCTGGGCTGGATTCAAAACAGTCTCTGCCTAGAGGTAATGTTTTTGCGATTAAACTAGTGCCTTCTCTGCACTTAGCTTATACTTTGTGTTTGCTTGTTCGCTGGCCATATGCTACATCATTTACAACACTTTTCTTATTGTGCTAACTCAAAGAGTGCCTGAACTCTCAAGTTCTCTCAAGAACGAAAACTCCTTGCAAGGTTTTTATCATTCATGGTGGAATCGATTGTTAAGACAAACCTGACCCGTAATTGCAATTGTTGTCAGGGTATTTCGTTGGCGATAGCACAGAACTGCTTTGAAGTTGCCACCAACAAAAGTGGATGCATAGTTCTTCAGGACTGCGTCGAACACTCCTCTGGACATCTCACACAACACCTAATTAGTGGCATAGTATTCTATGCTATAAACTTAGCAGAACATGCTTATGGGTATGGCCTTACTTCATTACCATTGATTCAAGAATGTTATGTATATCAATGATCATCCTTAAAAGTTTTTTTTTTTTTTTTTTTTCCTGTCGCTCGCTCGTAGCAACTATGTGGTGCAACGTATCATAGAGTTGAACATACAAGGCGCCGCGGAGGGTCTGCTAGTGAAGTACAGGGGCAGATTCGTAGGCCTCTCTTGCAACAAATACGCCAGCAACGTCGTGGAGAAATTCCTAAAACTTTCAACCCAAGATATACGCTTGGAAATACTCGCGGAGCTCACCTCAAGCCAACTCTTTCCATCCCTTTTGACTCATCCTTATGCTAACTACGTCGTTCAAACTGCCCTGGCAGTCTCCAAGGTAGAAATTAAAAAAAGAACTTTGGAGCTTTCGTTCGAACGATCAATTTCAGTGTAAGATGTTAAAGAAAACTGATGTATTGGTTTGTTCGTATATACGTATATGAACAGGGCTATATGAGGGAAAGGATGGTCGGCATTATCAGGGCGAGGAGAAGTTCCATGGAGTGCGACATTTATGGGCAGAAGATTCTCGGTTGGCTTCGGAGGAAGGAGGACAAGGCTGTCTACGCAACATACCCATTGAGATTTCAAGTTTGAGTTTCTGAAGATTGTCTTCCTATGTGTTTGTGTTTGTATGTTTTCCTATGTGTTTGTGTTTGTTATTTGTGTTGTTCTACTATACTATTATCGGACGGAGGGACTGATGAAGATGTTGTACCAATTGTGTTGTGTGTTGCTGCCTTTTCGCTGTAATATTGGTTTTCAACTTCTGTGTAATGTCTCTATGTTGTTTGTTCCCTACATTCAACAGATCCATTTGTGACGATTTAGACAGCAGAAAATATAATCACTCAACAAAAGTTCAATAAGTGCCATTCTTGATTATTTTTTTTTTTGAAAAAAGACATGTGGGACATTTAGGATTTTGCTCACGTATATTTAGGATCAGTGTATTTAGAATGTAACCATTTAAACATGGCTTGCAAATTCAGATTTGAATGTCATCACTGAAATTTTTCTTGGTTCGGCGGCCGACGTTATAATAACATGCACAGTAGACGTTATAACTACGGCATGTTTTTTGAATATTACGGAAATAGCGCATGTTATTCGCGCTATAGTTAATAGACGTTCGTTACGAGGGGGCATTTGATAACTTTGCAATGGGGCGCAATTTTTGGACGCGGTTTTTTAATATTACACAAATAGATATATTATTCGCGGTATAGCTTATAAACGTTCATTGTGAACTGCATTTGATAATTTTTCATCAAGCTTACATTGTTTATTACCTTTGCTCTAAAAATTACCGTCTCTCCATACTAAAAATTGTTGGGGTTGAGCAGTAATATTTAATTCCGGGTCAGCGGTAGTTGTATTTGAACCCCGCGACAATTTATCGAGATATTAATTAAAGCAGAAAAGACACCGAAAGAACACCGAGATTTTTACGTGGTTCAGCAAATACCGCCTACATCCACGGAGAGACAATAGTTTTACTATATTTGAGAATATTACATCGTACAAAATAACGCTCGTGTTTAAACCCAAAACCCGATACCCCTTACCCACCTGAGTAATGTTTTTGTACTCACTCTCAATTACCACAGTAAAACTGTACCCCGCTCTCACCCTTATCCACCCGGACAAGATTTCTCCTTTTTTTTCTTTTTTCTTCTCATCCTCACCTCTCTCGCTCTTTCTTTCTCTCAATTTTGGGGTGATTTACAACTGATCCATATATGGCTTTATATAGGGAAATTCCAAGCTACAAGCCAAAATAAAAACCGTCAGTGCAAACGTCATTGGAAGAGAACTCGTAGTTTGCTTCTTCTAGCCATGTTGAAAAGTCAACAATTCTCCCCCCTTTTCAACGCGTCCGTCTTCTTTAGAGAGCACTCCAGCGAACCCGAGAATGAGAGTAACCCGTTCGTAAATACCACGAACGTCCATTGGCCTTCCTTTGTAGCACCTACACATAATCGAATCAAGAATTCCGATCCTACTCCACTTGATTCATTCAGCGGCCAATCTTATGTGCAACTATGTTGAACCGACTCGACCCGTCGATTCCCGAAGAGGGACTTCGATGCAACCCCTTCTCCAGCAGGATTTTCCTTCTCACCATCATCTGCCTTTGAACCACGCTCGAGTGATTTTCGTGAACCCATCGAAGTCTGAGTATTATATACCATACTCACATCCAGACGATACAAACTTCCTCGCTCTTCTCACTTTTGGTAGGATCATTTCCGCCATGTGTGATTTTCCCAGACTCCCCCTGCTATGAAAACTCCATAGCCCTGGAATCTGACTGGCTCAAGAATATTAAATTCTACGCAACTTTGAGACAACGTCACACCACCCAAAATGCATACCGCTCCGTTAACCATTTTGATCTTCCCCGTTCCAACACATCGAACAACACAACGATATCCATCGGCCCATGGGGAAAAAAAACCGTTCGCATTTTTCGGAACGCATCAAAATATTCTCTTGGAGCAAACCCGAATTTAATATCCTTCTTCCTGAGAAGGAGCGCCATCATTAGAGACTATGAGAACATCTCTAAGATAAACCGTGTGCTACCTCTGTTGTGGAATTTTCCTAGCCGCTTGTCCTTCTTCCTCCAAGTCGGACTTTACTGATGTGTCCCTGCTCATGTAACGACCCGTCCCATACCGGGTGTCACTATAGCATCGGTCCCTACCGGGACCAGTGGGGTTGGGCCCATCACACTCCGACTGATAGTCTGGCCCCACTGTACCACCATTTAACCTTTTAGCGTGCTTCGTACACTCGCTCACACGCAGCTGAGAAACTTTCCAGGGGGTCACCCATCCCTAGATTGCCCCAAGTCAAGCACGCTTAACTTCGGAGTTTCTATAGATGGACTCCCGAAAAGGTAGGTCGACCTTGGTGATATGAGTAGTACTATCAATCCTTTATACGATTCTTAGCTGACACGCCCATACATTGTCAGTCTCAGGATCCCCTCTCATTCTGGTGTTGGATCGGTTCGTTCATGTACCCCTTCGCCTAGAAGCCTGCCAGGAGCCGCTCATTGTCCGTGCACCCTGGCACCGGCGATCACTCCCCACCCTCTTCGGCCCCGGGCGTCACATGCCCACCAGCTTCCGCCTGGTTCGTCTCCGAACCAGCACCGTACTGCGAGAGGTTGTGCTCTGATACCACCTGTAACAGCCCCGCCTTCCACCACTATTTCTTAACTAGTTTACGAAAATAAATCGTGCGAAATTTCGGATAAAATTTTCCTTCTATAAAAAGGAATCGTAAAGTTATCTACAAAATCATCTTGGGTCCTATTTACATAGGAAAGCGCGCATTCGGGTCAAAATAAATCTATCTACTGGGCCTCCACGAGGTCGCATCCATGCACACACTTCCATCTCAAAAGCCCCCGGAAGCTTCAAAAGTTGGCCTCGCCGTGAAAATGATCACGTACCGTGATCGCGGGGTCCTACAACACATAAAAACATGGAATGAGCTTATAAAGCTCAGTAAGTGAAAACCATGCATGTCATGCATGTGACCTAAATAGCGAAGGCATTCGCGCCAATGCTATTGACCTCTCATATTCTTCTCCTCGGCTTTCAATCTCACTATGCACCATATAGAGCTTAAACCCCTAAGGGTATAAATATGTGACAGTACACACACTGGAGGCTAAACCCGAGTACTCCATCTGTGCTTATCCCTATGGCACCTTTCAATCCCAATGCGGTCCCATTGAGAGGCTAACAGTGCCTTTCAATCCCAATGCCGTCCCATTGAGAGGCTAACAGTGCCTTTCAATCCCAATGCGGTCCCATTGAGAGGCTAACCCGGGCACACAAATTTCGTTTAGCCCTAAGGCGCCTTTCCATCCCAATGTGGTCTGACACGCGGGCGCTTCTCATGGTAGCTTACTACGAGGTCGCCAACACTCGAGGTTCCCTCGGTGCCGCTCATACCCTCGAGTCGCCTCCTCCAGGTTGCATCTCCCGCTACGGGGTATTCCCCCTACCTTTCGTGAATCAGGTAATTCGGCTTCGTGAATCGCCGTGGTAGCATAGAAGAGCCGTGACTCATCATTGAGTCGACATAAATGCCTATATCGGCAAATATACATTGCTCTCAAGCGATCTTATACTCATGCACGCTATTTCCCTGACTCTCATACTAGTCGTGCGTGCATATGCTCATGCCATGAATATGCAAATCATGTCATCGTATAACGTTATTAAATCACGTAAGAATTCACATAAAATCATAGAAGCACATAAGATCATATAAGCACATAGACACGTCACATAAAATCATAAAATCACATAACACATAATTTCATGCACATAAAAATCATGTGTTGTAGTTGCGATTTCCACTTACCTGGTATCCTTAGCTTATCGTACGGTAATTCGCTAACCCTCAAACCCTAAATATAGGAACATATAAAATTAGGGTTTGTTAGTCTAGTTATAATTTCCTGAAATTGGCTTAATTTGAAAACCCTAGTTTTGATTTTTATAAGTTTCGAAACAAATTTTGAAATAGATCTCGACCTTTTCTGAAGATAAATCTCGAGTTCAATTTCATACTACAGAATTTCGATATTGTATATAATAGGATTAAAGATCTCAACATGGGTTGATAATCTCGATATGTCTCTTAGGATCGATCTTGAGTTAGCACATAGGATTTCGACATAAAATTCAACATATGAATCTCGACATAATATAAGTAAGAATTTCGAATTTATACAACACATCATTTCGATGTATATCCCGACATTCAATGGCTCGACATTTATTATTTCGATATTCTTCATCTCTCGACATTTAATAAACAATGCACCAAGACCTCGATATTCATTGTATGGATAGATTTCGACATCACTTTTGGGATAAATCTCGACATACACATATCAATCATTGAATCTCGAGATAAAATCTTAAATGGAGCTTGACATGGACTTCGAATTTTTAACTTTTAGTATTTAACATAATATAAACAAAGATATCGACATTCATAAGCAAGACTCGAGATTGATTTTGAACTCTTACTCTCATTGTTAATCTCGACATGATATCTCCAAACTAACAGGGTTTCGATATTTTATCAAGCTGCCTACTTCTCCCAACTACGATCCCTAACATATAAATTTTTTTCCAATCATAACCTCCTTTACTCCATATCAATCATGTTACTATACTTAAAGTTCGAACCCTAAAATCATTAAACAACTAAAATCGCAATTCTCCTTACAAGTTTCCTAAGCTGAGAAAACCTTACACCTTATCTCTGTCTCCTACCCATAGATCACGTGAATTAATAAGTATAACATCAATACTCAGTACTTAATACTTATTTATAAACTATATATAAAGCTATACCTTCTTAAAGTAGAACTCGTTCTTTTATTCCTTGCTTGACTTTTGTTTTGATTTCTTCCTTGCTTAGGGTTTCTTGTTTGAATAACCTTTTTCTTCTCAGGTGGTTTCGATGAGTACCATTTAGCTAACACATAATTGATGTGACATAAAGGCAATATAAGTTACCTTATGCTTAAGTAATTTAAGTATCCATGTTTATCCCTTAGGTTAAGGAATACTTTTATGTCTTTCAATTATTTAGTTTATCTAGATCATAATTGGTCTATTTCTAATGGAACATGCATCGATCAAAACTCCCTTAATGATAATCGAATCGATCAATTCTATCGAATTCTATTCTCCCACCAATCGGTCGAATTCTAAATTTATATTTAGATTGCTCAAAACTCCCTTTTTCCACACATATAAGTAGTAATTAGATTTTCTAAGTCTCATGTCACCACATCAATCATATAATACATAATATATAATCATATACGCACATAATTTACTTATCACGTTTCAAAATAATTACGTGTTCTAAACCAAATCTTCACTCCAATTCGTAGCTTCATTATTTAAATTAATTCAACAAGGTTTCTAATTAAATACTCTTCACCACTAATTTTATTGTAAATCCCGTAATGAAATGTAATTATTCTGAGCTAGCACTACGAAATTTTTATCATACAATTTAAGAATCTTGGTCAAACATTCAAAACAGCAATTCACATGTATCCTTAAAAAACAACAACTTTGGCATATATTAAATTCAGAAATTTAGGGTTCCTAACACATAAGTCATAGACGAATTCTCACATACGAACATGAAATATATTTACAATTAAATCATAGGAAGTTACGTGATATATAAAAGTCAGAAACTTAGGGTTAGTCTCATCCTAGAACTTAAAGAGTTTTTGTCTACCTGAATGATATTTAAATTTCTTCTAAGTCCTTATCACGTCATATAAGTCATATATCCTGTAAAGTGCCTATCAAATATTGCATGTAATCATATAGGCACAAATAATATATTGTAAAACATGTAACACATATATCATGTAGCACGTGATTCACATAACATACAAGTCATGTAAAGCATTGAAATATTAACACTTTTGTTCCCCAGTTAATTTATGTGTTACATCTAAGTCTCATATAGTCTTACCTTTTTATTTAGTTAATCCAATAAAATCTCAACTTAAATACCTTCATGCTAATTATATTGTAAATCCCGTAATTAAATTTTACGGGTATTACAGCTCACCACATTTGTAGCATCACATGCCCTTCCCGCCACCTGGATTTGAACCTGCTGTTGTCCCCAAATCCCTTGCGTATCACCATCCTCTACGATTTTCTCCGCTAATAGCCAACGCCCGACTATCACCATAATTTGGCCGCCTCATCTCCAAAAGAGTTGACTCCACCATCCACTATCTTCATTGGCTCGTACCAGATGGTTGTGACCAAATTATCATCCGAATCAGGAAAAGAGGTAAGAAGTAAAAAAGGGCCTTACTTTTTCCTCTTTCGACACATCTTGACCCCAAAGTTTCCGTCATTTACTCCGACTTTTCCTCGTCTCCCATCAAAGCTTATCACCCAGCCTCGACAAACGAGCACATCCGTCACTCTTCTCTGCCGCAGAGTGAAACCTCCCGCACCAGCGTATTGTCGCACTTTGCTGTCATCCGTCGCTATTATCCTTGCAGAGATTCAACAGCACGACCCAAATAGTACTGATCAAATAATCTCACGGAAAGACTAGCGACCTGCCTCACAGCAATATTGCCATAACTCGCCAAAACTCCACTGCCACACAAGCTCCGCCCGACATCGAGCATCTCATCAATGATAACAATCTTGTACCATCATTTCTTCAGTACAAGGCACCACCTCGTTGAACCTCGCTCTGACACTGGCTCCCCCCAATAAATGTTCTCTTCAGATATCTTTTCTGATGTGGAAGATCAGACATAGCTGCAATCACAGAGCATACTCAGAATACAAGCAGGGTTTGGCTATGATACCACTTGTTGGGGTTGAGCGGTAATATTTAATTCTGGGCCAGCGGTAGTTGTATTTGGACCCCCCGCGACATTTATCGGGATACTAATTAAATCAGAAAAGACACCAAAAAACACCGAGATTTTTACGTGTTCGGTCAATACCGCCTACATCCACGAAGAGACAAAATTTTACTATATTTGAGAATATTACATCGTACAAAATAACGCTCGTGTTTAAACCCGAAATCCGAAACCCCTTACCCACCTGGTAATGTTTTTGTACTCACTCTCAATTACAATAGTAAAACTGTACCCCGCTCTCACCATTATACACCCGGACAAGATTTCTCATTCCTTTTTTCTTCTCATTTGTCCGTCACCTCTCTCGCTCTTTCTTTCTCTCAATTTTGGGGTGATTTACAACTGATCCATAGATGGCTTTATATAGGGAAATTCAAAGCTACAAGCCAAAATAGAAACTGTAAGTGAAAACGTCATTGGAAGAGAACCCCTAGTTTGCTTCTTCTAGCCATGTTGAAAAGTCAACAAAAATTCTTGTGAGATGTTTCTTGAAAATCATTGTACAAATCTCAGTACAAATTAATTTTTTTGCCAAGTTCTGAGTATTGAAATTGAATTCAACCCAAGGAGGTCGAATTGGCCAACGAACAAGTGCGATGTCATGTTGCCGTGTAAAAATATTGACACTAAAAATGGTTTATCTTTTATTATTTCGTAATATAAATAGGAAACCTTTAAAATCCAGTAATTTGAAAAGAATTTGACTTTGAAATGAAGACAAAAGTCAAGGCATTGAATCAGGATATAATTGCACGAAATACTTTCTGCAATCCATCAAACAAACTATAGAAATAAAGTTAAAGATAGTCAAAGCAAGTTGACATTTTGTATGGATGGAATTGGATTACAATTTTAATTATTCAGTAAGCCACACCACCAAAGCACTAACCCATCTCCTATATAAATAAACGAAAAAAAAAAAAATCTGAAATACGCAAACTTAAGCTTCACGTAAACGTTACATCACAATCACAATCACACACTGTCCCTCTCCACTAAGCAAAGACATCATTCATTCATATGGACCAAGCATCCCTTCCAATCCCCCCGCCGAGGCGCGGCCGCAGCCAATCCCCTTCGACGCCTTCACGCCGCCGTAACAGGGACAGAAGCGCCGGCCCACCACCTATGTCCTCCCTCACGTCCTTAGGCTCGTCGCTCTCTCCCTTGAGGGAGGGTCCCGACACAAAGTGGGCGGACCGGGACGAGGTTGACCCGAGGACCGACAAGTGGGCCCACTGGCTCTGCCGAGTCCCCGCCGGCGACTGCGCGTCTGGTGGGTCGGGTCAGCCCGGACCCGATCTAAAGCTTCTTTTAGGCGTCATGGGCGCCCCACTCGCGCTGGTGCACGTCAGCAGCACCGACGAGCCGCCTTTGCCCAACCTGCTCATTAAAGACGCACCCATCGTTAGTTTCTTTTCATTTTCGCATCTATATATTTCCCTTTTTTTCTGTAGTAAGAAAACCATATCTGCGAATAATTTATTGCGATATTAATGCCAACGAATTGAATATATAGGAATCGTCGTCTGCGCAGTACATACTGCAGCAGTACCTAGCAGCGTCGGGCGGCCAAAAGCTTCCACTGCTGAAAAACGCCTACGCAGCGGGAAAGATAAGGATGGTTGCACACGACATAGAAACGGCCACCAAAGTAATAAAGAACAACAAGCGCACATCGAGGGCAGCCGAGTCGGGAACTTTCGTTCTCTGGCGCAAGAATCCCGACATGTGGTACATAGAGCTGGCCGTGGGACCCACCAAAATCCACGCGGGATGCAATGGAAAGCTCGTGTGGAGGCACACGCCATGGCTCGGCGCGCACGCCACCAAAGGCCCGGCTCGTCCCCTTCGACGCGCCCTTCAGGTGAGGAATCGTTACGATTCTGTTGTTAGATTTTTGTTGTAATAAACCGACCGACTTGCGTAGGGATTGGACCCAAGGATGACGACGAGCGTCTTCTCACAAGCCAAGTGCACGGGAGAGAAGAAGGTGGACGGCGAGGACTGCTTCGTGCTCAAACTCAACGCGGACCCGCGCACTTTGAGGGCTCGAAGCGAGGGGCCCGCGGAGATTATAAGGCACGTTTTGTTCGGCTATTTCAGCCAGAAAACGGGCCTTCTAGTGCGCTTGGAGGACTCTCAACTGACTAGAATACAGACTGGGGAGGGCGAATGCGTGTATTGGGAGACCACCATTGATTCGAGCCTTGAGGATTATAGGGCCGTCGAAGGGGTTATGATAGCTCACTCGGGAAAATCAGTGGTGACCCTCTTCAAGTTTGGAGACACGGCGATGAACCACACGAAGACTCGGATGGAAGAATCTTGGACCATCGGGGAGGTGGCGTTCAACGTTGCTGGTCTGTACTCGGACTGTTTCATTCCTCCCGCCGAGCTTAGGCTCAGTTCGGTTGGTGGGGAAGATGGTGAGGTTCCTCAGGTGAGGTCGAAGGCTGTGGCTTTGGGGAAGGCGCAAGAGTCTGATAGGGACAGTGTTGTAGTGAAGGTGAATGTGAGGACAGTGTTGTAGTTTTTTTTTCTCTGAATCTGTGCATATGATTTTGGTCGGGGGAAATGTGCTGGCTGTAATATAAATAGATGGTTGAATAATAATGTAACGTCATTGATGGTAAATTTCATGCGCAGCGCATCGCTTGGTTACAAAATCTAGGATAGTAAATTTCATGCGCAGCGCTTCGCTTGGTTACAAAATCTAGGATAGTAAATTTCATGCGCAGCGCATCGGTTGGTTACAAAATCTAGAATTGGGAAGTACCGTAAGCTCGAATGAGAATCGATCAGGCGCGTTCGGGTGGATGATATGGTACCTCCTCTTCTTTGCAGAGATTCTGAAAAAATCGTAAGAAAAGTAGGCAACTTTACTTTCGGATATTCGCAAAGCAGCAAGATATTCGCAAAGTAGCAAGACAACGGCGAACAATTTACTACAAGACAGTCATTGGGTCAAAACAATGTAATGATAATCACATACTGAAGGTGGGACCATGCCCGAGTAAAGGCCAAACCTTCTTAAAACATAGTTAAGGTTCTGGCATACCTGCATGTCCTGAGGGAGTTCTTCGGAGATTGCAAAAGTGTAGCATCCAGGAATGAATTTTTCTGAAACATTTTTCAATTAACTATACGTCTGAAACAGATACGATTATAGCTAGCTTCACTACGTCGTCTCAGTATCATTGTTCAATGTTCAGCATATTAATTTTGGGATTTAACATGTCGAAAAAAGGCGAGCATACCAATATGGAGCCAGCGTACAGCCCAGCTTCTGCTTGGGTCCATGAGAGAAATTATCCTATAAACATGGTCATCTGAGCTCATTCCGAACAAGAACTTCATGCTTCGAAGATGGCAGGGAAGAAGTAACTTTACATACCCTGTGAAATTAGGGGTGGTGCAATTAACAACACGCTCATGGTCTTCTTCCATCTGAAGGATAGCGCAGTTCTCGCAACCCGATTCACGAAACTGCATCGGCCATATGAATGTTAGATAGAGGATCAATTGAGACTTAGAGCTGAATTGTTACAGATTTGGTGATGGAAGGTTAGAGAAAGAAAACACGCTTCCTTTGTACCTGACCATATGTCTTGACTAGGCGACAACGAAGGCACGCTCTAAGCTCATGTCCGAAGCTCGTGTGGGTATCTGCGCCACCCAAGGGCCATTTCCACCACCGTGATTTGCCATAGCTGCTTTTACCCTATTCAATTTCCGCTGGCATATAAAGACTACTTAATATAAATTGCGTCGATAGTCCAAATAAACTCAGGCCGAGGGACTGAAACTCGTGGGAAAAGACACAAAGAAGCCCTATCCTACTGTTCGGTCAGGCATAAAATTTGAAGGCCGTCGTCCATTCGAATCGATATCGAGTAAACTCTTCGAATCTCAAAATTGCCCATCTTAGTACATACCCGAACGAAATACCGAATGAACCCAGCTGAAGTGAAGTAGATGAAGGAACAAAAGCTTTTTACATCAACATATAACATGCATACCTCGAAGAAGAGCCAAATCTGAGGTTTTTCGCAATCGTCAGCTCACTGTGTCAGTCAAGATTTTCACGTTGCGGTGGATTCATAACAATTCGACGATGAGAAGAGAGAACCGTTTGGGCTAATGACGGCCCAGTTAGAAAATTCTGAACGTGGGCTTTCGGCCCACAATGAATGGTACTACTGAGACCGATAGACAATTTCACAGTCGTGCATCATAGACTTGAGACTAGCACTAGCAGTGACCAAAGATTAGTAAATTATTATACTTCACCATTTTTAATATGATAAAACTAAACGATCTCCAAGTAACAAAAAAAATGAATACATGAACGTGATCCTCAATTCTATTTACATCCCACAGACAAAAAAATACTTCCTCCCGGGCTTATTTCTTCCCATCTTTCTATTTCGGGCGTCCCACTAATTCATTTCAGGTCCCCCTATCACTATCATTTAGGATTCAGGCCCTCTTGGCAAAAAAATTTAGTTTTAAGGACCCATTTTCTGCCAGTACCACTTCATTGCTCTTACATACCAGTATGTTGAAATTCTGTACCACAAAACCATAATTCGATACCAGTTTATGATCATCTGATACCAGTTTATTTTCTGCAGTACCACTTTATTGCTCTAACATACCAAAATGTTGAAGTTTGTAACACAAAACGATCATTCTATACCAGTTCATATATCTTTCATACACTTTTTTACACCACAAAAAATGGGTCCTTTAACCTAAAAATTCTCAAATAGAGCCTGAATTCGAAATCAAACCCTTAATGGGGCCTGATTTCGAATTGACCCTTAAACTAATTAAATATTATATTGAAAAAATGCTTCTTAATTTGTGTGCTCACTAATTAATTTTCTCTCTCTATGCATTAACAAGTGTAATATTATATTAAAACAAGACATCTTAATTTGCGTGTCCACTAATTTTGGAAGTAATACGTGGCAAAAGGAAGTAGCTAGCAATACAAAAAAAATAATATAAATCGAGGGTCCTTCCTAAAACCAATTGGTAATAGGAGAGAAAGCATATTATATATATAGCGGCTCGAAGAGCTTGAATTAGTCGATGTGGGACGAAACCCACTTTTATAATCTCAACACGCCTCCTCACGTGTGGCGTGACTGGCCTAACACGTGGATATATGAATCGGGCGGCGGTGAGCAAAATCGAACTCGCTCTGGTACCATATTAGAAATAGATGGGTCCTTCCTAAAACCAATTGGTAATAGGAGGAGAAAGACTCTTATATATATAACCACTCGAAGAGCTTGAGTTAGTCGATGTAAGACGAAACCCACTTTTATAATCTAAAAAAAAGAAGAAATATTCATCCATTCCAAAACTAATTAATGATCATCACATATCGTCGAATAACGAGAGACGCGGGTGCTTCTTAAGCGGGTGTGGACTCTCCACCTCCACGTCATCAGCACCACCGCCCAACGCCGCCGGAAAATTCAAGTCAAAGCCCTTCAAGTGCGTCACGCCCGACCCCGACGGCGTGTCCACCACCTCACTACTGCTCTTTTTCGTACTATTATTGCCTCCTTCGTAGTGTCTCCTCTTGTGGCCTCCCAGAGCTTGTCCCGTCGGAAAACACCTGTGACACACCGAACACTCGTGCCTCGTCTTTCCGGCGCCGGAGGCGGAATTATTGGTGTTACTGCTCTCATCTCCACCGTCGATTATCTTCCGATGACTCGCCTTGTGACCACCCAAGGCCTGGTAAGAACCGAAACACCTTCCACACACCGAACACTTGTGGGGCAGCAACTGCTCCGACGACGAAGGCGGCGATTCCTCTGGGAAGGGAGAATCTTTTCGCTGGATGGAGTCGCACGCTGACGTGGCTTGTCGTGGGATCCTTGGGCGAGCATGACGAGGCAAATTGCTAGGTACTCTTCTTGGTTATCTGTGCTTCGACTGTACGAGGACGCTTGGTTCTTTTACCCTTGGTATACGAGCCTAACTCATGCTCGTTTAGAGCTTCGAGTGCCATTTTTTCCTTTCACTATAATAATTGGCAAGCTTCTTACTATATGTATTATAGAAGTTTTCCGAGAGGGTTAAAAATACTGAAAAATGCTCGCTGAGTATGGTTTGAGTAAGAGATGAGATATATATACATATACATATATATATAAAGTGTAATATGAATGAAGAAGTTTCGTGACAAGTGTTGGGAAGTTATTGAGATATGGTTGCTCAACTATGCTAAGGGACAAGAAGATGAGAGCATTATAGTGTGTGTACTGTGTGTGTCTTTGTGCAGCAAGAAATAGTTGGAAAAACACGTTTACTTCCCAGATGGGAGTTGCTTGGCGGCCAAGTGGACGCAATTCTACCACTCGCTCGTCGGCCAAATAAATTTTCACTAAAATAAGATTAGAGTATATAAAAATATATATTGTTACCACAACATAATACATCCACACATATAATATATGTATTAGACTGCTAAAAAAGTGGGGGACAAAGTCAAAAGTCAGAAGCGATACGCGGTCTTACACTCACTCCATTATTAAGTTAACTTCAATAAGCTGTCATTTGAGAACATGGTCAGTTATTGGTTCTCTTGATGGTTTCTTATGGTGCCTTTGGTCGCGGAATCCGATGCGGAAAAGAAAAGAAAAATGTGGTCATACACATTGAATCATAGTATATTACGCTTCACGTGTCGTACCGTTGCACTTTTACTTTTCTTTTCCACGTCAAAATCCATAAACTAAACGGAACCTTACAGTTGGTTAGTAGTTAGGAACTAAGTTCATGTATTATAGAAGATAAGCTCACTGTTAATAATGACTAATTAAAAGTTGAGCAAGTTGGATGATATGATAATACGAAGGCAAGCTTGATTCAATTAACTGAAAGCATAGTACAACTCCATTTTGGTACCTCATAATCAAGTCAACGGATAGCCATTAATGCCTAATAATACATAACATTTGTAGTGGTGGCCTTTTTTAAATCAAAGTTGTAGTTCTTCTGGTGAACTTAGTTCACGATGCAAGAAAAAGCGGCGATCGTTTTCAAAGAAGAAACTACTTATTATATGTACAGATTATGTTTAAAAACAACACCTTCACCATCATGGAAATCTGCTAATTTAAGAAAAACTATGTGAAGTAGAATCTTGAATCACGCCGCCATCTTGCGGGCCCGCCCCGATAAAACCCGGCGACAGCAATTGTATCTGAGACTTGAGCACTTCCCATTCCTGTCTGAAAAGGCTGTAGCTCGAATTCTTTGCCAAGACGTCGATCGAAACCTCTTTCCTCTCCACCATCCCATTCGCATACCTTTCGAACTTTTCGATCTTGTCCAAATAGTACGTACGCTTCGCAGAATCAACCTCAGTTCTCATGTAAAAGATGCAATCCATGGCTTCCTCAACCCTAGCCCAGAAACAAGAATCTTGGGTAAGACCAGCCAACTTACTCCGAGGGCTTGTTTCTCCATCCATGGCTTTCTTACACCTCAACCATTTATCGAACATTTCGAACCTCTTTTGCCTGCCATTCTCTATGTAGTGTCCCTTCTTCTTATGCATGCCAGTTCTATAGTACTCTGCGATCTCGAGCGGTTCGACTAAGAGCTTGTAGAAGTGTGAGGCATTTACGTACTTGGGAAGCTTGTGAAAATCTGGGCACAGCTGATTGGTTTCGAGCATGTGTATCACTTCGTCCCAGAACTGTCCTAGCCTGATGCAGTTTGTGTAGATCTTCGTCCCCTTTTTCGAAGCGCTTCTTCTCTTGAAAGAATCGTAGTATCCCATTTGGTCGTCTGAGTTATCGCAGTACGCTTTGTACCACTCAATCTGAGCTCGAAGAGGTGTGATCTTCGCCAGGGACTTTGCCATCTTCGCGCTGTTGACGTTTCGTCGAAACCCTAGTTGCCTCGCCATTGCAAGGCAGCTTTTCGCAGTTTGATACAGTAAATAATCCTGTAATAACCATAACGATATTCAAACATTATAGGGCGTTATAAAGCTTTATAACAATCTGCAAAAGAGATTATTATTAGTACAAACCTGATTAGAAGCTAAACCAGACGAATGCAAGGCCAACGCGATCCCAGCTTCGCTGCTCGATTCCTCGCAACAATAATCATCCTCGCCGAACATTTTCTTCTGCATGAATTGCCAGCATAACTTCGAGACGTAATCACCGTACTTGAGATGATCTTCGATCCACGAATAACTACCCATCGACGATGACCCATTATTCGCCAGCATCAGATGAAGCATCTTAACGATAGCAGTTGAATTGTCCAGGCAAATCCCACCATTATCCGTGCAAAACAAAAAGCTACCAAAAGGCCAAAACCTGCTACTACTTTTGCCAAGAAGAACTTCCCCACCTACTTTCGAGCTCGCTTCTTCTGCGCAGGACAGTACGGCACTGTAGAATTCGATTCTGTCCGATTCAGACAGCCTTAGCTGCTGGTTAGAATTGGGGGAAGCCATCGACATTTGCCAGAATTCGAAGAGGGCTGTTAGAGTGTAGACGAATGGATCGGCGGGAGCGAAGAGGAGTCGAGGAACTATGTCCTGATTTGCCACCACGTGGCAGAAGTTGCCCGTCCATTTTTCTTGGAGAATCGCTCGAGAGAAGGATTCGTTTCCTAGCAAAGTAGAGCCGTATGTGATGCAGAAGATTGAAACTGAAGGTGGTGAGCTGCTGTAGTTCTTAGTGTTGGAGAGAAGCCATAGGGCTGATAGGGAAGCTACTGCCCCGCCGAGGGATTGGCCCGTAAAGACGATTGACTTGGCTTTGTATAGTATTTCAAGAATCTGCAGTCATTCATGGCAATACAATCTAATCGTACGTTAGCACCAACATAACGTATACTCTAAGACTAAATAGTTGTATATTCATAATTATCGGTCCAACTTATCGTCAAGAGAAAAGTGGACTGTTAGCTAAGAAGATAGACATGTGATGACGTAGACGTATCACAGGTTAGTGGGCTGATGGATGGGCCCAGAGATACCGACGACCCACTCATCGTTTTTTTCATTTATTTTAATTTTTTTTATCTATCTTAATTGTTAGTGCTAGCTAGCTATTATATGATTATCTTATCATACTTCAACAATCATGATCCTTTTCACTATTTAGGGTATATTTGAATTCGGGTCCGTCATAAGTTTAATTTAAAATATAAAACTTATCAGAAAAAATTTAGTTACAGGATCAAATTTCTGTATGTAAGGACCCAACTTAGAAAAGTGATACAAAAGTTATATGAACTAGTATAAGATGATCGTTTTGTGTTACCAACTTTCAACATATTGTTATTTCAGAGCAATGAAATGGTACCACAATAATTGGGTCCTTAAAACTAAATTTTTTTTTAAAGGAACCTAAATCCTAAATGAAATAAAAAGTCCCTTTTAATCCAACACAGACGGAGATATTTTGTACTCCAGTTTTTACTGCTGCTACCGTACAAACTACGTCGAAAGTTATAACTTTTCGGAAAGATTGAGGATAATTGCGTTCACACGATATGTGGGTCCCAAATCCAAGAGATGTGGTGATAGAAAATTGGTAAAGTATACGCCTCCCATCCCAAGAGAAGGGAAGAACCAATTAATGGTGCCGAAGAAGAATATACAAGAACAATTATAGCATTACTTACCGCGTTTTGGAAGCTTGGGAGGTTATGGAAAGACAAGAACAGTTGAAGAAGGCCGCCGTGGACCATCGCCGGTTCTTTATCATCGCCGTCGTCCTCGCGTGAAGATTCACCGCCGAACCTAGAGAAGATCCCATGGGCATACCTATCGAGATCCACCAGACTCCTGCAGCTCTCCTCCGAACATTCCACCACCTGCACGCGGAGAACGCCACGTAGGCAACGTCTCCGACGAGGTTCACGGCGAAGCTCGTCTGCGACGCCGTGTTGGCGTGGGCGCACAGCCTCCATGACTCCTCGAGAAGCGGCGTCGATGCCAGAAAGTTTGCTAGCATCTCACTCGACTCGAACCTGATGAGAATATTTTTTATTCTAATTAATTTTAGTAGCTTTCTTTACTGCAACTACTATATAGCGAGGTGTAAGACAATTCCAAGTCAAACTGAAGACTGGAAAATAACGAATATTAATTAAATTGATAGGCAGGCTTACTGAGAAGCTTCGGGTTCCATGTGAAGCGTTCTTTTTGTTTTTCTCAGGCCCCTTGAAGAATACTACTGATGGACTTCTTGGTTGTTAAAAAGTGGCTTTTAAAGAGATTATGTGAAGCTTTTCTCGACTTAATAGTAATATAGTAACAGTAACATGGTAAATATAATTCTTATACTTGAAGAGTTAGGACTCGTAATTTGTCTTTTGTTATTGGCTAATACCAAGTGGTTCTTCCATAACCCCACACGTTTGATTTCGACTGTACGTTTCTTTTTTCAACACGACTGAATTAATAATAGATTTGCGCTGTTGATAACTAACGCAATAATTACGAAAATTGAACATCCCAATCCCATTGACTGCTCGAAAGCGATCAAACATTGGTCTTCTGTCTTTGGCTTTGACAGGTTTTTGTTACAGTCAGTCAAGCCAAGATGATAACTTCAATTTCACATTACACCGCCGTAATAATGATCATCAGCAACTAACAAACATTACAGCGTCGTACTTAGTTTGTTCTATGTTGTCACAATATGCTCCTTCATTTCTTGCTCGAGATCAAAGGCTTTATCACTCATCCCTTCCCTTTTATAAGCATCCATCATCATAGCATAAGTGTTCTGATCAGGCCTGCAAAGCTTATCCTTCATCCTCTTAAAAACCCTCTCCATCTCCATCAAATCCTCGGCCTTCGAGCAAGCGTATATAACAGCGTTAAAGAACGATGTATTCTCAGGTATTTCCAATCTCCCAGCCGTTTGAACTGTGCTGATCACTTTGTGAAATACGCCAGCATTTGCATAACCTCTGATGAGACAGCAAAAGGTCTTCGTATCTGCTTTCATGCCTTCTGCCCTCATCTGGTCAAAAGCACACTCCATGTGCTTCGCATCGCCGGCATCAGAAAAGGCCTCGATCACGTTGTTGTAAGTCGAGGTTGTCCAGGGAAAGGCAAGCCTTCGCATGTATTCCATTACAGAGGACATCTTATCGTACATTCTCTTCTTACCGTAAGCGCCTATCAGAATGTTGAATGTTCGTGTCTCGGGCTCGATCCCAAAATCGCGAAACTTCTCGTACCATTTTTCCATCATTTCGATCTGACCCTCGTTGCCAAAAATGCTTATGATGGTGTTCATGGTCCACACGTCGGGCTGGCTCATCGTACAGTCGAGCATGGCCATAAGGACCTTCTCCATTTCTTCGTACTTTCCAGCCTTTCCATAGCCACTGAGGACTATGTTCTGAGTGACTGTGTTTGGTGCGATCCCACGTTCAGACATCTGAGAGTAGAGAGACTCGACAAGTTCGAACCGAGAAGAATCGATGCATGCCTTGATGATTATGCTGTAAGTATATACGTCGGGTTGGCAGAGAGGAAGGGACTTCATCTGCTCGAGAATGGAGAAGGCTTTGTCGATGAGATTACTCCTACAACAAGCGGCGACCAAAGCAGTGTAGAGTTCAGGAGTTGGGTCCAATCCTTGTTCAATCATTTCGTCGAACAGGTTACAGGCTTGACCAGGTTGCCCACATCTCCCTAGAAGTACGAGCAGCTTCATGTATGTCCCTTCTTTGGGATGATAGAAAGGTTGCACCTTTAGCATTTCAAATACCTAAAAGGTTCCAACAGATCCCCAGCAGAATCCGCAGTCAAAACAATAGAAGAGTCGCCAAAAAAAGCTGAATAGAAACGTAAAATCGAACTAAGAATCAAACGAATGCAAAAACCTGAAGAGCCCTTTGCCAATTCTTGTTGTCAATTGCTTCGGAGAGAGCTTCGGTGACGGTATTCGCCCATGCCCTAGCATTGTTCTTCTTGTCCAGCTTCTTCTTGATGTTCTTAATCGGCGTTCTCTTATTCTTCTTATCGTTCGAGAACTGCGTGAACGATGTCTGAGTGGAACCAGGATATTCACCGACTTTCCAGTGTTTCTTACGAGTGGTGGCGCCGGCGTCCACCGTAGCTGAGATGACGAGCAGCGTACTTCTCCTCCTATAAATTTGAGGTGTTTTCGTGTGGTTGAGCTGTGAAATCGAGGTAAGAAAAGAAGAGGCGGAAAAAGACAGCTGAAACAAGGCCGACGACATTGTTAATCGCCGAGATGTGTTGTGTGGTGAGACTCACGACGACGACGACGACTGTAGTATGGTAAGGTAAGGATGATGCAAATCTGAAATGTCCATTTCACCCTCGGTTGGACTCGTCGTAAGGGCGAATAAAAACATCAAAGATAAATCCAAAAATTACGAATTTTAAATACATTTTGAAAGATATTTAAAGATGGGACTTTACAAATAAATACTCGTTTGCATAAAAACTTGTAATTCTACACCGTATCATTTTTTCTTTTATATGTAGGTACCTATTAAAATAATTTTTTTGCGTACCTGATCCGACACAGGCCCGCCCGCCCGCCCCGCCAAAGTGGTGGACGGGCTCTAATTTTTTAGGCCCGCCTAAGGGCGGGCCTGAGCGGCCATGCCTGCACGGGCCGCGGGCTTTGGCGGGCCCGGCAGAAAATTAAATGTTATATTATTATTTTAAAATATAAGGTATAAAAATAAATTATGATGATTTTTATATTTTTTAGCTATAATTGGTAATTAATATAACATTAATTAATATTAAAGAAGTTTATAAAACTAAGATATTTTTCCAACTCTGCGCCCGCCCCGCCACTGGCGGGCTTTGCCGGGCTACAGGCCGGCGCCCCGCCGGCCCGTTTTGATAGTACTATACGTAATACGTTGAGAAAATGGTACGTCGTATAACACATTAAGGTACCATATAGAAACCATATATGGTACCATATAAACGCGATGGTACGCAATACAGTATACACACATAAAAAAGTACGTCAAAGATAAGAAAATTGATACAAACAGTAAAAAGGATATTTATCTGTAAAAATTTCTGATATATGTACTCATTTGTATTTTTTTTATTCAATTGAGTATATATTTTTTTATAGATGTAACTTTAATAGTTGGTAGGTGCATATATGTATATAATCTAGGATAAATTCCCTATCAGTCCCCTTTCAAGTTTAAACTTCCTCTTAAATACCCTTCGAGTTTTTTCTTCCTGATCAATACCCATCTGCGAAAAGTTTCCTATTTAATACCCAAACATCGAAATGACGGAAATAACCTTTCTTTACAATTGCAAAACAATTTTCAGAATATTATACCATGAGACGCGATTATTCTACCAACAAAAGATGTTATTATGCCACAGAAGAAATATACTATTTTACTAATAGACATAGTTATTATATCAACAGTGGACATTATCTTATCTAGTTAAATTTAAGAGTATTATACCAATACATGTCAAAATTATACTAACAAATAAGAGTTATCATACGAATTGATCTTTCTACATTACACCCACAAAGACGAAAATTATACCATCAAAATCCAAAATTTCACCAACAAAATATTCAAAAATTGTACCTAAAAATAGTTAATTATACCATATGATATCAACATTATACCAGTAAATAATGTAATTTTAAGTTATTGTTAAATCTGAAATACTCAAATTATACCACAAAGACCGACAATTATACCAACAAATACGAAAATTTAACCAAAAGTATTCTGAAAATTATACCAGTAGAGCATAATATTATACCAACAAACTAATTTATTACATTATGATGTTTCAATCCAATTTCTGACAATTATACTAACAGAAGTTGATATTATACCAATTGTTTCTTAAAAACACTATATATGAAATTATACTCACAGACATCAACATTATACGAACAAGTCAACTAATTTAATTTCGCTGTATAAAATTAAAATAACAATTTATTGGTATAATAACGAAAATAGATGATATAATCTCCTCAATTTCTGGTATAATAACAAAATTAGTTGGTATAATCTCCAATTTTTCTGCATAAAATTAATATAACTATATTTATTGGTATAATAATGAAGAAAGATGGTATAATAACGAAAATATATGGTATAATTTTCACAATTTCTGTTATAATTGCAAAAATTAGTTGGTATATAATTCAATTTCGGTGTATAAAATTAAAATAACAATATTTATTGGTATAATAACGAAAATAAATGGTATAATCTCCTCAATTTCTGGTAGAATAGCAAAATTAGTTGGTATAATCTCCAATTTTTTCTTTATAAAATTAATATAACTATATTTATTGGTATAATAACAAAGAAAGGTGGTATAATAACGAAAATATATGGTATAATTTTCACAACTTCTGGTATAATTGCAAAAATTAGTTGGTATATAATTCAATTTAGCTGTATAAAATTAAAATAACAATATTTATTGGTATAATAACGAAAATAGATGGTATAATCTCCTCAATTTCTGGTAATAGCAAAATTAGTTGGTATAATCTCCAATTTTTCTGTATAAAATTAATATAACTATATTTATTGGTATAATAACGAAGAAAGGTGGTATAATAACGAAAATATATGGTATAATTTTCACAACTTCTGGTATAATTGCAAAAATTAGTTGGTATATAATTCAATTTCGCTGTATAAAATTAAAATAACAATATTTATTGGAATAATAACGAAAATAGATGGTATAATCTCCTCAATTTCTGGTATAATAGCAAAATTAGTTGGTATAATCTCCAATTTTTCTGTATAAATTTAATATAACTATATTTATGGTATAATAACGAAGAAAGATGGTATAATAACGAAAATATATGGTAAAATTTTCACAATTTCTGTTATAATTGCAAAAAATAGTTGGTATATAATTCAATTTCGCTGTATAAAATTAAAATAACAATATTTATTGGTATAATAACGAAAATAGATGGTATCATCTCCTCAATTTCTGGTATAATAGCAAATTAGTTGGTATAATCTCCAATTTTTCTGTATAAAATTAATATAACTATATTTATTGGTATAATAACGAATAAAGATGGTATAATGACGAAAATATATGGTATAATTTTCACAATTTCTGGTATAATTGCAAAAATTAGTTGGTATATAATTCAATTTCTGGTATAACGAATTATACTAGTACCAATATATAATTAAAACACGTCGTGAAAGTAACATCATAAATTGATTGATTGATTGATGAACGTATTTCATATGTTGAGTCAACTAGTTTCAGAATAAGATGTCGACCATATGTGATATGATTCGACTGATATACAAATCAAAGGATAGAAACGATTCTGCATTTCGACCAATTTACAGTGAATCAATCATTGACAAAAGCATATTGACAGTGAATGAAAGATACCAACTGCCATCGAAGAACATAGTTCGTTGTTTTCTACTTGATCCAAATTTACAATTGGTATAATCTTTGTATGTTGAGCATTGCATTGGTGACGATTGCATTAGTTCTACCAAATTATTAGTTCGATCGAGCATTGCATTGCATTAGTTCTACCAAATTATTAGTTCGATCGAATATAATAGTTGTAACGATTGTTTTATAGCAGAGTGAAAGCCTATGTATAACAATCAAGTTTGTTTGCTAAAGAATATAGTTATAATTCCTTGATGATGGTATAACAGTCAAGTTCAACACTGATGCCCTCGAAGAAACATTATAAACACTGCAATTCTACTAGAAATATAGTTCAACACTGATGCCAATCGTTCAACACTGCAATCATCGATGTTGGTATAACAAACAAGTTCAACAATTGTCCTAAAGAAGATAGTTATTATTCCTTAATGATAAGTTCAACATAATAACATCGAACCAACTTGAAAAGAATATAGTTATAATTCCTTAATGATAAGTTCAACACAATACCATCTATTTTCATTATTATACCAATAAATATTGTTATTTTAATTTTATACAGCAAAATTGAATTATATACCAACTAATTTTTGCAATTATACCATAAATTGTGACAATTATACCATATATTTTCGTTATTATACCATCTTTCTTCTTTATTATACCAATACATATAGTTATATTAATTTTATACAGAAAATTTGGAGATTATACCAACTAATTTTGCTATTATACCAGAAATTGAGGAGATTATACCATCTATTTTCGTTATTATACCACTTAATATTGTTATTTTAATTTTATACAGCGAAATTGAATTATATACCAACTATTTTTTGCAATTATAACAGAAATTGTGAAAATTATACCATATATTTTCGTTATTATACCATCTTTCTTCGTTATTATACCACTAAATATAGTTATATTAATTTTATACAGAAACATTGGAGATTATACCAACTAATTTTGCTATTATACCAGAAATTGAGGAGATTATACCATCTATTTTCGTTATTATACCAATAAATATTGTTATTTTAATTTTATACTGCGAAATTGAATTATATACCAACTAATTTTTGCAATTATACCAGAAATTGTGAAAATTATACCATATATTTTCGTTATTATACCACCTTTCTTCGTTATTATACCACTAAATATAGTTACATTAATTTTATACAGAAATATTGGAGATTATACCAACTAATTTTGCTATTCTACCAGAAATTGAGGAGATTATACCATCTATTTTCGTTATTATACCAATAAATATTTTTATTTTTATTTTATACTGCGAAATTGAATTATATACCAACTAATTTTTGCAATTATACCAGAAATTGTGAAAATTATACCATATATTTTCGTTATTATACCACCTTTCTTCGTTATTATACCAATAAATATAGTTATATTAATTTTGTACAGAAAAATTAGAGATTATACCAACTATTTTTGCTATTCTACTAGAAATTGAGGAGATTATACCATCTATTTTCGTTATTATACCAATAAATATTGTTATTTTAATTTTATACTGCGAAATTGAATTATATACCAACTAATTTTGCAATTATATCAGAAATTGTGAGAATTATACCATATATTTTCGTTATTATACCATCTTTCTTCGTTATTATACCAATAAATATAGTTATATTAATTTATACAGAAAAATTGGAGATTATACCAACTAAATTTGCTATTATACCAGAAATCGAGGAGATTATACCATCTATTTTCGTTTATACCAATAAATATTGTTATTTTAATTTTATACAGCGAAATTGAATTATATACCAACTATTTTTTGCAATTATAACAGAAATTTGAAAATTATACCATATATTTCGTTATTATACCATCTTTCTTCGTTATTATACCAATAAATACAGTTATATTAATTTTATACAGAAAAATTGGAGATTATACCAACTAATTTTGCTATTATACCAGAAATTGAAGAGATTATACCATCTATTTTCGTTATTATACCAATAAATATTGTTAATTTTATACAGCAAAATTGAATTATATACCAACCAATTTTTGCAATTATACCAGAAATTGTGAAAATTATACCATATGTTTTCGTTATTATACCATTTTTCTTCGTTATTATACCAATAAATATAGTTATAATAATTTTATACAGCAAAATTGGAGATTATACCAACAAATTTTGCTATTATACCAGAAACTGAGTAAATTATACCATAATAATTAGGTCCTCTAATTGTAAAATAATCTTGTGTATGGGTAGGATAACCAATTGTATTAGTATAATTAGATCTTTTATTGGTATAATAATTGTTAAAATCATTCAGTATTTGTTGGTATAATAACCAAAACTGTTGGTATAATCGTATCATGTGTTGGTATATTTATATGCACATTTAGTCAAAAATATGGTGGTATAATAAACAAGTTTTTTGGTACGATGTTATACAATGTAATTCGGGTAGAATAGCTAAAACAGTTGGTATAATGCGATCTTTTGTTGGTATAATAGTAAAAAATTGAATGAAAAAATAATAATATAAAAATGAGTTTATTGGTATAATAATTGAATTTATTGGTATAATTATTTGAATATTTGTTGGTATAATATTCCCTTTTGTTGTATAATATCTGCCGTTCGTGGTATGATGTACAAAGATTATTTCATATATAAAAATTATAATAACACTATTTGTTGGTATAATAATAATAACAATTGGTATAATAATTTTAAATTGACTTGGTATATAAATTGAAACAATTGATATAATATCTATTTTTATTGGTAGAATTATATGTTTTGGGTATAATTAGTTGTTTTCATGGTATAATACCTTCTACATGTGATGTAATAATCTGAAAGTTTTTTAAATCCTTAAGGAAGGGTTATTTTCGTCTTTTCAAGCATTTATTAAATAGAAAACTTTTAACAGAAGGTACTGAACAGGAAGAAATAATTCGAGGGTTATTTAAGAGAAAGTTTAAACTTCAAGTGGGACTGATAAGGAATTTACCCTATAATCTAATCATTCCCTTTCATCTCCTACATCAATCAAGTCAACCGCAATACAAAACTACTACCATGGAGACTAAAAGACCAGTAGGTTTCGATTCAAACACCAAGGGAGGAGAAAAAGAAGACGAGCTGCTATCTCAAGATTTTATCGACAAGCTCGAGCAACGGACAAGTTGGGACGGTCGGCCACTGGTTAGATACGGAGGTTTCTTACTTCCTCTGATGTGTTACCGACCAATCATACGTTGTCTGAATCACTTCAAACCCAAAGACGAAGACATCATCGTCGCAACGCTTCCCAAGTCAGGCACTACGTGGCTGAAAGCACTCACCTTTGCAATAGCCAAGCGCTCCACTCACAACCCTTTCTTCGAAGAAGGACCAAGGCATCATCATCCATTGCTCAGCCAAAATCCTCACCAGTTAGTGCCTTTCTTGGAGTACAGAGTGTACGCCAAGGAGGACGAAATTCCAGATCTAGGACAAGATCCAACGGTCTACGGCACTCACATCCCTTACAGCGTTCTTTCGGACCCAATCCTAGAGTCGGGTTGCAAGATCATATACCTCTGTAGGAACCCTTTGGATCAGTTCGTCTCGAACCACCATTTCTCGCCGCAGAATAAATTTCAGAGGGCAGACGGCTACGCCGAGCCGCTGGGGCTGAACGAGTCTTTCGAGATGTTCTGCAATGGCGTGCATCACTACGGACCATTTTGGGATCATATGCTGGGATATTGGAACGCGCACGTTGAAAATCCTGACAAGGTTTTGTTTCTCAAGTACGAGGATTTGAAGGAGGATGTGGTGCTTTGTGTTAGGAAGATAGCTGACTTTATTGGGCTTTCTTTCTCGCCTGAGGAGGAAGAAAGAGGCATGGTGGAGCAGATTTCGAGGCTATGCAGCTTCGAAAAGCTTAGCAGCTTTGAAGTGAACAAGAATGGCGGAAGTCAGCTTGTAAAGTTCAGTACTTTTTTCAGGAAAGGAGAGGTTGGAGATTGGAAGAATCATCTGACTCCAGACATGGGCGAAAGGGTTAAGAAGATAATGGAGACCAAGTTTGGAAACTCAGGTTTGAGTTTTAGGCTAGAAGATGCATGATGATGATGGTGATGATGTCGATGTATGATTAATCATTTCCGTGATGATTGATGCACTAAAAAATTTATCTCGTGTTCTCTTCTTAGTTCTTTGTCTATCAATCATCGACTAGATAAAATTAAATTAATTAAAGCTAATTAAAAACGACGCAATTGGAATAAAATTATAAAAACACATCACTCTAAACAAATCAGTAAGTTCCTCAAGTGACCGAGAAAAACACAATGCAAGTATAGCGGCAATACTAAATTAAAGAAAACGGGCCTAATCGGACTTTCTGGTCTGCAAGAATTTTTTATTCGTTAGCCCAGTTTATTATAGTTGGGGTGTAAATTGTTAACATTTGAAGTAAGAGGGCGAAATGATAAATAGTCGAGATTATTTGGGCGTCGTAGTAATGTTTCCAAGGATCTTTTTGCAGTTCCGACTTCCAAAACCGTCGTGTTATAATACCTGAGTCCAAAATGTAATTAACTATAATATTTTAATTTATCGAAGAACTTAAAAAAAAAAAAAAAGAGAAGACCATAGAGCACAAACACAAGAAAACATGCATATGATAAATAGCGTCGAATGAATCATCTTTTCCCGATTAAGGATTCGAGAAGAGCAGTCTCTTCTTCCTGAGAACAAATGTGGGTTCGAATGAATAAGTTAATGAAGCTTTCATTTATTTTTAGTGAAGAGAATATATGTATGTAAGTGGTTTTATAACTTACCACCAAGGCATTGAATTCTGTCTCCTCATCTATGGCACTAACTATAGCAGGATCCTCCAAGATTTCCTGTATTAGAAGAAAAAAATTCAAGTCACTTAAACTGGAGAAATATGGATGAGCTATAACACTACATGACATGGAATGGAATGTCGAGTTATTGCTGCTTACATCGTCGGCTATTTGTAGGACACCACTTTTATCCTGAAACATATGAAGACGTAGGTGGGAAGTTATTTCTAACAGCAAAACACCACACCACCCTTGTCCGAACTAAAACCACAGATTAAATTATAATATGCCGAAGAATAATGTATAAATCAAAACTTACCTTAACAGCAACAAACAGAAGAGGATCAGATGGTGTATAAATCATATAGTGGGCACCATCCTGCACAAAGAAATATATTTAATATCAGCTCAAGAAATGACTTTCACCATTTCTCAGAATCCCTGCTTTTGATTTAAAGAGGACAAACATGATTTTATACAAGACATCAAGCGCGGAAATAAAGCATACTGCGAATTCATGTCGAGACAAATTGTTTCTTTTCTTTATAACATATGCATACGTACCAAATGGAAGCATGTAATCTCGACACCTTCAGTTGGCAAACCGTCTACATCTTCACCACTTTCTGCTTTAAAAGCCAGTGCCAATATGTGTTACTTTTTGGAATCATATATGAACAAATTCCATAACCTCCTCAGAACCATACCAGAAAGATGTACTAGGATGTATTGAGACAAGAATAAAATTATCCTCCGTAAAATAAAGAAACAGTATAACACTGGGAAAAGCTGGTAGGATCGAGATTTTTCGTATGGTCTCATTGAAAATGTCTTTTTACCTATGTTAAATTCAAATATGTCCTCTTCAGTGTAGCAAAAGCCCCCCCGCGCCGTGTAACAAAACCTGATTGCAGCAAAGAGTGAAAGAAAAATGGTAAAAGGTTGAGAGTGACTGTCTAAAAGTTAGGGATAATTGACAATTTCCCATACCCACTGTAAACAAGATGCATGTGGATTTTAGCGAGGGCATAGGCAGCAGTGGGAAGTATGGCCTCTATTTCCTCATCACTGACCTTTAAGAAGGATCGAAAGCAAATTTCTGAAACATAACTTACTGAAAAAATACAAGTACTTTTCATGCAGAAAACCAACGATGTGATAGTGGGGAGATGATAAAACTGAAAGGGAGAGGGAGAGAGAGAAGAGATCACTTCTAAACATTAATCACAAACACAATAATTACATTAAGCCAGATGAATAACACTTACAGCAGACCATCCTTCAACATTGACACTCTTCAGTATCTGAATAGGCCTGCAAACGAAGAAGCACAGTGAGTTCTCCTTCTAACATTATCCGACTAACCCATAAAAAAATGTCGCTTACGTATCAACTGGGCACAGTAGCATACAATCATCCCCCTGTGAACTCTGAAATACCCTTCTTATGACACACTCCAGGGGTAAATTATTGGTTGAATCAACCTGCCATCATTTGAGAATATATACCATAAACCGCAGAAAGACCTGAGTGAATACACAACAACAAGATTCGGAAAAACAATGGCACGAGTCATTGGAGAAATGAATAACATGAAACTGATATGTCAAAGTGAATCGCAAACAAATTTGGATCGTAATTTCACATCATTAGTCATTACACACGAGCATATGCTATCCTACTTCGCAGTATGTATTACACACCTTTTCCAGTTATCAGACACAATCATCATGCAATGACAAAACACAAATGCTTCTCTCTTCTCCAATTCATCGTCTCTCTATGCAAAAGTAGTCGCTTGCTCCATTTTATCGAATATAATCTAGCGGTTACTACAAAAATAGAATTTTCTCTGCACATCAGATGTATCCATGTCATACCTGTGAGCTAAACTGCTCTGAACGCATCTATAAACTGCAAATATACTTCTCTCACTAACTGAAGTCTTTAATAACAGCTGAAAGAAACAAAATGCAGACAACAATGCCAGCAAAAAAACTCAAACAAAAAAAAAAAACTCACAAGAGTAGCAATGCGCTTGTCAGAAACCATCAGAACCCTCCCTTGCGCGTCCAACACGAAACCAGCCGGCGGATTAGGAAGTGGCAACGACGCGTAGTGGGATTCATCTTCCAGTGAGTGCGACGGCGACTCTAACATTTCAACACCGCTGCTCTTTGCAATCTCAAAATCGTCTTCGATCAATCCCTTGCGATTACTCCTACTACTGGGTTTTCTCTTCTTCTTTGTCGTCGCCGGAGGTGCGCCGCCGCCACTCTTCTGCTGCTTAGCAGCTGCGCAACAGCACGATAGCCTGTGTCTGTAGTTAATCGTTGTGGTAGTTTTGAATTGGGGAAATAAACTGACGGTCGCAACTTTCGTACTGTTTGTAGAGATTGGGGCGACAGTTGATAATCTTAGGATAGAGAACGCCATTTTTTCTCTGCTCTGAGAGCTGAGCTTCTATGCTGTGTGTGTGGCACTGTCGAGCTATCGCCGGTGGTTTTGGACGTTATCCAAGATTTTTATTTCACTATTTCTTATTTTGCTTTATTCACTGTTTTAACATAATAATATCATAACTTTCTCTTTATCCGTCTTTATCCCGATGAAGGATGTAATTGCGCAATTTCAGTTCTTCATCGATAAAATCAATATTTTTCTAATCTCAGGGGACTAAGTGAAAATACACAATTCTCTTCGCTATATATTTTTTTCCAAAAAAAAAAAAAAAGAATGAGCTTGATAACAAACAAGCCTCCTCCTGTGAGCTCTTCCTTTTGAAAAACAAGCCATTCTGTTAGGATCGGTTTACGCGTTTAGAGGGGGGTGAATAAACGCTTGACGCCTTTTTGGTAGTTAACCGGTTAAGGCTAATACCAGTGCTTGATTTTTCTCTGTGTGTTATTTGCGGAAGCTTGTAGATCGATTATGACTTAGAAACCGATAACATGTGCGTAGTGTTAGTGTGTGTGTGAAATAAGATACCAGTTTGTTTCTGGAAGTTCGGAGTTAAATCTCCTACGTCTCCCCTTCTTCCTCGCGAGGAAGGTTCACTAGACTTCAGTTATACACTCACAGTACAACCTACCCGGCTGCCCTCAGCTTTATCTAGTGAATCCCTAGGCAGTCGTAAAATACAATCCACCTACTTCAACAGCTTTTTACAGTCCGTCGGAATAACAATAACTCACTTACTTAACCTAACCGGTTATCGTACAGTGAGGACAACACTTTCTAAATTTCTCGCTTTGTTCTTGAATTTCGTCTAGTTGATTTCTCGTGGTTGTGTTGTTGTCTTCTACAGTGTTTCTTCTGTGTTGTTGGCTCCAAGTGCTGAACTGTGCATTAAATGCACTTTCCCAAAATGGTACTGTCCGGTCTTGGCAGCAGTTTATAATGTCTCATTTGCTTTTTCCATTTTAAGCTTGGCTCGACTTCGACCTGACTTCCTATGGCAGCCTTGCATTAAAGATTTCAACAGTGGGTTTCATTATCCCGCCTTGAGTAAATTTGAATCTTTGCACACGTGGCACGCTTGATGACGGAACTCCGGTCTTGGCACTTTATCGGTCCGGTATCTGAGTTCTGGTCTTGGCTCATGCCAGGTCCGGTACATCTATATATCTTTCGGTTTTAGGCACGCTTGTACTCTTGCTTCTAATAATCAGTCTTATGTTCTTCTAACTAATATCCGGTCTTCTGCGCATATGCAATCTGCCGATTGACATCCGGTCTTTTAATCTTCTTCTAACTGGTATCCTTAATTAGGTTTGGACAATTTCCTTCTGACTGATTATCCGGTCTTTTAATCTTCGGTCTTATGTTCTTCTAACCGGTATCCTTAATCAAGTTTGGACAATCACCAAAACTGTTTAATCTGAATTCTTGATTCACGATTCCTAACACATTCATTTGTTAGTTTCGAATCTGGTTCTTGGGAAATGATAGCTTATAAAAATAAATCATAGTAGCTTATATCACTCGAACAATTAAATGCAAATGATGCTATGCTACAGTTCTAAATGCCAAATTGAATGGTTAATAGGTAGACAAGGATTCTTTCCGCAGAAGGTGTAAGAATCATGATAAACATGTCACCGCTCTAAGTGCGGTTCAAGGAGAAAAAAGAGATAGATGGATGGTGAAAAAGAAGATGTTTTTCGTGCAACTATAGAGTAGCAAGATACCCTTATGTTGCAAGAACTCGATACATGCATATGATAATTTTTAATTAAGGTGTAAGTAGTACTCAAGTGCACACATTTTTAAAGATCCACCATTGATAGTGGGCTTGTTTAGATTGACCGAAGAATGTCATGTGAATAAAGCTACAGCCTTAGACGACCTCGAAGGTCAACAACTTGGTAAGAATGCCTCCACACACATAAGTCCCTTCATAGTACTCAAGATGATTTTCTGTAAAGGAGAAGCTTATGGCTGACTTGTCCTTTTTATGTTTTCAAGAACATACATAATCAGTAATCTTGAAGATTCTTTCTGTCCTAAATGCTTATGAGTTTCTTACATTGCATTGCATGGTAATGCGGTTTTGATTCAGTACAAAGAATCCGATGCTACTTTAAATTCGATGGAAGGGAAGCTTACACATAATCATGACGTGCAATGAGCAACCTTTACATTATTATTATTATTAAACCATATTATGAATCTTTTATGCCGCCTATATAAACTCCAAAAACACAGAGCTTAATGAATGTGCAGAAGTTGCTTTCCCATCCTAAGTGCTTCTGAGTCAAATAAGTCGATTCCCTCTTTGTACATAATCTGAGGGAACTCGACGCTATCGTAATAATACCAGGTATATATTAGCATTCTTCAGCCACTTTTTTTCGCTAGCCATTAAATTTCATTGCTTGACTAAGTTCAATAGTCGTAGCACGAACATGGTGTTCATAAAATCACGTGATAGCGATATTTGCATAAGTACGACTTCTTCTCGTAAAAAGGGTCTTTGCTGTCGACGCTTGAAATTCTATATTGGGACCTTACTATTTGCCATGGCATGGCATTCCTATTAGAAATCGAGGGGTCATTTCTAAAACAATTAGTGATAGGAGGAGAAAGCCTCGTATATATATAGCGGTTCAAAGAGCTTGAATTATCCGATGTGGGACGAAACCCACTTAGAATCTCAACACGCCCCCTCACGTGTGGCATGACTGGCCTAATACGTGGACATATGAACCGGGTGACGGTGAGCGGAAGCTCGCTCTGATACCATATTAGAAATATTCCAACTGCAGTTATTTCACCTGCTATAAATCCCACTCTTCCCATTCCCTTAGTTTCCAACAAAAATCTTCCTTGCAATAACAAGTCGTGTGTCAAAGAAAGAACAAAAACAAAGCAGGTCTTACAATACACTTTTGACTGATTCAGGCAAAGTTTTTTTCGCTTTCATTTTCAGGATGGGTCAGAACTCTGCTACCAACCACCACAAAAACAGCCAAGTTTACGACGTCTCAGTCGACGTGCCTCAGCATTTCTGCTCGGAAGCCCTCGACGATGATGGCCGACCTCAAAGAACAGGTATATATACACACACACACGCCCATATCTTTATTGCAGCAATGAAAATGGTGTAGTAAACTTGTTTCTGTTTTCGTTCTTTTAGGCAACGTTTGGACAGCGAGCGCACACATAATAACTGCTGTGATAGGTTCGGGGGTTCTCTCCCTAGCATGGGCGATAGGCCGATAGCTCAGCTAGGGTGGATTGCTGGGCCAACCTTCATGTTCTTGTTTGCTTTCGTAATTTATTACACTTCGACTCTCTTGTCCGATTGCTACCGTCGGGGGACCCTTTGTTCGGAAAGAGAAACTACACTTACATGGATGCCGTCCAATCGAATCTTGGTAAAGTTTTTTTCACAGTTAAATACACAGAGAAAAGAATAGGCTTGTCACTGTATGGTGTTATGAAACATGTGGATCTAAGGTGAAGCTATGTGGGCTGATTCAGTATCTGAACATATTTGGGGTAGCCATTGGTTACACCATAGCTTCATCCATAAGCATGATGTAACTTTACACATCCATTTTCTCAGACAACATCAATCAGATCAACGCAATTTATGTTTGTGAACTGAGATTCTTGATTTTGCTGTGCCTGCCTCCTCACGAACAGGGCTATTAAAAGATCGAACTGTTTCCATGCCAGCGGCGGAAAGGATCCTTGCCACTTGTCGAGCAATCCTTACATGATCGCCTTTGGTGTAACGCAGATACTATTCTCTCAGATTCCAGACTTTGATAAGATATGGTGGCTCTCCATTGTTGCTGCTGTTATGTCCTTCACTTACTCATCCATAGGCTTAGGCTTGGGATTGCTAAAGTAGCAGGTGCTCATTCTCACCTTCAATTTGACAGTATTTCTCATTGATGTAATAATCATCTCAGCTGTAACTATTATTGCCATTAACAGCCACATGGACCATCAATGGGAGTCTCACTGGTATAAGCATTGGAACAGTAACAGAGACTCAAAAGATATGGAGAAGCTTCCAAGCTTTAGGAGACATAGCTTTTGCATATTCCTTTTCGATCATCCTCATTGAGATTCAGGCAAGAAAAAAAAACACGAATCAGACAGCAAGCAAAGCACTTCACTTCACACTAACTGATAAAGTTCAAATCTTTACAACTTTAAAACAGGACACCGTCAAATCTCCGCCATCAGAGGCAAAAACGATGAAGAAGGCCACTCTAATAAGCACCATGGTAACGACCCTCTTCTATATTCTATGTGGCTGCATGGGCTACGCAAGCCTTCGGAGACCTAGCGCCTGGAAATCTACTAACAGGGTTCGGATTCTACAACCCTTTTTGGCTCCTCGACATAGCAAACGCAGCCATAGTGATCCACTTAGTTGGAGCCTACCAAGTCTACTGCCACCCTCTTCGCCTTCGTGGAGAAATGGGCCACAGCGAAATGGCCTGAAAGCTCATTTATCACGGAAGAAATCAGCGTCTCCTTCCCTTGCCTGAACGTCTCTTACAAGCTCAACATGTTCCGAATGGTATGGAGGACTGCCTTCGTTGTAATAACAACAGTCATATCGTTGATGCTGCCCTTCTTCAACGATGTTGTGGGAATCCTCGGAGCATTTGGATTTTGGCCGCTGACGGTTTATTTCCCGGTGGAGATGTATGTCGCTCAGAAGAGGGTGGAGAAGTGGAGCTTGCGGTGGATTTGCCTGCAGATATTGAGCGGTGGATGCCTTGTTGTTGACCTTTTTGGTCCGTATATGTTAGAGAGTTTTGATGAACGATGTAATTGTAATGACATTAGGTCTATAAAATAAGCAATTCGATTTGGGACAAATGAAATGTCTAAGTTCATGATAATATTCAACCATGCATTGTTTATGAGCTATAAATCGATTAAGTGTTGAATATTTGAATTGCGTGTGATTCTGTGATGATTTGATGGAACTAGGTGATCGCATGTTATAGACAGTCCATGAGATAGGATATATCGTACTGTGCTATATATGGAAATAATGCATGAGATATCCTACTGAGCTATATATATAGAAAATATGCTGTTTATATATGGAAAGTGATATATCCGTTGATACTAGTTTATTCCTGGACGAAAATTACTTATGCGATTCTTTGCATGCTTTACACTGAATTTAATGTGCAATATTAAATTGATATCTTTCCTTATGTTGATTGGAATATTATATTTAGGAAAGATGTGATTTGATTGATTTTTTGGATAAGGTGTTATATGCTATAAACGGATGTGATCTCTGAAATAAGGAAATGTTGACTATGATTAATAAATCGTATTAAGTATTCTATTATATGATTTGTGTGCTAAACATGGTAATTATACTATGAATTATACATGGAAAACGTGCTGATGTGATGCTATCTTATGCGCTATACTTGGAAAGAAAATCTGGATTGACTTGTTCTAGAAACAGATAGCAGGGAATCTCTTATGGAAAGTTCTGATATGGTAATTATATGCGAAATGCTTGAATATGCTTAAGAACGAAATTGAGCTCTCTATATGGAATATAATCATGCTTAAATGTGCTATATGACCGTTGTGATGATTTATTAAGAGCATGATTTATATGGTATGATTGACTCGAAAATTGCATGGAAACTATGCTTGATTTAGTGATAATTATTTGATATGATTTTCCATGTGAAGTGCTGTCAGAAAATGATTATATATGAGC
The DNA here is from genome assembly GCA_027422505.1 of Craterostigma plantagineum. Classification (NCBI taxonomy): domain Eukaryota; kingdom Viridiplantae; phylum Streptophyta; class Magnoliopsida; order Lamiales; family Linderniaceae; genus Craterostigma; species Craterostigma plantagineum. Next base: position 24,618,290 of record JAPQWV010000003.1, on the reverse strand, counting down.
TGCACTTCAGATTTTTAGAGGGACTGAAATTTAGCGAACATAAGCCTACGAGAGATATTTGAGCAGAAAGATACTAAGAGATTCCTGAGCCATTCACTTGTGATAGCTTTCTGCCCACCTGAGCGTTAACCTGCATATCCATCACTGAGCGAGTGATTTATCTGATATTCCATCATCCCTGCCATACATTCTGTCTTCGGACGTGTTGTCTTCGGACGTGAGCGATACCAAGGAGGCAAGGTCGACATTTACGCACACGTGAAGGGAAGGACAAGTCCGGGGGCCCTTCGGTAGCGAGCTGTGTCTGTCGGGATCAAGGAGATTCCGAGGAACGAAACTCGGCGTGTGGTAACCTAGTAGTGTCTAGTGTTCGACTTGTTTCGGTTGTGTATTGGGCTAACCAATCAGTTTTGTATCCAGCTACGGTGCATTATAGTGATTGGTTAAACTCTTGGGAAGCAAATCCCAAGGAGAGGAGTAAACCCCAGTTGGGGATATAACCTCTATAAAAATCCTGTCTCGCATTTATTTTTCAGTTATTTCTTTATCGCTGTGAGACAGACCTGACGCACATCCGACGTTACTAGGATATATCAGGCATACTCGTCACAAACATAAGTAGGCATATCTAAGTCACCACACTTAGCATTAGCGAAAAGAAGCAAAAATTTCTATAGGCCTAATTCACCCCCCTCTTAGGCACATTTATATCTTCATTTGGTATCAGAGCAGGTTACTCAAACGACGGGCCTAACAAGCCTGAGTTAAAGATCTAATGGCTTCTTCGAGTTTTGATGTTTTTGCAGAGGGACAATCCCATTCCAGGCCACCACTCTTCGACGGGACAAACTACGACATATGGAAAAATCGCATGAAGGAATTCCTGATCGCTACAGACTACGACCTGTGGGATATCATCGCAACAGGACCTTACATTCCCAAAAACAAAGACGGAACTCCAAAGAAAGGCCCTGATTACAATGTAGCAGACAAGCGAGGAATCTCTCTAAATGCCAAAGCTAAGAACATGATAGCTTGCGCACTCACAAGAGAAGAGTAAAATCGTGTGAGCTCATGCGAATCTGCCAAAAATATGTGGGACATGCTTCAAGTCACACATGAAGGAACCACTCGAGTTGTGCAAGAAAGGATAGCCCTCTTGACTCACCAATACGAGCTGTTCAAGATGGAGGACAACGAGACCATAAGCCACATGTATGCCAGATTCATGAACATCATTAATCAAATGTTCTCGTTGGGAAAGAAAATAGAAGATGGTGAGAAGGTGCGAAAAATCCTGAGATCTCTTCCTAGAGAGTGGAATCCCAAAGTGACCGCCATCTACGAAGCAAAGGACTTGGACGAACTTTCTGTGTCAGAACTGATCGGATCTCTGACCACCTATGAGATGACTCAGATATCTATCAAGGAAAAACCACCAGTCCGAAATCAACCAAATATTGCCTTTAATACCGAACAAGAACACGACTCTGAAGGCGATGAAGAATCCGAGGAGGACCTAATGGAACAGATCGCCATGCTAACCAGAAAGTTTGATAAGTTTTCGGATGAGAAGAAAGTTCAAGGAAACTCAAAATTCCAACCTAGGAACAAGGGAATATCGTCATCCGGAAACAATATACAGAAATGCTTCAAGTGCAACAAGCCAGGCCACTTTGCCTCAAACTGCCCGATGGAAAATGGTGACAAAAAGATAAAGAAGCAGAAGGCCATGGTCACAAACTGGGAAGAGGCCGGGAGCGAAGAAGAGGAAGATCTCGCCTACATGGCCGCGGATGATGATCAGGTATCAGATTCATCCACTATTAAGAAAATATTATTTCTGAATGAATTATATGCTAGGCAAGATGAATCTCATGATAACGCTTCCTCAGCCTTTGAAGTAGATGAAAAAGAAGAGATGTTTGAGATAATTCAAAATGCAGAAAGAAGGATTAAGTCACTCAACTCACAAGTGAAGGGTCTAATTAGGCAACGAGATGAAGTAGCTAGAGAGAAGCATCAAACGGATCTAGAAAATGAGCGCCTGAGAGCCGAGCTAGAGATTCTTAAGAAAGAAAAAGCCTTGTGTAATTGCGAGAAACTTATGAAGCAAAAGAATATATCTAGAGACATGTCCGCTCTTAAGGATTTCTTAGAAGAAAATTCTCGTACCAATGTTAGATTTCTTGAAGGACAACAAAATCTTGATATGTTACTTAGTATTCCTGCACAAATCGGAAAAACAGGATTAGGATATTCCACAACACATGAACATGCTGCACCTCCACAAAACGTTAGGAAACCTAAATGTTTTTCATGTGGTCGTCTTGGTCATTATGCTAACCACTGTTTCTTGAAGAAAGCTGATAAATCTAGATATGTCTGGAGACCTAAGAAAGTTCCTGAAGTTTCTAACTCTGGCCAGCCTGTGACTGAGAGATCACAGTCTGTGATACATGATATACCACGTGTTAACAGGAATTACTTTGCTGCTAACCATTTAGGACCCAATCAAAATTGGGCACCTCAGAAAAGAACTGATTCATGCAGGTACAAAGAAGAAAATCCAGTAGGAAGAACAAGTGGTACCTCGACAGTGGGTGTTCCCACCATATGACAGGTGATATCAGTAAGTTTGTGTCGGTGAAAGCGTATGATGGAGGATATGTCTCCTACGCCGACAACACAAAAGCTAAGGTTATAGGAGTTGGAACCGTCGGTAACACTTTACATACTACTATAGATGACGTATGGTTGGTTAAGAATCTAGAACATAATCTCATTAGCATCAGTCAATTATGCGATAAAGGTCATACGGTTACGTTTGAAAATGATAAGTGTGTAGTTAGAAATAATGATAAGGTACTATTCAGTGCATCTAGGGATAGAAATATATATTGTATAACTCTTGATGATATCACTGACCAGAATGTCAAGTGTTTAGCAGTTACACAGGATGACACCTGGTTATGGCACAGACGCCTAGGACATGCCAATATGGAATTATTGTCTCATATTACAAGCAATGCACTGATACGAGGTGTTCCTGACATAAAATTTATCAAGGACAAAACATGCAAGGCATGCCAGATGGGCAAGCAGACTAAGACATCTTTCAAAGCAAAGAATGTGATATCTACATCCAGACCTCTGGAACTGCTACATCTCGACCTTTTTGGTCCGGTTCAGACGATGTCTCTGCGAGGTAAAAGATATGCCTTTGTCATCGTTGATGATTACTCCAGGTATACATGGGTGATATTCCTTGCACATAAGAATGAGGCATTAGATAACTTTGCATCGCTAGTAAAGAGACTTGAAAATGAAAAAGAAACGAACTTATGTAGGATACGAAGTGATAACGGTCTGGAATTTGATAGTAAGTCGTTTGCATCATTCTGTGATCAGTATGGATATAGTCATAATTTCTCTGCTCCTATAACCCCCCAAAAGAACGGTGTTGTTGAACGTAAAAACAGGGTATTACAGGAAATGGCTAGATCTATGTTACATGAGTATGATATTCCCAAACAGTTCTGGGCGGAAGCCGTTAGTACAGCCTGTTACGTGTCTAACCGTATCTTCCTTAGGCCGATATTAAAGAAGACTTCTTATGAAATCTGGCATGGTAGAACTCCAAATATAGGTTACTTTCATGTGTTCGGATGTAAATGTTTTATCTTGAACGATAGAGATAAGAGAGGAAAATTTGACTCTAAGGTTGATGAAGGGATATTCCTTGGTTACAGTCTTACGTCTAAGGCATATCGTGTTTACAATAAAAGAAAGCTGACTGTTCAGGAATCCATACATGTTACTTTTGATGAGATGCCTAACGCAGATGCTACTGATGAGGAAGGTATAGATTTGCCTTGTGCAGAATTGCAGGATATTAAAGACAGTGAGGAAGATATTCCTAAAGATGAAAATGCTGAAACAGTGGAACCAGAAGCTGGAGAGCTGCAACCTAGAAAATGGAAACATGCTTCCAGTCATCCAACAGATCAAGTGATAGGAAATATCAGATCTGGAATCAAAACTCGAGCAACTGTACGAAATCAAGATACGGAGGAATCTCATGATGTACTGCTCTCAATGATGGAACCAAAGACAGCCCATAAAGCTCTAGATGATATATCATGGGTCTCATCCATGGAGGATGAGTTATCTCAGTTCGAAAAGAGCGAAGTGTGGACACTCGTAAAAAGACCAGACGATAAATCCATCATAGGAACCAAATGGGTCTTCCGCAACAAACTCGACGAACACGGTAATGTCACAAGAAACAAAGCGAGGTTAGTTGCAAAAGGTTATTCCCAGGAGGAAGGTATTGATTTCGATGAAACTTTTGCACCGGTAGCTAGATTAGAATCTATACATGTCTTACTTGCATATGCATGCTTTAAACGTTTTAAACTTTTTCAAATGGACGTAAAAAGTGCATTTTTAAATGGTTTTATAAATGAGGAGGTTTATGTAGAACAACAACCGGGTTTTGCTAGGGAAGATTTTCCAAATCATGTTTTTAAATTAAATAAAGCATTATATGGTTTAAAGCAGGCTCCTAGGGCATGGTATGAAAGGCTAGGTAAGTTTCTGATTGACATAGGATTTTCGACTGGAACTATTGATAACACGCTGTTTATTAAGTATGAAGGTGATCACATGATACTGGTCCAAATTTACGTTGACGATATCATATTTGGAAGTACTAATATCCTTCTCTGCGAGGAATTTTCTAAGTCTATGCAGAAGGAATTTGAGATGAGCTTAATGGGTGAGCTGAACTACTTCCTCGGGTTGCAAATAAAGCAGCTGGACAATGGAACCTTCGTATCCCAGACGAAATACAGCAGGGAATTGCTGACTAAATTCGGGATGAGTGATTCCAAAGCAATTTCCACCCCTATGCATCAGACCACCAAAATAGACATTGATGAATCAGGTACACCGGTTGATCAAACACAATATCGAGGTATGATCGGAAGTCTTCTCTACTTAACTGCTAGTCGCCCTGATATCATGTTTGCTGTTGGTATGTGTTCGAGATATCAGTCTGACCCTAGGGAATCTCACTTGACCGCAGTCAAGCGGATACTTAGATATATCAAGGGTACTGTCAATTTTGGTCTGTGGTACTCCTATACGGATGACTTCCCATTAATGGGATATTCCGACGCCGACTATGCCGGCTGTAGGGAAGATAGGAAAAGTACCAGTGGAACTTGCCAATTACTTGGGAATTCCTTGGTAACTTGGTCTAGTAGAAAGCAAAATGCTGTCGCCCTCTCCACAACCGAAGCTGAATATATGGCCTTAGGAAATTGTTGTCAACAGGTTCTTTGGATGAAACAAACCCTTAGTGATTTCGGGCTAAGTTATGACAAAATTCCTATTCTGTGTGATAGCACTAGTGCCATTAGTATTACTAAGAATCCCGTGCATCATTCTCGTACTAAGCATATTGAGGTTAAACATCATTTTATACGAGACCATGTTCAGAAGGGGAATATCAGTGTGGAATTCGTAGGAACAAATGATCAGCTTGCCGATATCTTCACTAAACCCCTAATAGAGGCAAGATTCTGCGACATCCGTGATCGATTGGGAATCCTCGAGCTTAATAAGGTTAGTAAATCTGCCTAATTCTAGCATTTATTCTAGGTTTTTCTACTTTAGATAGAAAACTCATAGTAACTCTACTTTAAGATATTCATTTCGCCCTTAGAATACTTCCGTGAATTTTATGGATTTTTTCCTTGAGCAATTCTCGTATTTTAGGAAGAAATTCGTAGATAGACATTCCTTCAGCCATCCAGTTTATTTTAGGAATATCCGATCTCCTGGATCTGTCCTTGAATGTGATCAAGCTATTTTAGGAAGGAACTCGTAGATACCATTCCAGCCGTTCAGTTATTCTAGGGAACTCATTTACTTAAAATATATTTCAGTCCAGTCAAATCCCTTCCACAATTATGAGATCCTGTCAAATCAGCCCGATATCTCTGACAGTTTTCCACTTTCCAACTTCGAAATTTCAAATTTCAAATTTCAAATCTCATCCTTATCTCTTCCTAAAATAAACCGACCCTATTTTAAATTCAAAACCGTTCCTTATCATCATAAACTCATTCATCTTCTCCAAACTTCCTTTCAAACCCTAACTTCTGAAAAATGGCTAAAACATCCACACCCAAGGCAGCCACCAAAGAGTCTTCAAGCCGAAAACGCAAGGAGCCCACGTCTGATGAGTCCCCACTTGAATCTCCTCCTAAATCACCAGAACAAGCCTCAGCCTCATCGCCTTCTGCTCGCAAAACCCGTTCCGAAACGAAATCCACTGATAAGATTCCCTCTCCGGCCAAACCTGTCAAGAAGAAGAAGAAGAAGACAAAGAGATCCAGCCTCACTCCTACCGATACCCCTGCAAAGTCACCCGAACCAAAAAAGCCTGCCTCAAGTTCCGAGATCCCTGACGAAGTTCCTGAGGAAACTCAGAAATTGCCTCCACGATCCCCAAATCCTGAGAAAGCTCCATCACCACTTGAAAAAGCCCCTCCTTCTCCACATTCAACCCCAAAACATTCTGACATCCCGCCTATTGATCTGTCAAAGCCCAACGAAATCCCTGTTGAAGCCCTCTTTTTGGAGGAACGCAATCGAACCATCTACAAAAGTTTCAGCAAACGGGATATTGCCAGAGGAAGGGGAGTTGCCTTCGACAACTTGCCTGAAGGGACGGTTATCACCTGGTTAAAGGACTTTGGATGGGAGCAGTTTCTCAGCATCAACACGCCCTACTATCCTGAGGTTGTCAAACTCTTTTACGCAAACTTCAACTATGAAGAGTTCGAAGGGAATATCATCATCCGCTCCTACATTCTCGGCCGCAAAATCGAATGGAACACTAAGACTATGAATGCCATGCTGGGGGTTGCTGATGAGGTCCTCTGTCACTACGACATGAACGACTGGTGCCATGCCGATGAGTTCGATCTTAGTGATGTCCTTAGGACACTCTGGAATACCCACACCAAACCTCGATTCTCTGACGGAGAAGCCCTGAACAAGCTCCCTATCGACTTTTTCTTCCTGCACAAGTTGCTTAACATGACCCTCTGGAGTGCGAAAATAGGCAGTGGCGGCCACTCGACCACCATGAACTTCATGAGCACCTTCGCGGTATATATGATATCCCAGAATCGCAGATTCAACCTCGGATATATCGTCATGAAGCACATGATTCAGGCCATCGAGAGCAAAGACAAGGCGCTGCCCTATGGAATGCTGCTTACTCACATGCTCGAGTGCGAAGGTATTATTCTGCCGCTGGCTTGGGAAGACAAGGCTGTCCATGTAGTGGACCTTGTGACCCTTAAGCGCATGGGAATTCATCACTCTCAGAGTCAAGGTTGGTTCAAGGAAAAGGAGAACAGGTCAGTCGATAGTGCTCAGAAACGGTCTGCTGCGAAGGGAAAAGCAAAGGTCAAAAGCGACGAGGACGACGACTACGAGGATGAGTTGAGCGTAGGGAAGGAAGGAATCTCAGTGTTGCGCCGCGATATCTCTGATATCAAGGCTGATAATCAGAAGCGCTTCCGCAAGCTCAAAGAGCAGTATACCGAGCTGTCACTGAAACTATCCAAGCTCTCAAAGCTCATCAAGAAGTCCCTTTCTAAGCCCGTAGATTCCGAAACTTCTTCAAGCCAGTAGGCTGCCCCTCTAGTTCCATTCTGCCCCTAGTTGCCCCTAGGATATTTCAGTATCGTTCAGTTTTTAGGTATTCCTCCCGCCTTTTTTGATGATGAAGGGGGAGTAGTAGTAAGGTAAGTTTAGACGTTTAGCGTCTAAGTGTTTTAGTGATAAGTGATGTATAGGGAGGCTCGTTGAACCCTAACATAATATTTTGCTGCTATTATGATATATCTCCTATGCTTAACATCTTTTGCTCTGATCTTCGGACATATCATATGTTGATCTTTTGCGTAAAATTTCTTGATAAGTGCTAAGTGCCTGCTGAGATGATTACATGATTGCTTGAACCATGCTTGGAAAATGCGCACTTAGGCAGGGGGAGCACACTCACGGGTAATTTCAAAATTTTTAATACTAAGGATATAACATAGAAAAGATAGGATATATCCGCACTTAGACAGGGGGAGCAAAATTAGTCCAAGATATATCTTAGCATGTCATAGAGATAACTGCACTTAGGCAGGGGGAGCAAATATGTATCACATGCGATTAGGAAATATCATATGCTCTGCTTTGTGATTATGGAACACTTAGACATATGCGCTAGGACTTGCATTATCGAATATGCTTACTTGCTTCCGTGCTGCATCAATTACATGTCATCATCAAAAAGGGGGAGAATGTTGACCTTTTTGGCCCGTATATGTTAGAGAGTTTTGATGAACGATGTAATTGTAATGACATTAGGTCTATAAAATAAGCAATTCGATTTGGGACAAATGAAATGTCTAAGTTCATGATAATATTCAACCATGCATTGTTAATGAGCTATAAAATCGATTAAGTGTTGAATATTTGAATTGCGTGTGATTCTGTGATGATTTGATGGAACTAGGTGATCGCATGTTATAGACAGTCCATGAGATAGGATATATCGTACTGTGCTATATATGGAAATAATGCATGAGATATCCTACTGAGCTATATATATAGAAAATATGCTGTTTATATATGGAAAGTGATATATCCGTTGATACTAGTTTATTCCTGGACGAAAATTACTTATGCGATTCTTTGCATGCTTTACACTGAATTTAATGTGCAATATTAAATTGATATCTTTCCTTATGTTGATTGGAATATTATATTTAGGAAAGATGTGATTTGATTGATTTTTTGGATAAGGTGTTATATGCTATAAACGGATGTGATCTCTGAAATAAGGAAAAGTTGACTATGATTAATAAATCGTATTAAGTATTCTCTTATATGATTTGTGTGCTAAACATGGTAATTATACTATGAATTATACATGGAAAACGTGCTGATGTGATGCTATCTTATGCGCTATACTTGGAAAGAAAATCTGGATTGACTTGTTCTAGAAACAGATAGCAGGGAATCTCTTATGGAAAGTTCTGATATGATAATTATATGCGAAATGCTTGAATATGCTTAAGAACGAAATTGAGCTCTCTATATGGAATATAATCATGCTTAAATGTGCTATATGACCGTTGTGATGATTTATTAAGAGCATGATTTATATGGTATGATTGACTCGAAAATTGCATGGAAACTATGCTTGATTTAGTGATAATTATTTGATATGATTTTCCATGTGAAGTGCTGTCAGAAAATGATTATATATGAGCTGCACTTCAGATTTTTAGAGGGACTGAAATTTAGCGAACATAAGCCTACGAGAGATATTTGAGCAGAAAGATACTAAGAGATTCCTGAGCCATTCACTTGTGATAGCTTTCTGCCCACCTGAGCGTTAACCTGCATATCCATCACTGAGCGAGTGATTTATCTGATATTCCATCATCCCTGCCATACATTCTGTCTTCGGACGTGTTGTCTTCGGACGTGAGCGATACCAAGGAGGCAAGGTCGACATTTACGCACACGTGAAGGGAAGGACAAGTCCGGGGGCCCTTCGGTAGCGAGCTGTGTCTGTCGGGATCAAGGAGATTCCGAGGAACGAAACTCGGCGTGTGGGAACCTAGTAGTGTCTAGTGTTCGACTTGTTTCGGTTGTGTATTGGGCTAACCAATCAGTTTTGTATCCAGCTACGGTGCATTATAGTGATTGGTTAAACTCTTGGGAAGCAAATCCCAAGGAGAGGAGTAAACCCCAGTTGGGGATATAACCTCTATAAAAATCCTGTCTCGCATTTATTTTTCAGTTATTTCTTTATCGCTGTGAGACAGACCTGACGCACATATGACGTTACTAGGATATATCAGGCATACTCGTCACAAACATAAGTAGGCATATCCAGTCACCACACTTAGCATTAGCGAAAAGAAGCAAAAATTTCTATAGGCCTAATTCACCCCCCTCTATATCTTCACTTGTGATCTCTGTGGCCGCCGCCGCCGGTTCTGTGGCCGGCGTGGTGATTGATCTTAAGGTTTATAGACCGTGACTAGCTACTGATCGATTGATTGATGTGTTTGGTTGCAAGTGACCATTGCTTTTGTTTGTTTTACGTTTGTATTGCTGTCGGTGGTCTGAGATGAATGATGTAAAGAAAAAAGGTACGGTCTTGACGATCATGGATCGTAAATTGAATCAAATGAAAATTCGTAAGAAATTTCTACAACTTTGGTCGAAACTATCGGAAAGATTTGAACTTTTAGATTAAAATTGAAACTTGAATATTGGGATGTGATTTTATTTGTTTATCTTTCGCTAGTTGTAATTGGAAAGGGAAAGACCGATTTATCATATACAAAAAAGGTCAAAATTCACAAATAATTCAAAAAGTCAAAATTTATCAAAGACGATGATGAAACAAACGTGCACATCTCAGGCAACTAACAACTTTCCCAATCATTACTTCACGGGGACATCTGTTTCTCCCTGAGCTCAGAGCCCAATCGCTCACGACACGAAATATAAACAAAGAGAAGAAAACAAAAAGGAAAACCTATTTGCAGATCCAGAACATCGTTTCGTCTCGGTTAGGTCGACGTTTTTTAATTACTCTTGTGTCTTATTCTGAGATTATAATCTGTATTCCACGCAGTAGAATCAATCGATGGTCGATTATTGGTCCTATGCGCATTGATTATGTGTTTAAATTGTTGAAGATTTGGCCTGTTTTAGGCCCGGGTAATAAAAAATGGTTCTTGGAGCTGATGGGTTATTGTATTGTATCAGCTGTTCGTCGTTGATGATTAATGGATGAAGGGTTTTGCTGGTGAAGCGGGTGATCGGAGTCATATTTCTAGTAAGAAAGATTCCAACTTTAGTTATTTACCAAAAGCGATTGAGGGTTCTGTCTCAGATTCTGAGACGGGGCCAACTGTTGGCACTAGCAAGCATCAGAAGTCTGCGATTTGGTCTCCATCTTTGCTTTTATTCGGTAAAAGTAGCGGTTTTATTGAAAGCGAGCCCAAGAACTGCAACGACAGTGGTAGTTCGACTAGTTTTAGGACCCAGAAAAAGTCGGTGGGTGATAGAAGTTATTATGATAGGTGGAGAGCTTCAGTGAGGAGAGTGATGATGAGTGGTGGAACAATGAGAAGGATATTGGGGTTTAACAGAAGCAGTGCTTCTACTTCCAAGAGCAACATTTGGCTTTTGGGAGTTTGTTACCAAGTTTCTCAGGAGGGTGACGATGAGAATTCTTCTGATCCTACGCATAGTGAGGGCTTTGCAGCATTCGTCGAAGACTTTTCTTCACAAATTTTGATTACTTACCGAAAAGGTTGTGTGTTTTTTCCTTCTGCTGCAAATTTGTTCCACTGGTGAGGATAACAGCAATAAGGGCAATTTGTTGTCTTTCTTTCTTTCTTTTCGTCAGGTTTTCCCCCTATTGGTGATTCGAAGTACACTAGTGACGTTTATTGGGGTTGCATGCTACGAAGCAGCCAAATGCTTCTTGCTCAGGTCTAAAACGTACCAACACTTGCTACTTTTGACGAACAGTTTGTAGATTCTCCCTTTGCTTTCGCAAGCCCTTGTTTTTTTTTCATCTATTTATTTGATGCTGTTTTCTTTCATGTATATCGATTTCTTCTCTTATACAGGCTTTTCTCTTCCATAAACTGGGAAGATCTTGGAGGAAATCTCCACATAAGGTAACACATACAGTGGAATTGACTTGATCATCAAGCATAGCAACTAAAAGTTAAAAAAAAATTAAAATGTTCTTTCTTGGATTCTAACATTCTCAAACTTGTTCCTTTCCTCAGCCTCTGGACCCAAGCTACGTGGAAATATTGAGTCTTTTTGGGGATACCGAGGACTCACCTTGCTCCATACACAATCTTCTAGAATCAGGAAAGCCTTACGGTCTTGCACCAGGCTCATGGATGGGCCCATATGCCATGTGCCGCGCTTTGGAAAGTTTGATGCGTCATAATGTTAAAGAAGATGGTAACGAAATCTTATCCTCAATGATGGCCGTATATGTAGTTTCTGGCGATGGGGATGGAGAACGAGGTGGGGCCCCCGTTCTTTGCATTGAGGATGTAGCGAAACTCTGTTCTGAGTTCAGTGGAGGGCAAAATCAGTGGTCTCCTATTTTGTTGTTGGTTCCTTTGGTCTTAGGACTCGATAAAGTCAATCCCAGGTAATGTATGATAATTTCTTTGCTTGAAGCAATTCTCTTCATTTTGATTTATAGTAGCTGTAATAATTTGCAGAGATATGTTAATTGTACTTGATTCAACAGGTATCTCCCTCTTCTAAGTGCTACGTTTTCATTTCCTCAAAGCCTCGGTGTTTTGGGAGGTAGGCCTGGCGCTTCGACGTACATAGTTGGGGTGCAAGATGACAAGGCATTCTATCTCGATCCACATGATGTTCAACAGGTTTTTTAAAGCTCTGGTCTTTAATTTCAGTCAGCGAGGGCCGTAAACTTCATCGAATTTAGTCTTTTATTGCAATCTTTCGACATTCGTTCCCTCTCAGAATGGTTTATTACCGTTGTTTCTTTCATATTTATTACATTCGTGTTGGATATTTTTCTTTATCGATCTTCAGGTGGTAGAAATCAAAAGGGATGATTTAGAAGCCGACACATCATCTTACCACTGCAAGTAAGTTTACATTAACTTTGTCGAATCCCATAGTATTTCTAACGAAACCCCTCCTCCTTATGGGGGACTAATTGCAGTGTTGTGAGGGATTTTCCTTTGGACTCCATTGATTCGTCCTTGGCTATTGGATTTTACTGCAAGGACAAGAGTAAGCGATCCCTTTTCCTCCAAAATCTTTCTTACAACATTCTTTCGAACTGAGTTTTGGATGAGCATTTGTTTCTGATACTTTCTGGTCAGATGACTTTGATGATTTCTGTGCACGTGCCACCGAGTTATTCGAAAAATCAAATGGCGCTCCGCTGTTTACTATCGCCCAGGAGCGAAATCCTCAAAATCAAGCCAAGTACGATCCAAACACGGACATGGATCGAGATCTTGATTCAATCAATACGATGCGAACTGTTGATCAATCTGATGAAGGAGATGACTGGCAACTCCTTTAATCTTGTACCACGATTCTGATTTTATTTAACAGTGTTTGAACAATGTATAGTATATCATTGAACCGTGAATTTGGATTGTTTCTCATCATCTGAATTTTCCAAACCTTGCAAACTTGAGGTTATTCGTTTATAAATATGGACATAATAATTCAAGTCTTGTTAGTATGCTGTCTCTTTAAATGCTGCCATAGATTTCTCTGGTCCATTGATATTCCTCTGTTGTTTGTAGATGAAAGACATTATATTTAACTTGTATCAATCACATAGATAGATCTTGGATAGACTTAGCCATCCATCCTCATTACATGAATCTTATGATAAGATGGATATTTGACAGACCATTACAGAAGTTTTGAATCTGTTACTACATTATCCTAGAAACAAGCAAATCCAGGAAATTTGAGGTTCTTTCTTAGCCGAGACAGAAATCCCCACTAGCATGAACAGCCTTCACCTGCTTATCATACTCATCCTCTTCATCTTCTTCTTCTTCTTCCTCGGGAGATTCTTGATCTTCCTCGTCTTCTTCGCCGCCCCAACCAAATCCCGACACAGTCCTAGAAACTGGCGGTGGATTTCTGGCTTCGCCCACAATTTTCATGATATCGTCGATGCTCTGAAGTGAGAAGCTAGAGCCATCATCTTTCTTGTAATAAGCAGCTTGGCTAGCCTCAGTAAGTTCCCTGGGCAAGTTCTTCAAGAACCAAGGATGGGCCTTTATCTCCTTGATGGAGACTCTCTGCGCTCATTATAAGCAGCAGATTCCTTTTTTACACAGATCCAATTCGAAACATGTATAATAACATCACAGATAAACATACCCGGGCGGGATTGGCACAGAATATGCGAGAGAGAAGGTGTCTGCAATCCTGGGAGATGTGAACATAATCTGGGATTTTGTATTCAACTGCCACTATCCTCTGTCATTAGTAATACATTCGTTCAGTTCAGTTCAATCTTAATTTCAATTAAGGGAAACATAAATCTAGAAAGACACAGTTTCTTAACTGAAATTGTTTTTCTGAAGTTCTTAGGATCACTTGGATCTTCGAAAGGGTAGGCTCCCACCAACATTACATACAGCGTCACTCCACAAGACCATACATCAGCCAACTATCCAAGACAAAAATCGAATCTTTATAACACATTTTCTCCTTTCATATACATAGACAGATATGCATATACGTGCGTATGTATGCATGCGTACACACCTTGCCATCGTATTCCCGGCGAGATAAAACTTCAGGCGCAATGTAAGCTGGTGTTCCCACGGTTGACTTCGGCCTCGAGTGAAGCACAGAGGACTGCAATAAGGCGTTCAAGAATCATGTAAAACTTGAAAAAAAAAATTACATTTTTAATACTGCCAATTTCTTAGGAGTTGTTGAACCTTGGAGTAGCCAAAGTCACATATTTTGAGGCGTGGAGCAGGATTTCCATCTAACAGAGTATTCTCCAGTTTCAGATCTCTATGGCATATTTGCTGCAATGCAACATATATTATTACAATCCAACAAGTAGAAGAACTTCGATTTCTTGAATTTTAGCAAATCGATTGCCTTTCGTGCATATTAACTACTTACCATGGCATGGCAGTAACTGACGCCAGAAATCAACTGCTGAAAGAAGTACCTCGCCTGGCGATGATAGAAGCATAAAAACACAATCTTGATTAGGTAAGAACATGCTATTTCCTGTATCATTGTATTCAAATGCAGACAAATAATAACAGACCTCGTCTTCACTAAATCTTCCCGCACTGCATATCCTATCGAAAAGCTCTCCACCTGCTGCGTATTCCATCACAATTGCTAGGTGCGTAGGTGTCAAAACAACCTAATAATATATAGACAACCCATAAACTATTTACGAAAAAGGGCATACAAAAAGAACGTATATATGGATCTGAGGTATAATAAATATATATAACCTCTTTGAATCGAATGATGTTAGGATGGCGAAGGGATCTGTGGTTGATGATCTCCCTTGCAACATTTTCATCAATCTGCATATTGCAAATATTCATCTCATCATTGTTATTATTACACCGCCAGGAAAGAATGTGCATAAATATACCTTGTGTCCACGCTCAATGTATTTCATTGCAACAAGCTCCTTGGTTTCTTTGTTCCTTAAAAGCCTCGCTACGCCAAAATTTCCAGCTCCCAAATCTTTCACCAATTCGTACCTTTCCATTATGCTTCTTCTCTGAAATATTTCGATCTTTTTACTTCTTGCCAACGATGGCTAATATGCTAACTGTTGGCCAGGAAAAGAAAGAAAATATATATATTCGAAGATTGTGCGAACACAATTTCCTTAAAACAGATTCGCTCCCTCACGTATGTGCTAGAGGTTTTGACGAGCGTCTGTTTCCCAGGATACTTCGAAATCACGGCGTTCGTTCAGCACAAAAACGACACCGACAACGAACGGAACAAGAGCGATATAGCAGAACCAATTTTGAGAGATATTTGTATGTTCTTTTCTTTCTATTTCTTGTGTTTAATTCTTATGCTTAATCACCTATTTATAGAACCCAAAATTTATTAAAGAAATAATTATTATTTTTTTTTTAATAAGATGACATAATGTTTGAGTGGTTTTAAACCAACTCAAACATTTAATCAAAGCCATTAACTTGAGGAGTGGTTTTTAACCATTCCATGACTCAATTTGAGCCATGGACTTGAGTAGTGGTTAGCCACTACATGGGCCTTCTAGAAGTTGGGCCTTCTAGAAGTTGGGCCTTCTAGAAGTCGGGCCGTTATTGGGCCATTTCGAAGCCCAATAATATTTAATTTCGAAGCCCAATTCCTCATTCACATAAAATTTATAAAATCAACTATAATATAAATTTTCTAACACTAACACATGCATGCGCAGGAAAATTACAGACAAAATGAAGTAATTGTGACAAGTGACTCGTCGGTCTCCCTCGTTGTTATATATGGCGTACTAAAAATTGACCAACTATTTTTTTTATATGATAGGTGAGTGAGATTCAACGCATGTATATGGCTTTATTGGATAATAATGAATCGTATGATAATGGCTCCTTTTGTACACACACATATTGAGGGAGCGAGGAAGAACTTGAATTTATGACGTGGGGAAGCGTGGAAGGGAGCATGTGATGAAGTTATTGAAATTAATGAGTATGGAAGTCCATGAACACTAATTAATACATGCCAAGGTACCATGTTTTAATTGCAATAAAATGTGTGTAATTATGATGTTAATACATTGATGATGCATTATGGGTTGGATCTTCAAAACCGCCGAACTTAACGTTTGGCGGTGGTACGGCTTTTGACTTTCCAACTTTCTTTTAAGTAACCGTCTTTCAGAAGCATTTTCTAACAATATCTAACAAAATAGTTATATCTTTCCAGTTTTCCAGATTTATACACTGTAATATAATAACTAATAAATATTGAAGCATATGTATTCTTTCCCATAATTCATTTATGTCTCAAATAACATGGAAGGTGTAATCTCCGAAGAAAATGAAGGCGCAGATGCAATCAAAAACCAAACATGAAGAAACCTATTACAGACCAATGGTATATTATATATTTCAGAACTTCCCTTGAATGTGCTTGATCACCTTCTTATCCACCTGAAAAGCTTTTGCAAGAACATCTTCCGAAATAGGAGGATTAGAGCCAAACACGGCGTTAGCAACTGTAATAACTCCAGGATTTTGGCTGCTCAAGGCAGCGAAAGCCACAGCATTAGTCTTCCCAGCATTGAACTGAAAATGGATTAACCCTTCAGGGAAAACAAACACATCTCCTTGGTTTAAAATCTTGGTAAAGAGCTTATTCTTCTCATTAGGGTTTGCTGGGTTGGAAGTAACAAAACCCACGTAGAGAGATCCTTCGACCACGACGAGGATCTCCGTCGCCCGAGGGTGTGTGTGGGGCGGGTTCAGACCGTAGGGTTTGTAGTCGATTCGTACTAAAGATATCCCGAGAGTGTTCAATCCTGGAAGTTGATTTACGTTGACGGGCGTGACCTTCGAACCAACTGCATTCGACGTGTCGCCGGGCTTGTTGAGGCCCGCGAAGAAGAAATCTTCTGCCGTGACCATGTTTGGATTCTTGCATATCTTTCCATTCACAAACACTGTCAACACAATGCATGGTTAAATGGATATGAAAATGGATGCATGTTAATGCTGTAATAGTGAATTCGTTATTCGCTTACCCGAAGCTTGAGCATCATTAACAGCAACACAGAAATCTTGAAGTGGGCTTGGATCAGAAGCATAAGCTAATGATGTGGCGAAAACTAAGATTGTGACAGTCAAAAGGAATCGAATGGCCATTATTTGTATAAGCCAAGACTATGAATTGAATAGTGTAGATTGGATATTGATAATCCTTGGCTGGGGATGAATATTGAGAGTTTGATGAATCGAAAGCAGGAAAACGAGCGTATTTATACATATAATCATTGGACTTGTTCTTATGCATCTGATGGGAAATATTCATACTCTACGGTATATCGTCGCAGAGAAGCAGTCGGTATTGCGTGTTTATAAAAAAAAAAACGTAATGGAAGCATTCAAAGATAATTCTAAGCTGCAGAAAAAGATAGCTGGTTCAAAGTCTAATGGAGCAAGTCTGCAATAAAAGGGAGTTTTCTTGGACAGCTTATCTTCCTACTTATTCAACTACATATTGATATTTTACTGACAGAGATTGGGTCTAACTAAACTAACATCAATATTTATTTTTAATGTTTTCTGCAGTAAAGTGTTTGAATGACCAAAGACGATTTCTTATTGATAGAGTTCTTTATGCGATCCCACACTGGAAGGTTCTGATTTGTGAGAGGAACTGCAAATGGAAGCATAATATATATGTAAGAAGCCTGTAAACTTTGATTATTCAACTGACGATTTGAATAATTCACAATATATAAAATGACAAACATCTTGACTAATCTTCTCTGATGTATGAACTACTTGGTTGAAAATAATACCACAGATTACAAATAAAAAATACAAACTTGATGCGGCAGGTTTAACTAGAGACGAATTCTTATAACAACTTAGTTCCAACTGCTGCTTGGACATATTATCTCTTACTCGTTCTTATAATGTTTAATATTTAGGCT
This sequence comes from Craterostigma plantagineum, assembly GCA_027422505.1. NCBI lineage: Eukaryota > Viridiplantae > Streptophyta > Magnoliopsida > Lamiales > Linderniaceae > Craterostigma > Craterostigma plantagineum. The sequence continues at coordinate 24,599,962 of JAPQWV010000003.1, read as the reverse complement.
GCCAAGTATTACCAAGTGTTTTGACTTGTTAACAGCTTCTTACACCATGATTCATGCCTTTCATCACTTTGGTTTTGTCGCATAGACTGTCTCTATAAATAGAGCCATCCATGCAAACCCTACAAACTCATCAGCTCATAACAAATAATTAACAGTCTCATCTCAGTAATATAACACGAAAATGGCTCGCATGATCTTCTTCATCGTCTTAATAATCGCATCTTCAGCGACATTTTCTTACGCATCAGACCCCAGCCCTCTCCAAGACTTCTGTGTTGCTGTCAACGACTCGGCAGCTGCAGGTGATTTTACTAAAAAACTCCATCTTTTTTTCTGTTTAGTTGGAAAACCCTATAACTATCAATCTTTACTGATTCGAGTTTTTACACAATGTGGCAGTTTTCGTTAATGGGAAAATCTGCAAGAATCCAAACACTGTCACAGCCAATGATTTCTTCTTCCCCGGCCTCAACAAAGCTGGCAACACATCGAATGCTCAGGGATCAAGGGTAACGCCTGTGAACGTTAACCAATTGCCAGGCCTCAACACCCTCGGGATTTCGTTAGTGCGCATAGACTACGCACCAAAAGGGCTTAATCCGCCGCACACTCACCCACGGGCGACCGAGGTTTTGGTCTTGTTAGAGGGTACTCTCTTGGTTGGATTTGTGACTTCAAATCCCGCTAATGCGACTGCAAAGAACAAGCTGTTCGCCAAGACTTTGAACCCTGGGGATGTCTTTGTGTTTCCCGAGGGTTTGATTCACTTTCAGTTCAACGTGGGGAAGACGAACGCTGTTGCTATTGCTGGGCTGAGCAGCCAAAACCCTGGGGTTATTACCATTGCGAACGCTGTTTTCGGTTCAGATCCTATGATCAGCGCAGATGTCTTGACTAAGGCTTTCCAGGTTGGGAAGAATATCGTCGACCTCCTCGAAGCTCCGTTTAGTTAGGTTCGATGAAGCTTAATTTTCTGGCGAGATAATATTTCGATGATTTGATTCGTATTTTGGTCCTCTGTTCTATACATACCATTGTTTGCTGTAATAAAGAATCACTGTTTTAAATAAAGATGCACTTGTGTGTGGAATTCTACTACACATCAACGATTCAACTAACAGTTCGAGTAAATCAGCAAAAGCTAATGCTTCCAAAAACCATTGTCTCAAGAAAGGGGAAAAACAATCATCACTTTTCAATCATCCATCAACGTATCATCCATTGTCAAGAAAGAAGATCAAGGACCATCAACTAAGCATAAAAAAAGCAGAAATCACTGCCATCGTATCCAATCAGCCTTCAGTTATGTCAGGGTGATCTCGCCTTAATCTCGTGGATATATCAGACTAAGCAAGAAAACAAAATCTTTTACATAGCTCTCGGAGAGCCATAGGATAATTTACGATAAAGTGGATGAATGCAGTGCATTAAAGCAGCGAACAGAACAAAATTTTTACCGCAAAGACTGGATTTTGATGATACTGAAAGGTAGTTGAGAGTCCACAGCAGCTGATGTTCCTCGAGTTGGGGATGGGCTCAATTGGATTTGGAGGTTAATTTAGTTAATCGTGTTTGTCATATTTTAATTATTTATATAATAAAAGGAAAATCAATTTTGGCAACTCGCAAACGACGTCGTTGCCTTGGCCTTGTTAGGCTATATTACTTAGTTTGTTGGCACGCCGTAGCACCGCCACGACGGCAAGCTCATAAATTTTATTTTTATTTATTATGAGAAGAATCGGCAAAATTCCTCGCTTGTGATTTTCCATTTAGTCGATCGATCGATCAACCACCACCAGAGACGCCGTGAATATATATTTGGACTTTCGATCGATTGGAAGTTTGAGAATTGGGAAAAAATGGAGCATAGCAGGAGAGCTGTTGAATCGTATTGGAGGTCGAGAATGGTGGACGCTGCCACATCGGACGAGGACAAGGTCACTCCTGTTTACAAATTGGAAGAGATTTGTGATTTGCTCAGGTCATCGCACTCGTCGATTGTTAGGGAAGTGGCCGAGTTTACCATCAAGCGTCTCGATCACAAATCACCGATTGTCAAGCAAAAGGTTTTTGTGTTCTCTGTTTTTTCTGTTTGCTGCCATGCTTGATTGATATGTAATTGAGTTTAGGACCTTGGGGTTATGAAGTAGGCGGATGCTGTTTTACGAAGTGCTACAGTTCGCTTGGATGTATTTGCACTTTAATATGTAATATCCAGCATTTTATCGGCGTTCTTTAAACTCTCAGGCATTAAGGATGATTAAATATGCAATTGGAAAGTCAGGTGCAGAGTTTAGAAGGGAAATGCAAAGGAACTCGATTGCTATACGCCAGTTAATCCACTACAGGGGTCAGCCTGATCCTCTTAAGGGTGATGCGCTGAATAAGGCTGTGCGGGAAACAGCTCAGGAAGCATTATCTGCTTTGTTTTCAACAGAGGAAAGCAACACTTCTGCACCGAGGGAAAGTAGCCTTGGAAGCCGAATTCAAGGATTTGGAAACACCAACTACGAATTTCCATCGGAAGATAAGTGGTCCTCCTCTTTCATTAATGAGGTCGTTAACATTGGAAATGCCACGGTCAAACTTGGACTCAGTAGTTTGGCACAATCAGCTTCCATGAGTAAAACTAACGACACTGGGACTTACAGAAGCCCAAATCTTCGGCGATCTTTGACTGGGGAAGGTGATTACTATGATCAACATGAGGGGAACAATTCTAATGAAACTCGCTTCTCTCAGAATGCTGGTTCTGGTAATTGGGGCCGAGACGTAAGTGCATCACAAGCACAAGCTGAAACTAGTGGAGACACTGCTTCTACTTTTGGCCGCAAGACTCGTGAGGAGAAATTGGTAGAGACCATTGTGTCATCTGGCGGCGTCCGTCTACAGCCGACTCGGGATGCACTTCATGTTTTCTTGATGGAGGCCTCGAAGCTGAATGCCTTGTCTCTGGCGCATGCTATTGAGACAAAGTTGAAATCCCCTATGTGGCAGGTTTCCTTTTATGAAATTATTCGTATTGCAAGAATCATGATCTTTCTAAGATTCAGTTTTTTGATTAACTGAAACCAAAATTTCTATTAATCTCATAATTCTAAGAATTATATTTGAAAGAAATATTTAAGTTTCTAGTGGTGGTATCAAATTATTGGACCAATCCGGAGAAGTTTCTAAAACTTTTAACAGAACGTTAATCTTTACCCAAAATTTGAACCAAACCTGCAAGAAAAGGTTTACTAGTGGTTTCATTTGAAATTTCCTCTTACTGCTGAAGCTGAAAGTAGGCTTAAATTATTCACTCACCATGGTGCAAATATCGACATCTGTGCAGGTGCGTATGAAAACGGTATGTGTCCTGGAAGCCTTATTTAGAAAAAAAGACGACGACCAACATTATGTCCTATCATCATATTTTATTGACAACCTAGATGTGGTGGTGCAATGTTCTGAATCACCCCAAGCATCTTTGAGGGAGAAGGCAAACAAGGTAGTTGATCGTGGGCTTCTTAAACTCGATTTATGTCAAATATTGTCTCCAGGCTCTTAAAGCAAGTTTATTTCCCAACCAGATGGCCCAAATTATTCAATAATGTGTATTCATGCTCGTATATAATTGGGACCATATATATTTTTTTATTTACTTTCTATTATGAGTATGTCTAGCCTTCCTAATGTCCTTGAGAAAAATTGGGTGGTCACTATGTGAAAACTGCTTTGCTCTTGTGAAAATATTACATCTTGTACTCTCTGTGATTATTAGAAACATTTTATCTGTAAGGGTTTCTGTTCATGGCGTAACCTCAAATATTATATTTGGTGTATGTTGACGTCTATTCTTTTTCATAGGTTTTGAGCTTACTTGGCCATCAAAACGGCGGAGTTAGTAGTGTAAATAAGTCTGCAATGGTGTCTCAGCCTGCCATAATCCCGGACTTGATAGACACTGGTGATTCAAATGATTTCGTTGGAATTGGTGATTCAAACAAAGGCAGTAGTGGACCAATAACTACTGATACTGCTAATTCCTCTTCTCCCTTGATTCATGATTTACTCGGGGACAACTCTAGCGGTAATGATGGTACAAACGGACAGAATCTCGACGATGACCCTTTTGCGGATGTATCCTTCCACACCACACAGGTTAAAGACAATGCCGATGATTTCTTTTATGTGGAATCTGTTGGCAACGAAAAGTCTTCAGGAGCAGCTTCGAATCATAGAACTGATGAACCACTTGACCTGTTAAACTCAAGTTTTGAGGCCGACCATGACAATGGAGCTGCCAGAAAAGATATAAATGTGTTGATGGGTGGTCTATCCGTCAATGGAAATGAAGGAAGCACAGCCCAAAAAGTCCCCGAACCTGCAAATTTGGCATCTTTTGGTATGCTCTCGGATGATAAGAATACCCCAATCAATGTCTTGAACGTCACCTCACAAGCCTCAGAAACGAATCCAAATCCTACGTTTCATTTGGGGGCCAATGCCTATAATTTTCCACCTGGCATGGCGTTTAACCATCCATCACTTGCTTCTCAACAAGTGAATTACGGTGCTATGGGAAATATCATTGCTCAACAGCAGTTCCTTGCTGCAATGTCAAACCTTCAACAGCTCGGGAATATGCAATCTAATAAGGGCAGTATTGGCAATGCGCTGGGATCAATCACTTCACCTTATCCAGACGTCTTCAACTCGAGCATGGCTGCACAGCAGCCAACATCACTAATGAATGACATCAAGAGAGAGGATACAAAAGCCTTCGATTTTATATCGGTAAGCTGCGCATACTAGATGCTCAACTTTTTTTTCTGAATGCATTGACAAAGAAAAGTACATGACTTCTCAAGCAATCTTGTCGTCAGCTGCTGCTTGAGCTTTGCTTAAATACAGTGTTATGTCGTGGCGTTTTTTGCAGGATCATCTAGCTGCGACTCGTGACTCAAAACGTGCCAATTAGGCCGTTAATTCCTTCATTTCTCGACGGTTTTTCGCTGCTGAATCCCCATGATTGTGTGGTGAGTTATTGTGTCTATGCTTTGTTAAAAGGATTGAGATTGTCATCTACCAACGGCAGTTTTATGGTAAAGAAAGCACCATGGGTCAATTTGCGTGTGAGTTGATTGATTCTCGAAATTTTTTATGCAGATCGCCTAGTATTGTTTAATCAGATGGAAGTCGTGTAATCGACGTCCGCAACTTTTGATGTCTTCTCTTGTGCAAAACAAATTGAGATGGAAATATATTTCAGTTTACCAAAAGAGTGGAAAAAATATGACGAATTCATTCATATAAACACAGTAAACTGAAGCAGATTTGGGGATGTGATAATTCAACGGTCTCTTTTTTCAACTGAAGTATTCTCTACTACGTCGTTATCCTAGTTCTGAACTTCATTGCAAACTACACACACCTTCTATTATTTTTAAGTCTTCTATAATGAAATAAATAAATATATAATTTAAATTACATTATGGACTCAAGTATGAGCCTTTTTTTAATTTGGCCTTGAGTTAAAGGAAGAAAAGCCCAATAAGTAGTTGGTCTCTTTTCGTCGACGGCCCAAAGCATGTTTTCTCCTTGTGCAAGAAAGTGCTCTTCAGTCAACACCATTGAATTCATTGGTTTACACCTTGCACTGCACGTCCTTTAAACCCTAGTCCGTGAAGACAAGCAAGGGTTTAATGAAATCCCCAATTTATCAACCATAGCAATTCGTCACTTCAATCTCTTGTTGGTTAGATATCGGTTAAACCAGTCCTTATAAGTTCTGAACTTTCCAATCATCAATGGCAGCTTCGAAGCTGTCGTCACTAGCCGCCGCCGTAGCGGCCGCTTCTTACGCTACCGCCACTGCTGGCCATGCTTATGCCGACGGGATGTTTCGGTTCTCGCCGTTCTCATCATCTTCAGCTAAACCCGAAGCTCCCCAGTCGGATGCTCCGGGTTCGGATTCTCAGCCAGAAGTCGAAGTAACGAAGGGCGGGTTCAACCCCGAGGCTTTAGAGAGGGGCGCGAAAGCTCTCAGAGAGATCAATAACTCTTCTTATTCTAAGCAGGTTTCTTTTATTCGTCTGTTAGGGACAGTGACCTTCTTTCTCCATTTTTGTCTTGTCTAGTTTTTTGTAATTATGCATGATTGAATCTCTTGGAAGGTTTTTGAGATCATGAGGAAGCAGGAACAGACGAGGCTGACTGAGTTGGACGCCGAGAAAATTCATTTTGAGGCGATACAATCTCAGGCTGATATTGTAAGTGTTTATCTGTCTGCTTATTGGGTTATTTGTTGTTCTGGTGATACTGATCGAGACTTTTGGATTATTTTGTTTGTGATCATATGGTTTGCAATGTATTGTCACTGTATTCGATTTTTGGCTAAGAAATACTGCCTGTGCTAAGTTAGCGAAATCACACACGAGACACACTTTTGTCTGCTGACTTTATTGGGATGTCTTAAACTTAGATGGTAATAATACAATATGTCTGGAATTATTTACTCTATGGATTTATTATTTGCTCTGAAATGAAGAAATATGTCTGCAGGATAAGCAACGGAAGTGGTCAGAAGATCAGAGAAATCTTTACCAGCAACAGGCACAAGCGAAGGCACAAATGATGAGATTTGAAGACGAATTGGCTCGCAAAAGAATGCAGGTGTGACGCTTCTATCTTTGGTAGTTTTTGTTTTTAGATCAATTACTGTTTGCTATCAATATTTGAATCAATTTTTCCTTTTCTGGTTATTAATTTTTATTACCATTTTCTGAATGTTATTTACTTGGACAGGGATCCTTTGAGTTTTCTTTTTTGGTATTGCTCAGACAAGTTAATTAATCGAATGCAATAAATTCAGACAGATCATGAGGCCCAGAGACGGCATAATGTTGAACTGGTCCATATGCAAGAGGAGTCATCCATAAGAAAAGAGCAAGCTAGACGAGCAACTGAAGAGCAGATACAAGCACAACAGCGACAAACTGAGAAAGAGAGAGCTGAGATAGAGCGACAAACAATAAGAGTGAAAGCTTTGGCTGAAGCTGAAGGTCGTGCTCATGAAGCAAAATTGACCGAGGACCATAACAGGAGGATGCTTGTGGAGCGGATAAACGGCGAAAGAGAGAAGTGGCTTGCTGCAATCAATACAACTTTTAGTCACATTGAAGGTTTATATCCGATTCAATCTACAGATAACATGTATTCTTTGGATGATTTAAGATATATCATGAGAATATGTTATTTCCGATGAATTCCTTTTAGCTTATTGGAATTTCTTCATAGAAGCTTTACCAGAATGATGTCATTCTTGCTTTTTGATCTTTTCTTAAAACTGTGTTTTTCAGGGGGCTTTCGGGTTCTATTAACTGATAGGAGCAGGTTGGTTATGACTGTTGGGGGAGCTACAGCACTAGCTGCCGGAGTTTATACCACCAGGCCTGCACTCTCTTTCCCTTATGTTCCATGTTAAGCTGCGTGGATCAGAAAATCAATTTGCGGGTGTACTGTAAATGTGAAGTTTATCTGACCTTTGAAAATATTTTGCTAGTTTGTGTATTTTTCACTGTACGAGCATTCTAACAGATCAATATGTCGCTTTAAGTAGCAACTACAAACTAAAATAGCCTTCCCTTCTAAACATGTTGAAGCCAAGCTTTGTAGCGTGTGCTCTAAATTAAATACAGAAATGCTTTCTGACACATTCCCTTGTGCTTTCTGTTTGCGTTTCTCAGGGAAGGTGCTAGAGTTATGTGGGGGTACGTCAATCGTATTCTCGGTCAGCCATCTCTCATTCGGGAATCATCAATGGCCAAGTTTCCATGGTCGGGCGTAGGTTCAAGAGTTGCTAGTAAGGTTCGAAATTATACCACCCCGGCCGGATCTGCAACACCTTCTCAGGCTAAATCTGCTCTGGGGGACGTTATTCTGCATCCTTCACTGCAGAAAAGAATCGAGCATCTCGCTCGGGCCACTGCAAACACAAAGATCCATCAGGCACCATTTCGCAACATGCTTTTTTACGGGCCTCCTGGCACAGGGAAAACTATGGTCGCTAGGGAGATAGCTAGAAAGTCGGTCAGTAGTAATTACCTTTGATATTTTAATCTAAGAATCTGCAATGCAGCGTATACAATGACTAATCTTTCCCTTATTTAATATTATGATGCTATTTCAGGGCTTGGATTATGCCATGATGACAGGAGGAGACGTAGCACCTTTAGGTCCCCAGGCCGTTACCAAGATCCACGAGATATTCGATTGGGCCAAGAAATCGAAGAAAGGATTACTCCTTTTCATCGACGAGGCTGACGCCTTCCTTTGTGAGTAAGTAATTTCGATCGTTTGGGCCTCACAAGTATGGATTAATAGCGCTGCCTTGGGTTAACAAAATTAACAACGTCCTTCAATCTTCCTTATGTCCTTATGTTAAAACAGACGCAACAACACGCACATGAGCGAATCTCAGCGCAGTGCTTTGAACGCATTGTTATTCCGTACAGGCGACCAATCAAGAGACATCGTCCTCGTACTCGCTACTAACCGACCAGGAGATCTCGACAGCGCAGTGACCGATCGAATCGATGAAGTCATTGAGTTCCCTCTTCCTGGGGAAGAAGAGCGCTACAAATTGTTGAGCCTTTATTTGAACAAGTACCTTCGCGGGGACGGCGACAGTCATCGTCAAGAGTCCAAATTCGGACACTTTTTCAAGAAAAACCCTCAAAGGATAACTGTGAAGAATCTGTCCGATGATGCGGTAAGGGAAGCTGCTAGGATGACAGAGGGTTTCTCAGGTCGTGAGATTGCAAAGCTCATGGCGAGCGTTCAGGCTTCTGTCTATGGGCGGCCAGACTGTGTTTTGGACTCCGATTTGTTCAACGAGATTGTCGATTATAAAGTGTCTGAGCATCATCAGAGGATTAAGCTTGCTGCTGAATCATGAAGAAGAGAAGGTTATATGGGGATTTCGTATGGGGATTATGAGTTGGTTAATTTTTTGTTGCGGATTTATAATTTGATCTGATTAGAGTTTGTTGAATGATAACTGACATTAGGGATTGATTCTTGAAAGTTGAAATATGAACCCAGAAACTCAAATTTTAGGGCGAATTTTTATCTGATACAATATAAGCGAGTCATAGTTCTTATCTTAGGCACATCAACTGAAGGAGTAAAGTTGTGAAGTTATGTCTTGGTTAAGACTCTAAACCAAAGTGGGGTTCTACAGGTGAAGTTTCTTCACCCCATTCCCCAAGCACATCTCTTTCCTCACATATATGTTTATCTTTAGTTAAATAACTAGCAACTAGTAGGCATACACTGAAGACTGAACCACAGCACTGTATTGCTGAATGCAAATGTTCGATCATCGCTCTTGTACAAACCCCGCAGTTTCAGAGTCACAACTACTAGACTACTTTAAAGATCAATGCTATCGAGCTTAGGAAACTGAAGCCAACTTATCGACTGAATCGATTACAGAGAAACCTTTTCTTGAGCTTAAATGGGTGCCATAAATATACAACACAAAAGCTACTAGAGAACTCTTTGTACTAGGAATCTGAGGAGAAGCTCTGTTCTTATTTATATCCATAGGTGTCTTGATCAAGTAGAGGAAGAAGATGGGATCAGATAACCTTCTGAGCTTACTGATTCCAGATACATGTCCTGCAAATTGAGGCAAGTAGGTTTAATGAATCAAAACCGAGTAATAAAAATCACGACTTTGCAGATAATACGTAACACCCAAATTAGTAACAAGAAAAACGGTAATTAGAATGTGACGGCATGCATCAGAATCAGATGCATTGGATCACTAACTGATCTGATTAAAACACTACAATAGGAAGATCCAAAGCATCCATACGACATCATAAGTAAATTTCTAACCCTACTACAAGTAAATCAATCAAGAAAACGAATTATAACAACCACCCTATATTCCCCATCCCATTAATCGGTTCAACAAACTGCAATTGCTGTTGTTGCTGATCTCCATCGTCACCGACCTCAATTTGCAGCAATGGCTGAACTATACCGCCCCCTTCCACCACCCCACCACCACCACCTTTCCCCTCCGCAAGCCTCCACATATACCAAGACCCAACCGACCTATAAGGCCTCCATTTCTCACACAACTGCTCCATTTGTGATGGCTTGGGCAATTCCTCCAACCCATACAACATCTGCACGCCCTTTCTCACCCCTAAGTCGCTCACGGGCAAGACGTCAGGCCTGTGTAGAGAGAAAATCATAAACATGTGAACCGACCAAGACCCTATTCCCTTCACCATTGATAGCATGGTAAACAGACTCCTATCATCCATCTTCACCAGCGTTTCATCGGATAAGATCCCAGTTTTGTACTTATTGGTTAAATCGTACAAGTAGCTAGCTTTGCGCCCCGAGACGCCAATTTGCTTCAGTTGCTGGGTGGACAAAGCTAAGATTGAATCGGGTGCTATGGTGTCTTCGCCTCCGCAAAGTGAGACAAAGCGAGTGTAGACTGAAGTCCCAGCTTTGTAAGCGAGCTGCTGGTAGAGGATGGATTTGGTCAGTGCTACGAAGGGTAGGAGGTGTACATCGAATTGAGGTGGTGGGAGTGTGTCGATGAGTGGGGAGAGGAGGGGGTCGGCGGATCGAAGGTGGCGGAGGGAGGCTGCGATCACTGCGGCGGACGACAGGGGTTTGATTACGGCTGGAGCTGGGAGCTTCGAAGCCACCGTGCGGCGGCGGTTTTTTGAAGAGTTGGAGACGGTGGTGGTGGTGGTGGTGGTGACAACGATGGCACCGGAGATGGCTTCCGTGGTGGATTTGGGTTCGCCGGAGAGCTTGCGGATTTTCTGGGGTCGGATTGGGATTTTGGAAGGGTTGGTGGAGTTCGAAGAGACGTCGTCGTTGGTCGGCGGTGGATTTCTGGTTTTTGGAGAAAGTGGGGATTGAGGGTTTTGGTTCGGCGCCTCGATTTTGGGTTGGGTATGGGTTACGACGGCGTCTGTCGGCGGTTGTTCTGCCATGTGTGGCGGTGAGTTGGGGGAGAGGGAAGAGACGAGGGCGGCGCGGTCACAATCGTGTTGGGTCGAGGGAGAATAAGGTAAAATCGTAATAGTTTCCATTTATTATTTCCTTAAAGAATAAAGATGTAGGGGCCTATTTTGTAATTTCATCTCCTCTCTCTCCATATAATACATTCATATGGGCCAATTTTGGGCCGATTGACCCAACGTGGCCCATAATGTCGTCTGATGGTTTAGGTGTTGTTTCAGGGTTTAAAGAAAGAAGGAAAAACCGAGCCAACATACCCGGCGAAGAAATACTAAGCTTTGGCAGCTCGAAGTCGACGCGGATGGCTTCAGCTGTTGAATCTGACTCGACGAGCTTGAAGGTGAGAGAGCTCATAAACGAGGTACAGCTTGACTACTCTCCGGCGAACACGAAGATTGTCGACGATGTCGTTTCATCTATTAGAGAAGTCATTAATCAGATACCGGACGAGCTCCAGGTCAGTTATTTGTTCTCATCTCATAAATTTTTAGTGATATTTTGTGGATGAAGTTTTGAATTTTGCTTAATTTGACGGTTTGATATTTGTGAAATTTGTTTTAGATTACTGCCGACGTGGCGCCGGGTTTTGTGAGGGATATCGGTGCGGACAAGGTGGAGTTTAAGTTTAAGAAGCCAGCGGTTGTAGAAATTGGTGGAAGTTATTCATACCGATGCGTCGCGAAACCGGATATTAATGTTGATTTGTTTTTTAGGCTGCCTAAGGTAAATAATCGCGAAAATTTGAAGTTCGTTTATGAGTGTGCAATATGAGAACCGGTGAATATTTTGACAATGCGACGGGATTGCTGGGTTTAGTTGGTCTACTGTTCAACTGTTGCTTGTAGGCGTGTTCTTCTTTCTTTTTTTTTTTAGGTGTTGTGATTACGGGTATCTTGTCCTAACAACAATGACTTTTAAGTGGAATATTCTTGAAATTTCGTGTTGGTGAGGAATTCCTTTTCTTTTTTGCTTCGGTAATTTTAATTGTGACAATGACGGCGTAGGGCTTACTTTTTTTATAGTGTATTAGCCCTGGAGACGATCCTCTCTCGTCAAAGATTTTTTTGTACATTCACTTTGTTCAGTTGAATAGCATCTTTAGTTTGATTGGCTTGGATTGATTTATATTGCAGGTGTGCTTCCATGAAAAAGATTATCTAAATTACCGATATCATGCAAAAAGATTTCTTTATCTCTGCATTATAAAGAACCATTTGAAGCTATCTTCTGCGGTGCAAGATGTGAAATGGTTAGCTTTAAATAACGAAGCACGCAAGCCTGTACTGGTTGTCTATCCAGGTCTGGTTTCGGCAGAGGGTGTTCTAGTGTGTTTCAATATTTGACTTGCAATTAACCTCTGAATGTATATCTCTGTTCAATTATATTTCAGCCGCGCGGTTATCCGATGGTTCTTTATTTTGTGTGAAGATAATCCCGACTGCATCGTCTCTGTTTACTGTTTCAAAATTGAACTGTGAGAGAAATAACATCCGCTCACTTGCTCAAGGTATCTATCTTCATTGTATTTGCCACGTTTGAGTAGTTGTTTCTTCATTTAAGTCCTAACTGCCAGACGCGTTGTTTAGAACCAACACCAAAGTACAACAGCAGTATCTTGGAGGACATGTTTATTGAAGAGAATTCAGGGTTCATTAGAAACATTATTATGGGATGCAAGGAACTGGGAGAGGCTCTGATTCTGTTAAAAGTATGACTGGCATATGATTGCTCCCTTCCCTGTTTTTTTGTTTACTGTCAAACGTTACCTAATTAAAACATGAATATATGTGGTTGGTGATGCAGGTTTGGGCTCGAAAGAGGTCGCTATTTGTTCATGATTGCTTGAACGGATTCCTGATCTCTGTTATTGTTGCATACCTTGCATCTGCATCTGGAAAAAGGAAGATTAAAAATACAATGAATGTCATGCAGATTCTGCGAATCACATTTTACTTTATTGGTATACCCAGTGTTGCTTATCCTTTAAAATAATTATGTTTATGTGGCATGACTCGATGTAACATCTGCTTTCAATGGCATGCAACCTCTGGATACTCATTCTTGTGTTGGAGTGCTTAACGCATCAGGTTTTCCACTTTTAGGATTAAAATTTTATCAAAACCTTATTCAAGGTTATCGAATATTGTTTGCTTTTAGTATCTTCCAAATGTGAGGATGCCCAATACTAGAGGGGGGAGACCTTACGATAATTTCTTTTGTGTTTCACTTATCTGTTCATGCATTTATTTTCCTGTTATTCCACCAAATTGGTCCTGCAACATTCTGTTTGGTTAATCAATTAAATGTCTAAGCTTGTGCTAGATTGTTTAGTGTACTATTACAAAATTCATATCTTATCTTATCTCTTGCAGCTAATTCCAATGTATGGGACAATGGGATCTTTTTTCAACCTGATAATGGTCGAAATATTTCAAATAAGGTATGTTGGCAGGTTTAATGCTATTTGCTTCCTCTCTTTCTGTAATCTGTTGATCACTTTTGGTCTATCCATTTCCGTTTCTGAACTTTTCAGTTTAAATGGGTGTCGGACTTGATACTGCATTTAAAACGATGCTTCTTCTGTCACCCATCTCAATTATATAGCTCAGTCTATGTTCACTTTTGGATATGCATGTTCCTGTTGCTTAGTTTTCTAAATATTATCCTCTTTGTTATCCTTTAATTCGTATATGGAATGATTTCTGTTTATAGCTTCCGTTGTCTGTGTTAATGAAGCTTTCCTTCACTATAGCATAGCTCACATTTAGCGATTGCTGTTTGTAGTTTCTCTAGCTTAGTTTATACGTGTCAATGTGGTGGTGGGAGATGTTATTACTTCATGTTTTTTATTGTTTTCAGGATAGAAAGACACAGTTGCAGGCCTTTCCAATAATTATTTGTGATTCATTTGCTGACTACAATATGGCATTTCGAATGTCACCTAGTGGCTTCCAAGAGGTTAGTTCTTTGACTAGCCTTTTTTTTTTTTTATCTGGACAGCATTTCTGTCTTGCGTTGAATTCCTTGGTTTGCTAACATGTTTGCTGCATCTAGCTTCAAGAGGAGTCTTCTCTGGCGCTTGCCTGCATGAATGAATGTAAAGATGGAGGTTTTCATGAGATCTTCATTGTCAAAGTTGATTGTCCTGCAAAATATGACTATTGCATGAGGTACATGTTAACAGTATTTGATGGACCCTTATATTTGTATACTGGTATGTCACATGTCACTGCTTCCCATGGACTTTGGTACACACTGGTCTGCTTAGGATATGTGTGTACTAGCGACACAACATTTTAGGACCAAACTATAGAATTTCTATAGATGGTGGCATGTATTAGAAAGGATGGAATTAACTTCACCATCTGTACTCCGCTCGAACATGGCCTGCTCTGCTTGTACGAATCGTTTATCTCATCAGGCATGACAGACACCGATTTGACAACATTTGGAATCATTCTGGTGCTCCGCATATAATCCGTCTCGAAAGAGTTCAGATCTTAATATGGATCATATTGTTTAATTTTCTCTACCAATGTTTATTTTCCGTATAGTGCCATCTCCAGTTGGGTTGTCTGTCATATTGTGTTTCAGATTAAATTTGAAGGACAGCCCCGAGTTCAAGAGTTCTGGATATTGCCTTGACGATGAGTGTTGGAGGGTTTATGAACGAAAAGTATTAGGCATCATTGACCAAGCATTACGAGGAAGAACTAAGTTAATTCGAGTAATCTGGACAAATGCTGCTGCTGGATCTAACTTTGAAAATGTTAGCTGCTTGCTTCAGTAATTCTACTTGAGGACCAAATTCTGCAATATATTCAACTTTGTATTGTGCTTCTAATTTAGGGTTTTGCTATCCTGGATGGAGAAAGCTTGTTTATCGGTATCGTGATTAGTTCAACAGAGGAAGCATTTAAGCAAGCAGTTATTGGACCAAGTCCTGAAGAAAAAGAGAAGGTGCAAATCATTATTTGGAACGTTTTATGCATTTTTTACAGTTTTCACTCAGTTTTTGGTTGATGCAACAGGCTTTAGAGTTTAGAAACTTTTGGGGGGATAAAGCTACGCTAAGATGGTTCCGTGATGGTAAAATTGCTGAAGTTGCAGGTATGGAATTATAATCTTTATAGCACTTCCTTTTCTTGGCTATTGGTTATTGGCATTCCTCTCACATTTTCTTGTTGATGTAGTATGGGAACAAGAGGAATGGAAAAAGCATATAATCATCAAGGAAATGATCGAATACATCCTTAAGCGCCACCTGTCCCTTTCAAGTCAGAATATCACTTCCTTTGTAGATAAGCTTGATTTTGTGCTTCAGCATGATGATAAAGGTAATAAAACTGTGATTCTGTCGTTCAGTTCACTATGGGAGGCAAATGACACATGCGGATGTGTTCTTTTACAGATCCTATATCCTATTCTAAGAATTTGTTGAAGGCATTTGATGACCTATCAAAGCACTTGCGTCTTCTTGATAACATCCCATTAAAGATATCTAGCGTGCAGCCGCTGGATTCAGGTTTCTCTTCCATATTACATCATATCCTTTCCTTGCCTGCTTTCTCAAATGTGTTCGATAATTATCGCTTAGGACAGTGTTGAGGCTTACATTCTGATGCAGTTACATGATGAAAAATTGTTTTGTACTTCCCCCCGACAGCCTTAAGGTTGACGGCCGTGTCCTTCTCCAGCCCGCACCCATTAGCATACGAAGAAGGCACTCGAATAAGACTGGACAAACCCATAACGACGTGCATGCGCCCACTTGAAGTTATGATTCAGGCAAGAGTAGCTGGAAAGAAATTATTTTTTTTTGGTCTTGTTAGTCAATCATAAATAATATGTACAGCTACATCTTTGTTTATAGCTGGAAGGTTCTGGGAACTGGCCCCAAGATGAGCTAGCATTGGAGAAAACTAAATCCGCATTCCTCCTCAAAATTGCAGAAAGGTCCGTATTTCAGTTAGATCTATATCAGATGTAAATATGATTGATTCATCTGTTAAAAATTTTTTGGCAGCCTTCACGATAAACGGGGGATTTCATGTACTGCAACAGAGGATGCTGTTGATATCTTCATGTGTGGATATGCATTTCGTTTGAATATTTTGCACGAGAGGGCCTTAACTTTGATAACAAGACGGGGTAACGGCTTTACACTGTGTCTGGTACTGTATAATCTGTTTGCTCTACTAGCAATGTGACGGGAACTTGTGTGCGGTATTTGCAGTTGATGGTCAAAAGAAGCATGTTCTGTCTTCAGATAAAAAACTTTTTGTTCGCGGTCAGCACTCCAGTATGATAAATGGTCTACGAGGCCGTTATCCAATATATGGCCCAGTTGTTCGGTAGACTGTTAACTTACTTTTCAATTGAAATAAACTGAAGAGAAAGGAAACATGTTACTGAAAAACTTTAAGCTTTGACTCTGATATCTTGTGGTTTATTTTACTTAGGCTTGCAAAACGCTGGGTTTCTGCACATATGTTTTCGAACACATTTACCGAAGAAGCAATTGAATTGTTAGTCGCACACTTATTTCTGAAACCTCTGCCGTTCAGATCCCCCGGCTCCCGGATAACCGGATTTATGAGGTTTTAGCTATGTTAATGATATTTGTTATTTTTTTTCTTTCAGTTTTTTAATTGACTCTATTGGTAATTTACTGCTTTTTTATTTAATAAGTAAATATTCCAGCTGGTAAAGTTTACCTCATTGATATCAGCTTTAAGATCATTCACCGGTCGCTGCAGGTTCCTGAGATTATTGTCAGATTATGACTGGAGTTTTGCACCTTTAATCATTGATATCAACGGTGATATGTCTCCTGAAGTTGAAATCGAGATCAATGTAAGAGTTGCTTTTGGGAAGGCCTTACTCTTTAGTCATGTTTCCCATCAACAACATTTTATTTAAGAAACCTCTTTTTTTCATTTGTAGGAGAAGTTTTCGTTAACGAGAAAAGGCGGTAACGTTACAAATGCTAAACCTGCTATGTTCCTAGCGACAGCTTATGACAAGGAGTCTGAAGCTTGGACCAGGGAACTGCCAACTGCAGCTGTGAGTGTCCTGTGAATGGGATTCTTCTAATTATGATATGTTTTTCTTTTTAAATTTAGATCACAAGTTTGGATCATCAGTTAAGTAAAGATTTGCGCTAGAACAGCTAATCCTTCCCCCATTTACACAAGTAATCAATGTATCAGGATCTTAAGAGGTTGGCCGCATATGCGGCAAGTAGTGCAAATCTGTTGACAAGCATAGTTATGAAGAATCAGATTGACAGCTACGGATGTGAAGTGAGTTAAAACCCTCCCTTTTTTCCTGGTTGAATCGTTATTACTATGTCACTTGATGATTACAAAAAATGCTTCTTCTCTTTTGTGCAGTGCATTTTCCGTACACCCCTTAACAATTACAATGCTGTCGTTCTTCTTCACCGGGATAAACTGCCTTACCCTCAGCACCTTCTATTCCCATCCGAAGTCAGACGAGGTTTGCTAGAAAAATTCCCAGGGAACTTATGAAAGAAGCTGCAAATTTTGAATTGCATTTCCCGAAATTGAAATGAGAATTCGTTAACTTTCTTTGTCTTGGATTTCTAAAATGGTATGCTTCCTGTACAGGCAAGCACGTGCTACGTGGAAAACCTAGCAAGACTTTTCAATCCTTGATATTACCCCAAGATACTGGGGACTCATATGAGTTGAAGAATAAGCTGATGGTGAACTTCGATCCACTAAAATATTTTGTCACGGACATTGAGGTAACCAACAAAATATAGCCGAGTATTTCTTCTCAAGTGGAAATTTCTTGTAACATATACTTTAGTTAGTTACATTCTTACATCAACTTCGCAGACGGAGTTTCCGGGCATGTTTAAAGTGTGGTTCGACTCTATCGGGGGCGATGCCATTGGTCTCACATGTAATACTAGGAGTACTAAGGTTAGATGCTAAGGCTGGCTCATTGATCGATGTACTTTGCTATATAATGAACTTTCTTTTCTTGACCCCAATGCATATCATGTGCCATGCTATGGTTTTCAGAAACGAGGTAGAGAAGATGATGCTGGTGAGGAAACTGATGAATCTATAGTGGATACGCTCAAAGCTGTCGGCCAGCTGGGGAAAGGGTTCGTGAAGAGCGTTTATCTTGTTAAGGCACCAAAGTTAAGCAGTTAAATTTATCGACCCAAAGGATCAAAGAAACATTGTAGCTTTAACACAGTAAACTTAATGGTAGTAGCTTTGTCCTGGGCGAAGATGAACGGGCAAAAGCGAGCGTGGAGGATATTGTGCTGGACGTGGTATGCGATACGATCACAGCTTCAGCCTTTGTAGGAAGTAATTTAATGGATCAATTTTTTATATATGTATCGAATTAACCCTCGGAATTTTGTCGTAGAAGCCAGGGTTGATTTGCATTTTTTTTCCATTTTCAAGATCGAATACCAATTCAAGAAATAGACTATAAATTGCTTGATTTTGTAATACGTGATTTACACATGCCGTTTTTCTGATAGGGTGCGTCGAAATTATTTTATGGTTTTATTGCTTAAAATGAAAAAGGAAAGGAAAAAAAAATGAAACGAGTGAGTGACCGTGGAAAAGGAAGTAGAGAATTCCGAATTAAAAATTCCCAATTTAATGTTTGGCTTCGTTCCTTGATTTCAACGCCAATTTACTTCTGAAGCTGAGACCTGCAAACTGCGATAGACGGGAAATGGGGCTTCTGAGCATAATCCGCAAAATCAAGCGCAAGGAGAAGGAGATGCGCATTCTAATGGTGTATGACACTGTGTTCTGTTTTCAGTGTTTATGTTTTTTAATCTTTTAAATTCTGAAGAAGATTTGTGTGCTTTTGAAAGTTCATGCTCCTGTTTCATGTGTTATCGCACAAAGGGGTCTTGATAATTCGGGGAAGACAACAATAGTGATGAAGATTAACGGCGAGGACACCAGTGTAATCAGCCCGACCCTTGGATTCAACATCAAAACCATTTCTTACCAAAAGTAAGAAATTTTCCTTTTCTTTAGGAGGCTTTTAAAACCCTAATGTACAATATTTGGTTCTTTCTGTGTCACACAATGATGAGAGTGGCATTATTGTTAGGTATACTTTGAATATATGGGATGTTGGAGGACAGAAAACGATAAGATCATACTGGAGAAACTATTTCGAGCAAACTGATGGAATGGTTTGGGTTGTCGATAGCTCCGATCTCAGAAGGTTGGAAGATTGCAAATATGAGTTGCATAATCTACTTAAAGAAGAGGTTAGTATGTTCTTACTAGATTCGACATCATCATACCATTTTCAGGCACGGTTGACAACGATTGAAGCTCTCAGGTGATGTTTTTATTGACATTTGGCTTCTTTGGATGTTACTATCTGCCTACCAATTGGATTTCTTTTCTCCCATTAACTGGTTATAGACACTTCATCTTATGTTGTATCATTCTTTTGTTTTGCAGAGGTTATCTGGAGCTTCATTGTTGATCTTTGCCAATAAACAGGACATAGAAGGGTCTCTGTCACCTAGTGAGATAGCTAAGGTCTAGATAATTCATTCATTTTCAGTACTTCCTGAATGTGATCACCCTGTTCTGAACTTACCAAAGATTCTAAGTTCAATCAAGATTGTGATTGTTACATCTACTTTTAGGTGCTCGATTTGGAATCCATGGATAGAACGCGACACTGGAGAATTGTGGGATGTAGTGCCTACACCGGGGAAGGATTGCTTCAAGGGTTCGATTGGTTAGTTCAGGACATTGCCTCGAGAATTTACATGCTTGACTAATACGTGTTCTTGTCTTGGATCCAAACGCATGTTTCTTTATCTGTGCCCTTCGACTCCAACGTATGTGTCAAATGCACGTTTGTCTACCTTTTGGGATTGTATTTAAAGTCGATTGTATAACGTTCCTATTCTTTTTTATAGCGATGAGGAGAGTTGCACGTTGTTGGGGAATGACCACCGTTGGATTTCGTTATTCAATGTAGCTTCCGTGTTTGCTAGTTCTAAGGATTGATTCAAGCTACAACAAGCTCAATCAACCCAAATTAAGCAACTCAAACACACACAACTCTAACACAGAATTTTAACGTGGTTCGGCACAACTTGTGCCTACGTCCACGGATCAACCGAGCTTCTTTTCACTTAGTCACCAACACGAAGTTTACACAGCTCACAGCCCTCTACAACTTTCGTGTTCTACACTCACAGTGATTTTCTCTCTACACAAAGAAATAAGCTCTCAAAAGTGATCACTCAACACAGAGAAATCTGAGATCTATTTATAGATGCAATTCATACCAATTGTGTGAATTGGGCTTGATCCTAGCCACCAATCTTTAGCCACTTGGACGTCCTAGATTGCCCCACGTGCCCCCTTGCCTTTGTCCATGACCCTAGCAAGCAAATCATGACCCAAGCAAGCAAATCGTGACAGGTCACGGCCTGAGACATCATCAGTCACGGCTGTGACTCAACATGCTCTTCTTCATGTTTCGCCACTGCCGCGATTTCACGGCCTGGGACAGAGCAGTCACGGCCGTGACAGCTTCAAATAATCCTTCGCGGGCTCATACTGTCGTCCTTCACGGCCAGTTCATCCCCGTCACGGCCGTGACGAAAACGGGCACTCCATTCTGCCATGCGTCACGGCCTCTGGCAGCTACGTTCACGGCCGTGACGCCGGGCATCATCTAACACTGTCATGGTTCATGGCTGTGACGCCTTATGCGCGTGCCGACGAACTAGCTGCGAGCATGTTTCGATCCGATCTCTTTCTCCGGTCGATTCCGGCGACTTCCGGCGAGTTCAGGCTCGCTCTTCCCGACACACATGATAATGCCTTCTTATGCCACTATATGCAAACAAAACGATGAATGCACAAGTACCAAACAAAATGATTTCTATTTCCTTCCAAAACTTATAAATTTATCGATCGTGAATGAACAAGGTCAATAGTCAAAATACCCATAATGCCTACCTTCCACTTCAAACTCTAAATTTTACGTTTTCTAAATCCGCCACGTGTACGCAACTCAATGTTCCCTAGACCCTATCTAGTTTTTTTTTTCTTGATTAATCTATATTTTTCCTTTACAATGACTAGAACAAAGAGAAGGCAAAAGAGTGGTCCACTTGTTGGCGGCCTCTCCTCTCCAAGCTCCTTGGCCGTTGGTTTTGATCTAACTAACCCGTCTTATCTTCTGGCTCAAACGGCTGCGCCATGGCTCCAAAAAACCAGAATTTTGAGGTATGCTGTGCACGTGTATAATTTGTGTTGGGAAATTTTCTGTAACATATATCATGGGTGCTGTGTTCGGTAGATAATACTTGGTTCATCTTCAATGGCGCGTCGTCAGATTCTTTCAGAAATGGGCTACCAGTTCACAATCATGGTACAGTACGCTTGCCTGTTGTTCTTTTACTTTCTCGCATTTTAATTACTTAATTTCTTTCCGAATATGAATTTTCTAGACAGCTGATTTAGATGAGAAAAGCATCAGAAAGGAAAAGCCAGAAGAACTTGTGATGGCCCTGGCTGAAGCAAAGGTTTTTTATTATATGGCCATGGCATCGATCTTCTTAGCTGTTTTTGATTTTAAAGCTGATGCTAACTTGTTGCATATCTATCACGCAATATAAAGGTGTGCTATAAAACCAATCAAAATTATTTGCTTTTCCCAGGCTGATGCTATCATCGCAAGGCTTGAGCGCGGTGAACGACTGAACGAAATGGCACACCCCACTCTGCTAATTACAGCCGACACAGTATGCTTGTTTCACCTTTTTTTTCCATCGTGGTAATGAGAAAACAAAAAAAAAAAGATATGGTTGCTACTCTACTTACTGCAGATAAAGCATGTTTTTTTCCCTTTGCTGGAGATAGAATTGATTAGCTAAGGTTTACTCATTTACTTGCATTGGTATCGAGGTGGTGGTGTACAAAGGCACAATTAGGGAGAAGCCATCAAGCGAGAGCGAAGCTAGACAATTTATCCGAGGTTTGCTTCATTACAACATCTGCCCTTTACATATCTCTCTCTCTCACTGCCTTTTGTTCATTCGCTTTCCTCAAGTTACCTCCAAGGAAAACTCTTATACAGACTATTCGGGCGGCTGTGCTCAAGTCGTGGGATCAATATATGTTACTAACCTGTCTACTGGCTTCAGAAGAGGAGGATGGGAGAGAGCAGAGGTATATAGTTATCCCGAAAAAGGCAACTGCTTTAAGGACATAATATTATGGATTAGTGTTACTTTCCTTCATTGCAATAATGCAGGTCTATTTTCTTGATATACCAGATGAAGTCATTGATAGCCTGGTATATTATATGCTTCATACCTCTTATTCTGAAACATAGCTGTTGAAATCGACTTGCAGTGAAATTTGTTGGCTTTTTCTTTGATGTTTGAATAGATTGAGGAAGGCATTATATTCAATGTTGCTGGTGGCTTGATGCTCGAGCATCCACTTACTTGGCCTTTGGTAGACACAGTGGTTAGGAATTAGAAAGAAAAGAAATATATGATCTCCCTCGCACCTTACCTTTTCCCTTGATTGTTGGACTAATATATATTTGTTTACTTATTGCAGATTGGAACGACTGATTGCGTGATGGGCCTTTCAAAATCTCTTGCAGAGAAGCTCATTGAGTCTTGCATTGCTTGTTGAGGACTGACTTAACCTTGTATTGGTGGCAGAATTGTAGTTTTTTAATAATATTCAAGTCAACGTTTGACCGCGATGTCTGAAAAAGTGATGTCAAAGTCAGTGTGGGCCGTCTTATAAGCCCAATATAATGTGCTTCATTTTGGGCTTGGAACGTGGGCTTTTTACAAGGTCGGGTCCTACTTGAAATAAAAAAATGAATTAAAATAAGATTTAATGAAGGCTGAGTAAATTCTTCAGTAATCAGATCGGAGGGAAAGAAGGAATTGAAGAAAGTGCCTCACATAAGAGAAAGGAAGAAGATGACACTGGGACTGATGAACGCTAACCCTGTGGTCCATCTCCACGCTAAGAAGGAGAGACCAGTCCGTACGCATGCTGATGACGTCGTCGATCCCCTCGAAATCTATGATATCCTTCATCCTTTTTTTTACCTCAGTGATTAATTTCTTTAATGTGATGTTGTTAGTTACCTTGATTTGAGTAAAGAATAGCACAGCATGTGAAGGATATTAGAGATCCAGAACATCCTTACTCATTGGAGCAGCTGAGCGTTCTCTCTGAGGAGTCGATCACCGTTGACGATAAGCTCGCTAGGATTATGTAAGTGTCTTTGCTATCGAATTATTCCCAAATTTAGTTGTCCAATTAATTTTGCACGATACTGTTTGGGTAAATTTTTTTTTTTTTTTGGGTTCTTGAATGGAAAACGTTAGGATCACGTTTACTCCCACCATTCAGCATTGCAGCATGGCTATGGTTATTGGACTTTGCCTGAGGGAGAAACTGAAAGATCACTTTCCTGCGCATTTCAAGGTTTTGCTTTGCCTCTCTTTTGGGCTTGGAATGCTTTATTTGTGGATTATTGATTTGTGATGTATGTATGGTTGGTCTGAATATTGTGTGGGATGGTGTTAAGGGACAACAGCAACACATAACCTTATTCACCAGTTGGATGTTTTTCTATTTTTGGGTTTTAACTCTGCTTAAATTATACAGGTTGACATAAAGGTTGCCCCTGGTTCACATGCAGATGAAGAATCAGGTCAAACAACCAACATTTCATACTGTGATTGATTGATATATAGTTTTGATTGCATCTTATTTTTATGAGGGCAGCCATGAGTTGTTTATTACCACTTTACTTCAATTCAAACCAATGCATTCTACTTGTGCAGTTAATAAGCAATTGAACGATAAAGAACGTGTGGCTGCTGCTTTGGAGAATCCAAATCTTCGTCAGCTCGTGGAAGAATGCCTTCACTCCAGCGAGCTTTAAGCATAGACCAAACACAAAACTCTCTCTACAATGTACGCACATACATACACTAGTAAAACCATGTCTGCACATATCTCTGCATCTGTTACTTGTCTTGTCTGTAAAACTTTTAGCCTTGTAAAAATTAAGCCCTCGTTGGTTTTGAATTGAAATAAAATGATATAATTTCAACACAGCCATTAAATCTGGGTTATCACAGTAAGTTAAGATAGGATGTATAACTGGGCTGCATCTCAAGTTCAATAATACCAAAGAAAATTGCCAGACTTATTAGTGACCTTACGAGCATTTCCTCAGTTTTCAAGATCCTTACTTCGTTCTTCCAACCCCCAAAACTTGGCAGTTTCCACGTCCTCTCGAACCATCAATTTTGAAAATTCTTCGTGATCGTATCTCAACGTAGCTTTCCCGCCAAATTCGCTCGGAAGATTCTCAGTGTCGAAGAACGTCTTCATGAGCTCCGCGCTCTCTTTGTTATTCGGATAAACAAACTTTATTTTCTGAGACGATTCCTTGTCCACAAAATAGCTCACAACCTTCCAAAACGCTTGAAAAATCTTGGGAGGATTGTACATAACGATTATCGCAAGCCTCTCAGGATAGTGATTCTGCAAGATGTAGACAATATCCCTGGCGGTTTTGATTGGAACCTTCGTATTGATTGAGAAACCGTCAAAGTCTATAAGACAAGAGATCTTCCCTTGTCCCTCAGGCAAAGCAAGGATGGAGTTCTCCAAGAGGTAGACAAGATGTCGAACATTATCCTCAAGCGATGAAGCGTTCTGCATAAACAAGAGAAAGAAGAAAGCACTGAAATAGAATGTCATTCAATCTTGTCTTGACTCAGCAAAGGAAAGAAAGTTGATTCAAGGATGAGATATCTATCTTGCCTTAATCCCAGCCTTCATTATAAGGATGGTTCTGCCCTGGCGATCACGAAAGTTGGCTCTGTAGACTTTCCCAGTCTCAGCTTCACGTGCCACCTCTTGCTGATGTTAGAAAGAAAGAACAAGAAGAAGAAGAATCGGTATCAAATCAATTGGGATTTCCTTTTTTCTTTTCTTACATTGATCACTACTCACCCAACGTATCTCTTCTGGTTTGAATTCTTGCCTCCATTGAATAGTCTCTGCTAACATTTTGTGGGCTGCATCGATATTCCAGTTTCTAGCTACTAAGTACCTCCTAAGACAAGAATCAGTGCAGTACTTTAGGCTGCAACCAGACAATGGTCCAAGAATAGTCCTCAGCTTTCCGATCTGTTCATGTTATAAGAATTGTAATATATACTTTCCCGGCATTAATCAGACGATATGTATGATGATGAACCTTTGCCTCAACTTGGGCATCATAAGGGTTATTTCAATGATGGGATCGATCTCTTTCTGAGGTTTTCTTCTAAACATGTTGAGTTCAGCTAAAAGGGAAAGTCAAGTCAGTTAATGGAAACATCGAAAACACCCTGTCTGAAAACATACATTACTTGTCAAGAACTGAACTAGTCTCGATCTATAAAACATAGTTACAGAAACTGATATCAAATCATGGAACCAATAGGAAGAAGCTGAAGGAAAGATAATTTCTTGAGATTTATCAGTAAGAGGAGGAACGCGAACAAACCTGCCTTTCAGAACTGTAGGATTCGTTGACAGAGAGAACAGTTTTTTTCAGTGACGGACCCAGCTTTCCAGAGCTGGGGGGTCAAAATTAAATAAGCCCAAACTGAGGGGTCAATCTTTAAATAAATGACTTAAGAAAAACATAAAAAAGGGATTTTGGGTATTCGAACCCACGTAAATCGTTCGATGACTTTACCTACATTGACCATTTCCAGCAGACTAAACAATATTATCTGACTTTTGCTATATACCAGCTACTTATGGACATTTTGGCCGGGGGGTCAATGGCCCCCCCAAGCCCCAACGTAGGTCCGTCCCTGGTTTTTTTTTCTTCTTGAAAATTAACAAATTCTTTCTGGGAAGCAGCTCATATGGGGGGGGGGGGGGGGCATTTTATTTATTGCATCCTGTTTTTGGTTCATGTATATTTTCTTGCAAAGCTCGTGACCAATATTGTAATTGTTTGTACCACCTTGCGTGTTGATTTTTCTTTAACATCCTATTAAATGGTGATTTATTGTTAACATATACTCGCAATCTCATTTATAATGACTACTTTAAGAAAATCATTATCTCTCTATTAGAAAACTAAATATGGTCTACGACCAACATCATCTATTCAATATTTCTCTGTTATTTAGCATGGCCACTTTACTACTGACGCTATTCAATGAAAAATAAAGAAAAAAAAGGAAGGAAATGTAATGTAATGTAACCTTATTATTTGGTGCGTGGGGTTCGTTAGTTTAAGCCATGTATACACGACATACATAGGCACAAACATATGAGTGGAGAAGCAAACAAACAACATCATAAAAAACGCTCGCGACATTAGCGATACGAAACAGAAAGCGCGACAGTGTTCTCAAGCCTTGTTTCTATCCTCCACTTCCTTCTTCCCTAGCTTCTCCTTACCTGCCCATTCGAATAAAACAAAATAAAATAAAATCAATCAACTATGATTAGCCTCACAAATAGCAACTTAATGATAATATATTAGCGTTTTCTGATTCTAACCGTGATCCTTTTCTTGCTCATCATCGTCGTCCTTTGTTAAAGTGTTATTACCATAGGTTCCACCAAAACCTTCTTCTGATGACCTCGTCGCATATGCATCTCCCAAAGAGGCCATCGTATTATCCCTTTTAAAAAAAAAAGAGAGAAATACATCTCTCAAAATCATATGATGTGAATTGAACATAACATTATAAAGATATAATATGTATTATATATTTACGCGGTGATGTGCTCGGGTTCTATATCCTTGACTTGCTTCTTCTCAAGCGTTGTGAGCATCTTGTCTACCTCCGCAGGCTTTTCTCCAGATTTCTGCATATTTACGAATGTAACAAATAATATTATATCAGAGATGGGATATAGGTATGTATGGGGTGATATATAATTTAGAACATCGAACTAGTATTATAGTGGTTTTATACGAAGGAAATGTCCGTTAGATGGGTGTCACGTGGATGATACTGGTGCAATAAGATATGCTTTTTTTTTTCCAGGTTCCTGATAGACTTCAAATAGCACGTTCTACCTTGTTTTGACACTTGGTAAGCACTAGAAAAATCCTGAAAAAACATATGTTTGCTAAAAGAAGAAAAGAAAAGATAGCCTATGTGTCCGAAGAAGAAAGCCCACCAAAATCGTATCCCAGTCCAATCGAAGACCAAAGCCCAAATCGAGGTCTATGAGTTGTAATTGCTCATTCATTATGGGCTTCCATGGAAATTTACTATGAAAGAAATTCCTGCTCATGAAATGAAGAATATCTCAAAGAGGGGAAAGACAGAAAGAGTGGGCGGTAATAACGATCATATAGAGAGTCCAAGTCTTAATAATAACAATAATAAATGGTGGTCAAAGACGATATTAAATTGGTAGCAGCAGCAGCACAGAAGCAGATATATATTGATCAGATAGATTGGCAAGTACAGTGAAGACGACGACAAGTCATTTTCCTTATCACTGCACAACAACAAGTACCAAGATAGCATATACACACATTCATACATACATACACACATGTAATAACTGCATAGTGCATAACCATACCTTACCTTACCTTACCTTACCATCCAACCAAGTGATAAGCAAGCACCGCTTTGTATTGTAGTTCTTCTACCTTATCGTCAACGACAGTAATAATATGCTGCAGCTCATGTAAAGTTGAGACAAAATAAACTCCATTTACTTATATAAACTGAGTACTTTCATTACATGTTTTGTCATAACCCAAGCCTTTAGAACAAACAAGCTACATATAATTTATTGATAGCCATCTTTACCACACTACTATACAAATACAAACAAAGAAAGTAGACGAAGACAAGAAATATTAATATATGTACGTGGTCCTAATATACATAATATTCTCAAATCTTTACAATATTCTTCTACTACGATAAAATAAAAGAAAGAAGATCAAACGAAAAAGACGCTTTTTTAGCATAACCAAAAATTTCAAGATCATTATTATTCCTTTCGCCATCATCATCATTACATAGAATAGAAAGGTGATCATATCTCTTTCTCTTTGTGGTGCCTTACTATTGCTATGGGCAACCCTTTGGGAAAATCAACGAATGGGAAAGCAAAAGCTTGGTCGGAACCATCGTGGCAATTCGAAGCCCATTGAAATTCAAGGACCAAATAGTGAATAAATACAGCCATTTCGAGCTTGGCTAGCTCAGAGCCTGCACATAGGCGTGGCCCTCCCCCAAATGGCATGAACGACGTCGTATTGGTGGTACTAGTAGAATTCTTCTGCAAAAAAAAATAAATAAATAAAAGGTTGTGTTTTCATTAATTCTATTACATATTGTATGGGTTGAGAAGATTCTAAAAGTAAATACAATATAAGAGATAGGTTTAGGACCAGCGAAAGGGTAGTAAGCCAATTTAAGGAAAAAAGCACTCGTGCACGTGCACGTGCAACCCCACAGTCCACATGGGGACTATAATCATTTGTAATTATTTATAAATCAATCACCATTCAATTTCTTCTTCTTTTTCTTTTTCGTTTCTCGTATTCCATATTATAGTATTTTTTGTATTTTTTTCCCACTAGAGATTACGTTGGTTTATTTAATGTTTAGATACAACTGGTTCAAGATTTTCCAGGCTGTTTTGAAATGCTTAGACCACCATGCCACATGATATACTATGGGTCGACCAAATTAAATACACGGAATAGAATATAGATAAATCTATAGAGATATTCTATTTGTGGCGCCACACATATACTATACCTTCGAACATGAAAATTTTTAATATATATAAGTTGGTAAATAAAAACATGCGTAGTATATAAATTACCTGGTGCTGCCATCTCCATGGATTGAAGTGCCAAGGTTGGTCAAAAAGTGATGAATCTAAATGCACAGCAGCTATCACCGGCAACACTTTCCACCCACATGGAATGTCAAAACCTTTTTTTAAAATAGTTAAACCGAAAATAAACATTACATTAGTAAGATTTCTTGAACTTATTAACCACCCCATAATAATAAGATGATCATCGAATCCGTACCTTTATACCTAACATCTTTAAGAGCCTTTCTATGCAGAAATCTAACCACGTTCCCAAGCCTCAATGTCTCACTGATTACCTGATTCCATATATTTCAAATATATTTAGTATGATAAAACTAGTGGTTGTAGTAAATAAAAATTAGAAAAATGTCCTCCTTACACATTGTGTGAACTCCATTTTCTTGTAATCATCCCAGCTGAGCTCTGTCTCGCCAGATTGCTTCTTCGCCTTTGATATTCCCAGGTGTTCTTCCTAAAATTATAAATTTCAAATTTAAAAAACGCAATAATCAATAACATGGAATTGATATTGACTTACTCGCAATTGTTCGACGGCCTGAGGACAACCTTGTAAGAAGTAAATAGCCAGAGCTATAGAGACAGAAGATGTTTCATGCCCAGCAAACAAAAGGCTCAGTACCAAGTCCAAGATTTGATCTTTCGACAGATTCGAATACTTTAGAACCCATCCCAGCAAATCGTTGTCGTCTTCTCTCCCATTTTCGATCCTCTCTTCCATTTTCCTCTCGATGAATTTGAGAATCGTCGAACGAGACTGTAGACACACACCGTACGATGATGATTTGCTGATTGGAATTTGTTTGTTCACAGAATTGTTTTTTTTATTACCTGAAGAGCTTTCCTGTAAGCAGTTCCAGGGAAGTTCAATGGAGGAGACACAACACCTTTCATAAAAGTGACGTACTCTGCTTTCAGCTTCTCTGTCTCAGGTTTCCCAGGCTCAAGGCTCATTATATGCTCGGCCATCAAGTTAAACGTAAACTGTCGACAATCAAGAAATCCCATTCAAAATTCGAGCCCAGAAATTCCTTTTAGAAAAAAAAATTGTGAAAAATCGTAAGAATTGGAAACCTTTTTGGCCTCGTCTTGAGCTCGAACAACAGAGTTATCAGTCCAAGTAGAGAGTACGAGCAGAGTATGCTTCTCAACTTCACGGAGAAGGTGAGACTTGAGCCTAGCATTGCTCAAGAAGTTTAAGGATATGATCCTCATATCTCTGTGCATTTCACCTACCAAGACAAGCATAGACCACTTCCCAAGTATGCCGCCGATGCTTCGAGGGTAACTGCACTCGAATAATCTCCCCTCGTTCTGAAGAATGAATCTGTTCAAGCCAGCGTCTGCCGAGACTATCGTGGGCTCCCCAAATAAATGGGACCTGTATATTTTTCCATACCTGTACAAATTTGCGACAAAAAATCGTTAGCAAGGACTTTCGTACGAGGGTGGCTTTGTCAAGAATCTTACCTGGAAATGTGTTGCTCCATGAATTTGCCTATAGTCGTAGCTGGATAAGGCTTCAAGTAAGAGATTGTCTCGCCAAGAAAAGGCCAGCCCATGTTACCAGGTGGGAGATTGAGGGTGCTCTGTTTTCGTCTGTAGAGATTGAACAAGATAAACAGAGACACCAACAGAAGAAGAGCGAGGCTGCTTATTACATCCAAGCCCAGATAAAAAAAGGTTGCTTCACCCATTTTCTTCTGTTTGTTCAAGAAAGAAAGAAAGAAAGAAAGCTGGAATCGGAAGTTTGGTGCTGTTGTAAAGGTTTTGCCTTTATTTTTTATATGGAGGAATGGAATGGAAGTTCCAAAGTACTTTTTTCTTTGAGACACTATTTCTCTTACTTTCTCGCGAAGCTCTCTTCTCTTTCCTCGACGTTTACGAGTAGGGAAGAGTTTTTGATAGAGGGAAACACAATAAAATATTCAAAGGATTCTGAGGAAGCTTTTCGGACAATAAGCTGCCTTTTTATAGCGAAGATTTGGTGATCAAGCTGTGTTTGTCTCTCCGTGTGTGTATGTCTCTCTGTTTGTATCTATCTCTTTTTCAATCACCACGTAAAATAAGGAAAAACATCAACTTGTCTGAACTTGGACTCACTCATCATTAGGGCTGGGAAAAAATACCGAAATACCGTCCTTATCGTATCGAAAATATCGAAAATTTTGGTATACCGAAGTTTTTGGTAAGGTATGATACCGTACCGAAAAATTTCGGTACGGTAATGGTATGAAAGTTTTTAAAATTAGGTATACCGATTATACCGAATACCGAAATTCTAAAAATTTTAATATATTTTATACATATATATACACATCTATATATATATTATATTATTTCAAAAAATATAAAATGAAAAATCAAGGATCTTCATAAACAAATTTAGACCATAAATTATTAACTTATACACAACTTTCTAATATTAGGCCCACCATATTTTACTTATGTAACTCAAGTAACGTTTAATTTTGCATTTTTAATGTTTTTTTCATGATTTTTGAAAGAGTGAAGATGCAATGCAATTACTTTTTGTTAATCTTCACTATTTTTTTAAATATAGCCGCTTCGTTCTAATTAATCTGTATATAAAGTTGTATTTTGTGGTTATGTAAAGTTTTTTGTCTTACTAAGGAGACTAGCTAAAATATGTAAATTATTTAAGGTTAAAAAATCTTTTTATTTTGAAAACTGGCATTAATAATCTATCTTATTGGGGCATAAGGAGTTTGAATTGATTAAAAATTCCAAAACAACGATTTAACGAGTCACGAGACATGCATAGTAAAAACCCTCCGTATGAATGGTATAGAAGGTATGATACCGATATCATACCGAAATTTTGGTATGATATCGTATCGAAATTTAAGGTATACCGAAATTTTGGTATGGTATTGGTATGATTTTTTTGGATACCCAAATTTCGGTACGGTATACGATATCACAGTTTTGGTACGGTATTCCGTACCGAACCACCCATACTCATCATAGATAGATAGATAGATAGATAGATAGATAGAGAGTAAATAATTACATGTAATTAGTATCACTACTTGAGATATTGTCGTTTTTAAAGCTCATTCGCATTCAAGAGTTTAAGACGTGACATGAGGAAAATAAATAAATGTCTTCCTATCCTTTTTCCGTGCTTAGTCAAATACAAGGAAAAAAAAGGAATTGAATTGTCTCGGTGCGCCATAGGCGTGCCGGGTAGAAAATGATTCGTATTACTATTATTATTACATCGACATAATTATTAAAAATGTTCATGAAAAAGAGTACATTGGTTGCAAATTATAAGCAAGCATGCATATATACTTTCGGCACTTTGTGAAGCGTTTTTCATTGCACAATGTTGGAGTTAATTTGAGTCAAACTGCGAGTCAAAAATTTCAACTCGCATTGAATGGGCACTGTCATAAAACTATATATATAAGGAATGTTTTTATTATTATCTAATACATTGGAAAAAATTTACAAAGTACCAACAGATAACTATATGAATGGTGTGGGACCCAGCGTGACACCAATGAAAGAAGACCACAATGATACCTAACCCCTCGTGCGGGTGGTCCCCACATCGAGATGCGTACTATGCTACGAATTCATTTCTCCTCAAACAAAAATGGTAATTTAAAAAATAAAAGACGGATCCAATGGCTGATGAACACGTGTCATACCCGCACGTGCTACTTGTATTATTGAGGATGCCAACTTGTGTGTAGGCCCATCACTCAAAGGCCTGAAAGGCCCTTTACACCCCATTCTCGATTAGACAGACAGAAAATTGTATTTATTTATATCAAAGCCCAAATCTACAACGATGCAAAATAAATATATTATCTATTTTTTTATTAACTAACCATGCATTACAACTACGAGACAATAATTTGCATTTAGTATGTAACGATATATGGATGGATGATTAGCCGACTTGCTGTTTCTACCTACCATATTTGCCCAATTTGATGCTATCTAACTAAACATCTATATGAAAAGTCAATTCTAAGATGGCAATAAAATAAAATGCTACAACAATCATTAATCGATGCAATTAAAGATTCATAGCCATTTTTTAATACGAAATATACAAAAGGTGACGGAGGGTTTTCTATTTTAGATTATTGATATATTATTCCAAGAATAGGTTATTAATTACTGACGGGACGTAACAATGATCATGTGGGCCATGTGGCTATAAATTAGATTATATTATAAATAATGTATATGGCTTTGAATAAACAAACATATTTCTATACGGAGAGTCTCATCTGCACAAAGTCTGATCGAGGCGTTAATTTCCGAATAATATCAAGGTGGACCAATCTATATAATGAAGAAAACGACTCTTGCTGATCGAGTGAAATGACCAATTAAATGTGACTTAAATGTCGTTACCTCTAATAAATTGATAATTCGACTATAACAATAACTTTGTCTATGTTCTCAGAGTCCATTTACTTTCAATGATTCGTGGGCGATTTGTTTGTCAAAACGTGCGTGTGTTTCAAATGTATTAACCTCTAGTGAGGCTATTCAACGATTTATATACCATTGTCCTCCTCACTTTACTATATCCTAGTTCTTTTTTCACACCCGATTTTAAATTTTGAAATTATAAATTTTTAGTGGTGTTTAAGATGAAATATTTTTTAAATATATAAAAAGAAACTTAGTTGTAGAGGCATAAGTACAGTAAATAAAAAATTAGGAGTGATATGAAAATACTTAATTAATTAGATTACAAATGAGGGATTAAATTGCAAATAAGTTACGTACCAAATTGTGCGTTATATCCACCCCAAACCAATTATATAATAGTATATACATAAAAGCAATAAACACACACATACACATTCTTATGTGTGTAGTTATGATAGTTTTTTTTATGTGTTGTCCACTTCAATATAATCCTCCAAAGTCCAACCACCACCCAACCGTTCATTATTTCCCAACACCAAAAGGGTCCTTGCAATCATTGCACACGCTTACCATTCATTTAACATGGCCTTACTTCTTTCGTTTCAAATAAAAAAATATTAATACTCTACTACATATGGTACATACAACGTAATAAGTCGCAGATACATTGTTTTGTTTCATGGTAACGACTATACATAATCACTTAGTCGACTAGTAAATAATTGAAATTTGAGGTTTTCATTTTGTTTGTGAAACGTAATACGACAAATTAGGATTCCATGTAATGATTAATGTCGACTCTTTTAGTGGAAGACGCAACTATAACCAACCAACGAACCACTTGAGGAAACCTAATTAAATCAAATTCTTTGAACAGCGATTGATTTAATTACTACTCATTTTAATGCCGCGAGTGATATAGGATTGGTCACCGAGATAATTGCAAAAATAATTACGTGTCGCATTATGGGGAGAAGAGAAACAAAGACAAACTTAACAACGGAAAGAAAAACGACAAAATAATGACAGTTAACTTTAATCAATCGCATTTAATTGGAGAGTGGAATTGTTGATTGCCCGATAATTTCGGAATATTATGGATTATCCTACTATAATAAATATTAGTTCATGTTCAATTGCCTTTTGACATGGCCTTTTTGGGCCGAAATAGAGGAACACATGGCCGAGCCCATTTTCTAGGCTCGATACTCACACTCAATAATACATTATAATAAAACGAATTCTTCTGAATGATCAGACTCGGTATATGTGGACTAGGGTTAAATTCTTGTGGTCCATGCATGTAAATATCAATAAATGGACGAGTGGGTATAATTCTAATTCCTGTTATAAATAACTTAACTTATTAATTGTATTTAAGGTTTCATTATTATACTAAGTATAACATATATTATATTATATAATATTATAAGTGAGAGAGGGAAAGAGTGAGAGTGAGAGTAACGTGAGAGAGAGAGAGAGGAATTTCATTAAAATTTGTGTCCATTTTACAAGTGACCAATGAGATCTATTTATAGGCAATAGATGTGGCACACACTCCAATAGAGGACATCCACATAATAATATATTTATAACACTCCCCCTTGGATGTCCTTAAAACAAAATACTTTAATAAATGATATTAGCTGCCTCGTTAAAAACCTTACTAGGAAAACCCAGTGGGAAAAACCTAGTGAAGGGAAAAAGAGTGCAGCGTATATTGTCTCCCCCTGATGTAAACATCACTTGATCTCTTTGAGTCTTCGAAGTCCGATCAAATCTACTAGTCTCTTGAATGATATTGGAGGTAGCGCTTTGGTGAATAGATCTGCGAGGTTGTCACTAGACCGAACTTGTTGTACGTTAATTTCGCCGGCCTTCTGTAGGTCGTGTGTATAGAAGAATTTAGGCGATATATGTTTGGTTCTATCGCCTTTGATGTATCCTTCTCTTAACTGAGCAATACATGCAGCATTGTCTTCATATAAGATCGTCGGAGGTAACTTTTCCGATAATAAGCCACAAGTTTGTTGTATATGCTGGACTATTGATCGCAACTAAACGTATTCTCTACTAGCTTCGTGAATTGCTAAAATTTCCGCATGATTAGATGAAGTGGCGGTTAAACTTTGTTTAACTGACCGCCAAGAAATAGCAGTTCCACCATATATAAATAGATAACCCGTTTGCGATCGAGCATTATGTGGCTCGGATAGGAAACCAGCATCTGCATATCCGATTAGATCTGACTTGGACTCATTTGAATAGAATAATCCCAAATCAGTTGTTCCTTTAAGGTATCGAAAAATTCGTTTAACACCGTTCCAATGTCTACGAGTTGGTGACGAACTATATCTCGCCAATAAATTTACAGCGAATGATAGATCAGGCCGCGTATGACTCGTAAGATACATTAGTGCTCCTATGGCACTAAGGTATGGTACTTCAGGACCAAGCAACTCTTCATCATTTTCTCGAGGTCTGAACGGGTCTTTATTAACACCTAGAGATCGAACAATCATCGGAGTATCCAACGGATGCGCTTTATCCATATAAAATCTTCTCAATACCTTTTTCGTATATGTTTCTTGACATACAAATATTCCATTCTTCAAATATTCGATCTGCAAGCCAAGACAAAATTTCGTCTTTCCAAGATCTTTCATTTCGAACTCCTTTTTCAAACAATTAACGGCCTTTGACAACTCTTCAGGAGTTCCAATTATATTGATATCATCAACATATACTGCTATGATAACAAAATCATTTCTACATCTTCTCATAAATATACAAGGGCAAATTTGATCATTTTTGTACCCCTCTTTTAATAAATATTCACTTAGGCGATTATACCACATACGCCCAGATTGCTTTAATCCATAAAGCGATTTGTTCAGTTTAATTGAGTACTCATCACGGGGCCTTGAATTTTCAGGCAATTGAAATCCCTCAGGAAGCTTCATATAAATGTCACTATCAAGTGAGCCATATAAATAGGCAGTGACAACATCCATTAGACGCACATCGAGTTTTTCACGTATTGCCAGACTTATTATATAATGAAAAGTTGTTGCATCCACCACAGGAGAGTATGTCTCCTCATAATCAATACCAGGTCTTTGCGAAAAACCTTGTGCAACAAGCCGGGCTTTGTATCTCATAATTTCGCCCTTTTCATTTCTCTTTCTGATAAAAACCCATTTATATCCAACCGGCTTTATATTCTCTGGTATACGGACTACAGGTCCAAAAACTTTTCGTCTCTCAAGTGATTTTAATTCAGCATCGATTGCATCTTTCCATTTTGGCCAATCATTTCTTTGTCTGCACTCTTTTACAGACCTTGGTTCATGATCCTCATTCTCATTAATCTCATTCATTTCTTGTAGCGCTACGTTAAATGAGAATTTGTCGTCAACGTTGACTTTATCTCGGTTCCATCTTATTCCATTCTGGGCGTAATTGATAGAGATCTCTTCATTATCATTATTTTCAATTTGTTCAGGTACCTGACTTTCATTCTTATAATCATTTATGCCCATCGACTCTTCTCTAGTTGATAAATCCTCGATTGGACCATTCTTATTATTTGCTCCTTTTCTTTTCCGAGGATTTTTATCTTTGGAACCAGAGGGCCTACCACGCTTTAGTTGTGGTTTAAGCTCAATCGTATTATCTGTTTGTTCTGCAGGAACATCAATTTTAGCAGGAGCATTAACAGCTGGAATATGTGACTTTGTCACCCTTTTTGGGTCAGCAAAACTGTCTGGCAATTGGTTCGCTAGGCTTTGTAAATGAATTATCTTTTGAACTTCTAGTTCACATTCTTTTGTTCGAGGATCATAATGATTTAGTGATAATTCATTCCAACTAATATTTCTTTCCAACTGTTTCTTTTCTCCCCCTAATGTCGGAAAATTTGTTTCATCAAAGTGATAGTCGGCAAATCTAGCCGTGAATCGATCTCCAGTTAAGGGTTCTAAATAATTTATAATTGATGGAGATTCAAATCCGACATATATTCCCAACCTTCTTTGAGGTCCCATCTTTGTGCGTTGTGGTGGTGCAATTGGAACATATACTGCACATCCAAAAATTCTTAGATGAGAAATATCTGGTTCCTGACCATAAACCATTTGTAACGGGGAGATACCATGATAACTTGTTGGCCTGATGCGGAATAGTGCTGCTGCTTGTAATATAGCATGTCCCCAACAAGACGATGGAAGTTTCGACTTCATCAACAATGGCCTTGCAATTAATTGCAGGCGTTTAATCAACGATTCTGCAAGACCGTTTTGTGTATGGACATGTGGCACAGGATGCTCGACATCGATGCCGATAGACATGCAATAATTATTAAATGCCTTGGAAGTAAATTCACCAGCATTATCAAGGCGTATTTTCTTTATCGGATAATCTGGGAAATGTGCTCTTAATCTAATTAGCTGAGCAAGTAATCTCGCAAATGCCACGTTTCTAGTAGATAATAAACATACATGGGACCATTTACTTGATGCATCAATTAATACCATGAAATATTTAAATGGTCCACATGATGGATGTATCGGTCCACAAATATCGCCATGTATACGCTCCAAAAATGCAATAGATTCAGTCTTTACTTTCATTTGGGATGGTCGAATAATTAACTTCCCTTTAGAGCAAGCAATACATGCTAATTCTTTAGACTGGAGAATCTTCCGGTTCCTCAACAAATGTCCGCGTGAATTTTCAATTATTTTTCGCATCATAATTGTACCGGGATGGCCCAATCGGTCATGCCAAACATTAAATGTACTGTCATTGCTAAACTTTTGGATAGCATATGATTCAATCGTTCTAAGATATGTGTAGTATAGCACAGAGTCAAAAGACGGTAATATTTCTATGATTCTCTTTTCATTCGAAGTCACTTTTGTAATGTGCAGATATTCAATATCTCCCTTTTGTGCAGTCTCAACATGATATCCGTTATTTCGAATTGCTTTAAAGCTTAATAAATTTCTTTGAGACTTAGAGGAATATAAAGCATTTTCAATAATCAGCCTTGTTCCTCTGGGCAATAATAAATTAGCTCTTCCAGAGCCTTCAATTATATTTGTGCTACCCGATATAGTAATCACACTGGCTTCTTTCATATCAAGATGCTCGAAATATTTCTTATTTTTCAGAATTGTATTAGTCGTTGCACAGTCTGCAAGACATAATTCTCCATTGCACATGCTCGTGTCCATCATATAAT
This sequence comes from Craterostigma plantagineum, assembly GCA_027422505.1. NCBI lineage: Eukaryota > Viridiplantae > Streptophyta > Magnoliopsida > Lamiales > Linderniaceae > Craterostigma > Craterostigma plantagineum. The sequence continues at coordinate 24,561,316 of JAPQWV010000003.1, read as the reverse complement.
ATCCTTTATAAACAAACATAGAATTATCATTAATACATATAATTTAAAACAAACAATACATAGCAAATATAGGAATAGCATCCAAATAACAATCATAGCAAACATAACGATATTATTGAAAATAAACGATACATACCAAAGCACACAACAACAAAGCATTTAATAAAATGATAGCAAGATTAAATTTCTTCATTGAGGAGCAGAAAATCGTCGGCATCGAAATTAACACCTTCATTAACACCATAAATTGAAGCAATTGTACCCTGAACCAAGTTCGTTTCAGTTTTCTTTCCTTTGCCCATTGATTCTTGATACAACTCAACAAGGTATTGGGGCGTACGGCAAGTGCGGGACCAATGGCCCGGACCACCGCATCGATAACATTTTTCGTCATTTCCTTTCTGTTCAGTTTGCTTCTTTTCATTTTTACCGTCATAAACTTTCTTCTTCTGGAAAAGATTTTGATGACCACCACGATAATTACGATAACCACCACGGAAATATGGATAACCACCACCATGATAACTCCGGCCACGACCACGACCTTGACCACGGCCACGTCCACGGCCGCGGTATCCCCCACGACCACGTCCACGACAATTACCTCGACTATTATCATTATTAACATTGACTGCATTCGCTTCAGGGAGTGCAGCAGTACCAGTCGGTCGGGATTCATGATTTCTCATCAGCAACTCATTGTTTTGCTCAGCCAACAGTAAACAAGAAATAAGATCTGAGTACTTTTCAAATTTTCTCTCCTGATATTGCTGTTGTAGAATGACATTTGATGGATGAAATGTGGTGAATGTTTTCTCCAACATAATTGCATCGGTAATAGTTTCTCCACATAATTTCAGTGTAGAAGTAATTCTATAAACAACAGAATTATATTCGCTTACCGATTTAAAATCTTACAAGCGTAAATTCACCCATTCATACCTTGCATTTGGGAGAATAACAGTCTTTAAGTGGTTATATCGATCTTCCAAGTTTTTCCACAAGTCTTTCGGGTCTTTCACCGTTAAGTACTCAATTTTGAGACTTTCATGAATGTGGTGGCGAAGAAAAATCATTGCCTTCGCCTTGTCCTGCTCGGATGTTTCATTGGTCGGTTTGATGGTATCACCTAGACCTTTTGCTTTCAAATGAATTTCGGCATCTAGTGCCCAAGATAGGTAATTTCGGCCAGTGATATCGAGTGCAACAAACTCAAGGCTCGCCAAATTCGTCATATTACTATAAAATACAAAAAGCATTAAAAATGATAATATAACAAAATATTACATGCATAACTAATCTTAATAAAAATAATATTCGAAAAATATAGTCGGTATAGCCAATTATTTCGAATATATAATTAGACGTAGTTATTGGCAAGAGTTACAAACCGGCGCATAATAGGCGGTATAAACCGGCACATATCAGGTGGTACAAACCATCACATGATAGGCGGTATAAATCGAACCAAGCTTGTCGGACAAACCGAACCAAGCTAGTCGGACAAACCGAACCAAGCTAGTCGGATAGAAAAAAAAATTAATATGCCACCGCTGGGATTCGAAATCTGGACCTCCCATCAATTAGATTTTGACGGTATTCCGCGAAACCAGTCGGACTATGGCATTTTGTTGTATATTGTATATATATATTAAATTTGTATAATAAAATTATTATACCTTAATTATGCCCGTAAATCTTCGGCAGAAATTAGCGTCGTCGTCGGGGATCGGCGTTGTCGGTAGAGTCTCGTGCTGATAACGTGTTATAAATAACTTAACTTATTAATTGTATTTAAGGTTTCATTATTATACTAAGTATAACATATATTATATTATATAATATTATAAGTGAGAGAGAGAAAGAGTGAGAGTGAGAGTAACGTGAGAGAGAGAGAGGGGAATTTCATTAAAATTTGTGTCCATTTTACAAGTGACCAATGAGGTCTATTTATAGGCAATAGATGTGGCACACACTCCAATAGAGGACATCCACATAATAATATATTTATAACAATTCCTAACTAGTTCTATCTGCACACTTTATGGGTGTGCTTAAAATATAATTTTTTAATTTTAGCGTTGAAATTCATAATTTATGTTTAGTAGATGAAATATAATTTTTATATATATAAAAGAAAACTAATGATTAGGGGTGGAAATCGTGAATCAAAGAATTCAGATTAAACAGTTTTGGTGATTGTCCAAACTTGACTGAGTATACCGGTTAAACGAAGACTCAAGATCGAATACCAGTCAGCAGTTCACAAGCGCACCTGAAATTGAATGTAAACTGCCAAGACCGGAGTGCAGATACCGGACCTGCCACGTGGACGAAAATTTGAAATTATTCAAGGCGGGATGTTGAAGACTTCTGATAAAGCATTTAATGCAAGGCTGCCAGGAAAAAGCCAAGCTGAAGTCAAGCCAAGCTAAAAGAGGAAAAAGCAAATGGCACATCGCAAACTGCTATGGAAACCGGACAGTACCCGTTATGGGTAAATAACATTTAATGCACTGTCCGGTACAAGGAGCTATCTCGCAACTGCTCCCTTCATCAAGCTCAACTATTAAAAGGAGAGAAGCGTGATGAAGACAGATGACGACTAACCTTGAAAGTGAAAGACAAGTGAAAAACTGTTAAGCTCTTAAGCGAGTTATTTGGGTGTTGTCCTCATTGTACGTAGATCAGTTTCGGTTAGTAAGTGAGTTTTTTCCAAGGGACTTTAACAAGCTCTTGAAGTAGGTGGATTGTATTATACGACTGCCTAGGTGATTCATTAGATTAAAGCTGAGGGCAGCTGGGTAGGTTGTACTTAGTGTATAACTGAAGATCTAGTGAACCTTCCTTGAGGAAGAAGGGGAGACGTAGGAGAGTTAACTCCGAACTTCCAGAAACAAACCGGTGTTCCTTCACGTTTATCATCGGTCTTGGTTCAAAACCAACTGATCCGTTTCCGCACGTTACACTTAGAAAAATATCAAGTACCGGTATTGACCCTAACCAGTTTAGTACCGAAAAAGAGACAAGCGTTTATTCACCCCCTCTAAACGCGTTAACCGATCCTAACAAGTGGTATCGGAGCGGGTTACTTGATATTTCTCGTACTAACAATGACTTTATCCGACCAGCTTCTTATGTTCAGGGAAAACTTCCTTGAATGGAAGATAAGGTTAATGACTCATCTCTATGTGCAAGATGATGAAATGGTCGATGTGTTAGAAACTGGATCGTTCGTGTTTAACAAAGTAAACGTACGACACGTCGCGCATCCTAAGAACCGCGAGAAGTTCCCAAGGAAAGACACGAGCTGTCAACGCTAGAAACACGAAAGGCAAATCTCAACAATATTATCAAAAACATCATGTTCAAAACATTGGACATAGAAATGTTCAGACAAGTCATGACTTGTAAGAATGCAAAGGAAGTGTGGACCAAATTATGCCAAATCGGAGAAAACTTAGAAGCTTACGAGCTCGACAAGAGTGGAGGAAAATATACCAGCTCAACCAGTAAAAACACTGGGAGCAGCAGAACTTTCCAAAATGCCACAAGGTAAACTGGATGAAAAAGATGAAAACACTAAACTGGCTTTAACTGTGACAGGACTGGACATTAAAACGCTGACTGCCCCAAAAAGAAGGCAGACTGGTCCAAAGGCAGAAGGAAATCAAGTGCATCACTATCTAAAAAGAATTTCCGCAGATGGGATGATACAGACTCAGAAGAATCTAGTTCAGAAGACGAACTAAGCAAACATGAAAGTGAGAAAGAACTTGTCTGCCTGGTGGGAGATCAATCAGACCCAGAAGACAAGTTTACCTATGAAGAAATCTTGGATGCTCCTCAGAACATGGCTGATGAATACTGGAAATTGAACGAAAAACTGAAGGCTGCTGAAAAGGGAAAGGCTCCGGTACAAGAGAATATCGGATCCCTGATTGAAAGAATCACACAGCTGGAGGAAGAAAACAACAGACTAAGAGAAATCACCGAGCTAACGAACTCGGAGATTCAAAAGCTGTCTACAATAATCCAGTCCTGGACAAATTCGTCCAAGACGCTTCATTGTCTCCAAGAAACAATGAAGGACACTAATGATCGGACAGGTCTAGGATACAGTGAACAGACCAACACTGAAGAGGCGACGACGTCATATCAACCGACTACCTCACGGGTAATTAATTTTGTTCGTTCCTCTGATAATAACCCAGTTCCCGCATCCTCTATGAACTGCTGGTCTAAGAGAACTGGGCTGGGATATGCAAACAACTTCAAATCCCCGATTCCAACTAAGAACACATTACCTCAGACGGTAAGGAGGAATACCGATATGAGTGATGTCTCACAAAAAGAAAGACCTCATCAACTAAAGGGGAATAATGTGAATAACGTTCCACGAAAGGGAAGAGCTCAACAACTAAGGGGGAATACCAGTATGAATAACAACCCACGAAGGGGAAGACCCCAACAACCTAGGGGAATGCTCACAACACAAAACCGGAAATACAAGGTAACAGAAGACCTAGATACCGGTCTCAAAACAGGAACAATAAATGCAGATCTCTTATTGATACTGTTACTGGTAGACAAGTTAGGGTAATCCAAGTCTGGATACCTAAGAATCTAATTCCAAACCGGACCCAAGTCTACGTGGGTACCAAAGACTTTGGTTGCTCTTGCAGGAATACAATCAGACCAACTGGTTTCTAGACAGCAGATGCTGTCGGCACATGACCGGGGAGAGAAGACCTCTCACGGGCATTAAACCATGTGCCAAGATTATCATTACCTTTGGGGATAGCGACCAAGGTAAAATCATAGGATATGAAGACAATTCTAAATTGTCTTGCTAAAAACTGAGGCATAGCTACACTAACTGGACGAGGAACCAACAATACCGACACTCTAAACTGGAATAAGCAAGTGCTTATTTTCCAACGTGTTTGGTAACTTGTGAGTCCAAGAGATGGCTATGGCACCAAAGACTGGATCATCTAAAATTGAAAATAATTTCATATTCAAGATGGACTAATCTAGTTTATAACCCATCGATACTAACATGCTGTAGATAAATTAATTTTAAATATGCCAACCAGTCTCAGTAATAGGTTTAGGGGGAAGTAGACAGATACTGAATTTTTCAACTTTACACTAACATCATATTCTGAGAACCATGGAATACTCCATGAGTTAAATGTTGTCAGGTCATTTCAGCAAAGTAAAGTAGCTGAGAAAACAAATCGGACGCTCATAGAAACAGCCAAAATTACGCTAGCAGATACATATCTGAAGAATTCTGGGAAAAAGTCATTACCGGTCGCTACACTTAGAACCTGTCACTAGTTTGCAAGGAGGCAGAAAAGACTACACTACGAGATCTGAGCTGGAAATGTTTAAGATATTTCAAGATGTCTGGAAGGAGACTATACCGGATAATCGACTCCAAAAGGATTTGGTATAAGAATCTCCATAAGTAAGGAACCCCGGTGTGAGAGCTTAAACCGGCTTAGCAATCAACTGGAGATCCAAATGAGGGGATACTGCGGGAAGGATCCAGCTAAGCAAAATTCGATAATAAACGAAGAAATACCAGTTGACTATCGGATGAAGGGACAATCTGAAGGGGAATCCATCAGATGAAACTGGGCTAAACCTAACCACCTTAAGAAACTCATCATTTGAGATTCCAGTGTGAAAGAAAGACCAAGCATCAGTCAACATGCTTGTTCATGCCTCTGTCTCAACCACGGTCTTCAAGGATTAAGACTTTAAGGGGATAACTGGATGAAAGCCATGCAGAAACTGAACCAGTTTGAATATAGCCAAGTTTGGACGGTTGTTCCAAAACCACATTAAATAATGGCCGGTACAGAAACGGGTGTTCAAAAACAAGGCGAGATTGGTCACTCCAGGATACCTGCAGATGGAAGGAACTGATTGTGAAACTGTCTCATCGGACGCGAGACTTGAAGCCATTTGGGTTATACTCAGTACATGAGGACTTCAAGCAGAAATTTAAAGAAGGTTGGTATGGACGACTGTTCAGAGACAAACTCAAATGAGCACATCAAACATGAAGATGAAGAGGGCGTGGCAAACACAACTAAATACCGAAGGGACATAGGTTTATTATACCTAACAGCCAGCAGACCGGATACCATATGCAATATCGATCTCTGTGGACGGCGCCAGTCAAACTCCAAGGGTTATATCAATTACCAATGGTGACCACGACGATTCCAGGATTGACCAAAGAAGCACCAGTACATACCAGTGCCTCAATGACCGGTCAGTATCCAAATTCAACAAGCAAGCTTAAGTAGCCACAACAGCTGAAGCAGAACCCATGGTGATTGGGAGATACTGTTCTCATAACGCGAATATGACATCAAAAGATTGTGGCATTAAAAAAACTAACATTTCAGTATCTCGTAAAGATACAAGTGAAAATCAATCACCATTTAGGATCCGGTATTCCAGTCAGACCAAACCGAGACCGAGTTGACCTACTGTTGATCGTGCTGACCATAAGCAAACCGATCCGACCGGAGTGCCAGCTAACATGGATCATCAAGCAGATGTTTAGAAGACCAAATTTTAGATTGGTGACCGGATAGCAAATCCTATACCATGGCGATCGTCTACGAGCCTAGAATCTAGCAGATTATACATGCCGGGATTCGGACATCTTAGCAAAAAACTATTCTATTTTTAGTGAAGCTGCTGCATTGGATGTCACGTGACGACAGTGTGAACATCCAACATCGTTTGGGGATCATAGAGTGGAAGGATCAAACACGACAGACCTTCTGCAACTACAATCACAAGACTGGTACGCCACTCAAAGATCATCAGAGGTCGTGTGATCAAGAAAGCGAGGGACACTTCGTCAAACCGGCAAGTGACAGACACATGAAACCGCTCTTCAAAGCTAAGTCTATCTCATTTCAGAGTGCTTTAGGACTGTTCGAAATATCTTAGAGTCCTAGCATGAAGTCAGGGGGAACAATGTTATATCAATATAAATGATATAACGCAGTTGCCTAGACGTTACAGAAAATGTTGTATTTTGTTGATTTCAGTGCACGACTTTTTCCGATCATTTCTTCATAAAAACCAGCTCATACAATTATCCCAGTCGATTTCAGCCAAAATCGAACTCCGTCAAATATCCTTTACAGAAACTTAAACATATATCTTATATCAGTTTAAGCCAAGTTCTCATTACCTATACCAGATTCCTTTTGAAACCGGGACTAGAATATGTCCAATGGATATTACACCTTACGCATACTGCTGGTTAAAGACCGACTTTGCTTTAATAATTGCACTGCATCGATGACATATTATATGTCTTGGCATAGCTGGCTTTGAGTTTGCAAGGTCATCTGAATGCGTGAATAGTCTTGTCATCAAAGAATATCTGCCAACAGACAAGACTTAAAGCTCCGATGCACTAAACGGAGCGATAAGTATAGTCTGGGTTACTGTGCACTCGTGACACAACACGACGAAACTCTCCCAAGTAATTAAGGACCTCGCACCCTCTTTCGAAGTTCATCAACCTACAATCGACTTAGTTCACAATGCCTAAACCTCCAAAACATCCACCACCCTTAGGCAGGATAAGCCTCACAACCAGAAAAAGCATAACTAGTCCAGATCCAGTTTTCCTCTTAGACCATCTCAGAGTCGCAATGACTCGACATTGGACGCAAACCGACCCATTAGGGTATACAAAGACCTCTTGGCGGTCCAACAAAGACGTAAAGACGTTGTTTCGGACTAGCAAGAATTCTAGAGCAAGTCCGACGGCACAGAAGGCTAGCTCCGGGAAGCTTCTCTGTGGATTGGGCGAGATGAAAGTGACAAACCCAGGACATACAGAAGATGGCACTAGCCTAAAAGAAGATGTCATGGGCAGGGCAGGCCATCCTGGCACTACAAGGACCCAAAGAAAAGGATGGCGCCCGTCCCAGTTTCTTGGTGGAGAAAAGGCTGAGAACCCACCAAGAAACGGCACTGGAGCTGAAGAGCGGATACCCGAGATTGAATGCCATGCCTGACGGTATCCCTCCGCTCCTATCAGATTCGTTGCGCTCTCTGAGGAGAAAACAAGCGAAGGATCTCCTCGTCGCAACATCTGATTCCCCGAAGAAACTCTCGACAAGGCGTGGGTTCAGGGGATACCGTAGCTCTGCAGGAGGTCAGCTGCTAAGATGGAGCAAGTCGGACAAGGTTTTCTTCAGACCTTTAAGAGTCCCGTTGAGGCTGAGCGATCTTCTGTTAAGACTCGCCAGTGCAACCGCAGAGCTACCGGATTCATTGTGCTTTATGAGGAGAAAACAACCGCAATGACGACTCTCCTGCACAATGACAAAGGCTACCTTCCCTCATACCGAACAAGCGATTGTCAAAAAGGGGGAAGAAGAGTACTACCAATTCAGGAGAAAGGGCAGATGGCAGTACTGACGAAGCAGAAGGCCGAGATCGGAAAATGCCATCAACCGGAAGGTCGAAGAATTGGCCTACTGACAAAGCAGAAGGTCGAGACCGGAAGATGTCATCAACCGGAAGGTCGAAGAACTGGCCAAATCAAAGTAATAAGATAGGCTAACAACAGTTGTAATAAATTAATAGTTTATGTATCAAATCCCTTTGATATAAGAAATACCTTTCTGCTTCGTTGAGTTTTGACAATCACCAAAAATGGGGAAATTGTTAGAAATCGTGAATCAAAGAATTCAGATTAAACAGTTTTGGTGATTGTCCAAACTTAACTAAGTATACCTGTTAAACAAAGACTCAAGATCGGATACCAGTCAGCAGTTCACAAGCGCACCAGAAATCGAATGTAAACTGCCAAGACCGGAGTGCAGATATCGGACCTGCCACGTGGACGAAAATTCAAAATTATTCAAGGCGGGATGTTGAAGACTTCTGATAAAGCATTTAATGCAAGGCTGCTAGGAAAAAAGCCAAGGTGAAGTCAAGCCAAGCTAAAAGAGGAAAAAGCAAATGGCACAGCGCAAAATGCTATGGAAACCGGACAATACCCGTTTTGGGTAAATAACATTTAATGCATTGTCCGGTACAAGGAGCTATCTCACAACGACTCCCTTCGTCAAGCTCAACTATAAAAAGGAGAGAGCGTGATGAAGACAGATGATGACTAACCTTAAAAGTGAAAAACAAGTGAAAAACCGTTAAGCTCTTAAGCGAGTTATTTGGGTGTTGTCCTCACTGTACGTAGACCAGTTTCGGTTAGTAAGTGAGTTGTTTTCAATGGACTTTAACAGGCTCTTGACGTAGGTGGATTGTATTATATGACTGCCTAGGTGATTCATTATATTAAAGCTGAGGGCAGCTGGGTAGGTTGTACTTAGTGTATAACTGAAGATCTAGTGAACCTTCCTTGCGAGGAAGAATGGGAGACGTAGGAGAGTTAACACCGAACTTTCAGAAACAAACCGGTGTTCCTTCACACACACAAACACATCACGTTTATCATCGGTCTTGGTTCAAAACCGACTGATCTGTTTCCGCACGTTACACTTAGAAAAATATCAAGTACCGATATTGACCCCAACCGGTTAAGTACCGAAAAAGAGAAAGCGTTTATTCACCCCACTCTAAACGCGTTAACCGATCCTAATAAGGGGGTATACGTATAATAACTAAAAATTGAGGGGTTAAATGTGATAATTATTTAATTAATGAATTAGAAATAGAAAGATTAAATTGTAAATATTTTACATACCAAATTAGCAGTTAATAGCCACCCTTCACCCTTAAATAATACTATAGGTAACAAACTATAGCCCACCAAGTATTAGACTATTACCATCCGAAAGTTAAATGTGCAATTAACTAAAAGAGAATCAAGTAGAGGCCTAATAAGAGACATACATAGTAAAAAAGAGAGATGGAGCAAGCAACACATATCGACGTGTCTTTGGACAAAATCGCGGGACTCACCAGGGGCGGATCCAGAAACTTTTGACCGCGGGGGCCGCAAATGGCAGACGTAAAAATTTTTTATTTGTGTTTCTTTGAAAAGTTTTATCATTTTATTGTTTCTCATCGAAACTAATGAACTTACAATAAAAAACTTAAATTTCGTACATTTAACAAACAAAAAAAAACCAATATCAAAGAGAACAAAAAAAAAACCAATATTGACAACATGTCATGATATTGATATAGCGTAGTATATTATTAATATTAAATATTAATATGCTATAAAGAAAATAAAGGAGAAAATAATGCAAGTGATATGTCTTATGAATAAGAACCGTAATATTTATTTGAGCCTTTTTATTTGATATTTTATTTCTTATCAGCAAGTGATTTTTAATTAAAATATAGATTAAAATATAATTAATTTAGTTGTATTGTTCATTTGTTTGGTTAAAAAACCAAAAATACCTAAAACTAAAAAAGAAAGAGAAAACAAAGAAAGAAAAAAATTCTAAGAAAATAAAAAAACGGACAATGAAGGCTTTGAAGTTTGAACAAAACAAAAATAATGATTTATATGAAAAAGGGCGTCAAAAAGAAACTAAAGGGACAGAAATTTTAAAAACAATCAAAAGAGATGTCTAGCCAGGATTCAAACCTCCAACCCTTAACATAAAATGGAGCTACCTCACCAGTAAACTACAGGCAGTTCTTATATATTTATTTCGACATAAGACTTTATACCAATACATTAGCTATATACTACACATATACTACTAAAGGTTTCGAAATTTTTCGCGGGGGCCGTGGCCCCCCCGGCCCTACTGTAGATCCGCCCCTGGGACTCACAATGCAAGATTTTGGATTAATTACACACGTATTGCTTTTGTAATCACTAAAAATATATATATAGATCCTTACAAATTGTTACAACTCGAAAAGAGTTCAATAACTTTTTATTAGTTATTATATCTTAAAGATTAAAATCCTTACAAATTGTTACAACTAGAAAAGAGTTCAATAACTTTTTGTTAGTTATTTTATCTTAAAGATTAAATTAATATATACGTTTTTGATAGGAAGAAACAGAACCTACCACTACCAGTCATTTATACAAAGGGGGGTGGGTGGGGGGTAAAAGAATTCATAGTATATACTATATACGTTTAATTATTCCCAACTTTGTTTATGATAGTGAGATTGAGATATGCAAGCATTAAGCACAGACTTTATCCATAAGCACCGAAATCTACACCACACTTAGTTTCGTCAACTCCTATTTTATTTCCTCGATCAATGAAATGCCACCAAGTTTTGCTTCTTTTACCTTTTAAATAATGTATGATGATGATGACAGCATCCAAATTCACCCCTCTACCAATCTATATCTTTAATTAAAGGCAATACTCACAGAATCAACCGCAAATAATAATCAATCCTCTTAATACATATCTGTTCATCTCAAAACACACACAAAATCAGAAAACTAAGTGAGATTTTTTTTTTCCAGGTGGAGGAGCAAAAGCTTCTACAATTCAAGAACGATGAGTTTCGTCATCAATCCGAGCACGACTTGGTCGCTAACGAACAAGAGCATCAGATTCAGACCAAATCCCTTCGTTCTATCCCATCCATTGAAGGGAAAACTCCCCCTTTCGTTCTTTATTTCAAGCCCTTCCGTCAAAGATCCAACCTTTACATCGATTTCAGTATCATCCGTGTTAATCAAAGAACACGAGCAAGACGTCATCACCACATCGACTGAACCCACCTTCGATTTCAAGAGCTACATGCTTCAGAAGGCCAATTCCGTCAACAAAGCCTTGGAAGGAGCCGTTACCCTAAAGGAGCCTTTGAAGATTCACGAGTCAATGAGGTACTCTCTCCTCGCAGGTGGCAAGAGGGTGAGGCCCATCCTCTGCATAGCCTCGTGCGAGCTCGTCGGCGGCCACGAATCGACGGCCATGCCGGCGGCTTGTGCGGTTGAGATGATCCACACCATGTCTCTCATACACGACGACTTGCCGTGCATGGACAACGACGATCTGAGGAGAGGAAAGCCCACCAATCACAAGGTGTTTGGGGAGGACGTTGCTGTTTTAGCCGGCGATGCACTCTTGGCCTTTGCTTTCCAACACGTGGCTACTGCTGATACTAAAGGTGTATCGTCTGAAAAGATCGTAAGAATCGTTGCTGAACTGTCCAAGTACATTGGGTCAGAAGGGTTGGTGGCTGGTCAAGTGGTTGATATCTGCTCTGAGGGTATGAAAGAGGTTGGATTAGAGCAATTAGAGTTCATTCATGTGCACAAAACTGCTGCCTTGTTGGAAGCTTCTGTAGTCATGGGGGCTGTCCTAGGCGGTGGTAGTGATGAACAAGTTGAGAAGCTGAGGAACTTTGCGAGGTGTATTGGGCTTTTGTTTCAAGTGGTCGATGACATCCTCGACGTCACAAAGTCTTCTAAAGAATTGGGCAAGACGGCTGGTAAGGACTTGGTAGCAGATAAAACGACTTATCCGAAGCTTCTTGGGATTGAAAAGTCGAGGGAGTTTGCAGAGAAGCTTAACAGGGAAGCTCATGAGCAGCTTATGGGGTTTGATCCTTTCAAGGCCGCTCCTTTGCTGGCTTTGGCTGATTACATTGCTAGCAGGGACAACTGATGACTTGTGTTGTAATCATATGATCAATATTAACTACTCAGTTGGGGTCGAAGCCCAATCTTAATAAAAGTATCCAATTATTAGGTATATAAATATTCAACCTAGCTAGCTCTATACCCCTAATTACTCTATTGGCAATTCTAATCAACCATCATCCTCCTTTCTTGCCTGCCTGGCGAAAGAAAAAACTTGCTGTTAGTTCTAACTAGCACGAGTTGGGTAGTAAGTAATAATGGAGGAGATTGAGAAAATAAGCCTTCTCCATCTCCCTCGGGACCTTATCCAAGAAATTCTGCCGCTACCCTCTGTAAGAACCCTAATAATGTTAAAGTGTGTCTCCAAATCGTTGTGTTCTCTGATCTCAGACAAAGGTTTCGTCAGAGCACACCTTCTCAAATCGTCAAACGATTCATCTTTCACCCACCACAAGATTGCATCCGGCGACGTATGTAAACCACGGTGTCGATTTGCCACCTGTGCCCTAACTCATTCGTTCAACTTGGCGGACCTTAGGCGCGCAAGACGACGGTGCACGTCGACCCGTTTATTAGATGAAAAACTCGCGGAAGGTTTTGACTTTTCTGGTGCAAAGATCATACGAATTGGAACTTAGTTTACCAAGGCGGGATTTGGTAATATTGTGAGATCTTCTAATGGGCTTCTTTGCTAGTTTTCAGCAAAAGGTTTCACCTTGCGCAACCCATCGACTCGAAGGTACAAGAAATTGCCTCCTCCTAGGGTTGTCAGTGGGGCGGGGATTCCCCGTCCCCGCGGGATCCGCCCCGAATAGGACGGGGAATCCCCGCTATTCTATCCCCGCGGGGCGGGGGCGGGGGAATATTTTTCCCCGCGGATATCCCCGCCCCGTTCCCCGCCCCGTCCCCGAAATTAAAATAATTATTATTATATTCAATTAATATTATTATAAGATAAATAATATGAAAATGTACTTGAATAATATTAAAATAATATAAATATGATTAAAATATAGTTTGAATAATTTAATTAATATTAAAATATAGTTTAAATAATTTAATTAATATTAAAATATAGTTTAAATAATATTAAAATAATAAAAATTGATTTTTTTTTTAAAATATTGACGGGGCGGGGAATCCCCGTGGGGACGGGGATCCCCGCGGGGACGGGGCGGGGACGGGGATTAGATCCCCGCGGGGCGGGGACGGGGATTAGATCCCCGCCCCGAACCCGCCCCGTTGACAACCCTACCTCCTCCTTTTTGCTGCTTTGACAAGGATGATGGCAAGTCAGTAGTGATTTCTTGCGGTTTTGGTTACGTCGAGTCGACTAACGACTACAAGGTTGTTGCATTGTCGCGTCCTCAAAAAGTCGACGGCGAGAAACTACGTACGGTGAAGATCTACAGTTTAAAAACGGATTCTTGGAGAACAGTTTGCGGCGGTTATAAATTCAAAAAGCCAATAATGGATACAATGGCTAGGCACGTTTGCGGGATGCTGTATTGGTTGAGGATACGTAGATGGAAAAATGGTAAAGCGTTGCAATGTGAAATTGTTTCGTTTGATTTGGAGAAGGAGGAATTTGGGATCACCTTGCCGCCACCTCCTGCATTATTAAAAGGGAATATGTTTTATGCACCACAATTGGGAGGCTACCTTTGCATTCTTTGCCTGTGTAAAACCGCGGATCTATTGATATTTAAGCCTCCTTTTTGGACCAAACTTGCTTATGTACGGATGGTGCGATTCATCGAGAACTTGAACCTGAGACCACGCTCTTCTATTACATGCCAAAGGAGACGTGTAAGAGGAGTCTTAGGATCACTGACTTGGATATATTCAATGGCGTTTGTGCTCATGTCGAAAGCTTAGTGTCGCTTGGTAATAATTCTTTATCTGAAGAAGATGGACAAGCGTATTATGGTGGCCTTATAGATCTTGAGTCAGAGATGCGAGTTTGGAAGATTATGATGAAGATGGCGAAGGTAGTAAAGATTAGAGTCGAATGAGGACCATGAAATTCTCTACGACGATGATAGTAGGATGCTATGTGGGAAAGTGCACAGACTGCGTATTTTTGATGAATTTCTGATTTGATTTTAATTTTTCTACTCGCGTTTAACTATATATTGGTCGAATTTTTCTTTAGAAGAAAATTGGTTTATATTTTCTGGTGTTTACAGTTTTGAAGTTTTTATAATTCATAGACCAAAGATGGTGCATGATAACAATTTCAATCATCAATATCTGGCCGAGAGGAAATTATCCATGAAATTCAATGTCTTTTTTCCGTCTTGTCATTGTGTGTATGCGTGTGTGTGTTTGTTGTAGGTGGTAAAACTAAAGTTTTCCTGGATGGGGGAAACATTTAATTAGGCCTGGGCTTTGGGCCGGTTCCGGCGGTTCCGGTTCCACCGGTTCCGCCGTGGTACCGGTTCCCGTCCCGGGACCATTTTCCCGGGACCGGCCCAGAACCATACCTAGAACCCCCGGGCCTTTATTGGAACCGGAACCGGCCCATTTAATTTATTATTTTTTTTTAACTTTGAAAAAATTCTTTAGAAAATATCCAAAAATTTTATTCAAAAAAAAACAAAAAAAAAAGATAAGAAAAGTACAAAAAAATAAAAAAAAAAAACTACCAAAAAAATACAAATAAAAACATAAAAGAAAGAAAAAAAATACCTAAACTAAAACTTAAAAAAAAAGGAAAAAATATTCGAAATAAGAAAATACAATTTATTCGACTTGACTATTAACTAAGACGATGTTTGAGGCCTCTTCGTCTTCGTCCGAACTAGAAGAACGGAACTCGTCGATGGCGTTCTCCCGTCGGTTCTTCGATTCGGCCAAATACCAATCCTTCAATAAGGTTAGCATTGCGAGGGAAACCGGGCTAAGGCTCGCACGTCGGTCGCCGATAATTCGTCCGGATGTAGAGAAGGCGGACTCGGAGGCGACACTAGACGCTTGCACGGCTAAAACGTCTCGAGCGACGGCGGATAAGGTCGGATAGAGAGTCGCGTTCGACTTCCACCAGGCCAAAACGTCGAAGTCTTCAGGAGTCTGGAAGTTGTGGCTCAGGTACAGTTGGATCTCGTTCGTGTTCGACCCCGACGCACGTGTTTTGGTCTTCGTCTTTTGTGCCTTCAATCTTCGTAGTAGTCCCATTGCGCCGCCGCCTCCTTCCGACGAACCGGCTTCGCTCGCTGGTGCGGGTTGCTCCACACTGTGTCCCTGCTCAGCTGCGTAAACAGAAAAAAGTTCTTGGAGAGAAGTGTGAATTGACGCCTTTTGGTCGTCCACTTTCTTTCCAAGAAACTGAGTATAATAATCGAAAAAAATATCGAAAGTATCAACACCGCAACTAGGTTCGAGTAAGGCAGACAAACCGTGGACTATTGGGATTGTTTCCCAATACTTCCTGAACTTCTGCTCCATGCTTTGGATGAAAGCTCCCAAGTATGGACTACTCCGAAATTCCACGAACTTGTAGCACATCGCGAAGAGGTTTGGGATGAACAATGGGGACGTCGGGTAGTGAACTCCGGAAAATTTCTCCGTAGCCTCGCTGAACACCTCAAGTATGGACACGACTAAACCTGCAATATCCCAATCTATTTCTCGTAATTCATATCTGGAGTTGTTGCCGACTGCGACCTCGTTCCAAAAGGCGTCAACATGTCATTGTAGCGCATGAAGGTGCTGAGGAGGTGGTACAACGAGTTCCACCTAGTCGGGACTGGCAACGGAAACTTCTTGTATGTGAGGCTGGCGGCAAGGACGGTTTGCTTCCACGATGTTCCATAGCGGCGTTCCCGAAGTAACTTTCCTATTGTCTTAAATTTTTCTACAATATCTTCCAAAATTTCGTCAAAAGCACATTGCACACACAAGTTAATAATATGACAAGCGCACCTAGCATGTAGTAATCGGCCGTCTAAGGGTAACTTAAGATGTCTACGGAGGATCCCTATCGCTACGTTGTTCGCGCTAGCATTATCTAAGGTGATAGACATAATTTTATCTTGAATACAATATTTATTAATAACATTCAACACATAGTCCGATATCGTAGTGGCGTTATGTTGAGAATCTAGGGGATCTAGGGAAAGAATACGTTTTTGCATAATCCATGTTTCATCTATCCAATGGGCGGTGACGACTAAATAAGATTGCGACGTAATATTAGTCCAAATATCGGTAGTCAAACTAATCCTGCACGTAATGTTGGCTAATGACTAATTAAGCTAGACTGATATTCCTTAAAAGTTTCTAAGACATATTTCCTAAGGGTTTTACGGGTCACGTTATGGAATCCGGGTTGTATCGTACTCGTAAATTCGATAAACCCTTCACTTTCCGCAATACAAAAGGGTTCTTCACACATTACTACGAATTTAACTAAGGCTTTCTTAGAAATTTCCCTAGTAATAACAAAATTCCTACCCGTACCTACGTTTATTTGTTGTTGTCGGGGTTCGGTTCCTACCGGCTCTAGATCCTCCCCGAAGTTATGCGCCCTCTGGAGGTGTTTTTTCAACGAGCCCGTCCCACCTTGATTCGGTCCGGTCTTAATTGTGTAGGGATGGCGGCACATTTTGCAATATGCGGTACCTACAGAGGGATTATTTTTATCCATTTCTAAATCAAAAAAATTCCATACCTTAGACCGCCGACCACGCGGTTGTTGCTTCCTTCTTGTAGTTGCCGTAGAAGCTTGACTCGGTCCCTCGTTGGTCGCCGCCGTCGGTTCCGGTACATCGGTCTCCTCGTCGGTGTCGGCATTCCCCCTAAACGTATCGGCGTGTCCTAAAATCATAAAAACATCGTCGCTCGGGTTCGGGTTAGGATTTCTCGATGACGACGCCATTAGTACTTTAAAAATATCGAAAATAATAATTATATTGGTGTATAATAATAAGTGAGTGTGTGTAGTAGTGTAAATAAAATAATTATTATTGTTAATAATATTAAATATTAATATGAGGATGATTTTTTTGAGAGAGATTGAAAGAGATTTGGATGTAATTGTGAGTTAAAATGATTAAAATGAGGTGGTATTTATAGATTTTTGGTTTGGGGTTAAAAATGTAATTTTTAAAGTTTTAAAGAATAAAAAAATAAATAGAATGGCCCGTTGGCCCAACGGCTGGGCCGGTTCCGGTTCCGGTTCGGAACCGGAACCGGAGCCGCAGAACCGGAACCGGTAATCCGCGGTTCCATGGCCCGCGAACCGGCCCAGTTCATTTTAACTGGGCCGGTTACCGGTTCCAGAACCGGGCCAACCGGTTCCAATTTTGGGCCGGGTAAACGGGCCGGTTTTGGGCCTGTTCTGGGTTGGACCGGCCCAAAGCCCAGGTCTACATTTAATCATGGAAGAAGGAAATAGGGGATTTTACATAAAACTACCCATTAATATAAAAATTAGCAAATCAGTACACTGTCGTATTTTTATATATGCATGCACATGTCAAAATAAATTTTTTGCACATTGGTACCTGTCCGCCGCAAGGTACATCATATCACATATTTAGGTACCATAGAGAAACATATTATGGTACGTAATACAGCTAGAAATGGTACCATCATATAATTTGCCGCAAGGTACCGTATGTAACGTATATAGGTGCTATATATGAGTATCATATAGATGCGTAACGTGGTACGCAAGACACATATAAAAAGGTACGTCAAGACCGGGAAAATGGTACGGACAGTCAGACCGAGTACTGACTTGCAAATCTTTTATACAATTGTGTATTTTTCTATAGATTCACCAAGTAAATAAGCTACAATTTGAATATTTATTTAGAATGGTGTGTGGTGGGTAAAGAGAATTCCCACTTTCGAGTAACGATGAAAGTCTTTCGCCATCAAATTACATGATATCATGCAAATGCATATGAATGAACGAATGAATGCATGAAAGCGCAGGAACATATTTCTATTTATTGATGACTTAAATATATTGCCATATTTTTCCAATTTCAAGCTCACAACTTGATTACTCTAATTTACAGAACTGCCAGAGATACAAGGTTATTTTGTTACACATTAGTTTCTCCTACAACAGCTCAAATCATATCCAATACTGGTAATTGCTTCCGTATCAAGAGAAAAAAAAAGGGACAAAAAATCCATTAATGGCTGGTCATGATTTCATCTCCATATTCTTCTTCGCCATCTTTCGCTCCCTAGAAAATTTTGTTGTCCTCAAATCCTGCAATTCGACGAACAATGACAGAAAATGGCGACTCTATATCTTAATAGCTATTTTTCAAGATTATTCCCAAAGACTACTTTTGCTAAAACTACCTGAACCGAGCGCTTCAACATCGTCGGTGTGCGCATCTAAAAACCATGACAAATTACCTAAAGGCAGCTCCACAATCATCCAATCTGAATTCCCATAACCCTCCTCAGAGCAAAACTCAATACAATCGATCCATTCTTCGACGATATCAATGTGTTCGAAAGATGTGGGATCCACTGTACTATGTTGTTGGACCGATACTATGTTCGAAAGTAAACGAAAAAAGCTACAAAAGGGATGATTCTATTTTCTTCTCCTTTTTGCGGTAATACTATTTACTTACATTTGCTTCAGGCCATATTATCATGGATGAAAGAAAGGTCACGGCATCTCTGGCGCTCCACACAGTTTTGTCTTTGATGAGCGTACTCAGCAAAAGTTTTGTTTGGCCTGCGCTTAATTAGACAGCATGTTTGGCTCAGAATGCGTGTCGCCAGGCGAGCCAAATTAGGGCCTCCTCCGCCGTATGTTGCGCACCACTTAGCTAAAGAAAGCGAAACAATGAATATCATAAGTTTAAAGTGGAATGCAATAATTGTCGCCTTCGATTCTCAGTTCATTATGAGTAGCATAGAAAAGTAATTATTTAGCAAGGCCACAAAACTTACTTGGACACAGAGTGTTTCTAGCCCTGATAGCAGTATTCCTACCAAAGTATCCAATGCCACCATGGTAAGAAGCTGTTTCCTTCATAAGATTGTCTTGCATGTTAGGTCGTACAACAAAGATCGAACGTGAAGATGCCCATCTCCTACGAGACTGTAGGAGAATTTCGGGTTCAAGTAAAATCCCGCAGCAATTAGCAGATGTCGATGGAGTTGACCCCATCTCTTATCTATATCCCAGTAAATTAGGTACTATTTGCTAGAAACTAGTTCCTTCTTAATAGATTCTTTGGCTCCATAAAGCGCCGCATAAATGTATCCCAGTCTATCTCGTTCCTGGGCTCTTTTGGCTGGAAGCTATCCTAAGTAGTCAACGAAGTGGGGCAGTCAGACTCGTAAATTGAGGCTACTGCTGACCAAAATGACTGACTACTCACATAGCATAGCTAGTTCTTTGAGTAAGGGCCGTCCACCCATTCTTCGGAAGTAAACATAGACTGCAGATTAGTGTCTGATGCTTAACATTCGCTTCAGCGTCATAAAATCAGTCGACGAGCGACTAGTCCCAAGATCAACTCCGTATGTGTATCGCCTCATCATGTTCAAGACAAAGCTGTTGGAGTATATGTACCTTGAGATTGATTTTGCCTGGTCAAGTATCAACTTTATCGCAGGAAGTTCTGCTATGTCACTGAGGATCAAATCGATGCACTGAGCTGCACAAGGAATCCAAAATGCGATTGGATAGTCCTCCATGAGCCTCTTCCCCGCAATAGAATAACGTTCTTCGCTACTTGTTATGACTTGCAGAGCATTTCTTACACCGATTTCCTCCACAGCCTCCTCATTAAGTCATACAAAACCTCAGGCAGCGTTTGACAAATCTGCAGATCTCAAAAAGATCGTACAGTAAACAAAGAAATCAATGAATGTCGTGCCTTTTTCAGAGTTCGACTCGTACACCAAAAGAGAGCAACCAGTCCTTCCCCAAGCTTCTGTAAAACGATCGACATCACTCCTGACCTCATGCACTACGTTATTCAAGATCCAACTCCTAAGATCATGCTGTGAGGGGGGCGACAACTCCAGTTCTTGAGAAGAAATCGCATCGATCATTGGCTATCATTGGTTGAAAATAGGCTGAATTTGCAGCATCTGATGAAATTCCAGCGTCGAAAAAGAGCCGACCTATGGCAACATGAACTGCCTTATATGGCTTCTACGAAAGAACAACTTGAGAATTCATATTGATAGAGTCAGCAACCTCTCGGGCTTTCCTGAAAGCTCTACCTTCCTTCTTTCTGATCCCTATTTTGCCACTACCTCCATCTTCTCTATTCGTATGAGCATCATTGTCATGTCCCATCATCTCAGTTGCTGTGGGAAGTAAAACAATCTCCGTGTTCAGACCACAGTTTCCGTTTGCTGCTTCGGCTCCACTGGTTCCGGGAATATCATAGGCGGATATTTCCCCGGGAAATTTATGTCTTATTCGCTTCTTTGCAGCTACGCTGTTAACCGTCGAGCATTTGCATTCGTAAGTCGGGTTGGACGTTGGACTTGGACTCTCAACTCAAACAAGTTGCAGCATTACCTTTTTGCCCGGCTAAGTGTTCTTTACTCCTGTGAATTCCACCACCTTTTTCTACAATAAATACACTTGAGCTGAACCCTATCGCCATTCTTAAACATCTGGCAACGCTTCCACGCTGGATCACGCTCCATATGAAAGCCAAACTGATTAACATTCAGAGAACGGGAAAAAAAAAAAAAACTCATCATTATAACGATTAAGTTCAGCTCCAAATTACGAAGACCAACCTCAAGCAAATTGGGTCGAAGAACAACAAATTGAACCGCCCAAAAAAAAGACAATCTTTTAAATGATTTGTAACATAACATGACATGCAAAAATGCTCACAAGAAAGTAATAAGAACAAGAAAAGCTAATATCAGGGAAAGAGGTGGGTACTGAGAAACTTACCCGATCGAGTTAGACGCCGCTTAATTGCCGATTCTCTCAATTCTGATCCGAGATTTCTAGGAGATCAATGGCAGACCGAGTTACCCGATAAAATATTGGGGCTTTTCTAGATTTGCTTAGATAGAATCCGAAGGGTCAGCGGCGAACCGGTTAAACCGGTCACAGGTTCAGCGCACACCACTTAATTCCGCCGCTATCGATAACTTGTTTTACATGTCCGCGTGGTGTTCTTCCCAGAAAACTAATTATTAATTATTACGCCGTACAAATGTCTTCAGCACTCCTCCATCTCCTGTTAAATTAATCGGATTACACATGATTTTTCTGGTCTCTCAAGACGCTTGCAAAATGGAAATCAAGAAATCCAATATCAGAACAGGTATACCAGACAACATAAGCCTTATCAAGAACTAAAAGATTTTCCTGCTGGTTACATTGAATGCAGAAAAACGGTCATACAACACTAGTCTAAATCTAAAACCCTAGTTTTCAATTGTCAAAAAATTTCAACCGTCCAAAGAGGTACAACGAATGAAAAATCAAATCTTGATCAGAAATCGCAAAAAAGAAGCTTAGAAACATAGACCTTAAGCTGCTCTAAAAGCTTCCAAAAAACAAAAAATCTACAAAACCTCGCAAATAACAATAAAAGCCTAAAAATTGCAGTAGCAACAACCTTTACACGCCTGTGAACTTAGTCGCGAACGGGATACCAGTGAGAATCCGAGGAATGGAGGAGGGGTAGATCGGTAAAAGAGATATATAGATGAAGTTGAGGGCGTAGCCGTTGGCCATAGAGTTTTGTTGACAGCTTTTGACTGCTTTTCAGTTCATATAGCTGGGCTTTGATTGTATCTGTTCGTAATTTGGGCCTTTCTCGTTAAGACCATCCAAGCCCAGCCCAGCATAGTACAGCCCAGCCCATTACGGACACTATCTAGAAGCTTCACAAATTGGTTACTGAGCGAACTTGTTAGTTATTAACTTAATACTGTTTTTTAACTTGATACTGTTAAGCGGCAATTATGAATCTACCTAGGGTGGTTCGGTACGGTATACCGTACCAAAACTGTGATACCATCTACCGTACTAAAATTTCGGTATCGAAAAAAATCATACCAATATCATACCAAAATTTCGGTATACCTTAAATTTCGATACGGTATCATACCGAAATTTCGGTATGGTATTGGTATCGTACATTCTATATCATTCTTACGAAGGGTTTTTTACTATGCGTATCTCGTAATTCGTTAATTCGTTGTTTTCCAATTTTTAGTCAATTCAAACTCCTTAGTCCCCAACAAGATGTATTATTAAAACCAAAATTTTCAAAATAAAAAGATTTTTAATTCATAAAATAACCTTAAATAATTTATATATTTTAGTCAGTCGCCTTATTAAGACAACGAACTTTACGTAACCACAAAATACAACTTTTTATACAGACTAATTAAAATGAAACGGCTATTTTATATTTCCTTTTGTTTTTTTAATGTAAGTAAAATATTGTGGGCCTCACTAATCTTAGAAAGTTGGGTATAATTAATAATTTATGGGCTAAATAAATTTATGAAGATCCTTATAATATTTTTATCCATTTTATATTTTTTTGAAATAATATAATATATGTAGGTGTATATATATATATATATAAAATATTAAAAAAAAATAGTATTTCGGTATAATCGGTATACCTAATTTTTAAAATTTTCATACCATTACCGTACCGAAAATTTTCGGTACGGTATCATACCTTACCAAATCTTCGGTATACCAAAATTTTTGATATTTTCAGTACGTTTCGATACGATAAGGACGACATATCGATATTTCGGTATATTTCCCCAGCCATAAATCTACCCTCTCTATAAGTAAGCCGTAATTAGAATTTATATTTTACTTTTCAAAAAGCATGGCTAGTCAAAATCCGTTCAACTACTTTACTCTGAGGTAATGAATGCGAGAGAGTGACTTCTCAGGCAGTAAATATTTTAGATATTACTTTTTTACATCTTTATCGGTACACATCTAATATTCTTCGCGGAATTAGGGACCACTCGTCATCCTTCAGTTCAAAGGCCAACCATCGAGGGTGGTGTCGCTTTCACAGCCCGGAAGCGGCATAGGCAGCGGCGACGGAAGCATCGACGGCCCCTCGCACCGATGAGCAACGAGCCCGAGCCCATGCCCGAGGCCATGCCGTGTCAAAATGCACAATGGGTGCTTTGAGGTGCACACTTTGCACGACGCATCGGAGAGAGGAGCATTGATGAGCTTAAATTTATTCTCCGGTGGGCGGTGACGGCGCTGATGCCTCCGCAGCCGCTGATGCCGCCGTCGCCTCCGCTGGCGTCGCCGCCGCTGCCTATCCGCTTTCGGGCTGTGAAAGCGACACCACCCTCGGTGGTTGGCCTTTCAAATGAAGAATGAAGAGTGGTCCCTAATTCCGCGAAGAATAATAAAAATTAGACGTGTACCAATAAATATGCAAAAAAGTAATATCTAAAACATTTACTGCCTGAGAAATCACTCTCTCGCATTCACTAGGCGGCGGCGACGCCAGCGGTAGCTGCGTATCACAGGTTGTTGTGTGAAGAAGACAACGCCGTACAATCGGTCTGTGAAGAAGACACCGCCGAATCGGTCTCCAGTGGTCTTCTTTGCCTCAAAAGAGGACGAAGGCACGATTAATCATCGTGAATCCTCTGAACCAACAAAAGGAGAGTTTGAGATACAACACTGAGGAGGAATCTGTTCACCTAGCAGCTGTAGTAGCAGCGTTCTACATATGATCTTGTTTCTGTGCAGCTTTCCATGAATGATATTGTTTTTAATCACTACAGATCAAGAGATAAATCTTATCTCACTGTCATTCCCGACCTAAAATTCTAAGGTGACAGAGCTTCCGGGGGGGGGGGGGGGGTTGGAGTTCATTTTGAAAGATCCGTTTACTGGAAAGAAAGAAAACCCTTACGGAATTCAAACTTCATCCGAGTCGGGTTAAGACCTATGCTCTAGAAAGTGAGGCAGAAAATGGTATCCTTGGTATGGTTAATGGTGGGTGTATGGCCAAGGTTCTTAAGTCTACAAAGAAAGTATTTCTCAAGGTTTTCTACGTCCCCTACGAAGGTAGGGAACTCAAAATAATCGAAGAGGCGCTGCAAATTTGTAGGCTAAACAACTACGTCTGCTGTGTTTTTATGAACACTATGGTGTTCTGAAGAATTCAGATGAAATAATAATAATGGATTCTCGTACTGGAGCCTTGAAGAAAGTGACGGATGGCTATCACGGTGAAGTCAAAGCGGTCCCATACAGAAGCACTCTTGTACGCTCACAGGGAAGATAGTTAATTTGAAGAGAGGACCTTTAGATTGCTCATTAACTATTGGCAAGGATTCCGATAATTCCGACAATCATGATGAAGATAGCCTCGGGGAGGATGAAGATGGCACCGGCGAGAATGATGAAGGTGGCTTCGCGAAGACTGAAGATGGCACCGGCGAGGTTGATGAAGATGAAGAGGGCAGCAGCTCCGACGACGAAGGCAACGGCTTCGAGGAGGATGAAGGTGAAGAGGGCAGTGTGACGCCCCACCATATACTACTATTTTCTTACGCTAACTAACGTGACTAAATAGAATATAAAATATATTACCTATGAAACATCGATAGAATTTTTTCGATTTTACAAAGCACACCACACCCAACTATTTTACAATGTAAACATTGTTCAAACTTTACATACTATGCAAACCTATTTTACAAAAACACACTTAATTAAACATAATGCCCGCCGCACAGGTCGCATCCATGTACACATCACCCTCAAAAGTCACCGGAAGTTCCAGAAGGACCAGCCTCGTCATCTAAACATTTACGTACCGGATTCACTACGTCTACAACACATAAAAACATGGGATGAGCTATAAAGCTCAGTAAGTAGAAATATGCATGTATGCACGTGCCAAAATAGCAAAGGCATCCGCGCCAATGCTTTCTAATACTATTCTCACATCATACTCATTCGTTTCTCATTTTCATCAGGGCCCATAGCTACTTACTAACCGCACCATCATATTATGAGCTCAAATCCTATACGGATAAAAATACGATAGTGGCCCACTCTGGCTAAGATAAAATTAGGGTTTATCTCCAATCTTATCGTTCACCAGGTCGCCCTTCTATCACGTTACTTTCTTGGCACTATAGTTCATACTATGTGCCTTCCCATTACCTAAATAATTTAGGTAAATATATTCGACGGTCTTACCCCCGTCATGGTGCCTTTGTAGAAGTAGCTATATTCTCATTCTTCTACACTACATATAATTCGCTTTCAACTCGAGTAATACCATGCACGCTCATTCCTCAAAATACTCAATATGATTCGTGCGTGCACATGATCATGCTGCATAAATAATGCGACAATAAATATTCCAAACAATCGCATATAACAGATAATTCACATACCACGTATTCATCGAAGCAATTAGTCACGTAGCAATACACATATCAATCAATTTATGTGTTGTAGGTGAAATTCCCACTTACCTGGTATCCTTAGCTTATCGCACGATTAAATCGCTAACCTTCAAATCCTAATTATAAAAACATATGAAATTATAATTCATTAATTTAATAATAATTTCATGAAATTGATTAAATTTTAAAACCCTATTTTCAACTTGTAATTTCAAAACCCTAAAATTTAAAACTTTAACCTAAACTGAGAAATACTATTGATATAATCTCGGCATAAATTAAAATATATCTCGATACCAAATAGAGCTCGATATCATTCTTTATTATTCAGACAAAGTTTCGACATTTACTAAACTATACTATGAATCTCGATATTACATGATAAATCTCGAAACATCACATAGTCACTCGACATTTTCACTTCAAAATCCTACTCGACATCTTTAACTACACATGATACATATCGACATCTTATACCAATAACACATCTCGACATTTAAAAATTCTAAAGCCACATATCGACATTTTAAAAATTCTACTCGATATTCTCATTCGACTTTATCAACTTCAAATGACCCATGTCGATATTTATATATATATATATATCCATCGAGATTATAACTTCTCAAAACATGTCGACATTTACTCAAGATCCCACCTCAAACAACAATAACATGTCGACATTTAAAATTTCTAAAGACACTTATCGACATCTTGTCTCAAACTCCCACACAAAAATCTCGAAAGCACCTTCCACAACCACTCGACGTTATTCAAGATTTTCTTAAAAATTCACTTTCACAATTTATAAAAAAAATGTCGAAACACTTCACCTAAGACACATGCCGATATCCTCTTACAATATTCACAATTTTCTTCGATATCCTTCTCAACCTCCAAACAAAATTTCGAAACAATTATCTCGACATCCATAGTGATTTATCTCAACATTTTCTTCGACATTCATAAAAATTTTCGAAACTATCAAACAACTTCACATATGTTTCGACATTTACACAAACCCTAATCTTCCCCAATCCTAAACACTATTTATTTCAAAACCCATATAAACTTTCGATCAAAACTAATTTTCTCAAGAACACTATAAACATTATGAAAACCCTAAAACTCATAATCCATATAAAGCACGATTTTATAAAACTTCCAAATTAACGAAACTTAAAACATTATCATAGTTAAAACGTAAAGATTAAGGTAAGAAGTTATACCTTTCCCAGCTAAGTTAGTAATACGTTTGATTTCTTCTTCCACTCTTCAATTTTTTTTTCGAAAGTTTGCTCTTTAAACTCATTCTATAACTTACATAATTCATATCGAGACATTCATATAACAAAATTTGTACTTTAACTTAAAGTAATGTTTCTTTGTAATCTTTAAACTTATTTGTTTGTATTTATCCTCTAAGATTTTTGTGTATTAACTTATAATAGATATTGACATTTAACTACTCCCTTAACAAGTGCTAGACTTGATTCAACGTTATCTCCACTCTATCATTAACCAAAATCTCGATATGTATTTAAATAAATCTCGAAATAATCTTACACAGATATCTCGACATTCTCATGTAACAATCCTTATAAATATCGAAGTCATTTCTCATTAACATCTCGACATCTTAATAAAATTTCAAAATCTACATTTGAACTCCTTCAACATTTCGATATAAGTTCCCTAACCAACTTCGAAGTCTCTATTCTAGTTTACCTAAAAATTTCGAATGAAATGTCGAAACCAACTTCAAAAGCCTTATATCATTCTTGACATATTCCATAAAGAAACCCTAAATTTCTAAATTATCATATTTCGAAATCATCTTACCCACACAACCTAATTTCAAAATTCCTCAAACTCAATATCTAATTTCCAAATAATGTTAAATATCATATAGTCACGAAATTAATAAATACCAAATATGAAATCATATAATCACATAGTATGCATGCAAATTTATTGGCCAACTTACTCACGGGACTCGGGTATTACATTCTCCCCCCCCTTAGAGAGGATTTCGCCCCCGAAATCAGATTAGTTGAAACAATTCTGGATAGCGACTTCTCATATCATCTTCACGTTCCCATGTAGCTTCTTCTGTTGACTGATTCTGCCATAACACTTTCACTAACGGAATCTCTTTATTTCGAAGTCTCTTCACTTCATACATTAAAATCTCCACTGGCTTCTCTTCATAACTTAAATCTGGCTTGAGTTGTTGATATAGAAATTCATTTCTCAAAACATGATTCGGATCAGCGACATATTTTCGTAAGGTTGATACATGGAAAATGTCATGAACTTGTGCCAATGAGGCTGGTAATTCCAGTTGGTAAGCTACTTCGCCGACTCTTTTAATTATTCTAAAAGGTCCAATGTATCTTGGGCTCAACTTACCCTTTCGCCCAAACCGTTTCACGCCTTTCATCGGAGATACTTTCAAAAACACCCAGTCATCAGCTTCAAATTCTAACGTTCTACGTCTTTTATCTGCATAACTCTTTTGTCGACTTTGAGCCGTTTGCATTCTTTCTCGTATTTTTGCTATTGCCTCAGTCATCTCTTGAACCATGTCAGGTCCTAACATCGCACGTTCACCAACTTCATCCCATTGTATGGGAGATCGGCATTTACGCCCATACAAAGCTTCATAAGGTGCCATCCCAATAGTTGAATGGTAACTATTGTTATAAGAAAACTCGATCAATGGCAAATATTTGCTCCAGTTTCCTTTGAAATCGAAAACACATGCTCGCAACATGTCTTCCAAAGTCTGGATAGTTCGTTCTGATTGACCATCCGTCTGAGGATGATAAGCTGTACTAAAAGACAATTTTGTCCCCATTGCTTTCTGCAGACTCTTCCAAAAATTTGATAAGAACCGTGAGTCTCGATCCGAAATAATTGATAATGGATCCCGTGGAGTCGAACGATTTCCTGAATATATATCTCTGCGTATCGCTCCAGGGAAAATATCGAACTTATGGGTAGAAAATGAGCAGACTTAGTCAATCGATCGACTATAACCCAAACAGCATCGTAACCTTTTACAATTTTTGGCAACCCGACCACGAAATCCATTGTAACGTGATCCCACTTCCACTCGGGTATTGGCAAAGACTGTAATGTCCCTGCCGGTCTTTGATGTTCCGCCTTTATTTGTTGGCATATTAGACATTGACTTATAAATGTTGCAATGTCTCTTTTCATTCCAGGCCACCAATAATTTATTCGAAGATCTCGATACATTTTTGTAGCTCCTGGATGTACTGAGTATGCCGTCGCATGTGCTTCTTTCATTACTATTCTTCGAATTTCCGCATCATCAGGTACATATAAACGGTCCTTGTAATATAGACTTCCGTCTTCTTGAATTTTAAAATCAGTTGAAGTTTGCTCCGTCTGTGCATCTTTGATTTTCAGATATAACTCATCATTTTCTTGCACCCGTTTGATTTGTTCCAGTATTGTAGGTTGCAAAGTTAAAACTGCTAACTTTGCTTCGACTTCTCCCAATTGCACTACCTCCACCTCCAATAATTGTAACTCTGCACTTACAGCTTTTCGGCTTAATGCATCAGCCACCACATTTGCTTTGCCTGGATGGTAACTAATTACACAATCATAGTCTTTAACAAGTTCCAACCACCGTCTCTGCCTCATATTTAATTCCTTCTGAGTGAAGAAATATTTCAGACTCTTGTGATCCGTAAAAATTTCGCATCGTTCCCCATATAAGTAATGCCTCCAAATTTTTAGAGCAAAAACCACAGCAGCTAGCTCTAAGTCATGAGTCGGATAATTCTTTTCATACTCCTTCAATTGCCGAGAAGCATAAGCTATCACATTTCCATGTTGCATCAATACACAGCCCAAACCATTCCTTGACGCATCGCTATAGACTGAAAATCCTCCAGTCCCTGATGGTATTGTAAGAACTGGAGCTGAAGTAAGTCGCTTTTTTAACTCTTGAAAACTTTGCTCGCACTCCTCGCTCCAATGGAATGGAACATTCTTCCTTGTTAACTTTGTCAGTGTTGATGCAATCTTTGAGAAGTCCTTAATAAACTTTCTGTAGTATCCAGCTAAGCCAAGAAAACTCCGTACTTCTGTGACATTGGTTGGTTGAGGCCAGTTGTTGATAGCTTCAATTTTGCTAGGATCCACAGAAATTCCTTCTCCAGAAACAATGTGGCCCAAAAATGCGACTTGACTCAACCAAAACTCACATTTCTTGAACTTAGCGTATAATTTATTTTTCCGTAATATTTCAAGAACTATCTTCAGATGTACTTCGTGTTCCTCCTTTGTCTTCGAATAGATAAGAATGTCATCAATGAAAACAATGACAAACTTGTCCAAGAATTGTTTGAACACTCGATTCATTAGATCCATAAACGCCGCTGGTGCATTAGTTACCCCAAAAGGCATAACTAAAAATTCGTAGTGTCCATATCGGGTACTGAATGTCGTCTTTGGTATATCTTCTTCTCGAACTTTCAATTGATGATACCCCGATCGTAAATCTATTTTTGAAAACACCGTTGCACCTTGTAGTTGATCAAATAAATCATCAATTCTTGGTAATGGGTATTTGTTCTTGATTGTTATTTTGTTCAGCTCTCTGTAATCGATACATAATCGCATCGATCCATCCTTCTTTCGTACAAATAGAACTGGAGCTCCCCAATGAGAAAAACTAGGTTGAATAAATCCCTTCTGTAATAAATCATCCAACTGATCCTTTAACTCCTTCAATTCAGTCGGCGCTAATCGATATGGAGTCTTAGAAATTGGAGCAGATCCCGGTATTAAGTTAATTGTAAATTCAATTTCTCGATCTGGTGGTAATCCTGGTAAATCTTCAGGAAACACGTCAAGAAAATCACGCACCACTGGCACATCCTCTAATTTCGGAGATGAACGTTCTTCTGATTTCACTGCAAAAACTAGATAAGCTTCACATCCCACCTTGATCAAACGTTGTGCCTTTATCGCTAAAATTCTAGAAACATTCCTTCCTTTGATTGCTCCCACAAAAGTAAAAGGCTCACTCTATTCTGTTTTAAATGTAACTGTCTTGCGACTACAGTCAATAACAGCTCCATATTTTGAGAGCCAGTTCATTCCAAGAATCA
This sequence comes from Craterostigma plantagineum, assembly GCA_027422505.1. Lineage (NCBI taxonomy): Eukaryota > Viridiplantae > Streptophyta > Magnoliopsida > Lamiales > Linderniaceae > Craterostigma > Craterostigma plantagineum. The sequence continues at coordinate 24,530,167 of JAPQWV010000003.1, read as the reverse complement.
CCTCATAATCGTTCATTGGAATAACTATTAAGTCAACAGACAGTTCTCTTCCGTTAACTAATACAGGACAATTCCGTAAAACCAGATTGGTTCGCATCGCAATTCCGTGTGGAACAATCACATTATATTCACAATCAGACAGGGTAGGTGTAATCCCGAGTCTCGCCACGTATTTAGTGGATGCAAATGAATGTGTGGCTCCTGAATCTACTAAAATGCATGTCGGAAGTTTGTGAATAAGTAAAATACCTGCCACCACGGATGGATTAGCTTCTGCTTCTCTGCAGTCAATGTATACACACGTGCTGGCACCATTGATGGTTTCACTTGAGCCATAACTTGATTTCCTGGTGTCTTCTCTGTACATGATCTTGCGTAATGCCCTGTCTTCCCACATTTGAAACAGATAGCATTCTGTGAGAAACAGATACCCGAGTGATGTCGTCCACATCTTGGGCAAGCTGGCATTGGGACTGGGGATCTCCATTGATTAGAGTTTTGTGGCTGAGGTGGTCCAGGCCTATTCTGAAAATTTGGTTTCCCACTTTTTGGAAAGAACTGTCGTTTCTGATTACCCCCACTCCACTTTGATCCTTGCACAAACTTTCGCTTTGCCTCCTGAGCACGAATAATTCTTGTCTCAGCTTGTTCTGCAACCATCGCCCGCTCAGCTACTTGAGCATATGAGGTTCCTTGTAGTCCGGCCATATTAACGTCACGATACAACTCCTGCTTTAGACCTTCAAGGAATCGTTCGACCTTCAGAGCATCAGTACTCACCATATGTGTCGCAAACCTTGACAATTGTTCAAATTTTCTGATATATTCCGCCACTGTCATCGCCCATTGTTTGAGATTGATAAACTCATTCATGCGTTGAGCTCGCACAGGTGCAGTGAAGTATTTATTTCGAAATAATTCCTTGAAACGTTCCCAACTCATGTTGATTGGATCCTCGATCGCCAAAATAGTATCCCACCAGTGCCCTGCACTTCCTCGCAGTAGAAATGCAGCACACAGAACTTTCTCATTCTCAGGAATTCTGCTATATTGAAACATAATCTCTAATGTTCTGAGCCAATCTTCAGCAGATGTTGGATCAATAGCATCCTCAAAAGTCGGTGGGTTCAGTTTACGAAATCTTTCACCAACTGCTTCAACCCTATCAGCCTGAGAAATTCCATTATTCCTTGTCCCCTCAGAGTTTTGCTGCTGAATCAATTCCCGAATCTGTTGAGACTGTTGACGCACTAATTCGGTAAGCTGAAGGATAGCCGAATCACGATTGTCAGTCGGGTTTACATTTTCGCCTTCATGATTGTTTCCTCCACTACCTTCTCCTCTAGTTCTAACCATGTTGTCTCTCTTACCCTATCAGTCCCTAAGGCCAATAAATTATGCAATGCAAGAAATTCATAATATCACATAACTTACAATCAAGGCTATCTTCCGCGCTTTTGAGTGTGTGTACATGGACAGTCTACAGAAACTGCAACCGAAGCTCTGATACCAACCTGTGACGCCCCACCATATACTACTATTTTCTTACGCTAACTAACGTGACTAAATAGAATATAAAATATATTACCTATGAAACATCGATAGAATTTTTTCGATTTTACAAAGCACACCACACCCAACTATTTTACAATGTAAACATTGTTCAAACTTTACATACTATGCAAACCTATTTTACAAAAACACACTTAATTAAACATAATGCCCGCCGCACAGGTCGCATCCATGTACACATCACCCTCAAAAGTCACCGGAAGTTCCAGAAGGACCAGCCTCGTCATCTAAACATTTACGTACCGGATTCACTACGTCTACAACACATAAAAACATGGGATGAGCTATAAAGCTCAGTAAGTAGAAATATGCATGTATGCACGTGCCAAAATAGCAAAGGCATCCGCGCCAATGCTTTCTAATACTATTCTCACATCATACTCATTCGTTTCTCATTTTCATCAGGGCCCATAGCTACTTACTAACCGCACCATCATATTATGAGCTCAAATCCTATACGGATAAAAATACGATAGTGGCCCACTCTGGCTAAGATAAAATTAGGGTTTATCTCCAATCTTATCGTTCACCAGGTCGCCCTTCTATCACGTTACTTTCTTGGCACTATAGTTCATACTATGTGCCTTCCCATTACCTAAATAATTTAGGTAAATATATTCGACGGTCTTACCCCCGTCATGGTGCCTTTGTAGAAGTAGCTATATTCTCATTCTTCTACACTACATATAATTCGCTTTCAACTCGAGTAATACCATGCACGCTCATTCCTCAAAATACTCAATATGATTCGTGCGTGCACATGATCATGCTGCATAAATAATGCGACAATAAATATTCCAAACAATCGCATATAACAGATAATTCACATACCACGTATTCATCGAAGCAATTAGTCACGTAGCAATACACATATCAATCAATTTATGTGTTGTAGGTGAAATTCTCACTTACCTGGTATCCTTAGCTTATCGCACGATTAAATCGCTAACCTTCAAATCCTAATTGTAAAAACATATGAAATTATAATTCATTAATTTAATTATAATTTCATGAAATTGATTAAATTTTAAAACCCTATTTTCGACTTGTAATTTCAAAACCCTAAAATTTAAAACTTTAACCTAAACTGAGAAATACTATTGATATAATCTCGGCATAAATTAAAATATATCTCGATACCAAATAGAGCTCGATATCATTCTTTATTATTCAGACAAAGTTTCGACATTTACTAAACTATACTATGAATCTCGATATTACATGATAAATCTCGAAACATCACATAGTCACTCGACATTTTCACTTCAAAATCCTACTCGACATCTTTAACTACACATGATACATATCGACATCTTATACCAATAACACATCTCGACATTTAAAAATTCTAAAGCCACATATCGACATTTTAAAAATTCTACTCGATATTCTCATTCGACTTTATCAACTTCAAATGACCCATGTCGATATTTATATATATATATCCATCGAGATTATAACTTCTCAAAACATGTCGACATTTACTCAAGATCCCACCTCAAACAACAATAACATGTCGACATTTAAAAATTCTAAAGACACTTATCGACATCTTGTCTCAAACTCCCACACAAAAATCTCGAAAGCACCTTCCACAACCACTCGACGTTATTCAAGATTTTCTTAAAAATTCACTTTCACAATTTATAAAAAAAATGTCGAAACACTTCACCTAAGACACATGTCGATATCCTCTTACAATATTCACAATTTTCTTTGATATCCTTCTCAACCTCCAAACAAAATTTCGAAACAATTATCTCGACATCCATAGTGATTTATCTCAACATTTTCTTCGACATTCATAAAAATTTTCGAAACTATCAAACAACTTCACATATGTTTCGACATTTACACAAACCCTAATCTTCCCCAATCCTAAACACTATTTATTTCAAAACCCATATAAACTTTCGATCAAAACTAATTTTCTCAAGAACACTATAAACATTATGAAAACCCTAAAACTCATAATCCATATAAAGCACGATTTTATAAAACTTCCAAATTAACAAAACTTAAAACGTTATCATAGTTAAAACGTAAAGATTAAGGTAAGAAGTTTATACCTTTCCCAGCTAAGTTAGTAATACGTTTGATTTCTTCTTCCACTCTTCAATTTTTTTTTTCGAAAGTTTGTTCTTTAAACTCATTCTATAACTTACATAATTCATATCGAGACATTCATATAACAAAATTTGTACTTTAACTTAAAGTAATGTTTCTTTGTAATCTTTAAACTTATTTGTTTGTATTTATCCTCTAAGATTTTTGTGTATTAACTTATAATAGATATTGACATTTAACTACTCCCTTAACAAGTGCTAGACTTGATTCAACGTTATCTCCACTCTATCATTAACCAAAATCTCGATATGTATTTAAATAAATCTCGAAATAATCTTACACAGATATCTCGACATTCTCATGTAACAATCCTTATAAATATCGAAGTCATTTCTCATTAACATCTCGACATCTTAATAAAATTTCAAAATCTACATTTGAACTCCTTCAACATTTCGATATAAGTTCCCTAACCAACTTCGAAGTCTCTATTCTAGTTTACCTAAAAATTTCGAATGAAATGTCGAAACCAACTTCAAAATCCTTATATCATTCTTGACATATTCCATAAAGAAACCCTAAATTTCTAAATTATCATATTTCGAAATCATCTTACCCACACGACCTAATTTCAAAATTCCTCAAACTCAATATCTAATTTCCAAATAATGTTAAATATCATATAGTCACGAAATTAATAAATACCAAATATGAAATCATATAATCACATAGTATGCATGCAAATTTATTGGCCAACTTACTCACGGGACTCGAGTATTACAGGCAGCGGCTCCGATGACCGCGGCAACGGCTTCGAGGATGATGAAGACAAAGAGGGCATGGGCTGGGCTATGGATGGCGGTGAAGAGAAGACCAGTAGTGATGAATGATTTTTCTGACAGCTTTGTAATTTTCTTGACTTGACAGACTGTAATTGATCGAGTTTCCCCTCACTCAGTAATAAAATGATTTGAAGACAACTAATAATCCTAAATAAGTATTATATTTTGGGAAGTCTATATTAATGACAAACCGCAGTTCTTGGAAACCCTAGTTACAAAACCCAAATTTCCGTGGAGTTTCTATGCAGTTCGTTTCAAGTTTATCGCCCAACAATAGTATAAAGCTGCATCATTGCTCCTGCAAATTGTCGATGTTTTTATCTTCGACTTTTCTTTCTTTTGGAGTTGATAAGAAGACTGAGTTCACATAGATTAAGGAAGAAACAATTTTTGCAGACAGAAACTTCCAAACTTGTTTTTTTTTCAAATCCTTAATCGAAATGTTTATCCTCAAAATTGGACCTTGCCCCGTTGTTTTTTTGCATCTTTTTCAAGCGGCGCTAAAGGCCATCTCCAACAACAAACCGCAAACGCAAATTCATTTTGCAACAACTATCGCATTTTGCAGTAATAGATCTCCAACAGTTAAAAGCATTCACAAATGCATTCACAAATGGAGTAGAATGTAATTTTCATTTTGCAAACGCATTCCCAAAAAGAAAACGCATTTTACTTTTCTATTTTTTAAAGCTTTATCAGTATGCGTGTACTAATTTTATCATTCTTTCTTCGAATGATGCATATTAGGGGTCGTTCTTCATTGTTCAATTGAAACGCCAACCACCACGACTGGTGTCACACTCCTCGGCCGCGACCCATCGAGTCTTGAATTCTGCAACCGTACCTTGAAGATGATGATATCGTGATTCTACCGGAGTCCAATGGACTTATTTGCATCAAAGAGAGGAGAAAGATGAAGCTGTAATAGGTAATTCCATCGATTCATACCTCGTTGAGCGCCTAAAATTCGTGAAAAGAGAAACTGATGTTCATATTGAAGCAGTTCTGGCGGAGCGTGGTTCGATGCCCCATTTTGACCTAGTGTGAGTGAAGCTTTTGGGAAAATGACATAATCCTTTGTAAATAAATAATATGATCTAATTTGTAAAGTTATAAAATATTGAGATAGTACTGAAATGTTGTAAAAGTTGGTGTGAAACAGAATATTATAAGAATATTCTTTTGTGTTTGTGAATGCGATTAGTTATTGTAGTATATTACTGCAAATTGCGATAGTTACTGCAAAACGCAATTGCGTTTGCGTTTTGCTGTTGGAGATGGCCTTAGTATATATAGCTACATAATTGATGAGGACCATCACTGTTGACCACATGACATAAGTTTCGTTTCCAGAATTAAAATCAGCCAAGAGACTGACTATAATACCCGTAAAATTAATACGGGATTATATTTTTGTAAGTGTTCGAAATTAATGAAGTTGGTTTCGGACAAAACGAATTTTTTACAAACAAGCCGAAAATATTAATTGGGTTCGAGAGTAAAATAAAACATTATGGGCCGAAAATATGAGTAGATCAAATAAATAAATAGGCCCAACTTTAGGGTAACCTAATAACTACTAATAATGAATTGATATGGCCCAAGTAGAAAATGGAATATTGGCCCAAATAATATAGGATAAAGATGAATGGTAGATTGCTTAAGGCAAAGGAAACCACGTGAAGTATCACCACCACCTTTTTACTTAAGGTATAGGAAGAAAAACCTCATTTGCAAACCTTAAACCAACGTGAAGGGGCATAAGAAGAAAGGGAAGAAAAACCTCACTTGTGAGCCATTAAACCAACGTGAAAAGAAGGTAAGAAATCTAATTAGAACTTATAAATCGTCTACAAGTTATTAAGGTTTACGTGGTCTAATGATTAGTAAGATTAGAGCAAAAGACGGGCGAAGCAAGAGAAGTGGAATTCGTTTAGCACAGTCCGATTTTTAGCTTTGGACGTTAATCAAATTTAGCTTGGAGGATAGGTAGGTGGTTTCTAACCCCTACAGACACTTATAAAACGCATTACGTTCCTCAAAAACATTAAAATTCGAATGGAAGGCCATTCGATGTTTAAAGTTTGGGTATGTTATTATGTGTTCTTCGAACTCAACATATGAGTTCTATAATATGTTGATATGTTTGCATTAATTCTGGATTTGGCGTGTGAAGTATTTTGGAAAACTAGGATTTTTGTTATGAATATTTGAAGGAATCGACCGATTGTGAGTTTCGATCGATTTCAGTTTTGCGGGCCGTTGTTATTTTGCGAATTAAGTGTAATAGGTATGGAGAATCGGCCGATCGGAGTTTTGGGTCGCGAAATTTAGTCGCGGACCCAAAGATTTTTCGCAGTGTGAGTAAAACAGGTTTCGTGGCCAGGGTTCGGGCTTAGCGGGCTGACGCGATTCGCGGATTGTGAGAGACGTCGCGGGCCGATTCGATTTCGCGGGGTGTTTCCTGTGAGAGAAATCGGCCGATTCGCGAACTCGAATCGGGCTTCGCGCGATTGATCGAACGATTCGCGAAATCGGCGAAAGTCTTCGCGAATCGAGCATTGACCCAGGCTTTCGCGGCTTGACCAACGTTTTAAACATCGGATCGGGCGATTCGCGGAATCGGGCGTTGACTCGGCTTTCGCGGGTTGACCAAGTCTTTTAAGTGGGTTTCGGGCGATTTCGATTTGGGCTTTGACCAGCGTTGACCAGTTGACTTAATTTTGGGCTTTTGTCCTATTTCAGGCCCAGTACATTTAAATAAAATTATTTTCAGCCCAAATCAATTTTAAAATAAAATATTTTCGTACTATAACTTATATTTTCGGGTCAACCCATATTTTAAATTACAAATATTATTTTTGGATTTTAAAACATTCGGCCTAGTTTTATAGCTATACGATTATGTGATTGCGGTGTACGTGTGATCGACACGTGGTGTGCTAATGTAAATTGCAAGTGCGACAAGTGATAAAATAAAACGAATACCTAATTACTATCACCGACGAGTAAACGAGTATCGAACACGAGGAATAAACGGATTACTAGTAATAACCTATCGACTCGATATCTAGCCTAAATAAAGTGCGCATATTTTTGTACGAATTATCCTAACAGATCACTCCTAATTCAACGAGAGAATGAAAGAACACGACTTAAACTGATATGAGTGGGTTCAGATGATAAATACGTGCTCGGGATTCGAATCCCGCTAGGTGTTATCGACTAAGACAATGAAATATCGTTCCTACGTGATTAAGACTAAATTGCAGTAATTTCCTACCCGCTCGCGAATTTGCTGTCGCCCTAAACGCTCGCGGGGATCTAAGATTCAAAATTTACTAACGGCGAGGATCGAGTATTTGCTTTCGCCCTATACTCGAATCCTATCATCTATGAACGGCCTAATCGTTGTTTAGCTATCGCCCTAAACGATTTTCCATACGTTCACTTTAACACATAGACATATTAAAGCGAAGAAGCAATTCATAGAACGATAAATAGTCTAAACACGAGTCACGATAAACATATGTCTTAAATACCAAATAACCTAGCGTTCATCTAATCCCAAATACAAAGGGGATTTAGCTACTCATAATTAACGGGAAAACAACGAAAGAAATAAGGAATAAGGGCGAAGAACTCATGATCTTTCCTACTGTTGGATCTGGGATGGTCTCGTGGAAGGATCTCCGTTCTTCGTCAATTCTGCGTGGAATTCGATGTTGATCCGTCTCCTTCGCTCCGAGACGTGTTTTCCTGTTCTTTTATGCTTTTCGTCTCTTGAGGGTTTAGAGTTAGTATCTGGTAAGTGTCCCCTCTTTCTGAGTTGAAATTGAGCTTTTATAGTGAAATTCGACATGGTCACGACCTGGGACATGATACGTCACGGCCGTGACATTCTCGGGGCACAAAATGAGCTCACTGCCGTGCGTCACGGCCTCGTGCAGTAGTGTCATGGCCGTGACAGTTTCAACAGCTTTGCGACAGTTTCGTATTTCTCTCAGATGGAGGGGTAAACGATGTCCGATTGACCTGAAATTTTAATCATAGATAGAAGACTTGCCAATGTTGATTCTGACCAAAGGGCTTCACGGCCGTGACTATGCTCTGCATCGCTTGGCTTCCTTTTCTGCCTCTTGTCACGACCTGATGCAATGTGTGTCACGGCCGTGACGGAGACCAGTGTCCTTTGGCTTCGGTTCTGTCCATTTTCACGGCCTGGTGCAAGGAGTGCCATGGCCGTGACACATGATTGATTTCTTCATACTTGCTCCGTTTATGGAAGGCCATTCGATGTTTAAAGTTTGGGTATGTTATTATGTGTTCTTCGAACTCAATATATGAGTTCTATAATATGTTGATATGTTTGCATTAATTCTGGATTTGGCGTGTGAAGTATTTTGGAAAACTAGGGTTTTTGTTATGAATATTTGAAGGAATCGACCGATTGTGAGTTTCGATCGATTTCAGTTTTGTGGGCCGTTGTTATTTTGCGAATTAAGTGTAATAGGTAATGGAGAATCGGCCGATCGGAGTTTTGGGTCGCGATATTTAGTCGCGGACCCAAAGATTTTTCGCAGTGTGAGTAAAACAGGTTTCGTGGCCAGGGTTCGGGCTTAGCGGGCTGACGCGATTCGCGGATTGTGAGAGACGTCGCGGGCCGATTCGATTTCGCGGGGTGATTCCTGTGAGAGAAATCGGCCGATTCGCGAACTCGAATCGGGCTTCGCGCGATTGATCGAGCGATTCGCGAAATCGGCGAAAGTCTTCGCGAATCGAGCGTTGACCCAGGCTTTCGCGGCTTGACCAACGTTTTAAACATCGGATCGGGCGATTCGCGGAATCGGGCGTTGACTCGGCTTTCGCGGGTTGACCAAGTCTTTTAAGTGGGTTTCGGGTGATTTCGATTTGGGCTTTGACCAGCGTTGACCAGTTGACTTAATTTTGGGCTTTTGTCCTATTTCAGGCCCAGTACATTTAAATAAAATTATTTTCAGCCCAAATCAATTTTAAAATAAAATATTTTCGTACTATAACTTATATTTTCGGGTCAACCCATATTTTAAATTACAAATATTATTTTTGGATTTTAAAACATTCGGCCTAGTTTTATAGCTATACGATTATGTGATTGCGGTGTACGTGTGATCGACACGTGGTGTGCTAATGTAAATTGCAAGTGCGACAAGTGATAAAATAAAACGAATACCTAATTACTATCACCGACGAGTAAACGAGTATCGAACACGAGAAATAAACGGCTTACTAGTAATAACCTATCGACTCGATATCTAGCCTAAATAAAGTGCGCATATTTTTGTACGAATTATCCTAACAGATCACTCCTAATTCAACGAGAGAATGAAAGAACACGACTTAAACTGATATGAGTGGGTTCAGATGATAAATACGTGCTCGGGATTCGAATCCCGCTAGGTGTTATCGACTAAGACAATGAAATATCGTTCCTACGTGATTAAGACTAAATTGCAGTAATTTCCTACCCGCTCGCGAATTTGCTGTCGCCCTAAACGCTCGCGGGGATCTAAGATTCAAAATTTACTAACGGCGAGGATCGAGTATTTGCTTTCGCCCTATACTCGAATCCTATCATCTACGAACGGCCTAATCGTTGTTTAGCTATCGCCCTAAACGATTTCCATACGTTCACTTTAACACATAGACATATTAAAGCGAAGAAGCAATTCATAGAACGATAAATAGTCTAAACACGAGTCACGATAAACATATGTCTTAAATACCAAATAACCTAGCGTTCATCTAATCCCAAATACAAAGGGGATTTAGCTACTCATAATTAACGGGAAAACAACGAAAGAAATAAGGAATAAGGGCGAAGAACTCATGATCTTTCCTACTGTTGGATTTGGGATGGTCTCGTGGAAGGATCTCCGTTCTTCGTCAATTCTGCGTGGAATTCGATGTTGATCCGTCTCCTTCGCTCCGAGACGTGTTTTCCTGTTCTTTTATGCTTTTCGTCTCTTGAGGGTTTAGAGTTAGTATCTGGTAAGTGTCCCCTCTTTCTGAGTTGAAATTGAGCTTTTATAGTGAAATTCGACATGGTCACGACCTGGGACATGATACGTCACGGCCGTGACATTCTCGGGGGCACAAAATGAGCTCACTGCCGTGCGTCACGGCCTCGTGCAGTAGTGTCATGGCCGTGACAGTTTCAACAGCTTTGCGACAGTTTCGTATTTCTCTCAGATGGAGGGGTAAACGATGTCCGATTGACCTGAAATTTTAATCATAGATAGAAGACTTGCCAATGTTGATTTTGACCAAAGGGCTTCACGGCCGTGACTATGCTCTGCATCGCTTGGCTTCCTTTTCTGCCTCTTGTCACGACCTGATGCAATGTGTGTCACGGCCGTGACGGAGACCAGTGTCCTTTGGCTTCGGTTCTGTCCATTTTCACGGCCTGGTGCAAGGAGTGCCATGGCCGTGACACATGATTGATTTCTTCATACTTGCTCCGTTTATGGAAGGCCATTCGATGTTTAAAGTTTGGGTATGTTATTATGTGTTCTTCGAACTCAACATATGAGTTCTATAATATGTTGATATGTTTGCATTAATTCTGGATTTGGCATGTGAAGTATTTTGGAAAACTAGGGTTTTTGTTATGAATATTTGAAGGAATCGACCGATTGTGAGTTTCGATCGATTTCAGTTTGCGGGCCGTTGTTATTTTGCGAATTAAGTGTAATAGGTAATGGAGAATCGGCCGATCGGAGTTTTGGGTCGCGAAATTTAGTCGCGGACCCAAAGATTTTTCGCAGTGTGAGTAAAACAGGTTTCGTGTCCAGGGTTCGGGCTTAGCGGGCTGACGCGATTCGCGGATTGTGAGAGACGTCGCGGGCCGATTCGATTTCGCGGGGTGATTCCTGTGAGAGAAATCGGCCGATTCGCGAACTCGAATCGGGCTTCGCGCGATTGATCGAACGATTCGCGAAATCGGCGAAAGTCTTCGCGAATCGAGCGTTGACCCAGGCTTTCGCGGCTTGACCAACGTTTTAAACATCGGATCGGGCGTTTCGCGAAATCGGGCGTTGACTCGGCTTTTGCGGGTTGACCAAGTCTTTTAAGTGGGTTTCGGGCGATTTCGATTTGGGCTTTGACCAGCGTTGACCAGTTGACTTAATTTTGGGCTTTTGTCCTATTTCAGGCCCAGTACATTTAAATAAAATTATTTTCATCCCAAATCAATTTTAAAATAAAATATTTTCGTACTATAACTTATATTTTGGGTCAACCCATATTTTAAATTACAAATATTATTTTTGGATTTTAAAACATTCGGCCTAGTTTTATAGCTATACGATTATGTGATTGCGGTGTACGTGTGATCGACAAGTGGTGTGCTAATGTAAATTGCAAGTGCGACAAGTGATAAAATAAAACGATTACCTAATTACTATCACCGACGAGTAAACGAGTATCGAACACGAGGAATAAACGAATTACTAGTAATAACCTATCGACTCGATATCTAGCCTAAATAAAGTGCGCATATTTTTGTACGAATTATCCTAACAGATCACTCCTAATTCAACGAGAGAATGAAAGAACACGACTTAAACTGATATGAGTGGGTTCAGATGATAAATACGTGCTCGGGATTCGAATCCCGCTAGGTGTTATCGACTAAGACAATGAAATATCGTTCCTACGTGATTAAGACTAAATTGCAGTAATTTCCTACCCGCTCGCGAATTTGCTGTCGCCCTAAACGCTCGCGGGGATCTAAGATTCAAAATTTACTAACGGCGAGGATCGAGTATTTGCTTTCGCCCTATACTCGAATCCTATCATCTACGAACGGCCTAATCGTTGTTTAGCTATCGCCCTAAACGATTTTCCATACGTTCACTTTAACACATAGGCATATTAAAGCGAAGAAGCAATTCATAGAACGATAAATAGTCTAAACACGAGTCACGATAAACATATGTCTTAAATACCAAATAACCTAGCGTTCATCTAATCCCAAATACAAAGGGGATTTAGCTACTCATAATTAACGGGAAAACAACGAAAGAAATAAGGAATAAGGGCGAAGAACTCATGATCTTTCCTACTGTTGGATCTGGGATGGTCTCGTGGAAGGATCTCCGTTCTTCGTCAATTCTGCGTGGAATTCGATGTTGATCCGTCTCCTTCGCTCCGAGACGTGTTTTCCTGTTCTTTTATGCTTTTCGTCTCTTGAGGGTTTAGAGTTAGTATCTGGTAAGTGTCCCCTCTTTCTGAGTTGAAATTGAGCTTTTATAGTGAAATTCGACATGGTCACGACCTGGGACATGATACGTCACGGCCGTGACATTCTCGGGGGCACAAAATGAGCTCACTGCCGTGCGTCACGGCCTCGTGCAGTAGTGTCATGGCCGTGACAGTTTCAACAGCTTTGCGACAGTTTCGTATTTCTCTCAGATGGAGGGGTAAACGATGTCCGATTGACCTGAAATTTTAATCATAGATAGAAGACTTGCCAATGTTGATTCTGACCAAAGGGCTTCACGGCCGTGACTATGCTCTGCATCGCTTGGCTTCCTTTTCTTCCTCTTGTCACGACCTGATGCAATGTGTGTCACGGCCGTGACGGAGACCAGTGTCCTTTGGCTTCGGTTCTGTCCATTTTCACGGCCTGGTGCAAGGAGTGCCATGGCCGTGACACATGATTGATTTCTTCATACTTGCTCCGTTTATGGAAGGCCATTCGATGTTTAAAGTTTGGGTATGTTATTATGTGTTCTTCGAACTCAACATATGAGTTCTATAATATGTTGATATGTTTGCATTAATTCTGGATTTGGCGTGTGAAGTATTTTGGAAAACTAGGGTTTTTGTTATGAATATTTGAAGGAATCGACCGATTGTGAGTTTCGATCGATTTCAGTTTTGCGGGCCGTTGTTATTTTGCGAATTAAGTGTAATAGGTAATGGAGAATCGGCCGATCGGAGTTTTGGGTCGAGATATTTAGTCGCGGACCCAAAGATTTTTCGCAGTGTGAGTAAAACAGGTTTCGTGGCCAGGGTTCGGGCTTAGCGGGCTGATGCGATTCGCGGATTGTGAGAGACGTCGCGGGCCGATTCGATTTCGCGGGGTGATTCCTGTGAGAGAAATCGGCCGATTCGCGAACTCGAATCGGGCTTCGCGCGATTGATCGAGCGATTCGCGAAATCGGCGAAAGTCTTCGCGAATCGAGCGTTGACCCAGCCTTTCGCGGCTTGACCAACGTTTTAAACATCGGATCGGGCGATTCGCGGAATCGGGCGTTGACTCGGCTTTCGCGGGTTGACCAAGTCTTTTAAGTGGGTTTCGGGTGATTTCGATTTGGGCTTTGACCAGTGTTGACCAGTTGACTTAATTTTGGGCTTTTGTCCTATTTCAGGCCCAGTACATTTAAATAAAATTATTTTCAGCCCAAATCAATTTTAAAATAAAATATTTTCGTACTATAACTTATATTTTCGGGTCAACCCATATTTTAAATTACAAATATTATTTTTGGATTTTAAAACATTCGGCCTAGTTTTATAGCTATACGATTATGTGATTGCGGTGAACGTGTGATCGACACGTGGTGTGCTAATGTAAATTGCAAGTGCGACAAGTGATAAAATAAAACGAATACCTAATTACTATCACCGACGAGTAAACGAGTATCGAACACGAGGAATAAACGGATTACTAGTAATAACCTATCGACTCGATATCTAGCCTAAATAAAGTGCGCATATTTTTGTACGAATTATCCTAACAGATCACTCCTAATTCAACGAGAGAATGAAAGAACACGACTTAAACTGATATGAGTGGGTTCAGATGATAAATACGTGCTCGGGATTCGAATCCCGCTAGGTGTTATCGACTAAGACAATGAAATATCGTTCCTACGTGATTAAGACTAAATTGCAGTAATTTCCTACCCGCTCGCGAATTTGCTGTCGCCCTAAACGCTCGCGGGGATCTAAGATTCAAAATTTACTAACGGCGAGGATCGAGTATTTGCTTTCGCCCTATACTCGAATCCTATCATCTACGAACGGCCTAATCGTTGTTTAGCTATCGCCCTAAACGATTTCCATACGTTCACTTTAACACATAGACATATTAAAGCGAAGAAGCAATTCATAGAACGATAAATAGTCTAAACACGAGTCACGATAAACATATGTCTTAAATACCAAATAACCTAGCGTTCATCTAATCCCAAATACAAAGGGGATTTAGCTACTCATAATTAACGGGAAAACAACGAAAGAAATAAGGAATAAGGGCGAAGAACTCATGATCTTTCCTACTGTTGGATCTGGGATGGTCTCGTGGAAGGATCTCCGTTCTTCGTCAATTCTGCGTGGAATTCGATGTTGATCCGTCTCCTTCGCTCCGAGACGTGTTTTCCTGTTCTTTTATGCTTTTCGTCTCTTGAGGGTTTAGAGTTAGTATCTGGTAAGTGTCCCCTCTTTCTGAGTTGAAATTGAGCTTTTATAGTGAAATTCGACATGGTCACGGCCTGGGACATGATACGTCACGGCCGTGACATTCTCGGGGGACACAAAATGAGCTCACTGCCGTGCGTCACGGCCTCGTGCAGTAGTGTCATGGCCGTGCCAGTTTCAACAGCTTTGCGACAGTTTCGTATTTCTCTCAGATGGAGGGGTAAACGATGTCCGATTGACCTGAAATTTTAATCATAGATAGAAGACTTGCCAATGTTGATTCTGACCAAAGGGCTTCACGGCCGTGACTGTGCTCTGCATCGCTTGGCTTCCTTTTCTGCCTCTTGTCACGACCTGATGCAATGTGTGTCACGGCCGTGACGGAGACCAGTGTCCTTTGGCTTCGGTTCTGTCCATTTTCACGGCCTGGTGCAAGGAGTGCCATGGCCGTGACACATGATTGATTTCTTCATACTTGCTCCGTTTTGCCTCATTTTCGCTCCTTTTCGCCCGAGAGCCGTCCTAAGGTCCTTCAATATCGAAAGAAGTGTAAATATGGCGAATAAATGTATAAATGATGGCTAGAGTTTCCATGTTGATTGATTATGTGTGCATTTCACGACATGCACGAGAGAGATGATGGTACCGTATTTGTACGGTGAAACCTTATGGTGTCGGTTGAGTGGGGTAGAGTGACTGTTATTGGTCGTCAGGGTTAGACTCGCGTGACATCTGGTGGGAGAGGGGGTTTGCGACACCCATCTACTCGGGATTGAGCCACCCGAGGTGTATACCAACGGATATGATTTGCCTCAGGGACGGCAGACAGATGTAAGATTCCTGTCTACCCGGGTTAGTGGTACACTACTCGGGGCATTACGCCGAGGTGTAATACCGTCAGGTTGAGATTGTGTGCGGAAGGAGCGACCCGACACGGCCGGCGTGGGCTACCGCATGGTTTATGGCGTACCTTATTGCGCGCTGGGTGTCGAGTCTAGCCGAGGGCCCTATTATGTGATGTGATGTGACGTAGGTTCGAGCGTGCATTATCATGTTGTGAGGATTTGGGACCGGGATGAGTGCACGCATGCATCGCATATTTTTACTACCACCTACTAGGCAATTTTGCTCAGGGTTTTATTTTTGTAGGTAAGACCGAGCCGGACACCGATGAGTGTCCGGGTGAACTGTAGGCTGGCTGGCGGCGGTGACTCTACGGGCTTTTGAGGGCTGCGCAGTACATGGGACGCGACCTGTGGAGAGGCGTAGGATAGTCAGGTTTGGATTTTTGGGGCTTCGGCCTCGGCCCGATGAAGTTATATGACTATTTTTTTAACCCGACTTTAGATTATATATGTATATTATTTTCCTCAAAATATTTTTGATAAATTGGGTCCTCCGCGACTTTCGTTGCGGAAATCCGCCAATTAACTTAATTAGGAAGTAGGGTCGCCACGCCGACTGGGCTGTCTCTTCGGTACAAACCGTACCGAACTGAAATTTTGGTTAACCGACATTTCGATTCGTCCATTTTCAAAATGGAATCTTTTTCGCTAGATTCGGTTTTTATCGAAATAACCGAATGTTTAATATTAAAAAATTCAGTACTACTTAAATTAATACATATAATTCAATGTAATTATAATTTGTTTTCACTATTAATATAACACTTTTTAATTTTAAAATTTCGGAAATTCAGTATACTGACTTTACCGAAATCCAAAATCTATACCGAACTGAATTTATCGAATTACCGATTTTTTTTTGAAGAACCGAATCCCGAACCGAAATTTTCTGTAATTCGGTAAATTCGACTGGTATAACAAATTATGCACACCCCTAAGACTGACGAAGAACTGTATTCGGATTTCTATTACCAAGTCAAAATTATAATTCCTGAGTTTATTCCCCTTTTTTGGCGATGGCGTGGTTTCGCTATACTTCAAGGCAAGTATTACCAAAAAGGGGGTCTTTTAAAAAGGTAGCTTTGGACCCGGTCAACGTTGGAAAAGTAGCCTTCTTGATTTAACCTGCTAAAAAATAACGTTTAATTTAAGGGTATTTTCGTCATTTTACAGGGTCTCTTTTAAAAATGGCACGGGTTCACTGCTATATAGCACGGGTCCCTTGTCGGAGTCCATGCGTCTGACCACCTTATATAAAAAAATGTGTTGGAGATTTGAATCCAAAACCTAATACTTGAACGTCAGACTACACAACCACTGAACGACACCCCACCCACCTACCTTAACGTGGTCCTCAATTAACATAATAATTTTGAATGTTGGACCCAATTAGTAAGGCCATTACAGTCATTGTACATTTGAAGGTTAATTTTTAAAGCCGACTATGTCAAAGACCATTTTTTTAAATATTCCCCATGCATGTGAGAGAAAAAAGAAAAAAAAAAAACATGCCACAATTGAGAGAATATAAAAAAAGGTGATTAGGGACTAAAGCCCTTTCCTTGTCATTCTTAAAACATATTACTCGTGACGAACAAAATCATATCATCTTCGGAAGATTATGACTAGTACTTGAGGTTTAAGGCCAGAAATTCAATAACAGATTATCCAAGATGATAAAACTGAGTCCTCAGTGAGCAATTAAGGTCTGATGATATTCATTGCCAATGATAGGAAGGTTGCATCAGAGAGCGATCTCACGCAAGAGTTTTTGAAGCGCATCATTCGTGAGGGGAATATATAAGCAATCTTCGCCGTCTGAATTTCTTCTGGCCTTGACGAGCTCGTGGTCTTTAAACTCTGTCAAATGTGCGTTTAGAGTGATCTGACTACTCACTAGGAACCTCTCTCGACAAACAGCGTACAGATTGTTAAAGGGCATCCCTGAAACAGAAAGATACGTATAGGATAAGAAGTCCACTCAGTTACGAGGTAAAAAGGACCGAAATTCTTGATGACATTGTAAGAAAGAAAGCATAGCATGCCTTCTTCGTCGGGGTTTGCCAGCTGATGCTCTGCTAGCAATTTAAAAACATTCTGAGCATTTGGCGTCAAACTCTGTAATACTATGGAACCTGTCTTGACACTCTGTCCACTGCCAGCGTGAGATAGAATAAGAGGGAAGAACATTCCTTCGATCTTATATGGTGCATAAGTGGGCACGTGGCACCAGTACCAATTGAACTGAGTATAGGCCATCTTCTTGTCCCATACTGGCAAAAAAAAAACGAAAACGGCATTAGTTGCAAACTATGTTTCAAAGAAAAAACATTAACAACCTAACATTCTATGAGGCTTCGACAAAACAGCCTATAAGCTTAAGAAAAGATATAAATAGGGTTATACTCACAAAGAGGTGCATTCACATGATCAATGGAAGCAACCATGAGAACATGAGAACAAGCTGCAATCCTCGCAAGATGCTGCTGAGTCTCAGCATCACGCAAGGCAGGCCCATCAATATTGTTGATTACGAGGCATACAAAACATTCTTCTTCGCTGAGATGTTGTGGTTCGCTGAGAAATGATATGAGATCATCCATGGATCGGGTCTGAAACGGCTGATGTTCCTTGCCGCTTTTTCGAGTTTTTTTCAATTGATCCCACAAGAGCTCGGCCAATGTTATCGCAACCTGCACATTACTGTCTTGAGTTTTCAGCATTTTGACTAGTTTGGTGAAGAAAGAGACTGGCAGATAGGTTTAAGATTTTAAATAAACACGTGGCATATTGCTGTGATAATCAACCATAACCTGTTTCAGATTGACAGATTGGAGATACCCATTGATAACAACCACAGAATAATCTGTCAATACTGTCGAAGCAAAGTCTTCCAACAACTCTTTCTTTGACCCAAATCCATACATCAGTAGCCCGAAGCCACACCTTGAAGGCAAAAACGTTACGTAAAAACTAAATCTTCGGAAACCTTCAGGAAACCAAAGTCATACACACATTAACAGAAAATGGCACCTCAAAGCAAAAGCCCACTCGGAGTATGAATCCTTGTAGCTATTCAGCAGTCTACAGATTTCTTTTTCGTGCTTAGGCTCAACGTTAGCATACGCTTCTCTCAGGTCCTGCAAATTCGTCACGTTGAACTCGAATCACCAATTAACGAAAGTAATCCGCCAAAAAAAATACCTTCTCATCGACGAGCTCGATTTCAGAGATCTTGCGAGCGGATTTTTTGCCTGAGCCGCGCTTCAATTCTTTCGATAAGAAATAATTTCTCGAGAATCCAAATTCATCCACTTCTGCACCGTCATTTGGGTCCATTGGGTGCTTTGAAATTGCAATTGAGGTTCGTAAACTCCAGTGCCCTGAGTTCTTCCTAGTTTTTTGCATAAAACACGAGGCATCCTCACAATAATATCACCAAAATTGTGCATAAGAAGAAACAAAAAAAAACAGGACATCAAACACGAGGCATTTTCACAAAAATTTCAGCTAAACAACCGATTTGTTGAGCTTATAAGCTATATTCTGTCAACCACCAGAGAAGACAAGGGAACAGAATTACACAATTATTACCTGAATAAACACCAGAGTCCAAAGTCACTGCCCTCGCTGAAATTGATGAGCGATACTCCGATGTAGTCTCATCTCGCCCTTGATCCTCCGCTGAATATGAATCTGCGTAACAAAGTAAGAGCAAAACAAGGAACATTGTGTTCACTGGTCACAGATATGGGCTTTCTCACGAAGGTCTGAAAAATAAAATGATTATTCTAAATACCTTTGTTGTGTAATAAAAGCCCATAGCTGGCGCTCCAACGAAATAATAAGCCCAATAGTGACGCAGGCCCCAATTGAAGCTTTTTGTCCCATCGTCTTCATCCTCGTATGATGAGAGTCCCTTTTCTCAAAATTGTCCCTCTCTAGAGGCTAGCTTAGCTCCTCCACAGACCACAGTCCACTCCATATATGACAATTTCTCACTACTCGCAAAGGTCAACGAGGATGACAAAGAGCAACAACAACGGTAGGCGACCCAATCCGGGAACTGACTCGGAAGCTGACGCATTCTCATTCATCGCGCAGAGGTCTCCCTTGTCGTGGTTCTTGTGCATCGGCTTGTTCGCCGTGTTGATCCGCCTCGTGACGGCGATTCACCCCTACTCAGGCGAGAACACGCCGCCTATGTATGGCGATTACGAGGCACAGAGGCACTGGATGGAGTTAACGATCAACATTCCGGTTAGAGATTGGTACAGAAATAGCTCTGTTAACGATCTTCGTTACTGGGGACTCGATTACCCCCCCTTGACTGGGTATCAGAGTTACCTACACGGAATACTGCTTCGGTATTTCGATCCGAAGTCGGTTGATCTGTTGAGCTCGCGTGGATATGAGTCATACGTTGGGTGAGCAGCTTAGCTGATTTGATCGTTGTTAGGATAAAGATTAGTTTTTTTTTTTCTTTAATAGATGTTTCGATTTCATGGTGTTTCAACGTAGGAAGCTGTTGATGAGGTGGACGGTTTTGATGTCTGATCTGATGATATTCTTTCCTTCGGTGCTTTACTTTATGACTGCGTATTACCGTGGTAGACCCAAATCGGACAGTAATATGGTGTGGCACGCTGCGATGATCTTGTTAAACCCATGTCTCATTTTGATTGATCATGGACATTTTCAGGTATGCATAATCCAACCCTGTTATGATTGTTATAATACCTATATGATGTGCTAGCTTCTTTTCCCCATCTATTTTTTCTTAATGACCTTTTTTGTTTTCAGTACAACTGCATTAGTTTGGGGCTAACTATGGCTGCTGTTGCTGCTATTATATCAGATAGGAACCTTGTTGGCTCTATGCTCTTCGCCCTTGCTCTCAACCACAAGCAGGTGCCTTTTTTGCACAAATATTTCAAGAAAAGTTTCATTTAGTTTATTGCAGCTGCTGTAGAGAAGTTCATCATAGCAGAGTGATATGCTAGCAATGCAATTTCATAGCGATCAATGTAGGTTTATGCACTGCATTTTCGTCTTTTGGGTTTAGATGAGTGCATATTACGCTCCAGCCTTCTTTGGATATCTCTTGGGAAAGAGTCTCAGGCATCAGAATCCGATTCTCGAAGTTACAAAACTTGGTTTAGTAGTTTTGGGCACCTTTGCTGTAGTTTGGTGGCCTTACCTTCATTCTCTGGATGCATCTTTGGAGGTAAAGACTTGTGAATATTATTCCCCAGATAAGTTGAAAGCTCCTTCTGTTGCTGGGAAATAATTTCAATACACTTAGTTTTACAATTGAAGCACATGTGTGAAGCAGGTTCTTTCTCGTTTAGCTCCCTTCGAAAGAGGCATATACGAGGATTATGTAGCAAATTTTTGGTGTGCCACGTCGATGGTCATCAAGTGGAAAAGATTGTTCACTACACAATCACTTAAACTTATCAGCCTTTCTGCAACAGTTTCCACCTTTCTACCATCAATGGTTCAGCTTATATGGTCACCAACCAAAAAGGGATTTCTTTATGGCTTGCTCAACTGTTCTCTCTCGTTTTACATGTTCTCATTTCAAGGTAAACAAACCCTTCTTCGTAGCTCTCTCTCTCTCTCTCTCTCAGACATTCAGTGATTGGACTTTTTCAATCTACAGTACACGAAAAGTCGATCCTGCTTCCTCTTATACCAGCAAGCTTATTGGCCGTGGAAGAACCATTTATCTTCAAGTGGTTGATATACAATGCTATGCTCTCAATGTTCCCTCTCTTGAGACGGGACAAGTTAGTTCTACCATACATCGCTCTTTACGGCCTATTCATACTTCTCTGCTATACGCCTTGTGGAGCAAGATCCACAAAAGAAAACGCTTCATGGTTTTCTGTTCTAAAATCTCTTGCGTTTGCTTACTCTGTTCTCCTTCATTTAGTCTATTTGATGATGACTCCTCCACAGAGGTACCCTTACCTGTTTGAAGCACTGATTATGATCTTCTGTTTCTCACAGTTTGTGTTTAGTTCCATATATTTAAATAGAAAACAGTGGGCATTAACTAAATCTTCCGCTAGATTAGGTGTTAAAAAGAACCTTTAAGCTCTGTTGAGTATCGAAACTAATGTATTGTGTTAGAAGATGTACTCTGCAGGTGGTGATGTAATTTGTGGAACAGAGATTTAACTGTTGCTGATTTTTTTTTTCTACCTTCCGTTGATCTTACTACACCATGAGATTTACAAACATATGTTCTTCTACGTATGAAAATGGAATACTGCGATGTGCTTCTTACAAGTACTATATTCTTCTTGATGCTTGCCAAGCACAAATGCATACAAACCCAACCAACAAGGCAACTAGATAATACTTCACTAGAACAAATAAACTTTGTTAGGATCGGTTTACGCGTTTAGAGGGGGGGTGAATAAACGCTTGTCTCTTTTTCGGTTTCTCTTTTCAAGGACAGGTACTCAATCAGTGACCGGTCAGTATAAGTGCGGAAAGTAATACTGAGCGGTTGAAACCAATATGTAATGAGTAAGTGTGTGTGTGTGTATGTATGAGACCGGTTTGTTTCTGGAAGTTCGGAGTTAAATCTCCTACGTCTCCCCTTCTTCCTCGCAAGGAAGGTTCACTAGATCTTCAGTTATACAACCTTGTACAACCTACCCAGCTGAATCACAGCTCAAATCTAGTGAATTCCTAAGCAGTTGTTTACAACAATCCACCTACTTCAACAGCTTTTTACAGTCCGTCGGAAATAATCACTATAAACTTAAATCTAAGTAAGAATGTCTTTGGACTTCACTCTTGTTTCTGTGCTCTCACCACTGCTCGTTGAACAGCTCAAACTGCGTCTTTTTGAGAGTGAGATTTTTAAAATCGTAAGAATGTTGAAGTTCAGTGAAGTGAGTAATCTTCTCCTTGTCTCTCTCCTTTTATGCTTGAGGTTTAAAATTCAAACCGTTGTGAGATAGGCTCTTCACTCTGATCGGTGCATTAATTGACTTTCCTAAAATGGGTCTGTCCGGTTTCAGCTGCAGTCTATCCTGTCACTAGCTTTATTCCTTATTTGCGTTAGTTGACCTTGTCTAAACTCTGGACTCGCAGCATTGCATTGAATGTCTGAAATTTCCTTTTTGTTTCAGCATGCGCTTTTGTCCAATCTGTCATTTGTCCGATATTGCATACTGTCGTGCTTTCCTGAATCCTTTTTCAAGACCGTATTTTCAATCGGTATTAATCATAGTCTTTCGTGCTTGCCCAGTCCGGTCACATATATACCGCTTTCAATCCTTAGTATAGACGATACTTTAGATCTCCGGTTTTCTCATTATTAGTCAGTTGCGTCAATTCACCAAAACCGATAATCCGAATGTCTGAATTCGTGTTGCTAACAAACTTTGAAACCAGAAATATCATCACACCATAGCTTATTTTTTATAGCAATTTCAAACCACACCATTGCCAATTTTAAGCAGGGACTTAATTATATGGTCTATCGTCCTTCATTTTCGTCGGGCACCACATTACTCTGAACACTGTCAAAAGCAAGACTTGAGCTATTACCCTCTTCATTGTCAATATCTCTGTTTTGGTTTCCTTCAAGTATAAGACCCTCTAGTGTGACCGCCACAGTCTTCATACATGGTCTATCGTCGCCTCTCACATGTAAGCAGTTTTTGGCAAGCAAAGCAACTTTCAGGACTTGGTCTTTGTTTGCTTCATAGACAACAATGTCATCGAGAATTTGGATTAACCTGTCTTCTTTCATTACTGACAGGAAAAGGCACGCTAAGTTCTGTTCGTTCGCTGGCCTTTCGTAGCTCAATGCCTTCATTCCCGTTAATAGTTCCAGGAGGACAACCCCAAAGCTGTAGACGTCACTCTTCTCAGTTAGTTGAGAGGTTTGCATGTACTCGGGATCCAAGTAACCTAGAGTCCCTTGAACCACCGTGGACAGTTGCGATTGATCCATAGGGACCAATCTCGACGCTCCAAAATCAGAGACTTTTGCAGTAAAGGTATGGTCTAAGAGTATGTTTGCTGACTTCACATCTCTGTGTATTATTGGAGTAGAAGCTTGTGAGTGTAGATACGAAAGCACGCCTGCAGTTTCTGCTGCAATCCTTAGACGAATGGCCCATGTAAGAGAGCAAGACTTTGCCTTATCGTGTACGTGTTCGAAGAGAGTACCATTGATCATAAAGTCGTATACTAGTAAAGGTGCTGGTGTTTCCACGCAGCAACCTAGGAACTTGACTACGTTTCTGTGGTTGATTCTCGAGAATATGATCACCTCATTTACAAACTGCTCAACTTGTTTTGGATCGACGAGCTTGGGGTCGACTTGTTTGGATCTTTTTATGGCAATGGTTCTATTGTCTGGTAAGGAACCTTTGTATACGGTTCCATAGCCTCCCTGACCAATGACCATACTGCGGTGGAAACCGTTTGTTGCCCTTTGTAGCTCAGCTTCAGCGAAGAGTCTTGGAGAAAAATCTGAGGATTCTTTCCTTTGAGCGAGCTCTTTTTTCAGCAAATTCCCGCCGTTTTGTAGATAGAACATCTGTCTAATTTGGATCAACCTTCTCCGTTTGAGTTCCCAGTGCAGCCAACAAGCAGCCAGCATCAGAAGAATGACGCCTACGGCAATCCCTTTTTGATCCCAGATTACGACACATACGTAAGAAGAACATGTTACTTTCTTACACATGGCATGCATGTATGCTTTTCTATGCTTGCAGAAAAGGGAAGAAAAGAATCGCGCTCACCTGCGACGAGCTTGTATACAGGCGAGTGGCCGCGGAAACAGCCGCTGATTCCATTCCCATGATATCCTTCTGGACAAACGCAGCTGAAGTTGCCAGGTGTGTTCTCGCAATACTCTTTCTTCTCACAGTTGTGGAGCTCTTCTTCGCATTCATTTATATCTGTAAAACGAATTACGCGCAATAGAAAGGAGATGTGTGGTAGGAGTAATAAAAGGCTGCGTTTAGGTTAGAAACCATATACCTATACATCCAGGGGATAGATATGGATTTCCTTCATAACCCTCCAAGCAAGAACATCGATAACCATAACCGTTGTTCCTATCGTAACACTCCGAATGATTACTTCGACAAGCGTAGCTCCACCCATCCTTCTTACCCTCCTCACACGTCCTATTCCCCATAGCCCAGTCGACCACCATAGGCAACAACTTCACGTCCTTCAAGCTCGTCAAATTATCAGCGGAAAAAGAAAAGGCGTCCTCTTTCGCAAGAAAAGCATAGCTGCAGTTGTTAAACTCCCAAACACTTCCATGGTTGGTGTAGCTCTTCAAACCCAAATCGACCCACCAAGTATCTTTAGGTATCGGGATTTGGCAGCATCCTATGCCCGTGCATGATCCTTGGATCATATCGTCCTTCGAATTGCACGTAGAAGTACACCCAGTGGTGTAGTTACGCCTCAGCCTTCGCCCTTTAACAGAACCGTAAGTGTCGCAGCCCACCACTGTGAATTTGTTGGCCGTGGTGTTTACTATGAAGGGGACGGGAAATTTAAGGAAGGCTCTGCTGTTAGAAGCCATGGTCCCGTCTTGGAAGTAGCATTGGTGTGATATCTGCTGCAAGAGTGTGAGCTGTCCGTCGAGGGTTATGTTTGTGATTTCTGTGTTTGAGGTTTGTAGGAATGGTTTTGGTGGATCGTAGCTTTCGTCGCAGTTTATGAAGTAGTTTGCGTTTTCGCTGCATTCGTCCGTCGTCCCAAATGGAAATGGAATGCGTACGTCTCCACAGCTGCTTTTACAGTTGGGTTTTGCTATGGAGAAGGAGAAGTTGTAGAGGGATGACGACGACGATGCATTTTCAAGACATGTTAGGAGGAAAAGAATTGCTAGATTTGCAGTAGAAGAAGAAGAAGCCATGACTTTTCTGAGTAGTTAACTGTTGTGTAAGTTATGTTTTATAGAAGAGAAGGTAGTAATCAAAGTGTTATTTTGCATGGCCATGTAGTAAAAGTTTTTCTCCGAGGTCGAATATTATCTCTTGCATTATTGATATTTATCGCCTAAAGTTGCAAAAGCAATTCCATTATTGTAGGAAACATCATTTGACTGACATGCATCGTGGAGTTTAATCATCTTTTGCCTTTGCGTCTTTATCTCTTTGGAATTGAAACTACTTTTGCTATCATAACATACGAAGATAAAGTGACGTGAGACCGTCCTGTATAATTTTATGTTTCCACTAAACAAAAGGTAATACGATATTGGGCCTTGTGGGCCTTTTCAAATTTCGATGGGCTTTATGACGGCCATAAAATATACGGGCCTCAACATCTTTCATATGCGCCTAAGAGTCGACTGAAGCTAGCCTTGAACCCAAGGGTCAACTCAAGCTCAATCTCGCTGTCGTGGGATCGGCGCCGGCGGGGCTCAGCGGCCGAGCCCAAGCTTTCGTTCCTATGCTCGCTCAGAGACGAACCGTGGCTCGGCGATGAATTACCCAGCTGCTCATCGTGGCAAACAACCACCGCCGACGGCGACGGCGACGACCTTTTCCTCTTAAACTGGCGGCCGCGTGCCCTGACCCGTTTCATGTAGTCTCCGAAGATCTGCCAGCTGTTCCTTTGTTAAATTGCAGGCAAGATGCCGTAAACTGCTGCCATCATATTGGACTTCAACTGGACCAGTTTCGCTGACTGGTACAGCCGCAGTCTGACTTTGTAAGACTGCATCCGGGATGAGTGCAGCTTCGATTGCAGCTCGTTTTGGATCCTTGGTTTTGACATAAAGTTTGGAGATAAACCTCTGAGGCTCAGATGAACTAGAGCTGGGAGGTTGCTGTTGTTTTCTGTTGTCGCTTGCCGTACTTTCCCCCTTTTTGGCAATGACCGGGGTGATTAGCCTAGTCAAAGCCGTCAGTTGGCCCTTGATAACCTCTAGGTCTGCACAAACATCCGAGCGGAGACCGGTGATATCTTCCTTTAGAGCTTGAAACTGCTCATTGTTGTGCTGCCGGTCACCGTTGATAGTTTTGCTGAGAACCGAGATTGAGCGATAAGTCTGCTTGATCAAGGAGACTTCTCTCGGTGAGCTTATGATATCAACGGGTATGGATATGCTGGTTGGAGGCACCGTAGTTTGCGACTGTAGAGGGATGAAAGACTGAGTAGTTTCTGGCAGCGCAGCGGCGGAGACAACAACAGATTCAGTCAGAATGGCAGAGACAGGGATGCCTTCCCCCGTCGATGTGCCGACTTCGATATCAGTTTCTTGCTCAGATTGAACCTCTACCGGTTTGGGTTCTACCAAGGTAGCTGAAATAGTCTGAATGTTGTCTGGAGAAGTGGGAGAAGAGGAGGATCCAAATTCACCAGCAAATGTGAGAAGTAGAGGCAGGGGAGGAAGTGGCTGTGTCTGAGAAAATCCACTAGCTGGGATTGGAATCGGTAGGGATAAGGGTAGAGACAGCCAAGGGAACGATGGAATAGGTTGCCGAAATAGCAAGCATTCCTCAGAGACCGGTTCTGGTGAAGAGTGGAGAACTGGACTCTGTACCAGTTGAGATGTATGTTCAGGTAGAAAGGAGGATGAAGGCGTGGGCGCGAGGACCAAGGCCGTTGTCATGAGAGAGACGTCCTGCGGCTGATCAAAAGAGGCAGAGATTGAGCCAGTTGGCACAGCTGATGCAACGGCAGAGGATGGCACTTCAGGCTGAAGTTTTGCCCAAACAGCAGCATGGTAGACCTGCATACTCTGCAGTTCTGCCTCCAGCCTGGATAGAATTTGGAGCTCATGCACTGCATCTCTCCCTTCGGGCTGAAAGTTATCCCGGCGCTGCTCAATATAGCTCGTCAGTTGCCCCATTTGAAGAGTAACCCGGTATAGCTCTCGCGCATTTACTAGGCGCTTGATGGATTCAATGCCTAATACCTTTATAAGCTTCCCTTCAGTCTGTCTGGCCTGTTTGAGTCGGTCAGAGAGACCTTTGGACTTCCAGATCTTCTCACTGTATGGAGTAAACCGGAAGTCGACCCATTCGTCATAGGCGCGCAGATCGTCCGCAATTGTCTCCGTGATTTCTTCCCGGATGAGAGTCCAGGCAGTTTCATCGATGGATTCGTGTCCTTCAGGGACCGCAACGGCTTTGCCCTTGCCTTTGTCAGTCGAGATACCTCGGTCCGGTTCTTGAATCCTCACCCCACTCTGCGGTGGTGCAGTCCTGATCACCGAACCAGTTGTCTCCGGGAATGGAGTGACAGTGATGGTTGGTGTTACTGTAGAGACCGACTGGACAGGTTGTGTAGTTTTTGTCGGTTTCATTGAAGGAACTGACCCGGTTTTGGGCTTCTTGGTCGGCGTCATGGTCCTTTTCTTGGTAAGTACTTTCTGAAGCGGCTGAGTATCTTCAGAAGAGGAGGAAGACTCCAAGACCAGTTTCTTCTTGGAGGGTTTTGATGAGAATTGCTTGTCATCAGTCTTCTTCTTTTTGATCGGCGAGGGTTTTGGTCGGGAGTCAATCTTCGACGTTCCCAGAGAGTGTTCAACGGCAGACTTCTTAGTTGGCTTGAGGGTGGGCAGATCGTCAGTGGCTTTTCTCTTAGCCGGCTTCTTAGTGAGCGAGGCTGTGCTCACCATCTGATGAATGGTTTCATCAGAGATGTAGTTTACATACCCAATTCCTTCAACTGGGCCAACATCTGCAACCTTGCGCTTGAGAAGGAACGACAGTTGAGGCGCAAAGTTCTTGATCTACCTATCACGAACCGGCAGTATTCCTTTGAGGACGGAGAAAATTACAGAAGACCAGTTGATCTTCATCCCAGTCAGAATAGCTACCATGGCCTGAACCTTATCGCTTGTGAGCATATCAAAGGATCCTGCCTTCCCCAAAATGGATTTTGCAACAATATCGTGAAGCAGTCGATACTCTGGTTTAAGAACCACTCGTTTATCCGAGTCTTTAAATGTTCCCCCTGTTAAGGACATCGTTGGCTTGAGACGTTCCTTAACATCATCAGAAACGCTGATAACAGTGTCTCCGGAGGTTGGTAGATTGAACAGCTTTGCGAAGTATTCTTCAGTGATGTCGAACTGATGTCCGTTGATCATACACTGGAAGCGGTCTCCAACTATGAGTACTGTGTTGAAGAACTGATGCAGAGCCTCTGGATAATATTCTGCAGTGCAGTCGAAGAAGGCTCGAAGGCCGGTTTGAATTAGGGCTTCGAATATAGGGACAAATTCCTTGTGTGCGGTCTCCTTGCAGCTAGCAAAGTAGATTTGAAGCGCCGTCCTTGTAAATTCTTTGTGTGCTGGGGCCATTTGTTCGAAGGATTGGATAGGGTTTCTGTAAAGAGGTTTAAGAAATTTTGGGGAAGAAGATGATGAATCGGCTGGAGAGAGAAAGACAATGATGGAATGTTTTAATTTGAGTATGGGTACTGAGTCTATTTAGCGGGAAGAAGCGTGTATTTGCATTAAATGCATAGGACGTCTTGTCGCTTAGCTTTCCTCTCTCATATACTGCGCTATCATTTTTCTGCAGTGTTGTCAGATTTCCTGCGAAAGTGTTATGATAAAATGTGTGCTATTGATGACGTATATTTAATAAAAACGATTTCGGTCAGTCACTGATCTAGGCAGTTTCCGGTATCAATACGTTTTGTAAAAGGTGTCCAGGTTTCGAAGAAGGTGTCCCGGTATTACAAAAAAAATTATCCCGGTATTAATACTCCGGTATATAAAAAAAATTGTATATATGTGTATATATATAGGTGACGGGAATCAGTTTTGGACGAAACTGATAGAATAATGAGTTTTGATCAGTATGAAAGAATTGACTGATAAAGAATAGATGGCTTAATACGATCATCACTTTGCACCATTTGGTGTAGTGTCTAGGTCACCAGTTATACCAATTAATTTGATATAACAAGGTTCCCCCTGACTCTATGCTTAGGTATTTAGGATAAATCCAATAGACCTAAAGCATTTCGGAAAAAGAGGAACTTAGCTTCTGGTAGTGGCTTGGTTAGTGTAATATCCGTGAAATTTAATTACGGGATTTACGACATAATTAGCAGTAAATTAGAAATTTCGTTGTGTTAAATAAAGAAAGAAATTAGAATTTTGAGTGATACGATGCTTTCATGCTTTTATGTTTTTAAATTACTTATGTGTCTATGATTTCACGTTGTATGATTTATAATTTTCTATATGTGTTATATGTACGATACATGACTTATAATTTTATGATGATATTAGAACTTAGGGAAAGTAAAATAGAAATAATAATATAAGGACTTAAACGCTAGGCTATGCTTAATAAAATGAAATAGAGAGATTTATGATATTGGGCCATGTGTGGTACGTGATTTAAAGCCCATGTTTTAAGAGACTTGTAATAATAAGACCTAGAATCATGTGGTTCGATTACTTAGCTAAGAGGAAATGGAATTAATAGAATAATAAATACTACATGATAAGGATTAATAAAGTAGTCATCCTTGTCAATTGTTAACCATTACACGTAAGGTAAAGTTAGGAAATAAGAAAGGAGTAAGAAATTATTCATATGACTTGATAGCCTAAGTAAGGAAGAAGAGAACATCTTAAGCAAGAACGAATCGAAGGAGCTGAAGAAAAGGTATATATCTCTCATCCTTATTTTTCTAATATTCTAGGGTGGTCAGAATGGTTAGAGGTCACGAAAAATACATTCACCTATGCTTCCATTCAAGTTTTAATTGTTAAAGAAGTCGAAATGTGCTGAAGTATTAATATCTTAAAAAGAAACCCTTTTGATTGAAGGTTTAGTAACTCTTAACATTAACAACTATTTTCTTAAAATTTAACGTTAACATATTTTGATATAAGTAGGGCTTGGAACAGTTTTGGATTTAAGGATTATAAAAGAAATATCGTGTGCTTAAGGTGTTATACGAATTTTAGTTTCTAAGGGTCTGAACCTTGGAATATATTACTTAGATGATTTACGGGTGATGTATATAAGATGCGTTTGTAACCCTTAGATGGAAAATAGCTTCTAGAAACTATTAAGCTTGAAAAATTATATAATTAGGGTTTACATAAGTTTTGAGGGATTAGGAATTGTTTAAGGTTTATATGGTGTTTATACTGTTCTTGGAAGAAAATATGTTTTGATCGAAAGTTCAGAAGATTTATCGAGTGGTGATATAAGCTGTTTAAATTAAAAACCTCGAAGTCATGAATAGTGGTGTAAGAATAATGTCGAGAGACTCATAAGGATTTAAGAATGTCGAAATCCCTGTTGGTAAAATCTCGAGCCATCTCAAACCCTACCGAGATTTATTAGCCATGTTGAAATCCATATTGTATCTCGAAAACCTCACATATACTAACTATATCGAGATTTATCCCATGAGCTATATCATATCGAAATTATTGCCTTTCTTATGTCGAGAATGTCGAGGTTTATATCTAAACCATGTCGAGATTTATTTTGTGCCGAGATCTTTTATATAGTCTTTAAATGTCGAAATCATAGTAACTCGAGATTTTATTTTCAGTATATCGAAATCTCTATGAACAATGTCGAAAGCATGTCATACCTTATATCGAGATATACTTCATAATTATATATTATGTAACATCTCGAAGCCTATTTGTCGAGTTAGGTTACTAGGTAATTAAATAACATTTCATGGATTATTGGAGTAAGAAAGCGACACCTTATACAAGCTTGACCAATTAGATAAAAACATGAAGCAAGTGACGTGTTTGGTATTCATGAAGTTAAGTGATATGTGTCATAAAAAATGTGAATCACAAATTAGAGATATAATAATTAATTCCATGAGTCTAGATAAGACCACGTGTAATAAAAGGATTATGATAATAAGGGTATTTTTCCAATTTAAGTCTCAGTTCAAAATTTAGGGTTTCAAAACTTATCAAAAGTAGAAACTAGGGTTTTCTAAATTAAGTCATTTTAGTAAAACTGTAATTAGACTAACAAACCCTAATTTTATGTGTTTCTATACCTAGGGTTTGAAGGTTAACAATTTACCGTACGATAAGCTAAGGATACCAGGTAAGTGGAAATCGCAACTACAACACATAATTCTGTGTGTATAAATTATGTATCTATGTGCCTTTCATGGTTTTTGTGACTTCTATGTTTTCTATGTGACGTAAATTATTTTATGAATATTGCACGCATGTGTATATGATTTCATGGCATAATCACGTGCACGCACGACTAGTATGAGAGTCAGTGAGATAGTGTACATGAGTATAAGATCGCTTGAAAGCGATAGTATATTTGCCGATATAGGCATTTGTGTCGACTCAATGATGAGTCTCGGCTCTTCTATGCTACCACGGCGATTCACGAAAGGTAGGGGGAATACCCCGTAGCGGGAGATGCAACCTGGAGGATGCGACTCGAGGGTATGAGCGGCACCGAGGGAACCTCGAGTGTTGGCGACCTCGTAGTAAGCTACCAGTGGGAAGCGCCCGCGTGTCAGACCGCATTGGGATGGAAAGGCGCCTTAGGGTTAAACGAAATTTGTGTGCCCTGGTTAGCCTCTCAATGGGACTGCATTGGGATTGAAAGGCACTAGTAGCCTCTCAGTGTAGATCACACTGGGATTGAAAGGCATTGGTAGCCTCTCAGTGTGTACCGTATTGGGATTGAAAGGCACCATAGGGTTACGCACAGATGGAGTACTCGGGTTTAGCCTCCCAGTGTGTGTACTGCCACTTATACCCTTAGGGGTTTGAGCTCTATATGGTGCATAGTAAGATTGAAAGCCGAGGGCCCAATAAGAAATAAAAAGAACGAGAAGGATACGAGAGGTCAATAGCATTGGCGCGGATGCCTTCGCTACTTAGGTCACGTGCATGACATGCATGGTTTTCACTTACTGAGCTTTATAAGCTCATTCCACGTTTTTTTTTATGTGTTGTAGGACCCCGCGATCACGGTACGTGATCATTTTCACGGCGAGGCCAACTTTTGAAGCTTCCGGGGGCTTTTGAGATGGAAGTGTGTGCATGGATGCGACCTCGTGGAGGCCCAGTAGATAAATTTATTTTGACCTGCATGCGCGCTTTCCTATGTGAATAGGACCCAGGATGATTTTGTAGAAACCGTTACGATTTCTTTTTATAAAAGGAAAAATTTTATACCAGATTTTACAAGATCTATTTTGTTATTAGGACATTAGTCGTGTAGACTAGTGTAGAAAGTAGTGGTGGAAAGCGGGGCTGCCACAGTTAGAATGTCGGCAACTTGCAGATCGGTTGAGATGTGTTCCAGGCGCACGTTTTTCTTCAGCACATGATCTCGTATAAAGTGATGTCGTATTTCGATGTGCTTTGTCCGAGAATGAAATACCGGATTCTGTGTGATTGCGATTGCGCTTGTATTGTCACAGAAGATAGGTGTGTCGGTTTCTTGTATTCCATAATCTTCCAGTTGATGTTGTATCCAAAGAATCTGAGAACAACAGCTTCCAGCAGCCAGATATTCTGCCTCAGCTGTGGATGTGGCTATAGATGTTTGTTTCTTGCTGAACCAAGAGATAAGTCGGTCACCAAGAAACTGACATGTGCCACTGGTACTTCGTCGATCAATTTTGCAGCCTGCATAGTCAGCATCTGTGTATCCATGCAGTGATAAACTTGAGTCTTTGGGATACCATAGACCAACATTTACAGTCCCTTTGAGGTACTTCAAGATGCGTTTTGCTGCAGAGAAGTGGCTTTCTTTTGGATCAGACTGGAACCGGGCGCACAAACAGACACTGTACATAATGTCCGGTCTGCTAGCAGTAAGATATAGCAGTGATCCGATCAGCCCCCTATATTTGGTAACTTCAATTGATACTCCAGTTTCATCTTTGTCCAGTTTGATTGATGAACTCATAGGCGTTGTAGCTTGTGAGCAGTTTTCCATACCGAACTTTTTGAGCAATTCCCTTGTATATTTGGCTTGATTTATGAATATCCCCTGCTCCGTTTGTCTTACTTGAAGTCCCAAAAAGAATGTGAGTTCACCCATCATACTCATCTCAAACTGATCCTGCATCATTTTAGAGAATCGCTTGCACAGCTTAGAATCAGTTGATCCAAAGATAATGTCATCGACATAGATCTGAACGATCAATAGATGCTCTCCTTTAGTGAATCTGAATAGTGTTTTATCAACACTTCCGATTGTGAACTGATGATCAGTTAGAAACTTTGATAGCGTTTCATACCACGCTCTTGGAGCTTGTTTTAGTCCATAGAGAGCCTTCTTTAGACGGTAGACATGATTCGGGTACTCATGGTTTTCAAAGCCGGGTGGTTGAGCAACGTATACTTCCTCAGAAATTGTACCATTCAGAAATGCACTCTTGACATCCATTTGATATACTTTGACATCCTTATAAGCTGCATATGCCAAGAAAATCCGTATGGCCTCCAGTCTTGCTACCGGTGCGAATGTCTCATCATAGTCTATTCCTTCTTCTTGTCTGTAGCCTTGAGCAACCAGTCTTGCCTTATTTCTGGTGACAAGTCCATCTTCATTTAGCTTGTTCTTGAAAACCCATTTCGTACCGATTACAGTTTGTGTTGGCTTTGGAACAAGAGTCCAGACTTGATTTCGTTCGAAGTGGTTTAGTTCTTCCTGCATGGCTTCTATCCAGTTGTCATCCTTGAGAGCTTCATCAACCTTTGTTGGTTGAATTTGTGAAATGAACGCATGACTGAATAGATTGGGGTTCGTCTGTCGCCTTGTTTTCATAGGTGCAGCAGGATCTCCTATGATCAATTGCTGAGGATGATTTAACTTTGTGCGGTTCCATTTGATGCGTTCCCCCTCAATTGATTCATCCGGTGTTTCTTGAGTTCCTGTGTGAGTTTCACCTTCTGATCCAGCTTCGTTACCGGTATTGTATGGACTGATTGTTTCCACAGGTTCCATCTGTATCTCAGTGGTTGTATTTTGAATACTGGTTTCTTCTACAATAGGTATTTCTGTCAGCTCCAATACCGGTTGATTTCTTTCTTCATCACTTTCATCTTCAAGATGGGATCTTTCCAGTTGGTTGCTCAGACGATTGACATTACTGGGAGTATGGTTATCAGTTTCTGACTCTTCAAAGACTACGTGTGCTGATTCCTCAATGGACAGAGTCTTTGTGTAGAAGACCCGGTAAGCTTTGCTGACTGAAGAGTACCCAAGGAATATTCCCTTCTCGGCCCTTGTATCAAATGCTGAGAGTTGATTCTTCCCATTGTTGTGGATGAAACATTTGCTTCCAAAGGTCTTGAAGTAACTGATTGTAGGAACATTTCCGGTCCATACTTCGTACGGTGTTTTGCCCTGTTTCTTGCAAATCATGGACCGGTTCTGTGTATAGCATGCAGTATTAATGGCTTCTGCCCAGAATTTATGAGAGATGTCCGCATCTGCTAACATTGTCCTGGCTGCTTCCTTGAGAGTTCTGTTCCTCCTCTCAGCAACTCCATTCTGCTGGGGTGTCCTAGCAGCAGACAACTCATGGCGTATACCATGGTTCTCAAGAAAATCGGTTATCGTTATGTTCACAAACTCAGTACCCCGGTCACTGCGGATCCGGTTTATGTTACCATTTTGTTCATTCTCTATTCTTCTGAAAAGCTTTATTAAGTTGACTGGTGTTTGGTCCTTGGATTTTAAAAATACTACCCAGGTGTACCTAGAGAAATCATCTACGACTACGAGTGTGTATTTAGCACCACCAAGACTGACTACTGGTATTGGTCCGAATAAATCCATGTGAAGTAAGTCTAGACACCGGTTTGACTCTATACTTCCTTTATTCTTGAAGGTTGACCTAATTTGTTTACCTAACCGACACGCTGTGCAGTGTTTATCTTTTGAGAACCTTAGATTAGGTAGACCTCTAACCAGATTGTTATCCCTAAGGGCTGATATGGTTTTAAAGTTTAGGTGACTGAGACGTTTATGCCACAGCCAACTTTTGGAGTTATGAGCTATTAGACAGGTTTGGGTAGAAACTGATTGGTCTCCCCAGTGGACCCTATATGTACCCCCAACCCTATGCCCAGTTATCAGTATGCGTTTCTCTTTGTCCTTGACAAAGCATTTATCTTTTTCAAATGATATTAGGTAGTTATTCCTACATAGTTGACTTACACTTATTAAGTTGTAATGGAGATTTTGTACTAGGTGTACATCTTTTAGGGTAAGGTTTCTGTGAGTAATCACCCCCTTCCCTATTGTTTTACCTTTACCGTTATCTCCAAAAGTGATTGTCGGTCCGGTATGTGCCCTAAGCTCCTTTAGTAGTCTTCCGTTTCCAGTCATGTGCTGACAGCATCCACTGTCCAGATACCATACTGATCGGTTCAGTTCCTCAATGTATTCCTGAAAATATATATATATATATATATATATATATATATACATACATTGGTACCCAGTTTCACTTGGGTCCAGTATAGATTAGATTCTTAGGAACCCAGATCTGAAAGACTCTAACAGTCCAACCAGTTTGAGGGTCTATGAGATATTTAATGTTTCTATTCCTAGTCATTCCATATCTAGATGTATGGTGCTGTCTAGCCCGGTTTCTATACTCATATTCATACCTCCTATTCCCCCTATGTTCATGCCCGCTTGATATAAATCTGTTTTGTAACGGTACTGTTTTTGGTAATCTTCTATTATGTTGAACTTCTCTCTCTATCCTAACTGGGGACCTAGGTATGTTACTGGTGTTATTACCTTGCGAAGAACTGGCTGAGATAAACCTAATCCAGCCAGTATTCTTTTCTCTTGCTGTCGGTTCGCTCGATCCGGTTTCACTAAATCCTAGTCCAGTTTTGTCATTGCTAACCTTCAGACTATTCTGGATATTCTCTACTGTTTTCTTGGACTGACTCCAAGTCTTTACGATCGCGTTTAGCTTATCGTTTTCAGTCCTTAGCTGTACTATCTCGTTTCTAAGTTCTCTAACTTCCTCATTCAACACTCTCGTTTGACTAAAATCACTATCAGTTTGTTCGACTGAAGTGATTTTCCCTTTTTGTTTAATCCTAGTGGAAAGTTTCTGATATTCTTCAGCCATTTCTTGAAGAGCCTGAAGAAGCTCTTCCTTAGTAAAATCATCCGGTACAGAATTGCATACCTCATTGTCGGTCATATTTGCCATGAGACATTCATGAGATTCCTGATCACTTTCGGTATCTGACTCATCGCTGTCTGATTCTTCGGAGTCAGAGTCATCACATGTTTTTCCACTCTTGGCCACCAATGCCTTTTGATACTTCTTTGACTTGGCACCAGTTTTCTCCTTCTCTTTCTTTGAAACCCGACAGTCGATTGCAAAATGTCCTTTCCTGCCACATTTAAAACACGAGACATCAGTTCTTTCTGTTTTATTCTTTATGAAATTTTTACCTTCAGAACTGTTGCTTCGATTTTTCTTCATGAACTTTCCGAATCTCTTTACAAAAAGTGCCATGACTTCATCAGTCAGTTCTTCTGATGTTTTCGAAGTTGAAGTTTCTGGTGCTACAAGCGCCTTGACAGGTTGTTCTGTGACTGACTCTTCCATTCTCGTTTGTAGCTCGAACTCATAAGCTTTGAGGTCAGCAAATAGGTCGTGAACTTGTATCTTGCTGAGATCCTTTGATTCCCTCATAGCCATGGTCTTAACATCCCATTCACGGGGAAGGGCCTTCATGATTTTGATGGCTACATCTCGGTTCTCTAGCGTTCTTCCAAGAGCCGTGAGATCATTGATGATGTTCATGAGCCGGCTCTCGAAGTCAGCCATTGATTCTCCCGGCTTCATCTTCGCGCTGTCGTACTTTTGTATGGCAACAATGAGCTTGTTTTCCCGTGTAGACTCGTTTCCTTCGCAGATTTGACATAGTTTTGTCCAGACCTCCTTTGCTGTTTTGCATAGCATCACCTGTCTGAATGTTCCGGTATCCAGTGTTTTGAACAGAATGTCCTTGGCAACATTATCTAGATTCATTAGTTTCTTCTCTGCCTCTGTCCATTCGCTTTTTACCTTTGCAATCATTTGTGGCTGTGCGTTGTCTTGCGTATGCAGTGTATTGATCTTTTCTAGCTTTGGAGGTCCATCTGTAATGACATCCCACATATCTTCGTTCTGGCCTCTGGGCAGCTAGATGGGTCATCATGCGAACTTTCCACTCCATGAAGTTTTCACGGGAGAACATCGGCAGCTTGCTTGATGTATTCATCTTTATCGGTTTGATGATTGAGTAAAACCCGCTCTGATACCACTTGTTAGGATCGGTTTACGCGTTTAGAGGGGGGTGAATAAACGCTTGTCTCTTTTTCGGTTTCTCTTTTCAAGGACAGGTACTCAATCAGTGACCGGTCAGTATAAGTGCGGAAAGTAATACTGAGCGGTTGAAACCAATATGTAATGAGTAAGTGTGTGTGTGTGTGTGTGTATGTATGAGACCGGTTTGTTTCTGGAAGTTCGGAGTTAAATTCTCCTACGTCTCCCCTTCTTCCTCGCAAGGAAGGTTCACTAGATCTTCAGTTATACAACCTTGTACAACCTACCCAGCTGAATCACAGCTCAAATCTAGTGAATTCCTAGGCAGTTGTTTACAACAATCCACCTACTTCAACAGCTTTTTACAGTCCGTCGGAAATAATCACTATAAACTTAAATCTAAGTAAGAATGTCTTTGGACTTCACTCTTGTTTCTGTGCTCTCACCACAGCTCGTTGAACAGCTCAAACTGCGTCTTTTTGAGAGTGAGATTTTTAAAATCGTAAGAATGTTGAAGTTCAGTGAAGTGAGTGATCTTCTCCTTGTCTCTCTCCTTTTATGCTTGAGGTTTAAAATTCAAACCGTTGTGAGATAGGCTCTTCACTCTGATCGGTGCATTAATTGACTTTCCTAAAATGGGTCTGTCCGGTTTCAGCTGCAGTCTATCCTGTCACTAGCTTTATTCCTTATTTGCGTTAGTTGACCTTGTCTAAACTCTGGACTCGCAGCATTGCATTGAATGTCTGAAATTTCCTTTTTGTTTCAGCATGCACTTATCTCGATTGTCCAATCTGTCATTTGTCCGATATTGCATACTGTCGTGCTTTCCTGAATGCTTTTTCAAGACCGGTATTTTCAATCGGTATTAATCATAGTCTTTCGTGCTTGCCCAGTCCGGTCACATATATACCGCTTTCAATCCTTAGTATAGACGATACTTTAGATCTCCGGTTTTCTCATTATTAGTCAGTTGCGTCAATTCACCAAAACCGATAATCCGAATGTCTGAATTCGTGTTGCTAACAAACTTTGAAACCAGAAATATCATCACACCATAGCTTATTTTTTATAGCAATTTCAAACCACACCATTGCCAATTTTAAGCAGGGACTTAATTATATGGTCTATCGTCCTTCATTTTCGTCGGGCACCACATTACTCTGAACACTGTCAAAAGCAAGACTTGAGCTATTACCCTCTTCATTGTCAATATCTCTGTTTTGGTTTCCTTCAAGTATAAGACCCTCTAGTGTGACCGCCACAGTCTTCATACATGGTCTATCGTCGCCTCTCACATGTAAGCAGTTTTTGGCAAGCAAAGCAACTTTCAGGACTTGGTCTTTGTTTGCTTCATAGACAACAATGTCATCGAGAATTTGGATTAACCTGTCTTCTTTCATTACTGACAGGAAAAGGCACGCTAAGTTCTGTTCGTTCGCTGGCCTTTCGTAGCTCAATGCCTTCATTCCCGTTAATAGTTCCAGGAGGACAACCCCAAAGCTGTAGACGTCACTCTTCTCAGTTAGTTGAGAGGTTTGCATGTACTCGGGATCCAAGTAACCTAGAGTCCCTTGAACCACCGTGGACAGTTGCGATTGATCCATAGGGACCAATCTCGACGCTCCAAAATCAGAGACTTTTGCAGTAAAGGTATGGTCTAAGAGTATGTTTGCTGACTTCACATCTCTGTGTATTATTGGAGTAGAAGCTTGTGAGTGTAGATACGAAAGCACGCCTGCAGTTTCTGCTGCAATCCTTAGACGAATGGCCCATGTAAGAGAGCAAGACTTTGCCTTATCGTGTACGTGTTCGAAGAGAGTACCATTGATCATAAAGTCGTATACTAGTAAAGGTGCTGGTGTTTCCACGCAGCAACCTAGGAACTTGACTACGTTTCTGTGGTTGATTCTCGAGAATATGATCACCTCATTTACAAACTGCTCAACTTGTTTTGGATCGACGAGCTTGGGTCGACTTGTTTGGATCTTTTTATGGCAATGGTTCTATTGTCTGGTAAGGAACCTTTGTATACGGTTCCATAGCCTCCCTGACCAATGACCATACTGCGGTGGAAACCGTTTGTTGCCCTTTGTAGCTCAGCTTCAGCGAAGAGTCTTGGAGAAAAATCTGAGGATTCTTTCCTTTGAGCGAGCTCTTTTTTCAGCAAATTCCCGCCGTTTTGTAGATAGAACATCTGTCTAATTTGGATCAACCTTCTCCGTTTGAGTTCCCAGTGCAGCCAACAAGCAGCCAGCATCAGAAGAATGACGCCTACGGCAATCCCTTTTTGATCCCAGATTACGACACATACGTAAGAAGAACATGTTACTTTCTTACACATGGCATGCATGTATGCTTTTCTATGCTTGCAGAAAAGGGAAGAAAAGAATCGCGCTCACCTGCGACGAGCTTGTATACAGGCGAGTGGCCGCGGAAACAGCCGCTGATTCCATTCCCATGATATCCTTCTGGACAAACGCAGCTGAAGTTGCCAGGTGTGTTCTCGCAATACTCTTTCTTCTCACAGTTGTGGAGCTCTTCTTCGCATTCATTTATATCTGTAAAACGAATTACGCGCAATAGAAAGGAGATGTGTGGTAGGAGTAATAAAAGGCTGCGTTTAGGTTAGAAACCATATACCTATACATCCAGGGGATAGATATGGATTTCCTTCATAACCCTCCAAGCAAGAACATCGATAACCATAACCGTTGTTCCTATCGTAACACTCCGAATGATTACTTCGACAAGCGTAGCTCCACCCATCCTTCTTACCCTCCTCACACGTCCTATTCCCCATAGCCCAGTCGACCACCATAGGCAACAACTTCACGTCCTTCAAGCTCGTCAAATTATCAGCGGAAAAAGAAAAGGCGTCCTCTTTCGCAAGAAAAGCATAGCTGCAGTTGTTAAACTCCCAAACACTTCCATGGTTGGTGTAGCTCTTCAAACCCAAATCGACCCACCAAGTATCTTTAGGTATCGGGATTTGGCAGCATCCTATGCCCGTGCATGATCCTTGGATCATATCGTCCTTCGAATTGCACGTAGAAGTACACCCAGTGGTGTAGTTACGCCTCAGCCTTCGCCCTTTAACAGAACCGTAAGTGTCGCAGCCCACCACTGTGAATTTGTTGGCCGTGGTGTTTACTATGAAGGGGACGGGAAATTTAAGGAAGGCTCTGCTGTTAGAAGCCATGGTCCCGTCTTGGAAGTAGCATTGGTGTGATATCTGCTGCAAGAGTGTGAGCTGTCCGTCGAGGGTTATGTTTGTGATTTCTGTGTTTGAGGTTTGTAGGAATGGTTTTGGTGGATCGTAGCTTTCGTCGCAGTTTATGAAGTAGTTTGCGTTTTCGCTGCATTCGTCCGTCGTCCCAAATGGAAATGGAATGCGTACGTCTCCACAGCTGCTTTTACAGTTGGGTTTTGCTATGGAGAAGGAGAAGTTGTAGAGGGATGACGACGACGATGCATTTTCAAGACATGTTAGGAGGAAAAGAATTGCTAGATTTGCAGTAGAAGAAGAAGAAGCCATGACTTTTCTGAGTAGTTAACTGTTGTGTAAGTTATGTTTTATAGAAGAGAAGGTAGTAATCAAAGTGTTATTTTGCATGGCCATGTAGTAAAAGTTTTTCTCCGAGGTCGAATATTATCTCTTGCATTATTGATATTTATCGCCTAAAGTTGCAAAAGCAATTCCATTATTGTAGGAAACATCACTGACATGCATCGTGGAGTTTAATCATCTTTTGCCTTTGCGTCTTTATCTCTTTGGAATTGAAACTACCTTTGCTATCATAACGTTAACGTACGAAGATAAAGTGACGTGAGACCGTCCACTAAACAAAAGGTAATTACGATATTGGGCCTTGTGGGCCTTTTCAAATTTAGATGGGCTTTATGACGGCCATAAAATATACGGGCCTCAACATCATTCATATGCGCCTAAGAGTCGACTGAAGCTAGCCTTGAACCCAAGGGTCAACTCAAGCTCAATCTCGCCGTCGTGGAATCGGCGCCGGCGGGGCTCAGCGGCTGAGCCCAAGCTTTCGTTCCTATGCTCGCTCAGAGACGAACCGTGGCTCGGCGACGAATTACCCAGCTGCTCATGGTGGCAAACAACCACCGCCGACGGCGACGGCGACGACCTTTTCCTCTTAAACTGGCGGCCGCGTGCCCTGACCCGTTTCAGATCCGTTTCCGCGGCGCCGTCTTGCCTTGATTTGCTGACGTGTCTGATGTCGTAGGCCTTGAGCGGCGGGCCGATGTCGTCGGACTCCATATGCGTAATGGGAGATCCCTTTAAGACCGCTTCGACGGCGTCTTCACAGAGCTGCCAGTTTCCGGACCATAATAACCCGACCGACCCGTAAATCGGGTTCACCATCCGACCGCAAGCATCGTACAGTAAAGACCTAAACATGCCTGCGCAGCCAAGAGGTAATAAGATGACTCAAACACAACAACCACGTTTTGGAGAGGAAAGATTCGAACTTTATATGCATAGAGTACCATAAAAATGAAATTAACGAATTACCTGGTCTGAGGTGTTTAGGACCAGCATTGATATGGTTGGTGAGGCCAGCGCGACCATAGAACTTGGCTAGAAAGACGGTGGCGTTAGCTTGTTCTTCAGGGTTTTTTATCCAATCCAAACACGGCCTTATGCTGCACCCTTCGCTGCATCCTTTCCTCAGCACTCTGCATCCATTACAACTCACCCTCATCTTTTCTTTTCTAATTTATTTCGAAACTCGATTGCTTATCTTTTCTTGAAGGGCAGTAGCTAGAAAATTTATAGTATATATGTCCGAAGGGAAGAAGGATTCTTCTAATTTATGAGAAACTGACCGTGTTGTCATATGTTTTATAGCATTATTTCTGGAGAGAGAGAGAGAGAGAGAGAGAGAGAGAGAGAGAGAGAGAGAGAGAGTTGACGGTGAGACAAAACAATGGGTCATAGATGGCATTCGCATGCAGTTTAGGTTTTTGCCACATTCATGGAATTGGGGAATGCATTTTGGTGATGAAGTTGCATTACAATATTGTCCGCAATTAAACAAGTGAAACGTGCGGATTCCGACAAATATTATATTGTAACGCCAAGGTGTACTAAACAAGATTTGGCCAGGCTTCAATCCAGAATCCAACATTTGCTCGGCGGCGCGTGCATTCACGTAGGCGTGTGGATGCCATCGAATAGCCACATATCTTGCGATGAGGTGGGCCTAATCCAACCTCCCCATTTAGTGGAAAGTCGTAATTAATTAAAAAAAAATCCTAAAACCGCAGCTCAATACCGCTTCATTGTTTTAAAGACCACATTTGATCTGTGGGCGTACGTTGGAAATAAAAAGAAGGGGGCCTTAGTAAAGTCCAATATCCCCGGTTTGCCACGTCACGTGTTTCTTGGTAGAGTAAATTAGACAAAAATACCTAAAATGAGTTTAAACTTAGGGATCAGTCCCTACGAAATTTGTTTTGGGATGAGGTGCTGCCATTAGGCAAAATTTTAGTTTTAACTCCCTATTTGCAAATTATAATAATACCCTTTGTCTTCTCCAAATAAAAACAATAAAAACGCAAATAAAAATATCTGCGGTACACGATGGAGCAGAGAGAATTCATCCAATTGTCCTTGGTGGACGACCCACTGGGTCGGAACAAACGGGTCGAACCTAGAGCGCGAGACCCAATTGTCGTCCTCGACAAATCCGCCGACGGAGCTCGGCCGTACGTCGTCCTCCTCCCCATCATCGAGGGTCCCTCCGACCTCCCTCCAGCCAGGAACCGGCCAGGATTTCATCAACGTCTGCGTAGAATCTGGGTCAACGAAAGTCAACGACGCCTCCT
The DNA here is from genome assembly GCA_027422505.1 of Craterostigma plantagineum. NCBI lineage: Eukaryota > Viridiplantae > Streptophyta > Magnoliopsida > Lamiales > Linderniaceae > Craterostigma > Craterostigma plantagineum. Next base: position 24,486,168 of record JAPQWV010000003.1, on the reverse strand, counting down.
TCCGCTCGGTGCCATACGTCCACGCCGGCGACGACCCATTCACGCTGGTGAAGGACGTAATTAAGTCGCACGGGTCCACCTCGGCACCTTCAAGCTCCTAGAAGAGAAGACTCCGCCGGAGATTGTCGACAGATTCGGGTGGTGCACGTGGGACGCCTTTTACCTCACCGTTCAGCCCCACGACATCTGGGAAGGGGTCAAGGGGTTGGTCGACGGCGGCTGTCCGCCTGGGCTGGTGCTGATCGACGATGGGTTGCAGAGTATTTGCCACGACGAGGACCTCATCACCACAGAGGGGATGAATCGTGTACCTCTGCCGGCGAGTAAATGCCTTGCAGGTATAATAATTAATTAATCTAAAATAACGAAAAATAGAAAATTGACCTAAAGAAATATCTGGGATTTTCAGGTTGATCAAGTTTGAGGAGAACTACAAGTTCAGGGTTTTTAATTCCTCCTCCACACGATGTTTCAGGATTCGATGTTGAGCTTTTCTATGAGATTGGAAGATGCATAAGGATTTGGACTACTAAAGATTAAAATGAGATGAAAATTAGATTGGAGGATGCATACGGGTGCTGAGAAGGTTAAAGAAACGTGATAGTATTGAAGATAGATATGATATGATTCATCTATGCTCTGTTCTCTTGATCGGTTATGTACTTTGTTATGTAATTCTTGCACACACACTACATGACTGTCTTGATATAAATGTTTGAGTCTACAAGACGCATCAACTATTTTGTTGTATTAACAGGGCTTCTGCAAAAGTTCGAAATGAGGTTTCAAGCGTGAAGGTAATTTGTTTTATTTTTCACTTATTGGGTTGATAATAGAGTATGTGACAGTCTAATACTTGATTTCGACGGTAAAATACCTAAATCGTGATAACAAATACCTAATTTGGGTGCCAAAATAACGATATTTATGAACGAAATACATGTCAATCAGGACGATACATCTAAGGCTAAAATGGTTGGTTTTCGTAAAAAGATCTATCATTGAATGTATATTAATCATCATAATCACAAAAAGAAGATTTCCCACATTCTTCATTTTAACTAAATCGGACACTTGATTGTGAGGGTAAAATACCTAAATCTTGACGATAAATACCTAACTTGGCTGTCAAAATACCGATATCTATGAATGAAATACCTGTCAATTGGGCGATACACTAAGGCTAAAATGGTTGGTTTTCGTAAAACTCATTTTATGTTGTTTACAATGAGTAAATCCTTAATTTGATGTTGATTAAGAACCTTCATTTTAGACTTAGATAACTCGACCATGTGCACAAGCATTTTATGCATAAAAATCAGTATTTGCGGCCTTAAATTAGGTACTTTTAGTCTCGAATTAGGTATTTTATTGCCGAATTCAAGTATTTGTCCGTGAATGAATGTGAAGTTGCTAGAAAACTCATTTTATGTTGTTTATGATGATTAATGTCCTTAATATGTAAGATGTTGATTAAAAACCATCATTTTATACACAAGTATTTTATGCATAAAAATCGGTATTTGCGGCCTTAAATTAGGTACTATTAGTCTCGATTTAGGTATTTTATTGCCGAATTCAAGTTTTTGTCCGTGAATGAATGTGAAGTTGCTAGAAAACTCATTTTATGTTGTTTATGATGAGTAATGTCCTTAATATGTAAGATGTTGATTAAAAACCATCATTTTAGACTTAGATAACTCGACCATATACACAAGTATTTTATGCATAAAAATCAGTATTTGTGGCCTTAAATTAGGTACTTTTAGTCTCGATTTAGGTATTTTATTGCCGAATTCAAGTATTTGTCCCTGAATGAATGTGAAGTTGCTAGAAAACTCATTTTATGTTGTTTATGATGAGTAATTTCCTTAATATGTAAGATGTTGATTAAAAACCATCATTTTAGACTTAGATAAATCGACCATATACACAAGTATTTATGCATAAGAATCAGTATTTGCGGCCTTAAATTTCGTACTTTTAGTCTCGCTTTAGGTATTCTATTGCCGAATTCAAGTATTTGTCGGTGAATGAATGTGAAGTTGCTAGAAAACTCATTTTATGTTGTTTATGATGAGTAATGTCCTTAATATGTAAGATGTTGATGAAAAACCATCATTTTGGTGGGGCAAGTGAGTGACAATGAACCAAAAAATCACAGTAGGAAGCCTTTGTGAAACTATAATAAGATAAAATATTAAGAATGGAACTAATGAGTATCATAAAGTAAGAATCAGGAAGATCCTCAATCAAGTGCAAATACACTGGAACAAATTTGAACAACGAAGACGACCTATCAATCTCGAGATTCTATTTTCTTGTCAACATTACTCTCTCCTCGTCAGCTATCGTCCAACAACCTCCCAGCTTCCTCTTCTGTCTACTATACTTTCTTCAGTCAGGGCCTCCTTGGCCATGCAACTTCAAGTGATTTGATATGTGTCGCCCAAGAAAGTAAATGCATAATCAACATTCATGGTCAAATAATTAGGCAAAAAATCAAGAACCTGACAAGGTTCAAGGTGAACACACAGAACGAATAGTCCTGAAAACCACATAATTGAAATGAAATCTCGAGTTCTCCTAAGAGCAGGGAATTCCACGAGAACCCATGGCACAAACAAGAAAAGAAAGTAACATAATTGAGAGAAGTAATGGGAGTCAACATGATACCCCGAGAATAAAGAAACACCTGAATCATAACAAGCCTTGAGGCCTCGAAGGCAACAACGCCCAATTCGATAATCACACCTACCCCTTGTATCGAATTTCACCTCGCCGTAAGCTGCGATTCCCATCTCGATGGTTGAGACCTTATCGCCGTTGTCTCTCAGAAAGTCTCCTCGAACATCATTTTGATGGAGTACACATTCACTGGCATAAAGACCTTGACATTCTCATAAAGGACACGGAGATATATATGAAGGCAGAATTTGAAAACCATATTGATAGGGAATACAAATAGATCGATCAAAACCACCGATTTGAGGTAGAGATTGGTCACCGGATCCACGACCTAGAAGAGAAGAACGAGCAACTAAACAAGCGATGAGCAAACAGACATGTGATATGAATCAAGCGAAATGTGATAGTCAATTCTACCTCTTTTGATTGAGTATGAACTCGTTGTACGATGACTGTGAAGGAGCGGAAGATCCACATGGACAGATACGTGTACGAGAGGATGATTTTCTTCACCAGGTTTTCGCTCATACCCCCGCCTTTGTCCATTTCTTCTTGGTTTAGATCCCTCTCTATCAATCTCTTTCGCTCTCTCTCCCTCAAATCATTTCGTCTCCCCAACCTTTCTTTCGTTCTGGGAAGACGCCGTCCATCGCCGGAAATTCACTCAGACCTCCACCGTTCCTCTGGCTAAGGATTTTTAATACCCGTGGTTTCTACTGTTACGTCATACCCATTGTTTTCTTTTTGTTATTTTTATTAGGAAAGAGAAGGGGTATTATAATAATTTAACATATGAGGGAGTGAAACTTAATTTTTTGCCCAATGTCAGTAGCTATTCACAAAGCAAATCTGGGAGGGACTGATTCATAAGTTAAATGTTGGACTAGATATTTTTCTCCAAAATCCCCTTGGTAGAGTAATTATCCCATAAGATTGGGATTTTATTTTAAATTTCTAACAAATAGTGATTGGCTAAGATTTAAATATTTAACTCTTTGATTTGTATTTGTCTAGCGCGTCTCTTCAAGGGTCAATTAAGCTAATGCTGTTGGCTTGGCCATTTTCTATATAACTAATTTTGCCCCAGTGCGATGCACCGGGTAGTTTGTTGCCATGAAAATTGAATTATTATTCAATTACGATGTATTTTCTCTTTCAATTATATACTTCAATCATTCCATTCGTAATTTGAAGCAGAAAAGTAATACAACTCCTTAATTTAAATACGATGAAACATCAAATACAATCATATTCATAATAAACGTCGACACGGTATGTTAGTCGATGGTGTTGAAAACACTGTGGTATACTATGTCGGTTAACCCTTATTTTCTACGTCGCCTTCTTTGATTCGCATAATATGTTCTTCAGATAAAGATTAAATTTCTTTCATAAATCATCCATATCACTTTCAAAAGCTTTAGTCCCGGATAACATAAATGGTGATTCTCGAGTTGTCTCCTTGATACTATATATAAATGGTGATTTTATGTTATCATTTATGAGATAAGACACCAGCGTGATCCATAGGTTTCAGATCACGTCTGATACCAAAATTTTATGGAATATGTAGAAGTTTGTTTCGACGATGTTGTAAAACTTCGTAAGACTGCTTTAGTGTAAGACTGCAAAGAACTGTAAGACTGCTTATTTGCGCGATTGGACTGTAGAAGGCTGCACCCATTTGTTTGACTGGAAACAACGTAGGATTGCTTTAGTGTACAACTCTATGAATCTTGTGTCCACGTATAAAGCTTCCTTCCAATAGATAACGATCTTAACATTGACGTTATCAGGATCAGGCAATAGCTTAAAAACACTTATGTTCATAATCTAACTAAGAATTGAATTTCAAGTCGACGCAAAGCACTGAAAAATGTAGTTCAAAGATACAAAAGGCATTCTATAATATATGTTGTCACAAAAGTTATCTTCCGTTGTCATCTTGTCCTTTACACCACGGCTTCTTAAGAGCTCATATTTCACTTGGAATAATAAGCACCAAATTGTAGACACGAAAATTCTGATCTCTGTGAAATCTTCTTGGTAGGTGGTACTTTCGTTGCGGACGTGTTATCATAATTAAGGCAGCATCCATGTTTCCTTGCACAGGCGGGAAGTAGACGGGGTCCACGAATTTTGGCTCTAACTGAATTGATTTAGGAATCGATTCCTTTTCAAGTTAGGTTCAGGGACTCCATCTACTTCTCAGCCTGTGCAACGAAACTGAGTCCTAAAAGACTCGTGAGCTGCTACGCTGGTGCGATTGAATGAAAGGAATTTCAATAAGAATTCTAGCCAGGAAAACCCATATTTCGTTGTCAGGTTGGCACTTAAACCACGACATCTTAAACCTCATATTTCACCTGAAAGAATCAGGAAACAATTGTTAACACCAAAATACCCATCTCTGTTAAATCATATTGGTTAGCGGGACTCCCTTTGCGCACGCGTTGTCACAGTACAACCCGCCATCCACGCTTCCTTGCACAGCCGGGAAGTACACGGTGTCCACTAACTTGGTCTCTAACTGAACTGATTTAGGAATGGATTCCTTTTTAAGTTAGGCTCGTTGACTCCATGTACTTCTCGGCATGTGCAACGAAATTGAGTCATAGAAGACCATGAGCTGAAGTGCAGATTGCTTTCAGGCGATATGCAGAGATGGCCTGAAGCTTGCGAAGGATGTCGACCCCTGAAATTCCACAAGTGACTTTACACATTTGACAAACGCGGTGCATTGCAATATTCAAGTGGTGCACATGTAGAGGAAGGATTGGGCTGCACATTTCATCGAACATATTTGGGGCATCAGCAGCTTCGCCACAATGGGGTTATTTTGGAGCAGTCCCTGAGAGAGGGCGTAATCAAACAAACAAAACGTCGATTGAAATTAATAAAACATTAAACAATTTGAAAACGGAGATCCGTCCTCAAAAGAGGAAGGAATGATTTATGGGAAAGGAAAACGGTATAAACAGTAAAGTAGAAACCCAAAATACCAAAGTTTCTTTCTGCTCTCTATCTATGACTATATTTTTGGCTTCACATAGAAAATTGACGAAGTTGAAGAGCAGTGTAAACATGTTGGCAAAACAACATATGAAAGTTTCAACCGATTGTTCTCAGAGTAAACATACCCTGTGGAACTCCTTCGGATCGACTTAAGAATGTCCATGGCGTAGTCGATCATGTTGGTGTGATTCAGCAATTCTATCTTCGCCTTCAGCATGCCTTCCTCAGATTACAATTTCTCACATGCAAGAACTCAAGCAAAGGGAAGACCAAGTGACTGACCAGGTTGGCGTGATGCGCTGCGTGAGGTCGTACTTCTCCGCCGCTTACGTACTACGGCTCCGTCGATTGATTTGGGATTAGGTTCAGGGCTTCTTCGGTCGGTTGCGTCTGAAGCTATATGTATAAATACTTTGTCTAAAAGTTGAGGCTCGGTCCCTTGACATGAAACTATGGGCCGTTTCTCAAAACACTTTCATTATTATAATTGCAGCCCACCCCATCGAATATATTTTCATTTTTTTTACGTTTTTCTTAGTAAATAAAAATAAGTAAATAAATAAGCATGCAAAAATAGTAGATATGTTAACGTGCTAAATAACTGTTATTAATAGGGAGTGCAAGCAGAGTGGGCACGGATAAACGGTCATACACGTAAGCCATTTCTGTGGCTTTTGGTTTGTAAACATAATCGAACCCACAACCTCACCATTTTATAATCTTGTATTGACTACAATTTGTTTGAAATTAGTACTGTGTCTTACAGTACTACGTTCTCAGGTTCACATTTAATTATTGTGGGTAGCTTAAATTGTATTTTTTGTGTCATATCGAATTAGTGCCATGTTATCTTTTGTCTTAGTCTTAAAGAATAGTTTCGAACATAGATTGTAGTATACAGATTTACAGTCATACAGGTCGACACGTTTGGGATGTCTGCAATGTATTTGTTGTATGGGTGGTTCTTGATAGGTATGGTCATATTATGTACATGAGCAGCGAAGCATAATCCAAAAGTTTATATGGCCAAGCTATTGTACGGAAAACATTTTGAAAAAATTGCAAAATATAGTGATATATGGCGGTGCAATAATGAGATATTCATTATATTGTCGCAGTAAGAGCTAAGACCAGTTGCTAAAGAATATTGAGACGGTCAGGAATTCTCGGAATTCCTGAATCATTTCGGGTGTAACATCGTGCACATCGTCTTCTGCAAACATCAATGAAAACGCCGATGGCAGCATGTATACACCACATTCGCTGCTAATTCAGATCGGGAAAAATTCATGAATACTTAGTTTACGAAACATTAAGGCTGCAAATTACACGCATAAAGGAACTTGTAATACCTGACAGACTGGTGGCGGAAGTCATGATCTATATAGAGATTGAAGTCCACGATCGAGTCAGTCATGCGCAAGTCTCGAAGAATATATGGGATTGTAAGTCGTGTTCTGTGAAATGCTTCTTCAAAGAATCTCATATCCATATCAACCGTAGGGTCAGAGTTGTGTACTAATATTAATCGTTTCCTATAATCCACAATGCATAGTATCCAGTGGCACTCATTTATGTTCACTGGGATAACTGTAAGGTCCGCCTCTTGCCACGGAACACATGGCCAATTCTCGACAATACCTTGTACATAAGGGTGAATGGCGGATAGGTCTGTACGTCCATCATCTCTGAATTCCGTCGTAACTATTTGGTTAAATGTTGTGCTCATGAAAGCAACTGTTGATTTTGGGAACTTTGTATGCCGCTGTTTCTTGATAAATCCACGCAGGCATTCGTCTATGTGCTGTTGCAGAAGATAATATATTATAAGTATAACAATTTGTGCAGACAGTTAACAAGCAATGATATAATTCGTGTACCTCATCATGTAGCCAAATTCCCTTTGTCATAATATCTTTGAAGAATTGGAAACCACGTTCTTCTCCTAATATTGTATTGATCGAATCGTCCTGGTTCATTGTTCCTATTGCTACTGATACGCGGGGGAACAACTTTGAGAGTTTCTTCACATTCATCGCAAGGGTTTTGTCTTTTGGGACTTTTTTGAACCGAGAAGTTTTTCGTGCAATGGGTTTGTAGTTTTGTTCTAGATCGTTTCTACAATGGAGTATGTGTGGATTCTTTGGAAATGTTGGAGCGCTTTCTCTTTGAAGAACTGTCAGTTTCGATTTTTTCTGGGTGGTTAGCACCAGGTGTAGGCCTGATGTTTCGTGACAAAACAATTGTATGTGGAGTTATATGTAGTAATGTTGTATTCTATTCTGTGGAAAACTGTTTACTTACCAAGTGTCTGCTCTATATTGGCCAGTCGCTGTTGGAATTCAGAGTAATTCTGGTTGATCTTCGTTGTCAACTCATTTAGTGCGGTGATCTGGCGGTTGTGCCTTGCATGCAGATCAGTGAACCTCTGAGCAACAGATTCCACATACGTATCTATCTTCAGCTCTATCCTGTCAACAAATTGTCTGGCAGCCTGACGAAGATCTGCCACATCATTGTCAACATAATTTCTTATTCCATTCATTTTGGGTAATATTTTGTGCATAAAATTATGGTTAAAGTGTGAAATCTGATCATATATATATATATATATATATATAAAATGTAATTTCATGTGTAGGAATTCGAAAAGTCACTTCTAATAACGCCTTTTCACGTAATTAGTTATTATGGAATTAATGGATGGACATTATGTAATAGGTAACGAATGTGCCCCTAAAATGAATCGTTGCGTTTGTTTTACATAAGGTGCATGACTTGATGTACTTAGTGGCTGCTCGTCGTTGCATCAATATTACTATTCATTGAATGTGCGTCAATATTTCTATAAATTGAATGCCAATAGTGTGCTGTTTAAGCGATAATAATTCGATGTTGGTGGTGAAGGCAATGGTCGCCGTTATTATGGACCAATTACCGAGTGATTGAATTTGTCCACAGTTATTGGAATGATGAAGCTTTTTTTTCCTGTTTTCCTTGAATAGTATTGTGGCGATAAAAATAGGTATAATTATCTATTTATGGCATATTTATATTTCATTGCCGCCTATTTCACGTTATTACGTTGGTTTATACTGTTGTTCTGTTTAATTATAACTAAATAAAACTGCATATAACGGAATCTCAATCAAGATGTCAAAATGTTATTAGACATTTTTCTATAAATCAGTTAATAATGTGATTGTATTTATTTCTGTATAATTCTCTCGACAATGATATTTTCCAATAGTGTGTCAGTACGTCGTGCCTTTAATTCAACATTGATTAATTTAGTTTGAGTTATAGTGTTATTTATGTTGATAATATGGCGTTCAACTATTGTCCATACCATTTTATATTTGCAGTATTTTTTAGATATTAATTTTTACTCCTGGCTCAGTTTATCAGGAAATTAATATTTCCCCCATACAGTGATTTGTTTTTTTGCCAACCCGCTCTGTTGGTCTTTAGAAAGGTTCTTCCATTGTTGTTGCTGTATAGATTTACATCCGTACGTGTTTACCATTATATTTTACTATGTTGTATCTGTTATACAGTCTTTCATTTTTGTTGCTGTATAGATTTACATCCATACGTGTTTACACCAATGGTGTTCATTGAATGTCATACAATGTTCCTAGCGATACTATTCAATAAAATAACAATAGGAATGTATCACTGAATAACATTGTTGCAATATATTTGAAACAATACTGTCATACAACAATTTTCTACAGATCTTAATGAGAGTACTACAGAATATCTTGTGATTTGTTAGGCACTTAAAAACGTTGTTGAAAACTTCATGGAAAACCATGTTTACAACCTCGTTGTCTTCTATGTCGCCTTCGTTCATGCTCAGTATTCTGACTCCCGCGGGTGATGTAACTCTGGATAGTGCCACATAAAGTTGGCCATGTGTGAAACTGGACTGGAAGTTACACTCCAACCCTTTTTAGGCTCTGACCTTGACTTCTATTTATTGTCATTGCGTAGCAGACTTTAAGCGGGAATTGTCTACGTCACAGTTTCAAGGACCAGGTTGTGTCAAAGGGAGACATAATTATCCTTGGTATTAGCACTATACTGTCAACATGCGTTCCAATTAAGATTTCTGCTTCAACAACGTTTGTTCCAAGGCGCGAAACAATGAGTCTTGTTCCATTGCACAGTCCGTCTCTCTGATGTAAATTCCGTAATAACATTAAACGAATTCCATGCTTAAGGATGAGTTTGTGGTTTGTGACACCAGAAATCTCAAGCATGTTTAAAAACTCAACTGGATACATCGTAGTTGCGCTGATTTCCACGTCAGTTTCCAATTCCAAGCTATCTGAACTTAAGTATTCTCTCATGTCCTGGTACTGTGGATAGCATGAATTCATTGACTTCGTCAACTGTTTTGTTTCGGGGTGTCAGGACGGCTCTCTTCTTAATATAATGTTGATTAGTCATATTGTCTTCGAAGTCAACGTATACATAGTTACATATGCTACGAATCGTATCACCGTGACAATCAATAGACATGTTTTTGGGAACCTTAATAGTCTCCACGTCTGTATCTGCAGCAACTTGTGCATTGCCATTGCCAACTTGCAAAATCCAATCTGCAAATTTATTTTCGAACGATGTAATCTCATGTTCTGTGTAAGGGTATGCACACGACAATGTTGCAATAAATCTGACCTGTTTACGACTGATTCAACCGTATCTTGTCTGGAACCATTACGTATAACTGGGAGTAACTGTCTGAAATCTCCCCCCCAACAGCACGGTCTTTCCACCAAATGGCTTGTCCCCACAGTTCTCAGTCGTTTTGGACATCAGGTCCCTCATAGTTCTATCCAATGCCTCAAATCATACTTGTTTGTCATCGGCGTTTCATCCCAGATGATCAATTTTGCTTGCGCCAACAGTTCAACCAACACTGTCCCTTCCTTTATGTCGCACATGGTGTTCTCTTGTAGTGTAAGAGGGATCTTGAACCTTGAATGTGCAGTTCTTCCACCTGGTAGTAGCAAAGCTGCAATACCTGATGACGCAACTGGTATTACAATCTGATTTGCAGACCTTAATTTTGTAATTATTGTTCTGTAAACATGTGCCTTCCCCATTCCTCTAGGGCCACACAGAAAGAACAGGTGCCCACTATTGTTTGCAACCGAGTTGATGACTTCGTTGAATATGTTATGTTGCTCTTCATCAGTTTGAGTTCTGTATCATCAGTTTTTTGATCTCAGCCAGCGCATAGTTTTTAACCTGATCATCTGTAAGATGCATTTCTATGAACCCAAATAATCATTTTCGCCGCAGTAGTATGTCTTCTGACAGAATTTTCCAGAAGCTATTCCACAAATTGAGAGGGTTGGTTACTTCACAGAAAATCAGTAATGTAACAAAAAGCTGTCGAAGCTGGTTCGGAGTAGCCCATTGCACAGCTTCATCCATTGTATGATGCCACTCTGAGTCCTCATCTAATAATCCTCTTCTATAACATGCTTCTTTGAAAGTTGGTAGGACTTCACCATTTACCGTACGTATGTCTTGATACGACGTGGGCCCCCTAACAATTTTCAATAACATTTTCATATAATATATCTCACCGCCGTTGGATGTATGTTAACTACCCTTCAAATGACAAATCATTTCTTCCGTGGTGTCCAACTCTTCTTCGAGGCGTTCTATACGATTTTGATGGGAACTGAATATAAGTAATGTTTTTTGCCTCTTCACTGTATTTGTTCGTTTCCATCCATTCTGATCGTTTTGTGTATGCCATCTCTGTCCAACATATTGCTGAGGTCAACAGACTCATCGTATACTAAACTTTCTTCTCCCTCCAAATGAAGTGGTAATCTCTGTACTGCTGGCGTTCTGTAGTGCACGTCAAATGCAAAGATTCTCCACATAGCTTCACAGGCCGACAAATATCTACAATCAAGGTATCTTGCTATTTCATCACATTTCTGGGTAGCTGGTTCAGCAGAAGATTGAATTGGATTCACCAGATTTTCAATTATCATTGTGGCCTTGTCTACCCCTTTCGTGATGTACTTGAACAGATACTTAATAGCTCAGCTCGTGTTGCACCACTCTACATAATGTGCGCCCTGTATTTTTTCAGCAGCTGTATATTATGCGGGACTACGTATCTGTTGTCCATGACCACATTCTTTTTAATTACATACCTGCTTTCATTCCTCCTTCGGTTGTACCAAATATGTCCAGCGTCTTCAACAGTCGTACGGCTGTTGTACTGTTTTGGGAAATGCTTTTTGCATTTGTTATTTTCCATGCACGGCGAGTTCACGCCTTCAAAACCACACGGTCCATGCATCATAAACTGTTCAACTAAAGCATAACCTTCTTCATCAATTTGACGGGCAGGGATTTCTGCTGAAATTATTTCATCGACCTCCGCTGGAGTCGGTTCTGTTCCACTTCGATTCAACCAAACCAATATATGTGAATGGGGCAACCCACGCTTCCGAAATTCGATTGTATACAAAACTGCATTGTTTTGGAAAAATAAAAAAAGCGGAAAATGTCAATGCTTCATGTGCAAGTAAAGAAACATGTAACGAAAAAGATCGACAATAAACATGCATGACTCTAAACCTGTCAAGTCAATGAACAGAGCATGTGAAACTGTATGCCTGGAGAACTACTAAACAATACTTATTTCATAATTTACAAAACTATTTTTTGTGAGGGAAAAAGATGTGTAAAAATTAAATGAATGTTAAACATATTTGAATTACATATCTGCTTTGCAACTTCTGAAGAAACGCCCTCTTCTAATATCTTCTATTAACTGTTCAAGTTTTATCTTGAATAATCTGCATTGTAAGTCTGGCCTGTCATTTGAAATGTCATTTCCATAATTCTGTAGATGGTGACCGATTTTCTCTCATTTTGGGTTGGCAGTAATGGTTATGAAAAGATGAGTATTGCCGTACCACCTGCATAAAGCAAGTGCATCATGATAATTTTCTACCATATACCTTGGAGATCCTGTAAAAGACGCAGAATGATTTTTTTTCCCAACAGTTTTGGCATTCGTCTCTCCTCTCGAAACTGCACCCCATATATTGTTGTAAACATCCGCCCTCGATATTTGTTGGTTATTTCTTACCCAACGCAACCGTTCTTTTCGATAGCCGTGTATGCATCAACAACGTACTGATGAACTAAACGACCTCCTTGAATGATTCCTCTCCCTTCAGTCAACCTCGTCTGTAGTTGTATGCGTAAACTTCACACGTGGTTACGAACTTTCTTTTAATGACGAATGAACTCTTTCACTATATAGAATCTGGTTATGGAATCCAATTTCGACAAATGGGAATATTACACCGGGTATTGCATTGCCATGAACGACGGATGTAACTCGCTTATTCTCTGAAGTTGGCCTGTCTTCATCTGAACAATTACATCGCGTTGCCCATTTGTCATAGGCAAGTCGCCAACAATAAGTCCAGCAATTTCTTCAGATGACGGAAGATCGTATTGTCTGTCTTGGCGTGCACGACCTACCGACCTTATTGAAAATTCCGTAGTTTGCCCTGCTTCATATCTGTCTCTTGCCATTCTAAACACCTTCGCAAGTTCGTTATTTTCATCCATAATCTTGATTAGCTGTGCAACAACGTCTGCGTCTAAAGCCTCAGAACTTGTGCGCGTCAGTGTATTCAAGCTGTTAGAAACTTCATCTGCAGTGCCGTAAGTGTATAACTGAGCGAATCTTGGTCTATTGCCTTCAGCAGGCAGCAGAGAACCTATGTTATGATAGTTTTGTCCGTGAATTCGATAAACGTATGCGCCTGACTTCTGGCTCACTCTTTTGCTCCCATAGACGTGAACGCCAGTATTGAATTATACACCCTGATATATTGGCGGAAACTATGTTATGAGAACTTGTATTAGGTATTGAGGCGCTTGACGTAGTGGGGGTAATGGCACACAGCCCTGGCTACAACAATGATTACTAAGTTGTCCTGTCCCTTTTGTCGCCTCAGCTCTCCAAACCAATGCATTACAGAAATGGCAATGCAGAAGTTCTTCTTTTTTGTAATGCGTATTGTGATGTTCTGCAAAATAATATAAGAGTCAGCACACTTCAAACAATTCTGAAAAACTTATTCGGTGAATAATGGTTTTGCAAACATGAGAACCTTCTTGTGAAGCAATTGCTGGTCTTCGCCCTTTGGTTCGATTTTTCAATAATTAGGCACATGACATGTTAATGCTATCTGAATGCATGACAATTTTTGGTTAGATAATGAACCCACTATTTAAGGTATTATGGGAAGTACTTGATGCACAAATATGATGTCCAACCTTGTGCCATACTAGTATGTTCCTGGCGTTCGTTGTTTAAACGACGCTTGCTCTCTTAAATTTTGATTCGGATGTGTCTTGCTTGTTTTGCTTGATCGTATACCATATTACATGAAAAGAACGGATCTAAATTATTAACTGTCCTCATTTAATTAATAGAAATTATATTTTTTACCCAAGAAATTTTTGTAACACATAAAGCGGCCAACATTTAAATTGAAGTAAATTACCAATATTTATTTGTCTTGTCTGATTGACAATGCGGTTTGCCTTCCTTATTCCCTCGATGCTGATATTGAATATGATCATTATACTTGTCGTTCTTGAGAACCCCTGAGGCAGTTGTGCAAATCAACGCATGTGGTTTGGTGCTGGACATTGACAACGGTTCCTGAATATAAACAGTAGAAAATGTCAAACTAATATTCCTAGGCTCATGTGTGGTTGAGCGGGTCAGTAAAATCACTGCATTATAGTTACCAACTGTACATTTATCTTGTGAAGTGTTGCGCTCACATCAGCGCATTGTTTGTCAAAGCCCGCCACTATCCTTTGAAGGTGATACGTAAGACTGTCATAATTCCACTGTGATGTTCTGAATGCTTGCTCTTCATAGCTTGTACAATAATTTATCTTCTGATCAATCCTTTCTGACAGTTCGGCAATTGTCTCGTGAAGATCGTCGGAACGTTTTCTAAATAATTAGACAGATTTGCGTCCATAACAACAGATTTGTATTTTCTTCCAAAGTTGAGGCGTTGTGCGAGTTAAATGATCTACGTCAGCCAGAAATCCTTCGTGCAAACATCTTGGAAGCAATAGTCAGTCCATATATCAGCTCCTTAATATAATTACCTTGAAAATGAAGAAATACTTGAAGGGCCACTCCTAAATTCAATGAATCTATATGTAAATAATTATTTACCAGTCTTGCATTAAATTGTATTGAATGGAAATTGATTGCCACTATAATATTAAGTATTAGCGTGCTTATGGTTTGTTATGGTATATTAATACATAAGAGCTACATATATAGTTCTCTATATTATGGAGTAATGTGATGGTGCTCACGTTGCTTGAGCACCAACCATATCATCGCGCCAAATCAGCATATAATGGACTTTTCTATTGATCTATAACCTACACATGGGATTAGTGAACCCGTCGGGGGTTGATTTGGCACGTGGACGTGGTACAAAAATATGCCACACAACAGGTGCCCACGGATGGTATTCCCGCAAGGTGAGCACCATAACATTTCTGCTATATTATGTAGGCATATACGATACTAGACGTGTTCATACGGTTACGGTTACGGTTCACGGTTATGAACCGCCGGTTTACGGTTAATAAAAACGTCTAACCGTAACCGAACCGTGGTAATCACGGTTACGGTTACGGTTTTGAACCGGCCAAGACGGTTACGGTTACGGTTTTGAACCGCCGGTTTACGGTTTTTTTCTAATTCTTTTGTAGAATTTTCTTTTCTTTTATAATAATTTAATATAGTAAAAAACTTTGATATTTTTATATAAAATGTAAAAAAAAAAGAAATTTCTATTCGAAGTTAGAATTTATATAATAACCTTCAACATTTAAAAAAAATTACACCTTAACTATTAAAAAATATTATGATTAACATTCATTCTTCGATTCGAAAATCTTTGACAGACATTCGACGTAGGCATAGTTCTAAATATAATGTTTATCACTCAATATTCTTCTAAGTTTTCTAAAGTCAATTTTATAATAGTTGATAAAACAAAATAAAATTAAATATGGTGAATAAATTATCATTAGATATTATACAAGAGCAATAAAATTATATATTTAATTATTATTTAAAAGACGGTTAACCACCGGTTATAACTAGGGGTGAGCAAAATCGGATATCCGGTTTTTCGGATATCCGAAATTCGGATATCCGAATTTTCGGATATCGAAAAATGGTATCCGTATCCGCTCCGGTTTTAATCGGATATCCGGAAATCGGATATCCGGTTTATTCGGATATTTACACCGGATATCCGCATCCGGTTTTTAAATTTATTTTTCTTATATTTTTTATTATTTTTTTTTGAAAATCATATTTTTTTTATTTCTTATCACATAAAAAAAATATATTTTTAATATAAGAATTTCTAGACATATTAATTGAGACAATATGTGAATTTATGATTCAAAATTACATAATAAATAATAAACACAATACCACAAATTCACATTAATTTTTTAACTCGCGTCTCGATGTTTTTATGTTTTTTTTTTTATCTCAATTCTCTAACAAAGTTTTTTGCAATAATAAAAATAATATAAATTTAAATATTCTACTTGATGATTTTTTTCCTTTTTTGGACCTTCATTTTTCTTTTTGGACTATTTTTTATTTTTTTTATTTTTTTTAAATATAAAACCGGATACCGGATATCCGGATTTTAGACAAATCACTATCCGTATCCGATCCGGTTTAGTTTAAAATAAATCGGATCGGATATCCGATCCGGTTTTTAAAACCGGATATCCGTTTTTTCGGGTTTTGAAAACCGGATACCGGATCGGAATCCGGTTTCCGGATATTTTTGCTCACCCCTAGTTATAACCGCCGGTTTGCGGTTAGAAAAATGAAGAACCGTAACCGAACCTTCATAATTTACGGTTCGGTTACGGTTTGAACCGTAACCGTTGACCACGGTTAACCGAACCGTTGACCGATGGTTCGGTTACGGTTTGGTTACGGTTTTTCTAACCGTCTGAACACCTCTATACGATACTAAAAAATAGCATGTGGTGCAATATTATATGCTCTAATATGATACGTTTTGATCTTTTATCACCATATCTTATATTAAATTTAGAAAATGGAAGTATATTATGTTCTATTATGTTATATTAGATGAGAATCTATTATATGATACTATACTATAATATTTTATATGATATTATATTACAATATGTTACATCATATTATATTTTATATTATATTATATTAGATTATACTATATTATATTATATTTGATTATATCATATTATGTTATAATATATTATATTATATTATAGTAAATTAGATTATATTATATTACTATATTACATTATATAATATTTTATATGATATTATAGTAGGTTTTATTAGATTGTAATATATTATATTATATTATGTATATTATCTTATATTACATTATATTAGATTATTATATTATATTATAGTATATTATTTTATATTACGTTAGATTGTATTGTATGAATTTAATTAATATGCAGCTGAACAAACGTCAAAAATCTATCCAATTAAAAGAGTTGAACGGTCTTGCAAAATGATGGTGTCTTTCGAACTGTCTTGAGAATATTATTTTAAAAAATATTATATATGACTTTATGTGATATGCTTTCATTGTGTATTACAATATTGTCTGAAGCCGTATTCTTCACAATGAATCGACATTAATGCAAATGTGCTAATAAGAAGGGAGTTGCATGTTGCACCAGTCAGCCGAGTGAAAGATCAGGCATACGCTTAACAGTCTGCAGTTATAGGCACTAAACGAAACGTAATATTATGAGCCTACATCCATGCAGTCCGTAAGTTAAACTGTCTGAGGCGATAGTCTTACAATAAAAAAGAGTTGCAGTTGCACATTTGGAAATAGTATTACAAATTAGCAGCAGTGCAACTTTTCAGTCATGCGCTTAGTGTGTAACTCCCACAAGCAATGTGTGTATATATGTAATTATATATTTGCCTACCATTCAAAACATAAATGTATAAATATATGCTTATATGGAATTTTTTTATATCTTATTATTTGATAAGCCCATTTATTAAATTGTATTATACTTTATGAGATTATACTAAAATTTATAATGTATTCGAGTATAAGAAATTATATTTTGTCATATTATAGCACCCAACACGATAGTATATTAGCTTAGACTACAATATATTATATTATCTTATACAAAATTGTATTACACATTGTATGATATTATATGTATATTATATTACATTACAACGTGTCATTTTACATTGTATGTTTTGTTTTATATTATAATACTATTTGATTGCCTGAAGTCGTATTCTTCACAATAAGTCAACAATCACGCAAAGTTGGTAATAAGAATGTAATTGTGTATTGCACCAGTTTGCTGAGTAATGTTATGAAATAATGGTTATAGGGGCAGTCATACAATAAACACACTAATTATTTGTACAAAACGTAATTTGTTAATTTGGGCAGTTTCTTACCGCCTTTCGTAGGAGAACGACTAAACTCATAGCTCAGTTTGTTGAGCAAGCTAACATTATCAGCGAGAAAAACCATAAAATAACAACAATGGCATATCAGCACTTTCATGCATTGCTCATAAATACCCATAAAAAAAAGTAGTACGCAGATAAGATCAATGGTTTTCATCATGTCTATTCATTATATGGAGGCCAATGCCAAAATAAAGTAGACAGACGCCGTCAAATATTTTCTGAATTATTCTATCATGGTTCTATACCCATCAAAGAAGTAGATTGTCACCTGGAAACATCGTGCCAAATGCATTCCGCAACATGTGTACGCCACATTCTCCACTGCATTGAAAACAATATGATTTGTTAAATAAAGAGAACCATAAAGCATGTGAATTGATTAATTTGTATAACGTCGCCTGTAACTTTGCTGCGGTATTCGCCCGTCACGCCTAAAGTCGAACTGAAAATTAGAGCGTTTGATGTCTAGTTCTCGTAGCAACATCTTGGTGGATAATGATTGTGTTGCCCAGTGTAGCACGTGTCTGTGTGTTGTGTTTATCGGCTGATCTTTCTGAATTCATCAGCAAAAATACTTTTTTGCGTAAGAAAGATAACGGCCAACACCCAATGATTTTTGTTCACATTTACGGGCAACACAATTTCTGACGCATCTTTCCAACTACATGATGGTCAATTGATAGACTTTCCAAGAACATAGGGCATCAGTTCCGTCAGGTCAGCTGTTTTATCAACAACAGGAAGCGACTTGATGAACTGGCTGAAAACAGTGTTCATCAATGCAACTGTCTCGAGAGGAGTGACACATTTTTTCTGCATTTCGATGAATCCGCGCATACATTCATCGATATGTTGCATTACCAAATTCAGAAAAAAACATGGATATTCATCAATGCGTTGAATAGGAAATATCTCAGAATTTAATACTAAATGGTAAACTTACAACATCTCATAGGCAAATGTTGTGTGTCTTTAGTTCATTGAAGAAATCTTGCTTCAGCTCTGTCACACAAAGTCCTACTACTTAGTGACTCGCATCCATGCGTTCTATATACTCGGCTGCTTTTGGCCACATTTTCAGTTTGTAGAGAACATGCTCGTCAATATTCGCCTTTCCGTATGGAATTATGGGAGCGACAAAAGAGGGCTAAACACTTTTTTCCAATGTTCCTTTTTACCTTTTTGCTGGTGGAAGCTTAGCCCCTTCATCTATTGCCTTGGGGCCAGTTGACTCTATAAGTGAAATCTGATGGCGGACATTTAAAATATTGAGAATACAAATTTTAATTGCACAAAAAGCTATTCTTACCGGGGCTCCGTGGCTTGTGTCTTCCCTATCTTTTCTTTCAGCTGCTGTAACTGGTCACCAAAGGATCTGACAACATCTTCCAGTGGTTGGCCATGCTCAATATCAGTCAGCCGCACGTTCAATCCAAGAAAACCTTCTTTTATTTGCCTGGTCATATGGAAGACCTGCTCGGTGTGGTATTCGACTACTGTCAGCTTTTCTAGTTGTTGCAAGACCTTCTCAGTTCCTACTGATTTACCTTGCGACGCCTTAGAATTAACCTTGATCATTCTTCGCTCTATCTCCAACCCATGTACAACAGACGGCTCCTGGACATGAGAAGTCCTACATGCCTCATTTTCCACAACATTGACGAACACGTGATGGGTGTCCATACCGTCATTTCCAGTCTCACCCGACGCAATCGCATTGTCGCCCAGATTAGTGGTCTGGTGCTGCGATTCATCAATCATGGGCGATGAACCGTTCATATCAGGCACAACATCTATGCGTGGATGAGGAGGTGATTGTACCTGTTCTACGGAATGTGAGTCGATGTTGGCATTACCCTCTATGCCAACATTTGGAATGTCATGCCTGGACTTGCGTCTGGCCAGGAGTCCGTTGACAAAATCTTGTAATGTTGGTGAAGGCAAAGCTTCCTCATTGCTATTTCCGCCCAGATTTTGCCCATCTTCATCATCCAATACGGGGGTCTGTGGTGAACCACTGTCAGTGGTGTTTCCCAGTGCCAATGAGCTGTTTTGCTGAAGACTGTCGCTGGCGGGAATGGTGTCCGAGTTGCTATTGGCAAAATAGTCTGCAACAGCCTCTTGAGCTGTAGCAATAAAGAAATTATTGACAACCTCTGACTGCCTAACAGTGTCATCAATGTCTTGTAATCGTGGTGCTCGATTGGTTGGCCAAGGAGTTGTCTTCCATCGGCACATAGGGAACCGCGTCGATCATGTTGGCCAAGCACGTTGCATATTTCCGTGCAATGCTTGGCAAGCATTCTTTAGCAAGGGTCTGTTTTGAAAATAACAGTGGATTACCCGACACTACATTGTAAATAAGCAATGTTACAGGGTATGGTACTTTCTTGAACCTCATGTTGTCATATTATTTTTAAACGAAGAGAAGTCCCTTTAGTGAGTCCAGAACTGTCTTGAAAGCACACTTTCCAATAGTTGTTGAAGCTGTCGAAATTTTCCACTAAGTTAAGTATCATTGTATTTATCTTCACACTTGTTCGACAGCCACGCTGATCGAGTACTCCTGCGACAAACACTACACTGGCCATTTTTAATCTTTCAACATTGACACCAGACGATGAGTTACATCCCATCTCGCTCAATTATCAATTGCATCCTGCAACGTAATCTTTTGCGTGTCTGGAATGTGCCTTCTAGCAAAAGCATGATTCTCCTCGACCTCTGGCTCGGCAGAGAATCTCACACCAGTAATCAAACAGAATTCCGTAGGCGAAAAGCGTATAGGCCTGGAATTGATAACCATCCAAAGTTCCTCTCTACAAAGTAGTGGATTTGAGCCTGCATCATGTACCAAATTAGCTGGTTCGACAGATAGAACCTATCTGCACATTCTATGAGCTGTCCAAACGGAGACCGTGCAACCAATTCTGCAATTTCTGCTGCGTTTAGCACGTCCTGTATAAGTTTGCTAACTCCCTTATAGTCGGCACATAAGGTTAATTTGCAGGGCAAAATATTGTCCTGTGGAAGCTGAGTGTCTAATAATGTCTGAAAATTAAAAACCGTGGTGTTAGTGAAAATATATAACAGTATGCAAGAGCAGTATGCAGAAAATTTGAACACCATTCATCCGCAACAGATTACATAAAATACCTAAATAAGAAATATGCACAGCGATATATTACGAATATACACAGAAATATAGAACAACATGCAAGAACATCTGAAGATCATTTATCTCTAACAGGCTGCATAATATTTCTACAAAAGAACTGTAGCCCACTTATAAAGGGGGAAATAAATGGCCAATCGACATTTTACTGTCTTAATGGAGAAGGCACAGTCAATTTAGACAGAAAAACGCGCCATATGCACGCTAAATGAAGCTTATTCAATAAACATTGTACAAACTGCTAAAACACAGACAATACCTCTAAACCAGTTTCCTCCATTGCAGTTTGTGTGATCGTTGGATATTCGTTGGAAAATACCGCACAGCAAATTTTGCTGACTTGAAACGGTACACTTTCCACAATTTCTAAATAGTATTAGATGAAAATAGCGGGCACCTGTGGACTGTATGACCAAGAAATAAATAGGATGCGATACTGGGATTTTTTAAATCAGGTAGAACGAAGGAGGATGAAATTTCTAATTATTTATTTCGCTGATAACCACTGTAATTGCCCAATGAATGGGCTGGGCCATCAATTGCCTAATAGACATAATTTCTTAGGGTACACGAGACAAAGGCAATCAATTGAAATTTCACAATGGGCTTGCCCAACGCTAAAAACATTTACATAATTAGTGACGGCCCTAATGAGAGGATTTTTTTGGTCCAAGACAATGCGAGAAAATCAATACACGAAAATCAATTAATTTCTTGTAAAATCGGTACGATATAAAATAACAATTTATGTTGCATAAGCAATAATAAAAGGATTAGCAAATATAACATAATGTCAAAATAATATTGAATTACATTATGCTGTATTATCGATCATTATATTATTGACTAAAATATTACAGTAAAATATCATATATTATTGTATGTTATAATTCATATATTAAACATATTATATATTATATATAACATACTATATTTCACCAAATAATTTATAACATAGTGATACTACTTAATCACATTAGGCTATACTGTAACGTATACTTATATCACATTATTGGCTAAGATATTACAGTAAAATATCATATATTATTGTCGTATATTAAACATATTATATATTATATATAACATATTATATTGCATCAAATAATTTATAACATAGTGATACTACTTATATCACATTAGGATATACTGTAACATAGTGATAATTATATGATATATTTTATATTAAATTATATTATATGGCACTACAATATTTAACTAGTTTTTGTAGTATATTTTGACTGTCACATCATTCTTTTTATTTTGTAATATAAAATTAATGCATGATTGAGCTCTTATAGAAACAATGATTAAAAACATATTATGCATTATAACTGTTATCCAGTCCACAGTCTTACAAAGATTAATAAGAATGTAATGAGATTCACCTATTTTCTCAATATATAAAACCTTATATTTACATTGGGAAAAACTAAAAACCTCGTGCATCACATTATTAAACCTAGAATAAATCGATAGTCATGCAATGTTGGTAGTAAGAATGGAGATATGTGATGCCACGGTCAGGCGAGTAATGGTGTGAAATATTGGTTATACGGGCAGTCATATAGTACACAGCCTGTAATTATTTCTACTAACTATCATTTGATAATGTGGGCAGCTTTCTTACAACCTTTCATAGAATAACGACTAACATCATGCCTAGGATTGTTGAGTAATCTAATACAGTCAAGGACAAAAATGATAGAATAACCACAATAGTATGTCAACACTTACTAACATGAATCAGAAATACCCATCGAAAAAATAGTACGGACATATGTTCAACGTTCTTCAACATCTCTATTCATTATATGGAGGCCAATGCCAATAACTAAAGTAGACAGACGCCGTCAAATATTTTCTGAATTCCCCTATCTGGCATGGTTTTATGCGAGATAAATTGTCGCTTGGGAACATCATGCCAAATGCATTCCGCAACATGTGGACGCCACATTCTCCGCTGCAGGGAACAGAAGGCAATTCGTTCAATTAAATAAAGAGGGCCATAACATATGCAAATCGATTAATTTGTATAACTCCACCTGTAACCCTGCTGCGAGATTCGCCTGTCACGCCTAAAGTCGAACTGGAAATTAGAATGTTCGATGCCCAGGTCTTGTAGCAACATCTTGGTTATAAGGATTGTGTTGCCCATTGCCCCACGTGTTGCTGTGAGGTTTGTGTCGGCTGATATTTCCGAATCCAGAATCACTAACGATCGTCTCCTAGGATAGATAGTGAGCAACACCCAATGATTGTTCTCACGTTCACAGGGACAACAATTCCCGACGCATTTTTCCAACTACACGATGGCCATCAGGCAGACTTTCCAAGAACAAATGGAATCACTTCCGCTAGATCAGCCGTTAACAACAGGAAGCGATTTCGCGAACTGCGCGAAAATTGTTTTCATGAATGCGACTGTCTTCAGAGGACTGGCGCACTTCAACTGCATTTCAATGAATCCGCACGTACATTCATCGACATGATGCGTTGCCAAATTAAGATAAAACAATGGATATTCATAAATGACTGCCACATATAAATTCAATGGGAAATATCTCATAATTTAATGCTCATACGTAAACTTACAACATCTCGGAGGCAAGTGCCGCGGGTCTTCAGCTCATTGAAGAATTCTTGCTTCAGCTATGTCCCACAAAGCCCTACTACGTAGTGATTTGGGTCCATGCGTTCTATGGACTAAGCTGCTCTTGGCCACATTTGCATCTTGCACAGTACGTGCTCGTCAATATTCGCCTTTCCGTATGGAATTCTGACAGCGCTAGAAGAGGGCTGAACACTTTTTCCCAATTGTTTTGGCATTTTCGCTGGTGGAAGTTCAGTCCCTTCGTCTATTGCCTTGCCTCCAATTAACTCTATAAGAGAAATATAATGTGAGACAATTAGAGAAATGAGGTTTCAAGTTGTAGCTGGAAGAAAATCTATTGTTACCACATTGTGTGCCTTGTATCTTCGCTATCTTTTCTGTCAGCTGCTTAACTGGTCACCAAAGGTTCTCAAAATATTTTCCAGTGGTTTAACATGCTCAATATCAGTAGTCTTACGTTCAAGTCGACAAAGCCTTCTTTTACTTGGCTGGTCATATGGGGGACCTGCTCTGTGTGGTGCTCGACTACAGTACTGAGCTTTTCCAATTGGTGAATCACCTTCTCAGTTCCTCTCGACCTACCATGCGATGACTTAGAATTATCCTTGCTTGTCTCTCGCTCCGTTTCCAACTAATATTCAACAAACGGCTCCTGAGCATGAGAAGTCCCACCTGCCTCATTTTCCACGACGTTGATGAACTCATCGTGGGTATCCATACAATCATTTCCAACAGGACACCACACAGTTACATTGTCGTTCACATCAGTTGGCTGGTGCTGCCTTTCGTCAATTACTGGGCATGAATCGTACATATCAGCCACAACATCTACATGTGTCTGAGGAGGTGATTGTATATGTTCTTCAGCATTGGCTTCGATGTTGGCATTATCCTCAATGCCAACATTTGGGCTCTGATGCATTCCCTTGCACCTCGCCCTGAGGCCATCGACGAAACTTTGTAATGTTGGAGAAGGTAAAACTCTATCATTGCTACTTCCGCCCAGAATTTGGCCCCCTTCATCGTCCAATACAGGCTGTGAACCATTGTTAGTGGTTCGTCCCAATGATGGCGACCTGTCATGCTGAAGGCCTTCGCTGTGGGGAATGGCATCGAAGTTGCTATTGTCATAATAGTACGCAACTACCTCTCGAGCTGTAGCAATAAAAATATTATTGACAACTGCTGACGACGTAACAGCATCGTCAACGTCTTGCAATCTCGGAGCTCGTTTTTGTAGGCCAAGCATTTGTGTTCCATTTGCACATACGGGGGATCGGCTCGACTATATCGTCCAAGTACGTTGCATATTTACTTGCAACACCTGACAACATTCATAACCTGTTTTGAAAAATAACAGTGGGTTACACGCCATTATAGTGTAAATATGCAAGGATACGGATCGTGCGTGTAGAGTTGTGCCAGATTACCTGAATAGGGTGCACGAAGCCACCCAAGCACAACGTCTGGTACCTTCTTGAACTGGTTGTTCTTTGAATGTTTTTAAACGAGGAGAGGTCCCTTTTCAATGATGTCAAAACTGTGTTGTAGGCATATTTTCCAAAAGGATAGTTGTTGAAGCTGTCAAATTTCTCCACTAAGTGAAGTATCATAGGGTTTATTTTCACATCCATTCGGAAGCCACATTGATCAGAACCCCAGCGACAAATACCACACTGGCCATTTTTAATCTTTCAACGTCGATGCAGACGATGAGGTACATCCCATTTCGCTCAACCTATCAATTGCGTCCTGCAGCGTAACCTTTTGTTTGTCTGGAAAGTGCCTTCTAGCAAACGCATTATCTTCGGCCACCTCTGGCTTGGCAGAAAACCTGAGACCAGTTATCAAACAGAATTCCGTACATGAAAAAATCGTATAGGCCTGGAATTGATAACCATCCACAACTCATTCCTCTGAAGTAGTGGAGTCTGAGCTTGTATCATGTACCAAATTAGCTGGCTCGACAGATAGAACCTTTCTGCACAGGCTATGAGATGTCCAAATGGAGAACGTGCAACCATTTCTGCAATTTCTGCTGCGTTTAGCACGTCCGTATAAGTTTGCTGACCCCCTTATAGTCAGCACATAACATCAATTTGTGGGGCAGAACATTATTTTGTGGAAGCTGAGTGTCTAACAACATCTGAAAATGAAAAGGCCATGATGTTACACAAAATATAGAACAATATGCAATAACAGCGTGCAACAACATCTGAAGAATGTCCATCTCCAACAGACTGCATAAAAAATATACGCAGAAATATTCACGAATATACACAGAAATATAGAAAAATATGCAAGAACATCTAAAGATCATTTATCTCAACCATATTGCATAGTATATCCACAACGAATTGCAGTCCACTTGTAAGAGAGGAAAACAATGGTCTTTCGACAGTTGACTACCTTAATGGAAAAGACACAGTCCGTTCAGCCAGTAAAACTTGAAATATACAGACTAAACGAAGCCCACTCAGTAATCGTTGTACAAACCACTAAAACACTGACAATACCTCTGTGTCTGTTCCCGCCATTACCAGTTTGTTTGATCACTGTATACTGGTTGGAAAATACCGCCTAGGCAAATTTTTTGCAGGCTTCAACTAGTCAACCTACAACAACTTCAAAGTATTACTCGATGGAATAGCTGTCACTACGACTGTATGACCAAGGAATAAACAGCGGGCGAATCTGGGAATTTTGAAAGTGAAGGACTTCTCTAATTTTTTACTTCGCTGACGAACACTGTAATTTTCCAATGAATGGGCTGGGCCGTCAATTACAGAAGTTATAATTATTTTGGGAACAATGCCACAAAGCCAATCAATTGAAATTTGGAAATGGTTTGTGCCAACAATTAAAAAATGCACAAAATTGGTAAGGTCCAATGTAAGGAAACAATACACGAAAATGAATTTATTTTGTTGTAAGCATGAGTACGATAGAAAATGGGCCTACCGACATTTTTAGTCCCCGACTAAATGCGATGTATAAAGATGTTTATGCGCGTTTAAGTTGAAGAAGAAGATATGTTATGAGATTTTACTTTGAGTCTAATGACACCATGTGCTCTCAAGTGTCACCTCCGAACACGGGGTCCTGAAATGGCCATGCCCCAAACATCGGGGACTAAAAGTGTCGTTCTCCCATAGGAAATGCATAACAATTTATGTTGCATAAGCAAAAATAAAAATAATTACAAAATATAACATGCGATGTGTCAAACAGATACAAAAAATGTAGCATGGTATATTATATTATTACATACATATGGAATTATACTATATTACATATATATATATATATATTACGATATCATATTTCGTTATGTTGTATTAGTGCACAGTCATTCTGACAGTCACACAATTTCAATATTCTCAATGGTAAGACCATGCAGTGTTTCGTAGTTTTCGAAAATTTTGGAGAATGTAAAAACTAAATCTAATGTCATGATTCCATGGTCTTAGATGGAAGATTCAAAGCTTATTATATAAAGAGGAATGTCTTTCACATATTTAGTCGTCATGCAAACTAAGCCACATGCTCTATAAGCAGTTCCATACAAATGAACTATTCAAAACTCATCTCCGTCTTGTTACTAACACACCCGCCACCAGCACCCTTTTGCCCGCCGATGTCCCTGTCGCCTGCTTGAACCGAAGTAGCCAATTCCGAACAAAACCTATCAGGGGATCGACATCCTTTTCCACATCCGTGGGTGCAGAATTTTCACCAATCCCGCTAGGCGTCTGCAGATGCGTGTATCCATGGCCACTACCATTAACACTGTCAACTTCATCAAGAGCGCCTGTCACGATTGCCCTATTACCACCGAGAGCATTGTCCTAACAAATCACCGCACAAACAACACAGGTTATCACACACGATTCGGAGGCTTAGTGTAAAAATCAAGTACCTTTGAACCATCCACGAAGATTTCGCCCGACTCCTGACCGGTCTACTCCAACATACGGGACACTGCAAAACTTCAAAACATGCTGCAAAAAAATCAAAAGGCTTAACCTTTATGTAGAACTTAAAGGTTCTTCCAACCAACCTTGATATGCAATCAGGTATTTGCGCCCCCCCCCCCCCCCCATCCTGTCCAACACCAGGGTCTACAACCTGAAATTCATTGCCACTGTAAGAAACATGTTTCAACACAATTAATATACACATCTCATACCAGGGCGCGATGAATCTCCTCAGATGTAGTGTTTGTACACTTTCTTGCAGGTCCATCGAATATAATGAATGTAGCTGTATCAACGTCGTCAGGGACCATGCACTCAATTCGAAATCTACAATAAAACATGTAAAACAATTGATAATAAATGTATTGACAAACAAATCAATAAGGAGACATGCACCAAGCGTAGAATACCGTAGACTGCCGACAGCTCTCACATCAGAGCACCTATTACATATCATCAAAGCCGCACCCGTTTTCTCCACCTTAGTTGAACACTTTGAACATGAGATATAATGCCACCCATTTCTTGTTAGGATCTCAGTTATTCTAGCCACACAAATAAGATCCTTGACCTGCAAATCAACTATCACCAATCAGTTACCAATTACTCTCTGTACCCACAGCAAAACAGGTGAGACCATACCTGTTCATCTTTCTTATGCAAAATCATAGATATCAGCAATACGACACGGCTGCATAGCAGGGATTTTTGTGCCAAGGGACAGTGCGACTGGCCGGTCTAAAACGTTCATGCTGCAATTGGCAAATAACGACATCAGGAAACTATATTAACTACAACGGAAATAAGTTCTTCACCAAGAGAATCACCTCTTGCGGAATTGCCAGACTTCATCAACCTCATGGTCAACATACAATTTCGATGCGGATGTGGTATTCAAATAAAGGGTTTCTGCAGGAACATTTTACATGAAGATAGAAAAGATACACTTAAAAATAAACAAAACACTTACGACCAAAGAATTTTGGGTTAACACTTGTCACAATAACAACTACTTGTTTCCCAATTCTCGACCGAACAGCCTCGCAAAATTCATCGGCCTTGTCGGACCAAACAGTAATAGTGGCGTTAAGATAACTGCAACATTGTGAATAATACGAAGTTACGCATGGAAATTGTCAAATACTCAAATTATCAACCAACTGGAACAACCAAATATGAAACAGTCAAACAGCAATTACCCCTTGAAGAAAATCCTCAATTCTGCACGCTTTGCACCACCATTGTCACCAACATCCGGTTCTACTACTTGAGATAATAACCCAATAACATCTATACGTGGGAGCAAACAAATAAGTACGGAACACGGCAAAATCACACAGCAAGAAAACTGCAAGACTGTGGAGTAAACATATGCGTGTGAAAATGCAAGGAAATTAAATTAGATGACTGTCAATGAACACCATCGTTGTAAACACGTATGGATGTAAATCTATACAGCAACAAAAAATGGATGACTGTACAACAGAGACAACACAATAAAATATCATAGTAAACACGCCTGGATGTAAATCTATATAGCATCAAAAAATGAAAGACTGTACAACACAATCAACATAGTAAAATATAATCGTGCACGCAACACAACAGAATACCAGGTAATTCCTTATTGCGGTTGGCGAACTGCATCAAAACCTCATAAGACATAAATCTAAATTTGTCGACGCCTATTGAGTGTGACTTGTCATCCACCTCATCCACGACAGTACGATCAGTGAATCTCACCATAGACTCAAGATCAGTCATACGATAGCTCATAGGAGAATCAACAATCTCAAAGTAAGTTATTGAATAAACATGGCCATCCTTAAGCTTAGATGCAAATCGTTCAGCCCTTTGGACATGGATAGACGCCTGGGTCACAGTATCCTACCAACCCAAAAAGATGAAATAAATGATAACAAATCAAACATACAATATACAACAAATAGAAACAACACAGCAAACATATTGAACAATTACACTCTCATCCAACAACAGCATATCTAGGCTCATGGGCTCTCCATTCTTCTTAATGTTTCTTGCCGTCCATGAACGGAGAACGCGTACCACAATAGTTCCACATTTGGTTCTAGCCTTTAATTCACCTCAGAATGTTTCGTTGCAAGACCCATTTTACAGAAATCACAGTTCAATAAACTCAACACGTCAGACAGACCATTATATAGTCCAGTTTAATGTGTCCATTACTATCCCTGATTTTCATTCAAGTCGTCCGTGAATTTCAAGAGTCTTGCAATATCAATGAATAAGACATCGTATGTAATGTCTTTATGGATAATTTATTCCATAATTCCATCGTCTGTTTCTATTATTGCTGGAGTTGAACAAGTAATGACTACATACAACGCATCTATCAATCACATGACCGTACACATGTCAGGCCATTAAAAGAATAAATGTATGAATCTACGCCTCCAAAATAGTAACAATGTATTTTATAGTATGTTTATTTGGGCCTCTACTTATTGAGGCCGCCGAAGATGAAAAAATGGCCTTAGTATATGTATGACAGTTGTTAAGTTACAATGGAGGCCGAAAACATAAATAGGAATACCATTTTCTAACGATGTCATTTGTATTCCTTTTTTTCTCTTTTTTGTGTTGAGCTCTTGGGATTATTTATTATGACAACTGGTATGATTGGATAAAAGAGAGTTCATGCATCAAATTTTATTCCATAAATCCCAGCAACAATTGCGCGGCAATTAAGCATCCAACTACTTAATGATGATATTGATGACTTCTTGTGCAAAAACTAATATACACACACACACGCACGCAGCAATCACAATAATTCCAATATTAATAAGGAAAGAAAATGGCAAGAAGCACTAATCATAGCTCCAACATCAATCAGTCAACCAAATATGCCAATAGATCCCATGCCGGCGGCTAAGGCGGTGCAACCAGCTATCGCCTCAGGTGCATCGCCGTGGGCAACAAATTTGACATTTAGCTCGTCTGTTGCCCCTCCGAGCGAACGGAGAACTCCATCAAGAACCACTGGAACTCCACCCTAAAGCGGTGGCGCTCCACCGTGCCCGACAGCGGAGGCAGTATATGATATGGATATAAAGAGGCATATGGAAGAGCAGCAGCAACAGCAACAACAACAACAACAACAACAACAACAGAAGCCAAAGCTGACGGCGGCGGACGAGGTGGTGCTTGGGACGGAGCCGAGGAAGGCGGCGCGTGTGAGGGATGAATTGGAAACTGGAAAGTGAATAAATTGAAGGCTTTATATTATTCATCTACCCCCATTCCATTGGGCAACGGATTTGCCGACATTTAGCTCGTCTGTTGCCCCTCCGAGGGAACGGATAACTCCATCAAGAACCACTGGAACTCCACACTAAAGCGGCGGCACT
Source organism: Craterostigma plantagineum (assembly GCA_027422505.1). Classification (NCBI taxonomy): domain Eukaryota; kingdom Viridiplantae; phylum Streptophyta; class Magnoliopsida; order Lamiales; family Linderniaceae; genus Craterostigma; species Craterostigma plantagineum. Next base: position 24,454,715 of record JAPQWV010000003.1, on the reverse strand, counting down.
CCGCCGTACCCGACGGCGGAGGCAGCATATGATATGGATATGCAGATGCATATGGAAGAGCAGCAGCAACAGCAACAACAACAGTAGAAGCCAAAGCTGACGGCGACGGACGAGGTGGTGCTTGGGACGGAGCCGAGGAAGGCGGCGCGTGTGAGATTGGAAAGTGAACAAATTGAAGGCTTATTATTCATATACACATTCCATTAGGCGCGTGTGAGAGCAGTATTTGAATGGATGGGATCGTAGTTATTTTGATTGGTACAAGAAACGGAAGTAAAATAATTTATTATGTTTACCTCTTTGGAGTATATAATACAAAAAAACTTATGGAAACGAGTTGGATGATTTGGTAAAGAAATAATAGTTACTAATAATATACCATAACGGGAAAGCACGACAAATAATTAGTTATACGACGGCGGGATCAACTTATTGCTAACAACTGGAATGGACGTCGTTTTACAGTTATTTGGTTTGGCAGATCATAATGATTTGTTCTTATTATCATAATTTATATGAAATAAAATCGCTGTCCGAAAAACATCGAGACACACCTACCGCTTAAAAGGATCATAAGCGTCAAGCGATTTCAATTTATGAGCATTGAATTGTTACCCTTTTAAACGCTTATGCGCTCATTTAAGGACCTCAGTTTGGTTTATCATGACGTTCACTCGTTTGATTCTAAATGAAATACACTATAAAATATAGTTTTACTATATTTTTCTTCATTTCGTCTCTTTCAGCAACTCATATTTTATCAGAACCAAGTCCTTTGGGGCCAACCTCATCCAAGAAAACCCACAGTGCTCAAGCGAAAACACAAAGCCAACCATAATCCCTCAAACTCACAATCGAAATAGCTTAAATTCCGGAAAAAAATAACAAAAACGAAAAACCCGTAGCTAGAACAAGGCAATCGATCGATTCAATTTCAGTGCGGCCTATAATACCCATAAACGCTGTAGAAAGTCTGCGCCATCGTCAAGGCCAGCAACACAACGGCCGCCAAGAACGAAACAATCGACCAAGGATTGTTGAAGTACTTGTGCGTCAGCGTCGCCCTCCACGCATTCCACCTATGCTCGTAATACCTATTCACCCTTTCGGACAACTTCGACAGCGAGCTGTCGTTGATGTCGAAGACGACCTCCTGGCAGAGCTTGTTGAACATATCCGCCACCTCAGCGTCGCTCCCGAGCCAATTCTCGACGATCCCGCAGTAGTGAAGGTAGCTCACGTCGGCCGGCGAGTCGATCAAATTGTCCATGAATATTACGTACGACGTTATGTCGTTCGAGCAGTCGAGGTGGCACTGCTCGAACGCGATGAGGTTCAAGAAGAGCGACCTCGTGCCGTCGTGGATGAGCAGCCTCGGGATTTTGAGGACACCGTTTTCGAACTTTATGTCCCAAAATCGGTCGGTTTTTCTCTTCTTGAATTTGATTCCCGCGTCCTTCAGCTCGGTCACGCAGTGGATGAGCTGTTGCCTGCGCTTGTCGGCGACCATTTTTGTCTGGGACCAGCGCTTGATCCATACCCGCGGGGCGGGTTTGGGCCCGACCTGGATTGCCAGGAGGCTCCTACGGAAGACTTCGAGGAAGTGAAGGCCGCCCTGCTCGGTTAGGGGGTCGAATGTTGGGGTTCCTCTCGTGAGGGGCGAAGAAGAAGAAGGGTTTAGTACTAACTTGTCGCAGTCGCTCTTGGTTAGGGGCTCGTCGTTGGGCATCAGCGGGTCGAAGAACCTTATCGCCATCCTCGCCACCTTGTCGGAGAAAATATATATATTATTAAAAAAAAATTGATTCTCCAAATCGTTAAACATACTAATTTCAAAGCTCGAGAATAATAATATATTTGGTGGCTTCGTCCCGTGAGCTGGGAGTATGACATTTTCATGACGCCAAACTTGGAAAGTGACATTTTAAAGACTGACAGCTTTCGAAATTGAAGCAATTTTAGGACATGAAGCGTATGAAGCCTAAATTTTTAGCAGAACCTTCGGCACGTGATCCGCACGTGTGATAAGTCCCGCGTGACAATTTCATGGGCACAGCTTAATAAGATACCCATGATTTAAGGACGCCGTTAACTTTTAAAAGATCGGAACAATCTAGGGCCACAATGAAGAGCATTCGACACATTGTGACCTTAAATTGCTTCGATTTTGAAAGTTACATGCGTCCTCAAATTGAAACTCCCTAAGTTGACTCGAGACAAAAAAGAAATAGTTAACCATGGTCAGTATAGAACTTCTAACAATGAAGTGATCATTCAACAACAGAGTAAAGAACAGACCTCGCCTTTCAGCTCGGGATTCCCCGACTGAATGCCGTGCAGCCTATCCAACACAAAGAGCGGGATTTGATTCTCGAGCATGATCATATCCCTCTGAATCGAATGCATCGTCCCCCTCATCGCAAACACGGGATCGTTCCTCGGGTATCCAAGCTGCGCAAATCCCTCGATCGCCCCTCGAAACAGCTCGAGGGCGAAGCAAGAATCCAACACCATCATCTCCACGAAATCGTTGCTTCCCATGCAAATCGGCCCCTCGTAGCACCACCTCGCCCTCTCCTCGAGTTCCTTGACCGCCTCTAAGTAGGCTTCGATCCCTTGGTTGGTTCGCCGGAGAATTCGGTGTAGGGCCCGCCATTTGTGGCGGTCCATGGCCCTCAGCCTCTTCTTGCCGTGGTGGTAGGGCCCGAACGACACCGTTTGGGGAATGTAGGCCTTGTCGTCGCCGTCCCTGAGGCTCTGGGGGACTCTGTAGATGGAGAGCTTGGCCCACGAGCCGGCGGCGTCGTCGTCCTGGGCTTGGGATATCTTCTCTTTGATGCTTATGAGCCATTCGTCGGGCTCGGCGGTGGTGGCTCGAGGAGGGGCGGTGGTGGTCGGCGGAGGCTGATTTCTTGGGCTGGGTTCGAGGACATCTGGCCTTTGGCCGCCGGCGTCTACGGTTTGGTTGAGCTTTAAGGCGATGAGGTACCAGCTTAGGAGTTCTTTGTTGAAGACTGCGACCATTTTTTATTTGTTTTCTTGAGCTTCTTGGCTTCGATTCCTGGAATTAAAGATGATTGGTTTGGAAATTGCTTCCATGTTTAAAATAGTGGGTAGACAGTGATTGTTAGAAGGGAAGAGTTCTGTTCAGGTCCTCCTAAAGTTTTCATTTACTTGTCAGACCCTGTCAGAAAATGAATAAGTTTAAGAGACCCACTTTTTTTAAAAATCTGAGTAAAGGACCCAAAAATAGAATTTGACGAAAATACCCTTGGCTCTTTTTTTCCCAACGAAAGTCACGACATGCTTTTTTGGTCTTATATGAAGCGTCACTTTTACTTCATTATATGTTATACAGTTACAACATAGTGTTACTATACAAAACAGATATGTTATTTTTCAACAACATTGTGTTACTTTGCTACTGCAAAACGTTATCAACAGAATTTTTTTGAACTAATTTTTCTTACACTGAATCGAGCACAAAAAAATTCGATTGACCAATCCAACCGATTCGACATGTCATGTTGGATTCATTATGATATTGATGATGCACTAGGTAGAATTTGCTTGTCTAATTAGGGTGCAAATTCGAAAAAATAATGGTAAAACGAATCTAGATGTCGACATAAATTGCAAGTAATCGGTATAAATTCGAGGTACCCATGAGAAATCGAGGTCTATTTTACCTTATTGAGTTAATAACGCCGAGATTTATGTAGTTTTCATCCGTTTTTAGTGTCGTTGTGACTTTTGTTATATTTCCCCCGATCCATTGGTGACTACAGAATGTGTTATTTACGACACACATAGCGTTATTACCTTTCAGCGACGTGTTACTTCTTAGTCAACATTTGTTATTAACCATAAGATATTTGTTATTTTTTGCTATGTTATAAGTATTCTTTTTACACGATTTAGGAAAAACATAATATCCGTTTCTTGCAACTAATCGATATAATTCGAGGTACCCATGAGAAATTGAGGTCTATTTGACCTTATTGAGTCAATGACGACGTGATTAATGCACTTTTCATCTTGTTTTTAGTGTCGTTTGTGATTTTTGTTTTATTCCTTTCGATCCATTTTGTATACAGACTGTGTTATTTACGACAAACAATGTGTTATTAGCTTTCAGAGACGTGTTACTTCTAAGTCAAAATTCGTTATTAACAATAAGACATTTGTTATTTTTGCTATGTTATAAGTATTTCTTTTTACACGATTTATGAAAAATATAATATCCATTTCTTGCAACCAATCGGTATAAATTCGAGGTACCCATGAGAAATTGAGGTCTATTTTACCTTATTGAGTTAATAACGCCGAGATTTATGCATTTTCATCCATTTTTAGTGTCGTTTGTGATTTTCGTTATATTCCTCCCGATCCATTGCTTGTATACAGAATGTGTTATTTTCGACAGATAATGTGTTATTACCTTTCAGCGACGTGTTACTACTAAGTCAGCATTTGTTATTAACCATAAGACATTTGTTATTTTTTGCTATGTTATAAGTATTTCGTTTTTACACGATTTAGGGAAAATATAATATCCGTTTCTTGCAACTAATCGGTATAAATTCGAGGTACCCATGAGAAATTGAGGTCTATTTTACCTTATTGAGTTAATAACGCCGAGATTTATGCATTTTCATCCATTTTTAGTGTCGTTTGTGATTTTCGTTATATTCCTCCCGATCCATTGCTTGTATACAGAATGTGTTATTTTCGACAGATAATGCATTATTACCCTTCAGCGACGTGTTACTACTAAGTCAGCATTTGTTATTAACCATAAGACATTTGTTATTTTTTGCTATGTTATAAGTATTTCATTTTTACACGATTTAGGGAAAATATAATATCCGTTTCTTGCAACTAATCGGTATAAATTCGAGGTACCCATGAGAAATTGAGGTCTATTTTACCTTATTGAGTTAATAACGCCGAGATTTATGCACTTTTCATCCGTTTTTAGTGTCGTTTGTGATTTTCGTTATTTCCTCCCGATCCATTGCTTGTATACAGAATGTGTTATTTTCGACAGATAATGCGTTATTACCTTTCAGCGACGTGTTACTACTAAGTCAGCATTTGTTCTTAACCATAAGACATTTGTTATTTTTTGTTATGTTATAAGTATTTCGTTTTTACACGATTTAAGGAAAATATAATATCCGTTTCTTGCAACTAATCGGTATAAATTCGAGGTACCCATGAGAAATTGAGGTCTATTTTACCTTATTGAGTCAATAACGCGGAGATTTATGCAGTTTTCATCTGTTTTTTAGTGTCGTTTGTGATTTTCGTTTTATTATTTTCGGAAAAAGCATAAAGTGATACCCGTAAGTTTGTATCTGTTATTAGAAGGAACACTTGTGTTTATAGTTTAGGCAGGAATCTTAATTTTTCAGCGTACTGTTGGGAGGGAATTTCAGGGGACTATTGGCGGGAATATCAATTTTTTGCTTAAAGGGTCCAAAATATAATGTGTTACAGTTATGAAGTAAAGCGTTACCAATTTGAGTTTTCAGAATAGGGTTTCTATGTTTAGTGTTTATAGTTCTAAATTAGGGTTTGGGGTTCGGGGTTTGGGGGTTCGAGGTTTGAGGTTTTGGGGTTCGGGTTTTGGGTTTAGGCTTTAGGGTTATGTTTTATAAATGTTGCTTGTGATGTAATGTCGAACTTAGAGCTGTTTCGTGATATAATTTTTAATGTTACATTTGACATTATGAGTATACTTTATGTTTGCAACGAAGGGGACCTTGGTTACATGACAAACAACCAAAACACTGGACCATTTAACCTCAACGTCAATAAAATTTGATTTGTCAGTGAGTTCTTTGGTTTAAATTCATCAAATTATATATTTTCATTTATGAAAATCTTACACCTTCTGGAATAAGTGCATCAACGATCGAAATTTATCGAATTGGTGAAGTGTTATTGACAACAATATAATCCGTTATCAGTCCACTATTTTGTGTTATAACGTAAATGTTTCTTGATTTCGCTAACATAAGGAAGAGGTATTTTATTCTGAAAATGTGTTAATACATAACGGGTCAATCATGATGGTATTCACTGACCACACAGAACCATCCAGATGCATCACGAAGCTTCTAGAAAATTCCGAACTATGTGTTATCAGCATAGATCAATCCGTCATGACAATATGTCCATATGTTATCAGTTATCATCTTTGTGTTATAACGTAAGTTTTTGTTTGTTAATCATAGTTTTCACTAATAACACACAAACTTTAACACTGGCATTAAATTAACTAAGATGCACGATCAAATTGACTTTATTTACACCACGGCTCAACATTAACATCGTGATTTTTAGTCGATTGGGCCAATAACACCGACATTTATGTGGTTTTTAGCGTATTGAGAATAGGGTAAATCGAATCTAGATTTCGACATAAATTGCAAGTAATCGGTATAAATTCGACGTACCCATGAGAAATTGAGGTCTATTTTACCTTATTGAGTCAATAACGATGAGATTTATGCACTTTTCATCTGTTTTTTAGTGTCGTTTGTGATTTTCGTTCTTTTTGCCCCGATCCATTAGTTGTATACAGAATGTGTTATTTACGACAAACAAGGCGTTATTACCTTTCAGCGACGTGTTACTTCTAAGTCAACATTTGTTATTAACCATAAGACATTTGTTAATTTTTGCTATGTTATAAGTATTTTTTTTACACGATTTAGGGAATATCCGTTTCTTGCAACTAATCGGTATAAATTCGAGGTACCCATAAGAAATTGAGGTCTATTTTACCTTGTTGAGTCAATAACGACGAGATTTATGCAGTTTTAATCTGTTTTTAGTGTCGTTTGTGATTTTCGTTCTTTTTCCAAGATCCATTGGTTGTATGCAGAATGTGTTATTTACGACAAACAAGGCGTTATTACCTTTCAGCGACGTGTTACTTCTAAGTCAACACTTGTTATTAACCATAAGACATTTGTTTTGTCTTTGCTATGTTATAAGTATTTCTTTTTTACATGATTTAGGGAAAATATAATATCCGTTTCTTGCAAGTAATCTATACAAATTCGAGGTACCCATGAGAAATTGAGGTCTATGTTATATTATTGAGTCAATAACGACGTGATTAATGCAGTTTTCATTTGTTTTTTAGTGTCGTTTGTGATTTTCGTTCTTTTTCTCCCGATTCATTGGTTGAATGTGTTATTTATGATAAACAAAGTGTTATTACCTTTCAGCGACGTGTTACTTCTAAGTTAACATTTGTTATTAACCATAAGACATTTGTTATTTTTTGCTATGTTATCAGTATTTCTTTTTTACACGATTTGGGGAAAATACAATATCCGTTTCTTGCAACTAATCGGTATAAATTCGAGGTACCCATGAGAAATTGAGGACGAAATCGAGGTATATCCGCTTTCACCTTGTCCGGCCGTTGAAGTCATTATTGAATCGGTTTCTGAATGAAATTTTCGATTTGGGGGTGGAAGCACGAAATCATTCGATACGTAAAAAATTCGTCTTTATTAGTAAGACCCATCTGAAATTGAGGACGAAAAAACTTTATTCATTCACAAACGTCGAAATTTTCACGGATTTCAGCTGATTTTTTGTGTCGTCGGTGGTTGTCGATCAATCGACTGCCCCTTCCTTGTATGTTGAATTTGTTATTTGAGAGAAATGTCTCGTTATATGGTTTTGCTTATTTGTTACTTTTTGACATATTTATGTTATTTCCTGTCTATTAAGTAGTACGAGTTAGTCAGTTTGTGTTACCTAACATACTAGTTCATTCGCAGACGTTTCTCGATCCCGTCAAAATTCTTCGCCATCCCATGATTAACATCGTAACATGGAAGATGTGGTATTTTTACGATTTTACTCGCGGTTTTATGCGATTTACTCACGATGGTATCAGCAATAGCGGTTTATGCGATTTTACTCACGGTCCCTTGCTTGTGTACAGGTTGTGTTATTAACAATATATTAATCGTTATGTCTAATGGAAAATGTGGTACTGTTGGTTAACGATTTGTTACTAACTGAAAGTGATATGTCATATATTTGTAGAATGTGTTACACAGGAATCGTGTTAATTGCCTTGTGTCAAAATTCTTAATTTTCCATGATTAACATCACTAACTCACATCAGTTATTAAGATCCGTGATGAAATTGAGTCCAATTACATCATTCGACTATTAAAATCCAAAATTTCGTATCAAAGAGATTATAGATTGTGTTTGAAGCATATAATCTTTAATAATTTTCTTAATTACTACGACCCATGAGAAATTGAGATCGATTTAATTGTAGTGTGTTCACTAAGGTCGAGATTTTAGGCGGAAATCGAGCTTGAAAATTAGATCGGTCATGAATCTTGAAGATTTTAGGTGTTTCGATCGATTGTTGAAGACAATGGCATATCAGCGTAATTGTGGCGTACCTAGGAGGGTGAAAATGTCATTTTGCATCTAAATGACTTTTTTCTCTAACATTTACAAACAGTTGGTCCTTATCAGCGAACCAAACCTAAATAGGGCCTGAACCCAAGTTAAAACTATAAATAGGGTCTGACACGTAATTAACCCTTGTTAGAATTTAATAAAAAGTTACGGAATGGTCAAGTCAACTGAGTAATCTATATGTAATATACGAAAAGGGCATTTAATGTCCATAAAGGTTCTTCTGGTGCAAGGCCGATATAGAGAGAAACACGATCGATGGATGAGATCTGAAGTTTTTTTTTTCCTTTTGCAAGTCGCTTTATTTATTACAAAAATCTTAATTCATAGCTACTATGATGAGACTAGAATAGAATTAACGATCACATTTTTTTATGGTATTGGTTTATGATTGCGGGGGATGAGATTCATCTTGCATTAGCTGGAGAAAGAGTGGAAACTAACTATATATCTTAATTCTTATATAGGCTGTCATGCGTCGTTCATCCCAATCACTAAGTCCCCATTACAGAAAACTCCATATGCCTAACATATGACCAAATCTTTCATGGAATTTTATTATTATTATTATTATTATTATTATTATAATTATTATTATTATTCTGTCATTAGATTTTACAATGGTTCTTGAAAAGGTTTAGAATAGCAATGTAAGTTCTGAATATGGGCCGGGTCATTAAAACTGGCCCAATATTCTATATATTGGCCCATAAGTGCAATGCTCAGTTTGCCAATTAATTGAGGACGGATAAATACTATTCAAAGTTATTAAGATCGGAATATGTTTGTGATGGTCAGCCAGCGTTCTAACTTATGGTTTAGGGTGTTCATCGGTCGGTTCGACTCGGTTTCTTCAAATTCGGTTCGGTTTTTCGGTTTTCGATTTTACGTATGCTTAATCCGATATTCAAATCGTTTTAACTTGGTTCGGTTCAGTTTTTTATAATTCGGTTCGGTTTTTTCGGTTCGGTTTTTCGGTTAGGAATTTAAATCAACAAAAAAAATATTATGAGCTGAAAATACATAAACAATTGGTTTTTAAAAAACAAACAAGATTTATAGAACGTGATATTTAGCAAAATAATTCAAAAGTTCGAAAAAAAACAACATGAAAATGGAACAAAATTTAACAAAAATATAAAAACATTCATCTGAAGATAATATAAATTATGTGAGAGAAAAATAGTATGTGATGGTGAGGGAAACATTCACCTAAAAATGGAAAAAAAAAAAAGTATACCAATGAAATTACATTTTTATGTTGTTTACGTTATGAGAGAAAAAAAAATGATTTTTGATATTTTTCTATTTTGAATGTAGTATGATAATTTCAGTTAAGTTTTTTCGGTTTTTTTGGTTTTACGTATGCTTAATCCGATATCCGAACATTTTATTTTTGTTCGGTTCGGTTTTAACAATTCGTTTCGATTTTTTTTCTGTTCCGGTCTTTTCTGTTCCGGTCTTTTCGGTTCGGTCCTTTACGGTTCGGTCGGTTTTTTCGGTTTTCCGGTTAATTTGAACACCCCTATCTCCGTCCAGTAGGGCTGAGCAAAAATATCCAAAACCGAATTCCGATCTGATATCCGGTTTTCAAAACCCGAACATCTGGATATCCGGTTTTAAAAACCGGATCGGATATCCGATCCGATTTATTTTAAAATAAATCGGATCGGCTACGGATAGTGGTTTGTCTAAAATCCGGATATCCGGTTTTATATTTAAAAAATAACAAGAAAAAAAATAGCCCAAAATGAAAAATGAAGGTCAAAAAGGAAAAAAAAAATCCTATAGAAATATTTATATTATTTTATTACATAATTTTGAATCATGAATTCACATATTATGTGAATTACTATGTGTAGAAATTTTTACATGAAAAAATAAATTTTTTATTTTGATAAGAAATAAAAAAAATGATTTTGAACAGAATATATTTTGAATCATGAATTCACATATTGTTTATTATTTATTATGTAATTTTGAATCACGAATTCACAGATTGTGTTAATTATTATGTGTAGTAACTTTTATATGAAAAAAATATTTTTATTTTGATAAGAAATAAAAAATTGATTTTGTAAAGAAAATATGAAAAATTATACTATAAATTTAAAAACCGGATGCGGATATCCGATTTAATATCCGAATAAAGCGGATATCCGATTTTCGGATATCCGATTAAAACCGGACCGGATACGGATCATTTTTTGATATCCGAAAATCTGGATAAGGAATTTCGTATATCCGAAAATCCGGATATCCGGTTTTGCTGCGACCAGACAATAGCGTCTTATATAGTGCAATCGCCCCAAATAAAATATACAATCACTCCTACAACGCCACGTCAGCACTTCCTTACAAAATGAAGTCGGTATCTAATAATCTAAACTCAGAATAGTAATCAGAATTACATCCGAGCACTTTGATTGGATGGGGGACGCCGTTGCACACGTATCAGAACAGGAAAGAGCCCATCGAACTTTTATCTATATAGATTCCAATAGTATTTGACTATATGGCCACTTGCCTATATAAATAGGTTAATTGTTTTTTATGTATGATATGGGGCTCTCCCAATCAACGAAATTTGTATTTGTGGGGAAATTTATATAGCCGGAGAATCGATAAAGTTACGTACGTAAGGTGCTTATTTGTAAAGGAATTGAAAGGGACGTGTTTGGGATGTATTTAAGACATTGGGGGATTTGTTTGGAGCATTGGGGACCTGTTGGGATGTATTTGGGATGTGTTGGGATGTTAGGGACCTGTTTGAACGTGTTTGGGATGTTGGGGACGTGCTGGGACATGTTTGTTTGCAAAAAGCATAAAAGGGGACATAAAACAGAAAGAACACAAGATGTACGTGGTTCGGATCTTTGCAGATCCTACGTCCACGGGCGCTCTGAAACTGGTTTTCACTATACTTAGAAGATTTACACGCTCATAACTCACTTTCGCTCATACATGTTGAAAGGTCTATTGGAAATGACTTATTACAGTGAGAAAGAAGGTGTTTTTCATGTGTGGAAAGATGTTAGAATGAGAATGGCCTCGTGAAAATGGTGAAGTCCCCTTTATATAGGAGGCTCTTGGGTATTGTCTGAAGGTACGTCCCTGGCTCCTGGATATTGCCCAGATTCCTGCTGATATGACATTCTGGGACACTGTGATGCTACAGAATGGCAGGCCGTCTGTCAGATGTCACTGTAGCGTATTGAAGAAGCTTTGTTTCTCTCGGGGCACTACCAGCTGGCGTCGGAGGTCCTTGCAGTTCCTATTATGTTAGTTCCGTAGGTCTCTTGGAGGTCCCTAAAGCCCTGATTTCCTGTTGTTAGCTCACTAAAATGTGTTGGAGGTCCCTAAAACCTGTCGGATGTCCCTAAAGGCCTCCCTTTATAATCTAACCTTATATTTTTCTAGGAAACTCTTAAGTTCACTTAATAATTATCATAAGCTAATTATTTCCTTAATTCTCAATATTTCGCCTGCCTAATTTATGCCCGCATCTATGTAATATGTGAGGATTTATCCATCTGTGTAACTATTCAATGGTCTCAATCTCGGTACAATTGTCTTGGTAGTTAGTGGTAGTAATTATAGTACTATTAATTTAATCAAAGTTGTATTATTTTAAACAACAATCGCAGTTAAAAAAAAAATTATATTAGAAGAAATGGGCCTTACGGGCCATTGTTCATTTTAATGGGCTTAAAGAACCCAATTTGTCTGTCGAGTCTACTGTCGGCTCGCTCTTTCACGAACCATAAAATGATTCATAAGAAATCCGACTCCACACGACACACAATCTTTCGAACAATTCTTTGCATATTTTTCCATCGCCACATACGAAAGTTATAGTCAACATGTGACCTGGGATAATGTAATATTTCTGTATAATCTCTCAACACGGTACTCAAATCAGCAAAATCATTTTAGTGGATGTTCTTTATCCAATGCTATTGGTAAAGCAAAGTCAATGTCCTTGAGAATGCTGTGTCTGGGCATCGTTATTTTTCCATTTACCATTCTTTTTGAACTATCTTGAGCCCTCCCTGTAATTGAATCTTGGGTTTTGTATCGCGGGTTAAAAGAGATCCATCGAAAGAGGTGGGATAGCAAAATGGGAAATACAGCGAGGTTTGATGGCGTAGATGAAGAGTTACAGAAGATTCTTGATGCTGACATGGACCATGTGAGTAATAGGCGTAGAGCTCGTGATGCCTTCAAGGATATTCAGCTATCCATCGATCACATCTTGTTTAAGGTACCTTTGTTAATACTGTTGTTACACGCCAAGCACGCTTATGTCTTTACGTTGTGTGAATATATTTTACCAGGAAGAGCACAAATGTTCTTTTTATTCCTACTTGGGTTTGCGTGGTTTGATAGATTTGGGATAGAGCTGGTGATTAGTTTCAATCAAACTTTTAGTCTTTGGGTTGAAAATTTTATGTATAATGTACGTTACTTCTGTTAATGACTATGTCCTGCGCCTTCTGTGTATGTTTTGTAGATGCCAAGCGATGGATTGAAGATGACAGAGGTAAAGTTTTCAGCTTTTTTTTCAAGTTGATAGAAAAAAACACTTGGAAACAGTTAATCGTTTTGATGTTTAGTTTTGAACACTAATTATATGGCGCAGTCGTACAAGTGAACTCGAGAGGGGTTGAAATCTTCTCGAAAAGCTGGCTACCTTATAGCAATATTAAGCCGAAAGCAATGATTTGTTTTTGTCATGGATATGGGGATACATGCACATTCTTCTTCGAAGGCATGTCGAGTTATGCATATCACCTCTTACATACAGCATATGTCTCTACTCTGAGAAGAACACAAGTTAATTTAGTTTTGCTTTGTATTGTAGGGATAGCAAGAAAGTTAGCATCTTCTGGTTATGGAGTTTTCGCAATGGATTATCCGGGATTTGGCTTATCACAAGGCTTGCACGGTTATATTCCCGACTTTGATGATATAGTTGACACCGTCATCGAACATTATTCCAAACTTAAAGGTACACTCAGATTCTTACGATCTCTATCACCCGAATCTTCTTATAACAAGTTGCTTTAATACTCTACAAAAACACAATCTTTAACACAGAAGACAAACAGTTGAGTGAGTTGCCAAGTTTTCTATTTGGGCAATCAATGGGCGGGGCAGTAGCCTTAAAAGTACACCTAAAACAACCCGATGCTTGGAACGGTGCTGTTCTAGTTGCACCTATGTGCAAGGTATTATTCCGTTACAAAAGAAACATCTCTTTTACGATGCAAATAATCGTGGTTTGGACTTAAGAAGGGAAAGCTTTTTCATCTTAGATTGCAGATGATGTGGTTCCCTCATATTTAGTGAAGCAACTTCTGATTGGGATAGCAAAGTTACTTCCTAAAGCGAAGCTCGTTCCTATGAAGGACTTAGCAGAGTTGGCATTCAGAGACCAGAAGAAGAGGGAACAGGTTTTTCCTTTTTCGTTCTTTCTTGAACTTTGTTAACTGTCTTTAATGCGAACCTTCTGAAGATTCCTCCTTTTTTCGCATTTGTGATTCAGACAGCGTATAACGTTATTGTGTACAAGGGTAAACCTCGCTTGCGAACTGCCCTCGAGATGTTGATGACCACTCAAGAGATAGAGCAGATGCTAGAAAAGGTAAATCCTTCAGATTTTCTGGAAACTCGGATTATTCTATTCTAAACACAGTTCTTTCTTTAGTTGTAACAACTCAATGTCCTGTTCAAACTTGTTATTTGCAGGTTTCTCTACCATTGCTGATCTTGCATGGAAAAGAAGACAAAGTAACTGATCCTTCTGTGAGCAGAGCTTTGCATGAAAGAGCAAGCAGTTCAGACAAAACCCTTAAACTGTACGATGAAGCATATCACTCACTGCTCGAGGGCGAATCTGACGAGACCATACTTCAAGTATTTGATGATATCATATCTTGGCTCGACAAACATTGTTAAACTTAAAACACACACACTCTGTTTTATATTCCCTCGTTATTCAATGATCTGTACTGTACTATCAAGTCGTGTTAAATAATAGACACAACGTAATTGAAGGAGTGCAAGAGTAATCTTTACATCACAGTTTCCTTTTTCTGGAACAAAAACCTCCAAGCATTAAGGTTTCTTTGTTACAAGAAGTTAAAAGTTAGTTAGTCCTTCGCAGCGTTGTTACAGATGCAAAAGCTCAGTCTTTCCCTCGAATCAGAGATATTGGGCTAAGAAAGCACAGTATATGAGCTAAATGACAGTAGCAGTGTGTATGTGTGTATTAGAGAGAGATGGAGGTGGAAGATAATGCTGTTGTGACACACATCCTTTCTCTTTTTCTGCTTTCGATCACATGATTGAAGGGTCCATAAGAATATGGGAATTATATGAGAATACTAATTTTCCAGGAGTAAAGCGAATAATGCAAAATTATGTATGATGAAGCTAACCTAACCACTCTCAGAATTCATGGACTCTTTCTCATTCTCTCACCACTAAATCATTTTGTTCGTGGGTCAGCACTGCTCTGCATAATGGGATTTTCGATCCTCTTTTGCTTTTTTTCTTTCGGTTCTTGGTATTGGATCCATCTTCTTTTTCAAAAAGCTATCTTATCCATTTTAGGGGACTTAAACCGTGTTACTAATCTTAAATTCCATTACCATAGTCATTAGTTAATGTAATGTTTCTTTCTGACAAAGCAAGGAAGTAGCACATATAATTTCGAGTATGTTCTTGGTTTCTTGATAATCAAGAAGTGGCCTACCTAATTCGACTTCATTGCCACACAATTATTACGGTTTTGTTCCACCACATGATTTTCTGTCCCATAGATGTATTATGAATGAAGTTTCTAACTGAAATTAATAAATTATAACTAGTTATATATCATTAGATCGTAAATGATTGTTCACATTTCATCCTCCCACGTTGCCTATAATATATAAATACT
This sequence comes from Craterostigma plantagineum, assembly GCA_027422505.1. Taxonomy (NCBI): domain Eukaryota; kingdom Viridiplantae; phylum Streptophyta; class Magnoliopsida; order Lamiales; family Linderniaceae; genus Craterostigma; species Craterostigma plantagineum. Next base: position 24,439,297 of record JAPQWV010000003.1, on the reverse strand, counting down.
CCACAAAGTGTTAGTGTCCACGTCATTGAAGAACTCGTCCGTTTTTAAATTCCCAAAGCCAAGTCGCTCTATTATTCCCAACACTAACATTATCGTTTCCTTCTGCTCCCAAATCCCAATGAATTATTCAACCATCAAACTTCCATCAAAAAAATAAATAAAATCGAAATCTCATCTGTATATAAATCTCTTCCAAAAACACAAACAACTTCGACTTGTGAAATTCCTCCCCACTTATAATTCAATCCATGGCAATTGAAGTTCTTCAAGACAGTCCAAGCCCAGGAAGAAGCCCTCGAATCTCATTCTCATACGATGTTTCGTCAAACGACACCGTTCCCATAGAACAATACATAAGATCACCCTCATCGAAATCGTCTAGCATCGACTTCGACTTCTGCGTTTTCCGCGAAAGCTTCGATCAAGAATCTTCGTCGGCCGACGAACTTTTCTTGAACGGAAAGATCCTTCCCATCGAAATCAAGAGGAGGCTATCTCCACCGCCGCCGCCGCCGCCGCCGTCGCAAACACAGTTAAGAACCTCACTCGTCCTTCAAGCTCAAGAAATTCCAAGAAAACCCCAGAAAATCCCAGAATTATCAGATCATCAAGAAAAGCAGCAGATTAATGGAAGCAAGTCATCGTTTTGGCGGTTTAAAAGAAGCGCGAGCTTAAACTGTGGAAGTGGGTACGCAAGAACACTGTGTCCATTGCCTTTACTTTCAAGAAGCAATTCGACAGGTTCGAGTACGGCTAGCACTGTTAAGAGATCATCATCGCATAATAATAATCAGAGTCAAAAGCAGCACTTGCTGAAAAATTCTCATTCGAACAGCTCCTTGAAACAACAACAGTCTGCATCTTTGTCGAATGGTCGTAATCATCAGAAGCCGCCTTTGAAAAAACAATACAGCAATGCCAATAGTTGGTCGTCGGGCAATAATGGAGTCAAGAACAGCCCTGTCCTGAATGTCCATTCAGCTAATATCTTTGGCTTAGGCTACATATTTTCTGGTGGCAAAGACAAGAACAAGAAGAAATGATGAACTAATTAATTTTTTCTCAACCAAGTTATGCTGCTGGCCCATGTTCTTTTTAGTGTGTTTAATGTTGTGTAAGACGTGGGATCAAAATGGAAGTGTGCAGAGAATTCGATTGCTGCAGTATTGTCTTGTTCAGGTTTATTTGCTTACTTCATCCTTGTACTTACCTCCTTTGCTTGATATATTCTCTTCTTTATGATTCATTCTGTCAGATTGGTACTGTACATTCGTGATTTTTCCAGTTTTGAGCTGTTCTCATGACGTTAACCTTGTGGAAATATAAAGTTTAATATTGAGAGCATCAAAGTAAGAAGGGACCCCAATGATCACGTTGATAAGCTGGAAAGTGTAGGTTTGAGAGGACAAAGGCCAGTTGTTGATTATGCTTTACTTTTCTTAGTTGGCCAAAGAAAGTTGATTGACAAGCTTAGGATGTATATCTGTCTAGTCTATTTATGGAAACTTAATCACATCATTATAGTCTAATGATTATGATCAATCTCAATCACAAACTTCTAAAACGTAAAAAAGAAATAAAAGGTATTGAGAAGATCAAGGCGTGAGAGAGAGTATTCTTGGAGAAGCGGGCCCTTATCGGGCTTAATACTGGGCATAAAGCTGCCAATAACTATACGTTGGGCCCTAATTGTTTTCACGGGCCAATAATAATTTCGGCCAGTTTCCAAGAAGTTCTCGGTTAATGGCCAGACGAAGACAAAGATATCATCACTTAGATTCGTCTTCATCAAATTACAATGACAGGGAATCAATCAATGTATTTCTTTTTTCCGCATTTCCGAAATTAGATTTGTTGTTTGTTCACTGTTAGGATCGGTTTACGCGTTTTGAGGGGGGTGAATAAACGATCGATTCTTTTTCGATTATTTGACTCGTATTCAACCAGTGACTTTTAAATTGAGGTCTCCATCCTAAAACCAATTGGTGATAGGTGGAGTTGCCTCTTAGTATATATGGTGAGCCGAGTGAGATGAATTAATCGATGTGGGACTGGACATCCACATTTCAAATCTCAACACGCCCCCTCACGTGTGGCATGACAGAAAGCCTAACACGTGGACATATCGGGTGGCGGTGAGCAAATGATCAACCCGGTCTCCAGCGGAAAATCTCTCTGATACCATTTTAAATTGAGGTCTCCATCCAAAAACCAATTGGTGATAGGTGGAGTTGCCTCTTAGTATATATGGTGAGCCGAGTGAGATGAATTAATCGATGTGGGACTGGACATCCACATTTCAAATCTCAACAGTGACCGGTCAGTATTTGTGCGTAATATGATACTGAACGGTTGTAACCGATATGAGAAATGAAATGTTTATGTGTGTGAGAAGTTGTTTATGGAAGTTCGGAGTTATACTCTCCTACGTCTCGCCGTCTTCCTCGAGAGAAAGGTTCACTAGATCTTCAGTTATACAAGATACAATACAACCTACCCTGCTGAAGACAGCTTAATCTAGTGAATCACCTAGGCAGTCGTTTTGAACAATCCACCTACTTCAACAGCTTTTTACAGTCCGTTGGAATAAAGAACATAAACTATAAACAGTTATGTGTTCTTGACTTCACTCTTAATTTCGCTCTTTGAGATGTTTGAAGATTGTTGAAGGTAACTTCGAGTGCGTGAAGTCCTTTGTCTTCGACTTGTATTCCTCCTTTTATAGCTGATGTTTGAATTTGAAGCCGTTGTGAGATAAACTCTTCACTCTGAACAGTGCATTACTTGACTTTCCCAAAATGGGTCTGTCCGGTTTGTGCTATAGTTTATCCTGTCACTTTTGCTTCATTCCTTATTTGCGTTAGTTGACCTCTGCTTCACTCTAGACGTGCAGCTTTGCATTAATGCCTGAAATTTCCTTTTTGTCTTAGTACGCTCTTGTCCTGAGTATCCAACCTGTTTCAAGTCCGGTATTCGTACTTAGTTCAATCCGGTCACTTCAGTGTAGAGTTTGTTCCTTATTGTAGGCCGATGCGTTGGATCTCCGGTTTCATATCTTAGGTCAGTTATGTCAACACCAAAACTATTAATCCGAATGTTTAAATTCGTATTACTAGCAATTTTCTCCTTTTTGGTGATTGGCAAAACTTAGCAGCAGAAAACCAGTTTTCCATTTATATCAAAAAGAATTTGATACAAACTACAACTACTCCAAGCCCTTGCTCTTGATTATCCGTTCCATTTCCTTCAGTTTGTCGTCGTCCTTGTATGCATGTTCCTTCATATCATGCAGTCTTGTGAGATCAGCCAGTTGGTCTTTTGTAACACTGCAGGCCAAGTGCCAGACTACTGCCATCATACTACACGTCAACCGGACCGGCTTCGCTAACTGGAATAGTAGAAGTGTGTTCCCTTAATACTTCATTCGGTATTAGTGCGGCTTTGACTGCAGCTCTTTTTGGATCATCGACCTTGATATATAGCTGCGAAATGAACTTCTGAGGATCAGTTGAGCTTGAGCTAGAGTGCTTATGTTTTCTGCTGGCGCCACTGTCCCCCCGTTTTGGCAATAACAGGAGTTACCAGTCTGGTCAATGCAGTCAGTCGGACTTTGATGACCTCCAGGTCTGCACAGACGTCAGAACGAAGATCGGCTAAGTCATTCGAGAAAGCTTGGAATTTCTCGTTATTATTCTACCGGTCACTGTTGACTTTCATAGTCAGCACAAATATCTTCCTGAAGGTGTGGTTTACCAAGGAGACATTCTTCTCTCTATCTATGATTTCCAGCGGAACAGAGGAAGTCTTCTAAGGTTCGGATGGGGAATTTGAGTGTGCTGGAGCTGCTGCCAGAATGTCTGGAGCCGAGACCTGGACTGGTCGAGGATCCACTGTCATGACAACTGACTCAGTTGTGACTGCAGATGCTGAAGCACCTTGTTCAGTTTCAGCATCGGGAGGAGGGGAAGAGACGGCATCCATTAACCCTGAAGTTTCATAAGTGAGAAGCAGAGGTTGCTGATGAAAAATGGGAATTTCTATAGGGATGGATAGGTCCGCCAAGTTAGGCAGGGAGAAGTCTGGAACTGGTTGTCGGAAAAATGAGGGATGAGCTGCCGTAACCGGTATAGTCATGCTTGGAGTAGAGGTGAATGCAAGAACCGGTCTTGTTATCAGTTGAAAGGGGGATAAGGGGCTGCCTAAGGGAGCTGACACCAGGGGAAGCGGTGCGACGACAAGGGCCGTTGTCAGGGTAGAGACAACCGGCGTCGAAGAGAAGGTTGACGTAGGAGTGGAGGAGAAAGAAACTCCGGGTTGAATCCGACTGATGACAGTTGCAAAGTAGACCTCCATACTGTGCATCTCAGCCTCCAACCTTGTCAGGACTTGAAGATCCTGAACTGCGTCAGAGCCCGTAGGTTGAAAGTTCTGCCTCCGCTGATCAATGTAGTGCTGCAGCTGATCCATTCGGAGACGGATGCTGTGGAGTTCCTGAGCACCCAGCAGAACTTGAATGGATTGGATTCCAAGCAACTTGATGATCTTGGCCTCGGTCGTCCTAGCTTTTGTCAGCCGAGCAGTGGACACTTTCCGACTGAATGGAGTATACCTGATGGCGAGCCAGTCCTCGAAGTCCTAAAGGTCAGTCGCAATATTTTCATCGATTTCTTCTCGGATGAGTTTCCGGGCGGCTTCGTCGACAGACTCAGGAAACGCAGAGACAACTTTGGCTTTGCCCTTGTCTTTGTCAATTGACGCGGGCTATGCTGCGTCCCTGATTACCATGCCGCCTTGTCGAGGAGCGGTGGAAGTCACCGGACTAGGTCGCGCTGAGGCGGCTGGTGTAGTGGTAAGTGGAACTTGAAAAGATGGAATAGTTTGAAGTGGTTGTGTTGCACAAGGCGGTTCCTGATGGGACGGTGAGGACCGAGCAGGAGTGCTTGCCGAGGCATCTGTAGGCTGGGAGGGTAAAGTAGCGATATTAGATCCCGTTGCTGCTTTCTTCTTTGCCGCCTTGCTTCGTGGTTTCGTGAGCACCACGTTAAGCGGTTCTTCATCATCAGAAGAGGAAGACAGAACCAGTTTCTTCTTGGCAGGTTTCGTATAGACCGGTTTACGATCAGTGCCCGGTCTTGAAGTGGCTTTCTTTCTTGTTGCGGCAGTGCCTACGGGTTTGGATGGGCGGTCAACTATGGGTTTCTTGGATGGCTGGTAGACGGCGAGATCTGCAGAGGCATTCCGTTTGGTCGATTTCTTGGTAGGCGAAGCCACTGCGACCATTTGACGAATGACATCCGCCGACACGATCTGGGCAAACCCCAACAGTTGAACTGTTCCAACATCAGTAACCTTGTGCTTGAGGAGGAAGGAGAGTTGATGAGCGAAGTTCTTAAACTGCCTTTTACGAATCGACGGTATCCCTTTCAGGACGTAGAAGATCAGAGAGGACCAGTTAATCTCCATGCTGGTCATGATGGCCACCATGGCCTGAACTTTGTGACTTGTAAGCATATCAAATGAGCATGCCTTGCCCAGTACTGATTTTGCCACAATGTCATGAAGTAGCCTTTATTCTGGTTTGAGAACCACCCGTTTATCGGAATCCTTAAATTCTCCGATAAGGACATCGTGGGCTTCATTTGATCCTTGACATCATTCGGAACATTGATGACAGTTGCCCCGGCAATTGGTAGATTGAAGAGCTCCGCGAAATAGGCTTCTTTGATGTCGAACTGCAGACCGTTGATGAGACACTGCAGGCGGTCCCCGACGACGAGAACAGTGTCGAAAAACTGGTGCAAGATGTCTAGATAGTATTCATAGCTGCACTGAAGAAAGGTCTTGAGTCCGGTTGTAGTTAGGGCTTGAAGAACAGGGATGAAACCGGCATGCTCAGTGTCCAAACTGTTGTCAAAGTAGATTTGCAGGGCAGTTCTGGTAAGATCATTGTGAACGGGTGCCATTTCTTTCTGATTGCTGCTAAAATTGAAGAGGATGATGAAGGAAGACGAGAGAGATAGGGTTCTGCTTTTGTGAGTTTGAGATAATGATGAAAAATTCTCCAATTGATGATGAAGATAAGTATTTGGAGCGGGATAAATCGTGTTTTTCCACATTAAGTGTACGATACGTCTTGTCGTTTAGCCTTCCTCTCTCAGCATTAAATGCGGTAATGAGTATATTTGCTGAAGTGTACAGTGCGTGTCGTCAGTTTTCCTGAAAAAGTACTACGACAGAATGTGTGCAATTGATGACGTGTATTAAATAAAATGAATTCGGTCAGTCACTTGTCAAGATAGGGGAAGAATTTCGGTATTACCGTTCTCAGAAAGGTTTGCCGGTTTTTGTTAAAGAATAGTCGATTTTCGAAATAAAATGAGAGAAGAGAGACTCGGTATTTAGAAAGAAATTTGTGACTCAGATAATTTTTAGTCGAAAATGACAGGTGTTGTGTATTTTGACCAATATGAAGAAAATGACTGTTTAAAGAAGAAAGGTTTACTATGATCATCAATTTGCACGATTTGTTGTAGTGTCTAGGCAATTAGTTATATCAATCAATTTGATATAACAATGTTTCCCCTGATTCCATGCTTAGGTTACTTAGGATAAATCTAATAAACCTAAAGCATTTCAAAAGAAAATGAACTTAGCTTCCTGTAGCGGTTTGGTCAGTATGTCGGCGACTTTTAGTTCGGTTGAGATGTGTTCCAAGCGGACATTTTGCTTCAGCACATGGTCTCTAATGAAATGATGTCGGATCTCAATCTACTTCGTCCTTGAATGAAGTATCGGATTGTGTGTGATGGCAATTACGCTCATATTGTCGCAGAGATAGGGGTTTCGGTTTCCTTGATCCCATAATCTTCCAGTTGATGCTGTATCCATAGACTCTGTGAGCAACAACTTCCAGCCGCCAAGTATTCTGCTTCATCTATGGATGTGACTATGGAAGTTTGTTTCATGCTAAACAAAGAGATTAACCGGTCACCAAGAAACTGACATGTTCCACTGGTGCTTCGTCGGTCTATCTTGCAACCGGCATAGTCAGCATCGGTATAGCCATGCAAGGACATACTTGAGTCTTTAGGATACCACAGACCTACATTGATGGTTCCTTTGAGATATTTCAAGATCCGCTTTGCAGCTGTGAAGTGAATTTCCTTTGGATCGGACCGAAATCGGGGGCACAGACAGACACTATACATGATGTCCGGTCTGCTGGCATTGAGATAGAGTAAGGATCCAATTAGTCCCCGGTATTTGGTAACTTCAACTGAAGTTCCATTTTCGTCCTTGTCTAACTTGATTGAGGAACTCATAGGCCTTGTTGCTTTTTGAGCAGCTTTCCATACCAAACTTTTTGAGCAGCTCCTTTGTCTATTTGGCTTGATTGATGAATATCTCATACTCCATCTGCCTTACTTGAAGTCCCAGGAAGAAGGTAAGTTCACCCATCATGCTCATCTCAAACTGATCTTGCATCATTTTAGAAAACCGCTTGCATAACTTTGGATCAGTTGACCCAAATATGATGTCGTCTACATAGATCTGAACAATCAGTAGATGGTCCCCTTCGTAAATCTAAATAGTGTTTTGTCAACACTCCCAATGGTGAAATTGTGATCAGTTAGGTACCTTGATAACGTTTCGTACCAGGCTCTCGGTGCTTGCTTCAGTCCATAGAGAGCCTTTTTCAATCGGTAGACATGATCAGGATGTTCATGACTTTTAAAACCGGGTGGTTGAGAACCGTACACCTCTTCAGATATTGTACCATTCAGAAATGCACTCTTAATATCCATCTGAAACACCTTAAAGTCTTTGTGAGCTACGTATGCTAAGAATATCCGAATGGCTTCAAGTCTTGCAACTGGTGCGAAGGTCTCGTCATAATAAATTCCTTCTTCCTGCCGATAGCCTTGAGCAAATAATCTGGCCTTGTTCCGTGTAACAAGCCCATCTTCATTCAGCTTGTTTTTGAATACCCATTTTGTCCTAATTACAGATTGGGTCGGTCTGGGAACGAGAATCCAAACTTGATTTCTCTCGATCTGGTTTAGTTCTTCTTGCATTGCTTCTATCCAGTTGTCATCCTTGAGGGCTTCGTCGATATGTGTTGGTTGAATCTGAGAGATGAATGCATGACTAAATAAGTTTGGATTCGTCTGTCGTCTTCTTTTCATAGGAGCTGTAGGGTCTCCTATGATTAATTGTTGTGGATGATTAAGCTTTGTACGATTCCATTTGATGCGTTCCCCCTCAGTTGATCCCTCCGGTATGTCTTGAGTAGAATTACTAGATTCATTTTCTGGGACGGTTTTGATCATCATTACATGAATTGATTGGTTCCACCGGTATCTCAATGGTATCAACCTGAGTGCCGATCCCATGACAGGTATTTCAGTATGCTCTAAAATCGGATGATCTCGTTCTTCATCACTCTCGTCTTCAAGATGAGATTTCTCCAGTTGGCTTCTTAAGCGACTAATGTTGCTAGGAGTTTGATTATCGGTTTCTGATTCTTCAAAGACCACGTATGTTGATTCTTCAATGGATAGAGTCTTAGTGTTGAAGACTCGATAGGCTTTGCTAACTGAGGAGTATCCAAGAAAAATTCATTTTTCTGCCCTTGCATCAAATGGTGATAATTGATTTTTCCCATTGTTGTGGATGAAACACTTGCTTCCAAATGTTCTAAAGTAACTACTGAGGGAATACTCCCGGTCCATACATCATATGGTGTTTCCCTTGTTTCTTGCAAATCATTGACCGGTTCTGTGTGTAGCACGCAGTATTGATTGCTTCTGCCCAGAACTTATGAGAGATGTCTGCATCTGCACGCATTGTCCTTGTTGCTTCCTTGAGAGTTCTGTTTCTTCTTTTCAGCAACGCCATTCTGCTGCGGTGTCGTGGCAGCAGATAACTCATGGCGGATACCATGGTTCTCAAGAAATTCGGTTAGCAGAGTGTTCACAAATTCTGTACCTCGGTCACTACGAATTCGGTTTATGTTATTACTTTGTTCATTCTGCATTCTTTTGAAAAGTTTCATTAAGTTAACTGGGGTTTGCTCTTTAGATTTTAAAAATATAACCCAAGTAAACCTAGAGAAATCATCAACTACTACTAGTGTGTACTTAGCACCACCAAGACTGACTAACGGTATTGGTCCAAAGAGATCCATGTGAAGTAAATCTAGACACGTTGACTCTATATTCCCTTTATTTTTGAAAGTTGACCTAATTTGTTTACCTAACTGACATGCAGTACAGTGTTTATCTTTTGAAAACTTTAGGTTAGGTAAACCTCTGATTAGACTATTTTTCCTAAGAACTGAAATGGTTTCAAAGTTTAGATGGTTCAGGCGTTTGTGCCATAGCCAGCTTTTGGAGTTATGAGCAATAAGACATGTTTGTGTGGATACCGACTGATCTCCCCAATGGACTCTATATGTGCCACCAGTTCTATGACGTGTTAGTAGTATGCGAGCTGTTTGATCCTTCACAAGACACTTATCTTTTTCAAAGGACACTAGAAAGTTATTACGACATAACTGACTGACACTAATGAGATTATAGTGAAGGTTTTGTACTAAGTGTACATGTTTTAGGGTAAGGTTCCTGTGAGTGATTACTCCCTTTCCAATTATTTCACCTTTACCGTTGTCTCCAAAAGTGATGGTCGGACCGGTATGCGGCTTTAGCTTTTTCAACAGCCTTTCATTTCCGGTCATGTGTTGACAATATCCACTGTCTAGGTACCATACCGACCGGTTTAGCTCCTCGATATACCCCTGAAAAAAGTATATATATATATATATATGTATATTGGTACCCAGTGTTACTTGGGTCCGGAATAGATTAGGTTCTTAGGTACTCAGATCTGGATGACTCCGATAGTCCGTCTAGTACTTGGGTCTATTAGATATCTAATATTCCTAGATCTAGTCGTTCCTATTTTTTCTGTCCGGTATTGTCTACCCCAGTTCCTATGCTTATAGTAGTACCCTGATTCCCCCTGTGTTCATGCCTAGCCGGCCTAGTCTGTGAGGAAGCAATCGATGGTTTCTCGTTTGATATGTATTCTTTCTCTGTTCTAACTGGGGACTTCTGTGTACCGTCGGTATTACTAGCTTGTGAAGAGCTAGCTTGGACAAACTTGCTCCATCCGGTATTCTTCGCCTGTGATGAGGATGCACCTGGTCCGGTGTGCTTGAATCCCAGTCCGATCTTATCGTTGCTATCCTTTAGGTTGTTCTGAATGTTATCTACTTTTTTCTTAGACCAAGTCCAGGACTGAACAATAGTGTTTAACTTAGAGTTTTCAGATTTCAGTTGCACTATTTCCTTCCTAAGTTGCTTTACCTCCTCAGTCAGAACCACTGTTGTAACTGAGGTCACCTTCGATTAGATCAACCGATGTGATTGTACCCTTTTGCTTAATTTTTTTAGACAACTTCTGATATTCATCAGTCATTTCTTGAAGAGCTTGAAGTAGCTCTTCCTTTGTAAATTCATCAGAGGCAGATTCACATACCTCATCGTCGGTTATGTTAGCCATTAGACACTCATGAGCTTCCTTGTCACTGCTGGCATTTGATTCATCATGTCTGAATCTTCAGCGTCAGAGTCATCCCATGTTTTCCCATTTTTAGCTATTAGTGCATTTTGATACTTCTTGGGCTTGGCACTGGCTTTCTCCTTCTCTTTCTTAGATACTCGGCAGTCGATTGCGTAGTGTCCTTTCCTGCCACTTTTAAAACAGAAAACATCAATTTTGTCGGTTTTATTCTTGGGAGATTTATCTGAAGTACTGCTTCGGTTTTTCTTCATGAACTTTCCAAATCTGTTTACAAAGAGTGCCATGACTTCATCGGTCAGTTCCTTAGAGATTTTCGATGTTGAGGCCTCTAGGCTACGAGTGATTTGACCGGTTGTTCTGTAACTGCTTCTTCCATCCTTGTTCTGTAACTCATAAGCCTTGAGATCAGCAAAGAGATCATGGACCATAATTTTGCTTAGATCCTTTGATTCTCTCATGGCCATGATTTTTACATCCTACTCGCGAGGGAGAGATTTCATGATTTTGATGGCGACATCTCGGTTTTCCAATGTCCTTCCAAGAGCGATGAGATCATTGATGATGTTCATGAACCGGCTCTCGAAGTCAGCCATTGATTCTCCTGGCTTCATCGTTATCCTGTCTTATTTTGGAATGGCTACTATGAGTTTATTTTCTCTTGTTGATTCATTGCCTTCACAGATTTGACAGAGTTTCGTCCAGATCTCCTTTGCATTTTTGCACAGCATGACTTGTCTGAATGTCCCGGTATTTTGAACAGAATATCCTTGGCCACATTGTCCAGATTCATCAGTTTCTTTTCGCCTTCTGTCCATCCATTTTTTACCTTTGCGACTGTTTGTGGTAGTGACTTATCTTGAGCATGCAGTGGGTTAATCTTTGTCAGTGTCGGAGGTCCATCTGTGATTATGTCCCACATATCTTAGTTTGGGGCCGCTAGATGAGTCATCATACGGACCTTCCATTCCATGAAGTTTTCCCGGGAGAACATCGGCAGCTTGCTTGAGGTATTCATTTTTATCGGTTGATGATTGAATAGACCCGCTCGATACCACTTGTTAGAATCGGTAGAGGGGTGAATAAACGCTTGACTCTTTTTCGATTATTTGACTCGTATTCAACCAGTGACCGGTCAGTATTTATGTGGAATATGATACTGATTGTAACCGATATGAGGAATGAAATGTGTATGTGTGTTAGAAACCGAGTTGTTTATGGAAGTTCGGAGTTAAACTCTCCTACGTCTCCCCTTCTTCCTCGAGATGAAGGTTCACTAGATCTTCAGTTATACAAGATACAGTACAACCTACCCTGCTGAACACAGCTTAATCTAGTGAATCACCTAGGCAGTCGTTTGGAACAATCCACCTACTTCAACAGCTTTTTACAGTCCGTTGGAACAAAGAACATAAACTATAAACAGTTATGTGTTCTTGACCTCACTCTTGATTTCGCTCTTTGAGATGTTTGAAGATTGTTGAAGATAGCTTAGAGTGCGTGAAGTCCTTTTTCTTCGACTTGTATTCCTCCTTTTATAGCTGATGTTTGAATTTGAAGCCGTTGTGAGATAAACTCTTCACTCTGAACAGTGCGTTAATTGACTTTTCCAAAATAGGTCTGTCCGGTTTGTGCTGCAGTTTATCATCTCACTTTTGCTTCATTCCTTATTTGCGTTAGTTGACCTCTGCTTCACTCTTGGCGTGCAGCTTTGCATTAATGCCTGAAATTTCCTTTTTGTCTTGGTACGCTCTTGTCCTGAGTATCCAACTTGTTTCAAGTCCGGTATTCGTACTTAGTTCAATCCGGTCACTTCAGTGTAGAGTTTGTTCCTTAGTGTAGACCGATGCGTTGGATCTCCGGTTTTATATCTTACGTCACTTATGTCAACACCAAAACTATTAATCCGAATGTTTAAATTAGTATTACTAGCATTCACCTAATTAAATTTAGAAAATGAAATGCATATATAATTTCAAAACTTCTTGGTTGAATAAGGGGACCAAGAAGAAATATCCCGGTTGTAGATGGTGACGAGACATGCAACAGCCAATCAACTATAATTCAAATCTGTGAAATATCCCTTTCCATTTATTCTTACATTCGCACAAGTCCATCAAAAATCCATGAAATTCAATGTATTGTATTTGTTGGTTTATGAACACACACCATATATGTGCAGAAAACTTCAGTTCTTGCCTGCTCCAGTTTACCTAAAAAAGGAAAATGAATGCAGATTCCAGCAGCAAGTCGATAATCGAAGCGTTAAAGAAAGAGATTGAGCAGATTAAGGACGAACATCTTATAGTCGAACTAGCTCGAATTTACCCTGTGAAAGACTACAAAGCAACGCAATCTCAGAGAGAAGAAGAAGCTGCAAAGCATTCAGAGACAATGAAGAGAATTCAGAGGAAGAAGGCGCTAATGGTAGAATATATCGAAGAAGAGAAAGAGCTCGAACTGAAACTTGCCATCACAGAATCGAATATCAAGAAGTTAGAGAGTCAGCTCAAGAAGGAAGAAGCACGGAAGGAACTGAGTTTGGTTAAAGAGGAAAGCTTTCGTTACATGGATTTCATGGATGATATACGAAAAGAGCTGAGCCATGTTGCTGGGGAAGTGTCGTGGTTGGAGAAGAAAGAAAATAAATTGAAGTCGAGAAAACATAACCTCGATTCGAAGCTTCTTCGATCAAAAGCCAAGCTTCAAGAAAGGCATGAAGCACTAAATAAGGTTAGATTCACAGTTTCGAGCTTGGAGTACAACCTCGAACAGCTACTGTCAGAAGCCGAAACGGCTAAGGAGGAGATCTCGGCGGTCAGAGAGGATATAAGAGTCATCAAGTGCGAAACTGAGGTAAGAAAGAATCAGATTAGAAGGGCTAAAGAGAGATTACAAGAAGCTAAAAAAGAACTCAAAGGGGTTAAATCGTCTGAAGCAAAAGCTTTAGAAAATCTAAGAGCAATTACCGAGGATACTTCAACAAGTAGAACTTTATTTTCAGAGAACAAATCGTCTTTAACAATCTCCAAGCTCGAATATGAGTACCTGAAGAACCATGTAGACGATGTTGGAATGATTTAGATTCATTCCCATTATTGTTGGCCTACAGAAATAATTAGTTGGGATATTTTGATCCTTAATAATTTATTATTTATTGCCCGATTATTAAACTTTGATGGACGGACTAATAACCATTACACTTATTGGGCCGGTCCCGTCTCTTGCTCTACATTAATTAAAACTGGACTCCCTAGTGACTCTATAAAAAGGCTATCATATGAGCCTTTCAATGTACATCTTAAAAACACTCTAAAAACACACACAACACACACTATAGCGTAAACGTTCCTAACGATTGAACGTTACGCTGTCACTATAACGTGGGAGCTCTAGCAGAAGTATACGGGTCTCCATCAACCTCGTAGAGTGAAAGAGACGAAGATCGCGTCCGAACGGCCATCGACGATGTCTGCGATCAACACAGGTAATTCGTTAGTATAAACCCATTTCGATCATGTGTCAGAGAAGATCGGCACACATAGCTGTAATCTCGCTTACGAAAACGAGATTACCTTACGACGCTATACTTAAGGATCCAACGGTTACGTTAGTAACTCGAGTATGGGCTCGAGATTACGTAACGACTATCGTGACCGTGATCCATCAAAGCTAACATTTGGTATCAGAGACATGTTTCTTTGATGCATGGATCGAATGAATTTCGTAATTACCTTTAAGATCGACGTAGTCGCATAATGATCTCGCCTTGTTCGTCGTAGTATGATGTCTCTTATGGTTACCTCATCGGATCATCTCACGATGTTCCGGTTGATGGTGGATCTAAGACCATTAGCAACGTTTGTGGGAATTTATGAGATGTCTCTGTGTTTTTCATCGGTCGACTCCTCACGAACTTCGAGCGGTTGAGATGATACGTAGCTTATGATCATGATAACACACATACGTGTATAATGAATATCATGAACATCAACCACGTAAGATCTATATAGCTTCACTGATGTTGTTAAGAAGCATGCGATCTTACCACCCACTTCAAAAGGTGTATGATGATGATGAACGACATAGCTTGTATGATTAGGAAGCTTATCTGCAAAAATTGTTGTGAGCCATGTGAGAAGGTTTCTGTAAAGAAACACTATTCTCCTTACGACACCATCGTGGCTTTATTACTTTAGATGAGCATATTATGTTTGACTAGAAAAACTTGCATTATTGAGTGGCTACTATTCGACACTATGCAATCAATAGATGTATCATAAAATGATTAAAAATGACATTATTAGTGTTGATGACATGAGTGGGTCACGTTTCATGCACTAAGTTTTTGTTCTTTTAATAAAGACAATCCACACCATAATATTATATGGTTATCATTATTAAAAAAAAAGGATAAATAGAAAACATTGATGATAACATAACATGTCACGCATAAGAGAGTGCCTTCATTATTAATTTCTTTTTGTTGAAAGGCATGGCCCATCACATGTGAAGATTAATAAGCTTATGTCACTTTAATACTTTAATAATGTTTCGCAAGGTGACATACTTAAAATACAATTTGGGTGTCGATTAGTAAGTAGATGACCATGACGTGAATTACTTAAATGCCTTTATTACTTGATCTGTATATACTAAATAATGTCTTAATTAGTATAAAGATATCTTATAGGCATTAACGTTACAAAAACATATTGTGTATATACTAACGAAATTGCGCATTAAGTCTAAGCGCAAAATATATACATAATTAAAGCCAAGTGGTTCTTATTTATTCTTTTGGTATTTCGGCCCAACGGAAGATTGCTAATTGAATAGATAAGAATATGAAACCACACTTATGTTTTATATTCATCGAATCAAGCCAAATTAAGCTAACGAAAATTTTGGCGATTCATAAAAATGAATTCATTTAATTATAGTTTGGATTCATCTTCTGCCCAACGGTGATGTGAATTTAAATTATAATTAATGCTAAAGTTAACGGAGAAATGAATGTGCTTTTTATTATAATCGGCCCAACGGAAGGTTATAATAATATGCTATTTCTTAATGGAAATTTATGATTATTTTCCATACTTTAGCACTTATGTTTAAAGGAGAAAAGCTTATTTATATTTTTGTAAGCGGCCCAACGGAAGTTTGCATTTATATTTCTTTTCTCAATGGAAAGCTTACATATTTACTTTCCAAATAAAGTGTACTTCTTTAAGTGGTTGAGTTCAAAATTACGATTTGTGCTTTTCCTGATGAGCTTAATTGATTCTGTGATTACAGCCACGATTATGAGCCAAATTGCATCAATTGAAACGCTGACGGGTAGCAACTTCAAGAAATGGAAAGAACAAGTTCTCCTCGTCCTTGGAATTATGGACCTTGATTATGCCTTGCGGACTGAAATGCCTAACTCACTTACAGACGACAGCACTAATAAAGAGCGGTCTGCTTATGAAAAGTGGGAAAGGTCTAACCGCTTATCACTAATGGCTATGAAACGTACCATATCTTCGGACATACGAGGAGGCGTTCCTGATTCTGATAATGCCAAAACCTTCCTCGGCTTAATTGAGGAGCAATTTCAAAGTTCTTCCAAAGCTCTTGCTACTACACTGATCACCAAAATGGTTACTCTTAAATATAACGGCGTTGGTGGTGTTCGTGGGCACATTCTCAAAATGAATGACATGGCCAATCAGCTTAAGGCTATGGATATGGAGTCAGCTCGATCTCTGAGGGCTTTCTCGTTCATTTCATTATGACATCTCTCCCTTCTGTGTTTGGTCCATTTAAGATCAATTATAATACCCAGAAGGAGAAATGGAAAATGAGCGAACTGATCAGTATGTGTGATCAGGAAGAAGAAAGACTTAAGGCTGAGGCTTCTGAACGTGCCTATTTCACTACTCAAGGTCAGGGCAAGAAACGTAAATGGCAGGGTAAAAAGAAGCAGCAGGTAAAGAAAATTAATGATGTGAACAAGGCTGGTCCTTCGGGCTTAAAGTCTCGCAAATGTAAGTTTTGCCGCGAGACTAATCATGTTCAGAAGGAATGTCCCAAATTCAAGGAGTGGTTGGCTAAGAAGGGTAAAATATCTAACTACGTTTGTTATGAATCTTTCCTTGCTAATGTTTCTACTGATACGTGGTGGATTGACACTGGTGCTCCTATGCATATAACTTGTTCATTGCAGGGATTCCGTTCCGTGAGGAAGCTAAATAAAGGAGAACGCAACATTGTGGTTGGAAATGGAAATAATGTTCCGATTGAAGCCGTAGGAACTCTCCGATTAATTTTGGAGAGTGGTTTCACTTTGGACTTGTTTAATACTGCTTATGTACCCAGTATCACGAGAAACCTTATTTCTGTATCTCAACTTGACGCTTATGGCTTCTCGTTTAAGTTTGAGAATAAAGGTTTTACCATTTCATTAAACTCTCACGTTGTTGGCTCCGGAAATTTGGAGGGAAACCTCTATAAATTATGTTTAAATGCTTCTTCCGCTTATTTAACGGAATCCGCATATGAAATTAGTACAAGTCAAACCAGTGGCAAAAGAAAAATAATCGATGGGAATTCTGCAATATTGTGGCACGAACGTTTAGGCCATATATCTCGAGACAGAATGGAACGTCTCATTAAAGATGGAATTCTTCATCAATTAGATTTCTCTAATTTCAACACCTGTATTAAGTGTATTAAAGGAAAATTTACACAAGGAAATAAACGTTGCGCCACCAGAAGTAATGGACTATTAGAACTGATTCACACAGATATCAGTGGTCCATATACTGCTGGAATTAATGGCCACCGATACTTCATTACGTTTATTGATGACCACTCTCGTTATGGATATATTTATCTCCTTCACGAAAAATCCGAAGCGCTCCAGGTTTTCAAGACTTATAAAGCCGAAGTCGAAAACCAACTCGATTGCAAAATCAAAGTTGTGAGATCTGATAGAGGAGGAGAATATTACGGGAAATTCTCCGACTCGGGTCACAATCCTGGAGCTTTTGCCTTGTTCAAGAGTGCGGCATAGTCCATCAGGTTTCCATGCCTGGGACGCCTCAGCAGAACGGTGTTGCTGAAAGGCGAAACCGTACCCTTATGGATATGGTACGGAGTATGGTATGCCAAACATCTTTACCTGAATATCTTTGGGTTGAGGCACTTAAAACAGCCATGCATATACTTAATCGGGTCCCTACTAAAGCGACGCCTAAAACCCCTTATGAACTATGGGCGAATAGGAAACCGAGTATTCATTATTTGCATGTATGGGGCTGTCCTGCTGAAGCTAAAATTTTCAACCCAAACTTACGAAAGCTTGATTCAAAAACCATAAGTTGCTATTTTATCGGTTACCCAGAACGATCTAAGGGTTTTCGATTTTATTGTCCATCTCATACCACAAGAATTGTCGAAACTCGACATGCAATATTTTTAGAAAATGTCGGTACTTGTGATCATAGCATATCTCGTAAAATAACTCTTGAAGAGGAACATAAATCATTAAATGTTCCCATTATGTCAAGAGATTTAGCAATCCCTGAATCTGTGGGAGGATCGCTAAATAATGAGAATATACCTAATATATCAGATCACGATAATGAACCTTCTCCATCAGTTGTTCCAGAACCATCTTCACGGAGGTCTGAACGAGTGAGAAGGCCGACTTTTCATGATGATTATGTCTATTTAGATGACTGTGATAATTCTATTGGGAATGATCATGCGTCATTTGATGATGCTATGACGCGCGACCAAAGAACTCAATGGCTTGAAGCCATGAAAGAAGAGTTAAACTCAATGAAGTTAAATGAGGTTTGGGACCTTGTAGACTTGCCTAAAGGATTCAAACCGATAGGTTGTAAATGGGTATTCAAAACCAAAATGAATCCTCAAGGTGATGTCGAACGATACAAGGCCCGGTTGGTCGCTAAAGAGTTTACGCAAAGAGAAGGTATTGATTATAATGAAACCTTCTCTCCCGTTTCTAAAAAGGATTCATTCCGCATTGTTATGGCCCTTGTAGCTCATTATGATTTAGAGTTGCATCAAATGGACGTTAAAACAGCATTCCTGAACGGTGACTTGCATGAGAATGTTTATATGATGCAACCAGAAGGTTTTCTGGTTGAGGGCAAGGAACACATGGTATGCAAGCTTAAGAAGTCCATTTACGGCCTTAAACAGTCATCTCGACAGTGGTATTTAAAATTTTTAAAGGTGATTAGTGAATTTGGTTTCAAAGAAAATTTGGTCGACCAGTGCATATTTATAAAAATCTGTGGGAGAAAATTTATCATCCTTGTACTTTATGTGGATGACATATTACTTGCCTGTAATGATTTAGGCATGTTACACGAGACGAAAGAATTTTTATCGAGTAAATTCGATATGAAAGATCTAGGTGAAGCCTCTTATGTTATTGGCATAGAAATTCACCGAGATCGAGCTCGTGGCATGTTAGGCCTTTCTCAGAAAGCTTATATTGAAAAGGTCCTTAAAAGATGCAACATGCATAATTGCTCTTCCACAGTTGCACCGGTCTCTAAAGGCGAAAAATTCAGTTTATCACAGTGTCCCAGGACCCAATCAGTGCTAGCAGAAATGGATAAAATCCCTTATGCCTCTGCTATAGGGAGCCTTATGTATGCTCAAGTCTGGACGCGTCCAGATATCGCCTATATTGTTGGCATGCTTGGACGATACCAGATTAACCCGGGAATGAATCACTGGAAGAATGCCAAAAAGGTTATGCGATACTTACAGGGTACCAAAGATTATATGCTCGTTTATAGAAAATCAGATACTCTAGAGGCTATTGGGTATTCTGATTCCGATTATGCGGGGTGCGTTGACACCAGAAAATCAACGTCTGGATACGTATTTATGTTATCTGGTGCACCCATTTCATGGAAAAGCACAAAGCAAACGATTACAGCTTCTTCTACCATGGAAGCAGAGTTCGTTGCATGTTATGAAGCATCATGTCACGCGATTTGGGTTAGGAACTTCATCGCTGGGCTTCAAGTCGTGAACTCGATACCAAAACCACTCAAAATTTACTGCGATAATCAGGTTGCAGTATTCTTTTCTAAGAACAACAAGTCAAGTAGTGCTTCAAAGCACATTGATATTAAGTATCTTGTTGTGAAAGAAAGGATCCAAAATGAGTTAATATCCATTGAGCACATCAGTACCAGTGCTATGGTAGCTGACCCGTTGACGAAAGCTTTACCTCCCAAGATGTTTCGCGAGCACGTATGTAACTTGGGACTTTATGCGAATTTTGATTTGGAGAGCTCACTAGTTTGAATGGATATTAATTTTGTGATCACATTATGTAATGATATGGATCCTACTTATGTTTGACGATGTGATTTATAGCTTATAACCTGTACACTAATGTTAAGCATTATTATATAAAATCACATCGAGGACCACTTATGTTATGGGCCTAATGTCGAAGATGTCGAGTTCGTGACTTAGGAATGAATCTATTACGTGACTGTTTTAGATTCGACCTATATCCGATTTGATGTTTAGATATATAGTCATTATTAAGGATATAATTTGTCGACATAATCCCATTATGAAAAACTAATTAATTATGTTCTTTGGCCAAGTGGGAGAATGTTGGAATGATTTAGATCCATTCCCATTATTGTTGGCCTACAGAACTAATTAGTTGGGATATTTTGATCCTTAATAATTTATTATTTATTGCCCGATTATTAAACTTTGATGGACGGACTAATAACCATTACACTTATTGGGCCGGTCCCGTCTCTTGCTCTACATTAATTAAAACTGGACTCCCTAGTGACTCTATAAAAAGGCTATCATATGAGCCTTTCAACGTACATCTTAAAAACACTCTAAAAACACACACAACACACACTATAGCGTAAACGTTCCTAACGATCGAACGTTAAGCTGTCACTATAACGTGGGAGCTCTAGCAGAAGTACACGGGTCTCCATCAACCTCGTAGAGTGAAAGAGACGAAGATCGCGTCCGAACGGCCATCGACGATGTCTGCGATCAACACAGGTAATTCGTTAGTATAAACTCATTTCGATCATGTGTCAGAGAAGATCGGCACACATAGCTGTAATCTCGCTTACGAAAACGAGATTACCTTACGACGCTATACTTAAGGATCCAACGGTTACGTTAGTAACTCGAGTATGGGCTCGAGATTACGTAACGACTATCGTGACCGTGATCCATCAAAGCTAACAGACGATGCTAAGGACATTACAGACAAGAAGGTGGATGCTGCCTGTGCTTGGGCAATTGCTCTCAGGGAAAGTCAGCAAGAAAATCAGATAAAAATTCAACTGTTGAAAGTGAAGAAAGAGGATGACAAACCTAAAGATCGGACGAATGTAGTCTCTAAACAGCAAGAAATGGGGATTGAAATGACGGAACAAGAAAAGGCGATTTCTAATATTAATATTTCCAGCATATCAGCGAAGAAGATGACGAAGCCAGTAAGACAAACGAGGGCCCGGAGATTAGCGGCGTCGCCGGCGTTAGCCCGTGGTGGTACGCCTATTAGAGCAGCGACGCCGATCATTGTAAGGAGGAGGAAGTGGTGACAAGACTAGCCAAGTTTTTCGGCGGCGCAAAGAAAGATGTCGTATGATTATGTGGACTTGTGTATATAGCGTCTGAAAACGGCAACAATAGATGAAATTAAAGTTGTGCTATATTTTATCTTTGTGGAATGCTGAGAATTTTCTTGGAATCCTTTTTCGGAAAAGAAGTGGATGATTTGTTGATTCCGACATTATGGCATATTATTTTTCTATAATCTCCCAAGACATTGCACTTTGTAGATTGCCTAAAAGGGTGATTTATATCCGTATGTCTACCCCACGCTTTTACCCTTTTATGGCAACTATCCTTCAAGGATAAAGCCTTTAAATAATAATATACTAATAAAATGATAGTAGAATGTATACCATTTCGTTATTATAACTATATCACAAACGAGGTGGTTGATTAGCTTACTCGGGAGGAAATGGAGATGAAATAATTAACTAATAAGAACTAATGATATAGACCATTATGGGGGAGGCAAGTTGATGAAATATCTGCAAGATTCCCAAAATAGGTAAATATATATCAAGATCATATACTTATTTGTGAACTTAAGCAAATGCTCAAATCAACGCTATGGGGTGACTGACGTGTGGAAAATTGAATATGCAATGCTCTACGATTGTAGTTCATCAATTCATTTCCCTTTTGTTCGAGGATCACGCATTAAATCACACTAATAATAATAGTATCGTTATCATCATAAACGCAATATTTAGATTTGATCAAAACCCTCTTAGTCGGATATAAATAGCTCACAAGTCACAACACTTATGAGTCATAGCTCTTTAGGACAGCCACTAATTGATCGATCCTTTTGCACCATTCTTAGAAACTTATCAAAAGTCAACTTTCGAAATGACCTTATCTTGACCGTCGGTGCCTGCCAAAAATCAATCTTTTATGTAAGCTCAAAATTTTCAAGCTAACTTTACTTTTATTTTACCTCTTCGCAGAAGTGCGTGTGCCAGTTCCTCGTGCGGGGTACTCGGCAGAGCTATCGAACAGAAGACCTTTATCTTGCACGTAGGAGAGTACCCTCTCGACTCTAGGTGCTGTTTCTGCAGCTGATGTGCCATCGTGCTGCGGGTTGCCTTTAAAGATGTTGAAAAGATCGTCAAATGCAAAGTACATCATCTCCCGTCTCGACGACCTGTGCTTTACTTCCAAGCAGCTCACCCACGAAATAAACGTGCACGAGAGGAAGTTTTTCTGGTCTCTCACCGGCGAGAGCTCATCGTGGAGCTTGAAGTGGGTAATCTCGTACTTCTCAAGGTTCCGGCCCTCGAGCAGACACTCGAGTGCCTCTTTTAGTGTACTCCTGAAATCAGTGCTGCTGAAACGGAGCTGTACTACTACTACTACCGTATACAGCTGGCAATAACATCCCAATAGGTTGAGCTTGCAGAAAAAACAAAAGGCTTCCTCTGTCAACAAAAAAAAAAGCGAAAGGAAATGATTAATACCTTAGCATACTTTGGATGAAGTAAATTTGTAATTTATTAACCTTTGATATGACCTACCAGCCGTTAGCATTAAGCTATTATTAGGGGTGGGCAATCGGGTTCGGGTTTCGGGTTTCGGGTACCCGACCCGACCCGATCGGGTGTGTAAAGTCGGGTTTAATCGGGTACCGGGTTTAAAACCCGATAACCGATTGTCTAGATCGGGTCGGGTTTCGGGTAGCAATATGCTACCCGAAAAACCCGATCGGGTACCCGACCCAATCCTACTATATCAATTAAAAAAATAGTAAACTTAATGAATGGAATAAGTTCGCGAGCACAGCAGTGACAGCGAGGAAACGTCTTGCTGTTACAATACACATACGCACACAGACAACCCGTACCCACCGTCGCCGAGCTCCTTCCTTGTCGCCGTTCTCCAGATGTCCACGGCCACACCACGTCGTCGTCGCCTCGCTCTCACAGGTCAGCCGTCAGCTGCGCCATCGTCCTCACCTCACAAGTCTGCTAACATAGCAATCCACATTCGTCCCTCACCTCACAAGTCACAGCTGTCAACCGCGCCGTGACGTCTCAGCCACGCCGTCACACCTCTGCCGTTGCCCATCAGCCTCAGGCCACTACGTTAGGTTTGTGAACCCTAATTTTATATTTTAGATTTTATTGATTGCTTGAATCAACGATGATTTCTAAGGTTCTATTAGCATTATATATGTTAGAATAATAATGGGTGATCGATTTTGCGTGTCAATTTGGCCGTTTGGGATTGTCGGGCTTCATGTGTAATCGTAGGAATTAAAAAAAAAACAAGCAAAACCCGAACCCGACCCGAACCCCATGATCGGGTTTCGGGTACCTGATTGTCGGGTACCCGACTTTTGTTGGGTCGGGTTTGAGTTTGAAATTCAATACCCAATTTTTTCGGGTACCCGACCCGAAAAACCCGAAACCCGATATACCCGACCCGTAGCTATTATACATGGAGTAAGTAGGGATGGCAACGGGGCGGGTATGGGTCGGATTTGGCCGGACCCGAGGGTCCCGGTCATTTTTAAGTAGACCCGGGACCCACCCCGCCCCGGCCGGACCCGAACAAACCGGGTCTAACCCGCCAGACCCGGTTATATTGATTTTTTTCTTTTTTTTTTTTAATTTTTTCTTCTCTTTTTTATTTTTTAAAAGATAAAATGGAGAAATGCAATGGTTAAGACTCGAACCCGCGATCTTACATTTATAATACCAAGCCTCTACCATTAGAGCAACTGAATTTCTATTCATAATATTAGCAATATTTCTATATAATACGTAATTATGAATTGAATTATAATAATTTTCGGGGCAGGTTTCGGGCCGAGTCTCGGGGTGGGGTTGGCCAGACCTCGGACCCCGCCGGGTTTCTTCTTTTGAGACCCGGGACCCGCCCCGAGACCCGGATTATCGGATAAAACCCGGTTATTTCGGGGCGGGTCCGGACCTAAGCTATATGTAGCTTAGTAATAGAAGTTACTGCAATGTCCTCTCTGAAACGGTATAATTTTCATATTGCCACTGGTGACTGGCAACTGGCAAGTGGCATGAAACTGACTATGAAAAGGTGGCTTCATACTTTTATATTAGTAATAGATACGGGTGTTCAAATGGGTTAATTTTCGGTCTTCGGGTTATTCGGTTTGGGTTATTCGGGTTTTTGACAGTTGAAACAACCACCCGCAAACCAAACCAAAACCAATTAACTATTTGGTTCTCGGGTTATTAGGTTTTCGGGTTAACTGGTTTGGTTATGTAAAAAACCAATTAATAAGCTTGGTCTAAATATTCATAACACAATCTTTTATATGATTTATATCTTTTAAGGTAGGCCCAATTAGTATTATTTTTATATGATTTATATCTTTTAAGGTTTAGTTAAAATTATATGGAGTAATATATTTTATATCTATATTTAAAAAATATTTATGCTATTCGGATTTCGGGTGTGCCCCGAATTTTTTTATCCCACCTAATACCCAAACCATTTCCCCGTTTAATAATTCGGGTGACCCAATTAACCACCCGATCCCCGAATTAACCAAACCAAATAAGCCGAATTCATTTCGGGTGGGTTAATTGGGTCATCCAAATAATGAACACCCCTAGTAATAGATATCCGAGATTGTTATCTAGTTTTTAAAATGCTAGCTGCTACAACAAACAGTTGTTAGAAAAAGAAATATATTATACAAAGGAGAGTCGCATACATAACTAGGCTCGAATATCTTGTTGGTCTTCATCTAAGACCATAGATCCCCAAGCCTAAAACTCGTTTCATTTATTTATTACATCGCTCACATGCATTTATTTTCTAGTTACCACCACTCACTACTCTACACACCATCCATGGGAATATTGCATGCAGTTTATTACATAGTACCATTTCCACATACATGCTTTTATTTAATACGGCATAGTATTATGAAATTAAGTCTTAGTTATGGTCTCCATGTGCTGGTCGAGCCTGAACCTCGTCGTAAAACTCTGGCTGATCCTCAACTGTGCTTTGATCAACTGCCGCAGTTAATAAAATTAGCGTAATTAATCAATAACTCAATTTCAAAAAAAAATTAACTGAGCCAAACACAGTATATTAGTCTGTAGTAGTTAATTACTTCCTCCGTTACGCTTGTTTCTTCCCATATTTCTATTTCGGGTGTCCCACATAGTTCTTCTCATTTCTATTTTTGGTAAAAGATTATCCCAATAATTAAACTAATTACACCATTTATATTAAAAAAATGCTTCTTAATTTGCGTGACCACTAATAGATTTTATCTGCTTTATACTATAATATTAAAAAATGTGGTTTCTTAATTTATGTGCCACTAATTTTTGGAAAGTATTAAGTGGGACAGAGGAAATATTATTATTGATAATGTAGAAAAAAGAAAAGCTTTGTGAGTAATTTATGCGTATATTTTTATATAATTAATACCTTTAGGAGCAGTAGTAGTACTGCAGCTTCTGCACCAACGAGCGCAACCACCGCGGTAACCTTGCTGACAGCAATACTGACGGCAGTAATGGCCTCCGCCGCCGCCGCCGTAACCTTCAGTTATTTCCTCTGGCCGCGGCATATCACCTGCGCCATGCATTGTCATTAGCTCCTCCATCAAGATATTCATCTATACTACTCACCATTAATAATATCTATTTATATTGTCGAATTTTCTGTGAATGATTTAATTAATTAACCAGAAAAGACACGTACTGGTGCAACTTCTGCACCAGCGAGCGCAGCCACCGCGGTAACCTTGTTGACAGCAATACTGACGACAGTAATGGCCTCCGCCGCCGCCGCCATAACCTTCAGTTATTTCCTCTGGAGGTACATCATCACCAACTGCATGTATAATGTATTGTAGTTGTAGGGTATTTTCTTTTTTTTTTTTTTTATGTAGATATTTGTTTTTGTGAATATTTAAGTAATTAAAAACTTGTACTCGCAGCATTATTAGTGCAGCTTCTGCACCAACGGGCACAACCACCTCGGTAGCCTTGTTGACAGCAGTATTGTCGACAGTAGTGGCCGCCGCCGCCGCCACCATAACCTTGGACTGTTACCTCTGGCGCATTAGCTGTTCGATCGCATCGTACGAGTTTAAATAAATAAATAAAGATATATCACAGATACATGCGAAAGATTTATAAAGAGACGATCTTACCTTGTTTTGCAGGCTGAGTGGCTTCCTTATTCGATTGGTCAGACGATGGTTCCTCAGCGAAGGCTGAGGAAACGACGAGAGAAATGGCAATGAAAGCGAAGAAAGTCTTCGACATCTTTTTTATTTAAACAGAATATTATCAAAATATAGGGATATGGTATATGGTTCCACAGTGCCATCCATTTATAGGCGAGAGAGCTTTATTACAAGACAAATTATACGATGCAAGCATGCATGGTTAGGGGGCAGCTAGTAGCTTGCATTTATTGATTGATAGCATTCACCGATTAAAAAAAGGGTTGGGTAATCATTTCCATTGAATTATTGCCGTGTATTATTAAAAATAAATATGTAGAGGAATAAAAGTTGTATCGATCGACCGTGCTTGATTTTTCAGATGGATAAACATAATACTGTTATTATTATTAGAGAACTAAAAGATCACGATATACATTATCTGCAAACGTTGAAATGCGAAGGTCGTAGTCGTAAGACTTTTTGTTGGTATATGGTCAGAAAAGAGAACAAGTTTGACACACTGTTTGCTTTTTTATTTTTAAGGCAAACCTGTCCGTCGTGAGGGAAACGTGTCCTAGTGAGTCGTATATATTCATGTCGCTGTTGTTTAGTTTCAGTTGTCTTTCTTTTTCTATAATTAAAAGCTGTGGACAATGTGGGCCTTAAATATAGACTATGGGCCATAATAAACCCGCTAGCCTTATTCAGTCGATTCGGGCTAAGCAAGTTGCACTTGGCAAAAGATGCCTCTACTCGAAGCGATAGATATGGGTAAATAATGGGATAAAACCTAAAATGGTCCCCGATGTTTACCCTGTGAATCAATTTAGTCCCCGATGTTTCGCGTGAGCCAATTTAGTCCCCGATGTTATCGAAAATGAACCAAATTGGTCCCTCCATCAATCCGACCGTCAATTAGACGGAGAAGGCATTTGCGACGGCTTTAGCGACGGAATATCCGTCGCTAAATGAAAAGTTTTAAAAAAAATAAATTAAATATTAAAAATGAGGACAAAATGCAAAAAAAAAAGAAAAAATTCAAAAATAGACTAAACAATTAAAAAAAAAGAACTAAAAAAACTAAATAAAAAATAATTAATAATAAAAAAAATAAAGAAAATAAAATAAAAAATAAAATTAAAATAAAAATGATAAACTAAACATTAAAAGTGAGGAAAAATCCAAAAAATAGGGAAAAATTCAAAAAATAGAGTAAAAATTCAAAAAAGAGAATATCACTAATAAATTAAAAAATATATAGTAATAAAAAAACAAATAATAATAAAAAATAAAAAACTAAATTATATCTTTTTCTATTGACGATAAAAAATGACGATAAACACTAAATTATATAAAAAACAAATAATATGTAATTGACGACAATTAATTGACGATAAAAAATGACTCTAAAATATCTTTTTTTATATATAATTTAGTTTTTTATTTTTTTATTATTTGTTTCTTTATTACTATTTATTTTTTAATTTCTTAGTACTATTCGCTTTCTTGAATTTTTACTCTAGTTTTTGAATTTTTCCCTATTTTTGGATTTTTCCTCACTTTTAATGTTTAATTTATCATTTTTTATTTTCATTTTATTTTTTATTTTACTTTCATTATTTTTTATTTTTTATTATTAATTATTTTTTATTTAGTTTTTTAGTAATATTCTCTCTTTTTTTAATTGTCTACTCTATTTTTGAATATTTCTTTTATTTTTGCATTTCTTCCTCATTTTTAATATTTAATTTATTTTTTTTAAAAGTTTTTATTTGGCGACGGATATTCCGTCGCTAAAGCCGTCGCAAATGCCTTCTCCGTCTAAATTGACGGTCGGATTGACGGAGGGACCAATTTGGTTCATTTTTGATAACATCGGGGACTAAATTGGTTCACGCGAAACATTGGGGACTAAATTGGTTCACAGGGTAAACATCGGGGACCATTTTAGGTTTTATCCCGGTAAATAATATATATATATATATATATATAGAGAGAGAGAGAGAGAGAGAGAGAGAGAGATTTGCTATGGTGCCCATCGTACCGTGAGCACCATAAGCAAATCTCTCAATTTTTTTTGCATTTTTTCGATTCCCAACGTCCCCAACACCTCCGTAGGCCCTCTCATATTCATTGCTAACCTAAATCGCCCTCTCCAACACGATAATTTTTAAGAAATCATTATTTATCGTTCACAAGTGTACTAGGTCGTGTTAGTTGTAAAACTGACGAAGTCCGCGTATCGATCCACGAAGACAGCTTGATTAATTCTAAGATAACATTCCTAATTCTAATTTGGGCTAGGGAAACGTTATAAGTTGTGATGATTTGATAAAAGAGAATAAAAGCGCAAATAATAAATAGATGCAAATAAAATAAAAATGAGGATAAAGCAATTGACGACGAACGTGATCAAAGCATATACTCGACACAGAATAATCATATGTATTCATGCAATCAGTATTTATCTAATCAATATAAAACTCGTTAAGGTAGAAATTCCTAATATATGCCCTACTCGTTATTTACGTAACTAGCGACCCTATGCAATAGTGACCAATCTCTATATTACTATACGACTGCAATCACTTCACACGCATTTCGCTTTATGACTTTCCCCGAGTTTAGACGTTTTCGGCGCCTAAGGTCTTGAAAACCATACGTACGAAACCGAATTCCATCTCTGTTAGGTTTTACGGGGTCCTATATTTATTATTCCAACCGGTCTAATAACTTTTTCAGTCTCATAAATCAGTCAAGATTCATGCACATGGTAATCAAGCATACACAAGCATAATATAGAACGCGTAACTAAATTTATACGATTAAATAAAATACGAATAACATTAGTACGAATTCATGATCCAGCCTAATACGGCCTCAATCACAAAAGAAATTAGGCTAGAATATTAATAAACGAAAACGACAATGAATCAAAAGAAAACATTATCGAAAACGAAAGATTAAAAGGTAAAAATTCGCCCCCTTTTACGGTACTCGAATGGGCCAAATCTTCTCCCGTTATATGCATATTCCAAGTTTGAATTGGTCATGAATGCTTAGATGTTTTCCTTCCTTGAATCACGTGCATATCTTGGGGTATATTAGACATGGGAGCCGGTCCTTCCGTACCGGTTCTACCGGTTCCAGGCCAAAAATACCGGTTCCGGTTCTAACCGGTATGGTATCGGACCGGTTCCGGTTCCGATTCCGGGAGTCCCGGAATCGGCCGATCCGGTTGTTCATCCGATTTTTTTTAATATACCTGAAAATTAGAAAAAAATACAATGAAAGAAGAAAAAACAGAAAAAAAAACACTAAGAAAAAATACAAAACAAATAAAACAAACATAAAAATAATACTATTAAAATACTAGAATACACATATTTAGGGATAGTGAGTGAAGTCCAATGAAGTGAGTGATGATGAAAAAAAATTCCGTTTTTATTAATATACCTACAAAATTACAAAAAAATGTACAAAATAAACAAGGAAAAAAAAGAAAAAATACAAAAAAAGAAAAGAAAAAAATACAAAAAGAAAAAAAAAACATAAAAATAAACTACTAAAAATACTACGTTACATCCTTATTAAGTAAAACACACGACGTCGCCTCCTCATCGTCATCAGAACTTGGTGCTTGGAACTCGTCGATCGCATTTTCCGCTCGATTCTTGGACTAGGCAGTGAACCAAGCAACGTAAGCATCGCAAGAGAACTCGGCTTAAGGTTCGTTCGCGTATCTCCAATAATCCGATCGGATGTCGAAAATGCGTATTCTGAAGCGACACTTGACGCTTGCACGGCTAGAACATCTCGAGTTATAGCCGCTAGCGTCGGGTAAAGAGATGCGTTCGACTTCCACCACTGGAGAACGTCAAATCCATCTGGTGTTTGGAAGTTGTGACTCAAATAAAGCTGAATTTCATTTGAGTTTGCAGGTCCGGTCGCTTTTCCTTTCGACTTTTGCATCTTCAATCGCCTAAGGACATCCATCGGGCCACGACCACCGCTAGAGGACTCCGTAACTCCCTCGGTCGCATGCTCGGTCACCGAACCACCATGCGCCTGAGAACTATAAAAATCAAAAAGTTCTTGGATAGAACGCATAATTGACGTCTTTTGATCGTCAATGCTCTTTCCAAGAAACGTCTCGTAATACTCGAAAAAGTGTCGAAAGTGTCACTACCACAACTCGGGTCGAGTAAAGCCGCCAAGCCGTGGACAATTGGGATATTTTCCCAATACTTCTTGAACTTTGCTCCATGTTCTCAATGAAATGGCGTAAACTTTCATTACCGCGATATTCAATAAATTTATAGCACATACTAAAACACAAAGAATAAATAATGGCGATGTCGAATAATGAACGCCGGAAAATTTCTCCGTTGCTTCCTTGAATACCGCAAGTAACAACTACCGTCCACATCTCATCTATCAAATGGCTTGTAACAACTAAATACGATTGGGAAGTAATATTTGTCCAAATATCAGTAGTTAAACTAACACTACAAGATATGTTCGATAAATGTGCTACTAAGTTCGACCTATATTCTTCAAAGGTTTCTAACACATACTTCCTAAGTGTCCTATGACCTACTTGATATACGGGTTGTATCGAACTTGTAAAGTTGATAAACCCTTCATTTTCCGCAATACAAAATGGTTCTTCACATTGGACCACAAACTTGACTAGCGCCATATTTGAAATCTCCCTAGTGATAACGAATTCCTACCGGTATGCACGTCTATTTGTTGTTGCATTCGCTCCGTACCTATGGGCTCTAACGTAACTCCGAATCAAATTTATGAAAACCCGTTAAATGTTTTCTCATAGATCCCGTGCCCCCTAGTTACCACCACCTCTATATTGATATACCGCACGACATATTTTACAATAAGCTTTACCTTTGTTGGGGTTGTCGGGTTCGAGTTCGAGGTCGAAATGGTTCCAAACCTTCGAGCGCTTCGTCCGGGTGCGTGATGTCACCGTGGCCGTGGTGGATTCTTGGCTCGAAGCGGTTTCGCGTCGTCCTCCGTCGCCTTCTGTCTCCCCGACCTCATTGTCGTGATAGGCATCGTCGGGCATATCGCTCATACCTACATGAAGATAACCAAAAATATTGCCGTTCAGGTGCGAACTTGATGCCATGTTAGTAAAATAAAGTGTGTGTGTTGTTTCGTATGTGTGTATGTATTTCGAGTGTGTGGTGTGTGTATTTCGTGTGTGTGTATCGAGTGTGTGTATGTGTGTATTTTCGTATACGAGACGAGAGTGATAGAGAGATTATGAGATAATACAGAGTTTGAGAGATTAGATGTGAAAAAATTATGAAATATGATGTGGTATTTATAGTTTCGTTAGGGACCAAAAAAAATTGCACTTTGGCCAAAAGGGCCAAAATGCAAAATAAAAAAATTTGAAAGAGCGTTTTGGCTCTCTAACGGCTAATAGCCGTTATAATGTTTTTATTTTATTTTATTTTATTTTTTTATTTTAGCCGTTGGCTTCAACGGCTGTTTTTGTTTATATTTTTTAATATTAGCCGTTACCGGTTCCGGCTTAGATATAGCCGTTACCGGGTTACCGGATTGGTTCCGGTTGAACTGGTTCCGGTTCTGAACGGGAACCGGTAGCCGGTTCCGGGCTGAACCGGCCCGATAGCCATGTGTAGGGTATATATATCCACGCTTTGACTTGTTCCTTAATTAGCAAATCTATTGGAGACTTAGTTCTTTTGGTGGGCTGAAAATAAACTAAAAGCCCACTAAACTATTCTTGTGATGATTGTAGGCCACATTTTCATAATCGTGATTAGTACGCATAATAGCTCGACTTGTTCCATTTTGCTCCGTTACTCAAACAAGAGATATGAATGTAAACGCATAATATTCAAGTATATTATGGCGGAACAGGTATCAATGTGCAAAAAATTTATTCTAATAGGTACCTACATATAAAAAAATATCTGACAGTTTACTACTTTGCAAATTTTTTATATATAGATATTTTTCTCTGGATTACCCTTTTTTTAAGTGAGACTCTTTTTCTCTCTCCGGTTGTCACTCATACGTGTGAATTGCTGTACTGTAGAACAACAATGATTGGAGTCAACTTGTGTTTTTATTTTAATAACACTTCTGATTTAGCTATTTGGCGGAAAACACTTCAAATGGAGACCATAATCCAATCTCCTCATTTATTACATATACTTCCAACGATTTGATTCTATGTGAGAGATATAGAGCAGAGAGAGAGAGAGGAGAGAGAGAGATGGCTCTTTTTTTTTTTTGGTAAAAACGAGAGATGGCTCTTGAAGCTGTGGTTTTCCAAAAAGACCCTAATTTTGTTTAGTCAGCAAAGAATATTTAAATTACAATATGGGAGGCCAAATTATTAAACTAGGTCGCTAACTATGCCTCTTGTGTTTTTTAGGTCACTAAGTTTCGTAATTGCAAACTTAGGTCACTAAGTATCGTTATCGATTTTTTTTAGGTCACTAAGTTTCGTAATTGCAAACCTAGGTCACTAAGTATCGTTATCGATTTTTTTTAGGCACTAAGTTTCGTAATTGCAAACTTAGGTCACTAAGTATCGTTATCGATCTTTTGGGGACATTTTTTGAATTTTCTGATAAAGCTGAATGGAATACACATGTGGCGTGACCGGCGTCCTAGATGGCAAAATTTTTTAGGCCATGTCACTAAAATAATTGTCCAACGTGTGTGTATAAAGAAAAAAACTATATTTAAAGATTAAAAGAAAACTAATTCCCTCCAAACTTATACGATTAATCTCCTAAACGACCAAATTGATTCCACAAAAAAGATATGTGTCCCTCATATGATGTGTGACTGCAAGAAACCCACATTCTTGATGACGTGTTGGAAGATGATAACCTTGGATTTTAGTGGCGTGACCTAAAAAATTTTGCCATCTAGGACGCCGGTCACGCCACATGTGTATTCCGTTCAGCTTTATCAGAAAATTCAAAAAATGTCCCAAAAAAAATCGATAACGATACTTAGTGACCTAAGTTTGCAATTACGAAACTTAGTGACCTAAAAAAAATCGATAACGATACTTAGTGATCTAAGTTTGCAATTACGAAACTTAGTGACCTAAAAAACACGAGAGGCATAGTTAGCGACCTAGTTTAATAATTTGGCCCAATATGGATGCTATAACGAGGACGACGATGGTTCGATCCAATCCTTTGAAGGAGATAATCAAACGACATGCATCGATGCTGGGACTCTTGACGAACAAGTTTCATGGGAGTACCCTTCTCCATTAAATGCAAATAATAATATAAACCACATCCCCAACGCTTCCTCTCTAGAAAATTCAGCCGTCGACATCGACGCCGCCGGGGGCGACGTGTTCACCTCCGGCAAAAAGCAGAAGAAGAAAGAGACGGCGCGCAAAGGCGACCCAGAAAAATATAGCAGAAATGGAAAATCAGCGTATGACTCATATTGCTGTTGAAAGAAACCGCCGCAGACTGATGAACGATTATCTCTCCATCCTCGTTCGTTAATGCCTCCTTCCTACTATCAGAGGGTGCGTTAAGCATAAATCAAAATCTTCTTTTTCTTTTTCGGTGATCATATCTCATAATTTAGATGATCGATCATATTTTTTTCTGTAGGGAGATCAAGCATCCACAGTGGGAGGCGCCATTAACTTCGTGAAAGAACTAGAACAGCTCCTTCAGTTCCTCGAATCCCATAAACCCGACAAAAGCCCGGCCCGTTCGAACCCACTTTCGGGCTTTTTCACTTTCCCGCAATACACAACAAACGGCCATTCAATCCTAGAGGTGAATGTGGTCGACACTCATGCAAATATCAAGGTATTAACGAAGAGAGGGCCGAAGAAGCTTTTGAAGATGGTCGCAAGGCTTCAATCCATTGGTTTCACTGTTCTTCATCTCAACATCACTACCGTGGATCAATCCGGGTTGTACTCTTTCAGTGTGATGGTAATGTTATTAAAACACCTATATAGAAAATTATTAATCTTCTTTTTCTTTGTCGAGATTGATTATGCTTAATTTAATTTAAATACAGATGGAGGATGAGTGCCAGTTGAGTACGGCGAACGAAATAGCCACGGCAGTGCATGAAATTGTGGAGATGATTAAACATTAATCGACATTGATTAGGGAAGATTTATGATGAATAATTAATTATTGGATAGTGTATTTTACAAGTGTGGCTCGTTTGTGTACCATCCCATCATGCAATCGATTTAGAAAACAAACTTATCGACACATTGAGTGACCAGATATTGCAAGTGACGCGTAGGCTTAGTTTAGTATTCACGTAATATATTATTATAGTCTGCGAAATGATGGGAGCGAATTAATTATTAAGGATTTGAATATAATGTAAAAACATATTGTCACGTCTATAATCATTACATAGTTATGTTGTATTCTTATTAGATTAGTCTTTCTTTGGGTCGAGTTAAATGTTTCCATGGAGATTGAATTATGATGGGAATATGCTCAAAAAAGTGATTTGACTAATTTTTCTTAAAACGAAACCGAAAGAAACAAGCAAGGGAAAAGCCTATGTAAGAATACCAAGGGCGCACCTCGGATCCAGGATTGAATATTGTCGGGAATACAGCCGAATTTTTAATTCACCATCTGCTATAGGCTTTTTAATTAAAAAAATGCGAATTAAATCAAAAACTAATAAAATAGGGTTACTATGCTCGAAATTAATAAATTAGAGCAAAACGCCGCTATTAGATGCGGCGTCGCGTGCAATAACCGCGACGCAAGCTTAAATCGGGCTCAACAGGGCTTAACGCGGGCTGATTTTTTAAAAAAATAGATTGGGCCAATTTTGGCCCGATAGACAGGACGTCGCGTGCATTGGCCGCGACGTCGCGGCTAATAACAGCGACGACGGGTTTAATAAACCCGCGTACTCTTCTTCTTCCTCCCCACTTCTCCTCCGCTCCACTCGTCGTTTCCGGCCACCGACCACCGGCAAACACCGCGCGACCCACAGTGATTAGATCCTTCTTCCTCGTTATCGTCAATTAAGATTTGTTTGGGTATGAAACTAATAAATTTGTTTAAATTTTGATTTTGATAGTTTCGTTAAATTTCGTTGAATCCGTGGGTTTAAAGTTGTGCTTTGGTATGATATGTGTTATAGATATTATGCGTTGCTTATCAGATTGATATAACATGTTAATTTTGGATAATTAACTCGGTTTAGGAATTTCCCTATTTTCGAAACCTAATTTTGAAATTGGGGTTTCTAGGTTGATTGATTAGATTTTTCGATACCTAATTCAATTTATGTGTTGATGTTGTGTTTGTTTTATTTGGTATTTGTAGCGATATTGACTTGTTACTCACTAGGCACAACATGTCGATCATGCTGAGCAAATATTCAGAGGTAGAGATATAGATGGGGGACTAGATGTCATCCATGCAGCAGCTTGTCATTGACAGGCGTCAGCGAAGACACGTGCAGAACACTGATATCCCTCCGACGCAGGTAAGTGCCCCGTCATCTACTCGATTTCCGACTCAGGACCCTGACCCGTCGTCTTCACGGGGTCCGACACATGACCCCTGGCCCGTCATCTTCACGGGGTCACACGGGTTTATACGACGATGGTACATATTTTACACCGACAGGCCACGGTGTCGGCTACGATGAGGATGATGGCGACGACGAGATGCCTCCACATCAGCCATATATGCAGCAATCACCGCCGCGACCACACCATCGACGTCGTCGCCCCGAGCAGCCCGAACCTCCTGTTGCCCGTGGCCATCTTCAAAGGAATATACAGCCACGTAAATGTGGCACCGGATCACATTATATTCTTTCTGTATCAATTATTATGTCTTCAGTCCCAATTTTAAATATAAGTTCTTTCTATTTCAATAATGAGTTGCATAAAGAAACTAAAGAAGAATGAACGACAGTTTCTTGCCATGTGAAGAACACAGATTGACAAGATGTGTCGATTTTGTAGTTGTTATTATGAATGGAATCTACACATAAATACCCAATAGAAAACAAATCAGCCACTTAGGTACCTTGTTAGAATTATTTTATAGCTAGGTACCCAGTTGAATAAAATTTTTACACTTAGGTACCTAATCACCTAAGATTACGAAAATACCCGTATTAAATGATTTAGAATTTAATTCAACTTTTTTTTCTCTGCAAAATTCGACATTCAGCTCGCCGTCGACGATTTCTTCTTGACCAACTCCTTCTGCTCGTGCCGGTGCCGGACAAGGATCGAAGAGCCTATTGAACGTTGGGTTCTCGATTTTGGGGATCGAAGAGCATTGCTTTCACGTTTTGGGGCGCCTAGGTGCATATTAGTGATAGGGGTACACATTTCTGTAACACCCAGTTTGCACGCACGTTAGAACGTTATGGTGTTAGACACAGCCTATCCACCCCATACCACCCCCAAGCTAGTGGTCAAGTAGAAGTAGTGAACCGTGAGTTGAAGCGCATTCAAGAGAAAACCATAGATGGGAATCGACGGGAATGGGCGAATAAGCTTAACGACGCACTTTGGGCGTATAGGACTGCATATATGACGCCAATAGGCACTACCCCATATCGACTAGTTTACGGAAAGGCATGTCACCTTCCTGTTGAACTAGAACATAAAGCCTACTGGGCGATAACGTCTTTAAACCTCGATTTGGTGCAAGCCGGTGAAAAACGTAAGCTCCAGATCAATGAGGTTGATGAATGGCGTTTGTCGGCATATGACAATGCAAAAATGTATAAGGAGCGTTCAAAAGCCTACCATGACAGCAAAATTAGGCACAGACGAGAATTTCAAGAAGGGGACCAAGTCCTCCTCTTTAATTCTCGACTTAGGCTTTTTCCTGGCAAGCTTAGATCACGTTGGTTAGGACCGTTCACTGTCACTCGTGTTTTTCCGTACGGTACTATTGAGATTTCAGGTATGGGACAGGAAGCTTTCAAGGTGAACGGACATCGTTTGAAGCATTACCATGGAGGCGAGGAAGACTTGAGCGACAAGAAGGTATTATACCTCGACTTCCAGCCAGCATAAGAGTATATGAGGTATGTCCGGCTCACGACGTTAAAGAAGCGCTTTTGGGAGGCAACCCAGGTATTTTTATTTATGTTTTAGGCATTTAAAAAAAATTAAAAATTAAAAATCTACAACTTTATATAATTAAATAAAACAATACTAATGATAACAGTAATATTAAATTAATATAAATTTATTGCGAATATTGAAGATGGGTACAACGCAGAATCGAACGATGAGATAGGAGCATAGTTTTACTACATAAAAGATGGTTACAATACCATTACAACATGTGAAGGTCCAACACAAAAGCAAATTAAAACTGCAAATAACATAAAAGACAGAACAAAAGTTTATTTTGCTTCATAAGGGCGGTTACAAACAAGTGCACCTTGTGATAGCCCAACACACGAAAGCAAGTAAAACTCCAAACAAGCCCAAAAGAAGAGCAAGGTAGAGTGATACCATATCTAAGTTACGACGAATCCTTGCATATTCTTCACTCTCATTCTCACGGCCTTGCTGCTGTTCCCAATTCATAATGGCTAGCTACCCAGAAATATCGAAAATAAGATTGCTGAAGACGTGTGATTTATGGTAAATGATGCTATTGTGTTATTCTACCAATGTCTATTTATAGGCATGAAGGGCACAAAATATCATTATCAAACCCAGCAAATCAAATAAATGATACAGACGAATTTTTGACTTGAAAGATTTGACGCCGCGTGAGAAAGTGATATTTCTTTTGTCGATTATCAGATTTTTCCTCGCGCAAATCGTTCTCGGAAAGCTCGTCGATTACGTGTTAATCTTAGTAAAAAAAAATATAGATATAATAATAATAAGAAAAATAAAACTGAAAAAAAAAAGAAAATAACTAAAAAGAAAAACAAAAGTAATAATGGTTCCGTTGCCAGGTTAGTTGAATCACATTTATGTTTTCGCACGTACTTAAAAAAAAAGAAAAAAAAAAAGAAAAAAAGTTGGGATTGGTGATTTTTCCGAGATAAGTATCAGTGTTGTCCCATTTTCCCTTAAGATGCTTATTACTATTTTCTATGAACTGTTTTTACGCCCTATTTTCTTTAAGTCTATTTTGTGAGGTCAAATGTCACGAGTAACGCCATCTACGATAATGCAATGCGTAGTCTTATCCAAGCCAGCCAGAATCATGCCAAACGCTTCTGCAACTAAGGGAATTCAAAACCTCAAGTGTGGGGAGGGCCGTTTGCAAAGCATGCACATCGAACTATTCAGGGAAGTTCGTTTATTTGTTTATTTTCCTCTTCCTTGTGTTCCAATGTTTGTTACGTTGAGGGCAACGTAAATCTTAAGTGTGGGGAGGGAAATTTCTGCGAAATTGATAATACGAACATATTTATGTGCATGCTGTGATTTAAAAAGAAAAAAAACATGGCATAAATTTTTTCGAGATTTAAAAATATATATATATATATATATATATATGGCATAAATATTTTTCGAAAATCATGGTTCTTATCTACTAAAGGATGATTTCACGTAGAAATTTTGTGAGTGATTAGGATACATGTGCGTAGTCGATCTCTTTCTTGCATGATGAACTTAGCGATACATGAAGGATTCGTACACATAACCTGATTTTTGTGAGTTTTTGAGCCTACGAGCTTTTTGCTCATTCCTTTGGTTGTGTGGAACGTGCCTAATTTACGTCTCTCTAGAACTTGCTCGTGTATTACGTGCTGAAACTGCTTAAGGTGACAATGTGTGAAAATGAGGAATGCATTAGGAATTAGTCCATAGCCAAAGTGTCTTACCGCGCCTGATCACCGTAGTTAGCCATGAGCCTGAACCTTTTGTTTTCGAAACCCGATATTCATAGCTACCAACCTAAATAAGCCTTCAGAACTAAACCCCATCAGAGCGATAGTGTAAGTGAAGGATGAATGACAGAGTCACGGTGCACAATTTAGTCAAATGTCTGACAAACACCGAAGTTGAAAAAAAAAACTAAAAAAAAAAGACGAAAAAAAATTAAAAAAAAAGAAGATGAATGAGAAATAGCTAAGAACCTTTCCTCCGATAATCTTTCACTCTCTAGAGCACATGTTTTTTATACCCTAAGTAGAGATGTCGAAAGAAGAAAGGCTTGGTAACAAAAAAGGAGAAAAAAAAAAGAAAAAAAAAAGTGGTGGAAATCAGATGGTCGACTTATTGGCGCATTCGTGACAAAGGCATGATTCCAACACGACTCTAGCTCACATCTTTTTGCGCTTAGCCCTTGAATACTTTGGATATTTAGCCTTGCTATAACCCGGTTAGTCATTCCGATTCACACTTTATTACTTGTGGTAGTAGAATTACGAATCACTTGCAAGCT
The DNA here is from genome assembly GCA_027422505.1 of Craterostigma plantagineum. Lineage (NCBI taxonomy): Eukaryota > Viridiplantae > Streptophyta > Magnoliopsida > Lamiales > Linderniaceae > Craterostigma > Craterostigma plantagineum. The sequence goes on along the minus strand of JAPQWV010000003.1, from coordinate 24,399,472 downwards.
TATGGTAGAGATTAGATTAGTGCATGAACAGAGAGATTTCACAGACATATTAAGCCTATACACTGTGTGATCTGAGTGAATCCCTGTGAGGTACGAATCTGGATTGATATTGTCAAGGAATTTGTGTTGTTAGACGTCAGCTTCAAATGTGTTTTCCGACATTACTTGTATTATTTCATCACATGTTTCATTCCTGAAAGATATGTTGCATGATTTAAATTAATTTTATGCCATATTATTATTTCTTTGCTTGAGGGCAAGCAAACGCTTAAGTGTGGGGAGATTTGATAAATGAAATCTATATTTATATTTTATACCCCGTAAAAGCGTATTATCGTTGATATTAATATAATTTCTTCAAATATCATACGTATAACGTTTATATTTGATTTTTGACAGATATTCGGAAAAAAAGAACTACAACCGGAAATATTTGGGCTCGAAATAAACTTGAGACCATCAACCAAAAATCGGCCCAAAACAATTGGGCCGAAGAATTAATTTAGCCCAAAAGAGAAGCCCAAGCCCAAGTTATATATAAAAGAAGAGAATATAAAAATAAAATTGAGAGATATCAACGACAAGGTTGAGCTGCAAGTCCCACCTCACCACCAACGTTGAAGAAGCCTTCCAAAACAACCACCACTCCATTCAACACCATCGACCTCTCCACTCTCCTCACATCAAGCAAGCACCTCTCACCCATAGCCCACGTCATCCACCTCTCAATCATCTCTCAAGCAAGCACCTCAACCAAGCTCCCACCTCACCATCTGATATTTGCCCCTCAAAACATAGTCGAACGTCTGAACCACACCAAGCTCCCACCTCAACCATCGCCCACGTCAAAACGTTGAACACCATACCTCTCAAACAACCACCTCTGAACCATCGCTCAAAAAACCCACCTCAAGGAGACACCTCACCAAAAGCTACACCTTACGTACGGGCCAAAGAAGTTACCATCAAGCAAGGCATCGTGTGTTGAGCGGGACAGCGATCGGGATCATCAGCAGCACGCAACGGTCGCGGCGAAGTAGTAACGAGCAAGGTAATACGCTATCCTTTGGACGCTTGGGCTGCGTGTGTGTTAGGAGGCAAAGAAGGGGTAGCTAAGTGGTTGCCGTGAGAATCCCCAATTCGCCCACCACATGTTCGACAGAATCCCTCAATGAAATATTAAACTCGGAGGCAAAATTCAGGGAAGAAAATTATGTTTAATTTCTCTTTGTTATTTACGCTTCTCGTCGTATTAATATTTCGTATGAGTAGCTAATTATCGTGTGCTTGGGATGAGATGAACGCTGGGTAGAATTATTATTGGACGTAAAATACTCGTGAACATGCTATATTTTGACTATTTATCGTTTATGATATCGTTCAAATTAATATGTCTATGTGTTAATTTGAATATCACTTTGATATTACTATGTATTGATGTGATTCGTGGTAATATCGTTTAGGGCGACAGCTAGAAAACGATTAGGCCTTTCATAAAATGATAGGAAATCGATTATAGGGCGACAGCAAATAATTGATCGATCCTCGCTGTAGGTAAATTAATATTTATTCTCACAATCGTTTAGGGCGACAACAAATTCGGACGTGAGTAGGAATTACCGCGACTTAGTCATTATTTTTATGGTAAAGGTAATTTACGTCCTCGTTAATGATACCTAGCGGGATTCGCAATCCCGAGCACTCCCGTTTTATATAAAAAAAAGAAAGTATTTTTTTATATTTAAGTTCAAGCTAGTTGGAATTTATTTCATAAATCAAATATAACTAAAAAAATATATATTTAAATATTTAAGTTGTGTTTAAAGCTTGTGGTTTTGTTATGTTTTTATGTTGGATTTAATTCATAAATTAAAATACGAAAAATATTTATTTAGGTTAAATATCAAACGATAGGTTATTACTAGTACTCAATTTATTCCTCGTGTTCGATACTTGGATATTCGCTATAGCTATATTACAAACGATAGGTACACTGCCTATCGCGCGTGGTTTTAGTTATAATATATTCGTTTTAATTATTACTTGATGTACTTGCACGAACTCTTATTTAAATATACACGCACGCGATCAAGTTTTTGGCGCCGTTGCCGGGGAATAGATTGATATTAGGAACATCCTAGTTCGGTAATTTAGCCATTTTATTTTACATTTTCTCAATTTTTCGTTAATTGCGTTATTTGTTTCCTACATCATTATTAGTCCGTTACCTTTTCAACATATTTATCTAGATCTTCGCTAATTTTCAGTTTCGCTCATTGAAGGTACTGTTTGATAGTGGATGACCCGAAGCCACCCTTCAGGTCCCATTGTTGAAGGAGATCCAGATTTCGAGCGAAGGTTACGAAGGCAGCTCAGATACAATTCAGAAGGCACGGCTAGTAATTATCAGGAAGCACTGGTTAGCTACTCGGAGGACAACTCTCAGGAGTCGGCAGACAATTCTCGAACAGAGACGTCCAAAGACAATCGAGAGACAGAAGTCGACATGGCTGAACAGTACCGGTCCATCAGGACCAAGAAGAGGAACAATCTCTACAAGACCTACTCAAGAGCGCTTCCCTTGGCGGAACTGAATCGACGATAGTCATTCCACCGATCGAAAACAATAATTTCGAACTGAAGCATGCTTGGCTCCAGATGATCTTTCAGACGGCCCAATTTGAGGGGAACCCTGATGATGATCCTTACTCCCACCTGAAGGCCTTTCTGACAGTGACAGACACCATCAAGATTAATGGGGTCCCGAGCGATGCTATCAAGCTGATGTTGTTCCCATTCTCACTCAAATACAGGGCAAAGGATTGGTTGGAGATGCTACCGCCCAGATCAATCACTACTTGGGAAGAGCTACGAGCAGCATTCATCGGCCATTATTTCCCATTGTCGAAAGTATTGCGACTGAAGACGGAAATATCTCTTTTCATCAGAAGGATTCGGAGAATCTTTACGAGGTGTGGGAGCGATACAAGGCGCTACTGAAGAGGTGCCCGCAGCACGGGATGTCGAATGCAGCCCAGATCAACTGATTTCACGAGGGGCTCAACGATCAGACTGTCCACATGTTAGACGGAGCCGCAGGAGGAGGGCTCGTGAAGCTCAATGCGACCGAGGCTTGGAACCTGATCGAGGATTACTCAAGAAACAGCTTCATGAGGGGTAACACGAGGATCAAGACGCCAGGCGTGTTCGGAGTTAGCGAGGAGACGGCCACGAATGCCAAATTCGAAGCGCTCCAGCAACAAATTGCTGCAACAAACTCTCAGTTGCAGACAGTCATTGGCGCACTCCTACCGAAATCCGGGCAGACACAGCCCGTGAACGCCGTGGCGACCACCGCACCGACGCAGCATACGCCATACATACCCTTGTGCGGGATTTGTGGAGCAGCCCACGAGACCTCAGAATGCCAACTTGGGCAGCCGCTGGAGCACGTAGACTATATGGGCAATTACCAAGGTGGCCAGCGAAGCTTCCAGCCTCGAGCACATCCAAACTTGGCGTATGGGAATCAAAACCACCAGGGGCAAGGACCGCCAGGATTTCAGCCTAGACCATCCGGTTTCCAAAACGGAGCGCCACGCCAATATCAGAATGCAACCGCCGGAGGATCTGAGGATATGAGGGAGATGAAGGACATGATGAAGACACTCCTCACCAATTTCAGCCAAACCACTGCAGCCCATGAGAGCCGAATGACGAAGATGGAGGAGTACATGGAGGTCGACGTGCGTGCCCAGAACACGGACGCCTCACTCAAGAAGTTGGAGCAACAGGTGGGGCAGATGGCGAAGCAATTGGCAGGGCGTCCTCAGGGCTCACTCCCAAGCTACACCGAACCGAATCCAAAGGAGTACTGCAAGGCGGTGACTCTGAGGAATGGACGAGAACTGCATGAAGTGCCTGCCAAGAAGAAGGCCAAGGAGAACGCCAACTTCGAGAGCCACGATGAGCCCGAAGTGGAGGAGATCAGAGGCGATGATATCAAAAAGGCCGAAGCTGAGAGGAGAAGGTCGAGCCTGAGAAAGAAAAGGCGAAGGAGATCGAGCGGCCACCGGTGAAGCCATACCAGCCGAAGATTCCGTACCCGGCTCGACTGAAGAAGGACAAGAACGAGGCACAGTTTGGTAAATTTATGGGTATGTGTAAGGAATTACATATTAACTTACCATTTGTTGAAGCTATCACGCAGATGCCCAGCTTCGCCAAGTTCTTGAAGGACCTGCTGACGAACAGAAGGAAGCTTGAACACGTCTCCACCGTTTGCCTACGAGGAGAGTGCTCGGCGATTCTCCAAAGCAAGATCCCTAAGAAACTCAAGGACCCAGGGAGTTTTACGATTCCCTGTCTGATAGGAGATTTAGTGATTGAGCGTGCGTTAGCTGATCTAGGCGGTAGTATTAATCTCATGCCATATTCTATGTTTAAGCGTTTAGGTCTAGGTGAACCACGACCCACTAGGATGAGCCTCCAATTAGCTGATAGGTCGTTAAAGTACCCTCGAGGTGTTATCGAGGATGTCCTAGTCAAGGTCGATAAATTTGTGATCCCTGCTGATTTTGTTATTCTAGATATGGAGGAAGACGAGAATATTCCTTTGATCTTAGGTAGACCGTTCCTAGCAACGGGGGAGACCATGATAGACGTTAGGAATGGGACGTTAACCTTGACAGTAGACGGCGAGAAAGTTACTTTTAATATGGCCGACTCGATGAAAAAGAGCGGCGAGCAAGATAATAAATGCTATTTCTTAGACGTATTTGAGCACGAGTTTCTCTTTTCCGTGCAAGGTTTATCACAGGTCGGCGAGCAGGACATGCACACTCTTATGGCAATCGATGAGTGTGGGGAGGAAGTCGACGAGCCCATCATAGCTATCGACGAGAGTAGTGAAGAGGACAAGGAAAAGAGCTCGGTCGAGGAGCCACCGGTCCTAGAATTAAAGCCGCTACCCGACCACCTCGAGTATGCGTTTCTCGGAAACAACGGAGGGCTACCAGTCATCATTTCATCGAGCCTTGACGACAGACAAAAGGGGCAGCTCTTGGATGTGTTGAAGGCGCACAAGAAGGCCTTGGCGTGGAAGATATCCGACATAAGGGGTATCGGCCCGAGCTACTGCACGCATAAGATCCTCATGGAGGATGATTTTAAGCCAGTCGCTCAACGTCAAAGGCGACTCAATCCCAATATGAAGGACGTCGTTAAGAAGGAGGTGATTAAATTGCTCGACACAGGGATGATTTACCCCATTTCAGTCAGCCCGGTTCAAGTAGTCCCAAAGAAGGGAGGCATGACGGTCGTCGCCAATGACAAGAACGAGCTGATTCCGACGAGGACGGTGACTGGATGGCGCGTCTGCATCGACTACAGGAAGTTGAACGATGCGACGAGAAAGGATCATTTTCCTTTACCGTTTATTGATCAGATGTTAGAAAAACTCACCGGTCATTCATTTTATTGTTTCCTTGATGGTTTGTCAGGTTATCTGCAGATCCCCATAGCACCCGAGGACCAGGAAAAGACGATGTTTACGTGCCCGTTCGGAACGTTCGCGTACCGAAGGATGCCATTTGGCTTATGCAATGCCCCAGCCACCTTCCAGCGATGCATGATGGCCATATTCGACGAACTGGTAGGTGAGGTAATGGAGGTATTTATGGACGACTTTTCTGTGTTCGGTTCCTCGTTTGATGCATGTTTGTCAAATCTGAAACTCGTACTCGCACGATGCGAGGAAACAAACTTGGCACTTAATTGGGAAAAGTGCCACTTCATGGTTCGAGAGGGTATAGTTCTCGGTCACAAGATCTCCTCTAAAGGAATCGAAGTGGACCGAGCTAAGTTAGAGACGATAGAAAAATTGCCCGTTCCCTCGAACGTGAAGTCCATTAGGAGCTTTCTAGGACATGCGGGGTTTTATCGTAGGTTTATTAAAGATTTTTCTAAGATCGCACGTCCCATGTCTAGATTGTTAGAAAAAGATGCTCCGTTTGACTTTAATGACGAGTGCTTGCATGCTTTCAATTTACTTAAGGAACGACTTATCGCAGCACCTATTATGGTCGCCCCTGACTGGGGGCTGCCCTTTGAACTAATGTGCGATGCTAGTGACTATGCAGTTGGGGCCGTGCTAGGGCAGCGTAAGGACAACCATTTCAGGCCGATATACTACGCGAGTAAGACGCTAGACGCAGCCCAAGCTAATTACACGACCACCGAAAAGGAGCTGTTGGCCGTCGTGTTTGCTTTCGACAAGTTCAGGTCATATCTTATCCTATCCAAAGTTATTGTTTTTACTGACCATTCTGCTCTTAAGTACTTGTTAGCAAAGCCCGATGCCAAGCCACGGCTAATCAGATGGATCCTACTACTGCAAGAGTTCGATATTGAGATTCGGGATAAGAAAGGTGCGGAGAACCCAGCGGCGGATCACCTCTCTCGACTGGAGGAGTCCGAAATATACCACAAGGACGGAAGGCCGATACAAGATAGGTTCCCAGACGAGCATCTTTACTCGATACAGGTGGTAAGTGACGACACTCCCTGGTTTGCAGATTACGCTAACTATCTTGTTGCGAGGGTCCTACCAAAGGAGTACACCAGTCAGCAAAAGAAGAAATTCTTTTCTGATTTGAGGTACTACTTTTGGGAAGACCCATATCTTTTCAGGCGATGTGCAGACCAGGTGATACAACGATGCGTTGCCGCTCCAGAGACGACACAGATCCTGAGGCACTGCCACAATGGACCGACCGGAGGGCACTATGCAGCCAACAGAACCGCCCAGAAGGTGTTGGAAAGTGGATTCTACTGGCCCACGATATTCAAGGACGCCCAAAGGTACGTTGACACTTGTGATCAGTGTCAGCGCGCAGGTAATATATCGAGACGCGATGAAATGTCCCAAAACTTTATTTTGGTATGTGAGATTTTTGACGTTTGGGGTATAGATTTTATGGGACCATTCCCTAGCTCGTACAACAATAAGTACATCTTAGTTGCGGTCGATTATGTGTCTAAATGGGCCGAGGCGCAAGCCTTACCCACGAACGACGCTAGGGTAGTCGTTAGATTTCTTCGAGCATTGTTTTCACGTTTTGGGGCGCCTAGGTGCATATTAGTGATAGGGGTACACATTTCTGTAACACCCAGTTTGCACGCACGTTAGAACGTTATGGTGTTAGACACAGCCTATCCACCCCATACCACCCCCAAGCTAGTGGTCAAGTAGAAGTAGTGAACCGTGAGTTGAAGCGCATTCTAGAGAAAACCATAGATGGGAATCGACGGGAATGGGCGAATAAGCTTAACGACGCACTTTGGGCGTATAGGACTGCATATAAGACGCCAATAGGCACTACCCCATATCGACTAGTTTACGGAAAGGCATGTCACCTTCCTGTTGAACTAGAACATAAAGCCTACTGGGCGATAACGTCTTTAAACCTCGATTTGGTGCAAGCCGGTGAAAAACGTAAGCTCCAGATCAATGGGGTTGATGAATGGCGTTTGTCGGCATATGACAATGCAAAAATGTATAAGGAGCGTTCAAAAGCCTACCATGACAGCAAAATTAGGCACAGACGAGAATTTCAAGAAGGGGACCAAGTCCTCCTCTTTAATTCTCGACTTAGGCTTTTTCCTGGCAAGCTTAGATCACGTTGGTCAGGACCGTTTACTGTCACTCGTGTTTTTCCGTACGGTACTATTGAGATTTCAGGTCTGGGACAGGGCGCTTTCAAGGTGAACGGACATCGTTTGAAGCATTACCATGGAGGCGAGGAAGACTTGAGCGACAAGAAGGTATTATACCTCGACTTCCAGCCGGCATAAGAGCATATGAGGTACGTCCGGCTCACGACGTTAAAGAAGCGCTTTTGGGAGGCAACCCAGGTATTTTTATTTATGTTTTAGGCATTTAAAAAAAATTAAAAATTAAAAATCTACAACTTTATATAATTAAATAAAACAATAATAATGATAACAGTAATATTAAATTAATATAAATTTATTGCGAATATTGAAGATGGGTACAACGCAGAATCGAACGATGAGATAGGAACATAGTTTTACTACATAAAAGATGGTTACAATACCATTACAACATGTGAAGGTCCAACACGAAAGCAAATTAAAACTGCAAATAACATAAAAGACAGAACAATAGTTTATTTTGCTTCATAAGGGCGGTTACACACAAGTGCACCTTGTGATAGCCCAACACACGAAAGCAAGTAAAACTCCAAACAAGCCCAAAAGAAGAGCAAGGTAGAGTGATACCATATCTAAGTTACGACGAATCCTTGCATATTCTTCACTCTCATTCTCACGGCCTTGCTGCTGTTCCCAATTCATAATGGCTAGCTACCCAGAAATCGAAAATAAGATTGCTGAAGACGTGTGATTTATGGTAAATGATGCTATTGTGTTATTCTACCAATGTCTATTTATAGGCATGAAGGGCACAAAAATATCATTATCAAACCCAGCAAATCAAATAAATGATACAGACGAATTTTTGACTTGAAAGATTTGACGCCGCGTGAGAAAGTGATATTTCTTTTGTCGATTATCAGATTTTTCCTCGCGCAACTCGTTCTCGAAAAGCTCGTCGATTACGTGTTAATCTTAGTAAAAAAAATATAGATATAATAATAATAAGAAAAATAAAACTAAAAAAAAGAAAATAACTAAAAAGAAAAAAAAAAGTAATAATGGTTCCGTTGCCAGGTTAGTTGAATCACATTTATGTTTTCGCACGTACTTAAAAAAAAAAGAAAAAAAAAAAGAAAAAAGTTGGGATTGGTGATTTTTCCGAGATAAGTATCAGTGTTGTCCCATTTTCCCTTAAGATGCTTATTACTATTTTCTATGAACTGTTTTTACGCCCTATTTTCTTTAAGTCTATTTTGTGAGGTCAAATGTCACGAGTAACGCCATCTACGATAATTCAATGCGTAGTCTTATCCAAGCCAGCCAGAATCATGCCAAACGCTTCTGCAACTAAGGGAATTCAAAACCTCAAGTGTGGGGAGGGCCGTTTGCAAAGCATGCACATCGAACTATTCAGGGAAGTTCGTTTATTTGTTTATTTTCCTCTTCCTTGTGTTCCAATGTTTGTTACGTTGAGGGCAACGTAAATCTTAAGTGTGGGGAGGGAAATTTCTGCGAAATTGATAATACGAACATATTTATGTGCATGCTGTGATTTAAAAAGAAAAAAAACATGGCATAAATTTTTTCGAGATTTAAAAATATATATATATATATGGCATAAATATTTTTCGAAAATCATGGTTCTTATCTACTAAAGGATGATTTCACGTAGAAATTTTGTGAGTGATTAGGATACATGTGCGTAGTCGATCTCTTTCTTGCATGATGAACTTAGCGATACATGAAGGATTCGTACACATAACCTGATTTTTGTGAGTTTTTGAGCCTACGAGCTTTTTGCTCATTCCTTTGGTTGTGTGGAACGTGCCTAATTTACGTCTCTCTAGAACTTGCTCGTGTATTACGTGTTGAAACTGCTTAAGGTGACAATGTGTGAAAATGAGGAATGCATTAGGAATTAGTCCATAGCGAAAGTGTCTTACCGCGCCTGATCACCATAGTTAGCCACTTTGAGCCTGAGCCTTTTGTTTTCGAAACCCGATATTCATAGCTACCAACCTAAATAAGCCTTCAGAACTAAACCCCATCAGAGCGATAGTGTAAGTGAAGGATGAATGACAGAGTCACGGTGCACAATTTAGTCAAATGTCTGACAAACACCGAAGTTGAAAAAAAAAAACTAAAAAAAAGACGAAAAAAATAAAAAAAAAAAAAGAAGATGAATGAGAAATAGCTAAGAACCTTTCCTCCGATAATCTTTCACTCTCTAGAGCACATTTTTTTTATACCCTAAGTAGAGATGTCGAAAGAAGAAAGGCTTGGTAAAAAAAAGGAGAAAAAAAAAAGAAAAAAAAAAGTGGTGGAAATCAGATGGTCGACTTATTGGCGCATTCGTGACAAAGGCATGATTCCAACAAGACTCTAGCTCCCATCCTTTTGCGCTTAGCCCTTGAATATTTTGGATATTTAGCCTTGCTATAACCCGGTTAGTCATTCCGATTCACACTTTATTACTTGTGGTAGTAGAATTACGAATCACTTGCAAGCTTATGGTAGAGATTAGATTAGTGCATGAACAGAGAGATTTCACAGACATATTAAGCCTATACACTGTGTGATCTGAGTGAATCCCTGTGAGGTACGAATCTGGATTGGTATTGTCAAGGAATTTGTGTAGTTAGACGTCAGCTTCAAATGTGTTTTCCGACATTACTTGTATTATTTCATCACATGTTTCATTCCTGAAAGATATGTTGCATGATTTAAATTAATTTTATGCCATATTATTTCTTTGCTTGAGGGCAAGCAAACGCTTAAGTGTGGGGAGATTTGATAAATGAATCTATATTTATATTTTATACCCCGTAAAAGCGTATTATCGTTGATATTAATATAATTTCTTCAAATATTATACGTATAACGTTTATATTTGATTTTTGACAGATATTCGGAAAAAAAGAACTACAACCGGAAATATTTGGGCTCAAAATAAACTTGAGACCATCAACCAAAAATCGGCCCAAAACAATTGGGCCGAAGAATTAATTTAGCACAAAAGAGAAGCCCAAGCCCAAGTTATATATAAAAGAAGAGAATATAAAAATAAAATTGAGAGATATCAACGACAAGGTTGAGCTGCAAGTCCCACCTCACCACCAACGTTGAAGAAGCCTTCCAAAACAACCACCACTCCATTCAACACCATCGACCTCTCCACTCTCCTCACATCAAGCAAGCACCTCTCACCCATAGCCCACGTCATCCACCTCTCGATCATCTCTCAAGCAAGCACCTCAACCAAGCTCCCACCTCACCATCTGATATTTGCCCCTCAAAACACAGTCGAACGTCTGAACCACACCAAGCTCCCACCTCAACCATCGCCCACGTCAAAACGTTGAACACCAAACCTCTCAAACAACCACCTCTGAACCATCGCTCAAAAAACCCACCTCAAGGAGACACCTCACCAAAAGCTACACCTTACGTACGGGCCAAAGAAGTTACCATCAAGCAAGGCATCGTGTGTTGAGCGGGACAGCGATCGGGATCATCAGCAGCACGCAACGGTCGCGGCGAAGTAGTAACGAGCAAGGTAATACGCTATCCTTTGGACGCTTGGGCTGCGTGTGTGTTAGGAGGCAAAGAAGGGGTAGCTAAGTGGTTGCCGTGAGAATCCCCAATTCGCCCACCACATGTTCGACATAATCCCTCAATGAAATATTAAACTCGGAGGCGAAATTCAGGGAAGAAAATTATGTTTAATTTCTCTTTGTTATTTACGCTTCTCGTCGTATTAATATTTCGTATGAGTAGCTAATTATCGTGTGCTTGGGATGAGATGAACGCTGGGTAGAATTATTATTGGACGTAAAATACTCGTGAACATGCTATATTTTGACTATTTATCGTTTATGATATCGTTCAAATTAATATGTCTATGTGTTAATTTGAATATCACTTTGATATGTCTATGTATTGATGTGATTCGTGGTAATATCGTTTAGGGCGACAGCTAGAAAAACGATTAGGCCTTTCATAAAATGATAGGAAATCGATTATAGGGCGACAGCAAATAATTGATCCTCGCTGTAGGTAAATTAATATTTATTCTCACAACCATTTAGGGCGACAGCAAATTCGGACGTGAGTAGGAATTACCGCGACTTAGTCATTATTTTTATGGTAAAGGTAATTTACGTCCTCGTTAATGATACCTAGCGGGATTCGCAATCCCGAGCACTCCCGTTTTATATAGAAAATAAAGAAAGTATTTTTTTTATATTTAACTTCAAGCTAGTTGGAATTTATTTCCTAAATCAAATATAACTAAAAAAATATATATTTAAATATTTAAGTTGTGTTTAAAGCTTGTGGTTTTGTTATGTTTTTCTGTTGGATTTAATTCATAAATTAAAATACGAAAAATATTTATTTAGGTTAAATATCAAACGATAGGTTATTACTAGTACTCAATTTATTCCTCGTGTTCGATACTCGGATATTCGCTATAGCTATATTACAAACGATAGGTACACTGCCTATCGCGCGTGGTTTTAGTTATAATATATTCATTTTAGTTATTACTTGATGTACTTGCACGAACTCTTATTTAAATATACACGCACGCGATCAGCTCCATATAAGAGTGGAATGTCAGGATTTGATAGTTATTGAGGCTAATCAAGCGAGATTTCAGTTTTCTTTTATGTAACTGTTACGACGTACCATTTCCTATGAATATTACGTACCATTGTATGTTGTTATACCGTACCTAAATACATTATGAGACACAGTCCGATTGGACATTTATGTTATGTAGTATCTTTGTGTATTTATATTACGTACCAAGTAACATGTGTATACGTTGTCAAAATGTCCAGTTATGCAGTATCAATCTAAACTATACACCGTACCATTTATACAGGTTGCCATATTATCTTAAAATATGGCGTCTGCAAATTCGTTTGGTGGCGGGACGTTATTTGCAATGTGTGAGTATAAAAGAGAGTCTTCCTTACTATTAATCAATGAAGCAACGATGATTATCAATATATACGTATCCCTCCAAAGAAGGTGGTCGGATATCGATTTCCGGCATGACTCAATAAAGTATCAAGTTCCGTTCCAAAGTTTGTACTCGACATTGAAAGAAAAATATGTGGGAAATACGAACATAATCGCCGTACTTGTACAGAAGCCGTAACGATGTAGCGTCCGTATTTTCCATGTATTTTCTTTTTGCTTTTGTCCCATAACCTTTTTGGTGCTCTTTTGTATGGTATTGGCTCATTCTCTTTGTCTAAATGATGCCAGTAGGTCATTGTTTTGTTCAAATGTGTCAATAGGATATGACTCATTATTTTTATCTAAATTTGCACCTGTAATGACTGCCAGTTTGGTACAGTAAGATATGCACATTTGGTATCGTATTATATGTAAATTTGGTACTGTAATGAATGCCAGTTTGGTACAGTAATATATATGCAGTTTTGGTAACGTAATATATGTAAATTTGGTACTGTAATGACTGCAGGTTTGGTACGGTAAGATGTGCCTCTTTGGTACTGTCATATATGCCAGTTTGCTACCCAACGACATGCATGTTTGGTACCGTAACCTATGCCAGTTTGCTAATGTATGCACATTTCGCACCGCAATATATGTAAATTTGGTACTGTAATATATGCCGGTTTGATACCATAAGATATGCAAATCTGGTACGGTAATATGTGCCTGTTTGGTACTGTCGTATATGTCAGTATGTTACCCTACGACATGCATTTTGGTACCGTAACCTATGCCAGTTTGCTAATGTATGCACATTTCGCACCGTAATATATGTAATTTTGTTACTGTAACACATGTCAGTTTGGTCACATAAGATATGCAAGTTTGGTACGGTAATATGTGCCTGTTTGGTACTATCATGTATGCTAGTTTGGTATCCTACGACATGCATGTTTGGTACCGTAACCTATGCCAGTTTGCTAATGTATGTACATTTGGCACCGTAATATATGTAATTTTGTTACTGTAATACATGTCAATTTGGTCAAAGAAGATATGCAAGTTTGGTACGGTAATATGTGCCTGTTTGGTACTGTCATATATGCCAGTTTGATACCCTACGACATGCATATTTGGTACCGTAACCTATGTCAGTTTGCTAATGTATGTACATTTCGCACCGCAATATATGTAAATTTGATACTGTAATATATGCCGGTTTGATACCCTAAGATATGCAAATCTGGTACTGTAATATATGCATGTTTGGTACCGTAACCTATGCCAGTTTGCTAATGTATATTTGGCACCGTAATGTATGTAAATTTGTTACTGTAATATATGCCAGTTTGGTACCCTAATATATGTAAATTTGGTACGGTTATATAGTTTGGTACCCTACGACATGCATGTTTGGTACCGTTGAAGCATATGTCTGTTTGGTACCGTACGATATTCAAAAGTGGTACAGTAATATATGAACATTTGGCACCGTAATATATGCCTGTTTGGTACTGTAATATATGCCAATTTGGTACGTTAATATATGCAGCCTTGGTACTGTAATATAGGTAATATAGGTACTCTAAGTGTACGACATAGGGTACTATATCCTTTCAGAAGTAGGTACCGTATAAATTAATGTAAAACTTTGAATTTAAGACTTGGCTATATTCCGTCATAAACGAAGCATTTCAGCATGTGTTGATGTGGATAGATGATTAGAAAATTTTTGACTTTTTCAGTAATGATTGCACACTTTTCTTACGTTTTTCAGTAATGAGTGGACAGATTTCTGACATTTTCTATGTCATGTTTGGACAAATTCTGACATACGAGGTTTTAAATAATAAAAGACAGCTCATCTGACATGTCAGTGGCTTTAATAAAATGTTTCATGTCATATGTAATTTTGGGTACTGCAACCGTGGCTGCGTTGGTACGCTTTAAACAAAACGACAGGTACCCCATATTTAAGGTACGATGTCCCTTATATATATGAGACGTCATACTAGGGTTATTATTTTTCGGGGTCGATCGAATTACTTTTTCATCTCAAACCACCGTTGACCAATAATATATAGTATTAAATACGTTTCAGATCAAATTCGGTGCATTACGCCCCGCACGCATGAATTAAATCTTAGAATACCATGATTCACTATAGTATAAGGATACAAGCATGAACATCTACAACATAATTTGAATAATGTGGTGAGTGCTACATCTACGAATTCGGTGCATTAGGCTTTCACATTTTTTTCATTCCGTTATTGTTAGGTATTGTCAAAATCACGCACGACACCGCGATTCGATTAGGAATGTATTTTTTTCGATCGTATAACAAATGGTACGATATACTTTCATAATTTGGTACTGTATATGTGCAATTATAGATACGATAAACCTGTGCGTTATGATACTATATAGGTAAATGTTAAGGTACATTCTGTAAATCACAAGGTACCTTAGTGTACAACAGATAAGATACTTCATGTGCGATATACATGGTACGGTATACATTTACGTAATGGTACGGTTAACAAGCATATAGGAATGTATTTATTTTTCGATGGTGTAACAAATGGTACGATATACTTTGATATCTGGGTACCGTATATGTGTAATTACGGATACGGTAAATCTGCAGGTTATGGTACTATTTTTGTAAATGATAAGGTACCTTATTGTACAACAGATAAGGTACTTCATGTGCGATATATAAGGTACGGTATATATTTACGTATTGGTACGGTTAACCTGCATTTACGGTACGCTATATGTAAGTGATATGGTACGGTAATATGAAAGACAAGCTACTCTATATCTTGTGTTTATGGTACGCCATATATTTACATAATGGTACTCTGTACGTAAAGGATAAGATACGGTCCTACAATAACATATGGTACTGCGTAAATTACGGACAGTCATAGAACAACACAACACAGCACACACTTGGCAATAACAGTCCATGCACAAAAGAAAAACCAACATAAACAACCAAGGGTCTCCAAACAGTCCCATCCCCAACCCAAAATAAGTTAACCTAACTAAGCAACACAGTCTCCAAAGAGTCTAACAGCATATCCAAGAAACCTAGTGAAAAAGATCTAGCATACAACTACGCTCGTCACGTAAAATGCGAGCAGCCATAGAAGCACGATACACATCCATGCTGACTTCTTTGCCATATTTCTCGAACTCTGAGGTGTCGACAACGTACTCCTCTATGGTCAAACAGGCATGCATCCCGTAGTCTACGTCGCCAAATTGGGGCATGTTGAACTTCGGATCCAGGGTCTTCTTACATTGATAGTCGTACTTCAATGACCAAATACTTCGTCAGAATATCAGCCTGCACAATACAAAAATGACATTAACGCAGACTGCAACATAGTCGACGAAATATGCCCAATGTTAAAGACTTACGAAGGCTCTAGCAACCCAGGTCATCTTATGCGAGGCCATCGGATCCCGAACGTAGAACTTTCGCTCGTTGACCTTGTAGACGAGCACTGCAAAAAAAGCAAAACTGTTAACAAGCAGTACCATTTTATTCACACAAGGGGTACCAATTTGGCCAAACAGAGGATACCAAATGCAGTGATAATGTAGTACCAAAAAAAATTGACCCCATTTTCGAAAAACCCAATGTTACCAAGCGGTACTATTTTGTTTACATAAGGGGTACCAATTTACCCTAACAGAGGGTACCAAATGCAGTGATAATGTAGTACCAAAAAAAATTGACACCATTTTCGAAAAACCCACTGCTAACAAGCAGTACCATGTTATTCACACAAGGAGTACCCGTTTTCCCAGACAGAGGGTACCAAATTCAGTCATAATGTAGTACCAAAACAGATTGACCCATTCAAGGTAACCACTAACAAGTAGTACCATTTTATTCAAAAGGGGTACCAATTTGGACAAACAGAGGGTACCAAATTCAGTGATAATGTAGTACCACAAAAAATTGACCCCATTTTCGAAAAACCCACTGTTAACAAGCAGTACTATTTTGTTCACACAAGGGTACCAATTTACCCTAACAGAGGGTACAAAATGCATGGACAATGTAGTATCAAAACAAATTGACCCAGTCGATAAAAACACTGTTAACAAGCAGTACCATTTTACTCACATAAGGGGTACCAATTGGGCTAAACAAAGAGTACCTAATGCAATGATAATGTCGTACCAAAACAATTGACCCCATTCGACCACTTTTACCAAGCAGTACCATTTTATTCACACAAGGCGTACTAATATGCCAAAACAGAGGGTACCAAATGCAGTTACAATGTAGTACCACAACAAAGGGACCCCATTCGAAAAAACAAAAATCGACCCATTCCAAAAAACCCCAAATCAAGCAGCCACGACGGAATGCACGCACAAAATACCGTAATCGACCAACAAATCAATGTCATTCCAAAAACACGCACAAAAACCCTAATTGTGACGAAATGCGACCACTTACGGTAATACTGTGAAAGACTTACCAATTGATTTCAGAAGGGAATACAACGACGAACGACTGGAGGGACGACGTAGAATCTGAAGCCAAAAACACCCGGGGTCGATTTCTGCCAAGGAATCGCGCGATTTGGTTTGGGGCTGTGCGGTTTTTTCTTTTTTTATGAGCGATCGTGAAATAAGAAACAAGGTAAGGGATGTAAAAAACCAGTTCTAGTAGGGGTAAATCCGTCAGTTAGGTACCTATCAGTAAAATAAAATTCAACTAGGTACCTAGGTTAAAAATTACACTGACAAGGGACTGATCTGTCTAATTTTTATTGATGTAGGTATTTAAGTGTTGAATCCCCTATTATGAATTGGAGGCAAAAGACAAACCTTTTTTCACATTTTTGTATGCAACATACGTTGCTATACATATCGAGCAATTTGAGCTATTCAATTGTTGTGTTTAATTTATTTATGGAAATGCAAATTAATCCCAACTTTATTTTTGAGGCCGAACACATTGGAGTCAAAGCCCATCAAAGGCTGAGAAAGTAAAAGCTCAAAAGGCCCAAAGGGGGTACCACGATATATATTTATTAATGTAAATTAAGTTTCAGTCCCAAAAATATGTTTTAAATTACGTAGGTTCCTATCAGAAATTCATAGTTTTAATGACTCGATTTTATGAAATTTATAAATAAGAACCTAATTTATGCAAGTGTTATGCATTTTACATGAACTGGTATCGTAGATCCATGAATTGATACTGTAGATCCATGTACTGTAGACACATGGAGTGGTACTGTAAATCCATGAAGTGGTACTAGTGAACAGTGAAGTGGTACAGCAGAACATTTAAGTGTTTCTGCAGAAATTGAATTTTAAAACTATGAATTTTCTGACTGATCTGAAAGCTAAATGAAAATTAACATGGGGCCTAAATTGTAAATGGCTCTCTATTACTTATGGGTATTCTGTTGCTCCAAATCCAATAGATTTCTTCGCCAAGCTTATGAGGTAGTAGCGTTCTTGGCATGGCCCTACATGCCTCACCTACTCGTTTTTTAACAAATTTAACATGTATATTCAAATCATCATTCTCCATATTAAATAAAGGCAACTAACTTCCATCTACTACTATTATTTTTTTCTTTTCTTTTGAGTATTCAACGCTGTATGAAATAATGGCCTCCATGATCACCAGTTCATCATCATCGTCATCAAGATTCAGCTTAATCTACTACCATGGTAGCCTCAGCAAAAGTCAACCACCAACCTTGTCAAGGTCGTCCAAACTATATAGATACAGAAACAACAACCCTTCAAAGAGAAATGAACAAGATCGTAGCTTTTTGAAGAATAACGATGCTAAGTTTGGGATTTCCTTGTAAGTTTTATTACAGGATTCTTGTATTGTATAGTGTCCTTTCACATTTTGTAATCTTTGCAAGTAAGTTACTACGACAGGGCTAATCCTAGATCAATTGATCTTCGAGCTAAGGCTTCTTCGGCTTCTCCAAGTAATCCTTCATCTCCATGGTAGGGTAAAAACAGAGATTTGATTTTACACAGTTCAACAACATATATATATACATAGACAGTCTTTGAGTGAAATAATATAACATTTGACAATTTTAATGCAGGCAAAAATGGTTACTTGGATTGCTGCTAACAGTGATTCTACCTGCAATAGGCTACAAAGGTGGGGTTTTTACAACACTTAAAGGAGACATAGACAAAGCTGTGAAGACAGTGGAACATGTGACTGAGGTGGTGGAAGAAATAGCCGAGGAAGCAGAAAAGATCGTTGAAGAAGTCGAAGAGAAGCTTCCAGAAGATTCCAACATCAGAAAGCATCTCGAATCATTCGATAGCCTCGCGCACAAAGCAGTTGATGAAGCCAAGAAAGCTGAGGATGTCATTCACAAGGTATTCATTAGTTACTTTATCCTAATTAATCATCATCCCTTTCGTTTCTAAAAGAAATATCCATTGATTGTAGTTTCTTTGTATATGATGTAATTGCAGGTAAAAGCTCAAGAGGAAGTGATTGAGAATGAACTTAAGAATGCTGCCAGCAAAGGCCAAGTTACGAAATAGTTGAACAACTCAGTTTGTCCCATCATTGGATCTCTACCTAAAGAAGAAGAAACTATATATTCAAATTTCTTTTTCTAGATTTCTGTAGTAATAATCAGCAGTACGTTTTCTGAATTGGCCTGATATTCCAATTCTCTTGTATGGACGAATATCTTCTTCTTTGCTTCAAAATAATTCCATCATATTCTCTAATATTAAAGACGAAAAATGCATCTAACAACCTACATCAGATATTATAATAAACACATGGTACGTAAATGGCTGTCTGTTTTGCTTTTGCACATGCAAAACATGGACCAAAATTCAAGAAACCAACTGATAATAAAGACATAAAACAGACGTAGGAAGGAAGAAGATACTTCACTTGCAGCAAACCACTATGTACAAGAGATGGACTTCACAGCTTCGAAAACCTTTATTTACATAATAACGTTAAATAACTAGTAGGCATGTCATATAACTTATATATAAGCAGATAAATTATATAAACAGTCTGCATATCTTCTTCTTCACACAATGGCAGTATGCACATCCCTCAAATGACCATAGCAGTCATCGCTTGTCCAAAAGTAGTCCAAGCAAACCCAGCAAACATGCCTCCCGCACCTACACTCGACATGGTTGCACCCATCAACCTTCTCCACCGTAAACCCACAAGCCGGGCAATTCTTCACATGCTCTTTCCCGACCCTCCATTCCTTCAGAGAAACGTCTGGGTCGTCCTTAAACTCCCTATACTTCTCGCAAGAAAGGTACGCATGGTATTCCATGTGGCACTTTGTGCAAGTCTCAACAGCGCACGCCCCGCAGACGAAAGGGGCGCCTGGCCCGTCGGGCTCAGCCACTCTGTACACGGAGGGGCAGTCGGGCGAGGGGCAGAATCGGTATTTCCCCCCACTGCCCGCCACGTAGGCGCAGACAGAAGATCTGAAGAGTTCGTCGAGTTTTTCATTCGTCAGCAGAGATCTCAGGTCAGCGAGCAGGATATGGGTCCCGCAGCCTTCCTTCGCGCACTTCATGGGAAAGCTGTCTATGCTTTTTATGGCAGAGTTGCACTGCTCGATAAGGCACGGTCGGCAGAACTTGTGGGAACAGCCTTCGAGCGTGTACGAATCGTCGTCTAGCTTGCACAGGCAAATGGGACAACCATCGTCGTTGTCGGCCCCCTTTCTCCTTACTTGTTCGCCGCTCGTCTGTGCTACGTCGTGGATTATGGCCTCAACTTTTTGCTTGGCTTCTTTAGGGCCCGCGATGGATATGCTGTGGCGTTTGGTATTCAAGGAGAATTCTGCCTCGGGCACCTTCTGTTTAAGCCCGTGGAGGTCGGGCCCGAAGTTCGACACTAGAATCTTCATCATGTCGGGCGGGAAGAAGCCATCGCGGAGGTGGACTTCAAGCTGCTTGCTTTCGTGGAGGGATAGGAGGGCCTTGACGAACCTCTGCTCTGCGACGTTGATCTTTTCGGGGGCACCGAAAATTCTGACAACCATGTTGTGCCTTTCGAAGCTGATGCGGATCCCACTTTCTCTCTCGGTGGATTTCATCAGCATCGCCCCTTCCCTCGAAAATAGAATCTGCAGTACTGCGGGGGTAATGCTGTCATTGCGTACGACCTTCCCTTTCATGAGCAGTTCGAGCGGTCTTCTCAGTTCTGCCAGGGTTTTCATGGCACGGGCAGATATTTTGACACGGTAAGAACCGTTCTGATTCCTCTCTAGGCTACAATCTACGCCTGAAAAAGGATTACACGACGTGGCTGTCAAAGATGAGATTTTTACGAAAAAGGGCTCGACGATATATGAGAAAATAGAGTAGATACATACCCTTTTGTCGCTGGAGCCTAGCAAGTAAATGATCGAGCTGGTTCTTAATCACGGGGTAGACTGTAGCGGGGCAGGAAACAGAGCCATTGAAGAGTCGCTGACATTCAACTTTCTGCCAATAGAAAAACCCAGGCAATACTTTTCCGTGAAGATGTTCGAGGGCCCTAGCCGCCTCCAAATGAAAAGACCCATCGAAGGTGATTATGGCTCTCATGAAACTATCTTTAGGTTCGGGCTGAAATACTTGAACGCGAACGAAATTAGCCTGCGGTCGGGGCATGAACGGTGAGATCTCTCGCATAATAGCTTCCTCGCAAGCCAAAATGGGTGGGTTGTCTACTGCATTTGCTCTGACCAGATACAGGTCGAGAATTTGTCTGTTAGTTGCAGCGCTAACATCCCGAAATATGTCGGCTTCGGAAAGATTTTTATCGATTTCGAAAATTACAACGCTGTTTGGCCACTTCACGCTGCCTTCGACCGCAACAAGCCTATCTCCCACGACTAAATTGGAGAAATCATTAATCACATAAGGAACTTCCCCAGGCTTGCACTTCACGATAGCTACACCTTTACTGCACCTGCGAGGCCATGAAATTTTGGCTCTGAGAGAATAAGAAGACACTGCTCTATGATCGCCACTGCACATATTTCTCGAAGGGACGACCTTCAATAGCCCGCCACCAAACTCGAGCTGATTCTCCACAGCTCTCTGGGCAGCTTCAGGGGTGAGGAAGGTTACTCTTCCCCACTCCTTCTCTTCACTGTCCTGACCATTGCCCGAAAACTTGTTAATGGAACAGATTTGACCAATGGAGACTCTCTCCAGAAACTGAAGGAGCTCCTTATCAACGAGGGCATCAATTTTGGAGTGAAGAACATCTACAGTCAACCGTCGCTTCTCAAGTTCCAAATGTTTTATCTCAGCCCCAGCTCCAAAGAGAGCCAGGGATGGCAGCACGTTAGGCCCGCCAATGTACAAGTATTTCTCCAAGCACTCGTTTTGCAAAAACCTTTTCTCAAACTCCAATGCATCACACACCAGATTACATACTTTTTCCATGTTTTGGGAAGAAGCATACAGAGAAATTTCGTTCCGATCAACGTTGACTTCAACGCCTGTACGTTCGTCTTCACACAAAGCTCTTACGCTAGAGACGAGGATGTGTAGATTGCTATTACCTTTGCCACAGAATCTTTTCAACAGCGTGCTTCCATACCGGGACAAAATCCTCTTTTGCAACATTGCACTTTTCATCTTTGCAAAGTCGAACGGCAGAGGAGGCGAGAGGGTCGAAAGATGGTCAAAATCACATGCAGTGACACACACCAAAAACTCGTTCGATGCAGAAAGAATTTCTCCAAAAATCACCCAAGGTGGCCTCTGACCAAAATTCAAGAGAGAGCATGAAGGATGAAGCTGAACATGCTTCTTCGTTGACGCAACTTCGTAGCCAAGCAGATCAGAACCTGAGTACATCGCCACATTTTCAGCAAGCGAAGAGAGTATTACCTTCTTCAAAGTGTCGTCGTGCTGAGAATGCTTCTGTGGATTCCAACACCAGTAGTTTGGCACGATCATGTTCAGTTCAGTTTGAAGGCAAGCTTCTAGCTCGACCACAGTGTCATGGCATCTCCTCATGGACTTGGCATTAACGCTATTATTCCAACACCAAGTATTTTTCTGTTCAAGGGGCAGAGCATCCCACTCCTTATAAACAGCAAGCAATGTGAAAAGGTCACCGTTATTGTGGCAAAACTGCACCTTATGGCAATCAGATTTGTGCTTAGCATCCTCCGAACCAACTCTGCAAAAAATGCTGCTCGAGTTGGCCATCACAGAAGCCAAAACAAGTCCCTCTCGGCCTAATTGATGGAAAACGCACTTTAGGATTATCTTACCCAGCCTAGGTTCAATACCCAGCTTCACCATCTGCCTCCCTTCTGCTGTCAGTACATAGAAGGCTTCTTTCATCTTAATTGCTCCCAACTGAATAAGATTCCTGATAGCCATATCCATAGCTTGCTCGGTAGGCGAGTCTATGAAGTCGAATTCATCAAACTGCTTAATGCCCAACGCAAGAATCTTCAAGATTGCAACGCCAAGATGAACCTTTCGAATTTCGGGATCTGAATGGCTCGCCATGGACTCGAAATCGTTCTTGGTGTAGAGCCGATAGCATGTCCCTGGTTCGGTCCTCCCAGCACGGCCAGCTCGTTGCTTGGCAGAGCTCTGACTGATCCAACAAACCTTCAAAACGTTCATGCCGGTAGAAGGTTCAAACCTACTCTCTTTTGCTAGCCCACAATCAACCACATATCTGACGCCTGGAATCGTCAGAGACGTTTCTGCAATGTTGGTGGCAAAAATTACTTTTCTTTTTCCGGTAAATGTGTGGAAAACTTTAAGCTGGTCTTCGTAGGAAAGTTTTCCATGCAAAGGCAAAGCAACCGCGGATAAAGCATGAAAATTTTCGCAGGCCCACTCTACTTCCATCTGAGAGGTCAAGAATGCAAGGATTGTTCCGTCACCCTCGCTCCTATGAATCTCATATACGGTCCTCAACACATCATGTACATATGAGGGCACTGAGCTAAATGAAGAATTATTTCGAGATTCGCAAGGAACGTACTTAGTTTCGACAGGGAAATTTCTGCCCTCAACCCGCAACGTTCCACAACTAAAGAAGTAGTTAGCAAATTGATCAGCATCCGCGGTAGCAGACATAATAATAAGCCTTAACTTTGGTCTCTGACAAAGCAAATCCTTAATCACGGCTAAGAGGAGGTCAGTGTTTAAACTACGTTCGTGAGCTTCATCGACAATTATACATGAGAACTTTGACAACTGCTTGTCACTAATGTAGTGCTGCAATAGACATTGATCAGTCGTGAATACCATTTTGGAGTCACATTCTTGAACAGACGAATGCGATCGGCAGCACACAGCTGAAACGCCTTTATAACAACCATAGCTCTCTTCGTTGACCCTTTCTGCTAGAGACAGAGCAGCAATTTTACGTGGTTGGGTACAAATGATAGAACCACCAAATGCTCCAGAATCAGCCAGAAACTGAATCAGCTGAGTGCTCTTCCCAGAACCAGTTTCACCAATTAACACTGTAACCTGCACAGTAATATTTCAACACCATAATCAAATATCGAAAACGAAAAAATCCAAAAGATTCAACAAGCTACCTGTTGGCTAAAAATAGTTCTCAAAATCTTCCTTCGATGGGCATATATCGGCAACCCATCATCAAGTCTCCTGCATTCCCTCATCACTAGCCTATAAACCCTCGCCCAGTCCACCACCCCGTCCATTATTGTGAAAAGGTATCGCTCTTCACTCTCCACATCATTGTTCTCCAGCCGTCCAAGCATACACTTAAGCCCACTCTTGAACTCTTCAATTCTACCCGATATCAAGTCCCTCTCTGCTTCCAATCCCTTCCTTTTCCCCCGAAATTGATCAAGAATACGCAGCGGCTGAGGCCTCTTCAACAACCTCTGCACTTCATGAATCTCGTCGACCACAACACTCAATTTTTTCGACCATGTCAGAACCAATTCACCCTCCAACAACCCTCTGATCTTCTTGACAAACAATGGCCTCAAACGTTCATCCAATTCCACCTTATCCGACGGGACGCTAACGTTACACACGACTTTTGGGACAAAAGCGTGGTCTTTACCGTTCAGTCTCATCTCCCACAACTCTACAACAGTCTCAAGAGCCTCACTCCACTGCTCGTAGAACAGCGTAGCCAATATATGATTAGACATCACGACGTTTACCTTTTGGGGCGGATATGTTAGCTTCCTTATAATCGAATCGGTCTCTGGCCGCTCAAATGGGCGTCGACCTTCGGGTATGATTTGCACTACAAAATTAGGCCTCTGCAGCGACCGAATCAGAGGGCGGTCAGAGGGGTCGACCGACCACCCGGCGGCGGGCGCTACAAGGGTGTAGGTTGATGGCGTCGACATTGGTATTACTTGTGGAGATTCGTGTAAGAGGAAGATGATTAGAGAAAGAAACCTAAATTGGCCTCTTAGTGGGCTGCAAATTTATTGGGCTATATTTTAAAAATATTAATAACTAGGCCCATTCCAATTAAATCTACCAAAATCCATTAATATTCGAAACTGAATTACTATTCACCGCCCCATTTTTACTATTTACCGCCGCTTAAAGGACGATAAAAATACGATTTTGCCCTTTTGAACAAAAATTTCAAAATTTTCTATATAAAGCCCTTTTAGACAACACTTTCCATATCGCAATCACAAATCCAAATCAGACCTAAAAAAACAAAAAATACTCAAATTGCAATGGATCGACGACAGGGACAGGGGAAAGGAAAAGGACTTTTCGCACGACTGGTAAGCAAATTATCGTAAAAAATCGTTCGTACGTAGATGAATTTGCATAAAAAAAAGTCCCAATCGAAGTAATTTTTGGGCCGGCGCATGGTACGGTCGAAAGAAATTTCGGCCGCCACAAGCTCCGGCCGAGAAATATTTTCGGCCGTGACTTGCGGCGGCCGAAAATTTTTTTCGGCCGTGCCAGTCCCGACCGAAATAGTTGATCGGTCGGTGCTGCTCCGGCCGATAAAACTGATCGGCCCGGACTGCACCGGCCGAAAATAGCTTTCGGGCCCTCTTGAGACAGCCGAAAATGCTGTTCGACCGTAATTTTATTTTTTAATAAATATTTAATTGCAGATCAGGGGAGGGAATTCCCTACCCGGAGGTAGCAGTAGATCCCTCCCGTTGGAGGGATCTGGAGAGCGTCACACGAGGACGCGCGGCGTTGATGCATCCGTTCGTAGAGAACGGGAGGAGGAGAGGCGGCAGCGAGTTGCTGCTTCTCAGTCCGTATATGCGGATTACGATCCGCATGCCGGGTGGTCTGGAGCAGGCGATGATGACGTACCGGATGATGCATCGTCGTTTCAGTCATCCGATGACGATGTGCCACTGGCCTCCTCAGGTAAGTATTTTTGCGTGTCGTGTCTTAATATACGTAAAAAAATTATATTTATTTTTGCGTTATTCGTAAAAATGAAATAGGGAGCAAGCGCTCCAGAGTCGTAGATGACGATTCCTGGAGGGTGCAGGGGCCACAGCCCGGTGGTCCAGATGATGACGAGGTGATCCCTAGTTATCTGGTGCACATTGCGCCCCGCATCTAAATGGGTGAGCAGGAGAGGGGTCTACTGAAGTGCGAGTAGCGAGAGTTAGTGCTTGGGAAGCTTAAGCAGTGTTACTCTCAATTCCCGCCGGAGACGCATCGCCAGATCGTTGGCACGAGGCTTGGGCACCTCACAGATGCCATGGTTGGCAGCCCGACACGAACATCTTCCACATGCCATTCGGGGAGATGACCATCATGCTCCACGACGTCGAGCAGATCCTGGGTATCCCGATCGACGGAGCGACGGTATCGGGCATCCCAGACTTCGCTGATGGGCAGATTGCGGTGAGGGAGATTATGGGCATCTCCGCGGACGCACTGAGGAGTTGTTGGAGAAGCAGTGGGGTTGGGACAACGGACATGATGCATAGGATGCAGGGGGCGTCCGGCGGGGTTCCAGGCCATCGCTTGATTGTGAATTCTCTTGGGGTCGACGTTGTTCGTCGACAAGAGCGGGACCCGTATGAAGCCCGACATCATGCACAAGTTCTACTGCTCGTTGGCGGCTGCCAGGCAGTACTCGTGGGGATCGGCCGCACTTGCGTACCTTTATCGCCAGCTTGGCCTCGCAAGTAGGGCGGATGCGAGGGGTGTAGCTGGGTGCCTCTCGTTACTACAGGCGTGGATCTACGAGTACTTCCCATGCCTCCGTCCACACCGTCTCCCCCACCATGTGGAGCCTGGCCAGGCACGATCACGCATGTGGTCTGTATCTCAGAACGAGAAGACGGTGAGCCGTTTGTCAAGATCCGCCGTCAGACAGATGTCATGACTGCAATCGATGTATCTTAACAATTTATATTCTATATTTATGACAATTAATTAAAAATTGTGAACTGTTATCAGGTTGCTTGGCTGTCGTACGGTCCCGATCCAGCGTCGCAGCACCCGAGGACGCTTTTCGTGGGTTGGGTTAGATATCGTGATATCGTTGAGCCCTACTCACCCTCGAGAGTGTTGCGCCAGCTGGGGTACGTGCAGGTCATCCCGCCACCGATGAGTCCGCCACAGAAAGCGGTCATGCCAGCAGACCCGACGAGGTATAAGGTGGACTATTCTGCCGGTTCAGCAGAACATGCTTGGCGTCAGTTTCCATACGCCTACATCCTCAACCTCTCGTACATCAACCGGGCAGTCGCGGAGTACCTTGGTGAAACCGTTCAAGGGTACATGGACTGGTATGAGCGGTATTCTCATCCTCTCCTGCTTTCGTGCAACCGGGATCCTCATCGGATGGCATACCCCCGCGCAGCCACGGCGACTACGTATGTAATTTAATCTTATGGTGATTTTTTATATTTATATGTTTAATCACCTTTTATATGTATTATTTTTATGTGCAGTGGTACAGCTCGATGTACACCCTGACTAGCGTAACTAGGATGCACTGGACAGCTATCCGCCCACGGAGGAGTTCAGAGAGAGGCTCGACGATCTCAACGACCGGTGGCGCCAGGCCCCATGATGTGTTTTTATTTTGTTTACGCTTCGTTATGTATCGGACGCGTACGTTTTATATGTATTATTTCTATGTCTATGTTTGAATTCATCTTTATTCCGTTTAGAATTACTAATACAATAGATAGTCACAAATTATAACACAAAAAAATTAATAATACAAAATAATTGTACCAGTAAATAATGATAAAATGACGATTTTTCCCTTTTCTATAATAATTTCTATTTAAAGTCGCTTCCAGACAATACTTTTCATATCGCAATCACGAATCGTAATTAGATCTAAAAAAATCGCAAAAAATTTTCAAATCGCAATGGATCGACGACAGGGAAAAGGGAGGGAAAAGGGTCTATTCGCACAACTGGTAAGCAAATTCTCGTAAAAATCATTCGTACGTAGATGAATTATCGAAGGGCGGTCGGAATCGTTTGAAAAATGACCCGATCGAACGATTTTGTGGGCCGGCGCACGGCACGGCCGAAAAATAATTTCGGCCGCCGCAAGGCCCAGCCGAAACTATTTTTTGGCCGTGCCTTGTGCAGGCCGAAAATACGTTTCGGCCGCAAATGGGGAGGGCCGACATTTCGGCCCTGACTGCTCCGGCCGAAAATCTCATTCGGCCATCTCCTGCGAACGAAAATTTTGTTCGGCCCGGAATTTTTTTTTCCAACATTTTTTTTATATTTAATTGCATACTAGGACAAGAGGAGGACTTTTCCGGCGACGGGGTAAACTACAGTGTGCATTTTCGCGGAGGAAGACGATTTCCGACCGACGTGGAAGCTATTAACTGGGCGAATGGATGCCTAATTTAAAAGATATCGGCGAAACTGAAATGGAGTGGAACAAATCGATCGAAAGTAGACCTTAATGCATGAGGAGTCGACCGAAAGTTGGAGATTTAAAGCTAGGAATTGATCGATTTGAAGGGATGGAGATATGCTCGGCGAAACTTGATTGCATGCAAGGCAAATCGGGCGAATCTTAGATGATATGGGTTTCGATCGAAACTAGAGGCATGAACGAATCGGGCGATTATGTGGTGACGTAAGCATGCGGCGAAACTGTGACAAAGTGTAATCAAATCGCCCGATTTAGGCTCCATGAGACACGGCGAAACTTACCTCAATATCCATCGGGCGATTTGTCTATCACACGACGAAACCTAGTTTTAATACATAGCAAACGGGCTATTTGAGGCAAAGAGGATTGATAGAAAGTGAAGAGTTCATGATGAATTAGAATAGGGCGAAACTTGTTCCATGCAGAAATCGAACGATTCTTGAGATGACAATGCTAAGATTCGACCGAGACTATAATATTAGTAACTTAGACTAGACTAGTCGGGAATTAGGGTTTCTAGAAATTAACCTAGTCGAATCAAGTATTTAGTTTAGTTCTTTAATTTAAATATGACCCTGACATTTCGATATTTTATCTAAGGGTCGAAGGGTGAAGACATTCCAAGGCATTAAATTTCGTAAGCTTGGACGACAGGTAAGTGGAATCACAACTACAACACATAATTTTTATGTGCATGAATTACGTGATTATGTGCTTCTATGACAAATTTTACGTGACGTATTCTGTTTACGATACATGAAATGTGATGATGATATGAAATGCATTTTTATATGAAACACGACATGAGCATATGCACGCACGACTCGTATAAGAGTCAGGAAAAGAGAGCGTGCATGGTATAAGATCGTCCGTGGGCGATGAACAATTGCCGATATGGGCAATTGTGTCGACTCAATGACTTGTCACGGCTCTTCTATGCCACCATGGCGATTCAAAATGCCGAATTACATGATTCACGAAAGGTAGGGGAAATCACCATGGCGATTCACGATGCCGGTTGCCTGATTCACGATAGGCAGGTGGATACCCCGTAGCGGGAGATGCAACCTGGAGGATGCGACTCGAGGGAATAAGCGGCACCGAGGGAACCTCGAGTGTTGGCGACCTCGTAGTAGGCTGTCAGTGAGAAGCGCCCGCGTGTCAGATCGCATTGGGATGGAAAGGCGCCTTAGGGTTAAACGTAATTTGTGTGCCCGGGTTAGCCTCTCGATGGGACCGCATTAGGATTGAAAGGCACTATTAGCCTCTCAATGTAGACCATATTGGGATGGAAAGGCACCATAGGGTTAAGCACAGATTGCGTACTCGGGTTTAGCCTCTCAGTGTGTGTACTGCCACTTATTTATACCCTTAGGGGTCTGAGCTCTATGAATGGTGCATAGTAAGATGGAAAGCCGAGGGCCCAATATGAAATGAGAGAATGAGCAAGACATGAGAAGTAGATAGCATTGGCGCGGATGCCTTTACATTTTACGACACGTGCATTGCATGCATGATTTTCACTTACTGAGCTTATAAGCTCATTCCACGTTTTTACGTGATCATTTTCTCGGCGAGGCCAACTTTTGAAGCTTCCGGGGGCTTTTGAGATGGAAGTGTGTGCATGGATGCGACCTTGTGGAGGCCCAGTAGATAGTTTTATTTGATACGCTTGCGCACCTTCCTATGTTATTAGGACCCATGAGGATTTCGTAGGAACCTTTATGATTCATTTATATAAAAGGAAAAATTTTATACACCCTTTTTGCACAATCTATCTCTTCACAATAACATTAGTCACATAGCCTAGTTAAGAAAATAGTGGTGAGAGGCGGGGCGCCACAGCGTATATAAGATGCATTGAGATTTACAAAGAGTCCTTTTATTATTTTGTTTAATAAGTTATAATTAATAATATTATTATTAATTATTATAATACGGAATTAATTTGCATATATGTAATAAACATCTATGCAAAACGTATATAAGACATTTTGAAGATTTGACAACGGACTAGACACTGCTTATTATTGTTTTTAAATTTATTCTTCGAATCCTAAGTTACAAGGTATCATTTGTCCTTGATAACAATATGTAATAAATATGCTAAAATTGACAGAAAGATATCTTAGCGATTTCACGAAGAACTAAACGTTTCTTTACGATTTACCACGGACCTAATATTTCCTATTATTTTGTTCATTTTCGACCCCGCAAGTTATGACTTCTGTTTCGTCGCTGGACTCTGTGACGGGAACGATAATGGGCAGAGACGTAACCAGTGGGGATTCAGTGGGGCGACCGACCGCCACCGCCCGGCGGCCGGCGCTCGAAGGTTGGTTGGTGGCCTCGATATTATTTTATTATTATTATTATTTTTTTTTTTAAAAGATTAGTGTGTACTGCTGTACTGTGTAGGAAGAAGATCAAAGAAAAAAACCCTAAAATTGACTTCATTGGGCTATAATATTCTATTACTTAGGGAAACAAACGGATTAGTATTTCTAACTGTTCCATTGTTCTTAATCTCTTGCCGTATTTTCATCGTCGGCCTTATTTATAGTGCAAATTACGAGTTAGCCCAATTCATATTTTCAATTAGAGATAATGTAAGTTTCATTTGTAGATAATGACTAAATTTAAGTTTCAATTACATTATACATATTATTTTCATATATAAAACAATCATTTTATGAAAACGTCATTTTGCAAGCATTCTTCGACTCTTTCAAGTTGTAATTTATGATTATGTCACTATTGTAATGCGTTATTTCTTCTTATGTATGTAATACTACATCAGTCCCACTTATTTCTTCCCATCTTTCTATTTCGGGCGTCCCACATAATTCTTCCCATTTCCATTTTTTGTAAAAAATTATCCCACTAATTAAACTAATTACATCATTAATATTAAAAAAAGTCTTCTCGATTTGCGTGTCTACTAATAACTTTTCTCTCTCCATACCTCAAAAGGTGTACTATAATATTAAAATAATGTGATTTCTTAATCTCCGTGCCCACTAATCTTCGGGAACATTTAAATGGGACGGAGGAAGTATATGTTATGAAAAGCTTATATAAGACACATTGAGATTTACAAAGAGCTTGTCGTTTTTTTTTTGCTTACAAAGTTATATCTCATAATATTATTATTGATTATATTACGGAATTAATATGCATATATGTAATAAACATCTATGCAAAACGTATATAAAACATTTTGAAGATTTGACCTCGGACTAGACACTGCATATTATTGTTTTTTAAATTTATTCTTCGATTCATAAGTTACAAGGTACCATTTTGTCATTGATAACAATATGTAATAAATAAGCTAAAATTTACAGACAAATATTTTAGCGGTTACACGAAGAACTAGACGTTTCTTATGATTTCAATGTATATTTTGATCTAAATTTATTGTTTCTTAATTACAAAATGCAATGTTCAGGTATATAATAAACATATTCTGTAAAACGTATATAAGTAAGTATCTTTACGATTTATCACGGACCTAATCTTTCGTATTATTTTGTTCATTTTCGACCCCGCAAGTTACAACTTCTGTTTCCTTGCTGGACCGCCCGGCGGCCCGCGCTCGATGGTTGGTTGGTGGCCTCGACATTATTTTATTATTATCTTTTTTTGGGAAGATTAGTGTGTACTGTTGTACTGTGTAAGAAGAAGATCAAAGAAAAAAAACCCAAGTTGACTTCGGCTGCGTTTAGTTGTCCACGTGAGAAAAAGATCTATTAGAAAGCCCGTGTTAAAAGAGTTATCCTGATATAGTTTATATCTTGTTCACTTATCAATATAAAACTAATAGCATATATAATAAAGTTATCAATTTCCAATTTTGCCCATACATTAGTTAATAACTAAATAATATTAATAATATAGAAAAATATAAGATATGGATGTCATTTTAATACTTAAGAAACGAAGAATAAATTGGATATATTTATTTATTTTTATCATATTAATCACGTTAGATAATAATTTTATAGTATGGTGGAAAGGGTATTCTTGTCTTTTTACTATTAATAGGGGCTGGATAAACAATATTGACCCAATATGAGTTAATTTATCTCGGAATGCTAATACACCGGGCTTGATTATTTAACGGGCTTACTATCTTCGCAACTAAATAACATTATACCATATTATTTGATCTTATCTTGATATATCCTATAAAGTAAACGGGGCCTTAGTAGGCTGAATATTTTATTGGGCTATAATATTCTATTACCTAGGGAAACACACGGATTAGTATTTCTAACCGTTCGATTGTCCTTAATCTCTGGCCGTATTTTCATCGTCGGCCTTATTTATAGTGCAAATTACGAGTCAAGCACAATTCATATTTTCACTTAGCAATAAGGACTCATGTAAGTTTCATTTATAGATTAGGACTCAATTTAAGTTTCATTTAGAGTATAGGACTCATGTGTTACCAGAGACTCATGAATTGTAACCACAGATGAAGTGTTACCACAGACCCATGAAGTGGTACCACAGACCCGTTAAGTGTCACCACAGATTTGTGAGGTGTTACCACAGACCCATGAAGTGTCACCACAAACCCATGAAGTGATATTGGGAAACCATGAAGTGTTTCTGGAAAAATAGAGTCCTTAAAACTATGAATTTTCTGATAGGGATCTGAACACTAATCGAGGGACTTGAAACGTAAATGCCGCTTATTTATATCCACCTACCTTCTACTTTATCCGAGTTTCGACAGTTACCGATTCACAATAATTTCTGCAAGGCGGAGAGAGAGGGGTAAATTCTCAAACTATTTCTTCTTTCCGTCCTTTGTGGTTTCTGTTGTATGCTTTTTTACTGCTGGTATGCGTTGAGGTTTTCGAAATCCACATTGAGTTGGATCCGAATTTTCATGTTGTATATGTTTTGTTCTTTTTCCCTTGCGCTTGCGTCTCAATTCTCCATATTTAGGCTTTTGCTTTTGATGTTCTTTCGGTCATCTCTTGTTTGTGTGGTTTTGATTTAGGTCGTTCCTTCTTTCAATTTCCTCTTCCTGGTCGGTAATATTCCCTGCTATATCGAAAGTACTGAAATTAGGGTTAGGTTACGTGAATTTGGTATCTAATTGAAGCGTTGTATGGTTAAATTAGATGGCCCGTACAAAGCAAACTGCTCGTAAGTCCACTGGAGGCAAGGCTCCAAGGAAGCAACTCGCTACAAAGGTTCTGCCTTTCGATTTGTCAACATATTTTCAAATTTCGCCGTTGATTAACTGTGATGATTCTGTAGGCTGCCCGTAAGTCTGCCCCAACCACTGGTGGCGTGAAGAAGCCTCATCGTTACCGCCCTGGTACCGTTGCTCTTCGGTGAGTATCTCTTTCAACATTTTGATTTCTCTTTTGTCTGTTATGTATAATCGACTGATGAGGTGTTCCTCAATACAGTGAAATACGCAAGTACCAGAAAAGTACTGAACTTTTGATCAGGAAGCTGCCATTCCAAAGGCTAGTTCGTGAAATTGCCCAGGATTTCAAGGTGGTACCCTTAAGAACGAACCCTTTTGATTACAATTAAATCATGGCACTTGACTTGATGAAATGATTCGATTGTTATCCTTTTGTTGCAGACTGATCTTCGTTTCCAAAGCCATGCTGTTTTGGCACTTCAAGAAGCTGCAGAAGCTTACCTTGTGGGTCTCTTTGAGGACACTAACTTGTGCGCTATCCATGCCAAGCGAGTGACGATCATGCCTAAGGATATCCAGCTTGCTCGTAGGATCAGAGGCGAGCGTGCTTAAGATTTAATTGCTTTGGAATGATGTGGTGTGGCATTTTGTTACTAGTGTCTTGTTCAGAAGATTATTGAAATTTGGTAGTAAATTCCCCTATGGTTTGTTGGATTTGTGAAGGTGGTGGTTTTTAGTGAATATTTTGCTTTTTCTGTTCTTGGGCTGGATGGATTTTTAGGCTTTGTGATACTTTGCGCGATGTTTCTTGGTAATGGATGGTACTTCTGTATTTGTGTCGTGCCAAAGTTAGAAGGCATATCCAACTATCCAAGAAAAATGACTTGCAATTCGAATCAGCTACGCAGATAAAGCACCATTGAATACAGAAGCATCATGGCTTCTCAAGAACCTTAATATTATAGAAGTCACGAGAAGAGGAAACAAAGAACGAACAATCGATGATCGAGAACGAAGACATGGTTTCCTCTCAAACTATCAAAGAAACGTTATCTATTCTAAGTTTAAGCCAAGCTAGAAAAGCCGAAACAGCTATAGATTAGATGTCTTTTAGGAGGAAGCCTGGGATCTTGCTGAGATTGTCAAAGATGAAGATAGATAGAGATAGACGACGATGTAGAAACCAGAAAGTGGAGGTTTTGTACGCGCGTTTTGTGAAGGTAATAAAAAATATTGTCATATATGATAAAAAAAAAAAAAACACTAATGTATAACTGTGCGTGCGTGAGTGTACATTATTGCATACAGTTACAAGAATATGCCGAGTTTTCAATTACTCATTTATATATAGGCCTGGCATTCAAAGCCCTTTTGGTGCAAAGCACTTCGTAATTAAAAGCAATTCATTTTTGCACAAACCGATATTCAAGGAATTCATTCTAGTGGGACATAAAGTAATAGTACTGCGATGCCAGCCTACAGATACTATTATTTTATTATATTGAATATCTTACTATTATTTCTTGAGTAGAAGGAAGGACCTATCACTTTCTTCACAGCTCGTATGGCCGAGCCACGTACGACTTCTTCCATTCTTTTGATTTTTATCTTCATTGTCTTGTTACTATCGACACCTTCACCTTCTTAGTAACTTGTATTCTCTCCTTTTCACTACATAACTTACGGTCTCCTCTTTCTTTAATTCCTTTTTGTTTTTTGGTGGGAAGAATAAAGAAGTTGTTGACGGCTTTTTAATTAAAATAGGGGTGTTTTAACCCAATTTAGCTAAAATAGGGCTATTTCGGTAGAAATTAATAAAATCGGGCGAAACGTGGTTATTAACTGCGACGCCGCATCCATTGCCCGCGACGATGACGTGGCAACGACGATGGGCTTCGCGCGGGCCTGATCGGGCCCGATATTTGAAAATCGGGCCAGATCGGGCCCGAAATTTGAAAGTTGGGCCTGCCTTTTAATTTAAAATTGCCTGGGCCGACCGTTGGCCCAGTAAACTGGCCGTCGCGCTTATTAGGTGCGACGTCGCGGTTAATGGCCGCGACGACGTGCTTAATAAAGCCGCGAGCTCTTCTTCTTCTTCCCCATTTCTCCTCAGCTCCTCCCCACCGATTCCGGCGATTTACAGCGGCGAACGACGGCGGCCAACACCACGTGATAGATCCATTCTTCCTCGGCTTCGTCGATTAAGCTTTTTTGGGTATGAAACTCCTAATTTGTTTAAATCTTGATTTTGATGTTTCGTTAAATTTCGTCGAATTCTTGCGTTTAAGTTTGTGTTTTTGGTATAATATGTGCTTTACATGTTGTGGGTTGTTTAATAGATTGATATAACACACTAATTTTACATAATTGATTCGATTTCCTAATTTCGAAACCTAATTTTGAAATTAGGGTTTCTAGGTTATTTGATTCGTTTGTTAGTACATGAGTCAATTTATGTGTTTGTTTGTTGTTTTTTGTTGCGATATTGACTTTGAAACGCTAATTTAGGATGGATACGAACGAATATTACGGTCCGATCGATAGATCACTTTTGATATTCCAGGATAGTCATCGTTGTAACGATGTACTATCCAACGCTGATGGTGCCCTCGACACACCTTTGACCGTTAGGGGTTTGGAGAGTGTCGTCTGGGGTAAGCTTTCACGACCGGTGCGGTTGCACGGTCGTGTTCTGGAGAGGCTGGATACTATGTCCTTCTACGGCGTGTATAGTTGTGGATCTCGGAAGTTAGATCCACACTTGATCACGGCCCTCGTAGAGAGGTGGAGGAAGGAGACGCATACGTTCCACTTGCCTGTGGGTGAGGCCACCGTCACTCTTGAGGACGTCGGTGTGCTGTGGGGACTCCCCGTTGATGGTCACTCGGTCAGTGGTGTTATCCAGCACAGGACGCAGGATCAGTGGCTCGATTACTTGGAGGAGCTGACTGGTTACAGACCTGCTGTGGGGGCGTACACCGGGACGAAGGTGTCGCTGAGGAAATTTGCAGACTGGCTAGAAGCCAACGAGATCGATGATCACAGCTCAGATTATGAGGTCGATCAGCGGGCACGTGCATATGGGCTTTTGCTTATGGGATCGGTTTTGTTCCCCGACTCCAGCGGCAGCACGACGTCCATGACTTTACTCCCGCTGCTCGAAGACATAGACGCCGTGCACACTTACAGTTGGGGCAGTGCCGTGCTGGCCTTCTTGTACAGAGAGCTTTGTACTTCGTGCCAGCGTCAGAAGATGAACATCGGTGGAGCTTTGCGGTTGCTACAGGTTTGTTCTTTTGTGTACTTGAATTTGCTTGAGGTATACATATTAATTTAAATTTTGTGTAGGTATGGGCATGGATACGTATATTACCTGTTCAGCCCGTTATTATCCGTCCTCGAGTGCGGATGATGCCCACCGAGGAAGATGGAATTCAGTTGCCCATGCCGGCACATGCTGCGAGGTAGTATATTTAATATATTTTTCTTAAAAAATTTAATATATGGCGTTTTTTTTAGAATATTTAATTTTTTTTTCCTAAAAATATTTATATTTTAGAATATTTGTTTTTATTTTAATTTATATTTAATAATATATTTATATTAATTTTATTCCAGGTGGAATGCGCTTTTCGATCATACGACATCGACGCACTCGAACTTGCGTGCGATTCGTGAGTCGATCGATAGCATGTCGATGGAGCAGTTCGTCTGGGCACCCTACGACGATCAGGCACCAGAGATTATGGCGTTGAGATCGGACTCTCGACCAGCATGCGTTCGATCGTCGTGTCCACTCATCTTCTATAACATAGTTGAGTGGCACTATCCCGATCGCGTGCTACGACAGTTCGGGATGGTTCAGTCCGTCCCGCAGCGTCCGAGACAGCTCGACGTTGATCTTCATCGACACAGTACACGTAACGTCGCAGGAAGGGATTGGAGGGCCTTCCACGAGCAGTACGAAGCCTTGTGGGTGTCTCGCTACGAGAGGATAGTCGGTGCGATGGAGATAGTTGGTGGTGCGCAGTGCACTCTAGATTACTATCCATGGTACTGGAGGGTCACCCGTCGTTACATCTCTCCATCGACTGTCCACATGAACCGAGGATTCCAGATGGGAGATAGTGCATTTATCGACGTTATGGTTAGTTACCTGTCATTCTTTAGGTTTTTATTTTATTTTGGACGCGTCATTTAAGACGTTAATTTTTACCTATTAGGCACAGCACGTCGATAGGGCCGAGGTGGTACTTACAGGAGGAGATATGGATGGAGGATTGGACCTCATACATCAGATGCAGGGTCTTTTCCTTGACAGACGACAGCGAAGACATATGTCGTACGCTGATGTCCCCTCGACACACATGAGTGTCCCGTCGTCTTCGCGTGGTCGGACGCATAACCCTGGCCCGTCGTCTTCACGTGGTCCTACGTCACAGTACGGGGATGGTACTTACTTTACACCGCCGGGGTTTGATCTCGGCTACGGCGCTGCTGATGATGATGATGACGACGACGAGGCCACGCCTCCGTATCAGCCCACCGTGCAGGAGACACCGCCGTGACCCCAGCAGCGACGTCGTCGCCCTGAGCAGCCCGAAGCTCCTGTTGACCGTGGCCATCTGCACAGGAATAGACGACCACGTAGATGTGGCACAGGAGGGCATTATGTACCTTAGTTTTTGTTTTTTGTATTTTTTTATCTAATTGGGACAACCGTAGACGTTTATTTGTGTTTCTTGCTGTTTTGTTTGCGATCTGTTTTTATATTATATCTCTAGCAACTTTAATTTAAATTTTAAATTACTTTCAAATACTTAAACAGGTACAACGACATACTACATCAACCAACACATACAACGACTAACTACATCAACCAACATCGAAGCCGACAATCAACGCCCACGACCTCTCTGTCTTTGTCTCCGACTTGAGCTGCCCTGATCCATTTCGTTGCGAATACGAGTTGTCTTCGGCCTACCCGGTCCTCTTCTTTCACGTCGGTCTTCATTATGGACAAGCAAAAAATCAGCAGGCTCCCAATGTCGCTCGTCATGCAGTGGATAAAACGTTCCCTGATATGACTGAAAATATGCTAGTTTACTGTAGAAAGGAGCAATGAACTGTGTGCTACTAACATTCCATTGGCGGCACGCTGCTTGGGCATGAGAACATGGAATGAAATGTTGGTCCCATTTTCCACAAGTGCACGTTCTTCCTTGAATGTTCACCACGTGTTTTCTTTGAGTCACCGATGACGAAGTATACACCTCTGCTGTTTGTGCTCGCGGGTCAAATGCAGTTACAAAATGGCCGAACGAGGCATTTGACCAGTCACTATACATCCTCCACGCATAAGGAGACCATTCGGTTTCAGAACTCTGCATCGCCGCAGCTGACTGTTGGTACCTATCACGAAAGTATGCGGAACACCGATGGAAGCTGAAGTCGACTATTGCTTTTGGAGGCAGTAAGCGAGCCCCTTTGAAGACACCGTTAAGTGCTTCTGAGATGTTCGTCGTCATTGAACCACACCTAAGCCCACCATCGTAAGCAAATGTCCATTTTTCTCGATCAATAGCGCGCAACCAATCATAGGCTTCTTTGCGTAGACTCTTAAGATGCTCCATTATCCGTTCGAATTTTTCGACCGTATGCGCCATCCCTGCTCTGTGGCACAATTTCTTTAGGTCACTGTCTTTGAACTCTTTGTTAAAATTTGAGACGACGTGACGCAAACAATAACGATGCACGCCGTTTGGAGACCTATAAGCGTCGAGCTGTTCTACTGCGGACAGTAAACCTGCATTACAGTTCGTAGGTAACATGAACTTATTTTAGTAAAAAAAAAAAACCAACAACTTGATCTATTTTTAATTGAAAATACCTGGATGGCGATCTGAAATTAGGCATACCCCTTGTCCCTCCAATACATGAACATTGAGCAAGTTCAAGAACCATCTCCAAGAATGTAAGCTTTCCTCCCCAGCAACGATGGCAAACGCAAGTGGAAAAACTTTCTGATTTGCATCGAGTGCACATGCAATCAACATTTTATGCTTGTACTTCGAATACAAGTGCGTACCGTCGACACAGACCACTCTACGACAATGCTTGAAGCCGTCAATGCAAGGTTTGAATGCCCAAAATACATACCCGAATTTTTTTACTCCAGACGTATCTTGAAGATGCAACCACTTCACCACCGTTCCGGGGTTGTAACGTCGCAACGCTTTCATGAATATAGGAAGCTGTTGGATTGACGTTTCCCAAGTACCATAAACAATCTCTTTTGCTCGCTTGAGTCCGTGCCATGCTTGAATATACGAGATGTCGTACCCAAAAGTATCTTTTACGAGCTGCTGCACGTTTTTAGGTAAATACTGAGGGTCATTCTTCACCGTTTGGATTAATATTCTGGCAATTTCAGTACGCGAAACATTGCGATGCGTGCTGGCCAACTCGTGCGTGAAGCATGTGTGCGGTCCTCCGTATCTCGTCACCTTCCAAAAAAAACTTTTCGGTTTGAAGACTGCACGCAGTGTCCAGTTACAGTCGTCGCTGTGATTGCATCTCACGCTCCATGCGGTTCTATTACTTTCGGTCACGTGGTACTCACGTCTAACAACCCTCAAATGGTAATCGTTAACAGCACATTTTAATTGTTCTTTGCTATTAAACGTCATACCTACGTAAAATGCGGGATCGTCCGTGTCGTAAAAATCACCACCAGTTTCGTCAACTTCTGGGGGAGCCATTTGATAAGAGGTATTAAACGGGACCGACTGGTATAATGCTCAATTCTCTTCTGGCTCACTTGGCGTTGGTTCATCGTCATTTTCATCATCGGCATCGGCGGGATCTGGCAATTCGTCTAGTGCCCCACCCTCGTCGTCAGCTTCGGAGTCACTGACGTCACTATCTCGAACGCCGTCATGAACGATCTCAGGTTGCGCCACCGTCGAACTAGTAGGAAGGCAACGGCTACTCGAAGGTATATCTTCTTGAGGGGCAAACGAAATATTCGTCAATCCTTCAGTAACTGAAGTAATGTCAGGAAACGAATCCATCGGCGCGGGATTAGTGTATTGAACGATCTCAGTTGTCTCGACAAAGACCTCAATGTAATCGAGCTCATTGTCGGGATCCAAGAAGTATGCGAGGTCGGCATCACTAGACACTAGTAGGAGATTATGATACAGTCGTGAGTGTTGATAGTGTTCGTTCTTCACTCGAACGATTAAAAAGAAAGCATTGTTGTCGACGGAAGTCATGTCGTACAACATACTAAGAAATTGATCGAAATTGGTATCGCGACGAATTCGTCGATAACCAATGGGTTCAAGACTATACTGTATGGTGTTTGATTCGTGTATAATTTCACCGCCATAATAAACAACTACTTGAATTTTTCTAGACACCATATTGGATATGTATGAAATTTATGAAATAATAATCGTTGTGTTGAGCTGATTAAATAGGCAACGGGCGTCGCGGGCATTGGACGCGACGTCGCGTCTATTAGACGCGACGGTAAGTGGCCCAATAACGTGAGTGGGCTTAGTGGGTTTTCAGTGGCCGGTTAGTGGGTTTTAGTGGGTATGGGTTGACGTCGCGTCCATTAGGCGCGACGTCGCGTCCATTAAGCGCGACGATGGCCCACGCGGGCCACACGCGGGCCCGACCGGGCCCTTGCTGTGCCACGTCGACCGTCGCGTCCAATAGGCGCGACGTCGCGTTTATTAAACGCGTTTTACCCGATTTTAGTAATTTTTGTCAAATTAGCCCTATTTTGTCTATTTTGGGTTAAAACACCACTAATTTAATTAAAAAGCCGTTGTTGACCTTTTTGGTCTATGTATGTTAGTGAGTTTTGATGGACAATGTAATTGTAATGACATTAGGTCTATAAAATAAGCAATTCGATTTGGGACAAATAAAATGTCTAAGTTCATGATAATAGTCAACCATGCATTGTTTATGAGCTATAAAATCGATTAAGTGTTGAATACTTTAATTGCATGTGATTCTGTGGAACTAAGTGATCGCATGTTACAGACAGTCCATGAGATAATCGTACTGTGCTATATATGGAAATAATGCATGAGATATCCTACTGAGCTATATATGGAAAATATGCTGTTTATATATGAAAAGTGATATATCCGTTGATACTAGTTTATTCCTGGACGAAAATTACTTATGCGATTCTTTGCATGCTTTACACTGAATTTAATGTGCAGTATTAAATTGATATCTTTCCTTAAGTTGATTGGAATATTATATTTAGGGAAAATGTGATTTGATTGATTTTCTGGATAAGATGTTATATATGCTATATACGGATGTGATCTCTGAAATAAGGAAAGGTTGACTATGATTGATAAATCGTACTAAGTATTCTCTTATATGATTTGTGTGCTAAACATGGTAATTATACTATGAATTATACATGGAAAACGTGCTGATGTGATGCTATCTTATGTGCTATACTTGGAAAGAAAATCTGGACTGACTCGTTCTAGAAACAGATAGCAGGGAATCTCTTATGGAAAGTTCTGATATGGTAGTTATATGCGAAATGCTTGAATATGCTTGAGAACGAAATTGACCTTTCTATATGGAATATAATCATGCTTAAATATGCTATATGACCGTTGTGATGATTTATTAAGAGCATGATTTATATGGTATGATTGCATGGAAACTATGCTTGATTAGGTAATTATTGTTTGATATGATTTTCCATGAGAAGTGCTATTTGAAAAGTATTATATATGAGCTGCACTTCAGACTCTCGAAGTACTTAGATTTTGCGAACCTACGAATATAAGCGTACGAGAGAAAACCGAGCAGAAAGATACTAAGAAATTCCTGAGCCTTCCACTTGTGATAGCTTTCTGCCCACCTGAGCTCTAACTTGCGTATCCATCACTGAGCGAGTGATTCATCCTGTAATTCCATAATCCCTGCCATACATTCTGTCTTCGGACGTGAGCGATACCAAGGAGGCAAGGTCGACGCTTACGCACACGTGAAGGGAAGGACAAGTCCGGGGGCCCTTCGGTAGCGAGCTGTGTCTGTCGGGATCAAGGAGATTCCGAGGAACGAAACTCGGCGTGTGGTAACCTAGTAGTAACTAGTGTGCGACTTGTTTCGGTTGTGTATTGGGCTAACCAATCAATTTTGTATCCAGCTACGGTGCATTATAGTGATTGGTTAAACTCTTGGGAAGCAAATCCCAAGGAGAGGAGTAAACCCCAGTTGGGGATATAACCTCTATAAAAATCCTGTCTCGCATTTACTTTTCAGTTATTTCTTTATCGCTGTGAGACAGACCCGACGCACATCTGACGTTACTAGGATATATCAGGCACACTCGTCACAAACATTAGTAGGCATATCTAAGTCACCACACTTGGTATTTGTGAAAAGAAGCAAAAATTTCTATAGGCCTAATTCACCCCCCCTCTTAGGCACATTTATATCTTCATTTGGTATCAGAGCGGGTTACTCAAACGACGGGCCTAACAAGCCTGAGTTAAAGATCTAATGGCTTCTTCGAGTTTTGATGTTTTTGCAGAGGGACAATCCCATTCCAGGCCACCACTCTTCGACGGGACAAACTACGCCACATGGAAAAATCGCATGAAGGAATTCCTGATCGCCACAGACTACGACCTGTGGGATATCATCGCAACAGGACCTTACATTCCCAGAAACGAAGATGGAACTCCAAAGAAAGGCCATGATTACAATGTAACAGACAAGCGAGGAATCTCTCTAAATGCCAAAGCTAAGAACATGATAGCTTGCGCACTCACAAGAGAAGAGTACAATCGGGTGAGCTCATGCGAATCTGCCAAAAATATGTGGGACATGCTTCAAGTCACACATGAAGGAACCACTC
Organism: Craterostigma plantagineum; assembly: GCA_027422505.1. NCBI lineage: Eukaryota > Viridiplantae > Streptophyta > Magnoliopsida > Lamiales > Linderniaceae > Craterostigma > Craterostigma plantagineum. The sequence goes on along the minus strand of JAPQWV010000003.1, from coordinate 24,355,843 downwards.
GAGTTGTACAAGAAAGGATAGCCCTCTTGACTCACCAATACGAGCTGTTCAAGATGGAGGACAACGAGACCATAAGCCACATGTATGCCAGATTCATGAACATCATTAATCAAATGTTCTCGTTGGGAAAGAAAATAGAAGATGGTGAGAAGGTGCGAAAAATCCTGAGATCTCTTCCTAGAGAATGGAATCCCAAAGTGACCGCCATCTACGAAGCAAAGGACTTGGACGAACTCTCAGTGTCAGAACTGATCGGATCTCTGACAACCTACGAGATGACTCAGATCTCTATCAAAGAAAAACCACCAGTCCGAAATCAACCAAATATTGCCTTTAATACCGAACAAGAACACGACTCTGAAGGCGAAGAAGAATCTGAGGAGGACCTAATGGAGCAAATTGCCATGCTGACCAGAAAGTTTGATAAATTTCGGATGAGAAGAAAATTCAAGGGAAGTTCCAAATTCCAATCTAGGAACAAGGGCATATCTTCATCCGGAAACAATGTACAGAAATGCTTCAGGTGCAACAAGCCAGGCCACTTTGCCTCAAACTGCCCGATGGAAAATGGTGACAAAAAGATAAAGAAGCAGAAGGCCATGGTCACAAACTGGGAAGAGGCCGGGAGCGAAGAAGAAGAAGATCTCGCCTACATGGCCGCAGATGATGATCAGGTATCGGATTCATCCACTATTAAGAAAATATTATTTCTGAATGAATTATATGCTAGGCAAGATGAATCTCATGATAACGCTTCCTCAGCCTTTGAAGTAGATGAAAAAGAAGAGATGTTTGAAATAATTCAAAATGCAGAAAGAAGGATTAAGTCACTCAACTCACAAGTGAAGGGTCTAATTAGGCAACGGGATGAGGTAGCTAGAGAGAAGCATCAAACGGATCTAGAAAATGAGCGCCTGAGAACCGAGCTAGAGACTCTTAAGAAAGAAAAAGTCTTGTGTGATTGCGAGAAACTTAGGAAGCAAAAGAATATATCTAGAGACATGTCCGCTCTTAAGGATTTCTTAGAAGAAAATTCTCGTACTAATGTTAGATTTATTGAAGGACAACAAAATCTTGATATGTTACTTAGTATTCCTGCACAAATCGGGAAAACAGGATTAGGATATTCCACAACACATGAACAGACTGCACCTCCACAAAACGTTAGGAAACCTAAATGTTTTTCATGTGGTCGTCTTGGTCATTATGCTAACCACTGTTTCTTGAAGAAAGCCAATAAATCTAGATATGTCTGGAGACCTAAGAAAGTTCAAGAAGTTTCTAACTCTGGCCAGCCTGCGACTGAGAGATCACAGCCTGTGATACATGATATACCACATGTTAACAGGAATTACTTTGCTGCTAACCATTTAGGACCCAATCAAAATTGGGCACCTCAGAAAAGAACTGATTCATGCAGGTACAAAGAAGAAAATCCAGTAGGAAGAACAAGTGGTACCTCGACAGTGGGTGTTCCCACCATATGACAGGTGATATCAGTAAGTTTGTGTCGGTGAAAGCGTATGATGGAGGATATGTCTCCTACGCCGACAACACAAAAGCTAAGGTTATAGGAGTTGGAACTGTCGGTAACACTTTACATACTACTATAGATGACGTATGGTTAGTTAAGAATCTAGAACATAACCTCATTAGCATTAGTCAATTATGCGATAAAGGTCATACGGTTACGTTTGAAAATGATAAGTGTGTAGTTAGAAATAATAATAAGGTACTATTCAGTGCATCTAGGGATAGAAATATATATTGTATAACTCTTGATGATATCACTGACCAGAATGTCAAGTGTCTAGCAGTTACACAGGATGACACCTGGTTATGGCACAGACGACTAGGACATGCCAACATGGAATTGCTATCTCACATTACAAGCAATGCACTGATACGAGGTGTTCCTGACATAAAGTTTGTCAAGGACAAAACATGCAAGGCATGCCAGATGGGCAAGCAGACTAAGACATCTTTCAAAGCAAAGAATGTGATATCTACATCCAGACCTCTGGAACTGCTGCATCTCGACCTTTTTGGTCCGGTTCAGACGATGTCTCTGCGAGGTAAAAGATATGCATTTGTCATCGTTGATGATTACTCCAGGTATACTTGGGTGATATTCCTTGCACATAAGAATGAGGCATTAGATAACTTTGCATCGCTAGTAAAGAGACTTGAAAATGAAAAAGAAACGAACTTATGTAGGATACGAAGTGATAACGGTCTGGAATTTGATAGTAAGTCGTTTGCATCATTCTGTGATCAGTATGGATATAGTCATAATTTCTCTGCTCCTATAACCCCCCAACAGAACGGTGTTGTTGAACGTAAAAACAGAGTATTACAGAAAATGGCTAGATCTATGTTACATGAGTATGATATTCCTAAACAGCTCTGGGCGGAAGCCGTTAGTACAGCTTGTTACGTGTCTAACCGTATCTTCCTTAGGCCGATATTAAAGAAGACTTCTTATGAAATCTGGCATGGTAGAACTCCAAATATAGGTTACTTTCATGTGTTCGGATGTAAATGTTTTATCTTGAACGATAGAGATAAGAGAGGAAAATTTGACTCTAAGGTTGATGAAGGGATATTCCTTGGTTACAGTCTTACGTCTAAGGCATATCGTGTTTACAATAAAAGAAAGCTGACTGTTCAGGAATCCATACATGTTACTTTTGATGAGATGCCTCACGCAGATGCTACTGATGAGGAAGGTATAGATTTGCCTTGTGCAGAATTGCAGGACATTAAAGACAGTGAGGAAGATATTCCTAAAGATGAAAATGCTGAAACAGTGGAACCAGAAGCTGGAGAGCTGCAACCTAGAAAATGGAAACATGCTTCCAGTCACCCAACAGATCAAGTAATAGGAAATATCAGATCTGGAATCAAAACTCGAGCAACTGTACGAAATCAAGATACGGAGGAATCTCATGATGTATTGCTCTCAATGATGGAACCAAAGACAGTCCATGAAGCTCTAGATGATATATCATGGGTCTCAGCCATGGAAGATGAGTTATCTCAGTTCGAAAAGAGCGAAGTGTGGACACTCGTTAAAAGACCAGACGATAAATCCATCATAGGAACCAAATGGGTCTTCCGCAACAAACTCGACGAACACGGTAATGTCACAAGAAACAAAGCGAGGTTAGTTGCAAAAGGATATTCCCAGGAGGAAGGTATTGATTTCGATGAAACTTTTGCACCGGTAGCTAGATTAGAATCTATACGTGTCTTACTTGCATATGCATGTTTTAAACGTTTTAAACTTTTTCAAATGGACGTAAAAAGTGCATTTTTAAATGGTTTTATAAATGAGGAGGTTTATGTAGAACAACCACCGGGCTTTGCTAGGGAAGATTTTCCAAATCATGTTTTTAAATTAAATAAAGCATTGTATGGTTTAAAGCAGGCTCCTAGGGCATGGTATGAAAGGCTAAGTAAGTTTCTAATTGACATAGGATTCTCGACTGGAACTATTGATAACACGCTGTTTATTAAGTATGAAGGTGATCACATGATACTAGTCCAAATTTACGTTGATGATATCATATTTGGAAGTACTAATATCCTTCTCTGCGAGGAATTTTCTAAGTCTATGCAGAAGGAATTTGAGATGAGCTTAATGGGTGAGCTGAACTACTTCCTCGGGTTGCAAATAAAGCAGCTTGACAATGGAACCTTCGTATCCCAGACGAAATACAGCAGGGAATTACTGACTAAATTCGGGATGAGTGATTCCAAAGCGATTTCCACCCCTATGCATCAGACCACCAAAATAGACATTGATGAATCAGGTACACCGGTTGATCAAACACAATATCGAGGTATGATCGGAAGCCTTCTTTACTTAACTGCTAGTCGCCCTGATATCATGTTTGCTGTTGGTATGTGTTCGAGATATCAGTCTGACCCTAGGGAATCTCACTTGACTGCAGTCAAGCGGATACTTAGATATATCAAGGGTACTGTCAATTTTGGTCTATGGTACTCCTATACGGATGACTTCCCATTAATGGGATATTCCGACGCCGACTATGCCGGCTGTAGGGAAGATAGGAAAAGTACCAGTGGAACTTGCCAATTACTTGGGAATTCCCTGGTAACTTGGTCCAGTAGAAAGCAGAATGCTGTCGCCCTCTCCACAACCGAAGCTGAATATATGGCCTTAGGAAATTGTTGTCAACAAGTTCTTTGGATGAAACAAACTCTTAGTGACTTTGGATTAGGTTACGACAAGATTCCTATTATGTGTGATAGCACTAGCGCTATTAGTATTACTAAAAATCCCGTGCATCATTCTCGTACTAAGCATATTGAGGTTAAACATCATTTCATACATGTTCAGAAGGGGAATATCAGTGTGGAATTCGTAGGAACAAATGATCAGCTCGCTGATATCTTCACTAAACCCCTAATAGAGGCAAGATTCTGCGACATCCGTGATCGATTGGGAATCCTCGAGCTTAATAAGGTTAGTAAATCTGCCTAATTCTATCATTTACTCTAGGTTATTCTATTTTAGATAGAAATTCATAGTTATCCCATCTTAAGATATTCAGCCCTTAGAATATTTCTGAGGATCCTATAGATCTTTTCCTTAAGTGAAATTCTCGTATTTTAGGAAGAAATTCGTAGTTATCCTTTCCAATACATTCCTTCAGCCATCTAGTTTATTTTAGGAATATCCGATCTTCTAGATCTGTCCTTAAATGTGATTAGGTTATTTAAGGAAGGAACGCGTGGATACTGCTTCAGCCGTTCAGTTATTCTAGGAAACTCATTTTCTTTTATAATAAATTCCTATCCAGTCCTGTCACATCCCTTCCTTAATTATGAAATCCCGTCAAATCAGCCCGATATCTCTGACAGTTTTCCACTTTCCAACTTCGAAATTTCAAATTTCAAATTTCAAATCTCATTCTTATCTCTTCCTAAAATAAACCGACCCTATTCTTTAAATTCAAAACCGTTCCTTATCATCATAATCTCATTCATCTTCTCCAAACTTACTTTCAAACCCTAACCTCTGAAAAATGGCTAAAACTTCCACAACCAAGGCAGCCACCAAAGAGCCTTCAAGCCGAAAACGCAAGGAGCCCACATCTGATGAATCCCCCCTTGAATCTCCTTCTAACTCACCAGAACAAGCCTCAGCCTCATCGCCTTCTGCTCGCAAAACTCGATCCAAAGCCAAATCCTCTGAAAAGATCTCAACCCCTTCCAAAACTGCAAAGAAGAAGAAGAAAACCAAGAAATCCAAGACGCCCGAACCAGAAAAGTCTGCCTCAAGCTCCGAAATTCCTGAAGAAGTTCCCAAGGTTACCCAGGAATCGCCGCCGCGATCCCCAACTCCAGTCGAAACCCAAAAATCACCTCCGCCAAAATCTCCTGAAAAACAGCCCTCACCACTTGAAAAAACCTCGCCACTTCCGCCATCAAGTTCAAAATCCTTTGCCATCCCGCCTATCCCTTGGATTTCTCAAGCTCGGATCGATCCCAGCTGAACAGCTTTTTCTGGAAGAAAGTAACCACACCACCTACAAAAGCTTCCTCAAAAGAGATATCGCTCGTGGTCGCGCTGTTGCCTTCGACAAGCTACCTGCTGGAACTGTTATAACCTGGCTGAAAGACTACGGATGGGAGCAATTCCTTAGTCTCAACACGCCCTTCTATCCTGAGGTCGTCAAGTTGTTCTATGCCAACTTCGACTACGACGAGTTTGAAGAACATATCACCATCCGTTCCTATGTTCTCGGACACAAGATCGAGTGGACCACTAAGAAGGTGAATGCTATGCTTGCAGTTCCTGATGAACCCTTCTGCCACTACGACATGAACGACTGGTGCCATGTTGATGGCTTCGACCCCAGTGATGTCCTTCAGAAACTCTGGAATACCCGCACCAAGCCCCGCTTTTCAGATGGAGAAGCTCTCAATCAACTTCCCATAGATTTCTTCTTCCTTCATAAGCTGCTGAACATGACCTTGTGGAGTGCCAAAATCGGAAGTGGCGGCCACTCTACCACTATGAATTTCATGAGCACTTTTGCCGTGTACATGATATCTCAGAACCGCAAGTTCAACCTCGGATATACCGTCATGAAGCACATGATTCAGGCCGTTGAGAGCAAGGACAAGGCGCTGCCCTATGGAATGCTGCTCACTCATATGTTTGAGTGCGAGGGCATTATTCTGCCACCCGGCTGGGAAGATAAGGCCGTCCACATTGTGGACCTTGTGACCTTGAAGCGGATGGGTATTCACTACACAAAGGGCCAAGGTTGGTTCAAGGCTAAGGAGAGTAGGTCAGTGGATAGCGCCCAGAAACGGTCGGCTGCGAAAGGAAAAGCGAAGGTCAAAAGCGACGAGGACGATGACTACGAAGATGAGCTGAGCATAGGGAAGGAAGGAATCTCTGTGTTGCGCCACGATATCTCCGATATCAAGGCTGATAATCAGAAGCGCTTCCGCAAGCTCAAAGAGCAGTATACCGAGCTTTCACTGAAACTATCCAAGCTCTCAAAGCTCATCAAGAAGTCCCTCTCTAAGCCCGCAGATTCCGAGACCTCTTCAAGCCAGTAGGCTGCCCTTCTAGTTCCTTTCTGCTCCTAGTTGCCACTAGGATATTCCAGTTCTGTTCAGTTTTTAGTTGATCCTCCCGCCTTTTTTGATGATGAAGGGGGAGTAGTAGTAAGGTAAGTTTAGACGTTTAGCGTCTAAGTTTGTTAGTGGTAAGTATGTATAGGGAGGCTCGTTGAACCCTAATATAATATTTTGCTGCTATTATGATATATCTCCTGTGCTTAACATCTTTTGCTCTGATCTTAGGATATATCGTATGTTGATCTCACACTCTGATGCGTAACTGTGCTACTTGACTTGCATAAAATTTCTTACTAAATGCTAAGTGCCTGCTGAGATGATTACATGATTGCTTGAACCATGCTTGGAAAATGCGCACTTAGGCAGGGGGAGCACACTCACGGGTAATCTCTAAATTTTTAATACTCAGGATATAACATAGAAAAGATAGGATATATCCGCACTTAGACAGGGGGAGCAAAATTAGTCCAAGATATATCATAGCATGTCATAGAGATAACTGCACGTAGGCAGGGGGAGCAAATATGTATCACATGTGATTAGGAAATATCGTATGCTCTGCTTTGTGATTATGGAACACTTAGACATATGCGCTAGGACTTGCATGATCGAATATGCTTATATGCTTCCGTGCTGTGTCAATTACATGTCATCATCAAAAAGGGGGAGAATGTTGACCTTTTTGGTCTATGTATGTTAGTGAGTTTTGATGGACAATGTAATTGTAATGACATTAGGTCTATAAAATAAGCAATTCGATTTGGGACAAATAAAATGTCTAAATTCATGATAATAGTCAACCATGCATTGTTTATGAGCTATAAAATCGATTAAGTGTTGAATACTTTAATTGCATGTGATTCTGTGGAACTAAGTGATCGCATGTTACAGACAGTCCATGAGATAATCGTACTGTGCTATATATGGAAATAATGCATGAGATATCCTACTGAGCTATATATGGAAAATATGCTGTTTATATATGAAAAGTGATATATCCGTTGATACTAGTTTATTCCTGGACGAAAATTACTTATGCGATTCTTTGCATGCTTTACACTGAATTTAATGTGCAGTATTAAATTGATATCTTTCCTTAAGTTGATTGGAATATTATATTTAGGGAAAATGTGATTTGATTGATTTTCTGGATAAGATGTTATATGCTATATACGGATGTGATCTCTGAAATAAGGAAAGGTTGACTATGATTGATAAATCGTACTAAGTATTCTCTTATATGATTTGTGTGCTAAACATGGTAATTATACTATGAATTATACATGGAAAACGTGCTGATGTGATGCTATCTTATGTGCTATACTTGGAAAGAAAATCTGGACTGACTCGTTCTAGAAACAGATAGCAGGGAATCTCTTATGGAAAGTTCTGATATGGTAGTTATATGCGAAATGCTTGAATATGCTTGAGAACGAAATTGACCTTTCTATATGGAATATAATCATGCTTAAATATGCTATATGACCGTTGTGATGATTTATTAAGAGCATGATTTATATGGTATGATTGCATGGAAACTATGCTTGATTAGGTAATTATTGTTTGATATGATTTTCCATGAGAAGTGCTATTTGAAAAGTATTATATATGAGCTGCACTTCAGACTCTCGAAGTACTTAGATTTTGCGAACCTACGAATATAAGCGTACGAGAGAAAACCGAGCAGAAAGATACTAAGAAATTCCTGAGCCTTCCACTTGTGATAGCTTTCTGCCCACCTGAGCTCTAACTTGCGTATCCATCACTGAGCGAGTGATTCATCCTGTAATTCCATAATCCCTGCCATACATTCTGTCTTCGGACGTGAGCGATACCAAGGAGGCAAGGTCGATGCTTACGCACACGTGAAGGCAAGGACAAGTCCGGGGGCCCTTCGGTAGCGAGCTGTGTCTGTCGGGATCAAGGAGATTCCGAGGAACGAAACTCGGCGTGTGGTAACCTAGTAGTAACTAGTGTGCGACTTGTTTCGGTTGTGTATTGGGCTAACCAATCAATTTTGTATCCAGCTACGGTGCATTATAGTGATTGGTTAAACTCTTGGGAAGCAAATCCCAAGGAGAGGAGTAAACCCCAGTTGGGGATATAACCTCTATAAAAATCCTGTCTCGCATTTACTTTTCAGTTATTTCTTTATCGCTGTGAGACAGACCCGACGCACATCTGACGTTACTAGGATATATCAGGCACACTCGTCACAAACATTAGTAGGCATATCTAAGTCACCACACTTGGTATTTGTGAAAAGAAGCAAAAATTTCTATAGGCCTAATTCACCCCCCCTCTTAGGCACATTTATATCTTCAGAAGTCTTCTTACCTAATGGCTATCTATACCCTATATCAGCGAGCCTTTTTCTTACCGATTTTCAATTCGAAAAGTAGCTATTTCGTCTAAAGGAGTGGCCAAAATCGAGGAAATTCTTCTTTATTCTGAAGTACTTGATCCAACGGGTTTATCTAGATTATATAACAGGAAAACGCAGCCATGGCCTTGACTTCGCAAACCTCATTGATTTCTTCTTCGTTGACGATCTTAGTCTTCTTTGCATTCTCACCACGACCTTCATATTGCTTAAATCATCTTCAACCCCAAGAAATAACAACTTATACTAGGGTACGACGCGGGCATGTGTGTAGATTATAAATATGTGGCCTATATACTATATATATGATAGCTATTCCGTATTCATATGGTAAATTGTTTTTTTCTTTTTCAAGAATAGGGTTTAGTGGCGGCTGAGAAAACACGTCTAGGCTCAACAACGCCGAGCTGTCACAACAAGTGCAACCAATGCCACCCATGCATGGCCGTACAAGTCCCGACTACGCCGAGTCACAAACGGGTCGACCCGACCCGAAGCCAAGTCCAACTACGCCCTTTAGAATACTCATCATCATATTCTAGCAACAGGTATTCTAATTACAAGCTTTTAGATTGGAAATGCAGATGTAATGGGAACTTCTACAACCCCTAACTATACATAATTATGATCACCTCAAGGGTATAAACCTCGCTGTACATTAAATCAAGCTTTTTTTTTTCTATTTCAATTCGTGGTCGTGTGATGATCATCTATCGCTATTATTCTCTCTGTAACTGTTTGCATTAGCAGCCAGTGCAGTTCGCAGGGTTTCCTTTATAGAGAGAAAAAGGAAATTTCTATGTGAAGCGTCATTGCAGCAGTACTATTAGCATTTTCATTCATGCTAAAGGTTTAGACTTGAAAAACCCTACACAGATTAAACTTTATCTATATTACACATTGAAGCAATAGTAGTATGCTCGTGCCGCGATCGATGAACAGTAGCAGAATCTCTGCTGAACTAAAACAAACAATTTGCAAGGAGACAAAAAGGAGCATTAATAGTTACTTTTAGAGATGGATGAAAATTGGCAGTAAATAGTAATAGCAATATTAGGTGGAATGGAGTCTCTGTGAGATTTATACAGCTTTTCATTTTGATATTTCACTTTTTCATGTCCTTGTCATTTCGGGGATTGCCATCGCCCGCTCTCTCTCTGCTATAGGAATTCTCTTATAAGCCCTTGGGCTATGTTACTGTTCGGCCTTCTTTGGGTTGTTTGCAGCTAAATAATATGGATCTGTTAATATCTAAATTATATCAAACTGAAAACCAATTGGGCCTGTCAAAAGGCCTATAAGTTACAAACGCAAGAAAGAAAATTACCCAAAAATCTCAAGTCTAACACAAGTTCCAAAAACAAATCCAATCTTCTTCAGCATGCACAAGCAGAACCTTGTTGGTCAGTTTGGTTGGAGTTCAAAGTGGGCTTCAAGTTCACATCGACCATGTCTTCATGTCTAGTCGAGGACAGTGTCTCCATTCCAGGCAAAGCTGCTGCTATTTTTCGAAACAGAGGCTGCCGTGCAAGAAAAGAACAGTTGGATTTCTAGCATTTTTTTAAAAAATTCTTGGAAGAAGTAAGAGTTGCTATATATATCTAACCACCTTTATGTTGAAACCTGCCTTGGCACTGGTCTCTACGAACATGACTCCAAATTCGCGAGCTTTATTATCTGCTTCTTCGATCGAAACTTGCCTTTTGTCGACAAGGTCAGTTTTGTTCCCTACAAGGACGATTATGACATCTCCCCCACGTTCTGTCCTTACCTCCTCAATCCACTTTGAAGTGTTGAGAAACGACTGTCTATCTGCAAATCAATATACACATACATATTTACTATATACCAGCAAGCCCAACAAATAGGTTCGATTGAGAGATACTATGATGATGTTAAAAGCTACTTATATCATATCTATGGATGGGACTTTACTTGCAACGTCGTAAACGATGACTGCAACAGAGGAATCTCTGATATAGCTTGGAATTAGACTCCTGAACCTTTCTTGTCCAGCAGTATCCCTACAGCAGCATATAAAAATCAAACCAGGATAAGAAAATCTTACAGAAAAAAAAAAATACCATGTAAGAGAAAATTGTTATACATACCATAGCTGCAAGCGAACGGTTCGATCTTCGAGGTACATCGTTTTGGAGAGGAAATCGATGCCAATCGTAGCCTGTGAACAAAGGCATGGATGGACGAATCATCATTTCAATTGAGGAGAGAATTGTTATAGAAACAAAACAATCAATCAACAAAGTACCTGATAGGTGGTGTCGAACTTGTCGTACATGAAGCGTGTGATGACGCTGGTTTTGCCGACGCTTTGATCGCCGAGAAAGACGAGCTTGTACTTCGCCAATGGTGAAACTGCTGCTGCAGCCATTGATTGGAATTATTGTTCTCTTTCTATCTCTTTCTGTCTGTGTATGATCCCAATTCCCATCCCCAAGGAAGAAAAACAAATCAAACACTATTCATTCCTCTACTTTTTAGATCGAGCGAGAATTTCATGGGCAAAAATAAAAAAGAGACTAATAGCGATAGATGATTCATCCAATGTCCAATGCAATTGCAATGCACCCCTTTAGGGAAGTTAATTTTAGTATAATAATTTTTAGTATATCATTAGTCATTACCACTCGGGGCAATGGTAATTTAGTCAGTTCAAAATATATTTATTATTATAAATACTAGGTTTTTCCCCGTGCGATGCACGGGGTAATTTTATGTCATGAAAATTGAATAATTATTAAATTAAGATAGATTATCTCTTTCAATTATATACATCAATCATTCCATTCTTAATTAAAGCGGAAAAGTAACTCCAAAATTTAAATACGGTGAAACAGGTTTTCATCAAATACAATCGTATTCATAATAAACGACGAAGGGTATGTTGGTCGAGGGTGTTGAACACCGTGGTATACTATGTTGGTTTGAACCCGTTATCTTCTACGTCGTCTTTTTTTATGCTCATAATATGCTCATAAGAGAAAGGTTAAATCTCTTTTCCTAAATCATGCATATCAATTTCAAAAGCTTTAGTCTCAGATAACATAAATGTTGATTATCGAATTGGTTTCATGATACAATGTTGCAACATTAAATTTTATATAATCTCTTCCCGAGCAAAGGTGTACATTCTTAGACTCAATATTTTATGTTATCATTCATGAGATAAGACACCAGCGTCATCCGTAGGATGCAGATCAAATTCAAGTTCGATACCAAAATTCTATGGAAATGCAGAAGTTTGTTTCGATCTTGTTGTGAAACTTCGTAAGACTGATTTAGTGTAAGACTGCTTATTTGCGCGACTGCACATGTAGAAGGCTGCAACAATTTGTATGACTGCAAACTTCGTAGGAGTGCTTCAGTATAGATTGCGATGCAAGAGTGACGACTGCGAACTTCGTAAGATTGTCGTAACTTGTAAGAGTGTTCGACTGCGAACTTCGTATGACTGCAGTGATTTGTAACAGTGTACGACTGCGGACTTCGGAAGACTACTTCAGTGTAAGGCTACGTACAAATGTAAGACTGCTAACTTGTGCGACTGCAATTTTGGAAAACTACCGTAATTTGTATGACTATATGAACCTGAAATCATTAAATATGTGTCCACATATAAAGCAATCTTCCAATAGATAAAGATTTAACATTGACGTTATCAGCATAAGACAATAGATGAAAAACACCAATGTTCAGAAGCTAACTAAGAAACTAAATTACAACACATTAAGCGGTAAGGAGAAAATAGTTGACGCCCTAAAACCCATTGGTTTTATTCCCATCTAACTCTAACATTGTAGTTTCTTGTTTAAAAGAAACGGGCACCAATGAGTCGTTGTTCATACATCTTTTAACATAACCCTGAGTACTCGCCGACCATTTTTTGTTGTTTAAAGCAATCTCGTATAGGCCTTTATTCGAACACTTGAAAGACCTTTCTCGATGACAGCACAAAGCAAAATAACGTTGAGAAATCCATCTTTTAACGCAGATAAAACTAAAATTGGTGAAAATCCCTAAATTGAAACGCCAAAATAAAAACACAATGTCTCATCGATATGATAACAAACTTCGCAAATCTTGACTAAATTAAACATTAATTAATCAACCGCCTTACCATTTCACATTCGTCAACAAAAAATTACAATAAAATTAGCTAAAATAACCCGAAATCGGTGGGAGAAAACAATACCCGTCATTTTACCCAGCCCCTAGTTATTATTATTAATAATAATAATAATAATAATAATAATAATAATAATAATACAAAAGCAACAATAAATTAAGACAATTTTGTCAAATATTTACCGATTCAAACACAAAAGAACCCACCTTCAACATTCATGATTTCATCGTCGTATTTGTACGTCGCTGGATTTCGACCGGCTCTAATGGCCCCTTTTGGGCTCCAACTAAATTTTCAAAGAGGATAACTCTCGTAATAATTTGCGACTATTTAAACGTCATAATTTAAAAAAAAAAACGAATTTACGCCATAACTAAATTTGTAAGCTAATGGATTGTTTGGAGCATCTGGGGATGGAAGACCACCGCAATAAGAAGTGAAAGACTTCATTCTTCCACCGCGTCCGTGAGCTGCATCGATCATCTCCATTGCCAGCATATGGTCTATCGTAAGAAAATAATACTCAATTTTGTTCTTATTATCACACGTAGCTCATCAAAAAAGAATGCTAATGATTAACATATAAAAAGACGTACCGATTCCAGGATCCAACCCCATTTCACAAAATCGTAACGCCAGAAACTTTCGCCTCTTCGTCAAACTTGAACATGGAATCGCCGACGTAGCTAACAGTGACCAAGTGTTTCTTTGACTGCACATAGTATCGTGTTTTTCAAAAGAAAGCATGCGAAGAAAGCTACTAACATGGAAATGGGATAGAGTAAGCTACAAGAAGGCCTAATATATAAGATCGTTTTGTACCTCGAGACAGGCCATGGCTATGGTACTGTGGCAATTAGGAGGTAGTAAACTGATGCCAACCTCGACTTAAAATGCGAGAAAGGACGAACATATTAGTCATTGTTTTTTCGATTCTTGAAAATCCTTGAAGATATATACTGAAAAAGCTATTTCGTGATCCATAACATCACCTTCGAAACATATTTGCTGAGGTCGTCCTTGTGCGCAAGCTCGATCGCCTTTGCGTTTGGAATGCCTTCAGTAACCTGAAGTTATATTACGCGTCCCATTTGAGAACATAGACACGTGATTTAACAAATAAGTGAGTCTACAAAAACTTTAGCAGAGACCTCTTTTGCAACTTTTATGTACAGAGAAGCCTGAAATGTTATCATCATACCATTAGAAGCCCGAGTGTGATAAAATAAATCAATAACAGGAAAGAAAAGAAAGGCTCGTAAAATATTTTTTACCAGCATCGAATATTTCATATTTTCTGGCTTTGGAGGTGTTACGGTTTCGTTGAGGTCTCTGTGATACGAAGAGGAAGAAATATATAAACTAAAACCGATTAAATCAGATGAAGTTATGATAAGCTCAACATACTCTGTATCAGATATTATTGCAAGACTGTTGAGCTTCTTTTTGCAATTTAAGATGATTTAATGCTCAACCAAAATCGAGGAAAATGAAATTAAATCACTCCTAGCACGCCACGTCAGCATTCAAAGCAGCTCAACAGTCAAATACGCCTAATTTGGACAAAAAAGAATTACAGAAAAATAATTAAAAATATATTTTATTGCCACATGTCATCACAATAGGGTCCCTATCCAACTTTTATAGTATATAGATTATATATATGTGTGTGTGGATGTCCACTAGGAGGTATGGAAGACCATACTGTAATTAATAATGAAGTTCATATTTTGCCTATAAATAAGCATGTTGCGTTCATTTGCAATGATGTAAGCTGAAGTGAAATAAAACACTATCATTCTTATTATCTTTAATTTATAACACGTTATCAGCACGAGACTCTACCGACAACGCCGATCCCCGACGACGACGCTAATTTCTGCCGAAGATTTACGGGCATAATTAAGGTATAATAATTTTATTATACAAATTTAATATATATATACAATATACAACAAAATGCCATAGTCCGACTGGTTTCGCGGAATACCGTCAAAATCTAATTGATGGGAGGTCCAGATTTCGAATCCCAGCGGTGGCATATTAATTTTTTTTTTTCTATCCGACTAGCTTGGTTCGGTTTGTCCGACTAGCTTGGTTCGGTTTGTCCGACTAGCTTGGTTCGGTTTGTCCGACTAGCTTGGTTCGATTTATACCGCCTATCATGTGATGGTTTGTACCACCTGATATGTGCCGGTTTATACCGCCTATTATGCGCCGGTTTGTAACTCTTGCCAATAACTACGTCTAATTATATATTCGAAATAATTGGCTATACCGACTATATTTTTCGAATATTATTTTTATTAAGATTAGTTATGCATGTAATATTTTGTTATATTATCATTTTTAATGCTTTTTGTATTTTATAGTAATATGACGAATTTGGCGAGCCTTGAGTTTGTTGCACTCGATATCACTGGCCGAAATTACCTATCTTGGGCACTAGATGCCGAAATTCATTTGAAAGCAAAAGGTCTAGGTGATACCATCAAACCGACCAATGAAACATCCGAGCAGGACAAGGCGAAGGCAATGATTTTTCTTCGCCACCACATTCATGAAAGTCTCAAAATTGAGTACTTAACAGTGAAAGACCCGAAAGACTTGTGGAAAAATTTGGAAGATCGATATAACCACTTGAAAACTGTAATTCTCCCAAATGCAAGGTACGAATGGGTGAATTTACGCTTGCAAGATTTTAAATCGGTAAGCGAATATAATTCTGCTGTTTATAGAATTACTTCTACACTGAAATTATGTGGAGAAACTATTACCGATGCAATTATGTTGGAGAAAACGTTCACCACGTTTCATCCATCAAATGTTATTCTACAACAGCAGTATCGAGAGAGAAATTTTGAAAAGTACTCAGATCTTATTTCTTGCTTACTATTGGCTGAGCAAAACAATGAGTTGCTGATGAAAAATCATGAATCCCGACCGACTGGTGCTGCTGCACTCCCTGAAGCGAATGCAGTCAATGGTAATAATGATAATAATCGAGGTAACGGTCGTGGACGTGGTCGTGGGGGATATCGCGGTCGTGGACGTGGCAGTGGCCAAGGTCGTGGTCGTGGCCGGAGTTATCATGGTGGTGGTTATCAATATTTCCGTGGTGGTTATCATAATTATCGTGGTGGTCATCAAAATCTTTCCCAGAAGAAGAAAGTTTATGACGGTAAAAATGAAAAGAAGCAAACTGAACAGAAAGGGAATGACGAGAAATGTTATCGATGCGGTGGTCCGGGCCATTGGTCCCGCACTTGCCGTACGCCCCAATACCTTGTTGAGCTGTACCAAGAATCAATAGGCAAAGGAAAGAAAACTGAAACGAACTTTGTTCAGGGTACAATTGCTTCAACTTCTGGTGTTAATGAAGAAGGTGTTAATTTCGATGCCGACGATTTTCTGCTCCTCAATGAAGAAATTTAACCTGTTATCATTTTAAAAATTAAATGCTTTATTGTGTGCTTTGGTGTGTGTCGTTTGAAAGTTTGTTATGTTTTTCTATGATTTGGATGATATTCCTGTGTTTGCTATGTATCGTTTACTTTCAATAATATTGTCATGTTTGCTATGATTATTATTTGGATGTTATTCCTGTGTTTGCTATGTATCGTTTGTTTTCAATAATATGTATTAATGATAATTCCATGTTTGTTTATAAAGGATTTTACATGATGGACACGAGCATGTGCAATGGAGAATTATGTCTTGCGGACTGTGCAACGACTAATACAATTCTGAAAAATAAGAACTATTTCGAGCATCTTGATATGAAAGAAATCAGTGTGATTACTATATCGGGTAGCACAAATATAATTGAAGGCTCCGGAAGAGCTAATATATTATTGCCTAGAGGAACAAGGCTGATTATTGAAAATGCTTTATATTCCCCTAAGTCTCAAAGAAATTTATTAAGCTTTAAAGCGATTCGAAATAACGGATATCATGTTGAGACTGCACAAAAGGGAGATGTTGAATATTTGCACATTACGAAAGTGATTTCTAATGAAAAAGGAATCATAGAAATATTACCGTCTTTTAACTCTGGGCTATACTACACATATCTTCGAACAATTGAATCATATGCTATCCAAAGGTTTACCAATGACAGTACGTTTAATGTTTGGCATGACCGGTTGGGCCATCCCGGTACAACTATGATGCGAAAAATAATTGAAAATTCACGCGGACATTTGTTGAGGAACCCGAAGATTCTCCAGTCTAAAGAATTAATATGTATTGCTTGCTCTAAAGGGAAGTTAATTATTCGACCATCCCAAATGAAAGTAAAGACCGAGTCTATTGCATTTTTGGAGCGTATACATGGCGATATTTGTGGACCGATACATCCATCATGTGGACCATTTAAATATTTCATGGTATTAATTGATGCATCAAGTAAATGGTCCCACGTATGTTTATTATCTACGAGAAATGTGGCATTTGCGAGATTACTTGCTCAGCTGATTAGATTAAGAGCACATTTCCCAGATTATCCGATAAAGAAAATACGTTTTGATAATGCTGGTGAATTTACTTCCAAGGCATTTAATGATTATTGTATGACTATCGGTATCGATGTCGAGCATCCCGTGCCACATGTCCATACACAAAACGGTCTTGCAGAATCGTTGATTAAACGCCTGCAATTAATTGCAAGGCCATTGTTGATGAAGTCGAAACTTCCGTCGTCTTGTTGGGGACATGCTATATTACATGCAGCAGCACTAATCCGCATCAGGCCAACAAGTTATCATAATATCTCCCCGTTACAAATGGTTTATGGTCAGGAACCAGATATTTCTCATCTAAGAATTTTCGGATGCGCAGTATATATTCCAATTGCACCACCACAACGCACAAAGATGGGACCTCAAAGGAGGTTGGGAATATATGTCGGTTTTGAATCTCCATCAATTATAAAATATTTAGAACCCTTAACTGGAGATCGATTCACGGCCAGATTTGCCGACTGTCACTTCGATGAAACAAATTTTCCGACATTAGGGGGAGAAAAGAAACAGTTGGAAAGAAATATTAGTTGGAATGAATTATCGCTAAATCATTATGATCCTCGAACAAAAGAATGTGAACTAGAAGTTCAAAAGATAATTCATTTACAAAGCTTAGCGAATCAATTGCCAGACAGTTTTGCTGACCCAAAAAGAGTGACAAAGTCACATATTCCAGCTGTTAATGCTCCTGCTAAAATTGATGTTCCTGCAGAACAAACAGATAATGCGATTGAGCTTAAACCACAACTAAAGCGTGGTAGGCCCTCTGGTTCCAAAGATAAAAATCCTCGAAAAAGAAAAGGAGCAAATAATAAGAATGGTCCAATCGAGGATTTATCAACTAGAGAAGAGTCGATGGGCATAAATGATTATAAGAATGAAAGTCAGGTACCTGAACAAATCGAAAATAATGATAATAAAGAGATCTCTATCAATTACGCCCAGAATGGAATAAGATGGAACCGAGATAAAGTCAACGTTGACGACAAATTCTCATTTAACGTAGCGCTACAAGAAATGAATGAGATTAATGAGAATGAGGATCATGAACCAAGGTCTGTAAAAGAGTGCAGACAAAGAAATGATTGGCCAAAATGGAAAGATGCAATCGATGCTGAATTAAAATCACTTGAGAGACGAAAAGTTTTTGGACCTGTAGTCCGTATACCAGAGAATATAAAGCCGGTTGGATATAAATGGGTTTTTATCAGAAAGAGAAATGAAAAGGGCGAAATTATGAGATACAAAGCCCGGCTTGTTGCACAAGGTTTTTCGCAAAGACCTGGTATTGATTGAGGAGACATACTCTCCTGTGGTGGATGCAACAACTTTTCGTTATATAATAAGTCTGGCAATACGTGAAAAACTCGATATGCGTCTAATGGATGTTGTCACTGCCTATTTATATGGCTCACTTGATAGTGACATTTATATGAAGCTTCCTGAGGGATTTCAGTTGCCTGAAAATTCAAGGCCCCGTGATGAGTACTCAATTAAACTGAACAAATCGCTTTATGGATTAAAGCAATCTGGGCGTATGTGGTATAATCGTCTAAGTGAATATTTATTAAAAGAGGGATACAAAAATGATCAAATTTGCCCTTGTATATTTATGAGAAGATGCAGAAATAATTTTGTCATCATAGCAGTATATGTTGATGATATCAATATAATTGGAACTCCTGAAGAGTTATCAAAGGCCGTTAATTGTTTGAAAAAAGAGTTCGAAATGAAAGATCTAGGAAAGACAAAATTTTGTCTCGGCCTGCAGATTGAATACTTGACTAACGGAATATTTGTATGTCAAGAAACATATACGAAAAAGGTATTGAAAAGATTTTATATGGATAAAGCTCATCCGTTGGATACTCCGATGATTGTTCGATCTCTAGATGTGAATAAAGATCCGTTCAGACCTCGAGAAAATGATGAAGAATTGCTTGGTCCTGAAGTACCATATCTTAGTGCCATAGGAGCACTAATGTATCTTACGAGTCATACGCGACCTGATATAGTGTTCGCTGTAAATTTATTGGCGAGATATAGTTCGTCACCAACTCGTAGACATTGGAACGGTATTAAACGAATTTTTCGATACCTTAAAGGAACAACTGATTTGGGATTATTCTATTCAAATGAGTCCATGTCAGATTTAATCGGATATGCAGATGCTGGTTTTCTATCCGACCCACATAATGCTCGATCGCAAACGGGTTATTTATTTACATATGGTGGAACTGCTATTTCTTGGCGGTCAGTTAAACAAAGTTTAACTGCCACTTCGTCTAATCATGCGGAAATATTAGCGATTCACGAAGCTAGCAGAGAATGTGTTTGGTTGCGATCGATAATCCAGCATATACGACAAACTTGTGGATTATTATCGGAAAAGTTACCTCCAACTATCTTATATGAAGACAATGCCGCATGTATTGCTCAGTTAAAGGAAGGTTACATCAAAGGCGATAGAACCAAACATATATCGCCTAAATTCTTCTATACGCACGATCTTCAGAAGACCGGCGAAATTGACGTACAACAAGTTCGATCAAGTGACAACCTCGCAGATCTATTCACCAAAGCGCTACCTCCAAGATTGTTCAAAAAACTTGTAGATCTAATTGGACTCCGGAGGCTCAAAGATCTTGAGTAATGTTTACATCAGGGGGAGACATATACGCTGCACTCTTTTTCCCTTCATTAGGTTTTATCCCACTGGGTTTTTCCTAATAAGGTTTTTAACGAGGCAGTTATGTAATCTGGCAGTGGTTCAAATATATGGACATCCAAGGGGGAGTATTATAAATATTATATATATATGTGTGTGTGGATGTCCACTAGGAGGTATGGAAGACCATACTGTAATTAATAATGAAGTTCATATTTTGCCTATAAATAGGCATGTTGCGTTCATTTGCAATGATGTAAGCTGAAGTGAAATAAAACACTATCATTCTTATTATCTTTAATTTATAACATTTATTTAAAATATCGAGTTTTATTCTTATTTTCTCTACCCCAAAGCCGTCGGTAGCCTTGGATATTGCTTCTGTAGATTCTACAATTATTAATTCAAAATTATTTAGATCACTCAACCGTATCTAAGTCTAGTTTTTCAAATTATTATTGCTTAATTAGAAGCTACACCTACACGAGTTACGGATAACATATGTTTTATTAAACTAACAATAATAATGATAAATTACAATTCTGGAGTGGAGAAATATATTCGAGGAAAGCATCATTTTGCCTTTGCTTTCTGCTGCTTCTCTCACAGTCACAATGTATTAACTTCCATATAACATATATAATTCGAGCAAATCACAACTAGAAAAAAAAAAGTGTAAGAAAACGACACACACTTAACTCTTCTTCCCCTCCTCGCCGCCATCCTCGAAATAGGCCTTCTTCCTCATATCCAATCTCCCCATTAGACAAATCACGACGAAACACGTGGCGTACAATCCGTGCACCTTCCAACTGCTCTTCGGAGGCTGGTGCAAGACAGCCCTGTGAAATACGTTCATGTAGTAATGAAGGCCCACTGAAAAGCCCACAAAAGTCTGGCCCAAGCCCAACATCTTCGTCACCAGCCCAGTCTCAGTTGAGAAGACGAGGACCAAGTACATGAGCAGAAGCACAAGGTACAACACGTAAGCCAGGGTTTGCAGCACTTGGACGCATACGTAGGTGGACTGTGAGGTTGAGTAGAAGAACTTCAGCGGCTCGAGCCCAGTGATCAGACAAGAAAGGCATAGGATGGTGAAGTATATGGCGAGGTAGACTTGGATGAATATCAGCAGCTTTTGAAGGGAGAAGAAGGCTTTGATTCTGTGGAAGACGAGCGAGACGAGGATGAGGGGTATGATGATGAACGCGAATGACGCGAACGAGGCTATCGTGGGTGCGTACTTGTTTCCCACGTACGGCTTGAAGTTTCGCGTGATCTCTTTGTTGTACTTGGTGAGGTAAACTCTTGAGGTCATGGAGATCTTTTCGAGGTCGGGGACGAATGTTTCTTGGAATTTTGATGGGAGGTCTCTGAACTCGGAGATCAAATCATCGTCTTCATCTTCGATCCAACTGGGCAGTTTCTTGGGCTTATTCTTCGGCTGAGACTCTGCTGATTTAGACTTGGGCACGGCTTTTTCCGGATGGATTTTGATTTCTTGGGTGGCGGTGGTGGGCTTGGTTGTTTTATTCTTGGAAGATGTGAGCTTGTTCAGATCTGAGGATTTCTTGGTTGTTGCAAGTGAAGCAGAGGATTTGGTAGTAGTTGAAGCTGCTGAGGTGGTGTTGAGTTTCTTGGCTTTGATTGGCTGTTTGGGAGAAATCTCGATTGAATCTGAGGCAGTGTTGGTGAGCTTGGTTTTGTTCTTGGACAGGCCAGAAATTGGCTTGGCGAGCTTGGTTTGGTTGTTATTTGACAAACTAGCGGTGGATTTGACGAGCTTGGTTTGATTCTTGGATGAAGTCGAAGTAGTAGGCTTGCTGAGCTTTGCTTCAGAGCTCGAACTAGAGTTCTTCTTCTTGATGATTGGCCTTGACTCACCTTCATCTTCTTCAAACTCTAACATCTTCCTCGTTCTTCTGCTGCTGCTACTACAACTAGTGCCGCCATGAAGCTCGAGACTTGTTGGATGGTTTTGGTTAGATGATGATAAGGCGGAAATGATTGTTAGATTGATTAAAGCCAGCAAAAGTAGCTGTCTTAACCTCAGTGGAGCCATTAGTGCAGGGATATGTCTGACTGTTCTCTGATGAAGTAACAAGGGGAACCTCAGTTATGGAACCTGAAACTATCAGTTTTGAGAGAGAGAGAGAGAGAGAGAGAGAGAGAGAGAGGTGTTATAGAGAGGAACGGCGCATTTACTGATTTGGATGAAGTGTGAAACAAAGACTTGAATTGAATGGTATGATGTTTACTGCACTTGGGAGGTAGATGAGCAAGATTGAGAGATCAGTCACATGGTGCTACTATGATATGTAAAATGTATTGTCCTCCTAAAAGCGTTTGTTTTAATCCCACGCGCTTTCACGGTCCACGTCACTTTGTCCTCTATTGCATTCATGCCATAAATAAAAAGAATCTCGAACCAAGCAGTACCATACCAAGTTTGACTGGAGTTTATGAGTGTAGTGTAATAAAGCGTAGATTTGTACGCAATTAGTAATGAACCGACAACTTCCGTATAGTTTTTAAAAAAATGTTATAATCTATATATATAAAAGTTGTATGTAACTCTCCTGCGCATGACACGTCAGCAACGGAGTCCCCCCATCCAATCACAGTGCGCGGATGATATTCTGATTTAATGTTGGTAAGTTCCGAGTTTTATTTGTATAGAAATGCTGACGTGGCAGTGTGTGAATGATTCTATATTTTATTTGGGGCGATTGCACCATATAATACGATGTTCTCTCGCCGGAGATATTAATCGTAGTGTATTAATTTCCCACTAATGGTGGTTCATTAATGGGTTGTATGTGCGACCGTTAGAGTCTTGCCTTTATACATTCATTCTTTTAATGGTCTGGCAGGTGTACGGTCATATGATGTTAGATGCGTTGCATGTGATCTTCCTATTAATGGCTCGACCAATATTCCTTATTTCCATTCTGACAGACCGTGAATTTTAACAGTCTTTCAATATTGATGAATGATGTTTCGTATGGGATGTCTTTATTGATCATTTATTTTCTCATTTCATCATCGATTTCTGTGGGTGTAGTATTTGAACAGACTTTGAGTCCGGCTATATCATGGTCAGTTGTCATGTTGACTTTAACGAACTGTGATTTTTGTAAAATGGCTGATATTACGAAATATTCTGCTCTAACTGAATTAAAGCCTAGAACGAAATGTGGACCTATTGTTGCGCGCCTTCTCCGTTCATGGACGGCAAGAAACATCAAGAAAAATGGAGAGGCCATGAGCCTAGATATGCTGTTGTTGGATGAGAAGGTGATTATTCAATGTGTCTTCTGCGTTGTTTGTATCTTTATTACCGTTGATTTCCTTTCTTGGTGTGTGTAGGATACTGTGATGCAGGCGTCTATTCATATCCAGAGTAGGGGTGTGCGTTATTCGGTTAACCGAGCCGAATAACCGAAAAACCGAAAATTCGGTACAAAACCGAACCGAACCGAAAATTTCGGTTCGGTATTCGGTTATTAAAAAAAAAATTCGGTAATTCGGTTCGGTATAGGTTTTGGATTTTCGGTAATTCGGTATACCGAATTACCGAAATTTTAAAATTAAAATATATTATATTTTATTAATAATAAAAATATAACTATATTTTATTAAATTATATATTAAAAAACGAATATATTTAAATTAATATATATAATTTAATATTACTTTTTTTATAAACCCAAAAATATATTAAAATATATATATTAATTTAAATATAATTAAAATTCTTTTTTTTTATTGAAAATTCGGTTAATTCGGTAACCGAATTAACCGAAAAAAATTCGGTAATAACCGAATACCGAACCGAGAAATTCGGTTCGGTATTCGGTTTTGGAAATGGGGGAACCGAAATTTCGGTTAACCGAAATTTCGGTTCGGTTCGGTTCGGTTTGTACCGAACGAACACCCCTAATCCAGAGGGCTGATCGATTTGCATCAAAGCTTAAGGTTGGCCGTGTTTATTCAATATCTGACTTCGAGGTTGTTGATTCTCCCAGCAGCTATCGCATGACTGATGTTGCCTGTATGGTGAGATTCACTGATCGTACTGTCGTGGATGAGGTGGATGCCCAGTCGCGCTCAATAGGCCTTGACAAATTTAGATTCATGACTTATGAAGTTTTGATGCAGATGGCCAACCGCAATAAGGAATTACCGGGTATTCTGTGGTGTTGCGGAGATTAAGATTGTCTTTACATTTGTTGTTTCCGTTACACTTTTCAGGCGGATGTACAGTTAGCCTGCGTTAGTATTCACTGCCATGCCTTTTTTACAATCATACTAGACAGACTGTTATATTTTACTTTGTATCCCCTATCGTACAGTCTTCATTTTTTGGATTGCTGTATAGTTAGCCTGCGTTAGTATTCACTACCATGCCTCTTTTACAATCATACTAGACAGACTGTTATATTTTACTTTGTATCCTCTGTGGTACCGTCTTCATTTTTTGGATTGCTGTATAGATCTACTACCACCCGTGTCTGCACCGACAATTTTCATTAACATGATATTTTTACAGTCAACCATTTTAATTCCATGGCATTTTCAGATTCATATACAGTTAGTCTGCGTTAGTGCTCCCTGCCTTTCTCTCTCTTACAGTTATACAGTTCACTCTCTCTTACAGTTACCATACCTTCTCGGATGCATCTACAGTTTAGCCTACGTTATTGTTCACTGACATGCCATTTTTTTACAACCATACAATTGAATTTCCATATGTGTGTGGTCTGCATTAGCGTGGATGTGTGAGCATGTATTTGCTAGCGATGTCGTCCCTGACTTTTTTGTTTGCTTCTCCATACAGATGTTATTGGTTTATTATCCCAAGTGGTTGAGCCAGATGTTCCCGATGGTCGTAGTGCAAGGCGTGCAGAGTTGAGGATTTTCTTGCAGGGGTATTTGTTCCCCGCCTACTTAATATTGAGTTGTCCCAAATCCATATGTTCCGCCTAAGTCATGGGTATATTTTTATCGTTCGCGATTTTGCAGTTACCTGAACGCCACTGTGACAGTGTGGGCCGAGAAGGCCGACGAGTTTTGCGACGCTGTTCGATCCCGTATTGGAAAACAAGTAGTTGTAATTGTGACAAGCGTTAACCCCAGATTTTTTGGGCGTAAGTGATTTAGTTTATTTTTCGTCGGGTATTCTACTGTCTATCTTTATTTAAACGGTTCTTGCAGAAACCTCTACTTAAATACCACATCCGCGTCGAAGTTGTATGTCGACAGCGAGGTTGATGAAGTTTGGCAATTCCGCAAGAGGTGATCTCACCTTATTTAACCTTATGTCCCTTTTTTAGTTAATATAATTACCTGATGTCGCTTTTTGCGGCGTACAGTATGAGTATATTGGAAAGTCCTGTTGCACTGTCCCTTGGCTCCCAAATGCCTAACATGCAACTGTGCCGTATTGCTGATATCTATGCAGTCTTGCATAAGGAAGATGAACAGGCATGGACTCATATATTTCCATTTGCGTGTAAAGGATGATTGGTAACTGATTGGGGATGGTTGATTTGCAGGTCAAGGATTTTGTTTGCGTGGCTAAAGTAACTGAGATCCTGACGAGGAATGGTTGGCATTATATCTCCTGCTCGAAGTGTTCCAGTAAGGTGGAGAAAACGGATTCGTCTTTGATATGTAATAGGTGCTCAGACCCGAAAGCTATTGGCATTCTACGGTATTATACATGCGGTTCGTTGGCCTTCAAATATTTTCCCCGAACACGTTCATTGACAGCCTTTTTACCTGTTTCATCCTAGGTTCCGAATAGAGTGTATGGTCGCTGATGACGCTGATACTGCGACGTTCGTTATATTTGATGGGCCTGCAAGGAAGTGTACAAACACTACAGCTGAGGAGATTCGCGGTGGCCTGGTATGCTATGTGTATGTTAATTGTTTAGACCCCATCCTTACGAGCGCAATGAATTTCCAGGCGCCTGTTGACTCTGGTGTCGGGGTGGGGGATGTTGAAATACCCGATTGCATATTACGGTTGGTTGGCAGAACCTTGAGGTTCTGCGTAAGGGTTAAGCCTTTCGATTTTCGCAGCATGTTTCGAAGTTTTGCAGTATCCCGTATGGTGGAGCAGCCTGGGCAAACGCTCGGCGACGTCTTGGTGGATGGGTCGAAGGTAATTTATTTTTCCCATCAGACTGTGTATTGTGGGTTGACCCATTTTATTTGTGTGCTGATTTTTAGGGCACCGTTGGCGATGATAATGTGGCTATCGTGGGAGACGGGTTCGATGGATTGGGTCGTGTTGGTCGGGATTATGAAGCAACCGTTGTTGAAAATGTTGATGTTGCTGTCTTTGAAAACAAGTGTCTGCCTGAAAATTCATTTCCGGTTGTCCCTGAGCGAGCAGCGGACAATTGTATGACGAGCATCGGCGGGCGAAATGGTGGTGTGAGTGAGCCTGTTACCTACAAGAAGCGGAAGTTTGGCGTCAACTAAGCCGTTTGTATGGAACTGCTTATAGAGCATGTGTTTTGGCTTGAATGTTGAATAAATATCCAAAAGATTACATTTAGTGCATCTTATCTTTAGTAAGTATTTTTATACTATGCGATTCTGCCGTCTGTGGTCTTTCGATCTTAATTTGTTTCTTTATCTAATAAAATTGAGCCTTCGATATAAGTCCATTGAATATCAACATTATATTTAGTTCTTACTTATTCCAAAGTTTTGGGGTACTACGAAGCCCTGCATATTTCTTTGCATTGGCCTACCATAGACGTCGAAATCCAACTCCATACTGTAAGGGCGCCTTTTCCCAATAGTCGATGCTCAGATTGTATCACTGCCCGGATATATGCGTGCGATAGTGCTTTGTGGATTCCTGAATAAGTTAGATACTGTAGCCCCTATTCATTACATTTTTAATTAGTCCATGGCTACGTGTAATAATGGTTTTGTGGAGGCAAGAACAATTTAGTGCCTGAATAACGTATTAAGACCGGATAATATAATGTTATATAATATAACATAACATCATGTAATATAATAATATTTATAATATAGTATAATTCCATATTTGTGTAATGATATTAATAGAGCAGGCTAAATATGTCTTATAATAATATACCATGTTAATCTGATGTTTGTGCATTTTCTACCGTACCCATGTGTACAAGAAAGTCAATTCATAGTCTGTATATTGCCCTTATATTTGACCTATTCATGTTAATTTTTTAATTGTTGGGCCAGCCCATTTCAGCGTTTCAATTGAATGCATTTGTGGAATTGTGCCCTAAATTATTATGACTTGTGCAATCGACGGCCCAGGGAAATCTTCAAAAAAGCACACTATTAATGAACGAAGGAAAAACATTACAAAATTCCTTCGCCTTCGTTTCACCTGATTCCAAATTTCCCAGAACGGAACCTGTTTATTCCGTGGTCATACAGTCCAGAGGTGACGCATATTCCATTGAATACTAATTTGAAGTTGTTGAAAGACGACTGTCTGGTGCCTGAAAAATTTTCCCGTACCGTATTTTCCAACCAGTCTCCATTTATCAAATAAACTGGAATGGCGGAAACTGACTCAGAGGTATTCTCTGTGCTTTAACAATTTGTACGATCATTACTCAGTATCGAACATTTAGTCTGCATATTCTGAGCTTTACTGGGTGACCGGACTGTGTCTTTTGCATTAAGATGGTCCATTGGCGAATGAACATTTTTCCCTCTTTTACGAGTGAGCCATATTTTTTTGTGTGGGTCTAATATACAATTTGGTTGAGATGTTCTTGCAGGCTTTGCTGTGGTCCAGTACGTATTCGTTGTATATATCTGTGTATATTTCTTATGCAATCTGTTGGACATGAACAGTCCTCGGATGTTAGTGCATACTGTTGTTGGATATTGTTCTACATTTTGTGTAAGAGCATTGGTTTTCATTTTCAGATGTTGTTTGACACTCAGCTTCCACAAGAGAATGTAGTGCCTGCAAATTAACCTTATGTGCTGACTATAAAGGGATTAGCAAACTTATTCGGGACAGCCTAAACGCAGCAGAGTTTGCAGAAATGCTTGCACGATCTCCGTTCGGCCATCTCATAGCCTGTGCAGAAAGGTTCTATCTGTCGAGCCAGCTAATCTGGTACATGATGCAAGCACAGACTCCACTACGAAATAGGGATGAACTGTGGATGATTATCAATTCGAGGCCTATACGATTTTCGCCTCAGGAATTCTGTTTGATTACTGGTCTCAGATTTTCTGCTGAGCCAGAGGTGGACGAAGATAATTCGTTTATTACAAGACACTTTCCAGGCGAGGAAAAGGTTTCGCTGCAGGACGCGATTGATAGGTTGACGGAAATGGGTTGTAACTCATCGTCTGCTGTTGACGTTGAAAAATTAAAAATGGCCAGTGTGGTTTTTGTCGCTGGAGTTCTTGATCAGCGTGCATGCCGAACAAATGTGAAGATAAACCCAACGATTCTTCACTTAGTAGAGAATTTCGGCGACTTCAACAACTATCCTTTTCGAAAGTATGCATACGACATCGTTCTGACGTCAGTGAAAAGAGACCTCTCTTCTTTTAAAAACAGTCAGGGTACAAACAGTTCAAGAAGATACCAGACGATGTGCTTGGGTGGCTTCGTGCACCCAATTCAGGTAATCTTACACGACTCTACACACACGGTTCGTATCCTTGCATATTTATACTAAAATGTGTTGTTACCCACTGTTGTTTTCAAAACAGATCCTTGCTTATGAGTGCTTGCCGGGTGTTGCAAGTAAATATGCAACGTACTTGGCCGATATAGTTGAGCCGGTCCCGAGAATGTGCAGATGGAAGACAAATGCATGGCCAACAAAGCGAGCTCCAAGGTTGCAGGACGTTGCCAATACTGTTAGGAATTCGGCTGTTGAGAATAATAAAGTCTTCTTACCTACAGCTCAAGAGGTTGTTGCAGGCTACTTTGCCGATAGCAGCTTCAACGGACGTCCCCACAACGAATGCCTTCAGCATGACAGTTCGACGCCATCGAGAAGCACCAGTGGGACTAGGTCGCCAAATTCTCCCCTATTGGAAGATGAAGACACCGAATTGCAAGGCCAAGGTAGCAGTGAGAGAGTTTTGCCATCTCCAACATTACGAAGTTTCGTGGACAATATCCAGACCAGTCGCAAAGCTATGCATCAGAACCCAAATGGTGTTATCGAGGGTAATGCCTACATCGAATCGAATCATGAAGAACGTACACAATCAAACCTCCTCAGTCGCATGTAGATGTCATGGCTGATATAAACGATGCGTCGCCGGTAGTTGACGAAATGCCTCAGCAGCCAACTGATTCGGACGACAGTGCAACTGTGTTCTGTGTTGATGGAAATAATGGTATAGATACCCGTGTCAACGTCACGGAAAATGAGGTTCGTGGAACTTCTCATGTTGAGGAGCCGTTTGTTGAGGGTGAGTTGGAAAGGGAGCAAGCGAAAAGCAAGGTTAAATCTCGGTCGTCGCATCGTAGGTCGAGAGGTGCTAAGAAGGTCTGGCGACAACTTGGAAATCACAGTACTGTTGTCGAGCGCCAGACTCGGCAGGTCATGCATATGACCAGCCAAGTTAAAGCAGGTATTGATGGTTTGAACTTGAGACTGACTGATATTGAAGGTGCTAAACCATTGGAAAATACGTTGAGAACTATTGGTGACCAATTACAGCAGTTGACAGAAGATATCGAAAATACAAGGCACTGAGCCTGGTAAGATACTTTTTCTTACAGGTAAAATTTGCAATATCTTTCCTCTAATTATCTCACATCCTATTTGTCTTATAGAGTTAATTGGCCGAAACGCAACAGACGACGGAGATGAAATTTCACCTGCGAAAAGGCAAAAATCATTAGGGCAGGGTGCGCAGCCGTCGTCTAGCCCTGCTAGAATCCCATACGGAAAACAGAATATTAATGAGCACGTTCTGTACAAGCTGCAAATGTGGCCGAAAGCAGCTGCATCCATAGAACGCATGGCCACCGATCACTCCGTAGCAGGCCTTTGCGGGACAGATCTTAAAAAAGAATTCTTTGTTGAATTGAAGACTCGCGGCACCTGCCTTCGAGCTGTTGTAAGTCGACGTTTGAGCATTAAATCATGAGATATCCCCCACTGCATGTGGGGCAGACATTTATGAATATCCATTGTTTTTCCTGACTTTGGTTACGCAGCATGTCGACGAATGTATGCGCGGGTTCGTTGAAATGCAGCTGAGGTGTGCCAGCCCTGTGAAGACAGTCACATTCATGAACACAAATTTCAGCCGGTTGGTGAAATCGCTCCCAATTGTTAGTGGAAAGGCTGATTTGACAAAAGTGATGCCATTTGTTCTTGGAAAGTCTGCCCAATGGCCATCCTGTAGTTGGAAAAATGCGTCGGTGATTGTGCTACCAGTGAATGTCAACAACAATCGTTGGGTGTTGGCCACCATTCATCCTAGGAAACGATCATTCGCGATTCTTGATTCAGACATATCCGCAGATCCAAGTTTCACAGCGACCCACGCGGCGATGGGCAACACAGTTTGTATCACAAAATTGTTGCTACGATAGGGATCCTGACTTCCCCCGTCAAACCATCAGGTAATTCTAACGTCTCCGTGTATTAAATCTGTACAATAAACATTTGGTAAAATAATAATTCATAACATTTTCTCAACTGTGGACTAGCGGGGAATGCGGCATATATATGCTGCGGTCGGCATTTTCCCTTATGTTTGCAGAGGACGATGTCTACGATGTTTTGCCCGAGATGATCCAAGAATTTAGAGAATATCTGACTGCATCGATATTCTTCAGTAACTGGTCGTAGCCTTTGGAAACTGGTCTACTCAATCTTTCATGACAGGAGTTCTATATTAGGGTTTATGTATCGTTTTCTCCCCTAATCATTATCGCAATACAACATTTTGAACCATGTTACAGCTTTCATATTACAATAATACAATAATGTGAGCACCAACATATACAACCAATGTATTGAATACAGTACCAAAAACACCAACTGTATAACTCTCGGCAATTATTCATATTTGTTGCATTGTACATTCCCGTGAACCACCTTACATATTCAAATAGGAATAGGGGAAATAGGATGACATTATGCTTCGCTGCTCACATTACATAACATGGCCACACCTATCGAGCACAACTCATACAACAAATAGATTGAGGTCATTCCAGACGCTTCAAATTGTATGACAGTATAACTGTATACTGCAGCCTATGTTTGAAACTATTCGTTCAAGACACAAAGGTTAGCATGGAGCTAATTCGATATTACACAATAAACACAATTTAAACCCACGAACCCACAATAATTAGATAGGAACCTCAAAACGTAGTACTATAAGGCACATCACTAATTTCAAACAAAATGTAGTCAGCAAAATGCTGTAAATGGTCCAATTTAATTCGTCGAGCATGGCATGTGATGTTAGATATACTGCATTCATCTGAATTTAATTTTTGATTAATTGAATCTTGGTATAAGAAAGAAACGCGAATGCATTGAACTGGTCTTGCTATCCAATTTTCCCAACCCAATAGGCCCAAAACTAAATAAAATGTCCACAATATTATTAAGCCCCAAACTTGTAGAAAGACCAAAGGAGACCAAAGGACAACTAAACATAGACCAGATTCGTTGCATTTGATTGGCATGTGAACAGATTTGCTGACGTGGCAGCCCACAAATGATTTTATTCAGTTATTGCTTTCAGAAGCAGGCGAAGAGCCTAATAATGTCCACTAGCTCACGCCATAATGATCTTATTAGACTGTTCATAAAACGAAGAGTCCAATCAAACCAAAAGTTTTTTCATTAATAGGGTAAGAAGAATCGTTCTTGGGTCGTCGAAGCCCGCGATTGGGGGAGTAAAGGAATCTCTGATTTCAAGCTGTTTCACGCTTTATTAAATACAATTCAGATCTGCGTATTGTTTGTTTGATTATGTCCTCTCTCAGGGTCTTCTCCAGAATAACGCCATTTTGGCGAAGCTGCTGACGACCCCAATATATTCGATGAAATGTGCAGCACAATCCTTCCTCTACATGTGCCCAATCCTTCTGAATGTGGAAAGCCATGTTATGTATTTTCAGGTGTAGACCTCCTGCGCAAGCTTCGGCCCATCTTCTGCATATGAACTGTAACAGGTCTGCACTTCAGCTCAGGAGTCTGTATGACTCAGTTTCGTTGCAGATGCAGAGAAATACATGGAGTAAACGAGCCTAGCTTGAAAAGCAATCCATTCCTAAATCAGTTGAGTTAGAGCCCAAGTTCGTGGACTCCGTGTACTTCCCTGCTGTGCAAGGAATCGTGGATGCCGATTCTATTGTCAGAACATGTCCGCAAAGGGAGTCCATCTACCCAATATGATTTCACAAGGATGGGTATTTTGGCGTTTACAATTCTTTCCCTATTCTTTTAGGTGAAATATGAGAGTAATATGCCGTAGTTTCACCGAATCTAACTTGAAAAGGCATCATTACTAAAACAGTTCAGGTAGAGGCGAAATTCGTGGCCACCGTCAACATGGATGCTGCCTCTACTACAAGAACACGCCTCCGTGGTGTAAAGGACAAGAGGACATTGGAAGATAACTTTTTGTGACGACGTAATAAGTACAGGTGCCTTTTGTATCTTTGGACACCATTTATCATAACTGCTTTGCGTCGCCGCTGTTTACGATGTCGACATTGAAGCTCAACTTCTTAGTTAGCTTCGGAACATAGTGTTTTCCAGCTGTTCTAAAATTCTGATCATGACAATGTCAAATCTTTATATATTAGACAAAAGCTTTATATGTGGCCACAGAATACATATAGTCGTACACTCAAACAAATCGGTACAGCCTTCTACAGTCCAATCGAGCAAATAAGCGGTCTTACAGTGCAGCTTTCAATAACAAATTTAATGACCTATGTACATCACTGTAAGAAAAATCGATCTTCATTGACTAATGCTTCAATTTGCATGGCAACAAACTACTCCGTGCATCGCACGGGGGCCAACCTAGTTGAACAGTAAAGAGAATCTTACGAGGCAAAGGTGCGCAACGTGACAGAACGAAAATCAAGATGATGATATTACATTGTTGACATTTTGGTACGAGTAGTCAAAGTCAGTGATTTTCTTTATGCAAGTATCGGTTCATCTCTTAACCACATTTTCTTTATAATCTATATGTTTAATATAGAGGTTACTAGATTAGATATCAGCATTTTTCTTCAGATGTGGGGCAAAAAATGAAGTGACATGCTGTCTCGACAAGATGCAGTAGTGTCCCACAGCATGAGGAGAATCCGTTCATTACATTATATTGTATGGCCTCGCTTTCTAGTTGTCCATTTTCATCTGCTAATTCTTTTATGTTCTTATATAATTAATTATTGATTACACTTTGTTTATTCTTTTTTTTTCGGTACACTTTGTTTATTCCTTCACAATCCTTTATTTATAGTTCTACTTCTACCTCAAAAAAAATGGATATTTAAATAGTAATAAATCTCGAGTCTTTTAGCTTCAGGCTTCAAGCCCTGATCATGCACCGACAATAACTTGTAGACGCACACGAAGATCACAATTTTTCAATGGGCTAAATTCTCTGAAGGCCCAAAATAGCTTCCTCTCTCTATATATCTATATAGAGATTTGCTAATGTGCCAACTACCGTGAGCAATCATAAGCAAATCTCTCTTTTTTCTTACGTTTTTCGATTCTCAATGCCGGCAACACCTCCGTAGACCCTCTCATATCCATTGTTAACCTAAATCACCATCTCCAACACGTTATTTTTTAAGAAAATTCATTATTTATTCTTCACATGTGGACGACGTACCACTGTGATGATTTTCTTAAAATTAACTTGTTAGAGAGAGCGATTTAGGTTAGCAATAGATATGAGAGGATCTACGGAGGTATTTGCGGCGTTGGGAATCGAGAAAACGTAAAAAAATGAGAGATTTGCTTATGGTGCTCGTGGTTGCTCACGGTAGGTGGACACCATAGCAAATCTCTATATATATTATATGTATCTATATATATATATATATATATATGATTTGTTCTACGACCCAACTGGTTAATGTCATTAAATTGGGAAAGTAGAATCTAATGGAGACCCTTGGGTAGTTAAGCTATAGTTGTCCAAACCCTACACCATTAATTCAATTGCTATTATGACAATTAGTTTACGCAACCAAAGGCGGTTCAATAAAATGTGAAGGTGTAGGTGAATAATATATCTACGATAAATTTACAAATACATTTTTTTTTATTTACCATAAAATTTAAACTTTTTTAAACATTAACGATCAGATTAGCTAGATTTGGTGGTCGGATTTCGATAAAAAAAAATGACGAGTTGCTGCGAAAAGACAAATTTATGTTTATACTAAAATATCTTGAAGCTCAGAGTATCATGGAACAGTATTAAGGTTACTTTACTGTGTGCTGCGCCTAAACAATACCCTAAATTCACGCCATAAATTACGTATTTCGACATCATATATAACTGCTAAAATAAATAAGATAAATATTGGAGTATGAAACCCAATCGATTATGCACAGAAAGAAAAACTATTATTTCCGAACAATTCATCAAACGCCATACGATTTGTTATGATAAAAATAATAATTGAACTTTCTTGAAGAGTCCACTTTCCGAGAGGTCTCGATGAAGGATCATACTATTTCTAAACACCACTGAATTGATCACTCTACTGATCCTCATAATTTCTACATCAAAGTATTAGAAATCGAGGGGTCCTTCCTAAAACCAATTGGTAATAGGTGGAGTTGCCTCTTAGTATATATGGTGAGCCGAGTGAGATGAATTAATCGATGTGGGACTGGACATCCACATTTCAAATCTCAACACGCCCCCTCACGTGTGGCATGACAGAAAGCCTAACACGTGGACATATCGGGTGGCGGTGAGCAAATGATCAACCCGGTCTCCAGCGGAATATCGCTCTGATACCATTTCAGAAATCGAGGGGTCCATCCTAAAACCAATTGGCAATAGGTGGAGTTGCCTCTTAGTATATATGGTGAGCCGAGTGAGATGAATTAATCGATGTGGGACTGGACATCCACATTTCAAATCTCAACACGCCCCCTCACGTGTGGCATGACAGAAAGCCTAACACGTGGACATATCGGGTGGCGGTGAGCAAATGATCAACCCGGTCTCCAGCGGAATATCGCTCTGATACCATTTCAGAAATCGAGGGGTCCTTCCTAAAGCCAATTGGTAGTAGGAGGAGAAAGCCTCTTATATATATACTAGTTTCAAGAGCTTGAATTATCCGATGTGGGACGAAACCCACTTAGAATCTCAACATGCCCCCTCACGTGTGGCATGACTGGCCTAACACGTGGACATAGGAATCGGGTGACGGTGAGCGGAACCTCGCTCTGATACCATATTAGAAATCGAGGTCTCCATCCTAAAACCAATTGGCAATAGGTGGAGTTGCCTCTTAGTATATATGGTGAGCCGAGTGAGATGAATTAATCGATGTGGGACTGGACATCCACATTTCAAATCTCAACACGCCCCCTCACGTGTGGCATGACAGAAAGCCTAACACGTGGACATATCGGGTGGCGGTGAGCAAATGATCAACCCGGTCTCCAGCGGAATATCGCTCTGATACCATATTAGAAATCGAGGGGTCCTTCCTAAAACCAATTGGTAGTAGGAGGAGAAAGCCTCTTATATATATACTAGTTTCAAGAGCTTGAATTATCCGATGTGGGACGAAACCCACTTAGAATCTCAACACGCCCCCTCACGTGTGGCATGACTGGCCTAACACGTGGACATATGAATCGGGTGACGGTGAGCGGAAGCTCGCTCTGATACCATATTAGAAATCGAGGGGTCCTTCCTAAAACCAATTGGTAATAGGTGGAGTTGCCTCTTAGTATATATGGTGAGCCGAGTGAGATGAATTAATCGATGTGGGACTGGACATCCACATTTCAAATCTCAACACGCCCCCTCACGTGTGGCATGACAGAAAGCCTAACACGTGGACATATCGGGTGGCGGTGAGCAAATGATCAACCCGGTCTCCAGCGGAATATCGCTCTGATACCATATTAGAAATCGAGGGGTCCTTCCTAAAACCAATTGGTAGTAGGAGGAGAAAGCCTCTTATATATATACTAGTTTCAAGAGCTTGAATTATCCGATGTGGGACGAAACCCACTTAGAATCTCAACACAAAGTTGCGGTTTTTTTATAACAATAATTAATTTCTAATCTGAAGAACTACAGATCCATGTCTCCATCATACCTTGGTTCCTCGCTAGTACTCTCTCGCCTGTTCTCGACCAGACAAGCTTGGATGATTTGCCACACTATTACCAGTGATACGATCATGATCATCGGCATTTTCTTGATTGACTGAAAGAATATTTGATGATGTTATGATAAGATTCTGTAGCCCACCATCAACAGCTGCAGAAGCATTATCGCCTGCACCAATTTGATCACTATCAGTGGAGAAAAACCCTATCGAACCATGAATCAGTTGATTACTATCTTTATAATATCGCGGACCAAACGAATCGATCTTCTGATGATTCGTGGGCAAATTCATAGAACCCATAAATGGGCTTTGCTCGTCAGTAGAATTGCTGACAAGATTGAAACTTTGGGTACTCGACGAAGGTAAGAAGTTAGAGCCGACGATGATGTCGTCTTTGTTACGATCACGCCCACCGAGGAATGGTAAAACTGTAGACGACGATTGAACTCTCTGTGCAAAAGAAGATCGTAAGTAAGACGGCGGCGCGTCGATCGATGAACCGAAAAGATCGAGCCTGTGGTTTCTTGCAAAGGGCGAGGCCAAGTTATTACTAAACGGTGGAGCAGGTATCCCAGTAAACTCTTGAACCATGGCTCGAAAGTTTGTTGTGTCTGTAGCCAACACGGTCGTCGGCGCTCGCCGGGATGCTCTCGACCTTTTCTTCGGGTTACGCGCCGCGATCTTCTGCTGCATCGGCGGAGCAGTCGCCGGCTGACAAGGTTGTGTGAAAGGGTCGTAGCTGTTTGCGGTGGCGGTTGCATCGTTGTTGTTGAGGATACTGTAATTATC
Source organism: Craterostigma plantagineum (assembly GCA_027422505.1). NCBI lineage: Eukaryota > Viridiplantae > Streptophyta > Magnoliopsida > Lamiales > Linderniaceae > Craterostigma > Craterostigma plantagineum. Next base: position 24,318,338 of record JAPQWV010000003.1, on the reverse strand, counting down.
TGTGATTCGAGGGGCACTTTTGGGATGTGAAAGTTCCGTGTAGTTGGCCATGAATGGGTCGAAGAAAGGTGTTGGTTGCGGTGGATTGGGGTTGACTTGGTCGATTCCACAGGTCGTGAAGGTGGCGCGTGAGTCGTACTCGTCATCACCGCCGCTTGACGACTGAAAGCTACCGCTGTTGCAAGACTCCATTTTTCTTTCTCTTTCTTTCCTTTTCTTTCTCTTTTCCCTCTCTAGCAGAGCACAAGACTCAGTTATATGTATCTGTACAGGCAAAAACAACACAAATACAGTAAATAGAATATTCACATCATCGATCTTCATCATGTTATACCTACATAATTATTGAGAAAAGAATAGAAAGTTTCATATTATGATAGTTCTCATTACATACACTGTATGTGCGTGTGCAATAAGCTTAAGTTCCCAAATTAAAAGGACGCCGTTAAAAGGAGAAAGATAAATTTCTTTTTTACACATACCCATGAATTTAATTCTGTTATCTGCGGATGAAGACTTCATTAATTATAGAAAGATTTCTTTACCAAGCTTCTTTCTCTTTATCTCAATATATGGATTAGGGTTTCGGCAGAAAATGCAAAAGAATGAAGAGAGATAAGAGTCTCTGTTACGCGCCTCCCAAGAAGACAGTGAGTGACAAAAGAATAGAGCCTTTTTCTGTGGTTTATACGAGTTTTACGATGTGAAAAATAGAAAAAAAGTAAAATAAAATAAAATAAATGGGAGGTTGATGATCGGTTGAACAATATTGGTAATTAATTAATTAAAAACTGCGTAACATATATATATATATATATAACTAGTTTTTTGCCCGTGCAATGCACGGGACTTAACTCAATATATAATAAGAAAATATTATAGCTGAAAAAATGATAATATTTAATTTGACTTGTAATATATAACAATTGTTTATTGTTTTTAAGATGTTACTATATACGGATGATCTTTTATAATGTAAAACATTACATAAAATAAAAATCTTGAATATGTCCAATAGTTCGATATATATGTAGAATCGATGATGAATCCCAACAACGTATTCCATATCCTGCCTCCTACCCACAAACCGAATTCATACCAAAATTTGGGCACATAGCGTATGTAGATTCACCTGCTTAGGTTCCCCCCAAAAAAATCAGTTTAGTTAGTGACGCCGATGAAAATTTTCCATAGCTAACATCTTCGGTACATTAAAAAAATAGTGACAAAGTGTTGCAACTACACCTATTTTGCGAGACAGACACCCTCGCGGGAATGTTGCAGCCATGCCTCATACCAGCGAGCTATGTTTTCCCCATACAGAAATATCGATTTCCAACCCACAACGAATTTCACAGAAAACAAAATAAATATTTTGTATAACCACCCCATACAATGCCAGTTTGCAAAAAACAATGCCGGCAAAAACTCAGATAGTTAACCTTAGAAATCATAAATAAATAGTAAGGTTAGTAAATTTATTTCGAGTACGACTTGTAGTGAATGTCGGGTAAGGTTAGATGATTTACTTGAAAAAATAAGCAAACAACCAATCTTGTCATAGACCAAAAATAACGAAACACTAATTAAAACGGCCTATTTCTTATTAGAAGCTGGGGCAAATTCGATGGATAATTAAAACCATGCGTACCCAATCAATATCAATCGAACTTCCAATACGATCAGATCTATGTGCTTCAGAAAGAGAAGCGTAATTTTGTAATCTGAGGTGAATCTTCCTCCACAATAAATCCCCCGAGAGGATTTCTTCTCCACGTCCAATAACAAATCTGAAATTGGAAAAAACAAAAAGATAATTGAATGGAGAACAAATAGAGCAATGATCAACAGAAAATGAGATATAATCATTGAATATGCGAACATAGGTCAAACCCCCGACCAATTTCTCTATATAACAGAAATCGTTCCATTAACACTAAAAATATGACGATCAAATCAAGCAAACTGGGTCCACTTGAATAAATAAATCAATGAGCCAACATGTCAACAAACACAATCTCCAATGACATCAGAATCATAAATCAGAGAATGCATAACTAACTCGTATCTTATTCGCATCATATGTTGAGGCATCACGGAAGGGGTCGCACCTGCAGCAGCCAAAGGCTTTGGCGGTGGTTCAATGTTGTTCAATGTTGAATCAATTCAAATAGAGGAAATCGCACGTCATATGGATGAATTTAGACTGATATTGCTCTTTCTTCCTGGTACGTGGGTTGAATTTAATATTGTTTTTTATTTAAAAATATAAAATTAAGTGGACACGTGGCGCATTTCTAGGCCACCTACATTTGCATAATACATAGGATACTAGTTTATTGCCCGTGCATTGCACGGGTCATAGTTATCAGAAGAGACTAATTCCATTTTATAATTCCAGTCTTAAGCGGATACAGAACATGAAAAAAGGAAAAAAATAAAGACACTAAATAAAAAAAAAAAGAAAAAAGAAAGAAGCAATTGTACCATTATTCAAATTTTATTCCAACAATGAACGATTTTCATACGTTTATGATAACATTGCGATGCTATAATAAACAATAATGGAAGATAATATCAAACAATAAAACGAAAGAAAATAGATAATATTAAAGGCATATTATGATTTTGTAATAAGAGATGATCATACAAAAAACAGCGTGTCAAAAAACATTTAAAAAACAAAATGAAAGAATAAACTACAGGATTCTCCGTTGAAACTTTTAACTTAACACAGAGATGCTATCAGAGCAAGAATCGAAGCCACATGCTTGTGTAGAAGATCAAACAAAAACTACTACTAAAACAGAAATATAGAACTCAAATTTATACACAATAATATTGAGCAAAAACCAAAAAACGAATTTAATGTCACTCACTATCATTCCCAATCATGATCACTAAACGACGATGGCAGCCTCATTGCTAATCAGGCTAGTGGTGATACCATTCTTAATTGAATAACCACATATGTCACAATTTTTCCCTCGCGTTTTTGGTCTAAAGGATCTTCTAAGCTTTTGCCTTCTCATTTGTAGCAAATCTGAGTCAATCAGCTATGTGGAGATATCTGATGGATTCACTCAGTTATAGATACACATAAAAACATCGCACTGACATGAAAGTTTATGTTGTGTAGTGTAAACTTACCGGCATTTATGACCCGTTTGATTTGAGCTTCGGTTTCGATGTTGTCTGTGTAAGTCCAATCTCAGACCCATAGGCAGGTATGGCCCGTGAAGAGGTCCGAAGGAGCATATTAAGAAATTTTGAACTGTGTTTTTTTCATTAAAGGCAAGAACGTGGAGCAGCGAAAATTGAGTTCTTCCTCCACAACTTTAGCTATTTCATTCTTCTGTTCGAAAGCCCAATTCAAATGTAGATTGGTTATGGTTGCCCTTATGACTGAAAAGGAAAATTAGATCACGATTCAGAAAAAGAAAGCAACCCAACATAAATCTGTCTTGTTAGAAAGATGCTACGTCTCACTCATATCACAAACTTTAAGAATGTTCCATATAACGGAGCGTTACCATCAGAAGCATAGACATAAATCTCCCCAAGATCGGAAGATGCAAGCAAATTCATTTCATAAAGTTTTAGGAATTGCAACAAAACCTTAGCATCAAGAACATAACATAAATCTGCCACTATTTGAAAGATGTTATCTCATTCATTTAACAAAATGTAAGAATGCTCCGTATATAACGTAACGTTGCCAGAGAAAACATGGAGACATAAATCTCCCCATGCTTTGAAGATGCAATAGCATTCATTTCATAAAAATTTTAAGCTTTATAAAAAAACCTTACCATGGAAAAACCTATCTGCAAGTGTTCGGAAGACGCTATCTAACTAATTTCATAAACTTTCAGATCGCATGCATCTACATAACACCACCAAACTTACATTAAACAAAAAGGCATCGCCTCATTTGCGTTGGATGCTTTATAAGCCAAATCTTCGTAGTCAGTAGAGCAACCACCATGACAATCATGTTTTCCTGAACACAGGAAAGCGCTCATATTTAATCGAATTACAGCATAATATCAAAATGACTACGGATTTCTCGAAACAGTAGAAACTGATTATCCTCTTACACCTCTATGCATAAACCATGGCCATGTGTAATAAGCATACAATTTTACCAAATTTTATCTTAATTATTGATTATCTATTAAATTAATAAATTAATCGGAACATAACGTGTTGATCAATACATTTATAATCTTTTGCAACAATATCTTAAAAACATTAATATTTATAAAACTCCAAAATCAAGAAATGATAAAATTGCACCTTCGTCTTCGTTCCGCACATTGAGATGATGAATAGTCGGAGACATTTGACCAGCTATGTCGTAGCCGATGCACATAGGCAAGCAATGGCAACACGGCTCCATCACCTCGTCGAACCTACCAATGTGTTCCTTAACAGCAACAGTGGACTTGAACACAGCCAAGTATTTGGCCTATTCTTCTCAATTAAAGCTGCATGAAACTGTTAGATAACTAAACGCCTTGAGCAAGCCAAAGATCGAAAAACCTAGGCATAAAGTAGAGCAAGAATAAAAATAAATCACCGATCGTGGAAATAAAGAACTAACTTCGATCATTGCAACACAAACCATATATATCGAGAACCCCCCTGTTAACAGTAATTAGAAACCTTTAACATCAAAACACAAAATTTATACATCAATTGAGGCAAGGAAACCATTATTAAAACGGTGAACATATTGAAAAAAATGCTTGTAATAAATCAAGAGACCAGTTTTTAATGATGAATCGGATTCAGGTATGAAGATGAAAAGTTTAAAACTTTGCATAAGAAAAAAGTTGCAGCCAAAAGCAGAGATAGAACCAAAAGAAAAGAAAAAGAAATTTAGCACAAAACAACTCAATTCACGCCAATAATTATGCCGGTTCTAAATATGCGAACTGCCTTTGGCTCGGTCGAGTAAGGCGTAGATGGTGGCCTGGCTTTATTCTCTGTTTCTGCAGCTATGCTCGATGCTCGGGATTTTTCCTCCGTGAGCTTGTTCATCTCCCCTTTGAGATTCTTCGGCATAAATGGAGTGGATAACGTATCCCGCATGCTTGTACGATAGTGCTGTAAAGGATCATTGTGTTGGGAATATCGTTTCGCAACACATTGATGTCACGACATAAACATCGGTAATGGACTGGTAGATGATGCCTGCCGTTTGAAAAGTTAATACAGCAAATTTTATTTATTTACAATTCAAATGATTGTGCAACAACCAAAGCAGAAAAAAGAACAAATAATATAAATCGTCCCTTCTGTCACAATCACTGAAATAAGCAAAAAATATTGTCATAAACAGCAATAACAACTCAAAGAGACGAAATCAAGTTCGTTCGCTGCTCATAGAAACTTAATGGAAAAATATACAGCCTTACAAAAAATGAACGATATGCACCGGCAAGCAGCAAATCAAACTCTTAACTTAACTTTTAAAAAAAAAAGAAGTGTCTAATAATAAATTAAAACAAAAGAACTCCAACAGGATGACATAAGACTTTTCCTTTGGCTTGGAAAGACTGAGCAGTAGCATTCAAACCTCGCTTCAACAGGTTAGAAGCTTATGAAGGCGGTAGAGAAAAAACGGTTACCTTAATTGGAGTTCGTTAAAGTTGAAGCAAGAATGATCAACAGTTCATATAAAATCTACGTGATTAAGGAAACATCATGAAACTAAGTGGATTACGAAAATCAATTAAAAAATAACGATCATTAAACTGAAGATCAATGGTACAACAGATAAAAATCATTTATTGTGGTGCGTACTGATCCTTAAGAAACGCTTCAGCAAAAAAGCAGATCCGACCTCCTTATCGTCATCTCAAATGTATGTAAGAAGATAATCCTCATTTTCCCTTGGATTCCTGTAATGTAAAAGCACTTTTTCATCCATACGTCACAAAACAGTGTTAAATAACTCTTCTTTGGCACCTGGGTACCAAATCAATCGTGAAAGACAATTATGGGAGATAAAACACAAGCAAAGTCAAAATGCCTTACATCACATGATGGTTGTACCAACATTTTGGTATTTTTACACCCTACAAATTCGTCTTCCTACTTCATCTTCTTCCTCCTCACAAATTACTGGGGTTACGGAAAAGAAATCTCATATATAATGTAAAGGGCTACAAATCAACGGCTAAAAATGTGTATCAGAAATAGATCTAGTTTTATTATAATATAATAACAGGAAGCAAAGCCAAAACCTCATGTCTTCTTCAATGACGCCATTCTTCTCGTCATCTTGGTCCGATTCCTCGGCGGTTCTCGCCATGGCTCCAAGATCATCTTCAACTAATTCTTCATCGATGTGATGGATCGGGAGAATAAGTCTATTTTGGCAAGGTAGTCATAATCTAATCTCTTTGATTAGCTGAACGTGGGTTAGTTTAGTTTAGAAAAGTGGGGTGGTTTATTCCATGTATTAAAATAGAACAAAAATTTTTTAATTGAAAGGACACGTGGCATCATTTGGTGAGACATACATTTCCATATATATAAGATATGCTTTTGGTTATAACTTACAATAAAGAGGTAGAGCACCACTAGCAACGGCCAAATTAGAGGAGATGGTTGTTGAGAGGTATGATAGGAACACTCATCATCTAACATCATCGTCATTTATACAATATTATTGGATTTTACGTTAAAAGTAAATGACCTTTTGCCTAGTCAAAATGCTTTATTTAAATATATGATGTGTCTTATTAAAATCGAGGGATATTCTATATGCAGCTGCTTTCAACTTAATAAAATTATGACTTTGATTTGATATAATGCCGTGAAAATTAAGAAATGTTGATGTGATTAATAAAAAAACTACGTAACCCAAATGAGGAAATTTGATTATATTACTATAGTGAATCTAAGACATGATTAGACACCACTATGTACACTTGCTTGATTTGCATATGATATATTCATTGGGCTCTTTACACATAAATACCCATATATAAAAAAACTTGTAATTTAGTACCCTGTCAGCATTTTTTATATGTAGGTACTTAACATAATAATTTTTTTTGCAAACAGATACCCGTTCCACCGCAGGTTCGCCATACAACACGTTTGGGTACCATATATCAACGTATTGTTGTACGTAATAGGTTTAGAAAATGGTACGTCGTATTAGCACATTTAGGTACGCCCTATTTACGCATTAGGTACGCCGTACAAACACATTTAGGTACCATATATCAACGTGTTATGGTACGCAATACACACACGGGAAGCTACGACATGACTGAAGACACTGGTGTAAATTAAATCGGGTACCTATCTGTAAAAATTTTTGACATAGGTATTGATCTGTAAGTTTTTATTCAAATAGGTATTTATGTGTGGATAACTGTTCATTCCATTATACTCTTATTCAAATAATAAAATTTCGTTTGAGCCTTGAGGGACTATTAGGTTTATACGTAAAGTGGGCTTTCGATGGGCTCTCATTTAAGGCTTTTGTTTTGGGCCAGCCCAACTATATATTCTTTTACCGCAAAACCACTGAAGCGTTAGCTAATGATACGTTCACCAGCTTTATTTCTTGCTGAGAGGAGAAAGGAACCATCGATGGCAAGCTAAATTTCAAATTTTAGCTACATCTCAAATCGCAGACTGATGTTAAAAAGTAGGTAAAAATGCGATTATCCCGACTGATGTTATCGTCATGGAGAAGGCGTTCAGAAGTGTCAACCTCAAGCTTTTTACGGTAATTCGTTTTCAGTTTCATGTGCTGTTTTAGGAACCAAGTTTTTTTCGCATCAGTTGGCTGTCTCTGTCTTTAGTTTGGTATCAGTTCATTAGAACTGTTATTGACTGACTTTGTGAGAATGATCAGTTGCGATTGCAAAATTAATCATCTGCTGGATGGTATATTGCAAGGGGAGAATGGTGAGACTTTCGTTTTTATGAAAATGTAGGGTTTTTGGGAGACATAATGTGTTCAATTAGAGATGCTGTCTCCATATGTCTGCGTATTCTAACCAACATCAAATTGCTATATTGATAGGTTTGGTTCATGCCATAGATACCATGCATCGAGGAGGTCCGCAAATGGCAACAAGTCTCCTTATCCATCATTACCTGAACCTGCCGAGACTCCCATTTCATGGAGATCCTTCCTAATTGTATGATTTTATGCCTTCTCTTTTCTGTTATTTATGCTCATAATATATGGGTTCTTCATAACTCTTTAGTCTTTTTTGCCAATCCCCTGATTTTCACCTCTGATGTACTGTTGTAGCCGGGTTCTGCTTTGCTTGGACTTGGTGGATTGGCTTTATTGCTTCACTACAATGACGAACGGAGAGCAGTGCCAAAAGGCAATTCCATATTTAAATACATGAAATGAGTGCACAATATTATCCTAAAATTGAAAATTTCGGAAGTTTTTATATGTAGTTTGTTCTATACATGGCACCTTATCTGCTTCTTCTCCTCTAAACAAACATTTTTCCAGTTATCCTTATATAAGTAACCATGTTGTATCTTGTTACTGAGCGTAGGTCAAGGAGAAAAGTTTGAGAGAAGTTCTATTGAAGGACCAATAATAGGTGGCCCATTCAGCCTAGTCGATACTGAAGGCCGCCTCGTGACCGAGAAGAATCTTTTAGGGAATTGGGTTCTTTTGTATTTTGGTTACACTTCGTCTCCTGATGTTGGGGCATTGGAAGTTCAGAAGATGGCTAATACTATGAAAATATTAGGTTCCAACTTTTGCCTTCAGACTTCGTTCGTTTCTTCTATTTTTCTTTCACGCACGATGATTTTTTTCATCTTTATGTTCTGTTCGTTTGATTGATATAGAGCCTAAGCAGATCAAGATTCTACCTATCTTTGTTACAATCGATCCTCAGCGCGACAACCCAGCTCATCTTCGTGCTTATCTCAATGGTGCGTCTTGTCTTATCAAATGAACATATTGCTTGTCAAATGCATGTTCGATACTTGAGTCTTATACTTGATATGCACTAAACTCTACCAAACTATTTTGTTACTAACGCAAAGTGCAGAATTTGACCCACGAATAATTGGATTAACGGGCCCAGTTGGAGCAATAAGGCAGATGGCTCAAGAGTATAGGGTTTTCTTCAAGAAAGTTGATGAAGAAGGAAGTGATTATCTCGTCGACTCCTCTCATAACATGTATGCTACAGACTTTTGCTAATTAAGAAAAAGGGGGTAAGACAACTGCATCTTCACCGTTGTTGCGTGCAGGTATTTGCTGAACCCGAATATGGTAGTGGTAAGGTCCTTTGGTGTCGAATATGGCGCACGTGAATTGGCTGAGTCAATATCGAAGGAGTTGAAGAAGGGTATTAGCAGTATGAACGACCCAATTTAACCCTTTTACTCTTTGAAAAAAAGGGGGATTGGATATTAATTTGATCATATCATACTTAATCAAAGTCTTCCCTTGCTCTGTTTCCCTCGCTTGAGTCTAGCTAGGTGTCCTTTTGAGTTAGTTCCCTATCTTCCCATTGCTTAGTTTGGACTGTTATTGAAATGTCAAATGAATTGTCTTTTGCTTGTTTCGATACGCTTTGATTTAGTCTGCATAGAACGTAACGTCTTTGAAGAGGCTTCATTTGGTTGGTAAAATGTCCCTGAACTGTAGAATGGCAAAATTGTGCTTGGGTGATATATAAAAATCGCAGAGATATCTTTCGTTGCATGGTACCACAAATGTTGCATCTTAGACCGATTTGTTGAAATTTCGTAATCCCTTCTTCAAGTCGAGTCGTGGCTGTTTCTAGGCTGTACTTAGTTAAATAAATATACATCAATTAATAAGGAAATGTAGAAATTCAACTGTTAAAGTAGACCTCAAACTTGCTAGTTGGATATGAATGATTTCCGATAATTACAACTAGTATCCGCCCGGCCAAACCGAATAAAGACAATTGATGGAGTTTCCAATACTCATCAATACAATAATTTAAGACGTTTAATAATCATTACATAACAACTTCTAGTTATTTTAGAATAATAACCACCACAGTTGGATTTCTGACGATTTCTTCGTCTTCCTTTTTAAATCACACACTGGAAAACATTCTCTTGTAATAAATACACAGAATCCTTCTGTTTTTCTTTCCTGTAGGTCACTTGGCCTACATGCTTGAATTTTGATATTGAATTGCAGGCAAAATATGTTGTGATACCATAACAGAAACAAATAGCATCTTCGACTTTGTATTAACCTTTCCTTCCTTTGATTACGTGCACTCTTTCCCATGGCTGTGAATTCAGACGAAAGAATATCATCAAGCTGTGGACTGTTTAACACAGTTTTCTGCCGTCCAAGAAAATCAAAAGCATCGCCGCCGAGCAGCGCTCTTAAGAGCCACGCAACAAAACACGCTGCGCCGAAGTCCCGCAAAGATGCCTTCGACGGGGCCTTTTCCAACTCCTCCTCAGATGTCGTCAGAAAAGGTCGAAAACAAAACCCGTCGATGCATGAAAAACGCCAAGGTGGCGGTGGCATAGTACGAAGAGATCACCATCCTCGGAAAGGGACGCTCGGGATATCGGGAGAGCTCGATAGCATCATCACGGATTATGAAAAGTCATTCGTGTCTTCGAGCAATGCAGCGGTATATGGAAACCTAGGAAATGTTCGAAGCAACGCCTGTAATAATGGCAATACAACTTCAGCACTTGATCAGATTTCTCAGGAGAAGAGCTTTCAGGGCAAATTGACGAAAAAAGACAAGCACGTTAATTCTCTCTGTCGGGCTCTCTCGACGAGATCGGATCCCGAGAAGCTGAAGATTCTTGGCAACGAAGATTACAAGAACGGGAAATTTGCAGAAGCTTTGGCTCTCTATGATGCTGCGATTTCAATCGATCCAAATAAGGCTTCTTATAGAAGCAACAGAAGCGCTGCTTTGACGGCCTTGGGCAGACCTATCGAGGCGGCTCTCGAGTGTAGAGAGGCTCTTCGTATCGACCCTTTTTACCAGAGAGCGCATAATAGATTGGGAGCGCTCTACGTTAGGTGAGACGAATAGCTGCTACTACAATGCTTCGGCGTTTTCTCTGTTATGCTTACGTTTTGTTTTTTCTGAGTCAAAAGGTTGGGCGAAGCAGCGAAGGCTTTGCATCATCTTAAACAAGCAGGATCAGAAGCTGATCCCAATGCAACGAAGAAGGCGAATATTATTCTTTATCATCTGAATAAGTGCGCCGAGGCTAAGAGACGTGTTGATTGGAACGCAGTTTTGAAACAGATGGATATCTCTATATCGTCTGGCGCTGACTATGCTCCTCTGGTAAATCAACCAGCCATTTCATGTCATGATAACTTTTTATGCACGTAATGTAATAACGTAAGCTAATCATGTTCTCATCACCATCGACGGTGAAGATACTTGGCTTAAAAACTGAGGCCTTGGTGAAGCTGAAGAGACACAAAGAAGCCATTGAAACCTTGGAGAATGGTCCTAAAGTTGACATTGAGGACTGCACTAAGCTCTTCGGTCCTATTTCGAGCGCAAGCTTGTTGCTTTATCGTGCTGAAGTCGATATCGTCTCTGGGAGGTTACCGCCTAACTTTTCGTCGTTTTATTTTCGATCATCCATCGATTTACACAACTGCTGGTCATCCACAGACTTGACGACGCTTCGGCCTCTGCTCAACGAGCGTGTAGGCTCGATCCAAGCAGCGTAGAAGCCAAGGCATTGCTGAGGAAAAACGAGGGCCATTTCTAGCGCTAGATCGAATGGGAACAAACTGTTCAGGGGATGGAAAATTTGCAGAGGCGTGCGCTGCTTACACAGAAGGGTTAAACCTCGATCCTTACAACACGATTTTGCTGTGTAATAGAGCGGCGTGTAGGAGTAAACTGGGACAGCACCTAAAGGCTATAGAGGATTGCAATGCAGCTCTTGATCTGCGGTCAGACTACTACAAAGCTAGGTTGAGGCGGGCCGATTGTTACAGTAAGGTGATCTGAGTTATTTTTCTGTTGTAATAATGATGATGGACACACAAAAACGTTGGTTCTATCTGTCTGCTCTGCCCTGTAGGTGGAGAATTGGAGAGCTTGTACTGAAGATTGCGAGATATTGTTGAGAGAAAATTCGAACGATGAAGAAGCGGGAAAAATGTTGGAAGATGCCAAGGAGAAGCTGAGGGACAGCGAAGGAAGCCAAGACATCATGAAGAAGACGAAGATCACTAGTGGTTTGGTGGCTGTTGTCGGATAGTAGATCCGACCCGTTCGAATACGGTTTCAAGCCGGGTCTGTCTACTCTAGACCCGTGTAGTTGGGCCCACTTATATTGGGCCAACGGGCCCAAATAGGCCTACTTTAATATGTCAAAAGCAAAGCTGTGTGCCACGTCATTTGTGTCATTGTGTGTCTGTGTAGAGATTAATTGACTTAAGTTGTCCCTCTTTCTCTTTTGAAGTCCATTCCATTCCAGTCCCTTTATTTGTTAATATTACCTCCGTCCCGGTATATTTTGTACATTTGGGATTGGGTTCGGTTTTTAAGGAATATAATATTTTAATAGTATAGAGGAAGAAAAGTGTATGGATGTGGCACGTCTTTTAGGAATATTGTTATTATATTGATTGTGTGTGGTAGTTTTTTACTATAAATGGAAATGCATAAAAGTTAGTGGGACGCCCGATTTAGTAACTTGTACAAAAATTACCGGGCCGGAGGGAGTACTAAACAAAATGAACGGCTTCGAGGAAATTTTCATTTTTTTATATTTTATTAGCATAAACCCTAATAAATATATTCAAAAGTGCATACGATGCGACAAAAACAGCCACTTCGAGAATAGTTATTCAACCTTGTGTTATGAGATGGCGTATTTAATAGTGCGAAATTATGGTTTATGCAGTGTAAAACGATGGTTTTAGTTGGTGCTGATGGCGAGCCATTCGTTTTACGAAATATCCAAGAGCTTATGAGGCATGTGCATGCCACAAATTGATTGATCAAAATGCTACAGCTGTTTGCTTGCAGAATAATGATTATATAAATCCCTAAAAATGACATGTTATGTTAATTGGCAATTTTAAGTCCTTGCTATATACTACCATCTTAAAATTCCACAATATTCGTTCTTATCCTATATGGGACACGGTTTTACCTTTACTACATAAAGGCAGCAGCAATAGCAGTGATGTAACAATGGGACACGAAAGATTAGATCTAATATGTCCGAGAACTAACCACGACGAAGAAGAGATTTATCACATAGACTACTTACTATAGCACAGTTGTGCTCATTATTCATTATAACAAAGTACTGGAAAAAGTAAAAAAGTATTAATGCTTATCAGTAATAGCAGGCAGCATCTGCGTCTTGCATTTCTCCTTCAAATCAGACAGCTCTACAAGACTAACTTCCTGCAAAAATAAAAGAATTGGTCAGCTAATGCTAGAAAGAAATGCGTACTCATGACTAAAGAGTGAATAATTGTTATGGATTAAATCTCTAAAATAAGCAATGATCTTACGAGCTCCTTGCTCTCTTGTTCGCATATACTAGTCATGTGCTGAAAGAGGCTTCTCCACTGAGAAATCAACTCAGATTCTAGCTCATTGGAGTTACCAGCGGCCTTCAGATCTCGGCAATTTCTTTCTGCTAATATGGTTGCCTCTTTCTGGATCCTTCTTGTTGCTTTTTCAAAAGTAAATATAAACAATTCAGGCAGCTGTATCTAAATGATAATGATCCTCAACTCATCGTTTATTTATTTATAGGATAAGTATACAAACTAACTAACCAGTTACTCGAGCCCTGTAATCTTGGTACTTGAGGTCCAGCAACATATATCCAGCTGGTCGAAAGGAAAAAAAATGCAGTTTTTATTGAATCAATTCATGGTAATTCACAAGAACTCAAACTAAGCACATGCTCTAACACTATCATAGGCCAAAATTTCCCATGAGAAATGAAACTGACAATGCAATAATACCTTTGGTGCAAAAAGAGCAACTGCAATTTTTAATAGACTCAGTCTTGCCGCACACATTAGCAGGATCATTCCCTACCTGAACTCCAGGTTCAACTACTTTCGATTCTTGTGATTCAGAAAAGAATGTGCAGTCAACAGACTCAGTTTGGCTCAGAACCAACTTGTCAACATGGTTGCCCTGCTTTTGAAGGGAGTTAAAATCTTTCTGTTTGCTAGAGCAGCTCACCATGGTTTCACCATCTAATAACTCAAGGTCGACGATGTTTTCTCCAACAGCTTGATCAAGCCGCGGCCTCTTGTTTACCATAAATTCACCCTCTTTCGACAAATTTGATTTGGTGGGAATAGACTTGCCGCCCCCTTCTCCTTCAGAAACGCCCCTTTTACTAACTATGTTAGTAACATCGCCAAGAACTGTTCTTGGCTTGCTAAAACCCATACTTGCAGAACTTTTTTCAGCCATGGGTGAGAAAAACTCAAAATCACAAAATCCAACGCCAACTTGATCTACGCAGGGAGGGAGTCAAGCATGCCCTGATTAAGTTCAAGTAAATACACGATGATTATTTTCCCCCAAACAAACAGCAAAAGAAAAAAGAGCACATCGAAAACGTAAATCCCTGCTTTTATAATTAAACTTGTGAGGATACAATTTCAGGTGCCGATGATACCTGAGCGAGCGCGATTAAGATTTAGGGTGAAAATTGCTTCTTAGCGCGCAGAAAAAGGAGATGTTCGTTCGAGCGGGAAAGTAATATGAAATGTTTTGCTCTTTTATCTTGATTGCCAAATATAATCCATCCTTATAATGAGCCCAATTACTAACTGATGGCCCATATAAATGAACCCAAATTTGGCCCATACAAAAAATCACATCAGCACTTGCATTGGATTAGGATGATCATTATTTAATTAATAATATTTCCTAATTCTATTCAATCCCTATCCCAAACTGATCATCGTAAGGCGCGCCAAGAAATGTCTTGACTTTCCAATTTATTCCTCATCCAATGACAAGTGTCCACGTGTCAGATAACTCACCGTACCACAATAAAAGCGCCCACTCCTCAACGTAGCGTGACGTATCAGCGTTAGGCGAAAACAGAACGATGAGTTCCCATGACGAAACAACGACATCATCCGATCAGCACCGTTCGTCCACCGCCGTCGTGGATCGGCGAGTCCATATGCTCTCAGCCCATCTCAATCCGATTCCTCGACTCATCATCTCGGCGCAACCGTGCGCCGGGAAGCAGGGGATCGGGAAAGTCGACGTTGACCAGCTGTCCAAATACATGAGAGGGAAGTACAGAGATCTTCAGCAGAGTGTTTATGATTATTTTAATTCCAGGCCGGAGCTGCTGACGCCGATTGAGATATCCAAGGACGATCATCGCCAGCTTTGTATGAGGCAGCTTATGGGCTTGGTTAGAGAGGCTAACGTTAGGCCGTTTAAGTACCTGTTTGAAGATCCGGCCAAGTATTATGCGATTCTTGAGGCGGTTGGGAGTGTGGATATGTCTCTGGGGATCAAAATGGGCGTACAATACAGGTAATTGTTAGTTTTGTTGGTTCTCCTCCCTTCATCGTCTGTTTTCAAATGTTGAATATAGATTGGGATATGGGTGAATAGCTAGCTGATGTCTGGATGTGATATGCCTCAGTTAGATGTCCCATATCAGCTTGATTTTATTCCTGGAATATCTGGTGTGTTTTTCTAATTACTTGATGGAATATACGCTGCATCTTTATACTATTGTATCGTTTGATCCTGTTTGTTCTTAAGATAGGATTTTCACGAGAATGATGAGTTGTTATATAACACGTAAGTTCAATCATAGGTAAGTTGATAGTTTTTTGTGGATTATCGGTTTTGCTGGATGAGCTTGCTGATTTCGCCTTTGTCTTGTCTTCTTGTTGGATTTTTCTTTTATTTTCTCTACGTATGTTTGATGGAAGAAAAAAAAGGGCCATCTCTCGTGACCATTGCGGAAGGAAC
This sequence comes from Craterostigma plantagineum, assembly GCA_027422505.1. Taxonomy (NCBI): domain Eukaryota; kingdom Viridiplantae; phylum Streptophyta; class Magnoliopsida; order Lamiales; family Linderniaceae; genus Craterostigma; species Craterostigma plantagineum. The sequence continues at coordinate 24,302,349 of JAPQWV010000003.1, read as the reverse complement.
AGATTTCTATAGTTTCAGATGCCATTTCTCATCCTTTTCTGGGTCGTGAAATTTCATTTATTTCAAAATTATAAATTTGACTACTAACCAAAAGAACCTGTCGATGCACTAAAACTTTTTCGCTCTATACATAGCCTTTGGGGAGGCTCGGTCATCAACTTGGGAACCAAAAAGCATAGAGATAAATATTTTGATGGCATAGACAATATGGAGTACCCAGGTTGCTTTGCCATGACAGAACTTCATCATGGTAACTTTCTGCATCTTCGATCTAGTTTCCTTATGTTTTTATTTTGATTTGACCTGAACTATATGTCATCTCTTTCTTCTGCTTATTACTTTGGCTTTTCTTTTGGAAGGTTCAAATGTTCAAGGTATCCAGACAGTTGCAACTTTAGACCCAATTAAGGATGAATTCATCATAGAGACACCGAATGATGGTGCCATCAAGTGGTGGATTGGAAATGCTGCTGTTCACGGAAAGTTTGCCACAGTTTTTGCAAAGCTAATGCTTCCAACCCACGATGAGAAAGGTGTTTCTGACATGGGCGTCCACGCATTTATAGTTCCTATAAGAGATATGGAGACTCACATAGCACTACCCGGCGTGGAGATACACGATTGTGGCCATAAAGTTGGATTAAACGGAGTTGACAATGGAGCGTTAAGATTTAGATCAGTGAGAATTCCACGGGATAATTTACTTAATAGGTTTGGTGATGTCTCACGCGATGGTAAGTATACTAGCAGCTTGCCTTCTGTCAACAAAAGATTTGCTGCCACGCTCGGCGAGCTTGTAGGAGGAAGAGTTGGTCTGGCTTATTCTTCGGTTGGTGTCCTGAAAATTTCTGTAATAATAGCTGTTAGATATTCTCTTCTGAGACAGCAATTTGGCCCACCAAAGCAACCAGAGATTAGCATACTCGATTACCAATCTCAGCAGCATAAGCTTATGCCCATGTTGGCCTCGACTTATGCTTTCCATTTCGCGACGTTGCATTTGGTGGATAAATATTCGGAAATGAAAAAGACTCAGGATGAAGAGCTAGTAGGTGATGTTCACGCACTCTCCGCTGGGTTAAAGGCCTACGTTACTTCTTTCACTGCGAAATCATTGAGCATTTGTAGAGAAGCTTGTGGTGGCCATGGATATGCTGCTGTTAACAGATTTGGCAGCTTGAGAAATGATCATGACATCTTTCAGACATTTGAAGGGGACAACACCGTCCTTCTACAGCAGGTTTATCTAAGTCAAAGTTCTGATATGGGTCTATAACTTTAAGGTTATTTATCATTTGGTTTCGTTCAATTAGGAAGCTGAAGTGTTGCGTAATGTTGCAGGTTGCTGGCTACCTACTGAAGCAGTACCAAGAGAAATTCCAAGGAGGAACACTAGCAGTAACATGGAGCTACCTCAAGGAATCGATGAACTCGTATCTTTCGCAGCCTAACCCAGTGACTGCTAGATGGGAAAGTGCTGATCATCTAAGAGATCCCAAATTTCAGTTAGATGCTTTCAGGGTAAAGTTTGCTACTCTTTCTATGCATCATCCAAATAAAGAAAGAAAACGCTCATATCAATTATTTATTAAAAATGCAGTACCGTACTTCTCGATTGCTTCATAGCGTGGCCGTTCGACTGAGGAAGCATTCAAAAAATCTAGGAAGCTTCGGTGCGTGGAACAGATGTTTGAATCACCTCTTGACTCTTGCTGAATCTCATGTAGAAACTGTGATCTTGGCAAAGTTTATCGATGCCGTAAGAAGGTGTGTGTGTGTGTATATATTTTTCGGTACATTCATTCAACTTAGTGTTTATCTTTTCTCTGATTATCCAATTATTTGTTGCTTCAGCTGCCCTGATCCAAATTCGCGAGCTGTTCTGAAACTCGTGTGCGACCTCTATGCGCTGAATCGAATCTGGGATGATATTGGAACTTATCGCAATGTTGACTATGTTGCTCCTAACAAAGCCAAGGTTTGTGTGTGATTATTGTTGTTACAAGTATAATAGTAATTAGATAGAGAACTACCATGGAATCAAGGTTTTAATGTAATTGTGCTGTGAGCAATTTGTGCGCATTGCGCAGGCTATACACAAGCTGACTGAATATCTGAGCTTTCAAGTGAGAAATGTGGCCAAGGAACTTGTCGACGCCTTCGATCTTCCAGATTATGTCACCAAAGCGCCCATTGGTATGCAATCAGCACAAGATGCTTACCTTCACTATACTAACTTCGCTGGTGTCGGAAATTGAAATCAACTTATTTATTATTTTACAAACAAACGTGTCAATAAAAATGCAGACTTTGATTGATTGTATTTGACTTGTAATTTCTCGTGATGACAGTCGATCTTATTCGAAGTATTTGTGAACTGTAAAAGAAAAGAAGACAGAGGAAGAAAAAGGAAAAGAAAGAAATCAACAAAGTGATTTTCACATAATCCAAGGGGTTTATGTTTTTTTGAATTGGGGTGGGGTACAAACAAATTTTGGAAAAAGAGAAAACTGAAAGGTAAAATATAATTCTGGTCCATACTCTGAAAAATGCAATCATCAATCATCACTATCATAAGCATAAAAGGGAGAAGCGCATGAATTATGACATCATCATTTATATTCCAAAATCATATTATTTTCGGGAGCCAATCCAACACAAGCCCTCATAATATTCTCAAGCATTGCTCTCTGCTTCGAAAGCGCATTCACAACTGGCGTGCCCGGTGGTACCTGTCATTATAACACAGTAACATATTATAAGCATATATATATATATATATATATAAGTACCAAGAATGAAAAGGAAAAAGCAAGCAAGTGTTATCTTTAAAAAAAAAAAAAAAATTTCTTGTTTCACACAATCGTATACAAACAGGACCACACGGCCTCTTAATCACCAAAACAGCAACGACGACAAAATATGTTGGGAGTAGTTAGTTGTAATAAGAGAATTCAATCAAGAAAACGAATAACGTAATTGTGTACTTACGAGAGGGGCTTTGCTAAGATAGCTGAGAATCGTAGCAACTGGATGGAACGAGTGGAACTTAGCCTACACATGAAAAATAAAATAATCGAAGAAAATGAACCACAGTAATCTCAATTGATGCAATAAATGGAAATAAATAAATAAAAGCTCAAGAATATGTACCTCCCCCTGGGCTTTGAGTTGAATTCGAGTGCTTAGCTCAGCGAGTAGAACCAAGTCTAATATGATGGGAGCAGCCAAAAGAGAATCCTCGCAAGTGTTGTGAAGGACAATTGTGTTTGTCCCTCCCATGAAGATCTCTGAAGTGTACTCATCCATGGCTCTCTTGCTATCTCCAACATATGGAACATACTACACATATATACATATATTATATATTGTCGTCTCATAATAGATGCTTCAGTTAAAAAGACTCAATATATAGATTCGACGTTACCTTAATGACAACAACATGGTCGGGATGCTCCCCAGGTTCGTAAAGAATGCCATTGCTAGCAACCATATCATCGACCACGTTGCTCTTCGATATTTCCTTCGAGCGAAACGTCTGAGGCGCAGATAAGTTCATCCCATCATTGTTTCCCAAGTGATTGTAGCTCACAATTGACGTTGGCTGTTATTGTAATATATCAATCTATAAGATTCAGTCAAGCAAGGATTGTAACAAGAAAGACAAGAAGTGAGCCAACCTTAATACCAGCGCCAACAAGGAAATCGACCAGCACTGACTTCATCTTTGTCTGGCCGCTCTTGAAATCATCGCCGCCTATCAAACTGTTCCTTTGAACAGCCAATTCAATCAGCCCTGGGACGAAAGTGTTCTGTGGGCTTCCATTGATGAAGGGCACGTTCTCGAGAACGCAGGCAAGTGCGTACAAAGTCGAGGGAGATATCTCAGCCTCGTTCCTCTCCACAGAGGCCATGAGATTCTCCACTGTATCATTCAGACCGACCACAACTTTACTGTATCTCTCAGTGTTTGCTGTCCACAACACGACCACCTTGTCCACTTTGTTCTTCTCCTTAAACTCACTGCCAAACACAAAGAAAACGAAGATATGGCTCAGAATAACAAACTGTGTAAACACCATTATCTATATATGAAAAAAATTAATACTTGATGTCTTTGATGATTTGTTGGACTTGTTCTTTCTTGGTTCCCTTGACGACACTGTTGGCGCGCGAGCCTTGATTTGCAGCTATGTAATCTGGGTCGTAGATGCCGGGAAGTGGGACCATGTCTTCCATGTAGGGCCTGAGCTGCTTTTGGAGATCAATGTCTAAAACTCTAGCCCTTCCCATTGCATCGGCCAAGTTCATGCCACTTATGTCCCACCCACCAAAGATTACGTCATCAGGGTTCACCTGAGATTCAGAAACTCGTCAAAAACAGCAAGATTTTAGCTAGAGAAATACTTGTCTATCTATGGCGGCGTTTATTTACTAATTACCATAGGAAGCAGGCTTTTGAAAGGAGCATAGATTTCTTCCCCGTCGAAGGATCCAACTCTGATTGACGACGCCTGCGTCAGCGACCCAAAGTAATTGGCCTGCTGTACTTTGTCGTTAGTTGCCCATGATATCCCTCTGATACAAAAGAAATCGCATTAAATAGTTCTATTTCATTAATTAATTCTTGATATGATTTAAGAAAGATAAGCTCAACAACGACTCACTCTCGATTTGCCATAACGCCGGCGGTGAGAGTCGAGCCGTTGTTGCCTCCCCATCCGACAAGCATAACCCTAAGAAATCATATAACGCAATTGATTAGTAAGGTTCTTGAATGGGCGATTATTACATGAGGATGGACATTAACGTAGAGCAAAACATATACCCTAATTTGGGTACGCGAGTATCGGTTTTGAACTCATATTTGACAGTCTTTGGCTTGACAATCCATTGATAGGTACCGTTTCTGTTCTCATGAACGAGCTCGGTGGTTTCATAGCCGTAGACTGAGTGAATCTCATCCTCTGTGTACTTAACGTTAGGGCTATCGACCGTGAAGCTCTCGATGAACATTTTCACACTCGCTCGAAGGGATAAAGAGAGAAGAGACGACTCTACAAAACCCAAAATTGGTTTATCAAGTGGTATATTATTACTAGGGTTTATTGATTATCTTCTTCCCTTCTTTCGTAGTGTGGGCTTTTTCGAGAGCTCCGAGGGTGTGGGATATATAGGGGAGTTGGCGTACACGTGGCATGTTGTCTGCGAAATATGGGTCCCACACTTGGCGTTGTTCACCTTAATATGTGTACAAGGATGAATGAAGTGTATTATGATATTGTAATATTGTATTGTTTTCTTGCGAAAAAAGAGAACTAAAGAGGAGAAAAAGGGGGTCAAAAAGCAAGAAATGGATGGATTTGAAGTGGCAAATTACCGACGAAGGACTCCAACTTTCAGCATATAGTAGATTGGGCCATTTTATATTTTTCTTTTCTTTTTTCAAATGTATATTGATATGAATTTGAGGCCGTTCAAATTCCCTTCATTTAACTGCAAAATAATTAAGTAATTTTGTTGTCCTTGCGCGTCGTTTCCTTCATCGTTATTCTTTTTTTATTGATTATATTTGAAAGGTCAATCAATTTTGATGTTGACGCAGCGAATGCAAAGCAAAGCCATCATGCAATGTAAGGAAGGATTGGTCATTGGTGCCCGCCGCCCGTTGGCCGTTGGGCATAAATTGACAGTTCAATATTTGTAGTCCTCAGAAAACATTTCGAGATAATTTAGGTCCTCCACTTGAACCGTCCAAGAAAGGTTGTCCTCGACTTGTAATAAAACTAACTTTGCTCGGTAATCGTAATACTTTCCCCAAAAATCAATTTAAACGATTTTCAATACCCTCCCAATCTTTGATAGTAGTATTATCATATTTACTTTACATAGAAAACATATTAGATAAAAGAGTCAATAAATATTGTGGAAATTGGAAAATCTATTATCTGCCGTTAACAGAAAATTAATTGAACTAGAAAATAAAGTGGGTAGAGTTTGGATTAAGATTTCGTTAATCTCATTCATTCGCATCCTCCTTGATGTACGTGCCTCACTTCTTATCAATATATGAGGCCAATATTGCTCCTAGCTCATCTTTTATATTTCCAAGTAAAAATAGAACGAGAAAGATCATTTTTATTTGAAATTGTAACACATTCGTGGATATTTTCGGACCACAAAAAACATCAATTCTAACATTTAACCAATTATCGTTTTCTAAAAGGAGTGGACCAAATCCCAATGAAAAAGGTTCCAATTTTAAAAGGCTGATTTCCTTACCAGGCTCTTTCGTGTTTTCAAGTTCATTATCAGTACAACATCTGACAAAAAATCTTCATTTTCAATATCTGCGAAAAAGTTGTGTAATTAATACCCAAACAGTGAACTGACGAAAATACCCTTTTCTAAAATTAAATTGGACATCATACAAACTGTTTTAATTATTATACCAACTGTTATTCTAATTATACCAACTGCTATCATTATTATACCAAATGATATAGTGTACAATTTTGTTGGTATAATTACGACAATTGGTATAATTTCTACAGTTTCTGGTATAATTTCAAAATCAGTTCTCATATCGTCCAATTTCACTGTATAAAATTCAAATAACGTTATTTACTGGTATAAATAACCAAAACATATGGTATAATTTCTACAGTTTCTGGTATAATAGCAAAATCAGATGGTATAACGTCCAATTTCGCTGTAAATTATGATAACGCTATTTAAATTGGACATCATACCAACTGTTTTGATTATTATACCAACTGTTATCTAATTATACCAACCGTTGTCGTTATTATACCAAATGATATAGTGTACAATTCTTTTGGTATAATTACGACAACAATTGGTATAATTTCTACAGTTTCTGGTATAGTTTCAAAATCAGTTGGTATAACGTCCACTTTCACTGTATAAAATTCGAATAACGTTATTTACTGGTATAACATGGTATAATTTCTACAGTTTCTGGTGTAATTTCAAAATCAGTTGGTATAATTACGTCCAATTTCGCTGCAATTTATAATAACGCTATTTACTGGTATAATAACGAAAACATATGGTATAATTTCATCATTTTCTGGTACAATGTCTAATTCTGTTGGTATAATAACTATCTTTTTTGGTATAATTCATGTGAAAATAATTATTCAGCTTTTTTGAATATGTGAGACAGGGGTATTTTCGTCCATTTAATGCTGAAAAGGGTTTTTTTAGGTACTGAACAGGAATAAATTTTCAAATGGGTACTTGTAAGGAAGAAATAATGCGAGGGGTATTTAAAAGGAAGTTGAAATGTTGAAAGGGACTGATAAGGAATTAACCCATTTTAAAAGGGGCAATTTCGTTCGCCCCTGTCAGTACTGAATTCTAAATTCAGAACAGGAAAAAAATTAGTTTTAATAACCGATTTGTTCAGTAACACTTCACTGTTCTGAAACACTTCATTATTCTGAAATAACACAAAACGATAGTCCAATAATAGTTCGTATCTTGATTATGTATATAGAATTCGAAGGGTTTAATAAAAAAATATATAATGTTCAAAGAAGAAAAGCATCCAATGACACAAAGTTGATCATTCGCGGCACATCACCGATTTATAAGATTTCAGAGAAAAGAACGTCAAAAGAATATATCAGCAAAAGAACCGTTTCAAGCAAACAGAAGAGAAGCAACACCTATACATAATCCCAGTACGCTGATTAAGGTATTATACAACAATCACAAACAGTTGAGGAAACGAAAAGGTAAAATCTGCAAAACGAAGTATATGTAGAATCTTTAACAGCTCATAAAAGGAGCTGCTACTATTTATTAGACCATTGGAACTCAATTTCAAGATTTCTCGACGGCCCGCTTTTGCTCTCGGGAAGTAGCGTGTATTCTCCAGCAACTGCACCCAACATCACCACACGATCGATTTGGATCGTCACCTTCCCAAACGAGCTCTGTTCGAATCATCAATGGCGTCATACTACGATTTCGTAAAACATTTAACTGCTATCAAAACCTCGTAACTAAGCAAAACTACCTTCCCCATTTTGCTCTTGTTCTTGCAAGAAATGTGAAGTTTCTGTCCTTTGGGTGGGCTCTCAAATGCCCATGCAAAGCTCTCTTCCCACTCAGGATTAGGACCAGTTGATACAACCTAAGGCCAGAAAAAGAAAGTTTTCAATTAATCCAAGCTTGGACATAGTAGTTAATATTGTATGAGGCGTTTTTTAGTTCAAGTACAAAAATCCTTACCTTAGTCTGCCGAGGAGGAGTATTTCCTAGCGTTAGCTTACAGTAAACGCTCGGATTCCCCACCGATTGCCTCATGTTATTACCTCTCTTAATAGTCACCACCAAAGTACCAGGCAAACACTGTAATAGAAACTCAGCTTTCTCCTGAAAACGAGGCGGGCCCGACTGAATCAGGTATTGCAAAAGGGGTATCGAATCAGCAGCTGCAATAGACTGAGCTCGAGAGACTTCGGCCGGACAGGCCGACCAAGCTTGTCTTAAAAGAACGAGCGCGTCCAAAGCAGCTTCTTGCGTAGCTTCGGTTCCCGTCTTAAGGGAAGTCACCAAGTGAGGAATGCTTAGAGTCGCTGGCTCCGTCGCTCTGAGGCGCGGGAAGTTTCCAAATAGAGAATTCAACGCTTTTAGGTATTCCTCGCTCACCGTCCCGCTGGCCCACAAATCCTTCTCAATTGCAGCTGAAGAGAAAAAGATTGAGTATACATGAACTTTTAACAATTGAGCATGCAATAACAAGACTGAAATTGAGGAGATTTTTTTTTTCTTTTTTACCAGTTATAGCTCGTACAGTCTCGCTCGAGGCGTATTCTTGAATGGTGTTATTGGAGAAGAGGAGCTTAACGAACATGGCTGCTTGAATAGAAGTCTCGGGCTCGCTCGAGCTGATGAGATCAAGCACGACCTGTACGCCGCCGGCCTCGGCGACGGCCCTTTTGTTCGATCGGCTATACATCACGAGATTCTGAAGAGCGCAAATCGCCACGACTTTCATCTCTTCGGTAGGCTGATCCTCGAGGATGTTCACCAGCGCCCGACAGGCCGCCACGGCGTCGGCCGTCCTTGCGAGCGCCTCGTTCTGAAACAAATCGCCGAGCGCCAGCGTGGCGAGCAGCCTCGCCTGCTGGCCTTGAGTCTGAGGGTCCAAAAGGTACTGCGAAAGAGGCAAGATAGCAGCTTTCGTAGCCTTGGATTCTCTAATCTTGACGTTGTTCAGCAAAACCTCCAGCAATCGAGCCGCCGTCTCCTCGCACTGGTGGCTCCTAAGAAGGTCCAAAAGCGCTTCGATGGCGCCGCTTTCAGACATGGCTTCGGCGCTCGTCGAGTCGTCGCTCTCCAATACTAAAAGCGTGTTCAGCGCGCCGCTCACGGTGCTCTCCGAGCCAGAGCGCAGCAGCCTTACGAGCACTGCCACAGGGACTTCTAAGTAAAACTCAGAACTGTACTGCAAAATACTCGACAAAACGGAGGCAGCGTTTTCCCAAAGCGCATGAGGAAGCAAAGGATCGGCCTGAAGTATGACTTTTGAGAGCTCGCCGACGCCGCCTTCTTTAGCAATCTCGTTTGGCCAAGCCACGGCTACGCTGACCAGCGCCCTCACGGCCCTCTGCTGAAGAATAGGAACGCCAGTCGCTAAAATGCGCACGAGCGGGCCGATCAACTGCTGGACGAGGGCATCACTCTGAAGATGCTCTTCTAAAAGCAAGTGCGACAAGAGCTCAGCCGCCAGCTGCTGAACCGCCGGGGCGGGCGAGTCGAGAAGAGGAAGGAGCGGCTCGACGGCTTGCTGAGGGGTTAGGGCGGTGTGGTCCGCGCGGCACTGAGGGTGCTCTAAGATGTTCACGAGGACCTGCAATGAGCTGTGCTGACCGTCGGGCCCGAATTCAGACCTGGCGAGAAGTCCAAAGAGAGGCTCGACCACTTTCGACGCCGATGGGCCCTTAGCAATCGTGGCATTGTTCGTCAGTATCCTCAACAGTTCGGCGAATGCAGCGCAGAGGAAGTCGGGCGCTTCGTGGAGTATCTCGAGGACGCTCTCTATGACGCCCGCCTTGACCATCTCCATCTTACAGGCTGGCCTGTCCTTTCCCAGCTTAACGAGCGCTCGAGAAATAGCTTCGTGGAGAAGGTAGTTTCGACCGAAGAGCAGCGCTACTAAAGGCACGACCGCTCCGTGGGCGGCGACGAGCTCTGCCAGCTGTTCGTCGTCCAGGAGCTTATCGAGCGCCCCAACGACGGAGTTGTGGGCCGGGCTGTACTCCGTGAGGAGGAGAGAAACCAGTGGCTCGACGCAGCGAGCCGCCGCTAAGGTCGACCTTATCCTCGTATTTCCGAAGAGCACGCAGCAGAGCTCGGCGGCGTCGCCCTTGAGCTCCATGGAGTAGTTGGAGGAGAGAATCCTACACAGCACGTCGACTGCGTTCACCTCCACCTCGGCGACCGCTAAAGCTTTCGAGGGATTCTCGTTAAGAAGCCTTACCAAGGCTGCGATGGCGGCATGCTGCTCCTTTTCCAAGCCAGTGTTTAGGATCTCCACCAAAGGCTGAACGGCTTGCCTGGCCGACTCTGCGTTTCTCACATGGTCGGCGGAGAATAAGTTTTCGAGGGCCTTCGCAGCGCTGTATCGGGCGGCCCTGCCGCCCAAGCGCAGAACCGCGACGAGCTGGCTCACAGCGCCGAACGCCGATTCGTGCCTCCTTATCTCGGCGGTGCTGAAGAGAATGCCGAGCAAATCTGTAGCTGCTTCTTCGTACGCATCTTGAGGGCTGAGGGAGAGGTATTTCGTCAGCCCTTCCAAAGCGCCGGCCTCGACCATTACGAGCTGATTCGACGGGCAATCCGTGGCGAGTTGGATCAGAAGACCCAGGGAGAGAAACGGGGCACCGGGTCGGTCCGGGATGGGTTTGAGGAGATCGACGAGGGCGGGTATGGCTTTTCTTGAAGTTGCGCCGACTCTTATGTCGTCGACTCTGAAGAGCCTCTCGAGGGTTACTTGGTCGGGGTATCGAACTAAACTGAAGTCTTCGGAAAGGTCGAGGAGGTCTTGGATGTCGGCGTCTGCACAGCCGAGCAAGGAAATGAGGCCGGCCGCGGCGCCTGAGTTGGCTATGGAGAGAAGGGTTCCTCTGCTTCCGTTGCAGACGAGGCTCGCAATGGCTTGAGCGGCAAAGTATCGGTTTGCGCCTTCCTCGGACCTCACCAAGCTGGCAAGCACTGGGATGGCTTTCATCGTCGCGTTAGCACGTATTATGTCTCTGTCTTGGAATAAGATTGCTAACAGCAAGGCGGAAATCCAAATGCTTCCGTCCTCCTTGTAATCGCCCTGAAAAAACTTTTCGGTTAGAAGATTTGAAGTCGTGGATGAAAGAGTAAAGAAAAGGATAAACTAGAATACCATAGCATATTGCGTCACGGATTGGGAGATTTTCTCTGTAAGAACTTCGATTCCGCCGGCCTCCATGATTTCGAGCTTTGTCTTGTTGTCGCGGCTGGCAAGGACGGAAAGAAGCCATAAAGCTATGTTGGTCCCGGAGATAACCGACGTGCTTCTCTCCAAATCCTGCTTAGTAGCTGCTTCTTCGATTATCCTACAGATGCTTATGATTTCTTCCTTGTTCAGCGCTTGACCAGTACAAGAGTCGGCCAAAGTCAGCATCTTTACGAGCGAACGAATCAAGGAAGCGCACAACTCAGACCCATTTAACTCTTCGATCACACTCTGACAATTGCCCTTCGCAGTGCAAGCAAGAAGCGCAGCTCCGCCGATCTGAACCCTAATGTTCGACGAACCGATCACTCTCTTTGCAATGGAAGATATGCATCCATTGACACAGGGAATGGTGCTCCCAAGAACTAGAGGCTGCGCCCGCGAAAGCCTAGACAGTATTTCTATCGCCTTATCCTGTAAATTAGGTGAAATATCGGGAATACAGGCGACGATGGGCGTAATGCTACTAGGATAATCAGACAGCACTGTCCAAGCGGGTTTTATCTCCCCAATATTATTACCAACAGATCTCGACAGATAAGCAAGGGCATCAAGCGCCTCAGAAGAAGCAACTGCTTCAGAATCTGCAGTTTCTAGGAAAGAAACCAAAGCAAGAACCGTCCCCGTGTGATTTACATAGTCGATCAAGTTGGGGTCGATCTCACGTGAATGGAGAAGGCGGGCAACTGCCGCCGAAGCTTGAATCTTCCCTGCATTCGATCCTTCACGCAAAACCCGTGTGGCTGGTGAGATTATTTCTTCAGAAACAGCCTTGTCTGAAGCTTCGCTGTCTAGAAGCACGTTGGCCAAGGCGCAAACCACTTGCTCTGCCACGGGCAAGGCCGATGAGCTGGCGTGGACGACGAGCAAGGGAAGAACTTCTCTAGCAATAGAAGCCACGTCGCGGTTGACTTTCACTGATAAAAATATCGAAGCGAGGCAACGGCAAGACTCTACTAAGATGCTCTCAGATTCGACGTTCAAAAGCTGTATGATCGACCATACAGTCTTGACAGCTAAGTGAGTCTCGCGCAAGTCCTTTCGCAGGTTAAAGATTCAGAAAGAGCTAACGCAGACTTCGCCTGAGTCTCTTCGTTGGTAGAGCTCAAAATTTTTATCATCGTTTCGATGGCGTCGTTCGCTGCACTACCTTCGCGCAGCATGTCGTTGATAGGGGCAACGGAAAGCAAGCTCCTCAAAGCATCTAAGACATACACTTTGGACTCGGGCAAATCGCTGACAAGGAGAGCGCTGAGCTGGCTTATCGTTGCTGTATCCGACTTGTGAATCAGATGATTCAAAGTCTTGGCAGCGATTTCCTTCCCATTGGGGCTGCCGTTCTTTAGAAGCCATAGCAAAGCAGGGACGGCGTCCGCGCTTTCGACACAAGCGCGTATGTCTTCGCTGTGATTACAGAGATTTCCCAGGATTGTCGCCGAGTCTTCCTTAGCTTTCACCGAGCCCGTTTCGAGGATCTGAACGAGGGGAGGTATACCGCCAGCAGCTGTAATAGCCCATTTACTTTCGTCGTTTTCCTGAGACAAAAGGCAAAGCAATGCTACAGCACACTCTTGTTGCTGCTCAGAAGAAAGACCAAGAAGGGATATCAAAAGCTGAATCCCTTCACGGCCTTGAAGTGCCTGCCACAAACTTCCTTCGTTTTTGCAGAGAACGAGGAGAGATCTGATCAACTCTTCTTGAGCTTCATTCGTCGCCATGGTAATCAAGCCAATGAGCAACCTTTTCGCATCAGAGTTAGCAAGTCTGCTTGCCAAAATTGCATTACCGTACAAACTGGCAAGGGCCTCTATTGTACGCTCTTGGACTAAGAAAGGCATCTTAGGTTTGAGCTGCTGCAATAACGTCTTCTCAACCTCCGTAGGATCCGATGCTCTGGCATATTCTGACGTACTGTCATATATCATCAAAGCAGAAGCTAAAGCTCCCAAAGTATCGGCCACCTGGGCAGGAGATGCGCATGATTCGAGGCTCTGACCAAGACTCGAGATAACATAAGACAAGCCGCCCGATATGTTTGCAAGGGCACACATGGCGTTTTCTTGCAAAGCCTGAGCGAACTCTCCCTGCATGAACTCTTTCGAAGGAGCAATCGTTGCGTTTATCAGAACAGGTATACCATTGGCATTAGCAATCTCCTTCCTCGCATCCTTACACTGAGCAGAAAGAGATTTTAAAGCGCCAGCCGCTTCTGCTCTTACAGAGGCTTCATTGCCAGGCCCGAGAAGCTTCAAGAGCAGCTTAGTAGCCTCAGCTTCCAACACTTTGGAACAAACAGATGAATCCTCAATCATCATACACGCCAAGAGATAGCAGACATTCGACTGAGTACTAGATTCTCCCGTCGTAAGCAATTTGACCAAAATGTCCACACCACCAGCTAGAACTGTCGAAGGCCAAAATCCCTCGGTGCTGCTCGAAAGGTTTCTCAAAGAGCCAGTCAATAGGTCGCCGACCACATTCCCAGCTTTGAGACCCTTTTCCAACTGCTTCCACAGTACAGGGACGACACCTTCTGTTGAGAAGATCTTTGAGCCCACGTGGTCTTTCACGCCACCTTGAGAAACTGCGTGTATCGTCTTTGCAGCTGCGATTTGGCCCTCGGGGGAGTTTGACTTGAGAAGGCCGAGCAAAGGCGGAATGCAGCCTCCGAGCAAGACTTTGACCCTCAGTTCGTTTTCTTTGCAAAGAGCGCCCAAAATAGTCGCCGACTGTATTTTTATTCCCAAGGATCCCGAGCGGAGAAGCGAAACAAGAACTGGGACTGCTTGCGAATGTGAACCAACTGCGCCGAAGGCATTTTCTCGGGTACTAATTAGATCAAGCAATTGCCTCAGGGAATTTTCCTTTTCTTGGGGAGATGATGAGCTTTGCCTCAATTGCTCGATGAATTGGGCAACACTTGCTAATGTACCGTCTGGGTCCTCCATGCTACTACTCCTATCCCTGCAAACAACATAAACATAAAAAATCTTCGAAAATCAGAAAGAAAAATGTAAGAATATAGAATTATGGCACATGATGTAAAAACGTTGACAAACCTTGAGGTGAGCTTGACAAGTCCATGAGGAGTTGGAGGTTCCAAATCGTGCGATTTGCCCTCCCCGTTCCTCTCCTATGAAAGACGAATTTCATGAGCTACTTATAGAAGAAAATATTCAAGAAATCAGCTTAGCCAAATGGCCGAAATTCATACCAAGTCACTGTGGCCATTAGGAGCAGATACCCTCCACGTTAATGAGGTCGCCAGCCTTGCTGTATTTTCAAGCTCTTCGCCTTCTTAGATCTGATTGGTTCGACAGACCAAAGCTACTGCAACTTTCCCTGTTGAATTGAGAACGTAAAACAGCATTATGGAGTGGAGTCGAATTCACTAAGCAACTGCGAACTCTCACTTAATATCCCAATCCATGTAATGATTCTTTAATTAGTACTCGATTTTTGCAGATCGGTGAATCGCCTAAATTAAAACCGATAGCGCGCAGCAGATCGCACCGATTACAAACAATACATCAGAGGAACCGAACTGAATCGTAAACGAAGATCTGATGAGACAGATCAACTTAAGTAGGTAGGTACATCCTTTCTTATGCAGCTATCAATACACGATTGAAATCATTAGATCGACTATTAGCAGATGGAAAAGTAGACAACTTTACCCCGAATGGAGCAGAGGAAACCCAATTACTAGAAATCGTCTAACAATTGAGCTGATCTGAGCTGTAGAGAAGCAGATTGCAGTTAAGAAGCTCAAGAAAAACAGTCGCTCAATCCCAACAAAAAATGCACCCAACAAACTACTAGATCAAGTCGACCACACAAGTCAACTGAAGTAAACCAACAGTCATGACTATTGTAGATGAGCTCAATAGGTAAAATACAAACGTAAATCATATAGCTGCTAATTGAATGCAAGATCTAAAAGCACCTCACTCCTTTTACACCGAGGAAGAGAACATCAGACTTTGCTTCTTGGGTATGAATGTTGGTGCTCAATAATTAATGCGAAAGATTGGTGACAAAGAATGTTGTAATGGTGTTGTTTGTGTGTATATATGGGTTGCGTTTTCCTCTGAGACTGTGTTCTCACACACCACTCTCACTCTCTCTCTCTCTCTCTCTCTCTCTCGATTGAGAGTTTCGTAGATGACACGCGAGGAAGATAAAAAGCGGGTAATTTTAAAAAAGAGGAACGATTCTATTTCATTTTAAAAAAAGAGGAACGAGTTCTCAAATGACTGAAATACCCTTACTAAAAAACTGGTTAAGGAGGCTAATCCGTTTTTTTAACAGTGAAAAGTTATTCGAGTTTAATTTGAGTGACATAACACCCGAATAATCGACTCGAATTAATGCATTTTTGACTTATTAAAAGCGAAAAATTATTCGGATTTATTCGAGTAAAAGCAAGACTCGAATGACTTACTCTAATAACAAATCGAAGAGATAAGGTGACTCGAATAATGTGCAGAAAATTAAACGAGTAAGCTACATTATTCGAGTAACTTATCGAGAGTACTTTTCGAGTCAAAACTCGAATACTGAACCGAATAAAATACTCGAATAAGCAGTGTTTTAAAAAGCTCGGAAAGAAAATTAGACACAAATCACTCGAAAACCTAAAATCCCTCGCGCTCTCTCTTCGAAACCAAATCTCTTACTCGAAAAATCGTACACAAGACCAAGCATAATCATCAATGGCGAAAAGAAAAACGAGATCATCGGAGCCTTCCGCGCCTGTTCGTAACCGGGTGGATGAGCAAATCGACGGCGGTAGAGCCACGGTGAGTTTTAGGTCGCATTTTGGGTTTTTGTTAAATCGAATTGGTTGAACGAATTTCTTGGTTAGATGTTTTGTTATTAGCGTTAAATCGATCGTTTTTTATGTTAAATCGTTGCGTAAACGTCGTAATCGGTCGGATTTTTGTAAAAATCGTTTTCATCGCCTTTTCGAGTATTTATTCGAGTAATTGGGGTTCGAATAATTGCTTGACTTATTCGGGTGATGTTTTACTCGAATAATTTAGTCGAATAACAGTGAATTTTGCTTATTTTTTGCGTTTCCAGATCTATCTTCCTACGAAGTTGCCGGCGGACAATTTCTACCATGCCACCCTCACTCTGAACGCGCAGTACATGTCGGTATGCGAACGCATCCGTACGCTTTTGAACGAGGAGGAAATGGAGGAGATGGTTAGACGGACTCAGTTCGGGAACCTGATAAAGGTGGCCCGAAACCACTACAACTCGAACATGATCATGTGGTATTTGATGAGCCGGCAGGTGGAGTACATGCCGGACTCGAAGGAGTTCTGGATGGTCGTTTGTGGGCGACCATTACGATTTTCATTGGTCGAGTATTGCCTACTCACGGGCCTCGACTGCGGCGCTAACGAGCCGGAGATACCGTCCTCGAACGAGTTTGCGACGAGGCATTGGCCTGGTATTAATTCTATTTTTTTATCTTTTTGATTCGTTTTTTTACTTCGAATTCAAAAACTAACGTTTGTTTTATGGCTCGCAGGCATGCCCGTTATATATTTACACGATTTGGAGAAGAAAATCACGGAAATGATCCGTGACGCCGGTGGAGCCTCGGGCGTTCATCCCGAGAAATTGAAGATGGCGGCCCTTTATTTTGCCGTCGGGGTGCTAGGGGAGCGGAGGGTAAAGAAGGACTTGAAGGTCAAGGAGGAGTGGCTCCGTCTGGTGGAGGACTTCGACCGCTTCAACGAATATCCTTGGGGAAGGATATCGTTCGAGGAGGTCATTTATGGTCTGAACAAAGACCTCTTGGGGAGGGCGATGGAGATGGCATCGAATAGAAGAACCCAAACAACCTTCGATATCAGCGGCTTCGTAATGCCGCTTCAGGTAATTAAATTAGTTTTGTATTATTATTTAAGACATATTATATTTATTTTAAGTTACTTCTACTCTCTTTTATCAGGTTCTGGCGTACGAGTGCTGGCCGACCGTCGGGCAAGAATTCACTGTGAGAAGAGCCGGCGAAGGGCTCCCGCTACCCCGTATGTGTCAGGAACCGAAACCTCATGTTATAATT
Source organism: Craterostigma plantagineum (assembly GCA_027422505.1). NCBI lineage: Eukaryota > Viridiplantae > Streptophyta > Magnoliopsida > Lamiales > Linderniaceae > Craterostigma > Craterostigma plantagineum. Next base: position 24,284,743 of record JAPQWV010000003.1, on the reverse strand, counting down.
TCATGCATTTACATAAATTCATGCATCCATATAAGTTATTTTAAAACAGAGGTATAGAGATAATAAGGAATATAAGTGTTATAGTCCTAGGTTCTTAAAGAAATACAAGTGGTAAAGGAATGAATGTTATAGGAAGTTAGAATTTTCTAATTATGAAATTCTAGGGTTTTCGCAGATTTTGGGGAACTTTATATGTGTACTAATTAAAGTAATTAAATAAATTAGGAAAGTAGATGATATTCTTGAGATTCTTTTAAGTGGAAGAAATATTTACATATATGAAAGTGTGGTTGAAGGAAAGTTGGAAACCCTTCAGTATAATATCGAAACTATTTGAATTAGGGTTCGAATTAGTTTCAAAAAGATTTCAAGATTGATTCAACAAAAACTTCGAAATTCTTTAATCATGAACTCGACATTTAGTAACATAAGATCATGAGATCTCTTGAATTCTCGATATAGAATATGCGACAATTCAGACAATTTGAAGAACAGATATCGAAAACTTAGTGTAAAAGAAACATTATAATAACAATAATATAATAGAAATGAAAGGAACTTATGATAAGTATGAACAAAAGTATCGACGTCATTTAATCACTAAAACACGCACACTTAAGATAAGAACGAGAAAAACGAAATTCATATCATTTAGAAGAACTTGTGAAACTCATTACAGGGAAACCAAGAACTCGTTTACAATTAAGCTAAAGGAAGGGTGAGTCATCTTACTATAATTTTCATATTCTAATTATGACCTAACGTTATTTCAAGTATCAGCATGCATAAAAAGGTTTTGTAGGAGCTCATGCTTTATTTAAGCCTGGTTATAAAAGAATTTAAATGATTTCCCTAGCTTTACATACTTGTATGCGTTGGAATTAGTTTGTGAGCTTTTACAATTATGCTAAGAATACGTGGGTAACTAAGGAAACTATTTTCGACCTAGGATAATGGTTGCACTTCTAGGACAGTTTTGAAATTACTGTTATGAAGATTTGGATTATATTAAGTATAAGCAAGTTCTGGTATTGATAATTGTGGGAAGTTTTCGTAACTATTAGGGTTTCTTTTAGAATAGCTTTCATTCGGTATTAAATAACACATGTTAGAACTAGATGAATCTTAATATAAGATGTCGATTTATGTTATAATGACAGAATTATAATGTCGAATTATGATGATATCGAGATCTAAAGACGGATTTGCATAGAATATCGAAAGGAAGCTGTTTTGGAATAACAAATATCGATAACTTATATAGGATTTCATAAGAGAAATGAAATGTCGAGAGACGCTTTGAAAAATGTCGAGACATGATTTATATTACACTTGAAGATCTCGACATTAAGAAGACCTCGACAAATGAGCTTCAGTTATAATTTCGAGCTATACTAATTGGACGAAATGTCGAGCTGTGTCTCATGGCACATTTCGAAATCTTTCATAGTATACTTTAAAGTTGTCGACATTTTGTATCTTGTAAAGCTCGACATTTTATACTTTGAAGAACTCGATATTTTATACTTTGAAGAGCTCGACATTTTATACTTTGAAGAACTCGACATTTTATACTTTGAAATCTCGAGATACATAGAGTTCGACATGTGATAACTTAAAAGTCTCGATATATATATACCACCAAGTTTTTGATAATTATTGATTTCGAGATATAACTCGATATTTAGAAATGCAATTAATTAGAATTGAGAAATAAAGAGAAGTGTGATATATATAAAAGGAATTTTAATATCACATAAAGTGTTCAATATTTAGAGTTTCGATATAAAATTAGGGTTTCTGGTAAAGGTTACGAATAAGGAACATTCATGCATAATAATAAAGCATGCATATCACGTACGCATATCATTGTAGGAATTTCATATTTACGGATAAAATAATTGTATAGGTCAGGAGTCCGATAAGGGCAAAGACAAGGTCGCCTAAGCAAGCGGGAAAAATAGGCGAAACTTGTGAGTATGATTTGCAACATGTACCTTATGTGCCTTATGTGTTTACATGCTTTATATGGATTAATTGACTAATATATGCTTTATATGTTATTTACGGATCGATGTGAATTACGTGACCGTGAAGTGCTTTTATATGATATATGTGTACTATTTATAAATCGACGTGAACTATGTGACCGTAACGTGCTCTTATATGATTTAAGTGTTATATAAGGTATTTCATATAGCACTGCATACATATAAAATGAAGGGAGAAACCGTTATGACTGCTACGACTACAGATGGTATGATACGGATGCTACGGCATATATCCCTACAAATCGGGGGATTTTACAGAGTCCTGTACAGGCAACACGTATCCCTACAAATAGGGGGATAACGACATGGTTACAGAGTCCCATGCATGGGCGCCGACTGGGCGTACAGTACAGTCTAGCTAGTCTATAACGGGAGTATCAAAATAAATGGACATATAGAAATGGCATGTGATCTACAGATCCTATGAATGACCGTTATATGAACATTGATTATATGAACGATGATTATATGATTTGAAACGGCATGGTTACGATATTGATGGAAAGGAATGATGATTATATGATTTGAAATGGCATGGTTACAATGTTGATGAAAAGGAATGGACTACTGTTTATTTTATTTGTTACTTGTATTAATTAACATGTTGCGATCATACTCTGAATCGGCGTCTTCACAGTTGTTGTAGATAATTAGCAGACTGCATAGAAAGCATCAACATAAAGCATGGATTCAAGGTTGGCCGACTACGCTCTCCTCCTACTACCCTCTGGTTCATCGTTAGCATATATAATAGAAACGGTTTTAGACTGTTACATTTTGTGACTCGTATGATAGGTACATATATGTACATTATTGTGAACGGAACTAGATCGGATGTACGCACCCGTTTTTTTATTAAAGGAAATGGTTATGGAAATCGCGAAAAATTTTATATGAATATTTTATAGCTGCGTAAAAAGGTAATAGGAAACGGGGCGCTACATGTAGTGGTATCAGAGCCTAGGCTTTAGGTTCTGTAGACATTTGCATAGTAGGTACATGTTATGAATTGCCCTTAAACTTTTGTTGCATATATAGGCAAAGGGCAATAGGCGAACGAACGCATTTAGAACATGATGAACAAACAATAGAGGGAGGAGGAAGAACGGCCGTACCTGAATCCCATTCATCTCATACTCTTAGACAGCATGAACCTGAACACCCCCTGACAATTCCCCGAGAACGACGATATGACAAATTGAGAAAGATGGGTGCTGTGGATTTCATGGGTACGACAGATCCCGCGGAAGCGGAAACCTGGCTAAAAAGGACGGAAAGGGTATTCAATATGATGCAATGTACTCCTGAGGAAAGATTCGATTATGCAGTCTCACTCCTTCAAGGACATGCATATGAATGGTGGGAAACTGTCCCAGACAGTATGACTCAACCCCCAGTGTTGACCTGGGAAGATTTTCTGAGAGAGTTTAGCGATGCTTACATGCCTGAAGTATATAAGGATCAGAAAGAGAAAGAGTTTTTAGAACTCAAACAGGGAAATCGGTCCGTAAGCGAGTATGAGGTACTGTTTAATCAGTTATCTCGATACGCTTCACATATGGTTGCAATTGAAAGAAATAAGTGCCGAAGGTTTGAAGCAGGACTCCGTTATACTATTAGAAATCGTATTACACCATCAGATATGGAGTCCTATGGGAAATTGAGGGCTGCGGCTATTCGCGCCGAAAGATTAGAAACCGAATCAAGAAATTTTCAGAGTAATAAAAGAAGGCCAGGAGAAGAATCGTCAGGCGGGAAGATGAAAAAGACATTTAGTGCACCTAGATCAATGAGCACGCAAAGTAGTTCCGCAAGGGGCAGTACGGGCGGAATGAGACCGGTCGGACGAGGAATTTTACAGACCATACCAGCATGTGAACATTGTGGGAAAAATCATCCGGGTGTCTGTAGATGGCTCACAGGCGAATGTTTTCGTTGTGGACAACGGGGGCACTTAGCAAGGAATTGCCCAACATTACAAACAGAAACCACAGTAGATCAATCCAGAATCAGTGGAACTTATGCAAATCGTGGAAGAGGAAGAGGTCGAGGATCGTTTGGCACAAGTTCTGGAAGAGGAGATTCTGGAAGCCGAGCCTATAGACCGCCAGCACAAGCAAGGATTTTCACCATGACTCGTGAGGAAGCCAAGGAAGGATCAAACGTGATTACGGGTAAATTATCTATCTGTGATATTGATGCATATGTTTTATTCGATCCAGGTGCCACTCATTCATTCATGTCACGAACATTTGCATCATTATTACCTGATAAACCCGAACCCCTAGAGTCTAAGTTATACGTTCGACTTCCAAAGGGAGAAATAGTGATAGTAAACACCGTATACCCAGAATGCAAAGTTTTGAGTGACGGAACAGAAATGCGAGCAACCCTATTCGTCATTCCTTTAATGGATTTTGACGTAATATTGGGCATGGATTGGTTGTCAAGATATCGGGCGAAAGTTGATTGTTTCAAAAAGGAAATCGAATTGACCCCTGTAGATCAGACACATATAAAATTTAAAGGAGAGAAGGGCGTATGGACGGCACATCAGATATCAAGTTTAGAAGCTTCTAAGATGATTAGTAAAGGATGCGAAGGGTATATAGCCTATGTTATAGATGCGCAGTTAAGTGGATTGAAAATAGAAAATATTCCGGTAGTCAGTGAATATCCTGATGTCTTTCCCGAAGAGTTACCGGGGTTACCACCCGATCGAGATACGGAGTTCACTATTGAACTTCAACCAGGCACGGCACCAATATCTATTCCACCATATCGAATGGCTCCGATTGAATTGAATGAGTTGAAGGTACAGTTGAAGGAATTACTCGACAAGGGTTATATACGGCCAAGTGTATCACCGTGGGGAGCACCCGTTCTTTTCGTTAAAAAGAAAGACGGAACGCTCAGATTGTGTATCGACTATCGGCAGTTGAATAAAGTAACGGTGAAAAATAAATATCCGTTGCCTCGGATTGATGATCTATTTGATCAGTTGCAAGGTGCTAGGGTCTTTTCAAAAATCGATCTGAGATCAGGGTATCACCAATTGAAGATTGCGGATAATGATATTCCAAAGACTGCTTTTAGGACCAGATATGGGCATTATGAATTTCTAGTTATGCCCTTTGGATTGACGAACGCTCCTGCAGTGTTTATGGCGTTGATGAATGATGTCTTCCGACCCTACTTAGACCAGTTCGTGATCGTCTTTATTGATGATATTCTAATATATTCCAAGTCAAAAGAGGAGCACGAAGAACATTTGAAGATTGTACTTCAGATTTTACGGGAAAGGAAGTTATATGCGAAGCTCTCGAAATGTGAATTTTGGTTAGATCAAGTAGTGTTTCTAGGGCACGTAGTCTCTGGTAAAGGTATCCAAGTCGATCCCAGTAAAATTAAAGCAGTGATCAAGTGGGAGAGCCCTAAAAATGTAGCAGAAGTTCGTAGTTTTCTGGGATTGGCCGGATATTATCGGCGATTCGTAGAGAATTTCTCACTAATAGCAGCCCCAATGACGAAGTTATTACGTAAAGGAGTTGTATTTAAGTGGACTGATGAATGCCAAAGGAGTTTTGAAGAATTGAAGGAACGATTAACAACAGCTCCTGTACTGACTATTCCATCAGGTACTGAAGGTTTTGTGATCTATAGTGATGCGTCCTACCAAGGACTAGGATGCGTGCTAATGCAAAATGGAAAAGTAGTGGCGTACGCATCTCGACAGCTGAAGCCATACGAAACATCTTACCCAACTCACGACTTAGAGTTAGCGGCTGTGGTGTTCGCACTGAAGATATGGCGACATTACTTATATGGTACGACATTTCAGATATTTACTGATCATAAAAGTCTGAAATATCTATTAAGCCAAAAGGAATTGAATATGAGACAGAGGCGGTGGATCGAACTGTTAAAGGATTATGACTGTACTATAGAGTATCATCCTGGAAAGGCTAACGTCGTTGCTGATGCTTTGAGTCGGAAATCGTATGGTTCCGTCTCTTATTTATCGATTTGCTCTTTCTCAAGTTTGATTGATCTCAGAAAGATGAATACGGAGATGAAAGTAGAAGATACTGGTGCTATCTGTGCCTCGATAGTAGTTCGACCTATCATGTTAGATCGAATCAGACAAGTACAGTTTAAAGACGAAAAGCTAGTGAAGATTGCTGATAAAGTGAAACAAGGGTTAGGGAAGTCTTTTGTAATAGACAATAATGGAACTTTGATAATAAATGGCCGTATATGTGTTCCTGATATCGACAATCTTCGACAAGAGATAATGGAAGAGGCACATACCGCTCCTTATGCTATGCATCCAGGCAGTACGAAGATGTATCGGAGCCTTAAATCTCACTATTGGTGGCCAAGGATGAAAAAGGATGTAGCTGAATATGTGCTGAAATGTTTAACGTGTCAGCAAATCAAAGCCGAACACCAAGCACCAGTGGGTAAATTACATCCTTTACCCATACCTGTTTGGAAATGGGAACGAATAACGATGGATTTTCTTTATGGACTTCCTCCAACGGCTAAGAAAAATGACGCCGTCTGGGTAATTGTCGACAGACTTACGAAATCAGCTCACTTCTTGCCATTCAGATGGGGTTCTACGTTAGAATACTTGGCAAAAAGATATGTCAATGAAATAGTTCGACTACATGGAGTCCCTACGTCCATAGTATCTGATCGTGATCCCCGATTTACTTCCAGATTTTGGGGAAGTTTACAGGAAGCGCTCGGAACTAAACTACATTTTAGTACGGCGTTTCATCCACAGACAGACGGACAGTCAGAAAGGACAATACAGACATTGGAAGATATGCTTCGAGCATGCGTAATTGAGTTCAAAGGCTCATGGGATGATTATATAGCGCTAATGGAATTTTCTTATAATAATCAGTACCATTCGAGTATCGGAATGGCACCGTATGAAGCTCTGTATGGCCGGAAATGTCGTAACCCAATTTGTTGGGATATGGAAGGAGAACAAGTATTAGAAGGGCCAGATTTGATTCAAGATACAATGGAAAAGATTAAAGTAGTAAAGAGTCGACTCAAAGCAGCCCAGGATAGACAGATGAGTTATATCGATCAGCACAGACGAGAAATGGAATATGAAATTGGGGAGAAAGTATTTTTGCGAGTATCTCCTTGGAAAGGTGTGTTGCGATTCGGAAAGAAAGGGAAGTTAAGTCCGCGTTATATCGGGCCGTATGAGATACTTGAAAGGATCGGACCATTAGCTTACCGATTGGCATTACCACCTGGACTTTCACAGATACACAATGTGTTCCACGTTAGTATGTTACGACGATACAGATCAGATCCTACTCATATTCTGAGTGACGAACCAATAAATATTTCTGAGAATCTTAGTTACGTAGAAGAACCGGCAGAGGCCCTGGAATATGTTGACAAACAGTTACGAAATAAAACGATTCCAATGGTAAAGGTACGGTGGAAGAATCATTCGGCTCGTGAAGCTACGTGGGAAACCATAGAACATATGAAGACCCAGTACCCATGGTTATTAGCCGAAACAGGTACGAAATTTCGAGGTCGAAATTTTTTAAAGGAGGGGAGAATTGTCAGGAACCGAAACCTCATGTTATAATTTCATGCATTTACATAAATTCATGCATCCATATAAGTTATTTTAAAACAGAGGTATAGAGATAATAAGGAATATAAGTGTTATAGTCCTAGGTTCTTAAAGAAATACAAGTGGTAAAGGAATGAATGTTATAGGAAGTTAGAATTTTCTAATTATGAAATTCTAGGGTTTTCGCAGATTTTGGGGAACTTTATATGTGTACTAATTAAAGTAATTAAATAAATTAGGAAAGTAGATGATATTCTTGAGATTCTTTTAAGTGGAAGAAATATTTACATATATGAAAGTGTGGTTGAAGGAAAGTTGGAAACCCTTCAGTATAATATCGAAACTATTTGAATTAGGGTTCGAAATTAGTTTCAAAAAGATTTCAAGATTGATTCAACAAAAACTTCGAAATTCTTTAATCATGAACTCGACATTTAGTAACATAAGATCATGAGATCTCTTGAATTCTCGATATAGAATATGCGACAATTCAGACAATTTGAAGAACAGATATCGAAAACTTAGTGTAAAAGAAACATTATAATAACAATAATATAATAGAAATGAAAGGAACTTATGATAAGTATGAACAAAAGTATCGACGTCATTTAATCACTAAAACACGCACACTTAAGATAAGAACGAGAAAAACGAAATTCATATCATTTAGAAGAACTTGTGAAACTCATTACAGGGAAACCAAGAACTCGTTTACAATTAAGCTAAAGGAAGGGTGAGTCATCTTACTATAATTTTCATATTCTAATTATGACCTAACGTTATTTCAAGTATCAGCATGCATAAAAAGGTTTTGTAGGAGCTCATGCTTTATTTAAGCCTGGTTATAAAAGAATTTAAATGATTTCCCTAGCTTTACATACTTGTATGCGTTGGAATTAGTTTGTGAGCTTTTACAATTATGCTAAGAATACGTGGGTAACTAAGGAAACTATTTTCGACCTAGGATAATGGTTGCACTTCTAGGACAGTTTTGAAATTACTGTTATGAAGATTTGGATTATATTAAGTATAAGCAAGTTCTGGTATTGATAATTGTGGGAAGTTTTCGTAACTATTAGGGTTTCTTTTAGAATAGCTTTCATTCGGTATTAAATAACACATGTTAGAACTAGATGAATCTTAATATAAGATGTCGATTTATGTTATAATGACAGAATTATAATGTCGAATTATGATGATATCGAGATCTAAAGACGGATTTGCATAGAATATCGAAAGGAAGCTGTTTTGGAATAACAAATATCGATAACTTATATAGGATTTCATAAGAGAAATGAAATGTCGAGAGACGCTTTGAAAAATGTCGAGACATGATTTATATTACACTTGAAGATCTCGACATTAAGAAGACCTCGACAAATGAGCTTCAGTTATAATTTCGAGCTATACTAATTGGACGAAATGTCGAGATGTGTCTCATGGCACATTTCGAAATCTTTCATAGTATACTTTAAAGTTGTCGACATTTTGTATCTTGTAAAGCTCGACATTTTATACTTTGAAGAACTCAATATTTTATACTTTGAAGAGCTCGACATTTTATACTTTGAAGAACTCGACATTTTATACTTTGAAATCTCGAGATACATAGAGTTCGACATGTGATAACTTAAAAGTCTCGATATATATATACCACCAAGTTTTTGATAATTATTGATTTCGAGATATAACTCGATATTTAGAAATGCAATTAATTAGAATTGAGAAATAAAGAGAAGTGTGATATATATAAAAGGAATTTTAATATCACATAAAGTGTTCAATATTTAGAGTTTCGATATAAAATTAGGGTTTCTGGTAAAGGTTACGAATAAGGAACATTCATGCATAATAATAAAGCATGCATATCACGTACGCATATCATTGTAGGAATTTCATATTTACGGATAAAATAATTGTATAGGTCAGGAGTCCGATAAGGGCAAAGACAAGGTCGCCTAAGCAAGCGGGAAAAATAGGCGAAACTTGTGAGTATGATTTGCAACATGTACCTTATGTGCCTTATGTGTTTACATGCTTTATATGGATTAATTGACTAATATATGCTTTATATGTTATTTACGGATCGATGTGAATTACGTGACCGTGAAGTGCTTTTATATGATATATGTGTACTATTTATAAATCGACGTGAACTATGTGACCGTAACGTGCTCTTATATGATTTAAGTGTTATATAAGGTATTTCATATAGCACTGCATACATATAAAATGAAGGGAGAAACCGTTATGACTGCTACGACTACAGATGGTATGATACGGATGCTACGGCATATATCCCTACAAATCGGGGGATTTTACAGAGTCCTGTACAGGCAACACGTATCCCTACAAATAGGGGGATAACGACATGGTTACAGAGTCCCATGCATGGGCGCCGACTGGGCGTACAGTACAGTCTAGCTAGTCTATAACGGGAGTATCAAAATAAATGGACATATAGAAATGGCATGTGATCTACAGATCCTATGAATGACCGTTATATGAACATTGATTATATGAACGATGATTATATGATTTGAAACGGCATGGTTACGATATTGATGGAAAGGAATGATGATTATATGATTTGAAATGGCATGGTTACAATGTTGATGAAAAGGAATGGACTACTGTTTATTTTATTTGTTACTTGTATTAATTAACATGTTGCGATCATACTCTGAATCGGCGTCTTCACAGTTGTTGTAGATAATTAGCAGACTGCATAGAAAGCATCAACATAAAGCATGGATTCAAGGTTGGCCGACTACGCTCTCCTCCTACTACCCTCTGGTTCATCGTTAGCATATATAATAGAAACGGTTTTAGACTGTTACATTTTGTGACTCGTATGATAGGTACATATATGTACATTATTGTGAACGGAACTAGATCGGATGTACGCACCCGTTTTTTTATTAAAGGAAATGGTTATGGAAATCGCGAAAAATTTTATATGAATATTTTATAGCTGCGTAAAAAGGTAATAGGAAACGGGGCGCTACAGTATGTGCCATTGGAAGACGACATTTTACGGCAAGAGCTCTGCTCCGGGATGGCAAGCGGTCGAGCGTGCATTCGGTGCCGTGGCGATGGATGTAAGTATATTTATTTATTTATAATATGAATTTATTTAGATTGCGTTTTCTAAATTGTACAAATACACAGGACGTGCGGTGTTGCCTTACACCGACCGATGTTGAAGCCGATTCAAGGCACTTCCGCACGGTCGCCGGATTTTGTGGCAGCCGGAATGATGCCGTGGCCCAGAGGATAGTGGAGCATCTTCTAAATGGGCTGCCGGTCTACTGCACCGAGCATCGGCTTGCGCCGTCTCCTCCTCGGCCGTCTCCTCCTCCGAGGCCGTCTCCTCCGAGGTCTTCTCCTCCGAGGCCGTCTCCTCCTCCTTCCGGCTCAATCATCGCCCATTTCGATAGAAGAATGGACAGGCTGGAAGGCGATGTACGGGATTTGCGGACGGAGATTAGGGAGCTGCGCTCGATCGTGGTCCAAGGTATGTCTTACTTAATGTTTATTTTATAAGATTATATTGATATTACGTAAATCTAACGTAATACTCTAATTTTGTAGCCCTTGAGAGCCTGACGCCGAGAACGGTGCGGGATATTACGAGAAGCTACGATCAGGACATGCCGCCTCCTTTGCCTCCTCATTCGTCGCCGACGGGGAGTCGGGAGCAGGGGGGCGAGAATGTGGAGATGGAGGCCGAGATGGAGGCCGCGGCCGCGGCGGAGGCGGCGGAGAGGGCCGCGGCGGAGGCGGCCGCGGCGGAGAGGGCCGCGGCGGAGAATGCGGCGGCGGAGAGGGCCGCGGCGGAGCAGGCGGCGGCGGAGAGGGCCGCGGCGGAGAAAGCGGCGGAGAGGGCCGCGGCGGAGGCGGCGGAGAGGGCGGCGGCGGAGAGGGCCGCGGCAGAGGCGGCCGCGGCGGAGAGGGCCGCGGCGGAGAATGCGGCGGCGGAGAGGGCCGCGGCGGAGAATGCGGCGGCGGAGAGGGCCGCGGCGGAGCAGGCGGCGGCGGAGAGGGCCGCCGCGGTGGTGAAGGCAAAGAAGGCGGCGTGGGCGGAGGCGCAGAGGGCCGCCGCGGCGTCGAAGGCAAAGAAGGCGGCGGAAGCGGAGGAGAGGCGGCCACGGACGGAACGTGCGAAGAAGAAGTCGAGGTTGCTTTCGAGTCCGTATACGCCGACGCCCGATTCGACCCCTCGCGTTGCAATACAACGCCGCGCGGACATAGAGCATATCATCGGCGAGAGGGTGAAGAATTGGGATGCCGTCGCGGCGGAGGTGGCAAGAATGGGCGCAAAGGAGGAACGGCAAGGAATCCTCCAAGCGTACGACAAGAATTCTTTGCTGACCTGTCCACTCCGAAAGTGTGGCTTTCGGATGAGGTATGTGTGTTTTTTGCTAAATATGTTCTAATTATTTCGTTTAATAACATTATATGCTATTATTGCAGCACGTCAACGAGGCATTCAGCGGGTTCACGGCGATGCAAGAAAACTGCGTGCATGCGGAGCGAATCGCGTACGTGAACGCCAACTTCGCACATGCAGTCAGGATGGAGTCCGCCAAACCGCGACCGTGGAACGTGTCCTCGTTCGACCTATTCGCCACGGGAGAGATCAATGCGATATACGGCGGCAAGCCGTCACTTCACTGGAGCCAAGCGGATGTGGCCGTCATCCCATTGGCATTTAACTCGCATTGGGTGCTCCTCGTCGCTCGGTTCAAGGACAGGAACATCCTCGTTTTGGATTCCGATCGCAACAGCGATTCGAACTTGAGGGCAATGAAGCCGTTCCTCGATCCTTTGGCCGAAGTGATACCGCTGATGCTTCAACGCGTAGGTGTGGAGCAAGAATCCGGGGAGAAGTTTTCTTGGGTGCGGTGCCCCAATTTCCCTCAACAACGTCTTAGGTAATTTTTTTATTTTCTCACTTTCTTATTTTCTTATTTACTTAAACCTGAAATTGTTATATTTCTTGAACAGCGGAGAGTGCGGTATGTACATGCTTAGGGCCGCGATGTCTCTGTTGATCGGTAACAGAGATGATCTCTACGCTTTGGACGATTCTAAAGTTGTCTCGTTTAGAAAGTTTTTGACTATATGTATTTATTTTAACAATTGGGATATTGTATGAACCGTTTTAGATTTTTAATATATTTGTATAGATTTTTTGATTTGGAATTGTTCTGTGTTATGGTTGGTTGAGTTGCTGTTGAGGTTGTTCAGAGTGTTCAAGGTTCAGTGTTGTTTTTTCCAAATTTCACTGTTATTCGAGTGAAAGAGCTTGTTCGAATAATGATAATTATTCGAGTAATCTAATCGAGCTTAATTCGAGTACCTCATAGCACTCGAATAAGCTTCACTGGATCAGTTGATTTTATCGGACTTCACTGTTATCCGAGTCAAAGATCTTGTTCGAATAATGGGAATTAAACGAGTAAGCTACTCGAGCTCAATCCGAGTGTCAAACAGCACTCGAATAAACTTCACTGGTTTAGTTGTTTCTGTCGAACTTCACTGTTATTCGAGTGAAAGAGCTTGTTCGAATAATGCTACTTTTATCGAGTTGCGTATTCGAGCATATTCGAGTATAATACATAACTCGAATAATTTAAAAATCGAAAATATTGTTTTTGTATCATGAGCATGAAATGTTAAATAACATGAAAACATTTCATGTTAAATATCATTTCATGTTAAATAACATTTTCTTTCTAAGTAATAATATATTATAGAGATTCTTGAAAAAAAAGAAAATCAAGTTGATATTTCGATACATGTTATATATATTGTTGATGGGAATGTATATACTAAAGTCCTATCTACCAATGTATTTCATTGTATGTTATGCAACGACTTTTATTAAACATTGTTAATCTTCATAAAGCGACTTATTAACATCATGAAGGCCCTAAAACATCGAAATATTGATATTTATACATCTATGTATCGAGATAATTAAAATTCAAAAATTCTGAAAAGTACACTCGAATTACAAGATATTATTCGAGTACGGTATTCGATTTGTTTGTAAATTATTCGAGTTATTCGGTTACTCGAATAAGTTCAGGTTTTCGTTTTCGACTTTTTATTGTTACGTTATTCGAGAATAATGATAATTATTCGAGTAATCTAATCGAGCTTAATTCGAGTACCTCATAGCACTCGAATAAGCTTCATTGGATCAGTTGATTTTATCGGACTTCACTGTTATCCGAGTCAAAGATCTTGTTCGAATAATGGGAATTAAACGAGTAAGATTTTCGAGCTCAATCCGAGTATCATATAGCACTCGAATAAACTTCACTGGATAAGTTGTTTCTGTCGACCTTCACTGTTATTCGAGTGAAAAGCTTGTTCAAATAATGCTACTTTTATCGAGTTGCGTATTCGAGCTTATTCGAGTGTAATACATTACTCGAATAATTTAAAATCGAAAATATTGTTTTATTATCATGAGCATGAATTGTTAAATAACATGAAAACATTTCATGTTAAATATCATTTCATGTTAAATAACATTTTCTTTCTAAGTAATAAGATATTATAGAGATTCTTGAAAAAAAAGAAAATCAAGTTGATATTTCGATACATGTTATATATATTGTTGATGCGAATGTATATACTAAAGTCCTATCTACCAATGTATTTCATTGTATGTCATGCAACGACTTTTATTAAACATTGTTAATCTTCATAAAGCGACTTATTAACATCATGAAGGCCCTAAAACATCGAAATATTGATATTTATACATCTATGTATCGAGATAACTAAAATTCAAAAATTCTGAAAAGAACACTCGAATTACAAGATATTATTAGAGTACGGTATTCGATTTTTTTGTAAATTATTCGAGTTATTCGGTTACTCGAATATGTTCAGGTTTTCGTTTTCGACTTTTTATTGTTACGTTATTCGAGTGACCTATTCTAATAATATTCGAGTTGTGCATCTTACTCGAATAACAGTGAAATAAGCTACAATCAAGCCAAACTCACAATAATCCATCAATCTCATACAACCTCATACATCAAACTCATACAACCTCATAATCAAACTCATACATCAAGATTTACTTAATGTCTACGACTAAACTCACCGACGGACGGAAACCTCCTTTCTTTTCTCCGACCACGCCTTGCTACGAACGGAGGCGGCAACACCAATTGATCCGAGGTATCCCACTCGGCTTGATCCGGAACCGGCGAAACTCGTCCGTGATAAGCAGACTGCCACGTTAGGACAGAATAATATTCCGAACACAACGGGTAGAAACTCATGTTCGCTCGTAGACTCGCCGCGATTGCATGTGGACAAGGAATCCTGTCGATGTCGAATTGGCGGCACGTACAAGTCTTCGACCGCAAGTTAACAATGGCACGACCCCCCGGAGATCGGACATCGTACTCATGCGGAGCGATTTCATGTACTTCATACCCTTGACTTAGCTCATACCTCTCACGGAGCTTCATTTCCACCGTCGGGGTAAACCGCGTGGTTGCTTGTCCAGATTGCTGTCTGTATCTAGCAAACCAATCCGCCGTCAGCCTCTGTATCGATTCCAGAAGCGCAATGATCGGTAGCTTTCTTTCTTCGCGGAGTCTTGCATTAATCGATTCCACCCCGTTCGTAGTCATGATGTTATAGCGAGACGTCGGAGAATAGGCTCGACTCCATCGTTCCTTAGTATCAGTCTGTTGCAAATACGCGTATGCGGTGGGAAACCTATTCTCAAAATCACCATATTGTGAATCAAAGTCGCATTGCTTGTATATTTTAGCAATGTGTATGAACGTCTCGGTCGCACCCTGCTTCTTACACCTGCTTTTCATATTTTGTGACAGGTGCCAAATACAATGACCGTGGTGCGCACGACCGTAGACGGCTGCAACGGCGGCTTTGATAGAAGGACATCTATCGGATACGATGACAAGATCGTCCTCGTTGGGCACGACTTGCAAGAGCTCGTTCAAGAACCACGACCAAGCTTCTATGCACTCGTTATTGTCGATTATGCCCCAAGCTAAAGGAAACTGATGGCGGTCGCCATCCTCCGCTGATGCAATGAGCAACGTACCCCCATACTTTCCTTTCAACCAAGTACCGTCTATGCAAACAACCTTCCTCATGTGACGGTATCCCGCAATACAAGCACCAAGGGATAGGAATGCGTGCTTAAATCTCCGCTCGTCGTCCAGATATACACTTGCTATGGTTCCCGGATTCACTCTTCTCAACGTCGACAGGTACGACGGCAACAACTTGTAACTCTCATCGGGGTCACCCTTCATTGCATTTTGTGCTAAAATGCCTCCTTTCCATGCTTTGAAGTACGAAACTTCAATCCCACGATTTCTCATCATTGTTTGAATGAGTTTAGGGGCCGGTGTACTTGTTGAACCCTGAAAAGATTCAAGCAGTATATCACTCACGGAGGTTGACGATGCTTGAGTGAGTCTTGCGTTCCGATTTGCAAGGTCGCACGTATGTGTGTTGCAATACGTACGAATCGAGAATACGGATGTATCCTTAATCTTCGCCGTCCATATCCTCCAAGTACATCCATCCTCTTTGCATCTCACGCCATAGTACGATCGGGAAGATTTTATAATCTTGACCTCGAAGCATGCCTCTATAGCAACTCTTTGGATCCTATTCTTGACGGCCTTCTTATCCTCGAATTCATCACCGACCTTCATGGTGGAACCGTCGGTAAAAGAATACCGATCGCTAGGAATTGTTGCATTTTCCTCTTCCTCCTCCTCCTCATCATTCCCGTCCGCATTTTCTCCGTCTACGCCATCAAAATTGACGTGCACGTTCTGCCGTGATGCAACATTCTCATCACGGTCGTTCGCCTCATTGTGACCTTCACCCCCATAATTCACATTTTCGCATCCGCCAAAGTCGATGATACGGTCAAAATAATCATCGATGTAACCACCTCCATCGCTACGAACCTCAATTGGAACGGGACCAACTTCATCATCCGCGAGAGTTTGACGGTGGAGGGTCGTAGGGAGACCAATCTCCACACGGAGAATCGGTCTATCCATTGGACCCCCTAAGTATATATAACCCTTCAACTCTCGATCATTCTTTATATACAACGGAGCACACCCTTCCATACCTCTCATAGATGGCTGATAACTTAGCTTTAACTCCGGCCTCCCGCTTACGCCAATAGTCTCGTATATTTCGTTCCGCAGATCGTCCAGCAAACAACAATCGACATCGAACCCAATGGGCTTCATATTTGTTCCCATCCTTGGAACCCATGTCCATTTATTATCATTCCCAATTATCCATTCTCCATCGTAATCAATCATGATGCTGGTCGGCATAACCTGCATATGAAACAAATCATTGTTAATAAAATTTAATTGCAATATGCATTATTCGAATAATTACAATATTCAAAAAATAGAAATTAATCGAGTAAACAATTCGAGTAGTAAAACAACTCGAATAGAGTCTTCGAGTATTAAGATTTTGAAGACACTCGATAAGTTGTTATCGAAGAAATAAATGGAATAAATCAACTTTTATTGCAAAAGATTTATTCGAGTAAATAAAATATTCGGAAACAAAAATTATTCGAGTAAGTCATTCGAGTTACATTTAACTCGATAAGTAGTTATCGAAGAAATAAATGGAATAAATCAACTTTTATTGCAAACGAGTTATTCGAGTAAATAAAATATTCGGAAACAAAAATTATTCGAGTAAGTCATTCGAGTTTACGTTTAACGCGAATAACATATCCGAGTATTATAATATCGAATAATATGTAAGTGTAAAATTTCATTAACAATAGTATTAATCGAGTAAAGTTTCCGAGTTTATCCGAGTTTGATGTCCGAATTGTATGTTGCCAAAACAACTTATCCGAGTGACTTTTCGAGTCAAATAAACTCGAATAAGTGACTCGAATAATCGGAAAACGAAAATTTTCTGCAAATTCGCACAGATCTAAGGTTAAAATGCTACCCATAACTACCCAAACCTTCGAAAATCTAATACCCGATGCTCGAAATGTAAATGTCATTAACATGAACGGAAATTACAATGCCCGATAATATATACTTGTAACCGGCGTTAAAATGAACGGAACTTACTGTATATGCGTTCAAGAACGAAATTGGGTTTCTTGGAGCTTGGGTGTTTCGATTTCGGCGGACGCTTCAGCTCGTTTTTCCTTCAAGATCTCGTTTTGGTGCTCGTGGGTGCATTAATCAATGAGGTTGGTGCGTTTTCTTTTTTTATTTTATATATATATTTCTTTTTTTTTTATTTAGGTATTAATTAGGGGTTTAGTTAATTAAGGAAACATGTTCCTCTTTTTTTAATTGACTCGGTCAAGTTCCCTTTTTTAAAAAGAAACCAAAAGTAATCTTATTTTTTAAAATACCCCATAAAAAGCCTCTTAGTTTACTGAGACAAATGGAGAGAGAGAAATGCATGCGAAGTGTACATAAATTGAGTGTAAAGAGTGAAAGGCCACCGACGGGTTTTACTAATTCCGGCGGCGGCTTCACGGCGTTTGTGGCTTCGGCTCGCTCTTCTTCATTTGTTTTTGTTGTCCTAAATTAAGGAGCACAAGTAACTTTCTTACCATTTTCAACTTCTACAATATTTCATCTTCAATCTTGGTGATAATTAATCTTATACATACTAATTTTATTTTAACTTTTTTTAAGTCCCTTAATGAGAGATATTTTTCACTTTCTTATATTAGCTGTGTACAAGCTGTCATTGTGTATATTCAAATATCACGAGCCGAGGGCAGAGCTGGCAAGCCGTCTCACAGCACACACATTTTATACGAAAGTACAGTAAAGAGACACCTAATCTTCAATTTAAATGTAATTTAATTATAATGCTCGTTTAAAAGAAAGCCCATTTATATCGGCCTTCGTGTATTGTTCGTGTGTATTATTTGTAAAGCCCAATCAAGCATTTTAACAGGCCGTTGAAAAACTATTTAGATAAAAAGAAGACGATTTTTTTATTGTAATTTAATTTCTATCGAGGAAGGCCATGCATTATTTGCATGTTGTCCCACACCTCCTCAATTATGTCTATTTGGATTTGGAGTCGATGGCACAAAAAAAAGAAAATTCAAGATGCATGCTTATGACTTATGGCACACCCGAGTTGACTAAGTAATGCAAGAAACTATATAATATATTATCAAGTTCCGATGATGTGCAGTTTTCCTATCATTTTTATAATGTGATGATCATCTAATTAACTACATTTATAATGTAGAACTTAGGTCGATCAGTGGCACTTTCTCCATTCCCTTTTAATTGTTCTTCAGCATAAAATTAAATTTAATAAAGACATGGGAGCTTTCTCTGAGTTCTTAAATCGCATATACAGTGCGATCATAGAATTCTTAATCCCACCACTCGTCGAGCTTGTCATTTTCATATGCTCCGCCGCCTTCAGAGCCACCAGCCGCCGCCCTACGCCCGCCGGAGAGTTCCTCAGTCTCGTGGATGAAAAAGCACCCGCCCAACATTATTACAAAAGTAAAAAAAACACAGAACTAATAGAATGTAGGGTTTGCTTCGAGTTCTGCGAAGAAGGAGAAGAGATTAGGAAGTTGGAGTGCGATCATACGTTTCACAAGGAGTGCATTGACAAGTGGTTGCATCAACAGATTGCCACGTGTCCCCTGTGCCGCCGTGCTGTTTTGCCGGAGGAAGTGGTGGTTAAGTACTGGAGAAGGAATTATCATTATTATTACATATTATCAAGTGATGACGGCGGCACTAGTGATGGATGAAGATTAGTACGTTATATATACTTGTAAGATTATAGGACGATTACTAGTGTAAATACATCGTTGAGTATTACATCAATTATATGTTCTATACAAGAAAATAGATCATCTATTTCATTGATTACGAAACGAAGAATTAACGTTGAATATCAAAAGGGTTAAGGTGTAAAAGGACGTAGCAAGAAATAAATGACAAGATCCATGGTGCAACTTGGTGATTGACCAAATCAAATCCATAAACAACTTGGACATAGAAATAAATGGCTCGAGAATTATTTTTTTTTTTTATAATTTTAAAATACAGCGAATTATCGTTCGTAACAAAGCATTTGGTAACTAGAAACAAGCATTTTCTTTGATTGTATGTTGTCACAACACAACACAATTAGCAGTGCAGCACACGTACGGACAACAGATACATACGTTACATTAGAAGACGTTTGTCAAATCGAAGTTAGTGCATATCGAAGCTTTCGAACCGATCATAAAAGTCCAAGTGATTTCAACTGTTGGATATGCTCCGTTGGTAGCTGTGGCGGCGACCACTCTTCTCCGTTTGTCTCCCCATCGACATCCTCAACAACATATTCCTGCAAACAATAATATGGTATGGGCATATATATAATTGCATTACCTTAAAATATTTAATGTTCTTTCAGGGAGCATAAAAAAGGTGAGCCACCTTTGTAAGCATTCTCTTGGCAAGGATATGGTAATGCCTCTGCCAAATCCTCTGGCCCACCATGGTAGCCACGAGCACGCTGTAAAATATACCCACGACGGTGAAAAGGCAGAGCACAACCAACGCCACTATCAATAGCAATGGCAGTCCAGCTTCACCAGCGCCACCCAAGCAGCTAGCGCATTCGCTCGCCATGGAAGTACAACCTTCGAAGCACACCGAGCAGTCTGTCCAAAAACAGAGCGTGCTTGGCAAGTGGCACTCGGCACATATACTGCGTTCATGTAGGAAAAGAATGGTAATGATTCGAAATTGAGAAGTTTGTGAAAAAGAAAGCAATGTTAAGTATGTGTTGAGTTATTCATATGTACTTGGGATGGCAGCAGCAGAGGCAGAGTTCTCTGCATGGCTGAGCTAAATCGTTTCTCACTCGTCTGTCGTAGCATGTTATAAAGCAACCAGACAAGCCCAGCAAAGCAAAAAATAGCAGCGCCCCTGCAATTAATGGAGAAGATGGTTTTTCACAAGATAATGTTGGTTGTCTGATTTCTTCATCAACAATGGGTTGGTGTGATAGTAAAGTGATGCTTTTATTTACCACATATGTAGTAGAAACCATGTTCGCTTTCGAATCCCCAGATTAGACGGAGCCATGATTTGTTGTAGGCATCGACAAGGTACACCAAATATGCCAGGAAAGAAATTACCTAGAAAACAAGGATTGCCCTAGCCTTAAATCAAGAAAAATGTTCTTTTGCCCTAAATTAGAGTTTATGTTGAGACAGACTCTAAATAAGTAACGTCTCAGATGAAATGAATTTAACTTGGATAACTTACCAGCTGCACAGACAAGAAGATAAATAGAATATCCCGAGTGACAAAGAAACGGAACTTTAGTGTTCTCCACTTGCGATCAGCGAAGCCATGAACTCTTAAATAATAGGGAGCTTTACAAGTTGTGCAGTGAGCAAAGGCAAAACCTTCCTGAAATCGAATGAGATAAAATGTAAACGCGCTGAAAAAGTTCGAACTCTCATAAACAATGGGACCACAGCACACCTTGACAGAACGCCAATGATCCAAACATTCTCTATGAACAAATTTTGCAGTCCCTTTGCACTTGCACGGGGCGATAAAATCTCTACCTGGCAGAAAGAAGTATGATTTTGTAAATTGTATGATACTATCCACGTGAAATGAATAAAACAATATCAAGGTCATGTTATGCTTTCAATTTCAGCCATTAAGAATAATTCCAGGAACATTTTTCACGCAGAAGATCACAAAAGTTTAAGTTTCTTTCTTCAGTGATGAAAGATAAATGCAAATTAAAAGGCCGTAAGAGAAACTTGTTGAGCAAAAGGTTGGGAGACGTTCAGCAGAAAACCCTTCTGCAATTTGATTTTTCAGGCACAACATAGCCCAGAAACATAATTCACCTCAAGATTAATGCAAATTCGCAAGCAGCATCTAAGGAAACCCCCTTAAAAATCATTACTTGGGGGAAAAGTTAATTTACTTTACCATCAGATTCGAGGCAGATTCTGCACTGAATTTGCTCATCGGGGCCTGCCTCTAGATCAATAGCTGAGAACTCTGAAATTGGCTTTGGAGCCACTAAAGGCGATGAATCGGATGTCTCGTGGCTCATTGCTATAGAATGATGCCCAATTCCAATTCGATCTTACTTCAGACGAAAACGAAAACCCTAAAACCGAGGTTTTGCTTGTCTTACTTACAAAACCTCTTTTCTTTTTTTTTCCTTACAAACTTACAGATAATTACACAACAAGGAGGAGATAAGTGTTTCAAAATTCTCAGACTTTCAGTTCATTGATTGAACGAAAGTCTGAGATACGAATACAACTAAAAACCGAGGTTAATTCAAAGGGGACTTTTAATTCAGTCTTTGTAAGATCGAGAATCCCAAGTGAAAAAAGACGGAAAAACTTACCATTTTGTTAATATGCCAACTTTGCCACTCATTTGTCCGCCATTTTTAGTCGGTGCAAGCCATCGACTAGATAGATACATTATTTCTCAATATTCAGAAAAATAATTTAGAAATGAGAGGAATTACATTTGGTAACTAATATTTTCCGCTTCCTTAGATATTACTCTTTAATTTGGCCAATTGGTACACACAATCAAACATCATTGATAAATTACTCATGACATTGAATAGATCAGAAAGTCTCTAACAGTAAAAGTAAACTCATGCATGCAAGGAGATAAAAAAAACCCTTGAAGAAACCACGCTATTACCAGCTAACAGACGAGAATGGATCATATTTTGCTTTCCATTCATAAACAGATGGTACCATACCAACTGTCAGGTGCAGGTTATTCATAATGACATTACGTCGATTATAATTTTACTTCTTCCTCTTCTTCGGTGGTTGTAAATCTTCCTCTTCTTCTTCCTC
The DNA here is from genome assembly GCA_027422505.1 of Craterostigma plantagineum. Lineage (NCBI taxonomy): Eukaryota > Viridiplantae > Streptophyta > Magnoliopsida > Lamiales > Linderniaceae > Craterostigma > Craterostigma plantagineum. Next base: position 24,262,146 of record JAPQWV010000003.1, on the reverse strand, counting down.
TTCCTCTTCCTCATCTTCTTCCTCCTCATCTTCTTCATCTTCATCATCTTCATTTCCACCATCTCCATCATCGCCATCATCATCATCATTATCGTCATCATCATCATCATCATCGTCATCATCAGGATTTTCTTCAGATTCATCTTCCTCGTCGTCGTTATCTTCCTCTTCCCCGTTTTCTTCTGGGACATTCTTGGACCCGACTACATCCGTGGGGTTTCCATTCTCTTCCTCCTCGGCATCATCGTGGTCTTCATCATCCTCATCGCCGTCATCATCAGCATCAGTCGGTTTGTAGAGGAGTGAAGATTTTGGTTCATCTCCTATCATCTTCGGCGATGATTGGTTCATGAGCAACTTGACATACCCCTGAAGATTGAAAGGGAGATCAATCTTTCAAAATAACATTGGAAACATAAGAAAGTGATATCTCATCAAGTAAATTAAACCCATAAACGCGACTGTGTCACAACTCACAACAAAACGAGCCATTTTACATCTATTCAGGAAAAAAAGAAGTTCATAAAGTACTCCATGCAAAACAATAGTGCTAAATGAGAGTTGAAATTTGATTGCCTGAGTAAGTAGTGAGAGCACAGCATGAGCATCGACTAGAAGAGCGGAGACCAACGGAGCCGCTTCGCCACCGCCACAGGTCAGCAAGTTCTTCTGAACCGTAGTTAAGTTAACACAACTGCAGTCAATCTCCATTGCTAGTGAAGTCAACTGCACCAAGAGCAAAAAATAGGTAAAACAGAAGCAAAATTGACACTTTCTCACGAAAAACCCCAAGAAATTAAGCGGATTCAGAGGTGTCTGTGTACTATAACCAACCTTGAAAAGGAAGAAAAAAACCACAAATTACGGAATAAGAGTATCCACAGTTTGAGGGAGATGCTTACCTGAGTCACAGATCCGAGTTTTGATCGGAGGACAGGGTTAAGCTAAGAGAGTCAACTTTCAATCTCGACCGTCCGATCAAGCAGAAGATGATTATAGATGCGGTGAGATGTACGTAAACAGTGAGGGCAAACGCGAAAGAACGGCGGTTGTGGTGAGCTGCCCGTAAGATAGTCCGGGCAGTTCGGGCAGGTTTTAATCCAAACGTAGTCAATAAAGGCCCAAGCCCAATGAGGGAACCAATGGATGATTTCTTGGAAAATTTTGAAGGAGTTACAGCTTTAATGTTCATCTTCATCACATAGACAGACAATAGGTAGTGGGAATGGCCATGAGATGATTCTCTCTACAAATCACCAAACCGAAGTGCTCACTCATATCCATTTCACTAGCAAGCTCGCCGATGGGAAGCTCCCAGTCGAAGCAATGGACCAACTGCGCCACCACAAGTTTAACCACGGTCAGCCCCAACTGCAAACCCGGGCAGCCTCGCCGGCCGGAGCCGAACGGCAGCAGTTCAAAATGATGCCCGCGGAGATCTACTTCGCTGCCCAGGAACCTCTCGGGCAAGAACTTGTCGGGTTCTTGCCACACCTTGGGATCTTTGGAGATGGAGTATGTGCTCACCACGATTCTTGACCCTTTTGGTATGTGATATTGTTCGACCGTACAGTCCTCTAACGACTCGTGGACCAGCAGTGGCACCACTGGGTGGAGCCTCAGCGCCTCCTTCACGACGATGTCTAAGTATTCGAGCCTTTCGAGGTGGGATTCTTGCACTCTATCGTCCATGCCGACCACTTGTCCTAGCTCTTTCTTGAGTTGCTTCATGACATTTGGATGTCGAATGAGTTCTGTCATCGTCCATTCGATCGATGCTGAGGATGTGTCCACTCCTGCGATAAGCATGTCCTGGAGAAATCGAACGATCGATCTATGGTTAAAAGGCATCATTTCTCTAAGGATGGATGTGTAGCTAAACTCACCAAGAGCACAGCTTTGACGTGGCGGGAATCGAACTCGAAGCCTGCTTGGCCTGATTCCATAATGGACATCATGGTATCTACAAAATCGAGCGTTTCCTTGGCTCCCTTGTTCTGAGCATGGTCTGCAATAATTCTTTCCATGAACTCATCGAAGGCCTTGCTCAGCTCTTTCAACTGTTTGGCTACGCCCTGAAGATCGAAGCGCTCCAAGAATGGGAAGAAATCGGCAATATTAGGCTTAGCAGCCACTTGCATAGCCTCGTTGATCACAGCTTTGAATCCCTTCTCACCGCCCAATTCCCTGTCGCCATACTTCCTCCCAAAGACCATCATACAAGTCATGTCCCAAGTCAACGTCGAAACCATGGCGCTGACGTCAACGGTTTCACGCCTCTCTGAAGACTCTCTGAGTGCATCAATCAACAGTCCTGTCTCAACCCTCCTCATGGCCTGAAACTGGTTGATCTTGAAGCTGCTGAGCAACTCTAAGGTGCAGAGTTTCCTCATGTTTCGCCAGTAAGAACCGTAAGGGGCAAACACTATGTTCCTCCGATCATAGCTCATGTGCGAAGCAGCTTGCTGATATGGCCGCCCAGCGAAGGTAAGGTCGTGGGTTTTGAGTATAAGTTCGGCTCCCAAAGGCGACGACACTACTATCACTGGGACGAAGCCAAAGCGCAAGCACATGATGGGCCCATACTTCTGTGAAAGCCTGCTTATGTCTCGGTGAGGTTGCTTGCCATTTAAATGGAGGAGATGTCCGAAAATCGGAAGCCCGATTGGGCCAGGAGGAAGTTTACTGTTCTTGGACAAGCTTACCATCTTTTGAAGGAACCAAAAGAACAAGAAAAAGGATGCTATTGTCCAAATCCAGGACATGGTAGTAGACGTTATGTGCTGCTCTTACCGTTCTCTGTTAAAGCAAACAGACGATCAACTATCAAGTGGGTGACATTGCTCTGATGTTGAATCAGGTGTGATTTGTAGATGCAAGAAACTGCCGATGAGATCTGTTCGATGATGATTGGAAGGGCGGGGATTGTTTAATTGATAATACCACCAATTTTGACCATCGAAGCTACGTCTCGTTGACTTTTCAAGTGGCGTAAGGAAGTGCCTTGAATGGACGTATCAGTTACTTCAAGAACTCGTTTAACCGTATGTTCATGATTTTATCGTAAAAGCATAGATTAGAAGCTCAAACATCACATCGATAGATTTTACCCTTTTACTCAGTTGGTTTCAGAAGCACCATTTTGTATAAAAAAAAGCATTCAACATGACAACGTACTCGGAAAGAAACGCAGTAAAACAGCATTATCATATAAGACACAGTACATTAGCATTAACTAGCAGTTCCCTAGTCGATCATGTAACGTTCCATCCTCTTTGAAACCTTTACCTTCAATCCATGTTTCATGTAGAGTATCACCGAACAGTTAGGCTCCACACGATGCCCTTTCACCGCACAAACATGATACCTATCGATGATATTCGCAGCAACAGTTTTCATCTGTGTAAAAGCCACTTCTTTCCCCAAACAAGTCCTTGGACCTGCGTTGAAAGCCAAGAACTTGTAAGAAGGCTCGTGCTTAATGGTTCCACGCTCGTTAATCCACCTTTCTGGCCTAAACTCCAAGCAGTCTTTACCCCATATCGATTCCATTCTTCCCATGGCGTACAAAAAGAACATCACTTTCATCTTAGGATGCACATAGTGTCCGCTCGGTAATATATCTGCCTTCAAAGGCTCTTTGTGCTGAAAGGGAACGGGCGGATACAACCTTAACGATTCACACAGTGCACCGTGCAAGTACACGAGCTTGTTTACATCTCCTACGTTGAAAACCCTACTGGGAAAAACTGATTTAAGTTCTTCCCTTATCTTGTTCTCCACTTGTGGGTGTGTGTAGACGAGCCACGTAAACCATGTTAGGGCTGAGCTAGTGGTGTCTCTACCTGCGATCATTAGGTTTAGTATCGTGTCTCGTAGAAACTTATTGTCATTGCATTGTAGTTCTTGGTCAGTCTGCCTGCCTACTCCTCCATTGATGTAAGATGTTAGCAGGTCATCGCCATCTTCATCATCTGTCGTATTGTTTCCTCTTTTACCAATCAGTTCTTGGCGTTTCATGGAAATATATTCCCCTATAACACTGTCCAAGATTGTCCGAGCCTTCTTCATCTTTCTTTCTGATCCAATTCCAAGCCACCTTTGCAGCTTCCATACCTTCTCGGGGAGAACGTGTCGCATAAAGATAGCTTCTTCTGCGTCGTCCATGGCTTTCGAAAAAGGAACGTCAGGTAAGTCTACAGATAAACAGCCTGGATCATAACCTGTAACTAAGGCACATATGGTATCAAAAGTAAGTCTTTGGAACACATCTTGCAAATCAATCACTTGGTCACTTTCGCAAGCCATTTCAAGAACTGGGATCAGTCCCTTCTCAACTTTTCCGCGGCTAATCTTCGCAAGACATCGGTGAAATCCATGGTGGTTGATCAAAGCCCTTGCGTGTTTCCTCTGATGCTTCCATGAATCTGCGTCCGTGTTGAATATCCCATCTCCCAAAACGTCGAAGATTTCTTTAAATTCGGGCCCTTTGGGGAAGTTTTGAAAATGGGCGCTCATGACGTAATGCACGTTCTCAGGATTCACAGTGCAAAGAATCTCCATGTTCGAAAACCATGGACCTTTGAATCGAAAGGTGCGACGACGAGTCTTTGCTAGAACCTCAGTGCAAACGTCGTGGATACGCCCAATGTTGAACAGAAGAGAAGGAAACATTCCTATTAGAGGAAAGTTCCATGCTAACCTCTTGTGATTCCTCCATGCCCATACAGCAAGAAACCAAAGACACAACAAGAGTATATCGAAAGCCATACTTTCTCTTTATTTCCTGAATCTGCCGATTACAGTGTTGTAGCAGAAGCATCGAATAATCGGTATAAATGCGGAATAATGATTCCAAGGAAGATTATGTATATTAGGTGACACGTGGCAGAAGGTTTCGAAACGACTTCGCACAAAGAAAAACAAAAAAAATCGCATCTTTCTCGACTAAAATCTACTGGTTAACCACCACCAAACGTTCTACTAATTAAATTTGGCAATATGCTACTAATTGCTCTTGGTAGAAGGGGAAAGCTCGGATTGCATTAAAAACGTTTACGTGCAGCCTTTGTTACATGTGAGCTTTGAGCTCGTCAGAAACTTTGTTTTGTTCGTCTCTGCTGAAATCAAGGGATTTAATGGCGTCGTTGAACAATGATAATTGATATCAAGCAAATTAGAGGGAATAACATAAATGATGTTATTTTTAATAGTGTTATCACATAACTTTCTCCCCATGTTACAAAACTAATCATCTTTTTCAGTTTTCACCACAAATCTTCTTAACATTATTTTTTTCACCATAATCATCACGAATTCTCGACATAATTATCACTAATTATATTTCTAACCATAATCTTTCTTAACACTTCCATAAACTATAAAATCTCATATTTCCATCATAGCAACTCAATACTAAGATTTAATATCGAAGATATTAATATAAAAATAACATCCAAATAAAACATAAGTCAAAACCAGTAAGAAATATAATTTATTTATATCGTAATAACTTGATATAGGCACAAAAGGAGATAACCGCTTGATCAAAGAATGACACTTATGGCCTGAAAATGTCTACATTTTATATAGTCGTTGGGATAGAAAAGCTACAAAACATTAGGTTCGTCCATACAACATAACTACTATGAACGCGGCTGCTATCACTCCAGGTAAGCCAGGGCTTCGTCCTCGAATTCACGTTGGAATGCTTCTTTTCTTCTAGTACATAATTCTTATTTACGTCCAGAGAGAAAGGTCGGGCGTAAGCGATCACGAAGATATCCATGTGAAATGGATCGAAGGTCTCACAAAAAAAAAAACACAAGGAAAAGCTATTATGAGTTGTGATAAATTTTTTGTAAGTGATTTTTGTTGAATAATACTTATTTGAATATTCTATGGATTATTAACTTTTCTTGAGATTTTTTTGTTCGTTAATGCTTTAGATAATATTTCTTAATATAATGCCAAGATGAAGAATGTCATGTATGATTGATTTCCGATGGTCAATGAAAAAAAATGAGTAGAAAAATTTTTGGTGTTAAAAGATAACGAAGAGCAACTATTTAACTTACTTGAAATAATAACAAAAAAAGTAATATTAAAAAGATTTGAGGTGAATACTGAAAATAATATTAGTGTAAATATAACACTATTAAAAAGTAATATTAAAAAGATTTGTAATAATGTGAGAAATTTATCTAGTTTTGTAATAACACTATTAAATAACATTATTTATGTTATTCTCTCAGGCAAATTACATGCGATGCAAAACAATTAAGCCGAGCAAGCAAGCCATATGTAATTGGAACAAAGGCTCGATTTTTCATAATCGTTAATTGGCTCAACAAAGAGCCCAAGTCCGTTTTGCCGTATTTGATATAGCCCAATTACGCGGGATATTTAGTATATGTGATAAAGAATCATTTAACAATTAAAAGTATGTATTTACACATTTACCCTTTATATATAGGGTAAATAGCATATTACCCACCTGTGGTTTAAAAATTGTGCACATAATCCCCCTGCGGTCTGTAAATAGCATATAAATACATTATGTTTTATGTTACTTTGCTCACTTTCCCCTTTCGGTCAAATTAGGTCTTACGGTCAAAAAAAATAAAATTCCAGTTATACCCTTGCGTACTTAACAGAATTCAGAAGATTTCACTTTGACAACAATTCCCGCTAAATCAAACACTGAAACACAGCTCAGTGCTCACTCATACCCTAAAGCTCCGCTCAAAACCCTAAAGTTTCAAACATAATCTCATCGTTCCTACAATTCCTAAAACAGAACGAAGCCGTGGGTTCTGGGTAAATGAATCACTCGTACTGCAACTTGTATCTTTGGGTCGATGGTAGGATTGAATGGATTCCACACGTCAGATACTTTGGGGGAATGAAGGTATTATTTAAGTGTGTTGATAAGGATATGCTTTTCCTGGGTAGGTTGAAAGAGTTTTACAGGCGCGCTGGTGGTAAATCACCATGTGTCCAATTCTATTATTGTTTGCCTGGTGCTGAATTGGATACAGGTCTGAGGGTGATAAAAAATGATCAAGATATATGGGATTTGCTCAACGAACATAGGAATCAGACAACTGTTCACGTTTTTGTAGAAGATTTGAGTACTTTTATGGAAGCTAGGGACAGCGAAGGTAGATTAATTTCTGACCCGAGCCAAGAAGTGCCCCTCCTTACTTATCCCCTACCCGATGGTCTTTCTGAGTTTCCTTCTGTGGACCAGAATGCTTGCTCTGAAGAGGATGGGGCAAATGAAGATGAAGATGATGAGGCAATGTCAGGGTCTGAGCAGGGAAATAGTTCTCTGGCAAATGCAGATGAAGAGGATGGGGCAATGTCAGGGTCTGAGCAGAATGAAGGGTTTGGGGTAAATGCAAATGAGGGTGTAAATGCAAATTGCTCTCCTGAGGAAGCAGAAGAAGCAGAAGGTGACAATGAGGAGGTAGAGGGTGAAGAAACTACTGATTCGGAGGCTTCTGATTCAGAAGATGAAGACTATGTATTTGAGAAGGGGTTGGATTTGAAGTTTGTGAAGAATGAGAAGATGAAGGTCACAGTTTTCTGCAAACATGGTTGTTCTTGGAGGTTGCATGCTTCGCCAGTTATGAGAGGCACAGAATGGCAGATCAAATCACACTCGGAAACTCACAACTGCTCTCATCAGACCAACAATTCTCAAGCAGATTACAAATATCTTGGAAAGAGGATTATGAATTATGTGAAGGACAACACCCAAGTGAAGATCTACTGTCACTTCAGAGGAAAATCAGGAGGGATGTGAAGGTGGAGGTTAGTACATTCAAGGTTTACAGAGCGAGAAGGTATGCTATGAAGTTGCTTAAAGGAGATGTAAAAGGGAAGTATACCAGACTGTATGACTATTGTGCCACAGTTGTGAAGTACAATCCTCTCAGTTCTTGCATTCTGCATGTGAACAGGGAGGAAAATCCACCTCTCCTTAAAAGATTTTATTATTGTCTGAGGCCAGTGATTAATGGCTTCAAAGCTGGGTGCAGGCCTTTGATTGGATTGGATGGTTGTTTCCTGAAGGGGGTGTTCAAAGGGCAGTTATTGAGTGCTATTGCAATGGATGGCAACAATAATATATATCCTTTGGCTTGGGCTTTTGTTGAGATTGAGAAAGGAGAAACATGGGAGTGGTTTATACATCTGTTGTTGAGGGATATTGGAGATCCAAGTGCAGCAAATCTGGCATTTATCAGTGACAGACAAAAGGGGCTGGTTGATGCAATTTCAAAACTAGCTCCACATTCAGAGCACAGATTTTGTGTAAGGCACATGTACAACAACTTCAAATGCAAATTCAGGGGGGTAGAGTTGAAGAAACTATTCTGGAAAGCAGCTTCTACACACAGTTTGGTTGAACACCAAATGGTAATGAAGCAGATCAGGAATAAATACCCTAAGGTAGGTGATCAAGAGTCACCTTATGAATGGCTCAGGGATATTCCTGAACATTAATGGGCTAGAAGTCATTTCCCATCAATGGGATGTATGGAGTTTGAGGTCATTCACCATGAAAAGAATCATGTGGTGAAGTTGGATGAAAATAATTGTACCTGTGGGAAGTGGCAAAGGGTTGGATACCCATGTTGCCACGCAATTGCATGTTTAGACCTTCACAGACTCGGGTATGAACCTTACATTGATAAAGTTTTCAGCAAGGAGGTGTACATGAAGGTATATGATCATCACATCTCACCTGTCCCTGGGATGCATGACTTCGAAGTCTCTCCACTTGGTCCAGTGGCACCACCACATGTTCAGAAAAGAGCAAGGAAGACCAAAGAAGAAGAGAAGGCCAGATGCAAATGACCACAATCCTCAGTCAACATCGACTAGAAAAGGTCTAACTGTAACTTGTGCAATTTGTTTGCAACAAGGGCACAACAGAAGGAAGTGCAAAAACCAGCCTCATCCTAATTCAAAGTTCTACAAGGTAACTAACTTCAAATTTAATCAGTTTAATGAACAATGTGATTCATGTGCTCCCTTTTGTAGGCTTCTGGTCATTCACAATGTGCTCCAATGGATGCTACTGAATCTGCACCAATGCCTATAATGCATGGACAGAATCTGCACCAATACCTACAATGCCTGGGACATAATCTGCTCCAGTTGCTCCAATGACTGCTACAGCTTCTGTAGATGCAGACCCTGTTCAAATTCCTTCAATGCATGCACCAAATGTTGCAGATGAGGGTGCTCCAGACCAAGCCATTCAAACTCAGGTATTTACTCTATCAAATTTAACATTATGCATATGGTTAGCATCTATGTAATCACTTATCTGAATCTGAACAGGGTTCTAGCACCAATCGAAAGCAATCAAGGAAGCAAAAAGCACCAAAAAGGAAGGGAGATGTTGCAGAAGGTAGTTCCAGAGCATTTAAAATCTTGTCCAAGCCCACAGCCTCAAGCTTCTCAAGAGGTGTCCAATTCTCATTCAAGTCAAGGTCTGCAGCCCCAAGACCGCAAAAAAAGAAGGGAGAATAGTTTGATTTATGTTTTGGAATAGTTTAGTTTATGTTTTGGAAGAAACTGCAGACCTGTGTTCTGTTTTGTTTGGTTTATGTTCTGTTTTGGAAGAAGTTTTTGCATGTTTGTAATGTTGGGTTTTGTCTTTTGTTGGTTTGGAATGACTGTTATGTTTGGAAGACACTGTTCTGTTTTGGAATGACCAGATTGTGTTTTGTGTTGTTCTGTTACGTGGTATGCTATTTTGGAGAGGATTAAAACCAAAAGTATTGAAACCAGGTACAAAGATTACATTGATAAGTAGTCATTCCAGTACAAACCATGCATTGAAATAGAAGTAGAAAACTACTAAAACCACGATTGAAACATGCTACATGAAGAGTGTCACTAAAACCAAGATTGTAATAATGCCAACGAAGTATTTAAACATTCTTGCTTTGTCTTCGAGCTCCCCAATTCTTTTCTCAATCTGGTCACATGCATCAATGAGGTCCCCAATCTGGTCTGTGTTTATACCACAGCTTCTTGATTGCACGTCTTCGGATGACGGCATTTCATCTTCACCTTTGCTCTCAAACGGACGCAACCACATGAAAAAATCGCAGTAGTAGTTTTGGCAATTGCAGAAGAGTTTACCTCTTGTGGCCTTGTTAGGACCAACAATTCGCACAGCAGTCTCACTTTCACCACATTTGCACCTGTGATTCTTGTACCTTGAATCCAATTTGACAACATTGTGTGACGTCGAAGACATGCTGCCAGAAAACGTTTACAAAATTCAACCAAATGCTGCCAGAATATATACAAAATAGAGAATTGACAAAATTGAACGCATTCCGGGGGGATCCTATAGTCGAGACCTAAATAACAGATTATTGAACCAACCCAACCTATATAGAGTAACAATCGGGAGAAATTTTCGTAATCGCAGGCCAAGCATTGAAAATCTCACCCAGTGTCATTAAAACAGAGCAATTCGCTTCAAAATGGAAAGAGACAAGAGAGGAGACTCACGTATTACAGTTTTGTCTTCTTCACAGAAGCTCAACCTTCGATGTTTTCGCCTCAATCGACTTCTTTCTTACTCAGTCCTAAATAGAAAGATTATTTTAAGTGGTTTGAAGAAGACGACCGTGAGGTTATTTCGGTAATTTTACAATAAAATATTACTTTTGTACCTATCATACACGCAATAATAGCGCGTGTACAACAATCTCGGGCAGTCTAAGCTGACCGGGGGGTTTTGTGCAGTATTTCGGAAACCATAATGGACACGCATGTAATAAAAATACCATGAAGCATATTGGTGAAATACGATGTAAGAGGAGAAAAAGCGTCATTTACCCTTATATATAATCCGATCGATAAGGCTTTTACTATTCGGGTCCGTCCCTATCCTTGGGTTCTCAACAAATTGAGCTCTTTACTGGTAGGAAGCAGCTGCGTATGCTCACTCTTTGATCAATTTTCGAAACCTGAGGTACAAATATATGAGTATGTATGTATGCATGTGTGTGTAGGTAAAGTGAGGAGATTGTATCTTTAGCTTACCGATTTTAGAAAATTTTACCCGAGATTCACTTCGAGAAAAATCGATGCTCTAGGTGGTTGGTATGGGTCCCTTAACGTCAGCTGTTGATGTTAAGATTTCGTCTGGATCAACTACAGGTAAAATATAGTTTTGATGATGGAACTTTTTTTCATCAATTACTTGTTTAGCTGCTTATTTTGCTGTTACTGGAGTAGTTCAGTCAGATTAATTTAGCTGAAAAATGACATTTTTCGCGTCTTTGATTCAATGTGCAATTGTTGATGCTGAAAGGAGTAATGAAACTCTGTTTGTTGAAAGATAAGAGAATTGTGGTGCTGCAGATATGTATTTTAAACTGCAAAAGTCTATGGATTATTCCGGTTATGCTGCCATTATTGAGTCTGGAACGTTTGATATTGGTCTGCAGATTATTCTAATAGGAAGATGCAAAATGTTCAGTTGGAGCGAAATAAGTTCTTTGCCTCGGTGAACGCGCAGGAGGAAAAACCCTTCGATTTCTTGCGAACAGTGTTTGGTATGGATGAAATCAAGGCTTGACCTTTGGTTATTTGGATTTTTGCTCTACTTCACGATTCAAACGATTAATGTAGGAATTACATATTGCATGGATTGTTTCTAGATCTCGAGGATGTTCATGCTAATCTAAATATTTCTTCGTGACTAACAATTCCAATTGAAACATATGCAGAGGGCATCATAGCTGGTGGCGCAGCCGGTGTTGTGGTTGAGACGGCTTTATATCCTATTGATACAATAAAGACACGGTTACAAGTCAGTTCTTCATATGCTGTAAAATTATTGCAAAAATTAAGCAGAGGACTTAACTGTAAACACTTGCAGGCTGTACGAGGTGGTGGGAAAATTGTTCTTAAAGGGTTATATTCTGGTCTTGCAGGAAATATTGCTGGGGTCTTACCGTAAGCACTTGTTATAAATGCATTTTTATCAGCACTTGTAATGATCGAGTTTTGGGTTGGCTTACCAGCTCTAAGATGTGAATTTCAGTGTACTGTGTAGCTTCAATCTCTGTTTTTGCTTGCGCTTCATGAAGATTGTTTTATCAAATAAACTACCTTAAGTAGGATGAATGAGATCCAAATTCCCATTTTAGTATGGGGATACCACATTTGTTTACTTGTGTTAAATCTGGCGTGCAAAGGTTGATTAACTCAAAATTTGTGATGGCAGAGCGTCAGCTGTTTTCGTGGGTGTTTATGAACCAGCCAAGCAAAAACTCTTAAGGGAATTGCCTGAGAATCTTAGTGCTGTTGCTCATCTTGTGAGATACCTCTCTGATTTGGACATAATCTTTTATATGAATTTACAAAACATGACAAGATCTACTCTGACTTTGATGCAGACAGCTGGTGCACTTGGAGGCCTTGCTGCTTCTTTCATTCGTGTACCTACCGAGGTAGGTGTTTGCATCTATCCTTTTCAACTCCTTTTGGAAGTACATTCGACACGTACAGATCACTATTGATCTAATGCCTTATCATGTCTTCAGGTTGTTAAACAACGTATGCAAACTGGGCAATTTGCATCAGCACCTGATGCAGTCAAGCTAATTGTCGCCAAAGAAGGTTTTAAAGGTCTATATGCGGTATGATACACTTCTCTATCCAAAGACCATTTGCTACATCCTCTTGCTATAGTTATGCAAGGAATTCTTCAAAGATTTCTTATGTTCTTCTTACAGGGATTTGGATCATTCTTGCTAAGAGATCTTCCCTTTGATGCCCTCCAATTCTGCCTCTATGAACAGCTCCGTATAGGGTATAAGCTAGCTGTAAGTAATCTACGCCCAACCCTTCCCTCCAATGATGATCATGTTTGGATGGTCAGTCGGTCACTCTAATTAAATCTACCTCCGTCGCCGTCAGGCAAAGAGAGAGCTCAATGATCCTGAAAATGCTATCATTGGTGCTTTTGCTGGTAATCTTAACTTTCTTTGCTGACATCTTCTTCGGTCAACCCATTCATCACTGAAGTACATTGTTGCCATTGTTTGAACTTAACTCAAGGTGCTCTAACTGGAGCCATAACCACCCCACTGGATGTGATCAAGACTAGGCTAATGATTCAGGTACATATAATCAAAATTGCAATAGAAGAAGTAGAAAATGGACACTTTATCAAGAATCGTTAATGTATTCTTTCTTCTACATAGGGCCCTGCAAACCAGTATAACGGCATGATTGACTGTGTCCAGACAATTGTTAGAGAAGAAGGCCCTCAAGCTATGCTCAAGGTATGTCTCTGTATCCATAATATCATCCATACAACATGGGAATATGTATATAGGTGATGTAATGAATGAATCCTCAGGGAATTGGGCCAAGAGTGTTGTGGATAGGGATAGGAGGCTCTATATTCTTTGGTGTCCTCGAAAGCACTAAGAGATATCTTGTAGAGAAACGGCCAGTCAAAACTCATCATGAACAACCAAGATCCACGGATTATTAGTTTGAAGATGTAATAAAATATCAGATAGTTTGCTCCATGAGATCGCTTTATTTTTTTTTTTTTTTTATTTTATGAAAAAAGGATAATTTGAATTAGCATAAATAAGAAATAATAAGTAGATGAAACATAGAAAGGGGAAACTATTTATTGTAAGAAAGAAACAAAAATACAGGGGAAGAATTGCTCGTCAATGGCATGTGTCACGGGATCACCAGCAAATGAAAATAAATCATTACACAACCCCACCAAACACTTTGCGATAGCTCCATTGTTGAATCTTTAAAAAGCATCGTATATAATAATTATTAATGTGTACGATTGAAGAGATCATCACAACATTACAGATAGTTTGGTGGGTTAATTACATATGAAAAGGTAACAAGCTTTTTTCATTCTTTTCTCTACACTGCCTTCAACAAAGTCCAACACGGCCCTCTTATCATCATCAACGGTCCTAATAATATCTCCACCGCCGTTGCAGAAGTTGTTAAATGATGCTTATTAGCCATCTTGACCACTCGTGGAAAATGAAGTCATGATCAGCAACTATTGATGGATAAGAATAACCTACGGGTGATTAATCATATATGGACAAGAGTTAAATCCTTTCTTGGTTTATGTGTGATATGATATGGATTTTGTGGCGATTTGTCTGCGGCATCACTATATATATGTAATCAACCCTATCATGTAATATAAATGAAAAATGCAGTAAAATATCGTGCATGCAATATTCGAAGTAATATTCCAGCATTATTATTGCAAGACTTCAGTTCTGCACGTAACTAAAAATTCCCAATAAATTTGGTATCAGAGCCACGATGACTTCAATACCGTCGTTATTTCAATACTCTCCGAGTCAAGTGACGATCTTCGAGGGAGAACACTATGATTATTGGAGTAGTCAAATGCAAACCTTCTTTATCTCGTTGGATCTTTGGGAAGTGATCGACAACGAAGAACCAACCCAAGACGAGAGCGAGTCCGACGAAGAAGATGATGTTGAAACCGTCAAAACCGCCAAAACCACCAAAGAAGACGATGCTGAAACCATCAAAGCACAAAAGGAGTTGAATAAGAAGGATGCCATGGTGCTACGATATATTCAACAAGGCGTTGGAAGATCCATTTTTCCTCGTATCTTTGGTGTTCAAAAGGCGAAAGATGCGTGGAATATTTTGAAGCAAGAGTTTCAAGGAACTAAAAAAACAATCACCTTGAAGCTACAATCTATGGCGAGATTTTGACAATCTCAAGATGGACGAAAGAGAGACCGTTCGTGATTTCTCATCTCGGACCACGGAGATCGTAAACCAAATCAAAAGTTGTGGCGACAAGATCCCAGACAAAAGAGTCGTGGAGAAGGTGTTGCGATGTCTTCCTCCAAAGTTTGATCATGTGGCTGCCGCCATTGAGGAGTCGAAGGACTTATCCAAGATGACCATATACGAGTTGACGGGATCGCTTCTTGCGCATGAGCAAAGAATCAATCGGTCGATCAATCAATCAACCGAACTAGCTTTCCAATCCAAACAAGCGAGCCGAAAGGAGAATTCAAATCAAACGAAGGAGTACTCCAAGGGCCACCCAAACCAGAAGAATAAAAATTGGAAAGGAAAGTCATCCCAAAAATTCGGCGAACAATCTTCCAAGTGTATCATTTGCAAGAAGACGAACCATGAATCTAAAGATTGCTACTTTAGATGCAAAAGATGCAAAATTCCGAACCACTCGCAAAAGGATCGTTGGCATAAAAAAACTGAAGAAAAGGAAGATGCAAAGTTCTCCGAGCAACCGAGCGAAGAAACCCTCTTCTACTCAAGTAACAGTGGCGAATCAAAGAGTATGTGGTATTTAGACAGCGGGTGCAGCAACCACATGACGGGCAACCGTGATTTTTGTTGATCTAAACTCGAGTGTCACATCTCAAATCATTCTCGGAGACGGATCTCAAAGAAGCGCCGAAGGGAAAGGAACGATTGCTGTTCAGACGAAGAAAGGAGAAAGGAAGCTCATTTCGGACGTGCTTTACGTACCGAATCTATCACACAACCTTCTCAGCGTTGGCCAACTCATTCAGAAGGATTTCTCGGTGCACTTTGATAACGGGAAATGCCAAATTTTCGAGAAGAGGAAGAACGTGGTCATCGCAAATATCGAAATGAAGAATAAAATATTTCCTCTTACGATGCCGCTCAACCATAATCAAGCGCTTGAGGCACAAAATTCAGATTTGTCACGATTATGGCACTTACGGTACGGTCATCTAAATGAGGAGGCACTTCATCTCATGAAAGCGAAAAACATGGTTATAGGACTTCCTAACATTCACAAGTCAAGCCATGTATGTGAAGGTTGCATTTACGGAAAAATGCACAAGCTTCCCTTTCCGAAGACTTCTTGGCGAGCCAAAGCACCGTGGAGCTAATTCACTCGGATATATGTGGTCCGATGCAAACGGTCACACCCGGAAACAAGAGGTACGTTATTCTCTTCATCGACACGATTATATGCGGATGATATGGATTTATTTTCTCGGTCAAAAGTCGGAGGCGTTCTCTACCTTCCTCCAGTTCAAGGCACTTGTCGAAAGACAAAGTGGTCTTCTTGTAAAGGCGCTAAGGACAGATCGAGGAGGAGAATATCTCTACAATCCATTCTTGGAATATTGTAAAGAAAATGGAATTAAAAGACAACTCACGGTGAGTCGAACGCCACAACAAAATGGTGTCGCCGAAAGAAAAAACCGAACAATTGTTGAAATGGCTAGGAGCATGTTGAAAGGGAAGGGCGCAATATTGGGCCGAAGCAGTCCACTCGGCTACCCACATTCTCAACCGATCACCTACGAAAGCTGTCCAAGATAAACTCTGTACGAGGCATGGTACGATCATCTTCGAGTCTTCGGCAGTGTGGCTTTCGCTCATATTCCTTCTCAAAGCCGCGGAAAATTTGACGAGAAAGGTCAGAAGCATCTCTTTATCGGCTACAGTAAAGAGTCCAAAGGATATCGTCTATTGGACCCAACAACAAATAAAATCATATTATCGCGAGATGTTATTTTTGATGAAAATGCAGCCTGGGACTGGAAAGTAAAATCGGTGGATCAAATAACTTATCTTAATCCATCATCATCTCAAACTTCTCTGGCAGATCAGAATGTCGAGGAAAACTCGACTTCCCCTTCAAGTCAAGAAGACGACGACGACGAAAGCCCTCCAAGGAAAACACGCTCGATTCGAGAACTTTACAGAACCACTGAAGCGGTGCTATTTTCCAGCGAGCCTCAAACATTTGAAGAAGCATCGAATGAAGAATGCTGGACAAAAGCGATGGACGAGGAAATCTCTACCATCGAAAAGAACAAAATATGGGAGCTCGTTGACCTACCGAAAGGAAAGAAACCATTGGGCTGAAATGGATCTACAAGATCAAGTATAACGAGAAAGGCGCAATCCAAAAATATAAAGTTCGGCTCGTTGCTAAAGGCTACTCTCAAAAGCATGGAGTCGACTTCACCGAAACATTTGCGCCGCTGGCCCGGATCGAGACTATTCGAACCGTTCTTGCCTTAGCCGCCCAACTCGAGGTAACTGTTTATCAACTTGATGTAAAATCAGCATTTCTAAATGGTGAAATCAAGGAGGAGGTATATGTCGAGCAACCCGAAGGATATAAAGTCAAAGGCCACGAAGCGAAGGTCTATCGATTGAAAAAGGCTCTATATGGGTTAAAACAAGCGCCACACGCTTGGAATAGCAAAATAAATGGCTATTTTATTGAATTAGGCTTCAATCGGAGCCCAAGTGAATCATCGCTTTATGTGAAACATTCAGGTGACGACTTTCTTATTATTTGCCTTTATGTTGATGACTTGATTTATTTTGGGACAAATCAAACCATGGTGAATGAATTCAAGAAGGAAATGATGAAGAATTTTGAAATGACGGACTTAGGAAAAATGCAATATGTTCTTGGGATTCAAGTGAAGCAAAGCCGGGAAGAATTTTTCTATCTCAAGAAAAATACATCGACGATCTTCTCAAGAAATTTCGGATGAGCGACTGCAAGCCGGTGTCAACCCCAATGGCTCTAAACGAGAAACTTCAAGTTCATGATGATGCTGAAAAGGCTGATGAGAACCTTTATCGGAAGTTGATCGGTTCGTTGCTCTATCTTAACACTAGACCGGACATCACATATTCGGTTAGTCTCCTATCTCGGTTCATGAACGAACCAAGTAAAATTCATTTAGCTGCCGCAAAACGGATTTTGAGGTATTTAAAAAGGACCAAAAGTCTTGGTATAGAATTTAAAAAGGAAGAAAATTTTTATCTCGTCGGATATAGTGATAGTGATTGGGCCGGTTCGGTGGATGATCAAAAAGTACTTCCGGCTATATTTTCTGTCTTGGTTCTAATATAATATCATGGAGCTCAAGAAAGCAAAAATCAGTTGTGCTATCTTCTTCGGAGGCCGAATATATTGCTGCTACTGACGCCGCTTGTGAAGCAGTTTGGCTTAGAAGAATCGTGGAAGATTTAAAGTTTGAGCAGAAGGAACCAACCACGATTCACTGTGATAATATGTCAGTGATTGCGATGACGAAAAATCCAGTATTTCATGCAAGAAGCAAGCACACTGAGCTTTGTCATCATTTCATTCGAGAGTTGGTGACTCGAGGAGAAATTTGCATGGAATTCGTCAATACAGATGACCAACCAGCGGACATGCTAACCAAGGCGATAACAACTGAGAAGTTCGAGAAGTTCAAAAATCAAGTCAAAATTGCAAATTACGAGGGGGTGTTAAATGATGCTAATTAGCCATCTTGACCACCCGTGGGAAATGAAGTCATAATCAGCAACTATTGATGGACAAGAATAACCTACGGGTGATTAATCATATATGGACAAGAGTTAAATCCTTACTTGGTTTATGTGTGATATGATAAGGATTTTGTGGGATTTGTCTGCGTAAGTGTGCTAGATGTTTTTTTTTTACGTATGCATCACTATATACATGTAATCGACCCTATCATGTAATATAAATGAAAAATGCAGTAAAATATCGAGCATGCAATACTCGAAGTAATATTCCACCATTATTATTGCAAGACTTCAGTTCTGGACGCAGGGCCAGATTTGGGCCTGTGCATCCAGACCTACTGCACAGGGTCACAAATCCGGCCCAGTTAATATAGGGCCACATTCATTTAAAATGCACTGTATTTTTAACACCATAAATTAACACAAGAGGCCCATAATTTTCAATAAGGCCGAATAAAAGTTAAAATCTTACATGGGCTTACTATTTTGGACCAGTAAAACAGGGCCGCCGAAAATCAAAAAACGGCCCTGTCTGCACGTAACTAAAAATTCCCAACAGAAGTGTGAGGACATGATTTGGTAACAAGGATATGTAACTTCATTACCATTTCAGTTATAAATTATAATTCTCTTTTGAAAGGGGAAATGATATATATATATATATAGTGTGTGTGTACATATTTTGTATAAGATCTATGAGAAAGATCACAACTGAGTTGAGTGCATCTTCGGGTACAGCACAGCATGCAGCAGCCCACCGCAGAAAGTGCTCATCAATTTGCAGATAATACAAACAAAAGAGACATTAAAACAGAAAAGGAAAAAAGACGACACATGATTTATCTTACCATATAAGTGAGCGCAAATGGTGTTTCTTTATGTGATAAAATCCTCAATAAAACCCTTTTTCTTTACTGATCTTAAAACCTAGAACATACAAAGGTAGGTATGTTATAATATATACATATGACAAATATGTCTACTTCGAAAAGCTTTGTTAGATGATTCGGGCTTTAACCTTGGCAGGCCTCTCCAAGCTTCTAACATAATATATAACATGTCTTCATCAACACCACAGTATTCTTCTACCCAGCTCAATCACAGTTTTCTGGAGGAGCAGCAAAGAAAGGCTATGACAGCTTCTCAAGTTGGGGTTTTGAATCTCCCTTTTGTCCCAACAGATACTGCATCATCAATTTCCTTACTGGGATTCGATAATCAATCCTTTCCCACGGTAATTAAGTGTTAACGTTGCTATATTACTGTCTTAAAATTCACCTCTCATGTTAGTTAATTTTCTGATGATCATCACTCGTCAGGCTGCAACAAATAAGCAAAGAGATGGTGGCTTCACTGATCATTTCGCTGGATCTCCAACGCAGAAAACTACTATCAATTACTGGTAAAGAATAATATATACCAATGTATATGTGTGTGTGTGTGTTACGATAGAGTGTAAAGCTTCCATCTTGAATTACGTTAGACAGAGATAAGATAAAAGGAGAAAATGATTAACATAATCATGTGGACTCATTCCAATCTATATATCAAGAGGTCCCCAGACCAGGGTTTGATCACACGCACTTACCTTAAAAAATATACAGGTGCATGTTATTACATTATTGTTGATTTCGTGTATGGAATAGACTGGTCGAACAAGAAAAACAGGAGAGTATCTCGAAGATTGTGCAAGCACAATGTCCTTAAAACAGATTCGCTCCCTCACGATTGTGCTTGAGGTTTATGAGCGTCTATTTCCCAGGATACTTCGAAATTCCTTGGTGTTTGTTTAGCACGAAACAACTCTAACGGCGAACTGGAACTGTTTATGAGATGAACAGAGGTTTCTATTAGAGACGGCTTGTGATTTTTCGTATTTTTTCTCTATTGAGAATGATCCTACATTTGTAGGATTGTAATAGTTGGCTGGCTTAAAGGTCCCATTATGACTGAGTAACTATCGCTTTAAAGAGCCATTTTAATGACTTTAAAATGTCTCTTTAATGGTACAGTCATGGCCTCTCAAGAGGACTATTCGTTGGAGAAAATATGGACAAAAGGTTGTCAAGGACACACTACACCCAAGGTAATCATGCATCTATCTATATATGCATCTATATATGTCATCTATTCTTGATTCATATATAGTTTTATTTCGACTCCATTTCTGAGTAACATATATTGTGATTGTTTATGTCCCTGGCCGTGTATATCGATGCATGTTTTTTCTTCTCATAACCGGTTATAAACTACAAAATCTAATTGTTGATGATTGTGAGCTTAAAACTCTGAAAATCACGGCTGAATGATCGAAGCAAATTTGAAGATCGTCACAGCTGAACTGAATTCAGCTGAAGAAATGTGATGAGCCGACAGATGAGCAGTAGCCGTCCGATCTTGGCGCGAAGATGAGATCCGATGGCTGAGATTCAAAGGAGAAGTTGGGGCACGCTTTTATTAGTTGAGTTAGATGTGCGAGATACAACTTCGGAAGCTGCTGGTACAATCCCGTTGAAGCACACAGCTGAGATTTCTGCTATATATATAACAGACTTAGCAGTTTCGAGTAGGTAACTTTGAGGGTTTGTAACTTTCGATAGAGAGCGAATCTCTGTGAGCTGTAAACTAGAAAGTTGTAGAGCGTATGTGAGTCTTGTAAACCCTTCTTCTCGATTAGTAAAATAATCTCTGATTGGTCCGTGGACGTAGACCAAACTTGGGTCGAACCACGTAAAATTCTGTTCTTTTCTGGTTTCATTCTTGCTCTGTTTTTCAATCTGAATTCGATCAAGATTGTGTTTCTTGGTCTGATCAACACAAGTAAGCGTTAGGCCAATCAATTGCGAACCTAAGGCAGCGAATTTCTCAACAATTGGTGCGGCGAGTCGTTGGAACGAAGCGTGACGAAGACGATGGCTGCGACGAGGTTCGAAATGGAGATCTTTAATGGCCAAAACGACTTTGGTCTGTGGAAGATGAAGATGAAAGCGCTGTTAACGGAGAAAGGGCTCGAGGAGGCGCTGAAGCCTGAGAAGGAAATGGAGCCGAAGGATATGACGGAAGCGAACAAGAAGAAGATTCGAGAACGTGCCTATTCGACGTTGATTCTTTGTCTCTCGGATCAAGTGCTGCGTAAAGTCGCTAAAGAAACTTCGGCCGAAGAAGTTTGGAAGAAACTCGAGGCACTTTATATGACCAAGTCTCTTGCGAAGAGGCTTTACTTGAAGCAGGCTTTGTATACATTCAAGATGCAAGAAGAAGACTCCATGGATAAGCAAGTGGATCAGTTTTCGAAACTGGTTCTTGATCTTGAGAACGTCGGCGAGTCGATGAAGGATGAAGATCAAGCTTTGCTTTTGTTATGTGCGCTGCCAAAGAGCTATGAGCACTTCAAGGAGGCATTGTTGTATGGCCGGGAAGCTCTAAAACTCGAGGACGTTCTCTCTGCTCTAAGCTCGAAGCAATTAAACACGAGGAACGGTTCAGAAATTACTGATGCGGCGCAGCTCCTTTATGCAAAGAATAAATCCAATTCTTGGACCAAGAAAGGCAAGGGAAAGGAAAGAATTGAGCCTAGGTTCCCTGTTAGATGTTATGAGTGCAACGAAGAGGGCCACATTCGGAGAAACTGCCCAAGAAGGGCTGCATCAAACGCAAGGATGAACCAGAAATTTGCAGCTGTGGATTATGCTATGGAAGGCTATGAGGATGCTGAAATCTTGAGTGTTTCTGGGCAAGAATCGAAGCATGAATGGATCCTTGACTCAGGGTGTTCATTTCATGTCACGTGCAACAAGGAATGGCTTCAAGATTTCCAAGAGACGGACCAAGAAATTGTGAGGCTTGGAGATGGAAAAAGCTGTCAAATTTCTGGGATTGGATCAGTTCGTTTGCGTCTCAGTTCAGGCAATGTGGGGATCCTAAGAGATGTTAGGTATGTCCCTGAGGTTAGGAGGAACCTTATCTCAATCGGCGCTTTGGATAAAAGAGGATTCAAGACACAAGTTCAAGCTGGAAAAATCAGAGTTTGGAGGCAGAATAGGTTGATTCTGTCAGGCTTTAGGAGGCACGGCATTTACGTTCTTGATGGCTGTATGGTGGAGAAAAGAACAGCCATAGAAAGTAGGGAATGTTGTGGCTTGAATGTGGTGGAAGAGAAGCCACGAGAACCTTGTCTTGAGGTGGAGAATGTCGAGCCAAGACAACAACTTGAAGCTGAAAAATTCAGAAAATTCAGATTCTGCTGAAAATGAATCTGAAGAAAATGGGTCTGATTTTGCACATTCTGGGGATGAAATGGGCAGCGAATCAAGGAGGGATGGAAGTATTCTCAGTCCATGTTCGAAGCGTGTAATCACGGATGAAGAAAGATCAGAGGAGACGGATCCAACATGTGAAGGAAGTTTGATGGAGACCATGAGTGAAGCTGAAACTTCACTTGGAAAAGCTGAGGTCTTGTCTGCGAAAAAGACCAAGAGGCGTCGATCATATGGCTGCAGATGGGCATGCAAGAAGGCTCATGAATCCAGGGAAAGGAGGAAAATTCATCTGTGATGATGAAGAGAAACTCGAAGTTCCAAGTTTGCTCTAAATGGGAAATTTCAATCTCGTTTGGAGTTGACAAGGTTTCCTTCGAGGCTCGGAACTGCTAAGAAGCTTGAAGACCAATCAGAGAAGGAGCGTTAGTCGAGGTGGAGCTTGATGGTGGGTTTAAGACAAATCAGAGGGTGATTTGCAGATTCTGAAGCTGAAGCAAAGCTGGAAAATTTGCTGATTCTGGTACGATGTTCGAGCGCATGTATGTTACTCGTTTGGGTTGTAAAGTTGAAGCTTGGTGCACTCATTGGGAGTTATAAACTCAAGGTGGAGATTGTTGATGATTGTGAGCTTAAAAACTCTGAAAATCAAGGCTGAATGATCGAAGCAAATTTGAAGATCGTCACAGCTGAACTGAATTCAGCTGAAGAAATGTGATGAGCCGACAGATGAGCAGTAGCCGTCCGATCTTGGCGCGAAGATGAGATCCGATGGCTGAGATTCAAAGGAGAAGTTTCTGGCACGCTTTTATTAGTTGAGTTAGATGCGCGAGGTACAACTTCGGAAGCTGCTGGTACAATCCCGTTGAAGCACACAGCTGAGATTTCTGCTATATATATAACAGACTTAGCAGTTTCGAGTAGGTAACTTTGAGGGTTTGTAACTTTCGATAGAGAGCGAATCTCTGTGAGCTGTAAACTAGAAAGTTGTAGAGCGTATGTGAGTCTTGTAAACCCTTCTTCTCGATTAGTAAAATAATCTCTGATTGGTCCGTGGACGTAGACCAAACTTGGGTCGAACCACGTAAAATTCTGTTCTTTTCTGGTTTCATTCTTGCTCTGTTTTTCAATCTGAATTCGATCAAGATTGTGTTTCTTGGTCTGATCAACACAAGTAAGCGTTAGGCCAATCAATTGCGAACCTAAGGCAGCGAATTTCTCAACAATTAATATATATCTATCACCCATATACATGAGAATCTAGGAGGTACGGTACGCTTTCGTAATTTTAATATTTTGTGTGTGCGTGTACATTATTATTCAGGAGTTATTACATGTGCACGCAAGATAAGTGTTGGCCGGAAAGAAAAATATTGTTGGACGATTCCACCTTCTTCAACCTCCTTGTTGAAAAGCTTGTTGTAACGCACCATCACCTTCTTTAAGTGCCGCGTAAAGAAACATACATTCTCCATCGCATGATGATGATGATGATGATGATGATGATGATGATGATGAAGAGAATGATAATAATTATCCTCAAACTGCTAATAAGGCTTCTTCCTCTCAACTTTCTAGTTTCTTCTGACTGCATGTAGAGCTTTTTTCTGCCTTTGTTTGTCTATTTGTTTAGTTGAACTCAGTGCATGCGTTGTGTATATTCTCGCTGAGATTTGTATACCAAAATTAGTACAATAGGAAAAAAATGGCTGCATCGCATATTCGCATGGGAGTAAGCATGCATAGCCATTACCAAAAGAGTGATTATTATATGGGACGACGAATGGGAAAAGTGGAATAAGATAATCAACAGACTGATGATGAACAAATATGGATTGTTATATATTGCATCAATTCATCCAAAATAACAACCTCCGGAAAAATCACCACCACCACCACACCAGCACTTTCCTGTATATCAGTCTGTTGGAGTTTAAGATCACATGAGAAGTTGAAGTTGGAAAGAAGTAGAGAGGAACATTGATACTTGTACGTGAGCTTGAATAGAAAATGGAACCACATCGAGACTCACGTAGACTTTAAAGACATCATTTCTTTTCATTCATATCATAACTTAATTCTTATCATACATAACATTCATAGTTGGTACATCCTTAAAGAGATAACTTATGACTAAAGTTCCAACCATAAGCCATGCTTTTTCTATTGTAACACACAACAAGGCATGGTGATAAAGACATACCAAAAATATTCAACTTGGACCATGCTTTACACACTGCAAGGCATGGTTTACCTTAACTACATCAATCATCATAATAGATATGTTAGATAATTTATATTATAGTTGATTTTATAATTATTTATTTGAATGGGGAATTGGGCTTTGAAATTAAATGCTATCGGGCTTCGGTTTTGACCCAAGAACGGTCCAACTTCGAGAAGGTCCGACTTCTAGAAGGTTGAGCTTTGATTCAATTATGGAGTGGTTTGATAGAGTGGTTAAAACGTGTATGTCATCCAATATAAAAAATATATTTTTTATTACAATTTTTTGGCTATAATAGGGTCATTAGGCCTAGGAAAAAAACACAAGAAAAAGAGAAGAAAAATAAAGAAAAATACTAATTCTAAAAAAAATTGTTTTTGCTATCGTTCTTGTTACGTTCCCAGTCGGTGTCGTTTTTGTGCTAAACGAATGCCGAGTTTTTCGAAGTATCCTGAGGACGCTCGTTAAAACCTCTAGCACATACGTGAGGGAGCGAATCTATTTTAAGGAAATTGCGTGCTACACAATCTTCGAATATATATTTTTCTTTTTCCCGGCCAACAATGTTAAAATAGATCCGACGATCCCACGAAGATGTCAAACAACGTGGACTCCCCCAACAATCAAGGTTCTATCGGGGATGATGTCGTTCTCCCAACTGCTGTTGTTATCCCCACTGCCATACCTACGATGGCGAAGCCAAACGTACCGATCAACCACTTGGAGAAGCCGGAGAAGTTTACGGGGACAGCTTCGACGTTCAAACGATGGTAACAGAAGATGCTGTTCTATCTCACCACGCTCAACCTGGCTCTACGTGCCTGAAGTAGGACAAGCCAAAGGTGTCCAAAGACGTTAAGACTCCGGAGGTGGTGACAGCTGTGGACGGATGGAAGCACTCCGATTTCTTATGTCGTAGTTACATCTTGAACGCGTTGAGCGACACTTTATATAATGTATATTGTGGGATGGAAACGACTAAGGAATTATGGGAGTCGCTAGACCGGAAATATAAATCGGAGGATGCCGGCACAAAGAAATTTGTTGTCGGACGGTACCTTGATTACAGGATGGTCGATTCGAAGACAGTCAAGTGCAAGAAATTCAATTGATCTTGCACGACATCCTTGCGGAAGGGATGGTTGTGAGTGTATCTTTCCAAGTGGCGGCTATTATTAAAAAGCTGTCTTTCGGTTGGAAAGACTTCAAAAACTATCTAAAGCATAAACGCAAAGAGATGTCTTTGGAGGATTTGATTGTTAGACTTCGTATCGAAGAAGACAACAGAGGGTCCGAACGACGAGTTACGAACTCATCCGAGCCCAAAGTGAACATGCTTGAGAATGGTTCTAAGAAAGGCAAGACTGTCGAGAAAGGCAAAAAGAAGCTCGGGGCGACCGGAGGTGTCTCGAAGCAAAAGTACAAATTTAAGGGAAAGTGTTTTAATTGTGGTAACTAGGCCACAAGTCGGCGGACTGTCGCCTGCCGAAACAAAGCAACGAAGCCAATATGATTAAAGATATCACTAAGGGTGTCGATGATTTAGATCTTGTTGCTTTCGTTTCGGAGGTAAACATGGTTGGGTCGAATTCACAAGAATGGTGGATTGATGCCGGTGCTACACGCCATGTGTGCACGAACCGTAGATTTTTCTCTACTTGTGATCCGGAGGAAAAAAGATCTACATGGGCAACTCAGCTGCTGCTACCGTCGAGGGTAAAGGAAGCATGCTGCTCAAAATGACTTCCGGGAAATTATTGACGAAAGATGTGTTGTACGTTCCGGAGATACGAAAAAATCTAATTTCGGGATTCTTGTTGAACAAGCATGATTTTCGTATTGTTATTGAATCCGACAAAGTGATATGTCTAACTCGGGTGTGTTGTTGGTAAAGGCTACGCCTGTGATGGCTTGTTCAAGCTGAATGTAATGACTATTGTAAATGAGAATGAAAAACGTTCTTCCGTTTACTTGCTTGAATCTTCCAATTTGTGGCACGGTAGATTAGGTCACGTTAATTATGAATCGATACGCCGATTAATTAGCCTGGATCATATCCAACATTTGAACTTAATTCGAAACATAAATGCGAAATTTGCGTTGAAGCAAAAATGATGAGATCCTCTTTCCCTCGATAGCAAGAAGTACAGAACCGCTTGAATTGATTCATAACGATTGTGTGATTTGAAATACGTTCAAACATGTGGTGGCAATAAATATTTTGTAACATTTATTGACGATTGCATCAAATATTGCTATGTTTATTTGCTTAAGAACAAAGACGAAGCATTAGAGAAATTCGTTATCTACAAAACCGAAGTTGAACTGCAACTCAGCAAGAAAATTAAAAGATTGAGAAGTGATCGAGGCAGAGAATACGAAGCGCCAATTGGGAGCTTCTGTGTGGAACATGGTATCCTCCATGAAGTGACCGCCCCGTATTCACCCCAGTCAAACGGAGTGGCCGAACGAAAGAATCGCACACTAAAAGAAATGATGAATGCGATGTTACTGAGTTCAGGTCTACCGCCTAATATGTGGGGCGAAGCTATCTTGTCGAGTAATTAATTACCTATTAAATAGGATACGTCGAAAGAAAATGAATAAAACTTCATATGAATTATGGAAATGAAAGACGCCTTCGTACGAACATTTGCGAATGTGGGGGTGTTTGGCGAAGGTAGCCGTACCTACGCCTAAAGCGGTGAAAATTGGTCCTAAAACGGTGGACTGTATTTTCATAGGATATGCACTCAATAGTACGGCATATCGGTTTCTTGTCTATGATTCGAAAATTTCGGATATACACAAGAACACGGTAATGAAATCGAGGAATGCATGTTTCTTTGAAAATGTATTCCTTGTAAATCCGATAATGGATCCGGTACATCTAAACGAGATGATATAGAAACTGAGATTGCTAGTACAATTCATGAGAATGAACCGAGACGAAGCAAGTGTGCCCGAATAGAGAAATCTTTTGGTGACGATTTCGTTATATATTTGATTGAAAAGGAATCGCTGACTTATGACGAAGCAGTGAGCTCCATGGACGGACCTTTATGGAAAGAAGCCATAAAGAGCGAGATTGATTCTATTTTGAAGAATCATACTTGGGAATTAAATTAGTTGATCTCCCAAAGGGATGTAAACCTTTAGGATCAAAATGGATCTTTAAAAGGAAAATGAGACCAGGCGGGTCTGTGGAAAAGTATAAAGCCAGACTTGTTATCAAAGGATACAAGCAACGCGAAGGCTTAGATTACTTTGACATATATTCTCCTATGACGAGAATAAATTCGATAAGGATTTGTTATCGCGACCTTAAGAAATTTGGAAGTACATTAAATGGATGTCAAAACAGCTTTCTTCAACGGTGAATTAGACGAAGAAATCTATATGGAGCAACCCGAGGGTTTTCGTGTTCCTGGAACCGTAAAGAAAGCCTGTAGATTGATTAAATCTTTGTATGGTTTGAAACAAGCCCCTAAGAAGTGGCACGTTTGATCACGCAATGATCAACTACGGCTTTAAAATCAATGAGAGTGATAAATGCGTTTACTCAAAGGAAACAGGCAATGACTACGTCATTTTATGTCTGTATGTAGACGACATACCCATTGTTGGTAGTAACGACAAAATGGCCAAGTATACCAAGGATATGTTAACTTGCGGACGTGATTTTAGGAATTAAAATCATAAGAACGAGTAACGGTCTTGTTTTGAGCCAAGCTCATTATGTAGACAAAATTCTCGACAAATTCTACAAGGATGATTCTGGTGTTGCTAGAACGCCATTAGATCGAAGTGTTCATTTGTCGAAGAATCGCGGTGAGGCTATTGGTCAAGTAGAATACTCCCGTATTATCGGATGTTTGATGTATCTAATGAGTTGTATTAGGCCAGATATCGCTTATGCTATAAGCAAACTGAGTACGTACACGAGCAATCCAAGTGTCATTGGACCGCTATAATACGGGTTTTGAGATACTTACGGTATACTCGAGACTATGGATTACACTATGGTCTATATCTGGATGTGTTAGAAGGCTACACAGATGCGAACTGGATATCCGACATGAAGGATTCTAAGAGCACAAGTGGCTATGTGTTTACACTCGCTGGAGCTGCTGTGTCGTGGAAATCCTCGAAACAAACGGTTATAGCAAGATCCACTACGGAATCCGAGTTCTTTGCCTTGGATAAATATGGAGAAGAAGCTGAATGACGTCATTTCTTAGAGGATATCCCAAAATGGGAAAAGCCTGTGCCGTCTATATGCATACACTGCGATAGTCAATCGGCGATTGGACGAGCACAGAGTACTATGTATAATGGTAAGTCGAGACACATACATCGTCGACATAATGCCGTTAGACAACGGCTCTCAACTGGCGTTATCTCGATTGATTATGTGAGATCTACGGATAACATTGCGGATCCGCTAACCAAAGGGATAGAGATGCAGTTGAAAGGTTGACGAAAGGGATGGGCTTGAAGCCTTAAAGTATAGAAGTGCTAAGAAGGGAAATCCTACCTATGTGACTTGAGATTCCAAGATCTAGGTTTAAAGGGACAACCTAATCTTAGAGCTTGGTATCACTTTGGGGGATAACCCCGTTTATTCCTGTCAAGAAACAGTGATGACGGAAAAGGTTAGCATTATGATGCTTTAATGACTACATAGAGTATTAATAGAAAATACTCGCGACGTGAGAAGTCACCTTGTTAGGGAGGAGTAGGGCCACTTCAAATGAGAACTGAAAGGCTTAGTTTTCTAGAAACATCAGGACGTGTCCATAGCCGTAATGGAAAAAAACCATGAGAACGGAACATGAGAAAAATGGTCTCTGTGTATTGTACGTGGGTTCGTTTACACGAAAAACGGGACAGTTCAAAGACATCGAGTTCTACTGGATTGCAGTAAACCAAGCGTGCATACAAGGAGGAAGTTCAAATGGTAAAACATACTATCATCTATGCGGAGTATCATTGATTAGCAGAAACATTAACCAAACAATTCTCATTCATGTGGGGGATTGTTAGATAATTTATATTATCGTTGATTTTATAAATTGTTTATTTGAATGAGGAATTGGGCTTTGAAATGCTATCGGGCTTCGGTTTGACCCAAGAATGGTCCAACTTCTAGAAGGCCCGAGAAGGTTGAACTTTGATTCAATTATGGAGTGGTTTGATGGAGTGGTTAAAACCACTCCTCAAACGTGTATGTCATCCAATATAAAAAATATTTTTTTTTTGTTACAATTTTTTTGCTATAAATAGTCATTAGGCCTAGGAAAAAAACACAAGAAAAAGAGAAGAAAAATAAAGAAAAAATACTAATTCTAAAAAAAAAAATTGTTTCTGCTATCGTTCTTGTTACGTCACAGTCGGTGTCATCTTTGCGCTAAACGAACGCCGAGTTTTTCGAAGTATCCTAAGACATAGACGCTCGTTAAAACCTCTAGCACATACGTGAGGGAGCGAATCTATTTTAAGGAAATTGTGTGCTACACAATCTTCGAATATATATTTTTCTTTTCCCGGCTAACAAGATATTAAGGAAAATATTAAAATATATTGATATTTTAACACTCCTTAATATTTTCCTTGATGATGCCTAAACGACTCTTAATACATTTGATTCTTCCTTTGGCAAGGACTTCTTCAAAATAGCATATTGATCATTGGAACAACAATGATCGAATTTCACCTTAACATCCTCTTTAGCTCGTCGAATAGCATGGAACTTGATTTCGACAGTTTCTACATTTGCACCGGCTTCATCGTGAACGGCAAGCTTTGGCTTCGGCGTGCTCTCGTCATTTTAGACTTCTTTAAGGGATTGAGAGCCAAATGTCGAATCTGAAAATTTCCATCCATCGCCCTCTCCTCCTTCATCGCATGTTCCCGTTCATCATGCTTCGTTACTTCTTTTAGCAAGGGAGTTTCCAACATAGCATACATACATTTTTTCATACACCATGGACGAGTCGAGAGGTGGGTCGTCTTCATCATGTGAAACATAGTTAACATCTTCACATATCTCGTTGAACTTGAAATAAAAGCTTATTCCCGTCATAACCATCTTTGCCAACATCACATTATTCGGATCATAGACAACACATGTGTTGTCTTTGAATAAAAGCGAGTATCCTCTTTCCATCATTCTTGAGACACTCAAAAGATTTTGAGTTAAATGAGGAACAAAAAGAACTTCGGGAATATACTTTGTACCTCGTTTTTGTTTTGACCGGTATCGATCCCTTCCCTTCGGCTTGAATGACCATGCCATTTCCTAGTCGAACCTTCCTCTTGATCGATTTGTCCAAGCTCACAAACGTCTTCTCATCTTTGCACATGTGGCTTGTACAACCACTATCAATGAGCCATCTTTGCTCACGTTTCTCCTCGGGCATCGCCATAATGTGCCATTCTTTAGACTCTTCTTGATCATCGGAGATGTTGGCTTGTTGTGGTTAAACGTTGCCTTGTTTTTTGAGCCGACAATTCCTTTCAAGATACCCCATTTTCTTACAGTAGTTGCACCGGATTGCGCTTTTTTCCTTGTACCAACAATCACTTTCGATGTGGTTGTTTCGAAAGCATATTTTGCACGATCGGGCCGGCTTTGCTTTGTATTTGAAATTTTGAGCACCTTGATCTTCATCATCCTTGTCTTCATCTTGGGTTGTACCATCTTTTACTTGTTGTTTTCCTTTGATCTTCACTTTAAAGGCTGGAAAAGCTCCTTCGGTGGCATCTTCTTCTCTCATGTTTGCTCGTTGCTCTTGAGTTTGAAGCTTGCTAATGAGCTCGGCAACGGATAGAGTCTTGAGGTCGCATGATTCTTCGATAGCCGAAATTTTGGCCTCAACTTTCGAAGGTAGACTTATCATCATCTTTTCCACCACCTTTGCATCGTTGAACTATTCTCTTGCCAACCTTATTTTGTTAACGTTGTCTAATAATTTGGAAGAATACTCTGTCACCGAGTCTCCATCCTTCATCTTCAACATTTCAAACTCTCTTTTTAATGTTAAGATCTTGATAATCTTCACTCGTTCGCTTCCTTCAAACTCTTCCTCCAACTTATCCCAAGCTTCTTTCGGATTTTCACAAGTTATGATTCTTGTGAAGATTGTATCGGAGAGAGCCGAGTGTAAACATGTGAGAGCTCTTGGTTTTTTGGCGACGTCTTCTTCGTGTTTCTTCATTTGTGCGATCGTCGGGTTTGCTCGTAAGGCCGGTGGTTCTTCATCACTTTCTACCACATTCCATAGGCATAGCGTTTAAAATAAGCCTTCATCTTGATCGCCCATATGTGATAGTCTTCGCCGCTGAAAACCGGAGGCCCCGTGCTGAGAGAGTAGCTCGCCATCTTCGTCGCTTTCTTCTACGTGTATTTTTTTACTCACAAGTCACAAGTCCCTCAACAATATAGCGCAGATACCATGTTGGAGTTAGAGAGGAACATTGATACTTGCATGTGAGCTTAATAGAAAATGGAACCACATAGAGACTCACGTAGGCCTTAAAGACATCATTTCTGTTCATTCATCTCATAACTTAATTCTTACCATACATAACATTCATAGTTGGTACATCCCTTGAATAGATAACATATTACTAAAGTTCCAACCATAAGCCATGCTTTTTCTATTCTAACACACAATAAGGCATGGTGATCAAGACATACCAAAAATATTCAACTTGGACCAAGCTTTACGCATTGCAAGGCATGGTCTACCTTAACTACATTAATCATTATAATAGATATTAAGGAAAATATTAAGATATATTAATATTTTAACACACTCATCATAGTCGCCTGAGAATTTGAAGACGATGGAATATTATGATCCACGTTAGTCCAATCATTCCCTTGTTGTAGTAACCCACCTTGGCTTTGCGCTACAATCGCCTCTGAAGAAGTAAAAGCGGGCGCGTTTCTACTCTGCTGGTGAAGATTATTGTTATTATTATTAGGACGCCGATGATGATGAGCTGCTTCTGCTACTAATCTGACGTTTTCTGGAAAGTTGAGCTTAGCTTTATTTCCACGAAAATGAAGGGCAGCCTCGTCGTAGGCTCGGGCAGCATCCTCCGCGGTATCGAACGTGCCCAGCCAAACCCGGCAGCTTTGTAAGGATCCCTTATCTCAGCAGCCCACTTTCCCCATGGCCTTTGCCTCACTCCTCTGTATCTTCTCGGCTGTGACGAAGATTGCGGTGGATTGGCCGCTGGTGAACAGTACGTATAAACTGATGAAGTCTCAGGCGATGCTATGATCGTTGGATTAGCAGAGGTTTCTTCTGCAGATTTCGTTGGAACAGTTATAATAGCTATTACAATAACATGAGATTTACTGCATGGTTTAATTTCGTTGTTTTTGCCCACCTGAGAGCGACGTTATTCCAACGTTGTAAGAGGAGATTCGAGCAACGTGGGCTCTGTCAGAAAACTGATGGGCGTCGATATCAAAGCTGCTGCTGATACTGTTATCATCATGGTCGCGGCGTCCTCTCTTTGCTGACGTGGAAGAACCGGCGGCGCCGCCAGCCACCACGTGAGCCAAAGCTGATACCATTACTGACATCTCATGCTCTCTGTTAATGAACCCTGGGAAAGTAGGCAGCAGAGCCAATGAAGACGACGACGATGATGGTGAGGTCCCATATTGATGATCCTCGAGGAGCAACTCATTATTGTTGCTTTCGACGCTCTTTCTACTGATTTTATGATCTCTTCGGTTCGCCACCTTGAAATCACACATGTAAGATACTTATAATCTCACGGTTACGTTATAAATCGATGTGTATAAACTTTAGTATGTGGTTTTGGAATTGTATACTGCTAGCTAGCCTTTTAGTTTTCGAACGGCATGGGCTTGAAAGTTGACAAAAAACAAGTCTTTCTAGCTGACCTGTATATGGCAATATAAGGCGGGGATTTGTATTCCCTTTTGTCTGTATGTGTCGACCGGACAGTGGAGAAAGAATATAATATGTAATATTTATATATATGTGTGTGTGTTTGTATTATATAACGATATAAGAATTTTTGCACTTCACTTCAATGGCTTCTTCCTCGTTGTCATTGGATTTGGTGGGCCCATCGTTTATTGCAGTTGACTATGTTATGCGTGAATACGGAGGAATGTCAGTGATTTGATTGAAATGGGATAATTGCCAATTTACATACTTTGACAATCATCAATTCGAAAACCAACACACGGACGTCGGAGCCGACATTTTGATACAACCGAGTCTGTAAGAACACCAATTACGATAAAAGAAAGAATATTTAAACAACGTCATATTATTCTTAACTTAATTTTAATTGGTCAAAGTTTGACTATTAAATTGCGGGAGGTGAGATGAGATGCATACATACTACCCTCGATGACGCAACGACGGTGTTGCCTGCCGTGCATTGACTTTGAGTCAAACTACTACACATCATCAAAGCGCGTGTCGCAGCAGTCAACGGATAAAACACAATTTGTCGTTGACCACTCTTTAATTAATAGGTATATCTTTTTTGGAAATGGTTGAAAATGCTGCAAAAGAAAGTCAACTGTATGTTTTAATCCACTGGCTAGGCAAGGCATGTCTAGGCGTTGGTCCAAACTAACTGTGGTGGTTGGTCTAAGCTTATCTTATCCTAGACCAAGTCTTGATTTTGTATAGCAAATCTCTACACTTATTTTTGTCAATCTTTTTCAGACATTAAAAAGTTACTATGATAAAAAAATCTACATCATATTACATGCATATCCCTCAATGTAGTCGGACATGAATGAGAACAACATACATGAAGCTGCGTCTAAAACTAGAGGCTCGAGTCGAGTGAGTCAATCTCCAAATAAGCATCTTATGTCTTGCTTCTTAAATCCTACGTACTTGTGCCTGATACTAAATATTACGTTACACCATTGGACATTTAGAAAGAACAAAGAAATGATCAAGTTAATCAATACCATATGACCAACGCAAAGCACAGTCATGAATCAATCTCCAAATAAGCATCTATGATCAGCTTACTTCACTCATAACAAGTAAGTGAAGCTGCGTCTAAAACTGGAGGCTCGAGTCGAGTGAGTTGGTGTGAAGTTAAGACCAAAAATCTCTTCTTTAACCTGCCTTGTCTCCACAAACCCAACCAATTTCCCGACGAGAAAGGCGCTGTCTGAAACGTGATCCATGTCCTCGGGCTTGGACCAAACTCGCCTGGAAAGCTGCACCCTTCTGAGTTTTGTGTTCAGACCGATGTTCCACTTCAGATAAAGGCACTCCCTTTCTTGCCCCGAGAGCTTCTTCCTCATCTGCTTGGTCAGCATTTGCCTCTCTTGACGAAGAGCCTTAGCGCTGTTGTCGTTGGGGAAAATCAAAACATGGAATACTTTTGCTGAAGGAGATTGATATTATAATATGTATGGCGAAGAAGAGTACCATTTATTTACTACCTTGCGTTCGCTGTTAGGAGCCTTCCATCCACGATCGTTTTACCGCCGTGAATCAGTTTGTTTCGTATGAAGTTCATCCTCCTCAGCTCGACCTCCAAGTATATAGCGTCGGAAGGATCGCCTTGGAAGAGAAGGAAGAAGTACGTTCTGTGCACTAATGAGGCATTGCATTCGTGCCACAGTTGAATGATCTCTCTTTGGAGCCTTTCGAACTTAACGGGCCAGCTCAAAGAATCTCCAAGTTCGTCTTGAATTGGATCCAATCCAACATCTTTGGCAATTTTCTTCGGCGATTCGTTGTCGCCATCCTCGGCCTGCATAACCATATATGTCGATAAGTTAGCCATTATTGCGTACATGTACTTATATAACAGGTACATGTGAAAAAGAAATGATAAAATAACTCACGTGGATCTTTACAACGACCTCCTTTTCGTCATTTTCTTGAGGCTGCTCAGCCTTCTCACCTCCTAACTCGGCTGCACTGCTGCTAATTATTACATCCTTGGCAGCATCAGCTTTCGAATCAGGGACGTCGATGCCAATATCAAGAGCATTTCCTTGGAAAGATTCTGAATCTTCTCTCGATAGGGTTTTTTTCTGACCTTTAGAAGCAATGCTCCATGGAGAAATTTTCTTTTCGAACCCTATAGGATCTCTTTCTGACCGAACGTTTTCTTCGGAATCTATTGTCTGAAACAACGATGAAGCTGAGTCGGTCATGATGCTTGCTCTGCAGCTCATACTTCTAGTCAGTTTTGAGCTTCTAGCACCATAAGAATCTTCGAGGAGATCGTAACTGAAGATAGGTTTTTGAACAGATGGCGTGCTGAGTAAGCACTTGGTGCAATATCCCATTTCGTTCTTACACGCTGGTGATGGGGATTCTTTGTCTCCTTCCAGCAATACAGAAGCCATTTCTTGGTCTGCAGTCCCAGAATCCTTTTTAACTTCGCCGCCAATTCTCAAATAGGATGAGCTGAATTCTTGATTTACTACTGCATTAGGTGATACTAATTCTACATTTTCCAGATTTTCAATTAGCCGATCAGATCTACAGTTTCCTTCACCGTACAAGCTATGAAATTCACCATACTGTTCGCAAGTTGTGTCTTCAGCCTCAATGCAGCGAACTTCTCTGCACAAATCATCTGAAGTTGCATTACTCTGTTTCTCAGCCTCATCCCAGTTATGATACGAATCACTCTCGCTGAGATTTGAACCGTTCACCAAGATTCTCGGAGGCATAGTATTGGAAACGAAATTCTCATCGTAATATTGAATTTTTGCGAACTGATCCTCAGAACTAGACCTACTTTTCCCATTAATATATGTTTCCAAGGACTGAGGATCTGCCAATGTAGATGTTTCCTTTTGTGGGATTCTAGACTGAGGATAGTTCCCTGTTCTCACCTATACGTAAAGTTCAAGAAAGAATCATATGTAAGAACAATAATCCAAATAATAAGATAGATATAGCATATAATATATAACATGATAAACTTTTACTGAATATATCACCGGAGTTATCGGGCTTGCATTATCTCCAAGTAGTTGTAATAGATCTCTAACTTGTGATTGAGTCACATCTCTTTGCAGCATAAGATCTTTATTCTTCTTCTCCAGCTATTATAGAGAAAATTGAAGCATGATAGATTTAGTGCATGTTTTTCAAGCAGTGTTCACAAATGCAGATAAGAAATTTCCTTTTTTCATGGCTGACCTCTTCGATTTGAAGATCTTTAACCCCAAGTATCGCAGAATAGTCGGATGGGACAGCAGAAATAGGTTGAGAACAGCTTCTCAACTCACTCTCTAATCTAGCAATCTCCCTCTGCATATACTTCACCAAAGCTTTATCAGACATTACAACGTTAACTTGAGCATTAGTCGTCACTTCTTTCGCACAGCTTGCGAAAAGAAGTGTGTTTCTCGACTGCTCGACGTGGCAACGGGCCGGGCTCATCGTGCAGATTATGGCCGTTCTAGCATTTCCTCCCAATGATGTTTGCAGAATTCGAGTCAGCTTAGAGTCTCTATAAGGAACATGTCCATTCCTTCCCTTGCTGCATATGATCATGAAAACAATAATATACGATTACTCATAAAGTTGCCAGTGTATAGATATGTATGTTTACCTCAGTTTTCGGATAACAGTTCCAAGAGTAAGTAAGCTACGATTTATGTGACAGCCTTCCTTTAATCTAGTACCAGCAGATAATGTCTGCGATGCTCGTTCACTTCCAGCGAGATCAACAAAATTCTGATCACACAAAATAAAACCAGCTTTCAGTTACAAGCAATGTGTAATAAGAAACATACAATTACGATAGATCAATCAAACTGTTTGTGTTTAGCTATCTCATATTACAAACCACGGTGGCGTTGAGAGTGCTGGCATTGTCCCGGGATAAAAGCTCGCGTGAAGAGCTTTCGATTGTCTGTGAAAATAAAACAGTAGCAGCATTGACAATTGTCAGGACAAGTATGTCATAAATATTCTATTTTCTGCTAGGAAACAATTTTAAAGAACAGATGTGATAGCAGATATACCAGTCTGATAATCTGATGAGATCTCGAGCTCGTTTCGTTGAGGGATGTCTCTCCAATTTGTCTTTGAGCTGCAAATATACGCAAAAAACTCAAGGACAAGATAATTACGTAAACGCTAATTCCAGTCAAATCAGCACTGTTAAGGCCACATCTTGACTATTGCATATGAAATCATTTCAGGGCTTATACTCTTCATGAATTAGAATGTAAATGGAGACAATAGCACCCAACCTTCACACACAGAAAGGAGCTGTAGTACATGATTCCAGTCCATTAAAGTCACCTCAGTGAGCCTCTCGACAATAGTTCCTCTCTGTCAAAACAAAAAAAAAAAGAAGAAAAAAAGAGACTCGATCAACAAGGTAATAGTAGAAGATGTCCAAATTGAAAAATACGAAA
Source organism: Craterostigma plantagineum (assembly GCA_027422505.1). Lineage (NCBI taxonomy): Eukaryota > Viridiplantae > Streptophyta > Magnoliopsida > Lamiales > Linderniaceae > Craterostigma > Craterostigma plantagineum. The sequence goes on along the minus strand of JAPQWV010000003.1, from coordinate 24,223,865 downwards.
GAAATAGATAACTTATTACCTCAGGATCATCTAAGAGTCTCAACGGCGTAATATCTGCACTGAGAAGGTCTCTCACAGACTCATTATAGATCTCCAAAGCAGAGAACCTCAAAACAAACTCTCTTTCGGGGTGCTGAAATTACACGCTTTTTTGATAATAAATCGAAAGCAAATCGTAGCAAACCGTGAATTAAACGATGTCCAGATTTACCTTCTGTATGTATTCGTATATGTCTGCTATTGCGTATTCGGTAACCCCGGTCATTGTGTACGTCTTACCGCTGCTTGTTTGCCCGTATGCGAAAACGCTCGCTGCAGAAACATAGTCAAGTTTTTTTTCTTTGCGTAGCAACGGTTTAACAGCTTAAAACACAACTGTAATAGTAAATAGCACTCACAGTTCACTCCATCAACAACTGATATAGCTACATCTTTGGCTGCTTTTTCATATACTTCTCTTGTAGAGCAACTACTACCGAATACTCTGTCTGCACAGAATTAGGGGGAAATGTCCGTACAAGTAATCATAAGCTGATTCTTTCCAAAATGTTCATTATCAACTCATGGACAATGTAGATCAATCAAGGAGAAAAAAAAAATAGAAAACAAGAAACCCAGAATGTAAGTATCACAGCAGGTCAGCGAGCCACACAACAACACATAAAAGTAATATCAAAGATTGACTTTTTCTTACCAAATGTATAGACAGTAGGATACATAGATCTTTCGGCAGAAGAAAGGCTAATGTTCTTGTAAACGACTGTGTCGTCATTGATGCAATCCCAATCTGAGAACTCATTCCTCATGATTTCCTTACTATCCAAAGGTCTTAGCCTCACCGACACGTAGATTTTCTCCTCATTGCTTCCCATCAGCTCCTCGCAGCTCTCCATTGTCCCCATCTTCACAACCTAAAACTTATTACTCTAACAAAAGCAGGATTATTATGACAAAGATCGGCCCTTTATGCTTTGGTTCTTTTATGTGAACACAATGTCACTTAAAAGGGTCCTAGGATTCATGTCAAGAACAAATATTTAGCTCGATATGAACACTAAAGATTGAAGACACGTAAAAAATAAGAAGTTGGAAGACTACAAAAATAAGGCTCAGAGAATGTGGTGCACCCAATGATGATCACCTGGGTAAACAGTCTCATGTGAGAGAGAGTCGAGGCAATAAATAAACTCCCAATCATAATGTTACACTGTGGTCACGCAATTTGTCCCGGTGTATTGAATGAGGGATACCTTTAAATTTCTTCAAATCTTTTTGTATATGGTCCAAACCCAACAATATACAGACTGTCAATCAATGTCTTAATTCTCATGAATGTTTCCAATAGTCAGGGATTCCAAAAGCTTTATTACATTATAATAATGGTGGATTAGGTTGATCATATTATATGGCATGCTTAAAATTCAAGACTTTTCATTAACAATAAAATAATTAAGTACTTGATGTGTTGCTTTCTTGAGATGTTAGGCTGTGATTGTTGTCAATAAAATGTCTTTTTCTTATATTAATTCTTACATTAAATTAACATAAGTGAATTTTCAACGTCTCTGGATTTGAAATTAGGGATCTTACACCTTTTTCAGGCTTTTGGTTCTTTTGAGTTTTGATCATTTTGTGTTGGCAAAGGTGGTTAAAGATGACCACTTTATTACATTGTAAGCAAAGCAGTGTACAATCTAATGGGTAATTAAAATAATGTTATCCGCGTAACATTTTACCAGAAAGTAATTAGTCAAAGTTCATATAATTATGGCATAGACGATATTTTTCTCATAAGGACATCATAGATTATCAGGACTAATGTCCTAAATTGGTGTTAAATAAAAAAAAAGGTTTATTCATCAACTCAATTATGTTTGATCTTCCACCTTGAGTTATGATAATTTATAGTGAAGGCTTAGAGTACAAAGCTTAGTCGTTGTGGCATAAATTGTTGATTCGAATCACATTATCACATGTATTTTATTGTTTAACTATTGCCACCGCCCAATGTATTTAAATTAAAAGATAGTGGACCTAAACGACAAGAACAAATTTAAACTAAAAAGTATTCAACGAACTGCACAAAACTCAAGAACAACTACGATCATGGCCCCTTTAACGACGACTATCTATCCTATCCTATAATCGTAATTTAATATTCGAACAAGGGTTTATCAAATGCTAATAAACAGTTGCCAACTGTCAGCATGGAATCGTTAACATGGTATGCCTAGACAAGTAACTTGTTAGATCAAACAATAAATGGCAAGTTTTACTCCTTCATTCTCAACTAAATATAGATGAACAATAACCGAATTTAGGTGGTACATTTAATGTTTTAACTGAAAAATTGAGCGAGATAAAAAGGAAGGGGGACAAAGATAAAACTGCACTAAAAAAAGGGAGTTTTACGTGGGGGACACATACATATTTTGACCAAAAATGTGATTACATCCCATGTGAAGTAATAATAGATCAAGAATATAGCTATACTGTTATCCAAGGACCATCACTTTGTCATCAATATGCAAAAGTGCAAAGAAATCATTGGTTTTTTTGTATTTTTCTGGGCTACTTACCTAGGCTACTCGGCCTTCCATACACATGTTCTACGGTATTACAATGGTAGACTTCTCTGCATTACAGTACGATTTGAACTTCTTGGTAATGAAATTATCAACATGTCCTTGTTTAAGGCGAGGCTTCATAACTATTTAGCTTAAGGTCGTCATTACAGCATTAAGAATGGTTAATAACTAATATTTACACAGGATATATGTCTCCGAGCCAAACAGAAACGAAGGAAGATACATATTTAGATACAAACATATGAACAACTTACAAATTTCCAAATTTAGCGAGCCCTGGAAATAAGGAAAGAAGATTAAAATCTCATCAAGAATCAAACAAACAACCGTATGTAGTATATGTGTATGTGCATTATACCTGAGACTCTCATGACTGGAACAGAGTCACAGTAGCAATATAACCATTCTTCATAACCTAAAGAAAGAATCATCGAATTATTCAGACCAATCAGACCGATGGAAGACAAATTAAAATAGTAGAAAATAGGGAATTTGATTCACCTCGAAGGCAACGTTTGGGTATCCATACACAAAAGTAGATCCGAAAGGATTGCTGCTCGACCCTTGAGTTTGAATCGCAGCTCGCCCGCAATCCCCGAGAATATCCTGCGTAGGAAAAAGACACATAAGAACACTCAACGCCAATTGGTGTTTGGATTCCTTTCTGTAATTGCAGAACTTACTGTGACTTGATCCCACTTTGTGCTAGGAGTGATAACGTACTTAGAGAAATCCACATCGCCAGATTCCTCCTCTGTCGTAGTAACACATTGCATACAAACACAAGTAAAAATCGCGCCCAGGAAAAAAGAAGGTATAATTTGCTCTCTCACATGATGTAGGAAAATAAGGAGGGGAGCTCACTCTCACAATTGTGTATCACAAAGTTGCACTTCATATATGAGTTGAAATCCACATGGCCAGGATAGTTTGTGTGCAAAACAAACTTCTTTATTTTATGAGTCTGGAAATTCAATTAAGAATGCATTGAGTCAGAATCAGCAATGAAAATTAAATTCTGCGAAGACACATATATTGCGTGTATAGAGAAGAAAGAGACGAGGGAGAGAGGAGAGAATGAGAGAGACCTGCCCATCAAATAAAATGTCAAAGCCATGGGAGAAATAATTGTAGAAGTAATCGCCACAGAGTGTAGTTCGAGGCTTAGGATCAGAAGCAGAATGGATCACCATTTGATCCACCTATAAACACCGTGGCAACAAAATATAGTAACACGATAATGAAGAATCGTGAACTAAATTAAAGCAGAAGAAATGAAATCCTTAACTAGGCAATACCTGTTTCTGATGAATGCCAGAAGGGCGTCCTAATTCAGTCCACACATCCTATTTACCAAATGAAGAGATGAAAGGTAAGTTCCGATTCCGCGCAACACAAATTTTTCGGTAGAAAAAAGTAATACCTGAGGTGATGCACCAAAAGGTATGTGTTGTCCCCCAACTGTGAACCACAATTTCTCCCCTAACTATATACCAAATTTGACAAAGTCAGGCCACCATATTATGATGATCTCAAAAGTTCTTAAATACAATTCATGTAGCACAAACGTGCAAAAAACCTAAATTGTAATATGACACAGAAGAAAAGTATGAGAGAAAAAAAAAGGGGGAAAGATAAAGGAAGGGATAATTGACCTTCACATGCACTTCTTCCATGTAAAGACTACCAGCTGGTAATGGAGGCACGCGCGCCTTATCCATCAGCTTTCCTACGCCGACCTTACTGTCTGTTGAACCATCATATATTGAGACACGGCAAGTAACTGGAGTTGTGCCATCTGGAAACTCCAAGGGCAACTCAGCTGTCATAACAAGAAAGACAAACCTCTGAAAACAATGCATCAGTGGATCTAAGGCATAGAACGGGCATCTTCAAAATAAAAGACACCTTCTCGGTTTTGGAAACCCTCTGCATACTGAGGTGGAATTGGAAAAGCAAAGGACAGTCCCTGAAAGAATTACAGCATCGAGGAGGCAGCGGAGTTAGAATGTAAGTAAAATACCTGAAATTACCCCCCGTAAAAATGCATTTCACGTACTGGATAAAATAGGGTGTATACGCCCCGCTCCTTGTCGTAGATTCCAGGATATGTTGGCCCAAAAAGAGCATATACGGCCACGAAAGTCGCAAGAGTTGACGGTCCTCTGGTATGAAAAAGGAGCTTCAGAGGGAAAATAAAATAGAAGACAAAGGAACACCACCTTATAGGCTGAGCACAGCAACTTACCCAATCAATGAAGTCGCATATCGCATTTGAAGGCGTTTCACATCAAATATTTCAATGAGACGCAGCCTCTGAAAGATTAGAGAAAAGAACAGAAAAAATGAGGGACAAGAACTTTCATTGATCAGTCTGCTTCTTCTACAATACATTAGAAGTTAATTTTGAAGAGCAAACGTCAGTTGATGCACCTGCGACCATGGATCAAATCTAAGATGAAATCCGTGATCAGGGAAGCTGATAATAATGTCAAGCCTGAGAGGCTCCTGTATAAAATCGATTATCATAAGTGGATGCACCAATCTGTTAAGTTACTCGACATGACATTTACACTCAATATCACATATTGTTTCCAATATCATAACAAACATGCCACGACACAAGAATAATATTTATTTTCAAATTCGAACTAACTGAAACATCTAATGGAATCTAAATCCTAGAACCGACAAAAAGCACAGAGAACATAGCTACACGTAAGAAAGCATCCATAAGAATTTGACAGTCAATAGGAAACAATTGACTGTCTGAAAAGCAGTACCCATAAAATACGGACTAACGAAACATTGGCGAACCGTATCATTAAACATTAACGATCACAGATGGTTTAATAAATGAGCCGAAAACTTGGCCAATACAATGGAAGAAAACAAACCTATAACGAAACGAACCCAAAAAAATCATAGAGCAAACAAAACAGTTTTAACCAAAATAAACTATGCCAAACCTCATCATGGTATTTGACTTGAACAACATCGAAGAGATTCGGCTGCTGCTCTATTTGCACAAAAGCATCCAATATCGGCATCCCTAAAAATCATCAAAGAAAGAGAAACGTCATAAACTACATCATATTCAACAGGCAGCTGCAAATAAGTCTCACTATTTGCACCGTCACTGAACTCGACCAAACTCTAAAAAAAAAAACTTAAACTTTCCATCATACTAACACAATTAGTATATGGGCTACAACGGTTGCGACAGTATGGTCAATGTCACCTAAAAACGAAGCTTTTACAACTCACAATCAAATAATTTTCCTACTAAAATTGAAGGAATTAGGGAAAATAAGACCGGACCCAGAGAAAACGGTCCGAGTCCAACCCCAGGGCGAAGATCGAGCACGATGGAGCCCATCGCAGTCCCCTCACACCTGCGCCTGCTTATCTGCATCTTCTTCCTTTTTCTTCTTCTAGCTATTGGAAATAATGTAAAGCAAAAATTCAAGCGGCAGTGAGTTCGATATTTTTATCCTATCTTGCTCTTATCTCAGTTGCATCACCGTGAAGATGACGCGGTCGGTTGCTTCCTTGAACAGATGTTGGGGAAATGTTAGAAGGAAAGGAAGAATATAAATGGAAAGATCTTTCTTCACCACCTCTTGCGCCAAGTATGTTGTAGTCTTTAAATTAACGGCTCGCCTTTTACCTTCTCTTACTATAATTAGTACGACATTAGATACGCTAGCGTATATTAAACGGACCTGCCCTGCTAAATTTTAAGATCCATTGCATTCAATCGCATTACTAGGGTTGTCAGTGGGGCGGGGATTCCCCGTCCCCGCGGGGATCCGCCACGAATAGGACGGGGAATCCCCGCTATTCTATCCCTGCGGGGCGGGAACGGGGGAATATTTTTCCCCGCGGATATCTCCGCCCCGTTCCCCGCCCCGTCCCCGAAAATAAAATAATAATTATTATATTCAATTAATATTTTTATAAGATAAATAATATGAAAATGTACTTTGAATAATATTAAAATAATATAAATATGATTAAAATATAGTTTAAATAATTTAATTAATATTAAAATATAGTTTAAATAATTTAATTAATATTAAAATATAGTTTAAATAATATTAAAATAATAAAAATTGAATTTTTTTTTAAAATATTGACGGGGCGGGGAATCCCCGTGGGGACGGGGATCCCCGCAGGGACGGGGACGGGGACGATTTCGTCCCCGTTTGCCTCGCGGGGCGGGGACGGGGATTAGATCCCCGCCCCGAACCCGCCCCGTTGACAACGACGCTACGCATTACGTTGAAGAAAAATCTGAAGAACTTTCGAAAAATATAAAATATTTTAACATTATATAGGGTGTTTGGTCTAGTGGTATGATTCTCGCTTCGGGTGCGAGAGGTCCCGAGTTCGATTCTCGGAACACCCCATTAATTTTGCGCCGACATAATTTAAAATGAAAATAATAAAAAAAGAAAATATTAAGTGCACCAGCCGGGAATCGAACCCGGGTCTGTACCGTGGCAGGGTACTATTCTACCACTAGACCACTGGTGCCAAATGGTATGTGTTTTGGCAGATAGCTACTTAACATAGTTTAATGCGACATGTTTAAGTTCCCCTAAACTTGCGAAGACTTTGTCGGGCCAGTCCATGGATTGGTGCTTCATTAAACTGATTTGTGCATAAACGCATTTGTCATAGCTGCTGTTTAGTACTAATATGTGTTCAGAAACTATACCTACGGGGGCGGCCCCGGAAATTTTCAAACATTTTAGTGCTATATGTGTCATATATCGATTTTTCATATATAAAGCTTTTCTTCTATGGCTTCCACATAAGAACATTTGGCATATTGGTTAGGGAAGTAAGTTAATGTAGTATAGGTTCATTTGACTCATCCAAATCTCCATATTAGTTTTTGGCTTTCAAATAATAATAAATAAAAGAATATTCGTGGGTTGGGCTGCCCAAATAAATACAAAATACTCTCTTGGCCGCCCAACGTAGGGTCATGTTCACAAAATTTTTAAAAATCAAACAAATCTACAAAAAATCTCGTAAGAAAATTCAAAATATAGTCAAATCAAATCCTAAGAATCGTTCACAATATCAAGCATAAATAAGGTCTCATCAGTCGAAACCAATATCCAAGCTGAATCATCTTCTGAAAATCAATAATAGGAGAATTCGTTTAAGGCTACGAGTAAGAATAAAAACAAAATATATGGTTTGATAGACATCATGAAATCTCATCTTCGTTGTTTTTCGCAATGAATATCGTGAAACAAGGTTTCGAAGTAAAATGGAGGATGATTTTCTCTTCGACGCATTAATGGTATATATTGAGAGAGGATATGCTAAAAAGTGTGACTGTTGAAGCTATTATTGAAGACTTACGAAAATTTGAAAGAACGTCCCATTCCTTTCAGTCAGACTGTTTTTTGTTATCTCTAGTCATTGTATTTCAAACTACTATATTTCTCGTCTCGTCAAGATAAATTTGTCTTTATACTTATTTTTCGCGCCCCCAGCATAAATTCCTGCATCCGCCCCTCTATACCCGCAAATCAGACCTTTGTGTTATATTACAGGCAGGCTAGCACTGTCTCGGCTCCCACACCACAACACAACAAACATAACACAGCCCAAAGCAAATTATTTCAACGAGCAGCAGTCTAGCAATACCAAAACTTTTTACGCTGAACAACCCCGTTACAGCTGACCCGAAGAAGGTCGAGGTTTTCCCTTACCAGCAGAGTTCAAGAACTGCGACACGAACAAGAGTCCCATGACTACTATGAGGCATCCCACGAGCGTGCTGAAGAACAAAGCTCCGGGCTGCCTCGTCTGAACGAAGCCGTAGACCCCATTCGAAGTCACGAGGATGATGTCCGTTAGCCCGTCGTTCGAGAAGTCTTCGCAGACCAATGCATGCGTGGGCGGAGCGGGCAGCTCTACGGTCGACAGTAAGCTTCCTCCCGGGGATAGCAGCACCGCTTCTTGGTCTCCGGCGGCGAGGATGACGTGGCGACTGTCGTGGGCCCGTAGCGGGAAGGGTTTCAGCGTGGGGACCACATTGGACTCTGACATCCCCGATGGAGATGGGAGGTTCGACCACGTTGCGCCTGTCATAATCTGCCAGTTCCACACGGCGTCGTGGCCGTGCAAGCCAGGAGAGTACGAAGTTACCTGAAAATTACAAGTTTCAATCAAACTGAAGGAAATAGGAGATGCCGTAGAAAAGGTTAAAGAATGCCGATGAAAATCTTCGATAGGAGCAAAATGGTGAAGAGGTATCATCATAGTAATACCTCGCCTCGATTTGTGAGGAAAATGACATCGCCGTGGCTGCCCTTTCGGTGCCTATGACCATCATCGCGTGGGATGAGAATTGGGGTCGCAACTTCCAATGAGCTTACGTCTGCATGTCGGCTGAAACTCCTGGACAATTCTCCGTGTTGGAATAAGTTAAAAGGAGCGTGATGGCATATGGACGCATTGAACAGCTGTTCCCGGACTGGCACTCCTGATGTTGCAACGGCCCAACAGGGACGGAGTACTTCCATGGATCCACTCACAACCGTCTGTTCAGCACCATTTGCTCCTACGACCTTCCAAAGTGTACAAACAAAGTACATAGTCCATAGGTTCCTTATCCAGCTTCTTACTCATGGAAGTTCAATAGAGGAACAGATAGTCAAGCACAGATATACTATACCTGAACATGATCAAGGACACCATCTCCATTAATATCAGCATGAAGACCGCCTTCTTGTAGATGTAACTGGATGGATACCAATAATCATGCACATTAAGACATAGTCTAAAAGGGGTAAATAGTAATATAAAATAGCAAACACGAACCTGATCAACTCCTACATATATCTTATGCTTCTAGAGTAAGCCTTAAACAACTGAGTCATATAACTAAGAGACGCCTTCAAGTTATATATCTCTGATCCATTTACCTTACAGAGGGTGCGACCAGTTGCCAAATGAACGGCCTCAATCCCTTCCTTTTCATGCGCTACGACGACATTAGGCACCCACCAGAGCTGAGTGTAATTTGAGATTGTGGGAAGATAAGGGGAAGGCTGCACAAAAGGAACATCTTAGTGACAAATAAAGGTAGGACTAGTAGGGTCAACTCGACCAAGTCATCATATCGTTGAGAAAATACAAGGGAGGCGACAGCATATGTGAATAATCATGGAAGCTCACCTTCTTTGTTTTTGCTGATTTTGCAATATTGACAGCTTTCTCAATAGCATTAGAAACTTTCTTTGTCACGTCTTTTCCAGGAACATTTTTCTCTTCAGGCTTGTGACCGGGGTAAACGGAAGATTTTCCAGGCATTTTCTTCAGTGTTTTTCTTTTGTGTCGCCTGAAATGTGACAGCTTCAGCATGGTATCTTCACGCCGGTCCTAATAGAGATACAAGGGTTTGTACCAAACATCAACTCTGCAACATAGACTTTATAACACATACATACCCAATGATGAGGCATGACTCCAAGAATCGATTCTCTGAATTCTCTGCATTCAAACTAGAGACCCAACATTTTAATCAACTAAACATGTAAAAGAAGTAGACACAGGAATGACAATAAATTAGCGTGTTCATTCATTCTTTGACTACTAATTCAATTTTCAGCTGATGCATCACATCAAGTGAGCATCTATGAGTTACATGGAAATAGGAAAATGTTACATTTTAAATGCTCTGTTGACCAGTTTGTCACCATACCTCTCCGGGACGACGAGCATTTAGTGCATGGACATCAAGCTTGTAATTGTGCTGCGGGATCAAGTGTGAAGCTTCAGAGGGTTGAGCTTGAGCATCAATATTCTGACATAAAAGGGTCAAAATCAGCTCCATGAAGCAATACAAATAAAAACATCATATGGGTGAGCTTCATGTAAAGGGTGCTCTACTGACACTACGCTGAGGAGAATGAAATAAAAAACAAACGAGTTGGTTTTCTTTCTCGAGTCAGTTTCCTCTAACAAGAGTAGGAAAAAGGGAATCCTTTTCAGCTGACAACCTCATTCTTTCTGGTCCACCGTAATTCACCACTTCGACCAGCAAATGCATACATTGCGAAATGCCGCAAGTCCGCTGCTCCAGCATCTTCGGATGGCTGAACAAACATTTGTTTAAAAACATGAGATTTCCCCACAATAATCAGATGACTGTCAATCGTATGGGCATAAAGAAAAATGTATCTGCTCTTACATCTTTCTCAGTGGCACTTCTTCTATGCTGTTCAGCATTTCTTTGCATCATGTCAATCTCCTCAAATGGATCTAGAAGCATCTGGAAAAATAGAACAAAACGAGATGTAGCACGCCAGGAATATGTTTGCCAAAAATTAGATGATGTCCTAAACTAGATGATGTGTACAGAATGCCAAATCTTCCGATAGATTAAGAATTTCATTCGATTTTCTGAAATAACGAGAGAAAAATGATAGATAAGCAGTCAACTCAAATAATGATAAGATCATGATGAAAAACATAAAAAATGGTAAAATAAAGTTATGTCAATGTAACAGAAAGCATACCACTGCTTATTCACACTGCACATAAGCCTGATAACAAGCTACTTACATGAGGCTGCATTTCCATTCTCCCGCCAATAATTATCAAGCCTGAATCTCCATGCCTTAATGTAAAATTACTAATTGTAATAGCAATCTCCCTATGATGAGCATTATGGGGAAAATCGTTCTGTAGAACAAGAAAAAGAAACAGAAGATGAAAAGAATCACCGAATGGGGATAACAGATGGATAGATAACGTTACAAATTGGAAATAACTGTCTACACCTGCAGATTTACATCCCAAAGCTTCTTGAGATTATGATCGAAGCACATCACTGACCAACCAGATGTAACGACAACTAACACCTGCTTGCGTGGTGCCTTATTATCATAATTCTTGTCTATAACTCCTGTAGCCATTGCAACAGCTCGCCTCCCTGTGGATATACGAAGTTTGTCGGGTAAGAGAGAGACCTCTCTCAGGACACGCGTCTCACTAAACCCTTCATCCACACGCCTCAAATGAGGTTCCAGTACCTAAGAAAAAGCTCGTTTTCAGACCACTAAGCTAAAATTACAGGTATTAAATGCCTAAATAAGGAACGGTAACAACATTCGTCAATCACGATAAGCCAGAAGCCATAAACTCTAGTCCGTCATCAGCTAAAGAACGCTGAAGCACATAAAAAGCAAACTTTTACCAGGATTTTCGCATCGTGAGTGGCTACGAAAACCTCTTTCCTGCCGTCTCCATTCAGATCTGCGACAATTGGAGGTGGAAGGCGATCGGCCTCGTACTTGATCGGATAATCATCCAAGAGATGGAACCACGCCTCTTTGAACGAAAAATCGCCCTCGTGCTGCATTTTCATCGATTAATTTAGAGTATCTGAGGTTTTGGATACGAATAAATTAGCTACCTGCAGTGAGAAGAAAATAGCAAAAGCAGAGAGCATTAGGATCGCCAAGTCTCGCTTTCTCATCTTCAGCTACTTATTTTCTTGGCCGCTTTAGCTTCAGCTCACGATTGTTGAAGCTTCAGTGATGTTTGCGTGCGCAAGCTGGGTGAGACTTGCGAGAGAGAGAGAGAGAGAGAGAGAGAGTCAAACTCAACCCGGCCCGATTCGTATCCGCTTTGCTTCGGTGCCCGCCTTAGAGCCCAAGAAACCCAACTTGAAGCCCACCCGCAACAGATGGGTGGGCCTTCGATGATGTGATTAACGAACTTCTTTACAAATAATTTGCAGTAATACGTCTTGAAATAGAGATTTGAAATGTTTGGGGGATCAAAAAGAAAATACGGGATATTACTCCCTTGGGTTGCAAATCGCAAACTTCTAAAAAGGTACACCGTCGAGATTCTAACAGCGAGCTTGTTCCAAGCTGATCCCGTCGTTGATTTCCATCATTAAGGTAAGTCTCCTTTCCTAATCAGACTTCGAATCTAGACGAAGATTATGGCTTTTATCGCATCGATTGTTCGTTCTAGTGCTTGCCATTGACTGCGAATGCTCGTGAGTCGTCGATTTGATTATCAGCTCATCTCGTTTAAGTTATTCGTTTATAGATCGATAATATTTATGTTTTCCCGGGAAAAAAATCATGGATCGATTTCAATTTTCTGCTCGGCTGTAGAATGGGATCAAATGAACGCTCGGAGGAGCACAGTTTGATGATAGAAGGGGGCCAAGTTGAGTCTGCGCAAATTGATCCAAAAAGAAGCCGATTTCCATATTGCATTGTGTGGTCTCCCCTCCCTGTGATATCATGGTTTTGCCCTTGCATCGGACACATTGGGATTTGCCGAGAGGACGGAGTTATCTTAGATTTTGCTGGACCGAACTTTGTCTGCGTCGATAACTTTACCTTCGGCGAACCTACTCGTTACCTACAGCTGACCAGAGAGCAGGTTAGTAGGGCTTTTTCCTCCGCATCGATCTTAATCATTCACAGCTCATTATGTGTGTTCTCATGAGAAGAAATTTACCAGATGAACTATTGCTTTAATCAACTTGAAACGTTGATTTGTGCTATTTTGAGTCCTCTTTGTGCAGTGCTGTGCGTTTCTCGATTCAGCTGCTGCAGATGAACAAGAGTCTGAGCCAACGCAAAATGGAGAGATGGGAAGCATCGTGAGATGGGACGATGCGTTAAGGAAAGCCACGCAAGAGTACCAACACAGGACGTACAACATACTCACTTGCAACTGCCATTCCTTCGTCTCCAATTGTTTAAACAGGCTCAAGTTCCAGGCTCGTGATTGGAACGTAGTTAACTTGGCCGTTCTGATGCTCGTAAGGGGAAGGTTTGTTAGTAAGTTAGCCGTAGCCAAGACGTTGGTGCCATTCGTGGTGGTATTCTTAGTGGGCCTTGCCCTCGGTGGAGATACGTTCCTCGCATATCTTGCCGTCTTGGTTTTTGCCCTTGTTGGGTGGTTTTTGATCGGTAGCTACTGTTTTAAGAAGCTGATCCATGTGTAGAGTTTGTACTGATTTTTTATTGCCATTTTGTTGCATTGTTAACTGTAAGAAGAAGATGATGCTGTTGTCTTGTCTGTCTGTGTATCTAATTTCAATCTCTGATTTATACATTTTATTTTGTCCTATATTGTTTGAGCGATTGGCCCAATTAACTTTCGCTTGGCCCATTTACTTAAAATCCAGTGAACAGTTTAGTCCAAACGTCGTCGTTTCGCTCGAGCTCTTCCCTTTGCCTTCCGCTCTCCGTCTCTGTTGGGCGGCGACTCTATTTTTCTTCACTGAACTGAAACATCAACAATGAGTTCGGCGATTATCCGATCCGTGTCTAGAATCCTCATACCCGCTTCCAAGTCCTTCTCCTCCACTACCTCCGCCGCTCGTCTGCCGGAGCTCCGCCGCATCGTCGATCCAATCCGTCGCTTGCCGGCGTGGATGCCGCCGTGCTCTGCCTCCTTACACAGCCTCACCGATACCAGATACCCTAAGCGTAGGCCCAGCGACAAGCCCCGCCGTAAAAGAGCAAGCTTGAGACCACCAGGTTGGTCTTAAAGAGGATGGTAGTTCCTTTATTTTCTATCTGACTTCGATTTTGTGATTTGATTCATTTGTCAGGTCCCTACTCATGGATTAAGTGTAAGGAGGGTGAGCCTATACAGCCTAACCAGCCGAATGAGGGAAGTGTTAAGCGAAGGAATGAGAAGAAGAGGATCAAACTGCGTCGTGCGTTTACTATTGTACTCATCTATCTCTTTCACCACTATATGTGTGTAGTGGGTTCTATTATTTTGGGGTTGCTATGGAGCATTAAGAGATGTGATGTCGAATTAGCATCGGTTTTGAAGGTCAATGGAAACCTGTAATTCAGATTGGAATTGTTTGAACCTCATCTGACCAAGCGCTAATCTTACAGATAGTATTCTTCATTGTTTTTACTATGCAAAAGACGCATGTTTTTAATGGAAATTTTTGCTGAATCCAGCTAATCTAGACAGAGGGTTTTATTATCAGCTCAATTTAAGGAGAAACATCAATTTCTTATTCCTGCTGGGATCGTATTGAAGGAGGAGACAATGCACTAGCACTTGAATGTGATCAAAGCGTATATATTGAAACAAGCTCCATGAGCAACGATTATGGAAGCTTGCATAGTTGAGTGAAATCAAATGATGAATCCGGAGAGGAATTTTCGTTTAAAATTGTGATTTTCATTGTTGATGTAGTCCGAAAAGAGAAAGCGCATAGCTCAGATGCAAGAGGCGAAGAGGAAAAAGATTATGAAAAGAGTGGAGAGGAAGATAGCTGCGGTTGCAAGAGAGAAGGCGTGGCAAGAAAGATTGGTTGAGCTGAAACGGATCGAAGAGGAGAAGAAGAAGAAGAATAAAGCATCCGCTACTGCGTTCTAGTTGATTTTTTTTTTTCATTTCTTATATCTATGATTTGCATATATGCAAGCTTTGACGTTTGCAGAATAAGATTGAAATGTCTGTCATGAAATGATGTTGGTAGTGGCTGTTCTAAAGAAAGAGATTGATAAACTCTTAAAGAAATGACTCAAGAATTTAATTTTCTGCAGTTTATCCTCATTTCTCCCTTGTAGATCCCATCAAAAGGCGAAATCATTCCCATATGAACCATTGATTGGTGGAAGAAAGTTAACTGTTTTAAGCATAAATTTCGAGACTGTCGCCTCCACGAGCCGAGCTTCTGTTAGGGTTCGATGTCTTCTCTTCTTCTGATTGAGTTAAAATAAGCTTCTAGAGCTATATTCCAACAGAATTGTGCATTCATATCAAAGTAAGCCCATTGAAAGATAAAAAAAACAGGCGGCTACCACCTCAGTAACTCTAGTCTTATTTTAAGTAGTAATTTCATAATAATATATGCAGCTAAGTTTCAATAGTTTTCTCTTTGATCTTCTCCAGCATATGTCGTCCTTCCTTCTTCGCATTACCACCATGGCGGCCACCTGGCACGTAGCTTCTCTTTGATATTCTTAAGTCTTAACCTTCATGCCCTACTTATTTCTCCTACCGCCTTGTTGTCCATCGTCTTCGGACAAGTAATCGTAAGAACAACAAACAAGTTAATGATCATCATCATATTCATACATAGTACACACGTGCAAATTAATGAGTCTTTGATCGTTTATTGAAGATAATTTCATGAAATATTTTTGTTTTATTACTTGGGGAGCTGTGCCAGAGCGAAGATGCTGGGCCACCCACGATTGATAGTTACCTCTCCTAGCGGTGGTTTCATGACCAAGGCCGGCGATGGTGTCATGTTGACCGCAGTGTTTGATCCCCACGCTGCTTGCTGATGAGGAATAGGGTTTCCGTACTCATCTTCCAGTTCCACCGTACTTTGAGCCATTTCTTTTCTTTGTTTAGGTGTTGTAATAACAACACAACACAGTTGACGCAGAATAGAGATCAAGTGGTATGTATATGATAGACGTACGATTATCAAATGTAGCGTCGATGCAAAATGGAAAACGTCAAGGTGGTGGTTTATATATATAGTAATATATAGATCGAGAGAGTCGAAGGTATTACTTTACTTGACTTGTTGGGGGAGGACACGTTTCAATTGCATTGATTTCAGCTATGGTAAGGGAAAGCCACGTACGTACTACTACTATTATACAAGAGAATTGCTTTCACTATTTTATTTCGGGTGGAGAGGAGGAGTTGGGCTGGCATGAGAAACAATGATCAGTCTGTTTAGCCAAGGAGACTGCCTGGGGACAAAACTCTGAGATCTCCCATTGTGAAAAGTCCCCTCGTAGATTGTAATGACGCAGGCAAGTCATCCTTGGCTAGCAAACATGAAATACATTGTCTTCATGTAAGACCTATCCCCTCGAATTCCAATGCAAGAGACTAGAGAGCTCTCTAATGTCTTGGGCTGATGACTTCAATGTGTGGCGATCTATTTATAGTGCAAAGCAAGCCCCCATCATGGAATCAGATTCTTGATCTCATGTTGTGTGTTTTCACAGTGAGCAATCTTTCTTTCCAGATAGTAAATGAGAGAAGAGATTTGCGCAAAATTCGACAGACAAACGCATGCATGCAGCTCAACAAGTCTAAAGGACAGGAATATAGCAAGAACATGTTCCTTCAAAAAGATGGTGGACAAAGAATTTTATTTGAAATTTAGTCAACAGGCCAGGTTAGGTTTACTATATAAGCCGTATAAACATGATAGCATGCCATACAGCTCGCATCTCGCAGAAATCGCAATATTCTTTTTAATAATAATATATCGACGCATTCCTTGACTTCTCATGAAAAAAAAAAAACAGATATATCTTTGAATTTGTAAAAAGCTCTGTGAAAGAGAATATAAAGGCAAAGGCTTTTCATTCTTCAACACCCACTCAAAATTCTGATAAACGTGTCGAGATAATGTACACATCCAAATGTATCCGCGCATCAGTTCTTTTACCAATTCTTTCCCTTTACAGAAACTATATCACCACTTTGATTACTAAAAACTGCTCGGAGAAAAAGCAACGGAACTGCTTGTAAGCTATAGGGCTCTAGTCTTACCTCTTAATTAGATTTTCGTTTGCTTTTATCTCCTCATGGATGATAAGAACAAACCGTCTAATGATGCACAGGACGGTGGATAGAGACTGTTTGCCAGCCCCAAACCTCGAATTAATTCTTGTATTTGAGATGAAAACATGTAAATTTCATCGGCCTGCTTCTTTCTCACCCATTCTTCAGAAGTCCTGAGTAGATAAGAGTAAGAGGTTTCCATGTTTTGAGTGTACGAAGATTGATGAGATAATAACAAAAGTATATAGGAAGGTGAACATTCAGAAAGACATAAGACATTTAAGGGATTCTAGTGTTATGGGAACTTACTCAAGATCGAAGTTTGGACGTTGTTTAGAGGAAGCAAATAGCACTTTAACACTGGGCTGCATCAGCAGTTTTGCATGACGGTCAATAGGGTTCAAGCTTCCACCACAGTACCACAAACTGGGATTAAGGAGAACAATTTGCAACTCGGGAGATTTAGTGTGTATATCCTTTATGACCGCCCGGAAAGACAATTCATCTTCTGCATTCTCTAATAATTGACTTGCAAACATTCGCTCTAAAGTGTAATCTCTGTTTCAGAAAATCATAGATAATCAAGTTGAACGCATCATATGTTGAATTGCCGAACAACGAGACAAAAAATGTTTCACGTCAGACGGCCGTACCTTAATACATCATTGGATTCACTGGAAGACGAGCATGTCGAAATACTGTATTTGAACAAACGAACCCCACCGTCTATCGGCTTCCGATCATCAAAACAAGGATACGATCCAACAAGATATGAGCATTTTGGGCACAAATAGCTCACCCACTCAATACCTTTGGAAAGGCCTGAGGATCTAACCATGAAACCGTTACCAAGGTAACCATCCACAAATACTTTTTGATTTTCATGAAGGGTAAAATTTTCTCTGGTGGTTTGTAGTTTTGAAGAGGCCTGGAACACATCATGGGTACAAATTCCAGCATGGCAATCGCCTACATCACCTTTTTTGTTCGGCAACTCTTCGCTTTCTTCAATGTTCAATTCAGAAAAGGCACTCAATAAACTATCATCACCAGCAATACTTGCAGAAGTTTCAGTCTCTGTTCTTGATGTCATGGCATTATCAGCACATGAGGATTTTAAGATCCCATCAGTACCTAGAAGCCTCTCATTATGATTCCCACTACAGCTTGCTAGGTTCTGATTACCAGTCTCGTCTAGTGGACCTCTATCCGTACAATGATCATAGGATGTATTTAAATCACGTTCAAAAGTTCGGATGGCCTTGACATCAGGAAATTCACGTCCCAGAAGATCATTCTTGTGCAAAAGGACAGATGCTTTAGTCAAGAAGCAAATACCTGGAGCACAAGCATATGAATTCACATACTCAGCAACCAGCTTCTCACTTGCACCTCCGAACGAGCAACAGCAGTTCCCAAACCAATTATCCGCAACATCTCGCCAGTTTACCGACGGCATTTCGTCGAAACACCTGTACCATTGCCCAAAGCCCGAACTTTTAAGGTCTTACAGAGCATAAAATACAAGCGCCAAGAAGAATTTACTGGCTCTATACCAATATTAAACAAATTTGAAAAAAAAAAATAAATCGTCGACCTTGATTGGGTCACAGAAGTCTACATGCTACTAACATAACCACAAAGAAAAGATGAAATGACAACATTGAGTCTGCAAAAGCAAAAATACAAACACCTGATACCCTTTGTCAACTTCGTAGAGCAATTCCGGCAGTAGAAGTGCACCTCCTTCATACAAGCCAATTTCTTCAAATCTAAAAAAAGTTAAACGCGTGCTCAATTTAAGCGACATCAAACTGATTACGCAAAAGGAAATGAAAAGCTCATGCATGGCAAAATCATACGCAACACTGCAACTTAAACCCCCAAACCACCTGCTCCAAAAGACTCAAAACTGTACAAGCAAGGGACATAAAGTTCAACTTTTTTAACAAAATCAACACTTAAAACAAAACTAAAAATGACTAATTATATACGCACCATAATCCACGGAAAGCTGACTGATCTCACCACCGCCATCTTGACCCTCAAAATCAACCTCCGAGCTAAAATCCAAAACAAGTGGGTGGTCAACAGGAAGCAACAAAACGAGTTTGACATCGATATGATCATCCAATGCCCTGAAACTGAGAGGAGCTTCTGGGTCCACCAAAACACCAGGAATCGGAATATGAACCGTTGTCTCTCTCTGTGCGTCTTCGTTCTCCAGAAAAGACGCCGTAAGCAGAGACTGCCGTAAAGTAACCTTGAGGTCTCTGCATTGCGTGGAAGGATCAGTGTTTCGCCTGAACAAGAGTAATCGAAGTGTCGGCATGTGCGATTGAGCTTCCCACGTGAACCGCCATAAATTAGGGTTTTGTACGGCGGCGATCGGGGGTTCAGCCGGCGAAGCAGGTGGCGACATCTTGGGCTGCTTGAAGATTTTGGCGGGGTATTGTTTACGTTATGAGGTAATAGAGAAAAGTGCATTGGGCCTTTTTAATATAAACATGGAAAAGCCCATTTTAATGGCCTTAGAACTAAATGCCCGTTCGCTTTCAACTTGCGGTTGATCTCTAAATAATACAATTATAAAATATTGAGATGTCACAAAAAATAATATAGTAATAATAAGAATAATGAGTACGTGAATGTCAGGGCCGGCTTTTGGGTAAAGCAAGTGAAGCAAGGGCTTTAGTTGCGTAACATTAATACCCCCGAAATTTTGAGGGCCCCCGATTTAGATATATTATGTAAATAAAATATAGCTGGTTAAAGAAGTTCAAAATTTAACATTAATATCCAAGTTTCACATGTTTTTTCACTGCTTCAAGTGATTGTTATGACAAAAATAAGTAGTAATGAAAACTCAACGATATATTTTATTAGAAAGGAATGAGTAAACGGTGCCACTCACTATTAGTGCTCAAAATTTTAAGTGTTTTGTTTTGTTCTTAAACTTTGCCCAAATATTTTCATTTTTTGTTTCTTTGGGGTCAAAAGAATTAAAGAACCGTGTTGCAAAGTTCGAAAAGCAAAAGGCCGCATTCGAATTTTGAGCGCCAATACTTAGAAGTAATAGTGATAGGTTGGTGTGGAAAAGTTTGTCAATATACAATATTTAATTGCGTAAAAGGGCCTCATATTTGAAATTGCTTTAGGCCCCGTATTACGATGAGCCGGCCCTGGTGAATGTGAAACATTTCTATTTAAATTAATATTTATTTTTTTATAGTGTCCATCGCCATCCAGAAAATGACAGCAACATTAAATATAACAATATACAATGAGAGCTCGATCATTGAATTAGTTCATTAAAAACTTTAGTGACTTAACTTATATGTCACTTTTAACGGTACAAAACCGAGAAAATAATAAAATAATGAAATAAATTTTTGTTTTAAAAGGTATTATTGACAAATGATGATGTATTAGTCCAAAAAAGGGTCATCAATTTGTCACTTGCGTTATATGTTACCGAATCCTTTTTATATTTAGTGATAAATTGTTTTCAAGATGCCCGAAAGTCGCCTTCTCTTTAAATTATATAAAAAAAAGGTCGAACTCCCCCAGAGAAGCCCGCCATCCACAAATAATATCGTGGTTAGGTTTTCTTGTCAAGCTAAAATGAGTTTATTTGTCAGTTACAATAAATTAATCTTAAATCTATAGTAGGAAATACAAATTGGCAATGCAAAATGGCATACATACGCCTATTGGAAGTCGAGAAAGGGCAGTTTGTTGTTTCCATTAGTGGGAATATCTTCACTTTTTGTCTTTATATAGTAATACATTAATATTAAATAAGAATTATCCATCTTCAATCACATATAAAGCAACATTTATATCTTTATTTTGTGATGGATATGATAACCAACCCATTTTATTGTTTGTATTATATCACAAAAACATATGCATTTAGCGACCATTAGACATATTTGCATTGATGGACCTTACAGAATTTTTTTTGAAAAAAGAAACGATCTTTATCAAATCACATTCACATACACATCAAGACATGAATACATCATCAGAAGAAAAGAAACCATGATCATATTATTTGGCTGATCCCCCATGCAATTTAGTCCAATCTGAGCTCAAGAAATCCTCGCAATAATAATGATTCTCTCCAATGAAACCATAAAAATCACCACCATACTCATCATCATCATCAATCTGACGATGACGATCATCATACCTAAAAGTAGTAGGCTCATCAGAAACGTTATTATTCGAGCTCATGTAGTTTCCAATAACATCGGTAAGAGACTGAAGCCTTTGGTTCAGTTCAGACATCTGAGCCCTTAGAAATGTATTCTCGGACTCAACTTTCTGATGCATATGCCTGAAGAAGTTGGCATTCGTAAGGATCTGATGATTCTCAGCCCTCAGATTAGCCACGTGGGCCATCAGATCATCCAAGTGCTTCTGCTTTCTCATCCTTGATCTTCTCGCTGATTCGCGATTTGAGATCGTCCTCTTCCTCTTCTTTATTACGTCCAAGATTGGGATTATTATTTGCTGTTCGAGTTGTTTAAGCGAGCTTGACCTTGATGATGAAGAGTTTGTACCTGTACTAGGAGGAGAAGAAGAAGACATGTGTAATAACATAATCTTAATTAGAGTATATGCTATATATATATGACTAATAATTTCTTGATGAGCTAAAGTGAGAGATGTTGTTTATGAGAATGTTAGGCCGATTTGATCCAACCTTGTACTGATTCAAAGGATTAGTATTACCTGTAACGATGAATTACGGAAGCAATAACGAAGTAATACCGATATACGAATTGCAGAGTTGGAACGAGAGCGCGCGTGTTCTTCAGAAAAGTCGTCAACTCTATTAATGAATCAGCAACCCTAAACGATGTATCGTTTAGGGTATTTATACATAAGCCCTAATGGGCTAACTGGGCCCAATCTGACTAATATACCCACAAGTCGGGTATATTTACAATTAAGTCCTAGGGCGTAATTAAATTACAGAACATAGACTAATAATTAAATGAACACAATTAAAATATTATCTAACAATCTCCCCCTTTGTGTTCATTTCACGTAGTAGCGCGGTCTTCTGTTCTGTAGAAGGATTTTCTCAGATTGAGAACGTACTCGAACTGTCTGATGCTTCGGCGAAGGCATAATCTATTCTGAATTTCTTCAATAGCAATATTGCTTAGGCTGACGATTTCATCTCGGAACTGCTCGAGGCCTAAGCTTTCAAGGTCACCTTTTGAAGAGTCAGAATATCTTCTAACTTTACTTCTCAGTTTCTCGACAATGATCCTGAGAGTCCCGTCGCAGTACTTCTCAACTTCTGAGAGAAACATGACCCTCTTTAGTCCATTCTTGCTGTAGACTACGGAGAGTTCAGGTTCTTTGAAGATGAAGCCATTTGGGTATGGTTTGAGTTCCTCCTCCATGCCGGCGAAGTTTGGTCTTGTGAGGTTTACCTTCCTAGCATTATTCTCTATGGCTATCTGGAAGTCATGCCCTGTGTAGAAGGTAATGTCCCTTAGCATGTGTCTTTTGATGGCTTCATATCCCAGCTTGTATCGAAATTCTCGTAGGATGAATTTCCTGTAGAGTCTTGAAAGCTTGTATACTTCGCTGGGATCAACATACTGCAAATTGCCTTCGGTGATCACGTCTTCTGAGCCATCCAGCCGTAGTACTTTGTAGACTGGGTACTTTAGGTTTCTTCCCATTTCCTGGACGGTGACATCCACTATATCCTTGATCGGTGCCTTCGCTCTCATTCTCTTTTTGTCTGCATCCGTGACCCTCGATCCGCCTTTCGTCGTCCATTTGTATAGGAAATGGTAGGCCAGCTTTTTGGATCCTTCAATATGTGATAGGCCTCTCAGCTCCATTTCATTGTATGGCCGAATTTGACCACGTTCTCGCCAGATTCTGCTTCTGAGTTCCTCTTGAAATGGTGTTGTGATCTTGTTCCAGGGAGTCTCAGATGCTTCTGACGTTTCTTCGTAGTCTTCTCCATTTCTGATCTCGTCTGGCGCCATTCTGAGGCTTGCTTCAACCGCCGCCCAGATCAGTCCACTAACATTGTCCAGTCTCGCTTGAATGTCATCTCCTGTTGGATGATCGCTGTGGCTTTGAGATCCCCATCCCTGATCGATATACTCGTTGAGCTCAGTCAGGGGATCAGGGATGCTCATGTCTACGACTGGAGGCAGTGGCTCGTCGATTTCCTGTGGGGGTGGGTCTGGTCTGAAGTCGGATGGTAATGAGGGTAGGCTGGTTAGATGGGAGAAGGTAATAGGTTGGGAATTTGGGGATTCTGGATTTGGGGATTCTGGTTGAGTTTGGGTTGAGGTTGAGGATTCTGTATGGGTGGTGGCTGCCTCGACCGGGGTAGGATTTGGGGTCGTGGAGGTTTCTGGTTGAGTTTGGGTTGAGGTTGAGGGTCCTGTATGGGTAGTGGCTGCCTCGACCCGCTGTCGCTTTTCCTCCCCCTCAGGACGACCGTCGCCATCGGGGTCGTCATGTCGACGTTTGTGTGTGGGCGGGTCGTAGTGGCAGTGGTAAGGTAGTTGGAGACGGTGAAGGAGCTCCGTATCTTCATCATCGAGGTGGTCGGCCTCGCTGAGGAGTCGGGCAAGTAGATTCTGTCGAAGCTCCTTAATGGTGGGGGTAGGTGTAGAGGTAAGTGATGGTGTTTGGTGGGTTGAGGAGGATGGTGTTGCCCCGACTTTTTGTAGGATGGATGCCTCCATTTGCTTCATTTCTTCTCGTATAATGGCGAGGCTCCGTTCAAGGCTCTGGTCGAGGTGGGCTTGGGTGATGAAGGGTGAAAATAACTCAACAGAGCCACGAAGGCGTTCTGTTGTCACGACTTCAGAGTAAACTCCTGTGTCGCGGCCCACATTCACTAAGAAGTGTGTGGGACTTGAGGAACCGGGGCCACTTAGGCTCACCGTTGGCATCGTCGATAAGGCAAGCTCATCAAGATGGCCTGATGGCACGGGGGTAATGATGTTGCCCATGTCAGGTCTTCCGTCCGATCGTCGAGTATCATCAGTAGATGACGTCTCTACGGACGTTCTGGACTGATCACTAAGAATAGTCGATAAAGGTGTATGTGTCCTAGCAAAATCGAAAAAATTTGGGAAAGTGGACACTAGACTCGATGTGAGGGAAGAAGGAACAGCGACGTGGGGCTGGGAGTCGCTGATTTGTATATCACTTGCCTCCGAGTGAGGCAAGGATGACTGAGATGGTTCCCCGTGAGATGTTGAGACATCAACCTGTTGGGAGGTTGATGAATGGGAAGGGCTGGGTTGTGCATGCGCCGTTGAACCAGATGCGGCGGCTTCTACTCGGGAGCTGATTAAATCAGCTCCTGTTCCTAGGGGTTCGGTTCCGGAAGTTATAGTGAGGAGGGGAGGTGCGAAGTCGACGGACACCGGAGGAGGCGGTCGTCGGTCGTGTTTTCTCTTTGTTCGTACTTCGCGTTGTCGCTCAGGACCCTGTCTCACACTCGGGCTGGCCCCGGGGTTGGATACGGTGGGGTTTGACTGTATCGTAGGGGCAGGAAGGTTCTGTGACTGCCTGTATTTGATCACCTCGGCATCCGTAGGATCAGCGAGGTCCAGGAGGTGTCTTGGGATAGGCATGCCTTGGAGTGTCGATCCTTCCTTTGATTTCTTCAGATAATTGAACTTGGGGACTCCTAGGGACTCTGACGCTGGACGACGAGTGATCTCCGGGTGGATTTCCATGTAGTGATAAATCAGGACTTGGAACCATCGGAGATATGGAAGGCCCTTTCTCTTGGACGTTTTGAGGTGATCCCTGGTATAGATCTGGTCCACGATTTCTTGCATGAATAGGGCAGCGTAGTCGTAGCGTTTCCCGAAGATGACCCCGTAGAAGAGGGTGAGAATGCTGAGATTGCAACGATCGTAGCCGGTGTGTTTCGGTGATAGGCACTTGTTGATCAGCATGAATAGGGCGTTCCATGGAGCAGGTATTTTGTTGAAGGAGAGTGCTGAGACTTGTGTAAGAGGTGGGGAGCAGCCTATTTCCAGCATTCCATTTAGGATCTCTTGAACCGTGGGAGGTTGATCGAGCTCATCGAAGGTGGGCAGTTGTAGAATCGTCCTCAGAAGTTCTTTGTTAAGAATAACTGAAGTGTTCTCAATCTGACTTTGGAAAATGATCTCCTCGATGTCTGGAACTTGGTCCATGAGTCCCCAGAATTGTTGTAGGTAGACTTGGGGGACGCTCGCCGTGAGAGTGAAGGCAGGGAGTAGAAAATGGTTCTTCAGAATGGCGATTATGACCATGTCCGAGCATCTGAAGGCCGTTGTGTCCAATTGGTAATTGTTCCTCAGTGGCTCGATCCATTTGGAGACTGGGTAGATCGTATCACGGTTTGGAATCTCCATAATCTGAAAAATATCATAAGGTCATTAGACATCGAATATTCCATCGTTGCCCTCGCTCGCTGTACTTCTTTTTCTTTCTAAATTTCTCTCTTTTTTTTTTTTTTTTTTCCTTTTTTTTTTTTTTTTGTTTCGTTTTCCCTTTTTTTTTTTTTTAATATATATATAGGTATATAGATATATGTATATATGTAGAAGTAGATAATATGTAAAGATAAGTAGATAGTATGTAATAAAAGGTAGATATATATATAACTTGGCAAAATTTTCGTTAAGTAAAAAAAGTGGGCCAAGTCGGGATTTAAAGAAATGAGAAGCCCAATTGAACAATGTCGGCACGGCCCAGTTTGAAAGATGTCGACACGCCTTGATTTGGAAAATGTCGAGAGCATGTAAATGAAAGATGTCGAGAAGATGATGTCGAGACATTAAAATATCGAGATAACCCAATTTGAAAATATCGAGAGGCCCATTAACAAAGTCGATATAGTTGAAATGTCGAGAAGTCCAGGTTAAAAGAAAATGTCGAGAGGCACAATTTTAAAATGAAAATGTCGAGATAGGTTTAAAATCTCGTGACGTCCAATAAATGTCGAAAGGATATTAAATTTAGGGTTATAAACAATCTCGATAAAGATGTCGACATCTGTGAAGGAATAAAAAGTCGAGACCATAAAATGTCGAAACCGTAAAATGTCGAAACCGTAAAATGTCGAGACCATAGAGAAAAGTCGAATGCTTGCACTGTTACGAAAAATCGAAGACAATTAGGTCGAAATTTTTTGGGGAAAAATGTCGATAAATTTTAAAAGCAGAAGGCCTATCGAAATCATAACTAAGAGCTTATCAGTAGAAAGCATTGAAATCATTTAGGCAAGCAAGCGAGAGACGAAGAAAAATTTATGCGATTTTGAAAAAAAACAGATCTATTATCGGCGACTTCACACCTGCAATCGGAGCTGTTAGTAGCATAAGAGATGAATTAAGAGAGTTAATCGAGCTTACCAGTTGATGACAGGGATAAAAAACACCGAAGAAATCTACACAGACGAGTGCGAAGAGAAGATTTTGAAAGTTGCAGTGAATTTGGCGAAGTATGAAATGTGAAAGATGGAAAAATGTCGAAAGAGACATTATAAAATGTCGAGTCCGATAAAATTGGGCTTGTCGAGTCGAAGGCCCATGTAAATGTCGTCGAAAAAAAAAAAAAAAAAAAAAAAAGGCCCATTGCCGGAAAACGTCGAGATGATGGTTTTAAAATGTCGAGCTTATGAGATGTCGAGACAATGGCTCAATCTGAATAAAAAAACTTAGAAGAATAATGCAAGTAAGCCAAATAAAATAAAATGCAAATAATGTGCAAATAAAATAAACTGCAAATAAAATGCAAAGATATCATATGACAATGCAAAGATACTGAAAGGTAGGAAATAGTGATGCTCCCCCTAGACACATACGCAAATTTTATAATAAAGTTTTTTTTTTTTTTTTTTTTTTTTTTGGAAAATCTAATTTACCCGAAATCAATGATGCAAAAATTTAAAAGATGAACGCTCCCCCTAGAATTATGCAATTTTGTTTCTCCCCCTAGACACATGCATAGGCTTGTCATAATATATAACATGATTATGTCTGAAATGTGCAGCCTAGCATGAATGAGCCTAAATTAAGAGGTAAGATTCAACATGCCCAACCTAGAGACTAAGAATTGGAATCGTTTCTCATCCAATGCTTTAGTAAAAAGGTCGGCCAGTTGAAGTTCGGTGCTAACAAACTGCATTTCTATGATGCCATTTTCAACATGATTTTTGATAAAGTGATATCGAAGATCAATGTGCTTAGTTCGTGAGTGGTGGACAGGATTGCATGTTATCGCAATTGCACTCTTAGAATCGCTGTAAATAGGAATATTATGTAAATCAAACCCGTAATCCAAGAGTTGAGTGCGCATCCACAGAATTTGTGAACAGCAACTGGCGGCTGCGACATATTCAGCTTCAGCCGTTGACGTAGAAACGCAATTCTGTTTCTTGGAGGACCAGCAGATTAGTTTGTCACCAAGCAGTTGTGCGCCACCTGATGTACTTTTTCTATCCATGCGACACCCTGCAAAATCTGAGTCAGTATATCCAATTAATTGAAAACTAGAGTTTTTGGGATACCATAGACCAAGATTTGGAGTTCCTTTCAGATAGCGGAGTATCCTCTTGACGGCCGTCAGGTGTGATTCTTTGGGGTTTGCCTGAAAACGTGCACAGAGACAGGTTGCAAAAACAATATCAGGTCGGCTCGATGTTAGATAGAGTAGTGAGCCGATGATTCCTCTGTAGTGTGTTTCGTCAATAGGCTTGCCAGAGAGATCTGCATCAAGTTTGCATGCTGTGGACATAGGAGTCGCTATGGGAGTACAGTTTTCCATCTTGTATTTCTTCAAGAGATCATTTATATACTTGGACTGACTGATAAAAATACCGTCTGAAAGCTGTTTAATTTGCAGACCTAGGAAGAAGTTCATTTCGCCCATCATACTCATCTCGAACTTAGTGGTCATTAATTGACTGAATTCCTCGCATAATGTTACGTTCGTGGAACCAAAGATGATGTCATCAACGTAGATTTGAACTAGTAAGATATCGGAATTCTGTCTTTTCACGAAGAGTGTAGTATCGATTTGACCTTTTGTGAACCCGGATCCGATCAAAAAGGTGGAGAGAACATCATACCAGGCTCTTGGTGCTTGTTTAAGTCCATAAAGGGCTTTATCAAGACGATACACATAGTCAGGCTTGGCTGAGTCAACAAATCCTTCGGGTTGTCCAACATAGACTTCTTCTTTCAGTACTCCATTTAGGAAGGCTGTCTTGACGTCCATCTGGTAGACAGTAAAGTCCTTATGAGCAGCATAGGCAAGGAATAGACGAATGGCTTCTATACGAGCAACTGGTGCAAAGGTTTCATCGTAGTCAATGCCTTCTTGCTGATTGTACCCTTTTGCTACTAGTCTCGCTTTATTACGAATGACTTTGCCGTTTTCGTCCCTTTTGTTTTTGAAGACCCACTTTGTTCCTATGATCGTTTTTCCTTTGGGTCTTGGAACCAAGGTCCAAACGCATAGGCGTTCAAACTGATTAAGCTCGTCTTGCATAGCAATGATCCAGTCTGGGTCCGATAGTGCTTCTGACACTTTTCGTGGTTCGAGTTGACTCATAAAACACGAGAGATGTTCGTGGAAAAATGAGACGTAATCATCCGGTATTGCGCTTTTCTTCTCTCGAGTTGACCTTCGTAGAAGTGGTTGATCCGGGTGAGAATCATGAGTGGGAGCAGGTATTGTCGCGGCTTCATCATCCGAAGGTTGATCGTGTTGAGAGGGTATGATGTCAACGTTTGTTTCAGTATGAGGTGATATGGCATTTGGAGTAAGATCGTGACTTGAGTGAGAATGTTCGTCCTCAGCGTCTGTGGCGTTAGGAAGCGTGAGTTCTGTGTCTGAGGAAGAATTGTCTTGAATGTCTGTTGTTGCTTGGGTTTCACCTTGTGGAGTTTCTGTCGTCGGAGAAGACACCGGATCTGAAATTAGCTGAAAATGTTCAAGCAAAAAATCGAGAGATGCCACATTTGGACTTGGAGAGGCTGAATCTTGTTGAGAGTTCCCTGATGCAGTAGAGGAAGCTTCTGATGGTGTTGGGACTGTTTCGTCAAATGTGACGTTGGCACTTTCCCGTACAATTTTAGCGTCTTTGAGGAAAACTCTAAATGCTTTAGACGTCGAGGAATACCCAATGAACGTGCCTTCGAGAGCTTTAGGATCGAATTTTCCTCTGTTGCTTCGGTCATCTGCAATAAAACATTTGCAACCAAACACTCGAAGAAAAGAGATGTTAGGAGCACGATTATTAATGATCTGATAGGGGGTCTTCTCAAATCTTTTGTGAATTGAGGTGCGGTTCTGAGTGAAGCAGGCAGTACTTAGTGCTTCAGCCCAGAAGGAATGTGGAAGATTTGATTGAATTATCATCGTGCGTGCAGCTTCAACAAGGGTTCTATTTTTCCGCTCGACAACTCCATTTTGTTGTGGAGTTCCTGCAGCTGAGAATTGTTGTGAAATGCCCTGAGATGCATAGAAATTTCTCAAACGGTCATTTTTGAACTCCGTGCCATTATCTGATCGTCGAATAGCATGGAACTTGATTTCGACAGTTTCTACATTTGCACCGGCTTCATCGTGAACGGCAAGCTTTGGCTTCGGCGTGCTCTCGTCATTTTAGACTTCTTTAAGGATTGAGAGCCAAATGTCGAATCTGAAAATTTCCATCCATCGCCCTCTCCTCCTTCATCGCATGTTCCCGTTCATCATGCTTCGTTACTTCTTTTAGCAAGGGAGTTTCCAACATAGCATACATACATTTTTTCATACACCATGGACGAGTCGAGAGGTGGGTCGTCTTCATCATGTGAAACATAGTTAACATCTTCACATATCTCGTTGAACTTGAAATAAAAGCTTATTCCCGTCATAACCATCTTTGCCAACATCACATTATTCGGATCATAGACAACACATGTGTTGTCTTTGAATAAAAGCGAGTATCCTCTTTCCATCATTCTTGAGACACTCAAAAGATTTTGAGTTAAATGAGGAACAAAAAGAACTTCGGGAATATACTTTGTACCTCGTTTTTGTTTTGACCGGTATCGATCCCTTCCCTTCGGCTTGAATGACCATGCCATTTCCTAGTCGAACCTTCCTCTTGATCGATTTGTCCAAGCTCACAAACGTCTTCTCATCTTTGCACATGTGGCTTGTACAACCACTATCAATGAGCCATCTTTGCTCACGTTTCTCCTCGGGCATCGCCATAATGTGCCATTCTTTAGACTCTTCTTGATCATCGGAGATGTTGGCTTGTTGTGGTTAAACGTTGCCTTGTTTTTTGAGCCGACAATTCCTTTCAAGATACCCCATTTTCTTACAGTAGTTGCACCGGATTGCGCTTTTTTCCTTGTACCAACAATCACTTTCGATGTGGTTGTTTCGAAAGCATATTTTGCACGATCGGGCCGGCTTTGCTTTGTATTTGAAATTTTGAGCACCTTGATCTTCATCATCCTTGTCTTCATCTTGGGTTGTACCATCTTTTACTTGTTGTTTTCCTTTGATCTTCACTTTAAAGGCTGGAAAAGCTCCTTCGGTGGCATCTTCTTCTCTCATGTTTGCTCGTTGCTCTTGAGTTTGAAGCTTGCTAATGAGCTCGGCAACGGATAGAGTCTTGAGGTCGCATGATTCTTCGATAGCCGAAATTTTGGCCTCAACTTTCGAAGGTAGACTTATCATCATCTTTTCCACCACCTTTGCATCGTTGAACTATTCTCTTGCCAACCTTATTTTGTTAACGTTGTCTAATAATTTGGAAGAATACTCTGTCACCGAGTCTCCATCCTTCATCTTCAACATTTCAAACTCTCTTTTTAATGTTAAGATCTTGATAATCTTCACTCGTTCGCTTCCTTCAAACTCTTCCTCCAACTTATCCCAAGCTTCTTTCGGATTTTCACAAGTTATGATTCTTGTGAAGATTGTATCGGAGAGAGCCGAGTGTAAACATGTGAGAGCTCTTGGTTTTTTGGCGACGTCTTCTTCGTGTTTCTTCATTTGTGCGATCGTCGGGTTTGCTCGTAAGGCCGGTGGTTCTTCATCACTTTCTACCACATTCCATAGGCATAGCGTTTAAAATAAGCCTTCATCTTGATCGCCCATATGTGATAGTCTTCGCCGCTGAAAACCGGAGGCCCCGTGCTGAGAGAGTAGCTCGCCATCTTCGTCGCTTTCTTCTACGTGTATTTTTTTACTCACAAGTCACAAGTCCCTCAACAATATAGCGCAGATACCATGTTGGAGTTAGAGAGGAACATTGATACTTGCATGTGAGCTTAATAGAAAATGGAACCACATAGAGACTCACGTAGGCCTTAAAGACATCATTTCTGTTCATTCATCTCATAACTTAATTCTTACCATACATAACATTCATAGTTGGTACATCCCTTGAATAGATAACATATTACTAAAGTTCCAACCATAAGCCATGCTTTTTCTATTCTAACACACAATAAGGCATGGTGATCAAGACATACCAAAAATATTCAACTTGGACCAAGCTTTACGCATTGCAAGGCATGGTCTACCTTAACTACATTAATCATTATAATAGATATTAAGGAAAATATTAAGATATATTAATATTTTAACACACTCATCATAGTCGCCTGAGAATTTGAAGACGATGGAATATTATGATCCACGTTAGTCCAATCATTCCCTTGTTGTAGTAACCCACCTTGGCTTTGCGCTACAATCGCCTCTGAAGAAGTAAAAGCGGGCGCGTTTCTACTCTGCTGGTGAAGATTATTGTTATTATTATTAGGACGCCGATGATGATGAGCTGCTTCTGCTACTAATCTGACGTTTTCTGGAAAGTTGAGCTTAGCTTTATTTCCACGAAAATGAAGGGCAGCCTCGTCGTAGGCTCGGGCAGCATCCTCCGCGGTATCGAACGTGCCCAGCCAAACCCGGCAGCTTTGTAAGGATCCCTTATCTCAGCAGCCCACTTTCCCCATGGCCTTTGCCTCACTCCTCTGTATCTTCTCGGCTGTGACGAAGATTGCGGTGGATTGGCCGCTGGTGAACAGTACGTATAAACTGATGAAGTCTCAGGCGATGCTATGATCGTTGGATTAGCAGAGGTTTCTTCTGCAGATTTCGTTGGAACAGTTATAATAGCTATTACAATAACATGAGATTTACTGCATGGTTTAATTTCGTTGTTTTTGCCCACCTGAGAGCGACGTTATTCCAACGTTGTAAGAGGAGATTCGAGCAACGTGGGCTCTGTCAGAAAACTGATGGGCGTCGATATCAAAGCTGCTGCTGATACTGTTATCATCATGGTCGCGGCGTCCTCTCTTTGCTGACGTGGAAGAACCGGCGGCGCCGCCAGCCACCACGTGAGCCAAAGCTGATACCATTACTGACATCTCATGCTCTCTGTTAATGAACCCTGGGAAAGTAGGCAGCAGAGCCAATGAAGACGACGACGATGATGGTGAGGTCCCATATTGATGATCCTCGAGGAGCAACTCATTATTGTTGCTTTCGACGCTCTTTCTACTGATTTTATGATCTCTTCGGTTCGCCACCTTGAAATCACACATGTAAGATACTTATAATCTCACGGTTACGTTATAAATCGATGTGTATAAACTTTAGTATGTGGTTTTGGAATTGTATACTGCTAGCTAGCCTTTTAGTTTTCGAACGGCATGGGCTTGAAAGTTGACAAAAAACAAGTCTTTCTAGCTGACCTGTATATGGCAATATAAGGCGGGGATTTGTATTCCCTTTTGTCTGTATGTGTCGACCGGACAGTGGAGAAAGAATATAATATGTAATATTTATATATATGTGTGTGTGTTTGTATTATATAACGATATAAGAATTTTTGCACTTCACTTCAATGGCTTCTTCCTCGTTGTCATTGGATTTGGTGGGCCCATCGTTTATTGCAGTTGACTATGTTATGCGTGAATACGGAGGAATGTCAGTGATTTGATTGAAATGGGATAATTGCCAATTTACATACTTTGACAATCATCAATTCGAAAACCAACACACGGACGTCGGAGCCGACATTTTGATACAACCGAGTCTGTAAGAACACCAATTACGATAAAAGAAAGAATATTTAAACAACGTCATATTATTCTTAACTTAATTTTAATTGGTCAAAGTTTGACTATTAAATTGCGGGAGGTGAGATGAGATGCATACATACTACCCTCGATGACGCAACGACGGTGTTGCCTGCCGTGCATTGACTTTGAGTCAAACTACTACACATCATCAAAGCGCGTGTCGCAGCAGTCAACGGATAAAACACAATTTGTCGTTGACCACTCTTTAATTAATAGGTATATCTTTTTTGGAAATGGTTGAAAATGCTGCAAAAGAAAGTCAACTGTATGTTTTAATCCACTGGCTAGGCAAGGCATGTCTAGGCGTTGGTCCAAACTAACTGTGGTGGTTGGTCTAAGCTTATCTTATCCTAGACCAAGTCTTGATTTTGTATAGCAAATCTCTACACTTATTTTTGTCAATCTTTTTCAGACATTAAAAAGTTACTATGATAAAAAAATCTACATCATATTACATGCATATCCCTCAATGTAGTCGGACATGAATGAGAACAACATACATGAAGCTGCGTCTAAAACTAGAGGCTCGAGTCGAGTGAGTCAATCTCCAAATAAGCATCTTATGTCTTGCTTCTTAAATCCTACGTACTTGTGCCTGATACTAAATATTACGTTACACCATTGGACATTTAGAAAGAACAAAGAAATGATCAAGTTAATCAATACCATATGACCAACGCAAAGCACAGTCATGAATCAATCTCCAAATAAGCATCTATGATCAGCTTACTTCACTCATAACAAGTAAGTGAAGCTGCGTCTAAAACTGGAGGCTCGAGTCGAGTGAGTTGGTGTGAAGTTAAGACCAAAAATCTCTTCTTTAACCTGCCTTGTCTCCACAAACCCAACCAATTTCCCGACGAGAAAGGCGCTGTCTGAAACGTGATCCATGTCCTCGGGCTTGGACCAAACTCGCCTGGAAAGCTGCACCCTTCTGAGTTTTGTGTTCAGACCGATGTTCCACTTCAGATAAAGGCACTCCCTTTCTTGCCCCGAGAGCTTCTTCCTCATCTGCTTGGTCAGCATTTGCCTCTCTTGACGAAGAGCCTTAGCGCTGTTGTCGTTGGGGAAAATCAAAACATGGAATACTTTTGCTGAAGGAGATTGATATTATAATATGTATGGCGAAGAAGAGTACCATTTATTTACTACCTTGCGTTCGCTGTTAGGAGCCTTCCATCCACGATCGTTTTACCGCCGTGAATCAGTTTGTTTCGTATGAAGTTCATCCTCCTCAGCTCGACCTCCAAGTATATAGCGTCGGAAGGATCGCCTTGGAAGAGAAGGAAGAAGTACGTTCTGTGCACTAATGAGGCATTGCATTCGTGCCACAGTTGAATGATCTCTCTTTGGAGCCTTTCGAACTTAACGGGCCAGCTCAAAGAATCTCCAAGTTCGTCTTGAATTGGATCCAATCCAACATCTTTGGCAATTTTCTTCGGCGATTCGTTGTCGCCATCCTCGGCCTGCATAACCATATATGTCGATAAGTTAGCCATTATTGCGTACATGTACTTATATAACAGGTACATGTGAAAAAGAAATGATAAAATAACTCACGTGGATCTTTACAACGACCTCCTTTTCGTCATTTTCTTGAGGCTGCTCAGCCTTCTCACCTCCTAACTCGGCTGCACTGCTGCTAATTATTACATCCTTGGCAGCATCAGCTTTCGAATCAGGGACGTCGATGCCAATATCAAGAGCATTTCCTTGGAAAGATTCTGAATCTTCTCTCGATAGGGTTTTTTTCTGACCTTTAGAAGCAATGCTCCATGGAGAAATTTTCTTTTCGAACCCTATAGGATCTCTTTCTGACCGAACGTTTTCTTCGGAATCTATTGTCTGAAACAACGATGAAGCTGAGTCGGTCATGATGCTTGCTCTGCAGCTCATACTTCTAGTCAGTTTTGAGCTTCTAGCACCATAAGAATCTTCGAGGAGATCGTAACTGAAGATAGGTTTTTGAACAGATGGCGTGCTGAGTAAGCACTTGGTGCAATATCCCATTTCGTTCTTACACGCTGGTGATGGGGATTCTTTGTCTCCTTCCAGCAATACAGAAGCCATTTCTTGGTCTGCAGTCCCAGAATCCTTTTTAACTTCGCCGCCAATTCTCAAATAGGATGAGCTGAATTCTTGATTTACTACTGCATTAGGTGATACTAATTCTACATTTTCCAGATTTTCAATTAGCCGATCAGATCTACAGTTTCCTTCACCGTACAAGCTATGAAATTCACCATACTGTTCGCAAGTTGTGTCTTCAGCCTCAATGCAGCGAACTTCTCTGCACAAATCATCTGAAGTTGCATTACTCTGTTTCTCAGCCTCATCCCAGTTATGATACGAATCACTCTCGCTGAGATTTGAACCGTTCACCAAGATTCTCGGAGGCATAGTATTGGAAACGAAATTCTCATCGTAATATTGAATTTTTGCGAACTGATCCTCAGAACTAGACCTACTTTTCCCATTAATATATGTTTCCAAGGACTGAGGATCTGCCAATGTAGATGTTTCCTTTTGTGGGATTCTAGACTGAGGATAGTTCCCTGTTCTCACCTATACGTAAAGTTCAAGAAAGAATCATATGTAAGAACAATAATCCAAATAATAAGATAGATATAGCATATAATATATAACATGATAAACTTTTACTGAATATATCACCGGAGTTATCGGGCTTGCATTATCTCCAAGTAGTTGTAATAGATCTCTAACTTGTGATTGAGTCACATCTCTTTGCAGCATAAGATCTTTATTCTTCTTCTCCAGCTATTATAGAGAAAATTGAAGCATGATAGATTTAGTGCATGTTTTTCAAGCAGTGTTCACAAATGCAGATAAGAAATTTCCTTTTTTCATGGCTGACCTCTTCGATTTGAAGATCTTTAACCCCAAGTATCGCAGAATAGTCGGATGGGACAGCAGAAATAGGTTGAGAACAGCTTCTCAACTCACTCTCTAATCTAGCAATCTCCCTCTGCATATACTTCACCAAAGCTTTATCAGACATTACAACGTTAACTTGAGCATTAGTCGTCACTTCTTTCGCACAGCTTGCGAAAAGAAGTGTGTTTCTCGACTGCTCGACGTGGCAACGGGCCGGGCTCATCGTGCAGATTATGGCCGTTCTAGCATTTCCTCCCAATGATGTTTGCAGAATTCGAGTCAGCTTAGAGTCTCTATAAGGAACATGTCCATTCCTTCCCTTGCTGCATATGATCATGAAAACAATAATATACGATTACTCATAAAGTTGCCAGTGTATAGATATGTATGTTTACCTCAGTTTTCGGATAACAGTTCCAAGAGTAAGTAAGCTACGATTTATGTGACAGCCTTCCTTTAATCTAGTACCAGCAGATAATGTCTGCGATGCTCGTTCACTTCCAGCGAGATCAACAAAATTCTGATCACACAAAATAAAACCAGCTTTCAGTTACAAGCAATGTGTAATAAGAAACATACAATTACGATAGATCAATCAAACTGTTTGTGTTTAGCTATCTCATATTACAAACCACGGTGGCGTTGAGAGTGCTGGCATTGTCCCGGGATAAAAGCTCGCGTGAAGAGCTTTCGATTGTCTGTGAAAATAAAACAGTAGCAGCATTGACAATTGTCAGGACAAGTATGTCATAAATATTCTATTTTCTGCTAGGAAACAATTTTAAAGAACAGATGTGATAGCAGATATACCAGTCTGATAATCTGATGAGATCTCGAGCTCGTTTCGTTGAGGGATGTCTCTCCAATTTGTCTTTGAGCTGCAAATATACGCAAAAAACTCAAGGACAAGATAATTACGTAAACGCTAATTCCAGTCAAATCAGCACTGTTAAGGCCACATCTTGACTATTGCATATGAAATCATTTCAGGGCTTATACTCTTCATGAATTAGAATGTAAATGGAGACAATAGCACCCAACCTTCACACACAGAAAGGAGCTGTAGTACATGATTCCAGTCCATTAAAGTCACCTCAGTGAGCCTCTCGACAATAGTTCCTCTCTGTCAAAACAAAAAAAAAAAGAAGAAAAAAAGAGACTCGATCAACAAGGTAATAGTAGAAGATGTCCAAATTGAAAAATACGAAAGAAATAGATAACTTATTACCTCAGGATCATCTAAGAGTCTCAACGGCGTAATATCTGCACTGAGAAGGTCTCTCACAGACTCATTATAGATCTCCAAAGCAGAGAACCTCAAAACAAACTCTCTTTCGGGGTGCTGAAATTACACGCTTTTTTGATAATAAATCGAAAGCAAATCGTAGCAAACCGTGAATTAAACGATGTCCAGATTTACCTTCTGTATGTATTCGTATATGTCTGCTATTGCGTATTCGGTAACCCCGGTCATTGTGTACGTCTTACCGCTGCTTGTTTGCCCGTATGCGAAAACGCTCGCTGCAGAAACATAGTCAAGTTTTTTTTCTTTGCGTAGCAACGGTTTAACAGCTTAAAACACAACTGTAATAGTAAATAGCACTCACAGTTCACTCCATCAACAACTGATATAGCTACATCTTTGGCTGCTTTTTCATATACTTCTCTTGTAGAGCAACTACTACCGAATACTCTGTCTGCACAGAATTAGGGGGAAATGTCCGTACAAGTAATCATAAGCTGATTCTTTCCAAAATGTTCATTATCAACTCATGGACAATGTAGATCAATCAAGGAGAAAAAAAAAATAGAAAACAAGAAACCCAGAATGTAAGTATCACAGCAGGTCAGCGAGCCACACAACAACACATAAAAGTAATATCAAAGATTGACTTTTTCTTACCAAATGTATAGACAGTAGGATACATAGATCTTTCGGCAGAAGAAAGGCTAATGTTCTTGTAAACGACTGTGTCGTCATTGATGCAATCCCAATCTGAGAACTCATTCCTCATGATTTCCTTACTATCCAAAGGTCTTAGCCTCACCGACACGTAGATTTTCTCCTCATTGCTTCCCATCAGCTCCTCGCAGCTCTCCATTGTCCCCATCTTCACAACCTAAAACTTATTACTCTAACAAAAGCAGGATTATTATGACAAAGATCGGCCCTTTATGCTTTGGTTCTTTTATGTGAACACAATGTCACTTAAAAGGGTCCTAGGATTCATGTCAAGAACAAATATTTAGCTCGATATGAACACTAAAGATTGAAGACACGTAAAAAATAAGAAGTTGGAAGACTACAAAAATAAGGCTCAGAGAATGTGGTGCACCCAATGATGATCACCTGGGTAAACAGTCTCATGTGAGAGAGAGTCGAGGCAATAAATAAACTCCCAATCATAATGTTACACTGTGGTCACGCAATTTGTCCCGGTGTATTGAATGAGGGATACCTTTAAATTTCTTCAAATCTTTTTGTATATGGTCCAAACCCAACAATATACAGACTGTCAATCAATGTCTTAATTCTCATGAATGTTTCCAATAGTCAGGGATTCCAAAAGCTTTATTACATTATAATAATGGTGGATTAGGTTGATCATATTATATGGCATGCTTAAAATTCAAGACTTTTCATTAACAATAAAATAATTAAGTACTTGATGTGTTGCTTTCTTGAGATGTTAGGCTGTGATTGTTGTCAATAAAATGTCTTTTTCTTATATTAATTCTTACATTAAATTAACATAAGTGAATTTTCAACGTCTCTGGATTTGAAATTAGGGATCTTACACCTTTTTCAGGCTTTTGGTTCTTTTGAGTTTTGATCATTTTGTGTTGGCAAAGGTGGTTAAAGATGACCACTTTATTACATTGTAAGCAAAGCAGTGTACAATCTAATGGGTAATTAAAATAATGTTATCCGCGTAACATTTTACCAGAAAGTAATTAGTCAAAGTTCATATAATTATGGCATAGACGATATTTTTCTCATAAGGACATCATAGATTATCAGGACTAATGTCCTAAATTGGTGTTAAATAAAAAAAAAGGTTTATTCATCAACTCAATTATGTTTGATCTTCCACCTTGAGTTATGATAATTTATAGTGAAGGCTTAGAGTACAAAGCTTAGTCGTTGTGGCATAAATTGTTGATTCGAATCACATTATCACATGTATTTTATTGTTTAACTATTGCCACCGCCCAATGTATTTAAATTAAAAGATAGTGGACCTAAACGACAAGAACAAATTTAAACTAAAAAGTATTCAACGAACTGCACAAAACTCAAGAACAACTACGATCATGGCCCCTTT
This sequence comes from Craterostigma plantagineum, assembly GCA_027422505.1. Classification (NCBI taxonomy): domain Eukaryota; kingdom Viridiplantae; phylum Streptophyta; class Magnoliopsida; order Lamiales; family Linderniaceae; genus Craterostigma; species Craterostigma plantagineum. The sequence goes on along the minus strand of JAPQWV010000003.1, from coordinate 24,184,322 downwards.
AACGACGACTATCTATCCTATCCTATAATCGTAATTTAATATTCGAACAAGGGTTTATCAAATGCTAATAAACAGTTGCCAACTGTCAGCATGGAATCGTTAACATGGTATGCCTAGACAAGTAACTTGTTAGATCAAACAATAAATGGCAAGTTTTACTCCTTCATTCTCAACTAAATATAGATGAACAATAACCGAATTTAGGTGGTACATTTAATGTTTTAACTGAAAAATTGAGCGAGATAAAAAGGAAGGGGGACAAAGATAAAACTGCACTAAAAAAAGGGAGTTTTACGTGGGGGACACATACATATTTTGACCAAAAATGTGATTACATCCCATGTGAAGTAATAATAGATCAAGAATATAGCTATACTGTTATCCAAGGACCATCACTTTGTCATCAATATGCAAAAGTGCAAAGAAATCATTGGTTTTTTTGTATTTTTCTGGGCTACTTACCTAGGCTACTCGGCCTTCCATACACATGTTCTACGGTATTACAATGGTAGACTTCTCTGCATTACAGTACGATTTGAACTTCTTGGTAATGAAATTATCAACATGTCCTTGTTTAAGGCGAGGCTTCATAACTATTTAGCTTAAGGTCGTCATTACAGCATTAAGAATGGTTAATAACTAATATTTACACAGGATATATGTCTCCGAGCCAAACAGAAACGAAGGAAGATACATATTTAGATACAAACATATGAACAACTTACAAATTTCCAAATTTAGCGAGCCCTGGAAATAAGGAAAGAAGATTAAAATCTCATCAAGAATCAAACAAACAACCGTATGTAGTATATGTGTATGTGCATTATACCTGAGACTCTCATGACTGGAACAGAGTCACAGTAGCAATATAACCATTCTTCATAACCTAAAGAAAGAATCATCGAATTATTCAGACCAATCAGACCGATGGAAGACAAATTAAAATAGTAGAAAATAGGGAATTTGATTCACCTCGAAGGCAACGTTTGGGTATCCATACACAAAAGTAGATCCGAAAGGATTGCTGCTCGACCCTTGAGTTTGAATCGCAGCTCGCCCGCAATCCCCGAGAATATCCTGCGTAGGAAAAAGACACATAAGAACACTCAACGCCAATTGGTGTTTGGATTCCTTTCTGTAATTGCAGAACTTACTGTGACTTGATCCCACTTTGTGCTAGGAGTGATAACGTACTTAGAGAAATCCACATCGCCAGATTCCTCCTCTGTCGTAGTAACACATTGCATACAAACACAAGTAAAAATCGCGCCCAGGAAAAAAGAAGGTATAATTTGCTCTCTCACATGATGTAGGAAAATAAGGAGGGGAGCTCACTCTCACAATTGTGTATCACAAAGTTGCACTTCATATATGAGTTGAAATCCACATGGCCAGGATAGTTTGTGTGCAAAACAAACTTCTTTATTTTATGAGTCTGGAAATTCAATTAAGAATGCATTGAGTCAGAATCAGCAATGAAAATTAAATTCTGCGAAGACACATATATTGCGTGTATAGAGAAGAAAGAGACGAGGGAGAGAGGAGAGAATGAGAGAGACCTGCCCATCAAATAAAATGTCAAAGCCATGGGAGAAATAATTGTAGAAGTAATCGCCACAGAGTGTAGTTCGAGGCTTAGGATCAGAAGCAGAATGGATCACCATTTGATCCACCTATAAACACCGTGGCAACAAAATATAGTAACACGATAATGAAGAATCGTGAACTAAATTAAAGCAGAAGAAATGAAATCCTTAACTAGGCAATACCTGTTTCTGATGAATGCCAGAAGGGCGTCCTAATTCAGTCCACACATCCTATTTACCAAATGAAGAGATGAAAGGTAAGTTCCGATTCCGCGCAACACAAATTTTTCGGTAGAAAAAAGTAATACCTGAGGTGATGCACCAAAAGGTATGTGTTGTCCCCCAACTGTGAACCACAATTTCTCCCCTAACTATATACCAAATTTGACAAAGTCAGGCCACCATATTATGATGATCTCAAAAGTTCTTAAATACAATTCATGTAGCACAAACGTGCAAAAAACCTAAATTGTAATATGACACAGAAGAAAAGTATGAGAGAAAAAAAAAGGGGGAAAGATAAAGGAAGGGATAATTGACCTTCACATGCACTTCTTCCATGTAAAGACTACCAGCTGGTAATGGAGGCACGCGCGCCTTATCCATCAGCTTTCCTACGCCGACCTTACTGTCTGTTGAACCATCATATATTGAGACACGGCAAGTAACTGGAGTTGTGCCATCTGGAAACTCCAAGGGCAACTCAGCTGTCATAACAAGAAAGACAAACCTCTGAAAACAATGCATCAGTGGATCTAAGGCATAGAACGGGCATCTTCAAAATAAAAGACACCTTCTCGGTTTTGGAAACCCTCTGCATACTGAGGTGGAATTGGAAAAGCAAAGGACAGTCCCTGAAAGAATTACAGCATCGAGGAGGCAGCGGAGTTAGAATGTAAGTAAAATACCTGAAATTACCCCCCGTAAAAATGCATTTCACGTACTGGATAAAATAGGGTGTATACGCCCCGCTCCTTGTCGTAGATTCCAGGATATGTTGGCCCAAAAAGAGCATATACGGCCACGAAAGTCGCAAGAGTTGACGGTCCTCTGGTATGAAAAAGGAGCTTCAGAGGGAAAATAAAATAGAAGACAAAGGAACACCACCTTCTAGGCTGAGCACAGCAACTTACCCAATCAATGAAGTCGCATATCGCATTTGAAGGCGTTTCACATCAAATATTTCAATGAGACGCAGCCTCTGAAAGATTAGAGAAAAGAACAGAAAAAATGAGGGACAAGAACTTTCATTGATCAGTCTGCTTCTTCTACAATACATTAGAAGTTAATTTTGAAGAGCAAACGTCAGTTGATGCACCTGCGACCATGGATCAAATCTAAGATGAAATCCGTGATCAGGGAAGCTGATAATAATGTCAAGCCTGAGAGGCTCCTGTATAAAATCGATTATCATAAGTGGATGCACCAATCTGTTAAGTTACTCGACATGACATTTACACTCAATATCACATATTGTTTCCAATATCATAACAAACATGCCACGACACAAGAATAATATTTATTTTCAAATTCGAACTAACTGAAACATCTAATGGAATCTAAATCCTAGAACCGACAAAAAGCACAGAGAACATAGCTACACGTAAGAAAGCATCCATAAGAATTTGACAGTCAATAGGAAACAATTGACTGTCTGAAAAGCAGTACCCATAAAATACGGACTAACGAAACATTGGCGAACCGTATCATTAAACATTAACGATCACAGATGGTTTAATAAATGAGCCGAAAACTTGGCCAATACAATGGAAGAAAACAAACCTATAACGAAACGAACCCAAAAAAATCATAGAGCAAACAAAACAGTTTTAACCAAAATAAACTATGCCAAACCTCATCATGGTATTTGACTTGAACAACATCGAAGAGATTCGGCTGCTGCTCTATTTGCACAAAAGCATCCAATATCGGCATCCCTAAAAATCATCAAAGAAAGAGAAACGTCATAAACTACATCATATTCAACAGGCAGCTGCAAATAAGTCTCACTATTTGCACCGTCACTGAACTCGACCAAACTCTAAAAAAAAAAAACTTAAACTTTCCATCATACTAACACAATTAGTATATGGGCTACAACGGTTGCGACAGTATGGTCAATGTCACCTAAAAACGAAGCTTTTACAACTCACAATCAAATAATTTTCCTACTAAAATTGAAGGAATTAGGGAAAATAAGACCGGACCCAGAGAAAACGGTCCGAGTCCAACCCCAGGGCGAAGATCGAGCACGATGGAGCCCATCGCAGTCCCCTCACACCTGCGCCTGCTTATCTGCATCTTCTTCCTTTTTCTTCTTCTAGCTATTGGAAATAATGTAAAGCAAAAATTCAAGCGGCAGTGAGTTCGATATTTTTATCCTATCTTGCTCTTATCTCAGTTGCATCACCGTGAAGATGACGCGGTCGGTTGCTTCCTTGAACAGATGTTGGGGAAATGTTAGAAGGAAAGGAAGAATATAAATGGAAAGATCTTTCTTCACCACCTCTTGCGCCAAGTATGTTGTAGTCTTTAAATTAACGGCTCGCCTTTTACCTTCTCTTACTATAATTAGTACGACATTAGATACGCTAGCGTATATTAAACGGACCTGCCCTGCTAAATTTTAAGATCCATTGCATTCAATCGCATTACTAGGGTTGTCAGTGGGGCGGGGATTCCCCGTCCCCGCGGGGATCCGCCACGAATAGGACGGGGAATCCCCGCTATTCTATCCCTGCGGGGCGGGAACGGGGGAATATTTTTCCCCGCGGATATCTCCGCCCCGTTCCCCGCCCCGTCCCCGAAAATAAAATAATAATTATTATATTCAATTAATATTTTTATAAGATAAATAATATGAAAATGTACTTTGAATAATATTAAAATAATATAAATATGATTAAAATATAGTTTAAATAATTTAATTAATATTAAAATATAGTTTAAATAATTTAATTAATATTAAAATATAGTTTAAATAATATTAAAATAATAAAAATTGAATTTTTTTTTTAAAATATTGACGGGGCGGGGAATCCCCGTGGGGACGGGGATCCCCGCAGGGACGGGGACGGGGACGATTTCGTCCCCGTTTGCCTCGCGGGGCGGGGACGGGGATTAGATCCCCGCCCCGAACCCGCCCCGTTGACAACGACGCTACGCATTACGTTGAAGAAAAATCTGAAGAACTTTCGAAAAATATAAAATATTTTAACATTATATAGGGTGTTTGGTCTAGTGGTATGATTCTCGCTTCGGGTGCGAGAGGTCCCGAGTTCGATTCTCGGAACACCCCATTAATTTTGCGCCGACATAATTTAAAATGAAAATAATAAAAAAAGAAAATATTAAGTGCACCAGCCGGGAATCGAACCCGGGTCTGTACCGTGGCAGGGTACTATTCTACCACTAGACCACTGGTGCCAAATGGTATGTGTTTTGGCAGATAGCTACTTAACATAGTTTAATGCGACATGTTTAAGTTCCCCTAAACTTGCGAAGACTTTGTCGGGCCAGTCCATGGATTGGTGCTTCATTAAACTGATTTGTGCATAAACGCATTTGTCATAGCTGCTGTTTAGTACTAATATGTGTTCAGAAACTATACCTACGGGGGCGGCCCCGGAAATTTTCAAACATTTTAGTGCTATATGTGTCATATATCGATTTTTCATATATAAAGCTTTTCTTCTATGGCTTCCACATAAGAACATTTGGCATATTGGTTAGGGAAGTAAGTTAATGTAGTATAGGTTCATTTGACTCATCCAAATCTCCATATTAGTTTTTGGCTTTCAAATAATAATAAATAAAAGAATATTCGTGGGTTGGGCTGCCCAAATAAATACAAAATACTCTCTTGGCCGCCCAACGTAGGGTCATGTTCACAAAATTTTTAAAAATCAAACAAATCTACAAAAAATCTCGTAAGAAAATTCAAAATATAGTCAAATCAAATCCTAAGAATCGTTCACAATATCAAGCATAAATAAGGTCTCATCAGTCGAAACCAATATCCAAGCTGAATCATCTTCTGAAAATCAATAATAGGAGAATTCGTTTAAGGCTACGAGTAAGAATAAAAACAAAATATATGGTTTGATAGACATCATGAAATCTCATCTTCGTTGTTTTTCGCAATGAATATCGTGAAACAAGGTTTCGAAGTAAAATGGAGGATGATTTTCTCTTCGACGCATTAATGGTATATATTGAGAGAGGATATGCTAAAAAGTGTGACTGTTGAAGCTATTATTGAAGACTTACGAAAATTTGAAAGAACGTCCCATTCCTTTCAGTCAGACTGTTTTTTGTTATCCCTAGTCATTGTATTTCAAACTACTATATTTCTCGTCTCGTCAAGATAAATTTGTCTTTATACTTATTTTTCGCGCCCCAGCATAAATTCCTGCATCCGCCCCTCTATACCCGCAAATCAGACCTTTGTGTTATATTACAGGCAGGCTAGCACTGTCTCGGCTCCCACACCACAACACAACAAACATAACACAGCCCAAAGCAAATTATTTCAACGAGCAGCAGTCTAGCAATACCAAAACTTTTTACGCTGAACAACCCCGTTACAGCTGACCCGAAGAAGGTCGAGGTTTTCCCTTACCAGCAGAGTTCAAGAACTGCGACACGAACAAGAGTCCCATGACTACTATGAGGCATCCCACGAGCGTGCTGAAGAACAAAGCTCCGGGCTGCCTCGTCTGAACAAAGCCGTAGACCCCATTCGAAGTCACGAGGATGATGTCCGTTAGCCCGTCGTTCGAGAAGTCTTCGCAGACCAATGCATGCGTGGGCGGAGCGGGCAGCTCTACGGTCGACAGTAAGCTTCCTCCCGGGGATAGCAGCACCGCTTCTTGGTCTCCGGCGGCGAGGATGACGTGGCGACTGTCGTGGGCCCGTAGCGGGAAGGGTTTCAGCGTGGGGACCACATTGGACTCTGACATCCCCGATGGAGATGGGAGGTTCGACCACGTTGCGCCTGTCATAATCTGCCAGTTCCACACGGCGTCGTGGCCGTGCAAGCCAGGAGAGTACGAAGTTACCTGAAAATTACAAGTTTCAATCAAACTGAAGGAAATAGGAGATGCCGTAGAAAAGGTTAAAGAATGCCGATGAAAATCTTCGATAGGAGCAAAATGGTGAAGAGGTATCATCATAGTAATACCTCGCCTCGATTTGTGAGGAAAATGACATCGCCGTGGCTGCCCTTTCGGTGCCTATGACCATCATCGCGTGGGATGAGAATTGGGGTCGCAACTTCCAATGAGCTTACGTCTGCATGTCGGCTGAAACTCCTGGACAATTCTCCGTGTTGGAATAAGTTAAAAGGAGCGTGATGGCATATGGACGCATTGAACAGCTGTTCCCGGACTGGCACTCCTGATGTTGCAACGGCCCAACAGGGACGGAGTACTTCCATGGATCCACTCACAACCGTCTGTTCAGCACCATTTGCTCCTACGACCTTCCAAAGTGTACAAACAAAGTACATAGTCCATAGGTTCCTTATCCAGCTTCTTACTCATGGAAGTTCAATAGAGGAACAGATAGTCAAGCACAGATATACTATACCTGAACATGATCAAGGACACCATCTCCATTAATATCAGCATGAAGACCGCCTTCTTGTAGATGTAACTGGATGGATACCAATAATCATGCACATTAAGACATAGTCTAAAAGGGGTAAATAGTAATATAAAATAGCAAACACGAACCTGATCAACTCCTACATATATCCAATGCAAAAAGGATAATCGAAGGCAAAGCACAATTCGTCACAACCATCGTTAGTTTATAAAAGATGCAATCCTCGTAATCAATATTCTTAAAGCCAGCATATCTAAATTCTTTATGCTTCTAGAGTAAGCCTTAAACAACTGAGTCATATAACTAAGAGACGCCTTCAAGTTATATATCTCTGATCCATTTACCTTACAGAGGGTGCGACCAGTTGCCAAATGAACGGCCTCAATCCCTTCCTTTTCATGCGCTACGACGACATTAGGCACCCACCAGAGCTGAGTGTAATTTGAGATTGTGGGAAGATAAGGGGAAGGCTGCACAAAAGGAACATCTTAGTGACAAATAAAGGTAGGACTAGTAGGGTCAACTCGACCAAGTCATCATATCGTTGAGAAAATACAAGGGAGGCGACAGCATATGTGAATAATCATGGAAGCTCACCTTCTTTGTTTTTGCTGATTTTGCAATATTGACAGCTTTCTCAATAGCATTAGAAACTTTCTTTGTCACGTCTTTTCCAGGAACATTTTTCTCTTCAGGCTTGTGACCGGGGTAAACGGAAGATTTTCCAGGCATTTTCTTCAGTGTTTTTCTTTTGTGTCGCCTGAAATGTGACAGCTTCAGCATGGTATCTTCACGCCGGTCCTAATAGAGATACAAGGGTTTGTACCAAACATCAACTCTGCAACATAGACTTTATAACACATACATACCCAATGATGAGGCATGACTCCAAGAATCGATTCTCTGAATTCTCTGCATTCAAACTAGAGACCCAACATTTTAATCAACTAAACATGTAAAAGAAGTAGACACAGGAATGACAATAAATTAGCGTGTTCATTCATTCTTTGACTACTAATTCAATTTTCAGCTGATGCATCACATCAAGTGAGCATCTATGAGTTACATGGAAATAGGAAAATGTTACATTTTAAATGCTCTGTTGACCAGTTTGTCACCATACCTCTCCGGGACGACGAGCATTTAGTGCATGGACATCAAGCTTGTAATTGTGCTGCGGGATCAAGTGTGAAGCTTCAGAGGGTTGAGCATCAATATTCTGACATAAAAGGGTCAAAATCAGCTCCATGAAGCAATACAAATAAAAACATCATATGGGTGAGCTTCATGTAAAGGGTGCTCTACTGACACTACGCTGAGGAGAATGAAATAAAAAACAAACGAGTTGGTTTTCTTTCTCGAGTCAGTTTCCTCTAACAAGAGTAGGAAAAAGGGAATCCTTTTCAGCTGACAACCTCATTCTTTCTGGTCCACCGTAATTCACCACTTCGACCAGCAAATGCATACATTGCGAAATGCCGCAAGTCCGCTGCTCCAGCATCTTCGGATGGCTGAACAAACATTTGTTTAAAAACATGAGATTTCCCCACAATAATCAGATGACTGTCAATCGTATGGGCATAAAGAAAAATGTATCTGCTCTTACATCTTTCTCAGTGGCACTTCTTCTATGCTGTTCAGCATTTCTTTGCATCATGTCAATCTCCTCAAATGGATCTAGAAGCATCTGGAAAAATAGAACAAAACGAGATGTAGCACGCCAGGAATATGTTTGCCAAAAATTAGATGATGTCCTAAACTAGATGATGTGTACAGAATGCCAAATCTTCCGATAGATTAAGAATTTCATTCGATTTTCTGAAATAACGAGAGAAAAATGATAGATAAGCAGTCAACTCAAATAATGATAAGATCATGATGAAAAACATAAAAAATGGTAAAATAAAGTTATGTCAATGTAACAGAAAGCATACCACTGCTTATTCACACTGCACATAAGCCTGATAACAAGCTACTTACATGAGGCTGCATTTCCATTCTCCCGCCAATAATTATCAAGCCTGAATCTCCATGCCTTAATGTAAAATTACTAATTGTAATAGCAATCTCCCTATGATGAGCATTATGGGGAAAATCGTTCTGTAGAACAAGAAAAAGAAACAGAAGATGAAAAGAATCACCGAATGGGGATAACAGATGGATAGATAACGTTACAAATTGGAAATAACTGTCTACACCTGCAGATTTACATCCCAAAGCTTCTTGAGATTATGATCGAAGCACATCACTGACCAACCAGATGTAACGACAACTAACACCTGCTTGCGTGGTGCCTTATTATCATAATTCTTGTCTATAACTCCTGTAGCCATTGCAACAGCTCGCCTCCCTGTGGATATACGAAGTTTGTCGGGTAAGAGAGAGACCTCTCTCAGGACACGCGTCTCACTAAACCCTTCATCCACACGCCTCAAATGAGGTTCCAGTACCTAAGAAAAAGCTCGTTTTCAGACCACTAAGCTAAAATTACAGGTATTAAATGCCTAAATAAGGAACGGTAACAACATTCGTCAATCACGATAAGCCAGAAGCCATAAACTCTAGTCCGTCATCAGCTAAAGAACGCTGAAGCACATAAAAAGCAAACTTTTACCAGGATTTTCGCATCGTGAGTGGCTACGAAAACCTCTTTCCTGCCGTCTCCATTCAGATCTGCGACAATTGGAGGTGGAAGGCGATCGGCCTCGTACTTGATCGGATAATCATCCAAGAGATGGAACCACGCCTCTTTGAACGAAAAATCGCCCTCGTGCTGCATTTTCATCGATTAATTTAGAGTATCTGAGGTTTTGGATACGAATAAATTAGCTACCTGCAGTGAGAAGAAAATAGCAAAAGCAGAGAGCATTAGGATCGCCAAGTCTCGCTTTCTCATCTTCAGCTACTTATTTTCTTGGCCGCTTTAGCTTCAGCTCACGATTGTTGAAGCTTCAGTGATGTTTGCGTGCGCAAGCTGGGGGAGACTTGCAAGAGAGAGAGAGAGAGAGTCAAACTCAACCCGGCCCGATTCGTATCCGCTTTGCTTCGGTGCCCGCCTTAGAGCCCAAGAAACCCAACTTGAAGCCCACCCGCAACAGATGGGTGGGCCTTCGATGATGTGATTAACGAACTTCTTTACAAATAATTTGCAGTAATACGTCTTGAAATAGAGATTTGAAATGTTTGGGGGATCAAAAAGAAAATACGGGATATTACTCCCTTGGGTTGCAAATCGCAAACTTCTGAAAAGGTACACCGTCGAGATTCTAACAGCGAGCTTGTTCCAAGCTGATCCCGTCGTTGATTTCCATCATTAAGGTAAGTCTCCTTTCCTAATCAGACTTCGAATCTAGACGAAGATTATGGCTTTTATCGCATCGATTGTTCGTTCTAGTGCTTGCCATTGACTGCGAATGCTCGTGAGTCGTCGATTTGATTATCAGCTCATCTCGTTTAAGTTATTCGTGTATAGATCGATAATATTTATGTTTTCCCGGGAAAAAAATCATGGATCGATTTCAATTTTCTGCTCGGCTGTAGAATGGGATCAAATGAACGCTCGGAGGAGCACAGTTTGATGATAGAAGGGGGCCAAGTTGAGTCTGCGCAAATTGATCCAAAAAGAAGCCGATTTCCATATTGCATTGTGTGGTCTCCCCTCCCTGTGATATCATGGTTTTGCCCTTGCATCGGACACATTGGGATTTGCCGAGAGGACGGAGTTATCTTAGATTTTGCTGGACCGAACTTTGTCTGCGTCGATAACTTTACCTTCGGGGAACCTACTCGTTACCTACAGCTGACCAGAGAGCAGGTTAGTAGGGCTTTTTCCTCCGCATCGATCTTCAATCATTCACAGCTCATTATGTGTGTTCTCATGAGAAGAAATTTACCAGATGAACTATTGCTTTAATCAACTTGAAACGTTGATTTGTGCTATTTTGATTCCTCTTTGTGCAGTGCTGTGCGTTTCTCGATTCAGCTGCTGCAGATGAACAAGACTCTGAGCCAACGCAAAATGGAGAGATGGGAAGCATCGTGAGATGGGACGATGCATTAAGGAAAGCCACGCAAGAGTACCAACACAGGACGTACAACATACTCACTTGCAACTGCCATTCCTTCGTCTCCAATTGTTTGAACAGGCTCAAGTTCCAGGCTCGTGACTGGAACGTAGTGAACTTGGCCGTTCTGATGCTCGTAAGGGGAAGGTTTGTTAGTAAGTTAGCCGTAGCCAAGACGTTCGTGCCATTCGTGGTGGTATTCTTAGTGGGCCTTGCCCTCGGTGGAGATACGTTCCTCGCATACCTTGCCGTCCTGGTTTTTGCCCTTGTTGGGTGGTTTTTGATCGGTAGCTACTGTTTTAAGAAGCTGATCCATGTGTAGAGTTTGTACTGATTTTTGTACTGCCATTTTGTTGCATTGTTAACTGTAAGAAGAAGGTGATGCTGTTGTCTTGTCTGTCTGTGTATCTAATTTCAATCTCTGATTTATACATTTTATTTTGTCCTATATTGTTTGAGCGATTGGCCCAAGTAACTTTCGCTAGGCCCATTTAATTAAATCCACTAAACAGCATAGCCTAAGCGTCGTCGTTTCCTTCGAGCTCTTATCGTTGCCTTCCGCTCTCAGTCTCAGGTGGGCGGCGACTCTATTTTTCTTCACTGAACTGAAACATCAACATGAGTTCGGCGATTATCCGATCCGTGTCTAGAATCCTCATACCCGCTTCCAAGTCCTTCTCCTCCACCACCGCCGCGGCTCGTCTGCCGGAGCTCCGCCGCATCGTCGACCCAATCCGTCGCTTGCCGGCGTGGATGCCGCCGTGCTCTGCCTCCTTACACAGCCTCACCGATACCAGATACCCTAAGCGTAGGCCCAGCGACAAGCCCCGCCGCAAAAGAGCAAGCTTGAGACCACCAGGTTGGTCTTAAAGAGGATGGTAATTCCATTATTTTCCATTGACTTCGATTTTTTTGTGATTTGATTTATTTGTCAGGTCCCTACTCATGGATTAAGTGTAAGGAGGGTGAGCCTATACAGCCTAACCAGCCGAATGAGGGAAGTGTTAAGCGAAGGAATGAGAAGAAGAGGATCAAACTGCGTCGTGCGTTTACTATGGTACTCATCTATCTCTTTCACCACTATATATGTTGAGTGTGCTCTATTATTTTGGTGTCGCTATGGAGCATTAAGAGATGTGACGTCGAATTAGCATCGGTTTTGAAGGTCAATGGAAACCTGTAATTCAGATTGGAATTGTTAGAACCTCATCTGACCAAGCGCTAATCTTACAGTTAGTATTCTTCATTGTTTTTACTATGCAAAAGACGCATGTTGTTAATGGAAATTTTTGCTGAATCCATCTAATCTAGACAGAGGGTTTTATTATCAGCTCAATTTAAGGAGAGGCATCAATTTCTTATGCGTGCTGGGATCTTATTGAAGGAGGAGACAATGCACTAGCACTTGAATGTGATCAAAGCGTATATCTTGAAACAAGCTCCATGAGCATCGATGATTGAAGCTTGCATGTTTGACTGAAATCAAATGATGAATCCGAAGAGGAATTTTCGTTTAAAATTGTGATTTTCATTGTTGATGTAGTCCGAAAAGAGAAAGCGCATAGCTCAGATGCAAGAGGCGAAGAGGAAAAAGATTATGAAAAGAGTGGAGAGGAAGATAGCTGCGGTTGCAAGAGAGAAGGCGTGGCAAGAAAGATTGGTTGAGCTGAAACGGATCGAAGAGGAGAAGAAGAAGAATAAAGCATCCGCTACTGCGTTCTAGTTGATTTTTTTTTTCATTTCTTATCTTTGATTTGCATATGAAAGCTTTGACGTTTCCCAGAACAAGATTGAAATGTCTGTCATGAAATGATGTTGGTAGTGGCTGTTCTAAAGAAAGAGATTGATGAACTCTTAAAGAAATGATTCAAGAATTTAATTTTCTGCAGTTTATCCTCATTTATCCCTTGTAGATCCCATCAAAAGGCGAAATCATTCCCATATCAACCATTGATTGGTGGAAGAAAGTTAACTGTTTTAAGCATAATTTTCGACTGTCGCCTCCACGAGCCGAGCTTCTGTTAGGGTTCGATGTCTTCTCTTCTTCTGATTGAGTTAAAATAAGCTTCTAGAGCTATATTCCAACAGAATTGATGCATTCATATCAAAGTAAGCCCATTGAAAGATAAAAAAACAGGCGGCTACCACCTCAGTAACTCTAGTCTTATTTTAAGTAGTAATTTCATATTAATATATGCAGCTAAGTTTCAATAGTTTTCTCTTTGATCTTCTCCATCGTATGTCGTCCTTCCTTCTCCGCATTACCACCATGGCGGCCACCTGGCACGTAGCTTCTCTTTGATATTCTTAAGTCTTAACCTTCATGCCCTACTTATTTTCCTACCGCCTTGTTGTCCATCGTCTTCGGACAAGTAATAGTAAGAACAACAAGCAAGTTAATGATCATCATCATACATAGTACATACACGCATATTCACGTGCAAATTAACGAGTCTTTGATCGTTTATTGAAGAAAATTTCATGAAATATTTTTATTATATTACTTGGGGAGCTGCACCAGAGCGAAGATGCTGGGCCACCCACGAATGATAGTTACCTCCCCTAGCGGTGTTTCATGACCAAGGCCGTCGATGGTGTAATGTTGACCGCCGTGTTGATCCCCACCTGCTTGCTGATGAGGAATAGGGTTTCCGTACTCATCCTTCCACCGTACTTTGAGCCATTTCTTTTCTTTATTTAGGTGTTGTATGTTATATTAACGACTCATGTAATATAATACTCTAAATTATATATATTTCATGATGTTATTAAATATTAAAGATTAGGGTATAAAAGGTTTAATATCCGTTCAATCTGTTCCTAAACATTACACCCTTTAGGAAGAGACGTATACGTTGAAAGTACATGCCCTTTTCAAGGGGCATGGCGTTTCGTGAGCATCTCTTTATTAACTATAAAAAGGACTCTTGTATCTTAATCTCAATCATCAGAGATATACATAAAAGTCAAGGAAGCTGAGAGAAGAATAAGAAGTCATTTCAACACCCGTCAAAGATTTTAAGATTAAAGCATATGGATTCAGGTTAGTTCTTTTTTGGTTTGCTTGATTGAATCAAATCTGTATTATGGTATTATGGGGTTTCTAAACATTAAATAATAGGTTTGGAAATAAAGTCTAACAGTGCTATGATAGCAGAATAAGAAGTCATTTCAACACCCGTCGAAGATATTAAGATTAAAGTATATGGATTCAGGTTAGTTCTTATTTGGTTTGCTTGATTGAATCAAATCTGTATTATGGTATTCTGGGTTTCTAAACATTAGTTTGGAAATAAAAGTTTAACATTGTAATAACAACACAACACAGTTGACGCAGAATAAAGATCAAAGTGTATGTATGTGATAGACGTACGATTATCAAATGCAGCGTCGATGCAAAATGGAGAACGTCAAGGTGGTGGTTTATATAATAATATAGATCGAGAGAGTCAAAGGCATCACTTTACTTGACTTGCTGAGGGAGGCACGTTTCAATTGCATGACTTCAGCTATGGTAAGGGAAATCCACGTACGTAGTACTACTATTATACAAGAGAATTGCCTTCACTATTTTATTTCGGGTGGAGAGGAGGAGTTGGGCTGGCATGAGAAACAATGATCAGTCTGTTTAGCCAAGGAGACTGCCTGGGGACAAAACTCTGAGATCTCCCATTGTGAAAAGTCCCCTCATAGATTGTAATGACGCAGGCAAGTCATCCTTGGCTAGCAAACATGAAATACATTGTCTTCATGTAAGACCTATATCCCCTCAGAATTCCAATGCAAAAGACTAGAGAGCTCTCTAATGTCTTGCGCTGATGACTTCAATGTGTGGCGATCTATTTATAGTGCAAAGCAAGCCCCCATCATGGAATCAGATTCTTGATCTCATGTTGTGTGTTTTCACAGTGAGCAATCTTTCTTTCCAGATAGTAAATGAGAGAAGAGATTTGCGCAAAATTCGACAGACAAACGCATGCATGCAGCTCAACAAGTCTAAAGGACAGGAATATAGCAAGAACATGTTCCTTCAAAAAAGATGGTGGACGAAGAATTTTATTTGAAATTTAGTCAACAGGCCAGGTTAGGTTTACTATATAAGCCGCATAAACATGATAGCATGCCATACAGCTCGCATCTCGCAGAAATCACAATATTCTTTTTAATAATAATATATCGACGCATTCCTTGACTTCTCATGAAAAAAAAAACAGATATCTTTGAATTTGTAAAAAGCTCTGTGAAAGAGAATATAAAGGCAAAGGCTTTTCATTCTTCAACACCCACTCAAAATTCTGATAAACGTGTCGAGATAATGTACACATCCAAGCATCAGTTCTTTTACCAATTCTTTCCCTTTACAGAAACTATATCACCACTTTGATTACTAAAAACTGCTCAGAGAAAAAGCAACGGAACTGCTTGTAAGCTATACGGCTTTTACCTCTTAATTAGATTTTCGTTTGCTTTTATCTCCTCATGGATGATAAGAACAAACCGTCTAATGATGCACAGGATGGTGGATAGAGACTGTTGGCCAACCCCAAACCTCGAATTAATTCTTGTATTTGAGATGAAAACATGTAAATTTCATCGGCCTGCTTCTTTCTCACCCAGTCTTCAGAAGTCCTGAGAGAGAAGAGATTTCCATGTTCTGAGTTTACGAAGAATGATGAGATAATAACAAAAGTATATAGGAAGCTGAACATTCAGAAACTAAGACATTTAAGGGATTCTAGTGTTATGGGAACTTACTGAAGATCGAATTTTGGATGTTGATTAGAGGAAGCAAAGAGCACTTTAACACTGGGCTGCATCAGAAATTTTGCATGACGGTCAATAGGGTTCAAGCTTCCACCACAGTACCACAAACTGGGATTAGGGAGAACAATTTGCAACTCGGGAGATTTAGTGTGTATATCCTTTATGACCGCCCGGAAAGATAATTCATCTTCTGCATTCTCTAGTAATTGACTTGCAAACATTCGCTCTAAAGTGTAATCTCTGTTTCAGAAAATCATAGATAATCAAATTGAATGCATCATATGTTGAATTGCCGAACAACGAGACAAAAAAATGTTTCACGTCAGACGGCCGTACCTTAATACATCATTGGATTCACTGGAAGACGAGCATGTCGAAATACTGTATTTGAACAAACGAACCCCACCGTCTATCGGCTTCCGATCATCAAAACAAGGATACGATCCAACAAGATATGAGCATTTTGGGCACAAATAGCTCACCCACTCAATACCTTTGGAAAGGCCTGAGGATCTAACCATGAAACCGCTACCAAGGTAACCATCCACAAATACTTTTTGATTTTCATGAAGGGTAAAATTTTCTCTGGTGGTTTGTAGTTTTGAAGAGGCCTGGAACACATCATGGGTACAAATTCCAGCATGGCAATCGCCTACATCACCTTTATTGTTCGACAACTCTTCGCTTTCTTCAATGTTCAATTCAGAAAAGGCACTCAATAAACTATCATCACCAGCAATACTTGCAGAAGTTTCAGTCTCTGTTCTTGATGTCATGGCATTATCAGCACATGAGGATTTTAAGATCCCATCAGTACCTAGAAGCGTCTCATTATGATTCCCACTACAGCTTGCTAGGTTCTGATTACCAGTCTCGTCTAGTGGACCTCTATCCGTACAATTATCATAGGATGTATTTAAATCACGCTCAAAAGTTCGGTTGGCCTTGACATCAGGAAATTCACGTCCCAGAAGATCATTCTTGTGCAAAAGGACAGATGCTTTAGTCAAGAAGCAAATACCTGGAGCACAAGCATATGACTTCACATACTCAGCAACCAGCTTCTCACTTGCACCTCCGAACGAGCAACAGCAGTTCCCAAACCAATTATCCGCAACATCTCGCCAGTTTACCGATGGCATTTCGTCAAAACACCTGTACCATTGCCCAAAGCCCGAACTTTTAAGGCCTTTCGGAGCATAAAACACAAGCGCCAAGAAGAATTTACTGGCTCTATACCAATATTAAACAAATTTGAAAAAAAAATCGTCGACCTTGATTGGGTCACAGAAGTCTACATGCTACTAAGATAACCACAAAGAAAAAGATGAAATGACAACATTGAGTCTGCAAAAGCAAAAATACAAACACCTGATACCCTTTGTCAACTTCGTAGAGCAATTCCGGCAGTAGAAGTGCACCTCCTTCATACAAGCCAATTTCTTCAAATCTAAAAAAAGTTAAACGCGGGCTCAATTTAAGCGACATCAAACTGATTACGCAAAAGGAAATGAAAAGCTCATGCATGGCAAAATCATACGCAACACTTCAACTTAAACCCCCAAACCACCTGCTCCAAAAAGACTCAAAACTGTACAAGCAAGGGACATATAAGTTCAACTTTTAACAAAATGAATACTTAAAACAAAAGTAAAAATGACTGATTATATACGCACCATAATCCACGGAAAGCTGACTGATCTCACCACCACCATCTTGACCCTCAAAATCAACCTCCGAGCTAAAATCCAAAACAAGTGGGTGGTCAACAGGCAGCAACAAAACGAGTTTGACCTCGATATGGTCATCCAATGCCCTGAAACTGATAGGAGCTTCTGGGTCCACCAAAACACCAGGAATCGGAATATGAACCGTTGTCTCTCTCTGTGCGTCTTCGTTCTCCAGAAAAGACGCCGTAAGCAGAGACTGCCGTAAAGTAACCTTGAGGTCTCTGCATTGCGTGGAAGGATCAGTGTTTCGTCTGAACAAGAGTAATCGAAGTGTCGGCATGTGCGATTGAGCTTCCCACATGAACAGCCATAAATTAGGGTTTTGTGCGGCGGCGATCGGGGGTTCAGCCGGCAAAGCAGGTGGCGACATCTTGGGCTGCTTGAAGATTTTGGCGGGTATTGTTTACGTTATGAGGTAATAGAGAAAGTGCATTGGGCCTTTTTAATATAAACATGGAAAAGCCCATTTTAATGGCCTTAGAACTAAATGCCCGTTCGCTTTCAACTTGCGGTTGATCTCTAAATAATGCAATTATAAAATATTTAGAAGTCGCAAAAAATAATATAGTAATAATAAGAATAATGAGTACGTGAATGTGAAACATTTCTACTTAAATTAATATTTGTTTTTTATAGTGTCCATCGCCATCCAGAAAATGACAGCAATATTGAATATAACAATATACAATGAGAGCTCGATCATTGAATTAGTTCATTAAAAACTATAGTGACTTAACTTATATGTCACTTTAACGGTACAAAACCGGAGAAAATAATTAAATAATGAAATAATTTTTGTTTTAAAAGGTATTATTGACAAATAGATGATGTATTAGTCCAAAAAAGGGTCATCAATTTGTCACTTGCGTTGTATGTTACCTAATCCTTTTTATATTTAATGATAAATTGTTTTCAAGATGCCCGAAGGTCGGTTGAAATCCTCTGTCTCATAATCCCTGTCCCAGTTCCTGTCTCACTCTCCTAAAATTGATTTTTATGATTATCGAAAAATATATGATATGGATATCAAATCGATCCTCATAAAACAAGGAATAAATTGGAAATGTTTATATATTTTTATCATATAAATCTCATGAAATAACGACGATTTTATGATTTGGTGGACTACAGGATTAAAAGAATTAATAAATAAGAAAGAAATTTTGTGAACCGTCGGATCTAAATTTTAACGGATCTGATCATTTTGGACATAGAGGGTACATATTTTGTGGGACATTATGATTTCATGCGCCCGAAAGTCGCCTTCTCTTCAAATTATATAAAAAAAGGTCGAACTCCCCCAGAGAAGCCCGCCAGCCACAAATAATATCGTGGTTAGGTTTTCTTGTCAAGCTAAAATGAGTTTATTTGTCAGTTACAATAAATTAATCTTAAATCTATAGTAGGAAATACAAATTGGCAATGCAAAATGGCATACATACGCCTATTGGAAGTCGAGAAAGGGCAGTTTGTTGTTTCCATTAGTGGGAATATCTTCACTTTTTGTCTTTTTATAGTAGTACATTAATATTAAATAAGAATTATCCATCTTCAATCACATATAAAGCAACATTTATATCTTTATTTTGTGATGGATATGATAACCAACCCATTTTATTGTTTGTATTATATCACAAAAACATATGCATTTAGCGACCATTAGACATATTTGCATTGATGGACCTTACAGAATTTTTTTTGAAAAAAAAAACGATCTTTATCAAATCACATTCACATACACATCAAGACATGAATACATCATCAGAAGAAACCATGATCATATTTGGCTGATCCCCCATGCAATTTACTCAAATCTGAGCTCAAGAAATCCTCGCAATAATAATGATTCTCTCCAATGAAACCATAAAAATCACCACCATACTCATCATCATCATCAATCTGACGATGACGATCATCATACCTGAAAGTAGTAGGCTCATCAGAAACGTTATTATTCGAGCTCATGTAGTTTCCAATAACATCGGTAAGAGACTGAAGCCTTTGGTTCAGTTCAGACATCTGAGCCCTTAGAAATGTATTCTCGGACTCAACTTTCTGATGCATATGCCTGAAGAAGTTGGCATTCGTAAGGATCTGATGATTCTCAGCCCTCAGATTAGCCACGTGGGCCATCAGATCATCCAAGTGCTTCTGCTTTCTCATCCTTGATCTTCTCGCTGATTCGCGATTTGAGATCGTCCTCTTCCTCTTCTTTATTACGTCCAAGATTGGGATTATTATTTGCTGTTCGAGTTGTTTAAGCGAGCTTGACCTTGATGATGAAGAGTTTGTACCTGTACTAGGAGGAGAAGAAGAAGACATGTGTAATAACATAATCTTAATTAGAGTATATGCTATATATATATGACTAATAATTTCTTGATGAGCTAAAGTGAGAGATGTTGTTTATGAGAATGTTAGGCCGATTTGATCCAACCTTGTACTGATTCAAAGGATTAGTATTACCTGTAACGATGAATTACGGAAGCAATAACGAAGTAATACCGATATACGAATTGCAGAGTTGGAACGAGAGCGCGCGTGTTCTTCAGAAAAGTCGTCAACTCTATTAATGAATCAGCAACCCTAAACGATGTATCGTTTAGGGTATTTATACATAAGCCCTAATGGGCTAACTGGGCCCAATCTGACTAATATACCCACAAGTCGGGTATATTTACAATTAAGTCCTAGGGCGTAATTAAATTACAGAACATAGACTAATAATTAAATGAACACAATTAAAATATTATCTAACAATCTCCCCCTTTGTGTTCATTTCACGTAGTAGCGCGGTCTTCTGTTCTGTAGAAGGATTTTCTCAGATTGAGAACGTACTCGAACTGTCTGATGCTTCGGCGAAGGCATAATCTATTCTGAATTTCTTCAATAGCAATATTGCTTAGGCTGACGATTTCATCTCGGAACTGCTCGAGGCCTAAGCTTTCAAGGTCACCTTTTGAAGAGTCAGAATATCTTCTAACTTTACTTCTCAGTTTCTCGACAATGATCCTGAGAGTCCCGTCGCAGTACTTCTCAACTTCTGAGAGAAACATGACCCTCTTTAGTCCATTCTTGCTGTAGACTACGGAGAGTTCAGGTTCTTTGAAGATGAAGCCATTTGGGTATGGTTTGAGTTCCTCCTCCATGCCGGCGAAGTTTGGTCTTGTGAGGTTTACCTTCCTAGCATTATTCTCTATGGCTATCTGGAAGTCATGCCCTGTGTAGAAGGTAATGTCCCTTAGCATGTGTCTTTTGATGGCTTCATATCCCAGCTTGTATCGAAATTCTCGTAGGATGAATTTCCTGTAGAGTCTTGAAAGCTTGTATACTTCGCTGGGATCAACATACTGCAAATTGCCTTCGGTGATCACGTCTTCTGAGCCATCCAGCCGTAGTACTTTGTAGACTGGGTACTTTAGGTTTCTTCCCATTTCCTGGACGGTGACATCCACTATATCCTTGATCGGTGCCTTCGCTCTCATTCTCTTTTTGTCTGCATCCGTGACCCTCGATCCGCCTTTCGTCGTCCATTTGTATAGGAAATGGTAGGCCAGCTTTTTGGATCCTTCAATATGTGATAGGCCTCTCAGCTCCATTTCATTGTATGGCCGAATTTGACCACGTTCTCGCCAGATTCTGCTTCTGAGTTCCTCTTGAAATGGTGTTGTGATCTTGTTCCAGGGAGTCTCAGATGCTTCTGACGTTTCTTCGTAGTCTTCTCCATTTCTGATCTCGTCTGGCGCCATTCTGAGGCTTGCTTCAACCGCCGCCCAGATCAGTCCACTAACATTGTCCAGTCTCGCTTGAATGTCATCTCCTGTTGGATGATCGCTGTGGCTTTGAGATCCCCATCCCTGATCGATATACTCGTTGAGCTCAGTCAGGGGATCAGGGATGCTCATGTCTACGACTGGAGGCAGTGGCTCGTCGATTTCCTGTGGGGGTGGGTCTGGTCTGAAGTCGGATGGTAATGAGGGTAGGCTGGTTAGATGGGAGAAGGTAATAGGTTGGGAATTTGGGGATTCTGGATTTGGGGATTCTGGTTGAGTTTGGGTTGAGGTTGAGGATTCTGTATGGGTGGTGGCTGCCTCGACCGGGGTAGGATTTGGGGTCGTGGAGGTTTCTGGTTGAGTTTGGGTTGAGGTTGAGGGTCCTGTATGGGTAGTGGCTGCCTCGACCCGCTGTCGCTTTTCCTCCCCCTCAGGACGACCGTCGCCATCGGGGTCGTCATGTCGACGTTTGTGTGTGGGCGGGTCGTAGTGGCAGTGGTAAGGTAGTTGGAGACGGTGAAGGAGCTCCGTATCTTCATCATCGAGGTGGTCGGCCTCGCTGAGGAGTCGGGCAAGTAGATTCTGTCGAAGCTCCTTAATGGTGGGGGTAGGTGTAGAGGTAAGTGATGGTGTTTGGTGGGTTGAGGAGGATGGTGTTGCCCCGACTTTTTGTAGGATGGATGCCTCCATTTGCTTCATTTCTTCTCGTATAATGGCGAGGCTCCGTTCAAGGCTCTGGTCGAGGTGGGCTTGGGTGATGAAGGGTGAAAATAACTCAACAGAGCCACGAAGGCGTTCTGTTGTCACGACTTCAGAGTAAACTCCTGTGTCGCGGCCCACATTCACTAAGAAGTGTGTGGGACTTGAGGAACCGGGGCCACTTAGGCTCACCGTTGGCATCGTCGATAAGGCAAGCTCATCAAGATGGCCTGATGGCACGGGGGTAATGATGTTGCCCATGTCAGGTCTTCCGTCCGATCGTCGAGTATCATCAGTAGATGACGTCTCTACGGACGTTCTGGACTGATCACTAAGAATAGTCGATAAAGGTGTATGTGTCCTAGCAAAATCGAAAAAATTTGGGAAAGTGGACACTAGACTCGATGTGAGGGAAGAAGGAACAGCGACGTGGGGCTGGGAGTCGCTGATTTGTATATCACTTGCCTCCGAGTGAGGCAAGGATGACTGAGATGGTTCCCCGTGAGATGTTGAGACATCAACCTGTTGGGAGGTTGATGAATGGGAAGGGCTGGGTTGTGCATGCGCCGTTGAACCAGATGCGGCGGCTTCTACTCGGGAGCTGATTAAATCAGCTCCTGTTCCTAGGGGTTCGGTTCCGGAAGTTATAGTGAGGAGGGGAGGTGCGAAGTCGACGGACACCGGAGGAGGCGGTCGTCGGTCGTGTTTTCTCTTTGTTCGTACTTCGCGTTGTCGCTCAGGACCCTGTCTCACACTCGGGCTGGCCCCGGGGTTGGATACGGTGGGGTTTGACTGTATCGTAGGGGCAGGAAGGTTCTGTGACTGCCTGTATTTGATCACCTCGGCATCCGTAGGATCAGCGAGGTCCAGGAGGTGTCTTGGGATAGGCATGCCTTGGAGTGTCGATCCTTCCTTTGATTTCTTCAGATAATTGAACTTGGGGACTCCTAGGGACTCTGACGCTGGACGACGAGTGATCTCCGGGTGGATTTCCATGTAGTGATAAATCAGGACTTGGAACCATCGGAGATATGGAAGGCCCTTTCTCTTGGACGTTTTGAGGTGATCCCTGGTATAGATCTGGTCCACGATTTCTTGCATGAATAGGGCAGCGTAGTCGTAGCGTTTCCCGAAGATGACCCCGTAGAAGAGGGTGAGAATGCTGAGATTGCAACGATCGTAGCCGGTGTGTTTCGGTGATAGGCACTTGTTGATCAGCATGAATAGGGCGTTCCATGGAGCAGGTATTTTGTTGAAGGAGAGTGCTGAGACTTGTGTAAGAGGTGGGGAGCAGCCTATTTCCAGCATTCCATTTAGGATCTCTTGAACCGTGGGAGGTTGATCGAGCTCATCGAAGGTGGGCAGTTGTAGAATCGTCCTCAGAAGTTCTTTGTTAAGAATAACTGAAGTGTTCTCAATCTGACTTTGGAAAATGATCTCCTCGATGTCTGGAACTTGGTCCATGAGTCCCCAGAATTGTTGTAGGTAGACTTGGGGGACGCTCGCCGTGAGAGTGAAGGCAGGGAGTAGAAAATGGTTCTTCAGAATGGCGATTATGACCATGTCCGAGCATCTGAAGGCCGTTGTGTCCAATTGGTAATTGTTCCTCAGTGGCTCGATCCATTTGGAGACTGGGTAGATCGTATCACGGTTTGGAATCTCCATAATCTGAAAAATATCATAAGGTCATTAGACATCGAATATTCCATCGTTGCCCTCGCTCGCTGTACTTCTTTTTCTTTCTAAATTTCTCTCTTTTTTTTTTTTTTTTTTTCCTTTTTTTTTTTTTTTGTTTCGTTTTCCCTTTTTTTTTTTTTTAATATATATATAGGTATATAGATATATGTATATATGTAGAAGTAGATAATATGTAAAGATAAGTAGATAGTATGTAATAAAAGGTAGATATATATATAACTTGGCAAAATTTTCGTTAAGTAAAAAAGTGGGCCAAGTCGGGATTTAAAGAAATGAGAAGCCCAATTGAACAATGTCGGCACGGCCCAGTTTGAAAGATGTCGACACGCCTTGATTTGGAAAATGTCGAGAGCATGTAAATGAAAGATGTCGAGAAGATGATGTCGAGACATTAAAATATCGAGATAACCCAATTTGAAAAATATCGAGAGGCCCATTAACAAAGTCGATATAGTTGAAATGTCGAGAAGTCCAGGTTAAAAGAAAATGTCGAGAGGCACAATTTTAAAATGAAAATGTCGAGATAGGTTTAAAATCTCGTGACGTCCAATAAATGTCGAAAGGATATTAAATTTAGGGTTATAAACAATCTCGATAAAGATGTCGACATCTGTGAAGGAATAAAAAGTCGAGACCATAAAATGTCGAAACCGTAAAATGTCGAAACCGTAAAATGTCGAGACCATAGAGAAAAGTCGAATGCTTGCACTGTTACGAAAAATCGAAGACAATTAGGTCGAAATTTTTTGGGGAAAAATGTCGATAAATTTTAAAAGCAGAAGGCCTATCGAAATCATAACTAAGAGCTTATCAGTAGAAAGCATTGAAATCATTTAGGCAAGCAAGCGAGAGACGAAGAAAAATTTATGCGATTTTGAAAAAAAAACAGATCTATTATCGGCGACTTCACACCTGCAATCGGAGCTGTTAGTAGCATAAGAGATGAATTAAGAGAGTTAATCGAGCTTACCAGTTGATGACAGGGATAAAAACACCGAAGAAATCTACACAGACGAGTGCGAAGAGAAGATTTTGAAAGTTGCAGTGAATTTGGCGAAGTATGAAATGTGAAAGATGGAAAAATGTCGAAAGAGACATTATAAAATGTCGAGTCCGATAAAATTGGGCTTGTCGAGTCGAAGGCCCATGTAAATGTCGTCGAAAAAAAAAAAAAAAAAAAAAAAAGGCCCATTGCCGGAAAACGTCGAGATGATGGTTTTAAAATGTCGAGCTTATGAGATGTCGAGACAATGGCTCAATCTGAATAAAAAAACTTAGAAGAATAATGCAAGTAAGCCAAATAAAATAAAATGCAAATAATGTGCAAATAAAATAAACTGCAAATAAAATGCAAAGATATCATATGACAATGCAAAGATACTGAAAGGTAGGAAATAGTGATGCTCCCCCTAGACACATACGCAAATTTTATAATAAAGTTTTTTTTTTTTTTTTTTTTTTTTTTGGAAAATCTAATTTACCCGAAATCAATGATGCAAAAATTTAAAAGATGAACGCTCCCCCTAGAATTATGCAATTTTGTTTCTCCCCCTAGACACATGCATAGGCTTGTCATAATATATAACATGATTATGTCTGAAATGTGCAGCCTAGCATGAATGAGCCTAAATTAAGAGGTAAGATTCAACATGCCCAACCTAGAGACTAAGAATTGAAATCGTTTCTCATCCAATGCTTTAGTAAAAAGGTCGGCCAGTTGAAGTTCGGTGCTAACAAACTGCATTTCTATGATGCCATTTTCAACATGATTTTTGATAAAGTGATATCGAAGATCAATGTGCTTAGTTCGTGAGTGGTGGACAGGATTGCATGTTATCGCAATTGCACTCTTAGAATCGCTGTAAATAGGAATATTATGTAAATCAAACCCGTAATCCAAGAGTTGAGTGCGCATCCACAGAATTTGTGAACAGCAACTGGCGGCTGCGACATATTCAGCTTCAGCCGTTGACGTAGAAACGCAATTCTGTTTCTTGGAGGACCAGCAGATTAGTTTGTCACCAAGCAGTTGTGCGCCACCTGATGTACTTTTTCTATCCATGCGACACCCTGCAAAATCTGAGTCAGTATATCCAATTAATTGAAAACTAGAGTTTTTGGGATACCATAGACCAAGATTTGGAGTTCCTTTCAGATAGCGGAGTATCCTCTTGACGGCCGTCAGGTGTGATTCTTTGGGTTTGCCTGAAAACGTGCACAGAGACAGGTTGCAAAAACAATATCAGGTCGGCTCGATGTTAGATAGAGTAGTGAGCCGATGATTCCTCTGTAGTGTGTTTCGTCAATAGGCTTGCCAGAGAGATCTGCATCAAGTTTGCATGCTGTGGACATAGGAGTCGCTATGGGAGTACAGTTTTCCATCTTGTATTTCTTCAAGAGATCATTTATATACTTGGACTGACTGATAAAAATACCGTCTGAAAGCTGTTTAATTTGCAGACCTAGGAAGAAGTTCATTTCGCCCATCATACTCATCTCGAACTTAGTGGTCATTAATTGACTGAATTCCTCGCATAATGTTACGTTCGTGGAACCAAAGATGATGTCATCAACGTAGATTTGAACTAGTAAGATATCGGAATTCTGTCTTTTCACGAAGAGTGTAGTATCGATTTGACCTTTTGTGAACCCGGATCCGATCAAAAAGGTGGAGAGAACATCATACCAGGCTCTTGGTGCTTGTTTAAGTCCATAAAGGGCTTTATCAAGACGATACACATAGTCAGGCTTGGCTGAGTCAACAAATCCTTCGGGTTGTCCAACATAGACTTCTTCTTTCAGTACTCCATTTAGGAAGGCTGTCTTGACGTCCATCTGGTAGACAGTAAAGTCCTTATGAGCAGCATAGGCAAGGAATAGACGAATGGCTTCTATACGAGCAACTGGTGCAAAGGTTTCATCGTAGTCAATGCCTTCTTGCTGATTGTACCCTTTTGCTACTAGTCTCGCTTTATTACGAATGACTTTGCCGTTTTCGTCCCTTTTGTTTTTGAAGACCCACTTTGTTCCTATGATCGTTTTTCCTTTGGGTCTTGGAACCAAGGTCCAAACGCATAGGCGTTCAAACTGATTAAGCTCGTCTTGCATAGCAATGATCCAGTCTGGGTCCGATAGTGCTTCTGACACTTTTCGTGGTTCGAGTTGACTCATAAAACACGAGAGATGTTCGTGGAAAAATGAGACGTAATCATCCGGTATTGCGCTTTTCTTCTCTCGAGTTGACCTTCGTAGAAGTGGTTGATCCGGGTGAGAATCATGAGTGGGAGCAGGTATTGTCGCGGCTTCATCATCCGAAGGTTGATCGTGTTGAGAGGGTATGATGTCAACGTTTGTTTCAGTATGAGGTGATATGGCATTTGGAGTAAGATCGTGACTTGAGTGAGAATGTTCGTCCTCAGCGTCTGTGGCGTTAGGAAGCGTGAGTTCTGTGTCTGAGGAAGAATTGTCTTGAATGTCTGTTGTTGCTTGGGTTTCACCTTGTGGAGTTTCTGTCGTCGGAGAAGACACCGGATCTGAAATTAGCTGAAAATCTTCAAGCAAAAAATCGAGAGATGCCACATTTGGACTTGGAGAGGCTGAATCTTGTTGAGAGTTCCCTGATGCAGTAGAGGAAGCTTCTGATGGTGTTGGGACTGTTTCGTCAAATGTGACGTTGGCACTTTCCCGTACAATTTTAGCGTCTTTGAGGAAAACTCTAAATGCTTTAGACGTCGAGGAATACCCAATGAACGTGCCTTCGAGAGCTTTAGGATCGAATTTTCCTCTGTTGCTTCGGTCATCTGCAATAAAACATTTGCAACCAAACACTCGAAGAAAAGAGATGTTAGGAGCACGATTATTAATGATCTGATAGGGGGTCTTCTCAAATCTTTTGTGAATTGAGGTGCGGTTCTGAGTGAAGCAGGCAGTACTTAGTGCTTCAGCCCAGAAGGAATGTGGAAGATTTGATTGAATTATCATCGTGCGTGCAGCTTCAACAAGGGTTCTATTTTTCCGCTCGACAACTCCATTTTGTTGTGGAGTTCCTGCAGCTGAGAATTGTTGTGAAATGCCCTGAGATGCATAGAAATTTCTCAAACGGTCATTTTTGAACTCCGTGCCATTATCTGATCGAATGGTGCCAAGTCGAGCCTGCAGTAGATTCTGTGTGGTTGTCACGAATGTTTCGATTATTGAGGCGGTCTCATCTTTGCTGCGCAGGAATTTTGTCCAAGTGTATCTAGAAAAATCGTCGATGAGGACCAGAACATATTTGCGACCATTGAGACTCTCTGTTCTCATGGGACCACATAGATCAACGTGAAGTAGTTCTAAAGGTCGAGAAGAGCATGCAACATGTTTGGACTTATGGGAGGCTCTTTTCATTTTTCCTAGTTCGCAGGCACTACATAGATGTTCCTTTTGATACGTAAGGTTTGGTAGGCCGACAACTAGTTGCTTAGTGGATAGCTTATTAATGTCCCTAAAATTTAGGTGGGATAGACGATTGTGCCATAGAATGTTTTGATGATGTGAAGCTTTAGATAGTAGGCAGATATTCGAGGATGGAGTGGTTGTTTTAAGGTCTATCGTATAGAGGTTCGTTTTTTGAATACCATGGAGCAGATCATTACCGTGACCGTCATTGATGCTACAGTTTCTTGCTTTGAAGTTTATTTCGAGCCCTTTGTCGCACAATTGACCAATGCTGAAGAGGTTGTGGCCTAGTCCCTTGACGTATGAGACGTCTTGGATGGTTAAATTCCCGTGATTTAGATCTCCTCGTCCTAAGATTGGGGATGACTCGTTATTTCCAAAGCGTACCTTTCCGCCGTACTTTTCAGTGTAGTTGCTCAACAGTTCTTTGTTCCCAGTCATGTGTGTGGAGCAACCTGAATCGAGATACCACACATGATGGACCTGCAAGAGAGAAAATGTTAGAAACGTTTCGGTACCCATTTGAGAATGGGCACTGTCCATTTCTTAGTAGATGACGTAGGCGAACTAGTGACAGGATTAATATTCGAAATAAGATTTGTGTTGGAACTTTTAGTATCCGGCTTGGGAATCCATCGTTGCAATCCGTTCTTTGGGTGTTGTGGAGATGCAGGGTAATGTTTATGTTTGGGCACCCAAATCTGTATAAATTTAGGTTTATGCGACGATGTTTTTTTGTTCAACGATTGAGTGAATATAGGAGTGCGTGAGGCGTGCCCTGCAGGAGAAACAGACGATCGAGTAGGAAAATAATGTAGATTATATGCACTAGATTTATCAATGCGAGAAACATCAAATGTCTTAGAGTTCTCTAAAGGAATAAAAGTAGAATCATCATAAGCGTAGGTAGTAGAATAGGAAGTCTTGAAGTGAGTATGATCAGGTTTCGTCTTCTGGACCCAGGCCAACGTCTTCTTTTTCTTTGTTATTCTCTTCCCTGTAGTCAAATTTGGCATGGCATTAGGAGTTAGATCAGAAGAGGAAAAAGAATGAACGTCAGATGAATAATCGTTGAGGTTTCTAAGAAGCGAAATTTCATTAAGTAATTTCTCTTTTTCGAATTTGAAAATTTCGATTTGATTTTGATGTTCCTTGGCTTGTGACGTGTTGATGGCTTGCAGGCGTGATAGTTCAGTCAGGAAGTCTGTCTTGTCTTTGGTTTGTTTCCTCTCCATTTGGGTTTGCGAGCTTGACTTGGTAAAGAAGCGTGCGTCGTCCTTGTTTGAGGTTGCGGTTGCTAAACGAAAACGGGAATTTAAGGCAAGTGCATCATCGTAGTAATAGTAATGATTTGAAGGGGATGCGAAGTTTTCGAATAGCAGCTCATGTCTTTTGACTTTTTCTTTCCCTTTAATCTCCTTGTGAGATGATGCATTCACCTTAGGCGTAGCTACGTGACATTGTGTGAAGAGACCTATGGGGTTGTTGATTTGCTTCTCGAGTGAAGAGATGATTGTCAGGAGTACGTCTTTTTCCACTTGAGAGGCAATCTTTTCTTGTTCAAGAGTCGAGTGACAGATACTAATTTCTTTCATTTCTTTGATAAATGGAGGAATATATGGACGAGATGTACGCGGTCTTTGGACGTCTACTTCTTCTGAGGAGGGTGGATATAGGGGTAAGTAGTCATCCGCCGGATAAGGTTCCTTAGTTCTTGAGCTCTTATTCAGTTCGTCGTAGTCGATGGGTATTTCAGCCCAGCCTTCCTTATTTCTCTTTTTCTCTTCTAAGTTGTCAATAAGACTAGTGAAGGGCATAAGACTAGGTATTTGTAAGCCTAGGAAACTAATATCGTAAAGAGGTAGAGGCTTCTTAGCGACTGGGGGAGAGTCTGGAACAATACCTAGACCGTCACGGGGATCATAAAAACTAGTATCTCTAGCAGTATTTAAGAGGATATTTTTATCTGTTAGTACTCTCTTTGTTAGAAGATCCTCAAGTTTTTTAATTTTCGAATATAAACGATTTCGTTCCTTAGTCAGGAATTCATATTGTTGGGTTATTGTGTTTCGCTCTTCCTCACTCTTCTTGAAGTCGTTTTCCTTTTTGGAGAGTTTTTCTTCTAAATCTCTTACCCTAGTCTCATGTCTGAGGGATGTATCCTGAGCTTGTTCACGAGGTTAACCTAGCCTTTTCTACTAGTTCGGTTCGCAAGACTTTTTCATTGTTTGCTAACCTAGATTCTAGTTTTCTTAATGATTGGTTTTCACTAGACATGGATGTTAGTCTATCCTGAAGAAGACATAATTGTTCATGTAGATTGGAGTAGGATGTGTGTACCTCAGTTTCTGAAGATGAGTCGGTCGAGGGAGTGGCTATGGCGTTGTGTGCCTCATCTTCAGTGTCAGTTTCAACGTTTGCTATGAGTGCCAGGTTTTCGTCCTCACTCTCAGAGGTATCCTCGAGCCATGATTCTTGTTCTGCCATGAGTGCAACACCAGACTGCTTTTGTTGGAGAAGCTGTGCCTTTTTGGTGTAGTAGTCAACATTCTTTGTCTTAGGCAGGAAGCAGTCTCGAGCAAAGTGTCCTGGTTTGCCACAGTTGAAGCACTTCTGATCTTTTATGGAGGTCTTAGGCTCACCATCTTCAGGCTTTCGGTCCCGCTTCTTTGAGGAACTAGTCCTGAGTCGATTCGACGATCTGTTCTGTGTGTAAGAGTTGAAGCGTTTGGTGATCAAAGCCATCTGTTTGGTAATCTCTGCCAGTTCAGGATCCATATCTGCATTTGTGTTGTCATTGTCTTCTTCAGATGAACTAGGATTCTGCACAGGCTTTGGATTCTTCCTTGATTTTCGATGGCTGATTAGTGCAAGTGACTCCATGGCTGCCTTTTCTTTTGATGCTTTCTGAATCTCATTTATGTCTTCAACATGCTGGGCGAGGCTGTCGAAGAGACAGTGAATGTCCATCTCTTCTAGATCCTTGTTCTGACGAATGTTGCTAGCTATTTTCCTCCATTCTGGCTGTAGTGCTGAGAGAAAGCGTATGTTGATCTCCTCACCAGTTCTGGTTACATTTATCTTTCTCATCTCATTCACTAAGGTCAGGAAACGCTGATAGGTCTCATATAGTTCTTCTCCATCTTTGGCTTTGAATGAATCATAAGCCGTAAGGATGTTGGATTTCTTAGCCTTGTACCCAGATTCAGTTCGTTGCATCATTTTACTAATCTCATCCCACATTTCCTTGGCAGTTTGCAAGCTATTTACCTGCATGAAAATGTCATTAGGGATGCTTTGACAAAGATAAGTTCTGGCTTGACGATCTGCCCGAGCTCTGAGTTTTTCAGCTTCAGTGTAGGCAGAACGCGCTTTGGGTTCCCTGGTGTCTGGAACGGCCGGTTCATTGTCCGGATTTCCTGGAATAGTAACCCAGAATTGAGCTGGGCCTTCAGTGAGAGATTCGTACATTAGGTCTCCGTTCTCCTTGCTGTCGATGAAGTTCATGAACCTGAGTGTCCATGCTGTGTACTCGTCCCTCTTGAGGATGGGTGGTCTCGCGTCGTTTCCAAGTGAGTAGAGGTCCATTGCTGATAGTAGGTTGGATGTGGATCTTTATCGTGTTGATCAACTAAAATCTTAACTCAAGGAAGACAGGTAGAGTTAGAGAAATATATGAAATAATATAAGCACAAAATTGATTGGAAATTTTAATAAAGATTTAATAGATAGTAAAATGAATTCGGAAATAATAATTAATTTTTATTTTATTTTATTTTATTTTAGATGTCGAAGGAATGAAATGCAAAATGTCGAGGCTTGAATGAATTTGGGATTTCGAACGAACAAAATGTCGGATGGAATAGGGTTCAAGATGTCGAGTTCCTTATGAAATCTCGAGAAGAATGTCGAACTGGGTAGGAAGTCGAGATATAGAACACTGTCGAGAGCTAATGAAGAATGTCGAGGTCTTTAAATGTCGATGTCTTCAAATGTCGAGAAGAGTAGAATGTCGAATTAAAAATGTCGAATTAAAAGTCGAGTAGGGTAGAATGTCGAAATAAAAATGTCGAGTACTCTTAATGGCTTCAAATGTCGATAACCACAAATGTCGAGATCTTCAAATGTCGAGATATAACAAAATATCGAGCCAGATGTCGAGACCCTTATTCCATAGTAAAATGTCGAGGTTAAAGTCGAGATCGAAGTCGAGCCAAGATTAGCCTAAATGTCGAATTAGGAAAAAAGTCGACCCAAAATGTCGAGGAATATTGCGAAAGAGATGTCGAGAGCTTCAAATGTCGAGCTGAGCAAAAAGTCGAGAAAGATGTCGAGATCGATTTCGTGCAACAACTTTGAGTAAAATGTCGAAATCTTCGTTTCCTAGCAGAATGTCGAGAGAAATGTCGGGATAAATGTCGAGAAAAAAAAAAGATGTCGCAATAAATGTCGAGATCGATGTTTAGATAGAAAGTCGATATAAATGTCGAGCTGAAATTAGCACCAAATGTCGAGGTGTTTAGTAAGATGTCGAGATAAGATATCGAACTAAATATCGAGTGAAATGCAAAATGTCGAGTCCCTAAGAAAAATTTCGAGGCAGATGTCGAAACGAATGTCGAGTCCGTGCCGAGAAAAATGTCGAGCCAAGTGTCGAGTAGTAAAAAAATATGTCGAGAACAATGTCGGGCTGAACTTGAAGCAAGATGTCGAGCAAAATTCTGAGTAAATGTCGAGGCAGCTTAGGTCACGAAATCTCGAGATTTCAAAAAAAATTTCTTCGCCGTCACAATCTGTTCTTCGGCTGGAAAAATAAATTCGATCAAGATTTTAAAGAAAATCAATCTTCATGAGCCGAGGGATAATCTGAGACATTGGATGAGAAGAAATTGTTAGAATTTCGAGAACAAAAGATAAACGGAGAATAATAAGAAGCAATCTCGATGAACTTCGATGGAGATAGGATGGAACGAGCGAGCGATATCAACGAAACTTCAATGAGTTTGATCCACGAATTCGGCTCTGATACCACTTGTTAGGCCGATTTGATCCAACCTTGTACTGATTCAAAGGATTAGTATTACCTGTAACGATGAATTACGGAAGCAATAACGAAGTAATACCGATATACGAATTGCAGAGTTGGAACGAGAGCGCGCGTGTTCTTCAGAAAAGTCGTCAACTCTATTAATGAATCAGCAACCCTAAACGATGTATCGTTTAGGGTATTTATACATAAGCCCTAATGGCTAACTGGGCCCAATCTGACTAATATACCCACAAGTCGGGTATATTTACAATTAAGTCCTAGGGCGTAATTAAATTACAGAACATAGACTAATAATTAAATGAACACAATTAAAATATTATCTAACAGAGAAGATATAAAACCAGTAGAGGAAGACAACTGAGAAAGACTGAACGAGGTGAGAATGGCGTTGGAGGCTTGAGTTTATGGTAAGTCGTCCTAGGAGAAGGATTTCACTGAGTACGGACCACATGAGTAATAGCAGTGCTGATGAAGACGACCTTGATTACTAACTAACAAGCTCTTCCATATCATATCAAAATTAGTTATTCTTTAATATCTGAACGTATTATAAGTCTTCTAATCCTTCTTTCTATGTAGGGGAAGGCGATTTAGTGAAGACGAGTTTAGACACGAAGGAGAAAGGGGTTAGAGTGGATTTTGGTTGTGTAGGAGGTTTGGAATATATGCGCTCGCTCGGTTGTGTAAGAGCAATCATAGGGATTAAATAATAGGCAAACAAAGGTGGTTGTGATCATTGTTCAAGTAATTCTTCAATATTTCTCATCGACATTTAATGTAAAAGTGGCTGTAGTTTAGTGGTTAGAATTCCACGTTGTGGCCGTGGAGACCTGGGCTCGAATCCCAGCAGCCACAAATAGTTTTTTATTTCGTGAGAATATTAAGGACAACAGTGCATATCCGTATATTTTTCTCAACATCATCTCTTATTGAAGATGTGGGAATGCATTGCAGACTAGAATTATTAGGATGACTTTGAATTGAACCCGCAGGAATGGAGGACATATGAAGTGAAAAGCAGCAAGCACCTTTTATTCTTCTCATTTTCTACTTCCATTTCTTTACAAGCAGAATCTCATAATTGCGTTGACGAACGAAAAAATAAGTCAAACTCAGAAAAGTATCAACAACAATCTATCTAAACATTGAGAGGCTTGATGTCTCTGCTCCTCACATAGGAAAGAAACTGAGACGGCAGCTCTTCAAGAAGGGCTTGAACTACAGAGATCTGTCCCCCTGCAACGTAACAACATAACGATATACCCTTAATATTCACGAAACAAGCATCATCTTAAACTGAACGGTTGTAAGAACATACCATGCACTTCGCGCATGGGAACAAACTGAACAATGTCTCTTGTCGCTATCCTCCCCGTAACACTCTCCAATCGGCGTCCATTATCAGCATCAAGAATCTGCATTTATTTATTTGCAAGCATTGGTTATCAGCTTTTGGTTTATAAACATCAAGTCAAGATACAGATACAGATTTTTACCCAATTAATTACCTCCATCTCCTTAAAATCTGCTGCACCGACCCCAACGATGAGGATCGAAAGGGGCAGATCAGACGCCATAACAACAGAGTTTATGGTTTCTTGAAGGTCAGTTACTACACCATCCTACATTATAAAACGTAGGTTTAAAGCACTTTTATTAGAGTTTACAGAGATTGATATAGAAGGGAAGGATTATGAATTTCCTATTTACCGTAATGATCAGCAGGACGTAGTACTTTGCCTGGCGGAGAGAAACTGATCGACCCGCAATATCAGCTGCTTTGTTTATCACTTGACCAAACAGAGTCGGGCCAGCGAGTGCAACATTATGTAATGCACTCGAGTAAGCAGACATGATGCCTTCAACTCCTTCAACCTTTGATCGATCATTCATACGACAGAGAGACATTGAGTAACAAAACAAACATTATTGTGTACAAGAAAGCAAACAGAAAGATATACTTATGTATATATGTTGTTACCTCAAAGTCTAGAGGGCTCCCATTTAAGTTGAAACAGTGAGATATTGAGCCGTCGGGAGTTCTTCCACCGAATCCCCAAGCTGGGAATCGTCGGTCTGAATCATAGAATTGTATAACTTCTCCAACCTCCCTTATAGCCTGCAATGAGTTTTTTAAAAAAACATTAGAACTGGAAAAGAAAGGGGGGCTTTGTTTTGAGGTAAAGATGAGTGAGAGATGTATCTAATTTTACCCTGCTGATATGCGTTAAGACCAGAAGCAGGATTAATGTAATGAAGAGATCGAGGGCTTCGAGGATCTCCATTCGAACCTGTTCAAATTTGAATATCAGCCACGCGAATAATAAAGAGAAAAAAAAACACACACATTGGATCGAAGAAATCGTGGAACTAAGAAGAAGGTAAGGCAGCTACCAGTGAAATCCACAGCAACCATGAAGCTGAGCTCAAATCCACTGGATATATAGTCGAGGAAGCTGAACTGCGTCTTCTCTTTGAAACCGTCCACGTAGATCTTACTTTTCAGTACCTTTTCGTGATGTCGGTAAGACTGAGATAATAATAAGTTTGCACCAGACTTGCTCTCGTGGATCATTTCAAGCTCAGAGATCGATTTCTGCAGTTTTCTGATTCGTGAAACGTTGATGTTATTATGAAGGATGAAAGAATCAGTTGGAAATGCAAGAAAAAAAGATAAGGTCAAAATTTACCCAATAAGCTGATGGTTTCCATTGCTATTAAAATCAAAGCACTCGATGAGCAAAGGATTCTCCTGAGAAGAGTATGAACTGAATTACAATACTGCGATAAAGTTGAAGCATTCATTAACTCATGACTCATGAGATAACCTTGAATCCATGTTTTGTGTAACAGAAAAAGAAAAAAGAAAATGGAACAAGTGCAGTTTTTGAAGCTACCTTGCTGACGAATTGCTGCATTGTAAGACACAACGGTTTCCATGTTGGATTCAAGTTGTCGTTTATGACTTCTGTCTTGCATATGGGAATCGGTCGTCCAGTCTCAACAATCCTAGATACTCTTAAGAAGGGATCCTGCAAAAAAATGAACAAAAAAGAAGAAACATTTTACGATATCATAATATTGTCTCTTTCTCCACCAGAAAATGCTACATAGAAGAAAGCACATACGCTTTTGGAGAACACATCGACGTTTATCAGATCGGAGCAGCGAAATGTAACCTCAACAGCTTTTTTTGAGGCGACGGTTTCTTCTGCACGGACTGTAAGCTTTCCCAAGTGTAATGAGCTGCGTCCGCCTCTGCTTTGAAGGTTTAATGTCAGACTCCGATCTTGTTTAGTCACAATCTGTAATAAAACGATTTCACACATCAGAAACGCAATGACATTTAGTAATGCAGATACCCTAAAGGAGATTAAACTCACCTGTGAGATGACACAGCTAGCTTCTCCAATGAAATCTTGATCTTCCAACTTCAGTGTCTGAGAATTGACAAAAAAAATATTTTGAAATCATCTTTGACAGACACATGGAACAACAGATAAGTATTTCGACAGGCAAGAACTCAATGATTACCTTGACAGGTATGTTATGATACCTCGTGTCAACGTCAAAGACTCGAAAGCTGAAGCAGAAACCATAGGATTATTTTGAGAAACAACTGGTCAGGCTTCACCATAAGAACATAGCAATCACATAAATAATTGATCAGACGAATACGAGGCTTGTAAAGGTAACATACACCAAGTGTTGAACTATCTCAAAGTGATAAGTAACATTAATCTTCTGAATCCAAGAGGGGTTTAGATTGTTCATTATTACTTCAGTGCGCCCAAGTTCCTCGAGCTTTCCGTCTCTTTTCTTCGCATAAACTACAGCCATAGGATCACTCTGCAACAACGAGAATCTGTTGCTCATCCAAAATCTTACAACACAAACGACAACTTGGCAAAATGAAAATCTTTCTTACCTTTGACATGATGTCAAGATCGAAAAGCTTTGAGGCCGATAAAGACAGCTGCAATTTGCAGGAAACAAAATGTTACTATGCATTAGTATTCTCATACCGTTCACAGTCACTACCTAAAACATCATGGGACGAAATCAAGATTATAAAAACAAGACTTAAGTATATGCTACAAATTAAAATCGACATGCAAAGTTGATAGATCCAATCATTTGCTAGTATTCACATCTTATTTTGCATTGCAAAACTCTTTATCAGCGTTATATCATTATCAAGCGGCTCCATATTTGTCCCTAATAGACTTGGAGGAGACATCTCGCGCCAGATTAACTACAAAATTTCTAAATGCTGTGTTTCTACAGTGAAAAGATATATATTCAAATCAAAGCCTCGATTTTTTATTTTATTTTTACCTCTATTGGCGTGAAGAGGGCATGTTGACCGTTTGCCCTAAAGAAGTGGTCAATAGCGTCGTTGTGTTCGCCGGTCGAACCGTTGGGGGCGGCGCCGAACGCCGCCGTAGAACCACCTCCCACAGCCTGCTGACCGCCTTTCACGTCTGATAAGCAATTTCCCATTATCAAAATTTTTGTTACGAGAAAACAAAGAACGAAGGGATATGTAATTTTTATGTCTTTGAGTGTTTCTGTGTGTGTAATTCTGTGAAACAATTTCTTGGGTTTTAAAGGGTTGGATAAGGTAACTGAAAAAAAAACGCGCTTGGAAAACGTGACAAGACACGTTCTTTCTTTAAATGGCAATGGCATTATAATCTCAGAATTCATGGGGAGTTCACAATCATAATGGATCGAAACTTCCTGAGAAGGATCGGAAGAAGACGAACTCGAACGAACGCACATTTCTGAGTCTTCCCTGATTCTTCTCTCTCTATCCAACTAAAAATAAAGTTGTTACAAAGACGTGGTTTTTACAGCTCGTTGCTCATCGCAGCGCTAAGGGAACTGAACTGCTGATCAATTTACAGCAAAGAA
Organism: Craterostigma plantagineum; assembly: GCA_027422505.1. Taxonomy (NCBI): domain Eukaryota; kingdom Viridiplantae; phylum Streptophyta; class Magnoliopsida; order Lamiales; family Linderniaceae; genus Craterostigma; species Craterostigma plantagineum. The sequence goes on along the minus strand of JAPQWV010000003.1, from coordinate 24,145,997 downwards.
AGACCCAAGAAACGAGGTTGTGCTCTTACGTCATACGCAAACATCATATGCACATCGTCACCTTTTTGAACTAACCTATAGTCAATAGTCATAGTCAATAAACTAATAATACAGGTCAAGGGTCATTCTTTAATCAGAAGATACTAAGTTTATGCCACAACATTTTTTTTCTCATTACAGGCATGTATAGAACAGCTTTATTGAAGGGATCCACAGCCCTAAGGAGGATAAGCCCGTTCTGATTTACAAAGTTCATTCCTTTTTTGTGTGATCGAATACCATAGCACATACAAGAAGACGTTTCCATTTGGATAAATGAAGAAGACTTGGGCTATCCTCTTCAGCAATAGAAAAGTCAACGTGATCAATGACCCCGCAGAGAAGCATGTCCGCCCTTTAGCTGCTTTTGTTACATGTCTATTATCAGTAAGCAAGGTGTTACTTATGAAGTGGACAGAATTGATGCAAATGTGTAAATGGTTCACTGTGGCCGCTGAATAAAACATTAAGCAAATTTGCAGATGGATTCAAGAAATGAGTTGGAGGAAAACTCGGAAAAAGGTTGAAATAAAAATGCATGCCCTTCAGTAATCAAATCTGCCCCATCTGATGTATATTGAGAGGATAACAGTCTGATGAAGATCCAGAAAAAGCCCTCTGAGAAAGGATTTGATTCACGGCTTGTGTTGGGTGAAAAGCATCCCAAAACACATACTGATTCCTGTTGGGACATGGTACGGACAGCGGTAGACAAGATACTTGTCCTCTGTTTCTTCCCACACCACAGCACCCTCTGCTTATTACAGAAAATCCTGCAAAGCAAGAAAAATAATTCCCAGTAACAACAAAACAGTGAGTGCCTATGAAAGTTTTGAAGATTCTCACCGTAAGTCCTGGCATTGGTGAGGATATCACTGAATGCTCCGAAGGTGTTTCCGTAAACGAAAACAGATTCGTTATACTTTCGATTGAGCTCGTCGACGAGAGACAGAAGGCGATTGTTGAACATCCCGACCATATCGTTGGTCTCTACAACGCACTTTCCATGCGGAAGAAGAAGGTTTCCAGCTAGCTGATTAGGTATGCAGCCTAGTGGGCCTATCCCTCCAAGAAAAAATTTTCGAAGTCCTAAACTTCGAAGCGCCAGAATCTGTGTAGCGTACCGATTTATCAGGAGATCAGCGTATTCTCGAGGACTGTAGTCATAGCTTGTTCTGTAAAGCGATGTAAGAAGATAGTTGTTGACATAGTCATTGCTGCCCAGCAAAAGGAGAGCTAGTGCCTTAGCCAAATAGCTGTTCAGCTCCTCCTCCATATCCTTCATCTGTGTCGTCCTTAGATGGCTTAGTGTGCCCTTAAAGTTGTCAACTTGTTGCGACATGCTGAACCTTTCGCCCTGTTGTGTTAATTATGATGACAGAAGAGATGAAGGATGAAAATGTAATCTGTGTAAATAAAATTTATTGATGCTTTTCTTACAAGGTGCTGTCCAGTTTCTTCGAGGATTCCGCCTGCAGCTGAAGCATAGTTCACTCCTCCCCTGAGGAGAATGTCGTCGTGTCCAGTTTCAGAAAGGCTCGTCGTATAGGATTGAAGGTCAGAGATTTCCAAAAGTTCTCCTACATAAGAATAACAACATTATGTTCTCCTACATAGCAAATAAGAAGAAAGAAAGGGATCCTTACCAAGATAATCTACGACAGTTTTTCCGTTGCAGAACCTTCCAGAAGGTCCTTGTCGGAAGTCGATGCCATAAGGCATGTAGTTGGCCTTTGCCCAGGAATTCAGGTGGTTGTTGTTTCCAGGATCGGCCAGCGAATCTCCGAAGGCAAACATTGCAGAGAAGGACCCATTATTAGACGTTGAAGAAGAAGAAGAAACTTCGGCGATGATTATTAGCGAGATAAAAACGATGATGTACTCTATCATCGCCATTCTCTCTATCAAATAACTTGTCGTTGTATAAAGGGAGGAAGTAAGAACAGTTCGAAAAAATCTTGTTCGGCTAATACCTCATGCATGCTGTATCCGTTCTAATCTTGGCATTGTTATTGTCGTTTTTCTTTTTTCTATCTTGGGAAGGAGCATAAACACTTATTAATGTGGCTGACAGCAGGTTTGGTTTGTAATTAAGAAAGAAGAAGAAGAACCACAACACATTTATTACCAAATGAATACCAATTGCTTATTATTATGTTCGATCAGCAATTCCACTAATTTGGGGTATGATATGGGTATTAATAATTTTACACTCAAACGATAATGGACCTACAATGCGGCCCACGAGTTTTGTGTTTTTGACCCGAAGGGCCTGTTGGGCCGACAAAAAGTTTCTTCCAAAAATTTATTTCGGAAGCCGATTTGTTTAAGGTCGCGTAATCAGCATGGGCTCAGGCCTAAACCTTCAATCAACAATTTTATGAAATTAATTACGAGTTAAAATGGGATATTGTCGAGATCCTCTTTTAGGTTTGACATGTCCCTAAAAATCTATACGGAGCCAATATCATACTATATTATATTAAGGGTGGTCCGTAAAATATTTACAATTTAACATCTCTATTTCTAATTCATTAACTAAATAATTATCACATTTAATCCCTCAATTTTCAGTTATTATATTTATACCCCTAATCATTATTTTCCTGATATCTATATAATTATATTTCATCTACTAAACATAAATTATAATTTCGAAATTAAGGTTTTAAGCACACATATAGAGTGTGCAGATAGTACTAGTTATATATTATAAGAGCAAATGGTGTCTATGAACAGTATTTTTGGTCGTAATCTACAATAGGGGTGTAAACGAGCCGAGCCGAGCCCGAACATGGCCCAGCTCGAGCTCGGCTCGATAAATAATTAACAGGCTCGAGCTCGGCTCGAGCTCGATCGAGCTTAAAATTTTGAGGCTCGAGCTCGGCTTGACCGGTTATCGAGCAGCTCGAGCTCGGCTCGAGAGGCTCGAATTAGCTCAAATGATAATACTCGCTTGGAGAAGCTCGAATTTTCAAACTGCTCGAGCTCGATTTTGATTATGTAAAAAAAAATACAGCAGAACTATACATACCAATACCACAATATTTCCACTTACAACAAAACAATAAATGTGGAAGCAACGTAATAGAGAAGAAAATCAAGGCTTGGTGCTTAATCGCAGTCAAATTCTAGGGTTCTTGCAAGGCCTAGATGTGGTAATGGCTCGGGCGAGATACAGAGGCCTGCGATGGCGATATGGAGGGTGATTGTCTTTCCTGTTAGGGTCTTGACGAAGATCTGCATCTGATATGTCAAAAAGAGCAGCTATGTTAGCTAAAGTTCATGGATGATACAGATCTCAGGCAATAACACACAGACTTCAACCAGGGCGAAGATCAATTAGGGAGAGAACAGATCTGGCATAATTAAAAGTCCATCGAAATCGCCATGGAAACAGAAAGACGAAAATCGATTGGGAAAATACAGATCTTGCAAAATTAAACAACAATCGACATCGCCATGGCAAAAAAAAAATTAATTAGGCGAAAAATGCACAGATCTGACCACGGAACTGAGCGAGCTAGAATCAAGCAGAAAACTCAGATCCAGCTCAGCCACCCAAATCTGCAAGATTTTCCGGCAGGCCTACGTCCTCCTCAGCGCTGTCTTCCTCCCACTGCGGCGGCGACGGCTCCTCCGCCTTCGATGGAGGCGGTTCAACAGACACGACGAACCCTTCTCGCCCAGAACAGAGGCAACGATAAGCAGCTACAAGAAAAGAAGATATGGAGGTGAGTTAGTTCTTTATGATGACTTTCTTCGAATTGCAGGAAAAATCAAGGGTGAATGGAGAAGACGAAGTGATGATGTGGGTGGGTGAACGTGAAAGAATGGTGTGCGGCTGGCATAGAAAAATTAGGTTTAGGGTTTTTATGTTATATATAATGTAATGTGTAATGTGGGTATTTTAGATTTTTTAATTATTAAATATAATAAATTAAATATATATATATATATATAGGCTCGATAAGCTCGACGAGCTATCGAGCCCATATAAATTTAGCTCGAGCTCGGCTCGATAGTTAACGAGCCGAGCTCGAGCTCGGCTCGAGCTCGACGTTGACCGAGCTGCTCGCGAGCGGCTCGCGAGCAGCTCGGCTCGTTTTCAGCCCTAATCTACAACTAGAGTAATGATAGCCTATTGATCTATTAGGAACACACTGCCATTTAATTTATTTTCATCTATATATACGATGAAAGAGAAAGCAAATGTTGGCAAATTTCTTTGATATGATGTTATATATATATATATATATATATATATATTGTGCTTGTGTCACATGCCTTGTCCACCCGCCCCAAGAATTGCATATATGATACTCCCTTGTTCCTAAATACACGTCATGTTAGGCTTTTATTTGTTTTTTAATACAAGTCATTTTAGTTTTTTTTGAAGAAATACAGCTTGAACTTTTAAAACTTTACCCCTCATCTTAAATAAAAAAAATTAGATTGAATAGGATAAAATAGTTAATCTGATGTATATACATTGTAGACTTTAATATTATATTGAAGACTTTATCTACTTAATCTGATGTATATACATTGTATTTAGCTTTTTTACCATCTCTTTTTTCTTTTCATATTTTGGTTTTGTTTACCTAGGAATATTTTACATGTTTTGGTTTGATAACAACCACATGCAATATTTTCATTTATGTTTACTTTTAACATGTAGTTTTTGTTATGCCAGGAAATTAAAGTTTTCTTTACATTCGAATTAATATCCATGTTTTATATGTTTTATGTCTAACCAACTATCTAATTAAAATCACTCCTTTATATTTTAGCACGTCACTTAGGTTTAATTTATTAGTATTGCTTTATGATACATTAACAAGTCCTTCCATATGCATAAATTGTCATTATTTACAATTGTCATTGTTTACGTTGAATACCTAAAATCATGGAGCTCATTTATTTGTATTTGATATTCTCAGAGTAAACACGTTAGTCTGGGTTTTTCTTTGAAATAAATGTGATCAAGATCGAAAACATAATATGACCATAGTACGAGTGGGTGTGGGTGGGGAGAAACCCCCACCATCACAACTTAAGACTTTTGCAAAATTATTAGTGACAAATTAATGTCTAATATGGTTAAACTTAACAGAAATAAATGAAGATACCATAGATAAGAAATACTCAATGATTGAGCCGGCCAACGTCGACTTAGGATATTCTGAGTGCATTCATATAAACATTTATTCAAGTTCAAAAATGTTGAAATCAATATCTATGTCTTGTTAGTGTACTTTAGAATTTGAAATATAATAATAGTGTGAATTCTGACAATTTAAAAGAGAACATGGGCATTTATCGTTGCGCCTTGTGCACAGCTATAAATTCCTAGTATATATATATATATATATATATATATAGAGGAATTTTATGGTGCTCACCTTGGGCACCTAGTGATGTGGCATCGATTCGTGCCATTTCAACATCTCACATCGACTTTTAAGGTTATGTCGTCTTAATTAACACCTTCTAGGTGTCATTAATCGATATTTCGGATGCTGATGTGGCATATTGACGCCTTCCATAATATTTACGTGTCAATGACATATATCGCGTCAATATGGCACATCAACATCCGAAATGTCGATTAATGACACCTAGAAGGTGTTAAGTAAGACTACATAACCTTAGATGTCGATGTGAGATGTTGAAATGGCACGAATCGATGCCACATCACTAGGTGTCCACCTTATGTGAGCACCTTGTGTGGGCACCTGTTGATGTGGCATCGATTTGTGCCATGTCAACACACCACATCGATATTTGATGTTATGTCGTCTTAAATGCCACCTTCTAGGTGCCATTAATTGACATTTGAATGCTGATGTGACATATTACGCGATATATTCTTCTACTTTCTGCTTTGCTTTTTTAGACTGAAAAATTACCTAATAAGCTGGTTTTAATATGATGCACCAATCGCATGATGCATATCATTATCGTTTTTCTTGATGTTTCTTTATTTAAGAGATCTACAGAGATTGTTATATATACTTAATTAGAAAAACGATAACCGACCCTAGCCACATAGATAACCGACCCTAGCCACATTACTATAGAATTAACTGTAGGACCCCGGTCCCTGAAAATTAGGTCGGCCAATAAATTATGTGTATGACTTACGTGATTTTGTGTTAATTACGTACATGTTATACGTTCATGTGAATTCATGAAATTCATGCTCGTGACTTTTATGAGAATTACGTGCAATTAATTGCCTAGGATTGTGTGTTCAATGGGGTCCTAATTTAGGAAAGATGATTTTCGAAAATGATAAAAGAAATGGCTAATAATAGATGGGCTTGGAATTAAATTATTACTGGGCTAGAGCTTAGCAACTAGGCCCAATTCATGAGAAAGGCAAATTTAGGAGACAAAGTCCCTTAAAACAAGGGAATGCACGTTACCCTAGCCTTTCCCCTAACCATGCTTAGATATAGAAATATCTACCAAGCCATCTAAACCCTTTAACCTCACTTAAAGAAAACAAACGAAAACCAAAGTGGAAGCAAGGAGGAAGAACCGAGAGAAGTTCGAACCAAGCATACTCCAACTAGCTTAGGATTCCCAAATTTGTAAGTGAAGCTAATTCCCTAAGCTATGGCAAGTTCCTTTTACTAAGATTATTTAGTTAAACATATGATTTAGACTAGGAAATCTACATGTATCATTCACGGCAAAAGCCATGAACTTAGACGATGATTTATAGTTGGGGTTCCCTTCGAGCATAGCTAAGTATTGGGTAGAATAAGCTAAGAATCTCGTTTCGATGGGATGAAGAAGATGATGAAAAATGTCGAATTGCTGGGAAAAATGTCGAATGATAGAATGACGGGTAGAATGTCGAGCCATTTGTTAAGATAAATGTCGAATGCTAAAGATGTCGACTTAGCATATCGACAAGTATAAAATGTCGAGACCTCAAGGTAGAAATGTCGAGATGTTAGGAAATACCGAAATTAGGGAAGATGTCGAGTTCATACACACAAAAATGTCGAGGAGCACCTATAAGAATAATGTCGAGATATCCTAAGATAATAAAATGTCGAGTCCTGTTATTTGGAGAGAAATGTCGAGAGCCAAAGAAAGATGTCGAAAGTCATGTCGACATTTTCTAAATTCAAATGTCGAAACAGAATGTCGAGGTTCATGTGAAATGCATGTCGACATTTTCTAATTCAAATGTCGAAATATAATGTCGAGTAATAGATAAGATGTCGACTTAATATATATATATCGAGATTTCCATTGTACAAATGTCGAAAGGTAAAATGTCGAAATGTGAAAATAGGATGTCGAGTTTCATTTAATGTCGAGACTTTATCCGGATATAAATGTCGGACCAGAAGAAAAAGTCGAGAGGCTAAAATGTCGAACCCTTACCAAAACAAATGTCGAGGTCAACAAATAATAAATGTCGAGACTCATGATGAGTCATGTCGACATTTTCTTTAAAAGTCGACATGAAATGTCGAGGTTAGACAGTTGAAAATGTCGAATCCTCACACATGCAAATGTCGATATCTTAAAAATGTCGAACTCAACAAATAATCTCGAGTCTTGTAAATATCGAATTATATCCCGACATTAGTATATTACGGATAATCTCGAAAACGCATACCAAGATCTTTACATACAACATTAAGGAAAATATTTCAACATTTTTAAGTACGTAGATAACCGATATTTTAGAAAATGTACTGACATAATAATTTTATGATTAAGGTCGAAAATTAGGAATTTCACCGAACCAGTTAGCAGTTAATCTACGGACTCCGGGTAAGTAGAAATTCAACTATGACACGTAACTTGCCTGCGTCCAAGTATGTGAATTACGTGCTCGTGTATTTTCTATGAAATGCGTACGTATGATATGATTTATTTATATGCATGACGGCATGATTTGCATATGTATATGAGCATACATGAGCACTTGCATGCACGAGTAGAATGTAAGTAGCGAGGTATGGGCGTGCAAAAAGTCGCCTGTGTGCGATGTATATTCGCCGATATTGGCGTTTGTGTCGACTCGAATGAAGAGTCACGGCTTCCCCAATGCAGCCTTTAAGGCCTGAATAAGAGGCTACTCTAAGGCCTGATTAAGAGGCTGGGTAAATACCCCGTACGATAAGGCCTGAATAAGAGGCTGGGTAAATACCCCGTACGATAAGGCCTGAATAAGAGGCTGGGTAAATATCCCGTACGATAAGGCCTGAATAAGAGGCTGGGTAAATACCCCGTACGATAAGGCCTGAATAAGAGGCTGGGTAAATATCCCGTACGATAAGGCCTGAATAAGAGGCTGGGTAAATACCCCGTACGATAAGACGGAATAAGAGGCTGGGGGAAATGAAAGCCGAGGGCCCGTAAGAAATAAGAGTATAAGAAAAAGAGTAAGAGCGAAAGAAAAGAGTACGAGTATGAGAAAAAGAGTACGAGCGCTAGAAAAAGACGACGTGGATTGTCGTCCGTTAGGACACGTGCATTCATGCAAAATTTCTGCTTACTGAGCCTCGGTGGCTCATTATTTATGTTACGTGTTGTAGGTACTGACGATCACGGTACGTGATCTGACTTTTATGCGAGGCCGATCTTTTGACGCAGTCCGACCGCTTTTGAGGTGGGAGTGTGTGTATGGATGACGACCTGTGAAGGCCGGGCGCATAGGGAGCTTTTGGCTGCACACACACACGTACACTTGTAGTTTGTAGACAAGGGCATGATGATGTCGAATGATGTAAAACATTCTTTTGGCGTGAATATAAGATTTCCGCATACATTTTTAAAATGAAAAATTTTATTCGCATTTTTACGTATTCGCACAATTACCAAAGCATTAACACTTAGAATTAGAACGGAATACGAGGGCGGGACGACGGGTCCTGACAGAGTGGTATCAGAGCTTCGGTCACAGGTCCTGCAGACTGTCCATACACACACACTCAAAAGCGCGGAAGCGGCCTTGCTTGTAAGTACTATGTTATGTGAATTACTTGTGTGGTTTAATTTATTGGCCTTAGGAAATTGCCAGGATAGGTTGGGAAAATGGTAAGAATTAGAGGTGAAGGAAGTAGGGAAGCTGATCAGGGTAGGGATACTAACAACCCTCCTGATAGCCGGGATGCTACCATCCTGCAATTAACGGAGTTGGTCCGACAGCAGTCGGCCCAAATCCAACAGCTGATCCAACAGCAGAATGCTGGTGGGCAATCAGCCAATCTGCCTCCCCCACCTGAACGAATCGAGATGATCGGGGAGAGGTTCAGAAAGTTAAATCCTCCACAGTTCGAGGATGCTCTAGACCCTACCTCCGCTGAGGACTGGCTAAGGACGCTGGAGAACATGTTCCAGCATAGCCGCACACCCGAAGCGGAAAGGGCCATGTGCGCTGCTTACCTACTAAGGGGGAGCGCCGGGCACTGGTGGGAAACCGTCTCAGCCGTCGAGAACCCTCTAACGATGAGCTGGGATCGATTCAAGGAAATTTTCCGAGGGAAGTATTACACCGCCCCGGTCAGAGCCCAAAGGATGAATGAGTTCATCAACCTCCGCCAAGGAGCCATGACAGTGGCGGAGTACATCAGGAAGTTCGAGCAGCTTTCAAGGTTCGCTGCTCATATGGTCAGCACGGACGCGCTCAAGATTGAGCGGTTCATGGAAGGGCTAAAGCCCGAGTTATATCGGGATGTAAGTATGGCGGGTGTGCAAGGGGCCACGTATGCACAAGTGGCGGAGAGAGCGCTCGTGGCAGAGCAGGCCGAGTCTAGAATAGCTCGCGCCCAGGAAGCTAAACGCAAATTTGCACAAGGGTCGCAGGGAAGCGGAAGTAATCCGAAACGGCAATTCGTGGCCCAGGAAGGGAAACAGGGGCCTCAGTATCGACCTGGACCACCCCCACAGTTCAAGCCCAACCAGGGTAGACCCCAGCTGGATCTACCTGTATGCCCGAAATGCGCACGGAGACACCCGGGGGTCTGCAACTCCCAGAACGCCGTTTGCTACAAGTGTGGCAAGACGGGCCATTATTCGAGGGCATGTCCGGAAGATGGATCCGGAAGCCAAGCTAGGAACCCGATAGAACCACCAAGGGTACCGGCCAGGGTCTACACGATAACCTCCGAGGAAGCGGAAAATAACCCGGCTGTAGTAACAGGTACCCTCCCCATCTACCAAACCCCCACATGCATCCTAGTCGACTCGGGGGCGACTCATTCATTTGCATCCGTTAAGTATGTCACAAGAATAGGAGTCACGCCTCGCCGAGCTGAATGCGAGTTTAGGGTAACAGTTCCGAACGGGAATTCCACCCAAACCAATCAGGTTTTACGGGATTGTCCAATAGTAATCGGGGACAAGGAACTGCCCATAGACCTCATAATAATTCCCATGAATGATTATGAGGTGATCCTTGGAATGGATTGGCTATCGAAGTACGGAGCTGTCATAGACTGCCACCGCAAGATAGTCACACTCAACGTAGACGGAGATGAACCCCTTAGGTTCGTAGGAACTAGCAAAGGGACTATGATCACTAAGATATCAGCGTTGAAAGCCCAACGACGGATCAAGTCGGGATGCGAGGCATATCTTGTGTTTGCTATCAAGTCGGAAGAGAACGCCTCCCCAAAACTCGAGGAAGTACCAATAGTTAAGGACTTCCCCGACGTATTTCCCGAAGAGTTACCGGGACTACCACCCGAGCGGGAAATAGAGTTCGCTATAGATCTGGTACCTGGAGCGGCACCAGTATCTAAGACCCCATATCGGTTAGCACCGACGGAGATGAAGGAGTTGAAGGATCAACTCGACGAACTCATGCAGAAGGAGTTCATACAGCCGAGTTTCTCTCCTTGGGGAGCGCCGGTGCTATTCGTGAAAAAGAAAGACGGATCCATGCGATTGTGCATAGATTACAGAGAGTTGAACAAGTTAACGATCAAGAACAAGTACCCACTCCCTAGGATAGACGATCTATTCGATCAACTTCAAGGTGCGACAGTTTTCTCCAAGATCGATTTAAGATCGGGCTACCACCAACTGAGGATCTGGAAGGAAGATGTCCCGAAGACGGCCTTTAGTACCCGTTATGGCCACTACGAGTTTCTGGTGATGCCATTCGGGCTGACTAATGCGCCCGCAGCTTTTATGGACTTGATGAACCGGGTGTTCAAGCCATACTTAGATAGGTTTGTCATCGTCTTCATTGATGACATCCTAATCTACTCGAAGACGAAGGAAGAGCACGAAGGTCACCTGAGAACGGTTCTAGGAATACTACGGGAGAAGCAATTATACGCCAAGTTCAAGAAGTGCGAATTTTGGCTCGACCAAGTCGCCTTCTTAGGGCACATAGTATCAGGAGAGGGAATTTCTGTAGACCCAAAGAAAATAGAAGCTATTAGCAATTGGCCTAGGCCGACGAACGTAACGGAAATCCGCAGTTTCCTCGGTCTGGCAGGATACTATAGGAAGTTCATAAAGGACTTCTCAAAGATAGCGTCGACACTGACGAAGTTGACCAAGAAGAATACGCCTTTTCAGTGGACCGTAGAATGTGAACGGAGCTTTCAAGAGCTGAAAGAGAGGCTTACGACGGCCCCAGTTCTCACAATACCATCGGGAACTGGAGGATTCACCGTTTATAGCGATGCGTCTAAAAACGGGTTAGGGTGTGTGCTAATGCAGAACGGGAATGTAGTAGCATACGCCTCTCGTCAACTAAAGGAGTACGAGAAGAACTACCCGACGCACGACTTAGAACTGGCGGCAGTGGTCTTTGCTCTCAAGATCTGGAGGCATTACCTCTATGGAGAGCGGTGTGAAATATACACGGACCACAAGAGCCTCAAGTACTTCTTTACGCAAAAGGAGCTGAATATGAGGCAGAGGAGGTGGTTAGAGTTAGTCAAGGATTACGACTGCGTAATCAACTACCACCCAGGCAAGGCGAACGTAGTAGCCGATGCCTTAAGCCGAAAAGCAGTCAGTGCAGAGCTGCAACTGCTGGAGGTAGAAGTCGTAAGGTTAGGCGAAGTTGAGGCGCAACTAGCGGCCTTAACTTTGCAACCAACATTGCTGGAGCAAATTAAGACAGCGCTAGGAGCAGATGAGTTGTATGCGAAAGTTAAGGAGGCACAGCCGGAACAAACGACTGGAGACCTCATAATACGGGAAGATGGACGGTTGTATTTCAAGGATCGGTTGTATGTACCGGACAACGCGGAGCTAAGAAGGACGATAATGACGGAAGCACACGCTACGGCGTACTCGGTACATCCAGGAGCGACGAAGATGTACAGAGACCTCAAGGAAAACTACTGGTGGCCAGGCATGAAAAACGACATCGCGACCTTCGTGAGTCAGTGCCTGACGTGCCAGCAGATCAAGGCCGAGCATCAAAGGCCGGCGGGAACCCTACAACCGTTACCCATTCCGGAATGGAAATGGGATAACATTACCATGGACTTCGTAGTAGGACTGCCTAGGAACACGAAGGGGCACGACGCGATTTGGGTGATCGTCGATCGACTAACCAAGTCTGCCCATTTCCTACCAATAAGTACGACGTATTCCATGGAACGGTACGCAGAGCTCTATATTCAGGAGATAGTGCGACTGCACGGCGTTCCATCGTCGATAGTCTCGGATCGCGACTCCAGATTTCTATCGAAATTCTGGACGAGTTTGCAAAAGGCGATGGGAACGAAGCTATCCTTTAGCACCGCCTACCATCCGCAGACGGACGGTCAATCCGAGCGAACCATCCAGACCCTGGAGGACATGCTCCGAGCGTGTGTACTAGATTTCAAAGGGAATTGGAGTAAGTACCTCCCGCTGATCGAGTTCTCCTATAATAATAGCTATCACGTCACCATTGGAATGGCACCGTACGAAGCGCTATACGGGCGTAGGTGCAGATCCCCAGTACATTGGGACGAGGTTGGCGAACGGGCAGTGTTAGGCCCTGACATAGTACGGGAAATGACGGAAGCAATCACAACCATACGAGAAAGAATGCGAACGGCGCAGAGCCGACAGAAAAGCTACGCGGATCGAAGACGTCGACCGTTAGAATTTGAAGAGGGAGATATGGTGTTTGTTAAAGTATCGCCAATGAAAGGCGTGAAAAGGTTTGGCAAGAAAGGGAAGCTAAGTCCTAGGTATATAGGGCCGTTTAGGATACTGAAGAGAGTAGGCGAGGTAGCATACCAGCTGGAGCTACCTGCGTCATTATCGCAAGTGCATGGCGTATTCCACGTCTCAACACTGCGGAAATACATAGCTGACCCAGACCACGTGCTAGGAAGCGAGTCCCTACATCAACAATTGAAGCCGGATCTAAGTTACGAAGAAATTCCGGTGGAAATATTGATATACGAGACTAAAAGACTAAGGAATAAAGATATTCCCTTAGTGAAAGTACTGTGGCGAAACCAATCCACGGAAGAAGCCACATGGGAACGGGAGGACGAAATGCGAATTCGTTATCCCAAATTGTTTCACACGGGCTGATTTCGGGGGCGAAATCCTCCTTAAGGGGGGGAGGATGTAGGACCCCGGTCCCTGAAAATTAGGTCGGCCAATAAATTATGTGTATGACTTACGTGATTTTGTGTTAATTACGTACATGTTATACGTTCATGTGAATTCATGAAATTCATGCTCGTGACTTTTATGAGAATTACGTGCAATTAATTGCCTAGGATTGTGTGTTCAATGGGGTCCTAATTTAGGAAAGATGATTTTCGAAAATGATAAAAGAAATGGCTAATAATAGATGGGCTTGGAATTAAATTATTACTGGGCTAGAGCTTAGCAACTAGGCCCAATTCATGAGAAAGGCAAATTTAGGAGACAAAGTCCTTAAAACAAGGGAATGCACGTTACCCTAGCCTTTCCCCTAACCATGCTTAGATATAGAAATATCTACCAAGCCATCTAAACCCTTTAACCTCACTTAAAGAAAACAAACGAAAACCAAAGTGGAAGCAAGGAGGAAGAACCGAGAGAAGTTCGAACCAAGCATACTCCAACTAGCTTAGGATTCCCAAATTTGTAAGTGAAGCTAATTCCCTAAGCTATGGCAAGTTCCTTTTACTAAGATTATTTAGTTAAACATATGATTTAGACTAGGAAATCTACATGTATCATTCACGGCAAAAGCCATGAACTTAGACGATGATTTATAGTTGGGGTTCCCTTCGAGCATAGCTAAGTATTGGGTAGAATAAGCTAAGAATCTCGTTTCGATGGGATGAAGAAGATGATGAAAAATGTCGAATTGCTGGGAAAAATGTCGAATGATAGAATGACGGGTAGAATGTCGAGCCATTTGTTAAGATAAATGTCGAATGCTAAAGATGTCGACTTAGCATATCGACAAGTATAAAATGTCGAGACCTCAAGGTAGAAATGTCGAGATGTTAGGAAATACCGAAATTAGGGAAGATGTCGAGTTCATACACACAAAAATGTCGAGGAGCACCTATAAGAATAATGTCGAGATATCCTAAGATAATAAAATGTCGAGTCCTGTTATTTGGAGAGAAATGTCGAGAGCCAAAGAAAGATGTCGAAAGTCATGTCGACATTTTCTAAATTCAAATGTCGAAACAGAATGTCGAGGTTCATGTGAAATGCATGTCGACATTTTCTAATTCAAATGTCGAAATATAATGTCGAGTAATAGATAAGATGTCGACTTAATATATATATATATCGAGATTTCCATTGTACAAATGTCGAAAGGTAAAATGTCGAAATGTGAAAATAGGATGTCGAGTTTCATTTAATGTCGAGACTTTATCCGGATATAAATGTCGGACCAGAAGAAAAGTCGAGAGGCTAAAATGTCGAACCCTTACCAAAACAAATGTCGAGGTCAACAAATAATAAATGTCGAGACTCATGATGAGTCATGTCGACATTTTCTTTAAAAGTCGACATGAAATGTCGAGGTTAGACAGTTGAAAATGTCGAATCCTCACACATGCAAATGTCGATATCTTAAAAATGTCGAACTCAACAAATAATCTCGAGTCTTGTAAATATCGAATTATATCCCGACATTAGTATATTACGGATAATCTCGAAAACGCATACCAAGATCTTTACATACAACATTAAGGAAAATATTTCAACATTTTTAAGTACGTAGATAACCGATATTTTAGAAAATGTACTGACATAATAATTTTATGATTAAGGTCGAAAATTAGGAATTTCACCGAACCAGTTAGCAGTTAATCTACGGACTCCGGGTAAGTAGAAATTCAACTATGACACGTAACTTGCCTGCGTCCAAGTATGTGAATTACGTGCTCGTGTATTTTCTATGAAATGCGTACGTATGATATGATTTATTTATATGCATGACGGCATGATTTGCATATGTATATGAGCATAACATGAGCACTTGCATGCACGAGTAGAATGTAAGTAGCGAGGTATGGGCGTGCAAAAAGTCGCCTGTGTGCGATGTATATTCGCCGATATTGGCGTTTGTGTCGACTCGAATGAAGAGTCACGGCTTCCCCAATGCAGCCTTTAAGGCCTGAATAAGAGGCTACTCTAAGGCCTGATTAAGAGGCTGGGTAAATACCCCGTACGATAAGGCCTGAATAAGAGGCTGGGTAAATACCCCGTACGATAAGGCCTGAATAAGAGGCTGGGTAAATATCCCGTACGATAAGGCCTGAATAAGAGGCTGGGTAAATACCCCGTACGATAAGGCCTGAATAAGAGGCTGGGTAAATATCCCGTACGATAAGGCCTGAATAAGAGGCTGGGTAAATACCCCGTACGATAAGACGGAATAAGAGGCTGGGGGAAATGAAAGCCGAGGGCCCGTAAGAAATAAGAGTATAAGAAAAAGAGTAAGAGCGAAAGAAAAGAGTACGAGTATGAGAAAAAGAGTACGAGCGCTAGAAAAAGACGACGTGGATTGTCGTCCGTTAGGACACGTGCATTCATGCAAAATTTCTGCTTATTGAGCCTCGGTGGCTCATTATTTATGTTACGTGTTGTAGGTACTGACGATCACGGTACGTGATCTGACTTTTATGCGAGGCCGATCTTTTGACGCAGTCCGACCGCTTTTGAGGTGGGAGTGTGTGTATGGATGACGACCTGTGAAGGCCGGGCGCATAGGGAGCTTTTGGCTGCACACACACACGTACACTTGTAGTTTGTAGACAAGGGCATGATGATGTCGAATGATGTAAAACATTCTTTTGGCGTGAATATAAGATTTCCGCATACATTTTTAAAATGAAAAATTTTATTCGCATTTTTACGTATTCGCACAATTACCAAAGCATTAACACTTAGAATTAGAACGGAATACGAGGGCGGGACGACGGGTCCTGACATTAACAAAACATGATATGATATGCATATAGCTTTTTATGGTATTTTTAATTAAATAAACAAAAAAAATCAATCATTAACGAAATAAATGAAAAAGAAAAAGCATTAATAAAATAGCGATCTTCGTACTCTAGGAGTATGAATTAGTAATTCGTACTCCCAGAATACGATTTACGTTTGGGCGTTGACCCGCTGGCCCGACACGTCGGCGTAACTCGTATCAGGGAAATACGAGTTAGTAATTCGTACTCCTAGAGTACGAATTACCTGCTGACCATGCTGACCCTGACATGTCAATGACATGGCGCGTTAAAACGTATTCTCAGTATACGAGATAGTAACTCGTATCCTAAGGATACGAGTTACATTATGCGGCCGACCAACCTGCATGGCCATGCAAGGTGTCGGCAATAATTCCTCTAACTCGTATTCCGGGCATACGAGTTACGTGAATTATTACAATAATTCACGTAACTCGTACGCCCGGAATACGAGTTACTTAACTCGTATCTCCAAGATACGATTTAAGTTCCTATAAATCCCCCCCCTCGCCCAGACTCGTATATCATTCATTAGCCCTTCTCAACTTATATTAATAACTCAAACAATGGTGTCGAGTCGCGTACAAGTCATAGTTTATTTCGGCGGCGATATAATTCAATCATCTGATGATACCATCAAATATAGTATCCGCCCTGTTGGGTATAGGCGAATTCGTCGCACCACCAGTTTTTCCGAGTTTATTTCGTTGTTGTTCGAAATTACGGGTGCTGATAGCAGTCGTTGTTCGTTGACTATCCATGCCATAAATGAATACTTTCAACATTCCCGCCATTTTCATCAGCTTTTTAGAGCCTCATCGAAATTTTGAAGTTGGTTCTTCGAGTTACACCTGTACGGATTTTCCCGACATTGCCTCAGTTACGACGGTAAGAGTATCCCGTCGACGACGGTGGGCTCCATCGTGATACGAATATCACCCCGTACTGGCTGAAATGGCAAAACCCTCACATATGCCCATGCCTAAAACGAATCATCCATTCTAAGTAAATATTTAATATCATTAAAATATAATAACGTTTGATATATAATTACCTGCAACAGCCGTAGGGTCCGCCTATATTTAGCTTTTTCGGCTCGCATGCCGAACAAAGCTCTCTGTATAGGAATGCCAGCACCGCACTGCCCCAACTATATGTGCTCACCTCCTCTATATCCTCCAACAGCTGAAGGTAAGTCAGTGAAACGGTGCTGGCGCTGCAATCGGGGAACATCACGGCACCGAATAGCAGCATCGCATAACCACGTGCTGATTGTTCGACCTCTTCCTCATCGCTATCATCCGTTATCGGATGGTCCAACAACCAACTCGATAAGCACTTCATCGAAAGCGATGACCCCCTAATTTTATCCGCAGGCGGTCTAAAACCTAGCAACTCCTCACACTCGTCGATCCACTGGATGACCGTCCTAGTATGGATCACACCAGAGACACAACTACCATCTATAGGTAACCCCCACAAGATACCTACGTCCTGTAAGGTGACAGTCGCTTCCCCAACATAAAAATGAAACGTATGGGTCTCCTTTCTCCAACGCTCTACCAACGCTGTAATCAAATGAGGGTCAACCCTCTGCGACATACAGCTGTAGACGCTGTATAGACCCATAACGTTCAACTTTCCTAATAAGCGACCGTGTAAGATATTCGGTGCTTCTCTAGTACCCCACACAACATTTTCTAACGACCTACATTTAATAGTACTATCTATCACACTCGGATCTAATAATAAGTCCCTACTACGGTGATTTGACTGCATCGTCAACACCGAACTATCAATAGGCCCGTAACAAGCATCCAAATCCATTCTACATTTAATGAAACAAATCGACAATCAATAAAAGCATTTTATATGATGAAATTAACACAAAAAATTGATTTTCGAATCATAACGGGTACCCGAACTACTCGCGCGTACGACGTCGTCTGGGCGGGGGAAAGACGGGGCGCGGGGCAGCGACGGGGGGCGGGGCAGCGACGGGGCAGCGGTCGCGGGGCAGCGACGGGGGCGGGCTGCGGGCGTGGCGTCGGGGCGTCGGGGCGTCGGGGGGCGGGGCAGCGACGGGCAGCGGCGGGCAGCGACGGGCAGCGGCGGGCAGCGGGGCAGCGACGGGGCAGCGGTCGCGGGGCAGCGACGGGGGTGGGGCTGCGGGCGTGGGGCAGCGGCGGGGCAGCGTCGGCAGCGACGGCGGGCGGGGCAGCGACGGGGGCGGGGCTGCGGGCGTGGGGCAGCGACGGGCAGCGGCGGTGCAGCGACGGGGGGCGGGGCAGCGACGGGCGGCGGGGCAGCGGGCGCGGGGCAGCGACAGCGGGCGGGGCAGCGACGGCGGGCGTGGCGTCGGGGCGTCGCGTCTCAGTCGGGCGCGGCGTGGCGTGGCGTCGGGGATCGCGGCGGTCGCGGCGGGCAGCAGTTCGGCGTCGTCTTCGTCGTCTTCGTCGGCTTCGTCGTCGTCTTCGTCGTTTCAGTTCGTCGCGAGGGTTTCGTTATAAACCAGATCTAACTCGTACTCCCAGAGTACGAGTTACTAATTCGTACTCTGGGAGTACGAGTTAGTCCAGGTAGGCGCACGCGCCTTCTGGGCCCGTAACTCGTACTCCCAGATTACGAGTTAAAGTAACTCGTACTCTGGGAGTACGAAAATACCTATTTTATTAATGCTTTTTCTTCTCCGTTTATTTTGTTAATGTTTGTTTTTTTTTTGTTTATTTAATTAAAAATACGGCTTTTTATCAGTTGTTGAATTGCCCCCACAAATATATTTGATAAAAATAAATGCAAAAAGGAAAAGAAAAAACGATTCGCAAAAAGTCCATCCATTCAAATTATTGAGAAATTAAAATCGTGAAACCAAAAAAGCATAAGGAGGAAAATATTCCTAACAAAATCATTAGAGAAAAAAAACCATATGTACTAGTAAGAATTCCGTTTTGTTTCATCATATCATGCAATAACAAGTATTAAAGAATTAAAAAAATATAGAAAACGCCATGGCCAGGCATTTACTTTTTACACGAAAATAAATAATAAAGAAATGCTAAAATAAAAAGTAAAATAAATTAATAAATGGACTAACTCTTGTATTTATGGGCATATCTCAATCTTTGCTTGTTGAGCATATATATCGAAAAATTAGCTGATGACTGCGCATTATCCAAACACTTTCGCTACTCTCTGCTTCGTCCTTACTCATCTTCGTCGTCCGTAATTTTGAACCATTCTTCATCACGAAACAAGTGATTAAATTCTGATCAAAAAGTTATTCACTTCTCACACACATACACGTATACGAACTGAGAGATAGATATTTATATCTTGGTTTTGCAGCGAAAAGCCCGAATCTTCTTTTTTTTTTTTCCTTCGCAGCATTCTGTACGTAATATATATTTCATGTAACTTTGATCATCTTCTTCATCTTTAGAACTTTTCACACTTATCAAACAAAAGTCGAAGTAACTTTTTTTTCATTACTCTCCATGAATCTCTCTTGAACAAAAAACCCTAGCCGTTACTATTACAAGAAGTAGTTGACTTTTTGTGATACATATATGTCGGATTATGAGATGGGGGCGCCAACAACGCCGGTGTCGGCAGAGGAGAATACTACTCCAACGTCGTTAATGCCGCGCATTGACTCATCATCATACGATGATCGAAAGTCAATGCCCCGTTATTGCAAGTGCCTCAATGCCTACTTTTCTGTGCCAGGAATCTCTCTTACTCGCAAGGTAATCAATCATTCTTAAAATGGTTATTTATATTATATAGTTCATTTCTTGTTAACATAGGCGTTTCGTGAAAACAGTATTTTTAATTAACTCACGTGAGGGATTATATTAACCAGGGTTTTGTGAAAACAGTATTTTTAATTAACTCACTTTGAGAGGAAGCAAAAATGCTATTTTTGTTTTTATTTGGAAATTGATTTATTAACTGCTACGGAAAGCTGCTTCTTTTTTTCTTTTTTTTTTTATCTTATAAAAACGGAGTTCATTATCTTACTCCCCTTACAATTATTTTGCATTTTGTATAAAATTTTATACATCCGATTCCATCAATTTAACTTTAGATTAGGATGAGTTTCGCTACGTACGTGTAATGTAATAGTTGTCTTGGATTTACGAATCAATGCAAAGATAGTTTTTCAACGATAACTAACATACGTACATATTACAACAAGAGATTCTCGCATGCCCACTTTGTAAGGCGTACGTGCTTGGGTCAGAATTAGCTACTTGGCTATGCTGAATACTACTATATTATTAACTTCATTGTGGACGGTTGTATACTTTAGACAAATAATAATAATATTCCATCACACCGTGCGGCCCACATCTACTGCTATAGTTGTTTGATGTGTGCACCTTAAATACTTTTTCTTATATGCTTTGAGCTTTTCGTTAATTATTATCTTTGCCTTACGTGGTTGTTAATTATTTCAATTTCAAATTAAGTTTGACTTTTATATGCTTGCCTCGCCTTGCCTATCCTATCGTGGTCCTCGTATCCTATTCATATAATGACTGGCTGGCCACTATTATTATTATTAACGTGATACGGTAAGTAAGAGACTTCGCCGTCGAACATTTTATCTCTTACACTACACACTTGCTAGTAAGTAGGGTGCGAGTGTGACAGTTAACTAGAGTTAATTAATCACAACTTTACTATGGTTAAAAACTGCATTTGACATATTCAACGACGCATAATTACAGCTAGGAGCGGAGTTCGTGGGCACGTTCATACTAATCTTTGCTGCGACGGCGGGACCCATCGCGAGCCAAAAGTACGGGGCAAACGCAGAGGCGCTCTTAAGCAACGCCGCCGGCGCCGGCCTGGCGGTAACGGCCGTGATCCTATCCGTCGGACACATCTCAGGCGCACACCTAAACCCTTCTCTGACGATCGCATTCGCCACGTTGAGGCACTTCCCTTGGGCCCACGTCCCTGCGTACATCTCCGTTCAGATCGCCGCCTCTATATGTGCTTCCTACGCTTTGAAGGGAGTTTTCCACCCCTATATCTCCGGCGGCGTCACACTGCCCACCGTGGGGATCGGCCAGGCCTTCGCCTTGGAGTTCTTGATCACCTTTAATCTCTTGTTCGTCGTCACGGCCGTTGCTACTGATACAAGAGCCGTGAGCACCTAATTAACCTAGAAAGTGCAGTAATAATATAACAATAATGATTATTACAAGTAGTTGTATCGGTTGTGTCAGGTCGGAGAACTAGCTGGGATAGCCGTTGGAGCGACGGTGATGTTCAATGTTCTTGTGGCAGGGTGAGTTCAGCAGTACTTTTTATTGAAAAAGGAAGATTTCAATGTTGTTATTCTTTATGGATGGCTGATAAAATTTTGGGCGGCGTAGGCAATCGAGCGGTGCGTCGATGAACCCAGTTCGAAGCCTAGGCCCAGCGATTGCGGCTGGAAACTACAAATCGATATGGATTTATTTGGTGGCGCCGACTTTAGGGGGTATAGCTGGTTCGGCCATTTACACGCTCGTTAAAACTACTCCTCCCTGAAAAGATAGATAGAAGAACTGATTGATGACCAATGTATGTAAGCAGCACTACTACTACTACTACGAGGAGTACTTTCAGACTCTATTAGCTAATTAAACACATCAGTTACATTATTATTATTATTATTGCAACTATCTAGGCTATAGAAATTGTTGTTGTAATAAAGGCCAAGGAAGATGACCAGCATGTGTGTTTGTTAGTTTTACTTATTCCGTCCTTGATGATGATGATGATGATGATGATGATGATGATGATGATGATGATGAGTTATATAGTTTGGTGGTGTTTCGAATTAGTTATGAGTAGTAGTTGCATCAGATTGAATGAAAAAATAGAAAGAATCGTAGCACTTGATGAACTGCGTAGCGTAGCATCTCTGAATGGTATTTGTGTTGCGATTAAGAGATTTCTTGCACAATTAAAAATGTGTATATGTGGAGTGGACGATAACTAAGCAGATAATAGATTTATTCAGTACATTCAATGACGTGTGGTCATGATGCAGCAGTATGGTGGGGGTCGTTGCGTTGTCTTCATTGATTGTGGGTAAGAATTTATTATGTATATGAAGAAGTGATCACGGCGCAGATTCAATTCGATTCAATCACCAATATAGGAAAACCTAATCACGTTACGCAATTATGACTCAGAACCATAACCACCAACCATTGCGCTTCACCATCATTACATTACTATGAGATACCTTTGATTGTTTTTGAATAATATATATTTCCATTATTATCTATCATCATCCCACGCCACGTCGTTTGAGACTCAAGAGAGAATCTAGTTTTTAACTAAATAATCATGAATACTACTCCTCAGCAGCAGCGCCGTTTGAAGCTCCCAAAGAAGACTCGCGTGTCTCTCTTCTTCATCAGCGCAGCCTCCGATGCATTCCGCCGCCGTGACGGCTCCGTCAATCGCCGTCTCATCACTCTGCTAGACTCCAATTTGGGTTTCAAAACTGCGCCCCGCTCCAAACCCGACCACAACGGCGTGAAGTCGAATGACGTCACCGTGGACCCAGCGAGAAAGCTATGGTTCCGCGTCTTCGTCCCCACTAAGAGCATCGACGGCTCCTCCCCCGACCAAAAGCTCCCCGTTTTTGTCTTCTTCCACGGTGGGGGTTTTGTGTACCTTTCGGCGGATATGAAGGCGTACGACGCCGTCTGCCGCCGATTCGCGAGGAAGATCTCCGCCGTGGTCGTTTCCGTGAACTACCGCCTGGCGCCGGAGCATCCCTACCCCGCGCAGTACGTGGATGGGTTCGACGCGCTGAGGTTTCTCGATCAGAACAAGGACGGTGTCCTGCCGCCGTGTGCTGACCTGTCGAGGTGTTTCCTCGGCGGCGACAGCGCCGGAGGGAACATCGCACACCACGTCACCGTGAGCGTGTGTAAGGCGGCGGACGATTTTGCCAGCCTCAAGGCGAGATCTCCCTTCAATTCTTAGTAGTTGGGCGGGCGGGCCATCATAAAAATATCATCTTTCACTACTTTCGCTCATTTAATGCTTCATCCTTGACTGCAACATAAATGCGTTTGTCTGATAAACATAAATGCACTTCACAGCAACTGCAATAATAAACTAACAGTCTATGTATGCTGAAAAGCCAGGTTCTTGGAATGCTGAACATACAGCCTTTCTTTGGAGGCGAAGAACGAACGAAAGCTGAGTTCGAATTAGCCAAGACTGACGTGCTCGTTTCTATGAAAAGAACTGATTGGATGTGGAGAGCGTTCATGCCCGAAAAGGACAGAGACCACCCAGCGATCAACGTTAGTGGTCCGAGAGCCGAAGATGTGTCCAAGCTGGAAAATTTCCCGCCTGTAATGGTTGTAATAGCTGGCTTTGATTCCCTCAAGGACTGGCAAATGAGGTACTACCAATGGCTAAAGAATTCTGGGAAAGAAGTTTTCTTGGTGGAATTTCCGAACGCTTTTCATGCTTTCTATGTTTTCCCTGAAGTTCCCGAGTCTCGGCAGCTCATGGCCGAGGCCAAGAATTTCGTCGAGGATCGGTGTTCGAAGGTGGTTGTTGGTGAATGATGTCGTCTTTATGTTGATTTGCTATGTGCTATTGATGTGATGTGTCTATTAGAATTTGAAATGGAATGCGATTTGCTCAGTTTCAAACAGAGACCGAAGATTTAAAAAAAGAGGAACGATTTTATTTGGTTTTAGAAAAAGAGGAACGAGTTGTCAAATGAATGAAATATCCTTACTAAAAAACTGGTTAAGCAGGCTAATCCGACTCATTAACAGTGAAAAGTTATTCGAGTTTTATTCGAGTGAACAGAAGACTCCAATACCAGACTCGAATAATTGCTTATCCGATTTATTAACAACGAAAAATTATTCGACTTTTATTCAAGTTAACAGAGAAACTCGAATGTCAAACTCTATTAATATTTCGAAGAGATAAGTTACTCGAATAACGTTCAGAAAATTTAAACGAATAAGCAGCCTTATTCGAGTAACTTACGAGTAATTTTTTCGAGTCACAACTCGAATAAATAACTCGGATAGATTACTCGAATAAGCCGTATTTTATAAAGCTCGGAAAGAAAATTAGACACAAATCACTCGAAAACCTAAAATCTCTCGCGCTCTCTCTTCGAACCAAAGCTCTTACTCAAAAAATCGTACACAAACCCAAGCATAATCATCAATGGCGAAAAGAAAAACGACATCATCGGAGCCTTCCGCGCTTCAACGTAACCGGGCGGATGAGCAAATCGACGCCGGTAGAGCCACGGTGAGTTTTTGGTCGCGTTTTGGGTTTTTGTTAAATCGATTTGGTCAAACGAATTTCTTGGTTAGATCTTTCGTTTCTAGCGTTAAATCGATCGATTTTGATGTTAAATCGTTGGGCAAACGTCGTAATCGGTCGGATTTTTTGTGAAAATAGTTTTCGTCGCTTTTTCGAGTAATTAGGGTTAGAATAATTGTTTAACCTATTCGAGTGACGTTTTACGCGAATAATTAACTCGAATAAAAGTCAATTTTCATTGTTTTTCTTTTTATTTTGCATTTTCAGATCTACCTTCCGACGAAGTTGCCGGCAGACAATTTCTACCATGCCACCCTCACTCTGAACTCGCACTACATGCCGGTATGCGAACGCATCCGTACGCTTTTGAACGAGGAGGAAATGGAGGAGATGGTCAGACGGACTCAGTTCGGGAATTTGATAAAGGTGGCCCGAGACCACTACAACTCGAACATGATCCTGTGGTTTTTGATGAGCCGACAGGTGGAGTATATGCCGGAGTCGAAGGAGTTCTGGATGGTCGTTCGTGGACAATCATTAAGATTTTCATTGGTCGAGTATTGCCTACTCACGGGCCTCGACTGCGGCGCTAACGAGCCGGAGATACCGTCATCGAACGAGTTTGCGACGAGGCATTGGCCTGGTATTAATCCTATTTTTTTTATCATTTTGATTCTTTTTTTACTTCGATTTCAAAAACTAACGTTTGTTTTATGGCTCGTAGGCAAGCCCGTTATATATTTTTGACGATTTGGAGAAGAAAGTCACGGAAATGATTCGTGACGCCGGTGGAGACTCGGGCATGAATCCCGAGAAATTGAAGATCGCGGCCCTTTATTTTGCCGTCGGGGTGCTAGGGGAGCGGAAGGTAAAGGGGGACTTGAAGCTCAAGGAGGAGTGGCTCCGGCTAGTGGAGGACTTCGACCGCTTCAACGAATATCCTTGGGGAATGATATCATTCGAGGAGGTCGTTTATGGTCTGAACAAAGACCTCTTGGGGAAGCACATGGAGATGACATCGAAGGAAAAAACCCAAACAACCTTCGATATCAGCGGCTTCGTCATGCCGCTTCAGGTAATTAGTTTTGGATTATTTAAGACATATTATATTTATTTTAACTTATGTTTACTCTCTTTTATCAGGTTCTGGCGTACGAGTGCTGGCCGACCGTCGGGCAGGAATTCGCCGTGAGAAAAGGCGGCGAAGGGCTCCCGATACCCCGGATGTGCCATTGGAAGACCACATTTTACGGCAAGAGCTCTGCTCCGGGATGGCAAGCGGTCGAGCGTGCATTCGATGCCGTGGGGATGGATGTAAGTATATATATTTATTTATTTATAATATGGATTTATTTAGATGCGTTTTCTAAATTGTACAAATACACAGGACGTGCGGTGTTGCCTTACACCGACCGATGCTGAAGCCGATTCAAGGCACTTCCGCACGGTCACCGGCTTTTGTGGCAGCAGGGATGATGCCGTAGTCCAGAGGATAGTGGAGCATCTTCTAAATGGGATGCCGGTCTACTGCACCGAGCATCGGCTTGCTCCGTCTCCTCCTCGGTCGTCTCCTCCGAGGCCGTCTCCTCCGAGGTATATACATGCTTAGGGAGGCTATGTCTCTGTTGATCGGTAACAGAGATGATCTCTACGCTTTGGACGATTCTAAAATTGCGTCGTTTAGAAAGTTTTTGACATATGTATTTTTTTTAATAATTGGGAGGTTGTATGAACCGTTTTAGATATTTGTATAGATTTTGCATTTGGAATTGTTCAGTTTTGGTTGGTTGAGTTGCTGTTCAGGTTGTTAGGTTGTTTCAAGGTTCAGTTGTTTTTTTTCGGTTTTCACTGTTATTCGAGTCAAAGAGTTTGTTCGAATAATGTTATTTATTCGAGTAACTTATTCGAGCTTATTCGAGTACCACATAATACTTGAATAAATGAAACAGGCAAAACGATATTCATTCGAGTAAACTATTCGAGCCTATTCGAGCTGTATATTACTCGAATAATTTAAAAATCCAAAAAATATTGTTTTTATCATGATCATGAAATGTTAAATGCGTTTCCTATCTAAGTAATAAAATATTTAGAGATTCTTGAAAAAATATAAAAAAAAAATCATGTTGATATTTCTATACATGTTGACCAACGTGGATGAGAAGTTATATACTAAAGTCCTATCTACCAACGTATTCCGTTGTATGTCATGCAACGATTTTTATCAAACATTGTTAATCTTCATCAAGCGACTTATTAACATCATGAAGGCCCTAAAACATCGAAATATTGATATTTATACATCTAAGTATCGAGATAATTAAAATTCAAAAATTTTGAAGATAACACTCGAATTGCAAGAAATTATGCGAGTTTCGTATTCGATTTTTTCTAAATTATTCGAGTTCTTACGTTACTCGAATAAGTTCAAATTTTTATTTTTGACTTTTTATCGTTATAGTATTCGAGTAGTTTATTCGAATAATATTCGAGTCATGTTGTTTACTCGAATAACAGTGAAAAAAGCAACAATCAAGCCAAATTCACAATATCCATCAAACTCATACAACCTCACAAGCTCACAATATTCATCAATCTCATACAAACTCATACATCAAGATTTACTTAATGTCTACGACCAAACTCACCGACGGACGGAAACCTCTTTTCTTTTATCCGACCACGCCTTGCTACGAACAGAGGCGGCAATACCAATTGATCCGAGGTATCCCACTCGGCTTGATCCGGAACCGGCGAAACTCGTCCGTGATAAGCAGACTGCCACGTTAGGACAGTATAATATTCCGAACACAACGGGTAGAAACTCATGTTCGCTGGTAGACTCGCCGCAATTGCATGTGGACAAGGAATCCTGTCGATGTCGAATTGGCGGCACGTCAAGTCTTCGACCGCAAGTTAACAATGGCACGACCCCCGGTGATCGGACATCGTACTCATGCGGAGCGATTTCATGTACTTATACCCTTGACTTAGCTCATACCTCTCACGGATCTTCCTTTCCACCGTCGGGGTAAACCGCGTGGTTGCTTGTCCAGATTGCTGTCTGTATCTAGCAAACCAATCCGCCGTCATCCTCTGTATCGATTTCAGAAGCGCAATGATCGGTAGCTTTCTTTCTTCGCGAGTCTTGCATTAATCGATTCCACCCCGTTCGTAGTCATGATTAGGGGTGTTCAAACGGTAATTACCGTACCGTACCGAACCGAATTACCGGTAACCGAAATTTTCGGTTATGAAAATTTCATACCGAATACCGAACCGAACTAATTCGGTACGGTTCGGTAATAACCGAAATAGTTCGGTACGGTTCGGTAAAAAACCAAAAAAAACCGAACTAAATATAAAAAAACGAAAAATGGCTGAAAAATGAAATAAAGCCCACAGCAAGCATAAACCATACATAACATCATCACAAAACAGAACGCAGCAACCATTTCGGCAATAATAGTTTCATACAAGCCACAAAAAAGCCATTAATTTCTGAGAAAATAACAAAACAGCAAAAGATAGTGACAGCCACCCTTCGTTCTTGAAAGCTATCATAAGCCGATTATGGTGGATTCTGCGCCGATACTCGAACACAGCTCTTATAAAACAAAAAGAAAAAACCAATAAGCATATGGAGAAATAGATATATGAAAAATTGAAGAAAAAAAATACAAGAACAAAAAATATGTGACAATACCTTGTTCGATTTTTTGAATTGAGTCGTAGTCCTCTTCCACTGATTTTGTTGGAGTTCTACGGAGCCAATCTTGACAACAAATCAAAGATTGAGCCATCTTTGGTGTTAGAGAAGCTCGAAAGTCATCAATAACTCGACCCCCAGTGCTAAAGGTAGACTCCGGAGCAACTGTAGATACCGGCATAGCGAACACATCACGAGTCAATATCGATAAAATAGGAAATCTTACGCTATGTAATTTCCACCACCCAATGATATCAAACTCCATCGTATCATCCTCCGCTCGTTCGCTTAAATACACGTCCACCTCCGATTGGTTTAAACCACCACTTTGTGATAACAACTCTCGATAATCCTGTCGGTAACCCCTTGCCACCTTTCTCGAATTCTGATTTTCACCACCCGATGCAGAAGCACTCGTGTTTCTCGAAGGAGACGACGTAGATGATGTAGATGAAGAGCTTTTCTTATAATCTTCAAACATCTCATAAAGAGCGTTCTTTGCCATGTTTGCAACTTCCTCACCACCACCAACCCCATATATCTTCTTTAGGACAAATTGAAGATAACTAAACTTGTGACAAGGGTTAAGCAACACAGCCACAAAGATCAACATATTCATTTTTTCTATATTTCCCCAATACTTGTCTAACTTTCCTCGCATACCTCTTGACATGGAAGCTAAGATATCGTCATCACTCTCGGCCCACCCTTTCAACAACATGTCCATTTCACTAAGTTCATCTAAAAAAGTGTTAGATGTCACATACAACGAACCGGAGACTCGATTTGTGAAATCATAAAAATGCTTCAACACTTTCACCAACCCTTCAACAATAATCCAATCTTCTTTTTCAGGTAGGCCAATCTTTCCATGAACCCCATCGGGCATAAAGTCATTACGAAAATCAGAATCATAAATATTGTACCTGTCAAACACTCCTTGGAACATCACCGCGGTCTCTAGCATCGTAAACACAGAATTCCATCTAGTTGGAACATCTAAAGATAAGAATTTCTTGCTCTCAACTTTTTCTTCAATAGCGAAATCATTAAATTTCCTCATTCTAGAAGGTGATTGCCGCACATAACGAACCACCGTACGAACACGTTCAACCGATTGATTCATTTCTTTGAGTCCGTCTTTCACAACAAGATTACAATATGCGCCACACATCTCATGTGTAAAAATTTCCCTCCACATATTGCCGTGCCCCAACTAACGAACCTCCTTCTCAAGTAGCTAACCATAGAATCATTCGAAGAAGCATTATCAACTGTAATGGTAAAGATCTTGTCTATTCCCCAATCAAGAAAACACTTCTCTAACAACAAGCCAACCTCATCACCTTTATGAGTAGGGCATGGGATGAAATTTAGAATCACCTTATGCAACTTCCAATCATCATCCATATAATGCCCGGTCAAACACAAATAGTTGAGCCTTTGATTCGAAGTCCATGTATCCGTGGTTATTGAAATCCTCTTTCCACTTGTTCGAAGATATCCCTTTAACTTTTCTCGCTCTTCATAGTATAGCTTGTAACAATCTCTAGTGATTGTTGATATTGATGGAACGTAAAATTGAGGACAAATCACCGATATGAAGTTTCGAAATCCTTTATTTTCAACAAACTTGAAAGGTAGTTCATCCATAACAATCATCCGAGCTAGCACTTTCCGAACAGAGTCTTGATCAAACTTCCAATTAGAAGACATCTCCTTCAATTCTCCCGTCACGCTTTGACAAAAGCTCTGAATCGTATGATTTTCTCCCACATTGTCGGGATGTTTCTTACAAACCCGCATATGATTGTTCATTCCCGATGTTCCATTTTTCGTAGGATGAGCAGCGTATGTTTTCTCGCAGTGCTTGCACTTAGCTCTCGAACTTCCATCTTTGTCGGTATACGGTATGAAGTGATCCCAAGCTCGAGCTCTCCTACATAAGTCTTTTCTCTTTGGCCTCTTACTACTTGGTTTGGCACTTTGTTCCTCCATTTCAGCATCATTTAGAACATCATTGATTTCATTTTCGGGGGTCTGAGTTCTTGAGGGAGGTTCCATTGAAGCCGCTGAAATTCGGGAATTTCCTTCGTCGGTATTCATGCCTATGAATGATGTACATGTGAAAATAAAAATTAAAACACGAATATGACTAATCCAAAATGCTCAATCAATAAACAATAACAAAAAAAAAAATGAATATAATCTGCTACTTTCTTCTAAATTCGGTTTGCCCCCTCTATATTAAAACCACCCAACCCAATATGCTATGTTCTTGCAAAATTATTCACCAAAAAAGGGGGCAAAAAACGCACTCTCTCTAACAGTTCTCAAACGAACCAGAAAATACCAAGAAATAATTATTGCGTCGTATTAAAACCACACAACCCAACCCAATGCGCTACGGAATAATGAAAGAATAGGTATTCAACACACCTGAAATGGCTCGAGTGCTCGACGGAGAGAATCAGCGACCAAGGCAATTCAGTGCAGAGAAATGAGTTGAGGGAATTCCAGGGTTTCGTTCGATTGAGTGTTTTTTTTGGGTGGGAAAACTTATTTTTTTTTTGAAAGGCCAAGAGGGGGAAGGATTCAATATCGGGCTGGGCTTATTTTGTTGGGTTATGACTGTTGATTGTACATGTACATATAATATTATATGTTATATATATATATATTATATATTATATATACTGTTCGGTAAATCGGTTTATTTCGGTTAACCGGTGTACCGAACCGAAATAACCGAAAATTTTCGGTTTTGTTTTTTTCGTACCGAATACCGAACTGAACCGAAAATTCGGTATTCGGTTTGTACCGAACTTTCGGTATCGGTACGGTACGGTCGGTTTACCAACTTTTGAACACCCCTAGTCATGATGGTATAGCGAGACGTCGGAGAATAGGCTCGACTCCATCGTTCCTTAGTATCAGTCTTTTGCAAATACGCGTATGCGGTGGGAAACCTATTCTCGAAATCACCATATTGTGAATCAAAGTCGCATTGCTTGTATATTTTAGCAATGTGTATAAACGTCTCGGTCGCACCCTGCTTCTTACACTTGCCTTTCATATTTTGTGACAGGTGCCAAATACAACCGTGGTGCGCACGACTGTAGACGTCTGCAACGGCGGCTTTGATTGAAGCAGATCTGTCGGATACGATGACAAGATCGTCCTCGTTGGGTACGACTTGCAAGAGCTCGTTCAAAAACCACGACCAAGCTTCTATGCAGTCGTTATTGTCAATTATGTCCCAAGCTAAAGGAAACTGATGGCGGTCGCCATCCTCCGCTGATGCAATGAGCAACGTACCCCCATACTTTCCTTTCAACCAAGTCCGTCTATGCAAACAACCTTCCTCATGTGACGGTATCCCGCAATACAAGCACCAAGTGATAGGAATGCGTGCTTAAATCTCCGCTCGTCGTCCAGATATACACTTGCTATGGTTCCCGAATTCACTCTTCTCAACGTCGACAGGTACGACGGCAACAACTTGTAACTCTCATCGGGGTCACCCTTCATTGCATTTTGTGCTAAAAATGCCTCATTTCCATTCTTTGAAGTACGAAACTTCGATATTTTTTTCCAAAAAGACAGCGTAACATTTCTCTCTCTAAAACCCTAAATCCTCCCAACCAAAAAAGAACCGCCGTCACTCCATCTTTCCTTCCTCCCCCTCCTCCATTAATGGAGGAAGGGGGAGCTCTTCTTCTTCTGTTGGTAGATTTATTTTGTTAGGTTTTTTTTCTTTTTTCTGTCTGTTTCATAAATTAAAAAAAAAAAAAAATTCCATCCCCCACAACCTGTCGCCACTGCCGCCGTCCGCCTTCCTCCGTCTCCCGACTGTTCGACGCACCTCCACCGACCGAAGGGTGTCGAGGTCAGCCGTGGTTCCACCGCTGCCTTCCACCTGTGGCCACTGACTGCCGCTGCCGCGTCAACCTCCCGTCGCTCAGCTCCGCCGCCATGCCAGCTGTCACCCTGTCGTCCGCCGCCCTTCCCACAGCTGCCCCGCTGTTCCCCGCTACCGTCACCCACCTTGTGTCTTTCGATCTTCGGGTCGGGAGCTCTTTCTCCCGGCCTCCGAGCCGGGAGCTCTTTCTCCTTTATTGGAGCCCCTTCTCCCTCCGTGGAGCCCTTTCCGATGAAGGCAAGGTTCGTAGTCAATGGCCGAGCAAAATGAAGAGTGTCGTGGATTAGGCTTAACAGCCTTTTTTGTGATATGTTCTTTAGTTCTCGTGTTGTAGATAGCGAATCTTTGTTTTCTGTCGGCTTTTTCGCTTTTGTTGAGTGTTTGTTGCTCCATGTGAGCCTTGTTTCTCTTCCAGGTTGATATTACTGGAGAGACCTCTTGGGCTATTTAGCCTATGTACTTTTGTTTATGATATTTAAGCGATCGTTTCCGGGAAAAAAAAAAGTACGAAACTTCGATCCCACGATTTCTCATCATTGTTTGAATGAGTTTAGGGGCCGGTGTACTTGTTGAACCCTGAAAAGATTCAAGCAGCTTATCGATCACGGAGGTTGACGATGCTTGAGTGAGTCTTGCGTTCCGATTTGCAAGGTCGCACGTATGTGTGTTGCAATACGTACGAATCGAGAATACGGATGTATCCTTAATCTTCGCCGTCCATATCCTCCAAGTACATCCATCCTCTTTGCATCTCACGCCATAGTACGATCGGGAAGATTTTATAATCTTGACCTCGAAGCATGCCTCTATAGCAACTCTTTGGATCCTATTCTTGACGGCCTTCTTATCCTCGAATTCATCACCGACCTTCATGGTGGAACCGTCGGTAAAAGAATACCGATCGATAGGAATAGTTGCATTTTCCTCTTCCTCCTCCTCCTCATCATCCCCGTCCGCATTTTCTCCGTTTACGCCATCAAAATTGACGTGCACGTTCTGCCGTGATGCAACATTCTCATCACGGTCGTTCGCCTCATTGTGACCTTCACCCCCATAATTCACATCTTCGTATCCGCCAAATTCGATGATACGGTCAAAATAATCATCGATGTAACCACCTCCACCGCTACGAACCTCAATTGGAAAGGGACCAACTTCATCATCCGCAAGAGTTTGACGGTGGAGGGTCGTAGGGAGTCCAATCTCCACACGGAGAATCGGTGTATCCATTGGACCCCCTAAGTAAATATAACCCTTCAATTCTCGATCATTCTTTATATACAACGGAGCACACCCTTCCATACCTCTCATAGATGGCTGATAACTAAGCTTTAACTCCGGCCTCCCGCTTACGCCAATAGCCTCGTATATTTCGTTCCGCAGATCGTCTAGCAAAAACAATCGACATTGAACCCAATGGGCTTCATATTTGTTCCCATCCTTGGAACCCATATCCATTTATTATCATTCCCAATTATCCATTCTCCATCGTAATCAATCATGATGCTGGTCGGCATAACCTGCATATGAAATAAATCATTGTTAATAAAATTTAATTGCAATACGCATTATTCGAATAAAAATATTCGAAAAAATAAAAATTATTCGAGTAAGCGATTCGAGTAATATAAAAACTCGAATGAAAGGTTCGAATAATAAGATGTTGAAGACACTCGATAAAGTGTTATCGAAGAAATAAATGGAATAAATAAACTTTAATTGCAAACGAATTATTCGAATAAATAAAATATTCGAAAACTAAAAATTATACGAGTAAAATATTCGAGTTGAACCTTCATTCGAATAAGATGTTCGAGTAATATAATATCGAATAATATATACGTGTAAAATTTAATAAACAATAATATTATTCGAGTAATCTTTTCGAGTTTATTCGAGTAAGATGTCCGAATTGAAAGTTGCCAAAATAACGTATTCGAGTAACGTGTTCGAGTAAAAAAAAATCGAATAATGAACTCGAACAAGCGGAAAACGAAATTTTTCTGCAAATTCACATAGATCTACGGTGAAAATGCTATCCATAACTACCCAAACCTTAGAAAATCTAATACCCGATGCTCGAAATGTAAATGTCGTTAACATGAATGGAAATTACAATGTCCGATAATGTATACTAGTAACCGGAGTTAACATGAACGAAACTTACTGTATATGCGTTCAAGAACGAAATTGGGATTCTTCGAGCTTGGGTGTTTCAATTTCGGCGGATGCTTCAACTCGTTTTTCCGTCAAGATCTCGTTTGGTGCTTGGTGGGTGCGTTAATGAGGTGGGTGCGTTTTTCCGTTATTTTATATATATATTTCTTTTTTTATTTATTTAGTTATTAATTAGGGGTTTAATTAATTAATTAAACAGGTTCCTCTTTTTTAAATTGACTTGATCAAGTTCCTATATTTTTAAAAGAAATCGAAAGTAAACTCATTTTTCTAAAATATCCCAACGGAGACACACAAACTAAAGGAAAGGAAACATCACATCGATGAAAGAATGGAAATAAAATTGAGGATGTACGACGTTGTTGTTCAATTTGGCAGCTGAACAAATTAACTGGCTTGGGCCCAATCTCAATAGGCCTATGGATGACTATGTAAGCCTAAAAACAACGAATTTCCTAAACGGTTCTATTATCCATACCCGTGCCGACCCGTTTCAGATGCTCCGTAAAAATCACAATCAACGGCTGGGGCCAATTTGATAAATAGGATTAGTTTTGGGTCATTTTAAAAAAATAGAAACAAGACTTGGTCAATTGAAAAAAGAGGAACATGTTTAATTAATTAACTAAACCTAATTAATACCAAAATAAATAAAAAATATATAATACCAACGACCAACGCCATTAACGCGACCAACCACCATAAACGAGATCGAGACATCCAACCGAAGCAAAAATGAGCCGAAGCATCTGAACCATCGAAACACCCAAGCTCCAAGAAGCATATACAGTAAGTAATGGGGCAAAATTCATGTATCGCATTTTACATTATCGGGCATTGCAAGTTTCGTTCATGTTAACGACATTTTACATTTCGAGCATCGGGTATTAGATTTTCGCATCATTGGGTAGTTATGGGTAGCATTTTCATGGTAGATCGTGCGAATTTGAAGGAACATTTCGTTTCCGTTTATTCGAATAAGAATTCTAATTTTTTTGCTCGAAAATATAACTCGGATAAATTGTTTTCGTAACTCTTAATTCGGACACGTTATTCTAGTAACTCGAAAAAATTACTCGAATAATATTCGTCATTATTTAATTTTATATACTTAAACTTTCCGATTTATCTTAGTTCGTAAAAGATGTATGGCTACTCGAACTTTATTCGAAAGTTATTAAGAACTTGAATTACATTTTTCAAGTGTTTAGAGTAACTCGAATTACATTTATCGTATTCGAAAAACGTATTCGATTTTTATCGAACTCGAAAAATTTTACTCGAATACTTTTGCCGTTTCGAATTTTAGATTTATTCGAATATTTCTTGTAATTAAAGTTTATTTATGTGATTTATTTATTTATATGCAGGTTATGCCGACCAGCATTATGATTGATTACGATGGAGAATGGATAATTGGGGAAGATAATAAATGGGTTCCAAGGATGGGAACAAATATAAAGCCCATTGGGTTCGATGTTGATTGCTGTTTGCTGGAGGATCTGCGAAACGAAATATATGAGTCTATTAACGTAAGCGGGAGGCCGGAGTTAAAGTTTAGTTATCAACTATATAAGAGAGGTATGGAAGGTAGTGCTCCATTGTATATAAAGAATGATAGAGAGTTGAAGGGTTATATTTACTTAGGGGGTCCAATGGATAGACCGATTCTCCGTGTGGAAATTGGACTCCCTACGACCCTTGCCCGTCAAGCTCTTGCGGATGATGAAGTTGGTCCTGTTCCAATTGAGGTTTGTAGCGGTGGAGGTGGTTACAACGATGATTATTTTGACCGTATCATCGACTTTGGCGGAGACGAAGATGTGAATTATGGGGGTGAAGGTCACAATGAGGCGAACGTGCACGTCAACTCTGATGAGAATGTTGTTACACGGCAAAACGTGCACATCAATTTTGATGGCGTAAACGAAGAAGATGCAGACAGGGGTGATGAGGGGGAGGAAAATGTAGTTATTCCTAGTGATCGCTATTCTTTTACCGACGGTTCCACCATCAAAGTCGGTGATGAATTTGAGGATAAGAGGACTGTCAAGAAGAGGATCCAAAGAGTTGCTATATAGGCATGTTTCGAGCTCAAGATTATAAAATCTTCTCGATCGTACTACGGCGTGAGATGCAAAGAGGTGGGATGTACTTGGAGGATATGGACGGTAAGGATTAAGGATACAACAGTATTCTCGGTTCGTACATATTGCAACACACATACGTGCGACCTTGCAAATTGGAACGCAAGACTCACTCAAGCATCATCAACCTCCGTGAGTGATATGCTTCTTGAATCTTTTCAGGGTTCTACAAGTACACCGGCCCCTAAACTAATTCAAACAATGATGAGAAATCGCGGGATCGAAGTTTCATACTTTAAAGCATGGAAAGGAGGCATTTTAGCACAAAATGCAATAAACGGTGACCCCAATGAGAGTTACAAGTTGGTTCCGTCATACCTGTCAACGTTGAGAAGGATGAATCCGGGAACCATAGCGAGTCTATATCTAGACGATAGGCGGAGATTCAAACACGTATTCCTATACCTCGGTGCTTGTATTGCGGGATACCGTCATATGAGGAAGGTTTTTGCATCGACGGTACTTGGTTGAAAGGAAAATATAACGGTACGTTACTCATTGCATCAGTTTCGGATGGCGACAAACATCAGTTTCCTTTAGCTTGGGGCATAATTGACGATGTGGAGTCAATAGCAGCTTGGACGTGGTTTTTGAACGAGCTTTTGGAGATCGTACCCAATGAGGATGATCTTGTTATCATATCCGATAGAGCTCCTTCAATCAAAGCCGACGTGGCAAATGTCTACAGTCATGCACACCACGGTCATTGCATTTGGCATCTGTCGCAAAATATGAAAGGCCGATGTAAGAAGCGGGGTGCGACTGAGACGTTCATACGGATTGCTAAATTATACAAGTAATGCGACTTTGATTCACAATATAAGGATTTTGAGAAAATGTTTCCCGCCGCATATGCGTATTTGGAAGCAAATGCTGAGAAGGAATAGTGGAGTCGAGCTTATTATCCGACATCTCGCTATAACATCATGACTACGAACGGAGTGGAATCGATCAATGCAAGACTCCGTGAAGAAAGAAAGCTCCCGATCATTGCGCTTCTGGAATCGATACAGAGGATGACGGCTGATTGGTTTGCTAGATACAGACAGCAATCTATTCAAGCAACCACACAGTTTACCCCAACGGTGGGAAAGTCAATCCGTGAAAAGTATACGCAAAGTCAAGGGTATGAAGTTAGCGAAATCGCTCCGGAGGAGTATGAAGTCCGATCTTCAGGGAGTCGTGCCGTCGTTAACTTGCAATCGAAGACATGTACGTGCCGCCAATTTGACATCGATAGGATTCCTTGTCCGCATGCAATCGCAGCGAGTCTACGAGCGCACACGTCTTTCTACCCGTTGTGTTCGGCTTATTATTCTGTCCTAACATGGCAGTTTGCTTATCATGGACGAGTTTTGCCGGTTTTCGGATCAAGCCGAATGGGATACCGTGGATGAATTGGTGCTGCCACCTCGGTTCGTACCAAAGCGTGGTTGGAGAAAAGAAAGAAGGTTTCCATCCGTCGGTGAGTTTGGTGGTAGACGTTAATTATATTTTAATATGTTGTTATCGATATTTTGAGATTGTGTAGTTGGGAAATATTCATATTTGGCTTTATAGTAGCTCTACTTTTCACTATTTTTCGAGTAAAATTTGACAATCGAATTAGGCCGAATAAGAAACTCGAATGTATAATGTTAAATAGTCGGAAAAAGCAAAGCTGAACATATTCGAGTAATATACCAACTCGAATATAGTCGATGGTGAAAATCAAATAAATTCCAATGCTAAATAGCCGGAAAAAGCAAAGATGAACATATTCGAGTAATATACGAACTCGAATATAGTCGATGATGAAACTCGAATAAGAACCAATGTTGAATAGTCGGAAAAAGCAAAGATGAACATATTCGAGTAATATACGAACTCGAATATAGTCGATGGTGAAACTCGAATAAGAACCAATGTTGAATAGTCGGAAAAAGAAAAGCTGAACATATTCGAGTAATATACGAACTCGAATAAACTCGATGGTGAAACACGAATATATACCAATTTTCGAGCGGAGGTATCAATCGGATATGTATATTATGTTATTAAGTTCCGAACAGTAACTTATTCGAGCAAACAAATGTATACGGATAGGGTATTCGTATCCAGTATTCTTATTCTAATTAATTCGAGTGTTTTTTGTAAATGCGAATTTTAGTCATCTCAATACGTAATTAAGTAGAATTATCAATATTTTGATGTTTTAGGGCCTTGATGATGTTAATGGAATACTTTAATCAAACCATACAAAAATCGTTCCATGACATATAATGAATACGTTGGTTGATCATACTTTAGTTACTACCGATGTTTTCTTCATATAAAAGAACAATTTGGTAAAGATGATTTTTTTTATTTGATATTATTTACTTTCATGAATCTGCATAAATTGATATTACTTAGTTAAGAAACACATTTAACATTTCATGATTATAATAAAATGAAATTTTGGTTTTTTTAGATTATTCGATTTACGTGTTAAGCTCGAATAACGTCGAATACGTTATTCGAATAATGAACTATTATTCGAACCGTTAACTTTACTCGAATAACAGAAAATTATGAAAAAAAAAAGAACTTACATGTGAAATTGAACTAACCAGAAACTAAACTGAACAACCAAAAATCCATACAAATACTTAACAATCCATTCAAATACTGAACAATCCATTCAAATATCTATCTAAAACAGTTCAACAATTCCAAAACATTCCAAAAACTGTTCAAACATCCCAATTGTTAAACCAAATACTAACAACCAAAAACAATCTAAACAAGCGAATTTTTTCGTCGTTCAGTTTGGAGAGATCATCTCTCTTACCGAACATCATCGACATAGCCGCCCGGAGCATGTATACACCACACTCCCCGTTGTCCGAAAAAATAGAACAATTTCAAACTCTAGACAATGACCTTTGCAAAGTAAAAAAGTAAGACAAATGAGAATTACCTGATCTTCCCCTGAGGGAACTTGCCGCACCGCGCATATGTAAATTTAACAAGATTGTCATTTACACGTACGTGCTGAAGCATCAGCGGTATCAACTCGCAGAGGGGTTCAACGTATGGCTTTATGAACCTCATGTCCTTGTCAGCATTCCGATCGCAGTCCAAAATTGAAAGGTTCTCTCCTTGAACCAAGCAACCAGAAGCACCCAATGAGCATTGTACCCAAACGGTATGACGGCAGCCTCCACTTGGCTCCAATGGAGTGACGGCTTGTGCGGGTGATTGTATTCTCCCTTAACGTGTCGTTCGAACGACGACATATCCCACGGGCGAGGTTTGGTGGACTCAAACAGTACCAATTGTGCAAAATTGGTACTCATGAAGGCCACTCTC
Source organism: Craterostigma plantagineum (assembly GCA_027422505.1). Classification (NCBI taxonomy): domain Eukaryota; kingdom Viridiplantae; phylum Streptophyta; class Magnoliopsida; order Lamiales; family Linderniaceae; genus Craterostigma; species Craterostigma plantagineum. Next base: position 24,105,917 of record JAPQWV010000003.1, on the reverse strand, counting down.
TCCACAGGAAGCCCAAAGCGGTCTTGCATCGCTATAAAACCGTGGAATACCTTGTTGACGTGCTGCAATAATAGCATAATATGTTATTAAGCAAAATAATTAATTAAGTAGAACGTATTGAGCTAAAAGAACATACCTCATCCGAGAGCCAAACTCTTTGAGCAGACAGGTCTTTGAAGAATTTCTTCTCATAAGACTGTAGGATGCCTGCCCGTTCATCAGTTGGGCCCATTCTTTCCAACTCCACCCTTTCCGCCTCCCAATTTTTCACCCTCGAGTCAATGAAATGCTCTATATGGTTGAGGCGAGGTTTTGTACCAGGAGGGGTCGAGTCCGGCAACGGCATATACGGACTTGTCAGGACCTTCGCCTTCTTCTTCTCGCGATCAGGCTGATCCCGTTTTGTAGCGAGCACGGCGGTTCGGGATCTTAACCGTCTATATCGTTTCGTCCCGGCCACGTTCTCCGTCGTGGTCGAAGCGGCGTCGTTCTCCGTCCCCGTCCCCGTCGTCCCCGTCTCCGTCGCCCCGGCCACGATCCCCGTCCCCGTCGTCTCGGCCACATTCTCCGTCCCCGTCCCCCCGGCCACGACCCGCCACGATCCCCGCCGTCTCGGCCACATTCTCCGTCCCCCCGGCCACGACCCCCGTCCCTGTTGTCTCGCCACGACCCCCGTCCCCGTCGTATCGGCCACGATCCCCGCCGTCTCGGCCACATTCTCCGTCCCCCAGGCCACGACCCCCGTCCCCATCCCCCCGGCCACGACCCCCGCCCCCGTCGTCTCGGTCACGATCCCCGTCGTCTCGGCCACCTGGTGGCCCTCGGCCCTCCCCGTCTCCGGCACATTCGTCGTGTCGGGTTCGTTCGGCGTCCTCTCGAACATTGGTGTGTCGAACCGCGGCGAAGGAGGCATGTCCCAATCATAGGACCTCGCAATATCCCGTACCGTTGTCGGCCTCAGGGTCTCGATGACTACAAAACGGGAGTATTACGTAATATCAATATAATTTTATAAAAAAAAAACATTAAGTAAGACATACCCTCGAGCACGATCGAACGTAGCCCCCAATCTCCGTCCGGATATCCCTAACCTCGGCCTCCAGCCTGTCCATTCTTCTATCGATATGGACGACTATTGAGCTAGAAGAAGCAGGAGGAGGAGAGGCCCGCGGAGGAGAAGACCGCAGAGGAGGAGACCGCGGAGGAGGAGATGGAGCAAGCCGATGGTCACTGCAGTAGACCGCCATCCCATTTAGAAGATGCTCCACTATCCTCTGTACTACGACATCATCCCTGCTGCCATAAAAGCCGGCGACCGTGCGGAAGTGCCTGGAATTGACTTCAACATCCGTTGGTGTAAGCCAACACCGCACATCCTGTGTATTTGTACAAGTTAAAACATCTCAATCTAATTAGCGATGTACAACTCTAAAATTCCATATTATAAATAAATTTATATACTTACATCCATCTCCCCGGCATTGAATGCACGCTCGACCGCTTCCCACGACGGAGCAGACGTTTTGGCGAAAAATCTGGTCTTCCAATGGCATATTCGGGGTATCGGGAGTCTATCACCGGTTCTCCTCACCGTGAATTCGGCCCCGACGCTCGGCCAACACTCGTACGCCAGAACCTAATAAAAGAGAGTAAATATAAGTTAAAAAATATAATATGGCTTAAATAAAGCAAAATTAATTACCTGAAGCGGTTGGACGAAGCCGCTAATATCGAAGGTTGTATGGGTTTTTCCCTTCGAAGTCATGTCAATGTGCTTCTCCAACAGGTCTTTGTTCAGACCATTAACGACCTCCTCGAAAGCTATCCTTCCCCAAGGATATTCGTTGAAGCGATCAAAATCATCCACCTGGACGATCAAGTCCTTCTTCACTCGGCACCTCCCTAGTACCCCGACGGCAAAATAAAGCGTCGCGATTTTCAATTTCTCGATATTCACGCCCGAGTCTCCATCGGAGGCAGTATCACGCATCATTTCCTTCATTTTTGTATCCAAATCGTGAAAATATATAACGGGCTTGCCTACGAGCCATAAAACAAACGTTAGTTTTTGAAATCGAAGTAAAAAAGATTCAAAATGATAAAAAAAGAATAGGATAATCATACTAGGCCAATACCTCATTGTAAACCCATTCGATGACGGTATCACCGGATCGGCAGCGCCACAATCGAGGCCCGTGATTAGGCAATACTCGACCAACGAAGATCGTAATGGTCGCCCACGAACGACCATCCAAAACTCCTGCGACTCAGGCATATACTCCACCTGTCGGCTCATCAAAAACCACAAAAGCATATTCGAGTTGTAGTGGTTACGGGCCACCTTTATTAGATTCCCGAACTGAGTCCTGTCGACCATCTCCGCCAATTCATCTTCGTTCAAAAAGGTACGATTGCGTTCGACATTGTGAAAGAGGAGGTTCAGGATTCTGTAAGTAATTTGTAGAGATCGGTTCTTTGGATAAGTTTAAGAGACGGTACTCTTGTGTTCCTTCCAAATCAAAAATCTTTTCTTGATTGAATTTAGAGTGACTTATAGGTCTTGATTGTATTTAGAGTCTGACGATATGTTTATGAAGATTATAAACGGATCTGGCGGTGTGGTAATTGATAGATTGCAACATGATCTTAGTTCTTACTTCATCTAGTGGTTTCACTGTCGAAGTTGATGGATAGGACTGAACTTTGCGTTCATTGAAGCTATATTCAATTTCATTAGCCACAGCTTCCATTTCCACAATATATCTTTTTACGTGTTTGAACGTGTTGAGTGTAAATCTGACATCCAGACTCTTTCATGTTTAGATCGATAAGTTGCTTTCAACCTTTCACAAATGGGAGCTTAAAACCGCAGAGAGTGGGGAGCAACAACGCCTCACAAAGGAGCTTCTAGCATCATGCGAGAGTATTGAATGGCAGGTGTGACTTTATATGAGAAACCTGAAGGGGCGGTTTATCTATGTTAACGTCATATGTGCTTTAGCCTCGATGATGCGCAGCTAATTAATAGCAGCTTGTTAAAGTGGATATCACTTTTCGTTATTTATATTCGTCACTCTATATATTTGTATTGACACTTAAAACTGATTTCATGATAGAAAGGTAGATGAATTGGATAAGGCAATTTCCGTTGCATCGAGTGATCCTTCTATGTATGGTATTGATGAATTGGAGCTTGATAAAAGAACAAGATGGACTGGCAATGCACGTGTTCAGGTTTATGCTCCTGTATTTTCACGATTTCTTTTAATTTCTGAGTACTGCCCATGAACCGTAATTCATACTTGTGTACCCTGGTTAGTACGAATATTTGATTATTTATTAGCAACCTCAATTTTTTCTTCGTTACCTATATAGGTGAAAAACGTGAAGAAATCGGTGGTATCGGGGAAAGAGTCAAACAGCACAAGCATGTCTGATTTCAATGGAATTCATCGTGAACTTATGAGACTTCCGAAGAATCCTCAGGAAGATATGTCTAATCAGTATGCTGCACGACAAAATGATGATTTCATATCATCAGAATCGGATAGACAGCTACTTCTAATAAGGTAACTTACTTTCTAAGTCCCGGATTTTATTGGGTAACTATTGGCATGGGCATAAAACAGAGTTGCTGAAGATTTTACTTTTCTGTTAATTTCATGGTGGGGTCGTAAGGAATTGGCGAAAACAGTGACATTTGGAACTTGCGGTAATATTCTTGTTTCGTTATGCTCTTACCTCACTAAGAATGTGCAATAATATTTTAACAGGCAACAGGATGAAGAGCTGGATGAACTTAGTGCCAGCGTCGAAAGAATCGGAGGTATCGGCCTTACAATACATGAAGAGCTCCTCGGACAGGTAAATATATATTAAAAAGCCACCAAGTCATAATAGCCACCTTACATATTAAGCTATATGTCAATTTCGCAAACTTGACTCTTCTACCAATAATTCATGCTATATTATGTTGTAGGAGAAAATTATTGGCGAACTTGGCACGGAAATGGATAGCACATCAAACCGTCTTGATTTTGTTCAGGTACAGTGCTGCTTTCTACTGTTACGTATTTGCTTCTGCAATAATCCAAGTTGCTATATGTATATATATATGTATACACACAACACAAACATTATATAATTGTTCGCATTGGGATTGTGGTCATGTTTGCAGAAAAAGGTTGCCATGGTTATGAAGAAGGCCAGCGCCAAGGGCCAAATTATGATGATATTGTTCTTAGTCCTATTGTTCATCATTTTGTTTGTGCTTGTCTTCCTCGCATAAACTGATCATTGAGGATGTTGAACTTTAAAGAGTTCCTCGGAAGACATGTGACCAACTGTCACCAAAGTGGACTAAGACTTTGTCAACGTTTGTCAATGTCAACCATGCATTCATATATATGGTTAAACTTGTGGTGATTGATAGTGATATGGTGATGGTGGACATGTTTTATATTAGTGATGGCCCTGAAACCTAAACTTTATCCTACACATCATTTATTAGTATGCATAGGTGAGACCAACACATAATTTGCAACTGTTGATAGCAATGTAATGAAGGAATGCCAAATATTTCGGTTGATTGTAGGTGGGAATACATCAGAATTAGTTGAATCGTTTGGTGTACTTACATTTAAATACTGCCCCTAATCGTGTCATTAGGTTGTTAATGACTCGTAGTTAGTTGGTCTATGTACGCCTTCTTCTTCTCTTAACTAAATATACTGCGTGTTGGCTAGTGGCACTAGCTAACGCGAAAAGCAAACATCAGCTATTGGCTTTATAATAATAATAATAATAATAATATATATCGTATATCTACTTGTGAGGCCAATTAATTGCACGAGGGACCGTATTATTTACGAGCCACGTTACGTTTACTTGGAATTAATGTCGTAGTAGATGGGAAAAGTTGACGGTTTTCTCCACTCTTGTTCATCACATAATTGACTGATACGGAGAGACGTTCTTCCACTTGGCTAATACAAGGAGGACAAATTTATATATGTATGTAGTGTAGCCTAAATAATTATGAATTATCGCATTTAGGAATAAGTGGTTAATTAAGTGAGTTCAGTCTGATCACGGACAGAAACCAACCACCCATTCCTTCCTCACAATTACCGAGACTACACGTTTGCAAAGTCGTCATATGTTGAGATAAAACACCATCTTTTCTTGGGAATCCCGAGACCATCGGTTGAATTGAATTAATATATATATATATATATATGTGTGTGTGTATATTATTGATGAATTTATCTTTTGCCATCTGAAAAAACATTAATAGAAGATTCGTCTCTTACTCTTTTGCTCTCTGGCTAAGTCGGCACATATCTCTCTCTCTCTCTGTGAGAAAATAAACATTAATGAATGTGAGACGCTCTTCTCTTTTTAACCTTTACTACGTACCTTGTTTTATCCGACGACCCCAACATGACCCACACACCACTAATACATGCTCACTATATATACGACTGTGACTGCGTGTGTATACACAAAAGACACCTCTATGCTATTATACTCTCATCACTTAATTAGTTGCTGTGTATCAATTTATTGTGCTTAGGTACGTCGTTGTTGATCCACACCAGCACCGCCCCCTTACTCCCCTTCTCCCTCTCTCTCTCTCTGTGATTTACTCACAAATCCAAAGATATTTGTTTGATACATATTGGAAAATTGACAGAAATGGGGTTTCTCAAGGCTAGAGGCGATGTTTACAAGCACGTTGATGAGATTGATCTTGGCCCCGACAGTGATGAGTTTTATATCCAAGCCGATGTCAAAGGTACTTATTGCATACATATCAAACTCTTCCTATAAAATTACATTGATACCTAACTAAAGTGTAAGATACCGTCGTCTGTGTGTGTAGCTGCGTGTTTTTTCATTTCTTGTTCTACATTGAAAATATCCTCATGTCTGTCTATCTACATACATCTGATATGATCCGTGAAGTTTAAAGGTAATTGGTGGAGAATGCATTTACTTACTTGGACATGCATCACACTCAACTCATTCATTCACCTCTTTCTTCATTCTACAACAACACTTCTTTTTTGAATTCCTTATTATCATTTGATAATTAAAAAAGAACTTAATATTGATGATGATGATCAGCTCCTCGGATGGCTGGGCTACTGGTTAAAATCTTTGCTTTGCTTCTGGAATTACCCATTGTTGGAGGGCTATTAATGTATTTTCTCAAGAAGGACAATCTGTTCCACAAGGTATATACTTACTTTACTACGTCATGCATCGTTATTCTATATTGTTATATTTCCTTTAATTGCTGTATGGAAATGATTACAATGTGGCTTGGCTCCTATAGGAATAGGAAGGACAGGACCACAATAAAATGTTAAAAGCATTTGAATATTCAGTTTCTTGTTCGAGAAATTACGTCAATGATGCGTATGCTGTATATTAGAAAAGATGTATGTATTAATGTTATATCTTCTTGAAATGGCGGAGAGTACAAGTTGTTTGTTAATAACTCCACTTTTGACAACAAACAAAAACATATGTAATAACTGATGGCTGCTGTAACAACCTAGCTGTCCCTGATGATATACTTTGTCCTAGATTAATAAATACTGATGCTTATGACGACTGAATGATAGAGCTTAATTGTCTACTGTAAGAGTTAAGGTTTAATGCTCCTCGTGTTATCTATCACAAGAATAAATGGTGATCCAAACATTTATCTTTCCGGACTATTCTGCAGCTAGTTTCGTATGCAGAAATACCAGAATCGCCTCTTTTTGTCCCTTCACACCCTTACAACCAAGGTTAAGTTTTTAATCATCTTATGGACGATCTTTCGTGCAGTTTTTTCTTTGCTTCAAAGGTTTGTTTGCTAACTAACTATTACGCTATTTGCAGAAGTTGAAGAGAAGGAAGTGAAATATGTAGAAGCAGAGATGCCTCCGCCCGAAAAGGTGAAAGAAGCCATCCAATGCATTGAATCGCCAGAGATTTTGTACCCTAATAATACGAGACTCGAGCTTAACTTCCGGCGATGGACAGTATTGGATTACGCCAAAGCTTATTCTTCAGGAAAAATCACTCCAACAATGGTATTATTTTAGTTCATGTACACTATTGCGACTACCATGCTATGCAATTGGTATGATCTGCATTCATATATGACGATACACAGGTAGCAGAGCAATTCATTGCTTACGTTCGCGTATCTTCGAGTCGAGATTTTCAGATGTCATTCTTTATTAGCCTCAATGAAGAAAGTATCCGTAAGCAAGCTAACGAATCGACGACGCGTTATCAGAGAGGTAAGCGTACACAATAACTACCTACTTTGCGGCGTATGCGCTATTGTTTTCGTTGCTATATTACATTATTTTTTCTTTCTTTTCTTTTTCGCCTTAACAGGGGAACCAATCTCAGTTCTAGATGGAGTTCCCATAGCAGTTAAAGATGAGATTGATTGCATGCCGTATCCAACTACAGGTTGAAGAACTTCACTTCATCAAATGGAGTTTAGTTATTATTACAATTTACAACATCAAATATTTTATTGTTTTCTAACATGGGCTATGTATAACACACATATAGGAGGTACAAAATGGATGCACAAAGTAAGACAGTGTAATAAAGATGCGTGCTGCGTTAGCAGGCTTCGTTCTTGCGGGGCAATAATAGTGGGAAAGACGAACATGCACGAGCTCGGGGCTGGAGTAAGCGGGATCAATCCTCACTACGGGTAAATTAAATTACATTATCGTATCATTTTGTGACTTCAAATTCCCATTATATCATTGCTAAGTTTGTTTATGTATGTATACCCAAAAAAAAAGGGCTTGTAGAAATCCATATGATAGAAATAGGATTACTGGGGGATCTTCGAGTGGTTCTGCAGCTGTCGTAGCCTCGGGCTTGTGCCCCGTCGCACTTGGCGTAGACGGAGGAGGTATGTATGTATATATGTTTTCATTTTTTTCTTCAGCTCTCTGTTTTTAATACATAGGGAAAATGGCTATAAAATGAGGTAAAAATTATATTTGTATGGCTTTGGTCAGGTTCTGTAAGACTGCCTGCTGCAATTTGCGGCGTCGTTGGCTTTAAAGCGACTTTCGAAAGGATACCGCATGAAGGGTTTGTTCGTAGCGATTTTTTTTTTTAAAATCTCGTTGCATATCTTCATTATTACAAGATGTGGTTTTTAAGGCTGACGATTCGTTGGATGTGCTGCAGAGTTCTTCCCATAAACTATACTGTTGGAATGGTCGGGATTCTCGCAGCAACAGTCGAGGATGCTCTTATTGCGTAGGGCCTTCTTTTATGTCCTTTTCACATTACATTTTATGTAACTCAGTTCCTCTGTTTTTAAACAGTTACTCAGCGATTAGTGGAGGTCTCGATTCTCATCCCTCGAAAGCGGTAAGGAGAAAGACTGTCTATGTTCGATCTTCGCTGTAGTCTCATTGCAGAAAATGCTAACATAAAAAAAAAAAAAAAAACTTTTCGCAGCCAAGAATTGGTCTGCCTCTGTTGAAGTCGGCTAACTACATGTCTTCTGACATCAAAATGGCTAGATATGATAAGGTTAGAAAATAATCTATCTATCCATCTTGTTTTTCTCTTGAATCAAAATGCAGCATTCGATTGTTTTATGACGTACTCCATGTTCGACCAGTGGTTTGGCGACTGCAGCGAGGAAATCAGAGTTTGCTGCTCAAATGCCGTCTCTAAGTTAACTGAAAAATATGGCTGGAAGGTGGTATCGAATTTCGAATACTACTGATGACGATCTACGCAGAATTATTTATGATTATTAACTACCAAGTCACTCGTTTATCATACATAGACTGTGGAAGTGACGATACCACACATAGAGGCCATGCGCTTGGCTCATTACACGACGATCGCATCAGAATGCAGCGGTTCAATCGCCAACTTTCTTGACAAGTAGTCAAATTCTTTAATCCTTGAATCATCATCATCATCAAGAAATATTGGCATTGCAATGCGAATGACTTGCAACTGATGCAATAACAGATATGGGTCGAAGCTTGGGTGGGATGTGCGTGTAGCTCTTGGGATGTATGGCTCGTTCCACAGCCATGAGTATATCAATGCACAGAAAATCAGGTAATGAAAGCACATACGTTATTCAAGATTCATCGATCGATCGATCTTTGTCCTTAGACGAATTTCATTTCGTGGTAATATTATAACAGGAACCTTCAGATGAAGCTGCACAAGAAGATTCTTTCTGAAGCAGATGTCATCATTTCGCCAACCGTTGGGTAGGAAAACCTGAGTCATTATTCTCTCTTGTTCAACTTTTCTCAGAAAAGGTGCGAAGAATTTGCTTCGTTTTTACTTCCCAGCGTAACGGCGTACCCAATATTGGACGATAGCTTGAAAACTGGCGAACTCGACTATATAAATGGAGGTAATAAGCAGCATGATTGTTCATGGTATCGTATCACCAATTATCTGCTTTGCTATTAATCGATATCACTGAAAATATGAACGCATGCTCTCCACATACACAGCTGCATTAGTGAGATACTCGATAGCTGGGAACTTTCTGGGATTACCTGCTGTGACCGTGCCTGTACGTTTGCTATTCATTACTATACAACCACATGTGAATCTTTTCTAAACACTTAATTAGTTCTTGAAGAAGTTGACTGTAATAATAATAATTCACACACAGGTTGGTTACGATAAACGTGGATTGCCCATTGGCCTTCAGTTCATAGGGAAGCCATGGTCTGAAGCTCTGTTGATTCACATTGCTTCTGCTTTGCAGGTACGTATAATAAATACACACATAATAAACAAGCCACTTGAAGGTATTTCTTATTATTAATGAATTTTTCTTGGTTCTTATTCACAGGCCCTGTGCATCTCGGGCTACAAGAAACCCGAGGTTTTCTATGACATGCTAATTGCTAATAAGGCTTAATTATATAGCCAAATGACGTCCAATTGCTGCTTCAGTTGTTTATGGTGTGTGATGTGTGAGATATTGTAAGTACCAAGCAAACAATAATGGTTGCAATAAACAACTATCCCGCGATAATCATCTCCATGCAATACGTACGTACTATGCTATGCAACGCAAATCTTTTCGATGACAAAGTTGAATCTTATTCTCAAATACATTCTTGCATAAACAAATCCAAATACAAATTTCCAAGCAAGCAGTTTTATTACAAGTTCCACAGAAAATATATTTATTGTTACTGTTATTGGACCTCCAAATTCCGCAGAAATTGAACAAAAAGATCTGTATCTTATTCTTACTCAAGAATGGAGGCATGCAGCAACACTCCATCATATCATATGATAGAACCTCCTCGAGGCATCGAAAAGCCTACGTGATGATCATCAGGTGAAGCCATAAACGACGCAGATAAATTATAATGATCATCATTATTATTGTTATTATAATTATTATGGTGTTGTTGATGATCCAATAATAAATTAGAAGCTGTTTTTGGTGGTGGTTGAATAATGTGCTGTGACAACGATCTTATTTCTGCAGATGATGATCCTTGTTCCATCTCCGCCCTCAACTTGCTGAGATATAACTTCAATGGACCGACGTAATCTTCAAACTCTAAAGTCATAATAGCCCATAAGATGTCGTCCCCATTGATTGTCTTCCTCTTCTCTCTCTGGCATTTATCTGAGGCTTCACCCGTAACAAAGCTGATAAACTCAGAAACACATTCTTGAACAACCTCTTTTGCGTCCTTGGATATCTTCCCATTTAATGGGATGGCCTTCTTCATTATACGCCCAACGTTAGCTATAGGGAGGAAACGGTCGTGTTCTTTACTATTATTACTATCAGCGCTGCTGCCATTTGCCATATTATTGTATGCTAAATTCTTCGAAAAGTTTCTATGATTATCGTCGTCGAGCAGCTGCAGGCCGCTGCTGCCATTATCTCTTCCCCTCTTCATTTGATTAGTGATCTATGATATTGTTAGATTGTTATGAGTCTTGAAAAAGGAACCATTTTTATAGCTATAGCGAGGAAAGTCTCTCTCCCTCTCTTGTTGTACGGGTCTTATGTATCTATCTATAAGTGGGACTCGTTCCTTCTTCTTATCACTAATATTGTGTGTTTGATCTATTGATTGGGTCAACATCTAAAATGTCAAATCTGAAGAAACATTCAGCTATTGAAAGCTGTCAATTTCCTGAATATCTCCCTTCGAATAAATTAAATGTGCTTCCTTTCACTATGGGTGGTGTAATGTAAGGAACCGCTTTCCTTCATCATCTCAAACCGCTAATTATACAACACAACATCAATGAAAAGAACTTAAAAGAAAAAAAGAAGGACATTATCTTCTGGCTCCGTCTGACATGTTACACGATTTGATTTGCCAGGTAGGTAAAGAAATGCTGACTGACTGACTACATTTGATGTAAGACACAAAAAAAGTAATGACAACTGTGAGAGGTTTGTTTGTTTATGAACATTAGTTATTTAAGCAATGGCGTATTTGAGCGTCTCTTGCTCTTTGGGACGCCACATTGATTTCTTGGCGCAGAGAAAACCTTCCTTGTCCTTGGAATAAGTCATGCGAACCTCCCACTGCATAGACTTGAAAGTGCTCTCAAGCTCTGTAATGATTTCGACAGCGTCGCGAATGATGATCTTTCCTTCGGGTCTCAAAATTCGATCAACCTCAGCGACCAAGGCAAGGAAACTACACCTGTTACACGTGTAATAATTCGACGATCTAATCAGCATTCTAAAGGTTGGCTATGGGATTAGGTAGATCATTTAGGTTACCACTCACTTTGTTTTAATCTTGGAGAAGAGATGATCGGCGTGGAGGAGGTCATAAGATCTTGGGTAAGTACTGAATGACGTACACCAATCGTGATAGATTCCAAAGAGTCCTCGTTCGTAAATGATGGGTAAAGTGTCGGGTGCATCAGTGGAGACGATGTTCATGACCCATAAGTTCAAGTCTCTAAGAGCAGCAGCAAATCTGCCAAGAACGAATAATAGAGCTGTCAACGCATTGTAAGAAGAAAAGAAACTAATAACTGCTGTATCTTGTATGGTATGTGGTTTGCTTTACCCTCCATAAACAGCGCGCATGTCCATAACATTCCTCACGTTAGACCAGTTAATTCCGAGTCCTTTGAGGTACGAGTTGGTCACCACTCGCTTCCAATGTTCGTAATCTACAGTAAAATCTTCAGGCGCGGGTTTTCCGTAGACTCCAACTTCAGAGCTCGACAGCCAATAGGGTGCCTTTCCAACCCTCGAAGGCCACTCTTCAGGCCACTGAGACCCTCGCTCAGACGAAGAGGCTGGAATCTTGTGCATGCATGCTTGTAAAGTAATATTCCTGATCATGTCATGACGAAATAAACGAGCAATTAATTTGAAAACTTATGTAAGTTTGTGATCTTTTGGGGGGCATAGTGTTACATGGGAAAAGATGAAAAGAAATACCATGCAGCGTTTGGATCGTCAGATTTGTTGGGAATTGTGTGCCAAGAACTCGCCGGAGAGGGCCGGAAAGTCGCCGGAAACAGAGCTGTTTGATCACAGCTGAAGAGCTGAAGAGACTGAAGTAATAAGCTGCGAATTAAGGTGAGCCGTCGATCTGCCTTGGCGCCTTATCTAATGGTGATGATTTAAACTGAGATGATTAAATGATGGTTGTCGGATCTGGCGTGCTTGAAGATCGACGGATGAGATTCAAAGCTGGGAAAAGTGCTTTGGCACTTCTATAAGTGAAGTAGCGTTTTTTAGTATCAGCTCTTATCAAGTACAGACCGTTGGATGTGATGAAATCAGATCGAGCGGCTGGTAACGATCGGGCCAAATCCAACACCAGAAGCAACTCTTTAAATACCAGAAATCTGAGTTAAAGCAGTGACTTTGAGAGCTTGTAACTTTCTCTAGAGTGCGAATTAGAGAGAGTTGTCAACTAGGGTTTTATAGTAGACATAGAGTACTGTAAAACTCGTGTTGGTGATTAATCGAAAGGAACGCTCTGTTGGTCCGTGGACGTAGGCGAAGATCGCCGAACCACGTTACATCTCTGTGTCATTTTTCTGTGATTTTCGGTTCTGTTTTTGCGTCGATTCGAGCTGCGATTGCTCGAATTGAGCTGAGAGATCGGTGAGAGAGTAATCACTGATCAGTTGCGAGTCGATTGCAGCTGATTTCAATCACTCGGCCGGTGTGGGACTGACGTTTGTAAACCCAACAAACCTCCCCTCAAACTCAAGACCACACGACAGGCCTCCCCTTCGACGATTATCTGCACCAGCGCTTCTACCGCAATCCCTGCACCAAGCGCTTTTTCACCGCAGATTTCACCGCTCGTCTTTCCAGGGGCCGGGGACACACCACCCACACCGTATCCGGGCTAGAATTTTTTTTTTTCGTCTGCAGGCATCCTCACGCCTTCGTCCACGCTCACCGCACCATGTAGGGATTTTTTCAGACCCAATTCCAGCCCAAACCCAACCCGGTATAAGCTTGTGGGGTTCCTCTCTAAAACCAATTGGCAATAGAGGGAGTGAACCCACAAGCTTATAAACCCTTTATTTTTCAATCACTCGGCCGGTGTGGGACTGACGTTTGTAAACCCAACAAGATTCTTGGCAAAGAGGAGGATCGTTTTGTGGCCTCTGTTCGTAGCATTCGTTGGAGGCGGGCTTGCGATATACGGCGATTCCTACTCCATTTACTTTGTCCTTTGTGATTGAAACAACTTCCCAGCACATTTGCTTCGTTAGTTTCTTCATGGCTGTCAGTATTACCCATGAGATGTTGTCAGATAGTAAAGTTGAAATAAGAAGACAAGGAATAATAGTTTGTCGATCATAGTTACCTTCCCAAATTTCAACGTCTTCGGGTAGTTTCTGGTAAATTGGAGTTGCAGACCAGACAAAGAAACCGCCAGGACGCAGCAAACGATTCAACTCCAGGAGAAGTTTTCCACCTAGATTATGTGATGATAAACGTGTTAAATTGCTTATATTCAGACGAAAGAGTGATACTTTCGAAACTGATCTTCGATAAAAGGAAACTACCTTCGATGTGCCATGGAACCCTACAACGTGCACAGTGGACGATATCGAAGACTCGCCCAGGATATGGAAGCCTCTTGGTGCCCATAACAGCAGATATTGCTGGTATTCCTCTTTCAAGTGCGAACTGAACCTGAGCTTCGTGCTCATCTTTCGGGGCTAACGACATGGTAAGAACGTCTCTATCGAAGAGGAAACCTCCAAAGCTAGCTACACCACAGCCCACGTCAAGAACAACTCGAGAGCGTTTTCCCCAGGCAACCTCAGGCACAGACTACAGGGAAATCATTCAAGTTCGACAAATGCACGAAAACAACTTCAGATAGTATTGGAGTGATTAACTCAAAATAGTACCTGTTGTATGAAGTCAATGTAATGTAGAGCACCATGCTTAAACTGGGTCCCACCACCTGGGAAGGTAAGATATTCGCCGCTAACTTTAACCCAGTTTTGGTGGCCCTTAACCTCAGCTAGCTTGGTGTGAGGAACATTGTGGTACCAAATCTGGGCACAAACAAGAGAAGCTTATGTACGAAAATGAAGAAGCTTATCCACGGATAAGTATATTTTTAGTGGATTTATTACCTTTTCCCGACTTGTAGGCCATTCAATTGGTTGTTGGTATCCATCAGGCAAAGGAACAAGGCATGTAGGTGGATTTTCGGGACAATGCCTCTCTCTGTGTTCGTAATGCTTGGTTGTCGTAAGTTTCCTTATAGCCTCCAAATTATCAAGACAAGGAATATAATCTGGCCCAGCACTTGTATTGCAAAGCTTCCAACTGCTTTGAACATCCTTAGCAGAAGAAGCCTTTTGTGCTTCTTTCTCGTTCTTGGACTCTGCAGCCTGCGTAGAGAACGCTCCGTTTTCAGTCGTCGTTTCGCTCGAAAGCTCAGATTGTGCCCCTGAAGGAAACACATCTTTTTTGTTATCTTCTGTTTTATTCTCACTCTTATCAACATCATCTTCATTGGAATTTTCCTCAGGTTTCTCGTCTTTATCGCCGTTGGTCTGTCCTCCAGCTTCAGAGTCACCATCAACTCTCTTTTCCTCATCTTCTTTACTATCACCATCAGATTTCTCGCCGGGCTTTTCTTCAGAGGTTTTCTCGGTCTCTTCAGGCTTATCGTTTTTCTCGTCCTGGTTAGTGCCCTCATTATCATTCTTCTCCTCCTTATTTGAACTCCCATTGTTGTCCCCTTTCGTCGCATCGTCGGGCAAATCACCTGGGTTGTCCTCGAACTGCTTTGGTTTCTCATCAGTCTGAACATTATCATCGTTTGAATTATTACCACCATCCTTTCCAGCATCATTGTTATTCTCAGTATTTGTTTCAGTCACAGGTGTTTTAACCTCATTCTTGTTTTCCTGCGAGGCATCTGAGTTTTCGACGGGGACTACCGAAGATGATGTCATCATCCACACCCCAACTAAACATAGAGCAACAAAAACCACAACTGTGACCGTCGAACAATAGTTTGACGATGACTTTCTGCCATCGATTCTCGAGTATCTACCTAAAGCCATGCTTCCTTCCACTTGTGCTTTTCCAGTCAGTCCTCAATCTATAACTGCACCTATCATATAAAGAAAGATGTATCAGATTTGATAGGAACAAAGCAGACTTACAAACAAAGAAACATCAAGTAGCAAGAGTTAAGACTAGTGCATCCAACTTACCTTGTAATATAAGACGGAACGATTGCAGTAACACATGAACCAAGATTAATACGAGGAGATAAGCTATGGAAGTTTGAAAAGACAGGCAATTTCCATTCAAGAGCAAGTCATCCAAAGATGTCAACGTTGATAAACGGAAAAAACGGAGCTTACGCATATGCTAAGATTTACTTACAAACGCTCCTCTCACAAATAACAACAGCCAAGATCCACAATGTACCTCAAATCCATTCAAAGAATCATCGCTATCATCAAGAACTAACCCCAGAAAGCACTAATCAGAAAACAAGATCTCGATATAACAGCAAAAGATTTGAAGATGCTTTAACGCAGAACAGAAACACAACAAAATGCAGATGGTGTTGGGAATGGTGGTGGGCCCCGCGGTGGTCAGTGGGCCCCGCAGCGGAACTGGTCCCGGTTTGGCTCGGTACGACGATCGGGAGAAGTGGGACCCACGGGTAAATTTGGTGGGACCCGCACAGTAACTACCACGGTAAAAATAAAATTACCGTAAGGTAAGAAAGAACACCAGAATTTTAACGTGGAAAACCCTCTGTTAACGAAGAGGGAAAAACCACGGCCGAGTCGGCAAAATCTTCACTATAGTAAAAATTACAACCCTCGAATTTTTACTATCTCACTTTTACCACTCGTGTTTACCTCACACCTCTCTGTGGATGTGGAACCCTATCAGTTTCTACCTGAACTGATAACCTCACAATTCACTCGAACTACTTCTCTCTATATAGTAAAACTCGAATGAGCTTGTGATTATAATAACTGAAGAATCCTCAGCCTATTTATAGATGTCTTCAGCTCTTCTGGACCACTCAAAACGGGTGGACAGGAATGCGCCGCGTCGCCATTCAATATCAGCCGTTCATTAAAATAATAAAATATTAAAATAATATTTTATTATTATTTTTTTTTCAACCTTGGCGTGCGGTCTTCCTTGGATGGCTGGACACAACAATTCTCCCCCTCCAGCCTCATTCATTATTTGCGGGAGAGATCTCCTACCGCCTCAGCGATAGCCCATGCCGGCTTGCCCGGCGCAGAACTCAGTCTTTTCCTTGGGAATCACCTTCGTCAGAATGTCCGCAACATTCTTGTCTGTGTGGATCTTCTGCAGCTTGAACGCTTTCTCCTCAATAGCTAGTCTGAGCCAATGATAACGGACGTCGATGTGTTTCGTCCTCGAGTGATACATAGTATTCTTGCTCAAGTCCAAAGCACTTTGACTATCGCAAAATATTATGTATTCCTCCTGCTGAATTCCCAACTCCTGAAGGAATCTCTTCAACCAGAGCATCTCCTTGCCAGCTTCCGTTGCTGCAACATACTCCGCTTCAGTAGTTGATAAAGAAACACACTTCTGTAGCCTCGACTGCCATGAGATAGCTCCCCCTGAGAGTGTAAATATGTATCCCGACGTTGACTTTCTGCTGTCGAGATCACCGGCCATATCAGCATCCGTATAGCCTGTAAGAAAACATTTACCACTTCCAAACGTTAGGCATAATTTGGAAGTTCCTCTCAGGTACCTCATGATCCACTTCACTGCTTCCCAATGTGACTTCCCGGGATTCGATAGAAATCGACTCACAACGCCAACTGCGTGAGCGATATCTGGCCTCGTACACACCATGGCGTACATTAAACTTCCGACCGCCGATGAATATGGAATATCTGGGACATCTTCTCCGTCTTCTGTTGTTGATGGACTGGATTTCTTTCGCAACTGAAAGTGCGCGGCAAGTGGCGTGCTAACTGGCTTAGCATCCTTCATATTGAACCTCTCTAGAACTCGTTCAATATAACGCTCCTGGGATAACCACAATTTCCCAGCTTTCCGATCTCGGGTAATCTCCATTCCGAGAATCCGCTTTGCCGAACCTAAATCCTTCATGTCAAATGTCTTTGACAAATCTTTCTTCAACCTGCTAATCATCTCTGCATCTTGTCCGACAATTAGCATATCATCAACATACAGGAGAAGAACGATAAATTTACCGTTAGAGTATCTCCGGACGTAAACACATGGATCTGCATCTGTTCTCTTGAACCCCTGATGCACCATGAAAGAATCAAACTTCTTGTACCACTGTCGTGGAGCTTGTTTCAGTCCGTACAAGCTTTTCTTCAACCGGCAGACCATGTCCTCTTTACCTCTAACCTCGAACCCTTCGGGTTGTTCCATATATATCTCCTCATCAAGATCACCATGCAAGAATGCGGTCTTCACGTCGAGTTGCTCCAAGTGAAGATCCATGGTAGCAGCTAGTCCCAGTATGACTCTGATTGAACTCATCTTCACGACAGGTGAAAATATCTCGTCAAAGTCGATCCCCTTCCTCTGAGTGAAACCTTTGACCACTAATCGAGCCTTGTATCTAACCAGCTTGCCATCATCCTTCTTCAATTTGTACACCCATTTGTTCTTGAGTGTCTTCTTTCCTTTCGGCAATCGAACTAACTCGTACGTATCATTCTTCTTCAGAGAATCCATCTCCTCTTGCATGGCCTTTGTCCAACAATCTTTGTCCCTACAAGATTGTACTTCCTGGAAGCTCTCTGGCTCCCCCTCATCAGTAATCAAAATATAATCAGAACTCGGATACCTCGTAGATGGTTGGCGTTCCCTAGTTAACCTTCTCAGATGAGGTTCAACTGTTTCTTGCACATCTGAAGGCTCCCCCTGCTCAGTACCTTCAGTGTGTTCATCTACGACAGGTTCATCATCATCAATGGCTGGTTCTTCTGGTTCAGGTTCTGATTGTTGCATTCCTTCCTCCGTGGCACCGTCATGTGGAATGCTAACTGGTGTATGATCGTCTACACCGCCACCTGTGGATTTCGTCACATCCACATCTGAGTCGCCCATGATCTCATGCTCATGGAATACTACGTCGCGACTTCGAACAGTCTTCTTCTTCTTTGGATCCCAAAGTCTGTAGCCGAACTCCTCGTCTCCGTACCCAACAAAGATGCAAGGATTTGATTTATCATCAAGCTTCGATCTTTGCTCCTTGGGCACATGCATGAACGCCTTGCAGCCAAACACTCTCAAATGGGAATATGAGATGTCTCTACCGGTCCACACCTTCTCTGGTACATCGAAATCCAACGCCGATGAAGGTAGTCGGTTGATAAGATAGACTGCAGTGTTGACAGCTTCCCCCCAAAATGACTTAGATAGATTAGCCATCTTGAGCATCGCTCGGACTCTCTCCATAATTGTCCGATTCATTCTCTCTGCGACACCATTTTGCTGAGGAGTATCGGGAACTGTCTTTTCATGCCTAATGCCATGCTTCGTGGAATAATCTCTGAACTCCCGAGAGATGTATTCACCACCATTATCTGTGCGTAGACACTTTAGCGGCATTCCCGTTTCTCTTTCCACCATCGCATGGAACTTCTGAAAATAATAGAACACCTGGTCCTTCGTCCGCAACAGATATACCCAGGTCTTGCGAGACGCATCATCAATGAAGGTCAGGAAATATTTACTGCCTCCCAGAGATTCGACTTCCATGGGTCCGCATACGTCAGAGTGTACCAACTCCAACTTCTTCATTCGCCTGGTTGAGCTCTTCGCGAATGAAACTCTATGTTGCTTTCCAAATAAACAATGATCGCAGGGGTTCAGCGCTTTCTCCTTGGCTACTGGTATGAGGGACTTTTTAGCCAAGACATTCAGCCCCTTCTCTCCTACGTGCGCCAGCCGTCTGTGCCACAAATTTGGAGAAGCATCATCTTCAACTGCATTAAGTTGGTTAGCACATATCGTTGCGTGCATCTTGTAGAGCGAGCAGCATAGCTTTCCTCTCGCTACCACCAACGATCCTTTGGTGAGTTTCCAGTTGCTATTCGCCATCTCGTTATAGTATCCTTCGTTGTCCAGCACCTTCACAGAAATCAGGTTGAGACGCAGGTCTGGAATGTGTCGCACATCTTTCAGCCGTAATGTGCACCCCACGCTCGTCTGGATACAGATATCACCGATCCCCACTATTTTAGAAACACTTTGGTTACCCATCTTGGTAGTGCCAAAGTTTCCCGCCTTATATGTGGAGAAGTATTCACGCCTTGGAACACAATGGTAGGAGGCACCAGAGTCCACTACCCATTCGGTGCTTGCATCCGCAACATGACAGCAGTCTGCTTCATTCACCAGAGTAATCTCTCCACCATCGTTGGAGGCGATTGCAGACGTGTTCTTGTCATCGTCTTGTTTCTGTTTTCCTTTGAGAAGTCTACAGTTTCTTTGTAAGTGGCCAATTTTACCACAATGGTAGCACTTCCTCATCTCCCTGGACTTGGATCTATCTTTCGACTTGTCGTATCCTTTTGGGCCTCTACTCTTGCTCCGACCCCTATTCTCCATGACAAGGGCCTGATTTCCCGTACTGGTACTGGCAGCATCCTTCCGTCGCAGCTCTTCATTGTAGAGTCTGTTTTTCACCATCTCCATCGTGACTTTACCACTTGGTGCGGAGTTAGTGAGCGATACCACCAACGTATCCCAGCTATCAGGTAGAGATCCTAATAGTAGACATGCTTGTAGCTCATCATCAATGACTAGACCGGCACTTGTGAGTTGAGTTACCAGCCCTTCAAAGTCGTTCAGATGTTCAGCAACTGATCGTCCCTCGTTCAGCTTCACATTCATGAGTTTTCGCATCATGAATACCTTGCTCAACGCATTTGTCACCTCGTACATACCCTCCAATTTCGTCCAGAGTTTGTAGGGGTCTGTTTCATTTCGAACGTGATTGTAGAGGCTAATGTCCACCCATTGGCGGATAACAGCTAGCGTCTTTCTTTGTAATTTCTTCCAAAGGTCAGCATTCCCGCCTTCAGGCATCTTGCCTGCATTTTCAATTGGATCATGGAGGTCTTTGCAGTAAAGATAATCCTCCATCCTTGATTTCCATATGGAGTAATTCGTTACTGTCAGTTTGATCATTCCTCCGTCGTTTTCCATGGCCGTCAAAATCTACCAGCAACCTACTAGTATCTTTTCTGATGTGGAAGATCAGTCAAAGCTGCAACCACAGAGCATACTCAGAATACTATCAGGCTCTGATACCACTTGTTGGGAATGGTGGTGGGCCCCGCGGTGGTCAGTGGGCCCCGCAGCGGAACTGGTCCCGGTTTGGCTCGGTACGACGATCGGGAGAAGTGGGACCCACGGGTAAATTTGGTGGGACCCGCACAGTAACTACCACGGTAAAAATAAAATTACCGTAAGGTAAGAAAGAACACCAGAATTTTAACGTGGAAAACCCTCTGTTAACGAAGAGGGAAAAACCACGGCCGAGTCGGCAAAATCTTCACTATAGTAAAAATTACAACCCTCGAATTTTTACTATCTCACTTTTACCACTCGTGTTTACCTCACACCTCTCTGTGGATGTGGAACCCTATCAGTTTCTACCTGAACTGATAACCTCACAATTCACTCGAACTACTTCTCTCTATATAGTAAAACTCGAATGAGCTTGTGATTATAATAACTGAAGAATCCTCAGCCTATTTATAGATGTCTTCAGCTCTTCTGGACCACTCAAAACGGGTGGACAGGAATGCGCCGCGTCGCCATTCAATATCAGCCGTTCATTAAAATAATAAAATATTAAAATAATATTTTATTATTATTTTTTTTTCAACCTTGGCGTGCGGTCTTCCTTGGATGGCTGGACACAACAGATGGGGCAGCTAAAATTTCGACAATTTTACCTTTATGTATGAAAAATGCTGAGATCTAGCTGGTACAGGATTATCGTAGCTTCTTTCTGTACTATTCGTTCATTCCATACATAAAAAAGAACACAGTGCCGGTGTTGGCCGTTGGTTAATGCGTAATCTTGGAAAAGTTTTGACCTTCAGATGCGTGTATGTACATATATATATATATATATTGTATGAGTGGCTTATATATATATAATGATGAGATATACAATGATTGACGAGGACGGTGAGATGGGATCATAGAACAGTAATACTCACGTTTGTAACTTCATTTTTTTTGTTTCCTTCTCTTCAAACAATTCTTTGACTCTCTTGAATATTTACTGCAGCATGTGAATTTTAGAAAGAATCACCATTTTTATCTTGTGTTTTGGGATTGAAAATTGGAGGAGACGAAGTTGACACCACAAGAACTCCGCGAATTTCTGCGACTCAGTGAGTGTCATCATCATTTTAACATCGCATAATTGACAGTCTTTTCTTTTTTACCAACGTTGTTTTTTTTTTTTTGGAATAATATTACTAAGCAAAAGCAACCCAATATCCGCAAGTGAATACAAAATCAATCATGCCATAAACTACATGATCTTGCCAATTGTCGATCATAACGGAATGTCTTATAATATCGATGCCTTACGCCGGCAATTATCCATTTACTTTCTTATTAGATATAATAATGCGACGTTCATCAAACAGCATCGTAGACTGCAGCAGCAAAGGCAATAATAGCTTCTGTTATAATTAATTGAAATCTAGGAAAGGAATAAGGCAAGTTCGTGCAATAGTGATGAATCATATTAACCCATACAAACAAACTACAATATTGAGAAATCAGTGACTTGAAAGGAAACGAAGAACTGTTCTCCTGACATTGAACTAAGTGATGAGCTCAAAACGCAAATGTGATGGCAAAAATCTGAATTACTTCTCACAAAGATGAAGCCCTTTCGTTGATGGAATCTTGAACAGCTTTCAACAAAGCAGGCATCAGCTTCTTATTCGTAACGATGATCCCCGTCTCCATATCGAGAAACCTTCCTTCAGAAAAATCCAGATAATTCCCAGAAGCGTCCAAGACGACACCTCCAGCTTCTGGGAAATGGAGACAAGAGGCAGTAATTGTAGGATTATCTTCAAGAAATAATTTTATAACATTTAATGGATGAGGATAATAACATTAACCTGCGACAACCATGTATCCAGCAGCATGATCCCATATCTTTTCACGGTAACCTTTGTGAGGGAACCTGAGATATATTGCCCCATCACCTCTAGACAAAGCACCATACTTTGCTTGGCTATCTATCCTTACAGGTGGAGCTTTAATACCAAGTTTCTGAGTATATATATGCTTATTAATATTTCTTCACAGATAGTGCATATATAACACAACATGTATATCGATAAACGGAGAAGAAAACGTAGTTAACTACCTTTGCAATTGAGCTAGACAAATCATGCGCATGTGCAGCTTCAAAAGATTCAAATAAGGATGCTTCTTCGGGGTCATCAATTGAAGTTACATGCACCTGTAGGGCAAAAGGAAAGCTTAACCTTTATGGCAACAGTTATTTAGACTCAAGAACGGGATAATACTTACAACCTTGATTGGTTCGCCACCATCTAAACTCTGCATGTATGTGCCGCCACCAATTTGAGCGTAAAAAAGGCAACCAACTTTGTCTTCAGAAGCAGGCTGATCATAAGTGGAGATTGATGATAAGGGAAGATTTGGACAAGCTAAAACCCCCAGTACGACTTTTCCTTCATCTAGCAATGCCAAAGCAATCGCGTACTGGTCTCCTCTCAAAAATCTATATCGTTCAATAGTGGTTGAACATACAGAAACAACAAAGAAGAGTAGTTCTTGCATTGATTGTTCTGAAGTCATAAAAAAGCAATGTAACAAAGGGGCTGCTGATGCTATCATAAAAATCAACTAACGAGTGAAAAGGCAGTATATCTTACCCTTTAGTCCCATCGATTGGATCCAAGACCCAATGCTGACCATTCAGACCACCTTCGGATAGTCCTTTGTCAATAGTTTTCAGCACATCGTCCTCCGAAAGAGGAGATATATCACCTGTTCCACCACTGACCAGAGTTTCATTCACAAGCTCTGTTATGCGGAAGAGTGTGTCTCTGGATTCTTCTTTGCCAAGGTCTTTAGAATCCTAAGAAAAACAGAACAAAATATAACTAACACGACATACAGAAAATGAACTTTCGTCTGATATCAGAGATTTAGAAATACTCGTGGAATAAGACGTTGAATAGAGAAAAAAAAAAAACAGATTTAAATACCTCTTCAGCCACCATAGAGAATGGCATTGATGGAAACTCCCTCTCCAAAACGTAGCTAACTACAGCCTGTGAACCTTCGGATTAATGATTGCAAAAGTGAGATTCTAAACCAAATCATCACATGATAAAGGAATGCATCCAAAAATCGCATTTTTTATGTGATGAAAAGGTCGCATGAGCAAAGAAGCAGGCAGAAATAGCATACCATAATCAGCCACTGTGACGGGACTTCTATCGGATTTCGATTGGATATCGGATTGCAACAGGGCCTTTTGCACTTTCTGTTGAACACACACAACATTCATCTAATCTAACCCATATATAAAAAACCAAAAATAAAAATATGAAATCAGAAGACGAATAAGATAAGGGGTACCTCGCACAATCTAGCAGCGAGAGAAGCGGCTTTCTTGGCAGCTGCCAATTGATGGTCGTAATGCATTGAAGCAGCCGCCGATGACAACGATGACCTTAATTTCAGTGCTCGCAACAACCGAGGTGTGGCTGTAGTCGTCGTAGCTCTTTCTATAGGGGCAGAGAATTGAATGGGGTTTTTCGATTTGGTACCGCAACTATATGCGTAGTGAGAGCACTGAGGTGCAGTAGCTTTTGAGTGAAGTAGTGACAGCGATCTCGTCAATGGCGTAAAGTGTCCAACGAATTGCCCACTCATTTCTTTTCTTTCACTTGGTGGAAACTAATCAGCAAATAATTATTTTAAGCCATAATATATCTATCTCGCGTGGGCAAATCAATTGATTTGACAAATGAACGACGATTGTCATTTTAGGAGCTGCCTATATCAGTCACCATTCAGCCCAAGGGATCAAAATATGAACCTCAGTCATTAGGCAAGAATTCAACAAACACAGTAGCAGGTTACAGTCTTTTGGAACAATGACATCGGCGCAGTTAATCTCAAGCCACAAACTTCAAACAATGAGTATCTTTATGAATATTCTGGCATCGAATCGAACATTAACGCATCCTACACTTAACGAAGTGTAGTTTCGCACAAGTCCCACAAACTGTACAGAAGTATCGATGGACGGTGGAACTTGGAGGTTCCACGTCCGCTCTCAAGTAAGAGGGCTGATGAACTCCCGGCAAGCCAAGCGTGGAAATTGCATCATAGATTTCAGCAAGGTTATTTCGACACGGACCGAAGAAATGCTTGGATGCGATTCCAAATGGATATGCTTTTATGGTGGAGCATGATGGCGGAAGCCATGCGGATCTTTGCCAAGTGAAGGTGTCAAGACGGACAAGTCACAAGGTGGAGGTTGTTGGGCTTAGGCCCATTTTTGTGTCTTTGTTATTTATCCCACACCGGATAAGACAATAAGGCATATTGGTTCCCTCTCCTATATAAGGAGGGTTGTACCCGAAATTATATGCACACCAACACATTAGAAAATATTTGCGTTAACATTTAATTCTAGGAAAATTCCCTTTGGGAGAGAGTTCTGGTTAGCGGGTAAAATTACTTTCGGGTTGTTGTTGTCGGATTTTGGGTGTAGGCGAGCGTAGAAGAATTGTTGATTGTAATAGCACATATTGGATTTTCTGCAGCCTTATTGCCCGGCTGGTTTTTCCCTCTTCGTTAACAGAGGGTTTTCCACGTTAAATCTTTGTGTTCTCCAGTTTTACTATTTTCGGCGGATCTTGGGTGGAATTTCGGTACGACCGGATTTCCCAACAAGTGGTATCAGAGCGAGGTTAAACCTAATTGGCTTCTGGGTATGGTCTGTGGTTGCAGGGTTGTCTGATCTTCCACATCAGAAAAGATACCCAAGAGGTTTGTTCGTGCGGTGGAGCTAGCGACGGGTGGAGCTTGAGCGCAGAAGGGTTTTCGGCAAACGAGTTGCTGTTCGGTTTTCAGCGAAGTTCGTTTTCACTAATCCATGAAGATGTCAAAAATAGGTTTTTAATCGAGATTTGATGTGGAGAAATTCGACGGAAGAATCAACTTTGGCTTGTGGCAAGTGCAAGTCAAGGATGTATTGATTCAGTCGGGATTACACAAGGCTTTGAAGGGCAAGGGAGTTCCCAAAGGCGCTGCTACCAGCAGGAGGAAACAGCTGGTGCGAGCAAATCGGGAGTAAGCGATGATGATTGGGAGGAACTGGATTTGAGAGCGGCAAGTGCGATACGATTGTGTCTGGCCAAGAATGTCCTTGCAAATGTGCATGGAATCTCGGAGGCAAAAGCGTTGTGGGAAAAGCTCGAAGAGTTGTATCAGACTAAAGTCGTCTCAAACCGGGTATATCTGAAGGAGCAATTTCATACATTGCGGATGGCTAAAAGTCAAAGCATCTCAGATCACTTAAGCGTTCTCAATGGGATCGTCTCGGAACGGGAATCCATTGGAGTGAAGATTGACTATAAGGATCAGGCGCTGGGACCCACCTTCTTATGAACACATGAAGCCGATCTTGATTCTTAGGAAGGAGAAGATTGTATTTTCTGAAGTCACCGGTAAACTTCTTGCGGAGGAGAGAAGGCTAGATGGTGGACGGAACAATTCACCGGAAGATCAAGCTTTGTCCGTCGGCGGCGGAAAAAAGAGGAACTCCAAGGGGAAACAAGCTGCGATTTGCTGACGCGTGGAAAATCTGGGCACGTGAAAAGAAATTGTGAGAAAGATGGAGAGACTGAGAAACACGCTAATTTTGTCTCTCCCTACAAGGATGAGTTTTTCTATGAGAGACAATGGCGTCCTTATGGCATGTTGCTAAGTGTCATGTGAGGGCATGTTACTATTAGCGGGTCTACATTTTACACACGGGCATTAGCTTGGCTGTGTTGCAAGGTGTGTGGTGGAAATTTCATGTCGGGGGCTGATGAACTTCCTGGCAAGCCAAGCGTGGAAAATGCACCATAGATTTCAGCAAGGTTATTTCGACATGGACCGAAGAAATGCTTGGATGCGATTCCAAGTGGATATGCTTTTATGGTGGAGCATGATGGCGGAAGCCATGTGGATCTTCGCCAAGTGAAGGTGTCAGGATGGACAAAGTCATAAGGTGGAGGTTGTTGGGCTTAGGCCCATTTTTGTGTCTTTGTTATTTATCCCACACATGATTAAACAATAAGGCATATTGGTTCCCTCTCCTATATAAGGAGGGTTATACCCTAAATTATATGCATACCAACACATTCGAAATTATTTGTGTTAACATTTAATTCTAGAAAAATTTCCTTTGGGAGAGAGTTCTGGTTAGCGGGTAAAATTACTTTTGGGTTGTTGTTATCGGGTTTTTGGTGTAGGCGAGCGTAGAAGTTGTGTGATTGTAATAGTCTCATAGTGGATTTTCTGCGGCCTTGTTGCCCGGGTGATTTTTTCCTCTTCGTTAACAGAGGGTTTTCCACGTTAAATCTTTGTATTCTCCAGTTTTACTATTTCCAACGGATCTTGGGTGGAATTTCGGTACGACCGGATTTCCCAACTATTTATCATCAGTTGCATATTTATAGAATATGAGGGCACTTTTATTTCTATCCTTTATAATCGAAATGAGTAGATCTATTTGATATAGAACATGGGGTAGTGGAGCAGTTATATAGGTGGATTGATTAATTTCTATCCTCAATTGTAATCTAATTAATTAAGTATTTTCATATCACTCCTACTTTTTTATTTACTGTACTTATGCCTCTATAAGTAAGTTTATTTTTATATATTTAAAAAATATATTTCATCTTAAACACTAAAAATTATAATTTCAAAATTTAAAATAATTTTAATATAATTATATTTTAAGCTCACACGTGTAAAAAAGTACTAGTAAAATAGAATAGATGAAGACGGGAGAGATATCTGTTTTTGTCTTTCCTACCCAATTGGGTATAACCCAACTCCACTAGAAAAATGACACATGGCACATTACACCCTACTAACCATGTTAAAACACACATACGTGTGTTTCACTAACATATGTGTGTTTCACTAAACATACATAACACATGTCATATTTTTATTAGGAGTTGGGTTATACCCAATTGGGTAGGTAAGCCAAGGCCATCTGTTTGTTTGTATGTATGTGTTTTGAAGGTAATCTATTATTGTTATTATTATTTATTTATTATTATTATTATTATTATTTTTTGGAATATGATGACACAATAGACCACATTACTAACACCACGTCATCTCACTCATCATATATTCCGGGCCATTTTACAATTCTTTTTTCATCTAGCTTTAGGACCCTATCAGAAAATTCAAAGTTTTACGGACTCGATTTCTGCAGCAAAACTTAGGGTGCATTTGGTCCGCGGAATTCGATGCGGAAAAGAAAAGAAAAGTGTGGTCATAATCATTGTACATTATGCTTCACGTGTCGTACCATTCCACTTTTCCTTTTCTTTTCCACATCGAAATCCACGGACCAAATGGAGCCTTAAGTGTTATGCTGTATCACTTCACTGTTCACTAGTACCACTTCATGGATCTACTGTATCACTTCATGAGGTCTACAGTACCATTTCATGGATCTACAGTACCATTTCATGGATCTCCGATACCAGTTCATGTACACTGCATAACACTTGAGTAAATTTAGGTCCTTATCTCTAAATTTCATAAAAACCGGGTCCTTAGAACTATGAATTTTCTGACAGGGACCTGAAACTTAATTTAAAACATATTTTTGGGCCTGAAACTTAATGTACACTATATTTCCGATTCTTGATCTGCGCATATTTGGGACCAGAGAATACGCACTTGTAAGCGTTATTATTGACGACAACGACCTCGAATTATTATATTGAATGAATCCATGATCTTCTTCTTCTTCTTCTTCTTCTTCTTCTTCTTCTTCTTCTTCTTCTTCTTCTTCTTCTTCTTCTTCTTTATTTAAAATTCCTTTTTTTTTCGGTCACTTTTATAATAAATAAATAATAAATACATTGCGTGGGTGGGGATACCAACGGCGCCGGCTTGCACTAGTACAAAAAATGGAATAGGCTACGGCACCATGGGCGTCTGTTGTAAACAACAGACGCCTATAGTCAACAATTTTGATATTTAGCGACTGTTGCTGCCGTAACAGTCGCCAATTCGTTCTTCGTTTTTTTTTTTATTTTGACATTCGGCGACTGTTTCTGAGACAACTGTAATACCGAGTCCCGTAGGTAAGCCGGCCAATAAATATGCATACATATTATGTGACTTACGTGACTGCATGAGACATGTTTTGTGACTTTGATATGCCTAGATAATTTTATGTTATATGCTAACATGACATATATGAATTATAAATTAGAGGAATTAATTTAATTTAGGTTAGTTATTAATTTAGGGTTTCTAGTACATGTCATGCTAACCTAGAAGATTGAATTAGTATATTAAGTATTGATACCACGTTATGGGGGGAAAACACGAATTGGTAGAGATAATTTAGAAACGCCTCTCGCAACCTTTATATTGATCAAATTAAAACTCGAAATCAAAGATGGGAATAGAAATGTCGAGATGAGAGGATTGAGTTATGATTTCTTAACTACAAAGGAAGTACAATAAGATAAGAACTAATTCAAATAAGATAAGAACTAACTAAAATGTTGATGTCATTTATTTATTTACACACGTTAACCTTTGACATAAAAGGAAACAGTTTCATTTCATCAAACAAACCCTACAAAACCCTCGACAACTTAGGAGCAGAAGAAGAAACGAAAAGCAGATTTTTCTAAGCTAGGAGTGGTATGAAGTTTCGATCCTAACTTATATATTCGAATTATGTGTTAGTATCATGCTTAACAGAAATTAGTAAAGTAATTTTCTTTATGATCTTATAAGTTATCAAGTCGTATGTTTTGAAATTCAGATGATAATCATACTGTTCTTAGGAATATGCTTTTAATCGAAGATTTAAATATCGACTGATATGATTTTTAGTTGCTAGATGTCGAAACCCTGATAAGTTTTTTTGTAGGAATAATCTCGAGCCCTAAAATGAGGATAGAAAGAATGTGTCGAAATCTATGTTAAAGCTATGCCGAGATTGTGTAGTGTTAAATCTCGAAATCAAGTCTGAAAAATCGAGTCGAAATCCATGTTAGTATTGACTTTGGAATTTTGTCGAGATTATGTCGAGAATTAAATCTCGAGATTTTTATGTGTGATATCGAAATTGTATATAGTGCTTAGTTCAAAGCTCGAGATCCATCTTGTTTGAGTTATCGAGATCCCTATGTGTTATCCCTAGAACACATATCGAAATCAATAATTAGTGTTAATGTCGAATTATTTAGAATGCAATGTCGAAATGTGATGGAAAATCTCGAGTTATATTGATCTCGACATTTAATCTCAATATGTTGTTATCATATATAACCTCGACATTATGATCTGATATACCACTTGACATTTAGCTTATAATATTATATAAATCTCGAGATCTATTTTAAGGTAGACATCGAAATCCTATATACTATATCAAGGAGTATTTTTCGAGATTTATATCTAAGATAGTAATCTTCAGTTCAGGTTAAAGTTCTAAATTTAGGGTTTCGAAATTTATAAGTCAAAACTAGGGTTTTCAAATTAAGCCAATTTCGTGAAATTATAATTATACTAACAAACCCTAATTTTATATGTTTGTATACTTAGGGTTCGAAGGTTAGCGACATACCGTACGATAAATTTAATAGCTAAGGATACCAGGTAAGTGGAAGTCCCAACTACAACACATAATTATATGTGCATGAATTGTTATATGTTTATGTGAATTTATGTGACTACCTACGTGAATTAGTTGCGTTACATGACACGCATGATTTAATCATATAATATTATGGCATGACACGCATATTCATGACATGAGAATGTGCACGCACGTTAGAACGAAAGGCATGATATGATAGCATGCATAATATACGATCGCCTGAGAGCGATAAAGATTCGCCGATATGGGGGTCTGATGTCGACTTACAGTTGAGTTACGGCTCTTCTATGCTACCATGGTGACGTCGTATGGCGCTACCTTCAAGACATGACATGTACAAGGCAAGACATGATTTTAGGGCTAATGCCCTCATGGCGGGTCGTGAAACCTGGAGGATGCGAGCTGAGGGAGTACGCGACACCGAGGGTACCTCTGGTGTTGACTACCTCAGGTTAGGCTACCAGTGTGAAGCGTCCGCGTGGCGTATGAAACCACCTTGGGACAGAAAAGGCGCCCTAGGGTTAGCCTCCCTTGAGTGGGTATTGCCACTTATATATTTATCCCTTGTGGATTCGAGCTCCATGATGGTGCATAGCAAGATAGCCAAGGGCCTTATATGACAAGACAAGACAAGGAAAAATATGAGGTCTAGGGAGCATTGGCGCGGATGCCTTTGCGAGATAGGACACGTGCACATCATGCATGACTTTCACTTACTGAGCTTTATAAGCTCATTCCACGTATTTATGTGTTGTAGGTTCACGGGATCACGGTACGTGATCTTTACGAAGGCGAGGCAAAATTTTGAAGCTTCCGGAGGACTTTTGAGGTGGCAGTGTGTACATGGATGCGACCTGAATGGCGGGCCAATAGATTATTTTTGAACACGCATGCGCACTCACCTATGTATTTATGTCCTAGAAATGTTTTGTACTGTACAGAAGAATTTCCTTTATAAAAAAGGAAAAATTTTGTACGCATTTTCGTATATAGATTTCATTTATATCACATGCAGTCACACGAAATAGAAATAAGAATGGGCGGTAGGAGTCAGGGGCGCCGCAACAACAGTCGCCAATTGTTTTTGTTTTATAATATATATGACATTTGGCGATTGTTTCTGCCCCAACAGTCGCCATGATATTGTCGTTTTTATTTATTTTTTATTTGTCGGAGCTTTGGCGACTATTGTTATTAACAACCGTCGCCCATGGTTTTCTTAATTTTTTTATTATTTTAACGTCGTTGGCGACTGTTACAGTGTATAATAGTCGCCAATGATGTTAAAATACTGAAATCCGTCGAACACATTGAACACACACTCACAGACGCACACACACGCCCGATCGAACACACACTCACGACCTCGCCCTTCAACCGTCGTGCCTCGCCGTCATTCCGCCGCCCCGCCTGTCGCAGCCGCGCCCCACCACTTGCACGAGCAGCCGCGCCTCGCAGACGCCCAACCTTTTTAGCTTGTCCCGCCCAACCACTTGCAGTCGCAGCCGCTTACCTGCCTCGCTGTCGCCGCCGCGCCTCACCAGCCGCCTCGCAGCCGCAGCCGCGCCCCACTACTCGCTGTCGCAGCCGCCCATCGTTTTCAGCGGCCGCCCCAACCCTCGCAGCCGCAGCCGCCGCAACCGCAGCCCTCGCCGTCCACCTAGCCGCCCCGCCCCTCTCAGCCGCAGCCGCAGCCGCAGCCGCAGCCGCACGGCCCAAATTAAAGGTAGTATGCTTTTTGTAACCCTAATATATTTAATTTGGGGAAACGTTTGCTTTCGATCTCGATACCATATTGTGATTTAAGGTTCTATTAACGACTTATACTATGTTAGAAATCATAATTGTTAAAAAAAAAGAAATTGCGACCCGACCTGATCCTGACGGGTTCGATTGTCGGGTACCCGATAATTTTGTGCTTGGATAGTCATTTTTGTGCTTCATATTTGTTTGAAATTGCCTATGATTTGTGAATTTATTGCTTTCTGTTGGGAAAAGGTTCGCCTAATCTCGCCGGAGATGGCCGGGTAATCGCCGGAAACATGGTCGGACGATCACGGATGATGAACTGTGAAGTAGCTGAAGAAAAAATACTAAGTATCATGTGTTTAAGCTGCGAATAATGTGGGCCGTCGGATCACCTGCGCGCGCGATCTGATGGTGAGTATTCAAATGAGGAAGATTAAATAATGGACGTCCGATGTGGCGCTATTAATGATCCGACGGATGAGATTAAACACATGAAGAATTGCTTTAGCAATTCTATAAGTGAAATAGCAACTTCAGTGTTAGCTTTTATCAATTGCTGACCATCGGATGGGAGGAAATCGGATCGAACAACTGAGGATGATCGCTCCAGAAATCAAACCTGAAGCATTCTGCTATAAATTCCAGAGCAGAGGTTTCAACGGGGCGACTTTGAGAGCTTGTATCTTTTGCTAGAGTGAGAATTAGCGAAAGGTGTTAACTAAGGATTTGTTGTAGACGGAGTACTAGTTGGTGATTAATCGAATCAGAGGCTCTGTTGGTCCGTGGACGTAGGCGAAGATCACCGAACCACGTTATATCTCTTACAGTTCGTTTTTGGTTCGATTTCGAGTAGCGATTGCTCGAATTGAGCTGATCGACTTGTGAGCACGTAATCACAGGTTAGTGAAGAGTCGATTGCAGCTGATTTCTTAACAAGTGGTGCGGTGAGCGGCAGATTGAAGCGATCTTCAGAGGCATGGCTGCAACTCATCTGGAAATCGAGATTTTCAACGGACCGAACGATTTCGGTCTACGGAATTTGAAGATGAAGGCGCTTTTGACTGATAAAGGCCTCGAGGAGGCTCTTAAGCCTGAGGCAGAGATGGAATCGAAGGATATGGCAGCTGCATTGAAGAAGAAACCAGAGAACGAGCGTATGCAATGCTGATTTTGCGTCTGAGTGATCAAGTGGTTCGCAAGGTTGCGAAGGCGATTTGTGGAAGAAACTTGATGAACATGACAAAGTCCCTAGCTAGGCGCTTGTACTTGAAGCAAGCTCTGTACACCTTTTGAATGGTAGATGAGATGGCATTAGAACCTCAGATCGATCAATTCTCGAAACTGATTTTGGATTTGGAATATATAGGTGAGGAATTGAAGGATGAAGATCAAGCTCTTCTATTGCTTTGCTCACTACCTAAGAGTCATGGGCACTTCAAGGACGCTTTGCTGTATGGTCGGGAGACCTTGGAGCTCGATGATGTGCTCTCAGGGTTGAGCTCAAGGCAGCTCAATACAAGGAAGAACTCTGAAATCTCAGAAAATTCTGGTTCGGCGATTTGCTCTTTGTGAAGGATAAAACGAAACCTTGGCGGAAGAAGGGTAAAGGCAATGGAGGATTGAGCACAGAGGTCATGTGTGGTGCTATCATTGTCAAGAAGAAGGTCACATTAAGAGGTTTTGTCCAAAGAAAGTTGGATCAAACTCGAACCAAGGCAATCGGAAAGCTGTGGCAGATTTTGCTTGTGATGGTTATGAAGATGCTGAAGTTTTGCATGTGTCTGAGCATGTGGAGAGCAAGGAGTGGATCCTTGACTCGGGGTGCAGCTACCACATCACTTGCAACAAGGATTGGATGCAAGGATTCAAAGAAACAGCTGAAAAGGTGAAGCTTGGTGATGGCAAGTTTTGCAAAGTTCGTGGAATTGGTTTTGTGCATTTGAGGCTCAAGTTTGGTGTTGTAGGCATTCTTAAGGATGTTAGGTATGTCCCTGACTTGTGGAGGAACTTGATATCCATAGGAGAATTGGATTCGAAGAGCTATAACGTGAGAGCAATTGCTGGAAAACTCACAGCTTCGAAACAAAGGAGGCTGATTTTATCCGGTGTTCAGAGGCATGGTATCTACGTCTTAGAAGGCTGTTCTGTGATGAAAGCTGGACCTACTGAAACTAGGAAATGTGGTCTATTGAATGTGGTGAAAGGGAAGCCACAGAAACCTCGTTTGGGGGTGAAACGAGCTGATAAATGTCCGACACGTGACACTTGGCGTTACAAGCGAAAGGATGAAGTCGGTGGGGCTCCTACTAAGGTTCTATGGTATTTGTAGACAATACCTAGATTTAAGCGAATGTTCTCCAATGCCAATGATGCTAAAATGCTTAGATGGCATGATGAGGAAAGGCAAAAGGACGGAAAATTGAGATATCCTGCAGGTTCTACGATCTTCAATGAAAAATGACCCCTCGGAAGTTGAATGACTACAGTTTTTAAAAATTCGTATTACTCATCGACGTACTTCTTCGCGCCTTACTATGAAGGGTAAGTATAAGATTTGCTTTATTTTTTTATATTTAAAGTTTTTATTTTACATATTATTTTGTTGTATTTATAGTGATCATTGGATACTGTGGTCATCCATTATGCGGCGAACACTGTATATGTTTTCGATTCGTTGGCACCTATGGTGGGGATTAGAAAGATTGAAATTCGTGATCACGTGAACTTTTATTTTATATAATTTTATTTTATATGAGATGCTTCTAACATACTTTTGAATTTCAGTGCATTGAAGATCTCGACAATGTTTGGGGCGGCTCAAGTTAAGAAGAAGTCTTCCTCTACTACTTGGAAGCATGCAAGGTTCGCATTTCTTTTGAGCGATTTCTATTGAAATTATAATGATATTAGGTTAATATATAATATGATCTTTGTTTAAACTTAGTGCCCACGCCAACCGGGTGATAGTCAACTATGTGGAAACCTCGTCATGCGCTACATGTACGACATTGCGAGAAATGTCGGCTATCAGACGCAAAATCTGATAAAGGTACGATAAGTTAGGGGTATCTACCTTGAAAATACTTTGGATACCAGTTGGAAAAGCCTTAAAAACAGGGGTACCATCTGGAATTGAAAAATACTTTGGGTACCAGTTGAGAAATTCTTAAATCCAGATGTAACTACCGAAATTGAAAATAACTTTGGGCACCAGGTGAAAAGCCTAAAATAAAGGGGTACCAAGTGGAAGTACCCTTTTTTTAAGTTGTATAATATCTGAGCAGTATTAATTAAAATTTGTTAAAGTTGGTGGAGATGAATATTTTAAATATAGTTATTTGAGTTTGAGAATAAGTTTATCGGTTGAAAATAATTACAGCATTTTAAGTTTGAAAATGAGTTTGAGTTTTTAAGTTTCAGGGGACGCTCTTATAATCTATATTCATAAAGAGCGTAGGAGGGATAAAAACTGTAAATTGATTTGTCATAATTGAACAATCAAATTTTTTTCTACTTTAGTTTCTATTAAATCATAATAATCACTTCATTCTATTTTTCGTATATCAATTATTAAAAAAAATTATTAAACCACGTAGCTTTGAAAATCATAATAACCACCTCATTCTATTTTTAGTATATAATTCTATTAAAATCGTCCACTAATAATTAATTTTAGTTTTTTGGACACATATGGAGTGTGCTAAAAGTACAGTAACAAATTATTGCCGTTTGAATAGTTCAACTAAGCACCACTAGAAATACATTATTGGTGTTTGAAGAGTCAAGCCAGCACCACTACAAATACACGCCACCGCTTGAATGCATGTCATATTAACCAGGACGCAATACTCAAGACTACAAAAATAGAACAGTAGACCCCACTATAGTAATGGAGTTCTTCAGTGTTTCAGTCATGGTCTCGGCAATCTTTGCAATAATGTCTTTTCTTTTCTACTACTACTACTACTACATCTCCTCCTCCTCCTCTTCTTCTTCTTCTTCTTCTTCTTCTTCTTCCACTAAATCCAAATCAACCATAAAATCCCACCTGAAGCCGGCGGTGCTAAGCCGCTCATTGGCCACCTTCATCTAATGGGCGGCACGGACACCAAAGCTGGTCTGCCCCACTACAACTTGGGCGAATTAGCCGATCGCCACGGCCCAATTTACACCATCAAGCTCGGAGTTCGCCGAGCTTTAGTGGTCAGCGACTGGGAATTCGCCAAGGAACTTTACACCACCCACGACGTCACCATCTCTAACCGTCCCAAGCTGAGAGCTTTCAAGCACTTGGGCCATGACTTCGCCATGTTCGGATTCACCCCATACGGCCCTTACTGGCGACAAGTACGCAAGCTCATAGCTGTTGAGCTCCTATCGAGCCGTAGGCTCGAAATGCTGAGCAGCTTAAGCATGTCTGAGATCAGACAGTGTTCGAAGGATCTCTACAGTCGGTGGAAAGAGGGGAAAGATCCCATCTCTGGGGAGCTTCTTGTGGACATGAAGCAGTGGTTTGGAGACTTGAACCTCAACGTCATCTTTCGCATGGTGGCTGGTAAGAGATTCTACGACGACGGTGGGATCCAGGCTGAGGAGGGGAAGCAGCAGAGAAAACTGATGAGGGATCTCTTCCATTACGCTGGCTTGTTCGTACCAGCCGATGCGCTGCCCTACCTTGGATGGTTAGACATTGGTGGGCACGAAAAGAAGATGAAGCAGATCGCCAGAGACTTGGACAAGATCATGAACGAGTGGTTGGCCGAACACAGGCAAAACAACAACAACAACAACCCTAATAATAATAATAAGGATCACACAGCAGATTTCATGGACTTGATGATCGCAGAGATGAACCGTGGAACCCTGCAAGCCCATCAATACGATGCCGATACAGTCATTAAATCCACCATTATGGTATACATCACACCGCCATTTTTTTCTTTTTTGGATGATACATTATTGTTATTACGCCGTTGTGTTGTGTTTTAATTTGGGTGCGTGGTTTTGCATTATGGCAGAGTTTGATCGCTGGTGCAACTGATACGACAGCAGTAATGCTTGAATGGATGATGGCTCTTCTGCTCAACCATCCCCACGTTCTGAAAAAGGCTCAAGAAGAAATTGAGCAACTAGTGGGAGAGAGAGGCGAGTGACCGAATCTGACGTCGTCGCCGGCAAACTACCGTACCTTGATGCCATCATCAAAGAGACTTTCAGACTATACCCAGCCGGGCCGTTAGGTGGGCCCAGAGAGTTCACGAAAGACGCAACCGTGGGTGGGTACCATATCCCAAAGGGCACGTGGCTCATCGTCAACCTTTGGAAGATGCAGAGGGATCCCAAGGTGTGGTCGGGAGATGCCGCCGAATTCAGGCCGGAGAGGTTTCTTTCGGGGCCGTTAAAGGGTCTCGACATAAAGGGTGGTCAGGATTACGAGATCATACCATTCGGGGCGGGTCGTAGGATCTGTCCCGGGTCGAACTTTGGGATCCAAATGATGAGTCTGGTATTCGCCAGCGTGCTCCAGGCGTTTAATTTCTCTACGGTTGAGGATAATGTTAAGGTGGACATGACGGAGAGTCCTGGGATGACCAATGCCAAAGCCACGCCGCTCGACGTTCTTGTTTCTCCAAGATTGCCACCTCACCTTTACGATCAGTAATAATAACAATACTCAAATTTATTGCTATCTTGCGGCATGAATTGCTTTTTCCTCATGCATAATAATAATATACTATCGTCGTCCATTTGCATGTTGTGCGTGTGTGCTTGAGGGTCTCTGTTCTGCTAAGAACGTGATTTGGTATGCGACTTCCATAGAATGTATTGAATATCGTCGTCGATCTTCGTTTGTTTGATGTTTGTGCTTCAGTGTTGTTTACGCAAGGAGAAAAGAAAGAACAAGTGTTTTGTGATAAGTTTGGATTTTAAGTAATTTTTATTCCCGTTAAAAGCGTGTTATGTTATTATTTATCGAATTATCTTCATATAATCCTACGATTACGTCTAGTGGCACAAAAGATGGAAAAATACGGGAATATCTGGGACTATCACGATTTCGCAGACCAAAGTCATGGGATTACATGAAGCCACCATAGTTGACTTAATCGATAAAGTGGGAAGCTTGGGTTCGGTATCATCATTCATTCATTGTATAGGACAACAGAGAGAAACTAATATATGAAGATAGATTGCTAAATCACGCGTCCGAGGCTCAAGGCAAAAACAAAGAAGGCGGCTCAAGGTAGAAAAAAAAAAAGAACCAAGCGACAACAACAAGATTTGCATCCTTAGAAAGTATGCTCACGAAATTCTTATTTCTCTTAGTGGTTTAGAGTTTTAAACTCTACAAAGGACCATGAATCAGAAGGGGGTTGGGGGGTTCGACAAGAAGATAAAACATCCGAGCATCAAACACCTACTCGCGCTCGAAGGCCACATACAACGCTTACACGATGGTTCATTGTGATAAGGGAAGTTTTTTATGTTGTTTTTATTATATAAATATCTATGTTGAATACTTTGTATTTTTCGTTTAATATGTGTGTTTAAGTTTTTTCCGTTGGAGTAAACTGAATTTTTCAGTCAAATGGCTCTTAGTTTTAGGTTATCGTGTAAACTGATTTATGCTTTGTGTCTTTTATGTTATCGAGTAATGCTCAAGCTCGTTATCAGAACATGTGAACTAACTAGCATGTGAACTCTTGCTTGGTTTGGCCAGTTTAAATAAGTATCGATGTAACTCATTTGTAAAGGCAGATGAGAAAAATCAAATAAGAAAATAAAATCTTTCTTCTTCATCAAGTCTTCACTTGATCTCCATTACTATCGATCTTGTTAATGTCGAAGATTTCGAAAAGAGTTTCCCCAAAATAAGTGGTGCACCTACATACCAAAATTAGGAGATTGCCATTACCAAATATGAAAGATATGAAGATCAAGAGAAAATATGGAGAGAAGATTCGAACTAAATATACACTATATTTAGGGAGATCTTCGAGGAGATATTTTGGGAGATTATCAAGAAATCTCTTACCGATTCAAACGAGAACAACGGTCTAGAAATAAGAGTTCATTTTCGAGCTGCAATTGGCGACTTTGGAGAGAGCTTTCATGGAGTAACTTTTGAGCGACATATTGAGCGAAAATCACGAGTTATTCGAGCGAAGCACATATCGAGTATGAGCAATCACGAGAGTTGTCTTTTTAGCCTAGTGTTTCTTTTGCAAAAGTCTTAGGACTTTGCAGTTTTGCAGAATCGTTAGATTAGTAATTTTTTCGTGAGCTTGGTTTGTACTATCTTCGGATAGTTGCTCTGTAATCCATCTTCGTAGTGGAATTTCGCCTTGAGGCACGCAGCAAGTTTTCTGACTTGCTGCAAAATTTACATCTCGTGTTTATCAGTTTTCGTCACTAAGTATTCAAAATATTCCGCTGTGCGCTTGAGTGTTAGATTGAGTGTTCAAAATATAGGACACAACATATATCGATAAACGGAGAAGAAAAAGTAGTTAGCTACCTTTGAAATTGAGCTAGACAAATCATGCGAAGAATGTGCAGCTTCGAAAGATTCAAATAAGGATGCTTCTTCGGGGTCATCAGTTGAAGTTACATGCGCCTGTAGGGCAAAAGGAAAGCTTACCTTTTATGGCAATAGTTATTTAGACTCAAGAATGGGATAATACTTTCAACCTTGATTGGTTCGCCACCATCTAAACTCTGCATGTATGTGCCGCCACCAATTTGAGCGTAAAAAAGGCAACCAACTTTGTCTTCCGAAGCAGTCCGATCATAAGTGGAGATTGATGATAAGGGAAGATTTGGAAAAGCGAAAACCCCCAGTACGACTTTTCCTCATCTAGCAACGCCAACCCAATCGCGTACTGATCTCCTCTCAAAAATCTGTATTGTTCAGTAGTGGTTGAACATACAGAAACAACAAAGAAGAGTATTTCTTCCATTGATTGTTCTGAAGTCATAAAAAAGCAATATAACAAAGGGGCTGTTGATGCTATCATCAAAATCAACTAACGAGTGAAAAAGCAGTATATCTTACCCTTTAGTCCCATCGATTGGATCCAAGACCCAATGCTGATCATTCAGACCACCTTCGGATAGTCCTTTGTCAATAGTTTTCAGCACATCGTCCTCTGAAAGAGGAGATATATCACCTGTTCCACCACTGACCAGAGTTTCATTCACAAGCTCTGTTATGCGGAAGAGTGTGTCTCTGGATTCTTCTTTGCCAAGGTCTTTAGAATCCTAAGAAAAGCAGAACAAAATATAACTAACACAACATACAGAAAATGAACTTTCGTCTGGTAGCAGAGATTTAGAAATACTCGTGGAATAAGAGCAGAGAAGTCGGCCGGTCGAACCAGTGAAAGAGCTGAAGTAACTGAGGAAGAAAGAAGCTGAAGTCAGTCGCGCGTTTCAGCAGCGTCCGATAAGTGCGCGCGCAATCGCAGGGCTCAGATTTGAAGTTGGGAGATTGAACCTCAGTCGACATGCTTTAAGTGTGATATCTGATCGAAAGAACGGCTGAGATTAAACCTGCGACATGCTTTAAGTGTGATATCAGTGTTATATATATCAGGATTTCGAGTTCGACTAGGAATCTTTGAGCGTTCGTATTTTTCTGTAGAGTGTGATTAAGAGTGAGTCACAAACACGAAAGTTATAGAGGGCACGGCAGTCTGTAAACTTCGTGTTGGGATTAATACGAAAGGAGCCTCGGTTGATCTGTGGACGTAGGCCAAAGTTAAGGCCGAACCACGTAAAATCTGTTTGCAAGAGTGTGTGTGTTTGGTGCAATTTTCTGATCCGATCGAGCTCCAAATAACTCAGATCGATCTTAAACACTTGCAAACACAGAATCTACATTGAATCCTCCTCAAGTGGTAGCCATTTCCTCAACAGATGCATCCAAAATTGCATTTTTTATGCGATGAAAAGGTCGCATGAGCAAAGAAGCAGGCAGAAAAAGCATACCATAATCAGCCACTGTGACGGGACTTCCATCGGATTTCGATTGGATATCGGATTGCGACAAGGCCTTTTGCACTTTCTGTTGAACACGCACAACATTCATCTAATCTAACCCATATATAAAACAACCAAAAATAAAAATATGAAATCAGAAGACGAATTAGATACGGGGTACCTCGCACAATCTAGCAGCGAGAGAAGCGGCTTTCTTGGCAGCTTCCAATTGATGGTCGTAAGGCATTGATGCGACGACAGCCGATGACAACGATGACCTTAATTTGAGTGCTCGCAACAACCGAGGTGTGGCTGTAGTCGTCGTAGCTCTTTCTATAGGGGTAGAGAATTGAATGGGGCTTTTCAATTTGGTACTACAACTATATGCGTAGTGAGAGCACTGAGGTGTAGCAGCTTTTGAGTGAAGTATTGACAGTGATCTCGTCAATGGCGTACAGTGTCCCACGAATTGTGCACTCATTTCTTTCTTTCGCTTGGTGGAAACTAACGAGCAAATAATTATTTTAAGCCATAATATATCTTATCTCGCGTGGGCAAATCAATTGATTTGGCAAAATGAATTACTTCTCACAAAGATGAAGCTCTTTCGCTGATGGAATCTTGAACAGCTTTCAACAAAGCAGGCATCAGCTTCTTATTCGTAACGATGATCCCCGTCTCCATATCGAGAAACCTTCCTTTAGAAAAATCCAGATAATTCCCAGAAGCGTACAAAACGACACCTCCAGCTTCTGGGAAATGGAAACAAGCGGCAGTAATTGTACGATTATCTTCAAAAAAAATAATTTTATAACATTTAATGGATGAGGATAATAACATTAACCTGCGACAACCATGTATCCAGCGGCATGATCCCATATCTTTTCACGGTAACCTTTGTGAGGGAACCTGAGATATATTGCCCCATCACCTCTAGACAAAGCACCATACTTTTGCTTGGCTATCTATCCTTACAGGTGGAGCTTTAATACCAAGTTTCTGAGTATATATATACTTCACAGATAGTGCATATATAACACATGTATATCGATAAACGGAGAAGAAAACGTAGTTAACTACCTTTGCAATTGAGCTAGACAAATCATGCGAAGAATGTGCGGCTTCAAAAGATTCAAATAAGGATGCTTCTTCGGGGTCATCAATTGAAGTTACATGCACCTGTAGGGCAAAAGGAAAGCTTAACCTTTATGGCAACAGTTATTTAGACTCAAGAATGGGATAAAACTTACAACCTTGATTGGTTCGCCACCATCTAAACTCTGCATGTATGTGCCCGCCACCAATTTGAGCGTAAAAAAGGCAACCAACTTTGTCGTCAGAAGCAGTCCGATCATAAGTGGAGAT
Source organism: Craterostigma plantagineum (assembly GCA_027422505.1). Classification (NCBI taxonomy): domain Eukaryota; kingdom Viridiplantae; phylum Streptophyta; class Magnoliopsida; order Lamiales; family Linderniaceae; genus Craterostigma; species Craterostigma plantagineum. Next base: position 24,063,345 of record JAPQWV010000003.1, on the reverse strand, counting down.
TGATGATAAGGGAAGATTTGGACAAGCTAAAAACCCCAGTACGACTTTTCCTTCATCTAGCAACGCCAAAGCAATCGCGTACTGGTCTCCTCTCAAAAATCTATATCGTTCAATAGTGGTTGAACATACAGAAACAACAAAGACGAGTAGTTCTTGCATTGATTGTTCTGAAGTCATAAAAAAGCAATGTAACAAAGGGGCTGCTGATGCTATCATAAAAATCAACTAACGAGTGAAAAGGCAGTATATCTTACCCTTTAGTCCCATCGATTGGATCCAAGACCCAATGCTGACCATTCAGACCACCTTCGGATAGTCCTTTGTCAATAGTTTTCAGCACATCGTCCTCCGAAAGAGGAGATATATCACCTGTTCCACCACTGACCAGTGTTTCATTCACACGATATACACGATATGCGGAAGAGTGTGTCTCTGGATTCTTCTTTGCGAAGGTCTTTAGAATCCTAAGAAAAACAGAACAAAATATAACTAACACGATATACAGAAAATGAACTTTCGTCTGATATCAGAGATTTAGAAATACTCGTGGAATAAGACGTTGAATAGAGAAAAAAAAACAGATTTAAATACCTCTTCAGCCACCATAGAGAATGGCATTGATGGAAACTCCCTCTCCAAAACGTAGCTAACTACAGCCTGTGAACCTTCGGATTAATGATTGCAAAAGTGAGATTCTAACCAAATCATCACATGATAAAGGAATGCATCCAAAATCGCATTTTTTACGTGATGAAAAGGTCGCATGAGCAAAGAAGCAGGCAGAAAAAGCATACCATAATCAGCCACTGTGACGGGACTTCTATCGGATTTCGATTGGATATCGGATTGCAACAGGGCCTTTTGCACTTTCTGTTGAACACACACAACATTCATCTAATCTAACCCATATATAAACAACCAAAAATAAAAATATGAAATCAGAAGACGAATTAGATAAGGGGTACCTCGCACAATCTAGCAGCGAGAGAAGCGGCTTTCTTGGCAGCTCCCAATTGATGGTCGTAAGGCATTGATGCGACGACAGCCGATGACAACGATGACCTTAATTTGAGTGCTCGCAACAACCGAGGTGTGGCTGTAGTCGTCGTAGCTCTTTCTATAGGGGCAGAGAATTGAATGGGGCTTTTCAATTTGGTACTACAACTATATGCGTAGTGAGAGCACTCAGGTGTAGCAGCTTTTGAATGAAGTATTCACAGTTAGGGTTGCAAACGAACCGAATCGAATCGAATATCATAATATTCAATTTGTATTCGTTAATTTTTTCAAGTATTCCTATTCGATTCGATTCGATAACGATATTCGAATATATTCGAATATTCGAAAAAAAAAATCAATTTTTCCCCATAAAACCTGTTAGAATAATTTTTTCCCCATAAAACCTGGTAGAATTAGAAAATAATTCCGAAAAATTACAAAATCTAATAAACAACTCAATGTTCGTATTTGCTTTTTTTATTTTTACACTTGGAGCGTGAGTTAAATAGATGAAAGGTTTGCTTTATTTCCTTTTATGGGTCAAAACAAATAAATAATTTGGATCTAATATTTTATTTGGGCTTACAAGTATATATATAATATATATTATTTAAATATATGTTACATATAACGAATCAAATATTCGTTAATTTTTCGAATCGAATAAAGACATATTCTTATTCGTATTCAAAATTATTCGAATCATAAAAAGTATTTGTATTCGTATTCGTATTCGTTTATTTCGAATTCGAATCTTAAATTTCGAATCGAATCTCGAACCGAACCGAAAATATTCGGTTCGTTTGCAACTCTATTGACAGTGATCTCGTCAATGGCGTACAGTGTCCCACGAATTGTGCACTCATTTCTTTTCTTTCGCTTGGTGGAAACTAACGAGCAAATAATTATTTTAAGCCATAATATATCTATCTCGTGGATAACGTGGGCAAATCAATTGATTTGGCAAATGAACGACAATTGTCATTTCATGAGCTGCCTATATCAGTCACCATTCAGCCCAAGGGATCAAAATATGAACAACTTCAGTCAGGCAAGAATTCAACAACACAGTAGCAGGTTACAGTCTTTTGGAACAAGGGCAAATTTCGTTTCAGGCGATTTTGCTGTTTTAAAATTGGTTTCAGACCATGTCAGTTTAAGAATTAGTTTCAAGGACCCAGAGGCGGAGCTACTAAAGGATCAGTGGGGTCCCTGAATTTTTTTTTATTAGTAATATAGTATAAAATTTTAGGTGGGGGACTAAAATTGAAAAATTTTACACTATAGGGACCCCATTGAAATTTTTTTAAAAATATAGGGTGTGGGGTCCAATTAGACTGGACCCCACCCATTGGTGGCTCTGGCTCCGCCACTGCAAGGACCCTATTTCTGCAGTGTCACTTTGTTGTTCTGCAGTACTCCTTCAGTGTATGCAGTACCACTTTATTGTTCTGCAGTACCACTTCGTTTTTTACGGTAGAACAATGAAGTGGTACTGCAGAAAAAATGAAGTGGTACTGCAGATAGTCATGCCCAAATTCAACCGTAACCGGCGGTTGGAGCCGCGAACCGCCGAACCGTAACCGGCAACCGTAAATTGCCGGTTACGGGGCGGTTGGTCATTTCGACCAACCGCCAACCGCCGGTTACACGGTTAACCGGCGGTTAGGTATTTAAAAAAAACTCAAAATTCAAATTTTAAAAATACCGCCATTTGAAATATTAAAAAATAAAAATAAAAAAAAAATAAAAAAAGGAAAAGAGCCGTTGTAACCGGCGGTTAACCGGGCCAACCACCGGTTAGCCTGGCCAACCGCCGGTTACAACGGCTCCAAAGTGGGTTTTTCTATTAAAACCCCACCCCACCACACTACCACATCACACTCTCTAGCTCTCACTCTCTCCCTCTCAGTCTCAGTCTCTCTCTCTCTCTCTCTCTCTCTCTCTCTCAGTCTCAATCTCTCTCGCTCTCTATCTCTCACTCTCAGTCCGCCACCGCACCGGCCACCACTACCGCCCGCCGCCGCCCACCAACCTCCCGCCACCACGCGCCGCCGCCACGCGCCACAGTCCCACCACCACGCCCCGGCCCCTCCCACCGCCGCGCCACCACCGCCGTCCGCCGCCCTGCCATCACTTCACGCGCCCCCACCTCCGCGCGCCACCACCGCCGCCCCACCACCACCGCCGCCCCACCGCCGCCGCCGCTCCCCCACCTCCGCCGCGCAACCACCACCGCACCACCAGTCCACCACCACCGCCGCCGCCACGCCACCACCACCGCCGCCGCCACGCCACCACCACCACCGCGCCCCCCACCGCCGCGCAACCACCACCGCACCACCAGTCCCCCACCGCGGCGTCGCCACCGGCCACAGCCGCGGCCCTCGCCGCCACCCGACACCGCAAGATGACTGCCAACAGTACGACCCGAACGAGTTGTTGGCCTCGCCGGTGTGCTCGGCGACGACCTCAACGAGGACGCGTACCCGTACGCCCCCGGATTCGAGCAGTCGCCCCTCGGGTTTGAGCCGTCGCCGGGAGCAAGCTCGCATGCCGCGCAACGGACGGAGGCGGATCCGGAAACCGAAGCGCCTACGCAAACCGCCGCCCGGCGGCTACAGTCGGACATCTTCGCGGTACATTTCAAGAAGGTACCTACTAGTATAGTCAACAAATTTAGAGCTATTTGTAACTACTGTCCCAAGGAATATAATTTTAGAAAGGGAGGCGGATATGGGTCAATGAATTCCCATCTCCGTTCGAAACACCCGACTAAGTTAGGTATAGCACAAAACCAACAGCAAATGTTCGGAGGTACGGATTCGTCCGCGTCGGGACCCGCCGGCGGGAGCGGAAGCGCAACGTCGTTGTTTCATTACAATGAGGACGTTGCGCGACGGGAGCTTGCGAAGTTCGTAGCCGCGAAGCATCTACCGTTTCGATTTGCCGATGATCCGATCTACGAGCATTGGATCAAAACCGCATACAACCCTCAGGCGAAGAAGGTTTCGAGGAGCACCCTGACGCGGGATACTAGGAAGACAGTAATCGCGCTTAAGCGCGACTTAGTGGCTTTATTAGGTAGTTTAGGAACTAACGTGTCGATCTGCTCCGATATATGGAGCGAGCATTGGCAACGTTCACGTACATGGGCGTGACATGCCACTGGGTCGATGATTCGTGGACGATGCAAAAGCGTTTGATCGCATATAGGGAGTTCGATGAAGCGCACACGGCGCAAAACATTGCGATCAAGCTTAGGACGATCTTATCAGAGTATAGGATAGTCAACAAAGTCTTTTCAGTATCGCTCGACAATGCGAGCGCAAACAACGCGAGCATTGAACGGTTGAAGGAGTATTGTCAGCCGTCAGTCGGAGGACGGTTTTTCCACGTGCGTTGTTTTTGCCATATACTTATCCTTTGTGTGCAAGACGTGCTAGTTAGTTTAAAGGAGCAGGTGCAACCGATACGCTACGCAATCACGTACCTGATGCGGCACCCGTCTTTGTGGAAGAAGTGGAAGTGTTTCTGCGCTAGAGAGGATGTACCAGCCAAGAAGTTTAGTTTAGACGTACCCACCAGGTGGAACTCCACCTACAAGTTATTGTACAGTTCGATGGAATATCGGACACAGCTGTGCGACTTCTTTGCCCAAAACAGAGTGTTGTCGTACGTTTTAGTTTCAGAGATGTGGGACCCGTGCAACAATTTATATGAGATACTTCAAGTATTTCACGACGCCACCGAGGCGATGTCGGGTTCATATTACCCGACTTCCATTCTTGCGTTAGATCATTGCGTTAAAGTCGCAACTATACTCGACGGGCTTCGGTTTGATCCAGTAGTCGGTGAGGCTATTGGGAACATGACTACCAAGTGGCTCAAATATTTTTTTGAGTTACCGGATATCTTCATCATAGCGAAGATATTGGATCCGAGATGGCGTTTAGATGGTACGGGTAGACTACTAGAATGCTACTATACGAAGGTATCGTCGGGCAGGGTAGTCGATAGCATTTATTGGCAGAGCGTACTCGATCGAGCGCATGGCTCTTTGAAGGACCTCTTTAAAGAGTATAAGCCCGATTTTGGCCACGACTCGTCGCGATCGGGATCGGGGCGCGGTCAATCTAGTTCTACTAGTAGTCGATCTTCACGATTAGCTGACTACTACGACATCCTCAATGCAAACAAGCATCCGAGGTCCTCCCAAAACCCCTACATAGAACTCGATAATTTTATGTCGACGACTTTCGAGTTCGAGGACGATGATGAGTTCAACGTCCTTAGATGGTGGTCGAGGGTGTCGCCAACGTATCCAACGTTGGCGAGGATCGCTCGGGAGATCCTTGCCGTCCCGGTTTCGATCGTCGCGGTGGAGCATGCTTTTAGCATGGGCGGTTTGACCTTGAGCGAGAAACGTTCGAACTTGCGTGTCGACAACCTCGAGTACCAATGTCTTCTCGACGATTGGACTCGAGCTGAGTATCGCACTCAAGATGAGCGTGCCATCGACTCGCCCGACGACCTTTTCGAGGACACCACCGGCACGGAGACAAGCGGCGGCAACGGCGGCGGCGACGATTATTAGAGGCATTCGGCAAGGCGTGGAATCCACATCAACAAACAAGCCCGAAAAAGATAAGTATCTAACTCTTATATTTTTTTTTCGTACAAATATTTATTATGTTTATATTACTAACAAATGAATTGTTATTTTCAGGTACTAATTTATTTCAACAAGCCTATTACGACGACGAAGCCCGAAAAAGATAAGTATCCAACTCTTATATTTTTTTTGCATACAAATATTTATTATGTTTATATTGCTAACTAATGAATTGTTATTTTCAGGTACTAATTGATTTGAACAAGCCTAACGACGAGTGACGACGAAGCCCGAAAAAAGATAAGTAAATATTTCTATAATTGCTTCTTGTTCTTCTTTTAAAATTAAACTTATAATGTAACTCATGTTTATGCATTTTTTTATAGGGAAGAAGATTACGAAGAAGAGGGGTTTCGGTAAGTGCAGTGCAAGTAAGTTAGCAACGTGTGATCTCCGGATGCTTTGACGGATCATAATTGATAGTTGATTCGTTAAGGCTCCTGAGATAATGCGATGCTTTCTCCCATGCACTGCACTTGCTGTAAATTGGCAAGTGCAATCAAGTTAGCAACGTGTGATTTCAGGATGCGTTGACGGATCGTACTTGATAGTTGATTCGTCAGCGTTCTTGAAATCATTCGCTGCTTCCCCACAAGCACTTGCCGGGTCCGGTACTTCAAGATTTGCAAAGATTTACAAATGTGGCTTAGCCCGTGATGGGCTTCAACAAGTTCAACCGCCTAAGCGAAACGGCGATTGAACTTGTTGGAGTCTTTCTCGGACAAAGCCCATATATAAGGTACTTCAAATTTGCCAAGATCGGATGCGGACCGGACCGTACGGAGACGGAGACTGATTTAATTTATATTTATGTATTGTATTGTAATTAGTTAATTAAAATTTTGTACTACAACTACAAGTACAAGTTCGTTGTAAAATGTTGTAGTTTTTTTTAATTGTCTTACAATTATATAGTAGATTTCGATACATAATTCGATCAAATAATATACTAAACCAAACTTTAATCAAACATTAATTAAAAAATTAAAAAAAAAAAAGAATAATCGGCGGTTGTAACCGCCGGTTAGTCTAACCGTCAACCGGGGGCGGCTAACCGGCAACCGCCCCCGGCCGGTTAGACGGCGGTTAGCCCTTTGGACTGAATAACAATGAAGTGGTACTGCAGAGCAACGAAGTGGTACTGAATAACAATGAAGTGGTACTGAATAACAATGAAGTGGTACTGCAGAGCAACGAAGTGATACTGCAGAAATCGGGTCCGTAAAAATAAATTTTATACTGACAGGGCCTGAATTCGATTTTAAAACTTAAAGGGGGCTTGAATCAAATTAACTCTTAGAACAATGACATTGAGAGCCACTTTTTATTTAGGGACATTTTGATGTCAGACCCAAGTTTCATTTAGGTTTTAGGTCCCTTGATAGAATAATAATTTACATAATTTTAAGCTTATTCTACTTTGAATTTTAGCATAAGGGCTTGGTGAAATAACGACGAAGTCAAAAGAAGAACTAAAAGAAAAAGAGAAAGTGAAGCAGAACTTTCTATGCGTTCGAGATGATGGCGTGATCCCGACACGACTACTGCTCATATGCTTTTTGCTGCTTATTTTTTGCATACTTCACATACTTTAACCCTGCTATACCCAGAAAAGACCTTCCGATTCACGTTCTATCTTTTAAAATGACAGATTTACGAATTGCTTGCAAGCTTATGGTAGAGATATGCACGAGTCGAGAGAATTCATTGACATTTTTACCTATACACCGAGTGATTTGAGTGAATACTTGTGAGGTATGAACCTTGATTGGTATTACTAAGGTAGTCGTGTAGAAAATCATTGATCTCGTATGTGTCCGACGTTGCTACATGATATCTATGCATATTTTCATTCTTGAAGTGATAAGTTACGTGATTTATACTTATTTGCTTTTAATATACTTTGCTTGAGGACTACTTCGAATTTTAGCATATGTTATGCCAATTACTATTTTATTTAATGTTTGGTTTAGCATATGTTATGCCAATTACTATTTTATTTAATGTTTGGTTTTGTGATTCAAAGAATTGAATTTTGGATAAAGGTTGTGATAAAATTTGATTTTAATTAATTCTGTTTCGGCTCTTGGCAAGCCCGTGTTGCCGAAAGGAAGGCGTTTGAGGGCGATGACTGTTACCGATTGATTTAGTTGAATGAAAATTTTATCATGTAAAAATCCTTGTATCCGATGATTTAATTCTAACAATCACAAAACCAATTTTTATTTTGTTTTGGGATGTTTGGTATATTGACTGAACCACCTTTGAACGAGATCCCGGATTTGGTATGATATTGGTATATCGGCTGAACTACCTTGGATCCGAACGGGATCAAACTGTTTACAGCTTGATAACTGGACTAATAGGTTTAACAACGCCAAGTACCATTATCCATGGTTCAATAGGTTGGAAACAGCAGCATACCTTAACATCACCTTTTTATTATTCACTTTTTTAAAGATCCTCTTCGTATGGTATCACCATGGTGGGGGTATTAAGAAGTTAAGGTGTAGTTTAAAGGTCTTTATCAAATGTTAAATTTGATGAGATGAAAAGATACTGTTAAAAACAGTATTGAAGAGGAGTATGATATCCCTCAAGATTTAGATAAATTGAATCGTTGGACAATTCCTATGATAGATTATAAAATAATCTATGAATTAGGAACTTTCGAGAAATTAGGCTTGAAACAGGTAGTAAAAACTATTGAGGAAACAATTTCTTTGAATAATGAAGAAATTGTTATAAGACTTCTAAGCAATAGAGACTTAGAAAAATATAGAATAAATAACAAGTTTATCCATATTGGGTTAGTATAGGTAGCCTTTAAGCCTTTGACTTTAGAAGGTTTACCAGAGAGCTTTATAGCATCTCTTAGAGATGGTAGAAATCTCGACTGGAAACAATACCTTATGGGAATAATTCAATCTAGCCTTGCTCATGGCCCAGTAAACTTTAATGTATACCCAAATCTCCAATTATCTTTGACTGATGTCAATATATTGGATGCTCTGACATTAAATGTCAAAACTCACGGATATAATTACTCTCCAGGATCGGAGGTAATATGTATCTGTTATAGGATTTATTATAAGCCTTTATATACGCTCAATCCTCAATGTAAAATCGTTGATAAACCCATCAACGAAACTGTTCTAATAGAAACTTATTTTAGAAGATCTATTATTACAACTCGAAGATCTATAATCCTTCCCCTTGAAACACAGACCTGAGCCCGATTGTCGCTGCTTGCTAGAGCGGCAGACATTTTGGAAGCCATTAGCAATTAGCAAGGCTTATACCTAAAAAATCTTGTTTTGGTCAATTAAAAATCACGACGTTGTAAGTTAGGGGTATCTACCTTGAAAACACTTTGGATACCAATTGGAAAAGCCTTAAACACAGGGGTACCATCTGCAATTGAAGAATACTTTTGGTACCAGTTGGAAAAGTCTTAAATACAGGGGTACCTACCAAGATTGAAAATAACTTTGGGCACCAGCTGACAAAAGCCCAAAATACAGGGGTAAAGTGGAATCCCCTTTTTTTTAAGTTGTATAATATGTGAGCAGAATTATTGAACTTGTTAAAGTTGGTGGAGATGAATAGTTCAAAATTTGTTATTTGTGTTTGAGAATAAGTTTATGGGTTGAAAAATAATTAGTGCATTTTAAGTTTGAAAATGAGTTTGAGTTCGAGATTAAGTTTCGGGGACACTCTTATAATCTATACTCTTATATAAAGAGCGTATGAGGGATAAAACTGTAAATTGGTTTGTCAAAATTGCATAATCAAAATTTTTTCTAATTTAATTATTAAATCATAATAACCACTTCATTCTATTTTTCGTATATCAATTATTAAAAAAAACGTATTAAACCACGTAGCTTTGAAAATCATTATAACCACCTCATTCTATTTTTAGTACTCCCTCCGTCCCAATAGTTTTCGTACATTTTACTATATCGGGCGTCCCGCTATCTTTTGTACATTTTCTATTTTATCAAAAAACTATCACAAGCAATCAATATAATAATAAATACTCTTAAAAGACGTGTCAAAATATACACATTTTTACCCTTTAATTGTACTATAGTAATAAAATATTCAGTTTCTTAAAAACCGTGTCATACCCCAAATGTCCAAAATCAAATGAGACAGATGGAGTATATAATTTTATTAAAATCGTCCACTAATAATTAATTTTAGTTTTTTGCTTAATGTGGTTAGGCATGGCAATGGGGCGGGTCCAAACCCGGACCCGCCAAAACCCGGTCCTAATGGGGCGGGTTTTTTTCAATATTCGGATAACGTGCCGGGTCTCGGGTCTTAAAGGATTCAACCCGGCCGGGTCCGGGGCGGGTCACGGATCCGATCAAACCCGCCTCGAGACCCGACCCAGTTGATATTTTATGTAAGTATATATATTATTTATATATAATTGTATAAATTTATGTAAAAATATGTAAATATATATTATATAAATATTACTGTAAATATATATTATATAAATTACATATATTTTTTAATTTATAAACATATTTATATATTTATAAATAGAATATATTTATAAATAATATAAATATATAAATTATATAAATATAACTAGAACTTAACAAATTATTGGTGTTTGAAGTGTTCAACTAAGCACCACTGAAAATACATTATTGGTGTTTGAAAAGTTCAACTAAGCACCACTATAAATACACGCCACCGCTTGAATGCTATTGGTGTTTGAAAGTTCAACTAAGCACCACTATAAATACACGCCACCGCTTGAATGCATGTCATATTAACCAGGACGCAATACTCAAGACAACAAAAATAAAACAGTAGACCCCACTATAGTAATGGAGTTCTCCAGTGTTTCAGTCATGGTCTCGGCAATCTTTGCAATAATGTCTTTTCTTTTCTACTACTACTACATCGCCTCCTCCTCCACCTCATCTTCTTCTTCTTCCACTAAATCCAAATCAGCCATAAAAATCCCACCTGAAGCCGGCGGTGCTAAGCCGCTCATTGGCCACCTTCATCTAATGGGCGGCACGGACACCAAAGCTGGTCTGCCCCACTACAACTTGGGCGAATTAGCCGATCGCCACGGCCCAATTTACACCATCAAGCTCGGAGTTCGCCGAGCTTTAGTGGTCAGCGACTGGGAATTCGCCAAGGAACTTTACACCACCCACGACGTCACCATCTCTAACCGTCCCAAGCTGAGAGCTTTCAAGCACTTGGGCCATGACTTCGCCATGTTCGGATTCACCCCATACGGCCCTTACTGGCGACAAGTACGCAAGCTCATAGCTGTTGAGCTCCTATCGAGCCGTAGGCTCGAAATGCTGAGCAGCTTAAGCATGTCTGAGATCAGACAGTGTTCGAAGGATCTCTACAGTCGGTGGAAAGAGGGGAAAGATCCCATCTCTGGGGAGCTTCTTGTGGACATGAAGCAGTGGTTTGGAGACTTGAACCTCAACGTCATCTTTCGCATGGTGGCTGGTAAGAGATTCTACGACGACGGTGGGATCCAGGCTGAGGAGGGGAAGCAGCAGAGAAAACTGATGAGGGATCTCTTCCATTACGCTGGCTTGTTCGTACCAGCCGATGCGCTGCCCTACCTTGGATGGTTAGACATTGGTGGGCACGAAAAGAAGATGAAGCAGATCGCCAGAGACTTGGACAAGATCATGAACGAGTGGTTGGCCGAACACAGGCAAAACAACAACAACAACAACCCTAATAATAATAATAAGGATCACACAGCAGATTTCATGGACTTGATGATCGCAGAGATGAACCGTGGAACCCTGCAAGCCCATCAATACGATGCCGATACAGTCATTAAATCCACCATTATGGTATACATCACACCGCCATTTTTTTCTTTTTTGGATGATACATTATTGTTATTACGCCGTTGTGTTGTGTTTTAATTTGGGTGCGTGGTTTTGCATTATGGCAGAGTTTGATCGCTGGTGCAACTGATACGACAGCAGTAATGCTTGAATGGATGATGGCTCTTCTGCTCAACCATCCCCACGTTCTGAAAAAGGCTCAAGAAGAAATTGAGCAACTAGTGGGGAGAGAGAGGCGAGTGACCGAATCTGACGTCGTCGCCGGCAAACTACCGTACCTTGATGCCATCATCAAAGAGACTTTCAGACTATACCCAGCCGGGCCGTTAGGTGGGCCCAGAGAGTTCACGAAAGACGCAACCGTGGGTGGGTACCATATCCCAAAGGGCACGTGGCTCATCGTCAACCTTTGGAAGATGCAGAGGGATCCCAAGGTGTGGTCGGGAGATGCCGCCGAATTCAGGCCGGAGAGGTTTCTTTCGGGGCCGTTAAAGGGTCTCGACATAAAGGGTGGTCAGGATTACGAGATCATACCATTCGGGGCGGGTCGTAGGATCTGTCCCGGGTCGAACTTTGGGATCCAAATGATGAGTCTGGTATTCGCCAGCGTGCTCCAGGCGTTTAATTTCTCTACGGTTGAGGATAATGTTAAGGTGGACATGACGGAGAGTCCTGGGATGACCAATGCCAAAGCCACGCCGCTCGACGTTCTTGTTTCTCCAAGATTGCCACCTCACCTTTACGATCAGTAATAATAATAATAATAATAATAATAATAATAATAATAATAATAATAATAATAATAATAATCAAATTAATTAAAGCTTTCTTGCCGCATGAATTGCTTTTTCCTCATCATGTATAATGAAGTAATAAATATGCTATCGTCGTCCATTCGCATGTTGTGCGTGTGTGATTGAGGGTCTCTGTTCTGCTAAGAACGTGATTTGGTATGCGACTTTCCATAGCAATGTATTGAATATCGTCGTCGATCTTCGTTTGTTTGATGTCTGTCTTTCAGTGTTGTTTACGTAAGGAGAAAAGAAAGAGCAAGTGTTTTGTGATAAGTTTGGATTTTTTCAAGTAATTTTTATTCCGGTTAAAAGCGTGCTATGTTATTATTTAGAGGTAATTATATGTCAGGGCCAAATAAGATAGTTTCATTAGTTTTTAGGACCCAATCATGTTTAAAATAGGGATACGAATCTATTTCAAGTTTCGTCTTAGAGTTAAGGACCAATTTTGATAAAAACGACGCATTTGCCCCTGCCTGTTTGCTGAAATTACACAGGATTGCCATCAATATTCCAAACACTCGACGAGTACCACTTTGTGCATTTCTGGTAACACTTCATGAATTACAGGAAAGTGTTATCCAGAAATAAGGAAGCGGTACCAAAAAGGCATAAAGTGGTAACACTTCATGAATTACATGAAAAATTACAGGAAAGTGTTATCCAGAAAAAAGTGGTACCAGAAAAGCATGAAGTGGTAACACTTAATGACATACGGGAAAGTGTTATCCAGAAATAAGGAAGTGATACCAGAAAAGCATGAAGTGGTAACACTTCATGAATTACTGGAAAGTGTTCCAGAAATAAGGAAGTGTTACCAGAAAAGCATGAAGTGGTCGAAAACCATGAAGTGTACCGAGCAAGCATGTTAATGGCACATGCTTCAAACCTAATTTTATTTTGTTGATAGCACTTATTAGCTATAGAGTAACACTTCATGAATTCTGCATAACACTTCATTGGGTTAACTGCATTCTATTACAAAAAAATGATCACAAGGAAGTGTTACCCGGAAAGTATGAAGTGTTCCTCGGAAAGCATGAAGTGTTTATGCAGAAATAATGAAGTGTTACCACGTATGTTAATAGACAGAAACAAGGAAGTGTTACCCGGGTGTTACTCGGAAAGCTTGAAGTGCGATGAAATAATGAAGTGGTACCGCGGAAGTATGAAGTGTTGTCAAGAAAGCATGTTAATGCATACGCTTAAAAAACTACATTTTATTGTGTTGATACCACTTATTTGATATACAGTAACGCATTTGTGTGTGGTAATACCGCTTGTTGTGCGATAACGATATACTGCGATTTGATAACACAACAATGGCGCTAGATACTACGTCTCATTAATATTTTGTAGGGGTATTTTCGTCAGACAACCTTTAAACTAAGTAAAATTCAAAAACAGGTCCTTAAAACTAATTTTCATCTGACAGGGTCCTTAACCCTAAAAAATACTTACCTAGGGGCCTGAACCCGAATCGCCCCTATTATTTATCGAACTATCTTCATATAATCGTACGATTAAGTCTCATTACTTATGTGGCACAAAAGATGGAAAAGTAAGGAAATATCTGGGACTATCACGATTTTGTAGACCAAAGTCATGGGATTATTTAAAGCCACCATAGTTGACTTAATCGATCAAGTGAGAAGCTTGGATTCGGTATCATCATTCATTCATTCATTGTATAGAACAAAAGAGAGAAACTAATATATGAAGATTAGATTGCTAAATCACGCCCCTGAGGCTCAAGGCAAAAACAAAGAAGGCGGCTCAAGGTAGAAAAAAAAAAAAGAACCAAGCGATAACAACGAGATTTGCATCCTTAGAAAGTCTGCACAAGAAATTCTTATTTCTCTTAGTGGTTTGGAGTTTTAAACTCTAAAGGACCATGAATCAGAAAAAAACAAAAAAAAAAGGGACTTTAACAAGAAGAAGAAAAAACATCCGAGACATCAAACACTTACGAAGTTCTCAACTCACGCTCGAAGGCCACGTACACGCTTACACGGTGAGAAACCAGTGAGCTGCCAAGAAACGAACAACAGAGCTGTCAACACATTGTAAGAAGACAAAAAGTAATAACTGCTGTATCTTGTATCTCGTGGATAACGTGGGCAAATCAATTGATTTGGAAAATGAACGACGATTGTCATTTTATGAGCTGCCTATATCAGTCAGCATTCAGCCCGAGGGATCAAAATATGAACTTCAGTCATCAAGCAAGAATTCAACAAACACAGTAGTAGGTTACATACAGTCTTTTGGAACAATGACATTGGCTCAAGCCACAAACTTCAAACAACGAGTATCTTTATGAATATTCTGGCATCGAATCGAACAGAAACGCATCCCACATTGCACGCAAGTGTAGTTCGCACAAGTCCCACAAACTGTACAGAAGTATCGACGGGCGGTGGAACTTGGAGGTCCCACGGCGGCTCTCAAGTAAGAGGGCACGTGAGGAGGCAAAGATTCCAGGTTAGCCTGTTCCTTCAAGTTCACTAATCAGAAGAAAGAAAATAATAATGCATGAAATGAACGCACAGAGATTGGGCATGTCTATGTCTATACCTCTTGCAAGAGTTCAAGAAAAGATCTTGAGGCTTTCTTAGCATTTTCAAGTGCCTTAGCTTGGCGGGTCTTACGCTTTGTGCCCTTGGCTTGCTTCTTCTGATATGCTGCAATAGCGAGTGAACATTGGCGAATGTGATAGTTTTACTGAGAGCTTAACAGTAAGCAACAGGTTATGATAGTAGACTATAGAAACAACGATGCAATAGACGGATGACTTAATAGACGCACTAATTTTCGCAATTGTTTGTATGCTATGCAAGACCAAGACAACAACCTTGATCATCGTCGTCCAATGAGGCATCGTCATCGCTGTCCACCTGTACTGTCTCTAATCCAGCGTTGTCGTTCTCCAAAGCATCAAGGCGAGCAAGAAGTGCCTACGAAATAAGCTCAATGAGGAGCACAGAACACGGATACTAATAATCCTTCCCCTTGAAACACAGACCTGAGCCCGACTGTCGCTGCTTGCTAGAGCCGCAGACATTTTGGAAGCCATCTTACGAGTGCGTGTCGACATTCGCCGTGCTGAGTTGGAAGCTTCCTCGTCCATGCTTGCTACACACAATCGTCTCAACTCAATTAGCTAAATAACAAAGGGAAATTCACCATTCGACTACGTTATGAGAGCCACAAGTTCTATCCATAATACGTCAGCCCATGAGCCGATTAACACTCCCAGCAAAGACTTGACCCTTCTCAGATACGTTTTATCGAACAGGTTGAATGCATTATTGAAGAAATCAAAAAGCTGCCCACACGAAACACTGGGTTCCTCAAAATTATAGGAAAATGACATACCTTTTTCAGCAGTTGATGGTATTATTTTTAGCAGTTGATGGTATTATAATCGATGAAATTGGCCAGCGCCGAGTAGATGAACTGAAGTGACGTGAAGTGGTATTAGTTCTTTCTTTCTACTTCTGTGAGGTAAATTTTAAATGGAACGAAACTTGAATTGGGCAGGGCCTCATTAAAATGGTGGGCAGCAATATATTTAAATAAGTAAACAATCGTCCGATATATCTAAGTAACCAAAAGAAAATATTAAATGGAAAAGGTTATGGCTGGTTTTGGTACTGACGCAAATCTTATCTCTTGCACAGACACAGCAGCATCACAGCCAAGGGAACTCATCATCTCTCAATAATCAATGGCAACTACTACAACACTGGCAGCAAACTCTTCCCTATTCTTTTCATTCAACCTATCAACGTCTGTCTCTCTATATCCAAAAAAACGAGTTAGAGTTTTATCGCCACCAATAATAATCAAAGCCGCCGTAGAATCTGCATCTTCATCATCATCCTCGGAGTCTGCTGATGCAAAACAACAACCGCCCCAGCAACAAGAAGCACCTAAGAAGGTTGTTCCGAAGAAGAAGATAGTTTACTCAAGTAAGTATACGCATGTATGTATTGATGATTTCATATGTTACACTTTTTACTACCATGTCTATTAAATTAGTTAATACATACTCTGTGTTCATCATCAAACGCGCCTGCTGCGCTGTGCTGACTCAGTGAACAAAGGTCAGATTGTTAGAGTGGACAAGGAAAAGTATCTCAACAGCATAAATGTATGTCCGTATGTACATAGATACTTTTGGGCGATAGATGAACTTTGAGTAGAAAATGATATATCTCTTAATTCGCTATCTGTCGTCAGTATTTGTCTGTCGGACATCCACCATACTACAAGGGGCTGGATTACATCTACGAAGACAGGGGAGAGGTATGTATGTATGTATGTATGTGTTTTGAAGATTTATTAATATATATATTTGGGATGATACAATATAATAACATGGATGGGCTAGCTAACACCACGTCGTCGTCTCACTACTCATCATATATCAGATTCTTGATTTGCGCATATTTGAGACCGGAGAATACGCACTTGTAAGTGTTATTGACGACCACCTCCAATTATCACTTCTTCTTTTTTTCTTTTTCATTCTTTTTCTTTGTCTCTCTTATGATAAATAAATAGATTGCGTGGGTTGGTATACCAACGGCGCCGGCTTGGTTACCGACGGACATGCTTATCAAGGTAAAAAAAAAAAACTTTCGTTAATGGATGATTGATAGTTCATCAATATATGCATCTCAAAACTATATACATAATTATATGTCTGTGGATTCTTTGCAGTCGGGTAAACTGGATTACGAGAGAATGTAATGAAAGAGATTTGACTGCGTGCTGGTGATTAAGTAAAACAAAATTATATCCCTTGTTCGGAGGTCGTTGATCCATTGCACGAATGCCAAAGCCACGCACGCCGCTCGACGTTCTTGTTTCTCCCAGATTGCCACCTCAGCTTTACTAACAATGCTACTAAAATTATATATGTACTTAAGTCTTGCCCGCATGTTGTGTTTCCTGATGTTATGAATGTAATATCGTCCATTTGCAATCATTTGTGTGTGTGCTTGAGGTCTATTCTATATATCGGCGTCAGGTGTTAGAGTGATTTTGGTACGTGACTTTCCGTAAATGGAATACTGAATATCGTCGTCGATTTTAGTAGTTTGATGTCTGCTTAAATTATATATCAAAGCGACACCATCCAAACCTTGAGTAGTGAGTGTTACGAGTTGACGAACGAACGTATTAGTCGAAGAAGGAGAAAAGACCACAAGTGTTTCTGCGACCCAAATCCATTGGGCTCAACGTTAGTCATGGGCCACCTTCCCATTATTTTCTTTTAGCATCAAGCTTACTATTCTCTAGCAAGGAATGCAGAAATTCCTTGGCATCGTTTTTTCCGCGAATAGTGAAACAAGTAGAACTGTATTCATGTTGGTTCATAAGATAAAAGTTACTACCGTGGATAAAGAAATAATGAAACATGTCGTAAAAATTGTTGTAAAAAGGATAGTAAAAATAAGGAGACACAGGAAATTTACGTGAAAAACCCCAATCTTTGTATCGGGTAAAAAACCACGGGCGAGGGAGAAATTTTATTATGGGTAAAAATAGGGGTTACAACCTCTCAATCTATAAAGGAGAAAACACTCACTATCTCTCTTTATAGTCGGAGCAAATATCAAACAAACCCTCTATTTTTCCTAACATCTATTTCTTCTTTTCCTCTATAACCCTGTTTTTGGTATGTTCTTATTTTGCCTTCGTTCATTGCTATTTATAGGCAAACTCTTAAGATTATTATATATTATCTATTGTAGAGTCATCATATTATATATATATATATATTATATATATTGTAAAGTGCATCATTCTTGAGGCTAGATGCACATGGGTTGAGGACAATGGTTATCAAAACCATGTGTCCCACCAGCACTATAACCCATGTGTCCTGCCAACAATCTCCCACTTGAAGATTTGGTTGAAGCTCAATCAGATCTTCACACCATCATTGCTAGCTCGTCATTGCATGTTACTTATGTTCGGTCAATTCCCAAGAGGAACGACACCACATAAACCTGTCCACACTAATTGTCTCGATTATGTTGTTTTCCAGATTATCCGCAGTGTGAACTTTTTGCATGTCCGCAGTCCCTTCTTTCACTTGTTCACGAACAAGGCATTGAACCCATATGTGTTTGGTTCTTGAATGATATGCTGGATTCCTTGCAAGATGAAACGCACTCTGGCTATCACAACAGAGAACAATATTCTCTTGTTTGTGGCCGAGTTCTTCCAGCAATATCTTCAACCATATCGCCTCTTTACTGGATTCCGTAGCTGCTACATAATCTGCTTTCATTTTTGACGTTACAACAATGGACCGCAGTTTGAAACCCAGCTTACGGCTCGGCCAGCAAGATTAAACACATATCTGGTTGTGGATTGCTTTATCAAGTTCACCTGCATAATCTGCATTAACATAACCATGGACAGTAAAATTAGTATATCCGTAACATAATGCGAGGTCGGTCCCTGAGAATCCTCTTAACAGCACTCTTAGTGCTCCCGACCGGGGTTGGACATGTATCGGCTAACAACTCCCACTTGGACCAGACTCTCCGGGTCTTGTCCGCTTTCGTCTCACATTTGGACCACGTGCTCCTGATCTGGCCCTCGTCACAGTCAGCGCCTCTGCTTGATGGGGTGTAATCACCTTCTTCTCCATGTTATTGCGCCGGTTTTCTTCTTCCAGAACAGCAGCAGCAACGTCATCATAGACAAGTTGCTCTGCAGTTTGGTTGTTGGTTAGACCGATGACGAGATGAGCATAAGAATCTGACAGACTTGCGAGTAGGAGTTCAGCACGATCGCTTGACTCTATGTTGCAGTCCAAGTCTTTGAGTTGGCCAAACAGACTAACCATTTTGTTGATGTGCTCTGTTGCTGAAGAAGATTCATCCATCTTTCGAGCATATAATTTCTTCTTCAAGAAAATCCGGGTATGAAGCGACTTGGCTTGATATAGCTTATCAAGGTGATCCCAGATTTCCTTTGCACTAGTTTTCTCCACGACGCTCGACAATATATCATCTGCTAATGCGAGATGAATATTGGCAGTAGCCTTTCCATCAATCTTCTTCCATTTGGCATCACTTGTAATTCTTTCCGGCCTGCCAGTGATAGCTTTCAGACAATTTTCTTTGAGCAAAATTGCCTTGACTTTTACCTTCCACATGGAGTAATTTTTCCCGTTGAATTTCTCAATCTCATGCTTAGCTGCCATTTTTTTCTCTCCTTTTTTTCTCTCTCCCCCAGAAACTTTAATGGATGAATAATAATAATCTAACAAACTTTCTGATGTGGAGGATCCAATATTATTGGCAACCACAGAGCATACGGTAAGTAGATATTATAGACACCCAGCCAAAGCTCTGATACCACTTGTTGTAAAAAGGATAGTAAAAATAAGGAGACATAGGAAATTTACGTGGAAAACCCCAATCTTTGTATCGGGGTAAAAAACCACGGGCGAGGGAGAAATTTTATTATGGGTAAAAATAGGGGTTACAACCTCTCAATCTATAAAGGAGAAAACACTCACTATCTCTCTTTTTAGTCGGAGCAAATACCAAACAAACCCTCTATTTTTCCTAACATCTATTTCTTCTTTTCCTCTATAACTCTGTTTTTGGTATGTTCTTATTTTGCCTTCGTTCATTGCTATTTATAGGCAAACTTAAGATTATTATATATTATCTATTGTAGAGTCATCATATTATATATATTACATATATTGTAAAGTGCATCATTCTTGAGGCTACGATGCACATGGGTTGAGGACAATGGTTATCAAAACCATGTGTCCCGCCAGCACTATAACCCATGTGTCCTGCCAACAATAATAAATTGACATTAACTGTAGTAAACCTTGAAATTGCTAACTCGAAAAATAGTAGAATATGTATTCAGTCAAAATTATATAGTAAATCTTAAGACTGATTGAAGCATTAAGTCTTGTATCCTGTACAGGAACAGGTAATTAATCATATATATTGAAGATTCTAACATCTCAAGCACACTGAGTCAAAGGTTTGAAAACTATGGGCATTTTCTAAGCTGTGTGTATGTTTTTCTTGTTCGCAGGTTCAGTCCAAGTTCAGTTTTATCTTTTCATCGTAGCCTTAATTTGGATATATATTCCCAAGTTTGAAACATCAATGGCGTTGTCCGTCAGCTGTATTAGCATATATTATTAATCAATCCGTATCTCCCAATTTTCGCCGCCTATAAAAGGACCAAAAAGAAAAAAGAAAAATCTATTCAAACACGTGAGCACGAAGATAAGCAACAAGACAAGAAACCATGTTATTAATAAATATTCAAGTTGTTTAGATCGTCTATGTCGTCTACGTACGCCATTACGTCACAGATATTTTTGGATGTCAAAAATCTAACCCCAGGTCGGATGAATCGGAAAAGTTGGTCGACTAACTCAGTCTATTGTCAATCAGTTGGTTTTAGAGAGGTAATTCACATGCTTATATGAGCGTTTCTGAAACCAGGTTTTCGAACTGGATATGAAATTTTAGTGGTTTAACTGAAATCAAACCGGAAGGTATGTTAAATAAAATAAATATATATTATATATGAATCAATCGAATAATATGGAAAATATACATGTTATTATGAACTTTTTTCAATTATAACTTTATAAATTAAGGGTAAAATTAAATAAAATTAAATTGCGAGTTAATAAGTTAATTATAAAACAAATATTATGGTGTTTGATGGATTCAAACACAAGTCCATCAAGTAAATAGTCCATCTTAATTCAATAAATTATTCAGATTTTGAATGCTTACTAATTATAGACATAAGATTTCGATACGATACTACTACTAAATCACACTAGTATAATAGCTAGGAAAGATTTAAGTCAAGGCACGCAAGTGACCAAACACCATCAGCTGCCTTCATTGAATATAATGGAGTTTTAGACCAACACAACTTATGATTATTGCCACATCATTTTTACTTCTTTGCTCATGACCATGCATGCAAAAGATACACGCACAACTAATGATAAAGAACGTCCACCCCCCTCTCGCTCTATATATACACAATGCATGTTCCTTATGCTCTTCACTACACTCACCTCAAGAGTTATCTAAAGAAGACTAACAATGGAGTTGATCTTACTAGCCATTGCCTTGCTAACCATTCTCTCCCTTTCCTACTACTACTTCACGTTGTTTCCAAGAAGCAAATACAACAACAAAAAATCATCATCATCATCATCTTCAGTCAATAACTCGTCCCCGCCCGTCGCAGGCGGCGCACGTCTGTTCACGGGCCATCTCCACGTCTTCAACGACCCCAAAAAACTCCCGCACATACACCTAGCCGACCTAGCCGACAGGCACGGGCCAATATTCACCATACGCCTAGGCATGCGCACCCTCCTAATGGTCAACAGCTGGGAATTCGCAAAGGAGCTCTTCACCACACACGACCTGAACATCTCGTCCCGCCCCATCATAAGCGCTTCCATCCATTTAGGGTACAACGCATCCATGTTCGGTTGGACCCCATACGGCTCGTACTGGCGAGACATGCGCAAGATGGTCTCCGTTCAGCTCCTCTCCAGCCGTAGGCTCGACGTCCTCCACCATGTTCGAGCCTCAGAGACCAAGAGGTACGTCAAGGATCTCTACGACGAGTGGAAGAATAATACTGGGCGGCGGCTCATGGTGGACATGAGCCAGTGGTTCGGCGAGCTGAACCTAAACGTGATGCTTAGGATGGTCGCGGGGAAGAGGTTCTACGACGGCGGGGCCGACGCGGCTGAGGGGCAGAGGACGAGGGAGGTCATGAGGGACTTCTTCCACCTCTCGGGGCTCATCACACCCTCCGACGTTTTCCCCTTTCTCGACGTTTTCGACTTCGGGGGAATGAAGAAGAAGATGAAGGAGACGTGGAAAGAGTTGGATAGGATCGTCGGGGTTTGGTTGGATGAGCACAAGGCCAAGAACAACAATGGCGGCGATGGTAATAAGCCGCAAGATTTCATGGACGTGATGCTACATGAGCTGCGCGGCCATCAGACGCTCAGCGGAATCGACGTCGATACGATCGTCAAGGGGAACTGTGTGGTAATTAATTATATGGTTTATTTTATGACCTAATCAATAGATTAATACATAGACTGCTTGCTTATTCATTGATTTTGTGCAACATTAATTATTCGGCATGCATGGCGCAGAGTTTGATTTCTGGGGGGACGGACACTACGTCGTTGATGCTTGTGTGGGCGCTCGCGCAGGTAATGAACAACACACGCATCTTGAGAAAGGCTCAGGACGAACTGGACACAGTCGTGGGGAAAGAAAGGCGTGTCGAAGAGTCGGACATAAGCAAGCTGGTCTACCTCCAAGCAATATGTAAGGAAGCCTTCAGGCTCCACCCTGCGGGCCTATTGGGCGGGCCGAGGGTGTTTGCTGAAGATTTGAACGTGGGCGGCTATCGCGTCCCAAAAGGGACGTGGCTGATGGTGAACTTATGGAAGATGCATAGGGATCCAAAGGTTTGGGGCAGCGACGCGCTCGAGTTTAAGCCCGAGAGATTCTTGGAAGGTGCGCACAAGAATATCGACGTCATGGGAACGAATTACGAGCTGATACCGTTCGGGGCGGGAAGAAGGATATGCCCTGGGTCTCATTTGGGTGTGCAGATATTGCAGCTTGTGATGGCCAATGTTTTGCAGGCGTTTGATCTTTGGAAGGAGTCTGAAGATGAGCCAGTGGATATGACGGAGACTGCTGGGATGACCAACTCTAAAGCCACGCCGCTCAAGGTGCTCGTCGCTCCAAGGCTTGCCCCACATCTATACTAAGGGTTTTTAATTATATGAAATGAGAATAATTGGCCTCTGCAAAGGGTCAACAAATTACAAGAAGTTGATATCCCTGCATGGATTAGTTTGTCTTATCTTAGTCTCATGATGTAATATGTCTATCTCATTCTCGAATGTTTCATTTCACAATCACTTGTCGGACCATAATTGGCATGTTGGGTGCTCATCAATTGAGAAGAGATTCGTTTGGGCGTTGGAGGACATTGGACACATTAATTAGATCTTTGCATCATTGTCCAATCTACCTAGATTTTGTTAGATCTGTGCTGCTGGGCCGTAAGAGGAATAAGCAATAGTTAATAAAAGAGAGGTTAGTTAGTAGTAGCTAGCTAAAAATTAAGAACATTATTAGCCGCCACGTGCATCAATGAATTGTAAGAGTGATTTGGTATGTGCGACTTTCTTTACAAATGAAATATATATTGGATAATCGTCGATCCTTTTTTTAGTGTTCGATGTCTGCTTCAATTATATATCGAAACTCACTCAAGCGGCCACCAAACATCAGTGTTACGAATTACAAAGAATGACTCGTGAATACAAGTAGGGCTGGGGAAATATATCGAAATACCGATATACCGTCTTATCGTATCGAAACGTACCGAAAATATCGAAAAGTTTGGTATACCGAAGTTTTTGGTAAGGTATGATACTGTACCGAAAATTTTCGG
The DNA here is from genome assembly GCA_027422505.1 of Craterostigma plantagineum. NCBI lineage: Eukaryota > Viridiplantae > Streptophyta > Magnoliopsida > Lamiales > Linderniaceae > Craterostigma > Craterostigma plantagineum. The sequence continues at coordinate 24,039,490 of JAPQWV010000003.1, read as the reverse complement.
TACGGTAATGGTATGAAAATTTTAAAAAGTAGATATACCGATTATACTGAAATACTGAAATACTAAAATTTTTAATATTATATATATATACACACACACCTACGTATATTATATTATTCCAAAAAAAATATAAAATGAATAAAAATATTATAAGGATTTTCATAAATTTATTTTGCCCATAGATTATTAACTATATCCAACTTTCTAAGATTATTGAGGTCCACCATATTTTACTTACATTAAAAACAAAAGGAAATACAAAATAGCCTTTTCGTGTTAATTAGTTTGTATATAAAGTTGTATTTTGTGGTTATGTAAAGTTCTTTATCTTACTATGACGACTGACTAAAATATGTAAATTATATAAGGTTATTTTATGAATTAAAAATCTTTTTATTTTGGAAAATTTGGTATTAATAATCTATCTTATTGGGGCCTAAGGAGTTTTAATTGACTAAAAAATCAAAAACAACGAATTAACGAGTTACGAAACACGAATGGTAAAAAACCCTCCGTGAGAATGGTATAGAAGGTATGATAACATATCGAAATTTAAGGTATACCGAAATTTTGATATGGTATTGGTATGATTTTTTCGATACCGAAATTTCGGTACGGTATATAGTTTCAATTTTTGGTACGGTATACCGTACCGAACCACCCCTAAATACAAGGTCAGTGTCAAATAACGCAAAAAAAGAAAAAAGAAAATGAAAATTAGGCTCATAATTCATAAAATCATCATTCTCCCAGAGCTAGACAAAACAAAGTGAAGACATTACCAAACCATACCATACCATACCATTTATAAAGAAATACATTGAACAATACGTCTTGAAATCGAAATAGGACAAGCAAAATATACATATATACATCATTCAAAGTCCTAGTTGGCTTTGAATTTCAAGTATGGTCTTGGCCGAGTCCCTCAACTGTTGAGCCTCCTCATCACTTAGCTGCATATTAGTAACACCCAAAACCCCACTCCGACCAAGCTGAGCTGGCAGGCTGAGGAAAACATCTCCACCATCGATACCGTAAAAACCCTTTGCAAGAACGGAGATTGGGTGGATTTTCCTTTGGTCCCTAAGCAAGGTTCGAGCCAAGCTAGCCACTGAGTAGCCGATGGCCCATGAAGTGTAGCCCTTTAGACGTATGACTTCATATGCACTTTGGACAACCTCTCTGTGTATGTTCTTCAGGGTTTCTTTCTCGAAGGCGATTTGTTGTCTCTCTAAGAAGCTTAGGATTGGCACGCCGCCTACGCTTATGCTCGACCATAGGGCAACGGAGCTATCGCCGTGCTCTCCCACAATGTATGCCTTGGAAAATCATTAGAGATTTTTAGTTTCTAATAGGAGTTGCATCTTTTCGGAAATCGCTTAGGTGACGACAACTCTCTCGGATTTCCAAATACATGCATTAAGGAAAACAATCCATTTCATACACAAATGAATTCACATCTATAATGTACAAACTGCATCATTCAATCTTTTGCTACTTAAATAGGTTATAATAGAGTATTGCAAAGCCCTGTCATGTACGAGGAACTATTTGTCATTATATCCTAGAGTATCATGAGAGAAGACGTCTAGTGTTTTAGATAAAAAAATACATTCTTGTTTTTTTTTATAATGTCGCGAGTTACCCAACTTAGCGTCGCAGTCTCCAAATTACGACTGAATATCGGTCTCAAGCGAAAGTTAAACATCATTCTAGTATATGGAACGATCCCCAACTTACGAGAATTAATCATTTTGAATTTTCTATACTATCCCAAATACACCCATACTACGACAATCAAGAAAGACTAAGTAGATCGAACCATTAACCTCCATCTCGAAATGTCCCGAACTTCAAAATATCCCTTAGATCATCGCTGTTTTTCATTTATCATTATGAAAGTTCCATTTTATTTATTTTACTTTTAGATCCACCTATTAATAAATTTATTTATGGATGTTTTAAAGCTATCTTGAACCTTGAAATATTCCGTACCCGGACAAAAATCACGTGACATCGAGTCCAGACTAGATCTCTTTTTACCATTTTCCTGCTTTGACCGTAAAATTTGAAAAAAAGCTACTTCGATATTATATTGTATTATTTTAAAGCCATCAAACGGAGTTAATTAAGCCATCTCAAATCGCATGAATTGCTATGTAGTCTTGATTTTATAAAATAAATAATAAAATAAACTCACCCACCATCAAACGTTGAATTTTTTAATTTTTTTTTAAAGCCAAACGTTGAAATTTGGACTCTATATAAAGTTGATTTTGCCAATGAGGGTTGGCTCTAGTGGCGAAGCTGAGGCACCAAAGTTCATGTGATTAGGAGGTCAGGGGTTCGAACCCCACCTCCCACATTACTTTGGAAAGTCCCCATGGGCTTAGGCCCATGACTATCGTTGTTGGGTGGGTTTGGGATGTATCCATCTGACCCCGGGGATTAGTCCCACCTCTGGAGTGTGTGGCGATTAGCCCATAGCCGGGCAGCGTGGGGATACCTCGGGACCGAAAAAAAAAAAAAAAAAAAAAAAAAAAAATATAAAGTTGATTTTGACCAGTAGTTATTACCTGCACGTCCTGTGCGTTGACGTCAAGGTGATCGGCAATGAGAAACCGAAACCTGGAAGAATCCAAGTTTGTACCCGACCCGATAAGCCGATTAACCGGAAACCCGGATAGCCTCCAAGCCACGTACGTCAGCAGATCCACCGGGTTAGAAACCACCACTATGATACTCTGCGGCGAGTACTTCGCTAATGGGGGCACAATTCCCTTGAACAGTGCCACGTTTCTTCGTAAGGAATTTCGAAATTATTAATTTAACAACTAATCAATAACAGGTTATTTTTTTGAAGAATTACTTAATTTAATTACCTCTGCAGAAGGTTAAGCCTGCTCTCGCCGACGATCTGCCTCGCCCCGGCGGTGATTATACAGATATCTGAGTTGGCCGTGTCGGCATAGTCCGACGCGGCGGTGATCTTGACTCGGGGAAGAAACGCGGCGGCGTGTTGGAAGTCGAGGACCTCTCCGAGGAGCTTGTCTTGGTTGGCGTCGACGAGGACGAGCTCGTCCACTAAATCTTGGGTCAGAACTGTCTGGGCGATGGCCACGCCCACGTTGCCGCAGCCCACCACCGTAATCTTGGCGGCGCGTCGCCCAGTGTTGTCGGCGGCGGCGGCGGGTGCGCCGTCTGCGGCGGCGGTGTTTATGGGCCTGAAGAAGGATTTAGACAGATCGAGTCCGTCGGGGCCTAAGTAAGAGGACGATGAACTCTTGTGCATTTCTGCAAAAAAAGATGGTGTGATTTTTGTGTGTGAAGGCGTCGGTTTGATGGTTTTTTCTTATAGAATGAAAAGATGGGTTTTGTCGGTCGGGGAAAAGGTGACTTGGGGAGCACGATGATGGTTTGACAATTCGTTACCGTACTTCTCTTATTAATAGTAAAACTAATAACAATGGGTAATTTGAGTTTTTGTTTGGGAACGATTTCATTCCATAATAATATCAAGCTAAATATTACAATGAAATCTCCAAACTACCGTAAAATCTCTATAAATTAATACTCGATAAATTAATAACCTCTCTAAAATAATAAAATCATCCGGTCCCGACTTTGGCCTTTGTAAAAAATCAATAAATTCGATAAGATAATAAGATAATAATTATTCTGAAAATTCCTTTGTATATATTAGATCCCATTAAAAATGTTAAAAATTAATAATCCGTATATTATAATTATAAATATTATGGGTATTTGCTAAATATGAATCTATTGTCACTTGTTTTTTCTTAAAACGTAAATCTAATTGAATTTCATCCATAACTTTTTAATTGCAGCCATGAGTTCTGATGTCGAGTTCTCTAGCTGTAACAAAAAATGTATATATACATGATTATATTTAATTAATTACAAAGAATTGGTTTATTCATAAATATAATCAATTAAACATATTTTAAATACTAAATCATCTTAATTTACAATATTTTTCTTTTAATTAACAAATTATTAATTTGTCGATAAATTAATATCTCTTTAAATTAATAAAATTCCGTGGTCCCAAGATTATTAATTAAAAGAGGTTTTACTGTAGTATGAAGTTGCAATCACTTTCTTCCAATAAGTCCATTGCAATCCTGTTTTCAAACACTTTTGAAGTTATTCAATCCAGATCCATAACTTCATCGTTTGAATCCCCAGTGGACGCATGCTGTTTATTCCTTATATCTTATAAGAATATTTGGAAATCGATAAATACACTAGTACAAAAAGGGTGGGGCACCCCGCCATGTACTAACCTTTCTAATGTTAACTACGTGACTAATGATAAAGTAAAGTATACAGTATGCGAAACGCGTATGAAATTTTTCCTTTTGTATAGAGGAATTCTCTCTGTACATGCTCAAAATGATGTTCCAGCCCTAATTACATGGAAAGTGTATAAATGCACAGCAAAAGAAAACTCTAACACCCACCACACAGGTCGCATCCATGTACACACCACCCTCAAAAGTCGCTGGAAGCTTCAAAAGGAAGCCATGACATCGAAGAAATCACATACCGTGGTCGCGTGCACCTGCAACACATAAAATAAGGGGTGAGCTTAGGGCTGGGAAAATATACCGAAATATCGACATACCGTCCTTATCGTATCGAAACGTACCGAAAATATCGAAAATTTTGGTATACCGAAGTTTTTGGTAAGGTATGATACCGTACCGAAAATTTTCGGTATGGTAATGGTATGAAAATTTTAAAAATTAGGTATACCGATTATACCGAAATACCGAAATACTAAAATTTTTAATATTATATATATATACACACACCTACATATATTATATTATTTCAAAAAAATATAAAATGGATAAAAGTATTATAAAGATAATCATAAATTTATTTAGCCAATAAATTATTAACTATACCCACCTTTATAAGATTATTGAGGCCCACCATATTTTACTTACATTAGAAAAAACAAAAGAAAAATCTTTTTATTTTGAATTGACTAAAAATTCGAAACAACGAATTAACGAGTTACGAGACGCACATGGTAAAAAACTCTCCGTGTGAATGGTATAGAAGGTATGATACCGATACCATACCATACTGAAATTTCGGTATGATACCGTATCGAAATTTAAGGTATACCAAAATTTTGGAATGGTATTGGTATGATTTTATTCGATACCGAAATTTCGGTACGTTATACGGTATCACGGTTTTGGTACGGTATACGGCACCGAACAACCCCTAGGATTTGAAACGACTTTTGTATGGATATGTCTGAAGTGAATCTTGGTGGGCTTGGCTAAAAGGAGAGGTACATACGCAATCAGCAGTTTTTGTTTTATTATATTAACTTGATCTTCAATTTCATCAAAGGCCAAAATTCCAGCCCATGCTTTTCCCTTTCTGGCAGGCGTTAGAAAAAGATGAATAAGCTCAAGCCTTCGCCCATTTTTCTTTTCTTTGCTTACTCTTATTTTTTTAAAACATTCACTTAATGTGGATGGGTAAAAGCCCACCATTAATTATTTAGTATGAGCCCATCATAAGTTATTTTGGTCCGGGCTTGTACTCCAATATCAGGCTGAAATATAAATCTCGGACCGCAATTATAAAACCAAACACTGCGTTATTTAATATTATCTCTGTTATATGGGCTTAATAGGACACCAAACGGGCCGAAAATGTTTCGACAGAAAACGAATGTCTTATAAATAGGATACTGAACTTTGCTATTTCTACAAGAGAAAAAAAGAATAGAATATGTATTCAGTCAAAATTAATCTAATTGAAGCGTCGTATGTTCTAATGTAATGGCTGCAGATACATCTAAAATATAGGGTTGCAAACGAATCGAATTGCGCCACAATATTCTATTCGTATTCGGATGACAATCGAATCCGAATACGAATATTCGAATTTAATCGAATCATAAAATAGATTCTTATTCGTATTCGGAAATATTCGAATGATTATATTTGAGTATTTATCTTTACATTTAATAAAACTATAAATATTGTTATATTTAAAATATATATTTTAAAATATATAATGAATTGTAATATTATGTATTGGCACCCCATTTGAGGGTGAAAAGAAACCTTAAATTGTACAATTTCTTAAAATTTTGTTCTTCATCAATAATAATGTAAGTTTTAATTTATTTACATTTTATTTCATGAATGCAATTATTCAAAGGAAATTATACACATAAATATTAATTTTGTAATTTATGGTGGAAGTTAATTCTACACACAAAACTTCTAAATTTATAAATATTATTCTTTGATTTATTTTTAAAAATCTTTTTCATACCATAAATATTTCATATTAAAATTTATAAATATATAAAATTATTCGAATCGAATAATTTGATTAATATTCGAATCGAATATTGTGATTTCATATTTGTATTCGCATTATTCTCGAATCAAAAAAATATTCTTATTCGGATTCATATTCTAAATATTCGAATTCGAATCTTAAAATTTCGGACCGAATTGAGAATCCAACCAAAAAAGTTAGATTCGTTTGCAACCATGTGACAAACACAACGACTAAAAGGTTTGAAAACTCAGGGCAGATTTTTCTAAGTTGTGTATATAGTTTTTCTTGTTGTCAGTTTTCTTTTCATCGTACCCTTTGATGGATATATATTCCCATGTTTCAACGTCATGTGATCGAATCCTCCCTCCTACAATTTCTTTGAGGGTGTGTGGGTTAGGACTACATGGGTTAGGTCTTTGACCCGGGGATTAGCCTCACTCTAGAGTGTGTGGCGCAATTTAGCCCCGCCGGTCTGTGTGGCGCGAAAACCCACGCCAGGTATTTAGGGGCTTAGCCCATAGCCAGGTCTAGTTGGGATACCTCGGAACAGAAAATAAAAATAAAAATGGGCGTTGCCCGTCTGCTGTATTAGCTTTTATAATTAATAAATCCGTAATCTCCAATTCCGCCGCCTATAAAGGGACAAAAAAACAAAAAGCAAAATCGTTCAAACACGTGAGCACGAAGATGAGCAACAAGACAAGAAACCATGTAAGCAACTTGTTAGGATTGTGTAAGTGGCCTACGTACGCTATTACCTCACCAGATAATAAAATAATAGAAACCTCGACGATACTTCGTACATTTATAGCAAATAGTCCATCTTAATTCAATAAATTATTCAGATTTGCATACTACTAATTGTATAAGATAGAGATAAGATTCTACTTAATGATAGCTAGAAAAGATTTAAGTAAAGGTACGCATGCTGCCCGTCATTGAATTTAAAAGCTTTAGACCAAGACAAATTAAAAAAAAAAGTTGCCCTATGGGAGGGGATATATCATTTTTCCCTTCTTCGCTCATGACAATGCATGCAATAGATAATTACGCAAAATCTATACTATTGCATAATTGGGGAGAGGGGATACAAAAAGCCAAATCAAAATTGATTTGGTCTGTAGTTTTTTTATTAATAAAATATTCGGGTTGTTTGGTTTGGTTTTGTGTTACTCTCGTTTGGTTTGTGACTATTCGGGTCGGTTTGTACACCCCAAACCGAATAAGCCAAATTACGATCCCAAACTGAATAAGCCAAAATTCGAAATTACGTAATTTTTTATGGTATGTATTAGAAATTCTCAAGTGTCAAAAATCCGACCCAAACCGAATTAGCCAAAATAACTCATTTATTCCAAATTGTATTCCTACAGGTACTTCACATAAATATTATTTCATTTTCTAACTCATATTTAAACAGTGTGAGTAATAATCAGTGGCGGAGCCATAAAATTGGTTCACTGGTCAGAAGACATAATATTGGCTTACGGGGTCCAAATATATATTAATATTTCAATTTCAGTGGTGTCCAATTGGAAAATTTTGGATATAATTCATCATTTGTTTTGCAAGTTTATGAATTTCCATTTTTGGTATAACCAAACTACAGTTGAAATTAATTTTTCAGTTGGGTCCACTAACCTCACTGCCACCCACTTAGTCCGACGGTGGTAATACTTCATTCGTCCCACTTATTTTTTCTCATCTTTCTATTTCGAGTGTCCATATAATTCTTTCCATTTTTATTTTTGGTAAAAGATTAGTCCAATAATTAAACTAATTACACCATTTATGTTAAAAAAATTTCTTAATTTGCGTGCCTACTATATATTCTCTCTCAATGCTTTAAAAGTGTACTATAATATTAAAAAACTTAGTTTCTTAATTTACGTGCACACTAATTTTTGAAAAGTATTAGGTGGGACAAAGAAAGTAATATTTTTAGGTATATCAATATTTACGAGTGTTTAAACAGTGGGTAGGGGAATATGTACTGATTTTGGTAAGTTGAAATACCTAGTGAAGACATTTGGAACAGAGGATAACATACCCTCTATATATATACACACAATGCACGTCCCTTACGCTCCACAATACACTCACACTTAAAGAGCAACTTAAGACTAATAGGTAGCAAAGCAAAAGCCACACCCATGGAGTTTAGCTTACTACCCATTGCTATTCTCACCATCCTCTCCCTAATTTCCTACAACTACTTTTTCACGTCCTTTCGAAGAAATAACAATAGAAAATCATCAGCCAGTAATAAGTCGTCCCCGCCAGTCGCAGGCGGCGCACGTCTGTTCACGGGCCATCTCCACGTCTTCAACGACCCCAAAAAACTCCCGCACATACACCTAGCCGACCTAGCCGACAGGCACGGGCCAATATTCACCATTCGCCTCGGCATGCGCACTCTCCTAATGGTCAACAGCTGGGAATTCGCAAAGGAGCTCTTCACCACACACGACCTGAACATCTCGTCCCGCCCCATCATAAGCGCTTCCATCCATTTAGGGTACAACGCATCCATGTTCGGTTGGACCCCATACGGCTCGTACTGGCGAGACATGCGCAAGATGGTCTCCGTTCAGCTCCTCTCCAGCCGTAGGCTCGACGTCCTCCACCATGTTCGAGCCTCAGAGACCAAAAGGTACGTCAAGGATCTCTACGACGAGTGGAAGAATAATAATAAGGAGGTTGGTGGTTCTAATGGGCGGCGGCTCATGGTGGACATGAGCCAGTGGTTCGGCGAGCTCAACCTGAACGTGATGCTTAGGATGGTCGCGGGTAAGAGGTTCTACGACGGGGGGGCCGACGCGGCTGAGGCGCAGAGGACGAGGGAGGTCATGAGGGCCTTCTTCCACCTCTCGGGGCTCATCGTACCCTCCGACGTGTTCCCCTTTCTCGACTTTTTCGACTTCGGGGGAACGAAGAGGAAGATGAAGGAGACGGGGAAGGAGTTGGATAGGATCGTCGGGGTTTGGTTGGATGAGCACAAGGCCAAGAACGACGGAATCGACGGTAATTATAGCAAGGCGCAAGATTTTATGGATGTGATGCTCCGTGAGCTGCGCGGACACCAGACGCTCAGCGAAGTCGACATCGATACGACCATCAAGGCGAATTGTGTGGTAACGTTTATAGTATATAAGTGGCACTGAATGACCTATAGACTTCTGTTTCATTGATTTTGTATGAATGCATGGGGCAGAGTTTGATTTCTGGGGGGACGGACACCACGTCGTTGATGCTTGTGTGGGCTCTTGCGCAACTGATGAACAATCCCCACGTTCTGAAAAAGGCTCAGGACGAACTTGACGCAGTCGTGGGGAAAGAAAGGCGTGTCCAAGAATCGGACACGAGCAAGCTGGTCTACCTCCAAGCCATATGTAGGGAAGCTTTGAGGCTCCACCCTGCGGGCCTCTTGGGCGGGCCGAGGGTGTTTGCGGAAGACTTGAACGTGGGCGGCTATCACGTCCCAAAAGGGACGTGGCTGATGGTCAACTTGTGGAAGATGCATAGGGATCCAGAGGTTTGGGGCAGCGATGCGCTCGAGTTTAGGCCCGAGAGGTTCTTGGAAGGTGCCAACAAGAATGTCGACGTCACGGGGACTAATTACGAGCTGTTACCGTTCGGGGCGGGTCGAAGGATATGCCCCGGGTTGCATTTGGGGATTCAGATATTGCAGCTTGTGATGGCCAATGTTTTGCAGGCGTTTGATCTTTGGAAGGAGTTTGAAGATGAGCCCGTCGATATGACGGAGACTGCTGGGATGTCAAACTCTAAAGCCACGCCGCTCAAGGTGCTCGTCGCTCCAAGGCTTTCCCCAAATCTATACTAGTAGGGGTTTTAATTTAATGAATAAGAACATAATTGGTCTTTTGATCAAAGGGTCAGATGATAATAAATTGATGCATTTTCCAGCTTCGGCTTGAAATAAGTTGTCTTGTCTTAGGTCGTCCCATGTATTAATGTCTGTCTGTCTGTCTAAAATGTTTGATCATTTTCACAATCACTTTCTGTGATTGTGAAAAACGCGGTGGTATAGTATATATGTCCATCGTCTGTATCTGTAATTACGATGGGGCTTACCGTCACTCAATATTATGAATATATATAGCTGTTGTGTAACTATAAATATTCCATTCCAAACGCACACTCGCATCATAATATATATACATATATTCTTTGTCGAATAAAATAAAAACGAGATCCTTATATAACGGCAGCATATACACAATTTATATATAATAACGATATGAATAAAGTCGTTGTCGCGAACCATGGATCTCGAGTTTAACCCCAGCTGATCGGTCCAAGAAAAAGGATTATTGCATACCCGTCATAAGCCTACTATAAGTAACTCGGTGACTGTGTGGTTATAATAATACAATACCAAGGAATCAGATTTAATTACCACACAAATCACAAATATTACTTGTCGGGCCATAATTGGGGAGCCTCATTTGAGAAGATTTCGTTGTGGAAAAATTCAGATGACAAATTACATCTTTGCATCATTGACAATATTTTGTTAGATTCGTGTGCTATGCCGACATGATAGCTAGGAAGCATTAGTTAGTAAAAGAGAGGTTAAGGAGAGCTCTACCAATTGAATATAGTAGCTCGAAACCCTAGCTAAAAGTTGCCATGGATGATGAAGAACAAAGGAGGAGAGGACACTTTAGTCTTCCCCACAAGTTTCTTAAAATTAGAACATTAGTATAGCATGCATATATTATAATGAAATTGATCATATTGTTTGGATAAATAATGGAAAATACTTATATCCAACAGGCACGGGTTGAATATCGTGCTTAGTTGAGGCAGTTTTTCTATGTTCATATTTTCTTGATCCCCGGTTGAAGTTTGCAAGTTTGTTTGCATAAGAACATACACTTTCTCCATAATGTCCAATATTTGAATACAGAATAATTTATATGCTGTCCATAAAATAACATAACTCATACATACATTCACTATTCATGAGAGTTACACATAAATCAAAGATATTTTCGGATTTTATATTTCGATCTTATTGACTGTTAGTCATAAAATTTGAATTTCTGCGTTGATTTCAAAGCCTAAGATCGATATGAAGACATTACTAGAAGCATCGAAGAGATGATCAGTCATCATACGCAGCTGACCAACCAACGATCCGACAACAAGAAAAGTAGTCCTGAGATCATGGATGATGCCAGCTTTTGATCATTTTTCTTGTCAAAGAAGTGCATGCAATCTTTGTTTTTCTAGGTTAACTCACTCTCACTGTTACATATATATATGTTCATTCTTGCTGAGCTACTCCTATATATAGCTACGCTGCTCGTTGCATAACTTTTCATCAAGGCAAAAACTTTTATAGTTCTCTCATATATATATATATATATATGCTAATTAATTATAACCAATAAAGCTGGCTTTGTTCGCCATGGAGTTCAATAACACGTCGTCCGTGATTGGCACGCTAATCTTCTTCGCCATCATCTCATTTCTTTCCTACTCACTGAAATTAATAAGACCAAACAAGAAATCAAACCAGCAAGCCCTAAAACCTCCGCCGGAAGCAGGCGGTTCACGGCCAATCATAGGCCACCTCAGCCTCTTCAGCGGCAAATCGCCCGACGAGCTTCCTCACTTAAAACTATCCTCCATAGCCGACCAAGTGGGGCCCATCTTCACCATCAGACTAGGCGTGAAGCGAGTCCTAGTGGTCAGCAGCTGGGACATCATCAAGGAACTAAGCACAACCCACGACGTGGCTGTTTCAGACCGTCCGAGGTTCAGAGCAAACCAGCAAATGAGCTACGACTTCGCCATGTCAGCCTCAGCGCCGTACGGCGCCTACTGGCGCGGATCTCGCAAGCTCATGTCCATGAACCTCCTCGCCAGCCGCAGGCTCGAGCCGATGAGCCACCTCATGACTTCAGAGATAAACGAGTCCGTGAGGGACCTTTACAAGGCGTGGTCGTCGAAGGACTCTTCCTCTGGCCAGCAAGCTTTGGCGGTGGACATGAAGCACTGGTTCGGACACTTGAATCTGAACGTCATACTGAAGATGGTCGTCGGTAAGAGAATCTTCGACGGCGGGCCCGACGCCAAGGAAGGGGAGAAACAGCGGCAGGTTATAAGGGATTGGTTTCATTACATGGGCATGATGGTGCCTGGAGACGCTTTTCCCTTCCTTGCTTGTCTGGACGTAGGCGGCCATGAGAAGAAGATGAAGGAAATCGCCAAGAAACTGGACAGTATCATGGACGTGTGGCTGGCCGAACACAAAAAAGCCAACGCAGGCAAGATTAAGAAAGAAGAGCACGAGCAAGACTTCATGGATGCCATGTTAGAAGAATTGGCACGTGGGACTCTCCCATTAGATGGCTACGACGCCGACGTAGTTGTCAAAGCAACCTGCTTGGTATATATTATATTGTTACTTATCGTCAACTTTTCATCAATTTATCCAAATGCATGCTAATAATATACATCTCTATATTATTACAATTGCTGCAGGTTTTGATAGCTGGTGGAACAGATACGGTGGTAGTAAGCTTAGAGTGGACTTTGGCACTCTTGCTAAACAATCCCCGCGTCCTAAAGCGGCTCCAAGAAGAAATCGACAGCGTAGTCGGGAAAGAAAGGCGGGTTAATGTATCAGACATAAGCAAGCTGACGTATCTGCAAGCGGTGGCAAAAGAGGCTTCAAGGCTATACCCGGCGGGGCCATTGGGCGGGATTAGGCAGTTCAGCAAAGACGTGACCTTATTGCATGGCGGCTATCACGTGCCCAAAGGCACTTGGTTCATAATGAACCTATGGAAGCTACAGAGGGATCCCTCGGTGTGGGGCGAAGACGCGGAGGATTTCAGGCCCGAGAGGTTTCTAGAAGGAGATCACAAGGACGTCAACGTTTTCGGGCAGGACTACGAACTGATCCCGTTCGGGGCGGGTCGGAGGATTTGCCCCGGGTCCCATTTCAGCATGCAGATGATGCACTTGGTCTTTGCGAATATAGTTCAGGCGTTCGACTTTCGTACTGTTTCCGGGGAGGCCGTGGATATGTCGGGGAGCGCTGGGATGACGAACCGCAAGGCGACGCCTTTCGATGTGCTTATTTCGCCGAGGTTGTCTCATCATCTTTACTAATAATAATAGTGAGGTGTTACGACGACGTTCATATGCTGTTCGATTGATCTCTTTGGTCGTCGACGGCGTTGATGAGTTAGTATTATTTGAATAAGAGGTGTCATGTGTACTTACATTTCGTTGAATAATGCGGTCATATTGTATTTTGCAGGCGTGTTTTGAATAAGATATATTATGTTTGAACAATTGCAATGTTTACTCCTATATAGTTCTAGCATTAGCAATGCATCACCACTGATTTGGACACATAAAAGATATGATTCGAGGTAGGACGACAAGTCCAAGTTAAATAGTTGATCTGTCCAAAATTATGAAGATATTGAAGAAGAATTAAATCAATGCCGTTACAAGACCATCGGTAAAAGTAAAATGATGAATTTATGTAAACTATATTGTTGAACAAGCTATTATTTAAATAGAAAATCAATGTTGTTAGCTACTCCCTCTCTGTCCCAACAACTTTATCACATAAGTTGCTATGCACGTAAATTAAGGTAGCATTATTATTATAATATAGTACAATGTGATTAGATATAAACAACTTGCTTAAATTTATAACTTTTTCATAATTATTCCCACCATTTACTTTTCACTCCAATTACATTTAAAATGATGTTTAATTTTTTATCCAAAAAGGAAAGGTGATAAAATTATTGGGACACCCGGAATGGAAAAATGTGATAAAATTAACGGGACGGAGGGAGTACTTTCTTTTTATATATATTTGTCGCGTGGTTTTTTTTTTTTTGTTTGCTTGAATATAAATTAACAGTTTTGTAACGTAATTGGTGCTCTAATGTGGCTTTTTAATTGAAATATGGTTATTTAAACCCAAATTCAATAAAATAGGGTTGAAGGAAAAGAAATTAATAAAATAGGGTGAATCAAAGCTATTAGGCGCGTCGTCGGGTCTACTAGCCGCGACGCTGGCGTGGCAAACGTGGAGCGGGCTGAAAGCGGGCTTTAACGTGGGCTGATTTTAAAAAAAAATCGATCGGGCCGACAATCGGTGCTACGACGTGTTGAATAAACCCGCGCCGCGCTCTTCTTCTTCCTCATTTCTCATCCGATTTTCTCCTCGATTCCGGCCACCCACCACCGGCGACCTGAAACCGCGACCCACCGTGACCTAATCCTCCTCGCTCTTCTTCGTCGATTAAGCTTCGTTTGGGTATGAATCTCCTAATTTCTTTAAATCTTGATTTTGATAGTTTCGTTAAATTTCGTCGAATCCGTGAGTTTAAATTCGTGTTATGTTGTAATATGTGCATTAGATATTGTGGGTTCCTTTTTAGATTGATATAACACGTTAATTTTGGATAATTGATCCGATTTAGGAATTTTCACTAATTTCGAAACCTTATTTTGAAATTAGGGTTTTTAGCTTGACTGATTCGATTTTTCGATACCTGATTTTGCGGCGATATTGACTTGTAAATGTTGAATTTAGGATGGATACATACAAATATTACGGTCCGATAGATCGCTCCCTGTGATATTCCAGGATAGTCATCATTGTAACGATGTATTATCCAATTCTGATGGTGCCCTCGACACGCCTTTGACCGTTAGGGGTTTGGAGAGTGCCGTGTGGGGTAAGCTTCAACGACCGGTGCGGTTGCACGGTCGTATTTTGGAGAAATTAGATACAATGTCATTCTACAGCGTCTATAGTTGTGGATCTCAAAGTTAGATCCACACATGATCACGGCTCTCGTAGAGAGGTGGAGGAAGGAGACGCACACGTTCCACTTACCTGTGGGTGAGACGACCGTACTTGAGGACGTTGGTGTGCTGTGGGGACTCCCTGACGATGGTCAGTCAGTCAGTGGTGTGATCCACAGCGGGACGCAGGATCAGTGGATCGATTACTTGTAGGAGCGACTGGGTACAGACCTGCTGTGGGTGCGTACAGCGGGACGAAAGTGTCGTTGAGGAAGTTTGCAGACTGGCTAGAACCCAACGATATCGATGATGACAGCCCAGATTTTGAGGTCGATCAGCGCGCACGTGAATATGCGATGTTGCTCATGGGCTCGGTGATGTTTCCCGACTCCAGCAGGAGCTCGACGTCCATGACTTTTCTCCCGCTGCTCGAAGACATAGACGCCGTGCACACTTACAGTTGGGGCAGTGCCGTTCTGGCTTTCTTGTACAGAGAGCTATGTACTTCGTGCCAGCGTCAGAAGATGAACATCGGTGGAGCTCTGCTGTTGCTTCAGGTGCGTTCTTTTGTGTAATTGAATTTTCTTGAGGTGTATAGATACTAATTTAAATTTTGTGTAGGTATGGGCATGGATTCGTATATTACCTGTGCAGTCCGTTATTATCCGTCCTCGAGTGCGGATGATGCCCACTGTCGAAGATGGAATTCAGTTGCCCATGCCGCCACATGCTGCGAGGTAGTAAGACGATGTTTATTAATTATGCGTACTGCTAGAATATTTTTATTATAATATTTAATATATTTAATTTATTTTTCTTAAAATATTTAATATATTTTAATATCTTTTTCTTAAAATATTTAATATTTTCTTCTTAAAATATTATATATATTTAATAGATTTTTCTTAAAATATTTTCATATATTTTATATAAACTCTTAAAATATTTAAAGTATTTTAATATATTTTTTCTTAAAATATTTAATATTTTTTCATTTCAGGCGGAATGCGCTTTTCGATAATACGACATCGTCGCCTTCGAATTTGCGTGCGATTTGGGAGTCGCTCGATAGCATGTCGATGGAGCATTTTGTTTGGGCACCCTACGACGATGGGGTACCAGAGATTATGGCATTAAGAGCCGACTCTTGATAGAATAATAATTTGCACCGTAAACATGTTTTATCAGATGTTAATTATCCGAATTTGCTCGAGTATTTTGCACTTACGCGCATATTTCTTGATTTACAGATATCCGAGGATAATGGTTCGGAAATGATTTTTGGACAGGTTAATAATTATAATGCGATGTTTTACAAACTATGGTCCAATATCAGCCCATTCTATCCATTGGATCTGTAACCCAACCAAGAGGAAAATCTACAAGCACCTTTTGAAGATGGGTAATTATCATATATATGTGGGGACCTTCAAGGGCAACTCATGATCAATTTCCACGATGCTTCCTCACTTTATCAAGTAGGGAATATGATTACCAATGAATTGACGTGGCTTATGAAGATTGGAGAGATAAACTCAAGCAAGAAAAAAATCGAAATACACAAGCATGCCCAAGACCCATACCAGACAAAAAGAAATTAAGAGAAGACAGCGAAGGTTTTCAAAGCCGACAAAAGAAATAAAGGGATCACTTTATACTGGGAGACTTCCAATTTCAAAGGTTTAAACAGAGAACGGGATTTCAGCTCCCATGTTTCGAATGTGAAAGAAAAAAAGATCTTAAACACGTCTATGAAAAGTAGGATCTGCTGTCATTCATATGTGGGAAGACACACCTATTTATACGGTGAAACCAAGCATCAAGAGGAGACGGAGGGGTCTGTTAGAGATTAGTACTTTCATCCTCATAGTTTTATTTCACTTTATATTAAGAGGGTGTTTGAGAGTTGAGCGACAAAGGACGAAATAAAATAGAGAACAGTGATCGAGTGTGAGGGAGGATAGATGATGTGAGAGAGCAAAAATTGAGGAGAGAGCAGGGAGTGTCTAGGAGATCGATTTCCTCTTTTCATTTTAAGAACTATTTTCGTTTTCTGTAGTTGCTGCAAGGTTTGTTTCTTTCGTTACCTTCAATGTTAAAGCTTTCTTTTCCTAGTAATGATTCTCTAATCACGGTAAGAATGATTCATACCTTTTGGGTGCTAATTCTCTGAGGACTAAGCCACTTGTGGTTTGAGGTAAGGCTTTGTGTGGAAAGAGATAGGTTGCATACCGTGATTAATTTTATTATTAGTTTTCCATCATCAATATAAATATTAATTTTATATGCATTTTGATTAATATGTTTAGCGGCTAAATTTTATAGTTGAAGGATTATTCGAAGCCTAGTCTGTTGAAACTGAGAGATTAAACGAGCCTCTTTTGTAAGCGTGAGTATTCGTTTACCTTCGAATTAATTAAAAATCGATTGCGTGGGTTAAGTAAGTACTGGCCAATATTTACGAGACCTAGGTAAATCAATAGGCAATTAAAACAACAAATTCGTAATTGTTTGTTAGTTTTAATAAGTAGCAAATAATATTAAACTGCTCTACTTTCCGTAAGTGTAAGTTATATTATAAGGTTAAACGATTTGATTTTAATAAACCGGCGTCCGAGTTTATTAGTCAATAATCGGGTCTTTTTCGTAATTAACGCCGTCGGAATCTTAAATCTTGCAGGGCGTCCCGGAGATTATTTTTTCGATTAGGGAAGTAATTATAGAGCGTCTCTTAATTACCGAGAAAGTAAGAAAGATTGGTTATTAGGCGTTCGTCGATAACTATAACCGATTATGCTTGCGCCAACATAATATTTTATTAAATCGATGATCAGTTAAATCACTCTAGGTGGACAATAATTCCTTCGACTATTATTTTATTATCGTTAGTCTCGATATTTTTATTTCTCGTTATTGCGTTAAAAACATTATCATCAAAACCCTCCCTTAATATCATTATTATAATTATTAATATTATTATTATAATTAGTGATCGAGTTTGAAATTAGAAATAAATCAATCATTTTCCCTGTGGAGGCGATCCCTACTTTCGCTATACTAGTATTTAGTGAATAAGGTGATTAATATTATTTTTGGCCGTTTTCGACGCGACCAAATTTTGGCGCCGTTGCCGGGGAAGGTGGTGTCTAATTGGTTTATTTCTACTTTTAATTCGATTATCATTATTATTATTTTTCAAGCTTATGCCCCGTTCTTCTCGTACTGGTATTCTAATCTTTGATCCAGAGATAGAGAAGACTGCACGAGCAAATCAGAAGGCAAAGAGAGAAAAGGACAAATTGAAAATCTCAAAATCCGACGCCACGTCAGACGAGGAATTTTCAGCGATATGGAAAATGAACAGCAACAACAACCAGTCCGCCTGACCTTGAGGGATATGGCTACTCCAGATGTTCACCAGCAACCACTTTGCATTGAATTTCCAATTCCTCAAACACCTTTTGAATTAAAATCTGGTTTAATTCATTTACTTCCTACTTTTCATGGTAACGCAGGTGAGGATCCACACAAACACTTGAAGGAGTTCCACATGGTTTGCTCAACCATGAAGCCTAGTGGCGTAAGCGAAGACCAAATCAGTCTTCGTGCTTTTCCTTTCTCACTGGCCGATCTTGCGAAAGATTGGTTGTACTATTTGCCCTCTGGCTCTATAAATACATGGGCTGAGCTAAAGAAGCATTTCCTCGAAAAATTCTTTCCCGCGTCTCGTGCCGGAAACATTCGAAAAGAAATATATGGGATTCGACAGTTTACCGGAGAAACTTTACACGAAAACTGGGAGAGATTCAAGCGATTATGTGCAAGCTGCCCATACCACCAAATTTCAGAATTAGCACTTATCCAATATTTCTACGAAGGGCTATTACCAATGGAACGAAACATGATCGACGCAGCAAGTGGTGGAGCATTAGTTGATAAAACGGCGGAAGAAGCTCGTCGCTTAATTTCAAGCATGGCTACAAATGCGCAACAATTTGGAACACGTCAAGACGTAGGTCAACAACGGGCTAGCGGGGTAAGTACATCTTTTGAGCAAAAATTAGATTCTCTAACTTCGCTTGTGGAGAAACTTGTTTCAGGAAAAACTCATCAAGTGAAAACTTGTGGTATTTGTACGCATACCGGACATTCAACGGAGAGTTGTCCCTCACATCAATTTGACACTAGTGAGCAAGCAAATGCAGTTGGAGGATTTGCAGGACCATCTCAAAAACGTTATGATCCATTCTCAAGCCATTACAACCCCGGATGGAGAGACCATCCAAATCTGAGCTATGGGAATCGGCCACCAGGTTTCATGCAACAACCTCCACCGCCAATTCCTCATCAACAAGCTACACTTTCAAAACCAGGTATGTGTTTAGAGGATATCGTTATGAATTTAGCCAATAGCACTACTACTTTTCAACAGGAGACACGATCAAGGATACATGAAACACGCGCTAGCGTACAAAACTTAGAAAGGCAAATGTCCCAAATGACGGCACAAATGAGTCAAATGCAGAACGAGAAAGGAAAATTACCAGCCCAAGTCGAGATCAATCGAAGAGAGAATGTTAGTGTTATGACTCTTCGAAACGGGAACGAGATCGGTCAGCCTAATGATGACGAAGCTCCCACAAAACTATCAAGTGGAGATAAGACTAAAGATAATGGAAGGAAGTTAAGTAATGATTCTGTTTTTAATAAACCTAATATTGTAATTCCTCCACCTTTTCCTGGAAGGTTAGCTAAAGCAAACAAAGAAGAAGAAGAAAAGAGCATAATGGAGACTTTCAGCAAAGTCGAAATCAACATCCCACTCTTAGAAGCTATCAAGCAGATTCCACGCTATGCAAAGTTTTTGAAAGAAATGTGTTCGAACAAAAGAAAACATAAGACCGAAGGCAAAATCCTTGTAAGTGATAATGTTTCCGCTGCTCTTCAAAGAAAATTACCTCAAAAATGCAAGGACCCAGGTATGTTTGCTATCTCGGTTACTATAGGAACAAGAAAAATAAATAATGCCATGTTAGATTTAGGAGCATCAATAAATGTTATGCCATTATCTTTTATTCAATGAGATGAGTATGGGACCGCTTAAGAACACAGATATATGCATTCAATTAGCAAATTGGTCATTATTTATCCCGAAGGATTAGTTGAAGATGTTCTTGTTAAATGTGGTGAATTTATTTTTCCCGCTGATTTCTGCATTGTCGACATGGGTGATGAACATGCGCCTGAATCTGCTATTATATTATTAGGTCGGTCATTCATGAAAACTGCTAAGACTAAGATAGACGTTGATTCGGGAACACTTTGTGGCGACCCTACTTTTCTAATTACGATTAGTGGCGGATTTTCGCAACGTAAGTCGCGGAAGACCCGTCTAATAAAAACTTTTTCCTAAAATATAATATAATATTATTTTACATAGTAATATCTGTACAACGGGCGTAGCCCCAAAAAGTCAAAAAAACAAAAACCCCTATTATCGCTCCACAGGTCTTCATCCATGTACCGCCCTGCCCTCAAAAGTCCGTGGAGCACCGCCACCAGCCGCCTCAGTCTTGACGCGCGTCGGCGTCAGACTCGGTACCTACAACACGTAAACACTGAGCGATTTGCCCAGTAGGTGAATAAAATGAATGTATGCACGTGGGCGCTCATTCCCAATCCCAATATCTCACATGTAATGTTCACTCTTTCTTTTCCACATTCCTAACTCAAATCACAAAACACAGGGCCCTAGGTCAGACTCGACACCTCGCGCGCCTATAACATAACGGAAGCTTACACTAGTAGCGTTTTGACGTTCACGCAACTGCCCTACTAGGTCGCTCTTCCGTAAGCGGTAGCCTACGCCGACAGCGTTTTGACGTTCACGCAACTGCCCTGTCAGGTCGCTCCTTCCGCTACAAATACAATCACGACGGTTTTGCACCTCGGGACGTTCACGCCCGAGTAGACAGATCGATCACGCCTGTCTGCCGTCAGGTGTCATACGAGTACCAACCTCGACTCCTCAACGAGTCAACAACAAAAATCACAAACATCTCATTCTACCCCGCTCGACGATATCTCAAGTCAACCGTCTCAATACGGTGTAAATATCTCACCCCAATGATATGATATGCATATGTCATGCATATAAACGTGATAACGGATAAAACATATTTTCATGTAAGACGTACGAGAAATAGGTAAAGCACATAAATCACGTAAATCACATAATCGCATGAAAACACATAATTTGTGTTTACGTATTGTAGATGGATAATCCACCTACCTGTCCTCCTGCTAGCGTTAAATAAAAGGTCTGACGTAGTCTCTATATATCGACCCTCTGAACAAATAAATATTATCATATCAGTATATTTGCTAAACTGTATAAGTTTTTAAGTTCCCAAATTCTAATTATAGACAACCCTAAAATTTATGAAAACTTAAAAAAATAATGATATTTCTAAAAATAAATAAACCCTAGATACAGCGACAATTCTAGAATATCGAAACTTTATTAATTAAAACACAATGTCGAAATCTCACAAATGTCGACATCTTATCCCTCAAAATGTCGAGACATAAAAATGTCGAGATCTATTCCTGCCAAAATGTCGAATACAAATGTCGAGCTATTTGCTATTACTTCTCAAGACTTAATAAAAGTCGAGACCTTCTAACTATAAATGTCGAGCTATCTAATAAAATGTCGAGCTCTTTTATACAACAAATGTCGAGATCCTTCATATATAAGCTTGTCGAGACCTATATGAAGATGTCGAATGTTCCTGAAAAAGTCGAACTCTCATTGAATCACCTAAACTTTATAATAATAAATTATTCGTTGGGAGGAGTTTATTAGTGGGGTTAAATGTCGAAGAGGTTCATAGAAGATGTCGAGACCTTAACAAAATGTCGAGATCTCTTATAGTTAAGAAAGAACAAATATCGAAATCATTACTTCTTGAAAATATCGAAACATTTGTAAAATGTCGAGACATCTAAAAACAAATATAAATGTCGAGATTCCCAACCACATTAATATCCTAAAAATATCGAGACCCTAAAGAAGTCGAGACCCCTTGAAATGTCGAGACCAATTAAATGTCGAGATTTCTGTCTGTATACTCAACCTCGAACTTCTAACAAAATGTCGATATATTACTATGTAAATTTGTCGAAGTCTTATAACATTCATCTCGACATCTATCTATTTACTATCTCGACATCTAATCCTCGTGAAGCACCTATTGAAATTCATCCCACCCTTAATATTTCATGTACAAGAGTCACTAGCACTCCTAGTTATACAAACCCACATGCTCAGTACTGTGCTTTTAGGGTTTTCTACCCATGATAAATTTCGAAGTCTTACGATAGGGTCACTTAAATTTTGCAAGTAGTATATTCCGAAATTAATTTCCTTAAAACTTAAGTTATCTTCGAGATCATTAAAATTTATCTAACCTTAATTCGAGTTAATCCAAGCCAATTCCTTCGAAAATCAGTCAAGTCCCTCGAAAATCATAAATATGTAAAAAATCAAAATTTATATTTTTATTCTACTATGATACCTTCGAAATCCATGATATCTCCCGAAAATAGTACTGCCTAAAATTAATAAGTCCACCAAGATTACCATGTGTTCAAGATTCATCAAGGTCTAAACGTTAGTACCTAAGGACTCATGAACACAAATCGAAATTCTAGGGTTTCCTAATCATGGTAAATTTCGAAAGCTCCTACTGTTAAGCATGAAATCAGTTAGAGACATATAACATCGAAACTTTTATTAATTATACTAAGCATAAAAGATATACCTTACTTCCTATTTCGTGATTAAATTTCGTTGGTGATGAGCTTGCCAAGATTTTCTCTATTCTTCGTTGATTATGACCTTATTTAGACTTTTCTCTCTTCTTTTTCTTTAGCTCAAATGTTCTTCCTTTCCCTTTTTACGTTCATTCCTCTACTAGCCTACTAATGATTACTATTAGGCTTGATAGTACCAAGGTGATAAGTCTCTTACGTAAAAACCCCTTGAGCTAAGTAATCCATTCTTTTCTTTTAATTGATACATTCGATCCTCTTCATTTGGGCCTATGCAAAACTATTTGGGCTGATTTTTAAGTTGAGTTTGGGATAAAAATTCCTTTACTTGGTCCATTCGAATATTACCTTCATGGAATTGATTGTCAAAATACTAATTACGTTCTAATTCCCGTATTAAAATTTACGGGTATTACATCCTCCTCCCCTTAAAGAAATTTCGTCCCCGAAATTACGCCAACTGGAATAACTCGGGATAACGAACTCTCATATCATCCTCATGTTCCCAAGTGGCTTCCTCAACTGATTGATTTCGCCACAACACCTTAACTAACGGAATATTCTTATTCCGTAGTCGTTTCAACTCGTACATCAAAATCTCTACAGGCCTCTCTTCGTAACTCAAGTCGGGCTTGAGCTGTTGATAAAGAAGCTCATTCTGAATAACATGGTTCGGGTCCGCGACGTATTTTCGTAATGTCGATACGTGAAATACGTCGTGAACTTGCGATAGTGAGGCCGGTAACTCTAGTTGGTACGCGACTTCGCCAACTTGTCTGATAATTCTAAACGGGCCTATGTATCTGGGGCTCAGCTTGCCCTTTCGTCCGAAGCGTTTTACTCCTTTCATCGGTGAGATTTTTAGGAACACTTGGTCATCTTCTACAAATTCCAATGGTCGTCGTCGATGATCTGCGTAGCTCTTCTGACGACTCTGTGCGGTTCGCATCCTTTCCCGAATCTTCGTCACAGCTTCTGTCATTTCTCGGATCATATCAGGTCCTAACAATGTTCGCTCACCGATTTCGTCCCAATGGACTGGGGATCGGCATTTGCGCCCGTATAACGCCTCGTATGGCGCCATTCCGATTGTAGCGTGGAAACTGTTGTTGTATGAAAATTCTATGAGTGGCAAGTACTTACTCCAGTTTCCTTTGAAATCGAGCACACATGCCCGTAGCATATCCTCGAGAGTCTGAATCGTTCGTTCAGACTGCCCATCGGTCTGGGGATGGTAAGCAGTACTGAACGAGAGCTTAGTACCCATTGCTTTCTGCAGGCTCTGCCAAAAGTTTGACAAAAATCTCGAATCTCGATCCGAGACTATAGAAATTGGAATTCCATGGAGGCGGATGATTTCCTGAATATACAATTCAGCGTAACGTTCCATGGAAAAAGTGGAACTAATTGGAAGGAAATGAGCCGATTTGGTCAGGCGATCAACGATTACCCAAATAGCATCGTGGCCTTTCGTCGTTTTGGGTAAACCAACGACGAAATCCATCGTGATATGATCCCACTTCCATTCTGGAATGGGTAGAGGCTGTAGGGTTCCACCGGGTCGCTGGTGTTCCGCTTTAATCAATTGGCAAGTCATACATCGGTTCACGAATACAGCGACGTCTTTCTTCATTCCCGGCCACCAGTACGTTATTCGTAAATCTTGATACATCTT
Organism: Craterostigma plantagineum; assembly: GCA_027422505.1. Classification (NCBI taxonomy): domain Eukaryota; kingdom Viridiplantae; phylum Streptophyta; class Magnoliopsida; order Lamiales; family Linderniaceae; genus Craterostigma; species Craterostigma plantagineum. The sequence goes on along the minus strand of JAPQWV010000003.1, from coordinate 24,014,817 downwards.
TGTGGCTCCTGGGTGTACCGAATATGTGGTCGTGTGTGCTTCCTTCATTATCGTTTGTCGCAGCTCTTTATGGTTAGGTATATAAAGACGGTTCTTGTATAGCAAAGCTCCATCCTCTCGGATGTTAAAATCTTCGGGTAGTGCCTCCTTCATTTTTAGGTAGAGTTCGTCTTCTTCTTGTGTCTTCTTGATCTGTTCTAGCAGCGTGGGTTGGAGAGTTAGCGCTGCTAGTCTTGCCTCAACTTCGCCCAAATTCACTACTTCTATTCCAAACTGATGTAACTCTACATTCACCGCCTTTCGACTTAGCGCATCTGCGACTACGTTTGCCTTGCCCGGATGATAGCTGATGACGCAATCGTAGTCCTTGACGAGCTCCAGCCATCTTCGCTGTCGCATATTCAGTTCCTTCTGGGTGAAGAAATACTTCAAACTCTTATGGTCTGTGAAGATCTCACATTTCTCTCCGTAGAGATAATGTCTCCAGATCTTCAGAGCGAAGACCACCGCTGCTAATTCGAGGTCATGGGTTGGGTAGTTCTTTTCGTATTCCTTTAGTTGTCGCGAAGCATAGGCAATCACCTTTCCGTTCTGCATTAGCACGCATCCCAAGCCATTCTTCGATGCATCGCTGTATACTGCAAATCCTCCGGCCCCTGATGGTATTGTCAATATTGGGGCAGAGGTAAGACGTTTCTTCAATTCTTGAAAACTCTGTTCGCATGCTTCGGTCCATTTGAACGGAACGTTCTTCCTCGTTAGATTGGTCAGTGTAGAGGCAATACTGGAGAAGTCCGCTATAAACTTACGGTAATATCCCGCAAGTCCCAGAAAACTTCGGACTTCGGTAGGAGTAGTAGGTCGTGGCCAGTTATTCACAGCTTCGATCTTACTCGGGTCCACAGAGATTCCACTCCCAGAAATAACGTGTCCCAAGAAGGCTACTTGCTCAAGCCAAAATTCACATTTCTTGAATTTGGCGTAGAGCTGTTTCTCTCGCAGGATTCCTAAGACGGTTCGTAGATGGGTTTCGTGTTCGTCTCTTGTCTTAGAATAGATCAAAATATCGTCGATAAAGACGATAACGAACCGATCGAGGTAGTTTTTGAAGACTCGATTCATCAAGTCCATAAAAGCAGCAGGGGCGTTTGTCAGTCCAAAAGGCATGACCAGAAACTCGTAATGGCCGTACCTCGTACTGAATGCGGTTTTAGGAACATCTACCTCCCTGATCTTCAACTGATGGTATCCCGAACAGAGGTCAATTTTCGAGAATACCGTAGCTCCTTGTAGTTGATCGAACAAATCATCGATCCTAGGCAAAGGGTATTTATTCTTGATTGTGATCTTATTCAATTCTCGGTAGTCAATGCATAGTCGCATCGAACCATCCTTCTTTCGTACAAAAAGGACGGGTGCGCCCCACGGCGAAAAACTCGGCTGGATAAATCCCTTAGATAGTAAATCTTCTAACTGTTCCTTCAATTCCTTTAACTCATTTGGTGCTAAACGGTAAGGGGCTTTAGAGATTGGGGCTGACCCTGGCATCAGATCAATCTTGAACTGTATTTCTCGATCAGGGGGTAACCCCGGGAGATCGTCAGGAAATACATCAGTGTATTCGTTGGCTACAGGTACGTCTTTTAGTTCCGGCTGAGGTAAGTCCTCTGCCTTCACCGCATACACGAGATAAGACTCACAACCTGACCTCAAAAGTCGTTGAGCCTTTAGAGCTGATATTCGTGGAATACTATTCTTATCCGTTTTTCCCGAAAAAGTGAATGCTTCTTCCTCGGGCAGTTGGAATTTAACGACCTTCTTGTTGCAATCTATGATGGCTCCATATCTTGAAAGCCAATCCATTCCGAAGATGACATCGTAGTCGTTCATCGGGATTACAATCAGGTCGACACTCAAGTTCCTACCCTCAATATTTACGACGCATCCTCGCAGTACTTGGTTGGTATGCGTCGGATCCCCATGAGGTAGAGTAACTACATAGTTGCATTCAGAGGAGGTAGGGGATATTCCTACCTTCGCCACGTACTTAGCCGACACAAATGAATGTGTGGCTCCAGAATCAATTAGCACAGAAGTGGGCACGTTATAGATAGTTAACGTACCCGTCACAACAGAAGGGTTCACTTCGGCCTCCTCATTGGTAAGCGTGAAAACCCGTGCAGGAACTGGTGGAGGTCGAACCGGTGGTTGGTTTGGGTTTCGGGGTAAAGGTGCATCACAGTTCCTAGCATAATGACCCATTTTCCCGCACCTGAAGCACTGAGGGTTTGGATTTGCTCCGGATCTATAACATACTCCAAAATGGTAGCGGCCGCACTGTCTGCACTGGGACGCAGAATTTGGGAGTCTGCCCGGAATGTTTATGGGTCCCTGATTCAGCATTGGGCGCCAATTTTGTTGACCCTGGCGATTTCCCTGGCCTTTGTTGAAAAATTGACGTTTACGGTCATTCCCTGGTCCTTGTTGACCCTCCTTTCTCTTTTTCGCTTCCAGAGCTTCAGAAATCTGAGACTCCGCTTGCTCCGCTATCATGGCCCGTTCCGCTACTTGGGTAAATTCCATCTGTCGGGCTCCCGAAATACTTAGGTCACGATAAAGTTCAGGTTTGAGGCCTGTAATGAACCTCGTCACCTTCAATAGGTTTGTCGCCACCATGTGAGGAGCAAAACGAGACAGCTCCTCGAACTTACGGATATATTGAGACACGGGCATTCCTCCTTGCCTGAGGTTCATGAATTCTAACATCCGTCGTTCTTGTTCGTGAGCAGTAAAGTATTTGCCGTGGAACAATTCTCTAAATCGTTCCCACGACATTACCACTGGGTCTTCCAAGACCTTCACAGTGTCCCACCAGAAACGGGCATTTCCTCTCAGCATTGAAACAGCGCACAAGACCTTTTCATCTTCAGGTACGCGGCTGTATATAAACATATCTTCGATAGTCCGTAACCAATCTTCAGCTATTGCGGGATCGGTGGCATCCGCAAATGTTGGGGGATCCATCTTTCGAAAGCGTTCCCCGATAATTTCTACACGTGCAGGCTGAGGGGAGGGACGATGTTCAGACGAGCTATGATGATGAAGTAGCTCGTCGATTTGATCTGACTGGCGATTGATATGGTCTGACTGACGTTGAAGCAATTCGGTCAGTCGTAAGATAGTAGAGTCCCTTTCATTCGGAGGGGACTCTGGCTCAGCCCTACGGCTGGATTCAGCCACATGTTCACTACGAGTTCTTGGCATTTTTCAACTACTATCTACAATAATTTACACAAGGCACATATCAGATAACACATAATCACATAATCAAGCATTTAACTTACAGGCCAGGCTGGTTCTCCAGGCTTTTGAGCGGCAGTACATGGACAGTCTGCAGAATCTAAAGCCTACGCTCTGATACCACCTGTGGCGACCCTACTTTTCTAATTACGATTAGTGGCGGATTTTCGCAACGTAAGTCGCGGAAGACCCGTCTAATAAAAACTTTTTCCTAAATATAATATAATATTATTTTACATAGTAATATCTGTACAACGGGCGTAGCCCCAAAAAGTCAAAAAAACAAAAACCCCTATTATCGCTCCACAGGTCTTCATCCATGTACCGCCCTGCCCTCAAAAGTCCGTGGAGCACCGCCACCAGCCGCCTCAGTCTTGACGCGCGTCGGCGTCAGACTCGGTACCTACAACACGTAAACACTGAGCGATTTGCCCAGTAGGTGAATAAAATGAATGTATGCACGTGGGCGCTCATTCCCAATCCCAATATCTCACATGTAATGTTCACTCTTTCTTTTCCACATTCCTAACTCAAATCACAAAAACACAGGGCCCTAGGTCAGACTCGACACCTCGCGCGCCTATAACATAACGGAAGCTTACACTAGTAGCGTTTTGACGTTCACGCAACTGCCCTACTAGGTCGCTCTTCCGTAAGCGGTAGCCTACGCCGACAGCGTTTTGACGTTCACGCAACTGCCCTGTCAGGTCGCTCCTTCCGCTACAAATACAATCACGACGGTTTTGCACCTCGGGACGTTCACGCCCGAGTAGACAGATCGATCACGCCTGTCTGCCGTCAGGTGTCATACGAGTACCAACCTCGACTCCTCAACGAGTCAACAACAAAAAATCACAAACATCTCATTCTACCCCGCTCGACGATATCTCAAGTCAACCGTCTCAATACGGTGTAAATATCTCACCCCAATGATATGATATGCATATGTCATGCATATAAACGTGATAACGGATAAAACATATTTTCATGTAAGACGTACGAGAAATAGGTAAAGCACATAAATCACGTAAATCACATAATCGCATGAAAACACATAATTTGTGTTTACGTATTGTAGATGGATAATCCACCTACCTGTCCTCCTGCTAGCGTTAAATAAAAGGTCTGACGTAGTCTCTATATATCGACCCTCTGAACAAATAAATATTATCATATCAGTATATTTGCTAAACTGTATAAGTTTTTAAGTTCCCAAATTCTAATTATAGACAACCCTAAAATTTATGAAAACTTAAAAAAGTAATGATATTTCTAAAAATAAATAAACCCTAGATACAGCGACAATTCTAGAATATCGAAACTTTATTAATTAAAACACAATGTCGAAATCTCACAAATGTCGACATCTTATCCCTCAAAATGTCGAGACATAAAAATGTCGAGATCTATTCCTGCCAAAATGTCGAATACAAATGTCGAGCTATTTGCTATTACTTCTCAAGACTTAATAAAAGTCGAGACCTTCTAACTATAAATGTCGAGCTATCTAATAAAATGTCGAGCTCTTTTATACAACAAATGTCGAGATCCTTCATATATAAGCTTGTCGAGACCTATATGAAGATGTCGAATTGTTCCTGAAAAAGTCGAACTCTCATTGAATCACCTAAACTTTATAATAATAAATTATTCGTTGGGAGGAGTTTATTAGTGGGGTTAAATGTCGAAGAGGTTCATAGAAGATGTCGAGACCTTAACAAAATGTCGAGATCTCTTATAGTTAAGAAAGAACAAATATCGAAATCATTACTTCTTGAAAATATCGAAACATTTGTAAAATATCGAGACATCTAAAAACAAATATAAATGTCGAGATTCCCAACCACATTAATATCCTAAAAATATCGAGACCCTAAAGAAGTCGAGACCCCTTGAAATGTCGAGACCAATTAAATGTCGAGATTTCTGTCTGTATACTCAACCTCGAACTTCTAACAAAATGTCGATATATTACTATGTAAATTTGTCGAAGTCTTATAACATTCATCTCGACATCTATCTATTTACTATCTCGACATCTAATCCTCGTGAAGCACCTATTGAAATTCATCCCACCCTTAATATTTCATGTACAAGAGTCACTAGCACTCCTAGTTATACAAACCCACATGCTCAGTACTGTGCTTTTAGGGTTTTCTACCCATGATAAATTTCGAAGTCTTACGATAGGGTCACTTAAATTTTGCAAGTAGTATATTCCGAAATTAATTTCCTTAAAACTTAAGTTATCTTCGAGATCATTAAAATTTATCTAACCTTAATTCGAGTTAATCCAAGCCAATTCCTTCGAAAATCAGTCAAGTCCCTCGAAAATCATAAATATGTAAAAAATCAAAATTTATATTTTTATTCTACTATGATACCTTCGAAATCCATGATATCTCCCGAAAATAGTACTGCCTAAAATTAATAAGTCCACCAAGATTACCATGTGTTCAAGATTCATCAAGGTCTAAACGTTAGTACCTAAGGACTCATGAACACAAATCGAAATTCTAGGGTTTCCTAATCATGGTAAATTTCGAAAGCTCCTACTGTTAAGCATGAAATCAGTTAGAGACATATAACATCGAAACTTTTATTAATTATACTAAGCATAAAAGATATACCTTACTTCCTATTTCGTGATTAAATTTCGTTGGTGATGAGCTTGCCAAGATTTTCTCTATTATTCGTTGATTATGACCTTATTTAGACTTTTCTCTCTTCTTTTTCTTTAGCTCAAATGTTCTTCCTTTCCCTTTTTACGTTCATTCCTCTACTAGCCTACTAATGATTACTATTAGGCTTGATAGTACCAAGGTGATAAGTCTCTTACGTAAAAACCCCTTGAGCTAAGTAATCCATTCTTTTCTTTTAATTGATACATTCGATCCTCTTCATTTGGGCCTATGCAAAACTATTTGGGCTGATTTTTAAGTTGAGTTTGGGATAAAAATTCCTTTACTTGGTCCATTCGAATATTACCTTCATGGAATTGATTGTCAAAATACTAATTACGTTCTAATTCCCGTATTAAAATTTACGGGTATTACACACTTACTTTCGAATTTGATGGAGAAAAACTTACTATGAATGTCTTTGATGCTATGAAATTTCCCGATGAGCTCGAATATGTTAGTATGATTGACACCCTTGTTCGAGAAGATCTTGAGCGTAATTTATCTAACGACGCAGTCGATTTTGTGATTAAGAATAGCAAAGCAGGATCGGATCTACACTTAGAAGTGGATGAAGACATTAAAAATGCGCTCATGTCACTAGACGCGTTACCTGAATTCCACCACAAATCAGGTAAGTATGCCTTGTCTTTACCTATATCTAATGAGAAAATTGTCCCTTCTATTGAACAGGCACCTAAGTTGGATTGAAGGATCTGCCAAAACACCTCAAGTACTGCTATTTAGGAGATGAAGAAACGTTGCCGGTCATTATTGCAAATGACTTAACTGCCATCCAGGAAGAAAAATTATTGCGTGTTTTAAAGGAGTACAAAAGTGCGATAGGATGGACTTTGGCCGACATCAAAGGAATAAGTCCCTCTATTTGCATGCACAGGATTCTACTTGAACCGGACTCAAAACCGATACGAGAAGCACAACGCAAACTCAATCCGGACATGAAAGAGGTAGTTATGAAAGAAATTCTTAAATTGTTAGACATGGGAATTATATTTCCAATATCAGACAGTCAATGGGTAAGTCCAGTTCATGTTGTTCCTAAGAAATTTGGTTTCTCACTTGTGAAAAATGATAAGAATGAATTGGTACCAATGAGATTACAGACGGGTTGGCGAATGTGCATTGATTTTCGTAAGTTAAATGCGGCTACCCGAGAGGATCATTTTCCGCTACCCTTCATTGATCAAATGTTAGAGAGACTGGCAGGTAAGTCTTTCTTTTGCTTCCTCGATGGTTTTTCTGGATATTATCAAATTGTTTTGGCACCCGAGGACTAAGAGAAAACCACTTTTACATGTCCCTTTGGTACGTTTGCATATCGTCGCATGCCTTTTGGTTTATGTAATGCTCCTGGTACATTTCAGCGATGCATGATGAGTATATTTTCTGATTTGATCGAAACATGCATTGAAATATTTATGGATGACTTTACTGTCTATGGAGATTCATTTGATCATTGCCTTGATAATCTAGTTGAAGTTCTTAAACGCTGCATCGATAAAAATCTTGTACTTAACTACGAAAAATGTCACTTTATGGTTAAAGAAGGAATAGTTCTAGGACATGTAGTTTCGTCAAGGGGAATTGAAGTAGACAAGGCTAAGGTCGATTTGATCTCTAATTTGCCCTACCCCACTAATGTTCGAGAAATTCGAAGCTTTCTTGGTCATGCAGGTTTTTACAGGAGATTTATTAAGGATTTCTCAAAAATCGCTCAACCGATGTCAAGACTACTTCAGAATGACGTACCGTTCAATTTCGGAAACGAGTGCAAAGAGGCATTTAACAAGTTAAAGCTATTGCTCACTACCGCACCTATTATTCAACCTCCAAATTGGGAGCTACCGTTCGAGCTTATGTGCGATGCAAGCAAATACGCCGTCGGAGCTGTGCTTGGACAGAAGGATGGAAAAAAGAGTCATGTCATCTACTATGCTTCAAACACGCTCGACTCGGCACAATGCAACTACACCACAACTGAAAAAGAGCTTTTATCTATTGTTTTCGCTTTTGATAAGTTTAGATCTTATTTATTGGGATATAAAGTTATTGTTTATTCTGACCATGCAGCTCTTAAATATCTACTGTCGAAGAAGGAGTCTAAACCACGCCTGATTCGATGGATCCTTTTGCTTCAAGAGTTTGATTGGGAGATCAAAGATCGAAAAGGCGTTGACAACTCCGTTGCGGACCACTTGAGCCGTCTGATTCGTGATGAAGAGCCACTACCAATTTCTGAAACATTTCCAGATGAGCAACTATTTCGCCTTCAAGGTAAGGAATATCACGAACCTTGGTTTGCCGATATAGTGAATTATTTGGTAAGTGGTTTACTGCCTTCACATTTGAGCTCGTCAAGGAAAAATAAAATTAAAAGCGACGCTAAATATTATATGTGGGATGAGCCATACTTGTGGAAAATTGGTTCGGATCAAATCATTCGTAGGTGCATTGCAAATGATGAAATTAATAATATACTGACTCATTGTCATACATATGCATGTGGAGGACACTTTGGACCTAAACGAACAGCTAGAAAAGTTTTAGACTGTGGATTTTATTGGGAAACTATTTTCAAAGATGCTTATTTATTTTGCAAGAGTTGTCCTAATTGTCAAAGAACAGGTACAATCTCTTTTAGAGATGAAATTCCACAAAACCCTATTTTAATTTGTGAAATTTTTGATGTATGGGGAATGGATTTTATGGACCTTTTCGAAGCTCGTTTCGTTTTCTTTATATATTACTTGCCGTTGATTATGTCTCGAAGTGGGTGGAAGCAAAGGCTACCCGAACTAACGATTGTAAAGTTGTTGTAGGATTTCTTAAAACAAATATCTTTAGTAGGTTCGGCGTTCCTCGCGCAATTATAAGCGACCAAGGCACGCACTTTTGCAATCGTACGGTGGAAGCACTCATGCGCAAATACGGTGTACATCATCGACTGGCTACTACTTATCACCCACAATCAAACGGACAGGCTGAAGTTTCAAATAAGGAGGTCAAGAATATTTTGGAGAAAACCGTAAACCCGAATCGTAAGGATTGGAGCTTGCGATTAGACGATGCACTTTGGGCGTACCGTACTGCTTTTAAAACACCAATCGGAATGTCGCCGTATCGCCTGGTTTTCGGTAAGATGTGTCACTTACCTGTTGAAATTGAACATCTTGCTTTTTGGGCAGTGAAACAGTGTAACATGGAGGCCACAAAAGCTGGCGAGGAACGGAAATTTCAGCTACAGGAACTTGAAGAAATTCGCCTGCGAGAATGTACAAGGAACGCACCAAGCATTTCCACGACAAACTCCTGCATAAAAAAGATTTCATGGTAGGACAAAAAGTTCTCCTTTACAATTCGAGGTTAAAATTCATGCCAGGTAAACTCAAATCTCGCTGGATGGGACCGTACGTTGTTAAAAATATTTTTCCAAATGGCGTTATCGAAATTGAGAGCATGTCTTCAGATAAATGTTTCAAGGTTAACGGTCATAGGCTTAAACCTTATTTTGAGAATAATTTTTTGGCTTGCTTTGAAGAGATCAAGCTGAGCCGACCCATTTATGAATGAATTGGAAGAACGAAGACAACGTCTAGCCAAAGACGTTAAAGAAAAGCGCTCATTGGAAGGCAACCCAATATTATCCTATTTTATTTTTATTATTGCAATCTTTTTTATCTACCTTTGTTTTCAATGATAATTAAGCAGGCTTGATTCTCTGCTACTCCGCTACCAGAGATGCACCAGGCTCGGATAACAAATATCACCTCGCTCAAAATTTCTCTACTACTCCATCACTGTCAGGGAAGTTTTATTTTCATTATCACTTTTATTGCTTCCTTCACATAGACTCTTAATTATTAAAATGAAAATTAGGGTGGGAATCTTTAGATTTTAGCTTACTATTTTCATTAGAATTCTACATTTAGGACAATGCAGAGTTTAGGTGTGGGGGAGATTTTCTTGATAGTTGATGAGAATAATTTTTGTCTAGAGCAAACCGATATGCATTTACTTGAACAAGAGAGAAACAATTAGGAATAGCGATTTGGTATTGGATGATTATTTTCATTTTTTCTTCAATTGATTTGAAGAATGAATGTGCAAGAGTCGACACAAAGCCTACTTAAATATGCGAGGTTCGAGTTTAAAAAAAATGCTATCTTGATATTCGATTTCCTTTCATGAGTGAGTCACATATGTTTCGATTATTCTAGAACTTACTTTATTATACATGTTGATATCATTGGCAATTTTTCGTGTGCAAAAGTGATTAAGGCACTTAGGGTTAAGCCATTGGCCTCGCACTGACCCTACCTTCAATATTATCCGCTTAGTGAGCCAACTTGAGCCTGAGCCTTATTTTTCTTGTTGAAATTAAGCCACTATATTTACCCATATATATCCTTTTGGCTTTCTTTTTCAACCCGTTATCGGATTAGATGAATTAGTAATTGCGAAGGTTCCACGACCTAAAGATTGATTAGCTTGAGAAACTTCTAGATACTTGTTATTAGTATTCCTATAGTTATAGTTAAAAAAAAGCAAGAAAGAAAAAGAAATTCAGAAAGGTTTACCCAAAAAGAAAGGGGGTCGAAAAAAAAAAGAGAAAGAAAAAGCGCAAAAAAGAAAAAAATATATATATAGTCGGAAAAAAAAGAGATTGAGAAAAAAAAAGTCATAGAAAAAAAAAATAATATATGCGGCGCTAGTTTGTTTTATCTGTATTAAGAAGTAGTCGTACGATGGTAGTGGAACTTAGCGATTATTATTCATTTGGTTCGACAATTTTTAGCCTACTTTTCCAAAATATTCTACCTAAATCCCTAGCCCCATTACAACCCAAATAAAGACCTTTTGATTTGTACACTTAAGTCGCTATGTGAACGCAATGTGATATGTTAGCAAGCTTATGGTAATATCGTTTCATAGTATTGATTTGAGCGTATACACATATTTCCATAAATACTTTGAGCGCATTGAGAGAATCCGTGTGAGAGTTGTTGGCTTTTGTGTGTTCAGGCTTTACTGAGATCGTCGAAAACTGATATGATTCTCCTGATGTTGTGAATAATTGCTATCTCTAGGGCGAAGTAATGCATGTCGGAAAACTCTTGATCTGAATATTCACATCTTTAATCTTTAATCTTTAGTAAATGCTTGAGGACAAGCATTGTCTCAGTGTGGGGGAATTTGATAGAATAATAATTTGCACCGTAAACATGTTTTATCAGATGTTATTTATCCGAATTTGCTCGAGTATTTTGCACTTACGCGCGTATTTCTTGATTTACAGATATCCGAGGATAATGGTTCGGAAATGAATTTTTGGACAGGTTAATAATTATAATGCGATGTTTTACAAACTATGGTCCAATATCAGCCCATTTTATCCATTGGATCTGTAACCCAACCAAGAGGAAAATCTACAAGCACCTTTTGAAGATGTGTAATTATCATATATATGTGGGGACCTTCAAGGGCAACTCATGATCAATTTCCACGATGCTTCCTCACTTTATCAAGTCGGGAATATGATTACCAATGAATTGACGTGGCTTATGAAGATTGGAGAGATAGACTCAAGCAAGAAAAAATCGAAATACACAAGCATGCCCAAGACCCATATCAGACAAAAAGAAATTAAGAGAAGACAGCGAAGGTTTTCAAAGCCGACAAAAGAAATAAAGGGATCACTTTATGCTGGGAGACTTCCAATTTCAAGGTTTAAACAGAGAACGGGATTTCAGCTCCCATGTTTCGAATGTGAAAGAAAAAAAGATCTTAAACACGTCTATGAAAAGTAGGATCTGCTGTCATTCATATGTGGGAAGACACACCTATTTATACGGTGAAACCAAGCATCAAGAGGAGACGGAGGGGTCTGTTAGAGATTAGTACTTTCATCCTCATAGTTTTATTTCACTTTATATTAAGAGAGTGTTTGAGAGTTGAGCGACAAAGGACGAAATAAAATAGAGAACAGTGATCGAGTGTGAGGGAGGATAGATGATGTGAGAGAGCAGAGAGTGTCTAGGAGATCGATTTCCTCTTTTCATTTTAAGAACTATTTTCGTTTTCTGTAGTTGCTGCAAGGTTTGTTTCTTTCGTTACCTTCAATGTTAAAGCTTTCTTTTCCTAGTAATGATTCTCTAATCACGGTAAGAATGATTCATACCTTTTGGGTGCTAATTCTCTGAGGACTAAGCCACTTGTGGTTTGAGGTAAGGCTTTGTGTGGAAAGAGATAGGTTGCATACCGTGATTAATTTTATTATTAGTTTTCCATCATCAATATAAATATTAATTTTATATGCATTTTGATTAATATGTTTAGCGGCTAAATTTTATAGTTGAAGGATTATTCGAAGCCTAGTCTGTTGAAACTGAGAGATTAAACGAGCCTCTTTTGTAAGCGTGAGTATTCGTTTACCTTCGAATTAATTAAAAATCGATTGCGTGGGTTAAGTAAGTAGTGGCCAATATTTACGAGACCTAGGTAAATCAATAGGCAATTAAAACAACAAATTCGTAATTGTTTGTTAGTTTTAATAAGTAGCAAATAATATTAAACTGCTCTACTTTCCGTAAGTGTAAGTTATATTATAAGGTTAAACGATTTGATTTTAATAAACCGGCGTCCGAGTTTATTAGTCAATAATCGGGTCTTTTTCGTAATTAACGCCGTCGGAATCTTAAATCTTGCAGGGCGTCCCGGAGATTATTTTTTCGATTAGGGAAGTAATTATAGAGCGTCTCTTAATTACCGAGAAAGTAAGAAAGATTGGTTATTAGGCGTTCGTCGATAACTATAACCGATTATGCTTGCGCCAACATAATATTTTATTAAATCGATGATCAGTTAAATCACTCTAGGTGGACAATAATTCCTTCGACTATTATTTTATTATCGTTAGTCTCGATATTTTTATTTCTCGTTATTGCGTTAAAAACATTATCATCAAAACCCCCCTTAATATCATTATTATAATTATTAATATTATTATTATAATTAGTGATCGAGTTTGAAATTAGAAATAAATCAATCATTTTCCCTGTGGAGGCGATCCCTACTTTCGCTATACTAGTATTTAGTGAATAAGGTGATTAATATTATTTTTGGCCGTTTTCGACGCGACCAAATTTTGGCGCCGTTGCCGGGGAAGGTGGTGTCTAATTGGTTTATTTCTACTTTTAATTCGATTATCATTATTATTATTTTTCAAGCTTATGCCCCGTTCTTCTAGTACTGGTATTCTAATCTTTGATCCAGAGATAGAGAAGACTGCACGAGCAAATCAGAAGGCAAAGAGAGAAAAGGACAAATTGAAAATCTCAAAATCCGACGCCACGTCAGACGAGGAATTTTCATCAAGCGATATGGAAAATGAACAGCAACAACAACCAGTCCGCCTGACCTTGAGGGATATGGCTACTCCAGATGTTCACCAGCAACCACTTTGCATTGAATTTCCAATTCCTCAAACACCTTTTGAATTAAAATCTGGTTTAATTCATTTACTTCCTACTTTTCATGGTAACGCAGGTGAGGATCCACACAAACACTTGAAGGAGTTCCACATGGTTTGCTCAACCATGAAGCCTAGTGGCGTAAGCGAAGACCAAATCAGTCTTCGTGCTTTTCCTTTCTCACTGGCCGATCTTGCGAAAGATTGGTTGTACTATTTGCCCTCTGGCTCTATAAATACATGGGCTGAGCTAAAGAAGCATTTCCTCGAAAAACTCTTTCCCGCGTCTCGTGCCGGAAACATTCGAAAAGAAATATATGGGATTCGACAGTTTACCGGAGAAACTTTACACGAAAACTGGGAGAGATTCAAGCGATTATGTGCAAGCTGCCCATACCACCAAATTTCAGAATTAGCACTTATCCAATATTTCTACGAAGGGCTATTACCAATGGAACGAAACATGATCGACGCAGCAAGTGGTGGAGCATTAGTTGATAAAACGGCGGAAGAAGCTCGTCGCTTAATTTCAAGCATGGCTACAAATGCGCAACAATTTGGAACACGTCAAGACGTAGGTCAACAACGGGCTAGCGGGGTAAGTACATCTTTTGAGCAAAAATTAGATTCTCTAACTTCGCTTGTGGAGAAACTTGTTTCAGGAAAAACTCATCAAGTGAAAACTTGTGGTATTTGTACGCATACCGGACATTCAACGGAGAGTTGTCCCTCACATCAATTTGACACTAGTGAGCAAGCAAATGCAGTTGGAGGATTTGCAGGACCATCTCAAAAACCCCGGATGGAGAGACCATCCAAATCTGAGCTATGGGAATCGGCCACCAGGTTTCATGCAACAACCTCCACCGCCAATTCCTCATCAACAAGCTACACTTTCAAAACCAGGTATGTCTTTAGAGGATATCGTTATGAATTTAGCCAATAGCACTGCTACTTTTCAACAGGAGACACGATCAAGGATACATGAAACACGCGCTAGCGTACAAAACTTAGAAAGGCAAATGTCCCAAATGACGGCACAAATGAGTCAAATGCAGAACGAGAAAGGAAAATTACCAGCCATAGTCGAGATCAATCGAAGAGAGAATGTTAGTGTTATGACTCTTCGAAACGGGAAAGAGATCGGTCAGCCTAATGATGACGAAGCTCCCACAAAACTATGGAGATAAGACTAAAGATAATGGAAGGAAGGTAAGTAATGATTCTGTTTTTAATAAACCTAATATTGTAATTCCTCCACCTTTTCCTGGAAGGTTAGCTAAAGCAAACAAAGAAGAAGAAGAAAAGAGCATAATGGAGACTTTCAGCAAAGTCGAAATCAACATCCCACTCTTAGAAGCTATCAAGCAGATTCCACGCTATGCAAAGTTTTTGAAAGAAATGTGTTCGAACAAAAGAAAACATAAGACCGAAGGCAAAATCCTTGTAAGTGATAATGTTTCCGCTGCTCTTCAAAGAAAATTACCTCAAAAATGCAAGGACCCAGGTATGTTTGCTATCTCGGTTACTATAGGAACAAGAAAAATAAATAATGCCATGTTAGATTTAGGAGCATCAATAAATGTTATGCCATTATCTTTTATTCAATGAGATGAGTATGGGACCGCTTAAGAACACAGATATATGCATTCAATTAGCAAATTGGTCAATTATTTATCCCGAAGGATTAGTTGAAGATGTTCTTGTTAAATGTGGTGAATTTATTTTTCCCGCTGATTTCTGCATTGTCGACATGGGTGATGAACATGCGCCTGAATCTGCTATTATATTATTAGGTCGGTCATTCATGAAAACTGCTAAGACTAAGATAGACGTTGATTCGGGAACACTTACTTTCGAATTTGATGGAGAAAAACTTACTATGAATGTCTTTGATGCTATGAAATTTCCCGATGAGCTCGAATATGTTAGTATGATTGACACCCTTGTTCGAGAAGATCTTGAGCGTAATTTATCTAACGACGCAGTCGATTTTGTGATTAAGAATAGCAAAGCAGGATCGGATCTACACTTAGAAGTGGATGAAGACATTAAAAATGCGCTCATGTCACTAGACGCGTTACCTGAATTCCACCACAAATCAGGTAAGTATGCCTTGTCTTTACCTATATCTAATGAGAAAATTGTCCCTTCTATTGAACAAGCACCTAAGTTGGATTGAAGGATCTGCCAAAACACCTCAAGTACTGCTATTTAGGAGATGAAGAAACGTTGCCGGTCATTATTGCAAATGACTTAACTGCCATCCAGGAAGAAAAATTATTGCGTGTTTTAAAGGAGTACAAAAGTGCGATAGGATGAACTTTGGCCGATATCAAAGGAATAAGTCCCTCTATTTGCATGCACAGGATTCTACTTGAACCGGACTCAAAACCGATACGAGAAGCACAACGCAAACTCAATCCGGACATGAAAGAGGTAGTTATGAAAGAAATTCTTAAATTGTTAGACATGGGAATTATATTTCCAATATCAGACAGTCAATGGGTAAGTCCAGTTCATGTTGTTCCTAAGAAATTTGGTTTCTCACTTGTGAAAAATGATAAGAATGAATTGGTACCAATGAGATTACAGACGGGTTGGCGAATGTGCATTGATTTTCGTAAGTTAAATGCGGCTACCCGAGAGGATCATTTTCCGCTACCCTTCATTGATCAAATGTTAGAGAGACTGGCAGGTAAGTCTTTCTTTTGCTTCCTCGATGGTTTTTTCTGGATATTATCAAATTGTTTTGGCACCCGAGGACCAAGAGAAAACCACTTTTACATGTCCCTTTGGTACGTTTGCATATCGTCGCATGCCTTTTGGTTTATGTAATGCTCCTGGTACATTTCAGCGATGCATGATGAGTATATTTTCTGATTTGATCGAAACATGCATTGAAATATTTATGGATGACTTTACTGTCTATGGAGATTCATTTGATCATTGCCTTGATAATCTAGTTGAAGTTCTTAAACGCTGCATCGATAAAAATCTTGTACTTAACTACGAAAAATGTCACTTTATGGTTAAAGAAGGAATAGTTCTAGGACATGTAGTTTCGTCAAGGGGAATTGAAGTAGACAAGGCTAAGGTCGATTTGATCTCTAATTTGCCCTACCCCACTAATGTTCGAGAAATTCGAAGCTTTCTTGGTCATGCAGGTTTTTACAGGAGATTTATTAAGGATTTCTCAAAAATCGCTCAACCGATGTCAAGACTACTTCAGAATGACGTACCGTTCAATTTCGGGAACGAGTGCAAAGAGGCATTTAACAAGTTAAAGCTATTGCTCACTACCGCACCTATTATTCAACCTCCAAATTGGGAGCTACCGTTCGAGCTTATGTGCGATGCAAGCAAATACGCCGTCGGAGCTGTGCTTGGACAGAAGGATGGAAAAAAGAGTCATGTCATCTACTATGCTTCAAAGACGCTCGACTCGGCACAATGCAACTACACCACAACTGAAAAAGAGCTTTTATCTATTGTTTTCGCTTTTGATAAGTTTAGATCTTATTTATTGGGATCTAAAGTTATTGTTTATTCTGACCATGCAGCTCTTAAATATCTACTGTCGAAGAAGGAGTCTAAACCACGCCTGATTCGATGGATCCTTTTGCTTCAAGAGTTTGATTGGGAGATCAAAGATCGAAAAGGCGTTGACAACTCCGTTGCGGACCACTTGAGCCGTCTGATTCGTGATGAAGAGCCACTACCAATTTCTGAAACATTTCCAGATGAGCAACTATTTCGCCTTCAAGGTAAGGAATATCACGAACCTTGGTTTGCCGATATAGTGAATTATTTGGTAAGTGGTTTACTGCCTTCACATTTGAGCTCGTCAAGGAAAAATAAAATTAAAAGCGACGCTAAATATTATATGTGGGATGAGCCATACTTGTGGAAAATTGGTTCGGATCAAATCATTCGTAGGTGCATTGCAAATGATGAAATTAATAATATACTGACTCATTGTCATACATATGCATGTGGAGGACACTTTGGACCTAAACGAACAGCTAGAAAAGTTTTAGACTGTGGATTTTATTGGGAAACTATTTTCAAAGATGCTTATTTATTTTGCAAGAGTTGTCCTAATTGTCAAAGAACAGGTACAATCTCTTTTAGAGATGAAATGCCACAAAACCCTATTTTAATTTGTGAAATTTTTGATGTATGGGGAATGGATTTTATGGACCTTTTCCAAGCTCGTTTCGTTTTCTTTATATATTACTTGCCGTTGATTATGTCTCGAAGTGGGTGGAAGCAAAGGCTACCCGAACTAACGATTCTAAAGTTGTTGTAGGATTTCTTAAAACAAATATCTTTAGTAGGTTCCGCGTTCCTCGCGCAATTATAAGCGACCAAGGCACGCACTTTTGCAATCGTACGGTGGAAGCACTCATGCGCAAATACGGTGTACATCATCGACTGGCTACTACTTATCACCCACAATCAAACGGACAGGCTGAAGTTTCAAATAAGGAGGTCAAGAATATTTTGGAGAAAACCGTAAACCCGAATCGTAAGGATTGGAGCTTGCGATTAGACGATGCACTTTGGGCGTACCGTACTGCTTTTAAAACACCAATCGGAATGTCGCCGTATCGCCTGGTTTTCGGTAAGATGTGTCACTTACCTGTTGAAATTGAACATCTTGCTTTTTGGGCAGTGAAACAGTGTAACATGGAGGCCACAAAAGCTGGCGAGGAACGGAAATTTCAGCTACAGGAACTTGAAGAAATTCGCCTGCGAGAATGTACAAGGAACGCACCAAGCATTTCCACGACAAACTCCTGCATAAAAAAGATTTCATGGTAGGACAAAAAGTTCTCCTTTACAATTCGAGGTTAAAATTCATGCCAGGTAAACTCAAATCTCGCTGGATGGGACCGTACGTTGTTAAAAATATTTTTCCAAATGGCGTTATCGAAATTGAGAGCATGTCTTATGATAAATGCATTTATGAATGAATTGGAAGAACGAAGGTTTCAAGGTTAACGGTCATAGGCTTAAACCTTATTTTGAGAATAATTTTTTGGCTTGCGTTGAAGAGATCAAGCTGAGCCGATCCATTTATGAATGAATTGGAAGAACGAAGACAACGTCTAGCCAAAGACGTTAAAGAAAAGCGCTCATTGGAAGGCAACCCAATATTATCCTATTTTATTTTTATTATTGCAATCTTTTTTATCTACCTTTGTTTTCAATGATAATTAAGCAGGCTTGATTCTCTGCTACTCCGCTACCAGAGATGCACCAGGCTCGGATAACAAATATCACCTCGCTCAAAGTTTCTCTACTACTCCATCACTGTCAGGGAAGTTTTATTTTCATCATCACTTTTATTGCTTCCTTCACATAGACTCTTAATTATTAAAATGAAAATTAGGGTGGGAATCTTTAGATTTTAGCTTACTATTTTCATTAGAATTCTACATTTAGGACAATGCAGAGTTTAGGTGTGGGGGAGATTTTCTTGATAGTTGATGAGAATAATTTTTGTCTAGAGCAAACCGATATGCATTTACTTGAACAAGAGAGAAACAATTAGGAATAGCGATTTGGTATTGGATGATTATTTTCATTTTTTCTTCAATTGATTTGAAGAATGAATGTGCAAGAGTCGACACAAAGCCTACTTAAATATGCGAGGTTCGAGTTAAAAAAAATGCTATCTTGATATTCGATTTCCTTTCATGAGTGAGTCACATATGTTTCGATTATTCTATAACTTGCTTTATTATACATGTTGATATCATTGGCAATTTTTCGTGTGCAAAAGTGATTAAGGCACTTAGGGTTAAGCCATTGGCCTCACACTGACCCTACCTTCAATATTATCCGCTTAGTGAGCCAACTTGAGCCTGAGCCTTATTTTTCTTGTTGAAATTAAGCCACTATATTTACCCATATATATCCTTTTGGCTTTCTTTTTCAACCCGTTATCGGATTAGATGAATTAGTAATTGCGAAGGTTCCACGACCTAGAGATTGATTAGCTTGAGAAGCGTCTAGATACTTGTTAGTATTCCTATAGTTGTAGCTAAAAAAAAAAGCAAGAAAGAAAAAGAAATTCAGAAAGGTTTACCCAAAAAGAAAGGGGGTCGAAAAAAAAAAGAGAAAGAAAAAGCGCAAAAAAGAAAAAAAATATATATAGTCGGAAAAAAAAAGAGATTGAGAAAAAAAAACGTCATAGAAAAAAAAAATAATATATGCGGCGCTAGTTTGTTTTATCTGTATTAAGAAGTAGTCGTGCGATGGTAGTGGAACTTAGCGATTATTATTCATTTGGTTCGACAATTTTTAGCCTACTTTTCCAAAATATCCTACCTAAATCCCTAGCCCCATTACAACCCAAATAAAGACCTTTTGATTTGTACACTTAAGTCGCTATGTGAACGCAATGTGATATGTTAGCAAGCTTAGGTAATATCGTTGTGAGTAATTGCTATCTCTAGGGCGAAGTAATGCATGTCGGAAAACTCTTGATCTGAATATTCACATCTTTAATCTTTAATCTTTAGTAAATGCTTGAGGACAAGCATTGTCTCAGTGTGGGGGAATTTGATAGAATAATAATTTGCACCGTAAACATGTTTTATCAGATGTTATTTATCCGAATTTGCTCGAGTATTTTGCACTTAAGCGCGTATTTCTTGATTTACAGATATCCGAGGATAATGGTTCGGAAATGAATTTTTGGACAGGTTAATAATTATAATGCGATGTTTTACAAACTATGGTCCAATATCAGCCCATTCTATCCATTGGATCTGTAACCCAACCAAGAGGAAAATCTACAAGCACCTTTTGAAGATGGGTAATTATCATATATATGTGGGGACCTTCAAGGGCAACTCATGATCAATTTCCACGATGCTTCCTCACTTTATCAAGTAGGGAATATGATTACCAATGAATTGACGTGGCTTATGAAGATTGGAGAGATAAACTCAAGCAAGAAAAAAATCGAAATACACAAGCATGCCCAAGACCCATAGCAGACAAAAAGAAATTAAGAGAAGACAGCGAAGGTTTTCGAAGCCGACAAAAGAAATAAAGGGATCACTTTATGCTGGGAGACTTCCAATTTCAAGGTTTAAACAGAGAACGGGATTTCAGCTCCCATGTTTCGAATGTGAAAGAAAAAAAGATCTTAAACACGTCTATGAAAAGTAGGATCTGCTGTCATTCATATGTGGGAAGACACACCTATTTATACGGTGAAACCAAGCATCAAGAGGAGACGGAGGGGGGGTCTGTTAGAGATTAGTACTTTCATCCTCATAGTTTTATTTCACTTTATATTAAGAGAGTGTTTGAGAGTTGAGCGACAAAGGACGAAATAAAATAGAGAACAGTGATCGAGTGTGAGGGAGGATAGATGATGTGAGAGAGCAAAAATTGAGGAGAGAGCAGAGAGTGTCTAGGAGATCGATTTCCTCTTTTCATTTTAAGAACTATTTTCGTTTTCTGTAGTTGCTGCAAGGTTTGTTTCTTTCGTTACCTTCAATGTTAAAGCTTTCTTTTCCTAGTAATGATTCTCTAATCACGGTAAGAATGATTCATACCTTTTGGGTGCTAATTCTCTGAGGACTAAGCCACTTGTGGTTTGAGGTAAGGCTTTGTGTGGAAAGAGATAGGTTGCATACCGTGATTAATTTTATTATTAGTTTTCCATCATCAATATAAATATTAATTTTATATGCATTTTGATTAATATGTTTAGCGGCTAAATTTTATAGTTGAAGGATTATTCGAAGCCTACTCTGTTGAAACTGAGAGATTAAACGAGCCTATTTTGTAAGCGTGAGTATTCGTTTACCTTTGAATTAATTAAAAATCGATTGCGTGGGTTAAGTAAGTAGTGGCCAATATTTACGAGACCTAGGTAAATCAGTAGGCAATTAAAACAACAAATTCGTAATTGTTTGTTAGTTTTAATAAGTAGCAAATTATATTAAACTGCTCTACTTTCCGTAAGTGTAAGTTATATTATAAGGTTAAACGATTTGATTTTAATAAACCGGCGTCCGAGTTTATTAGTCAATAATCGAGTCTTTTTCGTAATTAACGCTGTCGGAATCTTAAATCTTGCATGGCGTCCCGGAGATTATTTTTTCGATTAGGGAAGTAATTATAGAGCGTCTCTTAATTACCGAGAAAGTAAGAAAGATTGGTTATTAGGCGTTCGTCGATAACTATAACCGATTATGCTTGCGCCAACATAATATTTTATTAAATCGATGATCAGTTAAATAAATCTAGGTGGACAATAATTCCTTCGACTATTATTTTATTATCGTTAGTCTCGATATTTTTATTTCTCGTTATTGCGTTAAAAACATTATCATCAAAACCACCCCTTAATATCATTATTATAATTATTAATATTATTATTATAATTAGTGATCGAGTTTGAAATTAGAAATAAATCAATCATTTTCCCTGTGGAGACGATCCCTACTTTCGCTATACTAGTATTTAGTGAATAAGGTGATTAATATTATTTTTGGCCATTTTCTACGCGACCAACTCTCGACCAGCATGCATCCGGTCGTCGTGTCCACTCATATTTTACGACATCGTTGAGTGGCACGCTGCCCGCATGAGAACATGGAATGAAATGTTGGTCCCATTTTCCACAAGTGCACGTTCTTCCTTGAATGTTCACCATGCGTTTTCTTTGAGTCACCGATGAAGAAGTATACACCTCTGCTGTTTGCGCTCGTGGGTCAAATGCGGTTACGTAATGGCCGAATTAGGCATTTGACCAGTCACTATACATCCTCCACGCATAAGGAGACCATTCGGTTTCAGAACTCTCCATCACCGCAGCTGCATGTTGATACCTATCACGAAAGTATGCGGCACATCGATGGAAAAGTCGACTATTGCTTTTGGAGGCAGTAAGCGAGCCCCTTTGAACACACCATTAAGTGCTTATGAGATGTTCGTCGTCATTGAACCACACCTAAGCCCACCATCGTAAGCAAATGTCCATTTTTCTCGATCAATTCGCGCAACCAATTGTACGCTTCTTTGCGCAGACTCTTAAGATGCTCCATGATGCGTTCGAATTTTTCCACCGCATGCGCCATCCCTGCTCTGTGACATAATTTCTTTAGGTCACTGTCTTTGAACCCCTTGTTAAAACTTGATACGACATGACATAAACAGTAACGATGCACGCCGTTTGGAGACCTATAAGCGTCGAGCTGTTCTACTGCGGACAGTAAACCTGCATTACAGTTCGTAGGTAACATGAACTAATTTTATTAAATATAAAAAAGAACCAACAACTTGATCTATTTTTAATTGCAAATACCTGTTTGGCGATTTGAAATTAGGCATACCGCTTGTCCCTCCAGTACATGAGCATTAAGCAAGTTCAAGAACCATCTCCAAGAATGTAAGCTTTTGATTGTAACGAATGCAAACGCAAGTGGAAAAACTTTATAATTTGCATCAAGTGCACATGCAATCAACATTTTAAGCTTGTACTTCGAATACAAGTGCGTACCGTCGATTGTAACGTCGCAACGCTTTCATGAATATAGGAAGCTGTTGGATTGACGTTTCCCAAGTACCATAAACCATCTCTTTTGCTCGCTTGAGTCTATGCCATGCTTGTATGTACGGTCGTACCCAAAAGTATCTTTTACGAGCTGCTGCACGTTTTTAGGTAAATACGGAGGGTCATTCTTCACCGTTTGGATTAATATTCTCACAATTTCAGTACGCGAAACTTTGCGATGCGTGCTGGCCAACTCATGCGTGAAGCATGTGTGCGGTCCTCCGTACCTCGTCAACTTCCAAAAAAAACTTTTCGGTTTGAAGACTGCTCGCGGTTTCCAGTTACAGTCGTCACTGTGATTGCATCTCACGCTCCATGCGGTTCTGTTACTTTCGGTCACGTGGTACTAACGTCTAACAAGCCTCAGATGATAATCGTTAACAGCACATTTCAAATGTTCTTTGCTATTAAACGTCATACCTACGTAAAATACGGGGTCGTCCCTGTCGTAAAAATCACCACCAGTTTTGTCAACTTCTGGGGGAGCCATTTGATAAGTGGTATTAAACGGCACCGACTGGTATAATGCTCTATTCTCTTCTGGTTCACTTGGCATTGGTTCGTCGTTATTATCATCATCGTCATCTGCGAGATTTGGCAAATCGTCTAGTGCCCCACCCTCGTCGTCAGCTTCCGAGTCACTGACGTCACTATCTTGGACGGCGTCATGAACGATCTCAGGCTGCGCCACCGTCGAACTAATAGGAACGCAATGGCTACTCGAAGCTATATCTTCGTGAGGGGCAAACGAAATATTCGTCAATCCTTCAGTAACTGAAGTAATGTCAGGAAACGAATCCATCGGCGCGGGATTCGTATACTCGTCGGGAGCATCTACGTTGCGATCGAACTGAACGATTTCAGTTGCCTCGACAAAGACCTCAATGTAATCGAGTTCGTTGTCGGGATCTAAGAAGTAGCGAGGTCAGCATCACTAGACAATAGTAGGAGATTATGATACAGTCGTGAGTGTTGATAGTATTCGTTCTTCACCCGAACGATTAAAAAGAAAGCAGTGAGAAGTCATGTCGTACAGCATATTAAGAAATTGATCGAAATTGGTTTCCCGACGAATTCGTCGATAACCAATGGATTGAAGACTATATCGAATGGTATTTGATGCGTGTATGATTTCACCGCCATAATAGACAACTATTTGAATTTTTCTTGACACCATATTGGATATGTATGAAATTTTATGAATTTGATAATCAACAATCAAGCGAATTAAATAGGGAAAATTTCCGCGCTTATTAATAGCCCACGACTCCGCGTCCATTAAACGCGGCGATAACCCATTACGCGAACATCGCGTAGTGGGCCGTCTTATCAGTTGGTTTAGTGGGCTTAGTGGGCTGCGTCAACGCGTCGCGTCGAATAAAAGCGTCGTCGCGTCCATTAAACGCGACGCGGGCCCAGCTGCATTTTCACGGGATCAGCTCGTGCCACGTCATCGTCGCGTCCATTAGACGCGACGTCGCTGCTAAAGGACGCGTTTTGCTCGATTTTAATAATTTCGATCAGAATAGCTCTATTTTATTGAATTTTGGTTTAAATAGCATTATTTTAATTATAAAGCCCTCGAATGTAAAAAGACAATAATAACTTTTAATTGTATTGGAGATCTAGTGTCACGTGACTTATAACTGGTTAAATTAATGCGTGGTCTTCACTAGATTGTTTATGAACAGGGACAACGTTAATGAGGGAGGAATAAATTAAGAAAAATTCAGCACGTGACAAGAAAAAACGAGTACGTTGCCTAGAAAATGCAAACGCGTGAGAAGAATAAATTAATATTTGAAAATGTCTGTTTCCTTTCAAATGGGAACGTCCAACTCCAGTTATGATTCGAAAAAAAAAAAAAAACTCCACTTATGATGACTAGTTGCACACCTGTTCTTAAAAAATTTTACTAAAATTATTTTAAATTTTGAAATCATAATTTCTATTGTTTATGAAATATAATTTTTACATTATATAACAGGAAACTTATTTGTAGAGTCATACGTACATTAAATAAAAATTATAGGTTATATAAAAATTACTTAATTAATTAAATTACAAATGATGGAGTAAATTATAAATATATTACACACCAAATTATAACAGTTTATATCCACCCCAAATCAATTATATATTATTATAGACGATAATATATGGGGTTTACAAGATATTTTACACAAGTTGGGTATAGTGGAGCCCAGGAGAAGGATATTTTATGAAATTTGGGGATGCAAATGGGGGCACACATTAAATATAAACACAGTTTTAAATAAAAAGAAAAACCCAAGCCCATAAAATGTCACTAACATTGAATATTCAACTTTGAAACTCCCTTGTAATGAATAATAGTTAGGGAGTAGTATCTTTCCGTGCCAGTCTAAAGTTTGAAATTGAATTATCGAACTCATTCAAATTTTGATGGCAGTGGTTTGATCGAAATAAAACGGAAGTTTTGGAGATAAATTATCTTGAAATTAATGCAACAATTAATAAATGTGACAAAACCATAAACAAATCGTGTTCTTACCATATTGTGGCTTAACGATCCGAATAGTCTAGTTCGATAGGGTCTTCAAAACCCTAGTTTTACTCGAGTGATTTCTGGTCAAGTTTGAGTTGCTATTCGAAGTCAATCGTGAGAATATCACTTTGATGCAGCTCACACCACTTTCTTGAAGAGTTCCTTTTTTGTGCAATCATTGAAAACTTTTAACATCAAGACAAAACAAAACGACTTTGTCAAGGCAGGACCATATATTACTTGACATTTATTAAAATAATTTCGAACAAGATAATCATCCCTACATGACCCCCCTCTAACCATGTACGACTACCTATATATACTTGGGTTCATTAAGCACACCACTCCACCACTAAAACATCAAGAAAGCGGCCATGGAGTTCAGCTTAGCAGCTGCTCTTGCGATAATCATATTCTCCCTTTCCTGCTATTACTTCTTCTTGCTTCCGAGAACTAGCAAGAAATCATCATCTCCGCCAGTGGCCGGCGGTGCACGGCCGTTCACCGGCCATCTCCACCTCTTCAACGACCCCAGTAAACTCCCACACATGCACTTAGCTTCCTTAGCCGACAAACACGGACCCATCTTCACTGTCCGACTCGGTATGCGCAGGCTACTGATGGTCAACAACTGGGAAATTGCCAAGGAACTGTTCACCACGCACGACGCAGCAGTATCGTCACGTCCCATCATAACAGCAGCCTATCACTTGGGGTACAACCTCGCCATGTTCGGCTGGACACCCTACGGCACCTACTGGCGCGACATGAGAAAGCTTGTCTCCCTCCATCTTCTGTCGGGACGAAGATTGGAGATGCTCAGCGACATCCCCTCGTCAGAATCCACGCGTTACGTCAGAGAACTCTACAGACAATGGAAGCTAAAGGAGGGGAGATTGTCCGTAGACATGAGTGAGTGGTTCGGCGACTTGAACCTGAACGTGATCATGAGAATGGTGGCCGGAAAGAGGTTTTACGACGACGGCAGCGACGCCGAGGAGGGGCAGAGGACGAGGGAGGTGATGAGGGAGTTCTTTTACCTGTCGGGGCTGATCATTCCTGCCGATGTTTTTCCTTTCCTGAGAAGGTTCGACATAGGTGGATTAGAGAAGAAAATGGCAGCGAATGCTAAGGAATTGGATAGAATAGTTGGGGTTTGGTTAGAAGAGCACAAAGTGAAGAAGAGTAATGATCTTGATCAGCAAGAGCAGCAAGATTTCATGGACGTGATGCTCGAGCAGCTACGAAGCGACAAGAAACTAAGTGGGCTCGACGTCGATACAACCATCAAAGCAAATTGTGTGGTATGGTGACCTAACTAATACAGGCTGCTGTTTTTTCATTGATATTCAGACATCATTTCTCATTTCGGTGCATTGTATACATAACATTCTACTGCAGAGTTTGATTTCTGGTGGGACGGACACAACTTCCTTGATTCTAGTGTGGACTTTAGCACACTTAGTGAACGATCCACGCATCCTTAAAAAGGCTCAAGAAGAACTCGACACAGTTGTCGGAAGGGATAGAAGAGTTCAAGAATCGGACATAAACAACCTCGTCTATCTCCAGGCAATCTGCAAAGAAGCTTTCAGGCTTCACCCAGCGGGGCACTTAGGCGGGCCACGAGCATTCACAGAAGATGCAACCATACTGGGCAAATATCACGTCCCAAAAGGGACATGGCTGATGGTGAACCTATGGAAGTTGCATAGGGATCCAAAGGTTTGGGGCAGCGATGCGCTTGAGTTTAAGCCCGAGAGATTCTTGGAAGGCGACAACAAGGATTTGGACGTGTTGGGAACTGATTATGAGCTGCTCCCATTTGGGGCGGGTCGAAGGATATGCCCTGGGTCTCAGCTCGGAGTACAGATATTGAAGATTGTGATGGCCAATCTATTGCAGGCGTTTGATCTTTGGAGGGAGAATTCTGATGATGATGGCGTGGATATGACTGAAACTGCTGGGATGACTAACGCTAAAGCCACGCCTCTCAAAGTTCTTGTTGCTCCAAGGCTTCCTTCACACCTCTACTAGCAATGAGAAGAGGTTTTGCATTTGATTATTATGTCCGGTCAAGAAATAAAATTTGTGTTGTCTGCCTTTTCAAGCATCTGCGTGGCTTAAATTTAAGTTGTCTATTAATCAGTTTGCGTGTCTCAAGTTTTAAGTTTCACTACACCGTCATAAGTGTCATAGGTTGGTCGTCGTGCGTGTGTTTGTATGTGTGTGGAAGTGTGTATACTTGTTGATGGTTCCAGTTGATGACTGAAAATACATTATGTACCACATTTTCCATATCTCTTGTGTATACCATATTCTTAATCGTGGATATTGAAGGTGGTCCCGTACAAAATGGATGTAAAACACACTGATGTTAGACGAGATGTTGGGCTAACATTCACTCTCACTTTTTAAGCACAGCGGAAATGGTAGTAAAATAACGACGGAACAGAATGCACACAAGAGATGATTTTGTGCAGCAAGTCAAATAACTTGCTGCGTGCCTCAAGGCGCAAAAATCCACTAAAAAAATGGATTACAAACTATCAAAAAAGGATAGTTAAAAACGTCTAGCAAAAACCTACGAATCAAAAAAAAAAAAATGATTCTACAAACTACAAGATCTCTTGATCTCTGAAAAGCTAGACTTAAAAAGAAAATCTCTCTTTGAAGTTGAATGCTCGCTCGAAAGCCTTTTCTCGCTCGTTGTTCGTCGTACTTCAAAAGGTTTAGTCCTTCGACTTATATAGCTCTTCGACTTGTAAGAAACTTCTTCCAATGACTTGGTGATGGCTCACAACGTCCACTAACGTCCACTAAGTGAAGTTGGACAGTTGATGAACGTTTTAGATCGACTTGGTCACTCCTACGAGCTTGGTCTTCACTTAAGCTCCAAGTCTCCTATTTTTAGTATGCTCCTTCCTCATTTTCGTCCTAGCTTATCCACACGTTTTCCACACGGTTTGAATGCTTCCAGCACTTATCCATATCCTGCATAATACTAGAAAAATGCCACGTCATCAATGAAATAAGTTTTGGGCATGAAAGATAAAACTGAGATAGGGAACATTCTCGGCCAACAGATGTTGACTAGAATGTTACCCCAACATTGCTTCTATTGAAAGCTCAACATCAACAATCTCCCCCTTTTTATCTTTCTTCCCAAAACCAATGCAGAAGTTAGTCGTATTGAAACTCCCCCTGAAGGCCATATCTACTCAACCACAAAATACAAAAAATGGTTAGAGTTAGACTATCAAAACAGAATAGTAATAACACCATTCAAAGTACTAGAAAATAGTACACGCCTTAGAGGTCCTGAAAAAAACATCTGCAAAAGAAAAATTTGTCCAAAGGCATAAACACACAAACCATAAGCAAAGCAGGCATGCAACCAAAACCAAAAAGCGCATGCACAAATAACCGAAGTCTAATCATTTAGACTATCGATCAGGTCCTCTGCTTCTTGTTACGCGGCTTCTTCAGCAGCTTCTGCCCTGACCTCATCTCTTTCTCCTTGACCTTCAGTCTGGACTTGCACTTGCTCACGAACTCCCCCTGACTGTTCTGCCTCATCTCGCTTGCTTGGCTCAGCTCGATCCCCGTCCTCTTCTGCCATATTTACTTCTGCTTCTCCCCCTTTTTGGGAAGAACGCAGATCCTTCAGAATGGTCAGCTGGGACGTCAGGAAGGAGATTGTATCTTCAAGACACTGTATCTGGCGATCTATACTAGACTGGGGAGTAGATGTTGAGGCAACATGTTGCTCAACATCGTCAGGAGATGTGCGCCACGGCAGATCTACCACTTTGTTTGGTCCTGCTAAGTGCATATAAGAGACAGCGTACGGTACCTTGACAGTCACCACAACATCATTTCGCTTTGGCTCAAATCCTCCACGAAGCAGCATCCCATAGATCAGGGATGGAAATGGAAGAATCCCAGATGACTCCTTCTCGGCCTCCTTTGCCATTTGATCAAGTACCAGCTCCCACAAATTCAGTGGCAGATTCTTCCCTAGTGCGTAGAGAATATGTGCCATATTCTCCGCTACACGGGTCTCATTCGCCGTAGGCCACCAATTACAAATTCCGATTTTAAACAAAACGGAGTATAGAGACGTCAAGAAACTAACCGAGAAATTACCATCCCACTCTCTAATTCTACCCCCAGTCAGAAAAGACACGACCTCATCATTATCGTAATCTACGTCCATGTCAACATTAGGCGTACCCAAGAACTCATTAACTTCCCCAGCCGTAAAATCATATAACCTCCCCCTCAAGAAAATTTTCCCATACTTCCTAGAACTAGGATCATTCAATTTAGGAGAAATGTTAGAATATACCTCACGGACTACTGTCTCACAGTAAGTCCCAAACCTCATAACCGCCTTGTCAAAACGCCTCGACTCCAAGAACTGTAAAATGCCATATCTTCGGAAGCTGACTTCGTCCGCCGTTCTCTCCACTCGGAGTATCCTCTGGCTAAAAGATGGCCACAGCGCTTTGTTGATTTCTCAGTAGAACTTGCCCCTTGGCAGTGAAATCTCCCAATCCGACTCGGATGTTAGGTCAACATCTTCATCAACATCTTCACCTTGGCTGGGAACTGGCGACAGGGCACGACTGCTGGCGGCTTGCTTTGAGGAAGCAGATGGTCGCGATCTTTTGGAGGGTCTTTCTTCAGATCCCATTGGCCTTATAAAAGCTTTCTTCTGTAGTTTGCTTCTCCACTCCGCTAAGGTTTCGGCAGCACCAAACTCGTCAGTTTCTTCACTCTTAGAAGATGAAGAATCTGAATCTATAGACATTTTCCCTCCCCCTGAACTCACTGCCTCTGTATCTAGGTGATCATACGAGGTGGAGTTGATTATATCATCAGTCGATTCACTTGATGGGGGCGTTGGCTGAACTTGGGCTGCTTCAGGCGTAGGGTTGCACTCTTGTGTGGGAACAACACTTGATTCTCCCTGATTTTGCCCTTTAGTGACAGTGGGAAGAGTTGCATTCTCAGAAGACTCCGTCTCAGTTTCAGAAGATGAGCTCGAGAGGGTAATGGGCTTGTCTGGAGTCGACTTTGGCCCCTTTGAAGCACGCGCTTGTCGGAGGCGATTGCTTTGACGCGGCTTTGGGGCAGCAATGGGAGAACGAGGCATCGTCGGCTTCTTCTTCTTCTTGTTTGTCGGCTTCTGTGAGGGTTTTGTAGTGGGATTTGAAGCTGGAACTGGGCTTGATGAGTCGGGAAAGTGTGCCGTTGAGGTTTGTGGTGTCAGAGGAGGGTTTGAAGGCGGCGCCGTTGAGTTTTGTGGTGGTAGAGGAGAGTTTGTAGGCGGCGCTGGTATGTTTATTGCTCCTCCGACCACACTCGCCTGAACCGTCCTCCGTTGTGGAGCTAGGGCACTGAGCGGTACATCGGCGAAGTTGAAGATCGGCGGCAGAATCATCTGGATGGGGGCGACATCAAGAACAGTATCGCTCAATGTTGGGCTAACATCCTGCGCTTCTTCACGATTCGGTGAGTTTGCCATTTCAGAAAGAGAAATCAAGCTATTTGGGTAAAAATCTGAGAGTCGATTTCTATGGAACACAGAAAAGCAGAGATGGTTTTTCTAGAGAGTGAATTTGATTAAAGAGAGTGAATAGAATAAATATTATTTTCACCTCAAATTAACCTCTCTAACACGTCTAACAACGGTCACAAAAAAAACGATCAACTCAGATAATGGGGGAAGACGTGTAATTAGTGGACTGAACATAACCGTTGAGCATAAGCATGAAATGGATAAGGACGAATTTAGTCATGACTCTTGAAGCTAATAATTGTAAAAAGACTCATTCACCATTCGAGCACACAGAATCAGTTCAAAGACTAAGTTATGCAAGAAAATAGGAGCTTTCAAATCACGATTCAACCAAAAAACAACTAAGTCAAAGTCAAGGTAGAATCAAGAAATACTAACCTTTTGAGCGACTTCGATGACCACATAGAGACAAGTGTAAAGAGCTGTTCTTCGAGGATTTCTAATGCAATTATGAGAGATAACTAAAATAGACCCACAAGACTAACAAATGCAGTACTAAAGACAGACACAAATAAAACGAAAGCACAAAATGTAGCAATATCAAACTGACAGTCACATATGTTGCCCTAACATTTGACTCAACATCCTGATTCAGTAATCCTAGACTTATCTGCTCAATTCTTCTCAAAATCAGTCCCCTTAATTTCTACCCTCTCACCTCAGATATCCAGAAAATTTATGCACTGCCCTTATACCCTCAGCCTCAAGGTTAGGCCGTTTGTCGCATAGTGTACATCGTCACCGCGAATGCCGTGTACCTAAGGAATCTTATTACCAAAAACCTGTATCTAGCCGAGAGTTTATGAGCATGCTTATAACAAATAAGGATTGGTTTTTGTCGTAATAAGTACATCGTCACAGCGAATGCCGTGTACCTAGGGACGTATTACCAAGAGCCTTTAAAGAGGGATTGGGTTTATCTAGGGACCAATCAAGAAGAATCAAGTCATTTCACAGGAAAACAGAACAGAATATCTCATCAAACATCAAAGCAGTAACCATCAAATTCGACATATGCTTTGTTGATCCAAATGTTGGACCAACATTCAGACTAACATGTGCAAACCTATGGATTTCTTCAGGTCCGAGAACCTTTCAGAATCCAAAGCTTTCGTGAAAATGTCTGCCAACTGATTCTTAGTGTCTATATGCTCAATATGCACTAGCTCTTTTTCGACCATGTCTCTTAGAAAATGATGTCTAATATCAATATGATTCGTACGTGAGTGTTGAATGGGGTTCTTAGAGATGTTAATGGCACTAAGGTTATCACAATACATAAGAACGGATTCGCACTCTAACCCATAGTCACATAACATGCTATTTAACCACAATAATTGCGTACAACAACTACCCGCCGCAACATATTCAGACTCAGCAGTAGATAAGGACACACAATTCTGTTTCTTACTATACCATGCAACTAAGTTATTACCTAGGAAGAAACAGCCGCCACTTGTACTCTTGCGGTCATCCTCGTCACCTGCCCAGTCAGCATCGCTATAGCCTACAAGACTCAAGTTAGTGTCTTTGGAAAACCATAGTCTTAGGCTACACGATCCACTCACATAACGAAGTATTCGCTTAACAGCATTGAGATGAGAAACCTTAGGTTCAGACTGATATCTAGCACATACGCAAACACTATACATCATGTCAGGCCTACTCGCAGATAAGTATAATAAACTGCCGATCATAGAACGATACAATGTTGGGTCAACATTCTGCCCAACATCGTCTTTACTTACCTTTTTCTTAGACCCCATAGGCGTTTTCATTACCTTTGCAGTGTCCAGCCCGAACTTCTTGACCGTGTTCTTCGCGTATTTCTTTTGGGACATAAAGATCCCTTCGCTACTTTGCTTAATCTGCAATCCTAAAAAATACGTTAGCTCTCCAATCATGCTCATCTCGAACGTGGTGTTCATCGCCTGCACAAACTGATCTAGTAAATACTGTGAGCTCGAGCCGAAGACAATATCATCAACATATACTTGAGCAATCAAAATATCAGATCCAACCCTTTTAACAAAAAGAGTTCGATCTGCCTCACCTCGTGTGAAACCAAACTCAAGTAAAAATGTCGCTAACCTTGCATACCAAGCTCGAGGCGCTTGCTTCAATCCATGATTAGGATGATGGGGATCTTCGAACCCTTTAGGATGTTCGACATACATTTCCTTATCAATGTACCCATTCAAGAACGCACCCTTAACATCCATTTGGTGTAATGTGATGTTAAGCCAACATGCTATAGCTACAAAAGTCTAATAGATTCTAACCTAGCAACGGGCGCAAACGTCTCATCAAAGTCTATCCCTTCTACTTGAGTATAACCCTGAGCTACTAAACGTGCCTTGTTTCTTACAACCCTACCAAGTTCATCCGATTTATTCTTAAAGATCCACTTCGTGCCTATGACATTAATGTCCTTCGGCCGTGGGACTAAAATCCAGACTTGGTTTTTCTCGAACTGCAAAAGTTCCTCTTGCATCGCATTTATCCAAAAATTATCCTTGAGTGCTTCAAGGACATTCTTAGGTTCTACCTCAGAAACAAAGCAATTAAAACGTACCTCAGCGTATACCGTGTTCATGCATACGTTTCTTACCATCGTCTTGTAGTCTTTGCGTGGTTTGTCTCTGGTCTTTCTTCCTTCGTTCATGTCTCCAATGATAAGATCAGTGGGATGATCTTTCTGAATCTTAGATGGCGGATCACGTCTTACTTCACTGGGTCCAGCCTCAGTGTTCTGTTCTGGCTCAGATGTTGAGTCAGATGTTGGCTCAACATTGTCCGTAGGTTCCGCCTCTGTTTGCTCTTGTGATTCCCGAACATCCTTGAATTGATCTGAAATTTCAACTTGAGTGTCATTTCTGCTAGAGTCAGTAGCATCATCAAACACTATATTAATGGACTCTTGAACGGACCTCAATCGCAGGTTATACACACGATACGCACGGCTATTAGAAGAGTAACCTAGAAAGATACACTTATCACTTTTCGAATCGAACTTAGTCAAATACTCACGATCATTCAACATATAGCAGAAACATCCAAAAACATGAAAGTATTTAACAGTAGGCTTCTCTCCATTCAATAACTCATAAGAAGTTTTCTTCGTACCATGCCTAAAGAACACACGATTCGATATGTGACAAGCAGTATGCAGCGCTTCAGCCCAAAAACGCTTAGAGACATTCTTAGACAGTAACATAACACGAGCCATCTCTTGTAAAGTTCTATTCTTCCTCTCGGCCACCCCATTTTGTTGGGGTGTCTTAGGAGATGAATACTCATGCATAATGCCTTTCTTATCACAAAAATCATCAAAGTATTGATTCTCGAACTCTCTACCATGATCAGACCTAATACGAAAGATAGACGCACTGAAATTGTTCCTAATCATCGCACAAAATTTCTTGAAAAAATCGAAAGACTCAGATTTTTCCCTAAGAAAAAATATCCATGCATATCTAGAAAAGTCATCCACAAGCACATAAGCATATTTTCTACCTCCTATACTCTCTACTTCCATCGGACCCATCAAATCCATGTGAATCAATTGAAAACAGTGAGCAGTTTTAAAATGTTGAGCAACTTGTTGGTCAACATTGTGACTAACATGCGTTTGCTTACCCTTTACGCACGACTCACAAACTACCTTACCGAACTCCTTCAACCTTGGGATGCCTCTAATTGCATCATGCTTAATAAGCTGCTCCAAGGTTCTGTAGTTGACGTGGCCCAGTTTGAAGTGCCAAAGTACAACGTCGTCCTCGGCTTTTGAGAGTTGGCACACATCCTTCACACTGGATTTTTCGCCGACTAGGTAACAGTTATCACTCGATCTTTTAGCTGCCATTACTCGCACAGAATTGCTGTTAAAAACTTCACAACACTCTTTATTGAACCTTACCTCAAGGTCGTCGTCGCAGAGCTGGCTAATGCTGATTAGATTTGCAACGAGACCGTCTACGTGAAGTACGTTGCTTAGTTTGGAAAAGTCGGGCACATTAAGTCTGCCTCGGCCAAGAATACGTCCTTTGGCTCCACCTCCAAACGTCACAGATCCACTTCTTAAAGGAATATAATCACTGAGATACTCCTTGGTACCCGTCATGTGTCGGGAACACCCGCTATCGAAGTACCATGAACCTGCCACGTTAGCTCGCAAAGAGGTATACACAACGAGACATTTATGACCTGATTTCTCGACCCACACTTCCTTAGTCAACACTACAGCATTCTGTTTACTAGAATTCGAAGATGAGCCAGCTGAAGTTTCTCCAGACATACCCTCCAACACTGATTTCTCAATGTTGGGTGAGATGTTGGATAACATTTCAGCCGACATCGATTTCTTGGCCGAAATCTCCCTCTTCAATTTCCAGCAGAATGGTTTCAAGTGTCCTGATTGCTTGCAATGATGGCAAATATATGAGCTATCATTATTCTTAGGGGTCACATGCTTGGGACTATTATTAGGTTTCACAACTTCACACTCATTACTAGCGGCTTTGGCTTTAACAAAGAATATCTTAGGCTGAGCATGGATCTTGGGTTTTGGAATATCATGTTCAGGCTGTGAATTATATCCTAGACCTTGCTTATCAAAGATTCCAAGAGACAATACCTCATCAAGAGTTGACTTACTCTTGTTCATTTTTGTAAAGGTCTCGTCGGCATCATCGACTCGCTTCTGAAGCTTGTCGATCTCCTTGTCCTTTCGTGTCAGTGCTGCTTCCAACTTGGTAATCCCATCCGTCAACCGCTCTATCAGTTTTTCGTTCTTCTCGTTTTCTTCGGACAAAATCTTCACGGCGGCTTGGAGTTGTAAATTCTTTGCCTTTTCTATTTCATAATGTGCCGACAGCAGCTGAAGGGCTTCTTCACAACTCTCAGTTTCAGGCTCTGCATCATCAGAACTCAAAAGACCATCAAAACAGTTTGAGTCATCATAATAAAAAATAATGTGTTTTTCAGATGTTGAGTCAAATGTTGGCTCAACATCTATTACCGCAGTGAAGCCGATTTGAGTATCTTCATCTTCTTCATCGTCAAAGAAGGACTGTATAGTAACCGAAGACTGCTTGTTCTCCTCATAACATGATTCTTCATCTCATCGTCTGAGAGATCGATCCACATGGCCTTTCCATGTTTGCGAAGTGTGTTCGCACATTCGTTGGCAAAGTGGCCCCAACCTTGGCATTCATAACATCTGACGGACTCATAATTGATGTTCTTCTTCTTTCCGTCAGGCTTCCCAAACGTCTTGCGCTTAGGGAACGGAGGAGCAGAAGATGGTTCAGCTTTGACATTCTGGCCTTTTCTGAATGTTGGGCCAACATTCTGCACAACATTATTCGTTTTGAAGTACTTCGCAAACTTCTTCACGACGATGGCCATGTCCTCTTCGTTGTTGGGATCGAACTCAATCAGTTCCTTCGATGGCTGGCTAACGAGTGCAACACTTTTTCCTCGTGCGGCTCTCTTTTGTACTTCGAGATTGGTTTCGAAGTTCTTCAAGATGTTCATCAAGACGTTGAAGTCCATATTGGCTAGGTTGTACGATTCCTCGATCGCCGATACCTTCACATTGAATTTTTCAGTTAGTGTACGAAGAGCTTTAGAATTCAATACCTTGTTAGTCATCGAATCTCCTAGGCTGGCGCACTCGCTTGAGATTGTCAACAGCTTTCCAAAGTACGTGCTAATATCTTCGTCTTCCTTCATTCTGATATTCTCGAACTGACTAAGGAGGAGGCGAAGCTTGGTTTCACGCACACTTGCGTCGCCTTCACAGTATTTCTGGAGAAGATCCCATGCATCTTGAGCCGTAGAGCAGTTCTGGATGATCTTGAACATAAACATGTCCACGGATGAGAAGACGGCATTGAGTGCTTTGTCGTTGTACTCTGCCGCATTCTTCTCAGCAGCCGTCCACGGCTCGACAGGCTTGTCCAAGACTTCGCCGTCAGCGTCCGGAGCAGTCTTTGGAGACGTATATCCATGGAGTACTGCTTCCCACGCTCGCACATCAATGGACTTAATACACTGAACACGAACCTTCCAATACGCTTAATTGGAACCATCCAACACAGGGACTTTACCGAGACGATTTGAGTTTGTAACAACCATGGAAAAGGATTTTCAGCGCTTAGTAATGTCAAGCGTAGGCTCTGATACCACTTTGAAGGTGGTCCCGTACAAAATGGCTGTAAAACACACTGATGTTAGACGAGATGTTGGGCTAACACTCACTCTCACTTTTTAAGCACAGCGGAAATGGTAGTAAAATAACGACGGAACAGAATGCACACAAGAGATGATTTTGTGCAGCAAGTCAAATAACTTGCTGCGTGCCTCAAGGCGCAAAAATCCACTAAAAAAATGGATTACAAACTATCAAAAAAGGATAGTTAAAAACGTCTAGCAAAAACCTACGAATCAAAAAAAAAATGATTCTACAAACTACAAGATCTCTTGATCTCTGTAAAGCTAGACTTAAAAAGAAAATCTCTCTTTGAAGTCGAATGCTCGCTCGAAAGCCTTTTCTCGCTCGTTGTTCGTCGTACTTCAAAAGGTTTAGTCCTTCGACTTATATAGCTCTTCGACTTATAAGAAACTTCTTCCAATGACTTGGTGATCGCCCACAACGTCCACTAACGTCCACTAAGTGAAGTTGGACAGTTGATGAACGTTTTAGATCGACTTGGTCACTCCTACGAGCTTGGTCTTCACTTAAGCTCCAAGTCTCCTATTTTTAGTATGCTCCTTCCTCATTTTCGTCCTAGCTTATCCACACGTTTTCCACACGGTTTGAATGCTTCCAGCACTTATCCATATCCTGCATAATACTAGAAAAATACCACGTCATCAATAAAATAAACATGAAAGATAAAACTGAGATAGGGAACATTCTCGGCCAACAGATGTTGACTAGAATGTTACCCCAACATTGCTTCTGTTGAAAGCTCAACATCAACAGATATATAAAAAGAAAAAGAAAATTCGGATCTGGGACGTAACTATTCGATCCAAAGAAGAAAAATTGTTATTCTTATATGTAGATATGTTGAGCTATAAAACGTGGCGGTTTAAATCGAATCAGATGAAAGTTTGAAATTAATGACAGTTATTATGGTTGATTGACTCCCTTTTTATGGGGAAATTCCTTATCCCTTTGAGTTTTAAAATTCCTAAGTATCCATCCAGTTATTTTTTCCGAGTACATGTTTGAGAATTTCTTCCTGTTCAGTCCCTGAAATGGTCTTTTCAGTGTTAAAAAGACAAAAAATACCCATGTCTTACATACACTTCAAAAAACCTGAATAAATTATTTTCACATAAATTGTACCAAGAAACTCTTTATATTGCAACAAAATTTAAATTACACGTGAAATTGGTAGAAATTGTACCAAGATATTATACCAACGTTATTATGATTTTATACAACACATATACCAACTAATTTTTTGCAATTATATCAGGAATTATGGAAATTATACCATCTATTTTCGTTATCGTACCAATAAATAACGTTATTTTAATTTTATACAGCAAAATTGACATTATACTATCTAATTTTTGCAATTATACCAAAAATTATAGAAATTATACCATCTATTTTTGTTATTTTACCAATAAATAACGAATTGTAATTTTATACAGCAAAATTGGACATCATACCAACTAATTTGTGCAATTATACTAGAAATTTTGGAAATTATACCATCTATTTTCGTTAGTATACAAATAAATAACGTTATTTTAAGTTGTGTTTATACAACAAAATTGGACATTATACTAACTAATTTTGCAATTGTACCAGAAATTGTAGAAATTATACCATCTATTTTCATTATTATACCAATAAATAACGTTATTTAATTTTATACAGCAAAATTGAACATTATACCAACTAATACCATCTGTTATCAGTGTTCAATTCTGTTGGTATAATAACGACAACGGTTGGTATAATTTCCAATTTTATTTATATAAAATTAAAATAACGTTATTCTGTTGGTATAATTAGCGATAATAATTTGTATAATAATCAAAACATTTGTTATAATGTCTAATTTAATTTTGGAAAAGGTATTTTCATCCGTTCACTTGAGGTATTAAACACATAACTTTTCGCATATGGGTACTAAATTGGAAGAATTTTCGCTACGGGTACTGAACAGGAAGTTTAAATTTTGAAATGGACTGATAAGAAATTTACCCTTTTATGGACCCGGACAACGTTACCAAACAATATGATCACTTCATATAATATATGCATGCTACTAATGTTCTAATTTTTAAGAAACTTGTGGTGAAGTGTCCTCTCCTCCTTTGTTCTTCGTTTGTTATAATAATGCTTGCAAAATGATCTTCATGGTCAGGAGAATTTGCAGAAGAACAGCGAGAGCCAAGTTTTTGAAGAAGATGAACACAGAAGCGTGGTGCGTTTGTTGGAAACGCGGGGATCTTCATTTAAACGAGCTACTTACTAAAGTGTCGAAGCCAACAGCGTTTTATACTCATGAGCCAAGTTTTACAAACAACTAACTTAGGCGCCAATTTATATATAGGCGGCAATTCATATACAGTGGGTGTATTCGGAAAATGGTGTTATGCATTTTTCAGTGTGTGTGTTCATCAGTGCTCTAATTAGAAGTTTGCTTTCTTCTTCTTGCTTTCCCTTGTAAAAGGAGATATCAATAAAAGAGGGTTTTCACTCCGCGGACGTAGGATCGATTGAATCCGAACCACGTTAAGAACTTCTCTCGCATTTTCCTTTGATCGATTTTCTTTCTTTTTTTTATATCATCATCCATGGCAACTTTTAGCTAGGGTGCTACTAGATTCAATGGTAGAGCTTCTTAACCTCTCTTTTACTAACTACGCTCCCTAGCTATCATGTCGACGTAGCACACGGATCTAACAAAATATTGGCAATGATGCATAGATGTAATGTCATCTAACTTTTTCCACAATGAATCTTCTCAAATGAGCACCCAATTATGGCCCAACAAGTAATTATGATGGGCATGCAATAATCCTTTTTCTTGGACCGGCCGAACACGTTCACGAGCTGGGGTTAAACTCGAGATCCATGATCCGACGACAACGACATCGTTATCCATATATATCGTTATTACATATAAATAGTTATATGCTGCCGTTCTATAAGGATCTAGTTTTTATTTTATATGCGAGAAAGAACATATATATATATGTAGATAAGGGGGGAATGAAAATATGTGGATGGTGATTTGAGCGTGTGTTTGGAATGGAATATTTTATATTGTTACACAACAGCTATACTAGATGATGTGGCCGCACGTTGTGCGGCATTTATGTAATCATACCCCGTTTATATTTCATGAAGCGACTTAAATCTTGATACCGCAATATAAAGTCGCTCATATTAAAATGCATGTCCCAAGAACTAGGGGTGAGCAAAACCGGATATCCGGATTTTCGGATATCAAAAAATGATA
Source organism: Craterostigma plantagineum (assembly GCA_027422505.1). Classification (NCBI taxonomy): domain Eukaryota; kingdom Viridiplantae; phylum Streptophyta; class Magnoliopsida; order Lamiales; family Linderniaceae; genus Craterostigma; species Craterostigma plantagineum. The sequence goes on along the minus strand of JAPQWV010000003.1, from coordinate 23,974,150 downwards.
TCCGTATCCGGTCCGGTTTTGATCGGATATCCGAAAATCGGATATCCGCTTTATTCGGATATTAAATCGGATATCCGCATCCAGTTTTTAAATTTATTTTTTATATAATTTTTCATATGTTCTTTTCAAAATCATTTTTTTATTTCTTATCAAAATAAAAAATATATTTTTTCATATAAAAATTACTACACATAGTAATTAACACAATATGTGAATTCATGATTCAAAATTACATAATAAATAATAAACAATATGTGAATTCATGATTCAAAATATATTCTGTTCAAAATCTTTTTTTTTTTATTTCTTATAAAAAAATATATATTTTTTCATATAAAAATTTCTACACATAGTAATTCACACAATATGTGAATTCATGATTCAAAATTACATAATAAAATAATATAAATATAAATATTTCTATTTTTTAGGATTTTTTTTCACTTTTTGACCTTCATTTTTCATTTGAGCTATTTTTTTTAAATATAAAACCGGATACAGGATATCCGGATTTTAGACAAACCACTATCCGTATCCGATCCGGTTTATTTTAAAATAAATCGGATCGGATATCCGATCCGGTTTTTAAAACCGGATATCCGAATTTTCGGGTTTTGAAATCCGGATATCAGATCGGAATCCGGTTTTCGGATATTTTTGCTCAGCCCTACCAAGAACAGCCAACAGATAGAGGAAGCGGAAATAAGACATGAACGCATAGAAAGAATAAACATGCAAGACACGTTAACTTTGATAAACATATGTGTCATTAAACTAAGTACATAGCAAACAGGAAGCGTGGTACCCAAATCGCAAAGGTTTTCAAACCTACCGACAAAAGCAGCAACCAACAAAAGCGGCGATCAACAACAGTTACAACATAGAACACCACCGGGATGACTTGTCATTCATAGATAACATACAAAATATTAGACAAATATCATATTATCATAAGAATCATGCGATGGTTTTATACAGTTGAAGCAGTTTTAAGCTGAAGAAGGTGAAGAAGAAAGCGCGCGATATTTGAACATTTGAACGGGTTATTAAAAACGCTTGGAAGAAGCTACTTATATAATCGAAGCAACTGGTGACGCTTTCTTCTGGCCGAGTACTATTTAAAATGCGCGTGAGTCTTTTTCGTTGTATCACTGTTTTCATTATTTTCATCCCACTGTAAAACTAAGTTCATCTGTGAAAAACAATTCTTCTTCTCCGTGGATGTAGGATTCAATTAATGAATCTGAACCACATTAAATCTTGCGTTCATACAAATCTCATATGGTATCAGAGCAATAATCAGCGTAGCGTCTCACAGATTGAACTGAACGCTTGATCAAATAGAGATTTCTTTTCTTGCATTTCAAAACCGATGGCAACGACGCCAACAATGGCAAGTTCATCCTCGACAGTCTTAATCAACGATCCTTATTTCTTGAACAATAATGACAATTCAGGCCAGATTCTTGTCCACGAGACACTGAATGAGGACAATTATGTAGGAATAATCCTTGTGATTTACCTTCCTTAATTAGCTTAGGCATATATTAAGAGATCATTGTATTTTATTAGTTTAGGCTAAACTAGTGGCCTGATTGCAAGCATTTATTAGCGTCTATGTAAACTACTATTTAAGCAGTGCAAAGACTACAAAAAACGCTGCAGATTTCAGCAGCACCAAAACAAGACCGTCTTCACTGTGTTCGCGTGAGTTTTCCAATAACTGGTATCAGAGCAAGTTTCATCCAGGGAGCATGGGCGATGAGAGCAAGAAAGTTGATGCATCCGGCGCCGTATCGTGGGCGATGGGAGCAAGAAAGCCGATGCCTCCGGCGCCGTGATCCAGCGAGTGATTCGTGAGGTGGGTGGCGGGAATAGCTACCCCGTTCTCATCAAGACCAATTACTCTGACTGGGTACTCATGATGAAGGTGAAGCTGAAGACGAGAGCGCTATGGAACGCCATCGAGAAGGGCACTGCCGATGAGCAGGAAGACATGATGGCGCTCGATGCGCTGGTGAGCGCGATCCCGCCCGAGATGGTGTCGACGATCGGCTCCAAGGAGATGGCCAAGGAGGCCTGGGACGCGATCGCGACCATGCGGATCGGGGACGATCGTGTGAAGAAGGCAACGGCGCAGCTGCGTCGTAAATTCGACCTCGCCACGTTCAACGACGGCGAGACCGTCGAGGAGTTTGCGCTGCGCCTTAATGGCATGGCGGCGCACTTCACCACATTGGGGGATGAGGTGAAGGACAAGGATATCGTAGCCAAGATGCTACGGAGTCTGCCTCTCCGCTTTGCAAGAGGTGGCGGCAGCACGAACAGGGGAGGCGGCCAATGCGGGCGCGGTCGTGGGCGTGCTGGCGGGTCGTCGAGTGGGCCGGCTCTCGAACAAACAGGGCGACGAATGGCCCCGATGCGGGAAGCTGGGCCATTGGGCCCCGGAGTGCTGGTCGAAACCCAAGAAGGAGCAGGCCCATGCGGTCCAGGATGAGGAGGAGGCCTCACTCTGTCTCGCAAAGTGCTCCCCCATTCTCTCCCAACCGACGCTGCAATCGACACCAACTTCGGCGGTCGAACCGCTCGCCAGGGCTGATCCGGGGCCGCTGGGAGCATCGCATCAGCATGAAGGAGGCGGATCTGGGCAGGCGTCGTCCGTGGGCCAGATCTAGATCCGCGAAGAGAAGGTATTCGCGCAGCTCGGCGAAGAAAAGGAGCGGGAGGCGGAGGCGTGGGTCCTAGACTCGGGGGCAACCAATCACATGTCCTGGTCCAGGGCTGCCTTCCGAAGCTCAATGTGGCGGTGCGCGGTACCGTGCGCTTCGGCGCCGACTCGGTGGTGCGAATTGAAGGGAGGGGCAACGTCGTCTTTGTGTGCAAAAATGGGGAGCTTCGGTCGTCTTTGGCATGATTGCTTTTGCCATGTCAACATGGCGGCGCTCCGAAAGCAAGCTCGGGAGGAGCTGGTGCGCGGCCTGCCGGAGATCGGGCAAGTGGACCAGCTGTGCGATGCATGCCTAACTGGGAAGCAGAGGCGCACCCCATTTCCGGCGAAAGCAGAGTACCGCGCGAAGCAGCGACTTGAGCTTGTGCACGGCGATATGTGCGGGCCGATCACGCCAGCGACCCCAAGAGGCAACAAGTACTTCTTGTTGCTCGTCGACGACCTCAGCCGATACATGTGGGTAGCCACGATCCCTTCAAAGGATCGTGCTCCGGATGCCATCAAGGAACTCCAAGCACGGGCACAGGGGGAGTCCGGGCTGAAGCTGGGGGCGCTCCGGACCGATCAAGGTGGCGGATTCACCTCGATCGAGTTTGCAAAGTACTGCGCGAGAGAAGGGATACATTGCCAACACACCGTACCATACAGCTCGCAGCAGAACGGCGTAGTCGAGCGACGGAATGGGACAGTGGTGGCGATAGCAAGGAGTATGCTCAAGGTGAAAGGGCTGCCGGGGTGGTTCTGGGGCGAGGCCGTGACCACCGCGGTATACATCCTCAACCGATGCCCAACGAAGAGTATATATGTCCATCGTCTGTATCTGTAATTACGATGGGGCTTACCATCACTCAATATTATGAATATATATAGCTGTTGTGTAACTATAAATATTCCATTCCAAACGCACACTCGCATCATAATATATATACATATATTCTTTGTCGAATAAAATAAAAACGAGATCCTTATATAACGGCAGCATATACACAATTTAATATATATAATAACGATATGAATAAAGTCGTTGTCGCGAACCATGGATCTCGAGTTTAACCCCAGCTGATCGGTCCAAGAAAAAGGATTATTGCATACCCGTCATAAGCCTACTATAAGTACTCGGTGACTGTGTGGTTATAATAATACAATACCAAGGAATCAGATTTAATTACCACACAAATCACATTACTTGTCGGGCCATAATTGGGGAGCCTCATTTGAGAAGATTTCGTTGTGGAAAAATTCAGATGACAAATTACATCTTTGCATCATTGCCAATATTTTGTTAGATTCGTGTGCTATGCCGACATGATAGCTAGGAAGCATTAGTTAGTAAAAGAGATGTTAAGGAGAGCTCTACCAATTGAATATAGTAGCTCGAAACCCTAGCTAAAAGTTGCCATGGATGATGAAGAACAAAGGAGGAGAGGACACTTTAGTCTTCCCCACAAGTTTCTTAAAATTAGAACATTAGTATAGCATGCATATATTATAATGAAATTGATCATATTGTTTGGATAAATAATGGAAAATACTTATATCCAACAGGCACGGGTTGAATATCGTGCTTAGTTGAGGCAGTTTTTCTATGTTCATATTTTCTTGATCCCCGGTTGAAGTTTGCAAGTTTGTTTGCATGAGAACATACACTTTCTCCATAATGTCCAATATTTCAATACAGAATAATTTATATGCTGTCCATAAAATAACATAACTCATACATACATTCACTATTCATGAGAGTTACACATAAATCAAAGATATTTTCGGATTTTATATTTCGATCTTATTGACTGTTAGTCATAAAATTTGAATTTCTGCGTTGATTTCAAAGCCTAAGATCGATATGAAGACATTACTAGAAGCATCGAAGAGATGATCAGTCATCATACGCAGCTGACCAACCAACGATCCGACAACAAGAAAAGTAGTCCTGAGATCATGGATGATGCCAGCTTTTGATCATTTTTCTTGTCAAAGAAGTGCATGCAATCTTTGTTTTTCTAGGTTAACTCACTCTCACTGTTACATATATATATGTTCATTCTTGCTGAGCTACTCCTATATATAGCTACGCTGCTCGTTGCATAACTTTTCATCAAGGCAAAAACTTTTATAGTTCTCTCATATATATATATATATATATATATGCTAATTAATTATAACCAATAAAGCTGGCTTTGTTCGCCATGGAGTTCAATAACACGTCGTCCGTGATTGGCACGCTAATCTTCTTCGCCATCATCTCATTTCTTTCCTACTCACTGAAATTAATAAGACCAAACAAGAAATCAAACCAGCAAGCCCTAAAACCTCCGCCGGAAGCAGGCGGTTCACGGCCAATCATAGGCCACCTCAGCCTCTTCAGCGGCAAATCGCCCGACGAGCTTCCTCACTTAAAACTATCCTCCATAGCCGACCAAGTGGGGCCCATCTTCACCATCAGACTAGGCGTGAAGCGAGTCCTAGTGGTCAGCAGCTGGGACATCATCAAGGAACTAAGCACAACCCACGACGTGGCTGTTTCAGACCGTCCGAGGTTCAGAGCAAACCAGCAAATGAGCTACGACTTCGCCATGTCAGCCTCAGCGCCGTACGGCGCCTACTGGCGCGGATCTCGCAAGCTCATGTCCATGAACCTCCTCGCCAGCCGCAGGCTCGAGCCGATGAGCCACCTCATGACTTCAGAGATAAACGAGTCCGTGAGGGACCTTTACAAGGCGTGGTCGTCGAAGGACTCTTCCTCTGGCCAGCAAGCTTTGGCGGTGGACATGAAGCACTGGTTCGGACACTTGAATCTGAACGTCATACTGAAGATGGTCGTCGGTAAGAGAATCTTCGACGGCGGGCCCGACGCCAAGGAAGGGGAGAAACAGCGGCAGGTTATAAGGGATTGGTTTCATTACATGGGCATGATGGTGCCTGGAGACGCTTTTCCCTTCCTTGCTTGTCTGGACGTAGGCGGCCATGAGAAGAAGATGAAGGAAATCGCCAAGAAACTGGACAGTATCATGGACGTGTGGCTGGCCGAACACAAAAAAGCCAACGCAGGCAAGATTAAGAAAGAAGAGCACGAGCAAGACTTCATGGATGCCATGTTAGAAGAATTGGCACGTGGGACTCTCCCATTAGATGGCTACGACGCCGACGTAGTTGTCAAAGCAACCTGCTGGTATATATTATATTGTTACTTATCGTCAACTTTTCATCAATTTATCCAAATGCATGCTAATAATATACATCTCTATATTATTACAATTGCTGCAGGTTTTGATAGCTGGTGGAACAGATACGGTGGTAGTAAGCTTAGAGTGGACTTTGGCACTCTTGCTAAACAATCCCCGCGTCCTAAAGCGGCTCCAAGAAGAAATCGACAGCGTAGTCGGGAAAGAAAGGCGGGTTAATGTATCAGACATAAGCAAGCTGACGTATCTGCAAGCGGTGGCAAAAGAGGCTTCAAGGCTATACCCGGCGGGGCCATTGGGCGGGATTAGGCAGTTCAGCAAAGACGTGACCTTATTGCATGGCGGCTATCACGTGCCCAAAGGCACTTGGTTCATAATGAACCTATGGAAGCTACAGAGGGATCCCTCGGTGTGGGGCGAAGACGCGGAGGATTTCAGGCCCGAGAGGTTTCTAGAAGGAGATCACAAGGACGTCAACGTTTTCGGGCAGGACTACGAACTGATCCCGTTCGGGGCGGGTCGGAGGATTTGCCCCGGGTCCCATTTCAGCATGCAGATGATGCACTTGGTCTTTGCGAATATAGTTCAGGCGTTCGACTTTCGTACTGTTTCCGGGGAGGCCGTGGATATGTCGGGGAGCGCTGGGATGACGAACCGCAAGGCGACGCCTTTCGATGTGCTTATTTCGCCGAGGTTGTCTCATCATCTTTACTAATAATAATAGTGAGGTGTTACGACGACGTTCATATGCTGTTCGATGATCTCTTTGGTCGTCGACGGCGTTGATGAGTTAGTATTATTTGAATAAGAGGTGTCATGTGTACTTACATTTCGTTGAATAATGCGGTCATATTGTATTTTGCAGGCGTGTTTTGAATAAGATATATTATGTTTGAACAATTGCAATGTTTACTCCTATATAGTTCTAGCATTAGCAATGCATCACCACTGATTTGGACACATAAAAGATATGATTCGAGGTAGGACGACAAGTCCAAGTTAAATAGTTGATCTGTCCAAAATTATGAAGATATTGAAGAAGAATTAAATCAATGCCGTTACAAGACCATCGGTAAAAGTAAAATGATGAATTTATGTAAACTATATTGTTGAACAAGCTATTATTTAAATAGAAAATCAATGTTGTTAGCTACTCCCTCTCTGTCCCAACAACTTTATCACATAAGTTGCTATGCACGTAAATTAAGGTAGCATTATTATTATAATATAGTACAATGTGATTAGATATAAACAACTTGCTTAAATTTATAACTTTTTTCATAATTATTCCCACCATTTACTTTTCACTCCAATTACATTTAAAATGATGTTTAATTTTTTATCCAAAAAGGAAAGGTGATAAAATTATTGGGACACCCGGAATGGAAAAATGTGATAAAATTAACGGGACGGAGGGAGTACTTTCTTTTTATATATATTTGTCGCGTGGTTTTTTTTTTTTGTTTGCTTGAATATAAATTAACAGTTTTGTAACGTAATTGGTGCTCTAATGTGGCTTTTTAATTGAAATATGGTTATTTAAACCCAAATTCAATAAAATAGGGTTGAAGGAAAAGAAATAAATAAAATAGGGTGAATCAAAGCTATTAGGCGCGTCGTCGGGTCTACTAGCCGCGACGCTGGCGTGGCAAACGTGGAGCGGGCTGAAAGCGGGCTTTAACGTGGGCTAATTTTAAAAAAAAATCGATCGGGCCGACAATCGGTGCTACGACGTGTTGAATAAACCCGCGCCGCGCTCTTCTTCTTCCTCATTTCTCATCCGATTTTCTCCTCGATTCCGGCCACCCACCACCGGCGACCTGAAACCGCGACCCACCGTGACCTAATCCTCCTCGCTCTTCTTCGTCGATTAAGCTTCGTTTGGGTATGAATCACCTAATTTCTTTAAATCTTGATTTTGATAGTTTCGTTAAATTTCGTCGAATCCGTGAGTTTAAATTCGTGTTATGTTGTAATATGTGCATTAGATATTGTGGGTTCCTTTTTAGATTGATATAACACGTTAATTTTGGATAATTGATCCGATTTAGGAATTTTCACTAATTTCGAAACCTTATTTTGAAATTAGGGTTTTTAGCTTGACTGATTTGTTCGATACCTGATTTTGCGGCGATATTGACTTGTAAATGTTGAATTTAGGATAGATACATACAAATATTACGGTCCGATAGATCGCTCCCTGTGATATTCCAGGATAGTCATCATTGTAACGATGCATTATCCAATTCTGATGGTGCTCTCGACACGCCTTTGACCGTTAGGGGTTTGGAGAGTGCCGTGTGGGGTAAGCTTTAACGACCGGTGCGGTTGCACGGTCGTATTTTGGAGAAATTAGATACAATGTCATTCCACAGCGTCTATAGTTGTGGATCTCAAAGTTAGATCCACACATGATCACGGCTCTCGTAGAGAGGTGGAGGAAGGAGACGCACACGTTCCACTTACCTGTGGGTGAGACGACCGTACTTGAGGACGTTGGTGTGCTGTGGGGACTCCCTGACGATGGTCAGTCAGTCAGTGGTGTGATCCACAGCGGAACGCAGGATCAGTGGATCGATTACTTGTAGGAGCGACTGGGTACAGACCTGCTGTGGGTGCGTACAGCGGGACGAAAGTGTTGTTGAGGAAGTTTGCAGACTGGCTAGAACCCAACGATATCAATGATGACAGCCCAGATTTTGAGGTCGAGCAGCGCGCACGTGAATATGCGCTGTTGCTCATGGGCTCGGTGATGTTCCCCGACTCCAGCAGAAGCTCGACGTCCATGACTTTTCTCCCGCTGCTCGAAGACATAGACGCCGTGCACACTTACAGTTGGGGCAGTGCCGTTCTGGCTTTCTTGTACAGAGAGCTATGTACTTCGTGCCAGCGTCAGAAGATGAACATCGGTGGAGCTCTGCTAAAAACTTTGATATTTTTATATAAAAATGTAAAAAAAAAGAAATTTCCATTCCAAGTTAGAATTTATATAATAACCTTCAACATTTGAAAAAAATAAATTACACCTTAAATATTAAACAATATTATTATTAACATTCATTCTGCGATTAGAAAATCTTTGACGGACATTCGTCGTAGGTATTTAGTTCTAAATATGATGTTTATCACTCAATATTTGTCTACGTTTTCCAAAGTTAATTTTATGATATTTGACAAAATAAAAATTAAATATGGTGAATAAATTATCATTGGATATTATGATAAGAGCAATAAAATTATATATTTAATTATTATTTAAAAGACGGTTAACCGCCGGTTATAACAGCCGGTTTACGGTTAGGAAAATGAAGAACCGTAACCGAACCCTCATAATTTACGGTTCGGTTACGGTTTGAACCGTAACCGTTGACCACGGTTAACCGAACCGTCGACCGACGGTTCGGTTACGGTTTGGTTACGGTTTTTCAAACCGTCTGAACACGTCTAATTGCCACCCCTGTAGCCGACTTATATGTGACACATCATCAACTATATGAGGGTTTTTATGGGATTATAAAAGTTATAAAAATAATGACCATGTTAGGTCTATGTTTGAGTGAAATTATATGGGTTGCATCATAAATGCATTTTTATTCATTTTAATTCCATCCTATGGACGTTGGAATATCATAGGACAAAAGAGCAAGAGTCACATTCAATATCAAAGGAAAAAAGACCAAGAGTCACGTCCAATGAAAATGTTATTTATATACTCTGGCTTACGGCTCGGTGTTCTTGAGGTTGTTATGCATGTGCAGCAGGTAAACATTTCCGGTTTGTTTATTGTCGCAGGTGCAACAGGTGCGAATCTATCTTTCAGATTTCAGGTTTGTTTGTATTTGTTTGTCTGCGTTTATCGTTGCAATAATTTCAGGTTATTTTACAGTCGCGCAGCTTCCTACGAGTGTAAAGAGTACTATTGGAGGTGCATTAGAATTGTCTTAGGTTATCTGCAATACATTTGTGTAAATCTTCTTGAGTGTTCAGTGTTGTTTATATGATATAGCTTAGGGTTCAGTGTGAAGGTTTCGAAATATCATTATATGTTTCATTGGTGTTTTGTAATGATACAGTCATGCAGTTACCTGTCCGTTGCGTATGGTCGTGCAGGTTTTTGCGGTTGAAAGAGTATCTATAAGGTTGTTTTGATTGTCCAGCAGGAACGCAATTTAGTGTTAAGGTTTCGAAATATCATTATATGTATCATTGGTGTTTTGTAATGATACAGTCGTGTTGTTATATTTCCACTGCATATGGTCGTGCAGGATTTTACGGTTGAAAGAGTATTTATAAGTTTGCTTTGAATGTGCAGCAGGTACGCATTTATCTTTCAGATTTTAGGTTTTTTGTCGTTGCTCTGTTTGTTTGTATTTGTTTATTGTGGCAGGTGCAACGGGTACGCATTTATCTTTTAGATTTCAGGTTTGTTTGTATTTGTTTATCGCTTTGTTCATCGTTGCACTAATTTAAGGTTATTTTACAGTCGTGCAGCTTCCTGCGGGTGTAAAGAGTATCTATTGGAGATGTATTAGAATTTGTGTAAATCTTCTTGAGGTTCAGCGTTGTTATGATCTAGCTTAGAGTTCAGGTTCTTAAGGTTTCTGTAACTATGCATAGAACTGAATAATGTGTTCTTCTTCGAAGGGTTTAGTGTTCTATAATGTATTGTTCTTCGATTTGTTAAAAAAAATACATGGACGATAAAACTTTGAGCAATTTTAATTGCAATAAGTTCGTCATGTATATAACATTGAGAGTTGACATATATTTTTTTAGAACTTTAGGGTACAATCATGTGGTCAATTTGGATCATATAACTATTTAATTAGGGTCTCATACATACTCTATACACGTTTCAAATCCATTCCCTGAATATTATCTTATTGTAGTTCAAAGGTTTGGCTTTATCGATGAGAATATACTAATGATGAAATATTATTGTAGTTCAAAGGTTTGACTTTTAATTTTGACAATAAATGGTTTCGTATTATCATTATATTGATTTACTGAAGTGAATATTATCTTATTGTAGTTCAAAGGTTTGACTTTTAATTCTGACAATAAATCTTTTCGTATTATCATTATATTGATTTCCTAAAGTGAATCTTATCTTATTGTAGTTCAAAGATTTGACTTTTAATTCTGACAATAAATCGTTTCGTACCATTATATTGATTTACTAAAGTTACTATAATTGCACTAAACGTGTTAACATAACATAGACATAGACAAGGTTTGGAACAAATGAGAATACACTAATGAAAACATATAGGTGTATTGTAGTTCAAAGATTTGGCTTTTAATTCTAACAATAAATCGTTTCGTATTATCATTATATTGATTTACTATAGTATTAAACGTATTAACGTAACATAGCCATAGACAAGGTTTGGAAATCGATGAGAATACACTAATGAAAATCCTATATTGAATTGCTAAAGTTGGTCTAATTAATACTATTGATAAATATTTACACGACTAAAACAGCCGACTAAATAATGTACTGTTCTTCAATACCATATTAACATAACATAGCCAAGGTTTGGAAATCGATGAGAATACCCTACTGAGGAAAACTGACACGTTTCTTAGTAAATTGCTGACAGACTGCATATTGCGACATTTTAATTTCCACTGTTGACAAATATTTGCATGACTGAAAAACAGACGACTGAATAATGTATTTTTAATTTGGATTATATAACCATATTGACAAGTAAGGGTTGTTCATTTTTCGAAATATCATGATATTTAATTCTGAAAATAAATTGTTTCTTATTATCATTATATTGATTTGCTTGATTAGTTCAGTAGTATACTTGGAAAAATATAAAGTCAATTCTCGACAGCTGCCCAAGTAATTTCGCCATGTGGTTAGGGTAAGCACGTATGCTTTTAATGATGACTATACCAAATTGGTGGAGTATTTCGGGCTACTCCAGGATTAAGTCCTAGTAGTCGGTCACCTATACAAGTGTGAAGTGGGGCCGCTTCAATGGAAACACTTATGAATCGGAGATATGGTCCACGGCCGAAACGGACACAACGTGAGAAACGAAAAGAGATCAGATTCATCGCTGTGTGTATACTGTTGTCTTGGTTTACACAAAAAGCCGTCAGTTCAAGACATCACATTCACTGAGCAGTGAGTAAATCCGATAGTATTTCACTAGGGAAGGTTCAAAGTCACAAGTTACCTATCTTGATGCAGTGATGAGTCGTCGTGACTTTCTTGCAAGAGTCAGCATGCGTTGCATTTGCATTAATTTTCATTCATGTGGGGGTTTGTTGGGTTTTAAGCCCAAAGGCATTGTACTCAAGTATGGGTAGTTAGCCCACTAAGAAAAGAGCTTAAATGATTTTATGAAATTGGGAAGACGTAGGTCGCCGAAACGAGAAATCTTGAAAGATTAGTTCGAGAGGAATCTAACGGGTATTAGTTTTCTCAAAACCGATATCGGGTGAATGAGAAATTAATTAGTAAAGTCAGCCCAAATAAGAAAAAAAAAGAGAGAAAAAGCAAATAAAAATAATAATAATTTGATGATGTGGCGGGCTGATGATGTGTCACTGACATGCGGACTGACGTGGCGCTGACTGGACGTGGTGATGTGGCTGGCTGAAGGGGTATTGGGTATCAGTCAAAGAGTTATGACTATTCTCAGATTGAGCCCTGGACAAACGTTGTCCTATTTGCAAATTCGGTCCAGTCAAAAGAGGTCAACTGAAAAGTTATGATTTTCGCAAATTGACCCCTGCAGCTTTTCAGAAACCATATATAGGTCCCCTGACAGAATGAAAAATCATTCAATTCACTCCCAGTGTTTCAGGAAAAGTTGACAGCATATCCCTTAGTAATAAAAAAAAGCAAGAAAGGCTCGAGTCTTTAGTAGATTCGCCCGATAATTTCGTTACGGTGTGCGACGATTTGAAACTCCTGAAGTTGTTGTATCTTCGGGACGTATTGCGACAACCCGAGGCATTGAAATACGGGGCAATAACGTCTTACGGAAACTTCGACGTATAAAGCCGAAACTCTGTCTGAGTTTACGAGCACCATCGATAAGACGCCCAACACCTTGTCGTCAATCGTCTATTTGCTTTTAATTGTGTCTTTGCGCTTTTATCTAGTTTGATTGTTTTAAAAATCTTAAAAAAACCATCTAAAGACCTTATATAAAAAATCGCTTCAGTCTAAATTAAAGTTCAGAATAATATTTAAAATTAATCGAGCTGTCCTCGTGGATCGATACTTGGACTTAAGTCCATTTTATACTACTTGCATGACCTAGTACACTTGCTAGTAAAACGAAATGCCCTTGTTCCAAAAGACTGTAACCTACTACTGTGTTGTTGAATTCTTGCCTGACTGAAGTTGTTCATATTTTGATCCCTTGGGCTGAATGGTGACTGATATAGGCAGCTCATAAAATGACAATCGTCGTTCATTTGCCAAATCAATAGATTTGCCCACGCGAGATAGATATATTATGGATTAAAATAATTATTTGCTGATTAGTTTCCACCAAGTGAAAGAAAAGAAATGAGTGGGCAATTCGTTGGACACTTTACGGCATTGACGAGATCACTGTCAATACTTCACTCAAAAGCTGCTACACCTCAGTGCTCTCACTACGCATATAGTTGTAGTACCAAATTGAAAAGCCCCATTCAATTCTCTGCCCCTATAGAAAGAGCTACGACGACTACAGCCACACCTCGGTTGTTGCGAGCACTCAAATTAAGGTCATCGTTGTCATCGGCTGTCGTCGCATCAATGCCTTACGGCCATCAATTGGGAGCTGCCAAGAAAGCCGCTTCTCTCGCTGCTAGATTGTGCGAGGTACCCCGTATCTAATTCGTCTTCTGATTTCATATTTTTATTTTTGGTTGTTTTATATATGGGTTAGATTAGATGAATGTTGTGCGTGTTCAACAGAAAGTGCAAAAGGCCCTTTTGCAGTCCGATGTCCAATCGAATCCGATAGAAGTCCCGTCACAGTGGCTGATTATGGTATGGCGTCTTCTGCCTGCTTCTTTGCTCATTCATGACCTTTTCATCCGAAGGTTCACAGGCTGTAGTTAGCTACGTTTTGGAGAGGGAGTTTCCATGAATCCCATTCTCTATGGTGGCTGAAGAGGTATTTAAATCTGTTTTTTTTTTCTCTATTCAACGTCTTATTCCACGAGTATTTCTAAATATCTGATACCAGACGAAAGTTCATTTTCTGTATGTTGTGTTAGTTATATTTTGTTCTGTTTTTCTTAGGATTCTAAAGACCTTGGCAAAGAAGAATCCAGAGACACACTCTTCCGCATAACAGAGCTTGTGAATGAAACTCTGGTCAGTGGTGGAACAGGTGATATATCTCCTCTTTCAGAGGACGATGTGCTGAAAACTATTGACAAAGGACTATCCGAAGGTGGTCTGAATGGTCAGCATTGGGTCTTGGATCCAATCGATGGGACTAAAGGGTAAGATATACTGCCTTTTCACTCGTTAATTGATTTCTATGATAGCATCAGCAGCCCCTTTGTTATATTGCTTTTTTATGACTTCAGAACAATCAATGCAAGAAGTACTCTTCTTTGTTGTTTCTGTATGTTCAACCACTATTGAACAATACAGATTTTTGAGAGGAGATCAGTACGCGATTGCTTTGGCGTTGCTAGATGAAGGAAAAGTCGTACTGGGGGTTTTAGCTTGTCCAAATCTTCCCTTATCATCAATCTCCACTTATGATCGGACTGCTTCTGACGACAAAGTTGGTTGCCTTTTTTACGCTCAAATTGGTGGCGGGCACATACATGCAGAGTTTAGATGGTGGCGAACCAATCAAGGTTGTAAGTTTTATCCCATTCTTGAGTCTAAATAACTGTTGCCATAAAGGTTAAGCTTTCCTTTTGCCCTACAGGTGCATGTAACTTCAATTGATGACCCCGAAGAAGCATCCTTATTTGAATCTTTTGAAGCCGCACATTCTTCGCATGATTTGTCTAGCTCAATTGCAAAGGTAGTTAACTACGTTTTCTTCTCCGTTTATCGATATACATGTTGTGTTATATATGCACTATCTGTGAAGTATATATATACTCAGAAACTTGGTATTAAAGCTCCACCTAAGGATAGATAGCCAAGCAAAAGTATGGTGCTTTGTCTAGAGGTGATGGGGCAATATTTCCCTCACAAAGGTTACCGTGAAAAGATATGGGATCATGCCGCTGGATACATGGTTGTCGCAGGTTAATGTTATTATCCTCATCCATTAAATGTTATAAAATTATTTTTTTTGAAGATAATCGTACAATTACTGCCGCTTGTTTCCATTTCCCAGAAGCTGGAGGTGTCGTTTTGTACGCTTTTGGGAATTATCTGGATTTTTCTAAAGGAAGGTTTCTCGATATGGAGACGGGGATCATCGTTACGAATAAGAAGCTGATGCCTGCTTTGTTGAAAGCTGTTCAAGATTCCATCAGCGAAAGAGCTTCATCTTTGTGAGAAGTAATTCATTTTGCCAAATCAATTGATTTGCCCACGCGAGATAAGATATATTATGGCTTAAAATAATTATTTGCTCGTTAGTTTCCACCAAGCGAAAGAAAAGAAATGAGTGCACAATTCGTGGGACACTGTACGCCATTGACGAGATCACTGTCAATACTTCACTCAAAAGCTGCTACACCTCAGTGCTCTCACTACGCATATAGTTGTAGTACCAAATTGAAAAGCCCCATTCAATTCTCTACCCCTATAGAAAGAGCTACGACGACTACAGCCACACCTCGGTTGTTGCGAGCACTCAAATTAAGGTCATCGTTGTCATCGGCTGTCGTCGCATCAATGCCTTACGACCATCAATTGGAAGCTGCCAAGAAAGCCGCTTCTCTCGCTGCTAGATTGTGCGAGGTACCCCGTATCTAATTCGTCTTCTGATTTCATATTTTTATTTTTGGTTGTTTTATATATGGGTTAGATTAGATGAATGTTGTGCGTGTTCAACAGAAAGTGCAAAAGGCCCTGTCGCAATCCGATATCCAATCGAAATCCGATGGAAGTCCCGTCACAGTGGCTGATTATGGTATGCTTTTTCTGCCTGCTTCTTTGCTCATGCGACCTTTTCATCGCATAAAAAATGCAATTTTGGATGCATCTGTTGAGGAAATGGCTACCACTTGAGGAGGATTCAATGTAGATTCTGTGTTTGCAAGTGTTTAAGATCGATCTGAGCTATTTGGAGCTCGATCGGATCAGAAAATTGCACCAAACACACACACTCTTGCAAACAGATTTTACGTGGTTCGGCCTTAACTTTGGCCTACGTCCACAGATCAACCGAGGCTCCTTTCGTATTAATCCCAACACGAAGTTTACAGACTGCCGTGCCCTCTATAACTTTCGTGTTTGTGACTCACTCTTAATCACAATCTACAGAAAAATACGAACGCTCAAAGATTCCTAGTCGAACTCGAAATCCTGATATATATAACACTGATATCACACTTAAAGCATGTCGCAGGTTTAATCTCAGCCGTTCTTTCGATCAGATATCACACTTAAAGCATGTCGACTGAGGTTCAATCTCCCAACTTCAAATCTGAGCCCTGCGATTGCGCGCGCACTGATCGGACGCTGCTGAAACACGCGGCTGACTTCAGCTTCTTTCTTCCTCAGTTACTTCAGCTCTTTCACTGGTTCGACCGGCCGACTTCTCTGCTCTTATTCCACGAGTATTTCTAAATCTCTGCTACCAGACGAAAGTTCATTTTCTGTATGTTGTGTTAGTTATATTTTGTTCTGCTTTTCTTAGGATTCTAAAGACCTTGGCAAAGAAGAATCCAGAGACACACTCTTCCGCATAACAGAGCTTGTGAATGAAACTCTGGTCAGTGGTGGAACAGGTGATATATCTCCTCTTTCAGAGGACGATGTGCTGAAAACTATTGACAAAGGACTATCCGAAGGTGGTCTGAATGATCAGCATTGGGTCTTGGATCCAATCGATGGGACTAAAGGGTAAGATATACTGCTTTTTCACTCGTTAGTTGATTTTGATGATAGCATCAGCAGCCCCTTTGTTATATTGCTTTTTTATGACTTCAGAACAATCAATGGAAGAAATACTCTTCTTTGTTGTTTCTGTATGTTCAACCACTACTGAACAATACAGATTTTTGAGAGGAGATCAGTACGCGATTGCGTTGGCGTTGCTAGATGAGGAAAAGTCGTACTGGGGGTTTTCGCTTTTCCAAATCTTCCCTTATCACCAATCTCCACTTATGATCGGATTGCTTCGGAAGACAAAGTTGGTTGCCTTTTTTACGCTCAAATTGGTGGCGGCACATACATGCAGAGTTTAGATGGTGGCGAACCAATCAAGGTTGAAAGTATTATCCCATTCTTGAGTCTAAATAACTGTTGCCATAAAAGGTAAGCTTTCCTTTTGCCCTACAGGCGCATGCAACTTCAACTGATGACCCCGAAGAAGCATCCTTATTTGAATCTTTCGAAGCTGCACATTCTTCGCATGATTTGTCTAGCTCAATTGCAAAGGTAGCTAACTACTTTTTCTTCTCCGTTTATCGATAAATGTTGTGTCCTATATTTTGAACACTCAATCTAACACTCAAGCGCACAGCGGAATATTTTGAATACTTAGTGACGAAAACTGATAAACACGAGATGTAAATTTTGCAGCAAGTCAGAAAACTTGCTGCGTGCCTCAAGGCGAAATTCCACTACGAAGATGGATTACAGAACAACTATCCGAAGATAGTACAAACCAAGCTCACGAAAAAATTACTAATCTAACGATTCTGCAAAACTGCAAAGTCCTAAGACTTTTGCAAAAGAAACACTAGGCTAAAAAGACAACTCTCGTGATTGCTCATACTCGATATGTGCTTCGCTCGAATAACTCGTGATTTTCGCTCAATATGTCGCTCAAAAGTTACTCCATGAAAGCTCTCTCCAAAGTCGCCAATTGTAGCTCGAAAATGAACTCTTATTTCTAGACCGTTCTCGTTTGAATCGGTAAGAGATTTCTTGATAATCTCCCAAAATATCTCCTCGAAGATCTCCCTAAATATAGTATATATTTAGTTCGAATCTTCTCTCCATATTTTCTCTTGATCTTCATATCTTCCATATTTGGTAATGGCAATCTCCTAATTTTGGTATGTAGGTGCACCACTTATTTTGGGGAAGAAAGGCAAAATCTTTTCGAAATCTTCGACATTAACAAGATCAATAGTAATGGAGATCAACTGAAGACTTGATGGAGAAGAAAGATTTTATTTTCTTATTTGATTTTTCTCATCTGCCTTTACAAATGAGTTACATCGATACTTATTTAAACTGGCCAAACCAAGCAGAGTTCACATGCAAGTTCACATGTTCTGACAATGAGCTTTGAGCATTACTCGATAACATAAAAGACACGGCATAAATCAGTTTACACGATAACCTAAAACTAAGAGCCATTTGACTGAAAAATTCAGTTTACTCCAACGGAAAAAACTTAAACACACATATTAAACGAAAAATACAAAGTATTCAACATAGATATTTATATAATAAAAACAACTTAAAAACTTCCCTTATCACAATGAACCATCGTGTAAGCGTTGTATGTGGCCTTCGAGCGCGAGTAGGTGTTTGATGTCTCGGATGTTTTATCTTCTTGTCGAACCCCCCCCACCCCCTTCTGATTCATGGTCCTTTGTAGAGTTTAAAACTCTAAACCACTAAGAGAAATAAGAATTTCGTGAGCATACTTTCTAAGGATGCAAATCTCGTTGTTGTCGCTTGGTTTTTTTTTTTTTCTACCTTGAGCTGCCTTCTTTGTTTTTGCCTTGAGCCTCGGGCGCGTGATTTAGCAATCTAATCTTCATATATTAGTTTCTCTCTTTTGTCCTATACGATGAATGAATGATGATACCGAACCCAAGCTTCCCACTTTATCGATTAAGTCAACTATGGTGGCTTCATGTAATCCCATGACTTTGATCTGCGAAATCGTGATAGTCCCAGATATTCCCGTATTTTTCCATCTTTTGTGCCACTAGACGTAATCGTAGGATTATATGAAGATAATTCGATAAATAATTACATAACACGCTTTTAACGGGAATAAAAATTACTTAAAATCCAAACTTATCACAAAACACTTTTCTTTTCTCCTTGCGTAAACAACACTGAAGCACAAACATCAAACAAACGAAGATCGACGACGATATTCAATACATTCTATGGAAGTCGCATACCAAATCACGTTCTTAGCAGAACAGAGACCCTCAAGCACACACGCACAACATGCAAATGGACGACGATAGTATATTATTATTATGCATGAGGAAAAAGCAATTCATGCCGCAAGATAGCAATAAATTTGAGTATTGTTATTATTACTGATCGTAAAGGTGAGGTGGCAATCTTGGAGAAACAAGAACGTCGAGCGGCGTGGCTTTGGCATTGGTCATCCCAGGACTCTCCGTCATGTCCACCTTAACATTATCCTCAACCGTAGAGAAATTAAACGCCTGGAGCACGCTGGCGAATACCAGACTCATCATTTGGATCCCAAAGTTCGACCCGGGACAGATCCTACGACCCGCCCCGAATGGTATGATCTCGTAATCCTGACCACCCTTTATGTCGAGACCCTTTAACGGCCCCGAAAGAAACCTCTCCGGCCTGAATTCGGCGGCATCTCCCGACCACACCTTGGGATCCCTCTGCATCTTCCAAAGGTTGACGATGAGCCACGTGCCCTTTGGGATATGGTACCCACCCACGGTTGCGTCTTTCGTGAACTCTCTGGGCCCACCTAACGGCCCGGCTGGGTATAGTCTGAAAGTCTCTTTGATGATGGCATCAAGGTACGGTAGTTTGCCGGCGACGACGTCAGATTCGGTCACTCGCCTCTCTCTCCCCACTAGTTGCTCAATTTCTTCTTGAGCCTTTTTCAGAACGTGGGGATGGTTGAGCAGAAGAGCCATCATCCATTCAAGCATTACTGCTGTCGTATCAGTTGCACCAGCGATCAAACTCTGCCATAATGCAAAACCACGCACCCAAATTAAAACACAAGACAATGGCGTAATAACAATAATGTATCATCCAAAAAAGAAAAAAATGGCGGTGTGATGTATACCATAATGGTGTGACAGACCAAATTTACAAATTTTATCCACCCTACGCTCTTTACACAAAAGTATAGATTATGAGAGCATCCCCCGAAACTTACTCAAACTCAAACTCATTTTCAAACTTAAAATGCATTAATTATTTTTCAACCGATAAATTAATTCTCAAACTCAAATAATTGTTTTTGAAATATTCATCTCCGCCAACTTTTACAAGTTTTCAATAATACTTCTCACATATTTCACAACTTAAAAAAAATATTATTTTAATAGTGTATTACATCGGCTACTAAATTTTATAATTTAAAAAACTTTCGAATTACTTTTATGAATTTTTATTTATTACTAATAAGGATGTTTTAATTATTACAACAAAGAGAACTTAAATGCAATTATTATATATAAAACTTATTCTTTGAGTTCAAACGTGTTACATATGATTGGTTTTTCAATTCGGTTGAAGTAATTTTTGAATGTTTTTTTTTTTTATTTTCTGGGGGGCGGGGAGTAAAACTTAAGGACTTTAAGAATCTATTACATTGACGATTAAGTTTAACCAAACGTCACTCTATAAAAAGTAATATATTCAATAGACGGTGATGAAGTCCGATGGTAAACGTTAAATAAACGACATTATTACCTTCCATGTTGACTACTTTCTATTTTTAAACTTTTTATATTCGTAACTCGCAAGTCGGTATTGAAAATTGTTACTTAGATGGTTCACAATGATAGGGACATTGATCTAAAATAAGCTAAACGGTCGTCTTTGGTAGGCTTATATACATTATTGTCGAAAGTGATTATTTGGTTTAAAATAAGATAAAACGGTCGTCTTTGGTAGGCCTATTTAAATAGTCGTCGAAGTGATTACTTTTGTCACTAATTTCATACTTATCAGCTAACAAGCTTTATGCTAAGGTAGAAACCGGTAGCAGGTTTGGCTAAAACAGATATGGCATGTTGTGTATATAGATTATAGTTTTATAGAAAGTTAACCACTCAAATTCACCGCTCAAATATACACCGGAAAATATAGGAGAGGTAGGAGGTAAATCCACCAAGAGTACAAGTAGAAGATACAATATTCTAAATGATACAATACTTTTCTTCCACGAGTATCAACTCTACGTAAATAAAACAATAATCTGATTTCAATTTTAATTGATAATGATAATAGTTAAACCTTATACAATTAAAGGTTACGTACAATTAATTGGCATGCACACACATATATATATATATACTAAATTAATGGAGATGGACTATGGAGTAAGTATAATAAATCGACGACCTTCGAACAATATATTATCACTCACAAAGGAGGGTTTTTTTATCAGCACTAAATCTCTTTTTGATTCTCTCATAATTTAGTTTATCCGACTGCAAAGTCAATTATATGGTATTAATATGAGATTATTCATGGATGAATATTGAATTATATTTCATGATAACGAACGCTATTACCTTGATAAGCATGTCGGTCGGTAACCAAGCCGGCGCCGTTGGTATCCCCACCCACGCAATCTATTTATTATTTATATTGTTGAAGAACTAAGAAAGAAACGATTGATCTCAGAAGATAATTTCATCATTGATCAACCTACCATACCCGGCCTTGGCCTATCAAGGCAACAATTGGAACTTACCAAAGTCAAGGCTGCAAATAAGGCAAAGATCAAGGAGTTAATCTTATCAAAGAATCGGATGTTATAATAGGAAAATATAGAGAATTACTGCTCTATTTACTCCAACGGCTACTTGCCATCTTTATCTATTTTTTGTAGTATATATAGGCCACTTCCTGTAAAACGAAAGTATAACGATTATTACACTATCAATACAAGAACAGTTTCTACCCTATGAAAATTCACATGGTATCAGAGCATTAAGCTCCTAACCAAATTCCGCAACAAAAAAAAAAAAAAAAAAAAAAGAACCTCAGAAACTGCAATGGCAGATCTACCTACCGGGACCAACCTTCAAAGACTAACTACTATCTTGCTAAATGAGAGCAATTACGTGAATTGGGCTAGGGCAATCACGATTTGCCTCAAAGGAAAGGGACAGTGGGATCACGTCTCAGGCACAGAAACAAGTACAACCGCAGAACAAGCCGCGGGAGAAAAGCAATCATCGACAAAAACTGATGCTGCCTGGGAGATGGTCGACAATCAAGTAATGGCTGGGCTCGTAAACTCAATGGAGGGACGAATCGCTGAGCTATTTCTGGACTCTACAAGTGCTCGGGAAATGTGGGAAGCGATCAAAGCAATGTATGGTAAGAAGAACAATTTCGCTCACGTCTTTCAGCTCAAAAACGAAATTGCTCGACTAAAGAAGCAACCAAATCAAACGTTTACTCAACACTACGGGATGCTAAAGGCTAAATGGGACGAACTCGACATCTACCAACCACATACCACCGAGGAGGCCAAAATAAAGGAACGAAAAGAGCAAGACAGAGTCTATCAACTACTAGCGAGCCTAGATTCATCCTACGAACAGGTTCGAATCCAGATCCTTATGGGAACAGAATTACCGACAGTAGCAGCTGTGGTGGCCTCAATCGAGTCGGAGGAATCCCGAAGAAAGGCGATGAACTCAGATTCAACCACGATCGAAAGCCACGCCATGAGCGCTAAAGGTGGAAACCCTAAATCGCGGCCGGAGACGAAGGGAGCGCCGAGCAAGCCTAGATGCGACAACTGCAAAAAGGAAGGTCACGATCGGAACGGTTGCTGGTTCCTCCACCCCCATCTCCGGCCGAAACGCGATGGGAAAGGCAGAGCGACAGGAAATCGCGATAAGCAAGGGTTCGTCGCCCAGTCAGAAACCAGCGAGGAAACAAATTGGGTTGAAAAATGGGAAAGAGAAAAATGGTTGAATGATAGGCTCAAAGAGATGTTGGCTGATCCCAGGCCCAATCCAAATTATTACGGGCCAACAACATCTATGACTGATATTCCCAAAGCACAATGGCCAGAAAGTGGTATGGCAGATCGGGTCGGGCCAAGCTCAGCCCATCAATCCACTAGTCATTTTTCGGGATACTTTAATAAACCAGGTAAACACAGCACAGGTATTTGTCCAACTTCTCAACACTTCACTGGCATGATTAATACTAGTTTAAATAGTTTACGTAATTTTTGGGTAGTTGACTCGGGTGCGTCTGATCATATGACTTATGATATACATAACATCTCAAATCCATTAAGTCCAAAAATCACGCAATCTGTAACAGTTGCCAATGGGAACAAAATGCAAATTGAGAAAGTTGGAACCTCAAAATTATTCTCAAAAAATCTTCAAAACACGCTATACCTACCAAAGTTAACCTCAAATCTTCTCTCAGTAGGACAACTCACTAATGAACTAAATTGTAATGTAACCTTCTCACCAGATAAAGTAATTTTTCAGGACCGGAAAACAGGGAACCTGATTGGTGAGGGGATATTCAAAAATGGGCTCTACTTAGTCGAAACCAACTCAAAATCTTCACATGCCAACAATGTGGTACATCAAAGAATGGGGCATCCTTCCGACACAACTCTCAAAAAGTTATTTCCTTCTATTTCTACTAGTTCATGCGATGTATGCAAATTCGCTAAGCAAACTCGATTACCGTTTTGTCGATCTATGAATAAAACTAATAATATATTTGAGTTAGTGCACTCGGATGTTTGGGGACCAGCCCCTGTAGACTCCTACAACAACTTTAAATATTTTATAACTTTCATCGATGATTACACTAGAACAACATGGCTCTATCTACTAAAAAGTAAATCCGAAGTTTTTTCAAAATTTCAAGAATTTTCAAATTTTATTGAAAATCAGTACAATAGTAAAATTAAAGTTATCAGAACCGATAATGGAACTGAATACCTTAATAAAAACTTTCTAGAATTAATAAAATCCAAAGGAATATTACACCAAACTACTTGTATTAATACTCCGGAACAAAATGGAGTATCCGAACGAAAAAATAGGCATTTACTCGAAATGACAAGGTGTCTACTATTTCAGTCAAATGTACCAAAGCGTTACTGGTCAGACGCAGTTCTAACTGCAACTTACCTGATCAACAGACTCCCAAGTGCTCAACTAGAGTATAAAAGTCCATTGGAAATCCTATTAAAACGAAAACCCAAAATTGAACATCTCCGAGTATTCGGATGTACATGTTTCGTTCATATAAGAAGGCAAGATAAACTTGACACTAATTCTATCAAAACCATATTCCTAGGATATTCTTCACAAAAAAAGGGATACAAATGTTATGATCCAAGAAAACAAAAAATGTACATTTCTAGAGATGTAATATTTGTTGAAAATAAACCTTATTACACACATGAAAACCTGGATAATACTAATCATGAAGACCGAGATAACATCCCACTTCCTGAACTTCAACCATCAATTGAAAACCAAATTCATGCGACGATACCAACAGAAGAATTCAATCCAAGGGAAGAACAAATTCATGAAAACGATGTAACAACATTTACTTCAGGGGGAGAAACAATAGAGTTACCAAATCTAAGAAGATCGACAAGAAATTCTAGACCACCTAATAGACTACGAGATTTTGTAACCAATCAAGTAACCTATCCAATCCAGAACTACATAAGCTATAATAAAATTTCACATTCACATTACGCTTTCCTAAGCAACATAGATCATGAGATTGAACCTCATAGTTTCGAGGAAGCAAATAAAAGACCTGAATGGAGAAAAGCCATGACGGAAGAACTAGAAGCTCTCAAAAAAAATCAAACATGGGATATTACATCTCTCCCAAACAATAAAAAACCTGTTGGGTGTAAATGGGTATACCGAATTAAATACAATAGCAATGGTACAATTGAACGATTCAAAGCACGACTGGTAGCTAAAGGATTCACGCAGACTCAAGGAATAGATTATGAAGAAACTTTTGCCCCAGTTGCAAAAATGAATACCGTAAGAATTCTTCTATCGGTGGCTACCAACTCTGGATGGAATATTTCACAGATGGATGTAAAAAATGCATTCTTACAAGGTGATCTGGAAGAGGAGATATACATGACACTCCCGCCAGGATATCAATATAAAAAATCTCAAGAAAGACCTGTATGCAAACTAAAGAAACCAATATACGGCCTAAAGCAATCTCCACGAGCATGGTATTCAAAACTGAGTCGTGCACTTCTTGATTGCGATTTTTCTAAAAGTTCGGCTGATTCATCCATGTTTACTAAAACAACTAACCAAACTATAATAGTGGTACTTATGTACGTAGACGATATCATAATAACTGGAAATAACATTGATGGGATTAACGAAGTTAAGGAATATCTCAAAAACAAATTTGATATTAAAGATCTTGGACAACTTAAGTACTTCTTAGGAATAGAAATTGCTCATTCACCCAAAGGGCTCTTCTTATCTCAAAGGAAATATGTTCTGGATCTTCTAAAAGAAACTGGAAAAATGGGAGTTAAGCCCTCAAAGACTCCCATGGACAGTAATAAAAAATTGAACTCCGAAGAAGGAAAATCACTAAAAGATATTCAACAGTATCAAAGAGTGGTAGGGAAACTAATTTATCTAACAGTTACACGGCCTGATATATCTTTTGCTGTTAGTTGTGTTAGTCAGTTTATGCAGGCACCTCGGACCAGCCATCTTGAAGCTGTCGAGCGTATATTAAAATACCTTAAAGGGAACCCAGGTCGAGGAATCTGGATGAGAAGAAATAGAGCTTATGACGTGGTAGGCTACTCAGATGCAGACTGGGCAGGGAGTTTTGATAGAAGATCCACTACCGGTTATTGCACATTCGTAGGAGGAAACCTAGTCACGTGGAAAAGCAAGAAGCAAAGCGTAGTAGCTAGATCAAGCGCTGAAGCAGAATACAGAGCTATGGCTTCTACAACAAGTGAGCTTGTGTGGATAAGACATCTTTTGGAGGACCTAAAGATAAAAACCGATCAACCGATGAAAATGTTCTGTGATAATCAAGCCGCACGACATATAGCAACTAATCCCGTCTTTCACGAGCGGACAAAGCATATTGAGGTGGACTGTCACTATGTTCGAGAAAAAGTACAAAGCAAAGAGATAGAAACCCCATACGTAACAAGTAAAGAACAACTGGCCGATATTTTCACCAAAGCAGTAGACGCTCGATCCTTTGAAGACATACTCATCAAGTTGGGCTTAATAGATATATTCAAGCCCAACGTGAGGGGGAGTGTTGAAGAACTAAGAAAGAAACGATTGATCTCAGAAGATAATTTCATCATTGATCAACCTACCATACCCGGCCTTGGCCTATCAAGGCAACAATTGGAACTTACCAAAGTCAAGGCTGCAAATAAGGCAAAGATCAAGGAGTTAATCTTATCAAAGAATCGGATGTTATAATAGGAAAATATAGAGAATTACTGCTCTATTTACTCCAACGGCTACTTGCCATCTTTATCTATTTTTTGTAGTATATATAGGCCACTTCCTGTAAAACGAAAGTATAACGATTATTACACTATCAATACAAGAACAGTTTCTACCCTATGAAAATTCACATATATATTATAAGAGAGACCAGAAAAAAAAAAAGAAATTTTAAATAAAAAAGAAGAAGAAGCTCATGGATTCATTCAATATAATAATTGGAGGTCGTCGTCAATAATAACGCTTACAAACGCGCATTCTCCTGTCGTCATTAAGCACACCACTCCACCACTAAAACATCAAGAAAGCGGCCATGGAGTTCAGCTTAGCAGCTGCTCTTGCGATAATCATATTCTCCCTTTCCTGCTATTACTTCTTCTTGCTTCCGAGAACTAGCAAGAAATCATCATCTCCGCCAGTGGCCGGCGGTGCACGGCCGTTCACCGGCCATCTCCACCTCTTCAACGACCCCAGTAAACTCCCACACATGCACTTAGCTTCCTTAGCCGACAAACACGGACCCATCTTCATTGTCCGCCTCGGCATGCGCAGGCTACTGATGGTCAATAACTGGGAAATATCCAAAGAAATCTTTACCACGCACGATGTAGCAGTATCGTCACGTCCCATCATGACAGCAGCCTATCACTTGGGGTACAACCTCGCTATGTTCGGCTGGACACCCTACGGCACCTACTGGCGCGACATGAGAAAGCTTGTCACCGTCCATCTTCTGTCGGGACGAAGATTGGATATGCTCAGTTACATCCCCGCGTCGGAGACCACGCGCTACGTAAGAGAGCTCTACAATAAGTGGAAGCTAAAGGAGGGGAGATTGTCCGTAGACATGAGTCAGTGGTTCGGCGACTTGAACCTGAACGTGATCATGAGAATGGTGGCCGGAAAGAGGTTTTACGACGACGGCAGCGAGGCTGAGGAGGGGCAGAGGACGAGGGAGGTTATGAGGGAGTTCTTTTACCTGTCGGGGTTGATCATCCCTGCCGATGTTTTTCCTTTTCTGAAAAGGTTCGACATAGGTGGATTAGAGAAGAAAATGGCCGCGAATGCTAAGGAATTGGATCGAATCGTTGGGGTTTGGTTAGAAGAGCACAAAGTGAAGAAGAGCGGTGGTGGTAACGATCTTGATAATAAGCAGCGAGATTTCATGGACGTGATGCTCGAGCAGCTACGAAGCGACAAGAAACTAAGTGGGCTCGACGTCGACACAACCATCAAAGCAACTTGCGTGGTATATATAGCTGACCTAGTACACTGTTTCTTCATTGATTCATCAGAGATACCATTCTTTTAATCATGCATTGACGTATACATGCAGAGTTTGATTTCTGGTGGGACGGACACAACTTCCTTGATTCTAGTGTGGACTCTAGCACACTTAGTGAACGATCCACGCATCCTTAAAAAGGCTCAAGAAGAACTCGACACAGTTGTCGGAAGAGAGAGGAGAGTTCAAGAATCGGACATAAACAACCTCGTCTATCTCCAGGCAATCTGCAAAGAAGCTTTCAGGCTTCACCCAGCGGGGCACTTAGGCGGGCCACGAGCATTCACAGAAGATGCAACCATACTGGGCAAATATCACGTCCCAAAAGGGACATGGCTGATGGTGAACCTATGGAAGTTGCATAGGGATCCAAAGGTTTGGGGCAGCGATGCGCTTGAGTTTAAGCCCGAGAGATTCTTGGAAGGCGACAACAAGGATTTGGACGTGTTGGGAACTGATTTTGAGCTGCTCCCATTTGGGGCGGGTCGAAGGATATGTCCTGGGTCTCAGCTCGGAGTACAGATATTGAAGATTGTGATGGCCAATCTATTGCAGGCGTTTGATCTTTGGAGGGAGAATTCTGATGATGATGATGGCGTGGATATGACTGAAACTGCTGGGATGACTAACGCTAAAGCCACGCCTCTCAAAGTTCTTGTTGCTCCAAGGCTTGCTCCACACCTCTACTAGCAATGAGAAGAGAGGTTTTGCATTAGATTATTATGTCCGGTCAAGAAATAAAATTTGTGTTGTCTGCCTCTTCAAGCATCTGCGTGGCTTAAAAATAAGTTGTCTTTAAATCGGTTTGCGTGTCTCAGGTTTTAAGTTTCACTACACTGTCATAAGTGTCATAGGTTGGTCGTCGTGCGTGTGTTTGTATGTGTTGCGATTGCTAGCTCTTAATTGACAATTCTATCAATTAGATGATTCGCTTAACGAATTGCAACTCGATTCAATTCACATCAAAAACAAAAATTGAAATGCAACATGATAGGGTGACCTTTGATCCAGCATTCCTCCTGACCTGACAACTCATAAAGAGCAGAGTAGGAGGTCGGGTCTGAAGGAGGCAAGGACTAGGTACAAGAGTCGACAAGGACAAGGTATGAATGTGATATCTGAAGGAGCTCAGAAGATATTCCAGAGAGCTATGGAACTATTCGGAGGGACTCAGGGCAGCAGTCGAGAGAGTTAAGGAAGCATCTGGGAGACCTGACGAAAGAGAGCAGTATTAAACCCTAGACACGTCTACAGTATAAATAGAGGCTCTTATCCATTTTACATCATCTTACACACGCCCTACACACACTAATACACCAAGACACACATAGATATTCTCTCTCCCTCTCTTTACCTTCTCTTAACCTTTTAGGGCTTGAAGCACTTGTAAACATGAGAGAAGGCTAGATTGAATGTGTAATATTCCTCCATTAATAGTGAATATTTTCCGGCGGCCCGTGGACGTAGGATTCATCCGAATCCGAACCACGTAAATCTCTGTCCCTTTATATTTTCCGTCCTTCTTCGTACGTTCAACCACGATTTCATCTGAACCGACCCTCACCTTTATTTCCCGGACCATAAATATTGTTGATCGGGGTTGTAACCCGCATCAAATGGCGGTGTCTGCGGGAACGAGGGTTTGGAACGTGAGATATGGAGTCATGGCTTGGATTAAACGACTGTTTTTTGAAGATCTCTGGGCAGCCATTCTTGAGTTTTCTTATATGACATTTCATCGAACACTTGCCGGGCGAAACTTTGTCTCACCATAAGCTTGGCCGCTGGCGGCCTCACCGTCGGCGATCGGCCCACCACCCAAGCACCGCCGGCAAGGCAGCGGTGGCCACCTATTCAGGTCTGCCCTCACGAGGGCAGAAAATGCTTCGGAATAATCGGTGTACGCGCTCGCTTTTACCGTGGTATATGACGGCCTAACGACGACCACCGATGAAGCCGTGTCCACCAACGGACTCGCTGGGAAACGCTCTATCCATAGGCGTGCCTTCCGCAGCCAAAGACCAACCACAACGATCACAATCGCCGGTAAATTCGCGACGACGCTCACAAAATCCCACGACGCGATTTAGGCAAAATCGCAAAATCGACGAGCGAAACCTCAAAATCGAGGGTGCCCAGGATGCTGACCCTCTGTTTCATTTCTTCACCGTCCAGCTGCGCCATTACAAGAGCGGAAAAGGCTTCAAGATGATGACGTTGATGAAGAAGACGCGATGAGAACGACCACGTCAAACCACGTCCCAGTCTCGGATCCCTTGAGGCCGAACCGCCTCAGCCATGGTTGTCGCACCTGGAGGACGATCACCGCGACCGCCGCGCCGGTTGCCGGCGACGCCACCGCCGGAAATTGCATTCCGGGACCCGTTTGTAAGTTTTTTAACTATTGGGGTGTAAAATCGAATTATAGAAGTGGTAGGGCCAATTCTGCTATTTCCCTTGGGACTAAATGATGTGAAATCTAAAATCCATGGGCAAAATAGAATTTGATAATATTTGGGGCTTTGTAGTTATTTCACCTAGGGGTTCTAATGGCTTGGGCCTTTTAAGCATGTAGGAATTATATTTGGGCTATATGCTTAATTTATTGAGTAACTTAAATCAATTAAATGCTTGGGATTTTAGGCCTGCTAGACTTTAAAATATTTGGGTTGCTAGTATTATTTTATCTGGCTGCATGAATTATTTTCGTTGGGCAGCAGGAATTAATTATTTTTCCCAGCTGAAATTATTAGTTTTTGAAAATAACTATTTTGAGGTTATTAAGATTAATTGTTATAGCTAGCTAGTATAATTATTTTGGGGTTGCTAAATAAATTAAGTGTGGGGGGTTTTTTGAGTCGGGGGACTTAAATGAATTGGACTTGATTTATTTTTATTAGGCTCTCAAATTAATTATTTGGGCTAGAATATTTGGACTACTGGAATTATTGTCATTGGGCCGCTAGCCCAGTAGGTCCCCATCAGGACTCCCAAAAGGTACAGCCTAGGACAGACAGCTACAGGCGTACTACTGTCAGACTGACATACCCTCTGTCTGACCATAATGTTCCCCGACCTGCACCCTCTGTGTGTCCCCTGGTCGGCTGTAAACAGTCTCGTCATTTTCAACACCCTAATGTCAGGATTAGCTGGGATTATGTACCTCCTCCGTACACTGTGGACCTGCAGCTTTCCTACGTAGCTACGGACCTCCAGGTTTCCTACTTAGCTACCTTTGACCTCTGATCCTCCTACTTAGCTAACCCTTATCACGAAATCTGACCATAATGTTCCCTAGTCTACACCCTCTTTGTGTCCCCTGGTCGGCTGTAAACAGTCCCGTTCTTTTCAACATCCCGTGTCAGGATTAGTTGGGATTATGTACCTCATTCGTACACTACCTTTGATCTCCAACTTTCATACTTAGCCACTGACCTCCAACTTTCCTACTTAGATACTGACCTCCTGTTTTCCTACTTAGCGACTGACCTACAGTTTTCCTACTTAGCTACTGACCTACAGTTTTCTACTTAGCTACTGACCTATATATTTCCTACTTAGATACTGAACTCCAGTTTAGCCACCCCATCTCGAAATCTAGCCTTTCTAGATCACCCACATCTCGAATATTGGGCTACGTTCTCAAATTTAATTATAGAGGCTTGTTTTTGACCTGCCATAAATGCACTGTTTTGCTATGCAATTATTAAATATTGTTTCGTTATTAATTTTATTATTATCTCACGACGCTCATTGCGTCTCGTGCGTTGGAGTTGCTTGTGGTTGTGGCTTCGCAGATTTGGTAGGTAGGACGGTACAGCTCTCAGCTGGCAACAAGAGACGATAAGCTCTGGCCCAGCTCAGGCATAAATCTTCCGGCATAACATCTACGGATCTGCCGACCATAAGTCTCCGGACTATAAAAATAAAGATCGTAAGCCCTGTCTCAGAGGCTGGAATATACGCTCAAAACAATGCTTGTTGACTACTCAAAACACGCCTGCACGAATGTGCCCAGGCTCCAGGTTACCCTGGATCAATGCCTGCTAAACCCGAAATGGGTCACCCCAAGCCAATGCTTGAGGGCTGCGCGAATGCGCCTGCGCGAAACGTGCCTGCATGAATGTGCCCAGGCTCCAGACTAACCTGGATCAATGCCTGCTAAACCCGAAATGGGTCACACCAAGCCGATGCTTGAGGGCTGCGCGAATGCGCCTGCGCGAAACGCGCCTGCACGAATGTGCCCAGGCTCCAGTTTACCCTGGATTAATGCCTGCTAAAACCCGAAATGGGATACGCCCTTGTTGGCCTCATAAAAACACACCTGTCGGCCCTGGCTATCCCGTGTAAACCTGCTGGCCCTGGACCATTTCAGATACGAGAGAAAGCTCATAAGCTCTGACTCAACCCCCAAACAGAAGACTGAACCAGCCAATGCTGGCCGAGAGCCCTAAGCTCCGACTTAACCCGAAATGGGAAAGAACCAGCTAATGCTGGGCGAGAGCTCCTAAGTCTGACTTAACCCGAAATGGGAAAGAACCAGCAAATGTTGGCCGAGAGCTCCTAAGCCCCGACTTAGCCCGAGATGGGATAGAACCAGCCAATGATGGCCTCATGAAACGGAGCTCCTAAGCTCCTACGCTCCGACCCAACCCCATTCGAGGAATAGAACCAGCCAATGCTGGCATCACACCGACCGAAAAGGTTCCCGGATACTCTACTAACCTGGCAAAAAGCAAAATACAAGGGGTGTCGGATCCAGCCTACCTAGGAGCTCTCCCAGGTACACGTATCCATTTATCAATAACCTCTCCGATGAAAACTTTGGATGTAAATGCAGTAACACGATGGAAGGAGAGCGCGTAGGGGGTGAACATCCCTCATAAACAAACATCCAGTAGGAGGTTTGACGCAGACTATCCAGGAGTAATGATGGGATAAAATTGAAGTGGGTTAAGTAGGGGTACACTCTTCACGTACTTCGAATGCACTGGCAAGCATAAGTACAATCCGAAGTAGGGGAGTGGAGAGAGGTAGTAGTATATGTCCCATTGACAGAGAGGCGGACCACAAATACTTACGGGAAAAACATTCCTGGGATAAAGACAGGCTCCAAGTGAAAAGCTTACCTTGTAGCCTGCCGATCTGGCGATGACGAGCCCCCAATCTATAAAAATGAAAGCAAGGAGCGTTGGGTTCAGCCTATAAAAATATCTTTCAGGTACATGTTTAAATATGCCCTTAACCTTCCAGATGAAAGTGTTGGATGCGAGTGTAGTAGGATGTTGGGAGGAAAGCGTAAAAGGCGAAAATGTCGCCCATAAGTAAACATTCAGGGTACTTGCAATTTGCCGAGAAGGACCAGCATGGGTACTCACAGTGCAGCGTGTAAGGGAAGGATGAGGTCGGCCAACGAGGAGGCATACTCTTCACTTACTTCGAATATGCTGACAAGCATCAGCACAATCCGAAGTAGGGGGAGTGGAGAGTGGTAGTAGTACAGGTCCGGACATTAACAGTAAAGCGGGCTCAGGAAACTTAAGAAGAAATATTCCTCCGAAATGAGGTAAAGGCACGAGTAATGCAAAGAAAACATGCCACGAAGCCTCCAAGTCCGGGCTCAACTCCAAGCTGGAAACAAGGCCTGTAGACCCCAGTCTAGCTCCAGGTGGAAACCTCCGTGGTTGATCTACGGACCTGATGAAGACGAGCCCCAACTAGTGGAAACGAGAGCGATAAGCACCAAGTCTAGCCTCGGCGAACATCTTCTAGGTACACGCCTAAATCTGCCAATAACCTTTTAGGTGAATGTTTGGATATGATTGCATCAGGATGTCAGAAGGAAAGTGCATGAGGAGGGGATGTCGCCTAAGCTAGAGACAAATATCATAACCTCTGGCCTAACCCAGGCGAAAAGTTTCCGGCATTTAATATAGATCTACGGATCTGCCGACAACAAGTCTCAAGACTATAAAACAGAAGGCAGTAAGCCGTAGCCTGCCCAAGTAATGCTAACTTCCCAGCACTGATATTTCGACTAGCTTTATGGTGCAGGTTTCCAGACCATCTTTCTAGCATGTACCTCCAGACGACCAATGACAGGTCGCCAGAAGCCGGCGCAGAACTCCTAGCTCCACACTGGCACCAGAATTGCCAACCTAACTGTTGGGATATCCAAGTCCAGTTCCGGACTGGCACGTGAATGCGCAACCTAACTGTTGGGATATCTAAGTCCAGATCCGTGCTGGCACCAGAATGCCCAACCTAACTGTTGGGATATCTAAGTCCAGCTCCGGGCTGGCACGTGAATGCCCAACCTAACTGTTGGGATATCTAACTCTAGCTCCGTGCTGGAACTAAAATGGCCAACCTAACTGTTGGGACATCTAGGTCCAGCTCTGCGCCGACACCAGAAGACCCAACCTAACTATTGGGATATCTAAGTCCAGCTCCGTGCTGCCACAGGAAACTCGACTTGTCTGATCGAGATATCTAAGTCCAGCTCCCCGCTGGCACAGGAAACCCAATCTATCTGGATTGGGACATCTAAATCCAGCTCCGCGCTGGCACCAAAATGCCCAACCTATGTGTTTGGGATATCTAAGTCTAGCTCCCTGCTAGCACAGAAAACCCAATCCAATCTGAATTGGGATATCTAAGTCCAGCTCCGCCTGACAAGGGAAGGCCCAAACTATCTATTGGGTTATCTAAGTCCAACTCTGCTTCTACGTTTAGGATCCGACCTACTGCATCAGGATATCTAAGCTCAGCTCTCCGTTGGCACGCCGAGTGTAACGACCTAACTTCCTAGCTATGTATTTTGGCGGATTTTCGTAGCGTGAACAGCGAAAAGACCCATTTAATAAAAACTTTTTTAACTAAACACACGATAATATCCATGTACGTCCAATAACGGGTTTATGAAGCACACATTTATATATTGGGCCGAAGGCCCAAAAGAAAAACACAATCACACTGGGCCGAAGCCCCACACGTAAAAACACGAATCGCACAAAGTCACTCCACAGGTCACGTCCCATGTACTGCACCGCCCTCAAAAGTCCATGGAGGTCCGACTCGTTCGTACCTACACACGTAAACCCTGAGCTTTTGCCCAGTAGATAAAAATATGCATGAATGCACGTGCTCTCACATCCCAATCCCGACACACCTCACCAATGCACGCTCAACTCTTTTCTCGCATCTCATCACATCTCATCTCATCTCAACCTATCACATCAGGACCCTAGGCTAGGGACTAAAGGCAACACGCGCGCAGGGGTTAGTTGCTCGGGAGGCCTCACTCCCCACAAGGGTCAGTAGCTCGGGAGGCCCACTCCCCAAATCTCAATCATATAGTGCGCCTTAGTCCTAACCTCACTACTCATACAATTCGACGACCATCCGGTCATAAACTACCCCACTCATCAACACTATGCAATGTCACCGTGACTCCGCACAATCCTCACCCCTCGTAACACGTGTATGCGAATGTCGTGCAAGCAAAACGCAACACATAAAAATTGCAAATCTATATCACGTATCGATCCGAGGTATCAGCTCGGCCCGATCCGAAAACTATTGTACTCTAAATAATCGGGCCCAAAGCCTGCGTTCCGAATTACTCGGCCCAAAACCTTACTCATCGAACTCTCCCTCAGAATTCACTAAGGGTTTCAAAATTTAATTATTTTCATTTTAAGTCCCAAATTTTTAAAATAACTTAATTCCTAATTTAAAAATATTTTTCGAAATATTTTTTTCCCTTAAAACCCCACAATCTCATAATTTTACTTTTAAGGGCGCGAATTTGAAAATTTTAACTTAAAATCCGAAAATCTTTGAAAATTATAAAATGACCCGTAAATTATCCTCAAAATTTTATTGGAGACCCGAAAATTTTCTCAAATTTACAAATCTGCCCCGGATTTTAAAATCAGTTTAAGTCCTAAAATTTTAAGAAATTACAAATCTGCCCGGATTTTTAAAATTTCAGTTTGCCCCGAAATGTTTGAAAATTTACAATTAACCCCAGCCGAGTATTTTTAATAATTATTTAGTCTCGGAAACTTCTGAAAATTCTCGCCTAGAAATTTATTATTTATTTAGTACCCAAAAACTTCTGAAAATTTACAATTAACCCCAACCAAAATATCTAATATTTATTTAGTCCCTCGGAATTTTCAAAAATTGCACAAAGGCCCCTAGTCGAGTTTTGAATATTTATTTAACTTTCCGAAAATTCTGAAAATTGCGTAAAAGCCCCTAGCCGTGTTTTAAATGTTTATTTAACTCTACGAAAATTCTGAAAATTTCATAGAAGCACCTAACCGAATTTTAATTGTTTATTTAACACCTCGAAAACTTCTTAAAATTATAAAATGACCCAAGACGAGATTTAGAATATTTATTTAACACCCTAAACCTCTGAAAATTACACAAATCACCCCAACCGAGTTTTAGAATATTTATTTTAGACCTTTGAATTTAAAAGAAACTTTAGAAAACCCTAATTTATACTAATGCCCGAATTTGCTCCTAAATTTCCTAATTTCAAATCTTCCTACCTAAACCCTAAACATTTTACGACCTAAACGCAAGTAGCATGAAAATTGAACGGAATAGAATGGTGACGACACACAAGTATTCATATAGCGAGCATGAGATCACGTTCGAGCATATATTAGCATGTAAATCACAAATTTCATACGATCACGTAAATTACCATGAAACACTTAGAATCACGAGTTCAAAAAAAAATGTTTACGCGTGTAGGTGATCTTCACCTACCTTAATTCCGTTGATAGCTACGTTACGGGTTGTTTCCGTGTGATCCCAACCCTAAAATTTTGATCCCAAGCTCCTCCACATTTTCTCCTTCTCTTCTTCCTCTCTTTTTTTTTCTTCTTCTTTTCTCTCTTCCCTCTCTCTTTCACGTTTTCTCTCCTTTCCTTCTCTATTTTCTTTGCATTATTTATTCTTGTCCTTATGAGGTGTGTTAGGTGTATTGGATCTTGTCCTTATGAGGTGTGTTTGATTTAATTATTTAAGGCATTAGGTTTAGATTTTTGTCTCCATGTAATTGTAGAGTTGGCTTTATTATTTTGTTTTTCTTATTTTATTATATTGTATTAGGTGAAATAGTATTTTGTTTTATTGTATCAAACTTACATGGAGGTACTTTATTATTTTTATTATTTTCGGCCCCCTTTAATTAATTAATTTATTTTATTATTATTATTTTTAATTATTTATTTATTTGGGCTTTCACTTCTTGTTTTCGGCCCAATTAAATTTTTATTAAAGGACCCAAACACCCAACCTTTTATTTTGGGTCATTATTTTCTTCATTTGGCCCATAAATAATTTTTTTTTCCATTTAAATTTTTCGGGACCAACTGCAAATTTTTGGGCTCGTTTCGAAAAGAAATCATTTCTTGTTCGAAAGTCGATTTCGTACATTTCGAATATTGTTGAAGTAATCCCGTATAAATTTTGCGAGTATTACACCGAGGCTTGCCTACTTCACTGGGAATATCTAAGTTTAACCACGAGCTGGCGAGTGGAGGTTCGAGTTACGTGATCAGGATATCTGTGTACAACTCTCCACGAGGTTTCTTAGTCGAGCTTCGAACTGCATTGCAGTAGCCTGGCATGTAAAAGGAGAAGAAGGAGATGCCATCTAATTTGGAGTACTCTGGATGTGCTACTATGTTAAGTACAGTTCATAGTATGGGAGTAGTTATTAGGGAAGGCTCGACCATATGTTTGGAGGAGACCATCTACTCCAATAGAAAGATGGCAAGATCACAGGTGCAGAACTACACGAGCGACTAAGACAGAATTCTCTGCAACAAAGTCTTTGCGCCTCTACCTGACGATCAGTTCGAATGCTCCAGCCTGGCTTTTTGCTCCTTCGCCAACAGATTGGCAACCTTGCGCTCGACAAGCTGCTCCCGTTTTGCCGTAAGCCTATTAGCTCGCCCTTCAATCGTCTGATCGTGGCATTCCTATGCTTCAGTAGCTCGGCTAGGTCCCCTGAGATGAGCCACAATCAGGGAGTTGGCCAGCAGAGTGGACATCCCACTTACCTAAGAAGATCGGCGAGGTCCACAACATTGTAACACAACTCCCACGCTAGCGTATGGAGGCCTGGCTCCAGCAGCAGAAGTTCTATATCAGCTCTCCATTGACAAAGAGACCTGATCTGTTCGAACAGGAGTCCAACTTCGAGCTGATGAACGAAGACCTGATCTACCTTACCAGGACTCCCAAGATTTCGAGGTCAGCTCTTTGGATTCCAGGTTAGTTCTCACCCACAAGCCTGATCTGCTCGATCCTAATTACGAGTCCAGCTCTATGCTGACCTGAGAAGACACAACTCATCCACCTGGGATTTCTAAGCCAGCTCCAGGCTGGCGTGTAAAAAGGCTATTCATTTATTCGAGGTTCCTAGGTCCGGCTCCATGCTGGCAAGCAAAACACCGACGCACCTCGTTCGGATGTTTTAAGTCCAGAACTAACTGAGATACGGAGACTTGAGTTATCTAGTCCGACTCATAAAGACCTGATCTAGATCAGAATTTTCAAGTCCAGCTTGTTGCTAGTGAGGGCGACCTGATCTATCTGATCAGGATTTCAAAAACCAGCTTTCCGCCAATAAGTAAAGACCTGGTCTACTGATCGAGGGCCCAACTACGGGCTAGCAAACATGCGAAGTCCTGAGCTGTTTGGGACTTCTTGGGAGGCGGGAGAAAATGACAATGCGCAAGCGGAAAAAATTCGAGGAACAAGAGGAATGCTTTCTTAATAATACTCCGAGCTGTAATACTTAGCATATTGTAATTCAGAGTAGGGGGACTGGATGATATGGGTGACCTTTGATCCAGCATTCCGCCTGACCTGACAACTCATAAAGAGCAGATTAGGAGGTCGGGTCTGAAAGAGTCAAGGACTAGGTACGAGATTCGACAAGGACAAGGTACGAAGGTGATATCTGAAGGAGCTCGAAAGATATTCCAGAGAGCTACGGAACTATTCGGAGGGACTCAGGGAAGCAGTCGAGGGAGCTAAGGAAGCGTCTGGGAAACCTGACGAAAGAGAGCAGTATTAAACCCTAGACGCGTCTATAGTAAAAATAGAGGCTCTTATCCATTTTGCATCATCTTACACATGCCCACACACACTAACGCACCAAGAACACACATAGGTATTCTCTCTCCCTCTCTTTACCTTCTCTTGACCTTTTAGGGCTTGAATCACTTGTAAACATGACAGAAGGCGAGATTGAGTGTGTAATATTCCTCCACTAATAGTGAATATTCTCCGGCGGCCCGTGGACGTAGGATTCATCCGAATCCGAACCATGTAAATCTCTGTCCCTTTATATTTTCCGTCATTCTTCGTACATTCAACCACGATTTCATCCGAACCGGCCCTCACCTTTATTTCTCGGACCATAAATATTGGTGATCGGGGTCGTAACCCGCATCACAATAGATTTACGTGGTTCAGCTACGATGTATAGCCTACATCCACAGGCCAAGGATCACTTCTTATTACTAAGAATCTCCGGATAATTACAGAGCACATACCAATCTACACAACTCGTGTTATCAAGTTTCACCCTAGCCCAAGCTATAGAAAGTTACACGCTCGCTCTCGCCCCCGCGAACACCAACTATGTCACATATATAATGTGAACTGGGCACGTGTTCCTCACGCGCTATGAATCCCGCGGGTAATTTGAAAAAAAAAAACCTGTAGAAGTTGTCGCTAGCACCAGCAACTTTATAAGTGGGTCTGTAGTTATTCATTCGCATAAACCATTCGAATTTTCTATTCTAATTATCGAATTTTCTATTCTAATTAGAATAACCCCCAACAAGTTTGCATTTTCCATTATAATTAGAATAACCCCATGCTCTCGATGAATT
Organism: Craterostigma plantagineum; assembly: GCA_027422505.1. NCBI lineage: Eukaryota > Viridiplantae > Streptophyta > Magnoliopsida > Lamiales > Linderniaceae > Craterostigma > Craterostigma plantagineum. The sequence goes on along the minus strand of JAPQWV010000003.1, from coordinate 23,934,439 downwards.
ATCTTCACAAATCTCCACCTTAATTCATCAGTCTCCCAGCTGTGACCCTTGGCTCTCACTCCCTGCTCGATCATGGAGTACTTGCGCACCTGACCAGCTCCAAGCAGTAATTGAACTTCTTGCTTGTGACTGGTTTGGTAAGCATATCAGACGGGTTATGTTCAGTTGAGATTTTCTTAACTGTTATTTCACATTTCTCAACCACTTCCCGAATGAAGTGAAGTCTGACTTCCACATGCTTAGTTCGCTCATGGTGTACACTGTCCTTTGATAGGTGGATAGCTCATTGATTATCACAGAAGACCTCAACCATCTGCTTTCCATCATGAGCTCACTCACTAACCCCTGCAGCCATATGGCTTCTGCCCCTGTTAATGCCATATATTCCGCCTCTGTTGTGGATAATGAAACCACCCTTTGAAGTGTTGATTTCTAGCTTATTGCAGTCCCAAATGAGGTGAACACATAGCCTGTTAAGGACTTCCTTGTATCCAAACAGCCAACATAGTCAGAGTCCACAAAACCGTCAATCATATTACTGCCATTTTCCTGCTCCTAGTTTTTTCTGAATATCAGACCTCTATCCAGTGTTCCTCTGATGTATTTCATCACCCATTTCAGAGTTTCCCAATGAGTCTTCCTTGGTTGTGACATAAATCTGCTCACCACACTTAAAGCATGCGCCAGATCAGGTCTAGTACAGACCATGGCATACATGAGTGATCCCACCACACTTGCATATGGTATCTTCCTCATGTAATCTGCTTCTTCTTTAGACATTTTCTCTGAACCTTTGCTAAGCTTAAAGTGTGCTGCTAGAGGAGTCACAACAGCCCTAGACTCCCATCTCAAGATAGCACTCAAATAATTTTTCTGCTGCAAACTTAGCTTGCCCTCTGATCTGTCTCTCTGAATTTCCATTCCCAGAATTTTCTTTACAGACCCGAGATCCTTCATCTCAAATTCTGCTTTAAGTAACTCATTGACTGTGCTTATCTCATCCTTATACTCACAAGCAACCAATATATCATCCACATACAAAAGCAGGTAACAGTTTTTATTATCTCTGCAGCTTTTATAGTAGATGCAAGGATCATACCTGCTCCTGTTAAACCTGTTCTTGACCATGAATAAATGGAACCTTTCGTTCCATTGTCCGGGGCTCTGCTTCAGCCCATACAATGATCTCTGCAGCTTGCGAACATTTTCCTCTGCCCCAGGTTTTACATATCCCTCTGGCTGAGCCATAAAGATCTTTTCTTCCAGAGTTCCATACACGAAAGCAGTTTTGACATCTAACTGCTCGAGCTCAAGGTTATACTGTGCCACCAATGACAGTAGCAACCTCACAGATCTTTGCTTTACCACTGGAGAGAACACTTCATTGTAATCAACTCCCTCCTTTTGAGTAAAGCCTCTAGCAACTAGCCTAGCCTTGAATCTGACTTTAGAATCCGCTTCCTGTTTCCTTTTGTAAATCACTTGCAGCTGATGATCTTTTGATCCTTTGGTGTGTCAATTAGCTCACAGGTATCATTTCTAGACAATGAATCCTTCTCTTCATCTATGGCCTTTTTCCAGCTTTTCCTGTCACTGCATCTAACTGCTTCCATGTAAGATTTTAGTTCCTCACCAATTTCTTCATCCATCAGGAATGCAAATGCAGCATGTTTGTGTCAGCAAACCTTGCAGGTTTTCTAGTTTTCCTCCTTGCTCGATTTCTGGTTAACATGTACTCTGACATATCAGCTGTGGATGAGGTATCCACCATATCCTCAGATTAAGGAATGATCTCATCCTCTTGCTCAAGGATTTTTTCCTTCTCACCCCTTTGAAAATCCTGCCGTTTTCCTGTCAAAGAGGTATACACCTTAAACTGAGCTCTCTTCAACAATTAAGGCTCATTTTCCCTTCTTTCTTTCCCTTCAGCAGAATGCTTTCCCAGGTATGCCATTTCTGATTCCACAAACCTGATATCTCTGCTAATGAACACCTTTTATTTCTTGGTTCAAGGCTCCAGAGCTTGTACCCTTTAACTCCCTCTGGATACCAAATAAAGATGGCCTTGGTAGCTCTTGATTCCAGCTTATCCTGTTTAATGTGTGCATATGCAGTACAACCAAAGATCCTCAGATGCTGCAGATTTGGCTTTGTTCCACTCCAAAGTTCTTCTGGCGTTTTGCATTCAATGGCAGTTGAAGGGCACCTATTCACCAAGTATGTGGCAGTAGCTAAGGTTTCAGCCCAGAAAGACAGTCCAACATTTACCATCATACACCTGGTCCTTTCAAGTAGAGTTCGATTCATCCTTTCAGCTAGTCCATTCTGTTGAGGGGTATATGGCACCGTGTGATGTCTCTTAATCCCCTCTGTCCCACAGAATCTATTGAACTCAGTTGAACAAAATTCGAGCCCATTATCAGTCCTTAGCATCTTCCCATTCTTGCCTGCTTGAAGCTCAACTGATCTCTTCCAACATTTGAACTTCTCAAAAGCCTCATCTTTGGTCTTCAACAGAATGGTCCAAATTTTTCTGGAGTAGTCATCTATAACTGACATGAAGTACTTGGCTCCACCATGGGATATTAAACTAGCTGGCCCCCACAAATCTGAGTGTAGGTAATCCAAAGGAGCTATGGAGGTGTGATTTCCAGTCTCAAACCGTACCCTATGTGACTTTGCAAACACAAATTTTTCACAGAACTTAAGCTTTTCCAGCTTTCCTTCTCCAAGCAGTCTCTGCTTGTACAGTTCAAGCAATCCCTTTTCACTTACATGTCCCAATCTGTGATGCCACAGATTTGTTAAGCTCAAATCTGAATTTGCCACATTTGTTGTCCCAATTAATGTGGTGCCTAGAAGTGAGTATACCCCATTTTTCTTCACTCCCTTCATTACAAGCATAACACCTCTGAACACCCTCATTTGGCCATTCCTTATATCAACTGCATAGCCCAAATCATCCAACATTCCCACTGATATTAGATTCCTCTTCAGCTCAGGGATGTATCTCACATCCTCAAGGATGAGCTCACTGACTGTGTGCAGTTTTAGCTACATAGAGCCAATACCTTGGACCTTACAAGGTGTATCATTCCCAAGAAGTAATCTACCTTCTTTAATCTTCCTGAAGTTTATCAGCCAAGACTTGTTTGAGGTCATGTGATAGGAGCATCCAGAGTCTAGGATCCACTCCTTAAATTTGTCAACTTCTGTCACATTAAGGACTTCTGCAGAGTCATAGCCTTCTGACACATTTGAAGCCTCACCATCACTCCCAAACCTTGGCTGTTTTGGCTTGTTCCTCTGCGGGCAGTTTCTCTTTAGGTGACCTTCCTCTTGACAGTGGTAGCACCTAGACTCCCCTTTGGACTTTGATCTGCCTTTCTTGTACTTCTTCTTCTTATCCCTGCCTTGTGTTCTGCCTCTAACATTCAGACTTTCTCGTGGACCTTCGGGTTTTGTATCTGATTTCATGTTCAGCTTCCTTGAGTGTATTGCAGCCAATACATCTTCCAGACTCAGCTCTTCATGAGCATATAGCAATATTTCCTTGAAATTGTCATAGCTCTTTGGCAGAGAGCTCAGAAGCATGACTGCTGTCCTCATCTTCAATAACAACTTCAATATTTTCCAGGTCTAGTATCAGTTTAGACCAATTATCAATCTGCTCATCTATAGGTCTATCATCAGTCATCTTGAAAGAATTCAGAGCCTGCTTCAGGTATAGTCGATTTGCCACTGATTTGGTCATGTATAGACTTTCCAGCTTAGTCCACAAGCTCACTGCTGTCTCCTCCTTTGTTACCTGCCTTAGCACTTTATCACCTCGGCACAAAAGAATTACACTGTGAGCGCTCTCGATCAAATCAGTTTTCTGTTCCGCTGTAAGATCTGCTCTCATCTTCTTCTCCTCCTTCAAAGCTTCGATCAATCCTTGCTGCCCCAGAAGTGCTCGCATCTTTAGCCTCCACAAGCTGAAATCATTCTGACCTGTGAATTAATCAACCTCAAATCGTGATGCACTCATCTTCTTCAATTTAGCTGTCAGATTCAATCAATTTCCAGTCGTGATCAATTCCACGCTCACCGCACCACTTGTTGTGATTGTTAGCTCAGATTAACTTCTTAATTGACAATTCTATCAATTAGATGATTCGCTTAACGAACTGCAACTCGATCGAATCAAACCACAGCAAAAACAGAAATTGAAATGCAACAGATTTACGTGGTTCAGCTACGATGTGTAGCCTACATCAACGGGCCAAGGATCACTTCTTATTACTGAGAATCTTCGGAGAATTATAGAGCACATACCAATCTACACAACTCGTGTTATCAACTTTCACCCTAGCCCAAGCTACAGAAAGTTACACGCTCGCTCTCACCCCTGCGAACACCAGCTATATCACATATATAAAGTGAAGTGGGCACGCGTTCCTCACGCGCTATGAATCCCGCGGGTAATTTGAAAAAAAAAACCTGTAGAAGTTGTCGCTAGCACCAGCAACTTTATAAGTGGGTTTGTAGCTATTCATTCGCATAAACCATTCGAATTTTCTATTCTAATTAGAATAACCCCAACAAGTTCACATTTTCCATTCTAATTAGAATAATCCCATGCTCTCGATGAATTATCTTCACAATATGTGTGTGGAAGTGTGTATACTTGTTGATGGTTCCAGTTGATGACTGAAAATGCATTATGTACCACATTTCCATATCTCTTGTGTATATCATATTCTTAATCGTGGATATATAAAAAAGGAAAATTCGGATCTGGGACGTAAGTATTCGATCCAAAGAAGAAAAATTGTTATTCTTATATGTAGATATGTTGAGCTATAAAACGTGGCGTTATAATCGAATCAGATGATCTTGCAGGTTGCTTTGTTTTTGGATGGGTTTGCTGGCTGTCTTGATCACTACTCGCGTTCGTGTTGTGGGATGGCCTTGCCGGGTGGAATCTCTCCCTTCTGGGCGGAAAGAAACAGGAGGTGGCGTTCTTACCCACTTGTACCCCGACCAGACTTGCGGTTCCAATTGCTACTTTCTCCTCCCGCTTGATAATTATCCCCTATGATATTATCTAATTTGCGCTTGCGTTTTTGTCTGCACATCATCCCGCTGCCCTGCTGGTACTACATCTAGTGCCAGGAACCCGTTGATTGAAGAGTGGTTGTAGACACCTATCTCTGCCAATTTTTTTTCTTGTGTGTTTTTCCTCTTTTTTGGCTTGGGTATTGTTGGGACCTTGTAGGTTGTCTGGGTTGTTTTTGGTATGTTGATGTGCTGTCTGGTCGGTAGAATGTTCGCTTGTTGTGTCATGAGCGATATCATGCACGCTGTAACTATACTCCTGTTCTCTTTCTTTCTTTTAGTGAACATTTCCACAAAAAAGTTTGAAATTAATGGCAGTTTGTTATTATTGTTGATTGGAAAAAAAAGTTATTATTGTTGATTGACTCCCTTTTTATCAAGGGAAACTTATGTATGGCCTTTAAGTTTTAAAATTCCTTTTAAGTATCCGTCGACTTATTGAGTACCGATTTGAGAATTTCTTCCTGTTCAGTACCTAAAATGGTCTTTTCAGCGTTAAAAAGGCAAAAATACCCCTGTCTTACTTCAGAAAGCTGAATAAATTATTTTCACATGAATTATACAAGAAAACTCTTTACATTACAACAAAATTTAAATTACACGTGAAATTGGTCGAAATTGTACCAATAGTTTCGGATATTATACAAATAAATAACGTTATTATGATTTTGTACAACACATATACCAACTAATTTTGCAATTATACAAGGAATTGTGGAAATTATACCATCTATTTCGTTATCATACCAATAAATAACGATATTTTAATTTTATTGGACATTATACCAACTAATTTGTGCAATTATACCAAAAATATTATACCAACTATTTTCGTTATTACCAATAAATAATCGTATTGTAATTTTATACAGTAAAATTGGACATTATACCAACTAATCCGTGCAATTATACTAGAAAATTTGGAAATTATATCATCTATTTTCTTTAGTATACAAATAAATAACGTTACTTTAAATTTATACAGCAAAATTGGACATGATACCAACTAATTTTGCAATTATACCAGAATTTGTGGACATTATACCATCTATGTTCGCTATTATAACAACTAATTTTGCAATTATTCTTAGAAATTGTAGAAATTATACCACCTATTTTCGTTATTATACCAATAAATAACGTTATTTTAATTTTATACAGCAAAATTGGATAATATACCAACTAATACCATCTGTTATCAGTGTTCAATTCTGTTGTATAATAACGATAACAGTTGGTATAATTTCCAATTTTATTTATATAAAGTAAAAATAACGTTATTCTGTTGGTATACTTAGCCATAATAATTGGTATAATAATCAAAACATTTGGTATAATATCTAATTTAGTTTTGGAAAACGGTATTTTCGTCCATTCACTAGAGGTATTAAACATACAGCTTTTCGCATATGGGTACTTAACTAGAAGAATTTTCGCTAGGGTTACTGAACAGGAAGTTTAAACATTCAAATGGACTGATAAGGAATTTACCTTTTTTTTGGACCTGGACAACGTTACCAAACAATATGATCAATTCATTATAATATATTGTTGATTTACGACCGCCGATCAACTCGGAATTGACCTGTATTTATGCTTGTGTGCTTCGATCTAACCTAATCGAGCAATCGCAGCTCGAATCGATCGAAAACAGCAGCTCGAAAACACAGAAAACGAAAACAGCAATTTTACGTGGTTCGGCGATCTTCGCCTACGTCCACGGACCAACAGAGACACCGATTGTATTTATCACGAACTAGAGACTTACAGACCTCCACGTCTACTACAAATCTCTAGTTAACAACTTTCGCTAATTCTAACCCTAGCAAAAGTTACGAGCTCTCAAAGTCACTGCATTGAAACCTCGAGTCTGGTATTTATATTTGTAGCTTCAGGTGCTTATTTAGCTGCGATCTCTACCAGCCGTTAGATCAATCTTCCTTGCATCCTACGGTCTGCATTCGATCTCTGCTAATGAAGAAGTCGTCCTTTCACTTAAAGAGTCGCTGAACACTTCTTCCTGCGATTAATCTCGTCCGTCGATCATCATCTCGCGCCTCATCCGACGTCCCATATTAAATCTGATCATTTGAATATAAGCCCTCAGATCGCGCGCGCAGGCAGATCGACGGTCCATATTATTCGCAGCTTATAACACTTCAGACTTAGTATTTCTTCAGCTCCATCTCTGTTCTTCAGCAGTGATAACCGGCCTTATTTCCGGCGACTTCCCGGCCAGCTCCGGCGAGCTTAGGCGCACCATTTCCCAACAAACTCCACCTTGAGCCTAGAGCTCGCAATCCATGCCCTGAACTCCTCCGAAACAGCTCAAACATTGGAGTTATCTCAGCTCAAAATCATACCAGAAATCAGCCCCAGAATTTCTTCAACTTCAGGAATTTTAGATTCAGCTGTAATTCCTCCCACAGCTTCAATCGACGCTCCACCTCGATTCGTAGCTCCGCTCTGTTGGTCATCAAGCTCCCTTAGGAGCTTCGAGCCTCGAAAGAGACCTTGTCGATCCCAAGCGAGATTGAAATCTCCCACTTGGAACCAACTCGGGCTTTCGAGTTCTCCATCTTCGTTTCTCCCAAAGATTCACCCCTCACAGCTTCGAGAGCTTCCTTCCAAGCCCATCCAAAGCTGCCCTTTGCTTTTTCCTTGCCCTCTTTCACATTAGAAGGCTCAGCAGCAAGCAAACCATCAGAACAGTCAAGTTCTGATTCTGAAATTTCAGCTCAGTTCTCAGATTTGGTCGAGCTTTCGTGCTGTGTTTCGACCTCCATATCTGAGCTTTCTTCCTCCTCGAAGCTTGACCTCACATGTGGCTTCAGTATGCTCTCATTCCTTGGTGAAATCGCCTCCACCTCGAGCTCAGAATCATTACAATTCGAGCTCACTTTTGCCACGATCACTACAACAGTTTCTGTCAAAACTGCTCCAACCAAGGGTTTTGCACGGCCTCGTTTTACCCTAAGACGAGGTTTCTGTGGTCTCCCTTGCACCACATTCAAGGCTCTACACTTCCTAGTTTCCATACATGTGCTTTTCATCACTGAGCACCCTTCCAAGACATAAACTCCATGCCTCCGAAAACCAGAAATAATTAGCCTACTGTGTTTTGAAACTATCATTTTTCCAGCAAACGCTTTCGTGTTGTAACCCTTCGAGTCCATTGCTCCGATGGATACCAGGTTCCTCCTCAACTCAGGGACATACCTAACATCCTTAAGTATGCGTACACCACCTGACTTAAGCCTCAAATACACAGAACCACTGCCCCGAACATGACAATGTTTGCCATCACCGAGCTTCACATTCTCCATTCGACTCTTGAAAGTTTTGCAACCATTCTCTGTTGCAAGTCGCGTGAAAGCTACATCCCGAGTCAAGGATCCATTCCTTGCTCGCCTTGTGCTCAGACACATTCAAAGCCTCAGCAAAATCGAAGCCTACAATAGAATCTGCAACACAAACAACATCGAAACTCTGTTCTGAAATTTCAGCAACGTTCGTACCTTTCGTTGCTGCGTTCTCAACCTCAAGATGAAGTTTCTCGCAGGTTTTCGATCTGCAACCAAACCTCTACATCTCCTTGAGGTTCCAGCTCCACCATTCGACCTAACCACAGTCGTAGCCACCTCACCATCATCGCAAATCACAGCCGTTCGATCATCACCTCCGAACTTCGTCGTTTGCGTTCGATGTGGACATAACCTCCGTATGTGGCCTTCCTCGTGGCAATGGTAACACCTCAGAGGTCTCATGAGCTTCCGTTTTACAACCTTCTTCGAGTCATTCGCGTTCCTACTCAACCAATTCTTCCTCACACACATCAACTCCTTCGACGAACTCAAAATCGACTCGGTTCTATCATCGAGCAACTGTGAGATGATCTCCGAAGGAACATTCCTCGATTCCTTAGGCTTCTCCATGTATAGCTCATCCAATCACCTCCAAATTTCGTCCGCCGTGGACTGCTCCAAGACGTTTTTCAGAACCTCATCGCCTAGACTCAAAATCAACATGCTTCGATGCACTTGAATCCTCAGGTAGCAACTCCTCCTCAAGGTCGTACTCAATCAGATGAGCCTTCATCTTCAACTTCCAGGCATCGAAATCCTTCGATCCGTTGAAGATATCCAATTCCAGTCGCATCGCAGCCATACAACGAAGATCGAGCTCGTCGTCCACGCTCACCGCACCAATTGTTGATCTACGACCGCCGATTAACTCGGAATTGACCTGTATTTATGCGTGTGTGCTTCGATCTAACCTAATCGAGCAATCGCAGCTCGAATCGATCGAAAACAGCAGCTCGAAAACACACAAAACGAAAACAGCAATTTTACGTGGTTCGGCGATCTTCGCCTACGTCCACGGACCAACAGAGACACCGATTGTATTAATCACGAACTAGGGATTTACAGACCTCCACGTCTACTACAAATCTCTAGTTAACAACTTTCGCTAATTCTAACCGTAGCAAAACTTACGAGCTCTCAAAGTCACTGCATTGAAACCTCGAGTCTGGTATTTATATCTGTAGCTTCAGGTGCTTATTTAGCTGCGATCTCTACCAGCCGTTAGATCAATCTTCCTTGCATCCTATGGTCTGCATTCGATCTCAGCTAATGAAGAAGTCGTCCTTTCACTTAAAGAGTCGCTGAACACTTCTTCCTGCGATTAATCTCGTACGTCGATCATCATCTTGTTAGTATTGTGATCAAGAAGCCAATATTTATATTATTGCGGCTTTTTATTTTCATGAATTGACTGATTTATATCATTTTGTTCCTTGAGTAAATTAATTATTTATGGGTCATTTAAGTCGATGACTTAGATTGTAGAATTTCATATTTAAATAAATAATATTTACTCTAAATTATCCTTAATCTTGATTCTTAGCATGGAACACTAATTATCATGTTTATGATTAATCTGTGGATTAAATGATAGTTATATTCTACAAACTATTTGATAAAGAGTTATCAATTTAATCACACAGATATATAATGGAGATTATGATATCGGATTGAGCCGAAATGAAACATATTATGGGTTGTGTTTGTATCATTAATGTTTCATACGTGTCTTGAATTCTATAATATGAGATGTTCATTTTTCAACACTAGAAGTGCGTGCCTGTTAGTATCGCTCAACGTTAGCCGTAAAAGGTAACTATACGGGTGGTGTTACGACAAGCATGACTAGTGCAGTGGATTATGTTCATCAATAATATTTTGTCCCTTATATTTTATGAGTGATAATGTCCACGGGCCCCTTGATAGAAGTGATATCGTAATGCATACAATGTGATTAAGAGCAATCATATTTACGATAAACTTTGGAATCAAGAAATAAATAAGTTGCGAGGATGACACATTCCTACCTTGAACTAATTTAGGATATTATGCGACAAGGAATTGGCACGGGCAATTACTTTTTTAGGATGGTGATACGTATAAGAGATACTTATTATCTATGTCACTTGGGTAGTCTTAATGTATTTGCTAGGTACCGCTTATGATTTATAGAATTAGAATGGATTCGAATTCTTTCGCCAATGTGACATGGATCCTATTGGGTCACACCGAAAAGAAAAGATCGAAGAATTTATTTTCTATATGTTACATGGAGATGTAAATTTAATGAGAAATTTATTATGAGATAGTTTATCTTTTCATTATATAATACAAAATAGATAAAGATTCAAATAAGATATGTGATATGAAATGATAAATATATATGGGATATATTTTATTATTTATTGAGGAAATCGGCTATGCTCTATTATTATGGGTTGGATTAAGACGATAACAAGTAATACGCCTATGATTGGTAAATTGAAAACCACAAGGATACGATCTTTTATGGTTATTATATGATTACTTGTCTTGCGGAAATAATCCTATAATTATGGAATAAATCATTGTAACAATTAAATGAGATTTTAATTGCTAAGATGGAGCAGCCGTGATTCAATATATACACATCATCTTTATACCTATTAGGGGAGACATATTTCCACGTGGGATAAAAGGAGTTTTGGACTCCCTAGAGAAATTGTGAATCATACAACATCGTCCGAGTATTTTCTAGCCTGAGAAAGGACGATTCTCTGATCGAATTCTTGGTGGATACCGGTAGAGATACCATACTTTGGTATTCAATTACGTACGCTCATCTCGAAGAAAGAACATGTATATCTCTATAAACCAGTTAGGTTTTAATTCGCATGGATCATGTCGGAATCGGTTGATATGTTGATATAAAATTTTAATTTCCGCTGCGTGTAATACGTGATTATGTGCACCGATTCCTAACACATCTCGCGCCTCATCCGACGTCCCATATTAAATCTGCCCATTTGAATATAAGCCCTCAGATCGCGCGCGCAGGCAGATCGACGGTCCATATAATTCGCAGCTTATAACACTTCAGACTTCAGTATTTCTTCAGCTCCATCTCTGTTCTTCAGCAGTGATAACCGGCCTTATTTCCGGCGACTTCCCGGCCAGCTCCGGCGAGCTTAGGCGCACCATTTCCCAACATATATGCATGCTATTAATGTTCTGATTTTAATTCGCATGGATCGTGTCGGAATCGGTTGATATGTTGATATAAAATTTTAATTTCCTCTGCGTGTAATACGTGATTATGTTCACCGATTCCTAACAGTGGTATCAGAGCCTTATTGCGTTGCTTAACTGTTATGAAATAAGAATATTTTGATTCATTATTTTATTCACATGATTAATCTGATTGCATGTTCAAGGCGTTGCATAGATGCAATCATATGGCACCAGTATACTGTATAATATCATGTGATGGTCGATGGTTACTTGCTTAGATATCATGATGATGTCTTCTATTGAATATGTATTTAATATACATGATGCTGATGATTATAATATTTTATTAGTACATACCTAGGGTCAGCTAGAGAAGGGTCTCGCTCAATAGGTCTATGTCATGATTGCTTTGGAATAAGCATGTTGTAATCACTTATTTTAATGTCACGATGATAGCCAATGTTCTGTGATGTTTCGATTCAGAATATGTGTATAGGCATGATGTATATAATTGTAATCACATGGCCAATGCTTATCATACTGTGAGTGTCACATGCTTATCATACTGTGAGTGTAAATTGGATATCGTTTGCCAACGTGTATATACTATGATTTTCGCTTTGGTTAATAGGATTGACCGAACTCTGAGATTTTATTATCTTAAATATAGTATGCAAGATTATTAGATAATTTGCATTTTTAATTTTTATATTTAAATTTGGGAATGATTTAAATAATTGTTAATATGATTAACGAACATAGTCCTTTAAAAATTAAGTCTACTCCCTTGCTATTCTATCCGCGCCGAATTTAGAACGAATATTGGTGGGACCTACTCAGTAGGCACCGTGTTCAATCTTTAGGAGTCGTGGGGTATGTACGACATGCCGTATCAAATAGAATGAGTTTGCTTATCAAGAGACCAAAACCGTTTTGGTTTTTGGGGAGAAGTTTTGTTAATATACGATGTTGACAAAACCAAGAGTCAAATATGATTTGATTAGCAAAGTGTTGCTTACCTGAAATAGCTAAGATAAAGTTTCGTGCCGCCGCTGGCTTATTCTTAGTGAAAATATGGATCTTGGACCTACTACTGTGGGACATTAAATTGTAGTGGGAGTTTTATTCTGTGAATAAAACATTTACGTGAAAATAACTGAAACCTTTTTCCTCTGTGACGTAGATAATGGCAGCACAAGCATTGTCGTTGCGTGCGCTTTTGGACAAGGACAAATTGAGCTCTAATGGGACCAATTTTATTGATTGGTACCGTAACCTAAGAATCGTTCTTAGGCAATAGCGCAAGGAATATGTAATTAATACGCCCATTCCCAAAGATCCGATGCTAATTCAAGTGTCGAAGAAGTCGATGAGTACGACCGACGTTGTTCCGATGAGATCGATGTACAATGTCTGATTGTGACGACGATAGCACCCGACTTGCAGAAGCGATTCGAGTTGAGCACGTCGTACGATATCATGGAGCAGCTCAGGAAAATGTTTCAAGAGCATGCACGTGCTGAGAGGTATAATGTGACTAGAGCTTTGCTGGCATGTAAGATGTCTGAGGGTAACTCTGTTGGTGATCTCATGCTCAAGATGTAGAGTTATGTGGAACAGTTGGAAAAACTTGAAGCTCCTGTGGGCAAAGAGTTGGCCACAGACATTATTTTCAACTCTCTCCCTCCCAGCTATTCATCGTTCATCATGAACTATCATATGTATGGAATAGACAAGAGCTTGGATGAGATCCATGGGATGCTGAAAACTGCTGAACTTGACATGAAGAAAGGAGTTTCTCATGTGCTCGCAATTCATGCAGGTGGAAAAAAGATTAAGAAAGACAAATTCAAGCGCCAAATAAAAGGCAAACCAAATGTTGGTAAAAATAAGGCCAAGGTTGTCGCTTCGAGCGCTCCCAAGCTCAAGGTTGCTGCTACTGCTGAGTGCTTTTACTGTAAAGGCATTGGGCACTGGAAGAAAAATTGTTCCAAGTATCTTGATGACTTGAAAAATGGAAAGGTTCCAACCGTTTCAGGTATATTTGTTATTGAAGTTAATATTGCTACTTCTGATTCTGAATGGGTATTTGATACCGGATCGTGCGCTCATATTTGTTCGAATATGCAGGCACTAAAGAATAAGAGGATGCTAAGAAAAGGTGAAGTACAACTACGTGTCCGGAATGGTGCAAGTGTTGCAGCTGTTGCTATTGGATGCATAGATGTCTTTTTGCCGAGTGGACTTATTTTAGAACTGAAAAATGTTCATTATGTTCCATCTATCTCTAGAAATATTATTTCTATTTCATGTTTGGACATGGATGATTTCCATTTTACCATTAAGAATGGTTGTTTTTCATTTTATAAGAATGATTTATATTATGGATGTTCTTATGAGAAGAATGGTCTATATTTGCTTGAGATGGAAAAACAAGTTTTAAACATCAATAACAAAAGATCCAAGATTTCTCATGAGAGTATGACTCTTATGTGGCATTGTCGCCTAGGTCATATAAATGAGAGACGCATTAAGAAATTACAAGAAGTGGGACTTCTTGGTCAATTTAATTTAGAATCAATTGAGACATGCGAATCTTGCTTGCTCGGGAAGATGATTAAAGGGCCTTTCACCAAAAGAGGCGAAGGGTAAATGACCTACTAGGACTAATACATAGCGATCTTTGTGGTCCGATGACGACTAATGCTCGGGGAGGTTATCAATACTTCATTACATTTACTGATGATTTCAGTAGATACGGTTATGTCTACCTGATGAGACACAAATCTGAATCATTTGAAAGGTTCAAAGAATTCAAGAATGAAGTTGAAAACCAGCTCAACAAGAAAATAAAAGCCTTACGGTCAGACCGTGGAGGTGAATATTTGAGCATAGAGTTTGGTGCTTATCTTAAAGAATGTGGAATTGTTTCACAGTTGACTCCTCCTGGAACGCCATAATGGAATGGTGTTTCTGAAAGGCGGAACAGAACCTTGTTGGACATGGTTCGATCTATGATGAGTCAAACTGAACTTTCTCTTTCCTTTTGGGGTTATGCGCTTGAAACAGCTGCATTCACACTAGACCGAGTTCCTTCTAAGTCTGTAGAAAAGACACCATATGAGATGTGGTTTGGTAAGGTACCAAATATGAATTTTCTGAAAATTTGGGGTTGCGAGGTTTACGTCAAAAGGTTGATGGTGATAAACTTGGCCCTAGATCAGATAAATGTTTCTTCGTCGGATATCCTAAAGAAACCAAAGGATATTATTTCTATCATAAGTCGGAGAACAAAATGTTGGTTGCTCGACATGACGTTTTCTTGGAGAAAGAGTTTCTCACTCGAAAAGGCAACGATAGTAGCGTTAGACTTGAAGAAATTCAAGGGACACTACAAGACGATATGGTTATGGGTTATCATGTATCCCAACCCATGATGGTTCCACCAATGCGAGTCAAGAAGAGCCAATTTCGCAACAAGTTGCGGAAGAAGCTCAAGTATTGCCTCAAGTTGATTCGACATCAGTCGAAGTTGAACAACCACAAATTGTTGCGGATGAGGTTCAACCGGAAGAACAACCTTTGCGTAGGTCAACACGGATAGTCCGAATGTCTGCAAGGTTCATGGGGCTACATGAGATACTGGTATTAGATACCGAGGACCCAATGACTTATAAAGAAGCATTAGACAGACCTGACTTTGATGAGTGGCTAGGAGCCATGAAATCCGAGATGCAGTCCATGTACGACAATCAAGTTTGGAAATTAGTCGATCTTCCTGATGGTGTAAACTCCATTGAGAACAAATGGGTTTTCAAAAGGAAGACAGACATGGACAGTAATCTGACTACATACAAGGCACGACTGGTAGCGAAAGGTTTCAGACAAGTTCAAGGAGTTGACTATGACGAAGCTTTTTCACCAGTAGTTATGTTTAAGTCGATTCGGATCCTTCTAGCAATTGCCGTATTTCACGACTATGAAATATGGCAAATGGATGTTAAAACTGCATTTCTAAATGGTGATTTAGAGGAAGATGTGTACATGACACAACCAGAAGGTTTTGCAGATCCATTGAATGCTAGGAAGGTATGCAAGCTTCAGAAATCCATTTATGGGATGAAGCAAGCATCACGAAGTTGGAACAAACGCTTCGATAAAGAGATCAAAATGTTTGATTTATCAAGTGCAAAGAGGAACCTTGTGTATACAAGAGAACTAGTGGGAGTGCAATAGTTTTTCTAGTACTGTATGTGGATGACATACTTCTTATCGGCAATGATATTCCATCACTGGAGTTTGTCAAATCCTCGTTAATGAAAGTGTTCACTGATTAACGTATTTTCTTACGTTTATATATGTTACATTTAAGTCGTTTGCATGATAAGTGAAGCTGTTTGGATTATTTTTTGTGCTATAACATGGTTTCACAACAAAATCAAACGTTTTACGGCAGTTTTGCGACAGTTTCGTATTTCTCAATGATCACGGGGTAAACGATGTCCGATGGACCTGAAATTTTAACCATAGATAGAGGACTCGTTAATCTTGAATCTGACAGAATGGATTTTCAATCCGAGGTCTAGAATGGGAGATATAAATTTTTGAATGTGCTGCTGTTTTGCAGAAAATTAGTCACGGCCGTGAAGCCCTTGCACGAGGCCGTGAACAGCACCAGAGAGCCATTTTCTAGCCCGATTGTGTCATGGCCGTGAGTGTTGGTAAACCAGGCCGTGAAGGACCATTCATGGCCGTGAATGGGGGTGCAGGAGGCCGTGAATGCGGGCAGAAAGTCGATTTTTTGAGCCCGAACTCTTCACAGCCGTGAACATGAGACTCCAAGCCGTGAACACGGGCAGAGACGTGTTTTTCTTCAGGTTATATGTTGTCACGGCCGTGAAGATGCATAAAGAAGGCCGTGAATGTCGGTGACGAGTTAAAAGTCAAGAGAACGACTTCAAAATACTTTATTTTCTTGAGAACGAAATTAAGACCAACTTAGAAGAAACAAATCACACTTATTCTGCATAGGACTAGAGCATTTAACGAGGAGGTTGCTCAAGAGAGATTTTGGCTGCGCAAATCTTTGAAGATGAGATTTTCTCATATTTTGCACTGCTCAAGGAAGATACGAAGGAAAGAAATGAGATGTGTATATAAGGAGCTAATGCATGAAGAAGAAGAGAGGAGGAACGTGAGGCAAAAAGGTACGCCATTAAGTCCATATACTTACAAACACGTTGCCTCAATAAAACCCAAGAACACCTCCCATACACATATTTAGTTTGCTCACAACGTGCTCGATAGAAGTACTCAGTGAAGGACGAGATTAACTTCGAAGCCGAATTCAGGGAAGCATTTATGATATCTTCGGTGTTAATTACGTGTTTTGTTGTGATTATTATGAGTAGCTAAATATTGTGTATTTGAGATGAGATGAACCCTAGTGCGATCGATCGTATGTTTACGTGTATTTGATGTTATGTCGTCGTTATGACTCGTTTATGAAGCATATGATTTTAATTATGTCTATGTGATTGAAAATGTCTAGTTAGCTTGGCCATGTCTATGTGTTTAAGTTAACAAAGTTGGGAAATCGTACGCTACGCTCGAGAGAGGGGCGAACGATTAGACCACTCGTAAACGAGCGGAATAAGCTCATCGCTAGAGATAGGTTGAACTACCCCGCTGGATTAGAGTCAAATCTAATAGCGGGATTCACTGTGATTTTAATGCGATCATCGGTTAAGTAGTTAGGGAAGCTTGCCCGGCTACTTAAAGCGTTGATTAGTTGTTTGCGAGTCTCGTATGATAAGGCGCAGTTTCGTCAGTCGTATGAATTCGTACACATGTTGTAGGAATCTCCACGGTCTAATGACAGCGTTGCTTACGTGTACTTGATATATGTTTTGGTCGAGCTAGGGGGATTCGAAGTCTCAAATACGTTTGTTTCCATCAGGGTTTTTCTCTTCGTACCATTTTACTCAGTTGTTATTATCATTTATCGTTTCAACAACCCAAAAATATTTACTAGGATATTTAGACGATGGTTTTCTAAAAGTACATAGTTCCCTAGGGATTCGACACTCGAATACTTGCTACGTCTATGCTATGTCGATAGGTACACTTGCCTGTTGAGCGTAGGATAGTTCGTTAGTGTTCGTTTTATTTTATTTTATTACTCGATCCGCTCGATCAAGTTTTTGACGCCGTTGCCGGAGAACTATCGATATTAGAGAAACCGTAGTTTATTATTCTAACTATTTATTATTTAGTATCAAAATCTTCGTTAATCATATTTCTTTTGGTCTAGGTTCGTGTACGTTGGTGCATGACCCGAAGGAACCCTACACTACCAATAGTGGAAGGAGACCCGGAGATCGAAAGGACTTTCCGACGCAACGTGCGAGAAAACGCAAGGCAAGCCGAAATGGCGACTCAAAATAACAATGAAATGCCATTAGCAGTGCAAGAACCACCAATGAGAGAACTTTGGAGAAACAATGCCGTAGGAACGATTAGTTCGGCGATAGTACTTCCTCAGGTACCGAATAATTTTGAGCTCAAACATCATTGGCTCCAAATGCTGCAGGCGACAGCTCAATACGACGGACTCTCCGAGGAAGACGCTTATCGCCATATCCGAGACTTCTTATCCGTCGCCGACGCAATACGGGTACAAGGCGTAAGCCCGGAAGCCATTCGACTCTACCTATTTCCATTTTCTCTACGCGGCACTGCCAAGGAGTGGTTCAACCTACTTCCCGAACGATCTATTACTACGTGGGACCAGATGCATGCCACCTTCATCAATCATTTCTTTCCACCTTCGAAGGCGCTCAAACTAAAAATGGACCTCACGGCGTTCAAGCAAAAAGAGGGCGAGAACTTGTACGACGTATGGACCAGATTCAAAGCGCTCTTGAACCGATTCCCTCAACACGGGATGACGAAAAGTGAGCAAATTCAGCGGTTCCACGAATCGTTGAACGACCATACCGTACAATTATTGGATGGAGCATGCAACGGAGGCCTATGTAATCTCAGCGCTACGGAGGGCTGGAATCTTATTGAGGACTATAGTGCAAATAGTTTTCGATGAGGGAGTTCAAGCAATCGAGGTAAACCTCCGGGGATGTACGACGTCGACAACACCACTGCAATAAATGCCAAGTTCGACGCCCTACAACAACAAATGTCAGCGACTAATCTTCAAATGCAGACCTTGATGAACGCGCTCATGCCTAAGCTAGCAACGAAGCCGTCCGTTAATGCTGTCCAATTACAACCTGCCCCGATGACCCCCGTAGCTGATGCGCCTTCTCATTCATATCCGACGTATATTCCGCCATGCGCTACATGCGGAGGAAGCCACGACACAACTCACTGTCCCGCTGCTTTTACAACTGAGCAAGTCGATTACATGGGAAATTACCAAGGTCAGCGAAACTTCATTCCAAATCGAGTTCATCCGAACCTGACCTATGGGAATCAACAACAAGCTCCACCGGGATTTCAAAATCAAAGGTCACATGGATACCACGGTGGAAATTCCGAAGTTGTCCCTGAAGGTCGCGGTAATAAGCTAGAGGGGATGCTCGAGAAGCTAATGGGAAAGCTCGACTCTCGCTTGGACAATCAAGAGGCACGGTTGCAAAACACCGAATCTTCCTTACGGGCCTTGGAGAAACAAGTTGGGCAGATTGCATAATCAATCCAACAACGTCCTCTCGGTTCGTTGCCAAGCTACACCGAGACCAATCCAAAGGACCACCACGTAAAGGCGGTAACGCTTCGTAATGGAAGAGAGCTTGAGGAGGTGCAGAAATTAAAGAAGAAGAATGTTGAGCCCGTGAAAGCAAACATCGAGGCCGACAAAGAAGAGGAGACCGTACCTAAGCCACCTGTCAAGGCGTATCAACCAAAAATTCCATACCCAGCGAGACTAAAAAGGGACATTGTTGACGACCAGTTTGGTAAATTTCTCGCAATTTTTAAACAATTACACATTAATTTACCTCTTGTCGAAGCTCTTGTCACAATCGAAGTTTTTAAAGGATCTTATCACAAACAAACGCAAGCTCGAAGACGTGTCCACAGTCGAACTACGAGGGGAGTGCTCCGCGATCCTACAAAGCAAAATCCCGAAAAAATTAAAAGACCCAGGGAGTTTCACTATACCTTGTTTAATAGGCGATCTTGTAGTACATAAGGCATTGGCTGACTTAGGTGCTAGTATAAATTTAATGCCTTATTCGATGTTCAAGAAACTCGGCTTAGGAGAACCCAAACCTACTAGGATGAGTATACAATTAGCGGATAGATCTGTTAAATATCCTAGGGGTATTATCGAGGATGTTCTTGTTAAAGTCGATAAATTTATCATTCCTGCAGATTTCGTAATTCTCGACATGGAGGAAGATGAAAATATTCCTCTAATCTTAGGAAGACCCTTCCTCGCTACAGGAGGAACTATGGTCGATGTTCGTAATGGAACATTGACATTAACTATAGATAGTGAGAAAGTAACATTTGATATGGCCGAGTCCATGAATAACGCCGAGAAGTTAGATGATAAGTGCTTTTATATCGATGCATGGAATGAATTTTTGTCATTGCAGGGACTTTCGCAGCCCGATTTATTCAGCTCAAAGCAAGAAATAGAGGAAAACGAGGAACTCCATAAGGAAGAGCCAAACGATGACCTACCCCTCGTCGTTGCCCAAGCAGATGTAGATGAGAATGTCAATGAGGAACCAACGATCGAGGTGCAAAAGAGTAGCGAAGAAAATCGTGAGAAGAGCTCGGTCGAGGAACCACCAACACTCGACCTCAAGCAATTGCCCGATCACTTGGAATACGTTTTCCTCGAGGAAAATGCAAAGCTTCCCGTAATCATCGCGTCAAATCTGGAGAAGGAGCAGAAACTCATGCTCCTAGACACGCTACGAGAGCACAAGAAGGCGCTTGCATGGAAGATATCGGATATCAGAGGAATTAGTCCGACCTTCTGCATGCATAAAATTCTAATGGAGGACGACTTCAAACCGGTGATACAACACCAGAGGCGTCTGAACCCCAACATAAAGGAGGTAGTTAAGCCGAGGTAATTAAACTGCTCGACGCGGGAGTGATTTACCCAATTTCGGACAGTGCATGGGTGAGCCCAGTTCAGGTAGTGCCGAAAAAAGGAGGAATGACAGTTGTGCCCAACGAGAAAAATGAACTCATTCCGACAAGGACTGTCACGGGATGGCGCGTTTGCATTGACTACCGCAAATTAAATGACACGACGCGAAAAGACCATTTTCCTTTTCCTTTTATTGATCAAATGCTTGAACGGTTGTCTGGTCATGAATTTTATTGTTTTCTCGATGGACTTTCAGGTTACTTGCAGATTCCCATTGCACCCGAGGATCAAGAGAAGACGACGTTCACGTGTCCGTTTGGTACATTCGCCTACCGACGGATGCCTTTTGGACTTTGCAATGCTCCGGCCACCTTCCAACGTTGCATGATGGCTATTTTCGATAAACTAATAGGTGACGGAATGGAGGTATTCATGGATGATTTTTCGATTTTTGGTGACTCATTCGAGGTATGCTTATTTAATTTAAAGAAAGTGCTCCAACGATGCGAGGAAACAAACCTTGTGCTAAATTGGGAGAAATGCCATTTTATGGTAAGAGAGGGTATTGTTTTAGGTCATAAAATATCGTCGAGAGGTATCGAGGTAGATAGAGCTAAAATAGAAACCATAGAACGATTACCTCCACCTTCGTCTGTAAAGGCAATTAGAAGTTTCCTAGGACATGCGGGTTTTTATCGTAGATTTATCAAGGATTTTTCTAAAATTGCTAGGCCTTTAACTCGTTTGCTTGAGAAAGACGTGCCTTATGAATTTACACCCGAATGCATGAATGCTTTTACTATACTTAAGGATAAGCTAATTAATGCCCCTGTTATGGTAGCTCCCGATTGGAGCCTACCGTTCGAACTAATGTGCGATGCGAGTGATTTTGCAGTAGGTGCAGTTTTAGGGCAGCGACGGGAAAAACATTTTCAGCCGATACACTATGCGAGCAAAACTCTAAACCAGGCCCAGGCGAATTACACTACCACAGAGAAGGAGTTGCTCGCAGTCGTGTTCCCCGTCGACAAATTCCGTCCATATCTCGTTCTCTCAAAAGTCATCATCTACACGGACCATTCGGCCCTCAAACACCTCTTCGCGAAACCAGATGCAAAACCGAGGCTTATCCGATGGATTCTGTTGCTCCAAGAGTTCGACGTGGAATTTCGTGACCAAAAAGGTACCGAGAATTGTGCAGCCGATCACTTGTCAAGACTTGAAGGCGCAGCCCACGAGGTTACCAACGACGAAGTCATCCGAGACTAATTTCCCGATGAGCATCTATATGCTATACGTGAGGTATTCGATGAAACCCCGTGGTACGCTGATTTTGCTAATTATCTTGTCGCTAGGATCATGCCAAAGGGATACACAAGTCATCAGAGGAAGAAATTCTTCTCAGACTTGAAGTATTATTTTTGGGATGATCCGTATTTGTTTAGGGTCTGCGCGGACAAGATAATCCGGCGATGCGTGTCTTTTCCCGAGACGGTTAAAATCTTGAGCCATTGTCATTCGGGGCCATGTGGAGGACATTACGGAGGTAATCGAACTGCACAAAAGGTACTCGAATGTGGTTTTTATTGGCCTACGATTTTTAAAGATGCTCAAAAATACGTAGAGGAATGTGATAGGTGCCAACGGACAGGTAATATTTCTAAGCGAAATGAAATGCCTCAGAATTTTATTCTTGTGTGTGAAATATTTGACGTATGGGGCATTGATTTTATGGGTCCGTTTCCTACGTCTTTCAAGAATCGATATATCCTAGTTGCGGTTGATTATGTTTCAAAATGGGTAGAAGCACAAGCTCTACCTACGAATGATGCTAGGGTAGTCGTTAAATTTTTGAAAACTTTATTTTCGCGATTTGGCTCACCTCGATGCATTATTAGCGATAAAGGTACGCATTTCTGTAACACTCATTTTGCAAGGACGCTCGAAAAATACGGCGTGAAACATAGTGTTACCACAGCGTACCATCCTCAAGCTAGCGGCCAAGCTGAAGTCGTAAACAGGGAGCTAAAGCGTATACTCGAAAAGACCGTGGAGCACCATAGTCGAGATTGGCCAAGCAAACTGAACGATGCTTTATGGGCGTACCGGACTGCCTACAAAACGCCTATCGGATCCACGCCATATAGACTAGTTTACGGGAAATCTTGTCATTTACCCGTCGAGCTAGAACACAAAGCATATTGGGCTCTAAAGAAACTTAACTTTGATTTGAATCTTGCAGGTGAAAAGCGAATGTTGCAGGTCAACGAGCTCGACGAGTGGACAAATGGCGTACGAGAATACCCGCATCTACAAGGAGCGTGCGAAACAATATCATGATCGGAATATCATGAAGCGGGAATTCCAAGAAGGCGACCAGGTCTTGTTGTATAATTCGCGGCTGCGATTATTTCCGGGCAAGCTAAAGTCGAGGTGGTCTGGCCCATTCACGGTGACCCGAGTATTTTCCTACGGGACGGTCGAGATCACACACCCAGAAAAAGGGACGTTCAAGGTGAACGGGCAGCGTCTCAAGCATTACTATGGCGGTGACATCGAAGCGCTTGGAAAGGAAACGATTCACCTCCTCAACACCACACAACGCTAAAATCCTGCGAACTATGTC
The DNA here is from genome assembly GCA_027422505.1 of Craterostigma plantagineum. Lineage (NCBI taxonomy): Eukaryota > Viridiplantae > Streptophyta > Magnoliopsida > Lamiales > Linderniaceae > Craterostigma > Craterostigma plantagineum. The sequence continues at coordinate 23,911,008 of JAPQWV010000003.1, read as the reverse complement.
TAGCTAAAAGACATTAAAGAAAGCGCTACTTGGGAGGCACCCCAAGCCTATCCTATGTTTTTCCTTTATTTTCCTATGCATTTCAGTTTCCATGATTCTGGTTTTCGATGATCGCAGGGAACTCAAATCTCAAGTGTGGGGAGGAGCTATACAAAGCATGCACATCGGACTATTCAGGGAATTGCTTATCTATTTATTTTTTTTCCTCTTCCTTGCGTTACATAATTGTTACGTTGAGGACAACGTAAATCATAAGTGTGGGGAGGGGAATTTCTGCGAAATTGATGCAAACATCTTATATGTGCATGACTTGATTTTTGGTATATATTTTTTTCGAAAATTGGCATAAACTTTTTCGAAAATCATGTTTCTTTCAATCAAAGGGTGATTTCATGTTAGAAATCTTGTGAGTAATTAGGATACATATGCGAGTCGACTTCTTTCTTACATAGATGAACTTGGCGATACCTGATAGATTCGTACACATAACCTTATTTTTGTGAGATTTTTGAGCCTACGAGCTTTTTGCTCATTTCTTTGGTTGTGTGAATCATGCTTAATTTATTTCTCTTCAGAACTTGCTTGTGTATTGCGTTTTGAAACTACTTGACGTGTGATTGCGTGAAAATGAGGAAGGCATTAGGAATTCAGTCCATAGCCAAAGTATCCAACCACGCCTGACCCCCGTAGTTAGCCACTTTGAGCCTGAGCCTTTTATTTGTAAAAACCGGATTATAAATTGCCGACCCTGATTAAGCCTTCAGACATAAACCCATTGGAGCGATAGTAGAAGTGGAGGTTGAATGCCGTACTTAAAAAGCGCAACCCGTACTTAATTTCCGAGCTTTTGCCTGAAAAAAAAAAAAAAAAGAGAGAAAAGAAATAAAAAAAAAGGAGAGAGAAAAAAAAAGTTATATGACTAAGAACCCTTCCTCCGATAATCTTTCACTCTCGAAACCATTTTACCTATTTCCTAGATCGAGAGTCGAAAGAAGAAGGGCTTGGTGAAAAAAAAAAAAACAAGAACGACGGATTTGGCGCATTCGAGATGATGGCATGATTCCGACACGACTACAGCTCATATCCTTTTTACGCCTATTCCTTGCATATCTTACATATCTTAACCATATTATGACCCGGTAAAGACCTTCCGATTCACGCTTGAACATTGAAAGTGGTAGATTTATGAATCATTTGCAAGCTTATGGTAGGGATTAGATTAGTGCATGACCCGAGAGATATCACCGACATCTTAACCTATACACTTAGTGATTTGAGTGAATCTTTGTGAGGTACGGATCTTGATAGGTATTTCTAAGGAAGTCGTGTGGTTAGTTGTTGATTTTGAATATGCTTTCCGACTTTACTTGCATTATCTCCTACGTGATTTCATTCTTAATTGATACGTTGCATGATTTTATACTTTTATATGCCATTTGCATTTATTTGCTTGAGGACAAGCAAACGTTTAAGTGTGGGGAAATTTGATTAACGTATTTTCTTACGTTTATATATGTTATATTTAAGTCGTTTGCATGATAAGTGAAGCCGTTTGGATTATTTTTTGTGCTATAACATGGTTTCACAACAAAATCAAACGTTTTACGGCAGTTTTGCGACAGTTTCGTATTTCTCAATGATCACGGGGTAAACGATGTCCGATGGACCTGAAATTTTAACCATAGATAGAGGACTCGTTAATCTTGAATCTGACAGAATGGATTTTCAATCCGAGGTCTAGAATGGGAGATATGAATTTTTGAATGTGCTGCTGTTTTGCAGAAAATTAGTCACGGCCGTGAAGCCCTTGCACGAGGCCGTGAACAGCACCAGAGAGCCATTTTCTAGCCCGATTGTGTCATGGCCGTGAGTGTTGGTAAACCAGGCCGTGAAGGACCATTCATGGCCGTGAATGGGGGTGCAGGAGGCCGTGAATGCGGGCAGAAAGTCGATTTTTTGAGCCCGAACTCTTCACAGCCGTGAACATGAGACTCCAAGCCGTGAACACGGGCAGAGACGTGTTTTTCTTCAGGTTATATGTTGTCACGGCCGTGAAGATGCATAAAGAAGGCCGTGAATGTCGGTGACGAGTTAAAAGTCAAGAGAACGACTTCAAAATACTTTATTTTCTTGAGAACGAAATTAAGACCAACTTAGAAGAAACAAATCACACTTATTCTGCATAGGACTAGAGCATTTAACGAGGAGGTTGCTCAAGAGAGATTTTGGCTGCGCAAATCTTTGAAGATGAGATTTTCTCATATTTTGCACTGCTCAAGGAAGATACGAAGGAAAGAAATGAGATGTGTATATAAGGAGCTAATGCATGAAGAAGAAGAGAGGAGGAACGTGAGGCAAAAAGGTACGCCATTAAGTCCATATACTTACAAACACGTTGCCTCAATAAAACCCAAGAACACCTCCCATACACATATTTAGTTTGCTCACAACGTGCTCGATAGAAGTACTCAGTGAAGGACGAGATTAACTTCGAAGCCGAATTCAGGGAAGCATTTATGATATCTTCGGTGTTAATTACGTGTTTTGTTGTGATTATTATGAGTAGCTAAATATTGTGTATTTGAGATGAGATGAACCCTAGTGCGATCGATCGTATGTTTACGTGTATTTGATGTTATGTCGTCGTTATGACTCGTTTATGAAGCATATGATTTTAATTATGTCTATGTGATTGAAAATGTCTAGTTAGCTTGGCCATGTCTATGTGTTTAAGTTAACAAAGTTGGGAAATCGTACGCTACGCTCGAGAGAGGGGCGAACGATTAGACCACTCGTAAACGAGCGGAATAAGCTCATCGCTAGAGATAGGTTGAACTACCCCGCTGGATTAGAGTCAAATCTAATAGCGGGATTCACTGTGATTTTAATGCGATCATCGGTTAAGTAGTTAGGGAAGCTTGCCCGGCTACTTAAAGCGTTGATTAGTTGTTTGCGAGTCTCGTATGATAAGGCGCAGTTTCGTCAGTCGTATGAATTCGTACACATGTTGTAGGAATCTCCACGGTCTAATGACAGCGTTGCTTACGTGTACTTGATATATGTTTTGGTCGAGCTAGGGGGATTCGAAGTCTCAAATACGTTTGTTTCCATCAGGGTTTTTCTCTTCGTATCATTTTACTCAGTTGTTATTATCATTTATCGTTTCAACAACCCAAAAATATTTACTAGGATATTTAGACGATGGTTTTCTAAAAGTACATAGTTCCCTAGGGATTCGACACTCGAATACTTGCTACGTCTATGCTATTTCGATAGGTACACTTGCCTGTTGAGCGTAGGATAGTTCGTTAGTGTTCGTTTTATTTTATTTTATTACTCGATCCGCTCGATCATTCTCGATGAAGGATTTAGGCGATGCTGCTTACATTTTGGGCATCAAGATCTATAGAGATAGATCGAAGAGACTCATAGGATTGAGTCAAAGTACATATATTGAAAAGGTGTTGAAGCGGTTTGCAAGATTGCAAGAAAGGTTTCATACCTATGTTACATGGTATACATTTAAGCAAGAATCAGTGTCCTAAAACACCCGATGAGCTGAATGTGATGAGTAGGGTTCCATATGCTTCGGCAATTGGATCTATCATGTACGCCATGATATGCACTCGCCCTGACGTGTCATACGCGCTTAGTGTGACAAGTAGATACCAAGCAACTCCGGGCATAGCACATTGGCGTGCAGTTAAAAATATTTTCAAGTACCTGAAAAGGACTAAAGATATGTTCCTTGTTTATGGTGGTGAACCTGAGCTCGTTGTAAAAGGTTACACTGATGCTAGTTTTCAAACCGACCATGGTGATATGAGATCGCAATCAGGATATGTATTTCTGCTCAATGGAGGTGCTGTTAGTTGGAAGAGTTCCAAACAGGAAACAACAGCAGATTCCACTACTGAGGCAGAATACATAGCTGCTTCTGAAGCGGCTAAAGAGGGATGTTGGATAAGAAAGTTCGTAACTGAGCTTGGTGTAGTTCCTAGTATTGATGGCCTAGTTGAGTTGTATTGTGACAACAATGGAGCTATTGCTCAAGCAAAAGAGCCTAGGTCACACCAAAGATCCAAACATGTTCTACGTCGTTATCACTTAATACGAGAAATCGTTGATAGAGGTGATGTGAAGGTTTGCAGAGTTGATTCCGCCGGCAACACAGCCGACCCACTGACAAAACCTTTACCTCAAGCCAAACACACTTCTCATAGTGCATCTATGGATATTAGATACGTTGAAAATTGGCTTTGAATTATATGATTATTCTGAGGACCCTTGTTTATTGCTATATGCATAGAGATGTTTGATTTTGGCTTTAGATGAAGTGGGAGATTGTTAGTATTGTGATCAAGAAGCCAATATTTATATTATTGCGGCTTTTTATTTTCATGAATTGACTGATTTATATCATTTTGTTCCTTGAGTAAATTGATTATTTATGGGTCATTTAAGTCGATGACTTAGATTGTAGAATTCCATATTTAAATAAATAATATTTACTCTAAATTATCCTTAATCTTAATTCTTAGCATGGTACACTAATTATCATGTTTAAATTAATATGTGGATTAAATGATAGTTATATTCTACAAACTATTTGATAAAGAGTTATCAATTTAATCACACAGATATATAATGGAGATTATGATATCGGATTGACCCGAAATGAAACATTTATGGGTTGTGTTTGTGTCATTAATGTTTCATACGTGTCTTGAATTCTATAATATGAGATGTTCATTTTTCAACACTAGAAGTGTGTGCCTGTTAGTATCGCTCAACGTTAGCCGTAAAAGGTAACTATACGGGTGGTGTTACGACAAGCATGACTAGTGCAGTGGATTATGTTCACCAAGAATATTTTGTCCCTCATATTTTATGAGTGATAATGTCCACGGCCCCTTGATTGAAGTGATATCGTAATGCATGCAATGTAATTAAGAGCAATCATATTTACGATAAACTTTGGAATCAAGAAATAAATAAGTTGCGAGGATGACACATTCCTACCTTGAACTTATTTAGGATATTATGCGACAAGGAATTGGCACTGGCAATTACTGTTTTAGGATGGTGATACGTATAAGAGATACTTATTATCTATGTCAATTGGGTAGTCTTAATGTATTTGCTAGGTACCGCTTATGATTTATAGAATTAGAATGGGTTCGAATTCTATTGCCAATGTGACATGGATCCTATTGGGTCACACCGAAAAGAAAAGATCGAAGAATTTATTTTCTATATGTTACATGGAGATGTAAATATAATGAGAAATTTATTATTAGATAGTTTATCTTTTCATTATATAATACAAAACAGATAAAGATTCAAATAAGATATGTGATATGAAATGATAAATTATATGGGATATATTTTATTATTTATTGAGGAAATCGGCTATGCTCTATTATTATGGGTTGGATTAAGACGATAACAAGTAATACGCCTATGATTGGTAAATTGAAAACCACAAGGATACGATCTTTTATGGTTATTATATGATTACTTGTCTTACGGAAATAATCCTGTAATTATGGAATAAATCATTGTAACAATTAAATGAGATTTTATTTGCTAAGATGGAGCAACCGTGATTCAATATATACACATCATCTTTATACCTATTAGGGGAGACATATTTCCACGTGGGATAAAAAGAGTTTTGGACTCCCTAGAGAAATTGTGAATCATACAACATCGTCCGAGTATTTTCTAGCCTGAGAAAGGACGATTCTCTGATCGAATTCTTGGTGGATACCGGTAGAGATACCATACTTTTGGTATTCAATTACGTACGCTCATCTCGAAGAAAGAACATGTATATCTCTATAAACCAGTTAGGTTTTAATTCGCATGGATCATGTCGGAATCGGTTGATATGTTGATATAAAATTTTAATTTCCGCTGCGTGTAATACGTGATTATGTGCACCGATTCCTAACACATCTCGCGCCTCATCCGACGTCCCATATTAAATCTGCCCATTTGAATATAAGCCCTCAGATCGCGCGCGCAGGGAGATCGACGGTCCATATAATTCGCAGCTTATAACACTTCAGAGTTCAGTATTTCTTCAGCTCCATCTCTGTTCTTCAGCAGTGATAACCGGCCTTATTTCCGGCGACTTCCCGGCCAGCTCCGGCGAGCTTAGGCGCACCAATTTCCCAACATATATGCATGCTATTAATGTTCTGATTTTAAGAAACTTGTGGTGAAGTGCCCTCTCCTCCTTTGTTCGTCATCCGTGGCATCTTAGCTAGGGTTTCGAGCTACTAGATTCAACGGTAGAGCTTCTTAACCTCTCTTTTACTAACTATTGCTTCCTAGCTATCATGACGGCATAGCACACGACACAAAATATTGGGCAATGATGCAGAGATGTAATTTGTCATCTAAACTGTTCCACAATGAATCTTCTCAAATGAGCACACAAATATGGCCCGCAAGTAATTATGATGTTTGTGATTTGTGTGGTAGTTTTATTAATCTGATTCCTTGGTATTGTATTATTATAATCACAGTCACCAAGTTACTTATAGTCGGCTTATGATGGGCATGCAATAATCCTTTTTCTTGGACCGACCGGACACATTAATATTAAGTTGAAGACTTTCTTGGAGATTATAGATGTAAATAAAAGATTCTTCTATTAAAATTGTTGATCAATAATACAGTACAAGCCCGTTTAAATAAACCGCGGGCACATCAACGGCTACAAACTGCCTTACTAATAAAAACGCTACTGCCACAAGTGATATTGCTTAAAACATTACAAATCGTATAAAACGTTTAAACTGATTCGCGCCTTTAGTCTCCTCATTGTTACTTCAGCTATTTCAGCTCGTCACCTCTGTTTTCCAGCTTCAGCTTGTTTTCATGTCTTGATTCTAACATCCTCCCGCAACATGGATGGTGATAAACGTATTTTTCTTACGTTTATATATGTTAAATTTAAGACTTTTGCATGATAAGTAAGATCGTTTTGATAATTTTAGCGCTGTATTTTGATTTCACAACAAACGTTTTACGGCAGTTTTGCGACAGTTTCGTATTTCTCAATAATCACAAGGTAAACGATGTCCATGAACCTGAAATTTTAATCATAGATAGAGAACTTGTTAATCTTGATTCTGTGAAAATTGATTTTCAATCCGAGGTCCAGATTGAGAGATATGAATTTTTGAACGTGCTGCTGTTTTGCAGGAAAATCGTCACGGCCGTGAAGGATTTGTACGAGGCCGTGACGCGCACCAGAGAGCCATTTTCTTGCCTGATTGTGTCATGGCCGTGAACATTGATCAACCGGGCCGTGGAGGGTGCTTCATGGCCGTGAAAGGGGGGTGCAATAGGCCTTGAACGAGGGCAGAAAGTCGATTTTTGAGCCCGAACGCTTCACGGCCGTGAATGGTTGCTACTAAAGCCGTGAACACGGGCAGAGACGTTGTTTTCTTCAGGTTTAAAGTTGTCACGGCCGTGAAGATGCATAGAAGATACCGTGAACATCCCGTGGACATGTTAAAAGTCGAGCAAATAAAAAAGAAAGCGACTCCAACTTATCTTATCTTCTTGGAAACGAAACTAGAGACAAGAAATCCGACTTTGGAGGCTAGAAATCTGATTTTTGGGCTGCAAATACGGCTTTGGAGGCTAAAAATCTTTCAAAATTTCCTCTCCTTGGAACTCACGTTGAAGAAAAGGCTCAAGAAAGATAATGAATGAAGGAGAAACGACCTCTATATATAGAGCCAATGAAATGAGAAGAAGTGGGTGAAAAAAGGTACATGAGAGATACACAATTAAAGCTCATATACATATATACACGTTGCCTTCAAAACCCAAGAACACACATTTAGTTGGCTCGCCACGTGTTCAATTGAATTACTCAGTGAAGAACGAGACTAACTTCGAAGTCGAATTCAGGGAAGTATTTATAATGTATTCGATGTTAGTTACGTGCTTTGTTGTGATCATGATGAGTAGCTAAATATTTTGTATTTGAGATGAGATGAACCCTAGCGCGATCGATCGTATGTTTAAGTGTATTTGATGTATTGCTATTGTTATGACTCGTTTATGAAGCATATGATTTTGATTATGTCTATGTGATTGGAATTATCTAGTTAGCTTGGTCATGTCTATGTGTTTAAGTTAACGTAGTCCGGGAAATCGTATGCTACGCTCGAGAGAGGGGCGATTAGACCACTCGCAAACGAGCGGAATAAACTCATCGCTAGAGATAAATTGAACTACCCCGCCGGATTAGAGTCAAATCTAATAGCCGGATTCATCGTGTTTTTAACGCAATATTCGGTTAAGTAGTTAGGGAAGCTTGCCCGACTATTTAATTCGTTGATTAGTTGTTTGCGATCATTATATGGTAAGGCGCAGTTTCGTCAGCTATATAACTCGTATGCATGTCATAGGAATCTCCACAATCTAACTATAGCTTTATTTACGTACACCTGATATTTGTTTTGGTCGAGCTAGGGGGATTCGAAGTCTCAAATACGTTTGTTTCCATAAGGGTTTCCTCTCCGTACTATTTTAGTAAGTTGTATTTTCAAGTACCGTTATTTACCGTTTCAACAATCGAATATTCGTGTTAGGATATTTAAGGGAAAGGTTTTCTAAAGTTATAGTTACTTTGGGTTCGATACTCGAATACTTGTCATTTCTATGCTATTTTCGATAGGAATACTTGCCTGTTGAGCGTAGGATAGTTTGTCGATATTCATCTTATATTTATTACTCGATCCGCTCGATCAAGTTTTTGGCGCCGTTGCCGGGGAACTATCAATATTAGAAAAGCCTTAGTTTATTATTCTAGCTATTTATTATTTAGTATCAAAATCTTCGCTTAATCATATTTCTTTTGGTCTTGGTACGTGTAAGTTGGTGCATGACCCGAAGGAACCCTACACGACAAATAGTGGAAGGAGACCCGGAGATCGAAAGGACTTTTCGATGCAACGTGCGAGAAAACGCAAGGCAAGCAGAAATGGCGACTCAAAATAACAATGAAATGCCTTTAGCATGCAAGAACCACTAATGAGAGAACTTTGGAGAAACAATGCCGTAGGAATGATTAGCTCGGCGATAGTACTTCCTCAGGTGCCAAACAATTTCGAGTTCAGACATCATTGGCTCCAAATGCTTCAGACAACAGCTCAATTCGTGGACTCACCGAGGAAGATGCTTATCGTCACATCCGAGACTTCTTGTCTGTCACGGATGCAATACGGGTACAAGGCGTAAGCTCGGAAGCCATTCGACTCTACCTATTTCCATTCTCTCTACGAGGCAATGCGAAGGAGTGGTTCAACCTGCTCCCCGAGAGATCTATTACCACTTGGGACCAGATGCATGCCACATTCATCAATTACTTCTTTCCACCTTCCAAGGCACTCAAATTAAAAATGGACCTCACCACATTCAGGCAAAAGTATATATGACGTATGGACCAGATTCAAGGCGCTTTTGAACCGATTTCCTCAACACGGGTTGACAAAGAGCGAGCAAATTCAGCGGTTCCACGAATCGCTGAACGACCATACCGTACAATTATTGGATGGAGCGTGCAACGGAGGACTTTGTAATCTCAGTGCTATGGAGGGCTGGAATCTTATCGAAGATTATAGCGCAAACAGCTTCCGACGAGGGAGTTCAACCAGTAGGGGTAAACCACCAGGATGTACGACGTCGCTGAAACTACCGCAATCAACGCCAAGTTTCGAAGCCATCCAACAACAAATGCAGACTTTGATGAATGCGCTCTTGCATATGAAGCCAGCCGTTAACGCTGTCCAATTGCAATCTACACCGAGGACTTCGACAACTATTGCGTCTTCTCATTCGTATCAGATGTATACTCCACCATGCACTATATGCGGAGGTTTCCACGACGCAGCTCACTGCCTAGCCACTATTCCAACAGAGCAAGTCGATTACATGGGAAACTACCAAGGTCAGCGAAACTTCGTTCCAAATCGAGTTCATCCAAACTTGGCCTAGGAGAATCAACAACAAGCTCCGACGGGATTTCAAAATCAAAGGTCTCATGGATACCACGATGGAAATTCTGAAGTTACCCCTGAAGGTCGCGGTGGTAAGCTGGAGGGGATGCTCGAGAAGCTAATGGGAAAGCTCGATTCTCACCTGGACAATCAAGAGGTACGGTTGCAAAACACCGAGTCTTTCCTACGGGCCTTGGAGAAACAAGTTGGGCAGATTGCCGAATCGATCCAACAACGTCCTCCGGGTTCATTGCCAAGCTACACTGAGACCAACCCAAAGGACCACCACGTAAAGGCGGTCACACTTCGTAACGGGAGGGAGCTCGAGGAAGTGCAGAAATTGAAGAAGAAGGATGTTGAGCCCGCAAAAGCAAACATCGAGGCCGACAAAGAAGAGGAGACCGTATCCAAGCAACCTGTCAAGGCGTATCAACCAAAAATTCCATACCCAAGGAGACTTAAAAGGGACATCATTGACGATCAGTTTGGTAATTTCTCGCAATTTTTAAACAATTACATATTAATTTACCTCTTGTCGAAGCTCTTGCGCAGATGCCCCGCTGGGCAAAGTTTTTAAAGGATCTTATCACAAACAAACGCAAGCTCGAAGACGTGTCCACAGTTGAGTTACGAGGCAAGTGCTCCGCCATCTTACAAAGTAAGATCCCGAAGAAGTTAAAAGATCCAGGGAGTTCCACTATACCTTGTTTAATAGGGGATCTTGTAGTACATAAGGCATTGGCTGACTTAGGTGCTAGTATAAATTTCATGCCTTATTCGATGTTCAAGAAACTCGGCTTAGGAGAACCCAAACCTACTAGGATGAGTATACAATTAGCGGATAGATCCGTTAAATATCCTAGAGGTATTATCGAGGATGTTCTTGTTAAAGTCGACAAATTTATTATTCCTGTGATAAACGTATTTTGTTACGTTTATACGTATTATAGTTGAAGGGTGATTTCATGTTAGAAATCTTGTGAGTAACTAGGATACATATGCGAGTCGACTTCTTTCTTACATGATGAACTTAGCGATACCAGATAGATTCGTACACATAACCCTATTTTTGTGAGATTTTTGAGCCTACGAGGTTTTGCTCATTTTTTGATTGTGTGAATCATGCCTAATTTATTTCTCTTCAGAACTTGCTTGAGTATTACGTTTCGAAACTACTTAAAATGTGATTGCGTGAAAATGAGGAAGGCATTAGGGATTAAGTCCATAGCCAAAGTATCCAACCATGACTGATCACCGTAGTTATCCACTTTGAGCCCGAGCCTTTTATTTGTGAAAACCGGATTATAATATGCCGACCATGATTTCAGACATAAATCCATTAGAGCGATATAGAAGTGGAGGTTGAATGTTGGACTTAAGAAGCGCAACCCGTACTAAATTCCAAGCTGATGTAAAAAAAAAGAAAAAAAAAAGAAAGAAGAAAAAAAGAAAAAAAAAAAAGAGAGGATATATATTGACTAAGAACCCTTCCTCCGATAATCTTTTACTCTCGAAAGCATATTATTCATTTCCTAGATCGAGAAGTTGAAAGAAGGGCTTGGAAAAAAACAAAAACGACGAATGCAAAAGAACAGAAGTGATGAATAAGAACGACGGACTTTTGGCGCATTCGAGATGATGGCATGATTCTGACACGACTACAGCTCATATCTTTTACGCTTATTCCTTACATTTGTTACATATCTCAGCCATATTATTACCCGGTAAAGACCTTATGATTCACGCTTGATCATTAAAAGTGGTAGATTTACGAATCACTTGCAAGCTTATGGTAGGATTAGATTAGTGCATGACCCGAGAGATATCACTGACATCTTAACCCATCACTTAGTGATTTGAGTGAATCTTTGTGAGGTGTGGATCTTGATAGGTATTTCAAAGGAAGTCGTGTGGTTAGTTGTTGATTTCGAATATGCCTTCCGACTTTATTTGCATTATCTCCTACGTGATTTCGTTCTTGATTGATACGTTGCATGATTTTATCCTTTTATATGCCATTTGCATTTCTTTGCTTGAGGACAAGCAAACGCTTAAGTGTGGGAAAATTTGATAAACGTATTTTCTTACGTTTATACGTATTATTATTGAAGTATTTGCAAGTTAAAATGGAGTCTTCATGTCAAATTTGGTAATTAATTATGAGTTTACATTATTTCGGACAGTTTTGCGGCAGTTTAGCTGTCTAGTAGAATAAGGGGTTAAAGTTGACCGATAGATCTGAAAATTGGAGGGGGAACTAGAATAGTTAATGATCTTAATTCTCACAAAAGGGATTTGCATTTGAATGTCTATATTGTGAGATATTAATTTTTGAACTTCATGCAATTTTTCAGTGAATCAAAGTCAAGCCTTGTGTGCATGATTTCCAAGTTTTGCGACAGCTACCGATTCTTAACAGATGAGGGGGTAAACGTTGTGCAATGAAGCTGAAAGTTTAACCAAAGGTAGAAGACTTGTTGATCTTGATTCGTACTGGAGGGATTTGGTTTTGGAGCTCTAGATTGAGAGATAATAATTTCTGAAGTTACTACTGTGGTAGAGGTTGTGTTGGAGGTCAAAACACACAAAAAATGACTCCTACCTAACTTGTCTCTTCTTGGTCGAAAGTTCACCCATTATTCAAGGAAAGAGGCATGTTGACCTAACTTTCGACATTGAAACACCCCATTCCATTTGAACTCAATAAAGAAGGCTAAAGTTGAAGGAATTGGGGGACAAAGCTAGCTTTTCTCGATGTGAACAAGTTAAAGCAAAGAAGACTTGCATGCACATGAGTTTGAGCTCCACTTGCTATAAATAGATGAACGAACCATTGGGAGAGAACACACACATACACTTAGATAAGAGAAAGAAAGGCTAGAGAGCAAGCTAGCTCATTCACTTGGCTTGTATGCTAGGTATTCGATAAACGGCTCAACGAAGAACAAGGGTACGAAGCCATAAATCAGGGAAGATCTATATTTTCTTTGATGTTTATTCTGTTCTTAGTTTAAAAAATGAGTAGCTAATTTCTTGTGTATTTGAGATGAGATGAACCCTGGCAAGATCAATCTATGTTTAAGTATATTTAATGTTATGCTATTGTTAAGACTCGTTTATGAATTTATATGATTTCGATTATGTCTTTGTGATTGAAATTCTTATTTATCTTATTCATGTCTATGTGTGTAAGATAGATTAATTGGAAAATCGTACGCTGCGCTCGAGAGAGGGGTGAACGATTAGAACACTCGTAAATGAGCGTAATAAACTCATCACTAGAGATAGGTTGAGCTACCCCTCTGGATTAGAGTAAAATCTAATAGAGGGATTAATAATAATTTAATGCAATCTTCGATTAAGTAGTTAGGGAAGCTTGCCCGGCTATTTAAGACGTAGATTAGTTGCTTACGAGCCTCGTGTGATAAGGCGCAGTTTCGTCAGTCATATGAACTCGTACGCATGTGTCGGTAATCCTCACGGTCTAACGTTTAGCTAAAACTTTGATAAATGTTTTCAGGATTGATCGAGCTAGGGGGATTCGAAGTCTCAAATACGTTTCGCTTTCTTATCATCATTCATTCTCATCATTTTTATCAGTTTTGTTCATTTATATTTTCAGTTTTACAACAATCAAAACATTTTCACTAGGATATTTAAATTCGAGGTTTTTCTGATTATTTAGTTCCCTTGGGATTCAATACTCGAATACTCGCCATTCTATACTATTATCGATAGGTACACTTGCCTGTTGTGCGTGGTTAGTTTATCGATATTCATTTTATTTTTATTATTCGATTCGCTCAATCATCCTGCAGATTTCGTAATTCTCGACATGGAGGAAGATGAAAATATTCCTCTAATATTAGGAAGGCCATTCCTCGCTATAGGAGGAACTATGGTCGATGTTCGTAACGGAACATTGACATTAACCAGAGATAGTGAGAAAGTGACATTTGATATGGTCGAGGCCATGAACAATGCCGAGAAGTTAGACGATAAGTGTTTTTATATTGATGCATGGAATGAATTCTTATCATTGCAGGGACTTTCGTAACCCGATTCCTTTGTCTCGAAGCAAGACATGGAGGAAAACGAAGAACTCCAGAAGGAAGAGCTAAACGATGATCTATCTACCCCTTAGCCAAGTAGATATATATGATGATGTCAAAGAGGGACCAACGATCGATGTGCAAAAGAGCAGCGAAGAAAATCACGAGAAAGCTCGGTCGAGGAACCACCAACGCTCGAGCTCAAGCATTTGCCAGATCACTTGGAATACGCTTTCCTCGAGGGAAATGCAAAGCTTCCCGTAATAATTGCATCAAATCTGGAGAAAGAGCAGAAAATTATGCTCTTAGACACACTACGGGAGCACAAGAAGTCGCGCGAATGGAAAATAGCTGATATTCGAGGTATAAGCCCGACGTTTTGCATGCATAAAATTCTGATGGAGGACGACTTCAAACCGGTGATACAACACCAAAGGCGTCTGAACCCCAACACGAAGGAGGTAGTTAAGGCCGAGGTAATTAAACTGCTCGACGCGGGAGTGATTTACCCAATCTCGGACAGTGCATGGGTGAGAGCCCAATTCAGGTAGTGCCGAAAAAAGAAGGAATGATGGTTGTACCCAACGAGAAGAACGAATTCATTCCGACGAGGACTGTCACAGGATGGCGCATTTGCATTGATTATCGCAAATTAAATGACGCAACGCGAAAAGACCATTTTCCTCTTCCTTTTATTGATCAAATGCTTGAACGTTTGTCTAGTCATGAATTTTATTGTTTTCTCAATGGACTTTCAGGTTATTTGCAGATTTCCTTTGCACCCGATGATCTAGAGAAGACGACGTTCACGTGCCTGTTTGGGACATTCGCCTACCGACGGATGCCTTTTGGACTTTGCAATGCTCCGACCACCTTCCAACGTGCATGATGGCTATCTTCGATAAACTAATAGGTGACGGAATGGAGGTATTCATGGATGATTTCTCAATTTTTGGTGACTCGTTCGAGGGATGCTTATTTAATTTAAAGAAAGTACTTCAGCGATGTGAGGAAACAAATCTTGTGCTAGATTGGGAGAAATGTCATTTTCTGGTAAGAGAGGGTATTGTTTTAGGTCATAAGATATCATCGAGAGGTATCGAGGTAGATAGAGCTAAAATAGAAACCATAGAACGATTACATCCACCTTCGTCGGTAAAGGCAATTAGAAGTTTCCTAGGACATGCGGGTTTTTATCGTAGATTTATCAAGGATTTTTCTAAAATTGCTAGGCCTCTAACACGCTTGCTGAGAAAGACGTGCCTTACGAATTTACACCCGAGTGCATGAATGATTTTACCATACTTAAGAATAAGCTAATTAATGCCCCTGTTATGGTAGCCCCCGGTTGGAGCCTACTATTCGAACTAATTTGCGATGCAAGTGATTTTGCAGTTGGTGCAGTTTTAGGGCAGCGCCGGGAAAAACATATTCAGCCGATAAACTATGCGAGCAAAACTCTAAACGAGGCCCAGGCGAATTACACTACCACAGAGAAGGAGTTGCTCGCAGTCGTGTTTGCTGTTGACAAATTCCGTCCATATCTCGTTCTCTCAAAAATCTACACAGATCATTCGGCCCTCAAACACCTCTTCGCGAAACCGGATGCAAAACCGAGGCTTATTCGATGGATTCTGTTACTCCAAGAATTCGACGTGGAATTTCGTGACCAAAAAGGTACCGAGAATTGTGCAGCTGATCACTTGTCAAGACTTGAAGACGCAGTCCACGAGGTTACCAACGAGGAAGTCATCCGAGACCACTTTCCCGACGAGCATCTATATGCTATACGTGAGGTATTCGATGAAACCCCATGTATGCCGATTCTGCTAATTATCATGTCGCTAGGAACATGCCAAAAGGATAGTAGTCCGGGAAATCGTACGCTACGCTCGAGAGAGGGGCGAATGATTACTCGTAAACGAGCGGAATAAACTCGTCGCTAGAGATAGGTTGAACTACCCCGCCGGATTAGAGTCAAATCTAATAGTGGAATTCATCGTGTTTTTAATGCAATCTTCGGTTAAGTAGTTAGGGAAGCTTGCCCGACTATTTAATTCGTTGATTAGTTATTTGCGATCATTATATGGTAAGGCGCAGTTTCGTCAGCTATATAACTCGTATGCATGTAGTAGGAATCTCCACGGTCTAACTATAGCTTTATTTACATACACCTGATATTTGTTTTGGTCGACCTACGGGGATTCAAAGTCTCAAATACGTTTGTTTCTATAAGGGGTTCCTCTCCGTACTATTTTATTAAGTTGTATTTTCTAAGTACCGTTATTTACCGTTTCAACAATCGAATATTCGTGTTAGGATATTTAAGCGAAAGGTTTTCTAAAGTATATAGTTCCTTTGGGTTCGATACTGGAATACTTGTCATTTCTATACTATTTTCGATAGTATACTTGCCTGTTGAGCGTAGGATAGTTTGTCGATATTCGTTTTATATTTATTACTCGATCCGCTCGATCAGATGGTATAGGTTTAGTACAGACATCTTGGATAAAGCTCGTTGGAGTAACGAACCTGTAACTGGCTTTGAAAAATGTTGGCCAATTGATCCTCAGACCGGACTGGTAACACTTTAACCTCCCCACTTAGGATATGATGACGGATGAAATGACAATCGATATCTATGTGTTTTGATCGTTCGTGGAACTTTGGATTTGAGGCGAGCATCAAAGCTGATTGGTTGTCACAATAGATCACTGGGATGTGATAGTGGAGACTCTCAATTCCTCAAGCAAGTGTTTTATCCACAGAACCTCAGCTACCACTGAGCCGAGAGTTGCTGTAGGTTGTTTCTTTGCCTTCCACGTGATCACAGAGTTGCCCAAGAAGGTGCAGAATCCAGCAACTGACTTGCGCGTGTCTTGACAAGATCCCCAGTCTGCATCGGAGAAAGCTTTTACCTGCAAATTGCGAACAGAACTCATCATAATTCCTTGATTGGTTCACTTTCGCATAGGGTTGCTAGGTACGTGAGTAACGGGTAGCCGCGTACGTAAGGAATTTCTACCTTAACTAGATTTATATTGTTTAAATAAAATCGACTGCATGGATACATATGAATGTTTTGTGGCGCGCGCGTACCTTGATCACATCCGTCGTTAAATTATCCATTTGCTATCTTGTGTTATTTATTTTATTTTTTATTTGAATTTTTATTTATTTTATTAAATCCACAAAATATAAAAACTCGTCTTAGTCTAAATTAGAATTTGGAGTAAGATCTTAAATTAATCGAGCTGTCCTTGTGGATCGATACTCGGACTTACGTCCGTTTTATACTACTTGCACGACCTATTACACTTGATAGTATTTGAGCGTGTCAATTGTTTTGCATGTATTTATAACTGTGACGCCCGAGGCCGATGAGGGCGGGGAGTGATCGCCGGTGCCAGAGAGGTGCACGGACAAAGAGCGGCTCCTGGCAGGCTTCTAGGCGAAGGGGTACGTGAACGAACCGATCCGACACCCGAGTGAGGGGGGATCCTGAGACTGACAATGTATGGGCGTGTCAGGCTAAGAATCGTATAAGGGAATTGATAGTACTACTCATATCACCAAGGTCGACCTACCTTTTCGCGAGTCCGTCTATAGAAACTCCGAAGTTAAGCGTGCTTGACTTGGGGCAATCTAGGGATGGGTGACCCCCTGGAAAGTTTCTCAGGGTGCGTGTGAGCGAGTGCACGAAGCACGCTAAAAGGTTACATGGTGGTACAATGGGGTCAGACTATCTGTCGGAGTGTGGTGGGCCCAACCCCACTGGTTCCGGTAGGGACCGATGCTATAGTGACACCCGGTATGGGACGGGTCGTTACAATAACCCATGTCCAGTTGTGTCTTTTCGTATATAGAAACAACTCCTTAAAGAAGGTGTTTGTTTATTAATAGATATTACCTTACAGCACACCCTTAGGGGTGAAACCATGCATACCCTTTCAGGCGAAAGGGTGCTTTACACGGGGATGTCAGCCACAGTCTAACATTCCTGTAACTGTCACTGTTACCAGTACATTTATACAAGCCTTAGTCACTTGCTGTTGTATAGCCTCGCAGTCCTACTGCCTAGCAGTCATACAGTCTTACTGAGTCACGATCGTGAAGCCTAGGGCGTCAGGCCGCGAATGCGGGCAGAAGCCGCGCCAACCCAGCCCGCAATCGTCACCGCCGTGAAGGCCGTGTTGCAGGCCGTGACACATGGTGTCACGGTCGTGACTGCCATACAGTCGTACACCCTTGCAGGACGCTCGTATAGCATTACAGTTTACCACATGGAACTTTGGGTTCCGAAATAAACGCTTTCCGAGCGTGCACTCCGCACCTCCTAACTCGTATACGATTTAGTCCCAATTCACTAAAATATCCAACAATCCTCCTCCATTTTAGTGTAATTCTTTTAAAACGGTCAACATAATCACAAAACCTACGCATAAGCAAAAATACATAAAAGATTGAATCACAAAACCCTACGACCCATTTGAATACATAAAGATAATGCACACACAAGTTTTCCGAACAGATCAAAACTAATCCTGACACTATTTATGAGCCATGTCTATCCATTCATGAATGCATGCAAACTTAAGTCGAAACTTTCTTGAAGCGGCAAAACTTCACATTCACATAGGTAGCTTCTTTCGTCATGCATCTGCACATGCACTTTTCAAATACGCTATTAAGAATATATTCCACTCTACTGTCATGCAGATCCGAGCATATTTCTGTGGGATGATATGAAAAAACTATGTGCTCCAACTTCCAAGTGTAAGCTTTCCTCATTGAATTATGTATTTCCAAAGTTAATTAGAAAGGAATTGGGTGTCTTACCATTGGAAATCATACGAACTTTAACCCCATCCCTATTGCAGATTTATTAACCAAATCTCTGGCCAACCCCGTCGTCAAGTGGTCTGCTAAATTTTGTTGCGATCCAACATAGTCAACAGATATAACGTCATTCGTGATTAATTCACGAATCATGCTATGTCTAATACCCAAGTGTCTTGATTTTTCATTGTATATATGTCTATAAACATTTGCCAAAGTGGCAGAGCTATCACAATGGATTGGGATAGGTAATATAGGTTTAGGCCACAACGGAATCTCATAGACTAAATTTTTCAGCCATTCTGCTTCTTTATCATCATCCTTGTGTAGGGTTGGGGTTTTTCGACCCTTCACCCGCGGTGTTTGCCCCGTTGGTGTTCTTTGTTTGTCCACCACCTTTTCCAACCGACAATCCTTTTTGAAATGACCAAGTTTGCCGCATTTCCAACAAGCCACTTTAGGCTTTTTGTTGGATCTGCCACGGTTATCACCGTTCACTTTGCGTTTTTTATTGTTTTTAGTATGATCCTCCACCATGTTGACACTGGATATCCATGCACTGCTTTTGCACTTTGGTTGGTCATTCTCCTACACTCTTAGAGATTCCTATATGCGCAAATGACTACCTAATTGTAGTAGGGATAATTCCTCCTTTTATGCTTGAGAGTGTGCTTGAAATCCTTCCATGATGGTGGCGATTTATCAATTATACTCGAAACCAATATTGCCTCATCCAACACAAGTTGGTGTTGCGCGAATTCTCCAAGGATACGAAGTATCTCATTGTATTGCTCCATTACTGGTCTTGCATCGGTCATTTTATAACTATTAAAATTACTAACCAGGAATTTCTTGCTTGAAGCGTCTCTGCCATGTACGTTCAGAATATGTCCACGGCAGATGTAATCGTTGTTCTCCCATTTGTTCCTCCTCCGGGCAGCCTCAAGTGTCTCGTTCTCTTCGTACTACGGCATGGGCGTACTCAACACGTAGACCACCTTCAGGGTTGTCAGGAGGAACTGCATCTTTTTCTGCCATCGACGGAAATCCACACCTTCGAACTTATCGAGTTTACAGAATTTTGAAGTCGTGTCTCTCACGCTTTCGGCCATTGAAATAAACTGAATTATTGTCTTTGATTGTTGGCTTAGTTGTTAGGGTTGCTTTATTAATCGGCCGGATATTTTCCAGAATCGCGTTTGGACATTCACTTTCCAAAGACAATATTTGGACCGTTTATCGAGTTGCACCAAATTCGTCTTGGGATAAGACTGGAAATTACTATCTTGCGTTTTGTTAATTCGAGGTCTCTTTGCTGAAATTGTTTGTATTTATAACCCATGTCCAGTTGTGTCTTTTCGTATATAGAAACAACTCCTTAAAAAAGGTGTCTGCTTATTAACAGATATTACCTTACAGCACACCCTTAGGTGTGAAACCATACATACCCTTTCCAGCAAAAGGGTGCTTTACTTGGTGATGTCGGTCACAGTCTAACATTCCTGTAACTGTCACGGTTACCAATACAATTATACAAGCCTTGCTGACTTGCTGTCGTATAGCCTCGCAGTTCTACTGCCTAGCAGTCATACAGTCTTACTGAGTCACGACCGTGAAGCCTAGGGCGTCAGGCCGTGAACGCGGGCAGAAGTCGCGCCAACCTTGCCTGCAATCGTCACGGCCGCGAAGGTCATGTTGCAGGCCGTGACACATGGTGTCACGGTCGTGACTGTCATACAGTCGTACACCCTTGCAGGCATATAGTCATACGCTCATACAGCATTACAGTTTACCAACACTAGGGGCGTAGCCCCTTTGACCCCCGCATGGAATTTTTTTTGGGTTCCGGAATAAACGCTTGTCGAGCGTACTCTCCGCACCTTCTAAGTCGTATACGATTTATTCCAAATTCACTAAAATATACAACATATTCTTCTACTCCATTTTTTTCAACGACAACTGATAAGTAACGCAGCCTTGAGAGATATCGCAGCCAAGATTTGATTTGTTCACCCTTAAAACATGTGATTATGACTTTTGTGCGTCACTTGCCTTATCTCTCCTTCCTTGAGGGTCCACTGCATATAATTATAAGCTTCAATCATTGGTGTTAAGATGGGCTCAGTTAGGTGATTTCATGGGCTGGTAGTATGACTGTGGGCCTCTAAGTTATATTAGTGAGGGCATGCGAAACGTTTGGTGATGAATTAGGTGCTTGTTCCTAGAGTTGTTATGTAATTGCATGGTATTTTCGCCTATTCTCTCCAAGTCCAAATATTCTGGTATTTCTTTATCTTTTGCTCTGATGTCTGCCAAAATAAGTGATGAGTGTAATCGTAGGATAAATGAAGATAATTCGATAAATAATAACTGATAACATGCTTTTACGGGGAATAAAAATTACTTAAAATCCTAACTTATCACTAGCTTATCTGTGCGGTGCTAACTTGACGTTGTCTTGGCTGGGGAATTCGCCGAACAGTGGTGGGCGCTCGCTACAGGAAATTCTGTCCATTGCCTCGCTCAATACTTCAGGCTTCGACAGCATCCCAGCTCAACCCGTCGCTCCCATTGCTCGTTGTTCGCAGCATTCGCTCGACCTCAATCCACACACACGCACAGCTCTCACCCGACAACGCCTTCGCCGCTACGCCGCTACCCTGCTCCCCACAGATTAGACGCAACCCTCTCTGTTCTGTCGTGTATGTGCGTGTATGTGGCCTTTCAAACAGGGGTTTATATTGGTTGATGTCTGTGAGTTTTCTTTTTCCACGTTCTCTCCTTTTTTTCTTCCTCTCGATCTCTTATGTAGAAAATATTGTTGATCCATTTCTTTTCAACAACAAAACTCAATTTGTGCAGCTAAAAGATCTCTTGCGCAACCATAAGATCAATTTCTGCTTATCCCTCTATTTTTTCTTCATCGAGCCTTGTGCGTGTGTATAGTTTTCTTCTATCCGAGTGAATGAAAATAACGTTCTCCATCTCTTGTGTGTACTAGCGTCTCTGTTAATGTTGACTAGCTAAGCATTGACAATGTCGAGCTAACATTCCAACCAACGTTGTTGTCTGTGAATTGGTCAACATTCGATTTTTTCTTTCATGCCCAAAAATCGTTTAACCTTTTTCAGTGGCTTTATTAACAATGTGCATGACGTATTTATGTGCTGGAACGAGTCTAAAACGGGTGGAAAGCGCGTGGAGCTGCTTGAACGAATTTAGGAAGTGTAATTACTATAAATATAAGATTTGAAGATAAAAAGAGAATTAGTCAAGCGACGACCAAGATTAGAAGATCTGAATATAAAAAGAGAATCATTCAACCAGCTACCATAAATAGGAGATAAGAGATCGACCAATTATATGAGAAGATTCGAACTAAATATATACTATATTTAGGGAGATCTTCGAGGAGAGATTTGAAGAGATATTCAAGGGATCTCATACCAATTCAAGAGGGAGCCAAGGCCTATAAATTAAGGAGATTTCGAGCTGCCATATTCAGACCTTTGGACGAGAAACGTCTGAGAGCTATGAGCGAAAATTATCGAGTTTCGTTGAGAGAATTTGAGCGAGCCAAAGTGTCCTTTTAGCCTAGTATTTCTTTTGCAAAAGTCTTAGGAGTTTGTGTTTGCAGAATCGTTAGATTCGTAGTTTTCAGGATCGTTTAAATTCGTAGTTTTTCTAGGCTTGTTTTTATTATCTTCGGATAGTTATTTTGCCATCCATTGCTGTTAGTGGAATTTCGCCTTGAGGCACGCAGCAAGTTTTTAGGACTTTGTAGTTTGCAGAATCGTTAGATTCGTAGTCTTCAGGATCGTTTAAATTCGTAGTTTTTCTAGGCTTGTTTTTATTATCTTCGGATAGTTATTTTGTCATTCATTGCTGTTAGTGGAATTTCGCCTTGAGGCACGCAGCAAGTTTTTATAACTTACTGCACAGATTTACATCCTATGCTATTTCAGTTTCGTCACTAAATTATCTTATATTACGCTATGCGCTTTGAGTGTTAGGCTGAGTGTTACCCCGACAGTTCACCCAACATCAGTTTTACAACTTAGTGTTTTACATTCATATCTTACCGGGACCACTTCAAAGTGGTATCAGAGCCTCCGCTTGACGTGACTAAGCGTCTTTTATCATTTTATATGGATGTTACAAGCTCAAACCATCTCGGCAAAGTCCCTGTGTTAGACGGTTCCAATTATGCTTATTGGAAAGTTCGTGTGCGCCAATGCATCAAGTCCATAGATTTGCGAGCGTGGGAAGCTGTTCTTAACGGATACACCCCACCTCGATCTCCTCCAGATGCTGATGGCGAAGTAGTCGACAAGCCGATCGAAGAGTGGTCTATTGCTGAAAAGAATGCGGCCGAGTATAACGACAAAGCTCATAATGCCATCTTCTCTTCGGTGGATATTTTCATGTTCAAGATCATTCAGAATTATTCGACGGCAAAGAACGCTTGGGATCTACATCAGAGGTACTGCGAAGGCGATGCGAGCGTGAGGGAAACCAAACTGCGATACCTCCTCAATCAGTTTGAAAATCTGAGAATGAATGAAGACGAGGATATCACCACGTACTTCGGGAAGATCCTGACGATTTCGAGCGAGTGTGCTAGCCTCGGAGATCCGATTTCTAATAAGGTACTAGTCTCTAAAACTTTACGTACGCTAACTAAAAAGTTTAATGTGAAGGTAGCAGCTATCGAGGAAGCACATAATCTGGGCACGATGGAGCTCAACACGTTGATGAATATTATGAAGAACTATGAGACCAACCTCGAAGTCCAAAAGAGAGCTTCACGCGGCAAAAGCATTGCTCTAGTCAGTCAGTCATCCAATGTGCAAACTGAAGTTGACCCTGTCAATTACGAGGATATGGCTATGCTCGTGAAGAATTTTGCAAAGTTTCTTCAGAAGAAGAATGTCGAGCAGAATGTTGGCCCAACATTCAGGAAGGGACAGAATGCCAAAGCTGAACATGCTTCTGCCCTCCGTTCTTCAAACTCAAACCAGATAGAAAGAAGAAGAATATCAACTATGAGTCTGTACGATACTATGAATGTCAAGGTTGGGCCATTTTGCAAACGAGTGTGCTAACACTCTTCGCAAGTACGAAAAGGCTATGTGGATCGAACTTTCGGACGATGAAGATGAAGAAATGTGCCCTAAGGAGTCCAGGTCATCATCAGTAACCGTACAGTCCTTCTCAGATAACGAGGAAGAAGATCATCAAATCGGCTTTACGGCGGTAACTGATGTTGAGCCAACATTTGACTCAACATCTGAGAAACAAATTATTTTTGATTATGATGACCCAAACTGTTTTGATGGGTATTTGTGTTCTGATGATGGATAAACAGATTGTTGCGAAGAAGTTCAGACGAATGAAGCCTTTAAGCTGCTATCCGCACGATATGAAATAGAGAAGGCGAAAAATTCACAACTCAAAGCTGCAGTAAAAGTACTGTCCGAGGAAAATGAGAAGTATGAAAAGATGATCGAAAGCCTAGTTGATGGGATGAACAAATTGGAGGCCGTGCTGACAAGGAGATCGACAAGCTTCAAAAGCGAGTCGACGAGACCGACAAAACATTCACGAAGATGAACAAGGGTAAATCGACCCTTGATGAGGTATTATCTCTTGGTATTTTTGATAAACAAGGTCTAGGATTCAGTTCTCAGCCCATATGTGATGATCCTAAACCCGTGACCAATGTTCAGCCTAAGATAGTTTTTGTGAAGGAAAAATCTCATGCCTCGAATGATGTTTGTGAAAATGTGATTGTTAAGACTATTCCTAAGCATGCTGCTAGTAAACTTAAGGATGTGTCATTTAAATGTCATCATTGCAAGCAGCCTGATTATATTAAGCCATATTGTTGGAAACTGAAGGGGGAGATTTCTGCAAAGAAATCGATGTCGGCTGAAATGTCATCTAACATCCCGCTCAACATTGAAAAATCAGTGTTGAAAGGTATGCCTGGAGAAGGTTCAGCTGGCTCACCTTCAAATTCTAGTAACCCCAATGCTGTTTTATCATCTAAGAAAGTTTGGATAGAGAAGTCCGTGCATAAATACAATGTTGTGTATACCTCTTTGCGAGCTAACGTGACAGGTTCTTGGTACTTCGATAGCGGGTGTTCCCGACATATGACGGGTACCAAAGAGTATCTATGTGATTACATGCCTTCACGGAGTGGATCTGTGACGTTTGGAGGAGGTGCTAAGGGGCGGATTCTCGGTCGAGGCAGATTGAACGTGCCCGATTTCCCGAAGCTGAGCAACGTTCTACACGTCGACGGACTTGTGGCTAATCTGATTAGCATAAATCAGCTATGCGCAATGACCTTGAGGTAAGATTTAATAAGGGATGTTGTGAGGATTTTAACAGCAATGGTGTTCGAGTTATGGCAGGTAAACGATCGAGCGATAACTGCTACTTAGTCGGAGACAAATCCAGTTCGAAGGACATGTGCCAACTCTCGAAGGCCGAAGACGATGTCATCCTTTGGCATTACAAATTGGGCCATGTCAACTATCGAACGCTGGAGCAACTTATCAAACACGACGTGATCATAGGCATTCCAAAGCTTAAGGAGTTTGGGAAGGTTGTTTGTGAGTCATGTTTGAAGGGTAAGCAAGTGCATGCTAGTCATAATGTTGACCAACATGCTGCCCAACATTTTAAAACTGCTCATTGTTTTCAGCTTATTCACATGGGTTTGATGGGTCCGATGGAAGTAGATAGCATTGGTGGTAGGAAATATGTATATGTGCTCGTGGATGATTATTCTAGATATGCATGGATATTTTTTCTTAGGGAAAAATCTGAATTGTTCGATTTTTTCAAAAAATTTTGCGCTATGATTAAGAAAAATTTAAGTGCTTCTATATTTCGTATTAGGACTGATCATGGTAGGGAATTTGAGAATCAATTGTTCGATGAATTCTGTGATAGGAAATGTATTATTCATGAGAATTCATCTCCTAAGATGCCCCAACAAAATGGGGTGGTCGAAAGAAAGAATAGGACTTTACAAGAAATGGCACGTGTTATGTTGCATTCTAAGAGTCTTTCTAAGAGGTTTTGGGCTGAAGCGTTCCATACGGCATGTCATATATCTAATCGTGTGTTCTTACGTCATGGTACTAAAATGACTTCGTATGAATTGTTGAATGGGAAAAAGCCTACTGTCAAGTACTTTCATGTTTTTGGATGCTACTGTGATATGCTTAATGATCGTGAGTACTTGACCAAATTTGATTCGAAGAGTGATGAATGTATCTTCCCAGGATACTCGTCTAATAATCGCGCATATCGTGTGTATAACTTGCACTTGAAGTCCGTTCAGGAGTCAGTGAATATTGTGTTTGATGATGGTACTGATCTTAGCAAAATGTCTCCTCAAGTTGATAATTCAGATGTTATACAAGCTGTCGATGAAACAGAGGAGACTGGGGATGACAATGTTGAGCCAACATCTGACTCAACATCTGTGCCAGAACAGAACACTGAGGTGCGACGAGATCCGCCAGCTAAGATTCAAAAAGATCATCCTACTGACCTTATTATTGGAGACGTGAACGAAAGAAGGAGAACCAGAGACAACCACGCAAGGATTATAAGTCCATGGTAACAAACGTATGCATGAACACAGTATATGCTGAGGTACGTTTTAATTGTTGTTTCTGAGATAGAATCTAAGAATGTCCTTTGAAGCTCTCAAGGATAATTTTTTCTGGATAAATGCGATGCAAGATGAACTCTTGCAGTTTGAGAAAAACCAAGTATGGACCTTAGTCCCACGGCCGAAGGACATTAATGTCATAGGCACGAAGTGGATCTTTAAGAATAAATCTGATGAACTTGGTAGAGTTGTTAGGAACAAAGCATGTTTAGTAGCTCAGGGTTATACGCAAGTTGAGGGCATAGACTTTGATGAGACTTTCGCTCCCGTGGCTAGGTTATAATCAATTAGGTTGTTATTAGCTATTGCATGTTGGCTTAACATCAAATTACACCAAATGCATGTTAAGGGTTCATTTTATATGGGTATATCGATAAAGATATCTATGTTGAACACCCTAAGGGATTTGAGGATCCACATTTTCCTAACCATGTTTTAAGGTGCAGAAAGCTTTGTATGGACTAAAGCAAGCGCCTCGAGCTTGGTATGGTAGGTTAGCTACATTTTTATTGAATTCGGATTCACTCGAGGTGAGGCAGACCGTACGCTTTTGTTAAAAGAGTCGGTTCTGATCTTTTAATTGCTCAAGTTTACGTAGATGATATCGTTTTTGGCTCGAGCTCACAGTCCATGTTAGATTAGTTTGTGCAGACGATGAACACCATGTTCGAAATGAGCATGATTGGAGAGCTAACTTATTTTTTAGGCTTACAGATTAAGCAGAGCGGCGACGGGATCTTTATGTCCCAAGAGAAGTACGCGAAGAACACTATCAAGAAGTTTGGGTTGGACACGGCAAAGGTAATGAAAATGCCTATGGGGTCTACGCAAAAGGTAAGTAAGGACAATGTTGGACAGAATGTTGACCCAACATTGTATCGTTCTATGATAGGCAATTTATTGTACCTATCTGCTAGTAAACCTGACATCATGTATAGCATATGCGTATGTGCTAGATATCAGTCTGAGCCTAAGGTTTCTCATCTTAATGCTGTTAAGCGTATTCTTCGTTATGTGAGTGGAACGTGTGGCCTACGATTATGGTTCTCTAAAGATACTAATATGAGTCTTGTAGGCTACAGCGATGCTGATTGAGCAGGTGACGAGGATGATCGCAATAGCACAAGTGGCGGCTGTTTCTTCTTAGGTAACAATCTAGTTGCATGGTACAGTAAGAAACAAAATTGTGTGTCTTTATCTACTGCTGAGTCTGAGTATGTTGCAGCGGGTAGTTGTTATGGTTGAATAACATGTTGTGTGACTATAGTGAGTGCGAATATGTTCTCATGTATTGTGATTAGCTTAGTGTCATCAACACATCTAAGAACCCTATCCAGCATTCACGCACCAAGCATATAGATATTAGGCATCATTTTCTGAGAGATATGGTAGAAAACGAGTTAGTGCACATTGAGCATATAGACACAAAACATCAGTTAGCAGACATATTCACGAAATCATTGGATTCTGAAAGGTTTTCGGACCTGAAGAAATCCATAGGTTTGCACATGTCAGTCTAAATGTTGGCCCAACATTTGGATCAACATAGCATATGTCGAATTCGATGGTTACTGCTTTAATGTTTGGTTAGATATTATGTTCTGTTTTCCTGTGAAATGACTTGATTCTTCTTAACTGGTCCCTAAATGAACCCGATTCCTTTTTAAAAAAAATGGGAGAAAAGGCTCTTGGTAGTAAGTTCCCTAGGTACACGGCATTCGCAGTGACGATGTACTCTTTGCGATAAAAAGCCAACCCTTGACGCATATAAGCCTGCTCATAAACTCTTTGCTAGATATAGGCACTTGGTAATAAGATTCCTTAGGTACACGGTATTCGCTGTGACGATATATATTATGCTATGCGACAAAAAGCCAATCCTTGAGGCTTAGGGTGTAAGGGCAGTGCATAAACTGGGATAGATAAATAAGGTGAAAGGGTAGAAATAAAGGGAACTGGTTTTAAGAAGGGTTGGGCAGAAAAGTCTAGGATTACTGAATACGAATGTTGAGTCAAATGTTGGGGCAACATGTGTAACTGTCGGTTTGGTAATGCTATATTTTTTATGCTTTCGTTTATTTGCATTATCTTTTAGGTCTGCATTTGTTAGTTTGGTGTGTCTAGAGTAGATATCTCTCAGAATTGCATTAGAACTCTCGAAGAACAGCTCGTTACACTTGTCTCAAGTGCTCATCATTGTCGCTCAAACGGTCAGTCTCGCTCGATTCTACTATGACTTTTGACATGGTATTTTTGGTTGAATCATGATCTAACCGTTTTTATTTTTTCGTTGGAATTTTTTTTAGGGTTGGATTGATCAAACGTTATTATCTCACATACCCTATTTGCATTTCGAAACTGCCCACCTGGAATCTCTCTCTCTGTTCTTGATTGTGGTTGATATAATAGAGGGTTACTCATTCTGTTCTCACTTTATTTGGATTTATCTTTGATTTCTTTATGGCGAACTAACTTGTTTCTGAGTCTCAGAATGTTGGGCCAGATGTTAGCCCCCACATTTACCTCGACATCTGCAAGTTGGCTAACAGAGAAGTTCTCTGAGTTTTTTTCTTTCTTCCCAAGAAGGGGGAGAATGTTGTGCAGATAAAAAAGGGGGAGATAAGGAAATTCAAGGGGAGCAAAAGAAGGAGTCGAACAAACAGGGGGAGCTGACCAAGAAGGAGAAGCAACCGAGCAAGCATCAGAAGGAAACTCCATACTCCATTGAGAGTGAAGCTCTGATCCTTTCTATTTTTGCATGCATAATTGATTCTGACTTTTATTTATGCATGTCAAGATTAATTTGTTTTTACTATGTGCATGCTGATTTGCTTCTCCGATATGTTTACATGTTTGCCTGCTTACTTGCCAAATATATTTATTTTGCAGATGTTTAACCTAAGACATTGTTATGGCTATGTACTATTTTCGTAGTACATTGAATAGTCTAATCGCTATTCTTTTTCGTCTACTCTAACCATCTTTTAATGTTTTTGTGGTTGAGTAGATTTTGCCTTCAGGGGGAGTTTTAGGAACTTTTAAATCTGCACGGATTTTGGGAAGAAAGATAAAAAGGGGGAGATTGTTAATGTTGACTAGCTCAGCATTGGCAATGTTGAGCTAACATTCCAGCTAACATTGTTGTCTGTGAATTGGTCAACATTCGATTTTATCTTTCATATCCAAAAACCGTTTAACCTTTTTCAGTAGCTTTAATTAACAATGTGCAGGACGTATTTAACTGCCGGAACGAGTCTAAATCGGGTGGAAAGCGCGTGGAGCTGCTTGAACGAATTTAGGAAGTGGCAATTACTATAAATAGAAGATTTGAAGAACAAAAGAGAATTAGTCAAGCGACGACCAAGATTAGAAGATCTGAATATAAAAAGAGAATCATTCAACCAGCTACCATAAGTAGGAGATAAGAGATCGACCAATTATATGAGAAGACTCGAACTAAATATATACTATATTTAGGGAGATCTTCGAGGAGAGATTTGAAGAGATATTCAAGGGATCTCATACCAATTCAAGAGGGAGCCAATGCCTATAAATTAAGGAGATTTCGAGCTGCCATATTTTCAGACCTTTGGACGAGAAACGTTTGAGAGCTATGAGCGAAAATTATCGAGTTTCGTTGAGAGAATTTGAGTGAGCCAATGTGTCCTTTTAGCCTAGTATTTCTTTTGCAAAAGTCTTAGGACTTTGTAGGTTTGCAGAATCGTTAGATTCGTAGTTTTCAGGATCGTTGAGATTCATAGTTTTTCTAGGCTTGTTTTTACTATCTTCGGATAGTTATTTTTCCATCCATTGTTGTTAGTGGAATTTCGCCTAGAGGCACGCAGCAAGTTTTTATAACTTGCTGCACAGATTTACATCTTGTGTTATTTCAGTTTCGTCACTAAGTTATCTTATATTCCGCTGTGCGCTTTGAGTGTTAGGCTGAGTGTTACCCTGACATTTCACCCAACGTCAGTTTTACGACTTAGTGTTTTACATTCATATCTTACCGGGACCACTTCGTCTCAATTATTATTCTCTCCCACTTGCACACCTAACAAAAAAAATTCTCCACTCAAGTGTTATCATCTCAATTATGTAATAATAAATCTTTATTATATAATAATTAGCACAATATGTCATAAGTTGAAGATAGTGTAAGCTCAAATACTGTGTAAATTATTATCTATCAATTGTTACACAACAGCTATATATTCATAATAATGGTAAGCCCCATCATAATTACAGTTACAGACGATGGACATATACACTATATACCACCGTTTTTCACAATCCCACAAATTGATTGTGAAAATGATCAAACATTTCAGACAGACATTAATACGGGGAACAACCTAAGACAAGCAAACTTATTTCAAGCCGATGTTGGAAAATGCATCAATTTATTATCATTTGACCCTTTGATCAAAAGGCCAATTATGTTCTTATTCATTAAATTAAAACCCCTACTATTATAGATTTGGGGAAAGCCTGGGAGCATGAACACCTTTATGGCTTCAGAGTTTGACATCCCAGCAGTCTTGGACGGGCTCATCTTCAAACTCCTTCCAAAGATCAAACGCCTTGCAAAACATTGGCCATCACAAACTGACATATCTGAATCCCCAAATGCAACTTGGGGCAATTCGTCCCCATGACGTGGATGCACCTACCAAGAATCTCTCGGGCCCAAACTCAAGAGCATCGCTGCCCCAATCCCCTATGCATCTTTTCCAAAAGTTCACCATCAGCCACGTCCCTTTTGGGGCGTGATAGCTGTCCATGTTCAAATCTTCCGCAAACGAGCAGGTTGCGTCAAGTTCTTCCTGAGAATGCTGGGATTGTTCACCAGATTAACCAAACCGAATAAGCCGAATTGAATATGGTTTGAGCGGGTTAATTGGGTCACCCATTCACTGAATTAACCAATTATGTATTTTTTCTATCATATTCATCATTTAAATTAAGTATACTAATAATCCTAAATTAACTTAATTTAAAATATAGATAATTAATCTTTTTCCTGTTGCATGCATGGTCATGAGCGAAGAAGAAAAAACTGATATATCCCTCCCATAGGACAATTTTATTTTATTTTTTTAATTTGTCTTGGTCTAAAACTTTTAAATTCAATGACGGGCAGCTGATGGTCCATTACGTACCTTTACTTAAATCTTTTCTAACTATGATTAAGTAGTATCTTATCTAGATCTATACAATTAGTACATAATTTATAAAAGTATTGTGAACTAATAATGAGGTTTAAATTTGCGAATATTCACAAGAGCTGGCGTGTAATCCAAAGGTCGCGGGGACATAAAAATACATACAGAAAGGAGAATACAACTACTATAGAAATCGAGGGGTTGTTGTTTAGGAAGGACCCCTCAATTTCTAATATGGTATCAGAGTAAGCTTCCGCTCACCGCCACCCGATATATATCTTCACGTGTTAGGTCAGTCATGCCACACGTGAGAGGACGTGTTGAGATTAAACAAGTGGGTTTTATCCCACATCGACTAATTCAAGCTCTTCGAGCCGTTATATATATATATAAGAGGCTTTCTCCTCCTATCAGAGGCGGAGCCAACCCAGTATGACTGGGGTCAAGAATAGTCCAACCAACTAGCCAATATTATTATATCTAAAAATAATAACAAAAAAACTTCAAGAAGATTCGAACCCAAGTTACTAAAATAAGGATTTTACTGAAACTCCAACAACCACTGGACTACAACCAATTCTCTAAAAATTATAATGCATATATGATACTTAATCTAACAACGACCGAGGGGTCAATGGACCCCCGAGCCCCTACGTGGATCCGCCCCTGCCTCCTATCACCAATTGGTTTTAGGAAGGACCCATCGATTTCAAATATGGTATCAGAGCAAGCTTCCGCTCACCGTTACCCCATTCATATGTCCCTCGATTTCTAATATGTAGAGCAAGATTTCGCTCACCGTCACCCTATTCATATGTCCACGTGTTAGGCCAGTCATGCCACACGTTGGAGGGCGTGAGATTATACAATTGGGCTTTGTCCGACCTTCTCCTCATATCACCAATTGGTTTTAGGAAGGACCCTTCGATTTCAAATATGGTATTAGAGCAAGTTTCGCTCACCGTCCGATTCATATGTCCCTCGATTTCTAATATGGTATCAGAGCAAGCTTCCGCTCACCGTCACCCGATCCACATGTCCACTCGTTAGGCCAGTCATCCCACACGTGAGAGGGCGTGTTGAGATTATACAATTGGGCTTTGTCCCACATCGACTGATTCAAGCTCTTCGAGCCGTTATATATATACGAGGTCTTCTCCTCCTATCACCAATTGGTTTCAGGAAGGACCCCTCGATTTCTAATGATATACCTTACATAAAGCCAAACCCCTTCTTTGTTCTCGAAATTATTGAAGATATTATGAAAGCCGACATATTAATATATTTGTCGTATTTTTGTCCAATGAGTTATAGAAGTAAAATAAAACCCCTAAAAGGTGAATTTATAGAAAAATATCCAATTGGATAAAATTTTTACACATAGATACACATGTCAGAAAATTTTATAGATAGGTACCCGATTTAATTTTTACCAGTTTCTTTAGTCATGTCGTACCTTCCTGTGTGTATTTGCGTACCTAACACGTTGATATAAGGTACCTAAATATAGCATACGTCGTACCATTTTCTGTTATATAGGGTACCCAAATGTGTTGATATAGGGGACCCAAATGTGTTGTATGGTGTACTTTCGGAAATCGGGTATCTATGTGCAAAAATTTATTCTGTTAGGTACCTACATATAAAAAAATCCTGACAGGGTACTAAATTACAAGTTTTTATCCAAATAGGTACTTATGTGTAAAGACCCCAAAAAATAATACTCTATAAATTAATAAACTCTCTATAAAATAATAAAATATTCCGATCGCGACTTGGGCATTTGTAAAAAATCATCAAATTCAATAAGATAATAATATAATAAGTTTTCGGAAAATCCATTTATAAATTTTAGATCCATTAAAACTAAATTAATAATCCATAAAACTTACAATTATAAATTATGATAATTTGTTACTAGATTTTCTTAAATTTTAATCTACTCGGGTTACATCCCTAACTTTTTTAATTGCAGTCAATAGTTCCGATGTCGAGTTCTCTAGCTGCAACAAAAAATTGTAAAGGGTTGTTGTCGCCGTTTTGGGTCGCTTAATATCATCACCCTTATGAAAGTTGGTTGAATGATACTCAATGATATTCTTAGAGCATTTGATATTGTACCTTGACTAATTTTCAAACGATATTTTTCATTAATTCACACTTGTAAATCGTTTGACTACATAATACAATTAATGAATTTAAATTTCTTGAATTTAAAGAGTCTCTCTTTTAATTAATAGCGAAAGAAAAAAGGTATATCCCTCCCATAGGACTTGTCTTGGTCTACTTTCAAATTCAATGACGGGCAGCAAGCATACCTTTACTTAAATCTTTTCTAGCTGTGATTAAGTAGTATCTTATCGAGATCTTATACAATTAGTATGCAAATCTGAATAATTTATTGAATTAAGATGGACTATTTACAATAAATGTACGAAGCATCGTCGAGGTTTCTATTATTTTATTATCTGGTGAGGTAATAGCGTACGTAGGCCACATAGACAATCTAACAACTTGCTTTTGATAACATGGTTTCTTGTCCTGTTGCTTATCTTCATGCTCACGTGTTTGAATAGATTTTGTTTTATTGTTTTTTGACCTTTTATAGGCGGCGGAAATTGGGAGATTACGGATTGATTAATATTAAATGCTAATTGTTGGGATTTAGTGACCCAAAACTCGGTTATTTGGTGCTAAGATCGATGGGAACAAGTCGGAGAACGATCGGGGATGATTTCGAGCGAAGAACGAATCGTAACGTGCTCGCTGTTACTGTTCACGGGCACGTGCACCAAGGGTCACGGCCGTGACCCTTGGCAGTGAGCAAAGAGCTGAAGACGCCCGACCCAGTCACGGCCGTGACTGGGCTGCTCCAGGCCGTGAACAGTTCCTGAAGTGAGTTGAAGGCGCGCGAAATGATCGTTTGAACGCGGGAAGTTGTCACGGCCGTGACTCTTGGAGCACGAGGCCGTGACAGAAGGCAGAATGGGCTCCCCGATGGCGTCACGGCCGTGACGAAGCGTGTACGAGGCCGTGACGCGTAGCAGTTTCTTGATAACTGCTGTAAACCGTTTCGATGACTGAGTAGGAACCTTCTAGGTCATTTCTCGTCTATAAATAGGAGAAATTAGCTCGATCTTTGTACTAGAAAAATAGAGAGAAAGTGTGAGGCTTGTAATCTCTGAGATTTGTTCGTAATAATACCGAAGTGTTGATCCGTGGACGTAGACCATTTCTTGGGTCGAACCACGTTAAAACCCCTGTTTTTCGCTGCGTTTTTCTTCTCTATTTTTCGAGTCGTTCTGTATACACGTCGGCCTTTCAACCCGATAACGACTAAACCCTCGAAACCTTATCCAAAGGCGAATCTATTGGCGCGGTTTTCTCAACAAGTGGTGCGGTGAGCGTGGAGCAATCACGCGGCGAAGATGGTGGCGCAAATTGGGTTCGAATTGCAGAAATTCAACGAAGGGGACGATCTTGGGCTATGGAAGCTCAAGATGAAGGCTGTACTCATCCAAGAAGGATTGGAGGAAGCCTTGAAGGCAGAGGCGCACATGAATCCGAAGGGTATGAGTGCGATTGCCAAGAAGACGATGCAAGCGAAGGCTCAAAGCTTGATGATTTTGAGTCTTGGAGATGGTGTTCTTTCAAAGGTGTTGAAGGAGACCACGCCGGGCGGGCTATGGAAGAGATTGGACGTTCTTTACACAAGGAATGCTCTGAAGTCGAAAGAAAGCGCTCCCAAGGATCGCCTCGAAGCAGCCCAAAACCCTACCCGAGTCAAGAATTGGTACGTCGGGTGAGTCTTTGTGCGTGAGATCGAAATGGGTGATGAAGGAGGCCAAGAATTCGAGGAGGGCTGTGAAGAAGGAGTCCAAGAAGCCGATAAAGTGTTACAATTGCCATGAGGAAGGCCACATTCGGAGGTTGTGCCCACATCGAAGGAGAACATTGCAGCTCGGAGGTGAAAACCATGTTGGGGCTGTGATTTGCGATGATGGTGGCTTGGCGAAGGTGTCGATTGGGTCCAAGAATGGATCGATTACCTCAAGAAGGTCTGAAGGTGTGAATGCAGGTCGAAAAGCTGCTGAGAATCTTCAGCTTGAGGTGGAGAACGGTGCGAAGGACGCTTCGGTAAAGCCGGGAATTGCTCGTTCGAGTGAAAGCGAGGATAGCTTGAGGTGGAAGGGATTCTTGAGCGAAGAATCGAAGGCCACAAAAGCGCAGACCTGGGAATCGAAAGAGAGGTCTCAAAAGATTCGATTGAATAGCATGGAATGGTTCGAGTATGGGAGCCATGAAGCTAGGGTTACGATGGGCCAAACCGGGCGAGATACGGTTGTTAAGAAGGTACGTAATTTCCTTCTTGGTTTATCAAATTCTTTGATGAGGTGCTCGAAGGCCCTGAGGTGAGGGCGGCACGAGCAAAGGTCGAGCTACGAAGGAATGAAGGTTCAAGGTGGAGTTTGAGGGTCGAGAACAATCGTTTGCCTTGTTGAGAGAAGAACTTCTTGAAGTTGAGTCGAGTTCTTGGTTCAAGGTGGAGATTGTTGGGATTTAGTGACCAAAACTCGGTTATTTGGTGCTAAGATCGATGGGAACAAGTCGGAGAACGATCGGGGATGATTTCGAGCGAAGAACGAATCGTAACGTGCTCGCTGTTACTGTTCACGGGCACGTGCACCAAGGGTCACGGCCGTGACCCTTGGCAGTGAGCAAAGAGCTGAAGACGCCCGACCCAGTCACGGCCGTGACTGGGCTGCTCCAGGCCGTGAACAGTTCCTGAAGTGAGTTGAAGGCGCGCGAAATGATCGTTTGAACGCGGGAAGTTGTCACGGCCGTGACTCTTGGAGCACGAGGCCGTGACAGAAGGCAGAATGGGCTCCCCGATGGCGTCACGGCCGTGACGAAGCGTGTACGAGGCCGTGACGCGTAGCAGTTTCTTGATAACTGCTGTAAACCGTTTCGATGACTGAGTAGGAACCTTCTAGGTCATTTCTCGTCTATAAATAGGAGAAATTAGCTCGATCTTTGTACTAGAAAAATAGAGAGAAAGTGTGAGGCTTGTAATCTCTGAGATTTGTTCGTAATAATACCGAAGTGTTGATCCGTGGACGTAGACCCAACTTGGGGTCGAACCACGTTAAAAACCCCTGTTTTTCCCTCGTTTTCTTTCTTTATTCTTCGAGTCGATACGTACACAAGTCGGCCTTTCCACCCGACACCGACTAATCGCTCGAAGCCTTTATCCAAAGGCGAACTCATAGGCGCCGATTTCCCAACACTAATAATACAGCAGACGGGCAACGGCCATTGATGTTGAAACTTGGGAATATATACCATCAAAGGCTACGATGAAAAGATCAAACTGAGAACAAGAAAAATATATTCACAGCTTAAAAAAATCTGCCCACAGTTTTCAAACCTTTTAGTCGTTATGTTTGAGATGCATCTGCAGCCATTACTTTAGACCATCTTCAATAGTCAACCAAAAAAGCAAATACATTTTGCAGTAACAACCACAGTTTAACACCCACAAAAGATAAAACTGAGATGTTGGGTTCACTCCAGCCAAGCACCCACAAAACTCACAAGCGTAACAAGCATTTAGTGCTCATCTTCCCACCTGCAAGAAGTAATTGAAGGATGGCAAATGTGATGACTTAATTCTTCATTTGCTCTGCCTGTAAATTGATGCATCGAAGCTCATTTGTAAACACACCAAGCAAAAGAAAGTCCACTGACCGTAGAGAGCGAAAGGAAGAAAAAAAAATTAACTGGGTGGATAAGGGTGAGAGCGAGTTTATAGAGTAGTTGGAGTAAGTACAAATACATTATTCGGGTGGGTAAGAGGTCTCAGGCTTGGGTTTAAACATGGGGGTTAATTTGTACTGTATAATATTCTCATTATAGTAAAGCTAGTGCTCTCCGTTGAGGTAGGCGGTATTGGCCGAACCACGTAAAATCTTGTGTTCTCGCTCGGTGTCATTTTGGTTGTATATTGTCTCAATAAAATTGTAGCGGGTCCAAAATCAACATTCTGCATGGGCCCGAAATATTACAGGTTACCCCAACAAGTGGTATCAGAGCCAAGCCTAATTGATATTCTGAGTATGCTATGCGTTTGCAACTTTGTCTGATATTCCACATCAGAAAAGATATCAAGGAGGTTTATCGTAACGGGGGAGCCAGTGTCGGGCTAAGCTGTTGAACTCTGCAAGGATAATGACGACAGAAAACAGTTGCAAAGTACGGCAATTTGATGGTACGGGAAGTTCACTCTGTGACAGAGACGAGAATGATATACTTGTTCACCAAGGCCTATCTAAGGCTTTGTAAGGGGACACGAAAAAGCTTGAGGAAATGACGAACGAAGACTGGGAGTGGGAGGATTTGGAGATGCAAGTGACACAAATTTTTATTCTACCTTTTTTACCAGAACTTTCGATAAGTTGATGACACTCATATACTTTTAACTTATTTCTATATCTCTATCGTTTTAGATATAGATATAGGTGGTTCTATTTTGTATGATAATAAATAACACTAATATTTGTATAGTGGCATATCATTAATGGCGTTTTCGTCCTTCGTGTCATCATCGATACAATTTTCTTATATATTAAATAATCTTTTAACTTGCATTAGTATTGTTATACAATATTAGCTTATATTAATTACAGGTGCAATTCACAGGCATAAAACTAGTTCGAAAGCTATAAAGCTTTGCAGTTTAAATTGAATCAGATGAAAGCTTGAAATTAATGACAGTTAGTTATTATGGTTGATTGACTCCCTTTTTATCACGGGGAAATTCATTATCAGTCCCCTTTGAGTTTTTAGATTCCTATTAAGTACCCCTCGAATGATTTCTTCCTTATTAGTTCCTATTTGAGAATTTCTTCAGGTTCAATACCTAAAATAATCTTTTCAGCGCCCCTCTCTCACACTTCAAAAAAGCTAATTTATTTTCACATGAATTATACTAACAAAACTCGTTATTACATCAACAAATTAAATTATACAAGAAATTAGTAGAAATTATACCAACTGTTTACAGCACATATACCAACTAATTTGCATTATACCAGAAAGAGTGGAAATTATACCATCTGTTTCGTTATTATAATAATAAATAACGTTATTTTAATTATATCAGCAAAATTGGACATTACCAACCAATTTGTGCAACTATACCCGAAATTTTAGAAATTATACCTCTATTTTCGTTATTACACCAATAACGTTATTTTGATTTTATACAGCAAAATTGGACATTATACCAACTAGTTTGTGCAATTATACCAGAAATTATGGAAATTAATTAAAATCAACAAATGCATCTATTTATTATATGTTTCACGACGATTAAAATGATATGCATATCATATATTCTTCGAATATTGAAAATATTTAATTATTTTTTAAATTTAATCCAATTTAAGTATTTTTTAATTATAAAAATAAAAAATAATATTTTTGATTACCGAAAAATATAAGATATGCATATCATTTTGTTAGGATCGGTTTACGCGTTTAGAGGGGGTGAATAAACGCTTGTCTCTTTTTCGGTTTGTCTGTTTTAAGGACAGGTACTCAATCAGTGACCAGTCAGTATAGGTGCGGAAAGAAATACTGAGCGGTTGAAACCGATATGTAGTGAGTGAGTGTGTGTGTGTGTATGTATGAGACCGGTTTGTTTCTGGAAGTTCGGAGTTAAAATCTCCTACGTCTCCCCTTCTTCCTCGTAAGGAAGGTTCACTAGATCTTCAGTTATACAACCTTGTACAACCTACCCAGCTGAATCACAGCTCAAATCTAGTGAATCCCTAGGCAGTTGTTTACAACAATCCACCTACTTCAACAGCTTTTTACAGTCCGTCGGAAATGATAACTATAAACTTAGATCTGAAAAATGATTGTCTTTGGACTTCACTCTTGCTTTTGTGCTTTCACCACAGTTCTTGAAACTAGGTCAAACTTCGTCTTTTTGAGGGTGAGATTTCAAAGTCGTAAAATTGTTGGAGTTCAGTGAAGTGCATGATCTTCTTCTTGTCTCTCTCCTTTTATGCTGGAGGTTTAAAATTCAAACCGTTGTGAGATAAGATTCTTCACTCTGATCGGTGCATTAATTGACTTTCCCAAAATGGGTCTGTCCAGTTTTAGCTGCAGTCCATCCTGTCACTTGCTTTATTCCTTATTTGCGTTAGTTGACCTTGTCTAAACTCTGGAATCGCAGCATTGCATTGAATGCCTGAAATTTCCTTTTTGTTTCAGCATCCACTCATCTCGATTGTCCAATCTGTCATTTGTCCGGTATAGCATACTGTCGTGCTTTCCTGAACCCTTTTTCAAGACCGGTATCTTCAATCGGTATTAGTTATAGTCGTTCATGCTTGCCCAGTCCGGTCACATATATACCGGCTTTCAATCCTTAGTATAGACGATGCTTTAGATCTCCGGTTTACTCATTATTAGTTAGTTGTGTCAATTCACCAAAACCGTTAATCCGAATATCTGAATTCGTGTTGCTAACAATTTCCCCCTTTTTGGTGATTGACAAAACTAGTCAGCAGAAAACCAGTTTTCATTCATATCAAGAAGAGATTGATACAGACAACACTTTAGTTGTACCCCTTGCTCTTAAATATCCGCTCTATCTCCTTCCACTTGTTATCATCCTTGTATGCGTCTTCCTTTATGTCATGTAATCTCCGAAGGTCCGCCAGCTGTTCCTTTGTTAGATTGCAGGCAAGATGCCGTAAACTGCTGCTATCATACTGGACTTCAACTGGACCAGTTTCGCTGACTGGTACAGCCGCAGTCTGACTTTGTAAGACTGCGTCCGGGATGAGTGCAGCTTCGATTGCAGCTCGTTTTGGATCCTTGGTTTTGACATAAAGTTTGGAGATAAACCTCTGAGGCTCAGATGAGCTAGAGCTAGAAGGTTGCTGTTGTTTTCTGCTGTCGCTTGCCGTACTTTCCCCCTTTTTGGCAATAACCGGAGTGATTAGCCTAGTCAAGGCCGTCAGTTGTCCTTTGATAACCTCCAGATCTGCACAAACATCCGAGCGAGGACCGGTGATATCTTCCTTGAGAGCCTGAAACTGCTCATTGTTGTGTTGTCGGTCACCGTTGATAGTTTTGCTGAGAACGGAGATTGAGCGATAAGTCTGCTTGACCAAGGAGACTTCTCTCGCTGAGCTCATGATATCAACCGGTATAGATGTGCTGGTTGGAGGCACCGTTGTTTGCGACTGTAGAGGGATGAAAGACTGAGTAGTGTCCGGCAGTGCAGCGGTGGAGACAACAACGGACTCAGTCATAATGGCAGAGACAGGAATGCCTTGCCCCGTCGATGTGCGGACTTCGGTATCGGTTCCTTGCTCAGATTGAACCTCTACCGGTTGGGGTTCTGCCAAGGTAGCTGAAATAGTCTGAATGTTGTCTGGAGAAGTGGGAGAAGAAGAAGATCCAGATTCACCAGCAAAGGTGAGAAGTAAAGGCAGAGGAGGAAGTGTCTGTGTCTGAGAGAGTCCACTGGCTGGGATTGAGATCGGTAGAGATAATGGTAGAGACAGCCAGGGGAACGATGGGATAGGTTGCCGAAATAGTAAGTATTCCTCAGAGACCGGTTCTGGTGAGGAATGGAGAAAAGGACTCTGTACCAGTTGAGATGTATGTTCAGGTAGAACAGAGGATGAGGGCGTGGACGCGAGGACCAAGGCCGTTGTCATGAGAGAGACGTCCTGCGGCTGATCAAAGGAGGCAGAGATTGAGCCAGTTGGCACAGCTGATGCAGCGGCGGAGGATGCCATATCCGGCTGAAGTTTTGCCCAGACTTCAGCATGGTAGACCTGCATACTCTGCAGTTCTGCCTCCATCCTGGATAGAATTTGGAGCTCATGCACTGCATCTCTCCCTTCTGGCTGAAAGTTATCCCGGCGCTGCTCAATATAGCCCGTCAGGTGCCCCATTTGAAGAGTAACCCGGTATAGCTCTCGCGCATTCACTAGGCGCTTGATGGATTCAATGCCTAGTGCCTTTATGAGCTTCCCTTCAGTCTGTCTGGCCTGTTTGAGTCGGTCAGAGAGACCTTTGGACTTCCAGATCTTCTCACTGTATGGAGTAAACCGGAAGTCGACCCATTCGTCATAGGCGCACAGATCGTCCGCCATTGTCTCCGTGATTTCTTCCCGGATGAGAGTCCAGGCAGTTTCATCGATGGATTCGTGTCCTTCAGGGACCGCAACGGCTTTGCCCTTGCCTTTGTCAGTCGAGATACCTCGGGCCGGTTCTTGAATCCTCACCCCACTCTGCGGTGGCGCAGTCCTGATCACCGAACCAGTTGTCTCCGGGGACGGAGTGACAGTGATGGTTGGTGTTACTGTAGAAACCGACTGGACAAGTTGTGTAGATTTCGTCGGTTTCTTTGAAATGACTGACCCGGTTGTGAGCTTCTTGGTCTGCGTCATGGTTCTTTTCTTGGTGAGTACTTTCTGAAGCGGTTGAGTATCTTCAGAAGAGGAGGAAGACTCCAGGACCAGTTTCTTCTTGGAGGGCTTTGATGAGACTTGCTTGTCATCAGTCTTCTTCTTTTTGATCGGCGAGGGTTTTGGTCGGGAGTCAATCTTCGATGTTCCCAGAGAGTGGTCAATGGCAGAATTCTTGGTTGGCTTGAGAGTGGGCAGATCGTCAGTGGCTTTTCGTTTAGCCGGTTTCTTAGTGAGCGAGGCTGTGCTCACCATCTGATGAATGGTTTCATCAGAGATGTAGTTTACAAGCCCAATCGCCTCAACACGACCAACATCTGCAACCTTGCGCTTGAGAAGAAAGGACAGTTGAGGCGCAAAGTTCTTGATCTGCCTGTCACGGACCGGCAATATGCCTTTGAGAACGGAGAAAATTACAGAAGACCAGTTGATCTTCATCCCAGTCAGATAGCCACCATGGCCTGAACCTTATCGCTTGTGAGCATATCAAAGGATCCTGCCTTCCCCAAGATGGATTTTGCGACAATATCGTGAAGCAGTCGGTACTCTGGTTTAAGAACCACTCGTTTATCTGAGTCTTTAAATTTTTCCCCTGTTAAAGACATCGTGGGCTTGAGACGTTCCTTAACTTCATCGGGGACGCTGATAACAGTTTCTCCGGAGGTTGGTAGATTGAACAGTTTTGCAAAGTATCCTTCAGTGATGTCGAACTGATGTCCGTTGATCATACACTGGAAGCGGTCTCCAACTGTGAGTACTGTGTTGAAGAACTGATGCAGAGCCTCTGGGTAATATTCTACAGTGCAGTCGAAGAAGGTTTGAAGGCCGGTTTGAATTAGGGCTTCGAATATAGGGACAAATTCCTTGTGTGCGGTCTCCTTGCAGCTTAGTAAAGTAGATTTGAAGCGCCGTCCTTGTAAATTCTTTGTGTGCTGGTGCCATTTGTTCTAAGGATTGGATAGGGTTTCTGTAAAGAGGTTTAAGAGATTTTGGGGAAGAAGATGATGAATCGGCTGGAGAGAGAAAGATAATGATGGAATGTTTTAATTTGAGTATGAGTACGAAGTCTATTTAGCGGGAGAAAGCGTGTATTTGCATTAAATGCATAGGACGTCTTGTCGCTTAGCTTTCCTCTCTCATAGACTGCGATATCATATCTCTGCAGTGTTGTCAGATTTCCTGCGAAAGTGTTATGATAAAATGTGTGCAATTGATGATGTATATTTAATAAAAACAATTTCGGTCAGTCACTGATCTAGGCAGTTTCCGGTATCAATACCGTTTTGTAGAAGGTGTTCAGGTTTCGAAGAAGGTATCCCGGTATTAATACCCCGGTAATAAAAAGAAATTTATATATATATATATATATAAATATATATATGTGACGGGAATCAGTTTTGGGCGAAACTGATAGAATAATGGGTTTTGATCAGTATGAAAGAATTGACTGATAAAGAATAGATGGCTTAATACGATCATCACTTTGCACAATTTGGTGTAGTGTCTAGGTCGCCAGTTATACCAATTAATTTGATATAACAAGGTTCCCCCTGACTCTATGCCTAGGTATTTAGGATAAATCCAATAAACCTAAAGCATTTCGGAAGAAGAGAAACTTAGCTTTTGGTAGTGGCTTGGTTAGGATGTCGGCAACTTGTAGATCGGTTGATATGTGTTCCAGGCGCACGTTTTTCTTCAGCACATGATCTCGTATAAAGTGATGTCTTATCTCGATGTGCTTTGTCCGAGAATGGAATACCGGATTCTGTGTGATTGCGATTGCGCTTGTATTGTCACAGAAGATAAGTGTGTCGGTTTCTTGTATTCCATAATCTTCCAGTTGATGCTGTATCCAAAGAATCTGTCAGCAACAGCTTCCAGCAGCCAGATATTCTGCCTCAGCTGTGGATGTGGCTATAGATGTTTGTTTCTTGCTAAACCAAGAAATAAGTCGGTCACCAAGAAACTGACATGTGCCACTGGTACTTCGTCGATCAATTTTGCAGCCTGCATAGTCAGTATCTGTGTATCCATGCAGTGATAAGCTTGAGTCTTTGGGATACC
Source organism: Craterostigma plantagineum (assembly GCA_027422505.1). Taxonomy (NCBI): domain Eukaryota; kingdom Viridiplantae; phylum Streptophyta; class Magnoliopsida; order Lamiales; family Linderniaceae; genus Craterostigma; species Craterostigma plantagineum. The sequence goes on along the minus strand of JAPQWV010000003.1, from coordinate 23,866,668 downwards.
ATAGACCAACATTCACAGTCCCTTTGAGGTATTTCAAGATGCGCTTTGCCGCAGAGAAGTGGCTTTCTTTTGGATCAGACTGGAACCGGGCGCACAAACAGACACTGTACATAATGTCCGGTCTGCTAGCAGTAAGATATAGCAGTGATCCGATCAGCCCCCTATATTTGGTAACTTCAATTGATACACCAGTTTCATCTTTGTCCAGTTTGATTGACGAACTCATAGGCGTTGTAGCTTGTGAACTGTTTTCCATACCGAACTTTTTGAGCAGTTCCCTTGTATATTTGGCTTGATTTATGAATATCCCCTGCTCCGTTTGTCTTACTTGAAGTCCCAAAAAGAATGTGAGTTCACCCATCATACTCATCTCAAACTGATCCTGCATCATTTTAGAGAATCGCTTACACAGCTTAGGATCAGTTGATCCAAAGATAATGTCATCAACATAGATTTGAACGATCAATAGATGCTCTCCTTTAGTGAATCTGAATAGTGTTTTATCAACACTTCCGATTGTGAACTGATGATCAGTCAGAAACTTTGATAGCGTTTCATACCACGCTCTTGGAGCTTGTTTTAGTCCATAGAGAGCCTTCTTAAGACGATATACATGGTTCGGGTACTCATGGCTTTCGAAACCGGGTGGTTGAGCAACGTATACTTCCTCAGAGATTGTACCATTCAGAAATGCACTCTTGACATCCATTTGATATACTTTGAAGTCCTTATAGGCTGCATATGCCAGAAAGATCCGTATGGCCTCCAGTCTTGCTACCGGTGCGAATGTCTCATCATAGTCTATTCCTTCTTCTTGTCTGTACCCTTGAGCAACCAGTCTTGCCTTATTTCTGGTGACAAGTCCATCTTCATTCAGTTTGTTCTTGAAAACCCATTTCGTACCGATTACAGTTTGTGTAGGCTTTGGAACAAGAGTCCAGACTTGATTTCGTTCAAACTGGTTTAGTTCTTCCTGCATGGCTTCTATCCAGTTGTCATCCTTGAGAGCTTCATCAACCTTTGTTGGTTGAATCTGTGATATGAACGCATGACTGAATAGATTGGGGTTCGTCTGTCGCCTTGTTTTCATAGGTGCAGCAGGATCTCCTATGATCAATTGCTGAGGATGGTTTAACTTTGTGCGGTTCCATTTGATGCGTTCCCCCTCAATTGATTCCTCCGGTGTTTCTTGAGTTCCTATGTGAGTTTCACCTTCTGATCCAGCTTCGTGACCGGTGTTGTATGGGCTGATTGTTTCCACAGGTTCCATCTGTATCTCGGTAGCTGTATTTTGAATATTTGTTTCTTCTACAATAGGTATTTCTGTCAGCTCCAATACTGGTTGATTTCTTTCTTCATCACTTTCATCTTCAAGATGAGATTTTTCCAGTTGGTTGCTCAGACGATTGATATTACTGGGAGTATGGTTATCAGTTTCTGACTCTTCAAAGACTACGTGTGCTGATTCCTCAATAGACAGAGTCTTTGTGTTGAAAACCCGGTAAGCTTTGCTGACTGAAGAGTACCCAAGGAATATTCCCTTTTCGGCCCTTGTATCAAATGCTGAGAGTTGATTCTTCCCATTGTTGTGGATGAAACATTTGCTTCCAAAGGTTTTGAAGTAACTGATTGTGGGAACATTTCCGATCCATACTTCGTACGGTGTTTTCCCCTGTTTCTTGCAAATCATGGACCGGTTCTGTGTATAGCATGCAGTATTAATGGCTTCTGCCCAGAATTTATGAGAGATGTCCGCATCTGCTAACATTGTCCTGGCTGCTTCCTTGAGAGTTCTGTTTCTCCTTTCAGCAACTCCGTTCTGCTGGGGTGTCCTAGCAGCAGATAACTCATGGTGTATACCATGGTTCTCAAGAAAATCGGTTATCGTTATGTTCACAAACTCAGTACCCCGGTCACTACGGATCCGGTTTATGTTACCATTTGGTTCATTCTCTATTCTTCTGAAAAGCTTTATTAAGTTGACTGGTGTTTGGTCCTTGGATTTTAAAAATACTACCCAGGTGTACCTAGAGAAATCATCTACGACTACGGGTGTGTATTTAGCACCACCAAGACTGACTACTGGTATTGGTCCGAATAAATCCATGTGAAGTAAATCTAGACACCGGTTTGACTCTATACTTCCTTTATTCTTAAAAGTTGACCTGATTTGTTTACCTAACTGACACGCTGTGCAGTGTTTATCTTTTGAAAATCTTAGATTAGGTAGACCTCTAACCAGATTGTTATCCCTAAGGGTTGATATGGTCTTAAAGTTTAGGTGACTGAGACGTTTATGCCACAGCCAACTTTTGGAGTTATGAGCTATTAGACAAGTTTGGGTAGATACTGATTGGTCTCCCCAGTGGACCATATACGTACCCCCAACCCTATGCCCAGTTATAAGTATGCGTTTATCTTTGTCCTTGACAAAGCATTTATCTTTTTCAAACGATATTAAGTAGTTATTCCTACATAGTTAACTTACACTTATTAAGTTATAATGAAGATTTTGTACTAGGTGTACATCTTTCAGGGTAAGGTTTCTGTGAGTAATCACCCCCTTCCCTATTGTTTTACCTTTACCGTTATCTCCGAAAGTGATTGTCGGTCTGGTGTGTGCCCTAAGCTCTAGTAGTCTTCCGTTTCCAGTCATGTGCTGACAGCATCCACTGTCCAGATACCATACTGATCGGTTCAGTTCCTCAATGTATTCCTGAAAAACAAAATATATATATATATATATATATACATACATTGGTACCCAGTTTCACTTGGGTCCAGTATAGATTAGACTCTTAGGAACCCAGATCTGAAAGACTCTAACAGCCCGACCAGTTTGAGGGTCTATGAGATATTTAATGTTTCTAGTCCTAGTCATTCCATATCTAGATGTCTGGTGCTGTCTAGCCCGGTTTCTATACTCGTATTCATACCTCCTATTCCCCCTATGGTCATGCCCGCTTGATATAGGTCTGTTTTGTAAAGGCACTGTTTTTGGTAATCTTCTACTATGTTGAACTTCTCTCTCTATTCTAACTGAGGACCCAGGTAAGTCACTGGTGTTATTACTTTGCGAAGGACTGGCTGAGATAAACCTAATCCAGCCAGTATTCCTTTCTCTTGCTGTTGGTTCACTCGATCCGGTTTCACTAAATCCTAGTCCAGTTTTATCATTGCTAACCTTCAGACTATTCTGGATATTTTCTGCTGTTTTCTTGGACTGACTCCAAGTCCTTAAAATCGCATTTAGCTTATCGTTTTCAGTCCTTAACTGCACTATCTCGTTCCTAAGTTCTCTAACTTCCTCATTCAAAACTCTTGTTTGACTAAAATCACTATCAGTTTGTTCGACTGAAGTGATTTTCCCTTTTTGTTTAATCCTAGTGGAAAGTTTCTGATATTCTTCATCCATTTCTTGAAGAGCCTGAAGAAGCTCTTCCTTAGTAAAATCATCCGGTACAGAATCGCATACCTCATTGTCGGTCATATTTGCCATGAGACATTCATGAGACTCCTGATCACTTTCGGTATCTGAGTCATCGCTGTCTGATTCTTCGGAGTCAGAGTCATCCCATGTTCTTCCACTCTTGGCCATCAATGCCTTTTGATACTTCTTTGACTTGGCACCAGTTTTCTCCTTCTCTTTCTTTGAGACTCGACAGTCGATTGCAAAATGTCTTTTCCTGCCACATTTAAAACACGAGACATCAGTTCTTTTAGTTTTATTCTTTATGAAATTCTTACCTTCAGAACTGTTGCTTCGATTTTTCTTCATGAACTTTCCGAATCTCTTTACAAAAAGTGCCATGACTTCATCAGTCAGTTCTTCTGATGTTTTGGAGGTTGAAGTTTCTGGTGCTACGAGTGCCTTGACAGGTTGTTCTGTGACTCACTCTTCCATTCTCGTTTGTAGCTCGAACTCATAAGCCTTGAGATCAGCAAATAGATCGTGAACTTGTATCTTGCTGAGATCCTTTGATTCCCTCATAGCCATGGTCTTAACATCTCATTCACGAGGAAGGGCCTTCATGATTTTGATGGCTACATCTCGGTTCTCTAGCGTTCTTCCAAGAGCCGTGAGATCGTTGATGATGTTCATGAACCGGCTCTCGAAGTCAGCCATTGATTCTCCCGGCTTCATCTTCGCGCTGTCGTACTTTTGTATGGCAACAATGAGCTTGTTTTCCCGTGTAGACTCGTTTCCTTCGCAGATTTGACAGAGTTTTGTCCAGACCTCCTTTGCTGTTTTGCATAGCATCACCTGTCTGAATGTTCCGGTATCCAGTGTTTTGAACAGAATGTCCTTGGCGACATTATCTAGATTCATCAGTTTCTTCTCTGCCTCTGTCCAATCACTTTTTACCTTTGCAATCATTTGTGGCTGTGTGTTGTCTTGCGTATGCAGTGTATTGATCTTTTCTAGCTTTGGAGGTCCATCTGTAATGATATCCCACATATCTTCGTTCTGGGCAGCTAGATGGGTCATCATGCGAACTTTCCATTCCATGAAGTTTTCACGGGAGAACATTGGCAGCTTGCTTGATGTGTTCATCTTTATCGGTTTGATGATTGAGTAAAACCCGCTCTGATACCACTTGTTAGGATCGGTTTACGCGTTTAGAGGGGGGTGAATAAACGCTTGTCTCTTTTTCGGTTTGTCAGTTTTAAGGACAGGTACTCAATCAGTGACCAGTCAGTATAGGTGCGGAATGAAATACTGAGCGGTTGAAACCGATATGTAATGAGTGAGTGTGTGTGTGTGTATGTATGAGACCGGGTTTGTTTCTGGAAGTTCGGAGTTAAAATCTCCTACGTCTCCCCTTCTTCCTCGTAAGGAAGGTTCACTAGATCTTCAGTTATACAACCTTGTACAACCTACCCAGCTGAATCACAGCTCAAATCTAGTGAATCCCTAGGCAGTTGTTTACAACAATCCACCTACTTCAACAGCTTTTTACAGTCCGTCGGAAATGATAACTATAAACTTAGATCTGAAAAATGATTGTCTTTGGACTTCACTCTTGCTTTTGTGCTTTCACCACAGTTCTTGAAAATAGGTCAAACTTCGTCTTTTTGAGGGTGAGATTTCAAAGTCGTAAAATTGTTGGAGTTCAGTGAAGTGCATGATCTTCTTCTTGTCTCTCTCCTTTTATGCTTGAGGTTTAAAATTCAAACCGTTGTGAGATAAGCTTCTTCACTCTGATCGGTGCATTAATTGACTTTCCCAAAATGGGTCTGTCCAGTTTTAGCTGCAGTCCATCCTGTCACTTGCTTTATTCCTTATTTGCGTTAGTTGACCTTGTCTAAACTCTGGAATCGCAGCATTGCATTGAATGCCTGAAATTTCCTTTTTGTTTCAGCATCCACTCATCTCGATTGTCCAATCTGTCATTTGTCCGGTATAGCATACTGTCGTGCTTTCCTGAACCCTTTTTCAAGACCGGTATCTTCAATCGGTATTAGTTATAGTCGTTCATGCTTGCCCAGTCCGGTCACATATATACCGCTTTCAATCCTTAGTATAGACGATGCTTTAGATCTCCGGTTTACTCATTATTAGTTAGTTGTGTCAACTCACCAAAACCGTTAATCCGAATATCTGAATTCGTGTTGCTAACACATTTTAATCGATACAATAAATTAGATGCGTTTGTTGATTTTAGTTATGTAAATCGCATGAAATAATGGTGATTTTATGATTGGTGGATTTTATAAATAATAAATATAAAATAAATTAGAATAAAAAATTATAACAAAAAAAAAGCACTGTGATCGTCACCCCTAATGGGGCGACACAAATAAAAATGAAAAAAAAAAAAAAGCCTGCCACGTCATCGTCGCGGTTATTAGTCGCGACATCGCATCTAATGGACGCGTTTTGCCCTATTTTATTAATTTCGTACGAAATAACCCATTTTATTAAATTTGGGTTAAAATTGTATTATTTTATTTAAAAAGCCGAATGAATTTGCCCTTTTCGTTATGGACGGGGACATTACCCTAATTCAATTCAAAGTCATAATGTTGACTTTTTGGTACGTTACATGAAAAAACAAGTGAGTCGAATTAATTAACATTTTAAAATGTCTATCTCCTTTCAAATGGGGACGTCCGATTACGATGATGATAATATATGGTATTTTAGAAGATCAAGACACAGCAAAACGAGAGTTTGTCAAGGCAGGAACTTTATCTTACTTTTATTTAATATTTGGAACAAGATAATTAATATTATCCATACTACATGACCCCACACTAACCATGTACGAGACTAGCTATATATATGGGTTCATTTAGCACATCACTCCACAACTAAAACATTAAGAAATAACGGCGGCCATGGAGTTGATCATCTCAGCAGCAGCTGCTCTTACGATAATCATATTCTCCCTTTCCTTCTATTACTTCATCTCGCTTAATAAAAAATCATCGTCAGCCAAGTCTCCGCCAGTGGCCGGCGGTGCACGGCCATTCACCGGCCATCTCCACCTCTTCAACGACCCCACTAAACTCCCATACATGCACTTAGCTTCCTTAGCCGACAAACACGGACCCATCTTCACTGTCCGACTCGGTATGCGCAGGCTACTGATGGTCAATAACTGGGAAATATCCAAAGAAATCTTTACCACGCACGATGTAGCAGTATCGTCACGTCCCATCATGACAGCAGCCTATCACTTGGGGTACAACCTCGCTATGTTCGGCTGGACACCCTACGGCACCTACTGGCGCGACATGAGAAAGCTTGTCACCGTCCATCTTCTGTCGGGACGAAGATTGGATATGCTCAGTTACATCCCCGCGTCGGAGACCACGCGCTACGTAAGAGAGCTCTACAATAAGTGGAAGCTAAAGGAGGGGAGATTGTCCGTAGACATGAGTCAGTGGTTCGGCGACTTGAACCTGAACGTGATCATGAGAATGGTGGCCGGAAAGAGGTTTTACGACGACGGCAGCGAGGCTGAGGAGGGGCAGAGGACGAGGGAGGTTATGAGGGAGTTCTTTTACCTGTCGGGGTTGATCATCCCTGCCGATGTTTTTCCTTTTCTGAAAAGGTTCGACATAGGTGGATTAGAGAAGAAAATGGCCGCGAATGCTAAGGAATTGGATCGAATCGTTGGGGTTTGGTTAGAAGAGCACAAAATGAAGAAGAGCGGTGGTGGTAATGATCTTGATAATAAGCAGCGAGATTTCATGGACGTGATGCTCGAGCAGCTACGAAGCGACAAGAAACTAAGTGGGCTCGACGTCGACACAACCATCAAAGCAACTTGCGTGGTATATATAGCTGACCTAGTACACTGTTTCTTCATTGATTCATCAGAGATACCATTCTTTTAATCATGCATTGACGTATACATGCAGAGTTTGATTTCTGGTGGGACGGACACAACTTCCTTGATTCTAGTGTGGACTCTAGCACGCTTAGTGAACGATCCACGCATCCTTAAAAAGGCTCAAGAAGAACTCGACACAGTTGTCGGAAGAGAGAGGAGAGTTCAAGAATCGGACATAAACAACCTCGTCTATCTCCAGGCAATCTGCAAAGAAGCTTTCAGGCTTCACCCAGCGGGGCAATTAAGCGGGCCAAGAACGTTCACGGAAGATGCAACCGTACTGGGCAAATATCACGTCCCAAAAGGGACATGGATGGTGGTCAACTTATGGAAGATGCATAGGGATCCAAAGGTTTGGGGCAGCGATGCGCCGGAGTTTAGGCCCGAGAGATTCTTGGAAGGCGACAAAAAAGATATGGATGTCTTGGGAAGGGACTATGAGCTGCTCCCATTTGGGGCGGGTCGAAGGATATGCCCTGGGTCACAGCTCGGAGTACATATATTGAAGATTGTGATGGCCAATCTATTGCAGGCGTTTGATATTTGGAGGGAGAGTTCTGATGATGATGATGGCGTGGATATGACTGAAACTGCTGGGATGACTAACGCTAAAGCCACGCCTCTCAAAGTTCTTGTTGCTCCAAGGCTTGCTCCACACCTCTACTAGCAATGAGAAGAGAGGTTTTGCATTAGATTATTATCGCCGGTCAAGAATAAAATTTGTGTGTTGTCTGCCTTTTCATGGCATCTGCGTGGCGTATATCAGTTTGCGTGTCTCATGTTTCTAAGTTTACACTGTCATAGGTTAGTCGTCGTGCGTGTTGTTTGTATGTCTGTATACTCAGGGGCGGACCTACGTAGGGGCTCGGGGGGGCCATTGACCCCCCGGCCGCCGGAGAAAAAATCTAGTAGTAAAGCTTGTCTGTGCATCAATGGGGGTTTTTGGCGTGAGGAGGAAGAAGACATTATTTAGGGTTATTTGATTTTGAAGTTACATTTATTGGGCTTCTGTTATCCTTGGGTCATTAATTTTTTCTCCTCACGTTTTGGGCTACTTCTAAAGAAATATAATTAATATTTTACAAGCCCATTAGCTTAAATACTAAAAATCGCTAGAGAAGGATAAAAAAACAAAAAAAATGGAAAACTCCACCAGACCAGAAGACGAAACAAAAGCACCAATCCGGCACAGCAAGTCAGCAAGTACAAACAAGAAAAAGCAAATTTCAGATTGTCGAGGTTTTAATACTATATTATAATACCTTATTTATTTAATTCTTTTGATAATTTGACATCTAAATTATTTTCACTACTTATTTAGGTATTATGATTTTTAAATTTATTATATTTATTCTGGGATTGAATCTTCCCGTCATCATTTCCCTAGGCCTATCCCATATGGCCTTTGCGTTTGACCTGGTCAGGCTTGTTTAACAGGTAATGGGTCGGCTCCGGGGTTTACGTGGCCCGCTAGTATTCAGCGGTTACCAATATATATATATAGTTATTTTTTTATGAAAAAAATCACAAGTCTACAGTCTGCGTGAAGCTTAGACCAAAAAGGGCTGTGATGGAGTTGACTTCGAAGTCTCTACTATCACAGATTCCCCTCGACCCGATTTGTTGTTGCATGGGTCAGCGGGTCCTAACCCCTTTATTTAATTCATCTAGCAATCGACGGATTGTCCGATGCGAGCTTGCGACGGAAGCTAGCAAAGACACGTTTTTTCGACGGAATATCCGTCGCTGACCCCCCAGCTGTAAAATCCTGGGTCCGCCTCTGTGTATACTTGTTGATGGTTCGACTGAAATACATTATGTAACATATTTTCCGTATCTCTTGCGTGTATCATATTCTTAAATCGTGGAAATAAAAATATTCGGATACAAAGAAGAAAAATTGTTATTCTTAGAATGTAGATATGTTGCTTGGAGGTTTAGATCGAATCAGATGATAGTTTGAAGTTATAGTTTATGACAGTTAGTTGTCATGGTTGACGCCATTTTTATCAAATTCAAGTAGGAAGGGCTCGTATTTCTCAACTAAGAGTTTTTTTAAACCGCAAGACAATGAATGTGGATGGAACCGGCCCAATAGATAATATTGTTTGATAAAGCGTGGACTTTATTAGCAATCGTTTCAGTTAAGAAAAAGAGCATGTACTTTATTTGGGCTTGTAAATGTGAATTGTTTAAGGGAAATAAAAGTGGGAGTTAGTCCCACGTTGGAAAACAAGTTGGTTTGACACGAATACCGAACCGAAAACTAACGGGCCTGATCAACCTGCGTTTTGCCCCGACTTTAAATATTATTTCCCGGTATTTAACATGGCTTGTGAAACTGGACTTACTGACTAAGATCGGACTGAATTGGTCGCTATACGTGACCGGTTACCTAGGCTGATCGAAAGCGACCGTACCTAGAAGTCTAACTGACAGTGATTTGAAATGGCCATAATTTGATTTAAAGTCATAAATGTCCATTAATAAAGAGACTGTGTGGCCATTAAATTATTTGATTTAAAGTCAGCCCAGTAATGAAATGACTTTATGGCCATTAAATTATTTGTTTTAAAGCCATAATAAAATAACTTTATGACCATTAAATATTTGATTTAAAGACATAATACATAGACTTTATTGCCATTAAATTCTTTGAATCCTATAAATAGAGAATCATTCTCATTGGAGAAAGGAGACGAAAATTTCACAAGTCGTTGTTGGTTTTGTTACGTGCAAAACAAACACCAAATTTTCGGAGTATCATGGAAAACAAACGCTCGTGAAAAAACTCTAGCACAAACAGTGAATTTGTTCTAAAGAAATTGTGTTAAACACATTCTAATTTTCTTGTACGAATCTAATCCCTCGTATACAAAGCCAACAGATATGTGTGCGTAGTGGTAACTTTTCCGCATCTTTCAGTGTTCAATTTGATAACTTCTTCAAAATAATGATAGGTCAAAGTTTTTTTTTTCTTTTTAAATACGAAAGAGTACAAAGGAATGAGCTCCACGCAACGCAAGAAGTATATTATATTGTCAATAAAATAAAATATCTAAAATGGTCGGTTATCCTATCCAACTAACACGTAGCGCCAAAAACAACAAGGAAAACACGTGCCGCGAAAATCCAAAAAAACTGATAATTAGATTTTTGTCATGACGCGTACGAATACGTGTTGAAGTGACTCATATATGAATCATATATACTTACACGTAACGTCGTCATTACTTTCTCAGACACACAAATAGATAGATAGTTATCTCTCAATCTGTAATCTGTTATGTATATATAGGTGTCCGTACCACCGATCGAGGAGGATGATCTATTCTTATTGTGCAATCAGAATACAAAAAGAGAAAAAATTGTGTATTTTCTGCGTTTGGGCTGATCAAAATATTAAGGATATATCGGAAGGAGTTGTTGTCGTCGCCTCAGATGGATAATGCATCATCGTCGTTGGTTAATCATCGAATGGAAAAGCAATCATCCATTGAAAATGAACCTCTAACTCTCCACGACCAACAGATTGCCTATGCAAGGGTAAGTATATATATATATATATATATATATATATATATGTTGATCAGTAGTTGTAGTTAGTAGTAAGTACTATATTACCATTACCCTGCTTAGCTTCATGTAATAATATATTATTATAAGACCAGACAGATCGATGAGGAGAGCATATGGACTATAATATGTTATTAATTCATAATAATGAAATTTTTTATCTTTTACAGGAAGCAGCGCTTAATGTGGTGAACACCACAAGTATTGATGAAGCCTTCAGAATTTTCACCGAGGTAATTAAACAATAAATAATAACTAATTCAATAGTATGTTCGGTGTAATGAATCTCAAATTCGAGTTTCTAACTGTACCTACAACACATACAGGGTCTGCAATCTGCTGCAATGAGGTATTCAGAAGCAAGAATGAACAACAATACATCCTCTGCTGCTGCTGATGATGATCAAGTATTAGTAGCAGAAGAAGAAGAATATGAAGAAAAAAGACGAGCCATTGATGAGCACAGAGACATCGTCTCTGCACCATTTTAACCTTCTACTTCTTCTACTAGTTATATAACACCTACGCCCATCCTTTTTCTTTCTTCATTGCATTGGCTTCTCCTAATAATAAGCAAATGACGAGAACTCTCTTTTGCCCCCTTATTTCGAATGGACACTTTTAACATACAATCATATGTAAAAAGACCCCTTCCCTTACATAACATTTATCCGATCTGATCGCAAAAAACGAGCATCCATCACCCAATCAATTAAATCACCTGAATGAATGGATCGAAATCACACAAACTAAAGACCTTTAACATAAATGGCAGAAGCAGGATAAAAAAACATAACAGTCAAATCACCAACATTTCATTGCTACTGACTATTCGTCTGTCTGAGATTAAAAAATCAGCTAAGATTCAACATAAAGAATTCATCCTACGGCATTTCATTAAAAATAATAACACTTCAAAACAAAAAGGGCATCCACTTAATTGCCGGTCCGTCACAGCGGATCATTCAGAGTATTGAAGGGGAAAAAAAATTAGAGCTTTTGCATGGTTTACGGAGTTCTTCTACGAAACACAATCACCAAAGGAAAGATTCGATTATCGGGTTCAAGAATGGTGTCGGGGATTTAGATCGAGAGAGTGGGTTGAAATTGCTTTTAAAAATTGAGCAGTCTGAGCAGAGCACTACATGGAATGCCGATCTGTTTAAAGCTTTGCCTGTAATTTGGAGAAGGCCATTAACATAAATTATTAGGTCAACAATGAATGACCAAGTGCTATTTTAATGTAATAAATTATGACTCTTATAATTCCCATTACGTGTGATGTGTAATACAATATAAGCTGTTCCCCGTAGAATGAATTGCATCTTATGTAATTATCCGGTGAAATTGCATCTCTATTATTGAATCAAAATTGGGATTGTCTATATGACATGCTCTTGTTTTTCTTTTTTTCTGAAAAATAAATGAGTTGAATTACATATCATATATACAACATATTTCTGGTATCCCATTATTTTCTCTTCCTCATCAAGTAAGCATGGAAATGCACTGATGAGAACCAGAGAAGGAAAGCTTCTAAGTACTCGTGAGGTCAGAGGCACATGTGCGTGACAATTGTTTGTATTGAGCTCAGAGAGCATAATCATGAATGCTCAGATGTTTTCTTTCTTTCGTCGTCACTCTTGTTTTTTATTTCCATGGAGAGTGTAAGGCCAAAGGAACTTTCAAAGCCTTTAATGTTTCTTGTATTATTAATATGTAAAATCATGGATGAATACATAACTCAAAAGCTGGACCCATTTTCTATGATTATTCCCCCAGAATAGATTAGCCTTCATAGTCAACAACATCACAAACACACATTTGTTATTCCCAACACAAGCAAATATGCGATGATTCTTCTATATTACATAACTAATTCCATTCGTTACATGCAAAGTTTCGCCCATGATAGTCCCTTACAGAAAATTAAATTTCTCACATTTATTGCTCTTAATAACGATCATACTACAACATATCACAAATCTCGGTACTTGATGATCGATGCAATAAATCAAGAAACGACGGCCCAAGTTAACTTTGACGACTAAAGAACGTGGGATGATTATTAATATTGTGCTCGCCTGTCGTCGTCATATCGTTGTTATAATTTCCTCCTCCAAACAAGTACGGCGGCGCTGCAGGACTTTCGGCAACCACGGCGGCCGCCGTGGAGGACACGGCAGCCGGCGGCGGCGGGTTAGCCGTTAAGATCCTCGTCTGCCTCTTCAAGAACTTGACATAACGAATGGCCTCGTCCAACATGGAAGCCGTGTCCATTTTAGTTCCGCCAGGCACAAGTCTCTGCAATATTCTTATCTTGTCACTGATCCTCTCTCGCCTGTGTCGAGCTGCGACGCTTTGTGGGTCGTCGCTGATCCTCACGTTTCTTCGCCTGGGTTTCCTTACAGTTGCTGGGTCAATATCCACGGGCTGCATCGCAGCGATTTTAAACATCATCTCCTTCGCAGCTCCCAGTTCTTCTTCTTCTTCTTCTTCTTCCTCAGGCTCTTCGTCGTCTACAGTTTCTTGTTGCTGACCATGAAGATGCTGACTGATATGATCATTATCGTCTTCTGTTGCTTGATTATTGTTGTTGGCGATGCTGATAAAGTAGTTCTGGGAAGAGGGAAGTAGTAAGTGATGGCTTGCTGATGATGACGACGAGGGTTCGTTGGTGGTGGCGGCGTTTTGGGTGAATAATATTGGATGGTAATTATTATAGATAGGCAGCCACTGCGTTGTTTGATAATCATGAACGATGTGTTCGCCTACAGAATTATTGGGAGTGGTGTTATTATTATTATTGTATGGCGGCGGAAGAGTAATGTCCTCCCATGACGCGGCGACGGTGGTGGTGTTTGTGACGAACTTTTCGTCGTCCATGGTTAATTCGAGGATAAACGACTATGTGAATTCTCTTTTCATTGGGGTTGGTCTCTCTGCAGTTTAAGGGTTTCTAACATGTAGTAGATCATAAAAGCTGTGTATCTCTCTCAACTGAGAGAGAGAGAGAGAGAGAGAGAGAGAGAGAGAGAGAGAGAATGAACTAAATAACGCAACTAATGGAGAAGGGGACCACTGGCTCTTTATGAGTATGAAATAAAGAAAAGAAAACGATGTGAATGATGTCAAGTTGCTTAATCTAAAATTGTTAAAAACCCTTTCTAGGGTTTGCTTGTTCTTAGCTCTTTCTGGTCATCAATTATTGAAAAGCGGGTTTAGTTATGTACTTATGTTACATCCTTATCAGCTGCGTTGTTTTTCCCTTTGGTTAACTATTGAATTAACCAATTTAAGAAATGGGTTTTAAGTACAAGTTAATCAATGCGTAGGTCGTTCGAAACAAAGAGATAAATGGATCTATCTACCTCTAAAATTGCCATTACACACATGGATTTGTTAACTCGTGTAGGATGAACAGATATATAGTTCACTTTCAAAGAAATATATTTCACATCGTGGGCAGCATAATAATATATGTCCGGAAGTTTTGACAAATGTGTAGTTTGATTTAATCTGCTGTCGACAAGGAAATGATGAAGCTGGAAACGGTTTCATTTAAAAAATTATATTTTTTCTTAACTCCAGCGTATAAAGCAAGCGTGATGTAAGAATTAACTGCCGCCGGGGAGACCCCCTCTTCCCAAAAAATAATTAAATTTGTTATGAAATTATTGCAAGAGAGTATAAAACATAAGAGAGAATTCTTCCATTCACTTGTGTCTTTTCACTTCGCAAATACCTCTATTTATACGCTTGAGGTAGCCGTCACATTTGATTTTACATAATGTAAATAAATACAATTTAAGAGGTCATAAACATGAGGAGGTTATGGGTTAAGTATGGAGATCATGGGTTGATAATGGGGAAGTTATGAGTTGAATAGAATGTGAGTGGACATCCGCATAAAACACATGTTTATAACACAATTCTAATTAATTTTGTATGTTCGACGTATTTTGTTGATATCCATCATGTGTGCACTGTGCACCGACTTTATTATTTACAAAATAAATAAAAGAAAACAAAGTTATGTTAAACAGTTGAGTCACATACAATTTTTTGGAGAAGTTTACGATATAAAAATGGCTAAATTACTAAATTAGGTCACCAACTTAGCCGTTTTCATATTTTGGGTCACTATGTTTTATAATTGCAAACTTAGGTAACTAAGTAACGTGTGATTTTTTTAGGTCACCGGCGAATTTTTTCGGTGAAACGCGTCGGAAATTCAACGTGGTCGATGATACGTCAGCAGCCACGTCGGATTTCCGGCAATTTTCATCGGAGTGACAAAAAAAAATCAGTTACATTACTTAGTGACCTAATTTTGCAATTAAGAAATCTAAAAAACACGAGACCCATAGTTAGTGACCTAATTTAGCAATTTGGCCTATAAAAATTTAACAAGAGAAAACGCAAAAGTGATCAGAAGAGACATATAAAGCAGAACATGTAAGGGTGTAAGTTGGGAGGATGAAAGACTGTTCTCTCTTAAAATACGAAGTGGTGACGTCACCTTTTAATTCGTACAAACCTCTCGTATTGAAATTTATATACGACCTGGAATTAACTCCCTTTGAAAGGGACGACTCGTCGGTCTCTCCTTTTTTATATAAATAACTCATTCTTTAGTAATTATGATTAAATTACTAACCTAATATTACCCTCGAGGGTAAAACATTTGATTTCATAACAAATGGGTTTTCGTGTTCGTGTGTGCAATGGTTGAAGCGCCAAGTCATTGACACAAGTTGTGTGTAATAATTTATGCCTGCGAACTCGAAGTACATTCTTATAAATTCTTATATATGTAGACACATCCATTGATAAGACAAAACTTCGGTCTTCTTTATGTAGCTTGGATAATTATTTTAAATTTTTTATGTATATCTTTCAATCATGAAACGAGGTGTACAGTGGGATAGAAATTGATCTCAGCTACACGTAACTGCATTGAATAGTACATAATCGAAAGCCCAAAGTGCATTAAATAGTTCATTAAATTTGGGAAAGAACAATCATTTGGAAACTAATTCCACCATAAGTTTCGCATACAGATCGTTTCCTTTGAGAGTTTGCAAAGATTTCTACACCAAGATTAACAGTCCTTGTTTCTATGATTCGTCCAAATATAAACTATTCTATATTCTTGTCTATTTATCTCTTCTCTTGGAAGTTTTATTTAGTGTAAACTCACATCAGAACGATATCGAGTCGTTCGAATCACATTAACTTGGATGGACTTAAAATAGGGCTATCTACTTAGCCATATTGACCTCGATATATTAATGTGTATAGCCGTTGAAAAAGAGGATGCTAGCTACACGACGACGTTATTCTTTGACTGACTTAAAAAATACACAAACTTAGTAACAATATGGTTGAGATAGAATGACGACGACGCACATACGCCAAATAAAACAGTTGAGAATGATGCAAGAAAGGACAAATCTAATTTTATTTATATATACGCAAGTACACAAAAGATCGATCAATTGATAATCAAGAGAAGCTTAAATTGCCCATACCATTGAGCGTATCATTTACGTATGTATGCATTATGCATGTACAAAAACCAAGCCATCTGTTGACTCGGTAATAAGTAATAATTAACTAGAGTGAGTCGTTACGTGTAATAAGAAAACTGGGGTTAGATGTTTATTACGTTGTGGTCCAACTTGGAGATAACAAGTATAAATATATATATATATATATGTATCTATAATATGGTACTCGAGGACCAAAAATAGGCATGGTCTGCCCAGCTCTTACATTGCACGATTCAGCCTTTTATAAAAGAACTTCCATAATGAGCGAGGAAAATAATATTCACCAAAAAAGAACTTGGGAATTATTATATTTTAATGAATTAAACCATACAAAAGGGTAGAAGGGGGGAGGCCTTGAAATTCACCATGTTCCTCAGAGTCTGCATACATATGCAAACAGTGAAGGGGTGGCCAAATTCAACGTATCCATTAGTGGAAAAAGATAGAAAAAAGTGAATGCATCTTTTGCTTGGTCTAAATACGGGCAAATTAGGTAATGGTCCTTTTTAATATATGAATCGTGATAGGCTTTTTCATTAATTGTCCTTGGAAATATGCGCTCGCTTATACGATATCATGAATTTCTTTTCTCGATAACAATGGGAAAAAAGTGTATCGCGTACAAAAATTCCTTTTTCCATCAATGCTTCTTAGCTTGCTGTAAATTAAATACATAGGTTCTCCACTCCAAACCCTTTTTTTTTATTTTTATTTTATTGAATTTTATGTATTTAAGTTATGGATCTGGTTGAATTTCGTCCAAGGGCCAATATGAGCTCTCAAATCCCAACTATATATTTGTTTATTGGGCCTAATTATTGGGCTTCCGTAAAGGGCCGTTACGGAAAAGTCTGCTACGTGAGTGATGCATTTTTTTATTTCATCGACCACAGTTGAATTGAAGCAGAAAAAGACTGCACAGTTTGATGATGCTTCACTTCACCCTAAACTAAACTATGTACAAGAATCAAACAATATAAAAATGGACAGACGAAGAATCCATAGTTATGGAATGTCCTTATTCTTATTATTAACCTGCTTTTGATGATGACGACAAAGTCGTAGAACATTGTTATCTCCTTTTTGTATAGACAGACAAAGGTAGTTTTTCCTCAGGCCACGTCCAAGAACCTCGATATGAGCGGCTGCTGCTATCCATGGAGTACGATAACCATTTCGCAAGAGAGAGAAAACGTTCTGAACCCAACTTTGTTGTTGTTTTCGATGCTGATTCAGACCATGGCAATGCAACAGTGGAGAGGAAATGCTCGCACGAGCGAATAGTTTTGTCTCGTTTATCAGATGACTGGATATGCGAATCGTAGTGGTTATATAGATAGACACGAGAATCTCCTCCAACCGATACAATGTGCTTTCCATTCGAAGAGAAAGGCGCAGGCATCTGAATGCCAGACTTGGCAAGTCCTGCGTTCCACGTACGTACTTTTAATCGTCAAGGAACGAATGAATCTATTTATGGTTAGTTAGTTAATTAGTTAAACGCACCTTTGTACTTGCTGACAACCTCAAAGCCCTCGAGAATACAAATCTTGGAATCATCTGACGTAATCATCACTCTTTGAGAGTCCCTCGCTAGAAACTGAGAACAGAACGTAGGGGGACGATCGATAGAAGCTCAACAGAGACGAAAAACTGCAGTTTGTGGAGTGGAGTTGTCATAATAGTACCTGAATGCTGGTAATTCTGTTGCCAGAGGATTTCCTTCTCCGATATACTTTTACCTCTGCGTTTAGTACCACATCTTCGCCCGAAAAGTAATAGAAACGACAGATACCAGAAACAGAACCGACTAAAAAACCCTGAAAATATGAAAGATTATTTAGACCACTTCTTGAAGTTAAAACAAAACAAAACGAAAACTTGCAAGTTTCAACATTTAAACTGTGCAGTAGTACTTTTCCATTTGGCTGGTAACATAATGCTGTTACGATGTCACGGACATTGGCCCATTCCTCAACCCGACCGGTCCTAACTCCCCATATTCTCACTTTACCATCGATGGACCCACTTATGAAGTAGTTCTCATCGACGGGATTGAACTGAACGCAGGTCACTGTAAGAAGATCAACTTGAAACAGCTATTGATGTATCTTGTTTAAGAATGTGGAATGCAAAATATTATTACCATAACTAACGTGCTGGAACGCGCTTAGGCATCGACCTGAGCCCACTTTCCATAAACGAACAGTCTTGTCGGTTGATGAAGATAGAAGATACTGCAAACGTGGCACAAGTTATGATTCAGCATCGAGCAGATGAGTAGTAGTGAGTAGTGACTACAGAAGCAATGGACAGTAGTGACTTACATTAGACGAAGAGGACCATGAAAGGTCGAGAACTTCACTGCTATGACCGTGGAACTTACGAATGGGTTCTTCCTCGATATGAAAAATCTTATCTGGGACGACAATGGAAGCATGATTGTAGTAGTACTTCATCTTCAAGGGTGGGGCAGAAACTTCTTTCTCGTCTCTGTTGACAAAAATGCATCTGTTTGTATCGCACGAGGCATCCTTTGATCTGATACGCCAAACGCAAACTACTCCGTCTTCACCTCCACTGGCTAGATATTTACCATCGGGACTAAACTTAATGGCCCGAATCAGACCATTGTGAGCTTTAAGTTCCTGTCCTGAACAGAGAAGAGTAAGTTCTTTGTATCTTTTTCTGTTCTGTTCTACTTTCATACAAGTCACGGCCCCTGAGGATCTTGTCTCCTTCATCGAATTAACAACTCTTCTTTTCTTCAGTCTTTGGCTGATTTGCTTCCATAAGTTAACAACATTGTTCTGTTTCCTCCTATTTGGCTTAGTCTCGGAATTCTTTTCGACATTCTCGTCTGTTTCCATCTCCATATCGGTAATTTTCATATCATTCAGCCGTTCTTGGTAAGAGTAATCAACCGAACACCTCGCTTCGCTATTCGATTGCCTTCTTTCGTAGAGCAAACAGTCGTAAATGCTCCCATTCGATGACTCGCTGTAACTTGATTCAGCTTCGGTAGATTCTGTGAGTCGGCTTGATTCAACCTCATGAGACTCGAAATGATCGAGTAAACCCATTTTAGATAAAAACATCTTTCTTCTTACGCTAACGCTTTGTGGCTCGCTCAACCAAATGTCATGTCCTAAACTGCCGATAATCTCTTCTTCTTTGTCTGTTAGGCGATCTTCAGTATCAAAGAAAACCTCTTCCTCTTCACAAGGACTTAACATTTCTTGATATAAAAAACTTTATAATTACACATAACCACTTGATAACATTTTAAAATATGTTGGAGCTTCACCTCCTTTCGCCAAGGCCCGAGCCTGAACCACGCAGTAGATGCCAAAGAGAAAAAACACAGATTAATTACAATTACAATTTCCAACTCAAGAACATGCGTATGTATATGCTTGAGAAGGCGTGTCCACATACTAGGTTCCTTTACAAACTCCCAACAAGATTCTATATCCAAAAAACGTGTAATTCACACGCGAGTGAAAGAGCTTCATTATATTAATAATTGCCACACATACGGAAGAAGCCCAAATGTTGATTATTAGTGTACCTTGAATTGATTACTTCCAAAGCAAACTGTGCATCCCAATGGAATGCACTGACCTCCTTTGTTATGACATATGCATCAACTTTAACCGATGAGAGGGGCCGAGAATTTTACTTAATAGCATTATAAAATAGAAAATGTAAAACTTTCAGTAAGACAGTCCTCCTCTAGAGGGTAAAACGCTCCTCACAGATTCCCTGCAATTGGACATCAATCAACGTTTGGAGCTGAATGAAAGGTTAAAAATCGAATCTTTGGTATAAATAAGTGCCAAAACCAAAAAAAGAAACAGCAATGAAGCTTAATAAATGGGTTTTGAGATCTATGATTATGAAGGTAGTGTAGCCTTTGTGAATTTTTGCAGAACACGAGCGGCGAAAAGCACGCAACAATCCTTTGCCGGCAGTAAAGAGATATAAATAAGCCTATACAACTAAACGCTGTGTGTTGTATGTTTTTTTATCGGCCTACATCATATGCTATATATATTATGAGTGCTTAATTTCTTCCAACTAACACAATCCCCATTCAATTTCCACACAAAGTCCACTTGAGCAGCAAGCTTATAAAAGTGCATTGAAATTAGAGTTGGGACTTAAGAGACGAAATGAAATAAAGAATTCTATCCAAAAAAGAAAGAAAGGCAAGAGAATAACGAACTAAGAAATGCCCACTTTTAGATAAGTCCCCCCCCCCCCCCCCGGAAAAATCAAGATTTTTGCAAAATGTACAATGTAGATGAATCAGACACCAAACCCATGAATTAATTTTGTAATTTACTCATGCATGCAAAGATCATAGTTCGGGTAATAAAGGTGAAGACTGCGCCTTTTCCTCTTTTTTCTATAAATAAATTATATTAAGGGACGGCCTTCATTTGATGGGCTAATTATTTGGTAGTTAAAAAGAAGGGCTAATTAGATATCAGGCCCTCCTAAGAAGTTTGCATATGATTCAGGCCCTCTTTATATTTTAAATAGGAAAAAGGACCCAAACAATATTTAAGTTAGGGAAAAGGACCATTTGGGACGGAAAAGACATTTTTACCCTTTTTTGTATGTGAAATTACATCAACGTTTTTAGACTGTAAATTTTAACGTGTTATTAAGTGGTATAGAAATATATTTTAGTGGTATGTATTCAGATTGAAGTGTTATTATTAAATCATCTGTAAATGTTATGGTATATACCAATTAAGAGACGAATTGAGGCCCAAAATCGACTTTCATACCAGAAACCCTAAAATTCGACTCCCCCCTTCGACGCGAAAACCCGACGACATTTCCCCCGATTTGCCCCCTTAATCGACGAAACTTCCCCCGATTTGACGAAACCCGACCAATTTCTAGCGATTAGAACCCTTAATCGACGAAACCCGAGTAATTTCGACCCATCATCGACGATTATTGCGATGGCTCCGAAGAAACCCGTCAATCGACAAGAAAAGGGCCGAAAGAAGGATGCTGGAAAGAAGAAAGTATCTGGGAAGAAGAGCGGCGTCGATGGCCGAGTTAGTGGCCGGAAGAAGGATAGGAAGCTCGCCGGGAAGAATAAAGTCGAGGGATCGAGCGAAAGGCGTCCAACGGGCATAAGAAGTCGATGCCAACCCAAGTTTTTCCTGAAGTGTATGACGGACATTCTGGGAGGAGCCAGCGAAGCCCATATCGAGGCTGTGGAGAGGACGCCGTTCGCGGTATTCCGACGGCTAAGCCCATGCGAAATCCCCAGTGGTAGGTTAAAAGCTGTGCTTATTCGACTAAATGAGGATGCCACGATTTTCAGGTTTGGAGAAGGTAATTTGGTTCCATTTTCTGTGAAAGAGTTTTCAGTGTTTATGGGTCTTAAAACATACGGTCAGTTTGTTGATTTGGCACATAATATGGGTCTGAAGTAGGGTTTGTGAAGAGGTGTTTTCCCGATCAAAAATTCAGTCGATTAGGCCGGGACGATGTAATTAAGAAAATGTTAGAATTAAAAGGTCGGTGTGATACAATCAGTTTGGAGGATTTCAGCCGAATGTATGTCCTCTTAGTGTATATTTGCATTTTATTTCCCACACCGAGCTACAACTTCCCTGAATTCCTTGCGTCTTACGTTGAGCGTCTAGACTGTATTGGTAATTTACCGTGGGGGCCGGCAGTTCATTCGTTCCTGGTAAAATCGATTTTGCAAAGGCCGGCGTACATTGAAGGGTGCACTCTTGGCTTGTTAGTAAGTCTTCTTCCCTGCTTTTCAGTAATGTTGTTTTATTTCTTTCGTATTCATCTCTTAATGTACTTATTTGCCCCTTTTCAGGTATGGGTGTACGAGCATGCACCCTCGTTAGGTACGTGGCAGTCGGTGGACGGTGTTCCTCGGTTCACTAGGTGGGTGAACCCATCAAGTCGAACCAGAGAAGAGAGATTCTTGGAATCTATCGAGAAGTTGGCGCCTAATGAAGTTGCCCACCCCCTTCTACTTCTCAAGGACGAGGTTAACAAGTACCTCTCTTTGCCCGCAAGCCTAACGTGGGTCGATGGAGTTGATGTTGATGTTGATGAGAAGCCAATGGATGAGGAACCTGATAAGGCAGAGGATCGGGCTGAGAAGGCAGCCGATGCAAAGGTGGACGATGGGTCTGAGAAGGTGGCTGAAAGTTCTGATGGGTTGTTGGATGATGAGAAGTTCGATGAGCAGGTCCATGAGACTGACAAGGTAGCTGAGAAGGTGATTGATGCGAATGAGAAGGAAGGTGAGGATGATGATGCTAGGGCTGATGACACTGCTAGGGCTGATGAGAGCGTCAAGGGTACTGAGGATGATTATGCTAAGGATGATGAGAGTGCGAAGGGTGATTGAGATGATAATGCTAGTGCTGGGAAGTCTGTGAAGGGTGCTGAGGATGATGACGCTAGGGCTGATGAGAGTGTGAAGGGTGATGTTGCTAGGGATGGGAAGTCTGTTGATGACGCTAGGGCTAATGAGTGTGAAGGGTGATGATGCTAGGGATGGGAAGTCTGTTGATGATGCAGGGGCAGACGACATGATTTCCAAGTTACTGAAGTCCTTTTCTGTTTCGACGGTGGGTAATGAGTACAAGCAATATGTAGCTTCGAAGGCGCAGGCGGATGATCCCTCGATAGCTCAGAATGTCAGGACAAGGGCCAACAGAAACAGAAAAAGGGACGAGGACTTCGTTACACCACCCGGAAGCATGACTCCGCCTATCAAGAAGCGAAGGAACCAAAAAGCTGCTCCTAAGAAAGCAGTAACAGTTGAAGTAGGCGACAGCTATACGACAGGCAGTCCATCTGGCGTTCCAGACGAGGGCGGTGCCGATAGTTCCCTGACGCTTGACAAAGAGTTTGCCGGGAAGGCAACTCTATCTCTTGCTGAAAGAGAGCTTGTTGACCGATACATCGACCTAGGCAATTTCAAGTAAGTTACTTTTAATATTTTTTTCGATCGTTGGAATATGATCGGCGAGTAACTAATGGTTGTTGTAAATGCAGCAAGGTGATTTGGGACGAGGGGAATGTAGAACTGAAGGGTGTTCATTTGGCCGCAATGGTAGAAGGAAGTCCTACTAGGTGCGATGTAATAGACACGTGGTTCCAATACCTATCCTCGGATCTTTATAAAGGACGCTTTGCCCCTAGTGCAGAGACACTCTTCATTGCGACGCATGTTGCGGTATGTTGTGTACATAATTCGTCCTTATAATATGCACGTATCAAGTAAGTGGTTTGAACACCTTAACTTTGTCATTATTCTCAGCACAATATCGAAGCTGTCATGACGAGGAGTAAGCCACCTAAGTTAGGTACACTGGGAGGTCTTGCCGAGTTTAAGCAATTACTGTCCAGTGCCACGGTGGCGGAGCTGGACAAGTTAGGCGGGCCGATGGCTCAGACCTCGAAGTTCATCGTGTTCCCATTATTCCACAGCTTTCACTGGCATTTGCTGGCACTCGACCTCTCCCGTAACTCCTTCGTCCATTATAATACGATGTCCGGTTCGCGGGCAACCAAAGTCGCAGTCCGATGTGTAAGTAAAAATGTACCATTCATTACTTGATGTTTTATGTTGTGCATCTCACTAGTTCTCCAATGTTAGGTCAATGCAATTCGCACCTACATGCAACACTTGGGTGTTGCCAAATTGCCCTCTTCGAAGCTGGTGGTTGGAAGTTGTCGACAACAGGCTAGCAATGGCACAGATTGTGGAGTGTGGGTGTGCATTATTGGGGAGGCCATCTGTCGCGACGAGGCATTATTTTGGAAGGATGTTAACAGTTCCGGGGACATCGAGATGTATAGGGCCCGAGTATTGTCCGAGGTATTGGAGTTCATTGCTTCTTCGTGGCTTTGAGGTAGTATGTTGTTTCTCTATCTCTGTTTGTAGTTGAAGTTTGTATAAGATTATGGTGATTTTGGGATTGACTGTGTTGATGGTGATGTTGCGTGTGTTATGACATTATGACTGGTGTTTGTGGTTTTTGAACTAGTTTGCAAGTCTTGGTGTTTTGAATGAAGGCTATTCTGTTGTTTTCCTGAAAATACATGCTTTTTGAACTAGTTCTCATTTCGTACCACATCACACATAAACCATACCACTTTAGCGTAATTCAATACTAATTTATACTCCTTTCATACCACAATATATTAACATGTAAACTTAACCCTTCATAACTCTACATCTTTATGTGATACCAAATCACGCGTAAACCATACCACTTTAGCGTAATTCCATACCAATTTATACTCCTTTCATACCACAATAAATTAACATGTAAACTTAACTCTTCATAACTCTACATCTTTATGTGATACCAAATCACGCGTAAACCATACCACTTTAGCGTAATTTCATACCAATTTATACACCTTTCATACCACAATATATTAACATGTAAACTTAACCCTTCATAACTCTACATCTTTATGTGATACCAAATCACGCGTAAACCATACCACTTTAGCGTAATTCCATACCAATTTATACACCTTTCATACCACAATATATTAACATGTAAACTTAACCCTTCGTAACTCTACATCTTTATGTGATACCAAATCACGCGTAAACTATACCACATTAGCTTAGTTCCATACCAATTTATACTCCTTTCATACCACAATATAAGAACATTCCAGAAGTGTGTATGGGCCGACAATGAATATGCCTCTCCATGTTTATGTGATACCAAATCACAGGAATACCATACCACTTTAGCGTAAATCCATACCAATTTATACTCCTTTCATACCACAATATATTAACATGTAAACTTAACCCTTCGTAACTCTACATCTTTATGTGATACCAAATCACGCGTAAACCATACCACATTAGCTTAGTTCCATACCAATTTATACTCCTTTCATACCACAATATAAGAACATTCCAGAAGTGTGTATGGGCCGACAATGAATATGCCTCTCCATGTTTATGTGATACCAAATCACAGGAATACCATACCACTCTAGCGTAATTCCATACCAATTTATACTCCTTTCATACCAAAATATAAGAACATTCCAGAAGTGTGTATGGGCCGACAATGAATATGCCTCTCCATCTTTACGTGATACCAAATCACAGGAAAAATGTACCACTTCAGCATAGTTTGATACCAATTTATACTATCCTGGTAACAATACATTTCGATTCGATACCACATTAAGTCGTTTTGATACTAGATAACATGTACTCTGTAACATATTAATTGTTCGAATAATTTTGTAAATAAAAGTTGGTTTATTCGGTTGTTGAAGAATATAAATCATGGGTGTATAAGGTTTGATGTATAATCCACCAAGTTCCTTGATTTTGTTACGTTTTATGCAAATATGATATAAGTTGTCAAGTAATGAGGTTTTGATCATGTGAAGTGTACACAAATGCAAATCGTAGACAAATGTATTCCACCAAGTTCCTCAATTTACATCACATTGATATTTATCATTATGAATTACAACAAATCTTTCTAACCAGGCATTATACGTCAATCATAAAACAAATCTTACCACAATAAACCTTTAATCGTAACCCCAAAGCGGTTTACCCTAAAGATCTGATACTCTAAACCGCAATCTGTAACACATAAAGTGATTCTGGTACCACATCACTACAGGAATATATACTACATCCAAGTTCCCGCCCAAAATAATACCCAGCTTCAGCTTTCCCGCCCAAAACAGCGTCACTTGGTTAGACAGTAACAGTTATGCCCCAAATGGTACCACTTAGGTGCCAAATGGTACCACTTTCCCCCAAAACTGTACCAGTTATGCCCCAAATGGTACCACTTAGGTGCCAAATGGTACCACTTAGGTGCCAAATGGTACCACTTTCCCCCCAAACTGTACCAATTATGCCCCAAATGGTACCACTTCCTAACCAACGCGTACCACAACCTGCCAAAATGAAAATTATTCCACACACTTCCAAATGACATATATCCTCTGAAAATAAATGCTATCCCTTCCTTCTCATTCGCAACCTGCCAAATGACAGATTTTCCACCAAATATCATGTCTATCCCTAACCCTAATACAGGCCATGAAAGCGATGGATTGTTGACATTGTGTAAATATGAAGCTGATTATTTTAGCTTCGAAGTTATAGAAACCACACCCATGTACCAACTGATGATACATGTTACACATAGATTCCCAATGTCGAACGTCGGCGCCCTTTCATTCAAATACAAGTCACCTCTAAATCAAACTCTAGTATCATTGCTCATAGATGATGACATCAAATTCATGGTGAGATTGCACCGTGAGTTAAAGGTGAAGGTGATTGACATGGTCGCTGCGAAGAGAATGGACATGGTTGATGTGGGGCTACCTCTTATTGAAGATTCAGGTACCATATGCTCTCACTCTGTCAACTCGATCGATAGTTGGATTCGAGGCATCCATGGTGTAGGTCAACATGCCGCTGATTTTCGGAGAGTGCTGAAGAAGTACGCGATTGCCCAACGTAAATCGTTCCAGTATATAAAGAATGACCCGCGGAATTGTTATTTGCAATGTGGACGGATGTAATTGGCGGATATATTTTGCTCGCAGTAAGGCTGATGGCATATTCAGGATTCGAAAGTGCAACCTCAATCATACATGTGGGGAATCGAACTTGCTCAGTCGCCGCCACCCCAAGGCCGATGCTAAATTGGTAGCCGAATTAGTGCAGCCTAAATTGGGAAGTGAGCCTCTGTACAAGCCAATAACAATCAAGAATAACTTGTTAAGGGATTTTGGAGTAGAAATTACGTATAATCGAGTGTGGGCAGGGAAAGAAATCGCACTACAAAACATTCATGGACTTCATAGAGGATCATATGATAGACTGAGGTGGTATTGCGACGCAGTTAGGCAAACGAATCCAGGAAGTGTTGCGGACTGCGAACTTTACGCCGAAACCAACAAATTTAGGAGGTTGTTTATATGTTTCGAAGCGTGTATAACTGGTTTTGTTCGTGGCTGTCGTCCCCTAATTTTCCTGGATGGGACACACATCAAGTCGAAACACAAAGGCTTTTTGATGAGTGCGGTTTCGAAGGATGGAGATGATGGGTTGTTCACAGTTGCGTTTGCAGGTATCTCAATTATATTGTGATTATGTATATATGTTATAGCTGGGTGTTTACATAAAATAACATGTAATTTGTTCGAGTGGTTGACGGAGAGAACAATGATAATTGGGAGTGGTTTCTCTTGAAGCTGAGACACATCTTCTGGTATCGTGGAATAGACAACTTCAGGGAGTATGTCTTTTTCTCCGATCGGAATGAGGGCCTCGTTAAGGGCGTTCCGATGGTCTTTCCGGCCTCTCATCATGCTTATTGTCTAAGGCACGTGATTGATAATTTTCGAATTCAAGTGTTGAGGAAAAACCCTTTCAGGAACAAAACCTATTGGACATCATTGTTCAAGAAAGCAGCTTATTCTCCTTATGGGCATGAATACTTAAAATTCATACAAGAAATTCAAGCAGCATTTGAAGATGCCGAAAGCTTCATACGGCAGTCTAAACCAAATTCATGGGCTAATTCTTTATTTGCTGGCAAGAGATGGGGAATTATTGACAACAATATCGCAGAAAGTTGGAATAGCTGGGTGCGTGTGGCTAGGGCACTGCCAATAGTGGGATTGGTCGACGAAATACGGCGAAAAGTTATGATTATGTTGAATGACAAAAGAAATGAAGCGCAGAAACAAATCGGGCGCTTGTGTAAGAAGCCGGAAAAAAAACTGAAATTCAACATTGACAAATCTCGTATATTGTTTGTTGATACTGCTTGTGGCTGGAAGTTTGAGGTTTCAGATCACGGGGAGAAATTTGCCGTAGACCTAACCAATAAGGTTTGCTCCTGCAGATTGTTCCAATTGGAGGGCCTTCCATGTAAGCATGCTTGTTCTTGCATCCTCTCCTTAGTTCTTTCACCATATGATTTTTGCGACGACTATTATAGTTTGGCAAAATACCGAGAGACCTACATGTCCTTTATAAATCCAATTCCTTCTGATATTGCTGTTGAACATCCGTTACCTGAGGATGTCGTTGAGCCGGATGTTCAACGACCCCCGGTCGTCCACGAACAAAGAGGATTCCTTCCCAGATTCAAGACCGCCGCCCGCTCAAGTGTGGAAGATGCAAGAGGATCGGGCATAATCGCAGGTGATGCAACGAACCAATATGATTCTGCCTATCATTTTGTCTTTTTGTCATTCACATTAGCTGTGAATAATACCAGGCTTTGGTCGCAGGTATCTTTTGTTATTCCAGTGTTAGGTTATATTTTGTCATTCACAAAGGATGTGAATAACCAAGCTTTGGTCACTGGTATTTATGTTAATCCAGTGTTGGTAGATTTTGTCATTCACAAAGGATGTGAATATACCAAGCTTTGGTCACTGGTACCACTTTGTTAATTCAGTGTTATTTATGATTTTGTATAGTGTCCTTTTGCCATTCATAATGGTTGTTAATATAACAAGCTTAGTTCATTGTGTTGGTATATTTTATGATTTCAGTCTGAAAACCACTTCTTATGGTAATTATACCACTTTAGTTTGTTTTGGTACCGCATCTTGTAAAATTAATACCAATTGAGAATAACTAATATCTCGTACCAGTTCGCATAACGCTTCTTATCGTTTCCATACCACTTTACGCGTAAGGAATACCTCTATATGCTGTTTCAGTACCACATATCATAATATCTATACCAGATGATAATAAGTAATATCTCGACCCAGATCGATGTTATACCACTTTACGGCTCCCCTATACCAATTTATGCTTTTCTGGTACCGCATCTTATAAAACCGATACCAGGTGAGAATGAGTAATATCTCGTACCAGTTCGCATAACGCTTCTTATCGTTTCCATACCACTTTACGCATAAAGCATACCTCTATATGCTGTTTCAGTACCACTTATCATAAAATCTATACCAGATGATAATAAGTAATATCTCGTACGAGATCGATGTTATACCACTTTACTCCTCCTCTATACCAATTTATGCTTTTCTGGTACCTCATCTTATAAAACTAAGTATACCTCTTCGTGCTGTTTCTGTACCAAATATCATAAAAGCTATACCAGATGATAATAAGTAATATCTCGTACCAGTTCGATGTTATACCACTTTACGCCTCCTCGATAACAATTTTTGCTTTTCGGGTACCTCATCTTATAAAACTGATACTAGATGAGAATGAGTAATATCTCGTACCAGTTCGCATAACGCTTCTTATCGTCTCCATACCACTTTACGCATAAATCGTACCTCTTTATGCTATTTCGGTACCACATATCGTAAAATCTATACCAGATGATAATAAGTAATATCTCGTACGATATCAATGATATACCACTTTACGCCTACTGTATACCAATTTATGCTTTTCTGGTACCGCATCTTATAAAACTGATACCAGATGAGAATGAGTAATATCTCGAATACCGGTTCGAGTAACGCTTCTTATCGTTGATATACCACTTTATGCCTCTAATTACCACCTTACGTTGTTTTAGTACCTCATCATATAAAATTATTAACAAAGTAGAATAACTATTATCTCGTACCAGTTCGAGTAACGATTCTTATCATAACCATACCACTTTACGCATATACTGTACTAGTTATTGTGGTTTTCATACCACTTTAAGACTTTCTCATACCACATAACGAACACTTGTTTTAAACGATTTTTTTCTGCCGATTTCACTTTCAGTTCCTTAATCTTCAGTGACGAACGATTGAGTCACCTCTATGGCGCCACTTAATTTTCAAGCTATGGGTCTCTCCAATTTATGCATATTAGCTTTAATTTCGACAAAAAACATGCTCGATTTATCTTAGTTGCGAAATAAATTTCTAGAAATTATTCCTCACAAATCTTAAATCTGAAGACGTAAATATCATTGACATCATCGAGTGCACATCAGACTTGATTTTGTGCCCAGTATGGTCGAAAGTTTACGGCAAATCGATCGTTCAAAGAGTTTTTTCGATTGATAACACTTGAATAACATATTGTAACACAATATAGCGATATCATACCTCTTTATATTAGACCAACAAAGGGCATTTTTGTCACTTCAGAGATTGTGTCCTTTACGTTGAATTTAATTTAATGTGGGTCCTTAAACCTATACTTTATGGGAGGAGGGCCTGAACTCGACTCCAAAGTTTCGATGGGGCCTGAAATAGAAAGCCCCCTAAAAAGAATGATTGTGCAGAAAAAAATGATGAGGATGGGACAAGTGCGTTATTACAGGCTGTGCCTTTGTTTGCTTGTTTTTATACAAACTTAAATAAAAGTTTTTTCAGGCTAACGGCCTTTGGACTTAGGAGAGTGGTGTGTGTTGGCCTAAATGTTAGCTGCAGCTTTAGCCGATCGCACAAAAAAGATGAGGAAAAATATAAAAAAAAAAACAAATATAAATTATTTTAATTGTTAAAAATAGGAAATCCGTCGTATTGTGGAGTGAATAAAGTAAGATATGCAATGATCTTGACAAGCATGCAATGGGGAGTAACGTATTGTGCACTAATAATGAGGTTTAAAATTGCGAATATTCACAAGAATTAAGTTGGCGTAATCCAAAGATCGCGGGGCATAAATATACATACAGAAAGGAGAATACATCTATTCTGGCTTACATAAAGCCAATCCCCTTCTTTGTACTCGAAATTATTGAAGATATTATGAAAGTGGGCGATATATTAATATTGTATCTTATTTTTGTCCAATGAGTTATAGAAGTACAAATGTTTGGTTTATTTTATTTTTTCCACGGGACAAAAGGAAAGTGGGGAACAAGTTTTGCTATTTGGGATCATCAGTAACTCTCACTTACCTCATCTTACTATAATAACATATATAAGTGCACACGTAATTTGGTGGGATTGAATTTCTTTATATCTTTTTTTGGTAAACGAAACAATCAAACAATGTAAAGATTTGTGGGGGCGGGACATGAATGCGGCTGTTCGTAAAACGGAATCGCTTTCTTTATTAATTTTTTGTGTTTTTTTCCTTCTTCCCCACACCTTCAATTTCAAATTTACTGCCTGGAGGAGTATATATGTATGTAAAATAAGTTGAATAAAAGAAAAGAAATTACAATGTGTTTATGCAAGGGCCGACAGAAAAATGTGTATACTAGAATTTAGCGTACATGCTCGTTTGTCCGATTTTAATGGTCCAAAACACTAGTGGATGAATATTCGCTTTATTTCATTCGAAATATATCAAATCAGATATTGGTCCATTAATAAATATTTTCATGCATGTGTTTATGTTATACTAGTATTCTTCGTGCTTCCAGCTTGTGGTGATGAATGGTCTTTCTTAAATCGAATACTATTTTATTTTTTATGTCGCTATTGTATTTAATAAAACATGTATTAGTTGGATAGAAGTCCACATCGAGCGTATAAAAGGGGTGTAAGTGATAGCACACATGCAACGGTAGATTTCCTATTTTTTTGAATTTATACATATATGTATATATATTGAGAAATGAACCCAATCTTCTTGTATTTCTTCAGTCCTTCACAGTTCTGAAAACCCTAATACAGAACTTTATGTTCGTACGTCGCTGAAAAAATGTTTGTATTTGATTCCATGCAAATTTTAAAAGAACTAGTTCAAACCAAGATCGAGCTTTACAGTCTGATAAGATCAAGTGTATCTTGGAGGTGCTTTTGTTTTTTGAGAGGAATACAATTTTATTTATTGCAACTGTGAGTATCTTGGAGATTCGTAACGCCTGACCTTTTAACATTCATTATATAAAATATATAGGATAAGATATGGCGATGAAAAGTGCTAATTAAATATTTCACATCCCACATCAAGTGCCACCAAAGCATTGTTATTCATGAATCTTGAACATGATTGCTACTTGGTAATCATATCTATGTACCAACCCATCCATAATCTTTCAATATTTCATTCACCGTGTTTATTTAATTCGTGGCCCATTGACAACCTTTTTTGATGTTGCATGCAATATTTATGCGTGTGCGAATAAGATGGATGAATTGGCATGCCAGTAACCACAGGATGATCCACAAGAAAGGTGGCAGGATTCGAACCTAAGACATACAGATTCATGAGGAAGATCTTTTAATTGCCCTTTTCAGTCAAAAAGTTTGATTTGCTAATTGCTTAATAATAATATAAAAATCCCTGTTTTGTGATTTGATCGATCTTATTATTAAAGGGTATCATATATTATTGTTCGATGATTTCTCAGGAGGTTGGACTAAATCCCCACGCCATGTGATGTGAAGACGATATCTGTCTCACCTACTTATTAATGATCCTTTGTAATCTTCATTTCCAGGCTTTTCAGATTATTAAAAATCCCTAATTTTCATACTAATTAAATCTTAATTGAATATATCTCTGAACAAAATTAAATGATTGATCGTGGCACACGCTGGTTCTCAAAAGAATTGTACGACAAGTCATTTTCTGACTCAAGATGCACTTTTTTCTCGAGATTTTAAGGGTAAAATGCATATAACCCCTCGTGGTTTCGCCGAAATGCACATGAACCCCCTTGGTTTTTTTATTGCACGGTACCCCCTCGTGATTTAACTAATATTGCACCGTAACCCTCAGCCAGCAGTTTTTGCCCGAAATTGGATTACACGCGCTCTTACTGTTAACTTATAGAATAATCCCAATTATTCACCTTCTTTTCAAATGATAACTCCCGGGGGCAACAATTTTTGCCCGAATTTGGATTATACGAGCTCAAATGACCATATTATTTACTGTTAAATGACCATAATAACCCCAATTATTCACCTTCTGGTCATTTAACAGTAAATAATATGAACCAAGCTTAATCCACCTGCAGTAAGAGCGCGTGTAATCCAATTTCGGGCAAAAACTGCTGTCAGGGGGGTATGGTGCAACATTAGTTAAACCACGAGGGGGTACCGTGCAATAAAAAACCACGGGGGTTTATGTGCATTTCGGCAAAACCACGAAGGGTTTATAGGCATTTTACCCAGATTTTAATTAGATACATATGGACTTTATTGAACTACTTAGCTTCTTGTAATATAGTGCAGCTTTGCCCGAGACAAACATATGCCAGACATAAAGAAGCAAGACGACGTAACCTTATTTTGAATCACACATGGCACACATTATTATGATATACTTAATCAAAATATCATGTGTCAAGGGCTATTTATTAAGAAAAGGAAAACGTGTATTGAAAACTTATATCCTTTTATTGCCGACTTGTAGTTTCTGTCGTTAAATGACGTCCTTACAATATAACCCGCCGGCTCATATCGATTTTTGGAAAACTAATTTATTTTTTGACTTCAAAACTGACAATTGTCTAAAATTTAGTTTGGGCATTCGAAATAGATTAAAACATGGGCCTATATTGTTCTCTAGCGCGTGGCTTAAATTACTTTCTTTTAGGCCTAGTAAGGTCCAATGCCCACTTGTTGGAAAAATAGAAATAGAAAGAACCAAAACTAAAGATTTGCATCACATGCATGCACTTCTCAATAATGACAATGTAATTAATAACTAACAGCGTTACATTATGATAATAGATTGGTTTGGAGGAATAAATAAATCAAGGCTCATTTGCTAACTTAAACACAGGTTAATTAGAACTCAAAGTGGAGGAGACTCGATCTCTACAATCTTCGAAGTGTGTGATATTTGTAGTTGTTAGGATCCGTTAGCGCGTTTAGAGGGGGGTAAATAAACGCTTATCTCTTTTTCGGTACTGAACCGGTTAGAGTCAATGCCGGTACTTGATATTTTTCTAAGTGTAATGTGCGGAAACGAATCGGTCTGTTTGTGAACCAGAACTGATGATAAACGTGATGTGTTTGTGTGTGTGGTAAGTTTCTAGAAGTTCGGAGTTAACTCTCCTACGTCCCTTCTTCCTCGCAAGGAAGGTTCACTAGATCTTCTTACACTAAGTACAACCTACCCAGCTGCCCTCAGCTTTAATCTAATGAATCACCTAGGCAGACGTATAATACAATCCACCTACTTCAAGAGCTTATTAAAGTCCCTTGGAAAGAACTCACTTACAAACCGAAACTGGTTTAACTTACAGTGAGGACAACACCTGAGATTTCCTTTCTTCACTTGAGAGATTTGATTTGTCTCTTGTTCTTGATTTCTCGTGGTAAAGTGTTGTGTATCTTCAGTGCCTCTTCTCTGCCATATATAGCTGGACTTTGTTGAAGAAGACCGTTGTGAGATAGCTCCTTGTACCGAACAATGCATTAAATGCATTTTACCCAAAACGGGTACTGTCCGGTTTTCATAGCAGTTCGCGCTGTGCCAATTGTTTTTTTTCCTTTTTAAGCTTGGCTTGACTTCAACTTGGCTCCTCCTGGCAGCCTTGCATTGAATGCTTCATCAGAAGTCTTCAACATCCCGCCTTGAATAATTGCGAATCTTCGTACACGTGGCAAGTCCGGTATTTGTACTCCGGTCTTGGCAGTTTGTGTCCGGTTCCTGGCGCGCTTGTGAACTGCTGACTGGTATCCGGTCATGAGTCTTCGTTTAACCGGTATACTCAGTTAAGTTTGGACAATCTCCAAAACTGTTGAATCTGAATTCTTCAATTCACGATTTCTAACAATTTTCCCCTTTTTTGGTGATTGTCAAAACTCAACGAAGCATAAAGGTATTTATTATATCAAAGGAGATTTGATACATAAACTACCTATCTTTTACAACCGTTGTTAGCCTATCTATGTCTTAGATATGGCATAGTTCTTCGATCTTCCGATTGATGGCATCTTCTGGTCTGTCTGGTACGTCCCGGTCTGCCTTCTGCTTCGACTCAGTACTGCCATCTGCCCTTTCTCCTAAACTGGAAGTACTCTTCTTCCCCCTTTTTGACAATCGCTTGTCCGGTATGAGGGAAGATAGCCCTTGTCATTGTGCAGGAGAATCGTCATTATGGTTGTTTTCTCCTCATAAAGCACAATGAATCCGGTAGCTCTGCGACTGCACTGGTGATTCTTAACAGAAGATCGCTCAGCCTCGACGAGACTCTAAAAGGTCTGAAGAAGTCTTCTTCTGAGCCGCTCCGTCTTAGCAGCTCATCTCCTGCAGAGCTACGGTATCCCCTGAACCCATGCCTTGTCGAGGGTTTCTTCGGGGAATCAGATGTTGCGACGAGGAGATCCACCACTTGTTTTCTCTTTAGAGAGCGCAATGAATCTGATAGGAGTTGAGGGATATCGTCTGGCATGGCATTCAATCCTGGGTATCCGCTCGTCAGCTCCAGTGCCGTTTCTTGGTGGGTTCACAGCCTTTTCTCCACCAAGAAACTGGGACGGGCGCCATCCTCTTCTTTGGGTCATTGTAGTGCCAGGATGGTCTGCCCTTTCCGCTGCATCTTCTTTTCGGCTAGTGCCTTCTTCTGTGTGTCCTGGGTTTGTCACTTTCATCTCGCCCAGTCCACAGAGAAGCTTCCCAGAGCTAGCCTTCTGTGCCGTTGGACTTGCTTTAGAATTCTTGCTGGTCCGAAACAGCGTCTTTACGTCTTTGTTGGACCGCCAAGAGGTCTTAGTATACCCTAATGGGTCGATTTGCGTCCAATGTCGAGTCATTGCGACTCTGAAATGATCTGAGAGGAAAACCGAATTTGGACTAGTCAGGCTTTTTCTGGTTGTGAGGCTTATCCTGACTAAGAGTGGTGATGTTTTGGAGGTTTAGACATGTGAACTTAGTCGATTGTAGGTTGACGGATTTCGAAGGAGAATGCGAGGTCCTTAAATACTAGAGAAAATCTCGTCGTATGTCACGGGTGTACAGTAACCCAGTCCATCCTTATCGCTTCCAGTCAGTGCATCGAAACTTTACGTCTTGTCTGTTGCCTGAGATTATTTGATGACAGGACTAGTCACGCACTCAGATATACATGCAAATGCAAAGCCAGCTGTACCTAGACATATGATATGTGCATCGATGAAGTGCAATAATTGAGAGAGTTCGGTCTTTAGCCGGCCAGTGAGGGTTATATGTATATCCACTGGTTAGAAGATAGTTTCGGTTTCAAAAGGAAATCGGTATCAGACTTGCATAGCTCTGCGTTAAACACTATAGTATTTGTATGTTTAAGTCTCTCAGTGTATACTGACTAGTGCCGGTTTTCGGTGAAACCGGCTGGAATAAGTGTATGGGCCGGGATTATGACGCAATGACCGTTTTAAAAGATTTTGCACTGAAATCATCTATATACACCATTTCTGTAATGTCTAGGCAACTTATTATATCAATTAATTTGATATAGCTTCGTTCACCCTGACTTCATGCTAGGACCTTTAAAATTACTCAAACAGTCCTAAAGCACTTCGAAAGGAGATTGACTTAGCTTTGAAGAAAGGTTCCGTGTCTGTCATTTGCCGGTTTGTCGAAGTGTCCCTCAGTCTCGCCTTTTTGATCGCACGACCTCTGATCATCTTTGAGTGGAGTACCGATCTTGTGATTGTAGTTGTATCAGGTCTGTCGTGTCTGATTCTTTCTACACTGTGATCCTTCAATCGATGTTGAACGTTCACCTTGTCGTCGCGTGATATTTAGTGCAGCAGCTTCACTACAAGTAGAATAGCTTTTTGCTGAGCTATCTGAGTTCTGGTCTGTAGGATCTGCTTGAATCTAGGCTCGTGGATGATCGCCATGGTATAGGATTTGCTATCCGATCACCATATCCAAGTTTTGGTCTTCCAAAAATTTGCTTGCTGGCCCATGATAGCTGGCACTCCGGTCTGATCGTCTTGCTTCTGGTCAGCACGATCAACCGTATGTTAAATTGGTCTCGGTTTGGTGTGACTGAATACCGGATTCTGAATGGTGGCTGATTCACTTATATCTTTACGAGATACAAAGATGTTAGTTTTCTTGATGCCACAGTCTTTTGATGTCATATCCGTGTTATGAGAACGGTAACTCCCAATCACCATGGGTTCTGCTTCAGCTGTTGTGGCCATTTAAGCTTACTTGTTGAATTTTGATACTGACCGTTCATCGAGGCACTGGTATGTACTGATGCTTCTTTGGTCAATCTCTAATGATAAGTTTCTTAATGTGATTAGGTTTAGCCCAGTTTCTTCTGATGGATTCCCCCTC
The DNA here is from genome assembly GCA_027422505.1 of Craterostigma plantagineum. Taxonomy (NCBI): domain Eukaryota; kingdom Viridiplantae; phylum Streptophyta; class Magnoliopsida; order Lamiales; family Linderniaceae; genus Craterostigma; species Craterostigma plantagineum. The sequence continues at coordinate 23,828,980 of JAPQWV010000003.1, read as the reverse complement.
AGATTGTCCCTTCATCCGATAGTCAACTGCATTTCTTTGTTGATTATCAAAGTTTGCTTAGCTGGAGCCTTCCTGCAGTATCCCCTTATTTGGATCTCTAGTTGATTATCAAATTTTGCTTAGCTGGAGCCTTCCTGCAATATCCCCTTATTTGGATCTTCAGTTGATTGCTAAACCGGTTTAAGCTCTCACACTCGGGTTTTTGATTGTGGAGACTCTTCTACTAGGTCCCTTTGGATTTTGCATCCTGAGAATAGTTCTGCCTTGTATGATTCCATTGAAGCGTTCCCCCTCAGTTGACTCCTCTAGTGTTTATTGCTGAGCGGTTCCGACTCCCGGTTTCCCTAGTGATGAGTATTTTAACGTGCTTTGGTGTCCGGCGATTCCTTCATTGCCCGATTTTCTTCAGCTGGTTCCTTAACTGACTAACGTTGTTTAGACTCGACCAGCGGTTTTGCTCTTTCAGACGTCCGATTTCTTTTCTCAGCTGCACCATTTCCTGAACTGTTCTACCAACAGATAACTCATGGCGTATACCATGGTCCTCAAATATGGTGTTAGTGCAAGATTGAGAAGTTTAGTTTCTACCTAGTTCCCCATAAGCTCTTTAAGGTTATTGTTGAGACTAGTTGGTGTCGGTAGATCATAAACTAGATTAATCCTACTCAAACATGGGGTTAGTTATAATTTTAGGTGATCCAATCTTTTGTGTCATAGTTATCTCTTGGACTCACCAGTAACCAAACACATTGGAATATAATCACTTGCCTATACCAGTTTAGAGTGTTGGCATCGTCGGTTCCTCGTCCGGTTAGTGTGGCTATTTCTCAGTTTTAGCAAGACAGTTTAGAATTGTCTTTCATACCCTTTGATTTTACCTTGGTCGCTATTTCCAAAGGTAATGAGTATCTTGGCACATGGTTTGATGCCGTGGGAGGTCTTCTCCCATGGTCATGTGCCGACAGCATCTGCTGTCTAGAAACCAGCGGGATGGTTGAATTCTTGCAAGAACAGACAAAGCCTTTGGTATCATATTGCTTTGGGTCCGGTTAGGGATTAGATCTTTAGGTATCCAGACTTGGATTACCCTAACATGTCTATCAGTTATAGGATCAACAAGGTATGTCTTGGGACCGGTATCTAGGTCTTCTGTTACCTTGTGTTTTCGGTTTTGTGTTGTGAACATTCCCCCTAGGTTGTTGGGGTCTTCCCCGACGTGGGACGTTATGTATACAGTATTCCCCCTTGGTCGTTGGGGTCTTTCCTTTTGTGGGACGTTATTCACAATTCCCCTTTGGTTGATGAGGTCTTCCCTTTTGTGAGACATCAGTCATACCGGTATTTCTTCTTACCGTATGAGGTAATGTATTTTTATTTGGAGTCGGAGATTTGAAGTTGTTTGCATATCCCAGTCCAGTTCTCTCAGACCTGTTCATAGAATATGCGGGAACTGGGTTATTATTGGAGGAACGAACAAAATTAATTACCCGTGAGTTAGTCGGTTGATAGGACGTCGTCGCCTCTTCAGTGTTGGTCTGTTCACTGTACCCTAGACCTGTCCGATCATAAGTGTCCTTCATTGTTTCTTGGAGACAATGAAGCGTCTTGGACGAATTTGTCCAGGACTGGACTATCGTAGACAGCTTTTGAATCTCCGAGTTCTTTAGCTCGGTGATTTCTTTTAGGGTGCGTTTGGTCCGCGGAATTCGATGCGGAAAAGAAAAGAAAATTGTGGTCATACGCATTAAATCATTGTACATTACGCTTCACGTGTCGTACCATTCCACTTTTCCTTTTCTTTTCCACGTCGAAATCCGTAAACCAAACGGAGCCTTATCCTGTTGTTTTCTTCCTCCAGCTGTGTGATTCTTTCAATCACGGGTTCGGTATTCTCTTCTACCGAAGCCTTTCCCTTTTCAACTGCCTTCAGCTTTTCTTTCAATTTCCAGTATTCATCGGCCATGTTCTGAAGGGCATCCAAGACTTCTTCATAGGTGAACTTGTCTTCTGGGTCTGATTGATCTCCCACTAGGCAGACAAGTTCCTTCTCACTTTCATGTTTGCTCAGTTCGTCTTCTGAACTAGATTCTTCTGAGTCTGTATCATCCCATCTGCGGAACTTCTTTTTAGCTATGGATGCACTCCTTCTTCCTTTGGACCAGTCTGCCTTCTTTTTGGGGTAGCCAGTGTTGTAATGTCCAGTCCTGTCACAGTTAAACCCAGTGTTAGTGTTTTTATTTTTTTTTCATCTAGTTTACCTTGTGGCATTTTGGAAAGTTCTGCTGCTCCCAGTGTTTTTACTGGTTGAACTGGTATATTTTCCTCCAGTCTCATCTGGGACTCGAGCTCATAAGCTTCTAAGCTTTCTCCGATTTGGCATAATTTGGTCCACACTTCCTTTGCATTCTTACAAGTCATGACTTGTATGAACATTCCTATGTCCAATGTTTTGAACATGGTATTTTTGGCAATATTGTCAAGATTTGCCTTTCGTCTTTTTAGCATTGACAGCTCGTGTCTTTCTTTGGGAATTTCTCGCGGCTCATTGGGATGCGCGGCGTGTCGTACGTTTACTTTGTTGAGCACGAACGGTCCAGTTTCTAACACATCGACCATCTCATCATCTTGCGCGTAGAGATGAGTTATCAACCTTATCTTCCATTCAAGGAAGTTTTCCCTGCTAAACATAAGAAGCTGGTCGGATAGTCATGGTTAGTACGAGAAATATCAAGTAACCTGGCTCTGATACCACTTGTTAGGATCGGTTAGCGTGTTAGAGGGGGGTGAATAAACGCTGATCTATTTTTCGTACTGAACCGCTTAGAGTCAATACCGGTACTTGATATTTTTCTAAGTGTAATGTGCGGAAACGAATCGGTCTGTTTGTGAACCAGAACTGATGATAAACTTGATGTGTTTGTGTGTGTGGAAGAACACTGGTTTGTTTCTGGAAGTTCGGAGTTAACTCTCCCACGTCTCCCCTTCTTCCTCGCAGGGAAGGTTCACTAGATCTTCAGTTATACACTAAGTACAACCTACCCAGCTGCCCTCAGCTTTAATCTAATGAATCACCTAGGCAGTCGTATAATACAATCCACCTACTTCAAGAGCTTGAAAAAGTCCCTTGGAAAGAACTCACCTACCTCTTCTCTGCCATATATAGCTGGACTTTGTTGAAGAAGACCGTTGTGAGATAGCTCCTTGTACCGGACAATGCATTAAATGCATTTTATCCAAAACGGGTACTGTCCGGTCTTCATAGCAGTTCGCGTTGTGCCAATTGCTTTTTCCTTTTTAAGCTTGGCTTGATTTCAACTTGGCTCATCCTGGCTAGATTGAATCCTCTGTTCCAGATTGGTGTTCCAATTTGGTGTTCCACCAACCAAATTGCGACAAGTGTACATGGTCAACTCAGTTTAACACTTGTCGGGGAATGGTTGGTGGAACACAAAGGTGGAACACTATTGTGGCATAGACGATCCAAAACCCCTCCTGGCAGCCTTGCATTGAATGCTTCAGCAGAAGTCTTCAACATCTCGTCTTGAATAATTTTGAATCTGCGTACACGTGGCATGTCTGGTATTTGTACTCCGGTCTTGGCAGTTTGTGTCCGATTTCTGGCGCGCTTGTGAACTGCTGACTGGTATCCGGTCTTGAGTCTTCGTTTAACCGGTATATTCAGTTAAGTTTGGACAATCACCAAAACTGTTTAATCTGAATTCTTCAATTCACGATTTCTAACAGTAGTATATGTTATGAATAATATATTGAAAGTAAATATATAAACAAAATCGGCGTGGCCATTCCTGTTACCTCAATTTAAGGAAAGCTGTTGCAACAGTAGTCCGACTTCGACTGAATCATCGACCGATATCGTTTTCTCTAACAAAAAAGCTTATAATAGATGGCATAATATAATAGAATTCGTAGCAATTAATTGACTGTCATAAAATACTGATAAATGTAGCAGCACTGATATACAGCCTTCTCTCTCCCCTTCTTTTCTCCCCCTTCTCTCTAACCCAAACCCTAGAAACTCCCTCAGCCGCCACCTCTCCCCCTCCTCCCTACCTCCCCCTCCTCCATTAATGGAGGTAGGGGGAACATGGAGGTAGGGGAGCCCTCCTTTTGCAAGTTTTTCTTAGTTTCTTCTAAAAAAATATAAAAAAAAAAAATAATATTTCGAACGTCCACCGCCATCTGCGCCTTCTCCCGCCTGCCACCATCATGCCGGCCCCCTCCTACACTGCCGCCTTCGGCCTCCCCCGGCTGCCGCTGCTGAGCGTCGCCGCCCCGCCCCGCCCTGCCGGCGTCTCATCGAAGCTGCGGCGGCAGTTGCCGCCTCTCCTCCACCTCGCCGAAGCTGCAGCCAACTCGATGAGACGTCGTCTCCACCTCCGTTCGCCGTCGTCTCCGCCTCCGCCAACCTCCGCTTTCACCCGGCCGCGACCACCCCAACGCCGGCTCGTAAAGGGCAGCCGACCGGCGCCCCGCCCTCGCCCGCTGCCAACCCGCTGCCCACTGCCCGCCCGCTGACCGCCGCCCGCCCGCCCTCGCTCGCCCGCGTCGCCCCTGCCCTCGCCGCTGCCTCGAGTCTCCCCATTGTGGGACCTCGTCTCTCCCGACCCTCGGGGTCGAGAGCCTTTTCTCCCTTGTGGAGCCCCAGTCCGATGAAAATAAAAACCCAGAATTCGAAGACCAGGTTAAAGTGAAGAGTATCGTAGATTTAGCCTAATCGCTTTTTCTGTTATAGGTTCTTTAGTTCTTGGTCGTAGATAATGGTGTTCTGTTTTCGGTCGGTTTTTTTGTCCCTTGTGGGCCCTTTTCTCCCAAAGCTGGGAGTGTTTGTTTCCCCTTGTGGGATTGTTTTGCTCCTTTGTGAGCCTTTGTTCTCCCGGTTGACGATGTACCGGTGAGACCCCTTGGGCTATTTAGCCCTGTATCTTTGTTATTAATGCAAGCTATCGTTTCGAAAAAAAAAAAATTAATTGACTGTCATAATTCTACCATCCACAACATCATCACCTTAACGTGCGTGAGACAGTTCCTATACTGGAGCTTCGTCACTTTTCAATTAACTCTATATGTTAAATCATATTTAAATATATATATATATAATAATAATAAACGTAGTATTGCAGTCCTAGTTTTTGTCAACAGTTTTCTTTGAGGTCTTCAACTACAGCAGTAACCAAAAGATACATTATTCAATATGGCTACTGCAGCCCTATAGCCCTAGTCCTATCTCCATCAGTCATCACCCGATATATATAGCTCTCTTTCTTAATGCATGCATGAATTTCTTAACTCCCCATGATTTCTCTATGTACTAAATTCGATCTATAGTAACAATGCTGCTTAAATATTTTGATGTCGGGGGGTTTTAATTTTCATTATATACTATCATATATAAATATATATCACCTTGTTAGTCGCTAATCAAGCTATATATAGGTCGTCATTTTCGAAGGATCATCTGATCTGAGGTGGCATAATGCACTCGTGTATATATTTTGCTTTGGACTCGTCTTAATACGTACGTACACTGATGATCAAAGTCGTCTTCCATCTGTCACTTAGAGCCTCGCTCGTTCAAAAAGCAACAAATTAATATTAGTCGAGAGAATTCGTTTTCCAGCCAGCTTTTCATCCTCTTCACTAGCTTTTATACCATAATAGATGAGGCCTTTCTCACTCTCTCTCTTCCTCTCACGCACAGTGTCGTCCGAACATAACATACACGTACCAAGTAAAGTCATCAGCTTTCGTTTCCAATTATTTGATAAAGAAGTTATAGAGCGATGAATAATTTTAGAAGAAGGGTTTCGGTTGTGTTATTCATGGTCTTGGTTGTTCTTGGTCATCATCAATGCGGCTGCTTAAGAACTACGAATAAGCAGCAGTTCAAAATCAGACCAAATAATTATAATAAGCCTCCGTATTATTATTACAAGGGCGGGCATTTCTTCAACTTGATGCCCAAAAGATGGGTACCGTCGGCCTCAGCCCCATCAAGAAAACACAATGCTGTTGGCTTGCAGAGCTTTAGGCTTCCGTGATTTTGGGTTCTATCATCACTTTTGAGAGTTGTATATAGGGCTGCCAAGAAGAAGAAGAAGAAGAAGAGACTGTTAAATGGTTCGTGTAGTAAATATGCTTCGTCTCCAAGTTGTTACTAACTACATTACTAGAAGAATATCGTCGTATCGTATATAGCAGGCATTAATCTATTTGGCCTCCTCTTTGCTTTAAATTTCTATGTAGTTGAGTGGATATAATATTATACCCTCTGGTGTATAGAATTAGGGATCGGATTAATATAAAAACTGAACTATCTTATTACTTTAGAATGACTGTTCTTTATGCTGCATGATTAATCATGAGGGCTGGAGATCCATCATGTGACATTATTAAATGAACCAACTGTTTATAGCGGCTGCTCTATATGTTTAGTATCTCACTTCTGCTTATTTATTTGTGATCATAGAATAATTAACTGGATTGCTATTCACCGCCCCATTTTTCCTAGTCACCGTCTCCTAAAGGGCTGAAAAAGACGATTTTGCCCTTTTGAATAAATTTTTTTTATTTAAAGTCCTTTTCCAGACAACAATTTTCATATCGCAATCAAACACTCAAATCAGACTCAAACAAGACAAAAAAAAACGTTAAAATCGCAATGGATCGACGAAAGGGGAAAGGGTCTATTCGCACGACTGGTAAGCACATTCTCGTAAAATTCGTTCGTACGTAGATGAATGATCGAACTTGATTTGGAATCGCTCCAAAAAAAGTTCGGACCGAAACACAATTTCGGCCGGAACAAGCCAGACCGAAACAGAAATTCGGCCACCTCCAGGCCGGACCGAAAAATAATTTCGGTCGTGCCTTGAGGTGGCCGAAAAAACTTTTCGGTCCGGACAGAAACGATCGAAATTATTTTTCGGTTCGGACTGATCCGGCCGAAATCACGTTTCGGCCGGAACTGCGGCGGCCGAAATCATGTTTCGGCCGCCACTTCATGTGGCCGAAATTAGTCTTCGGCTGTGTAATAATTTTTTTTGCAGACGATGAGAGGGAAGTCCACATCCCGGAGGATTTTGCAGACGATTTCAGACCGACGTGGAAGCCATTTACTGGGCGAAAGGCGTCGCCATTGCTTTGGGTTTCGAGGTGATTATTTCGTCGCATAAGAAATGCGGTACAAAAAAACTGATTAGATGTTCTCGCGGAGAACGTTATAGAGGCAACGAGGACGAATTGGAGAGGGTTTCGAAGTCGAACAAGTGCAGGTGTCCGTTTGTAGTCATAGCTCAGGAGGATCCAATGACTAGGGAATGGTACATTCGTACGGGCCCACCTGATAAATCCACGCACAATCATCCTCCGATACAGTATCCCGAGGGACACCGCCGACTAGTGGGTTAAGTCGCCAGGCAATGAAGGTCGTAGAGGAAATGACTGCTGCGCAAGCGAAACCAGCTCATATCCTCTCGGCGATGAGGGCTCGACACGCAGAAGATAAAGCGACGATCAGGCACATATATAATTACAGAGATCGTTTGAAGAAAGACTATTCTGAGGGCTGAGACGTGGTGAGCCAGTTGATGCACCAGGCGAGTCACGCCAGATATTATGTTCAAGCTCTGGAAGACGACGAGACTAATGCGCTGACGCATGTTTTTCTCGCACACCCGGACTCACTTGCATTGGTGTGGACGTATCCGTATTTCATTGGCATCGATTCTACGTACAAGACTAACAGGTACAAGATGCCTCTAGTTGAGATTATAGGAATGACTCCCTATAATCAGAACTTCCTTTGTGGGTTTTCCATTATGGAGGATGAGACGGAGAGAAGTTATGAGTGGGTGTTGCAGTCCCTTCGGGATATTCTGGGGCCAGGTGTCTACCCTTCGGCGATTGTGACTGATGGTGAGTTGGGCCTTCTTCGACCCGTACAGGAAGTATTTCCGTATTCTCACCATATGTTGTGCACGTGGCATATCTATAAAGACGTGGAGAACAAAGTTTATTCGACGACGGGTCAGAAAAAAAAGACAGCAGCTCACTTCATGCATAAGGCCTGGAAAGCAGTCATGGAATCTCTAGTTGAGTTAGGAGCGATCTGTTAGGTTAATTCGTAAATCAATCTGCGTATTTTATCACTTGTCGCACTTGCAAATTATATTAGCATACCACGTGTCGATCAGAACTCCAAAGAAAGGTTCTGACTACGATGCAACAGACAATCGGGCAATCTCCCTGAATGCCAAAGCAAAGAACATGATTGCATGCGCACTTACGAGAGAAGAATACAATCGTGTGAGCTCATGCGAATCTGCCAAAGATATGTGGGACATGCTTCAAGTCACACATGAGGGAACCACTCGAGTTGTACAAGAAAGAATAGCCCTCTTGACTCACCAATACGAGCTGTTCAAAATGGAGGACAACGAGACTATAAGCCACATGTATGCAAGATTCATGAACATCATCAATCAAATGTTCTCCTTGGGAAAGAAAATACCAGACGGCGAGAATATGCGCAAAATCCTGAGGTCTCTTCTAAGAGAATGGAATCCCAAAGTAACAGCCATCTACGAAGCTAAGGATCTGGACGAGCTATCTGTTTCGGAGCTGATCGGATCTCTAACCTCATATGAGATGACTCAAATCTCCATGGAAGAAAAACCAAAAGTCAGGAATACCATCGCTTTCAATGCTGAGCAGAAGGAATCTGATTCTGACGACGAAGAGAATGAGGAAGACATACTGGAGCAGATTGCCATGCTGACCAGGAAATTTGAAAAGTCTCGGCTGAGAAGAAAGTTCAAATGAAACTCCAAGTTCCAACCTAGGAACAAGGGAATATCGTCATCCGGGAACAACGTGCAGAAATGCTTCAAGTGCAACAAGCCAGGCCACTTCGCCTCAAACTGCCCGATGGAAAATGGTGAAAAAATATAAATAAGCAAAAAGCCATGGTCACCAACTGGGAAGAGGCCGGAAGTGAAGAGGGGGAAGATCTCGCCTACATGGCCGATGATGATGATCAGGTATCTTCTTCATCCACTATTAAGAAAATACTCTTTCTAAATGAATTATATGCTAGGAAAGATGAATCTCATGATAATGCTCCCTCAGTCCCTGAAGTAGATGAAGAGGAAGAGATGTTTGAAATAATTCAAAATGCAGAAAGGAGGATTAAGTCGCTCAACTCACAAGTAAAGAGTCTGGTTAGACAACGAAATGATGTAGCTAGAGAGAAGCACCAAACAGATCTAGAAAATGAACGCTTGAGAGCCGAGGTAGAAACCCTTAAGGAAGAAAAAGCTTTATGTAATTGTGAAGAACTTAGGAAACAAAATAATGATATATCTAGAGACATGTCTGTTCTTAAGGAATCCCTAGAACAAAAATCACGTGCTGTTGATAGACTTCTTGAAGGAAAACAAAATCTTGATATGTTACTTAGCACTCCTAGAAATGTTGGGAAATCAGGGATAGGATATTCCACGACACATGAACATGCTGCACCTCCACAAAATGTTAGGAAGCCTAAATGTTTTTCATGCGGTCGTCACGGTCATTATGCTAACCATTGTTTTTTTAAGAGAGCTGATAAATCTAGATATGTCTGGAGGCCAAAGAAGATTTCTAAAGTCTCTAACACTGGCCAATCTGTGGGTACCTCAGAAAATAACTGATTCATGCAGGTACAAAGAAGAAAATTCAACAAGAAAAATAAGTGGTACCTCGACAGTGGGTGTTCCCACCATATGACAGGTGATAGTTTGTGTCGGTAAAAGCGTATGACGGAGGATATGTCTCTTACGCCGACAACACAAAAGCTAAGATTATTGGAGTTGGAAGTGTCGGTAACACTTTATACTACTATAGATGACGTATGGTTAGTTAAGAATTTAGAATATAATCTCATTAGCATTAGTCAATTATGTGATAAAGGTCATACGGTAACTTTCGAAATGATAAGTGTGTTGTTAGAAATGATAATAAAGTGTTATTTAGTGCATCTAGGGATAGAAATATTTACTGTATTTTTACTCTTGATGATATCACTGACCAGAATGTCAAGTGCTTAGCAGTTACACAGGATAACACCTGGTTATGGCACAGACGTCTAGGACATGCTAACATGGAACTACTGTCTCACATTACAAGCAATGCACTGGTACGAGGTGTTCCTGACATAAAGTTCGTCAAGGACAAAACATGCAAGGCATGTCAAATGGGCAAGAAGACCAAGACATCGTTCAAAGCAAAGAATGTGATATCCACATCCAGACCTCTGGAACTGCTACATCTCGACCTTTTTGGTCCTGTTCAGATTATGTCTTTGCGAGGAAAAAAGATATGCCTTTGTCATTGTTGATGATTATTCTAGGTATACATGGGTGATATTTCTTGCACATAAGAATGAGGCACTAGATAGCCATCATTAGTGAAAAGACTAGAAAATGAAAAAGAAATGAATCTGTGTAGGATACGTAGTGATAACGGATTGGAATTTGATAGTAAATCATTTGCATCATTCTGTGATCAATATGGATATAGTCATAACTTCTGCTCCTATAACTCCCCAACAGAACGGTGTAGTTGAACGAAAAAATAGGGTGTTACAGGAAATGGCTAGATCTATGTTACATGAGTATGATATTCCTAAACAGTTCTGAGTGGAAGCCGTTAGTACAGCCCGTTTTGTGTCAAATCGCGTGTTCCTTAGGCCGACATTAAAGAAAACATCTTATGAAATCTGGCATGGTAGAACTCCAAATATAGGTTATTTTCGTGTATTTTTATGTAAATGTTTTATCTTGAATGATAGAGATAAGAGATGAAAATTTGACTCTAAGGTAGATGAAGGGATATTCCTTGGTTACAGTCTTCAATCTAAGGCATATCGTATTTATAATAAAAGGAAGCTGACTGTTCAGGTCCATACATGTTACTTTTGATGAGATACCTAACACAGATGCTACTGATGAGAAAGGTATATATTTTCCTTGTGCAGAATTGCAGGATACTAAAGACAGTGATGATGATATTTCAAAAGGCGAAAATGTTGAAACACTGGAACCAGAAGCTGATGAGCAGCAACGCAGAAAATGGAAACATGCTTCCAGTCATCCAACAGATCAAGTAATAGGGAATATCACATCTGGTATAAAAACTCGAGCTACTGCACGAAATCAGGATACAGAGGAATCCCATGATGTACTGCTTTCATTGATGGAACCAAAGACGGTCCATGAAGCTCTAGATGATATATCTTGGGTCTCTGCCATGGAAGATGAGCTATCTCAGTTTGAAAAGAGCCAAGTGTGGACACTCGTAGAGAGACCGGACGAAAAATCCATCATAGGAACCAAATGGGTCTTCCGCAACAAACTCGACGAACACGGTAAAGTCACTATAAACAAAGCGATGTTAGTTGCAAAAGGTTATTCCCAGGAGGAAGGTATTGATTTCGATGAAACTTTTGCTCCAGTAGCTAGATTAGAATATATGCGTGTCTTACTTGCATATACATGCTTTAAACGTTTTAAACTTTTCAAATGGACGTAAAAAGTGCATTTTTAAATGGTTTTATAAATGAGAAAATCTATGTAGAACAACCACCAGGGTTCGCTAGAGATGATTTTCCAGATCATGTTTTTAAATTAACTAAAGCATTATATGGTTTAAAGCAGGCTCTTAGAGCATGGTATGAAAGGCTAAGTAAGTTCTTGATTGACATAGGATTTTTGACTGGAACTATTGATAACACGCTGTTTATTAAGTATGAAGGTGATCACATGATACTGGTACAAATCTACATTAATGATATCATATTTGGAAGTACTAATATCCTTCTTTGCGATGAATTTTCTTAGTCTATGCAGAAGGAATTTGAGATGAGCTGATGGGTGAGCTGAACTACTTTCTCGGGTTGCAAATAAAGCAACTTGACAATGGAACCTTTGTATCCCAGACAAAGTACAGCAAGGAATTACTGATAAAATTCGGGAACGCGATTCCAAAGCTATTTCCACTCCCATGCATCAGACCACCAAAATTGACAGTGACGAATCAGGTACACCAGTTGGTCAAACAGAATATCGAGGTATGATCGTAAGCCTTCTTTACTTAACTGCTAGTCGTCCTGATATCATGTTTGCTGTTGGTATGTGTTCGAAATATCTGTCTGACCCTAGGGAATCCACTTGACAGCAGTCAAGCGCATACTTAGATATATCAAGGGTACTGTCAATTTTGGTCTGTGGTACTCTCATACGGATGAATTTCCATTAATGGGATATTCCGATGCCGACTATGCCGGCTGTAGGGAAGATAGGAAGAGTACTAGTGGAACTTGCCAATTACTAGTCAAAAGCAAAATGTTGTCGCCCTCTCCACAACCGAAGCTGAATATATGGCCTTAGAAATTGTTGTCAACAAGTTCTTTGGATGAAACAAACCCTTAGTGATTTTGGGTTTGGTTATGACAAAATTCCTATTCTGTGTGATAGCACTAGTGCCATTAGCATCACTAAGAATCCCGTGCATCATTCTCGTACTAAGCATATAGAGGTTAAACATCATTTTATACGAGACCATGTTCAGAAGGGGAATATCAGTCTGGAATTCGTAGGAACAAATGATCAGCTTGCTGATATCTTCATGAAGCCCCTAATTGAGGCAAGATTTTGCGACATACGTGATCGATTGGGAATCATCGAGCTAAATAAAGGTTAGTAAATCTGCCTAATTCTGCCACTTACTCTAGGAATGTTATCTTAGGTAGAAATCCATAGATATTCATTCAGCCCTTAGAATATTTCTCAGATCTTATAACAATCCTTAAGTGCTATCTTATTTTAGGAAAAGATTCGTAGTTATCCGATTTTAAGATCCTTCTTAGCCATCTATATTATTTTCGAAATTTCAAATCTCCAAATCTTTCCAACTGTGATTATGTTATTTTAGGAAGAACTTCCCAATAATCCTATTCTGAGAGACTCCTTTCAGCCCCTATATTATTTTAGGAATTTTAGATCTTATCTTAAAGTGTGATTATATTAGGAAGAAAAATTCGTAATTACCCTACCTTGAGATCTTTTTTTTAGCCGATAAGTTATTTTAGGAAATTCGGATATCCAAAATATCTCTTATTCAGCCTTTGATAATATTTTCCTTATTTAAAATGAGATCACATCAGATCAGTCTTTAATCTCTGACCGGCGGTTCATTTTGTTCGGAAACCAAATCTTCTTAATTCTATTTAAGCCGAGTTTATCCTATCTCATTTTTTGGAAAACTATATCTCTTGGATAATTGCCCATTTTTAAATGAGATCACTCGATATTTTTCCTTACTTACCTCAGACTTCGAACTTCACAGTTTCTCTTCCTGAAAATCATCTAAGTTATACTCCAGCTTTTAAGAGATCTGATAAGATCACAGGGAGCTGAACAAATCTGCGATATCTGCCAGATCTAACAGTGATTCCTTCATTCTCCTTCTTCTTAGTTATTTTGCGCTAAGTTTTCAGCCTTAAAGCCTTAGTATATCCCTTTTTTTATGCTGAAGGGGGAGAAATTTGAGTAATTAATGACATAGGGGTCTAAGAATTGTCTTAGATATTCGTAATAACGTGTGTGCGATATTCCTTTTATGCGCCTATGATATTCCTTTTTATGCACCATGACATAGGGGTCTAAGAACTATCTCAGATATTCGTAATGATGTGTGTGCGATATTCCTTTAATGCGCCTATGATATTCCTTTTTATGCGCCATGACATAGGGGTCTAAGAACTGTCTCAGATATTCGTACTGATGTGCGTGCGATATTCCTTTTTATGCGCCTACAATATTCCTTTTATGCGCCTATGATATATCTTAGTGCTTATGTGTGCTGACTGAATTTGCATGAAAATATCTGCACATATGCAAGGGGAGCATAATTGTATGTGAATTTGATTTTTGCCTATATGATATCTATATATGCTCTAAGTGGAACTTTGAATTTATGCTCTGGACAGTTGGAATAACCTCATTTAGACGGGGGCAAACTAATGTAGGTTGGTAAAATTTCTGAACTTCACAAATATGTTTGTTCTTATGCTTGAACGCTTTACATGGAATATCGGCATAAATGATATGGAATATCTGCAATCACGAATGGAATAGCTACACTTTTGATATATCTGTGACGCCCTTATGCGATGCTTGATATTTTGCTCTGATCTTAGGATATATCTGTGATGCTTTTATACTGCGATGCGTGATCTTATGCTCTGTTACAGTGATGCTCTGATACTTATCTGCGCTAATTAACGTTTGTGAGATTTCTTGATAAGTGATAAGTGCCTGCTGTGATTATTATCTGCTGCTTGAATCATGTTTGGAAAATGCGCACTTAGGCAGGGGGAGCACACTCACGGGTAATTTTGAAATTTTGCACTCATGATATAACTTTGAAAATGACATGATATATCCGCACTTAGACAGGGGGAAAATTCATTCATGATATATCTTTGCATGCCATATAGATAACTGCACTTAGGCCGGGGGAGCAAATATGTATCATATGTGATTATGAAATATCATATGCTCTGTTTTGTGACTGCGGAACAATTAGACATATGCGCTAGGACTTGCGTGATCGAATATGCTTACATGCTTCCATGCTGCATCAATTACATGTCATCATCAAAAAGGGGGACAAATGTTGACCTTTTTGGTCCGTGAGCATTAGAGAGTTTTGATGAACAATGTAATTGTAATGACGTTAGGTCTATAAATTAAGCAATTCGATTTGTGATCAATATAACGTCTAGGTTCATGATAATGTTCGACCATGCATGATATATGAGCTTAAATTGATTAAATTGTTGAATTTTGATTCGCATATGATTTTGTAATTTGTTGATGAGACTATGTGATCGCATGTTATAGACAGTCCATGTGATAGGATATCTCGTATGTGCTATATATGGAAATAACGCATGAGATATCCTACTGAGTTATAAAAGGAAAATATGCTGTTTATATATGGTTGTGGATACTTGTTTATTCCCGGACGAAAATCACATATACGATTTTTGCATGCTCTCCACTGAATTTAATGTGCAATGTTAAGTTGATATCTTTCCTTACACTTATTAGGATATTATATTTAGGAAAGAATTGATTAATTGACCTTTTGGATAAAATGCATAATATATGGTATGTGCTGAAATAGGTTGGAATCTCTGATATATGGGAAGTTCTGCTATGTCATATTAATTCGTGATATAAATGTTGTTATATGAATTGTCCGCTAAACATGATAAATATGTTGATTTGATATTATGTGCTAAACATGGAAAATGCATTGATGTGTTGCTATCTCGTGTGATATACTTGGAAAGTAAATCCTTGATTTATTCTAGAAACAGATAGCAGGGAATCACATATGGAAAGTGCTGATATGGTAAATATATGTCGAAATGATTGAATATGCCTTGATAATGAATCTGAGCTTTTATATGGAATATGATCATGCATTAATGAGCCAAATGACCGTTGTGAACGTTGATTATGAGCATGATCTACATGGCATGTTAGTTCTCGAAAGTTGCATGGAAAATATGCTTGATTTGATGATTATTATGTGATGTGACTTTCCATGTGAACTGCTGATTGAAAAGGTTTATATATGTGCTACACTTCATAATTTCAAGTACTTAGAATGTGCGAACCTACTACTACGAGAGTATTGAGCAGAAACATTCCTAAGATATTCCTGAGCTTGCGATCGCTTTCTGCCTACCTGAGCGATCACTTGCGAAGTACTGAACGTACTGAGTTATTCCATCATCCCACCATACATTCTGTCTTCGGACGTGTTGTCTTCGGACGTGAGCAATACCAAGGAGGCAAGGTCAACGTTTACGCACACGTGAAGGGAATGACGAGTTCCGGGGGCCCTTCGGTAGCGAGCTGTGTCTGTCAGGATCAGGAGATTCCGAGGAACGAAACTCGGCGTATGGTAACCTATTGTGTCTAGTGTTCGACTTGTTTCGGTTGTGTATTGGCTAATCAATCAGTTTTGTATCACGCTACGGTGCATTATAGTGATTGGTTAAACTCTTGGGGAGCAAACCCCAAGGAGAGGAGTAAACCCCAGTTGGGGATATAACCTCTATAAAAATCATGTCTCGCATTTACTTTACAGTTATTTCCTTTTCGCTGTGAGACAGACCCGACACACATCCGGCGTTACTAGAATATATCAGGCATACTCATCACAAGCATCAGTAGGCATCTCTAAGTCACTACATCTTAGGATTTGTAAAAAGAAGAAGCATAATTTTTTATAAGCCCAATTCACCCCTCTTAGGCACGTTTTTATCTTCAATATCAATATAATATTAAACATTATTTAATTTTATTTTTAAAAAAGTTGGCTTTAGTCACTTAACTTAACAGAAATGAGAAATTTCAATAAATAGCAAAATCAAACCAAAAAATTCGGTTCGGCATATGGGTTTAAAAATTTCAATGGAAAATTTTAGGTTAGACCAATTCGGCCTAAATTTGATATATTAAATGATTTATTAATTTAAGTTATGTATTATAGTTAGTGGCTTTGGTTCTCATTTTGATTTCGCTAAAATCGATCAACTTCTTTGATAGCGGATTGATTTGGGTTCTCGAAACTATTTATAACTTGCATCGATTTCTATAAATAAAATGAATAAAAAGTACTTTAACACAGCAGAATAATGAAAAATAAAAAAGCTAACTAATATAGTTGTATGTTTAATTTATTTTTCATTTATATGGATAGTATCGAACATTAATTCCAGTTTCGTCTTTAATTTGATTATAAAAAAACTAATAATGAGAAAATAGAATAAAAATATGACATTTATTGATAACTTTTTTGTTTATAATAAAATTAATTCAGAGAAAGAAACAAAAATAAAAGAATGCATATTTTTTGAAATATAATACACACAATGCCTATTTTTTTAATTGACACATGGTAAAGTGACTACTTTTGTAATTAACTCATACTCCGTGCCCTTGGTTATCCTAATTACACCGCAATTATCTCAATTTCATTACACCATGTATTAATCATGAACAATAATAATAACTAGTAACCCCTGCACACCCAATGTGTGTGCAACAAATAAAAATATACAACCTAAATTTTATTAATTCACAGTATGGCTTATATGTAAAACTTAATTGAATTTGTACAATAACCGTGTTAACAAAACATAATAAAACGTTAAGATCAACAGGCGAAAAAATTCATTAAAACATGTTAAAGTTTTGATTGTCCTTTTCTTGTTGAAACATGATTGGCGCTTATTAGTAGGTTACGTGGCATTGCAAGGAAAAACATACGTTTTACGAACAGTTGCATTCTTCCTCAACAGTTGCATATAAGGAAGGTGGTTTTAAGGTTAATGGACGTGGGCATTTTCTGTAATATAATAGAAATTAGTAACTAACAAATTGGCTTCAATTTATGGTGTAATTGATACACCAAATTGAGCATAATTTGACAGTTTTTAAAAGCCCCTGAGCATTAATAAAAGAGTATAGATACAAATAGACCAAGCACGCTCGTAATTATTAAGCATGATATATGCGATCTCGGAAATCACATTCCCGCATTTTTTTCCTATTATATAGTGTGATTATCTTATGGGAGATCTCATATTAATGGTCCCTTTGGAATCGATCTTCACAAAAGGTCACTCCATCAAGCAAAAGATAAACGTTGTCCCACAAAACAAATGACCTAATCGTGCAGAACTTATTTTATACAGGGAAAAAAAAATAGAGAACTAAAAGCGAATTGGTAATCCGTGAAATGGACGAGAGGTAAGATGCTATACATCATCTTGATTCTTGGTAAAAATAAAAGATTTTTTAGATTATGATCAACTCAACTGATTACGACCGGCGACCTCTGCACTGCTGGCTTCCAAGGGCCTTAAACATGCGCAATGAAAGATGTTCCAAAAGCCCATTATCATGATTTCAAGGCATAAAAATCATGATAAATACTGTTGTTGATTTCACATTTACCTCCACGAATCCGTCATTGTTCCCCCCTGCATTCATGATTTTTAGTGACATTTTATCTGATGCAATTAGAACCTTGCATGTATGTATTTGACTCTTACCTGAATTAGAAAGTCTGGATAAGTTTGATTTTTTGCCACATTCACATTTACTTGCATGTTAAATCCTCCTGCAGCATGGCTTGAGACTACAACATTTCTTCTCCTGCAGCGAGAAATGGACTGTGTTTTCCTTCACATGTCTTCGGAACACACCGCCTCGATCACTCGAACCCCCATGCCAAAAATAAAATTTCCACGACTTCCTTTGAGAACCCATTACAGCTCATGTCTAATATCTTCAGGTTCTTAGCTGTCTTAATAGAATCACTAAGACCTTGAATCGATGAGCATTCTCGAAAATCAGCTTTTCTCTGAGATGAATACGTTGGCCCGGCTTCACGTTCGTCTTCACTATCAGCAACTTCCAGTGGGATTTCATTTGAACATGTTGTCTCTTGCTTAGCCACAACTCCTTCTGGCTCCTCTGCATTAGACAATGTGGAATCTTTCTCCACTGAAGCTTTCGAGCCTTTTCTTACCAATCCTAACCTATCTGTTAGTGCTCGAGATTCATTTGGGCTAACGTTTTCTGCAAGGTTGAGTTCTTCAAGGGTGGAGTTATACGAGGATAGTGCTTGAAGAATTCGAGTGATACCATCAAGCCCGAGATCACATTTGCATAATACCAAAACTCTTAAAGAGCATTGTGGACTGCGCAGGAAGGAGACCAGTTCACTGCAAAACTGTAACCATGTTTTTGCAAAATTAGATTCAGGAAAAGCATGTGGTGCAATTCACAAATTAACACTTCATAAGTACCCATGAAACGGCAGCAAGGGCATCGTTTTAAACTAATAGAGTTATTCTAGTGGAGTGATGCAGAGAATACAAACCTCTTGCATAATCGAATTTCCTCCGAGATTCAATTCGAGGATACCACTAATTAAAGAGACTTCATTGCAGAGCCGAGCAATGTAGTCGTACTTAAGTCCACAGAATGATAGGTCAAGCCTGACTAACTCTTGAGTATCCTTGGACAATGGTTTAATCAACTGTGTTGCACCTTCCTGAGGAAAAATATATGTTAAAAGAAAAGGTAGTCAGTTTATTATGATTCAGGATGAACGTAAAAGCACTTGAGGCAAAATGTTATAGGGTGCGAAACTGGCCAAAACTGAGCAGAGCACGGTAAAAGCTAAAGATTATGATATGCTTTCGATACATGGAGACAGAGGTCAAACAACTACTATATTAAGATTGTAAAACCAAACAAATCAAAAAACGTCATATTATGAACAAAATATGACTGACAGTAGAAAAAAAAGCAATGCTAAGCTAATCTAGATGATAACTCACTGTTCCAATGTTAGTGTTTCCAAGAAGCAATCCTGAAATGCAGCATTCTTCTGAGAGCTGGCATAATTTATCCACAATAGGTTTGCTTAGCTTTATACCTCTTAGACTGAGTTCTTGAAACCTATTGAAACACAAAGAAACTATTGGGTATATCTCGTTTCATTTACATATAATATGCCTATAACAAGGAAAAATTGAAATGTACAAGCAAAAATAAAATCAACAAGAGCAAGAGGTAGACCGGCTTAAAGTTCCTAGCTTGTGCAAAAGATTTATAATTGAATTTCCAGATACAGGATGATTGTGACCTGTCAAATAAAGGGGGAGTATTGACAGCTCTTGTTACTCACTAGAAAGCGAGATAAAGTAGCAGCATGTTTTCTTAATATGGAAAGTACCTATGAATAAGTGCGTAAGTACAGATACAGAATCCAGAGAATCAGCAATGGTTTGAACTGTTCTTGATGTGATTGAACAGTTCTCTATATCCAGTGTATAAAGAGCTGCCAAACAAATAAGCTTGTCAATGGAGGATAGTATTACTGCCTGAAAAATATAGATCTTCTGATAAAGGACGACACGAAAGATTGCACCTTTGCAGGTTTGAAGGATAGTTAAGAGGTAAGATGCACAAGCATCGGTCAAACAGTTTCCGGATAGGTTGAGAACTTCAAGTCGAGCATAGAGTGCAGGGCATTCACATATCTATTAATTGGTGAAAAAATTATGATAATTAATGATAGAAATAAAGAAAATCTAAATCAGCATCAACACTTACTCAAGATAATAAGATCATGACCTGGAATAAAGCTGCAGGACCAAGTCGATTACTATGCAAATTTAAGACCAAACCACCATAAGTTTGCCTGGATGATGTAAACACTTGTTTAAGCTTCTCAACCGTTCCATTCCCTTCAAATTTGAAAAGTAAACTAGGATGAGGAGAACTGCCCGATGACTCATCCTGAACATGCATCGAAAGTGCAAAAGTGAATTAACCTTTGAGTGCTTTTACCTAATACATTATGAGAAAGGTCCAAGACCGCAAGTGCTTTGTGCAATTGCAGAGCATTTAGTAGTGGTGCTACTGACACATCACGCAATTGGCAATCCGACACAATAACTTCATCCTCCGAAACCTGTAATGATTCGTAAATGATAAAAAAGATGCCTCCATACAGTTATACAGTTAAAAGAATATCAGCTCACCTCTAAGTTATAGAGTTTTCTGACCATCTTCATATTTGGTGGTTCAGATGCCTCCTCACAGCACTCAATGTAAAGTTTCATCAAATGTTTTGGCACCATGACTGCTAAGAACTCAACTTTGTTACAATATAAGGATGAAAAACAAATATTCTACGAAAAAGCAATAATTGTAAAGCATACCTCCAACGGAAACATCAATCCACCCGTTTTCCGATGCTTGATCTCTTACGCCATAAAGTTCTTCAACAGATTCTAATATGTTTCCGCAGAACTGTATATGCTGAATGACCGGAACCAAACCTTTCGGAATGGAAATATAGTCTGAGCTCACTCACAGTCATGTTAACAGACCAATAAATGGTTAAACAAGCAAATGACAGCAGAATACCTCGTGATCGCTTTTCTCTTGAGAGTTGTAAAAAGTACAAGCATGCCAAATCGACCATCAGTTGTTCCATGCACAATTTATCATCAGCATCAAATGAATCAACACGGAAGTGGACTAGTTCTTGATCAATCTTAAAAATAATATGATTCTGCAAGGATCAATGCATAATTTTCAGTAAAAAGCATGCCAATTTGATAGTCAAATTAACTAATTAAACAGATCTCCAATAACTAGAATTCCAAGATGTCTTTTCTATTCTGTCAACTTAATTCAATCTTCTGGGGGTTAAAAAGAAGATGCGTGCAACATTTAAAAACCACAAATTCCTTTTGTATTGACCACAAAGAGCTACTTAGTTAAGGAACAAGTAAAAGAAAAAGATTGGGTCCAGTGATGCTTACACAAGGTTCACTGCAACAGGCCTGCCCATCTGCTGTTGAAATCTCATTGTGAAATGTGCTGCAGGAGTCCGCGCAGATGCTACCATAATTTATGTGAGTCGCAGGTTCCGCAGCATGAGGACTTGTGTATCTATAGCATTCAGCAGCTTGTTTGCTTAACTTCGAATTGGAGTTGTAGGATCCAGTACTTCTCTCAAGGCTTACAGGAGAAAACGCACCACGTGTATTTCTAGTAATAGCGGGTGAAACATCCTGAAAAGATTGAAAGCTATGTGAGATTGCAGATTACAAGGGAAAATGGGCTGGTTCTGGTGGTAACTAAGTACTATCACCTGGACCTGATTGGCAGAGCTGGAAGCATATTTTTGTAACTGCAACAGAAACTGGAGTCAGCACTCTAATATAACAAATAAGGGTTGGACAGACACATATAATGATCATAAACTCACATTCATTTGAATTAGCAGCGCCTTCAGTGGCTCTCCAGTTAGGCACCACTCTCTTAGAACAAGGATCTCTGTCATCATCTTCATCATCAGATAGGATAACCCGTACACGCTTATGGTTGGTCTTCAACTTACAAGATGATCCAGGGATGCTATGAACAGGTGATCCAAGTGACTTCGGAGATAAATTTGGTGGAGATTTACACGTAGCTTTGCCCTTTGCTAATTTCTTTTGGGATTGACACAATGATATCAAAAGAATGTCATCGTTCGAATCATCAATACGATTAGACTTCGATCTCGTGAAGTTCATGCTATTTGTTTCTGGCGAAAAGCTACCGTCAGATTTATCATCATTTGATAGGTTATCCAACCCTGTTCTAGTCTCAGAACAGCAGTCTTCTGAGAGTCCTTTAGCCTCAAGCTCTCCATTTGTTGATTGCTTCAATTCATTAATTAGAAGTTTTGTTTTCCTGAATAAAGACAGCGACATTCAAAAATGCTGAGAGGTACAAATTCTACACCAGCTGTAAAGGTTTAACAAAGTTTTCTCATACTTTTAACTAAAAAGGATGATCAAGCAAGCAATACCTGGCCTCTACAGTATCATCAAATCGAATCATGTGGCTGTAATGCATGTTTTCTAAAGCAGACAGCTGCAAAGAGTACAGCTTTGCACTAACAGCTATCCTGCCATGAGGAAAATTCTGTCAGTAGATATTCGATAGATATATCAGTCAAATTTTGCAGTTATGGGACTTTGTACGAGGTATTGATCTATCATTTGCTATAAGGTGACTCTAATAAATTATCACAAAAAATTTTCTTTCTTTTGTTCAATAACTTCAATTAAATTTCTTTCTGTTTCAATAACTTCAACATAAGTAGAAAAAGGATTTCTTTGTTGAGATAGGGTGATCAAATGGGAAAAGGAAAGTGCAGAGGGAACGAGAGTAATATGTAATGGTTGGATGGCATAGGGGACTGGACTGAGGGCATATGGGACGGGGGAGTGAAAACAATGAGATGGAGAAATAAGCAGAGGTTCTACGACTGAACTGGCTGGTCTCTACCGCGAATTAATATCAGGTGCTACATGAAAAAAATCTCAACTGAAAAAATATGTATTAATTATCAAACACAGTTACTTGTATCCCTCTTTGAAAGCATCTAAAGCTCCCGTACAGTCACCACTGGCGTCCAAAACATTTCCAATGTTAATCTTTGCCAATGCCTGCCCCTGAAATTACAATTTCTAGAAGATAAGATTCAAATGTCCTTTAGCCAGAGTTTCAAGTACAAGAGTTGCAGACAATAGCGACACCGATGCATCTAAAAATAACCAGCTTTCGTAGGACTGCTCCCACTGAATTAACCACTAACCATTAACTAAGAGACATGATAGATAAATTACCTCAAAACTACCAATTGACATAAAGGACTCCCATCCCTTTCTGTACCACTTGAGAGCTTTGCTGAATTTTCGAAGTTTCTGATACGATTCAGCAATGACTAAAAAGGAATCACTGAGCTTCTCCTTGTCACAAAGTTCATTTGCTATTCTCTTCTGCTTTTTTCCATAATGCCGAAACTAAGCCAGCGACGATAAAATAAACTGTTAATAACTCAACAAAGAAAGAAAACTGATATAAGCACATTCAATCATAATGCGATTCTTTTGGATTTTCATTCTCATCTTACACGCATATGTCCTAGCATGGTAGTTTCTTCCTTCTAGTTTCCATTCTACGGAAAGAAATTTATAAAAATATCTAGACTTCTATAATCAAATTATAACAGAAGTAAGTATCCTTGCAGCACAGGTTTTTATAGCATAGCGGGAAACCTACCTTGATCCATGCACATATAGCCCTCGATTTCTCTATAAGGCAATCAAGGGATGCATTCTGTTTCAATAAGGATTGCCTTTCATTTTCCATGCCTCTGGCCATTTCTGTTTTCCTCTCAAGCTTCTTTAAGTTCTGCTCTTCCTTTTTGAGTTCATCCATAACTTTCATAGCTTCCCTAACAGTTGCAATATTCTGATTTATTTGATCAACAAGCGCATCCTCATCTTCCAGTGTTTTCGCAAGCTCTAGTGCTTTCTGATAAGATAGGATGGCTTCATCATACTTTTGGTTTCTGTAGTGAAGTTCGCCAAGATTAATATAACCCTTAGCCTCCCCTTGGCGGTGCCCAATGCTCTTGCAGATAACGATATCCTTTTTTATATGTTCATGAGCTTTTTCCCACTTCCGCAGCTCCAAATAAACGTTTCCTAGGTTATGATGCAGCCTACTACGAGTATCATCATTCGCAACGACTTCTTCTTCGTCACATATCTTTAATCCCATGTTAAGAATTTTCTCTGCTTCCTCCAAGTTATCGAGATCAATATCAAGCATTCCAAGATTGTTATGGGCATCTATGTACTCTTTTACGAAAGAAACTTTGTCAGAGGGTGGACTCTCCTTGATAGTCTGAGCTAGTTTCATGGCAGATTTGAAATACTTTTTAGCATTCCGGACAGAAAGATGATCGTCATCAGACCTCAAAAACATTTCATGGTAAGTTCGTCCAAGCTGAGTACAAGCTCTTTGTTGTTCAATGAGATCATCTTCATTCTTGGCTAGCTCCACATGTTTTTTCTGCAAATACAACTGAATCGTCAGGAAAAAAGGAACAAAGTAGGACACATGGATTTGGATCTATTTGAGAAACTTCCTAGAAAGAAACATCAAACAAGTGAAAGAAAACAGATTGACGCACTCAAAGGAGGTACGACATGATTGAATTTGGTGTCATCAGTTAGAGGCACAAGCCAAGTCCACACACACCCAAATTTTGCAAAACTTTCCAACAAATTGAGTGGACTATCGTTCCATTATGAAGTCCAACTCAGTTCCTATGACTCAGTATTCCATCAGTCGCCTTCTATTTCTTCGTCAACTACAGCACTTGCTCTTGCTGTCTCTCTTTCGCCTAATAGACATAAATCCATCTCTCTGCCTCTCACAGATTCCTACCTACACATCCACCCCCCGCCCCCTCAATCTTAAACCATTATCTTGAGGACGAAAAAAAAAAACGTAACAAGAAGATCGACATTTTTTGTCCTCCTCTAATCTCTTGATCGCACCTGATAAGTCAGGGCATCTTCGTACTGATGCAGACGCAAGTACACTTCACCCAGCGACTGGCACGTAGCAAGAAGCTGCTTCTCGTTCAAGTATCTGATAGAGACTTCGTAGTCCTTTCGCAGCCAGTTGAGAGCCTCCACGTACTCCCCGCGGTTCTTCAGTATGTCACCGATGAGGTTCGCCCAACGCGCCTCCTCCTGGTGGTTCCCCTCCTCCACCGCCACCGCGTATGACCTCTTAGCATCCGCAAGCTTCTGGTGGTTTTCGTCTTTCCGACGCATTCTCTCCTTCCTTCTTTTTAGGTTTTTGGTCGGTGATTTGGGGGAAGAAGATACTCTGTTTTGAAGATAGCAGGGTTCCGAAAGTCTCTTGCGGGCAAAAAGACGTAATTTCCCGCCAGTTTTATTCACAATTTTGGATCCATTGGCAACTTGGCCTTTGAAAATGTTGGGCTCAGTTGATAAGATTAAACGGGCCTATATTTGAAGTCCAATAATAAAATGAAGAACAAGGATTGGGAAAGAGTTCTTTTCAAAACAAAAAAAGGATTGGGAAAGTTCTATACACAAATCATACTCGGTCAAGCGCCTCAATAGGCCCATAGGAAAACAAATGTTGGCCGCACTCAACTCATGTAGGCTCAAAAAACAAAGCAGACCGATGACTTAAGGTCATAACCATAAGTTTTATACTATGCTCATTGCGAAATGGACTTTCTACACATAAAAAGTATTATAAACAAATAAGTATGGGCTAGCATAACGAATAAGTATGATGCCCATTAGGAAGGTTGGATCTATAATTATTTTATTTGCTATTTTTTCATTGGTTAAATGTTGAAATTCTCGGCCTATAAATACCTCTCATTGGCCATTTGAACTTGTACAATTTTTTTTATTGATATGTACGTTGGGTTCATTATATAATATATAAATATTTTATAACGCGTTATCAGCACGAGACTCAACCGACAACGCCGATCCCCGCCGACGACGCTAATTCTGCCGAGGATTTACGGGCATAATTAAGGTATAATATTTTATTTCACCAATATTATACAAATTTGAAGTATATATACAATATACAACAAAATGCCATAGTCCCGACTGGTTTCGTGGAATACCGTCAAAATCTAATTGATGGGAGGTCCAAATTTCGAATCGCCGGTGGCATATTAATTTTTTTTATCCGACTAGCTTAGATCGGTTTGTCCGACTAGCTTGGTTCGATTTATACCGCCTATCATGTGATGGTTTCTACCACCTGATATGTGCCGGTTTATACCGCCTTTATATTCGAAATAATTGGCTATACCGACTATATTTTTCGAATATTATTTTTATTAAGATTAGTTATGCAGGTAATATTTTGTTATATTATGATTTTTGAAATGCTTTTTGTATTTTAGAGTAATATGACGAATTTGACGAGCCTTGAGTTTGTTGCACTCGATATCACTGGCCGAAATCATCTATCTTGGGCACTAGATGCCGAAATTCATTTGAATGCAAAAGGTCTAGGTGATACCATTAAACCGACCAATACGATATCCGAGCAGGACAAGGCGAGGGCAATGATTTTTCTTCGCCACCACATTCATGAAAGTCTCAAAATTGAGTACTTAACAGTGAAAGACCAGAAAGACTTGTGGAAAAACTTGGAAGATCGATATAACCACTTAAAAACTGTTATTCTCCCAAATGCAAGGTATGAATGGGTGAATTTACGGTTGCAAGGTTTTAAATCGGTAAGCGAGTATAATTCTGATGTTTATAGAATTACTTCTACACTGAAATTATGTGGAGAAACTATTACCGATGCAATTATGTTGGAGAAAATGTTCATCACATTTCATCCGTCAAATGTTATTCTACAACAGCAATATCGAGAGAGAAACTTTGAAAAGTACTCAGATCTTATTTAGTGCTTACTATTGGCTGAGCAAAACAATGAGTTGCTGATGAAGAATCATGAATCCCGACCGACTGGTACTGCTGCACTCCCTGAAGCAAATGCAGTCAATATTAATAATGATAATAGTCGAGGTAATGGCCGTGCACGTGGTCATGGTGGACATCGCGGTCGTGGACGTGGACGTGGCCAAGGTCGTGGTGGCCGAAGTTGTCATGTAGTGGTTATCAATATTTCCGTGGTGGTTATCATAAATATCCTGGTGGTCATCAAAAATCTTTCCCAGAAGAAGAAAGTTTATGACAGTAAAAATGAAAGGAAGCAAACTGAACAAAAAGGGAATGATGAAAAATGTTATCGATGCGGTGGTCCGGGCCATTGGTCCCGCACTTGCCGTACGCCCCAATACCTTGTTGAGCTGCATCAAGAATCAATGGGCAAAAGGAAGAAAGATGAAACAAACTTTGTTCAGGGTACAATTGCTTGAACTTCTGGTGTTAATGAAGGTGTTAATTTCGATGCCGACGATTTTCTGCTCCTCAATGAAGAAATTTAACTTGCTATCATTTTATTAAATGCTTTATTATTATGTGCTTTGGTGTGCATCGTTTGAAAGTTGTCGTTATGTTTCCTATGATTTGGATGATATTCTTGTGTTTGCTATGTATCGTTTGTTTTCAATAACATCGTAATGTTTGCTACGATTATTATTTGGATGCTATTCATGTGTTTGCTATGTATCGTTTGTTTTCAATAATATGTATTAGTGATAATTATATGTTTGTATATAAAGGATTTTATATGATGGACACGAGCATGTGAAATGAAGAATTATGTCTTGCGGGCTGTGCAACGACTAATACATTCTGAAAAATAAGAAATATTTCGAGCATCTTGATATGAAAGAAATCAGTGTGATTACTATATCGGGTAGCACAAATATAATTGAAGGCTCCGGAAGAGCTAATATATTATTGCCCAGAGGAACAAGACTGATTATTGAAAATGCTTTATATTCCCCTACGTCTCAAAGAAATTTATTAAGCTTTAAAGCGATTCGAAATAACGGATATCATGTTAAGACTGCACAAAAGGGAGATATTGAATATTTGCACATTACAAAAGTGATTTCGAATGAAAAAAGAATCATAGAAATATTGCCGTCTTTTGACTCTGAGCTATGCTACACATATCTTAGAACAATTGAATCATATGCTATCAAAAAGTTTACCAATAACAGTACATTTAATGTTTGGCATGACCGGTTGGGCCATCCCGGTACGATTATGATGCGAAAAATAATTGAAAATTCACGCGGACATTTATTGAGGAACCCGAAGATTCTTCAATCTAAAGAATTAGCATGTATTGCTTGCTCTAAAGGGAAGTTAATTATTCGGTCATCACAAATGAAAGTAAAAACTGAATCTATTGCATTTTTGGAGCGTATACATGGCGATATTTGTGGACCGATACATCCATCATGTGGACCATTTAAGTATTTCATGGTATTAATAGACGCATCAAGTAAATGGTCCCATGTTTGTTTATTATCTACGAGAAACTTGGCATTTGCGAGATTACTTGCTCAGATGATTAGATTAAAAGCACATTTTCCAGATTATCCAATATAGAAAATATGCATTAATAATGTTGGTGAATTTACTTCCAAAGCATTTAATGATTACTGTATGTCTATCGGTATCGATGTCGAGCATCCTGTGCCCCATGTCCATGCACAAAATGGTCTTGCAGAATCATTGATTAAATGCCTGCAACTAATTGCAAGGCCATTGTTGATGAAGTCGAAACTTCCATCATCCTGTTGGGGATATGCTATATTACATGCAGCAGCACTAATCCGTATCAGGCCAACAAGTAATCACGGTATCTCCCTGTTACAAATGGTTTATGGTCAGGAACCAGATATTTCTCATCTAAGAATTTTTGGATGTGCAGTATATGTTCCAATTGCACCACCACAACACACAAAGATGGGACCTGAAAGGGGGTTAGGAATATATGTCGGATTTGAATCTCCATCAATTCACGGCCAGGTTTGCCGACTGTCACTTCGACGGAACAAATTTTCCGATATTAGGGGGAGAAAAGAAACAGTTGGAAAGAAATATTAGTTAGAATGAATTATGGCTAAATTATTATGATCCTCGAACAAAAGAATGTGAACTAGAAGTTCAAAAGATAACTAATTTACAAAGTTCAGCGAACCAACTGCCAGACAGTTTTGCTGACCCAAAAGAATGACAAAGTCACATATTCCAGCTGTTAATGCTCCTGCTAAAAATGATGTCCTGCAGAACAAACAGATAATATGATTGAGCTTAAACCACAATTGAAGCGTGGTAGGCCCTCTGGTTCCAAGGATAAAAATAATCGAAAAAGAAAAGGAGCAAATAATAAGAATGGTCCAATCGAGGATTTATCGATTAGAGAAGAGTCGATGGGCATAAATGATGATAAGAATGAAAATCAGGAACCTGAACAAATGGAAAATAATGCCTAGAATGGAATAAGATGGAACCGAGATAAAGTCAACGTTGACGATAAATTCTCATTTAACGTAGCGCTACATGAAATGAATGAGATTATTGAGAATGAGGATCATGAACCAAGTTATGTAAAAGAATACAAACAAAGAAATAATTGGCCAAAATGGAAAGATGCAATCGATTATGAATTAAAATCACTTGAGAGACGAAAAGTTTTCGGACCTGTGGTCCGTATACCAGAGAATATAAAGCCGGTTGAATATAAATAGGTTACTATCAGAAAGAGAAACGAAAAGGGTGAAATTGTGAGATACAAAGCCCGTCTTGTTGCACAAGATTTTTCGCAAAGACCTGGTATTGATTATGAGGAGACATATTCTCCTGTGGTGGATGCAACAACTTTTCGTTATATAATAAGTCTGGCAACACGTGAAAAACTCGATATGCGTCTAATGGATGTTGTCACTGCCTATTTATATGGCCCACTTGATAGTGACATTTATATGAAGCTTCCTGAGGGATTTCAGTTGCCTGAAAATTCAGAGCCCCGTGATGAGTACTCAATTAAACTGAACAAATCATTTTATGGATTAAAGCAATCTGGGCGTATGTGGTATAATCGTCTAAGTGAATATTTATTGAAAGTGGGATACACAAATATCAAATTTGCCCTTGTATATTTATGAGAAGATGTCGAAATGATTTTGTCATCATAGCAGTATATGTTGATGATATCAATATAATTGGAACTCGTGAAGAGTTGTCAAAGGCCGTTAATTGTTTGAAAAAGGAGTTTGAAATGAAATGTCTCGGAAAGACGAAATTTTGTCTCGGCCTGCAGATTGAATATTTGAAGAATGGAATATTTGTATGTCAAGAAACATATACGAAAAAGGTATTGAAAAGTTTTTATATGGATAAAGCTCATCTGTTGGATACTCCGATGATTGTTCGATCTCTAGATGTGAATAAAGATCCATTCAGACCTCGAGAAAATGATGAAGAATTGCTTGGTCCCGAAGTACCATATCTTAGTGCCATAGGAGCACTAATGTATCTTACAAGTCATACGCGACCTGATATAGCGTTCGCTGTAATTTATTGGCGAGATATAGTTCGTCACCAAACTCGTAGACATTGGAACGGTGTTAAACGAATTTTTCGATACCTTAATGGAACAACTGATTTGGGATTACTCTATTCAAATGAGACCAGGTCAGATCTAATCGGATATGCAGATGCTGGTTTTCTATCCGACCCACATAATGCTCGATCGCAAACGGTTATCTATTTATATATAGTGGAACTGCTATTTCTTGGCCATGTCAAACAAAGTTACCGCCACTTCATCTAATCATGCGGAAATTTTAGCAATTCACGAAGCTAGAAGAGAATGCGTTTGGTTACGATTGATAATCCAGCATATACGACAAACTTGCGGGTTATTATCGAAAAAGTTACCTACAACAATCTTATATGAAGACAATGCTGCATGTATTGCTCAGTTAAAGGAAGGTTACATCAAAGGCGATGGAACCAAACATATATCACCTAAATTCTTCTATACGCACGACCTTCAGAAGACCGGCGAAATTGACGTACAATAAGTTCGATCAAGTGACAACCTCGCGGACCTATTCACGAAAGCGCTACCTCCAAGATTATTCAGAAAACTTGTAGCTTTAATTGGACTCCGAAGGCTCAAAGATCTTGTGTAATGTTTACATCAGGGGGAGATAACATACGCTGCACTCTTTTTTCCTTCATTAGATTTTTATCCCACTGGGTTTTTCCTAATAAGGTTATAACGAGGCAGCTATATAATTAGATGAAAATATTTTGTAATGGGCATCCAAGGGGGAGTATTATAAACAAATAAGTATGGGGCACCATAACAAATAAGTATGGATGCCCATTAGGAAGGTTGGATCTACAATTATTTTATTTGCTATTTTTTCATTGGTTGAATGTTGAAATTCTTGGCCTATAAATACCTCTCATTGGCCATTTGAGCTTGTATAATTTTTTTTATTGATATGTACGTTGGGTTTATTATATAATATATAAATATTTTATGACAAAAAGCATTATCCCAAAGCCTTGGCGGGGAATTTTCAATATTCAAACTTCAAGAAATGGGCGCAAAATGTCACCTGCATGTGCGGATCAGCCTCGCTATTGCGGGGAGGTTTTACATTGCTTAAGCAACTTGTCTTTCATTTCACTATAAGCTTGGAGCTCCTCTAGTGCCTCGATTATAGACTTGGACACACTAGTTGGAGAAGCGGATTCTTCATTAGATGAACAATTCTCAAGGTTTTGAGAACCCTGAGAAATCTCTAGAGAGGTGGTGAAGGGGTGGAGCTTTCTTTAGCATGTGGACGAGGGCACTAACTGCAGCGTCTTGTGATTTCTTATTCGCTCCAACGACACCACTAGGGTCACGAGGGCTGGCATGACTCCCACAACGATTGAGAGAGCTGTGCAGGGTAACATGACATAATAGGCGCATGAGCTTGATTTCTAAAGCATATGGTGATGAATTCACCAACATTCAAAATCATGAACAGTGCTTTAGAAAGCAGCGAAATTTTTTCCAACATATGGATGTGTGATTACCTGGAACCTGGATTCATCATGTCTTCGTCACCCACAACAGATGGTCCGGAAAATTCGGAATCACCGTAGTCATCCTGAAAAGATAACCTGCCTGAGCTTCCACAGAACGACCTCGATGGGGAGCTGCTTGATGGTTTCAGACAAGTAATCTCACCTGATCCATCCTTGTTTCCCGATGCAACAGACAACAGAAAACTTAAAATCCCGAGATTTGTAGGAGATCACAACCACATGGTAGAGCAACGCATACCTTGGCACCGTTGAGATGGTAGGATGAAATCCTGCATCTTTGTTGGAGACAGAAAATCGACTACCTCTAATTGGTGGTGAAGGAAAAACCATCCGATGGCTGGGCAGAGCAGGGGATGGGGAAGATGCTGAAAATGGAGAGGCCAGCCAATTCTCATCATAACTAGGATTTTTAAATCAGCTTCAGATGATTCATATTTCAACTGTTGAGGTAAGGAAACTGGCGGACGGTGGTGACGCTACTTGGATATCGAGGCATTAGGCTCAGAATATGTGGGCGAAGGTGAAGGGTTCAAAGAAAGTGGAGATGTTCTGTCTAAGTCATTACTCCAACTATGACGCCTGTCTGAAGCTGTAGATCTTCGCGATACGGGACCAGACGTGATCCTTTTAAGTGGTTCTGCCAAAGGACTCCCAACATATTCTGTTATAAACTAAGGTGAAATTGGGGTTGACGGCTCAGAATTCATATCCAAGGCATAAGTGTGATACGATACAGACAGGCAAAGCCTGCCACATGAAGTTTCCACTGGGGTGAACTCAAACTGCTGCATATCAGTCTCTTCTCTGTGAATGAACGGCTCCACAAAGGACGAAATGCGGTGACCAAGATTATACAACATAAATTGCACCGATCCTATGAGATCGCAGAACAACTTATAAGCAGGCAAGAGCCTAATCGGTGCATACAAAGACCTCAACAATAGCATGGACTTCTTGTAGAGTGTATGTGAGCTTGTAGTGCCTGATCTCCTACTGCTTTTTGAACAACCACCACTCCCATTGCTCTCTTGACTCTTATATTGTATGACCCATAATGATCTTTTAGCTTTTCGCTACAAAACCACCTTCATCAAAGTTTGAACTACAACTCAGCTCTTTTCCCGATGAATTCCTATGTTAGGGGAGACACGCAAGGGGTCCCAATCAATTGGCCTTTGCACCAAAAGAATATCTGATTATCGAAGGTTCAATGGTAATCTGTCTCCAAAAATCTACGTTTTCCAATGCAACAGGGCAGTCCCTAAGAGCTAAATTGAACCACTTATCCCTCGGGGGACAGCTAGAGGAAGACGAGGATGATGATGATGGTGATGGAGAGAATAAAAATTGGTCGCCGCTGTAATTACGAGAGGAAGCATAAGGGCAGCGAGACTCCAAAATTATGTGGAGGCTTTTCGCGAAGAATTCAGTGATAATCTGCTCCATTTTGCGGGTTCTGACTGGGGTTTCCCGCGATAAGAAGCCATGGATTTATCACAAGACAACGCAAATACTTCTCAAACCCAACAAAAGACGGACCCCAAACTGCGCACTTGATTATCTCCAACCGAACACCCAAAACTCAAAATTTGAGGTAAATTTATTCCAACCGAACACCAAAACTAAACCCAAAATGAGTTTGTCACACTCTCTCTCCTCATTTGGACGCATGTTTGCGTCTGTGGCAGTTAGTATGCGGTTTTGATATTTTTAATTTGCATTCAAGTACTTATTTTCTTATCTCTCATACTTTGTGTTAGAATAAGCTGACGAAGGACAGTGCTTTTCCTTTTTATCTCCTAAGAGCATCCCCAACCGAACACCAAAACTCAAAATTTGAAGTAAATTTACTCCAACCGTACACCAAAACTAAACCCAAATTGCGTTTGGTACACTCTCTCTCCTCATTTGTACGCATGTTTGAGTCTGTGGCAGTTAGTATGTGATTTTGATATTTTTAATTTGCATTCAAGTACTTATTTTCTTATCTCTCATACTTTGTGTTAGAAAAAGCAGACGAATGATAGTGCTTTTCCTTTTTATCTCCTAAGCATGTAAAACGCTTAAAAACATTATCATTGAGATAAAATAATTTTTCCTAGTTAATAAATGATGTGATTTGGATAGGTTGGCCTGCCATGTGACGGGAAAGTGTCACATTTCTCGTCTCTTTTCTTACACAGAAATCTTCTTCACCATACATTTCTCTTTCTATAAATATATTTTTATTACTAACCTTATTAATTTTCTGTGAATAAATCTAAAATAATATTTATAGTCTGATTTGTAAAGTTGTAAAATACTTGGGTAGTATTATTGGTGTGAAACTGAATATTATAAAATAGTATATTGAGTTTGGAAATGAGTTGATCGGTTGGAGAAGAATTGCTGCATTTTGAGTTTGAGAATGAGTTTGAGTTTGAGAATGCGTTTCTGGTTGGAGATGGTCTAAGAAGGCGAATTCAAATCAACATATATAAGACTACGCAGATTATGAACTGATAAATTAGAACACAACATGATAGACCACCCATCAAAAAGATGATCAAGTAGAACTGCATAGACGGACTACTGATTCAGTGATCATGTAAGCTTACAAAGTCTTGGCTTGGGCAGCTGCTGTCCTGTGGATTGCACGGTGATGGTTGACTGACTAACACTTCCTTTTTTTTATTAATTAATTAATTGTTTTTTTTTCCTTCCCTTTTTTCGTATTTTAAAATTGGGCCTATATTAATAATTGGGCCAATATGTCAAGCCACAGAAAACTCGAAAATTAGGCCCAACTAAGTGCACCTGCCACACCTGATCCAACCCTCCTCTAGAGGGGAAAAAAGAGGGAAACTCGAAAGTTACCCGCGTGATCCCCAATAATAAATTTTATTTTCATTGTTATTTTTTTGGCTTTCTTCACCGTCAACTGTTGAAAAAATCTGTATGTATTTATTAGACCCTCATTAATAATTCATTAGTATTTTATGTGATTAATCCTTTTTTTATAAATAAATTGCGTGAATATGCCTTAATGGATAAATCATTAATTACTCCACAAACCTCTCTGGTGACTTGTGTGTTCTGATTCTTTGACTTCTTGATCGGTTCAAATCGCCACAACTGATCAGAAAAGCCTATATTTCTGTCTGTGTTTTTTTTTCGTTTTTGTGCGGTTGTTGAGAATAAGGGTTGAGTTCGATTTTCAGGTGATCGTAAGTTTTTCTGGGTGATTGTACTAAAGGAACATGAAAAAGATGGGCAATCGTCGACCGAACACGAGAAGCAAGAATAAGAGGGATAGACCTGAGGACAATGCAGATGTGACCTCTGAAATTTTCATGTTGGTTTCTGTTTCCTTTTGTGTGTAAAAATTATTCTTTTGCTGGTGAATTGTCATCGTTTTGATGCTCGTTTGACTTGAGTAATGTGATAGCGGTAGGGGATTAAGGAAGCATTATGAGTTTCTTCTTCGTATCTGCGACTGCTAATAGGTTCATCTTTTTTCACGATGTTTATTGTATTGAATTCCTTATTGGCATTTCTATTTGTTCATGCGCTGCATCTAAGAATTCTTCTTGTTTATCATGGCTTCTTCCTACTGAACTTTGGTGAATATGTGTTTTTTTTTTGTATCTTTTCCTCAAAAATGTTGGCTTGTGGGATGCAGGAAAATTCTGGCAAATGAAGCCGTGACCGATGAGGATATAAATCAGCTTTACATGTTATGGAAACCTGTTTGTCAAGGATGTAGAGTGAACACTAAGGACAATCCTAATTGCTTTTGCGGGTTGATCCCTGCCCCAAACGGAAGTCGAAAATCCGGGCTGTGGCAGAAAACTTCAGAAATCGTACAATCGCTTGGCCCCGACCCGTCGCGTGACTTGCGCGTTTCCTCCGATACGCCAGCAGGCCTCACGAATCTTGGAGCAACTTGCTATGCAAACAGCATACTGCAGTGTCTGTACATGAATAAGGCATTTAGGGAAGGTGTTTTCATGGTTGAACCTGACGTTTTGGAAAAAGAGCCTGTCTTGAATAACCTTGCAAGACTCTTTGCTCAGCTGCATTCTAGTAAGATGGCAACTGTGGATTCAGCACCATTTATCCAGACATTGGAGCTAGATAATGGAATTCAGCAGGACAGCCATGAGTTCCTAACTTTGCTATTTTCCTTGCTCGAGCAATGTTTGAGTCGATCTAAACTTTCCAAGGCCAGAACAGTTGTACAGGACCTTTTCCGTGGAGGTGTTTCACATGTGACCAGGCAAGCTTTTTTGAATTGTATTCCTTAGTGCATGTGTTTACATGATGATACCCCCTTCAATACTTTATTTATATCTTTAAATGTTATAGGTGCTTAAAATGTGGAAATGAGTCTGAAGCTTCATCAAAAATTGAAGATTTCTATGGCTTGGAGTTAAATGTGAAAGGCTTGAAGAGTCTAGATAGTAGTCTGGATGATTACCTCAGCATAGAGGAACTTAAAGGAGATAATCAGTACTATTGTGATGCGTGTGCTTCACGAGCTGATGCTGCTCGTAGCATTAAATTGCGGTCACTGCCTCGTGTCCTAAATTTGCAGCTCAAGCGTTATGTGTTCCTTCCAAATGTAATTGGTTTAGTTTTCGAGGCAACATCTCATAGTCACCATCCTGCATATTTTTAGCTTAACTTCATAACATTTTTATGTTTTGTAAAATTCTCGCCTTTTATCTTATTTTCTGTGCAAAGACTTTTCTCGTTTTATGTTTCTGTGTTGTTTTGCTTTTTGCAGACAACTACAAAGAAAAAGATCACCTCAGCATTTTGTTTCCCTGCCGAACTTAACCTGGCAAGAAGATTATCTGATACATCTGATGTCGAGTTCATGTATGACTTGGCTGCCGTCTTGGTTCACAAGGGTTCTGCTGTAAACAGTGGCCACTATACAGCACATATTAGGGATAACAACAGTGGTGATTGGTGGGAATTTGACGATGAACAAGTGTCAAATTTGGGCAAACAACCATTTGGTGCTGCTTCCAATTGTGCTGCCGTGCCATCAAAATCTGATCCAGTTACCTCCTCTTCTGCAACAGAAGTTGGCAGTGGTGTACATGGGACCTGCGCCGAGGCCAAGCATATGAAGGGGCCAAATTCAAATGTATCCGATCCAACACAGATGTATTCATCAACTGATGCATATATGCTGATGTATGTCTGTAGGCCTTCAAAGGCCGACAGTGAAGGAGCCATTTCTGACTATAGCGAACAAAGGATGGAGATAGATGGGTCTGCAGTTTCATCAGAAACTGATATTCCTCTTCCCTCCCATCTCTTAAAATACGTAGATGTATTGAATTCACAATATATTGATTCTTGTGAACAATACAAGTCAAAGAAGGAACAGGAATTAAGTTGCATAACGAGTCGGCGACAGGAGGTTCGTTCGATCCTTTCCGAAGCTGCAGTGTTATCTGATGAGAGACCGTACTACTGGATTTCGGGTGAATGGCTTCGCCAGTGGGCAGACAACATCGATCCACCGTAAGTGACGCATTATAAACTCTATGCTTCTTCTACGCCCCAAACAACTTAGTAAGCATATATAGCTTTTCCATTAAAACCGGGTCATCAAGAGATATGCAGATTAAAAAGTGATTTTGCAGGACTATTGACAATACATCTATACAGTGCTTGCATGGCAAGGTGCCTATTACAAAGATTAACTCCATGAAGAGGGTGTCAGCTGAAGCTTGGGCTATGCTCCTTTCCAAGGTACCATATTATTATGCTTCTTCTGTCTTGTGACATTGGGTGACCTGATTTTAAATATTCAACAGTCATGTACATGTCTGTTGTATTGACGTGAATTGGTTCTTTTCTTTTGACAAGTATGGTGGGGGGCCAACACTGACAAATGGTGACTACTGTGTTGATTGCATCGTTGAAGCAAGTCGCAAGACGGTGCGTGCAAATAGCTATAGGGATAAGAGGTCAATGATGAAAGAACTTGCAGAAGCAGCACTTTCTGGGGAGCCTTCGGATGGCAAGCTGTACTATGTATCGAAGTCATGGTATGCCACACTTATGTCTTATATGGGTTATGGGTGAATTGCAAATCTTTTATGAGGGGGGTTGCTGAATAATCGACTCATATCTATCTGGCATTATGATGTTACTAAACAAACTATTGTTTCAGTTTGGTCTGTAATTAAACGGATCTGAGATAATTGTTGTAATCCGTATATTATGACCTGCTATTTTTCTCGTTGTAGGATAATGCATTGGGTACGCAGGAAAAACATAGACGTTCCGTCGGATGCTGATTCTGGACCTACTGCTTCTATTAGATGTCCACATGGCAACCTTATGCCTGAGCTAGCTCCTGGAGCTAAGCGAGTGGTGGTGCCTGAAGATCTTTGGGATTTTATACGTGAAACAGCTATGTCAGTGAAGCCTGATGACCCTTTAGGCTGTTCAACCTTCTCTTCAGATTCGGAACCATGTCCTTCATGCAACATTGAACTTAGAGAAGCTGCTGTTTCAGAGGACTATTTAAGGTTGCTGAAGAATCTATTTATTTAGGATTCTTTTTTTTTTTTTCATGTGTATTAATGGGGTTGGGTGTTTCTGAGAGAATCACAATGAGGACTGTTTAAGGTTGTTTGAAGTTTATTTTGAGATTTATCTTTTTTTAATGTGGATTAATTGGGTGTGATTCCTGCAGAGAATT
Organism: Craterostigma plantagineum; assembly: GCA_027422505.1. Lineage (NCBI taxonomy): Eukaryota > Viridiplantae > Streptophyta > Magnoliopsida > Lamiales > Linderniaceae > Craterostigma > Craterostigma plantagineum. The sequence goes on along the minus strand of JAPQWV010000003.1, from coordinate 23,790,143 downwards.
CAAATCGAAGCAACGACAGAATCATGAAAAGTTAGCATTGGGTAAAAGCGTAGCTCTTTGTCAGGATGCCAAACACTACTTGTTACCATCATCTTGGTTGTTGAAATGGAGAACCTATGTAACTGCCACTGGGAAGAATGCCTCTTCAATGGAAATTGATCCTCTGAATACTGTTATTAGTGGGCTACTTTGCAAGAAGGTTAACATACGATCTTTTGTTTTCTAGTTGTTGTCCTACTATAGTTTTATTGACTAGTTAGAACGTCCTGTCACCCCTTGTTTTATGACGGATGAGTTTTTGTTGGCCTTGAGTAAGAGAAACATCGGAGGTCGTCCAAATCGGTCAAGTAACAATGTTTTTATCAACTTGTGATTTCTTTGGTTTCGAAATAATGTTGAATTTGGAAGATGGAATCATCGACCATTTTGTTTCTGGGCTTATCATCAACTTAGGATGATCTTTATGCTTTTTGTTTCCTAACCCTCTCTGTTTTTATCAGCATGGCAAACTTCTGAAGAGGCCTCCTCAACTTACCTGGAAACGCGAACTTATTTTCCAAAAGCCAGCTGATGTAAGTTTCCTCTGATTTTCTTGGGTGACTTGGAGTTGCTTGAGCTGCTTTCAGTATTGCTAACTTGACATAGCTATATCTTGCTAAATATTGTGTTTCCAAAGCTTTTTATCAAGCAATTTGCCTTCTATAATTCTCTGTTTTTCATCTTTTCTAAGGCTGATGGACTGACACTTATTACTGAGGATGACTGGAGCTTATTCTGCGTAGATTGGGGTCATACAGAGGCTGAATGTGTTATTGCTAGAATCGACATCGAGAATGCTGCAGCGGATGATATCATAAATTCAGATATTTCGGTTTCTGACGATCATACGAACATGAGTGGGGGAATTAATATGACGCTAACAAGAACACCTATCATTAGGACGTTTCCTGAGGTAATATTTGATTCACTTCCATGCCGGTCTGTCTGTCTTGTATGTACCCCGTAGGTTAAGTTTCACTTTTTACCTGGCTGGTCATATTTACTCCTTTAAATTTCATTTTACATGCTTAGTTTGGCATATTCTTTATATTGATAAATTGTGTAGCATGTTTATTTGTACTCAAGATTCATATTCATACTATATAGGTTTGTGAAGAATGCATTGGTGAGAGGGAAAGTTCGGAATTGATAACAAAACTTAACTACACCAATGAGGATGTATGCGTTTGTCTGATTCGTGGAAAGGAACCTCCCAAGTCAATTTTAGAGGCATCAAACCTTTCAGATCCATGTCGCCGATCTTCCAAGCGGTCAAGAAAGGCGACTTATGGGAACTCTGTCAATTTGAAAGTCTCTGGGACTACATCTGTCTACCAGCTAAAGATGATGATATGGGAGTCGTTTGGTGTATGTTATTTATTTACTTTCATTTACAAAATTGTATCTACCAAATTTCCTCATTCTCTAACTTCCATGGTTATTTATGACTCAGGTTGTCAAGGAAAACCAGATACTCCACAAAGGTTCCAAAGTGATAGCTGATGAGACTGCTTGTCTTGCTGATGCTAATATCTTTCCTGGAGATGTCCTTTGGGTGACTGATTCTAAGATACATGAAAACCGTGACATTGCTGGTAACAATTTCATATAGAGGATTTTGTGGCTTGGCTGCCAAATACTTGGTTCTGATTGATACATAACCACCATTGTAATATACGGTTGCAGATGAACTTTCAATGTCAAATGTAGATGAGCGGAAGGTTGAAGAAGGTTTCCGTGGAACACTTCTTACATCAAGTTACCCATTTCAGGAAGTCTCTGAAGCATGCTCAAACTGACAAAGATATTGTCTTTAGCTAAAATCACGGTGAGACTCCGACAGTTTGCTTTAAGATTTTTGCTCATCCACTTATCTTAGGTCTTCACATCTCTTGACTCTGTTTCGCTTTTGATAGCAGGAGATTCTGAGTAGGCTTTTTTTGGTGCTGCATTTTCTTATGCTTCGGTGTAATGTGTATTATTAAGTTGGCCTGTTAGTGTTGATATGGTTGTGTAAAAGATTACTTGTAACATCATGGCTCGTAATCTGTTGATATCATCATCTACGGCTATTAAACTAATGTTCCCTCTATGTGGGACAGATTTTGTATATGGTTTTGGACATGTATTAGTTGGCCAGATTTTCTTACTTTGGCTCTTCTCCCCGCCCCGTCCTTTCCAATGAAAAACATACCCAGGAGGCCAGGAGTGTTCATTCCACCCAACATCCCATCTAAGTACAATTAAAACTAGAGAATACTTTACTACATGCCATACCCAGGAGTAGGGGTGTTCGTTGTTTGGTATACCGACCGAACAAACAGAAATACCGAAATTTCAGTACAAAACCGAACCGAAGAAGGAAAATTCGGTTCAGTATTCGGCTCTTAAAAAAAAATTCGAAAATTCTGTTCGGTATAGATTTTGAATTTCGGTAAATTCGGTATACCGGATTACCGAAATTTTAAATTTAAAATATATTTTATTATATTAATATTGAAAATAAAATTATAATTATATTAACGGACATCTACACATAAATACCTAACTGAATAAACTTTTTACATATAGGTACCCATGTCAGAAAATTTTACAGATAGGTACTCGATTTAATTTTTACCAGTTTCTTCAGTCATGTCGTATCTTCCTGTGTGTGTATGGCGTACCATAACATGTTGATATAGGGTAACTAAATGTTCGTACGGCGTACCTATGTTTTAAATAGGGCGTATCTAAATGTATTAATCCGGCGTACCATTTTCTATTATATAGGGTACCCAAATGTGTTGATACAGGGTACCCGAATGTGTTGTATGGTGTACCTGCGGCGGATCAGGTACCTATCTGCAAAAAAATTATTCTGTTACGTACCTACATATAAAAATATCCCGACAGGGTACTAAATTACAAGTATTTTTACAGAGGGGGTATTTACACATAAATACCCCTTATATTAATATACGTATTAATTTAATTGTTACCGAATTTTTTGTTATTATTATTTAAATTTCGGTCCGAATTTACCGAAAAAAATTCGGTAAATACCGAGTACCGAACCGAAATTCGGTTCGGTATTCGGTATCTAAAAGGGGTGTACCGAAATTTCGGTTCGGTTTGGTATGTACCAAACGAACACCCCTACCCAGGAGTGTTCATTCCACCCAACATCCCATCTTAAGTACAATTAAAACTAGAGAACTACATGCCCGCGAGTTGTATCGATGGTTATTTAGGTAAAGGTGAAATTTTTATTTCCAGGTATTATGAATACTACATCAATGTTGATGTTTTAATGATTTGAATCCGGGAAAGAGTGAAAAGTGTCTGAAAAAACCATCATTAAATAGAAACATAATAATCTTACAATAACCCCAAGCCACGGACAGGAGGATCACTCGCGGTAGTAGTATTAAAATTTTGCAACGAGAAAGATAAGTAGTAGCTCACAAACAGTAGAAAAAATTTAAAACAGATTCAAACGTAGGTGTCGATCAATGATTTTCTCATCTCATCGACAAGAGCACTGGGTTGCGCTTCTCTCAGCTTGAACACACTCTCAATGACGGACAACTCTGTAGCAGTAGTGTCCGATCCACAAAAAGCTGTCCAATCATTAACTACCAACCCAGCTGCAATCACTTCACTACCACGATTCACAGTGCCGGCCACTAAAGGGACTTGAAGGAGAGTGGATAGTTCGTCTAAATCCTCAATGGAAGTGTGAGGATGGACCTTCATGATATATCCGATAATAAGTTAGAGATGCAATGCAACCGAGCCTATAACTATGGATTTTTTTATAATTTTCAGCATCTCATACTTGTAGATCTTGAAATCGATGAAAGGAAACAACCAAAAGTCTTACCAATCCACCTCTGTTGGAAAAGGAGCAGAAACTTCCCACTAGTATATTCCCCGCAACAGTCTGCCTAAAAACTTCTACACCGAGAACATCAGCAATTATCTCCTCGGTATCCTGGCAAATAACATATTGAAAATCAACTGATAGCTTTGAGGGTATCACTGTTTCCTGAGGTTTGATCACAGATCAGTAGCTTTTGTTTACCTTGTCGAGGTCAGGATGTGTGAGAGCAACATGATCATTGCATGAAATGCAGTTCCCTAGAGCAGATAACTTCTCCTCAATACGCTGAACAACAACTGAGTCTGGCAGGCTGTTCCTCAAGTGCTGCAGTTCTATACAACAAGAAGATAGATCCATCTCAAGGACTTCATAGACACGAGTAACAACACAACAGCGACCAAGTAAAACCAACAGTTACCCAAGAGAAGAATAACGATCATAACATGTTAATTTAGGAAGAACGAGAAGAAGGAGAGAAGACTCCATATTACAGGGTTAAGACCAATCTCATCAATACCCAATTACCTTGGTCGGTAGTTGTATGAGGCAAAAGCAACCCATTCTTATTTCCTGCAAAAAAAAGGAAATCCAAGAAGAAATTATAATCCAACATAAACAGCAGCATAACAAACACATCCACACGTACCAGCGCAGAGGCGACCAATGATTCTAGTGCCGGCAATGGAAGTCTTAACCACGGGAATTACATCAGCCAACTCAGACTCAAACGTGCTGACATTAACATTAGGTTAGCAGGGCACATAATCAACACTCCCCCAGCACCAGAAAAAAAAAAAAGAATAAGTACATGAAGCCGTATAAGTGCAATAAAAGAGCTACCTGTAGAAATTCTCGGAACCACCAATTGCAACCAGGCAATAAGCGTTGGTGAGCTTGGAAAAAACCCCAATTTCGCAATTATTCTCGTACTGCAATCCTGTTCATAAGGATAAAATAAATCCAGAAAGCTAATAAAATCGACAAAGGAAACAAATGATAGTGTAATTGAAGACGCCGCACTAACTTGTAGCCATGATGGTAGTAGCTCAGAAACGAGGGAGTACAAACGAGTCACCGATCGACGATACTATCGCGGAGGGTTTCTAGCACACGGTATGCTATCGTCAATTGCGGGTAGGGTTGCAAATGAACCGAATATTTTCGGTTCGGTTCGAGATTCGATTCGAAATTTAAGATTCGAATTCGAAATAAATGAATACGAATACGAATACAAATACTTTTTATGATTCGAATAATTTCGAATACGAATAAGAATATGTTTGTATTCGATTCGAAAAATTAACGAATATTCGATTCGTTTAATGTAATATATATTTAAATAATATATATTATATATATACTTGTAAGCCGAAATAAAATATTAGACCCAAATTATTTATTTGTTTTGACCCATAAAAGGAAATAAAGCAAACCCTTCATCTATTTAACTCACGCTCCAAGTGTAAAAATAAAAAGCAAATACGAACATTGAGTTGTTTCTTAGATTTTGTAATTTTTCGGAATTATTTTTTAATTCTAACAGGTTTTATGGGGAAAAAATTGAAATTTTCTTTCGAATATTCGAATATTCGCGAATATATTCGAATATCTTATCAAATCGAATCGAATCGATTTTTAGGATTCGAATACGAATCGAATCGAATACGAATACTTGGAAAAATTAACGAATACAAATTGAATATTATGATATTCGATTCGATTCGGTTCGTTTGCAACCCTAATTGCGGGTGCGGCTGCGGGATATTTATTTATTTATTCCGTAATAATTATTTTCCGGATTTTAGAACTGTGACGGTGATATTTTAGAACAAAACGTTTTGCCATGTGGTACCGTGGGCTTACGTATGTGCCTTTATATATCATTAAATGGGCCTTCTGAATTTTTTTTACGGGACTTGGACTTTTTAATTGGACCGCACCATTATTGACCTAAATAATACCCTTGTTCATAGGGATAGGGATGGCAATGGGCGTAGGGTTGTCAATGGGGCGGGGATCCGCCCCGAATAGGACGGGGAATCCCCGCTATTCTACCCCCGCGGGGTGGGGACGGGGAAACATTTTTTCCCGCGGATATCCCCGCCCCGTCACCGATAATAAAAATCATATATATTATATTCAATTAATATTATTATAAGATAAACAATATTAAAATATACTTTGGAAATATTAAAATAATATAAATATGATTAAAATATAGTTTAGATAATATTATTAAAATATATTTTAAATAATATAAAATAATATTAAAAGATATTTTAAATAATATTACAATAATATAAATTGAATTTTTTGACGGGGCGGGGAATCCCCGTGGGGCGGGGATCCCCACGGGACGGGGACGGGGACGGGGACGATTTTGTCCCCGTTTGCCTCCCGGAGACGGAGACGGGGACGATTTTGTCCCCGTTTGCCTCCCGGAGACGGGGACGGGGGTTAGATCCCCGCCCCGAACCCGCCCCGTTGACATGCCTAAATGGGCGGGTTCGGGGCTGGTAATGGACCTACCGTTTCCATACCAAATTCTCGTTCTTAATACCGTCCCCACTTATTCACCGTTTAATATGAATTGGTTCGGGGATGGGTGTGGCGACCCTCACTTTCTAATACTAATTATGGCGGATTTTCGCAACGTAAGTCGCGGAAGACCCGTCTAATTAAAAACTTTCCTAAAATAAAATATATTACAATCATATTCGTCTACGTCGTCGTTACTATACAAGGGCCGTAGCCCCCAAAATGGAAAAACGCTCAAAATCCTAATCGCTCCACAGGTCGCATCCATGTACAGCCTCGCCCTCAAAAGTCCATGGAGCACCGCCGTCAGCCCGCCTTAGCCTCGACGCGCATCAGCGCCGGGCTCGGTACCTACAACACGTAAAACCCTGAGCTATTTGCTCAGTAGGTGAAATATGCATGAATGCACCGTGCGCTCGATCCCATCCCATACATCTCACACATGCACGCTCGACTCATCTCGACTCATCACATCCCACGACACCCCGTGACTCAACGCTATACACCCTCGGGTATCCCACTCAGATCGCTTTAGAATGGGAAGGCTTCTCAGGTCTCTTTAGAGTCGCCCACTTCCCCGAGTTGAGGTTCGCGTTCGGTCTGTCCACTCAGGTCTCTTTAGAGTGGTACGTACTAGAACTTTCCCCTCGCCTATTGCTCGCTCGGCCCACTCAGGTCTCTTTAGAGTGGTACGTACTAGAGCATGGGCAGCCTACTCAGGTCTCTTTAGAGTGGCATACACCCAAACCACTAACGTCCCAACGCTCGGGCGGCCAACTCAGGTCGCTTTAGAGTAGCACGCACCCAAGCACCATTCTATTGCCCGATCAGCCCACTCCCTGATGTTAACTTCGAACAGAAAGGGTAAAATAACGAAATCAACAATTTACGAGAATTTGCCAACTCAAGGGTCTGAAGACTCAAGGTACGGTTAAGGTTTATATTGAGCATAGTTGAATTATTAGTAGTGATATACGTTAAGAATTATAAGAAATGTTCATAGGTGAAAATATAAAGAGGTCAAAAAGAATAACAAGGCCCAACTTATTTAAGGAATGGCCCAACATGAATAATTAAAAACCCAAATGAAAGTTTATTTTGGCCCAAAGACTTAGGATAAGGATTAAGGAATGGTTACTTAGCTTGACGGGAAACCGATCATCACCAACTTATTACTCCTCACGTTGTTCAAAGTGCAAACGTATATTCATTCCACAAAATCATTATAAACTAACAAAGAGGGAGAGAGATAACGAAAGAACCAGGAGCAATGAAAATGTTTAACTACTCGAAGACCTTAGCAAATCAGATTTTGGGTAAGGTAAACATAATTTTTACTTACAACAAAGAGATATGTATCTATGGTTATCTATTTAAATTGAGTTCTAGGGGAATACGTGACTTTTATGTGTTGGATATGTTGTAGGAACATCGAAGTTCTAGGTTATTAAGGGTTTCGATCTATGCCTATATTATCTATATGCCAAAATACTTATGTTTATACTTTCAAAGCAAGTAATATTTTAAGAATTCAAAGTGGAGAAGATCTTACACTTATTTCGTAACCTCTTACACTGAATATATGATTTTATATTCTCCATAGTTTTACGTAATTAAGTGATTAACCATGTGATGTTCAAAAATGGTGTAGTCATAATTAGGAGCTTAAATTCGTAAGTTTTTATTCATGACTATTTTTAGAGAAATCTTATAATTTTCGAAGTCACAAAGGTTCTTGAAAATCTGAATTTCCCAAGTAAGGTACAGTAAGGGTTTCACGTTCTTAAAGAATATGAATTTCTGAGCAATTAATAGGATATCGAGATCTTTGATTTTGAGAGAATTTTGAAATGAAGTTTTTAAGATGTCGAGATTAAAGAAATGAAGATAAGAAATGCGGAAGTAAATCTCGAGATTCATGTTGAAATAATTAGGGTTAGAATGTCGAAGTTATGTGAGATATCGAGTCCATAAACGAGATTTATGTTATACCTTACGTTGAGATTTAACTCTAATAACTGACTTCATATATTATAATATCTCGACATCTTGGTCTAAATACACCTCGAGATCTTATATACAATATCGAAAGTTATCTTGAAAATATCGAGATTTATCAAACTATATCGAGACCCATTTTTATGATACATGTCGAGATTCTCATAATGTCGAGATCTAATTCCATAGCTAAGCTTAAGTATAATATCGAGATTTAACCTATGAATATTGTATATTATATTAACAAGCTCGATATCCAACTTAGGAATATGTCGAGATCTTTAGGGTCCAAATGTCGAAATAGGTAAGAGTGTAATGTCGAGATCTTTACCGAGATATAACCTAGTATTTGAGTTCGAAATATATATATATATATTTTTGTTGCAATGTGACTCGAAATCATGTCGAGATTTATGCAACCCGAGATCCTTAGGTATTATTTAGATATTGAACCTTAGTGTATGAAATGTCGAGATCCAACACAAACTCGAGATTTATTAACATGTCGAGATCTATCTCTTAAATGGTATTTCTTAGTTTAGGTTAAAGTTCTAAATTTTAGGGTTTCGAAATTTATAGAAGTCGAAACTAGGGTTTTCTAAATTAAGCCATGTTATGAAATTATGATTAGACTAACAAACCCTAATTTATTCTGTTTCTATACTTAGGGTTTGAAGGTTAGCGACTTACCGTACGATAAATTAAATAAGCTAAGGATACCAGGTAAGTGGAAATCCCAACTACAATACATAAATTACATGTGCATGAATTTCATGGTTACGTGCTTGAAGGACATGATTATATGCTTTTATGAATTTACTTGAATTCTTATGTGATTTATTTATTTACGTGAATTAATTATTATATGAAGTGGCATGACAAGCACTTCGGCATTATTCACGTACGCATTATCACGTGCATACACGAAATTACAAGACACGAGTATAAATCACGTATGATTGCTTAAACATGATAAAAGTTTGCATTTAATGGCTCTTCTATGCTACCATGGTGATTTTATGTCACCGATTTCAAGGCATGACATGACATGTCTCAAGGCAAGGGCATGCATGTGGCGGAAAGTTACGACCTGGAAGATGCACCCTGAGGAAACAAACGGCACCAAGGGTATAATTGGTGTCAGCAACCTCAGAGTGAATCTACCAGTGTGAGCGTCCGTGGGATCGATAAACTACATTGGGATTGGAAAGGCGCCTTAGGGTTAGCCTCTCAATGGAAGTATCATCCATATTTATATATATTTACCCCTAGTGGGTTTGAGCTCCATGATGGTTCATAGCAAGATAAGCCAAGGGTCCAATAAGACAAGACACGAACTATAAGACAAGACACGAACTACAAGACAAGACACGAACTAAAGATAAGACAAGACATGAACTACAAGATAAGACAAGACACGAATTTCATAACATGAATACAAGACATGAATTTCAAGACACGAATTACATGACACGATTAGGAAGCATTGGCGCAGTGCCTTTGCATTTTAGGAGACATGCATTGCATGGTTTCCACTTACTGAGCTTTATAAGCTCATTCCACATTTTATGTGTTGTAGGTACAATAGAGTCGGACGTTGAGAAACGTTACGACTAAGGCGGGCTGATGGCGGTACTCCAGGGTCTTTTGAGGGCAAGGCTGTACATGGATGACGACCTGTGGAGAGATGTTAGGATGTTTGATATGATATATATATTTTGGGGCTTCGGCCTTTGTATATTTACGACGATGTAGGCTACGTTTTGTCGTAACATATCACATCGTAGGAAAAAGTTTTTGTTAAACGGGTCTTCCGCGACTTGCGTTGCAAAAATCCGCCCCTAAGTATGATTAGAAAGTCTGGGTCGCCACACACACACTTCAGGCTTAACGAGGACCTTGACCAAATTGACATTCACAGCATTTACGAGAGTCTCGAGCAGCATAGTTACGATGTTCTTGAAGAAATCGGAGATAAGAAGGGTAAGGTAGTGATAGACACTATTGCCCTAGTAACAGATACCACTCTTAAGACAAGCACAAAATCTGCAAAGAATAAGTCTGTTAAGTCATCTAGTCCATCAGACAGTGAAGACTCCGAATCAGAATCAGATCCTGAATTCAAGGACTTCGAGAAGCATGTGGCTTACGTAACAAAAGAAATGGCCAACAGTACTTCAAGAAGTCATCATCATCTGCCAATCGACAAAGGGTCTCGTCAAGCTCCAAACAGCCACCAAGACCTTTCCAACAGCCCGACACTAGGAACGACTCTGAGCCTAGCAAATGTTTCAATTGCAGAAAGCCCTGGGCACTTTGCTAGATACTGCTACCTTCCCAAGAAGAAGGATGAGGAGTACTACACCAGAAAACTTCAGTTGATCAAAAAGAAGAAAACTGGAGTTGCATTGATGGCTGAATAGGACCACTGGCTGGACGACACGTCCGAAAGTGAGACAGAGAAGGTAGCCCTGATGGCTCTGGTGGAAGAAGGTGACTCTGAGCAGAAGAACCTGGAAGATAATGCTGATACTGAGGACAAGGAGCTGTCTTCAGGAAAGGAGGTAGAATCTCTTAACCATAGACTATACTCTGAACTTCAAGGAAAATACAAGATACTTCGAAATGAACTTAAATACTTCAGGTTAACAGAAGTGAATTAGCTAATACATTAGAGATTCTAGATACGACCCGTGAAGAAGTAAGTAGATTAGAAACTTGCTTAGCTGACTCGAGAACCAACTTAGCTGACTCGAGAACCAACTTAGCTGAATCCGTAGGTCCTAGAATATCCAACTAAACTAACGAAGAATGATTTACCACGGTTTAAATATGGAAGAATTGAAATGCGTGGGGTGCGTGTGTGCGTGTTCTTGAGAGGTGTAAGGAGCGTCTCTTACAAAAACTATTTCTCTGTATTTCTCACACACACAAGGTAATACCCGTAAAATCTAATTACTGGATTTATGATATAATTAATGGCATGACGTCCTAATTAGAGGTTTTCCCAGGCAAATTAAATAAAGAGGTTAGGACTACAAGAAAATCAATACATAAATTGTTTTCTACTTCGGATAGCATAGTTAAATTCGGTTAAGCTATGTGAAATCAATCTTTAACCAATAAACTTGCATACATGTTACGTGAATTATATGACTTAAGTGGCTGCATGGTACATGTTTTACGATATTATAAATACCTATATGACTACGTGCTAAATGTTATATGTGCTTTATATGAAATATGACTTAAGTAATAATATTAGGACTTAAGAGGAAATGTTAGATAACTAGTTGAAACCCTAAGGATGTCTCGGTGAAACCGAGGAATAATACAAAGAGAGTTTGGATCAATTTAAGTATTAATCTAGGATTCGGTCGATTCCTATACATGGAAATATTGAAATCACCAAGAAAAGCAACATCGACTGATTATAATATAGTATCAGTTAGAGTGATTAAATTAAGACTAGTATAAATTAAATTCAGTCTTAGAACGGAAATACGGATTTTTATAATTCCAAATTAATATCAAAACTTAGTCAAAGAGCATCCAAAATAATAATATAAGACTTAAATGTTGGGCTATGTGTAATAAAATAATGATAAACAGACTTATGATAGTGGGTCATGTGTAGTACGTGATTAAAGTCTAAGTTATTATAGATAGACATTAATAATAAAGTTACTTAAGCCATGGGGAAAATGACATCACTAGCTTATCTTCAATTTACGTTGCCCAAGATAAGGATAAACATACAAATCATTTCATAAGCCCCCAGTTATTACGAAACACAAAGAGGGGAAGCAACTAAGGAGGAGGGAAGGAAACTCCATCAAACAATAATCGGCGAAGTTTAGGAACTTAGGATCATCTGAAAATTTGAAAGTAAGAAAGGTATGATCTATAACACCTAAATCTATTATACTAAATAAGTTTATATGCTTTATTACCGTACATTGCTTATACGAATTAGTTAGGGTTTCAATTATGATAAACGAAGTTGAGAACTTAAATTCGGGAGGTTACGCTCTATCTTCATGACTAATTTTAAGATCTATACGTATAATTACAAGTTTTGAGTGCTTAGGGTTGAAATTAGAATGTACTGCTGGGATTAAATGAAGTCTAAATTTTAAGGGCTTTGAAATTAAGTTCTTACGACCTTTAAATTGTTCTTGAAGAAATATATTTTGATCGAAGGTTTAGATGTCGAGCGATACGATTTCCAGTTTGATAGATTTTGAACCCTGTTAATCTTGTAGGAATGATTTCGAAATTTTCATGAACGTTTAAGAATGTCGAGACCGAAACGAAATCGAACTCGAGATTTATGTCGAAATCTTTGGAATTAATTTCAAAATGTGGGATACTATTTGATCACACTCGAGTTGAAAGCTCGAGATTTATGTTTAATAAATTTTAGTAATCAAGCTCGACATCCATCCCGAGATTTATATCGAGATTCATGTTAAAGTTCATGTCGAAATCTATCTTATATACTATATCGAGATTTTTGTGTAAAATGTCGAAACATACATCTCGACATTTCGTTTAGAATATCGACCCACATTTCGACATTTAGTGTAAAAGCTCGACATTCATCTTAAGGTCTTTGTCGAGATTCAGTTATTAAAATGACTTCGAAACTTGGTAAAAGATCTCGATATCAAGCTCGAGATTTACCTTAAAAACTATATCGAGAATCTTGATCAATCAATCTCGAAATTCTTATATACATATATATATATATATAAAAGATCTCGATATCATGCTCGAGTACCTTAAAAACTATATCGAGAACCTTGATCAATCAATCTCGAAATTCTTATATATATATATATATATATAGATATATATTTTGTCGAGATTTATATCTAATATCGAAATTGTATATATGTCGAGATCCTTATGTGTAATATTGAAATATACATCTCGACATCTTATTATAAATACATATCGACCTCTTATTTATAATCTCGACAGGCATATCGAGATCTATTCTTAAGAAAGACCTCGAAATTCCACCATTAAGTCCGAGCATCATGTCGAGATCTATTTAGTATATACTATGTCGAGATTTAAGTTACTATGCAATTCAAAATTCTTGTGAATTTCAAAATGATACTTTTAATTTAAGTCAAAATTTGGAATATTAGGGTTTTGAAATTTATTGAAGTCGAAACTAGGGTTTTCAAGCTAAGCCATTTTCGTGAAACTGTAAATAGACTAACAAACCCTAATTTAATATGTTTCTATACTTAGGGTTTGAAGGTTAGCGACGTACCATACGATAAGTTAAATAGCTAAGGACACCAGGTAAGTGGAAATCCCAACTACAACACATAAATTATATGTGCATGAATTTCATGATTATGTACTTCTATGACTACGTGAATCCTTATGTGATTTATGTATCTATGTCAATTAATTATTATATGAAATGACATCACAAGTACTTCGGCATTATTCACGTACGCACTTTTACGAGCATACATGAGTCCCACGAAAACTACAAGACACGAGTATATGTCATGCATGATTTCTGGTACAAGATAAATGTTTGCATTTAATGGCTCTTCTTTGCTACCATGGTGATATTATGTCACCGATTTCACGACATGACATGTCTCAAGACAAGGGCATGCATGTGACATGACATGTCTCAAGACAAGGGCATGCATGTAGCGGAAAGTTGCGACCTGGAAGATGCAATCCGAGGAGACATGCAACACCAAGGGTATAATTGATGTTAGCATCCTCGTAGTAGGTCTTCCAGTGTGAAGCGTCCGCATGGCGTATGAAACCACCTTGGGACAGAAAAGGCGCTCTAGGGTTAGCCTCCCATGAGTGGGTATTGCCATTTGTATATATTTATTTATCCCTAGTGGATTTGAGCTCCATGATGGTGCATAGCAAGATAAGCCAAGGGCCCTACACGACAAGACAAGACACGAATTAAATTACATGACACGATTAGAAAGCATTGGCGCGAATGCCTTTCCAATTTATGACACGTGCACTGCATGCATGGTTTTCAATTACTGAACTTTATAAGCTCATTCCACGTTTTATGTGTTATAGGTACGATAGAGTCGGACGTTGAGAAACGTCACGACTAAGGCAGGCTGACGGCGGTACTCCAGGGTCTTTTGAGGGCGAGGCTGTACATGGATGACGACCTATGGAGCGATGTTAGAATGTTTGGATATGATAGATACTTTGGGGCATCGGCCTTTGTATGATTACGACGATGTAGGTTACGTTTTGTCGTAATATATCATATTTTAGGTAAAAGTTTTTGTTAGACGAGTCTCCCGCGACTTACGATGCGAAAATCCGCCACTAAATATGATTAGAAAGTGAGGATCGCCACACACAAGACACCTAACTAGGTGTTAGGGTTTTAGTACTTATACATCATGTTGGTATATTGTACTTGGGCCCTTGTAAGCCCGTTACAATTCTAAGCTCACTGGGCTCTAAAACATTAAAGCCCAGTTCACTTAAATAATATACAAGACTAAGATAAAATAATTATTTGAACACAATAAAATATTCCTAACAATCTCCCCCTTTGTGATCAATTTGCAATTCAGCTCTGGTTATCTTCGTCTTGTAATTGTCTTGAGTTCTCAAAGAATGCGTATCGGAGTTGCATACGCAAAAGCATTTGCATGCGTGTTCTTCTTCAATCACATCCTCCTTTGTCTTGTCTTGTGATCTCTCCTTTAAAAGGTCTTCAAGCTCACCGTCTCTTGAACTTTTCTTCTCTTAAGTGTTCAAAGCTGCTTATTGAATCGTCTCTTTTTGTGTTCGATCTCTCCCTTGTATAGTCACTACTCCCCATTTGTTCAACTTTGTGCTGGGATTGGGAGTTTTCTTTAAAGCGAAGAGCTGTACACGAGTCGGTAGCTTTGATCTCTGAAGTCCGTGCTGAAGTGTTGGTCGTATCTTGTCATTTCAGTCCAGTGTTTTAAATCGCGTTGGATCGCGCGCTTCGACGCGCGCGATCGCGTGTTTCTCCGTCAAAACGCTCCAACGCGTTTTTAATTTCGCATTTTATTTTCTTTTTTTATTTTTTTCTGTTTTCGACGGATATTCCATCGAAAGTTCTTAATTTCTTTTTTAGCAACGGTTAAACCGTCGGAAAATCCGTCTGACCTAAATGCGTTGTAATGCTTGCTCTGACAGTCTGACCTAATTTAAGCTCAAGTGGGACAATAATATTTTATTTTTAATCTTTTTTTATTTAGAATTCTTCCGAATAATTAAAACGTCTTTATTTTGAGTAATTTATATGATAAAAATACATAAGCATATCCAATTTATTCCTGGCTTCGTGACGATCATAATGACATACATATCATATATTTTTCGATACCAATATAATTTTCGATAGTTATAAGAATCATTTTAATAGGCTTATTTTAGTAGTATGTATAGTAAACTGTAACAAGAATGATTTTTTAATTAATATGAGTCCTATTTTATTGTTTGATTGTATAAACCTTTTAATATATAATTCATATGTATTTAAATTTTAGATTTTAATCAATTATTTGTACCTTATTTTTTATTATTGAATTTCTAAAGAAAATATAGATTATTTAGTCTCATAAATACAATAACGTCATAAAAAGTGATCATATTTATATTTATTATATATTATATATAATTTATTATATTATATTTATATTATCCCAAAATACTCACGCAATGCGCTACGCTATTTACGCTACACGCTACCAACACTAAAACGCGACACACTGCGCTATGTGCTTTTTAAAACATTGTTTCAGTCTCATCTCTGCGTTCGATAGTGGCACAACTCCCCCTACATTTGCTCAACCTTGCGTTGGGATTAGGGAGTTATCTTTAAAGTCGATGAGATGTACTTAAGGCGGCAACTTCAGTCTTTGGACTCTGTGGTCTTCGCTTGATTCTTTGACGACGCTTGAGATTTAGCATTTTCTGATCTATCTTGCATTTTCGTCTTGGTATTGCTCTCATTTTGCTTTGATTGTCATGCGATGGATCAAAATGGCGCATCGTCGTTGGCAGGAAGACTGCGTCGTCGGGACAAGATAAGGGAGTTGATTGGTGGTCACGATTACTCTGCTTCTCGATGTCAGATTCGTCATCTTCGAAGGAAGTTGTCTGGTTCGGCTTCGAAGAGGCTTATCTAGCTCCAGAAGAAGGTAGGCGTGGAGTGTGTTTTCTGACAATGTCTGGGCTCCTTGAGATTATCCATTCAATTGCATGGGAGCCCGGCTTCAGAGTGGTTGGCGTGGCAGAAATAGTGGATACTCAAGTTAGTCTTCTCCTTCACTAGAGTTGAAACATGGTGCCTTCTTCTTCACGGCTCCAGATTCATCATCGCCAAAGGAAGTTGTCTGGTTCGGCCTCGGCAAAGCTCGTCTGGCTCTCGAAGAAGGTGCACATGGGGTGTGTTTTAAGTTGTACCGATGCTCCTCTGGAATGTTCCATTCAAATGCCATAGAGCCCGGTTTCAGAGTGGTACGCTCGGCGGAAATTTGGTGGGTGGTCCGACCTGTTTATTTGTACGTGTCCCCTTCTCCCCCTCATGGCGATTCGTGTGGAGGAGATCGACATTCTTCTATAGAAGGCTAAGAAGAACACAAACGACAGATCGGTTAGGGTAACAACTAGACTGAGCCACTAAGGCAATCCGTTAACACGGCTTCAGAGACAAACTTTGAAACGTGGCCTGTGAGAATAGGACTTGATGAAC
Source organism: Craterostigma plantagineum (assembly GCA_027422505.1). Taxonomy (NCBI): domain Eukaryota; kingdom Viridiplantae; phylum Streptophyta; class Magnoliopsida; order Lamiales; family Linderniaceae; genus Craterostigma; species Craterostigma plantagineum. The sequence goes on along the minus strand of JAPQWV010000003.1, from coordinate 23,772,948 downwards.
CGGGGCCACATAGGCAGCCCGTTAACATTGTTCTTGAGACTAGCTCGACGACAATGGCCTAAACCGTTGTTGTTTTGATGTTGCAACGGTAGGACTTCCTTCCGATCATCGAAGCATGTCTTAGAATGACATGTCTACGGAAGTTCTGATCTGGTCACAAAGTCCAGATAAGAGAAGGTGTATGTGTCCTAAAAATAATATAAAATATTAAGGTAATAAGGACATCTAGACTCGATGTGTTCAAGAAAGTTCAGTGGTGTGGGGCTGACTACCACTTAGTTCAATATCTCCTGCTTCCAAGTGAAGCAGTGATAGATTACGTGGCTCCCCATGATTTGATGAAACATCGGTCTATTGGGAGATCGATGAGTGGGTAAGTCTCGGTTGTGCATGTGCCATTGGACCAAATGAGGCGACTTCTACCCAGGAGCTAATAAAATTAGCACCTGCACCTATGGGGGTTGGTCTGAGTAATTTTTGAGCTAAGGGAATTTTGTAACTTCCGCTCTTCGGTCTTGTCAAGATATTCCAAATATAGGTAGCTTTATGAGTTTGAGATCGTCAGTAACACTCGGCTGTGTTCCGGGGTTAGGTTCAGTTTGGTCTGACTGAACCATGGGAACTTGAAATACATACATCCGGTACGAAGTCATGCGTGCTGCTTGGTTTTGGTCAGCAGTTCGGAGCAGGTCTGTTGAGGTCATTGCCGAGTTAGCACTAGAAGCCACCGTCGCCTTTTGTAATTCTTGAGCTCTCGACAGTTGCTTGGTTTTTGTTGGAGTCCGTCTTGAAGGTCGAAGTGCTTGAGGGGGCATTCTCTTTCTTTGTTACCTTTTTTTTCTTTTATAATATATATATATATATTTGTATTATCGTATTAATAATGTAGTAGTATACTATATATTATACTACGTATATATATGTGTATATATATATATATATATATATATATATATATATTGTTCCTCCCCCTCAAATCATGCTTCTTGGAACTGAACTACTCCCCCTCAATAGATGCAAATACGGATCAAATTTATCTTTCGAATCTCTTTCCCTAAGTTCACGTATTTAAGTTTGCTCCCAAAAAAATTTAATTATCTCTCCCTTTAATACAAATATAGGAGTTGCTTCTCTTTAAATATAGAGTTGCCCCCCTCAAATTTAGCTCAATTAGAAAAAAGGTATTTATCAGATGACCACGGAATATGCGTTGTCTATTTCAAAATCTTGCAAGAACATGCATATTCAAAATGTACCATTTAAAAGATATAGGCATTTATCAATTCAGCTTATATGTATACGTAAAAGTTAAGCTTGAAAATTCTATAAGTTGTATGCATAATGAAAATATACCTATAACAGGGTATTTATGCATTTCAGCTCATGTTTGCATGCGAAAATTTGGAATTTAAAGTCTTTTTGAAGCATGCGTAACTATAATGTACCCTATTGTTTTCAAGGTAGGCAAATTAAAGTTACAACTTGATATGCATGCAAAAATTACAAAAGGATGCATATAGAATTTACCTATGTTTTTTGGAAAAAGAATTTACCTATGTTTGGTTGCTCGCATCGCTAACCAGTCGTGTCTGTGGAGCAGCCCGAGATACCATACACGCTGGGAGGTGTGGTTGCTCGCATCTCTTACCAGTCATGCATGTGGAGCAACCTGAGATGTCATGCACGCTGGGAGGTGTAGTTGTTCACTAGGTGTTTTGGAAGAATTTTCAAAGTAGGATACCGAGTTCATAAAATGAGGAGTTCTAAGATGTGTGGTGCTGTTAGTTTTGAAGATTTCAAAGTGTTGTGCCAAAAATCCCGTATGCGAAAATGATTTTCTAAGGTGTATGTCTTCGAAAGAATTTGAAGTCTTTGAGTCGCAAATTGGAATTTGGCTTGGCTCACGAATTGAGCTGTGGTTCTCGAACTGAAGAGAGTTCATGAAACTTGAAATTCTAAGTGGTTTGCAAACCTGAAAAGGGTTTGCGAAACTTATTTACTCACAGTGCGGAAAACTCTATGGGCCCGAACAAAGTTTCGCGACCCAAAACCCATTCGGCCGATTCTCTTAGTCATTTAAAACCTGTTACCCATATAACACGCGAAGAGAGCACGATAGCAAGAAACATAAGTTTAAGCTAAAATACTTCAAGTCAACTCGATAATCATCAAGGTTAACAGCTAAGCGATGATTTGCGTGAGGAGAAATCTGATAATCGACGAAGAAAAATAGGTTTCTCCCACGATGTTGAACCCTTAAGTCAAAAATTTGTTTGTAAAATTGATTAGGTTTGTCGGAACGATAATGATGTTTTGTTCCATTTATGCCTATAAATAGACATGCCTGAGCAACACCACAACTCAATTTACCATACATTTCTCGTCTATTATCCCATTTCGGCATTCTCGATTAGTTTACAAGAAATGAACTGGATGTAGCAACAAGATCGTGAAAATGAGAGGGAAGCATATGTGGAATTTCAGCGTAATTTAGAGAGGTTGTAACTTGACCTTTTTCTTCTCTTGTGCTTATTTGTAGTTTTACTAGCTTTTTATCCTGGGTCCTCACAAGGTGTGCTTGTGTGTTTTATATGTTGGGTCCTCGCAAGGTGTACTCGTGTAACCGTCCTTATGAAGTAAATCTATTGTTCCTTCTTTTGTGTTTATTTGCAGTTTTACTCGCTTTTGTGTGTTGGGTCCTCACAAGTTGTACTTGTGTGTAACCGTCTATATGAAGTAAAAACTATTGCTCCTATTCCGCCTCTTGATTTTGCGTTGTGAGTTTCGCACTTTGAAAGTAGGTCTTATTTGTGAATGGTTATTTTCGAAAGCTGATTTTCAAAGCCAGATTTCGAGATAAATTTAAGTCCTAAAAGGTGCGAAAGAAAAACAATCGACGAAATTTAAAGCAATTTCTACAAAACTCAGCCACATAGTACGATTATCATCCAAAAAATATTATTAAAACTCGATGAACACCAAGTGTAACCACTTAATTGACGATTTTCGAAAGAGGATGTTTACGAAAGTTAGAAACTGTGAAAATCGATCGATTCGCGACGGAACCTGTGAAATCTGAAGTGATTTCACATTTAGTCAACGGGGAATTAGCAAGAACATATAAGGGTGAGGGATTTATTGTTTATAGCCTATATTTGATTTGAGAAGAAATTTTTTTTTTTATTATTAGTTTTTTATTTAAACCAAGTTCCCTCTTTAGAGAAATTTTACAAGGAAAGTTCTCCCCCTAAATTAAATAATTTTGGCGAAATTATTTCATTTCTAAAATTTCTCCCCCTTAATTTAACAAATAAAGCTCCCCCTAAATATAAGCATTTTATGAATTCTTTTTTTTTTTGTTGGGAACCTTATTTAACATGTCTACTAGGATGAAGAATGTATCTTAATATGAATAAAGAACAGTTCAGCATAGATATTGCTAACATATTAGGTATGTTACTCATTTGAGCACATATGCATATTGAAAATTCAATGAATGTCGAACATGTGATCTTATGCATATTTAGAATATTACCAAATTTGTCAGTGTGATTCTAGCTGCCCGCATCCCATCCCTTGATCACGTATGTGGGCCGCTTCAGGTACCATACGTGAGGGAACTTGTGGCCGCTCTCGTCGCAAACCAGTCATGGGTGTGGAGCAGCTCTCTAAGTACCTACCCATGCTGGAATCTACAAAACATCTCAAGCAGATTTTGGTACCCATCTAAGAATGGGTCATCTCGTATTAGATATAGAGTTTATGCATGCATCTTTCATAGATTTATGGCCTGAGTCAACTTTAGATTTATTTATAGCTTCAATGGTTGATTTAGGAATCCATATCTTTCTAATTCCTAAGGGATAACAGAGGCTGGTGCTTGTCTAAGTTCTAGTTTCGGAATCCAGATTTTCTCAATTCCCAAAGTTTTAGCTTTAGCTTCAGTCTTAGGGTGCTTTGACTCGATGTTTTTGTGTTCTTCTCGTTTCTCAAGTTTAGAACTGGACTTGGGAGACGAAGGTGCAGGCTTCGTCTTTCTTTTTGTTTGTGTTTTCTTTTTGTGAGTTTGTGAACCTGACTTAGCAAAGAAGAGTGCATCGTTCTTGATTGTGCTTGCATTTGCTAATTGAAAACGAGAATTTAAGGCAAGTGCATCATCGTAGGAATAGTGGAAATTAGAAGCATAGGTGTTCGTACTTGTTCAGAAAATGAAATCATGGATGGAGATGTAGCAAGGTTAGATTTAGCTTGCGATAGATGCCTACTATGAGAATTTGAACTTGATGCTCTAAATATAATTGCCTCCTTCTTTTTAAAAGAAGGGGCACAATTTTCAAATAATAGGTCGTCTCCTGTGGCTATCTCATTTCCTTTCATTCTATTACTTTTACTTGTAGGTGCATGCGAGGATAAGTTGGTACGCATTGATTTTCTCAATGCATTCTGCTTCCTTAATGTCCTAGGCTTGGTTAGAGTTTCTATTTTAGACTCAGCTAGAGACATTTGTGGAGACGCTGAAGCTATAATGTTATTGATTTGTTTTTCGAGTGAGGAAATTATTGTAAATAGCACGTCATTTTCTACCTGAAAAAATAATTTTTTCGGACTCTAGGGTCGAGCGCAAGTCATAGATTTCCTTAATAACTGCTGGGATATATGCACTAGAGGGGCTGGATTGTGCTAAGTCACGGGACGTGTTGTCGACAGTGATTGGTGTTGAAGGGGGAATAAGAGAATCTAAATAGTCATCAGACAAAGGTATTTCCCTTGTCTTGTAGCTATTATTCGATGCTTCATAGTCGAGTGGTATTTCAACTCCTGTCTTCCTATCTCCCTTAGTCTCCTCTATGGCATCAATTTCTGATGTGAAGGCTATTAATTTAGGCATGTTAATCCCTAAATAGCTAATATCATACGGATCATGGGTTTAGGGATTTCTTCACAGCTAGGATAGGGTTTGGAACAAAGTCTAGACCTGCACGTGGATCGTACAATTCTGTGTCCTTAGGCTGGTTCAAGAAGATCGTTCGATCTGTTTGTCCTCTTTTTGTTAGGAGGTACTCTAGCTTTTTAATCGTAGCGTACAATTTTATGCGCTCTTTATTTAGAAAATCGAACTCACATGTTTTATTGATTCGCTCGTCGTCGCAAGTTGTCAATTTAGTGTTTAGCTCGCTAACCTGTGTCTTCAACTTTACTATTTCAGCGTCGCGACTATCAATTTTTGATTGCTACTTCCAGCAGGCAATCAAGATTACTGGTCTATTGAAGCTGCATGAGCAGACATTGATAATTGTTATCAAACCGAGCTTGCAAGTTGTTGATTGTCCTCTCGTGATCTACACATTAGCTTGTTGTTTGCTCGTAGTTTGAGACTTTGTTATTTAAGTCAATGACTTTGACGCTCAGCTAAATTGGCTTCGGAATTAGCTAAGCTAGTTTCTAATCTATCTACATCTTCACGTGTCATATCTAGATCGGCTATAGTCTTAGCTAGTTCCATTTCTATTGACCTAAAATTGCTATGAAGAGCTGTGAATTTTTCTTGGAGTTCTAAGTACAAAAGGGGGTCTATAGATTCTACCTCCCTTTCTGAATATGCTTCCTCGTTTTTACCACCATCGTCTGCCTCCATGTCTTTTGCTCCGATTTAGCTTCTTTCACTAGGGCTATTTTGGCTACATTTTCCTGCTCGCTTTCAGATGTTTCATTGAGCCAGCTGTCTTGTTCTGCCATCAAAGCTACTCCAGCTTTTGTTTGCTTGATCCGACGTAATTTTTTGGAGTAGTACTCCTCACCCCTCTTTTTGGGTAGGTAGCAGTCTATAGCCGTGTGCCCAAGTTTGCCGCAATTATAACATTTGATTGGCTCGGAGTTTTTCTTACTATGGGACTTGTGGAAGGGTGTCATTGATTGATGTGTGTGGATCCTTACGTGTATGAGTGAAGTTTCGAGGATTTAAGCTTCAAAAACTTTTGGTGTACACCGAAAAGTTTTGTGATGATTTCGAAAACTACGAGAAAATGGCAAGTTTTTTATATATATATATATATAATATGTCTGGAATGTCCTAAGTAAATCGTTGGATATGTGATCGTTAACACGTTTATGGATTTGCTTTAAATTTTTTTTATACGAAAACGTCGTCTACACCGAAAATTTTGACCCGGAAAATTTATTTTGAAAAATTTCGAAAACAAAAGTTAAAAAATGGTTGTGTCCGTTGGAATCAGAAAATTTTTTTCTATCAAATGATGTAAGAAAAAAAATTTCAGAAAAAAAAAGTTTGAATTTTTTTAATCGGGTACTATAGCTTCGAGCGATTACTGTAGCAATTTGGGTACTGTAGCGAATCAGGGGCGATTTTAAAGTTCGCGGGCCACATGTTATTACGCGAATCGAGTGAAAAAGGAATTTTAATTGAGGAGGAAATCGGCCGAATTGAATCTCGGGTCGCTGCACTTTGTCGCGGGCCCAAATTATTTTTGCATTGTGAGTAAAAAGGGGTTTCACGGGACGGGGTTCGAGTTCTCGCGGGCTGAAACGTTTCGCGAGTCGTGAGACAGCGCCGGGCCGAATTCAAGTTTTGCGGGCCGATCGATTTCGCGGGGTGATTCCTGCAAGAGAAATCGGGCGATTCGGAAATTCAAATCGGGCTTCGCAAATCGGGCGATTCGCGAAATCGGCGAAAGTTTCGCTGAATCGGGCGTTGACCCGAAAGCATTTCGCGGGTTGACCAAGTCTTTTAAGTGGGTTTCGGGCGATTTCGATTTGGGCTTTGACCAGCGTTGACCAGTGGACTTAATTTTGGACTTTTGCCCCTATTTCAGGCACAATACAGTTAAATAAATTATTTTCAGCCCAAATCAATTTTAAAATAAAATATGTACTATAACTTATATTTTCGGGTCAACTCCTATTGTAAATTATAAATATTATTTTTGGATTTTAAAACATTCGGCCTAGGTTGATATTTATACAAGTTATGTGATTTCGATGTATATGTTACATGTAATTAATTATATGTGCATTTCATGACATGCATGTGAGAGGTTGACGAGATACCGTATTTGTACGGTAACACCTTACGGTGTCGGTTGAGTGGGGTAGAGTGACCGTTATTGGTCGTCAGGGTTAGACTCGTGTAGCACTTGGTGGGAGAGAGGGTTTGCGACACCCATCTACTCGGAATTGAGCCACCCGAGGTGTGAGAGAGGGGGTTTGGCTCAGGGACGGCAGACAGATGTGAGATTCCTGTCTACCCGGGTTAGTGGTACACTACTCGGGGCATTACACCGAGGTGTAATACCGTTAGGTTGAGATTGTGTGCGGAAGGAGCGACCCGGCACGGCCGGCGTGGGCTACCGCATGGTTTATGGCCTACTTTTCCATTGCGCGCGTGGGTGCTGAGTCTAACCGAGGGCCCTGTTATGTATTGAGATGTGACGTAGGTTGAGCGTGCATTATCATGTTGTGAGGACATGGGATTGGGATGAGTGCACACACGCATTGCATATTTTTACTGCCACCTACTAGGCAATCTTGCTCAGGGTTTTATGTTTGTAGGTAAGACTGAGCCCGACACCGATGCGTGTCCGGGTGAGCTGTAGGCTGGCTGGCGGCGATGACTCCACGGGCTTTTGAGGGCGGCGCAGTACATGGGACGCGACCTGTGGAGAGGCGTAGGATATCATAGTCGGGTTCTGATTTTTGGGGCTTCGGCCCGTTGTAGTTATATGACATTGTTTTGTAAACCTGACTTTAGATTGTATATGTATATTATTATCCTTAAAAGTTTTCGAAGAATCGGGTGCTCCGGGACTTTCGTTGCGGAAATCCGCCGATTAACTTAATTAGGAAGTAGGGACGCCACATTTTGTCAGTCTAAGTCACATTCTCGTGTCTAAAGATCATTTACTTGTTCCACTAGACACAAAGCCACTTTACATAAGTGAGGATTCTAGCCTTTTATTTTTCTCTCTTCGGATTTTTTCTTGAGCGAGTCTCGCATCAATTGCTTGTCTTAACTAGTGATTCTTGGCCTTATACTCGCCTTGCGTTCGATCGTTAGGAAATTGGGGCAATTAGGAAATTCCTCACTCGGCCATATGTAAATTTCGATCCTTTAACATAGCCTTTAGTCATCCACTTTGAACCAGCTCCGATTCCCTTTTCTTCAGTTGAATCCCGATCAAGCCTTCAACCGATTGACATAATCGTCGGAGGGATACTCAGACGAGAAAAAGAGGGGGAGAAATTGAAGAAAAGAAAAATAAAAAGATGACAAAAGAATTTGGAAAACGCACACGAGGAATGCTCAACGCCAAAAAGCAATCCAAAAGAATCTGCCTCTCGACTATCAAAATTCCAAATCATTAGTAGGGATCTTGCTGTGAACTTCTCCGTCGATAGTCTCGTACGCTCGTCAGAACGGCTGGAAAGAGGAACACCTCGATGTGAACTTCTCCAACGATAATTCGGTGTTATATCGGAAAACGGGAAGAGGAGCACGGCCTTGGGTTCGAATTCTATAACTATGAACTTCTTCAAATTGATAATCTCTGAAACCTCTCTAGGGATTAAGAGAAAAGGAGCATGGTATCGACCCGAGAACCAACAAGAAGAATTTCGCCTTTGATAATCTCTCAGCCTCGTAGAGAAGCGGAGCTTAAGCTTGAGCAAGTGCAGAAAAATACGAAAAAGAAAAAAGAAAAAGTTGAAAAAGACAAAAGAAGAAAGGAAGAAAAATGTCGACGAAAAGGAGTGACTAAGAAAAGGAAGATGAAGAAGTTAAGTCCACAATCCCAAAATTTCCTTCCATTCTAAGTTAGAGTTAAATTAAAATCCTTCAAAGTCCCTTAGATTCCAAAACGACGATCTTTCGCTTAGGTGAAATGATTAAAAGCGCCTCGGTCACAGGTAAATTTGACATAATATTGCTTGTGTTGACTTGAGTGATATAAATATAAAAATCCCAAGTTAAAATAATTGAGTGCTAGAGTGAACCTAGTGAGAGTTGTCAAAATGGATCATTCTATGAACTTAGGACTTTAGCTTGACGATGTGACTTGACGGCATATGATCTTTTCAAGTGTCTTGTGAAATTTTAGGCGTGAAACCCCATACTATTAATAATATTAATATCCACAAGAAAATTAAATATGTATATATAAATATACATATAAATGATAATATTTGCTTGAATCGTTTTTCTTCTTCTTAAAAAAAAATTCGCACAACATTATGTTACGCAATTTTATTTTGCATATGCACTGAATTGTATAAATGCAATATCTTTGTATCTAATAATTCGCACATTCTGAATGCATGTTTAACTTCATTGATACTGAATAGATTAAATACGAATATTTTTTTTGTGCTTATACCCTCACGCAACATTTTGAATGCATGATTTGGGGACCATGTATCTAGGATAAATTCGTTTAATTGCGTTTTTGTGCTTGGTACTTGAATTGATTTTTCTATGTTTGAATGTTAAATCAATTTTGGTGCATCATTTGAGGGGGAGCACTTATGAATTTCATGTTATGAGTTCGAAACATTTTTTATGATTTTCTCTAAGTGTTTCAGATTTTTCACGAACGTTATTAAAGAGAAGGACATCACATTTCATCAAGCTAAGGAGATCATATTATCCAATTAAATAACTTAGGGGACCTCAATTATTAAAATTTACTTGTTGATTAGCACTCACATTCTCGACATTTTGCTCTTAGTGATGCAGATTTTTCAAAAAAACAGCTATGGAGCCAGATGTTACTGTTCGGGATTACATGGAGTTAATCGCATTTATTTTAATATATAGGGGGAGCCAATTTGTTTTTTTTTTTTTTCTGAAATAGGTTTTAATTTGAAAAGGTAGAAACTTACGATTGAAAAACTGGATCGAAAAAGTAATTTTCGCCTCCAGTTTCTCGAGCAAAAATTTTGAAATGGGCCTATCCAATCGAGAACCCAATACGTCTTATCAACCTATTAATATTAGTTCACCTTTTGCAGTCGAAAAAGTTTTTCTACAGTGTCTTCACAATTTCTCTCTCGAAAAACTTAAAAGACGATTCCATTCTCACACGAATCCTTCGATTCTTAACATGAAATTGTCTTTTTAAGGTAGAATAGACACTTGTTTACTAATTGCGTGCTTTTAAACTCCGTTTGCATCTGCATTTTGTGATTTTTCGCTTGATTTGATGCTAAATTCCTCGTCTGTGAACTGTTTGAAAACCCGTATGCTATTTTCAGAAATCTAACACCTTTAGATGGTTGGATTTCTGTGTTTTATCATAGTTTAGGTGCATTTTAGAGTTAGAATTAAGTTTCGACTAAAACTGGATTTTTGAACGTTCGAAGCAGTCGAAGAACTTTTTCGATCGCAAACAGTCTTAATTGAATTCCGATTCAGTTGAGATACTGTTTGTATCGTAAAAGATTTTCGATCGCTAAATTTTGACTTAGTCGCTAAGATAGATGACGTAGATCGAAAAACTACTTACTATCGAGAAATCTAATTAGGATTTTATGCGAGCGAAGAAAAAAGTTAAAGAGTGGAATAGTCAAAATAGATGCAATGTATTACGAGCGCAAAACTTACCATCGAAAACAGCATTTTCGATCTCATTTTATTTCGGTCGTAAATTTTACCGGCGATAAAATTAATTTTTAGACGTTAAATTTCTCGATCGTAAAATACGCAGCGATAATTTGGTTCAATCGAAAATTTTCTCGGCGATTGACTTAGTTTCTCGTTGACTATTTTCTCGATCGACAAACTTCGCAGCGAAAATTTTTGGAAACCGATTTCACTCTCTAACCGAACGTGAAACACACTAATGAGAGAAAATTGGTGACCGGTGTTATTCACTCCCCCTCTAACACCCGGTCCACGATCCTAACAATTACTTTTTATTGTTTATTAAATTAGAATAAGGTTGGAATTCTACTTGTAAACTTTTGAATGATTCATATGAATAAAAGGAAGCATTATGTGTTTTTCAGTATGTTTTCGAGCATAATATTAGTTTATTTCAGACCTCTTATTATTCATGTTACTTTTTAAAGAAGCAACTGAGTGTTCAAAATCCTACATTTATTTTGGTCTAAGATAATTGTGTTACATTTGCACATTTTAAAATATCCTTCATGTACAATTTTGGGGTAATGAAATATACAAATGAAAAATAAATAGTTGAAATATTTTCTAGCAACCTGGAAGCATTTCGCTAAACTATTTGAGCGATTATCTTATTATCTTTTTATAATAGTATTCAATGTGTAATTATTATTTTAATGTTTAGCTCATTTTTTTTTTATAAATTTTTAAGTTGGAATGAAATTTTTTAACATTATTAAAAATTTAATTTTTATTTTTAAAAATGAAACCATAACCGGCGATTCAAACCGTAACCGGCTCCTCCGATTACTAAACGTAACCGAAACTGTGGTTATCACGGCTCGGTTATGGTTAAAGATTCTTACAGACAGTAAATCATAAGTGTGAACCGTAACATGAACCCGTGTAATCTCACCTGCTTTTCTAACCTGACTATCGATATTCTATATTCGACCACATTCTATATATATTTATATAATCACGCGAAGGCATATTCCAAATTCAAATGACACGTCGTAGTAGGTCTAGATGCCACGTGGTATCGATATGTATTGTTTCATTGATTGTTTAATTTGATTACTGAACATTCTCGCAACTTATGATAAATAGTAATGTAATAATAAAAGAAGTATATATATACGTGGATAGATTGACTTGCAATTTAGTCGAGAGAGAGTCCCTTCCTTGTTTCTCTTCTATTCCAATCACTTCGCCATGGGATCATCATCGTTTTCTAAAGAAGACCTCGCAGCCCAAATCTGCAATCAGATCTCCGCCGTATTCACGCGGCGGACCACCACAGAACGGCCGGACAAAATCCTCGCCGATTCCATCTCAGCACACAAAGACTCCAACATCTTCCTCTACGGCGCCGGCCGCGAAGGCCTGATGCTTAAGGCACTGTGTATGCGCCTATTCCACCTGGGTCTCAAGGCTCACGTAGTCTTCGACATGACCACTCCGCCCATAACATCGTCGGACCTCCTCATAGCCTCGGCCGGTTCCGGCGAGTTCGCCACGCTGGGCGCGCTCGTCGGAGTGGCTCGCGGGGAGGGCGCGACGGTGGTGCTGCTCACTGCTCATCCCGAGGAGGCTGCTAAGGTTGGTGACTGCGTCGTCGTGGCCCACGTGCCAGCGAAGACCATGGGCGAGGGCGAAGGGGAAGGCGTTTTGCCGATGGGGAGTTTGTACGAGGGAGCTTTGTTCGTGCTATTCGAAATGGTTGTCTATGAGCTGCGCAAACTGTTTGGGGAAGATCCTCAAGAAATCCGAGCAAGGCACGCCAATTTGGAGTAGTAGTAGTAGATCAATAAAAATCGGTGTGTAATTGAACAATTAATGAAGTAAAATAATGTGACGCGAGTTGGAGTATGATTTGATCACAAGTCTGTTGAATTATCGAATATTTCTTTTTTTTTTCCAATGAATTATCGAATATAGTAATAGAACATTTAGATGAATATTTAGAGTTTACTGCACACGATTCCTTCCTACGAGTGAATAACTGTCCGTACTTCTTAGACGACCATGAAACAGCTCCTGACCATATCCTGATTGATACTGATGCGGGTACGATCCCGATCAACAAGATTTATGGTCCGGGAATCAAGGTGAGGGCCGGTTCGGATGAAATCATGGATGGAATATTAAGAAAGAGGGCGGAAAAGTAAAGAGACAATGATTTACGTGGTTCGGATTCGGGTGAATCCTACATCCACGGGCCGCCTGAGAATATCCACTTAAATCGGGGAAGATTATACACTCAATCTCACCTTCACTCATGTTTACAAATAATTCCAAGCTCTAAACAGTAAAGAGAAGATAAAGAGAGGGAGAGAGGGTATGTGTGTGTGCTCTTGGTGTGTTAGTGTGTGTGGGGCGTGTAGAAGATGATGTAAAATGGATAAGAGCCACTTATTTATACTATTCACGCGTCTAGGGTTTCATACTGCCCTTCTTCGTCAGATCTCCCGGACGCTCCCCCAGCTCTTCCGAGCTCTTCTTCTGGCCCTTCCATATAGTTCCGTAGCTTCCTGGGATATCTTCCTCTTCAGGTGTACTGGACACTTCCTTAGCTCTCTCGATTACTTCCTTTGGTCCTCTGGATAGCTCCGTAGCTTCCTGGGACATCTCTCTAGCTCCTCCCAATATCACCTTCGTACATTGCCTCTAGTCGAGCCTCGCACTTAGTCCTTCTCGGGCACTTCATTGGACCCTTCTGAATAGTTCCGTAGCTCGGGGGAGTATCTCCCGAGCTCCTCGAACCTCACATTCGTACACCTTTCTGGTCGGACCTCGTACCTGGTCCTTACCTCCTTCAGACCCAATCTCCTACTCTGTTCTTTGTAGGTTGTCAGGTCAGGAGGAATGCTAGATAGGTCACCCCTATCAGATACGGACATAAATTAGGCAGGCTAAAAAGAGAAATTAAGGAAATAATTAGCTTATGATAATTATTAAGAGAACTTAGTAAAAAATATGAGTTTCCTTGAAAAATACAAAGTTAGATTACGAAAGGAGACTTTTAGGGACCTCGGACGGGTTTTAGGGACCTCCAACACACTTTAGGGAGCTAACAACAGGAAATAACGGTTTTAGGGACCTCCAAGAGAGTTTAGGGACCTAATACCCATACTAGGGAACTATTTTGGGACCTATTGTGCTAAGCAGGTCCTATTGTCCCGAGGAAGCGTCGTGAGGAAGCTTCACCAAACGATCAGAAGTCTGAAAGGACGTCTAACACCACTGAAAAGCTATTCTGACAGAACCTGTCCCATCCACATGTTGTACCTGACAGCGCAGAGCCAAGTCCCATCTCCAGCCGCCTGACATCCTGACAGCATAGAAGCTGTAACTGCTGCAGGAGTGACCTCTGACAGACGGCCTGCCATTCTGTAGCATCACAGTGTCCCAGAAGGTCATATCACCAGGAATCTGGGCAATATCCAGGAGCCAGGGACGTACCTTCAGGCAATATCCAAAAGCCTCCTATATAAAGGGGACTTCACCATTTTTACGAGACCACTCTCATTCATCATCAACACATTATAAAACTTTGAAAATACTCTCTCTACATTAAACACAACATCTTTGACGTCCCATTAGTTATGTTCTTATGTGTTCTTGAGATAAATGTGAGAGAGTGAGTTGTTTGAGTGTGTAAATCATTCAAAGTATAGTGAAAGAGGTTTCAGAGCGCCCGTTAACGTAGGATCTGTAAAGATTCGAACCACGTACATCTTGTGTCCTTTCTGTTACGTCCCTTTCACGTCCCAAGCAGGTCCCGAGCAAGTCCCTACGTCCCTAACGTCACCAACGTCCCTTTATGTCCCAACACGTCCCACTACGTCCTAACACGTCCCAACACGTTTTAACACGTCCCAATATGTCCCAAACACGTCTCGACACGTCGCAAAAATGCCCTAAACACATCCCCTTCATTTTCCTTACCAATAAGCACCTTACGCACGCCCTACAACTTTGTAATAATCGATTCTCCGGCTATATAAATTTCCCCACATATATAAATCTCTTTGATTGGGATAGCCCCACATCAAATGGCGCCGTCTGTGGGAATTCAGAGTTGAAGGCGTGAGTGTTTGCCTATATTGTGCGAAGCTGTGCTTAACGTTTTTTATTTCTTTTTTCTTCTCCTTATTTCTGCTGGGACGAGACGAAAGACGCAAAAACTGAGGGAAGAAGACCCTCTCTGACGAAGAATTTGGGCCCATAACCCGCATGAGCTGCTAAAGCACAACCGAAGCTCCTGAGAACGTAAGGCCGTCTGCACCACCTTGACGAATGGAGGAAAGGGCGAAGACCCGAAGCTCCCACCTTCGGGACCTAAAAGCCCAGCTCCGCTCTGGCAAGAAGACCCGAAGCTCCACCTTCAGGACCGAAAAGCCCAGCCCCGCGCTGGTACGAAGACCTGAAGCTCCGCCTTCAGGACCTCCCAGCTCCGCGCTGGTATGAAGATTCGAAGCCCCACATACGGGACATTCCAGCTCCTCGCTAGAACGCGAAGCTCAGTGGAACCTAGAAGGAATCTCCAAACCAGGTCCGCAGATCCGTGGGATCTAGAAGACAGTTCCCCGCTGCCGTCCGAAGGTCCGCAGAAGATACAAGCCAAGCGTCGCGCTGACACATGAAGATTCGAAAGACTCGGAAGCCAGCTCCGTGCTGGCGTACGAAGATCCACGGGAGATCAGAGTCCAGCTCCGCATGGGCTTACGATGGTCCGTGGACCTAGAAGTTAGCTCCGCACCGACGCTTGAAGATCATTGGGAGATAAAAGCCCAGTTCCATGCGGGCACATGAAGATCCACGGAAGACATCCCGCGTTGATAAGGCTCTTCGCCGGGACTTCATGTGACGCCCGGGGCCGAGGAGGGCGGGGAGTGATCGCCGGTGCCAGGGTGCACGGACAAGGAGCGGCTCCTGGCAAGGCTTCTAGGCGAAGGGGTACATGAACGAACCGATCCGACACCCGAATGAGAGGGGATACTGAGACTGACAATGTATGGGCGTGTCAGGCTAAGAATCGTATAATAGAATTGATAGTACTACTCATATCACCAAGGTCGACCTACCTTTTCGGGAGTCCATCCGAAAGAACTTCGAAGTTAAGCGTGCCTGACTTGAAGCAATCTTAGGATGGGTGACCCCCTGGGAAGTTTGCCCAGGGTGCGTGTGAGCGAGGACGAAGCACGCTGAAAGGTTAAATGATGGTACAGTGGGGCCAGACTATCACTCGGAGTGTGGTGGGCCCAACCCCACAGGTCCCGGTAGGGACGGATGCTATAGTGACACCCGGTATTGGACGGGTCGTTACAGGTGGTATCAGAGCACAACCTCTCGCAGTACGGTGCTGGTTCGAGGACGAACCAGGCGGAAGCTGGTGGGCATGTGACGCCCGGGGCCGAAGAGGGCGGGGAGTGATTGCCGGTGCCAGAGTGCACGGACAAGGAGCGGCTCCTGGCAAGGCTTCTAGGCGAAGGGGTACATGAACGAACCGATCCTACACCCGAATGAGAGGGGATCCTGAGACTGACAATGTATGGGCGTGTCAGGCTAAGAATCGTATAATAGAATTGATAGTACTACTCATATCACCAAGGTCGACCTACCTTTTCGGGAGTCCATCCGAAAGAACTTCGAAGTTAAGCGTGCTTGACTTGAAGCAATCTTGGGATGGGTGACCCCCTGGGAAGTTTGCCCAGGGTGCGTGTGAGCGAGGACGAAGCACGCTGAAAGGTTAAATGATGGTACAGTGGGGCCAGACTATCACTCGGAGTGTGGTGGGCCCAACCCCACAGGTCCCGGTAGGGACGGATGCTACAGTGACACCCTGTATTGGACGGGTCGTTACACTTCAGGACCTTCTAAAATCTCATTCTCTATTATATGTTACTGTTATCAAATAAATATGTGCGCCGCACTAACAATTTTTATATTTGAAGGATGTGATCGAGAGGTTTATTCCAGACGGGACCCCTGGAAAAGGTGTTAGCCGCGGCAGCGAACTTGATTCGAAGGTGATCGATAAGGAGTCCCGGGGATCTATGTCGCATGAAGGACTTAAAGGCCAGCTCCGTGCTGGCGTACGGAGATCCTCGGGTCCTCAAAGCCCGACTCCGTGCTGGTATACAAAGATCCACAGAAGATCAAGCCCAACCCCGCACTGACACGTGGAGGTCCAGGAGGTCCAGGTGACCTAGAAGAAAGCTCCACGCTGACATCCAAAAATCCGTGGGAGATGCAAGCCAAGCTCCACGCTGGCGCGCGAAGGACTGTGGGACCTCAGAGACAGCTCCGCGCTGGCATACAAAGATCTGAGGGAGATAAGAGCCCAGCTCCGCGCTTGCGCGCAGACCCGAATCTCCATATTCGGGACCTACAAATCGAGCTCCGTGCTGGTCTGAGGAGCCTAGTTACCACATATGGAACCTAGAAGCCAGTTCCGCGACGACGTCTAAAAATCCACGGGAGACATCCTGAGTTGATAAGGCTCTTAGCCGAAATTCCAGGGCACTCTAAACCTTATTCTCATTTATATGATACCATAATAAATACATGCATTATACTAACAACTGATATCATTTGAAGGGTGAATAGAAGGGCCCACTCTAGCTGGACGTCCGAGGACGTTCATTGATCAGGACCTCGACCAAGGTCTGAAGGTAGCCGAGGAGGAGTCCGGGGGATCTGTGCTGACTAAAGGCAGACAACCCCCGATAAGGGCCAGCTCCATTTAAAGCTCACATCCCTATCATAATAGGAGCTCCAGGCAAGGACAATTCCAATTTCCAACAGAGCCTGAAAATTGCACACCTGAGCGGTCGAAGGTCCGAACCTCCGGAGATCTGGAGCCAGGGACCTCACCATTAACCGAAAAGAAAGGAGCTCCATTTCGCCATTACTTCAAATTCCAAGCCTCCGACAAGGAGCCCGGATACTAAGCGAGCTGGCGCTATAACCACGCACTTAAGCGAGCTGGCGCTATAACCACGCACTTAAGCGAGCGGACGCTATAACCACGCACTTAAGCGAGCTGGCGCTATAACCACGCATAAGCGAGCTGGCGCTATAACCACACATGTAAGCGAGCGGTCGCTATAACCACGCATTTAAGCGAGCGGGCGCTATACCCATGCATTTAAGCGAAGCTGGCGCTATAACCAGGGTAAACTAATGATGTCCCTAAGGAAATACCGCCTTGTCGGAATATAAATATTTTATTATATAATAAGCGGTGCACCGTATAATATAATCGATGCCAAAGGTCGACGGACCTGCGGTGTACAGGACGCCAAAGATGATATATCTACAGTGTGATGATGCCAAAGGTCGACGGACCTGCGGTGTACAGGACGTCAAAGATAATCCATCTGCGATGTGAATGATGCCCATAAGGGTGTACAAGATGCCGCCGCTGACGGGCTGCGGTGTACAGGACATCAAAGGCTCTTAGTAAGCCTGCGACGTGAATGGTACCAAAGCGAAGCTGGCGCTATAACCAGGGTAAATCAATGAGGGGATCACCATATTTTATAGACCTAAGTGTCTACACAAATACTGAAATCGCTAAGGACATAGAGAGCCTAGCGCAAATGACACCTGAGGACAATGACGACGGTCATTGCAACCCAGGCGTGAATTCGTACTTGGCTTACGAATTACTAAGCGAGCTGGCGCTATAACCATGCACCTAAGCGAGCTGGCGCTATAACCATGCCACGATAATGATGTTCCTAGAAACACCCATCGGGTCCCGAAAGGATGCAAAGCACAAAAATATGAAATGCAGGAGAAAGGGAACTCCGAGGAAACATGCGAACATGGGGAATTAAGCCCCCCACACCATTATGTCTCGAAAGGAATGACGACGTATTTTTTACAGGCTATCACCATAATGAAAAATGAGAGGTCTATACAAGTAGGATGTCCCAGGAGCTAGGAGGAACGTGCAGTAGGACTTGGGGATATCCTTCAAAGTGCAAGGTTCGAAGGGGAGCTCCGCCATCAGGTCCCTGCCAGGTCCCTTCCAGATCCCAGAGATGGCAGATACAACATACGAATCGTACATAGCACAGAGAAAAAGCCCCCGATAGGGACAAGTGAACATAGGGGAGTTAGGCTCCCCTAAAACATTGCAGATGGTCCACAGAGTCAGGGGAGCTCGTCCACTGAGGTCCCCGTAGGTCCCATAAGAGGCTCAGCGTCTTCGCCTCAGGGGGAGAAGGACGTAACTTCTTTTTTGCCCTTCATTCTGACCATTTCGATGAAGTTGTTTTCCTATTTAACACCAGAAACAGGAGTTGTGATGATGGGAACTCCTTGAGCTCCCTAATAGGGGAAGGAACCGCAGGAACATCCAACGTCCCTGTAAAAGGCGGAATCTTCTTGCGAACGTCACTTGCCATCGGGACCAAAGGGAGCAAGGGAGCTACAGAGGGTGCGCTGGCTTGGGGAATCGGAGGAACTAAGGAGCTCTTCCCTTCTCTAGAACGCTCAACGTAGCCCACCATGAGGATGTCATACCTGCGTCAGGAAACCAAGACATATGATCTTAAAGCACTAGCTCCAAGGCAAAAAAAAGAAAGAAGAAGAAAGGGAAACGCACCTTACCAAAGACAAAATACAGGTTTTTTTCGGTAAGGGAGGTATGGCCTAAAATCCTTTATTTTACTTATGGCCTGCCTTACAATTTTTTTCTCTAATTTACTTTTGTCCCAAAAGACAAATTAGAGTAGGGGAGTGATTGATACGGACATAAATTAGGCAGTCTAAAAAGAGGAATTAAGGAAATAATTAGCTTATGATAATTATTAAGAGAACTTAGTAAAAAATATGAGTTTCCTTGAAAAATACAAAGTTAGATTACGAAAGGAGACTTTTAGGGACCTCCAACACACTTTAGGGAGCTAACAACAGGAAATAACGGTTTTAGGGACCTCCAAGAGACTTTAGGGACCTAACACCCATACTAGGGAACTATTTTGGGACCTATTGTGCTAAGCAGGTCCTATTGTCCCGAGGAAGCGTCGTGAGGAAGCTTCACCAAACGGTCAGAAGTATGAAAGGACGTCTAACACCACTGAAAAGCTATTCTGACAGAACCTGTCCCATCCACCTGTTGTACCTGACAGCGTAGAGCCAAGTCCCATCTCCAGCCGCCTGACACCGTGACAGCACAGAAGCTGTAACTGCTGCAGGAGTGACCTCTGACAGACAGCCTGCCATTCTGTAGCATCACAGTGTCCCAGGAGGTCATATCAGCAGGAATCTGGGCAATATCCAGGAGCCAGGGACGTACCTTCAGGCAATATCCAAGAGCCTCCTATATAAAGGGGACTTCACCATTTTCACGAGACCACTCTCATTCATCATCAACACATTATAACACTTTGAAAATACTCTTTCTACATTAAACACAACATCTTTGACGTCCCATTAGTTATGTTCTTATGTGTTCTTGAGATAAACGTGAGAGAGTGAGTTGTTTGAGTGTGTAAATCATTCAAAGTATAGTCAGAGGGCCCGTGGGCGTAGGATCTATAAAGATCCGAACCACGTCTTGTGTCCTTTCTGTTACGTCCCTTTCACGTCCCAAGCAGGTCCCGAGCACGTCCCTACGTCCCTAACGTCACCAACGTCCCTTTATGTCCCAACACGTCCCACTACGTCCTAACACGTCCCAACACGTCTTAACACGTCCCGACACGTCCCAAACACGTCCCGACACGTCCCAAAAACGCCCCAAACACATCCCCTTCATTTTCCTTACCAATAAGCACCTTACGCACGCCCTACAACTTTGTAATAATCGATTCTCCGACTATATAAATTTCTCCACACATATAAATCTCTTTGATTGGGATAGCCCCACATCACTGATGTACTCTTTCTGTCATCCATGTCGCCCGCATAATTATTATGCTGTAAGAACAGAAAATCCCATACTCGATTGTTCCTTGTAAGTTTCTCTTTGCTGATTAAAAATGAAGTTAAGCGGGTGTCTCCTGTATCTGCTCAAGAGACTTACTGCAAAAACTATGTCGGGTCGAGTTGATGTAAGATACGTCATAAGACAACAAACTACCGTAAGCATATTCATATGCTACGCGTAATTCAAACAAAGATAATCATGATCTTTAAACAACACGATTCTCATGATATACATGATAATAATAAATAATAAATACTAACCTTGATTCATCTTGGCAATTCTAGAAGACGTAAGTCGAGTTTCTCTCCCTTTACACTACTTTAATATATTTTCTGATGGATGAAGAATATGATACGTTCGTGTGGAGAGATGACCGACTTAATCTATATATAGAGTACATTCCATCAATGTAGTGGGTAGTTAATATCTATTTAGACCAATAGGAATTAAGTCAATTAATTAATTATTAAACCTTAATTAATAAATGGGTCGTAACGTGGGTCATAACTTACATTCTCCGACTTGGCCTGCGTAATATAACTTTACGGTTTAATAATCATAATTTCCATAACATGCATATTTATTTTAGCTGAATTCCGTCATAAATTGATCATTCCTTTCATCGCTGTTAAGCTTAAAGCTATCAAGGATCATAGCGGTCGTATGCCATTGTAATGAGAAAGTCCCTTCCATGTATCACAGTATCAGCTCTACGCTCAACATGATCTTAATGAGATATATCGTAATGGTCCACATTATTGCCTTAGTACATACTCATCCTGTTGCGTTAATTCTTTAATGTATATATACAATTGATAATTAAAAACAGGATGTATTAATTATCAGAAATATAATATTGAGATCGTGTCAAATACATAAAGTCATAAATAAGAAACATAAAACCACCATAACATCAATTAGGGCCTTTCATAATGCCCATCCTTTCAAAATGTTCATTAAATAATTTTGGTGGTAATCCTTTCGTCAGTGAATCCGCAATCATAAGCTTGGTGCTGATGTGCTCGATTGATACTCATTGTTTCGGAACTTCTTTAAACGGCAAAGTATTTAAGCTCCATACGCTTAGCACCTTTGAGTACTTGTCGTTTTTAGAGAAGAACACTGCTGCAGAATTGTCACAATAAATTTTAAGTGGCCTGGCTATACTGTCGACTGTGCCAAGACTAGAAATAAAATTCTGCAGCCATAATCCTTGAACTATAGCCTCAAAGCATGCTACAAATTCAGCTTCCATTGTTGATGCAGCAATAAGAGACTGCTTCGAACTTTTCCATGAAATAGCTCCCTCAGCTAATAGGAACAAATAGCCGAATGTTGACTTTCTTTTATCAACACATCCAACATAATCTGAATCTGAATAGCCGATAACTTCCAAGAGATTTGATCTTCTGTAAGTGAGCATATGATCTTTTGTTCCTTGCAGATACCTTAAGACTTTCTTTGCAGCTTTCCAATGATCCATTCCAGGGTTACTTTGATATCTGCCCAACATCCCGACAGCGAAACTAATGTCGGGTCTAGTACACGTTTGAGCATACATTAGACTGCCAACGACAGACGCATAAAGAATCCATTCCATTTCTTTAAGTTCTAATTCATTCTTTGGACATTGCATAAGGCTGAATTTGTCCCCTTTCTGAATTGGTGCAACACTTGATGAGTACTTTTTCATATTAAATCTTTCAAGAACCTTATTAATATATGCTTTCTGAGACAATCCCAACAGTCCATATGACCTATCACGGTATATCTCAATACCTATCGCAAAGAATGCCTCACCCATATCTTTCATTTCGAAGTTCTTAGATTGGAAACTTTTAGTCTCATGTAGTAAGCATAAGTCATTAGCAGCGAGCAAATATCATCAACATACAGACTTAATATTATATACTTGCTCCCACTGATCTTCAGATATATACATCTATCAACGGTGTTTTCTTTAAATCCGAATGAGGTAATGGTATCATTAAATTTCAAGTACCATTGCCGCGAAGCTTGTTTCCGTCCGTATATCGACTTCTTAAGTTTACACACCATATGTTCTTTTCCTTTAATAGCGAAACCTTCATGTTGGTCCATGTAAACTTCCTCCTCTAAATCTCCATTGAGGAATGCAGTTTTCACATCCATTTGATGAAGCTCTAAGTCATAATGAGCCACCAATGCCATGATAATTCTAAACGAGTCATTCTTTGAAACAGGTGAAAAGGTTTCTTTATAATCAACGCCGTCTTTCTAGGTAAATCCCTTCGCAACAAGTCTAGCTTTATGTCGTTCTATATTGTCATTAGAGTCGAATTTGGTCTTAAACACCCATTTATACCCAACTCTTTTACAACCTTCAGGTAATTCAACGAGATCCCAGACATCATTATGTTGCATTGATTTTAATTCGTCTTTCATGGCGTCGAACCATTAAACAGAATCATTACTTTCCATGGCCTGTGAAAACAAAAGTGGATCATCATTTATTCCTAAGTCAACTTCTGACACTTGTAGATATACCACATAATCATTAGAGATAGCAGATCTTCTTTGCTTTTCTGATCTTCTTAATCGTTGTGGTTCATTAACGACGGGATTTTGAATAATTGCTGGAACGACAACTTGAGTAGAAGTTAAAGGTATGGGGATCTCCATCCTAACTTCTTGAATATCCACTTTACGTGGTTCAACACTCGCACTAATTTCACCATTTTCAATGAACCGTGCAATTCCAGTTTCAATAATTCTCGTATTATGGTAAAAAATATATACCCCTTTGACTTTTCTGGATAACCAATGAAGAATCCACTGGTCGTTCTTGCATCCAATTTTCTTTCATGTGGATTATAAATTTTTATTTTGGCTGGCAATCCCAAACGTGCATGTGCCTTAAACTAGGTTTCCTTCTCGTCCACAGTTCAAAAGGAGTTTTCGAAACTGCTTTACTAGGAACACTGTTTAATATATAAACAGCAGTTTTTAAACAATACATCCACAACGATGGGGGCAAAGATGAGCAACTTACATGCTCCTAACCATATCCATTAATGTACGATTTCGTATTTCTGCAACACCATTTTGTTCAGGTGTGCCTGGCATCGTGATTGAGCACATATGCCATTTTTTCGAGGAATTTAGGGAACGGACCTGGAAATTGTCCGCTCTCATTATATTTTCCGTAATATTCGTCACCGCGGTCAGATCTGACAATTTTCACCTTTCTGTCTAATTATCGCTCAACCTCGGTAATAAACACTTCTAACGTGTTTAGCGATTGAGACTTTTCATGCAATAAATAGACATAACCGTAACGTGAAAAGTCATCAATAAAGGTGAGGAAATACTTTTCTCCACCAAAAGATGGAACATCAAAAGGTCCGCAAATGTCAGTGTGTATAATTTCTAGGAGCTGCGCACTTCTTGTGGCTTTACCTTTATTTGTGTGTTCGTGTGGTTTCCTTTAATACAATCCACACATATACCGAGATCATTGAAATCCAAGTCTGAGAGGATTTCATTCTTTACGAGTCTCTGTATTCTTTCTTTGGAAATGTGAATCAATCGTTTATGCCGCAGATATGCTGAACTTTCGTTCAATAATCCACGTTTCATGCCAACATTATGATGCGAGATCATAAGAGTCTCAGCGAAGTCATTATCGAGGTTAATTTATATAAATCATCATGAAGCACACCGGAACCATAAAAAATATTATTTTTATATAAACTGAAACATCAATTACCAAACTTACACGTAAAACCAGCAGAATCAAGTTTTGATAAAGAAACTAAGTTACGAGAAATAGAAGGAACATAAAAGGTCTGAAAGGTCTAAATGATGTCCAGTATTTAAAATTAAACGATAAGTTCCGATTGCTTCAACTGATGCCTTGACTCGATTCCCCATGTGCACAAATCATTCATTTGGGCTTATGATTGGGTCGTAAGGAATCCTTGCATCGTATTAGTTACGTGAATAGTAGTACCCAGTGTTTTAAAATGCGCATAACGCAACGCGTCGCGTTTCAGTTCAGATAGCGTGTAGCGTAAATAGCGTAGCGTATTGCGTGAGTATTTCGGACAAGTCACTTATTGCATTACGAAACATAATTTATAACAAAATTACTTATCATAAAAACTTTATATAAAAATGGATTCAATAATATAGGTAAAATCTAACCGTATATATCCCAAACAATAAAAATATACATAAAACATATTAACAACAATTCATGTATGACTTGATAGAATTTTTAAATATTGAAAACGATAACTAATAAAATTTTAGAGAACCTAAACTAAAAAATACAGTATTTGTAAAATAATTCTTATGAATATCGAAAAATATAAGATATGCATGTCATTTTGAACGCTTTTAAACAAAGAATAAGTTAGATAAATCTATTTATTTTTATCACATATATTTACATTAAATAATTGATTTTTATGTTTTAGTGGAAGTAATTAAAAAGTTAATAAAAAATAAAAAAACTAAAATAAAAATATGTTATCTTCTTTTTTCGAAGCAATATGTTTGTCAAACACGTGTTATATTATCATTATAGGAGATTGCGACAGACATTACAACAAAAACCTCTGGAAGCAATTGTAGGTGTCGAATAGTAGATGTCAGAAGGCTGAACGCTTTTCTCAATACGCGTCATCGCGCTTTCAAGCAAATTAACGCTAAAGCGCGCCTTGTTGCGTGCGAGAAAATGCTTTTTAAAACACTGGTACTATCAGAATCAATCCACCAAGTATTACGAGGAACTTCAGTTACGTTTGATTCGAACCATACGAAAGAATTAAGCGTACCTATTCTTTCGAACCATGCCTTACGTTTCAGGCAATCCTTCTTATGGTGTCCTGGCTTTCTACAGAACCCACATTCATTATTCTTCAGTTCCTTTTTGTGGACTTTGGAAGAAGACGCATTAACCTTCAATGGTCCCTTTCCCTTTTCCTTCGGCTTTCCAATTTTCCTGCCAGCTCCTTGACGGCCAATGAGATTAATAGAATGAGCTCCCTGTTTGTTCAACCTCGCCTCCTCTTGAATCAGTAAAGTCTGCAGTTCTGTCACATTCGATTTATCCTTAATTGTGTTATAGTTAATTTGGAATGGACCGTACTGAGGAGGTAAGGAGTTCATAATGAACGTCACAAGAAAACTCTCTTCCACTTTCATTCCCATGGATACGAGTTCTGCCGCTAAGTTGATCATTTCAGTAACGTACTCATGCATTGTACGTGACCCATCAAATTTCATTGTGGTCAGCGTACCCATCAGTGTCCCAGCTCTAGACTTATCAGCGGTGTCAGAGTGGGCCATACTTTGGACAGATTCCATAAATTCCTTAGCACTTTCAGTTTTTGGAATTTGTTGATTTAATACTCTCCGATACAGTCATTCGCAGAAACATAAGGCTTAATCTGTTCGATCTTTCCCAGTCATCATGGAAAGCTCTTTGATCATCAGTGCTGTCATCAATAATATCATCGGGCTTAGGATACAGTAATGCCGAATCAAGGTTCATAACACCTAGGTGAAACTGAACCTGTTCAGATCAATCATTATGATTCAGCCCTTTGAATTTGACAACTGACGAGGCCTGCGAGTTAAGAGAGACAGGAACGAAAGCTGCAAATAGATACAATAATGCTCATTATTAGTGCTTTTGAGAAAATAAAATTGTAATATAGATTCAGATGTCGTAAACGGTCATTGAAGTTCTCCTTTGGGTGATCCAACAACACACAAAATAATTTGATGCATAAGTAATTAGATATTTAATTTGGTAAATTTTGTAATTTTGACACGTTAGGCGTCTTTGGACGCACTAACGTATCGATTAAAATATACAACCTTTACGTTATTAGCTATAAAATAGCGACCAGCCTTGGGCGGTACTTTATATTTTATTTGCTAATGAACATCAATATACTCGTGAGATTTTCGTTAAGTTATTGCATTAATAGCATCTATTAATCACGAGTAATTGAGTATTAATTATATCTCGAAACCTTACTAATTTGGCCACTTTAGTGACTAGCAAATCATACATAATTGAGATATAATTCATAAAGCAGCGGAATAATATAATTTATATAGTTCAGGGGTCCCTACGTAGTTCTCATAAAATTTGGGACTAATCTATAATTCTAAAACTGCTCAGAGACTAACTTATCGCCATATAACTGTTCAGTGACTAATCTGTCACTACAGTATCATTCAGAGGCTAATCTGAAATTTCTTAATTTTTAGGGATCTAACTGTAATTTTTCCTAGACTTCCTTAAATAGTATACTACCAAGTCAAGCCACGTCAATAGTCATTCCAAATGACTATCAGTTATATTCCCTAGAAACTTGCATTAAGAATTTAAGAAACTACTTAATCAAACATAAATCAGAATACGTCACATGCATTCAAAATTTATAGGGTTAATTCCTTATCAGTCCCTTTCAACATTTCAACTTCCTTTTAAATACCCTCGAATTATTTCTTCCTTATAAGTACCCATTTGAAAATTTATTCCTGTTTAATACCTAAAAAGCTCTTTTCAGCATTAAATGGACGAAATACCCATGTCTCACATATTCAAAAAAGCTGAATAATTATTTTCTTATACCAACAAAATTGGACATTGTACCAGAAAATGTTAAATTATACCATCTGTTTTCATTATTATACCAGTAAATAGTGTTATTATAATTTACGGCGAAATTGGACGTAATTATACCAACTGATTTTGCAATTATACCACATATTGTAGAAAATATACTATATGTTGTCGTAATTATACCAACAGAATTGTACACTTACCAGTTGGTATAATAATGATAACGATTGATATAATTAGAATAACAGTTGGTATAATAATCAAAACAGTTGGTATGATGTCCAATTTAAATAGCGTTATTATAATTTACAGCGAAATGGACGTTATACCAACTGATTTTTTTATTATACCAGAAATTGTAGAAATTATACACTTTGTTTTTGTTATATACCAGAAATAACGTTATTCGAATTTTATACAATGAAATTGGATGTTATACCAACTGATTTTGAAATTATACCAGAAACTGTCGAAATTATACCAACTGTTGTCGTAATTATACCAACAGAATTGTACATTATACCAGTTGGTATAATAATGATAACAATTGGTATAATTAGAATAAAAGTTGGTATAATAATCGAAACAGTTGGTATGATGTCCAATTTAAATAGCATTATTATAATTTACAGCGAAATTGGATGTTGTACCAACTGATTTTGCTATTATACAAGAAATTGTAGAAATTATACCATATGTGTTGGTTATTATACTAGTAAATAACGTTATTCGAATTTTATACAGTGACATTGGACGTTATACCAACTGATTTTGAAATTATACCAGAAACTGTAGAAATTATACCAACTGTCGTCGTAATTATACCAACAGAATTGTACACTTTGCTATAATAATGATAACAATTGGTACAATTAGAATAACTGTTGGTATAATAATCAAAACAGTTGGTATGATGTCCAGTTTAATTTCAGAAAAGGGTATTTTCGTCCGTTTACTGTTTGGAGTATTAAACACACAACTTTTTCGCAGATGAGTACTGATAAGGAAGAATCTTTGTCAGGAATATTGATAAGGAAGTTCAAAATTTGAAAAGTACTGATAAGGAATTTACCCAAATATTCAAAACCAGAGAAAAATTCAATGAATAAATAAATTATGAAATACAAAAAAAAAACGTTATCAACTTAGCAAACATGCTCACGTCGTCTTTTACACTTTAATTTAATCAAACAATTTGGCCAAATACAATTGTTCCAGAATTAGAGAACAGCCATATACTTGAATATCGACCAATGAGCATCCACGTAAACTTGATTCATTAATGTACATGTTCGTAACACACGTCATGCGAAAAGAATAAAATATATGATAGTATATGAGATCACCTATTAACAGTAAACGTTATCATATGTTGCACGAAAAATATGATATATAAATTCCGAGAATTAACATGAATCACATAAAAGAGAATCATGTGTTTTCAACGATGCTCTGATACCAACTGTAAGCATATTTATATGCTACACGTAATTCAAACAAACATATCCATGATCTTTAAACAACACGATTCTCATGATATACATGATAATAATAAATAACAAATACTAACGTTAATTCATGTTGGCGTACCTAGAAGACGTAAGTCGAGTTTCTCTCCCTTTACACTACTTTAATACTAGTTTATTACCCGTGCATTGTACGGGTTATAATTTTATTATTAAATTATTTATTTAACATCCAAAAAACTGAAGTATTAATAGTTTATTCTGTCATCATTATATTCGATTGTGACCTAGTTTTTTGCTAATGCAATGCACAATTCTTAACTCTGCAAATAAAATTGTAAGTTTATAAGATGATTGAAAAATAATTTCCCATTTGGATTTATGACATGAAATCCTTTTCTTTAAAAAAAAAATTCCCATACGATTACATAAACAAATAAAATAAATAAAATATATGACTGCAAACACACCCAAAGACGCCACAAAACAATCACCAAATTGTAGAGGATTAAGATATTTATAAATCGACAATCAACAGGTTGTAATGACCATAAATACCAAAAGCCTTACACGGTGGCCTCGCCGTAGTCCGATCGCTAAAACAACACCCTTTCTTCTTAAATTACAAAAAGGAAAATCGCAATATCACCAGGGTTTCGGAGAAGACAATGGGAATGAATCCGCAAAAATTACCCAAGCAGCAATCCTCAACCTCTCCATCCTCGAAGCAAACAAGAAGAGAATAATGGAGACAGAAGGCGTCTTGAACGGAATCGTCGAGGTCTTGAAATCAGGCACCACATGGGAGGCCAAGGGCAACGCCGCCGCCACCATATTCAGCCTGAGCGCGGTCCACGCCTACCGTAGGAAGCTAGGCAGGAAAAAGCCCGTCGTCTCCTCCCTGGTCGAGCTCGCCGGGGCGGGACCCACGAGCGCCAGGCGGGACGCCATGGTGGCTATGCTGAGCCTCGCCGGAGACAGGGAGGCGGCGGCTAGGCTGGTGGAGGCTGGCGTCATCGACCTCGCCGGAGGAGAGGTCATGGAGGTGCTTGCGGAGGAGGCCGCCGCGGTGGTGGAGGCGGTGGTGAAACGGGGCGGGCTGCCGGCGGTGGCGGCGGTGTACCGCCACGGAGGGGTGGTGGGGAGGCTGGCGGAGGTTTTGAGGGAGGGTTCTGACAGGGCGAGGGAGAGCGCGGCGGCGACATTGGTGAGCGTGTGCCGCCACGGTGGGGCGGAGGTGGTGGGGCAGGTGGCGGCGGTGGCGGGGATAGAGAGGGTGGTGTGGGAGGTGATGGGGACGGGGACGGGGCGGGCGAGGAGGAAGGCGGCGTCTCTGCTTAGGATACTGAGGAGGTGGGCGGCTGGGCTCATGGGTGGTGGTGAGAGGTTGTCGATGGCCGCCGGCGTTGTTGGTGGTGGTGACGATTCTATGAGTACTACGTCGGCGGCAACTGTGAATATTGTAAGTTCGACAAGGATAGTGTTGCCAGCCTAAACGTATTTTCGTTTAACGAAAGAAAAGAGAAGATACAAGTAGAAAGGGGGTATGTCGACTGGACATTGGACCAGCATAACTATTCAGTGTTGCCTTAAGTTTTCATAGAAATGTCTGTACAAAACATAGAACCGTTTTTTGTTCTTTTAATATTCGATTTTTGGGATTCGTGTTGTTAAACTGTACTTTAATCTTTGAAGACAAGAAGATCCATCATTTGTTCATTTGAATGATGTAATTATTCAGACAATATCCTTTCTTTGGATGAGAATATCGATCTGTGTGTTGAAGGCAAGAAAGTCACTCTGATCGAATGGAAGACTATACTCAACGATGTAACTGTACAGTGCCTGTAATAACCGTCCCGGCCCGGCCAGAAATATCGTGTCTAGGGGCTGTCCGCTAAGGTAGCGGCGGCTTTCTTTGCTCAAATAGACACACGAAAAGAAAGTCTAATTTCCTTTTGTCAAAAGACATGAATGAAATGGAATTATTGATAACAATATTTCGTAATGTAAAAACCTAATGTTTCGTGACTGAATAGAAAGAAGTCTTCGCTACCAAACGGCGATTTAATAAATTAAAAAATGTTTGAATATTGTCGCCGCCGCAAACGATGCTGTTGGATTCAAAAAGTTTGCCTGGATATTCATCCATCGGTTTACGTTTCTGGCAAATGGGACGATTGCTCCTAGGTAATTTATCAGATACAAGAAAATTAATAACAATACAAAAGTGTTGCTTATTTATCAGATATGCTGATAAAAGTAAACAAAGTCGTCGACGGCGGTATCACTCTATAAATCTACAACACAACAATCGTTTCGATAACCACTATTTCAAACAAGAAAATCATCGTCTCCTCATGCAAGAAAACTCTACCAACATCAGAACAAAACTGTTCCCTCGTATGATCACATCAATCACCCTTTTTTTTCCTTTCTTTTCTTTTTTCTCCTCTAAATTTTCCTGTTCGTACTATTTGAATAAAGAGATTCTTCACCGTTTACCATGCTCACACGCCCCACCCTATATATATACATTAATACATACATATACTGTATTACTACTCATCTCTATATATCTCTACCACAATATCTCTCCTTCAAAGAAAAACAACATGAAGAAAATCTCAACTGGCCTCGCATGCCTCGCGGCGGCGGCGGCCGCCATGGTGGTGGTGCTACTGGCGGCGGCCGCCGGCGCCTCCACGGTCAAGGGCGACGACCCGCCGACGGTGGATTGCGTGACTCCCTTATTCCCTTGCCTCGACTACATTGGGTCGACGAACCCATCTCAAGATTGCTGTAATGCTATCAATTCTGAGGTCAGCAACAGCGCTGACCTGTCGTGTTTGTGTTATTACTATAATAACCCTGACGTGCTCGGAGGGTTTAATATAAGCCAGGCACTTTTGTTGCCTCAGTACTGCGGTATAAATCTTGATCCATCAAGCATATGCCAAGGTAATAATAATAATAATGCAGTTATTTATATTTACGTTGTCCGTTAGGAGCATCTCCAATCGATACTCAAAAACCAAAAAACGTATACTAAAAGTTCTCCAACCGTACGCCAAACGCAAACTCAAAATGCGTTTCTGTCTTCTCTCTCATGTTACAAACGCATATATGCGTTTGAGAATGAGATATTCCAAAAGATGCGTTTGATGTTTTTAAAATTACAAAATATACCTATTTCTATTTTAATTATTAAAGTATCCATATAAAAATAAAAAATAAATAAAAGTTTATAAAAGGACTCATGTTATTATTAATTATTTTTTCTTGTGTTTTTTTATATGAAAAAATATTGAGTTTATGTTACTTTTGTGACATTATTTTTTCTAATCGAATTAAAATAACAATGTGTTTTAATTTGTAAAGTTGTAAATTAAATGGGTAATATTAGAAAATGAGGTAGAAGAGAATATTACAATAATAGTGTTTTGAGTTTGAGAATTGATATGTCGGTTGAAGAAAAATTACTGCATTTTGAGTTTGAGAATGTGTTTTTCGATTGGAGATGGTCTCAGCGATAGACTAAAAAAGTTTTATATTTGAAATTTGCAGGTATGGTGGCATCAGGTGGTTCCTCGGTGTCTCATGCAGGTAAAATTTAACATATTTTCATAGTTTTTTTTCCTTCTCTTTTTTATCATTCAAAAATTATATTTCAATGTTGTTTTTTAATTTGGGTTCATTGAAATAGGAAATAAGTATAGCAATGCTGATGGGATAAACTGATGTACGGCACCACGACTTGTTCTTGGCTCTCACGGCGCACTTGGAGTTGGCTTGTTAAAATTTTAACTAATAAAAAGAGTTCAATGAAAGATAATCATCAGTCACGTAATATTGATGATATGATCAATGCGATCATCTCCACCTTTTTATTTTTGTTCTTGTTTTTTGTGACGTTATGTGATGTAATTGAATTTTTAAGAAGGTATCAATGATATACAAATGTTGTGGCAACTTCGTATTGATTTTACTTATATAATGCTCGTACCTTTTAGAACCCTAATTCTAAAGCAACGAATACCAAACAAATTCTCTTGGTGACACAATAATGTCTTTGTCATCATCTTCCTCCTATATGATGTGCAACTGCAAGAAACGCACGTGACTTGCTGGAAAGAGGACAACCCAAGTAGGCAATTTCATGGTTGCCCCGATTGGAAGGTAACACAAGCTGGTATCTGTTCTAAATTTTCAAAATTTAACAGAATTAATGATCGATATTATACGGCCTTGATTTCAGAAAGGTGGATGCGACTTTTTTTGTTGGGAGGATCCACCAATGAGTCGTAGCTCTCTTGATGTAATTCCAATGTTGAGGCAGAAATCCGTAAGACTCCAAGAAGAAAATGAGAGCATTAGGAACATTGTATCTCGACTTGAAGAAGAAAATGACCTTCTGAAGTGCAAAATTTCAATCCTTGAAAGAAAGGATGAAGAATCGAGTTCAACTGAGTCTGAGCTTGATAAAATGAAGTTGGAGAACATGAATTTAAAGTTAAAGTTTCTCTTGGCATGCTCATGGATGTTTTTCTTTTTTGTTTGGTTTGGCTCATGGTGTATTATCGTATTTGGTGTGTGGTTTGCATCTATGGTTTAAGTCTTATGTAGTATGTCGTTTTGAGTTTGGATCTCGTGTATTAAGAATTTGAATCGAGTTTGGATCTTGTCTTCAATGTAAGCTTGTGTTTAATGTGATAAATGGCATGATATGACCAAACCAAATCATTTCATTACACAAAATATGGTTTTACACTTTGGTGTAAACACAATTGGCCAAATGACATATCCAAAACACAGCCACACAACGTAGTCAAAACACAGCCACATAACACATCCAAAACCTGTCCAAAACAACAACCACATACACTATTTCTTTGTCTTTCTTTTGTACTGTGAGAGGAGATCTTTTATGCCAGCATACATGATCGACACGTGGTGCGTGAATGAAAGTGCGACAAGTAATAATTAAAACGAATACCTAATTACTAACACCGACGTGCGATAGGCAGTGGACCTATCGTTTGTAGTGCAGTAAAGTGAGTAAACGAGTATCGAACACAAGGAATAAATCAAGTACTAGTAGTGACCTATCGACTCGATATTTAGCCTAAATAAAATACGAAGATTGTTTTATGACTTAACCTAACAGACCGCTCCTAAATCAACTAGAAATTAACGAACACGCTTAGAACTGATACGAAGCTTCAGATAATAAAGATGTGCTCGGGATTCGAATCCCGCTAGGTGTGATCGTCCAAGACAATGAAATATCGTGCCAACGTGATTCTTGACTAAATCGCAGTAATTTTCCTACCCACTCGCGAATTTGCTGTCGCCCTAAACGCTCGTGGGGATCTTAAGTTCAGTAATTACTAATAGCGAGGATCG
Source organism: Craterostigma plantagineum (assembly GCA_027422505.1). NCBI lineage: Eukaryota > Viridiplantae > Streptophyta > Magnoliopsida > Lamiales > Linderniaceae > Craterostigma > Craterostigma plantagineum. The sequence continues at coordinate 23,738,872 of JAPQWV010000003.1, read as the reverse complement.
AGTATTTGCTTTCGCCCTATACTCGATTCCTATCTTCTACGAACGGCCTAATCGTTATTTAGCTGTCGCCCTAAACGATTTTCCATACATTCACTTTAACACATAGACATATTAAAGCGAAGAAACAACTTCATAGAACAATAAATAGTTAGAATACGCAAATCACGATAAGCATATGTCTTAAGTACGAATAATCCTAGCGTTCATCTAATCCCAAACAATAGGGAATTTAGCTACGCATAATAGACGGGAAAACAACGAAAGAAATAGGGATAATCCCGTGAAATTCTTAGCTCCTGGCCATAAGCATAAAATTATAATGTTTAATAACATCTCTTATAATATTAATTTACTTCTGTTTCTCCCAATCGATGTTGTGCTTTTAGGGATTTTTATTTCGATACTTCAAATATAGCCCACTACTACTTATTGTAATGTTATTATTAATCTTGGCTAATCCTATAGCTAGGTCTCTGAAAATAATTCAAACCAGATATAATTAATATCTTCGTTCCGAACTTTAATTTCCGCATCAATATTCCTAATTCATACAATTTTCATAATTATATTACATCAAAATCTCCGTGTTAAATTTTTACGGGTATTACAATCTCCCCCCTTAAAAGGAATTTCGCCCCCGAAATTCACCGAGGGGTAACGATTTCTTCTACTTACTGATCTATCTGTATCCTATTAAGGTAGAATATATTCCCACCTTCATTAGGTGACACATTTAAATGTGTGACCCAATTTCTACAATCATCTAATTCTTGATGTCTAGGCTCACTTATCTATTTTCCATGTCTTAGAAATATTTATTCCTACTTCCACCACACTTCTACTGCGTAACTCTGACATCTAGCATGGTTTACTTAAATGAAGTTGGGATTATTCTCACTTACGTCACATATATTTATTCCACACGAATAAACATGCGACTCTGAATAGGTATGCTTGCATTTCAAAATACCTGGCACCATTGATGGGTTCGGATCTTCTTCTTCGCTTGTTAAAGCGTACACTCGTGCTGGTGCCAGTGGAGGTCGTACTGGCACTGGGCCCGGTTCCTGGGACAATATTCTTGACAGTCCTTTACAACATGTCCTAGTTTTCCGCACTTGAAACATTGCGGGTTGAACTTTGGTCCGACTCCGAAACATACTCCGCTATGGTATCGCCCGCATTGCGGACATTGGGGATTCATAGTTGGGGGTCGAAACGGATAGTTAGTTGCTCCTAAGTTTGGTTTCGGTCGCCAGTTTTGCGGTCCCTGGCGATAATTCTGGTTGTTATTGGGGCCTACTTCGAAGTATTGTCGTTTCTTACTTCCGTTTCCTTGATGATTATCAATTTTCTTCTTCGCTTCCTGAGCTGCTAAAATCTGAGATTCTGCCTGCTCTGCAATCATTGCTCGTTCTGCCACTTGAGCAAACACAACTCCTCGCGTTTCGGCCATGCTAACGTCTCGGTAGATCTCAGGTTTGAGACCTACCTGGAATCGCTCGATCTTTAAAGCATCGTTCGCCACCATGTGCGGGGCAAAGCGAGACAGTTCTTCAAACTTGCGGATATATTCCGCGATGGGTTTTTCTCCTTGTTTGAGGTTGATGAATTCGTTCATCTTACGGGTTCGGTCATACGTTGTGAAATACTTGTCGCGGAACAATTGCTCAAACCTTTCCCACGGCATAGTCATCGGGTCTTCCAAGATTTTGATGGTATCCCACCAAAATCTTGCGTTCCCACGGAGCATTGAAATAGCGCATAACACTTTTTCATTGTCGGAGATTCGGCCGTAGAGGAACATGTCCTCAACAGTTCGCAGCCAATCCTCAGCCACGGTAGGATCAATAGCGTCCTCGAAAGTAGGAGGGTTCAATTTTCGGAACCGTTCCCCTATAATCTCTATACGCTCAGGCTGAGAAGAGGGTTGGCTTGCGGAAGAAACTTGGTGATGGATGAGAGCATTAATCTGATCCGATTGTCGCTGGATCAGTTCCGTAAGCCTCATAATTGTTGAGCCGCGTTCATGTATCGGGGACTCAGGTTCGTCCCTGCGACTCGAACTACCTACGTTCTCTCTACGAGTTTTCGGCATTTTTATTCCTATTATCTACAAGTAGCCACATAAGCCAATATCATTTTAAGCAAGTAATCACATCGTACCGTAAAACATATAGGCAAGGCTCATCCCCCACGCTTTTGAGCGGCCGTACATGAACAGTCTACAGAATCTATATCCTAAGCTCTGATACCACCTGTGGCGACCCTCACTTTCTAATACTAATTATGGCGGATTTTCGCAACGCAAGTCGCGGAAGACCCGTCTAATTAAAAACTTTCCTAAAATAAAATATATTACAATCATATTCGTCTACGTCGTCGTTACTATACAAGGGCCGTAGCCCCCAAAATGGAAAAACGCTCAAAATCCTAATCGCTCCACAGGTCTCATCCATGTACAGCCTCGCCCTCAAAAGTCCATGGAGCACCGCCGTCAACACGCCTTAGCCTCGACGCGCATCAGCGCCGGGCTCGGTACCTACAACACGTAAAACCCTGAGCTATTTGCTCAGTAGGTGAAATATGCATGAATGCACCGTGCGCTCGATCCCATCGCATACATCTCACACATGCACGCTCGACTCATCTCGACTCATCACATCCCACGACACCCCGTGACTCAACGCTATACACCCTCGGGTATCCCACTCAGATCGCTTTAGAATGGGAAGGCTTCTCAGGTCTCTTTAGAGTCGCCCACTTCCCCGAGTTGAGGTTCGCGTTCGGTCTGTCCACTCAGGTCTCTTTAGAGTGGTACGTACTAGAAGTTTCCCCTCGCCTATTGCTCGCGCGGCCCACTCAGGTCTCTTTAGAGTGGTACGTACTAGAGCATGGGCAGCCTACTCAGGTCTCTTTAGAGTGGCATACACCCAAACCACTAACGTCCCAACGCTCGGGCGGCCAACTCAGGTCGCTTTAGAGTAGCACGCACCCAAGCACCAGCCCACTCAGGTCTCTTTAGAATGGTACCTACTGGAGCACGGGCAGCCTACTCAAGTCTCTTTAGAGCGGCATTCACCCATCCTCTATCCGACACACGGACCAACACCACTCGCCGACTCCCCACACGTTACCGTTCCGCACGGTACCCCATTCCCTCGCACTGACATGGAATGCAAGTGCATGCAAGTGTAGTGCAAATAGCATATGACGTGCAGCAAGGGTACATAGGACGTGCGAAAATATTTAAAACATGTCAAACACATAATCCATGAAATTCACATAATCACGTAGTCATGTACGTTTCATATAAATACCACATAATCACATAACCACATAATTCATATAATTCACATAATAGGGTTACGCGTCGTAGGTGGATTTCACCTACCTGTCGTCCGTAGATTATTTGCTAATAATCCCGTGAAATTCTTAGCTCCTGGCCATAAGCATAAAATTATAATGTCGGTATACTATTTAAATTACTTGACTATCTAAGTTCTTGAACTGTCTAAGTATTATTATATACAGAACTGTGTCAGACAAATAGTTATTTTAAAATGAATTCGCTAAAATTAGGTCAACCCATGAAGTATTTAAATAACTTGACTAACTTCGTGAATGCCTGTGAATTAATTCCACAATTCGCAAAATCTTCAGTTCGCGAAGTTTTGGACGACTCAGTTCGTGACTTATTCAATTCGTGAAATGATTAACACCTTCCATGAATTCGGTCTTAATTCGCCAAGCTCACATCATCCAAAATACTATTATATTATTTCTATACTTCGCAAGTCCATCCCATCAATTCGTGAAGTTTCCCTATAGTTTGCTAGGTTCATATAATCATTGATACTAACACCTCACGTGAAGTCCTATGTGCCTAATATATTATTTTATTCTCATGAATTATGCAATGCACAATTCCCAATCTTTGACCATTCATGACTCTTATTGCCTAGTGTATATATAATTCGCCAAATGTCCCTATTATTTTATTCCCATTGTGAAGTCCTATAAAACTTAAAATATTTTTATATTCTATTGTGAAGTCCTATGATGTAGCTTACATTATTTATCTATTCCTTTATAAGTCGTGAAATTCAATGCCCAACATACAATTTGCTAAGTTTGCTTATGGATTCGTCAAACATAATTCGTGAAACTATCCTCATACATATATTTTACGAATCCATATAGTTCGTGACCTACATAGAGTTCGCGACTCTCTCTCAAGATTTTCATATAGCTCACAATTCGCAAACCACCACCTATTTGCATTTCACGAATTCATTCAAACTTGCGAACCTGATTCGCGAACCTCTCACGGTTCGTGAATCTCATACTCTCGATCCTTAAACAGTTTTACCACCTAAATCTCTTGAAAGCTTCGATCAAAAAGTTATCCTTTCTAAGAACAGTTTAAATTCCATAAGAACAAACATATTCAAAGTACAAAATTCTAACTTATATAAACCTAATCTCATATACTTATTTATACTTAACATACTTAGGGTATGTTACTTACGAGTTAAACCTATAAAAAAAATATAGTAAAAGTTATACCTTTCTCGAAGTTAAATTCGTTCTTTGATAGCTGATCTTCCTTCTTCTTCTCACTTGGGGTTTCGATAGTTCTTTACTAATAAGGTATAATGTGTAATTTCTATTCTTATCTTTACTAGACTTTACGTATACAACTATCTAAATGACATCGACACTTAACTCATCTTTATCTAAGTTCATGAAATAGCATTATTTTATTGATTCTTAAATCCTCTTTTTTTTTTCAGATAAGGAATCGATGCTACACCCAATTAATTCTAATGTTTAATAACATCTCTTATAATATTAATTTACTTCTGTTTCTCCCAATCGATGTTGTGCTTTTAGGGATTTTTAATTCGATACTTCAAATATAGCCCACTACTACTTATTGTAATGTTATTATTAATCTTGGCTAATCCTATAGCTAGGTCTCTGAAAATAATTCAAACCAGATATAATTAATATCTTCGTTCCGAACTTTAATTTCCGCATCAATATTCCTAATTCATACAATTTTCATAATTATATTACATCAAAATCTCCGTGTTAAATTTTTACGGGTATTACAATCTCCCCCCCTTAAAAGGAATTTCGCCCCCGAAATTCACCGAGGGGTAACGATTTCTTCTACTTACTGATCTATCTGTATCCTATTAAGGTAGAATATATTCCCACCTTCATTAGGTGACACATTTAAATGTGTGACCCAATTTCTACAATCATCTAATTCTTGATGTCTAGGCTCACTTATCTATTTTCCATGTCTTAGAAATATTTATTCCTACTTCCACCACACTTCTACTGCGTAACTCTGACATCTAGCATGGTTTACTTAAATGAAGTTGGGATCATTCTCACTTACGTCACATATATTTATTCCACACGAATAAACATGCGACTCTGAATAGGTATGCTTGCATTTCAAAATACCTGGCACCATTGATGGGTTCGGATCTTCTTCTTCGCTTGTTAAAGCGTACACTCGTGCTGGTGCCAGTGGAGGTCGTACTGGCACTGGGCCCGGGTTCCTGGGACGATATTCTTGACAGTCCTTTACAACATGTCCCAGTTTTCCGCACTTGAAACATTGCGGGTTGAACTTTGGTCCGACTCCGAAACATACTCCGCTATGGTATCGCCCGCATTGCGGACATTGGGGATTCATAGTTGGGGGTCGAAACGGATAGTTAGTTGCTCCTAAGTTTGGTTTCGGTCGCCAGTTTTGCGGTCCCTGGCGATAATTCTGGTTGTTATTGGGGCCTACTTCGAAGTATTGTCGTTTCTTACTTCCGTTTCCTTGATGATTATCAATTTTCTTCTTCGCTCCCTGAGCTGCTAAAATCTGAGATTCTGCCTGCTCTGCAATTATTGCTCGTTCTGCCACTTGAGCAAACACAACTCCTCGCGTTCCGGCCATGCTAACGTCTCGGTAGATCTCAGGTTTGAGACCTACCTGGAATCGCTCGATCTTTAAAGCATCGTTCGCCACCATGTGCGGGGCAAAGCGAGACAGTTCTTCAAACTTGCGGATATATTCCGCGATGGGTTTTTCTCCTTGTTTGAGGTTGATGAATTCGTTCATCTTACGGGTTCGGTCATACGTTGTGAAATACTTGTCGCGGAACAATTGCTCAAACCTTTCCCACGACATAGTCATCGGGTCTTCCAAGATTTTGATGGTATCCCACCAAAATCTTGCGTTCCCACGGAGCATTGAAATAGCGCATAACACTTTTTCATTGTCGGAGATTCGGCCGTAGAGGAACATGTCCTCAACAGTTCGCAACCAATCCTCAGCCACGGTAGGATCAATAGCGTCCTCGAAAGTAGGAGGGTTCAATTTTCGGAACCGTTCCCCTAATCTCTATACGCTCAGGCTGAGAAGAGGGTTGGCTTGCGGAAGAAACTTGGTGATGGATGAGAGCATTAATCTGATCCGATTGTCGCTGGATCAGTTCCGTAAGCCTCATAATTGTTGAGCCGCGTTCATGTATCGGGACTCAGGTTCGTCCCTGCGACTCGAACTACCTACGTTCTTTCTACGAGTTTTCGGCATTTTTATTCCTATTATCTACAAGTAGCCACATAAGCCAATATCATTTTAAGCAAGTAATCACATCGTACCGTAAAACATATAGGCAAGGCTCATCCCCCACGCTTTTGAGCGGCCGTACATGGACAGTCTACAGAATCTATATCCTAAGCTCTGATACCACCTGTGGCGACCCTCACTTTCTAATACTAATTATGGCGGATTTTCGCAACGTAAGTCGCGGAAGACCCGTCTAATTAAAAACTTTCCTAAAATAAAATATATTACAATCATATTCGTCTACGTCGTCGTTACTATACAAGGGTCGTAGCCCCCAAAATGGAAAAACGCTCAAAATCCTAATCGCTCCACAGGTCGCATCCATGTACAGCCTCGCCCTCAAAAGTCCATGGAGCACCGCCATCAACACGCCTTAGCCTCGACGCGCATCAGCGCTGGGCTCGGTACCTACAACACGTAAACCCTGAGCTATTTGCTCAGTAGGTGAAATATGCATGAATGCACCGTGCGCTCGATCCCATCCCATACATCTCACACATGCACGCTCGACTCATCTCGACTCATCACATCCCACGACATCCCGTGACTCAACGCTATACACCCTCGGGTATCCCACTCAGATCGCTTTAGAATGGGAAGGCTTCTCAGGTCTCTTTAGAGTCGCCCACTTCCCCGAGTTGAGGTTCGCGTTCGGTCTGTCCACTCAGGTCTCTTTAGAGTGGTACGTACTAGAAGTTTCCCCTCGCCTATTGCTCGCGCGGCCCACTCAGGTCTCTTTAGAGTGGTACGTACTAGAGCATGGGCAGCCTACTCAGGTCTCTTTAGAGTGGCATACACCCAAACCACTAACGTCCCAACGCTCGGGCGGCCAACTCAGGTCGCTTTAGAGTAGCACGCACCCAAGCACCAGCCCACTCAGGTCTCTTTAGAATGGTACCTACTGGAGCACGGGCAGCCTACTCAAGTCTCTTTAGAGCGGCATTCACCCATCCTCTATCCGACACACGGACCAACACCACTCGCCGACTCCCCACACGTTACCGTTCCGCACGGTACCCCATTCCCTCGCACTGACATGGAATGCAAGTGCATGCAAGTGTAGTGCAAATAGCATATGACGTGCAGCAAGGGTACATAGGACGTGCGAAAATATTTAAAACATGTCAAACACATAATCCATGAATTTCACATAATCACGTAGTCATGTACGTTTCATATAAATACCACATAATCACATAACCACATAATTCATATAATTCACATAATAGGGTTACGCGTCGTAGGTGGATTTCACCTACCTGTCGTCCGTAGATTATTTGCTAATAATCCCGTGAAATTCTTAGCTCCTGGCCATAAGCATAAAATTATAATGTCGGTATACTATTTAAATTACTTGACTATCTAAGTTCTTGAACTGTCTAAGTATTATTATATACAGAACTGTGTCAGACAAATAGTTATTTTAAAATGAATTCGCTAAAATTAGGTCAACCCATGAAGTATTTAAATAACTTGACTAACTTCGTGAATGCCTGTGAATTAATTCCACAATTCGCAAAATCTTCAGTTCGCGAAGTTTTGGACGACTCAGTTCGTGACTTATTCAATTCGTGAAATGATTAACACCTTCCATGAATTCGGTCTTAATTCGCCAAGCTCACATCATCCAAAATACTATTATATTATTTCTATACTTCGCAAGTCCATCCCATCAATTCGTGAAGTTTCCCTATAGTTTGCTAGGTTCATATAATCATTGATACTAACACCTCACGTGAAGTCCTATGTGCCTAATATATTATTTTATTCTCATGAATTATGCAATGCACAATTCCCAATCTTTGACCATTCATGACTCTTATTGCCTAGTGTATATATAATTCGCCAAATGTCCCTATTATTTTATTCCCATTGTGAAGTCCTATAAAACTTAAAATATTTTTATATTCTATTGTGAAGTCCTATGATGTAGCTTACATTATTTATCTATTCCTTTATAAGTCGTGAAATTCAATGCCCAACATACAATTTGCTAAGTTTGCTTATGGATTCGTCAAACATAATTCGTGAAACTATCCTCATACATATATTTACGAATCCATATAGTTCGTGACCTACATAGAGTTCGCGACTCTCTCTCAAGATTTTCATATAGCTCACAATTCGCAAACCACCACCTATTTGCATTTCACGAATTCATTCAAACTTGCGAACCTGATTCGCGAACCTCTCACGGTTCGTGAATCTCATACTCTCGATCCTTAAACAGTTTTACCACCTAAATCTCTTGAAAGCTTCGATCAAAAAGTTATCCTTTCTAAGAACAGTTTAAATTCCATAAGAACAAACATATTCAAAGTACAAAATTCTAACTTATATAAAACCTAATCTCATATACTTATTTATACTTAACATACTTAGGGTATGTTACTTACGAGTTAAACCTATAAAAAAAATATAGTAAAAGTTATACCTTTCTCGAAGTTAAATTCGTTCTTTGATAGCTGATCTTCCTTCTTCTTCTCACTTGGGGTTTCGATAGTTCTTTACTAATAAGGTATAATGTGTAATTTCTATTCTTATCTTTACTAGACTTTACGTATACAACTATCTAAATGACATCGACACTTAACTCATCTTTATCTAAGTTCATGAAATAGCATTATTTTATTGATTCTTAAATCCTCTTTTTTTTTTCAGATAAGGAATCGATGCTACACCCAATTAATTCTAATGTTTAATAACATCTCTTATAATATTAATTTACTTCTGTTTCTCCCAATCGATGTTGTGCTTTTAGGGATTTTTAATTCGATACTTCAAATATAGCCCACTACTACTTATTGTAATGTTATTATTAATCTTGGCTAATCCTATAGCTAGGTCTCTGAAAATAATTCAAACCAGATATAATTAATATCTTCGTTCCGAACTTTAATTTCCGCATCAATATTCCTAATTCATACAATTTTCATAATTATATTACATCAAAATCTCCGTGTTAAATTTTTACGGGTATTACAATCTCCCCCCCTTAAAGGAATTTCGCCCCCGAAATTCACCGAGGGGTAACGATTTCTTCTACTTACTGATCTATCTGTATCCTATTAAGGTAGAATATATTCCCACCTTCATTAGGTGACACATTTAAATGTGTGACCCAATTTCTACAATCATCTAATTCTTGATGTCTAGGCTCACTTATCTATTTTCCATGTCTTAGAAATATTTATTCCTACTTCCACCACACTTCTACTGCGTAACTCTGACATCTAGCATGGTTTACTTAAATGAAGTTGGGATCATTCTCACTTACGTCACATATATTTATTCCACACGAATAAACATGCGACTCTGAATAGGTATGCTTGCATTTCAAAATACCTGGCACCATTGATGGGTTCGGATCTTCTTCTTCGCTTGTTAAAGCGTACACTCGTGCTGGTGCCAGTGGAGGTCGTACTGGCACTGGGCCCGGGTTCCTGGGACGATATTCTTGACAGTCCTTTACAACATGTCCCAGTTTTCCGCACTTGAAACATTGCGGGTTGAACTTTGGTCCGACTCCGAAACATACTCCGCTATGGTATCGCCCGCATTGCGGACATTGGGGATTCATAGTTGGGGGTCGAAACGGATAGTTAGTTGCTCCTAAGTTTGGTTTCGGTCGCCAGTTTTGCGGTCCCTGGCGATAATTCTGGTTGTTATTGGGGCCTACTTCGAAGTATTGTCGTTTCTTACTTCCGTTTCCTTGATGATTATCAATTTTCTTCTTCGCTCCCTGAGCTGCTAAAATCTGAGATTCTGCCTGCTCTGCAATTATTGCTCGTTCTGCCACTTGAGCAAACACAACTCCTCGCGTTCCGGCCATGCTAACGTCTCGGTAGATCTCAGGTTTGAGACCTACCTGGAATCGCTCGATCTTTAAAGCATCGTTCGCCACCATGTGCGGGGCAAAGCGAGACAGTTCTTCAAACTTGCGGATATATTCCGCGATGGGTTTTCTCCTTGTTTGAGGTTGATGAATTCGTTCATCTTACGGGTTCGGTCATACGTTGTGAAATACTTGTCGCGGAACAATTGCTCAAACCTTTCCCACGACATAGTCATCGGGTCTTCCAAGATTTTGATGGTATCCCACCAAAATCTTGCGTTCCCACGGAGCATTGAAATAGCGCATAACACTTTTTCATTGTCGGAGATTCGGCCGTAGAGGAACATGTCCTCAACAGTTCGCAACCAATCCTCAGCCACGGTAGGATCAATAGCGTCCTCGAAAGTAGGAGGGTTCAATTTTCGGAACCGTTCCCCTAATCTCTATACGCTCAGGCTGAGAAGAGGGTTGGCTTGCGGAAGAAACTTGGTGATGGATGAGAGCATTAATCTGATCCGATTGTCGCTGGATCAGTTCCGTAAGCCTCATAATTGTTGAGCCGCGTTCATGTATCGGGACTCAGGTTCGTCCCTGCGACTCGAACTACCTACGTTCTTTCTACGAGTTTTCGGCATTTTTATTCCTATTATCTACAAGTAGCCACATAAGCCAATATCATTTTAAGCAAGTAATCACATCGTACCGTAAAACATATAGGCAAGGCTCATCCCCCACGCTTTTGAGCGGCCGTACATGGACAGTCTACAGAATCTATATCCTAAGCTCTGATACCACCTGTGGCGACCCTCACTTTCTAATACTAATTATGGCGGATTTTCGCAACGTAAGTCGCGGAAGACCCGTCTAATTAAAAACTTTCCTAAAATAAAATATATTACAATCATATTCGTCTACGTCGTCGTTACTATACAAGGGTCGTAGCCCCCAAAATGGAAAAACGCTCAAAATCCTAATCGCTCCACAGGTCGCATCCATGTACAGCCTCGCCCTCAAAAGTCCATGGAGCACCGCCATCAACACGCCTTAGCCTCGACGCGCATCAGCGCTGGGCTCGGTACCTACAACACGTAAACCCTGAGCTATTTGCTCAGTAGGTGAAATATGCATGAATGCACCGTGCGCTCGATCCCATCCCATACATCTCACACATGCACGCTCGACTCATCTCGACTCATCACATCCCACGACATCCCGTGACTCAACGCTATACACCCTCGGGTATCCCACTCAGATCGCTTTAGAATGGGAAGGCTTCTCAGGTCTCTTTAGAGTCGCCCACTTCCCCGAGTTGAGGTTCGCGTTCGGTCTGTCCACTCAGGTCTCTTTAGAGTGGTACGTACTAGAAGTTTCCCCTCGCCTATTGCTCGCGCGGCCCACTCAGGTCTCTTTAGAGTGGTACGTACTAGAGCATGGGCAGCCTACTCAGGTCTCTTTAGAGTGGCATACACCCAAACCACTAACGTCCCAACGCTCGGGCGGCCAACTCAGGTCGCTTTAGAGTAGCACGCACCCAAGCACCAGCCCACTCAGGTCTCTTTAGAATGGTACCTACTGGAGCACGGGCAGCCTACTCAAGTCTCTTTAGAGCGGCATTCACCCATCCTCTATCCGACACACGGACCAACACCACTCGCCGACTCCCCACACGTTACCGTTCCGCACGGTACCCCATTCCCTCGCACTGACATGGAATGCAAGTGCATGCAAGTGTAGTGCAAATAGCATATGACGTGCAGCAAGGGTACATAGGACGTGCGGAAATATTTAAAACATGTCAAACACATAATCCATGAATTTCACATAATCACGTAGTCATGTACGTTTCATATAAATACCACATAATCACATAACCACATAATTCATATAATTCACATAATAGGGTTACGCGTCGTAGGTGGATTTCACCTACCTGTCGTCCGTAGATTATTTGCTAATAATCCCGTGAAATTCTTAGCTCCTGGCCATAAGCATAAAATTATAATGTCGGTATACTATTTAAATTACTTGACTATCTAAGTTCTTGAACTGTCTAAGTATTATTATATACAGAACTGTGTCAGACAAATAGTTATTTTAAAATGAATTCGCTAAAATTAGGTCAACCCATGAAGTATTTAAATAACTTGACTAACTTCGTGAATGCCTGTGAATTAATTCCACAATTCGCAAAATCTTCAGTTCGCGAAGTTTTGGACGACTCAGTTCGTGACTTATTCAATTCGTGAAATGATTAACACCTTCCATGAATTCGGTCTTAATTCGCCAAGCTCACATCATCCAAAATACTATTATATTATTTCTATACTTCGCAAGTCCATCCCATCAATTCGTGAAGTTTCCCTATAGTTTGCTAGGTTCATATAATCATTGATACTAACACCTCACGTGAAGTCCTATGTGCCTAATATATTATTTTATTCTCATGAATTATGCAATGCACAATTCCCAATCTTTGACCATTCATGACTCTTATTGCCTAGTGTATATATAATTCGCCAAATGTCCCTATTATTTTATTCCCATTGTGAAGTCCTATAAAACTTAAAATATTTTTATATTCTATTGTGAAGTCCTATGATGTAGCTTACATTATTTATCTATTCCTTTATAAGTCGTGAAATTCAATGCCCAACATACAATTTGCTAAGTTTGCTTATGGATTCGTCAAACATAATTCGTGAAACTATCCTCATACATATATTTTACGAATCCATATAGTTCGTGACCTACATAGAGTTCGCGACTCTCTCTCAAGATTTTCATATAGCTCACAATTCGCAAACCACCACCTATTTGCATTTCACGAATTCATTCAAACTTGCGAACCTGATTCGCGAACCTCTCACGGTTCGTGAATCTCATACTCTCGATCCTTAAACAGTTTTACCACCTAAATCTCTTGAAAGCTTCGATCAAAAAGTTATCCTTTCTAAGAACAGTTTAAATTCCATAAGAACAAACATATTCAAAGTACAAAATTCTAACTTATATAAAACCTAATCTCATATACTTATTTATACTTAACATACTTAGGGTATGTTACTTACGAGTTAAACCTATAAAAAAAATATAGTAAAAGTTATACCTTTCTCGAAGTTAAATTCGTTCTTTGATAGCTGATCTTCCTTCTTCTTCTCACTTGGGGTTTCGATAGTTCTTTACTAATAAGGTATAATGTGTAATTTCTATTCTTATCTTTACTAGACTTTACGTATACAACTATCTAAATGACATCGACACTTAACTCATCTTTATCTAAGTTCATGAAATAGCATTATTTTATTGATTCTTAAATCCTCTTTTTTTTTCAGATAAGGAATCGATGCTACACCCAATTAATTCTAATGTTTAATAACATCTCTTATAATATTAATTTACTTCTGTTTCTCCCAATCGATGTTGTGCTTTTAGGGATTTTTAATTCGATACTTCAAATATAGCCCACTACTACTTATTGTAATGTTATTATTAATCTTGGCTAATCCTATAGCTAGGTCTCTGAAAATAATTCAAACCAGATATAATTAATATCTTCGTTCCGAACTTTAATTTCCGCATCAATATTCCTAATTCATACAATTTTCATAATTATATTACATCAAAATCTCCGTGTTAAATTTTTACGGGTATTACAATGGGTAATCACTGTTGGGGGATCGGGTTCCCCATGGGGGATTCGGGATCCCCATATTCACGTATATCCAATCAATTTTATTTTTTTTGCAACAAAAAACATAAACTAAGTAATATAGACAAATTAATATGTAGAATATGATATTAGAGTATAAAAAACTGAAAATAATATGTGATTGAAATATGAATATATTGTGAAGAATATATTGAAAGTGTAATTATTTTTCTTTTAAATACGATCCTGAATATAATAAAGGTTGGTCTTTGAGAATTCTTGATTCAAATTAGTTTTTTCATAGTATTAATTAATCAAATCGGAGAATGATGAATCACCATTTAATTCAAACGGTGCCGAATTTAGGGCTGAGGATGGATGGAAAACATGATTACCATCCCCACCCCGTCCCCGCTCTCACCAACGAGGAATCACCGTCAACTCCCCATTCCCGTTTTGACCGGGAATTCCCCGTCCCAATATCCTCGGGTCGACGGGGATGGTTCACCGTGGGAATTTTGACACCCCAACTTGTTGAAATAAATCATTAGTTTCATGAGAAGTTTATATTAATTAATTGTGGTCTTACAAGTGTGTGATGTGCATGCTCTAATAGAAATCATTGTCGGCGCCACACGTTGCAAAATTAGCTACATACATACATTTTACATACACTGATAAACGACCAAGATCAACAACTTACAACATTGATATTTCAAGGATCGTTGATAAGTCTCTACAAAGAAGAAGAATAAGAACAACTTCTACTGCTAAAAAGATCAATTAACAAAAACCATCAACATAACGGCAACCAAATATAACAGCAGTTTAATGAGAGAGAGAGCGAGAGAGAGAGAGAGAGAGAGAGAGAGAGAGTTGAAAGTGTCAAAGGTTATCATTTCTTCATTGCAGTCTGTATAGAGTGCTCTAGGCTTAGGTGTGACTATTACTACTACTAGGAGTAGGACTTGTATGTTACCACTTGCGTAGCTACCAACTATACATAAATTTGAATCAATATAACTAACATGGATGAATGAAACACATGTGTGTATCGTCGTAATGCGCATCCCCTCAAGATAATACTTGACCTGTCAAAAAGTAAAGACAATCTTCACTACAGAGCATCACAACAAGTGAATCACTTGTTTGTGATTCTTTGAGTTGGGATATATAACTTAGACAGGAATACAATCTCTAAAATCTATGGTAGGTAAGTTATGTAAGAACAGTAAGGCTTTTCAACATCTAGGAAGGCACCTAATGTTACCGCCACTGCGAGTAGTAGGCAGCGACTGCTCTTCATCAATCTGAGGGGCCAAACATATAATTTTCCACAAAAGATAGATTAGTCACGCCAAGATACCATCTTTTAAGTTATCAACAAGTTCAAAGATGGGCAATAACTTCCTTTCTCTGAAATAAGAGTCGATCAGAACTTTCCATGTATTAGGCTCGGGTTTAAAACCTGTCTCGACCAAACCGAACAACACTGCAGCAGCATCGTTCGCATTTCCAGCTTCACACAGACTCAACAGCAGCTCATTTGATGTCCCCACATGTGGAACAAAACCTCTATGAAGCATCAGAACCAGCAACTCCACTGCTTTCTTCAGCTGCCTTTCTTTGCACAAGAAATTCAAAACAATCCTATAACTAGCTTTGTTAAGGTAAACACCATCGTTAGGTAATCTCTCAAGCATGTCAAGAGCTTCATAGAATCTGTGCTCCCTACACAAACCTCCAAGTATCACATTAAACGTTACCAAATCCGCCTTGCATTCTCTGTCTTTCATCTCTTTGAGCAGCTTAATCGCATCATCGGTTTTGTTATCCCTACACAAGCTGTTGATTAAAGTTGTGTAAACAACAGCATCGGGTTTCAAACCAGCTTGCTTCATCCCTTCAAAGATTGCCATAGCTTCTTTGATTTTTCCATCCTTGCAAAGCCCATTCATTACAGTTGAGTAATTGAAAACGTTGGGACTGCACCCATTTTTCATCATGAAGTCCATTATCGTCTTTGCTCGATCTGCTTTTCCTCCCCGACAAAAGCCATTAATAAGGACATTATAAGTTAATGCATCGGGCACTATGTGACGACTAGAGACCATTTCTTCGAACAGTTTAACTGCTTTTTCTAGTTCTCCCTTCGCGCAGAGACCATCTATCATAGTGGAGTAGGTGATCAAGTTTGGAGCAGACTTTTCCGACTTCTCCATTTCTTTCATAACTTGTAAAGCAGATACAGTGTCTCCTTTCTTGCAGTGATGCTTCACCAAAATGTTGAAAATGCACGAATTGGGCTCCAAGTGAAAATCTTTCCTAGCCCTGAGCAAGAACCTCTTCGCCATGTCAATTTGATTGGAGTCGACAAGAAGGTTGAGACATGTACTGAAGGCTTGAAGCGAAGGCCGTGAACGCACAACTGTTGGGATCAATGAGAACATTTCCAAGACCCTCTCATACAGCAAAGATTTAGAGAAATGCTTCATGAGGTTAATAAATATCCCTTCATGGAATTTGCAGGTCTCGTAGCTCATCTGCCGAAGAACGGCGTCGACGGAATCGAATCTTCTTCTTTGTGCGAGCTTGTGGAGAAGCACGCCGTACGTAGAGTTGTTATGACTAAAACCCTTTTGCAGCGACACTTCGTTGAATATCTCCAGCGCCTTTTCTGGATTTTTCGCACCTCTTATCAATTCAACGGCGTTCTCGTGAGAAATGTATCTGCTTTCGCGACGTGTATTTCTCCTTCCAATTTCGACTAAATCGTCTGATTTTGGAATGCTTCTGAGGTGTCTGTGACGAGAGACGAATACGAGAGAAGCTGAGCCGCCTTTATTCATTCCGCTAGAGAAAGTACTGAAAGCTGTAGAACGCCAACGATTTCAGATATCTGCAATTGACTGTTCAGCTCACAAGAAAAAAATCTTCAAACAGAAGATGAAATGGCACAATAGAAAATTGTATGGGCTATGATCATCATCATCATCTTCTTCTTCTTCTCTTCTTCTGCAGCATTCTTCTAATTTCGATCAGGTACTGTGCTGTGCTGGTGTCAAGAACTTGCATATCTGAAAACCTTATTTACAGGTAATAAGCGCAGGCGAGGCCCGAAAGTTAACATGTCGGACTTGGGCCAAACTATAGATATGATGCTCCTTCCTTTCCTCTATAATTTCTCCCTTTTTTTTATACTAAATATCTATATTATTATATACTTCCCCCGTCCCAACTCCCACTTATTCTTCCCATCTTTCTATTTTGGGTGTCCCATATAATTCTTCTCATTTCTATTTTTGGTAAAAGATTATTCCAATAATTAAACTAATTACACCATTTATATTAAAAAAAAGGTTTCTTAATTTGCGTGCCCAATAATAGATTTTTTCTCTCCATGCTTTAAAAGTGTACTATAATATTAAAAAAAATGTAGTTTCTTAATTTACATGCCCACTAATTTTTGGGAAGTATTAAGTGGGACAGATGAAGTAATTAGTTTGGGGTGGATGTAAACTGTCACAATTTGGTGTGTAACTTATTTGCAATTTACTCCCTTATTTGTAATTTAATTAATTAAGTATGTTCATATCACTCCTAATTTTTTATTTACTGTAGTTATGCCTCTACAACTAAGTTTCTTTTATAAATAATATTTCATCTTAAACACTAAAAATTAAAATTTCAAATTTTAAAATAATTTTAATATAATTATATTTTAAGCACACGCATCGAGTGTGCAAAAAAGTACTAGTATAAAGAAATAGAGTAATTATATAATGACAATTTGTCAAGAGAAACAAATTACTCCATCCGTCCCAAACCATTTTATACATTTTAGTATATCGGGCGTCCGTTCCCTTTTGTACATTTCCTTTTTATAGTAAAAAACTACCACAAACAATCAATATAATAATGTTAAATACTCTTAAAAGACGTGTCAAAATATACACTTTTCACCTTATTGTACTATATTATTAAAATATTCAGTTTCTTAAAAAACGTGTCATACCCCTAAATATCTATAAACTTTTGGGACGGAAGGAGTATAACATAAAAGTTTAGAGCCGGCCGAGGCCCAAGCCAACGTAATTGCAATTGCAAACCTTCTTTTTCCTTTATTAGGGGCTTCTGCGTATTATTTACAAATTACAATGCTCACGGACGGCAGCTTAAAAAAACTAATATATTTAGCTCATCCTATGTATATGCTCATGTTATATTGTTGTATTAAGTTATTAAAAAAATAAAATTTTAAATCAAAGATTAAACTGTATTAAATCAAAATAATAAGGATAAAATTGAAAAGAAACTAACTATTTTACATACAAATAGACTCGTCCCTCGCCAATATATTTCAGAGCTCGTACCATCGTGGAAAAAAAAAAATGGAAAATACAATTGTGGAAGGCGAAGAGATTGTCAACGTCACCGTCCCCGTCCCTGGCGACGCACCGCTCGACAACCGCTCTTCTACGACGTTGGGGAACGGCAGCAGCAACGATAACAGTGACGGCAAGGACTTGCAGTGCTTCGCTTGTTCGAAGTTCGGGCACATGTCTAAGGATTGCGACTACGGCAGGAATGGTAAAAATCCTGGGGCTTCTGGTTATTGTTTTAATTGTGGCCAGTTTGGGCATTGGGCCATGAATTGCAATAATCGTAAGACAAATTTTAATGTTGGTCAGTGCTATAACTGCGGCGAGTTGGGGCACTGGTCTGTGAATTGTAACAATAGTAAGACTAATAACGGTGCTGATCAGTGTTTCAACTGCGGTGAGGTTGGACACTGGGCTAAGGAGTGCAAAAAAGATAGGGGAAATAGCGACGGTGGGTGTCGCTACTGTGGTGTAAGAGATCATGTAGTTAAGGACTGTCCCACTGCGTCACTTAGCGATGTAACATGTTATAACTGTGGGGACATTGGGCATATTGCTAGGGAATGTACAGCTGTGCGCCCTAGTGCTAGCATTGGACCATGTTTTAAATGTGGGGAAATGGGTCATTTTGTTACTGAATGTACACGTGGGCGTGCTAGGGACTGCAAGGCAGCTCCTAAGTGATTGTGGATATGGTGTCATTATTGCCTCTTGTTCTGATCTTTCGTGTGGAGTGGTATATCCTACCTTTTGACTGTTTATGGGAATTGATGTTCTTATGTTTTGTTTGGTGGCAGTGTTTCTAGGATGTTGATGGTATGAACTTCTGTAATGGCAGCGTTTCTGCTTCGTATATTACTTCTATGCTGCATTTGTTGGCCAGGACATGTGCTCAGTTGCAGTTTCCATTGCAGATAAGTGCAATGGTGAAATTTACCACTACAGCCTTTTTGGTCATTTGTTCACAAGTTAAGAGTGAATCAGCTTTACCTCTCTGTGTTGTCTATCAAGTTTATTCGTTTTAGATGTCTTTATTGGCTTCTCTTGAGTAATAGGGCCTCAAAAATTTATGAACAACCAACCCCCTTTTGACGCCATGGATAACTTTAAAGATGCAGTGATCGTACATTACTATTATGGAAAGCAATAATTATTGATACAAGGTGAAAGCTCCATTTGAGTCTTTTATGGAGTTTTAGTTGGATTCAACCTGATGAGCGATGGGCTTCGTGATTGGAAATTGATTAGCAAGCCAAGCCAAATGGCCTCCTCCAATGTTAAATACATGCTCGAAATCCTGCAATTCCCTTTAAAAGGAGAATGAGCAAAGATCATTCATTTTTTTTTGTTTTTGGTTGAATAATGAACTTACAGCATCAAGAAGATCAGCAGTTGCATACATGGACCTCACCCCACTATGGCATCCCTAATAATAAAAAAGCAAGATGATTATAGATATACCTTTTTTTTATTATAGTTATATTGTAATCGCCTACCACGATAAGATTGTCATGCCTGTCGCTGATAGCCTCCCTAACTTTATCCAAGAAATTAGGATTCTTCACCCTACCTACATGTAGTAAAGAAAGCAATGAAACGAACATTAAAAAGAAAATCAAATATTGCATTGATAACTAACAAATAATATAATCAATCACCTTGTGGAGTGCTGAACATGTAGGGAATGTTGAGTGCCTCGTCCACATGACCATTCTTGAACTCTTCTTCGGTCCTATATTAGTTATTACATGTAGTAAAGCTTTGTCAAAAGCCAGACAATAAAGCCCCCATCTTTTACACGTTTAATGCCATAATTAAAACTATAAACATGTTATAACCTGACATCAAGGTACTTGTGGCCTTTGTCGAGTAGATTCTTGGCTTCATGCACATCAACGGTGATAACTTCTTTCTCGGAGCTCCTATACGAAACATATATATGCTCAACTTAGAGGTTGGCTGGTGTACTATATATGTATTCGTATCAGAAAAAGAAAAAAAAATTAATTATATTACTGTACCTTTTCCTCAGATCCATGAAGAAAACTAAGCTTGGAGTGTTTTGCAATTGCAAATGGAGTAGCGGGTGCTAACGTATTTATATATAATAATATATGGTGTTTTGGCGTGGTCACCACCTAGCTTGCTTAAGTAATGAGAACCTGACGTGGAATTCAATTAATATATCATGTAAGAATGTCATTGAGTGTGAAACAATTTTATCATCACGGCAAATGGCCTATACTTATTGCTTGATGAATAATATGCTAGTGATAAAAGGAAAATTATGCTAATTGGCTTCGGCTAATCGTGATGGTGAGATATACAATTGATTAAGGAAAAATAATGCCATTGGCTAATCGTGAGGTGTTCATCTACTTTTAGCACTAAATAGTGCCGAATATTTTATAACGTCTTCCATTTAGTTATTTGTCGTCACTATCTTATGCTCGCGGATGAATCTATCAAAGAAGTGGATTCAAATACATTTTGAAGACGGATTAAATTTCAAGCTCATATTTTTTAGCGCAGTTTCTCATTCTTCTTCCAAGTGTTTGCTGCATACATACCGTTTACTCATAGGAAGGGAAAAAGAACTAAAAAAAATACAAGCAATAACCGGCATTTGTTGACGCAAATGGAAAAGACATACTAACAGACTAGAACAAGGACGAAAGGAAAAGTGAAAAGAGACGTCAAAATAATAATAAATTATAAAATAATATAATGGGCTGACAAGCAAGAGAAGGGAGACCACAACGGCTATTTCTGAAACGGTACAATTCGTATCGTAAGTAAAGTCCTAACGGTCGAAAAATTCAAAACGTTCCCTCATCGTCAAACTGTCTTAAGCCCACCCCACCAATCCTCCCATTCCCACGCACTCTATCATCTCCTTCTCGGACCTGTTTTCTCTCACTTGACCATTCTGCAATATCTTCGAATCATCTATCTTATTCTTATCTGAGAGGAGAACGAAGAAAGATGATGCAGCAAGAAATGTGGAATGGTCCGCCTGGTGGTTTCAGGCACACAAAGTCCGCCCCTTCATCTCCGGCCAAGCCACTTCGTACAGTACGATCTGAGTCATTTCACGTAACTCACAAAGTCCCAGCTGGGGACACACCCTATGTCCGAGCCAAGAATGTCCAGGTGAGATTAATGCTTCACAAACAATTATTTCTTCTCCTCTCGGATAGTTTATTTGAGCTGTAAGGATGTTTGGTTTTCATCAGTTAGTGGATAAGGATCCTGAGAGAGCCATACCGTTATTCTGGGCAGCAATTAATGCTGGAGATAGGGTGGACAGTGCTCTCAAAGACATGGCCATTGTGATGAAGCAGCAGAATAGGGCGGAGGAAGCAATCGAAGCTATCAAGTCTTTGCGCTCAAGATGTTCCGATCAAGCCCAGGAATCTCTTGATAACATCTTGTTGGATCTTTACAAGGTAAAAACAACTACCAAACCAACAAATATTATACATTACATCTTTGTTTGTTGGATTAATACAGTAGTGCTGTACTTGTGTCTTTTTGCGTGCAGAGATGTGGAAGATTAGATGATCAAATAGGTTTGCTAAAGCACAAGCTCTTCCTTATCCAGCAAGGTATGGCCTTTAATGGGAAACGAACCAAAACGGCCAGATCGCAGGGCAAGAAATTTCAGGTTTCTCTCGAGCAAGAAGCAACTAGGTTGCTGGTAAATAAATAAAAATGTCTTTCTTTTCCCTCTCAACATTCTTCAGTTGATGTATCTTTCTCATCGAGAAGTCATTTGAATTCCCTACCATTTCTACGCACAGGGTAACTTAGGGTGGGCTCTGATGCAGCAGAACAACTACGTAGAAGCGGAGGAAGCTTACAGAAGAGCTCTATTGATCGCTCCTGACAACAACAAGATGTGCAATTTAGGGATATGCCTGATGAAGCAAGGGAGGATCATGGAGGCAAAAGACACCCTTCGAAGAGTTAAGCCAGCCATGGCTGACGGTCCAAGGGGGGTCGATTCGCATCTCAAGGCTTACGAAAGAGCCCAGCAGATGTTAGGCGATCTTGAATCAGAGAGGATGAATCAAGTGGTCGATCGCGTCGAACAGAGGAAGCTTTTCGAAGCGTTCTTGGGATCTTCTGCTATTTGGCAGCCTCAGCCTTGCAAAGAACAAAAACAAGGCAATCCATCACTGTCTTCCGTGAAGCTGCCTTTACCAGGAGAAGATGATATCTTTGCTGATGAGAATGTTAATAATACTTCCAACATTGTCAAGACGGCCCAGAAGGGGGTCGTCATAGGTTCTGCGGTGAACTCGCTCAACATAGACGCCCCGCCATTTTATTTATCTAATTATAATTATAAACCTGAGAATCTTAAGAGGAGCAGATCTGGGAATGCAGTGGATTTAAGGACTTTTGCTGATCCTGAAAATAATAAAGTGAGAAGGCAGTCGACGTCGCCCGAGAGGAGGTGGGCTGACTTGTTGCCGGACAATGAAGCTTTTGAGGATGCAATAATCGCAGCTGTTTTGGAATGTGCAAACGAAACGAAGAAAGAGAAGAAAAGGACTGATGAAGGAGATAGCGGAATAACACCTCAGAAGAAAATGGACAACAAGAGGCTCAAAGTCTTTCAAGACATCACACCATACTCTTTGAGTCCAAGGGCGTGATTCTTTATTAGAATTACTTCATTTGATATTAATTTATAGCACCACGATGGGTTTAACCTATTAATATTACTAGTTTTTGGTGTAAAAACACGACCAAAACAAATTCTTGTAACTGACTTCATAACTATTACACAGACAATGATTATCATTTTCCGGTATCCGTGATGGCAGAGACAATTTCAGCAATGTGTTGGAGGTTTCCACGTGTCCAACGCCGACAATATAAGTTAATACGATAATTTAATGGTCTTGTCTTACCTACCCATTTGGTATAACCCAACTCCCAATAAAAGTATGACATGTTTTATGTGTGTTAGTGAAACACAGTATGCGTGTTTTAACATGGTTGGAGTAGAATGTAACGTGCAACGGGTCATTTTTTTAGTGGAGTTAGGTTATACCATTGGGTAGTAAAGACAAAACCTAATTAGTTAGGTGTATGAAAAAAGTAACTGGATTGCTATTCACCCCCCTTTTTCCTAGTCACCGCCCCCTAAAGGACTGAAAAAAGACTATTTTGCCCTTTCTAATTTAAATTTCTTTTTAAAGTCATTTTCCTTACGACTAATCTGATATCGCAATCAGACATCCAAATCAGATTCAAACATAACAAAAAATTAAAACATTTCAGTGAATCGTCTATTTTCGAAATTGAAAGGTCAAAAGAAAGTGTCTACTGGCAAGGATGGTAAGCAAATTCTCGTAAATTCCGTTCGTATATACGTGAATTCTCGACTAACATTGGATTGTATCGGAAAATTCGGTCCGACCGAACAATAATTTCGGTCGGCATAAGAGGTGACCGAACAACAATTTCGGTCACCTCTTGGGCCGACCGAAATTTCGTTTCGGTCAGCCCAAGAGGTGACCGAAATTGTTGTTCGGTCACCTCTTATGCCGACCGAAATTATTGTTCGGTCGGACATGTCCTGACCGAAATCGGATTTCGGTTACCTTAGATGTAACCGAAATCGTATTTCGGTCGCCTCTTAGGGTAGCCGAAATCCGATTTCGGTCACATTTTTTTTTTAATTTTCTTTTTCCAGACTCGGAGATTGTCCCGGAGGATTCCACGGGTGACGGGATAAACTACAGTGAGCATTTCCGCGAAGGAGGACGATTTTCGACCGACGTGGAAGCCATTAACTGGGCGAAGGGCGTCGCTATTGGTCTTGGTTTCGAGTTGATAATTTCGTCGCACAAGAAATGTGGAACAAAAAAATTGATTAGATGTTCTCGCGAAGAACGTTATAGAGGCAATGAGGATGAATTGGAGAGGATGTCCAAGTCTAACAAGTGCAGATGTCCGTTTGTAGTCATAGCCCAGCATGATCCAGCTACTAGGGAATGGTACATTCGTACGGGTGCAACCGAGAATTCCATACACAATCACCCTCTGATACAGTATCCCGAGGGACACCGCCAGACGAGTGGGTTAAGCAGCCAGGCAAAGAAGGTCGTAGAGGAAATGACTGCTGCCCAAGCGAAACCAGCACATATCCTCTCAGCGATGAGGGCTCGACACAGCGTAGATAACGCGACCATCCGACATGTATATAATTACAGAGATCGTTTGAAGAAGCAATATTCTGAGGGTCGAGACGTCGTGAGCCAGTTGATGCACCAGGCGACAGAGTCCGGATATTTTGTTGAAGCGCTGAGACATGAGGAGACTAATAGGCTGACACATGTCTTTCTCGCACACCCGGAGTCACTCGCACTGCTGAGGACGTATCCTTATTTTATTGGGATTGACTCGACGTACAAGACAAATAGATATAAGATGCCTCTAGTTGAGATTATAGGGATGACTCCCTGTAATCACAACTTTTTGTGTGCGTTTGCCGTCATGGAGGACGAGACTGAGGGAAGTTACGGGTGGATACTGAGGTCAGTCAGGGATATTCTAGGGCCAGGTGTCCACCCGTCCGCGATTGTCACTGATCGTGAGTTGGGCCTTCTTCGACCGGTACATATGGTATTTCCACATTCTCACCATCTGCTGTGCACGTGGCATATTTATAAAGATGTGGAGAACAAAATTTATTGGTTGGGGGGAAGAGCAAAAAGACCGCAGCTCACTTCACGCACAAGTCCTGGAGAGCAGTCGTGGAAGCTCCGACGGTTGACGAATACGAGAAGGCAGTGAATGACATGCGTCTGCGTTGGCTACCCGGCTCAGAAATCGTTAGTTATGTTGAGCATACGTGGTTGGTGCATAAGGAGAAGTTCGCCAGAGCTTGGACGAATCAGGTGCTTCATTTCGGGAACACCACTACATGTCGTGTGGAGAGTGCTCATAGCGAGCTGAAAGGATGGCTGAACTCCGACACTGGATCACTTGACACCGTATGGGTGAAGGTGCACGAGCAGATTCAGAACCAGTTGATTCGCATAAGAAAGGTAAATACATTATTATTACGTTTTATGTATCCTTATCTAATAATTTTGTTACTGTGGACATGCAGACACTTGAGGAGTCCCGGTCGAAACGACCTATTCCGATGTCAGGATTTCCATTCCTAACATTATTATACAGAGACGCCCATAATCTCCCTCGCCGCGATCTGCTGCGGACCTGCTCTCCAAAATCCCCTCAGGGCGTCTCCGGAGACGCCCATAATCTCCCTCGCCGCGATCTGCTAGTCGCCGGCGTCCGGGGTGCCCGAAACCACCGTCCCGTCGATCGGGATACGGAGAATCTATTCGACGTCGTGGAGCATGATCGTCATCTCCCCCCACGGCATGTGGAAGGTGTTCGTGTCGGGGTGCCAGCGCTCCACAAAAGCGCACAGAAAAGGCTGGTCCAAGTGTACGAGCATGGCATCTGCGAGGTGTAAGAGGCCTGTGCCATCGATCTCGCTCTGTGTCTCCGGCGGGAATTGGCAGTACCACTGCTTAAGCTGCCGAAGCACTAACGCCCGCCCCTCGCACTTCAGCAAGGGCCTCTCCTCCTCACTCATCCGGATGCGTGGCGCGATGTGCCCCAAGTAACTAGGGATCACCTCGCCATCTTACGGACCACCTGGCTGTGGCCCCTGCACCCTCCAGGAATCGTCATCTACGACCCTGGAGCGCTTGCTCCCTATTTTATTTTTTAGGAATAACACATAAATAAATTTAAGACACGACATCGCAAGTCAGTTTACAATGAAGAAGGGATGTACCTGAGGAGACCGGTATCGCATCGTCGTCGGATGACTGAAACGATGCCGCATCGTATGGCACCTCCTCATCCGCATGCGCCTCCTCCTCTACGTTCGGATCGTATTCCCGGTAGACGGAATGCGAATCACCCGCTCGCTGCCGCCTCGCCTCCTCCCGTTCCCTAGGAACGGAAGCATCAACGTCGCGCGCCCTCGTATGACGCTCTCCAGATCCCTCCAACGAGGGGATCTGCTGCTCCCTCCGAGCAGGGACTTCCCACCCATCGCCTGCAATTCGATAAAATTTTCTAAAAAAAAAAAATTGGACCGAAATCAAATTTCGGTCGGTCCATGACCGGACCGAAATCCTACTTCGGTCGGGTAAAGGCCGACCGAAATCGGATTTCGGTCGGCGAGTTCCCGACCGAAGTCGGATTCCGGTCGGTACCAGCACGACCGAACAATGATTTCGGTCGGCCAAGTGCCGACCGAAACATGATTTCGGTCGTGCCGTTTTTCGCCCGTTCGCGTCCGATCAACCGTTTTCCGGCCTATTTCGACCCGTTTTCGACAATCTATCTAAATACGAATGAATTTTACGACAATTTTCTTACCAATCGTGAGAGCACCCCCTTTCCCTTTCCCTTTCCTTTTCCTCGTTCCATTGCGATTTGCAAATTTCTCTGTTTTTTTGTTTGTTTTGGATGTGTGATTTGAAGTGTTGCGTAGTAAAGGACTTTAAATAGGAATTCTTACTTTTTATTATATTTTAGCTTTTTAAATTATTTTAAATGACATAGGGGCAAAATAATCTTTTTTCAGTCCTTTAGGGGGCGGTAACAAGTAAAAAGGGGGCGGTAAATAGTAATCTCCAAAAAGTTATAAGTCGGTAAGATTATAGATAGAACTTTATATGCATATCAGAATTTCGTAATATAACATATGATATCTAAAATATTTGTAAATTTTTTCACATAAAAAGAAATTGGAAATAATAACAAATTCAAGTTATTTCGTCGCAATTATTTTCTTTTATTTTTGGGAAAGTGAGTAGTCTATATTGCAACAAAGCCCTGCTGTTACAAAATTTTCCAATAGTAAATAATGATACTTTTTTCTAAGTTGACTATAAAAAATATACAACTTAATTTTCTTACCGTATGTATTGGCCGCCGAATAATAAAAACGAATTCCGATATCAAAACTGAAGTGGTCCCGTTTGATATGGATGTAAAAACACTAAGAATATACTGATGTTGGACGAAATGTTGGGCTAACACTCAGTCTTAACTCTTAAACACACAGCGGAAATGATAATTACTTAGTAACGAAATGAGACGAACACAAGATATAAATTTTGTGCAGCAAGTCAAATAAATTGATGCGTGCCTCAAGGCGAAATTCCACTACGATGATGGATTACAATAACTATCGAAGCGATAGTAAAAACAAGCCTAGAAAACTACGAATCTAAACGATTCTGAAAACTACAAAGTCAAAGACTTTTGAAAACTCAACACTAGGCTAAACTGAACTCTCGTGATAACTCTCAAAGTTCGCTCGTAAAATCTCGTTGTCGTCACCTGAAATGGTGAAGTCCTTCGTATATATACGTCTTCGACTTCTATAGGACTTCTCCAACGACCCGTTAACTCCCACTAACGTCCACTAAGTGGATTTGGTCCGTTAGTGACCGTTAGAGCTCAACTTGGTCAGCTCCAATAGCTCGGTCTTTTCTTTCTATTTTTAGTATGCTCCATTCCTATTTTGCTCCAGCTTATCCACACTCTTTCCACACGGTTTGATTCATCCAGCACTTATCCAAATCCTGCACATCACTAGAAAAATGTTGCATCATCAATAAAATAAGTTTTGGGCATGAAAGATAAGACTGAGATATGTTACCCCAACATTGCCAATATTGAAGACTCAACATCAACAATCTCCCCCTTTTTATCTTTCTTCCCAACAGCAGAAGTACATCGTAGTGAAACTCCCCCTGAAGGCCAGATCTACTCAACCACAAAAACATTAACAAAATGGTTAGAGTAGACAAAAACAGAATAGCACTACAACTATTCAAAGTACTACTAACTAGTACAAGCCTTAGAGGTCCTAAAAAATTTCTGCAAAACAAAAAAAAAAACATAGACATGGTCATAAAAACAATCAAGCATACACAGAAGCAAGAAGCACAGCAGGCATGTAAACACAAGCAAAATGCGCATGCACAAAAGTCGAAGTCTAAATCCTTAGACTCTCGATTGAGTCCTCTACTTCTTCTTCTGCGATTTCTTCTTCAGCTCCAGCTTCAACTTCCTTCACTCCTTGTCCATCTCCATCTTCATTCTGCCCTTGCTCAGCTCCCCTAAATATGCTCTAGTCTGATCGGCCTGTTCACCATGTCCACTTGTCCCAGCTTCTTCCCTTGCAACTTCTGCCTCTTCTTCCCTTCTTGGGAAGAACGTAGATCCTTCAGTATTGATAGCTGGGAAGTCAGGAAAGCTATGGTTTCCTCAAGGCACTGGATCTGGCGGTCAATATTTGCTGGTAGAGCAGATGTTGAGGCAACATCCTTTGGTCAACATTCTGTGTCAGCTGCTCTGGGATGCGCCAAGGAAGATCGACCAGTCTGTCTGGACCCGCGAGGTGACTTGGACGAACTGCATACGGAGTCCTCTGAGAGACCACCTTGTCTCTGCGTGTTGGCTGGAAACCTCCTTGGAGTAGATCATCGTAGATGATCGATGGATATGGGAGAATTCCTTTGTGACCCGCTCCGCTTGATTTGACATATTTTTGAGGACTATTTCACCCAATTCAACGGTAGCTCATGACCAAGAGCGAACAGCAGATGCGCCATTTGCTCAGTTGCACGTGCCTCATTCAACGAAGGTAACCAACTACATACACCGATCTTGAAAAGAACTGAATATAAAGATTTCAAGGAACTACCCGGACAGTTCCCTTCCCACACACTTACTCTACCCGCAGTGATAAACCTAATAACCTCATTATTATCATATTCAAACCCCATATCAACATCAGGTGTACGAAGAAACCTATTGATAGCCCTAGACGACATGTCATATAACCTCCTCCTCAGAAATACCTTCCCATATTTCCTAGAATTCACCTCAGCAACATTAAAGAACATATTAGCATATACCTCCCCGGACGACTGAGTCACAGTACGTCCCTAACTCCGTCACCATCGTACCCAAGTGGCGTGACTCCAGAAACTGCATGACTCCGTATTTCTGAAGCTCGCCACGTCCACGAAGCGCTCTCTCATGAGTCTCCGGCTCAAGGAATCCCACAGCTCCTCGTTGGCTGCGCGGTAGAACTTGTTGTTGGGCAGTGGACTATCCCAGTCAGAGTCGTCCAATGTTGGGTCAGCATCTGGGCTCAACATCGTCTTCCTGGGAATGGACAGGGGACAGAGCACAGTGGCTGCTAACGGGGCGATGATTCTTCAGTCCGAGCTCGTTTGGAGGGCCTGTCAGCACTCTCCATAGGTCTCTTCCCAGCGCTTTTCTCCATCATTTTCTTCAGAGACTCCAAGGTCTCAGCAAGATCAGCATCGTCCTCGTCGTCGCCCTTTGATGCGTCTGAGGCAGTGAGCGACTCTGAGACAGAGGATGATGTCTCTTCCCCAAATGTGTGAAGTCCTCGTCGGAGTTTTCTGAGTCCAGACTGTCATAGGTGGTGGAGTCGACGATTGTGTCAATAGTCGCTGGACAAGGCGATTGGGTCATCAGCATTGGACGTGGGGTTCAAAGCGCGTCTAATACGACCACTGCGACGTCTTTTCGGCACAGGGGCTGGAATTTCTGCACGTGGTCGGCGGCGCTTCTTCGAGGTTGCTGGCTGAGACTCCGTCGGTACTCTGGAGCTTCTGTAGCCGGAATTTGTTCTGATGATGGTGGACAGGGGTTTCCTCCGTCTCGGGGTTCGGTGCATTTGACTCCTCGGTCAGAAGTTGGCATGTCGACTCTGGGTTTGCACCAAAGGTAGTCGGCGGCACATCAGCAGTCAGGCCCCTTCGCTAATTCTGAAGTAATCAAAGCCGGGCACCTAAAGGCACATCATCATCGTCTTCTTCTTGAGACTCGTCAGGACTGAGGGTTCTTGATTAGGGTTAGTCTTCGAGGTTTCTATCGTATGAGATGCTTCTGTGTTCGGCGCTGAGGATGGTCCTTTCTTGGTCGGAGGCGGTGGTCTTGCCGGTCGGAGGGATTGAAAAGGTCCGGTGTACACAACAATATCTCTTGGCCCTGGTATAACTTGTAAAGGAACTGGGAAATCGATGTTAGCGTCGATGTTGGATCAACATTCGTTTGAGGAGGAGAATTTGACATAGTATCAACTGAGAATGGAAAATGTAGGTCGAAAATCTGAACCAAATTGAAAACCCTATTAATCACGGACAGAAGAGAGATGATTTTAGAGAGAGGTTTCGAGCTGATGCAAGTGGGATGATTTGAATAGTGCAGCTTGAACAATTAAGCAAACTCATAAAAATCGGTACAGTTCCAACGGTAACTAGTAATTAAACCGACCATTCAGTAATTATAGCACATCCTGGAGTAAGTGGAATAAAAAAAATAACCGTTGAGAACAAGGAATAAAAACCGCATATCATGGATAGGATCGACTTAGGTCAAGATTTTTCAAAAACATGGAGCTAAAAATAGTAAAGAGACTAATTCATCATGCGAGCAAATATGAGCAAATCGGAAACTTAGTCATGCGAGTAAATAGGAGCAGTTCAGATCATGATTCAAGCAAAAGGAACACTAAGTCCAAAGTCAAGGTAGAATCAAGCAATACTAACCTTTTGAGCGACGTTGATGAACACTTGAGACAAATGTAACAAGCTGTTCTTCGAGAGTTCTAATGCATTTCTAAGAGATAATAAAACTAGACACACGAAATTGACACATGCAAGACAAAAAAGCTAAAGCAAATACACGAAAGCACAAAAATATAGCAATATCAAACTGACAAGTTACACATGTTGCCCCAACATTTGACTCAACATTCTTATTCCGTAATCCTAGACTTTTCTGCTCAAACCTTCTCAAAACCAGTACCCTTTATTTCTACCCTTTCACCTTACCTTTTTATGCGAGTTTATCCACTTCTCTTATACCCTAAGCCTCAAGGTTTGGCTTTTTGTTGCATAATATACATCGTCACCGCGAATGTCGTGTACCTAAGGAAACCTATTACCAAGTACCTATATCTAGCAAACAGTTTATGAGCAGGCTTATACGCATCGAGGATTGGCTTTTGTAGCAAAGAGTACATCGTCACAATGAATGCCGTGTACCTAGGGACTTATTACCAAGAGCCTATAATTAAAGGGATCAGGTTCATTCAGGGACCAGTCGAGAAGAATCAAGTCATTTCACAGGAAAACAGAACAGAATATCTAATCAAACATTGAAGCAGTAACCATCAAATTTGCATATGCTATGTTGATCCAAATGTTGGACCAACATTTAGACTGACATGTGCAAACCTATGGATTTCTTCAGGTCCGAGAACCTTTCAGAATCCAATGCTTTCGTGAATATGTCTGTTAACTGATGTTTTATGTCTATATTCTCAATGCGCACTAACTCTTTTTCTACCATATCTTTGAGAAAATGATGTCTTATGTCTATATGCTTTGTACGTGAATGTTGGATGGGGTCCTAGATATGTTAATGGCACTAAGGTTATCACAATACATGAGAACAGATTCGCACTGTAACCCCATAGTTACACAACATGCTATTTAACCACGTTAATTGCGTACAGCAACTACCTGCAGCAACATACTTAGACTCAGCATTAGATAAAGACACACAATTCTGCTTCTTACTATACCATGCAACTAAGTTATTACCTAAGAAGAAACAGCCGCCACTTGTGCTCTTGCGATCACCTTTGTCACCTGCCCCCAATCAGCATCGCTGTAGCCTACAATACTCTTAGACGTAACAAACTGATCTAACATAGACTGTGAGCTTGAGCCAAAAACAATATCATCAACGTAAACTTGGGCAATCAATACATCGGAACCGACCGTCTTTACCAAAAGAGTGTGGTCTGCCTCACCTCGTACGAACCCAAATTCAAGTAAAAACATGGCTAACCTAGCGTACCAAGCTCGAGGTGCTTGCTTCAATCCATACAAAGCTTTCTACAGCTTAAAAGACATGGTTAGGATGATGTGGATCTTCGAATCCCTTAGGTTGTTCGACATAGATTTCTTTATCAATGTACCAATTCAAAAAAGCCCTTAACATTCATTTGGTGTAAAGTGATGTTAAGCCAACATGCAATAGCTAACAACAGCCTAATTGATTCTAACCTAGCAATAGAGCAAACTCTCATCAAAGTCTATGCCTTCTACTTGCGTATAACCCTGAGCTACTAAACGTGCTTTGTTTCTAACAACTCTACCAAGTTCATCAGATTTGTTCTTAAAGATCCACTTAGTGCATATGACATTAATGTCTTTCGGCCGAGGGACTAAAATCCAGACTTGGTTTTTCTCGAACTGTAAAAGTTCCTCTTGCATCGCATTTATCCAAAAATTATCCTTGAGTGCTTCAAGGACATTCTTAGGTTCTACCTTAGACACAAAGCAATTAAAACGTACCTCAGCGTATACCGAATTCATGCATACGTTTCTTACTATGGACTTGTAATCCTTGCGCGGCTTGTCTCTGGTTTTCCTTCCTTCGTTCATGTTTCCAATGATGAGGTCAGTGGGATGGTCTTTTTGGACCTTAGCTGGCGGATCTCGTCGCACTTCACTGGGTCCAGACTCATCAGTCTGTTCTGGTCCAGATGTTGGGTCAGATGTTGGCCCAACATTGTTATCCACATTCTCATCTGTTTCATCAACAGCTTATATAACATCTGTAATTTCAACTTGTGGTGTCATTTTGCTAAGATCAGTAGCATCATCAAATACAATATTCACAGACTCCTGAACTGACTTCAAGCGCAAGTTATACACACGGTAAGCACGACTATTAGACGAGTATCCAAGAAATATACACTTGTCACTTTTCGCATCAAACTTGGTCAAGTACTCACGATCATTTGACATGTAATAAAAACATCCAAAAACATGAAAGTACTTAACAGTAGGCTTTTTTCTATTCAATAACTCATATGAGGTCTTTTCAGTACCATGTCTAAAGAACCCACGATTCGATATATGACAAGCAGTATGCAAAGCTTCAGCCCAAAAATGCTTAAAAATATTCCTAGATTGCAACATAACACGAGCCATTTCTTGCAAAGTCCTATTCTTCCTTTCGGCCACCCCATTTTGTTGGGGCGTCTTAGGAGATGAATACTCATGCACAATACCTTTCTCATCACAGAATTAATCAAAGTACTGATTTTCAAATTCTCTACCATGATCAGACCTAATTCAAAAGATGGACGCACTGTTATGGTTCTTAATCATAACACAAAAATTCTTAAAGAAATCAAACGATTCAAATTTTTCCCTAAGAAAGAATATCCATGCATATCTAGAAAAGTCATCCACGAGCACATATGCATATTTCCTACCACGTATACTATCTACTTCCATCGGACCCATCAAATCCATGTGAATTAACTGAAAATAGTGAGCAGTTTTAAAATGCTGGGCATCATGGTGATCAACATTATGGCTAGCATACACTTGCTTACCATTTAAACACGACTCACACACAACCTTACCAAACTCCTTGAGTTTTGGAATGCCTCTGACAACTTCGTGTTTGATAAGCTGCTCCAATGTTCGGTAGTTGACGTGGCCCAGTTTGTAATGCCATAGGATCACTTCGTCCTCGGCTTTAGAGAGTTGGCACACGTCCTTCACACTGATTTTGTCGCCGACTAAGTAGCAGTTATCGCTCGAACGTTTACCTGCCATCACTCGAACAGAGTCGCTGTTAAAGACTTCACAACAGTCCTTATTAAACCTTACCTCAAGGTCATCGTCACACAGCTAGCTTATACTGATCAAGTTGGCTACGAGCCGGTCTACATGTAGGACATTGCTTAGCTTGGGAAAGTCGGGCACGTTCAATCTGCCTCGGCCGAGAATCCGCCCTTTAGCACCACCTCCAAACGTAACAGATCCACTCATTAATGGCTTGTAGTCACTTAGATACTCCTTGGTACCTGTCATATGTCGGGACACCCGCTATCGAAGTACCAAGATCCTGTCACGTTAGCTCGCAAAGAGGTACATACAACATTGCACATATTCACGAACTTCTCTACCCAAGCTTTCTTAGATGATGAAGCAGCATTTGAACCACCAGAATTTGAAGGAGCGCCAGCTGAGCTTTTCCCAGACACACCCTTCAGCACTGATTTCTCAATGTTGAGTGGGATGTTGGGTCTCATTTCAGCCGACATTGATTTCTTTGCAGAAATCTCTCCCTTCAAATTCCAGCAGTATGACTTAACATGACCGGGCTGTTTGCAGTGATGACATGTAAATGTTGTATCCTTAAGTTTACTAGCATGCTTAGGACTTTTCTTTACACTCACAGTCTCACTAACATCACTCGAGGCATGTTATTTTTCCTTCACAAAACTATCTTAGGTTGAACATTGGTCACAGGCTTATGGTCATCACATAAGGGCTGAGAACTAAATCCTAGACCTTGCTTATCAAAAATACCTAACGCCAATACCTCATCAAGGGTTGATTTACCCTTGTTCATCTTCGTGAAAGTTTCGTCGGCCTTGTTGACTCTCTTATGAAGTTTGTCAATCTCTTGGTCCTTACGTGTCAGCACGGCTTCCAATTTGTCCATACCATCCACCAAGCCTTCGATCATCTTTTCGTTTTTGGCATTCTCCTCGGACAGCACTTTCACCATGGCTTTGAGTTCCGAATTTTCGCCTTCTCCATTTCATATTGTGCGGACAGTAGTATAAAAGCTTCGTCCGTCTGTACTTCACCGCAACAATCTGTTTCTGGCTCTGCATCATCATAACTCAAATACCCATCAAAACAGTTTGAGTCATCATAATCGAAAATGATATGTTTTTCAGATGTTGAGTCAGATGTTGGCTCAACATCAGTTACCGCAGTGAAGCCGATTTGATGATATTCTTCGTCTTCGCCGTCTGAGAAAGACTGGATAGTAACAGATGATTGCTTGGTCTCCATTTGGCATGATTCTTCATCGTCAGAGAGTTCGATCCACATAGTTTTTCCGTGCTTGCGAAGAGCGTTTGCACACTCGTTGGCGAAATGGCCCCAACCGTGACATCATAGTTTTTCCGTGCTTGCGAGACTTGTCTGAAACGTTGCATTCCCATTCGTACAGTTCCATAACATCATTAAAGGAATTGGGCTACTCGATGTTTTGTCGAACAGGGCCTTCAAATCAGCCCCAAGGTTCTGAGGTAGAGATTTCAGGCGATAACCTGCGGCGTACCTTAACATCATTAAACCTTTCGTCCCTTGGGACATAAATGCTCAGGCCTTGTGAATTGGCATTTGCTTTCCTTCTTAGGATCTACCAAGGAAGAATCTTTATCACCATTGCTAAAAGAAGTACAAAAATTTCGGTAAGAAGAATATGAGTGCATTCAATGACGTCGAGCACATCGATATAGACTGCCGAGTGTAAATTAACACACAATTAAAAAACAATTATATATCAATAAAAAAGGTACCTTTACTATACGAAGAATATGAGTGCATGGAGAACAAAACCGGAAATAAGCATCATTCACAATTCCTCATATTCGGCATAGATAAGACCAAGAAGCCACAAGTAATGCAATCAAAAGCCAAGTCGCTGCACAAATTTGAGATTTAATTCCTTAAGGTTCTATTATCTTTTCTTATTGACCTGAAAGAGGATTAACGGGCATAAAGGAAACTACTCAGATGGTGAAGAATAACATAACACACATCAATGCAAC
This sequence comes from Craterostigma plantagineum, assembly GCA_027422505.1. Classification (NCBI taxonomy): domain Eukaryota; kingdom Viridiplantae; phylum Streptophyta; class Magnoliopsida; order Lamiales; family Linderniaceae; genus Craterostigma; species Craterostigma plantagineum. The sequence continues at coordinate 23,702,602 of JAPQWV010000003.1, read as the reverse complement.
CAAGAATGGACAGAATAATCACCAAGAATCGTAGTTCATGCCGAGTGATGTGGACCGAAAAATCGCCCCCCGCATTAGCGCGCGAGCCAACCGTTTACGAGCTATTTTCGACGCATCAATGGCGCGCTGGAAGTTATCGGTCCGTCGCCGTTTCGAGCTCGCCGTCTTTGTCTTCGACAGATCCCTGAAACACCACGAAAATGGCGAAGGGCGGCGTTTCCGCGACGCCCCTCCGACGCTCAAGTCAGATGATAGTTTGCCGACGTTAAAGCATAAAGGAAAATAAGATAAAACAATAATTAGAGAAAGTATGAAGATACGTTCGCCTACGAGAAATGCCTCCTTCGTAAGTGGTTTGGCCGTGGTCGCAGTTTTCTTCCGGCGAAGATAGAGATGGTAGTTAGTAATAAAGTGTTCGAAGATGAGAGAGATCGATCGTCAAGGGTTATGAGAGGGTTGAGTTTGTTTTTAGTTGTAGCCTCCCCTGCACAATGTCTCTAGTTGCATGTAAAAAGTGAGTTGTGAATTAGAGATGATGGTTCGCTATCAAGTGATAGAAATCATAGAGATCCTCCCCCTTTGCATTTGTCTCTGGCCCCTTTATATATGTCAATTCCTGCACCAAATATCAGATCACACACGATTGAGAGAGTGGGTTAGATAACCACCCACTAACGTCCCATGTACCTAACGATGAGTGGGACTTAAAATGGCCACATTCGAATATAACTAGTCCTTTTGCTCGTGAAGATTCCACATAAGATATGCTAACCCACTATGTTTCAATACATCCCCTCGGACCTGGCGTCTACGGGAATTTTCTCAAGCACGGCTCGGGCAAAGGCGTCGTCCCTCGGGAGCGTCCGGGCCTATGTCGCCTTGGGGGTTGTTTTCAACGGGATATCGCCTCGAGAGGTGTTTTTCGTGTTCCCGCCTCGGGTGTGATTTTGCGGGGAATATTTCCCGCCCTTTCGACTAGACTCGAATATTTTACCGGTTAAATCCGGATATAACACCGAGTGTGTTTCAGTATCTTTTGACGTACCCCCGATCACTCACCTACCATTTTTTGTTGTTTAAACCGCACAACTCTCATAGAGACCTTTGTTCAAACACTTCAGACCTTTCTCGATCATGACGGCATAGAGAACATTAACGTTGAGGAACCCGTTTTTTAACTCATGTTTTCTATGTCCCATCCACGGAGCAGCTCCCACCTCCCAAATATTTAAAGAAAACCACCAAAGAGGTTAGTGATACCAAAAAGTTAATGACTATTGTTTGAAAAACGGGACTTTATTACCTCCAGTGAAAAGTTGCCTTTATTTTTTCTAAGTCTTTCTACTTTGGAGGTTAATCTGAACGGCTGGCTGTAAATATGGTTGCAAACGAATCGAATCGAATCGAATAGCACAATATTCTATTCGTATTCGGATGATAATCGAATCCGAATACGAATGTTCGAATATTTAATCAAATCATAAAATCGATTGTTATTCGTATTCGGAAATATTCGAATCGAATATTCGAATACTCGAATATGGATTATATTTGAGTATTAAATCATTACATTTAATAAAAATACAAATATTATTATATTTAAAACATATATTTTTTTAGATATATATTAAATTGTAACATTATGTGTTGTCACCCCCTTTGAGGGGAAAAGAAGCTTAGAAATTGTACGATTTCTTAAAATTTTGTTCTCCATCAATAATAATGTAAGTTTTAATTTATTACATTTTATTTCATGAATGCAGTTATTCAAAGGAAATTATTTACATATAAATATTATTTTTGTAATCTATGGTGTAAATTAATTATACACTTTACCATTAGAAATAAACAAAACTTCTAGATTTATAAATATTATTCTTTGGTTTATTTTTAAAAATCGTCTCCATGCCATAAATATGTCATTTTAAAATCTATAAATATATAAAATATTCGAATCGAATATTGTGATTTCATATTCGTATTCGGATATTTCTCGAATATAAGAAATATTCTTATTTGGATTCGTAATGTTCGAATTCGAATCTTAAATTTCGAATCGAATCGCGTGCGATGCACGGGGTTATTTTTAAATATACGTCGTGGTTGTTTTACTATGAACCTAGTATTATACGCATGTGCAATAATATATAAATGGATAATTTAAATTTATTTAATTAAAAATAGTTAATTGATATTATAATTTAAATTTAATTATACATATAATTATAAAATTAAAGGTTTAAGATTACTAAAACAGTAACTAAAGAACCGTGAATTTTTTAATTTTATTATTTCTTTTTTGTCAAATTGACATACCACGTGACAGTTAATAGCCACGCCTCATTCTTAATAAAACAGAATAAATTTTTGTTTGTTTGCTGGAGTCCACCGGCCTGGCATACCATAAAAAATCTAATTTTACTCGTGGCTATATTAATTTTCTAAATACACTTTCCTTGCCTACATATTTATTGAGTTATTTTATATTGCGCCTAAATAGTTTACAACTAGGGACATTTTCACTTAAATTCCTATTTTTCAAACTTTCTAGCACATGACTCCTTAGTCAGAAAAAAAAATATCGCTTAACTCCCCGTTTCATTGTTCGTACTACATTTTGAAGTCATGATGTACCTTTCTATTTGTATTGTGTACCACAATACGTTGCTAATAATGTATCTAAATGTGTTGTTGCAGTGTACCTAATTTTTTCACAGATTGGTGCTAGATCCGCCGCATGTACAACATACAACACATTTAGGTACACTATATCAACATATTGTGGTACATTATACAAACATAGAAAGGTGCAGTGTGACCGAAGAAATTGGTACAAACAGTGAAACCGGGAGTTAAGTGATATTTTTTCTGACAGAGGAGTTATGTGATAGAGTTTGGCTAATAGGGATTTAAGTTAAATTTCACTTTACAATTATTAGCATGCGTTTTAAATGGTACAATTGACACCAAGTTACTTGAAATATCTTTTTTCTCCCCCCTCTATATATACTCGCTGTTATTAACAAGGAAGACATAAAAGTGACAAAAGAAACGCGACATTACTTTACGTTGGCGGATGATTTTTTTTCATATTTTTTAATAAACGAAGAAACGGAAATACGACTAAGCCCCTTCATGTAACATCATAGCCGTTTATGATTTTTATTGCTTATTTCAAACAAAATTCATAATGTAATGTTGCTACCATGGTTGACGGGACCGGTCAAAAATCCAATCTGATTCTGGTCAGATTTTCTTTAGTTTAATAAAATTTTGGCTTAAATAAATTATACAAAATAGGAAATCGAATAAATTAGTTTGATCTAGTGGTTACATTGTGGATATTTTACTTAATGAGATTGGTTTGAATCCACCCAATATTCTAGTTTGTATATTTTAGAATTAACATATCAAATCACTATTTTATTTTTATTCAAATTCGATCCCAACTCATCGATTTAATACTTGGCATACTATTAATTTATAATATAACAACCCACATCATTGCTTTTATTTAGTTTTACCTCTTAATTTATATAATTATAATTTGAAAAAAGTTTATAAAAACATATGTATATTTTTCATATTATTTGATCAATTCATATATAAAATATATAATTACTATATTTAAGATACCGGTTTTACTCCGATCTGATTCCGATTCTATACAGTTTAAATCATTAAACCTTAAACCACTAAATTTTCCGGCTTTTTGAAATAAGAACGTTAGTTGCTACCTGTTAAGGGCATATGCGTAATTTCAAAACGAAATCTTATCCTTGTAACCGAGTCATTATCACCAAGATTTTGAAAGCGACATTTTCTTTAATTATTTATTAATTTACTTTATTCCACCCAACAAAAGATTTTCACCATATCTCTAAAGAAAACAAAACAAAGGATATTTCACGGAAAGAAGAAAACACCTACCGTATTCACATTTTAATTTCCATGGTTAAACAAAAATTAATAAAATGAAACCGTTTCAGTTAATATTCTTCCCTTTTTTTTAACACATCTGACCATGCAAGAGAAAAGGAAACAAAAGCTTAGCATGAAAAGTTGTAATTAAATAAAACATTATCGAGGGGTAAGAAAAAGACAAAGTGCATATCTTGAAGAAGTCACCTCAAATTCGATTTGGTTTTCCTTTGAAAAGTAAAAGTATGTACAACACACGCTGGTCTTCTTTTGCACACTCGTTAAACATAAATGGTCAGATAATATCTGGGTCCCAAATCATTTTGGATATTTGGAATTTTGCAGCGAAATTAAATATTTTAATAATCTAGTACAATTAAAAAGTAAAAAAGTGTATAAACGTGTTTTGAAAATATTTGATATATTATACTGATTGTTTGTGACAGTTTTAATAAATAAGGAAATGTACAAAAGAAGTTGAATGCTCGATATAATAAAATGTATAAAATGATTTAGGAATGATGGAGAATACAACCACATACCTAAAATTAATTTAAATCAAATCTCTTTCGATTAAACAAATTCCGAAGAACGTGAATTCAACTGCTGCAATCCTGTAACTCTGTTCACTGTATATACTGGTATTACTTTCTTTCTTCTTTTATAATGATGTTCATGTCAGACCACATGCTTTGAATATTCATGTGGCTCTTACTATTCTAATGATGACTGCCAACGTGAAGAATTACTGAAGATTTTTCCTTGTTCACATTATTAATGAGGTAAGCAATTACCTCATTGTTGGAGTTCATTTGCCTATAAATAGGCTATGGAGCTCAGTGCAAAACGTATCCCACAACAGAGAAGAACAGATAGAGAGATAGAGAGAAAATAAAATAATAGAGAGTTTGTCGGTATTTTTCTCCGACTATAAAGAGAGAGTTTGAGGGTTTTCTCCTTTATAGATTGAGAGGTTGTAACTCCTATATATTTCCTCTATAGTGGATTCTTCTTCCTTGCCCGTGGTTTTTACCCCGATTTGTTTGAGGGTTTTCCACGTTAAATCTCGGTGTCCACATTTTATCTTTAATTACCCAAATATTAGCCGCAATATTATTCGACCGGGTCCGCTGACACGCCAACAATTGGTATCAGAGCCGAGCTTGAATTTTATATATTTATTTATCGTATGCTCTGTGGTTGCCACTAACGTGGACCCTCCACATCAGAAAATAATAAATATGCCCTTGTTACGGTGACGAAAAAGCCGGGACGAGTTCAACAATTATCTGCTGCAACCCCGTCGGAGGTATCGCTCACGACTGAGCAGAAATTATGGCGGCCAAATTTGATATCGAAAAATTCAACGGGAGAAACTTCTCACTGTGGAAATTAAAGATAAAGGCGATCTTGCGAAAGGACGGCTGTCAAGAGGCGATCGATGGAAAACCAGCCACGGTGACAGACGAAAAGAAATGGAACGAGATGGACGGGAGCGCTGTCGCAAATCTCCATCTGGCACTAGCAGATGAGATATTGTCCAGGGTCGAAGAAAAGAAAACGGCAAAGGAGATTTGGGACCATCTAACAAATCTGTACGAGCCGACGTCGTTACACAACAAAATTTTCTTGAAGAGAAAATTGTTCACCTTGAGAATGTCTGAATCTACTTCGGTGACGGAGCATCTCAACGTCTTGAATACTCTATTTTCCCAGCTAACATCGTTGGGGTATAAAACGGACGATAAAGAACGTGCGGAAATTCTACTTCAAAGTCTGCCTGATTCGTATGATCAACTCATCATCAACTTGACGAACAACGCGAAAGTTCTGGTCTTCAATAACCTCGCGGCTGCTATTCTCGAAGAAGAAAATCGGCGAAAGAACAAGGAGGACCAGCAAGTAGGCTCGCAACAGGTCGAAGCTTTGACTGTGATGAGAGGGAGATCAACGGAACGTGGTTCAAGTGGGAGTCACATTCAAGGCAGGGGAAAATCAAGAAGTAAGAAGAAGGATATGAAATGCTACCACTGTGGAAAGAAGGGTCACTTGAAGAAGGATTGTTGGAGCCTGAAGAATTCCAATCCTCAAGGAAATCTGGCGAACGTGTCAGGTGGAGACGTATTGTGTAGCGAAGCAGCTATCTCAACGGAGAGCAGGAAGGCCTAATGATGAGATATGGCTTCTTGACTCGGGCGCAACTTACCATATGACCTCTCGAAGAGACTGGTTCAACCACTATGAACCTATCTTAGGAGGATCTGTGTACAGTTGTGAAGATAATGCCTTAAAGATCGTAGGCGTTGGAACCGTGAGGTTGAAGTTGCACGACGGTACAGTTCGCACTATTCAAGGAGTGCGGCACGTGGAAGGTCTGAAGAAGAATTTATTGTCTGTGGGACAGCTCGATGACCTTGGCTGTGAAATCAAAGTTCGGGAAGGAATAATGAAAATATTCCGTGGAGCACTTGTAGTCATGAAAGGTGAAAAGGTTGCTGCAAATTTGTATATGCTATTGGGAGAGACGGTGCAAGAAGGGGAAGCGTCTGTAGCTTCGGGAAATTCAACCGAAAGATCTACGATGCTGTGGCATCAAAAGCTCGGGCATATGTCGGAACAAGGTATGAAAATTCTTGCGAGCCAAAATCTACTTCCGGGTCTCACGAAGGTGTCACTACCATTCTGTGAGCATTGCGTAGCAAACAAGCAGCATCGGCTACAGTTCAACACATCAAATTCTAGAAGCAACAATATTCTAGAATTGGTTCACTCTGATGTATGGCAATCACCGGTTTCATCCCGAGGAGGAGGGAAGTACTTCGTGTCCTTCATCGACGACTACTCCAGGAGATGTTGGGTATATATCATCAAGAGTAAGGGAGATGTGTTCGTTACCTTCAAGATTTTCAAGGCTCGGGTCGAACTTGATACAGGAAAGAAGATCAAATGTTTGAGGACTGATAATGGAGGAGAATATACTGGCAAGGATTTTGATAGCTTTTGCAAGAGGGAAGGCATCAAAAGGCACTATACTACGGCGTATACTCCACAACAAAATGGAGTGGCAGAGCGGATGAACAGGACTCTGTTGGAGAGAACAAGAGCCATGTTGGGAGCTGCAGGTCTGGATAAATCATACTGGGCAGAAGCAGTCAACACCGCCTGTTACGTGATCAACCGGTCGCCTTCAACGGCAATTGATCAGAAGACGCCGATGGAGATGTGGACCAGGAAGCCAGCGGATTATTCCAAACTCCATGTATTTGGAAGTCCTGTGTACGTGATGTACAATGCCCAAGAAACTACGAAGCTGGATCCGAAGTCCAGAAAGTGTTTGTTCTTGGGGTATGTTGATGGTGTGAAGGGGTATCGCCTGTGGGATCCCACTGCCCACAAGGTTGTCATCAGCAGGGAGGTTATCTTCTTAGAAGATAAAATAATCGGATAAAATGATAGCACTACAAAGGAAAGCCCAGAAACTACGACGATTCAGGTGGAAGGGAAGTCTATCGAACAAGATTCTTCTGAAGTAGCACCGGAGCACGAAGAAGGGCCAAGCGAATCTTCAGAGCAAGAAGTTAGAAGGGGCACACGCAAAAGAGCCGCACCATCCTGGCATGAAGATTACGATATGGACAGCAACGTTGCATACTGTCTTCTAACTGATGACGGAGAGCCATCAACTCTTCAAGAAGCACTGAACAGTTCAGATGCAGATCAGTGGTTGGCGGCAATGCAAGAAGAAATGGAAGCTCTACGAAAAAATAAGACTTGGGAGCTGGTGCCACTACCGAACGACAGAAAGGCAATCGGCAATAAATGGGTCTTTAAGATCAAGCGAAACAGCGAGGATCAAGTAGAGCGCTTTCGTGCACGACTGGTGGTTAAAGGCTACGCTCAGAAAGAAGGCATTGACTTCAACGAAATATTCTCACCTGTAGTTCGACTGACGACTGTTCGGGTACTCCTGGCAATGTGTGCTACATTCGACCTACATCTAGAGCAACTAGATGTGAAGACGGCTTTTCTTCATGGAGATCTTGAAGAAGAGATTTATATGCTCCAGCCGAAGGTTTTGAAGACAAAGAAAAACAGAACTTGGTTTGCAGGTTGAACAAATCTCTATACGGTCTCAAACAGGCGCCGAGGTGTTGGTATAAGAGATTTGATTCCTTCATCATGAGCCTTGGATACAACAAATTGAATGCAGACCCTTGTGCATATTTCAAGAGGTTTGGTGAAAATGATTTTATCATATTACTGTTGTATGTTGACGACATGTTGGTAGCAGGCCCCAACAAAGATCGTGTTAAAGAACTCAAAGCACAGTTGGCTAGGGAATTTGAAATGAAGGACTTGGGACCAGCAAACAAGATTCTAGGGATGCAAATTTACCGAGACAGAAATAACAGGAAGATTTGGCTTTCGCAGAAGAATTATCTGAAGAAGGTCTTGCGACGCTTCAATATGCAAGATTGTAAGCCAATTTCTACCCCACTTCTTGTTAATTTAAAATTATCCTCAAGTATGAGTCCTAGCAGTGAAGAAGGGAGGATGGAGATGTCTCGAGTACCGTATGCATCAGCGGTGGGAAGTCTTATGTTCGCGATGATTTGTACACGACCAGACATTGCACATGCAGTGGGAGTAGTGAGTCGGTACATGGCGAATCCGGGCAAAGAGCATTGGAGCGCGGTGAAGAGGATCCTACGATATATCAGAGGGACCTCAGATGTTGCATTATGTTACGGGGGAGCAGACTTTACTGTCAGAGGGTACGTTGACTCTGATTATGCAGGTGATCTTGATAAGAGTAAATCTACCACGGGATATGTGTTCACTCTTACTGGCGGAGCAGTAAGCTGGGTATCGAAGCTTCAGTCCGTTGTCGCGACGTCAACAACTGAAGCTGAATATGTTGCAGCTACGCAAGCAAGTAAAGAGGCGGTATGGTTGAAAATGATCATGGAGGAACTCGGGCACGAACAGAAGAATATTCCTCTGTTCTGTGACAGTCAAAGTGCCTTGCATCTCGCAAGAAATCCAGTTTTTCATTCCAGGTCAAAGCACATACGAGTCCAGTATCACTTCATACGTGAGAAAGTGGAAGAGGGCACGGTAGATATGTTAAAGATTCATACGAAAGACAACCTAGCAGATTTCTTGACGAAAGCGGTCAACACTGACAAGTTCATTTGGTGTCGTTCCTCGAGTGGCCTAGCGGAGACGTAAGCAACATGAAAGGTAAGGGAGAAAGAATGGTGTGAAGATCCGATTGATCCTCAATCAAATCTTCAAGTGGGTGATTGTCAGAACACATGCTTTGAATATTCATGTGGCTCTTACTATTCTAATGATGACTGCCAACGTGAAGAATTACTGAAGATTTTTCCTTGTTCACATTATTAATGAGGTAAGCAATTACCTCATTGTTGGAGTTCATTTGCCTATAAATAGGCTATGGAGCTCAGTGCAAAACGTATCCCACAACAGAGAAGAACAGATAGAGAGATAGAGAGAAAATAAAATAATAGAGAGTTGTCGGTATTTTTCTCCGACTATAAAGAGAGAGTTTGAGGGTTTTCTCCTTTATAGATTGGGAGGTTGTAACTCCTATATATTTCCTCTATAGTGGATTCTTCTTCCTTGCCCGTGGTTTTTACCCCGATTTGTTTGAGGGTTTTCCACGTTAAATCTCGGTGTCCACATTTTATCTTTAATTACCCAAATATTAGCCGCAATATTATTCGACCGGGTCCGCTGCCACTCCAACAGTTCATTCGATATATTGTATAACTAGTGTAGATGGCCGCACTGTGCGGCCTATTTTACCCGTCTATATTTGAGGAGATACATTGGCAGTAGGTTTAGTATTTAAAGCAAACTAATTCGGAATAGTTTATAATAGCATGAGCCAATGACATCATATTGCAAGCATTGTAAGCAAAACTGTAAAATAAATGTAAAACAAACAATTAATCATTTATATGAGAATTACCATAGTTAACACTCCCATCATTGATTCGAATAATCTAGCCAACCAGTTTTAGTCCGTAAATATGATTTCGTAACTAACTTTCATGAGTATGTGAAAATTTAAGGAAATTTTCGTATTATTATAGGTAATAAAATATTTAAATTATTTAAAACTGTAACAATATGATAATGTCATCTTATATATTAAGTAGAGTAGTGGAGAAAATAATTGAAATCATAAAATAACCAAATATACAAAAGTAAGTCTTTTAAAACAATATATAAAATTTAACACTTCTGATAAATAGGAAAAAATAAAGAAAAACCGAAGCCCACACAAAAAACATTAACTTTCTCTCTCTTAATCGTCGTGTCTTCCCCAATTCTCCCAAAACATACATTATTTATTTACAAAGATTGAAAACAAACATTAAAAAAAAAAGAAAAGAAAAATAAAGAAACAGGCAGTGGCGACTGTATTTAGGGTGGCACTTGACTGTATCATCGAAATTGTAGCTATGAATTCCCGGAAAATATAAAAAAACCTTTCGTCGACAAACAAAAAGAAATAAGGATGATTTGAGGTTACGAATAGCAGGATATACGCAAAAAACAGATACATAGAATAAGATTCATTAGAATGGCATAAGTATTCACAAAAACAATTGGCAGAAGCTTGATGTACTTAAACTGGCTCGGCTTGTGATGTTTGTTAAGAAAATCACAAATTAATAGAGCTTCAAAAAATTGGTCAAAAGAAATAGGCACAGTTATTGATGTTAATAGATAAACGGTATAAGCTTTTCAATATTTACGTCAGTGAGCTTATAAATTAGATAAAGCTTAGACATGAATGTCATTCAAAGCGGTAACAGGTCAGGAGTCCACTAACATTACTAAAATATTTAAAATTCAATTAACAAATGCTTTGACTGTCTACTTGAATATTACTGTGCCATTTCCTACTTTTAAAGATTAAAGATACATGCTTGTGCCTGTGCCTAGTTTGGTCAAAGATGAAATCTTTGGGCGAATATTTCCTATAGCTTTTTCTCTGTGAGCTGTTGATAACGTGAAGTATTATTATTTTATAGTGAGAGAGAGAGAGAGAGACTTGGTATTGTATGTCAGTATGTTTCTCTGTTTTCTTGGACTAAAGCCCTCCCTCCACGCTTTGGCCGTAGAAACAAATATATTTTTGGGTATATTATAGTTTGGGTCCTAAAAGCTATTTTCCAACACGATTCAGGTCCTTTAGTAGTTTAATTTAGGTCAAGGACCTATTTACTGAAAATATTAGATTGAAGAACACAACTCATTGTGCCAAACGATTGAAGCAAAAACAACCTTCAACGAGGACCAAATTTACGATCTAAAGCCGGTTCACTCTCGACGTTAATGAACAAATAAGGTTAAATCGATTATAATTTCTCATGGGTGTCAATAATCAATGAAAATTTTTGAAGTTTATATTGGAATAATGTATTAAAAGTAATTCGAAAATCTCATTGAAACAAGGAAAAATCTGGACTTTAATGTTGAATAAGGTGAAATTGATCGCGGGTCTTAATAATCAATGAAAATATTGATGTTAATCGCGAACAAACTTGACGCAGCCCATGATTGAAGCTTTTGCTAATAAAATGCTCGCAAGTAACAATTTATGCATTCTGAGTAATAATTTACGCATTCTAGGTAACATTTTATGCATTTTTGGTAACGCTTTATGCATTCCGGGTAACACTTCATGCATGCTGGGTAACGATTTATGCATTTTGGAAAACACTATATATTTCGAATTAAAAAAAAATCGAATTAATTCGAATAAAAAATATTTATTCGAATTTTTAATTCGAAATTTTTTTACTGGAATAAATGCCATTTTTCTATCCGAATGTTATTCGAATAACTCAATTCGAGCTCGAATAATTCGAATAAAATACGAAAAAACCGTTTTCTGTTCAAAAACATCGATTTCGGGCTCAAAAAGAATAAATTCACTCAGATTTTGGGTTAATATATTTAATAATCACGAACCTATCGGTTAACATCTCATTTTGACATGAAATTTAAGTTGAGCAGATCAAAATGATAATCAAACCTTCGATTTTTTTCTCAACACCAAATCCCTTTTTGAAATTAAAAAACCTAGAATCCTTTTTTTTTAATTTCACACAAAAGTAATCCTATTTAACAAAAAGTTCGGAAAATGTACGCATGATTCTGGTAAAATCTTCTGTTGTTTACTGATTTCCTGCAGTAACAGTTTAACTAACAATTGAAGCGGAGAAAAAAAAAAGAAATCGATATGTAGACAACAAGGAAGTACAATACGAGTAACATGATTCTTAATCACAATAACAATTTATTATGTAATTAGTTTAATTTATCATTTTTCGAATTTTATATTGTAAACACGCTACATTCACTGAAGTATAAGAATTTACGAAGTTTTAGATAAAATATATTAGTTTAGGTTATGATTTTCGTGGAGATTATGGTGGAATTAAATAAGTCGAAGTATATAGTATGGAAAACAAGAAGCACTCTTCTTGAAAGGATGATCATGCTTCTACGAAATTGATTCCTTACTCAAAACGTTGCGGATATGACTATTAGTTGTTTATTACAATCCAGATGGTCGACCTAACATAAATGATTCAATAAAATTAATGACATCTTCAATTAATCTTAAACGTAAACCCTATGTTGTTTACTGATTTCCTGCAGTAACAGTTTAACAGTGATCAGAAACAATTGAAAGAGGAGAAAGAAAAATACAGAAACTGATATGTTGGTAACAAGGAAACACAACACGAATAAAAAATACATTGTCAAAATAACAATTTAATATGTAATTAATTTACTTTATGATTTTCAAATTTTATATTGTAAATTCACTACATTCAGTAAAATATATGAAATTACGAAGTTTTAGATAATATTATATTAGTTTAGGTTATGATTTTCGTGGAGATTATGTTGGAATTGAAGAAGTTGAAGTATATAGTGTGGAAAACAAGTAGCACTATTCTTGAATGATGATCATGCTTCTACGATATTGATTCTACTTACTCAAAACGTTGCGTATATGAACTATTAGTTGTTTATTACAATCCAGATGGTCGACCTAACATAAATGATTCAACAAAATTAGTGTCATCTTCAATTAATCTTAAACGTAAACCCTACGTTGTTTACCGATTTCCTTTAGTAACAGTTTATCAGCTGTCAGCAACAATTTAAGGGAAGGAAAAACAGAAATTGATATATAGGTAACAAGGCAATACAATACGAGTAACAGAATACATAATCACAATAATAATTTAATATGTAATTAGTTTAGTTATGATTTTCAAATTTTATATTATAAACACGCTACATTCAGTAAAATATATGAAATTATGAGGTTTAGTTAAAAATATAATTCTTGTAACAGATAAACATATAACCAGTAATATGTTTACACATATCGGATAACATTAATCTATGCTTGATACTCTCCCGCCCAAAATTCGTCTCATTCTAGTTTTCCCGCCCGAAATTTCACCGACAATCTATCAAACTATTATCAGCTAGTACCATTAAAGCATGACATAGTAACAAATGTTTTTTAACTTAGTAATAGTTGTTCATCACCTCAACTCACGCGTCGGGATCAATTCGCTAACGTCTGAATTTCTGCTTAATGTTGATGTCTTTCGTACCACATGCATTCCAACAATTATGGTTTTTGGGAGTTAACAGTTGACACATAATTTCGAATCTAATGGCGTAGTAAAAAAATACCCAAATTATTGGGGTCGACCTTATTTTGGCGAAATTAAATAATGAACATCGGACGAACGAACAAACAAGGTGCCGCACCGAGCTGTCCATACTATGGGTACTTCGGATTTATACATATTGGATGTAATCGTTTTCATCAGTATTCACACTCTACGAAAGCGTGATGAGTTCTTTCTTTCTAGATTAGCTCTAATCGTTGAAATTTGAGCTGGGTTTTTTTCGAGTCTTTTGAGGATCACACATTAGATTTGGCATATTCGATTAAATATGGCATATTCGATTAAATATTGAATCTTAGTCGTGGTAAGAACAGTACTCTGAAACCTTTGTTAAAAATCACACATTCTTCTGTTATGGGATTTGATTTGTCTCCCCCTTCATCTCTGTTTTAAATGCAGATTAGTTCTTTAAAGAAATTTCCGAGGAAGTAGCAAGTCGAGAAACCCTTTTTCTTTTTCTGTGAGTTTAAAGAAGAGTCCCTTTTTCTCCTCTGTGATAAAGTTTTTACCTTACCAGCGAGGGTCATTACAGAGAGTGTTCTGTATCTGTTGCTGTCTGAGTCTTTCCTTGGGCTGTCTTTTTTTCTTGGTAAGAAAGTTCGATGGGTGTGAAAAGGCAAGGGTATCATCACATGGTCACTACAATGAAGGCAAACGAACAACCCTTTCGAGCAAAGAGAAACCACATAGTGATACTGATACGCAAAGCTGCTAGCCGAAGAAACTTGTTTCTCTTTTACCTGGCGATGATCTTCGTCAGCAAATGCATCTACGACGACATCGACGGCGGTGATAAGGAGAAGAGAACAGAATCTCTAGTTAGCATGTGCGACGAAAGGGCGAGGATGCTCCAAGATCAGTTCAATGTCAGCGTTAACCATGTCCACGCCTTGGCCATCCTCGTCTCAACCTTCCGTTATTACAAGAACCCTTCGGCCATTGATCAGGTCAGACATGTTTCTCTGCAGTTATCTCTCCTTTCGTTGTTGCTATGTAGATGGTGTTTCATTTACAGTGTGGTGAAATGAAATGCAGAAAACCTTCGCTGAATACACAGCAAGCACTGCATTGGAAAGGCCATTGTTGAGCGGCGTGGCTTATGCTCAGAGAATCCTTCATTCAGAAAGGGAAGAGTTCGAAAGACGCCATGGCTGGACAATAAGAACGATGGAGAAGGAGCCTTCGCCTATTCGCGACGAATACGCCCCGGTAATTTTCTCGCAGGAGACGGTTTCTTACATTGGGTCCATGGATATGATGTCGGGCGAGGTAAGCTTTTGATCAATTCTTGATTAGGTAATGGCCTTTGTTCTGACCAAGTATATGATCGAATCATTTAGGAGGATCGAGAGAATATATTAAGGGCCCGTGCGACGGGGAAAGCTGTTCTTACGAGCCCTTTCAGATTGCTCAATTCCCATCTCGGCGTTGTCCTAACTTTCCCCGTCTACAAGTTCATACTCCCTTCGAACCCTACTGTCGAAGATCGAATCGATGCAACTGCTGGGTATAGATTCTTTCTGCTTTCCTATTAAGTTCTCGGACAAACAATCTTAACTTCTGTAATGAAGTATGATCTCTTCGCTGTTGATATTCTATATCAGATACTTGGGAGGATATTTTGACATCGAATCGCTCTTAGAGAATCTGCTCGGCCAACTAGCAGCAAACCAGGAAATAGTAGTCAATGTCTTCGATATTACAAACACCTCAGATCCTCTGATTATGTATGGGCCTCAATCCCATGTAGGAGATTTATCCCTTGTGCATGTAAATAAATTGGACTTCGGAGATCCCGTACGTAGGCATAAGATGACTTGCCGGTAAGTGCCATTCTCTGTAGATTTATCCCTTATGCATGTGTTTTACTGAAGTTTTGGTCTGAATTTTATCGGTATGTAGGTATCTTGAGAGGGCTCCTATTTCTTGGAACGCCTTTCTGATGGCGTTTCTCGTGTATGTGATTGCGTGTTTGTTCGGTTATTTTGAGTACAGCGCCGCGAAGCGCATCGTTCAAGTCGAGCACGACTTCGAGATGATAATGGAGAAGCTCAAAGTTCAGGCCGAAGCTGCTGACCCATAGCTGAAATGTCGGGACATGAGGCGAAACTCGAAATTCGGGTCTGAGCCCTTTTATAAGTGAACTTCTTTCAATAAATACGTAATAGCTCATGAATGTAACCTAATGCCCGTATGAATGGAAAATATTGATCAAATCTGCATAATCTAGTTAGTAGAGAAAAATCGAAGTCACATAATCTAGTTTGATTTTCACACAATAAACTCAATATAGGCCTTTAAAATGTTGAAGTAATGTAAGAAATAAGAATTGTAGTAAAAAAGCTAATTTTTTTTTTTCCAATCGATAACTTGCTATTGCCGAAAAATCACAAAAGTACAAACGTGCTAAACAGCACACAGAGCCGTTTGGCCGCATTGCGCCAAACGGAGACCAGTCCTCAAAAAGAGGAAACACAACCCCACAAGGGGAACAACACTCCACAAAGGGAGAAAAAAGTCCACAAGGGACACAAAACCGACAGAAAATAAAAATCCATAATCTACGACCAAGAACTAAAGAACCTATAACAGAAAAAGCTATTAAGCTAAATCTACGATACTCTTCACTTTCAGTTGGTCTTCAACTCTGGTTTTTATTTTCATCGGACTGAGGCTCCACAAGGGAGAAAAGGCTCCCGACCCGAGGGTCGAGAGAGAAGAGGTTCGAAAACGAGGAACTCAAGACTAGAGACGGCGAGGTGGCGATTGGCAGCGGGGTGGGTGGAGGACGGTCGGCGGGTCGGGTCGGCTGCTGGCGGAGGCCGGGCCGACGTTGGAAGAGGGGGAAGCGATGGAGAGGAGAATGACGTCTGGGCGACGGGGTGCGCTGGCAGGCGGCAACGCCAGGCGGTGGGGGAGGGCGGCCGGCGGGTCGGGACGCTTGCTGGCGAAGGCCGGGCCGACATCGGAGGGGGAAGTGATGGAGGAGGTGGCTGACCTCGGCGGCGACGGGGTGCGGCAGCGGGCGGCAGCGACGGCAGGCGGGTGGGCGGTGACGGCAGGCGGCGGGCAGCCATGGCAGGCAGGTGAAGCTTTTTTTTTTTTTATATATCAAAGGAAAAAAAAAAAAAAAACAAAACAAAAAGACGAATACGGCTCCCCCAACCTCCGTTAATGGAGGCGGAGGAGGAGGTAGGGAGGAGTGAGGTGTCTGTTAGAGGTGTGGTGGGTGGTGCGGATGGATGGCGGCGGCTGATGGGGTTAAAAAAAGGTAGGGTTTATTAGAGAGAGAGGGTCTGCCTTCTCTCAGTAAAAAAGCTAATTGAATTGATAGAAATCTCAAGAACGAGAGTTAAAACGAACAATTTAGTTGAAAATGGCCTTTAAAATAAAAAATTTCGCTTATAAAACCATCTCCAACAGTCAAACGCAAACGCAAACGCATTTTGCAGTAACAGTCATATTTTGCAGTAACTGTTCTCCAACAGTCAACTGCAAACGCAAACGCAAAAGAATATTCCTGTAATATTCCCTTTCCTACCAAATTTTATAACTTTTCAATATCACCCCTATATTTTACTACTTTAGAAACTAACCACAATATATTTTTAATTTCGATTTAGATAAAACATATTAAAAACATAGAACAAAATATTTATTAAAAATATCAAAATTTCCGTAGTTGTGCGTTATTTTTATAATTTATGATGTATTTTTATTTCAGTACTTGTGTTATTTGAGTGGTAATTTTGATGCTTCTATTGTGATATTATGTAAAAGATTTTAAATCTATATTTGTGGTCAAAACAATATTTAATTATATTACATATAAATAAAATATAAAAATTAATAATAAGATATAAAAAATTATTACTAAATTAAAAAGGTTAAAATAATTATGTATGATATCAATATAATCGTAGTATACACTTTAATATATTTTATTTATTAAATAGTTTTTATATGTTTGATTTAATAATTCAATACAAGTAAAGGGCTTATTTGCAATTTTAAAACATCAAACGCATTTTTGCGTTGAGACGCAAATTTGCGTTCGAAACAAGAGAGAGAATGTACAAAACGCATTTTGCGTTTGCGTTTGCAGTACTGTTGGAGCAGTTTTACTGCATATTTGCGTTTGCGTTTCCGTTTTGCAGCACTATTGGAGATGGTCTAACGAGAGTTGAGAGCGAACAAATTTTAAAAAACAAAAAAAAGTGTAAAATTGGTAAAATTTTAAAAAACAAAAAAACAAATTTTATACTTTAAATTTTCTAAAAGAACTTGACTAACATTTGGCTAAAAAGATTAATAAAATCTTCTCATTCTCATAAATAACATTAAGTTATCATATTACATATGACGACATAGATTTTTTTTTATCTCCGTTCTCAATCGCTATTTTATGGTCCATATAATAATAACTTTGCCTACATATAAGGGGTATGATAGATATTGGGCTCCACTTGAAAGCTAAGCCTGATTAGACCAACTCACTCGCCTCCTTACATGACCTACGGTCCTGTTAATGGGTTGGAGTAAAAATTAGTGTAGAGTTTATGGATTGGAATAAACGCAATGTAGCAATTGTAATATTGTCAGAGTTAACTGAATTTATATCATGGGTTTGAGATGCAGAATTTTTATCAGTCTGGACGGACATACGTTGTTAAATTATCATTATTATTCCAAAGACAAGTTCCACCAGTGCTGCTGATAATGGGAAAGTATTAGTCCACTAATAATATTTTAAGGTAATCAAAATCGCGGTCGGATCCTCTATTCCAACATGGTATTCCATTAAATATTCCACCCAATTAATAATTAATAATATATAATTTCTTTATCCTACTCATCACATTCTCTCCCAAACCAAAACTCACGTAATCTATTTCTCTCTCCTACAAATTTTTTTCTCTCTTATATCAAATCTTTCTCTCACATTCTTACTAAATTTGGAAAATTTTTAAAAATATATAAAATAGAATAAAATTGTTGCATATTTATCAGTCAATACTATTTTGTCGATCTTAGTAATTATTTTCCAGCAATTGAACTTTTAATTAGACAAGAAATTCTTAACAGCGAAATTTATAACCCTTAACAGAGCACCATTAACAATGATGCTTTTGCGAAGAAAGGCGAATTACCCAGAGCCAAATGCAAGAATCTGAAAAATCGATGCGATGGTGTTAAAAAAGATATCAAATGGAGTGGTCTCACAAAGAGTAAGAATGAGGAACTCACCGTCCCGACACATAATCTCTTGTTCTAACGTATACATAATGTCGATGATATGATTTGAAGCACGACGCTTGGTTAACATGCATTATATATGTCTAGCAATAACCCTCAAATTTCAAACATGGCA
The DNA here is from genome assembly GCA_027422505.1 of Craterostigma plantagineum. Classification (NCBI taxonomy): domain Eukaryota; kingdom Viridiplantae; phylum Streptophyta; class Magnoliopsida; order Lamiales; family Linderniaceae; genus Craterostigma; species Craterostigma plantagineum. The sequence goes on along the minus strand of JAPQWV010000003.1, from coordinate 23,683,546 downwards.
CATAGATAATCAGAACTCAATGAGAAAGAACATGAACACACGTCGGAACAAAACACATGATGTATGAAGCTTATCTAATTCAAAGGACAGAAAGAAAAATCAAATTATAAGAATTAACCTTATATCCAGCATGTGAAGGAACATAATACTAACTCTCAGCAACAAAATTCCTCTCCAAATGAATCCTCATGCCAATTCTGTCCCCTGAAAAATTCTTGTAATTAAAATCAATAACACGATATTCAGACTTAAAAATTATCCTCCACATATTTCTTCAACGCTCCATGTGCCTCGTCAGCGTTCGAACTCGAGACGCGGGCCAGGCCCAAATGCCGTGAAAGCCTACCTAGACATTCTCTGTGTTGGCTTCTCAACGACGAAGAGCTCTCTTCTCTCTTCTTCTCGTCTCGTTGTTGATGGGCGCGTATGGACATTTCTGATAGCGATCTGCTATATGCAGTTGGTCTGAAGCACACCACTGCAATGCACCAATAGTTCGCCGGCACCCGAACCCTAATAGTTGGGCGCAAGCATGATTTTTTATTAGTATGATTTTTGGTAGATGAAAACGAATTTAGGGTTGCATGGGTAAAAAATAATTCTTCAACCTAATATTTATCCGTTGAATACTAATCGAGGAAGATGAGCAGACCAGACTCACGTTGAACTTTGAGACTAACGTAGTGGGAGAGCAAGAGATTATTTTGATGAATTAAATGCTACGAGGTCAAAATGATAATTTTAACATATCCTACTTTCTCTATTATGGATTAACTAAGTAAAATGGCATGTGTAATTACAACCCTATATAAACCTAAATAAAAGAGTCATTCGTATTTATAATGCTGACATGTCACATAGGGATTAACTATATGAAAGTGATCAACGAGAGCTCACATCCAACTTTTATATAGTATAGATTATCTTGGAGAAGAGCTTGTTCTCCTGAGTCGGTTGTGTCATGTTTCGTTGAATCTTTAGTTATTGATGAGACAGGAAACAGATGTACGCGCCCCTTTAACTACTATGATGTATCCATGACAATAACAATGGGGATTTTTCTAATAAATGACTGTGTAAAAAAGATAGCCAAGACTATACAGGACTCGCTTACTCAACTCAGGCATTACATGATCGGAAAACAAAGCTAATATTCAATGTATTGGATGGTAGGAGGACTTGCAATGGTCTTCTTCTTCTGCGGATCTGAAATAAGAGTAATTTATCCATTATTCTGCAGAACATAGGTAGTAAGTAATGTTATGGGTATAATAACTTAATAGAAGGACCTTTGTCTTGACGAATTTCTACTTCACGCCGTTCTTGGACAAGGGCGCAACAACAGCACATCAAGTGAGAAAGAAAATCATCAAATATTCCTCCCTGGCAGTCAATGTTTGAAATCATATGTTCTTGTTACTTACAGAGACAAACATGCAGAAGATCTTTTTAGTCGTTACCTACCTTGATGTTTAGCGTTTTCCTAAGTTTCATTCTGACGCAACAAGTATAACAGCAGCAGGACAAGATCAAAGAATAAGCCATCAAATCATTACAGGCTTCTGCAGAAGCTGCAAATATATGTATATGCATAGACATATCTTCGCCATCATTTTTATATGAAACGCAACCAACTAAATATGGTGGCTCCCCTGTTTATTACATAGAAGGAATCAACTTACAGACATGTCTGTCATTTGCCGCTGAAGCAATCTTGGATAACGTGCCGCAAGGGAAAAAGAAGGTTCTTATGCCTGTAAATCGTCCACGTGTTTATGCACAAATACTACGTTAATGAAGAGATGAATCATCATAGGTTCATAAGTAATCGTATGAAAGAAAACAGGAAGATCATACAGAGGAGAGGTTCCGAGCAACAGCCAAGTAAATCCGAATGCCATTCGTATTCTTCACTTTCAGACGAGATCAAATCGCGCGTAGAGGAAATTGATGAAGTATTCCTACAAAAATTTAAGGAATGTTATTCCTTGCATGCATACATACTGCCACGTCAATCAGATAAACAAAGAGAAAAAAGAAGACCAACCATGAGGGTGCTTGTTCTCCGCTGTAGCCATAACTTTTACCGTCGACGCTCCTTTCATGGTCGACATCTACATGAAACTGCTGAACGGGGTTTTCTTTCATCCATTTCTCAGTTGTTGCGACAGCTTCGGTTACGTCGAGCAGATGTTGAATCACTTCGCACTGGCTAACATCTAAGTGAGCCTGCGAGTGTTGCAATTCTAACTGAAGCTTCTCATTTTCTTTCCTTAGGGCCTCGGAGATGGGAACGCCTGGATAAGAACAAGAAAGGGTTTTCTTCAAGACGATGGTGTCGTGCTGTGAGGGTTCTCGCTTCAGAATTACGTCTTGTACCTTCCTATCGTCGTCGTCCAGTGTATATTCGTGTTGGTCCCTTTCGATCATTTCAATCCTTTCCTATAGAATATAAAACCAACATATAGACAGACCAATCAAGGGCCAGTGAGTTCTTCCATTTCGTTTAAATTGACCAAAAAGTTTTGACGTTGCTTCATACTTCAGAAATCTATGTTGAGCATTATACCAGACACTTCATCTAAGATTATCTTGGGAAGTTGGTAACATTGAAACATTTTAACTAACACTCTGACAAGGACCTTCTACAATAAACGATGTCTTAGCTCCAGGTTGTTTATCAGTCACATACTGACTTTGGTAAAAACTCAAGATCCTACAATGACTGGGAATGCTTCAAAGAGAAGTTTTTTAGTACCTCTATGAACAAGAACTTAGCATCTGATATATTAACAAATAGAAAAGGAGACTGAATACATACCCTAATTCGAGCATTGTCGACAAGAGTAATAAGAGGTATGATCTTCAAGTATTGGTCGATCTCGTTCTGAGCTTTCCTGAACTGGTAAACAATGTTCCATCCCATTGCGAGGAGATAGAAATAACTCCTATCCTGACAACTATTGACTAAAATGTAAGACCTCCTCAAAGCATCCTCAAGCTGCTCCAGCGGCTCTCTAGTTTCAGGATACTTCTTCAGTTGCGAAATCTTGAGAGAATCCAATAAATTCCCGATTAACTTCAAATGCCGGGCGAACTGCCTGCAATTGGACTTGTGCATCCGAGCCGTGTTTGCAGCTTTCACTATCAACCCGATTAATTTCACAGCGTCGAGGCCGGCCAGTTGGGCCACATTTGCAATTTCCCCAAAGTGCACCCATGATGACATGGTTAATAAACACAAACAGAGTCTAAAAATCTGATCTTTCTACACCAAACAACAATCCCTTCACTGAAATGAAAGTGATCTGCTCTGCTTTATTGCAGCTTACGTCTGATCAGAACAACAATAGTCGATGATTACAACTTTACATGTACAATTCCAAACTGTACGTATACCCCTTTACATTTTCAGCCAGCTTAAAATAAAAACCCTTCAACTGACATTGTTGATGCATTACCATACCACATAGTCGGCTTATGAGATCAACCCACGTTCATCAACCTAACCTTCAGATCGACAATGTGAAATCCAAAGTCACTTTCTTTAAGAACCTTACCTTGGTAAAAAGAAAAAGAGAGGGGGAAAAATCATTATTATTCACAAAATTTCCACCCACATTTTGACTCGTTGAAGGAATCTTTCTTTCTTTTCTACCAGAAAAAAAAAAAGAAAAGAGAGAGAAGAGTAATTTAGTGAATCACATTATTGTGTTGTCCTATTTATGTGCCCCAAAACATAGTGGAAAAGAAAATGGTAAAAAAAGGCCTTGAAACGAATAAGAGAAGACAAGAACAAAGCAAGTTATGTAAAACAGACAGAAATCGACAACCTCACTCCCCAGACAGACGTCAATATAAATGAACTATGAAGTGACTTATGAACTGTGGGATAGGATAATACCTCGCCTAGCTTCGGAAATAAAAAGAAGTGAGTTACAAGTTCCAAACAACAATTAAGAACTACTCTGTTAAGGACACCACTGTAGATGACAGCCGCATGTATTGTATTGCACAGACAAACACATATTATAAGTATTGATGTTGGTTGGTGTTATATTCTCTCTTAGTTTGGTGAGTGAACACAGCATTTTCTGAGTCACCTGACAAACATTATAAATTGTCTGTCAACTATTGTTTTTAGGGTTAATTCAATTTCAGGCCCCATTAAGAAGTTTGGTTTAGGTTTCAGGCCCCATTGCAGTGGGCTTTAGTATTAAGGACCCACTTTTCGGAAACTAAGTGATCAGGCCCTAAAATGACGCAAAAAGACATATTTAACCCTGACATATGCCAAAATTACGCTGTATACCTAAATAATCCGTTTCAGCCAATTATAACAGTTCGGCGCTGAAAAAGAACACTTTCTTTCACTTGGATAACAACAGGCTTGTATTGAGTGCCATATGTCGTCTATTTAGTACAAATGACGTCGCAGAAGTAACACAGTATTCAAAAATAATACCGATTCCTGCAACATCATTTGTTAATGTGTTACTGCAGGAATCGGTATTATTTTTGAATGATGTGTTACTTCTGCGACTTCGTTTGTTACTAAATAGACATCATATGGTACTCAATACAAGACTGTTGTTATCCAAATGAAAGGAAGTGTTTTTTTCAGCGCAAAATTGTTATAATTGTTCTTGAAACCTCCACCCGACCATCCCCCTGTTTTCCTAGACAGAAAATTCATCATTATAGGGAGCAATGCTCGATCAGTGGAAAAAATGGGGTTCGATAGTACGATGTAATAAATATGTCTGTTAATAACATTTTACTGTCGATAAGTAACGTCTTATGACGTTAAAATAACACTTAAGGTTTTTACGGTAACAAATCAGTATAATTGTGTAACAGTTCTAATTGTTCTTGACCTCTCCACCCGACCATCTGCCCCCTGTTTCCCTAGACAGAAAATTCATCATTATATGGAGCAATGCTCCTATAATGGGTTACCAATTTTCAATCTCGAAACGTGTAATAAGATCGAAACGCTAATGATTCGATCTTTTATAGAAAAACGCTAATCGTCGCGTTGAGTTTAGGGTTTACGATTTAGGTTTATGGTATAATACCGCATGATGGAAAACAAAACAAGGTGTTAACAATCGATTGTGCTCGATCTGTGTGAAAAATGGGGTTCGATAGTTCGATGTAATAAATATGTCTGTTTATAACATTTTACTGTCGATAAGTAACGTCTTATGATGTTAAAGTAACACTTGCGGTTGTTACGGTAAATCAGTATAAATGTGTAACAAATCAGTATAACTGTGTAACATAAAACTGACGTCAAATACCATTCAAAAATCACTTTTATTAAGGGTAATTTCGTCAAATCACAGTTTTGGGTCCTTTTTACTTAATTTTTCAAAAAAGAGGTCCTTAAAACTAAAAAAATGTCTGACAGGGCCTGATCACTAATTTAAAAATATTCTGGGGTCTGACACAAAATTTCCCCTTGTTTTTACCCAATATCTACTACTATTCTAAAAGAGGGAATGCGGCCTGTTTATAACCTAGGTTACAGGTCATATTTTTAGTTATATAGCTATTATGTGTAACTTGCATTTTAAAGTTCCAGGTCATACTTGATGTTGCACGTAAAAATATGGAAGAAATGAATACTTTTTGTGGTGGGACACGGTTAGGTTTTCAATGTATATTATTTAGAAATATCTTGAAGCATGTCAGTAACATTTTATGTATAATATATTATACTATTGAGTTTATGCTGTAATATATAATATCTTTATACCTGTTTCGTATTGATGTTGAGAAGTTACGTATTAAAATAGATAGTGGGAGAATGTCAGTATCTCAAAGCATGTATAATATATAATATATTTATTTATTGAGTAATATGGTCAAAGATTGTGTATATTATAAGAAAATCTATGTCAGTACAGTAGAAATTCTATAAATTAAAACAGTTGGACCGGGCAAATTTATTAATTAAAAGAGTTATTAATTAATCGATAACTTAATCGATAAATTAATATAATATTAATTTATAGTGTATATTACCTTTCAAACTGTCCAAACATCAAATAACATTTTAATCTCTTATGTCCTTAATGAAGTCAAATTAAGGATAAAACCTTCAATCTTCCAAGTCTATCATAATTCGTATGGTGTTAATGTGCATTTAAGTAATATTAACAAATATATCAACAAAAATAAATGGCAACTAAGTCATTTTTCAAGTAATCTTCGTTTATGTAATATGAGAATACTTTTACATATAGAATTATTAATTTTTAATTTATACGGGACCTATAGATATTATCAGAAGACTATTATCTTATAATTTTAGAGAATTATAATACGTTATCCCTGAGTCAGGATCGGCTGGAAATATTATATTAAAGAGTTCATTAAATTATCGATTATTAATTTATAGAGTTTCTGCTGTATATATATTCTCTATTTACCTTCATCTATTATATTCCATCTTCTAAGGAAAAAAAAAAGAAAAAAAACCAAAATACTCTTCCATCGTGTTCGTTGTTCTATCTCCAACTCACTGTCAGGTCTAAACAAGCCATTAGCCAATTAGAGCCAAAAACATCGCCATCTTTCTGCAAACTATTCACGCGCTATCATCTTAAACCTATTCCTCGCACTCACTGTAAACCCTAACATTATACCTCCTCCTCGCATAACAGGATTTTGTAGTGGCTTTGATTTCGCAGCTTTGGGTTTCAGGTAGTTCGTCACAGCCGGTGGTCGCTGGATTGCGCGCTGATTCTCTCCGGGTTGAGGCAGAGACTCCGTTCAGGTCGACCTTGGGGACTGCCAGATAGCAAAACTGTTTATTCTTGTAGCTGTTTTAATTAATAAACGATAGTGGTAAATCATCAAAGATCAATTGTCCGTTTCAGTCTGACTGAAGAGGAGTGGAACTTTGAAGCTGCACTCGAAGGGACAGCCGTGCAGATCCAAGCACAGCAAAAGTACGTCCTTTTTTCTGTATTCAGGTTGACTCTGTTTGGGCTAATTTAGCTCGCTACTGCAAATCAAGCTTCGAGAGCAATCAATAGTTTTCCAACTTTTTCAGGAACAAAACATAGGCACCCAGCTCGCTGAAAGCTGCTTGTATTGCTTCGTTGCTTGGCCAGGTAAATCACCTTTCTACGGACTGGAGTTAGTGAAGTAATCATACACTGATGTTGTAAGTTATATTTCCCGCTCACATGTTCTCGAGTAGCTTAACTTATATTTTACTGATTAAATGTCATGAACAAGGTAACTGACTTGTGGATGTGTTGCTGTCGTCGTTACCGCCTTTTATTTAGAGTTATGTAAGCGTCATTGTAACTTCATTCTCAGGTATATTGTGTCTAAAATATATACTCTTTGTTGCTGCGATTCTCTATATGTACTATCGGCTTTTATTTGATAAACCATATGTTTCTTTTTTTATTGATTGGTGTATAGTAGGTAACAGAATGTATCCTTCTATTTGAACTTGAACTCAAGGGTATGTTTTTCGTCTATTCCGCGCATAACCTTAGAATCACCACAAAATAATTTTTCATCTATTCATTTTAAAAGTAAACAATTTCCAATCCGTCTATGTTTTGCGATGACGATTAATAAAGCGCAAGAACAAACTTTAGATTTTGTTTGAATCTATCTGAAAGAACCCGTATTCTCACATGAGCAGCTTTATGTTGCGCTATCAAGAGCTAAATCGGCTAACGAAGTAAAAGTACTGCTAGACAACTATCGCCACAAGCACAAATAAACAATCGTACCAAAAATATTGTTTACGACGAAATCCTCACACGGCAGGTAACTAATTATAAATATCAACAAGATACTCTCGGGTCGAGTAATTCAGTTTGCAGTTGTGTTGCAAACTTAAAAATGAATTCTGTTTGTAGACATAGATTAATGGACTTTTTCGATATTTTTTTTTGCAGATATGTAAGATATTAAGGGATGACGGTATTACTTCATATGTACTTCATGTTCGGGTAGTAGTTTGCTTGTAAATTGTAAATTAAATTTTTTCGGAATATTTTACCTTTATATAATATTTTTGTAGACGAATACGTATCTTCGTGCGGTAAAAAAACTTATTCTAATATCCTTATATTAAATTGTTAATGTATGGCTGCTATAAGCCAAATGTATACTTGATGTGATTTCTTGATATTATAACAATGTTATTTAATTCACTCGGTGTCCGAGCTATGTTTTTATGAATGCCGCGCAACGCGCGGCTTCAGTTTCCTAGTCTTAGTAAAACGTCGATAAATTAATAAATTGTCTAAAATAATAAAATCTTCCGGTCCCGACTTGGGTCAAAAATCATCAAATTCGAGAAGATAGTTATATAATAATTTTTCGGAAAATCCCTTTACAAATATTAGGTCCTATTAAATCTCTAAATTAATTATTCATAAATATTACAATTATAAATTATGATAATGGCTAAAATAAGAATCTATTTGTTACTAGATTTTCTGGATTTCATCCCTAACTTATTTTTTTTGCAGTCAATAATTCTGATGTCGAGTTCTCTAGCTGCAACAAAAAATTGTGAAGGGTTATTGTCGCCATTTTGTGTCGCTTAACATCCCCACCCTTTTGAAAGTTAGCTGAACGATACTCCAATGATATCCTGAGAGCATATGATATTGTACCTTGACTAATTTCCAAACGATATTTTTCATTAATTCACACTTTTAAATCGTTTTGAGTACATGAATAATTAAACATATTTCAATTCATTTATCGTATCGTCAACACATTCTAAATTTGTTGAATTTAAAGAGTCTCTCTTTTAATTAATAAAATATTATTTTATCGATATATTAATATCTTTCTAAATTAATAAAATTTCATGGTCCCAATGTTATTACTTTATAGAGGTTTTATTGTACTATTTTTATTTAATCACTATTTTTAGTTAATTCATATATCTTCAGTTATATAATTTATATATATACATAATTAAATTTAAATTATAATTCCAATTAACTATTTTTAAATTAAAATAAATTTAATATTATATTTATATATAACACATATTTGAGTGTGCAAGAACACTAGTATATATATATATATACTAGTTTTTTGCCCGTGCAATGCACGGGTCTTAATAGCATAAATAAATTAATTTAATAGTATAATTTAATTATGTGTGAATTAAAAATTTATAACATTATAATTTTAACAGCACAAAAATGAATGTGTAGCATAAAAATTACAGTCGATAAGAAAAATAATCGACTTGAAACAGCAGCTAAACACATAAAAACTAATAAAATGTCAAAAAAAATGAGAAAATAAAATTAAAAATAAAACATGCATCGACCTTACATGTTCGATAAAACCTCACTGTACACAACGTTCTTTGTAACATTTTCTGGCAAGACATGCTTGTTTCGTATTAGAATCTTGAGTCCCTTTGGTGACGTGACACGGGATACTGCAACGTAAAGTTGCCCATGGCTGAATACAGGGTTCGGAAGATATAAACCAACCGAATTTAACGTCTGTCCTTGACTTTTATTTATTGTCATCGCAAAGGCTAATTTAAGAGGAAATTGCCTTCTTCTGATAGCAAAACCAATTCCTGGTTGGAGGGCGATAAATCAATGCGGGGAATGAGAACATTATCTCCAGTCTTAGGCCCAGAAATAACTGTAGCTTCTATCACCTTATCCCCTAGCTTGTAAATAACCAACCATGTGCCATTGCACAAACCAATCGACTGATTCATGTTACGCAATAATATGACCGGTGCTCCGACTTTCAATTGTAAGCAATGGTTTGGAAGACCAGGAAAATTCGTTGAATGGAGCAACTCTATGGGATTCATTTCTTCTTCCGATTCACCAGACTCTGATGAACATAGTCTGTCCGAACTCAAGTAATTTCGAGAAATTCCGGGAAGCACCGACAATATTTTTGAATTGATGCTGTCAACATCACTGTTTGTGGGCGCGAGAATAGCTCGTTCCTTAAGATAATTCAAATCGGAATACCGTTCTGGAAGGTCTTGATACACCGCATCAATTAAAAGATCAGTCCCCCGTGCATCGTCTTTTATCAAGAATTCCTGTGGAATATCAATCCAATTTGATTCACCGTTAGTTGTAAGCGATCTTCCTGGGAATTTACCATCCCCTACGTCTAGGACCCATTTACCGAATTGTACCATTCTTTGCAAATCTTCACCAGAAACATCACCAGCACAGAGACGCATGTTTATTTCCAACTTCACTAATTGACATTGATTCCAGAAATTAGCACGGTGCAAAGTAGATGCAACAATTGCCTCTCGACCACCATTTGCGACAACAGGTAAAATTTGTCTGAAATCACCTCCCAAAACGAACAATTTTCCTCCAAATGGCAAATTATTGTCACAAATATCTCTTAGATGACGGTCAACGGCCTCAAATGCAAGTCGATTAGTCATAGGAGCCTCATCCCAAATAATCAATGATGCCAATCGAATAAGCTCATCTCGTGAAGAAGTTTTCTCAAACGAACAAACAGAATTCTCCGCTGGAACTAACGGCATCTTAAATGTTGAATGAGCAGTTTTACCACCAGGTAGTAATAAGGCAGCGATGCCAGAGGAGGCAACTGAAACAACAATTTGTCTGTCTGACCTAAATTTGGAGATCAGTGTATCCCACAAGTAGGTCTTTCCCGTTCCGCCACTACCATAGACAAAGAATAAGCCACCCATATTTTGGTCTCGAGCTCTCATAATAGTAGAAAATACCCTAAATTGGTCTGAATTTAGGCCCCTAGCAAGTCTTTCGTAGTTTTCCTTTTCTAGTGATGTATCATAATCGAGTTCATCCATTATCAACCGATTGGTGGAGCGTTGCGCATCCTCGACTGATGGTTGCGGCATATGAGGATAATCTTTCAACAACTTGCCATTTTTGTTGAGGATATGCTCAATCTCAAGAATACCAAACTTACGTCGTTCTTCATCGGTGAGGCGCAAGTCGAAATTATTAGATCGACGTTGAATCATATTCTCGATGTCATCAGTCATGCTTTTCCAATGTGTTTCCCATATCGTTATTGGATCGGCTACTTCGGTGAACATTAATATAGAACAGAACATATTCCTTAGCTGAGAACCTGTAGTCCAAGTAGCTGCTTCTCTTAAAGCAACATGCCATTCATTGTTGTCGTCGAGCAAGCCTAATTCAAGACATGCTGCCTGGAATGTAGGTTGAACAACTCCCCTTACCGTCCTTATGTCCTCGTATGACATTGCTCCACGAACCTTCGTTAGAAGCATCCTGAGATAGTAGCGCTCACCAGCACTTGGATGTGTAAATGGTAGTCTCCCTATTGAAACTCTTTGCTGACGTTTTCTCCAAATTTTACTTTGACGGTTCCACAACCATCCGGTTGGAATCCGAATATGTCAACGTTCGAGCTTCGTGATACCTTCTGTTTGCGTCGAACCACATTGTCAACATGGTGTTTTGTGGCTGATTAATTACTTCATGTAGATCGTCATTGTCATGAAAGACAATATTTTGATCGCCGGGCAGATGAAACTGCATCCTCTCAACAGATGGGTATTGATGTTGAAGTGGGAAATCAAAAATCCTCCAACATGCTTCTATGGCAGACACATATCGACAATCCAAATATTGCACTCTCTTCGCCGGGCAGATGAAACTGCACTCTCTTCTATGACAAATGTTGCACGGTCGTGTCCTTTGTGGATATACTTGTATAAGTATTTAACCACGCTTCGGACGGCTACTCGTTCAATGTTTATGTGAGCATCGTACTTGACACACAAATCCCTGTTGAATGGGACCACCCATCTGTTGTCGATTTCCCGACCGTTAGCTAATGTTGTCACAGATGTTCTTCTACGTCTGTACTGCACAAAGCTTCGATCGTCGATAACCGTCTCATCGCAAAATCTCTTCGGATATCGCTTTGAGCACTTTCCCTCGACTAAGCATGGGCCACATGGTCCATGAATCATAAACTTAGTGACAGTTTCATAAGCAAGTGGGTCAATGACTTTATCAGGTATCTCAGCACTGATGAATTTGTTAACATCCTCTGCACATGCGGGCTTATCAGTTGGAGTCACCGTAATAAGTATATGTGCATGCGGAAGGCCGCGCTTTTGGAATTCAACAACAAATAAATCTGCATTATTTTTTTAGTGTTGTTAGAATATTATAAAATATTGAAAACAAAAATAGTATCAGCATAAAAAGTTACCAGCAATGACAGTTCCAAACATTCGTCTGTCCTTCAAATCACGAATTAGTTCTTTCATCTTTAGCCTGAAAACTCGAGACACGATGTCCGGACGATCTTCAACACGTTCATATTGAAGTATCTCTCTTGTAATTTCTGGCCAATTGGGATTACAGGTGAAAGTGATGAAAAAATCAGGAGGACCCATTGCACGACATATTGCGACTGCGTCCTGATAATGTTGGATCATATTGCGCGGTCCTCCAGTAAATGATGATGGTAGTATAAACTTTCTACCAACAGAAAGCGCATGAACATCGCCGCTTAATACAGCATCTTGAAGTCCGCTATACAGTTCTGTACGCAGACGACCTTGGTTACACTTGACATAAAACAGACGGTTTTGCTCAATAGCGCAATACACATCAACAATAAATTGTTGGTATAAGCGACCACCTCTAACTAAACTATCACCATCCTCTTCCCTATCTTGGATTCGGTACGCATAATACTATCTCATTGAAACTTTATCTCTTGAGCTACTCGAAGAGGTTGTCGGTATGTTGATTCTCCAACCATCCGTTCCGTAAGGAAATAACAATGGATATTGTAAAGGCACATAAGCTGGATGTGTTTCATTTATCCTTTGTAAACTACCGCTCCTTGTCTGTAAAATTACGTCTCTATGTCCCAAGTCTTCTGTACAATCACCTACCAATAAAGCAGCTACTTCACTCGACGTTGGACGTGTATACTGTCTACTTTCTCTAGACTGAATGAGACGTATACGAAGATTTAGATTGTTCTCTTGTCCAACCAGCATATCTCGAGCATTTCGAAAAACTGAAACGTATGGGTTTGCAACATCGAGCATGTCTTGTAGCCCACGAAGTATATCAGCACTTACATCTGAAGTAATCGACGAACTCATCGCATTCAGACGATTGGAAACCTCATTATCAGTGTCATAAATATATAGCTGAGCAAATCTAGGACCAGTACCCTGTTATGGGATTAATGATCCAATTCTATGGTAATTGCTACCACCAATGCGAAACACATAAGGTCCCCTACCATCATTGACACTGTTGTCAATCCGTCCTCCCATTGAGGTGAAAGCCAATAATGAATTGTACATTCGGATTTTGTCTTTGAAAACTGTCTGGGAATGAAGGGAATGAAGGAACGGTGGTGATGTCGGAATACTTGGTAGCCGGACTTGACCGTTTCCGCAACATAATTGAAATCTAGGATTTGTCAAGGTACTATCACGAACCTTTTCCGAAATCCACATGAGGGCATTACAATTGGGGCATTTGATTGTTCTATCTCCAATATATGAACGAACCGAGAAAAAGCTTCTTCTATTTGTAGTGGATGTTTCTAGAAAGAAATAGTTGAAATAAATACTTACTAATAAAGGTTATTTCATTTGAGAAGTAAGTAAACTAATTAAAAGAGATTACCAGGTTGACTACGATTCCTAACAGGCTGAGTAATTGTTGATTGACTCGAAATATTAGTTCGTCGAGTTGACATTCTCACGGCCCGAGCTTCACGTTGTAAAGACAATTGCCGTTGCCTTCCAGTTTGCATAATATGATTTGAAGATCTACTGGTTCCGAAATGATTTGCGTCCATTGTTGTTATAAACTAACTGGCAATGTACGATGCCTAAAAATAGATAATTTTATCACCCTAATTTAATTATTTGTTTAAATTTATTATATTAACCGAAATGATTAGTGAATAAAATATATTATGCGGCATAAGAACTTACGTAAATATTATATGATGATCGATAATGAAAAAGCTGCAGCATTATAAATTTAAAGTACCTTTCTGACAGTCGAGCGGTGTTGTAAATATGTAGACCCTCCCAATTGATTTAATATTCTGCAAATTTAAATTAAAAATTTTAAAAAATATCTACACTCAATCTAAATAGTAGTTGAGTGCAATATTTAATGATAAAAGATGTTACGAAAAAAGTCTTATATTTTATAGTCAGGCGCATATATTTTATAGTTTGGAGAAGCGCAAAAATTTCATAGAAAGAAGTCATATTAAGAAAATATTGGTACAATAAAAAATTAATTGAAGAAACTTGGTTAACAAATATACAAAGATCACACGATTATGGATAAGATTAGTATTGGATTTTAAATGTGTTTGGGATATATATTAAAAAAAAGCATAAAAACAAAAATGACAAATTTCGTACTTTTGTGCCTAATTTAATTATTTATTTAAATTTATTATATTAACTGAAATGATTAGAGAACGAATAAAAATATGCGGCATAAAAACATACGTAAATATTAGATTATGATCGATAATGAAAAAGACTATAGCATTATAAATTTAAAGTACCTTTTTTATCGCCGAGCGGTATTGTAAATCTATAGATCCTCCCAATTATAAAATCCTGCAAATTTAAATTAAAAGTAATATTATATAAATATTTACACTCAATCTAAATAGTAGCTGGGTGCATTATTTAATGGTAAAAAATGTAACGGAAAAATGTCTTATATTTATAGTCGGATGCATCTATTTATAGTTTGGAGAAGCGAAATTTCAGAGAAAAGTCTTATTATCAAAGAAAATATTGGTACAGTAAAAAAATAATCCAAGGTCTTGGTTAACAAATATACATGGATCACACGATTATGGATTAAATTAATATTGGATTTTTAAATATGTTTGGGATATTATATTATAAAAAGCATAAGAACACAAATGACAAATTTCGTAATTTTGTGACTAATTTAATTATTTATTTAAATTTATTGTATTAAATGAAATGATTAGTGAACGAAATATAATATGCGGCATAAAAACATACGTAAATATTAGATTATGATCGACAATGAAAAAGACTGTAACATTATAAATTTAAAGTACCTTTTTTATCGCCTAGCGGTGTTGTAAATCTATAGATCCTCCCAATTATAAAATCCTGCAAATTTAAATTAAAAGTAATATTATATAAATATTTAAACTCAATCTAAATAGTAGCTGGGTGCATTATTTAATGGTAAAAAATGTAACGGAAAAATGTCTTATATTTATAGTCGGGTGCATCTATTTTATAGTTTGGAGAAGCGAAATTTCAGATAAAAGTCTTATTATCAAAGAAAAAATTGGTAAGATACATGGATCACACGATTATAGATTAAGCTAATATTGGATTTTAAATATGTTTATGATCAACCCAGAAATAATACATACATTGGACCTGCAGATAATTGGACTTTTCGTCCTTACAGCCAAAAAATAAACATACAGCTAACCCATAAAAATAATTAAATGAACGACACTAATATAGATAGGACCACGCAAGAAGCATTAGCTGACAACAATCGCCACACAGTAAATTGGATAACTGGAAAGACCTAGATAATTTTAAGTTATCACAGTTACTAACTTTCATCCGTGATCTTAGACCTGCAGAGAATTTATCATACAAAATAACATAAGCAAAAAATATGTAAAAAAAAATTTAATCAATCATATTACCTCTGCCGTCAACGAAATTTAATAGGAAATATCTGTTATGTATTATTACTCAGCGGACACATTTATCATCATTGTCAGAAAAACTTAATGCACCGAGAAAACCAAAAGATAGAGAACTGTGTAAAACGTTTTGTACGCTAGGATTCGGCTATAAACAAATAAAGCTTGCACTTACTTGCTTGGTTTTATGTGCCCATCCCAGCAACTCACCGTACAGTGACCATGAAGAAAAGTAGAAGCAATGCTATGATGATAATGAACTGTAGTATATAGTTCTTTTTGTCTGGGGAAAAAATACGTGGTCAAACTACGTGAACGTGGGCTACTCAAAATAATAGGTAGTTTAAGAAAGAAAATTACAATGCAACGTGGGATATATTTTGTATTAATTAAGGAATTAAACAATAAAAGGACACGTGGCTGATTCTCCTTCAAACTACATTTGCATATCTAAGTAGGATATATATATATACTAGTTTTTTGCCCGTGCAATGCACGGGTCTTAATAGCATAAATAAATTAATTTAATAGTATAATTTAATTATGTGTGAATTAAAAATTTATAACATTATAATTTAACAGCACAAAAATGAATGTGTAGCATAAAAAATTACAGTCGATAAAAAAATAATCGACTTGAAACAGCAGCTAAACACATAAAAACTAATAAAATGTCAAAAAAAATGAGAAAATAAAATTAAAAATAAAACATGCATCGACCTTACATGTTCGATAAAACCTCACTGTACACAACGTTCTTTGTAACATTTTCTGGCAAGACATGCTTGTTTCGTATTAGAATCTTGAGTCCCTTTGGTGACGTGACACGGGATACTGCAACGTAAAGTTGCCCATGGCTGAATACAGGGTTCGGAAGATATAAACCAACCGAATTTAACGTCTGTCCTTGACTTTTATTTATTGTCATCGCAAAGGCTAATTTAAGAGGAAATTGCCTTCTTCTGATAGCAAAACCCGATTCCTGGTTGGAGGGCGATAAATCAATGCGGGGAATGAGAACATTATCTCCAGTCTTAGGCCCAGAAATAACTGTAGCTTCTATCACCTTATCCCCTAGCTTGTAAATAACCAACCGTGTGCCATTGCACAAACCAATCGACTGATTCATGTTACGCAATAATATGACCGGTGCTCCGACTTTCAATTGTAAGCAATGGTTTGGAAGACCAGGAAAATTCGTTGAATGGAGCAACTCTATGGGATTCATTTCTTCTACCAATTCACCAGACTCTGATGAACATAGTCTGTCCGAACTCAAGTAATTTCGAGAAATTCCGGGAAGCACCGACAATATTTTTGAATTGATGCTGTCAACATCACTGTTTGTGGGCGCGAGAATAGCTCGTTCCTTAAGATAATTCAAATCGGAATACCGTTCTGGAAGGTCTTGATACACCGCATCAATTAAAAGATCAGTCCCCCGTGCATCGTCTTTTATCAAGAATTCCTATGGAATATCAATCCAATTTGATTCACCGTTAGTTGTAAGCGATCTTCCTGGGAATTTACCATCCCCTACGTCTAGGACCCATTTACCGAATTGTACCATTCTTTGCAAATCTTCACCAGAAACATCACCAGCACAGAGACGCATGTTTATTTCCAACTTCACTAATTGACATTGATTCCAGAAATTAGCACGGTGCAAAGTAGATGCAACAATTGCCTCTCGACCACCATTTGCGACAACAGGTAAAATTTGTCTGAAATCACCTCCCAAAACGAACAATTTTCCTCCAAATGGCAAATTATTGTCACAAATATCTCTTAGATGACGGTCAACGGCCTCAAATGCAAGTCGATTAGTCATAGGAGCCTCATCCCAAATAATCAATGATGCCAATCGAATAAGCTCAGCTCGTGAAGAAGTTTTCTCAAACGAACAAACAGAATTCTCCGCTGGAACTAACGGTATCTTAAATGTTGAATGAGCAGTTTTACCACCAGGTAGTAATAAGGCAGCGATGCCAGAGGAGGCAACTGAAACAACAATTTGTCTGTCTGACCTAAATTTGGAGCTCAGTGTATCCCACAAGTAGGTCTTTCCCGTTCCGCCACTACCATAGACAAAGAATAAGCCACCCATATTTTGGTCTCGAGCTCTCATAATAGTAGAAAATACCCTAAATTGGTCTGAATTTAGGCCCCTAGCAAGTCTTTCGTAGTTTTCCTTTTCTAGTGATGTATCATAATCGAGTTCATCCATTATCAACCGATTGGTGGAGCGTTGCGCATCCTCGACTGATGGTTGCGGCATATGAGGATAATCTTTCAACAACTTGCCATTTTGTTGAGGATATGCTCAATCTCAAGAATACCAAACTTACGTCGTTCTTCATCGGTGAGGCGCAAGTCGAAATTATTAGATCGACGTTGAATCATATTCTCGATGTCATCAGTCATGCTTTTCCAATGTGTTTCCCATATCGTTATTGGATCGGCTACTTCGGTGAACATTAATATAGAACAGAACATATTCCTTAGCTGAGAACCTGTAGTCCAAGTAGCTGCTTCTCTTAAAGCAACATGCCATTCATTGTTGTCGTCGAGTAAGCCTAGTTCAAGACATGCTGCCTGGAATGTAGGTTGAACAACTCCCCTTACCGTCCTTATGTCCTCGTATGACATTGCTCCACGAACCTTCGTTAGAAGCATCCTGAGATAGTAGCGCTCACCAGCACTTGGATGTGTAAATGGTAGTCTCCCTATTGAAACTCTTTGCTGACGTTTTCTCCAAATTTTACTTTGACGGTTCCACAACCATCCGGTTGGAAAATCCGAATATGTCAACGTTCGAGCTTCGTGATACCTTCTGTTTGCGTCGAACCACATTGTCAACATGGTGTTTTGTGGCTGATTAATTACTTCATGTAGATCGTCATTGTCATGAAAGACAATATTTTGATCGCCGGGCAGATGAAACTGCATCCTCTCAACAGATGGGTATTGATGTTGAAGTGGGAAATCAAAAATCCTCCAGCATGCTTCTATGGCAGACACCTATCGACAATCCAAATATTGCACTCTCTTCGCCGGGCAGATGAAACTGCACTCTCTTCTATGACAAATGTTGCACGATCGTGTCCTTTGTGGATATACTTGTATAAGTATTTAACCACGCTTCGGACGGCTACTCGTTCAATGTTTATGTGAGCATCGTACTTGACACACAAATCCCTGTTGAATGGGACCACCCATCTGTTGTCGATTTCCCGACCGTTAGCTAATGTTGTCACAGATGTTCTTCTACGTCTGTACTGCACAAAGCTTCGATCGTCGATAACCGTCTCATCGCAAAATCTCTTCGGATATCGCTTTGAGCACTTTCCCTCGACTAAGCATGGGCCACATGGTCCATGAATCATAAACTTAGTGACAGTTTCATAAGCAAGTGGGTCAATGACTTTATCAGGTATCTCAGCACTGATGAATTTGTTAACATCCTCTGCACATGCGGGCTTATCAGTTGGAGTCACCGTAATAAGTATATGTGCATGCGGAAGGCCGCGCTTTTGGAATTCAACAACAAATAAATCTGCATTATTTTTTAGTGTTGTTAGAATATTATAAAATATTGAAAACAAAAATAGTATCAGCATAAAAAATTACCAGCAATGACAGTTCCAAACATCCGTCTGTCCTTCAAATCACGAATTAGTTCTTTCATCTTTAGCCTGAAAACTCGAGACACGATGTCCGGACGATCTTCAACACGTTCATATTGAAGTATCTCTCTTGTAATTTCTGGCCAATTGGGATTACAGGTGAAAGTGATGAAAAAATCAGGAGGACCCATTGCACGACATATTGCGACTGCGTCCTGATAATGTTGGATCATATTGCGCGGTCCTCCAGTAAATGATGATGGTAGTATAAACTTTCTACCAACAGAAAGCGCATGAACATCGCCGCTTAATACAGCATCTTGAAGTCCGCTATACAGTTCTGTACGCAGACGATCTTGGTTACACTTGACATAAAACAGACGGTTTTGCTCAATAGCGCAATACACATCAACAATAAATTGTTGGTATAAGCGACCACCTCTAACTAAACTATCACCATCCTCTTCCCTATCTTGGATTCGGTACGCATAATACTGTCTCATTGAAACTTTATCTCTTGAGCTACTCGAAGAGGTTGTCGGTATGTTGATTCTCCAACCATCCGTTCCGTAAGGAAATAACAATGGATATTGTAAAGGCACATAAGCTGGATGTGTTTCATTTATCCTTTGTAAACTACCGCTCCTTGTCTGTAAAATTACGTCTCTATGTCCCAAGTCTTTTGTACAATCACCTACAATAAAGCAGCTACTTCACTCGACGTTGGACGTGTATACTGTCTACTTTCTCTAGACTGAATGAGACGTATACGAAGATTTAGATTGTTCTCTTGTCCAACCAGCATATCTCGAGCATTTCGAAAAACTGAAACGTATGGGTTTGCAACATCGAGCATGTCTTGTAGCCCACGAAGTATATCAGCACTTACATCTGAAGTAATCGACGAACTCATCGCATTCAGACGATTGGAAACCTCATTATCAGTGTCATAAATATATAGCTGAGCAAATCTAGGACCAGTACCCTGTTCTGGGATTAATGATCCAATTCTATGGTAATTGCTACCACCAATGCGAAACACATAAGGTCCCCTACCATCATTGACACTGTTGTCAATCCGTCCTCCCATTGAGGTGAAAGCCAATAATGAATTGTACATTCGGATTTTGTCTTTGAAAACTGTCTGGGAATGAAGGGACTGAAGGAACGGTGGTGATGTCGGAATACTTGGTAGCCGGACTTGACCGTTTCCGCAACATAATTGAAATCTAGGATTTGTCAAGGTACTATCACGAACCTTTTCCGAAATCCACATGAGGGCATTACAATTGGGGCATTTGATTGTTCTATCTCCAATATATGAACGAACCGAGAAAAAGCTTCTTCTATTTGTAGTGGATGTTTCTAGAAAGAAATAGTTGAAATAAATACTTACTAATAAAGGTTATTTCATTTGAGAAGTAAGTAAACTAATTAAAAGAGATTACCAGGTTGACTACGATTCCTAACAGGCTGAGTAATTGTTGATTGACTCGAAATATTAGTTCGTCGAGTTGACATTCTCACGGCCCGAGCTTCACGTTGTAAAGACAATTGCCGTTGCCTTCCAGTTTGCATAATATGATTTGAAGATCTACTGGTTCCGAAATGATTTGCGTCCATTGTTGTTATAAACTAACTGGCAATGTACGATGCCTAAAAATAGATAATTTTATCACCCTAATTTAATTATTTGTTTAAATTTATTATATTAACCGAAATGATTAGTGAATAAAATATATTATGCGGCATAAGAACTTACGTAAATATTATATGATGATCGATAATGAAAAAGCTGCAGCATTATAAATTTAAAGTACCTTTCTGACAGTCGAGCGGTGTTGTAAATATGTAGACCCTCCCAATTGATTTAATATTCTGCAAATTTAAATTAAAAAATTTAAAAATATCTACACTCAATCTAAATAGTAGTTGAGTGCAATATTTAATGATAAAAGATGTTACGAAAAAAGTCTTATATTTTATAGTCAGGCGCATATATTTTATAGTTTGGAGAAGCGCAAAAATTTCATAGAAAGAAGTCATATTAAGAAAATATTGGTACAATAAAAAATTAATTGAAGAAACTTGGTTAACAAATATACAAAGATCACACGATTATGGATAAGATTAGTATTGGATTTTAAATGTGTTTGGGATATATATTAAAAAAAAAGCATAAAAACAAAAATGACAAATTTCGTACTTTTGTGCCTAATTTAATTATTTATTTAAATTTATTATATTAACTGAAATGATTAGAGAACGAATAAAAATATGCGGCATAAAAACATACGTAAATATTAGATTATGATCGATAATGAAAAAGACTATAGCATTATAAATTTAAAGTACCTTTTTTATCGCCGAGCGGCATTGTAAATCTATAGATCCTCCCAATTATAAAATCCTGCAAATTTAAATTAAAAGTAATATTATATAAATATTTACACTCAATCTAAATAGTAGCTGAGTGCATTATTTAATGGTAAAAAATGTAACGGAAAAATGTCTTATATTTATAGTCGGATGCATCTATTTTATAGTTTGGAGAAGCGAAATTTCAGAGAAAAGTCTTATTATCAAAGAAAATATTGGTACAGTAAAAAAATAATCCAAGGTCTTGGTTAACAAATATACATGGATCACACGATTATGGATTAAATTAATATTGGATTTTTAAATATGTTTGGGATATTATATTATAAAAAGCATAAGAACACAAATGACAAATTTCGTAATTTTGTGACTAATTTAATTATTTATTTAAATTTATTGTATTAAATGAAATGATTAGTGAACGAAATATAATATGCGGCATAAAAACATACGTAAATATTAGATTATGATCGACAATGAAAAAGACTGTAACATTATAAATTTAAAGTACCTTTTTTATCGCCTAGCGGTGTTGTAAATCTATAGATCCTCCCAATTATAAAATCCTGCAAATTTAAATTAAAAGTAATATTATATAAATATTTAAACTCAATCTAAATAGTAGCTGGGTTCATTATTTAATGGTAAAAAATGTAACAGAAAAATGTCTTATATTTATAGTCGGGTGCATCTATTTTATAGTTTGGAGAAGCGAAATTTCAGATAAAAGTCTTATTATCAAAGAAAATATTGGTAATATACATGGATCACACGATTATAGATTAAGCTAATATTGGATTTTAAATATGTTTATGATCAACCCAGAAATAATACATACATTGGACCTGCAGATAATTGGACTTTTCGTCCTTACAGCCAAAAAATAAACATACAGCTAACCCATAAAAATAATTAAATGAACGACACTAATATAGATAGGACCACGCAAGAAGCATTAGCTGACAACAATCGCCACACAGTAAATTGGATAACTGGAAAGACCTAGATAATTTTAAGTTATCACAGTTACTAACTTTCATCCGTGATCTTAGACCTGCAGAGAATTTATCATACAAAATAACATAAGCAAAAAATATGTAAAAAAAAATTTAATCAATCATATTACCTCTGCCGTCAACGAAATTTAATAGGAAATATCTGTTATGTATTATTACTCAGCGGACACATTTATCATCATTGTCAGAAAAACTTAATGCACCGAGAAAACCAAAAGATAGAGAACTGTGTAAAACGTTTTGTACGCTAGGATTCGGCTATAAACAAATAAAGCTTGCACTTACTTGCTTGGTTTTATGTGCCCATCCCAGCAACTCACCGTACAGTGACCATGAAGAAAAGTAGAAGCAATGCTATGATGATAATGAACTGTAGTATATAGTTCTTTTTGTCTGGGGAAAAAATACGTGGTCAAACTACGTGAACGTGGGCTACTCAAAATAATAGGTAGTTTAAGAAAGAAAATTACAATGCAACGTGGGATATATTTTGTATTAATTAAGGAATTAAACAATAAAAGGACACGTGGCTGATTCTCCTTCAAACTACATTTGCATATCTAAGTAGGATATATATATATATATACTAGTTTTTTGCCCGTGCAATGCACGGGTCTTAATAGCATAAATAAATTAATTTAATAGTATAATTTAATTATGTGTGAATTAAAAATTTATAACATTATAATTTTAACAGCACAAAAATGAATGTGTAGCATAAAAATTACAGTCGATTATTTTATAAAAAAATAATCGACTTGAAACAGCAGCTAAACACATAAAAACTAATAAAATGTCAAAAAAAATGAGAAAATAAAATTAAAAATAAAACATGCATCGACCTTACATGTTCGATAAAACCTCACTGTACACAACGTTCTTTGTAACATTTTCTGGCAAGACATGCTTGTTTCGTATTAGAATCTTGAGTCCCTTTGGTGACGTGACACGGGATACTGCAACGTAAAGTTGCCCATGGCTGAATACAGGGTTCGGAAGATATAAACCAACCGAATTTAACGTCTGTCCTTGACTTTTATTTATTGTCATCGCAAAGGCTAATTTAAGAGGAAATTGCCTTCTTCTGATAGCAAAACCCGATTCCTGGTTGGAGGGCGATAAATCAATGCGGGGAATGAGAACATTATCTCCAGTCTTAGGCCCAGAAATAACTGTAGCTTCTATCACCTTATCCCCTAGCTTGTAAATAACCAACCGTGTGCCATTGCACAAACCAATCGACTGATTCATGTTACGCAATAATATGACAATTGCTCCGACTTTCAATTGTAAGCAATGGTTTGGAAGACCAGGAAAATTCGTTGAATGGAGCAACTCTATGGGATTCATTTCTTCTACCAATTCACCAGACTCTGATGAACATAGTCTGTCCGAACTCAAGTAATTTCGAGAAATTCCGGGAAGCACCGACAATATTTTTGAATTGATGCTGTCAACATCACTGTTTGTGGGCGCGAGAATAGCTCGTTCCTTAAGATAATTCAAATCGGAATACCGTTCTGGAAGGTCTTGATACACCGCATCAATTAAAAGATCAGTCCCCCGTGCATCGTCTTTTATCAAGAATTCCTATGGAATATCAATCCAATTTGATTCACCGTTAGTTGTAAGCGATCTTCCTGGGAATTTACCATCCCCTACGTCTAGGACCCATTTACCGAATTGTACCATTCTTTGCAAATCTTCACCAGAAACATCACCAGCACAGAGACGCATGTTTATTTCCAACTTCACTAATTGACATTGATTCCAGAAATTAGCACGGTGCAAAGTAGATGCAACAATTGCCTCTCGACCACCATTTGCGACAACAGGTAAAATTTGTCTGAAATCACCTCCCAAAACGAACAATTTTCCTCCAAATGGCAAATTATTGTCACAAATATCTCTTAGATGACGGTCAACGGCCTCAAATGCAAGTCGATTAGTCATAGGAGCCTCATCCCAAATAATCAATGATGCCAATCGAATAAGCTCAGCTCGTGAAGAAGTTTTCTCAAACGAACAAACAGAATTCTCCGCTGGAACTAACGGTATCTTAAATGTTGAATGAGCAGTTTTACCACCAGGTAGTAATAAGGCAGCGATGCCAGAGGAGGCAACTGAAACAACAATTTGTCTGTCTGACCTAAATTTGGAGCTCAGTGTATCCCACAAGTAGGTCTTTCCCGTTCCGCCACTACCATAGACAAAGAATAAGCCACCCATATTTGGTCTCGAGCTCTCATAATAGTAGAAAATACCCTAAATTGGTCTGAATTTAGGCCCCTAGCAAGTCTTTCGTAGTTTCCTTTTCTAGTGATGTATCATAATCGAGTTCATCCATTATCAACCGATTGGTGGAGCGTTGCGCATCCTCGACTGATGGTTGCGGCATATGAGGATAATCTTTCAACAACTTGCCATTTTTGTTGAGGATATGCTCAATCTCAAGAATACCAAACTTACGTCGTTCTTCATCGGTGAGGCGCAAGTCGAAATTATTAGATCGACGTTGAATCATATTCTCGATGTCATCAGTCATGCTTTTCCAATGTGTTTCCCATATCGTTATTGGATCGGCTACTTCGGTGAACATTAATATAGAACAGAACATATCCTTAGCTGAGAACCTGTAGTCCAAGTAGCTGCTTCTCTTAAAGCAACATGCCATTCATTGTTGTCGTCGAGTAAGCCTAATTCAAGACATGCTGCCTGGAATGTAGGTTGAACAACTCCCCTTACCGTCCTTATGTCCTCGTATGACATTGCTCCACGAACCTTCGTTAGAAGCATCCTGAGATAGTAGCGCTCACCAGCACTTGGATGTGTAAATGGTAGTCTCCCTATTGAAACTCTTTGCTGACGTTTTCTCCAAATTTTACTTTGACGGTTCCACAACCATTCGGTTGGAAAATCCGAATATGTCAACGTTCGAGCTTCGTGATACCTTCTGTTTGCGTCGAACCACATTGTCAACATGGTGTTTTGTGGCTGATTAATTACTTCATGTAGATCGTCATTGTCATGAAAGACAATATTTTGATCGCCGGGCAGATGAAACTGCATCCTCTCAACAGATGGGTATTGATGTTGAAGTGGGAAATCAAAAATCCTCCAACATGCTTCTATGGCAGACACATATCGACAATCCAAATATTGCACTCTCTTCGCCGGGCAGATGAAACTGCACTCTCTTCTATGACAAATGTTGCACGATCGTGTCCTTTGTGGATATACTTGTATAAGTATTTAACCACGCTTCGGACGGCTACTCGTTCAATGTTTATGTGAGCATCGTACTTGACACACAAATCCCTGTTGAATGGGACCACCCATCTGTTGTCGATTTCCCGACCGTTAGCTAATGTTGTCACAGATGTTCTTCTACGTCTGTACTGCACAAAGCTTCGATCGTCGATAACCGTCTCATCGCAAAATCTCTTCGGATATCGCTTTGAGCACTTTCCCTCGACTAAGCATGGGCCACATGGTCCATGAATCATAAACTTAGTGACAGTTTCATAAGCAAGTGGGTCAATGACTTTATCAGGTATCTCAGCACTGATGAATTTGTTAACATCCTCTGCACATGCGGGCTTATCAGTTGGAGTCACCGTAATAAGTATATGTGCATGCGGAAGGCCGCGCTTTTGGAATTCAACAACAAATAAATCTGCATTACTTTTTTAGTGTTGTTAGAATATTATAAAATATTGAAAACAAAAATAGTATCAGCATAAAAAAATTACCAGCAATGACAGTTCCAAACATCCGTCTGTCCTTCAAATCACGAATTAGTTCTTTCATCTTTAGCCTGAAAACTCGAGACACGATGTCCGGACGATCTTCAACACGTTCATATTGAAGTATCTCTCTTGTAATTTCTGGCCAATTGGGATTACAGGTGAAAGTGATGAAAAAATCAGGAGGACCCACGACATATTGCGACTGCGTCCTGATAATGTTGGATCATATTGCGCGGTCCTCCAGTAAATGATGATGGTAGTATAAACTTTCTACCAACAGAAAGCGCATGAACATCGCCGCTTAATACAGCATCTTGAAGTCCGCTATACAGTTCTGTACACAGACGACCTTGGTTACACTTGACATAAAACAGACGGTTTTGCTCAATAGCGCAATACACATCAACAATAAATTGTTGGTATAAGCGACCACCTCTAACTAAACTATCACCATCCTCTTCCCTATCTTGGATTCGGTACGCATAATACTGTCTCATTGAAACTTTATCTCTTGAGCTACTCGAAGAGGTTGTCGGTATGTTGATTCTCCAACCATCCGTTCCGTAAGGAAATAACAATGGATATTGTAAAGGCACATAAGCTGGATGTGTTTCATTTATCCTTTGTAAACTACCGCTCCTTGTCTGTAAAATTACGTCTCTATGTCCCAAGTCTTCTGTACAATCACCTACCAATAAAGCAGCTACTTCACTCGACGTTGGACGTGTATACTGTCTACTTTCTCTAGACTGAATGAGACGTATACGAAGATTTAGATTGTTCTCTTGTCCAACCAGCATATCTCGAGCATTTCGAAAAACTGAAACGTATGGGTTTACAACATCGAGCATGTCTTGTAGCCCACGAAGTATATCAGCACTTACATCTGAAGTAATCGACGAACTCATCGCATTCAGACGATTGGAAACCTCATTATCAGTGTCATAAATATATAGCTGAGCAAATCTAGGACCAGTACCCTGTTCTGGGATTAATGATCCAATTCTATGGTAATTGCTACCACCAATGCGAAACACATAAGGTCCCCTACCATCATTGACACTGTTGTCAATCCGTCCTCCCATTGAGGTGAAAGCCAATAATGAATTGTACATTCGGATTTTGTCTTTGAAAACTGTCTGGGAATGAAGGGACTGAAGGAACGGTGGTGATGTCGGAATACTTGGTAGCCGGACTTGACCGTTTCCGCAACATAATTGAAATCTAGGATTTGTCAAGGTACTATCACGAACCTTTTCCGAAATCCACATGAGGGCATTACAATTGGGGCATTTGATTGTTCTATCTCCAATATATGAACGAACCGAGAAAAAGCTTCTTCTATTTGTAGTGGATGTTTCTAGAAAGAAATAGTTGAAATAAATACTTACTAATAAAGGTTATTTCATTTGAGAAGTAAGTAAACTAATTAAAAGAGATTACCAGGTTGACTACGATTCCTAACAGGCTGAGTAATTGTTGATTGACTCGAAATATTAGTTCGTCGAGTTGACATTCTCACGGCCCGAGCTTCACGTTGTAAAGACAATTGCCGTTGCCTTCCAGTTTGCATAATATGATTTGAAGATCTACTGGTTCCGAAATGATTTGCGTCCATTGTTGTTATAAAACTAACTGGCAATGTACGATGCCTAAAAATAGATAATTTTATCACCCTAATTTAATTATTTGTTTAAATTTATTATATTAACCGAAATGATTAGTGAATAAAATATATTATGCGGCATAAGAACTTACGTAAATATTATATGATGATCGATAATGAAAAAGCTGCAGCATTATAAATTTAAAGTACCTTTCTGACAGTCGAGCGGTGTTGTAAATATGTAGACCCTCCCAATTGATTTAATATTCTGCAAATTTAAATTAAAAAATTTTAAAAATATCTACACTCAATCTAAATAGTAGTTGAGTGCAATATTTAATGATAAAAGATGTTACGAAAAAAGTCTTATATTTTATAGTCAGGCGCATATATTTTATAGTTTGGAGAAGCGCAAAAATTTCATAGAAAGAAGTCATATTAAGAAAATATTGGTACAATAAAAAATTAATTGAAGAAACTTGGTTAACAAATATACAAAGATCACACGATTATGGATAAGATTAGTATTGGATTTTAAATGTGTTTGGGATATATATTAAAAAAAAGCATAAAAACAAAAATGACAAATTTCGTACTTTTGTGCCTAATTTAATTATTTATTTAAATTTATTATATTAACTGAAATGATTAGAGAACGAATAAAAATATGCGGCATAAAAACATACGTAAATATTAGATTATGATCGATAATGAAAAAGACTATAGCATTATAAATTTAAAGTACCTTTTTTATCGCCGAGCGGTATTGTAAATCTATAGATCCTCCCAATTATAAAATCCTGCAAATTTAAATTAAAAGTAATATTATATAAATATTTACACTCAATCTAAATAGTAGCTGGGTGCATTATTTAATGGTAAAAAATGTAACGGAAAAATGTCTTATATTTATAGTCGGATGCATCTATTTTATAGTTTGGAGAAGCGAAATTTCAGAGAAAAGTCTTATTATCAAAGAAAATATTGGTACAGTAAAAAAATAATCCAAGGTCTTGGTTAACAAATATACATGGATCACACGATTATGGATTAAATTAATATTGGATTTTTAAATATGTTTGGGATATTATATTATAAAAAGCATAAGAACACAAATGACAAATTTCGTAATTTTGTGACTAATTTAATTATTTATTTAAATTTATTGTATTAAATGAAATGATTAGTGAACGAAATATAATATGCGGCATAAAAACATACGTAAATATTAGATTATGATCGACAATGAAAAAGACTGTAACATTATAAATTTAAAGTACCTTTTTTATCGCCTAGCGGTGTTGTAAATCTATAGATCCTCCCAATTATAAAATCCTGCAAATTTAAATTAAAAGTAATATTATATAAATATTTAAACTCAATCTAAATAGTAGCTGGGTGCATTATTTAATGGTAAAAAATGTAACGGAAAAATGTCTTATATTTATAGTCGGGTGCATCTATTTTATAGTTTGGAGAAGCGAAATTTCAGATAAAAGTCTTATTATCAAAGAAAAAATTGGTAAGATACATGGATCACACGATTATAGATTAAGCTAATATTGGATTTTAAATATGTTTATGATCAACCCAGAAATAATACATACATTGGACCTGCAGATAATTGGACTTTTCGTCCTTACAGCCAAAAAATAAACATACAGCTAACCCATAAAAATAATTAAATGAACGACACTAATATAGATAGGACCACGCAAGAAGCATTAGCTGACAACAATCGCCACACAGTAAATTGGATAACTGGAAAGACCTAGATAATTTTAAGTTATCACAGTTACTAACTTTCATCCGTGATCTTAGACCTGCAGAGAATTTATCATACAAAATAACATAAGCAAAAAATATGTAAAAAAAATTTAATCAATCATATTACCTCTGCCGTCAACGAAATTTAATAGGAAATATCTGTTATGTATTACTCAGCGGACACATTTATCATCATTGTCAGAAAAACTTAATGCACCGAGAAAACCAAAAGATAGAGAACTGTGTAAAACGTTTTGTACGCTAGGATTCGGCTATAAACAAATAAAGCTTGCACTTACTTGCTTGGTTTTATGTGCCCATCCCAGCAACTCACCGTACAGTGACCATGAAGAAAAGTAGAAGCAATGCTATGATGATAATGAACTGTAGTATATAGTTATTTTTGTCTGGGGAAAAAATACGTGGTCAAACTACGTGAACGTGGGCTACTCAAAATAATAGGTAGTTTAAGAAAGAAAATTACAATGCAACGTGGGATATATTTTGTATTAATTAAGGAATTAAACAATAAAAGGACACGTGGCTGATTCTCCTTCAAACTACATTTGCATATCTAAGTAGGATTACTCAGTACAGTTCAGCTCATGCTCACGGTGAGTCCATTTATTTTTAACCACCCAAAATCAAAGCCCAACTTGGAAGGCCCAATTTTTAAAGGATCCATTGCAAATTTCCTCCGTAAATCACGGTAACGAATTAATTATTCGTGCAGTTATAATTTTTTTCATTAAATATAATAACTGAGTAGACTCCTCAAAAGTTGTGGCGGGCAACGAATTTCAAATTTTGCAAACCCTAATTAGCCGCGCCCACCTTTCACATCTAACATTTCCCTCCACTTTGCGCTCTCTCTCTCTCTCTCTCTCTCTCTCTCTCTTCGTTGGTTTCGTCTCGTTCGTCGTGTGCAAAATTGTTCTTGCCTCTGTCTTGGACGTTTTGTTTTTGGCTTCTGCTTAACTGCGATTTTGAAGGTTAGTTTTCTAGGTTCTAATTTTTTCTCTGTATGATTGAATTGAGCACATGATCGCTAGTTACAGCTATGTCTTCTTTTTGCTTCTATATGCGAGTCTGATCGATACATGTTTCACTTCGCACCTTTTTTATGTTAGCATTTGATGATGGCCAGTCTAATCTGACCTGCTGGTTTTGCTCAGCAACTAGGAAAAGCAAGTCAATTAATTACACATGGGAAAAGTGTCACCTAAAGACAAGCAACCAAGGCGTAACAGAAGAAAAAAGCTGTCAATTAATGTCAGCAATAAGTATCTCAAGCCTGGAGCTCTTGCACAATTACGGAACAGGAAGGCTTCTAAACATTGCACAGTGCTTGGGAAGAAAAGGATTGCCGGTATCAACTCTGAGCCGCCTCGGGTTGATCATTCCAGCAATCCTCAGAACATACGCACAAGTCCAGCGATTATGTCACCTGTGAGATTTGAATTTTGCGCTGCAAATGAACCTACGATTATTTCCGGCCAGAGTAATTTACTGAAAACACCAAAGACACCTTCAGCTGAAGAACGAGAATCTGAGTCGAGGCTTGAGTCTCTTCCATTTGATTTACTGGTATTGGATTTCTCCTATTACTCTTAGTTATGCCCCTGGAATTTTTTCTACAATGAATATAGAAGATATTCTGTATTCCAGCATATTCTATGCTCTGTTTCCTTTCCCCTTTTTATTATATTTAGCTGTTTAAATTCCATGTTAGTTGCTGTTCAGAGAACTAGGTTTCAGATATACGGACAAGAAACTGTTGTAATGCTATTTAATTATTTATCAAATAACTTTGTAGCAAAATCACTTCCCATTGACATTGCAGTTTTGAAGGCTCTTGTATTGTGTAAATAATTTACTTGCTTGTATTAGAGATTGATGAGTGCAATAAATCGTTCGTTGAGTTTTGCCTGATGTGAAATTTCTTTCCAATTCTGAAGGTTAAAATACTCTGCCATCTTCATCATGACCAACTTAGAGCTGTTTTCCATGTCTCCCAGAAGATCAGAAATGCAGTAAGTTTCCTGCATTCCTTGTTCCACTCGCTTTCTAATGTATCAAAACAGATACAACGAATGATTTTTTAACGCGGCTTTGTATAGGTTATTGTGTCAAGACAGTACCATTTTAATTACACAACTCCAGATAGAACAAGACAAGAGATGCTTAACACAATGACTCCGCTTCCTACCGAACGCTGGCCTTTCCTGAGGTAAGCACATCTATCTCTGGACTCTAACCATCTTGCATCGAGTGCCAATTAATCGACCAATCTCATTAATTTCAGGAAAGGTGGAGTGAAGATTGGAAGTCCCCATACACCTAAGGCTCCTAGGCATGGACCTCGCCCGCCATCTCGTTTAAAGTCCAATGATATGAGGCAAATTACAGCTGTTCTCTTTCAGGAATCCTCGTTTACTTCAAACTGCTTAGTTCCATCTGTTTTGTCTAAGCCGCCTACCTGCAAATCTCTGTCCTCTAATAGAGTCTTATTCTATGAGGACGAACTTTGCCAAGCTGTAGCACAAAATAAGCTTCTCTGAATCAATCTGCTGTGGTTGTGCTCTATTATGTGTATAATATAGTCCCATTTCCTTCTGATACCTTAGCGTGAAATGAAACTACGTTCTAGTGAGTGAGATCTGTACAGTTAGTGTAAATTTTGGTCCCCTTGGAATGCATTCGGTCGGTATTAGAGTGACAAAAATGGCTTTGCTTATTATTGTATTATTATGCTACATGTGTTTATTATATTAAGAGTTGGGCTTCTGAACGTTTCGACATTTTACTCAATTAATATACAATTATAGACAACTTTCCTGTAACTATCTTTAATGGTATGGGTTGATGTTGAAGTTGCATTCTTCCATCCAACAAATGGTGGATTCGGAAAGGAAGTAGAGGACTGGAGACTAATAGCAAAAATGGATTCATCACTAATATATAGCTAAACAAATACAACTCAAACATCTATGTGTTTATATACATCAAACCAAGCTCAGCTGTATGATTCCTAGAGACTACAAACTCAATACAAAAACCTGACGAAGTCCCACGTATGTAAGAAGGAATCTTTTTATTGTTAATATCATAGCCAGCCAAGTTTTATTCACAGGTCTCTCCTGCACAATGGGCAAGAACCATGTCTAACCAGCCAAGTGTCTATGCACGGTAGGTGGAACATGTGCTCACAATGAGGCAGTCGTCTTACCGTTTCCCCAGTCTGAAAGTCCTGAGGTAAATAACCAAAAGCCAACGATTATAACAATGGCCAACGCAAAAGCCCGTCGAAGTATCAAATATGATTGATAAAAGAGGAGAAGCACGAGGATACCTGTAAGCACACTGAGCAAGAAACTTTTTCGCCAGAGCTATCGACATTGTCGTTTCTAGTAATTACGATCTTCGGTATTTTCTCAAGCGTCTCCACCAACAAACCTTTTGCCCCACCAGTGTCGAAAATGCTCTGTGTTTCATCAAATGTCGTTTCAACGGCTCCCATCTGACAGATCAAACGATTTATCATCTCTCTTGCTATGATCAGATGATATAAACTAAGTGGCGACAGGCAATTCATGAAGCACGGTACCTGACTTTGAACGGCGCTTAGCATTGCTGGACCAATGCGCTCGCGGACGAGTCTACCACTAAGAAGGCTTGTTATCACCTCAATCTGTGTATGATTAGGAACACAGCAGAATTCATCTTGAAAATGTTAGCAAATCATGGGTGAGGAGGGTTAATTGTCATAATTATTGCAAAGACGGCTCTTTTCACTCACCAGATAGAGAACACAACGGATCCCAGATTCCTCAGACTGCCATATAAGCAGTGACGATTCAAAGACCTCAATTGAGAAAACAGCTCCTGAAATAGCACCAACAGAAGCTCCTCTGATGAATCCACTCTCAGTTTCTTGACCTATTAAAGCTCCAGTCAGTGCCCCTAACAAGGTTCCCACTGCAAAGAAACAGACATATGGTTGTTGATTAAACATAAGCAACAACCTAAGGAAATCGATCGTTTCTAGGAAGCAACAAGAAACAGAATCCATTTGGGGGAAAAAAGCTATTGAATCCAGACCAACATGAGTCATGACCAAACCGATAAATTAAAAAGTAAAGAGACATATTTATCCCATACGGCAGCTAATCTGATGAATTCCTGTGGTTTCATTAGATTCCACCGATGATTATGAACATTAGACAAAAACGCCGAATCAAAGTCGACAAAGAAAAAAGAGACGTTTTTAACGAAAAAAAATCACTGACCCATGGCAAATAAGAAAGAGAGGACCGCAGATAACACATTTCCGAGGACGGAAGAGAGCGCCTCTCTAAGGAATTGCTTGATCCTATTGATTATGCGGCCTGCCGAGTCGTAGGATTCTAATGGTACTGACGATGATGAAGCTGGAAAAGAACGAGATCGCTGGCGTCGAAAATCCATCTAATTAATCAATCTGTTTGGAGACAACAATCTGTGATTTTCTTGAGGTTCTTGTTTTGAATGTTTTTCTTTGAACACGAAGTCTGAATGTATCTAAATACTAAGTCTTATTCTTAGTGAGGAAGGTTCTTCTGATTATTTTCTTCGATTAATAAATGATGTTGAACTGACACAACACCGCGTGCCTGCCTGCCTGCGAACTACGTAAGAAGGTGGGCTTTCGATGAACGGACTTTCAATTGTGATTTGTGACGTTTCTGTTGCATACAATTATCAACTACAATTTTCAAGATTAAATTAATTAATGAAGAAAATCTGACAAGTGGCAACTAACAAACCCATAAAGATGATTACGTGACAAATCTCTCTCTCAGCCCAAAAGAAAGGCAGCATTCACGTAATGTTAACCAAGCAAAACCATCCATCGTTCGAACTCTGCTTTTTGCTCAACGCCACTAATTTTTTAAGGGAAGGTATTCGATGTGAACTCGAAAGTTCCAACAGTTCAAACCCTTTCTTTTCTACAACTGTCTGAACCCAAATTTTACTTTTATCAGGAAAAAGTTAGTTTTATATACTTGCTAAAGAATTAGAGGCACATGAAAAAAATATACATGTGTGCTGTTGTTAGGCTAATCCAAAATTTGCTGGCCATGATGTCCTCCTCCCTTTCTCCATCCATAAGAAACCCACCAGGAGTCTCTAAGACTGATGTTCGTTTTCTGGCATTAGAGCTTGCTTCATGGCATGAGAAGTGTGGTTATATTATTTGGTGCAGAAACTGCTTCTTCAACACAGACGACATATAATCATTCATTTCCGAAAAAAATTCTTGGAATAATATATCAATGCCAGGAAAGGGTTGGCTGGCCTGGGATATTAAAGGACAAAAAGTAATGGAGTGGACGGAAACATGAGTTTCATCATCAGAAAAGAGAGGTCATACCATACAGAACAGAGCAATTGAGAGCTAATAATTTCAAATATAACAAAAGCAGCTAAACTAATTGATGATCCTCTCAAACTTTAATGGCATACTTTCTCATGGGGAAGTAAACCTCCTTCTTCTTCTGCCTCTCTGTTTTCAAAGAGGCCTGAAAAGAGTAAGACAAAAAATCAGTTACAAACAACAAAACAAAACCAATACGCAAAACTATCAAGACATGAGAAATGTAATAACATCATGGGACGGAATCAAAGATACCAATTTCAATCAGAAGTTTGCTAGCTATTCCTAGCAAAGAATTTGATTTAGCGTAAAAAACAGCACTCAAAGGTCTAACAAAGAACCGAAAAAATGATCAGTCACGCATCTTTCATCAGTTGAAAAAAAACAAACCAATGCGCAAAACTTATCAAGGCATTCGAAATGTAATAACATCATGGGACGGAATCAAAGATACCAATTTCAATCAGAAGTTTGCTAGCTAATCCTAGCAAAGAGATTGATTTAGCATAAAAAAGAGCACTCAAATGTCTAACAAAGAACTGAAAAACAAATGACCAGGCAGAAATCTTTTGACCAGTTAAAAAGAAAACCATTTCAATAACAATTCAATAGAAAAATCGAATCAACATATCCATGCAACTGTCAATAACATTTTATAGAACAATAAGACCTATCCAATCCGAATCAAAAAAGGAAAACATTTTCACACACATTCCTTGGAAGATCAGTGAGGCCTATCCAATTGAGAAAAGCTATAAGAAACAGACCTGGTGTTTGGTGAGACGGCGTCGAATTGCACGAGTCTTCTTAGGGCGCAGATCGAGGGGCAGGTACTTGTGGTTCTTGTAGGCTTCCCTCAAAGCAGACTTTTGCTTCTGAGAGATGACGGTGAGCACGCGGGCAATTGAGGTCCTCACAATCTTAATCTTTGACAGCTTGTTGGGTGCACCACCAGTGACTTTAGAAACGCGGAGCAACGCGAGCTCTGCTTTCAACTCTTTAAGCTGAGCCAAGAGTTCTTCCTTGTTCTTTAGGCGAAGCTCGTGGACTTTAACCCGCGCCATTATTCAGATCTTCGTTAGCTAGCTAGCTCTACTACTCCGCGAGATCGAGAGGCGATGTGAGGATAGGCGTGAGAGCGTCTGAATGAAACCCTAACTAAAAGAGAGGATGATTTTCTAACTTTATTACGGCCCATTGCAGTTCCATTTGGGCCGAG
Organism: Craterostigma plantagineum; assembly: GCA_027422505.1. Classification (NCBI taxonomy): domain Eukaryota; kingdom Viridiplantae; phylum Streptophyta; class Magnoliopsida; order Lamiales; family Linderniaceae; genus Craterostigma; species Craterostigma plantagineum. The sequence goes on along the minus strand of JAPQWV010000003.1, from coordinate 23,647,027 downwards.
TAGTGGATGGGCTGGACCACTAATTAATTAATTTGAAACTTTCCTTGTTAATTAATGTTGTATTGACAAAATATAGATCGATTAGATGAAGTTAAGTCCAAACTCAGAGTTATTATATGCGCAGTAAGACCATCTCCAACCGAGAAACGCATTCTCAAACCCAAACGCATTCTCCTCAAAATGCAGTAATTTATCTCCAACCGTTCAACTCATTCTCAAACTCAAAAGACTATTTTGTAATATCACTTCCACATTAATTTTATAAATTTCAATACGACCCGTGTATTTAAAACGTACACACATTATGATTAGATTCCATCATTCCCAAACATCATATTCCAGCTAATAATATGCCATGATTCTTCGATGGTGTTTGTTAAAAGCGTTTTCTCTAGATTTTTGTAACAGTGATTAAATGCTTTGATTCATATAGTCAATATGAAATTTTGAGAATATTAATATTTTTAACATTGGCTCGAAATTAAAATCCGGTATGCTGCTTTCTAGCTATAGTATGATGCCGTGAAGATTAAGAAATGTTGATGAGATGTAATCAAAACTTACGTAACCCAAAATGAGGAAATTTGATTATTTTGGGTGAATCTATAACATGATTAGACCCCACCACTATGCTTGCTTTGCATATAATATTATGCTCTTTTCTGATTGTCATCGTCTTGTCATTAGAATTAGTCGTCTTTTTTCTGACAAAGAGAGAAAATGAAATCAATCACCACGTCTGTTCATTGTGTCTGTGAAAAATGAAATCAATCACCGCGTCTTTGAAAACCCAAAACAAAAAAGGAGCTTTTTGCAATTTTCAATATCAGACGCAAATGTGAAACGCAAATGGCAGTTTGAACGCATAGATGCGGTTAAGACCGTCTCCAACCGATAAACGCATTCTCAAACTTAAATGCATTCTCAAACTCAAAATGCAGTAATTCTTCTCCTACCGGTAAACTCATTCTCAAACTCAATAGACTATTTGTAATATTTACTTCCACACCAATTTTTACAAATTTCATTATTACTCACATATTTTACAACTTTACAAATTGAACTACTATTATTTTAGATTTAATCAAAAAAATTAATACGGTTAATAATAAAATTAAATTTATACATATAAGCATCGATTAAAAAAGCGACAACTACAATATATTTATACATATATCATTCCAGCCAATATTCTTATTATTATATATGAATGTGTTATTATAACATATCGTATGATATCTGTATTTTTAAAGGAGAAAAATAAAGTGGATTTGGACAATATTCTAGCCAACAATTTCTGTTCTTGCGTGGAGGATAATTTCTAGCCAATAGAATCGGGTAATATTTGTATCACCTTGCGTGGACGACGATTTATGATATCACCTTGCGTGGACGACGATTTACCAATTTCTCAATAGAATCGGGTAATATACTGTTCATGAATTTGGACAGCAATTTCTGACATAGCTTATTGTTGAGCCACCTTTTATAACCTTTTTCAGCTTTTTTTTCTGACATAGTGAAAATCCAGGTCTTTCAATGGAAATTAAAAAATGTCATCGCATAATAACTACTGGGAACGCAAAGATGCGTTTTTTTAGCCGAGAGAAATTAGAAATCCCATTTTGAGTTTGGTTTTTGGTATTAGTTGGAGTAAATTTATAATTTTTTTGGGTTTTTCAGTTCGGTTGGAGATGCTCTAAGTGAAGAGAGTGAATGTATGAAACCCATTTTGGGTTTGGGTTTGGGATTCGATTGGAGTAATTTTACCCCATAATTTGGGTTTTAGCGTACGGTTGGAGATGCTCTAAGAACATGTCTTTCTATGATTGTTAAGTACAAAGAAACGTCAACAAATGAAAGATTGAGAGGGCGAACAAATACAAATGGAATAAATACTATCTATGAAGAAGACTACACATATTTATATATTATCGGATGGGATGGTATGATCGGTGGACTATGTATGCCTTACTTAGACTCGCCAAGCTCCATGTCTTTAACAGGATTTGTCTCCATTCCTTCATTCAATAACCTCATTTCCTCTTCAGTCAAGCTGTTCTTGGCATGAGATAATAGCTTTGAGTGAGGTTGTCTTCGCTTTTCAACTTCTACTGCCCAGCTGTAGATTATCATTTCCAATACTGCAACGGCATGCCCGAGATATTCTTCAAGGTCAGTTCCGAGTCGAACAGTAGCCAGGGCCGTACCTGAGAAAGCACGGGCCTGAAGCGAAACTTAAATTTCAGGCCCCCGATCAGTTACTTTTTTTTTTTCAAATACAGTATGATACGTATAATATAGCGTAAATTTCAACGGTAAATGTAACTAAAATAAATAAATAAAAATAAATATTTTATAGTGGAATGTTCAAAAATACTTAATCCAATATCCGAACCGTTTTAATTTGGTTCGGTTCGATTTTTATAATTCGGTTCGGTTTTTTCGCTTCTGTTTTCAGTTAGGAACAAAGAAGATTTATGGAACGTGACATGTAGCAAAAACAATTCAAAGGTCCGAAAAAAAAATATGAAAATGAAACAAATCTAACCTAAATATAAAAACATTGTTTGTCAAGAAAGAAAAAAATTAAATTGCGCCTGCAGCCAAACAAATAAATTAATAAAATAAGGAGCAGGATAATATACCTTAAAGATCACTGGACACTGATGTCTGGTCGGTCCCACAAGAAGTAGTGAACGATTTTATTAGATAACGACATCCTTTAACCTAAGCGATACCCTTTTATATTGTATCAGTATAGAAGAAGAAACCACATCACATTTCCTTTTTTCTTTTTTTTTCCTTAATAAAAAGCTTTAATGTCTTGTTTGGACTGAACTGATTTTTTTTAATAAATTACAATATTTGGGCTTTGATTAACATCAAGGTCCAACGGACTTGTGCAGTCCACTCACAGTTTTTATAGATTTATTTTTAAATTTTAACTATAATATTCTTTTTGATAATATATACATATATATCTTACATAGATATGCAAATGTAGTTCTCACCATATTGCGACACGTGTCCACTTAGAAAAACAAATAATAAAATAATGATAAAAAGTTCCCACTAAAGCATGTAACGCACATACATCGTGAAACTGATCGTTTTCATATTTTTTCCCTACTCGACGGTTTTTAACGCAATTCCGGCTTCCGTGGCTTGAAACTCATAGCATTCTCGAACTAATGTCGTCAAGGTTGCATAAAATCAACTCCAAACAATTAAAATCTCCTTTTTAAAATTTACAGATTTTAGGAATTTTAATGGCCTTGGGTTCGACTTAGGGATTTTTGGTGTATCATAAGCGTATGGGGCTGTGCGTGCAGATATTTTGCTGTGTTTCGGCGTCACGTGGGCAGTCAGGGAGGTTCCGTCGACCTAGCATGGTTTGGGTGCTCAGATGAAGGTCCGCGAGGCTCATGTGGGTGATTTCTTATTTTTTCAATTTTGTAAGTTATCATTGGCTTTGTTAACGACGTCTTCTCAATCCCTATCCACTCAATTATATTTTTTATATCCAATAATTTTGTTTCTGGCACATATTAATGCCTTGGTTGGGCGTGGGGTTTGGATTGGATACTGGTAATCGGCTTCAAAACCCAGCGGGTAATGGATTGACCGTTGTACCTAACGGAAATAATGGTTCAAAGGCTTGAGAAGCGTAGATACGAGGTCCTACGTATCGGCTTACAATGACGAAGATATGACGTCTTCCCCTCTGGTCGAAGTGAAAGGGCAGACGACATTGATCTTGAAATCGACATCGATAGATAGGTTAGGGTTAATAGTATTTTCTTTCGGGACAGTCTCTGTTAGTTGCTGGAATATAGGGGAAACAACAGTAAGTTCCGGGTGATGGTTAGTTTCTTGTGTGTTTTAGAACTGAGTTTGCTTCCGGTTGCATAATTTTGTTTGTGCTTCTCGATTGTTATGATTCTGTTTTTTTAGTTATATGTTGTTTTTTTTAGTTATACCGAAATTATTTTATTTTTTCTTTCAATTTTACATTTTATTCCAATTTCAGTGTCATCGGTTTATATTTTTTTTCAGTTAAGTTGATCGTCGTTCCCATCAACGACATAATTGTTGCTGCTACTAAAATTGTTATGCTAGGTGATTTTGGTTTCTATTGGTTCTATCTCTGATTTTCGATAATAACTTTTTTTATGTAAAGCTTTTACCTTTCTTCTTGAAAACTGAGTCTAATTCGCAGGTTAAAAACTTTTTGAGGCTCTCTATTTACTACAAGCATTTGTTACGTTTACTTTTTTAATTATGGATTTCTTGACCATTTAGCGGTATAAATTTAGTGTTTTGATGTTAAATTACATTAATATGTAGGTTCTCCATATATAGTGGTATAGATTTCATGTTAAAGTTTTTCTTCTGATTCTTGCTCAAATTTCTTAACGGGGTTTTCTCGATCTTTGGTTTGCTCAAATTTAGTGTTTATCATTCAGTTCAGTTTTTATTGTGAAAACTGAGTCATACTTGGTTTTCTTCATGTCAATGGCATATACGGTCGAATGTCTCCGCATGTGGATTAGCTCTATGTTCAATCCTAAACTAAGACGCATGTGCGAGTTTTCTCATTTCTTGATCTGGAGTTGTATATATGCCATTGGGCTACGAGCGGGTGTTTGGGATAGATGCGAGAAACCGGCGAGGGGTGGCTCCGTATATTTTCTTACTTTTATTTTTTTATCTTTCGTTTTTCACTATTTTTTTTTTCTTTTTTTTTCGTCGAAGGTGTTGGTGACAACCGCTAAATAAACTGTTTACTGTTGTGGGAACCTAGATGACACTGTCGTTTCAGGGAGAATTTTGCCTTTTCCGAATCGGCCTTCCCCCTTCCCTAAAAAGGTTTTAATTTTACTATTTCATTTAGAATTAGTTTTTGCTTACCTTGGCTAGAAGAGTTTTTTTCTCATTTATTGTGTATTTAGTGAGGGATCGTAATTTTGTAGTTTAATTAACTTCGTCTCAATTCTCTGATTGTGAGATGGTGGAACTTTTGGTCATGTGAGATTTATTTCTGTCGTTTAAATGTAAACAAATTGAGCTAGAGTTCAGTTGATAATTTTGACTGGTTGAGTTGGGTTTAAGTTGGTGAGCAATTCCTTTGAGACAAACGGAGAGTGCTTTTTTTTTTTGTATAATATGCACTACAAAATTATTGTCCCATGTGTACAATTTCATTGGTTATATGACTTGCTTTTGTGGTCAACTTTTTTAGAACATTATTTGTGTGTACAATTTCATTGGGTTATATGACTTCCTTTGGATTGATTGATCACAGAATCGAACATTTGGTTTGTTGAAGTTTTTTCAATTAAATCCCACATCTGCTCTCAGAATTCTATTGGTGAGGAATGTTTTTTATAACTAAGATGAATGGAACCTTATTTCTTTCTATGGTTATGTTTTGAATTCATTCGTGTTTACGTAAGTTCTGAAAGTCCTATGTGCGTTCGGGGAGATCGGTTCACATTATTGATTTTATTTTTCGATTTTATTAGCAGATGATTCATCTTGCGGGATAAGCCACGTAAGTTTTACATACAATTCAGTTCTGTGTTAAGTGAAATAAAAATGGATGCGATCTATTCACGATGCTTTGTATATGTGTGTTTTTTTAGTAGTAGATCTGCAATATTTCCTATTGTGCAGTTCCTTGCCATTTATCTGACGAGTAAATGGCTGATGATTTGGGGCTGAGGATAGTAATTGTTTCTTGCTTTCTATCCAGCGGGAATTTAAAGCTTCATTTAGACGTAAACGCGGTCGTGCCCGCGATTGGGAGACGCGAAGCAGCCTGTGAGGGATGCAGCAAGGAGAATGTTGCTCATGCTCATGTGCTGGCCAAAGTAAATATTTATTCATTATACCATTTAGTCTATTATATATGATTTGTGTTACTTTAATGGCTAAATATAAGTTGTCTGAAATATCGCTATCCACACAGCATTTATACGGCCTGAGAATAAATTGTATACATTAACTCCTTGATGATGTAATGTATTCCGTTGATTGAAGGGCGTGCGCGTTTGAGCTCTATGAATTGTGATTTTTTGAGGGATTTTACGGTTTGATATTGAATCCTTCATTTATATTATTGGTGACTAGCTATGACCTGTTGCCTGCTTTTGTTCTCTTCCGTAACAACACCACAAAATAAAAATTAAAATAGCTCATTATCTGTTCCATAAGCAGGGGGCATGAATGGCCGATGCTGGATTCGGTGAGACGCTCAAAGGCGACCTTATCAAGAATCTGAAGAGGAACACGAGGTGCTCATTACAATCGAAGGAAGATCGATCGGAGGTTTCAGCTCGCATGATCAAGTAAAAAGCTCAAAAGAACAATCACAAGGAAAATTAGGTAGAATATAATTTATCCATATAGTTTTTTAGTAGAACAAATCATATTTGCTCTAACTGATTCCGGAGATAATGGAATACTTCTGTTACGAGCATTCTTGCTTGATAGTTTACTCTACTATGATGATGCCCATAGTTAGTCTCTATCCAATAGCATGTAAGGTGTTTGAAGAAGTGATATAATGAGCAGCAACGTATATTTGGTATTCTGAGCCAACATATATTATCCGATCCAAGCTACGATTATTGATAGAATAGATATCCACCCTCATGGCACAGTTCGTCTCCGTTCCGATGCCTCGCTGTGTAATAAATTTTATTTAAAAAGTTGCTGCTAGATTTCTCATTAGGATTGTTTTTCCCTTTCTCTCTATAGTCACTATCTTTTATCATCATGATTATGATAATTCATATGAAATCTTTCACAGATGATCCAGTTGGACACCTGAAGGTCATTGATGATGCCTATTGCACTCTCTTCGTTGATCATCCCTCTCATTTCACGACCAAGGAAACTTTACATAAGGTATTCTAATGTGTGGCATGTTTTATGTTGAAGAGCTGGCTATTTTCCCCTTTCTTTAATCGTCCCCTTTTCTTTTTGTTTTCAGGCTATGTGCAAATATTAGTAGAGGAAGGACTTGCCCTATGTCATGCACGTAAGTAAGCCAGCGTCCTCATTTATTTCATGTTCACATAATTAGGTTTTAAAGATGTTTTTATGTGGAAAAGGTTTGGTTTTTTCTTAAGCTTATTTTACCAGTTAACGCCCTCTGAGTTGATGCATTTTCCAATGGATGTTGTTCAATACTATGTCTCTGCTTCAGGACATGTCTGTATTTGTATTTGTCTTCTTTGTGTTTGGACGATGCACTTTCGGTTTCATGGAAGCTTTATTGGTCAAGGTTTGGGGTTGTTTGTATGAGTTGCACTACGTTTTATTTTTCAACGTAGTTGGATTTTTTATTTGTTAATGATGTTCGTGGAATGCTATTCTGATGCTATTGCTTAGTTCTGTTCAGCTTTGCTACATTAATTTTGGGTGAGCTTCCGCATTTTTAGTATTCAATTTACATGTCAGGTGTACTCTGATGATATTGCTTCACTTAAAATGGATAAAATCTCGAATTTAGATTCTAGCGAAGCACTTAATTAAGTGGTTTTATTTATGTTGCTGAATCGAGTTCTATTTTGCTGAATCGCACAACTGCTATGTAGTGTAAGTGGAAAACGATGTTTGATCTAATTTATTTCGTTCCTGCAACTCCACTGCAGGAGAAGTGTGCTGATGACATAACCTTAAAAGCGATTGGAATCAACAATATAGTAGCAATGTTGAACTGTTCTTTTTTTCTTTTAGTTCGATGTCTTTTACATGAAATTTTCATTTATATGAATGCCACTTATTTCTTTCTGTTTTTATGTTCCAATTTATACGAGTGAATGTGGGTCGATTGTTCAAAATCACTAATGAGAGGAACTCTCACATTTGATTTTTCACTTTATTTTTTAAGTCAGCAGTACGTTTCAACATGCTCTGGAAAAAAAAGTTTACAGCGGACGGAAAATATCTAATTGTTTGCTTTCTGAGAATATTAACATTTGCAATGCTTAATATTTTCCTACTAACAAATATTAGCTTGATATAATGTTCACTTCTCCTAGCAAGGTTCTGAAACCAGATTTTTTAATGTTAGGACCTGAGTAAAAGTTTGATGTTAGTTACTGAATAGTCCAACTCTAAGTTGGGGGGAGTTGTTAAAAGCTCTATGAAAAAACTAAAAGATAGAGAGCTGCGAAAGCAAAGTAAGGGGAAATAACATATTAACAACCAAAATTACATATCAACAAGAATAAAGCAAGAGGAAACAAACATATTACCAAGAATAAAATTAAAAACCAAAATACATGTTAACTTAACATAATTTATAGGAGACACAAATTTCTGCATTTTTTGGAGAGATCAATAGAGAATCAAAAGTCTTATAATTTATATTAATAATACGTATTTAATACCCGTGCATTGCACGGGCAAAAAACTAGTATATATATATATACATGTATAAAAAATTTTGGGCCCCCTCCGACGTTGGGCCCGAGGCGACCGCCTAACTGGCCTCCTATGAGCTACGGGCCTGACAGTAGCCATCCTAATATTAGGACACGTACCGTCTTCATGTGTCCTAAAACTTGGAATGAAACCGCTGAAAAACGGCCAATGCAAAGGTACTGGCTTACGTTGCAGAAAACAGCCAGAGAACATGACAGGAGGATGAAAAACTGCACGTATTATATACCCAGATTCAAGTCACAGAACAAAAAAAATTCAAGTTATCGAACAAAAAATAGGTACTGGCTCCTCCGAATGCTTACAATGACTCCCGAGCCAAATTTGTAATCTGATATTAGTTTCCCAGACAGAAAATAGTCGACTATAGGACCCAACATCAGGAGTGAGCCGGCTTGAATAGGAGCTGTCTTACTCAATAATTCGAATGATCCGATATAATACTTCTTCTGCAATGCAACAAAACGAGAACAACATCGTTAAGATCATATACCTGCAGCGTAATTGTGAGGACATCTCTTTTCCAATACGTTTGTATGTGGAGATTGTTACAAGTGGAGAATAATTGATTACAGTGCATGAATGAATGTGATGAAGAATGCTGAAGAATTAAAAAATTATTGAAGAACTAATTTTAGAATACAAGCATCACTTAATTGATGCTGTCCCAATGGAACATGACTTGATCTGCATTCTATTATTGGGAAAAAAGAAATCATGCTGAAGCATACATATTGATATCATAGAAATAGTCAGTTTGATATCTTAATTAGAGTACAACATAGTTTTCTGGAAAAAAGAAAAGAAAAAGGCAAGTGTTTACTCACAATTTGCTGTATAGATGTCGAGATAACTGCAACACAAGCGCACGCAAATCCTTTGGCATTCACTTTGACATCGGTCACAGTGCAAACTCCAACGCCTATAACTACAACTACGACAGCCATCTTAACTTCTCTGGAATACTGCTTGCCATGAATAATCCACTCCATTACACACACCACGGGGAATCATGCTCAATTTTGATATCTACACCATATCAAGAAACCACCCCACTAATGAGAAATGACATATGATATTTACAAACACTTATTTTCCTAAAAGAAGAATAGTAACACTTTGACAAGTACAAAGACCGCTGATGATCAGCAGTTCAACATACCTGTAAAACCCAACGGAATTAAGCATGAGGCTGAAATTCATCCCGGTTATTGACATATTTCCTACAATTGAGAACCAGAGAAGTTCCCAAAAAGGCACATGCTTTGACGCAGACAGGCCAGTGGCATTTGATATCATGCCGTGCCGTAACAGCAAAATGGAATCCAGTTAGCGTTGTCGCTGAGAAGTGAAAACAAAATTTCCGTAGTTAAGCAATTCGATTGATTAAATCTGAAAATGGATACAGCAACTGGCAAAGGTCGACTATTCTGAATTATTTTTGCTGCAACTATTCCAGAATTTTTTTTTCTTATTATCCACTCTGGAACAGAAACAAATGCACCTTTTCTAAGAAAAAAAACACAGAAGCACGCCAAGATTCGAAATTTAGAGGAAATTATGGTTAGTTATTTGACAAATCAAGATAGCTTCAATGCAACCACTAGTTAAGCTAAACAAAACCATCGATCCAAAGAATTGTTCCCAGCTAGATCAAGGAACTGTCAAACTTCTTGAAAGTTCAAAACACATTGATAGCAATTGTTTGGAACCAATGTTAAGTGACTGGACAATCTGTCACCTTTGCTGGTTAGGAATATCAATTGACAGTAACATAAAAAAGAACAGGAATCAGTAGTTGGTCCTCAACTAATTAATAATGCAGTGCAGCCATTTAGTGAGTTGAGTTTCTCAGTTCCACACTACTCCACTCAGCTGGTTCTACCGCCTTTTTTCTTCTCAATTCAGAACCATCCGATGGATAATAATGAATCTAAAATCGTAAACCGCGCCAAATGGGGAAGAACAAAACCAGCTAAACGAAGTCAACTAACCATAAAATGAAGCATACTTACTACTCACCGAAGCTAAAAGCATACCCATTGCCGGACACTGCTTATTCGCCATAATTATACCGACCGAGCTGATCACATTCATCGCCCACGCGCCCATATCCGACACGGCCGATGCTTTCTTTCCTCCTGCCTCCATTTCTCCAGCCAAATTAGGGATACGGAAAGAGAACAAGAGGAAGCGAAGAGAGCAGAAGTCCTCTTTCCCCGTGATTCTATCTCAGAATCAGAGTATAGATCTGATTAGTTCAGGGGAAAAGTGCACAAAAACGCGAGTTTTGTACAATGCTCTTTTGTTTCGTTATTAGTTATTACATTACTTCGGCCACTACTTTAGAGCTAGGATTAACCAGTCCATATATCTTCTTTCGTTATGATATATTTGACCTGTTTTTCTTTTTCTTTTTGCTTTTTAATGTGTTCGAGTATTTCCATCACGCTACGAGCTAACCGCCACATAATCATAGGTAGGACTAATGTTATATGATCCAAATCGGAGAAAAACGACGGATGTTGGGATGGAAAATAGGTGTCACTTTGGGAGAACAAAGCTATGCCAGGCTCACGCAGGCAGGTAGGCTTACGGCGGCCCAATACTCCATAAATATTTAAAATGAATATACAAAACAAATATTCTGTTAAGCTATACGAATATTCTGTTTCTCATCGTTTTTCATGAATCAGCAGCATATGCCCATTGGATATTATTTACATGCATCCTCTTAATCGAAGATGCTTGATTTCTCTCTAATCCCCATCCATATTTTTCCATATGCCCATTGGAAAACAAGACAGTCACAGACGTGGGCCCTTGGATAATATCAAATTGGGTTTGAATCCTGAATTTTAGTTTTGAGAAATATAAATTATTTCCTAAAATGGGAAGGGATTGGAAGAAGGGGTTAGTTTGGTCAATGTACAAAACCCACAGGGAACTAGTGACTGTTTGGTCATATCATAACGCTTCAGGCAGGTATATAAGTTTCGAGAGAGGAGAGAGTAAGTAGTACAGACAGGCAAACTCTAGACTCCGAATCACAAATGGATTCTGATTACGGTATTGCTAGAGAGCTTTCTGATCTTCAGAAGCTTCGATCTCATTACCAACCTGAGCTCCCACCTTGTCTTCAGGTCCATATTTCTTCTTTTTTTTTTTTTTCTTTTCATAGCTTCCTGTTTACCTGGCTGTGACAGATCTGGTGCGTTGGGTCAATCCGTGTGCTTCACTTTTGTAATATATGTTTGTTTGGTCCACCGCGTCAATTTGTGTTAATTTCGCTAATCTGTTGAATATGTATTCCGTGTATGATGCACCCTTTCCATTTGTTCGATTTTGAAGGATGTTCCATAAGACTTCCCTTTTCAGTGATATGCATGCAAATTGAGTAATTATGCTCCAGTGTATATTATATCCCCTCATCTGCTCCTGGAAGTCCTTTTGGTTTAAGGACGTCTGAGCAATGTAGATCGTCGTGTTTATGCTGATTTGCTCTCCACAGGGAACTACTGTTCGTGTAGAGTTTGGTGACAAAACCACAGCTTCAGACCCTTCAGGTGCCCACACCATAGGCAGATCATTTCCCCACACCTTCGGTCAACCTCTAGCTCACTTCCTAAGGGCAACTGTGAAGGTTCCTGATGCTCAAATTATTACAGAACATCCTGCTGTTAGGTACATACTCTATTCTTTGTTCACTTTTACTACTTGACACAGCCCCTTTTTCAAGCTTAAAATACTTGCTGGCATATTGCTCCAAGACAGACTTATAACTTCTTTTTTGGTTATCCTTTCACAGAGTGGGAGTTGTATTCTGTGGGCGACAATCACCTGGCGGACATAATGTTGTTTGGGGCCTTCTTGATGCTCTAAAAGTTCACAACCCCAATAGTGTCTTGCTTGGATTTCTAGGTGTTTATTCGCTTTTTTTTTTTTTTTTCGTATTAGTGATGATATTATTCAGAATTGATTGATTGTCTCATTTATAGGTTTCAGTTATCAGCTGCATCGGCGTGATGTAGAGTATTTAGTTGTTCCTTACGATACGAACATATGTTTTCTCTCGTCGTTCCTAGCAAAAAACATTTTCTGTTGTCATTTTTTACTAATTTCGATGAAGTCAATGTCTTGGATTTTAATTTGTTATGTTTGTGTTACCAGGTGGTTCTGATGGTCTATTTGCTCAGAAAACATTGGAGGTCACTGATGACGTTATTGCAACCTACAAGAATCAAGGTACGTTGTTTATAAAATCATATCACGTACAATGATGTTTGAGTAACCTTTTTGTAATAATTAATTTAATTTTTTGTTTGGAAGGTGGTTATGACATGCTCGGACGGACAAAAGATCAAATTAGAACCACTGAGCAGGTTAATGCAGCACTCAAGGCATGCACCGATTTGAAACTCGATGCTCTTGTCATTATTGGAGGTATGGATTTTGTTCTTTATCACTGCCACATCACATGCTTGAAGCTGTGTACTTTCAGTTTACTGATTTGCCCCAGTGGTCTGCATTTGAAGGTGTTACATCAAACACAGATGCTGCTCAGCTTGCTGAAACTTTTGCAGAAAAGAATTGCCCAACAAAGGTGACACATTAATACCGTGTTCGTTCGAACATTTTACTTAATTTGTCCATTCCTGTCTGAAGTTCTTTTGTAACTACACACTTGGCATTTGCTTGTAAGACTGTCTATCTTTTCTAACCATAGTTTTAATTCCATCAGGTGGTTGGTGTCCCTGTTACTTTATATGGTGATCTTAAAAACCATTTTGTTGAGACAACTGTTGGTTATGACACAATATGTAAGGTACTAAAATCTTCCCCCAAAATTCGTTGGAATGTGTTCCCAATACGTCATATTTGGTTCGTCACATCTTCCTTTCCTGTAATCTTGATGCATCAACTGGATGCCTTTGTATTGACAGTTTGTATCTAATCTGTCTATAAGTTCTTGTAAGAATTAATCTTCTCTAGAGGTAACATGAACTATATTCTTACCTCTGTTGTTTACCTAGGTCAACTCTCAGCTAATTAGCAATGTGTGTACTGATGCCCTCTCTGCAGAGAAGGTAAGTCCTTTGTGTACTTAATCATTTTGTTTTGGGTATTCTTCAAGATCTTGTATACATCTTTATTTTCCAGTAATGGTCGAATTTTCATTTTATACGCTATGACTTTTTCAAAAGCTTATATACTGTCCTTTTATGTTGGGAGACATACCAAATAGCGTGTAATTAACTTTTACATTAGAAGCTTCTTGATGTTTTTTCGCCGGGCTTGCTGCTTGCAGTATTATTACTTTATTCGACTAATGGGAAGGAAGGCATCTCATGTTGCCTTAGAATGTACTCTTCAATCTCATCCAAATATGGTTTGTATCAATTCTCTTTGAAGTCCATATATAGCACACAGACTTCTTGGTCTCATATATGCATTTTTACCTTGAAACTATTTAACAAAACTCAGTTGTCCATGTAGGTGATTCTTGCCGAAGAAGTGGCTGCTACGAAGCTTACACTTTTTGACATCACAAAGCAAATATGTGATGCAGTTCAAGCGAGGGCTGAACAAGGTAGAACTTGTCTGGAACTGGAACTATGTTCTAATTATATGTCTTTTAAGGATTTTTACGCAAGGGCTTCTATGTTTCAGATAAATACCATGGCGTCATTCTGCTGCCTGAGGGGCTTATTGAAAGTATTCCTGAGTTCTATGCTCTTCTGAAGGTATCTCCATTTATCCCTTAATTTTTTTTTCAGTTATTGACCTCCTGTGCAATATCCTTAAAGTTAATCCGACTTGTCCCGGATAAAGTACTATCCACATGTAGTTTACTGTAATAAAATATTAGGTCTTGAAACCTAAGGTGTTTTGTGGTATTTTCAAGGGTTAATCTGATCTTGTCTTCCACCTGAACAAAAATGTGTGCGGATCAGGAAATACATGTTTTGCTCAGACAAGGTGTGTCTGCTGATAATATTTCTGCGCAACTGTCACCTTGGGCGTCTGCATTGTTCGAATTCCTTCCTACATTTATAAGAAAACAGGTAATCTTTGTTCTTCGTTTTATCTTGTGGAGTTCTGTACCATTTAGTAGTATGATGCTTATACTGAAACCGGTACCCTGTCACACAGCTTCTTCTTCACCCGGAATCTGATGACTCTGCTCAGCTATCCCAGGTACTGGCTGTAAATTCACTATTTTCAGATTTTTTATTACATATTCTATCCTCAACTAATTCTGCTTCTTTAACCATTGCAGATTGAGACTGAAAAGCTTCTAGCTCACCTTGTTGAAGCAGAAATGAATAAGCGAGTGGTAACTGTTGTCTCTTGTGGTGCCTTTCATATTGTTTCTGACATAACTGGCAATTTCTTCCTTTACCTTCTTGTTCTTGCATATTTAGCTAATCCTTCTGCATCACATAGTCTTTGCGTAGATAAATAAACCTATCATAGGCTTTTGCTTTTGAACGATTATTTACATTTTTGCGGCATGCAGAAAGAAGGAACCTACAAGGGGAAGAAATTCAATGCCATTTGCCACTTCTTTGGTTATCAAGCTCGTGGCTCCCTGCCATCAAAGTTCGACTGTGACTATGCTTATGTGGGTAGTTGATAGATGCCTTTGATTTGATGTCATCTTTACGATTTTATATAATACATCCAGGTTCATTTTAGTTTCCCTGTCCTTTGTGATCATATAGATACATATACACTTTTTGTAATAAGCTAAGACAAATGTTGCTGCAGGTGCTTGGCCATGTCGGCTATCATATAATTGCTGCTGGTTTGAACGGTTACATGGCTACAATAACCAACTTGAAGCACCCTGTGAACAAATGGAAGTGTGGTGCCGCTCCTATAACTGTAAGTTTCCATTTCCTACTGGCTACTACATTCAGAAGAAAATAATAATACTAATATTTTACTGGCCCATTGTTCGTAACCTACCATTTTCTATTCATCTGATCCATCACCTTTCAGGCTATGATGACTGTGAAGCACTATGGTCATGGTCATGCGGCTCTGACAATAGGAAAGCCAGCCTTACATCCAGCAATTGTTGATTTGAAGGGAAAGGCCTATGAGTATGTTGCTTGTTAAATTAAAATCAACCATCATATTGATGCGAAATTTCATCTCATTATTCTTAACCAAACTGTTGGGTGAGAAGGCTACTGAGGCACAACGCAACCAAGTTCTTGATGGAGGATGTGTACAGAAACCCAGCACCGCTTCAGTTCGAGGGTCCTGGGGCTGATGCTAAGCCTTTAAGCCTATGCGTTGAGGATCAAGACTACATGGGTCGTATCAAGAAATTGCGGGAACACCTCGATAAGGTATTGCATGCTGTCATGATCCTTGTGCTGCTTGCTGAATTTCAACAATCTGTATAACATGAACTATTTTTTTTTTCATTGCAGGTCCGTTCGATAGTGAAACCTGGGTGCTCTCAAGATGTTCTTAAAGCAGCTTTGAGTGCTATGGCTTCAGTAACTGAGATCCTCCAAGTGATGTCCGCACCCTCTTCCACTGCCAATGCTCAACATTTCTAGAGGACACAAATTTTTTTCGTTTACTATTGTTATACTACTGTCTGTCATAACTAGTATGAGTTAATTTGCAAACGAAACCACCCAACAGAGTTTTGGTTCTTGTTTCTTCTTCGGATGATTTGTAGGGGTGTTCATCGGTCGGTTCGGTTCGGTTTTTTCCAATTTCGATTCGGTTTTTCGGTTTTCGGTTTTACGTATGCTTAATCCGATATGCGAACCATTTTAATTTGGTTGGGTTCGATTTTTTTATAATTCGTTCGGTTTTTTCGGTTCGGTTTTCCGGTTTGAAATTTAATAACCACAAAAAAATATTACGAGTTGAAAATACATAAAACAATTTATGGTTATTTAGAAACAAATAAGATTTATGAAACGTGACATGCAGCAAAAACAATTCAAAGGTCCGAAAAAAAAAACATGAAAATGGAACAAAATCTAACCAAATATATAAAAACACTCATCTAAATATGCTACAAATTATTTGAGAGAAAAACAGTATTTGATTGGTGAGGAAAACATTCACCTAAAATGGAAAAAAAAAAAGTATAACAATGAAATTATATTTCTTGTGTTGTTTAGGTTATGGGAGATAAAACAAATGATTTTTAATATTTTTCTATTTTTAATGTAGTATGATAATTTCGTTCGGTTTTTCGGTTTTCGGTTTTACGTATGCTTAATCCGATATCCGAACCATTTTAATTTGGTTCTGTTCGATTTTTTACTATTCGGTTCGGTTTTTTTCGGTCCCGATCTTTTCGGTTCGGTTCTTTACAGTTCGGTTTTTCGGTTAATTTGAACACCCCTAATGATTTGAGTTTAATGAATGACGATGATAGATTATCTTCAGAAGAATTAGTTCCATATAGTCTTTTTTTTTATTTTTAATAATATATACTCTTATGTTAATGGTGAGAGTGATTTTCTTTTAACCGATAACTTGCCATTGCCACTAATAACAAAATTACAATGTGCTAAACAGCACACAAAGCCGTTTGGTCGCATTGCGCCAAACGTGCGACCAAACGGAAACAAGTCCCTCAAAAAGAGGAAATAAAACCCCACAAGGGGCACAACACTCCGGAATGGTAAGAGTGAGTTAAAAACTGTTTTTTTTAGTTTATCTATTAAACAAATCAGAATTTTTCTCCATTAATAAAATGAAAAACAAGCTCATGTTGTTAATTAGCTTTTACAATTAAAAGAAACCACCAATTGCCTTCCATTTATATATTGTGACATTTATCCTTCTGTTATTAGCAATTATTGTTTAATAATATCTAATAAATGATTTATACATTATGGGGGTGTTTGTTTTGGGGTGATCTTCCAAAACATCACCGTGATCCTCTCGTTTACCACTTATCACTGTGTTTAGTCTAGGTGATAAGTCATCACCGGAATGATGGATCACCTAGGTGATGAAAATGGGCTGATATTTCATATTTTAGATCACCTCAAAAAACTTAGGTGATCCAACATCACGGTGATGGGGTGATCTATCTAACTTTTAATGGACGAAAATACCCCTCACATTTTAACATTATTACTTTATATGCCATTATAAATATTTTAATTACATGATTAACATAATTAAATCTTAAATTAGTTATTTAAAAATATTTAAACTTATATTTAAAAAAGTATAAATATAAATAGTGGTTATAAATTAAATGTTAATTTTAATATTAATGATTATCACATAAAATATCACCTTAAAAAAATTTAACACATTATTTAAATCATATGTATAGGGTCAAAGATGACATTTATACAACATCACCCTACACATCACAGTGATTAAACAAACAGAATACTCCAATATCACGTAGATCTGAAAAATGAAATATCACCTTAAAACAGTGCGTATCACCGTAATGTTGGATCACCTGAAACAAACACCCCCTATATAGCATTCGCATATGAGCGTCCAATTTAGACTAAGTAATAATAATTCTTTTCTATAGCTGAATTGAAGCGGTGACCCGTTTCGTCATTGCATTGGGTCATATGATCCGCCTAACAAAATGCATCTTTGAGGCGCGGGCCGGGTCTAGTTGAAACTTGAAAGGCATCAAATAAATTTGAATTCAAAAATCAATGCCGTTCGTTCAACGGCTTCAAATCTCCTTTGAGAACCGCTCCCTATTTTAATAGTAATTCGCTTTCAGTAGTCTTTCGTTCTCTCTCACTCATAAATACGAATCTTCAGAAACAGCAAATCGTTCGAGGAAAATGGCTGCTGTTGAGAAACCAAAGTCAGCAATGGAGGCATTTGAGAAATTGGAGAAAGTTGGCGAGGGAACATACGGTAAAGTGTACAGAGCGAGAGAGAAAGCAACGGGAAAGATTGTGGCTCTGAAGAAGACCCGTCTCCACGAGGATGAAGAAGGCGTGCCTCCAACCACTCTTCGCGAAGTTTCCCTGCTGCGCATGCTCTCTAGAGATCCTCATATTGTCAGGTAATTTTTCGTCCTCTCTTCGAATTCGTCCATACAGTGCTAGCAACCTAAACCTAATTCGAGTATCTGATGACCTACATGATACTAGCACAGCAATTGGGTTATTGCCCCTCCTTTTTAAATTATGATCATCCACTAGCCACAATTATGTCTAACTTATATCTGATCTGATGGATAACCAACTCAGATTGATTGACGTGAAACAAGGTCAGAACAAGGAAGGCAGGACAGTTCTTTACTTGGTTTTTGAGTACATGGATACTGACGTCAAGAAATATATTCGCAGCTTTCGCCAAACTGGCGATAATATCCCACCCAATATCGTCAAGGTATGAATTCCTGAGATTTACCACCGGCACCTTGTGTTGTTGAGCCTTTTCATACTGCCGTGTAATAATGCCATTGAAGAACCGTTTGTTGTTTGACGATGACAGAGTTTGATGTATCAGCTCTGTAAGGGCGTCGCTTTCTGCCATAGTCATGGTGTCTTACACAGGTGATTTACACTCTATTTATTACATAGCCCATCTCATAGGCAAGTGTTTCCCTCTCCTTCCCTATTGCAACTCAACATACATACTCTCTGAACTTACTTTCAGGGATCTGAAGCCTCACAATCTTTTGATGGACCGCAAGACCATGATCCTTAAAATAGCAGATCTCGGATTGGCCCGATCTTACACATTGCCCATGAAGAAGTATACTCATGAGGTATTGTTTCACAAGCCATGACCACATCAAGATCGCTCGTCACTCTACTAGTGTTGATTGACATTTGATTGAGTGTGCTTTGTGGCGCAGATTCTTACGCTCTGGTACCGAGCACCTGAGGTCCTGTTGGGTGCCACACATTATTCTACGGCAGTTGATATGTGGTCTGTTGCATGTATATTTGGTACGCATGCTTGTTTGATAGTCACCCTATGCCATCCCCCTATGTTTTCGTTATCTTCACTTTCCATCTTGTTTGGGAAAGTAGTAAACATTTTTTTCGTTTTCTAAAGCGGAGCTGGTGACGAATCAACCCCTCTTCCCAGGAGACTCTGAAGTGCAACAGCTGCTTAACATTTTCAGGTTTTGGTAATAAATGATTTGGGTAGCAAACTTGAGCTACTACTAACTACTACTATACTTGAATCAGATTGCTAGGAACTCCAAATGAACAGGTGTGGCCTGGGGTTGGCAAGTTGATAAACTGGCATGAGTATCCCCAATGGAGGCCACAGGCGCTATCAACAGCTGTGCCCGGCCTGGATGAACATGGCTTAGATCTCTTGTCTGTAAGTTTGAATTTGATTGATTCATTCCTCATGTGAAGCTATTTAATAATGGTTTCAATATTATATTCTACTTCAGGCTATGCTTCAATACGAACCATCCAATAGGATTTCAGCAAAGAAGGCTATGGAGCACCGCTACTTCGATGATCTAGACAACAAGTCTTCCCTTTAGAAAAGCTTTGCTTTTCTTTAGTAGTTGTGGAGGAAATTAAGCAGCAGTGTGTTTGGAGTTTGAGTTTTCATTTTTATGTTAACTTGCTCGCAATGTTAAGGGATTTTTTAAGAAAATAGCCTTTGAGTTGGTCATCTTTTAAAAAATAGCACCCAAAATCGGACTTTACCTTTCTACCCTTACTAACTCTGCTCTAAAGACTATTTCACCCTTATTTAATGTCAATCAACAACCTCAACAACACTTAACGAAAAAATTAATTAAAGGGTTTACTGTTACACTGTAGCGAATCTGAAACATCAGACCCGTGATAGAAGAGTGGGGTAAAAGTAAAAAAAAACACACTATCTTTCACTTCCAGTAAAAAAAGCAAGCGTGTGCTCTCCCGCCCCTGCACTGCAAATCGTCTTCTCTGCAACTCAAAGCCTACCGAAACTCAACCTCAATCGACTCATTCGACAATGGCATTCAACGCGAACACCCAAAGAGTGGAGGTATGTGTTCTACTCTTCGTCTTCTTCAATTTAACGCGAGAGGGGATCTGGGAACGACCCATCGAACCCTAATTTGGGGCGGACACGTGCTTGCAAGCATAGGACAGAGCTTGGTAGCATAGGACCCGTGCTTGGCAGCATTGGACTCGCGCTTGGTAGCATAGGACCCGTGCTTGCAAGCATAGGACCCGTGCTTGCAAGCATAGGACCCGTGCTTGCAAGCATAGGACCCGTGCTTGCAAGCATAGGACCTGTGCTTGCAAGCATAGGACCTGTGCTTGCAAGCATAGGACCTGTGCTTGCGCAGCGTACGTCGCTTTTTAATGCATGGGTCCCGTGCTTGCAAGCAGAAGACCCCGCTTATGAGCAGGGGACCTGTGCTTATTTGACGGGTCCCCTGTGTATTAGCCGCGTTTCCCCTGCTTAAACGCTGGGGTCCTCTTACCTGCAGGAAGGGTCCTGTGTCACTGCGCGCGCGCAAGGTCGGGAGACCCGCGCGTTATAATCGGGGGACCCGCGCGCTATGACCAGGGGACCCGCGCGTTATAATCGGGGGACCCGCGCGCTATGACCAGGGGACCCGCGCGTTATAATCGGGGGACCCGCGCGTTATAATCTGTGCTTGAATCTCAGCATATGCGATGCGGTCCCCTGCGCCGCATGCACATAAGGGTTTTCTGTTTTCATTAGTTCATACCACGTAATTTAGCTAAAATGTGTGTTACGTATAAATTAGGTTGTGATGCAGAAGCAGTTCGACACAGTGGACGAAGTTCCCCATTTGACTGTAAAGCTGAGCTCGTTATACGCCGATGCCAGCGAGCTGATAAGACAATGTCTGAACCAGCACGAGTGGGAGATTTTTAGGAACGAGAGTCCGTTCGGCCGCCTTGTTAGGGCCGAGCCTGATTTTAACCTCTCGGGCCAGTTGCTGTGGTACCTTATCCAGAGCCAGACGATGCTGCACAACCGGGAAGAGCTGTGGATGATTTTTGGCGAAAAACCACTCCGATTTTCAAAGTCGGAGTATTGCCTAATCACCGGGCTGAAGTTCGCAGCCGAGCTACCGCCGGTAAACGGCGGCTCCCAATTCACCGCAAGACATTTTGGTCACGGCTCAAAAGTCCGCATGTCGCACGTCAAGCGTGTGTTGGAGGAGTTGTCTGGCGACGAGGACGATGTGGACTTCGAGAAGCTGAAGTTGGCGGACGTGTACTTCGCCACCGCCGTGTTGATGTCTCGACCGTCGAAGAAGGACACCGTCGTCAGTCCCTGGGTCCTTAGTCTCGTCGAAGATCGGTTAGCATTCTCCCAGTATCCTTGGGGGACCGTGGCATTCAATGAGGTCATACGCACTGTAAAGGTAAACCTACGGGAGAAGTCACGGGAGTGGCTGATCAGTGGGTTCATACAACCACTTCAGGTGAATTTATAACTAAGCTTCTTTGCATACCATGTTTTGAGGGACGTTTCTAAGATTTTTTGCGTTATTCCTATTCACATACTAGCATACGAGTGCATACGGGGGTTGCAGACGAGTTTGCGGTTCGCAAAGAAGAAGATTTCACGCCACGCATGCTCAGGTGGGCGACGAAGAATTGGCGTCGCAAAGCATGCCCGACTCTTAGGACGGTCGCGGCTGCCGTCGACGGCGATTTTGTACGAGGGTTGTTAGTGCCGTCATCGGAAGAGTTGGAGGCGGCGTACTTTAGGGACAGCGTTTTTGACGTTGGGGCGGCACACGAGCTATTCGACCGTGTGACGGGCCTACTCATGCGGGGAGTGGAGGTTAGGTGTGCGAGAGGCCACCGCGATCGTGGCGACGACGATCATTTAGCGATCGTACCTGTTGAAGATTATCCCACACCTGTGGAGGTGGTTGAGGCTGGAGATTTTGGTGCTTCGTCGAGCGCCCGAGGAGTTCGAAGAAAAGGCAAATCGACTGTAGAAATTGTTGATCTAAGTGACGAGGATTCTGGCTCAGATAGAAATGAGAAGTGGAGTAACAAGTACCGCGGGCGAGTGGACTTCTCCGGGCGTCAGTTGATTCATGCACATGATCGCGTGCTCATTGACAAGTACCTTCAAGCGGCAAGATTTAGGTAAATGTTTTCTTTCGATGTCAACCTCAGTTATCGTACATAAACACGTAATAATTTTTCTTTTTATGCAGTGATAACGTTTGGTCGGGTGACATGTGCGACGTGGATGCCCAAGGCTTCTACATGTTGCTCTTCCATGATATGCTCAAGTCCAATTGTCTTGACGCATATCTAGATTGCTTGAGGCGAATCTATGCGGACTCCGATAATTATCCTCGCGTCTTCGTCTTTCCAAGTTACGTGCAAGACGAGCACTTTATAAAAGCGCAGAAGTTGAATAGGATGGCGAAAGTACGGGTGGATGATATGGAGGAATTCGTGAATGGATTGTCGAGAAGCAGTCGGAGCTGGTTGGAGCGTCTCACGGAGGATGAATTGATACGATGCAAGTACATCATCTCTCCCGTTTTCGCACGGACCCACTGGGCAGTGCTTCTTTTTGACGCGTCAACGCAAACCTTCGTCCTTAACGATTCATTGGGCGCGCATGGTGTGCAATTCGCCGGGAGAGTGTTCGTAAGTAGCTGAAATCCGACTTGTCTATCATTTTTTATTTATTGAGTAACATGTTCGACGTTTGCTATTTTTTGCAGGCGGAGTTTCTTTCTGCATATTGGCGTTTCAAGTTCGATATCGTCACAAAGCCGAAGTTGAATAATAAAATGAATCGGAGCCAGAAGGCTGGCAGCTTGGATTGCGGGGTTCATGCGGCGTTGACGGTGGAGACGGTTATGGTTGACACGCCCGAGTTTAATGAATATCAAAGGCAGATTGATATTTCAGCGTATCGATCCACTATGGCTGCACGGATATTGCGTGACCAGTATAGCTGTATGCTCCATTTGTTTGGCTGAGTATAACTTCGGTTAGTGTTAATTGTAGGTGGATACGGACAATTTGGACTTGGTGTAGTTGAAAGTTATATGGAGGAATTTGTAGGTTTGAATAAATTTTTTTGACATGGTTGATAATTGATTCTCTGTATGAAACGAAACGTGATGGGTGATTTGACTTGTTACTGAGGAAAATACTTTGACCAAATACTCAGTAATAATTGTTCAATTATTGTTCAATAATTAGAAACCCTAAATTAGGCAGCGACCCGTTCATATACATATACACTTGGGACCCGTCCCATCAGCGCCAATGCAATATTCGCTGGTCCCCTGATATTACGGGCGGGTCCCGTATATTTAACATGCGGGTCCCATGATGTCAAGTTATGGTCCCTTGAGCACGTATCCCACCATATGACTTGATAAACCTTTTTCCATTGTTGAGATTCTCTGTATGAAACGACACGTGATGGGTGATTTGACCTGTTACTCAGGAAAATATTTTGACCAAATACTCAGTAATTGTTCAATTATTGGTACGAATAAAGCGAATGTGAGAAACCCTAAATTGGCAGCGACCCATTCATATACATATACGCTTGGGACCCGTCCCATCAGCGCCAATGCAATATGCGCGGGTCCCTTGCTCCGAAAGTACGGGTCCCATATATTTAATTCGGGTCCCATGAATTGAAGTTATGGTCCCTTGAGCACGTATCCCACCATACGACTTGATAAACACTTTTCCATTGTTGAATAATTGATTCTCTGTATGAAACGAAACGTGATGGGTGATTTGACTTGTTACTGAGGAAAATATTTTGACCAAATACTCAGTAATTGTTCAATAGGATGGTACGAATAAAGCGAACGTGAGAAACCCTAAATTGGCAGCGACCCGTTCATATACGCTTGGGACCCCAGAGTACTTTAAAAATAAAAAGTAAAACAACGCTTTTAATGTATTAAAAGCCGCACGACCAACTCCTTGCAGCAGAAAGCATACATTCATCCGTCGTCATTCTCAATAGGTGATAATCATGACGATCAGCAGCATTTTTTTTCAAGTCGATGGTCAGTGGGTAATTCGCGAGGACAATACGTCGAACTGGGTTCCCGATCCAACTTGCCGGTGCAAATCAATCTTGGTCGACGACGGTTCATGCACGTTAGTGGATCTCACTAACGAGATATTGAATGCATTGTCGTTACGCAACGACAATACCAAACTACGGATAAGCTACATGCCTTGCATAGACTACAATTATGTGCGCCCCATCTACTTCGAGAACGATTACGGCGTACGTGCGTACCTTGGAGGTGGTTGCCCACGATCAAGACCACCTCTTCACGTGGAAGTTGAGTTCATCATCATTGCGGCACCACCACATCAACCTCATGATAATGATTTGTCGGGTTTCGACGTCGGCCTTATAGCGCATTGCGATACAAACGCAGAAATCCAACCATTTGAGGGTTTTCCCAGCACATCTTACAACCCTCCTTACCAAAGTAATGAAAGCAGTGGCTATGTATATGATAATGAGAACGAGCAAGTCGGACGGGAAGACGAAAATGAGAACGAGCAAGGTGCTATAGATGATGATGGAAGGGTCGGAGATGATGATGATGATGATGATGATGATGACGATTTTGACGTCGATGAGCACGACGACGCTCCTGATGTGGCCGACGATAGTACCTATTCGTTTACGGATGGTTCGACCCTATATGTTGGACAAGAATTTCGTAGCAAGAAAGAATTGAAGGACGAAATCGCTAAAATCGCTGTCGCTGCATGCTTCGAACTCCAACTGGATAGGTCAAACAAAACCCTGTACGTAGTGAAATGTGCGAAGAAGAACTGCGAATGGCGAGTACGAGCTGCACAGGACAAGGACTCCCCCTTTTTCTCAATCCGAAAGTACGTCAACACGCACACGTGCGGCGGGTCTCATCGACGACGTAGACATCGCCAGGGAAGTTTGTCGCTCGTATCGAGCACGTTGTTGGAAAATTTCAGGGCTCCTAAAGACATCCCCGCTCCCAGTTCCATACAATCGATGATGCAGAGCAGGGGAGTAGAAGTTTCATACTACAAGGCTTGGAGAGGAAAACAAATTGCGACCGACGAATTAGTTGTGAGGCAAGCCAACGAGGGCAGTATCACTGATTGGGAGATACTTGTGGTCAGGGGACCACTGCGCATATTTGTGGTTCCCGCCGGGTCCCCTGGCCATAACGTAAGGTCCCCTGCCTTTAACGTTTGGGTCCCGTACAAACTTCTAATCCCCTGCCTTTAACGTACGGTCCCCTACCTTTAACGTAAGGTCCCCTGCCTTTAACGTGTGGGTCCCGTGCAAACTTCTAATCCCCTGCCCATAACGTAAGGTCCCCTGCCTTCTAACATAAGGTCCCCTGCATTTAACGCCGGGTCCCCTGACTTTAACGTAAGGTCCCCTTCCTTTAAAGGAAGGGGACCTGCCGACTAGCACATGGTACCCGCACATTAGGGTTGGTCACGTCCGCTTACTAAGTGGGTCCAATAATTGTTCAATTATTGATGAAAAGTGACATCTCAGAGCAGTGCTTCATTTATTGGTCAAAAGTGACATGTCAGAGCAGTGTCATTATACATCAGTCTGTATAGGACAGATGACTTGACATTTGATCCCCGATTTGGGGCTTTTGTCCCCTGCGAAAATGTAATTTTATTAAATTCCTTAATAAGATAATAATTAAAAAAAAATTAAGTGCGCGATTAACAAAATTGGAAAAAATAACAACTAGATTAACAATATCTGACTCCAAGTTTGTAACCAAAAAAAATATATTCCGACAAGTATTTCAAGTTGAACGATCTCTGACGTGAATATAGTAAGAGAGCACACCCAGAAAACATACTCGTGTTTGTGATTTCTGTAGGATGTAACAATCTTATAGACTTAACGTAATTCTTGTGTTTTTATCCATTTTTTTTGTGTTCTCTGCTATGTTTGATGACTTTATATTGTATTCTACGATAAACAAAGTATAAATACGCACAATTAATCGCTTGCTTCCATGAATTAACATTGCAAAAATCGCACATGAACACATCGGACCCACATGTTATGGGCAGG
This sequence comes from Craterostigma plantagineum, assembly GCA_027422505.1. Classification (NCBI taxonomy): domain Eukaryota; kingdom Viridiplantae; phylum Streptophyta; class Magnoliopsida; order Lamiales; family Linderniaceae; genus Craterostigma; species Craterostigma plantagineum. The sequence continues at coordinate 23,620,525 of JAPQWV010000003.1, read as the reverse complement.
GGACCCAATCGTCAAAACAGGGTTCCCGCGCATATTGCATAGGACCCATACTGAGATCGGCGGGTCGTCATTGGTCCCGTCAAAATTATGCGCATGTTAAGGCCGGGTCCCGTCCGGTCCCGTCGAATTGTTGCGCAATATAAGCAAGGGACCCGCGCGTAAAGAGCAGGGGACCTGCGCGTTATGAGCAGCGTCCCCGCACTTATATTCAGGGGACCCGCGCAGGGAACGTGCGTAGCAAACACCCGAAAAGTTAAACTCATAACAACCAAGTGAAATTATGTCAAATCACTTAAACATCAGTTATTTTTATGTCAAATCACACATCAGTCTCACTGAAAAAAAGTTGAAAACGATAGAAAAAACTCAATCTTTCACAATTCTAAACCCTAAATAGCTATCCAACAAACAATAAGTTAATATCAAACAAGTAAAATTAAAATTCAACAGAGAAATTCTACAACGCATGAAATTTAACACAGGAAATTATGTCAAATCACTTAAACATCAGTTATTTTTATGTCAAATCACACGTCAGTCTCACTGAAAAAAAGTTGAAAACGACAGAAAAACTCAATCTTTCACAATTCTAAACCCTAAATAGCTATCCAACAAACGATAAGTTAATATCAAACAAGTAAAATTAAAATTCAACAGAGAAGTTCTACAACTCATGAAATTTAACACAGGAAATTTTAATCAACAACAAAATTACTAAAAACTGTCCCAATCATTATTGAAAATAGAGGATGCGAGGTATTTTCTAAACTCCTTCATATGAGTTTGATTGAGGCGGGAGACGTCGTCCTTCTTCATCATAAGCGACATCGCCGCCCGCAACATCGCCACGCCGTCTTCTCCCCTGAAAATCATATCCAACACGACACTAATTTTTAAACACGACGACAAAGTAATAAAACGCAACATTCATCAAAACGTACTGATTTTGTTTTCGGAAGTCGCGACGCCAAGTAGTTTTCCAGCTCTTGCCCTTGTTAGGCATGCGTTTTATCAGCTCCAGATCCTTGAAAATGGCCGGGATTACGATCTGAAGTTTGTTGATGTCATCGGCGATATAGCGCAACTCGAACCCAGGAGGCGCATCTGAGTCGTAAATCTCGAACCCCCTTTCCCGCACATCAATAACGAACAACACCCATCGGCCTGACGTACGCATGGGGATGGCAACTTTGGCCGCTAGATCCCACGACCTGCACTTCCAATCTTCCTCTTCCCCCCTCGCGAACGGGATCAATTTCTTGAAGCCTTTCCAGACGGCTTCCCGATAAAATTTAGCACCCCTCGCTCGTCGACGAGCGTCTTAAACTTTGTCGGCATGTACGCGACTTTGGTCGCAACCGACTTGCTAAATTTCTGCATGTAATCGATCCCAGCAAGGCACTCATCGACGTGCTGCAATACAATATAGACCGTTTTTCAACACATTCAAGTAAGGTGACGAAAGGTATTTGGTAAGGTAAATTTATATACGTACTTTCTCATCGAGTGGAAAACCCTCAGTCGCCAGGTTCAGGAGCCATCTTGGGTCGTGTTCTTGCTGCTTCCCTTGGACTTTCATGCCGGTAATCTGCGTGAGCGTTAAAACCTGACTTTCGACTTTTGGCCACATGTTTTTGGCCTTGAACTGGATATGCCGCTCGAACCCCGAAAGCTTTGGAGCTTTGACTGCATTCGTCGAGGGGAAATCGGTGAACGACATCGTGGTGTACCTAGATGGCTTCTTCGTCCGCTCAGGGCTCTTCTCTCTGACGACGCATTTTCCTCTGTCGGCCGCTTGGACAGAAACCTCTGCCTCGGCGTGCGTCTCCAACTGAGGGACGTCCTGAAGCAGCTCGGCGTGCGTCTCGAACTGAGCATGGTCGTCTGGAGGCTCGTCCATGGTCTCGAACTGAGCGTGGTCCTCTGGAGCCTCTACGTCCGTCACGACCTCGTGAACCCCGAGACCATAAGCGCCTGTCCACGACGAGTGGACCACCTCTTCTCTTCTCTCTGCGTCTTCGCCGGTCCATTTCGGTTGGACATAGTCTTTCCAACGGGAGCCCGCCCATTCCGACGGACTGTGACCGTCCCATGCATCCAGACTCGGAATATAGCCATCCGGCTCCATGTACGATGTCTGCCTCCATCTCTCATCGTAATCTATACAAGAAAATTCGAAAATAACTATATATTATTTCTCACGTCCTTAAGTATAAAAACTTACCAATCTCGGGCGGTGTAGCGACCGATCCACGCACAATCTCGGGCGGTGTAGCGACCGATCCACGCACAATCTCGGGCGGTGTAGCGACCGATCCACGCCCAATCTCGGCCGGTGTAGCGACCGATGATCCACGCCCAAACTCGGCCGGTGTAGCGACCGATGATCCACGCCCAAACTCGGGCTGTGGACCGTGCGATCCACCACCAAACTCGCTTGGATCGACATCTACATCGTAAATAGTAAATGATAAGTAATCTACACAACTAATTAAAAAACTAAGTATAAATAAAAAGCTTACTATAACGAGCTTCGGTAGGCGGAGTGCGAGACCCGTGATAAAATCTGCTCGCCAAACCCTGAACCGAGTTCCCCAACTCCCTGAGGCTGTCGCCCCACGATCGCATTTGCGTCCAATGGTCCTCGTACGCATCCCACCTCCTCTCGTTCGTCGACCACCGTCGACCCTCTTCTTCTTGAAACTGATGCAATTGCGTGCCAAGCTGGTCGAATCGCCCGAACAACGTGGTGAAGTTATTGTCCATACGACTTTGCCATTCATCGAAGCGTGGACCCGAGGATGAACCATGACCAGTTGATGGACCCGTTTCCGGAGCTGCATGAAAGCCGTGCTCGTGCGGATGTTCGGGGATACGTCCGTGATGCAACATCATATCGCTGTCGCGACGGCCACTGCCCTCGATCTGGGCTATGGTCTCAGGCACGAAATTCTGCCGGCTAGAACCCTCACCGCGATGGCGGTGGTCGCGGGAACACCTAACCTCCGCTCCCTGCAGGAGTAGGTCCGTGACACGATCGAATACTTCGTGTGGGGCCCCAACATCGAAAACGCTGTCCCTAAAGTACGGTGCCTCCAGCTCGTACGCTTCCGGCACAATCAATCCTAGTACCTGGGACCCGTCAGCGTGTGTTGCGATGGACTTAAGAGTCGGGCATCCCTTGCGACTCCGATTTCTCGTCGCCCACCTGAGCATGCGTGGCATGTAATCTTCTTGTTTGCGATCCGCATACTGGTCTGCAACGCCCGGTATGCACTCGTATGCCATTATCTGAATTCATAACGCAAATAATATTAGCAATCATGTCAAAACAAGGTATGGCAAAACTTAATTAAAAATCACCTGAAGTGGCTGCACGAACCCACATATCAGCCAATCCCGTTTGATCTCAACTAGATTTTTTTTAACGGAGCGTATAAGGTCCCTGAAAGCCACGCTGCCCCAAGGATACTGTGAGAACGCAAACAGGTCTTCAGCGAGATGGAGGACCCAAGGAGGGACGACGGTGTCCTTCTTCGACTTTCGGGCCAACAACACCGCGGTGGCGAAGTAGACGTTCGCCAACTTCAGCTTCTCGTCGTCCCTACGTTCTTCGTCGCCAGACAAGCCCTCCAACGCAATCTTGACGTGAGACAAGCGAATTTGGGCTCTACCGCCAAAATGTCTCATCGCGAATGATTCGTCTTCGTTCACCGCCGGTATCGCGGCTTCGAACTTCAGCCCCGTAATTAGGCAGTAATCCGATTTCGAAAATCGGAGTGGCCTATTGCCAACAACCATCCACAGCTCTTCGCGGTTGTGCAGAGTGGTCTGCCTCTGGATGAGGAACCACAACAACTGGAGCGAGAGCGAAAAATCCGGCTCGGCCATAACAAGGCGGCCGAACGGACTCGAGGCACAAAAAAACTGATACTCATCCTGGTTAAGACAGTTTCTTATCAACTCGCTGGCGTCGCTGTATAACGAGCTCACCGCAGGTCGGCAATCAGGAACTTCGTCCACTGTTTCGAACTGCTTCTTCATCACAACCTAATTTATACGTAAAACACATTGTAGCCAATTACTTGGTATGAATATTGACAGGGGACCTGTGCGAATTTACACGGGACCTGTGCGAATTTTAACGGGACCTGTGCGAATTTACACGGGACCTGTGCGTATAAGCGTAGGTCCCCTGCTTATAACGCAGGGGTCCCATGCTCGTAGCGCGAAGGTCCCGTGTTGTTCTTCGCAGGCGCAAGGCCACGGGACCCGACCATAAGATGATGGTCCAGGCATGGGTCCCCTGCGTATAAGCGTGGGTCCCCTGCTTATAACGCAGGGGTCCCCTGCTCGTAGCGCGAAGGTCCCGTGTTGTTCTTCGCAGGCGCAAGGCCACGGGACCTACGCTACGCAGTGGACCCGTGCTGTGACCATCACCGGGACCATCATCTTATGGGCGAGTGGCGTGAAGATACGCACTACTTCTATGCACGCTCCCGTGCTTGCAATCACGGTCCTATGCTTCCAATCATGGTCCTATGCTTGCAAGCACGGGTCCAATTTTCAAAATTAGGGTTAAATTGAAGACGAAGAGTAGAACAAATACCTTCACTCTCTGGGTGTTCCCGCTGATTGCCATTGTAGATTGAGGTTCGGATTTGGGTTTTACTTGCAGAGAAACGATTTGCAAAACGTTTGGTGTGCAGGAGAAACGACAACCCGAATTGAATATTGAAAGTTAAAGTGGTGGTTGCTTTTTTACTTTTACTGTTATATCACGGGTCCATTATTGTTTGCCAATCACTACAGTAAAACCTGTAAATTCTTTTATATTATACCTCTTTATGTTTATTACATAACTAACCGAATTAAATGCAACTATCTATATATTTTTAAACCTAATTAAATATTATAAAATATAGTTCATTCAATTTAAAATACAATTAAAATATAGATCAGGTTCATAATATATAATGCTTCAAATTAAATATAAATACTTAGATTCACGTACAATACAATAGCATAAAATTATTACATAATTTACTATTCTACCCTTCTCGCCCTTCTCCAACCGGAGCTTGGTCGACATCCTCCTGCACGGCGTCGTTTCGGACAACCTCGATCCAACCTGGGCCTATCATCACTTCGCTCTCAGCCTCGTCGTCGTCTCTTCGGACAGCCTCGGGTGCTTGTCCTTCGAGAACTTCGCCGTCGTGTTCGATAGGATGGTCGACGCCGTTTAAGAATCTGTCGATCTCCAACACGATGAACAGCCTCCTTTGGGAGAGGTCGACGCCGAGGTCGGCCTCTAGACGGCGGCGGACGTCGTCGGCCGTGGTAGACCGGGGGTCCGAGTTACGGACGATTTCCTGGAGGCGGGCGACGATTTGGGCGTCCGTCAGCATTCTTGGTCGATTTGTTTCTGGGATTATTAAAATGTTAAGTTCGGATGATGTGTGTTTTTATAATGCAGACATAATTAATTGAAGCCCTACAGCTTGCAAAACCGTAAGACCTTTCGAAAACCCTAACATATATCGCGGGACCCAGGCTCTAGTGCACGGGACCCAAGCTCTAATTCGCGGGACCCAAGCTCTTGTGCACGGGACCCAAGCTCTAGTGTATGGGGCATGGGACCTATCAATAAGAAGCGATTATGCGCGGGTCCCCTGTTTTTGCGCGCAGGTCCCTGTTTTTGCGCGCAGGTCCCCTGAATTTATGTGCAGGTCCCAAGATCTAATGCGCCGGCACTAATGTGCGGGAACCATGCACTGATGGTATAGAGGTCCCATGAATTTATCCGCGGGTCCAATGAATTTATGTGCGGGTCCAATGAATTTATGTGCGGGTCCCGTATATTTATGTGCGGGACTCATGCTTCTATCTAGGGTCCCATGATCTAACGCGCGGGGGTATAGAGGTCCCATGAATTTATGCGCGGGTCCAATGAATTTATGCGCGGGTCCCATGAATTTATGTGCGGGTCCCGTATATTTATGTGCGGGACTCATGCTTCTATCTAGGGTCCCATGATCTAACGCGCGGGTTGCCTGCTTTCAAGCAGGGTCCCCTGACCAACTGGACGTTTTAAAAAGCGAAAATTGAACATGTTCGGCAGTCCAAACCGGAATTTCGAAGCTTGGAGAACCCATTTACTTCGAAACAGGGTTTAGGACTGAGAGTTACAAAGATTTAGATGGTTATATTCAAAATACGACCAGGAAAAATACTTACAGTGAAGCGTCAGGTTCGAATTCTTTCACTGAGGACTTTCGAGTGTTCCTTCGCCTGTGAAGAAGCTGATATGAAGTCGGGTCGACTGCCTTGCAGAAGCAGAAGAAATTGTAGGTGATTTCTCTTAAGGACGAGGACGAAGAAGAAGGAGAATAATTGGGTGAGGTGGAATGAATGCTTTCTGCTAATGGAGGTGCAGCTTTTAATTCATTCCGGGCGTTGTATTTTATTTTTGTTTTTCTTTTTTTATTAATAATAAGGGATTACGAGAAGATGATTAAGTGTTAATTAAAAAGAGTGCCATTGACCAAAAAAAAAAGTCAAGAGTGCTATTTTTTTAAACTTGACCGCGTCAAAGGCTATTTTTTAAAATGAACAGGTGTGGCCTGGGGTTGGCAAGTTGATAAACTGGCATGAGTATCCCCAATGGAGGCCACAGGCGCTATCAACAGCTGTGCCCGGCCTGGATGAACATGGCTTAGATCTCTTGTCTGTAAGTTTGAATTTGATTGATTCATTCCTCATGTGAAGCTATTTAATAATGGTTTCAATATTATATTCTACTTCAGGCTATGCTTCAATACGAACCATCCAATAGGATTTCAGCAAAGAAGGCTATGGAGCACCGCTACTTCGATGATCTAGACAACAAGTCTTCCCTTTAGAAAAGCTTTGCTTTTCTTTAGTAGTTGTGGAGGAAATTAAGCAGCAGTGTGTTTGGAGTTTGAGTTTTCATTTTTATGTTAACTTGCTCGCAATGTTAAGTCTATTTGAAATCACTTCTGGGACACAAAGGCAAACCAAACGTCAATGAATTTCATTCATTGGTGGGAATATTTGTTCTAAAAAGCTTTTATTTGTTCTTATTGAAGACAACATAGTCCATTTTCTTCCTATATTGAAAAAAAAAAGAAGAAAAAAGGCAATCCAAAATCTTAAATAAACGAATAAATGTTTTAGTAATAAAACTGTTTGATTATTAATTGTAAACTCGTCAATTGGCTACTAATAAATGTTAGAATAGAATTGGAATGAGACGTGTTAGTGTTTCAATAATCAGAAGATGGTACGTCGTACGTAAGTACCACCACAATAATGGACTGCGACGAGCACGAGGGTCGCGTGGTTAATGGCACTGAAATGTAAATAACTCATCACAACAAGAAAAAAGGAAGATGAAACATTCGCCGCCGCTCGTAATCCTACGGCGGTGAAAAGAAAGGCGTTCCCCAATTCACACACCTGCAATTTAATAATTTAATTTAATTAATTAGCCATAGAAATGAAAAAGCGCGCGGCTGATATTAATATTATTAAATCAGGCCTGAGGACTGGGACGTCGTCGCCGCCTGGCCACCACCTCCTCCGCTGCCGCCATCTTCCTCCTCCAGCGGCAACCTTTCGAACACTGCGTTGGCAAAAGAAGCCGCCATCAAAACAACAGGTCCCGAAGCCATGAGCTGACCCACCACGCACCCACCCACCACCTGCCCCTGCCCTCCGCCGCTCCAGAATATCGCCAGGCCTCCTGCCCCGGGCGGAGCAGGCGGCGGGAGCACCGTGCCAGTCAGAGAAAGGACATCGAAACGTCCGTGAAGGGTCATCACGTTGCCGGCGGGTTGTCTGAGAGTCACGTTCGTCACTGCACCGCTTCCGTTTAGTATGCATATACCTCGGCCTCTTCTGCGAGCGTAGATGTTGATGCTCTCCACGACGTCGTTCCCTGAAGCTACTTCGAGGACGTGCGATCTCAGGGCGTTTGGGGTGTTTGGGGTCACTATTATGGGTGGTTTGGATTTGTTCTTGGAGCCCGGAGGGTGGCCACGAGGACGGAGGCTTCCGCCCCTGGTGGGTGTCTCAGATCCCCCGCCGGAGATGGCTGTGGCGGCGGAGGAGTCTCTTTCTGGTGAGTGTAGCTGGTTTAACACCTTCTCCACCCGGCACGCAAAACGCAAAATGGGTTGAAAAAATAGTCCAACCGAGCTGCAATAAAAAACGCATAAAGCGTTTAACGGATTTTTTTTTCTTTTCAAAGCATTTATGCGTTTCTACTGTTCATATACCAAAAACTTTGGTAAAATTAAATTTTAGCCCATAAAATTACTTAATTATTTTGAAGTCCTATTTGGTAAAATGCATTTTCGCCCAAAATATTTTTTATTATTTTCAGTCTTATTATTATGATATATTTTTATGATTATTATTATCATTACTATTATTATTACATTGTTATTATTATTATCATTATTATACTATTATTATTGTTTTATTGTTATTATAATTATGGTTTTATTAATATTATTATTATTATCATTTACTATTATTATTCATTATCATTTACTTATTTGCGTGTATTTTTTTAGCTTGTGTATTGTAATTTTTATTTTTTAGTAATTATTTATGTTACCCGCTTTTAGGTGTACGTTTTATCAATTTATAAAAAAATTATGCATTTTTTCAATCGAACTAAAATAATAGTGTGGTCTAATATGTAATATGACACAATATGTCATTAATATAGAAAAATTGTAAAAGTTGATGTGGAAGAGAATATTATAAGAATATTCTTTTGAGTTTGAGAATGAGTTTATTGGTTGGAGTTGAATTACTGTTTGATGTGACATTTACTGCAAAATGGGTTTATAAATGGGTTTTTCGGTTGGAGATGGCCTAAGTGTAGGTCTGGTATGGTCATGACTAGGCCGACTTAATTGTTGTGAGATGGTTGCTCCTCCTCGTATCCAGAATAATAATTCGTAGAGAGAGAGAGAGAGAGAGAGAGAGAAAGAGTTTCAGAGTCAGAAAAAATCGAATGAATTATTCTGTTTTTATATTAATAATTGGATAAGACAGACAGTTCGATGAGTGGCAACGAGGAAACTACTTACTATGCTAGCGAATATAGTCGCTAGAACATTGATGAATCGAATGGATGGATATATTATGAATTATAACTAGGGGCTTTTACAACGTAAATACCCACTTTGCAAAAAAATTTGTAATTCAGTATCTTGTTAGCTTTTTTTATATATAGATACCTAGCAGAATAAATTTTTTGCAGATATGTACCCGATCTACCGTAGGCACGCCACACAACACATTTAGTACCCTATACAACGTATTGTGATACATCAATACAGGTAGAAATTGGTACCTCATATAGCTTGCCGCAGGGTACTGTATGTAACGTATATAGGTACCATATACGGGTACATAGAAATGCGTAACGTGGTACGCAATACACATATAAAAAGGTACGTCAAGACCGACATTCGAACGGGTACTTATCTAAAAAAATTTCTGACATGGGTACTGACTTGCAATATTTTATACAATTCGGTATTTTTCTATAAATATCACTTATAACTACTGAAAACTAATAAAATGGATTAAAAGAAGTATTTAAAGAAATAGTTGTCTAACGAGAGGTTACTTCTATATAGTACTCAGCCAGAGACTAATTTCAATCAATAATTGATAATCACAGGTTATACAATGGTGCATAAAGAAATATGGTTTGCAATAACTGAACTGGTTCGATGTAGAAGTGGGGTTAAATAATTAAAGTTTGGGATTTAAATATGAATTTTTGGAGGGAAACTAACGTGGAATCCAACATTGAAAAAGTAGCTAACCTTTACACTCCTTATATAGTGTTGTAAGACTTATTTGTTTAAAACAAATAGGCAATATTATACAACAATTATACCCCTCGCGTGTGCGCGCAGGGGGTGCAAATCCAGCGAAAATTCAATGGACTTGTGCGCGAGCACGAATACCGGACCGAAATTGAAGTAAATATGAAGTAAATTTCACTTATACCGAGCACGAAAATTCAATGGACTTGTGTGCGTGACTTATACCCCTTTCTAATACCCCTCACGTTTTGCTCCGTATTTTCCTTCGAAAATTTCACTTAAGAAATGGACTTAGCCTACCGACAATTATCCTTCTAGAAAGGATTATGTATGGCTGCTAACTGCTCTTTCTTTCTTTGTCACATATTTTGTCATTATTGTGGTTAAATATGATGATGAACAGTTTCTTTGACAGCAACTTGTCGGAAGTAATGTGGGTAGGTTTTCTTATATAAAAAAGATTCCTTCCCAACTGAAAAAAGGGAGAAGAGAACGAGAGGAAAAAGAAAGGGAAAAGGAAAGAAAAGTTCAACTCATCTCACTATTCACGAAACAATCACAGTCGTTCATCATTACTTCTATGTTCGAAGTTCGCCGTGTGATTAAGGTTTCAGTGCAACCTATAATCACGTTTTCGTTGTATCCTGAGAAATAGACACTCACGCAAATCTCTTGCACTTACGTAGAGAGAACGAACCTGTTTAAGGAAATTGTGTTCAACACAAGCCTTGAGAGAAAAAAAAATAAGTCGTGCAATTCTGTTCGTCTTGCAATTTATTTGGTCGTGCAGTTCTGTTAGCTCGTGCAGTTATTCTCGGTCGTGCAATCCTCTTCAGCCGTGCAGTCGTGCAATTTCACAGCAATACAAACCAGCAGTAGTGTGATTCTTCAGTAGTGCAATTCTGTTGTCAAACCTGTAGAATTACATTCGTGCAATTTGAAGGTTTGACAGTTTGACATTATACAAGGTGCGTATATATTTTCCCAACAAAGTAGAGCTTTCATTATTTTCCAACAAAAGAATATCCTATCCTATCCATCATCGTATCAAATCGAAGAACCAAGCCTACTTATTTATATATGAACATTTGACTAACCACAACAAGCAAGAACTAAATCGTTGGAAAAAAGACAAGACAAATCTACATATCCTTTTATTTCAAGGGCGGAGCAGAACAGCCCGCGTTTTATGCAGCTCTTTTTTAAACGTTTCATCATTATACACACTATTATGCATGCATGATATGAATGGGATTATGCGTCTAACTCCTAATTAGCTCCGATTTTGGAGATGTCGTCCCTAATAGATCGGTTGTATTTCATGTGACTCTTGACGAGCTGACCAGCTGCAATGGCAGACATTAGAGATAGTTCTCCCGCCAAGACGGAGCCGGCGATTATGGTCGCCAGGCGCTGTGAGTTTGAGCCTGGAGTTTCTTCTTTGCTGGCGGCCCCTTTTACACCCAAAAGGTTAAGGCAAGCAGATTGTAGTGCCAATTGAGTCCCACCCCCAACGGTGCCAACCTCAATGGATGGCATCGTCACAGATATATGAAGATCAGAGCCACCGTTGACTGCCTCCATCATAGTTATACAGTGAGAGCTTTCGATGTTCTGCGCTGGGTCCTGCCCAGTGGCTATAAATATTGCAGACACAATGTTTGCAGCATGAGCATTGAACCCACCGAGGGCACCAGCAATGGCCGAGCCACTGAGGTTCTTTAGCACGTTGAGCTCCACAAGGTCAGCCACCGTACTTTTCAAGACTTTGGTTACAACCTCTCCTCTTATAATTGCCTCGCACACAACGGACTTTCCACGCCCTTCAATCCAATTTACTGCGGCTGGTTTCTTATCCGAACAGAAATTCCCTGCCACAAACTTCATGTTGTGAAAACAGAAATCGCAATAACAAGCTCTAATGTGATCCTTCTTGCTCACCCGAAATCCCGATAACATCCATATCGGGAAATTCGTCCTGAAGAAAGTCCAGAACGTTTTGTACGCCTTTGGATACCATGTTCATACCCATTGCATCTCCCGTGCTGCAACGAAACCGAATATAAAGATTCTTCCCAGCAACCGCACATTGAATACTCTGCAGTCTCGCAAACCTACTCGACCTGTTGTGCAAGGATAAAGAACACAGGGATTATGAAGCATGACATGAATGAAGCTTTCTACCTCGATAACATACATTAAATCCTCAGCCAAGAAAGAAAGCATATTCATTGTAATCATCTTAAAATAAAGGGGGGGGGGGGGGGGGGGGGGGAACAACCATCTTCTTCTACTCACTCACTTGTTGAAAACAACAGAGAGAGTATCGAAATTTGCAGCATCTTCCAAATAAAACTTCAACTCCGCCGCCCTAAATGCAGAGGCGAATCTCACCACAGGTGCCCTGGTCATCCCGTCCCTTAATACAACAGCTGTGGCTCCACCACTTGCGAGGATTGCCTTGCAACCACGGTTTGTGCTAGCCACCAAGCAACCCTCGGTGGTAGCCATGGGAACAATGTACTCGCTCCCATTTAGCATCAACGGCCCCGCCACACCGACAGGTAATTGGACATACCCCACAGGCATCTCACAACACTGACCAAGAATGGAATCATAGTCGAATCCATCCAAGGGGAGACCCTCCAGTGATCTGCCTGTGATTACGATTTCAAATGATAAGTGGAACTCATCTAAAGTTCTCTGAATGTGAATCAAGCCAGATAGATTAATGTTCAAAGCTCTGGCTTTTCCTTATCAGGGTTGTAAAAACATGGATAAACTTTGTTAGAGAGGAGAATAACCAAATTGAGCTCGACCAAGCTTAGCCAATGCAATGTAATGTATGTTGACAAGGGAGTTGTTTGAACCCGACTCAGCTCTATGTTGCACAAGGTCAACAATACCAAATCAGCTTTACAGATCATAATAAAAAGGGAATATTTTTTTCGAGTGGGTGTCCTAATACCAGAGATCCTCTGAACTGCATCTCGTCGAATCTTGGCCGCGCGGTGACAGTCGTTGAGCCTGGACTCAAGGGAATAGGAAGGTATCTCACCAGATACGACGCCGTTCACAACCTCGTCATCATCCATGTCGATACTATCACCGTCAGGCGCGGTGGGCATAGTCTTGGTCGGCTGATGCACAAGGACGACGTCTTTTCTCTCTTCCCCTCCAGCCTCCTTTTTCTCGGGAGGAGGAACAACAAACGGCTGCACAATTCCGATGCCGAAGAATCCGACGAGGTAAATGAGGGAGGCGATGAGAGAGGTGAAAGCGACCAACTCGGAGAAATCGACAACGTGGAGAGGGGTGGAGTGTACGATCTTGTACCTCCAACGGCGGAGGAGGAAATAGGCGGACGATAAGAAAAGGGCGGCGAAGACGGTGTTGGTTAGTTGAAAAGGAAGAGGGAGTGCGTCGGAGGCTTTAGCGCCGGAGGCTGGTGGCGGGGAGGAAGCTGGTTGTGATTTTGTTTCGAGGGCGGTGGTGGTGGTGGTAGCCTCCGGCAATTGTCCATTTGGGAAAGGTAATGTTGATGCATTGATAATAATAATAATCAAGGATGCTCTAAGAATAGACGATGATGATAAGATGAATGGGTTAGGCGTCGGATGAAGAAGCGATCGGGGTACTCCTCGCTTCTTTATAGATGGAACGGAATGGAACTGCGTGTATTATGTGCTCTGCCCAGCCAAACCATTAAATTTTATATTGTGACTTTTATAACACATAGGGTAGCAGGTGACGTTTAATATCTCTATATATAACATATTCAAATAATACTTCTACCCCTCGTACGGGACGAATCGAGTTCTTCATAGTAATATTATGGATTGTAATTATTATTATTATAATATCAAGGCGTGGTACGCATGGAGCAAGATAGACGATTCACGCTCCCTCCTCCAACTACTCTACTAATACTGTTTGTTTGTTTGTTTGTTTGTTCCTCTTTCCTTGATTGCTCCAATAAAACAAACACGTCATTGCATGGGAATCGGATTACTCGAACATCTATCTAACTAGTGATCGATTTGATCTTCTTCACTAGCCAACTAATAGAATTTATTAGTATTGCTATTATTATTATATTATTTGGATAGATAAGCGGATTGTTGCATTGCATTCCATTGCCTTGTTCATTAATTCATTCACTCGGTCATCGGTTTTCCTCGCAACCATCATCGGATCCGATGTAGGATTCATTTAATGCCTCAATCACATCATTATCCATCGTTCTTTTTCGCACTACACTACACTACAACAATACCGACCACCAACCCATGGCATGGCCATTACTATTAATAATTATGAAGCCAAGGCAGCCAAGTTCATCAACTATCACTTTGTTGTTATAGGGATTTTGAAATTCTTGATTGATTGATACTCCGCTCTACTTGCATGTCGTCTGTATTTATCATATTGATAAATTTCTTTTTTCAACAGTTTGATGGTCATGAAAATTAAGCACATAGCAGAGAAAAAGTAATACAGAACCGGACGACAAAGACGTCGGTCGATCCATAATAGCCTCGTGTTACGTACGTAGTAATGGAAACAAAAGTATTTTATTTACTAATGAAGGGTGGTGGTCTTTGCCCTCTTCAACAGATATCTCAACGAAAAAATTCCCAAAGCAAAAGTCTGCCAAAACCAAGCGTTATCATTGGTAGGATCAACCTTTCTGGCGAGGTACCAAGCATAAGCAGCCTCACCAACGTGTGCTGCCGCAGATATATTGAATACCACCCTCAGTACGAAAACCGATCTCCAGAAGAAAAGGGCGAAAGCTCGAAGTAAAGGAACGGGGCCGATATCCGGCAAATATGCGGCGCAGAATAACACAATCATTCCCATCACGACAAAAATCCACGTGTATATGGTCGGGCCATCCAATGATTTTCTCTTCTTTTCCTTGAAGTACTCTATCGTTGAGGCCATACCCTGTTCGGGAGTAGTCATTGGCACGTATCCCAGTTCTTGCTTTGCTTTGAGAAAGGAGAAGTAATGTGTCACCCCTACCTGTGAGTCATCAAACGAAAAATGTTTTTGTTTTACGTACGATGCTCTGCTTTTTTTTTAACAAAGTTAATCACAGACGAGTTCACCTTGTACACTTCAGCTGGAAGGATCAGAGGCTGAGGAAGCCAACCTCGCCTCAGCCACGGATACAAAAGGGAGTACAAAACCCCGAAAATCTTTTCCAATAAAGAGAGCTTTAGGAACACCCAACAACATCCTTGGAAGGTCATAATCAAGGCTTTTGAGTAGTGGTCTGATGAACTCGAAACTGTTAACTGGATGCCCTATAAGTAATTCGTCGATTGAGAATGAAAACAAAATTTATCAAGTTCGAGAAAAAAGGCAACTGATCGTATATCTGTTCACCATCTGATACGAAATAAGGTTGTCCACCAGCAACGGGTTGGCCTTTTCTACCAGGAATGTCGTCCAAAAGGGCCATGCTAGCCAAGAGCAGGGCCAACACAAGGTTATCAATATAGATCCAATCAGACTTCACATTCTCCGAACCGATCTTGAAAGGAAGAAGGCCCAACTTTGCAAGATTCAGAATCCTTGGCAAGTGCCTCTCTTCACCTGGTCCGTATATAGCAGCAGGACGTATCGCACACGTGTATAGATTTCCTTGATAGTTTCTGTGTGAACCCATCAAAATCACCAATACAACAGAATCACAAAATAATTTCTTCTACGTTGCAAATCAAGCTGTATACACGCTTCAAAGCAGAAAAAAGCTCGCGCGAGAGGTGACAAAATGAAATGACTTACTTGAAGGGGCGACCATTTGTCTTGAGGACAAGTTGTTCCGCGATAGATTTACTACGTCCATAGGGATCAACGTGATCATCCATGGGGAAGTAAGGTAAGGCCTCATTTCCGCTTACGATTTCAACACCACCAAAGACAACATTGTATGTGCTTACATAAACTAATCTTTTGATCCCGCATTCCAAGCAAGTGTCCAACACATGGCAAGTTCCATTTATGTTTACGGCGTCAACGCGACTGTACTGAAGCGTCTCTTTCCCAGACATGCCATATGAAGCAAGGTGGAATACACAATCAGCCCCATTTAATGCCTTTTCAACATCTTTTCTGTTGCAAATGTCGCCTGAGATTTGTCAACACCATGTAAAGTTAATCACAAGCATTAGTGGAAAATCCAGCTGAAAACAGAAGCCTATGTCGATGGATACGATACAGCTCCATAATGAGGTAGAACTTGACAACCTCATTATATTAAACGAAAAAAAAAAAAAGAACAATTCTCACTCAACAGATATGTAACAACTCAATTATCCAATCCAATACTGAAGACCATCTAAAAAATGCAACGAACGCACCTAATGCTAGCTTAGTAAATCAGACGACAAAGACAAAACTGAAAAAAAAAAAACTAATACTGAATTTACTGATTGATCGGCAACAGAACGACTAAACTCTAGCATTCTGATGATAAGCAAGATGAAATCGAGCAAAGAGAAATTAAATTATCTTCATACCTTGGATACAACGAACTCCCCGAGATCTGAGATCTTTGGACCACGTCGACTCGGGCCTCAAGTCAAAGGCCCGAACTTGATTGGCCCCTCTTCTGACGAGTTCCAGACACAGTGCCGATCCCACAAAGCCCAACCCGCCGGTGACCACGAAAGTCTTGTTCTCGATACCTTCGTTCTCGCTCAGATGCATCTTTATTGAAGAATCTTTTCTTACAACAACTCAATTTGGTTACTGGGTTACGCTGCACTTGTTCAAAAGCTGTCTGCTACTTAACTATCCATTCCCAATGTATTATTCTTATTTTATTCAAAAACAAATACTACCTCAGTCCCACTTATTTCTTCTCATCTTTCTATTTCGGGCGTCCCACATAATTCTTCCCATTTCCATTTTTGGTAAAAAATTATCCCACTAATTAAACTAATTACATCATTAATATTAAAAAAAGTCTTCTCGATTTACGTGTCTACTAATAACTTTTCTCTCTCCATACCTCAAAAGGTGTACTATAATATTAAAATAATGTGATTTCTTAATCTCCGTGCCCACTAATCTTCGGGAACATTTAAATGGGACGGAGGAAGTACTTATTATAAAGGGTTCTTATTATTGTGTTAATTTGTATTTGAAGTACTGGAGTTGACCGGCTGGCACTCAATACGTATTGGGCCTCAATCCGAAACTGTCAAATGTGGGCCAAGAATAATGGGCCTTCAGAAATGAAATAAGGCCCATATTAGCTGATGTAGGAAGAAGAAATCGTCATAAATTCTTACCAAAAACAATAAATGCAACGGTACGAACGACTACGATATGAAGGAAATGCAGCAGATAATTCAGAACATAATTGAAAAGCTTCGCTCAACTTACGCATACCAATTAGATAGCTGAATATTATGATTATTATTGTTATTATAATCGGATTTCAATTCGAAACACAGAAAAAAAGATGAGTATTACACTTTACATAGTCGTAATGAAAATAGTGAGGGGAATGTATTGTAACTGTAAGCAAGCTAGCAAACTCACTTTGGAGTTTGGACAGACACTTAACATTAAAATAATTTAATTAGGTCTCGAACCTCAAAATCTTCCCTAATCGGCTTTTTAATTAAAATAGGGTAAATTTAACCCAAAATAGACCAAATAGGGCTAATTTGAAAAAAATTACTAAAATCGGGTTAAACGCGGTTAATAGCCGCGACGCCGCGCCTATTGGACGCGACGGATGACGTGGCAAAGCAAGGGCCCGGTAGGGCCCGCGTGTGGCCCGCGTGGGTCAGCGTCGCGGTTAATGGACGCGATGTCGCGCCTAATGGACGCGACGTTGACCCATACCCACTAAAACCCACTAACGTCCACTGAAAACCCACTAAGCCCACTCACGTTATTGGGCCACTATTGCGTCGCAGTTAATAGGCGCGACGTCGCGTCCAATGGACGCGACGACTTACCCTATTTAAACGACTCCATTTGTCGATTATTATTTCATAAATTTCATACATATCCAATATGGTGTCTAGAAAAATTCAAGTAGTTGTTTATTATGGCGGTGAAATCATACACGAATCAAACACCATACAGTATAGTCTTCAACCCATTGGTTATCGACGAATTCGTCGCGATACCAATTTCGATCAATTTCTTAGTATGCTGTACGACATGACTTCCGTCGACAACAATGCTTTTTTTTAATCGTTCGAGTGAAGAACGAACACTATCAACACTCACGACTGTATCATAATCTCCTACTAGTGTCTAGTGATGCCGACCTCGCATACTTCTTGGATCCCGACAACGAGCTCGATTACATTGAGGTCTTTGTCGAGACAACTGAGATCGTTCAATACACTAATCCTGCGCCGATGGATTCGTTTCCTGACATCACTTCAGTTACAGAAGGAT
Organism: Craterostigma plantagineum; assembly: GCA_027422505.1. NCBI lineage: Eukaryota > Viridiplantae > Streptophyta > Magnoliopsida > Lamiales > Linderniaceae > Craterostigma > Craterostigma plantagineum. Next base: position 23,602,214 of record JAPQWV010000003.1, on the reverse strand, counting down.
TGACGAATATTTCGTTTGCCCTCAAGAAGATATACCTTCGAGTAGCCAATGGGTTCCTACTAGTTCGACGGTGGCGCAACCTGAGATCGTTCATGACGGCGTCCGAGATAGTGACGTCAGTGACTCCGAAGCTGACGACGAGGGTGGGGCACTAGACGAATTGCCAGATCCGCCGATGCCGATGATGAAAATGACGATGAACCAACGCCAAGTGAGCCAGAAGAGAATAGAGCATTATACCAGTCGGTCCCGTTTAATACCTCTTATCAAATGGCTCCAATCCCTTCCCGCGACGTTACGTGTACTGTGCCGATGAAGATCAACGTCGAGCTGTCTCGGACGTTGCGGGACGGACTGAACCATCCCGAACTGTCGTAGCACGCGATCGGGATAGTGCCACTCAACGATGTTATAGAAGATGAGTGGACACGACGATCGAACGCATGCTGGTCGAGAGTCCGCTCTCAACGCCATAATCTCTGGTGCCTGATCGTCGTAGGGTGCCCAGACGAACTGCTCCATCGACATACTATCGATCGACTCACGAATCGCACGCAAGTTCGAGTGCGTCGATGTCGTATGATCGAAAAGCGCATTCCACCTGAAATAAAATTAATATAAATATATTATTAAAAATATATTAAAATACAAACAAATATTCTAAATATAAATATTTTTAGGAAAAAAATTAAATATTATAAGAAAAAAATATATTAAATTTTTAAGAAAAATATATTAAATATACTACCTCGCAGCATGTGCCGGCATGGGCAACTGAATTCCATCTTCCTCGATGGGCATCATCCGCACTCGAGGACGGATAATAACGGGCTGAACAGGTAATATACGTATCCATGCCCATATCTACACAAAATTTAAATTAATATGTATACCTCAAGCAAATTCAAGTACACAAAAGAACAAACCTGTAGCAACCGCAAAGCTCCACCGATGTTCATCTTCTGACGCTGGCACGAAGTACAAAGCTCTCTGTACAAGAAGGCCAGCACGGCACTGGCCCAACTGTAAGTGTGCACGGCGTCTATGTCTTCGAGCAGCGGGAGTAAAGTCATGGACGTCGTGCTGCCGCTGGAGTCGGGGAACAAAACCGATCCCATAAGCAAAAGCGCATATGCACGTGCCCGCTGATCGACCTCATAATCTGAGCTATGATCATCGATCTCGTTGGCTTCTAGCCAGTCTGCAAATTTCCTCAGCGACACCTTCGTCCCGGTGTACGCCCCCACAGCAGGTCTGTAACCAGTCAGCTCCTCCAAGTAATCGAGCCACTGATCCTGCGTCCTGTGCTGGATAACACCACTGACAGAGTGACCATCAACGGGGAGTCCCCACAGCACACCGACGTCCTCAAGAGTGACGGTGGCCTCACCCACAGGCAAGTGGAACGTATGTGTCTCCTTCCTCCACCTCTCTACGAGGGCCGTGATCAAGTGTGGATCTAACTTCTGAGATCCACAACTATACACGCCGTAGAAGGACATAGTATCCAACCTCTCCAGAACACGACCGTGCAACCGCACCGGTCGTGAAAGCTTACCCCAGACGACACTCTCCAAACCCTAACGGTCAAAGGTGTGTCGAGGGCACCATCAGCGTTGGATAGTACATCGTTACAACGATGACTATCCTGGAATATCAAAAGTGATCTGTCGATCGGACCGTAATATTCGTTCGTATCCATCCTAAATTAGCGTTTCAAAGTCAATATCGCAACAAAAAACAATAAACAAACACATAAATTGAGTCATGTACTAACAAACGAATCAAATAACCTAGAAACCCTAATTTCAAAATTAGGTTTCGAAATTAGGGAAAATTAACCTAAATCGAGTGAATTAAGTAAAATTAACGTATAATATCAATCTACTAAGCAACCCACAATCGGTGGGGAGAAGAAGAAGAGAAATGGGGAGGAAGAAGAAGAGTTCGCGGCTATATTATCCGCGTCGTCGCTGCTATTAAGCGCGACGTCGCGGCTAAGCCGCGACGATGGGTCTACTGGGCCGTCAATCGGCCCAGACCATTTTTTTTTCAAAATCAGGCCCGATTTTCGAATATCGGGCCCGATCTGGCCCGATATGGCCCGCGCATGGCTCGTCGCGCTTAATAGGCGCGACGTCGCGGCTATTTGCCGCGTTTCCCCCTATTTTAGTAATTTTTGTCAAATTAGCCCTATTTTGTCTAATTTGGTTTAAATTAACCCTATTTTTAATTAAAAAGCCTCCCTAATCCCTATATGTATACATAGTCTACCAAGTAGGTGTGCGTTATCATACATCGTAATCACAAACGTATCCGCTGAGGAATCTAATTCATTTGGCCAAAAATATTGTAAAATAACTATCCAACCTCATATATTTACAATAGCCAAGAACAAGAAAAAACAAAAAGTTAGTATTATAGTAGCGTATATTGCAATGTTTCGCAAAGAGCGTCTAAATATGTGCTAAAGAAAAAGGATAAAATCGCATGTTAAAAACAAAGCTGAGAAATAGTTGGGAAACTAAAAGCAGAAACAAATACTTGTTGGAAAGGAATCCTTAATTGAAAAGCAGAGCTATGAGCATAGTTTCCAATAGCTAGGTTTATAGGTGTAGGTTACAATACACTTACGAAGAGAGACGTACGTGTGCATACATTTATACATATATAGGTTATTAATAGATATATAGGCTTTTTCTGCTTACTGCATCCTATGCTATGCTATGCTGCCATTAGATTCTCACTGTTGCTATCTTTTACTTGTTTAACTCACTAAACCATACCAGGCCATACCATTACATATACGTGCATTATTGCACGTACTTTTTCCACTTGATTATTTATGTATGAAAACAGCCTTTTCAACTTCTTTTATAATAAAAAACACAGTTGTTATCTATCGGCCGAAAATGTCAAACTTGAAAAGTGAAAACCCTACGTGCGGTGAGGCGGATCAAATGGATTAGGTAACGCTTCAATAAAATAAATAATAATGCACTTGAAATTGCGTAACAAATTACTATGCTTCGATTCGTGGAGTATCTATTTACCTTGGTATCGCAACATGCACATCTTCAGTCTTCACTATCTTTATACAAGATCGGGGGTAAACATGTAATTTAAAACTTTTTCAATCATATCCAAATATAGTCTTTAAATATGCAAGTAAAAATTTTCGGGTGCTGCATATCGTCATTGCATTCCACAAGCTTGTAAATCGATGCGTTTTCAATATGTGACTGCATATGTGTGTTGATTTGATCTATCACAAGATTGTTCAATAGCATAGTTGGAAAACCCCGTGTACTATATTTTTTTTACCTTGATCTTCCTCTTTTCTCAATCTACATAAGGGACAAAAAGATTTATCAAGTCTTCAAAATATTAAATCTGAAGAGTACATCAAGATTGAACTGTAATTCGCTGAAAAGTATTGTAATTTTTTATGTTATTATATATATACATATATTTTTGTACAAGGGCGTCGTGACAATGAACGTATAAAAGAACGAGTTATATATGGAATACCGTTACATCGTTAGTGAACCTCTCTATTGTCAAGCAGATATATGAAAGTAATCTGGCGAAGCCCATCAATAACAAAAGCATACGAAAGCTACAAATTGATGCAAGGTCATATTGCCTCGACATTTAAGGATGTAGCGGAGCATTAAATTGAATTGAAAGGCTCAGTTTTCCGTATTATCCAATATTTGTCTTATTACATCATCGTTAATGATTTTCGCAAGACACATAATACTGCGTTTGGGTATGTCCGCACTAATTATCGTTTGTTTTGATGTGGATATATTTATCATTGATTGAAAGGTCATTCACTACTATAAAACATGCATATTAGACGCGTAATATTCGGTGTCTAAAACTAAAATTTCGTAGGTGTTGTTCCCGTGGCAAATTTGGATACAGATATATACCGTTTCTAAAATGAATTTTGTTACATTTCTATTTTTATTTCCGTCTCTAGTCCGTGTCTAAATAAAAACATTAATTTATTTTAAAATAAATAAAACCGTGTAAGAATCCGTTTCTAATACTCATAATTTAGACACGAAACCAATTCCGTATCTGTTTTCCGTGTTTGATACTATGTTTTCTTGTAGTGATTTTGCTCTTTTGATATTTTACCAAATTAAATGAAGAGCTCGATGTAATCAGGAAGAAAAACCATTTTTTTGGTCCAAGTAAAGGATATCTAACGATTATAGTAATTAGATCGATCTAAACCTCGGTTCTAATTGGAGGATAATACCAGGGAGGCAGTGTTACTTTTTGTGTATATATGATGTCTTAGTTATGAACTATCTGTGAGGTCAAACGACATATCGAATTGATGTAGTGGTGTGAAGAGAAGCGACGAATGACCCCTCAAATAATGCTGTGTGTGTATAGTAGTATGAATATTGAGAGCTATCTCTTCATTCATCTATCTGACTCTATTCTATAGTTCTATTATCGAAACGATGATGCATATAATATATGCTCACCACCGCACGCATAAATAAAATCTCTGCAACCAACCCGCCCTTTGCATTTACTACCTTCCGCAATGCAAATTTATTATTAGGGGAATTCCATATGGTACCCCTCTATTTTCGACTTTTCCAGTTGGTGACCAAAAGTTTTTATGATTCCGACTGGTACCCCTCAGTTATGGATAAAATTCATTCCGTAACCTTAAATGATAAAAATCGATTTTCTCAGCTTAAATTCCGCTATTTACTAACGGAATGCGAGAGATGACCGAAATACCCTCAAAATCTTAGACATAACAGGGGTATTCCGGTCATCTCGTGGACCAAGAGATAGATATAGAGATGAGACACTGTGGCGACTGGCGACCCCTTGAGCTCCGTCGTCTAGCTCCCTTTGCAGCTGTCGACAAGAATCAAGCAAAGAAATCACAGTTCGCTCGGCTGACTCAAAGATTTGAATTTGGGCTACAATTATCTTTAATTGGTTCTTTGAAATACCCAGAAAGCCATTGAAGCTGTTCATGATTAAATCCAAGTACGATAGATCTGATGCGAGCCAATCCGAGGTTCAACGGGCCCCACAAGCAGTTGTTCGCCGCGGAGAGGTATCGGAGCGAGGGAGGTAGTTTTCCGGCAGATCTCGGCGAAGAAATTGCCTGTTAGATCTAAGTGTAATAGGCCGTTGGGGAATGTACGAACTACGAGGTATCTGCCCTGAAAGTCTGTTGCCTGAAAGAACGAGAACCTTGAGCTCGGCGGCATAATGGCCTGTTCTAATGACCGTCGTAGTTGTTCCAAAGGAGTGGCACTCTTAGACACTTGGTGAGCAGAGGTCTTCGTTAGTAACTGCAAAATTAATGCACAGTGAAAGTTAGCTCTACAACATATCACATCAGAGATCAACACTAACTTCGTAGAATCTGAAGCAATCTCACTCCTAACCTTGAGCTCGGCGGCATAAATGGCCGGAGGAATGGCGCCGGCAAGGTGGTTACTGCTCAGCTCGAGGTTGGTTACCGACGAAGGGATGGCGCCGGTGAGGCGGTTTCCGGCGAGGGAGAGGACTCTGAGGTTGTAGAGCGAGCCCAGCTCCGACGGGATCGCGACGGCAAGCCATTTGTTTTGTGTATTTTCACTGGCTGCTCAGCTTTTAGGAGATAGGTGGTGATGAAGATGAACAAGAGGTTATTTCGGTCATTTCGAGCATTCCGTTAGTATATAACAGAATTACACTAAAAAAATCGATTTTTTATAATTTAAGGTTACGGAATGAATTTTATCCATAACTGAGGGGTACCAGTCGGAATCATAAAAGCTTTTGGTCACCAACTGAAAAAGTTGAAAACAGAGGGGTACCGTATGGAATTCCCCTTATTATTATTACTACAAAATCTCTATTTTTAAGTTTTCTCTGAATATTTTTTTGCCTGTTTTAGTACTCTCTCTCAGGTGGCTTTTACAGGCCCCCCTACTACATCGTCTAACCTCAGCGAATTCTCTCTCTCACTCTCCTCTTAAAAACTTGCTTTAGAAAATTTTCTTTTTTATTTTGTCTTGAATTCAGTGCTTTCTTAGATTTTCATTATATATACGTACGTTTGCATCATGTTGTAAACTACGCTAAACCCTATAGAAACAAAAATAATAGTCACCGTTCCTTCCATTTCCATATGCACAAATAGAGTGATTTCCCTTCCCTCTTGTAAAAAAACTCCGTTGCATCATTTGTAAGGATATGTTGGGAATCGAGGAGATTTTGTGTGAACTGGAGAGAGACGAGTCGAACGAACAAGGGTTGTTGCCTCCTGGGTTTAGGTTCCATCCCACTGATGAAGAACTCATAACTTTTTATTTGGCTTCTAAAGTCTTGAATGGAAGCTTCTGTGGCATAGAGATTGCTGAGGTGGACCTCAACAGGTGCGAACCATGGGAACTTCCAGGTAATACACGCAATTATATAAATTAACTAAATCCAAATGATCAGCACCTGCAATAATTGCCAGCAAGAGCTAACGTTTGTGATCGTAATGTTTGACGTTGTCTTTACAGTTTATTTAGTAGCCTAGCTGCATGCACTGCAGCAGTGGTCTTTTTTTTTTTCTGGACTGTATGTGTTGCAATTTTAATTAATTAATAAGCTCCACCTCTGAGCCTGGAAATTGTATTACCACCACGCCGAAACAGTTATCATCTAACAAAAATCTATGCTTTTTTTTTTGCTGAATCGATAATGGTTTGTGATTATTAAACAGATGCTGCTAAAAATGGGAGAAAGAGAATGGTATTTCTTCAGCCTAAGAGATAGAAAGTACCCGACAGGGCTAAGGACGAACCGAGCAACCAATGCTGGGTACTGGAAAGCCACAGGTAAAGACAGACAAGTGTATAGCAGCAGCGATTCGTCATCGTCATCATCAAGTGGTTGTTGTAGTGGAGTTGTGGTGGGGATGAAGAAAACCCTCGTTTTCTACAGAGGAAGAGCGCCACGTGGTGAGAAAACCAAGTGGGTCATGCATGAATACCGCCGCATCGATGGCCACTCATTCTCTAATTCTCGCCACACATGCAATAAGGTTCTTAATTAGCCCTAGCTTCCCTTATATTCTGTTCAGTTACTACCATATCATATAATAATATATGCTTCTTTAGTTTTTAAGATAAATAATTGGGGTGTTCGTGTGGGGGGTAGTACTTGGTGGGTGTCCATTTTGATGCTCTATTTTTACTTTGTGAAGCAGATTTAACTTGTGAAGAAAAAGAAACATGCAGATTTATTAACATGCTGCATTCGATCTAGCTACTATGTATAATTAGCATGTATAGTAGGCTAACTTAACTGAAACATCAGATCATTCAGAAGAGGGGTTTGTGATAGCTAGTGCAAGATGAGTGAGAGAGACCTCTCTGCACCTCAGCACTGCCATAACGGTTGTTGTAATTAATTACTCATACGAAATTAATTTATTTTATGTTTGTTTTTCTTTTCGTTATGTTTAATGGGATGTGTCTATTTAATTGGAGAAACCAAATTTCAGTTTCTCATCCATACCAAGTTACGCTGGCGTTTGATTTTTATTTGTATTATTTTTGTTCGCAGGAGGAGTGGGTGATATGTAGAATTTTTCACAAAATGAGTGAGAAGAAAATTCAGAATATGCTTCAATGCCAAAACTACGACGACCCTTATTCAGTCAATATCGCGACATCATCATCATCCTTTGAACTTTCAGCTGGCAATAATTCTTCATTATTATTACCTCCCTTGCTTGAACCACTACCGACACTGCTTTTAGAGAACTCCCAACAACCTCCTCGGCATCAAGATTCTTCAACCCAAAATCAAAACCCTTTCCTGTTTCGAAGCCAAGAATCTGATCTGAAATCTTTAATCAGTAGTCCTATGGTTGACAATATTTTTGCAGGTAACAGTTTTTCTCAGCAGCCAATGTCGTCGTCATCAATAGTCACAGATCACTCGAATATGGCCGCCGATGGTACAGTAATACTTAATAACAACAAGGAGTCGTCGTCGTCGTCTCTCCTGGCGCTGTTCAAGCCACCTACTGATCATAATTTCCTCTCAAACCAACAACAAGACTACTACTTCAATCTTGACATTGTAGCCAAACAGTGCAAGAAAGAAGAGGGGCTAATGAATAATCATTTTCGACTACAGTCGACGCAGCTGTACGGTCAAGACAATAATTCAACCAAGTATCAGCAGAATGATCCATTTCTTTCTGGGATGATGATGAATAGCGGTGATACTATTATTGGAGGACCAGCAGAAGGTAATAACATAATAAACAACAATGTCGCGGACGCTGCTGCTGCTGCAAGTATTATTAAGTATGTGATGTCAAATGAACAGTCATCTCCTAGTAGATGGTGGTAGTAGTAAATTTGGCCTTGTTGATCGATCACATGTACAATGAGGGGAATCCATGCATGAGAGCACATGTAATGTATGCAGCATTATTGGTGAAGATTATTATTAACTAACAAAAGAATGAATGAGAGTGTTTTTACTCTTCTTTTTTTTTCTTTTTATGTATCAGAGTCGTTAGATTTTGCAAAAAACTACCACTGATTGGATTGTGTTTTGTGTACATCAGAAAAAAATCTCTGTAGCAGACCAGACAGACTCTATACGAAAAGAAGATATTTATTTATTGCAGGCTTTCGTTTTCCTTTTTTCTTTTTTCTCCTCTTCGATGACGTGTAGTGGTGTTGCTGTTTGATGATGTGACTGAGATGTGATATTTTACAATAACGTGTTTTGTTATATATATATATTTTTTCTTCTGTTAGTGTTGTAAGATACAAACAATGCCATGTTTTATTTTCTGCAACATAGTTTACTTGTTAACAACAGAAAAGATAGTTGTGTTCTATGTAATTAAATTTATCGGGCCACGCCATGTAACATTAATTGGATGGATGTGTACGCGAGCCCAAGAAAGAATACATGCATGGTGCTCAGTCATAAAGACATCAGATTTGATTTAAGAAATATAGGAATGGCCTGAAAGCCAGAAATAGCATGTATGGCATGCATGGCGACGGGGGAGAAACAGCCATTAGAAAAATATTAGGAAACTTTTATTTGATCTAACCCTTTGTGTGACACGCTTTTCATGTCTGCGTCCTCCCTCTAAGCAGAATCCGAAAAGAAAGAAATAGATTAAATAATATTAAAAAATTATCATCAAATCGCCATGATCTATCTAAATCCACGCAGGAAAGAATTTGTCAGCATAGTCTTCTGCCGATTTCTTGACCGCACAAGCCATAACACATTCTTTCTTGCATTCGCTCTCCGTAAAAATCTTAATTTGCGTGCAATCAAAGTAACACTCGCTCATGCAATAAGCATTCGCGTTTCTTTCTGCAGCGTCCGCCACAGCCAACAGCACCGAAGATGCAACGACGAAGATCATCAGAAGGTTGATTTTTTGACTTCTTTTTGACATCTTCTGACGCGTAGTACGCACAAGCAAAAGATTATTAAATATGTACGGAATAATTGTGGGACGAACATGACATTGTGTGAGTTTATATAGATGAAATGGTTTGGATTGGAGATGGGGTGTTGAAAGCTTTTTCAAGAGTTGCGTTGTTTGTGTATTATATGGTATATTGGCTGTGTTTATACCGATATTTGACTGGTCGTCGTACGTATAACTATATGATGTGTGTCTTCGTTTGGGAACCGACACAACGCACCACGAAAGAATCTCTGAGGGAGGGAGGGAAACATCATTTGCTTTTCTCAATTATACAACTAGTAATTAGTAGGTATGTAATTCTTGCAATTGGGTTACTTCTCAAGTATCCACTCTGTTTCTTGCAATTGGGTAGAAAGATATGAACTTGATTGTGTGTACGAAGGTGCTTTAATTTCAGGTGTTTTGTTTATCTATAGTTCTTTATAATTCTTTTCCCATCCATTGGTTCTGTTTATTATATTTACGAGGATATTGTGAAGAAAATCATCACCGACCTTGATAACCGACTTTGAAATACACCGACTTAATCATTAAAGAACACGATTGCATTTATGATCAGTCATCCACACCATGTTCGATAATCTAGAAATGATAAATCGACCTTAAACAATTATATATATGTGATGCAGGGCCGGTTTTTTAATTTCGGTGGCCCCGTTCTTGCATAATATATGGAGGCCCATTTTGATATAAATAAATAAAATTAATTATATTACTATTTTTTGGCCCAGTTTACGAATTTTTTAATATCAAATTTATGGGCTTAATAAAATAAATTTATGGGCTTTGAACAATAAAATGAGAAAAATTAATATTAGTTACTATTTTTGGCCCAGTTTATGAATTATTGGATATCAAATACTAAATTATGGGCTTAATAAAATAGATTTATGGGCTTTAAAAAATAAATGAGGCCCTCAGGATTTTTGTGGCCCTGTACAACGGGCCAGGTTGCACGGGCCCAAATCCGGGCCTGATGTGATGTGCGGGTGTGAGTGTGAGAGTTGTTATCTAGTGTCCAATAGAAGTCCTTGTGAATGTCATTATAATAAAGCAAAAGGTGAGTTTGTGTGGTTGTGTACGTGAGGTGTAAGGCAGTATAATAATTGAGTGACCCTCTTAATAATAAAACATTTTTGTTGTGATCATTCATTGTCCCACTCTAATATTCAACAAGTGGTATCAGAGCCACGCCGGAGTCACGCCCGAGCCACGTTGAAAAGTTCCATCTGTTGTCGTCGATAAAGGAAGATTGAGTCGGAGGCATCGTGCACAATAAAAATAAATAAATTGTGAAGCGCGTGAGGCTTGCTTGGTTACGAGGAGGTAATCCAAGTCACGATGGCGGATCTACAATCGGTAGGCGGAATGGAGAAACTAACAATCAAAATTATGCAACGTGGAAGACTTGCATGGAGTCATATCTTCAAGGGCAAGATATATGTGAGGTAGTCGGTGGAGACAAGGTCGCACAACCACAAGGAGCCGGAGACTTACGGAAATGGAAAATTAAGGCGGGAAAGGGCATGTACGCACTCAAGACGACTATCAGCAAAGAGTTGCTGGAACACATACGAGATGCAAGCACTCCAAAAGAAGCATGGGACACACTGCTGGCACTATTTTCGAGAAAAATGAATTCAAACTGCAACTTCTCGAGAACGAGCTTCTGTCAATCAGACGAGGGGAGATGTCGATACACGAATATTTTAATAAGGTACGATCCCTTTGTCGCGAAATCTCTGAGTTGGACCCGGTCAGTACAGTCAAAACGGGCCTGCTACCCGCCCGCAGGCCGGGCGAGCCTTAAATTTCCAGGCCCGCCAGTGGCGGGGCGGGCGCGGGTAAGCCCGCCTCCTGGCGGGCCTGGAAATTTAAGGCCGCCGCACCTGCGGGCGGGTAGCGGGCCTGGCGGGCTTAGCCCGTCAATTTAAGAAAAAAATAAAATAAGAAAAAAAATAAAGAATAAGAAAAAGTAAGAGAAAATAATAAAAATAGGAAAAAAGAATTTAAAAATAGTAAAAAATAAACAAAAATAAAGAATTTAAGTTGGAAAAAATATCTAATTTTATAACCTTTTTTAATATTAACTTATTTATGCTATTAATTACCAATTATAGCTAAAAATATAAAAATCATCATAATTCATTTATAAATCTTATATTTTAAAATGATAATATAATATTTAACTTTCCGGCGGCCTAAAAAATTAGAGCCCTTGGCGGGGCGGTGTGGGCGGGCCCGCGGACTGCGGGCCCGTTTGACAGCTCTAGACCCGGCTGATAAAGTTTCAGACGCTAAAATAAGAAGAATTATTATTCACGGTTTAAGACCCGAATTTAGAGGAATTATAGCCGCCATACAAGGTTGGACAGAGAAGCCTTCCTTGGTCAATCTTGAATATATTTAGCTGACCAGGAAGCGCTGACCAGACAAATGGCAGAGGTCTCATTAAAGAAAGATGATGAAGTTTTATTAAGTTATAAAAGTAAAGAGAGACCTCACCAACAAATAGGCGAGATAAGAAAGAGTTTGTTAAAAGGGATGAAATAAACTCTGAAACAAATGGATTCCAACAAGGACGTTATAACAAAAATCAGAAGCTCAAGGGAATTAAAAAAGGTTCATGCTATGTTTGCGGTAAACCAAATCACTTTGCTAGAGATTGCTGGCATAGGAAAATGATCGCTGAAGGCAATAAAGTAATAAAGTAATTTCCAAAAGTCACGAGACTAAGAACAACGAGGATGAGTGGGACATAGAGGCATCTCCTGCGATAGTCGAAGACGTAAAAGAGGAATCATGCTTACACGAAGAATCGGCATTGGCAGTCATTATCCCTGGAAAAATAGACTACGAAAATGAATAGATCGTAGACTCAGGTTGCTCCAATCATATGACGGGAGACAAGGAGAAGTTGCAAAACACGACTGAGTATAATGGAGGACGAATGGTGGTTACTGCAAATAATTCAAGGTTGCCAATAGCTCATATTGGCAAAACGAGCATCATCCCAAGACTCAGTCCTGGTCAAGTGCAGATACACGACGTTTACCATGTCCCAAGTGAAGAAAAATCTTATACCGTGTCGCAACTAACGACTTCGGGAAACTATGTTATTTTTGGACCAGATAACGTTACGGTGTATCAAAATCTTAAAATCACCAGCACACCGATCATGGAGGGTAGAAAACTCGAATCTATCTGTAATGTCAGCTGAGTCTGCTTACGTAGATAAGACCCGAAATAATGAAACAGCTGAGTTGTGGCATGCAAGGCAGGGACATGTGAGTTATCACAAGCTTAAAGTGATGGTGAAGAAATCAATATTGAAAGGTCTTCCTCAACTAGATATAAGAGATGATACAGTTTTCGCTGGTTGCCATTATGGTAAAGCACATCAGTTGCCATTTGAAGACTCGAGCTACAGGGCAAAGAAACCTTTGGAGACAATCCACTCTGATGTGTTCGGGCAGCCAAACAACATTCAGTCAGCGGTATGCGCTATATGGTGACGTTCATTGACGACTTCTCAAGGTATGTTTGGGTTTTCTTTATAAAAGAAAAATCAGAGGTTATTTTGAAATTTAAAGAATTTAAAGAAACTGTTGAAAGAGAAGTCGGAGATAAGACCCGATGTCTTTGCACGGATAACGGAGGAGAATACACGTCAAGAAAATTCTCGAAATTTCTGAAGGAGCATAAAATACATCATCAGCTAACGTGTCCAAACACACCTCAGCAGAATGGTGTGTCAGAGAGGAAAAATCGACATTTGGCTGAAACTTGTCGAAGCATGATACATGCGAAGAATGTACCACCAAGATTTTGGGCTGAATGTATGAAGACAGCAGCGCACGTAATAAATAGGCTACCACAAGCAAAGCTGGGATTCATATCGCCTTTTGAGAAGCTGTGGAAAATCAAACCAACGTTGGCCACTTCAGAGTTTTCGGATGCGTCTGTTATGTTTTCGTACCAAGTTATTTACGAACCAAATTTGACCGGAAGGCAATCAAGTGTATATTTGTGGGGTACGACAGCCAAAGGAAAGGGTGGAGATGTTGTGATCCAACTACCGGACGGTGTTATACATCTTGCCATGTAGTATTTGACGAGGCATCCTCCCGGTGGACACCACAAAAATCGGAGCTACCTGATTCAAAAGAAACTGAGGATCAGTTCGATAAATTGGTCAAACTTTCGGATGAAAATCAAACTACGCAGGAGCCAGAAGAGGACGTAGAATCTCCGAGGACACCTCAAAGTCCGTGGCGAACAGGTGTGCACCGAACAACTCCAGAAGTTTCGAGGCCAAGTCAGGTTGAGGAGACCGAACCAACAGGGGATGAACATGATGAAGTATCACCAAGTCCACCGCAACTACGAAGATCCTCTAGGCAAAGTGGCCAAATTCCAGGTATGCCAATATAGCTTCCGAAGAGGACGAAAGTATAAAATAACCAGAAATATTTGAAGAAGCAGTTAAATATACTGAAAGGAGAAAAGCAATGAGCGAGGAAATTATGGCACTAAAACAAAATGAGACATGTGATTTAGTACCTAAACCAGATGGAGTTAAACCCATATCTTGTAAACGGGTTTATAAAATTAAAAGGGCGGTCTGATGGATCTATTGAAAGATATAAGGCTCGACTAGTAGCACGAGGATTCTCACAGTAGTATGGGCTGGACTACGACGAGACATTTAGGCCAGTGGCCAAAATTACTACTATTCGAGTACTAATCGCATTAGCAGCAAGCAAGTCTTGGAAGTAATGGCAAATGGACGTGAAGAACGCATTTTTGCATGGAGAGCTCGACAAAGAGATATACATGATCTAACCGGCATGGTTCGAAGATAAAGAAAATCCAAGCTACGTGCGCAAATTAAAGAAAGCCTTATACGGGTTAAAACAGGCACCACGAGCGTGGTATGGTAAGATCGCTGAATTTTTAGTTCAATGCGGGTACGCAGTGGCACCAGCAGACTCGAGTGTCAAGGCACACGAAGGAAAACTAGCAATAGTGCTAGTATATGTAGATGATATTATTATCAATGGAGACGATGAAGAACAGGTTCATCAAATGAGGAGGAACTTATAAGTGAGGTTCCAAATGAAAGAACTTGGAGAACTTAAACATTTTCTGGGGCTCGAGTTAAAAGAAACAAGTGACGGATTATTACTATACCAGTTAAAATATGCAAAAGATCTGCTCAGAAAATTCGGCATGATTGACTGCAAGCCAATATCAACCCCAATTGAAGCAAACGCCAAGATATGTGCGAAAGAGGGCAAAGACCTGGAGAACGCAACTATGTACAGGCAACTCGTTGGAAGTCTAATCTATTTAACGCTGACTCGTCCAGATATCTCATACGTAGTGGGGATCGCGAGTCGATTTATGGAGAAACCAAAGAAGCCACATCTTGAGCTAGCTCGGCGTATACTGAGGTACATAAAAGGAACAATAAATTATGGAATATTTTATGAAAAGAATAAAGATGCCAAAGTTATTGGCTATTGCGACGCGGACTATGCTGGATGTCGTGATACAAGATCTACTACTGGGTGTGTATTTAAATTCGGATCAGCTGCAATATCCTAGTGTAGCAAAAGACAACCAACTAGGGGTGTTCAAATTAACCGAAAAACCGAAAAAACCGACCGAACCGTAAATAACCGAACCGAAAAGACCGGAACCGAAAAGACCGGAACCGAAAAAAATCGAACCGAACTGTAAAACACCGAACCGAACCAAATTAAAATGGTTCGGATATCGGATTAGGCATACGTAAAACGAAAAAACCGAAAAACCGAACTGAAATTATCATATTACATTAAAAATAGAAAAATATCAAAAATCATTTGTTTTTCTCACATAACGTAAACAACACAGTAAATATAATTTCATTAGTATACTTTTTTTTCCATTTTTTGGTAAATGTTTTCCTCACCAATCAAATATTATTTTTCTCCCAAATAATTTCTATTATCTTCAGATGAATGTTTTTATATTTTGGTTAGATTTTGTTCCATTTTCATGTTGTTGTTTTTTTTTTCGGGCTTTGAATTATTTTGCTACATGTCACGTTCCATAAATCTTCTTTGTTTTTTAATAACCATAAATTGTTTTATGTATTTTCAGTTCATAATATTTTTTTTGTTGATATTAAATTCCTAACCGAAAAAACGAACCGAAAAAACCGAAACCGAATTATAAAAAACCAAACCGAACCGAACCAAATTAAAATGGTTCGGATATCGGATTAAGCATACGTAAAACCGAAAATCGAAAAACCGAACGGAATTTTGAAAAAACCGAACCGAACCGACCGATGAACACCCCTACAACCAACGGTATCCCTATCGACCGCAGAAGCCCAATGTCGAGCAGCAACGATGGCAGCTCAAGAAAGCACTTGGCTAGTGCAGTTATTGAACGACTTACGTCAGCCAATCAGCAGTGCGGTGCAGATATTTTGCGACAATCAAACTGCTACACGCATAGCAGAGAATTCGGTATGTCATGCGAGGACAAAACATGTTGAAGTGCATTACCACTTCGTACGCGAAAAGGTGCTAGAAGGGGATATCGAGATGTAACAATCAGTACAGAAGGTCAAATAGCCGACGTGTTCACCAAAGGACTCACCGTTTCAAAATTCGAGGAATTTCGAGCACGCTTAGGGATGGTTCAAACAGAAAACACAAAACGACAGGATGTCGTTACTGAATGGGAGAACTGAAGAAATCATCACCGACCTTATAACCGACTTTGAAATAAAGCGACTTAATCATTAAAGAACACGACTGCATTTATGATCAATCATCCACATCCACGTTTGATAATCTAGAAATGATAAACCGACTTTAAACAATTATATATATGTGATGTGCGTGTGTTATGGTGTGAGTGTGAGAGTTGTTATCTAGTGTCCAATAAAAGTCCTTGTGAGTATGATTATAATAAAATAAAGGGTGAGTTCGTGTGGTCGTGTACGTGAGGTGTAGGGCAATATAATATGTGAGTGGCCCTATTAATAATAAAACATTTTTGTTGTGATCATTCATTGTCCCACTCTAATATTGAACATATTGACCTACTGTGTGTGTCATGCTCTCGCACATGAGGTTTCAGCTCTGTCTTGATTGTGATTTGTGATGTGTTGCTATATGTTCCTGGTGTATTGTTTTTTCGCATTCTTTTTGTTACTATATGGGCTTGAGTCTATAGCATCATCGACTTTATATCATTGCATAACATCTCGTTGATGCTTGGATTCTTGATATTGTCTAAACACGTTGGCTTGAAGGAAAGAACAAAATACTCTGGTTCCTAACCGTTTAACCAATCTTCGACATGTTTGTGTAGGTCAATTTTCTAGAACCTATCCGTACCTGGGCCGAACTCTTTTTTTTTTCCTTGTTAAATACCGGTGAAAACCCACGATGTAACTCTAAAAGTTTGAGAGAAGAAAACTGCATTGACCAAGATATCGAGTCTTTGAGCATATCAAAGCGCCTTGTAAGAAGTATGAGTCAGAAGGTGAAGAGAAAAATAACGAAGATAGCCGAAACATCTGGTGTTTCATTGAGATGTCTTAATCTCTATGGCGGAGGCAGGGGTTGCAAAGTAGGCGCTGCCACCGGCGGAGAGTATGGTGATTCAAGTAATAGAAGAAGATCCAAACGAAAGGAAAAGTTACCCATTTGCTTGTGGGAAAGAGCATTCGACTATTGATTGTTTCAGCTATGGAATGAAGGAGAGGCTATTTAGAAGAAACAATAGGAAGCTGCTAACATCAGCATATGAAGTCCCAAAAAGCAATAGCATAGATGCCAGAGGACATTCTCGGAATGTGCTTGGTTAGGCTACCGCTGACTAGTCTAATGAATGCTGGTCTCGTTTGCAAGAAATGGAGAAACTTAACTTCAACCCCTCCATTTATGCAGATTCGAAGAGAAGGTTTGTTTGTACCAAACTTCCTAGTTGTGTTTTGTCTGGTGTTGTTAAAACGGCTATTGCTCCAGAGAAAAATACATGCATTTGATATATACCTAAACAAATGGCACAAAATAGATTCTCCAACTCTCAGAGGAAGGTTTCTTTTTTTCTGATTTGGATCCTACGTCTTGCATGACCAAGTCAGTGGTGGTGATTCGAATGTAGTATTAGTAGTAAATACATATTACAGCTGCTATGAATTATTTTCTTCTTCCCTGGTTTTATTTTATTTATGATGAACTGCGTCATCAGTTCAAGATGGGATTGTTGGATTCTTCGACTATGTTGTGTCGCCTTCGTGGCTGCCCATTCTTTGGCTGAATTATCATCAACTTTAAATTGTGCTATAATCTTCGGTTTAGGGGCGCAACATAGCAGACAATAGAATAGTAAATGAAAAGGATATATAATGTTCATTACGCTAAAACATTCTAACAACTTGAGGAAACCAATCAACCATTCATACAACAATAAACTGCACCTCCATCGATATGCTTTTCAAGAATGTCTGTCTAGGCCGTGAACTAACTACAATCAAACCAGTCAGTCAATGATTGATGCACCAATCACCCATTGTTGGTTGGGAAGGACTTTGCCAGGATATTCAGTGCCTTCATCCGCTGCATCTCAGAGCCTGGAATCGATACAACAATGTATAAAGGTATTTCTGTCTTATCTAGTTGGAGTGGCCACGGGGCAAGGGATCGATAGGAAAGGAAAACTAGTACAAATTTGAGCCATTAAATGAAGATTGTAAAAAGTTGAATATCAAAGATCAATCAATGCAAAACTAAGGACAAGTGTACCTTCCTCCATTGTCAACTGGACTGTTCTTTTCTCCAACTCCACAGCACGTTTACATAAATCAGCAGGAGATAATTGCGAAAGCACTGAGGCGGTCAGGCAAAAACTACGTTAAAATATGAACAAAGGCAACGAATGAGGCATCAAACTCACGGGACTCACTCTGTATGTACTCCATCTTGTTAGCCTCGTCGCATTGCTTGAGATATTTTTGCAGGCGAACGAAGCGTTCGGCTCTTATCTGATCATTATTCCTTCCCCTAGAATCAACACTATAAGTTTTCTCCCCTGAAACCTTTGCAGCAACTGGAGCACGACTGGTGTTCCTAACTGAAGGACTAGGAATTGCCACTGGTGGCATCACGTTATTCTTTGCAGGCGCAGCTACATGCTGGATACTATTGTCCTTCATCTGATTCATCTTTTGAGCAAATTCAGAAGACTTGGCATACTTTTCAACATTATTCTGAACCCTACCGATTCCTAGTTCTAAATCAAATCTCCTGCGCACGTTCACGATATTCTCATTTGTCTCATTGTAGGCCAAAGACTGTAAGCCCCTGGATATCGAAGGGCGCTCGGGTGTAAGCCTTTTTGTCCCACGGACCTTAACTGTATCATGGGTTGATTTTCCTCCACCAGGAAGCAAAGTGTCTTGCTGCTTAGAAATGGTGCCAACATTTTCATCACTCAATGCAGCTTTCTTAGGTGCAGGAGCATTATTGACCACATTGGTGCCATTTCCTTCTGTGGGGCTGATCATTTGGAAGTCAATTCCTGCATAAATCAAGAGTTAGTCGTTCCAAAAAGACGAAAGGGCCTTTTGTAGCTATTTACCATATATCGGCCGAAAAAAAAAAGAATCAACACTACAGTGCTCGGTAACAGACAGAGTAGGGAAGCAAATTCAAACAGGAACTCCACAAAATTTTCAGTGTTACATTACCTAAATATACGGCATGAAAGTAGCCAGTTATACAAAAGAAATATCGTATTAGTATGAGCACGAGCAATACATGCAATTATTACACATACAAGTAATTCTGACAAACTTCTATTCAACCCAGAACGAAAGCCAACTACATGTTGAATAGTTTTTCAGGTGGAAATTCGCATCTTAAAAAGTATGCAAGCCCGCAGACCTATACTGTAGAACTCGATGAGGTGAATAAAGAAACCAAGAGACAATTCATCAATTATTCCACTTCCAACTTTATTTTAATTTCAATCCCTAAATATATAATTAAGAAGGAGAAGCAGCTTAATTTTACTGCAAACTCGAAGAACGAAACTGTCATCCAAACACCCAAAGGAAATTCCAATTCCAAAAAAATAACTATAATAAACCAAAAGGCATACTACATGAAAATTGAGAGCACGAAACTGGTAAACAGTGGTAAAACGAATCAAACAGCTTTAAGTCTTAATTGTATCGAAAAGAAGGAAAACTAACCGTCGGTATTGGAGGTGTTGCTGCAGATCGTTTTCTGATGGCGGCGCTAGAGGTGGAAAGAAAACTGTTTCAAAAGCATAAAAAGGAAAAACAAAAACGAAAGGGAGGAGAACGACCCCTTTTATACCTCGTGTGACACGCATGTATTTTGGCGGAAATATTAACTCATACCACTAGTCTTTTATTCTAGTCTTTTATCAGGTTGTTTTAAAACATATTTGATGGATGGTTAAGTGCTGCTGTGTTGCTGACTGTTGCCTTGTATTATTGTATGTATTTTTTGCAGAAATTTTCATTTTTGCACACACACACGAATATATATGGCAAATCTACACATAAATCCCCCTACTCCAAACTATACATCAACTTACTCCCCCCTCTCAATTCATTTATCACTAAACTCTCCCTTTCAAACTATTATATCACATAGCTACCTAATGGACAAATATACCCCTGTAAAACATAAATATTGCAAAATAACCAACTGAACTCATATACTGAGGACGACGAAGAACGAAAGCAGACGACGAGGAACGAAAAGCAGACGAACGAAAGCAGACGACGACGATACAGAGCAGTCGGCCGATTCTCAGCTTCGCCTCCACAACGAGCAGCGAACGAGATATTAGGGCTTCACGCATCACCTCAACGGTACGGCCGCTTCACATCTTCGTTCGACTTTAATTTTTTCGTTTTTTGTGGCATTTTGTGTTAATGTAGAGATTAGGGCTTTCATAGTTGCATTCCTTGAAAGATTTCATATCGGGCTTTGTTTAATTGTTGATTACGGCTCGAATTTGGGGTTTATGGCAAAATTAGGGTTTAATTATTTCGTTTTTCGATTTGGGAAAGTTGGTATCATTGAAATTAGGGTTTGTTAGCTTCTAATTTCACTGTTCGATGTAAAGGTACTGCATTTGTAACTGTCTTGGTACGAGTCTTGGTTGTTTTTTGGTACTATGATTGAATTGGTGCTTGCATGTGGTTTTTGGTACCATATTACATAGTTAATGGTACCGTAAGTTTATTATTTGATTCTCTCGTTGTTGTCGCGTGCAGAAATGGCACGGAAGTCGAAAAAACCCTCCGGCTCAAGAAGAAATAATTACGAGATAACATCACGGTGTCATCCCAACCTTTTTAGAGAGACGATAATTGAACTAGGGCTGAAGGAGGAGCACAGGAAAATGTTAAAGCAAACTCCATTCTATAGTTTCTTGGAGATGCCGAAGATGTCACAATCTTTTACAAGAATTGTGGCATTATTGAGGCGCTATAAAGTGGAGGATAACGGTTTTCGGTTCGGTGAGGATATAGACGTTATATTCTCACCGCATGAGTTTAGTTTGGTGATGGGGTTGCACCATTTAGGGCAACCCGTTGATCCGGATAGTAAATTTACGTCGTCAATAGTTGAACGCCATTTTGATGGGAAAAATGGCAATGATGGGAAAAATGGCAATGTAACACGAAAAAGTATAATGAAGTTGTTGAAGTCTTTAGTTGGTGAGGAGGAGAAGGAGAGTGTTGAGGATTTTGTTCGTGCTGTCATTTTTCTCTTATTTAATTGTGTACTTTTTCCGATGGGTAATTCGAAAAACCCATCTTTTGTTAATGTATACGTGGACGATCTAGAGGGTCTTGGAGAATATGCTTGGGGAGCGGCCGTGCATAATTTTCTGTTGGAGGAGATGAAAATTGCCGCTGCTTTTAAAAATGCGGGATCGAATGTGACGATCAATGGTTGCACTATTGGATTGATGGTAAGTTACTTTATTTATTTTGTTATTTCATCTTATATTTTGTGCTCTTCCTATAATTCTAATGCATGTGTTCATGTTTATTGATGTGGGTGTATGAGCATGTGCCTTCGTTGGCACGAAAGAGGCATCCATATATGTTCCCACGATGGTTCAATTGGGAATTCTGTTATGTTCCAAATGACAGTAGGATTGCGGAGACAAACTAGCTGAAATTACTAGTGTTCTTCTGATAATCCCTCGAAGAAGGGAGATGAAGTTTGTGGAACCAATTGCGCAGATGCCAATGGTATATGACACGGGTTCTCAAATAGTGCTTTCTTTTTATGTTTCTTAATAGTAAATTTAACAATATTTGTTTTTCTTTAGGTAATTGGAGGGGAACAAGATCAAGCGGATGAGATACGTTCGAAATTGAAGAATGATTTGAGAGCACGTGTTGAACAGTTGGAGGCTGCGATGCGGAAAAAAATGATGTAATTGAAAAGTTGAGAGCGAGGATTCGGGGAGCGACAGGGGAGGCTGAGGGTGACGATGAAAAGTCCAGAGGTTATCAAGGGGCTAGCGATCAAGGTGGTGGAAGTAATGATGAGATTGGTGCACCGTTTGATTTTGACGGTAGGGGTGGTGTTGGTGAGGGCTGGGATGAGGTGGCTTTGGTTGCAAAGGAGGATGAGGTGGCTGAGGTTGCAAGGGAGGATGAGGTGGCAAAGGTGGCTGAGGTTGGACAGGCTAGGGTGGTTGAGGTGGCAAAGGAGGATGAGGTGGAGGATGAGGCTGAGGTTGGACAGACTGAGGTGGTAGAGGAGGATGAGGTGGCTGATGAGGCGGCGAAGGCCCAGGCACAGGCTGATGAGACAGTGGCAAACGTCCTTGCTGATTTGATCAAAGTTGAACTCGGGCCAATGCCCGTGGCACTGTTAGTGGCATCATCGATAGCAGGATCAGTGAGAGGCCGTGAAGATAGAAAGAAGAAGCGGGATTCTGAGTTTACTATGCCAGGATCCTCCGATATTACGGCACCGAAGAAAAAAGGAAGAAGGTGAAAGCACCAACTCAAGTAGTTGAAATAGGCGAGCAAGGATCAGATGAGGAGGCCCCCGTTGACTGGTACGAGAGGTACATGGGTCGTACGGACTACGCTGGGAAAGAGAAGTTGCAAACCGAACAGAGAGATTGCATCAACACGTACATAGAGGCGAGGAAGATTGGGTACGTTTAATTTAAGTGTCAGTGTTGTTAAGTACCTTTTTAAATATGTTGCCTTTAATTAATGTGTTTTAATTCCTATTGGGCTGATGCAAGGTTAATGGTTTGGCAAAACGACATTTGTGAGGTTAATCCTGAAGCCTTCTATATGTTGCTCTTCGGTGGCTTGATATCGTCGCCCGTGATCGATGCGTTTGGCGATTGTCTCCAACGTTTCGGAGGCAATCGCCAGGACAGACCTCGTTCGCTTGTGATCCCTTCCTTCGTCCAGGTAGAGTTCTTTGCGAAGGTTATAAACATAACGAAGCCCGCGAGGGTAAACATGAACACGATCAGGGAGATTGTGGAGTCGCTTTCCGACAGCGCGGTGGCTTGGCTGGACAAGATTAATGATGTTGCCTTGGGGACCCTACACAACATCATATCCCCTATATACATGAAAAATCATTGGGCTGTGTTGATTTACAAGTTGGAGGAAAGACGGTTTTACGTACGAGATCCGCTGAAGCACAATCACATGAAGTGGGCGACTAGATCATTTGTAAGTTGTGATTTTTTGTAAATTAAACGCTTTATGTCATGTTCTTAACGAGATGTATATTGTACATGCTCGTTTTCTGATACGTTAGGATCTTAAACTATTTTTATACCCCGAAAAAGCGTATTTTTGGCCGTTATTTAATTGAATAAACTTGAATATCCTACCCTCACATGCATATTTCTTGTTTGACAAATATCGAGAATAAAGAATCAAAGTCGAGCCATCGTGAACACGTTTATGGGAATTGGGCTTAATCATCACAAGGATTTAATCGTGGGCTTTTTTTAATTTAAGTATATGGACTAACTAAAGCCCACGAGAGTTCGATTGATGCTATGAGATCAAGTCAAAGTTGCTTATAAAATCCCCTAAGAGATACGCATGCTTAAAAGGAGGAGAAAAGATCAAACATGAAGATTTGAATAAGTAACTATAAGGTCACGTGTGAGGAGCAAATTAAGGAAACAGTATATTTGGTTCAAAGGATCATGCGAGAATATCCATGGAAATTAATATCTTTGAAGTCGGTTGATTATTCTATAAAAAGGAGACTCTTGCACAGCGGAGACACAGACAGCAGCAAATAAATAATAAGAGCAGACGAAGAACTTTGCGCGGCTGAAGTTAAAAAGAGCTACGACGAAGGAGACGATCGACGCTTGCGAGGCGTTTCTTCCGTAAAGGCGAAGTTTATATTATTTCTCTATTATGTCTGAATTGAATATTTTGTGTTTTTATTTTATTAATATGCTAGCTTAGTTTCTTTTGTGATTAAGGCCATGATAGGCCAAATAATGACTACGTATTAATATTTTTCTTATCCTATTTGATCGTGTGAATCGAGTCACGTGTTCCTTGTTTGCGCTTATGCCTGATCAACATATGCATGTTTATTTGATTGGTTTATGAGACGGACAAAGTGATTATGCCGGTTAGAACGATAAACATCGAACATCACTACGTAAAACCGACCAGAGATGGAATTCGGTTTCGTATGTGTGGTTTCCGAATCCTTAAGCGTCGGAAGCATTTGAGCTCGGGGAATTTCATAGAGATTGAATACATGCATGGAAACTACAATCCTATAAACATATACGGGTTGGTTCTCCATCGCATAGGATCGATGTTATGAAGACGTAGGAATTATTTGTGCTGAACATGTGCCTTGGTCACTCGCCGTCAATTGATTTTTATCTCATCTATTTTATTTGCGTCTATTTTATTATTTGCGCTTTTATCTCGTTTAATTAAATCATCAAAACTATAAAAATTCTCTTAGTCTAAATTAGAATTAGGTTTAATATCTTAGAATTAATCAAGCTATCTTCGTGGATCGATACTCGGACTTCGTCCGTTTTACTACTTGCACGACCTAGTACACTTGCTAGTATTTGAGCGTGTCAATTTTTTGGCGCCGTTGCCGGGGATAGCTATATTATTAATTTTACGATTTATTCTGAGTTTTAGTTTAGACGTTTTATTTCTCGATTATTATTATTATTTATTATTATTATTATTATTATTTTTGTCAATTCGCTTACGCTGGTTTTTCATCTTTTGTAGATAATTCATATTAGTGCATGACACGAAGCTCGAGGAACGTACCATTGCTGTTTGACGCAGAAATTGAAGCAACGTGTCGGCGAAACAATCGAAATCGTAGACTGAGAATGGACAATCAAGAACACGAGGAAGAACAGATGGTTCCTCCACGGTCCACTTTACTAAGTCGAGCGCTCCCAGGAATTTTCGATGACAGCGACCCGATTGCCATACATCCGGGACCAAATAATCATTTCGAGATTAAACCCGTTACTATACAGATGGTGACGGGTTCAGCGCAGTTTCATGGGCTTACAAACGAGGACGCAAATTCACATATTTTAAAATCTACTCAAATTTGCAGAACTATTAAGTATCCAGGCGTCTCTACAGAAGTGATAAAACTGACATTTTTTCCCTTTCCTTTGACAGGTAAGGCTTCTGAATGGTTCTCATCTTTGCCACATGAATCTATCACTAGTTGGGAGCAACTAGTGGAGTGCTTTCTGGGCAACTATTACCCACTGTCAAGGACCAGCGAGATTAGGAGTCAGCTAGTAAACTTCAAACAAGAAGGTGGCGAATCTCTGAGCGATGCATGGAGTAGGTACAAGAGCCTTCTGCGACAATGCCCGAACCACAGCATACCCCTGAGCGTCCAGATGCAATCATTTTTCTTAGGGCTGAGCACACCAAATAAAAGGATCGTCGACGGCGGATGCACATGAATCTTTATGGAGTTAGGCGACGAGGAAGCATTCCAGGCCATCGAGCGAGTTGCAGCCTACCCAGCAAGATATAGTGAGCATGATCTGGACCGACGGAAGGCTGGAGTACATGACATAAATAGCTCGTTGGAGGCGCAATTCGAAGCCATACATAAAAGGTTAGACCAGATGCAATCCACGGACCCCGAGGCGGTGAATTACATCCACAATAGGCAAAAGAACGCGTACTCCAACACATACGACCCAAGCTGGCGAGGCCATCCGAATCTTTCATACGGAAACTCGCACTACTTAAAACCTCCAGAAGCTCAAAATCAACAGAGTGGGCCACTAACAAAACAAAAAGCCGATTGGGAGATAGCATTTGAGAAATTGGTGGGCTACCAAGGCGATCAGAGTCGTAAGATAGACGAACGATTCAACAAGATTGAAAACACAATACAAAGTTTGGCGACTACAATAGAGCATCTAACAAGTTCAATGTCCGAGCGCAAGCCAGGCACACTCCCAAGCGACACTGAAAAGAACCCTCGAGAGTACGTTAATGCCATTCAGCTGAGAAATGGGAAGAAGCTTGAATCAACCAAGGAGACCAAGGTTGAAAAAAAAGCAAAAGCGCCAGAAAACAATGATGAAAGCAACCTCACGACCACAAACACTGAGGTTCACGACGATGAAAAGGACGAGCAGGCCAAAGAGGTCGAGGACGAGCCGGATCCTCTCGCGGTGGAAAAGAAGGTCGACCCACTCCCACCAGTCAAGATTCGACCTCCATATCCCGCGGCATTACGAAGGGGAAAACCGGATAAGCACTTCCAGCGCTTTATTGATATTTTTAGGAAGTTAGAAATTAACATTCCTTTTTTGCGAAGCCCTCTTGCAGATTCCGAAGTACGCCAAATTTTTCAAGGAGTTGCTATCAAACAGGAACAAGCTAGAGCAATATGGCACGATAGCCCTTAACGAAGAATGCTCTGCGGTGCTACAAAGGAAGCTACCACCAAAGCTCAAAGATAGGGGGAGTTTTTCTATTCCTTGCTCTATAGGCTCATTATCATTTACTAATGTTCTTTGTGATTTAGGAGCGAGTATTAACTTGTTACCCTTTTCACTTGTAAAAAGACTAGGGATTGGTGAGCCAAAGCCTACATCTACGGTCCTCCAACTAGCGGATAGATCGATCACCTACCCACGAGGAGTATTGGAGGACGTATTAGTGAAAGTTGGAGAGCACTACTTCCCAGCCGATTTCGTGGTACTAGACATGTAAGAGGACACCGACATGCCTCTTATTTTAGGAAGACCGTTTCCGAATACGGCAAGAGCCCTTATTGATGTTGGTAATGGTAAGCTCATCCTACAGGTTGGGGATGAGAAAGTTATATTTGATGTTTATAAAGCAATGAAACACCCTCCAGATGATGATTCTTGTTCCTTTATTGATAGTATTGACGCATGTGCTCTGGAGTATTTTAAAACTTTCAGGAATAAGGAAAACTTGAAAGCATGCCTAATCGGAGACGAGACCGAGGAAATGGCCGATACCGTAGCAAGCTTAGAAGCGAACCCACCTCACCGGCGGTCGGCCAAGCCAAAAATAGAGCGTCTCGATCGATCATTAGCCACACAACCTCGACAATCAATAGAGGATCCTCCGATTTTAGAACTTAAACCTTTACCTAGTCACCTCAAATATGTCTACCTTGGCGCTCTTGATACTTTACCCGTGATTATTTCTTCCACTTTGACAGATCTAATGGAAGAAAAGCTACTGAGAGTGCTAAGAGAACACAAACGAGCATTCGCATGGAAGGTTGCTGACATCAAGGGAGTAAGCCCGACTGTTTGTCTGCACAAGATTTTGATGGAAGATTCTTGCAAGCCTATCGCACAACCACAGAGGAGCCTAAACCCAGCGATGCAAGAAGTGGTGAAAAAGGAGGTAATTAAGCTTTTGGACGCAGGTATTATCTACCCTATCTCTGATAGCGCATGGGTTAGTCCGACCCAAGTTGTTCCTAAAAAGGGAGGTATGACTGTTATTAAGAATGCTTCTAATGAGTTGATTCCCACGAGGACTGTTACGGGGTGGCGTGTATGCATAGATTATAGGAAAGTGAATGATGCCACCCGTAAGGATCATTTCCCCCTCCCCTTTATTGATCAAATGTTAGAAAGACTAGCTGGGCATGATTTTTACTGCTTTCTAGATGGTTACTCAGGTTATAATCAGATTTCTATTGCACTCGAGGATCAGGAAAAGACGACTTTTACTTGTCCTTATGGTACTTTTGCATATAGACGTATGCCATTCGGACTATGTAATGCACCAGCTACTTTTCAGAGATGCATGCTCGCTATTTTTCATGATATAGTTGGGAAATATTTATGGATGATTTTTCTGTATTTGGGTCTACATTTGATACATGCCTTGATAATTTAGCATCTGTTCTATCTCGATGTGAAGAGACTAACCTTGTCTTAAATTGGGAAAAGTGTCATTTTATGGTACAAGAAGGTATAGTTCTCGGGCACAAGGTATCGCACAAAGGAATTGAGGTGGATCGAGCCAAGGTTGACGCGATTGAGCAGTTGCCACCACCCACATCAGTGAAGGGAGTTCGAAGCTTCTTGGGACACGCAGGATTCTACCGACGCTTCATAAAGGATTTTTCAAAAATAGTTAAGCCATTATCTAATTTACTTGTTAAAGATGCTATTTTTAACTTCACTGATGATTGTCTGCAGGCTTTTCGAACTTTAAAGTAGAAACTCACCACAGCTCCAGTGATGGTCGCACCAGACTGGACACTCCCATTTATATTGATGTGTGATGCTAGCGATGGTGTTGTAGGTGCGGTTCTAGGACAACGCAAGGATAAGGTATTTCAGGTCATTTACTACGCTAGTAAAACTCTGGACGATGCACAGAGGAATTATTCTACTACTGAGAAAGAGTTACTAGCCGTGGTATTTGCAGTAGATAAATTCCATTCTTACCTAGTGTTGAATAAAGTAATCATCTACACTGATCATGCTGCACTTAGATACTTATTTGCTAAGAAAGATGCTAAGCCTAGGTTGATTCGGTGGATTTTACTACTTCAGGAGTATGACTTAGAGATTCGTGATAAAAAGGTGTTGAGAATGTGATAGCTGATCATTTATCTAGGTTAGATAATTCGGATGAGCAAGATAAGGAGTTACCTATTGACGAATATTTTCCTGACGAACAATTATTTGCTTTGATCGATACATCATTTCCTTGGTTCGCGGATTTTGCGAATTATGCTGCTACAGGTGAAATTCCCACAGGCTTGAGTTTTCATCAGAAGAAGAAATTTCTCTCTGATGCGAAACACTACCCGTGGGACGATCCATTCCTATACAAGATTTGCTCTGATCATGTAATCCGGCGATGTATACCCGCCGAAGAGGTGAACTCTGTTTTATCTCATTGTCATGCGGGTTTGACGTGGACACCATGGACCCACTAGGACTGTATTTAAAGTATTACAATCGGGTTTGTTTGGGCCTACTTTGTTTAAGGATGCGCATGCTTATGTTACCTCATGTGATCGTTGTCAGCGAACGGGTGCTATGTCTCGAAAGCATGAAATGCCATTGAATATCATGTTAGAAATCGAACTCTTTGATGTGTGGGGCATTGATTTTATGGGGCCTTTTCCTAGTTCATGTTCAAATAAATATATATTGGTAGCAGTAGATTATGTGTCTAAATGGGTAGAGGCAGAAGCACGTAGGACCAATGATGCACGCGTAGTCATCGATTTCTTAAGAAGCATATTTTTACTCGTTTTGGTACACCTAGGGCAATAATTAGTGATGGCGGTACCCACTTCTGTAATAAGTTATTCGCTAATTTATTGTCTATGTATGGTGTGAAGCATAAAGTATCTACCCCATACCATCCTCAGACTAGTGGACAGGTAGAGGTTTCGAATAGGGAGCTGAAGCAGATCTTGGAAAAGACGGTGAACGCCTCAAGGAAAGATTGGTCGCTGAAGCTAGATGACACACTTTGGGCGTACCGCACCGCATGTAAAACTCTTATAGGGACTTCGCCGTTTCGTCTTGTTTTTGGAAAAGCATGCCATTTACCTGTAGAATTAGAACACCGTGCATATTGGGCTATAAAAAAACTATACTTTGATTTGTCTGAAGCAGGTAAAAATAGGTTGCTCCAGTTGAACGAGATGGACGAGTTTCGTCAACAATCGTACGAGAATGCCAAGTTATATACGGAGCGAACAAAGAAGTGGCATGACAAGAAGATCATAAAAAGGGAGTTCAAAGTCGGCGATCGCGTCTTGCTATTCAACTCAAGGCTACGTCTCTTTCCAGGGAAATTAAAGAGTAAGTGGGTAGGTCCCTATATCGTACAAAAAGTATATCCATCCGGGGCCGTACAAATCCTTATCAATGGAAAGGACGAACACACAGTTAATGGGCAGCGCTTGAAACTCTACGACGATGGGGAAATTGGCAAAGCGAACTTGGTATTCCTTGAAGAACCTAGTGCTACTAATATTCCTGCTTTACGTTGTTCTGTGCCTTTCAGGTACACCTCGTCTGGAGAGAATACCAGCGAGCTGAAGGACCTCCAGAACACCAAAGCAAGCCTAGACACCAAACCACCCTCATCATCGCGACAGTCGAGCTAACGACTTTAAAACAGCGCTTCTTGGGAGGCAACCCAAGTATTATCGATGCATATAAATTATATTTAGTCCTATTATTCTAAGTGTTATTATTTTTTTCTCTAAAACTCGCTTTCACGGTGCGCCTAGTCATATTTGTTTCGCAGGCTCATAACTAGTTTGGGGGTTGCACGTTCGCGATGGTTGCTTGCTTACTGCGAATCAACAAAGTCTTCTACACCGATCGACGTAAAATTCAGGGCAGTGTCACTTCTACTCTTTCTTTGCTTTAAATTTACACATTGAGGACAATGTGCTATTTAGTTTGGGGGTGGGATGTGACACATGCTAGATTTAATATGCTTTACATATTTAGGTATCGACGTGTTTCGGTCTTTTTAGTGGGTATAACTGATGAAGGTTGCGATTTGAACGTCATCTGTGGAATCTCCTGTCAATGATGAAAAATTTTAAAATTTTACCTTGTCGGATAGGATTCGATAAATTGAGTGTGATAATCTCACATGTTGTATTGTCGTGATATTAGCATGATTATTTGGCTACATTGACTGCTTTACGAGAGTATTACGTATCATGAAGCACAAATCCAGTTATATATGTGAGTTCTTGATCCTTCAGAAAAATTCAGAGCAACTCATTATGCTCGGTGTTTATTCTTGTGTGACACGCATGGACTGAATATTTTCGAACTTGCTCTGTTATGCATGTCAATGGTTACTATGTGGGTTTTTATGTGGGAAAATGAGAAGGGCACTAGGATTGAGTCATTGGCCTAAATATTTCCCTACCTTACGTATTTACCACTTAGTCAGCCCCTTTGAGCCTTATTTGACTTATTTGTTGACTTGGAGCCCAGATATTTAGCCGATTACCTCAAATTTAGCCTATACGACCCCTAATCAACGTGTTAGTTTATCGATATCGTTAATAGCGACTTGTTGGTTGAGAATGAGCTCATCGTCGATGCATGTTAGTTATGAACTCGTCCTATGATATAGATCTCTCGTCGTAATATTGCAGCGGACTAGAAACATCTCCCTTAGATAAGACGCACAAGAAAAAAGATAGGAGGGGCTGGTTCGAAAAAAAAGAAGAAAAAAAAAAGAAAAAAAAAAGAGAAGAAGAAAAAAAAGAGCGAGAAGAGCTAAAAAATGAGAAAGGACGAGTCGAGTGAAAAATAAGCACGGCGTTAGAAGAGCGAAATAAGTGGTGAGAAGAGCGATTCGATGATTAACACGTTTGATACTTTTAGCTCACTTTCCCATATGACGCACCTTTCGAAACCCCAAGCCCCATTACAACCCTTTACGAAAGACCCTCTGATTCGTGCATGACTTCTACTATGTGACTATGACATGATATATTTGCAAGCATAGTGTAAATTCTTTTCATGTCGTGAATTGAGCGTTTTTATACAGATCCCTTTGAAAACACCCCGAGCGACTTGAGCGATCATTGTGAGAGTTGTGGATTGATGCGTGGTATAATTCTAGAAATGTCTATCATGCTATGATAAGATTGCGACTTATTACCACATGCCTCGTGTTTTGACTAGATCGTTCATTTGTTGATGATTATCCCGACTTTATATGCTATTACGTTTTCTGAGGTGAAACAGGAGAATTTCATTGATAGATGTTTTATAATCCTAACTTAATTTAGTTTTATTCTGCTTTTACGATCGAGGACTATCGAAGCTAGTTTGGGGGTTGTTGATACGTTAGGATTTTAAACTATTTTTATACCCCGAAAATGCGTACTTTTGGCCGTTATTTAATTGAGTTAACTTGAATATCCTACCCTTACATGCATATTTCTTGTTTGACAGATATCGAGAAAAAAGAATCAAAGTCAAGCCATCGTGAACACGTTTATGGGAATTGGGCTTAATCATCACAAGGATTTAATTGTGGGCTTTTTTAATTTAAGTATATGAACTAACTAAAGCCCACAAGAGTTCGATTGATGCTATGAGATCAAGTCAAAGTTGCTTATAAAATCCCCTAAGAGATACGCATGCTTAAAAGGAGGAGAAAAGATCAAACATGAAGATTTGAATGAGTAACTATAAGGTCACGTGTGAGGAGCAAATTAAGGGAACAGTATATTTGGTTCAAAGGATCATGCGAGAATATCCATGGAAATTAATATCTTTGAAGTCGGTTGATTATTCTATAAAAAGGAGACTCTTGCACAGCGGAGACACGGACAACAGCAAATAAATAATAAGAGCAGACGAAGAACTTTGCGCGGCTGAAGTTAAAAAGAGCTACGACGAAGGAGACGATCGACGCTTGCGAGGCGTTTCTTCCGTAAAGGCGAAGTTTATATTATTTCTCTATTATGTCTGAATTGAATATTTTGTGTTTTTATTTTATTAATATGCTAGCTTAGTTTCTTTTGTGATTAAGGCCATGATAGGCCGAATAATGACTACGTATTAATATTTTTCTTATCCTATTTGATCGTGTGAATCGAGTCACGTGTTCCTTGTTTGCGCTTAATACTTGTGTATGCCTGATCAACATATGCATGTTTATTTGATTGGTTTATGAGACGGACAAAGTGATTATGCCGGTTAGAACGATAAACATCGAACATCACTACGTAAAACCGACCAGAGATGGAATTCGGTTTCGTATGTGTGGTTTCCGAATCCTTAAGCGTCGAAAGCGTTTGAGCTCGGGGAATTTCATAGAGATTGAATGCATGCATGGAAACTACAATCCTATAGACATATACGGGTTGGTTCTCCATCGCATAGGATCGCTATTGCGGGACAAACGAGTAGCGATTATCTTAGGAAATTTTACCTTGACTGAGATTCATGATGGTTAGATAGGATAGATGTTATGAAGACGTAGGAATTATTTGTGCTGAACATGTGCCTTGGTCACTCGCCGTCAATTGATTTTTATCTCATCTATTTTATTTGCGTCTATTTTATTATTTGCGCTTTTATCTCGTTTAATTAAATCATCAAAACTGTAAAAATTCTCTTAGTCTAAATTAGAATTAGGTTTAATATCTTAGAATTAATCAAGCTATCTTCGTGGATCGATACTCGGACTTCGTCCGTTTTACTACTTGCACGACCTAGTATACTTGCTAGTATTTGAGCGTGTCATTTTCTGTCGACCTACTGGACATATAAGTGGGACTATAAGGCAAAGTCAATCATGTCAGACTTTGAGTCCACGAGGGAGCAGAATCCGGAGGGCGTGGATTGCGACGTGCATACTGCAATGTCCATGGATCGATACATCGTTGGACCTGTGGCTCGTGGGAGGTATCTTGACGAAGTTGACGTCGAATTGTATTGTGGCTTCATGGCTGCCACAATACTTAAGGACGATCTTAGTTGCATGCTCCACTTGTATGAGTGATGTTTATCTGTGTTTTGAGACTCAGACGCTGTTGGTCCTCTTAGTTTGTGAGTTGTTTATGTTTTTGGCATCCTTAGGATTTTGTAGTACCTGAAAAAACACCTATATAGTACCAATATTGCTAGACTGTGGTACTAAGTTTTCTCTATTGTAGTACGATATACATGTTGTTTGTGGTATCTTTACGTATCGTGCGGGCGGGTTTGAAATACTCCAGCTCTATTTTGTGGTACCAATGTTAAGACATTTGTAGTATCTACATACAGACATTTGCAGTACCACATTATATGCTTTTGTTGTACCACCGGTTAGTAAGTTGCAGTACCTTCGTCGTACCCTTCGTTTGGTTGTCGAAACACGCAGAATCTTGAGCATTACGGATTTAGAGCTTACATGACACCAAGTTCGATACCAAATGATGAAAGTATGCTTAACTATGGTAATGTACTCACGGACCAAAAAATTACCCGAACGACGTCGAAATACGTCAACTCCAATTTGTAGTACCTAGACAAACACGTTTGAGGTACCTCAACTTGGACAATTGCAGTACCATTTAATATGTCCCCGTAGTACCATATCTAGGTCGTTTGTAGTACCTTTCCCGTGCCGTGCGAGCGACTTCGAAGTACGCCAAATCTAATTTGTGGTACCAATACGTAGACAATTGCAGTACCTACTCGTGGACAGCTGCGGTACCATATCTTACATTTTGTGTACCATATTTAGGTCTTGTGTAGTACCTTTTCAGGGCCCCCTCGTTCGATTGTCGAAAACACGTAGAATCTCGAGCATTAAGGATTTAGAGCTTACATAATACGGCAAATTTCTTATACTAAATATATGGTAACGTTAACTCTTGACTATGTGGTAAGATATTGTTACTAGCAATATTTGAGTGGAAAGAAAGTTGACATTTCAATGTAACTATCCTTGAGTCTTATCTTCAGCACACCAAGTTCGACACCAAATGATGAAATTAGTATGCTTAACTATGGTAACGTACTCACGGACCAAAAAATAACCCGAACGACGTCGAAATACGCCAACTCCAATTTGTAGTACCTAGACAAACACGTTTGAGGTACCTCAACATGGACAATTGCAGTACCATTTAATATGTCCCCGTGGTACCATAACTAGGTCGTTTGTAGTACATTTTTCGTGCCGTGCGAGCGACTTCAAAGTACGCCAAATCTAATTTGTGGTACCAATACGTAGACAATTGCAGTACCTACTCGTGGACAGCTGCGGTACCATACCTTACGTTTTGTAGTACCATATTTAGGTCTTCTGTAGTACCTTTTCAGGGCCCCCTCGTTCGATTGTCGAAAACACGTAGAATCTTGAGGTACCAACACATAGACGTTTGTGGTACCTAGACGTGGAAAATTGCAGTACCGTATTATATGCTCGCGCGGTACCATGACCAGGTCTTTGGTAGTACCTTTTCCGTGCCGTGCGAGCGGCTTCGAAGTACGTCAAATCTTAATTATGGTACCAAGACGTAGAAATTTGTAGTACCTTCTCGTGGACTGTTGCGGTACCAGAATTTATGTGTCTGTAGTACCATATTTCTGTCTTTTCTAGTATCTTTTCAGTGCCCTCGTTCGTGTCGAAAACACGTAGAATCTTGAGGTACAACACATAGACATTTGTGGTACCTAGTTCTGGAATGTCGCGGTACCATAGTGTATGCATTCGTGGTACCGTAATTAGGTCGTTTGTAGTATTTTTTCCGTGCCGTCCGAGCGGCTTAGAAATATGCCAAATCTAATTGGTGGTACCAATAGGTAGCCATTTGTAGTACCTAGTTTGGGACGGTTGCAGTACCATACTGTATGCTCTCGTCGTACCATTATAAGTTCGTTTGTAGAACCTTTTCTGAAACATGCTCTGTAACTTGTGGTACCAATTTAAAGACATCTGTACTACCTACATGTGTACTTTTGTATTTCCATAATGTTCGTTATTGTAGTACCACATGTAGGTTGTTTGTAGTATCTTACAGTACTTGTAGACGTTTGTGGCATATAACAAAAAATTAAACATATGGCAACGTATCGACTAAGAATGTGTCATAACGTATCGGCAACAAATCGACAAAAGAATGTGCCGCAACCAATACAAAAGAATGTGCCATAACCTATCGGCAACATATCGACAAAAGAATGTGTCATAACCAAATCGACAAAAGAATATGCCATAACCACAAAAAGATGACATAACGACCATATGGACAAAACGACAAACAACAAAATACATGCAAAATACGGGCAAGTAAGTTATGTATGTACGGCTTCTTTACACGTACGACGATTATGCCCATATTTTCCACATATTTTGCACTTGTTTCTATTTCTATCAACTTGTGAAGGGTACCTCCGCATCTTTCGGCGACCGGGCATAACACGGATGTCTAGATCACGAATATATTCTCTATCAACGGCTTGAGCATCCATCTCATTCGTTGGAATAGGGTTGATGACAGCGCGATATGCATCCCTGTACTTCTGAGATCGGAAATATGGATCACAATAGTCATAAACAGACAGCCTCATCGAACATATACACGCCACCGCATGCTTACATGGTATCCCATAAACATCTTGATCGACACGTGGTGTGTGAATGAAAAGTGCGACAAGTAATAATTAAAACGAATACCTAATTACTATCACCGACGTGCGATAGGCAGTGGACCTATCGTTTGTAGTGCAGTAAAGTGAGTAAACGAGTATCGAACACAAGGAATAAATCAAGTACTAGTAGTGACCTATCGACTCGATATTTAGCCTAATAAAATACGCAGATTGTTTTATGACTTAACCTAACAGATTATATCTAACTCAACTAGAGATTCAAAGACGCTTAAAACTGATACGAAGCTTCAGATAATAAAATGTGCTCGGGATTCGAATCCCACTAGGTGTTATCGGCTAAGACACTAAAATCGTTCCTACGTGATTTTGACTAGATCGCAGTAATTTTCCTACCCGCTCGCGAGTTTGCTGTCGCCCTAAACGCTCGCGGGGATCTAAAATTCAGTAATTACTAACGGCGAGGATCGAGTATTTGTTTAGCTGTCGCCCTAAACGTTTTTCCATACGATTACTTTAACACATAGACATATTATAGTAACGAAACAAATTCATAGAACGATAAATAGTCAAACACATAGTCACGATAATCATAAGTCTTAACTACGAAACATCCTAGCGTTCATCTAATCCCAAACGCAAAGGGGAATTAGCTACGCATAATCGACGGGAAAACAACGAAAGAAATAAGGAATAAAGGCGAAGAATTCATATTCTTGATATACGGATGATCTGCGATGGAAGCGTTGATGATTCTTCGTTCTTCGGTAAATTGGGCGCGATTTCTTCGATGATCCGTCTCTTGCGTTCCGGGACGCGATTCTGCGTTCTTTTGTGCTAATTTCCGTCTCTAGAGGGATTAGGGTTTATCTCTGGTAAGTCTTTTCCTTTCTGGGTCGAATTTGGGCTTTTCATAGTGAAATTTGACACTGTCACGGCCTAGGACAAGATAGGTCACGGCCGTGACACTCTCTGGGCAAAAATTGAGCTCATTTCCGCTCGTCACGGTCTGGTGCAGTAGCGTCACGGCCGTGACCCTCTCAACAGCTTTGCGGCAGTTTCGTATTTCTCTCGGATGGAGGGGTAAACAATGTCCGATTGACCTGAAATTTTAACCATAGATAGAAGACTTGCCAATCTTCATTATAACCAAAGGGATTCTCAATCGGAGGTCTAGATTGAGAGATATGAATTTTCTAATGTTGCTGCTGCTATGGGTCACGACCTGGTGCAATAAGTGTCACGGCCGTGACCATCTTCATTCCAACTCTCTGCTCAACGCCACGGCCTAGTGCACCATGTGTCACGGCCGTGACCTTCACCAGTTTTCATCGTCTTCGCGCCGTTT
The DNA here is from genome assembly GCA_027422505.1 of Craterostigma plantagineum. Classification (NCBI taxonomy): domain Eukaryota; kingdom Viridiplantae; phylum Streptophyta; class Magnoliopsida; order Lamiales; family Linderniaceae; genus Craterostigma; species Craterostigma plantagineum. The sequence continues at coordinate 23,564,646 of JAPQWV010000003.1, read as the reverse complement.
CGCCTCGTTTTTGCTCCTTTTCGCCCGAAACTCGTCCTAGAGCCTTACAATATCAAAATAAGTAGAAATAGGGTTAATAAGTGCATAAAATGACTTCGAAAACTCTATTATGAGCCAATTAACTACTACGATAAACGTCCTACAATACGTTTATCACATCTCATTCTTTGCACGAGCAAGAGCTTTGTTGTATATCCACGGAGAATGAGCCATCTTGAGCAACAACCTCAAATGTAGCGACGCTAGACTTACTCACTTTCAATGTACGACTACTCTCTATATTGGCCACGAGTTTCTTCTCTTGTTTCGGGCAAAGATCATCGGAAAGGGTCAATCCCTTTTCACGCCTTCATACATCTGCGTCATTATCTTCACACGAATGTTGTCAATCATTCCCTTCACCGGCAACGACCGTGCATCTTTCACCCAACTATTCCAACACTCGGCTAGATTGTTATTAATAACACCCCACCTCTTCCCATCAAACAATGAATTCGCCCAACAATTTGGTTGAGAATTTCTAATAAATTGCTGTGCCAAGGGCATAACCTGGATAATGTTGGTGATGTGTTCGGAAAACTTGCTAGCCGTCGTGGTGTATGCTGCTTTTTTGAAAACACTACACCAGTGCTTCTTGTTGAGCAATGGATAATGCCTCAACACCTAAAAACGGATACAAACAAGTCATGAGTGACAATCCTGTAGTACCAAAAGATACAGTATGACAGTACCTATGTTGGTATCTGCATAGTACCTATATTTGTTATTTTGCAGTACCCTCTAACTAAACAGCCGTTATAGTAAATTAACAGCCTTTATAATTACCTCTTTTCTGAAGTTGTCAACTAATGACGCAAACAATATGCATGTCGGGATCCCGGGAATACCAACGAAACAGCACTTATAATACTTGGGTGCCTATCTGAAAAAAAAAATGAGTTCTCTCGCCATCGTCGGGTAGTGATCGAACATGCTCCTCAACTTTACAGGAAACCATTCCCAATTTTTATCGTTCTCAACGCTTACAACGCCATACGCTATCGTGAAGAAATCATCGTTGGCATCCTTTGCCACGGCTCTAACCAAGACACCATTAAACTTTGTCTTGATGTGAGTACCATCTACAAATATGAGTGGCCGACATCCTTGCACAAAACCAACCAGACATGCACGGAAGCAAATAAATAGCCTCCGAAACTTATTGTCGTTAGGGTATAAATCATACTCCGCCACACTGCCGGGATTTGTTTCCCTAACCGCGCTACAATACCACCGCAATTGGTCAAACGTGCCATTCTCTAAACCATAAAGATCACGGATAGCAGCTTCTTTGCCTCTATAAGCCTTTTGGTAACCCACTTCTACGCCATAGTCCCCCAAAATATCTTTGACAATGGTATTTGGACGATAAGATGGCTCGTCCCGTAACTTATCCTTCATTATGTTTCCAATCCAAGGGGAGTCGGCTCGAGGATGATCACGACTCTTAATACTATCTTCTCCGCAAGTGTGCCGCAAATTGCATCTTCGAATTCCAAATTATCTATCCCTTTTATGAAGTGATGCATCTTACTCCTAGTTGTGTAGCTATTTTTGTATCACGTCAGTGTACGTGTCTGTAATCACTCCACATAATAAAGAAGTTCTACCCTCCGTCCCGTAGACGTAGGTCATTCTGACCGAACCACGTAAATCTCGTGTTCACTGTCCAAATTTATTTTCGTCTCTTTTATTTATTATCGTCATTTTCCGGCAAATAATTATCGGGGATTTATTTTTTAGCCACCATGACGATAACAAAAATGTCAATTGAAAAGTTCGACAGAAATGTCAACTTTGCAATGTGGAGTCTCAAGATGGAGGCCATACTCATTCAAGACGGTTGTGAGGTGGCGCTTGAAGGCGCAAAGAATAAACCAACCGAAATGAAGGACGATCAATTTAATGAATTGGACAAGAAAGCCAGATCAGCTATTATCTTAAATCTCTCTTACGAGGTCTTACAGGAAGTTGCCACGGAGACGACGGCCATGGGTATGTGGGATGCGTTAAAAGCTATCTACATGAAGAAGACTAAGGAGAATCGGCTTTATTTAAAGCTGAAGCTATACAGTATGAAAATGACGGAAGGTACTTCTATACTCTCGCATCTCGATAAATTCGATTCTATCATTATCGATTTGGAGAACGTAGAAGTTAAAGTGACGGATGAAGATCAGACCATAATATTGTTGTGTTCCCTTCCCTCGTCTTTAAAACATTTCCGTGACACGATTATATACGGAAAAGACACAATATCATATTCTAGTGTCAAATCCGCATTACAATCGAAAGAACGGATAGACAGGAATTACGGGAGAAACAAGTGGTAGCCAGACAGAAGGCCTGTTTGCACGGGGAAGACCAGAGCGTAGAGACGCTGAAAGTAGCAGATCTAAAGAAAGGTCGAAATCCAGGTACAGAAATAAAATCTGTAATTTTTGCAAGAAAAGGGGTCACATTAAAGCTGATTGTTATAAATTAAAAAATAAGGAGAAAAATAATCAGCAATATAATAAACCTGCCGAAGCTAGTTTAGTTGCTGATGAGAGCGATTGAACTATTTTTGTAGCAACTGCAAATATTGTTAGGTCTGATAATGAGTGGATCTTAGATTCGGGTTGTTCTTACCACATAAGTCGGAGTCGGGATTGTTTTTCCACATATAAAAATTTTGATGGTGGATATGTCTTAATGGGAAATGATGCTCAGTGTAAAGTGTTGGTAAAGGCACAGTCAGGATCAAGATGTTCGACGGAATCATCCGAACGCTCACAGAAGTCAGACATGTTCCAGATATGAAGAGAAATCTTGTCTTTTTAGGCACACTTGAATCTCAAGGGTGCAGGTTCTCAGGTGAATGCGGAGTTTTGAAAATTGCCAGAGGTGCCCTTGTCATGATGAAAGCTTGCAGGTATGAAAATTTATATACTTTGCAGGGAACTACAGTTACAGGTTCCGCTGCAGTTTCGACATTCCCGGAGGTTGATACCAAGCGATTATGGCATATGCGACTTGGACACATGGGAGAAAAAGGCTTGACGATTTTAAGCAAGCGGAGCCTACTTTGCGATCAAAGTACTGGTAAGATGGACTTATGTGAACATTGTATTTTTGGGAAGCAGAAATGAGTCGGCTTCAATTCGCCAGCAGTCCACAAGACGAAAGGTACTTTGGACTATATTCTTTCTGATGTATGGGGTCCTTCTCGTGTTCCGTCCAAAGGTGGTGCAAGATACATGTTGACTTTCATTGATGATTTTTCAAGGAAAGTCTGGGTCTATTTTCTTAAACAGAAAAGTCATGTTTTTCTAACATTTAAACAATGGAAAGCTTTGATTGAAAAGCAGACAAGAAAGCAGATCAAGCGGTTGCGGACAGATAATGGCTTAGAATTTTGTGCAAGCGAGTTCAACGAATTCTGCAAAAACGAAGGAATTGCTCGACATCACACCGTTCGAATGACGCCTCACCAAAATGGTGTTGCCGAGCGCATGAACCGGACGCTTTAGAGAGAGCTCGATGTATGATCTCTAACGCTAGGTTGACAAATGATTTTTGGGCTGAAGCTATAGCCCCAGCATGCTATATTGTCAACCGCTCACCGTGTTCACCGATCAAGACTCCTGAGGAAGTATGATCAGTGTACAAAACGAGGTGGAGCTCGAGATCAACGAAGGTTTTTCAGATGACCCGGCTACGAGTTCAACAGATCAAGAGGATGAGCCAGATCCTGATTCAGATCCTGTTAAAGATGAAAGCACCGTGCAGGAATATTCTATAGCCAGAGATAGGGAGAGACGGGAGATCCGACTACCACAGCGGTACGTGAATTTAGTTTCGTACGCTTTATCAGTGGCGCAAGAAACAGGTGGAGGCGGCGAACATTCTAATAAGTGGCTGATAGCGATGAATGAAGAAATGGAGTCTCTGCACAAGAATGGTACTTGGATTCTTGTGCCGCCGCCGAAGAAAAAGAAAATAGTCGTATATAAGTGGGTCTTCAAGAAGAAAGAAAGTTTATCTGGTTCTGACGATGCAAGGTATAAGGCACGATTAGTCGCAAAAGGCTATAGTCAGGTACAAGGTGTTGATTTTAATGATGTATTCTCACCTGTCGTTAGACATAGCTCTATTCGTGTATTACTTGCATTCGTTGCCATGTATGATTTGGAGTTAGAACAGCTTGACGTCAAGACAGCGTTCTTACATGGAGATTTAGATGAACGGATTTATATGAAGCAACCTGAGGGCTTCATAGTTGAAGGCAAGGAAGACCAAGTTTGTCTACTGAAGAAATCCTTATACGGATTAAAGCAGTCTCCAAGACAGTGGTATAAACGGTTTGATTCTTTCATGTTGTGTCATGATTTCTCCAAGAGCAAGTATGATAGTTGTGTTTACTTCCGGAAGTTAAATGACAGTTCGTTCATTTATCTATTGTTATATGTTGATGACATGCTCATTGCGGCTCAGAGTCTTGCAGAAATTCACCAGTTGAAGGCCTTGTTGAACGGTGAATTTGAGATGAAAGATTTGGGAGCAGCTAAGAAGATTCTTGGTATGGAGATTAGACGTGATAGAGGAGCTGCTAAGTTATACCTGATCCAGGAAAGTTATCTCAAGAAAGTTTTGGAGAGATTTGGCATAAGCGATGCCAAACCAGTCAGCACTCCTCTTGCTAGTCATTTTAGGCTACACGCTGCTCAGGCACCATCATCAGATGAGGAAGAAGCTTATATGAGACGAGTTCCTTACTCTAGTTCAGTCGGCAGCAGATGCAATGGCTCTTCAAGTTTCCAAGTTCAAGCATTGCTTGGACTTGTATGGTGTTTCAGAAATGGTGAACTAGCCCGTCAGGGGCTAAGGTCGGAGGAAGATAAAGGTATTCTAAATTAAGGTGGAGTAATTACGGAACCAAAGGTCAAGGTGGAGATTTGTTGATGTGTTTGCTTTTGGAAATAACAAAATGCATGTGGCCTTGAATTGTCAGAGAAAGCAGAAAAATAATTAAAAGAAGAAAATTTGTTGCGGCTGCAGTATTCAAACATCACGTGGGATCTTATTATTCGGCGCCGAAGCAAGTCCAAGGACGTACATGGGTTGAAAATCAAATTCAACGGTATTGTTTTTCCTTCTTTTCACATCAAACAACGAGGGGGATGAAATGCCTATAAATAGGCTCAATCGCAGAAGTAATAAACTGCCTCAAGCCATAGAACCACAGGCCACAGACACCACCACAACATCTCCAGCGAGGGTTTATTCCTCGGTCACCTCTTCTCCAATATTTCTTCGTAGCTTACTCCTAGTTGTGTAGCTATTTCCACGTCAGTGTACATGTCTGTAATCACCCCACATAATAAAGAAGTTCTACCCTCCGGCCCGTGGACGTAGGTCATTCTGACCGAACCACGTAAATCTCGTGTTCACTGTCCAAATTTATTTTCGTCACTTTTTTTTATTATCGTCATTTTTGGGCAAATAATTATCGGGGATTTCCGCATATCCTAACAAAGACCATACTTGTCTTGAACCTAGGATTCTGTTTTTTTGGAAGCATACAAGTGGTCATTGGTATGGTGATCGCCGTTGTAGGAATGATGTGGTATGGTAATGCTTCGTCAAAACCAGGTGGTCAAGAACGACGCAGTCATTCAATTCCAGAAGCAGTCAGCAGAAACATGGATCTGAATCCTCTGATGTTGATGATAAAGTGTAATCATTGGAAGCAAAAAGAGATGCATCATACCGAATTCTGATTTATGATTTGATACAAATGATTTTCCGGGTGACTTAACTGAATCAATTATTAGAATGTCATCCTCATATGTTTTTCTCTTTTTCATTGTGTTTGTAATTCTTATATTTACGTCTTTGACGTATAAATGGCGAAAAGATTTCGGATCATTATCTCAAATTATAGTAACATTAGTTTTTGTTATCGAACCCTTTTATCAGGCAAACTTATAAAAATTGGTCACTGAGTATACCATTTTTTTATTTTGGGTCACTGTGTTTGCCAGTTACAAAACTAAATCACTAAGTATGTATATAGTAACAAAACTAGGTCACTAAGTATGTATATAGTTACAAATTTGGTTCACTAAGTATGTATATAATAAGAAAAAAGAGGTCAGTGACCCAATTTTGTTACTATATACATACTTAGTGACCTAGTTTTGTAACTGGTAAACAGAGTAACCCAAAATCGAAAATTACATACTTAGTGACCCATTTTTATAATTTTCCCCTTTTATTAATAGTGAGAAAGAAACTACCCCAAGTATATTTGATTTTGAGCATTAGACCATCTCCAACCGATAAACGCATTCTCAACTCAAACGCATTCTCAAACTCAAAATGCAGCAATTCTTCTCCAACCGATTAACTCATTCTCAAACTCAATAGACTATTTTGTAATATTCACTTCTACACCAATTTTTTCGAATTTCAATACTACCCACATTTTACAACTTTACAAATTATACTACAAAATATTATGAACCAAATATGTCCGCGATGTTAACCACAGAGACCGTAATCGACAGAACAAAAACAGAATCGAAGCACATAATAATCATCGAATTAATTAATTCTACTAACTCTAATGACTACGAACACCAACCTCTCACAAGCTAGATTTGCTTAGTCTTGAGAAGAAGAAAACAACAATCAAAATAATTTATGATTATAGCAAGAATCCCTTAAAAATTTCTGACAGCTTTTTCTTTATCAGACTTTTGTCACCATTTTCTGCCTCAAATTGTCACTGTCATTCTTTCAGCTTTTTCCTGACATAAAGTAAAAAGTCAGGACTTCATTGCAAATTAAAAAAGGGTTAATTACGCGTCAGGCCCTAGTAATATTTTTAGCTAGTGTTCAGGCCCCAATCAAATTTCATTTAGTATGAAGGACCTGCTTTTCAAAATTCATAGAGAAAAATACCCAAACTATGCGATATGACATATTTACCCCTAACAGATGCGAAATTTACAAACTTTTGCCATCGTCTTCTCCAACGAGCAAGCTAATCTTCAAGCTCGATTTACACCTACAATCTCGACATTCGTGAGCAGATGAGGTCCGACCCTGACCCGTCGTCGTAGTAGAGCTCGAAGGAGGCCACAGGCGAGGCGACAGGCTGCCGGAGCTTAACTTAATTTTTTTGTTTTCCAAAGCACTTGGCGACGTATGACACATCGCTTCTAGTAAATAACAAATCGTCACACAAAAATACCACATCCTACACTAGAAATAACGATCCATATATTGTTAATAACACAGTCTATATACAACCTATAGATCGGGAGAAAAAGAACGAAATCACAAAACGACACTAAAAACAGATGAAAACTGCATAAATCACGTCGTTATTGACTCAATAAGGTAAAATAGACCTCAATTTCTCATGGGTACCTTGAATTTATACCGATTAGTTGCAAGAAATGGATATTATATTTTCCCTAAATCGTGTAAAAAAAAGAAATACTTATAACATAAAAAATAACAAACATCTTACGGCTAATAACAAATGTTGACTTAGAAGTAACACATCGCTGAAAGGTAATAACGCATTGTCTGTTGTAAATAACACATTCTATATACAACCAATGGATCGGGAGAAAAAGAACGAAATCACAAACGACACCAAAAAACAGATGAAAACTGCATAAATCACGTCGTTATTGACTCAATAAGGTAAAATAGACCTCAATTTCCCATGGGTACCTCGAATTTATACCGATTAGTTGCAAGGAATGGATATTATATTTTCCCTAAATCGTGTAAAAAAATACTTATAACATAGCAAAAAATAACAAATGTCTTATGGTTAATAACACATTTTGACTTAGAAGTAACACGTCTCTGAAAGGTAATAACAAATTGTTCATCGTAAATAACACAGTCTGTATACAAGTAATTGATCGAATGGAATAAAACAAAAATCACAAACGACACTAAAAAACAAGATGAAAACTTCATAAATCACGCCGTCATTGACTCAATAAGGTCAAATAGACCTCAATTTCTCATGGGTACCTCGAATTTATATCGATTAGTTGAAAGAAACGGATATTATATTTTCCCTAAATCGTGTAAAAAGAAATACTTACAACATAACCAAAAATAACAAATGTCTTATGGTTAATAACAAAAGTTGACTTAAAACTAACAGGTTGCTGAAAGATAATAACGCCTTCTTTGTCGTAAATAACACATTTTGTATACAAATAATGGATCGAAATGGATAAAACGAAAATCACAAAGGACACTAAAAAACAGATGAAAACTGCATAAATCTCAGCGTTTGTGACTGAATAAAGCTTTTCCGTCCTCAATTTCAGATGGGTCTTACTAATAAAGACGAATTTTTTTTGTATCGAATGAATTCGTGCTTCCACCCCCAATTCAAAAATTTCGTTCAGAAACCAATTCAATATCGACTTCAACGGCCGAACAAGGTAAAAGGGATTGAATAAGATAAAACTGAATCAAACGAGTCTTAATATCAAAAGAAAAAAGTAACTCGATAACCATGAAATTGAGAAAATTTAACTTTCTCTAAGACTAAAACGTTTTTTAAGTGAGTAACAGTTTACCCAACAAATATAACACATATACATGTAAAAAAAACACTTCATTGAGAATATTCTAGAAGGTTCTGGACCGTCAGAGAATTTAACAGAATTGTCAGAGCATATTTACAGGACTTTCTCAAATTGTACCACATTAATTGGAAATAATAATACATGTTAGGTTAAAAAAAACAACTCGAACTCAATTAATAACACACTGATCAGTACTGATACCTTATAAATGTTATTTAATACCACGTCAATAATTCGATTAATTCGTACGAAAATATACTTTTATTTTGGATGTTTAATATGGATGTTCATGTAAATATATAATTTGATGAAGTTTAATCACCACATTTCTTTAAAATACACATTACGCGAAATTTGATGTCAATAGAAGAATGTTGATCTCAATAGATATATAAACATGTAGTCCTCCATTGCAAAACATAGACTATCACCTCTTTCAATGGAACATAACATTACAAATTGCACCACAAACATGTTCAAACGTCAACATTAAGTACTAATAACATTTATAGACCACAAATACAAAATATTAAGCTCAAAACCCTAAATCCGAGCCCCGAAACCCTAAACCCTAAATCCCGAACCCCAAAATTTTTTTAAGGTTGTACAAATACCTGCACAAGTCGTGGATCATTCTCCCAAAATTTCATGTCGTAAACCCTTAATCTTAACCTCGAACCCGCAAGTCCTAAACCCCAAAACTATCGTCAATTTCATATGAATGTTGATAAGTTTCACAAAAATAACAAATGTCTTCAGGGTAATAACAAATGTTGACTAAAAAATAATACATCGCTGAAAGTTAATAACGCATTGTCTGTTGTAAATAACACATTTTGTATACAACCAATGGATCGGGAAAAAAAGAACGAAAATCACAAACAACACTAAAAAACAGATGAAATTGCATAAATCACGTCGTTATTGACTCAATAAGATAAAATAGACCTCAATTTCTTATGGGTACCTCGAATTTATACCGATTAGTTGCAAGAAACGTATATTATATTTTCCCTAAATCGTGTAAAAAAGAAATACTTATAACATAACAAAAAATAACAAATGTCTTACGGTTAATAACAAATTTTGACTTAGAAGTAACACGTCACTGAAAGGTAATAACAAATTGTCCGTCGTAAATAACACAGTTTGTATACAAGTAACGGATCGAAAGGAATAAAACGAAAATCACAAACGACACTAAAAAACAAGATGAAAAGTGCATTAATCACGTCGTCATTGACTCAATAAGGTCAAATAGACCTCAATTTCTCATGGGTACCTCGAATTTATACGGATTAGTTGCAAGAAACGTATATTATATTTTCCCTAAATCGTGTAAAAAGAAATACTTATAACATAGCAAAAAATAACGAATTTATCATGTTTAATAACTGGTGCTGACTAATAGGTAACATTTAGCTGAAATTTAATAACTCTCTATCTGTCTTAAATAACACAATCTGCATTGAAGCAATGCAACGCGAGGAAAATAGCGAAAATCACATCCGACGCTGAAAAACAGATGAAAACTGCATAAATATCTGTGTTATTGACTCAATTAGGTAAAATAAACCTAGATTTCTCATGGGTACCTCGAATTTATACCGATTACTTGCAATTTATGTCGAAATCTAAATGCGATTTGCCATTAGGTTCTCGAATTTGCACCCTAATTAGACAAGCATATTCGACCTCGTGCGTCGTCAATATCATAATGACACGTCGAATCGGTTGCATGGGGCAGTCGAATTTGTTTGGCTCGATTCAGTGTAAGAAAAATGACTTCGATCGTTAAATGAAAAAAATTCTGTCGAGAACATTTTGCAGTAGAGAAGTAACATAAGATTATGGAATAATAACGTATTTGTCTTCCGAAGTAACAAAATGCGGTAGCTGTGTGACATATAATGAAGTAAAAATAACGATTCATATAAGAGCAAAAGAACATGTCGCGAGATCTGCTGGAAAATAAAGCCAAGGGTATTTTCGTCAAACTCTACTTTTGGGTCCTTTACTCGATTTTTACAAAAAGTAGGTCTCTTAAACTTAATCAATTTCTGACAGGGTCTGACGGGTAATTGCAAACTTTAGGGGGGCCTGAACAGAAATCTTCCCATTAAAAAACTGCATCGCATAATAACTGATATAAACGCAAATATGCGTTTTTTAGAGAGAATTAGAAATTTCATTTTGAGTTTGGTTTTTGGTTGGACTAAATTTATGAAATTTTTTTGGTTTTCCATCTCGGAGATGCTCTTAGTGGGTTCAGTTCCATCCAGTATTTCTTCATCTGTTCTCTTGCTGGATTATAAATTATAACCTTTTAAGAAGACGAGGTGCTCCATAGACCGACGGACTGAGAGTGGATTTGTCCACCAAAACCACCAAAACAAGGACGAATGGGAGAGAAAAAGCATACCAAACTACAACTCTTAAGCTCAACAAACCCATCATCACAACACGGTACTTACACTATATGTATGCAACAATCGATCGAGCTAGTAGAATTCCACAAATCAATCCCTCCCCTCCCTCATGGCCAGAGATATAATAGTAATAATCTTGAAACACCATCAAAATACCATATCTCCCATAGGTTGGGGCGTTGGATCTCTTCTGCTTTTATGCACATTCGCTCTCTTCATGTGCGCTAGTCATTCAAGAAAATGGCGTAAATGGAAAGCTTGTTATGGTGGAAATGAAGATCAACCCGTTATCCAGCTTTGCCAAGAAGAAATTCCTGATTACATTGGTGAAGTTGATCCAAGTACTTGCAGTACCGATGGCTCGTTGTGGAAGAAGAACATACTCATGGGGGTGAAATGCCAGCTCCCTGAATTTTCTGGTGTTATTATGTATGATTCCGGCGGAAATGTTGTTACTCCAGCCAAAACCAAGCAAATGTTACCAGCTCTTCCATGGAAATAAAAACAAAAGTTCAGTTTATAGTCAATCGTAGACATTTGCTGCCAAAAAAAAAAAAACACGTTATAAATTATAGTCCGGTTTTGTACTATGCCAGCATAATTATATGCATAAGCAGACGAATTAACTAGTTAAAAAGATCTCGACGCATCCACGAATAACTTGAAATACGAGTCCACAAACACACTAATATTTGCACGAAAAAATAAAATAAGCTGACCATATATGCTATCTGTTGGTTTGAGTGGATTCATACATGTGACGGATCCACGACACCAAATTCTAATCTTAATATAGTTTTGACATAAACTCACATCACCGAAGAAGCTAGAACCTCCAATGATAAGACAAAATACAATAGATGCAAGAAAAAGGTTTCTGGTGACGGTGAGTACGTACCCAAATAACTGTGGAGCCTTAGTGTTCTCCACCCTCTCTCAAGCTTCGGTATTCAATTTCTGCATCAGAATTTGACAAGCCAAACTGATGATTACATCCAATTCTAAGGTGTCACATCCTAGAAAATTATAGGCCGACGTCACCTCAAAATTTGTGCTTCGCATTTCCGTGCTGTTTCTGATGGACTACTAACTAGATATAAGAAAAACTGTTAAACAGATGTTAACACACACAGAGTGAAGGAATCAGTGATATATAGATAGATCGGATGAACTGAATTTACGAATATTACCTTCACGGTCATCATAAGCTCCAGAAATGCGAGCTTATTCCCGCTTTGCTAAACTGTGGGCTGGATATACCTTCTTTTCTTGTAATATGCTTAGTTAAAACAGTTGTTCCTCTTCAACAGGTTTGGTTGAAGGCAGGAACGAAGGACACTTTGGCATGGCTCCTTCGTTCCTGCCTATACGAGCACACACCTTCTGCAATAAACAAGATCAAGAATCCCAGCATTCACCAAATCTCTCAATAACTGGCATCGTACGTCGATATGTTTGCTTCTTCCATGCATCACGGGGTTATTCGATAATTTTATTGCTGAAATGTTATCGCAATAGATAACAGTTGCTCCATCTTTCTTAAAGCGAACAAACTCAAGAATTCTTCGCATCCATATTGCTTGACAAGTACATGTAGCTGCGCTACAAATTCAGCTTCCGTAGTTGAGAGTGTGACGATAGGTTGTTTCTTCGATGACCAAGAAATAGCCGTCGACCCAGCATAAATATATAACCGGACGTGCTCTTTCGATCATCCAAATCTCCAGCATAATCACTATCCGTAAAACCATACAAATCTGGATTTTCACACTTCTTATAAAAGAGACCATAATCGATGGTACCTTGCAAGCATCGAAGAATGCGCTTTGCTGCCATGAGATGCAACTCCATCGGGCATTCCATATATCTGTTGATTTTACCAAACGCATGCATTATATCAGGCCTTGTCGAAGTCAAATACATTAAACTCCCGACAATTTGCTTGCAATTCTTCATCTGAAACCGGTCCAAAATCTCTTGAGCATATTTCCTTTGAGTTATGAAGACACCGCTCTCAGATTGCTCCACTTCAATATCCAAAAAATAATGCATCTTTCCAAGATCCGTCATGTCGAATTCAACCACCATCGACTAAATTCTTCAAACATAGAAGCATTATTTCCAGTAAAAATAAGATCATCGACGTATAAACACACGATAAGCATTCCCTTCTCACAAAGCTTGACATAAAGTGTGTGCTCGTATGGGCAATTCTGAAACTCGTTTTCTGAAAATAAGCATCTATATGGCTACACCAAGCTCGTGGAGCTTGAAACGCCTTTTTCAGCTTGCAAACTTTTTTTAAAGTCTCGGTGTAGAAAAGCAGTTTACGTCGAGCTGAAAAATATTCCACGAATTCTGGGCAGCGACGGAGATTACTGTTCTGATGGTATCATGGCGTGTAACAGGCACAAAGACTTCGGTAAATCAACTCCGTACTCCTGTTTATAACCTTTTGCCACCAAACATGCTTTATGCTTTTCGACTTCGCCATTTTCCTTCAATTTTGTCTTGTAGACCCACTTAAATCCAATTGTTTTCTGCCCTTTTGCAAGTCACCAATTTTAGATCCATCAGTTGCCAAGTTTTGTTCTTTTCAATGGCTGCTATCTCAGCATCCATCGCTTTTTTCCACTTTGGTTCTTTGACAGCAGCTTCAAATGTTGTAAGATCGCAGTCTGAATAAAGAGCAAAACGAGTTATCAAATCATCATGTTTATTAATTGAGATACCTCATAATCGCACATCCACGCCGGCCTTTTTCGATCACGTTGAGACCATGAATTTTCTGCTCCAGATGGTCCAGCTGCTGCTGAAATTTCAGACTCTTCCGCTACATTGTTTTCTTATCAAGTTGCATGGTTGTTGGAACAAAATTCTGCTCTTCTTGAGTTTCTGGAGTAAAATTATGCTCTTCTTGATCATCATCAAACTTATAGCGACTTGCTGTTTCCAGAGATTTCAGACCACTGCCACGTCTTTTCTTCATCGAAAATCACATCGGGACTAATGGCGACTTTCTTACCGCTGGGATTATATGTTGGGTTTTTGAGACAAATGGGCTTTGGGCCCAAATGGGATAATTAACCCATTAATAAAGTAATTTCCGGTTTTAATTAAATCGGGAAGCCATCGGATGTCGAAACGAGAAATCGTTGAAAGATTATGAATCTACGTTTCACGGAGAATCTAACGAATATTAATATGCTCAAAACCGATATCGGGTGAATGAGAAATTAATTTTCGAAGTTGGCCCAATAATTATTAAAATGGTTGATAGTGTTTAAGTGTGGGATTTAAGTGTCCCACATTGGTTAGACACTAAGAAAATCTTCACTATATATATAGAAACCCATGTGGGTTTTTCCAAAAGGGCTTGCCATGTGGATGGGCTTAAATGGGCTTAAGTGGGCTTAAGTGGGCTTAGTGGGCTTCAGAAGCAGTTTAGCAGGAAAAACTGCTTTTAGGCTACTACTTTCATCCTTCTTTTACTTACTAACCTTGGGTGTGAATTTTGGCCCAAATAATAGCCCGGGTGCGAGTCGGTGCCTCGCACCGACGAGAACCGAGCACCGAGCCCCGTGGCCGAGGCCGAGCCGTGCCAAAGTGCGCAATGGGCACGCACGACGGTGGGCGGCGACGGCAACGGTGCCGGTGACATGGCAGTCGAGGTGAAGATGATTGGGCAGTCCAGATGAGGTGGCGCGATCCATTGGATCGTCTGGGCCGCAGTGGGCTGTTGGGCTGATCCGGCCCAACTAGAAATTGTCGGTCGGCCCAAGGAGAGGCGTCGGGCCGCCTTGGGCCGTCGGTCGGAGAACCGGGCCGCCGCCGGTGGGATACGCCTGAGATTCGGGCCTGTCGCGGGCCAGTAAATAAACCGACAGTCCAATAAGTTTGAAATATTGCGTTCAGACCCCTGGAAAAATACATAAGATTCCGGGAAGTTCTTGAAATTGCAATTGGAAAAAGTCTATAAATAGACCCCTTATGAATTGGAAAAATTAATTCATTCCAACCCATACGAAATTGCATAATCACTCCCATACTCCCTAAAATTTCGAAGCAAGAAAAAACTCGATTTCGAGTACGGTTCGCCGGAAAATTCAAATCGTTGCGCTGCGATTACGAGTTTAGAAGTCGTTGTATCTTGGGGGCGATCGCTACTAACCGAAGGCACTTAATATCGGGGTGATTTCGTCTTACGGACAGTGTGTTCAACACACGCCTCGACTACGTCTACAGTCATGGATAATCTAGACAAATTCAAGGTCGAGTTGTTCATCATGTGGTGTTTACTAGTGCTTGTATTTGCAGCTATCATATTCTGGGTACTCGCGCACTGCACCTGCGTTTGAAGACTCTCGGAAAGCTTTTAACTCCTTTCATTCGCAAAACACTCCATCTGAGCCAACCGAAGAGTCACAAGAAACCATTTCATTATACTGCCGCCGACCAGATCAATACTAAAGAAACAACAAAGACGAAATCTCTGTTCGTGATCTGATCGATGGCAACCAACGCACCAACTATCCCTGCCAGCAGCCACGTCGAACGTCCTGCCAAGTTCAACGGGACGGAGTTCAAACGATGGCAGCAAAAGATGATGTTCTACCTGACGACGCTCCACCTTGTCCGATTCCTGAAGGAGCTCGCTCCTACGGTGACAGAAGTCGCTCGACCAGCTGAGGGTGAAAACCCTAATACGCAGACTATGCTGCTCGTGTCGCTCAATCTGAGCAAGAAAAGGCTGCGTTAGACGCATGGAATCATAATGATTTCATGTGCCGCAACTATATTCTGAACGCCCTAGACGATTCTCTATACAACGTCTATGCAGTGGCTATGACTGTGAAAGAGTTGTGGGATTCGTTGGACAACAAGTATAAGATCGACGATGCCGGACTGAAGAAGTTCATAGCCGGCAAATTCCTGGATTATAAGATGACCGACTCTAAGCCAGTGCTGGACCAAGTTCGTGATCTGCAGCTAATTATTCACGATATTCATGCTAAAAATATGCAGATCAGTGAAACCTTCCAGGTAGCTGCGATTATCGAGAAGCTGCCGCCTCTGTGGAAGGATTTCAAAAATTACCTCAAGCACAAACGAAAAGAGATGGGGCTTGAAGACCTGATTGTGCGGCTTCGGATCGAGGAAGATAACCGAAAGAGCGAAGCCAAGAACAAGAGGGGCAGTATGGAGGCAGGAGCCAACTTGTCCTAGCCGGGTTTTGGCAATAAGCATAAAAGTCCAAGTATGCCGCTAAAGAAACAAGACCTGAATTCCGAAGATGATTAAAGGCAACTGCTATCACTGCGATAAACATGGGCATATGGCCAAGGATTGTCGTAAGAAGAAGAGAGTTAATAAGACTCGTGCGCATCTCACTGAAGAGAAGTAGCTGGCGACAGACACGTCGGAGCTAGACCTGACTGCAGTCGTGTACGAGGCAAACGTCGTGGAAAATCCGAATTACTGGTACATCGACAGCGGAGCAACGCGCCACATCTGCTCCGACAAAGAAATGTTCTCTACCTACACGCCTATTTCGGGTAGGACGCTCTTCATGGGGAACGCGGCGACGTCCAATATCGTAGGATTGAGACGGGTGGTGCTGAAGATGACCTCAAGCAAGGAAGTGACGCTTGTGGACGTGCTGCATGTCTCAGACATCCGCAAGAATCTGGTGTCCGGCGCTCTGCTTAGTAACGCTGGATTTAGACAAGTGTTTGAAGCTGGAAAATATGTACTGACCAAGAATGATCATTTTATTGGCAAAGGTTACCTCGAGAAGGGCCTTTTTAAGTTATCTGTAATGCTTGTAAAACGCGATATTAAGATCGCTGATAATAATAAAGCCAGTTCTTCTTACTTGGTTGAGTTGTCTAATTTATGGCATGGTAGATTATGACACGTGAGTTTAAACAAACTGAAAAAGTTCATAAGTTTAAATTTACTTCCAAATGGAAATCGATTCACAACACAAGTGTGAAATCTGCGTAGAAGCAAAAATGGCCAAGGCACCATTTTTCTCTGTCGAAAGAAATAGTTCACCACTAGAATTGATCCATACTGATATATGCGATCTGAAATTCGTGCAAACTAGAGGTGGAAAGAAATACTTTATTACGTTTATCGACGATTGCACGAAGTACTGTCACGTGTATCTTTTAAGTGGTAAAGACGAAGCTCTTGATACCTTCAAAAGATATAAAAGTGAAGTTGAGAATCAACTTAACTCTAAGATCAAAATAATAAGTGACAGATGAGGAGAATACGTGGCACCGTTTGTGGAATTTTGACGAGAACATGATATTATTCACCAAACGACGGCGCCATATTCACCTCAATCAAATGGCGTTGCTGAACGAAAAATATAACTCTTAAGAAGATATGAATGTGTGGCAGCCCCGCCTTCCACCACTACTTTCTTAACTAGTCTACGCGACTAATGTTCTAATAATGAAATAGATCGTACGAAATTTCGTATAAAATTTTTCCTTTCAAAAAAAGGAATCGTAACGATTCCTACAAAATCATCTTGGGTCCTAATAACATAGGAAAGCGCGCATGCGGGTCAAAATAAATTTATCTACTGGGCCTCCACGAGGTCGCATCCATGCACACACTTCCATCTCAAAAGCCCTCGGAAGCTTCAAAAGTTGGCCTCAACCGTGAAAGTGATCACGTACCGTGATCGCGGGGTCCTACAACACATAAAAACGTGGAATGAGCTTATAAAGCTCAGTAAGTGAAAACCATGCATGCAATGCACGTGACCTAAATAGCGAAGGCATTCGCGCCAATGCTATTAACTCCTCACGACCTTCTCATTCTTTTCCTTTCATATTTGGGCCCCTTCGGCTTTCAATCTTACTATGCACCATATAGAGCTCAAACCCCTAAGGGTATAAATATGTGACAGTACACACACTGGGAGGCTAAACCCGAGTACTCCATCTGTGCTTATCCCTATGGCGCCTTTCAATCCCAATGCGGTCCCATTGAGAGGCTAATAGTGCCTTTCAATCCCAATGCGGTCCCATTGAGAGGCTAACGGTGCCTTTCAATCCCAATGTGGTCCCATTGAGAGGCTAACCCGGGCACACAAATTTCGTTTAACCCTAAGGCGCCTTTCCATCCCAATGCGGTCTGACACGCGGGCGCTTCTCACTGGTAGCTTACTACGAGGTCGCCAACACTCGAGGTTCCCTCGGTGCCGCTTATACCCTCGAGTCGCATCCTCCAGGTTGCATCTCCCGCTACGGGGTATTCCCCTACCTTTCGTGAATCAGGTAATTCGGCTTCGTGAATCGCCGTGGTAGCATAGAAGAGCCGTGACTCATCATTGAGTCGACACAAATGCCTATATCGGCAAATACACATCGCTCTCAAGCGATCTTATACTCATGCACGCTATTTCCCTGACTCTCATACTAGTTGTGCGTGCATATGCTCGTGCCATGAATCATGTAAACATGCATACAATATTCATAGAATAATTTTCATCACATAAAAATCACGTATATTTACGCCATATAGAAATCATAGAAAAGACATAAAATCATGAAAGGCACATAGACACATAATTTCATACACATATAATTATGTGTTGTAGTTGCGATTTCCACTTACCTGGTATCCTTAGCGTATCGTACAGTTAAATCGCTAACCTTCAAACCCTAATTATAGAAACATATAAAATAGGGGTTTGTTAGTCTATTTACAATTTCACTAAAGTGGCTTAATTTGAAAACCCTAATTTTGACTTCTATAATTTTGAAACCCTAAATTTAAAACTTCACCTATACTGAGAAATACCATTTCAGAGGTAGATCTCGACATGTTAATAAATCTCGACATGACTTATGAAATAGATCTCGAGCTTGGTTATGAATTAGATCTCGACATCAAACATAGATTTCGATATACTGAAAATTAAATCTCGAGTTACATAACAATGATTTCGACATTTAAACACTACATAAAGATTTCGGCACAAAATAAATCTCGACATGGTGTATGGATAAATCTCGATGTTCACTCATTGCATAAATATATCTCAACATATTACATTTATGGATTTTGATAAGAATTATATTTCGATATTGTCATTACGTAAAACTTTAAGATGAATGTTGACATTGTAACTAAGATGTCGATGTATTTGTCGAGATATATATATATATATATATAAAGAGTTCGACATGTAACTTACAAGGGTTCGATATTTAACCACATAACACATAAGGATTTCGATATTACATATGAAAATCTCGAGTTGGGTTATAACAATTATTGAGATGAAAAATGTCGAGATGTTTAAATGTAATTTTGAAGTATATCTCGATGTGGGTCTCGAGTTTAATCTCGAGATTTCATACTTGGTTCGAAATTAATTCCAATAGAGATCTCGACATTATACCTATAAAGTCCGATATTTATATAATATACAAAGATTTCGACATGAAATCTCGAGCTTACATACCAAGATTTCAACAACATAGACCTCGATATAAAATAGACTTCTAACTTAATTAAACAGGAAGCTTCGAGATAAATGTCGATATTACAAGCAAAATGTCGGGATATTTTTCGATAAAACACATAAGAATTTCAATAGGGATTTCGAATTTAACCTCGAGATCTTATACCAATCTTAACATAACTTTCGAGATTTATAGTCTAAAGAAATAATATCACTCGATTAACACCTTTTTGATATGGAAATCATCTAACCTTGGATCAAGAAACATGTTTTCGAAAACAGTATTAATACCACAGGAACTTTCAAAACATGCGACCTTTGATAACTTATAAAATGAATGAAAGAGTTATTTTTACTGACTTATGTTCGCTAATACGTAATACCCATATTTAATATACTAAATATGAATCTAAATATGCAAGTTGGGATAGAAATTTCATACCACCTTAGTTTAAAGCACTTCATTCTTCACTTCTTCTGGATCCGAATTTTTTTTGAGGGTTTTCTTAGGGTTTCTTTACTTCAATGGTTTCGTATGTGTTGATAAGGACCAAGTCTTCAAAGGTTATAATTCATGGGACATAGGATGACGTTGCTTTTCTTTATGCCTAAGAAATTTCATTACTACCAATACTTATCCTTAATACTTGGGCTTAGGCAAGGAATTGATTTGGCCCATTTATATGAACTATATTTCAAAATTACTTTTACTAATAATAAAAATTACTTCTTATATTAAGGAATTTCTAATTAACCTTTGGTTCACTCGTTATTCAACCCTATTCGACCAAGACTAACCATTATGATATAATAGTGTTAACTAAATTTTTCCCTAAGTCTCCATATCATCATACGAGTCATACAAAATATATACAACATGCAACATACGATCGTACAAACACACATATTATCATAAAATATATACCATGTATCTCGTAATTCACATAACACAAAATCAATTAAACATATAATATGCAATCACGTTAACATATAATGTGTATGCAAATTTATTTACGTATCGATTTTCTGGTAGTCCTAGCTTCTTTATTTAATTAGTCCAACGAAATTTCTAACTCACTGCTAATTAAATCGTATATCCCGTAATTAAATTTTACGGGTATTACAGAATGCGATGCTAATCAGTTCAGGGCTACCTCAGAATTTGTGGGGGGGAGCCATACTGTCATCAAATCGCATTCTAAATATGTTGCCACACAAGAAACGGGATAAAACACCGTATGAATTGTGGAAAGGTAGACAACCTTCCTACGGATATCTTAAAGTGTGGGGGTGCCTAGCAAAGGTCGAAGTACCTAAATCAAAACAGGTTAAGATAGGACCGAAAACGGTTGACTGTATTTACATTGGATATGCAGAAAATAGTAATGCATACAGATTTCTGGTGCATAAGTCAGAAATTTCTGACATGAATTCGGGGATGATTATTGAATCGAGAAATGCTGTTTTCTTTGAGAACATCTTTCCAATGAAAGAAATAAATGAAATAAGTTGTAAAAGAAATTATGAAGCCGTTGAAGTTTCGCCTCCAGAAGTTGAGGAACCACGGCAAAGTAAGCGTAAAAAAGTGGCCAAATCATTTGGGCCTGACTTCCTAACATATATGTTAGACGACGAACCAAGGACAGTGCAAGAAGCTCTGTCGACTCCAGAAGCTCCATTCTGGAAAGAAGCTGTAAACAGCGAAATTGAGTCCATAATGCAGAACCACACTTGGGAGTTGGTAGATCTCCCAGAAGGGTGTAAACTGTAACGACCCGTCCCATACCGGGTGTCACTATAGCATCGATCCCTACCGGGACCAGTGGAGTTGGGCCCACCACACTCCGACTGATAGTATGGCCCCACTGTACCACCATTTAACCTTTTAGCGTGCTTCGTGCACTCGCTCACACGCACCCTGAGAAACTCCCCAGGGGGTCACCCATCCCTCGATTGCCCCAAGTCAAGCACGCTTAACTTCGGAGTTTCTATAGATGGACTCCCGAAAAGGTAGGTCGACCTTGGTGATATGAGTAGTACTATCAATTCCCTTTATACGATTCTTAGCCTGACACGCCCATACATTGTCAGTTTCAGGATCCCCTCTCATTCGGGTGTCGGATCGGTTCGTTCACGTACCCCTTCGCCTAGAAGCCTGCCAGGAGCCGCTCCTTGTCCGTGCACCTCTCTGGCACCGGCGATCACTCCCCGCCCTCATCGACCCCGGGCGTCACATGCCCACTAGCTTCCGCCCGGTTCGTCCCTGAACCAGCACCGTACTGTGAGAGGTTGTGCTCTGATACCACCTGTAACGACCCGTCCCATACCGGGTGTCACTATAGCATCGATCCCTATCGGGACCAGTGGGGTTGGGCCTACCACACTCCGACTGATTGTCTGGCCCCACTGTACCACCATTTAACCTTTTAGCGTGCTTCGTGCACTCGCTCACACGCACCCTGAGAAACTTCCCAGGGGGTCACCCATCCCTAGATTGCCCCAAGTCAAGCATGCTTAACTTCGGTGTTTCTATAGATGGACTCCCGAGAAGGTAGGTCGACCTTGGTGATATGAGTAGTACTATCAATTCCCTTTATACGATTCTTAGCCTGATACGCCCATACATTGTCAGTTTCAGGATCCCCTCTCATTCGGGTTTCGGATCGGTTCGTTCACGTACCCCTTCGCCTAGAAGCCTGCCAGGAGCCGCTCCTTGTCCGTGCACCTCTCTGGCACCGGCGATCACTCCCCGCCCTCATCGGTCCCGGGCGTCACATAAACCTTTAGGATGCAAGTGGGTCCTTTAAAGGAAATATAAAACTGATGGATCAATTGAGAAATATAAGGCTCGTTTAGTAGCCAAGGGATATTCCCAAATGGAAGGGTACGATTTCTTCGATACCTATTCATCCGTAACGAGAATTACGTCAATACGGGTTCTATTTGCTATTGCAGCATTGCATGATCTCGAGATACACCAAATGGATGTAAAAACGGCATTCTTAAATGGAGACCTCGAAGAAGAAATCTACATGGATCAGCCTGAAGGGTTTGTAATACCTGGACAGGAAAACAAAGTGTGCCGACTCGTGAAGTCGCTTTTACGGGCTTAAATTCGATATGACTATGCTATCGAATGGGTTCAAAATCAATGAGTGTGACAAATGTGTTTACATTAAGGGCACACCCGATGAATTCGTGATTGTCTGTCTTTATGTAGACGACATGTTAATCACGGGAAGCAATCATAAAATGATTGTAAACACGAAGATTATGCTGAAAAATCATTTCAGTATGAAGGATAAGGGTTTGGCTAATGTCATACTAGGGATAAACGTCTATAAGACGCCCGGAGGAATTATATTGACACAATCTCATTATATTGAGAAAGTGTTGAAGAAATTTAATGCCTTCGATGATCCTCCGGCTAAGACTCCTGTAGATCTAAATCTACACCTGGCCAAAAACAGAGGAGAACCTGTATCACAGCAAGAATATGCTCGAGTGATTGGCAGTTTAATGTACCTAACTAATTGCACTCGACCTAATATAGCATATTCAATTAGTAAACTTAGCAGGTTTACGAGTAATCCTGGGAGTAGTCATTGGATAGCCTTGAGAAGGGTGCTGAGATATCTGAAGCACACTATTAATTATGGCATACTCTACACGAGGTATCCAGCAGTTCTTGAAGGATACTGCGATGCCAACTGGATATCTGATAGCAAAGACTCCAAGTCCACGAGTGGTTATGTATTTACCATCGGTGGTGGAGCAATTTCTTGGAAATCCTCCAAGCAAACGTGCATAGCTCGATCTACGATGGAATCAGAGTTTATGGCACTAGACAAAGCCGGTGAAGAAGCAGAATGGCTTCGAAATTTTTTGGAGGACATTCCTTGTTGGAATAAGCCTGTACCGCCAATTATGATACATTGCGATAGTATGGCCGCAATTGGTAGGGCACAGAATAGTATGTATAATGGTAAATATCGACACATACGTCGAAGACATAATACCGTACGACAATTGATCTCTAGTGGAATAATCTCTATTGACTATGTGAAGTCTAAAGAGAATATAGCAGATCCTTTGACGAAAGGCATTGCTAGAGATCAACACTATAACGCAGTAAGGGGAATGGGGCTTAAAAACCACACACCCAAGAACAAACTCGGTGGTAACTCAACCATGATGAGTGGAGATCCCACAAACTTAGTTCAATGAGACAACTAAGCTGAGCGTAGTTCAGTAGCTTACTTGAATTTTTTTTTAAGAAGCTCATTCTAAGCTGTCCAAGTAATTACCCGATGACGAGTGGTAAAGGATAAGCAATGTTGCTTTTAATGATGGCTATACTTGATGGTGGAGTATTTCGGGAAACTCTAGGATTAAGTCCTAATAGTCGATCACCTATATAAGTGAGAAGTGGGGCCGCTTCAATGTAACACTTATGAATCCAAGATATGGTCCAAGGCCGAAATGGACACAACGTGAGAATCGAAAGAAATAAGATTCATCACTGTGTGTACGCAGTTGTCTTTTACATAAAAGCTGTCAGTTCAAGACATCATGTTCACTGAACAGCGAGTAAATTCGACTGTTTTTCACTAGAGAAGGTTCAAAGCCACAAGCTACCTATCTCGATGTGGTGACGGGTCGTCGAGTTTTTCTTGTAAGAGTCAGCATGCATAGCATTTGCATTAATTTCCATTCATGTGGGGATTGTTGGGTTTTGAGACAAATGGGCTTTGGGCCCAAATGGGATAATTAACCCATTAATAAAGTAATTTCCGGTTTTAATTAAATCGGGAAGCCATCGGATGTAGAAACGAGAAATCGTTGAAAGATTATAAATCTACGTTTCACGGGGAATCTACCGAATATTAATATGCTCAACCGTTATCGGGTGAATGAGAAATTAATTTTCGAAGTTGGCCCAATAATTACTAAAATGGTTGATAGTGTTTAAGTGTGGGATTTAAGTGTCCCACATTGGTTAGACACTAAGAAAATCTTCACTATATATATATAAACCCATGTGGGTTTTTTCAAAAGGGCTTGCCATGTGGATGGGCTTAAATGGGCTTAAGTGGGCTTAAGTGGGCTTGAGAAGCTTAAGTGAATTTTGGCCCAAATAATAGCCCGGGTGCGAGTCGGTGCCTCGCACCGAGCCCGAGCCCGTTCCCGTGCCCGTGGCCGAGGCCGAGCCGAGCCGTGCCGTGCCAAAGTGCGCAATGGGCGCGCACTTTGCACTTCGCACGACGCATCGGAGCGAGGAGCATTGATGAGCTTATTTAAATTTTTCCTCCGGTGGGCGGCGACGGCAACAGTGTCGGTGACAGCATTGAGGAGCTTATTTAAATTTTTCCTCCGGTGGGCGGCGACGGCAACGGTGCCGGTGACATGGCAGTCGAGGTGAAGATAATTGGGCAGTCCAGATGAGGTGGCGCGATCCATTGGATCGTCTGGGCCGCAGTGGGCTGTTGGGTTGATCCGGTCCAACTAGAAATTGTCGGTCGGCCCAAGGAGAGTACGCATCGGAGCGATAGCATTGAGGAGCTTATTTAAATTTGTCCTCCGGTGGGCGGCGACGGCAACGGTGCCGGTGACAGCATTGAGGAGCTTATTTAAATTTTTCTCCGGTGGGCGGCGACGGCAACGGTGCCGGTGACATGGCAGTCGAGGTGAAGATGATTGGGCAGTCCAGATGAGGTGGCGCGATCCATTGGATCGTCTGGGCCGCAGTGGGCTGTTGGGCTGATCCGGCCCAACTAGAAATTGACGGTCGGCCCAAGGAGAGGCGTCGGGCCGCCTCGGGCCATCGGTCGGAGAACCGGGCCGCCGCCGGTGGGACACGCCTGAGATTCGGGCTGTCGGCCCGAGAATCAGGCCTGTCGCGGGCCAGTAAATGAACCGACAGTCCAATAAGTTTGAAATATTGCGTTCAGACCCCTGGAAAAATACATAAGCATTCCAGGAAGTTCTTGAAATTGCAATTAAGCCCCTGCGTGAAAAAATATATAAATAGACCCCTTATGAATTGGAAAAATTAATTCATTCCAACCCATACGAAATTGCATAATCACTCCCATACTCCCTAAAATCCCGAAGCAAGAAAAAACTCAATTTCGAGTACGGTTCGCCGGAAAATTCGAATCGTTGTGCTGCGATTACGAGTTTAGAAGTCGTTGTATCTTGGGGGCGATCGCTACTAACCGAAGGCACTTAATATCGGGGCGATTTCGTCTTACGGACAGTGTGTTCAACACACCCCTCGACTACGTCTACAGTCATGGATAATCTAGACAAATTCAAGGTCGAGTTGTTCATCATGTGGTGTTTACTAGTGCTTGTATTTGCAGCTATCATATTCTGGGTACTCGCGAACTGCACCTGCGTTTGAAGACTCTCGGAAGGATTTTAACTCCTTTCATTCGCAAAACACTCCATCTGAGCCGACCGAAGAGTCACAAGAAACCATTTCATTATACTGCCGCCGACCAGATCAATACCGAAGAAACAACATTATACAATCTGTATGCTTTAGATTCATCACTGACACCAAGAAATATACACTTCTCACCTTTGTTATCGAGCTTCTTCCGTCTTGCATCAGGAATATGTGCAAATGCGATGCACCCAAATATTCTGAAATGTCAACTGTCGGCTTTCTCCCGCTCTGCCTCCTTCGGAGTCATACCTCAAACTGAAAATGTCGGACTTCTATTTAGTACGTAAACACTCCGTTTGACAGATTCTGGCCAGAAACTCTTTGGAACTTTACTGTGATCTAACATGCTTCGAACCAAGTTCATGATAGTTGGTTCAATTTTTCCTCTCACAAACTCCGTTCTGCTGAGGCGAATAAGCTGCGGTAAACTGCCTCTTAATTCCATTAACTCTGCAAAAATCTGCAAATTCTTGTGAGGTATATTCGTCCCGACGATCACTGCGAAGAACCTTGATGGCCGCCCTCCTCCTCGACTAAAGATTTAAAGACCTTAAAGATAGTAAAGGCCTCACATTTTTTCTCGCAAGAAATATGTCCACGTTTTTCGACTGAAATCATCGATAAATGAGATAAATACTTTTTACCTCCGTTAGAACTCGTGTTTATTGGTCCGCATAAATCAGAATGGACCAATTCCAGCACTTCTTTTGCTCGACAAGACTTTCCATGTGGAATAGAATTACGGGATTGTTTCCCAACAGCGCAATGTTCACAAATTTCAGACGATGCATAATTTGCAGAAGACCGATCACCATGCTCTTCTTAACATCTTTAATCCACCAAAGTTCAAATGTCGTATCGAAAATGCCACAACCATGCATCATTTTTCAACTTTGCTGTAAAACACACTTCTGTAGCAATATTATATGAAAAGGAAACATACGATTCTTCGCCATGGTTACCCGAGCAATTAATCTCAGATTTTTATCAAAGATTCTGCATGCACCTTCTTTAAAAGAAACTTCGTAGCCTTTTTCAATCAACTGACCAACACTGAGAAGTTTGGTTTTCAAAGATGGAACATACAAAACATTCCCAATCGTTTGAGTAAGATTATCATTCGTTCGAATTCTGATATCGCCCTTTCCCATGACAGAAATTTTAGAATTATCACTGAACTTCACAACACGAAAAGAATCATCAAATTTGACAAATTCAGTCTGTCTCCGCTCATATGATTACTGCAACCCGTATCGATATACGAGAACGTTTTATTCTTTTCTTCGTTGGAAGTGCATGCCATCAACAAAGATACTCCATCTTCATTTTCAACATAATTAGCCTGCTCGACATGCTGATTCGAATGATTCGTTCGGCATTCAAATTTGTAGTGACCGTACTTTTTACAGCGAAAGCACTGAATATGAGACCGATCTACTGCCTTTCCCTTGTAATATGTATGTTGACCACTGCGCACCGCGTGCGCCACGACCATAACGACCACTTCGACCTTTTCCTCTTCCCTGATTATAATCTGTTTGAGATTCTTCTGATTGATGGTTTCTGAAATTTGTATTTCGTTGTGACCTCGACTCTTTCCTCTTCCACCTCGCCACAAAGTAGTGGTTTTTAGGGCTTGCTCTTCTCCGTCTCGTTGAACCAGTTTTTGCTCGTGAAACGTCAGTGATCCTTGCAGTTCATCAATTGACATAAGATCAATATCTTTTGATTCTTCAATTGAACATACCACATAATTGAACTTTAGAGAAATATTCAGACACCGATTCGTGTGTTTTCATTCTAAGCAATTAGAACTCAGTCCGAAGCGCTTGAAGTTCTGCCATTTCGCTCCTGCTGTACTTGAAACTTTTTCTTCATGGGTCCCATATATCTTTTGACGTATCTTTGCAAAGAATCTTCTCTAGGACAGGTCGAACAATGGCCTGAAACAGATGCTTTGTCGCTTTCAAGTCCTTCAATCTAAGTTGCTCCAACTCCGCCCTCTGTGCATCGGATAAAACTGGTCCAGCAGCAGGTATTGCTATACCTGTCTGAACGACATGCCAATATTCCTTTGATCTTAAGAAGTTTTCCATCAACATGCTCACATGCTCGTAATGACCATCAAACCGAGGAATGGCGGGCTGCACGAAACTTTCAGAAGCCATTTCTGCTCTGATGCCACTGATAGAATGGCTAAACTTAGATAATGTTCCTGCCGGAAATGTATGAAAGCGCAAGAAATATAAAAACATATTATGTGGAGAAGATGTGTTTTATATCTGATCGTAAGCAAACCTAATATACATGAGACAAGACTTTCTATCCAAACCCAATACTTGCATAAAAGTAGGAATAACTGTAATAACATTAACTGCATACTACTTACGAAACCTAACAATCAGTTTACTTAACAAAAGTAACAAACAGAATAGGAGAGGCTTGCAGATTAAAAGACACTTCCACTTCCACATGTGATCAGCAAGCACAACGCCTCGGCTGCTGGGTTCCAGAAACAGCACAACCTCTAGCATGCCAAACAATCAAGAGCAATGTGAAAATGAATAGCAAGCACCAAATGTTGCGCACTGCAATTATTTCATTGGAAAGAGTGGTTGGCAATGCATAAGAATGCATGCAGCAGGATCAACATTGTGTATTGTAATCCTGTTAATTAGCTGATGTCTCAAAGGTAATGTAATGTTCCCTTATGATGGTCACCATTCCTTAGCTTTCTTCTCAGAAACCTGCGTTTGCTTTGATTAGAACCAGCGGTATTATAATACTTTAGTGCTAGTGGAAAGGCACACCGGCCAGTCACCACACATACCACTCTGCTATTTTCCACCATCAATGTCAATCTTGTTCCTGGGAAGCCCACAAAGGGTTATGGCTCTGAGCTACAGCAGTCGATGAAATCCCTAGACGTGTATTACTCTTCGTTTGTTCAGCGTGATGAGTCATTCATTTCTTTGATTGAAGAATGAAAACACACGCGTCACCGAGAGGCAAATTTTTTATCGACTATAATTACTACGTGTATGCATATTATTCAGCTAGAACAATGGAGCTAGCTGTTATGTTGTTTACATACGTCCATAATGATGACAGGATTAAATATCTATGCTAATATACTACCATAAAAAGAATGGTGTATCATACGCACACACTTAGTTTGTTTTTTGTCTAGATGGACTATATACAGTACCATGCTCGAAATCTTCTACTTATATTTTCAGATGATGCATGATCATGATTGAATGAGGACGACATAACGGATTTTGGAGGCGCATATATCTGAGGCAAACCAATAATCAGAAAACCCTACAACAGATTGTACGGAGATAATTATCAGTGTACCCAAGACATGCCATGATGCCACTTGCCACACCACTCAGCCCAGTGATCTCCCTTCACTAAGTTTCGCTTTGAGACTGATTTGGCAAAGGAGAAACAGCATAATTGGTAGTGCAAGCGTGTGACGAAGTGGTATGTGTCTAATGATGTATGCATTTGCATGTCATCAATAAGAGAATAAAATACACAGCCAATGCAAACTTGAAACTAAATACACTGAATGGAGAAAGCCCATGTGATATAGTAGAGATTATTGATCCATAATGACTATCAATTAAGAGCCGGAAATTGATCAAATGTTGGAGGAGAGGTTGCGCCGTGACCTGCAGAACCAAAAGCTGCAATGTGGTCTTTGAGTGATCTCTTGTGCTTGAAATCTGAACCACACACACAGAGCCAGCGCTTGCCACAGTTTTTCTCGTGGGTTCGCCAGTCCCCTTTGACAGCCAAGCACTTGCCGCATTTTCTGCAAGAAAAGCGCTTTGTCCCGTGCTTTCTCTTGTAATGAGTCCTCAGTGTCCTGAAGTCTTTGAGCTGTTTGGCTCTCGGGTGGTTTATGTTGTTCTTGCAGCCTTCCTCGCAGCAGTAGCAGGGAATCCCCAACATGGCCCGACGGGGCTCATGATACCTTCCCTTCAATGAATCCGAGCCTCGTCGGAACTGCGACCCATGGCCCCACATGTGCATCTATATTATATATTTTTACAAGATTATCTCTAGCTAGATCATATGCTGCACTTATTACGTTGCAGCTTATGTGTATTAGGACTCTCGTTGCTGCATTGCCAATTTGAAAGTGACTGACATATTGACATGTGTACACATTTCATATACCTGGAGATTGTTGTACCGATTAAAGGTCTTTCTGCAAATGTGGCAAGAAAAATTAGTGAACCCAACCATGATTTGTGCAACTGTCGGTATCCAGTATAACTGGCCTGATGCAGTGTTGGCTGATGGAGTATTATAAGTTGAATCAACTAACTGATCGTGTTTCTTTCTTCTCGGGGCGTCGTCGTTTCCAGAACATTTTTTGTCGTCGGTGGAGTTGGGCAGCCCAATTTGCAGAATCGTCGACGACCCATCATCCACATGGTCGTCGTCGTGATAGCTAGGGTTTTTGATCAAATCTAGTTGTTGACGTTGGCCCACCTGCATCGTCGTCGTGCCTATCAAGTTTGAAAGCTTCTGATCATCGGAACTAGCGCTCGGAGGATTTTTCGGGAAAAAGTCGAAATGCTTGAGCTCATCATTCTGCTTGATACGTTTCAAGAAACCG
Organism: Craterostigma plantagineum; assembly: GCA_027422505.1. NCBI lineage: Eukaryota > Viridiplantae > Streptophyta > Magnoliopsida > Lamiales > Linderniaceae > Craterostigma > Craterostigma plantagineum. The sequence continues at coordinate 23,533,985 of JAPQWV010000003.1, read as the reverse complement.
TCGTCTACGTTAGGGATGCATAATATGCTCCCTGCTGCTGGAATATCATCCATCGATTAATGTGGTTAGCTGGCTTTTCTTTTCAAAGGCTATGCTATATACATAATATATATATATATATATATATCTTATATTACTGCTGAGATACACACGTTATATGTACATATATATATATATATATATATATATATATTATCGACCATGACCGAGGGCTAGCACTATATTAATTATATATGACACGCACATAAAAATCGACTGCGACAGATCTTAGTTTACTTCATGCATGCGTCACTAATATATAGCACAATTCATCACAATTGATTAGTTCACTACACTCACTATATACACAATATCTTTCTCTGATATGATTTATATTAATTGTGTGAATGTGGTAGATTAATTTGAATCCTTTTCAATAATACACACATATTAGATTTGAATCCTGACAATTATGTTCATATAGTATCTGTTGCATTGCAAGATCAATATAGCCTCATATTTCCCATAATGCAAAAAAAAAAATAAAACACCAAAATATATTATTGGGTTGAAGAGTAGTTGCGGGCAAGTTATATCGAAGTAACAAAGAAAGAGTAAGTTGTTAGAGTGAGAACAACCTTTGCAGGAGCCATATAATTAATCTCTGCTGTCTTTGAGATAATCCTCTTTTGGATTGAAAACTTCAGACCTTAAATACAAATTAATGTACCTGGGCCATGCCTCCTACTTTTTGCATGAGGCACGCGGAAGAAAGTAAGCTTGAATGTTTTATATATGTGCATCCCTGACCAGATGGTAATATGAGTATATGTTTAAGGTTGTTCAAGAATATTACATAATGGTAGTAGTTGCAGTATAGATTAAAATACTACCTTAGACAGAAAAAATAATATAAAGCTAAGTCGTTTTCCGATTAATTAAATGTTTGAGTTGCTTAATTGCTTTATATGGATTTTCCCAATTACATCGAGAATCGTACGAATTGCAGCAAGCAGTATTTGTGAGTGTCGTCATGGACTATGTTTGATGATATATATGTACAACGAATTACTACAACTTAATAAAGTTGGGCAAAGCATGTTTAGCAATAGTGTCATGGCCTGCATTGTTGGATGATGTATTTTTTCTGATTTATTATCCTTGTAGAGGGCCTGCTTTGGAATGCTCAGTTAAACGCCTAGTGATTTGCTATCTGACCTTTTAGTTATAGTTAAAAGGCCCAAAAGGCCGAAATCATATACGCCCAACCCAATTCATACTAAACCCAACGACAAATTCATCTGAATGTAATAAACCCTCACATACGCCCGAGTACATTCAAGTTTCAACGTCGCCTCCCACTTTTATAAGGCCGAAGTTGTAAAATTCGCTAATCGGGCGCCCGAATAGAGCCTACCGCTATCTAGGCAGAAATTAGAGGGTTAGGAAAATATTTCGTACTCAGATACATCAACAAATATTAATCTAAAAACAATATTAAATAAGTCCCAGACTCCCAACATTATTAGTTACATTTTATTTGACTTACATATTTTTGTAAGGCCCAGCAAAGTTCAATATGTCCACTAACATTAAATGAGTCCAGTAACATTAAATGAGTACAACATATATAATTTAGGGCTTTACTTTTGTCCATCTCTCTCACCTCAATACCACCGCTCAATCCATTCCATACCAACGTGCGCAGCTCCTTAAGCCATTTGGATCTCGGCCGTGAAGGACAGATCACGAAACGCACTGCCTTATCTCCGACGCGGCGGCGAACCCATAGTGGCTGTGTTTTTATTTGAGGTGGGTTAGCTTGTCTAATTTCTTTTTCGTTACTGCTGGAAAATGGTATTAGGCGTCGACTAATCGGCTTAGGCGCCGACTAATTGGTGACACCGCATAGAATACTCGATTTAGGGGTTTTCTTTGCCGTCCAGGCCCGTGCAGCGACTAGGCGGCCGCCTAGGCCGCGTTTTACAACACTGCGCGATACACATTGGCAAGAATTGAACAAACAGGGATGTTTGAAGTTCACAAAATTAGCTCAGTAGATTGGCAACCGTCAGCCGTCGTAGCTCTAGCCACCAGCGCCGACGGATCCCGGGTTGCGGCGGCTCGTGCCGACGGCTCGGTCGAGATTTGGCTCGTTTCTCCAGGCTCCATCGGTTGGCACTGTCTGCTTGTAAGTGGAGCCACCTTTTTAGTTAATATGCTATAGATTTTTTGGGTTTTTCGTTTCTTGGTTGTCATTACCTGCACATATATTATAATAATAATAATAATAATAATAACAATAATAATAATTGATGATTAACATGGTATAGACAATACATGGAGATCCCGGTTCGAGGGTGTCTTCCTTGGTGTGGTGTAAGTTGGGGACGAAAGGTGAGGTGTTGGGTCGATTGTTTTCATCTAGCATTGATGGGTCGATTTCAGAGTGGGACTTCTTCAATTTGAAACAAAAGGTTAACCCACAAACTATGAACAACCTTCCATTTTTGTCTATGCATGCTATATTTTTGTTACAGCTATTTGGCATTTCAGTGGCCTCCTATTTCTGGATGGTTTTTGGTGCTCATTTTGATAGCTGAAAGTGCATTTTATAGAAATTGGAGTTTGATGGCAGTCATGTTTCAAGTCTCTTGGTCTGGCTGCTGGTAGCGAATATCTGAGTTTGACATAATTGCTGCTATGTTTCGTAACCGATTAACAAAATATTGATCAATTTACTGAAACTGATACATTTGTGCAACATTGCTGTGAATGGATAAATAGTCGATTATCTTGAAAGGTTGGTTTTCTTCTAACTGCATTATTGATTTTTTTATGCAGAGAGTTTTGGATTCTATTGGCATTTCCATATGGAAACTTGCTGCAGAACCATGTGATGATCTGGGGACCGACACCAAGCAACCAATCGACTTGCCTGAGAATGGACATGCTAGTTCTTCAATTGTTATTAGCACAAAAGAAGTTGACTGCGACAGTGAATGTGATAACGGGGACAATGACATTAATGAGCTTGACGGGATGAATGATATTATTACTCGACTTGCTTTAGCTTGTGATGATGGCTGTGTTCGGATATACTATGTCTCTGATGCAGATAAACTAACTTACTGTAGAACATTACCTCGGGTTAATGGTGAGGAAGCTTCTCTTTATAGTTATAAAATTTCATTTACACTGTATCAAAAGGAGTATCATTGGCCCTTTTATTGGTTATGTGTAGGACGTATGTTAAGTGTTGCCTGGAGTTCTAATTCTAGTCGGATATATTCGGGCAGCAGTGACGGGTATGATAATGTCGCTTAAATTTAGCATTAATAAATATCAAGTAAAGTTAATTCCTCAATTTTATGGCATTTCTCAGCGTTCACGTGGAGATACATAATATGCGCATGCTTATAATTTTATTGATTGAGTTTCTTTTTATTCCTATCTTTTTAATTAGGTTCATACGGTGTTGGGATGCAAAATTGGCGCACGAAATTTACAGAGTAAATGTAGGAAATGGAGGCATTGGATATAGAAGTGATATATGCTTATGGTCATTGCTTGTTTTGAGGTTGGAGTTGTATCTGGTGTATATTTTGTTTGGTTGGGATCATTTTTGTGAAGGATTAATGCTGTTATCATCATAATTTCCTATCATGTATTTCTAGTTAATGCTCCTTGTTGGTTTCAGCTGTGGGACTGTTGTCACTGGTGATAGTTCTGGGAGTGTTCGGTTCTGGGATGGTCAATTTGGAACTCTTTTGCAGGAATATTCGTATCACAATGGTGATGTAAACGCATTAGCAGTATCTCCTAGTCAAAATCAAGTTTTTTCTGCTGGTTCTGATGGTCAGGTAGTTGTTTGAATTCATATTTTCTTATTTTATGTTGTTTTGGCTTCAATCATTTTATTCCTAATCAGAGTGCAATTTAAGTAGCATGAAATTGTGCATGAAATATGAATGTCTCGAATATTTGTAATTTTCTGATTAGCTATTTCTTTCCTCAAAACTGTTTTCAGTATCTTCTGTACTAATTCATTATCCATAACCGGACCGGTATGCTGTAATGTTGTAGTATTTAGCTGATTCATATTTTTGTTAACTTTTCTAATGCTGCCATTTTAGGTTGTACTATATAAACTTTCCAGTGATTCAATTGGCTCTGGTGATGGAGAGTTTAGCCCTGAAGCGACAAGGAAATGGGTCTACATCGGCCATGTCAGAGCTCATACACATGATGTGAAAGCTTTGTCTGTAGCAGTTCCCATCAGTCATGAAGGTGGTTTTCATTTTATGGTTCTGATTTCTTTAGCATGGCTTATGGTCTGACTGTTATTTCTTTCGTCTCGTCCTTTCCTTCTCTTGTCTAATTCTAAAGAATTTAAACCGTTATTTACGTCCTGTTTTCATCTCAAGATCTGCCTTCACATGAAACGAATAAGAGGTTACGCGGTCGGGAAAAGCCTCTGCAACACAGTTACCGTAAATGGGCTCATATAGGCGTGCCGATGCTTATATCTGCTGGTGATGATACCAAGCTTTTTGCATATTCTGTGAAGGAGTTCACGAAGTTCTCTCCCCATGATATATGCCCTGCACCACAGAGAACACCGATGCAACTTGTGCGAAAAACAGCCTTTGATACTCCAATTCTTTTGATTCAGAATGCTCACTCGATAGATATATATCGTGTTTGCTTAAAAAATAATGCAGTATATGATGCACCTAGCAGTGGGCTTGCGACCAGAAATTTAGTGGCACGGGTTAAATGTAAAGATTCACAGAAGATCACGTGCAGTACAATTTCTTCATCAGGCACATTATTTGCCTACTCTGACCACATGAAACCAAAGTTATTTATGTTGGAAGAAAGCAGACCAGGCAAGAGGTCATGGAGTGTGAATAAATGGCAGCTTCCTAGGGAATTACCTGTTGCCCACTGCATGGTTTTTACTTCAGATTCCTCTCGATTGCTATTAGCCGGACAAGACAAAAAAAAATATCTGTATGTTCTTTTTTTTGTCATTGTTATTCACTTTTCTTATTGACTGCATACAATACTCTCATGTCTCCGTGGCCTTTCTAGAAATGTGCATCAACTTGATAAAAAGATCCCACATCTGTTCTGATGATAAACCCTTAACTCAACAACATCATCAATGTATATGAACATTTTCCTTTTTACTCGGATGGATATTACACCAACAACTCTTGTGCTGGTAAATAGCCGCATGATTTTGACCTACCAAATCTTTTACATTCTTTATAGCCTAACTTGTTTTGCAAGATTTCTGTTGAGCAGCTAGTTGACCATTCGAGAACTCTCGTCTGAAAACTCGCGCACATTCTTGTGGGTCTGAGTCTGTGATCTTTCAACTTTTTCTCTTTGTGTTTCTGAATGATTACTTGTTTTGCCTGAGTATATTTTGTGGCGAGTAATAAATATAATACACTGACTTGAATAAGCTAGCTTGGAGTAAGTTTTTTTTTATTGAACCAAGTACATGCATTCCATATCTGGAAACTATTGGAATTTCACGCATATCGCATATACGTAGAGTACAACATATAGTATGTGTTTTAATGAAATGAATTTAATACTGTTACGCTGCTGCAGGTGGTTGATGTGGGAAGTGCTGAGTTAATCCATGCTTTCACTCCTTGTCGTGCAGATGGCTGCGAGAAATTGCCACCTCACGAACTTCCAATCACGAAAATGTTCACTAGTAATGATGGCCAGTGGTTAGCTGCTGTAAACTGCTTTGGAGATTTGTATTTCTTTAATCTCGAAACCTTAAGGTATCACTTGATACCCTTTGTGTTGGTTAGGTTGGAATAGGATTTGCCTGGATTATTCTGGTCGATTTATGCTTTTTTGGCAATTCTTTATGCTTTATAAGTGTTATTACGGAACACAAAGGCATGTTTCATTCCGTATCTTTAAGCATTTTAGGTGCATGACGACTAATGAGACAAAACTAATAACTCGCGACAAGCAAAGCTCTTGGTTTTTTTTATTATTTGTTCATTCTAATTTACCAAAGAAAACTCATTCTAATTTCTAAGTAGCTTCTGGTTGCCACTGGACTATATGTTTTACCTTGCCTTTGTACCCCTTAACATCGGCAGTTTTGAATAATTCTATCCGCTTGCCTGTACATTCTTATTTGTTTTACTATAATGCATGATTGACTGCAAAGTAAACGTGCTCGAATTGTGTTGTTTGCATATGGTGTTTTGAGCCTGTATTGGAAGTTCAAATTGTTTTCTGGTTCTCTGAAAATTTCATGTGCAACTGTGCTGACAGGCAACATTGGTTTCTCTCAAGATTGGATGGGGCCTCAGTTACTGCTGGTGGTTTTACCCCATGGAACAGCAACATTCTTATTGTCTCCACATCTTCGAATCAGGTTTATGCTCTGGATGTGGAGGCCAAACAGTTGGGTGAATGGTCTATGAAGAATACGTTTTCTTTGCCCAAAAAGTATCAGGAGTTTCCGGGAGAAGTGATCGGTCTCTCCTTCAAGCCATCCTCCAGTTCCTCTTCTGTTATCGTCTACAGTCCCAGGTAAACCAAATGAGTCGCCTAGGGAATAGCCTTGGTTTGTTATGTTTATATCTGGGGAACATTCGGGTTTGCCTGAATACGAGGGACATAGTTGGCCACTTGGCCTGTTTATATGTCTGTATAAAACGCAATACTAATACTTGCATTGGCATTGGACATAGTTGGCTTGTTTATTTGTCTGTATAAAAGGCTATACTGAAACTTTCCGTATTGTGATGCTTAATTTTAATGAATAAACCTGCATCATGGTGGAAGTTTTTGTCGAACTTAGCCATGGACAAGGAAATGCGCGCTCATTCCTTTAAGTTTCCCACTTGTCTTACTTATAACCTGTTGCTCAACATTTTATTTCTCTATCCAGAATGACATCTTGTTATATTTCCAGGGCGATGTGTATGATTGACTTTGGGCTCCCTGTTGATAGAGATGATGGTGAGTTGGGAAAGAATGCTCAGAGCTTCACAAAGAAGCTACACAGCAATGGCATACTGAAGCGCAAAATGCATCAGTTGGAAACTAAATGGGTTGGACGAAAGAACTTCGAATTTTGTTCATTCAGGGATCATGTTTTATTTGTTGAACATCTTTCTGAAAATTCGGTTTTGGTCGTAGACAGGCCATGGATGCAAATAGTTGACACTTTTGATACCCAGCCTGTTCACAGGCATATTTTTGGAACATAGTCTCTCTAGCTGTTGAGGTTGTACCATATGGGAATGCTAGCAAGTGGTGACCTACCGAAAATTTTGCATGATGTTACTCATTTTAGTCACTCTTTTGATCGGATCATAGGATGGAATATGATAGGGTAGGATTATCCAGGACTGTTGTGCCATGTATTCCTATATATAACTGCTTCATTCCAAAACGCCAGTTTACTCTGTTACGTTATGGTGGACTGTTCCTCGACGCCAACTCTATTTGCGGTTTCTGTTTTTATTTTTCACGCCTTAGCATCTGTTTGTCAAGTCTTTCACCCAATTATACTACAGAGAATAGGAAAACTAGTGAAGTTTTTAAAATAGGCAAATGTAGATAACTTTTAATAATGTTGGAAAACTAAACTAACTTTTTTAATTCTAATTATTGAAAATTACAATTCTTTACTCTAATTATTTCATATAAGCATTATTTTTAACATGATTACATTTTAGCCTAATTTATTTTCACCAAAAAACCTCATTCATTCACTCCAGCTATCCTGATCAGTGGCAGCAACAGGCCCTTTCCTCAGTTCATCCTGCATCATAAGCAAGCTTCAGGTAATAATGGCTTTAAGCTTTGTAAAAACGTAAGCTGCACTGAAACTAAACCTACCACTTCAGCAGAAACAAGCTTGAACGGAGACCATACTAGGATTTGTCGATCACTGCCACCAGTGTACAACTCCTGCAACAAAGCAATATTGACTTGAATAAACTACTTGCAAACCACAAACCAAGGACGTAGATACGAAGATTATGTCATTAGTATAATGACAAAATCAAAAGGAGAGACTAACGTACTAACATAACAGATATTTTCGAAGTAACAGAAGGGACAGTTATCAAACTTAACAATAGCTGTAAAGCTTAGTCCCAACTTTCTAAGAGACTTACAGAATAAGCTATTACCTGATCGAACCCATTATACCAACAACAATTTACATTCTCATAGTGTCCGCGAAGGGTCCACCTTGCTTGTCCAGACCAGATGTCAAAAGCCTGGGAGATGAGAAAAGACAAAACACATACCTGACCATGCACATTTTGAGTAGGTACTGCAAAAGAATTCCTTTACTTACTTTGAAAACTCCCATGCATGGAACAAATGCAATGTTTGAATTTCGAGACACAGCAAGCTGTATAGACTTGCTGTTCTGTAGACGTGCAGTTTCGAAGTTCACAAGAGTATTGCACCCAGATAATATATCCCACAACCTCAACCTTGAATCAGAACCTGACAATCAGCCAGGGTAGTTGAATAAAAGAGACTGATATAAGTCAAAATTAAATTTTAGGTAGTTAACCTTTTTCTTCAAAAGAAATCAGTAGAGGGGATTAATCAACGGAGGTTTGCTGCACCAAAGCGACTAATATTTTTACAGCCTATTATTTAGTATCTCAACCAACCCAAACTCGAGCACCCAAACTCACACGCCCATTCAAAGACACTTCAACTCTGATTTGACGACCAATTAGATAACAATTCAAGACCCAGCTAAAATCATCTGTAATTTTGAAGTGAGAGTACTCTAGTAAATTCATGCGGATCCATATTCCAGACATATCCATCTTCAATGAAAATATTAAGAAATAACTTACATTTCATACTTCTATAGCAGGAATCATGACGCAATGCAGTGTTATCAATGGCATATGGCGGGACATGGCGGAAAGCCAAAATCCCGCCATATATCCATGGCGTTGAGGAAATATGGCGGGTTATGGCGGATTATGGCCAAAGTTTGTAAATGCGAAAAGCGAGCCGAGGCGATTTCCGGATTGACTAGAGGAAGCGAGCCTAGGCGAAAAGCGAGACGCCTAGGCGAACGATGTTTAAAAATATTATATAAATTTTAAAAATATACATATATTAATTCTAAAATTTTGTGTGTGCAATTAGTTATATTTTTAATTGCAATTAGTGAACAAAATAATATTAAATATAAACATATTTGTTTTTCTAATTGTGGAACCCCTAAATCAGAAATTAAAAAAAAATACCAATAGATAACTGCAAGTAATTTATAAAATCAGCATTATATGTTATTAGAAAATGTTATACATAAATAAGTATAAATTATTTAACCTAATGAAACGTTGATATCAAATTTTTTTTACAAAGAAATATAATTTATATTATACTCCTAACAATTAATTTTTGTTAAAAATATGAGGCTTAAATAGTCATGACTTTCAATAAATTAGTTAAGGCCCAGCCCATTAAGTATAATAAATTTAATTTAATTTCTAAATAAAATGCATCTTCTTCAACCTCTCGACGTCGCTGTTCATCTAAAACCCTAGAAACTCAAATCCGGCCACAAATCACCGTTCCAACCGCTCCACCAGCCGATTTAGCGTCGATTCCGTTAACAAATAGCCGTTCCACCCGAAAAAGCTCCGTTTCGTCAGTTTGTCGGCCGCTCCAATCAACTCCGTGAAGAAACGCCTGGGCGATCGCCTGGACTAAGCGAGCGCCTAGTCGGGAGAGGCGATCGCCTGATTGATTTCGCCTCGCCTGAGCTATGCTCAGGCGTTTTCGGGACCGCCTAGAGGAGGCGATCGCCTAGGCTAGCCTAGGCGATCGCTTTTCAAACACTGATTATGGCGGATAGCGGACAGCCAAAAAACCGCTACGCCATACCGCCATGGCGGAATTTAACAACACTGACGCAATGACACACAAACTTGAACGGAAAAGGGTATCCAACTCTAAAACCAGGAACAACTCACTCATGATACCTTAATCAGCATTTAAATTGAAATTGTAAAAGTGCTTTTCAAATTTCAAGTTAAAACTGTTCACTTTTAGATATCCAATGCATAGCTCGGTAAGATGCATGCTCTTCCAGAAGTAATTAAGAACTTTTGGTTCTGTAAAGATAGTCTGAAAATTTCAAAAGCATAACATAATTTATTGAGAAAATTAATATTTTAAATCCTGCTTTCTCTAGTAGTATAGCAGGGAGTGAGAAACCGTTCAACCTATATAGATCTATGCTAACAGGAAGAAGGGTAGAAAATATACATGATTAATCATATAATAAGCAGTCAATCACGATTACACCGATAAAAAAGGAAGAAGGGTAGAAAATACTCATGCAGTAAATAATTGTTCTTAAATAACTGTGATCATATAGTAATCTAGAACGGACCAAATATCAAACCATAACCAAGATCAAGTAAATGAGTTATTGAGATGAGAAGTTCAGAGCATCGGACAGCATTGATTTTTTATAGCTAGAAAATCACGGACCTGCACTAAGAAGATACATGCCATCCTCTGTCACCTTCAGTCCAGTTACAGCGCCATAATGAGCTGTACCATGATTCTGACTTGATAACATTCCAGGATGTAATCTCTGCTTTGATGTTTTTACTTGACTAGATAGTCGATAGGCTGACTGAAGCTTTAACGCATTTCCATCAGCTAATTCTCTCTGAGGCATTCGAAATTTCCCACTATAGCCTGCAGATGATAGTTTCTGCAAATAGCAACCGAAATTGGTAGAAGTATATGTCAGCCTCACATCCAACTAAGCCCAGGTGTACGTGTGAAGAATGCTAATTAGCTGTCATTTATTTGTTCAGAATGGGAAAAAAAAAACGGTACTTGCATAACTAGATAACTTAGTATGATTGAACCAAAATAAATGGGAGCAAAAGGATCTCTCATCGACTGAGTCCTACCAGCAAAATCTCTGAGATAATTCGAGGTAACACAAAATAAATATAAATCAGCTCAGTAGGCTGTTGGCTTTATCACGTAATAGTTCCAGAAAATTTAGGTTCTTTCGCAACGGCCGAAAATTTCAATATCTACTGCGTGTATTTTAGGTGAAAGCAAATAATAGATCTCAAAATCAACTCGACAGCAGAGTAGATACGATGGCTACCTTATTTGTTGCTGAGCAGACTAAGAGAGGCGGACGTCTCCCAAACTGCGTGTGAGACTGATCTAAAACACGAAAACATCCAGCTCGTCTGATGTCCCAAAAACGTATAGCACCATCACATCCTCCAGTGATTAAGATCCATTCACTAGATGTCGACCACTCCAACGACATTACACCATCTGCCATGACAATCACAAGAAGTTGAATAAATGAACATGTGGTTATTAGATAGCATAATTTGGCAGAAAGTAACGAAGAGTCAATTGTAAATCGTTTCTTTAAGAAGCTCCAGTTCTTATATCCAGGTGGTAGCGTCATATCTTACAAGGAAAAGATCTAAAAGATATACATAATAGATATGATCCCTAATTATGTAACATAATTTCACATATACGGTTCGACGAATACCAGCTTAGGATAAAATAAACATGGAAAGGATGAGAATGCCGAATAATACTTAATAGTCGATTTTCAATATACAATAATTATGTACCAACTGAAGACATGTTAATGACACGGGAACATCCTGAATATAAACAAAGAATATATAAGGACGCTACTATTTTGGCTGTCGTGGATGCACACAAAAAACTAATCAAGTTTACATGAGATTATAACTCCAAACTTGAGACTCTTAAATTAAGAATATATGCATCAATTCAACTCTACATTAAAACTACTTTTCTCTGACCAACAAAAGTTCCGAAGCATCTACGAACAAAACAAGATGAACTATATAAAACTCAAGCTCAGATGTTAGAGTATTATGTGTGACCTAATGGACGCTAAATCATACCAATGATTTAATCTATAACAAATTCCTAGAAGGTTTATTCTGCGCCTCTGATTATCTGACTGAATGAGCTCACATATGTCAATCGAGTCGGCAATGATCCATGCAAATGCGCAAAATGTAGCTCATCTAACATACATAAAGCGAATGTTCATTTAAGTCTAGTAGATTGGACCAAGCTACTTAAAAGAGTAAAGTCACGAGTTTAATCAATGAAATCATAAATCCAATCTAAATGTTAAAAGTCAAACTCTCGTTTCATACCACGGTGACCCGACAAAGTATGGGCAAATGAACCAGAAGCAATATCACATAGTCGAACTTGGACATCTTCAGTACCAGTAGCAATTAACATGTGTGCTCGAGCTAACGGAGACATAGCAGTTCTATAAACCTTTCCAGGCAGTTTAAAGTTTATCACAACCTGCACTAGCAACAGAGCCATTTAGAAAAACAAGCAGTAGTATCTCTGATACGAAATATTATTTATTTAAAAGTAGGGTACAGTACAGAAAGGCAAGATCTCTCACTTGTCCGGTATTCGTATCCCAGACATTTACATGGTGATCATGAGAACCAGTTATGATCAGCCCTGTATCAACTGGATACCAAACGGCTGAGGAAACAGCATATTTATGACTGTGCTCGTGTTGCTTGGTAATGGCAAATATTGACTTGTGTTTTTCAATCAGCCCGCCTCCAATGTAATCTGTTGCTTGTTGAATATCATAAATTGCAACACTGGCATCGGACGCACCAGCTAGCAGGTACCTTCCCTCTGTTAAATCAACCTGATCTTGAGAGTCATAATGAGCTCAAAGAAGAAATCACTTGATAATGCCTAAATAAGGGATTGCGAAGAACAAGATTCAAGTTACAAGAGTTGAGATAACAATCAATATGCCCGTCTCACAATTTAATTTAAGTCCACTTTTTTTGACAGATTTTTTCATCAATCTGACAACCGTACATGTTTTCCATCAATCTGACAATAACATTGTATAGAACTATTTCAAATTACAGAAGAAAGACCACATACAACAGCCTGACTGTTCGTTAGCACAATCAGCTCGAGACAAACATGACGGTCACATCCATTATGTTTCTTACATTACTGGTCAGTATTAACATCGATTGTGGATAATAGATAACCACAAGACTTCGACAAGACAACCAACTTTCTCATATAAAATGTTTGATATATGAACCAAACAAGTGCAGCCCGATATGATTAGGTCTAGGTGACCCCTCCGAGGTTAATAGGAATCAATTTTAAGCTTGAATTCTGATTAGCTAAGTTGCTGATAACCTGACATGGAAAGATATAAGGAAAAACAACTACAGAAATTAATTTGTCATTCATTTCAACTCTCGTTGCCTTCACCGTAATCCGATTGCCAAAAGATGGGAGCAAAGGACAAAGGTTCGAAGACAATAACAAACCTGAAGAGAGTTGACTGAGCCACGATGACAGGACACGATTTCCTTGTGATTAGAGAGTTGGATGGAAGAAAGGCGGGAATGAGAAACACGACTGCTGAATGAATTTGGGGAGAGCTTGCCAAATTCTCGGTCTTTGGTCTCCTTCCACATCGTCCTCGCATCTTTGTGTTATGAACTTGGTCGGTTTATGCTTTGATATGCCGATTCGACTATGTATTGATATTTGTAGGGATTTTTTTTCAGACCCAATTCCAGCCCAAACCCGACCCGGTATAAGCTTGTGGGGTTCCTCTCTAAAACCAATTGGCAATAGAGGGAGTGAACCCACAAGCTTATAAACCCATCTATTTTGCTTTTTCTATTCGGTGTGGGATGCAGTTTGCATACCCAACAAACCTCCCCTCAAACTCAAGACCACACACCGGGCCTCCCCTTCGACGATTATCTGCATCAAGCGCTTCTCCGCAATCACTGCACCAAGCGCTTCTCACCGCAGATTCACCAATCGTCCTCACAAGGGGCCGGGGACACACCACCCACACCGTATCCGGGCTAGAATTTTTTTTCGTCTGCAGGCACCCTCACGCCTTCGTCCACGCTCACCGCACCATGTAGGGATTTTTTTCAGACCCAATTCCAGCCCAAACCCGACCCGGTATAAGCTTGTGGGGTTCCTCTCTAAAACCAATTGGCAATAGAGGGAGTGAACCCACAAGCTTATAAACCCATCTATTTTGCTTTTTCTATTCGGTGTGGGATGCAGTTTGCATACCCAACAATATTTATAATATATTGCTTTGGGTAGTTTTATATATAATGTCAGAATAGATGAGATAAAGAAGAGAAGATTAGATAAGAATTTGAGAGATGCGATCAGATGAGAATTTGAGAGAGATGAAGAAGATGATAGAAAGGAACTGAGATTAGGTTTTAATTCTTGCTTGTTCTCATAAACGTGACTTGCATACTACTTAATATCATTCTCAAAAGGCTTATATTAAAAATACGTTAAATGAGTAAATTCGGCCCAACCCAAACAAGCTCAACCCAATTGCAGTGAAGCCCAATATGGCAATAATAAATAAACAATATTCCATTAAGCATTGATGTAATCATGTAATACTAGTTGTATGGTATTGGTTTATTTCAGATGTTCAGATAAGATGTCCTTACGACGGACATTGCATATAAACTTGTTTCTTTTGAAAGCTGTCTTCAGCTTTTCATAGCCTCTTGAATCGACTCAATCCGATATTCCTACAGTTTATTATAAATTTTTCAATTTGATACTTCGAAACAGGAAATTTATCTTCTGTTTTGGAGAAACCTGATGGCACAGCTGTTGTATTTTTCAGTTTTGATCCATCTAGGCTGCTCCAATTTACTCGAAACTGGTATCTATTGAAATATGACTTTCAGCCTGTACCTCCTAAGATATCCCTTACCGTCTTTTGCCACATCGGATTTTGGTAATCCACCCCAATGTTACAATTCTTGGTGGGTTAGGAGGAAGAGCACAAGAATGAGGAAAATTGGATTATACCTTATCGCATTTAATTACGACGCCTATCTTGCATGAAAATTAAAATAATATAGAAAAGGTCTAATTTTGAACTACCTATTGGTAACTAAACGCACACTAACCATGAAAGCAGGTCGTCGTATGCCATTGACGCTCGAAAGATGAAGTACAGTATGAGAGTTCTTGGTTGTATGTATAATCTTTGATTAGTTTCTGAGTTTTTGCGTTGATTTCATAGAGGCAATTATTGAAATGGATAGAGTTTGTAATAATATTGTGCCATGTCATTAAAGTTTCAATGTCGGTGGTAAATTAGGTAAAAAAAGAATACGTTATCTTTCGAAGATGAGATGGAGGGGAAGTGTAAAACATACGAGAATTATCAAGTCGTTTGTATGTATTTCAATACCGATGAATGGTTATAAAGTTGAAGGGATAAAGTTGAGGTTCCTCGGCCTATTCCAACTGAATTCATAAATTAAAAAAAAATGCTCCAAGCGTACATGAAACAATCAAAATAAATTTATTAATTTTCTGCTTAAAACTCAAATTTACGTTTGGAAATAAGTGTTCTCAAAACATAGGTTAAAGGTATGAAAATTGCAATACATACTACTGATAAGTTATGATTTTATGTTGTTTTATACCCTTAAACACGTGTTACCGATCGTTACATATCCAAAATTTACCGATTATCCAGCCTTTACATAAATAATTTATATTTATGCAGGTAAATGAAGAAATTGAGAAAACCCACACAATCGACAAGTGCATTGATCAACTTTCATGAAATCATTGGCGGGACCCATCACATGCTTAATTATTCTATGAAAGAACAAAAGAGTTGATAGTGCACGATTTGCAAGCTCAAAGATCATTATGGCGTCCCTATGTCTGATTGAGTTTTAAACTCTATAAAAGCCCACTAAGTAGATCGTCGACGGAGAGGAAAAAGAAAGTATCATAAGTGTGGGGTGCAAACTCCAAAGTCCCACATCGATGAGTTAAAAATAATTTGAGTGGCTTATAAGCTTGTGGACTAACTCCCTTTATTGCCAATTGGTTTTAGAGAGGAACCCCACAAGCTTATACGGGCCTGAACTTGGAGCGAACACGTGAGGGTGCCTTCAGATAGAGAAATTCTAGCCCAAATACGGTGTGGGTGGTGTGTCTCCGGCCCTTGTAAGACGATTGGTAGAGGCGCTTGGTGCAGATAATCGTCGAAAGGGAGGCATGTTGTGTGGTCTTGAGTTTGAGGGGAGAATTGTTGGGTGCAAACTCCAAAGTCCCACATCGATGAGTTAAAAATAATTTGAGTGGCTTATAAGCTTGTGGGCTAACTTCCTCTATTGCCAATTGGTTTTAGAGAGGAACCCCACAAGCTTATACGGGCATGAGCTTGGGCTTGAATTGGGTTTAAAAAAATCCCTACAATAAAGCACCACCTTGACATCCACAAAACACACAGCTCTCCAAATAAACCTCACGAGCTCTCGCTAATCTTTCACGCTATCCAAAAACCATCCTCACCTCTCATCCTCTCACAGATCGAACCTCATAACCTCGGACCAGAAATCGCTCAGTCATCACACCGCATTTTGGAAGGATTCCGAGGTGCCTTGTTGCCGTGACAGGACGAGAGACCTCGAGGGAGCACGACTCCGTTCATCGTGATACAGGAAGTTTTTCGTTGTTTTAATTATATAATGTCTACGTTGAATACTTTGTATTTTTTTATTAATATGTGTGCTTATGTTTATTTGTGGTTAAGGCCGTATTAGGCCGGATTATGATTTCGTATTAATGTTACTCGTATTTTGTTTTAATCGTATGAGTTAAGTTACGTGTTCTATATTTGAGTTTAATGCTTGCGTATGCCTGATCAACATATGCTTGATTTTTAACTGGTCTATGAGACTGAAGAAGTGATTAGACCGGTTAGAACAATAAATATAGTGCCCCGCAATGTAAAACCGACCAGAGATAGAATTCGGTTTCGTTAGTGTGGTTTCCGAGATCTTAAGCGACGAAAGCGTTTAAACTCGGGAAAATTCATAAAGCTGAATGCATGCGGGGTAACTACAGTCATATAGGAATGTAGTTGATTGGTTCACTTTCGCATAGGGTTGCTAGTTACGTGAATAACGAGTAGCACGTACGTTGGGAATTTCTACCTTAACTAGATTCATATTGATTAAATATATACGATAGCATGAAGACGTAGGATTCATCTGTGCCGAATATGTGTTTTAACAACGCTTGTCGTTAATTGTTTAAAAACCGTTATCTTTGTTTGTTGCTTGCGCTTTTCTAAAAATCGTATTAAAACAAATCAATCTAATATATATATATATATATTCTAAAAAGAGCTTCAGTTTAAATTAAAATTTGGATTAATATCTTAAAATAAATCGAGCTGTCCTCGTGGATCGATACTCGGATTTTCGTCCGTTTTATACTGCTTGCACGACCTAGTACACTTGCTAGTATTCGCGCGTGTCAAGTACATTTTTATATTTGTTTATATAAGATCCTATTTTTCTTGCTCTCGCGTTAAATGCTAACATATTAGGCGTATTGGATCTTAGGTTTGAAACTCATTTTGGTTATACAGAATGTTATGGTGCTCACCTTGCGTGAGCACCATCCGTGTGCACCTGTTGTGTGACATGCCACGTCAACATGTCAAATCAACCCCCGACGGGTTCACTAATCTCGTGTGTAGGTTATAGATCAATAAAAAATCTCATTGTATACTGATTTGACGCGTTGATGTGGTGGGTGCTCACACATTACTCTTTGGTTATAAGGCTGCTGTATGATAAGAAATTATAAATTATTTATTTAAAACCAGTATAACTTATAAGTTATCTTCGCCTCTTTACCTAATTTGCTTATACCGGATGCTTAATCTAAATCGTGGAGTTTCGATTATAATGGGCTGGAAATAAATAATCAATTCTATATAATGGCATTATTTATATTACTTGGGCTTATATGGGCTATTAGGGAAACCAAATGATTCAAAATGGAATACCCAAATTTATAATTTTGACTTGTGGCTCATTGCAGGTAGTTTGGTTCCTTTTCGATTTTTATTTTATGGTTGTACCCAGTAGCCCTCTTACTGGTTGGTGCGTCATGAGCCGTGTACGAAGTCTTGTACCACTTATTATTAATAACATATTGACCTTTCGAGTATCTACAGAAAAATACACAATTGGAAAATTTTTTTACACATAACTACCCATGTCAGAAAATTTTATAGATAGGTACCCAATTTAATTTTACCAGTTTCTTTAGTCATATCGTACCTTCCTGTGTGTATATTGCGTACTATAACACGTTTATATAGGGTACCTAAATATAGGATACGTCGTACCTACGGGCATGCCTGTGTGTTAAATAGGACGTACCTAAATATAACATACGTCGTACCATTTTCTGTTATATAGGGTACCCAAATGTGTTGAGATAGGGTACCCAAATGTGTTGTTTGGTGTACTTTCGGGGATCGGGTACCTATGTGCAAAAACTTTATTCTGTTAGGTACCTACATATAAAAAAATCCTAACTGGGTACTAAATTACAAGTTTTTTTTCAAATAGGTACTTATGTGTAAAAACCCCTTGACCTTTCCCAATTTTTTTGACAAAAAATAAAGGTTATATAAATGCCTACATGGTTTATTTATTTGTGGTTGCATGGAAGATTATATAACACGGCAAATCCTATCACATTGACATAAACAACCAGCAAAATCAGTGTAATGATGATTGATATTTGATGGGATGTTAGAGCCCATTCCCATATGTTCACCATTCTTTGTATAGATTTCTACAAGAACAATATATTGCGACTATATATATGATAAGAATGCAAGCATAGGCGGATCACGTTTTTCAATAATGCATATCTCAAATAATGGTAGTGTAATAAGACTCATAAACTAATAGAATAATACTTCAAGTAAATCCTAATTTGTTAAACTCGTTATCAGTAGTACTATTTTGAGCTTGACAATTCAGGCCCCCAAATCTTATCGTACCTCTAAGATTGTGCAATCTCTTACCTAAATACATATTTATTAGTATACGAAACAATTGTTTTAGAAGTAATAATATCAGATTTCTTCATAACATAGTCTATATAAGCATATGATTAACGAGAGATCATAACATGCCAAACACACACACACACACACACAGAGATGGATGACTTTCGTCGATCGGTAACATATCATCCAAGTGTCTGGGGAGACTTTTTCTTGGCATATAGTTCTTTGGTAGAACTATATATATGCATATACTTTATAATCATTTAATATCTAGCAATAATAATATCTGAGCTACTGACCGTGTGCATGCATTATGCATATATATTGAATGCAGGAAATACGTGCAGCTGAAGACAGTGAACACCAAAGACACAAAGACGAGGTTAAGAAGAAGCTCGTGGCTGCAATAGAAAGCAAATCATCGAATGAGTTATTACATCTCATCGACGCTGTCCAGCGCCTCGGAGTTAAATATCATTTCGAGGAAGAAATAGGAAATGCGTTAAGATTCATATATGAAGGTTATGATCACATGGATCCCAAAGAGGAGGAAGATGATTTGTACTACGTTGCTCTTCGTTTTCACTTGCTTCGTGAACAAGGTTACAATGTCTCACCAGGTAATAAAATGATCATATATATATATATATATGTCATTACTGAGACTAATCGTTTCACATTGGATTTGGAAAATTAAAATGATACTAACTCATTATATTGAGATGAGAGGCCAGCCACTCAAACAGCTAGCTATATGGCAGGTTGCTTTTAGAATGAAATCCTCGTCAATGTTTTACTATAATATCTAAGCCAAATTATAACTTTTGGGTATCCTTCTGATAATTGAAAAAAATGGATCAACTTAATAGGGGAATAAGTTTGATATCTAGTACCTCCTAAAAAAAAAGTTTGATATCTAGTAAAGGAGTCACAATCCTAGTTGTAGCTAAGTGGGTTGGAAATATTTCGGGTCAAGTAAGATTTCGAGACTAATTATATATTATTAAAGAAAAATGATTGGAATGCCTTACATTTAATCCGATACAGGAATATAGCGATTCATCGATTAATATATCAAATATTGTGATAAAAACAAATATCGAACCCTTGATCCAAATTTATAAAATGCATTATTAAATGGATGGACCAAACTATGTCGTTGACTGAATTCACTATATATTTGGTCCTAAAATCAAATTATCATCCTTTTTTCTATTTGATTTGATTTGTATTTCCTACACTCTCCCCATATTAGATATATTCAGCAAATTCACGGACCAAAACGGAAGATTCAAACAATCGTTAGCCAGTAACATTCAAGGGCTACTAAGCTTATACGAAGCATCTCACCTTCGAGTCAACGACGAAGTAATTCTCGAAAAAACTTTAGAATTTTCCGAGTCAAATCTTCTGTCTATGGTACAATGCATAGGCGACGAGTCTCTTGCATCACAAGTCAACAATGCAATGAAATTTCCCATTCGTAAGAGTCTAACCAAGTTGACTTCCAAGAGCTTCATGTCTGTGTACGGACAAGATAAATCACATGATGAGATGCTCCTCAGATTCGCCAAAATGGATTTCAACTTGGTGCAGAAGATGTGTCAGAGAGAGCTAAGTGACATCACAAGGTTTATCTATTTATTATTCGACAACATTATTATTAACCTTTTCGCCACAAAAGAAGAGGAAATCCTACGGTTCTTATGAATTTGAATATTTCTCACCCTATGATTCGTAATGGCATAGTATGATATACAATAATTTTCAATTTTTTTCTCCAAAAAGGATTGGAACATAAATTGAAAAGGACAATATGAAGTCAATAGCATGTAAGTGTCAATATAGTGATCCAAAATTGAAAATTGGTATGTGTAGGGATCCAAATTTATAAATTTGCCTCTTGTAAATTTATTGTCAATGTTCAATTTCCAGTAAGTTTAGGGTAATTTCTTATAAGTTTTATTGTTTATTATATCTTTATAATTATTTTCGAAATGTGATGCGGGTATATAGGTGGTGGAACTCTTTGGATTTCAAGAACAAATTGCCATTTGCCAGGGATAGAATAGCAGAATGTTATTTTTGGTCGTGGGCAGTGTACTTTGAGCCTAAGTTCACATTTGGCCGTAGGATATTAGCTCAAGTGCTCATTCTAGCGTCGACTTTGGACGACATTTACGATGTTTATGGGACATTAGAGGACTTGCAACACTTCACTGGTGCAATCCAAAGGTACTTAGTAATGCATGCTATGGCTAAACCCTAGTTATGACAAAAAAATCATATATGTAACATATTCGTTTCCTGATTATAATGCTTCCATTATGAATTATGGAGGTGGGACGTCGATGCAACCGAGCAATTACCACCATACATGAAGACTATATATCACTCTCTCATTGATGTTTACAATGACATGAAAGGTTCAGATGGATCAAGAAAGTCGAATGGTCCTTATTTTTTCAAGGAAGAGGTAAAATAGATCTTCGACTTTTGATACTTTGGCTAATGCCAATTGATTTTAATATGGATCCCTTGAATTCAAACCTAACTAGCACGTCCCTCGAACCCAGCAATCTCTCACAAGCACATAATGTTTTCTTTTAGATGAAAAGATTGATTAGGTCATATTTCGAAGAATCGAAATGGTCGTTTAACAACTACATTCCGACAATGGAGGAATACATGAAAGTTGCGCTCGACTCATCTGCTTATATAATGTTGCCTATAACGTCGTTGGTGGGCATGGAATGCTTAGTGGAGGAAAAAGACTTCGAATGGATTTCGAGCACACCTTTGATCGTTCAAGCAGCGACTGTTATTTGCAGGCTAATGGACGACACTGCAGGACACGGGGTAATATTGTCTTTTATTTATTAGATTCCATCTTCTTGGTATATTTAATAAAAATGGACCGTCATATGCGTACCGCATTTTGAATAAATTCAGTTCGAGAAGAAATGCTCGGCCGTGGATTGTTACATGAAACAACATAACGTTACAGAAGAAGAGGCATGCGACGAGCTTCGGAAGAAAGTGACA
This sequence comes from Craterostigma plantagineum, assembly GCA_027422505.1. NCBI lineage: Eukaryota > Viridiplantae > Streptophyta > Magnoliopsida > Lamiales > Linderniaceae > Craterostigma > Craterostigma plantagineum. Next base: position 23,511,967 of record JAPQWV010000003.1, on the reverse strand, counting down.
GAAGCATGGAAAGACATGAACAAAGGATGTCTTCTTCCTACGGAAGCTTCGACGGTTATGGTACTCGATCGCGTGCTCAATTTTGCAAGAATGATACATCTCTTGTATCAAATTAAAGACCGATATACGCATTCCGAAGTCGAATTTCGAAAGCTTATCAATTTGGCGTTCGTTGAGCCTATGATCGTGTGACGATTTAGTTATCTTACGCTGCTTTACGTGCCTGGCGCGAAGAAAATCAATACGCTTGTTGTTTTTGGTTGTAATGTTATATCATTGCTTACCATATCAATTGCATCATTTCAAGTAATAATATGTGGATATCAAGCATTGATGAATGACAACTTCACCTAAAAGATTAAGTTTGATGGTAATGTATCACAGTTTAATTTAAGGCTTAATTATATTTTTAGTCCGGTGTGTTTTGACTGGGTGCATTTTCAGGAACTTAATTTAAGTGTGTCAATTTTAGTACTATAAGTAACAAAATTGTTGTAATTTAAGGACACATGAGTTATTGACGGCAATTTCCTATAAATATCAAAATTAAAGCAATTTTACTGTAGTTAAACTTAGAAATCAATTTCAGCACGGAATATATACACGGGGAGCCGAAGATACTGACTTGGACTAAATTTATTTTCTCCATGGTCCAATTAAGCCGCATAGTCCAAGTTAGCATATCTGACATCACGTGTATAAATTTTGAGATGAAATGAGATTTTTCGGCTTTAATTGTTCTAAAACTATTTTAATTTGATACTTACAAAACTAAAATTTGTTCTTTTTACTCTAATAAGCACTTTTTTTTTTTGTTTTTACATATCCGTGACGCGTAATTGAAGGAAGAGAAAATAAATTTTGTAAAAGTCAACGTTTTAGGTGCCACGTGTATAAATTTCGAGCTGAAATTTTATTTTTAGGTTTGAGGGTCCCCAAATTGCTTCAATTTTGATACTTACAGGACTAAAATCGCCGCCTTTAATTTTAAGTGTCCTTAAAACTCAACATACTAAACATACATGACTAAAATATAATTAAACCTTAATTTAATATACTCTATTTTCCGACACTCCTATCAAGATTATACTAATTCATTTCTGATCAAACCTTAATAAGTGGCTGTAAGGATTCGACCCGACAACCTCTTGGCTCTTATATCTGATACAATGTTGAAATACCACCACCTAAAAACTTAAGTTCAAGTGTGTGACATGGAACTAGACGTTGCAATTACCATGGTTCTGAAACCGTATTTCGAACCGGACCGAAAATTTTAGTGGTTTATTATTTAGTGATTTAACCGGTATAAAACCGAAAACAAATCAGAGTCAAACATGAATCTTTAAATATAATTAATATATATTTTTAAGATTAAATCAACCAAATAATATAGATTATATACATGTTTATTTAGTAACTTTTTTCTATACTGGAATTTTATAAAATTGAGGGTCGAAATTAAACAAAGTAAATTGTGTTGGTGGTTAGAAATTAAGTATACCATGAGCTACATAAATTAAATCTATAAAATATGGGGTCAAAACTAAATAACAATATAACATATGGTTCATGAGTTAATTATAAAACAAAAAATATATGAGGTAATAAAGATTCAAACACATGTCCACTTATGTAATAAGCCCACGACTTTACCACTGGATCACACGAAAAGATTTACAAATTTATTCATTTTATGCATTATATTGTAATTTTATTTTTTTCATTTTTTTTTCAAAACATTGGCAATCACATCAAACTTAACATTCTATATGAACGAAAACAAATGACCCTAAAGAAACAAATGCTCTCATGCCCGACCCCGCAATGCAGAACGCACAACCTCGACAAAAGTGGGAGACATGAACCGAAGAACATGGCAGACGAGCAGACACGGACCTATATTGGGGCTTGGGTGGCTCATTGACCCCAGCCGAACATATAATACTGTAAATTATATAGATTAATGCATGTTTGGTCTTCAGTCTAGTGGTAAATATATATCTCTTAGTTGATACAACGAATGGCGTTGGTGCGATTAGTGATGGCAACGGGGCGGGGCGGGGCGGGGGCGGGGACCTAACCCCGTCCCCGCGATGCATTCGGGGACAAAATCGTCCCCGTCGGATTCCCGCGGGGATTCAATTGTTTAAAAGAATAATTTAATATAATATATAAATTTGAATTTTTTTTGTTATAAATATTATAAATTTTATATATTATTTGTATTATTTTAATATTATTTAATCTATATTTTGATATTATTTACTATTATTTAAATTATAATTTAATAGTATATATATTATAATATATAAAAGGGGTTCGGGGCAGGGGAATGGGGTGGGTAAAGAAGAAATAAACTTTAATGTAGCTTTATTATTTTAACGTGAGAGTTAATCGAGTATACTAGTTACATCGACTATATATAGAGGCTAGAGATTAATATAAAAGGAAAATATATCAATTCCATTAATCCCTTGATTAGGGTCTTCAATGCTCTTATTATGGATAAAGATCTTCGATGATTTGATTGATAATGATCTCAGTCTCTTGATTGACTTGCCATATTAGACGTGATTGAGTCTTAATGTGACATCCTTGATTACTCACATGATTCCCTCATTGATGAACCAAATCAATCCGTGATTTGTCAGTGTAACAAATCACGTCCTTCCTTATTACTCCTATCATCCTTATCTCTCCAATTATTTGATTGGTTGCTATTACCCTCCCTCAAACTGTGGCGGGGCTGGAGGCACAGTTTGCTGCGAATGTGATGAAAAGCAGCTTTACACAGGGGCTTTGTGAAAATGTCCGCAAGCTGAAGGGTAGAGGGAACATGGCGAATAAGAAGTCCCATTGCGACTCTTTCACGAATAAAATGGTAGTCAAGCTCAATGTGTTTGCTCCGAGCATGAAAAACCGGATTAACAATCATGTGTAAGGCACTCAGATTATCGCATAGAAGTAGAGGAGGACGACTTTGAGGAATTTGCAGATCCCGTAAGAGAAAAGTGAGCCATGTCAGTTCAGCTGTTGTGTTTGCCATTGCACGATATTCAGCTTCGGTACTAGAGCGTGAAATGGTCGGTTGCTTCTTTGCACACCAAGAAATAATGTTTTGTCCCAAAAACGTGCAAAATCCCGTTGTAGAGCGCCTAGTAGTGGGACAACCCGCCCAATCTGCATCAGAAAAAGCAAAAAGATCAAGTGTAGTGTTTCCAGTTATATGTAAACCCAATGTAATAGATCCTTTCACATAACGTAATATACGACGAACCATTTTCATGCTAGCAACAGTTGGCGATTGCATATATTGAGAAACATAGTTAACACTAAAAGAAAGATCAGGCCGTGTAATTGTTAAATATTGCAAAGCACCAACAATGCTACGATAAAAGGTAGGATCAGAGAAAGGTGTCTTATCGTGAAGTCCCTTGGTTTTCGATTCCATGTGTATTCATCGGTTTGCAATCCAACATCTGAGCCTTGTCAAGAAGAGAGCGCGCATAATGGGTTTGAGATAGGTGCAAAGTATTGTTGGACCGTTGGACTTCTATACCAAGAAAATTATGTACCGGTCCAAGATCTTTCATTGCAAATTCGATGTGTAAAGCTGTGATAAAATCGTTCAGTAACGTTGAACTCGATCCTGTTAGTAACATATCATCAACATAAAGAAGTAAGACCAATGTGCCAGATGAAGAGTGCATAATAAATAAAGACGGATCAGCGAGGCTACAAAAGAAACCAGCTTTGAGTAAGAATGTGCTAAAGCGATCAAACCAAGCCCGTGGTGCTTGTTTTAGACCATATAGTGCTTTTCGAAGTTTGCAAACATGAGATGGAAATTTTGGATCATGCATACCTGGTGGTTGCTCCATATAAATGGCTTCAGTTATGTAACCATGAAGGAAAGCATTTTTAACATCAAGTTGTCGAATGTCCCATTGACGAACCATGGCTATACTAAGAACTAAACGAATAGTACCTGGTTTAATGACCGGAGAGAATGTTTCTAAATAGTCGATACCATCTACTTGGTGATACCCCTTCGCAACTAGTCGTGCTTTAAGCCTATCAAGTGTACCATTGGCCTGTAATTTAGCTTTAAAGACCCATTTTGATCCAATAATATGCATATGAGGGTCTCGGGGAACTAAGGTCCACGTGGAATTTTGATGTAGAGCATCGAGTTCTTCAAGCATAGCTTTCCGCCATCCGTCATGTTGAAGGGCCGCTTTGACGGACCGTGGCTCGTTTGGAATATCTCCACAAGCAAGAAGTAAGGCATACCGTGGATTCGGCTTGTAAATTCCATGTTGTGCTCTCGTAACCATTCGATGATCTGTGGAAGGAACAGATTCAGAAGAAGGTATAGAGTTTGCACTTACCATGGAATTATCTTCGGTCGGAAGGGATAATGAGGTAGGCGTATCGTCTTCTTGTGGGAGTAAATCGAGATCAATACTAGTGGAAGTGTGCTCGTCTGGCTGATTTATCGTCGGTTCAGCGGGAGCGCCTGAGTTTGTAGGATCTGGTACACCTGTTGATGGATTCAAAATTGCTGCTGAAACAGGAATCTGTGTTAGGTCTATCGTTGAAGATGGTGAGTTCACTGAAACATGAGACGGAGAATCAATAAATAACGATAAAGTAACATCAGAGGATGGTAATGACCTATTCATCTTGTACGGATATAAAGTTTCATCAAATATGACATGCCTAGACACAAACATTTTATAAGTTTTAGGATCAAGACATTTGTACCCTTTATGGCGATCGCTGTAACCTACAAACACACAAGGAACGGTTTTAGGATCAAATTTATTCTTTTTAGTATTCCACGTATACGGGTAACATCTAGAGCCAAACACACGTAAAATATTATAGTTAGGATTAATACCATATAAACGAAAGTAAGGACAATCAAAATTAAGAGAAGAAGATGGTAGACGATTGATTAAAAAAGTCGCCGTGAGGAAGGTTTCGACCCACAAAGAAAGAGGTGTGCCACTATGAAAGATCATAGTCATCCCAAGTTCCCTGATACTTCGATGGCTACGTTCAACAATACCTGTTTGCTCCGGCGTATGTGGGCAAGAAAGTTGGTGACTGATTCCCTGTTGCTGAAAGTGTGAAACAAGTCTTTTATTTACAAATTCACCGCCACCATCAGAATGAAAAATTTTGATTTTCCTGTCAAACTGGCGTTGCACATAACTTTCAAAAGCTAAATAAACATCAGTAAAATCAGATTTGGCACGAAGCGGGATAGTCCATATATAATGAGAAAAATCATCAATAATGCAAGCATAATATCGAAATTTATCACGAGATAAAACAGGAGCAGGTCCCCAAATATCACAATGAATTTTCTCAAAAGCACTAGTACTAGAAGAAGACGAAAAACCAAAAGGTAATTTGCTAAGTTTGCCTAGTTGGCAACTTTCACAAACAACGTGCACATTTTTATTTGAATAAACACTAATTAAATTCTTAGAACGTAATAAATGAACAGATGACTTTTGCGGGTGTCCAAGACGTTGATGCCACAGCTCTTCACTCCCTGATTTCTGTCTATTTGAAAATATGTTTCTTTTGGGTTGGATAAAACATAAAGATCTCCTTTACGTTGACCCATTATCAAAGCTCGACCTGTTGCTCGTTCCTTAATGCAAAATAGTTTGTCAGTAAATTCACAATTCAAAGGATATTGAGATGTTAATTGACTAATAGATAGTAGATTACGAGTTAATTCTGGTACATGAAGAACATCACGGAGGAATAAATCATTCTTACCATCAGATACTACAACATCTCCAATTGCATTTATCTTTAAGTGAGAACCATCACCGATGAAGACAGAATCATGACCATTATATTTTTTAAGATTTTGTAACATACCTGAGTTTGCGGTCATATGATTTGAAGCACCCGTATCTGTTGTCCACTCGAGATCTGGAACAGAAGTATCCATGGTAAGAGCAGCAAGAGCCTGAGGGAGACCCTCTTCTTGTACTGATTGAGTCGGTAAACTCCAACAGATCTTGGCAATATGTCCATTTTTTCCACAAAGCTGGCATTGCTCATTTTTGTATATTTCACGTTCTTTATTTGTCATGCGTCGTTTACCCGGTGGTGGCGGCCTTGGAGTGTAGTTGTTCACTTTCTGTTGCGAACTATTTCCTGCATAATTATTATAATAATAGCTGAAAAACTCTACCTTTTGAGGAGAATTTATTGTCGCGACGACTGTTGTTGTTGTAGTTGTGATGTTGATTGTTGTGGCGTTGGCCATAAAAGGCATATGATTGTGTGTCTGTTGTTTCAGCCCATGTGTTTCGTTGTTCGAAACCCTGTAAAAGAGACACTGCTTCTGAATATGACGGCATCGGAGGTTTGAGCATTGCCGTTGTGAATGATTCATATTTTTGTCCAAGATTCGCTAGCAACGAGTAAACTTTTGTTTTGTCTGGTACTGGACTTCCGATGGCGGCGAGACTATCGCAGACTGTTTTGAACTTGTCAAAGTTTGGTTTGGATCTTACGTGAGTTGTTGTTGAAGAGTAAATTCTCGTTCTTGTGAACATTGAGCATAAGCTTCTTTTAAGGCATCCCAAACTGTCTGAGATGACTCAAGACCAATAACAAGGCCCAACGCTTCTTCTGTAAGCGTTCCAATAATCCATCCTCGTAGGAGACGATCTTCTTTACGCTACTTGAGGTACTCATCAGAGAGCATTTTGGTATTCGTGGTTGAAGTACCTTCTGTTGTGGTAACGTCTTTGTACATGATCGGCTTCATCGTTTCTCCGGTGAGGAGTCCAACCATGTCTTGGCTTTCGGCAAGGGCAAGCAATTGCTCACGCCACAAAGGATAGTTTTCTGGGGTGAGTTTGTGTGACGCCCGGGGCCGAAGAGGGCGGGGAGTGATCGCCGGTGCCAGGGTGCACGGACAAGGAGCGGCTCCTGGCAAGGCTTCTAGGCGAAGGGGTACATGAACGAACCGATCCGACACCCGAATGAGAGGGGATCCTGAGACTGACAATGTATGGGCATGTCAGGCTAAGAATCGATAATAGAATTGATAGTACTACTCATATCACCAAGGTCGACCTACCTTTTCGGGAGTCCATCCGAAAGAACTTCGAAGTTAAGCGTGCTTGACTTGAAGCAATCTTAGGATGGGTGACCCCCTGGGAAGTTTGCCCAGGGTGCGTGTGAGCGAGGACGAAGCACGCTGAAAGGTTAAATGGTGGTACAGTGGGGCCAGACTATCAGTCGGAGTGTGGTGGGCCCAACCCCACAGGTCCCGGTAGGGACGGATGCTACAGTGACACCCGGTATGGGACGGGTCGTTACAGGTGGTATCAGAGCACAACCTCTCGCAGTACGGTGCTGGTTCGGGGACGAACCAGGCGGAAGCTGGTGGGCATGTGACGCCCGGGGCCGAAGAGGGCGGGGAGTGATCGCCGGTGCCAGGGTGCACGGACAAGGAGCGGCTCCTGGCAAGGCTTCTAGGCGAAGGGGTACATGAACGAACCGATCCGACACCCGAATGAGAGGGGATCCTGAGACTGACAATGTATGGGCATGTCAGGCTAAGAATCGCATAATAGAATTGATAGTACTACTCATATCACCAAGGTCGACCTACCTTTTCGGGAGTCCATCCGAAAGAACTTCGAAGTTAAGCGTGCTTGACTTGAAGCAATCTTAGGATGGGTGACCCCCTGGGAAGTTTGCCCAGGGTGCGTGTGAGCGAGGACGAAGCACGCTGAAAGGTTAAATGGTGGTACAGTGGGGCCAGACTATCAGTCGGAGTGTGGTGGGCCCAACCCCACAGGTCCCGGTAGGGACGGATGCTACAGTGACACCCGGTATGGGACGGTGGGACGGATGCTACAGTGACACCCGGTATGGGACGGGTCGTTACAGTTTGAGTGTGACGAAGTTGGCTACGTTCAAAGAGATTGTGGATGCCATGGTTTGTAGTATGAATCTCTCTTGTCTCACAGTGGCTCTGATACCATAAAGAAGAAATAAACTTTAATGTAGCTTTATTATTTTAACGTGAGACTTAATCGAGTATACTAGTTACATCGACTATATATAGAGGCTAGAGATTAATATAAAAGGAAAATATATCAATTCCATTAATCCCTTGATTAGGGTCTTCAATGCTCTTATTATGGATAAAGATCTTCGATGATTTGATTGATAATGATCTCAGTCTCTTGATTGACTTGCCATATTAGACGTGATTGAGTCTTAATGTGACATCCTTGATTACTCACATGATTCCCTCATTGATGAACCAAATCAATCCGTGATTTGTCAGTGTAACAAATCACGTCCTTCCTTATTACTCCTATCATCCTTATCTCTCCAATTATTTGATTGGTTGCTATTAGTGGGTTCCCCACGGGGAAAAATCATTCCCCGTCCCCGCCCCGTGAGGATAAAATCTCGGGGATTCCCCGCCTCGTTCGGGGCGGGTCCCCGCAGGGACGGGGAATCCCCGCCCCATTGCCAACCCAAGACTTTCTGAACTGTTTATAGCCGCTCGAATTATCTCGATCCAATATTTCTGCGAATGTTATTGATTTTTGATGCTGTAAAACATAAAATTTCTGCAATCCGCTAGCTTATTTCGAAAGTACTCTTTGCCTGCTTTGAACTATCTTGGGCAGTATCACTGAGGCGTTATCGTGGTCTTGAAGCAGTGTTTTGGCAGTCCGTAGGATCGAGGCGATGAAACATCTACCGGAGCACGAGGGCAGCTTCGAACATTCGGGAACGGATTCTGGGTAATACGGGGACGTCTTCCCTTCACGGAACGTGTGGACCTCGACGGGTCGTTTTATATCATAGTTTTATATCGTTGTGTCATCGTCTTATTTGTCGTTTTATGTCCTCGTTTTATTAATGTTGTTATAAAAGGGGCTTTTAAAGTTCAGGTCCCAACATAAGTTTCATTAAGATTTTAGGGCCCTGTCAGAAAATTCATAGTTTTAAGGACCCGATTTCTGCAGAAACACTTAAGGGTTCGATGTACCACTTCTCTGTTCAACAGTACCACTTGGATCTACAGTACCACTTCACTATTCACCAGTACCACTTCATGGTTCTACAGTGGGTCTACAGTACCACTTCACTGTTCACCAGTACCACTTCATGGGTCTACAGTACCACTTCATGAATCTACAGTACAACTTCATGTACACTGTATAACACTTGCGAAAGTTTAGGTCATTATCTCTAAATTTTATAAAGTCCTTAAACTATAAATTTTCTGACATGGATCCGAAACTTAATTAAAATATCTTGTCCGCTATGGCGTTCTTGACACTCACTATCAAATGTAATGCATGTCATTTCTCTTATAAATCATCATAATAAATGTGACGACCGTACCGTAGCAAAGTCTCCGTTTGTGAGCCTATCTATGAGAGTCGACTTTCCCACGAGTACTTCAATCCTCTAGCATTGCCTAAACCCCGAGGAAAATAGCAGACTTCACGATTCTTGACATGGATTTTTCTTTAACCATTTTTCCATTCCACCAAGTTTTATTTAAAATAAATTGAACTATAAAAGAATATTTATAGGTGTACTAAAAAGTTTTTCACTCCCATCTCTTATCTTATTTTCAACCCTATTTATTGATAGGAGAAAAAGATGTACTGGCAACGGCATCTAACTCAAAACATTATTTGAATAAAAGATGGTGTAATCTACAAATATGTACTTACTTGAATAAAAACTTACAAATCAGTACCTATGTCAGAAATTTTTACAGATTAGGTATGACTTACTGTTTTGTACCAGTTTATGTGTAAAGACCGACCTTGCTATGTGTGCATAGACCATGTCACGCCTTTATACGGTATCATAATATACGGTTTCCAATACGTTGTTATAGGGTAGCTAAGTGTGCTAATACGACGTACCTGCTAGGGGATCAGATACCTATGTGCAAAAAATTTATTATGTTAGGTATCTACATATAAAAAATATTGACATGATAGTAAAGTTTTTTTGCGTAGTGTAAAGACCTCTAAAAGATGGCATCGTTAAATATTAAATTCATTTCCTTTTGCCAAATATTTGACTTTTGAAAACAAGAAGATTGATTATACACGTCGTGAACTATTATTAGTCATCCATCTATAACAGTAACACCCTCCCTTGTCACAGTGAAGACTCTATCTTTCTCCCTCGAAGAGTGCAATGGGTAAAGGAGAAACACTCTCAAACGACATTGTGAGGAAGATAATCCTCTCCTACGCATACGTTGCAATATGGATCTTCTTATCATTCACGGTCATCGTTTACAACAAGTACATCCTCGACAAGAAGCTCTACAATTGGCCATTTCCCATCTCGCTGACCATGATCCACATGGCCTTTTGCTCATCCATGGCCTTCGCCGCTGTACGCCTCCTCAAACTGTCCGAGCCCGTCGCCCTCAGCCGAAGGCTCTATCTCACCTCCGTCGTCCCCATAGGTGCCTTATACTCGCTCTCCCTTTGGTTCTCCAACTCAGCCTACATCTACCTGTCGGTGTCCTTCATCCAAATGCTTAAAGCCCTAATGCCTGTCGCCGTGTACACAATCGGTATCCTCTTCAAAAAAGACAGCTACAAGGGTTCGACCATGTTCAACATGGTGGCAATTTCTTTGGGAGTGGCCGTGGCTGCGTACGGCGAGGCAATGTTCGATTCGTGGGGTGTTTTGCTGCAGCTTTGCGCTGTTTTGTTTGAGGCCACGAGGTTAGTGATGATTCAAATTTTGTTGACCTCTAAAGGTATCAATTTGAATCCTATAACTTCTCTCTATTACGTTGCTCCGAGCTGCTTGGTGTTCCTCTCCATTCCTTGGTTGTTCGTGGAGTACCCACTGTTGAGGGGAAAGGGGGGTTTTAACTTCGACTTTGTGATATTCGGTACCAACTCTCTGTGTGCGTTTGCTCTGAACCTGGCCGTGTTCTTGCTGGTGGGAAAGACTTCTGCTTTGACAATGAACGTCGCTGGGGTGGTCAAAGACTGGCTTTTGATCGCTTTCTCGTGGTCGGTGATTAGGGATACGGTTACGGGTTTGAACTTGCTCGGGTACGGTTTGGCGTTTTTGGGCGTTGGCTATTACAATCACTCGAAATTGAAGGCCATGAAGGCAAAAGAAGCGCATAAGAAGAATCAGAAGCAGCAGCAGAGTAATAACGATGAGGAATCCAAGTTGATTGATCAGAGGGATGAGGATGATGATGATGCTTCTTCTTCTCCTCCATTGGGGAATAAGGGTGATTCAGCGCAAGCTTAGCGTGTGAGTGAGTGTTATTTGGGGAGCAAATGAAGTGAGGCTTTGTGTGTTGGTGATTGACATCGTCTTTATTGCTTGCTTGCCTGCAAATTATCTAATTTTAGGTCGTGCTTCTTTATTTACTCTGTACTGGTCGTCTTTCTCACATTGATTCTTGGTCGCTTTTTTATTTCGATGGGCTTTGGCAGATCTATACTATGAAGAAGGTGGTTTTATTTCGACTTTTCATCCATCTATCCATCACCTGCGTGTAAATTCTCCACAACACAACCCATAACGCAAATGTCAACAAACCCAAATTTCACGTCTTCTAATTAAATGCATCAAATGCGAGACTTTAACGCCTTCAACAGTAGGTTGATGCACCTAGACAAGGGTCAGCTGTAATAATATGTTTACTTTCTCTATGTGGAAACAAAGTTGATAATCTTTTGTTGCTCCACGCAGAGGAATAAATACTGTTGAAATCTTGTGTACACAACGAAAAGTTAATGGATTTTTATGCTTGTTTCGTTTATGAAGCATCAGCTAACAAGACGAAGCAGCAGGAATGTTCTGATGTTTGCCTCCGAAATCAAAGACTAAACCCGTGTAGAAAATATACATTTCCTCTATAGTCAAGAGACCTACTCTCAGCACCACAGCTCCACAGATGGCCTTGCAGCTTTAAATCTCCTCTCATTCCAGCAGTTTCCCACACAAACTTGAACAGTCCGAGAGCCTTATCTAGTTGCCTCACCCCGTTCCAGACAACCTTATCTTCGTCTAAAGTCAGCAACTTACCCATGTACAAGCAACATTCACTAGCAACACCAGCTCTTTGCAACCCTCCACGAACTTCTACTTCGATGTCACTCACGCTGCCATAAAGATAGTACACCAAAAGCGTGAACAAACACCGAGACGAGTAGCCTAATGCCTTTGTCAGCTTCTTGTTCACCAAATGTTCTTGGTACCGAGTTTCCCTGTACCCAATGTTCTTATCAATCAGCACATCCCTAATCTGGTAGAGCCCTTCTTTCATTATCTCGATCTTGGTAATATGGTGGGCTAATTCTCTTTCATTGCACAGGTAGTTGATGAGATCGGTTGACATATCAAGAACATCTTGCCATTTGGGAGGATCCGTTGGCTCTGCTCCTTTCAAAGGTGTGAGGCGCATCCACGAGGTGATTTCGGAATCATAACAAGTAGCAGACTTGACCAGCTTCAGACAGCATGTTATGATTTGCTGACCAAAGATCATCTCTCTGCTCGGTCTGCGATCGATCAAAACCTCGACCTCGGAACTCAACTCGTTAAGTATCTCTATGAGTGCACCAGTCCAAATCTGATGCTGGGTCACCTGCCGGGAAATAGTCTGCCTTACAGCCTTCCTCTGCTGTGCCGAGATGCCCAGTATATCGGAGACTTTTGTCAGTGAATCAATGCAAAGAGCATCTCTTTCGTGTTTCTTAACGAAGCACTGAATGTTGGCGCGTTCGGTACTTGTGCCTAATGAAGCCATCATATTCTTCCTCATAGTTTCACGCATAGCAGGGAGTCCTATAAAAGTTCTAGACAACGACTTAAATGCGTGCATTTTCCGTTCAAGTTTATCATCAAGAACTCTCGAATGATCACTTATACTTACAAGCCTCCCACTGATCAAGTCTACCGCACTCAGGGAGTGGCTCCATTTCTTCAACCTTCGGAAGGCGTTCTCATACCACTCAGGAGGTAAATTGTCGCCTTCTAAAGCATGATGGGATTCTCCTTCCGAGGACTGATGGTAAAGTAGCCTCTGATGAATCATGTAGTTTTGTCTATCTCTAACGTGCTTAGCTCCAGACAGCAGACTCCGAAGACCTTTGTGCTTCATTTGATCAAAAAAAAATCAAAGTTTACGTTGTTTCAGGCAAGCATTTCTTCGAACGGGTTGCGAGCAGCTGCAGAACCACTCTGTAGGCATCACATGGCCGTGAAAACAAGGTTGGAATATTCGTCGACCACACTCAAGCAGCTCTAAAACAGTGATGACACGACTAATCAACTTTTATGGATAGATCGATATACTTCAAATAAATAAAGAAACGTAGTTCAGCGCACTCTCGTCTTATAATATTGTTATTAGGTGTATCTATCTAGTTACCTTATTTTTATTATTATTATTTCTTGATTAAGTTTTATTTAGGTTTTAGGCACTAGCAGAAAATTTTTAGTTTTAAGGACCCGATACATTTTCGGTACCACTTCATGGACATGTAATACCACTTCATGGACCAATTCGTCGTACCAATTCATCGTTCTGCAGTACCACTTCATTGTTCTAACACAAAATGATATTCTGATACCAGTTCATATACACTATATAACACTTGCGTAAATGTAGGTCATTATCTCTTTTTACAAAAGAAAATTGGGTCCTTAACCCTAAAAATTTTCTAGGGACCTGAAACCTAATTTAAAACATTTTTTAGGTATGAAACTTAATTAGCACTATATTATATTCATTTGCGTTAAACCAATATAATTTGCGTTCGCGTGGAGGTGGGGTCGAGTATTTATTTATCTTTAGATAGAATAGAAACAAAAGAAAAGTCACCAACCCAAAAACAGCACCTCTCTTCTCATCTTCCTCACCCATCAAGAAACCAATCCAAAAAGATTCCCAAACAAACATATTCCATTGATCTCCATCTCTCGCATATCAAACGCACAGAAAGAAAGGTAAAGAAGATGATGCACATGACCTTTTACTGGGGGAGAAGAGTGACAATCCTCTTCGATTCGTGGAAAACAGACTCGTGGACGAGCTACGTCATATCTCTCATCGCCTGTTTCCTAATCTCGGCGTTCTATCAATACATGGAGGAACGTCGACTCAAGTTGAAATTCGTCTCACCAAAGTCTTCGTCAGCACAAGCACCTCTTCTGATAGGCGGTGGTACCTCGGGGAAGGCGAGGACCATCAAGAGATACTTGGGTGCCGTCTTCTTTTGTGTTAACGCGGCGATCGGCTACCTCCTGATGCTGGCGATCATGTCGTTCAACGCCGGCGTCTTCTTGGCCGTGGTTTTGGGTTTGGGTGTGGGTTATTTGCTGTTCCGAGGAGATGCTGCTGGTGAGGGAGATACGGTGATTGTTGATAACCCTTGCGCCTGTGCTTAAAGATCTTTCCTTTTTTAATTACTTGCCGATTGGTGGTGTTTTCTTAATCAATACGAAAGTCGATCGTGTGCTTAATGTATTGTATTGTATTATACTTATGTATCGTTGACAATTCCTCTCCTCTTGGCCGCTGATTGATTTGTTTGATTGTGGTACAATATTGGTCCTTGGGTGTTTTTTGTTTTTGATAGTTATGTAGTTACTACAGCACTGAACTGGTGAACTGAACCAAGAGCATATTCATCCTATTTCGAAACAGACGATGAACTGAACAAAACTGGTTTGTTGCTGTCGCTAAGCTGCTGTAGATGGTGTTTTAAACTCGTGCTGAATTGGGAAATCTATCGATCCAAGCCACAGCCCAGATTTTTTTATAATAAATGTTAAGTAATTAATTAGCCATTCGGATAAATGGATCATCATCCAGAAACTACCTACAAAACAGTCACCATGTGTAATAAATCATCACTCAGATCCATCGAACTTTCTCAATCGTTGAAAACCATACCATCGCCATTTCTGAAGTTTCCGCTGTTGGTGGGATTGAGAGAGAGAGAGAGAGAGAGAGAAATATAGCAATATTACATAAAACCTCTAATGATTGATATAAGTGGTCTTTACACATAAGTACCTAGTTGGATAAAAATTTATAATTTAGTACCCTGAGGATTTTTTTATATGTAGGTACCTAACAGAATAATTTTTTTGCAAATAGATATCCGATCCCCGAAAGTACATCATACAACAGACAACACATTTGGGTACCCTATATACAGAAAAAGGTACGACGTATGTTATATTTAGATCATGGTTTTGAAGACCGGACCGGACCGGCCGGTTTTGGCCGGTTCCGACCGGACCGGTCAAAAATCCGGTTCGATCCCGGTCCGGTCTTGGCCTTGACTAAAAAAAAAGAAAAAGATATAATAAGTACTAATATCTACAAAACTGAATAATATTACCAAATGATGGCCTGGTGTAGCGGTAACGTACTTGTTTGGTTAACAAAATGGGCCTGGGTTCGAGTCTCTTTGCCACACTTTTTTCATTTTTATAATTAATTATCAGCCCAACATTTTCCTTCTTTTGCCCCTTATTTTTATAAAATTAGAATTTCGAAAATATCCATAAAAACATGTATATTTTTAAAATCTAAATATACAGGTTTAACTCCGGTTTAATTCAGGTTCTATACCGGTTAAACCACTAAACCTTAAACCACTAAAATTTCCGGTCCGGTTCGAAAACCCGGTTTCAGAACCTTGATTTAGATACGCCCTTAGACATGTTCAGAAGGTTTCAAAAACCGGAACCGAACCGAAACCGAACCGGCGGTCAACGGTTCGGTTAACCGGGGTCAACGGTTCCGGTTATAACCGGAACCGAACCGTCATTTAGATCGGTTCGGTTTCGGTTCGTAATATTCTAGAACCGAAACCGGCGGTTTGTAACCGGCGGTTAACCGGCGGTTTGTAACTGACGGTTAACCGCCGGTTTATATATTAAAATAATAATAAAAATAATTCAAACGGTTTATATATATGACCGTTTGTCCATTACCATTTACAAAGAAAAAAATAAAAATTCAATCATATCACCAAACTATATGATTTATTTTATTATTTTTAAATTTTTTATTTTTCTCTATAAATAGGGGGATTAATGGTAGATTTTTTAAGCAATAATCTTTAGTTTTTAAAAATATTTAAGTTGTATTTTTTTTTCACATTTTCTTGAGTTTTATAAGCAATAATCAATTCTTTTTAAAATATTGAACTTTAAAGGTACATTATAAAACAAAATCAAATTTCTTTATTATTCTCCAATAAACAACAAAAAGCACAAAAAAAATAGAAAAACCGGTTTGAAACCGTAACCGGCGGTTTCAAACCGGAACCGTTGAAACCGGCGGTTTCAAAACCGTAACCGAACCGTGGTTAACGACGGTTCGGTTACGGTTTAAGCATATTTCGGTTCCAAACCGGCGGTTACGAACCGGCAAACCGAAACCGAAACCGTACGAACACCTCTATACGCCCTATGTAACACACAGGTATGCCGTAGGTACGACGTTGTTATATTTAGGTACCCTATAGCAACGCGTTATGGTACGCAATATACACACAGGAAGGTACGACATGACTAAAGAAACTGGTGAAAATTAAATCGGGTACCTATTTGTAAAATTTTCTGACATGGATACCTATGTGTAAAAATTTTATCCAGTATTTTTCTATAGATCCACCTTTCATATAAAGGAAAAAAAACTTTGGCCCATTTATTTACTTTACTGTAGCCCATTTCCGGCCCAATATATCATTCTTCGCCTTTCTTCCTTTTCTTAAATCGAGTAACAGCCTTCATTCCTCCTCCATAGGGGTGTGCAACGATTTTAAAAAAACCGCCCGTACCGCCCGCACCGCACCGAACCGCACTGTATACCACAATTAATCGTCTAAACCGCGGTGTAATTTTATTTGCTGAACTGCACCGTAACAATGGTTCGGTGTGAATTTTTGGTACAAACCGCACCGAACCAAACCGCACTACTTATTACATTAATTTTTTTACTAATTATACCTATTTTTATTTTATGCTAAAGATATACTTATAAATATATATAAACTCTATTTTTTAGATTAATAAATATTTTTTAGAAGAATGAAAGTTCAAATATGTTGGATAATAATATATATCACTTACACACTTAAAAAAAATTGACCCACTATTTAAAGTTCAAGATTAAATTGGCCCATAAGTTATTGATTTGGATAGTGTGCATTATTACATTTGTTGATTCCTTATTTTACTCGTTAAGTTTATTATCGTATCATTCACTAAAATATAAGTAATTATTTTTTCAACCAGTTAAAAACTGCTAACCGCACCGCAACCGTCCCAAACCGCTCAAAACCGCATGTGTGGTTTGATTTTTCAAAACCGCAATTTAAGAATTTTTTGTCAAGAAACCGCATGTGTGGTTTGGTGTGAAATTTACCGAAAACCGTCAAAGAACCGCACCACGCACACCCCTACTCCTCCATCCACTGATTTTATTCTCTCAAGACTCCCTCCATCTTTCTCTCTTCTTCTTCTTCTTCGAAATTAATCAAATTACTTCTCAAGTTCCTCAGCTATTTTAGTACGATTGTGCCTATTTACGGTCTAGCGATAAGCTTTTTCTTCTTCGAAATTTCTCTTCAGCATCTTACTTTGCGTGCTAATGGGATTGATAGAAGCAGCAACACGCAGCTCAGATGCCGGAGCCGGAAGCAGTGGAGGTGTTCGGCGTTTCCCACTTGCGGCCCAGCCAGAGATCATGAGAGCTGCGGAGAAGGATGACCAATACGCCTCCTTCGTCTACGATGCCTGCCGTGAGGCCTTCCGTCACCTCTTCGGTACGAGACTCTTTCTGTTTTCCCATTTGAATATGCTGCAGCGCTTGGCCCGCACACAGTTCGTGAATCGATGAGTGGCCCTTTTTTTCTTTTTTTGTCGTTTTCAGGTACAAGGCTTGCCGTTACCTATCAGAATGAGGTTTGACTCTCTTTTCTTCTATGATATTTTTCTCCATGAACTTGTAATTGGCTCGACAATGCAATGCACTCTATGGTACAAGATTTTGCGTGAATTCAAGTATCTCAAACTGGGTTGATGTTCCTCTGTCAGACTAAACTCTTGGGACAAATGCTATATTATGTGTTGACTACTGGAGCTGGAAAACAGACTCTTGGAGAAGAATATTGTGACATTACCCTGGTGAGAACTATTTGCTTTAGTTCCCCTGGGGCCTGTGGTTCAAATATGATATCATCATTAATGTCAACTTGGAAATCTTAATCCACATGGTTCAATATCTTACAAACTTGAAAAGTTCAGCTTTCAATATAGTGTCTTCCTGAGTATTTACAGCTCTGTTAGGATATTTCTCTTACAGGTTGCAGGACCTCATGGGCTTCCTCCAACTCCTGCGAGACGTTCGCTTTTTATTTTTTATCAGACAGCTTTTCCATATATTGCTGAAAGGATCAGGTTCTGCAACTGCAAGTTTCATAGTCTTTATTTGAATTTTCTTTTTTATATATATAGTTTATATGGTATGCAGCTCTCGTATTGCTACCCGGGGCATCAGTTTGGCTGATTCGCTATCTGATAATATCATTGACGATGGAAACAGGACAGGCAATCAAGATCAGTTGTCTGCTACAATTGAATCCTCGGGTTTAGGGTCTCAGATTTCTGCTTTATCACGGCTTAAAGCCAAAATTAGGGGATTCCGGTCACGTATGATGCAAAGATGGCCCTCAGTAAGTATTCATTGGAACTGATTTTTCCGTAAATTATATATGACTGATGTACAACGTGTGGAATATGACTTTCAATCTCTAGTATAGATTATGGTGCCAGCCTCTCTTGTTACCTTGCTGTCACAGACTGCACTTCAAATCTTGTCTCATCTGGTATTCTTTCTCACGTTTTGGTTCAGTTGCTTCCTTTGGCCCGAGAATTCTCCATGTTGGTTCTCCGTACAAACCTAATGTTCTTTTATTTCGAAGGTGATTTTTTTATTGCTCTCTGTAACTCAAAGTTTGACTGATGAGAGAAAAACTTATAAGCTTTGTCTTTGGACTAATTTGTTCCTTTTTTCTCCATCACAGGCTTGTATTATCACTTGTCAAAACGCTCTGCTGGTATTCGCTATGTTTTTATTGGCAAGCCAACCACTCAACGACCTAGGCATGTCTACACAGCTGTGAAATGCAATACTTGTTATGTGGACATATAAATTTTTTTATGTGTAAATAAGAAACATCTCTGGTGCAGATATCAAATATTGGGTATCTTCCTCTTGGTTCAATTGTGCATCATTGCTGCTGAAGCATTACGCCGAAGCAGCTTATCATCTCTTGCAACTTCATTCCAGCAGACACCATATGGATCATATCAAGCTTCAGCAGGTTATATACATATTGATTTCCTTGCAATTGTATTGTCTATTGTTGTCAGACTCAGAACTATTGTGTGATTGGGTGGAGTCAAACAGATAATTTATTTGAATGTACTTTATTCCTCTTTAATGGGCAGGAAGATGTTTACCCGTCTTAAACGAGGAAGGTAATCTTATATCCGATGATCCCGGAAAGAATTTCGTTCAAGAATCAGCGTCATCCAGTTCAGAGGTTTGTTTGATAAGAACTAAGATGTTCCATGTATGCTATGTTTTCTTAGTATCTGGTATGAGTAGTGACTGACGAACTCTAGTGATTCTCAGTCCCAAGCAGCTGTAGTGAGCAAATGTACACTATGTCTAAGCAATCGTCAACACCCAACATCCACTCCTTGTGGTCATGTATTTTGTTGGTATGTATTATTTATGTAAAGGGCAAGACACACGCATATACATGCATATATCTAATCTTGCTATGCTTTAAAAATCTTGACAAGTCTTAATTATTACCTATCTTTGTCTGTCTGCAATTCAGGAACTGCATTATGGAATGGTGCAATGAGAAGCCTGAATGCCCATTATGTCGTTCACCTGTTAAGCATTCTAGTTTAGTTTGTTTATATCATTCTGACTTTTAGCGCCCTACCACACTCTATGGCGTATTTTATCTCCATGTTGCCGTGTTGTGTCTTCAAAATATCTCAAATTCAATTCCTATTTTTAGTAATTACGATGTGGTTCAAATATCAGACGGAATAAATAAAAGAATGTTTCTTTTGAATCAATATTTTTTGGAGGAAATAAATTATTTGGTGGATCAGTGTAACGTAGTCCAAGGAACTATGCAGCATTCACGGCACTCATAGTCACGCATAGCCCTAAAATTGCAAATGCTTACAGGTGATACAATACGCATCTAAGTGGTGCCAAGCTGATACCAACCAGTTAGAGAAAGAAGAGAAAAGTCAAAGCTTCAATTATTGCTTTTATAATTTTTCTGTCATATATTGTAATGAAGTTCGGCGATGTTCTATCTAGTGTGCTGGCAGAGGATGGGTTTGGGTACTCAGGTGTCAAGGTAGAGAGGACTGAGCAGTGATGTCTATTGTGTGATGCATCGTCCTTTTCAAATTATCTTGTTTTTGTTGGAGAAACAAGTTTTTTTTGTGATTTCATTTAGCACGTTCTGGTGTGGATTAAATTTGTGTTTCTGAATAGGAGGGTATGGGATGCGTGTCTTGGGAAGTGCGTGAGTTCCAATATTCCGTTGCAAGGGTGGAAATAGCTTTAGCAAGCGGCTATGACACGATTTTAACTATTCATGGACAGTCCATTTCTATGCGAGAAATTGAACATTGGGGCTGGGGCGTTCAGTGTCATTATGCAAACATTGGAGGCCTTGCAGTTGCAAGGTACCGAAACATTAGATGCTGGATAATTGCATATTTGGTTTGGATTATCTATATATCTTTTTTTGAGAGTATCTACCTCTTCTTATCTCGCACTTCATGGTCATCGTTACAGCGGGTTGGCTTTATCTAGTGCCTTAACTCGTGTCTGAAGGTGACTAAATCAGTTATTCCCACCATATTTCATGTTCGAGGGGATCGTATTCGTCCCGTTCAGATTTATGATGGGAACATATGTAGAGAGGACTGAGCAGTGATGTCTATTGTGTGATGCATCGTCCTTTTCAAAGTGATCTAGTTTTTGTTGGAGAAACAAGTTTTTATGTGATTTCATTTAGCACGTTCTGGTGTGGATTAAATTTGTGTTTCTGAATAGGAGGGTATGGGATGCGTGTCCTGGGAAGTGCGCGAGTTCCATTATTCCGTTGCAAGGGGGGAAAGATAGTTTTAGCAAGCGGCTATGACACGATTTTAACTATTCATGGACAGTCCATTTCTACGTGAGAAATTGAACATTGGGGCGTTCAGAGTCATTATGCAAACTTTGGGTGCCTTGCAGTTGCAAGGTAGTGAAACATTAGATGCTGGATATTTGCACATTTTGTTTGGATTATCTATGTATCATTTTTTGTAGATGCTGGATATTTGCACATTTTGTTTGGATTATCTATGTATCATTTTTTGGGAGTATCTACCTCTTCTTATCACGCACTTCATGGTCATCGTTACAGCGGGTTGGCTTTATCGAGTGCCTTAACTCGTGTCTGAAGATGACTAAATCAGTTATTCCCACCATATTTCATGTTCGAGGTGATCGTATTCGTCCCGTTCAGATTTATGATGAGAACATATTTAGAGAATCGTCTGACACCTAACCTACCACCCTATCCAACGATATGTTTGTGCCTCTCCATTTTAGTCGACTCGAATATACAAGTCCTTGTGTTATGGACTTTTGCAGCTGCTCTTCTTCATTCTTTCCTTGAGGTCCTTGACTTGCCCAAGTCTTGGACATTGTATTTGATTTGCTATTATAGGAAGTTCATTTCCTTACCCCCTTCTTCATTTGAATAACATTTTGGTAAATTGTTGATGCATTCCCTGGGGTTTTATTACAGTATTCTGAGGTGTCTTGAAGGGCGTTGCTAAGAGAAGGGAGGTAAGTAGGTCAAATAAAATCCACTGCTATCTTTCTGATTTGTTCCACGCTCTTGTTCTTGATTGCTCTGTTTTCGTTACAGGTTTATGGTAACTGAAAAGCTCCATGGTGAACAGAAAACCAAAGTTTCAAGGATAGTTGGCAACCTTTAAGGACTGCATTGATTCTGGTGCTAGGTATATTCTGGTCAGGCAGGCAAAGTTTATCAGTTCGACTCATAATATAGTGTCAGACAAACACCAGATGTATGCTATTGAACTTATTTCTACAAATCATAAGTAAATACGCACGGCTTAGGTGCAGCCTTGCATTGAGGTCATAATTATACTGGATTCGCATCCAAATGACCAACCGAAGGAAGCGCATGGGGCCTTCGCTGTTGAAAGAAGCTGGTTTGAGCGTAAGTGTTCTTGAAATTAAATTTCATATCCTTTCTAGTGCTCTATGCTATACGAGCGTGTGGATGGATATCCACTAAATTCTCTTGGGATTTTGACGTGTGTAGGTATAGAAAACGCGTAAAGGTTAGGGATAGGATAGAGCTGCACTTGTCAAAGTCATTACGAAGTTGTGCTGTTACTCGTTATTACTTGGAAGTGTTTTAAGTGTAATTTTCGCATTGCCCTTCTCAAAGTAAATTTACATTCAGAGAACGGTATGCGTCCTATAAAGGATGCAACCATATTGTCAGGCGTGCATGTTTCAAATATTTAAGTGGGGCTTACGTGAAAAGCTTTGACTTATTTGGCTGCGTATTGTATGTATGTACGTAGGTATCTAATCCGTTCTGATGTAAATACATTTGACTTGGCGTGGTAGTGGCAAAGGGTGTCACACTTGAGAAGAAAAAGAATCCTCTCTATCAAATTAAATAAAGGGTTAATTACATGTCAGACCCTGATAATATTTTCAATCAGTGTTCAGGCCCCAATAAAGTTCTATTTAGTATTAAGTACCTACTTTTCAAAACTCTTAGAGAAAAAGACCCAAACTATGCGATATGACATATTTACCCCCTAACAGATGCAAAATTTACAAAATTTTGCCATCGTCTTCTCCAACGACCAAGCTAATCTTCAAGCTCGATTTCCATCTATAACCTCGACCTTCGTGAGCAGACGAGGAGGCCCGACCCTGACCCGTCGTCGTAGTAGAGCTCGAGGACACCGACCGTTGAGTCTTATAAACCCAGACGGTGCTAATTAGAGAAAAAAGTGATAAACATCAATCACGAAAATCGTGGAGATTGTAGCGAAAATATCAAAGTTCATGACCAAATATGTTGAAATTATTGTTAGTTTGATCGTGGGTATGATTTGTATTGCTAATTTGCAGCTTTAATCTCGGAAATAACGAATATAGCAAAAAATAACAAATGTCTTATGGATAATAACAAATGTTGACACACAAGTAACACATCACTCAAAGATAATAACGCCTTGTTTGTCGTCAATAACACATTCTATATACAAGTAATGGATCGAAAGGAATGAAACGAAAATCACAAACTACACTAAAAAACAGATGAAAACTGCATAAATCTCGGCGTTATTGACTCAATAAGGTAAAATAGGCCTCAATTTCTCATGGGTACCTCGAATTTATACCGATTAGTTGCAAGAAACGGATATTATATTTTTCCTAAATCGTGTAAAAAAGAAATACTTATAACATAAAAAAATAACAAATATCTTATGGTTAATAACTGATATTGACTTAGAAGTAACACTTCGCTGAAAGGTAATAACGCATTGTCTATCGTAAATAACACATTCTGTATACAACCAATGGATCGGGAGAAAAAGAACGAAAATCACAAACGACACTAAAAAAACAGATGAAAATTGCATAAATCACGTCGTTATTGACTCAATAAGATAAAATAGACCTCAATTTCTCATGGGTACCTCGAATTTATACCGATTAGTTGCAAGAAACGAATATTATATTTTCCCTAAATCGTGAAAATAATAAATACTTATAACATAGCAAAAAATAACAATTGTCGTATGGTTAATAACAAATTTTGACTTAGAAGTAACACGTCACTTAAAGGTAATAACAAATTGTTTGTCGTAAATAACACAGTTTGTATACAAGTAATGGATCGAGGAACAAAACGAATATCACAAACGACTCTAAGAACAAGATGAAAAGTGCATTAATCATGTCGTCATTGACTCAATAAGGTAACATAGACATCAATTTCTCATGGGTACCTCGAATTTATACCAATTAGTTGCAAGAAACGTATATTATATTTTCCCTAAATCGTGTAAAAAAGAAATACTTATAACATAGCAAAAAATAACAAATGTCTTATGGTTAATAACAAATTTTGACTTAGAAGTAACACGTCGCTGAAAGGTAATAACGCATTGTATGTCGTAAACAACACAGTCTGTATACAAGTAATGGATCGAAAGGAATAAAACGAAAATCACAAACAACACTAAAAACAGATGGAAAACTGCATAAATCTCATTGTTTGTGACTAAATAAAGTTTTCCCGTCCTCAATTTCAGATGGGTCTTACTAATAAAGACGAATTTTTTATGTATCGAATGAATTCGACTTCCACCCCCAAATCAAAAATTTCGTCCAGAAATCGATTCAATATCAACTTTAACGGCCGAACAAGGTAAAAGCGACTGAATAAGATAAAATCGAATCAAACGAGTCTTAATATTAAAAGAAAAAATAAGTCGATAACCATGAAATTGAGAAATTTTAGTTTTCTCTAAGACTAAAACGTTTTTTAAGTGAGTAACAGTTTACACAACAAATATAACACATATACATGTAAAAAAAAACACTTCATTGAGAATATTCTAGAAGGTTCTACCGTCAGAGAATTTAACAGAATTGTCAGAGCATATTTACAGGACTTTCTCAAAATTGTACCACATTAGTTGGAAATAATAACACACGTTAGGTTAAAAAAACAACTCGAACTCAATTAATAACACACTGATCAATACTGATACCTCATAAATGTTATTTAGTACCACGTCAATAATTTGATTAATTCGTACAATAATACACTTTTATTTTGGATGTTTAATATGGATGTTCATGTAAATATATAATTTGATGAAGTTTAATCACCACATTCCTTTAAAATACACATTAGGCGAAATTTGATGTCAATAGAAGAATGTTGATCTCAATAGATATATAAACATGTAGCCCTCCATTGCAAAACATAGACTATCACCGAACATAACATTACAAATTGCACTACAAACATGTTCAAACGTCAACATTAAGTACTAATAACATTTATAGACCATAAATACAAAATACTAAGCTCAAAACCCTAAATTCGAGGCCCGAAACCCTAAACCCTAAACCCTAAACCCCGAACCCCTAAATTTTTTTAAGGTTGTAGAAATACCTGCACAAGTCGTGGATCATTCTCCCAAAATTTCATGTCGTAAACCCTTAATCTTAACCTCGAACCCGTAAGTCCTAAACCCCCAAAACTACCCAAAACCCTAGCGCATAGACGATAACAAATTATCCAGAAACCCTAGTACATAGATGACAATTTTATAACAAATAATACTCTATTGGTAACAATTAAACCGTTACGGGTACCACATTAAACTGTCCAGAATTTTTTTAATATCCCGTCGAACAGTTCAGAAATTCTACGATGGCGCGGCAAACTTTAAGGCTATGGGTCTCTCGAATCTACGTGTATTACCTTCAATTTCAACTAGAAACATGCTTCGTTCTATAGATATTTTTATTGTTTGCGTCGACAAAATTTTAAGATTCCGTCCCGACACCGTCGCTCGTGAGATCCGCAACAGAGAAATCAATATTAATTTGTAAATGGGTTTAACCTAGGCAACTATCGATATTATTACATGTGATAAATTCAAATCAAAGAAATTGCTAAGATTGCAGTTGCTATGACCGTATATGTTGAAAATATCGTCAATTTCATATGAATGTTGATAAGTTTCACAAAAATAACAAATGTCTTAAGGATAATAACATATGTTGACTCAGAAATAACACAACACTGAAAGGTAATACACGCATTGTTTGTTGTAAATAACACATTCTGTATACAAATAATGGATCGGGATAAAAAGAACGAAATCACAAACGAGACTAAAAACAGATGAAAACTGCATAAATCACGTCGTTATTGACTCAATAAGGTAAAATAGACCTCAATTTCTCATGGGTACCTCGAATTTATACCGATTAGTTGCAAGAAACAGATATTATATTTTTCCTAAATCGTGTAAAAAAGAAATACTTATAACACAACAAAAAATAACTAATGTCTTATGGTTAATAACAAATGTTGACTTAGAAGTAACACGTCGCCAAAAGGTAATAACGCCTTGTTTGTCATAAATAACACATTCTGTATACAATCAATAGATCGGACGAAAAAACGAAAATCACAAACGACACTAAAAAACAGATGAAACTGCATAATCACGTCGTTATTGACTCAATAAGGTAAAATAGGCCTCGATTTCTCATGGGTACCTCGAATTATACCGATTAGTTGCAAGAAACGGATATTATATTTGCCCTAAATTGTGTAAAAAAGAAATACTTATAACATAGAACGAAATAACAAATGTCTTATGGTTAATAACTAATGTTGACTTAGAAGTAACACGCCACTGAAAGGTAATAACGCTATGTTTGTGGTCAATAACACATTCTGTATACAAGCAATGGATGGGGGAATATAACGAAAATCACAAACGACACTAAAAACGGATGAAAACTGCATAAATCTCGGCGTTATTGACTCAATAAGGTAAAATCGACCTCAATTTCTCATGGGTACCTCGAATTTATACCGATTACTTGCAATTTATGTCGAAATCTAGATTCGATTTACCATTATGTTTTCGAATTTGCACCCTAATTAGACAAGTAAATTCTACCTCGTGCATCGTCAATATCATAATGAATCCAACATGACATGTCGAATCGGTTGGATGGGTCAATCGGATTTTTTTGTGCTCGATTCAGTGTAAGAAAAATGAGTTCGAAAAAATTCTGTTGATAACGTTTTGCAGTAGCAAAGTAACACAATATTGTTGAAAAATAACGTATCTGTTTTCCAAAATAACAATATGCTGTAACTGTATAACATATACTGAAGTAAAAGTAACGCTTCATATAAGACCAAAAAAGCATGTCGTGACTTTCGCTGGAAAAAATGAGCAAAGGGTATTTTCGTGAAATCCTATTTTTGGGTCCTTTACTCGATTTTTACAAAAAGTAGGTCTCTTAAACTAATTCCATTTCTGACAGGGCCTGAATAGAAAATGCAAACTTTATCAGGGCCTGGCATGAAATTCTCCCTTAAATAAAAAGGTCTATGAAAATGATTGCAGAAGCCTACCTCACAATGAGATAGTGGTAACATCCTTATCTTTATACGTGGATCCAATCCAATCTTTGCCCATCGGTAATTAAACAAACAAAAAAAAGTTAACGAAATGATATTTTGCCTATTGATCTTATAACCTATCTTTTCCCATTCTTTGGGCTGTCTCCTCCTCATTGCAACTTGCTAGTTGGATATGAAGCTAATTTATCAGCAGTTTGATTGCATTGCCCGAGGATCACACTCATAAAGAAGTATTTAAATATGGACCAAGAAATGTGAAAAAAAAAAAAAGCGTTAGCATTTCCTAAGGCAACAAACAATATTGGGAGTACAATTAAGTACTCAACATTACGGCTAAAATTATAGAAAGGACTTGTAAATAACGTGAGTGTGTTAGTGGCTCGATAGTGGGCGTGGCAAGGAGGACAAAAACTAGTTGGAAAGATCATAAAAATGATGGATCATGTGAAACGGCTCTGTTATAATTATGGGATGAATTTAAAAGACCCATTTTTTATAGTCTTTTTCCTGAAAAAAAAAAAGACATGCAAGTAGTGATAATTAGTGGAAAAGCGCACGCTTGATGAGATCTATATTGTTGGTGGTCTTGTTTGGTGTTGAGAGAAAGTGTCTGCGCAATCATACTCGGTATGAATCTTTGTGACACGCCTGCATTTTTACCACTCGTTGTGTATTGAATATGTTCTCATTTTTTGTCTATTTTAATGGCCATATATTATTATACTGTCCGATGGTGATCTTTATTCAATCTTCGTATATGGTAAAAAAAAATACACGACGTTAGAAATCTTAGTTAATGTGTACAAAAATCATATAAAAATGAAATACTGCACTGCACCTATATTATTTAGTGGTTTCACGGCAAGGCCAGTTCTATATATTCCAGCGTGGTGTCAACATTCAGCGTGTCATAATGGGACCCACACATGTCATGCGCTGCAATTAAATGTTTTTTTATTCAAGTTTCCAAATATGAATCGCGCGTGCCATTTAGATTGGATGATACACCAAGCTCTTATTATCAGTTACCATTTCTTTATTGGTATTTAAATGTGGGACAGCGAATTATTAACAACTCTGTATTTATTTGAACACAATTATAACGAGAGAATTATTTCAAACAAATAATTATACATGAGACCGCGTTCTTGTATTGTTTATGATAACGCGAAAACTTATTACAGCTCGTGACATCATCAATAGAACATGTTTAATTGGTTATTTACAGCTCGTGAAATCACCAATCGCACCCCGTATAGTATGCATATATGGGAGATATAAATTAATTAAATGGAAGCATGAGCAGTGAAGAAAAACATTCTATTCAATTTTCATTTAATTCTAAAAAGTGTACAAGATTTTTTTTTTTGGGGCGGAATACAATATTTAGTTGTCGAAGAGTATATGAAGTGGAAGATTTAACATGATATTTATATAGGAGTGATTAAGAAATAATATAATAGTTCTGAAATACTATACATGTATACAAGTGAGAATAAGTTATTTTATACATACCTTTATAAATAAATTAAAAACAGAACAGATAAAATAATCATATATGGAACCAACGCATGGGATAAGCTTAGGTCACGCTTTTGAATGGCTATATAAAGAGTGTCAAATGAAGCATAGATTAATCCACCACTCTCCACAGCAAGCAAAGAAGTCAGCGCTTTGATCAAACTAAATTACGCAGAGTTTCTTGTAGAGTAGTAACAATGGAGGAAGCTCATGTAGGCTATTTTCCTTTCGGTGGCTTCTCAAAAGTTCACTACAACGTTGAACCAACTCACAGCTTGATGTTGAAGAAGCAAACCACCACCGATCAACAACAAGAGAATGATTCAGCTTGGTTTGAAGAAGAGTTGGACTATGACCTCAAATGGTCCTTTGCTTTGAACAGGTGATAATTATTATAAATCAGCCTGTTTATATGTACAATACATGCACATAAGATTTAATAAACCTTAACTTGAACTGTCGTTGATTGCATGTCGTCTCCATCAGAGTTCTGCACAGGGGGACAAGTGAGTACCAAGACATAGCTCTTTTGGACACTAAACATTTTGGCAAGGTGAAAATCTCCATCACAAAACAAATTATTAAGTCGTCAGGTGTTTGATAATATATAACGTAACTGATCATGGAGAAACACGTACGATGCAGGTTTTGGTGATCGATGGAAAGATGCAGAGCGCAGAAGTTGATGAATTTATTTATCATGAATGTTTGATTCATCCAGCTCTCCTATGTCACCCCAAGTAAGATAGATAGATAGATAGCTTTTTTAACATCTATTTAATAACTCCATGATATATGATCACTGTATACTTTTGCCTTATTATTAATTTATGTTCTGTGCCAGTCCCAAAAGCATGTTCATAATGGGAGGTGGTGAGGGATCTGCAGCAAGAGAAGCACTGAGGCATAGATCAATAGACGAAGTTGTCATGTGTGATATCGATCAGGTATACAGACTACAACAATACGTCATAGAATACTGTAATGTTTATTGTTAATAATAAAGTGGTCGTCGTATCCTAAAATATGTATATTAGGAGACAAAAGGTCACTTTTTAAAGGTCGATTAATGTCCTTTTGTCTACCAGAGACTTCCATTAATACAAGTGGGCTGGGATACCAGAACCATTTATCGATTTCGAAAATAAAAAAAGAGGAAAAAAAGGAAAAAAGAACTTTAAGAAGAAGGAGCAAGAAAATGATCGTAATTGATGTGTAAGAATAACCGAGATATATACGGCTTGGCTTGCAGGAGGTGGTAGATTTCTGCAGGAAACATCTCACGGCAAATCAGGAGGCGTTTCGGAACAAGAAGCTTGACTTGGTCATAAATGATGCCAAGTAATAATAATATTAAGAAATGCTTTGCCTTTTTTTCCCTTCTTTTAATTAATTAAAAGAGAGGATCGGTTTAACTGATATATATATATATACTATTATGATGCAAAGGGCTGAATTGGAAAATAGAAGGGAAAAGTTTGACATCATAGTGGGTGATTTAGCTGATCCAGTTGAAGGAGGACCTTGCTATCAACTCTACACCAAATCCTTTTATGAAAATATTCTCAAGCCCAAGCTCACTAACAATGGCGTCTTTGTCACTCAGGTCAGACTATATCCTCTTCTCTTCTAGCTAAGCCACCAAAACTGCTTAATATCACTAATAAGACATTGGAATTATTACACAAGTCTTAAGTTGTTGTGTGTTATTTGTTGTTGTATTGATGAAGGCTGGACCTGCTGGTGTATTCACCCATAAAGAGGTCTTCTCATCAATATATAATACAATTAAGCAAGTTTTCAAGTGTAAGCAGTGATACGATAACGCTTATAAGTTGTTTTCTTGCATTATCATATCGATCTCATGTTTCGTTCTTGACTAATATGTATATATGTGTGTGCGTGTGTGTGCAGATGTTCGAGCATACACAGCTCACGTGCCATCTTTTGCTGACACCTGGGGATGGGTTGTGGTAAAAAAAATGATATGTTTTTGTTGGTCGTCGATCCAACAATATATTTGGTTTTGGATCCTTATAACTAACGTCAGTAATAAATGATTTCATTGACAGGCCTCTGATCAACCTCTGTGCATCGATGCTGGAAAACTAGACAAGAAAGTTGCAGAAAGAATTGAAGGGGAGTTGTTGTACTTGAATGGTGCCACGTTTGTTTCTTCCACCATCTTGAATAAGACTGTTTTGAAGACGTACGTAATCCCAATTCCTCGTCAATAATATGCTTTGACCTGCGTTAATATATATCAGCATTCAAAAAAGTAATTTTATTGAGTAGTAAGTAGTAACTCTCTCCTCTCTGTCTCTACTACTTGTCTTTGACAGGTTGAAGAATGAGTCACATGTATACACTGAGGATAATGCCAGGTTTATCCATGGGCAAGGTGTTGCATATCGGATTTGAGAAACAACTATTCCCGCAAAAAATATATCTATTGCTGCGCTGATGTTTTCTTCTTAGGATACTGGATATTTATATATATATATATAATGTGTTTGTTGAAGTGAAATGGTGTGTGCTAGTATAATAGAAAAGAAAGTTGATGGATGACAAGCTAAGATAACTTTTTTCTTCAGTTGTTGATGCAAATTGGCACTTCCTACTGTAGAACGAACGATCTAAAATTGTTTTAAGCAACAAGATACTAAGAAAAGATATTGCAGCAGGGCATTTGATGGATCATATAAGCTGAGATGAGAACCCCATAAATAAAATTGATTTCGGCTAATTCTGTCAAACGTTGGCCCATTAGACAAACATATTACAAAAGCCCACGTGACACTAAAACCCAATCCACTTATCCAAATGGTTCGATTCGATCAAACTCGATGGTTCTGGAAAGAAACAAAACAAACGAACTTCTCTAGCTGTCCCCAGAAACTTCTCAATCATCATCACCCTCACGCACAATCCTTCAGCTTCACCTCACCTCCCTATAAATATCCCAATCGATCTCTGTTAACGAGTGACTAAAACACACAGCACAGCTCTACATACATAATCGATCGAATAATGGATGTGAGATTTCTTGGATTGGACAACCCACTGCTCTACACCCTTCACAACCTCCTCGACTCCGACGATGTAGCAGACACCCACAACAACAACAACAGCAGCAATAAGTCGTCGGCGAACCACCCGACGAGAGCCTACGTCCGCGACGCGCGTGCCATGGCTGCGACTCCCGCCGATATCAAGGAGTATCCCAACTCCTATGCGTTCGTCATCGACATGCCTGGGCTCAAGTCAGGGGACATTAAGGTGCAGGTCGAGGACGATAACGTCCTCGTGATCACGGGAGAGAGGAAGAGGGAAGAAGAGAAGGAAGGGCTCAAGTACGTCAGGATGGAGAGGAGGATTGGTAAGTTCATGAGGAAGTTTTCGCTGCCTGAAAATGCCAACACCGACAAGATCACCGCAGTTTGCCAGGACGGCGTCCTCACTGTGACCGTTGAGAAGCTTCCACCGCCCGAGCCCAAGAAGCCCAAGACCATTGAGGTCAAGATCGCGTGAACAAGAGCTATGGGATAGATGCTTTTGCTTGGCTTGGATCATCTTAAATAAACTTGATCGCATAATGTTTCCCTGTTTGGTCTGTCTTTCTTGTAGTTTTTCTGGCTTCTGTGGTGGACATTGGAATGTAACTCAGTTACATTTGAGTTTGTTAGCATGTTTGGTTAATATATATAACTTGTTTCCCATGTGTTCGTCCTTTTGTTGGTCTCGATTACAGCGAAGGCATATCAAAATTCAAACGCATCCTGTTTTAAAACTGCTGAACAAGTACAAACATGAAAATCAGCTCATCAAAACTACGACTCCGTTGGATGCATTTGTCTTTACCATGCGTAGTCGTTTCAGCTTCTTAACTCGTTGTGAAGAAATGAACATATAATAAAATAAGGCAGAATGTCAATTTTCGTCCCTATATTTTGTACGCTTCACAATTTTCGTCCTTATATTTTTACCCGTAACAAATTTCGTCCTCGTATTCTTAATTGTCGACAATTTCAGTCCTTAACTTGCTTTCTGTTAATAAAACAGAGACTCCGTTAACAAAAATACACATAAATAAATGAAAATATACAGAAGAGGAAAATCTTTAAAAAGTCTTGCAAACCCTAAATGAACATATC
Source organism: Craterostigma plantagineum (assembly GCA_027422505.1). Classification (NCBI taxonomy): domain Eukaryota; kingdom Viridiplantae; phylum Streptophyta; class Magnoliopsida; order Lamiales; family Linderniaceae; genus Craterostigma; species Craterostigma plantagineum. Next base: position 23,478,903 of record JAPQWV010000003.1, on the reverse strand, counting down.
ATTGAGTGAAGGAGTCGAACAAGATGGATGGTTCTGGTGGTGAAGATTTATACGAGGTTCAAGAAGAAGGTCGCTTAATCGAAGAATGTGTGGTTATGAATGAGAATGATTTTCAGGAAAGTGACTACGAAACGAGAGACGACGAGAGGGGGTTGTTTGGGCAAGAGCAAGTTAAGGGCAAGTCCATCTTAACAGGTGTAGATATATTTGAAGGTTTATCCAATATGATGCGAAATGAAGAGGGGGATGTCGATTGTGTTGCTAGTGAAGATGAGTTGGATTCTGAAATGGGTTCTGATGATGATGGGCAGAATGGATACCCAATGTTCAACCCTCGAAGATTGTTGGATTTTGTGAAGATTGTTGATTTATGCTATGTGGATTAGATCAGTTAAGCCTATTGATCTGATTCAATGCTCAATGTTTGATTAATCTGGAATGTAATTGGATCGGGGAGCATTTTGAATTAATTACTCTTTTAAACAAAAATCAACTAGCCATCAGATTAGACTACTCATCATCCAAGCAAAATTCAGCAAAATGGTTATATCAATTTCGTAATGAATACTCAATTCCCAAAGATCTCCAATAAGCAACAACTACCACCATTGATACTAGAACTAATTACTCGTACAACAGCATAGAGCCGAGTAGCTCATAAATATAAAGACATCATAGCAAACAATACAAACGTAGTGATAACTAAAGCAAACAAAAACTTAATCCTTCTCTCGTAAGCTTCAATCAGATATACAAACACAGAGCTGAGTTTCTTTGGTCTTTTCCATCTCGGCTTTTAATTCTTCAATCCTCTTGTGAAGTACAAGTATGGCAGCCTCTCTTTTGTTGCCAAATCTGTCATCATCTAATACATTTTCCAAGTCGCTTAATCTCCTAAGAAGCTTAAGAATCACAGATTTTGATCTGTCACAAAAGTCTTCATCCCACCATTCAAATTTAGAACAAGAACTCGACTTCTACATAAAAAAAAGCAACAAAATTGTGAGGCAGCAATATAAAAACAGTGATACAAGTTATAATATTACACGAAATCAATTTATACCCCATAATTTGGACAAGCTTGGTATCTTCGGCCGGGATTTCGAGGGGTACATGATGACAACATCGGGAGCTCAAATCCACAACCACAAAACTTTGGAGGACGCATATAAAATGGACTTTCGAAACGACAAGGTGGTTTATAGTCCCTCGCACTAGAAGAAGAACTCGAACTCATTGTAGTCTAAACAATACAAAATTGACGGTAATTAGGGTTGCAGATTTTTTCAATGAAGAAAAAGATATGAAAAAAAAAACTTACAAAAATCCGAATTTAAGGTCGTGAGCTTCGGAAGCCTGTCGGGATAGCGGTATGCGGTTGCGAGCTTGGAGAAGATGTGCATTCTTGCTAGGTTATCATCTTCAAAATTGGGAGAAATGGCATCGTACTTGGTGTTTCTTTTTTTTTTTTTTTTTTGTTCTTCTTTATGTTTAAGTGTGGCTAATATAACGTTAGTTTCTAACGGCAGAATGACGGAAATTGAGAATAAGGATTAAAATTGTTGATAATAAAAAGTATGAGGACGAAAATTGTTACCTCAAATAAATTAGGGACGAAAGTTGCGGAGGGTAAAGAATATTGGGACGAAAATTGAACTTTAGCCATAAAATAAGCTGCGAACGAGTGAATCTGATGCTACTTGTAATATCTTCCAAGTTACAAGGTCGTTCTTGAAATTATCTAAACTGCAGGGCACGTTTTGTAATTATGGGCTGGAAAATAGGAAGGAATTGTAATTAACCGGAGAAAAGAAGCTTAATTTTTTTTTTGGAGGAAAAAGGGATAAAACCTAAAATGGTCCCCGATGTTTACCCTGTGAACCAATTTAGTCCCCGATGTTTCGCGTGAACCAATTTAGTCCCCGATGTTATCGAAAATGAACCAAATTAGTCCCTCCGTCAATCCGACCGTCAATTTAGACGGAGATGGCATTTGCGACGGCTTTAGCTACGGAATATCCGTCGATAAATGAAAAAGTTAAAAAAAATAATAAATTAAATATTAAAAATGAGGAAAAAATGCAAAAAAAGAGAAAAAAAATTCAAAAAGAGTAAAAATTCAAAAAAAAAAAAGAATATTACTAATAAACTATATAAAAATAATAAAAACTAATAAATAATAAAAGTACAATAAAACTAAAATTAAAATAAAAAATGATAAATTAAACATTAAAAATGAGAAAAAACAAAATAAATTTTTATAATTAAATAAAAAGGAAGAACAAAATTGTTACTCTTAAATTTATTTTTCCTTTTTCTTTAATTTTTAATACATAAATATATTTTATTTTTTATTATAATTTATTTGTTAATTTATTAGTAATATTCTCTTTTTTTGAATTTTTTTCCTTTTTTGGGAATTTGTTCCTCATTTTTAATGTTTAATTTATCATTTTTATTTTAATTTTTGTTTTTTATTTTACTTTTATTATTTTATTTTTATTTAGTGTATTAGTAATATTCTCTTTTTTTAATTGTTTACTCTATTTTTTGAATTTTTTCCCTTTTTTTTGCATTTTTCCTCATTTTTAATCTTTAATTTATTATTTTTTTAACTTTCTCCTTTAGCGACGGATTCCGTCGCTAAAGCCGTCGCAAATGCCATCTCCGTCTAAATTGACGGTTGGATTGACGGAGGGACTAATTTGGTTCATTTTCGATAACATCGGGGACTAAATTGGTTCACGCGAAACATCGAGGACTAAATTGGTTCACAGGGTAAAACATTGAGGATCATTTTAGGTTTTATCCCGAGGAAAAAAGAAGCTTAATTGCAAACCCTAGGACGACGGACGGTTGATTATCCTCCCATGTTCTCAGAGCAGGGCCTACACAATTCGGAAACATCGGCCGTCGCAATCCAGTAATAGGTTAAGTATCACTTCAGTATTTTCATTTTTTGTTGAGGTATTCGCAGTTTTTATTGAAGTGAGTTTTTGCTTGTCCCCGGTACTTGTTGGTTTGGTATTTTTCCGTACGTAACCATCCAAAAGAAATCGGAACTTTACATGTGTGGAAGTTCTTTATGAACCCTTCGAGTTTATTAGTTCCACTTATCCACGGATTCTCGAGACTGTTGACATTGCTTGCAACTACTAACTCCTGAAGTTTGCTTGGCAAAGATTTGAAACTCCACGAGAAGGTTATGTGAACCCTTGCAATGCTTTTTTGTAATGGTTGGTTGTAAGGTAGATCATACCATGAATTGGATTTTTGAATTTGTCAGATAACTGAATCTCATGTGGTAGCAGGATACATATGGCCTCCATATCAGATGAACAGATGGCTGTTTCCGAAAATTTACAACCACAGCCGTCAGGAATCCAAATATATTCACCTTCCAATGATGAAGTGTCTGCATTCTGGAGAGGTCAAATTGCTTTCTCACTTTGTTGCTTCTTATATAGTGTTTATGCAGATGTTGTTGTTGAAGTTCTAATCTTGATATGATTGTTTCGCATGGTTGTTTTTGGCAGAGAAGTACGAAAAGGATGCAAGAAAGTATTGGGATCTTTTCTATAAACGCCATCAAGACAAAGTTAGTTTCCTGCAGCTTGAAATCAGTAACCGATGACCATAAATATGAATTTTGGGAGTGTTTGGTCTTTGATGCCATTATTTCTTGGTCCACAGTTTTTCAAGGATCGCCATTATTTGGATAAAGAATGGGGGCAGCACTTCACTGTGAGTGTGGCAGTTAGTTTTGTATGTAACTTGAAGCTGTTGTATCTCCCATCTGATCACTCTCTTTTCAGGGAGAAAAAAGAGTAGTTCTTGAGGTACTCTCCTTTCACCATGGGTGTGTAATATAGTTCCCCTTGTGTCGCTGTCGCCGGACACTGGTTTAAATGTGGCATTATATTCAGTTATGCTTTAGTTATTTGCTTAAATACATTGAATAATACTCTGCTAATTAAGAAATGTTTCAATCTGTTTGTAAGGTTGGCTGTGGAGCTGGAAATACTATCTTCCCTTTGCTTGCAACATATCCTGATATATTTATCCATGCTTGTGATTTCTCGCCGCGTGCCGTAGATTTGGTTAAGGTTAGACCTTAGTTGCTTTTTGTTAACGTGAATAGGGAAAGGACCTGATTGTGGTTTTAACATAATTGATGCAAACATCAATGGATACGATAAAATGTGCTCTGATCTTTTCCAGTCATTCATATGTGGTTTGTTCACTTCACTTCAGCTATGTTGTTTGTTCACTTTTTGAGCTTGAATGTCACTCCAGATGCACAAGGACTTCTCGGAGGCCAGAGTCAATCCATTTGTTTGTGACCTTACCAAAGACGATTTGTGCCAGAACATTGCACCTTCATCAGTGGACCTTGTAACAATGGTAATAGTTATCTGAACAACCTTATGTCGCCTGTCGTTCTGAATTGTTTTTTCCTGTTTTGGTGTAGAGAAATAATGATTCGTTTCAATGAATGTGGCAACTGACTTCTTTTAAGCAGATATTTGTTTTATCTGCAGTATCTCCTGAGAAAATGCATGAAGTGATACAAAACATCAGGAGAGTACTTAAGGTTAATACTGAACTTATGACTCAATCGAATCACATTGTTGAGTTTCGTGGAATATATTTTTCCAATTTTTCTTCTCTTGACTCTTCCATGTGCAGCCAAATGGTCGATTATTATTTCGTGATTATGCAACTGGCGATCTTGCTCAGGTATTCTGACTGAAGTTTTCCTGTTTGATGTGGGAATTTTTAAGGGTAGAAATTTTTGGAAAAAACTCCTATTTTTTTCCATATTAAGATTGTTGTATATCTCCATGAATCCGGTACTGTTTTTATGTCGCTTTATGCAATGCTCTTATTTATAATCATTGCTATTTAACAGGAAAGATTTACTGGCAAGGAGCAAAAGATCAGTGAAAACTTCTATGTCAGAGGCGATGGCACTGTTAGTTATTGTTCCTTGACGTTGCCAATATCTTAAAAACTCCGTATGCCTAGTTTCTAATGGCATCATTTTGCTGCCAGAGAGCATTTTACTTTTCAGACAAATTCTTGGAGCATCTCTTCAATGAAAATGGGTTCATCATGGAAGAACATGTCTTATGTTGCAAGCAAGTTGAGAACAGATCAAAAGAGATTGTGATGAATAGGTTTGTTATCGGATGTTTTGCTTCTTTAGACAGTGGGAATAACTGGTGTGTACACAATACTATTTATGTTCCAGTGATCTATTGTAAATGATATACGGCAATGTTTCATTGGTAGTCTCTAGTTGTCAAAAAGTTGTTTATGGGTACTCCAATATTCTTTTTTTCTTTTTCTAAATATATAGGCGATGGATTCAAGCTGTATTTGTTGCAGCGGACTCCATTTGTGCTTCTGATGCTGCAACTGGAAATAAACCGACTCATCCTCCTCCAAGTAATAAATATAACCACGATGCTTCTGAAATAGATATATCTGAGGGACTTGCTGTTCAAATGTTTGGTCTTTTGTCTTCCGCCGAAGAGGTAATTGGACGCACACACCTTACGTTTTTTAATAGATAAAGAATGGCATGTATGCTTATCTGTCTTCTTCTAATAGATTTTGGAAGTTTCGATAAAGGACTATTGCTTCAAGATACGACTTGTGTCGAAAGAGTACCAACACACTTGCACGTCAACTGGTTTAATGCTGTGGGAATCAGCGAGATTGATGGCTTCGGTTATTGCAGCAAATCCTAATATTGTCTCAGGAAAAAGAGTCTTAGAACTTGGTTGTGGCTGTGCTGGTATTTGCTCAATGATAGCTGCTACAAATGCTGATCTTGTGGTGGCCACTGATGGAGATACACATGCACTCGATTTGCTAACTGAAAATGTAGCCTCAAATCTCGAAAAACAATTTCGTGACAGATTAAGCATCCAAAAACTCGAGTGGGGTAATGCGGATGATATAGAAAGTATCAAACAGGTGAATGAGAAAGGCTTCGATGTCATAATCGGGACAGACGTAACTTACGTGTCAGAGGCAATAACACCCTTGTTTGCTACTGCGCGAGAGTTGGTGATCTCAAGTGCAGGACAGTCCTCCCATGAAAAGCCAGCTTTGATCCTATGCCATGTGCTGCGTAGAGTTGACGAGCCTTCTATACTCTCAGCTGCGTCCAAGTATGGCTTTACACTTGCCGACACGTGGCGGGGTCAAATTTCAGAAAGCTCATATGGCGGCATTGTGAACAATTGGTTCAGTCGTGTGTCTCGTGAAGAAGTTCCAACTTCAGCGCTTAATATTATGTACTTCGTGGCAGATTAAAGTTTTTGACTGCTTCAGACCGATTCGTTTTTTTATTTTTTATCTTTTCTGTTGCAATTGATCCTCGTGCATTGAGAAACTTATGTTCCTGTCTGAAAGGGTCACTTCGTTGATTCGTCCTTCTTGGCGTCTTCTTGTCTGATGTAACAGTTGTCGTTCCTTTGTTGAATACCTGCTGCTGTTTCTCCCAACGCTGTTGTCATACTAAGAGCAACTCTAATCGAAAAACACATTCTCAAACTCAAACGTATTTTCAAACTCAAAATGCATTAATTTTTCCCAACCGACGGACCAATTCTCAAACTTGAAAAATCATTATTGTAATATTCTCTTCTACTTCATTTGTTAATATTACCAATTGAATTTACAACTTTACAAACTAAACCACATTGTTATTTTAATTCGATTAGAAAAATAATGTCACAAAATTAATAATAAACTCAATATTTTTTCATATTAAACAACATAGAAAAATAATTAATAATAGCAGGAGTTCTTTTATATACTTTTATTTGCTTTAATAATTAAAATAAGAATAGGATATATATTGTAATTTTTTAAACATCAAACGCATCTTTAGGGATATCTCATTTTAAACGCATATATGCGTTTAAAACAGGAGAGAGAAGACGGAAACGAATTGTGAGTTTGCGTTTGGTGTACGGTTAAAGAAACGCCGGCCTATTCTTTTCTGTAAGTAACTCCTTTTTCTGCTCTCAAAGACGAGAAATGAGTATCATCACAATAAACTTAAAAACAAGAATTAGTTTAATTCAACCATATATCTATTCTATTTTATTAATGGTCAGGACCTTTTAAAAACTGCCAATTTTTATCCAACTTGGTGTATCAATTACACCCAGAATTTGAGCCATTTTGTTGGTTGCTTTAAAAAACCACTCACTACACAATATTTTTATATTTCCAAATTTGTCCTTCCATTTTTAGTATTATTATTTTCATAATTAAATATACTTAATTTATGGGTGTGCAAAACTATTAGTTTTATATAAATCATTTAGACGTTTGATATTTATTTTCTTGTTTACCAAACTAAAAGGGTGATTCTATTGGCACCCTCTCTTTTTCTATATACACCCCCTAATAATGAAAGTAAGTCATTAAATACTTCTATGTTTAAGATTTATCACTTTATTAATTATTTTCGCAATTTTCCCTAAAATAGAATGTCATTATCGTATTATATATAATTTATACATGGAAACTGAAATTCCATAATTCCTAAAACAAAATATATCGAACTGTGAAAATAAAGTTGACTAATTGGGTGGATTCACTTTCTTCTTTGATTGATGCATCGACGTCACCATCACATCACCATTGAATTGATTGAAAGTTCCAATTGAATAATATATTGTACTCCATTGATTTTCTTTAACATAAGAAAATAGATAGACTTGTGGAAAAATTACTTTATAGAGATCCATCCAAATAAGGAAAGGTGAATCTATAGAAAAATACCCAATTGGAAATTTTTTTTACACATAACTACCCATGTCAGAAAATTTTATAGATAGGTACCCGATTTAATTTTACCAGTTTCTTTAGTCATATCGTACCTTCCTGTGTGTATATTGCGTACTATAACACGTTTATATAGGGTACCTAAATATAGGATACGTCGTACCTACGGGCATGCCTGTGTGTTACATAGGACGTACCTAAATATAACATACGTCGTACCATTTTCTGTTATATAGGGTACCCAAATGTGTTGAGATAGGGTACCCAAATGTGTTGTTTGGTGTACTTTCGGGGATCGGGTACCTATGTGCAAAAACTTTATTCTGTTAGGTACCTACATATAAAAAAATCCTGACTGGGTACTAAATTATAAGTTTTTTTTCAAATAGGTACTTATGTGTAAAAACCCATAAGGAAATTGCTTTATAGAGGAGGATTCTAGGCAACTTAAAAGCATGCATCAACCTTATAAATAGGAAGCTCGACCCCTTCTTTAAAACACACTCCAACAAACATCAGCGCCAAAGAGATTAGTTCTAGTGAGATATGAAGAGGTTCGAGCTAGAGTAGGCAGTTCGACTCATTGATTAGATTGCTTTCGAGGTTGAAGGCGAGGCCGAGACGTGTTCGGTTTGTGATTTTTATCCTTTGTCTTGGATGCGACACATTAAAAGTGAAAGATTGTCAAAGCCTTTTCAACGCTAACATGATTTCGGTAATTCATAAGTTAGCACTTGATTTATAGTACTATTTTCTTCTTTTTATTTATTATTTATTTTCCATGAAATTTTTATTTGCAAGACGATGACATTTATGGAATAATAGAAGGCGATGAAAACAGTGAAAGTGATGATACAAATGCCAATGTGGTTGGCGAAATTTTCACTGAAAGGGTATAATTTCTCTAGATATATTGCAAGTGTTATTCCATTGGCTTTATACATATCTATGTGTTAGTCTAGATTCTAAAGGATAATTTTGTTTTCAGGTGTTCAATTCTAGGGAAGAATTAATTAATTGGGTGAAAAGTACGGGAACAAGGCTTGGCTACATAATTGTCATTAAAAGATCAACGACTTACTCAAGTGAAAAGCATTCGAAAGTTATATTTCAATGTGATCGTGGTGGTTTCTACAAAAGTAAAAAAAAAATCTCTACTAGAAATACCGGCACGAGAAAGGTTGGTTGTCCGTTTGAACTAAAGGGAAAATCGATAATAGATAATCGTTGGAAGTTGAGCATTATATGTGGAACACATAATCATGAACCTGCAGTGGATCTAGAAGGTCATCCATATCCAAGACGACTGTCTAAAAATGAAGATATATTAGTTGAAGATTTGTCAAAAAAGAACGTGAAACCGCGGGCTATTTTGTCAACACTCAAGAAGCAAAATGTGGATAATGTTTCAACAATCAAGACTATCTATAATGCTCGTCAAAAGTCTCGGATGATGGAGAAAAATGGTGAAACTCAAATGCAGGTTGTTATGTCTTTTTTACATTCAGAAGGCTATATTTTTTAAAGTCGTTCCAATAGCTCAACCAACGAGTTGGAAAATTTATTTTTCGCGCATCCAAAATCATTGGAGCTATGGCGTGCATTTCCACATGTACTTTTCATGGATGGGACATACAAAACAAATAGGTATAAAATGCCTCTTCTAGAAATGATTGGCGTAACGTCGACTAATATGACATTTTGCATAGCATTTGTACTCATGCATAAAGAGAAGGAGTTTAACTACAACTGGGCATTAAATTGTCTTAAATCGACGATGGATAGATGCGTTCGTTCTCCACGGGTTATCATCACAGATAGGGAGTTGGCTTTAATGAAAGCATGCACTAATGTTTTTCCAGAAGCTAAAGTATTACTCTGCAGATGGCACATTTATAGAAGTATTATGAAGAAGTGCAGGCCTTTAATGACGTCCCTTAAAGCATGGAACTCTTTCTATAAAGCATGGACGACACTGGTTGAATCTGAAACGGATGAATCGTATTTGTCCAACTTGGCACATCTTGAAGCAAAATTATTCGATTTTCCAGGTACGCTCGACCATATGCTTAAATAGTTTAAATTATTTATAAAGTATTATTCATAAGAGTTTAATAAGTTTGTTAATTTTGCAGGTGTACTTAATTATCTAAATAACCATTGGTTGACACCTTACAAAGAGATGTTTGTATCTGTTTGGACCGACAGGTTTCTTAACTTCGGAAATCACACAACTAATAGAGTATAGAGCCAACACGCCAAGTTAAAACGGTATTTGGAGTCTGCGCAATCAGATTTGGAGACATCATTATCTTATATTCAACAAGTAATTCAGTCTCAAGTCACGGCCATTAAAGCAAGTACTGAACATAGCAAGATTCTCGTTCGGCATCGATTCAACGAACATCACTATCAAGAATTGTGTGGTTTTGTTTCAATTCATGCGCTTGATATAATATTCAAGGAATTTGAACGATCGAAAACAGCTGAATTTATCTCTGAAAATTGTGGATGCCAACTTCGTACTAGTCATGGATTGCCATGTGTACATGAGCAAGTAATATATTTCAGTAAAGGTCTGTCTATCCCATTAGATTCAGTCGACGAGTTCTGGAAGAAGCTTGACCTTTCACCATGCATATCTCTTGAAGAAGACGATTTATCCTGTGATTTTGAGCTGCAAATGATTGATGCCCAATTTAACAAACAATCAAGAACTGGAAAACTCAGTATTTTGAAGAAGTTGAGAGAGATAATTGCGCCATCAACAACATTGCTTCGTGAACCGAAAATTCACATTACACGTGGACGTCCACCTCACAAAGCTAAATTTTCAGCGCCAATTCAAGAACCTCATCGACGTAGTTGTTCACCTTCATCAAAATTTAGTGACCGAGATGATGCACAAGTTTTAAAAAACTCCAGGCACAATTTCTCTTCGAATCATCATTATTCTTCTCAGTCATATGTTCATCAATTTCCGACTATACTTCAACCTTATATCAGACATGTGCAAGATGTAAGATCTGATGGAAATTGTGGTTTTCGAGCAATAGCGTTACGTCTTGGTCTTCAAGAAGATGCATGGACTATCGTTCGGGCTAATTTAATAGAAGAGTTGGAGATGTATAAGTTACAATATATAGACATGTTTGGTGCTGAAGGATAGCTCAATATCTATAACTCGATAAATTTTTTCGAGTCAAATAGGTCTGCACCTTGTGAACACTGGATGACTATGCCTGATATGGACGTCTTGATTGCTTCGAAGTTTAGCGTGATATTACATGTTATAGGCAATAGAGGCAGTATGACATACTTACCGTTCGGTCTGCTCCGCCACCATGGTATCTGCACGTTGCTATTGCGATTGGTCATGTTAATAATAATCACTACGTGAAAGTTTCATTAGCCGAAGGATACCCGGTGCCGACTATCATGCCACAATGGGTTTATTTCAGAGATAAATGTGCAGCCGCATGGAGTACTCCTTATATTAATCGTATTAACAATTATGAAAAGCAGTTGCGCGCTAATTGTACTCCTGATCGTGTTATATTGGAATGATACAAAAATATAATAATAGTCTTTAGCTAATTGTTTATTATTTATGTGTTTATTTAAATTGTATATGTCAACAAAATATATGTCATATAAATACTTTATTAAAATAAAATAAATATTTATATTAATTATTTAAAAATATAAAATTATTAAAAAGGTTCACTGATTAATAAAAATATTAAATAAAATATAAATTAGTTTAATAACGCATGTAATTAATTTTGTTTTGAATTATATGAAAAAATAAATTAATTTAATAGTAGTTGTTGATTTCATGTGGTTAGGTAAAATAAGTTTCACAAATTTCATGTAGAAGGTGTAAAATGGGTGTAAAAGTGGGTGTAAGGGGTATGAATAGTAGGACCCAACTAAAATTAATAACGATGACAATAAGATAAGAATCAGGTCTCTATTGTGTTTTGTAAGAAGTATAATTTTAGAAAGCTTGAAATACAACTGATCCCTTTCTTGAAGTGAAAGGAAATCATCAAGGAACACGCACGCGCCTACCGGAGAGAGATAGAGAGAGCGATGTGGGAATCGATATGTTTGACGATAGCAGCCACGGCGGGGAACAACATTGGCAAAGTTCTTCAGAAAAAAGGCACACTCATTCTTCCACCGCTATCCTTCAAGCTTAAGGTGATTCAATACCCGTTTTATCCGATTGTCGCCGATCGGTATGAGCTTGATGTTTAGTAATTCTTCTTCTTTTGATTTGTGGATGAGCTTGATGTTTAGTAATTCTTCTTCTTTTGATTTGTGGATTTATGTCATTTATGCATTATTGGAATCTGTTTGGGATTTTCTGTTCTATTTTGCGTTCTAATTTCACTGTTAATTTACCCGTTTTCTGTAATTTTGTTTCCTTTATCTGATTTAATTTCTCTAGCTGTTTCATTTGATGTTGCTTTTGATCCATCCATTCAAAATTTAAAATAAAATGGGTATGAAGGTTTTGTTTTTTGGGTTACTTTCTATAAAGGATATATTTGGTGGGTGAAAGATTGAGCTCTATCTAGGATTGAGAAAAGTGAGTTGTTCTTATTTTGATGGTAGATGGCTTGTAAATGATTTGGCTGTGCTTGCACGGTGAATGTTCATTTGCTGAATTGAATGGTCACTTGAAGTTGAGGATGGTTTGTGTTTTGTAGGTTCTGAGAGCGTACGGTTCCAATAAAGCATGGATAATCGGCTTCTTCATGGATATTTTTGGGGCTTTGTTGATGCTGGTGGCACTGTCTCAAGCTCCAGTAAATTCCAACATTCTACCTTTCAATTTTCAACAATTTTCAATCCTTCATAGGTCATCTTTAAGGTGTATTTTCTTCATTATATGTCATTTAGGTATCAGTGATCCAACCTGTTTCTGGGTGTGGACTTGCTATTCTATCGGTCTTTTCCCATTTTTATCTTGAAGAAGTCATGAATGCTATTGATTGGATTGGGATAGCATTTGCTGGTATCGGCACCATAGGTAATGTAAGTTCTTGCCTTTGGTAAAGATAACATGCATACACACTCGTATTCTTTCGAGTTAACTGCTAAAGCTCGTGTCATGGATGCTAATTTGATTTGTCTTTCCACAGGTGTTGGTGCTGGAGGAGAAGAACAAAAGGCATCACCCATCTCGGTTTTTCAACTACCATGGCTGGCTTCTGTTGTTGCACTGTTGTTTGTAGGGTATCTTATCCTATTCAGGATCTAATCGTTGAGTAGCACTTTTGTAATTGAATGGAATCGTTACTCCTAAAGACATAGTTTACTATCAAACTTAAGATATCAATAAGGATTTTCATGAGCAATCATCATCATAAGCGATTTCACGAGCAATTATTATTATCATAACACAAAATCACTGGCATTGGTGTGAATGTTAGTGATCATGGACCATTATTTCAATCCCTGTATATTTATCCATTGTTCTTATCTCGGTACTTTATGCTCACTTTAGGTACTTCTGAATGGATGGCTTCGCATATATAGGCGCCATAGAAGAGAGCAGGATCTGGTATATAATACCTAACCAACTAACATATAATAATATATGTAGGTATTTGAACTGCAGTAACCTTAGAAGCTCCAACGTTGTTACATGACATGGCAGATGCAATATGAAGTGGTGGAAGAGATCATATATGGGTTGGAGTCCGGAATTCTCTTTGGGTACTGTTCTACTTCGTTCGTGTTTACTCTTTCTTCCTTGGAACCAAAATTTGCGTTACGCTTCAGCACATTCAAATTCACTCACGAGGAGTTTTATTCTCAGGCTTGCATCTGTAATATCAAAGATGGGATTTGTATTCGTAGAGCAGGAATTCTCGAAATTACTACTTCCAATCTGTGTAGCGATCAGCATTTGCTGCAGTGCCACTGGGTTTGTTTATCAGGTGATGTGAACTTTTTTTTTCCTAAACCCTGTACTAAGATCGAAGCATATATGTATATATTTCAACCAAATGCAGCACATGCAATAATATTTTGTTTGCTTTGCACAGACTCAAGGTTTGAAACACGGGAGAGCCATTGTTGTGTCAACTTGTGCAGCCGTTGCTTCGATTGTGACCGGCGTTCTTGCAGGCATGTTCGCACTCGGCGAACAGTTGCCCTCTGCTCCTTTGGCCCGTTTAATGCTTCTTATGGGATGGTAATAATAAGATATATGTGTCATCTTATGTTATGTATTAACTTGTTTTACATACAATATGGTCATTCTTTCTTTCTTTCTTTCTTACCACCTGCAATGCTATCTATATTTAGGTTGTTCATTATTGCTGGTGTGATTCTTCTTGTAACTTCGACTCGTTTGCTTCGCTACTTACCAAGACCATGGAGACGCCTTGTGCGGATGGCAGGAAACAGAAGCTACGGTATGAGACAACAACAACAACCTAGTACCACAAGGGACATGGATTCGAGTGCTGTTATACAAGCAAGTACTTTGCACCATTTGCTGTCGTCTCCGCCCAAGGCAAAAGCTTGAATGAACTCTAATTTTGATTTTCGATCTTATTTTTTATTTGTATAGACAGCAAAAGTACTTGAAGCGTTTAACTAGACAATACAGTCAAGGTCCTCAGATTTTGTTGAGCATTACCTGGTTTAACGATTAAAACTGTGTTTTATCATAGCTCTGTGCTCAATGAAACACTTACCCATAGTATATTAGTAAGATAACTCTCATACAACATTAACCAATCTGAAAGCTCATGAGTGCCACTTTTATGTTCTCAAGTGTATTTCGATGAGAAGCCTCCAACGAATGGAAATTATTTACAGACGCAGATTGTGATGTTCCTGTTTTCTTTTACCAATAAATTGTTGTATAGGTAACATGAGCTCTAATAAAGACAAATTTGACTGGAAGTTCTCAACCTCGATATTAATAAAAGAATACTGACTGAGTCCCACGTATTTCTTTCCAAAGATTAGTGGACACGTAAATTAAGAAAGCCCTTTTTTTTAATATTATAGTACATTTTTAAAGCATGGAGAGAGAAAATCTATTAGTGTGTACGCAAATTAAGAAGCCTTTTTTAATATAAATGGTGTAATTAGTTTAATTATTGACATAATCTTTTACCAAAAATAGAATGTGAAGAATTATGTGGGACACGAAATAGAAAGATGGGAAGAAATAAGTGGGACGGAGTAAGTACTTTGAAGTTGCTTTGTACAAAAATAATTATTTCTGCAATCATCTTTATACTATACCACCATTATAAAACAAGTTTTACTGACACGAACATATATAACATACATACCTGCATGTGTGTAAAGTAAATCTTCAATTCAGTGACTTCATAGATTCTTTATCTGATCATGTTATTTAAGCATATTACTGTTTCATCTTTTTACGGTTCACACAGACAAATGGGATTCGTGTCCTTTTATTTATGATCCAATCCAATTCAAAGAATCTGATTAAAGAACAAAATAATTACTCTCAGAACGTGGGCGTGTCGTCAACTCGTCATGTTGCTCGAGCGGGAACCAAGGTGTTAAACTGTGTTTGAATTTCAAATGAACCTTCCCATCCCAGTCTCAAACTTACTTGGGGGGCATAATAATACCCATACTATACCAACCACTAAGCATGTATGGTAGTTTATTAGTTTGTAATCAACACGTTTAGACACCACTAATAAGATAAACACACCGCTTTAGTAAGAAAGTATTTCTCAGCATTGAGTTCGAGATTTTTTACCAAGAAATTTAAATCCACTATTTAGTACAGTACCTGTTGACTATAACGATAGGGCATTTATTGCCCAGTTGATTTATCGTTTGGTTTACACTTTTAGGAGCTTTCCAATAGCGATCGGTTTTGTATGTTACTTTTTTATTCTTTCAGATAAACACAGTTTCACAGCTCATCAAAGCTCTCTTCTCCTCCATCTGAGTGGGTGTGGACTTCGAAGTTACTTCACATTCTCATCAACTCACCTCGTGTAATCTGTAAAGGGTTCTAATCATTAGTGATTCGAAAGTCTTCATGGTTCCTCCAGGAAATGGGTTAAGGCATTGATAGGATTCAAGAAACCAGCAAGAGATGACGACACTGTAAGCCCATATCTATCCTGCATTTGAAAATGGACGCTTTCATCTTATTTGGTGCATTAATTGGTCGATGATCCTCCATTTCCTGCTGCATATTTGCTTCATCGTGTTTTATGAATGTTTAGTGCAATATGGTACCTAAAGGTACTACCTTTAGTTGAATTTAAGAAGGTTATCGATTTATTCTGATTTTGTGGACGGACATTTGATGTACACTATTAGGCGAAAGTTGGTGGAAAAGACAAGAAGTGGAAGCTATGGAGGAGTTCATCAGGAGATCCTGGTGGGTCCTCCAAGGAAAATGGTGGCGGCTCAGATTCTTCATATGTGAACAACGATGCTGCGTTTAACGCTGCTGTTGCAACATTTTGTAAGGCCTCCTCCCAAGGATTTCAAGGCTGTTAGAAAAGAATGGGCAGCCATTAGACTCCAAACTGCCTTCAGAGGTTTCTTGGTAAATAAATATATTTTACACGATAAAGCTATGTCCTCTGAGATTACTTGCGCTTATCTTGTTTCGTTTTTTAATTTTTTGGTTTCTACAAACGTATATTCCTTGGCTGATTGTTGATTTGATATAGGCAAGAAGGGCTTTGAAAGGATTGGTGAGACTCCAAGCCATAGTCCGAGGCAGGCTGGTACGAAAACAAGCAGCAGTCACTCTACGGTGCATGCAAGCCCTCGTTCGTGTGCAAGCTCGTATCCGAGCACGTCGAGTGAGATTGTCTGGTCTTTTACTAACTTACTGAGAGGGGATATATATGGCTTAATTTGTCTCTTGATTCAAATAAATGAAGTGCCCAGGATGGATGGTGTGATAGTAAAGGCACACTTGAGAAGATCAAGTCAAGAATACAAATGAGGAAAGAGGGAGCAATCAAAAGAGAGAGAGCAAATACTTACTCCCTTGCCCAAAAGGTGCAATATAATAATAACCACAAAATTATCAGTCCTTCTGTTAGGCCGATTTATCCAATACTTGACGTGATTCATAAAATCAGTATTACCTTAGATGATGACTTACGGATGCAAAAGAGCAGTAATACTGTAAGACGGATTGTAGAGCTTGACGGAGTGATACGCGCAGGGTTCTTCAGCAATAATACGTCAACTCAATTAATGAAACCCTAAACACTACTGTGTTTAGGGTATATATACATTAGCCCTAATGGGCTATTGGGCCCAAGTTAACTAATATACCCACAAGTTAGGTATATTTACAATTAGATCCTAGGGCAGAATAAAACTACAAGATTAAGATAACCTGATTTAATTGAACACAATAAAATATTCCTAACAATTTCCCCCTTTGTTTTTAATTTGCAATTCAGCGCTGGTGATCTTCGTCTTGTGATCGTACTGAGTCCTCAAAGAACACGTATCGGAGTTGTGTATGTGAAAGCATTTGCTTGCGTGTTCTTCTTCAATATCCTCCTCCTTTATCTTGTTTTTGACCTCTTCTTTAGGAGATCAAAGTTCACCATGTTTTAAACTTCTCTTCTTGAAGCTACTTGCCGAATCATCTCTTTGTTTTCGATCTCTCCCTTTAATGGTTACAACCCCCTACATTTGGTCAATCTTGAGTTGGGATTGAGGAGTTCTCTTTAAATTTGGAGAGACGTAACGGAGGCGGTTCTTCTCTTCTTGTGTTCCAGCTCTTCCTTCGATAGTCGCAACTCCCCCTACATTTGTTCAACCTTGTGTTGTGATTGGGAGCTCTCTTTAAACTTGAAGAGCTGTACACGAGTCAGCATCTTTGATTCTTGAAGTCCATGCTGAAGTTGTTGGCCGTATCTTGTCATTGAGTCCGATCTCTCCGTTCGATTGTAGCTCAACTCCCCCTACATTTGTTCAACCTTGCATTGTGATTGGGGTGTTACAGTAAAATCGGAGAGTCGTACATGAGGCGGAAACTTCAATCGTTGGACTTGTGGTCTTCGCTTGATTCTTTGACGACGACTTGTGGTCTTCGTTTGATTCTTTAACGACGCTTGAGATTTGGCATTTTCTGATCTATATTGCACTTTAGTCGTGGTGTTGCTCCCATTTTGCTTTAGTACTCATCCCCCTCATGAAGATCGAGCTGGGGAGATCGTCATGCGATGGGTCAAAATGAGGCACGTCTTTGGCAAGAAGATCGCGCCGTCGTGACAAGAAGTAGGTGTACGTAGTGTGTATTTTCTGAAAATGTGTCTGGGCCCCTTCAGATTGTCCCTCAAAAGAGCACGAGAGCCCAGCTTCAGAGCAGTATGCACGGCGGAATTGGTGGGTACTCAGGTAGGGTAATAACCTGACGGAGCCACAAAGGCAGTCCGTCGACATGACTTTAGAGTTAAACTCTGAGACGTGGCCTGTGAGAACAGGGCTTTATAAACCGGGGCCACATAGGCGTCCCGTTAACATCAGTCTAGGAGCATAGCTCATAGGCGATGGCCTGAAACCGTTGTTGTTTTGATATTGCAACGGCAGGACTTCCTTTCGATCATCGGAGCATGTCTTAGAATGACATGTCTACGAAATTTCAGATCTTGTCACAAAGTCTAGATGAGAAAAAAGTGTATGTGTCCTAAAAGATATAAAACATGTGGATGGTGAGGACACACTAGACTCGATGTGTTCAAGAAAATTCAGTGGTGTGGGGCTGACTACCACTTAGTTCAATATCTCCTGCTTCCAAGTTAAGTAGTGATAGATTACTGGCTCCCCGTGATTTAATGAAACATCGGTCTGTTGGGAGATCGATGAGTGAGTAAGGCTCGGTTGTGTGCGCCGTTGGACCTAATGCGACGATTTCTACCCGGGGGCTAATAAAATTAGCTCCTGCACCTATATGGGATGGTCCGAGTAATTTGTGAGCTAAGGGAATTTTGTATCTTCCGCTCTTCGGTCTTGTCAAGAATTTCCAATATGGCTTTTATGAACTTGAGATCTTCACCAACACTTGGCTACGTTCCGGGGTTAGGTTCAGTTTGGTCTGACTGATCCATGGGAACTTAGAATCCATGCATCCGTCAATTTGATGAGTACTGCTTGATCAGCAAGTCAGTGCATATCGGTTGACATCATCTTCGTGATAGTGTATGGTTGTCACGCCTTTTGGAATTCTTGAACTCTTGAGGGTTGAGTTTTGAGGTGAAGTCCGTCTTGGGAGGTGGAAGCGCCTGAGAGGGTTTTTCTTTCTTTTTCCTTCTTTTTTTTTCAGCAATTTTTTTTTTAATTTTTTTTAATTTTTTATATATAAGTATATATTATCGTAATAGTAATATATATAGATATATATATATATATAGATATAGATAAATGTATATATGCATATACATATTGGTTAAAAGTAAGTTTCTCCCCCTCAAATCGTGCACCTAAGACGTACTCCCCCTAAAAATGTACTCTCTCCTCGTAAATATAGAGTGATACTCCCCCTCAATGCATGCACGTTTAAACAGGTAAATTATCTCCCAATTAAATAAGCGTGAACGTATTAATTTATTTTCAGCAGATGCAAACTAAAGAATTATTGTTCTTTAAAAATGCATTAGAATGTACGTTTTTATCGCTCTAAGCTGAAATAGGTATTTGGTGCTTCAGGTCATATGCATACAGAAAAATTTAAGCTCGAAAATTCTTTAAGATGCATGCATAATGAAAATGTACCTATAGGAGGGTATTTAATGCATTTCAACTCATGTATGCATGCGAAAGTTTGAAATTCAAAGTTCTTTTAAACATGCATAGCCAGTGACGGAACCAGGATTTTTCATTTAGGGGGTCGAGAATACTACACTAGTACGACATAAATTGAGAAATATTCAAGTTCTTGGTACAATAATCACGCTTTATTATATACAATTTTCATAATATGTTACAGTGAAACCTACATATTTAGATAACTCCAAAATGCTTCACTTCCAACACATTCATATAATATTTTATTTGATAAATCATATCAGTAAATGCGGGAGAAAGTTATCACTAATCTTGTATAGATCTTCTCTCGATCTTTTCAAGGTAATAATTTTATTGAAATTAGCCAATATGTCAATATTATCTTTAGATCTAAAAAATCTTTTATAGAGGTTGTTTTGAATAATAATATATAATAGCAAGTTATTAAAATTCAAAACAATTATAAAAAACAGTAACAATGATATTGAAAAAACAATAGAAACAATAATAAATATTAGTTTATCATGTAATTATATATTATTGAAAAATATTTCTAAATAAATCACACTTAAAACAAATATTTTATTGGACTATATTTTTTATCCTAATTAAATATTCTAAGAATATAAATAAACAGATAATAATGGACATATTTTGCAATTTTGGTTAAGTGAATGGGTATAATTGTAATTGTAGATTTTGCCCCAATTTACTGATCCTCCATCGTCGTCTTCAAGCTTCAACATTAAGTCTGCAACTTCATCAAAGGCCACCATATCTCAACACTACTACCCTCTAGCTCCGGCCGCCGGGGGGTCGGCCGACCCCTCTGACCCCCCTGTGGTTCCGTCGCTGTGCATAGCTATGATGTACCCTTTAGTTAAAGTAGGTATATAGTCTTTTCATTTCGATATGCATGCCAAAAGTTTAACTATGTTATGCATATATAGAATTTACCTACGTTTGGTTGCTCGCATCGCTAGCCCGCCGTGTATGTGGAGCAAACAGAGATACCATACACGCTGGGATGTTTGGTTGCCCTCGTCGCATACCAGTCATGAGTGTGGAGCAGCTCTCTTAGTACCTTCTCATGCTGGGAAATCTGCAAAATATTATCGGGCCTTTGGTACCCATTTTTGGATGGGTCCTCCCTTATTAGCAGAAAACAAGTTAAACGCATTTAGTTCAGATATCGATCCTAAGTCATCATTTGAAGTCCTATTCAATTTGATTTGTGATTTAGGAATCTATAGCTTCAATCCTTGTTTTGAGTATTGAGGGGATGCGGAGTGATGTTTTTGCTTGGGCACCCAAATTTGTTCAACATTAGGATTATACCCTGTTGAGTTCTTATGCATTAATCGATTGAATACGGGAGTGTTCGAGACGTGGCTTGCATGAGATGATGGCTGTCGAGTAGATGAATGATGCATCTTATAAATATTAGATTTATTAAAACGGGAAACATCACAACACTTAATAGTCTTCGATGAAATGAAGTTATGTTCATCAGAAGCATAGTTTGTAGAGTAGAAAGCCTTGGTAGGAGAGGGTTTAGATTTTGATTTTCTGATCCAGTCCATCGTCTTCGTCTTCTTAGTTAGTTTCTTGCCTGTAGCTAAATTTGACACATTGTTAGGAGTTAAATCATAAGTCGAAGAGGAACCAATTTCAGATGAATGATCGTTGAGATTTCTTAGGAGGAAAATTTCATTAAGTAGTTTCTCTTTTTCGAACTTGAAGATTTCAATTTGATTTTGGTGTTCCTTTGCTTGTAATTTATTGATGTTCTGGAGATGCGAGATTTCAGCTAGAAAGTCAGTCGTTCCTTTTGTTTGTGTCTTGTCTGGTTGAGTTTGCGAGCCTGACTTAGCAAAGAAGCGTGCATCGTTCTTGATTGTGCTGACATTTGCTAGTCTGAAACGAGAATTTAGGGCAAGTGCATCATCGTAGGAATATTAATGGTTTGAAGGGGATGCATATTTTTTAAATAACAAATCGTCTCTTGTGGCTTTCTCCTTCCCTTTCATTGTCTTGTGAAGGGATGCTTCTATTTTCGAATCGGCTGGAGGCGGTTGCGCACAGAAACCTATGGGATTGTTGATGGTTTTCAAACGTCGATATGACTGTCAGAAGTACGTCTTTTTCTACTTGAGAGGCAATCTTTTCGGACTCAAGAGTCGAGCGCAAATCACAGATTTCCTTGAGAGATGCTGTGATATATGTAGTAGAGGGATTTGAATTTTGGCCACTTACGTCTTCTGAAGAAGGTGTATATAGAGGTAAGTAGTCGTCAGACAAGGATGTGTTCGTGGTTCTGTCACGTTTATTCAGTTCTTCGTAGTCAAATGGAATTTCTGCCCTGTCCTCTCTATTTCTCTTTTTCTTTTCTAGGATGTCAAGTGTAGATGAACTAGTGAAAGGGAGTAAACTAGGTATATTTAAGCCTAGGAAGCTAATATCATAAAGAGGGAGGGGTTTCTTGACTTTTTGTACGGAACCTGGAACAAAGCCTAATCCTTCACGGGGATCATAAAATTCTATGTCTCTAGGCTTGTTTAAAAAAATCGTTCTATCTGTTTGTCCTCTTTTTGTTAGGAGATCCTCAAGTTTCTTTATTTTGGAATATAGACGATTTCGTTCCTTGGATAAGAATTCATATTTTTGGGATAACTCTTCCTCACTCTTCTTGAAATCATTTTCCTCTTCGGAAAGTTTTTCTTCTAGATATCTTATCCTAGTCTCATGTCTGAGGGATGTATCCTGAGCTTGTTCTAGAAACGAGTTTAACTTAGCCTTTTCTACTAGTTCGGTTCGCAAGACCTTTTCATTGTTCGCTAACCTAGTTTCTAGTTTTCTTAATGATTGGTTTTCACTAGACATAGATGTTAGTCTATCTTGAAGAAGACATAACTGTTTATGTAAATTGGAGTGAGAGTCGTGTACCTCAGTCTCAGAAGATGAGTCAGTTGGGAGAGTAGCTGCAGTGGTATGTGCTTCATCTTCAGAGTCAGCTTCGACGTTTTGCCATGAGAGCCAGGTTTTCGTCTTCACTTTCAGAGGTATCCTTGAGCCATGATTCCTGTTCTGCCATGAATACGACACCCGACTGGTTTTGTTTTTCTGCTTGAAAACCTCTAGAATTTCCCAACAAGAAGTAGATTTGTTAGAATGTAAAATATTATCCCCGTTTGACGCTAGGTTCTTAGAGGAATTTTGATCCGCTTGCCCTCTTTTTGTTAGAATGTCCTCTAAACTCCTAATTTTAGAGTATAACTCGTTACGCTCGCTATATATGAAGTTATATTGACAAGTCTTAGTGAGTATCTCGTCTTCGCTCTTTTTCAAACTAGTAGTTGACTCACTAAGTTTCACTTCCAGTCTTTCTATTTCTTTGTCACGATCATCGACTCTCATTTGCATTGCTTCAAGCTTACAATTGAGATGCACTTTTTCACTTAAGCTGGCAAGGAGACATTTATGATTATTCTCTAAGCGAGCTTTTAATTCCTCAATTTCTTTAGCTTGTTTGTTCACTTTCTGTTCCCAATGATAAGACATATATGACATATTGAAAGTGGATATTGAAAGTTCAGTTCTAGAATTATTTTTGGTTGGATATGGATCTTAATCGTGTTGATCAACTTAATCTTGGTGATTCAAACAAAGTTAGAAAAAATACGAAGGATAAAATAATCGCAGAAGTTAATTGAATTTTTTTTATTACTATTGTTATTTTTTTTATATATATATATAATATATAATGATGATGGGGACAAGTTAAGATACGTGGATGATGATTGATGAGATTGCGTGTGTGAATGAAGATAAAAGTGGTGATGGTGATTGGTCTAAAATGTGGCTTCTCGAGATAGAATGTAGTCGAGATTTAGTACTTTAAGGATGTCGAAATAGAAGATAATGTTGAGATATATTTTGGATTTCGAGACCTTAGATTTAAATAAAATAGGAAGCGGATTGCGAGAATAAGAGATGTCGAGAGAGAATAGGTTTTGAATAATGTCGATAGAAAATGTCGAGATATTGTCGATAGTGAATGTCGATATACTGTAATATTTCGAAAATTCACGGTTTAACTGAAGGAGATGTCGAGAAATTCAAAGCCTAAGTAAAATCAATTTAAAATCAAGCAAAAACTCGAGAGATTTTTGAAGTTAAAACCGCAGAAGCATGTAAATCGAAGAAAAAGAATTGAAATCGGAACTTCTTCAGTGACTTATTCGACTTTTCACATCTGCAATCGAAGTGTTAGAATCACAAAGTATAAAATGCGAAGTCGTCGTCGTTCTTACCAGTAAAGAGCGAGAAATCTGAGGGTAAAGAGTTAAAAGCAACTGAGATGTCGAGAGATGATTATATCGAAAGAGAATGTCGAACGAATTCTTAACAGCGAAGGTAGGGAAAAATGTCGATATTGAAATGAAGAAGACGAAGTTTGTCGAGATTTTGGTTTATAGGATGTCGAAATAGGAGAGAATGTCGAGAAATAATGAAAAATGTCGGGAACTTCAAAAGACTTCAAATGTCGAAGTAGATATCGAGATCGATGTCGAGCTAAATTTAGAGCAAAAAGTCGATAAAGATATCGAGATGAGCCGCTTAGGTCAAGATCTCGAGACCTCAATGAGAATCCTGTTCTCGTCGCAATCTGTTCTCCGGTTGGTAAAAAAATTCGATCAGAAATTAAGGAGAAGCAAAAATAAGCCTATGCAATCTTCATAAGCCGAGAAAAATCTGGGAAATTGGACGAGAAGAGATTGATGCACTTTCAGGGAAAGAGATAGAACGAGCGAATGATATCACCGAACTTCAATGAGTTTGATCCATGAATTTGGCTCTGATACCACTTGTTAGGCCTATTTATCCAACCTTGACGTGATTCATAAAATCAGTATTACCTTAGATGATGACTTGCGGATGCAAAAGGCAGTAATACTGTAAGACGGATTGTAGAGCTTGACAGAGTGATACGCGCAGGGTTCTTCAGCAATAATACGTCAACTCAATTAATGAATCAGCAACCCTAAACACTAATGTGTTTAGGGTATATATACATAAGCCCTAATGGGCTATTGGGCCAAGTTAACTAATATACCCACAAGTTAGGTATATTTACAATTAGGTCCTAGGGCAGAATAAAACTACAAGATTAAGATAACCTGATTTAATTGAACACAATAAAATATTCCTAACACCTTCCTTTGCTTGTAACAACACACACAGCAGCATAGCTATATTTCTTTCTTTCTTAACACCTTGCAGTGGAAAGCTAGTAGCCAAGGTATCAATGATTATGCTAGAACGCGATTGTTCGTTCCTTCACTGAAAAGTAACGGCGAGTGTGATACTACTACTACTACTGTACACAAGAACTTGGGTTGAGCGTTGGATGGCAGCTAGGCCGTGGGAGAACAGACTACTACTCGATGGCTATACAAAGGGAAGCAGTGGTAGTCGTCATTCTAAAAAAACATGTGATACAATTGTTGTGAGGATTAAAAGGAACAATGTCACAACAAGGATATCAGCTACGCCTCCTCCATTGCCTACTTAATCCTCTTCAAGCCCGAGTAGCCAAGGATTAAGCTCGTCGTCTTCTTCGATCATCATCACTAAGACAAATACTCCTCGCGTCTCAGAAGAGTGCAATAGTAACGTCGGCCATAGCAGACCAAATTACATGAACCCGACGCAAGCTATGAAGGCCGAACATAGGAGGAAGGACTCTCACGGTTGGCTCCAAGGCAGTCAGTCCATAGATGAATGAATTATATAAGTTTAGTGCTAGGATGCTGTCAAGTCTATCTTTTTGAAACAATAAAAATTATATATATATATATATATATATATATATATATAGCAAGTAATAATATATGGTGAATCTACAGAAAATGTCCATTTATATAAAAAATTTGCAAGTCAGTACCCCTGTTAGAAAATATTTTTTATATAAATACCGGTTCGATTGTGCGTACCATTTTTTCAGTCTTGACGTACCTTTTTATGTGTATTATGTACCACGTCACGCGTTTATATGGTACCCACATGGTTCCTGTATACGTTCTATATTGTACCTTAATGTGTCATATGATGTACCATTTTTTCACTGTATTATGTACCACAATACGTTTCTCTATGGTATATAAATGTGCTCTATGACGTACTTGCGGCGAAACATATACCAATGTACAAAGAATTATTCTAAGGTACCTACATATAAAAAAAAGATTATTTTAACAGAAGGGAGCCTCCCCTATTTTTATTAAAAAAAGGGAGTGGATCGAAAGTTACCGAAATACCCCAACTTAAATAGCATTTATTCGAGTAAATCAAAAATTCGAATTAAGTCGAATAAATATTTTTTAATTCGAATGAACCAATTCGAGTAAAAAAACTCGCATTGAAAAATATTTATTCGAATTATTAATTCGATTTTTTTTATTCGAATAAGTGATATTTTTCTATCGAATGTTATACGAGTCACTCGAATATTCGAATAAAATATTCGAATAAACCGTTTTCTATTCGAAAACGTCGATTTCATGCTCAAAAAGACGAAAATTCACCCATATTTGGGGCTAATACATGTAGAATCACGAACCCATCGATTAACATCTCATTTCGACATGATATTTCAGTCGGGCGGATCAAAATGATAATCAAACACTTCGATTTTTTTAGAACAGCCAATCCCTTTCTTTTTTAATTAGAAAACCTAGAATTCCTTTTTTTTAAAATTTCACACAAAAGTAATCCTATATAACAAAAATATCCTAAAAAAATCTGACATGGTACCGACTTGCAAATTTTATAGGTATTTTTATGTAATTTCCATTATATTTCAAGATATAGATAATTAGACCGTCTTTACTTCCTTGTTTGCTAAAACGATAATAGTAGAACGGAGCAAAAGAGTGGTTGTCCAATTTAGGTCCGACCCATCTAGCTTTGATTGAGCCAAGGCTGCGTCGGGCTGCTATCCTTCCACTGCAAAGAGCGGGAGGTTTTCGCTGCTCTGTGAAACCAGCCTCACGCAGTTCCCTCCACTCCAAGAACTACGAGGCCACGGCCTTCGCATGGGCCACGCAGCTCAACTCCTTGCTTGGAATGGACAGCCCAATTCTTAGCATACTTTAGCCCAGCTAGATGAGGTGGACAAATGTTCAAACCACTCTATTGCCCTCACTTGAGTTATAAGCCCACGTTACTGAGCTCGGCAATTGGTACTGCTCTGTTAGATATTATAAATAGGGAGAATTTCCTCTCATCTTCCGATGTGGGACTCTAACATAACACCACGCGCACAAAACAAAACCTAGCGAGCTATCTTTTTTCCTCTCCGTGAGAGAAATTTAATCGGTCCAACAATTTAGGATTCCATCACACCATCACTGCTCTGTGTTTACAGATTATAGATTAGATGTGTTATCCAAAGACCACGCATCGTTATCGTTTGTAAATTAACACCTATTTTATCCAAAGACCGATGAAAAACTAAGCCCCGTTCATACAAAGTCACTATCAATGGTATTTTGACTTTTATCGCCTATTTATTTAGCAAAATTCTATCTTCAAAGTAAACGTTAGGCATGCTAGTTGCTACTTTGTCAAGGATATGATTGATGATAATTTTATTTAAATACCAACAGCAATGGCAAAGCGGAAATAGATGCATTAAAAAATAAAGTTTCAAGAGTCTTCTCATGAACTAACAAAAGGCTGCTAATGTGCGTGTGCCTCTATCTCATTGCTTTGCTTTAGGACGAATACGTCGACTCAAAAAGAACTCAAATTCTCTTACAACACAAGGCATCCCAGGATTCCATCCTCGAGAAAGTCGACATCTTTACTTTCTCTCTCTATGTCGACACTTGCACGTCGCCTCTCCCTATATATCTATAGCTATTCCATCAAAGAGCCTCGTGTCAAAAGCATCTGAGCTCCTCAAACGCTTTCCGCTCTGATTACTTGTTTGATTGCAATCAAAAAATTCATTGACGTAGAAGCTGCTCGTAAGTGTCTTTAATTGAAGAGCTCCAATTTTAGCGTGGAATAAAAGCTGAGGTTTTAATCCACCGTCGATGTCTCTACTAGAGGTATGTATAGAGTTGTGTTTTTTATCTGCCCTTTCCTGTTAAACATTATCCTCGACAAGAGTAGATTGCAGGAAATGCTTTTTGGCGATTGAGTTATTGTAAGATTTCTTTCTTCATTGAAGAATTCTGATATTGTGTCTTTGTATGATGGATGAGCTTCAGATGGTTGTCACTGATAAAGCAAGCGTTCATTCAGGTAAAACTGCAGACTGCAGCAGAGCCCTTTTCTTTTTGGATATCCTCTTCTACTTGTGCAGTTAAATAGTTCATCATCGTCTTAAATCCTATTCCTCTTGTCTGCTCAAGGCTCGTTTCTGCAGAAGCTTTCACAATCCGTGTCGAACATCACATGCGGTTCGCGGGAAGGAGAATGTCGGGATGATTCCTATGCCCTCATCCTTAAACTAATCGCCATAGGCCTTATCCTCATCTCCGGCGTATGTGGAGTGGCCGTACCCTTGATAGGGAAAAAACACCGATTCCTAAGCACAGATTCTAACCTCTTCGTCGCCTCAAAAGCCTTTGCAGCTGGTGTCATTCTTGCCACTGGCTTCGTCCACATGCTGTCCGATGCCAACTCAGCTCTGTCCAATCCCTGCTTGCCCGACTTTCCGTGGTCGAAGTTCCCCTTCCCTGGATTCATCGCAATGCTGTCCTCATTAGCCACGCTGCTCGCCGATTTCCTCGGGACACAGTACTACGAGCGGAGGCAAGAGAGTCCAGCACGCCGACCAGTTAGCGACGAGGATTCCGAGGATCTCTTGTCTGAATCTCGCGGAGGCAATAATAATAATAATAATAATAATAATAATAATAATAATAATAATAATAATAATAATAATAATGGCATAATTCCCGTCCACGGAGCAAAGGCCAGCAGCGAAGAGGAAGGCGACAGCAGCCCAATGCATATCGTGGGGATGCATGCCCATGCTGCCCAACACAGACACAGCCATTCGCATGGAGATGAGCGGCGTGTAATAAGGGGAGATGATTCGCATTCACATTCACATTCACATTCGCATTCGCAAGGAATTGATGAAGTAGACGGCAGCATAAGGCACATCGTTGTTTCGCAGGTGTGTTCTTATCACTTATGTTAATTGACTGACTCTGTCATCTTCTGACAAGAATCTTGATACCTTATTGCACATTCGTTTCGCTCTAACAACAAATGATTCGCAGGTCCTTGAGCTGGGAATAGTTTCGCACTCTGTGATCATAGGGCTCTCCCTCGGCGTCTCACACAGCCCATGCACAGTTCGTCCCTTGATAGGAGCGTTATCGTTCCACCAATTCTTTGAAGGCTTTGCGCTAGGAGGCTGCATCTCGCAGGCCAGGTTCAAGACGCTTCGGTCGACAGCCATGGCGTGCTTCTTTGCCCTGACGACCCCTTTGGGAATTGCGGCGGGCATAGGCTTGTCTTCGATTACCAATGCGTATAGCCCGAGGGCTCTCGTGGTAGAAGGCACCTTCGACTCGATATCAGCTGGGATATTGGTGTACATGGCCCTCGTCGACTTGATTGCAGCTGATTTCTTGAGCAAGAGGATGAGCTGCGATTTCAGGCTTCAGGTTGGGTGCTATTTTGCTCTCTTCCTTGGTGCCCTTTTGATGTCCTCCCTCGCCATGTGGGCTTAGTTATTAGTATTTCACAAGTGTTTTTTTTGTAACAAAAACCACGGTTTACTGTGTGTGTATTCGTGTAAGAAGAACTCTTATTATAGAATGTCGTGGTAGTAACTAGTGATGAAATTAAAGGACACGCCTGGACAATGTTTACGGTGGTGATCGTAACCTTATATGCACGCTCTTCCTTCTCAGTATTGCACATGGCCGAAGAAGAAGCTGCTGGCTTTTGCTTAAACATTATGCAGGAAAAACCAAATGAATCACAGATAATTATACCCCTTAGCCCTACTAGTTGAGGGGAGGCCCTAAAGTTCATGTGACTAGTAGGTAATGGGTTCGAACCTACCTCCCATATGACTTTGGGAAGTCTCCATGAGGGTTATTCCTCATGACTATCGAAGCTAAGATGGGTTTGAGACGTGTCCATCTGGCCCCGAGGATTAGTCCCACCACTCGAGTGTGTGGCGCAAATAGCCCTCGCCAAGTTTGTGGGGCAGTTAAAAGAGCCCACGGCTGGCAGGGGCTAGCCCATAGCCAGGCTGTGTGGGGATACTTCAGGACAGAAAAAAAATTATTAAGATTGTTTCATCCATCATTATGTTGTTTTAACTTTTAGCTTCTTACTTAGTATTCGCAACCAAGTATCTTTTTACCATGTAAGATGTTAGGATATGCGGAAAATTCCCGATAATTTATTTGTCCGGAAAATGACGATAATAAATAAACGAGTCGAAAAATAAATTTGAACAGTGACACGAGATTTACGTGGTTCGGTCAGAATGACCTACGTCCACGGGCCGGAGGATAGAACTTCTTTCTTATGGGAGTGATTACAGACACGTACACTGACGTGATACAAAAGCACCCACACAACTAGGAGTAAGCTACAAAGAAAATGATCTGCGACGAGAGAGAAGATATTGCTGTGTTATGGTGTTTGGTGTGTTATTTCCTTCACTCCATCTGCTATTTATAGGCAAAGGTTTTGCCGCATACTTCCATGTGAAAAGAAGAAAAAACAAAAGAAGCACATCATTTGACTTGCACTTGCGTAGCCGGAATAAGAATTGATATTCATAGCACTTAAGTTTCACGTGGTCGTCCATATCGTTGAATGGTCAAAGGCAATTCCTTCATTGTGCCAATCGACGTCACCTAACAAATCCCCACCTTGACATTGATTCCAAAAAAACACTCCACCTTGACTAGTAATACATTTATCTCCCTTCGACCTTAGCCCCGACGGGCTAGTTCACTAACTTTAAAACACCAATCAAGTTCAAGCAAACCTGGAAGAGCATTCGTAAACAAATCCGCATGATTATCTTTCGTGTTGATCTTGTTGATAAACACCTTCTTGTCTGCAATGATATCACGAATAAATGATACTTAACATCGATACTTCGTCCTCTCACGATACATTTGATCCTTAGTCAAATGACTCACACTTAGACAATCACAGAAAATAGTAATAACTCCCTGATTCTGAGTTAATTCGCTGAATAACCCCGTCAATCATAATGCTTCCTTGATCGCGCCAGTAACCGCCATGTATTCTGCTTCAGTAGTAGATAACGCCACTACGCGTTATAGAATAGCTTTCCAGCTAATTGCACAACCTTCAATAGAAAAAACATAACCAGTAAGAGATCGTCGTTTATCGAGATCACCTGCCTAGTCTGAATCGACGAAGCCAACGTGAGTATCACTGTTTCTGCCAAACTCCAAACAAGTGCTTAGAGTACCCTTCAAGTATCTGAGAATCCATTTCATTGCTTGCCAGTGTTCTTTCCCTGGGGTAGCCATCCTGCTAACAACACAAACAGCCTGTGAAATATCAGGACGTTCACATACCATTGCATACATAATACTGCAGACTGCACTTGACTAAGGAACTCGTGCCATGTATGCTTCTTCCTCATCTGATGATGGTGATTGAGCAGCACATAGCCTAAATTGGCTAGCAGGAGGAGTGCTGATGGTTTGACATCGTTCATGCCAAATCTCTCCAAAACCTGTCTGAGGTAACTTTCCTCAGTCAGGTGTAACTTACCAGCTCCTATATCACGTCTAATCTCCATACCAAGAATCTTCTTAGCTGCTCCCAAATCATTCATCTCAAGTTCACCGTTCAATAAGGCCTTCACCAGGTGAATTTTTGCAATATTTTTAGTCGTAATGAGCATGTTATCAACATATGCCAATAGATAAATGAACGAACTGTCATTTAACTTCCAGAAGTAAACACAACTATCACACTTGCTCCTGGAGAAACCATGACCCAACATGAAAGAATCAAATCGTTTATACCACTGTCTTGGAGACTGCTTTAATCCATATAAGGATTTCTTCAGTAGACAAACTTGGTCTTCCTTGCCTTCAGTTATGAAGCCTTCAGGTTGCTTCATATCTGTTCATCTAAATCGCCATGTAAGAACACCGTCTTGATGTCAAGCTGTTCTAACTCCAAATCATACATGGCAACGAATGCATGTAATACGCAAATAGAGCTATGTCTAACGACAGGTGAGAATACTTCATTAAAATCAACACCTTGTACCTGACT
Organism: Craterostigma plantagineum; assembly: GCA_027422505.1. Taxonomy (NCBI): domain Eukaryota; kingdom Viridiplantae; phylum Streptophyta; class Magnoliopsida; order Lamiales; family Linderniaceae; genus Craterostigma; species Craterostigma plantagineum. Next base: position 23,446,989 of record JAPQWV010000003.1, on the reverse strand, counting down.
ATAGCCTTTGGCGACTAATCGTGCCTTATACCTTGCATCGTCAGAACCAGATAAACCTTCTTTCTTCTTGAAGACTCACTTGCATCCAACTATTTTCTTTTTCTTCGGCGGGGCACAAGAATCCAAGTACAATTCTTGTGCAGAGACTCCATTTCTTCATTCATCGCTACCATCCATTTGTCAGAATTTTTATCGCTTATTTCCTCTGAATAGGTAGAAGGTTCGTCACTTCCACATGTTTCTTGTGCCACTGATAAAGCATACGAAACTAAATTCACGTACCGCTGTGCTCGCTGTGTACACTATCCTTCTTTTCTTGATTAGAGGGATTAGTAGACTATTTTGAAGGATGTAATGTAGAAGACTCGTCAAATGTAACATCTCTGCTAATTATAAATTTGGGTGACTTGGATCAGAATTATAAAGTCTATATCCTTATACCCCTGAAGCGTAACCGAGAAAAATACACTTCTTACTTTAGGCTCTAACTTTCCCTCGTTTACGTGCATATAAGCCGGGCACCCAAATATTCTTAAGTTTGAGTAATCAGCAGGAGTACCTGACCATACTTCCTCAGGAGTCTTGAAATTGATCGGTGAACACGGTGAGCGGTTGACAATATAACATGCTACGGCGATAGCTTCAGCCCAAAAATTATTTGTCAACCCCGCGTTGGAGATCAACATCGAGCTCTTTAAAAGCGTCTGGTTCATACACTCGGCAACAACATTTTGTTGAGGCGTCATTCGAACAGTGTGATGTCGAGCAATACCTTCATTTTCAAAATTCGTTGAACTCGCTTCCGCAAAATTCTAAGCCATTATCTGTCCGCACCCGCTTGATCTGTTTTCCTGTCAGCTTTTCAATCAAATATTTCCATTGTTTAAATGTTAGGAAAACCTCACTTTTCTGTTTAAGAAAATAGACCCAGACTTTCCTTGAAAAACCATCAATGAAAGTAAACATGTATCTTGCACCACCTTTGGACGGAACATGAGAAGGACCACATACATCAGAATGAATATAGTCCAAAGTATATTTCGTCACGTGAATAGCAGGCGAAGTGAAGTTGACTCGTTTCTGCTTTCCAAAAATACAGTGTTCGCGAAAGTCCATCTTACCAGTACTTTGACCGCAAAGTAGGACTCGCTTGCTTAAAATCGTCCAGCATTTTTCTTCCATGTGTCCAAGTCGCATATGTCATAATCTCGTGGTATCAACCTCCGGGGATGTCGAAACTACAGCTGAACCTGTAACAATAGTTCCCTGCAAAACAATATCCAGACCTGCAAGCTTTCATCACGACAAGGGCACCTTTGGCAATTTTCAAAACTCCACATTCACCTGAGAACCTGCACCCTTGAGATTCAAATGTGCCTAAAGTGATAAGATTTATCTTCATATCTGGAACATGTCTGACTTCTGTGAGCGTTCCGATGATTTCGTTGAACATCTTGACCTGAACTGTGCCTTTACCAACAACTTTACACGGAGCATCATTTCCCATTAAGACGTATCCACCATCAAAATTTTCATATGTGCAAAAACAATCTCGACTCCGACTTATGTGGTAAGAACAACCCGAATCTAAGATCCGCTCATTATCAGACCTAACAATATTTGCAGTTGCTACAAAAATAGTTCCATCGCTCTCATCTGCAGCTACACTAGCTTCGGTGGACTTATTAAATTGCCGATTATTTTTCTCCTTATTTTTAATTTAAAACAATCAGTTTTGATGTGACCGTTTTTCTTGCAAAATTACAGACTTTATTTATGTACCTGGATTTCGACCTTTCTTTAGATCTGCTACTTTCAGCATCTCTATGTTCTGGTCTTCCCCATGCAAACTGCCTGACTACCACTTGTTTCTCCCGTTATATCCATGTCTATATATTCTTTTGATTGTAACGTAGATTTGATACTAGAATATGATATTGTGTCTTTTCCGTATATAATTGTGTCACGAAAATGTTTTAAAGACGAGTGAAAGGAACACAACAATATTATGACATGCTTCAGCTGTAATCGAATCGAATTTATCGAGATGCGAGAGAATAGAAGTATCTTCCGTCATTTTCATACGTATAGCTTCTGCTTTAAATAAAGCTGATTCTCCTTAGTCTTCTTCATGTAGATAGCTTTTAACGCATCTCACATACCCATGGCCGTCGTCTCCATTGCAACTTCTCGTAAAACCTCGAAGAGATTTAATATAATAGCCGATCTGGCTTTCTTGTTGATCGACACGTGGTGTGCTAATGTAAAGTGCAGGTGCGACAAGTGATAATATAAAACGCATACCTAATTACTATCACCAACGTGCGATAGGCAGTGGACCTGTCGTTTGTAGTGCAGTAAAGTGAGTAAACAGTATCGAACACAAGGAATAAACTGAGTACTAGTAGTGACCTATCGACTCGATATATAGCCTAAATAAAATACGCAGATTGTTTTATGAATTATCCTAACAGACCTAGCCTAAGTAATAAGAGATTAAGAGAACATGGCTAATTGGTACGAGAGTTTTCAGATGATAAAGATGTACTCGGGATTCGAATCCCGCTAGGTACTGTCGACTAAGACAATAAAATCGCTCCTACATGATCAAGACTAAATCGCAGTAATTTCCTACCCACTCACGAATTTGCTGTCGCCCTAGACGCTCGTGGGAATCTGAAACTCAAAAATTACTAACGGCGATGATCGAGTATTTGCTTTCGCCCTATACTCGAATCCTATCATCTACGAACGACCTAATTGTTGTTTAGCTGTCGCCCTAAATGATTTTCCACACATTCACTTTAACACATAGACATATTAAAGCGAAGAAACACTTTCATAGATAGATAAACAGTCAGAATACACGAGTCACGATAAATATATGTCTTAAGCACGAATCGACCTAGCGTTCATCTACTCCCGAACACAGAGGGAATTTAGCTACTCATAATTGACAGAAACACGACGAAAGAAATAGAGAACAAGGGCAGAGGACTCATAATCTTCCCTTCTGAGATTGTCTCGGGGGAAGATTCTCTTTTTTTGTTCAATTCGGTGTGATCGCGTCGTTGATCCGTCTCTTGCGCTTCCGGGGGTGTTTCTCTGTTCTTGACGGCTCTCTTTCGTCTCTGATATGTTCAGGTTGAGTTCTGGAAAGAGTTCCTCTCTTTTTGGATCGAATTTGGACTTTTATAATGATTTTCGCTACTGTCACGGCCTTGACACTTTTCCAGCCTTGCGACAGTTTCGTATTTCTCTCAGATGGAGGGGTAAACGATGTCCGATTGAGCTGAAATTTTAACCATAGATAGAAGACTCGCCAATCTTGATTCTGACCAAAGGGATTCTCAATCCAAGATCTAGATTGAGATATATGAATTTTCTAATGTTGCTGCTGCTATAGGTCACGGCCTGGTGCAATAAGTGTCACGGCCGTGACCATCTTCATTCCAACTCTCTGCCCAACGTCACGGCCTAGTGCACTATATGTCACGGCCGTGACCTTCACCAGTTTTCATCGTCTTCGCGCCGTTTTGCCTCGTTTTCGCTCCTTTTCGCCCGAAACTCGTCCTAGAGCCTTATAATATCAAAATAAGTAGAAATGGGGTTAATAAGTGCATAAAATGACTACGAAAACTCTATTATGAGCCAATTAACTACTACGATAAACGTACTACAATACGTTTGTCACTTGTCCAATTCAATAAATTATCGTCTTTCATTTCGGTTGGTTTCTTCTTTGCGCCTTCAAGCGCCACCTCACAACCGTCTTGGACGAGTATGGCCTCCATCTTGAATTCCACATTGCAAAGTTGACGTTTCTGTCGAACTTTTCAATTGACATTTTTGTTACCGTCATGGTGGCAAAAATCGGGTTGGCTTGAGGAAAATCCCCGATAGTTTATTTGCCCGAAAAATGACGATAATAAATAAACGAGACGAAAAATAAATTTGGATAGTAACACGAGTTTTACGTGGTTCGTTCAGAATGACCTACGTCCACGGATCGGAGGATATGATTTCTTTATTAAGTGGAGTGATTACAGACACGTACACTGACGTGATACAAAAGCTGCCACACAACTAAGAGTAAGCTACAAAGAAAATGGCCTGCGACGAGAGAGGATATGCTGTGTTGTGGTGTTTGGTGTGTTATTTCATTCGCTCCATCTACTATTTATGGGCAAAGGTTTTGCGGCGTACTTTCATGTGAAAAGAAGAAAAAACTAAAGAAGCACACAATTTGACTTGCACTTGCGTAGCCGAAATAAGAACTGATATTCATAGCACTTAGGTTTCTCGTGGCCATCCATATCGTTGAATGGTCAAAGGCCATTCCTTTATTGTGCCAATCGAGGTCACCTAACATAAGAATGTAGTCATTAATGTCGTTGAGAAAAGAAAGAAGATTGGGACTTGAAAATTTAAGGGATCAATTTGCAATATAAGATGAGTGAAGGACGTTATATGACAATAGTAAATATAGAGAACTTTTCTTTCACTGTACTGTAGTTTCTCAGCGCTGTTAAATATAACTTATCGATGAAGTCTCGATAATTAATCTCTTTCCAAAACCTAGGCTAGGGAAGGGAAGGCACGATCGATCGGATGTTTGCATCAAAAGCGTAACAATCGCTCCAATTTTCTGTATATAAACCTACAATTTGTCACGGTGGACGATCGCCGTCGATCATGTCGAAAGTCAAACATTTTTTCCGGAGGCTTCACATCGGTGATCATCATCAGCCCCAACAGCAGGTGCCGTCGCTCGATTCTTCTCCTCAAACGACTACTCCGTCTAATTTGAATCCAACCGCTTCGTCGTCGGAGAATGATCATTCAACCAACAATAATAATGACGATAGCTTTAGTTTCTTGGAAGAGGAGTATCAGATGCAATTGGCGCTGGCGATAAGCGTTTCGGATCAGAGTCAGACCCGTGTTGACTCGGATACCGACGTGATTAACACCACGAAGCAAATCAGCCTCGGAATATCGCCTTCTCAGAGCGTAGCCGAATCTCTCGCCCTTCAATATTGGGTAAAACGTCAAATTTTTGTTTGTATTTACTTATTTCTACGATTTTTAGTATTGCTTTTCATGGTTGATAGGTCTTTTTATCTGTAACCTGTCGTAGTTGCTGTTTTATTTTTGTGATGGGCTTTGCTTGGTGTAGTAATTGAAGTTATGCTTATAGTGTTGTTTTGTGAGGGTAAATGCAGGATGCTGAGCTAGAATTTAATGTATCTGTACTTTAAATGATGAAAATGCAAACAATTGTTTGTGGATTGATTTGGAAAAGGAATTGTAAATCTATCAGTCTTTTGAAGATATAAGATTATCTGGGGTTGGTGCGTATGGAATGTAGTAAAAATTCTGAAATTGGCATGAGTACTCTTGATATATAATGTTTATTGCAACTGATACAATTTTTTTTTTCTTTTGGGGTGAATGCAGAGCTATAATGTTCTAAATTATGATGAAAAAGTGATGGATGGTTTTTATGATGTCTGTGGTATCGATTCTAATTTGCTTGTCCAATCAAAGCTGCCATCCCTGGATGATCTGAAAGCAGTATCTGTTCAAGATAATGTTGGTTATGACGTGGTGTTAGTCAATCGTAACACTGATTTGGAACTCCGTAAACTTGAGGAAATTGTACAGTTGATGTCCTTGGAATTCCGTTCCCTAAATGGAGGTCTGAATACAAGTTTCCTTGTCCAAAAGATTGCCAACCTTGTTGTTGATAGAATGGGAGGTCCTGTTTGTAATGTCGAAGATATGTTCCAGAAGTGCAGGGCGAGAAATAATGGGCTAAGAATCCACTTCAACACAGTCACCCTTCCTCTTGGTTATCTCGATGTTGGGCACTCACGCCAGAGGGCCTTGCTATTTAAGGTTTCAAACTGTCATGTTCCTAATTTATATTTATTATGCATACACCAATTGCCCGAATTTGTAATTTTACCTTGTTCAGTTCTTGATCAATCCCGTGGGAAAACCCCCTCTTCATTATTTTTGGGATACATATGAAGCAGTCAAAAAATTTTGTTATGATTTTTCTATAAATCTATGAAAATCTAGTGTTCTTTGGTCGCTTATTTGTGATACCTAACGTTTTGATTTAACTTTTTAGTGGTCAATTGAGCTGTCTCTGATAGTAAACACAAATCTTATGAGTTTCTGGCTTCTAGGTACTCGCCGATAGGATCAACCTTGCATGCAAGCTAGTTAAAGGAAGTTATTATACTGGGACCGATGAAGGTGCTGTCAACTTGATAAAATTGGATGGGAGGTAACATCTTATTTTTCGTTGTCTAAGCTCCATGTTATGTGCATAAAAGATTTGTTTTGATCCTTGTACCAAACCGTGGTCACATGCTAGATGGCTGTTTCAGGTAATGAATTCCTGGTACTGTTACTGATTATCATACTTTTTGAATTGATACAGTGAGTTCATTATAGATCTAATGGGTGCTCCGGGAACCCTGATTCCCACGGAGTTTCCTAGCTGTGACCAATGTTTCGGTTCGGATACAGTAAGCAATGTTGCTGCAGCACGTGACAAAGGAGATAGAGCTGGATTTTTGTTACCTGACCGAGGAGATAGAGCTGTAGTTGTTCGAGATACCAATACTGGCTTTAGCAGTGAACTTGTGAATTTTTCTAGAGTTAGAGAAGATATGAAAATGGTGCATCCAGTCCAGTCCAATGCTGATGTGATCCAAAATATGCATGATTCCGTTTTCAATAAGGTCGCTGAAATCTTATGGGAGGATCTCAAAATTGGTGAACGCATTGGTATAGGTAACAGTCAAGCATTTTATGTCTTCCTGGTGGTTTTTGGAATTTTATCTGTTACAATGCAAAGCCTTGGGTTTTATTTACTCTTTTGTTAAGCCAAAGCCGTTGCATTTTTTCCTAGTTAATTTATCTCTCATGGTGCAACCCACCGGTTTATATGTGAAGTATATTGAGGACACCTATCAAGCAGGTGTGGATTTTGGCAACATATAGTGCCATCTTCTTGTTGTCTGAAAATCTTATTTACAAATCTTTCAGGATCATATGGTGAGGTCTACAGAGCTGAATGGAACGGCACAGTAAGTTGTTTTTTTTGTGGGTAGTAAGTTTGAATGTCATATTCGTCTGCGATGTTTTGATTCTTGAGTATATAATTATGTCCATTGAATTAGGAATTGACGAAGTACATTTTTTACATGCATCATTTTCATGTTCATCCTATTTTAAATCTACGCTTAATGATCCAACTGATGTGATTTTTGGTAGGAGGTAGCTGCGAAGAAGTTCATAAAACAAGATATTTCAAGTGACGCTCTTGCACAGTTTAAATGCGAGGTTGGTCTTCATTCCCAATCAAACAATGTTAGTTATCTGTTTCTGTTACTAACTTTAGCGTAATTTTCCTAATGTAGATCGAGATAATGTCAAGGTTAAGACATCCAAATATTGTCCTTTTCATGGGAGCGGTGACTCGACCTCCAAATTTGTCTATATTGACAGAGTTTCTGCCAAGGTTCATACATAACCCGAAGTTAATGGAATGGTTCATTCCGTGTCTCCATTTGATCATGCATGCTCTTATTGTATCCTGCTGCTAATTCCATATCGTTTCTCTTTCAAAATTTTAAATTTTGGCCATACATGTCAAGAATGCATTGCATGCTAGAAATGAAAAGTCAACTGAAAAGAAATCCGATGGAAGTTGATGCAATATATTGCACTCACCCCTCTGTTAACCTTAATTTAAAATATATTTTGAAGCTTCGGTATTTCAAGATATTCTAATTTTATGTTTTCAGCTTCTTATTGTCACTTCTTGACTGACAGGGGAAGTTTATTCAAGCTACTGCACCGGCAAAACAACAAAATTGATGATAAAAGGAGGATACAAATGGCCCTGGATGTGGTATGGGTTGGACATTTGTATCCTAGTTAAAATGTTGCATTACCATATTGTTAATACCTCGATCTTTCAGGCCAAGGGAATGAACTACTTGCACTCTAGTCATCCCACCATTGTACATCGTGATCTGAAGACCCCAAACCTCCTTGTTGACAAAAATTGGGCCGTTAAGGTCCGTTCTTTCCCCGTCATGCTATCAAATTCTTATTGGAACAAATTTTGATATTATATTTGCTTTTATGAACACTGTGCTGCTGCTAGGTTTGCGATTTTGGGATGTCACGTTTGCAGCACCATACTTTCCTATCTTCAAAGTCGACTGCTGGAACCGTAATGCTTCAGAGCTTACTTTGCTTGCTTTGGTGGACCTTCTTATTTTCCCATGACATTTTAAGATCCTATGTGCAGGCTGAGTGGATGGCACCTGAGGTTTTGAGGAATGAACCATCCAACGAGAAGTTTGTGAATTTTGCCGGCATCAATACCTTGCCTTGATATTGACTTTTGTTTAAAAAAATAATCCCCGTCTTTTCTTATTGATTGATCAATTTTTAATCTGCAGATCGGATGTATATAGCTTTGGAGTGATATTGTGGGAACTTTCAACTCTGCAAGTACCATGGACTGGGATGAACTCAATGCAGGTCGTTGGAGCCGTTGGATTCCAAGGCCGACATCTCGATATTCCTCCCACAGTTGATCCAATGGTCGCTCAAATAATAACAGACTGTTGGAATAGGTACTTGTGTATATAACTTGGGGTCTCAGATCTCTTTCTATTGCAGCAGCGGCCGTATTAAGATTTTTTTTTTCCTCCAGGAATCCAGTAGCTCGACCTGCTTTTGCCGATATTATTGCTCGGCTGAAATGCCTTAATAGCCTCAGTTGTCTGGAGCAGATGTGAGTTGTTTTGAAGATGTTTGAAGCGTTGGGAAGTGTTGTTAGTTCGTTCGAAGTGGGGACTCGACAGCCAATCCCGAAACGACCAAAATGTTGTTAGATCTCTGAAAGAGATGAGAGTTTTAGGTTTATATTCAAATGAGATTTGTAATAGATTTGGACAGAAACTATAAAAGAAATGGCAAGGAACGAGCCTGGGAGATCTGTTGGGAACCTTGAAGAAAAAGCAACTGTAATTAAAAAGGGTCTCAACAGATTTTACCCAGAAGAAGGACAAAAGAAGAAATGTGAAATAAGTGAAGATTGAATTGAATTTCATTCTGGGGCTTGCTATGTCTTTGGGTAGTACCGTGCGTGTGTAGAGTTGAGTTGACTGTTGAGTTGCGTTATAATTATGACACGTGTCATTCACAAATGCTTTGGGCTATAGAACAATTATACATAACAGTCTCGAGGCCCGTTAAACGTTGGCCAGCAAAGGCGTTGGCCCAAGGGCTCGTTTTGTAATTTACACACAGCTGATGTCCGCGTAGCATAAAAGCCAACGGACGGAAAGCCGCAGCACATCTTGTCTATCTTTTGCTAGCGAAGCTGCTGGGGACTGGGGTTTGTTAACTTATACCTTCTCTCTTCGGCCTTAGATATGGCAGACGAACTAGCATACGGGTCAAACAAGCGCAAGTACGAGGATTCTCCTCCGCATGCTCGAAGACCCTCCGGATTCTCGTCGCCGCCGCCGGATGCTGCGGGGTACAGAGCCGCTCCTCCCCCGCCGATGAACGAAATCGAGCTTGCGAAACAGAAGGCTCAGGAGATCGCCGCCAGGCTCTTGAACACATCGGATCCGTCTAAGAAAGCGAGAGTTGAGAACGGTGGTGGAGGTTTCGATTCTTCTGAAGCTACTTATGGTATTTCCTTTTCTTTAGCTGCTGAGGTTCCGATGGTCTCATTCATATTAAATTAACCTGTGATTTATGCGTAGTAATTGTATGTATGTCTCTTGAGTTTGTGCAATTCTGTCTGCTTATATGGCCAAGACACAAGCTAATTTTAAAGGAGATTATTTGAATTGAACAGCGACCAAGGCCTGCAGTTGTGATATTTTGTTCTGGTGTCTCTATCTTTATGTGGATTGGATATCCGAACACGTATTAACTTTTCGGTCAAAAAGTGCTAATTAACATTTTTCTCTAGTGAATTTGTTCCGAGAATCGAGCCACACCCCTTTTCTCGCTGCTAGGATGGAATAGTGGTGATTTTTATAGCTTTGGTTGTGCTTTTAAGTCCATGTACATGTATCTAATGTGGTTTGTTTTAAGCTTCTCTTGCTTTCTCAATATTGTGCCTCTGACTATTGCATTGCCTTGATGATGCTAGTGTTATGAACTCCGAATTATTGTTGTGTAATACCTTGTGTTATGCACTGTTCTAAATGATACTTGGTTTCAGGTTTTGCTCAGACCTCTCTGGATATGGGTCCCAGTGGGCTGCCCCAAGGTGGAGAGTACGGTTATATTAGTCAAACCAAGAGAATTGAGATACCAAATGGACGGGTGGGTCTCATAATCGGGAAAGGTGGTGAGACCATTAAGTACCTTCAAATGCAGTCGGGAGCCAAGATTCAGGTCACCAGAGATATGGATGCAGATCCAAATTTAGCTACTAGAGATGTCGAGCTCACTGGCACTCCAGATCAGATAGCCAAGGCCGAGCAGTTGGTCAATGATGTTCTTGCCGAGGTACTGCTACCTGAAAGCTTTTTTTGTCAGTTTGACGTAAGAAAGATAATATAGACTTCGATTTCGATTTGGTGTGTCTCAGTGATGAAATTAAACGCTCTATTGAGGTATATGCGTAATAATCGGGAGCTAAGTCTAACATTTTGTATTATCTGCAATAGGCTGATGCAGATGGTTCTGGCATGAATTCTCGGCGGGGTTCTGGACAACTGCCTGGATCTGAGCAGTTTGTCATGAAAGTTGCGAATAATAAGGTAGAGGTGATGTTCATTTATGGATAAAAATGTTGCTATGTCATCACTGTCCGATTAACCTTTCTGGAAAATTTTCAGGTGGGACTTGTCATTGGTAAGGGAGGGGAAACCATTCGAAACATTCAAGCAAGTACGGGTGCTCGTGTTCAGGTTTGTAGTCATTCCTGATAGTAGTTGATTCCCTGCTGGATGTTATTTTCATAGGAAAGACATCAGAGGCAGTGTCGACATCGCATTTATGCTCATCTATGTGCCTTGTAGGTTATCCCTCTCCGTCTTCCTCCTGGCGATACATCAAAAGAGAGGACTGTGCAAATTGATGGAACAATTGAACAGATTGAAGCTGCAAAACAAATGGTCTATGAGGTCACCAGTGAGGTTTGTTTAGGGGATATGGCCCAACTAATATTTTTTTCTGTGTCCGGTTACTTCAATGTTATGAACTGTCATTATTGTTTTAAATTTCCAATAGATCATTACTTGATTTGTGTGCATAATGATTCTGTTATATATTGTTGATTGTTGAGTATATGTTTGCATGCTCTCTATTTGTTATTTGTATGTAAAGATGCTTGCAGATTTTTTGCACGTGTCAAAACCCCCGATGAAGTTTCAAGCTCTCGTTTCTCTCGGAAGGAGAACCATTATCTGGTTTGAATATACTAGGTTATTAACACTTGGCATAATGGGGCCTTACTAGAGTAACTGCTGGTGCTATATTTTTTCTTATTAAGTTACATAATCCATACCACCCTCTCTATCACACTTCACACTATGTATAACATAGCTGAAATTGGTCTTCTTAAAGTACTACTATAACTTTATTGTCGGTTCATATCTTGGTTTACCGGTCATGTGGTTTCCATGAGGCATCTATCTGCTGCATATATCAGCTTCACTAAGGTAACTGAGCAACACAAATTTATTCTAATATGGATGGGTATCAGTAGCCTGGTTGTTAAGTGTATCTTTGCCGAGCCTTTTATGAATTGTAGTACTTTAGATTTAATTCTTGATTAGTGTTATCTTGATTAGGACATTTAGGGGTATGGGGGTTAACTAAAGTAAAAGTTTTTCGAAGCGAAGGTGTGCCAAATATTACTTCACCGCACAATTACATCTTGGATTAACCCTAAGAATAAGGCCAATATGTGATTGCTATTCAGCGTCTGCAGCTATAGCTTGTCCTCTTTAATTGTTAGTTTCCGCGTAGCATTTTGCGATTTTCTTTGTACGCAATAAACTTGGAATAGGGAGGAAGGCTTGCGGGAGTAATCCGACAAAAAGACTACACAAGTGCGGTATGTAGGTAGCCAATCTTTGTCTTCATGAAACTATCCTATGGATACCGTTTTCATCGATTAAGGCTGAATTGATGATATATTGTGGTTTACAAATGAGGTTTGACTGCATATTATCCCCAGCAGTGGCCCCAAATTGGATGTAGATGTGATACTTTGCTTCCAACATTGTACTGTTCATGATGTATATTTGAGTGCTTTATAGGTTTGGTTCAATGTTGTGTGCCTGGGTAGTTTTCAGTTGGTTTGTTTGGTGACAAGAATGTTTTTTGTTGTCAGAATCGTATGAGAAATCCATCCATGTCTGGTGGTGGATATCAAACACCACGGCCATCGGGGAACTGGGCTCCACCACCTGTGCAGCAGCAGTCTAGTAGTTACGGCGGGTACCCCCAGCCTGGCGGAGGATATGGTGGACCTTCTCCACAGTACAATATGAGCCAACCATCTTATGGAGGTTATCCTCCTCCTCCACAGCAAGCCATGTCTGGTTGGGGTGCTCCTCCTTCTCAAGGAGGTAACTACGACTACTACAACCAGCAGCAGCAGCAGCCGACAAGTGGTGGTGCTCCTCCTCCTCCATCAGACGCGACATCTTACGGCTACTATGGTGGTCAGTATGGGCAAGATGGCTATGGTGGCTATCATCAACATCAAGGAGACGCCAGCCAAACTGCAGCTGGTGGAGAACTGCAAAAGACGGCGAGCCCAAATCCTTCTCAATCTTCTTACGGACAGCAGAGTGGATACTCTTCTTATCCTCAATATCCACAGGGTGGCTATTATTATGGCCAAGGTGGGGGATATGGTGGAATGCAGCCATACAACAACACTTACCCTGCTGCTGATGCCTCTAGTGGTGCAGCAGCAGCAGCAGATACCCCGCAACCCAGTAATGAAACTACTGCCACCAACGCCAAACCACCATCAGTTAATGAGTAAATTCTTCCTACTACTTACTACTTGGTATGCGAACAAAAACTAGCAGCGTGTGCGTTTTGAATTCTTGTGAGTTGAGACACTCTATTTGCTTTTTTTGGCTATCTTAACAACCTATATGTTTTTACTTTTAGCAAATAAAGATGATTCCACCAAGCTTTACAGACCATTGATAATACCCATTGTAGTCAGAAAGAGGTTATGGAAACATACTGTATCCAACTAATCTTTACCTAGGAAGTGTACTGTAACGGAAATCAGACCGAAAGTTGCTGCCTTTTATCTCTTCTATCATCCAGCATTAAGAAAAAAGAATAAAATAGCGGATCCAAAGATACAATTCTCCAGAGAAGGGCAAGGCTTTAAGAACACAGCTAAATGCCAAATATATTTTACACTAGCCATCCTTGTTCAAGACTTTGGGAACTTTGATGTAGGGATCTTCATAGTTAGGCACAGCTGCTATAATAACATCCCTGCAAGGAGAAAGCCGAAAAAAAAAGTGAAATTTAGATAGAACATCAGACTAGACAGGCTATGATGGCGAAAGAACAAGATTTGTTTGTACCCATGGTCAAATAATTCAGGGACATCATCCCTCAAATTGTCTCCTCCATCAGTATCTGATACAGCCAAAGTAAAACAGTAGTAAAATTAAGAGTTTCTATATTTGATTATATTGCCTAAATACATATCTAAATACACCAATGGCGTAAGGTAAAAAAATACCAGCTCTCAACGCTGGTTCGATACTCTCAAGGTCAACGGCCTGAAGTTGCCCAAACCAGTCGACGACTTGCTGGAGTTTGGGAGCAAATTCCTCGACCTGTACAGATTATGAATAAAATATATGGGTAAGAATGAATGAACAAATGCAGGAGCAGCGTTTGATACCTCCTTAGGAGTAAGAGAAATCCGAGCAGCATCGGCTAATTTGGCAACATCAGGCGGCTCAAGGCTCGATTTCACAGCGTAGAACCGTTTCCTTACATCAACAAACTTCCTGCATCGGAGAAACGGCGTCGCTTTAAGCATGAGGTGAACGGCTTGGCTTCCCATTGATAGATAAGATAATCGAGCTCCGATGAGGATGGATGAGGTGTGGTTGCTGAAGAAGATTATATTTCTTTCCTCTCTATTCTTTTGGGCTTTTATTTGGGCTATCTTGGGCCCAACCACCAATGGAGGAGGATAACAAATTAATTTCCAAAATATTTGCTACTAAAAAATACTTCCTCCGTCCCATTTAAATGTTCCCGAAGATTAGTGGGCCGGAGATTAAGAAATCACATTATTTTAATATTATAGTACACCTTTTGAGGTATGGAGAGAGAAAAGTTATTAGTAGACACGCAAATCGAGAAGACTTTTTTTAATATTAATGATGTAATTAGTTTAATTAGTGGGATAATTTTTTACCAAAAATGGAAATGGGAAGAATTATGTGGGACGCCCGAAATAGAAAGATGGGAAGAAATAAGTGGACGTAGTACAAGAAAAGAAATGTAATAGAAGACACGTGGGGGACAAATACGACCGTTGGAGAACGCTCCTCGAGCCACATATTTATTCTATGCCGTCTTCCTATTTTAAATCCAAGACATCGCTCGCAAAGAAAAATTCACACGCACGCACGTCGATTTTGCAAAGAAAAAATCACACGCACGCGACGATGGAGATCCAGCTAGATCACAAGGTAAAATGAAATCTTAGCATCCGTCTTTGATTTTGAATTCTTAATAGGTGTTTATAATAATCTGAGGGTTGGGTGTTTTCTGAATCTCTTCCTTCATGTGCTTCTTGCATCACAGTATGCTCGTTTTCGTCTGATTAAAGTGTTGAACGATTAAATAAGTCAACTAATTTGATATTTGATTACAGTTTTTCATATGATGTAAGCGCTAAGGTAACCATCCATGGCCGTTTGGAGCTTTAATTTCAATATCGTTTGTCGACATTCTCAATTGCCTTTGTTCGACGGAAAAAAATAGCTTCAGTTTTGTTGATTCAATAATTCAGGGAATTTCAAGTTGTTGGTAGGATCATTTGAGCTTGGATTCGTAGTTATTAACTAGTTTTCAACTTTATCATAGTTCTTTTAGCATTGACATTATCTCTAGTTTCAGTTTCATGGCTTCTGATACTTATGTCTTACTTGTCTGTAGGCTTCTTTGGGGAGGACAGCAGCGGAGCAGAAGAGGTGGACTTTAAGTGATTTTGACATTGGGAAGGCTCTCGGCAGAGGAAAGTTTGGACATGTGTATCTTGCAAGAGAAAAGAAGGTCAGTGGTAAATAATTTTGTAAATTGATTGGTCAAAACTTCGAAATTAAGCTGTGTTGGCACATTGGCAAAGCTTATTTGGGACTATTTGCTGTTTGTAAGCATAAAACTCTCTTTCTTTAACAGAGCAATCACATTGTAGCATTAAAGGTGCTGTTTAAGAGCCAGTTGAAAGAGTCTCAGGTTGAACATCAGCTGAGGCGTGAGGTTGAAATACAGAGCCATCTTCGACACCCAAACATTTTACGATTATATGGATACTTGTATGACCAGGCACGACGCTTTTCTCATTAACATGTGAATTAGTAAAAAAGTTTATGTCGAAATAATCTTTGAGGTTGAATTGCAGAAAAGAGTATATTTGATTCTGGAATATGCACACAAGGGAGAGCTCTATAAAGAACTTCAAAAGTGCAAATATTTCAGTGAGAGACGCTCTGCTACAGTGCGTAAACTGATCACTATATCTTTAAGAGTCTACTTCTTGATGTCGTTTGGCATTTCCATCACATTTAGCTTAAGATTCTGCCATTTAATGTTTGATCTTCACATTTTAGCTGATTAAATGACAAACTTATGGTTATATGTGTGTTTATGGGACGCAAAACAGTACATAGCATCCTTAGCTCGAGCACTCATATATTGTCATGGAAAGCACGTAATACACAGAGACATCAAGCCAGAGAACCTTTTGGTTGGAGCACAGGTAATCTAACGGTTTCACTTTTTGGTTGGCAAGCGAAATATCATCAAGTTTTCTCAGATTGTCGTTTGCAAATTGGCAGGGTGAACTGAAGATAGCCGATTTTGGTTGGTCAGTGCACACGTTCAACCGTAGGAAGACTATGTGCGGCACCTTAGATTATCTTCCTCCTGAGATGGGTATGCATAAATAAGAATTGGTTTATAATCCCGTCCAATTTACGATGCGGTTCTATTAATGGTGAACATTGCCTCATAACTCTTTTTTAGTGGAGAGTGTGGAGCACGACACCAACGTAGACATATGGAGCCTTGGTGTCCTGTGCTACGAATTTCTCTATGGAGTACCTCCTTTCGAAGCAAAAGAGCATAAAGACACTTACAGAAGGTGTGGTCTACGTAAATATATTATCTATACCCAAATGTGTTGTTGTATACGTTTGAGTGTGGATTCGCTCGGTAGAGAACTAAATGATGCGTGCAGGATTATCCATAGGGATGGCAATGGGGCGGGTCCGGACCCGGACCCGCCCCGAACCCGCCCCTAATGGGCCGGGTATTTTCAAAATAATCGGGTATGGGGCGGGTCGTGGATTTAAATTTTTCTACCCGGCCGGGTCCGGGGCGGGTCCCGGGTCTTGCCAAACCCGCCCCGAGACCCGACCCGGGACCCGCCCCGAAAATATTTATATATTATAATTTATTTCGTAATTAAGTTATATAGTGTTATTGTTAATATTATGAATAAAAAATCTGTTGGTCAAATGGTAGAAGTTTGGTATTACAAAGGTGAGGTCGTGGGTTCGAGTCTCAAGCAATGCATTTCTCTATTTTTCTCTTTTAAAAATGAAAAATAAAAAAAAAAAAAAAAAAATAAAAAATAATATATCCGGGTCTGGCGGGTCAGACCCGGTTCGTTCGGGTCCAGTCCGGGGCGGGGCGGGTCCAGACCCGAGGCGGGGCGGGGCGGGTCTCGGGTCCGCTAATAAATATTCGGGTCGGGTCCCGGGTCTAGCCAAACCCGACCCATACCCGACCCGTTGCCATTCCTAATTATCCAGGTGGACCTAAAATTTCCTCCCAGACCTATTGTCTCATCAGCTGCAAAAGATCTCATCAGCCAGGTAGATTATTTTTTTAGTTTTATTGGCCTGTGCATAAGTAAATTATCATTAAACCGTCGTCCTAGGATTGTACATGTATTATTTTCTTTTCGTTTCCTCTCATCTCATACGAAAATGGTGGCCAGATGCTTGTGAAGGATTCTTCTAAACGCCTGCCACTTGACAAACTCTTGGAGCATCCATGGATTGTGCAGAATGCTGATGTCAATTTTTTGAAGTTATCTTAAAACCATAGGAATTTTTTTGTCCAATCTTTGCAGCATTTGCAATGAATGACCATGTAGTAGTAATTAGTGTAAATTGGTCATTCTGTTCAAATAGCATTTACAGAAGACCCGGACACAAGGGACACAGCTTAAAATGCATCTTATTTACAGTTACTTCTGTTCTGTACCCCATGTAGTATAGTGCTAAGTACTGGTTTCTTGTAAGACATATTTATATAAGCAAAAAAAAGAAAAAGAAAATGTGTTTTATATGCGGCCCATTATATTAAATAGGCCCATTTATCTCAACAGGCCTAATAGAAAGCACGACACGATGACCATTTGATTAAACATTCAATGTTTTCAGGTCGTGGGATCGGAATTCACCCCGTAAAATTTCTTGAGTAATTTTAGGTGTGTTATCTCATGACTATCATTATCGGTGAATTTGAGACGTATTTGGCCTCGGGGATTAGTCTCACTAGCGAAGTGTGCAGCGCAATTAAGTATTCGTCGGGTTTGTGTGGCGTAACGGCTACGTTTGCTTTGTAGGATAAAACTAGATAATGGGTTGCAGATTAATTATAAACAATATACTCATGTTTGGTAGTCCTAGATGAAGCCCATGAAAAGTAGAGAAGCCCGACAATTTTAAACGGGCCCTTCTATAGCTTATCTCAAATGGACCAATAATATTATTTTATCTAGAATTTTCTGATATAACTTTTTCCTGGGCTTTTTAATTTGTATTACATGGGCTTCCAACCAAACGCAGCCGGGTTAGTCTATAGTCAGATTGGGTGGGATTAGAATTGGACACGGGCCGGGCTAGATCGTTGGTGGCCCGGCCCGGAACTAGCCTGCAGTAGGCATGAGCCATGCCCATGGGTCGCTTCACAGGTCGCGTGCTTCGAACAGTCACCATATTAGTTTTTGGCCCGGTCCGGCACGAGGCCCCGATCTTGGCCCGAGCTGACCCACAAACACGACCCGAGGCCCATGTATTTATTCGCTAATATAGCTCTTATTTGAATAACTCAGTAATGAATTATTCGCATTTCTACCAAACTTAAATACATCTTACGCCCGGCCCGTGTTTGTCCCGCACGCCACCTTGAGCCCACGTGCTTGGCCCGTGGGCCTACACATTCCGGGCCATGCACACCTGCCAGGGGATTGTTTGGTTTGTAATCCATTTAATAGAAATTTCCAAGCGCAAGAATAAAACAGTAATGAAAAGCCAAGATAAATTAATCATAAGTGTCCATATGAGATAAATCATATAGGGGTCCGTTTCAAAAGCACGGGCTTTTTTATTTTTCACGGGCTTCATATAGATAACCAAACATGATAAAATGAGTGAATTATTTTTCAACCCATTTACCAGGTTTGTCTTGTACCAGACGTAGTAAAAAAAAAGAAATGAAAAGAGGATTAGAGAACAAAAGAAAAAAAGAAAAATCAACATTGTCTTGGTATTTGTCCACAATTCTCTTCTTGACAAAAAGTTTTCTTTCACCATTGTATTTTCGTTTCCTCCCAATTCCTCAACCCTAGATCTCTCTCATTTACTAAAACGAGGAATCAGTTCACTGTAATCGCCGCATATACGATCCATAAACTCCAGATTTGTTATACACTGACAGAAGAGGAAAAATAATCCTCAAGAACAGTTGCTCTTATTTGGACAAGCTGTTTTTGTTTTTCATCCGAAGTTATCATTTTTGTTATCTACGGACTTTTCAGTTTCTGTGGTGGTGGTGCTGCATGATGGGGAAGAGTACGTTGATGGCTTGACTGAGCCTAACTCCTTTGGTGGGGGGATTTTAGTTGATGAGAAGGAAAAGTTAGAAGGAATAAACAAGATTGAAGACTTGAGATGGACGAGCGAGATAGCGGTGGAAAAGGAAGCGATAAAGGTTTGGCAGCCGAGGATGACGGCGGTACTGCTCCTCTCCCTGAAAGGGTAACCACCTTTATTTTTGTTTAAATTAGTTTTTAGATTTTACGTTTTTTATATGACTGTTCTCATTATCATATGACTTTTCTTTGGTGTGGAGCACTGATAGTGTTTTTAAGGTTTGTTTGTATCAACCCGTGCTTGTGTCCTTCTGATTTATGATTGTTTTGGTGTCAAAGATTTGATAGTTAGATGTAATATCTAGGTTGGATGGGTACAATGCTTGCAATGTTGCAGCTTACAAGATATTATGTGTGATTTACCTCACACAACTATAAAATTGTCCATTAGTAGATATGCTAATCTTTCAGCTTGGGAGTATTTTTAGCTTTAAGTGTCTCTGTCAGTTGTCAATGATTTCGTTTGTGCAGAGCTTATTCTTTAAGGCCTTTTTTGGAAAGTTGCAAGTTTTATACCTTGAAGTAAAGTTTTATCTAGCTCGGGGGTTTTACGTTGAGATAGCAGAGCAGTCAGAGTCAGCAACAAACTGTAGTGAAATGACGACAACAAACAGAAAAAACTGAATGACGGTGACAGACAACAACCGAGCAACAACCACTAAAAGACCATAAGTAGGATAGTGGTTAGCCAGTAGTCAAATTCAAAATGAAACGAAAAACGTTATATGCGGACAGAATAACGACAATGGAAAAAATAATCCGCCAAAAGAATGATTTTTAAATAGTGGCCACTTCTGAGTAGATTGTGTACTGCTCAATAAAGTAAGTGTTATATTCAATTGAGTTATTCCTTTCGTTTTTAATAGGTTCGGGTAGGTGGTTCTCCTACCTATCGAGTTGATAGGAAACTAGGAAAAGGAGGATTTGGACAAGTATATTTAGGTCGCCGAATCAACCCCCCAAATCCAAATGAAAGAACAGGCCCAGGAGCTGTTGAGGTATGTAACCGGTATGGTGCTCGTGTCTTGGATCTATATTCTTAGGTGCAAATTGTTATTGCAGGTTGCTCTGAAATTCGAACATCGGACCAGCAAAGGATGTAATTATGGACCTCCATATGAGTGGCAAGTCTACAGGTGGGTCATTTTCTATGCTTTCCTGCTTTTCTAATAGCCTTCTCTTTGTTTGATCAAAACCTGAGCTTATCATTTGTGATGTTGTGTTTACTTTTTAGCACACTTGGGGGCAGTCATGGCATACCTCGTGTGCATTACAAAGGACGTCAAAATGATTATTATATAATGGTGCGCAATATCTCGTGTACAGTTTGTTTATGTTTTTCTTGTTCTTTCGTTTACCTCATTGAATGAAACAATGGTTTTAAAAATTTCCAGGTCATGGATATTCTCGGTCCTAGTTTATGGGATGTGTGGAACAATAATTCCCACACGTACGTCTCCTCTTTTGCAAATCCACAATGTCAATTTTATTTCTATTTTTTGTATAAGTTAATGAATCATATATCCAATGTTCTTGTTGTTGCAGAATGTCTGTAGAAATGGTCGCATGTATTGCAATTGAGGCTATTTCCATTTTGGAGAAGTTACACTCTAGAGGGTACATCTCAATTTACTTTTGCTCGTCTCAAATATTGATTCTTGATCCGGAATCTTATTTCTAATGTTCTATGTTGTGTTTTTTGTATTGCAAACACCATTATTGCATCTCATATACTTGGCATGTATGACAAACCATTCAACTTTGTGAATCATGCAGATATGTTCATGGTGATGTGAAACCAGAGAACTTTTTACTTGGACCGCCGGGAACGCCCGATGAGAAAAGACTATTTCTGGTTGATCTTGGATTAGGTACAATCTTTGGCATAACTAGAGTGAAAACTTCTATAGGTAATGCTGTTCGTATTCCTAACCCTTCTATGCAAAATGCAGCCACCAGGTGGCGAGATAATTCCACTGGCCTGCACGTGGAGTATGATCAACGACCTGATGTCTTTAGGTGACATCAGCCTGGCAATTTCTTACACTTTCATGTTTCCGGTCATATGGTTCTGTTTCGTTCTGCATTTTTCCTACTAATGCTAAGTCTAGTTTGGATATGCAGAGGCACTGTTCGCTATGCCAGTGTGCATGCACATCTTGGAAGAACTGGCAGTCGTAGGGATGACCTAGAGTCCCTTGCATATACGCTTGTGTTTCTTCTACGTGGACGACTTCCTTGGCAAGGTTATCAGGTTGGTTTGTTACGGATCTTCTGAAAATGTTCATCTCTATTTTATTTCATTAACACTGCATATATATATGTATATATATATATATATATATATATATATATATTATATTTGTTTTATAGGGTGAAAATAAAGGTTTCCTTGTCTGCAAGAAGAAGATGGCAACTTCTCCAGAATCTCTATGTTGCTTTTGTCCTGCGCCTTTTAAGCATTTTGTGGAATATGTTGTTAATTTGAAGTTTGATGAGGAGCCTAACTATGCAAAATATGTCTCACTCTTTGATGGCATCGCTGGTCCAAATCCAGATATTAGGCCCATCAATACTGAGGGTGCCCAGAAGGTAAATGCCTCAATTTCGTGTCCCATATTGAATTTGCTTATGAGATCATTGAAGTTTGATCATATTCCTATGAATAATTTGTTACCCTGTGAAGCTTATATACCAAGTGGGGCATAAGAGAGGGCGGCTTCTGCTCGATGAGGACGAGGATGAGCAACCGAAGAAAAAAGTCAGAATGGGAATGCCAGCTACACAATGGATCAGCGTGTATAATGCTCGAAGACCAATGAAGCAAAGGTAGATGTTTTGTATTCTTGTAAGTTTTTCTGTGTGGTTAATTTAGTTTAAGATTGCCAACCGTGAATTTTTTTTTTGCTGTAGATATCACTACAACGTGGCTGATAACAGACTAGCTCAGCATATTGACAAAGGGAATGAAGATGGCTTATTTATTAGCTGTGTGGCGTCTTCTTCCAACCTGTGGGCCATAATTATGGATGCTGGAACTGGATTTAGTTCCCAAGTATACGAACTGTCGCCTCATTTCCTTAACAAGGTGAGTTCATCTCTTACTCAATGATAATTAGTCTGCCTGTTATATACATTCTACAAGTCATGAACTTGACTTGAATCTGTCTTGTTTATGTGGTTCCGAGAGTATCAACTCTTGGCGTTTTAGCACCTTTTAGATTTTACTTTTGTGTTTAATGCAGGAATGGATTATGGAACAGTGGGAGAAAAACTATTACATCAGTGCAATAGCAGGGACGAACAATGGTAGCTCATTGGTTGTAATGTCCACAGGTTAGGGTATTTAAAGTTCATTTTCTTGCAAAACACTGTGTGATGTTTCCATATTCGCTTGCAGAATGACCTTTCATTTTCAGGTACTCCGTATCTACAACAATCTTATAAAGTTAGCGAATCATTCCCATTTAAGTGGATTAACAAGAAATGGAGAGAGGGATTCTATGTCACTTCAATGGCTACTGCAGGAAGCAGATGGGCTATTGTAATGTCTCGTGGAGCTGGATTTTCTGAGCAGGTTTGTTGAAATGAGGACATTGCCATTTATTTATTTACTTCCCTATAAGTAAAATAATGCAGATAATATTATTACATTTCCATGATTCAGGTGGTGGAATTAGACTTTCTTTACCCTAGCGAAGGGATTCATAAGAGGTGGGATGCTGGCTATCGCATCACGTCGACCGCGGCTACATGGGATCAAGCTGCACTCGTCCTAAGCATCCCGAGAAGAAAGCCCTCGGACGAAACGCAAGAGACGCTTCGAACCACTGCTTTTCCTAGTGCACATGTCAAGGTTTAACATTATTAGGAAGATCATTCGCTATTTTATTTGCTTTGTTTTAGCCTGTTTGATTTTTGTTGTTAAGAGTTGCTGTTCCTTCTTACAGGAGAAATGGGCCAAGAATCTTTACATTGCGTCTATGTGCTACGGTAGAACTGTATCTTGAGGTATCCATCAAATCCTTTTGTGCGAAAACATGGATTTAGAGTATGAAATGTGATCAAAATGTTGTTGTTTCTGGTGTTTCATTATATGATTAATGCCGCCAAATGCTTATGAATATGAAATATGCAACAGCTGCCTTTCAGGGTAATTTTAGATCTGCTCTTGGTTGCAAAATTCACTTGTTGCCCAGATTTGTACGTAGTTTTCTTTTTTTCTTTCTCTCTTTTTTTTTTACCTACCCACTCGTATTCTGCAAGAGCTTGTTGTGTTGTCTTATGATGTTTTTTTTTTCATCCCATGTCCAAAATCGTTGGATGTGATTGTGTTGAATGGTAATTCTAAACATCAAACCTGCTTCTGAGTTAAAGACGTCATTTGGACAAAAAATATTTAGTCGGAACCATACAGAATGAACGAGAATATAAAACGGCTGGTTTAAGTTACATTATTACATCAAGAATCATGTGATCTCTTTCATTGAAAGCTCATCAAAGCAACTTCCTTTTTTCTTCTTTAAAATCATTTAAGGAAATGGCATGAGAACAACTAACATAGCATAATAATCTTCATGAATGCTCTAGCTGTTTCTCATAACCGTCGTCTGAATCCAAGAACACACACCTGTCTATATATTGCAGTAGTAACCTCAGCTCACATGCTTGTATAGAATAAACTAAAAACAGCAGTTGTGCTTCTTTTAATACTTCTAGCAAGTACGTACATACATATTAACCTTTTTTCCCCATTGTCCTCCTCTTCATAATAATATGTCTATCGAGCTTGAGAGTATTATGGCACCCCATAGTAGAGACTCCACATTGCTCCAAGGATTCAATAAAAGCGACGCAAAGAAAAACCATCCAAATAAGCCCATGATCGACTCTTTTCTTGAAGAAGAAACCCTAAGTTCGAGAAAACCCGACGATGACCAGCTATTATTACCTTTGACGACGGAGGACGTGAGATGCGAGTGCTGTGGTATGTCAGAAGAGTGCACCCCAAGATACGTGAAAGAAATACGCGAAAAATACAGCGGGAAAATGATATGTGGGATCTGTTCGTTGGCGGTGAAGCAAGAGATGGAGAAAAATGGCGGAAAGAGAGAGGAAGCATTGAACTCACATGTAAGCGCTTGTGCTAAGTTCAATAGGTTAGGGCGTTCTTACCCCGTGTTATTACAAGCCGAAGCCATGAGAGAGGTGTTGAGGAAGAGTAGGACTAAGTCTTTAAGCAATAGGAAAGACAAAGTTGGTGATCAGAATAAGATTATTACGAGGAGTTCGAGTTGTATGCCTTCCTTTACGAATAAGCGGGGAGATAATATAACACCATGCTAAAATCCGTATATTTAGTTACATGTTCGAAAGAAGTTAAACTAGTAATTATAATTAACCTCGTAATCGTGTTAGTTCATGACTCAGCTGCTAAATGAATGTCACGTATGTGGTGTAGTCTTCATGAATAAAATAGTCTGTATCTTGATATTGTAACAGTTGGTATTTTGGATGTATATAGGAGCACTGCTAGGGTTTCTTTTATATACTAGTGTGTATCGTTTTCCTAAATCATGGACTCGTTTGTCTATTTTTATTTTTGCATCAGAGAAAAGCTTTTCCCAAGATTGCATATATATTAATCACGTACACTATATTGTTTCCATGTCTGCAAGATAAAATGTAACGTATATATTTCACACATGTATGTTCACGCTAGATATATTAATATAGACTTGCTTATGGACCAGACATATATATATATATATATATATATATGCTTCTCTTTCGCCTAATCTCTATGAACCAACATTTTGAGATATATTAGTTAACTTCGATTTTCTTTTTCTCAAAATGCAAGAAACTGTAAAATGTGTGGGGTGCTCCCAATTTTCCGTGGATGTTTATTTCGTGAAATAAATTCAACAAAAAAGAGAGATAAGTAGCTAAGACTTGTAACAACTCTTAATGTACGTGTCGAGTGCCTACTTTCGTGCCAAAGGAATGGTAATAATAATGATAGTAATAATAAAAAAATACTAGTAAGTAACAACAATAATAACGAGAAAATGACGACATTAATACGAAGGAGCGGTTATACGTGAGGCCTGGAGAAACAATAGGGGTAGATAAGGTTTTTGAATATTTTCTCCCCAGCGAATAATATTATGATAAAGGTGAACAAAAGTACAAAGGGAATAATAACGAGGAATATTCAACCCTATTTACCCTCTCAGCCATTAAGACTTCTCAACGGTGTACTTCACTCAGTACTATACACTTCTTACATAAACTCCTCCTACGCTTGCATATGGTTGGTGTCAGTTATCGACTTCAACTATTACAGTTGTTGTAATAAATAAACAGCAAACCACGGTAATAATTAAGCAGTAGCGCCTACTGCGACGGCTTTTTCTTCCCGCCCACAAATGAACACCGACGACAGCTTCTCAATCATGGATTACGGCGGCCTCCTCGACGCCTTCGACGACACCACCACCGTGCCGCCGCCCCCGACGCCGCCGTACATCAACGGAGGAGGAAGCTTTGGTGCCGCCGCCGAGGGACTCCTTGACTTCTCCCACGATTTCTCCAGCCAACTATGTGTCCCCGTAAAAAGCTTATATTTTTCTTCCATTAAATTACAGTCCCTCGCTCTAAATAAAAAGTTGTGCTGATTAACGTCGGAACAATTTTGCAGAACGACAATCTCGAGAACCTTGAGCTGTCGGCCATTTTATTAGGGGAGGAGACTTTCTCCAACGAAGAGCTCGAAAACCTACAACTCATCAAGGGAATGAGCTGCTGCGACCCATCGTTATCCCAAGGATCCACCACCAACGTCCCACCACCCTACAACCCGACCCTAGAATCCGACCCGACCCTCGAAATGATGGTGGTCCCGGCAGCAGCAGCCACCACGTCGTCCGAGGTTGTCGGAGGAGGAGGAGATCGGCCGCCGGCGACTTCCAACAAGCCAAGAAAGAAGGTGAGGGATAACGCCGAGGGAAGGAAGTGCGCCCACTGCTCCGCCGATTCGACGCCTCAGTGGAGGAGTGGGCCCACCGGCCCCAAGACACTATGCAACGCCTGTGGTGTCAGGTGCTCTCATGTATCTCAATCAATAGCTACAGATGGCATTAATTAGGACGATAAAAAAAAAACTGATTTTTTTTTTCACTGACTTGCAATGCAATAATTGACTGTACGTTTATTAATTGCAAGCAGGTACAAGTCGGGTCGGCTGGTACCCGAATACAGGCCGTTGGCTAGCCCGACTTATGTGCCCACGAAGCATTCGAATTCGCATAGGAAAGTGATGGAGCTTAGGAGGCAAAAGGATCTATCTTCTTCTTCACCGTCGTCGATGGACGTCAATGAATATGAACAGCACCACCACCGCCGGCAACAGTACCACCACCACCACAGTTACAACCACCACCACCACAGTTACAACCACCACGATCAGCACCATCATTACAACGTGGCAAATGGGTTGGGGGATGGGTCTAGCAACTACGTTGATCGATATTCCATATGTTGATCGGACATTTACTTTTTTTTTTTTTTTTTTGCAATTTTGGGTTAGTTTCAGTTCAGTCTTTTTAGGCAGAGAGAGGGAGGGTGAGTTGGCTTCCTTTTTTTCTTTTTTAAAAATGCGCTGTTGTTTTTTTTTTTTTATTATTTTGCCGGATTTATCATGGGCAAAATTTATATAAAGGGATGATAAATAAGTCATCATTGAAGATCATTAAATCAATAATAATTGGAAGACGAGTTTACGAATGGTATCTTCGTGTGTACTATTGTAGGAACTAGCAAATACATTAATAATCATTGCATTAGAGTACAAGAGTAATACCATATCCTCCCACCCCACTTGAGCTATGTAAAGGCGTTTCTAATACAACCAAACCAACGATTGAAACCTTAGTTCTGCTTGGAAAACTCTTTGCTTTATTCTCCTTTTACTATCATCGAGTCTACCCAACATATATATGAAAGCAACAAGACAAAATGCAGCCGTTGCCCCATTTACAGTTATAAAATCGCATGGGATTGTTTTTTCTTGCATGACATGCGATTGATAAGGTTTGCAAGAAGAGAGTTTATGTCGAAGTGCATTCATTGTGTTGTATGTTAATAAGAACTCATAGTAGAGGAATAAAAAGTAATGAAAATATCAGAGATCATCAATCAAAAGAAAAGACTCCGATTCATCTTTATAATCATTAAGAATCAGTCACAAAACAATAGTTACTGAAACACACGGACAGGTTTTAATAGTTGTCATAAAGCAGCATAGGAAAAAAATCTCAGTATCAATCTAAGAGAAACAAAACATTGGAACCATAGCAATTAAATACTACAGCTGAAATGGAACATAAGTTCGAAACGGATTCACATCCCTGTAAATGCCTTCTTTCCACGCCCAGAAGAACCAGCTGGAATCACCTTAAGAACGTTGAACCTCACAGTTTTCGATAAAGGCCTGAAAGGTAATCCAAATAAGCTCCCATGAGTTGAGAGAGAGAGAGAGAGAGAGAGAGAGAGAGAGAGAGAGAGAGAGAGAGAGAGTAAGTACCGACCTGCACTGGCCAATGATAACATGATCGCCCTCCTTGACGCGGAAACATGGCGATATGTGAGCAGGCGTATTGGAATGCCTCTTCTCATATCTACATAAGATCACCCAACAGGTCAGAAAGGATTCACAAATAGCATACATGCAAGGTTGACGACACTAAGCAAAGGTTGTACCTTTGATATTTCTTAACCCAATGAAGGTAGTTTCGTCGAACGATTATTGTCCTCACCATCTTTGCACTGTGGCAGGTCCCTGCTAGAATACGGCCCCTGATGGAAACACTGCCTGTGAAAGGGCACTTCTTGTCGATATATGTGCCTGCGATAATGCAAACATGGGCTTTAAACCAAAATGACAGATGAATAAGAACACTTTAAGTAGCAATTCAAGAATTCACTAAAATCATATAAATAAGACGATGACTCATCTGCAAATCGGTCACAAGGGAACAAATAAACAATCACTTCAAGGCCAGTGTTAATAATTATGCCTTTGTAAGCCTGAAGCAATACATACATACGAAAGCTACTCACATCACATTAGCACGGCGATGTAAGCATTCTAACATCAAGTCCAACTACGAATAATGGGAAGGTGTAAAAGAAACAGATCACTAGCAACAAACCTTCAATGGCTTCACGAGGTGTTTTAAAACCCAATCCAATGCTCTTCCAGTAACGGTTTCCTCCTTTACCCGGTGCTTTACCCTTTCCCGACTTCTTCGAGCTACACGAATAAAAAATATGAGCACATCAAATACATTACCACAGCCAAAAAAGGTAGAATCAATCGTGAAATCGAAATTACTAAAGCCAAACTAATTTGTGCCCTTCTAGAGATACAAAGCTTTAAATACAAACAAAAAACAACCATATCCATTATGCCAGGCAGCTGAACAGCACGTATGGTAGAACATGGAATCAAATTCAGTATGGAAAAACAGCGTTCTTACCAAAGGAAGACCTTGGGCTGTTTGAGAAACGCCTTCTCAGTCTGCAATTAAATCAGGCAAAGAACAAATCAGACTCAACACAAAGCGCAAAGTGCACCATACGAATACAGAGATCCAAACATTGCTACAAATTCACCTGTTCCGCCATGGCCGCAGCAGCTGATTTGTATTGTATCTGTAGTTTTTCCAAGTGCAAATCACAGCTTTGAGTCGACCGACGACTTGGTTTGTGTTTCAGTATAGATATATATAGAATGGCTCAACCCTAGGAAGCAAAAAAAGCCCGCGGAACGTCTAAATGGGCTTCTGTAAAAGCCCAATAGCGTAAATCCGGCCCGTTTTAGTCCAATAAAGTAATCTGTTTTATGAGCAGTACGAAACAGAGCCCTGCCATTACCAGCACAAACTATTTTTCTTCATAGGGAAATGCAGAGACTTTATTACACTAAAACTATACGTAATAAACAGAGGTGCAAATCTCTTTTTACGTTGCTCCATTGTTATCCCCTTCATCTCAAAAGTGGGAAAATAGATCCTAAACTATAACCCATAATCGAATCATCGCGACGACGATGAGAACTACTCAGCTCTGTTTTACGATGATGCCATTGCCAAGCCATGATCTTCGTGGATACTAAGCACTCCATTTGGCTCTCGTCCTCCACGATCTGTTCGACGAACGCACTCGCCTGCAAATAACGTAAATACAACTTCAGAAAACACGGGCATGACATTGCATGGTAATAACTCCCTCACTTGTGATTCTTCTTTGTCTGCCCCAATGTGCCTAATGGCTTCGAGCGTAGGCCTATGCCATCTCTTCAGATCCCATATGACAGTGCTGTTAAACGCAAATCCCGCCATGTCAGCATGAAACCTTCGGTACTGCTTCGCCACGTCAGCATCCACGTGCCACCCTATCACCTTTGTGCCATTGCAAATCGGTCCCTCCAATGCTACGTTGCCTTGGTTCTCGGCTACCTTGGCCACAGCCCACGTCCCAAATCGCCTGCATACAGATAAAGCCCGAATCTTCACTCATTACAGAGTGGTATGGCATGCTAATGCTAACTATGAATATGATTATCTTGCAAGAACAGAGTGTATGTGTAGTAACAGAGCATGATGCTTTTTAAGTTCCGAGTACCTTATCTGCCTGATTTGTTGAAAAAGCTCAATACGTCCCATCATCGTCGGCAAAGTAAACGATCCCATCGAGGCGATGGGTTTCGACGTGCAACAGCGCGAGGTTCCTCATCATTGCATTCTTGTCCATGGCCCCTGTGGCGTTTTTACGAACGGTAAGAGCTAAATGCCTGTAAGAAAGACCACTTCTTCTCAGCAGCTCGGCCGTTTCCCTCGACTGAGAATTCATCTCGACAACAATCCACAGCAGAGGGTTCGAAACCAATCTCAGCGCCTGGGCCAAACGAGTCATGTAGTAAGCCTGCAACGGGCGAGCCCGAGTTGGGGTCACTACGATTAACAGCTGATGGATGTGGTTATCAGAAACTGAAACGTTGTTGAGTATTCGATCTTCTTTAAGCTCCGAAGTAGACTCAGCTGATGGATCATCGCTTCCCTCAAAGTTGAAAGCTTGTAGCTTTGTAGTTGTTAGAATCGAGTTTTGAGGATAAGTTCATCGAAACGAAAGGTGTAAGCCCTAGAAAGATGCCGGCCATGAAGCACAGTGAGAAATGGGAGATTGATCTTCGCCAAGAAGGGGCCTTCGAGGGTAGATTGTTCTTATTGTCTGATGAATATCGAGATAAAGGGGAAGAAGAAGAGGCTTGAACAGCTTTACTGCCGCCGTTTGCTGAACTATTGGATCGAGGCAGAGGAAGTAATGTCCTTCGAATTGAAGCCATTACCTTAAAAAAAAAAAAAACTCAACAGCTCTCAAACAATACCACAAAAGCAAGAGAGCTTTAGCTATTTTTCAAGAACTATCACAGAGTCACAGTATGCATTGCATCAGAAGCATCTGAAGATGCAGGGAGATTTAAGCACAACAATAACTGGTAACTATCCAAATCTACGAAGAATGTAATAAGAAGAGATAAGCAGTGTATAAAAACGCTAGTTGCTTTTCAGCTCAAAGCGCACATCTTAAGGAAATCGTCCCAAAAAAGAAAAATCAAGGTGAAAAAGCGAGCTTTTTCCCCGAAAAACCTCAGCTCAAACTAACCTCAGATTTACACCCACAGAGAACAAGATCTGAAGCTCAAGCAACCAACAAAGAGAACCTAGTAAAAGAAAACTAATTGAGGAGTGTGTGGCAAGCTGATTATGGCGATGAAGTATCATTATCAATTGAGATTCTCATTCTCTCACGTGTCGTATCGTATATCAGCTTTTGTCCAAATTAGTTCACTGAACTTCGTGTTAAATATGCATGTTTTAGTTAATTATCATAATTACCAAACGCCAATTAACAAAATAATAATAAAAAAGGAAATTGTGGAAAAAAAAAAGAGCTGCACCACTTATCCGTATTAATGGCTTCAACCACCGTGGCATTCCCATCCGCCATCTCTCACGCTCGATCATGTGCATTCTCAAGGTCAACTCCTCGCTATATATTGCCATCTTCGATCATAGTTAAGCACTCCTCCGCCGAAAGTCCACGGAGATCGAGCACCACGTCAGCAGAGGACCTGAGAATGGAGTACTCCGAGGACGCCGAGGTCATTCGCTCGCAGTTTCTCGAGGTTCTGCGAAGTCGCCGTACTGCTCAAGGTTTGTCAGATATGTACAATTGCGTAGCTTTCATAGTTGATCTGAGCTTTCAGATGAAAGAGAAACAGCTCAACTATCGATATCTGAGATTAATTACTCTGTGATTGATGATTGCACGTTGACAGATCATCTTTCTGTTGAACCTGGAAAACCTGTACAAGATCCATTATTTCAAGATGCTACTACTATGTCTACATTCAGCGAGGTGAGGTGTCATATGCTTACTACTGATGATCGTTGCTCCTCACTAGGCTTCTAATAGAGAACTCTTACGTCGTGTTGCATAATGTATTCAGGCGATGGAATCTTGTCCGAGGAAAGACATTCCCAACTTCAAGGAACTGCTTCAGGAAGAAAACTTTTACTTGAACACTGAGGTATGCACACCACTTGTTTGCATATTTGCTTTATTGAGTATTGACTTTCGATCTTGCACCGCTGACAAGGCTGGGGATCAAGGGCGTCTGCCTGTTATTCTACTGAAATTAAAGCAAAGCGTCCCTAAGAAGAGGCCCGCAATCGTTTTCTTGCATAGCACGCACAAGAACAAGGAATGGCTACGGCCATTGCTCGAGGTAATACATGTCTATTTCGTCTGTGCTTTTTCCCAGAGAACGCAATAGTTCACCCCTGTATTTCGTTCTTCAATATTTCAAGGCATATGCGTCGAGGGATTACATTTCAATAGCCATAGATTCTCGCTACCATGGAGAACGTGCAAGTAACTATACCACTTATCAAGACGTGAGAACAGATTCAAAGCCATATATTATGCTAGTGATAGAACCTTTGTTTCGCGATTGTGTGTGAGAACTCATGGATGACATTTTACCGTTCACAGGCTCTGGTGTCAGCCTGGAAAAAAGGCGATACGATGCCTTTCATTTTCGATACGGTATAAATCTCGATTTCTATACATTCAAAACTGACAGTTTTAAAGTTAGTTTTAGAACCTGAAACTGAAAGTAAGCCTTTTGGTTTGCACGTTTTGAACTTTTTTTTTTCAGGTATGGGATTTGATCAAATTAGCCGATTACCTCACAGAGAGGGAGGATGTGGATCATTCAAGAATAGGAATAACCGGCGAATCGCTTGGAGGTTAGTTTCTTAAATCCACTTCACATAGTACAAAGATACCGAATCTTTTTCTTAAACTCCCAACTCATACGACGAGCATCTCATTACGAAAACCTTTCAAAACAAAATTAGGCATGCACACGTGGTTTGCTGCTGCTATTGACACTCGTTATTCCTTGGCTGTACCAATCATTGGAGTTCAGGTATAGTTCTTCATTAGCTCACTTCGTGCGAAGAAAATATCTGAATATACTTTTATTCCCTGGCTTCCCCAGTACACACACACACATGCATATACGTTTCAGGGTTTTCGATGGGCAGTTGAACACGGCCAATGGCAAGCTCGCGTGGATAGCATCAAGGACGTCTTCGAACGTGAGTAGTTAGTTTGAAATGGATTTCTACGGCAACCCATAATATTGTTGAATTAATTATTGGTTTTTTATTTTAAACCCAGAATCACGAGTGGATCTAGGGAAAAGTTCGCTCGACAAAGAAGTGGTAGAAAAGGTATGGGAAAGAATAGCTCCCGGCCTGGCATCTCGTTTCGATTCTCCGTACACTCTTCCCATCATTGCCCCTCGCCCTCTTCTCGTCTTGAACGGTACACATAAATTAGTTTTTCTCTTCTTTTTTTCTAATTCACAAAGAATTAATAAACAACATATTTACAGGAGAAAAAGATCCGCGTTGCCCAATGGGTGGATTAAAACTTCCATTGTTGAGAGCAGCAAAGGCTTACGAAGAGGCGAATGCTGTCGATAATTTCAAGTTCGTTCAAGAAGATGGAATCGGGCATCGCATGACTTCGTCTATGGTCAAGCAAGCTAGTGATTGGTTTGATCTTCACTTTGCTCCATGACCACCAACAACATAATGCCTTGTCCAAAGATGATCTTCATTGCTTCTGTTTCACTTTATTATTCATTTTCTGAAACTTTTTCGCTGGTCAGTACTCTGTTAAAATTTGTTCTAGCGTGAATTGAGATCAATATTCAAAATCTCTATTGGCTTGTATATATAACAAACAAATGAATTTCGTATTTTGATTAGCGATCTTTTCGTTGTAAGAAATTTCGCGATGTCGTACACAGCCCACGACCCAATCTGCTGCTTCTAGTTCATCTTTCAACACTTCTTCTACACTCCATTGTTCATTAGGGCACAAAAAAAAACCTAATCTTCCACGGACGAAAACGAAGATCACAAATGGCGAGCGCAACGACGTATGGAGCTGACAATTCATCCTATGCGAGCGAATCTACGTACGATCCTAACTACGTGCCCGATTCGGTGAAGTCGTTCGTCGTCCACATGTACCGACACATACGCGAGAAGAACGTGTACGAGATTCACCAGATGTACGAGACTTCCTTTCAGAGCATCAGCGACAGGCTCTTCAAGGACACTCCGTGGCCCTCCGTGGACGCTGTCGCTCAGTACGCCGACAACGACCACGTCTTCTGTTTGCTGTACCGAGAGATGTGGTTTAGGCATCTGTACGCGAGGTTGTCGCCTACACTGAAGCAGAGGATTGATTCGTGGGACAATTACTGCAATCTGTTTCAGGTTCGGCCGGTTTTTTCTTTTGTTTTGTAGTTTCATGCCGATTGAAGGACGCGATTGTAGTTGAGTTGATTGTGAGCTAGTGGACTGCGTTCGATGCATGCTTTGCTTTCTTTTGCGTCTATGGTTCCTCGTCATGAGCATAATTTGAGTAGGTTAGAAGGAACACAAATTGAAGGATGTGAGTGGCACGGTATCAGGCTGTATTCTGGAGCTAGAGCATCAAACAAAAAAACGTGTTTTTGTTCCTCTTATGTTAGGAAATTGTAGATCGTTGGAACATAATAATTTAAGCTTTTGGGATTTTTCGAGTAATAAATTGGTGTAAGTGTTGACATGTGTTCAAAAGATTAATTATATCCCAATAAGGTAGCATTGTGGAAATTTTAATCAATTAGGTAGCATTGGATATTCAGCTATATCATGAGTACAAATTCCTTTTCACTACTGCAGGTTGTGTTGCACGGGGTCGTAAACATGCAGCTTCCAAATCAGTGGTTGTGGGACATGGTGGATGAGTTTGTCTATCAGTTCCAGTCCTTCTGCCAGTATCGTGCCAAGATGAAGAGCAAGACCGAGCAAGAGATTGCCCTCCTGCAAAAGTATGATCAGGTATGTTACTTTAACCAGTACTATTGATGACAGAATTTTTGCTTCTACTCTATTGTGGTTGAGTGTGAAATTTGAGTGGATACATTGCTTATGAGTGTATATTTTTCATTTAATCAGGCCTGGAATGTGTATGGCGTCCTCAATTTTTTGCAAGCGTTGGTGGAGAAGTCTACCATCACTCAAATCCTTGAACGGGAAAAGCAAGGACTCGAAGGGTTTACCACTACCGATGGGTATGATTATAGCGGTGGAAGTAATGTCTTGAAGGTCTTGGGGTATTTCAGCATGATAGGCTTGCTTAGAGTACACTGCTTGTTGGGTGATTATCACACTGGCCTGAAGTGCTTGAAACCGATTGATATAAGCCAACAAGGCGTGTATACAAGTGTCATTGGAAGCCACATAGCAACAATATATCACTATGGATTTGCAAATCTTATGCTGAGAAGGTATGAGCTCAATCATTGTAGTTAGGATTTCATGATGTCCATGACTGCTGATTTTTCTTCTTGGCAATGGCACTCTAATGCATTCCTTCCCATGCTTGTGCAGATATGTTGATTCAATTCGAGAATTTAATAAAATTCTCCTCTATATCTACAAGACAAAGCAGTACCACCAAAAGTCTTCTCAGTATGAGCAGATACTGAAAAAGAATGAGCAGATGTATGCTTTGCTTGCCATTTGTCTTTGTCTTTGTCCCTTGGTGAGGCTTGTTGATGAGACAGTGAATGTCCACTTGCGGGAAAAGTACGGCGAGAAAATGTTGAGGATGCAGAGTCATGATGATGAAGCATTTGCTCTTTATGATGAGCTCTTCTCATACGCATGCCCAAAATTTATTACCCCATCAGTTCCAAGCTATGAGGAGCCTCTCGTAAACTACAACCAGGTAATATTATCATCTTTCATGTCAACATTTACTGATGCTTAATTTATTGCACTGTTTATTTTGTGCATGTTGTAGAAATTGTCATCTTTACAAAATTTCATATTGTACTTACGGGCAAGTGCATGAAATTTACCAGGATGCATATAGGCTACAGTTGAAGTTATTTATCTACGAAGTGAGGCAGCAACAACTATTATCTGGGATCCGAACCTTCTTGAAAGTTTATTCCACAATCTCCCTCGGAAAACTTGCAACTTACATGGAAGTAGATGAACCTACCTTAAGGTCACCTTTTTTTCCCGTTCCATTTGCCTTTTTTTTGGGCACAGCACTGTAATGCAGTATATTAACAATTGCCCATCAACAGAACAATCTTGATGACATACAAACACAAGACACATGCTGTGGATTCCGATGGAAAGATAACATCAAATGCGGATTTAGATTTCTACCTTGTTGATGTAAGTGTTAACTGTTACAGTTAAACTCATATTTGCAGTGTGTTCATGAATTGTGTATTCATGCAATAGTAGTTGTTGATGTGATATCCACTTACTATGATGGTATTGCAACAACTTCTTTGTCTTGCCAGACATCTATAATTCCCAGTACCAATATAAACATGCACCTTTTATATTTCAGGACATGGTTCATGTTGTTGATTCCAAGCCATCGAAAAACTACGGTGACTATTTTATGCGCCAAATTGTTAAGGTAAGCGACTTTGCGTTAACTTAACATCTCATGCTAATCAGCTGCTAACGTATTTTAAAATCGTTCTTCAGCTTGAAGGGGTTTTGGCCAATGTCGACCGGATAAAGCTGGAATCATAGACTGACTACGTGACATCTTCAATACCACAGATTTTGCATTTTGATTTCTGTGTAACGAACTTGGTATCTTTTTTACTTTGTCCAACGAAATTCGAACACTGTATGACCGTCCATGAAATTTTACACCAGGATTGCATTTTTATTGAAGATCCTTTCGTTTTCGTTGTCTCCAACAAGAAGAGCTCAGACGAAGAGTAAGATATTACGTTATTGGTGGTGATATATAATTTGCAAGATGCGTATGATTGCACCACAGTCGGCTCCAATTTTCGTTTTTCGAATATTTGTTGGTTAAATATTTGTTCTTGCAACTTTCTAAATAATTTTCGAACCATATACAGTTCACGAATCTACGCTAAGATGGCATGTTTTGTCAAGGAATTCAGCTGCTTCATGCATAGTTATTTGTCGATCATCAGTTTGTGTTCATTCTCTATCACCTTAAAAAGTATTATCAAACTAGTAGATTTTCATATATTAATGCTTTTAAACTATTTTAATGTAGAAACCTCGATTTATTGTCTTCACCTTATTTAAACACTAACACTCGTTGTAACTGAAGAGACAAATTTTACGCAAATGGTTGTGGCATTTTGGGGTGCTAAAAACCAACCCAACCCGCACCCGACACGAACGGCACCCGAAAATAGCAGGTTTGATTTAGCATTTTCAACCTTTTTAAGTAAATGGGTAAACTCGAACCCAATCCAGTCAGGTTCGAGTTCAACCCGTTTATCAATCCATTTAACCCGGATAATGTAAATTATTAAAAGAATCTGTAATATAAATAAAATAAACTACTTTTATTTAATTATATGACTTGTATTATTTGGAATGTTAATTGTTGTTGATTTTTAGAAAAAACAATTGTTTTGTTTCTCTATTGTTTTATTTAATTGGATTTATAATTCTAAATATTTTAGTTCTTTTTTCCTTTTTTTTAAATTTTAAACGAGTTGGCAGATTAAAAAATTGTATTTAAATTAAAGCAGGTCGAATTAGGGTTCGATATTTCAACTCATTTAAATATACAGATCAGATCAGTGTTGAAATTTTCAACCCATTTATTAAATAGAACCCGAATGTGACCTAACCCGAACTGTTTACCACGAATAGCGGCATTCATACCATACTTCTCTTGAAAGACACGGTGCGTTAGCTGTGCTGTCGACTAAAAAAGGCATAGACCATTGACTGTGCAAGTGATGGAAAAAGGAAAGATAAATCATTTTGTTATGACATGTCTCCTCAGAAAAGAAAAAAGCAACAGACGCAATAAACTCAACAGAAAACAAAACTTGGGTAGAGGACTGCTTGAGCGAGTCTTCATTCAGCAGCAACTTTCCGAACTTTATTAGGACGATCTGATGAGCTGTGCGCCCTCGAACGAGAATGCTTCCAACCACCCCTTCTATCATGTTTTCCTCCCCTGTAATTTAATTAAGACCAAGATAGCACGTTGTTCTATCAAAATTTGTTGGCAACTACATTATAATTTTTACCAGTTCGTAGTTGAGAATATGCAACTCTGTGCAGAGTTGAGTATAAAGAAAATGTACCTCCCACGGTTGCTGCCATTGGCATTGTCCCGATACTTAGCTTGATTGCTACGAAGCTTGCTCCAATATTCCTTCTCCGCCTCACCTGCACTCGGAGGAGAATCATCAAATGTGAGACAAGTATTTCTCACGTGCAAAGAAGAACAATGGTTTTTGAAACACATGGAGAGAAAGAAGAGAACTTTAAATTTGACCTGTCACAGGGTCCAATGTGGCGATGAAATTCTTAACAATGAGGCCACCCTCATCGGCGAGCACCGCTGCAGCACGTGCCTTTTTGGCAGCCACATCATCTTCGAACCTGACGTAGCCAGATTCTTCTCCAATGCTGAAGTCAATAAACTAGAAAACAAACCAAGAAAAACTCGATAAAGATTGGTCTTTTGATAGCACTGTCGATATATAGCAATTTGACGCAAACATGAAAAATTCACGATCCTTGGACCTATAGTTTCAGTAGGAGCAAAGACGTATGAAGCATAGGAGATCTGTAATAGTATGCAGGGAAACGCAAGTGTACAATACCTGAATTTTACCAAATTTCTGGAAAATTCCTTTCAAGTCCTCCCTCATAACGACGTCGTTATTATCCTTGTATCTTGCAAAACTCGACTTCTCTTCTACGGACTCTCCTTCGTCGTTCTCCTCAGGAACATCTGCAGATTCCCCTGCATCTTTAAGTTCGTGGGTTGTGTCTGCTTCTGATTCTTTACCTTCTCCATTTTTTCCTGTGGCTTTTTTGGGCTCTTGAGGATTTAGATCCGTCGCCTGCTTATCTCCATCTTCCTTTGGAGTATTATCTGCATGCGAACTCACTAACTCACAAGCTCCAGTGGACTTGCCTGAATCTTCAGCGGAAATCTTCGTCAATTTAAATGCAACAATCAAGCCTTTCGGGTACCTGTGCGGGACTAGGTTAAAACATGTAGAGATACAAGAAGGAAACTTAGATAAGAATAGCCATTACTCAGGTTCTGCATTAGCTTTGTGTTTGTCACTGCGGTTTGAGCCTCTTTGAGGTGGATTCTTTTGCAATTTTTCTTCTTGTTCGGCTCTTTGAGCATTGTAGTCCTTCCTGGATTAGGAGAGCAGTATAAATAAGCCGTAAGCAAATGACAGGTGCGAAAAATACATTTATGAAAACATTATCCACACAAAACATTAATAAACAATTCCATGTGAGACGTTAAAGAGACTATGAGATGTTCTGTCTAAAGATATGGTACTTGAGAGAGAAAAAGCAGGCATTAACCAACACTCGGTGCTTACTTAGGCTTCAGTTCCAACTCAATCCCCGAGTAACTCAAAGTTTTCGTCAAAATTCTTGCAGCATCCTCTTCGCTGGAAAATTCAACTAGTGCTGTGCCGGAAAAAATCCTAGTGTCCGCAACACGACGAGGTAGCCTAACACTATTAACCTAAAATAGAAATTCAAAGATTGAGGTTAATGTAACATGATAAGATAGCTGAATATACAACAAATCAAAAAACAATTTTATGAGAAAGGGCCATGATGGGGAAGCAGCTGCTAACGATTTTAGAAACGCTTTAAAGCCAATTAAGAACTAATATGTAGTTCCTTCTAAATATTGCTATCAAAGCCATGGCGTGAATATGGTGTTCATTATTGATTATTCTATTAAAACTTCACCTATTAAGACAAGCAGAAAGCTTCAGTGACAGATTCAACAAACAAATTCGCAATTCGCAGTGCACCAATAGAAAGAGATACCTTAGCATGCTGGGAGAAAAATGACTCTATATCTTCAATCTTAACATCATACTCCAATGGTGAGGCAGCAATGGTTCGCTCGTCCAATTGCTTAATGACGTCGTCGGGCTTTGCAAGCTCAGTGACTCTACCAACCTTATTCCCTGTAAAAGTCATGAAAATGGAGGAGCTGTTAATGAAACGAATCTATGAACCAACGGGTTTTTTCAAATTTTATAACTCACCATCTTCAGAAACCTTTAGGAAAGTAGACGTCCTCAGAACTTCTGCCACAGCTTTCACTGTATCGTCGGGCACATCTTCTGCCTTCACATCTCCCAAACCTAGATGACTACTCATTCGAGGAAACGAGCAGATCAAAGGCAGGCTTATCACTAAAAAATAAGTTAAGGAAGAAAAAATTTTGTTATCATCGTGCCTTATATTCTTTGCGGAAACAATCTGCCATATTTGTTACAATTTTCACAATTGCCAGAGAACTGGTTCAACGGTAACTAATAACCAAACAAGAAGACACCTCGACGAATATAGCCATAGTTTAACTCCATATCACATCATCACTGACTTGAGTCGCAACAGAGCTACTGCCCTACCAACGATATGCTAACGCTAGAGCGAAAAAAAGAACTCACAGAATCAAGCACTACATAATAAAAACAGTCTTTCAAGATCAAAAAGCCAAGTATACAAGCCAGAAAATTCAAAAGCAGCATAAGCGAGTTTGAAAAAGGATACTTCCATCGTCGCTCTCACTAACGGATTTACTCAGAAACCTATCCCTGGGAAGGTTGCTATCACTGAAATAGAACTCAACCTGAAATTAAAGGGAAAAAGGTCAATCTTTCGTCCATAACGCAGCAACCAATGTAAAAAAAAAAAACTTCAGATTCCTCCTTGTTACCTGTCGAATTACTTTCTTTGCCACTTCTTCTTCCAACGACATCTTTTATCGCGATTGATGCTAGGCTGACGAAGAAATCGACTAGTGAAAAACTAGCGAAGTGGGTTTTAGGGTTTATAGGATCGAACGAACTCAAGCTTCAGTTCTAAAGTAGTGGGGAGTTGATAATGCTATGCAAAACCGTCGAGCCCTATTTGTAGAACGTGGGTTGTGGGTGGATTTCGGAAATAGATAATGATTATTGGTATTATTTATTGGGCTGATTGAATTTGGGCCAACCTCCATATTAATTATTTGGGTCTTAACGCCCATATTTGCATCTAACGGACTGAATTGATTTTTGCGGCAGATAAAGGGTCTATTCAAAAGATTCTGATAGTCGAAGGGGCACAATGTCATTTTATGTTCAACAATGGAATGGAAACGAAACCATGGAAACGAAACCCTACACTACCTTAAATTTAGCTAAAATGTCTGTCTGCCTTCGTCCTATCAATTGTTACCCATTCTTTTTTGCTTGCTTGCCATCAGCTGAAATCAAAGTTTCCCATGGAAAGCTCACCCAATTGATTTGTTTTTGTTTGTTGTTTGCAGAAGAAAGTGAGGACTTGTTCGTTTATTCAATCGTAGACTTAGAAAGAAATATTTTAAACTGAGGATCGATGTCTTCAGAGGAAGATGTTGGGCGCCAGAATCGAAAGCGTCGCCGTTTACCCTGGGATGAAGCTGTATCCTCGCCGGTACTAGAGATAAAAATTGCTTCTTTTTTTTTCTCGATCAACTCTTTTGTCTTCGCTTTTTAGTTTCGTTGATTTAATCTGGGTTTAGAATTTGCAGGGTGATGAAGACGAAGCTAGGATTGCTCCGATGAGGAGGCGCCATCTGTCACCTCCAAAGAGAGAGGACGATCGCGAGGGACACTATGTGTTTAGCCTTGGCGAGAATCTTACTCCTAGATGTAAAGTCTAATCATTGATGTCATGCGATGCTTGTGTAATCTGCTTCCGATTGTGTTGATTTTACTTGTTTGGGAATAATGGTTTGTTTTTCAACTCTTGTTCTCTCCTTTACCTTTTGGACAGATAAGATACTTAGCAAGATGGGTGAAGGTTAGCGGTCGTGTGCCTGCTTGCTGATAGACAAAAACCTTATATTTTGCCGTTCTTCTTGTATCGAATCAGCAAATTACTAGTGGTGTAGGCACATTCGGTCGGGTTTTGGAGTGTTGGGATCGCGAAACACGAGAATATGTGGCTGTCAAAATTGTTAGAAGCGTACCCAAGTATCGGGATGCAGCTATGATTGAGATAGATGTATTGAAACAGCTTGCTAAGAACAATGGTTGCAGTTCACAGTGAGTTCTTCTTTAGCAAATTTTGTAGCTTCTTTTATCTTAATGTCTGATTTATCTCATTGTTCTGCAGTTGTGTGAGAATGCATACTTGGTTTGACTATCGGAATCACATATGCATAGTAAGCACTTCAAATCTTTATGCCTTTAGTTCCACTCATATGATACCGTTCAAAATTAGTGCAATGCTAATGATCATATTATAGTAACTTTCTTGGTGATGCTTTTGCTGACTATGAGGTGTGATGGATGATATTGTCGTCCAATGCCATAGGTTTTATATAAACCACCAACTGCTCTTCCCATGAGAAGTAATGATTATCTGTCGAGATCCAGTGTTGGTTGTGTGGTTATATCACGTGATGTCTGATCTATCCTTGAGCTGTGGTTGCATAGAAACTAATTGCAGATGAATACTGTTGGATTTATCAGGTTTTTGAAAAGCTTGGACCCAGTTTGTTTGATTTGCTGAGGAGAAACAGATATTCCCCATTTCCTCTTGATCTTGTCCGTGAGTTCGGCCGCCAGCTTTTGGAATCCGTAACATGTTGGTGAAATTCCCTTACCCTCTGTTTTTCTTTATTTATAGATTTATTCGCGGATCTTTCTTGACCTAGAACTTTGGTAATCATGTATATATTCCAAACAGTTATGCATGATTTGCGGTTAATCCACACTGATCTGAAGCCAGAAAATATTCTTCTCATCTCTTCTGAGTTTGTAAAGCTTCCCGGTAGCAAGGTACCTGAGTGTTAATTTTGGAAAGCCATTTAAGTTGGCCGTGAATGGCACGTTGATCTTTTGACTGATTTTCTTTTGATGGTACAGAAAATATCAGATGATAGATTCCTACCAAAATCAAGTGCCATTAAGCTGATTGATTTTGGTAGTACTGTTTATGATAATAGGATTCATAGGTCACTTGTTTCAACAAGGCATTACAGGGCACCCGAGATCATTCTAGGTAACTAGTTGATGTTGAGGATTGTCCGTACTGTGTTGCCTGGAAAACCTGACCCAATGCCTGTGTGTTTACCTGTTAGCAATTATTTGGATCTGTGTGTTTGTTTTTTCCATTTTAGCTACCAACCCTTCTTACTGCTGAATTAGCATGCTGGAAACCATTTCGGCCTTTTGCAATTTTTCGTTCCCATCTCAGGTATAGGATGGAACTCTCCTTGTGACATTTGGAGCATTGGTTGCATACTTGTAGAACTCTGCACTGTATGAGCATACTCATTTCGTCCTCCAATTGTTTCATTTTTCTTACAACATATAATAATCTTTCTGATGTTTGAAATACTAAATCCCAGGGCTCAGTGCTCTTCCAAACACATGAAAACCTGGAGCATTTGGCGATGATGGAAAGAGTTTTGGGACCGATCCCAGAACACATGATTCAAAAAGCAGAGTGAGTTCTTTACAGTTTCTCCTACTGTTGGTTATAGTTTCTCATATTCTTCCCATGCGGATAGTAAACGATATAGTATTTGTTCCTTTTATCAGCGAAGGTGCCCAAAAATACTTCAGACATTCCCGACTTAAGTGGCCCGAAGGAGCAGTTTCTAGGGAGAGTATTCGATCAGTCAGAAAGCTAGACCGTCTAAAGGTTTTGTTGGTACAATTACTACTATACACGATGATGTCATCATTTGTAACTTAGGCTTAGTGTTTGTTTGTAATGCAGAAGCTTGTATCAACGCATGTGGATTCGTCAAGATCATCATCTTCGTCTTCCCTTGTCGAATTATTGCAAGGCTTATTGCGATTTGAGCCGTCTGAGCGGCTCACTGCTCAGCAAGCTTTTGAGCACCCCTTCTTCCAAAATACAACATGAATGAACTACTTTGAACAAACTGTAATCTCTCTCTCTCTCTCTCTCTAGTTCCTATTTAAGTTACCAAGGAGACTGTAAGAATCAGATGTAACAGTTTGCTTAAAGCATGGATTTTACTTTAAATCTAACATTGTTACAATTCTTTGCTGTAGGTGAAGGGCAAAACATTAGCATCTTTTTTTTTTTTCCGAAACGGTGAAAACATTAGCATCATTGGAAAGAAAGTAAGGGAACATTTCATTTTCTTTTTCGCGTCTAACTAACGCTAATATAAACCGGTAGAAGTAATCGTAGAAGTCAACCAAATAAGCCATGATATATGTATGATGACGTTTTGCCGGGTGATGATACCCATAAATCTTATTCCTCGAATAAAGACTGGCGTAGAACATAGCTTTGGAGTTTTGACCCAAATATTTAAATAATCTAAATGATGCGGGTTAGTAATAAAGTACTCTTAAACTAAGATCCCTTAGGCAACATTGATTGGTGTATCATCTTTGCTTTTATAATAAAATCAATCAAATATCTATTAATATAAAAACATTATAGGTATTTTTAATTAAATAAACAAAAAAAAAAAAGAAGCATTAACAAATTAAACGGAATTTGAAAAGAATTAATAAAATAGCAATTTTCGTAATCCCATATTACG
Source organism: Craterostigma plantagineum (assembly GCA_027422505.1). Classification (NCBI taxonomy): domain Eukaryota; kingdom Viridiplantae; phylum Streptophyta; class Magnoliopsida; order Lamiales; family Linderniaceae; genus Craterostigma; species Craterostigma plantagineum. Next base: position 23,402,456 of record JAPQWV010000003.1, on the reverse strand, counting down.
AGTTAGTAACTCGTATTCTGAGATTACGATTTACTCTGGCCCGCTGACTTGTTGACCTGACGTGGCTCTCGTAACTCGTATTCCCAGTATACGAGAGAGTAACTCGTATTCCTGGAATACGAATTACTCGGACTGGCCAGTTGACTCTTTGACCATGACATGGCAGCTTACTTGGCACCGTAACTCGTAACTTTGGAATACGAGATAGTAACTCGTATTCTGAAGTTACGAGTTACGGAGGGCCCGACCAACTTGCATGGCCATGCAAGTGTCGGGCAATAATCGATCTAATTCGTAATCTGGTATTACGAGTTACGTGAATTATTCAAAATAATTGACGTAACTCGTAAAACCAGATTACGAGTTATTTTAACTCGTACTCCTGTCATACGATTTATTTTTCTATATAAACGAACCACTTCTCGCATCGTCAACACCGAACTATCAATAGGCCCGTAACTAGAATCGCTATCCATTCTACAATTAAAAATAACAAACCAAACAAATCAACGATTAATAAAAATCAATTTGATAATAATGAAATTAACGCAAAAAATAATATTTCGTATCGTAACGGGCTAACCAAATTATTCGCTTCAAAGGACTGTGTCTAGGCGGCGGGGCGGCGTCTCGGGCAGCCGGGCAGTTTGGGCAGCGCGGGCCGGCGGGACAGCGGAAGAACGACGGGCCGGCGGGGCAGTGATGCTCGGCGGGCTGCGGGCCAGTGGGAACGACGGGGTGGCGGTGCTCGCGGGGCGACGGGGCAAGGCGTGCTGGCGGGGCAGAGCGAGGCGGCGGGCCGGTGGGCCAGGGCGTGGTGGCGGGGCAGAGCGGCGGCGGAGCAGATTACGCCGGCAGGGCGTGGCGGCGGCGCAGTGGGCCTCGGAGGCGGTGGGGCAAGGCGTGGAGGCAGCCGGGCAGTGGGGCAGGCCGTGGTGGCGGGGCAGAGCGAGGCGGCGGGCCGGTGGGGCAGGGAATGGCGGCGGCGCAGTGGGGCTCGGAGGCGGCGGGGCTCGGAGGCGGCGGGGCTGCGGGTTGGTTCGCAGAGATGGCGGCGGAGGCACGGGTTAGGCGGCGGAGGCGTCGAGGCACGGGTTAGGCGGCGGCGTGGAGGTCTTCGTCTGCTTCGTCGTCGTCGGGTTCGTCGTCGTCGTCGCTTCGTCGCCGTCGTCGTCGCGTTTTCGGATCGTCGGCTCGTCTTCGTCGCGATGGTAGGGTTTTAAAAATTCAGATCTAATTCGTAATCCCAGATTACGAGTTAGTAACTCGTATTCTGAGGTTACGAGTTACTACACGTAAGGCGCACGCGCCAGCTCGGATCGTAACTCGTAATCTCAGAATACGAGTTACTAACTCGTAATCTGGGATTACGAAAATTGCTATTTTATTAATACTTTTCAAATTCCGTTTATTTTGTTAATACTTCTTGTTTTTTTGTTTATTTAATTAAAAATACCAACATTATATGCCTGTTGACTTTTGTAGAAAAGAACATCTTTTAATGCATCTTACTCTTCGGACAGGGGTGAAATATAGCTTTTGGCCCCAAAACTTCGATTAATTTCAATAGCATACGAAAGCTGTATTAACTAAACATCGATTGACCTATACATCATCATCCTTGCTCCCATCTCAATAACGTCCTCTCACGAGACATAAGGACATTTTAGTGCTCAATTTAAAATAAGGGAGCTTCACGTGTCAGGCCCCATTTCATTTTTTCATATAGAGATCAGGCCCATGTCAGAAGTAATTTAGTATTAAGGACCCAATTCAGAATTTAACATAGAATAAAGGTTGATTGACGAAAATGCCCTTATAAAAGAGTAGTTATGAAGTGGTTTCCAGCGCGCATGTTCTGTTATCAAATTGCAATATCTTGTTATCAGTTATAACATAACAGGAAGTGTTATATGAAGTGGTACTGTAAATCAATGAAGTGGTACTGTAGGCCCATGAAGTGGTACGAGTGAACAGTGAAGTGGTACTGTAGACCCATGAAGTGGTATCGATGAACAGTGAAGTGGTACTGTAGAACCGTGAAGTGGTACTGGTGAACAGTGAAGTGGTACGGCGTTGTAGACCCATGAAGTGGTAATGTTGAACATAGAAGAAGTGGTATTGTAGACGCATGAAGTGGTACAGCTTTTGTAGACCCATGAATTCCCAAACATTTCAATTGTACCACTTCATGGGTCTACAGTACCACTTCTTCTATGTTCAACATTACCACTTCATGGGTCTACAACGCCGTACCACTTCTTATTTCAACAATACCACTTCATCCGTCTACAGTACCACTTCACTGTTCACCCATACCACTTCATGAGTCTACAGTACCACATCACTGTTCACCCGTACCACTTCATGGGTCTACAGTACCACTTCATGTACAGTTTATACCACTTCTTCAGAAGAAGGCGATGGCAATTCTATGTAATTTCCGCACACATGCAGGGGCAAATGCGTCATTTTTTTCAAAATTGGTCCTTAATTCTAAAACCAAACTTCAAATAGATCCTTATTTCTTTGTCAAACGTCATTGGGGCCTGAAATCTAATGAAAATTTGCTAATTGGGCCTGAAATCGAATTAACTCTTAAAATAAATCTTACAAGAACTACGTAACATCAATACTCTTACAAGATATTATTTAAAGCCCTGATAAAATATACTCCCTCCGTCCCGGTAATATATGGACATTTGGGATTGGGTTCGGTTTTTAAGAAATATAATATTTTAATAGTATAGAGGAAGAAAAGTGTATGAGTGTGGCACGTCTTTTAAGAATAATTAATGTTATTATATTGATTGTGTGTGATAATTTTTTACTAAATATGGAAATGTATAAAAGATAGTGGGACGCTCGATTTGGTAAAATGTACAAAAGTTACCGGGACGGAGGGTATATTTTTAGCTTATCGAGATGTCGGACAAAACTAGGTGAAGTATTATTCACACGCGTTTATATATATAAATATACATGCATTATAACGTCGAGGCTTCGTCGTCCCCTTCCTTGAGCAACCACTCTTCGATCAACCAAATAGCTTTGGAGTTTTGACCCAAATATTTAAATAATCTAAATGATGCGGGTTAGTAATAAAGTACTCTTAAACTAAGATCCCTTAGGCAACATTGATTGGTGTATCATCTTTGCTTTTATAATAAAATCAATCAAATATCTATTAATATAAAAACATATGGTATTTTAATTAAATAAACAAAATAAAAAAGAAGCATTAACAAATTAAACGGAATTTGAAAAGAATTAATAAAATAGCAATTTTCGTAATCCCAGATTACGAGTTAGTAACTCGTATTATGAGATTACGATTTACTCTGGCCCGCTGACTTGTTGACCTGACGTGGCTCTCGTAACTCGTATTCCCAGTATACGAGAGAGTAACTCGTATTCCTGGAATACGAATTACTCGGACTGGCCAATTGACTCTTTGACCATGACATGGCAGCTTACTTGGCACCGTAACTCGTAACTTTGGAATACGAGATAGTAACTCGTATTCTGAAGTTACGAGTTACGGAGGGCCCGACCAACTTGCATGGCCATGCAAGTGTCGGGCAATAATCGATCTAATTCGTAATCTGGTATTACGAGTTACGTGAATTATTACAACGCCGTCGTGATGACGTCACCAACCAAGTCATCTCCGCCGACAGGGCTCATAACGTTATTACAACGAAACTGAAGCAGAACTTGGCGTTCAAATCCAAATGGGGCGAGCTCAACGGAGCAATGGGAGACCTAGGCACTTACATCCCCATAGTTCTCGCCCTAACGCTGTCCAAGAACCTCGACCTAGGAACAACCTTAATCTTCACCGGGATATACAACTTCGTCACCGGCGCCATCTACGGCGTCCCCATGCCAGTCCAGCCCATGAAATCAATCGCCGCCGCTGCCATCTCCGACGCTACCTTCGGCATTCCCGAGGTCATGGCCGCCGGGATATTAACCGGCGGGATATTGGCGTTCTTGGGCGTCACTGGCTTGATGAATCTTGCCTATAAATTCGTCCCAATCTCCGTCGTGAGGGGGATTCAGCTCGCCCAGGGATTATCTTTCGCGATTTCTGCCGTTAAGTACATCAGAAAGGAGCAGAATTTCGCAAAGTCCAAGGCTTTAGGCGATAGGCCATGGCTGGGGATCGATGGGCTGCTTTTGGCCGTGATTTGCGCTTGTTTCATCGTCATAGTGTCTGGCTCCGGCGAAGAACATCCCAGCCGAGACGACGATGGTAACAACGCAGGCGAAGAAGGGACGAGAAGAACAAAAAGAAAGGCGGATCTGAGAAAAATCATCTCTTCTCTCCCTTCTGCGTTCATTATCTTCTTGCTAGGTTTAATCTTGGCTATAATCCGAGGCCCTAAAGCAGTAAAAGGCTTCAAATTCGGCCCATCCAAGATCGAACTAACCAAGTTCACCAAACACTCATGGAAAGAAGGGTTCGTCAAAGGAACCATCCCTCAACTGCCCTTATCAATCTTAAACTCGGTGATAGCAGTTTGCAAGCTATCTGCAGATCTCTTCCCAGAAAAAGAAGTCTCAGCTACATCAGCGTCAGTCACGGTTGGGCTCATGAACCTAATCGGCTGCTGGTTCGGCGGAATGCCTTGCTGCCACGGCGCCGGCGGGCTAGCCGGCCAGTACAAGTTCGGCGGCCGAACTGGCGCCTGCGTGGCTCTGCTCGGCGTGGCTAAGCTCACCCTAGGCTTGGTTTTGGGCTCTTCTTTGGTCAAGATTTTGGGCCGGTTCCCCGTCGGCGTTCTTGGGGTTTTGCTGCTCTTCGCTGGGATCGAATTGGCCATGTGTTCGAGGGATATGAAGAGTAAAGGTGACTCTTTTGTGATGCTTATTTGTACGGCGGTTTCTTTGGTGGGTTCGAGCGCTGCGCTTGGTTTCTTATGTGGGATGGTCGTATACTTCTTTCTAAGGCTGAGGATGTTCGAAAGAGGACAGTCTCTTTCCACGTCTTGGTTGGGCAGACAAGAATAGGCAAAAAAAAAAAAGCTTGCTTTTTCCTTTTTTGGTTCTGTTGCAATAAAAGTTTCTGTCGTCCCCTCTCTGTTTGATAATTCGGTTTGTCAGCTGCTGTGGGACGACGATACATGTTTGTCTGTGTGTTGTATAAATTCATTTTCAGTGTGTTCTTACATCTGAGCAAAATGTGGAATGTCTCTTTCCATGTCTATAGATGTGTGTTGATCATTGTTTTGTTTCTCTATTACAGCAAATTAATTATCCGAATGGATTATTTCCTCCTCGGGCAAGCGACGAATTCGACTGATGATGAATGGGGTCGATCGATGCGAGTGCATCTTCGCCGCCTCCTCCTACGTAAGTAATGCTCGATGCTTCGATCGGCGCCGTCGAAGGAAGAAACTGTAACGAAAAGTCAAAATCGAATCAAGAAAATCAAAGCAAAGAACGAAGGATTCCTTGCAATATATATATAATTGCGTACGTCGAAAGGATTCCTCGGGTTTGAGGGCCGCGAAAATCCGCCGAGGGGCGCATGATAAGGCTGCGTTTGCCAGGTCGGCGGCGGAGCAAAGCCCGCCAAGTTCGACATGAAAAGGTCCTACATTGCAATGTCGGGAAATAATATTCGGAGATCGTTAATTGTTGAGACAAAAGCCCGCAATAACTAACTAACTGACTAACCGCTGGAAGTTCCTTTCTCGCGGTAATATTTGGTTCCATTTCTAGAAAAGATTGCTCCAACGGGACAATTTGGGACGAATTGTCCGTCGATGATTCATCTCGTTTATGAGATGGTTTCTCGGGCATCGATAAATCGAACAATAAAGGTTCCACCTTTTTTCCGACATTAGCCGTTGGCCGCTCAGGCTCGGGATTAGGCTCGGGAATGTCCTCGAAATCTATCAAGTTTATCTGATTCATCGTCTCCGTTTGCTTTTGCGCCTCACCAAGCTTGGAAACGTTCTGCATAGAAATCGAGGGCGTCAAGCTAAAAAAAGCTGTCAATAGGTAATATTTGCTTATTTGATATATTAATTGATGTATTTTCACCGTAGTCGAAGGAGATCCCTTATCTTCTTTGCTCGGAGGCTCGCCGGCCTTCAAGTCGGGACCTTTTTCACCCAACAAATCTCTTACGTGCCTCACCGAAGGAAGGCTCGAACGCCTATTATTATTATTATCAGACGACGACTTGTTCCTTTCGTACTTCTTAACACTCCCGTCGTCGCGAAACCTATCGTCGACTATCTCGAAAAAACGGGCGGCTGCCCGACCCCTCTGCCCGGAATTGTTCCTAGGGCTTCGTTCTTCGAATAACTCCTTCAAATTCTTCTCCTTAACAGCCCTTCCGTACGAAGAACGCTCGCCGGCGGAGAATGCATTATTAACAGATCTGATCGTCGGGAATTTCCCGCCGGAGTTATTACCGTTAACGTCGAAGCCGCCGGCGTATCTTCTGTCTAAGTAGACGTTCTTCACGAATTCTCGAAGCCTTTGGAGATTGCTGACAAAAATTCATTACACACACATACTCAGTTTAGCTAACTTGTAAGATTTTTTTTCTTTTTCTTGTTATTACCTTGCGTCGGGGTAGCAGTTTCGTTGTGGGTCCCATTCTTTGAAGTATATCTGCCTCGCCCTCTGCGAAAAGCTCGGCGGGGAAAACATTAATGTTCGTGGGGGATATAGAGTGAACTTAATTTATTTATTTGTTCATTTACAATTTATAGGGGTGGAAGGCTGACCTCATTTCCGCCGGCTTGAAGGGCAAGGATTTCTTCGTCGTTGAACTTGGCCATCGACACGGACTTCACTCGATGAGTAAATTCGCGGCTGCAAAATTGATCTCTCTATATTTATTTTCGTTCAAGCATCTCGACGAATACTTGGTCGATTATCATGGAAAAACTTACTGAACTCCACTGCAGTTTGTGCAAACGAATGTCCAATACGTTGTGCAAACATATTGAGGTCCCTGATAATCATCACAAATAATGGCCATATATAAAGAACTATATACATGTATATATTAATTTTGCAATATACTACTAATATATATACCAGACTATTGCAGTTAACGCATCTCCTATTTTCAGGTTGCTTGAGGAGACCACGAATGATCATCTCAGCCCTCTCTTCTTCCTTAACACGGCGCGGCATCTTTGAGGCTGTGTGTTAATTCCTAAGAAAAAATAAAATGAAATGCAAGGAATATATATTCAAGAAAAATTAATGGGTGCGTGCATTGAATTTATTAGAGGTAAGAATTAAAGAGATCGTTTGCTTTACATTACCTTAACCGATTGTTATGTTTGCATGGTTTTCCTTCTACTGCAAGAAGATTTGTGTTCTCGGAAGAAAAACACAGTCTGGTGTCATTTGCCTGAACGTATTGGATTGTAAAAAAAGAAATTGAAAAAATAAAATAAAAATGGATCGTGGTTTATCTTTTATGAGGTGAAGAGTTAAATTTGGCGTTTTTGATGGGTTGTACTCGTTGAATATTTACCTTTCTATTTTCCATGTAGAAATATTACCGGAAATTATATACGACATTTATTTACATGATCTTATAGAAATCCTCCATTCTGCAATACTTAGCTCATGAAAGTAAAAAAAAATAAAAAAATCTTTTATTAGTTGTACCTTAAAAAAACAATTAAAAGCTTGAAGACAACCTTAGCGGCATGAGATAATATACGAAGTCTCGAAGTAATACTGAATTCGTCCAAACTTGCAAATGCTGATGATAAAAAACGCTACAAAAACCTTGAGAGGTGAAATCCATGAAAGCACACAGTGAAAGAAACACACAAAAGGGCTCAATCATTCATAACAACCTACGCACCAATGTTAGATGCCTTGTTGAGGATAACACCTTCGTACTTCACTTGAAACCACTTCATAGCATCTTCCTTGGTGACTCTGTGTTGGATTCCAACTCGGGATTTGCACCTACGTCTGCGCCCAACGCGATAGCCCGGGCGTTCCAAAACGACGTAGAAGTCCATACCATAGATACCAGTCGAAGGATCGTATCTGCAATACGATTATCACATACAAATCGAGTAAAGATCTTTTTTTTTATCTCAAGAATTTAACATCTTGTTTGTGAATTCTGCTTTGCTTACTTGATTCCAAGATCAATATGCTCTTGGATACCGAAGCCAAAGCAACCAGTGTCACTGAAATTGCGTCGAAGAAGCTCATACTCCTTCACCTTCAAGCCACTCTCAAGAAGCTGCATGGCTTTCTCGCCCCTAACGGTGACGTAGCAGGCGATCTTTTCATTACGTCTGATCCCAAAGGACCTCACAGTGTAGCGAGCTGTAAAGGTCGGTAGATAGAAACCAATCGGTAAAAAACAGCAACTGAAATATAGCTGTTCTATTTTGACATCATGTATAGATAGTAAAGAACAACACCAAGGCGAGGGGAACAATATATGATACGATAAAAAACATGGGAAACTTATTCTTAGCTAACGATTGTAATGTTCAAACGACAATTGAAAACAAATGACATACCAAAATTCTGCCAATTCATTTGAAATGACGTCGATTATGAATTTAGTTAGTTAAAGTGAGCTCCAAAATCAATTAACGACATGCCCAATCTAACAAATCGCTCCATTCCGAAAATAAGTAGCTATGACTGCAACGAAATCAACAAATTTTACCCTTGGAGAAAACAGGAGTTTGGCCACTGAGCTGCTCCAGCACCTTGGCAGCTCTGGTGAGCCGATCGCCGCTCTCGCCGACGGAGATGTTGAGCACCAGCTTCTGAACCTTTATCTCCCTCATAGGGTTCGATAGTTTCTTCTCCGAAGCCTGATTCCAACAAACAAGAGAATTAACAAGGAATAAACAAACCTGAAATTCGAATCTTATCACATGATCGTCAATCCTTAATCAAAGCCTACCATTTCTACGTTACTTTCGAGATCTGATGAGCCGTGAAAGGTTACTAGCTTATGTAATGCTGTGACTGTGTTATGTGGTGAAAGAACACGACAAGAAGCTAGGGTTTTTAGATGAAGGCCCAAATTCATTGGGCCTCATTGCGGCCCAGCCCATTTAGAAATGCTATAGTCAATATAATATTCTGACGTGTCTATCAATCATATATATGATCTGACAGATAGGAGAGAGAATAATTCCTCGGTGGGTCCCATCCACGGATAGGCCTGACGTCATAGGCAGGTAATAATTAAATACTTAAAATCACCGAATCGTCGCTCCATTTCATTTATTCCCCCAACTCTCCATTTTTTTTCTCTATTCAGTCCTCGCCCCATCACTCAGTTCTAGGGGATTTCTGGGATCACCTTCGGTGTTTGTCTCGCGCGTAATTCGACGTGCTGTGATTCTACCGAGGTTTGTGGTGATCTATCTCTATTTAACGTTTGAGAGTTTTACTGGAATTTTGCTTCTTAATCATCTGTTCAGGTATGGGATCGAGCAATTTAGGTTTATCTTGCTTTCACTTGACAGTTTTGTTATAGATTTATCCGAGATGATAGCTTGATCTGCGTAAGGCTCGCGTGAAATTTACGTATGCGTGATCTTTCTTAAATTTGGTGAATAAGAAGAATCGGTCCTGAATTATCTTCTTATGTGCTGGTTGGAATTTGGTGATGTCGCCTGTATCATGTAGTCAGGGAATTGTTTGATAGAAGTGAGATTAGAAATCATTTTGCAAATGTATGTTTGAGGTTTTCTTGACGATGTGATATGGATTTGTTAGGTTTCTGCATGCACATCAATGTCTGTACGTAGTGATTGAGCTGTGCAGTTCTTCGCATGATAAACCTTCAGTTCCAAGTTGTGGTGATTGTGCTTGATTCACATATCCTGACTGATTCATAAGCACATCATAGATAGGTTTTGAGCCTTCATGTTTATGGAGTGTAATGGTGTAAGAGCGTACACCTTCATACTTATTAGATGCACTTGTGTAACAATGTATAAATGTAAAGAACTTACATTTAATTTCACTCCAATCGTGCTGACGATGCTGATAGTTTATCTAGTTCTGTGCGCGAAAAAAGTCGTAGAATCTCTTTGAAGGACAAAATCCACGGTTTTTTTTATCCCTTATAACTGCTGTGCTAACTGTTTTCTTCCCTCACGAATATTAGGATATGTTTTCGGCAGACAAATTCACACTATATATGGTAAATCGATAAATTATTGCTCAAAATGGCTTCTTAGATTTAACTCTTGGCTTGTAGATGTTTATACCATACTGCCCATGAAGGGTTCTTTAGCTCCGTACTAATGAAATTTATTGTCAGCGCAATGAAGAGTGGATCGTCTTCCTTAAATCCCTATGCAGCATCATACATACCGCTCTCGAAAAGAGGTGTTACTGATGGAAACAGAGAATTTTATCCAGTCCAAGAATTACCAAGTGGAAAAGAAATGCTTTGGTTTGGACATCAACCAGCCAATTCGCTCAATCAAGTACAACAACAAAATGCTTCCCAAAGCTATCTCTATCATCACCATCCTGGTTCCTTCTCGAAATGGAATGATCACCCGGCAAGTGAACTTTATGCTTCATCATCTCAGAATCAAGAGAATATACAACCAAAGCCAAATGTCAATCAGGAATTTATGGACTTATCGCACCTAAAGATGAAATTTCCGGGCATATCTGAGGAGTCCCTCACTGATGTTTATCTAGTCAATAGCTGTGACCTTGATGCATCAATCGACATGCTGAATCAGCTTGAGGTCTGTTTCCCTATCAAGCATTTTACTCCTTTTATGCATGTCCATCTTTTTCACTAACCAAGTCTGATTTTTTGACTATTTAATCACACGCATTTGATTGCCGTACAATTTCAAAGCTCTACCCTGACGATGCATCGGATAAGCTTCCAGACACTTTAGACATTGGCGACGTGGCTGAGACAAGTTCAACTGCTTTGCCCGAATCGCTGTCGACGGCCAACCCTGGACCCTCGACATCTTTCGGTCAGTTCCCTAATCATATATGAATGAAATTAATGTGTTTAGTGGAAATGTTGGAAGTTTTTGGATATAGCCGTTGAAAACTTGTAAGATGTTTATATTGCTATATCGTAGCTGGTATTTCTTCCAAGTTATCCTATATACCATATGGAGAAAAATGAAGTTCACATAACCATTAAAAAAATAAAACAACTCTATTACCAACAAGCAATGGATGGGAATAAGTTTAGCCTACAGAAGGAAATAAAGATACAACCCAACTAACTAACTAGCTAGAAATTTTAAGAAGAATCGAGAAAGTCCACGCAGCCGTCGCAAAAGAAAGTTCAAGTTATGCTAGGAAAGATAGATTTAACTGACTTCAGTGACTGGATTTTTGTGACACACTTGAACGGTTGCCATAAGAGAGATAGATCATTACTTGGAACGTAATCGTAGGACATGGGTTAAGTTAGCTGTCTAACCTTAGGTTGCTTGTATTTTTCACGAACTGCCCGAAGCTTGCTTACACCTGCATTCTGCTGTAAATCGTCTAGCTTAAGAAGGGTGCTAAGCAGATCCGAGGGTTTGTATCTCGTATAATATTCGAGTGTCGGATTCTGCCAAATTGTGTTATAAATCAAGGTAGAAAGAAATTTATAGAACGAACCCATGGATTTTGTGAGTGATCTAGCATCCATCTGGCCAAGATGCAGATGCAGCAGTGATAGATGGGAGAAACATCAGAAAACTGTAGTCGATTAGGTTTAGCTCCGTTAGATAGTTTGCCAAGAATTCAAGCTCTACCGATGGGACCTAATAGGTGAAGCTAGACTTTGATCGATCCCCCGGAAGTAACCGAAACATAAACAGAAAAAAGAAAACGAGCGAAAAGATTCAAGTCCAAACAATACCTGGTAAGAAGCTTGCACTGCTCGAACGAACCTCCTGCGAAAAGGCGAATCATAGCTTAGACGAAAAAAGACAGGAGGCAGAGAAAGACACGGTATCATTGAATAGTACACTTAGGAACGTTTTTCGCCGTGGAGACGGAGAGTCGAAAGCCCAGATAGTGCAAAACCCGTATTTCCATTTCCACCACCTCTTCTCTCGTGTAGGTGTTATCCGTAACTCTTCGACTTTGGGCGCCTCTATCTCTTAATATACTTCCTTCAAATCATGATGAAGATTTGAGGTAATAAAGATAGGGGTTTAATAAATAAAGTTGCGTATAACTTACGAAGCGATCATCAAGCAAGAAACTCCGAGAAGTTGGAGTTTTCCTTGTCGACCATATTTCCCGATAAGTACCTATCGACGGGTGTCGCAGTGAAGTAGAGCTGTCTCGGGGACCAAATGATAGAAAAATAGAACTTTATTGATGATGATGATGATGATGATGATGATGATGATGATGATGATGATGATGATGATGATGATGATGATGATGATGATGATGATGAATATATATACCTCTCATAGTGAAATGAAAGACTGCCCATAATATCCTACCTTGATAATGAAACAGATCTAGTACTAGTTTTGAGGTTAAATCTTGGTATGAACAAGCGAGAATATAACCTATATCAACCTATCTGAACATAATCAATAGGATACATATCAAATGAACCCCATCAATAATGAAACTATCTTACTACTACAGAACATTTGAAGTCACACTGACAAAACCAAAACTAACCTTGGCCAGCACATAGGTAGTAATGCATGATGATCTAACATTCAATATGTGATCGCATGTAATGTTAGTTACATCCCTGAGAACGCCGCCGCCGGCCATTTTCTTCTTGCGTTGAAACACTTTAGCACTTGCGGGAGTATTCACGACAGCATTTTTCCATTATTGTTCATCCAATATTATGTATATCTAATGTATTACTATTCTAAAAGAGAGAATAAGGCCGGTTTATAAGGTTGGTTGCAGGTCACTTATTACGTTTATAAACTTGAGTGTGATATCTGTATTTCCAGGTTGCAGAATTTTGTTTACCTTCCCAAATCACAATCAATCACAACCTAACATTAATTACATAACAAGTCCTGGATAAATTACAATTGCATAAGTGCGTGCATAATATATAATATAATTGTACCTTCCGTTAAAGTCGAGGGACATTCATTTCATCATACCTACGTTATTGTCTACAATAACTGTACAACGTATAATATATATGTACATTATTTGGGTCAAAGTCCACGGACCCGCCGATTCCATCAAATCTATTAAAATATCAATCCTATCGATCGGTCAAACCCATTACACAATAGTAGGCAATCATCATCTTGAAAAGTGTATATTTGAATATTTTCTATTTAAGTTGGGTACCGTATTGTTTATTTTATGGTCATTCTCACTTTACAACACAACATGAAAGATAGGGAAAAAAGGAGCACTAACGTACGTTTCCAGATTGAATATGGGTTTTGCTCATTCTAGAAAATTACCGTTATTGATGATTGCGAAGATTATTGGTTATCGCACTTGTGTCTTCAGGCAGAGGTTGTCATTCTATTTTACGTGTAATGATTTCGGGGAGGTTACAATTGATGTGGTTTTCTTCTTCTATTTTTCTGAAATGGATAGCTAGACTCTATTGTTGGGTACATAGTCATGATTTATGGATGTTCACCATCATTATTAGCTCTCATCAAAACAAGTCCTAACTCGGATGTGCACGAAGTGCTTCATGAGGCAGCCGATTAAGGCTTGATGATACTTCAATTCAATCTCCACGAGTAACTTCAAGATCGTCATACTCAATATTTAACATTTCTCTTCTATCCATTATATATATATATATGTATATATATGTGTGTGTGGAGAAATGATATGGTGTTCACCTTATGTGAGCACATTATATGGGCACCTGCTAATTTGGCACCAATTCGTGCCAAATCACCTTATATACGTGCATTATTTGCTAGCCTCGATGTTTTACATTGATACAGCCTACAGACCTTAGATATTTTAAGAGATCTCGGACTTCTAAAGGGGAGCAGACTCCTCCATGTCCATCTTGTAATGAGGTAGTATATCCTTAAATTTGTTGTTGCTGCGGCTTTACCATTTTTTAAATTTTTTTTATTATTGTTATGAATTTTTTTTTGCATTATAGAAATCCATAGTAAAGAAATACTAGGTTCTATGCTATGCAATGAACAGCCCGGCAATGAACTACCTATCGAGGTTTGACCGCAGTTATATAAGTTATTCATGACGTGTGTTACTACATGCTATTTAAATCATTGTTGTCCAGTAACAATAGAATTACTATCCTTAATATCGACAATCAGCTGTTTAAAATAAGTCTCTCTTGACATTCATTCTTAAAAAAAAAAGAATTACATTCTCCACTAAACGAATCACATTCTTCGTCGTTTATTTTATCTTATTCTTTTCGTTTGATTAGTTAATGAGCGGTTTTTCTTATCATCGATCATCTCGAAAAACGCTTAACGTTTGAACAGGATCGCTGTGGAGAATGGTGTAAATTCTAGCTTCAATCCCCGGCATCAAGATAACTAATTGAAAAATCATTACTATGTAGCCTACGCCTATGGAATATAATCCAATTCTTCTTCTTTTTTTTTAAGTTCTTTCTCTTCTCTACCAGTCTCTGTGAATATGATTGCATCCAATGTCCGGGGTGTGGTGCACTAATGCCGCGCAACGCGCGGCTAAATTTACTACTACCTCCGTCCCAAACTGTTTTGGACATTTGGGGTATGGCACAGTTTTTAAATGAATATTTTAATAATATAGTACAATTAAAAGGTGAACAGTGTATATTTTGACACGTCTTTTAAGAATATTTAATAGTATTATATTGATTGTTTGTGGTATTTTTTGCTATAAAAGGAAATGTCCAAAACGGTTTGGGACGCCCGATATAGTAAAATGTCCAAAACGGTTTGGGACGGAGGGAGTAGTCTATATATATATATATATATATATATATAAGATATTTATATATATATACATGGGTTAGTTAAACACAAAAGTCCCCTCGGTTCACAACCTTATCTATATATTATATCATTCAAAAGGATCATCCACAGATGAAGAAAGTACATATATACAAATGCCTCCCACACAATGAAAGAAAAGATTGTACAATGAGATTGTGTAAGTATTTATACTCTTTATTAAGGGAGAGGCCTTGCTATAAACTGTCAATTTACCTTCAATTTTGGCCTATCAATTTAAACTGTCAATTTTGATTTTTTATTTGTCAATATTTGACTTCTTACAAAAAAATATGTAAAATAAAATTATACGATCCACAACAATCTGATAATGGAAACCACCCATGTGTTAGGATATGTCGAAATCCCCGATAATTATTTGCCCGAGAAATGACGATAATAAATGAAAGAGACGAAAAATAAATTGGGACAATGACACGAGATTTACGTGGTTTGGTCAGAATGACCTACGTCCACGGGCCGGAGGGTAGAACTTCTTTATTATGTGGAGTGATTACAGACACGTACACTGACTTAATAGAAAAGCAATTATACCGACTAGGAGAAAGAAACTAGAAATGAGTGTAGAAGATCTCTTTATGTGGTGTGTTTTTGCATCGATCAAATCCCCGTATTTATAGGCATATGTTTGCCTAATTCTTCCATGTGAAACCAAGCAGTTGCAATTCTTGTTCAAACCCAAAAAAGCCACGCCAACCAAATGAGAAATGAAACTCATGCTACTTTGACCATTCAAACCACATAGCTGCCAATCAAGTTTACAAATCTCCACCATGAACTTGATTCCGAAAATTACTCCACCTTACTGTAGAAATACTTCTATTTCCATCTTCCTCCGACCATAGCCCAACAGGCTAGTTCACCAACTTTAAAACACCAATCAAGTCCAAGCAATGCTTGAACTTGGTAACTGGAAGAGCTTTCGTAAACATATCCGCAGGATTATCCTTCGTATTAATCTTCTTGATAAACACCTTCTTATCTGCAATGATGACGAATCAATGATACTACCTCCGTCCCACTAATTTTATCACATTTTGCCATTTCGGGCGTCCCACTAGTTTTATCATCTTTCCTTATTTAGAAAAAAAACTATCACAAACAATCAATATAATAATATTAAATATTCTTAAAAGACGTGTCAAAATATACACTTTATTACCTTTTCATTGTACTATATTATTATAATAATACCACCTTAATTTACGTGCCCGACAACTTATGTGATAAAGTTACCGGGACGGAGGGAGTACTTGACATCAATATGCTTAGTCCTTTCGTGATACATCTGATCCTTAGTCAAATGAATCGCACTTTGACAGAAAATCGCAATAGCTCCCTGATTCTGAGTTAATTTGCTGATAACCCTGTTAATCATAATGCTTCCTTGATCGCGTCAGTAATCGCCATGTATTCTGCTTCAGTAGCAGATAACGCCACTACGTGCTGTAGAGTAGCTTTTCAGCTAACTGCACAACCTCCAATAGAAAATACATAACCAGTAAGAGATCGTCGTATATCGAGATCACCTGCGTAGTCTGAATCGACGAAGCCAACGAGAGTATCACTGTTTCTGCCAAACTCCACACAAAAGTTTAGAGTACCCTTCAAGTATCTGAGAATCCACTTCACTGCTTGCCAGTGCTCTTTTCCTGCGTTAGCCATATACCTGCTAACAACACTAACAGCCTGTGAAATATCAGGATGTGTATATACCATTACATACATAATACTGCCGACTGTACTAGAGTAGGGAACTCGCGCCATATAAGTTTCTTTCTCATTTGATGATGGCGACTGAGCAGCGCTTAGCCTAAAATGACTAGCAAGAAGAGTGCTGACTGGTTTGGCACAGTTCATGCCAAATTTCTCCAAAACCTTCTTGAGGTAACTTTCCTGGGTCAGGTATAACTTACCAGCTCCTCTATCACGTCTAATCTCCATATCAAGAATCTTCTTAGCTGCTCCCAAATCTTTCATCTCAAAATCACCGTTCAATAAGGCATTCAACTGGTGAATTTCTGCAAGATTCTTAGCCGCAATGAGCATGCCATCAACATATAACAATAGATAAATGAACGAACTGTCATTTAACTTCCGGAAGTAAACACAACTATCATACTTGCTCCTAGAGAAACCATGACCCAATATGAAAGAATCAAAACGTTTATACCACTGTCTTGGAGACTGCTTTAATCCGTATAAGGATTTCTTCATTAGACAAACTTGGTCTTCCTTGCCTTCAACTATGAAGTCATCAGGTTGCTTCATATAAATCTGCTCATCTAAATCACCATGTAAGAACGTCGTCTTGACATCAAGCTGTTCTAACTCCAAATCATACATGGCAACAAATGCAAGTAATACACGAATAGAGATATGTCTAACGACAGGTGAGGATACATCATTGAAATCAACACCTTGTACCTGACTATAGCCTTTCGCGACTAATCGTGCCTTATACCTGGCATCGTCAGAACCAGATAAACCTTCTTTTTCTTGAAGACCCACTTACATCCGACTATTTTCTTTTTCTTTGGCGGCGGCACAAGAATCCACATACCATTCTTGTGCAGAGACTCTATTTCCTCATTCATCACTATCAGCCACTTATCAGAATAGCATCGCTTATTGCCTCCGAGTAGGTAGAAGGTTCGTCGCCTCCACCTATTTCTTGTGCCACTGATAAAGCGTACGAAACTAAATTCACGTACCGTTGTGGTAGTCGAATCTCCTGTCTCTGTCTATCTCTGGCTATAGAATATTCCTGCTCAGGGCTTTCATATTCAACATGATTTGAATCAGGTTCTGGCTCATCCTCTTGATCTGTTGAACTCGTAGCAGGATCATCAGAAATATCTTTGTTGATCTCTAGCTCCACCTCGTTGTGTACACTATCCTTCTTTTCTTGATTAGAAGAATTAGTAAACTCTTTTGAAGGATGTAACATAGAAGACTCGTCAAATGTAACATCTCTGCTAATTATAAATTTGGGTGACTTGGGATCAGGATTATATAGTCTATATCCTTTCACCCCTGAAGCGTAACCGAGAAAATACACTTTTTAGCTCTAGGCTCCAACTTCCCTCGTTTACGTGCATATAAGCTGGGCACCCAAATATTCCTAAGTTGGAGTAATCAACAGGAGTACCTGACCCTACTTCCTCAGGAGTATTTAAATTGATCGGTGAACACGGTGAACGGTTGACAATATAACATGCTGCGGCGATAGTTTCAGCCCAAAAATTATTTGTCAACCCAGCGTTGGAGATCATACATCGAGCTCTCTCCAACGTTCGGTTCATGCGCTCGGCAACACCATTTTGTTGAGGCGTCATTCGAACAGTGTGATGTCGAGCAATTCCTTCGTTTTTGCAGAATTCGTTGAACTCGCTTCCGCAAAATTCTAAGACATTAGTCCGAACCGCTATCTGTTTTCCTGTCTGCTTTTCAATCAAAGATTTCCATGTTTAAACGTTAGAAAAATATCACTCTTCTGCTTAAGAAAATAAACCCAGACTTTCCTTGAAAAATCATCAATGAAAGTCAACATGTATCTTGCACCACCTTTGGACGGAACACGAGAAGGACCCCATACATCAGAATGTATAGAGTCCAAAATACCTTTCGTCCTATGGACTGCTGGCGAAGCTGACTCGTTTCTGCTTCCCGAAAATACAGTGTTCGCAAAAGTCCATCTTACCAGTACTTTAACTGCAAAGTAGGCCCCACTTGCTTAAAATCGTCAAGCCTTTTTCTCCCATGTGTCCAAGTCGCATATGCCATAATCTCGTGGTATCAACCTCCGGGGATGTAGAAACTGCAGCGAAGCCTGTAACAGTTGTTCCCTGCAAAATATATAAATTTTCAGACCTCTAAGCTTTCATCACGACAAGGGCACCTTTGGCAATTTTCAAAACTCCACCTTCACCTGAGAACCTGCACCCTTGAGATTCAAGTGTGGCTAAAGAGATAAGATTTCTCTTCATATCTGGAACGTGACTTCTGTGAGCGTTCGGATGATTCCGTCGAACATCTTGATCATAACTGTGCCTTTACCAATAACTTTACAAGGAGCATCATTTCCCACTAAGACGTATCCACCATCAAGATTTTAATATGTGGAAAAATAATCTCGACCCCAACTTATGTGGTAAGAACAACCCGAATATAAGATCCACTCATTATCAGACCTAACAATATTTGCAGTTGCTACAAAAATAGTTCCATCGCTCTCATAAGTAGCTACACTAGCTTCGGCGAGTTTATTATATTGCTGATTATTTTTCTCCTTATTTTTTAATTTAAAACAATCAGCTTTGATGTGACCCTTTTTCTTTGCAAAAATTACACTTTATTTTTGTACCTGGATTTCGACCTTTCTTTAGATCTGCTATTTTCAGCGTCTCTGTGCTCTGGTCTTCCCCGTGCAAACAGGCCTTCTGCCTGGCTACCACTTGTTTCTCCCGTAATATTCCTGTCTATCTGTTCTTTCGATTGTAACGCAGATTTGACACTAGAATATGATATTGTGTCTTTCCCGTATATAATCGTGTCACGAAAATGTTTTAAAGACGAGGGAAGGGCACACATTAATATTATGGTCTGATCTTCGTCCGTCACTTTGACTTCTACGTTCGCCAAATCAATAAAAATGGAATCGAATTTATCGAGATGCGAGAGTATAGAAGTACCTTCCGTCATTTTCATACTGTATAGCTTCTGCTTTAAATAAGCCGATTCTCCTTAGTCTTCTTCATGTAGATAGCTTTTAACGCATCCCACATACCCATGGCCGTCGTCTCCGTGGCAACTTCTTGTAAAACCTCGTAAGAGAGATTTAATATAATAGCCGATATGGCTTTCTTGTCCAATTCATTAAATTGACCGTCCTTCATTTCGGTTGGTTTGTTCTTTGCGCCTTCAAGCGCCACCTCACAACCGTATTGAATGAGTATGACCTCCATCTTGAGACTCCACATTGCAAAGTTGACATTTCTGTCGAACTTTTCAATTGACATTTTTGTTATCGTCATGGTGGCTAAAAAATAAATCGGGTTGGCTCTGATACCAATTTGTTAGGATATGCGGAAATCCCCGATAATTATTTGCCCGAGAAATGACGATAATAAATGAAAGAGACAAAAAATAAATTTGGACAATGACACGAGATTTACGTGGTTCGGTCAGAATGACCTCCGTCAACGGGACGGAGAGTAGAACTTCTTTATTATGTGGAGTGATTACAGACACGTACACTGACTTAGTACAAAAGCAGTTATACCGACTAGGAGAAAGAAACTAGAAATGATCGTAGAAGATCTCTTTATGTGGTGTGTTTTCGCATCGATCAAATCCCCGTATTTATAGGCAAATGTTTGCCTAATTCTTCCATGTGAAACCAACCAGTTGCAATTCTCGTTCAAACCCAAAAAAGCCGGGCCAACCAAATGAGAAAAGAAACTCATGCTACTTTGACCATTCAAACCACATCCAATCAAGTTCACACCAACACCATGTCTGATGGAGAAACCAAAACTAACACATAATAAAATAGATAATTTCTACAAAAAACTGTCGACTTCTTGAAAAAAAAAAACAGAAACTTTCTACGATTTAAACTACCACTAGACACTCCGCTCTTTTTTATTTATCAAACATGTTATCAAAAGATGCTCTGTTGGATCTTTGAATTATTTACTATTCTGCGTATTTTTTTTGTTTTATGATAGGCTCGTGATATTGCAAGATTGCAGGTTTCTTTTCATTTCCTGTATAATTAACATTTTATGATCTCGCACTGTTAATTTTTTTTAGGTCTGATTCTATCGTATTGTTATTGTTGACGCTTTTTCTTTTGTGGTGGAATTTTGTTGAATGTCTCAGTTTGCATGATGAAATTTCCAATGTTTTTGATCGCTGCTCTTACTTATAGTTTAGGTAAAACACATACTTGGTGATGGTGATGGTGATAATAATTCTTAATAATTTTTTCGCAGATAAAACTACAACATGCATTGTGATCTCTCGGAAAAGATTGTCATTTTGCCAGAGAACGGCACTACAGTTAAAGAAATTGGGAACACTTCCCTCCATTTCAAAATTGTTTTCTAATTGTTTATGAATTTATCAAAATTATTTCCCTGAACTTTTTACTTTGATGTCTGTTTTTTTTCAATGTTTTCATTTTTACTTTGATGTCTTTAACAGGGAAAAAAGTTGGATTTAAATCTTTCGTCAATAAAGATACCATAACCAGAACAGTAAGACGATATTGTTGATTTTATTTGGTTTACATCTTATTATTGCGCACGCGTCTAGTGTGCACGGATTACTAGTATGTATAATAGCAGCTCTCACTCAAAGATTTGTTCTTATACATAGTCAAAACATGTCCTCCTCGACTTGTTCAAAAATGTGTAGTAAATATTTAAAAATGCAGTTAATTTATGACGAAATTGAGGGATTAGTTTCATAATACTTCTTTACCTCTTTTCTTCTTATAAACGAAAAAGATACAGTTTAAAGATGATATATTTATGTACACTGTTCGTCCTAAGGAAAGAGTTTGAATTATTTTGAGTGGATGTAATGTAAAGTTTGTTTTTTATGCATGCTGATTAATGGGCTTCTTGGTCATGTTAGTTGGTAGCAACAGGAACATTATTAGGCATTCTACAAATCATGCTTGTAAGTTGTAAGTTGTAAGAAAAGGTTTCCAACTCAAAAGATTTCGACTTCTCATAATTTGATGAGTTTGACCAAATATACGGAAGAAATGAAGCAATTTTTATTTTAATAAGCAAATAAATAAGAGACCAGCGGGGGTTGGTCCAAGTGGTAAGCGGCTTGGTATCGCTTAAGCAAGGTCTCGGGTTCGAATCCTTGTGTATGCAGCACCCCCTTTTGGAGCCTCACCTGCCGTTACCATGTACGCGACGCGGGGCGAACCGGATTAGTCGGGGCAACCCGGAACCGGTCGGATATCCGAAAAAAAAAAAATAAGAGAGAATCCTTCGAGTAGTATATTCTGTATGACCTCGTGTCTGCCACCTCTATTGTTTGTCTATTAATTATGTACTTATGGCCATTGACGATTATCTTGCATGTAAATAATACATTGAAGTATTCAATTATAAATTGAGTAATTTGTATAGTTCGTGTTCATTTGATGGGGTAGGGTAGGAACTTTTTTTTCAACAGAAAGTACATTACGAGTTCGACAAAATAAGAAAAGAAAAGAAATAACATGAATTAGCATACGACTATTATTTTTAGAATAATGCTTACGACACGACAATATATCCATCCTGGCCTTACTAATAATGTTTTTATTAACGACAAAGACGGAATTGATTAATATAAAAAGTAATATATTGTTCAACGACAAAAGAAGGGATGGAAGTGATAATATATTTAACAGAAATTCCCCAAATCTTAAAAAAATAGACACATCCCAAATCTTATCTCGTCGTGTATTACATATGGTGAATATAATATTGCATTATTACCTAATGCCATCGCGATTGTTTTATTTTTTAACTCTTTTATCTCATAATGTCTCGAGTTTTGTCTCATCGAAAACCCTCAAATTTCCTTGATGTGTGACGTGCCCTTTTTGTTTGTAGCATCGACATTTCATTTCAAAGTTTTCCCTCTCTCTCTAGCATGTACACACTTAGATCCCAATATGCAATTAATCAAATATAATGTATGACATATATCTTGTACATTTTGACACTAATCTCTAGCATATCAGTCCATTATTATAGGTACTAGAACCTATATACATCATCTGTAAAAACATTAAATACAAAATTATATGCTGTATATTTTGATATCTAATCTAAAGGAACATGACATATACTTCGACCCCATCATATATATAAATCCAAAATTCACTTGAAGACAACACAAAATACACGTAGCCGCCCTAATTGCCACGTACAAATACAAAACAAAATGTAAATCAAACGCAGAGATCTTCCTATAGCCAACGTAATAACATAAATAGTGTTATTCTAAATAGTTATTTTTTTTCCCACTATTACAAAATACACTAAGCCGCCCTCCTAATGAATAATGAGAACATATAATTTTAAGAAGTTTTGGATTGAAAACGAAAATAATAATATTTAAAAGTGAAAATACTTCACTAGCTTTGTAATAGAATTGTAGAAAGTTAACTACTTTCGTAATCGAATTCTTAGAATAACTTTATTTTGTGTTATTATCTCCTCCACAGCCAATCTGTAACATCATATTACATTAGTGTACTTTTAATTGCTTCCTCACCCCACACACACAAACACACATCACTTACAAAGACAAAAAAACACACACACACACATAGACAGCACAAATAATGGAAAGAACAACAACAACAACACCTCTCCATGAAATCTACAAAGAGACAGACATGAAGCTCAAAGACATCATCCCAATAGACTTCACCTCAGTTCAAGAACTGCCCGAATCTCACTCATGGACTAGTGCAAAAACAACCCTTCACAAAGAAGATCCTCTAACCAATCCCGTCGTGCCACCTGTCATCGACCTAAGAGCCGAGAATGTGGTGGAACTCATAGGAGATGCTTGTAAGAAATGGGGTATGTTTCATGTCATGGGCCATGATGTCCCAAAGAGCCTCATTGATGAAGTCGAAGGGCAAGCGATGAGGTTGTTTTCTCTTCCCATGGAGCGTAAGCTCAAGGTTTTAAGGTTGAGCAATGGTGCGACGGGCTATGGAGTTGCTCGAATTTCTCAGTTCTTTCCTAAGTTAATGTGGCACGAAGGGTTCACCATCATGGGTTCGTCTTCTTTAGAGCATGCTAAGGAGCTTTGGCCTAGCGAGTACGGGGAGTTTTGGTAAGTGCAAATCCATGCACTATAATTACACATACAATTATGGTTTCAAGTGATGGGTAGAACTATCTAAGTTATCCAAGTTTATTCATGACTTTAGATACTTTGCTTCTGTAGAGTTGTTACACATGAATTCTTTTCTATTACACACTCCAAGAAGAGGGGACTGTTAACTAGTGTTTTTCGTATCTCAAGTCATTATACAAAATATATGTAGATCTAGAAAACTTAGAGAATGGGGTTGGCTGATTCGAGGGTTTTCTTGAATTTTCATTTTCTATCAAAATACCACATCACAAGGAAGTATATGTATTGCTATATAAAACGTGTTTTGATGCTATATAAAACGTGTTTTTTTTCGCAGCGAAGCAATGGACAAGTACCAAAAGAAGATGAAATCCTTGGCATACGAAATCTTCCTCATCGTCCTAAAGGCATTAGGAGTTAGCGAACTCGATAAAGAAACAATCTTTACCCCTTCTTTCAACCAATCCGAGGGAGCGTTGCAGCTCAATTCTTACCCTAAATGTCCAAACCCTAATCAAGCAGTTGGCTTAGCCCCTCACACAGACTCGTCCCTCCTAACTATCCTTCATCAAAACGATACAAAGGGACTTCAAATCTTCAAAGAAACCCTAGGGTGGATCAACGTTCCTCCCATTGATGAAACCCTAGTCGTAAACATAGGCGATTTGATTCATATAATATCGAACGCTCATTTCCCAACTGTTTACCACCGTGTCGTGCCTAACGAAAAGAGGCATAGGTATTCCATTGCATACTTCTATAACCCTACGACTGATACGAAGATTCAGCCATTGAAAAAGGTTGTAATAAAAGGCTCGAGGAGGTTTAGGGCTGTCGCGGTGAAGGAGTATCTATGTCTTAAGAACAAGCATTTTGAGAAGGCGCTTGGCATGCTCGATGATGATGATGATGATGAGACGATTGGCTTTTGATATCTTTGGTTTTGTTTTTTTGTTTCCTTTGAACTTATTGTTGGTCGTTTTACTCATTATTGTTATTCGCTCAAGAAACAACAAGGGTATGTTTACCAAAAAATAACAAGAGAAAACGAGATTTAATTTAATTCACTTGTCTGGCTATAAATAACTATAAGGGAATGAATGGCATGTGGAAGAAAAACGTTCAAATACGTGGTCCAGGGTTTGCAAGATCAAATTTTACTTAATTAATAACAGTTGCAATATATGTTTTCAGAGATTCATTACATGAGCATCTTTATATTTTTGTTAGTCACAAGTCAACATAATCCCTTAGTATTTGGACGATCATCGTTAATCCTCGTTTACATAATTGAAATGTGTAATCTCATCATATCGTTTATCTTCAAACTTGACTTTAGCGTTGTCGTTAAAACCCAGCGATCATGAAGAGTCATTCATTTTGATTTAAACTTTATTCATAAGGTTTCTTAATAGAGACAAAGAACGTGGAATTATTAGTTTGATCTGTCTCATACATCATGTTTTAGTTCTATGGCTTTTGTTATATATATATAGTTGGCCATTTGTCCATATCTGTAATGTAACATCGCCATATAAAGACATAAAAAGGAATCTTCAGATAAAAAAAATTTCCTGCTATAAAAATTCAAACTAGTACGAATAATAGTTCTGGAAATATGTAGGCTGGGCTGGGCAACTTGATACGATAACTAATACTATACACTAATTTAACCTATCTATCAAAACTCTTTCAGATATATTATACATATACTATTTAAATTCCATATTTCCATATGCTTGGCTTTGGTGAGCAGAGCTCAATCAACTCATTCGAGCCCACAACATAAAAACGATACAATTAGTACATTCTTTAACTCTTTAATCATCTCTTACAACTGTAAAGAAGAAAAGATGAACCAATGTAGTAAAGAGTAGAGCGCCAATATGTGTACCAACTTATTACATCAATATGCAAGGCAAATCAGAGAAATAAGGAATGTTCCTGAGATGCAAAACTCTGCACTCCTCTCCGCCCGCCGTCGCCCTCATGGGGTCGAAAATCCCTTCGTCCAAACGTTGCTTTAAACGTCCCATACAGCGTGAAAACATCACTTGCTCCTTAGCCACATTAACCCTAATCGATTCGTATTCTTCGAGGGCCAACCTAAGATTCTCCAAACCATGTTTTCTTACACATTTCCCAAGAACAGCAGCGTCGAGGATCGACATGTTCGTGCTTCGGGCCCCATGTGGAGTTATGGGATGGGCTGCATCACCGATTAGGACAACGTTGTCCCAAGAAAATCTGTCCAAAGGATCGCAGTCGTAAATGGCGTTTAAGAAAGGCTCTTTAGTTTCTCTCATCACACGAACAAGTTCGGGCATCCACACCTTTTCTGCTGATGAGTACATTTCCTCCACCGTTTCTCTGCTCGCCTTTGTTGTGACCGAATTTCCCTGGCGATTCGTTTTTGCAGAAGTTCTTGATGATCTTCTGAGGATGTAATAAGAACGAATGAAATGGCTGAGAGTAGTATGTACCTTGAAATCGGGCTCGGGCAGATTCTGATACCAAATCCAGTTGATTCTACGGTCGACTAACTCGTAGAGAATTGCGTGGCCTTGCCAGCTTATGTCAAAGTAATTGCATTTCCCAAGGTCGGGGTAAGCTTTCTTGAGGGCCACGATGGTTGCCGAGTTTTTGTCGTTTGAGAAATCGAGCACTCCTCTCCATGCACAGTAACCCGAATATCTGTCAAGCACCACATTCAAGAATACGAAGATGCAGGGAAAAATTAGAGATTCAGACACAAAACTAAAGATCTCTGTACACTTACCTCAGTTTTAGGTGAGGCAGGAAAGTTTTACGAATCGAAGAAAGGCAACCGTCTGCGGCGACGAGCAGATCGCCTTCGAATTCAATCGACTCGTCGGTTTGGAGCACTTCAGCTATTACTTTCACGGTTTTCTTATCGCCTGAGATTTCGAAGGATGAGTACAAATGTCCCCATAGGAAAATATTAGGTGGTAAGGACTCATACAGAAGCTTGTGAAGGTCAGCCCAGTGCACAGCCTTGAAATTGAAATCGATGTCTCTTGATAGCGGCCAGCTAATTTTCTTTTCACCGTCTGTTGCTTGTTCCTGCCATTAATCAACATGAAATCAACTTCACACAGAAACACACACCACAAACATTTTTATATGTAGATAGGTACCAAAGCTTACATGGTCAATGGTTAGGGGCAAGGTGATGAGGTGAAGAAGGTGAGGTTGTCTGAGCCATGGCTCGATGATCTTGAGGGACACTTGGTCAATCCCGAGGCCAGCTCCCGTGGCGCAACGGTCGGGAGGAGTGCGAGTTTTTTCGAGAACCACAACGTTCCAACCTGCTTCTATCAGAGCATGTGCACAACAAATCCCAGCTATACTGCCTCCAATAACTACTGCCTTACCTTTCCTAGACATTCCTTTAGCTTTCTGTGCGCTTGTGTGTGTAATGAGAGCATAAAGAATCAAGAAGAGATAGGTAGGAAGAGACAAGAATGGCACAATTATTGAAGCTGTCTCAATCCCATTTGCAGCATTCGCTGTTGTTAATCCTTTGGACTATGTGCAAGACTAACAGTGACATGCATCCTTTAAGGAGGCTTGAGGTTGTCTTGCTAGAGCATAATTTTGGGGTAATTGATTTGCAAACCACATCTGTACAATACATATTACATACCATCTCTGACTAGCAAATGATATACAGACACACACAATGGTTAGAAAAAAGGTTGTATATATGGTAATATTAGTATGCGACGCCCCCTGAAAAAGTATCTCCGTCGTGGAGGAGGGATTCTGTCAGCCAATAACCGTCCCAGGAGCCGCCAACTCTCTACAGAAGGAAAAACCAATATTCGATTCATTGTGATTCATTTTACTAAATGTTTCGAGGATATATTTTCGTATTCAGAGCTAAAAATACGATTAAACTTGGGATAGAATCCACATTTTTCCAATCGGTTCATTATGAACCTACACTGAACGAGAAAAATACCTATCGGCATGTACTATTTATTTTCAGCATTTAGTTATTTTAATCGACCAACCTGAACCATAGTAAACTGAAAGGTTTCTTCTTCCTCAGGCCGAGATCCTCGTATCCAAACTCGCTGCTTGTAGCGATTCTGTTTCGAATGTGATGATCAATACCAGGCTATCTGAGAAAATGCATAGCCAGCTTTAGACAATGTAAATAAAACGCTGCCTAACCTCGTCAACGTATAGGCTACTCAAGATCTTTCTTTCCCTGTGACCAAGTAGCACTCGGTAGGTCGAGTGGTGGAAGATCCGCCTGAATCTTTCAAACTGATGAAATAGAAGCTAGATAAATATGGGAAATTGCTGACAAGTTACTGAGATTTTCTTCTCAAACAAACCTTTCATTACTAGGTTACGGAAGCAAAAAAAGATTTACTTACCTGGCCTAGATCAAAGAATGGACCAAAATACGTAGACCTTTCGAAAGGATCAAAACCGGCAAACTGTTACAGCATAAATTTCAGTTTGTTGAAGATAGCAACCAATCTATGTGAAGCAAAGATGAAAGTGGGGATGGGTTCCCAAGATTACCCTATACATGACTTCAATGCCATAATCAGGCCGAGGTCGATCATTGAACCTCAACGAATCGAGTTGGTGTCTCACGGCTTCCTCTGCACTAAACTATCAAGTAAAGGATCCATCAGCAACTTGAAGAGAAAAATCAATGATCAAATGCCATTAACAATTTTTGATAGTAAGTTACACTCAGTCTTGGTCCAAAAGGCTTTTTCCTGCGAGATTCTAGCCTGCAAGAGAAAGTCATAAAAACTACTAAGAAACAGCATGCATGTTCATAACACGCGCCAAGCTCGATTTTTATCTAAAATAGATCAACAATTAACCTGATTACACTAATACAAGTCTAGAACTACGAAAACAGAAGAACCCGCTTTCTAATGCAATCCGATCATACTGTTCTAAGCCAAGTCATGAAGAGCCATCCACCATTTCGTGAACTACAGAATCCGTAACTTTTTACCCGCCAACGTTTCAGCTAACATGATCACAATACAACACCAGCCGATTCAACTAGGAAATAGCAGCTCATAAATGGTATCTTCGATTCAACTCAATACTGTACTCGTAACGATAAAAAACTCCAACTTTCAGCAGAATAAGGCTAACATCCCAACAATTGGAGGTGAATTTGAACAAAAAAAAAAGAAAAGAAAAGAAAGCAGCAACTATAAATAGCTCGCGCCAGCGAAGACACTCTCCCCCGCATACCGTGATTCTCTGATACGTAGTCCTCTAAAACAAAATAAAACTCAATCAAACACATAAAACTACGTCGGCAGAGATCTCTAGATGCACACCACTCTGCGGATAGAAAATCAGGCACGTCGCTGCTCGCGCAAGCTCCACATCGCAGCCTCCGAGGTCTGAAATCGTACAGCTGTGGAGTGACTGGAGACGCGCCAAACGACATCGTTTTCCCTCTGATTACCCAGAAATATGGCGGGGATGAACCAACGAAATGAGTGGGTGACGATTTTAGTCGTTTCTTGTTCTTATCCGCACAAATAGCGACTTTAGATAATTCCAACATACCTATATTATATAGTAGCACTTTTAGCCCATATATTACTATTACACATTAATCGTTTCAGGCATGGTTCTGAAACCGGGTTTTTGAAGCGGATCGGAAATTTTAGTGGTTAAAGGTTTAGTGGTTTAATCGGTATAAAACAGAAATCAAACCGGAGTCAAACCGGTATCTTTAAATATAATTAGTATATATTTAATGATTGATAAACTAATAACAGATTATGTACATGTAAATTTATAACCTTTTTTAATATATTGCAATATTATAAATTGGGGGTCAAAATTAATTGAAGTAAATTGTGTTGGCGGTTAAAATTATTAGTGGACAAAAATTAAATCTTTAACATTTGAGGTCAAAACGAAATAAGAAGAAAATATGTGGTTTGTGGGTTAATTATAAAACAAAAATAATTTGATGTACAGTAGAAACTCTATAAATTAATATAGTTGAGACCGGCCAAATTTATTAATTAAAAGAGTTATTAATTAATCGATAAATTAATAATTATTAATTTATCGATAAATTAGTATTTTATTATTTTATAGTGTATATACCTTTCAAAATTCTCAAACATCAAATAACATTCAATCTCATATATCCTTAATGAACGTCAAATTAAGGATCAAACATTCAATCTCCCAAGTCTATCATAATCAGTATGGTGTTAATGTACATTTAAGTAATATTAATAAATATATCTTCCATTAATACACTATGAGGAAGTTTTTATGGAATTATTAATTTATAATTTATACGGGACCTATAGAAATTATCAAAAGTCTATTATCGTATAATTTTAGAGAATTATTAATTTAGCATGTTATCCCGAGTCGGGACCGGCCGGTAATATTATATTAAAGAGTTTATTAAATTATCGAGTATTAATTTATAGAGTTTCTACTGTATTAGAGAATCGAACCCAACCCGCTAAATTAATAAGCCCAATACATTTGACCACAATAAAACTTATGCAACTCTCGTCATTTTTATCATTATATTCGTTCATCATTTTTTTTTAAAATTAAGTCCAAACCGGACCGGAATCGGACCGGATTTTTGGCCAGTTCACCGGTTTCCGGTCAGAACCTTGATTTCAGGTCAATCTTGGCATACGGTAGACAACTCATTAATCGTACTGCCAGAAATTAATTTATTAGTTTAATTAATGGACGATATCTATTATCATAGTCTTGCTCATATATAGAAAACAACGGTCAAGGCCAAAGGTCATCTTATTTTATTTTTGAATGTCGATATTATATATACATATATATGAATATATTTGTCAAGTGGTGAAAGAGTTTAATTAGTTTGCACACAATTCAAAGGAAAATCAAGACTTTCTGATATCCCGGAAATTCACCCTATGGGACCAGCTGAACCATTGAATGATGCCGAAATCTAATTGTGTTTGTTAACTAATTATAGAAATATCTATATATATATACGTACAGCATAGAAGAATTTACGTATTAATTGAATCTTGTTCACATTCTTTTTGCTTTCAATTGCTCTAGTGTTGAAGCCCTTGTCAAAATCCTGAAGTCATCACATTGATTGGTGATGAATAAAGAAATATATTTTAAATCGAAATTGACTATATATAATTAACGTGAAACCGAGGACAAGTAAAAAGACGAAAACAGATTGGAGACAACTCATCGTCGCACATACAAAGACAACGTGCGTGTTATTCTATTTCGGCGTCTTCGCATTATTATAGCGCCCCCAAACAACAAACAACTCACCTTTGCTTGCCCTTTCTTTCAAAAGACCTCTCTTTTTCTATTTCTCTCCGCTGCTTTCCATTCAATAAGCTGATAGATCAAGAAAGGTATGAGACGAAACGCTCTCTCTATATTGTATCCCTTTTTTTTTTTTTATCTTTTCGCCTTTTTGTTGTAGTATGCTTTGTGGGTCGTAAAGGGAAATGCCGACGATGAAGATTTGAGTACCTTTGGCCATTAAAAATCGAATCTTTGCGTGTTATGTAATGATGGGCCTTTGATGTTTGATTCATTTTTTGCAGGGACTTAAAAACCGAAGCTCTCTGAGCTGCAGTTGCTAAGGTAGTGTGCGGAGAGGTTTTGAAAAGGTGACCTTTTTTAGGCGACCTTCTTGTTTGTATCTGTAGGAAAATTCAAAGATCTCTCTTTCTTCTATGTGTATGCTGTTTATTTGATTCTTTTTTTCGATGAAATTGAAGGCTTTGCTTTATCAAATTGAAAGATGAGCGAATCAAAGGCCACAATCCCACCTTCTTCTTCGTCGTCTTCTTCGCAAAAGCTCCCTGATTTCAAACAGTCTGTGAAGCTAAAGTACGTAAAGCTAGGGTACCATTACCTAATCACCCATGGAATGTACCTCTTTCTATCTCCTTTAGTCGTCGTTATTGCAGCTCAACTATCGACATTCTCCCTCCAAGACGTATACGTTCTATGGAACCATCTCAGATTCAATCTAATCTCAGTAATAATCTGCTCATCACTCTTAGTGTTCTTATCGACCGTTTACTTCCTCACCCGCCCCCGTCCTGTCTACTTAGTGAACTTCTCTTGCTATAAGCCCAACGAAGAAAGAAAATGCAGCAGGCAAATCTTCATGGAGAGGTCTCGCCTTACGGGCACTTTCACAGAAGAAAACCTCGAGTTTCAGAGGAAGATTCTAGAAAGATCGGGGCTGGGAGAATCTACCTACCTCCCTGAAGCTGTAATGAACGTTCCCCCTAACCCTTGCATGGCTGAAGCGAGGAAAGAAGCTGAAACAGTTATGTTCGGTGCAATCGATGAGCTTCTTGCAAAGACACGCCTGAAGCCAAAGGACATTGGGATCTTAGTTGTGAACTGCAGCCTATTCAACCCTACCCCTTCTTTATCAGCCATGATCATCAATCATTACAAGCTCCGAGGAAACATAATCAGCTACAACTTGGGAGGAATGGGCTGCAGCGCTGGCCTGATTTCGATCGATCTTGCCAAGACTCTCTTGCAGGTCCATCCCAGCACTTACGCGTTAGTGATCAGCATGGAGAACATCACTTTGAACTGGTATGTTGGGAACGAAAGGTCCATGTTATTGCCCAACTGCCTCTTTCGAATGGGCGGTGCTGCAATTCTCCTCTCTAACAAGGGATCCGATCGGTGGAGGTCGAAGTACAGTTTGGTCCACACCGTTCGAACCCACAAGGGATCTGATGATAAGTGTTACGATTGCGTCACACAGAAGGAAGATCCCGAGGGTAAAGTAGGCGTTTTTCTGTCTAAGGACTTGATGGCAGTCGCCGGCGATGCTCTCAAGACTAATATTACAACCTTGGGACCTTTAGTGCTCCCCATGTCAGAACAGCTTCTGTTCTTCGCCACCTTAGTGGGCAAGAAACTTCTCAAGATGAAGCTGAAGCCTTACATACCTGATTTCAAGCTCGCCTTCGAGCATTTCTGCATACACGCAGGCGGCAGAGCTGTGTTGGACGAGCTTGAGAAGAATCTCAAGTTATCTGATTGGCATATGGAGCCTTCGAGGATGACTCTCTATCGATTTGGAAACACCTCGAGCAGCTCTTTGTGGTACGAATTGGCTTATTCTGAGGCCAAGGGTAGAGTTAAGAGGGGAGATAGGATTTGGCAGATAGCTTTTGGGTCGGGATTCAAGTGCAACAGTGCTGTTTGGCGAGCGTTGACATCTGTGAATCCAGCGAAGGAGAAGAATCCTTGGATCGATGAGATCGATAACTTCCCCGTCGAAGTGCCTAAAGTTGCTACCTTGACGTGATTCTTTCTTTCTCTTCTTTCGGTTCGAGTTTGTGTTTGTTTTTTTCCTGTTTTTCGGGAGGCTATGAAAGCTGCGAAAGGACACGTTTGGAGACCGCAGGAAACCGTCCGTCTAATTTAAGGTTATCTTCTGTAGAGTTCATAGTTTGATGGTGTAATGTCTTTCTATGGTTTTCAGACAGATTTGTATGTTTTTTTAACTGATTGAGTTGAGAAATAATTGCTGCTGCTGCTGCTAATCTGTAGCTGATGAATCACATACTTTAGTTCAGATTTCTGAAGTAATGAATCACACCACAAAGTAGAGTAAAAAATATTCAAGATGATCACATTGTTAAAAATTTACACTGTTTTTGCATACCAAATTCAATCTTGGAGTTGCAGTACTTCATCTCATATCTACACCAATCAACCCTTCTATGACCAAAAAAAAAGAAAGAAAGGAAACAATGAACGTTATCTTGGGGATTCATGCACTTAGAGCTTCGAAAACAGAGTTGCTCTGTTTACTGCACTTCCCACCGACGAGAATGTCGTAAGTTTCATCGTCGGGCGTATTCTGCAGTTCCCAAGAATCATACTGTTGTAAGAAAATACAGTTGGCTCAACGCCATGCTTAATCATCTCATCCCATTTCATCAAAGCATCGTCTAACTTCCCCACTTCACACAGCCAAGAAAGCATACTGTTATACGTAAATACATTGGCAACGCCCGACCCAACAGAATCGTTGAATAAATGCGTTGCCTCAGCAATCATTTCAGATTGCAAATACCCTCTGATTAAGGAATTGACAACGTATACTGTGGGCAATATACCTGAAGATTTCATTCGTAAGAACAACTCCTTTGCCTTTGCCATATCTCTATGTACACAGCAGCCTTCTATCAGGACAGCATAGGTTACCTTGTTAGGAACTAGACCATCTTCGACTATCTTGTCGAACAATGCCAAAGCACTGCCAAGATCGCCCAGCTGGTAATAACCCTTCATCAAGCTAGTAGCTGCTACTATGTTCATAGAATGTCCATAGGCTATCATTTCATCCCTAAGTCTTAATGCATCGACCATTTTTTTCTGCTTCACGCAAGTACAGATAACTTCAGTATACGTACCATTCGAAGGAACCATCCCCTTCTCTTTCATCTCACTCATCAAGGCGATTGCAACATGACTTTGTAGTTTCATACAAGCAGTTCGAACTGCAGTGGAATAAACAAGAAAATCGAGCTCAATCCCGCTATTTTTTGCCTCTGCAAAGTACTCTTCAGCTAATTCTGCCTTGCCCTGTTTGAGGCTCGCACACATCATCATATACACGGTGGCACGATCGTAATCGAGCTTCTTCGAGGCAACATCTCTGAACAACTCATGGGCCTTATCAATCAGTTTTGCTCTAATCAAAGAATGCAAGAAAAAGTTCAATGTCTTCAGACAAGGAAACAATTTGGCAGAAACCAAGAGATGGTAACAGTCCTCGGCCTCTTTATAACGTCCCACTCTGACATATCCGCTTAAGAGATAATCGAAAAGCTGTGGCTTCAAATAAAAATCAAATCTTTTCGCAGAATCGATCAGATTATGTATGAGACCCAACCCAGGAGGCGTAGAGTCGCTCAGCGAGTAATCGTTGAGCAAATTCATGGCCACTTTATGGTGATTCTCAGAACTCGCCAGAATGTGAAGCAATACGCAGAACGAATCGCCGATGCCAAGGGCGAACCCACGCCTTTTCTCGGCCATTTTGAAGTACTCCAAAGCTGAAAACGGATCGTTGCGGTAGGATAAGAGGGTGTCGACCACTTGGATTTGGTTTAACTCTATGCTTTCCGAAGTGGGTTGCAGCAAAGTCTTAATCTCGCCGGCGCCGGAATCTCTACTTTCAGAAATGGGTCGGCGAAAAGAAAGATTCTTGGCGGGGATTGACGAATCTGATGAGCTCGCCCCAGCAAATTCATGAGCTGAAAGAGTCGCTATCTCTTCGGCGGAAGACGAAGACGAAGATGCCGATGATAAACATTTGCAACGTATGAGTGAACGATGTAGTCTTGAGGGAATCATGAAAGAATATTGTGCCAATAATTTCATCTTTGAGTGTTTGTGCCGAGGAAGAAGGTGAATTGGGAATAGATGTATAAACCCTGAAAACCTCGGCTTTCTGTCTTCTTTTATTACTGTTACGCATTCATCGGATACAATTCAGTTCAAATCTTTTAGTTCTGTATTTCCACACAATACAATTGTCCCATGTCTTTTATGTAAGTGAAGAAGAGTTATAATATATTGGCACATGATCTCTTCTTTGAAACTTCTTAAGATCCTCTCCAAGTATAACCATCCAACTTCAATTTCTTGCAAAGATTTCCATTACCGTTTTCCAAATAAAACAGATGTCTAAAATATTCTCAGGTTATACAAATGATACATAAAACATGTTTCCAACTCAAAAGCAATAATATGAGTGCTTGCTTAGATGTACATATATTCACCGCCTCGAACAGCATTAGCAGCGCCTTTCCTCTCTTCCTCGGCCTCTTTCTCCCTCTCCTTCCAGCTTTCATAGCTATGGTCGTCGGTTTTAAGCTCGTGCCTACAAATCGGACAAGAATTGTGTTCATCCTGCAAAAAAAAAAACATATAACGTTAGAACATAAAGTGCTTTGCATTCATGTCAGGGACGAAGGGCGAACGTAGAGAAATATTTTGTTTTTATTACCAGCCATGGTTTGAGGCAAGGAGGATGGAAATTGTGTTTGCAGGGCAATTCTTGCATTTTGTCGTCCACCACGAGATTTTCTTGGCAAATCGAACAAACTGCGTCTTTTCCAAGCTTCGTCAATATATCTTCTGTAACGTTTGTGATGGGAAGCTTAGCAACAACTTCTTTACTCGCTGGTGGTGCCCTTGGGACACCAGAATCAATATCGAGAATCTACGAACGGATTGAAAGTTATAATCGCGTTAGATTTATGGCAGAAATGGCAATTCTCAACAATTCACAATGATAGCTAGTATTAGTGCCAACTGACCATGTTTAAGTGTCTATAATGACGGTTTCATAACTACGATATAAACACTCAAACGTCAATAAATTGGCAAGACTCGATAAAAACATAGATGAAGTGCATGGAAAAAAAAGCATCATGTGTAGAATCCATAATTGTCAGTAACTTTGAGATCTAAGAACTAAGGAGCACACCAAAGTAATATCGAAAATACCTCGGGCACAAGAGTATCGAGCCTATCAACTAGCTCCTGCATAAGGGTCACAGCAGCAGCACCTTGACCATTGTTACTATCTGCACTCTCTAAGCCAGAAGATTCACCATCGAAGAAGGTCGCAGCTGCAGTGAGCAAATTCGATTGCACCAACCAATCAGGCTGTGGAGGCTCGGGATCAACAGTGAGATGTCCTTCGAATAAGTAACCTGCCATTGCCATCGTAAAAAGACAAATATCAGATTTTCTTTATTCACACACTACTGCGTATGTTTAAGACGGTTAATTATATTTCGATCACCTCCACTTGTTCTACCCTGGGCAGGTTGGGAATCTTCAGCCGAGTTTTGAACTTCTGACAAGTGCCCGCTTGCCTGAGAGATGCAACTTTGCAAGTGCTTTCTCTCTGAAGGATTAGAGAGCAGCTGCTCTGTTTCTTCAAAAAGCTTAAGGCCTGCGCTCCAAAATCCTGGCGAAGTGTATCTTGTCTTCAAAACAGTTGCAACGCGGCATACTACGGTGTAAAACTGCAATAGATATGATTGTTAATTACCTATTATATATGACCACCAAAAACTATCATTTCATCATTTCCCAACAGGCAGAATTTGAAAAAAAAAAAATATACGGTAAATGAAGAAACAAGCTTGTCCAGCTACGGTTATAAATTCGATCAATAGCACCAGAATTATGCTAATCAGCACTTGATTAAACACGTAATTAAGGATAATCGAAACGACGTAAACCAACAACAACTTCAATAAATTACTCAAATGAACAAATACCAATTGCTTGAGAGAAGGAGAAGAAGATGCGTATCCTTTCGCGAGAAGGGACCTGATTTCGGAAACGGATTCCTCGAACATCTGTTTCTTGGACAGCTGCTTCTGTAGCTCCTGTAACCTCTGCTTCATCTGTTCCTCGCTCGCCATTACAAAACCTCGAAATCTAGAGCCTCTCTTCGTTGGCGCAATAAAAATTTCTGAAAACACAAACGCCAATTTATACGCAGAGGAAATCTGCTGTCTTGGCGAAGAGGAAACCAAAGAAACGCGGTTTTTATTCCCTTTTCGTCTGCCGACGTTATATTGTGTGACGTATTAGTCAATTGGGCCCAAACACATAATTGGGCCAATTGGGCTTGACCCAGCTAAGCTTCATTTCCATTACCATGCATTGCTATAGCATTGCATTGCAAGTAGCCTCAAAAACATTTTTAGTGAAGGTTTCAAACCTTGATTTTCGGTATATTTTCGATTTTCATTTGAGCTGAAAATTTGAGCCGAAGCCCATGGGTTGGTCTGGCCCGCCCTAAAAATTCGGGTTTGGGCTTAAATTTGTTGAATCTGAAACATGAACGGGTCTATTTGGCCCGGCCCTGCAGGCCATCGGGCTGGTTGGCTGCGACCAAAAAATCCGACCAGCCCCGGGCCAAATTGTGCCCGCTATATTATTAGATTTTTCTTTTACTTTCATATTTATGAAATTCGATTTTATAAGCGAAAAAAAATGTTTTTTTTATGTATTTATGGTTTATAATTATATATTTTTTATAATGTGAATCATAATAATATAAATTATAATTAAAAAAATAACTAAAATATTTTTAAATAAATTATATATTTTTTTTAATCTAGGCCATGGGCCTAAGATTCTTAGGCCCGTGGGGCTGGCCCGCCCAAGTTTGCATCT
The DNA here is from genome assembly GCA_027422505.1 of Craterostigma plantagineum. NCBI lineage: Eukaryota > Viridiplantae > Streptophyta > Magnoliopsida > Lamiales > Linderniaceae > Craterostigma > Craterostigma plantagineum. The sequence goes on along the minus strand of JAPQWV010000003.1, from coordinate 23,364,336 downwards.
TCCTTTCTCTCATTGCAGTCAATATATAATTGACTTTGGTCAATTGAATTGTGAGACAATAACTAAAGAACTAACGCGTTGGCATATATGGATGAGTTATATTCCCCTCCGTCCCAAATGTTTTTAACATAATACGGATGAGTTATATTCCCTCCATCCCAAATGTTTTTGGACATTTGATAGTTGGCACGAGAATTAAGAAACTGAATTTTTTAATAATATAGTAAATTAAAAGGTAAAAAATTGTATATTTTGACAGTATTTTAAGAATATTTAAAATTATTATATTGATTGTTTGTGATAATTTTTTTTACTAAATAAGGAAATGTACGAAAGATGTGAAACTCCCGATTTAGTAAAAGATATAAAATAGTTTGAGACATATGAAGTAAATGACTTAGAAAATTTGAAGACCTTTCAATAATCAAGAATCAAACCACCATCATTTCATCACACTATGAACAAACCTAAACATCAATCAATCACATCATTACATGACTAAACACAATAATCACCACCATTTATTACACGACAACCAATAATAATCTTCCCTTCTTCTTCCTCCATAGTATCGCACGAAGCCCTCCCCTTAGTCTCAGGCAAGCACAGAACAAACATCCCACAAACTCCCACCGCCGCCCCAAACACGCCGTAGCTCAGCCCAAGCCGGCCGCCGTTCCTCCGCCCAAGCGCCACCATCACAGGGCTCAAAATCCCGCCGCACACCAAAGCCTGCCTCACCATAGACACCGCCGAGTTCCTTACACAAGTCGGAAAAAGCTCAAGCGTGTAGATAAGCACAACGTCGAAGGCCGTACAAGCGCTGCAGAAAGAAACGAGCTCAAGCCCTATTTTCATGCCTTCCCACCTCACCAACACGCAGCCTACGCTGCAAACGCAGCTCAGAAATGTCAGGCCGAGGATTGAGAGCTTTCTGTCGAGCGTTTCTACGAGGAAGAAACCTATGAAAGAGGCTGGGAATTCAGACAAAGCGTTTAAGGTTACGCTTAGGTATAGGTTTATCGATAGGTTTCCTAAGCCTAAAGGCATGCCGTAGTAGATCATCCCTACGCCGAACCCTACTGTCATTACAGCTGAGAGCCTCTTCAAAGCCCACCTTCTGTTGATTAACGTCTTCATGGCTGAGTATATGTCTGGGATTTGATCTTGCGAAGAAGATGACGAAGAAGAAGACTTTTGAACCTCAAAGTCTTCGAAGAAGCTTCGAGTTAGGGTTCCACGGTTGGCCGGGGCAGCTATGCTTCGAAGGGTTTCGACGAATTCTTCTTTTCTTCCTTTAATGAAGAGCCATCTTGGAGATTCTCGGACGAAGAAGTAGACGAGGAGAGAGTAGAGGATAGAAGGAATACATGTGTATAAGTACATTAGTCTCCAAGACGAGCCTTTTAGTAAGAACGCAATCAGTGGTAAGGAAAGAAATCCTAGTGTGAAGCAGACGAAGTTCATGAAACCTGCGTTTCCTCTCCACTTTTTGCCGACGAGTTCTGTTGATAGGACCAAGGAGCACGTGCCCACCGTCGCCCTGCCGAAGCCTCCGACGAACCTCAGGGCGGAGTAGACCCATACGTCGCCGGCGAGGGCTGTTAAGACGCCGGCGAGGGACATGAGAAGGCTCGACAGAACAAGCATGTTTTTTCTTCCCAGGGAGGAGTCTGCCAGTGTGGCGAGGGCGAAGCCGCCGACGAGGCAGCCCAAGAAGAAGGCCGACGCCGGCAGTCCGGTGATGACTGAGCCGGCGCACTGTAGGCCCCACTCGGAGATGATGGACGCGGATTTGGGATCGTTCCACGACCAGCTGTCGGCGGCGGCGCTGCCGTTTCTTGGGAGGTGGCGGCAGAGATCTGCGGAGGCGGCCTTGGGCTCGGCGTCAATGAAGACGGTGATGAACGTCTGTTGTGCGTCGAAGAACCAGGCGAAGGAGACTAACGTCGCCTGAATGAGCTGAGGCCAGCCGAGATCTCCGATGCAGTGCTCTATCGTTTCTTCCAACGATGAATTTTTGTTGGCTTTGTAAGGTTCGAGGAGTGGGCTGCTTTGATCCGTCATCTCTTTCGTAGATGATTTCTTGATTTTTTGCTTTTTCTTTTTCTCTCTTTTTTTTTCTGTTAATTGCTGGGAATGGATGGAAATGGTGTGGCGTGGGATGTATGTTAAATAAGTGAAATCACGACGTAAATATATATATATATATATTTATATATTATATGTTAGACGTATGTGGACTGATGGTGACTGACTCATCATATGGATCAATCTTGGGGTTTAGTATAAATTTGCCCATGAATCTTTATATATCATTAAAGTAATAATATGGACGATGTCATTTCATTCATGAATTTATTGCATACAGGGAATGGCATTAATTATCGAACTAATAGTCATTACAGTGGGTTTTGATTGTATTTAATGATCTGCTTGTTTTAGGATGAAAGTTAACTTATATGCAGCTAAGTTAAAGAAATAACAAGTAATCATGTTTCCATGTCGTATATTATTAATACGATGAATTAAAACATTGAAAAAGGACATTGAATTTATAGAATGAAGACATTGAAAAGCCTACTAAGGAGTGTGAGCTGTTGGATACATATGTACGTAAGCATGTCCGAAGCAAGAATCTTTGACCGATTTATAAACTGATAAATGCAAAATATATAGGGGCAATTACGGATCAGGCCCTAGAAAAGTTTCAATTTAGTGATCAGGCCCTGTCAGAATAATCTTTAGTTTAAAGGACCAGTTTTTTAAAAAATTCAAAGGTAAATGCCCAAACTATATTTTTACTAAAATACCCTTCGTAGAGGGTTCTCTGAAGTGGTATTCGACGCGATATTTACGTTACATAGATCTGACGACTTGTTACCGTAATAACCAAACACGTTACTTTAAACTGATAAAATGTTACTTCCCGATAGTAAACTGTTTTTTTATGCATTTTTATATATTTTCGGCTAATCGAAACCCAGTTTTCGCAGAATCAAGCACAATCGACTACCCCATCAACCAATCAATTTCAACGTGTTCACGTAGGATTTATCTGATATTGCTGAAGTACGATGTATGAATTTTGATGAATTTTTATACGGTTTGAAATTTGAGAAAAAACGGGCCAAATCGAACTATATTTTCGTAGCAATTGCAGCTAATCTTTGTGTATTCGAGGTACCCATCGTTTGGGCATTTCATAGGCTCTGTCAATTTTGAACAATCGTCACCTCATCAATTTTGAAACGTACGTTGTGTGAAAGTGGTCGTATGGAAGGCATATATTTGGTCATTTTTGGTATATTATGACCTAATTTTGTTTCTCAAAAGTATTGTTGTGGTATTTTGCTTAACGGACCTGTTTCGATAATTTTTGGCACAGAACTGTTACTTCATGAAGTAGAAACGTTACTTGGATTTTCTAAGATGGTATATTATGATGTATTTTTGTTTTAAGCATCGATGTGTTATTTTATTTTTCTTAGCAGACCTGTTACGATAATTTGGGGCACTTAATTGTTACTACCTCAAAAGTTACTTGGAATATCCGACGTGGTATATTCTGATCTCCTTTTGTTTTTCATAAGTATTGATATGGTATTTTATTAGCAGGCTGTTTCGATAATTTGGCATGGAACAGTTACTATATGAAATCGAACCTTTACTTTTTTTTATCTGAAGTGTTATACTACGGCCTACTTTTGTTTTCATATGTATTGATGTGGTATGTTTTTTAGCAGACCTGTTTCGATTTATTTGACGTGGAACTGTTACTAAATAAAATATAAGTGTTACTTGTTCTATCGAAAGTGTTACTAAAAGTACATGAGTTGTTACTAAATAAACAATAAACCTTACTGTGGATTTGGGGGATTTGGGAATTTGGGCGGAATTTGGGGATTTACGATACATGGTAAATTTTGGGCGGGATTTGTGGATTTGGGCGGGATTTGGGGGTTTGGGCCGGATTTGGGATTTTGGCAATATGGTATCGGGCCGTGTTACTAAAAACTATTTAACTGTTATCGGTTACTTAAATTATGTTATTGAACGTTGTTTATGTGTTACAAATTGCTGCCGTTATCGTACTGGGGTTTAGGGTTATGTGTTTATGGAGATTGGTGGCATTCGCAACAATAAACCCAAGCTGTAAACATGTTAATGCTCCAAAAGATATGGGTTTTAAACGGATTTACGATACATGGTAAATTTTGGGCGGGATTTGTGGATTTGAGCGGGATTTGGGGATTTTGGCAATATGGTATCGAGCTGTGTTACTAAAAACTATTTAACTGTTACCGGTTACTTAAATTATGTTACTGAACGTTGTTTATGTGTTACAAATTGCTGGCTCGTTTCACTATCATCCACCTTCATCGAACAATGTGGCTTTTAAGGAATTTGGTGTGATAAATGGATCAAATCATACATTTACAAGTTGTTAATCTTGTAAATCTCGATCAATGTGCATTTATGAACGAAATTAATCGAATTAGTAATGTGGTACTGGAAACCTATTATGTGGTATCATAATCTGTAAACACGTTATTCGCTAGGTTTGCATTGTTATTTATAGCAAACATGTAGTATTACATGCGGGCAATCTGGTACTGGTGACGATAACGAACCATCCTATTAAAATTCCTTAACAAATAACTTCGAGAATGTATCAAATACAGATTTACGACATATAAAATGATATTTGTGGTTTAATTTTAAACTTTGAATACGTTTGTGATAAAATTCGTAATGTTATGTCTCATTAAAAGAGATACTAGTGTATGTTGTGAAGGAATAGCTATATTTATACATGATATTTTATCTCAACTTTCACATATTGATATCAACATTCGCAAAACGTGTCTTTTAAAGAAATTTTGTGATTTAGCTTCATCATATCATCTATTTCTATGAATTTCAATCTTATATAACCGAACGAAATGAATTTATGAACGAAATTTAATCGAAATAGTAATGTGGCATTGATTAGCTATTCTGTGGTACTTGTAGCTACAAATTTGTTATAAATATTGCGTATATTGTTATTTTTTATCAGATATGTGGTATTATTTGCAGACAATATGTTATTGTACTGTTAATATCTCTGACATTCTAGAAACTCCTAGAATGTTCTTAACGAAATGTTACCCAAATTGCGTGAATTGTTACTCAGAATAAAGAAAATGTTACCGACCAACTTTTTATTGGCAAACGTGTTATTTACGGGTAACGAGTCGTTATTAATCTCTCATTATATGTTACGTTTTGCGGATATATTTGTTATGAATATCTAGACATATTGTATTATTGTTCCAAGAATTGTTACCCAGAAAGCATGAAGTGTTATTCAGTGACCATTTTAATTAGCAAACGTTTACCACTTAGATCTCATCAAAATTCTTCATTATTCCATGATTAACATCAATAATTATTGTCGATAACTAAGGCCCATGATGAAATTGTGTCGAATTTACATTATCTGGTCATTAAAGTCGAGATTTCACCGTATTAAATGAAATTTCCGAATTGTGTTTGAAGCTTTTGTGCTTTATGAACTTCGAAAATTCTCTTTGAGTATGAAGACCCATTAAAAATTGAAGCCGGTACAACTTTGTGCTGTTAGTAACGTCGAGATTGGATCAAATTTGGAACATGAATTTCTTCTTTCGATCGATTGAGTGTAAGGAATGTGTTATTGCAGGAAGCGGTATTATTTTTGAATGATATGTTACTTTTGCAACATGATTTGTTATTTATTAAAAGAAACGTGGTATTTTCTGCTATACGGAAAACATTTATTTTCTCACAATTAACGTCACTAATATCTGAAATTTATCAACACTTATGATCAAATTAACGATAATTTCACCTTATATCATCACAATCGTGGAGATATCTTCGGGTCTTATATCATCACATTTATATTAAGTATTTTTTTCGTCGATTTGGCATATGTCGAGTTAAATATGCATCATTTAGGTATTTTCGTCTGATTTATTCGTTTATTAGTATTGGTATTATAATTGATAAAGTTATTACAAAATATATGCGATATTGTACTCAATACAGACAATTTGTTATCCAAATGAATGGAAGTGTTTTTTTAAGCCCAAAACTGTTATAATTATCTCGACAGCTGTAGCGGATCATTTAGGTATCCTGTGGTAAATTTCGCATATGTCAGGGATATTTATGTCTTTTTGCAGCCTTTAGGTAGTTTTCACTGAACTTTTCTAAAACTAGGTCCTTTAGCCTAAATTAAATTCAAGTGGGGCCTGAACCCAAACTTAAATATGCTATTGGGGCCTGAACTTTAATTAACCCAAATATATATATATATATATATATATATATATTACCTTTAGTAATAAAATATAACTCAATTGCAAGACAGCGGCAGAGGATTATCGGCCGCCGCAGCTTTTTGAAAGGATATATTACATTACAGCTCATGAGAGAGTTACGGGACAAAAGAAAGCACCAGTTTTTGTAATGAAAAAACAGTGCTTGCTTCTGGATAATTAATAATAAATGTTTATAATAAAACAATGGGTGCTTGCCCTTGAATTGTTTTAAAAAACTATATATGGTCATTTACAAGTGCGAGATTTGAATCACATGATTCAAAAGTAAAGCAAATATATTGAAAATCTTATCTTTTTGGCTTTTCTTTCTTGGAATTCTAATGTTCGCTATTACACTATAAAAAAGGGAAATATAAAGAAAATAGTCCTTATAGAGAAGATCACAGAAGGGGTTGAGCAAATAAAAAAATAACCAGTAAAATTAGTTATTCGTTACACCCTAAACATAATTTTATTGACTATTGATGTATAAATTCGTAAGATAATATTTGATCCATAGAATATATACAAGAGTCAAATAATACTATGTTTATGATATAGATCATATAACTTGATTGTTAGGATCGGTTAACGCGTTTAGAGGGGGTGAATAAACGGTTGAGTCTTTTTCTTTTCGATTATGTAACTGGTTTGTGCGTTGACTAGTATTCAATCAGTGACCGGTCAGTATATGTGCGGAAGATGATACTGAACTATCAAGTAACTGATGTGAAACGAAGTGTGTAAGAACAGAGTTGTTTATGGAAGTTCGGAGTTAACTCTCCTACGTCTCCCCTTCTTCCTCAAGAGGAATGTTCACTAGATCTTCAATTATACAACGTGTACCAAGCCAAACACAGCTTAATCTAGCGAATCACTTAGGCAGTCGTATGAAACAATCCACCTACTTCAACAGCTTTTTACAGTCCGTTGGAATAAAGAGCAGAAATAATGAACAGTTATATGTCTCTAGACTTCACTGTTGATTTCTCTCTTTCAAGTGTTTGAAAGTCGTTGATGATAGCTTAGAATGTGTGAAGTATATGTCTTCAGCATGTATTCCACCTTTTATAGCTGATGTTTGAATTTGAAGCCGTTGTGGGATAAACTCTTCACTCTGAACAGTGCATTAATTAACTTTCCCAAAATGGGTCTGTCCGGTCTTTGCTGCGGTTTATCCTGCCATTTTTGCTTCATTCCTTATTTGCGCTAGTTGACATCTGCTTCTTCCTTAGCTGGCAGCCTTGCATTGAATGTTTGTCTGAAAATTTCTTTTTGTCTTAATACCTTCATATCTGTATATCCAGCCTGTCAAAGCTTGGTCAAACTTGTTTCTCCTCAGTTTGCTTTTGTCCTGTAATTTTAGTGATCCGGTACACGATCAGGTTCAATCTAGTCTTTGATGTAAAATTCGTTCCGAAGTGTAGACCGATATTTTGGATATTCCGGTTTCATATCTTAAGTTTTATGTCAACACCAAAACTATTAATCCGAATGTTTAAATTCGTATTACTAGCATTTGATTCAACTCAAGCATATATGAAATTTTCAAATACTACACGAATACATGCAGAACCTTTAAAATATTAAACGTAACGATGGAATTTTGATGGGCTGCAATTCTGTTTGGTCATTGCTAGTTTTACACAAATGATACATATTGTATAACTTTTTCTATATAATATAAGATAAATAACTTGTGATAAACGATGGTACGATTTAGTTGAAGCCGTCGCTTATTAATTAGATTCAGCTCAATTTGTTGTAACTGATGTTACCAATTCATAAACAATTTGAAGTACTTAATACATAACTACATACGTAATGTCGTGACGTTTTTTCATGTACAATTTGAAATATTATAATCTATAAACTAAGAAATTTCAAATTGAATCTTTGTCATTGAATAATAGAATACCGAGCAAGCGTCTCCATCCTTATATTATTTTGATATGAAGGCCTCACGTTTGGCTAATTTGGAAAACAGTGATTAAAGTTATTTCAAATTTTTTTAGATATTTTAGGCTTGACTTTGAAGATCAGATATATAGTAGTTGCCTTCAAGCCTATCAATTCAATCTCTACCACTTGGAGCATTTATATCGAACCAATTGATACAGACTCTCCACCTTGTTTTTTATTTTTTTTTTCCAAATTTTAAATTACATATAATTTAATTTATACATACTTGCCCATATAGAACTTGTTAAAGATGTTACGCAATCCATTACGAGAGACGTGACATCGTTGTATTAATTTAATTTTTCAATAAAAGGTTGATGAAAGATATGTCCTAACTTGAACATTCTTGTCTTTATTGTCCAAACTACTTTTGAAAATGGGAAATAATTCAGTCTGCGTACGTTTAATACAATTATCTAGAAATAAAGCTCTTAATCATTTGACTAAAAAATCATGGCGTGAAGATTTTCTTTTTTACATGACTCAAAAAGATTATAAGTGAATAATTATAAACAAAAAAAACACATATACGAGGTAATTACTGTCACGTGATTAGTAAAAGTGATGTAAAAAATTAAGAAATGGGTACTTGGGTGGGTCGATTCACTATAATTATTACAGCACTATTTTATTCACCATCAAAAGTAGGGGTGGTTCGGTACGGCATGCCGTACCAAAACTGTGATACCGTATATCGTACCGAAATTTCGGTATCGAAAAAAATCATACAAATACCATACTAAAATTTTGGTATACCTTAAATTTCGATACGCTATCATACCAAAATTTCGGTATGGTATCGGTATCATACCTTACCATTCACACGGAGGATTTTTTACCTTGCGTGTCTCGTAACTCGTTAATTCATTTTCGAATTTTTAGTCAATTCAAACTCCTTAGGCCCCAATAAGATGGATTATTAATACCAAAATTTTCCGAAATAAAAACATTTTTAATTCATAAAATAACCTTAAATAATTTACATATTTTAGTCAGTCTCCTTAGTAAGACAAATAACTTCACATAACCACAAAATACAACTTTATATACAGATTAATTAAAACGAAACGGCTATTTGAAAAAATTAGTGAAGATTAACAGAAAGTAATTGTATTGCATCTTCACGCTTTCAAACATGTATTTTGTATTTCATTTTATGTTTTTTAATGTAAGTAAAATATGGTGTGCCTCAATAACCTTAGAAAGTTGAGTATAGTTAATAATTTATGGGCTAAATAAATTTATGAAGATCCTTATAATATTTTTATCCATTTTATATTTTTTTGAAATAATATAATATATGTAGGTGTGTATTTATATATACACAAAATATTAAAAATTTTAGTATTTCGGTACTTCGGTATAATCGGTATACCTAATTTTTGAAATTTTGATAACATTACCGTACCGAAAATTTTCGATATTTTCGGTACGTTTCGATATGATAAGGACAGTATATCGATATTTCGGTATATTTCCCCATCCCTAATCAAAAGCATATTTTATCTCATTATTTTGCTGATTTATCTAGAAATAATGATAAAAAAAGGAATTTATCTATAAAAAACTATGTGGAAAGCGACTACTTAGTTCATCCGAAGCCCCTCATTTGGAGGGGCTCAAGAGAATAAAATGCAATAATAACACGACAATTGCAGTCCAAAAGAAAAAGATTACACTAAACTAAAGGAACAAGCTCCAAATCCCCAAAACAAAAATTATACAAAAAAATTACATATATATATTATTTTTTTTCTTATAATTAGTCACCTCACCCTATCAACCGTTGGGATGTGCTGTCCCTTGCACACAGATAATAAGCTTCAACCTCACCATACTTTCTCTTTCTCAACTTCTTACCTTCAAACTCACCAGAAAAAGAGAGCACATTATATTATATTCTTCCAAGAATCTATCTATGGGTTCAAGAAGTCGAAGAAATATGAAATGGTCACCTCAGCCATTAACTCCATTAATGGAAGGCCCAGATTTCGAAATGGAAGATCAAGAAACCAGCAAAAAGGAGAGTTCTTGGGAGCTCATCAGAGAATGGTTCAGGCACCACCAGAGAAACGCCGTTCACAGCAGCAGCTTCCCTTCCTCGCCGTACGGCCCTGCTAAAATCCACGACCTTAGGCTTCTGCTCGGCGTATTGGGTTGCCCACTTGCTCCGATTCCGATTACTAACAAGCCCACCTCTCAAATCCACATTAGGGACATCCCCATTGTAAGAAAGATTAAATCTTTCTGCAAAGTTCCCTCCTTTCTTTCTGGGTTTCTGTTCTTGACGAATCGTATGGTGTACTGTTGTTTTTCCAGGAAAATTCGACTGCTTACTACATCATCCAGCAGTACCTGGCGGCGACGGGGTGTTCGAAGGCGTCGGCGTCGGCGGCGACGGCGGTGAAGAGCATGTACAGTTCAGGCACGGTGAAGCTGGTGAAGTGTGAGACAGAGGTTTCGACGGGCAAGAGTACGAGGACGATGGGTTCGAGGACCGGCGAAAACGGCTGCTTTGTGCTGTGGCAGATGTGTCCCGGCATGTGGTCGCTTGAGCTCGCCGTCGCCGGCAATAAAGTCGTCGCCGGCAGCGACGGCAAGATCGTATGGAGGCACACGCCTTGGCTCGGCACACACGCCGCCAAAGGCCCTCAGAGACCTCTTCGCCGCATTATTCAGGTTCGAAAAATTCCATCTTTTTGTCATCATCGTCCCAAATCAATTTCTGCAAAAAAAAATAAATCCCTTTCTTTCTTTTAATTTAAATGGCCCATCGAATAGGACAAGGAAATAGAGAAAAACAGAGAATTACAGCAGTCTCAAGATGTAATTAACAGAGCACATGATTAGAGATTCTAGATGCAATGTGCTATAGCTCTATGTCTAAGCATAGACTAAGCTCTGTTCTTAAATCAAGAATGATTGCTTAATCATCGAACCACTTTACATTACTATTACCCACAAAACAACAGTTCAGAAAAAAGAAACAGAGACATAGAGCACTCTCTCTTTTTCTTTCCTCTATTTTCTTCTTTTTTTCAATTTGAGGTAATGAGGATTTGAACAGAGCTGAGTCAGGCTATGATAGATATATGGAAACTGACAATTTGTCTCCTGCTTTACCCAAACACTTATGTTTCGTACACAAACACAGCTCTGTTTGAGTTAATTACATTTCTAGGCACTTGGCCAAGTGTGGATAACAAAAATAGGCATTGTGTGTTTTTTGTTACAAAAATAGGCATTTTTATTTTATTTTCTTATTTTTAATTAAATTTATTATATACACAAAGTTATTAATAATAGACTTATTTTATTTTATTTTCTTATCATAAATTAATTTTATAATCACATTAATGACAAAAGTAAAATAGAAGTTAACTCATCCAAATGAAAAATAAATTAAACCTACGATCCACATTTAATTTGTTTTAAATTGTTCCAACGTTCTGTCATATTAGAAATTTTTATTCAAAAAAATCGTGTTCGCAAATTACAAATAGATTCAAAAACCGAAATTGACCCAATAATCCACAGAAATAGATTGATTTAGGCGAAAATCAAAACAAGAGCCAAACCAATAATTATAACCTCCAACTACTATATGAACAAATTAATATGTAATCGAATATATAAAATTTATAGTCTGAATAAGACCGAAAGTAGTTTTGATTCCACAACTGATTTGGAATCAATTCTTGTTTTTTTTATCCAAAACCAATAGATAGCATGAAACGAAAATCAATAGGGCCTATGTAGAGTATTTACAGTTAACAAAAGTTTTAGTTTCGAATCTTTTGTTAGATTATAATATTTACCGTACTTTTTTAATTGGCTTCAACTAACCAGCCAAAATTGTAATATTGTTAATAAAGTTCCAAATATATAATACCTTATATATTATTAATATTTAAAAATTGGTTTTATGTTTTTGGATCGAACCGCAATCTATAAAGAATTAGAGACCAAACAAATCGGTTGCATATTCGGTGCCAGTCGAAATTTGGTGTTCGGTCGGTTTAATAAATTTAAATAAATTAGAAATATCACTAGCAATTAAAAAAATGTAAAAATAAAATGGAAAAAGAGAAGTGCCTATATTTGTAACTGTTTACACATAGTGCCTACTTTTGTAAATCACTTTCAAACGGATGCCTATAAATGTAAATCACCCGCTCTGTTTAACGTGGAGGAAAACAGAGCACGTGACGCAGGCGTGACGTAAGCACTAGTACTATCTTCTTGGGATTGCCAAACCCTCTCAAAACTCTATTTCATTGTCTGTCCTAAAGTGACAGACATGTGCCATTGTTTGCGCTTTGGCTTTTTCGTTTCATCTTTTTGCTTTTTCCTCTCCTCCCAAAAATTCGATAAATCCTCAACTTGCGATTCAGTCCCTCGTCTCTTCTATATTGCAATTTGGCCCCTAATCGAATTGAAATAATCCAATTTTTGGGATCGAATCGCGGCAGGGATTGGACCCAAGGAGCACGGCGAGCCTATTCGCCGGAGCCCAGTGCATGGGCGAGAAGCGCATCGGCGAGCAAGACTGCTTCGTCCTCAAGGTGTCGGCGGACAGGGCGTCGATAGTCGAGCGAAACGAAGGGCCGGCGGAGGTCATCCGCCACGTACTGTACGGATACTTTGGGCAGAAGAGCGGACTTCTCATCTACGTGGAGGACTCGCACCTAACGCGCGTCCACGGCTCGCCGTCGGAGGAGGACGACGGCGGCGTCGACTCCGCCGTCTACTGGGAGACGACCATCGGCTCGAGCATCGGCGATTACCGAGACGTCGACGGCGTCATGATCGCCCACGCCGGCCGGACGGTGGCCACCGTCTTCAGGTTTGGGGAGACGTCGATGCAGCACAGTAGGACGAGGATGGAGGAGGTTTGGACCATTGACGACGTCGTTTTCAACGTTCCTGGATTGTCGGTGGATTCCTTTATACCGCCGGCAGACTTGGTGGAGGCCGGCCGGTGAGATTCGGGTCGGGTCGGGCGGGCTGAAGGTGCCTTTTGAGAATTTTTGCTTTGTTTTTTTTGTTTTATATATTAGCTCGTTGAAAATACTTGTTTGACGGTATATCTGTATATGTGTTTTATGGTATTTTGGAGTTTCTATATCAACTAAACTAATCTAAAGTTTTCTCTTTAAACAATTCTAATTTTATCTTGTTATCTATCTCTCTCCTTCATTCACTGGGCTGCTAATTTATTTACATACGATATCAACTCCAATAGTACACTAAATAACAACCTATACCTAAATTCTCCTCCAACACATACCCCAAACCAAACCTAGAATAGGTTTTTCACAATTTCTCTCTCCTCCAATACCCAAATTTGAGTTTCTACTATTCATCACCTTAAAAATTTTTAAGTATTATCATTTGACCCCTTAAATTCTAGTAATTATATTTTCAACATAAAATATTTTTAACTAAATTTTATTATTTATATTATTCTTTTATATTATCATACATAAATAATATTTTTTAAAAAGACTACAAATTTAGCACATTGAAAAACACATTAAATTACCGAAATTGAAAATTGGCATACGAGCATAATATGTCGTGTATTATTTTCTAATGAATACATATTTCTCCGACTTTTGTGCGTACGATTTTATCATTTATGTCATTAGTTTATTTCATATTTTTCCAATCAAATTTAAAATAATAGTTTGTCTAATTTGTATTTTTAGTAAAATATGTGAGTGTTATTGAAATGAAATAAAAGTTGAAGTGAAAATGAATATTCTGAGAATATTCTTTTGGGTTTCAGAATAAGTTTTAAATATTGGAGAAGAATTACTTTGAATGTGACATTTACTGTAAAATAGGTTTGAGAATTGGTATAACTGTTGGAGTGCTCTTACACAGCAAAATAGGGTCGGGTCGGATCGGTTATTTTTAGTGATTGGTCCGAATGAAGTGAAGGGCAAGGGCAGAAAGGTAAATAACGTGCAGATTGCCGTAATTAAATCAGTAGTTATTAGGGTCTTTTAAAAAAATGGCCCTTGACTCAGTCAATATTAAAAAAATAGCCTTGTTGACGTTTTTTTTTTGTCAATGGCCTTCATTTTAATTAACTGTTAACCATCTTCTTTAAACCCTCGTTAATTAACTAGAAATAAAAGAAAAAGAAAAATAAATATACATACATAATCTGTATATATATAAAAGGAACGAAACTCCATTTAAATGAATGTAAATGCGTAATAATTACTATACCAACCCAGATCGATCCATCATTTCTTCTTCATCGTTTCTAAAGAAAAACACAGCCTCATTTTCGTCACTAAGTCGAACTCGAAGTCTGCGAAACAAGTCTGGAAGGAAAAACCCAGCTCTAACTCTTTACAGTAAGTTTTTTCTTTTTGAATTACGAATTTTTACTCTCCAAATTACGTGATTTTGTCATTTACGTGATGTTTGGCCACGAGAATTTTGAATTTCTAGTCGGAAAGACGAAACTCGTGGTCATGCTTCATGGAACCCGCACATATATCCACAAGGGCCCCATGCATTAGATCTGGGGCCCCGAGCATGTTTACACGGTCCCCGCACGCTGGGGCAGGGGCCACGCGCACTGGAGCACGGGTCCGCGCGCGCTAGAGCACGGGACCCCCCAGGCATCAGTTCACGGGCCCCAGGCACTGGCGCTGGGGTCCCGCACATCAGTGCAGTGCGCGCGCGCAATGGAGCACGGGTCCGCGCGCGCTAGAGCACGGGACCCGGGCATCAGTTCACGGGTCCCAGGCGCTGGCGCTGGGGTCCCGCATGCAGTGCGCGCGCGCAATGGAGCACGGGTCCGCGCGCGCTAGAGCACGGGACCCGGGCATCAGTTCAGGGTCCCCGCTCGCTGGTGCCTGGGTTCCGTGCATCAGTGCAGGGGGCGCGCGCACTGGAGCAGGGGTCCCGCGCATCAGTGCATGGGCCGTCCTAAGGCATGGGTCCCGCGCACTAAGTCGTGGTCTCGCGCTCTAGAGCTTGGGTCCCATGCAGGGGTCCGTGCTTATATGTTAGGGTTTTCGATAGCTGTTAGGGTTTTCGAAAGCTGTTAGGGGTTTGGAAGCTGTTAGGGCTTTAATTATGCCTAGAAATCACGTTAGCAAACACAACTATGGTTTTTGCAAACTATTATTTTCGCGTTTTTGCAAACTATTGTTTTTGCAAACTAGGGTTTCGCAAACTAGGGTTTTGCAAACTACGGTTCTAATAAATTTTACTTCTATTGCAGGGGGTAATCATGACGATCACTAACATTGTGTTCCAAGTCGAGGGTCAGTGGATAATTGGCGAGGACAATACCTCGAAGTGGTGTCCTCTTCCTACTCATAGATGGCAATCAATCTTGGTCGATGAGGAAACATGCACGTTAGATGACGTGAAGGATGAAATTGTGAAGGTTTTGTCGCTATGCAGCGAGAATTCTAAACTCACGTTAAGCTACATGCCTAGCGTAGTTTACGATTTCCCACGACCCATCTACATCGAGAATGACTACGGTATACGTGCATACCTTGGTTGGTGGTCCACAGTCTAGACCCGTACTCCATGTTGAGGCTGCATCCTTTGTCAGTGTCACACCACCACAAGCTCATCTTAATGATGAATCGAATTTCAATGTGGGTCTAATAGAGCAGTGCGACGCAAATGAGGAAATCCATCCCGTGGAAGGTTACATGGGCAAATGAGGAAATCCATCCTGCTCATGTGCTGGGACCCGTGCTTATTTGCATGGTCCCTGTGCATAATTTCGGTCCCGTGCGGAAATTTTGCAAACCCTAATTGAAGTCAATTATTGGTCTGCAGACAGAGTTATTATTTAAATATTTATTGGTCAGTCAACTATTTGTCTGAAACATGTCAGCTTTGAGTGCAGGTGTCATAATGTCTTGTCTTGTCATGTCTGATGTCCTTTTCGATGTGTGAAAAGAAAAAGCAAGGCACGGGTTTAAAAGAATTTCAGTAATTATATACATATATATTTTGTATATCTTTACAAAAAAATTAACCATAACGAAATTGCTGTCGAAAAAAAAAATAATCTTGACCATAAGATTACTCTTATGTCGTTAATGTACAGAAAAAAAATTACATTATTTGGTTATTGTTTTCAATGTGAAGTTGGTGAACTGGGTGGATGTCACAATAATTGAGCAAATTTACATAGCAACAACTTGCCTTATGTTGGTGACTTGTTTAGGATGTAACAATCGAAAACTCGTATCTTATATATGCAAAAATGTCTAACTTTTGTTGGCTATGATATTATATGACGTATTATATTCGTATGGAGGCTGAATCGAACTTCGAAATTATTTAATATGGTGTAAAATCGCGAAAATAATCGCAGGGTCCCCGCACATGAGTTCTGTGGTCCGGGGCTCATGCGCAGTGGACCCGCGCAAGCTAATGCGCGATGGATGCGCGGGACCCCAGCGATCACGCGAGGGACCCGTGAACTCACGCACGGGACCCGTGCTTATGTGCGCGGACCCATGCTTAATTGCTTGGGACCGTGCACATAAGTTTGGGACCATGCGCAGCAGACCGGACCCGTGCGCATTTTTATTGACTAGTCAACAATCATTGGTAAATTATTATTGTCTGTACTGACGTACTCACTTTTTCTGCGCATGTCAGTGTAATCAATGCCTTGTCAGTGTAACCTTCATACGAAAAAAGAAATTAAATACTAATGATAAAATATTAAAATTGTGCATGGTCCCCAAACTTATGTGCTGTGGTCCGGGCCCATGTGCAGTGGACCCGCGCTAGATGATGCGCGGGACCCTTGCTCGATGACTACTGCAGGGGACCCTAGTTTAAAAGCAAGGGACCCGTGCTCAAACGCAAGGGTCCCATGCTTATGTGAGTTGACTAGTCAACAATCATTCGTCAATTAGTGGTATCTGTTACTTTTTTCGTTATATTGTCAGTGTCATAACAGTCGATTTGATGTGATTAGAAATAAAATATTTATAATTGCTTGTCATGTCATCATTAATGCTTATTCAGATGAATTTACACAAATTTACATAGCAACAACGTGCGAGGGTTTTCATAAAAATTATTTAAATAAACCATACAGGCCACTTGAATAAAATAAAAATTACATTCAACTATTTTGGACCAAACCAAGAACCCCAGTCCTTACGGAAAATACAAATTGTAAGAAATTTCCTAAAATCTACAATATCCTTCTGTGTCAGATTGGAGACGTCGTCACCTCGAAACATGAGGCTCATTGCCGCTCGCAACACATGTACGCCGCATTCTCCCTTGAAACGTTACACACTTATACAGAAATCATCGTAAAATTTAATGAAATAATAATGAATGAAACTTACCTTCCTTGCTGTTTGGCGAACCTCGGATGACGCTCAACTTTCCATTTCTTAAACCGTGTCTTGATACATCCCATGAAGACCAATATCGCCGGGACATTAATTGAAGTGGCAGCAATGCTTTGTTAAGGTTGCGCATGTCCTTGTCGCAAGACTCGTCGGAGTCGTATATCGTCATCGTCTTCTGCCTCCAATCAGCGACGCATAGCACCCAATGTGCTATCGTTTGCACGGGGAAGACGATGCAATCCGCGTTCATCCATGAGATCGACGGCCATCCATCCTGAAGTCCTCTCGCGTAATGGGACCATAACGAAAGCATCCCATTTATGACTTTTCCGTTGTCGAAGCCGTCGAGTTCGATACATGTCTTGAATGCGTAAGACATGTACGCAACATTCTTCGACGCAAATGAATGGGTCTGCTGCATGTCCAGGAACCCTCTCATTGCTTCATTCATATGCTGAAAAAACAAAACAACTTGGGCTTTACAATTATAGTTCATTGCAAAATTAATAGTTCAAGTCGCATACCATGTCATCGAGCCACTTCGTTGGCGTGTATAGATCCTCAAACCATTCACGTCTATGCCTGTCGACCGAGCACTCCTTGTACTCGTCGTCAGTCAAGGCCCGTATTTCGCTCTCTATGGCCCCCCACACGAGGATCTTCTTAGAAATATGGATTTCTACGGCCGATAGACTCGCTTTCATCTGACCGGTCGACGGAGGCTCAGTGAATGGCGACTGCAGCCACTTGGACGGATTCATATTAAATTGTAAGTTACGGCATGTATTAAATTTGAATTAGGGGTAAAGATAGTTACCGCAACGAGGCGCGTCGGTATGTGTACGTGGACCGAATAAATTCTTCCAATCACCCCGAAGCTCTTGCAACTGATCCGCAACGCCGCCGATGCTTTCGCCCAGACCTTGGATCGAGTTGAACCGCTCCTCATAGAAGTCGGAGCGTCGATCGTAATCGTCTCGGAATTGCGCAAAGCCGTCTCGGAATTGCGAAAACTCGTTCTCGAGATGCTCGAACCGACCGCTAAGTGCGTCGAAGCCGCTGCTAAACGTGTCGAGCCGATTGCCAAATTCATCGAATCGCCAGTCCACGTGGCGTGCAAATTCGTCATACTGGTCCGACGATGGCCCATACCCATGCGATGGCCCATACCCGTGCGACCTCGGCGGCGTATGGAAGTTGCC
The DNA here is from genome assembly GCA_027422505.1 of Craterostigma plantagineum. Taxonomy (NCBI): domain Eukaryota; kingdom Viridiplantae; phylum Streptophyta; class Magnoliopsida; order Lamiales; family Linderniaceae; genus Craterostigma; species Craterostigma plantagineum. Next base: position 23,345,451 of record JAPQWV010000003.1, on the reverse strand, counting down.
TCCATGCATGGACGGCGGCTCGTAGTCAGAGCCCATGCCCCTCTCTTCGTCTTGCCGTGATCTGATAGAGAGCTGAGGGACGGACTCTGCTTCGTAATTGGGTTCGTTTGCCGCCCGTCGGCCAAGATGTCCTACAGCCGCACGACGACTGCACCTAACTTCCACCCCGTCCATCAGTAGGCTCGCCACCCTATCGTACACGTCATCGTGTGGCGCGGCGACCTCGAAGTCGCTGTAGCGAAAATAATCGGCCCGCGTCTCTTCTCCAATCGGTACTAGTAGACCTCGTACATCGGACCCGCGCACAGTCTCGGCAACATCCACCAACTTCGGACATCCCTTCCGGGGCCAATTCCTCGTGACCCACCGGCATATACGCGGCCTCGCCCACTCTCTAAGTTCAGCATATTTATCAGTGATGGCCGGTATGCACTCATATGCTAATATCTGAAGACAAAGAAATGGATATTAGCAAACAGACGAAACCCTAAACTCACAAAGTCATTCAAATATAAAACCCTAACCTGAAGTGGATGTACGAATCCACTGATCAGCTTACTTTCCTTATTAGCGTCAAAATCTTGTTTCAGCGACCGTAGTGCCGCTTTGAAAGCCACGGTCCCCCAAGGATAACGCTCGAAGGCCTCTGAGTCTTCGACTAAGTAAACGATCCAAGACGGAAGGGTGGTATCCTTCTTGGAAGGTCGGGGCAGCAAGACGTACCCCGCAAAGTACAGGTTGGCCAACTTCAACTTCTCGTCATTGACGCGCACTGTGGAGTTCGCAGCCAACTCCTCCAACCGCTGCTTAACGTGCGACAATTTAAGCGTTAGCGCCGTTTTCCTCGGGAAATGACGACGGACGAATTCATCCGTTTGGTTCACCGCCGGTTCGGCTGCGAACTTCAGCCCCGTGATTAAGCAATACTCCGTTTTTGAAAAACGGAGCGGTTTCTTCCCGATGATCATCCAAAGCTCGTCACGATTGTGAAGCTGCGTCTGGCACTTGATGAGATACCACAACAGCTGCGCCGACAAATTGAAATTGGCGGCAGCGTTGACGAGCCTGCCGAACGGACTCCCTTCCGTAAAAACTGCCAGCTCATCCTCGTTTAGCCAACCAACGATCTCCTCGCTCACTTCGCAGTATCGTGACGTGATATGTAACCGGTAATCTTTCTCATTGTCGCCTCCGGCAATTTGCTTCTTCAATTGAACCTACAAATCAATAAAAAATTAATTACAAATGCTGCGGGAAAATTGCTTAGGGTGAGATAGGCCGCCGCGCACGGTCCCCTGCCATGCTGCGCGGAGACCTTGCTATGTCGCGCTGGGGACCCGTGCGTGCCAGCGCGGGGACCCTGCGACATAGCACGGGGCCCGTGCTTGTTAGCGCGGGGACCCGTGCTCATGTGCGCTGGAGGTCCTATCTATGCCGCGCTGGGCCCCAGCGCGGCGCACATGAGCACGGGTCCCCGCGCTAGCAAGCACGGGCCCCGTGCTATGTCGCAGGGTCCCCGCGCTGGCACGCACGGGTCCCCAGCGCGACATAGCTAGGACCTCCAGCGCACATGAGCACGGGTCCCCGCGCTAGCAAGCACGGGCCCCGTGCTATGTCGCGCTGGTCCCCGCGCTGGCACGCACGGGTCCCCAGCGCTGGCACGCACTTAACCTCCAGCGCACATGAGCACGGGTCCCCGCGTTAGCAAGCACGGGCCCCGTGCTATGTCGCAGGGTCCCCGCGCTGGCACGCACGGGTCCCCAGCGCGGCATAGCAAGGTCTCCCGCGCTAGTCAGCACGGGTCCCAGCGAGACAAAGCGCGGGTTAATTGGGGAGGACCCCTGCGCTTTCACCCGGATCCCTGAGATTCAAGACACGGGACCCTGCCTGAGCAAGCACGGGTCCCCTGCGGCCTAAATTTAGGGTCCCGTGCGATTGTATAGGACGGGGTCTTCGAAAAATAAAAAAATTACCTTCACTGTTTGGGGTCTCGCCTGAACTGCCATGGATTCTGAGCTTCAAATTCGGCTGTGAAGAAGAAGAAAAGGGAGAAAGCTTGATCGATTTTGCAAAGGGCCCGTGAAGTGAAAGGGTTCTTTCTTATTTACTTTTGCTTTTTCAGATTCTACAGTAAACCTCTGTCAAAAGCTGTAATTTTCGTTAACTGTCGTTGATTGTCATTAAAAAAGGGTATAAAAGTCTTTTACGCAGAGTAAGTAAGGGTACATTGGTCTTTTATCATTTATGAGGCTATTTTTTTAACGTTGACGATGTTAAAGGCCATTTTTTTAAATAATCCTAGTTATTAAATCGAAGAATGATCAATCATAAAGGCAATATAAATAAGAAAATAATTTGGAAAGAAAGGGAAAATTACGAAGGAGCTGCTATAGGAATTCTGCAAGGCCCAGCTCGTTCGTTGTTGATTTGCTCAGAATCGAAACGGTGGAAGAGTCGGGTTTTTTATCCTTCGCTTGCAATATGGTTAGTGAGGAACATCTTTTGTGGGCTATTGGATAGCTTTCCTTTCACGTTTCTTGCGAATTCCCTTTTTTTTTTTCGTTCAAGATATAATAATTTCCAGCTGAATCTTGCTCTCTTCGTGCAGTTTTTTGCTTGTATATTTCATCAATATGGTCGATGTTTGCGTGGTGTTGAGTTTACTAGCTAGAGCAAGCAAGAAGTGTTATGTTTCGATGCACAATGTGAGTTTTACGAGCTTGGGTGTGTGAAATTTGATTGGTTTTGCTATACTATTTGCAGAACAAGTTGGGCAGAGGGCAGCGTGAGAAAGTTCAGCAATTCATGGCAATTACTGGGGCGAGGTATCTTTAGTACTCAGTCATGTAGTTGTAATCTAACTGCAATGCTTTTATTTTTCTTTGAGGATTTTATTCTATGTAGTTGGTGTGATACAAATTCTGAGATAATTATCTTGTATGCAGTGAAAAACACGCTATTCAGGCTCTGAAATCCAGTGATTGGCATGTTGAAGGAGCTTTTGATGCATTTTACAGCCAGTCTCATAAAAGATCGTATACTGACACAAGGCATTTTGATGAGCTTTACAATAGATACAAAGGCAATTTATTTTCATATTTTCAACGTTTTTCTTGTGGTTTTTTTTGTTTTGGCACGAAGTTGTATTTTAAAATGAAAAGGGAGCTACTATATACTGTGTATTTGCGATCTTTTTCCGAACACAAATCTTAAAATTTGCCTCACCCTCTGCAGATCCCTATGCTGATATGATTTTGGTTGACGGTATCACTCTTCTCTGCAATGACATTCAGGTAGAGTTAGCAACGATGCTCTAGTGCAGACGTGTTCGTCATCTTTGTGTTGTGGCAGCAAGCAACTGAGAACCTTTATATCTTGAAAAGTTTTTGTGGATTAATGCATTCAATCCTCATAGATTTAGCCCTTTTTTTGGGTCAGTTTACTTACAGTTGTGTATCATTGCAGGTTGATCCTCAAGATATTGTCACGGTAAGTTTCACTTTAGTCCGTATGAAGTAAAATGGCTTAAAGCCAAAAACCACTTGAATATGGTTGAAATTATGATATATGTGCTATCAGTATATACAAGTTAACTAATATCGATGCATATTTCCTAAGGGAATTGGTTTATTCATAGTTTTCTTAAGAAAACTTTTTTTGCAGTTGGTTTTGTCATGGCATATGAAGGCTGCCACCATGTGTGAATTCTCAAGACAAGAATTCATTACTGGATTACAGTCCCTCGGGTTAGGATCGTCCACACAACAAATATTTATGTTTTTCTTTGATTTGGATGCTCGAGTTTTACATTTTTTGTTTTGACAGAATAGATTCACTGGAGAGGTTCCGCGAACGGATACCGTTTATGCGTGCTGAACTGAAAGATGATCGTATGTGATGACATGGATATCCCTCTACTTGTTCAATAAAGTTATTTACTTTTCCTCTACAATACACATTTAGATGTTTAGGTCTTATCTCCAATGGATTGCTTGAATTATGGATCTTATCATTTGCTATTCATGAATATTCAACATATCCTCCGAGTCCTAGTGAAACACCTTCTCATAGCTCATAATTAGCGATAAAACGACCTCAAAGTGTTTCATGTCATGAACTATTCGACTGCATTCTGTTTCTGTCAACTAACTTGTGCTTAACATTGATTCCAGAAAAGTTTCGAGATATCTACGAATTTGCTTTTGGCTGGGCCAGAGAGAAAGTAAGTTTGTTTCATTTGTTTCTTCATTTGCTTAGAATTATTGTGATAGTTATTTCTTGAGTTTGAACACCATACAATTTTTGAATGGATTCGAATAATTGCTGCTTGTAAAAATGTCCCTTTCAACTCCATCAAAACAATGATTTGTGTATAGTTCCTGTTAATGAATATTGTCTTACACTATGAACATTACCTTCATAATTTCAGACTACATCTTTATACTGCCTTCAAAATTCAACTCATTCTAATAATCAAGAAACATTTTTTTCCCTCAATTTCAGGGGCAGAAATCTCTTGCACTTGATACAGCAATTGGGATGTGGCAATTGTTGTTCGCTGAAACGAATTGGCCATTAGTTGATCATTGGTGCCAATTCCTTCAGGTAAGTACTATTGTACGCCTTCTATTCGATAATTTTGCTCGTGCATTTCATTACGAATTTTTTCTCGCTTCAATTATTTAGGCGCGCCACAATAAAGCAATTTCCCGTGACACGTGGTCCCAGCTTCTCGAGTTTGCTAGGGTACGTAAACGACTTTCGAATTTGACCGAAGAAATGATGTTTTTTCTTATCCTTTTTCTTCACTTGGATATTAAACAGATGTTTTTAGAATTGAACGAATTATGCGGATCGATTTTCAGACAGTGGACCCCACATTGTCAAACTACGACCCCGACGGTGCATGGCCCTACCTAATCGACGAGTTCGTTGAGTACTTGAACGAAAACGGCATTACCAAAAGGGGAAAGCTTAGCAGTGATTGGAGCTACAGTGGCTGATCAATGGAATAATAATCATATGTTGTATATATTTCTCTGTGTCTGATTTCAGATTTGGTGATTTTTCAAGTGTTTCAAGCTTAGGCTTCTGAACAGAAGAAGAAAAAACAAAGGAGCCATACATTATAAAGGTTAGCATCTAAACAAAAAACTCGCCTTTCGTCTACGAATCGTCTTGCTTAAGCGTATAAATGTTGAAACCAGCGAAAAGCGAAACTGCGATTTCTTTTTCTGAAGCTAAGATGACGTTCGCTTCTTTTTGGTTCTCTTGCGCTTATTGCTTTTATCTTTCAACAAGCCCTTTTCGGCGAGCGACTTGAGTTTCTGGGCTTTTCTCGCCTTCGCTTTTTCGTCGAACCCATCGTCCATCATCTTCATCGCAGCGACTCGCCTTGCCTTATACACCTTAAGAAAGAAAAATAAGAAAGAAAAACACAACTCATCAATCGCAGTAATATAAGTAGTAAACATTCAAGAAAATGCGCTAATTTAGCTCTCTTCTTACCCGTGTAATATTGTTGTCGAGCACTTCCTCTTCGTCGCACTCAAACTTGTCCATTTTCTTCCCAATCTCCGCTTCTATTTCGTGTATAAGATTCACATCGTTCTGCACAACACATTCCATAACGTCGAGCAACGCATTTTATCGCAAAGAAGACTGAAAAACAGATAAACTTCAATATCCAAAAACCTGAGTAATAAAGCTAAGTGCCAAACCGCCCCTTCCCGCCCTTGCCGTACGCCCAACGCGGTGAACATAGTCCTCGGCCGACCTAAAAGTTAGTTACCTTATACCTTCGTAAGAATACGCTAAGCAAAGAAAGAAATCATACAGCAATATAAACGCCCGAAAAAAAAAACCATCACCTAGGAATATCGTAATTTATAACCAAATCGACAGTGGGTATGTCCAGCCCTCTATTTGCAACATCAGTAGCGATCAGCACAGAAACCTGCCCAGATTTGAACTTGTGAAGCGCTGATAGCCTCAAAGACTGTGATTTGAACGAATGCAATGCTGCTACTTCCACGTCGAGCTGTTCTAACAGCAAACTCAAAAGCTCGCAACTTCTGAAAGAACCCAATGCTGTAATACTCAGAAAGGTTCGATAGCCATGAAAGAAGGAGAAGCTACGAAAAAAGGCCCATACCTGCAAGTGGAGACGAATATAATGGCTGATCGAACGCCCATTTCCTCCAACTTGTTTAGTATGTGGAGCAGATAAACTTCCTTTACGTTCTTGGGAATGAATAAGAACTGCTGTTTAAGAGACTCAACAGTCTCCAAACCTTTGTAGGCGGCGTAGAAATACGCCTTGTTTTCAGATATTGCGAGCAGTGTCTGCAAATTGCTCGTCATGGTGGCCGAGAATAGTAAGGTCTGCCTTGTCTTGGGCAAGCAACGGAAGATAACCCTCAATTCATCTTCGAAATTGACGCCCAATACTCTATCTGCCTCGTCAAGAACCAAAAACTGCACAAAGATTTCATCTCAGCGAAGAAAGAAACTGAGAACAAAGACTTTAAGACAACCTTAGTGTTTGCAAAAACTGCAACTAGATTTGATGTCAGCAAGAGAGAAACTGATTGAAACAGAACAAAGGACTTTAAGACAACCTTCGTGTTTGCAAAAACTGCTGGTATATCGTCGGAATTCTCCTCAATCAACACCTTAATCCTCCCAGGAGTTGCAATGACGATATGTGGCCTTTGCATCAAACTCTTCGCCTGCCCCACCATATCCATGCCGCCGACGACGACGGCGCACTTCAATCCCAGGCCAGATCCTAGGGCGCGAAACTGCTCGGCGAGCTGATAAGCCAATTCGCGGGTGGGAGTCACCACAAGGGAGAAAACGCCGTAGGGATTCTCCGCCAGCTTGTGGAGTATCGGAAGGGCGAACGCCGCCGTCTTTCCGCTGCCGGTCTGCGCCAGTCCCATGACGTCGTGGCCCATCAGTATCTTGGGTATGCAGTGGTGTTGGACCGGCGTCGGCCGCTTCATTCCCAGGGCGGCGCACGTCGATACGGCCCATTCGGCGAGGCCCAGGTCCGCGAAGGTGGATTCAGGCGGGGTGGCGTCAGCGTTCAGCTCCTTTTCCAGCGGTGGCTTGGCGTAGATTTTGCTGACGTTCTCCGGCGGTTTATTAGCTGGGTCGGGTTTGGGTTTGGGTTTTCTTGAGAATAAGGGGAAGCTTGGGTCGACTGAGATCGATTCTTGCTCCATCGATGGAGGGTTTTGGCTGCTCCTAAGTGGTGGCGCCGCCGCCGCAGAGTACAAAAACACTGTCGCAGGAATTCGCGAATTTTGCTCTTCAATCCAAAAGTTAACTTCTTTACTCTCTCTGTCTCTCTCTCTCTCTGAGGTTTTGACCGCGGGAATCGGCGGCGGCGGCGGGATCAGCGGATATTGGTCCCATAATTCATATTTATTGAGCTTTACAACTTTCGCAGCCAGCCCATCAACAAATCAAATAAAGCCCAGTCCATTTCACACTATCGTATTACATAATGCTAATCGGGCGATTATCTATACTCTTATATAATTTGTCTAGAGTGGCTATAAATTGTAATTTGGTCTGTCAACTTATTCTTAGTTCTCTATTTGTAATTTAATTAATATTTTTCATATAACTTCTTTATTGTACTTATAACCTTATACATTATTTTCTACTTTATATTTAAAATTATGATTCATCTTAAACATTAAAAATTTGTAATCTCAAAATTATAAATAAAATTATATTTTAAGCACACGCGTTAGAGTATGCGAAAATGTACTAGTTACATTGAAAGTTTTTACTTGTTGGGAATTAATGACCCAAGAACTCGTCTATGCGATGCTAAGATCGATGGGAACAAACGGGATCGGGGCGAGATCGGAGCAAAGAGCGCATCGTATGCTCGCAGCTACTGTTCACGGTCACATGCAAAGGCGGTCACGGCCGTGAACAGTAACTCGCTGGAAAAACAGTTTTGCTACCCGACCCAGTCATGACCGTGACTAGGTCACCACTTGCCCATGAACAGTACCAGAAGCAGCGATATGGCGCGAATGAAAATCGTTAGAATTCGGGAAGGTGTCACGGCCGTGAGCGACGACAGAAACTGATCAAGTGAAGGCTCGACTGAGTCACGGCCGTGACAGAGGAAGCTCGAGGCCGTGACGCGCCACAGTTTCTTGAACCTGCTATAACTGAATTTCAGTGATCAAGTAGGAACCTTCTAGGTCATTTCTCGTCTATAAATAGGAGGAATTAGCTCGATCTTTGTACTGTGAAATAGAGAGAAAGTGTGAGGCTTGTAATCTCTGTAAATCGTTCGGAATAAAATTGAGAGTTCGATCCGTGGACGTAGACCCAACTTGGGGTCGAACCACGTTAAAATCCCCTGTTTTTACTTCTGTTTTCTTTCTTCTTTCTTTGAGTTGACACGTACACAAGTCGGCCTTTCCACCCGACACCGACCAATCGCTCGAAGCCTTATCCAAAGGCGAATCCAAAGGCACCGATTTCCCAACAAGTGGTGCGGTGAGCGTGGAGCAATCACGCGGCGAAGATGATGGCGCAAATTGGGTTCGAATTAAAGAAGTTCAACGAAGGGGACGATCTTGGGCTGTGGAAGCTCAAGATGAAGGTTGTGCTCATCCAAGAAGGATTGGAGGAAGCCTTGAAGGCAGAGGCGCACATGATTCCGAAGGGTATGAGTGCAATTGCCAAGAAGACGATGCAAGCGAAGGCTCAAAGCTTGATAATCTTGAGTCTTGGAGATGGTGTTCTTTCAAAGGTGTTGAAGGAGACCACGCCGGGCGGGCAATGGAAGAGATTGGACGTTCTTTACACAAGGAAGGCTCTGAAGTCGAAGAAAGCGCTCCCAAAGATCGCCTCGAAGCAGCCCAAAACCCTACCCGAGTCAAGAAATGGTACGTCGGGTGAGTCTTTGTGCGTGAGATCGAAATGGGTGATGAAGGAGGCCAAGAATTCGAAGAGAGCTGTGAAGAAGAAGTCCAAGAAGCCCATAAAGTGTTACCATTTCCATGAGGAAGGCCACATTCGGAGGTTGTGCCCACATCGAAGACAAACGTCGCAGCTCGGAGGTGAAGACCGTGTTGGGGCTGAGGTTTGTGATGATGCTGGCTTGGCGAAGGTGTCGATTGGGTCCAAGAATGGATCGATTACCTCAAGAAGGTGTGAAGGTGTGACTGCAGGTCGAAACGCTGCTGAGAATCTTCAACTTGAGGTGGAGAACGGTGCGAAGGACGCTTCGGTAAAGCCGGGAATTACTCGTTCGTGTGATAGCGAGGATAGCTTGAGGTGGAAGGGATTCTTGAGCGAAGAATCGAAGGCCACAAAAGCGCAGACCTGGGAATTGAAAGAGAGGTCTCAAAAGATTCGATTGAATAGCTTGGGATGGTTCGAGTATGGGAGCCACGAAGCTAGAGTTACGACGGGCCAAACTGGGCGAGATACGGTTGTTAAGAAGGTACGTGCTTTCCTTCTTGGTTTATCAAATTCTTTGATGAAGTGCTCGAAGGCCCTGCGATGAGGGCAGCACGGGAAAAGGTCGAGCTACGAAGGTTCAAGGTTCGAAATGGAGTTCGAGGGTCGTTGAGCAATCGTTGGCCTTGTTGAAAGAACTTCTTGAAGGTGAGTCAAGTTCTTGGATCAAGGTGGAGATTGTTGGGAATTAATGACCCAAGAACTCGTCTATGCGATGCTAAGATCGATGGGAACAAACGGGAAACGATCGGGGCGAGATCGGAGCAAAGAGCGCATCGTAAGATGCTCGCAGCTACTGTTCACGGCCACATGCAAAGGCGGTCACGGCCGTGAACAGTAACTCGCTGGAAAAACAGTTTTGCTGCCCGACCCAGTCATGGTCGTGACTGGGTCACCACTTGCCCGTGAACAGTACCAGAAGCAGCGATATGGCGCGAATGAAGATCGTTTGAATTCGGGAAGGTGTCACGGCCGTGAGCGACGACAGAAACTGATCAAGTGAAGGCTCGACTGAGTCACGGCCGTGACAGAGGAAGCTCGAGGCCGTGACGCGCCACAGTTTCTTGAACCTGCTATAACTGAATTTCAGTGATCAAGTAGGAACCTTCTAGGTCATTTCTCGTCTATAAATAGGAGGAATTAGCTCGATCTTTGTACTGTGAAAATAGAGAGAAAGTGCGAGGCTTGTAATCTCTGTAAATAGTTCGGAATAAAAATTGAGAGTTCGATCCGTGGACGTAGACCCAACTTGGGGTCGAACCACGTTAAAATCCCGTGTTCTTACTTCTGTTTTCTTTCTTCTTTCTTCGAGTTGATACGTACACAAGTCGGCCTTTCCACCCAGCACCGACCAATCGCTCGAAGCCTTATCCAAAGGCGAATCCAAAGGCGCCGATTTCTCAACAGATTATTTTTAAAAAGCACGGAACGGAAGATCCAAGATTTAATACAAATTATTTTCTTGAATTTAGCAAATTAAATCTTATGGTAAAGCCAAAGCTTGTGCATGTGCCTACCATGACAACAAAACAAGCCTTGATTTCACTTCAATCGTGTCTTCTTTCAGAGATTATTAATTGTTTCTGATTCGGACAAAATTGTAACCCCTCAATTTATGTACGTTTTTAGATAACAAATCTTATCTTCTAACTTTTCAATACTCCCTCCGATTTTATTTACATGTCGTGTTAGCTCTCTAATTTTGTTTCTAATTAGATGTCGTTTTACGGATTTCAATACAAATTATTATCATATTTCCAGTCTTACCCTTTTTTATGATTTTCAATGGAATATGCTAAATAGGCTTAAGCAATTAATTGGGGGTATATTAGACATTTTATCTATTTCTTAATATAAGTGAAAAATCTTAAACGACATGTAAGTAAAATCGGAGGGAGTATCATACATTGGCATTTCCTGTCCGTTTAAACAGTTTAAGCCGGTTACATATCCTATATACATTTAAATGTAGTTTTCATCTCCTTCCGCCATGTGTCCATTTTCATTATATTAAACAAATAAAAAATAAAAAAATGAAAAAATCCCGCCAACTAACAAAGTAGAAAATACTTTATTTTCACATTAAACCATTTAACTAATATTATTTTTTGTTATATAAGAATGTTATATTATTATACATATTTTACACCCGTGAAATACACGGGCATAATACTAGTACAATATAATATAAATGCTAACAAAATTTCTATATTATGTATACTATTTTTATTATCCATGGCCTTGTTTAAACCGTATTTCTGTCATAAAATCCTGTCATTAGAAAAAAAACCCACCCACCACATAATGTTACACATTTTCAAATTTATTCTTTTATTTTTTTAGTAATTTATTATTTTATAATTAGTATATAATATATCTCAGACACTATGGGTGTGCAAAAGTACTAGTAATATAAAAGTACTAGAAATATATATACATCAACGGCTATTTTTTGTGAACAAAATCATATATTCACCATCGTCCAATCGAATTCATCGCCTAAAATTTTGAAAGATTCGGCATAAATACACTGTCATATGATATCCATGTAATGAATATCTCGTGACATTAAGGGTGCGTTCAGAACGCAGAATTCGAGGTGGAAAAGAAATGAAAGTGTGTAATGGTACGACATATGGAGCGTAACGTACAACGATTTGATGCGTACCATTACATCTATCCTTTCTTTTTCGCATCGTATTCCGCATACCAAACGAAACATAACATTGTATTACTAGTTCGCTATATATCTTACAAATCATCACATAATAAACATCAACCATTTCTAATTCTAAACAATCTCACCCTCAATCCGTCCTTAGCTTGAAGTATGATAGAATCACGAGGCTCAACTTTATGCCCTTCGACAATCTCAACATCATAGTGATAAATAATCGCCGAGGCAACCATTTTCATCTGAACAAAAGCCATTTCTTTCCCCAAGCAAGTCCTCGGGCCCGCATTGAAGGCGGGAAACTTATACGAAGGCTCGTGCTTAACCCCTCCCCGGCCCGAAATCCACCTTTCGGGCCTGAATTCCAAGCAATCTTTTCCCCAAACGCTCTCTAATCTACCCGTCGAATAGAAAGAAACGATAACCCTAGTTTTTTCTCGAATAAAATGACCGCTCGGCAAATTGTCGGGCTTCGTCGGGGTTTTGTGCTCTAAAGCCACAGGCGGGAAAAGCCTTAGCGATTCGCATAAAGCACCGTGGAGGTACACTAGATTTCGAGTTTCTTCGACGCTGAAAACCCTAAATTTTTCGCCGTGTAATAAGGCCTCAATCTCTTTTCTAAGCTTGGTAATGGAATTAGGGTTTTTAGCTATGAGGTAGAATAGCCAAGTGAGGCACGTGCTCGTTGTGTCTCTCCCAGCGAACATTAGGCTTAGGACAGTGTCTCTCAAGAAAGTTCTTACACTGTCGGCGCCGGCGCCGTTTTTCTCCCTAAATTCTTTTCCGAAGGCTTTCAATAGGCTGTTGTTGGTGTTGCTGTTACCGTCGCCGGCGGGGAGATGGGCGTAGATGAAGTCGTCGAAGGATTTCCACGCTTCTCTGAGCTTTCTCTCTCTTCCGATTCCGAGCCATTTTTGGGCGTTCCAGACTTTTTCCGGCAAGACGTGGCGGTGTAATAAGGCGTCGATGGCGTCGTTGAATGCCTTTTCGCAGGCTATGTAAGGAAATTCCAAAGACAAACCTTTGGGATCGTAGCCGAGCAATAGCTGACATATGCTATCGAAGGTGAACCTTTGGAACACGTCCTGCAAGTCTAGCTCCGGCGACGGAGGGCCTAATTCCGGCGAGGAGTGGCGGTGGAGGACGGGGAGGAGACCCAATTCGATTTTCCGGCGGACGGAATCTTCCAAGGAGGTGTAGAAATCGGCGTGGGTCATGAAGGAGAGGGTCGTTCGGCGGTGGAGCTCCCAAAGCTCGAAGTCGGCGTTGAAGATTCCGTCGCCCAATACGTCGAAGATTTTGTTGAATTCTTCGCCTTTGGGGTAATTTGGGAAGTTTCTGCTGAATATGTGGTGTATGTTCGAAGGGTCGCAGGTAACCACCATGTCCATGTTGCAGAGCCATGGACCTAAGAAGACGAAGGTTCCGTGGCTCTCTGTAAGAACCTCAGTCGCGAAATCGTGGATGCGATGAGCGTTTTTGAGGATCGATGGGAGCATACCGAGAATTGGCCAATTCGTGGGCAAGTTCGATTTTTTAGTAAGGAATTTGTGGAGGAATATTGTGAGAAGGGAAATGGCGAGCAGGAGAATCAAGAAAGTGACTGAGATTGCCGCCATTGAAGATGAAGGTGAAGAAGAAGGAGAAGAAAGTTGAGATGATATTATTGTCCTTATTTAATTTTTTGGTTTTTCTTTGAGAAGGTTTTATGGGTTTTCTCTAGTGGGCATTGATCGCGTTCCATCGCTATCGATAATGGAAAGTACGTAATTTCATATCATTTACGTGAAGAAGATGTGTGATCTAATCTGTTAATTTGAGTTGATTAAGGTAGTAATGACGCACAAATGGTGCGGTAATAAAGTTCCCTTTACATGGCGAAAGACTAAAGATCCCAATTATTACGAAAAATAGAAAGATTGATTCATTGGATTAGAGAACCTTTTGATCTGTATTTTACCTAGAAGATAATACACGTTTGCTATCAACAATGTAAGATAGAGTCGAATTAAATATACAATAAAAAAAAGTAAATGCAGTTTTATTGTCTAAGATCGTAATGTCCAAATTTGTGTAGTCTGGCAGTTTTGGATCGACATGGACCATATATATTGAAGATGTATAATGTTGTTGATAATGTACACTAATTTTAAAATTTAAATGAATCCCATGATATGGCTAAGATTGTTGATATAGTTGCCGAGACGTTTATGCAAAACCTAAGTTAGAATGTGTAATCTTATTCACAATTATATCATTTTATCTTGTTATCGAGCATTTCTTATCAGATGCATTCAATTTATTATGTCCAAGTATTTTATATTTTTTATTATTAAAATAACGTGATACCATTTTTTTTTATCTTTATTTGTTTCCACATTTTGTCTATATACTAATTATAACCTTGTGCGTGTTTTTATTTAACTTATTCGACATGCATGTGAAGCTACGTGTTGTATTTGTATATATCTGCTCGCTTCACAGTTCACACATAAGCCAAAGGACCTAAAAAAAGTTACTCTACATATTAAGTATTTATTTGCATATAGCATGCATATACATTGTTGTGCTTTTTTTAACTAAAGAAAATGAGATAATACATAATTAATTGGATGTTTAATTAGTTCAATCGACCAAAATTTCAGTCGCTAACAAGAAAACGACATTGCAAGGGCAGGGTACAATCTCGCATGCCGTAGGTAAAGATAAATAAAATGAATATAGTATATAGTGGTGTCACGTCATGAAGAAAAATAACACTACCTTCTTTGTGAAATTGAAATATAAAATTAAAATTGATGCGAGTTTGACCCCGATCAACAATATTTGGTCCGGAAAAAATGGTGATGGGTGAAACGGACTGGGCCTTGTATTCTTGATGCGTTTTAGAGTATGTATTTTAGTGTTGAGAAAGAAAGAAGATGAAAGAGACACAGATTTTACGTGGTTCGGACAAGTGTCCTACGTCCACGGGGCGCCGGGAACAGTATTCACTAGTCACAGTCGGGAAATACACGCTCAAGCTCACCTCGCTCGTTACAGTGCGTTAATGGCGAAAACCAGAGTGAAGAAGATGAATACATGATTTTTTCTAAGTGTTTTGTGTGTTGTGTTGAGTCTGCCTTGAATCTCGTCTTGGTTTGTTCCCATATACTCGTTTTCTCTCTGTTTTCCTAGTTGGCACTTCTTTGGGACCACTTGATAGCGACGTCCGGTACAACCTAGGAGAGGCAGCACCTGCGGAGTGTACTATTGTCAGACTGGCGCGCCTCCTCTCTGCTCACAATGTCGACCACTCACAGCGCTCCACGTGTCCTTTGGTCGACTTTACACAGGATTTCCCGCTCAAACTGATTTGCTGTCAGAATCCATCCTACTTTTTTCGTAAGAGGTCCCAGGTCCCCATATATCCTACCCACCTGGCCATATGTCCTAAAAGTCACTGTCTTCAGGTAGTCAGGTTAGGAGGAATGTTGAACCGAAGGTCACCCCTATCATCCAGTCCCCCCACTCTGAATTGTAATACACTAAGTATTACAGTTCAGAGTACATTTAAAAGAGCATTCCCCTTCTTTCTGGTGCCTCTGGACTTCCTTAGCTGGCCCGCACTGTATTTACGTCGATTGGACAGGCCCTGTGCTCGTCGCAGACGAAAGGAGCGTTCTCAGAGTGACACGTGTCTAGTCCTGTCTCTTCTGTTTTTTTGAATTTTTCGAGGCAATTTCCTCCTGTTTTTTCCCCTCTTTTCGAAATCATTTCCCACACTTATCAAAAAAGAATCCCAATCGTCGTTATAGGGTTTTCACCGCCATTTTCATTCCCAATCACACAGTGTCCAGAAATCGCGCGGCGCCCCAACTTCCTCTCCGTCTACAACTTCCTCAGGTATTGTCTCGTTCCCCTTCTCCCTTATTTCTTGCATCTTTGTCGATTCGCCCTTAGTTTTCCCTATTTCCCCCTTTTGTGCGCCGAAGACATGCCTGATAGTACCGACTCCGAGAACGCGCGCTCGTCGTCTCCGGGCCTTTCTGCGTCCTCCGCGGTGCCGGGTGTCGCCGCCCAAAGGGGATCGAAGCGCAAGGCCTCATCTCCGAACGCGGCACCCCCTGATTTTCCCCAATCCTCTTCCTCTCATCCCCCTGCGGACACATCTTCAGCCGTGCCGCCACCAGCACGGCCAGTTTCTGGCTCATCGTCGTCTCTCGGACCCGTTCGCAAGGGGCCGGCGGGACCAGTGCAGGGGTGGATGATTGGAAGATGTTTGTCGCGTCGAAGTCGACCTATCGGCGCTTGGAGAAGTTAGTCCCAGAAGGTTTCTACAGTTCTGGCTTTCATGTTTCCGTCCCGAACCCTAATTAGCGTGCCAATTTTCCGCCTCCCCCAGCCCTTGCTTTCTGGGAAAGCCAAGTAAGGGATGGACTGCGTTGTCCAGTCCACCCCTTTTTAGCTACAGTGTCGCAGGCTTATCGTGTACCTTTGAATCAATTCAGCCCTTCCTCTATTCGTCAACTGGCAGCTTTCTACATCTTGGTCACTGCTGCAGGTGGGAGACCCTCTGTAGAGCTTGTTCTTTCTCAGTTTCAGCTTAAGTCTGCCCCACCCTTTTTCTATCTATGCGCGAATCCACGCGGCCTTATACATTTCTGCGACAAGGGCTCCTTCAAGGACAAAGATGGTACCCGTTTTACTTCTTTGTGGCCCCTTCTGAAGGCAAATGGGATTTCCCCCATCGCCACTGGGTGCATCAGATACCCCAGCGATTTCCAGGGGTCCAGTCCGAATGCTCCGAGGAGAACGAATCGGCTATCAAACTTCTGAATTTTCGGGCTTCTGAAAAAAAGTTTAACATGGTCGAACTGGTAACGTATCCCGGCCTACTTCATCACTTCAGCCTCTCCTCGCAACCTCTACCTTTTAATCCTGAGGGTAAGCAGGTTTCCCTCCTGCCTCCTGACCTCTTTTTTCAGGTTTCCATTCTGACTTAGTATATTTTGTGTAGGTATGTCGTTCTCCTGGAGAGATGCGTTCCGGACCCTTCCTGTTAAACAAGAAGATTCTGCCATCCCCGTCGAGCCTCACCCTTCAGAAGGTCAAAGTGCCCCTGACCTGTCAGCTTCGGAGGTAGGTGGGGAACCTACAGTTAGGTCCTCATCTCCCCCTGCTCGTTCTGGTGCGGACACAAGAGATCCAGATGTGGTGATCTCTGACTCTGAATGCGATGTTGGTAAAAAGGGTACCTCGCCTGCGCCTTCTGGGAAGAAAAAGAAGAAGAAGACGGCCATGGCTAAGGGGAAAAGGCCGCGTGTGGAGACAACCTCTCCCTCGCCTGATATTTTCGAGTTTTCTCCTTTTGTCTACCAAGGTCCTGAGTGGGGTATTGATCGGCGGGCTGACGGGAAGATGGTGCTGGACCTGCCTCATAGCTGTGACCTGCTGAGCCCTGAGGAGAAGATGAAGTGCATCCAGGCCATCGTGCCACTTGAACAGCAAAAAGCACTTCTTCATCAATCTGGCGTCTCTACTGCCGAGCTCGCTGCCCATCATTGGGCTAAGGTAATTCTCTCTCTTGGCTTCCTTACGTTGATTACCCTTTTGTCCTTTACTGATTCGAGCTTGGTTATATCAGCTGTCCTTCCTACTACCTACTCTCTTATCTGCGACCTCCCATGGTCCTGCACCCCCTGACAGTGACATGCTCGAAATGCTAAAGAAACGGGACTTAGAGATTGCGGAGTTGGAGAAAGAACTTGGGCGAGAAAAGAGTGAGCGCGAGGCTCGTGTAAGGGACTTAGTTTCGGAGAGATCGCGTCAGCTAGAGATGGAGAATGCAGCTGTTCTTGCTGCTAAAGAGACTGAGCTCACGACCCATCTGAACCAGCTTATAGATGAGCAGCAGGCCAAGGTCGAACTGAAGGCCAAGGAGCTGTTGGCTGAGAAGGAGAAAACCCTGACGGCTGAGCTGGAGCGAGCCTTTGCCGGCAAGATCGAGGGTAGCCACTCCGCGGGGAAGTTGGAAGGAGTCCAGCTTTGTCAGAAGTATCTCATGGACTCCCCTCTTGGTAGGAAGTTCCTGGCTCAGCTGAGCCAACGTTGGCATGAGGGCTACCTGCGTGACACCCTTTCTCTGATGGACTTCGCGCCCTTCATGTAACATTATTTCCTGGGGGGCTTCGCTGCTGGACGTGAGCCTGCCTCTACCTTGGACACAGCTATGGAGGCTATGACTGCCCCTCCCGCTTTCAAAGGGAATCCAGAGGCGGCCCCTAACTCGAACCTCTGGTCCGCTGGAGTGCCCTTCTGCTCCCCTACTTTGCTGGAGGTTCCTCCTGGGATCCTCCTGGGTCAACTCTCCGAGCTGGAGCAGCAAAGGTTGTCCGCTGTTTCAGAGGTTTCCGACTCCGCCGCCGGCTCTGGCGCTCCGCCCTCCTAGGCTTGTCAATCTACTTTTCATTTCGAACAATTTATGATGTTTTTCTATTCAGAACCTCTTTTGTTATTTTCCCGTTTTGGACCTTTGCTGTTGTTTTTCTCTTTTGGGTCCTGCGTGTTGTTTTCTTGAGGGCCTTTTGTGGAATTTTCATTGGGATGTTGAAGTTTGTTTTCCTTTTCCTGTTTGGCGAGATTCCAACCTGCATCACCACCACTCTCCCTATTCCCCCTACTTCGAATTGTGCTGACGTTCTTCAGCACATTCGAAGTACAGGTGGAGTGTCATCCTAAACCTACAAACTTCAATTTTTTCTATCCTGCCTCGTTATTCCGCCCCAGCCCCACTTGGTGCATTCCCACGCTCGCGTTCGGAATTTTTATCTCGACAAGTTATCAATAAGCAAAAGCGTGTACCTGAATGCCCCGTAGGTGTACTAAGTTTGACACTTTCCACTTTCACTTTTCGTCAGGTCCACCGGACTCTGGTGGACCTCCCTACCTCTCGTAGGGCGGGTATTGTCCGGTCCAGTCCTCTACTTTAGAATCTGTCCTCTTTCGCCTTGGAAAAATCTTACAGCTGGGGGATGTTTTTCATTTTGAACAGCTCCAGGCCCCCTTGTCTGGAGTGCCCCTAGACCTGAACATGTTTACACCAATCTGCGCGGGGCGTGCGTGGCACAGCCCTCCGGAATACATCCCCATCTAGGTTCATCAGACCTTAATCCAGGATGACCTGGAGTCTGGAATTTTAAGTGCAATCTGCGCGGGGCGTGCGTGGCACAACCCTCCTGAATATAACCCAATCTAGGTTCATCAGACTTTAACCCAGGATGACCTGGAGTTTGGAATTTTAAGTGCAATCTGCGCGGGGCGTGCGTGGCACATCCCTCCTGGATATAACCCAATCTAGGTTCATCAGACTTTAACCCAGGATGACCTGGAGTCTGGAATTTTAAGAGCCATCTGCGCGGGGCGTGCGTGGCACAGCCCTCCTCGATATAACCCAATGTGGGTTCATCAGACTTTAATCCAGGATGACCTGGAGTCTGGAATTTTAAGCGCAATCTGTGCGGGGCGTGCGTGGCACAGCCCTCCTGGATATAACCCAATCTAGGTTCATCAGACTTTAATCCAGGATGACTTGGAGTCTGGACTTTTAAGCGCAATCTGCGCGGGGCGTGCGTGGCACAGCCCTCCTGGATATACTCTGCGGGGGGAGCTACACATGAATTTCGAAGAAAACTTCTTTTTTCATTCAGAGGGCGATGCCTCGTTAAAACCTTGCCAAGTAAAACCCCCTTGGGATAAAACCTTGGCGAAGGAAAAAGAGTACATCTCCTCATTTGATTTATGTACAACTTTCCAACCATACTAAGCATAGTACTTCTTCAGCTTCGAGATGTTCCAGGGCCATGGTACTTCGTGCCCACCTTCGTCCCTTAGCTGGTAAGCTCCTCCCCCTAGAATACGGGCCACCTTGTAAGGGCCCTCCCACGTCGAGTCCATTTTCCTTAGCTGTTTGAGTACATCTGCCCTTCTTAGGACCAGATCTCCCACTTGGAATTGCCGAGGCCTTATCCTGCGGTCATAGGCTGCTTTCACTCGATGTTTGTACTTCTCCATTCTTATCAAGGCCAGCTCCCTGATTTCTCCTATTAGGTCCAGGTCCTCTCTTCTGAGTTGCGGATTCTGCTCTTCCTCGTAATGGATGACCCTATGCGTCTCCATCCCTACCTCAACAGGTATCAGGGCGGTGGATCCATAGACTAGCTGGAAAGGCGTTTCGTCCGTGGCTTCCCGCGGGGTGACACGGTATGCCCATAGCACAGGGTCCAGGGACTCCAACCATCCGCCACCCTCTTGCTCCAATCTGGCCTTTATACCTCGTAAGATGGTACGATTGGTGACTTCCACCTGCCCATTAGCCTGAGGGTGCCCCACAGAGACGAATCTCTGTTGTATTTTCATCCCTGCGCAAAACTCACGAACCCTGGCTCCGCAGAACTGCGTGCCATTGTCAGAGATTAGGATCCTGGGGGCTCCGAACCTGCAACAGATGTGATGCCACAAGAAATCTATTATGTTAGTTTCATCGATTTTCGATACTGCTTTCGCCTCAACCCATTTGCTGAAATAATCGACGGCCACTATGATGAACTTCTTCTGGGCCTTGGCACAGGCATAGGTCCGACTATGTCTATCCCCCACTTATCAAAGGGGCACGGGGAATGCATTACTCCCAGCTCCTCCGCTGGTACGTGAATCTTCGGACCGTGCTTCTGACAGCTCTCGCAACGTCTGACCAGCTCCTTGGCATCTCTCAACAACGTTGGCCAGAAATATTCTGCCCTGACTACTCTCCGAGCGACCGCCTTGTATCCGGCGTGATCTCCGGCGCACCCCTCATGCACCTCTTCCAGGATGGCTGTGACTGCTGCAAAAAGGACCTCTGACAGGACTGCAAAAGCTACACGTTGTCCCAGAAGGTCAAGTCGCCAGGGAGCTCGGGTTAAACCTTCAGGCAATATCCAGGAGCTAGGGAAGTACCTTCAGGCAATATCCAAGAGCCTTCTATATAAAGGGGACTTCACCATTTTCACGAGGCCATTATAATTCCAACACATTATAACACTTATAAAATTCTCTCTCTACACCAAACACAGCCTTTTTGACGTCCCCTTAGCTATTTTGTTAAGTGTTGTAGAGATGAATGTGAGAGAGCGAGTAGTTTGAGTGTGTAAATCTTCAAAGTATAGTGAAAGAGAGTTCTCGAGCGCCCGTGGACGTAATCCTCAAGGATTCGAACCACGTACATCATGTGTCATTTTATTTACGTCCCCTGTACGTCTCAAACAGGTCCCCTGCATCCCAAACACATCCAAATACGTTTCAAGCAGGTCCCCCACGTTCCAAACACGTCCAAACAGGTCCCCGATGTACCAAATATGCCCCCATTACGTCCCCAACACGTCCCAAGTACGTCCCGACAGGTCCCCAACGCCCCAAACAGATCCCCCAATGTCCTAAATACATCCCAAACACGTCCCTTTCAATTCCTTGACAAATAAGCACCTTATGCACGTCCCCAAACTTTGTAATATCGCTTCCCGGCTATATAAATTCCTTTTCCCACACTTATAAATTTCGTTGATTGGGTTAGCCCCATATCAAATGGCGCCGTCTGTGGGAAATTCCGAGTTGAAGGCGTGAGTAATTTTACCTATGTTGTGCGAAGTTGTGCTTAACGTTTTCTATTTATCTTTTCCTCTCCTTATTTCTACTGGGACGAGACAAAAATGCAAAAACGGGGGGAAGAAGACTCTCTCTTCCAAAGAAGCTGGACTTATAAACCGTAGGAGCTGCCGAAGCACAACTGAAGCTCCTGAGACATAATGCATTAAACACCACCTTGACCGAGAGGAGGAAAGGATGAAGATCCGAAGCTACCACCGTTCCCTCCGCCCAATACGACTGCTCCAACAAATGGCCTCCGCAACAGGGAGCTGTCGAGATCTCTCCTTAGGGTCCTACGGAACTCCCACCGTTACGCAACAACACGGTGGAAATCCTGACATTATCCGGGAGACATCCCGCGATAAGAAGGCTCTTAGCCGAAACTCCGAGACCCTCTAAATCTCATTTTCATTTACATTATCGTTACCTTACCAAAAATATATACTAACAACTACTATCATTTGAAGGATCGAAACATTCGAAGATGAAATCGAAGGGCCCCTCCTACTGAGGAAGTTCGTAAAACATGGCCCCGGCCGAGGCCTGAAGGCGGCCGAGAAGGAGCCAGGGGGATCTGTGCCGACTAAAGGCAGACAACCCCCGTCTCCTCTGAAGGACCAGCTCCATTTAAGGCTCAGCCTCGAAACCGAGCTCCGCTCTGGCAAAGGTCCGTAGGACCTCAAAGCCCAGCTCTGGGCTGGCATCCAGAGATCCCCGGGAGGTCGAAGTCCTCCTCTGCACTGGCATATGAAAAACCACGGGGATTTAAAATCCCAGCTCCCCGCTGGCACGAAGACCTACAGTCTAGCTCCGCGCTGACATGAAGGCCCTAATTCCCGGGGACCTAAAGACAAGCTCCTTGCAAAAAATGAGGACATGATCCGTGTGTTCGA
The DNA here is from genome assembly GCA_027422505.1 of Craterostigma plantagineum. Lineage (NCBI taxonomy): Eukaryota > Viridiplantae > Streptophyta > Magnoliopsida > Lamiales > Linderniaceae > Craterostigma > Craterostigma plantagineum. The sequence continues at coordinate 23,323,221 of JAPQWV010000003.1, read as the reverse complement.
GATCTCCATGCTGAGCTCCTCGCCAGCATGTGAAGTTCGTTTTAAGGGATCTCCAAACCAGCTGAAACCTAGCTCCGTGCTGGTTGAAGGCAAAGAAGTCAAGCTCTGCGCTGACACATGAAGGTCCAGGGGACCTAGAAGATAGCTCCATGCTGACATCCAAACCTCCGGAGATCTGGAGCCAGGGACCTCGTCATTAACCGAGATGAAAGGAGCTCCATATCTCCGTTACTTTCAAATTCTAGGCCTCCACAAGGAGCCCGGATACTAAGCGAGCTGGCGCTATAACCACGCATTTAAGCGAGCGGGCGCCATAACCACGCACTTAAGCGAGCGGACGCTATAACCACGCATGTAAGCGAGCGGGCGCTATAACCACGTATTTAAGCGGGTTGGCGCTATAACCACGCACTTAAGCGAGCGGGCGCTATAACCACGCGTTCAAGCGAAGCTGGCGCTATAACCAGGGTAAACTAATTATATCCCTAAGAAAAATACCGCCTTGTCGGAATATATATAGTTTATGATATAATGAACAGTGCACTTGTGAAAATACTCGATACCAAAGGTCGACGGACCTGCGGCGTACAAAGACATCAAAGACTGATAGTCTGCGACGTGAGATGGTGCCAAAGACCGACGGGTCGGCGGTGTACCTGACATCAAAGGCCGCAGGTCTGCAACGTGAAAGATGCCCATGAGGGCGTACAAGATGCCGCTGCTGACGGGCTGCGGTGTACAGGACAAAGGCTCTCAGTAGGACTGCGACGTGAATGGTACCTAAAAAGCGAAGCTGGCGCTATAACCAGGGTAAATCGATGAGGGGATCCCCTGAGTTATAATTTTGTAGACCTAAGTGTCTACCCAGATACTGAACTCGCTAGGGACAAAGAGAGCCTAGCGCAAACTGACACCCGAGGACGATGAGACGGTCATTGCAACCAAGGGCGTGAATTCATACTTGGCTTACGAATTGAATAAGCGAGCTGGCGCTATAACCATGCCACAACAATGATGTTCCCAGAAACATCCCTCAGATCCCGCAAAGACGAAAGAAAAATAATAAAGGAGAAAGGGAACTCCGATGTAATATGCGAACATGGGGAGTTAAGCTCCCCACACCATTATGCCTCGAAAGAAAGACATGACAAAGTATTTTTTACAGGCTATCACCATGATGAAAAAGAGGAGAGCTCTATATAAATAGGATGTCCCAAGGAGCTAGAAGCAACGTGCGGCAGAACCTGGGATCTCCTTCGAAGTGCAAAAGGAGCTCCGCCATCAGGTCACGTCAGGTCCCTTCCAGATTCCAAGGACGATGGATGCAACGGCGACGATAAAGCCTAAGGAAAAACGAGCTCCAACAGAGACACATAAACATAGGGGAGTTAAGCTCCCCTAAAACATTGCAGGTCCTAAAATATCCGGAAAGGCCTTCCACTAAGCTCCCCTAAAACATTGCGCGAAATCGACATCCCACCCTTCCTTCTCCTCAGCGAAGGAGCTCCAGAGATCCCCTTCGCGCTATTTCATAAGAGCTGCATTTTTATCTTTCTTTCTCCAGGGAGCACCGCAGTTCCCTCTCACACTAATCTGTTGACTTTGGCTGATTAGCTATCTCCAGGTCCCGGGTTGACGACTTGGCAGACGGTCCTGCAGCTACATAGCCCACCACCTAGGAGATGGCCCTCTGAACGTCTAGGAGCACCCAACGATCTAACAAGCTCATCTTTTCACCTCTGTTCAGATAGTCCACAGAAGTAGGGAGCTCAGCCATTGAGGTCCCCATAGGTCCCATAAGAGGCTCAGCATATTCACCCCAAGGGGAAGAAGGACGTAACTTCCTTTTATGTTTTTCTTTCTGACCATTTGATGAAGTTTTTCTCTTGTTAACACCAGAAAGGGGCTGTGATGATGGGAGGTTCTTGAGTTCCCCTAATAAGAGAAGGAACCGCAGGGACGTCCGTCATCCCTGCAGAAGGAGGACATCCCTTGCCACTGGGACCCTGGGGAGCAAGGGAGCTATAGAGAACGTGCTGGCTTGGGAGTCGGAGGAACTAATGAGCTATTCCCTTCTCCAGATCGCTCAAGGTAGCCTACCATGAGGATGTCATACCTGCGATAGGAAACCAAGACACATGATCGAAAAGCACTAGCTCCAAGGCAAAAAAGAAAAGAAGAAGAAAGGGAAACACACATTTCCAAAGACACGATAAAGGATTTTTGGTAAGGGATGTATGACTTACGATCCTATATTTTATGGCCTGCCTTACAGTTTTGATGCGGAATAATAATTAGGCACGCCAAAAAGATATTAGGAAAATAATTAGTTTACGATAATTAAGGGAACTTAGTAAAAAATACGAGTTCCCTTGAAAAATATAAAGTTAGATTGTGAAGGGAGACTTCTAGGGACCTCCGTTAGGCTGTTAGGACCTTCGACAGGCTTTAGGGAGATAACAACAAAAAATAAAGGTTTTAGGGACCTCCGATAGGCTTTGGGGAACTAACACCATATTAGGGAAGTGTTTAGGGACCTATTATGCTAAAACAGGTCCTGTCGTCCCGAGAAAGCGTCATGAGGAAGCTTCACTGGAGGCCCAGAAGCCGAAAGGACACCTTGGGAAGAGTAATCGGTTGATCACCACGTGGCTGTCAAAGAGAGGGCCGCACCACTGTCATATGGAAGCTTCCTACAGAAGCTATTGAGATCCTGACAGAAGCAGGGGACGTTTCATCTGCCTAACCTCAAAGGAGGAGCTCGAATCCTAGGCAGAAAAACACCTATAAAATGAGGACTTAACTCATTTCACAAGCCAACAAATATAGAACAAGCAGAGAACGATCCCACTCACATCAAAACACATTATAACACTTAGAAAATACTCTCTCTACACTAAATCACCATCTGTGACGTCCCCTTAGCTAATTTCTTATGTGTTCTTGAGATAAATGTGAGAGAGTGAGTTGTTTGAGTGTGTAAATCATTAAAGTATAGTGAAAGAAGGTTTTAGAGCGCCCGTGGACGTAGGATCTGCAAAGATCCGAACCACGTAATTCCTTGTGTTATTTTGTCTACGTCCCCTAACAGGTCCCAAACATGCACCAACGTCCCAAACAAGTCCCCAACACGTCCCAAATACGTCCCTTTCAGTTTCCTTACAAACAAGCACCTTACGCATGTCTTAAACTATGCGATAATCGCTTCTCCGGCTATATAAATTTTCCCCACACATATAAATCTTGTTGATTGGGATAGCCCCACATCAAGTTTTTACTCTAATTCACTTTTTTGTCCCAAAAAACAAATTAGAATAGGTGAGTGGTTGATACGGACCAAAATAGATGGGCCATAAAATAGAAAGATAAGAAAAGGCCCAATAGGCCCATTAGAAAATATTTATACTTAGTAAATAATGATAAATAATAGAGATAGGGACCTCCGAAAGGCTTTAGGGACCTCCAAGACGCTTTGGGGAGCTAACAACAGGAAATAAGGGTTTTTAGGGACCTTCGGGGACCTCCGATAGGTAGGTAACGACTCCCAAGAAGAAGAAGGCTTCTTCAATACGCTACAAGGGGACTCTATAAAGCTGCAGGACGTGACTGATGGCTGTGACTGCTGCAAAAAGGACCTCTGACAGGACTGCAAAAGCTACACGTTGTCCCAGAAGGTCAAGTCGCCAGGGAGCTCGGGTTAAACCTTCAGGCAATATCCAGGAGCTAGGGACGTACCTTCAGGCAATATCCAAGAGCCTTCTATATAAAGGGGACTTCACCATTTTCACGAGGCCATGATCATTCCAACACATTATAACACTTAGAAAATTCTCTCTCTACACCAAACACAGCCTTTTTGACGTCCCCTTAGCTATTTTGTTAAGTGTTCTAGAGATGAATGTGAGAGAGCGAGTAGTTTGAGTGTGTAAATCTTCAAAGTATAGTGAAAGAGAGTTCTCGAGCGCCCGTGGACGTAGAATCCGCAAGGATTCGAACCACGTATATCATGTGTCATTTTATTTACGTCCCCTATACGTCTCAAACAGGTCCCCTGCATCTCAAACACGTCCAAATACGTTTCAAGCAGGTCCCCCACATTCCAAACACGTCCAAACAGGTCCCCGATGTACCAAATATGCCCCCATCACGTCCCCAACACGTCTCAAATACGTCCCGACAGGTCCCTAATGCCCCAAACAGATCCCCCAATGTCCTAAATACATCCCAAACATGTCCCTTTCAATTCCTTTACAAATAAGCACCTTATGCACGTCCCCAAACTTTGTAATATCGCTTCCCCGGCTATATAAATTCCTTTTCCCACACTTATAAATTTCGTTGATTGGGTTAGCCCCATATCAACAACCTTCTTGAAATTGAAATATAAAATTAAAATAATGTACGTTCCATTTGCGTGTCAATACGTCTTTGGTGAGATACTTGAAACTCATACAACACTTTAGAGAGATGTCGTGCCTTGGGCTCTCAATTGTTCAATAAATAAGATTATATCTACTATATATTTATATAGATATATTATATATATGTTATCCCTTAGATTTAATGCCGATTTGTTTCGTCCGAATTTGAAACAAATGGGACCGATACGAACGACAATTAAAGTTAATTCATGAATGGTCACTTCTAATTAAAATAATTTTAGACGTAAGACTTTTGTCACCACAATAATCTTTGATTTTTATTTCGAGAAATGGTCACATTATGCTAATTGTTTATTCTTATACGCAAAATACTGACTGATGATTACCCCCTCAAGCAATAAAAAAAAATGAGGATGAGGATGATGATTTTAAATAATAACAATAGTGTTTAATAGTAATATTGTGTTGCATAATAGGGGCACTTCATTTAATTGAATTGGGCTAAAATGTAAATGGATCAAACATTGGAAAATTGACAAAACCTAAACAACTTGAAATAACATTTTTCATCAAGATTTTGATGCAAAGCTTTGCAGTTTTAAGAAAGTTTTTATGTCTCGATAAAATGATGCAATGCATAGGAGAACAATTTTATGATTTGTCTTAATTTTAATTTATTTTTTGGGTAAATTGCTTATGACGAAGTCTTGGTTCGCACGAGAACAATATATAGGTCGTTAATTGTATGTTTCGCATCTCCAACCCGCTGCAAAAAAATAAATGTCGAAGATATGAAAAAGATTTTGTCTTTCATGCCCAAAATAAGTGGTGCACTTACCAACAATAGAAGATATGAAGATCATATCGGATATTGTCTTACATGCCCAAAATATTAGATTGCATTTACCAAAGATGGAAGATGTGAAGATCAAGGGTAAATAATAGAGAGAAGATTCGAACTAAATATTTACTATATTAGGGAGATCTTCGAGGAGATAATCTTAGGAGATTCTCTAGAGATCTTCTACCAATTCAAGAGGGAGTCAATGCCTATAAATAAAAGGAGATTCCGAGCTGCAAATAAGAGCTTTGCATGAGAAACTTTGGCGAGCGTTTACGGAATAACTTATGAGCGACAACGGGCGACACACGAGAGACCCTGAGCGAACGAGATCTGAAAAGAACGAGAGAGCGTTCATCTGTTTTAGCCTAGTATTTTCAGTTTGCAGAAGTCTTAGGACTTTGTAGTTCGGTAGGATTGTAATATTCGTTTTTCTAGGATTCTTTTTGTAATCAATTTTTAATAGTGGAGTTTTACCATGGGGCTCGCAGCAAGTTTGCTGCACAATTTAGATCTCGTGTGTCAATCATTTTTCATTACTAAGTTCCTTGTAACTTCCGTTGGGCGAAACTATGGGAGGTTCAATTCCGCTGTGCGTTTGTGTTGGGTTCAGTGTTACCTCAACATTAGAGTCAACATTTAGGTTACCAGTTTACAACTTAGTACACATCCATATCGTGACCACTTCAAAGTTAATTATACACAATAATACAGTTAGTGATTTACGCAAATCCTAAACTCTATTTTCTACATAATTATTACTCCAACCCATTACCTCTATTTTTGTACACTAAAATCAAAATTATATTTGTTACTATCATAATTGACTTATTAAAATTTATATTTAATGATTAATTGACATATTAAACTTTATATTTAATGATAAATGCAACTTGCAATTATGGTTTCCATCATATATTCTATGGATGACTATTGGAAACAAATAGAACACAAAAGTATGTGAACCATAAAAGTAAGCCATTGCATTATGAGGTTACCTTGCGAAAGAATAGTTAAGGAGATCCTTATTCCCTTGTCGCGAGCATCAACGGGGTAAGGTAAGATCTCCTTACCATAATTGACTAAGAGTTGGCTAACTTCTCTGAAAAGAATTACACCATTCGGAGAATACATGTCAAACTCTAATCGGCAATATTTGTTTAATACCAACTCGGCAATGAATTTCAGCAATGGGCATATCACCTAGCAAGATCAACAAGGTAAAAAATCCATATGGAAAAGGAATGACATTATAATATGGGGGGATTCGAAGCCATAATGTCAATATGACTAAATGATTGATTACAGTATCAATAGCCATTTAACTGAAACCTCTGGGACGTGAGTCCAACGTGAGATTCCCTTCGTCAGAAGTGGCCACCATACAACACTGATATGGTCAAAGAACAGCCAATAGATTCGTTGGCTGCAAATTCATGAAAGAAAGTAAGTGTAAGCCGCATGGTTAAACCTCTAGTAAATTCAGCTCGAATGAAAGAATGCACTTGCACGTGCCCGTTGCTATTCCTCTTAGAGCTATCATCAATTCGATGAAAGTACGTTGCACATGATGAGCTCGACGCAAGTCGTTGAAATCTGATACCAAGTCCATAACCCAACTAATTAACATCTATGACAAAATAAAAATTGAAGTGAGGCAAATTGAGAGAAATAGCAATGACAAAAAGGAATTCTACTGGTATTAGTTGTAACACACATTGAAATTCCAACATACACACTTCAAGAAGATATTTATATGGTTTTTTATCAGGAATGGATTTACGACAACTAGGGTAGCGAGCGAACGGCACCTGACGTAAGGAAACCATCAAATCCTTAAAAAAGTCTGAATTACCCTCGATGGAAGCTATCCATCCAAATACGCGATATAATTTTGCTGCTATTCGAGAGTGTCCAGTTCTTTCCTGAAATTTAGATAGCAGCGTCTGCATTTGTCATAATTAAAAGAGAAATTAAAAGCCTTCGAAATAAATCAATGTTAATAACAGTTAGTGATGATGCCTTACAATGTGTGCTGTGGAATAGTGACGTGGACACAGAGCAAGTAGGGAACTAGATTGATAGTCACGTATCTGCATGAAAGAAAAAAGATATAGTGGAACTCAGAGATGCAGAAAACGAACATTATGTTATTGGTAAGTCAAAGCGAATATAAAGAGTACACAAATCCGGAAGCCACGTCGAAGAACACATTCAAAGTTTGGTCAATAACTTTTCATCACACTGCATGAAACTACTGACGAGAGGGGGGGGGGGAGAGAGAGAGAGAGAGAGAGAGGGCTGCAATCAAGGTGAAAAGAAATATTACCTCTGCATAGCACTGGAGGTTGTACTGTCAATTTGGCGGGGGCCCTCCTACTAACTTTTTTTTCTATTTTTTATTTTAATTTTAAAATTTTAATTAGTAATAATTTTTATTTAATTATGGTATTTATTAATAAATTATGAATAAATATGATTATTAATAAAATGAATAAATATGATATTAATGATACATAATTAATGACATTAATTATATTATCTAATTAATTTAGTTTTATTTTCTATATTTAGTACTACATCCATCCCACTTATTTCTTCCCATCTTTCTATTTCGGGCGTCCCACATAATTCTTCCCATTTCTATTTTTGGTAAAAAATTATTTCACTAATTAAACTAATTACACCATTAATAGTCTTCTTGATTTGCGTGTCTACTAATAACTTTTCTCTCTCTATACCTCAAATGTGTACTATAATATTAAAATATGTCATTTCTTAATCTCCGTGACCGCTAATCTTTGGGAAGAAATAGCCGAGACGGAGGAAGTATTTATTTTCAATATGATATATATTTACAATAATGGCGGGCCAGCCCGTGGGCTAGCCCGCCCCGCCCCGCCAAGCCCGCGGCCGGTGCAGGCTGGCCTGAAAAAGCTCAGCCCAACCCGCCAATTTAGCGGGGCGGGGCGGGCCGGTCCGCTAGCCACGGGCCACTTTGACACCTCTAACTGGAGGTTTTAATAAGTTTTCCCACAAGCACATCTAATAACGCCAAATTATTTTGGAGTCCAAGAAAACGAAACACATGTTCTTGCAATAAAGAGATACCTCGAACGCTTTCAAATGGAGGGAGAAGATAAAAATCCATATGTATTATCTACCTGTTTGGTTTCATGAGCTCGACACACAAGTAAGATGTACGAAAACTTTCCGAAAAAAACAAGAAGAGCTCCGTCGAGCCTTTGCCTGCTTAATTTATCATATCTCTGCAAGAACACGGTTAGGAAAACCATGCATGACTATAATGAAAAAAGTGGTTACAAATTAGTTCGAGGGCAAACCAACCTAAAGAAAAAGGTACAATTATCCAGATATCAAGAATTAACTAATTCATCGGTATATTGAGACGACAACTATATAGATGCATCCCTAATTTTACATGCTAATGTTAGACGCTGTACAAGTCCATAGTCTATTTATCTAAATTCCTACGGGTATATATTGTAGTTTCATTTAGGGGGAAAGGTTTTTCGTAGTAACTACTTCAATAGTCAAACGGATAACACCAGCTAGATGGTCACGCACATCAAGCATGTTCTACTGAGTGTGGCACATTTTCCTAATATTGTTTATCATGAACGCGTGTTTTGCCATTCATTTTCATCAAAACAAATGACTTCGATCCTTTCAGACCATTTAGGCGGTAATCGGCCGTGTATCACATTTATAAGACATAAAGGCCACTATCATGTTACTTCTACATGAGCTAAATCAATTTCACCACATTTAAGAACGACTTCATTTCTAGTCAAGATCTATGCTGGTTTACTTGGGTATGATGCCCCTTATCAATAACTTCGATGAGTATCAGCATACGCGATGCAAGGTCTCTATCAGCCGGATGTAATTGGTCAATACTATCGCAAGTGAACAATAGTGTAAAAAGTAAGCGAAAAAACACTTTGTCCTCATTCCAGTGCAAGAGTGGTGGCTAAGCAGTAAAAATATTATATTGTGTGTAGAAATCAAAACTGATCTAAGGTACCTCTTAGGTTTATATTGATTTGCTTCCAGAATTGCAGCACTAATATCGACAATCCATGCAACCTTGTTTTCGATGGCAGTAAGTACACTGTCATCGACAGTTTGATACAGACATGCTATCAAATAATAAAGAGAAATATTATTAACATAAGTGCAAATTTTGCGAATTCGCACCCCATGCTGTTAATATGTCATACAATAACAGAATGCAATATTACCATGTATACGTTCAAAACGGGATCCATTATGGTGGAAGCTAGCAAATCACTCTTTCTAGCATTAAATTTATAAAGAATACTAAACCCGCGCAATCGATCTTGTAGGTTGACACTGTCAAGTAACTTCATATATGCATCATCGGGTTGGTCGGCCTGCGAATTAAAAAAGACAAACTAGATGAGAATATATCTGAAAATTTATACTTCATATTATGAATAAGCTAATTTAAAAATTAGACCTGAAGTGAATTAAGCATTGCACTGATGAAGCCTCCAGCAATTCTAGGCACATAGTTGTAAACACAACTTGGTGTGCCATCCATCAATTGATGTAACACGAGACCACCCCAGACCATAGTTCAAGAAGGTCGTCCATGCTGTCAATGACCACCCCAGACCATAGTCCAAGAACCGCAATCGGCCACTGTGCCCGAACCGGCTCGCTACCCACCACTAATTCTACTAGCCTAAATTTGACAGTTCATTGCACCATTAGCTCCTTAACTTATTCGACCATACCATGCTACCCAGTAGGGTTGTACACAAACACCAGACAGATTTATCAAATTGACCGGCGGTTTAATTTTAAATTAAACAAAGATATTTTTATGGAATATTGACGAACCTTCTCGTAAGTCAAAACGTCATCAGACAGAATTGCCAGCATCAACTTAAAGGCGATGCCAAGTGCATTTGGAAGTGCTTTATCTCCATAAAATTCTCAAATGCCAAAGTTGACATAATTGCCGGATAGAGCTTCCATCGAATAGGAAATGATGCAAAATACCATTAAAAAGACGACGGATTAGATAGCAATGGGTAATCTTAGGTTATTAATTAGTGATGCATTAAAACGCGACTTGCAATTTATGGTTCCCACTATACATTCTATGGATGACTATTGGAAACAAATAGGACACAAAAGTATGTGAACCATAAAAGTAAGCCATTGCATTATGAGGTGCATTTACCTCGCGAAAGAATAGCTAAGGAGATCCGTATTCCCTTGTTGCAAGCATCAACGGGGTAAGGTAAGATCTCCTTACCATAATTGACTAAGAGTTGGCTAACTTCTCTGAAAAGAACTACACCATTCAGAGAACACATGTCAAATCTCATCGACAAGATTTGTTTAGTACCAACTCGGCAATGAATTTCAGCAATGGGCATATCACTTAGCAAGCTCAGCAAGAAGGTCAAAAATCCGTATGGAAAAGGAATTACATTCTTATAATATGGCGGGATTCAAAGCCATAATGTCAATATGATTAAATAATTGATTATGGTATCAATAGCCATTTAACTGAAACCTCTGGGATGTGAGCCCAACGTGAGATTCCTTCGTCAGAAGTGGCCACCATACAACACCGATCTGGTCAAAGAACAACCCATAGTTCGTTGGCTGCAAATTCATGAAAGAAAGTAAGTGTAAACCGTATGGTTAAACTTCTATGTAAATTTGGCTCAAATGAAAGAACGCACTTACATGTGCTCGTTGCTATTCCTCTTAGAGCTATCATCAATTCGATAAAAGTACGTTGTGCCTGATGAGGTCGACGCAAGTCGTTGAAATCTGGTACCAAATCCATAAATACCTATATATGGCGCCCAACTCATTAATATTAATTAACATCTATGACAAAAGGAAAATTGAAGTGAGGCAAATTGAGAGAAATAGCAATGACAAAAATGAATTTTACTGGCTATTACACACATGGAAATTCCAACAGACACTTCAAGAAGATATTCGTATGGTTTTTCTCAGGAATGAATTTACGAAAACTACGGAAGCGAGCGAAGGGCACCTAACGCAAGGGAACCATCAAATCCTTAAAAAGGTCTGCATTACCCTCGATGGAAGGTAATTGTCTTGCGTCGCACTGTCTCATCACTTCCTACGACCACCTTACTGCTTTCTCCGAAATCCGCCATGACAACAAAACGATCATAGAGAACCTTGCTAGTAATGGTCCATGTAAAGATTTAATATTGTGCTAGCTCTATACCACATTTTGTTGTGTACCACTTATGTTTGATAATTGTGAAATTCGCTACCCAAATTTTTTCTAATTCTTCTTTTTTTTTAACATAGTGACGAAGAAAAGGGTATAAACGAAAAAAAAAAGCTTCTCGTGTGTGTTTTTGTTTTTTTTTTTTTATTCTTTTTTCCAAAATGTGTGTTTTCCTGAAGAAAAAGTTATCATAAAAAGCTTAAATGGCAAACAAATACATTCAAGTCAAACATGTTGTCTTGGACTTTGACATTATATTGTATCGATTTGCGTGACTTATTCTTCTATTTTTCTTTCGATTCTCATTTAGCGTACTTTTCATCGCCATTACTACAAATGAAAACCTCATTTTTCAGGTCACACATCGATATCAAAGGAAGAAAAATAAGAAGAAAAGTTTATGTAACAACAATACTCATCAATATATATATATATATACAACAAATACACATCGATTTGCGTGACTTATTCTTCAATTTCTTGACCACGCAGCTTCTCGAACATTGAATAATTAGCAGAGAATGTGAAATATTGTATTTTAATAAATCTCGATCGTATAATTTAAAATTTCTGTTCAATAGGAGATCACTTCACCGATACGTGGATGTATTCAATTATAAGTAATTCAATAAATTTTGAACGGAAGTGGTCAAATAATCTCAGGGCTATATGTATTGCATTTGGTAGGCATAAAAAATACTTAATAATCGTTATATATATTTTTTTATATGTTTGTGACATATTGTTGAGGAAAATAAAAAGAATTACTGCATCCGTTTTCGGGTAGTGAAGAGAAAAAAATCGCAATACTCAAATAAGATAACTATGAGCAAATAATATCATCATGCATGCATATGTACTCCAATATATTTAATGTCAATTTGAATTTTCAGACATCCATGAATTTGTCTTCATCATAAATGAAAACGACACAAAGACCAGAGACCGCTTCGCAATTTTTCCACTTAAACACAAAACTACGAAAAAATCTTAACATATATGAATATATATGTATCTATATTCAAAGCGACAAGTCAATGCTCATGACTTGACCCAATAATAAAAATCAATATTACTCCTTCAAACAAACCCTCTCTTACAACGTCCCTTTCAATATATATACGCAGCTCTCTCTAGATAGAATTCCTCCTTTATAAGGAGAAATCAACTACATACTTAACCCTTATTCAGACATCATGAACCATATGTAAAACAAAAGAAAAGCAGAAAGAAGAAAGAAGCTATGAGCAGATCAAATATAATCACTTCTGTCGTCGTAGAAAGTAAGAGAGATGATAACGAAGACGATGTTCCATTACCAGGTTTTAGGTTTCACCCAACCGACGAAGAGCTTGTAGGGTTTTACCTTCGAAGAAAAGTCGAGAAAAAACCCATCAAATTCGACCTAATCAAGCAAGCCGATATCTACAAATACGATCCCTGGGATCTCCCAAGTATGATATATATCTTTCTTTTTCAGTTAAAGTTTGTTTCTTTCTCAAAGATTTTCCTTCCGATTCGAGCTTATTTGACCATGATGTGTATTGGTATTTATTCTTACTCTTTCTTTTTTTCATTACATGTAGCAGAATCAAGCAATAATGGGGACAAAGAGTGGTACTTTTTTTGCCAGAGAGGAAGAAAGTATAAGAACAGCATAAGGCCTAATAGAGTGACTGGCTCGGGATTTTGGAAGGCGACTGGGATTGATAAGCCCATATATTCTTCTTCGAGCGTAAATTCGCATGTAATAATAGGGTTGAAAAAGTCGCTCGTTTATTACCGTGGAAGCGCTGGCAAGGGAGAGAAGACCGAGTGGATGATGCACGAATTCAGACTACCTTCGTCTACTTCGTTGGCTAATTATTCTCATGATAAGAGTGCCGTCGATCATCACGAAGCTGTAAGAGTTTTGAAATTTTGATTTTATTGCATGATTGATCTTAATTAGTTATTCCACGGCCCTTTTTCAGTCAATTTGGATTCTTGAATATACATATTGTTGGCAACATTGCTTGTTTTGCATTGAATATGACCACTTCACAATCCCAATACAAACCCTAGTTTACATACTCAAATAGAGAGCATAGTTTTTTTTTGCATAATTATTTCTTTAGTTCCTATACGTTAGGCGGGGCGTCATTTTTAGGACCCGAAGTTTAATAAATGGGAAGCAATTTGAGGACAATTAACGTCATAAGTCTAATTTAACCCCGTAATCAGAGCAGAGATCAACTTTGTAGGTTTCTACGTTAATCGTCCTCAATTTGCTTCTTTTCTTGAATTTAACGTAAGTAGATCTCATTGGGATGCAAAAGCTACATAAACCATCAAGAATTGATTATAAAATTCTAAGTAGTTTCTCATATCAATTTAACCTACCGATTTCCGCGAGTTGATCATTGATCGTACTTTCGACTCTAATTTTTCGCTAATACAGGAAGTTTGGACGCTTTGTCGAATACTAAAGCGCGATTCTTCTTGCAACAAAAGGCACCCCGACTGGCGGGAATTCACCTCAGCAAAAAAGAAGCTGACATCATCAAACTCGAACGTTTTTTCGATCAACAATGCAAACCCTACTGCGATGATCGAAAATGTGCGCTCAGAATCATATTGCAGCATGGACGACGACTCTCCTAACAGCAACAACAACTGCGATAATAACAGTGGTGGACAAAGCAGCAGCGGTTATAACATTAGTTTCAGAAACGACATGCCGTTATCGTCCTCTTACATGATGATGATCAATGGACAGCAGCACTCCGAGACAACGAAACCCTATTATTTTGGAAATACTCCAAACGTTTCTGCGTCGCATTTGAGAAGCACTTCGCCCTCGCCCGAAGTAGCAGCTGCAAGTTTATTTCCTGGGCCGGCGTGTAATAATGATAACTACGTGAACGAATTGCTGATGCGTGCGGATTGGGATGAACTGAGGAACATTCTTGATTGTGCTGCGTCTTCTTCTTATGCTAATTACAATCCATTCTCCTTGTAATGAATGAAAAACGATGAATATGTTTTAGTATTGTATGTAATAACGTATATGTACTTTGCTAGGGTTTTGTATATATATATAAATAACAGATATAACAGATATATTGACGATGTCTATTTTGTTTCAAGAATAGATTCCCCCCCCCCCCCCCCCCCCCCCGCCCCCCCCCCCCGGTCTCTTATTGCTATCGATCTTAGAATGTCTAGAGATACATATAAATATGGTTCTCTTTGAGGATTTAATTTGAGTTTTGACATTCTATGTATTTATTTTTAACTCAAAAGTGTTGCTAATTTTGCGCCTATATCAAATATCGAGTGGGCTCGCCGCTCGAGGATGAAATGTCCCTTTCAATATGGGCTGCTTTTCTTTTTCTTTGTATTTTTCGCAAGATAATCCATTACCCATCGATCGACATATTGACAAGTCTTCTCTCAGCCGATTTTATTTTTATAGGTGAATCTATAGAAAATACCCAATTAAATAAAATTTTTACACATAGGTACCCATGTCAGAAAATTTTACAGATAGGTACCTAATTTAATTTTTACCAGTTTCTTTAGTCATGTCGTACCTTCCTGTGTGTATCTTGCGTACCATAACACGTTGATAGGGTACCTAAATATAGCATACGTCGTACCTAAGGCATACCTGTGTTACATAGAGCGTACCTAAATATAGCATACGCGTACCATTTTCTGTTATATAGCATACCTAAATGTGTTGATATAGGGTACCCAAATGTGTTGTATGGTGTATTTTCGGGGATCGAGTACCTATGTGCAAAAAATTTATTCTGTTAGGTACCAATATATAAAAAATCCTGACATGGTACTAAATTATAAGTTTTTTTTTAAGTAGCTACTTATATGTAAAGATCCCAATAATAAACTATTTTCTGGAAAATTGAAAAAGGAATCTCTCCCAAAAGATCGCACGTCTCTCATCTCAACTCATCTCATGTAGCTAACAACGTTCGTTTGCATCTGCTTCAATCTGTTTCTGAATCGTCTTTCAATCGCAGACCTACTCGTCAACAATCTTGTTTGGAATTTCTGAAGCATGCATTTGGGGTTCCAGGTTCGTCTCTACTCTTCGTTTCCGTGTTGCTAATTTGATCGTTGTTGCTGAAATCTTTATCACATCCAAGCTCTGTATACGGTGAGCTTGGCCGTGGATTTTACTGCTTGAATGTTGAATTTGAAGGATGTAGTTGGAGATAGTTAGGTTAGGGTAGGGCTCCACACTTCAAAATCAGCTGAAAATTCGTTGTTATCTACACGTTTAAGTCGCTGTGCATAAGTTCCATCTTTATCGTACACAGTTTTCCCTCTTCGATTCTGCATAGAAAGGTCCTTTTTTATGCTTGTGATGCATATTGGATTACCTAATTGAGCTGGGTTTCTGTTCCCATCTTGGGCGTGCGATTTCGCAACTTGCTTGTATGCTTCTTGTGAAAAATTAGAAGGATGAGTAACTAGTGAAATTAAACAAATCATGGTTTGCTCGGAGCTGTAGGTAGTCTTTTCTAATGTCAATTTGCTGATCAGATGGAAAATTGTCGCCGGATAATCTGCTTTTTGGTGCTCGTGTCCCTCGTTCATGCGAGCAAAGCTAGTCCTGGTGATGCTAACCCATTCTACAGGTCATATTTTTGCTATCACTAAATGAATAATTCTTCACGATATATCAGTTTTTTCTTTATATATTTGAATCGCGAAGGGAGGGACGTAGTAATAGAGGCTTAAGCCTTTAACAGTTTTGGGAAAGAGGTAGTTTTGTGCTTAATGTTGTTAGATTTTCAGCGTAATCTTGCCAAAATTTCTACACCCTATTCTTTCAAAAGTAGTTGTTGTTGGGAAGGCAGCGTTGACGAATCTAACTTTACCTTTCAAAAATCACATTTTGCGATGATGAACGTAGCAATACTGCCCTATCTCCTATTTCATCAGTCCCCTTCTTAATTTTCTGAACATAAACTCGAGTAAAAAGGTAGTGGTAATGAAACTCGGGAACTCTCATGCAGAAGCAGAAAAGCATACTTGGATAAGCATTCCTCGGGCTAACTTTTTTTGCTTACCCGATATTTTAGGGATTGTGTCTCGCAATGTGAAAAATCCGGCAGGGTCGAAGAGAGATTCGTTTCAGATTGCAAGTTCCCTTCAGATGCTCCACATGTAGATGGACCGTGGTATATGCAAGAGCTTCTTTACTTAAGGTGGAAACGATTGGTCTGCCTAAGCGATTGCCGTTACCACTGTATGCTTCACATAGAAGGAAAACGAGCAGAAGCTGGTCAAGGACCAGTCAAATACCATGGAAAATGGCCCTTTCTGCGCTTGTATGGCTTCCAGGTTTGTCATTCGTATCAACTTCCGCCCATTTGCTGATAAATTTTGAGCTAAAACATTCATAATCTGCTATTTCAATCAAGCACACACTTGACATGATATTATCAGGAGCCAGCTTCTGTGGCCTTTTCTGCCCTCAATCTCGCCATGCATTTCCACGGTTGGCTTTCGTTTTCCATCGCTCTTCACTACAAGTTGCCCCTCGACGCAAACAACAAACCGTTGTACGATTATGCAAGCCTGTGGAATTTCTATGGTCTCTTCTCCATGAACTCATGGCTGTGGAGCGCCGTCTTCCATAGCCTGTACGATTTCTTGATTCCCTTACCTATCTGCTTACTTCTGGCAAACCAAGAAACTGATAAAAAATACTTACTTTCATTGTGCAGAGACGTTGATTTGACGGAGAAGCTAGACTATTCGTCGGCCGTGGCTCTGCTGGGATACTCTCTCCTACTATCAATAATAAGAAGCTTCAACTTAAGGAACGAAGCTGCTAGGGTAATGGTCGCCGCCCCAGTGATTGCGTTCACAACGACCCACATTTTGTACCTCAGCATCTACAAAATGGACTACGGTAATTATTCCAAAATCATCCAATCGTGAAATTTACCGAGGCCATCTTTCTAAACTTTTTTCGCTCTTTCAACCATCAAGGTTGGAACATGACAGTATGCATCGTCATGGCCGTGGCTCAGCTCCTCGTATGGGCCATATGGGCCTTCGTATCGGGCCATCCGGCCCGATGGAAGCTGTGGGCCGTGGTTTTCGCGGGCGGGCTTGCAATGCTCTTGGAGGTATTCGACTTTCCTCCTTTTTACGGTTTCTTCGACGCTCATTCGCTTTGGCACGCTTGTACGGTTCCCCTCACTTATCTGTGGTGGAGCTTCATTAAGGATGATGCTGTTTACAGAACTTCCATTCTTGTGAAGAAGGTTAAGTAAGTGTGTGTGTGTGTTTTTTTCTGCAAATTTAAGAATCTAAAGTGAACGTTTTATTAGTATCCATGTATTTGGTGTTATAAATTTTTGTTTGTGGAAGTGTGGATTGCCACGTCATCATTCTTAGGGTAATCAATTTGGGCCTCTAATGAGGCATAGCTCATTGTTTTTGGTTGATTGAAAGAAAAAACATACTCCGTCCATCCAGCAAGCACGCGAATTAAGGTGGAATTATTATAATAATATATACAATGAAAATGTAAAAAAATATATAACGTCTTTTAAAAATATTTAATATTATTATATTGATTGTTTGTGATAGTTCTTTTTCTAAATAAGAAAATGTGATAAAATTATTGGAACGCACGAAATAGAAAAGTGGGATGAAATTAGCGGAGAGGCTTATATGAAAAATGTGAAAAAGTTAAAACTGACAACTGAGAGTTTTTGGACATTTCCTGGAATGTTGAACATGTACAGTTCTTTTTCTTTTTTAATTTATGTTATCATCTTTCACGCTGACACACTAACAATATTTAATTGTGGGATTTAAAGTGGGTTAATTTTCAACCGTGTTAGTCTGACAGTAAGATACTAATGCTTGATTCTAAGATACGCTGTTTGAAAATTTATATGTATGATTTTCTTTAAACACATAGAGCCATGATTTATTTGCTTGAATTAAAATTATTCCTCTCTCGAAGATTGAACATTTTCTATTCATCTTACATTATACTCCCTCTATCCCTGCAATTTTATCACATAAGTTGTGGGCACGTAAATTAAGATGGCATTATTATAATAATATAGTACAATGTGATTAGATATACATAATTTGCTTAAATTTATAATTTTTTCCTAATTATTCATACCATTTACTTTTCCCTCCAATTACATTTAAAATGGTGTTTAATTCTTTTATCCAAAAAGGAAAGTTGATAAAATTAATGGGACGCCCGGATGAAAAATGTGATAAAATTAGCGAGATGGAGGAGCACGTTATTACTATGAATTGAATGTTCATAAGTGATGGGTCCAATTTTTGACCAAAATTATGTGATGTCCTGGGCTTTTATTCAATTTTTGATAATTATAATCGTCTGGAAAAAGTACATGCATGGGATGCCTCTCCTCTATGGGAGTGGGACCAGCATTAATGTACGGACATTAAACTTATAAAACCAACTTTGAATATGTCAGAACTATGCAAACTATTATCTTATTTTGAAAATAATAAAGTGAAAAAGAAAAAGAAATAAAAGTAAATAGTTGAACGTTTCGTAAAGATGAAAAAGTTGTAATTGTATTGTAAAATGTAAACAAGTCAATGAGGGCTCTTTAAGAGTGGCCTTAAAAGACGAAATATATCTTTCCTTTATCAAATACATATAGATGATCTTAATCTGCCCTTTTATAACGTTTGTGAATTAGTGCGATACTCACACAGTATAATAAAGAAAAACGTTACATACAATACTTGCCATGATTAAAAAACTGGCCTTTGCTTTGCCTTTAATGTATGTGTATTTTTTTTTAATTTTTTGATTAACGATTGCTTTTAATGGGTAAAACCAAAGTTTTGAGACAGCTTTTTATTTTTATTTTTTCATTTGCAGGCCAATGCAAAGTGCATGCGAGTAGTATTCACATATTTTTTTCTCGTGGTCATCTAAAGTGCATCGGTTATTACATCTAATATAATACTTATACGTCATGTCCTGCTTATAAGCTAGCAAAAGCAGCATACTTTGCTGATTAAATGAGATTACCTGGCCAAAAAAAAAGATTATTACAATTTACATGCTTCTCGAGAAAAGCTGTTAAAAGGTGAAACAAACCACGTAAGTACATAAAAAGGAACATAATTTGTGAAATAGTCATAAGTTATAGTATAGAATAGAGGTGCATTATCCGAAAATAGAGGCTAATTACTTCAATTAATTAACTCTTTGATTTTTTAATAAGCCTCATTGAAAGCTAAGCCTACTAAGTTGCACTTCGTTTTGATGCAGAAGACTTTATGGGCTGTATAATGCGTATGGTTATATTGTTGATTTTATTAAATAAATAGAGAAAGATTTACGAGTTACCAATTCATTAAATGATATACATGGAAAACTAAATAACGTGTGGCTCCTATAGCATGACTTTTTCCTTGAATCATTAAAAGTCCTCGACCATTTTGGTGCCCCTCGATGCTTATATTTCTTGATAATGAAAAATAATACATCGTAATAAATAATAATAATAACAATAATAATAATATGAATAATAGCAATAATAATAGTTTGTAGACTAACCAAAGTCACGAAGACTGTACCAGCCAGCGTTTGGTGCCAAGCATGTTAATTGCTAACACACAACAAAACAAAACACACACGCAAACACACACTTCACACTTTTCAATAATTTACCGCAGAGACCAAATTGCCCTTGGAGTGGACCAAAATGTATCATATAAATACAAATTGCATGCGTACAATACAACTATCTTCATTTCTCCCAAAGTATATATCTATATCACACACCCCTCTTCTCCGATACAAGATTATCAATGGCAGTCGAAGCTCAGCATCTGAATATTTTCCATCCTCAGATTCTTGGAAATAGGTATGTGTGTGTGGGTGGTTTGAAGCTTCTTCAAGAAACGCAAGTTTTTTTCTAGTTACGAGCTTACATACCTTTTTTTCTGCTCTGATTAACACAGACAAATGATGACGACGATGACGAACGGCGTAGACTTCGGTGCGCCGTTGGTTCACGGCGTCTTTACGACCACGGCGGGCGTCGCGAGGTACGGCTCGGCCTCAAACGACGTTGTTAAGCCGCTGCAATCGGAAAGCGGGCTGACGTACGCCGCCGCCGCCGCAGTTCCTGCGGAATCGAGAAAGCGCGCGAGAGAATTCGGCTTCGACAGTTATCCGATGCCGATCGCCAACATTAGTCGTCAGAATCATCATCTCAACGACTTGATAGGTGGCGGTTCGTTTAGTTTTCTCGGCGAAGACATTACGCCTTACCTCCTTCAACAGCAGTCCGTTATCGATCGATTCACCGCCAATTACGTAAGTATGCAATAGTCAATAAAAGCTCCGTTGATTTTTCCCCTTCTTTCTCTAATTAATCCGTTGGTGATTCCGATAACTCCATATGAGGCCTAACACTTCCTCCACCGCTATTCAATCTTTCAACAGGCTGACAAAGTGAGACTAGAGATGCAGCAGAGACGAATCCAATACTCACGCAGAATCGCAGCAACCTTCGAAGCGACCATGACGAAGAAGCTCTGAAGTGGTCCCGTCGTGTAATGAATGTAAAATGACAACTGGTGATGTAAATGTTGACTGTAATGCTGAATCAACACTATACTCTACACAGAACGCACAGCGGATAAACCTTGTAACTTAGCTACGAAAAAGAAGAGAACACGAGAGATAAATTTTGTGCAGCAAGTTAAACTTGCTGCGTGCCTCATGGCGAAATTCCACTATTACGATGGATTACAAAAACAACTATCTTGCGATAGTACAAATCACGCCTAGAAAAAGAATGGAATCGAACGACCCACTAAACTAGAAAGTCCTAAGACCTTTGCAAAACTAGGCTGAAAACAATAAAAGAACTCTCGTGAGTTTTGCTCTAACTCGATGTAGGCTTAGCTCGTTATGACTCGTGTGTATCTAACGGAAAAATGAAGTCTTGTATAAATACTTCGACTTCGTAAAGACTTGCTCAACGTCCATCACGTCCTCAATGTCCACTCTGCCCAATATGGCCGTTAGACTTTTGTCTTCCTCAGTCCCAAATGACTTCGTCTTCTCTTATCCTTCAAGACACCTATTTTTAGTAAGCACTTCTCCAATTTTAGCTCCTATTAATCCACGCTGTTTGCACACGGTTTGAACCCTTCCTAACCTTATCCAAGACCTGGACAATACTAAGAAAATACCTCGTAATTAATTTAAATAAGTTTTGGGCATGAAAGATAAAACTGAAGGTTGACCAATTCCCAGCGAACAATGTCGACAGGAATGTGGACTCAACATGATTGTCAACATTGAGCTAATCAACATTAACAATCTCCCCCTTTTTATCTTTCTTCCCAAAACCTTAGCAGAACTTCGCCATAGAAAAAAAAAAACTCCCCCTGAAAGCAACATTTACTCAACCACAACTATTAAAAATGGTTAGAGTAAACAGACATAGACTAGTAGCACTACTAATCAACAGTACATGCCGATAGGAGGTCCAAGTACACAAATCTGCAAAACATAAGAAATCATACGCAGGCATAAGAAAAACAAGGTCAGGCATGCAAACAAAAACACAAGCAAAGCATGCAAAAAGAAAAGACCACACAGGTCTACAAGTTCAGGCATTTGCTTGACTCCCCCTACATCTCAGCTTCATCTCTTATCTCAGCGCTATCTCCTTCCACATTCTGGGCGTGTTCACCGTCAGCTCCATCGTCAGCTCCATCAGGCTCGGCCTCTGTCTCTGCTTTATCTCCCCCTTTTTGGGAAGAAAGCAGCTGCATCAAGATCTCTCGTTGAGCTACCAAGGCAGCAATAGACTCATCTGCACGTTGGATGGCCTTCTCCAGCTCTGATGTTGACGACGATGTGGAGGCAACATTCTCCTCAGTATTCTGCACTCCTATCCAAGGCAGATCGACTACTCGATGAACGCCAGTTAGATGGTTCGTTGTGATGGAAAATGGACACTTCAGGTGTTCAACATAATCCGTGCAGCTTGGCTCGAAGCCACTACGCACCAATACGGACCAAATGAGGGACGGAAATGGCAGTATGCCCTTGCTCTTCTTTTCAGCGTGATAAGCAATGATATTCAGGAACCACTTCCCCCAGTTGATCGGCAGATTGTTGCCCAGTGCATACAAGAGTTGAGCCATCTGCTCAGTAACCCGGCTGTCATTCGCCGTGGGCTGCCAGTTGAACACTGCAAACTTAAACAAAACTGAGTATAGGGAGGTTAGATACGTGTTAGAAAAATTCGTCTCCCACTTCGTCTTTTTGCCGGCAGTGATGAACTTCACCACTTCATCGATGTCGCTGTCTTCAAACTGTTCCACAGACGGTGTCTCCAGAAACTCATTTATCAACGTGTCCGAGAATTCATAGACTCGATTACGCAGAAAAATCTTCCCAAACTTCATTGAATTAGGCTCATTTAAACGAGGGGAGAGATTTGCGTATACCTCACGAACCACCGAGTCGCAAAAAGTCCCCAGACACCTCACAGCTTTGCCCAGATGACGCGACTCCAAAAACTGCAACACCCCGTACTTACGAAAGCTGGGAAGGTCCACCATTCGCTCCACTCGCAAGGTCCTCGACTGTAAGGCGACCCACAGCTCTTCGTTGTAGCTTGTATAGAACTTCTTCGGGTCCTCCGAGATTTCCCAATCAGAATCCGACGGCGGGTCAGCATCTATATCTTCAGGAATAGTGGAGTCTGAAGTTGAGTCAGCATCTGGTTCCACATTTGCTTCAGGAGCAGGAACAGCATCGCTACTTCTCGCCCTTTTGGAAGACTGAGCATCAGAATGTACCGGTCGTTTCCCCGCCCGTTTCTTCAGCCTAGACATCACAGTACTGAGGGGAATATCATTAGAAAATAGACTGTCAGAAGAGGGTTCTGACTCAGCCTGCGCAGTTTGTGGTTCTCCCCCTAAATCTTGAGGCGCCTCTTCTGGAATGGTTTCGTACGTCTGAGAATCGATCAACTCGTCCAGAGAGGGGCTCGGCGGCGCAGTTGGAGGCACCGGACTAGGCTTGTGCGGCGGGATGGTGCGACCCTTCTTCTTGGTTTGGTGTTTCTTCTGAGTTGAAAACAGGGCACTTAGGGGAACATCGGCCTCGTCAGGGGTAGCTGCCGCCTCAGTCGGCGTCGCGGCGGTCGGTGGGTCAGCGATTGGAGTTGGAACCCCTTGGGCTGGCCGCGATTCTTGGCGATTTGGGGGCGGCGTCGTCTCGTCGGTGGTAATGTCGCCGAACGGAATGGCTTGCAGAGGGACTGCGTCGACGACGACCTCCTCAGATGCGGACTCCACATTCTGTGCTTCATTTGAAGGTGAGTGTGCCATCGAAAATCGCAGAGGCAAAAATTGGAAATGAAGTACAGAGAAACCCTAAAATCGATCGAAGTAATGTCGAAGAGAGAGAGAAGATTTTCAACTAGGTGGAGAGAGATGATATGTGACTAGAGCAGATTTAAACTGGAGCAGATAAATATAATTCCAACGGTTACATATAAAGGAGGCAAAACTGATATATCGAAATGGGGAGAGTGGTCCAATAATAACCGTCGGATTAAAATAAGCAGTTTTTT
Organism: Craterostigma plantagineum; assembly: GCA_027422505.1. Taxonomy (NCBI): domain Eukaryota; kingdom Viridiplantae; phylum Streptophyta; class Magnoliopsida; order Lamiales; family Linderniaceae; genus Craterostigma; species Craterostigma plantagineum. The sequence goes on along the minus strand of JAPQWV010000003.1, from coordinate 23,299,077 downwards.
CAAGTAATAGACTACATAGTTCGTGCCCAAACTGCTTAAATAAAAATGGAGCCAAAAAATAATAAGTCAGACCAAGTCACTAGAGAATATTGAAGCACACCAGATTATGATTCCACCAAAGATCCCAAGTCAAAAATCATAGTAGAGATGAGCGAGACTAACCGTTTGAGCGTCGAAGATGAGCACTTGAGCAAAGCGTAACAAGCTGTTCTTTGAGAAATTCTAATGCAATTCTGAGAGATACTAAAGCTAGACACAAACAAGCTTAAAAACTAATGCATAAAACACGAAAACAAACAAATTGTAGCACGATCAGACTGACTGTTACTAATGTTGCCTCAACATTCAACTCAACATTCTAATTCCGTAATCCTAGACTTATCTGCGCAATCCTTCTCCAAACCAGTTCCCTTTATTACCCTTTCACCTTATTAATCTAACCGAAATCATGCACTGCCCTTCTACTCTAAGCCTCAAGGTTTGGCTTTTTGTCGCATAGTATACATCGTCACTGCGAATGCCGTGTACCTACGGAAACTTATTACCAAGTACCTATATCTAGCAAAGAGTTTATGAGCATGCTTAACACAACAAGGATTGGTTTTTTGTCGCAAAGAGTACATCGTCACAGCGAATGCCGTGTACCTAGGGACGTATTACCAAGAGCCTATAAAAACCAAGGGATCGGGTTCATTTAGGGACCAGTCGAGAAGGATCATGTCATTTCACAGGAAAACAGAACAGAATATTTCATCAAACATTAAAGCAGTAACAATCTAATCTGACATGTGCTATGTTGATCCAAATGTTGGACAAACATTCAGACCGACTGATGCAAACCAATGGATTTCTTCAGGTCCGAAAACCTTTCAGAATCCAATGCTTTCGTAAATATGTCAGCTAACTGATACTTAGTGTCTATATGCTCAATGCGTACAAGTTCTTTCTCAACCATATCTCTCAGAAAATGATGTCTTATATCTATATGCTTCGTGCGTGAATGCTGGATAGGGTTCTTAGATATGTTGATGGCACTAAGGTTATCACAATACATGAGGACAGAATTGCACTCTAAACCATAGTCACACAGCATGCTATTCAACCATATCAATTGCGTACAGCAACTACCAGCAGCAACGTACTCAGACTCAGCAGTAGATAAAGACACACAGTTTTGCTTCTTACTATACCATGCAACAAGGTTATTACCTAAGAAGAAACAGCCGCCACTTGTGCTCTTGCGATCATCCTCGTCACCGGCCCAGTCAGCATCGCTGTAACCTACAAGACTCATATTAGTATCTTTAGAGAACCATAACCCTAGGCTACACGAACCACTCACATATCGAAGAATACGCTTAACAGCATTTAAGTGGGAGATTTTAGGCTCAGATTGATATCTAGCACAGACACATACGCTGTACATAATGTCGGGTCGACTCGCTGAAAGATATAACAAACTGCCTATCATTGAGCGATACAATGTTGGATCAACATTCTGTCCAACATTGTCCTTACTTACCTTCTGCGTAGAACCCATAGGCGTTTTCATTACTTTGCCGTGTCCAACCCGAACTTCTTAACCGTGTTCTTCGCGTACTTCTCCTGAGACATAAAAATCCCGTCACTGCTTTGCTTAATCTGCAATCCTAAGAAAAAAGTTAGTTCCCCAATCATGCTCATTTCAAACGTCGAGTTCATGGCATGTACGAACTGATCTAACATTGATTGCGAACTAGATCCAAAAACTATGTCATCCACATAAATTTGAGCAATTAAAATGTCAGCACCAACTCTTTTCACAAAAAGTGTGCGATCGGCCTCACCTCGAGTGAATCCAAATTCAAGTAAAAAAGTAGCTAAACGTGCGTACCAAGCTCGAGGTGCTTGCTTCAATCCGTACAAAGCTTTCTGCAACTTATAAACGTGGTTAGGAAAATGAGGATCTTCGAATCCCTTAGGTTGTTCAACATAGATATCTTTATCAATAAACCCATTTAAAAAGGCACCCTTAACATCCATTTGGTGTAACGTAATGTTAAGCCAACATGCAATCGCTAATAACAACCTAATAGATTCTAGCCGAGCAACAGGAGCAAATGTCTCATCAAAATCTATCCCCTCTACTTGCGTATACCCTTGAGCTACCAAACGTGCTTTGTTCCTAACAATCCTACCAAGTTCGTCAGACTTATTCTTAAAAATCCACTTTGTACCTATGACATTAATGTCTTTCGGCCGTGGCACTAAACTCCAAACCTGGTTTTTCTCAAACTGCAAGAGTTCCTCTTGCATGGCATTAATCCAATAATTATCCTTGAGGGCTTCAAGGACATTCTTGGGTTCTATTTCAGAAACAAAACATTTAAAGCGTACCTCCGCGTATACGGTGTTCATGCATACGTTTCTTACCATCGATTTGTAGTCCTTACGCGGCTTGTCTCTGGTTTTTCTTCCTTCGTTCACGTCACCAATAATAAGATCTGAGGGATGGTCCTTCTGTATCTTTGCTGGCGGATCTCTTCGAACTTCACTGGGTCCGGCTTCTTCAGCGTTCTGTTCAGGTTCTGATGCTGAGTCAGATGCTGGCTCAACATTGTCCTCCACATTCTCCTCTGTTTCACCAACAGCTTTGACAGCGTCTGTAATAACAACTTGTGGAGCATTTCTGCTGAGGTCAGTAGCATCATCAAATACAATATTAATAGATTCTTGAACAGACTTCAAGCGCAAGTTATAGATACGATAAGCACGGCTGTTCGAAGAGTAACCAAGGAATATGCATTTGTCACTTTTGGAATCAAACTTGGTCAAATACTCACGATCATTCAACATAAAGCATACACAACCAAAGACATGAAAATACTTCACAGTCGGCTTTTTCCCATTCAACAACTCATATGACGTTTTCTTAGTACCATGTCTAAAGAATACACGATTAGAAATATGACAAGCAGTATGTAACGCTTCAGCCCAAAAACGCTTAGAAATATTCTTAGATTGCAACATAACACGAGCCATTTCTTGCAAAGTCCTATTCTTCCTCTCGGCCACCCCATTTTGTTGGGGCGTCTTAGGAGATGAAAACTCATGAATAATACCTTTCTTATCACAAAACTCAGTGAATGACTGATTATCAAATTCCCTACCATGATCTGATCTAATGCGAAAAACAGAAGCACTAAAGTTATTCCTAATCATGGCACAGAAATTCTTAAAGAACTCAAAAGACTCAGATTTTTCCCTAAGAAAAAATATCCATGCATATCTAGAATAATCATCCACGAGCACATAAGCATATTTTCTACCACCAATGCTATCTACTTCCATCGGACCCATCAAATCCATATGTATCAACTGAAAACAGTGGGCAGTATGAAAATGCTGAGCAGAATGTGGGTCAACATTATGACTGGCATGCACTTGTTTACCCTTCAAGCATGACTCACATACAACCTTACCAAACTCCTTCAGCTTTGGAATGCCTCTGATTGCTTCGTGTTTGATAAGCTGCTCCAAAGTCCGGTAATTGACGTGCCCCAGTTTGTAATGCCAAAGAATCACATCATCTTCGGCCTTGGACAGTTGGCATACGTCCTTCGAGTTGGATTTGTCGCCGACTAAGTAGCAATTATCACTTGACCTTTTCCCTGCCATCACTCGAACACAATCGCTGTTAAAAACCTCACAACATTCTTTATTAAAACGTACCTCAAGGTCATCGTCGCAGAGTTGGCTTATGCTTATCAAATTCGCCACAAGACCTTCAACATGTAGAACATTGCTTAGCCTAGGAAAGTCGGACACGTTCAATCTGCCGCGGCCTAGAATCCGTCCCTTAGCTCCCCCTCCAAACGTCACAGATCCGCTGCTTAAAGGCGTGTAATCGCTTAGAAATTCCTTGGTACCCGTCATATGTCGGGAACATCCGCTATCGAAGTACCAAGAACCTGTCACGTTAGCTCGCAAGGAGGTATATACAACGTTGCATTTATGAACAGATTTCTGTACCCAAACTTTCTTAGATGATAAAGCAGCATTTGAACTTTCAGAATTTGAAGGTGAGCCAGCCGAAATCTCTCCATCCATTCCTTCCAACACTGATTTCTCAATGTTGAGCGAAATGTTGGACGACATTTCAGCCGACATCGATTTCTTTGCAGAAATCTCCCCCTTCAACTTCCAACAAAACGGTTTGATATGACCAGTTTGCATGCAGTGATGACATTTAAATGATCTATCCTTAGACTTAACAGCAGCATGCTTAGGATTCTTCTTAACACTCGCAGTTATAATGGGATCACTCGAAGCATGCGACTTTTCTTTAACAAAGACTATCTTAGGCTCAACATGTGACACAGGTTTAGGGACTTCATTAATGGGCTCAGAATTGAAACCTAGTCCTTGCTTGTCAAAAATGCCGAGAGATAATACCTCATCGAGGGTCGATTTACCCTTATTCATCTTTGCGAATGTTTGATCCGCCTCGTCGACTCGCTTTTGTAGCTTAGCGATCTCCTGGTCCTTACGAGTCAACACAGCTTCCAATTTGTTCATTCCATCGAGTAGGCCTTCAATAATCTTTTCGCTCTTTTCATTCTCTTCAGTCAGCACTTTCACGGCGGCATTTAGTTGCGCATTTTTCGCCTTTTCTATATCCAATTGTGTGGACAGTTGCTTCATAGCTGCACAATCGTCTGTCTCTGAATCTGCATCATCAAAACTTAAGAACCCATCAAAACAGTTCGAGTCATCATAATCAAATATAATCTGTTTTTCAGATGCTGAGTCAGATGTTGTTTCAACATTCTGCTCAACATCCTTCGCAGTCTGAGAAGGAATGAATAGTCACTGATGACTGCTTGGTCTCCTTTGGGCATGATTCTTCATCTTCATCATCGGACAGATCAATCCACATCGCTTTCCCATGCTTGCGAAGAGTGTTTGCACATTCGTTGGCGAAATGACCCCATCCTTGGCATTCGTAGCACCTTACAGATTCATAGTTGATGTTTTTCTTCTTTCCATCTGGTTTGCGTTTGAAGAAAGGAGGAGCAGACGAGGAATCCGCTTTGACATTCTGCCCCCTCCTAAATGTTGGACCAGCAGTCGGGCCAACATTTTTCTCAGCATTCTTCTTCTTCTTGAGAAACTTTGCGAAGTTCTTCACCAGCATGGCTGTATCATCCTCATTGTCAGAGTCATCCTCAGTTTGAACCTTGGATGGTTGACTGACTAGGGCTAGACTTTTGCCGCGAGAGGCTCTTTGTTGTACTTCAAGATTGGTCTCGTAGTTCTTCATGATGTTCATCAACGTATTGATCTCCATCGTGGACAAATTGTGGGCTTCCTCGACCGCTGCTACCTTCACATTAAATTTAGGATTTAGCGTACGAATTGCTTTAGAAATTAATACCCTATTCGCGATTGGCTCTCCGAGACTTGCGCACTCGCTTGAAATTGTCAGAATTTTGCCGAAGTACGTGGTAACATCCTCATCGTCCTTCATTCGGAGATTTTCAAATTGGTTGAGGAGTAGCCTTAGTCGGGTCTGCTTCACACTCGCATCGCCTTCACAATACCTCTGAAGTAAATCCCACGCATCGTTTGCCGTAGTGCAGTTTTGTATAATCTTGAACATAAAGATGTCCACCGAAGAGAACATGGCATTGAGAGCTTTATCATTGAACTCGGCTGCGTTTCTCTCTTGAGGACTCCATTCAGTGATCGGCTTTTCATAGACTTCACCATCTTCGTCCGGGGCAGTTTTTGGTGTAGTATAGCCATGGAGCACGGACTCCCACGCACGCACATCAATGGATTTGATGCACTGTCGAACACGAACCTTCCAATAGGCATAGTTGGAGCCGTCTAACACAGGGACTTTGCCGATGTAATTCGAGCTTGAAACATCCATTGTAGATGATCTTCAGCGCTTAGTAACGTCAAGCGTAGGCTCTGATACCACTTTGAAGTGGTCCCGTCGTGTAATGAATGTAAAATGACAACTGGTGATGTAAATGTTGACTGTAATGCTGAATCAACACTATACTCTACACAGAACGCACAGCGGATAAACCTTGTAACTTAGCTACGAAAAAGAAGAGAACACGAGAGATAAATTTTGTGCAGCAAGTTATAAACTTGCTGCGTGCCTCATGGCGAAATTCCACTATTACGATGGATTACAAAAACAACTATCTTGCGATAGTACAAATCACGCCTAGAAAAAGAATGGAATCGAACGACCCACTAAACTAGAAAGTCCTAAGACCTTTGCAAAACTAGGCTGAAAACAATAAAAGAACTCTCGTGAGTTTTGCTCTAACTCGATGTAGGCTTAGCTCGTTATGACTCGTGTGTATCTAACGGAAAAATGAAGTCTTGTATAAATACTTCGACTTCGTAAAGACTTGCTCAACGTCCATCACGTCCTCAATGTCCACTCTGCCCAATATGGCCGTTAGACTTTTGTCTTCCTCAGTCCCAAATGACTTCGTCTTCTCTTATCCTTCAAGACACCTATTTTTAGTAAGCACTTCTCCAATTTTAGCTCCTATTAATCCACGCTGTTTGCACACGGTTTGAACCCTTCCTAACCTTATCCAAGACCTGGACAATACTAAGAAAATACCTCGTAATTAATTTAAATAAGTTTTGGGCATGAAAGATAAAACTGAAGGTTGACCAATTCCCAGCGAACAATGTCGACAGGAATGTGGACTCAACATGATTGTCAACATTGAGCTAATCAACATTAACAAGCTCAAAGCCAAAGAAGAAGAAATCGAGAGAATCGCCAAACTCAACTCCACGCTAGAAGACCGCGTCAAATCTATATCCATGGAAAATCAACTCTGGCGAGAGCTCGCTCAATCAAACGAAGCCACGGCGAACGCCTTGAGATCGAACCTCGAACAAATCCTCGAAGCTAAGGTACGCAACGATCGGCTTCAGCTACAAGGACACGAATCATTCGCCGACGACGCACAATCCTGCTGCGGCAGCAACTACGACGGCGAAGAAGAAATCGACGAACATCATCATCCGAAGAACTTCAACAGAAACAACGATCGAATCTGCAGAAGCTGTTGCGGAGAAGAATCGAGCGTATTGATCTTACCTTGCAGGCATCTGTGCTTATGCCCTTCGTGTTCATCGACTGTTCATGCTTGTCCCGTGTGCAACTCAACCAAAACCGCGAGCCTTCACGTTAACCTCTCCTCATGATGAAGAAGAAATTGCTTTTTGAGATTCGTCCCTTTTTTAGAAAAAGAAAAAGAAAAAGAAAAATGTGTTTCGAGCGGTTCGGAGCGTACAAGTCACGTGCTAATAGGAGCGTGGAGTCGTGGAACGCGCGCAAATGTCGCTGTTTGTGGTACTGTACAGAACTGCACAATGAGTACCAATGCGCACGGCAGAGAAAGAAGAGCAAAGGAGGGGAGACAAAGGCTTTTGTGTACTGTAATAGGAGAGGACAAAAAAAATATGGGGGAAGAAAAGTGGTATCTTTTGTGGGGCCCTCGCATTAGCCTTTTGCTGAGTTGCGTGAAGTACACGGATGGCTCGTGACTGATTTAAAAGTATGTTTTTAATTTTGAGGTGTGAGGCGTTGATGTGATGATACTAATTAGTGGTATTAATTTGATGTAAAGACTTCGATTTATTAATTATCTTCTTTTATGATCGAACTCCACTATTATATTTGACTTCAATTTATTATTTTTTTTGGAAGAGTTAAAGATTAAAATTCAACCAACATCCGAAGTTACAATTTTTTTGGAGACTTCAATTTATTACTATCTTCATGAGGTGGGAATTTTATGGAAGGGTTGGAAAAGGGAATTGGGAATATTAGCCCTGCTATTACCCATTACCATGGCTAGTTTTAGCTTTTATTCATTAGCGTTGAAGAATTTAAAATAGGGCAATTTTCGTTTCAGGCCCCACTTAAGTTAAGTTTCAATTAGAGTTTAGACTCCTGTCAGAAAAATCATAGTTGTAAGGATCCAATTTTTTCAGAGACACTTCATGGTTTTCCAATACCACTTCATGGGTCTGTGATAATACTCTATGGATCTGTGGTAACACTTCACGGGTCTGTGGTACCACTTCATGGGTATGTGATAACACATCATGGGTCTGTGGTAACACTTCATGGATATGTGGTAGCACATGTGTCTTTTTCCCTAAATGAAACTTAAATTGGCTACTTATTTATAAATGAAATTTACATGGGTCCTTATCTCTAATTGAAAATATAAATTGAGGTCCGAAAGTAAGTTAGCCGTTTAAAATATCTACTAGTCGGACCTTTTTTACTTCTTTTAAATCGATCAAATTGTTTTCGGTAAACGTTCACAATTAAATGCCGCTCAACGTGTAACGGTAACCGACGGCTCAAGCAATAGCATAGAAAAGTTGCGAGTGGTATTGCAAAGTCTTGTCGATTAGGCACGTTTATTTACAACGTTAGGTTTTGACTAATGGCTTTGGTGCCCACTTGTTGCATTAGTAGCAGATAATAAGGAAGTACCTATATATAATTATTATATGATAATAAATATTAAATTAATTTGATAGTGGGTAGTATTGTGAAAATTAACATGTGATAGTGCATTTTAAAGTTTTTTTATTAGAATTAACATGTGATAGTGGCATTTTTAAGGTTTTTATTATTTATTTATTCGCTCGCAGCAGCACAAGAACAGCTAATTTCTATAATAACATAACATATTTCATTTTGAAATAAAGGTAGGCGATAGATGTTTTCATTGCCTTTATGATGAAATTTGTGGTCCCCACCAGCATCACGACGAGTTGTCTCTGTATCACCGGCACAACTCATCAAGACGTTATCAATCATCCTTTTTGATTTCACAATAAAAAATTTATATTGGGTGAACTTTGATTTTAATTCTTCATTTACTTAAAAAATTCATTCGCTAAATAATTTAATTAAGCTTCATAACCTTATAAAAATGCTCAACAGTTACGTCGATTTAGTAAAGAGAACAAAAATGAAGGAAATTTTATCTCAACAAGAAACTAACTAAAGGGAACAAAGAAAATGGAATCGTTGATCTTTTTCCTCCATCATGTATTGCCGCCCCATTTGGTTGTTGGATATAATGCTTATCGACAGATCCACTCGTGATTCAGCCCCACCCCATATTAGTATTGTATGTATATATATATATATATATATATATTATTCGACATTGACAATCAAATTGTTTCCTCGATTTCATGTAAAATCTCGTTTTATCCCATAAACTATGTATATATATGTATTTATTCTCGACGGTGGTCTTTGGGTTTGTTTCGACTTGTTGGAATCTCCAACGTTTCTTGATTATATTCAATTCAATGATGTCTAATCACACGGCTTATAATGTTAGTTTCTCTTACACTACTCATATCAGTCACTAAATGAGTAATGACTAAATAATATATATACATATGACATGGTTCCAATATAAAAGATTGTTGGGATTTTATATATGGATGTTCCAATTCAAAAGAGACGAGGCGTGTATGATAGATACTCACAACCTTCTATTATGTGATAATTTTTCTTTAGAAAACGCCAAACGAAAGTGGGATCCACATCCACACAAAATCTAGGATTTTCGTGCTTTAACATTATTACATTTTACCACTTCGAAGAATGAGATACCAATGCACGATGAAGGGACCAAAACCATATCAAACCATCGATTAAAACACATACAACACAAATAAAAAAAAGTTATTGCCGAATATAATATAATGAACTGTATCTTCATCGTCGTGAAAAGTATTAGGTTGGGCCCATACAATAATCAAATATAGGTGTAAAGTAAACTATAAAACAAGACCACAAACAATAATTACTTCTGCTTTATTCGATAATTTCTAGGGCTTTGTCATAATTCCATAACGGATTTCATCTCCACTTTATTGCACTTTTAAATAAAGAATGAACACATCAACCCATTTAAGACAAAAGAACACACACCATCATTATTTCTATTATGTTTCCATGCCGACTCTTACCTAAACCAAACGAAAATGAATCATTTCTTGGTGGAAAAGGTGAAAACCAATAGTGCCAAATGCAGACAAGAAAGCACATGCATGATACCCTTTTAATTATATATTGGATATAGATCACAATATATATCCTATATTCTTAAAGAACAACCTGCTGAATGTAAGGTATTTCGATAGACGGATTCCAAGATTGCAATAATTTGAAGAATGACAACACATATAAAGTTGGGGGTAATAGTGTAGACGTGCAATAATTTAGAATATTTTCGTTCTCTAATCCTAAATTGAGAAAAATAAAACTAAATGTATATATTTAATCGTACAAGATGTTCAATCACGTTCTCTGCCCCATCTATACGGGCAAAATTGCGTGTAATTATTATTGTAAGTTATCATATACGTACCACCCACTTTAGGACCAGGGTTTTCAAGACAGGACTGGAACGCTCGGTTCCGACCGGACTGGTAACATATCTGGTTCGGTTTCGGTCCGGTTTTTATTATTAAATGAAAAAATAAAATAACGTTTCTTTAATGTATATATATACATATGGGCTGGTAATTTACAAATAATGGCTTGTGTTGTATTGGTTGAAAATTTTAATTTTAAATTTAGGGTCTTGGGTTCAAGTCCCACTTAAACCATTTTATTTAGATTAATATTTATATTGAAGAAAAGGAAAAAATGAAAATTGAACTATTACATTTTACAATTAAAGCTTTTTATTATGCATTGTATTTTTATCTATTGTTTATTCTCAATATATTAGTTTATTTTAACATCTCATTGTAATTAATTTTTTAATGCCAAACACATTTTATTTGATTAATTCATTCATAAAAAATATATATTGTATTTAAAAATACCTATTTGATTTCGATTTTATACCGGTTAAACCACTAAACTTTAAACCACTAAAATTTCTTGTCCGTTAATCCGTTTTCAAACCATGTTTAGGACATATGAAGGTGACGGAACAAATATCAATAAGGGGGTGTTTGTTTTTGGTGATCCAGCATCACGATGATACTCGCATCACCGTAATGTGGGTATCACCGTGATATGGATTAAGGTGATATATCATCACTGTGTTTGTTTTGGGTGATATTTCATTTCGCATAACAATGTGATATTGGAATATTATGTTTGATTAAACACGGTGATGTGTGGGATGATATTGCATAACCCTATGTAACGCGAATTAATATGTTTATGTTGAGATGATATTTTACGTAACAATGGTCAATATTTTAGCATCAAGTTTAAATTTTTTAAGCATTAATTATAAGGGGTCACTTCCGTTAAATCCACCTCCCCCTATTTTCTTACACATAACTTCCCATTCCATATTATTTATTAACAAACTCCCTAAATCAAAACAATCTTACACATAACTCCCCATGGACGATTTTACCCTTATATTTTTGTAGTACCAATATACGTATGTTTGTAGTACCTCATGGACGATTTTGCCCCCTCTATTAATTTCCACGCCCTCACCCCAACTTGTAGTACCAATATACGCATGTTTGTAGTACCAATATATAGATGTTCATCGTACCATCCAGTGAGCCCATAGAAGATTTTTGTAGTATCAATATACAAATGTTCGTGGTACCAAAAAACCTGTCAACACCCACGGCCCACCCTTACCCAAAATTGTAGTACCAATATACGTATGTTTGTAGTACCAATATATAGATGTTCGCCGTACCGTCCCGAGTCCATGGACGATTTTTGTAGTAACAATATATATATGTTCGTGCTACCGTATTATATGCTAGTGTGGTACCAAGATTAGGTTACTCGTAGTGCCAATATCTACGGTAACTGTCACGACAAAGACAATTCGGATGGCGTCGAAAAATTCGTTACCAAAACTTGGAGTACCAATATACGTATGTTTGTAGTACCAGTGTATCGATATTCGTGGTACCATACCGTGAGCTAGTGTGGTACCATACGTAAGTTGTGCTGAGCACATGGTACCGAAAAAGATACCACAAGTAACCCACGTATGGTACCACACTATATCACGTTATGGTACCACGAACATCTATAAATTGGTACTACAACCATACGTATATTGGTACTTCAAGTTTGGGTAAGGAATTTTCGATCATCTGAATTATTTTTGGTCCGTGACGGTTGCCATAGATATTGGTACTACAAGTAACCTACTCATGGTACCACACTAGCTTACGATACGGTACCACGAACATCTGTATATTGGTATTACAAATATATGTATATTTGTCCTACAATTTTAGGGTAGGAGTTGCGATAGTAAGCAAATGGTACGGAAAATGTACTACAAATAACCTACGTATGGTACTACATTATCTCATGGAATGGTACCACGAACATCTATACATTGGTACTACAAGAATACGTATATTGAACTACAAGTTTTGGGTAAGGGGTCCGTGGGTTTAGGGTAGGAGTTGCGATAGTTAAGCAAATGGTACGGAAAAGGTACTACAAATAACCTACGTATGGTACTACATTATCTCACGAAATTGTACCATGGTATGGTACCACGAACATCTATACATTGGTACTACAAGAATATCTATATTGGTACTACAAATTTTGGGTAGAGGGTCCGTGGGTGTTGACAGGTTTTTTGGTAATATTGTTGTTTTTATAAGGCTAAAATCGTCCATTAGGTAGCTATGTGATATAAAAGTTTGAAATGAGGAGTTTGACGATAAATGAATGGGGGGAGTTAGTTGATTAATAGTTTGGGATTAGGGAGTTATGTGTAGATTTCTCTAATTATAATCTATTATATAATTATCACTATTATTTTATATTTTTAATTATTAAAGATGTTTTTAATTTTTAAAATAGTTAGTCATATAATTTAAAATATGATTAAGGGTGTATATCATGGACAAATGTTAAAATATTAAGGAATAAATGTAAAAATATCATGGGTAATATTGTCCAAATAAAACTTCCAAATATCACCTCATCACCGTAATGTTGGATCACCTAGCTTTTTGGGGATGTCCAAAAATTGAAATATCACCGCACTTTGATCACATAGATGATCTTCATTACGGTGATGACTCATCACCTACGAAAAACAACAGTGATGGGAAGGTGATGTGAAGACAACGGTGATGTTTTGGAGGATCACCTCAAAACAAACACACCCTAAATATATATATATATATATATGTCATATTCCACTAATACAATCAATTATGAGCACATTGAATGTAATTCATCTCCATGTCATAATAGTGGTACGTCGATGTCAGAAACGTGATCTTATCAAACTAAAAACAATATCTTGAATTACAACCTCAACTTTTATTTAAATTTCTGAAAGTATATTCGACGCAACCCCCTTTTTGGGTTTTCTCAATCCAATTTGGACTATATATGACACTCCAGAACAGATTTAAATTTAGGAGCAATTTCAATTAAATCCCCTTCTCTTATTTTCTATCAATTAACTACCCATTCCATAATATTTATTAGCAAACTCCCTAAATCAAAACAATCTTACACATAACTCCACATGGACGATTTTGCCCTCTATTATTGTAGTACCAATTCACGTATGTTTGTAGTACCTCATGAATGATTTTTCCCCCTCTACTAATTTCCACACCCTTACCCAAACTTGTAGTACCAATATACGTATGTTTGTAGTACCAATATATAGATGTTCGCCGTACCATCCCGTGAGTCCATGGACGATTTTTGTAGTACCAATATACAAATGTTCGCGTACCAAAAAACCTGTCAACACCCACGGACCACCACTCCTTACCCAAAATTGTAGTACCAATATACGTATGTTTGTAGTACCAATATATAGATGTTCGCCGTACCATCCCGTGAGCCCATGGACGATTTTTGTAATACCAATATATAGATGTTCATGGTACCGTATTGTAAGCTACTGTGGTACCATTAGTAGGTTACTTGTAGTACCAATATCTATGGTAACGGTCACGTAGAAAACATAATTCAGATGGCGTCGAAAATTCCTTACCAAACTTGAAGTACCAATATATGTATGTTTGTAGTACCAGTGTATAGATGTTTGTGATACCATAATGTGAGCTAGTGTGGTACCATAAGTAGGCTGCTTGTGGTGAACACATGGTACGAAAAAAGATACCACAATTAACCTACGTATGGTACCACACCAGCTCACGGTATGGTACCACGAACATCTATATATTGGTACTACAACCCATACGTATATTGGTACTTCAAGTTTGGTAAGGAATTTTCGACGCCATCTGAATTATTTTTTCTACGTGACCGTGACCATAGATATTGGTACTACAAGTAACCTACTCATGGTACCACACTAGCTTACAATACGGTACCACGAACATCTATATATTGGTCCTACAAAAATTGTCCATGGGCTCACGGGATGGTACGGTGACTCATGGTACCACACTAGCTTACAATACGGTACCACGAACATCTGTATATTGGTACTACAAAAATCGTCCATGGGCTCACGGGATGGTACGGCGAACATCTATATATTGGTACTACAGACATACGTATATTGGTACTACAATTTTGGGTAAGGGGTGGTTCGTGGGTGTTGAAAGGTTTTTTAATAATATTGTTGTTTTTGTAAGGCTAAAATAGTCCATTAGTTAGCTATGTGATATAAAAGTTTGAAATGATGAGTTTGATGATAAATGAATGGGAAGGGGGGACTTAGTTGATGAATAGTTTGATAGTAAGGAGTTATGTGTAGATTTCTCTTAAATTTAAATTTTATTGTAGTGCTTCGGGCAACATCCAAGAACAGATTTGAATTTAGTCCGAAGTGTCTGAGTACAAACACAGATAAATTCAGACCAATCTCAGCCCATCAGTGAAGATATTAAAGCCCAATAAATAGCAAAGTTAGATGGTCTATAAAACAAACACAATCCTACCTACCATAAGGCGTAGATCCATGAATTTATACGCAGCATTACATGTTAATTAGAGTTATAGATGATTTAATAGCACCATATTTGGATTCATACTCGTTACAATCGAATGAATAGCACCATATTATACTCATTGGTAGTCGATCATCTTATCAAATATTGAGATTCATTTATTCTAAGAATTATTTGAGGTCATCAACGGTGAAGTAAAGAAGAATCTGAGGTCGAAGATGATATGAGCATAAAGGGAACTCGATTATAGCTCGAATAACATCATAACTACCAAAATCAATCGACTATTCAACAGATAATTAAAGTTTCGAGTGGTTGCACTGCTTGGGAGAATATCATAGAAGGAATGGCTTATACGAGCTAATCTAATCGATAGCAAGGATAAGATAGCAAAAACACCTTACAAAATCGAAAGTTCAATCGAACAACAGTACTCAGCATACGGCATATATCTGTCCACGTTTCAAAAAACAACTAAAAAAGCAGCTGCAAATTCGAAGAAATTGAAAGCAACATATACTTAGAACCTGAGCTTGGAGAAAAACCAACGGTTCTTACCTGTCTTAAACCTCTCCTCGAATTTCGCCTTGACGGCTTTGCAGGCGGTGACCTTCTTATCCCTCGACGCAAGCACATCTGTGGAGACAGCGTCCTTCAGATCTACGTCCAGCGTGTACCTCGTCGGCATTATGTGGTTGTAGTTCACCAGCTTGACGAACGCCTTCACCCTAGATTTCTTCGCCTGCTTCTTCGCCGAGTCCTTTCTGATGACCTTGCTGGGGTATTTAGCGACGCCGGCGACCAAACAGTGTCCGTACGCCCGATCTCTCGTTCCATCGTCGAAGTTCTTCACGATCACCGCCTTGTGGCCGGCGAATCGGCCTTGGAGGATGATCACCGCCTTGTTCGGCTTCAGAAACTTCACCATTTTCTTCGATTTGCGGCCTTCTGCTGTGTGTGCTTTCGTCGATTAGGGTTATGAAATGTGGGCGATTACGGTATTTATATGTCGCTTGGGTTAGGGTGTTTTTAATTGGGCTGGGCTTCTTTCTTAATATGTGGCCTTGGGCCATCTCAATTGTGTTTGCCGTTCGATTTTTAGGCCCAATATGTTGTTGCCACGTCAGCACATCGTACACGTGTCCATTTGTTTATGGAGTAATCAGAGGCCTTCATGCTCTATATATGCAACTGTCACAGCAGAGCTTAGCTGTATTATATTTCTTTTCTCGTCGATCGAGAAATTAAAATCCTCTTAAAAGAAAACAACTCCACTACTATACAGACGTCTCTTCAGCGAATCTCCTCACTGTTCTTTCCGTTATCATCTTTCGATTCGATTCCATTCTTTTCAAAGTGTATTGCGCGGAATTGATCAGCACAAACGGTGAAATCGCTGTGCTCTGGACTGTATATTTACTCGTTGCATGATCGAACGGAGATGGCGTCGGCGTGCGTGAACAACAGCGCGACGAGCTTCCTCGAACGGACTCCGGCGAAGAAGTACGCGTCGCTCGGGTGGCTCACTCCGAGAATCTCAGACTACGCCGGAGAGGAGAAGCCGTCGCCGATTGCTCCGTCACCTAGCAAACCTTCCGCCGAGGACGGCGTAGAAGTAACGAAGTCGCATGAAGCGGCGCGTGGAGCTGCAGATCTAGCAGCCTCCCCCACGGATTTGTTCGATTTCGAGTTCCGACTCGATGTTCCGGCCACTATGCTCCCGGCGGACGAGCTCTTCTGCGACGGGAAGCTCGTGCCGCTGCATGCATCGCGGGTTCAAACGAAGGCGGCGGCGTCAGCTATTGCTTTATCCGGCGTCGCATCGCCTCCCAAGCAGCAGAGCAACTGCGTCCGTGAAATTAATTTTTCCGACTCCGATCAGTATTTGTTCTCTCCTAAGGCGCCGAGGTGTTCTAGCCGTTGGAAGGAGCTTTTGGGACTAAAGAAACTATACAATAAAGCTCACGAAGATCACAAAACGAGGAGCTCGCCGTCGCTAACCTCCGACAACAGAACCACCGCGAGAAGCATCAGGCAGCTCCTTCACGCGAAACCTTCCTTTAGCTCGTCGATCGACTCAGCTAGCTTAAGCACTCCATTGCTGAAGGACTCTGAGCGCAACGACTTGATCTCGTTTTCCTCTCGCCTCTCGCTATCGTCTTCCACGTCGAACCACGACCACGACGATGTACCTCGGCTGTCTCTCGACTCAGATCATAAAACCGCAAGCAAGAGAACCCTCTCGAAAATCAGGGCAATCAAGCGCCGGTCAAGTCTCTCGTCGGAAAACGTGGCCGTACCGGGAAGAGTCGGCCGGAATTCGATGAGAGGAGCGCCGGAGGCAAACGTTCCGGCTCGCGGAGCCTCGGTGGACAGTCCTCGCATGAACTCGTCGGGGAAAATAGTGTTCCACGGTTTGGAGAGAAGTTCAAGTAGTCCTAGCACTTTCAGCGGAAGCCATAGGTATCATACTCACCGAGGCCGCCGGGGAATGGAGAGATCGTACTCCGCTCACGTGCGAGTCACGCCGGTGTTGAACGTCCCGGTCTGTTCTCTCCGATCAATTTCCTCCAGGAGTAGCGTCTACGGCTTGTTCTCTGCGCAAGCGCAACCGAAGAGAGATGCTAACGCCGCCTCGGTCGCCGCTGGTCATGCAAAGAACCGTACCGATCGAACCGCAGTGAGAGAGTTGTAAGTTATTTTTCCGTCACTTTCCGTGCCACACCTAACTTTCCGGCGATGTTACATGTTTTGTACAAATTTTTCTTTACGGCGTAGCTCGACTCGAAATCAACTTCCTATTACTATTACATTCTGCATTTTGGTTTATGAGAATTTGAAATTGATTCCTATGATACGATACCTTCTATCTCTATGTTTACTGGTTTTCTTATCCCTCGCTTGTGTTCGGCGTTTGATATAAACGCGCCACCAGCTGAAATGGTGTTGGGACGGAGAGAACAGACATTTTGTCGTGTAGTGATACATATAATGACACTGCACTGCTGTGCTGTACGCAATCACTGTTACATTAGTGCTCTGTCGTTTCGTTTTCTTATTATTTATTCGATGAAGTAAAATAGTTTTCAAAATTTTAATTATTCTCTTTTTCACTCTTTGCATAAAATAAAGGGGCTTTTAAGAATCAACCCCTCGTTAAGTTTCAAAATATGAATCAGCCCCTGTCAGTATAAATCTCGGTTTTAAGGACCCAATATCTTTTAAGTTTAGAGAAAAGGACCAACTACATGATCTGACCAAAATACCCCTACAAAGTTGTATAAGAAGTGGTATCCAGAATCAGTTTTCTGTTATCATCGTTACCATATTAATAAGTAAATAAAATATTCTTTTGACGATCAAAAATACTCGCAGATCTTTCGAACGATCATCGGAAACGAAACGGAATCTATCCCCGAGGGTTTATTTTGATATTCAGGTCTCGAAATGTTTGGTTTTACAGGTATATTTTTCGAACTCTTTTGGCGCAAATAATAAAAACTCGATGAAATCGAATCTCGATTCCGTCGAAATTGAAGATATTTTGTACAAATTCGAGAGACCCATAACCTAAACAAATCTCTGAAACACAGTATTGGCTCTATTGTTCGTCGCTCGTGGTTAGCCGAAATTTAAAATCGTCGTATTGTTGGCTAAACATCTGTTCCCGAAACGTGGTATGAATCGTCATGCATCTGTCACCCTGAAACAGTTAACTGGTATTTGTGAGATGGCATATGGTATATATACTGATTTAAAGGTATCTTTAAGCTGGATTTGGTACCGTATGTCAATTATCTGGTATCATTACAACAGTAAAAATTCGATCAAAACAATCGATCGTATATATTATTTCCATCTGCACGACCTGCACCAAACCAAGTTGGGTGTGTCCTAGACGGTTTATCATGTTATTCAGGTCTCGAATGTTCGATTTTTATTGGTAAATTTTCGAATTCTTTTGACACAAATAATTAAAATACAGTGAAAATCAAATCGTGATTCGGTCAAAATTGAAGATATTTTGTACAAATTCGAGAGACCCATATCCTGAACAAATCGCTGAAGCACAATACTGGCTCTATCGTTCGTCGCTCATGGTTTGTCGAAATTTAAAATCGCCGGATTGTTGCTAAACAATTGTTCCCCAAATGTGGTAGGATTGTCAGACATCAGTCACCGTAATAAAGTTAACTGGTATTGGTAAGCTGATATATGGTGTATATACTAATTAAAAGGTTCGAGTAACCTGGATTTGGTACCATTTGCCAAATATCAGGTATCACCGTAACAGTGGAAACTCGATCGAAACAATCGATCATATATATTATTCCTTCTGCACGACCTGCACCAAACCAAGTTGGGTGTATCCTAGACGGTTTATCATGTTATTCAGGTCTCGAATATTCGATTTTACGGATAAATTTCTCAAATTCTGTTGACGGAAATAATTAAAACACGGTGAAAATCGAATCCCGATTCGATCGAAATTGAAGATATTTCGCACAAATTCGAGAGACTCATATCCTGACAAGTCGTTGAAGCACAATACTGGCCTATTGTTCGTCGCTCATGGTTGCCGAAATTTAAATATAATCGCCAGATTTGCCCAATTTTTCGAAATAAGAAAGTGGTACCAGTAAGTTATTAATTGTTATTCTCTGTGTAACTTGTGTTGTCCACTTTAGGCGAAATTTCAATAGTTTAGGCGGGATCTCAATAATTTAGGCGGGAATTGCATTATCTGGAATGTTCTTATATTGTCAAGGGATATTACCACATAATACCGAATCTTCGATATAAAAGAACAATACAAATCCAATTTTTAACACTATTGTAGATATTGATACTTAGGGCTGTTAAAAATCGACCCGACCCGCCAACCCGACACGAACCGCACCCGAAAATAGCAGGTTCGGGTTAGCATTTTTGACCTGTTTACGTAAATGGGTAAACACGAACCCAACCCAATTATTAAGTGGGTCAGGTTAGGGTTCGGATTTTCAACCCGAAATCAACCTGAAATTAACCCGAAATCAACCCATTTAACCCGAATAATATATATTATTAAAATATTACTATTATAAATAAAATAAAAGGATTACCCCTAAATCTCTATCCACTCTCACGCTCACATATGATGTTTTTAGAAAAAAAATTGCATTAGTTCTCCTTTTTATTGTTTAATTAGGATTTATAATTCTGTCAATTTTAATTATTTTCTTTTTTCTTTTTTTTTAATTTTAAATGGGTTGGCAGGTTGGCGGGTTGGGTTAGGGTTAAAGCAGGTTGGGTTTGGGTTTGATTTTTCAACCTGTTTAAGTAAACAGGTCAGGTCATGGTTGAAGTTTTCAACCCGTTTATTAAACGGGTTGAACCCGAAGGTGACCCAACCCGACCTGTTTACCACCCCTATTGATACTGCATAATAGGTTTTTCATACCACACTACTAATATCATTAATTTCGCTCACAAAATCCATTTTTCTTCGATTGTTTAGGGTTTGAGGTCTCGAATTTTAAGTTTATGGTCTATTAAATGTTGTTCGTGCTTTAATGTTGAACTTTGAATACGTTGTGATGGAATTCATAACGTTATTTCTCATCAAAAGAGATACTAGTATATTTTGTGAAAGAAGATCTATGTTTACATGACTTTTGACCTCAACTTTCACATATTGATATCAACATTCGCATAACATGTCTTTAAGGGAATTTGGTTTGTTAACTTAGTAAAATCACATACTTAACATGAACATAAATCTTATACATTCGGGAAAAAGTGAATTTACGAACAAAATAAGTCTAATTAATGATGTTATACTGAAAAGCGTATTATGTGGTATCTATACCAAACAATGTGTCATAAATTCGGTTGATATTGTTTCTTTATATCAGACATCTGGTATTATTTGCAGGTAATGTGGTAATATTCTAAAACATTTCATTAATTACGCTCACAAATCCATTTTTCTTCGATTGTTTAGTTTGAGGTCTCGAATTTTGAGCTTATGGTCTATTAAATGTTGTTCGTGCTTTAATGCTGAACTTTGAATACGTTTGGGATGTAATTCATAACGTTATGTCTCATCAAAAGAGATACTGGTATATTTTGTGAAAGAAGAGCTATGTGTTTACATGACTTTTGATCTCAACTTTCACATATTGATATCAACATTCGCAAAACGTGTCTTTTAATGAAATTTTGTGATTTAGCTTCATCATATCACCTATTTCCATGAATTTCAATCTTATACATCCCAACGAAATGAATTTACGAACGAAATTAATCAAAAATTGTAATTTGGTATTGATTAGCTATTTTGTAGTTCTCGTAGCTACAAATGTGGTATAATCATTGTTTATATTGTTATTGTTTATCAAACATGTGGTATTATTTGCAGGCAATGTGGTAATATGAAATTATTGTACTGTTAATATCTGACAATCTAGAACCTTCTAGAATGTTCTTAGTTATGTGTTATCCAGAATGCGTGAATCGTTACTCAAAATAAATGAAGTGTTACCAACCAACTTTTTAATTGACAAACGTTCCAATACTTCGCATCATCGTTATTCCGTGACTAGCATCGATAATTATTGTCGATTCTAAGACCCACGCCCGAATTGGTGTGAATCCACGAGCATAAAATTTGAGATTTCACTAGTTTTTTTTACCAAATTTTCGAATTGGGTTTGTTGCACTATTCCAACATAACATCGAAAATTTTCCTTGTTTATGAGAACCCATGAAAAATTGAGATCAGTTTTACCTTTTCCGATTACTAACGTTGAAGATTTCTTCAATTTAGGGGAGTTTTTGGTAGCATACGAATTTTTTATCTTTCTCTTGACACCTTAGTCCGTACCAGTTGCATGTAGTAATTATAGGAAACAAACCGTTATTGTTTTTTTATTATTTGTTATAGGTGAGGCAAGACTTGTTACCATTTATTAGTAATCTGTTACGATTTTTGAAGGTAGAGTTTTGGAACTTGCAGTGGTATCCAGATAAAGTGATGTGTTACTGAAATTGAAAACGTTTCGATCTTAGTTCGTAGCAAAATTTGTTGTTATTTCATGTCGATTACGAAGACCCACACCCAAATTGCTGTGAATACTCATTATTTGAGCATTAAAGTCGAGATTTCACTCGTTTTTTACCAAATTTTTTAATTGTGTTTGAAGCATTATTCCAACTTAACATCGAAAATTCTCCTTGTTTATGAGGACCCATGAGAAATTGAGATCGGTTTTAGCTTTTCCGATTACGAACGTTGAAGATTTGTGTGATTTCAGAGAGTTTTGGGTGTCGTACGATTTTTTGATCTTCCTCTTGACGCCCTATTTGGTACTAGTTGCGTGTACTTATTATAAGAAACATATCGTTATTGTCTTCTCGTTATATGTTATAAATGATGCAACTTTTATTCCCTAATGTTAGGAATCTGTTATTGTTTTTAGGGTAGGGTTTCCAAAATAGTAAAAAGTGGTACCTAGATAAAGTGACGTGCTAACTGAACTGATTTGTTGTTAGTGAGGCAACATTTATTCGCCAATGTTAAGAATCTGGTATAGTTTTTCATGGTAGTGTTTCCAAACGAGCATAAAGTGGTACCCAGATCAGGTGATTTGTTACTGAAATTGAAAATGTTCGGATCTTAGGTCGCGGCTAGATTCGTTGTAATTTCGTGTCGATTACTAAGACCTACATCCGAATTGGTGTGAATCCACATTATTCGAGCACAAACATCAAGATTTCGCTCGTGTTTGTACCAAAAATTTCGAATTGAGTTTGAAGATTATTCCAACATAAAATCGAAACTTTCCTTGGTTAAGAGAACCCATGAGAAATTGAGCTCGATTTTACCTTTTACGCTCAATAACGTAGGAGATTTCGGAGATTTCAAGGCTTTTGGGTGTTGAAATAAATCAACAGATGGCAATTTGGGCTAATGGTTCGCAGGAGAGGGATGATTGCATTCTTTGTAAATTTTCGCAACAGATGAGGACAGATGGGTCTTTTTAGCACATTTGGGTCCTTAACTCTAAGGCAAACTTGAGATGGGTGTTTTAAACTGAAATTTAAAGCAATTGGGGCTGAATCCAAATGAAAGTTACTTATGTGGGGCTGAAACGAAATTAACTCTAAAATAAAACTTGGAACCTGCCAGCACTGTTGGCTCTCTTATCAAGCTGTTCCCCCTATTGGTTAATAATCTTTTATTTTCTATGCATTTCATTTGTCCGTCGGTTTAATCCCCATCTCTGTCATTTTATATCATATCATAACGTTTTGAAACTTTATTGAGCCATTCTTTGATGTGGGGATAATTAAATGTTCTTTCTTCTGACGACTTCGTACGCTACGTAGATTTTGTCCTTTAGCATTCGCGCGGGAAGCGATGAATTAATTACCTAAATAATTTAAATTATAAATTAGCTTAGAGAGTTTCTTACATTAACAGTAATCGCACCACATACTATGTAAGTTGCCCATAACCGTCGCACCTTCCTATATTACATTGACTCAAAGCAATGCACATGTTGATGAATCAAAGGGGAAAAGAAAATACTCTTTTCAATGTGTTGAGCTTGAGAGTCTTGGGACTTAATTTCAAGACCATATTTTTATTTTTAGGAATTTAAATATCTAGAGTTTCCATATATCCATTTAAGTCGTACGGTTCTTGATGGGACTATTGCGTTAGTACGTATAGATAAATGAGCCAAGAGCATCAGAATTTAAGAAGACCACAGCTATCTAGGCCTTGACCAGGATATAAGCTCAATGCCATATCGATTTAGTAAAAAGTATGTAATTTGCATATACTAAGATCAATAGACTACACAACGTACATAAAATATTTACAAGGTTGTCATATTCTATCTAAGGATAGATTGGAGAGGACAAAATATTAATCGAAATAAATGTATAATTTTAGAATTAAGTTTGTGGGAACAAACCAAGCCACCTTATTTTTGTCGATTTTGGGTACACTCTCTGTACTTTGTTGACACTGACGCCTACAACTCCTTCGACCCCATGTGACACATACAAGAAAATATCGTTTCATATTTCTGTTTTACTATAGTTAGAAATATATATATATTTTTAATAATTCCATTCCAAACATATTAATCCAACGGTCCGGACGAATTTTTAAAATATCTCTAACGTACCTATTTTGTCAGTCCCATCTGTGATTTAGATTAGCTCATTGGCTAATCTTTTTGGGATAATGTTAAAATGAGAATCTGGGATTAAAAATTACGAATTTGAACAACTGAAATGTAATTACTGGCAATTTTTGGATAATATCTATACTTACTATTATATTAATGGTGAATCTACATATAAATCCCTACTCTCAAACTATTAATCAACTAACTCCCCCTCTTCCCAGGGTTGTAAATGAATCGAATTTTTTTGTTCGATTCAGTATTCGATTCGAAATTTACGATTCGAATTCGTAAAATTCGAAGATAGAATCCGAATAAGAATATTTTTTTCGATTCGAATAATTTTGGAATACGAATACGAATATGTCGAGATTCGATTCGAATATTATCCGAATATTCGGATTCGAATAATTATTATATATAAATTTTAAATAATATAATATACTATAATACTTGCAATTAAATTGGTCCATTGATATTAAATACCAAGATATTAGTAGGGTTGGCATTGGGGCGGGGATTCCCCGTCCCCGCGGGGATCCACCCCGAACGGGGTGGGTAATCCCCGAGATTTTATCCCCGCGGGGCGCGGATGGGGAATGATTTTCCCCGTGGGGATCCCCGCCCCGTCCCCGAATCCCCTTTTATATATTATAATATATTGTTAAATTATAATTTAAATAGTAAAATAATATCAAATATAGATTACATAATATTAAATTAATACAAATAATATATAAAATTATAGTTTATATAATATTTATAACAAAAATATATTCAAATTTATATATTATACTCCCTCCGTCCCACTAACTTTATCACATTTTACCATTTCGGGCGTCCCACTAATTTTATCACATTTCCTTATTTAGCAAGAAAACTATCACAAACAATCAATATAATAATATTAAATATTCTTAAAAGACGTGTCAAAATATACATTTTATTACCTTTTCATTGTACTATATTATTATAATAATAGAACCTTAATATCCGTGCCGACCAACAAATGTGATAAAAATCACGGGACGGAGGAAGTATTAAAAATATTACTTTTTTTAAAGAAAATTAAAGGGTGAAAAATCCCCGATGGATCCCCATGGGGACGGGGATTATCCCCGCCCCGCCCCATTACCATCCCTAGGGCCCATACCTAAGCTATTAGGCCCAACTTGAAAGATAACAAACTTAAGCCAATTAAATACTGTTAAAATAAAAATAAAAGAAAGTATAATCAACACAAAGCTAAAACGGGTTTTTCCACAAATTCTTTTAACACAATTGAAAACCCTACGCCAACAACGCCTCGCCAAGCTACGGGTTTACTGACGCCGACGATGACAACCACTATCTCGGTTCTCTCTTGACGGCTCGCCACCACTT
Organism: Craterostigma plantagineum; assembly: GCA_027422505.1. Taxonomy (NCBI): domain Eukaryota; kingdom Viridiplantae; phylum Streptophyta; class Magnoliopsida; order Lamiales; family Linderniaceae; genus Craterostigma; species Craterostigma plantagineum. The sequence goes on along the minus strand of JAPQWV010000003.1, from coordinate 23,273,539 downwards.
TGTCTCGACATTGAAGGGCTAAGGTATTTACCGTCGGGCCTCTTCTGTTTTACTTCCAAATTGAACTACGTATTGAGCCCTCGTTTATTTTAGTGAGGTATCTTGCAGTCCTAATGGTTTAATACGACGTGTGTTGAATACGACGAAGGTTTCTCGTCAGTGTTGGTTATTACTTGTGTAAATTTTGGAATTTGTCACTGATGTTGTGTGTAAACCATTGTGAAGTTTTTCCCTTTGTTTTTCTATTTTGAAGTGTCATTTATGAATTCCTGAAATGAAATGGAGCAAGCAGCCCAAGAAGATGGCACGGTACCAATGGAAGAAACTCATGATGTAGACATTATATATTATTTGAAATATAACAGTGTGCTCAACTTCCTTTATATTTAATTATTAATTTTTAAGATCACGTACAACTTATGGAAAATATTCAAAATTGGTCAAATATTCAACAGAAGATTCGAATTTTTTGGAGATTTGAGTCGGCTACCACACCTACAAATATACAGACAGCTTGAGGGCTAAAGAGGAAGCAGAACCTGGTGAATATTAAGAAATAGGAGGGCAGACCTTCGACTGCTGAAAATAAGAGACGAACCACGGCTAAGAGCGAGACTAGTCGAGCACCGAAAAAGGGCGAATTTCTTACCTTTTAATATTTCGTTTTCGACAATGTTTTCTTTTGATTCGTTGTCGTTTTCGTATATTAATATGCTAGGCTAATTTCTTTTGTGATTGAGGCCGTGCGAGGCCGGATTATGACTACGTATTAATGCTATTATTATCTTATTTAATCATATGATTTCAGTTATGTATTATTTGTTTGCGCTTCATATGCATACGTGTGCTTGGCCTCAATGCGTATGATTATTGATTGGTTTATGAGATGGACTAAGTGATTAAATCGATAAGAAGAAAACATTGAATACCACTACGTAAAACCGACCAGAGATGGAATTCAGTTTCGTATGTTTGGTTTATGAGACCTTAGGCGCCGAAAGCGTCTAAACTCGGAGAATTTCACGAAGATCAAATGCACGTATATGAACTACAATCATATAGACATATAGTTGATTGGTTCTCTATTTACGTAGGGTTGCTAGTTACGTGAATAACGGTAGCACTTATATTAGGAAATTCCACCTTGACTTGATTCATGTTGATTAGATAGATGATATTGCATGAAGACGTAGGAATAATTCGTGCCGAGCATGTGTCTTAATCACGTTTGTCGTTAACTGCTCTATCCTCACCAATTTTATTTGCGTTTATTTTATTATTTGTGTTTTATCTATTTTATCAAATCATCAAAACTATAAAAAATTCCGTTAGTTTAAATTAGAATTAGGAATATTTTCTTAGAATTAATCGAGCTGTCTTCGTGGACCGATACTCGGATTTTGTCCATTTTACTACTTACACGACCTAGAACAATTGCTAGTATTTGAGTGTGTCAAATATGTCCAAGATGATAATCTGAAATCTCGTAAAAGTTCATCGTTCGTGCCCGGTACGAGTTCTTCTGCTTCTAGTACGAGCTCCACTTCTAGAGGAAATCTAATACCATCTGGTTTATCTATGTTTGATGAGTATTTGAACACCGTTGAAGTTGATGGGCCTATTAAGTCGGAGTTGGATATTTACTAGAGGAAGGGGTGTTTAGAAGCCAAGAGGGGGAGGTCACTTCTGGTTTTATGCATTGGCTTGGTGGAAATCTCAAGAATTAAAGTTTAATATTTCGTCGAAATTGGCTCGTGATATTTTAGCTATTCCTGTTAGCACTGTGGCATCGGAGGCTACATTTAGTGCTGGGACCCGAGTTTTGGATCCTAATCGTGCTAAGTTATCATCCGATATGGTACAAGTTTTGATATGTGGAGCAGATTGTGTTCGACAACTTCATGGAATAAATAAATCCATTAAGACATATGCAATTTTTTCTTATTTTTTTTATACGTCACCGGAAAATACATTGTTTAGGTTCTTTTCTTTCTTGTCAATTGATGCCACTGTGAACTGTAGGTGTTTTTCTTTGTTGCAATTTGTTTTAGTTGTAGGTTCATTAATATAGATAATTCTTTTCTTTGTTGTCATCTGTCACTTTGACTAATTCCTTATCTTGTTTATAGGTGGAGGAAGAATCGGTTGATGTGGTATTGCAAGGGTGATGATCGAAAGCAAGTTTAGAAAATGATTATTTAAATATATTTCTCGCAGATTTGATGGATTTTTTGTAAGGTTAACTTGTTGAACGAATTATGTTTGTTGGTACTAGGTGTTGGTTGTCTTTATTGGTGTTGATTTTGTTGCTGAACAATGACGTTTTTATTAAGATTTATGCCTTTTATTATTTTCTTTGTATTTTTTGTTTTATACAGATATTGTAAAAAAAATCGAATATCATAATCGAATCGAATACGAATCAATTTCAGGATTCGAATAAAAAACGAATACGAATACGAATGTTCGGAAAAATAATCGAATCCAAATAGAATATGACAGTATTCGATTCGATTCGATTCGTTTGCAACCCTACCCCTTCCAATTCATTTATCATTAAACTATCCATTTCAAACTTTTATATCACATAGCTACCTAGGCTATGTTTAGTTGTATGGATAGAATTATCTAATGGTAATAGCCCGTGGATAAATTATCTTGTCCAACCCAATAAAATATGTTCACTTCGCTGAATAATTTCAAAATTAACGTGTTCAGTAGCATAGAAAACATCATGAGATATCCACTTAAATGCCTAATGAAATTACAACTATAACCTTTACCTCTTTAACATCGATTAGTTTATTTTCCAAATCAAAATCAGATCGAAACCCAACAGATCGAAACCACACGAAAGCTTGGAGAGGCCATCTTCCTTCTAGCTTGAAACCCCACGAACAGCTTGGAGAGGCCATCGGAACCCGCGAAGCCTCTTTAACATCGATTGACTTCCTACTGGAAAGCTATTTGCAGGTTCAACCCTAAAATGAGTGTATTTTGCTGAATGAATGTTTGTAAAATGACAAACATTTTCACTTCCCATGTCAGCATATTATCCATGATGCGTCTGAAACGAACACGGAAATTTAACAAATAGTAACGCAGCACAAAATAGCCAACCACTCAATATGAAATGAAATTTCAACATCATATGCCCATCCTTTAAGAAACTCAATTCCAGAATAATCATCTCAAAGAAGTGAAAAATAAATCTAACGTGCATCACTAAAATATCCGAAAGCCTGAACACAGAGAAAAAATCCTCAATTTGTGCATAAAATGTGAACGAGGATAGTGATTGAGAAGGTCTAAACATTTTTCTTACCTAGATTGATGCCAGCGGTCGGAGGGACACCCTAATTCGCACCTGCTGTCGAGATGTTACAGATGAAACTCGTTAAAATGGCCCAAATCGTTGAGTGCAGAATATGAAGACATACCTTGAGCTCGTCTTCTCCCAACTCAGCTTTTCTGATTTTGACAAAAACCACTGCTCGCGCATTAGGGATTACAAGGGCAATTTTCAGGCAATTTTGTCAGTTCAGACCTAGCTGACCCAAACACGTGATATTAAATTGACTAGTATACATAAGATAATAGCAACGGGCCTGTTATTATAGCGGGCTTTAGACTTTATTTATCTAATAAACTGAACATGGCCCATCATGTATAAATGCAAACTATCAGGGCTTATATATAGAACCGAACACAGCGCTAATTGACAATTTTAGCCTTATAAAAACAACAATATTACCAAAAAACTGCAGATAATTGTAGTACCAATATACGTATGTTTGTGGTACCAATATATATATATATATGTTCGTGGTACCATTCCGTGACCCATGGACGATTTTGCCCCACTACTAATTTTCACACCCTTCACTTTCCTTACCCAAACTTGCAGTACCCGTATACGTATGTTTGTAATACGAATGTATGGATGTTCGTGGTACCATTCCGTGAGCTAGTGTAGTACCATATGTAGGTTTCTTGTAGTATCTTTTCCGTACCATGTGCTTAACTATCGCAACTCCTAACCCTAAATTGTAGTACCAATATACATATATATGTAGTACCAATATACAGATATTAGCGGTACCACATCGTAAGCTAGTGTGGAACCATGCATAGGTTACTTGTAGTACCAATATCTATGGTAACAGTCACGGACCAAAAATAATTCATATGCCGTCGAAAAAATCCTTATCCAAACTTGAAATACCAAAATACGTATGGTTGTAGTACCAATGTGTAGATGTTCGCGGTACCATAACGTGACCTAGTGTGTACCATACTTGGATTACTTGTGGTATCTTTTCCGTACCATGTGTTACCACAAGTAGCCTACGTATGGTACTACACTAGCTTACGGTATGGTACAACGAACATTTATTCACTGGTACTACAAACATACGTATATTGGTACTTCAAGTTTGGGTAAGGAATTTTTCGACGCCATCTGAATTATTTGGGTCCGTGACTGTTACCATAGATATTGGTACTACAAGTAACCTAATCATGGTACCACACTAGCATATGATACGGTACCACGAACATCTATATATTGGTACTACAAATATATGTATAGTGGTACTTAGAGCTGTCAGGACGGGTTGACCCGCCCAGACCCATGGCGAGCTGGCGGGCCAACCCGCGGAAGTTCACCAACACGTTAGATAAACAGTTAAATGCTGTACACTGGACACATTACACATACCCTAATTCATATCAAAATATGTTCGTCAAAAACATTCATCATAATTCCGATCTTCCAATAACTACTGAAATCCATAAATCATATATAAGTAATATAAATTCATAACTAATTACTGAACCAAGATAAAAAAAAACTTTCAATCCTTAGCAATAGCATGCGCTTCTTCGTCGATAGATTCTAAAGTATTCGATCCTTCCCCATCCCCATCGCACGACAAACTGGTCTTAGTTCTTCCATCATCGTCGTTATCTATATGAAAACAAAGTAATTGAAAATTAATAGCAGCAATTAAAGTGATAGAGAAACGAAATCAAATTTTCAATAAACTACCATTCACAGTGTAGCCATGTAACCAATTACGAGTGCATAATAGAGCTTGCACATTTTCAGGAAGCGTACAGCTTCTGTACTTAGTGAGCACAACACCAATTGAAAAAGCTGATTCTGACGCAACAGTTGTTATTGGGATAGCCAAAACATTACGTGCCATTAGTGCAAGAGTTGGGAACCGATGTTTATGATTCATCCAGTACCCTAAGACATCCATAACTTTATAATGCGCAAACTCAAGCTTCGGCTCATCTAAATAGAGATCCAACTGAGATTTTCCTGCATTTGTTATAGTTCGACTCTCATACTATTTAATTTCCTGCACAATCAATCAAGAAAACGTAGATATTAAAGCAATGGAAGTAAAGAAAATGCAAAAAAAAAAATAAAAATTAGCACACTTACATCAAAGATTCTTTTTCCTTTGACTTTCGAATTCCAACACTTTGGGTTTGAAGTGTAGTTGAAGAAGAGTGTGCTTGAGAAGTTGTTTCAGTGGCTATAGAATACTCTTCAAAAAGCTTGTAGCTTCCTCTTCACGAGCGACATTTTCTCTTCACATTTAAGAGGATCAATCTCAACCTTTGAATAAAAATACCGCAACATTGGAAGCTTTATCCGTGGGTCAAGAACAGCCCCAAATGTTAGAATCGTACTATACTGAGTCCAATACTTATCGAACTTATCTTTCATCCTCTTACACATATCACTAATTACGGCATCTTCGTTCAATAAATTCTCCTTCAATAGAACTTCAATTTTCCAAACTTGCATGAAGTATATATTTGATGTAGGATAAGAAGAACCAGAAATCAAGTTGGTAGTATCATAAAATGGCTCAAGAAACTCGCATACTTTCTCGCCTCTTAACCATTTTCACTTGTGGGACAATATTTGTAGCTCCTGTCATTCGATTGAACAGACGCAAAAGCCTTCTTGTATTTGATGGCACTATCTAACATTAAATAACTGGAATTCCAACGAGTAGGTACATCCAATCGCAAACTAATACCCGTATCAATACCCCCAACCATTGTCACACATTCTTCAAATTTCTTAAGCCTACTCTCCGGCCTTTCATATACTTCACCGATTCTCTAATCTTGTGCAATGTTGCACTAGCCACTTTCAAACCTTCTTGAACAATAAGATTCAATATATGTGCAGAACATCGAATATGAAAAAACGCACCATCACACAACAAGCTAGCATTCAAAGAGAGCTGTTCTTTCAAAATATCTTGCATGCTATCATTGCTAGATGCATTATCCAATGTCAACGAGAATACCTTTTTCTCGATACCCCAATCCTTTAGAAAGTCATACCACTTTGCAGCCAATTCAACTCCCGAATGAAGTGGAGGCATGTGAGCAAAACTAAGAATTTTGTTGTTTAATTTCCAATTTTCATCAACAAAATGACCAGTCAAGCAAATATAACCCTCAGAAGTGCATGAAGTCCATAAGTCTGACGTTAAGCATATTCTACTTCGAATATTAGCCAAATCATGCTTGAGTTTCTCTTTCTCTCAAATATATATTTTTGCAATATCAGAAACTAGCGTATTTCTAGATATGCAAACAACATCAGGATTCATGTACTTCGCCCAAGCTCTAATCCCATCATATTCAACAAACGAAAATGGCAAATCATGCCTTATAACTGCAGAAGCTAATAAATCACGCACAATTTTTTGGTCTATTTTTCTAGACCTTACCTTTCCTTCATGATCAAGAACCATTTGCCCGACATCATAAAACTTAATCTTTGTTCAACTTTCAAGGTGGCGCTTCAAAGAAGATGTCCCGTATCGTTTTCCCCCGACTTTATATTCTTGTTTGCAACCTCTGCAATATGCCCTTTGTATACCGTCTTTTCCGATTCCATTCTTTGTAAAATAATTCCATACGTGTGAATATTCACTGCGCTTTTTAGTCGAGCTTTGGGAGTCTGTAGTAACTTCCACCTCTTCATTCTCCTTTATGTTGCTACTATGATTTAGCGAAGATGAATCCATAAGGCTCCTGAATCAAAGGACAATGAAAAATGGCTTAACAGCAGTCTCGATATCAAATGAAATGTATGTATACAGGTTCACCTAGTAACTATGGAATGGAAATATCAACATCAGTTTAAGGATCCAATGGGACAACCCATAGCCATAGCCGATAACCCCATGATAAATAATACTCACCTGTGTTTGATCTTGTGTTTGATCTTTGATGTAGAACGAAGAACTGAGTGAGATTTGAGAAGTGTTAGTGAGATGAGATTTGAGCAGTTGACGGCTGAGTTGAAGAATGAGGAATATAATTAAGGTTAGATGTCTTATTTTAAGTATTTATTATTTTATTAATATCAATTTTGGCGGGCCAACCCGCCCCGACCCGTCTCAGCCCGTGGTCCGAACGGGCCAGCCCGTTCAGGCCCGATTTTAAATGGGCCTATGATTTGCCAACCCAACTCACTAACTTTTAGTTGCGGGGCGGTCCAGCCCAACGTGTTGAACCCATCTTGACAGCTCTAGTGGTACTATAATATATGGTAGGAGTTGTGATAGTTAAGCACATGGTACGGAAAAGATACTACAAGTAACCTACGTATGGTACTACACTAGCTCATGGAGTGGTAGCACGAATATCCATAAATTCGTACTACAAACATACGTATATTGGTACTGCAAGTTTGGGTAAGGAAAGAGAAGGGTGTAGAAATTAGTAGAGGGGCAAAATCGTCCATGGTGGAAATTAGTAGAGGGGCAAAATCGTCAATGGGCTCACGGAATGGTACTACGAACATATATACATTGGTACTACAAATATACGTATATTGGTACTACAAATATACGTATATTGGTACTACAAGTTTGGGTAAGGGTGTGGAAATTATTATAGGGGCAAAATCGTCCATGAGGAGTTCTGTGTAAGATTGTTTTGATTTAAGGAGTTTGCTAATAAATAGTATGGAATGGGAGTTAGTTGATAGAAAATAAGGGAAGGGGGATTTAATTGTAGTTGCCCACATATTAATTGTGAGGGTAGTTAAAAACTGTTTTTGGTGTATTCATTAACCAGTCATAATTTGACAAGTGTTATTCTTTTTTATTTATTAAAAAACTAATTAACAAAATTACTAAATCAAACTAAACAAACATAACCACACACTAACATTTGTCCTTCTATTTTTAGTATTATTATTTTATAATTAACATACATAATATTATATAGCACACATGTATGGGTGTGCAAAACTACTTGAATTATATTAATGGCGAGAGTGAGTTAAAAACTGTTTTTTGTTGTATCTATTAACCAATCATTATTTGACAAAGTGTTATGTCTTTTTATTTATTAAAAAATTAATTAAAAAAATTATTAAATCAACTAAATCAAACTTAACAACCCAGTAACATTTATCCTTCTACCTTTAGATTATTATTTTATAATTAAATATACATAATATTATATAGCACACACATATGGGAGTGCAAAACTACTATTTCTTATGTAATTTAGATAGATAGTCGGTACTTGTGTTTTTGGTAATTGAAATTTGGACCTGAATTAGTTTGGGCCTATACTAAGCCCAATAAAACTTCTCTATATTTACTTGTGTTCGGCTTTGTTCTATATAATACTGCCCAGACTTCAGATATGGCCCATGATGAAAAGGGCAAAAAAACGTTTTGGCAATTTCAATCTACCAACAAATACGAAACAAGGAATGAAGAACATAACCTAAAAATGTAAAAATAATATTGGGGCAGGTAAATAAAGACAGGTCGGGTCGGGTCGGGTGGAGGTTTGAAGAATAGACAAGCAACGTCAGCTTTTCAATTCTTGCACTCTTAATTGTCGTACCAAAAAACAGGCCAAAGAAAGACATTATTACCTTGCACAAATTCCATGCAATTTTGCAGATGTATGAGATGAAATTAGATGGATGTGCACTATAATATAAATAAATAATATATATATATATTCATATATATGCCTTTATTTATTCTCTAGTAATTATTAATTTAATTCATCTGCATTTTGATGCACATGCTCTTCCCTTTTCTCTTCGTTGTTTTCATTGGGCTTCACTTTTGCTACTATCAAATCCATGCTACATCACTTCTCTACAGTCTTTCTTGTTTTTTTTTCTTTCTTCAAACTACTAGTTTTATTAATAAAGAAAAACCCCGATTAATTTGTAATAGCTCGCAAGTTATTAGATTCATTAGTTTCTATTAGGGGTGGTTCGGTACGATATACCGTACCAAAACTGTGATACAGTATACCGTACCGAAATTTCGGTATCCAAAAAAATCATACCAATACCATACCAAAATTTCGGTATACCTTAAATTTTGATACGGTATCATACCTTCTATACCATTCATACGGAGGGTTTTTTTTACCATGCCTGTCTCGTGACTCGTTAATTCGTTGTTTTGGAATTTTTAATCAATTCAAACTCCTTAGGCCCCAATAAGATAGATTATTAATACCAAATATTTCAAAATAAAAAGATTTTTAACCTTAAATAATTTACATATTTTAGCTAGTCTACTTAGTAAGACAAAAAACTTTACATAACCACAAAATACAACTTTATATACAGATTAATTAGAACAAAGCGGCTATATTTAAAAAATTAGTGAAGATTAACAAAAAGTAATTGCATTGCATCTTCACGCTTTCAAAAATTATGAAAAAAAAACATTAAAAAGGCAAAAATTAAACGTTACTTGAGTTACATAACTAAAATATGGTGGGCCTAATATTAGAAAGTTGTGTATAAGTTAATAATTTATGGGGTAAATAAGTTTATGAAGATCCTTAATTTTCATTTTATATTTTTTGAAATAATATAATATATATAGGTGTGTATATATATGTATAAAATATATTAAAAATTTTAGAATTTCGGTATTCGGTATAATCGGTATACCTAATTTTAAAAACTTTCATACCATTACCGTACCGAAAATTTTCGGTACGGTATCATACCTTACCAAAAACTTCGGTATACCAAAATTTTCGATATTTTCGATACGATTCGATACGATAAGGACGATATTTCGGTATTTCGGTATTTTTCCCCAGCCCTAGTTTCTATACAACCGTCGTATATTCGTCAGTATCCAATTAGATTTTGAATCAAGTACATATTCATATAATATATATGCTTATTTTTTTTGAGAGTATTTCGTTTGTATGTTTTCTTCATTACCAATACCAAGTAGAGGAAGATGAAGTTTTCGATACATTTTAGGCTTTGCGTGTTGTAGCAAATATAGTTCCTGTGTGGCCTAATCTTCACAACCAAAAGGGCCCCTAGTAATTTCTTTTGTTCATTTTAATTTTGAACTTTCTTATAAATCTAATAGGGCCACAATTTTATAGAATCTCCGACGCCTTATCTCTTTTTTCCTACTATATTAACAATTACGATATAATATATAGATTGCTACTAATTCAAGAGTATGATTTAAAGAAAGTATGGAATTAGCGATCTTATCAATAATAAATTAGTGCTACTCAAGATCACATTCAAATTATAGTGATGGTATTCGTATAATATTATGTCGGCGACTAGTGTTTTGCTGCCACACTCTTGTTATTTGGTGTCGCTGTGTATATATTAATATATAACCTCTTTCTTATATTAGCAAAAGAACTACAGTATATACAAGTGTCGTAATGAAAATATTTAGAGAGTTTATGAGTCTCCTATTGTAAGAGAGATATAACTAGTTTTCTCCATACGCTAAAGAGTTGTAACTACTAAATTACCCACTTTTACCTTGCCCGTGGCTTTTCACCCGAATTGGGGTTTTGCACGTAAATTCTCGGTGTCTCTTTTATTTTTATACTGTCCCTTTCACCACATGTGTCTTCAAGAACTGAAATATTTAAGATTTATCATAGCCGGGGCCGTGACAGGTTTCGCACACACACACATTTATAAGGTAGGTCGGTTGGAAAATGCTTACTTTTTCTTACACAAATATACACACAAACACCAACTGTTTCAAGTAACCCTATTCATTAAAAGCCTCTCTTCCTCAAATGGTTCATATTGTTTTCCTCCATTCCATCATCATAACATCATGATTTACGAAATCGTACGTTTTATTATGATGATGATTCATCGTCAAAATGTCTCTTGAAGATCCCTCATCAAATTAACTCACTTTTTAAAGGTGTTTATTTGCAAGAGATCCCAGCCCAAGTTTTTCTTCAAATATATGGTGGTGGTGTCCATTATTATAATGATATTATAACTTAATCAACACACACACAAACATAATATATATATATATATATATATCACTATAATATTCACTATGTCTTTCTAGGGTTTCTTTACTTCTTTTGAAAGGGTCCGTTCGGTGACTGCCGATTGATTTTTCCCATTATCTTAAAACAACAATTATTAGGACATAAAGATGTTGAACTCATTTATTGCCAGTTCATCATCAACCGATCGCCAAGAAGATGAAGATCACAATAATCGCCACCGTCAGATTCAGCCGACGGAAAACGCCTATCTCCACCACCCAAGAAGCTTAGCATCTCCGCCCATCCACAAACGCAGGCTGCTCATAAGCTGCGCCGAGCTCTTATCAAGTTCAGATTTTCAGGCAGCCCATCGTTTGATCTTCTTCCTTACATCAAACTCCTCAGCCCACGGCGACTCGACGGAGAGATTAGCCCATCAGTTCGCAAAAGCACTCTCTCTCCGCCTAAGTCACGCCGCATCTTTCTTCAGTGCGCCGCAAGCGGCAGAAATGATAATCCCTAGTTCGAGTTATAATAACAGTGAAACATCGCAGCATCGTCATTATTACAGCGAAGCCCTTCTGCAATCTTCGTATCTATCTCTCAACAAAGTCACGCCCTTTATCAGATTCAGTCATCTCACTGCTAACCAAGCGATCTTGGAAGCAATCGAAGGCCAGGGCCATCAACGACGAAGAGCCGTAATACACATCCTTGACTTTGACATAACGCACGGAGTTCAATGGCCGCCGTTGATGCAAGCCTTGGCCGAGCGCTGCCCTACTCCGCCGCCGACGACACTGAGAATCACAGGCGGTGGAAAAGACGCCGACGTCCTCAGAAGAACTGGCGATCGTTTAGCGAAATTTGCGCACTCTTTAGGCCTGAGATTTCAGTTTCAACCACTTATACTTCTCTTGAACGAAGACCCATCATCTCTTTCACGAATTCAGTATCAATCCTAGCCGACGAAACCCTTGTAGTAAACTGTGTTCATTATCTACATTGTCTGTTAAAAGACCGTGAAAAGTTACGAGGTTTCCTACGCAGCATCAAAGACATGAACCCTACTGTCCTAACAGTAGCTGAAATAGAAGCAAACCACAATCATCCTTTCTTTCTGCAGAGGTTTGTGGAAGCTTTGGATCATTACGCGGCGATTTTCGACTCGCTCGAGGCGACTTTACCTCCTAACAGCAGCGAGCGTTTGGCTATGGAACAGATTTGGTTTGGTAGGGAAATTTCCGACATAGTTGCAGAAGAAGGAGACAGCAGAAGAGAGAGACATGAGAGGTTTAGGTCATGGGAGATTATGCTGAGGAGTTCAGGTTTTAGTAACGTTCCCGTGAGCCCTTTTGCTTCTTCTCAGGCGAAGCTTTTGCTGAAACTTCATTATCCTTCGGAAGGTTATCAGCTTCTTCATGTTCATCGCGATTCTTTGTTCTTGGGTTGGCAGGATCGAGCACTTTTCTCTGTATCTTCTTGGCACTAACTGTGATTTAGTATATATTGATCCCATGATCATTTCTGAAAACCCTAAGAAAGGTTGGTGCATGATTTCATTGACTTGTTTTTCAGTCAAGTTCATTTATCTCTCCGATTTATCAATTTTATATAAAGAGATTCTTATTCTTATACGACATTATGCGTTTTTATTATTTGTAGCAGTACATATTTAGATCAAAGATTCTATAACCTATAAGCTGACACATAATGGCTTATTCGTAGTCTCTTGATGATATATGTGGCGCATTAGGTCCGTTTATGTAATTGATTATTCCATAATCTTAATGATGTGTTTGTGTTGTAATATGATGGTGGGGTTAGGTTAATCTTTGGATATTTAATCCCCAATAATGCTACATTCTTCTCAACTCAGACGATACTACAATTATTATAATCCCAAGATTCTTTTTCATCTTTGCTGCTTTTCTTTTTGAGCACCTTTTCGAGGGAAAGAAAAAAAAATTAATAAAAGTAGAACCTCTAGTTGGTTGTTAATGGAAAGTACAAATTCTTTGCAAAGGTAATAAATTTTTTGAATGTTTTCTCTATAAAACCCATTTATTTTTACCCATTCTTTGCTCTCTTTGCACGAAGCACCCATATATACTTATTGATTGTCTTTGATGTTGGCACACATTTGTTGCCCTAATTTATGGCTCTTTGTCTCCTAACATAAGAAACAAACTCGTGAAACTTGTCAAAGTGTAACCTTTCTTTGGCCCTTCATTTTCCCACAACATACCAATGGCATCTCTCTCGTGTCTAATGGTTTTCGATGGACCATCTAAGTTTGTATCTATTTTGTCGATTCTTCTTGTTCTTTACAATCACTTAGGATTTAGGAAGTATATAAAATATAAAAATAAAAAGAATACTAGAATATCTTAATGGAAACGAGGTGTAGGTAATCTTCAAGTAATATCATTTTCTGTATAGTCTTTGGCTCCATATTAAGTAAAGAAATATCCTGAAATCTTGATATTCAGTGGAATGAGCAAATAAGGCTCTGACTTTGATGGATACATTCATGAGAATAGTTATGGCGTTTCTGTGATTAACAAGTAAGCTATGGTGCTGACGTCGAAATGATGGTTTTGCCAGTAAAAATTACATATTTAGGGCTTTTTATGTTCTTCGCAAAGTTTTTATACGATTAATAGTTTTGTTTTCAAACCAGTAATAACATGCAACGTCACTATATTAAATGCAGCATATGTATCGCATCGATATCATTTGCTACAGTCGAATTTACAAATTATACAATGAGAAGGGAAATTTTACTTGTTAAATTTGTATCATGCCTAATCAAATCCTCTAATCACTTGACCAAATCAACATTGTTCTAAGTCAAAAGTTTGAGATATTTTTAAGATAAGTGTCTCTAGAATAATCCCATGAATAGTCTGAACAAACTGTGTGCTGTTGACCTTGTAATATGTCTCCCAAAGTATATATAAGGAATATTTTTTTCCGAGACTTCTGCTTCCCCAATTATCATAATGTCTCCCAATGAGTTGATTTTCATATTTCCAATATTCACATCTATAGTCTTATATAATTTATACTATAATAATTAACTATCGCCCACATATAAAACTCTCTTCTTGAATTACTACTTGTCGCTTACCAATCAATACAACCTTTTTGAGCTCCATGATGCCAAGAATCTAAAAGCGTGATTATTACATAAGATAATCAACCTTTTCAAGGGTTTTTATTTTTATATGTTGCGATTTTAAAGTTGTCTTAGTGGGCATCTTCTTGACCTAATATTTTCTTTTGTTATGGAATCTTTAATGGGCATTTTAGTTATTGCTTAGCTACACGAAAGAGACAGCAATAGCATAAATTGCGTGGCGATATATGTTTAATGGCTGACATAGGATTACAAGTCACACAACTAAGATTAGGGTGCTACTATTGACACCACTTTGGGGTGAAAAAAAATTGGAAATGTAAACAATTTTTTCTGGGGTAATTTTCGTTCAGGTCCTGTCAGGAGAAAAATTAGTTTTAAGGACCCCATTTGTTCAGTAAACTTCATTGTTCTGCAGTAACACTTCATTGTTCTGAAATAACACTTCATTCTTCTGAAATAACACAAAATGATAATCCGATAACAAATTCATATTTTAGGTCCTTATCTCTACATTTTAGGTCCTTTAAACTAATGTTTTTTCGAAAAGGGTCTTAATTCTATTTTAAAACATTTTTAGGGCCCGAAACTTAATATACCCTTTTTTTCTACATAGATTCAACAATAATAATGATAAGCATTAATTTACTACATCAATTCATTAATACAAACCAACGCAATTTATTGGTCCAATTTTAATAAAACTTAATTAATTTATTTATAGGGAAAATTGTAAAAAACAGGTCACTAAGTATGCCAACTTTCGATTTTGGATCACTATATTTGACAGTTACATAACTATGTCACTAAGTATGTATATAGTAACAAAAATGGGTCACTGACCTCTTTTTTTCTTATTATATACATACTTAGTGACCCAAATTTGTAACTATATGCATACTCAGTTACATAGTTTTGTAACTAGTTACCCACTTTTGTTATTATATACATACTTAGTGACCTAGTTTTGTAACCGCCAAACATAGTGATCCAAAATCGAAAAATGTTATACTTAGTGACCCATTTTTATGATTTTCCCTTATTTATATTTGAAGTTAAATCATTCTAAAACTTACAAATTAATAGTATGTTTTAATCACTCGTTATTCAATTATTTTTAAAAAAACATTCTTCTCAGATTATATAATTTACATACACAAATAGATTTAAATAACAACAAGATAAAATCCAAGATCAATATCATATTTTTCGATGACTTATAATTTTATTTAATAAATGTGTAGAAGATAATTTAATAATAGTTATAAAAGAATAACTAATTACGTAGAATGAATAATCTAATAAACAATTACAATACAACGTCAAAACTATCTCAAATAATTAATAAATATGTAACAGAAAAAATGATTTGTTGAGATATAATTATAATAAATAGAAAATTAGATGAGTGAAATGATAAAGTGCATTTAAAATTAATGGTAACGATATAATTGCAATAATAAAGTAAAGGATTAAGTGGTTTGGTTAGTTCACATACGTTCAAAATAACAGAAGTCCACAAAGTTTAAGTTATAATACATAATTAAGGTTTGTAGCTAATAACTAATATGAGCCTTTCTTACCGTTGGATTCGTCGACAACAGTAATGACGGTCGTAACTCATCAGTTCGAAAAGGAATTGTACTACTCCCTCCGTCCCAAACCGTTTTGGACATTTTACTATATCGGGCGTCCCAAATCATTTTGGACATTTCCTTTTATAGCAAAAAACTACCACAAACAATCAATATAATACTATTAAATATTCTTAAAAGACGTGTCAAAATATATCCTTTTTCACCTTTTAATTGTACTATATTATTAAAATATTCAATTTCTTAAAAACCGTGTCATACCCCAAATGTCCATAACCGTTAGGGACGGAGGTAGTATATTATTATTATTATTATTATTATATTTCTTATTCAAGAAAAGACAAGAGATAAAAATATGAGAAAAGAAAGATATACTAGACATAATATCAATCATTGAATTGACTGTTGAGTGACGGATCAAGAGGAAGATGATTCGAAACGTGGTTACATTATTACACGAAGTATCGTCACTATTTACGTATTTAGCAAAAAATGTACATAGCGTGCAAAATAAATTATTCATAGATAGGGCATAAAGGAGTAACATCGTAACCTTATACTATACCATTTACATAAAATAAAGGACCATTTACAATTCAGGCCCATGTTAAGTTTCATTTAGCTTTTAGGACACTATCAGAAAATTTATAGTTTTAAGGACCCGGTTTCTGCAAAAACACTTAAGTGTTCTGCTGTACCACTTCACTGTTCACTAGTACCACTTCATGGATCTGCAGTACCACTTCATGGATCTACCCACTCATGGATCTATAGTACCACTTCAAGGATCTCAGTACCACTCATGGGTCTACTGTACCACTTCATGGATCTACAGTACCACTTCATGGATCTCCAACACCAGTTCATGTACACTGCATAACACTTGTGTAAATTTAGGTCCTTATCTCTAAATTTCATAAAACTTGGGTCCTTAAAACTATGAATTTTCTAACAGGGGCCTAAAACATAATTGAAAACATGTTTTTGGGCATGAAACTTTACACTAAAATAAATAACTAAACAAATTGCCAATATACGCCTCACATCTAGCGCTGTCAAACCGCGGGCCCGCCAAAGTGGCGGGGTGGCTGTTAATTTTTCGGCCCGCCCGCGCGGGCCCCGAGCTTTGGTTTTGATATTTTTTGAGTTTTTAATAACATAAATAATTAATATTAAAAAGATGATTAAATTAGATATATTTTTCAAGTTGAATTCTTTAATTTATTTATTTTTTCCTAATTATTTTATATTATTTTTACCAATTTACTATTATTTTTTTCTCATTTTTTTCCTATTTTTTCTTTTTTTTTAAAAAAAAATTGGCGGGCTAACCCCCGCCAGGCCCGCTACCCGGCCGCAGGCGGGGCAGGTCTTCATTTTCCAGGCACGCCAATAGGCTGGCTTGCCCGCGCCGCCAGTGGCGGGCTTTGTCGGGCTACGGGCCGGCCCGCCCCTCCGGCCCGTGACAGCTCTACTCACATCAATCAATTTCTTATTATAGATACAATCCCTATTATATGTATTTCATATGATGTTGCAATTCGAGCCCACTATTATATGGGCCAATTTTGAAAGTTTAGCTTTGGGATTGGGAATGTCCAAATGATAGAGGGACTTTCTACCCTAATAACTTCCGTAACTACGCTTCTCCATCGGATGGCTGACAGGTCATAAAAAAATTGAAATTTCAACGTGTCTAAAATCAAATTAAGCAGTATTAGAAAAGGTCGATATTGAGATACTGATCTATAACAATCTTGTTTTTGGCTTGGCGACTTTCGAGGCAACAAATTTATGTAATCGTAGTTGTTTTTTGAGAAAGGATAATTCGTCTAGTCAAGGAAATTACGAAATCGTAATAACTTTCGCAATCCTTGACAATTTACTCTTTCGCTAAGGGCGATTTTTCTCTAAAGATTTCAATAGCTAATATCGGCAAATTCAGTAAATAATATGTCCCAGTAAATTCTATCCCTTGACGACGCTCCCCTCCCTATTTAAGGGCGGGCCCGCATAGTGCTTATAACTCACAAAATCGCAGCTCAAGACGAAGCTCCCCTTTTCTTCGTTGTTCGCCCTTCTCCGCTTTTCACTAATTCCTTAGCTCTATGCTGACTTATCGTCGTTTTCTGACCATTTGATCGATTTATCGTTCTAACAAATGTATCAAGGTGGTCCACGCATGAGTGGATCTCACGCCATGTCAGAACCGACGACGAACCCTCGGGCAAGGCTCGTGGACCGAATGGCTGTCCGGGCGGGCCGACCCGCCCCAACTCTAAACCCCGAGCTCATAAGGAGTTCCAACATTTCAATGTATCCTCAACCTTTAATAGTTCCAATTGGTCGTCTTAGCCCTACGGTGATGCTCGATATATTACCCCTCGAGTTTACGTTTAAATCGTTGATTTATCGAGTTTGCGAAATTTAATTGTTTCGTCCGACGTTTCAATTTTGATCTATGGCTGCGCTTTTTTTTTTTTTCAGATCCATCCATTGCCGACTCCCATGCAAGAACGCGAGTGCGTCCGGAGTTATTACAAGTGCACTTATCTCGAAGAGCGTGTCACAGAGATCGCCTATAGCGGGCCCCACAACCATCATGAGCCTCCATCGAACCCTAGGTCGAACGTCGGTGAGATGATGCAAGGCTCTTCGGCTCGTCTAGGGCTAGAGCGGTTCGACTGGGCGGCTCACACCCATACTACTACTATGTGTGAGTCGGGAAATTTCTTGGGCTTCTCTTCTTTCCCGAGCGAGGCTAATTATGGCGTTGGCGGTGGTATCGGTGCGCGTGGTGGGTTGTCCCATGGCGTTGGTGGCGAAGATTTGTCGAAGTCGAAGAAAAGGTTTTCGACTTGTCGTCTTTGTCCCTGATCTTTTATTTTGATTTTAAATTTTTTTCTATTGTTTATATATCTTTTATCGTATATTATTGTAATAGGAAAAGCGAAAACATATCCGAGGCGATTGGTACTAGTAGAGAGACGGCCAAAAGGGAGGAGTTGAAGATTGTGATCAAGACGGCGAGTGACGTGGAAGTCCTCGACGATGGTTTTCGTTGGCGCAAGTACGGTCAGAAAGTCGTCAAAGGGAATACGAACCCGAGGTTTTAATTTCGCTTTCTTTATATATTTTTGTTCGTAAAAAATTAAGACGCAAAAGCGAATATGTTATTTCCATCCTAAAACCGACTGGTCTGCAGGAATTATTACAAGTGCACCGGCGAGAACTGCAGCGTCAGAAAGCACGTGGAGAGGGACCCGAACGAACCAGAAAACGTGATAACAACTTACGAGGGCAAACACAACCACGACGTCCCCGAGCCACGTACCTCGAGCCCGAGCGTTCGGCGGGGCCCATCTCAGGCAACCGCCAATGGGACTAGTTTCGGTGGGATGCCTTCGATGGCCTCTCTTGCTTTCTCGAACCTGTCGTTGCTTGGTCCTGGGTTGGGCTCGGGAATGGGTCAACGTGGTCTGGGTGGGCCCGGGCCGAGCCGTTTGGGTTCGAACCAAGTGGTGCAACCGTCGGCTCCATATCTGCACTTGGGTCGGGCGAGTCCCGGGTTCGTGGGTTGGTGAGTGAGGTGGGACCCACGGTGGCTGAACCGCTGGCTCGTGCGAGTTCATCTTTCCAATTTGATATATAGAAAGCATTTGAATTGTTTTGATTTGGTTTGTGTTCAAGTTATAGTACCTTGGTTGTAAAATATTATGGACTTGCTGATGGTTGTTCTATTTTGTAAATAGTTAGTAAACATATTATAATTATTAGGCTATTTTCCTTAATTGCCCCCACGATTAATCTTCTCAAATCTCAACTATTTCCTTCGATTTCAAAGCCATTTCCGACGACAATTTGTTCCCTCAGTTTAAGGCAATAGTCAATCCCTTTAACCTGATTTGCCCGAAATGCCCCCGCAACCTACCACCACCGCCGCCGCGACATACACGACCATACCGATCTCCGGCGTATCCTCCGTCGTATCCCGATCGTTCGACAACCTCTCCGCCGCACTCGCGAGGCGGCGTCCATGGCCGGAATTCCTATCATCCCTCAGAACTCCTCCGTCCCTCGCCGACGCGAGCCTCCGCATCCGCCGCAACTCATCCTATTTCTCGGCCAACTACGCCATCCTAATCGCCTTCTGCTCCGCCGCGTCGCTGATCGGAAATCCCGCCGCCTTGATCCTCGTCGGCGTCGTTTTCTTCACGTGGCTGATCCTCTTCTTCTTCAGGGAAGATCCGCTGATCGTAATGGGCCGTCACGTGGCTGATTGGGCCGTGGTATTGGGCCTCGTGGCTGTATCGATTTGGGCTTTGTGGGCCACGGGCCCATTGAACAGCCTCTCTGTAGGGATTGTGATTGGGCTTTTGCTGTGGGTTGTTCACGGCGTATTGAGGGACGCCGAGGGTATTTTCCTCGACGAAAACGACGCCGTGTCGAGCGGGTTGATTTCGGGTCCCGGCTTGAATCCGTACCCGCCCGTTTGAGTATATCCCATATGGTTTTTTTATTCATTTATATTCCTTTGAAATCTGTGAAATTGTTAATTTCTGAGTGGTTTGGATGGTCTTGGGAATGTGCGTGGTGTTTCTGGGAAAGAATTGGTGTTTCTTTTAATTTAATTATTTTGTTGGTCTTGGTATTTTGTGGAAAGTTCTCATCTTTATGTACGATTTGTTCAAAGAAAAGAATATATATTTTTTGCGATATTTTTTTTCTATCCGAGCAATATCCACTTTATTCCCACACAGAAGAAATGACACGTGGCTCCTTACGGGTCCACCACGAGTTCGTTGTGGGTCCCAATACGTTCGCACCAAGATTCTCTATTTTGATTTATATTCTATAATGGTTTGATAAATAATTGGGACTATGCTTATGCCTTACGCTTAGGTCTACCTACCAATCTCTGATGTTTTTCCTCAAATAATTCAAGCTCTGTCATTAATGGAGACCAATCCGAAGGTACGCATGTGGATTCCTGGTTGAATTTTCCCTCCAATTTTGTCGTTATCCCCCTTTTTTCTTTTTCGATTACTTCCATTTCTCTGTTACTTCTCTTTTCCTGATTATAATCGGGAATTTCTCAATTTCTTTCTGTTCCGGGAAGATCATAAATTTGCATGTTGTTATAACAAACCCATGAGCTCGGATGATGGTGAATCATGAAATTATTTCCGTTTTTTCGAGGGAACTGAACATAATTTCATCATTGCATGTTACTTACGCTGGGAATTGGGTAAATCTCTTAGGATGGATTTTGTGGGTGAAATCAGTGGGGAACAGTGAAGGAATTTTAATGTCTAGGGTGCAATGCCAATTATGAGAATCATAACTGTTTTGTTCTTGTGTGTTGGAAATGTTAGTAATAGTAACGAACTGTTCTCTGGGATAAAGAAAGGGAAAATGGAGCTGAAGTTTTGGGATTTCTTTCACCTCAATTGGAGGATATTAAACCCAGAGGGTCACTATGTAATACGATGAAGAAAGTGTACGGATTGAAGAAATGGGAAAGAATCAAATGGGATGTTAACAAAATTGGAGTTCATTTCATTGATATGGTTCTTCGACTTGATAAGAATACGACGAGGGGTTGGAATGTCAACGTGTTTGCTGAATCAGACTCAAGAATCGCCAGTTTTGTGTTTTGCAGGGAAATTACAACTCGTCGTGTAACGGAGTACAAAGTCAAGGGAGAAACGATTCCCACGGAGAAGAAGACTTTGATGTTGCTGACTCATCTTCTGCGGTCAAAGAAGGAACAACTGAGAACCATGGTTTTTCTGCTAGTGAGGATTCTATAGCACAGTCTCTCTTCAGTCTTCAATCGGTTCAAGCAGCACTTCAGCAAGGCAAGCTCAAAATAATTATTACACTCCTTTTTTTGTTAGATTTTTACTGATGATAAGATCTGATATGCAGAGCTGCTCAAGTTTAAGGAGATCGGTAAGGATATTCACAGCGAGGAATCTGCTTCTGAATCATACACTGAATGCTCAGTTAACAGAGATTTAGAAACCGAAGAAGTCGAGGAGCTATTCAAGCAAAAGATAGAAGCTGAAGTTGAATTTTTAGCCATATCAAGCAAGACCCGTAAGCTGAGAGCTGCTGCATTAGATCGAACTATTTTATACGAAGAACCACCAGAAACTATGGCTACTGAGCAAATCCACGTACTGAAAAAAGCTGCGATGCTCAAGAAAAAAACAGCGAAGTTGGAAAGCATATGTGAAGACTTATATAACACAAAGGAGGCATCGAAGAACATCAGCAAGTACTGTACGTATCTCTTCTTTCAGGTACTTACACTGGCTGTAACCTTAATCGTCTTTATGTCCCAGTCATCGCCTTACAACGAAAAGATTGCCCCTACGTAGTTTTCGAGTAGAAGTCGATTTTCGGGCAATCTTCAGTTTCTTCGTTTTCGTTCTGTTAAATCCATGTTTTTCGTTCGGTGTATCATATGAGTTTTCTATGTATGTGAAATATGTAAGAAATCAGTTAACATCCTTTCCACATCATATGAGAGCTTCAAACCAAGAATTGTTGACTCATAGATAGCTTCAGTTTCTCCAGATCAAATCGATTCGTCAACCGAGCAAATTGAAAGGCATGTAAGAGATTTGTGTAGCGATTCGTTATTAACGAATTATTGCAGCTTTATATGGATCAGATAACATGCACAAAAACTCATCCTCAACTGCTACATTGTATAATCTCATAGGCAGCGTAACACAATGAACAAACACATCACAGAGGTAAAAATAATCATAATGAGAGGAAAAAAAACCCTTCAAACAAAGTGGATAAACACGACGGCAAATGCAATGATAATCATCAAGAACTTGGACATCATCGGCCCATTTCTGCTGCCATTATTACCTATTTTCTCAGACTGAACTGAAGATGATGGAGGCTGGGCGGGACATTCGAGCCCTAATTTCCCTTCGATGCATTCCCTGGCGAATAAGCCAGGCGGGTACTTACCGTAGAGATTGATGTAGCTGAACATCGTCGAAGCGCAATCGTTCGAAAGGTCGTTCAGTTCGTCTGAGAATGGACAGGCGAACTGTTTTAGGGCTGAGCAGCACATCGTTGGAGGGTAAGAAGGTCCCTTGCATTGGCTTGTGATGATTGTGTAGTTTTGGAACTCGAAGTTCACTGGGCAAGCTGCAAAAAAAAAACCCGAAGATTCTTAGGAGCACGAAGTTGAAACAAAAACGATACGATCTTCGAAGGGTTGGTTTGGGCCCCTTTCGACCTTTTTTAGGGCAAGAACTGGGCTTTTAGAACTGTTTCAACAATCAATCAGTTTAGGAAATATAGCAACAATACCAATCAACCCATTCTTGATTTGGTATCTCCATCCCATCTAATAAAAGGGCTTGCTCTTAATTTTTTTCTTTTCCTTCTTAATGATGTAATGAATAACATTAGCTCAAGGCTAGCATCAGATGAAAAATCCCAGATTTGATGAATCTCAATCGAAGAGCCCAGAAATGCTAAGCTGATCTGAAGAAAAAGAACAAGCTTTGTAGAGAGTCAATGTAGTTTGGTGACTTATTTCCTCACCATTCACAATTTTAGGAAAAGATTAAACCTTTATGCATCATTAGCAAAATAAGAAATACCCAAAAGAAGAAAGTAATCGAAAACAATTTCCTAAAATTAATTAATTGGTGAGTTGTGTTAGAACGCAATTAAGGTTTTAAAACAAAGGGTTAAAAAGACATTAAAATCTTACGTTTCTTAGCTTGAAGAAGCCTCCTTTCACCTGAAACCGTAGATCCAAATATGCCATCTACAGCGAAGAGGTTTAGAACAAAAAGAAAATAAGACCACAGAAAAAGAAAAGATTAAAGAACTAGAAAGAATAAGAAATTCAACTTTCAAGAAACCTGAAATGAAAGTAGAAGCATGGAGCCCAGAAACAAGTGAGAAGCATAGAATCAGAAGCAAACAACAATTTATCTTAAGACAATCCATCATATCTCAGAGATGGACTCTTGATCTAAAAAGGCAGAGGAATAGCTCAAAGCTTGAAGTTGCAAGAGGACCCTTCTCTTTCTTTCAACTTGGGCGCACATAAACGTGTGGAAGTGTTTATGATTTTGTAATAAATTATGGAAATTCGACGACTGTTAGAAGCTTTTATGTAAGAGGTGGTGAAGGTACTTTTTTCTTGCAAATCTTCCCAATTGACAGCTCTTTGTTAGCTCGAGTCAAGATAGGTTTTGCCTGCTTTAAATAGATCTTTCTTTAAATTATATTTGTTTTTATGAATCTCTAATTATATGTTGAAAATATATAATGCTCGAACGCAATAATATGCAATTTGGGACAGCTATGAGAACATGGACGCCAACTACTAGGAAAATGACATTTTCCTCTCATACCGCGTATGGAAAACAAAAGCCGACATAATAATTTTTTAGTAACTCCTTTTCAATTCATGTTTCAACGTAACGTAAGTATGTTTATAATATTCTAACATAATATATGAGAATTGACAAACAACACAAGTGATTGAGCAGAGGGAACTAGACTTTCTTGCATTTATTATTTATAATCAGACCACATACAAAAAGCCAAGAGTCTTAAATTAGTGGTCAAAAGACTCAAAATTCTTTACATATATAATACGATATCTTCGACAATATCTCATTACATAGTGAATTACATTACGAAAATTCGATTCATTGAGGCAAGGTAGCAAATCACAAGAAGTGTTGCTATTATTTTGCTTACCTACACAATATAAACTCAACTAAATAGATCACATCAAATTATACCATGAAATATATATCTGGGCTTTCGGCCTTCAAGATATATTTGTTCCGCCGGAGAGAAAAAAATGAATGAAAGTATCGGCGGCGGCAAAATTCGGACCGTTAAGTGCTTCAATCCCTCGTACTTACTTTCTTTCTCCTTCAAGCACAAAGTGTTATTTTATAATTCAAGATCGAATGAATATGAGGGAGTGAACTGAACGAGATTTGTTTCTCTTTCTTAAGTTCTTGGATCTTAGATGATATACGGGAGTGTGAATCTGTTTTTCTGAGTTTCAGTGTCCTGGAGTATTTTTGGAGGACGATATTTCTTTGTATTACTTCACCACCCTAATTACAACTTACAATGCATGCATATATTTATAGTAACTAATCGTGCTCTACTTTGGCTAAACGATAAGCATGAATTAAGTGCTACATAATGTCGAATCATGCATGATATCTTCTTTACGGCTCCTTTTGTCATATGCTGACTTTTTTTTTGATTTGCATATCTTGAGCCCACACTTGCTTGACTTTGGTTGATTTTGGCTGCTCTTCACGCGTTGGTTCTTTTTCTACTTCATATATTTTTATTTGTTTTCTTCCTGATTGAGCTTATCCAACAAATTCCCCCCTTAAGCTCAATCTTCTTTCGTTCTTCCAGCACTCCTTAAACTTTACTCTTTTTCCGTGTATCATACGTTGTGGCTCGCCACTTGGCGTCTCTAAATGCTTTCGTAATTCGCTCCAGATTTGTTGTCCAGCCGTACTCGACAGTTACCAGAAAGCTTGGTGAGTCAGCTACCTTATCGTAGATGACCATCTTTTCTTCCTCAATTTTGTCGTCTAGCTTTTGCCTTTCTTTAGTGGCAAAAACTAACTTCTTGTCGTTGTACTCCTTCAACTGCAGGACTGCACATTCTCCAATTGCATCTACCACGTGCAAAACATCGCAGCACTTCTTCATCGGGCGTTCGAAGTATAGGGAGTTATCCATGGCCTTTTCACTGTCATCGGTGTTGTAATATATATAAGCATGTTTTCCATCCATTTCCGGGTCGTAGCACGTCAGGCTCGTTGGCTCGTCGCCAGCATCTTGCATGTTGAAGCTTTCGTACTCCTTAACAAGCTTCTTCTCATTGATGACCTTCACGGGAACAACTTTGTGTTGCTCCGCCTCGTTTCCCGCGAGTACATCGATCTTATTGATGACCACATCCGCGACTTCTTTGCGGTGTACGTCGATCTCTTTTTCCTTCATATTTTGGTCATCGCATACCGTCTCGAGGGTCTCCTTGGTCACCGTCTTGACCTCGTCCTTCTCGTCCAAATTCAATTTATCGGCGAGCTTATCCCTTTCATTAATTCGTTTCCTCAAGTTGTTCATATAAGTCTCGTGGGTGTTTGATAAACGCATTTCAATGCGTTTATCATAGTATTTATTTTGGGTATAATAGAACTTTAGCAATGAATTTATGCATTTATTCGAAGACGGACTCACTGCCAAAGGTTACGGCCGTGACGTGCAGTGCTCCAAACCGTGACGAAGGGCAGAGAGTTGGGCTAATGATGGTCACGGCCGTGACCTCCAATGCACTTGGCCGTGACCAGTGACAGAAACATATGCGCGTCGAGTCGGTGATGGTCACGGCCGTGACGGCCCATGTCCCAGGCTGTGACCGTTACGAAAATTCTTATAAAAGCCCGAATTTGACTCAGAAAAGAAGAACGCTTACCAGAGATCAACCCTAATCACTGAAGAGACGAAAAAGAACACAGAATCACGTCCCAGAGCGCAAGAGACGGAGCAACGACGCAATCACGCCAAATTGAAAACAGACGAAGATACTCCCGCACCACCATCGCAGATCATCCGTATATCAAGATTATGAGTTCTTCGCCTTTATTTCTTACCTCTTTCGTTGTTTTCCCGTTTATTATGCGTAGCTAAATCCCTTTAACAAGGGTAAACCAATGATGTCCCTAAGGAAACTTAGGAGATCCTAAGGACGGTGAATAAGATAAAGCATCTGAGGAAAATAAACCACATGGGAAAAGGGCCCCAACGGAGACACATAAACACAGGGGAGTTAAGCTCCCCTAAAACAGTGCAGGTCCCGAGGTGCCCGGAAACAGAAAAAACAAAAACAAAAAAGAGGTTTGTTACATCCCCAAAAACAACAAAGAGAGATCAAGTGGCGGGCCTACCCAAAGAGCTGGAGAGGACGTCCAGAGGGTCAGCAATATCAGCATGGGCAAGGACCTCAGCACGTTTCTCCGCAGACCTCAGGGAGATGACCCTCTGATCATTTGGGAGCACCCAACGATTTAGCATGCTCATCTTTTCATCTATCTCCAGATGGTCCACAGAATCAGGGAGCTCATCCGCTAGGGTCCCTATAGGTCCCATAAGAGGCCAGCATCTTCGCCTCAGGGGGAGTAACTTCTTTTTTGCTTTTCATTCTGACCCTTTGGATGAAGTTGTTTTCCTTTTAACATCAGAAACAGGGCCCGTGATGATAGGAACTTCTTGAGCTCCCCTAATAGGGGAAGGAGCCGCAGGAACATTCGTTGTCCCTGCAGAAGGAGGAATCTCCTCGTGAACGTCCCTTGCCACCGTGACCCAAGGGAGCAAGGGAGTTACAGAGGGTGCGCTGGCTTGGGGAGTCGGAGGAACTAAGGAGCTGTTCCATTCTCTAGATCGAACAACATAAGCCCACCATGAGGACGTCATACCTGCGTCGGGAACACATAATAAAAAGTACTAGCTCCAATGCAAAAAAAGAAACTGGAAGAAGAAAGGAGACGCACCTTCTAAAGAGAGTAAAAGGTTTCTTTTCGATAAGGGAGGTATGGCCTACGATCCCTTATTTTACTTATGGCATGCCTTATAATTTTTACTCTAATTCATTTTTTATTCCAAAGACAAATTAGAGTAGGGGAGTGGTTGATTTGGAAAGATAATTAGGTAGGCCAAAAAGAGATTAGGAAAATAATTAGCTTATGATAATTATTAAGGGAACTTAGTAAAAAATATGAATTCCCTTGATATAAAG
The DNA here is from genome assembly GCA_027422505.1 of Craterostigma plantagineum. Lineage (NCBI taxonomy): Eukaryota > Viridiplantae > Streptophyta > Magnoliopsida > Lamiales > Linderniaceae > Craterostigma > Craterostigma plantagineum. Next base: position 23,245,644 of record JAPQWV010000003.1, on the reverse strand, counting down.
TTAGATTGAGAAGGGAGACTTTCAGGGACCTCCGACAGATTTTAGAGACCTCAAACAGACTTAAGGGAGATAAACAACAAGAATAGGGGTTTTAGGGACCCCTGACAGGCTTTAGGGAACTAACACCATATGAGGGAAGCATTTTGGGACTATTATGCTAAGCAGGTCCTATCATCCCGAGGAAACGTCATAAGGAAGCTTCACTAAAGGTCCAGAAGCCGAAAAGACACCTTGGGAAGAGAAATTGGTTGATCCCACGTGGCTGTCAAAGAGAGGGACGCACCACTGCTAAAAAGGAAAGCTTCCTGCAAAAGCTACTGAGATCCGGATAGAGCAGGAGATACTGTCAGAAGCATGCCTGTTGTTCCTGACAGACAACCCATTGTCCCAAACGGTCTTGTCACTAGGAATCCTAGTGATGTGAGCCTAGCTAGCCGTTGGGAGTTCCTATAAAAGGAGGACTTCATTCCAACCATCATAGAAGGATAACAATCACATTCCAGCACATTATAACACTTAGAAAATACTCTCTCTATGCCAAAAAGACGTCCCCTTAGCTATTTTCTTATGTGTTCTTGACAGAGAAGTAAGGCAAGAGTTGTTTGAGTGTGTAAATCTTCGAAGTATAGTAAAAGGAGGTTTCAGAGTGCCCGTGGACGTAGGTTTCGCAAGAATCCGAACCACGTAATCCTTGTGTTATTTCGTTTACGTCCCAAATACGTCCCCAACAGGTCCCAAACAAGTCCCAACGTCCCAAACACGTCCCCAGCAGGTCCCAAACACGTCCCAACGTCCCAAACACGTCCCAAGCACGTTCTAATGTCCTGAATACATACCTTTCGATTTCCCTTACAAACAAGGACCTTACGCACGTCTTAAACTTTGCGATAATCGCTTCCCCGATTATATAAATTTCCCCACACATATAAATCTTGTTGATCGGGATAGCCCCACATCAGTACTATGTATAGAGATATAGATAGATGCATGTAGATGAGTGAGTGAGAAAGTGAAAAGGACTCGTTAGTATGTATTGGAAATAGAAAGAAAAGAAAAAAAGTTTTCTTCCTCTATTAAATAAAATGTTGCTCCTCTCAAACAGCACACTCTCGTTCATCCACAAAAAATAAAAAATAAAATAACAGTGGCATAGGCTTTGTGAGATTTCGGACAAAGGGTGGTGTTGTACTCTAGCAAAGTGTTTTTTTTCTTCGGATGTTATTACTTTAGCTGTAGAGAGCTTGAAAATCTGTTTTTGCAGATGAAGAATGAGGAGATGTTGATTGAGACTGAGGAGATTTCAGCTTAGCGAGGCGTTGTTTCGGGTTTATTTTAACGTTGGAGAAATGGCTGAAGTGAGCTGAACCCCAACGGTCAAATCTTCAAGTTCCCCGCTGGCATGACACTACTTCGGAACGGTCAAATACTTCTATTTTAAGGTTGTTCTTTAATTAGCGGTAGTGTGTAATATTTATTTATTACATGAGAAGTTGCAAAATACGAAACGAAACCAGAATCCCCTCTTGAATAATCTCAACAAATCTCAAAGTCAAAAGAAAAACACAAGGTGACACATTGGAGTTGAAACCGCAAAGGAGAAGACAATGAAAAAAGCATTCAAATAAAGCAAATGAAGAAGTCAACAAAAGGATAAAAGAAATAAAAGAGCAACAAATGTGGAAGATAAGAAAACATGCGTGGAAGGAAAAATAGAATTGTATGTTTTATCCATGTCTTGTAGTGTCTCGCTAATAATATAAAAGAATCGTACCATGTGATTGTTTAGAACGAGAAGAGAAAAAACAACTGAGAGAGAGCGTGCATGTATCAGATATAAAAAAAGGGTTTTTCTCCTCCGTAAAAAAAACTCGCACACTCAACGATAATCAATTACTCTCTCCTACATATCTTTCGATATTTTACAACTTAAAAACAACAAATTGGTATCAGAAGGTACAAAAAACCGTAACCGAACCGTAACCGAACCGGCGGTCAACGGTTCGGTTAACCGTAGTCAACGGTTGCGGTTCAAACCGTAACCGAACCGTGATTTGCTACGGTTCGGTTACGGTTATAGAATTCTCTAACCGTGAACCGCCGGGTTCAAACCGCCGGTTATAACCGAGGGTTTTCCATAAAATAAGGCATTGGACTGAGCTTATATTAGGCTGAACTTGAGTTTTGGATGATTAATTATTTTTTTCGACAGTTGGGCGTTACCTTATTTCTCTTATATTCTTACTCAACGGTCATCAAGTTATATTCTCACTCACATTTTCTTTTTATTTTCAGTTTTTTCTTTCTTCTAATTGACTCTCATGTTACCGTCATCATTTTTATTAGTTCTATTTTTATTTTTTTCATGCTATAATTCTATAAATATGTGTAGAATTTGTATAAATTTTTCACAGAATTTTTTTGCTCTAAATTCTCAAGTTACAATCAAACACATTATCGAATTTTTGTAAGCAATCGCATCTTTCTCAAAATATCTGAAAGTGTTGCTAATATTATTATTAAACGAAGACTGAGCGATTATATTTTTTTCTTACAAAATCTAAGAAGTAATTGTGTTTTCTTTTAATTTTCGACATTATTAAATAAATTAATTTCTTTAGTTTACTTAAGTGATTATGTTTTGTTTTTGTATAAATAAAATAAAAAAATTTAATTAAAACCGTAAACCGGCGGTTCAAACCGTAACCGTAACCGGCGATTACGGTTACAAACCGTAACCGTAACCGTGGTTACCGCGGTTCGGTTACGGTTTGAGATTTTCACTGACCGTAAACCGGCGGTTATAACCGTGAACCGTAACCGTGAACCGTTTGAACACGTCTAACTACGACAAGTGGAGCATTCAAATAAAAGCGAAGGAAGTTCACCAAACTCAATCCGTAGATGAGGCCGGCTTCGAAAAAATAGCCGATGCCAAAACATCGAAGGATGCATGGGAGACGCTGGTAAAAGCGTACAAAGGTACCGATCGAGTTAAGCAAGTACGGTTGCAAACTCTTCGTGGAGAGTTCGAAATGACGAAAATGAAGGAGGGCGAAGGCGTGTCCGAATATATAACGAGAGTGCAAACCATCGTGAACTAGTTGAAGAGAAACGGCGAGGCCCTAACTGATGCCCGAGTCGTCGAGAAAATTTTGCGGTCCCTGACGAACGAGTACGAGAACGTGGTGTGTGCAATTGAAGAATCCAAAGATCTTGAAAAAATGACGGTCTATGAACTTTCTGGTTCGATCGAGGCTCACGGGCAATGAAAGAAAAAGAAGAAGCAGGAGTCTTTAGACGAAGCCCTACAGACGAAATTGTCCATCAATGACGACAAGGCGTTGTATACACATCACAGTCGAGGAAGAGGACGTGGCCAACGAGGACGTGGTTTCGGGCAAAGCATAGGCCGAGGGTGACGCTACAATCACGAAAAAGAAGGACAAAACAATAACCAAAATTGGAGAGAACGAGGTCGAGCACGAGGACGTGGCGGCCGCTCAAATCGACCGAGCGTTGATGCTACAATTGCGGAATGTTCGGGCACTTTGTGAAGGACCGTTGATCCAACAAGAAGGTGGCGAAAAATGCGAATCTAGTCGCACAAGAAGAGCCAAAAGACGATGGCGTTCTCCTAATGGCGCTTGAGGATAAAAATTCGGGCAACGACATGGTGTGGTATCTCGACACCGGTGCTAGAAACGACATGAGCGGGCACAAACATCTCTTCATCGATTTAAAGAATATCGATTACAGACATGTTTCTTTTGGCGACGCATCAAAAATCAAAGTCGAAGGCCGTGGGAAATATATTTCTCCCAAGACGACGGCAAACAAGGATCAGTCGAGAACATCTTAGGCATGGGGCAGTTGCTTGAAAAGGATGTTCGGTATTCATGAAGGACCGATCGCTTCAACTAAGGAATAAAGATGAAAAATTGATTGCACTGGTCGAGATTGAAAGGAACCGAATTTTCAAACTTAACCTGAAGACGATACACGAAAAATGTCTGCAAGTTGACTTGGCGGACAAAGATCATTTGTGGCATATGCGTTTTGGGCATTTACGCTACGAAGGACTGAATGAGCTCTCCAAGAAAGACATGGTGCACGGGATGCCGATGATATAGGGAGAAAAAAAAAATGTGAAAGTTGCGTGATAGACAAACAGGCGCGGACGTCGTTTCCGAAGCATGCAGGATTTCGAGCAAGCAAACCACTCGAGCTGATACACACTGATATATGCGGACCTATCACGCCAGCATTATTTAACCAAAAAAGATACTTCATCACGTTCATCGATGATTTTTTTGTAAGAAACTTATCATTACCACAACGCAAATTGTTTACCACATTACATGACTAAACGCATCAGGCTATCTATAAGTAAGGAACACCACTAGCTAATTGAGCAGGTGTTGTATGTACTCCGCTTCCCCTCTTCGTGCAGCTCTCATATGCAGTGCCTTGAGGTGGTTTCTCACTTCCTCTTTAATAGTCCTTGATACCATATATGCTGTTCTAGCAATGCCCCCGTGCAGTCGGCTATTCCGCTCACTCCATATCCTGTACATTACGGCTGAAATCCCCATGATTTGCAGTTTGTAGATCTTGTTCTTCCTCTTCCCTAAAAGCAACAACAGTCGGCTTCTGTCTCACCCACTCTTTCGGTATGCTCACTTTAGGCCATTCTCCAACTTGCACCCTAACCAGGTCGCTGAATTCACATGCAAGGAACAAGTGTTGGATATCTTCAGCTTCCCTCTCACACAACAGACACTTCAGATCAGTAATATCCATGCCACACCTCCGTAATCTGTCCCTTGTCAAAATTCGGTCATGGGATATCAACCAAAGCACCATAGAGTGTTTTGGTACTGTCTATCTATTCCAAACAGCATTGGCAAGCTCAAACTTTGTCTCTGTTGCAGCCCCCAGCCAATTATATGCTGAGGTAATTGTATACCTAGCATGCTCCGTAGCTATCCACCGGCCCATCACACAACCTTGTCGAAAAATGTCTTTTATCTTGTTCAACTTCCTCCAAGGCAGCTACAATCTGTTGGGATACTATATGACCATAAATCAGTACCCTTGAGATAGACCCCATCCAACCACCTGATCCAAATGCAGTTCTTCTTGCCGGCGATATTCCACATTAGTCGCCGTATGCAAGCTACATTCCAATCACCACAGTTCCTTACGTTCAGCCCCCCGCAGCTCTTCCTTCTACACACCAGATCCCAAGCCACTAACGCTTTCATTTTCCCCTGTTTATTCCTTTCCCACAAGAACTCCTACACCTTTGATCCACCATTTTAACCACACTTCTACGTAAAAAGAAAATAGACCCCCAATAACTATGAAATGACATCAGAACAGAATTTATAAGACAGCTCCTCCCCGCATAAGAAAGATTCCTAGTTGTCCAACATTTTATTCTCATCACTATCTTATCCACCATCCCTTGGCACTCCATTCTACTCCATTTTGTGGGTGATATGGGGACACCTAATTATCTCATGGGAAAACTACCTTCAGCAAACCCAGTTACTTCCACTAGTTTCTTCCTTGAGGCCTCTGAAATCCCAGCAGTATAGATTTGAGATTTAAGCCTATTTGCTTCCAGTCCAGATGTAGCCTGGAATTCCTTTAGGCTCTCATATATAAGTTCGACAGAATGCCCATGGGCCTTGCACATCACAATGAGACCGTCTGCAAAACAAAGGTTTACTATTCTCAGATTTTTGCATAATGGATGATATCTGAATTCCTTCCTCGAAGCAGTCCATTGGAGCTTCCTAGTTAGATACTCCATAACCAATACGAAGAGGAGAGGAGACATGGGGTCTCCTTGCCTTATCCCCCCGTGCCCCCTTTATATCCTCTTCCAGTGTCCCATTGATAGATATCTGATAAGACACCTTGGTAATACACTCTGCAATCCAATTAACCACTCTGGTAGGGAATTTTAGTTTCTGTAGTAAACTGATAAGAAACCACCACTCTACCATATCATACGCCTTCCCAAAATCAATCTTCATCAGACATCTTGGTGACACGGCTCCTCTCCTGTACATCCTTAGCAGCTCCTGAGTAAGCAGGATGTTATGAGCTATGGACCTCCCTGGTACAAATGCCCCTTGATTGTCTTGCACCAGTCTAGGTAGAACCACCCGGAGCCTAGAGCAAATTAGCCTGGAGACACACTTATATATAGTGTTGCAACATGAGATAGGTCTATAGTCCTTAGCATAGCTAGGCTGCTCAACCTTAGGTATCAATGTTATAGTGGTTGTATTAAGAGTTTTCATCAGGTGACCCTTCTGAAAAAAGTTCTGCACCACTTGATTACATCCTCACCAACCACTGCCATGCTTTCTTAAAGAACTCACTGTTATATCCATCTGGGCCAAGAGCTTTATCACTGTGGATAGAGAACATTGCATCTTTAATCTCCTCTTTAGTAAATACCTTAAGCATTTCCATCTGTTCTTCCACAGAGAGGACATGCCCCTGTTTGATTACCTCATCCTCAATACCAGCAGTCTGGTCCATCTTAGATCCCAAGATCTCTTCATAATATCCCACCAGGTGTTGCGCAATGTCCTCAGGTTGCTCAAGTAGTACCCCAGCCTCAGTGGAAATAGAAGTGATCCTATTTCTATATCTGATTTGCTTCACGAGGTCTTGAAAGAACCTAGTGTTCCTATCCCCCTCTGTTAGCCATGTGCTTTTTGCTCTCTAGGCTAGGAATTTTGTGGCAGCTTTACTCATGGCTTCAAACTCAGCCGTGCATTTCTTCTCTTCCTGAATCAGCATATGGTTTAAGGGGTCTTCGCGGAGTTGCTCTTGAGCCTTTTTTAAAGCATTCCTACTCCTCTCCATAGAGTTCCGAACATCATGGAATTGAGTTCTATTCAAGTCCTTGAGGCTTCTTGTCAGTCTCCTTAGTTTAGTGACCATCTGCCATTCCCTGCTCCCCTCATACTTATCAGTCCAGGTTTCTTTCAACAGCTCCAGAAAGTTTGGTGCATCTACCCACATGTTTTGAAACTTAAAACTCCTTCTATGTGGCCACTGAACTCCTATTTTCTTAATTAAGATTGGAGTATGGCAGATATACCCTCCTCCAACACATGGGCTTCCCTATCAGTGTATTTATCTATCCAAGCTATATTCACAAAGACCCAGTCAATTTTACTCCATACCCTATTCTCCCCATCCTGTCTATTTGACCAAGTATATTTGCTTCCTTTCCTTGGCATTTCCTCTAGCTCACAGTCTCGAATGCACATCCTAAAATCCTCACATTCAGCCAACCCTACAGGAGCCCCCTATTCTGTCCCCCAAGTGCATCACATTATTAAAATCCCCCCATACTATCCAAGGGCACTGTGCTTGCTTTAGCCCTCTGATGTCATCCCACAACACCACTCTTTTAGCCATACTATTATGTCCATATACACATGTCATCAGCAACTCTTCATGTTGCCTGGTAACTTTAACATGTATCAATTGGTCCGATTTCCTTATAACCCTTACACACCATTCATGATGCCACACCAGCAATATTCTCCCATTTGGGTGGAACTCCAAATTGTTCATGTTGTTCCACCCTCTAAAACACCTGTCCATAATCATAGACATATTCTCCTTCTTAATCTTGGTCTCTACCAGACAAGCTAGGTTAGTTTGTAAATTTCTGCATAACAAACTAATCTCAGCTTGTTTGTGGGGGTATTCATACCCCTCACATTCCATATTAGGGATCTATCCATGAGGAGAGGATCCAACCCTCTATGCGGGAGGTTTGGAGCCATTACCCTTCTCTATAGTTATATTATCCCCCTTTATCTTCCTGACCTGGTCCCTATATGCCTTCTTTCTCCCCTTAGTTATCCAATCATCTAGCTCATCGTTATTTTCCCTAGTCATCTCTGTCTGCCTGTCATCACTCTGTCCCTCAGGATCACTGTCAACTCTCTGCTATAGTTCCCTGGCAGCTTGAGCATGTTCAACATTTGGACCCCCTTTCTTTGGTGATTCCCTTTGTGTATCATTATTCTGTTCTCCAATTTGCTTGGGCCCCCACTCCTTTTTCCGCCTGTTTTCCTGCATTCCTCAAGTTCATGGCCATACATCCCACAATTCCCACACTTAGTTGGCTTCCACTCATAGATAACCTCCTGCTCATCAATCTGACCATGCTCATTAATGAATGAGACAATCTTCTGCATCTCATTCTTCAGCTCGACTTCAATACGTACTCTTGCATATTGCGTCCTTTCCTTCCCCTCGGTGACCCCATCTGCCATGATCGGGTTCCCCACAAGACTAGCAATTTTGCTCAGACTTTTTGCCCCCAGTATTAACTCTAAATGTGGGAAAGACTTGGATATATTTTTTGAAAGAAAAATCAGAAGCGCTACAGACGTTTAAAAAATTCAAAACTATGGTCGAGAAGGTGACAAGTTCAAGCATCAAGGCGCTCCGTTCAGACTGAGGTGGAGAATACATGTCGGGTGTTTTCCTAGCTTTTTGCAAGGAACAGGGCGTCAGGAGATCCCTCACCGCGCCGTATTCGCCTCAACAAAACGGCGTGGCTGAAAGGAAAAATCTACTTACTCGACATGGTTAGATCAATGTTGAAAAGCAAAAAGATGCCAAAGGAGTTCTAGGCCGAGGGGTACAATATGCTGTGTATATTCAAAATCGATGCCCACATTACAGCCTCGAGAATCGAACACCACAAGAAGCATGGATTGGCCAGAAATCGACCGTAGCGCACTTCAAAATTTTCGGAAGCGTGGCGTATGCACATGTGCCTGACCAGAAAAGAACCAAACTAAACAACAAAAGTAGAAAGCTTGTTTTTATTGGGTACGATGAGAAGACGAAAGCGTACCGGCTGTATGATCCAGAAAATAAAAAGGTAACAGTAAGTCGAGATGTTCGAGTAGACGAGGAAAGTCGTGGGACTGGAAGGATGACGAAAACACAGCGCACGGAGGTCCGTTGAGCGTTGTGCAAATCCTCATCTCAGTTTCATCTCAAGAAAATAACAAGGAGGATGAACCAAGAAAACCGAGGATGCGAAGCATGCAGGACCTGTACGAAACAACCGAACAGGTTCACCTAGTCTGCCTACTGGCCGACTCGAAACAAATTAGTTTCGAAGAAGCCGTAAGAGACAAGAGATGGAAAATGGCGATGGACGAGGAGATCAGGGCGATTGAAAATAATGACACTTGGAAGCTGGTGGAATTGCCACAAGGGAAACCCATAGGAGTAAAATGGGTTTATAAAAAAATCAACGCTCAAGAAAAATCGAACGTTACAAGGCAAGATTGGTGGCGACGGGCTACAGACAACGAGCAGGAATCGACTACGATGAAATTTTTGCTCCATTTGCAAGAATGGAAACAATCTGCTTGCTCCTTGCCCAAGCTGCACAACTTAGTTGGCCGATCTATCAAATGGACGTGAAGTCTGCTTTTGTGAACGGGGAGCTTGAGGAGGAAGTCTACGTGGGGCAGCCCTCGGGATACTCAAAATTCGGAGAAGAACGCAAAGTGTTAAAATTAAAGAAAGCACTTTACGGGCTCAAGCGCCCCGAGCTTGGAACAGTCGGATCGATGGGTACTTCAAAAGGAACAAACTCTAGCAATGTCCGTTCGAGCATGCGTTATACGTCAGAAGAGAAGGAGGTGGAATGATCATCGTCGCCCTCTATGTCGATGATCTCATTTCCATGGGGAGTAGCGAGAAAGTAATCAACGACTTCAAAAAGGCAATGACGAATGAGTTCGAGATGACGGACTTGGGACTAATGGAATATTTTCTTGGTCTCGAAGTCAAGCAAAGACGTACGGGAATATTCATGTCATAAGAAGCGTATGCGAAGGACATACTAAAGAAGAGTAAAATGGAGGAAAGCAAGCTGGTAGCTACACCGATGGAACTTGGAATAAACTGTCCAAGTTCGAGGGAGGACAAGGAGTAAACGCAACCGAATATCGTAGTCTCATGGGAAGTCTGCGATACTTGACCTGCACGAGACCCGATATCGCTTACAGCATTGGAGTCGTTAGCCGCTATATGGAAGTACCAAGGCAGTCACATCTCAGTGCGATTAAGAGAATTCTACGATACATCCGAGGAACACAATCGCTCGGACTATTTTATCCAAAGGCGAGCGACTGCAAATTAGTCGGATATCCTAACAGCGATTGGTGCGGAGATATAGATGATCGAAGAAGCACTGACGGCTACGTATTTTATCTCGGGAATACGGCATTGGCTATCGAAAATGTAACCGATCGTGTCTATCAACCTGCGAAGCGGAATAAGTGGCAGCATCTTGGTGTGTCTGTCACGCAATCTGGCCATGGAACTTACTGCTCGAGTTGAATCTCCGACAAGATGAGCCAACCGAAATTCGATTGATAATAAGTTCGCAATCGAGTTGGCGAAAAATCTGGTTCATCATGAGAGGAGCAAACATATTGATGCTCGGTTTCGTTTTATTAGGGAGCACGTAAAACATGGAAAAGTAAAGATGATGCACGTAGCGAGTCTGGATCAAGTTGAAGATATTTTACAAAGCCATTACCGACTGGTATGTTCGAGAATCTGAAACAAATGCTCGGGATGAAAGAGCGGAAGACGTTGAGATTAAGGGAGGAATCTGTTGAATAATCTCAACGTATCTCAAAGTCAAACGAAAAACACAAGGAGAACCATTGGAGTTGAAACCGCAAAGGGAGAAGACAATGAAAAAAGCATTCAAATAAAGCAAATAAAGAAGTCGGCAAAAGGATAAAAGAAATAAAAGAGCAGCAAATGTGGAAGATAAGAAAACATGCGTGGAAGGAAAATTAAAATTGTATGTTTTATCCATTTGTCTTGTAGTGTCTAGCTAATACTATAAAAGAATCGTACCATGTGATTGTTTAGAATGAGAAGAGAAAAAAAAACAACTGAGAGAGAGCGTGCATGTATCAGATATAAAAAAAAAATAAAATAAAGAGTTTTGCTCCTCTGTAAGAAAAAAAACTCGCACACTCAACGATTATCAAACTCTCTCCTACATATCTTTCGATATTTTACAACTTAATAACAACATCCCCCACCGATTGAAAACTCAACTCATTAAAGCATCAATTAACCCAAGAATTATATGAAACGAGAATCTTTTATAAAGAAAATGTATCTTTAATACCATAGTCATATCTTGACACGTCGTCCGATCATTACACCACATACATCATCAACCCAAAGTAAACAAAGAAAACTCTAATAATTTGTGCAAAAGTATCCAAAACAACACAACGCCTACTCTATACATACATATCACGAAACCCTAATGATCTTACGACCAAACTTGAACATCTTGCAAGGGCTGCAATCGAAGTTGGTGTCTCCACCGAACCCTAGCTTGCCGTTATAACCAGGAAAATCAAGTTGATCGAACACCTTTGCTTCGGTCAATTTCAGTTTATGGGAAGCTGCGATGGCCTCTAAGTTCCACCTACTGTAGAAACCGTTGATCTTGTGAGATATGTGTATCTCACCATCGTCTTTGATCATAGTTTTCGCATTCTTCAAAAACTTGCTCACAAGCCTTCTATGGCGGCTGGGATCAGCAAAGATTCAAATGGAAAACATCATCATCACAACTGAGACAACAAGCAGAAAGACCGCAAGCATGCAATAAAAATGGCGGATAATAATTAATTAACTCAACCGTAGCTGAGAACGGAGTGGAAGGTTCTTGAAGATTCCGGCGGAGGGAAAGTTGAAGAATATACGATCGAATTTAATTCGCCCGAGATATTTATGCTCCATTAATTCAGTAGCGTCGATTCCATGCATCACCTTGCAACCTCGGCTAATCAGTATCTCTATGTTGGACGCAGCTTTACCATAGTTATCCTTGACAAAATCTAAAAAGGGATCATCATCAGACAACCTTAATCCTCGAAGATGTGTTATAGCAAAAATTATTACAACCTTGGGAATCGAGTGAAGTGGCTATCATGTTCCTTGCATTCTCAAAAGCCACCGCCAGGCAAGCAGCGAAGGAGAAGTCTCCTTCACCGACGAGAAGAATCCTTTGAGAGCTGCTGTAATTGTTCATCAACCTTTCTAATTTCCCTCGCTCCCTTTTCTTTTTAAGATGGCGGCTCTTCGTTTTCCTAGAGTGCGACTCTTTGGGTTTTCTTTTCGTGTTTTATCAAATAAATCATATGATGATATTAGCTTTCTTTTATCTGCGTCTACAGTCTGGCAAGCTATTTGTCTGCATGGACGGTTCCCAATTACGTTCACAGTGAGATTATGTAGGTAATAAAATATCATCTTCGGATAAGTCCAAAAAGCCCCAGCAAATTTCCTTCACATCAAAGCAATACCAATGGGAGCTTCTGTAATGTTTGAAATACGTAGCTCCCTTGTTTAGTTGTTGATGGACTTGAAGCTAATTGATTCTTAAATTAAGGAGATCGTTAGGCCAGTAATTAAATGGCTGCATACCCTTGTGCTGGGAAAGCAGACTTAGCTTGTTAGTTCTTTGTATGTTGATTGATAGTGATGTTTTAAAACGCGTAAAGCGCAAAGCGTCGCGTTTTGATTCCGGTAGCGCGTAATAGTGTAGCGCAATGCATAAGTATTTTAAGCAAAGCCAAAAAACATAATATATAACATAATCATCATTATTTGTTAAATTGTAGCTTATCCAATAATATATAGTATTACCATTTTACCGGAGAACATGTGCGTATTATCTAAATATTATATATAAATAGCATCAATACAATAATTCAACAAAATAACATTAATTTTTCCATTTAATAATTTGAAATTGTGTTTCTCAGTATTGATTTGTAATTATTAATGCTTCCGTTACATAAAAAAGAAAATATTATCAATTACACAAAAAGAAAAGGAATACACTACTGTGAGGGCCACAAGCCCACCACACCTAGACCTAGGTTTAGCCTCTGTTGAGAATATCTGTCCCACATCGGGAAATTAATATCAACCGGCTCAGTATATAAATCAAAGAGGCCTCTCCACCTAACACCAATTGGTTTTAGGTTGGAACCCTCAATTTAACATGGTATCAGAGCGGGTTTGATCTGCCTGTTATCACGCATATTTCACTCACCGTCACCCGATTTTATATGTCCACATGTTAGGCTTTGAATCGTGCCACACGTGAGGGGGCGTGTTGAGAATATCTGTCCCACATCGGGAAATTAATATCACCCGGCTCAGTATATAAATCAAAGAGGTCTCTCCACCTAACACCAATTGGTTTTAAGTTGGAACCCTCAATTTAACAGCCTCGTACAATACTTACATCAGTCATCAACTTATTTCCTTAACCGTTTCAAAATAAAAAAGAAAAGAAAAGCAAATGCATTTCGTCCCCCATCGGAAAGATCATAAAATGAAGAGTACAACACTGTCTATATAAATGGGCAAAACCTAATAGGAATTCTATCTTCAAGGCCGATTGCCCCTATTGGGCCGATTAACTTCGACAAATCGGCCGGATTGATCGGCAAGTTCGGCGCTTAGGCGTTGAGTACGAGTTATACAACACTGTTTTTGTTAATTTTTAGCTTTATAAAAACTAAAATAATACTCCCTATGTCCCGCCAATTTTATCACATTTTTCCATTCAGGTGTCCCAATAATTTTATTACCTTTCCTTTTTGGGTAAAAAATTAAACACCATTTTGAATGTAATTGGAGGAAAAAGTAAATGGTGGGAATAATTAGGAAAATGTTATAAATTTAAGCAAGTTGTTTATATCTAATTCCATTGTACTATATTATTATAATAATGTCACTTTAATTTGCGTGTTCAACAACTTATGTGATAAAGTTGCTGGGACAGCGGGAGTAATAAATTAATAAAAATGCAAATTTTTTTTACGCTTCGAAGCGTTTTTTACATTTTTTGCGCGATGGCGCGCTGCACAGTGCTTTTTAAAACATTTGTTGATACTATATACTCCCTCCGTCCCGTTATTTTTATCACATATCTTGGTGGGCACGGATATTAAGGTGGTATTATTATAATAATATAGTACAATGAAAAGGTAATAAAGTGTATATTTTGACACGTCTTTTAAGAATATTTAATATTATTATATTGATTGTTTGTGATAGTTTTTTGCTAAATAAGGAAAGGTGATAAAAAAAATTAGTGGGACGCCCGAAATAGCAAAATGTGATAAAATTAATGGGACGGAGGGAGTAATAAAAATGGCTATAGATTATCACAATTCACAATACTACATTCGTGTTTCTTGTGGATCGACGTCATGTTATATTTACACGCATCATCAAAACCCAAAAGCTGCTGAAAATCTTTTCTGATACATATTTCAAGAAACAAATAAACACGGCAAGCAAACTGAACTGTGCAAAGCAAAAGTAAACAACATATACCAACGACTATACATATGCTTTAAACCCTTATTCTACGACCGAACTTGAAAGTCTTGCTAGGGTTGCAATCGAAATCGTTGTCCCCACCAAACCCTAGCTTGCTATTATAACCAGGAAAATCAAGTTGATCGAACGCCTTCGCTTCGATAAGTCTCAGCTTATGCGAAGCAGCTATGGCTTCCAAATTCCACCTGCTGTAGAAACCGTTGATCTTGTGAGGAATGTGTATCTCACCATCGTCTTTGATCATCGACTTGGCATTCTTCAGAAACTTGCTCACCAGCCTTCTATGGCGACTGTTAGATTCAAAGAAGAACAATCACCCCAACTAAAGACCATAAACTAGTGTGTAAGGAAACTAGTAATAAAATGGAGAAGAAGAACTGATAACCGAAGCACTGAATCGATTGGAAGGTTCTTGAAGATTCCGGCGGAAGGGAAGTTGAATACTATGCGATCGAACTTAATGCGTCCGAGGTAGCTGTGATTGGCCATGTCAGTAGCATCAATCCCATGCATGACTTTACAACCTCGGCTCTTCAGTTGATCTATGTTGGACACGGCTTTAATACCATAGTTGTCCCTCAGAAAATCTGCTGCCACGTGTGATACGATGAAGGACGCAATAGTAGAGACAAACCCTTTGTTCATTAATTATTACATTGAGAATCGAGGGAAGTTGCGATGATTTTGGAGGCAGTCCCAAAAGCAACGGCCAAGGAGGCAGAGAAGGAGAAGTTGCCTTCGCCGACGAGGAGAATCCTTTGGGAGCTGCTGTAGTGTTTAATCCACCGTTCTTCATCGATGACGACGGCGGCGTTCTTAATTACGTTCTTCTTCTTCTTCCTTCTTTTTCGTTTCTTCTCTACTCTCTCCCCGAGAATACCATCGTTGTTCTCCAGCGCCGCTACTTTCTTATCATCGTCGTTAGTAATGCTCGGCTCCGCCGTAGCCTTCGCCGGCACCTCTCTCACTAGTTCACGTTGGCCGCCGTTATCTTCTTTGTCTGAAAAATGAATAACCATAGATCGATGTTGCTCATGACTAGTTCCCTCATTCCCCGACAAGAAGCTGTTGAAGTTTCCCATTTTGCTTCGCAGATAAACGATGAATTGAATCCCCTCTAAGTTAAGACCTAAATAGAGCTTATTGGCGGGTAATACTTATGAACCCTACGATGAAAAATAATTAGCTTGGGCGGCTCTTCGTTCTTGGTGCGACTCTTGGGCTTTCTTTTTGTGGTCTTATCCACAAACCATGATGATTTTAGCTTATCTGCACCCTAATTGCACTATTTCCAATTACTTTCCTAGTGACGGTTATATATACATATCTTAAAAATATTTATATACATAATATCATATTTGAAGAAACAAAAAAAGCAAAACCAAACAAGCATATGAAGTGATAAACCTTTGTCGATGGGGCTTAAATTAAGCTAATTGGTTTTTTGTTATCATGGCCAAGAAATGGCTGCAAATTGAGTCAAGTATTTGAGTCAAAAGTCAGATCAGATGCTAAACTGATCACGTATTCAAGTACAAAAAACTTGAGGTCCATATGATAAAAAATACTATATTAAGGTTCTTGTTAGATCATACATACATCATCAAAACCCAAAAGTGTGAAATCTTTTCATGTCCAAAAAACAAACCCTACTTCAAAGTCCAACCATGGAATAACAACACACAGCAAGCAAAATATAATTACATCTTCATACAAGATTTCACTTGAGACAGCAAACCCTAGACCATTACTTTTTAAGACCAAACTTGAAAGTCTTGCTAGGGTGACAGTTGAAGTCTCTGTCTCCTCCGAATCCACACTTTATGTTATAACCAGGGTAATCGCTTAGCTTGAATTTGACAGCTTCGATCAACCTTAATCCGTGAGAAGAAGCAATGTTCTCCAAATTCAACATTTTGTGGGCACCGTTCGTCTTGTTGGATACGTGGATCTCACCGTTTTCGCTTATCATCTTCTTTGCGTTCATTAGAAACTTGTTCACTAGGCTTCTATGGAGACTGTTTGCAACAATAAATAAGACTTAACTGAAGAAAGGGAATGATATGAGAGCTTCCTATCAACGAATATAACTCAACTGAAGCGCAGAATCAGGTGGAAGTTCGCTGGGGAATCGAGCAAATGGGAAGTTGAAAATAATGCGATCGAACTTCAGGGTTTTTTTCAGACAAGTATGGTTCGACATTTCAGTAGGGTCGAATCCGTACATCACCTTACAACCTCGGCTCGTCAGCTCCTCCATGTTGGACAGTGCTTTCTCATACTTCTCTAACAAGAACTCTGCAAGATAATAACAATTTCATGAAAACAAGATTAGAACAGGCAGTAGAATCTATATAGAATATTATATATATCACTTCTTTTGTTTGGAGAAGTGGCGATCATTTTCGAAGCGTTCCCAAAAGCCACGGACAAGCAAGCAGAGAAGGAGAAGTCTCCTTCACCGACGAGGAGAATACGGTGTGAACTGCTGTAGTCACTTATCCATCTCTCTTCATCAGTCTTTACAGTAATCCTTCTCTCAATTCTCTTCATTGTTTTCATTTTTCCTTTATCTCCTATCCCAGGCCCAGTAATACTGTCGCCGGGAACACCATTGTTGTTCTCCGGCGCTGCTTCGGCATCATCATCGTGAATAATACTCGTCTCCGCCGTAGGCTTCGCCGGCACCTCTCTCACTTGTTCACGTTGGACGACTATCTTTTCTTCTTCGTCTGAAAAATGGAAAACCATAGATCGCTGTGGTGGTTGCTCATGACAAGTTCCAGCTTTACCCGAGAAGAAGCTGCTGAAGTTTCCCATAATTTTTTGCTTTGTTAGAACCCTAACCGAGGCATCTCTGTATAATATACTTACAAACCCTATGATGTAAACTTTCTTTTTAAGCGATTATAAAGCTTTTAATTTCAGCGGCTCTTCGTTATTAGTGCGACTCTTGGGTGTCTTATCCGATGGTTTAAGATTTCACCCTTTATGCCGCAGTTCCCAATTATTTCTAAACTGGCGGTTATATATATAATGTATTTATTCTGCTTGTGGCAAAATTATTATTGTACGAAATAATACACCTTTGATGAAAGAAATCACAGAAACCAAGCCAAACAAGACTACAAGAGCACAGAAATTAATCTTGGCTTACAGCTATTTGGTGAATGTGATTTGATCAGCTTAAAGCTGAAGCCTTAAAGAAATGGCTGCAAAAACTTGAGGCTAGACCATCATATTTTATACATGCATCATCAATAAACCCCCCAAAAGCGTCAACCCTACTTTCAAAATTCAACCATCGAACACCACCCACACATTAGCAAGCAAAATATGTCTGCAACGTGCCTACAAGACTTGAAGCAGCAAAACCCTAAACGACTTTTACTTTAAGACCAAACTTGAAAGTCTTGCTAGGGTGACAGTTAAAGTCTTTGTCTCCTCCAAATCCAAACTTTGTGTTATAACCAGGGTAATCGCTTAGCTTGAACTTGGCAGCTTCGATTAACCTTAGTCCATGCGAAGAAGCAATGTTCTCCAAATTCCACCTTTTGTGGGCACTGTCCGTCTTAAGCGATATGTGAATCTCACCATTCTCACTAATCATCCTCTTTGCATTCATTAGAAACTTGCTCACAAGGCTTCTATGAAGACTGTAATAAATGACGAGGAAAGTACAGTTTGAGCACAAGAAAGAAAACTTAGAAAAAGCAGAAGGTAAAGGAAACTTACTGAAGCACAGAATCAGGTGAAAGGTTCCTGAAAAATCCAGCAAATGGGAAGTTGAAAACAATACGATCGAAAGTTAGCTTTTTGAGAGCAGTATGGTTCGCAATTTCAGTGGCGTCGATTCCATACATCACCCTACAACCTCGGCTCGTCAGCTCCTCCATGTTTGATAGTGCTTTCTGATAGTTCTCTAACAAAAACTCTGTAAGATAAAAAAAGAAAAAACAATTTCATGAAATCAAGATTAAAGCATATCTAATAGTAGGATGTAAATCGAAAGAAGAACATATGTATATATCACTTCTTTTGTTTAGAGAAGTGGCGATCATTTTCGAAGCGTTCCCAAAAGCCACGGCCAAGCATGCAGAGAATGAGAAGTCTCCTTCACCAACGAGGAGAATACGGTGATCGCTGCTGTAATGATTTATCCATCTCTCTTCATCAGACTTTACAATAGTCTTTCTCTCAATTCTTTTCATTCTTTTATCTCCTCTCACAGCAATACTATCGTTTTCTTGATGGCCTATTTCAGCATCGTTTTGCCCACTCATCTCATTCCCAAGCGTATCATTCATCGTCACCACTGCTCCAACGTCTTCGTCTTGAATCTCTTCATCTTTTTCTGAATTCTCAACCACAAACTTCTTCGCCTCCTCTCTCGCTCTTTCATGCTCCACCCTTTCACCTTTTTCAGATGAATTTTCATGTGCAGAAGGAGGAGAATCAGCACCATAATTTTCGCTGCTGGGCTTTGAAGATAATATGACGAAAGATCGGACTTTGACCCATATTGACTTGAGAAACCTCCGAATCGAAGAACTTGCGTTGACGCAGATTGACTTAAACCTCGTAAACAGAGATTTGGCTTTGTTGTTGACTCGCTTGCGCATTATCTTTAGGGAGGATACGCTAAAATACCTCTTTGCTTTTAGCTCGTTGTTGATCAAGAAAAGCTCGAGCTTTACACAAGGAGTTTCCCATTTTGCTTTCGCAAAAATGATTAATCTTCGAAGTTGTATGAATTACCCTACTTTTTAAGTTTTAACCTTGCGATGCATCATGCAATGAATTTTGCACGATCTTTTAAGCGATCATCACAAGCTTTTACCTTTAGCGGCTCTTCGTTCTTGGTGCGACTCTTGAGACTTGGGCTTTCTTTTTCTTGTCTTATCAAACAAATCATGATGTAGCTTATTAAAAAGTGACGGCTGGTTATATATATAATTTTTTTTCAATATCATTTCCACAACACTTACGGAGCAACGACATAAAATATTATAATATAACCTTAATGGCTAGGGTATCATCCAACTACATCAAGGTTCTTTTTAGATTCTATCATATGCATCAACCAAAACCCAAAAGTTCAATAAGCTGAGACATATCTTCATCAAGGACGAAATAGAAACACGGTCCAACAAGAAAATAAATTGTGGCCAATATTACCTCTCCGACTTTAGTTATTAAATTAGGGCAAAAAATCTAAAATGGTCCCCAATATTTACCCTTTGGACCAATTTATCCCGATATTTCGCGAGGATCAATTTAGTTCCCGATGTTATCGAATTTGAACCAAATTGGTCCCTGCCGTAAAATAGCCGTTAATTTGGATAGAAGTTCACACATATTGACATGCGATTGGCCAGACTTAAAAAATTATAAATTAAACTCCAAAAAGGGTAAAATATAAAAAAAAAAAAAAGAGTAAAAGATTCAAAAAAAAAGAAAAAATTACTAATAAATTTAAAAAATATAAAATAAAAAGTTAAAATCAATTAAAAAGAAAGAGAGAATGAAAATATATTAAATATAATAAACTAAATATTAAAAAGAGAAAAAATCCAAAAAAGTAAAAAAAATAAAAAAAAAAGAAAAGAAAAAACTAATAAATTAAAAATCCAAAAACTGGAAAAAATTTCAAAAAAAAAAAGAAAAGAAAAACTAATAAATTAAAATAAAAATAAATAGAGATCTAAATTAAATTACAAATAAAGTAAATTCAATTAAAAATAAAATGATAATACAAATGTATTAATATAATAAATTAAAATAGAGAAAAAATAGAAAATTATAAAATAACTTAAGTTAAACTTTTAGAGGCATCTTTATCCTTAATTTTATTTCTCCTTTTTATTTAGCTTTTAATAAATAAATATATCTTTTTATTTTTAAATTTTAGATTTTTATTTATCATTTTTTTCTTTTAATAAGCTATCCCTATTTATTTTTTTTTTCTCTTGTACTTTTTTCTTGGTTTAATTTATTATTCCTAATATATTTCCATTCTCTTTTTCTTTTTTATTTGATTTTAATTTATTACTTTTAAATTTTAACTTTTATTATTTTTATTTTTTATTTAATTCATTTGTAATTTTCTCTCTTTTTTTATTTTTTAATCTATTTTTTGAATTTTCCCCCCTTTTTGGAGTTTTATTTATGATTTTTAAGTTTGGCCAATCGCATGTCGACACATGTCAACTTCCATCCAAATTAACGACTATTTAACGGGGAGATCAATTTGGTTCAAATTCGATAACATCAGTGACTAAATTGGTCCTCGTGAAAGATCGGGGACAAATTGGTTTATGGGGTAAACATTTGGGGCCATTTTAGATTTTTGCCTTATTAAATTATTTTATCAGGGGAGTGATAGTATAAAATATATTACTTAAATAATGTTGAAAAAATACTATTTAAATTCTTACATGTAATGCACCTAACCAATGACCTGTGACAGATTAAATGATTCCATAATCACATCATATACGACTTTTATATTAATTAAGACATTTACCATAACGAAACGTCTCACCATTTTTATCATAACATCAAACTATTTCAATAATGACAGCACCAATTAGACATCAATTTCCTAATTAGCCTAAACATTATCACAATTATCAACAGTGTCTTGTTATAATTATTTGGAAATTGAAATTTTAAATCATCCTTCACGACCCTAAGATTCTTCACTCTTTCCTTTTTCCTGTCATGGACCGAAATTCTATTCACACCCCTTTATTTTCTACACCCCTATTTATTATGAAAAGTAAATAATGTTAAATAGTTCAATTTTCTATGTTGACCAGCTCTTTATTAATTATATTCTCCCACATAATATAATTAATAAATTGAAAAAAACTAACAACATAAAAAAATCTCCACTTTCCAATATTTACTTTTATAATTTAATCCTTCAATTCAATATGAATGTGAAAACGTGTCTTATATCTATATATGGAATATAATGTTCTTTTCGATAATTATTTCTAAACTTTAACTAAATAAACTAAATCATATTCAATTACAAAGATTTTCTAATATAAATAAATAAAAATATATTAAAAGGATACATATATATATATATATCTTATATTAGCATTATTCCAATATTTTATAAAATTAGCAATTGATTTATAGTAAATTTTTTTGGTTAATTTATACTTACTTATTTCTCATGTAAAATCTTGTGTATACTTTAGAGTTTAATTGAATTTACAGATATATATATATTATATGAATATTTTATAAAATAAATTAAATTTTAATATTTATAAATTCGAAATATAAAAAATGTGTTTAGCCAAGTACAAAATTGTAAGTCATGGAGATGAAATATATATATATATATATATATATATTTGCTATGGTGCCCACCTACCGTGAGCAACCAACGTGAGCACCATAAGCAAATTTCTCAATTTTTTTTACGTTTTTTTGATTCTCAACGTCGCCAACACCTCCGTAGACCCTCTCATATCAATTGCTAACCTAAATCGACATCTCCATCACGTGAATTTTTAAGAAAATCATCACCTCGGTTCGTCATCCACATTGATGATAAATAATGAATTTTCTTAAAACTTCACGTGTTGGAGAGGGCGACTTAGGTTAGCAATTGATATGAGAGGGCCTCCGGAGGTGTTGGCGACGTTGAGAATCAAAATTCGAAAAAAACATTGAGAGATTTGCTTATGGTGCTCACGGCGGTTGCTCACGATATATATATTATATATAGAGAGAGATTTGCTATGGTGCCCACTACCGTGAGCAACCACCGTGAGCACCATAAACAAATCTCTCAATTGTGTGCGTTTTCTCGATTTCCAAAGTCGCCAACACCTCCGTAGACCCTCACATAGCCATTGACAACCTAAATTGCCCTCTCCAACACGTTATAAGAAAATAATCACCTTGGCATGTCATCCACATGTGAATAATAAATAATGAATTTTCTTAAAAATTAACGTGTTGGAGAGGGCAATTTAGGTTGTCAATGGCTATGTGAGGGTCTACGGAGGTGTTAGCGACGTTGGGAATCGAGAAAACGCACACAATTGAGATATTTGCTTATGGTGCTCACGGTAGGTGGGCACCATAGCAAATCTAAATATATAATATATATATAAATAGATATTATATATATATATATTACCTATTTAGACATGGACTTGAAATAATATGACCGACGTTTTAATACAGTATTATTGCAAGAGGTGAAGATAGAAAACGTTAGACGCATGTATATAATTGTTAATGGCATCCATTTAGTTATTAATTGGGTCATTCAATGTGCAAATAAAAATGAAATATTTAAGTGGTTATTCTTGAAGAATGAGTAAATAACTTGTCCAAATTCCAAGGTTTTTTCACCCCTTAAAGGGTGCCAACAGTAGCACCCGTCATGTATCATTGGTCCCAAAATTTGATAATTAATCTCGGTAAAAATGGGTTGGTGAGAAGCAAAGTATTTCATCTTTCATTATCTTTTCTTGAAAGCACACTAATGCATGCTTAGGTCCCTTTAAGTCTCTTTATTCGGACCCACATCAATATTTAAATTACTAATGATCTTACATGCAAAATCAAATAATTTTTTATTTTTTATTTTTTTAAGACTGAACTTTCATTAAGAAATATCATCGAATAAAATACATGCGAGTGAGTGAACATGAGGAGTACGACCTTCAGCATTCCAACCCATATTCTTAGCAAGAAAATGAGAAGTCCTATTACCATCCCGTCTAACAAAAGAGAGTCCAACGTTACGAAGCGACTCGATCATGCACAGACATCTAAAATGAGAAGCCCTATTACCATCCCGTCTAACAAAAGAGAGTCCAACGTTACGAAGCGACTCGATCATGCACAGACATCTCGAAGGATGCTTCCGATTTTAGAAGAGTCCGAACTACGGTTTCGAAGGGCCAAGATAACCTCTTCACAGTCACTCTCAATTACCACTCTATCCCAGCTTTCCATACGAACCAAGCATAAAGCTTCTCGAACGGCTAAGGCTTCAATGACTACTGCCTCATGAATACCATGGATGAAACGGGTTCGCCACTTCCTGCAAGTCCCCATGCTATCCCGCACTATAATAGCAAGAGATGCCCCTGCCCTATCATGGTGAATCGCCCCGGTGAATCGCCCCATTGCAATTAATCTTTAGCTCCGCATCAGTTGAGGTTTACTCTCAATTAACGGGATGTTTTTTGGAAGGAAATCTTAACTCTAATAATTCTTTTCATATGTAATTTTCGGTCCGTTTAACTCAAGTTTAATGCACGTGAGGGTATGAATAAAAATCGATCGACAGATGCAACAATTTTTTTTTATCAAAGTTAAACCATCGAACAAAAACACAGCAAGCAATATACATATATCTGCTTCGTGCATAACAAGAACTTGAGGCCTGCAAACATCCCTAAAAAACACTACTTTTTAAGACCAAACTTGAAAGTCTTGCTAGGGTAACAGTTGAATTCGCTGCCTCCCCCAAATCCACTCCTTGTCTTATAACCAGGGTAATCGCTTAGCTTGAACTTGACAGCTTCGATCAACCTTAGTCCGTGCGAAGAAGCAATGTTCTCCAAATCCCATTTCTTTTGGACGCCGTTCGTCTTATGCGATACGTGAATCTCACCGTTTTCTCTTATCATCTTCTTTGCGTTCATCAGAAACTTGCTCACTAGGCTTCTATGGAAACTGTGTGTGTGTGTAATAAATATATACAGTTCGATCACAGTCAAGAAATATATACATGGGGAAACCATGAGCTTCTTCAATAATATGAACTTAACTGAAGCACTGAATCAGGTGGAAGTTTCTTGTAGAATCCAGCGAATGGGAAGTTGAAAACAATTCGGTCGAACTTTAGGGTTTTCAGACAAGTATGGTTCGCCATTTCAGTGGCATCGATCCCATGAATGACCTTACAACCTCGGCTCGTCAGTTCCTCCACGTTGGACATTGCATGCTGATAGTTCTTTTTCAGAAAGTCTGCAATGAAGAAGATGAAACAGTTTCATCAAGAATACAAAAAGAAGAATGCAAAATCAAAGCACATAAAAAATATATTTAAAAGACTTTTCACTTGTAGTGTTAAGAGAAGTGGCGATCATATTCGAAGCATTCCCAAAAACCACAGCCAAACAAGCAGCGAAGGAGAAGTCTCCTTCACCAACGAGCAGAATCCGGTGAGAGCTGCTGTAATGATTTATCCACCTCTCTTCATCTTCATCGTCAACGCCCACAGTCGTCGTCGTCTCTACTATAATCCTCTCTGTCTTTCTTTTTCTTCTTTTCTCTACTACTTTCCACCCAAGAACACCATTGTTGTCCAGCTCTACTTCATCATCATCATCAGTATTATCACTGTGAATAGTCATCTCCGACATATCCTTCGTTGGCACCTCTGTCATCACTTCTTCTGAACTTTCTTGCGTAAAACAAGCTGGAGAATCATCACTGTAACTTTCCCTGGGCTTATTTGAAGGTGAATCGAAAGATCGGTCTTTGAAGGAGATTGACTTGAGAAACCTCAGAATCGAAGACCTTGCTTTGATGCAGATTGTCTTAAACCTCATAACAAGAGATCTGCTGGCTTTTTTGCAGGAAGCTTTGACGGTTTTACTGAAGAAGATTGACTCGAGAAACCCCATAATCGAAGATCTTGCTTTGACGCAGAATAACTTAAACCACGTAATCAGATATCTATCCTTGTCGTAGCGTCGTCGTTGCTTGATAAACAACCGCATAATCTTACTTCTTTTACATAACGATAAACTAAACAGATATCTACGCATTCGTCGTTGATCATGAACAGTTGTAACTTTACCCACGGAAATCCCCATTTTGCTTTCTCTCCTAAACGGTGAATATCAAAAAGTATACTCAGACCTCAACTGAAGCCTTGGCTTGTGTTATACTCATGAACCATGAAAAAAGGTTTTAATTGCTGAGACTCTTCGTTCTTAGTGAGTGTACTTTTCGAGTCTTATCAACAAATCACATGATTGTGCTTTTATTGAGACTCCTCGTTCTTGGTGATATCACAAATAAACGAAGTAAAATCTACATTTTACCCTTAATTAACTACTAGTATGTGTAGCACACCAATGTGTGTGCAAATATGTTAAATTTTTTTACTTCGACTATTTCATATCATTAATAAAGTAATTCAAATAAAATTTTAACTTAAGGATAATTTTGCAATAAATGAAAATTTGAAGGATGGTAACTTAACAATTAAGGCTAAAATTGTAATAATCATTAGTAAATTGATAGACCAAATTGGGCAGTTTATAGACACATAGGCTCTCTTTATATAATAGTATAGATGATATCTAGTTTAAATTTTTTTTATTAAAGATAAGGGTAAAACTGTAAATAATCAATATTGTTTATCTTGAAAACTGTAAAACATGTAATTAAAAACAAAAATAAATTATAAAACGACATGTATTATGGAAACAGAGGTAGTATACTGTTTTCAATATTTCATATCTAGAATGCAGCACAAATAATTATTATAAAAGTTATATCGTAGAATGTAATACCCGGGTCCTGTGAGTAAGTTGGCCAATAAATTTGCATACATATTATGTACTTATGTGATTGCACAAATACATGGTTATTTAACTATGTGCTATTATGTGTTCTAACTTAACAGAAGATTTAATTGAGACTTAGAAGAAATTTCATAGGCGCTAGTTTGAGAAATTTAAAACTATATGATGTTTAAGATAATGGAACAAATGGCAAAGGAAATAAGAATGAATTTGAGGTTTAGAAACCTATATATGTAAATTCGATTAGAGGTAAAGTATATAGCATAATAATATTATAAGGAAAAGGGGTTCTATGTATGATGTTCGAAACCTTAGCCAAAAGGCAAACTATTTTTTTACTACTAAAATAGGGATATTACTTGTTGGGATAGGAAGAGAAGACCAAGAGTTAGAACTTCTATAGAATTCGAAGACTTAGCATTAAGGGAAACTTATATAATTATAATAGTTATTACTTGAGAACTAGATAAACATGGTTAACAAAGGAACTAACGTCATTTCTAAAGTTGGACACGCCAACTAGGAGACAAGAATATAATATCATAACTCATTAATGGAGCAGTATCGAAAGACACTCATTAGTGGAGCACTATCGAAAGTTTGAGGTGAAAGAAAATAGAAAATTCAAACAGAACTCACACCTGTTTGGAAGAAGGTATGATCCCTTATTAATATGATTTTATTCGTATAATAATAGGGCTTGAGGAATATTAGACTCGAAAAAACTTATATATGATTAGGGTTGCATAAGTTAGTTCTCGAGGGTTTAGGAAATGTTTAAAGCTCGTATGATACTTATACTGAACTTGAAAAAGATAATGTTTGATCGAAAATTTAAGGGTTTTTGGATTGTTAAAAGTGTTATAACTATAAGGGTCGTGAAGTAGGAGCTTGACGAATTATATTTGGCGAATTGTGGATAAAGTAACAATGGCATTTGACGAATTATTTATGAGCAAGCAAAGTGGAACTTCACGAATGATAACCCACGAACCAATGGTGAAATGAATGTTGCGAATTCTGAGGACTTCAATATGTGGATTCGCGAAGTATAGGAATAAATAATAGTATTATGCATTATGTGAGATTAGCGAATTATATACACTAGACAACGAACTTCACGAATTAAGTGAAGTAGGGAATTGTGCATGCAACTTAAGGGAATAAAATAATATGATAGGTACATGAAACTTCACGAAATGTGAGGTGTTAATATTAATAATAAAATAGGGACTTGTTAGGGGGAGATCTTTCGAAGACTTAGCCGTGAAGGAAAATTAAAGTAACAATAAAATAGTACTTATTACATTACTTAGATAAGGATCAACTAAGGGGTTTTTAATGTTTGAGCCGCACTATAAAAAGTCACGAATTAGAACAAGCAGGTGCCAACTAGGAGAATTCCAAGTGTTAGAATATTCTTGATTCACGAGATGAATATCACGAACTTTAGAGATTCGCAAAGTAGATATGTGTGATAATAGACTTCACGAACCAAAAGCTGAGGAATGCACTTCGCGAATTAATTAGAGATTTCACGAATTGGGGAGTTAGTTCACGGGTACATATGATAATTCGCGAAGTTAGTAAGTTATTTAAACACTTCACGGGTTGACCTAACTTAGCGAATCCCTTTTTAAAATAACTACTTATCTAACACGGTTCTAATATTTCAACACTTAGGGAGTTCGAGAACTTAGACAGTGTAATAAATTAAATGGTACACCGACATTATAATTTTATGCTTAGGGTTGAAAATTAGGAATTTTAGCAAATAAACCTACAGACGACAGGTAAGTGGGAATTCCACTACAACACATAAAATAAGTTATGTACATGTTTTATGTGACTATCTGCTTCTTTGAAATACCTGATACGTAAAATGACATGATAAGTATTTTGTACTATTAACGTATGCATTTCCACGTGCATGCATGAGTTACACGAGAGTTATGAGATGTGAGCATGCACAGTATATGATCGCCTGTGTGCGATGAATATTTACCGATATGAGCATTTGATGTCGGCTCGAAGTTGAGTCAGAGCTACTTCTACGAAGCACCATGACGGGATGTAAGTCGTCGAATATTCTTCTTCAGATGTAAGCCGTCGAATATAGTGTAAACAGAGATAAGTTTGAGCCTAGAGCAAGAGATGCGTTTTCATAGGTTATCCTAATGGTATGGAAGGATATAAATTGTTGGATATTAATACGCGTGGTATTTTTGTTTCAAGAGATGTTAAGTTTGATGAAAAGGTGTCTCCTTTCCACCAAAAGGAGTATATTAATTCTGACCCTTTAACTGATCCCTTTGAGCATTTAGTTTTACCACGGTTAACTAACGAATTATTATCAGATACTTCTAAGTTTTCTAATTTAGATGTGGAGCAGGCATGTGGCTTGAATCAGCAAAATAATGATCAGAGTGATAATGGTTTACACGAAGCAATTGATGATCTTACATTGGGAGATGAACCAACTTTTTTAGAAGAAGAATTGTCGGATTCTACCTTAGCTAGAAGATCATCGAGACCAAGAAAGGCACCTTCATATTTGAAGGATTTTCAATGCAATTTTTCTAAGGAACAGAGATCAACACTATATCCTTTATCAAACTATATTTCTTATGATGCTTTGTCACCTCCATACAAAAGTTATGTGTTAAATGCCTCCAGTTTTGATGAGCCTCGATTTTACCATGAAGCAGTTCACAGGACTGAATGGATACACGCCATGAAAGAAGAGCTACAAGCGTTGGAGGAAAACAAAACATGGTCGGTTGTACCATTGCCCGAAGGAAGACATCAATCGGATGTCGTTGGGTATATAAAATAAAGCATGATTCTTCTGGTAATATAGAGAGGTCTAAAGCACGCTTAGTAGCGAAAGGATATAATCAACGTGAGGAAGTGGATTATATAGACACGTTTTCACCTGTAGCTAAGTCAACAACAGGGAGGGTTATTCTTTCTATAGCAGCATCGCAAAATGGCATTTATTCCAACTAGATGTTAGTAACGCTTTTCTTAATGGCGACTTAGATAAGGAAGTTTATATGGATTTGCCACTAGGTTATAAGCGAGTAGATCCACAAACAGTAAACTAGTTTGTTGTTTGCATAAGTCGATATATGGTCTTAAGCAAGCTTCTCGTCAATTGAATGTTAAATTTACTTCTTCTTTTTTAGATTATGGTTTTATTCAGGCAGGTTCAGATCACACATTATTTCTAAAGGGTTCAGGAATGTGTTTTGTTGCTTTATTAATCTATGTTGATGATATTATCATCGCTGGACCATCTCTTGAAGTCATAGCTGATGTAAAATTATTCTTGCATCATAAATTCAAGCTAAAAGATTTGGGTGTTTTGCAGTTTTTCTTAGGTCTCGAGATAGCGCGTTGTGAAGAAGGCCTTTACATTTCTCAAAGACTGTATGCTTTAAAGCTGTTAGAAGAAACGATGGGAGCAAAACCATTGTCAACCCCTATGAACACTTCTTTGAATATAACATCAGATGAAGGGGAACTCTTAAAGGATGCGATGCATTATCGAAGAATTGTTGGAAACCTATTATACTTAACCTTTACTAGGCCTGATATTTGTTTTGCAGTGAACAAATTGAGTCAATTTGTTTCTAATCCTAGAACCACTCATTTAGTAGCGTCGCATCATTTGCTTAGGTATATCAAAGGAACACCAGGTCAAGGTATACTAACGTCGTATTCTACTGATTTGCAGATTAAAGCTTTCTCCGACTCGGACTGGGCTGCTTGTACTGATTCCAGAAGATCGATTACTGGTTTTTGTGTGTTTGTTGGTTCTTCAATGGTGTCTTGGAAGGTTAAGAAGCAAAACACAGTATTAAGATCCTCTATAGAAGCAAAATATAAGGCATTAGGCTCAGTTACAGCGGAAGTTCTTTGGCTGAAACAACTTCTTCTTGATCTTGGATTCTCATCCCCATCGATACCGACCATATTTTGTGATAACAAGCCAGCAATTCAGATTGCCATGAATCCTAAGTTTCATGAACGGACGAAGCATATAGATATCGATGCGCACTTTGTTCGGCATCACATACAGACATCTTCCATCAAGCTATTGCCAGTTACTAGTGCAAATCAGCTAGCTGATTTGTTTACTAAACCTTTATCAGGTTCAAGAATCAAGGAGCTATTATTCAAAATGTCCGTAATTGATATATTCCGTCCAGTTTGTAGGGGGGGATATTAAGTTAACTAATAAGATGTTGGAGAAGAAGATAACTGATGAAGATGAGGCACAAGCAACTTAAGGCCTCGCAGAAGAAGGAGAATATTTATGAAGAAACTCGCTACAACTGAAGACGTTTTTGGTTGCTAGTTGTTGATGTGTTACTATTTTAACTTACGTCTGAAAGTTGCTACTAGTGAAAAAGCAATATTAATAGTAGGGTTTAATTAGTCATTATCCCTCTGTATAAATAAGATAAGATAGCTCTGTATTTGTTTACGACTGATAATAACATCTTCTATATTCAAGATTCTTATATGGTATCAGAGCGTTAATTCGCTGTGTTTACTCAATTTCATCTTCTCTTCAGTACAATCAATCGAACAAAGCTTAATCGAGATAATTGATTTTCTGATTGTCAAGCAGTTTGTTCAACTCTGATGAAAATAGATTCTAATTCTCGCTGAGGTGTTCTTATTTCGGATCCGAAATTTGTTTACAAAAATGGCCGAAGTAATTCCAGGAGAAACAATCAACAAGAAATGTTCAAGACGATCAATTTGATCCTTACTATATACATCATTCAGATAATCCAGGTTTAACAATCGTTCAACAACCACTGATAGGAGAAAATTATCCTTCATGGAGCATGTGAGTATAGCTCTTGATATTAAGAATAAAATGGGATTTCTGGATGGGACATTGCAAAAGCCAGTTGCAACTGATATCAAGATGTCTCGGGCGTGGAAAAGAAGCAACGGAATTTTGAAATCTTGGATTATGAATTCAGTGTCAAAGGAGATTTCAGCTAGTATTATGTACTCGGAGTCTGCGAAGGAGATATGGGATGATTTGAAAGAAAGATTCCAGCAGACAAACGGTCCAAGAATTTATCAGGTCAGAAAAGATATCATCAATCTGCAACAGGCTCAACTTTCTGTTGGAAATTATTATACAAGATTAAAATCGTTGTGGGATGAGATGAGTAATTTTAGGCCGCCTTGTGATTCTGCACAATGTAAGAGCGCTCATGAACAAGAACATGTTCTTGCTTTTCTTATGGGGTTGAATGAGTCCTACTCGCAAATAAGGAGTCAGATTCTGTTGATGGATCCATTGCCTCATATTGGTCGAGTATTTGCGCTTGTTATCCAAGAGGAAAAGCAAAGAATTATGACTTCTACAGCTGTGACTGACAATCTACAACAAATGGCGATGTATGTTGGAAGGAACTCATTTAACAGTACCTCAGATCAGAACAAGAAATTCACTAATCAGAGGAAAGAAGGAAACAGGGCTGTGTGTACTCACTGAACAAGATAGGTCATACTATAGACACGTGTTATCGTCTACATGGCTTTCCACCGGGTTTCAAGACTAATCCTAAATTCAAGAACCAACCTAGAGTTAATCAAGTGGGACATGATCCCGCGGACAAGACTGTAGATACAGATGTAAACACTAATGCTAATAATTTTTCTAGTACTACATAGAATTTTTTGCAGGAACTTAATGAGTCTCAGATCCAGAAATTGAGGCGTTTACTGGATCTACCACTTGCTGGAAATTCTTCAAAAATCAATAAAGTATCCGTCTCAGCAAGTTTATGTTTAACCTTTAATATTTCTGATCGGATGAATGTAGTAGATTGGCTAATTGATTCAGGAGCCTCTAGACATTTATGTTGTAATTATGATCTTTTTACAACATTGTATTGATATGAATTGTGTTAGTGTTACACGACCAGATAAGTCATGTTTGCATGTTTACAAAACAGGTAGTATTAAAGTAACAGATGGCTTGACACTTGAAAACGTTTCATTTATGCCTCAGTTCCATTTTAATCTTTTATATGTAAGTGCACTAACAAGAAATACAGATTTGCAATTTGTTTTTTCTTCTATTGAATTTCTTATTCAGGACAAAAGGCTCTGATACCATATAAGAATCTTGAATACAGAAGAAGAGCACATGCTTTTTTTATTATCAGTCGTAAACAAATACAGAGCTATCTTATCTTATTTATACAGAGGGATAATGACTAATTAAACCCTACTATTAATATTGCTTTTTCACCTGTAGCAACTTTCAGGCGTAAGTTAAAATAGTAACACATCAACAACTAGCAACCAAAAACGTCTTCAGCTGTAGCGAGTTTCTTCATAGATATTCTCCTTCTTCTGTGAGGCCTTCAGTTGCTTCTGCCTCATCTTCATCAGCGATCTTCTCCAACATCTTATTAGTTAACTTAATAAAATTGTAGCGGGAAGAAGCGACCTGGCTTGAATTGCCCGGTAAATAGCAACCCAGTTAACCGGTGTGGGCACAGTCGGTGACTAGGGAAGGCAACCGCTAGATAGTTTGGCAACCAGTAAACGACTGCCTAGAGAAAAACCCTAGTGTAGGTCCAACTGGAGTAGACCACTATTATATTTTATCCTTATTGGATTTGAGCTCAGGATGGTGCACGTAGCAAGTTAGCTGAGGGCCCATAATTAATGAAAAAGAGAATGAGATACGAGAATTAGAAAGTATTGGCCCGGATGCCCTTGCGAATTACGATACATGCACAACATGCATAATTTCCACTTACTGAGCTTTATAGCTCATCCCATGTTTTTATGTGTTGTAGGATCACGTGATCATAGTACGCGATCTTCTTATGGCAAGGCCAACTTTTGAAGCCTCCGGGGACTTTTGAGGGTGAAGTGTGTACATGGATGCGACCTGTGTGGCCGGCGCTAGGATTTTCTTTTGCTGCGTCTATGTACCCATCCTATTTAATTAGCGTTGGGACAATATTTTGATTGTACATGATGATTTTCTTTTATATAAAAGGAAAAAATTTATATGTACTTTCGGATAACTTTACTATCAATACTTAGATAGTAATGCGAATTAGGAATAAATTAAATAATAGAAGGCGGGGCGCCACATCGAACAATCGACCCTCCTTATTTTCATTCAATTAGACACATAATTCAGAAGCCAACATAATGCATATATATATTGACATACACGCGACAACAACATCAGACAACACATTAAATTATTGTGTATCATATTATTATACTTTAATATGGTATAATATAGTATTATTTTAAATATAATGGCATTTGATTGTTAGCCATGGAGGATAATGGGTTGTAGTTGAGCCCGGCTATTTTAGAACCTTATTTGGAAAAGATAAGTCTGAACTGATAAATTCTAACTAGAGCTGATTCTGAATGTGTTGACTGTTGATCCTTAAAAATGACTAAAATGCTATGAACAAGCAGATCCAAACTAAGAGCTTAATGTGATGATCCATACAAAAGAAGACAAAAAGTAAACCTAGACCAGAGAAAAGCCAATTCAAGAACACATAGTACAGTTTTTCAGGCGCTGTTTTCGACGATCGAATGGTCGAAAATGCTCCTTCTCTTCTTACTCTGATCCTCCTTTTGCTGGCGCTGAAAGTGCTTCTGCGCATGGCTTGCGACCTGCGTAGGATTTCTAGTCACTACCATGTGCCTCGATATGCTCTTCCAATCTCCTTTCCCATATTTCTCCAAGCCAAGAAGAAAAAGCCTAAACATTTTCGGTTTTCAATTACACAAAGATGAGCTTCGTCTGAAGATGAAACGACAGGGCAATGAATGCATTCGAACGACATAAGAGTTTACTTAAAAAGTAAGTGAATGCTTTATCCAACAGAGCCTACATATTTCAGTTTTCACCAAGCCTTAGCTTGGTCTGAAGATGAAACTAACAGGCAAAAAATGCATTCTAACGAAGGAAGACAATCGTAGTTGTTCGAGCGATTGGTAGAATCTAAGTGAATGCTTGATTAATATTCCCTGCCTAGAAGATTTAATGCTTCTATGAATGTCCACCAAACATCTATTAACAATCACAGGCGAAGAAATCCCAGCAAGTGAAATCCCAAATGATAGGAGATGAACAGAAGATTAAAAAAGAGGGGGGGAATAAAATTCAAGAAGAAGAAAAAATTGAATAATCACCTGTGTTCTTCCTCAGTCCATGGTTTTCCAGTTTTCCTCTGCATAGACCCACTCTGCTTATTCTCCGACGAGCCAGAACCGTCGTCTTCATGGTACTCAGGCGGCTCGATCAGCCCTGCTTCGATCATCGCCACGTCATCCATCAAGACACGGTAGTGTCCGGCTACTTCTTCGGCCGACTTCGTCCCTAATTTCCCGGCGATTTTCTGCCACCGATCGGGGACATCATCGGGGAATTCCACCAGATAATTCTCGAATCGTTTGTCTTCTTCCCAAGTCCACCTCTTGATCTCCGATACTGAATCAGACGCAATGGGATCACCCATTTTCGGCAAAAAAGAAAATTAAAAAGTCAATCGAGAATACGGCGGCCGTGATTCTTCGAATGGACTAGGGTTTCGGAATTTCTTTACTTGGGTTTCGGCAAGAATCGGGAAATAATCTTGAATTCTTTGGGTCTCATCGGAATGAGGATTTTCAAGATTCCCTCTTCGAATCTTTGGGTTTCGAAACGTCAATCGCAATTAAATCTGTGGATAGGGATAAGATCTTCTTCGTCTCCGAGAAGGAAATCGATCGAAATTTTCAATTTGCTACAGTGAGGATTATGCGTGTAGTGAATGCAACTACCTCCCAAACACAACCCTTGCCAAAGAAAACCGTTGAAATTCACCTATTCTCTCTCTCTCTCTCTCTCTCTCTCTCTCTTAATTATTATTGGTATTATTTTCCTATCTTTTTTAACTCTTATTTTCCCCCCAAGTTGTAAAAGTGCCATCGAAAATTTGAAGCTTAGTCGAAAGAACGAGTATGAGTAGGGAAATAAACAAAATGCAAAGTCGATACAAATTTACTTCGAAAGTAAATGATTAGTTCATTGAGTTCTATAGAAGAAAGTAAGCTCATTCGTTCGAACACATGGGCGAGATATGGTACTGTATCGATCTGAAGCAGAACATTAGATATATGGGTAAACTAGGCCCATCATTAAAAATGCCTACTTGGAATCGGCTGTAATTTCCATGGATTCAATGCCGTTTCTGTTCTTGAACTCTGCAACAGCTTGGTCGAAAGTGCTTCTAACGTGTTGGCACATAGACATCAAATCCTGGCAAGAATCTTTCAATACTTCGCTTGCTGTGTCACCTATGAAATAAGAACTTGAGAAAATTAACAAAATCCCGCCAAGAAAACAGACGAAGCATCGCAGATTTTACTCATCTATTACTCTTAAGAAATAATAACATGCGCGTGTAAAAAAGTAAAGGATTTGATGAGGTTAAAGTCTTACCAGTGGTTTGCACTCTTATGTTAACTCTAGCGTCAGAAGGGTGAGGAATGCTGTAACCGCAGAACGTTACTCTCGGGCTGCAGATAGCATATCGATTGAATCAGTAACTAAGTCAGCTATGTCTTTCTTTGCATAAGAGTGAAGATGAAAAACAAGAGAAACACTCCAAAGTCGTGTAACACAAGCTGAACAGAACTTACAACAAGAAGATGGAAATCTCCTAAAGCATCAAGAAATACGGATTAACAACCAGTGATTCACATTCATTTACATTTCAAGATACCAACATCAATCGTACTTTCGTTTCAGCATATCCCAGATCATAAAACACGATTGCTGGAAAGTGGAAACACCGTCGAATTGATGCGTTCGTTGAATTCTACTTTATCCCATTCTTTGCATATGCTGCATTCATTAACAACAGAAAAGTTGGAGGAACTCACTCTTGATTGAGAATAAACCTCAGCGAATTAGCCAAAGTATGATCTTCATCTGTCAACGAAAACGTCGCCTGTGATTGATCTTGGTAAGAGCCGTGCTCCATTTGACACTGAACAGATGTAAAGCAATAAATCCAAGTAAACGTATGCTATATACCGCAGTACAGTAGTCAGCGAGGAATAAGTAGAATCTCACTGACAACAAAGTATAAATGTAAATTCCAGTGTTCACACAAATTACAAGCACGAGCTTCATAACAAAACGCTGAAAACAGACAGCGAAGAAAAGAAAGAAGAGATTCAATTCAAAACCTGGCGAAAAAAACAGAAACTACGCAAATTCTCCAGAAAAGTACACCGAATCAATCCCTGAGCTAAAAGCAACCTTAATTGAAATCAAAATCAAACCAGAAATTTACCTGCTGGCTTTCGTCGGCTGAATAGCTGATGGTCGACGGGGGGTTTTTGAAGATTAGGAGAAAGGGTTTTGCAGAATTGCTATAAATAGGTTTTTTTCTAATTCGTTTTTTTAGTATATATTATTAAGTTACTATAAATGTTCGTTGGGCCTTTAATGGGCCTGAGCTTGATATATATCATCACACACACACTTGACTCTTATTTCGCATCACTTCCCTACTCCAAAGCGCCTCGACAATCCGACCCGAATTTACTCCGTTTGGAGCTCCGACACTAATGGGCGCCGAGATCCACCAAGACGCTTACGTCAAACTCGTCCTCCACGCCGTCAAGCACCGCACCTCCAGCGTCAACGCCGTCCTCCTCGGCCGCTCCTCTGACGCCTGCGCCTCCGTGGAGATCGTCGACGCAGTCCCTCTCTTCCACTCGCAGATCGGACTACTTCCGCCGCTCGAAATCGCACTCATCATGGTCAGTCGATTAGTCAGCGGCTTAATTCTTTTTCTAAGTAGTAAATGGACTGCATAATTAATGATTAATCGGGTAAAAAAAATTGGTCCTTATTTTTGCTGGGCTTGATAGATAGAGGAGTATTATGTAGAAAAGGGTTTGAGCATCGTTGGTTATTTTCATGCCAATGAGAGGTACGATGATAGCGAGCTGGCCACCGTTGCTAAGGATATTGGGGATCATATTAATCGATACTTTCCTCAGGCTGCTTTGCTTTCGGTATGTTTTCTTTCTTTTTTTGTCGATTTATCCTTTATTAGGTTTAATAAAATCCATCAATGATAGCACTTGTTTGGGGTATGAAATCTTATCATTTGTGGACTTGGATTATTCTCTTTCAGCTAGACAATAAGAAGCTCGAGTCTTTGCCAAAGAGTAAAGATCGAAGTCCAGTGATGCAGGTGAGAATTTTCCTCTGTTTTTCAGCATATAGCTCATCGGAGAACTGCTTGTTTGTTCTCAGCTTGTGATTAACTGAGATTTTATGCCAACTATTTCGCCTTGTGCAATGAATTGCTCTTGCCTCTTTATTTGTAAATTCTGTTAGAAGTTGAGCTTTGGATTATTTTGAAATGGTAATAGTAGAATCAGATGCTTTCTCGAGTTTGTTGTGGGATCGATTTAGGACTTTTTGTGGGCCACTTTCGAAAGCATGTGTTTGATGTGTTAGCTTGCTTTCGATGATCATGTCTCACTTACGATTCTGCAAATCATTGTTCCAGCTTTACATTGATACCCTGTGAAATGACCCCGTTTTTCTTCAACTTATATCCTTGAGATTTTATGGTTCCTTTCGCATATGAAACTCCTGGCGATATTATATATACCTCGATCCAAGCACTGAAATATTATTTTCTTTATGGCTACGAAGAAAACTTTGCTGTAGTTTGCAACTGATACACTGCTATAGCATGTCTCTTACTCCTTTCAAGAACTGCATTTCAGTTCTACCAAGAAATCATTGTGTTCTTACACGAAGTGTTTCCACAGCTTTATACCAAGGATGGATCGAGTTCTTGGAAACTAGTTGGATCAGATGGTAGCAACCATCTCACCATCAAAGAACCTTCTGCAAACGTAATTCTCTTGGATTACATCTCTTCCGAGAAATGGAAGGACATCGTAGACTTTGACGACCACTTGGACGACATCAGCAAGTGAGTAACCATATTATCCGTAACCGTTTGATTTAAATCTATGCAGTTTACTTGCGTTCGTGTCAGAAAAAAAAATGATTTGAAATTCGCGAATTCTTGCAGGGATTGGCTGAACTCGGACCTTTTCAAATGATTCTTGATGATTTCGAGCTTTCCATAGCATAACTATTAATTAATATTACTCAGCCTGGGATGAGTTCACTTTCTTTGTTAGATTGTTTAACTTGCTGGAGAATGTCACGTTTGTGTTTGCTTTTTCAATTTCGCTTTCTTTTTTGGTAAAAGACGACATTGTAATATAAGGAGTAAGCCCTTTTCTTGGATATTGAAAATGTTCTTCCAAAACAGCTTTTTCCATTGTAATAATGTGCATTGCACTAATGAAATGTTGGGTCTATACCCATTTTAGACCAGGGTTTCAAAAATGGATTTTAATTGTAAAATCATATGGACATCATAAAAAGATAATGAAAGGTGAATCTACAGAAAAATAACCATTTGTATAAAATATTTGCAAGTCAGTACCTTTGTCAGACAATTTTTATATAAGTACTCGTTTGACTGTATATCGATTTCCCATTCTTGACGTACCTTTTTATATGTGTATTACGTAACACGTCACACGTTTATATGGTATCCATATATGGTACTATATATGTTTCTATAGGGTACCTTAATGTGTTATATGATTTACCGTTTTCTCACTGTATTATGTACTACAGTACGTTTCTATGGTACCTAAATGTGTTATATGATGTACCTTCCGGCGGAACAGGTACCAATGTGAAAAAATTTATTCTAATATGTATTTACTTATAAAAAACACTGACAAGGTATTGAGTTGCAATTTTTTTTATATAAATGGGTATTTTTCTGTAACTTCCCCGTGAAATTAAGTCGTGCTACCAAACTGGGATAAAACCCTTAGTGCTCGTTTGGTTGACTGGTTTATATTTAGGAAGGTTTAAATAAGTAAGGGTTTATATAAAACAAATTAATGGATATAAATAAAATGTGTGCTTGGTTAGTGGGTTTAAATAAACACATGTGAGGGGGTGTGTTTATTTAAACCCGTCTGCATGGGTTTAGAGTGGTTTTATATAAACTCGTGGTTTAGATAAACCTGCGAACCAAACACACAAAGATATCATAAACCCACCTTTAAAATACTTAAACCATCCAACAAAACAAGCACTTAGTTTGGATTGGACGAAAAAAAATTGAGAATCTTTTGGAAAATGCTCCCAATGTTGCAATGCAATTGTTATTACGCCTCAGTTCTCACTACTGATTTGTCGTTTGTTCCCCACTAATTGTTATTTTTATATTTAGTTACATCCACTATTTATATACTATATATGTTATTTCATTTTTCAGTTACATCCCACTATGGACTAACTTTAAATTGATTAGTAGCTTATAGGCTCAGGCACAGCAACACATCCACAGATATTCCGCCATCGCAATAATGGTTGTCCTTAATTTTAGATGTCACATGCGAATACTATTAGCTTATATTCAATTCTGGCACAT
Source organism: Craterostigma plantagineum (assembly GCA_027422505.1). Classification (NCBI taxonomy): domain Eukaryota; kingdom Viridiplantae; phylum Streptophyta; class Magnoliopsida; order Lamiales; family Linderniaceae; genus Craterostigma; species Craterostigma plantagineum. Next base: position 23,206,019 of record JAPQWV010000003.1, on the reverse strand, counting down.
CAAGATTTCGATTTGATCCTCAAAGAAAAAAAGAAATTAAAATCAAATTCCAGAATATAATTAAAGCAAAAGAGACCACAAAATTGGTGGCAAGCAAGAGATAAGGTGTCATTACCAAGTTAGTTATTCGTCTTAATGAGAGACTGATATGAGAGAGACATATGGAAGATTGAAGTGTCTTTCATGTCACTTTTTTTTCATATATTTTGTAATTTTAATTGTGGGATAATAGAGAAATTCTCCATTCTCAACTAAATATCAAGTTTTAAAAAAGGTAAAAGAAAAAAAAAATTCGTAGGCATGAGGGACAGGTTGGAGGATTTGAAGGCCCATGTGTTTCTTGATTGATTCAGATCCCTTTAGTTTATTGAGCCTTTGGGACAAAGTTCAGTGAAATTTATTGAAAATACGAAAAGAAAAAAAGGACTTCACTTTTATCTTTCTTTTCTTTTGACCCTTCACGCATCTCTTTCCATCTCTCTCATCATCTCTCTCTCTCACGGATATACAGATACAGATCATCGTATTATACTATATTACTTCATTGGTATTACCATACGCCAACACTTAGCACCAAAAGCCTTTTTCTTTTCCCCCCTTCGTTCTCCATCATTCAATCACCATATGCTTGGGAAGAAAACAAAGAAAAAGCTACACAAGTTCTCTTTCTATCTCTACTCCTCTTTAACTAAGGTTAAGTACAGTGCATTGTTCTCTTGAAGCAATTAACTCTTACGCCATAAAGTTTAGATCTTTACGACTTGGACTTATGGTTTTCCTTTTCGTGATGATTCGCTTTTTCTGAACCGTTTTCGCTGATCTAAAAGATGCCATTTTTTTGAGGGATTTTGTGTTCTTTCCATTGTGAATTTCTTGAGCTGAGGAGAGGCTTTACGGATCTATCTTGGTAGGGTTTTTCTTTTTTTTCGGCACTGTAAGAAAAAAAAGAAAAGAAAGTGGGACATTGCTGTTTCAGATCTGCGTGCTTGTCATGGACCCCTTTTGCTTTTTTTCTTTCATATGAGCTGTGGTTTATCTTAAATGTATGCTTATCTTTTGCTATGTGGTCATGCTTGGCTGTGAAATAATTAAAAAGAAAGTTCGTCTTTTCATCAACTCCATCTTCCTCCATAGCTTTTGATCTCAGTTTTCCCCAGTTCTTACTTGAGAAATCGGTCCACCTTAAGAGTGAAAGAAAGAAAGAAAAAATTGCATCTTGAATCTCTGTAAATTGTAATAGCTCTTCTCATGGTGTGGTGAATCTTTGCTGCCCTGTTTCTCTAATCTTTAGATCTATTCCTTGTCCTACTAATGATGTTTGATTCTTTATTACCATTAATCTAATCTCTGACATCTTTCGTATTCATCCTATTTCGGTTTTATTCAGATGGCGACGAGTTATTACACGGCGAAAGGCGCACACGTGTAGCAGCGATTCTGTAGTTTTTGTCTATAGCAATCCTCAGATTCCTTCCAATGGCATCAGATTCGCGCGCGAAATTGCAGAACCCGCAAAAAGCTTCGATCGCTTCATTATCCACGAAATTGGATTCGAGCCTACGGTTAGAACCCACGAAGAAAAAAACCGTAGAAGACTTAACCACGAAGAAATTAAGCAGCGTGGAGAGCGGAAAGAGCAGCCTTTGCAGGGGAAGTTCGAGCACCGACGTCAGCGAGGAGAGCGCCTGCAGTACGTTCAGCAGCGCAACGACGAATAAGCCCCACAAGGCGAACGACGTTCGATGGGAGGCAATACACGCCGTTCGAGCCAAGGAAGGCGTATTGGATTTGAGGAACTTTAGGCTTCTCAAGAAGTTGGGCTGCGGGGACATTGGGAGCGTTTACTTGTCCGAACTTTGTGGGACGAAGTGCTACTTTGCTATGAAGGTCATGGACAAGGCTTCCTTGGCGAGCCGTAAGAAGTTGCTCAGAGCTCAGACGGAGAGGGAGATCTTGCAGTCGTTGGACCATCCTTTCCTTCCCACGTTGTACTCTCATTTCGAGACGGAGAAGTTTTCGTGCCTTGTGATGGAGTTTTGCCCCGGCGGGGATCTGCATACGCTTAGGCAGAGGCAGCCCGGGAAGTACTTCTCCGAGCAGGCCGTGAAGTACGGTTTCTTCTTCTTCTTTCTATTTTAGGGTTAATTATTTTTTCAGTCCTGTGATTTAGGGGAGGTGGCGCTCATAGGGGAAATGAACTTAGGGGGTGGCATATACGAACACAAAATTGAGCAATTTAGGGACATTATATGGCAGAAACTGAGATTTTGCTCCAAAGCAAGAGTCTATGTGATGTATAATCTAGGGAGTGTCATTATACGGGCGGGCAGTAACGTTCAAAGTTAAGCAGTTTTTGGATTAAGTACAGGGTTTCGACGTGTAACGTTCCTAAATTGCTTGATTTTGAAAGGGTAAGCAATTTTGGGATGAAGTCTAGGGCTTTCGGCGTATAATGTCTCTAAATTGCTTAATTTTGAAAGGCAAGCAATTTTGGGATGAAATCTAGGTTTGCAAGTCAGGCAATTTTGGGATGAAATCTAGGCTTTCGGCGTATAATGTCCCTAAATTGTTTTTGAAAGGCATCGTCCGTGTAGCGCCACCCCTATATTCTACGTCCCTATGATATCATCTCCTAAATTACATGACTGAAAATTAAAATCAACCTTTTTCTTTATATCACCAGGCTTTCTTTTTTTTTTTTCCGGAGAATTAAAATTCGAGCGGCGAAGTCTGGTTTTCTTGCTCCCTATAATGGCACACCTCCCCCTTAAAATTACACGACTGAAAAAATAATTAGCCCCCTTCTCTTTCTGTTAGGGCCCCCCTTCTATTTTTATCGGGAACTAAAATTCGAGCTATCAACGCCTGGCTATTTCTCACGGGGCGGAAAAAATAATTGCGTTCGTTCCTCTCTCAGGTTCTACGTAGCGGAGGTCCTCCTCGCCCTGGAATACCTCCACATGCTCGGGATAGTCTACCGCGACCTGAAGCCCGAGAACGTCCTCGTTCGGGAAGACGGTCACATCATGCTCTCGGACTTCGACCTCTCCCTCCGATGCACCGTAAGCCCGACCCTCATCAAATCCTCGTCGGCGGACCCCACGAACAACCACCAATTCCCGCAAAAGAACTGCATCGAGCCCCCTTCCTGCATGGTCCAACCCTCGTGCATGGCGGGCCCCACCACGTGCTTCGGGCCGGGCCGACTCTTCTCCAGCAAGTCCAAGAAGCCCAAGAACGACGTGGCGATCAACAGCCAGGTGAGCCCGTTGCCCGAGCTCATCGCGGAGCCCACCGAGGCCCGATCCATGTCGTTCGTCGGGACCCACGAGTACTTAGCGCCCGAGATCGTAAAGGGCGAAGGGCATGGGAGCGCCGTCGACTGGTGGACCTTCGGGATTTTTCTGTACGAGTTGCTCTTCGGGAAGACGCCGTTCAAGGGGTCCGGAAATAGGGCGACGCTGTTCAACGTTGTGGGCCAGCCGTTGAAGTTTCCCGAGGCGCCCGTGGTGAGCTTCGCGGCTCGGGATTTGATCAGGGGCTTGCTCGTCAAGGAGCCGAATAATAGGCTGGCGTACAAAAGGGGGGCGACGGAGGTTAAGCAGCACCCTTTCTTCGAGGGCGTGAATTGGGCACTGATTAGGTGCGCAAGCCCGCCGGAGGTTCCCAGGGTGGTGGACTTCGACCGGCTTCCGGCGGGGGGCAAGGGCGGAGCCGGAGCCGGAGGAGGTGGTGGGGCGGCGGCGGGTCAAGGTGGTCAGGCTGGGAGCGGTGGTGATAATTATTTGGAGTTTGATTTTTTCTAGGTGTTGGATTTGGGCTGTGGGCATAAATGTGGTGGTGTTATTTACGTGTTTTTTTTTTTTTCTGTTGAGTTTTTGTAATGAATGACTCTTTTGTGCTGCTTATTTTCGATCATAATGTTTGTATTTAATCCCAAACTAGCAATTTCTACCTTTATCACCTTAATTTCGTGTCAGTATCTATTCTATTGTATAAAGGGTGTGGGTGACTAAAACTGCCATATTTAGTGTGTCATTTATATGCAATTTAGTCCTACTATTTATTTAGTTTTTTTTTTTTAGTCCTACTATTTATATGCAATTTAGTCCTACTATTTATTTAGTTACTTTAACAATTTTCATATCGATTTTATATGTTATATTTAATATACTTACATCCCTAATATTATTTTTTCTCTTATATAGTTAAAAATTATATTTATCTATTAGACATTAAAAATAATAAATCTGAAAATTAAGAGTAAGGTAAATATAATGACATTCTATGCACACCAGTGCGTCAAAGTACTAGTGTGAAATGGGAGAAATTATCATACATGTGCGCCAACGCTCACCGATGCACCTTTGGTTGCTTGTAATGTATATTTTATCATTAATCGATGATAGAAATTATCGGCATATGCCTGTCTGATTAGTAAACTATTAATGGGGAGAATTTCATGTCAGGCCCTGATAATGTTTGAATTTTCTGTCCAGGCCCTGTCAGAAAAGGAGTTAGTTTAGAGGACCTGTTTTCTGTAAAATTTGAGTATAAGACCAAAAAATGTTATTTGACGAAAATACCCTTACTAAAATGCTTTTTTATTTCTTATTTTTTTCTAGCGAAAGTCTATACGTGTTGCTCGTGGTCTTATATGGAACGTTACTTTTACTTCATTTTATGTTACTAAGTTAAAGCATACTGTTACTGTGTAACAAAGAAACGTTACTCTCCAATGATATTGTGTTACGACTCTATTGCAAAATGTTATCAACAGAACATTTTTTATTTAATGATCGAACTCATTTTTCTTGCACTAAATCGGCACAAAATAATTCGACTGCACCATCCAACCGATTTTGACATGTCATGTTGGATTCATTATGATATTGACGACGCACGAGGTAGATTTTGCTTGTATAATTAGGGTGCAAATTCGAGAACATGATTGTAAATCAAATCTAGACTTCGACATAATTGCAAGTAATCGGTATAAATTCGAGGTACCCATGAGAAATCGAGGTCTATTTTACATTATTGAGTTAATAACGCCGAGATTTATGCACTTTTCATCCGTTTTCAGTGTCGTTTGTGATTTTTCTTATATTCTCTCTGATTCATTGCTTGTATACAGAATGTGTTACTTACGACAGATAATACGTTATTAACATTCAGCGACGTGTTACTACTAAGTCAACATTTGTTATTAACCATAAGACATTTGTTATTTTTTGCTATGTTATAAGTATTTCTTTTTTACACGATTTAGGGAAAATATAATATCCGTTTCTTGCAACTAATCGGTATAATTCGAGGTACCCATGAGAAATTGAGGTATATTTTACCTTATTGAGTTAATAACGCCGAGATTTATGCACTTTTCATCCGTTTTTAGTGTCGTTCATGATTTTCGTTATATTCCTCCCGATCCGTTGCTTGTATACAGAATGTGTTATTTATGACAGATAATGCGTTATTACCTTTCAGCGACGTGTTACTATTAAGTCAACATTTGTTGTTAACCATAAGACATTTGTTATTTGTTGCTATGTTATAAGTATTTCGTTTTTACACGATTTAGGGAAAATATAATATCCTTTTCTTGCAACTAATCGGTATAAATTTGAGGTACCCATGAGAAATTGAGGTCTATTTTACCTTATTGAGTTAATAACGTCGAGATTTATGCACTTCTCATCCGTTTTTAGTGTCGTTTGTGATTTTCGTTATATTCCTCCCGATCCGTTGCTTGTATACAGGATGTGTTATCTACAACAGACAATCGTTATTACCTTTCAGCGATGTGTTACTTCTAAGTCAACATTTGTTATTATCTATAAGGCATTTGCTATTCTTTTCTATATTTCGTTATTTCTGACGATTAAAGCTGAAAATAAATATACAAATCATACCCACGATGAAATTGATAATAATTTCAATAATTAGGTAATAAACTTTGAATTTTGTGGGGTCCTTCAATTTCGTGCCATTAAAGAGGGTTGAAGGATGTTTTGGAAGTAAGTATATATTTTCGGAAAAAGCATAAAGTGATACCCGTAAGTTTGTATCTGTTATTAGAAGGAACACTTGTGTTTATAGTTTGGGCGGGAATCTTAATTTTTTGGCGTACTATTGGGAGGGAATTTCAGGGGACTATTGGCGGGATTATCAATTTTTTGCTTAAAGGGTCCATAAAATAATGTGTTACAGTTACGAAGTAAAGCGTTACCAATTTGAGTTTTCATAATAGGGTTTCTATGTTTAGTGTTTATAGTTTTTAAATTAGGGTTCGGGGTTTGGGGGTTCGAGGTTTAGGGTTTTGGGGTTAGGGTTTGGGGTTAGGGTTTAGGGTTATATTTTATAAATGTTGCTTGTGATGTAATGTCGAACTTAGAGTTGTTTCGTGATATAATTTTTAATGTTACATTTCACATTATGAAGTATACTCTATGCAACGAATGGGACCTTGGTTACATGACAAACAACCACAACATTGGACCATTAACCTCAACGTCAATAAAATTTGATTTGTGAGTGAGTTCTTTGGTTTAAATCCATCAAATTATATATTTTCCTTTATGAAAATCTTACACCTTCTGGAATAAGTGCATCAACGGTCGAAATTTATCGAATTAGTAAAGTGTTATTGACAACAATATAATCCGTTATCAGTCCACTATTTTGTGTTATAACGTAAGTTTTTCTTGATTTCGCTAACATAAGGAAGAGGTATTTTATTCTGAAAATGTGTTAATATATAACGGGTCAATCATGGTGGTATTCACTGACCACACAGAACCATCCAGATGCATCGCGAAGCTTCTAGAAAATTCCGAACTATGTGTTATCAGCATAGATCAATCCGTCATGACAATATGTCCATCTGTTATCAGTTATCATCTTTGTGTTAAAACGTAAGTTTTTGTTTGCTTAATCATAGTTTCACTAATAAAACACAAACTTTAACACCGGCATTAAATTAAATTGACTTTATTTACACCATTGTTCATCATTAACATCGTGATTTTTAGTCGATTGGGCCAATAACACCGACATTTATGCGGTTTTATCGTATTGAGAATATAATAATAAATCGAATCTAGATTTTGACATAAATTGCAAGTAATCGGTATAAATTCGACGTACCCATAAGAAATTGAGGTCAATTTTACTTTATTGAGTCAATAACGATGAGATTTATGTAGTTTTCATCTATTTTTTAGAGTCGTCTGTGATTTTCGCTCTTGTTGCCCCGATCCGTTAGTTGTACAGAATGTGTTATTTACGACAAACAAGGCGTTATTACCTTTCAGAGACGTGTTACTTCTAAGTCAACATTTGTTATTAACCATATGACATTTGTTATTTTTTGCTATGTTATAAGTATTTTTTTTTACACGATTTAGGAAAAATATAATATCCGTTTCTTGCAACTAATCGGTATAAATTCGAGGTACCCATGAGAAATTGAGGTCTATATTGCCTTATTGAGTCAATAACGACGAGATTTATGCAATCATCTATTTTTTAGAGTCGTCTGTGATTTTCGCTCTTTTTGCCCCGATCCATTGGTTGTATGTAGAATGTGTTATTTACGACAAAAAATGCGTTATTACCTTTCAGCAACGTGTTACTTTTAAGTCAACACTTGTTATTAACCATAAGACATTTGTTTTTGTTGCTATGCGATAACTATTTCTTTTTACACGATTTAGGGTAAATATAATATCCGTTTCGTGCAAGTAATTTGTACATATTTGAGGTACCCATGAGAAATTGAGGTTTATGTTACATTATTGACTCAATAACGACGTGATTATGCAGTTTTCATTTGTTTTTAGTGTCGTTTGTGATTTTCGTTCTTTTTCTCTCGATCCATTGGTTGTATACATAATGTGTTAGTTACGACAAACAAAGTGTTATTACCTTTCAGCGACGTGTTACTTCTAAGTTAACATTTGTTATTAACCATAAAACATTTGTTATTTTTTGCTATGTTACAAGTATTTCTTTTTTACACGATTTGGGGAAAATACAATATCCGTTTCTTGCAACTAATCGGTATAAATTCGAGGTACCCATGAGAAATTGAGGTCTATTTTACATAATTAAGTCAATAACGACGTGATTTATGATGTTTTCATCTGTTTTTACTGTCGTTTGTGATTTTCGTTCATTTTCTCCCGATCCATTGGTTGTATACATGATGTGTTATTTATGGCAAACAAGGCGTTATTACCTTTCAGTGATGTGTTATTTCTGTGTCAACATTTGTTATTATCCTTAAGACATTTGTTATTTGTGCGAAACTTATCAACATTCATATCAAACTGACGATAATTTCAACATATTTGGTCACAGCAACTGCAATCTTAGCAAATTGACGATATTTCTTTGATTTGGGTTTATCACATGTAATAATATCGATAGTTTGATATGCAACACAAGATTAAACCCAAGTTTGAACCCAAGTTTTGGTGAGATCTGCATTTCAATCGGATGTTGAATACGATGGTATTTCAGTGTAATTGTGGCAAATTAGGAGGGTGAATATGTCATTTCGTGTCTAAATGATGTTTTTCTCTAAAATTTCCAAACAGTTGGTCCTTATCAGTGAACGAAACCTAGATAGGGCCTGGACCCAAAGTAAAACTATAAATGGGTTCTGACACGTAATTTACCCTTAATGATAATGATATACGGCCAATCAAAGCTCGCTTCGACCGAGATGTCAGATATATTAATTTATGATAGTGATTTAGGTAAGTTTTATGCTTTGCTGACCTTATTAAACATCCAAAGAAAAAATGGTCCTTCGTAATTATCACAAGCGTGCTAGCTTCGCCTCTATAAGTCATTACAGAAATAATCATAAATTACATCATGCAATTTACATATTCTCAATAAAATCTGCACCCAATATTGACCATATACGTGTTGGATAATTTGCTACACACTACATACAAAATACTCTGTCATCATGGATATGGACCGCTAAAGACTTCAAATGCAGACAAGAACACTCTGCAGATAGACGAGAGACGAGAGACGAGAGAGAGAGAGAGAGAGAGAGAGAGAGAGAGAGAGAGAGAGAGAGAGAGAGATGAGTTCAAAGAAAGGAGAAGATGAAGCCATGTTTGAGACCAAAGCAGCAAAGGGTCTAACGGCCAATAAGCTCTTTTCAGCAACAGTACTAACTGGGATAGTTTCTGTATGGATTTACAGATTCACTCACCTCCCAAGAACTGAAGAACGAGGAAGATACGCATGGATTCTCATCTCCATCGCTGAGTTCTTCCTCGGTCTTTATTGGATAATCACTCGATCTGCTCGCTTGAACGTCGTCCATCGATATCCCTTCAAAGATCGACTCTCTAGCAGGTTTTTGGCTCATATTAACTCTGTAAAGATTTTGCGTACAATACAAGACAAAAAAATTCTTACATCACAGATATGGAGACAGAAAGCTACCTTTAGTTGACATTTTCGTCTGCACCGCCGACCACATATTAGAGCCGCCGTCGCTTGTCATCAACACAGTCTTATCAGTCATCTCTTTCAATTACCCGCCGGAGAAGCTCACCGTTTACCTATCGGACGACGGTGGCTCTCAGCTCACCTTCTACGCCTTATTCGAAGCTTCGAAATTTTCCAGACATTGGATACCCTTTTGCAAGAAATTCAACGTCGAGCCGAGGTCTCCTCAAGCCTACTTCTCCTCGGGAAATAAAATCGATGCCATTGAGTCGAATTTCGGTCAAGAATGGGAGAACATGAAGGTAATTCGACGAAGGAAGTTCTTCAAATGAATAATGCTTGACCTAATTTTCGGAGTTTATTACACAGAAGCTGTACGAAGATATGAAAGGGCGAGTCGACTCAGCCGTGGCGAAGAACTCGATCCCAGAAAAGGTTATGGATCAGCACAAAGGCTTCTCTGAATGGAACGCCGGCGCCACGAAGAATAATCATCAGTCGATAGTTCAGGTTTTTGGAGCGTACGATTTAAAGATCGATTTTTTTGCTAGTATTTCAAAACCTTAATTTTTGTTTCAGATTCTGATCGATGGATGGAACCCTAATTCGGTCGACGAGGTTGGAGAAAGGCTCCCGAGCCTCGTGTACGTTTCTCGACAGAAAAGGCCGGGATTGGCGCATAACTTCAAAGCGGGATCGATGAATTCGTTGGTAAAATAAAAAAAAAAAAAAAAATAGGTCTTTCTCGGGCGCAAATTTAGATGTAATGATTTCGTCGCCTATTTAAACGACAGATTAGGGTATCAGCGGAGATCAGCAATGCGCCGATAATCCTCAACCTCGACTGCGATATGTACGCAAACGATCCCAACGCCGTAAGAGATGCGCTTTGCTTCCTTTTGGACGAAAATGGACGATCCATTTCGTACGTTCAGCATCCTCAGAACTATCATAATGTAACGAAGGACGACGCATATGCTAATTTTAACTACGTAGTCAACAACGTGAGTCGATTTTATCGGGCGCTCTTGTTTTTTTCTTCTGAAAACATAACGTCTAGAAAGAATTAAAGATTTGGATCTTGATTTTGAAGATTGAGCTCGCCGGGCTTGATGCGCAAGGCGGGACCTTATACATAGGCACGGGATGTTTCCACAGAAGGGAAAGCCTATCGGGGAAAACATACGCGGGAAATAATCACAAAATCGAGTCGCACGACGTCGAAGATACGATTAGGTGTCGAACCGTCGAAGAGTTAGAAGAATCGTCGAAGGTTCTCGCGACTTGCGACTATGAGAAGAACACTCTATGGGGAAAAGGGGTTCGTTTTGCGTTCGAACTTGTATCTTTTTTATTTTTTTATCGTTCTTTTCGTACTTACGACGGCGTCTGTGTAGATGGGATTGGTGTACGGATGTCCAGTGGAAGACATAGTAACGGGACTAACGATACAGTGCCGTGGGTGGAAGCCAGTGTACTATAATCCAAGGAAGAGCGCCTTTCTGGGCGTTGCGCCTACGAGCTTAGACGTGTCGCTCGTTCAGTTCAAGAGATGGTCCGAGGGCATGTTTCAGATCTTCTGCTCGAAATATTGCCCGCTTACGTACGGTCGAGGAAAAATTACCCTTGCAGCTCGGATGGGATATTGTATTTACCTTCTTTGGGCTTCGGTTTCTATCCCCACGATTATTTACGCCTTACTTCCCGCCGTTTCTTTGCTCCACGACGTTCCATTGTTTCCCAAGGTACGTGTAGAGCTTGGAGGGTTTATTGACCTTCCGATTGGCCAAATTACCTTAGGGTGCATTTGGTTTGCAAACTTCGGTTTGCAAAAGAAAAGGAATAATATGAACGTACAACGATCGAAGCAAAAAGTATCGTTGTTCGATCCACACGAGAATCCTGCATACCAAACGCACCCTTAGGGTAAACTAGCACCCAGAGCATAGCACGGGGTTGTCTAGCTAGAAGCCCCCCATTCTTTGGGGGTTGGGTCCATGGCCAATTTTAATCCACGAATTTGTGGGGATGGCTACGTGATCAAAATATGTTTTTGTGTTACATAAATCGAAATTTCGAGGATTATTTCATGTCGACGTATTTTACAGGCGTCGAGCTTGTGGTTTGCGCCGTTTGCTTACGTTTTCGCGGCGCACAACGCCTGCAACTTGGCCGAAGACGTCGCGAGCGGGGATACGGTAAAGGGATGGTGGAACTTACAGAGAATGGTACTAATAAGGCGCACGACGTCCTTCCTATTTGCATTCACAGACACGGTGAAGAGAACGTTGGGCCTCTCGGAGACCGAATTTGTTCTCACAGACAAAGTGTCCGACGAGGAAAAGAGAAAGAGGTACGAAAGTGGAATCATCGAGTTCGGAAAAACCCCGCCTTTGATTTTGATCATCATAGCAACGATCGCTGTGTTGAACCTTGTGAGCTTGGGAATGGGGACGATAAGGGCTTTGTTTTTCGGCTCATCGAATGTGTTTGAGATGGTTTTTTGCGGGGCGTTGGTTCTTCTGAATTTGCCGGTTTATGAAGCGCTTTTGGTAAGAAGCGACGAGGGAAGAATACCGACCCATGTTTTCGTTAAGTCAGCTGTAATAGCATCGATCGCAAGCTTAGTTCCTATCCCTTAGCAACAGAAAAGGGTACTTAATAACATTACAGCACATTAAAGATTCCGATTCATAGTCTGTCTGTTTATAGAAATTATTCGGTGTCAAACTCAAGTCTCATCATATATATCAAAGAAAATGGTCATGTATTAAATTCTAACATTAAAGAGGAACTTACAAGCTTATATGGGCTTGGAATTTGGTCGGGAAAAATCCCTACAGATGTTTTTGGAAAATTTCCCATTTTATATATATAAGGTGGAAAGTGTACATCCCTACATATATGTTGTTTATTTTCTTTAAATCTTTACCTGAATAGAATCAAGATTGTGCCTTTGTGCTACCCATGAGGCAAAACCATTTCTTCTGCAAAGATAACAGTAACTATACATCAGTACAATAAGTGGAAGGTATAACAATAACATTGACAGCACATTACATTCAGTGAAGTGTTATTACGTTTTGGATTCAAAATCTTGATTTTGGTAAATAACCATGATGAAATACGAGGAGATGTTCAGACCTTCTCCACCCGATACCCAAAACGCAAAATGGGTAGAAAAAATGGTCCAACCGAACTGCAATTAAGAACCCATAATGCGTTGGGTGGATTTTTTTTTCTTTTCAACTCATTTTTGCGTTTTACTGTTCATATACCAAAAAGTTTGGTAAAATTCGATTTTGGCCCACAATGTTACTTAATTGTTTTAAAGTCCTATTTGGTAAATTACATTTTCGTCCAAAAATATTTTTTAATTATTTTCAGTCTTATTATTAGGGTTTGATTTTATGATTATTATTATTATCATTACTATTATTATTATATTGTTGTTATTATTATCATTATTATACTATTATTATTGTTCTTGTTATTATTATTATTATGGTTGTTTTTATTAATATTATTATTATCATTATTATAATATTATTATTCATCATCATTAAATTTATTTAATTTTAATTATGAGTTGTACAATAACAAAATTATAAAATTTAAAAATAATGTCACTAAAGAAAAGGATAAAATAACATACTATTACGAAAATAACAATATATTACAAAAAAATTAGGAATAAAGATAGATCGCATTGCACTCCGTGATGCATTGATTGATCATTTGTGGGAGGAATATACAAATGGCGAGACTTGAAATCTATCTCTTTGTTACGTGTACGATTTTACTTATAAAATAACGCGCGTATTTTTTAGCGCGTGCATTGTAATTTTAATTTTCTAATAATTATTATTTTATCAGCTTTTATGTGTACCTTTTATCAATTTATAAAAAAATCATGCATTTCTCCAATCAAATTAAAATAATAGTGTATAGTGTAGTCTAATATGTAATATGGGAAAATAGTGATTAATATAGAAAAGTTATAAAATTGATGTGAAAGAGAATATTCTAAAAATATTCTTTTGAGTTTGAGAATGAGTTTATGGTTGGATCTGAATTACTGTTTGATGTGACATTTATGCAAAATGAGTTTATAAATGGATTTTTCCGTTGGAGATGACCTCAATAGATGTCGAATTTAACGCTGAATAGCACTTGAATTGTCACAAATTGTGAGATATTAGAGTTAGACAAAGATGAAACTGTCATTATAACAACAGATACCGAGAATTCAGATAATTTTCCTATTCATAAGAGGAAAACATCACCTACTCAAATATGAAGCAAACAATCGTATAGGGGAAGGAAAAGCACAAACGCAACGAATTGAGAGAGACAAGAGGAAATCAAATCGCCATTAATGCAAAACAACCCATCCTTAATAAGCGAACGATATCAAAGATGAACCTCACAATAAAGCAATCGATCGATCAGAAATATCAAACTAAACGAATACGCAAAGAAAGAAACGGATTAAGAATCGACGGCGCAGCTCACCGACATGTGATCCCTCAAACAGCTAATGACGAAAGCAACCCAAAGAGTGGAGCGTGGAGGAAATTCTTCTTAATACATTATCAGCCCAATATTGCAAGAACAGTCCAAGTTGTGTATAAGGCTTCAACTTCTCTTGTGGGCCAAAACCTATTAAGCCGAAGCTTATTGTTATTAGAAAAGGTGGTTATTACCGACAAATCAATCAGTTTAAAGCCCTAAAACGTTATCTGTGGAGACAGGATCAGAAACTGAAGCAACACTGTCCGTCCACCTACCAACCACAGCTCAATCTCTCTTCTTCGTTCTTAAACATCTTTTCCCACACATGGCGGCGGCGGTTGTCTCATTCTCCACCACCACAACGGTGGCCTCTTCGAAGGCCCTAAACGATGCGCCACCCAAAATGCCATCTTCGGCGCTGGGCTTCCTCTCCTCCTCTTCTCCCTCTCTCAAGCCGCTCCGAGCCTCCGGCTCAGCTTCGGCGTCGTCGGTCGCTGCTCGGATGGTGTCTGCTCCGGCGGTGGAAGCGCCGCCGTCCCTCGATTTCGAGACCTCTGTTTTCACCAAGGAGAAGATTAACCTCGCCGGCCACGATGAGGTACGCAAGTCGCACGCCGAGCGTTTTAAATGGTTATTGTTTTTTGGACACATGATAATCAACATCATTATTGCAATGTCCAATGTTTGCTTATTCGTTGACTTTCCTGGCCGTGAATGAAATGAAATGAAGTACATTGTGAGGGGAGGTAGACACCTATTCAAGCATTTGCCAGATGCGTTCAAGGGTATAAAGCAGATTGGAGTTATCGGTTGGGGCTCGCAGGTGAAGCTTTTCTTTCTTCAATTATCGAAAGAAGATTTCTTTTTTTATCTGATATTGAAGTATGTCTTTCAATACTATCAAATGGATGTAAATAAAAATTTACTTGAGCATGTTAACTTGAGATGTTATGCTCCAATTCTTCATGATTTCAAACAGGGGCCTGCTCAAGCTCAGAACTTGAGGGATTCTCTGGCCGATGCTAAATCTGATATTGTGGTCAAGGTGACATTTTTCGGATTACCTTTTTCGATTTTGCCACATTGATGAATAAAGAAAGATATCGTTTTTCGTTTTGCCTATACGAAAGATTGGTCTGAGGAAAGGTTCCCATTCGTTCGCTGAGGCCCGAGCTGCTGGTTTTACCGAAGAAAATGGGACGTTAGGAGACATTTGGGAGACAATTGCAGGCAGTGATTTGGTCTTGCTCTTGATATCCGACGCCGCCCAGGTGAAAAAAATTGATTTTTTTTTCTTTACATATATTGGGTCGTTAGTCGTTCTTCGATCAGATGAAGACCATTTGTTTTCCATTGCAGGCCGACAGTTACGAAAAAGTATTTTCTCACATGAAGCCGAACAGCATCCTCGGGCTTTCCCATGGATTCTTGCTGGGCCATCTTCAGTCGAATGGCCTCGACTTTCCGAAAAATATCAGCGTAATTGCAGTTTGTCCTAAGGGAATGGGACCATCCGTAAGAAGATTGTACGTACAAGGGAAGGAAATCAACGGCGCTGGTATTAACTCTAGCTTCGCAGTTCACCAGGTAATAAGGTTTTTTTTGCGCCTTTTCGAAACATAGTAGTCATCGATATGATGTTTGACGTATTACGCTTTTTTTTCGTTTTTTTTTTCAAGGACGTCGACGGACGAGCTACGAATGTCGCCCTTGGATGGTCGGTTGCGCTTGGTTCGCCATTCACGTTTGCGACTACTCTCGAGCAGGAATATAAGAGCGACATTTTCGGCGAGCGTGGTAATTATCTCACCTTACGATTCTTTTTTTCTTCTTTTTATTTTTCGCGCTATTGAATTCTCGGGTCGTTCGACTGTTGATTAGGCATATTACTCGGGGCCGTGCATGGGGTTGTTGAGTGCCTATTCAGAAGGTACACGGAAAACGGAATGGACGAAGAACTTGCTTACAAGAACACGGTGGAAAGCATTACGGGCGTAATATCAAAGACAATCTCCACCCAGGTTTAAGTTGTCCAAGTCTATCATTTCGCCTTTCTTGAACTGTGCCTCATTGATCGATTTATTTTAGTCAATGGCCTTAATGTTAAGAGCATTTTTGTCATTTTATAGTCGGGTTCCCAGCTGTATAAGAAAACATTATTGTATAAGGATTTGAACCATTGACTTACTACTTGAATATCTGACTACACAACCACTGTACTTATGATTAGTGAGGGTATGATGGCCTTTAGACATTTGGATGCTATTTTACTAAAACCCGTTCGGTCAAAAGCTATTTATTTACGTAAATATTCCCATCTTTCCTCGTCTCCACATCGTAATTTTTCTTACGCGACGCTTTCTTACGACGACAGGGTATGTTGTCAGTGTACGACGCACTGAGCGAAGAAGGTAAAAGAGAGTTCGAGGCGGCCTACAGCGCGTCGTACTATCCATGCATGGACATCCTATATGAGTGCTACGAAGACGTGGCGAGCGGAAACGAAATTAGGAGCGTCGTCTTGGCGGGCCGACGCTTCTACGTACGTTAATAAATATTACATTCGCTAGCTTTAGAAAAAGTCCTTAATTTCGATGCTCGCTTTATTATGCTTTCTCCTCATTGCAGGAAAAGGAAGGCCTTCCCTCCTTTCCGATGGGCAAAATCGACCAGACGCGCATGTGGAAGGTCGGCGAGCGGGTCCGGGCGACCCGCCCCGCCAACGATATGGGCCCGCTTTACCCTTTCACGGCCGGCGTCTTCGTGGCGCTTATGATGGCTCAGGTAAAAAAAGTTTTTCGACACAATGCATCGTTGATCGGTCTGGCTTTAAACTTTAAGCGCATTTTTGTAATTTTTAAAGTCGGGTTCTCAGTTATATATTAGGTCCATAGCTCCAGTGGGTTTTCAACTAGGGATTGCAATCGAACCGATTAAAGATCCATTCGATCTTCAAATGAGTCTGAGTTTGGAATTAGATCCTTGCACATTCGACACACAACCCTCCGACTCTGTGGATGGTCTAAATGGGCTGAGACTCACTTAATGATCCAATGGGCCTTTAATGAGTTCGATTGTCATCCCTATTCAGCTTCACCACTATATAGCCGAACCCTTAAAAAATTGATCTATTAAGGATTTGAAACGCTTCGCATTTAACATGACGATGCTTGGCAAAAGCTTTCGACCGCAACTGTCATATTTCCGAGTCCCGAAAACTCCGAAGACTTGCAATAATTCTACTACTTGCTTGTATATGGGACGCAGATTGAGGTTCTGAGGAAGAAAGGGCACTCTTACTCGGAGATCATAAACGAGAGCGTGATAGAGGCCGTCGACTCGTTGAACCCATTCATGCACGCTCGGGGCGTCTCGTTCATGGTTGACAACTGCTCGACCACGGCTAGGCTTGGCTCGAGGAAGTGGGCCCCGCGGTTCGACTACATCCTCACCCAGCAGGCGCTCGTCGCCGTGGACGGTGGGGCCCACGTGAACCGAGACCTAATTAATAACTTCTTGTCCGATACCATTCACGGCGCTATTGAGGTTTGCGCTCGGTTGAGGCCGACCGTCGATATTTCTGTGCCTCCCAATGCGGATTTCGTCCGCCCCGAGTTGCGTCAGGGAGGCAACTAATTGATGGAATTTCTTTATCGTATCTTATTGCGGGGCAATGTTGGGCGGTTGCGTTCGATTTCGTCGGGATTATTTATCATTTATGATCTTTTTTTTTTTGCTATGTTTTTCGAAACTGAGTGGCGGATGGAAATGAAGTATGTAAAATTAGAATACTTTTTATTATACTTTCGTCGCGCTTAAGATTTTAGATGAATTAGTAGCAGTATCAGAGCTCGGGTAAGGCGTTATACGTCTAAATCCTCACGACAATCCATTAACGATGTGTTTGGATGAAGGAAAGTTGTAAGTAAAAAACACTGAAGAGAGAGAATTTTCACTACTTTTTCTTTTATTTTTCCAACAATCCTGTAAAAAAATTGAATTTTCGTGGTTATAGTTAGTCTAAACGTAGTTTTTAGCTTTTCTTTCTTTTCCTTATCAATTATCAATCAACCAAACATTAAACTTAGTCTTCATCGTAATCTTGTTTTTATTTCCTTGCTAAAGTTCTTAAAACAAAACACGCCCCCCGAGACGATTTCACGTTTAAGGATAGATAAGAAGTGAATATACAGAGTTCACATATGGTCCCGTCTTGTATATTTTTTTGTTCGTTTTATATAAATTTGAATGACGTGATTATTATTCTTGAATAAGTCATGAGCATGTAATCAACTATGCTAAAGAAAACATGCAGACCAATTCACAAACCATACATCCAAAAATTTATCGAACACACACTAACAATCATTACACAAATCCCATTTTCTTCCTACCATTCAACAAATACACCAAAGTACCCTATCTATCAAGGGTTTTCCTCGAAAGAGAGCACCTTCATCGCATTCTTACCATCAACCTCTAATCTAACGCTGTAATCGCTCTCCACCTTATCGTCGTGCGACGCCAAAACGACAAGGTCGTATATTTTACCCTTTTCGCCCTTAGGCGAAGTTGCTTCGAACAAATACTCATAAACTAAGCTGCTCTTTGTCGCCTTGTTGTGCTCATCCACGGAAGCTTTCGCCATAGCGATAATTTTAGGGTCTTTAATGTCCAAGATTTCGAAGCCCAAGTCGAAGCCCGGCGGGACGGGCCCGACGCCCTGCCCGAGCGGAGTTGGTGATGGGATTTTCCGGCCAAAGACGAGCGGGGAAGATAATGCCATGAGAGCGTAGATGAAGATAAGGAGAGAAAATTTGATGAGAGCCATTCTTTTCTGTTCTTTTGTGAAGTCCTGAAATTGCTTACTTTGCTCGGTGTTTATATAACGTTATTGGATCTTTGTTTGTCTTTTGTCGGTAAAGATTTATATTTGGAAACGTGAAATATTACGTCAATCGAACTTTTGGTAATTATTGTAACATAATTTGGGATGGGTAATTCTATGCAAATCCCCTCTTTATTACTAGAGTAAATAGTAGTACTATATTAGTATGATTTCAAGGTCAATTAAGGGAATTTTACATAAAAATACCAATTAATATAAAAAAATTAGCAAGTCAGTACCTTGTCAGAATTTTTTTATATGCAGGTACATGTCAGATTAAATTTTTTGCACATTGGTACCTACCCGTCGTAAGGTATATCATATCACACATTTACGTACCATAGAGATCCATATTGCGGTACATAATATAGATAGTAAATGATATCATCATATAGTCAGCCGCAAGGTACCGTATGGAACGTATATAGGTACCATATATGAATATCATACAAATGTGTGACTTGGTACTCAAAACGCATATAAAAAGGTACGTTAAGAACGGGAAAATGGTACGGACAGTCGAACGGGTACTTACATAAAAAATTTTCTGATATGGGTACTGACCTGCAAAATTTTTATACAATTGTGTATTTATCTATAAATTCACCGTTAATTAATTCTTTATTAGTTTTTCCCCTCTCATATTTATTGCATACAGGTAATAGAGTAATTTTAATGTATATTACTCCTTTTTTCCGGACCATTAATATTAACTAGTTTATTTTGCACACCCCACGTGTGTGCCTGAAATTTTTTTAATTATTTTTAAAAATTTACTTTGCCACATTTACAATGGATTTAATAAATAATGATTATCAATGCCAAGAATAGTAATTGGCCTTAAAGTGGGCTGACCGTTTTGTTTAGATAATTCCTGAAAAATTATTGGTGGGCATTAAATATATGTAGGCCCAAAACCTACTTGAAATTATCATGTTCGAGTCCACCGTAATTATAATTTTCAGAATACGACGATTATTAGCCTACATTGCATTAGTGGGTGGTTTTTTTTTTTTATAAAAATATCTGACCCATTGGCTAGAAATTTTGGTGTAATTAATACACCAACTTGGATTGAAATTGACAGTTTTTAAGCCCCCTGACAATTAATAAAAGAGTATAGATACCTTCTCATAATTATATAATTTTATTTCAGCACAATATATAAGATATATGATACTATTTATATATAATGTGTATTTAACTAAATTAACTTGTAAGTTTTTTTCAGTTGTATAAGTTGATAAGAAATGTTACTTGATATGATCATTCTTATTAAAAATAAGTTAATCATTAGTATTCATAAATTTTAAATAATACTTTCTTAAATGGTAGATTAATTTAAAAGAATAATATTGTTAAATGAATGTGTCCGTGTCAATGAAAATTTAATTAACAATTTATTGTTGTTGAAGAATTATTGCACTATTTTGTTATACAAACCGTGTATGGCTTGTATGTAAAGTATTTATGTAATGTCATGTTGCACTATCTGTGTAAAGTATTTAATGTAATGGAGGTGTAAATCATAGTTTTTTTAATTAGGGGTGTGAATAATAGCACTTTTTAGATTATTTTTTTTGGCTAAGGGATAAATTATTTTCTGGAAATCCTGTTGGGAGTAAACTACTAAATATTAAAAAGTGATATATCCCGGGTCCTACTATTCACAACCCCTCTACTATTTACACCCCTTTTTACACCCCCTAACACTTGCGTTTTGTTGCATACTTAATGAATTCAACAATAATTTTTTTTATTATTATTTTATGTAGAATTCAACAACATTAATAGCATAATTCGAAAACATTAATTGCACAAATTATTCAACAACATTAATTAACTTGTTTTATCCAATGATATAATAATACGATATTTTGATTCACTTATTATTGTATATTTTATTAATAACCACACATTTATATAACTTTAAAATATTAAAATTTTAAAATTTATTAATATTAAATAATTAATTTAAATAAAAATATTCATGTCACATAAAATATTACTTATTATGCATAATTAAATAAGAGCATTAAAAATAAACAATAAATATATATTATCTTTTTAATCAATTCAATATAACACAATCACGAGCACAACTAGAACGCAATATTTTTTCATAATTATTAATACGACTAACGTAAGGAGTAATCCATGCTGCTGCACATTTGTCTCTGAAATAAACCCATTGTGGCATGATACTCGGCATAGGGTAACCTTCAGATAATGAAACTTTGACGTAGTGATTATCATTAACATGGCCGAATAGCAACGTGAAGATACCATGGTGGTGGAGCAGATCGAAGCGGTAAGTATGTCAGACTACCTTTGTTGCGTATAACATGCAATATCACGTTATACTTCGAAGCAATCAAGACGCCCATATTAGGCATAGTCATCCAATGCTCATACGGTGCATGACTACCTGACTCGAAGAAATTTAGCGAATTATAGACATTGAGCCACCCTTCAGCACCAAACATGTCGATATATTGTAATTTATACATCTCCAACTCTTCAATCAAGTTACGTCGAATGATAATCCATTCGTCTTCTTGAAGACCAAGACATATAGCTATTGCTCGAAAACCACAGTTTCCATCAGATTTTACATCTTGCACTTCTCTGATATAAGGTTGAAGTATAGTTGGAAATTGATAAATATATGGATGGAAAGAATGTTGTTGATCCGAAGAGTGACTGTACCTTGTTTTTTTAGAAATTGTGCATCATCTCGGTCACTGATTTTTGATATAGGTGAACAACTACGTTGAAGATGTCCCGAACTGGCGCTGAAGTTTTAGCTTTATGGGAGGGACGTCCACGGGTAATAAGAATTTCTGGTTCACGAAGCAATGTTGTAGATGGTGCAACTATCTCTCTTAACTTTCTCAAAATACTGAGTTTTCCCGTTCTTGACTGCTTTTCAAATTGCGCATTAATCACTTGCAACTCAATATCACAACATAACTCGTCTTCTTCTAGAGACGTGCAAGGTGAAAGGTCAAGTTTCCTCCAAAACTCGTCAACTAAATCTAACGGGATAGGCTGGCCTTTACCGAAATACATTACCTGCTCATGTGCACATGGCAGTCCATGACTTGTGCGAAGCTGGCATCCACAACTTTCAGAAATATATTCAGCTCCTTTTGACCGTTCAAATTCCTTAAATATTATTTCAAGCGCGTGAATCGAAACAAAACACGCAATTCTCCATAATGATGCTCGCTGAATTTATGCCGAATGAGAATCTTGCTTTGTTCAATACTTGCTTTAATAGCCGTAACTTGAGACTTGATTACCTGCTGAATAAAAGATAATGATGTCTCTAAATCTGATTGTGAAGACTCCAAATACCGTTTTAACTTAGCGTGCTGACTCTCTACTCTATTTGTTGTGTGATTTCCGAAGTTAAGAAATTTTTCGGTCCAAGCAGATACAAACATCTCCTTGTAAGGCGTCAACCAATGATTATTTAGATAATTAATTACACCTGAAATTACACAAGCTTATTAAGTTCTTATGAATAATAATTTATAAATAATTTAACATACAAAATTAAATATACATTAAAGAATACCTGGAAAATCGTGTAATGTTGCTTCAAGATGTGCCAAGTTGGACAAGTACCTTGCATCTGTTTTAGATTCAACCAGTGTTGTCCATGCCTTATAGAAAGAATTCCATGCTTTGCTTGATGTTATTGAAGGCCGGCACTTCTTCATAATACTTCATAAATGTGTCATCTGCAGAGTAACCCCCTTTAGCTTCCGGAAAAATGTTGTTGCATGCTTTTAGTAAAGCCAACTCCCTATCTGTGACTATAACACATGGAGAACGAACGCATCCATCCATCATCGATTTAAGACAATTTAACGCCCAACTATAGTTGGCCTCCTTCTCTTTATGCATTAGAACGAATGCTATGCAGAAGGTCATATTAGTGGATGTTACCCCAATAATTTCAAGAAGAGGCATTTTGTATCTATTTGTTTTGTATGTTGAGTCCATCAAAAGCACATGCGGAAATGCACGCCATATCTCCAACGATTTTGGATGGGCGAAAAATAAATCTTCCAACTCATTGGTTAAGCTATTGGAACGACTTTAAAAAATATAGCCTTCTTCATGCAAAAAAGACATAACAACCCGCATTTGATTTTCACCATCCTTTGCCATCGCCCGAAACTTTTGACGAGCATTATTTATTGTTTTGATTGTTGAAACATTATCCACATTATGCTTCTTGAGTGTTGACAGGATAGCTCGCGGTTTCACGTTCTTTTTTGACAAATCTTCTACTAATATATCTTCATTTTTAGAAAGTCGCCTTGAATATGGATGACATTCAAGATCCACTGCAGGTTCATGATTGTGTATTCCACATATAATGGTCAGCTTCGAGCAATTACTTGGCGTTGATGTTCCATTTAGTTCAAACCGACAACCAACCTTTTTTGTGCCGGTATTTCTTGTAGAGATTTTTTTACTTTTGTAGATACCACCACGGTCGCATTGAAATATAAATTTTCGAACACTTTCCACCGGAGTAAGTCCTTGATCTTTTAGTGACAATTACGTATCCAAGACTTGTTCCCATATTTTGCACCGAATAAATTAAATCTTCTCGAGAATCGAACACCTAAAAAAATTATTGTTTAGAAACTAAACTAGCACATATATATTATAATAATAATAATAGTATAATAACTGATGAAAAATATACCTTTTCAGTGAAAAATTTGCAAGCATCATTTGTATCATCACTTTCTCTATGTTCATCATCTTCGATTATTTCGTAAATGTCATTAACCTAAATATGCATAAAAAATATGTGAAAAAATAAATAATAAATAAATAAGAATATATTTAATGAGATAAAAAATACAATAAATTCAAGTGCTAAGTTATCAATTACCGGTATCATGTTAGCGTTGAATATGCTTTTTGTCTATTGGGAAAAAGGAGAGAACTCAAATCCGCGACCGAACACGTCTCGTGTCACCTTCTACCTTGAAAGAAATGCAGTATACGGCTCAAACTACCTACACTAGCTCGCACTTATCTCAGTCGCGAAGCTATTAGTCTTTAATTGGGATCCATCGAATTCTTTCACTAGAACTCAGTTGGCTCTTGTATGCATTGCAATGTGTTTAGAAGTGATGGTAGAGCTCCTATTTATTGTTTAATTTAAGTAAACTAGCCTTATTTAATGATCGTTTACAATTTATTATTTTTAAAAGTGATACTATGTGAGTTTCATGGTGATCGGAGATGATTGTATATGCTATATGTGCAAAGTGACTTTCATGGAAATAATACTCTTTGGTTTCCTTATATGGATATTTGGAGTATCTATTGCTTTTTTAATGGTAATTATCTTAAATTTTAAAATTGGTAAATATTTAATGGTTTAAAAATCTACTTGCATATTAAATAGGGGTGTAAATAGAATTAAGGGGTGCCAATAGAATTACCCTATATCCCTTGAAATGTTCATTCAAAATCCTACTTTTTGAAATATTATTTATACTTTATTAATTATTATTACCTTACATGAGATTGAGATTAACTTATAGCTAGGCTCAGCTCAACCAACACAGTAGAGTAGAACAGTGGAAAAATTTAACGATGGCGCAGCTGCTAAGTCTCCGGCCATCACCGCCGTGCCTCCGCGGCCGAATTCCGGCGGGTGGAAGACAGGCGAATCCGACGCGCAGCTGCTGGAAGTCTCTCTCGAACTCTCTCAGATGCGACGGCAGATTCTCTTGCCTGTTCTCCGACAATCGCAAACAGGTTCGTATAGTGCTATTATCCTCTCTCGATGATTGATGCAATTTCGAATACGAATTCAAACTCTCGTTCAGTGGATGGGAAATGCGACGTAATTGCATTGTGTACTGTGGCTAAGAGACAATTTTAATGGTAAATTGGTGAGTTGGGTACGAGAAATTTCATACTTGGTACCTCTGGTGAAGCTAGGAATGTGCTTTAGGTAACATCAAGAAATTGCATCGGTGTAAGACTGAGTACATAAGCTAGGGTTGATGATTTGAGTTTCTTTAGCTGTTTGCCATGTCTCTCAAGGTAATTGCTTACTGCTAGTGCTAGCATAAAATTGGTTGGGTTAATTGAGGAATCTAGCAATCCAATTAGGTCTGATGAACACTTTGTTAGATTTTCCTACTCACCGAATTGGTACAATACAAACAGCAGCCAGACGAACGATAATCTTTACTAAGATCGAATGATTACTATTTACTCAGCA
Organism: Craterostigma plantagineum; assembly: GCA_027422505.1. Classification (NCBI taxonomy): domain Eukaryota; kingdom Viridiplantae; phylum Streptophyta; class Magnoliopsida; order Lamiales; family Linderniaceae; genus Craterostigma; species Craterostigma plantagineum. The sequence continues at coordinate 23,180,865 of JAPQWV010000003.1, read as the reverse complement.
CAACCATTTACATGATATCTTATTATGATGTTGCATTTCCTAAACGATAGGTACCTCAGCTAGCAGAAGACTTAGTGTCTTTAACTCTATTGTGTTTAAACTGGGAATCGTTTTTACTTGCAACTTACAGGAACAGGCACGAAAAGCCCTGGAAAGTGCGCTCGGCGAAAAGAAGACTGATTTCGAAAAATGGGACAAAGAAATCAAAAAGAGAGAAGAAGCGGGCGGAGGAGGAAACTCAGGCAAAGGTGGCGGTTGGTTCGGGTGGGGTGGTCGATGGTTTGGCGATTTTGACGGTGATCGTTTTTGGCCCGAGGCACAGCAGGCGGTCCTTACGATTCTGGGCATCTTAGCTGTGGTAAGATTCCTGACACTTTGTACCGTGATTCAATGGTAGATTTTAGGATGGTCTGATTTTCTTGGGAGGTTATTACGTTGGCCTCTCATTGTTACACAGTATCTGATTGTGGCGAAAGGAGATCTCTTGCTTGCCGTCGTATTCAATCCGTTGTTGTTCGCTTTACGGGGAACACGCAATACGTTTTCACTTCTGTTATCGAAGATTACGAGTAAAGCGAATTGGGGCGGCGAAGATTATCGCACAACTTCGCAGGTAGAAGCGGTTGAGCCCCTTTCTGCAAAAGAAAGGGTGGTCGGAAAATGGGGAAGCAATTGATCGTTTTTTTGTTCTTTTTTTCTTTACATGTTCTCTCAAACACTTCTGTGAACTATAGAGAAAATTTTGGCTTGGTTTTAGTCCGTTTGTGCGAAACGCTAGTATGATTGGGAACGGAAATATTTGATATTATTGACAGTGTTGAACTTGAAATGGAAATAGTAGTGATATATAGCGTTCGAAAATTAGGGTAGGAATCACAACTAATGAGGCATCATCATTCGAAGACGATGATGCGATTATTATTATTATTACATCAAAGCATAGGATTACTCTGATGGAAGAATCTTTCCACAGCATTTTCCGAAGCCAACGGTGAAATCATTACCCTGTAATCAATATTTATTGCATGAAATTACAAGTGACGAAACGAATTTATAGTTTTTGAATTATATTATATGTATATGATAGAACCTTGCAATAACCAGTGAAGATAACTTCATCTCCATCTTCAAGAAACGTACGAGTCGTACTTCCATTTAAAGACAAAGGCTTCTGTCCGTTCCATGATAGCTCTAGCATGCATCCATAAGACTCAGGTTCCTGAAATAATTACAGAACAGAAAAAAAAAAACAAGAAATTTGTTAGAGAATCCATGGGCTTAATCTAATCAATGGGCACTTGTTATTCAGTTCCCAAATGTTTTTTTCATTTATGATTTTCGACTTTTATCTAATAGGGGACTGAGAAATACAGATGAAACTTGGGTTTGGGAACTAATGTCTAATTGAGCATTTTAATAAATCATAAGCAATATAAGAGTTTTGTTAGCATACAGGGCCACTAATAGTCCCAGTCCCGAGGAGGTCGCCGGGCCTTAGGTTGCAGCCGTTGATCGTATGGTGAGCAAGTTGCTGAGTGATTGTCCAATATCTATAAAATAGTAAGACGAAAAGAAAGGATTTTTATGCAGAATGAACTTCATCATCACCGTATGTCGATTAAAAAAGATGAAGAAAGCATACAAGTGACTGAAGTTGCTTCTTGTGACAACGCATGCATCTTGTTGCCCGGCTGGTATGATGGATACCTGGTAACAAGATTTTTGAGCCATATTCTTGAGAGTAACATAAATTAAAAAGATTATGCAATGCAGTGTTGATATAGATTATAGTCGTAGTTGCCTACATAAGTGCAGAGTTTGTAGATCAGCCTTATTACCTGAAGAGAAATATCGTAGTTCTTGGATTCTTTCTCAGAAAGGTAGGGCAAAGGAGGAGGATCCTAAGGTTCCCAATATAAAAATAGTCGATTGAAAACTCAGCGGGGGTTTCAGGCTTAAAGCACCGATTAAAGTATTGTAAAATAAATACCTGCTGTGGTGCTTTAGTAGCAAACGGTTCTAGAGCATCTAATGACACAATCCATGGTGATATCGTTGTGCCTAACATGGACACAAGAAAGAAAAAAAAAAAACTTCTTGTGATGCTTCTTCTGAACATTAATAACTTTAATCGATGGTGATATAATAGCGTCTAACTTTAACCCAGTTTTCTTACCAAAGCTTTTCCCAAGGAATGGTCCGAGAGGTACATATTCCCACGCTTGGATATCTCTCGCTGCAATTAACAGAATCGTTACGTCGTATAAGTTTTGCCAATGAATAATCAATGTCATGTGATGTAATAACGCATTTTACGAGTGTTAAATTTAACGTACCACTCCAGTCGTTCATCATCACAAGTCCAAAGATATGATCTGCAGCCTCGTGAACATTAATAGGCTTGCCCAGTTTATTTCCAGGACCAACTACAGCAGCCTGAACGCATTTTCACAGATTCAATCGAGGCAAAAAAAAGTAGATTATTTGACCAATACATAGCAGCAATCCTTGAAAAATAATAAAATAGCAGCAATTACCATTTCGAGTTCAAAGTCCAACTTACGAGAGGGTCCAAAATATGGCCCTGAACCAGGAGCTGGAGGGCCTTGACCTCTAGATGACACACCATATCAGTTAAAGTAAGAGTCTTCATGTTGAAAACTTAAAACAAAATTACCAAAAAGCAAAGAACCAATCATTTCTTGAAACCTTGGTCTAATGATGTCCGTGCCAGAGATGACTACAGATGATGCACGTCCATGGTAAGCTATAGGAAGATGAAACCTGGCAAAGCCATTTGAAAGTACGATCATAAACACTTACATAAATTACGTATATAGAGAGAGAGTTGTGATAATTCATGTTGCATTACCAATTTGGGTTCATTGGAGTTTCGGGGCCACGAAATATGATCCCGCAGTTTCTTGCGTGACGCCTTGATGCAAAGAAGTCGGTGTAGTCCCCTATTGCGATGGGAAGAAGCATCTGCACTTTAGCCTAGCATGAAAGCAAAGATTAGAAAGCATATTCACACGCGTTGGTATCAGACAATCACAAAAAAAAAAAAAAAAACGCAGTAATTGGCCTACCATAGGGACAAGAGCTTTCTCCTTTAGTGTCAGGTTATCACGCAAGGTTGGTTCTGTGTCTGCATTAACAAGATACAATGAGCATAATGACTTACTTTGGAACCTCTTCTGTTTCCCAGGATGTAAACGATGAAAATCAAGATGAAGGCAAACTGATCTATGGACTCACTTTTCACCAACAGAACGTTATAAGAAGCCAACCTGACAGAAGCTTTTGTAAACTTGTCCGAGCTTCTTTCCAAGCCGGACGCCCTAATGCCAAGAACTTGTTAAGATTGGGCTGCAAGAAAAACCACAGTCATTATTCTCAAGCACTAGAATCTTTCCATAGCTGATATCAAAAGCTTCCACTCGTGCAACTGATTTCCAAAAAGAAAAAAACATAACGACGACGAAAGCAAGTCCTTGATTCCTTTTTCACGTTCGGCAGCACAGCAATTGATGTAGCGAGCTTAAGTCGAAATAAACACACACACTTCACTGTTCACGTATTTCACAGTGCTACCACGTAATTATTAAGCAAATTGAAGGTATAACAAACATAGTATGAGGATTCTAGTTGAACGACAGGCACATAAAACGATTCAACTGACATAAAAAGGAGAAAAGCTCTCTCTTCGCAGTCAGGCAGTCGAACCTGATAAAAGCAATCGGCGCCTCTGAGGTGCGTACCATCGAACAATCCGGCCGAGGCGATCTCAGACAGGTCCAAGACGTAATCTCCGATCGCAACGCCCGGTCTGGGCTCAGAACCGGGTTCAGGCCTGAAGACTCCGTACGGAAGGTTCTGAATCGGAAAATGAGAGTCGGCGTGAACCTCCACAAACGACTTCATCGCCATGGCGATTGACGAGGCTCGAAGCTAAAAGATCGAGCGAGGAAGGAAATGTGAGGATAGTAGAGAGTGATTGGGAGTAGCTGAGGAATAACGGCACTCATTTATTCCTTGTAATAAATCAAATTAAATGTGGATTTTTTTTTTCTTTTTGCAATAAAAACAATTAATAATTGTTGTTTGGTACCAACTATTATAAAGGATAAATTCCCGTTGAGTTACCTTTCAAATTTTGAAATTCCTTATCAGTACCTCTGACAAAATTATTCCTTATCCGTACACATCTGCGAAAAAGTTGTGTGTTTAATACCCTAAACAGTAAACGGACGAAAATACCCTTTTCTAAAAGCAAACTGGACATCATACCAACTATTTTGATTATTATACAACTGTTATTCTAATTATACCAACATCATTATTATACCAACTGGTATATAGTATAAATCTGTTGGTATAATTACCACAACAGTTGGTGTAACTTCTATAGTTTCTGGTATAATTTGAAAATTAGATGGTATAACTTCCAATTTCACTGTATAAAATTCGAATAACGTTATTTACTGGTATAATAACCAAAACATGTGGTATAATTTCTACAATTACTGGTATAATATCAAAATCAGTTGGTATAATGTCTAATTTCGCTGTAAATTATAGTAACGCTATTTAAGTTGGACATCATACCAACCGTTTTGATTATTATACCAACTGGCATAGTGTACAAATCTGTTGGTATAATTACGACAACAGTTGGTATAATTTTCTACAGTTTCTGGTATAATTCAAAATCAATTAGTATAACGTCTAATTTCACTGTATAAATTTGATTAATGTTATTTACTGGTATAATAACCAAAACAGATAGTATAATTTCACCATTTTCTGGTACAATGTCCAATTTTGTTGGTACAATAACGATTTTTTTGGTATAATGCATGTGAAAATAATTATTCAGCTTTTTTGATATGTGAGACAGGGTATTTTTTTCGTTCATATAACGCTGAAAAGAGCTTTTGAGGTACTGAACAGGAATAAATTTTCAAATGGGTAGTTATAAGGAAGAAATAATTCGTGGGTATTTAAAAGGAAGTTGAAATGTTGAAAGGGACTGATAAGGAATTCACCATATTATAAATACAACTACTTTTAGCACTCCCTATGTTGTGCAAAAATATAAAATTAATTATTAGTGGATGAATTTAAATTATATACTAAAAATAGAATGAAGTGGTTATTATGAGTTTTAAAGCTACGTGGTTTAATAAATTTTTCTAATAATTAATATACTAAAAGTAGAATTAGGGTAGTTATTATGATTTAATAGATTTTTATTTTTTAATAGTAATTAAAGCAGAAAATTTTGATTGGTCAATTTTGACAGACCAATTTATAGTTTTTATCCTATCCACGCTCCTTATATAAGAGTATAGATAATTTACAAGCCGTTAATGGGGCAAAAGATTTCTCACATGGAGATTGTGTTGATTTTAACCACATGCAACTAACTAATCGATCTAAACTAGTAAAGATTGGTGGAAATTCGATTTTTTTTTTCTTTTTCCAAGCTTATCTTAACTTAGTGAGAACGTGGCAACAACAATAACGTTGTGTGAGCATACCTCCCAATAGCTTTCGAAAAAAATATACTCGCCTCCCAACTATTTTATACATTTTACTAAATCGGGCGTCCTATATCTTTTGTACATTTTCTTATTTAGCAAAAAACTATCACAAACAACCAATATAATAATAACAAGGACAAAGAGAAGAGGAGAGATGGGATCCCCTTGTCTGAGTCCCCTCTTCCCAGCAAACCAGCCATCAAGGCAGCCATTAATGGCAATGGAGTAGCTAGGGGTAGTCACACACTGCATAATCCATCCCACAAACCGGGGAGGAAGGTGCAGTCTCAGTAGGAGTTCCTTCAAGAAGGGCCACAGTACATTATCATAAGCTTTCTTCAAGTCTATCTTCATAACACACCTAGGTGAAGCGTTCTTTCTCTTATAGTGTCGAATGAGCTCTTGGCTAACCAAAATGTTGTGTATAATAGACCTACCCCTTACGAAGGCACTTTGGTTATCACTCACAAGTATAGGTAGCACCTCCTTAAGCCGCGAGCAGAGTAGCTTAGAGATACACTTGTAGAGGATATTGCAACACGCAATTGGTCGAAAGTCCACCACAGAGCTTGGCTGCTCCTTCTTGGGAATCATAACTAAGGTGGTGCTATTCAGCTTTTTCAGCATCGAGCCCTTCTAAAAAAACTCTAGTATAGCCTCTATAACATCCTCTCCCACCACTGGCCAGGCTTTCTTGAAAAAACCACTGCTATACCCATCCGGGCCGGGGGCTTTGTTCTCATCGATTGAAAACATGGCAGCCCTCATCTCCTCCCTTGTGAAGGGGGTGAGTAATTGCAGTTGTTCCTTCACACTAAGGCAAGGGCCCTGCAGTATAATATTTTCATCCACCGAAACTGAATTGATAGACTCCCTGCCAAGCAGCTGATTGTAATAATTTTTGAACTGAAACAGAATCTCCTCAGGTTCTGTAACAAGGCCCCCAGTCTCTAATGAATTGATAGCTGAGATTCTATTCCTATAAATTCTCTGTTTTATAGCTCCATGATAGAATCTGGTATTCATGTCTCCTTGTTCCAACCATAAAGATTTCGCCTTCTGAGCCAAGAAGGAAGAGGCAGCTGCACTAAGATGTTCATAATTTGTAGCTAGAAGTTTAACTTCATCAATGAGGGCAGGATTAAGGGGGTCCTCAAGCAGCTTGAGTTGCGCATTCTCAACCTTCACTCTTAACTGATCAGCACTATTCACAATGTCAGGAAACATGCTCTTATTCAGAACTCGCAGGGGAGCTCTAAGCATACGGAGTCTTTGCGTTATACACCACAGCTTGGTGCCAGTCAGTGGCACTGACCACACTCCTCTGACCACCTCCAAGAAATTAGGAGCAGAAGCCCACATATTGAAGTATTTAAATGGCTTAAATCTTAATTGTGGGCACTTCCTGTTACATATCAGGGCTGGCGAATGGTCAGACATCCCAGCAGGGAGAAAATTGGCCTCCACATCCACATGTTGCTGCACCCACAGATCATTAACCAGTACCCAATCAAGCTTGCTCCAGATTCTGTCTTGGGCAGTCTGATTATTCGTCCATGTATACCGGCTCCCTTTCCATCTCATTTCCTCGAGATTACAGGTCTCAATACACAGTCTAAATCCCTCCAGATCACTCAGCTGTATAGGACTCCCTCCAAGCCTATCCTCCGGTTTGAGAATACAATTAAAATCTCCCCAAACCATCCAAGGGAGGTCTATAGACTGATGTATTTGACAGATTTCCTGCCACAAGCGCATTCTTTCCCTCATGGTGTTTCTCCCATACACACAGGTCACATAGAACCATGCCCCCTCATAACACAATTTTGCATGTATAATCTGGTCTGATTTCTGTAAAGCAATGACAGAATATCTGTCCTTCCTCCACGTCAATATTATTCTTCCCCTAGGATCACAATTGAGGTTAGTATCCCAGCCCCAACCATCAAACATTACTTTCATGTACTTATCCAGCTTTTCACTCCTTATTTTTGTTTCACATAAGCATAACAGTTCCAAAACATATTTCCTGCAGAATAGAGTCACCTCCCTCTGCTTATTAGGCCGATTAAGGCCTCTAATGTTCCATATAGCCGCTTTATCCATTAGGAATCTCCTCTGCCCTCTGCTTGGAAGGGCGTGACTGGGAATTCCTCTCGGTTTTACCACCAGTTTTAGATCTGGAACCGCCTACCTGAACCCAATTCTCACAGGACCCACTCTGTTTACCTTCTTCAGGTAGTCTGGCACCCATAGTCATTGACGTGCCCCCCACCCCCAAGGAGCTTTCACCTAGAGCAGTGGACTCCACTGCTACAGGTACATCCCCAGTAGCTGTTTTACCAGTTGTGTCCCCGTTCTGCCTCTGAGGCACAAACTTACCACCTCCCTCCCTTTTACACACTTCCTTTCTATGTCCATAGAGACCACAGTTCAGACACTGACACGGGTACCATTCATACACCACCTTTTGCTCAATCACTTGGTCATACTCATTAACAAAGAAAATTGAATCCTTAATATCCTTGTTTAGCTCCACCTCAACAAGGACCCGGGCGTATTGCACCCTTTCCTTTTGCATAGTGCATCGATCAGCCATTATTGGGGTGCCCAAGAGACTCGCCAGCCTACTCAACGTTCTTGCCCCCCAATACTTGAGATCCAATTGGGGAAATTGGATCCAGATCGGAACCCTAAGCACATCGACTTTACTAAACTGTGTCTCAATCGACCATGGGTGTAAAATGATAGGTTTCCCATCAAATTGAACGATCCCAGTCTGAATGACCTCATCCCTCGCAGTCACGGAGTCAAATTTCACCAGGAACAGTCCTTTCCGCACTTGAAGAACCCTTTGCAATTGGCAATTGGCGATTGGCGATTCTGACTACGATTCCGGCGTACTTTTCTTCCGGTGAGAGCCTGCTATGGCGAAGAAGAAAAGAGGCCCAAAGCAGGGCCTGACTCCGATACACTCTCCGAATGCCAATAACTCACCTATGAATAACTCTAATAACAAGTCTACAGAAGTATTGAAAACACCCAATGGAACAGTTCGAAAACTGCACAGACACCTCAGACAATCCCAACGCAGAATGTGTGGGCTAACTTTGATATTACGAAGCTTCGAAATGCTGGCTCTAAGCTCGAGTTTGTTGCCCCTACTCACGAAGGAGACCGGGCTGTTGGGCGTATTGAGTTTGAAGAATTGAAGGAGGAAGTGGAATACTGGAACTCGGCCCTTATGTGCCATGTATTGGGAGCTAACCCGCCGTATGCTGTGATGAATGGGTTCCTTAATCGACTGTGGAAATACTACTACTTTTAGCACTCCCTATGTTGTGCAAAAATATAAAATTAATTATTAGTGGATGAATTTAAATTATATACTAAAAGTAGAATGAGGTGGTTATTATGAGTTTTAAAGCTATGTGGTTTAATAAATTTTTCTAATAATTAATATACTAAAAATAGAATTAGGGTAGTTATTATGATTTAATAGATTTTTATTTTTTAATAGTAATTAAAGCAGAAAATTTTGATTGGTCAATTTTGACAGACCAATTTATAGTTTTTATCCTATCCACGCTCCTTATATAAGAGTATAGATAATTTACAAGCCGTTAATGGTGCAAAAGATTTCTCACATGGAGATTGTGTTGATTTTAACCACATGCAACTAACTAATCGATCTAAACTAGTAAAGATTGGTGGAAATTCGATTTTTTTTTTTTTCTTTTTCCAAGCTTATCTTAACTTAGTGAGAACGTGGCAACAACAATAACGTTGTGTGAGCATACCTCCCAATAGCTTTCGAAAAAAATATACTCGCCTCCCAACTATTTTATACATTTTACTAAATCGGGCGTCCTACATCTTTTGTACATTTTCTTATTTAGCAAAAAACTATCACAAACAACCAATATAATAATAGTCTTAAAAGACGTGTTAAAATATACAATTTTTTACTTTTTAATTGTACTATATTATTAAAATATTCAGTTTCTTGATTCCCGTGCTAACTCCCAAATGTCCATAAACATTTGGGACGGGAGGATATATACAATGGTGGGGGATTGGGAAGTATTGAGCTTATAGTTTGAAAATGGGCCGATATGTAGGCTTTAGTTTGGGCTTGGGCGGACACGGTTCAAATTGCAATACACTCAAAGTCAAAGCAATTTGAGTGAAATTGGCAATAAAAGGTGACCAAATGAATACGTGGCCTTGTAATGAAGCGATCCTCACCCGTGATCAAGACAAATGGACCATTGTGAGTCGACACCTTTACTTTGGTTTTCAACCTTCCAACAATTAAATTTCTGTTCTTTTGTAATAATAAGGTACGGAATTGAGGAGGTGAGCTAACCTCTAGATCAATCTAATTTATATTTATATGATGTAATGAATGAATCCCATTGATCAATTTAGCTGATAAAGTCTCTGAATTTACGCTCCTTTTCATTTGTGGGTCACACGATTTTCTTACACTCGCTAGCCAACGAAAACAAAATCAAGAATTTATATTTTCCCCCTTACACAAACATTCATAGAGAAGATAAAAAAATGGAGGCAGAAGTGGTAGAGGTTTTAATCCCCGAAGCAAATTCGAATCACTTCGCCGACGAATCGTCGTCGAATTTCGATCCGCTCAAGGGATACAGTTCGACTCTCAAGTGGTTCTTCCTCGATTACTCCAACTTGTGGCGGGCCGGGCTTTCGTGGTCGATCTTCTTCTTGCTCGACGTCGGCGTGCCGCTCGTCTCGCACCTGTTCTTCTCCTGCGCCGACTGCGATCGCCGCCATCAGAGGCCCTTCGACGCCATCGTACAGCTGTCGCTGTCAACGTTTGCGGCGCTTTCCTTCCTCAGCATATCTTCGTTTGCTCGCAAGTATGGGCTGAGGAGGTTCTTGTTCCTCGACAAGCTCTGCGATGAGAGCTCAAAGGTTCGACAAGGGTACACAGACCAGCTTCATGTGAGTTTTTCTTTCCTAGTCATATGTAGTAAATAGATACCTTCTTCTGCTTTTTCTTACGAAAAAGATCAGAATTTTCGTACATGTTTCTCGGAGTTTGGTCAATGTATGGCTTAGTGGTCTAGTTAATCTTACAATGGAATCGCAATCGAATTTATATCTAGGATTTTGGTTTGGGCACACCTTAGGAGCTAGGAGTTCAACCCTTCAACACATCGATTGTAACCATACTATGTGTTCTTGGTAATAATCATTGAAGGGGAGATCCATTTTGCAATATTGCATTTCCGAACTTTGATTGTTGGTTTAAACGTGCTATTTTGGTTCCTGAACTTGTGAAGCTATTTTGGTTCTTTTACCTGTTCAATAGGTTAAAGAACAAAATTAAAGAGCTTTGCAAAGTTCAGGAATCAAAATGTCACATTTGAAAGTTTAAGCACCAACAGTTAGACTTTGGTATAATTTAAGAACGATTTTTGCCCGATTACTCGTTTGATTCTAGAAAAAACTGGACATTCTCCCCAACATCATGTGCATCCGTTTCTTCACAAAATTTACGCTTATGCATTAACTTAGGACGTCCTAACGATATCAGCATCGACGGAGTGTGATGATTTTTCTTCAGGGTTCGATGAGGCTCCTCCTCGCCTTCGTCCTACCGTGCTTCTTCGCGGAGTGCGTGTACAAAATATGGTGGTTCTGCTCGGGAGGGACGCAAATCCCGTCCCTATACAACGCCTTCGCGAGCAAGCTAGTCGTGTGCGTGCTCCTCCTTTGCTCGTGGCTCTACCGCGTCTCCATATGCTTCCTCGTGTGCCTACTCTTTCGGCTCGCTTGCTGCCTTCAAATTTTGCGGCTCGAGGACTTTGCGCAGGTCTTCGAGAAGGAATCGGACGTCGGCTCGATACTCGTCGAGCATCTGAGGATACGAAGGAACCTCCGCGTCATAAGCCATCGGTTCAGGCTATTCATACTCTCAGCCCTGATATTGGTCACCGTTAGCCAGTTCATGACGTTGCTCGTCACCACCGAGCCGGGCTCTTTCGTTAGTTTCTCCACGGCCGGCGAACTCGCGGTACGTAATAAGCCGATTTCGACGCGTTATTCGGTGTTAATTTTTGTGGATTTCGTGATGTTTTGTTTATTCTGTTTGGTTACTGGCCGTTTTGGCTCATGGGTTCAAATTTCATGACTGTCGAAGTTTCTCATCTCGAGTCGTGCATTTTCGGGGAAATCTCCCAATCGGGAATGAAATTGTTCCGTCCCCGACCAGCGAGATTTTTTATTATTTGTATTATGGTTTTGTTAGATATTTGTATTTAAGATCGGGCGTTTTAGTAATTTATAAAGTTGGATCCCCGTAGGGCGGGACACGTCCCCACTCTGTTCGGGGTGTATCTCTACGAGGAACGGGAAATTCCCGCCCCATTGATGACCCTACATGTGCCAGGGAAGATTAGTCCAACTGGAAGTCCATGTTCTTCCCGTTGTCGCTAGTGATGTTCTGATTCAAATTCTGTGAAATTTCTTAATTGGGTCTAAACCGAAGTGGTGATTAGTGGAGTTGTCCGTCAACTTATAAGCTAGTCAATTTCTTCTCAATTAACCGATGTGGGACACATGTGACTTATTGGGCTTGTTATCTACATCAACAAATTCAGACCGATCCGAGTCGAAGTGTGGAGACTACATCTCCGTTGTGTAAAAGACGAAAAAATGGTAATGATAGAAATTTTCTTTTCTTGGCGCTTTTGCAGTTAACTTCAGTCACACTAGTGACGGGTTTATTCATCATCCTTCGAAGCGCCGCCAAAATCACACACAGGGGTCAGGCGATCACGTCTCTCGCGTCCAAGTGGCACGCCTGCGCCACCATCGATTCCTTCGAGCCCGAGTCGAACGAGGGAACCCCGACGGCCGAGAGCATCATCGCGGGGGCCGCCGCCCAAGACGGCCCTTCACTCAGCGACAGCGAGGAGGGCGACGGGGACGACGCAATCGACAACACCAAAATGGTCTCGATCTCCGCAAACACCATATCGTACCAAAAAAGACAGGCTTTAGGTAATCATTACTAATAAGGATATATTACGCCATACTTCCATGTGGTTATACTGAAACGCACATTACTATCCTGTGCTTTTTTTTATTTCACGAAACTGCATCGTACCCCCTGAGGTGTCTAAAACCTAGGATCATACTCTCCAATTAGGGGGTTGGTGCATTTTTCGAACAATAGGAGCTTTCTTGCATTTTTCGCAAACCAAGAGGGACTTTTAAGGCTTTTAAGCTAATAATAATAGCAAGCGTTCTTACGCGTCGAAATTTTACGTGTGCTTTTTCTTCTTTTTTTTTTGTGGGCAGTGACGTATTTCGAGCACAACAAGGCCGGGATAACGGTGTATGGGTTCATGCTCGACCGCTCGTGGCTGCATACGATCGTAGCCATCGAACTTACGCTAACGCTGTGGATTCTGAACAAGACGATCGGAATTTCGTGAGCTACGGCGGCCGACGGCGTAGAAGTGAATAGAGCTCTTGTTACTTAAGGGCATTCATTGTATTATTGATGTCTTCTTTGTGGTGGTAAATATGTTCTTGCATCAAGATGGAAGTGTAGTAACATCATTTCAAACACTATGATGATAGAAGAAATACTCGGTTGTAAATACGTTTTTTTTTTCTTATCATTATTTATTTATTGAAGACACTACATAGATCTCTTGCACATACATAATCAAGCAAAATGGAAGGAATAACTGCAATTTTTATCCTTTAGAAAAATCACGTCAAGAGTCCTCGCAACTTTGGCTAGCCTTCAAAATCTTAGTCCTTCAAAGCCTGAAAAAAAAATTCATATCTATTCAATTTTATTAAGCCTCGGGACTCAGGATAAACTGCAGTGTTTGGTCTGTCAATTTAAATCAATTAAAAAATAATATTAAAATTACTATAAAACTACCCATTACATTTTTATTGTATATTCCAATTTTAACCCTCTATTTTTAGTATACATCTATATTACATAGCACACACATTTGAGTGTGCAAAAATCCTACTTATATTGTCAATGTGATCGTTTTACAAATAATCTATACTAGTCTAAATTGCACACTCATATGCGTGTACTACATAATATATTAATCATTTATTAAATATTAAATACTCCCTCTGCCCAAATCTTTTTGTACATTTGGGATTTGTCATGCAAATTAAGAAACCGAATATTTTAACAATATAGTACAATTAAAAGGTAAAAAGTGTATATTTTGACACGTCTTTTAAGAATATTTAATATTATTATATTGATTATTTGTGATAGTTTTTTTGCTAAATAAGAAAATGTACAAAACATGTTGGACGACCGATTTAGTAAAATGTATAAAATGGTTTGGGACGGATGGAATAACAATTACCGAAATTTGAAGGGTAAACGTGACAATATATAAATGAAAGGTAGTAGGTGGTTTCTTATTTTATATTTTATGTTAATTATTAATTTGAGAAAAATTTTGATTGACTGATTGATACACCAAATTGAACGGTTTTTAACTCCTGCTGAGCATTAATATAATATAGATGTATGTATATAGTAAACTTTGATTCCAACAATCTTAAATTATTAGACGAAATGGTCAAATCAAACCAAAAATTATGAGTACCGTCCCATGACCACCCATAAAAGAAAAATCAACTAACCAGACAGAAAAAATAAAATCAGCCAAGACTCGAGGGGACCCGATGAAAATAATATATACAAATAAAATCAAATATTAACTCTCAACAAGGTTAAACTCTCAGGTAAAGTGATCACTCAACAGCTTAAACTTACGTATCGCAGTTGATGCTGGGATCTATCGCAACGTCGAGATCGAGATGGCACATCTTAGGCAGTGTCTGAGCCTTAGCCAAGTTGATCGGAAAGGACCGAGCGGTGTTCTTGAAGCACTTACAAATGGCCCGTCGATTGGCTCGGGACGACATGGCGTAACCGTCGAGGGACCCACGGCTTCGCAGCACGAGCCGCTCGGCTCAGCGTCTCCGCTGAAGAGAAACGACTCGCATGGGATCATCTTAGCCACGGCTTCGTTGCATGGGATCGTTGAACTATCTTCGGCTCGATGGCCGACGATTAGGGTTGCAACGGCCATGGCCACTAAGCATTGGTAGATTAGTCCCTTTTTCATGGTATTATTTTTCTGGTTTTTTTTTTTTTTGTTTTTTAGGAGGTGATGGGATTTTGTGAGTGTTGTAAGTGTTATTTATATTTTGCATGGATATCTGACGGTTGGTTGGGGAGAGGTGAGTTTGAATGTTTTGTGTTTTTAATTGATTTAATGATGTGTTGGTTGCTGAAGATGTGTTTGTATTTAATGCAGAGAAGTCTTTAGCAGTAGTTGACATTGTCTTTTATGTTACCTAAAAATTAAATATTTTTGGAGCTGGTGTCCGAATTCATTCATGCTAGTTTGGTCTGTTTGGTTCGTAGGTTTATGTCTGGGATGGTTTCAACTATTAAGATTTATATAAAACTAATTAATGTGTGTATAAAATAAAATATGTATTTGATTAGTGGGTTTAAATAAATACACGTGAGAGGAAATGTTTGTTTAAACTTGTGATGGGATTAAAACAAGATTAGATAAACTCATGGGTCCCGTTTTGGTTATAAGCTCAAGATAATGGCCCATTATAAAAAAAAAAATTAATAAGCCCATGATAATTTATCTGGGCTCCACAACACACTATTATATATCTGACCTATCTATTAATATCGGGTTTGTCTATTAATTCGGGCTTTAAATAACTTAACCCGACAGAATATAACACATTAGTTATATCATGTGGGCTAATATAGGACAGCAAACACGCCCTTTATTATACCTATGAACTAAACACTTGAACATTTGCTAAACTCGTGCTTAAAATAGCTAAACCTATGAACCAAATAAGTTAGTGTTTTAACCTAAAAAATTTTCGTTAATTACCATCAAGATATATCATTCCCTTGATGATTTTTGTAAGGGAGAACAACATTTTGAGTCCCCAATGTTTGAGGCATGGACGTTTCTGGTCCCGGGGTGACACTTTTAGTCCCCAATGTTACCGATGACGGTTTTGGTCATCCGATTAATGTAATCACTATTTTAGATGAAATGTAACACATTACAGCACATGATCTCCTTTAACTTGACTTTACACATCATCACTCATCATCTTCTTTAACTAAAACGCACATGAGCATCATTGCGTATCACTTTTAACTCATTTTCAAGGTTGTCGATTCTTTCGTAAATGTGATGTATAATGATGTTTATGTGCGTTTAAATTAAAGAAGAAAATGTATTATGAGGTTTTACGTCGAGTAAAAGGAGATCATGGGTTTTCACGTGTTAAATTTCGTATAAATTAGCGATAAATTAATGGAGGGACCAAAACCGTCCAAAATCGATAACATTGGGGGACTAAAAGTATCACGCCGGAACATTGGAACTAGAAACGCCCATGTCTCGAACATTGGGGACTAAAAATGTTGTTCGCCCATTTCTGTAATATATACAAACTTTTTTTATAGCACGAATAGGGCCAGAGTTTAATTTAGAATTATAGTTACAACAGTTTTTACGAGGGAGATCGACATTTTTAGTCCCCGATGTTTGGAGCATGGGCGTTTTTTGGTCCCCCATGTTCCGAGATGACACTTTTAGTCCCCAATGTTACCGATTTTGGACAGTTTTGGTCACTCGATTAATTTAATCGCTAATTTAAACAAACTTTAACACGTGAGAGCACATTATCTCCTTTTACACGACGTAAAACCTCATAACACATCTTCTTCTTCGACTTAAACGCACATGAATATCATTATACATCACATTTAGGAAATGATCGACAACATTAAAAATGAGTTAAATGTGATACGTAATGATGCCTACGTGCGTTTAAGTCAAAGAAGACGATGTACTATGAGGTTCTACGTCGAGTAAAATGAGATCATAGGCTCTCACGTGTTAAATTTCGTCTAAATTAGCGATTAAATTAATCAAGGGACCAAAACCGTCCAAAATCAGTAACATTGAGAACTAAAAGTGTCACCTCGGAACATGAGGAACCAGAAATGCTCATGCCCCAAACATCGGAGACTAAAAATGTCGTTCGCCCGTTTTTACGAAAAAGAAAAAACAGTGATCTCTTCTCTTATGGAGCTCGCTTAGCTGAGTGGCGAAAAGGAAGAGTTCTCAAGTAACATGTACGTTACAAAATGTTGATTTGATGAAAATGGCGTCTTCTTCGTTGAGCCCTCCTCTCAAAATCCCCTTATCGAGCTTAAACCGAAAGAGAATTCACAAACAGTCGTTATCTCTCCTCGAAAATTTAGGTTCGTATTTGGAGAGTTGCAGCGATAGGGAGTCTCTAGCAAAGGTGCATTCTTGTTTGATAACACAAGGTCTTGCGAACGACCCATTTTTGGGCTCAAAGCTTCACATTCTGTACGCGAAGTTCAATCTATTGAGAGAATCGAAATGGGTTTCCGATAAAATCACCTGCGGTGATTTCCCTTGTTGGAATTCGGTCATCATTGGATATTTCAGGGCTCATCAGTTCGACTTAGTTTTGGGAACGTATTTAAATGCAAGGAGAAGAGGTATTAGGCTTCATAGCTTAGCAGTCACTTTTGGGTTGAAGAGCTGTGCTCTGTTAGATGATTATGACTTCGGAAAGAGTATTCACTGTGATGCTCTGAAGTTCGGATTGAGCTCCAATGGCTTCGTATCTTCATCTTTAATTGGGTTTTATGCTGAGTTTGATCGAATTTCAGAGGGTCATAAAGTGTTCGATGAAACGACTGAAAGAGATGTGGTGGCATATACTTCTCTAATAACTGGATACGCACGAGCTGGAGGAGATCACCACGCCAAGGAAGGTTTTAGATTAGCAATCGATATGCAGATTCACGGTTTCGAGCCTAATAGGGTCACGCTCGTGAGCCTACTACAGTGTGCCTCGCAATTCGAAGGGCTGAAAGAGGGGAAATCGATTCAAAGTTATGCTGTAAGAAGAGGAATTGGTTTCGAAGACGAGGTTTTCGAGACAGCTCTGATGGATATGCATATAAAGTGCGGCGACCTAAAGAGGGGTTCGATTCTTTTCGAAAAGATGAACAAGAAAAGCACCGGTGCTTGGAATGTTCTTACAGCTGCCTATCTCCGCCATGGACAGTCTTGGGAAGCTCTGAGCCATCTCCACCGCATGGTTCGTGAGAAGCACGAGGTTGATTTGATTACTTTGGCTAACGGACTATTGAGCTGTGCAGATTTAGGCTATTTGCTTATTGGAAAGTCTATTCACTGTCAACTACTACGTCGAGGAGGCAAAATCGATATCATTTGTACCACATCCTTGGTTAACATGTACTCGAAATGCAAGCTTCTATCTTGGGCTGTTATTATCTTCTTCAGAACAGCGAATAAGGATAGTGCATTGTTCGACGCTATGATTTCTGGGTATCTCTACAGTGGGCATCTCTCTGAAGCCATGGAAGCGTTTATCGAAATGATTATTAGGCGGGTAAAACCCTATGCAAGCACCATTATTCGCTTGGTGGCCAAATGTTCAGATTCGAATGACGTAAGATCAAGAAAAAGCATGCATGGATACGTTCTGAGGCATGGTTTTCAAGAAAACACAGATATATCCAATCAGTTCATAGATATGTATGCAAACTGTGGAATGATCGAAAGGGCTAGGATGGTCTTCGATGGCGTAAAACGGAAGGATAGGATTTCTTGGACATCGTTGATGACTGGGCTCGTCAACCATGGACTCAACTATGAAGCAATAAGTCTTTTTCGAGAGATGCAAATAGGAAACGTAAGCCTCGATTTAGTTACCTTCACTTGTCTGCTTCAGGCATTGAACAAACTTGGATCACTAAACATCATCAGAGAAATACACGGCCATCTCTATCGAATATCCCTCGTCGAAAAGGACATAACTTTTTCGAATTTCCTTATTACAGCCTACAGCAGACATGGGAAGCTCAAAACTGCTGGGATTCTGTTCGAGCGAATGACTCAAAGGCATATATCGACGTTCAATACGATGATAGCTTCTTATGGCATGCATGGAAACTGCGTTAAGGCCCTCGAACTATTTCACCAAATGGAAAGCGAAAGATTCAATCTTTTTCCCGACGAAGTTACATTCAAAGCTATACTATCTTCTTGCAGCCACAGTGGCTTCGTAAAAGAAGGGATCATTATCTTCAAATCCATGGAAGAAAAATATGGGATTTCTCCTTCGAAGGAGCATTACGGATGCTTGGTGGATTTGCTGGGCAGGGCTGAGCACATTGAAGAAGCTAACGATTTATTAAAGGGTCTGCCGTTTTTACAGAAAGGTTCAATTCTTGGCGCTCTTTTAGCTGCTTGTAGGGTTCATGGGAATTACGGTTTGGGCGAAAGCGTGGCGAGGAGGTTGTTAGAGATCGATCCGTGTAATAAAAGTGCTCATTGCTCGGTGTCTAATCTCTTCGCCCGAGAAGAAAAGTGGGACGAAGTTGCTTTCGTGGGAGCTATTGCCAAAGGGAAAGGCATGAAGAGGACTTCAGGGTATAGCCTTATTGAAGTCAACTAATTAACCAAAAAGACCCTTTTTTTTTTGTAAAATAGAAATATTGCCATAGCAACATCTAGTTACGTTGTAAAAATACAGTTAATTTGAAACAAAATATAGTTGATACACTATCGTGCTTTTGTTCCAATCGTTAATTTCTATATTCTACACTAATTTTTATCCAATTCATTAACTTGATTTCCCTTACTAAAAATAATATTTATTTGTTACTCTCATTCTTAATTTAATAAATTTATATTTTAATTTTTAGAAAATTCAATATAATATAAATATTTTATATTAATTAAAATTTATTAGTATGTTATTTTTAATGTGGTTACTAACATATGTAGAGATTCATTGGAGGAAAAAATATAAAAAAAAATTAAAGTGAGAGGCTCCAATTTTTTTTCCTACAAAGATTAATGTCTGAGTTGAGATATCATTCTTCGGTTTTGGAAGTTAGCCAAATGAAAACACGTGTCCTGTTTGGATTCCGGATTTCGAATCGAAATCCGGATTTCACCCAAATCTACCTTATCGCACTAATTTGGATTTCGATTTCGTCCAAATACGAGGGGAAATCCAAACTCTTATTATCATCGGATTTGAAATTCCGTATCAAATGGTCCGTTTTCTCGAAATCCAAAGCTGAGTATGTATCGAGTTTTTCGTAACTGACAATAATAATAATATTAATAGTAAAACAATAATACTATAACAATAAATAATAATAATAATGAAAAATACAATAATAATAATAATAACAATAATAATAATAATTATGAGATGCACGATGAGTCGAGCCGATTCGCAAGCTCGATCCAACTCGAGCTCGACGAGCTCTTGTCGAGGTCGAGCTCGTCACGGGTTCGCGAACGAGCCGGCTCGAACTCGAGCTCACTCGTGGACGCTCGAAAGCTCGCAACCGGCTCACGGGCTTATTTTTATATATTATTCATTATTCTTATTTTATTTTTTACTTTTTTAAATTATTTGAAAGTTAGAAAATTGAGTTCGACGAGCTAGCTCGAGTCGAGCGTTGTTTTGAAATCAGAATTTCGAAATCCTAGCGTTTGCCAAACAGTGAATTTGGATTTGAAATTACGATTTTGAAATTCATAATCATAATTATCAAGCGATTTCGTCCAAATACGCTAATCCAAACGCACCGATTTGGATTCCGGATTTCGATTTGAAATTCGAATTTCGCTCAAATCATCCGTTTGGCAATCGCACCGATTTGGATTTCGATTTCGCCCAAATCCAAAGGAAAATTCAAATTCTTATAATTCGTCGAATTTGAAATTTCGTGTCAAATGACCCGTTTTCGAAATCCAAAACTGAGCACGTAACGAGTTTATCGACTTATATAATAATAATAATAAATAGTAATAGTACAACAATAATACTATAATAATAAACATAATAAATAATAATGAAAAATATAATAATAACAATAATAATAATAATAACAATAATTAGGATGGACGATGAGTCGAGCCTATTCGTAAGCTCGATGAACCGACTCGAGCTCGTCACGGGTTCGCGAATGAGCCGGCTCGAGCTCGAGCTCACTCGTGGGCACTCGAAAGCTCGCAAGCCGGCTCACGAGTTTTTTTTTTTAATTTATATTCATGATTTTTATTTTATTTTATTTTGTACTTTTTTAAGTTATTTTAGAAAAAGTTAGAAATCAAGGTTGCCGACTTTCTCGAGCTCGAGTCGAGCTCTGTTTTGAAATCCGAATTTTGAAATCCTAACGTTTGCCAAAAGCGAACTTGTATTTGAATTACGATTTGAAATTCATAATTTAAAGTCAAGCAATTTCGCTCAAATACGCGAATCCAAACGCACTCCCAATTTATATTAATTAGATTTTCATTAACGAAACCACAACACATATTCGTTACATTTTAAAAGCACAAATACGGAAAATGATTCCCCTAAATTAAATCCAATCAATATTATATCTCTCACATCCTTGAAACCAGCGCTTTCAGTGCCGGCCTCCCGACGACGACCTTAAACGGAATGACCCATGCCCGGACTATTCCCCGGCGTCGTTGGCCTATCAGAATCCTTCTTCTCCATACCCATCGTCGGCCCATGCCCGAATCCATGACCCATACCCGGACTATCACCCGGCGTCGTTGGCCTGAACGCCTTCAACTCCATATTCATACGGCCGCCGGCGATTTTAGGAGGGTTGCCTATGCCTAGGCTAGGTCCCGGCGTTGGCCTGAAAGCCTTCACCTCCATGTTCTCAATACTGCAAATATTAATCAGAAAATTAATTATGGGTTAGTCATAAACTAAAAGAAAAAAAAAAAAGGGGTTTTCAAGAAGAAAAGAAGATGGGTTATTATATTACGCATCGCAGTTGACGTCGAGCTGAATAGGGACGGCGACGTTGACATTGCAAAGCTGAGGCAGTTGCTTGGCTTTTTCCTGGTCGACGTTGGCCGCCGCCGCCACTTGCTTGAGGCACCGACACACGCTCTTACGGTCTTCTACGGTGGCAGCCGCCGCATACAGCGCCTGAGCTCCGAGGCAGCACGCCGCGCCGACGTCGCTGGCGGCGCCGGTGAGGAAGGGCTGGCATGGCATCAGGTATTCAAGCGTTTGCGGGCAAGAGATGAGTCCCTCCGTCGCCGGGCTGAGGGTGATCACGGCGAGGATTACGAGCCCTTTTAGGGAGAGGAAGGTTTTGTCGAAGCCACCCATTCTTTTTTTCCTTTTTATTGCTTGTAATAATAAGAGAAAAAGTAATGGGTGGTGAGTTTGAAAGAATGAAGTGCTTTGGGGCTTTTATAGTAAGAGGAGGAAGAAGATGGAGGGATTTCACACGTGGGAGTTTATTACAGTGGGGCCCACGTTCCTAGGCTGGTGAATATGTTGGTAATACTTTGAAATTCTTGGTGGATAGAAAGGTGGCAGTGAATAGGATGTATAAATGTATTTTTTTTTGCAGTCATGTGAATATCGAGTGACACGTGTCGCTTAGTTTTATAAAAGTTGAAGTATCTATAATCTTAGTTAAAGAGCCTACCATAAAAACTGTAAATTGATTTGTCAAATTGGACCAATCAATTTTTTCTATTTTAATTACTATTAGAAAAAACTTATTTTTAGTATATCAATTACTCCGATAAAAAAACTTACTAAACCAGGTAGCTTTAAAACTCATAGCATCACCTCATTCTATTTTTAGTATATAATTTATTAAAATCAGTTATTAATAATTAATTTTATATTTTGCACACACATATAGTAGGCTTTTTAATTAAAATAGGGTTATTTTAACCCAATTAGATAAAATAGGGCTAATTTGACAAAAATTAATAAAATCGAGCGAATTGCGTTTATTAGACGCGACGACGCGTCTATTAGCCGCGACGAGCTTCGCGCGGGCCTGATCGGGCCCGATATTTGAAAATCGGGCCTGATTTTTAAAAAAAATTGTCTGGCCCGAGTGATGGCCAAGTAGACCTACAGCCGCGACGTCGCGCTTAGCAGGGACGACGCGAATAATAAATCCGCGACTTCTTCTTCTTCTTCTTCTTCCCCATTTCTCCTCTTCTCCTCCCCACCGATTCCGGCGATTTACAGCGGCGAATTACAGCGGCCAACACCACGTGATAGATCCATTCTTCTTCGTCATCATCGATTAAGCTTCTTTTGAGTATGAAACTCCTAATTTGTTTAAATCTTGATTTTGATGTTTCGTTAAATTTCGTCGAATTCCTGCGTTTAAATTTGTGTTTTTGGTATAATATGTGCTTTACATATTGTGGGTTGCTTAGTAGATTGATATTATACGTTAATTTTACTTAATTCAATCGCTTTAGGAAATTCCCCTAATTTCGAAACCTAATTTTGAAATTAGGTTTCTAGGTTACTTGATTCGTTTGTTAGTACATGAGTCAATTTATGTGTTTGTTTATTGTTATTAATTGTGATATTGACTTTGAAACGCTAATTTAGGATGGATACGAATGAATATTACGGTCCGATCGACAGATCACTTCTGATATTCCAGGATAGTCATCGTTGTAACGATGTACTATCCAACGCTGATGGTGCCCTCGACACGCCTTTGACCGTTAGGGGTTTGGAGAGTGTCGTCTTGGGTAAGCTTTCACGACCGGTGCGGTTGCACGGTCGTATTCTGGAGAGGTTGGTGATAAACGCATTTTCATTCGTTTATCTCCATCATTTTCGTGTTGAATATTTGGTTTATGTGAGTTGTCTCATGCATTTATTCATAATTTTTACATATTTTGATGTCAAATGTTTATGAGGCGATATTTGGGATGAACCGCGTAAACATGGAGCAGAAATTACAATTTTTTCAATCAACACGGCCTTCAACATGGCCATGTCCAGCAGAAGGAAGGAGAACTCTAGATTCGGCCTCCCAACACAGCCTTTAACAAGGCCGTGTTTGTCAGCAGAAAAGAAAACACACTTGCGGCCCTTCAACATGGCCTGACACACGGCCATGTTTGTCAGCATAAAGGAAAATCATAGTTGCGGCCCTTCAACATGGCCTGATACATGGCCGTGTTTATCAACAGTGTTGTGCCTTAAACCCTAAGCCCGAATGATACATGGCCGTGTTTGAGGCCGTGTTCACCAGGTTTTCTACTTAAGCCGCAATTTGAAGCCCTAAGAGCATCTAAGCCGCCACAACTCATTTCTAATCACCAAAAACACCTCAAGGACGACTCAAGAACCCTAGAGATCAATCTCAAATGATCTCTAGGTGCTAAAGTGAAGATTTGAAGCTCATTTACACCGGAGGATCGAACAAAGTACGAGGGATAAGCTTAAGCTCGCTAAATAGGGAAAAATCTATGTATTTCTCTGCTTTGTTTCGTATACATTTCGTGGCTTCTTCCTTCACTATGAGTAGCTAATCATTTTATGTGTTTGGGATGAGAAGAACGCTAGATAGCGTCGTAGTTTGGACGTAAAATACTCGTGAACACATGATATGGCTTTGTATTGTTTATGACAGCTTTTATTCGATTCAATATGTCTATGTATTGTTTTGAGAATCACATTTGGCATGTCTATGTGTTGGTGTGATGTTTAGTAGACCGTTAAGGGCGAAAGCTAAATGACGGTTCGTTCTATCGTAAACGTTAGGCGTCGACTATAGGGCGAAAGCAAATAGTCGACCCTCAATTTAGATAAACTACTATATATTCTCGTTACCATTTAGGGCGAAAGCTAAGTTGGAAACGAGTAGGAATTATCGTGACATAGTCATTAATCATGTGGTAACGGTGTTACGACTTCATCGACGATATCTAGCGGGATTCGAAATCCCGAGCACATTCCTTTTATTCAAAGTTACTCTTAAATCTTTAGTTGTGTTTTGATCATTTTTCTGTGTTAGTTTAAGTTGTTGTGACTTAGTTCAAATATAAAAATCTCAATCATTTGTTAGGCTAGATATTGAATTGATAGGTTATTACTAGTAATCAAGATTATTCCTCGTGTTCGATACTCGAATACTCGCTATAGCTATTTTATAAACGATAGGTACACTGCCTATTGCGCGTGGTGATAGTTATAACATATTCGTTTTAATTATTACTTGACGTACTTGCACGAACATTTATTTAAAACGTACACGCGCGCGATCAAGTTTTTGGCGCCGTTGCCGGGGAATAATTTGATATTAGGAAAACCTAAGTTCGGTAATTTAGCCATTCACTTATTTGTTATTTTATTCTAGTTCATCAGAATTTCTTTGATTTTCGATTATTTTTCCGGTTGTGACTTGTTAATTAACTAACGAGATTCGTTGGTCTTCAGGGTGTACTCTTACAGTGAATGACCCGAAATCATCCATCGTATCCACTCATTGAAGCATCTCCGGATTTCGAGCGTACATTGCGACGAAGACTAAGGCAGGAAGTAATTGGAAGTTCTTCGTCCGACAACTCATTTCAGCTAGTTGATTATTCTCAAGACGCAACAGAAGGTTCTCCGGACACGGCAAACACTTCTCACTTCGAGACGTCTGTTGATAGTTCAGGAACACCAAAAGAAATGGCAGATCAAGAAATTAATAACGAGGAGCAATCACTGCAAGATTTGCTCAAGCACGACACACTTGGTGGTACGGAATCGGCAATTGTGATACCACCTTTCGAGAGCAACAACTTCGAGTTGAAGCATTCGTGGCTTCAAATGATATTTCAAACGGCCCAATTCGAAGGAAGGTCTGAAGATGATCCGTACAAACACATAAAGGCGTTTCTGACAATTACGGACACTATCAAGATTAATGGAGTTCCAAATGACACCATCAAGCTTATGCTATTTCCATTTTCTCTCAAAGACAAAGCAAAGGAGTGGTTGGAACTATTACCACCTAGGTCTATCACTACTTGGGACGAGCTGCGAGGAGCTTTCCTTGGCTACTTCTTCCCACAATCGAAAGTACTTCGGTTGAAAACTGAAATTTCGCTCTTTCATCAGAAGGACACGGAGAACCTCTACGAAGTTTGGGAGAGGTACAAAGCCTTATTAAAGAGATGTCCGCAGCATGGAATGACAAAGGCCGCAATCATTAATCGATTCCACGAAGCACTCAATGATCAAACAGCCCATATGCTAGACGGGGCCGCAAACGGAGGACTTGTGAAGCTCAGTGCTACAGAAGCATGGAACCTAATTGAAGATTATACAAGGAACAGCTTCATGCGAGGCAACACAAGAATGAGGGTGCCTGGAGTGTTCGAAGTAAGTGAGGACACGGCGATGAATGCTAAGTTTGACGCTCTTCAACAACAAGTTGCCACGACGCAAACTCAACTTCAGACGATGATCAATGCACTACTACCAAAAGTTGCCCAACCACCGACCGTTAATGCTGTAATGACACCGATGACCGTCGCACCACCGCAACAGATGCCTTACATACCGCATTGTGGTAATTGTGGTGCAGCCCATGAGACGTCGGA
This sequence comes from Craterostigma plantagineum, assembly GCA_027422505.1. Lineage (NCBI taxonomy): Eukaryota > Viridiplantae > Streptophyta > Magnoliopsida > Lamiales > Linderniaceae > Craterostigma > Craterostigma plantagineum. The sequence continues at coordinate 23,154,743 of JAPQWV010000003.1, read as the reverse complement.
ATGTCAAACGGTGGAACACGTTGACTACATGGGAAATTATCAAGGACAGAGAAGTTTCCAACCTCGAGCACATCCGAATCTTTCTTACGGAAATCAAGGCCATCAAGTGCAAAGGCAATCCGGTTTCCAACAAGGGCCACCACCGGGATTTCAAGCCGGAGGATCAAGCAATAACTATCAGAATACGACTCAGGGTTCAGGATCAAATGACATGAGGGATATGAAGGGTATGATGGAGAGACTCCTCTCAAACTTCGACAAGACTACTCAAGCCCACGAGAGTCGATTAACAAAGATGGAAGAACAATTCCAATCCATTGATCTCCGAGCTCAAAATACAGATGCGTCTGTACGAAAATTGGAGTTGCAAGTTGGCCAAATAGCAAAGCAATTGCCTGAACGACCTCAAGGTTCACTTCCCAGCTATACCGAGACGAATCCTAGGGAACATTGCAAGGCCGTCACTTTAAGGAACGGGAAGGAGCTACAAGAGCGGGAGCAGACTGTAAGAAAGCAATCTCTGGAGAAGACTAACGTCGAGGGCCATGAAGAGCAGGTTTTAGAGAAAAATGAAGAAGAGAAGCCCGAAAGAGTGGAAATTGAAAAAGAGAATGAGAAAGAGATTAGCCGACCAAAGCCATATCAACCCAAGATTCCCTATCCAGCTAGACTGAGGAAGGATCGAGATGAGGAACAATTCGGTAAATTCATGGGTATGTGTAAACAAATGCATATTAACTTACCGTTTGTTGAAGCTATTACACAGATGCCTCGCTTCACAAAGTTTCTAAAGGACTTGCTTACCAACCGGAGGAAGCTTGAGGATGTGTCCACTGTGTGCCTAAGAGGAGAATGTTCAGCTATCCTACAAAGCAAGATGCCTAAGAAGCTTAAGGATCCAGGGAGTTTTACTATTCCCTGTCTTATTGGCGATGTTGTTGTCGAACGCGCTTTAGTCGATCTAGGAGCTAGTATAAATTTAATGCCATATTCAATGTTTAAGAGACTAGGTCTCGGTGAGCCCAGACCCACTAGGATGAGCCTTCAATTGGCCGATAGATCTTTAAAATACCCTCGAGGTGTTATCGAGGATGTCCTAGTTAAAGTAGATAAGTTTATTATCCCCGCCGATTTTGTCATCTTGGATATGGAGGAAGACGAAAATATTCCTCTTATCCTCGGTCGACCCTTTTTAGCTACAGGTGAATCCATGATAGATGTCAGAAATGGCACTTTGACTCTAACGGTGGACGGTGAGAAAGTAACTTTTAATATGGCAGACTCTATGAAAAGTCCTAGTTCACTCGATGATAAATGTTATTACGTGGATGTGTTTGAGCAAGATGTTCTCTTTTCTTTGGAGGACTTATTGCAGGTTATTGGCAGAAACGATAAGCAAATATCCACAGTGATGGCCATTGATGAGTATGACGACGACATTGATGAGCCCGTAACGACTGTCCACGAAAGTAAAGAGGAGGATAAGGAGAAGAGCTCGATCGAAGAGCCACCGGTCCTTGAACTCAAACAATTGCCTGAGCATCTCGAATATGTATTTTTAGACGGCGATTCAAAATTACCGGTGATTATATCCTCAAACCTCGACGATGAGCAGAAAGACCAACTATTAGAAGTGCTGCGAGAGCATAAGAAGGCCTTGGCGTGGAAGATATCAGACATTCGCGGGATTAGCCCGAGTTTTTGTACGCACAAGATTCTCATGGAGGACGACTTCAAACCTGTAGCCCAACGACAAAGGAGGTTAAACCCGAACATGAAGGACGTTGTCAAAAAGGAAGTTATTAAGCTACTAGATGCTGGAGTGATTTACCCGATCTCAGATAGCGCGTGGGTTAGTCCAGTTCAGGTGGTTCCAAAGAAGGGAGGCATGACGGTCGTCCCCAATGAAAAGAACGAGTTGATTCCGACAAGGACAGTAACCGGATGGCGTGTATGCATCGACTACAGGAAGTTGAATGACGCCACAAGAAAAGATCATTTCCCTTTACCCTTTATTGATCAAATGCTTGAAAAGTTATCTGGACATGCATTTTACTGTTTTCTTGATGGCCTGTCAGGTTATTTACAGATTCCTATAGCACCTGAGGACCAAGAGAAGACCACGTTTACTTGCCCGTTCGGAACATTTGCTTATCGGCGGATGCCATTTGGACTGTGCAACGCCCCTGCCACATTTCAGCGATGCATGATGGCTATCTTTGATGAATTGGTGGGAGACATTATGGAAGTGTTCATGGATGATTTCTCAGTGTTCGGTACCTCTTTCAATAATTGCTTAACTAATCTTAAGAGTGTGTTAGAACGTTGTGAGGAAACGAATTTAGCACTTAACTGGGAAAAATGTCACTTTATGGTTCGGGAGGGCATAGTTTTGGGACACAAGATATCCTCTAAGGGGATTGAAGTGGACCGAGCTAAGATCGAGACAATAGAAAAATTACCAATCCCCTCGAACGTAAAGGCTGTTAGGAGTTTTCTAGGTCATGCGGGATTTTATCGAAGATTCATAAAGGATTTTTCAAAAATCGCTCGACCGATGTCTAAGTTATTAGAAAAAGATGCTCCGTTCGATTTTAATGATGAATGTATTAATGCTTTCATGTTGCTTAAAGAGAGACTTGTATCCGCACCCATTATGGCCGCTCCCGATTGGGGGCTACCTTTTGAACTAATGTGCGATGCTAGTGACTACGCAGTCGGAGCTGTATTGGGGCAGCGAAAGGATAAACATTTTCGACCAATCTATTATGCAAGTAAGACGTTGGATGCAGCTCAAGCCAATTACACTACCACCGAAAAGGAACTCCTAGCTGTCGTGTTCGCCTTCGACAAATTCAGGTCATATCTTATTTTAACGAAAGTTTTTGTTTTTACTGATCATTCTGCACTTAAGTATTTGCTAGCGAAGCCGGATGCAAAGCCTCGACTCATTAGATGGATTTTACTCCTTCAAGAGTTCGACATCGAGATTCGGGATAAGAAAGGTGCAGAAAACGTTGTTGCGGACCACCTCTCTCGACTAGAGGAGCATGAATACAAGATGCCAACAGAAGGACAATCGTTGATACGTTCCCGGACGAGCATTTGTACGCCGTACGAACAGTAAGCGAAGAAACCCAGTGGTTTGCAGATTTAGCTAACTACCTTGTTGCGAGGATCTTACCTAAGGAGTACACGAGTCAACAAAAGAAGAAATTCTTTTCTGACTTGAAGTACTACTTTTGGGAAGACCCTTATCTTTTCAGGAGATGTGCAGACCAAGTAATCCGAAGGTGCGTTGCTTTCCCCGAAACAATGAAGATTATCGAGCATTGCCACGGCGGACCAACTGGAGGGCATTATGCAGCTAATCGAACCGCCCAAAAGGTACTTGAATGCGGCTTCTATTGGCCGACAATTTTTAAGGATGCTAATATGTACGTCAACACATGTGACCAATGTCAACGGGCAGGTAACATCTCTAAACGCGATGAAATGCCTCAGAACTTTATCTTAGTTTGCGAAGTGTTCGATGTTTGGGGCATAGACTTTATGGGTCCATTTCCTAGCTCGTACAACAACAAATATATTATTGTGGCTGTTGACTACGTGTCCAAGTGGGCGGAAGCTCAAGCTTTACCCACGAACGATGCTAGGGTGGTTGTTAGATTTCTACGAGCATTGTTCTCACGGTTCGGGTCACCTAAATGCATTATTAGTGATAGGGGTACTCATTTTTGCAACATCCAATTCGCACGTACCTTAGAAAGATATGGTGTTAAGCATAGCACTTCTACTCCTTATCACCCACAAGCAAGTGGTCAAGTAGAAGTAGTTAACCGTGAGTTGAAGCGCATTCTAGAGAAAACCATAGATGGGAATCGACGGGAATGGGCGAATAAGCTTAACGACGCACTTTGGGCTTATAGGACTGCATATAAGACACCAATAGGCACTACTCCATATCGACTAGTTTACGGAAAGGCATGTCACCTTCCTGTTGAACTAGAACATAAAGCTTACTGGGCGATAAAGTCTTTAAACCTCGATTTGGTGCAAGCCGGTGAAAAACGTAAGCTCCAAATCAATGAGCTTGATGAATGGCGTTTGTCGGCATACGACAATGCAAAAATGTATAAGGAACGCTCAAAAGCGTATCACGATAAGAAGATCAAGCAACATAGAGAATTTCGAGAGGGGGATCAAGTCCTTTTCAATTCTCGTCTTAGACTTTTTCCCGGAAAGCTAAGATCTCGTTGGTCTGGGCCTTTTACGGTTACTCGCGTTTTTCCATATGGTACTGTCGAAATTTCAAATGTTGAGCAGGGAAATTTCAAGGTTAATGGCCAACGACTGAAGCATTATTATGGTGGAGGAGAAGACACGGGCACAAAGGAGGTCATGTACCTCGATTTCAAACTACCGTAGAACAAAAAGGTACGTCTGGCTCACGACGTTAAAGAAGCGCTTCTTGGGAGGCAACCCAGGTAATTACATTATTATTTAAGCTAAGTGTGTACCTTAAAATTAATTGCTTTCTTTTAAAAAAATAAAAAAAAAAACGCACTGTTTGCACACGGCCACCTACACGGCCGTTTCCGGCCATGTTTGTGGAAGAAACATGGCGGCAGCCCTACACGGCCGTGTCTGTTTGGGTAGGGACTAAACCGCCTTGCGGCCTTCTTACACGGCTCCAAACATGGCCGTGTCTTCCCGTGTAGAGGCAAGACAACCTCACGGCCTACACACACGGCCACAGACATGGCCGTGTTTGGTTAAAAAAAAATATATGATGAATGAAATAAAAAACTTCAAAAAAAAAAAGTAATAATAATAATAATAATTAAATATATAAAAAAAAAAAAAAAACAAAAAACAAAACAAAAAAAAAATTAAAATAATAAATATATAAAATATAATAAAGTAAAAATATATATATATATAAAAAAAAAAGCGATTTGTACACGGTTACACACATGGCCGTGTTCTTCTCTCTAAAATAAAAAAAAAAAAGAGAATTAATTAAAAAAAAAACAAGAAAATTATAAATTATATATATAAAAAAAAAAACAAAAAAAAGTAATAATATAAATAAATATATTTATAGATAAAAATAATAATCAGACTAAAAAAAAACAATAGTAAAAAAAAAAATAACGATTTCTACACGGCCGCCAAACATGGCCGTGTTCCCTCCATTCAACATCACGGCAACTGCACACGGCCTTTAACATGGCCGTGTGATACTCACTCTCTCTATATATATATAAAAAAAATTTCCTTTTAAGTTCCACACACCACACACACACTCACTCAACGCACGTTGCCACACACACACAAAAAAAAAAATCGTCATTCTCACCAAATACATCTCTCCGACCGGTGAAGAATTCCGGCGACGAGCTCCGTTGAAGCATCTAACATCTATTAACATCGATTTAAGCAAGGAAGGTAAATTCGTCTCCAACCCTAATTTAGAGATTTGGGCATGCATGATCTTCGATAATGTTGTTGTTTCAATGCGGGTTTTCGGTTTGGGAGAAAATATTTCACTAGAAAACATGATTGGCTAGCTAATTTCAACAATGTTGTTAGTTGAATTCATGTTCAGTTTATGCGCATAGCACGTGTTCGATGAAATGCCTCACTTGGGTTGGGGTTGATTTGTTACCTACTTATCTGGAATTGATGAAGAAAAGCTTGTTTCTTTGTAAGGATTATGAAGATGATGTTTGATCGAGTTGAGCTAGCTTTGATTTGAACTTTTTCTTCTCGAGAAGCACATTCACTTTGTAGGTACGATGTCTCGACGAAACCCCACACGTGCTAGCTCCTCCCGCCACCCACGTAACACCACCTCTAGCCCACCGGCACGCAACCGGCGACGCGGGCCAACGGACACGGTGGATTTGCTAACCTCTATGGCCACTTTCACTAGTGACGATGCCCGTGGACAGTGGTACGATAGGCTCAAAGGCATGAAATTCATGCGCACCGATCGACTCCACCGAGAGACCCTTGAACGCCTCGGCATCGTGAAGCAGGTCGACCACTATCTTTCAACGAGTAGTTGGGACGCACTTTTCAGCATCGACGAGCCAGCATATGTGGAGCTCACACTGGAGTTCCTCGCCACCTTCTCATTCGATGAGCACGACTAAAGGGTCGTCCGTTTCCGTTCCTTCAACAAAGAGCATGTGGTCAGTCTTGATAATCTGTGTAGAGCGCTCGGTCTCAAAGTCCCAAGCTACGTACACGGCGAACCCGATGCCACCGATCATTACAAGTTCAAGCTCGATGGGACGGACGTGCGGAATGAAATTTGGCGCGAGATGATACGCCCCCAACTTCTAGGCCAGCCGGAAGCAGATTATAAAAGTACCCAATCGAAGGCTTCCTCGCTAATGATGCCGGGTCTACGATACATCCATCGGCTTTGCACCACCTCCGTCACCGCACGAGGCGAGTCACACGGTGTGGTCACATTACGGGATCTCTTTTACCTCCACCGCATTCGCAATGGATACAAGGTCCATCTCGGACTAGCTATGGCCCACGGATTCCGGCAGCAATCCGAGGGACGCGAGAAGGGAAAAATCACGGTGGGACCGTTTATCACTAAGCTGGTGAAAGGATTGGGTTACTGGCCAGACGAGGAGCCCAACATGACAGTATTTAATGGATCGAAGCACTTGGATGCCACGGCACTTCACATGATGAAGATGATCGAAAAGCTGCCTGAGTGGAAGAAGGAGAACTATTTCTATCGATGGCACGAGGACTACCGAGCATACACCGATATCCCGTTGCCTCTTGCCATGGAAGGCCCGTTCCCGCATCCAGTTGACGAGAGTGCTGGTAGTCATACTGATTCTGCCGGCCCGTCCACGTTTAATCGTCGAGATTTCTCTGGTGTCACAACTTACGTCGACGACCGACTCGCCGCCCTCCGCGAAGAACTAGCCCAACAACGAGCCGCAGATCGGGAGGAGAATGCCGCTGCCCATCACCGACGCGAGGAGGCCGAACGGAAACTCCAGAAACGGATGGATCGTCAGGAGAAAGCGCTGAAGAAAGTCCAAGATGCCATGAAGTTGCTTGCGGAGTCCCGCAAGCTGGTTGATCAAGGCGATGAGCCATCGTCCCCCGAGGATGACGCCTAGCATCCTCGGGGACCCTGATTTCTAGATTTTATTTTGAAGACTTTAATGCTTTGTATGCTACTATATGTTTCTTGACTTACTTTGTTTTAACGTGCTTTGTTTAAATCGTCGGCTTACAGGGCAAACAACGTTAAGTACGCAAAGCTCGCATGCAACATATTTACTTGGATCTTGGAATCAACCACCCAATCACAACTTCAAGTGTGGGGAGGAGGACTTAACATTCATGCTTCAACCTCGTCACACTTCGCCATCATGCTCACCTAGTATAATCAGGGGAGTTCACGCTTTTCAATAATTTTCCACTCCTTTTGTGCTTATAATTTTCCGTTGGGGACAACGTTTTCCTCAAGTGTGGGGAGGGGGAATTTTGCGTGAACAGAATTTTTGTTTCAAATGTGCGTGATCCGTTGAGAAAATGCATGTTCCATTAATGTTTGGCATGATTAGTTGTTCATTATCTTAAAAATGGAGGGCATGCTAGGGAATTATGTGAGAAAATTAGGACATGCACAATGATTGATTTCTTCCGACACGAACAAGTTTGGTGATACTATGAAAGATCCGTATGCATGACCCACTTTGTGAGATTTGTGAGCTGTAAAGTGCATAGTTTAATTCTCTCTTAAACTTTCTCGTGGTGCATGTTGAAAATTACTAAGGTGAGACTGCGTGAAAATGAGGGAGGCATTAGGAGATAAGTCCATAGCCAAAGTTTCTGACCACGTCTGATCACCGTAGTTAGCCACTTTGAGCCTGAGCCTTTTTATATGAGAAAGCCCGGGAATTATAAGCCGCTGACCTGCGAAACTTTCAGATATCATCTTACCCGACTAATAGAAAAAGTAGAGGTTGAGTGCCAATGTCGAAAAGCGTAGCCCGGCCGTGGTTTAAAATATTTATCTCCTTTAGATAATCTGGCGTTAAGAACTCCTCCATCGATAATCTCTCACCCGCAAAGGGACTGAGAGAAGAGGGGCTTAGCGACACGAGAAAAGGAGCTTGGATACGTGGAAAAGATGTTAAGAACCCTTCCTTCGATAATCTCTCATGCTAAGAAAAAAAAGCCAGAGAGAAGAAGGGCTTAGCATAGGTTTTATGAAAAAAAATATAGGAAAAAAAAAGTCCAAGACGGCAAGAGCTAACCACGACGTATGTGGCGCGCTATCGAACAATGGCACGACACCGACATGACCGCTTGATATTTTCGATTGAAGTTTACTCTCCAATATAGTCAGTTGAGCCCTACTATAACCCGGAAAGACCTTCTGATTCACGCCTTATCACCGAGAGTAGTAGATGTATGATCCACTTGCGAGTTTATAGTAGGGACTAGACTATTGCATTAATTGAGGGAATTCACCGACATTTAGCCTTTATCCCGAGTTACTCAAGTGAACTTCTGCATAGTACGGATCTTGATTAATATTGCTTAAGAAGTTCCTGTTGTTTTGAGGTAGTCATTGTGTCATGTTTCGAATTTCTTGATTAATTCCGTTTCATGTTTTTCTATTTTGAACGATGATGTGCAAAGGAAATGTATTACATGTTTTGATTTGTTAGCCTGAATTGCTTGAGGACAAGCAAAAGCTCAAGTGTGGGGAAGTTTGATAAACGCACTTTCATTCGTTTATCTCCATCATTTTCGTGTTGAATATTTGGTTTATGTGAGTTGTCTCATGCATTTATTCATAATTTTTACATATTTTGATGTCAAAGGTTTATGAGGCGATATTTGGGATGAACCGCGTAAACATGGAGCAGAAATTACAATTTTTTCAATCAACACGGCCTTCAACATGGCCATGTCCAGCAGAAGGAAGGAGAACTCTAGATTCGGCCTCCCAACACAGCCTTTAACACGGCCGTGTTTGTCAGCAGAAAAGAAAACACACTTGCGGCCCTTCAACATGGCCTGACACACGGCCATGTTTGTCAGCATAAAGGAAAATCATAGTTGCGGCCCTTCAACATGGCCTGATACATGGCCGTGTTTATCAACAGTGTTGTGCCTTAAACCCTAAGCCCGAATGATACATGGCCGTGTTTGAGGCCGTGTTCACCAGGTTTTCTACTTAAGCCGCAATTTGAAGCCCTAAGAGCATCTAAGCCGCCACAACTCATTTCTAATCACCAAAAACACCTCAAGGACGACTCAAGAACCCTAGAGATCAATCTCAAATGATCTCTAGGTGCTAAAGTGAAGATTTGAAGCTCATTTACACCGGAGGATCGAACAAAGTACGAGGGATAAGCTTAAGCTCGCTAAATAGGGAAAAATCTATGTATTTCTCTGCTTTGTTTCGTATACATTTCGTGGCTTCTTCCTTCACTATGAGTAGCTAATCATTTTATGTGTTTGGGATGAGAAGAACGCTAGATAGCGTCGTAGTTTGGACGTAAAATACTCGTGAACACATGATATGGCTTTGTATTGTTTATGACAGCTTTTATTCGATTCAATATGTCTATGTATTGTTTTGAGAATCACATTTGGCATGTCTATGTGTTGGTGTGATGTTTAGTAGACCGTTAAGGGCGAAAGCTAAATGACGGTTCGTTCTATCGTAAACGTTAGGCGTCGACTATAGGGCGAAAGCAAATAGTCGACCCTCAATTTAGATAAACTACTATATATTCTCGTTACCATTTAGGGCGAAAGCTAAGTTGGAAACGAGTAGGAATTATCGTGACATAGTCATTAATCATGTGGTAACGGTGTTACGACTTCATCGACGATATCTAGCGGGATTCGAAATCCCGAGCACATTCCTTTTATTCAAAGTTACTCTTAAATCTTTAGTTGTGTTTTGATCATTTTTCTGTGTTAGTTTAAGTTGTTGTGACTTAGTTCAAATATAAAAATCTCAATCATTTGTTAGGCTAGATATTGAATTGATAGGTTATTACTAGTAATCAAGATTATTCCTCGTGTTCGATACTCGAATACTCGCTATAACTATTTTATAAACGATAGGTACACTGCCTATTGCGCGTGGTGATAGTTATAACATATTCGTTTTAATTATTACTTGACGTACTTGCACGAACATTTATTTAAAACGTACACGCGCGCGATCAGTTGGATACTATGTCCTTCTACGGCGTGTATAGTTGTGGATCTCAGAAGTTAGATCGACGCTTGATCACGGCCCTCGTAGAGAGGTGGAAGAAGGAGACGCATACGTTCCACTTGCCTGTCGGTGAGGCCACCGTCACTCTTGAGGACGTCGGTGTGCTGTGGGGACTCCCCATTGATGGCACTCGGTCAGTGGTGTTATCCAGCAGAGGATGCAGGATCAGTGGCTCGATTACTTGGAGGAGCTGACTGGTTACAGACCTGCTGTGGGGGCGTACACCGGGACGAAGGTGTCGCTGAGGAAATTTACAGACTGGCTAGAAGCCAACGAGATCGATGATCACAGCTCAGATTATGAGGTCGATCAACGGGCACGTGCATATGCGCTATTGCTTATGGGATCGGTTTTGTTCCCCGACTCCAGCGGAAGTTCGACGTCCATGACTTTACTCCCGATGCTCGAAGACATAGACACCGTGCACACTTACAGTTGGGGCAGTGCCATGCTGGCCTTCTTGTACAGAGAGCTGTGTACTTCGTGCCAGCGTCAGAAGATGAACATCGGTGGAGCTTTGCGATTGCTACAGGTTTGTTCTTTTGTGTAATTGAATTTTCTTGAGGTGTATACATATTAATTTAAAGGTATGGGCATGTATTCGTATATTACCTGTGCAGCCCGTTATTATCCGTCCTCGAGTACGGATGATGCCCACCGAGGAAGATGGGATTCAGTTGCCCACGCCGACACATGTTGCGAGGTAGTAAGACGATGTTTATTAATTATTGCGTACTGCTACAATATTTTTATTAAAATATTTAATATATTTTTCTTATAAAATTTAATATATTTTACTTATTTTTCTTAAAATATTTAATCTTTTTTTTCCTAAAATATTTTAATATATTTTTGTTAAAATATTTATATTTTAGAATATTCGTTTTTATTTTAATATATTTTTAATAATATATTTATTTTTTTCATTTCAGGTGGAATGCGCTTTTCGATCATACGACATCGACACACTCGAATTTGCACGCGATTCGTGAGTCGATCAATAGCATGTCGATGGAGCAGTTCGTCTGGTCACCCTACGACGATCAGGCACCAGAGATTATGGCGTTGAGAGCCGACTCTAGACCAGCATGCGTTCGATCGTCGTGTCCACTCATCTTCTATAACATCGTTGAGTGCACTATCCCGATCGCGTGCTACGACAGTTCGGGATGGTTCAGTCCGTTCCGCAACGTCTGAGACAGCTCGACGTTGATCTTCATCGACACAGTACACGTAACGTCGCAGGAAGGGATTGTAGAGCCTTCCACGAGCAGTACGAAGCCTTGTGGGTGTCTCGGTACGAGAGGATAGTCGGTGCGATGGAGATAGTTGGTGGTGCGCAGTGCACTCCAGATTATTATCCATGGTACTGGAGGGTCACCTGTCGTTAAATCTCTCCATCGACGATCAACATGAACCGAGGATTCCAGATGGGAGATAGTGCATTTATCGACGTTATGGTTAGTTACCTGTCCTTCTTTAGGTTTTTATTTTATTTTGGACGTGTCACTTAAGACGTCAATTGTTACCTATTAGGCACAGCACGTCGATAGGGCCGAGGTGATATTTACAGGAGGAGATATGAAAGGAGGATTGGACCTCATACATCAGATGCAGGGTCTTTTCCTTGACAGACGACAGTGAAGACATATGTCGTTCGCTGATGTCCCCTCGACACACATGAGTGTCCCGTCATCTTCGCGTGGTCGGACGCAGGACCCTGGCCCGTCGTCTTCACGTGGTCGCACGTCACAGTACGGTGACGGTAGTTACTTTACATCGACGGGTTTAGGTGTAGGCTACGACGATGCTGATGATGATGAAGACGACGACGCGACGCCTCCATATCAGCCATTTGTGCAGGAGTCACCGCCGCGACCCAGCAACGACGTCGTCGCCCTGAGCAGCCCGAAGCTCCTGTTGACCGTGGCCATCTGCACAGGAGTAGACTACCACATAGATGTGGCACAGGAGGGCATTATATACCTTAGTTTTTATTTTCGTATTTTTTTATCTAACTGGGACAGCTGCTGATTTTTATTTGTGTTTCTTGCTGTTTTGTTTGCGATATGTTTTTATATTATATTTCTAGCAACTTTTTTAGTCGTAAATCGATGAAAATTACTTCCAGATACTTAAACAGGTACAACGACATACTACATCAACCAACAGATACAACGACATACTACATCAACCAACAGATACAACGACATACTACATCAACCAACAGATACAACGACATATTACATCAACCAACATCGAAACCGACAATCAACGCCCACGACCTCTCTGTCTCTGTCTCCGACTTGAGCTACCCTGATCCATTTCGTTGTGAATACGGGTTGTCTTTGGCCTACCCGGTCCTAATCTTTCACGTTGGTCTTCATTATGGACAAGCAAAAAATCAGCAGGCTCCCAATGTCGCTCGTCATGCATTGGATAAAACGTTCCCTGATATGACTGAAAATATGCTACTTTACTGTAGAAAGGAGCAATGAACTGTGTGCTACTAACATTCCATTGGTGGCACGCTGCCTGCGCATGAGAACATGGAATGAAATGTTGGTCCCATTTTCCACAACGTTCTTCCTTAAATGTTCACCACGTGTTTTCTTTGAGTCACCGATGACGAAGTATACATCTCTGCTGTTTGTGCTCGCGGGTCAAATGCAGTTACAAAATGGCCGAATGAGGCATTTGACCAGTCACTATACATCCTCCACGCATAAGGAGACCATTCGGTTTCCGAACTCTGCATCGCCGCATCTGCCTGTTGATACCTATCACGAATGTATGCGGAACACCGATGGAAGATGAAGTCGACTATTGCTTTTGGAGACAGTAAGCGAGCCCCTTTGAACACACTGTTAAGTGCTTCTGAAATGTTCGTCGTCATTGAACCACACCTAAGCCCACCATCGTAAGCAAATGTCCACTTTTCTCGATCAATAGCGCGCAACCAATTGTAGGCTTCTTTGCGTAGACTCTTAAGATGCTCCATTATCCGTTCGAATTTTTCAACCGTATGCGCCATCCCTGCTCTGTGGCACAATTTCTTTAGGTCACTGTCTTTGAACTCTTTGTTAAAATTTGATACGACGTGACGTAGACAGTAACGATGCACGCCATTTGGAGACCTATAAGCGTCGAGCTGTTCTACTGCGGACAGTAAACCTGCATTACAGTTCGTAGGTAACATGAACTTATTTTAGTAAAAAGAAAAAAAACAAACAACTTGATCTATTTTTAATTGCAAATACCTGGATGGCAATCTGAAATTAGGCATACCCCTTGTCCCTCCAATACATGAACATTGAGCAAGTTCAAGAACCATCTCCAAGAATGTAGCTTTCGATATTAACGATGGCAAACGCAAGTGGAAAAACTTTCTGATTTGCATCGAATGCACATGCAATCAACATTTTATGCTTGTACTTCGAATACAAGTGCGTACTGTCGACACAGACCACTCTACGACAATGCTTGAAGCCGTCAATGCAAGGTTTGAATGCCCAAAATACATACCCGAATTTTTTTACTCCAGGCATATCTTGAAGATGCACTTCACCACCGTTTCGGGGTTGTAACGTCGCAACGCTTTCATGAATATAGGAAGCTGTTGGATTGACGTTTTCCAAGTACCATAAACAATCTCTTTTGCTCGCTTGAGTCCATGCCATGCTTGAATATACGGGATGTCGTAGCCAAAAGTATCTTTTACGAGCTGCTGCACGTTTTTATGTAAATACTGAGGGTCATTCTTCACCGTTTGGATTAATATTCTGGCAATTTCAGTACGCGAAACATTGCGATGCGTGCTGGCCAACTCGTGCGTGAAGCATGTGTGCGGTCCTCCGTATCTCGTCACCTTCCAAAAAAAACTTTTCGGTTTGAAGACTGCTCGCAGTGTCCAGTTACAATCTTGATTGTGATTGCATCTCACGCTCCATGCGGTTCTGTTGCTTTTGGTCACGTGGTACTCACGTCTAACAACCCTCAAATGGTAATCGTTAACAGCACATTTTAAATGTTCTTTGCTATTAAACGTCATACCTTCGTGAAATGCGGGATCGTCCGTGTCTTAAAAATCACCACCAGTATCGTCAACTTCTGGGGGAGCCATTTGATAAGAGGTATTCGGGACCGACTGGTAATGCTCTATTCTCTTCTGGCTCACTTGGCATTGGTTCATCGTCATTTTCATCATCGGCATCGGCGGGATCTGGCAAATCGTCTAGTGCCCCACCCTCGTCGTCAGCTTCGGAGTCACTGACGTCACTATCTCGGACGACGTCATGAACGATCTAAGGTTGCGCCACCGTCGAACTAATAGGAACGCAACGGCTACTCGAAGGTATATCTTCTTGAGGGGCAAACGAAATATTCGTCAATCCTTCAGTAACTGAAGTAATGTCAGGAAACGAATCCATCGGCGCGGAATTTGTGTACTCGTCGGGAGGATCTACGTTGCGATCGAGCTGAACGATCTCAGTTGCCTCGACAAAGATCTCAATGTAATCGAGCTCGTTGTCGGGATCCAAGAAGTATGCGAGATCGGCATCACTAGCCACTAGTAGGAGATTATGATACAGTCGTGAGTGTTGATGGTATTCGTTCTTCACACGAACGATTAAAAAGAAAGCATTGCTGTCGACGGAAGTCATGTCGTACAGCATACTAAGAAATTGATCGAAATTGGTATCGCGACGAATTCGTCGATAACAGATGAGTTGAAGACTATACTGTATGGTGTTTGATTCGTGTATGATTTCACCGCCATAAGAAAACAACTACTTGAATTTTTCTAGACACCATATTGGATATGTATGAAATTTTATGAATTAACATTCGAAAATTAAGCGGCTTAAATAGGAAAATTCACCGAGGGTATTGAGCGCGTCGTCGCGGCCATTGGATGCGACGCCGCGTCCATTAGACGCGACGCCTAGTGGCCTAATAACTTCAGTGGGTTTAGTGGCGTCTTTAGTGGGTTTAGTGGGCTTAGTGCTGGTCTGGGTCAACGTCGCGTCCATTTAACGCGTCGTCGCGTCCATTAAATGCGACGCGGGCCACCCGCGGGCCAACCGGGCCCCTCTTTGTGTTGTTTCTGTGCCACGTCATCGTCGCGTCTAATAGGCGCGACGTCTCTTTTAATAGGCGCGTTTCGCCCTATTTTAATAATTTTGGTCCCATTTGCCCTATTTTATTTAAAAAGCCCATATAGTGTGCTAAAAGAGTAGCCTACTATAGCAATCGTGTTGGTATGACAATTTGAGCTTAAGAGCTATTTACCCTGTCAGTTTTTTTATATGTAAGTACATATTCGAATAAATTTTTTGCACATTGGTACCTGTCCGCCGCAATGTACATCATCACATGTAGGCACCATAGAGAAACATATTATGATACATAATTCAGTGAGAAAATGATACATCATATAACACAATAAGGTACCATATGGAAACGTATATAGGTACCATATATGGGTACCATATAAATGCATGACGTGGTACGTAATACACATATAAAAAGGTACATGAAGACTGAAAAAATGGTAGACACAGTCGAACGGGTACTTACATAAAAAAATTTCTGACGGGGGTACTGACTTGCAAATTTTTTATATAAATGGGTATTTTCAGTAGATTCCACTTAATAATAACTAATATTAGAGCTGTCAAAATGGCGGAACGGGCTGGGTTGGCCCGCCGCCCGCCATAGCCCGCCACTTGGCGGGGCGAGACTGGCCTAAAAATGGGGGACTGGCCCGCCCGCCTATATATATTATTTATTTTTTTTAATTTTTATTTTTTAATTTAATTATTTAATTAGTTTTAGTTAATTAAAGTATTTAATAATAAAATATGAATAAACAACGTATTAATTATATATTTATAAATATGTATGTCAATTAATTATGGTATAATTAATGAATCATTAACTATTAAATTAATATATTTTAAACATAATATATAATAGAAAATATATATAATTTTATAGAACTGGCGGGCCAGCCCGCGCAGCCCCGCCAAGCCTGGAGCCTGCACGGGCTGGCCCGTTCAGGCCCGCCCCTTGGAGGGCCTAAAATATCCCAGCCCAGCCCGCCCTTTTGGGGGGCGGGGCGGGCCGGCCTGCGGGTCACGGGCCCAATTGACACCTCTAACTAATGTAGCGCTCATACGTGTGATGATATATACTACATTTCTGGCACACCCTATGCAACAAAATAAAAGTTAATTATTATTAAATAATTTTAATAAGTAATATACTAAAAATAGCATTTTGTAGTTATTATGAGGTTATGGAAGATACGTGATTTAATAAATCTTTTTTATTTCTTTAATACATGTAGAAAAATCTGATTGGTCAATTGATACAGACTAATTGGCGGTTTATCTAGCCTCTCACCTTATAATTGATAGAATAAATGTATTATTAATTAATATTTTGGTCATATATTTCATAGACAAAATTATAATATTAAGTTTAATTACGTTATTTATGTAATGAAAGCAAAAATCTGATTTTTTTTCAGTCCCGAGATATCCCCACACAGCCCGGCTATGGGCTAACCGCCACACACCCCAGAGGTGAGACTAATCCCCGGGTCAGATGGATACGTCTCAAACCCACCCAACAACGATATTCATGGGCCTTAGGCCCATGTGGACTTTCTCAAAGTCATGTAGGAGGTAGGGTTCGAACCGCTGACCTCCTAGTCACATGAAGCTTGGCCACTAGAGCCAAGCCTCATTTTGTATGATATAAATTGGAATAACTTTAAAAATAAAGGTAAAAATGTAATTAACATTGGAACAGGTGTTCCTAATTATAAAATGGTGAATCTATAGAAAAATACCCAATTGGATAAAATTTTTACACATAGGTATCCATGTCAGAAAATTTTACAGATAGGTACCCAATTTAATTTTTACCAGTTTCTTTAGTCATGTGGTACCTTTCTGTGTGTATATTGCCTACCATAACACGTTGATATAGGGTACCTAAATATAGCATACGTCGTACCTAAGGCATACCTGTGTGTTACATAGAGCGTACCTAAATTAAGCATACGTCGTACCATTTTCTGTTATATAGGGTACCCAAATGTGTTGTATGGTGTACTTTCGGGGATCGGGTACCTATGTGTAAAAAATTTATTCTGTTAGGTACCTATATATAAAAAAATCCTGACAGGGTACTAAATTACAAGTTTTTATTCAACTAGGTACTTATGTGTAAAGATCCCTTATAAAATTGAACGGTATGAAATATACACAGTTGAGCCTGTAGTTATTGCCCGTTTGGTTGGAGGGATGTGTTTAGATGGTATTAGTTTAAGTTATATAATGTAGGGTATGAATTTTTGGAAATGTTTGGTTGATGGGATTAAGTAATGATGTCTGGCATGTTTGGTATATGGGTTTAAATGGTATTAGGTTTTAATAATTAAAATTACAAATTTACCCTTCTTCAATTAAAATTTCCGGTAAAAAGAGAGTGACGATAGAGTAAGAGAGAGAGGGGAGGGAGAGTTGGGGAGAGAGAGAGAGAGAGAGAGTGGTGGAGAGGTGGAGACGGTGAGCGAGAGAGAGATGGAGAGAGACGGGGGAGAGTGAGAGGGAGACGGGGAGAGAGAGAGAGGGGAGGGATTAGAAAGGAAAAAAAGGAAAAGTAATAAAATTTGAAATAAAAATAATTAATAATAAAGAGGTATTAAATAAAGGGAGGGGTGAGGACTCCTTTAATTAATACCTAATAAGGGTATTAAGGAGGTATTAATTAAATCTCACCTTTAAATAAACCCTTCAACCAAACACTACTTTAGTAAATCCTATACTCCCTAATCCCCTCTAATACCCCCAACCAAACACACTCTTGAGTTTTTTTAATTGGGTCGAGCTACTTGTTAAGCCCTACTTCGTTTGGTCGACTAAACTTATCATTGTTATTGAATATTCAATTTAAATTTGTCATAGTCTGCTTCCCTCTATTTAAATTCAAAATTAATTGAAGTTAAAAGTAGGGAATTTTAGAGAAAAATACCTATTTACAATTTTATCTTATGAATCAGTACCTACAAGTTTCATTTTATGAATAGGTAGCGCCACTAAGCAAAAACATAGTTTTAAGTCCCTAGTGTGAAAATTCCCCTATTGCCATTTATCTTCCCAAAAAAAAAACGCAAATACTGACCCTAAATATCACGATTGAAGACTAAAAACCTTCAACCCAGCTCACACACTCATCAATTGAAATTGGAGTTTACCCGTGGACGACCGCTGCAATATGGAATACAAGTTTTCTACGTTGGGATTGCTAATCACAACCTTGTTTGGCTCGCGCTTTCTTGCAGGTGAGTTGTGTCCTCTGTTCTGTTGTCTCTAGGGCTTTGTTGTTATGGTTCATTTTCATTAAATAGAATTCTATGCTTATCATCTTTTCTGTCAGTTTATGCGTGTTTTTCTAAGTTAATTTTTTTTTTTATGAATTTTGTTTCAGAAAATTGAGGAATTTTGATGGTTTGTGTTGTGTTTCTTGGATTTTTTTATAGTTATAGTTATTTCTTGCTAACCATTTCGCACATTTTGTTGTAGAGAAGAATTTTGGTAATACATGTGAATAACAGTATAATGGCTTCTCAACTGACATCCTGATGTTCTCCTCAGGGGCGTGGGAAATCAACCTAATCGCCAATAGTTTTGGGCACTACGTCATCATCACGAGATCTTGAATTGAATTGGTGGATGATGCAGAAGTTGAAATGGACCATTGGTTCAAGCTCAGCCATTTCCCTGAGGGCATGGAGATACAATCGAAGATGTTAAGTTTAGTCCTTCAAGTGCACATATCAAAATCTCATCTTCTCACATGCTCTGATACTTCTTCTCCTAGCTCTTTTTGAGCGTTGCAATGCAATAGACTTTGAATGTATGTATGAATTTTGATTACATAGAAATATGACTGTACGATTGGTAAAAAATTTGAGTTAAATATTTGAATATGGCTTTGTATATCATTATCATGTAAAGTGTTTGATAAAACCATACTATGCAACTATTGTTTTATATGAAGATGAAGTTAGAAGGGAACTTTTGGTGATGACCATGTTCTTACTACATTATATATTTGCTTAAAATATATGATTTTAGTCTTAAATGATTTGTCATTGTCCGCACGTATTTTTTACACGAATATAGGTACTTTAGGTCTAAAATTAAGTACGTTTTACCGATTTCAGGTATTTTATTGATGAAATCAAGTATTTGAATTAATATGAATGTGAAGTTAGAAGGGAACTTGGTTTATGGTTTTGGTGATGACCGTGTTCTTACTACATTAGATATTTTCTTAAATACTTCTTTTAGTTTCATTGTTCGTCACCAACATGCAAAATATTTCTTTCTCGCAACTCACTTTCAGTCCAAGAGAAGTACTTAAATTTTGGGATAAAATACCTAAATCGAGTCCCCAAATACCTAATGTAGGGAAGAAAATACCTTATTTGGAGCCGAAAATACAAACAGATCATAGTATGACTAAATTGGTACATTTTCATCAAACATCACAAATATTAGTTTCATTGTTCATAACCAACATGCAAAATACTTCTTTCTCGCACCTCACTTTCAACCCAAGAGAAATACTTAAATTTTGGGATAAAATACCTAAATCGCGTCTTTAAATACCTAATTTAGGGAAGCAAATACCTTATTTGGAGCAATAAATACACGCAGATAGTCGCGTGACATCTATGACTAAATTTGTATACTTTCATCAAACATCACGCATATTAGTTTCATTATTCATCACCATTCGCCAACATGCAAAATACCTTATTTGGAGCAAAAAATACACGCAGATAGTCATCTAATAAGAAGAAAACAATTCTTTTTTTAGTGTTTATGATGATCAATATTCTTATTAGTTAGGATGTTTGATTAAAAGCTAACATTTTAGTGTTACAAGATTCGCCCCAATTCGCATGTATTTTTCGCATAAATATGAGTATTTTTTGTCTAAATTAAGTACATGTTGCCCTAATTTACGTATTTTACCGATGAATTCAAGTACTCGATGTAACTTTTGTAAGTCTAAAATGACACCATTTCATCAAGTATCTTAAATGGTAAGAACACTTATCATCCACAATACAATTTAATAAGTTTGATTAGAATAACAATTTTAGTCTAAGGTATCTCCCCCCCAATGCGCAAGTATTTTCTACATGAATATCAGTATTTGTCTCCTGAAATTAAGTACTTTAGTCTTTGATTTAGGTATTTTATTATTGAATTCAAGTATTCGACCGTAAACGAAAGTGAAGTGGCTAGAAAACTAATTTTGTGGTGTTGATGATGATCAATGTTCTTACTATGTAGAATGCTTGACAAAACCAACCATTATAGGCTTAGATGTTCTCCCCCAATTCGCAAGTATTTTCTACATGAATATCAGTATTTATCTCCTGAAATGAAGTACTTTAGTCCTTGATTTAGGTATTTTACTAATGAATTCAAGTACTTGACCGTATACGAAAGTGAAGTGGTTAGAAAACTAATTTTCGTGACAATAAATACCTAATTTGGGTGCCTAAATAGTCGGTTCTCGTAAAATGATCTATCATTGAATGTATATTAATCATCATAATCACAAAAAAGAAGCTTTCCCACAACTCTTCATTTTAACCAAGTCAATTGAGGCGATACATCTAAGGCTAAAAAAGTTGGTTTTCGTAAAAAGATCTATCGCTGAATGTATATTAATCATCATAATCACAAAAAGAAGCTCCAACAACTCTTCATTTTAACGAATTCGAATACTTGATTTCGAGGGTAAAATACCTAAATCCTGACAATAAATACCTAATTTGGGTGCCCAAATACCGATATTTATGAACGAAATACCTGTCAATTGGGGCGATACATCTAACGCTAAAATGGTTGGTTTTTGTGAAAAGATCTATCATTGAATGTATATTAATTATCATAATCACAAAAAGAAGCTTATCCACAACTCTTCATTTTAACTAAGTCAGATACTTGATTTCGAGGGTAAAATACCTAAATCCAGACAATAAATACTTAATTTGGGTGCCAAAATACCGATATTTATGAACGAAATCCTACCGGAAAAGACGATAGGCTTGTTGATGTTATATAGAAAGATGATAGTTTTACATGCATTCATATTACAAAATACCTAAATCGAGACAAAACTACTTAAGTTTTAGATGAAAAATACTGATATGTATGCAGAAAATACATGAAATGGGACGAGTCATGTAAGATTAAAATGGTAAGTTTTCATCAAATTTTACATGATAATGGTATACAAAGCTATATTCAAATATTCAAATAAAATGTTTTACCAATCGTACAGTCAAATTTCAATATTCAAATCATTCATACATGCTTTCAAGTCTATTGCAACGCTTCATAAGGAGAAGAATCATAGCATGTGAGCAGATGTGATTTTGATATGTGCACATGAAGGGTTAAACTTAATATCTTCCGATTGTATCTCCATCCCCTTGGAAAATTGCCCGCTCTTGAACAATGGTCCATTTCAACTCTGCATTATCTTGTTGTCCAATGAATACAAGATCTCGAGATGATGGTGATGGCGTAGCACCCAAAACGATTGGTGATTAGGTTGATTCTCCACGTCCTTCGTGAAAATGAACCATAAGAACAAAACCCTAGGGACAAAAAAAATGAGAACAAAAGTCACCTGCAATAAAACGAGGGCCAAACAAAGTTGTGATTAGCAAGCCAATCGCAGAGAAATGGAACTAGTGATTTACTGTAGTGGTCGTCCACAGTACACTCCAATTTCAATTGACGTGTGTGGGAGATGAGTTTATGAAGGTTTTTAGTCTTCATCGTGTGATATTTAGTCTGTAATTTGGGTTCTTTTTTATTTGGGAAGACAAGGGCAATACGGTAATTTCGACACCAGGGAGTTAAAACTATGTTTTTGCCTGCTGTCAATACCTATTCATAAAAGTAAACTTGTAGGTACTGATTCACAAGATTAAACATGAGTTATGTTTAAAAGTAAGTCCGCTCGAAAATATTTCTTCAATAATTAAAATGAGGCGTTTTGTAGTTTGTACCAAAAAAATTAATAAATAAAATAGTAAAACAATACGAAAAATGCGAATTGCGAACCGCAGAATCGCAGATAAGCGGAGAGCGTACCAGCTTAAATAGAAGAGTTCCCTCTTTTGAAAGTTTTCAAATTCACTCGTCCTTCAAACAAACTCCACATAATAATCTCCATGGAAATTTCTTCTGTTTTGTTGACGATGTGTTCAAAAGAGCAGCTCCAGATGTACCAAGCTTGGTTCAATTTCGCCGATTCAGGTTCTTCGATTCTCTTCTACTTGATCTTCTTCTTCTTTTTGTTTGTATTTCCTTCACTTTCGTTAGCACGTAGCCTGTTCCAGTTTTGAGCGCCTGATCCTTGTTCGATTGCTTCAAAATGTTGACAGATCGTGACGGCCGTCTTACTGCGAGTGATGCGCTTAGCTTTTTTGCCTTGTCGAATCTGTCCAAATCCGAATTGAAACAGGTGAATATCGAACAGTTCGTATGGTTTAAGGAGATTTGTTAACTTTGCAAGGCTCGACGAAAGTAATCTTAGTTATTTTCGTCGTTTGATTGTACATGCCTTGATTTACAGTATGTATTGATGATTCTAGTGCCGTTTTTTTTGTGATTGAAGGTGTGGGGAATTGCTGATTCCAGGAGGCAAGGATTTTTGGAATTCAAGGAATTTGTCACAGCAATGCAGGTTTATGACCAATTTCTTAGCGAAACAACTTAAATGCATAGAGATTATAGCTTATGCATTTGTACCTTTGCTAACCGTTCCTTTAATGTTTCTGGTGATGAATTTTCAAATTTAGCTAATGTCTCTGGCACAAGAGGGACATGAACCAACCCTAGAGATCCTGAAAATCAGAGGCAAGTGCATGTTAATTTTTATCATGAATTATTTATCCATGGATTAATCTCCTAACTGTGTTCTATAGTTTTGCTTCGTACTACATAGAACACATAATTTACCCGTACAAATTCTACTAAGTGACGATATCACATATTATGACGTAGGGTTTATTTATTTATTGTGATCCTAGAATGCTTCAGGACTCGTTGCTTTTAATCACCATGTATAATTTACTATTCTTGCAGCTAATTTTTAGTCAATCAATCCTCCAAACATGGAAAATATAGATGCCTTGATTTCTGTAAATGTGTTTATTTTGTCAATTTCTTTCTTGTTTATTTTCACTCCTGTTTGACTTTGCATTTTTGCTGCCAGGAGAAAAAGGCTCAAATCTCAAATGGCGACTCGGAAACCAATGGTAAGTAAGAATATAAGTTCAGGGGGTTCTTTTAAAATATGGCATTTGACCTGAAAAGTTTTTAAAAAGGGCCTCTTTGACTTTTTTTTTGGTCAATAGCCCCCAATTTAATTAACTGCTAATTACTTTTTCATAACAATGTTTAACTTTTTAAAAAAAAAGAAAATAATGAAAATAAATAATTTTAAAAGAAAATAGAAAAAAAAGAAAAATGGCTCTGCTGCTGCATTAACGCCATGACAGCTTCCCCAAGTTCAACTATCCTCATTAACACCCAACTTCCATTACTGTTCTGTCGAGTGGAGAGCTGTTGAAAGAAGACCTGCTGTTCAAAGAAGACGAGCCTCACGAACTGGAATTTTTTTTGTTTTGATTCTGCACTTTATATCCATGTTTTTCGAGTCGATTAGCTACGAAACTGAGTGGGTATTGATCTATACTTTTTATGACAGTGATTCCGACGAAATTTGAGTTCAATTTGATAAGTTTTCGAATCTGCAATTAAAATTTCTGGGTTACCTTCGCAGGTCTCCTAGTTCAAGGGCCCCGTGCATATATGCAAGGGACCCGTGGGCAGGGTCCCCTGGTTCAAGGGACCGTGCATATATGCAAGGGACCAGCGCGCAGGGTCCCCTGGTTCAAGGGACCCTTGCATATATGCCAGGGACCAGAGCGCAGGGTCCCTTGGTTGAACCCGTGCATATATTCAAGGGATCCGCGCTTATATTCATGTGACCCGCATATATTCAGGGGACCCGTGCATATATTCAAGGGACCCGCGTATATGTCCAAGGGACCCGAGTGCAAATGTGCATGGGACCCGAGCACATATACAAGGGACCTGCGCTTATATTCAGGGGACCCGCGCATATATTCAAGGGACCCGTGCGCAATTTTGTTTCTTTCTCATTTATAGACTTTTCCTAACGAATATTTTACACATATTTTAGGTGATCGCCATGACTATCACCAATATTGTGTTTCAATTCGGTGGTAGCTGGATAATTCAGGATGATGATACTTCGAAATGGTGTCCATACGCAAGTTGTATATGGCGGTCAATCATAGTCGACGAGGATTCATGCACGATGAAAGATGTGAAGGATGAGATAGTCAAGGTATTGGCGTTAGGAAACAATGTGAAACTGAGCCTGAGCTACATGCCGAGCGTTGTATACTGCATTCCACGACCTATCTACATCTCAAACGATTACAACTTACGCGCATACCTTGGTTTTGGTGGCCCACAATCAAGACCCGTACTTCATGTTGAGGCTGAGTATTGTGACAATGATGCCCCTCCTGTTCGTGAGGATTCTACGGACAATAATATCGGTCCGATAGCGTATTGTGATGAAAATGCCGTAATTGAGCCCGTTGAGAACCATCCTTGCGACACGTCTACTCAATATTTTCGTGATCCTACAGAGGTGCAGACCGAACCGTTAGGGGAAGAACATGGACGTCAAGAAGAGCTGTCGAGACAAAGTGAGGAAGAATATGGTTATTTCGAAAGGGACCATCACATTGATGATATTGAAGTGACTGACAAGGATCAAGATGCACCAGTGGCAGAGGATGGTACATATTCATTTACAGATGGATCCAGTTTATACATTGGCCAAGAATTTCAAAATAAGAGTGAGGCGCAGTTCGAATTCTTGAAAGTTGCGATTAAAGCGTCTTTTCAATTCCAAGTCGTAAAGTCAAACACAAAATTGTACGTCATTCATTGTGCAAACAGTCAATGTCCTTGGCGGTTACGAGCTAGAAAAAGTAAAGACTCTCTAATGTTCTCCATTCGAAAATATTGTAGTACTCACACGTGTGATGTATCTCATCCACGCCGAAAACATCGACAAGGAAGTTCGTCCGTGGTATCGAGTATGTTACTCGAAAATTTCACAGGTGCAAACGACATTCCAAGCCCCAGCAATTGTCTTAATGATGCAAAATAGGGGGTTGTAGTTTCGTATTACAAGGCTTGGAGAGGAAAGCATCTTGCACGAGAAGAATTGGTAGGCAATAGAGATAATTATTTTGGTCTACTACCGGCATACTTAGAAGCGGTGAAGAGAGCGAACATTGATAGTATAACGGCGGGAGATGGATGAAGAAAATAGATTCAAATATCTGTTCTTATCATTTGGCGCATGCATCAAGGGATTCGCTTAGATGAGGAGAGTAATTTCTATTGATGGTACGTTTTTAGAAGGGAAAGCACAAAGGATGCATGCTTGTAGCCACGGCACAAGACGGCAATCACCACCAATATCCTCTAGCATGGGGCTTCACTGATGGAGAGTCGACGCCATGTTGGACATGGTTCTTGACGAGATTGCGGGAAATCGTGGGCGACACCGATGATATGGTGATAATTTCGGAAGCCCCGGGAATTATAACGCCGTTCCAATTGTCTTCCAAAACGCATTTCATGGATTTTGTTCGTGGCATATTAAGCAAAATATCAATACTAGAATCAAGAAGGAGAAAGATGCTTGCGATTTGTTTTGGCGAGTCGCGTATGCCTACACCACGAGTGAGTGTGATTCTCTTTACAAGATTATGGAAGAAAAATATCCCAAGACTCACGAGTATCTGGAAGACAACGTCACACTTGTTCAATGGACGAGGGCATATTGCCCTTCATCTAGATACAACATAATGACGACAAATGGATCAGAGTCGATAAATGCTGCGCTGCGTGATGCTTGAGAGCTTCCGTTGATAGGTTTATTGGACTTGTTGCAAAGATTGACTGCAATTGGTTCACCAAGTGTCGATCCACTTACGAAGCTTCACTTGCTGCCAATATGACAGCGTTCACTCCGAAGGTCGAGTCAATTATTCGTGAGAATTTTAATGAGTCTAAAAAATATCACGTGTCGGAGGTTGGGCATTTACGCTATAATGTTTATGGGCAGAACCACAACGAGGTTGTCGATCTACAAGTTAGCTCATGCAGTTGTAAGAAGTTTGATATCGATCGCATCCCCTGCGCACATGCTATTGCAGCCTGCGGCATTGTGGGAGTGGAAGTTTACAGTCTAGTGCATAGCTACTACAGTTTGCACATTTGGAAATTAGCATATGGAGGTACAATTTGGCACGTGACGGAACGAATTGAACGTGGTATTGATATGCTTCCACCACGCTTTACGAAACGGCGTGGAAGAATACAAAAGAATCGAATACCCTCGACTGGCGAATTTAGAAGGTAGCGATTTATGACTGTTTTTCCCTGGACCGATTGATTAATGTTGTATGACTGTTGTAATGTTGTATGACTGTTTTTCCCAGGAACGAGTTTATCCCTTGCATTTGGGTTCGGGTCCCTTGATATTGCATTCGGGTCCCTTGCATTTGGGTGCGGGTCCCTTGCATTTGGGTTCGGGTCCCTTGCATTTGGGTATTGGTCCCTTGCATTTGGGTTCGGGTCCCTTGATATTGCATTCGGGTCCCTTGCATTTGGGTTCGGGTCCCTTGCATTTGGGTACTGGTCCCTTGCATTTAGGTACGGGTCCCTTGATATTGCATTCGGGTCCCTTGTTTTTGGGTACGGGTCCCTTGTATTTGGGTACGAGTCCCTTGCATTTGGGTACTGGTCCCTTGCATTTGGGTTCGGGTCCCTTGATATTGCCTTCGGGTCCCTTGCATTTGGGT
This sequence comes from Craterostigma plantagineum, assembly GCA_027422505.1. Taxonomy (NCBI): domain Eukaryota; kingdom Viridiplantae; phylum Streptophyta; class Magnoliopsida; order Lamiales; family Linderniaceae; genus Craterostigma; species Craterostigma plantagineum. The sequence continues at coordinate 23,127,411 of JAPQWV010000003.1, read as the reverse complement.
ACGGATCCCTTGTATTTGGGTACGAGTCCCTTGCATTCGGGTCCCTTAAAAGGTAACAAATCATTGATTAAAATTTCCTTTGTAAAAAATCATTAAAATTTTGTAAGATAATAAGATAATAATTGTTCTGAAAATTTCTTTGTAAATATTAGGTCCCAATAAAACTCTGTATTAATAATCCATATATCTTACAATTATAAATATTATGAGCATTTGCTACATATTAATTTTGACTTTCCTCATTGTTGTCTTTATTAGAGTGATGTTATGATACTTCGTAGAAAAAATGTCTCCCAAATTATAGATGCTCGTCACTGCCATCATTAGTTGTCAATGAACACAAATACGCACGATATATCCTTATAGTTGAAGATCAAAATTAGATGTTAAGTAAATCTGCCTAAAGATCATACAAAATACAAGAAATCATGGTTCCAAACACACATAATACAAAATACAAGAAATCTTGGTTCCGGAAACACATAATACAAATAATGGTTCCGAACATATAAATCCATAATACAAATACGTACTAATATTAAATGGACCAGTCATTTCGATAGGTAGATACAGTTAGATAGTACCTAAACTTGGTAATTCGCTCCTTATCGAGGTCAAACATGTCACCAGTGTCGAAGATCATAGCAAAAGCAGCCCGTAACATATAAATCCCGCACTCGCCGCTGAAATAATGAATATATAGTTAGTACGTAAAGAAACTCATATATGGAATAATAGAAATACTAATACTTACTCAAGCCATTGCTTAGGGAACTTATTATGCCTTAAACATTTCCACTTCTTGAATGGTCTCGGGATAATCTTTTGGTCGGCTAGTAGATAAGGCACCACGACCGTCAGATTTTCCAAAGCTTTATTTATGAATTGGCCGTCCTTATCACATGATGTATCGGAGTCGTATAAGATTATCGCCCTGGCTTGAATATTCATTACGCAAAGGATCCAATGACTCTCATTCGTAAAAAGCGGGACGACGATGAAGTCGACTTCTTTCCAAGGCATTGGCGGCCAATTAGCATCCTTCCCCGTAGCATACTTGCGCATTCCTTCAATAAATCCCTTATATATTTTCCCCGATTCCATCCCATTAATATTGCATTGAATCGCGAACATTGTCCTCATAAATGCATATTTCTTTGAAACATATGGACCTGACCTTTGTAAATCAATAAATCCCAGAAAAGCTTCATCGACGTGCTGTGCAATATAGATGAACAATGGTTATTCAGGGAACCCGTGCATGTGCTCAGGAGACCCATGCATATATATATATACGTGGGACTCGTGCTATATGCAGGTGCCCGGGCCTATTTGTAGGGGACCCGGGCCTATATCCAGGGGACCCGAGCATATATGCAGGGGACACGTGCATATATGTAAGGGACCCGTGCATATTTGCAGGGGACCCGAGCATATATGCAGGGGACCCGGGCATATTTGCAGGGGACCCGGGCATATATCCAGGGGACTCGGGCATATATGCAAGGGACCCGCGTATATATTCAAGGGACCCGAGCACAAATGTGCATAACATAAAGTACGCACCTCTCCATCAATCCAGTTTCCACTTATGGACAGCCTCTCGAACGAGTCACGGCCGTATGCACCGAGTGAGCATGGCTTGCGGTCTTCTGCGCGCATCAACGTGATTTCGGTTGCGACGGTCGGCCAGATGGCAACTCTCTTCTGAATATGGGCCTCCCACAAGGAAACGCTATGGTGTCTGGCCGATGTGGAAGGGGGAGCTCCGTGTACGGGGTTTGCACGTACTTGGACCGATTCCGCACGTGCTGAGTTGGAGTTTGTTGAACTGCATGTACCATGTTTGGAGGCCCAACACCCGAACATGCTGACGCTTGAGCTGCTTCTTCCCTCTCATTCTCCGGCCCCACAGCTTCTTCTGCCTCGGGCTCCGCCCCCACAGCTTCTTCAAATGGCTCGTTCGCTGCCCCTGGCGGATATTGATTGGCTGTCCCCGCACCCATATACATCATCTCGGAAAGTTTCTGGAAGCCATAGGCCATTCCATGCCACAAACGATCTTCCATCAAATCTATCTCTCGGCCGGCAAAATTGCGAAAAGCAGCAAATTGATCCTCGTTGGTCGAATAGTGGAGATCTAAATCACCTCTTAGCTGCGTAAATTCATCGCTATTTCGATTATTAATATGATCGAATTGTTGTTGCACACTTGACCTCCACTCGTCGAACACACCAACATCGGGAAATTGATAAGGCTGTGGCAGTGATTGATGTGGCCGCGGTGGAGATAGATGAGGCTGCTACGGAGATTCTTGCTGGTAGAACGGCGCTTGATGTGAATGCTTCGGAGATGGATGTGGGAAGAACGGCGTTGGATGTGAATGCACTGGAGATGGATGTGGGAACAATGGCGTTGGATGTGAATCCGCCGGCGATTGATGTGGCTGCCGGGGATTGGTGAGGATGCGCCTCTTTTCCAAAGCGAGAGACGCATACAACATCCACCCCTTGCAAAATCAACTCTAACATGCTGTCCAACACTTCATGCCGTGGAGAAACAGCAAAGTCACCACCTCTATAATAAGCGGTTTGCATCTCCTGCGGAGTCGGCACTGACACGGAATGCACAGCGGATTTCTTTGCTAATTCGGTTATTGACTTGTCTTCGGACATGCTTTCCTGCTCCATCGTTCCGTTCTCCACTTAACAATTCTCGGGAGCACCATATGTGGCAGCCCCGCCTTCCACCACTACTTTCTTAACTAGTCTACGCGACTAATATCCTAATAATGACATGGATCGTATGAAATTTCGGATAAAATTTTTTCCTTACATAAAAAGGAATCGTAACGGTTTCTACAAAATTATCGTGGGTCCTATCTACATAGGAAAGCGCGCATGCGAGTCAAAATAAATCTATCTACTGGGCCTCCACGAGGTCGCATCCATGCACACACTTCCATCTCAAAAGCCCCCGGAAGCTTCAAAAGTTGGCCTCGCCGTGAAAATGATCACGTACCGTGATCGCGGGGTCCTACAACACATAAAAACGTGGAATGAGCTTATAAAGCTCAGTAAGTGAAAACCATGCATGCCATGCACGTGACTTAAATAGCGAAGGCATTCGCGCCAATGCTATTGACCTCTCATATTCTTCTCGTTATTTTCATTTCATATTTGGGCCCGTTCGGCTTTCAATCTTACTATGTACCATATAGAGCTCAAACCCCTAAGGGTATAAGTGGCAGTACACACACTGGGAGGCTAAACCCGAGTACTCCATCTGTGCGTAACCCTATGGTGCCTTTCAATCCCAATGCGGTACACACTGAGAGGTTACTAGTGCCTTTCAATCCCAGTGTGATCCACACTGAGAGGCTACTAGTGCCTTTCAATCCCAATGCAGTCCCATTGAGAGGCTAACCCGGGCACACAAGTTTCGTTTAACCCTAAGGCGCCTTTCCATCCCAATGCGGTCCGACACGCGGGCGCTTCCCACTGGTAGCTTACTACGAGGTCGCCAACACTCGAGGTTCCCTCGGTGCCGCTCATACCCTCGAGTCGCATCCTCCAGGTTGCATCTCCCGCTACGGGGTATTCCCCCTACCTTTCGTGAATCACCGTGGTAGCATAGAAGAGCCGAGACTCATCATTGAGTCGACACAAATGCCTATATCGGCAAATATACGTATCGCTTTCAAGCGATCTTATACTCATGCACGCTATCTCACTGACTCTCATACTAGTCGTGCGTGCACGTGATTATGCCATAAAATCATATAAACATGCGTGCAATATTCATAAAATAATTCACGTCACATAAATCACGTAAATTTACGTCACATAGGAAACATAGAAGTCACATAAAATCATGAAAGCACATAACACATAATGTCATGCACATAAAAATTATGTGTTGTAGTTGTGATTTCCACTTACCTGGTATCTTTAGCTTATTGTACGGTTAAATTGCTAACCATCGAACCCTAAGTATACAAACATATAAAATTAGGGTTTAGTCTAGTTATAATTTCACAAAATTGGCTTAATCTGAAAACCCGAGTTTCGGCTTCTATAAATTTCGAAATTAAAACTTTAGAATTTAAAACAGTATATAACATTTTGAAATTAGTGGATAAAGATAGATCTCGGCATAGGTTAGACATTAATTTCGAGATGTGCTATTAGTGGATCTCGAGTTTTGTGTTATTAGTGGATCTCGACATATATAAGATTTCGATATTAGGTCATACAAGACTTCGAGATGGATGTCGATATTATAAGTAAAATGTCGAGAGGTTTGTCGAATTTTATAACCCAAGATCTCGATATGTTCTGCAAGATTTCGAAGTCACTTTAATTGTTAAATCTCGACATGGAGATTAGAATGAATGTCGAGCCCTTACACAACTTTCAAAGTCGATATCAAGATAAATTTGGATATACGTCTCGAGTTTCATTTCGAGATTTAGCCCGAGTTTTCACAATAATTAACACATTTAATATTCCTCAAGTTATAAGCATGCTTTGCTTGATTCCTAAATTAATTTTCTTGATTTGATCGAAAGCCATTTCCTACACTACGAGGTTCTCACAATTGTATTATTCAAAAGCTTGATTAAAATACCATTTTCCAATATCATAGTCACGAAGTTTCTACTTAATAACATATGAATTAGTAAGTATCAAAGTTACTCGAAAGTTTACTTTTCAAAGGTTCGATCGAAAGCATCAATCTTCAAACATTCATGTGCCCGAAACCCAATTCATATTTTTTTCTCTACCCAGAATTTGTAAGTTCTTAAGATCTCTTCCACTCTGAGACGTACAAAACTACTCAAGGATTATTCTACACTGAAATTATAATTCTTAAAGCTTACTAAATACCACTCGATCTATAACTTAACCTAAGTAATCATCTTAGTAGGAATCTATGTCCAAATTTAGGGTTTTCAATGTCTTTCTTACATCTAATTCCCAAAATCGTTAACTCTACTTAAAGGCTATCATACTTCGAAGTTATGAACCCTAAGAATATATACTCTACTGTCCAAAATAATTTCTTTTTATTCTAAAAATATGTTCAACTTGATAAATTTCCACACGCATCCTATATGTATCTAATTAACCATGTTAGCATAATTTACAAAAGTAAGGGTTTCTCAGTACGAATTTTCATGCTTTCCTAAGACACGCTAATTCATACTTTGAATATGTGAAGTCATTGTAAGAATTTATACCTCTTTTAAGATTAAGGAGATAAGGGAGCCTTTGTTCGAAGCTTTCCTCCTCTCTTTTTACTTGGGTGTTCAAATGTCTTCTAATGAAAATATTTCTCCTTTACCTAGGCTTTGCGTGTGATAGTAGAAAAATGACATCAATATGTTCTATTAATACTTATCTTCAATTTAGTAATATCGATTCTTATATTATTAGTTAGTTTCCTTTGTCGTTGGGTTTTCCCCCCTTTTGAGGCCTAGTTGAAACCTCTAGTTACTTAGTTGTCCTTATGTGATTGGTCTAATCAAATAATAGGTGTTGACCAATTTTCTCCATACTATGCTCATTATTCGACCGATTCCATTTACTCAATCCAGACTTCACACTAAAATAAGCATATTCGCCCGATTTGATCTCTATGTCTATGTTCGATCGATTCTTGATTACTCAAATCTTACAATGTTCGGCGAAAGCTTACTTATAAGCCTTGGAATCGATCAATTCTTATTAAATCAGGCTCGGTGAATGTTTGACACATATATACCTATATATCTATAACATCGACCGACCAATACTTATTTAAAATCAGTCGATTCTTAGTTCATACATATCATAGAAGCACAACATATATGGCTGTAATACATGTAGCACGTAATTCACATAACACATAAGTCACGTAAAGCACTAAAAATATTAATACTTTTGTAACCCAATTAACTTGTGTGTTACAACTAAGTCTCATATAGTCTTAACCTATTTATTTAATTAATCCACTAAAATCTCAATTTAAATACTTTCACGCTAATTATATTGTAAATCCGGTAATTAGATTTTGGTTATTACACCATATCACAGCCAATTTCTTTGCAAGTGGCAAACGTGTTGCCGATCTCATCAATGCACTCGTACGCAAGTATCTATAAACAAAGGAAACAAATTATAAAAAAGAATTAGACACAATAACAACTAGCTCATACATAATTAAATAAGCAATTAGTAACATACTTGAAGTGGATGCACGAATCCACTGAGGCAAATACTGGGCTTATCGTTTGAACTTTTACTACGCGCTTGGTCTCTTTTCTCCGCTAAATTGCGCTTCAGAGAGCGTCTCGCTTCATCGAAAGCAATGGTACCCCATGGGTAGTTGTGGAATGATTGCAAATCTTCAACTAACAACAAAATCCAAGAAGGCAAGCTAGGGTCTTTCTTCGTTCTACGGGGTAGCAAAACGGCTGCCGCAAAATACACGTTAGCAATTCACTTTTTCGACGTTGATTTGTCCATAGAAATCTTCGATAGACAATTCCTCCATTCTTCTCTCCACGTCAGTCAGACGAATAGTGGGACTATCCGAAAAGTGCCTCAATGTGAAATCTGTTGTTTCGTTAACCTCGGGTATAATTGATGAGCAATTTAACCCGGTGATCAAGCAGTACTCCATTTTAGAAAATCGGAGTAGTCTGTCCTTAAGGATCATCCACAGCTCATCCCGGTTATGAAGGGTCGTCTGTCTCTTCATGAGAAACCATATCAATTGGGCAGAGAGGTTAAAATCGTCGGCTGCCATAACGAGACATCCAAACGGACTGGTTTGAATAAATGCTTCAAATTCAGCATCACCCAAGGTATTCCGAATCTATTTTGGCTTGCTTTGACGTATTTTGATGTACAAATACACCTGCAATCGAAATCCCGATCCTTACTGGACAGTTGCGTCTGCAATAGAACCTGTAAATTAATAACATTAGAGTTAAGACAAGTATAGAAATTGTGTATTGTTCTGTTTGAAACCTGTATAGGTCTCATGCACCAACTGTAAGGGTCCCGTGCAAATTAGCATGGGTTCCCTGCGAATTCGCAAGGGTCCCATGCTAATTCGCAAGGGTACCCTGCGAATTTCGCAAAGGTCCCCTGCAAATTCATTCGGGTCCCATGCGCCGACAGCACGGGTCCCTTGAATTTAGGTAGGTAGGGTTCCCTACGAAATACTCAAGGGTCCCCTGCGAATCGTATGGGTCCTTGAGAAGTATCACGGGTCCAAACTACACGGGTCCCCTACGAATTACTCAAGGGTCCCCCGCGATTAGGTATGGGTCCCTTGAGAAGTCTCACGGGTCCCCAGTGCAAATTGCAAGGGTCCCCTGTAAATTCGTATGGGTCCCTTGAGAAGTATCACGGGTCCAAACTGCACGGGTCCCCTGCGCAAACTGCATGGGTCCCCTGCATATCACTCAGGGTCCCTTGCAAATTCGTTCGGGTCCCTTGAGAAGTATCACGGGTTCAAACTGCACGGGTCCCCTGCGCAAACTGCATGGGTCCCCTGCATATCACTCAGGGTCCCCTGCAAATTCGTTCGGGTTTCTTGAGAAGTATCACGGGTCCAAACTGCACGTGTCACCTGCGCTATGGGTCCCCTGCATATCACTCAGGGTCCCCTGCAAATTCGTTCGGGTCCCTTGAGAAATATCACAGGTCCAACCTGCACGGGTCCCCTGCACAAACTGCATGGGTCCCCTGCGAATGACTCAAGGGTCCCCTGCAAATTCGTTCGGGCCACTTGAGAAGTATCACGGGTCCCCTGCGCAAACTGAATGGGGTCTCCCTGCTAATTACTCAAGGGTCTCATGCGCAAACTACAGGGTCCCCCGCGAATTTCTCAAGGGTTCCCTGCAACCCAACTTAGGGTCCCTTGCGAACACGGATCCCGTGTGCAAACTGCATGGGTACCCTGCCCAAACTGCAGGGGTCCCCTGCGCAGACCGCGATCATCGCTGCGAAGACTGCGGGGGTCCCCTGTGCAGGCCGCGTGGGTCCCCTGCGTAGGCCGTGCGGGTCCCCTGCGATGGTCGCGCGGGTCCCCTACGAAGACCGCGCGGGGGTTTAGGGTTCCCTGCGCAGACCGTGCGAGGGACCGCGAGCCACCGCTGGGCTGCAATTGAAGAAGACGAGGTAAAAGCTTGAAGAAGACCCACCTTCGTCATCGCGTTGGTTGCCATCGAAGTTCGACTGCTTTAATTTACTGCAATTGCTTCGCTGGGGCTGTGAACGGATTTCGCCTCTTTGAACAGATTTTAGGTTTTGATGGATAAGCTTTGAAGAAGACGAAGTAAAAGCTTGGAAAACAGCTGTAAAAAGGTAAAAAAGCTCTGACAAGAAGAGGAAACGACAGACAATGTAGCTAATGAACAGTAATTTTTCATTAATATGGTTAAGTGAGCGTTGGAGTCTTTAAATAAGGGTAATGTTGTCTTTTTAGGGTCACTTAGTAAGGGTACATATGTCTTTTTGAAGGGAGGAGGCCATTCTTTAAAATTTCTGATTCACGGGTCCATTTACCCAATAAATCCTAAGTTCAGGGGTAGATTTGTTGTCTGCCACTGTTTTTAATTAAAATTGTACCTGAAATTGATGCAGGAAATATGCACTCTCAACCACCTCCTGCAAGAAGCTTGTTTAGCTGGAAGTCTAAAAAGAAGGTGCATTCGACTTTTGGTTTTGTATTTAAGCTTGTTGGGATCGTGAGCTTTGAATGATTTGCTGCCAAGTGACATATCGCCCTTTAGTTAGTTTTCACTTTTCACAAACCTCTAACCTTTTTCTCACTATATTCAGATTCAGACTTCATCCCTCTCAGCTGTTACTTCAGTCATTGATGGCTTGAAGATACTATACAATGAGAAGTTGAAGCCATTAGAAGCTACCTACCAGTTTAATGATTTTGCATCGCCGTTTTTGGTGAGTGAAGCTGTGTAATATATCGTACTACTGACATGTAGGTATGGATAAATTTTATAAGCTTGGATGTGCTTTATTATTATGTTATATGCAGACTACTAGTGATTTTGATGCGAAGCCCATGATCATGCTTTTGGGGCAATATTCAACCAGGAAAACAACATTCATAAAACACTTGCTCCAACGCAGTTATCCAGGTTAATATAATCCAACATATTTCTATGATACACTACACTATACAAAACAACAAGTCTAGCTAATGATGCTTCTTTTTTTATCCTCAGGTGCTCATATCGGACCCGAGCCAACTACTGACCGATTAATTGTTGTCATGGTCCGTCTTAGTGTTGATATAAATGAGTGAATACATGCATGAAACAAGATAGTTTATATTCAAGTACATATTACATAATAGCTGACCATGTTGTCTTATTCCAACTGAAGTAGAATGTTTGTTTCACTATATCAATTTGGATAGCTGCTGCTTACCTTTCATGCTCCCAATGTCATTTTATCTTATTTTCTTGAAAAATAAATAAACAAATTTATACTCATCTTCTGGTTATATATCATCAGTCTGGACCAGATGAAAGAAGCGTTCCTGGAAACACCATTGCAGTGAATACAAACCTGCCATTTACTGGTTTGAACACTTTTGGTGGGTCGTTTTTGTCAAAGTTCGAGTGCTCTCAGTTGCCCCATCATGTAAGTTATCTAATCCGTTTTCCAATATCAACACTTCAAACCATTGAAAAAATTGAACGTTCTGATTCATCTTTTTTGCAGCTACTTGAACACATAACTTTTGTGGACACACCTGGTGTGTTATCCGGAGAAAAGCAAAGAACGCAAAGAAGCTACGATTTCACTGGCGTCATTTCGTGGTTTGCTGCGAAATGCGATCTGATCCTCCTCCTTTTCGATCCCCATAAACTCGACATCAGCGATGAATTCAAACGAGTCATTTCATCACTATGTGGCCATGATGACAAGATACGCGTCGTCTTGAACAAGGCAGATCAAATCGACACCCAACAGGTAATAAATCAAAAACGAATAAACAATGACATTCTTCGTCTCAAAACTTCATGAGAAGTCCCGCTAGAGGCTCTTCACAAGCAAAACATCTCCGTTTTCCTTTATTGCAGCTGATGAGGGTATACGGTGCACTGATGTGGTCGCTTGGAAAAGTTTTAAACACCCCCGAAGTAGCTCGGGTTTATATTGGGTAAGTTATCTTATTCACTATCACTTGACTTGAAGTCTACTACTAGTGTTAGGCCGATTTGATCCAACCTTGTACTGATTCAAAGGATTAGCATTACCTGATACGATGAATTACGGAAACAATAAAGGAGTAATACCGATAGACGAATTGTAGAGTTGGAACGAGAGCGCGCGAGTTCTTCAGAAAAGTCGTCAACTCTATTAATGAATCAGCAACCCCAAAACGATGTATCGTTTAGGGTATTTATACATAAGCCCTAATGGGCTAACTGGGCCCAAATAACTAATATACCCACAAGTCGGGTATATTTACAATTAAGTCCTAGGGCGTAATTAAATTACAGAACATAGACTAATAATTAAATGACACAATTAAATAATATCTAACAATCTCCCCCTTTGTGTTCATTTTACGTAGTAGCGCGGTCTTCTGTTCTGTAGAAGGATTTCCTCAGATTGAGAACGTACTCGAATTGTCTGATGCTTCGGCGAAGACATAATCTATTCTGAATTTCTTCAATAGCAATATTGCTTAGACTGACGATTTCATCTCGGAACTGCTCGAGGCCTAAGCTTGCAAGGTCACCTTTTGAAGAGTCAGAATACCTTCTAACTTTACTTCTCAGTTTCTCGATAATGATCCTGAGAGTGCCGTCGCAGTACTTCTCGACTTCTGAGAGAAACATGACTCTCTTCAGTCCATTCTTGCTGTAGACTATGGAGAGTTCAGGTTCTTTGAAGATGAAGCCATTTGGGTATGGTTTGAGTTCCTCCTCCATGCCGGTGAAGTTTGGTCTTGTGAGGTTTACCTTCCTAGCATTATTCTCAATGGTTATCTGGAAGTCATGCCCTGTGTAGAAGGTAATATCCCTTAGCATGTGTCTTTTGATGGCTTCATATCCCAGCTTGTATCGAAATTCCCGTAGGATGAATTTCCTGTAGAGTCTTGATAGCTTGTATACTTCGCTGGGATCGATGTACTGCAGATTGCCTTCAGTGATCACGTCTTCTGAGCCGTCCAGTCGTTGTGCTTTGTAGACTGGGTATTTTAGGCTTCTTCCCATTTCCTGGATGGTGACATCCAATATATCCTTGATCGGTGCCTTCGCTCTCATTCTCTTCTTGTCTGCATCCGTGACCCTCGATCCGCCTTTTGTCGTCCATTTGTGTAGGAAATGGTAGGCCAATTTTTTGGATCCTTCAACATGTGATAGGCCTCTCAGCTCCATTTCATTGTCTGGTCGAATTTGCCCACGTTCTCGCCAGATTCTGCTTCTAAGTTCCGCTTGAAATGGAGTTGTGATCTTGTTCCAGGGAGTCTCAGATGTTTCTGACGTTTCTTCGTAGTCTTCTCCATTTCTGATCTCGTCTGGCGCCATTCTGAGGCTTGCTTCAACCGCCGCCCAGATTAATCCACTAACGTTGTCCAGTCTCTCTTGAATGTCATCTCCTGCGGGATGATCGCTGTAGCTTTGAGATCCCCATCCCTGATCGATAAACTCGTTGAGCTCAGCCAGGAAATCAGGGATGTTCATATCTACGGCTGGAGGCAGTGGCTCATCGATTTCCTGTGGGGGTGGGTCTGGTCTGAAGTCGGATGGTAATGAGGGTAGGCTGGTTAAATGGGAGAAGGTAGTAGGTTGGGAATTTGGGGATTCTGGTTGAGTTTGGGTTGAGGTTGAGGATTCTGTATGGGTGGAATGAGAAGAGATAGTAGGATTTGGGGTTTTGGAGGTTTCTGGTTGAGTTTGGGTTGAGGTTGAGGGTTCTATATGGGTGGTGGCTGCCTCGACCGGGGTAGGATTTGGAGTCGTGGAGGTTTCTGGTTGAGTTTGGGTTGAGGTTGAGGGTTCTGTATGGGTAGTGGTTGCCTCGACCCGCTGTCGCTTTTCCTCCCCCTCAGGACGACCGTCGCCATCAGGGTCGTCCGGCGTTTGTGTGTGGGCGGGTCGTAGTGGCAGTGGTACGGTAGTTGGAGGCGGTGAAGGAGCTCCGTATCCTCATCATCGAGGTGGTCGGCCTCGCTGAGGAGGCGGGCGAGTAGATTCTGTCGAAGCTCCTTAATGGTGGGGGTAGGTGATGGTGTTTGGTGAGATGAGGAGGATGGTATTGCCCCGACTTTTTGTAAGATAGAGGCCTCCATTTGCTTCATTTCTTCGCGTATAGTTGCGAGGCTCCGTTCAAGACTCTGGTCGAGGTGGGCTTGGGTGATGAAGGGTGAAAATAACTCAACAGAGCCACGAAGGCGTTCTGTTGTCACGACTTCAGAGTAAACTCCTGTGTCGCGGCCCACATTCACTAAAAAGTGTGTGGGACTTGAGGAACCGGGGCCACTTAGGCTCACCGTTGGCATCGTTGATAAGGCAAGCTCATCGAGATGGCCTGATGGCACGGGGGTAATGATGTTGCCCATGTCAGGTCTTCCGTCCGATCGTCGAGTATCATCAGTAGATGACGTCTCTACGGACGTTCTGGACTGATCACTAAGAAGAGTCGAGAAGGGTGTTTGTGTCCTAGCAAAATCGAAAAAATTTGGGAAAGTGGACACTAGACTCGTTGTGAGGGAAGAAGGGACAACGACGTGGGGCTGTGGGTCGCTGATTTGTATATCACTTGCCTCCGAGCGAGACAAGGATGACTGAGATGGTTCCCCGTGAGCTGTTGAGACATCAACCTGTTGGGAGGTTGATGAATGGGAAGGGCTGGGTTGTGCATGCGCCGTTGAACCAGATGCGGCGGCTTCTACTCGGGAGCTGATTAAATCAGCTCCTGTTCCTAGGGGTTCGGTTCTGGAAGATATAGTGAGGAGGGGAGGTGCGAAATCGACGGACGCCGGAGGAGGTGGTCGTCGGTCGTGTTTTTTCTTGGTGCGTACTTCGCGTTGTCGCTCAGGACCCTGTCTCACACTCGGGCTGGCCCCGGGGTTGGATACGGTGGGGTTTGACCGTATCGTAGGGGCATGAAGATTCTGGGACTGCCGGTATTTAATAACCTCGGCATCCGTAGGATCAGCGAGGTCCAGGAGGTGTCTTGGGATAGGCATGCTTGGAGTGTCGATCCTTCCTTTGATTTCTTCAGATAGTTGAACTTGGGAACTCCTAGGTACTCTGCCGCTGGTCGACGAGTGATCTCTGGATGGATTCCATGTAATGATAAATCAAGACTTGGAACCATCGGAGATATGGAAGGCCCTTTCTCTTGGACGTCTTGAGGTGATCCCTGGTATAGATCTGGTCCACTATTTCTTGCATGAATAGGGCAGCGTAGTCGTAGCGTTTCCCGAAGATGACCCCATAGAAGAGGGTGAGGATGCTGAGGTTGCAACGATCGTAGCCTGTGTGCTTCGGTGATAGGCACTTGTTAATTAGCATGAATAGTGCATTCCATGGAGCAGGTATTTTGTTGAAGGAGAGTGTTGAGACTTGTGTGAGAGGTGGGGAGCAGCCTATCACCAGCATTCCATTTAGTATCTCTTGAGCCGTGGGAGGTGGATCGAGCTCATCAAAGGTGGGCAGTTGTAGAACCGTGCTCAGAAGATCTTTGTTAAGAATAACCGAAGTGTTCTCTATCTGACTTTGAAAAATGATCTCCTCTGTGCCTTGAACTTGATCCATGAGTCCCCAGAATTGTTGCAGGTATACTTGGGGAACGCTCGCCGTAATTGTGAAGGCAGGGAGCAGAAAATGGTTCTTCAGAATGGCTATGATCACCATGTCTGAGCATCTGAATGCCGTTGTGTCCAATTGGTAATTGTTTTTCAGTGGCTCGATCCATTTCGAGATTGGATAGATCGTATCTCGGTTTGGAATCTCCATAATCTGAAAAATACGATCATAAGGTCATTAGACATCGAATATTCCATCGTTGCCCTCGGTCGCTAGTTTTCCTCTCCCTTTTCTTTCTTTTCTTTTTTTTGTTTTTTTGTTTTTTTTTGTTTATTTTTTTTTGTTTTTTTTTTTGTTTTTTTTGAATATATATATATATATAGATATATATATATATGGATAAATAGATGGATATATAAATATATATATATAGATAACTATATATAATAACTATATATAAGGAAATACTATGTGAAAAGAAATGACGATGGGAAAACATGATGATTTTTTTCGTTAAGTAATATACCCACAAGTCGGATATATTTACAATTAAGTCCTAGGGCGTAATTAAATTACAGAACATAGACTAATAATTAAATGAACACAATTAAATAATATCTAACAATTAGCATGAATGATACCAAAGGTTTACATTTAACTATGCTTTTCTTTCAAACATACAGATCATTTAACGACAAGCCTGTAAGTGAAACAGCTGTTGGGCCTGTGGTTAAAGAACTCTTCGAAAAAGAGCAAGACGATCTTCTCATAGACTTGATAGACATACCGAAGAAGGCCTGCGACCGTCGGGTATGCAAAAATCTGTTAAGTCATTCGCCGTCGAAATACTCATTTTCAATATTATGGATTGTATTCGCAGATCAACGAGTTTGTAAAGCGTGCTAGAGCAGCCAAGATCCATGCCTACATAATCGGCCAACTCAAGAAGGAGATGCCATCTTTGATGGGCAAAGCCAAAACTCAACGCCGACTCATCGAAAAACGAGACAATGCGAGTAACTTGCTGAATATCCTCTTAATTCTATAAACAGGTTCAGAAAGAATTTCACCTGCCCGCCCGAGATTTTCCAGATGTTGAACAGTTTACGGAAGTTTTGGGCCGTTATAACATCGATGAATTTGACAAGTTGAAGCCGAAGCTTATTCAGACCGTTGACGACATGCTTGCCCATGAAATCCCTGATCTCTTGAAGAATTTCAGGAATATATATGACTGACTAAACTATGATTTCAAGAACAAGAGAGAAAGAGAGGCTCATATTCTATATTTTCTATTTCTCATGCATTACAACCTTTTGCTATTTTCGCTATAAAATAATCTTGCTTATGCTATGGACTTCAATCATATTTTTCGCGATATTTTAAATATCTTGATAAATTTTTGCTGGGATAAAACCTAAAATGGTCCCCGATGTTTACCCTATGAATCAATTTAGTCCCCGATGTTTCGCATGAACCAATTTAGTCCCCGATGTTATCGAAAATGAACCAAATTGGTCCCTCCGTCAATTCGTCCGTCACTTTAGACGGAGATTGCATTTGCGACGGCTTTAGCGACGGAAATTCCGTCGCTAACTGAAAATTTTAAAAAATAATAAATTAAATATTAAAAATGAGGAAAAATGCGAAAAAAAAGAAAAAAATTCAAAAAAAATACAGTAAAAAATTCAGAAAAAAAAGAGAGAATATTACCCAAAATTAAATAAAAATAAATAATAATAAAAAATAAAAAATAATAAAAGTAAAATAAAAACTAAGTTTTAAATAGAAAATGATAAATTAAAGATTAAAAATGAGGAAAAATACAAAAAAGGAATAAAAATTCAAAAATAGAGTAACAAATTCAAAAAAGAAGAGAATATTACCAAAAACTAAATAAAAATAAATAATAATAAAAATTAGAAAATAATAAAAGTAAAGTAAAAACTAAAGTTAAAAGAGGAAATTATAAATTAAACATTAAAAATGAGGAAAAAATCCAAAAAAAGGAAAAAAAATTCAAAAAATAGAATAAAAATTCAGAAAAACTAATAAATTAAAAAATAAATAATAATAAAAAGATGATAATAATATTTTATCATTCAAAAAATAAAAAATAAAATATATTAATTTATTATTATTTATTATTATTATTATTATTTTATTTGTTTTATTATTTATTTTTTAGTATATTAGTAACATTCTCCTATTTTTGAATTTTTACTCTTTTTTTTGAATTTTTTTCCTTTTTGGATTTTTTTCCTCATTTTTAAGGTTTAATTTATCATTTTCTATTTTAAATTTAGTTATTATTTTACTTTTACTACTTTTTATTTTTTATTATTATTTATTTTTTATTTAGTTTTTGGTAATATTGTCTCTTTTTTTTTTGAATTTTTCTTTTTTGAATTTGTTACTCTATTTTTTGAATTTTATTCCTTTTTTGTATTTTTTTTCCTCATTTTTAATCTTTAATTTATCATTTTCTATTTTAAATTTAGTTTTTATTTTACTTTTATTATTTTTTATTTTTTATTATTATTTATTTTTATTTAATTTTTGGTAAAATTCTCTCTTTTTTTTTTTGAATTTTTTACTATATTTTTTTTGAATTTTTTTCCTTTTTTTTGCATTTTTCCTCACTTTTAATATTTAATTTTTTATTTTTTTAAATTTTCTGTTAGCGACGGAATTTCCGTCGCTAAAGCCGTCGCAAATGCAATCTCCGTCTAAATTGACGGACGAATTGACGGAGGGACCAATTTGGTTCATTTTCAGTAACATCGGGGACTAAATTGGTTCACGCGAAAAATCGGGGACTAAATTGGTTCATAGGGTAAACATCGGGGACCATTTTAGGTTTTATCCCATTTTTGCTCATATGGGGTTACTGATGAGTCGTGCTTGATTCATTTTTTCAAACTGCGTATGATTATCTTACTTGGGAAGTCCATCTTTCCCCATAACTTGTTTGGGAAAAAAAAGTAGAACTATCTTACATCTGTTTAATTAGTTATTTATGCGCAGTCCCATTTAGAAAAGAAAAAAAGGAACATCACATGAAAGAAAACATCTGCAAACATCTTCGCGTTCTCTCCATCATTTCTTCGCTTGGCCGTCTCAATCTTTGTCTCCAATCTTCAATATGAACATGAAGGAGATCGTTTCCGTTGTTCTCTTGCTCTTTTGCTATCTGCCTCACGGACTCGACGATGCACTCACTACATCCATCGACTTGTATGCTTAATAGCGTATTTATATCTCCTACGTCTAACGGAAATTCCTCCAGCTCATAGAGTCCAACAAGCTCAAGCTTCTCGAGAACTGGAAAGTGAATAGACTCCGATCTCCAAATAACAAGATTCATATTATTATGAACTCTTAAGCATTTCAATCTCGGGAACTGTCCTTCGACGGTACACCACTCGTCACCAACAAACGCATCATAGGTCAATTTGAGCACTTCGAGATTCGGAAGCGAACCAATCATGTCCATGTCTTCCCAACTAATTTCTCCACCTGATAAACTTAATTTCTTCAGCGACTGCGGGAATGAGATGCTCTTTATGTCCAAAGAAATAAGCGTGCAACCTACAGACAACGATTGAAGATTGCGAAGAAGTGCGAGATTGTTGAGGCAATAATACGACCAGTTTATTTGTTCTCCTCTAAAGGAAGAATCATCATAACGTAATGCTAGTTGGACTAGATTAGGCAATCTTCTAACGACCTCCTCTGTACACCTGAAATTATATATACGTGTAAGCGTATGCATATGTTGCAAGACAGCCATGTTGTCCTTATCCACTGGATCAGGCAACGCATCGATATATGCACGAACGTGTCTTAACTGCGGCATGTCCCATATTTTCGATAATGGCAAACCGCAGCCGTCTAAGTTGAATACTTGTAAATTCCAAAGTAGACAGATAGGAAATGGAGATGCTAATAAAGCAGGAGCCCAACCGACAACACCTATGAAAAGGGACCTTAGTTTCGTGACTTGAGGAGGAATTTCAAGTGGCTGAAAACAGTCTATCTCATCTATTAACTTGACGGACGTTGATCCGTTAAGTCGTGGATACTTTGTGCTACACACATCGCACACCTTATTTTGGCTCGTCTGAGTCATCGATCGAGAACCAAAGACCACTGTGCACAGCTGAATCCTCTTGAACGCTACCACATCCTTACCACATACCAAGCACACAATTCCCAGGTTGGAATGCTGTCCAATTTCAAGTGGTATGTCTTGTCTGGTTGGCACGCTCAGAAACCGCTCCTTGGAAGTTTCTTTGATGCATATTAGCCTCATAAGGTCGTGGATTCCACAAACCCTGAATTTTCTGAGATTTCCCAGTTTACGAACGAGAACCATATTTCTTCCGATCAAATCTTCCAAGTAATCCATTGCAGCATCCTCCATACTTGTACCTCTCATCGGCCTCACGATTCCCTCTGCTACCCACGATTCGATTAGTCGACTGACCACAATGTCACTATCTTCGGGAAAAACTCCCATATAAAGGAAGCATGGCTTAAGATGAATGGGCAAATGGTCGTAACTAACAGACAATGTGCTCAAGCACTTCTCCTCCATTTCATACTCAACAAATGAGTCCATTCTATTGGCAATTTTCTCCCAGTACTCGAGCGTTCCGTTTGATTTTGCCATGAGTCCTCCCATTACGACGAGTGCGAGGGGAAGTCCTCCGCACTTTTTCGCAATTTTCTTTCCGATTTCCTCCAATTCATCACTGCAACGAGATATCTCGCGGAATAATGTCCAGCTTTTGTACTCATCCATCAAACCGATCGAATAGCAGTTGTCGGGAGGAGCTAAAGAGTTAGCCAAATTCGATAGTCTCGTAGTTATCACTATTCGGCTTCTATTGCTATCGCTTGAAAAGAACCGCCTTAAACCATTCCAAGCTTCGACACTCCATATATCATCCATAACTATCAAGTACCTCCTACCGAATAATTTCTGGTACAGACTAGTTCCCAAATGAGCATCATCACCACTGACAACACCCTTCCTTTTGAGGTCCATAAGAATTTTCTGAACATCATCGTATTCTTGCGATATCGTGAGCCAAATGCGCACATCAAAGTGTTCAGTTATTAATTGACTATCAAATATGTGTCTAGCAAGAGTCGTCTTACCAGTACCTCCCATTCCTACAATTGGGATGATTTGAAGGTTGGGATCTCTGCCGACGAGCTGAACCATAATCTTTTCCGTGTGGTCCTCAAATCCTACCACAGTGTTCGAGCCATCAGAAGACGAATCGACATAGGAAGAAGGCTTTGCGAGAGGCCGAACAGCTACGCTGTGATCTCTTCCTTCGATCGACGCCATCAACTCTTGATTTATGGACTCAGTGCTTTGGATCAGCAATTCTATATCTCGACAGAAAGACGATCTTTCGATCTCATCCAATTCATCGTCGTCAGATTTTCCAATAATACAAAGTCGATCTACTACGAATTTGTCGACTACGTCGTCTGCCTTGATAACGACTTGGCGTATTTGCTCAATCGTCGTGTCATCGACCAGCGAGGAGTGAAGCTCGAGAGATTCTTGCAAGGAGCTGAATTTTTCTTGCAGAGCTTCAATACGAGGTTTGTTTGGAAGAATCTTGTTACAGCGAGGAGGTAGGAGAGCGTTGTCCAAGGAACGCATGAGAGCAAGAACTATCAAGAATTAAATTGGGAATGAACGCAAGAATTAACGTGGTTCGGGTTCTTGATTTTAACCCTACATCCACGGAGAAGAGATTCCACTAAGAATAATTGGGAATTACAGATACAGATTGATGATGATCGGATCATCTAAAAATGGCGCGCACTTAAAGGTTTTAAAGACTACGCCCAAAATAACAGAAAAGCGCGTCACGGCCTTATACATAATTCTTCACGGCCGTGACTAACATCAACATCGATGAGTTGGGTTTCTGTCGAGTGTCACGGCCTTGTGCCAACTCCTTCACGGCCGTGACTAACATCAGCATGGATGAGTTGGGTTTCTGTCGAGTGTCACGGCCTTGTGCCAACTCCTTCACGGCCGTGACCATTAACTGCTATTCATAGGCTCGTTTCTGCCAAGTGTCACGGCCTCGGGCCGACTCCGTCACGGCCGTGACCCTTCACAGAATCAGTTATATATGAAGGTCCGAGCTGATTGCTGATCTTTAAGGCATTCTGAGTCTGAATCTTGCTCATGCTTCGATACCCCCCCACAAGATGGATGATATAGATCTATAACAGACATCTTGACTAGGAAACGTCGCAAAGTAGGTCCCGTGAGAGATTTGGTAAAGACATCGGCCAACTGATTCTCAGACCGAACAGGAAGTAATTTGATCGAACCGTTGGATATGTGCTGTCTGATGAAGTGACAGTCCACTTCAATATGTTTGGACCTCTCATGAAATTTGGGATTAGAAGCTAACTTTAGAGCGGACTGATTATCACAGTAAACAACTGGTACTTGATCCATAGCAATTCCCAACTCTGTCAGCAAGTGCCTAACCCATAATATCTCAGCTACCAAGGCACCCATGGCCCTGTATTCCGCTTCTGTGGATGACCTTGACACTGTTGCCTGTCTTTTGGCTTTCCAAGTGATCATAGAGTCCCCCAAGAATGTGCAATAACCCGTTACAGACTTCCTTGTATCTTTGCAAGATCCCCAATCTGCATCAGAAAATCCCTTCAACTCTATCTTTGATCTCGAGTCCAGTAAAACCCCCAGACCTGGTGATGCTTTGAGATACCGGAGCAAGTGATGTGCAGCCTGCATGTGCCCTGTTCTTGGAGCCGAGATGAACTGGCTAAGTCTGTGTACCGTGAAGACAATATCTGGTCTAGTGAACGTCAAGTAGAGTAATCTGCCCACTAATCTTCTATATTTGAATGGGTCAGTCAGCAAATCTCCATCACTCTCTGTCAGGTTGTCATTCTGACTCATAGGGGTTGATAAAGGCTTTGATCCCAGATATCCCGTGTCTTCTAACAATTGCAAGGTGTATTGCCTTTGTGATATGAAGATGCCTGCATTACTTCTTGCAACTTCAACGCCTAGGAAATACTTTAGGTTTCCGAGGTCCTTGACTTTGAAGCAGCTACTGAGGAATTCCTTTACCTTGTTTATGTGATTGAGTGAAGGACCAGATATGATTATGTCATCTACATAAACCAGGAGTACCACCAGTTCATGGCCCGTTCCCTTTAGGAACAAAGTATGATCTGCTTGAGTCTGCTTGAAACCAAACTGCTTTACAGCCTCACTGAACTTCTTATTCCATTGTCTTGATGACTGTTTCAAGCCATATATGGATTTATGCAGCTTGCAAACTATTTTCCCAGGCCCACTTCTTTGACAGTTTTGATAAAATCCTTGAGGCATGTCCATATAAACTTCCTCAGTTAGGTCTCCATTTAAAAAGGCGTTACTTACATCCATTTGCATTAGATGCCATTCGAGCTTTGCCGCCAAGGAGAGTATGATCTTTATGGTGTTAGGCTTGGCAACGGGTGCAAAGGTGTCAATGAAGTCAACTCCTTCTCGTTGATCATACCCTTTTGCAACCAAACGAGCTTTATGCTTTGTGAGCTCCCCTTCTGAGTTGTACTTGAGCTTGTATACCCAACGACTGCCTATTGCCCTTTTTCCTTCTGGGAGTTTGACCAGTGACCACGTTTCATTCTCTTCGAGAGCTCTGAATTCTTCATTCATGGCATCAATCCATGCTTTATCTCCCATGGCCTCAGCATAGGTTCTAGGCTCTGCTGCTGCTGAAATCTTAGTCATGAGCGTCTGATGTTGTGCTGTGAAGTTCTGGTAGGAGGTGACTTTAGAGATAGGGTATAAGGTGCTGACTAGCTTATGGCAGTGGTAGTCCTGCAAATAGGTAGGTTTCCTCAACTCCCTTCCTGATTTTCTGAGTGTCTGCTGGTTATCAGGTTGGGGCTGATAATGAGCTTGGTTGAGTCCAGAAGTCTCTGGTTCAGAGAAAACCTCTTCAACATCTACTGGTGACTGCACGTCCTCCATAAATGGCTGAGCAACCACGTCCTCAGATGGAATATGAGGTCTTGGCAGAACACAAGCTGGAAACGGGTCTGGTGAATGGGCTGCCTCACTCTGGAATGGGAATTCATCTTCCCTGAATTGAACATCTCTGGAAAGAAAGACTTCCATGGTTTTTAGGTCCATCACCTTATAACCTTTGACTCCATTAGGGTAGCCAAGAAAGACACACACCCGTGCTCGAGCATCAAACTTCTTTCTCCCAGCTGCAAGTGTAGAAGCAAAACACAAACAACCAAAAACTCTAAACATATCAAAGTCTACCGGTTTTTGGTAAAGTACCTCGTATGGGCTCTTGTTGTCCAGTTTGAGAGAGGGAGTTCTATTAATGAGGAACGTGGCAGTTAAGACAGACTCAGACCAATACTCAATGGGCAATCCAGACTGAAAAAAAATTGATCTAGCCACATTTAACAAATGTTGATGCTTTCTTTCGACGATTGAGTTTTGCTGTGGTGTCTGTACACATGAAAGATGGTGGATGATGCCTTTCTCTCTAAAGATTTCAGTTAAGTTGAACTCTCGAGCATTATCAGTCCTAATGGTTTTAACCATGCTCTTAAACTGATTTTCTACTAAGGCTAGGAAATAGCTTATGACTTTAGGAACTTCTGACTTGTATCTAATCATAAACAACCAAGTATATCTGCTATGGTCATCTACTATGGTAACAAAATATTGATGCCCAACATGCGATGGTACATGAAAGGGCCCCCAGACATCGCAATGGACAAGATCAAAGGGTGTACATGCTGTTTTATTATTATCTGGAAATGATAATCTCTTTTGTTTAGCAATGGGGCATATCTTACAGTATGAGTTTTTAGAGCTAACATTATGCTTCAAACGAGTTCTAAGCAGGTCTAAAACTCTATCAGATGGATGCCCTAACCTATCATGCCATAGATCCAAAGAGAATTTATTGAGAAAAACAGAATTTGAGTGATCTGAAAAATAAGGTGAGTGATCTGCCTCAAGCATGTAAAGCCCTCCAACCTTTCTACCCTTGCCAATCAGTTGCAAGGAATTGTCCTGCACCAGAAATCTATCAGTCTCGAAGATAAACCTGCATTTTAAGTTAGTAGCCAAGAGACCTACAGATATCAAGTTAAAGTGAAATTCTGGTACAAACAGAACCTCATGCAATGTGATGAACTTGTTAATGATGCAGGTTCCAGCTTTATCAACCTTTATGGCTGAGTTATCTGGTAATATGACATTTGATTCTGTGATTTTATGTATGTTTGTAAGCAGTTTAGGGTTGCCACACACGTGTTTGGTAGCCCCTGAATCTAATAACCACACTCTATCATTTCCTAGCTCAGGCAAGTTATGAGATAGACATATACCTTCACCTTTCTCACCATGCTGCTGTGAATCTTCAGCATCCGATGAGACACTTGGTACTGACTGGTTAATCAGGGCCTTCAAATTCTGCAGCTGAGAAGAGGTGACCTGAAGTTGCACCAGTGCTTCCCCTTTGCTGTAACCAGTCTTCTCTGGATCCGTGAGGAATTGATTGATTCTACTTTGCTTGACCTTCTGTCCCAGCCTGAATCCTGGTGGATATCCATGTAATTGGTAACATGTTTCAATTGTATGACCCCTCTTATTGCAGTTTGTGCACAGAGGTCTGCCCTGCTCCTTCTTCTGGTAGTTGATCCCTTTCTTGTAGCCATCTTGTTTATTCCTTGAAGCGAACAAAGCCATGCTACTGCTTTGTTCTTCAGCCTTATGTGTGATGCCAGAATACATGGACCTCTGCTTCTCTTCTTGAATCATCAGGGAAAATATTTTGTTCACTGTGGGAAGGGGATCCATAAGCAGGACTTGTCCTCTGATATGTGCAAATGAGTCATTAAGCCCCATCAAGAAAGCCAGAGCATATTCCTCATCAAGATAGGCATTCACCTCCTTGATGCCTCCACAGATACATTTGCAAGCAGGCCGATAATTAGACAGCTCGTCCCATAAAGTTTTCAGTCTAGTATAATAGACTGCTACATTATCAGAACCTTGGGTCAGGTTTGCCAATTCTCTTTTCAATTGAAAGACTCTAGGCCTGTTGGTTTGGCCAAACCTTTCCTTGAGATCGTCCCACACTTCTTGAGCAGTAGAGCTATACAATATACTAGCAGAAATTTCCTTGGAGACCGAATTAAGGATCCACGATATGATCACATTGTTGTTTCGCTTCCAAGCACTAATTTGATTTTGAGAACTGACCGAATTCTGATCATCTGCCTGAGGCGCCTTCAAGACTCCATTGACGAAGCCTTCCTTGTTTCTACCAATGAGCGCAATCATCATTGCCCTGCTCCAAGTGGCATAATTTTCCCCATTAAGCAGCTCATGAACAAGAATCTGGCCGGAAGTGTCGTTGTTGTTGAGGAAGTATGGATCGTTGATGAGCACCGTAGAATTCGAACAGATCGATACCGCAGACGTCGACATTGATGATTGAATTGATTACCAAACGAATCAGAAAAGAACTGAAATGGATTCTTCAAAAATCGCAGCTCAAAAAGAGCTCTGATACCATATCAAGAATTAAATTGGGAATGAACGCAAGAATTAACGTGGTTCGGGTTCTTGATTTTAACCCTACATCCACGGAGAAGAGATTCCACTAAGAATAATTGGGAATTACAGATACAGATTGATGATGATCGGATCATCTAAAAATGGCGCGCACTTAAAGGTTTTAAAGACTACGCCCAAAATAACAGAAAAGCGCGTCACGGCCTTATACATAATTCTTCACGGCCGTGACTAACATCAACATCGATGAGTTGGGTTTCTGTCGAGTGTCACGGCCTTGTGCCAACTCCTTCACGGCCGTGACTAACATCAGCATGGATGAGTTGGGTTTCTGTCGAGTGTCACGGCCTTGTGCCAACTCCTTCACGGCCGTGACCATTAACTGCTATTCATAGGCTCGTTTCTGCCAAGTGTCACGGCCTCGGGCCGACTCCGTCACGGCCGTGACCCTTCACAGAATCAGTTATATATGAAGGTCCGAGCTGATTGCTGATCTTTAAGGCATTCTGAGTCTGAATCTTGCTCATGCTTCGATAAGAACCGATGCGTAAGCTCCTACTGCCATTCTTTGAATCAAACAAAGGAAGGAAATATGTGAACTGTGAAATGTAATGAAAGTTCAACTGCGAGAATTTCTTGGCGAATCCTTGAACGAACAAAACTATATATTAGACCTCGAATCCAATTCACATGGGTGGCGTAAGGCGTGCTGTGATTGTGCATAGATTAATATTATTTGCTGCAGGCCCGTAACCACTCACAAGTCACGACGCTCAATACAACAATACAATATTGAACATCGATTAAGATGAAAACCATGTAATAATTTCTTGGTATATGCAATAATTCAGCGAGCCTCAGTTGAACAATAAACTATATATTTCACATGGGTGGCTGGCTTGGTGTGGTTGTGCATCAAGCCCAAATAATAAGTTTGCTTTTGATTTCAGGTCCTATTTATGTTTCACATAGACAGAAGTGCCTAAATTGAAGTTTCATTTAGAAATAAAGACATAATCCATGATAAAAGACATATTTGCACATAATAAAC
This sequence comes from Craterostigma plantagineum, assembly GCA_027422505.1. Taxonomy (NCBI): domain Eukaryota; kingdom Viridiplantae; phylum Streptophyta; class Magnoliopsida; order Lamiales; family Linderniaceae; genus Craterostigma; species Craterostigma plantagineum. The sequence continues at coordinate 23,101,931 of JAPQWV010000003.1, read as the reverse complement.
AAAAAGAATTACGAAATTACCATCGTCTTCTTCAAACGAGCAAAGCAACTATGAAGAAGATGTATAGAGTGTACATGAAGTGGTACTGTAGATTCATGAAGTGGTACGAGTGAATAGTGAAGTGGTACTGTAACCCCATGAAGCGGTACTGGGAACAGTGAAGTGGTACCGTAGACCCATGAAGTGGTACTGTTGGACAGAGAAGTGGTACAACATTTTTAGACCATGAAGTGGTACTGTTGAACAGAGAAGAAGTGGTACTGTAGACCCATGAAGCGGTACTGGGGAACAGTGAAGTGGTAGCGTAGACCCATGAAGTGGTACTGTTGAATAGAGAAGTGGTACAACATTTTTAGACCATGAAGTGGTACTGTTGAACAGAGAAGAAGTGGTATTGTAGACCCATGAAGCGATACTGGGGAACAGTGAAGTGGTACCGTAGACCTATGAAATGGTACTGTTGAACAGAGAAGTGGTACAACATTTTTAGACCATGAAGTGGTACTGTTGAACAGAGAAGAAGTGGTACTGTAGACCCATGAAGTGGTACAACATTTGTAGACCCTGAAGTGGTAATGTTGAACGGAGAAGTGGTACAACAGAACTCTTCAGTGTTTCTGCAGAAATCGGGTAAATATTTCGACGCGATCCAAAACTGAAATGTTTGAGACTTAACACATTTTCCGGATAACCATTTGTGCATATCGTAACTTCGACATTGACTTTAACGAATGTTGCCAAAAAAAATAACACTTAATTCAAAAGGAATAACATGTTCCTGTGAAATAGCAAAAGTGTTATCCAGAAATAAGGAAGTGTTATCCAGAAAGGATGAAGTATTTACCAGCAAGCTTCTAACTCAAAACTATACCAAACAGAGGATAACAGGTAACACTTAAACCTGTTTCGATACCGATTTTAAGTAGCGTTTATTTACGCCAAAATTTTCCAGCGATTTCATTTTCAGCTCCATTAACCTCGAACGACGAACGATGGATCCGACACGGTGGCGCGACGTAATATCCAAGTTATGGGTCTCTCGAATTTATACATATTAGCTGCAATTTAGCCGAAAACATGGATCAATTTACTTTTTTTCGTATTTGCATCAATTAGATTCGAAGCATACCCTTGCAAATCTTATATTTGACGACGTAATATCAAAATAAAACTCTTATATTGGTAGCAGATGCTTATTTCGAGTGTTAAAACACATTTTATTCTGTTAATAACACTTAGTGGCCATATAATAACCCAATATTTGGGTTGAGTAACACTTCCTGTTATGTGATAACTGATGACAATATACTGGAGTTTGATAACAGAACTGGGGCTCTGGATGCCACTTCATAACTACTCTTTTATTAGGGTATTTCGTCCAACAACCTTAATTCTAATTTAAATTCTGAAATGGGTCCTGAAATTTTTTCAGGCATGGCATGGGCCCTATTTGAAAAATATAAGGAGGCCTGACCCCAATCGCTCCTAAATATTATTACAGTAGGCCCGCAACCACTCACAAGTCGCGACGCTCTATAGAGCAATACTATATTGAACAGATAACTAAGCTTACCAAACTTTAGACTAATTCATGGTATACTTTAATATTGTGTACCTAACTCTAGTTTAATATATTATATATTTCAATATTGTGCACCAACAATATATTAGTATATTGTTTCATTAAATGAATGGAACCTGCTCAAGATGCGGATAACTCTCGGGTGCGTTCTTGTCCGCCACTTTTTTTTTTTTTTTTTCCAAACCTGTATAAATTAACCAAAATACAGGGCTAAATAGCCCAAAGGATCTTTTAACAATTATAATTTATAGGCACCCGTTTGATTGTAACTAACAAAATTAGGCATTGTGTGTAAATTATTACAAAACTATGTATTTTTTTCTATTTACTTTTCTGATTTTTTTATTTCTTCTATTTTTTTGTATATTCTTGATTGAAATTTATTGTATAACTTATTAGGGAGGTCATAGTTGTTTAACCAATCGAACCGTTTCGGTTCGTATAGCATACATGATTTGATTCGATATTTAGTATCTAATTTTTATACGGTTCGGTCCAAAACAGAAAACTATTTCTTTTTATTTTCTTATTATATATAGTAATATATATATATTAAATATTCATAACTATATAAATAATATTAAATATTATTTAATTTATTGTTTTACTAAAAGTTCGATTTGAGCCATTTAACTGAACCGAACTGAAAAAAGATCGATAACTACCAAAATCAAACCAAAAAACTTGGTTCAACATATGATTTCAAAAATAAAACGGAAATGTTCGGTTAACCGAAAATTCGGCTCAATTCTAGCGTTTGAATTTCCCCGATAAATGATGTTTGAACTACCGATATTAGAGCAAAAAAAATAAGAATCGATTCGAAATTAATTGCTGACTGATTCGGCCTAATTTTGATATAATTTATTTTATAACTTAATTTATATATAATAATTAGTGGTTTTCGTTCTAGTTTTGATTTTGCCAGAATCGATCTACTTTTTGGGGCTATCGGATCAACTTCTGTTCTTGAACATATTTGTAATTAGCGACGTTAAAAAGCTCACTAATATCGACTGTATGTTGAATTTATTTTTCATTTAGACGATATGATGTTGAACATCAATTTTATTTTTGTCTTTTATTTGATTATAAAATTAATTTATAATAAGGAAGTTTAATAAAATATGCCATTTATTGATAAATTTTTCTAAAATTAATTCAGAAAAGAAAATAAAATAAAAGATTGCCTAGTTTTGACACTAAACACACGCAATGGCTAGTTTTGTAATTGGCACTTGGTCAAAACCGACATGACAAAATACTACAACACGACAAAAGCCGACAAAAAACGAAACTCGTGTTTATATTGGGTAAGTTATCTCATTCGCTATCTATCACTTGCTGCTTACCTTTCATGCTCCCAATGTCATTTTATCTTATTTTCTTGAAAAATAAATAAACAAATTTATACTCATCTTCTGGTTATATATCAGCAGTCTGGACCAGATGAAAGAAGCGTTCCTGGAAACACCATTGCAGTGAATACAAACCTGCCATTTACTGGTTTGAACACTTTTGGTGGGTCGTTTTTGTCAAAGTTCGAGTGCTCTCAGTTGCCCCATCATGTAAGTTATCTAATCCGTTTTCCAATATCAACACTTCAAACCATTGAAAAAATTGAACGTTCTGATTCATCTTTTTTGCAGCTACTTGAACACATAACTTTTGTGGACACACCTGGTGTGTTATCCGGAGAAAAGCAAAGAACGCAAAGAAGCTACAATTTCACTGGCGTCATTTCGTGGTTTGCTGCGAAATGCGATCTGATCCTCCTCCTTTTCGATCCCCATAAACTCGACATCAGCGATGAATTCAAACGAGTCATTTCATCACTATGTGGCCATGATGACAAGATACGCGTCGTCTTGAACAAGGCAGATCAAATCGACACCCAACAGGTAATAAATCAAAAACGAATAAACAATGACATTCTTCGTCTCAAAACTTCATGAGAAGTCCCGCTAGAGGCTCTTCACAAGCAAAACATCTCCGTTTTCCTTTATTGCAGCTGATGAGGGTATACGGTGCACTGATGTGGTCGCTTGGAAAAGTTTTAAACACCCCCGAAGTAGCTCGGGTTTATATTGGGTAAGTTATCTTATTCACTATCACTTGACTTGAAGTCTACTACTAGTGTTAGGCCGATTTGATCCAACCTTGTACTGATTCAAAGGATTAGCATTACCTGATACGATGAATTACGGAAACAATAAAGGAGTAATACCGATAGACGAATTGTAGAGTTGGAACGAGAGCGCGCGAGTTCTTCAGAAAAGTCGTCAACTCTATTAATGAATCAGCAACCCCAAAACGATGTATCGTTTAGGGTATTTATACATAAGCCCTAATGGGCTAACTGGGCCCAAATAACTAATATACCCACAAGTCGGGTATATTTACAATTAAGTCCTAGGGCGTAATTAAATTACAGAACATAGACTAATAATTAAATGACACAATTAAATAATATCTAACAATCTCCCCCTTTGTGTTCATTTTACGTAGTAGCGCGGTCTTCTGTTCTGTAGAAGGATTTCCTCAGATTGAGAACGTACTCGAATTGTCTGATGCTTCGGCGAAGACATAATCTATTCTGAATTTCTTCAATAGCAATATTGCTTAGACTGACGATTTCATCTCGGAACTGCTCGAGGCCTAAGCTTGCAAGGTCACCTTTTGAAGAGTCAGAATATCTTCTAACTTTACTTCTCAGTTTCTCGATAATGATCCTGAGAGTGCCGTCGCAGTACTTCTCGACTTCTGAGAGAAACATGACTCTCTTCAGTCCATTCTTGCTGTAGACTATGGAGAGTTCAGGTTCTTTGAAGATGAAGCCATTTGGGTATGGTTTGAGTTCCTCCTCCATGCCGGTGAAGTTTGGTCTTGTGAGGTTTACCTTCCTAGCATTATTCTCAATGGCTATCTGGAAGTCATGCCCTGTGTAGAAGGTAATATCCCTTAGCATGTGTCTTTTGATGGCTTCATATCTCAGCTTGTATCGAAATTCCCGTAGGATGAATTTCCTGTAGAGTCTTGATAGCTTGTATACTTCGCTGGGATCGATGTACTGCAGATTGCCTTCAGTGATCACGTCTTCTGAGCCGTCCAGTCGTTGTGCTTTGTAGACTGGGTATTTTAGGCTTCTTCCCATTTCCTGGATGGTGACATCCAATATATCCTTGATCGGTGCCTTCGCTCTCATTCTCTTCTTGTCTGCATCCGTGACCCTCGATCCGCCTTTTGTCGTCCATTTGTGTAGGAAATGGTAGGCCAATTTTTTGGATCCTTCAACATGTGATAGGCCTCTCAGCTCCATTTCATTGTATGGTCGAATTTGCCCACGTTCTCGCCAGATTCTGCTTCTAAGTTCCTCTTGAAATGGAGTTGTGATCTTGTTCCAGGGAGTCTCAGATGTTTCTGACGTTTCTTCGTAGTCTTCTCCATTTCTGATCTCGTCTGGCGCCATTCTGAGGCTTGCTTCAACCGCCGCCCAGATTAATCCACTAACGTTGTCCAGTCTCTCTTGAATGTCATCTCCTGCGGGATGATCGTTGTAGCTTTGAGATCCCCATCCCTGATCGATAAACTCGTTGAGCTCAGCCAGGGAATCAGGGATGTTCATATCTACGGCTGGAGGCAGTGGCTCATCGATTTCCTGTGGGGGTGGGTCTGTGAAGTCGGATGGTAATGAGGGTAGGCTGGTTAAATGGGAGAAGGTAGTAGGTTGGGAATTTGGGGATTCTGGTTGAGTTTGGGTTGAGGTTGAGGATTCTGTATGGGTGGAATGAGAAGAGATAGTAGGATTTGGGGTAGGATTTGGGGTTTTGGAGGTTTCTGGTTGAGTTTGGGTTGAGGTTGAGGGTTCTATATGGGTGGTGGCTGCCTCGACCGGGGTAGGATTTGGAGTCGTGGAGGTTTCTGGTTGAGTTTGGGTTGAGGTTGAGGGTTCTGTATGGGTAGTGGTTGCCTCGACCCGCTGTCGCTTTTCCTCCCCCTAAGGACGACCGTCGCCATCAGGGTCGTCCGGCGTTTGTGTGTGGGCGGGTCATAGTGGCAGTGGTACGGTAGTTGGAGGCGGTGAAGGAGCTCCGTATCCTCATCATCGAGGTGGTCGGCCTCGCTGAGGAGGCGGGCGAGTAGATTCTGTCGAAGCTCCTTAATGGTGGGGGTAGGTGATGGTGTTTGGTGAGATGAGGAGGATGGTATTGCCCCGACTTTTTGTAAGATAGAGGCCTCCATTTGCTTCATTTCTTCGCGTATAGTTGCGAGGCTCCGTTCAAGACTCTGGTCGAGGTGGGCTTGGGTGATGAAGGGTGAAAATAACTCAACAGAGCCACGAAGGCGTTCTGTTGTCACGACTTCAGAGTAAACTCCTGTGTCGCGGCCCATATTCACTAAAAAGTGTGTGGGACTTGAGGAACCGGGGCCACTTAGGCTCACCGTTGGCATCGTTGATAAGGCAAGCTCATCGAGATGGCCTGATGGCACGGGGGTAATGATGTTGCCCATGTCAGGTCTTCCGTCCGATCGTCGAGTATCATCAGTAGATGACGTCTCTACGGACGTTCTGGACTGATCACTAAGAAGAGTCGAGAAGGGTGTTTGTGTCCTAGCAAAATCGAAAAAATTTGGGAAAGTGGACACTAGACTCGTTGTGAGGGAAGAAGGGACAGCGACGTGGGGCTGTGGGTCGCTGATTTGTATATCACTTGCCTCCGAGCGAGACAAGGATGACTGAGATGGTTCCCCGTGAGCTGTTGAGACATCAACCTGTTGGGAGGTTGATGAATGGGAAGGGCTGGGTTGTGCATGCGCCGTTGAACCAGATGCGGCGGCTTCTACTCGGGAGCTGATTAAATCAGCTCCTGTTCCTAGGGGTTCGGTTCTGGAAGATATAGTGAGGAGGGGAGGTGCGAAATCGACGGACGCCGGAGGAGGTGGTCGTCGGTCGTGTTTTTTCTTGGTGCGTACTTCGCGTTGTCGCTCAGGACCCTGTCTCACACTCGGGCTGGCCCCGGGGTTGGATACGGTGGGGTTTGACCGTATCGTAGGGGCAGGAAGATTCTGGGACTGCCGGTATTTAATAACCTCGGCATCCGTAGGATCAGCGAGGTCCAGGAGGTGTCTTGGGATAGGCATGCTTGGAGTGTCGATCCTTCCTTTGATTTCTTCAGATAGTTGAACTTGGGAACTCCTAGGTACTCTGCCGCTGGTCGACGAGTGATCTCTGGATGGATTTCCATGTAATGATAAATCAAGACTTGGAACCATCGGAGATATGGAAGGCCCTTTCTCTTGGACGTCTTGAGGTGATCCCTGGTATAGATCTGGTCCACTATTTCTTGCATGAATAGGGCAGCGTAGTCGTAGCGTTTCCCGAAGATGACCCCATAGAAGAGGGTGAGGATGCTGAGGTTGCAACGATCGTAGCCTGTGTGCTTCGGTGATAGGCACTTGTTAATTAGCATGAATAGTGCATTCCATGGAGCAGGTATTTTGTTGAAGGAGAGTGCTGAGACTTGTGTGAGAGGTGGGGAGCAGCCTATCTCCAGCATTCCATTTAGTATCTCTTGAGCCGTGGGAGGTGGATCGAGCTCATCAAAGGTGGGCAGTTGTAGAACCGTGCTCAGAAGATCTTTGTTAAGAATAACCGAAGTGTTCTCTATCTGACTTTGAAAAATGATCTCCTCTGTGCCTTGAACTTGATCCATGAGTCCCCAGAATTGTTGCAGGTATACTTGGGGAACGCTCGTCGTAATTGTGAAGGCAGAGAGCAGAAAATGGTTCTTCAGAATGGCTATGATCACCATGTCTGAGCATCTGAATGCCGTTGTGTCCAATTGATAATTGTTCTTCAGTGGCTCGATCCATTTGGAGATTGGATAGATCGTATCTCGGTTTGGAATCTCCATAATCTGAAAAATACGATCATAAGGTCATTAGACATCGAATATTCCATCGTTGCCCTCGGTCGCTAGTTTTCCTCTCCCTTTTCTTTCTTTTCTTTTTTTTGTTTTTTTGTTTTTTTTTGTTTATTTTTTTTTTGTTTTTTTTTGAAATATATATATATATAGATATATATACATATATATGGATAAATAGATGGATATATAAATATATATATAGATAACTATATATAATAACTATATATAAGGAAATACTATGTGAAAAGAAATGACGATGGGAAAACATGATGATTTTTTTCGTTAAGTAAAAGGAGCCAAGTCGGGATTTAAACGAATTGGGAAGCCCAATTGAAAATGAAATTGATTAAGTCGAGGCCCAAAATTGTAAATGTCGACGTGGCCCAATTTGAAAAATGTCGAGAGCATATAAATAAAAGATGTCGAGAGGATGGATGTCGAGACATTAATAATGTCGAGATAGTTGAAATGTCGAGAGGTCAAAAGAAGTCGAGACGTCAAGTTTAAATAAAATGTCGAGAGGAAGAAAATGTCGATATCACACAGTTTTAAATAAAATGTCGAGAGAAAAAAGTCGATATCGCACAGTTTAAATAAAATGTCGATAGGAAGAAAATATCGATATCACACAGCTTTAATAAAATGCCGAGAGGCCCAATTCGAGATAAAATGTCGAGTGAAAATCAAATTAGGGTTAACAAAAAAATCTCGAGATTTGGGGGGAAAATGTCGATGCACTGAAACGATTCGAAACAGAACTTTAAAGGAATCAGTTTAAACTCATGGAAAATTTCAAGGAATCATGTAAATCGAAGATTAAAATAAGAAAAAATGAGTTCGGATTTTCGTCAGTGATTTCTTCGAATTTTTTTTTTCACCTGCAATCAAAATGTTAGAATCATAAAGAATAAAATGGGAAGGCACCGTCGTTCTTACCAGTAAATGAATAGGAATCTGAGGGTAAAGATATAAGCGAGACAGAGACGGCGAGAGATGAAAATGTCGAAGTCGAAGAAAAGTTCAGTGAAAATGTCGAAGTATTAGGTTGCGTGAATGAAGAAGACGAAGTCGGGTGAGATTTGGGCTTGCCGAGATTATGTTTTGGGCCTGAATAAGTGACGAAGACGAAGTGACGAAGCCCAACACATAAGATGTCGAGTTAAATGGCGATATGAGATGGGCTTGGCAAGCTTACGAGTTGGGCTTTTACTCGAAATGGCCCAATTTGATTTCGAAACTTACAGGAATAATGCAAGTAGGCCAAATAAAATAAAATGCAAAAAAAATGCAGAGATACCATATGACAATGCGAAGGTACTGAAAAGTAAGAAAATAGTGATGCTCCCCCTAGACACCACAATGCGATTTTAATATATATATATATATATACATATTTTTGTTTTTTTTTTTGTTTTTTTTTTAAAAAATAGAACATCTAATTCTCCCTAAATCATTGATGCAAATATTAAAAGATAAATGCTCCCCCTAGAATTATGCAATTATGTTTCTCCCCCTAGACACATGCATAGGCTTTTCATAGTATATAACAAGGTTATGTCTGAGATGTGCAGCCTAGCATGAATGTGCCTAAATTAAGAGGTAAGATTCAACATGCCCAACCTAGAGACTAAGAATTGGAATCGTTTCTCATCCAATGCTTTAGTAAAAAGGTCGGCCAATTGAAGTTCGGTGCTAACAAACTGCATTTCTATGATGCCATTTTCAACATGATTTTTGATGAAGTGATATCGAAGATCAATGTGCTTAGTTCGTGAGTGGTGGACAGGATTGCATGTTATCGCAATTGCACTCTTAGAATCACTGTAGACAGGAATATTATGTAAATCAAACCTGTAGTCCAAGAGTTGAGTGCGCATCCACAGAATTTGTGAACAGCAACTGGCAGCTGCGACGTATTCTGCTTCAGCTGTTGACGTAGAGACACAATTCTGTTTCTTGGAGGACCAGCAGATTAATTTGTCACCAAGCAGTTGTGCGCCACCTGACGTACTTTTTCTATCCATGCGACACCCTGCAAAATCTGAGTCAGTATATCCAATTAATTGAAAACTGGAATTTTTGGGATACCATAGACCAAGATTTGGAGTTCCTTTCAGATAGCGGAGTATTCTCTTGACAGCGGTTAGGTGTGATTCTTTGGGGTTTGCCTGAAAACGTGCACAGAGACAGGTTGCAAAGACAATATCAGGTCTACTCGATGTTAGATAGAGTAGTGAGCCGATGATTCCTCTGTAGTGTGTTTCGTCAATAGGCTTGCCAGAGAGATCTGCATCAAGTTTGCATGCTGTGGACATAGGAGTCGCTATGGGAGTGCAGTTTTCCATCTTGTATTTCTTCAAGAGATCACTTATATACTTAGATTGACTGATAAAAATACCGTCTGAAAGCTGTTTAATTTGCAGACCTAGGAAGAAGTTCATTTCGCCCATCATACTCATCTCGAACTTAGTGGTCATTAATTGACTGAATTCCTCGCATAATTTTACGTTCGTGGAACCAAAGATGATATCATCAACGTAAATTTGAACTAGTAAGATATCGGAATTCTGCCTTTTCACGAAGAGTGTAGTATCGATTTGACCTTTTGTGAACCCGGATCCGATCAAAAAGGTGGAGAGAACGTCATACCAGGCTCTTGGTGCTTGTTTAAGTCCATAAAGGGCTTTATCAAGACGATACACATAGTCAGGCTTGGCTGAGTCGACAAATCCTTCAGGTTGTCCAACATAGACTTCTTCTTTCAGTACTCCATTTAGGAAGGCTGTCTTGACGTCCATCTGGTAGACAGTAAAGTCCTTATGAGCAGCATAGGCAAGGAATAAACGAATGGCTTCTATACGAGCGACTGGTGCAAAGGTTTCATCGTAGGCAATGCCTTCTTGCTGATTGTACCCTTTTGCTACCAGTCTCGCTTTATTGCGGATGACTTTGCCGTTCTCGTCTCTTTTGTTTTTGAAGACCCACTTTGTTCCTACGATCGTTTTTCCTTTGGGTCTAGGAACTAAGGTCCAAACGCATAGGCGGTCAAACTGATTGAGCTCGTCTTGCATAGCAATGATCCAGTCTGGGTCCGATAGTGCTTCTGACACTTTTCGTGGTTCGAGTTGACTCATAAAGCACGAGAGATGTTCGTGGAAAAATGAGATGTAATCATCCGATATTGCGCTTTTCTTCTCACGAGTTGACCTTCGTAGAAATGGTTGATCCATGTGAGAATCATGAGTATTATCAGGAATTGTCGCGGCTTCATCATCCGAAGGTTGATCGTGTTGAGAGGGTATGATGTCAACGTTTGTTTCAGTATGAGGTGATATGGCATTTGGAGTGAGATCATGACTTGAGTGAGAATTTTCGTCCTCAGTGTCTGTGGCGTTTGGAAGCGTGAGTTCTGTGTCTGAGGAAGAATTGTCTTGAATATCTGTTGTTGCTTGGGTTTCACCTTGTGGAGTTTCTGTCGTCGGAGAAGACACCGGGTGGGAAGTTAGCTGAAAATCTTCAAGCAAAAAATCTAGAGATGCCATATTTGGACTTGGAGAGGCTAAATCTTGTTGAGAGTTCCCTGATGCAGTAGAAGAGGCTTCTGATGTTGTTGGGAATGTTTCGTCAAATGTGACGTTGGCACTTTCCCGTACAATTTTAGCGTCTTTGAGGAATACTCTAAATGCTTTAGACGTCGAGGAATACCCAATGAACGTGCCTTCGAGAGCTTTAGGATCGAATTTGCCTCTGTTGCTTCGGTCATCTGCAATGAAACATTTGCAACCAAACACTCGAAGAAAAGAAATGTTAGGAGCACGATTATTAATGATCTGATAGGGGGTCTTCTCAAATCTTTTGTGGATTGAGGTGCGGTTCTGAGTGAAGCAGGCAGTACTTAGTGCTTCAGCCCAGAAGGAGTGTGGAAGATTTGATTGAATTATCATCGTGCGTGCAGCTTCAACAAGTGTTCGATTTTTCCGCTCGACGACTCCATTTTGTTGTGGAGTTCCTGCAGCTGAAAATTGTTGTGAAATGCCCTGAGATGCATAGAAATTTCTCAAACGGTCGTTTTTGAACTCCGTACCATTATCTGATCGTATGGTGCCAATTCGAGCTTGTAGCAGATTCTGTATGGTTGCAACGAAGGTTTCAATTATGGAGGCAGTTTCATCTTTGCTGCGTAGAAACTTCGTCCAAGTATACCTCGAAAAATCGTCGATAAGAACCAGAACATATTTGCGACCATTGAGACTTTCTATTCTCATTGGACCGCACAAATCCACGTGAAGTAGTTCTAAAGGTCGAGAAGAGCATGCGATGTGTTTGGATTTGTGGGACGCTCTTTTCGTTTTTCCTAGTTCGCAAGCACTACAAAGATGTTCCTTTTGATATGAAAGATTTGGTAGGCCTGTAACTAGTTGCTTAGTGGATAATTTATTAATGTCTTTAAAATTTAAGTGCGATAGGCGACTGTGCCATAAAAAGTTTTGATGATGTGAAGCTTTAGAAAGTAGGCAGATATTCGATGATGGGGTGGTCGTTTTAAGGTCTATCGTATAGAGATTCGTTTTTAGAATACCATGGAGCAGATCATTACCGTGACCGTCATTGATGCTGCATTTTCTTGCTTTGAAATTTATTTCGAGCCCTTTGTCGCACAATTGACCAATGCTGAAGAGGTTGTGGCCTAGTCCCTTGACGTATGAGACGTCTTGGATGGTTAGATTCCCGTGATTTAGATCTCCTCGTCCTAATATTGGGGATGACTCGTTATTTCCAAAGCGTACCTTTCCGCCGTACTTTTCAGTGTAGTTGCTCAACAGTTCTTTGTTCCCAGTCATGTGTGTGGAGCAACCTGAATCGAGATACCACACATGATGGACCTGCAAGAGAAAAGATGTTAGAAACGTTTCGGTACCCATTTGAGAATGGGCACTGTCCATTTCTTAGTAGATGACTTAGGCAAACTAGTGACATGATTAGTATTCGAAATAATAGTTGTGGTGCAGCTCTTAATATCAGGCTTGGGAATCCATCGTTGTGATCCGTTCTTTGGGTGTTGTGGAGATGTAGGGTAATGCTTATGTTTGGGCACCCAAATCTGTATAAATTTAGGTTTATGCGACGATGTTTTTTTGTTAAAAGATCGATTGAATATAGGAGTGCGTGAGACGTGCCCTGCAGGAGAAACAGACGATCGAGTAGGAAAATAATGTAGGTTATATGCAATAGATTTATCAACGCGAGAAACATCAGATGTCTTAGAGTTCTTTAAAGGAATAAAAGCAGAGTCATCATAAGCGTAGGTAGTAGAATAGGAAGTCTTGAAGTGAGTTTGATCAGGTTTCGGTTTCTGGACCCAGGCCAACGTCTTCTTCTTCTTAGTTATTCTCTTGCCTGTAGTCAAATTTGGCATGGCATTAGGAGTTAGGTCACAAGAGGAAAAAGAATGAACGTCAGATGAATAATCGTTGAGGTTTCTAAGAAGTGAAATTTCATTAAGTAGTTTCTCTTTTTCAAATTTGAAGATTTCGATTTGATTTTGATGTTCCTTGGCTTGTGACGTGTTGATGTCTTGCAGGCGTGATAGTTCAGTTAGAAAGTCTGTCTTGTCTTTGGTTTGTTTCCTCTCCATTTGGGTTTGCGAGCTTGACTTGGTAAAGAAGCGTGAGTCGTTCTTGTTTGAGGTTGCGGTTGCTAAACGAAAACGGGAATTTAAGGCAAGTGCATCATCGTAGTAATAGTAATGATTTGAAGGGGACGCGAAGTTTTCAAATAGCAGCTCATGTCTTTTGACTTTTTCTTTCCCTTTAATCTCCTTGTGAGATGATGCATCCATCTTAGGTATAGCTAGGTGACATTGTGTGGAGAGACCTATGGGGTTGTTGATTTGCTTTTGGAGTGAAGAGATGATTGTCAGGAGTACGTCTTTTTCCACTTGAGAGACAATCTTTTCGAGTTCAAAAGTCGAGTGACAATCACTAATTTCTTTCATTTCTTTGATAAATGGAGGAATATACGGACGAGATGTACGCGGTCTTTGGACGTCTACGTTCTGAGGAGGGTGGATATAGGGGCAAGTAGTCATCCGACGGACAAGGTTCCTCAGTTCTTGAGCTTTTATTTAGTTCGTCGTAGTCGATGGGTATTTCAGCCCAGTCTTCCTTATTTCTCTTTTTCTGTTCTAAGTGGTCAATAATAGGTGACCTAGTGAAGGGCATTAGACTAGGTATTTGTAAGCCTAGGAAACTAATATCGTAAAGAGGTAGAGGCTTCTTAACGACTGGGTCTGGAACATAACCTATACCGTTACGGGGATCATAAAATCTAGTATCTCTAGCAGTATTTAAGAGCATATTTTTATCGGTTAGTACTCTTTTTGCTAGAAGATCCTCAAGGTTTTTAATTTTCGAATATAGACGATTTCGTTCCTTAGACAAAAATTCATATTGTTGGGTTATTGTGTTTCGCTCTTCCTCACTCTTCTTGAAGTCGTTTTCCTTTTTGGAGAGTTTTTCTTCTAAATCTCTTAACCTAGTCTCATGTCTGAGGGATGTATCCCGAGCTTGTTCTAGAAACGAGGTTAACCTAGCCTTTTCTACTAGTTCGGTTCGCAAGACTTTTTCATTGTTTACTAACCTAGATTCTAGTTTTCTTAATGATTGGTTTTCACTAGACATGGATGTTAGTCTATCCTGAAGAAGACATAATTGTTCATGTAGATTGGAGTAAGATTTGTGTACCTCAGTTTCTGAAGATGAGTCGGTCGAGGGAGTGGCTACGGTGTTGTGTGCCTCATCTTCAGTGTCAGTTTCAACGTTTGCCATGAGTGCCAGGTTTTCGTCCTCACTCTCAGAGGTATCCTCAAGCCATGATTCTTGTTCTGCCATGAGTGCAACACCAGACTGTTTTTGTTGGAGAAGCTGTGCCTTTTTGGTGTAGTAGTCGACATTCTTTGTCTTAGGCAGGAAGCAGTCTCGAGCAAAGTGTCCTGGTTTGCCGCAGTTGAAGCACTTCTAATCTTTTATGGAGGTCTTAGGCTCACCATCTTCAGTCTTTCGGTCCCGCTTCTTTGAGGAACTAGTCCTGAGTAGATTCGATGATCTGTTCTGTGTGTAAGAGTTGAAGCGTTTGGTGATCAAAGCCATCTGTTTGGTAATCTCTGCCTGCTCAGGATCCATATCTGCATTTGTGTTGTCATTGTCTTCTTCAGATGAACTAGGATTCTGCACAGGCTTTGGATTCTTCCTTGATTTTCGATGGCTGATCAGTGCAAGTGTCTCCATGGCTGCCTTTTCTTTTGATGCTTTCTGAGTCTCATTTATGTCTTCAACATGCTGGGCGAGGATGTCGAAGAGACAGTGAATGTCCATCTCTTCCAGATCCTTGTTCTGACGGATGTTGCTTGCTATTTTCCTCCATTTTGGCTGTAGTGCTGAGAGAATGCGTATGTTGATCTCCTCACCAGTTCTGGATTATCTTTCTCATCTCATTCACTAAGGTCAGGAATCGTTGATAGGTCTCATATAGTTCTTCTCCATCTTTGGCTTTGAATGAATCATAAGCCGTAAGGATGTTGGATTTCTTAGCCTTGTACCCAGATTCAGTTCGTTGCATCATTTACTAATCTCATCCCACATTTCCTTGGCAGTTTGCAGGCTATTTACCTGCATGAAAATGTCATTAGGGATGCTTTGACAAAGATAAGTTCTGGCTTGACGATCTGCCCGAGCTCTGAGTTTTTCAGCTTCAGTGTAGGCAGAACGTGCTTTGGGTTCCCTGGTGGCTGGAACGGCCGGTTCATTGTTCGGATTTCCTGGAATAGTAACCCAGAATTGAGCTGGGCCTTCAGTGAGGGATTCGTAAATTAGGTCTCCGTTCTCCTTGCTGTCGATGAAGTTCATGAACCTGAGTGTCCATGCTGTGTACTCGTCCCTCTTGAGGATGGGTGGTCTCGCGTCGTTTCCAAGTGAGTAGAGGTCCATTGCTTATAGTAGGTTGGATGTGGATCTTTATCGTGTTGATCAACTAAAATCTTAACTCAAGGAAGACAAGTAGAGTTAGAGAAATATAGGAAATAATATAAGCACAAAATTGATTGGAAAGTAAAGTAAAATCGGAAATATTTTTTTTATTATTATTTTTTTATATTTTTTTTATTTTAGATGTCGAAAGAATGCAATAAGAATGTCGAGGCTTGAATGGATTTGGGATTTCGAACGAACAAAATATCGAGATATATGTCGAATGGAATAGGGTTCAAGATGTCGAGTTCCTTATTAAATGTCGAGACGGATGTCGAACTGGGTAGGAAGTCGAGATATAGACCACTGTTGAGAGCTAATGAAAGATGTCGAGGTCTTCAAATGTCGAAGTCCTCAAATGTCGAGAAGAGTAGAATGTCGAATTAGATGTCGAGTAGGGTAGAATGTCGAAATAAAAATGTCGAGTACTTTTAATGACTTCGAATGTCGTATACGATATAACCACACGAGATCTTCAAATGTCGAGATGTAACAAAATATTGAGCCAGATTAGCCTAAATGTCGAATTAGGAAAAAAAGTCGACCCAAAATGTCGAGGAATATTGCGAGAGAGATGTCGAGAGCTTCAAATGTCGTGCTGAGCAAAAAGTCGAGAAAGATGTCGACAACTTGAAAAAAAAAATCTCGAGATGTTAGAGGGAATCTGTTCACGTCGCCGTCACGATTTGTTCTTCGGCTGAAACTAAGAATTCGATCAATAGAATAAGCCACGAATAATCTGAGAAATTGAATAAGGATCGATTGTTAGAATTTCGAGAATAAAATAGGGACAACGAATAATTAGCAAAAATCTCGATGAACTCCGACGAGAAAAGATGGAACGAGCGAGCGATTTCAACGAGGCTTCAATGAGTTTTGTTCCACGAATTCGGCTCTGATACCACTTGTTAGGCCGATTTGATCCAACCTTGTACTGATTCAAAGGATTAATATTACCTGATACGATGAATTACGGAAACAATAAAGGAGTAATACCGATAGACGAATTGTAGAGTTGGAACGAGAGCGCGCGAGTTCTTCAGAAAAGTCGTCAACTCTATTAATGAATCAGCAACCCTAAACGATGTATCGTTTAGGGTATTTATACATAAGCCCTAATGGGCTAATTGGGCCCAAATAACTAATATACCCACAAGTCGGATATATTTACAATTAAGTCCTAGGGCGTAATTAAATTACAGAACATAGACTAATAATTAAATGAACACAATTAAATAATATCTAACAATTAGCATGAATGATACCAAAGGTTTACATTTAACTATGCTTTTCTTTCAAACATACAGATCATTTAACGACAAGCCTGTAAGTGAAACAGCTGTTGGGCCTGTGGTTAAAGAACTCTTCGAAAAAGAGCAAGACGATCTTCTCATAGACTTGATAGACATACCGAAGAAGGCCTGCGACCGTCGGGTATGCAAAAAATCTGTTAAGTCATTCGCCGTCGAAATACTCATTTTCAATATTATGGATTGTATTCGCAGATCAACGAGTTTGTAAAGCGTGCTAGAGCAGCCAAGATCCATGCCTACATAATCGGCCAACTCAAGAAGGAGATGCCATCTTTGATGGGCAAAGCCAAAACTCAACGCCGACTCATCGAAAAACGAGACAATGCGAGTAACTTGCTGAATATCCTCTTAATTCTATAAACAGGTTCAGAAAGAATTTCACCTGCCCGCCCGAGATTTTCCAGATGTTGAACAGTTTACGGAAGTTTTGGGCCGTTATAACTGTTGGATAATCTCAATCTAAGCCCATAAGGAAAAATAAGGAAAATAAAATAAAAAAATAGAAAGTCAGACGAAATCTTCAAGAATCAAGAAGCAGCCTACAAAAATCATTGAACAAGGAAAAATATGAAGAAGACGAAAAAAGATAAGATCACGCATGATAATGGTTTGATGACCTGAAACCAAGAAACACGTGAAGCTCCAAGTGGTTTATGATCTGTAGTTCTTTTGTGGGTCTATAAATATGTAGTAGGAGTGTGTCGATACATGTGTGGGAGATAGAAAAGAAAATATATGTTTCTAAGGAATACCACCCTCTGTTCTTGTTAGCGTGTGAGTGTGTGAGTAGAAAAAGAAAAAGTATTGTGCTATGTGAGTGGAGAGAGCATTAAGGAAAAATAGTACGTTAGGATCAGAGAGATATCAATAGTGGTGTAAGTGTGCATGTAATATAAACAAGGTTTTTTTTTTCTCCAATCTTGTGTTCTTTTCTCCTCAAATATTAAAAATAAAACAACAATAACATCGACGAATTTGACAAAGTGAAGCCGAAGCTTATTCAGACCGTTGACGACATGCTTGCCTATGAAATCCCTGAGCTCTTGAAGAATTTCAGGAATATATATGACTGACTAAACTATAATTTCAAGAACAAGAGCGAGAGGCTCATATTTTGTATTTTCTGTTGAATAATCTCAACGTGTCCCTGTTAGAAATCGTGAATTTGAAGTTCAGATTAAACAATTTTGGTGATTGGACTAAAACTGAACTAAGTATACCAGTTAGACATAAGTGAGACCGGATACTAGGCAACAGTTCAAACGTGCAACTAAAAACCGGATGAAGATCTCAATCTGAAGACCAGTGATGACCGGAAACCAGATACCGGATGAGCCACGTGGTCAAGGTTGACTTAATGTGCAAACAAAAACCGGATGACGTTGAAGAACGGAAATCCTATATCGGATGTGCCATGTAGTCAAAGACTCAATTTACTCAAGGCGCGGCAAGTTGAAGACCTCTGACATACATTTAGTGAAAGGCTGGAATGGAGCACAAGTAGAAGTCAAGACAAGCTCAAAGAGGAATAAAGGAAATGGCACAAGCTGAACTGCAACAAAGACCGGACAATACCTATTTCAGGTAAAGAGCATTTAATACACTGTCCGGTACAAGGAGCTATTTCACAACGGCTCCATACATCAAGGCCAACTATAAAATGGAGAGAGGCATGATGAAGACAAACACTTCACAAAATTTTCAAAGAAAAGACGAGTGCGAAAACTGTCAAGCTCAAACGATTAAGCGAGTTATCTTAGGTGTTGTCCTCACTGTACGTTAGACCAGGCTTGGTTAGTAAGTGAGTTGTTACCAAGGGACTTTAACAAGCTCTTGAAGTAGGTGAATTGTTCATACACAACTGCCTAGATGATTCATTAGATCGAGCTGTGTTCAGCTGAGTAGGTTGTACTGTGTTGTATAACTGAAGATCTAGTGAACCTTCCTCTTGAGGAAGAAGGGGAGACGTAGGAGATTTAACTCCGAACTTCCAGAAACAAACTGCTGTTCCTTCACACTCACAAACACACCAATCGCATATTTCAATCGGTATTGGTTCAAAACCTACAGGTCCATTTCCGCACAAGTCACAGCAAGAAAATATCAAGTACCGGTATCTACCCTAATCGGTTGAGTACCGAAAAATAGACAAGTGTTTATTCACCCTCTCTAAACACATAACCGATCCTAACAATCCCTTCAATAATTGCATAAGAAAACAAAAAGAAGGGAAGTCTACTGCGCCGAATATTTTGTACGCTAATGAAGATCCGATCAAAGAAAATAATTAAAGCCACTTGGACTTTTATTTGCTTGTCTTGTAGTGATTGTTTAGCATTATAAATAGCATATGCGTGCTTGTAATATAAAGAGACAGAAAAAGGAGCAAAAATATTAGGATATCACGTGTCTTTAGTTTTCCTTTCATTGAGCAAAAGAAAAAAAAGCTGAGTGAAGTTAAAGTGTGCGGCGTGCATGTATTGCTGAGAAAGAAAAAAAAGCCGTGTTCCTCTAAAAAAAAACTCGGTACACTCTCACGACCAAAACACTTGCCAACCTAAATATTCTAAGTACCCATTCTCTATCTTTCACACCATATATAAACAACAAATTGGTATCAGAGCTATGTCATTCGGAATCATGCCGGTCCCGCGCCTCACAAAACTCAAATATGATAGTTGGGTTATCCGAATGAAGGTACTGCTCGGGTCGCAAGGCGTATGGAATATCGTAGAGAAATGATACACCGAACCGAAAAAACGGAGGACGCGGCTCAACTTAAGGCGTTGGATGAGTCTCGCAAACTAGACCAGACTGCGCTCAACTTCATCCATCAAGCGTTAGACGATCCCGGCCTCAAAAAGATAGCAGATGTGAAAAATTCGAAGGAAGCATGGGAAAAACTGGAGACAGCGTACAAAGGCGCCGACCGAGTAAAACAAGTAAGGCTGCAAACTCTTCGTAGCGAATTCGAAATGACGAGAATGAAGAACGGCGAAGGCGTGTCCGATTATATAACGAGAGTACAAACTATCTCGAACCAGTTAAAGAGAAACGGTGAGGCCCTAACGAAAGCCCGGGTCGTCGAACAAATTCTCCGCTCCCTGACGGACTAGTACGAGAACGTGGTATGTGCAATTGAAGAATCCAAAAATCTCGAAAAAATGACGGTCGATGAACTCTCCGGTTCGCTCAACGCACACGAGCAACGGAAGAAAAAGAAGAAGCATGAATCGCTGGACGAGGCTCTACAGACAAAATTATCACTTAAAGAGGGCAAGGCGATATATACGCATCACCGCCTAGGACGAGGATGAGGTCAACGAGGACGACGTTTCGGCAAAAATTCAGGCCAAGGACGAGGATACAATCCGGAACAACGACAAATGAGCAATCAAAATTGGAGAGGACGAGGTGGTCGCTCGAATCGACCGAGCGTTGAATGCTACAACTGCGGAAAGTTCGGACATTTCGCAAAAGACTGTAGGTCCGAAAAGAAGGTGGAAAATGCGAATCTAATCACACAAGAAGAGCCAAAAGACGAAGGTGTTCTCTTGATGGCGCTCGAGGATACAAGTCCAAGCAACGATATAGTGTGGTATCTTGACACCGGTGCCAGCAATCATATGAGCGGGCATAAACATCTCTTCACGGATCTGAAGAAGATCGATGACGGCCACGTGTCTTTTGGAGACGCATCGAAGATAGAAGTCAAAGGCCGAGGGAAAATTTGTTTCTCTCAAAATGATGGCAAACAGGGATCGGTCGAGGACGTTTATTTCGTACCCGACTTGAAGACGAACATCTTAAGCATGGGGCAGTTGCTTGAAAAAGGATGTTCAGCGTTCATGAAGGACCGCTCATTACAACTAAGAAACAAAGACGGAAGAATGATCGCACGGGTCGAGATGGAAAGGAACCGAATGTTCAGACTCAACCTGAAGGCGATTCAAGAAAAATGTTTGCAAGTTGACGTGGAGGACAAAGACCATTTGTGGCATATGCGGTTTGGTCATTTGCACTACGGTGGCCTAAAGGAGCTCTCCAAAAGAGGCATGGTCCACGGAATGCCGGTGATAGAAGGCTGAAAAAAGCTTTGCGAAAGCTGCGTAATAGGAAAACATACGAGGACGACGTTCCTGAAGCAGGCAGAATATCGAGCGCGCAAACCGCTTGAGCTCAAACATACAGACATATGCGGGCCGATCACACCAGAATCATTCGGTGGAAGGAGATACGTTATCACTTTCATCGATGACTACTCAAGAAAGACGTTGGTGTATTTTCTAAAGGAAAAATCAGAAACGCTGGAGACATTTAAAAAATTCAAAACTCTGGTCGAGAAGGCGACGGATTCAAACATCAAGGCGTTCCGCTCAGACAGATGTGGAAAATATATTTCAGGCGCTTTCATAACTTTTTGCGAAGAGCAAAAGAGGTTCCTCACCGCACCTTATTCACCACAACAGAATGTCGTAGCTGGAAAGGAAGAATCGAAGCATTCTCGACATGGTTCGATCAATGTTAAAAAGCAAGGACATGCCAAAGGAGTTCTGGACGCGGTCGATGTGCTGTATATATTCAAAACCGATGTCCACATCACAACCTCGAGAATCGAACACCACAGGAAGCATGGACTGGCCGAAAACCGACGGTAGCGCACTTCAAAATATTTGGAAGCATGGCGTATGCACATGTGCCGTATCAGAAGAGGACCAAGCTTGATGAAGAGGTATTGGACTTCATAGCTTAGCAGTCACTTTTGGGTTGAAGAGCTGTGCTCTGTTGGATGATTATGACTTCGGAAAGAGTATTCACTGTGATGCTCTGAAGTTCGGATTGAGCTCCAATGGCTTCGTATCTTCATCTTTAATTGGGTTTTATGCTGAGTTTGATCGAATTTCAGAGGGTCGTAAAGTGTTCGATGAAACGACTGAAAGAGATGTGGTGGCATATACTTCTCTAATAACTGGATACGCACAAGCTGGAGGAGATCACCACGCCAAGGAAGGTTTTAGATTAGCAATCGATATGCAGATTCACGGTTTCGAGCCTAATAGGGTCACGCTCGTGAGCCTACTACAGTGTGCCTCGCAATTCGAAGGGCTGAAAGAGGGGAAATCAACTCAAAGTTATGCTGTAAGAAGAGGAATCGGTTTCGAAGACGAGGTTTTCGAGACAGCTCTGATGTATATGCATATAAAGTGCGGCGACCTAAAGAGGGGTTCGATTCTTTTCGAAGAGATGAACAAGAAAAGCACCGCTGCTTGGAATTGCCTATCTCCGCCATGGACAGTCTTGGGAAGCTCTGAGCCATCTTCACCGTATGGTTCGTGAGAAGTACGAGGTTGATTTGATTGCGTTGGCTAACGGACTATTGAGCTGTGCAGATTTAGGCTATTTGCTTATTGGAAAGTCTATTCACTGTCAAATACTACGTCGAGGAGGCAAAATCGATCTCATTTGTACCACAGCCTTGGTTAACATGTACTCGAAATGCAAGCTTCTATCTTGGGCTGTGATTATCTTCTTCAGAACAGCGAATAAGGATAGTGCATTGTTCGACGCTATGATTTCTGGGTATCTCTGCAATGGGCATCTGTCTGAAGCCATGGAAGCGTTTCTCGAAATGATTATTAGGCGGGTAAAACCCTATGCAAGCACCATTATTCGCTTGGTGGCCAAATGTTCAGATTCGAACGACGTAAGATCAAGCAAAAGCATGCACGGATACATTCTGAGGCATGGTTTTCAAGAAAACACAGATATATCCAATCAGTTGATAGATATGTACGCAAACTGTGGGATGATCAAAAGGGCTAAGCATGTCTTCAATGGCGTAAAACGCAAAGATAAGGTTTCTTGGACATCGTTGATGACTGGGCTCGTCAACAATGAGCTCAACGACGAAGCAATAAGTCTTTTTCGACAGATGAAACTAAGAAACGTAAGCCTCGATTTAGTTACCTTCACTTGTCTACTTCAGGCGTTGAACAAACTTGGATCACTGAACCTCATCAGAGAAGAACACGACCATCTCTATCGGATATCCCTCGTCGAAAAGGACGTCACTTTATCGAATTCCCTTATTACAGCCTACAGCAGACATGGGAAGCTCAAAGCTGCTGGGATTCTGTTCGAGCGAATGACTCAAAGGCATATATCAACGTTCAATACAATGATAGCTTCTTATGGCATGCATGGAAACTGCGTTAAGGCCCTCGAACTATTTCACCAAATAGAAAGAGAAAGATTCAATCTTTTTCCCGATGGAGTCACGTTCAAAGCTATACTATCTTCTTGCAGCCACGGTGGATTCGTAAAAGAAGGGATCATTATCTTCAAATCCATGGAAGAAAAATATGGGATTTCTCCTTCGAAGGAGCATTGCGGATGCTTGGTGGATTTGCTGGGCAGGGCTGAACACATTGAAGAAGCTAACGAATTATTACAGCGTTTGCCGTTATTACAGAATGGTTCAGTTCTTAGCGCTCTTTTAGCTGTGCTTGTAGGGTTCATGGGAGTTACATTTTGGGCGAAAGCGTGGCGAAGAGGTTGTTAGAGATCGATCCGTGTAATAAAAGCGCTCATTTCTCGGTGTCTAATCTCTTCGCCCGAGAAGAAAAGTGGGACGAAGTTGCTGTCGTGGGAGCTGTTGCCAAAGGGAAAGGCATGAAGAGGACTTCAGGGTATAGCCTTATTGAAGTCAACTAATTAACCGAAAAGACCTTTTTTTTTTGTAAATAGAAATTATTGCCATAGCAATTTCTGTTGAATAAGCTCAAAGCAAAAGAAAAAATAAAAATAAAAATAAACAAAGAGCCGTGGAGATCTTTGAAGATTTTAGCAGCCAAGAAATCTGAACAAAGAAGATGAAAGTCTACTGCGTTGAATACTTTGCACGCCAATGAAGAAAACACTGATAATGAAGATCCGATCAAAGAAAATAATTAAAGCAACTTGGATTTTTTTGCTTGTCTTCTAGTGAGTGTTTAGCATTATAAATAGCTCTTACGTGCATTGTATGTTCAAGCAAAAAATATAGAAAGAAAGCAGTGCTCGTTCCTATAAAAAGATTCTCTAAGCCATACACAAACATACAAAGTTCATAATATTTTTTTTTGGCATTCTCCAAGCACCCACGCGCACATCACGAATTAATAAATAACAAATTGGTATCAGAGCCATGTCGTTTGGCAATATGCCCGTTCCACGCCTAAAGTCCAATTATGATAATTGGAGTATTCGGATGAAAGCATTGCTCGGCTCGATGGAACATCGTTCAAGATGGGTACACCGAACCCGATAAAAAAGGACGAGTACACGCCGGCCCAGCTGAAGCCGTTGGAAGATTCTCGACAATTAAATAGCGCTGCGCTCAGCATCATATACTGTTGGTCCCTATTCGATCCAACAATACTAATCTAGGACGATTTACCACGCTAATGATGAAAGATTTGAAGCTTAGACGTGGGGTGTGTTTGTGAACGAAGGTGAAAGCTGACAAAATAATTTTCTTACTATTCAACACACACGCACTCACACATACTACACCAAAAACACACACCCTAATGAATTAGGGTTTGGGGGTATATATACCACATTAGTTGGTATATTATACCCCTAGTAACTAAGAACTAGAATATTACAAACTAGCCCAAAGTTAATTAAATACAAACCAACTAAGATAAACACATTGAAATTGAACACTATAAAATATTCCTAACAATCTCCCCCTTAGTGTTCAATCTTCAATTCAGCACAAGTTATCTTTGTTGGGCACATGGAGAATCTCTCGAGTCCTAGCAATCTCCCCCTTGCTCCCCCTGCAAAGGCTATCTCCTCTTCTTGTGGAGGATTTGAATGCACTTTCAGCTAGAACTCTCTTGTCTTGACGCTATACGTTGTAGATCGGACGTATGCTGTGATCCACGCCCCGATATTCGTTTCTTGATGATGTCGCAGATCTTTGAAATTCTGTTTGCATCTTGTCCGTGTCTTTTTCCGTATTTTGAAGTCGTCAAGTCTTCTCTAGTCTTCTTCTACTTAGTGCCAGATTCGTCTTCGTCGAAGGAAGTTGTCTGGTTCGGCCTCGAGGAAGCTTGTCTGGCTCCAGAAGAAGATATGCGTGGGGTGTCTTTTAACATGTGCCAAAGCTCCTTTCGAATGTGACAATGTAGGTTCCAGTGGAGTTCGGCTTCATCGTGGAAAGCGCGGCGGAATATTGATGGTGAGCGTGGGATGTGTTATAAAATGTGCCAAGGCTCCTTCTAAATTGACGTTTGAGTGCAGGAGAGCCCGGCTTCATAGTGGTAGGCGCGGCGGAAATGGTGGGTGGTCCGACCTGTTTGTTTATACGTATCCCCTTCTCCCCCTCATGGCGATTCGTGTTAACGAGATCGGCATGTTTGTATATGAGCCGAAGAAAGATACAAACAACAGGTCGGTTCGGGCAATTACCAAACGGAGCCACTAAGGCAATCCGTCGACACGAGTTCAGAGTTAAACTCTGAGACGCGGCCTGTGAGGACAGGGCTTGATAAACCGGGGCCACTTAGACATCCCGTTAACATCGATCTTCGAGCTTAGCTCATAGATGATGGCCTGAAGCCGTTGTTGTTTTGATGTTGCAACGGTAGGACTTCCTTCCGATCATTGAAGCATGCCTTAGAATGACATGTCTACGGAAGTTCAGATCTGGTCACAAAGTCCAGATGAGAAAAGGTGTATGTGTCCTAAAAAAAATATAAAACTTTTAGGAAGTGAGGACACCTAGACTCGATGTGTTCAAAAAAGGTTTAGTGGTGTGGGGCTAACTACCACTAAATTCAATATCTTCCGCTTCCAAGTGAAGCGGTGATAGATTACGCGGCTCCCCGTGATTTTATGAAACATCGGTCTATTGGGAGATCGATGAGTGGGTAAGGCTCGGTTGTGCATGCGCCATTGGACCAAATGAGGCGACTTCTACCCAGGAGCTGATAGAAATCAACTCCTGCACCTATATGGGATGGTCCGAGTAATTTGTGAGCTCAGGGAATTTTGTATCTTCCGCTCTTTGGTCTTATCAAGAAATGCCAAATAGGGATGTGGCTTATGGACTTGAATTCTTCACTAAAACTCGGCTATGTTCCGGGGTTAGGTTCAGTTTGGTCTGACTGAACCATGGGAACCTAGAATCCATGCGTCCGTCAATTTTGGTGAGTGCTGCTATCAGCAAGTCGGAGCAGGGCGGTTGAGATCATCTTCGTGTTTGTGTATGGATGTCACCCTTTTGTAATTCTCGAACTCTTGAGGGTCGGGTTTTCAAGTGAAGTCCATCATGAGAGGTGGAAGAGTCTGAGAGGGTTTTTTTTTTTTTTTTTTTGCTTTTCTTTCCCCCCCCCTTTTTTTTATATATATATTATCGTAATAGTAGTAGATAAGTAGTATCGTAATAGTGATAGATATAGGTATATATATAGGTATATGTATATGGGTTACAGTAAGTCTCTCCCCCTCAAATCGTGCACCTAAGATGTACTCCCCCTAAAAATGTACTATTCCCTCATAAATATGGAGTGATACTCCCCCTCAATGCATGCACGTTTAAAGTTATAAGTTCTCTCCCAATAAAATAAGCGTGAACGTATTTATCTATTTTCATATCAGATGCAAAAAAAAAGAATTATTTTTCTTTAAAAATTGCATATTAGAATGTACGTTTTTCAATTTTTTATCTCTCGCAATAAATAGGTATTTTTGACAATTCAGCTCAAATGCATACGTGAATGTTTAAGCTCAAAGTTCCTTAAGATATATGCATAGTTAAAATGTACCAATTTAAAGACATAGGCATTTATCAATTCAGCTTATATGCATACGTAAACGTTAAGCTTGAAAATTCTATAAGTTGTATGCATAATGAAATATACCTATAATAGGGTATTCATGCATTTCAGCTCATGTTTACATGCAAAAATTTGAAATTCAAAGTCTTTTTGAAGCATGCGTAACTATAGTGTACCCTCGTTTGGTTGCTCGCACCGCTAACCAGCCGTGTATGTGGAGCAACCCAAGGTACCATACACGCTGGGATGTTTGGCTGCCCTCGTCGCATACCAGTCATGAGTGTGGAGCAGCTCTCTTAGTACCTACCCATGCTGGGAATCTGCAAAAACTTTATTCGGACTTTGGTACCCATTTTTGGATGGGTCCTCCCTTGTTAGCAGAAAACAAGTTACGCACATTTGGTTCATGTATTGATCCTAAATCATCCTTTAAAGTCCCATTAAATTTGATTTGTGATTTAGGAATCCAGGTTTGGTGAACCTTAGAGGGAAATGACAATTCAGCGCCGGTGAATGTATGTCTAGGTTTAGAAGACCTAAAGATTTTCTCCCTAGCCAGTCGTATAAGATGCTTTCTGGAACGAATCTGGACTGGGTATTTCAAGTAGGAGTATGAGCTTATGGCGCTATATGCGTCATTGTATGATGAGTCGTATTGCCTACGAGAGTTCACATCATTCACTCTATAATGATGAATGTGCGGGATTTGAGAAGTTCGTTTGCTTAAGCTTGGAACTTCTTCTTTGCACACTTTCCTTTTGATAGGAATGGCAGAGGAAAAATCTTGAACATTTTCGACTTTAATTTTCGAAGATAATATTGATTTTCCTTTCTCTTTCCTAATCTTTATTTGTTCCTTAGCTATTTTTAGCGCTTTGCTTTTACTTAACGTTTCAGCTTCAGTCAATATTGACTTAGAATGATTAATAAAAGCTTTCTCAGTTTTAGGAACAATGATGCTTGTTTTAATTTTTGTTTTATTTACCTGTTTCGAGGAAGATGTATTACTTGGCAAATTATTGGAAACAGATAAAGACAGGGACTTTTTGAGATATAAAATCTCCTTTAAAAGTTTTTCCTTTTCAGCGCCAAAACCTATCCTTTCAGAGTCCAAAGTATCTTGTAAATCTTTCAATTTACAAAAAGTCTCTGGAGTATCACATATAGTAGGTTTTGATCATGTAAAATATTTTCCCCGTTAGGAAGTAAGTTAGAAGGAGAGTTTTGACTTGCTGGACCTATATTCGAAATAACATTCTCTAATTGTTTAATCTTAGAGTAAAGCATACGCTGTTCCTCTAAGACAGTCTCATATTTTGATGAGATTTCATTTCGCGCAGCTTCGCAAGAACGTAAATTTTTAGTCATCTCGCAGACCCTATTTTCACTATCTTCTAACTTAGTTTCTAAGCTAATTATATTTGACTTTGCGTTTGTCAAATCTTCATTAGCATAAGCTAGGCTTTCTTGTTGCTTAAGCAACACGGAGTAATTATTAGCAAGGCGTGCTTCTAATTCCTCAATCTTCCTAGCTTGAGCATCCATCTTAATTTAATTTTATATTTAATTTAAACAATAGAAATTGGCTTTTGAAATTTCAGTGACGAAAAGTTTGGTTTACTCGAGAAGTATCGTGAAGTATCGAAGAAAGTCGGCGTCGAAAATTTTTTGGCGTGTATCGAAAAATTTTGTGATGATTTCGAAAACTTCGAGAAAATGACCCAAACTTTTTCTATAATTTGCCAATGATGTCCTAAGTTAATTGTTGGATATAAATGATCGTTGACACGTTTTGTGGATTTGCTTAAATATGTATATATATATTTTGTTTTTTTTTTAAGATATATATATATATATATATATTTTTTTTGAGCAAGAACGTTTAAGTGTGATTTTGAAGAGTGAGTTTCGATCGATTTTAAATGAGTTTTGGGCGATACTCAGTTTTGCCGAGAAAAGATTTTAAAAATGTGAAAATTCAGTTTCGATCGAATTTGAATGAGTTTCGGGTGATTTTGGTCCAATTAGATTGAGTTTCAATCGATTGAAATTGGGCG
Source organism: Craterostigma plantagineum (assembly GCA_027422505.1). Lineage (NCBI taxonomy): Eukaryota > Viridiplantae > Streptophyta > Magnoliopsida > Lamiales > Linderniaceae > Craterostigma > Craterostigma plantagineum. The sequence goes on along the minus strand of JAPQWV010000003.1, from coordinate 23,073,198 downwards.
TGGCGAATTGGGATTGAGTATCGGGCGAAACTCAAAAAAAAATCGCCGAGTAATTAATTGATCGAAACGGGAATTTGGTACTGTGGACTTTCGGGCAAGACACTGTCTATCAATTGAGTGAAATTGATTGAGAATCGCCGAGATTTCAATCGGGTGAGACTTCTCACAGTAGTTTGGTAACGATCGAAAGAAAATTGAGACAACGAGTTTCGATCGATTAATTTGGAGAGTTTCGATCGAAGAATCTGTCCAGCTCGGCGAAAGTGTGAAATTGAATTTGCTACAGTGAAACTTTGCAGTCGGGCGTGCTACAGTGTTTAGGTCGTGCTACAGTAAAATTTGCGTGCAACAGTGAAATTTAAAGTTTCGACCGAAACTTGCTACAGTAACGCTACAGTGAATTTTAAAGTTTCGACCGAAACTTGCTACAGTATCTTTGCTACAGTAACTATGCTACAGTAACTTCGCCCGAAACTAGTTATTTGCTACAGTAAAATAATCTAATGTTTCGCCCGAAACTCAGTGATTGCTACAGTGATTTAATTGAATTCGCTACAGTGATTTGCTACAGTGAATCATCTACTTTCGCCCGAAACTCTGATTTGAGTGAAATTCGCTTTGCTACAGTGTTGCAACAGTGATTTGAAGTGTTTCGCCCGAAAGAATTGCTACAGTGTTGCTACTACTTTCGCCGAAAACTAATTATTTGCTACAGTGACTACTTGTTCCGCCCGAAACTCAGTTTGTAGATTTAAAATTAATTTTTTTTTTTTTTAAATCTCCTTTCGGGTGTTGACCAGTCAAAATTCGGGTTTGACCAGTCCAGTTTCGATCGAAACTGAATAAAAACGCCCGAAACTGAAAGAAGACGCCCGAAACTGAATAAAAATTCCCAGAATAAGGTACTGTAGCAATCTGGACTGAAAATGACGAAAAACAGACGCGATTTCTACCCAAAACTCACCCAAACCAACTGAAAAAAGTTGGGTAATCACTTCAAATCATACGAAAACAACCTAATTACCTCTTGAGCTTGCAAAATCAGTAAAATCAACTCAAAAACTCAAGAAATGGCAGAAATTCGAACCCAAAAAAAATACCCAAAAAATTCGAAAATTGTTCAAATCCGAACGTGTTTTGCTCTGATACCACTTGTTGGTCCCTATTCGATCCAACAATACTAATCTAGGACGATTTACCACGCTAATGATGAAAGATTTGAAGCTTAGACGTGGGGTGTGTTTGTGAACGAAGGTGAAAGCTGACAAAATAATTTTCTTACTATTCAACACACACGCACTCACACATACTACACCAAAAACACACACCCTAATGAATTAGGGTTTGGGGGTATATATACCACATTAGTTGGTATATTATACCCCTAGTAACTAAGAACTAGAATATTACAAACTAGCCCAAAGTTAATTAAATACAAACCAACTAAGATAAACACATTGAAATTGAACACTATAAAATATTCCTAACATATACAACGGCCTAGACGATGCCGACTTCGAAAAAATCAATGACGTAAAGAAAGCGAAGGAAGCATGGGAAAAACTGGAAATAGCGTACAAAGGCGCCGACCGAGTAAAACAAGTACGGCTGCAAACTCTTCGTGGTGAATTCGAAATGACGAGAATGAAGAACGGCGAAGGCGTGTCCGATTATATAACGAGAGTACAAACCATCTCAAACCAGTTGAAAAGAAATGGTGAGGCACTAGCAGAATCCCGAGTCGTCGAGAAAATTCTCCGCTCTCTGACGGACGAGTACGAAAACGTGGTATGTGCAATCGAGGAATCCAAAAATCTCGAAGAAATGACGGTCGATGAACTCTCCAGTTCGCTCGAAGCTCACGAGCAACGGAAGAAAAAGAAGAAGCAGGAATCGCTGGACGAGGCTCTACAGACGAAGTTATCGTTGAAAGATGACAAGGCGCTATATACGCATCACGGCCGAGGTCGAGGACGAGGTCAACGAGGACGAGGTTTCGGTCAAAATTCAGGCCGAGGGCGAGGATACAATCCGGAACAACGGCAAACGAGCAATCAAAATTGGAGAGGACGAGGTCGAGCTCAATGGCGAGGTGGTCGCTCGAATCGATCGAGCGTTGAGTGCTACAATTGCGGCAAGTTCAGGCACGGGGCACTTCGCAAAAGACTGTTGGGGCGACAAAAAGGTGGAAGAAAATGCGAACCTAGTCGCACAAGAGGATCCAAAAGACGAAGGCGTTCTCCTAATGGCGCTCGAGGATACGAGTCCAGGCAATGATATGGTGTGGTATCTTGACACTGGTGCCAGCAATCATATGAGCGGGCATAAACATCTTTTCACTGATCTGAAGAAGATCGATGACGGCCACGTGTCCTTTGGAGACGCGTCGAAGATAGAAGTCAAAGGCCGAGGGAAAATCTGTTTCTCTCAAAATGATGGCAAACAAGGATCGGTCGAGGACGTATATTTCGTACCCGACTTGAAGACGAACATCTTAAGCATGGGGCAGTTGCTCGAAAAAGGATGTTCAGTGTTCATGAAGGACCGCTCATTACAACTAAGAAACAAAGACGGAAGAATGATCGCGCGGGTCGCGATGGAAAGGAACCGAATGTTCAAACTCAACCTGAAGGCGATTCAAGAAAAATGTTTACGAGTTGACGTGGAGGACAAAGACCATTTGTGGCATATGCGGTTTGGTCATTTGCACTACGGTGGCCTAAAGGAGCTCTCCAAAAGAGGCATGGTCAACGGAATGCCGGTTATAGAAGGCGAAAAAAAGCTTTGCGAAAGCTGCGTAATCGGGAAACATACGAGAACGACGTTTCAGAAGCAGGCAGAATATCGAGCGCACAAACCACTCGAGCTCATACATACAGACATATGCGGGCCGATCACACCAGAATCATTCGGCGGAAGGAGATATTTATCACTTTCATCGACGACTACTCAAGAAAGACGTGGGTGTATTTTCTAAAGGAAAAATCAGAAGCGTTCGAGACGTTTAAAAAATTCAAGGCTATGGTCGAAAAGGCGACAAGCTCAAACATCAAGGCGCTCCGATCAGACAGAGGTGGCGAATACATGTCAGGTGCTTTCGCTAATTTTTGCGAAGAACAAGGCGTTAGGAGGTTCCTCACCGCGCCTTATTCACCACAACAGAACGGCGTAGCTGAAAGGAAGAATCGAACCATTCTCGACATGGTTCAATCAATGTTAAAGAGCAAAGACATGCCAAAGGAATTCTGGGCCGAAGCGGTACGATGTGCCGTATATATTCAGAACCGATGTCCACATCACAGCCTCAAGAATCAAACACCGCAGGAAGCATAGACTGGACGAAAACCGACGGTAGCGCACTTCAAAATATTTGGAAGCGTGGCGTATGCACATGTTCCCGATCAAAGAAGAACCAAGCTCGACGATAAAAGCAAAAAGCTCGTGTTTATTGGGTATGATGAGAAGACGAAGGCGTACCGGCTCTATGACCCTGAAAATAAAAAGATGATAGTAAGTCGCGATGTTCGGGTAGACGAAGAAAGCTCGTGGGGCTGGAACGTTGAAGAAAACACAACGCCTGAAGAACCACTGATCGTTGCACCAATACATGTTCCGATTTCGCCTCAAGAAAATGACGAGGAGGACGAACCAAGACAGCCGAGGATGCGAAGCATGCAGGACCTGTACAGATCAACTGAACAGGTTCACCTAGTCTGCTTACTGGCCGATTCGGAACAAATTAGTTTCGAAGAAGCCATAAGAGACAAGAGATGGAAAACGGCGATGGACGAGGAAATAAAGGCGATTGAAAAGAACGACACATGGGAACTTGTGGAGTCGCCAAACGGGCATAAACCCATTGGAGTCAAATGGGTTTATAAAAAGAAAATGAATGCTCAAGGAAAAATTGAACGTTACAAGGCAAGATTGGTGGCGAAGGGCTATCGACAACAAGCTGGAATAGATTATGATGAAGTATTTGCTCCCGTTGCAAGAATGGAGATAATCCGTTTGCTCTTGGCTCAAGCTGCACAACTCAACTGGCCAATCTACCAGATGGACGTGAAGTCCGCTTTTCTGAATGGGGAACTCGAGGAAGAAGTCTACGTGGAGCAGCCCCCGGGATATACAAAACCAGGAAAAGAAGGCAAAGTGTTGAAATTAAAAAAGGCGCTTTACAGGCTAAAGCAAGCGCCGCGAGCATGGAACACCCGGATCGACGGATATTTCAAAAAGAATAAGTTCGAGCAATGTCCGTTCGAACACGCCCTCTACGTCAAACGAGAAGGAAAGGAAATGATCATCGTCGCTCTCTATGTCGATGACCTTATTTTCATGGGAAGTAGTGAGAAAATAGTCAACGACTTCAAGAAGGTGATGACGAAGGAATTCGAGATGACGGATTTGGGACTGATGAAATATTTTCTCGGTCTCGAAGTCGAGCAAAGAAGCACGGGAATTTTTATGTCACAAGAAGCGTACGCGAAGGATATATTGAAGAAAAATAAAATGGAGGAGAGCAACCCGGTAGCGACACCGATGGAACTTGGAACAAACTGTCCAAGTTTGAGGGAGGACAAGGAGTGAATGCGACCGACTATCGAAGTCTCGTGGGCAGTCTGCGATACTTAACCTGCACGAGACCCGATATCGCTTATAGCGTTGGAGTCGTTAGCCGCTATATGGAGGATCCGAGGCAGACACATCTCAAAGCAATTAACAGAATTCTACGATACATCCGAGGAACACAATCACTCGGACTATTTTACCCAAAGGCGAGCGACAACAAATTAGTCGGATATTCTGACAGCGATTGGTGCGGAGATATCGATGATCGAAGAAGCACTGGCGGCTACGTATTTTATCTCGGGAATACGGCATTCACCTGGTTATCGAAAAAGCAACCGATCGTAACTCTATCAACCTGCGAAGCAGAATATGTGGCAGCATCGTGGTTGTCTGTCACGCAATTTGGCTGAGGAACTTACTGACCGAGTTGAATCTTCAACAAGTCGAGCCAACTGAAATACGAGTAGATAATAAATCGGCGATCGAGTTGGCGAAAAATCCAGTTCATCACGAGAGAAGCAAACATATTGACGCTCGTTTTCATTTTATCAGGGAATACATAAAAAATGGAGAAGTGAAGATGGTACACGTCGCAAGTTCGGATCAAGTTGCAGATATTTTCACAAAGCCATTACCAACAAGCACGTTTGAGAATTTGAAACAGATGCTCGGAATGAAAGATCGAAGGATTTGAGCTTAAGGGAGGAATTTGTTGAATAAGCTCAAAGCAAAAGAAAAAATAAAAATAAAAATAAACAAAGAGCCGTGGAGATCTTTGAAGATTTTAGCAGCCAAGAAATCTGAACAAAGAAGATGAAAGTCTACTTCGTTGAATACTTTGCACGCCAATGAAGAAAAACACTGATAATGAAGATCCGATCAAAGAAAATAATTAAAGCAACTCGGATTGTTTTGCTTGTCTTATAGTGAGTGTTTAGTGTTGGCGTGGCAGCGGACCCAGTCGAATAATATTGCGGCTAATATTTGGGTAATTAAAGATAAAATGTGGACACCGAGATTTAACGTGCAAACCCCCAAACAAATCGGGGTAAAAACCACGGGCAAGGAAGAAGAATCCACTATAAAGGAAAAATATAGGAGTTACAACCTCTCAATCTATAAAGGAGAAAACCCTCAACCTCTCTCTTTTTAGTCGGAGAAAAATACCAACAAACTCTCTATATTTTATTTTCTCTCTATCTCTCTATTTCTATTCTTCGTTGTGGGATGATTTCTGCTTGAGCACCTAATGCCTATTTATAGGCAATCGAACAAACCAAATGAGGTAATCGCTTACCTCATTCAATATGTGAACAAAAGAAAAAATCATCGGCCACGTTGATTGTTGCCTTGGACAATTCAAACCCATGTGCTCTGACCAATTATTATGTTGACAATCTCCCACTTGAAGATTTGATTGAGGATCAATCGAATATTCACATCATTCTTTCTCCCTTGCCATTCATGTTGCTTACGTCTCCGCTAGGCCACTCGAGGAACGACACCAAATGAACTTGTCAGTGTTGACCGCTTTCGTCAAAAAATCTGCTAGGTTGTCTTTCGTATGAATTTTCTGCATATCAACCGTGCCCTCTTCCACTTTCTCACGAACGAAGTGATACTGGACTCGTATGTGTTTTGACCTGGAATGAAACGCTGGATTCCTTGCGAGATGCAAGGCACTCTGACTGTCACAGAACAGACGAATATTCTCCTGTCCGTGCCCGAGTTCCTCCATGATCATTTTCAACCATACCGCCTCTTTACTTGCCTGTGTAGCTGCAACATATTCTGCTTCAGTTGTTGACGTCGCAACAACGGACTGAAGCTTCGATACCCAGCTTACGGCTCCGGCAGTAAGAGTGAACACATATCCCGTGGTAGATTTGCTCTTGTCAAGATCACCTGCATAATCAGAGTCAACGTACCCCCTGACAGTAAAGTCTGCTCCTCCGTAACATAATGCAACATCTGAGGTTCCTTTGATATATCGTAGGATCCTCTTCACCGCGCTCCAATGCTCTTTGCCCGGATTCGCCATGTACCGACTTACTACTCCCACTGCATGGGCAATGTCTGGTCGTGTACAAATCATCGCGAACATAAGACTTCCCACCGCTGATGCATACGGTACTCGAGACATCTCCATCCTCCCTTCTTCACTGCTAGGACTCATACTTGAGGATAATTTGAAATTAACAAGAAGTGGGGTAGAAATTGGCTTACAGTCTTGCATATTGAAGCGTCGCAAGACCTTCCTTAGATAATTCTTCTGCGAAAGCCAAATCTTCTTGTTATTTCTGTCTCGGTAAATTTGCATCCCTAGAATCTTGTTTGCTGGTCCCAAGTCCTTCATTTCAAATTCCCTAGCCAACTGTGCCTTGAGTTCTTTAACACGATCTTTGTTGGGGCCTGCTACCAACATGTCGTCAACATACAACAGTAATATGATAAAATCACTTTCACCAAACCTCTTGAAATATGCACAAGGGTCTGCATTCAATCTGTTGTATCCAAGGCTCATGATGAAGGAATCAAATCTCTTATACCAACACCTCGGCGCCTGTTTGAGACCGTATAGAGATTTGTTCAACCTGCAAACCAAGTTCCGTTTTTCTTTGTCTTCAAAACCTTCCGGCTGGAGCATATAAATCTCTTCTTCAAGATCTCCATGAAGAAAAGCCGTCTTCACATCTAGTTGCTCTAGATGTAGGTCCAATGTAGCACACATCGCCATAAGAACCCGAACAGTCGTCAGCCGAACCACAGGTGAGAATATCTCGTTGAAGTCGATGCCTTCTTTCTGAGCGTAACCTTTAACCACCAGACGTGCACGAAAGCGCTCTACCTGATCATCGCTGTTTCGCTTGATCTTAAAGACCCATTTATTGCCGATTGCCTTTCTGTCGTTCGGTAGTGGCACCAGCTCCCAAGTCTTATTTTTCCGTAGAGCTTCCATTTCTTCTTGCATTGCCGCCAACCACTGATCTGCATCTGAACTGTTCAGTGCTTCTTGAAGAGTTGATGGCTCTCCGTCATCAGTTAGAAGACAATATGCAACGTTACTGTCCATATCGTAATCTTCATGCCAAGATGGTGCGGCTCTTTTGCGTGTGCCCCTTCTAAGTTCTGGCTCTGAAGATTCGCTTGGCCCTTCCTCGTGCTTCGATGCTGCTTCAGAAGAATCTTGTTCGATAGACTTTCCTTCCACCTGAATCGTCGTAGTTTCTGGACTTTCATTTGTAGCGCTATCGTTTTCTCCGATTATTTTATCTTCTAAGAAGATAACCTCCCTGCTGATGACAACCTTGTGGGCAGTGGGATCCCACAGGCGATACCCCTTCACACCATCAGCATACCCCAAGAACAAACACTTCCTGGACTTCGGATCCAGCTTCGTAGTTTCTTGGGCGTTGTACATCACGTACACAGGACTTCCAAATACATGGAGTTTGGAATAATCCGCTGGCTTTCCGGTCCACATCTCCATCGGCGTCTTCTGATCAATTGCCGTCGAAGGCGATCGATTGATCACGTAGCAGGCGGTGTTGACTGCTTCTGCCCAGTATGATTTATCCAGTCCTGCAGCTCCCAACATGGCTCTTGTTCTTTCCAACAGAGTCCTGTTCATCCGCTCCGCCACTCCATTTTGTTGTGGAGTATACGCCGTAGTGAAATGCCTTTTGATGCCTTCTCTTTTGCAAAAGCTATCAAATTCCTTGCCAATATATTCTCCTCCATTATCCGTCCTCAAACATTTGATCTTCTTTCCCGTATCAAGTTCGACCCGAGCCTTGAAATTCTTGAAGGTAACGAACACATCTCCCTTACTCTTGATGATATACACCCAACATCTCCTGGAGTAATCGTCGATGAAAGACACGAAGTACTTCCCTCCTCCTCGGGATGAAACCGGTGATTGCCATACATCAGAGTGAACCAATTCTAGAATATTGTTGGTTCTAGAATTTGATGTGTTGAACTGTAGCCGATGCTGCTTGTTTGCTACGCAATGCTCACAGAATGGTAGTGACACCTTCGTGAGACCCGGAAGTAGATTTTGGCTCGCAAGAATTTTCATACCTTGTTCCGACATATGCCCGAGCTTTTGATGCCACAGCATAGTAGATTTTTCGGTTGAATTTCCCGAAGCTACAGACGCTTCCCCGTCTTGCACCGTCTCTCCCAACAGCGTATACAGATTTGCAGCAACCTTTTCACCTTTCATTACTACAAGTGCTCCCCGGAATATCTTCATTATTCCTCCCCGAACTTTGATTTCACAGCCAAGATCATCGAGCTGTCCCACAGACAATAAATTCTTCTTGAGACCTTCCACGTGCCGCACTCCTTGAATAGTGCGAACTGTACCGTCGTGCAACTTCAACCTCACGGTTCCAACGCCTACGATCTTTAAGGCATTATCTTCGCAACTGTACACAGATCCTCCTAAGATAGGTTCGTAGTGGTTGAACCAGTCTCTTCGAGAGGTCATATGATAAGTTGCGCCCGAGTCAAGAAGCCATATATCATCATACGCCTTCCTGCTCTCCGTTGAGATAGCTGCTTCGCTACACAATACGTCTCCACCTGACGCGTTTGCCAGATTTCCCTGAGGATTGGAGTTCTTCAGGCTCCAACAATCCTTCTTCAAGTGACCCTTCTTTCCACAGTGGTAGCATTTCATATCCTTCTTCTTACTTCTTGATTTTCCCCTGCCTTGAATGTGACTCCCACTTGAACCACGTTCCGTTGATCTCCCTCTCATCACCGTCAAAGCTTCGACTTGTTGCGAGCCTACTTGCTGGTCCTCCTTGTTCTTTCGCCGATTTTCTTCTTCGAGAATAGCAGCCGCGAGGTTATTGAAGACCAGAACTTTCGCGTTGTTCGTCAAGTTGATGATGAGTTGATCATACGAATCAGGCAGACTTTGAAGTAGAATTTCCGCACGTTCTTTATCCTCTGTTTTATACCCCAACGATGTTAGCTGGGAAAATAGAGTATTCAAGACGTTGAGATGCTCCGTCACCGAAGTAGATTCAGACATCCTCAAGGTGAACAATTTTCTCTTCAAGAAAATTTTGTTGTGTAACGACGTCGACTCGTACAGATTGGTTAGGTGGTCCCATATCTCCTTTGCCGTTTTCTTTTCTTCGACGCTAGACAATATCTCATCTGCTAGTGCCAGATGAAGATTTGCAACAGCGCTTCCGTCCATCTCGTTCCATTTTTTGTCGTCTGTCACTGTAGCTGGTTTTCCATCGATGGCCTCCAGACAGCCGTCCTTTCACAAGATAGCTTTTATCTTTAATTTCCACAGTGAGAAATTTCTCCCGTTGAACTTTTCGATATCAAATTTGGCCGCCATAATTTCTGCTCAGTCGTGAGCGATACCTCCGACGGGGTTGCAGCAGATAATTATTGAACTCGTACCGGCTTTTTCGTCACCGTAACAAGGGCAGTATAATATCTATTATTTTCTGATGTGGAGGGTCCACGTTTAGTGGCAACCACAGAGCATACGATAAATAGATATATAAAACCCAACCTGGCTCTGATACCAATTGTTGGCGTGGCAGCGGACCCAGTCGAATAATATTGCGGCTAATATTTGGGTAATTAAAGATAAAATGTGGACACCGAGATTTAACGTGGAAAACCCCCAAACAAATCGGGGTAAAAACCACGGGCAAGGAAGAAGAATCCACTATAGAGGAAAAATATAGGAGTTACAACCTCTCAATCTATAAAGGAGAAAACCCTCAACCTCTCTCTTTTTAGTCGGAGAAAAATACCAACAAACTCTCTATATTTTATTTTCTCTCTATCTCTCTATTTCTATTCTTCGTTGTGGGATGATTTCTGCTTGAGCACCTAATGCCTATTTATAGGCAATCGAACAAACCAAATGAGGTAATCGCTTACCTCATTCAATATGTGAACAAAAGAAAAAATCATCGGCCACGTTGATTGTTGCCTTGGACAATTCAAACCCATGTGCTCTGACCAATTATTATGTTGACATTTAGCATTATAAATAGCTCTTACGTGCATTGGTATATTCAAGCAAAAAATATAGAAAGAAAGCAGTGCTCGTTCCTATAAAAAGATTCTCTAAGCCATACACAAACATACAAAGTTCATAATATTTTTTTTTGCATTCTCCAAGCACCCACGCGCACATCACGAACCAATAAATAACAATTTCTAGTTACGTTGTAAAAATACAGTTAATCTTAAACAAAATATAGTTGATACACTACGGTGCTTTTTTTCCAATAGTTAATTTCTATATTCTACACTAATTTTTATCTAATTCATTAACTTGATTTCCTATAGTAAAAATAATATTTATTTGTTACTCTCATTCTTAATTTAATAAAATTTATATTGTAATTTTTAAAATGCAATATAATATACTGATAAAGATTTGATATTCATTAAATTTTATTAGCATGTTATTTTTAATTACTGACATATAAAAAAAATAAAGTGAGAGGCTCCAATTTTTTTTTCCTCCAAAGATTAACGTCGAGTTGAGATATCATTCTTCGGTTTTGGAAGTTAGCCAAATGAAAAACACCATTAACCAATTTATATTAATTAGATTTTCATTAACGAAACCACAACACATATTCGTTACATTTTAAAAGCACAAATACGGAAAATGGTTCCCCTAATTAAATCCAATCAATAATATATCTCTCACATCCTCGAAACCAGCGCTTTCAGTGCCGGCCGGCCGACGACGACCTTAAACGGAATGACCCATGCCCGGACTATTCCCCGGCGTCGTTGGCCTATCAGAATCCTTCTTCTCCATACCCATCGTCGGCCCATGCCCGAACCCATGACCCATACCCGGACTATCACCCGGCGTCGTTGGCCTGAACGCCTTCAAATCCATATTCATACGGCCGCCGGCGATTTTAGGAGGGTTGCCTATGCCTAGGATAGGTCCCGGCGGCGTCGGCCTGAAAGCCTTCACCTCCATGTTCTCAATACTGCAAATATTAATCAGAAAATTAGTTATGGGTTTGACATAAACTAAAAGAAAAAAAAATAGGGTTTTCAAGAAGAAGAAGGATGTTAGGATATGCGGAAATCCCCGATAATTATTTTGCCCGAAAAATGACGATAATAAATAGAATAGACGAAAATAAATTTGGACAGTGACACGAGATTTACGTGGTTCGGTCAGAATGACCTACGTCCACGGGCCGGAGGGTAGAACTTCTTTATTATGTGGAGAGATTACAAACACGTACACTGACGTGGTATAAAAGCAGCTACAACAATATAAGGAGTAGGCTATACAGTAATTATTAGAGAAGATATGATGGTGGTGATGATCCTTCGTATGAGTGAGGCTATTTATAGGGAAAGTATTGCCTTCCTCCATCATGTGAATATAAGAAAAATAAAGTTGCTCCAAATCGCTGACTCAAGATCACACGTGAATAAAGCAGAAGAAATTGGAATTTTCTTCCTAAATCATTTCTCGGCGCAGTATTGTTTGCTTTTCTTTGTCCACATTTTCCATTCTCAACAGCTGCTATTGTTGAATGGTCAAGCTCACCTAACAAATCTTCACCTTGAGCTTGATTCCAAAAATTACTCCACCTTAATTTAGAATACATTTATCTCCCTCCGACCTTAGCCCCTGACGGGCTACTTCACCATTTCTGAAACACCAATCAAGTCCAAGCAATGCTTGAACTTGGAAACTGGAAGAGCCTTTGTAAACAAATCTGCAGGATTATCATTCGTGTGTATCTTCTTGATAAACACCTTCTTATCTGCAATGATATCACGAATAAAATGATACTTGACATCAATATGCTTAGTCCTTTCGTGATACATCTGATCCTTGGTCAAATGAATCGCACTTTGACTATCACAGAAAATAGTAATAACTCCCTGACTCTGAGTTAGTTCGCTGAATAACCCTGTCAACCATAATGCTTCTTTGATCGCATCAGTAATCGCCATGTATTCCGCTTCAGTAGTAGATAACGCCACTACATGCTGTAGAGTAGCTTTCCAGCTAACTGCACAACCTCCAATAGAAAATACATAACCAGTAAGAGATCGTCGTTTATCGAGATCACCTGCGTAGTCTGAATCGACGAAGCCAACAAGAGTATCACTGTTTCTGCCAAACTCCAAACAAAAGCTTAGAGTACCCTTCAAGTATCTGAGAATCCACTTCACTGCTTGCCAGTGTTCTTTCCCTGGATTAGCCATATACCTGCTAACAACACTAACAGCCTGTGAAATATCAGGACGTGTACATACCATTGCATACATAATACTGCCGACTGCACTAGAGTAAGGAACTCGTGCCATGTACGCTTCTTCCTCATCTGATGATGGTGACTGAGCAGCGCTTAGCCTAAAATGGCTAGCAAGAGGAGTGCTGACTGGTTTGGCATCGCTCATGCCAAATCTCTCCAAAACCTTCTTGAGGTAACTTTCCTGGGTCAGGTATAACTTACCAGCTCCTCTATCACGTCTAATCTCCATACCAAGAATCTTCTTAGCTGCTCCCAAATCTTTCATCTCAAATTCACCGTTCAATAAGGCCTTCAACTGGTGAATTTCTGCAAGATTCTTAGCCGCAATGAGCATGTCATCAACATATAACAATAGGTAAATGAACGAACTGTCATTTAACTTCCGGAAGTAAACACAACTATCATACTTGCTCCTGGAGAAACCATGACCCAACATGAAAGAATCAAACCGTTTATACCACTGTCTTGGAGACTGCTTTAATCCATATAAGGATTTCTTCAACAAACAAACTTGGTCTTCCTTGCCTTCAACTATGAAGCCATCAGGTTGCTTCATATAAATCTGTTCATCTAAATCACCATGTAAGAACGCCGTCTTGACGTCAAGCTGTTCTAACTCCAAATCATACATGGCAGCGAATGCAAGTAATACACGAATAGAGCTATGTCTAACGACAGGTGAGAAAACATCATTAAAATCTACACCTTGTACCTGACTATAGCCTTTGGCGACTAATCGTGCCTTATACCTTGCATCGTCCGTACCAGATAAACCTTCTTTCTTCTTGAAGACCCACTTACATCCAACTATTTTCTTTTTCTTCGGCGGCGGCACAAGAATCCACGTATCATTCTTGTGCAGAGACTCCATTTCTTCATTCATCGCTACCAGCCACTTATCAGAATTATCATCGCTTATTGCCTCCGAATAGGTAGAAGGTTCGGTGCCTCCACCTGTTTCTTGCGCCACTGATAAAGCGTACGAAACTAAATTTACGTAGCGCTGTGGTAGTCGAATCTCCCGTCTCTCCCTATCTCTGGCTATAGAATATTCCTGCTCGACGCTTTCATTTTCAACAGGGTCTGAATCAGGTTCTGGCTCATCCTGATTTGTTGAACTCGTAGCAGTGTCATCTGGAAGATCTTTGTTGATCTCGAGCTCCACCTCGCTGTGTACACTATCCTTCTTTTCTTCATTAGAAGAATTAGTAGACTCTTTCAAAGGATGTAACATAGAAGACTCGTCAAATGTAACATCTCTGCTAATTACGAATTTGGGTGACTTGGGATCAGGATTATATAGTCTATATCCTTTCACCCCTGAAGCGTAACCGAGAAAAATACACTTTTTAGCTCTAGACTCTAACTTTCCCTCGTTTACGTGCATATAAGCTGGGCACCCAAATATTCTTAAGTTTGAGTAATCAGCAGGAGTACCTGACCATACTTCCTTAGGAGTCTTGAAATCGATCGGTGAACACGGTGAACGGTTGACAATATAGCACGCTGCAGCGATAGCTTCAGCCCAAAAATCATTTGTCAACCCAGCGTTGGAGATCATACATCGAGCTCTCTCTAAAAGCGTCCGGTTCATGCGCTCGGCAACACCATTTTGTTGAGGCGTCATTCGAACAGTGTGATGTCGAGCAATACCTTCATTCTTGCAAAATTCGTTGAACTCGCTTCCACAAAATTCTAAGCCATTATCTGTCCGCAACCGCTTGATCTGTTTTCCTGTCTGCTTTTCAATCAAAGCTTTCCATTGTTTAAACGTTAGGAAAACATCACTCTTCTGTTTAAGAAAATAGACCCAGACTTTCCTTGAAAAATCATCAATGAAAGTCAACATGTATCTTGCACCACCTTTGGACGGAACACGAGAAGGACCACATACATCAGAATGAATATAGTCCAAAGTACCTTTCGTTCTGTGGACTGCTGGCGAATTGAAGCTGACTCGTTTCTGCTTCCCAAAAATACAGTGTTCGCAAAAGTCCATCTTACCAGTACTTTGACCGCAAAGTAGGCCCCGCTTGCTTAAAATCGTTAAGCCTTTTTCTCCCATGTGTCCAAGTCGCATATGCCATAATCTCGTGGTATCAACCTCCGGGGATTTCGAAATTGCAGCGGAACCTGTAACTGTAGTTCCCTGCAAAATATACAAATTCCCAGACCTGCAAGCTTTCATCACGACAAGGGCACCTCTGGCAATTTTCAAAACTCCACCTTCACCTGAGAACCTGCACCCTTGAGATTCAAGTGTGCCTAAAGAGATAAGATTTCTCTTCATATCTGGAACATGTCTGACTTCTGTGAGCGTTCGGATGATTCCGTCGAACATCTTGATCCTAACTGTGCCTTTACCAACAACTTTACACGGAGCATCATTTCCCATTAAGACATATCCACCATCAAAATTTTCATATGTGCAAAAACAATCCCGACTCCGACTTATGTGGTAAGAACAACCCGAATCTAAGATCCACTCATTATCAGACCTAATAATATTTGCAGTTGCTACAAAAATAGTTCCATCGTTCTCATCAGCAGCTAAACTAACTTCGGCGGGTTTATTAAATTGCTGATTATTTTTCTCTTTATTTTTTAATTTAAAACAATCAGCTTTAATATGTCCCCTTTTCTTGCAAAAATTACAGACTTTATTTCTGTACCTGGATTTCGACCTTTCTTTAGATCTGCTACTTTCAGCGTCTCTACGTTCTGGTCTTCCCCGTGCAAACAGGCCTTCTGCCTGGCTACCACTTGTTTCTCCCGTAATATCCCTGTCTATCTGTTCTTTCGACTGTAATGCAGATTTGACACTAGAATACGATATCGTATCTTTTCCATAAATAATAGTGTCACGAAAATGCTTTAAAGACGAGGGAAGGGAACACAACAATATTATGGCCTGATCTTCGTCCGTCACTTTGACTTCTACGTTCGCCAAATCAATAATGATAGAATCGAATTTATCGAGATGCAAAAGAATAGAAGTACCTTCCATCATTTTCATACTGTATAGCTTCTGCTTTAAATAAAGCCGATTCTCCTTAGTCTTCTTCATGTAGATAGCTTTTAACGCATCCCACATACCCATGGCCGTCGTCTCCGTGGCAACTTCCTGTAAAACCTCGTAAGAGAGATTTAATATAATAGCCGATCTGGCTTTCTTGTCCAATTCATTAAATTGATCGTCCTTCATTTCGGTTGGTTTCTTCTTTGCGCCTTCAAGCGCCACTTCGCAACCGTCTTGAATAAGTATGGCCTCCATCTTGAGACTCCACATTGCAAAGTTGACATTTCTGTCGAACTTTTCAATTGACATTTTTGTTATCGTCATGGTGGCTAAGAAATAAATCGGGTTGGCTCTGATACCAATTTGTTAGGATATGCGGAAATCCCCGATAATTATTTTGCCCGAAAAATGACGATAATAAATAGAATAGACGAAAATAAATTTGGACAGTGACACGAGATTTACGTGGTTCGGTCAGAATGACCTACGTCCACGGGCCGGAGGGTAGAACTTCTTTATTATGTGGAGAGATTACAAACACGTACACTGACGTGGTATAAAAGCAGCTACAACAATATAAGGAGTAGGCTATACAGTAATTATTAGAGAAGATATGATGGTGGTGATGATCCTTCGTATGAGTGAGGCTATTTATAGGGAAAGTATTGCCTTCCTCCATCATGTGAATATAAGAAAAATAAAGTTGCTCCAAATCGCTGACTCAAGATCACACGTGAATAAAGCAGAAGAAATTGGAATTTTCTTCCTAAATCATTTCTCGGCGCAGTATTGTTTGCTTTTCTTTGTCCACATTTTCCATTCTCAACAGCTGCTATTGTTGAATGGTCAAGCTCACCTAACAAAGGAGATGGTTATTATATTACGCATCGCAGTTGACGTCGAGCTGAATAGGGACGGCGAGGTTGAGATTGCAAAGCTGAGGCAATTGCTTGGCTTTTTCCTGGTCGACGTTGGCCGCCGCCGCCACTTGCTTGAGGCAACGACACACGCTCTTACGGTCTTCTACGGTGGCAGCCGCCGCAGACAGCGCCTGAGCTCCGAGGCAGCACGCCGCACCGACGTCGTTGGCGGCGCCGGTGAGGATGGGCTGGCATGGCATCAGGTATTCGAGCGTTTGCGGGCAAGAGATGAGTCCCTCCGCCGCCGGGCTGAGGGTGATCACGGCGAGGATTACGAGCCCTTTTAGAGAGGGGAAGGTTTTGTCGAAGCCACCCATCCTTTTTTTCTTTTTTCTTTTTTATTGCTTGTAATAATAAGAGAAAAAGTAATGGGTGGTGAGTTTGAAATAATGAAGTGCTTTGGGGTTTTATAGTAAGGGGAGGTAGAAGATGAAGGGAGGGGATTCGCACGTGGGAGTTTGACACTGTGGGGCCCACGTTCCTAGGTTGGTGTATATGTTGGTAATATTTTGAAATTCTTGGTGGATAGAAAGGTGGCAGTGAATAGGATGTGTAAATGTATTCTTTTTCAAGGTCATGTGAATATCGAGTGACACGTGTTGCTTAGATTTTATAAATTTGAATACATTCTTACAAAATTTACCAGTCAAACTTTTCCTACTTTAAACATTATAAAATAAAAAACCTATAAAATCATAATAACAACCGCATTCTAGTTTTAATATATCAATTACTAAAAAACTTATTAAACCACGTAGCTTTAAAACTCATATAACCACCCCATTCTATAATTTTTAAATAATTTACTAATAATTAATTTTTATATTTTTGCACACACGTATGATGTGCTAAAAGTACTAGTCTACTGTAGAAATTGTGTTGGTATGACAATTTGGGTGTAATTGCTATTTTGCCATTAATAATAACTAATACCTCACGCACGCTTGCGTGATAACATATATATTAGGAAAATTCCACTTGGTACCAGGGACGGAGCTATAGAAGGGCACGGGGGGTCCATTGACCCCACGGCCCGCCGGATTAACCCTTAGTACTATACCAACCGAAACTTTGCCGGAAGTTAGTCTTCCTACAGAGCCCCCCCTGTAATGGGATAAATTTGGGCAAGGAGGAGGAAATCCGATGAAGATGATGAATAGTAATGGGTTGGACTTAATTTTTTTAGTGAATGGGTTGCAATGGGTTAAAAAGATAATTTGGGTTTTTCATTTAATTGTTTCTTGGGCCTTTCTTGTTTGGGCCATTTTGGTTATAAATATTTATGGCCTTATTTCTTTTATGAATTGACTTCAAATTAGGTTTGTATTGAATTATGGAGTTTGGATTTCTTAATGTTGTTTTTGTTTACAATACGTTATAATGATTACTATGGAGCCCCCACGGCGTCCGAATCCTGGTTCCGTCCCTGCTTGGTACTCCTGTGTTTTAGGTTTTTTCAGCCGATGCCCAAAGTTATTTTCAATTCCGGTAGGTTCCCTGTATTTAAGACTTTTCCAACTGTTACCCAAAGTATTTTCAATTCCAGATGGTACCCATGTGTTTAAGGCTTTCCAACTAGTATTCAAAGTGTTTTATAGGTAGATACCCCTAACTTATAACGTCGTGATTTTAAATGATAAAAAACGAAATTTTTTAGGTGTAACCCTTGTTGCTAATGGAATTCTAGAATTGACCAAAAATGGTTCCGGCACCTAAAAATCGCATTTATAGCTTTCTAAAATCACGACGTTATATGTTAGGGTATCTACCTTGAAAACACATTGGACGCTAATTGGAAAAGCCTTAGACACAGAGGTAGCAAGTGGTTGAACAATACTTTGGGTACCAGTTGGAAAAAGTCTTAAACACAGGGTTACCTATCAGAATTGAAAATAACTTTGGGCATCAGCTGAAAAAGCATAAAAAATAGGGGTGCCAAGTGGAATTCCCCTATATGTTATTAATTAATATTTTGGTCATATTTCATAGATAAAATTATAATATTGTTTAATTATATTATTTATGTAATGTATGCAAAAAATTGTTTTGTCTGATAAAAATTGGAATAACTCTAAAAATAAAGGTAAAAATGCAATGAACATTGGCACTCTAAGTCAATTAAGGATTGTTATTACGAGGTGTTCTCTATAAAATAGAACGATGTGAAATACACAGTTGAGCCTGTTATTTGGGTTTTTTTAATTGGATCGAGCTACTTGTTTAAGCCCTATTTAGTTTGGTCGACTAAACTTATCATAGTTATTGAATATTCAATATTTTTGTCATAGTATGCTTCCCTCTATTTAAATTCAAATTAATTGAAGTTAAAAGTAAGTCCGCTCGAAAATATTTCTTAGTAATAAAAGGCGAAAAATAGTAAAACAATACGAAAAATGCGAGTTGCAAACCGCAGATATAAGACGGAGAGCGTACCAGGTTAAATAGAAGAGTTCCCTCTTTTGAAAGTTTTCAAATTCACTCGTCCTTCAAACGAACTCCACATAATAATCTCCATGGAAGTTGCTTCTGTTTTGTTGACGATGTATTCGAAGGAGCAGCTCCAGATGTACCAAGCTTGGTTCAATTTCGCCGATTCAGGTTCTTCGATTCTCTTCTATTTGATCTCCTTCTTCTTTTTGCTTGTATTTCCTTCACTTTCGTTAGCACGTAGCCGTTTCAGTTGTGAGCGCCTGATCCTTGTTCGATTGCTTCAAAATGTTGACAGATCGTGACGGCCGTCTTACTGCGAGTGATGCGATTGGCTTTTTTGCCTTGTCGAATCTATCCAAATCCGAACTGAAACAGGTGAATATCGAACTCGAGTGGTTTAAGTAGATTTGTTAACTTTGCAAGGCTCGACGAAAGTAATCGTAGTTATTTTCGTCGTTTGATTGTACATGCCTTGATTTACAGTATGCGTTGATGATTCTAGTGCCGTTTTCTTTTTGTGATTGAAGGTGTGGGGAATTGCTGATTCCAGGAGGCAAGGATTTTTGGAATTCAAGGAATTTGTCACAGCAATGCAGGTTTATAACCAAATTCTTAGCGAAACAACTTAAATGAATATAAATTATAGCTTATGCATTCGTACCTTTGCTAACCGTTCCTTTAATGTTTCTGGTGATGAATTTTCAAATTAAGCTAATGTCTCTGGCACAAGAGGGACATGAACCAACCCTAGAGATTCTGAAAATCAGAGGCAAGTGCATGTTAATTTTTATCATGAATTATTTATGCATTGATTAATCTCCTAACTGTGTTCTATATTTTTGCCTCGTATTACATAGAACACATAGTTTACCTGTACAAATTCTACTTATCACATATTACGACATAAGGTTTATTGTGATCCTAGAATGGTTCAGGACTCGTTGCGTTTAATCATCATGTAATTTACTGTTCTTGCAGCTAATTTGGAGTCTATCAATCCTCCAAACATGGAAAATATAGATGCCTTGATTTCTGTAAGTGTGTTTATTTTGTCAATTTCTTTCTTGTTTATTTTCACTCCTGTTTGACTTTGCATATTTGCTGCCAGGAGAAAAAGGCTCAAATCTCAAATAGCGAATCGGAAACCAATGGTAAGTAAGAATATAAGTTCAGGGGCAGATTTGTTGTCTGCCACTCTTTTTAATTAAAAATGTAACTGAAATTGATGCAGGAAATATGCACTCTCAACCACCTCCAGCAAGAAGCTTGTTTAGCTGGAAGTCTAAAAAGAAGGTACATTCGTCTTTTGGTTTTGTATTTAAGCTTGTTTGCATCGTGAGCTTTGAATGAGTTGCTGCCAAGTGACATATCGCCGTTTAGTTAGTTTTCACTTTTCACAAACCTCTAACCTTTTTCACACTATATTCAGATTCAGACTTCATCCCTCTCAGCTGTTACTTCAGTCATTGATGGCTTGAAGATACTATACAACGAGAAGTTGAAGCCATTGGAAGCTACCTACCAGTTTAATGATTTCGCATCGCCGTTTTTGGTTAGTGAAACTGTGTAATACAACATACTGCTATTACCATGTGATTGTCATGCGCAGACACGTATGTATGGATAAATTTTGTTAGCTTGGATGTGCTTTACTTTGTTATTATGCTATATGCAGACTACTAGTGATTTTGATGCGAAGCCCATGGTCATGCTTTTGGGGCAATACTCAACCGGGAAAACAACATTCATAAAACACTTGCTCCAACGCAGTTATCCAGGTTAGTATAATCCAACATATTCATATGATACACTATACAAAACAGCAAGTCTAGCTAATGATGCTTCTTTTTTTCCTCAGGTGCTCATATTGGACCCGAGCCAACTACTGACCGATTCATAGTTGTCATGGTAACTGTCCGTCTTATTGTTGATATAATCCTTCAATGAGTGAACTGGCATAATGTTCCATGTTCATGCATGAAATAAAATAGTTTATATATATTCAAGTACATATTACATAATAGCCGACCATGTTGTCTTATTCCAACTGAAGTAGAATGTTTGGTTCACTTTATATATTTGGATTATTAGCTGCTGCTTATCTTTCATGCTCCCATGGTCATTTTATCTTATTTTCTTGAAAAATAAATAAACAAATTTATACTCATCTTTTGGTTATATATCATCAGTCTGGACCAGATGAAAGAAGCATTCCAGGAAACACCATTGCAGTGAATACAAACCTGCCATTTACTGGTTTGAACACTTTTGGTGGGTCATTTCTGTCAAAGTTCGAGTGCTCTCAGTTGCCCCATCATGTTAGTTATCTAATCCGTTTTCCAATCTCAACACATCAAACCATTGAAAAACTGAACGTTCTGATTCATCTTTTTTGCAGCTACTTGAACACATAACTTTTGTGGACACACCTGGTGTGTTATCCGGAGAAAAGCAAAGAACGCAAAGAAGCTACGATTTCACTGGCGTCATTTCGTGGTTTGCGGCGAAATGCGATCTGATCCTCCTCCTTTTCGATCCCCATAAACTCGACATCAGCGATGAATTCAAAAGAGTCATTTCATCACTACGTGGCCATGATGAGAAGATACGCGTCGTCTTGAACAAGGCAGATCAAATCGACACCCAACAGGTAATAAATCAAACACGACAATGACATTCTTCGTCTCAAACTTCATGAAAAGTCCCGCTAGAGGCTTCATAAGCAAAACATCTCCGTTTTCCTTTATTGCAGTTGATGAGGGTATATGGTGCACTGATGTGGTCTCTTGGAAAAGTTTTAAACACCCCCGAAGTAGCGCGTGTTTATATTGGGTAAGTTATCTTATTCACTATCACTTGACTTGAAGTCTAATATTAGCATGAAACCAAAGGTTTACGTTTTTCTTTCAAATATACAGATCATTTAACGACAAGCCTGTAAGTGAAACAGCTGTTGGGCCTGTGGTTAAAGAACTCTTCGAAAAAGAGCAAGACGACCTTCTCATAGACTTGATAGACATACCGAAGAAGGCCTGCGACCGTCGGGTATGCAAAAAATCGGTTAAATCATTCATTTAGTCTCCCGTCGTCGGAATACTCATTTCCAATATTATGGATATTACTGTATTCGCAGATCAACGAGTTTGTAAAGCGTGCTAGAGCAGCAAAGATCCATGCCTACATAATCGGCCAACTCAAAAAGGAGATGCCATCTTTGATGGGCAAAGCCAAAACTCAACGCCGACTCATCGAGAATCTCCCAAGCGTTTTCGAAAAGGTAGACTATTGTCTGCCCTAATGATTAAAAAGAACTAGACAATGTGAGTAGCTTACTGAATATCCTCCTCTCAATTCCATAAACAGGTTCAGAAAGAATTTCACCTGCCCGCCGGAGATTTTCCAGATGTTGAGCAGTTTAAGGAAGTTTTGGGCCGTTATAACATCGACGAATTTGACAAGTTGAAGCCAAAGCTTATTCAGACCGTTGACGACATGCTTGCCCATGAAATCCCCGAGCTCTTGAAGAATTTCAGGAACATATATGACTGACTAAACTATGATTTCAAGAACCAGAGAGAGGGAGAGAGACTTCATGAAGGATTGAAGCTAGCTATTTTCTGAGAGGCTCATATTCTATATTTTCTGTTCTCATGCATTACAACCTTTTGCTATTTTCGCTATAAAATAATCTTGCTTATGCTATGTAATTCAATCAGATTTGCTCTTCATCTTTTTCAGGATATTTAAGTATCTTGATGAATTTTTGCTCATATGGGGTTATTGATGAGTCGTGCTTGATTCATTTTTTCAAACTCTGCGTATGATTATCTTACTTGCGAAGTCTATCTTTTCCCATTAACTTGTTTGAGAAAGAAAAATAGAACTATCTTACATCTGTTTATTCAGTTCAGTTACTTATGTGCAGTCCCATTTACAAAAGAAGAAAGGAACATCACATGAAAGAAAACATCTGTCCAAACTTGTCGTCCATAGCAATTTTAAAAAGCTAAAAATAAAGAGAATCACTTATCTTTCCTCTTTGCCGTCTTCATCTTCGTCTTCTTCCTCTTCGCTGTCTTCATCTTCGTCTGTCAATTGAATCATACACATCAACATGAAGGAGATCGTTCCATTGTTCTCTTGCTCTTCTGCTATATGCCTCACGGACTCAACGATGCACATACTACATTCCTCAACTTGGATGCTTAATGTTAAATATTAAATTGGGACAAGATTGGTATTATATGATATTATTATTAGAGATCACCCAATTATTGGTTTCCCTTTTCAACTCACGTACACAACCACTCACACGCTCACTCCTTTTATTATAATCATATAGAGCTTTTTGAACAATAGATAACAACTCACACATACACCACACACGCTCACTCCTTTTATTATAATCATATAGAGCTTTTTGAACAATAGATAACAACTCACACATACACCACAACACACACACATCACATATATATATATGTATATTAAGTCGGTTGTCATCTTCTAGACCAACCAACGTGGATAAGTCCTATAGATTATATTACATGCAACGTCTATCACTCATTATTGATTAAGTCGGTGTTTTAAGTCGGTAATTTTTCTTAGTCGGTGATGATTCTTCAATTCTCCCCTTCAGCACCGACATTCTCGTTGATTGTATTTTCTGTTTGAACCATTCCCAAGCGTGCTCGAAATTCCTCGAATTTTGTGACGGTGAGTCCTTTTGTGAACACGTCAGCTACTTGATCTTCCGTACTGATATGCTCTCAATCTCCCCTTTAAGCACCTTTTCGCGTACGAAATGGTAGTGTACTTCAACATGTTTTGTTCTCGCATGACATACCGGATTCTCTGCTATGCGTATAGCAGATTGATTGTCGCAAAATATCTGTACCCCGTCGCTGATTGGCTGATGTAAGTCGTTCAATAACTGCACAAGCCAAGTGCTTTCTTGAGCTGCCATTGCTGCTGCTCGATATTCAGCTTCCGCGGTTGGCAAAGATACCGTAGGCTGCCTCTTGCTACACCAGGATATTGCAGCTGATCCGAACTTGAATACGTAACCAGTAGTAGACCTTCTTGTATCACGACATCCAGCATAGTCCGCGTCGCAATAGCCAATAACTTTCGTATCTTTATTCTTTTCATAAAATATTCCATAGTTTATCGTTCCTTTTACATACCTCAATATGCGTCGGGCTAGCTCAAGATGTGGCTTCTTTGGCTTCTCCATGAATCGACTCGCGATCCCCACTGCGTATGAGATATCTGGTCTTGTCAACGTTAAGTAAATCAGACTTCCGACGAGCTGCCTGTACATAGTTGCATTCTCCAGGTCTTTGCTATCTTCCACACATATCTTGGCGTTTGCTTCGATTGGGGTTGATATTGGCTTGCAGTCAATCATGCCGAATTTTCTGAGCAGATCTTTTGCATATTTTAACTGGTACAGTAATAATCCATCACCTGTCTCCTTGAGCTCGAGCCCTAGAAAATGTTTAAGTTCTCCAAGTTCTTTCATTTGGAATCTTACCGATAAATTCCTCCTTGTTTGTCGAATTTCGTCTTCGTCGTCTCCAGTAATAATAATATCATTGACATATACTAGCACTATTGCTAGTTTTCCTTTTGTTTCCTTGACAAAGAGGCTCGAGTCCGCTGGTGTTACTGAGTACCCGCATTGAACTAAAAATTCAGCAATCTTACCGTACCATGCCCGTGGTGCCTGCTTTAACCCGTATAAGGCTTTCTTTAATTTGCACACGTAGCTTGTATTTTCTTCATCGTCGAACCCTGCTGGTTGGATCATGTATATCTCTTTATCGAGTTCTCCATGTAGAAACGCGTTCTTTACGTCCATCTGCCATAACCTCCAAGACTTGCTCGCTGCTAGCGTGATTAATACCGAACAGTTGTAATTTTCGCCACTGGACTAAATGTCTCGTCGTAGTCTATCCCATATTGTTGTGAAAATCCTCGCGCTACTAGTCGAGCTTTATATCTTTCAACTGATCCATCAGGTCGCCTTTTAATTTTATAAACCCACTTACAGGATATGGGTTTAACTCCATCTGGTTTAGGTACTAAATCCCACGTTTCATTTTGTTTTAGAGCCATAATTTCCTCGCTCATTGCTTTCCTCCATTCAGTATGTTTTACTGCTTCTTCAAATATTTCAGGCTCTTTTATATTTTCATCTTCTTCTAAAGTTATATTGGCGTACCTGGGATTTGGCCTTCTTTGTCTAGTGGATCTTCGTAGTTGCGTTGGACTTGGCGATACTTCATCATGTTCCTCCCCTGTTGGCTCGGTCTCCTCAAGTTGACTTGGCCTCAAAACTTCTGGAGTTGTTTGGTGCACGCCCGTTCGCCAGGGACTTTGAGGTGTTCTCGGAGATTCTGCGTCCTCTTCTGGCTCCTGCGTAGTTTGATTTTCATCCAGAAGTTTGACTAATTTATCGAAATGTTCCTCAATTTCTTTTGAATTAGGTAGCTCTGAATTTTGTGGTGTCCACCAGGAGGATGCTTCGTTAAATACTACATGGCGAGATGTATAACACCGTCCGGTAGTTGGATCGCAACATCTCCACCCTTTCCTTTGGCTGTCGTACCCCACAAATATACACTTGATCGCCTTCCGATCAAATTTGGTTCGTAAATGACCTGGTACGAAAACATAACAGACGCATCCGAAAACTCTAAAGTGGCCAACGGTTGGTTTAGTTTTCCACAGCTTTTCAAATGGTGACATGAATCCCAGCTTTGCTTGTGGTAGCCTATTTATTACGTGCGCTGCTCTCTTCATACATTCAGCCCAATCTTGGTGGTACATACTTCGCATGTATCATGCTTCGACAAGTTTCAGCCAAATGTCGATTTTTCCTTTCTGCCACACCATTCTGCTGAGGTGTGTTTGGGCATGTCAGCTGATGACGTATTTTATGCTCCTTCAGATATTTGGAGAATTCCATTGACGTGTATTCTCCTCCGTTATCCGTGCGAAGGCATCGGATCTTATCTCCGACTTCTCTTTCAACAGTTTCTTTAAATTCTTTAAATTTCAAAATAACCTCTGATTTTTCTTTTATAAAGAAAACCCAAACATACCTTGAGAAGTCGTCAATGAATGTCACCATATAGCGTATACCGCTGACTGAATGTTGTTTGACTGGCCCGAACACATCAGAGTGAATTGTCTCCAAAGGTTTCTTTGCTCTGTAGCTCGAGTTTTCAAATGACAATTGATGTGCTTTTCCGTATTGACAACCAGCGCAGACTGTGTTATCCTTTATATCTAGTTGAGGAAGACCTTTCAACATTGATTTCTTCACCATCACTTTAAGCTTGTGATAACTCACATGCCCCAGCCTTGCGTGCCACAACTCAGCTGTTTCATTCTTCCGGGTCTTATCCACGTAAGCAGACTCAGCTGACATTACATAGATAGACTCGAGTTTTCTACCCTTCATGATCGGTGTACCAGTGATTTTAAGATTTCGATACACCGTAACATTATCGGGTCCGAAAATAACATAGTTTCCCGAAGTCGTTAGTTGCGACACCGATATAAGATTTTTCTTCATACCTGGGACATGGTAAACATCATGTAGCTGCACTTGATCAGGACTGAATCTTGGGGTGATGCTCGTTTTGCCAATATGAGCTATTGGCAACCTTGAATTATTTGCAGTAACCACCATTCGTCCTCCCTTATACTCAGTCGTGTTTTGCAGCTTCTCCTTGTCTCCCGTCATATGATTGGAGCAACCTGAGTCTACGATCCAATCATTTTCGTAATCTATTTTTCCAGGGATGATGACGGCCAATGCCGATTCTTCGGGTAAGCATGATTCCTCCTTTATGTCTTCGACGATCGTAGTAGATGCCTCTACGTCCCACTCATCCTCGCTGTTCTTAGTCTCGTGACATGTTGGAATTCCCTTTAGCCTCTGATTTTTATACTAGACTCCGACCTCCAAATAACAAGATCCAACAAACGAACGTTTAAGCATTTCAATCTCGGGAACTGTCCTTCGACGGTACACCACTCGTCACCAACAAACGCATCTTCGCTTAATTTGAGCACTTCAAGATTCGAAAGCGAACCAATCATGGCCATGTCTTTCCAACTAATTTCTCCACCCGAAAAAACTAATTTCTTCAGCGACTGCGGGAATGAGATGTTCTTTATGTCCAAAGAAATAGACGTGGACTGTACATATAACAATTGAAGATTGCGAAGAAGTGCCAAATTGTCGAGGCAATAATACGACCAGTTTCTTTGTTCTCCTTCAAAGAACCGACTACCATAGTACAATGCTAGTTTGACTAGATTAGGCAATCTTCTAACGACCTCCTCTGTACACCTGAAATCACATATACGTGTAAGGTATGCAGATGTTGCAAGACAGCCATGTCGTCCGTATCCACTGGATCAGGCATCGCATCGAGATATACATGAACGTGTCTTAACTGCGGCATGTCCCATATCTTCGATAATGACAAAGTATTTGTGAGGCGGTATATGGCGTCATGGAATACTTGTAAATTCCAAAGTAGACAGATAGGAAATCGAGATGCTAATGCATCAGGAGCAAAACCGAAACCTGTGAAAAGGGACCTTAGTTTCGTGACTTGAGGAGGAATATCAATTAAGGTATAATAACGTAGCTCATCTAGTAACTTGACGGACCTTGATCCGTTAAGTCGTGGATACTTTGCCCTACACACATCGCACACCGGAGGGTTCGCCTGAGTCGTCGATCGAGAACCAACGACCACCGTGCACAGCTGAATCCTCTTGAACGCAACCTCGTCCTTGCCGCATACGAAGCACACGTTTTTACATTTGATACTTTCAAGTGGTATGTCTTGTCTGGTTGGCACGCTCAAAAACCACTCCTTGGAAGTTTCTTTGATGCATATTAGCCTCATAAGGTCGTGGATTCCGCAAATCCTGAATTTTCTGAGATTTCCCAATTTACGGACGATAACCATATTTCTTCCGATCAAATCTTCCAAGTATCCCATTGCAGCATCCTCCATACTTCTACCTCTCACCGGCCTCACGATTCCCTATGCTACCCATGATTCGATGATTCGACCGACCTTTATGTCACTATCTTCGGGAAAAACTCCCATATAAAGGAAGCACGGCTTAAGATGAATGGGCAGATGATCGTAACTCACATACAATGTGCTCAAGCACTTCTCCTCCATTTCAGACTCAACAAGTGAGTCCATTTTATCGGCAACTTTTTCCCAGTACTCGAGCGTTCCGTTTGATTTTGCCATGAATCCTCCCATTACGATGAGTGCCAGGGGAAGTCCTCCGCATTGTTTCGCAAGTTTCTTTCCGATTTCCTCCAATTCATCACTGCAACGAGATTTCTCGCGGGATAATGTCCAGCTTTTGTCCTCATCAAGCAAACCGATCGAATAGCAGTTGTCGGGAGGAGCTAAAGAGTTAGCCAAATTCGATAGCCTCTTAGTTATCACGATTCGGCTTCTATTGCGGTCGCTCGGAAAGAACCGTCTTAAACCATTCCAAGCTTCGGCGCTCCAAACATCGTCCATAACTATCAAGTACCTCCTACCGAATAATTTCTGGTACAGACTAGTTCCCAAATCAACATCATCACCACCGACAACACCCTTCCTTTTGAGGTCCATAAGAATTTTCTGAATATCATCGCATTCTTGCGATATCGTGAGCCAAATGCGCACATCAAAGTGTTCAGTTATTAATTGACTATCCAATATGTGTCTAGCAAGAGTCGTCTTACCAATGCCTCCCATTCCGACAATTGGGATGATTTGAAGGTTAGGATTTCTCCCGACGAGCTGACCCATCATCTTCTTCGAGTGCTCCTCGAATCCCACCACAGTGTTCGAGCCATCAGATGAATCGACAGAGGAAGAAGGCTTTGCGAGAGGCCGAACAACTACACTTTGATCTCTTTCCTTGATCGACGCCATCAACTCTTGATTTATGGACTCCGTCCTTTGGATCAGCTCCTCTATATCTCGACAGAAAGAAGATATTTCGATCTCATCCAATTCATCGTCGTCAAGACTGGCTCCAATAATACGAAGTCGATCTACTATGAATTCGTCGATTACGTCGTCTGCCTCGACAACAACTTGGCGTATTTGCTCAATCGTCGGGTCGTCGACCAGCGAGGAGTGAAGCTCGAGGGATTCTTGCAAGGAGCTGAACGTTTCTTGAAGTTTTTCAATACGAGGTTTGTTTGGAAGAATCTTGTTACAGCGAGGAGGTAGGAGAGCGTTGTCCAAGGAGCGCATGAGAGTAAGAACCGATGCGTAAGCTCCCACTACTCCCATTTTTTGAGTCCAGCAATGAGCTGAAACTGAATGCAAGTGAGATCAGAAATTAGCTGTCGTGAGAATTCAATTTTTTTAGTCTCTCAAGTAAACGTTAAAATGCTTTGTTTTCTGTATCCTATCCATACATATGAGGAGATGTAATAATGGACTTCGTGATAATATGCTGCCCATCTACTTCTACAGTCCGCGATCCCCTCTGTGAGGTTTTAGAAGAATAAATTTAAATAGATATAGATAATAGTTTTATGTGCGGTTATTATTTACTGGATTGCTATTCACAGCTCCCTTTTTCCTAGTCACCGCCCCCTAAGGGCTGAAAAAAGACGATTTTTCCCTTTTGAATTTAAATTTCTATTTAAAGTCCTTTTCCATATAACACTTTTCATATCGCAATCACACATCCAAATCAGAGTCAAACATAACAAAAAATAACTCAAATCGAAATGAATCGTCTTTTTGGGAAATTCAAAGGTCAAAAGAAAGTGTCTATTGGCACGGATGGCAAGCAAATTCTCGTAAATTTCGTTCGTATAGACGTGAATTATCGAACATCGATCGGATTCGATCGAAAAATTTCGGCCCGACCGAAATGTAATTTCGGTCGACACAAGGGCTGACCGAACAACAATTTCGGCCATCCCTTGTGGCGACCGAAATCACATTTCGGTCGCCCTTTAAGGTGGCCGAAATAATTGTTCGGCCGCGGCTGTCCGAACCGAAATTTACGTTCGGTTGGGACGGTCACGGCCGAGACGGGATTTCGGCTACTGTGGAGGTGGCTGAAATCTCGTTTCGGTCGCCTCTTACAGCAGCCGAAATCTTATTTCGGTTGTAATTAATTTTTTTTTCAGACTTGGAGAGTGTTCCGGAGGATTCCACGGGCAACATGATAAATTACAGTGAGTATTTCCGCATATACGGAATGGGAATCACCCGCTCGCTGCCGCCTCTCCGCCTCCCGTTCCCTACGAACGGATGCATCAACGCCGCGGGCCCTCGTATGACGCTCTCCAGATCCCTCCAATGGGGGGATCTGCTGCTCCCTCCGAGTAGGAACTTCTCATCCTTAGCCTGCAATTAGATATTTATTAAACAAAAAAAAATACGACCGAAACCTAATTTCGGCTGGACACCCGATCGAAATCCGACTTCGGTCGGGCAATGGCCGGCCGAAATCGGTACTCGGTCGCGGAGGCCCCGACCGAACTCGGATTTCGGTTGTGACAGCTCCGACCGAAACACGATTTCGGTCGGAGCCACGGCGACCGAACGATGATTTCGGTCGGGCAAGGGCCGACCGAAAATCGATTTCGGTCGGCCAGGTCGTAACCGAAATCCGATTTCGGTCGGCCTTGTCCCGACCGAAATCATGTTTCGGTCGTGACTAAGCCGGCCGAAATTTTGCTTCGGCCGGGCCGTTTTTCGCCCGATTTCGCGTCCGATCGACCGTTTTTTGGCCTATTTCGACCCGTTTTCGACAATCTATCTACGTACGAATGAATTTTACGACAATTTTCTTCCCAATCGTGACAACACCCCCTTTCCCTTTCCTTGTCGTCGATCCATCGCGATTTGCAAAATTCTCTGTTTTTTTGTCTTATTTGGTTGTGTGATTTGATAAGTGTTGCGTAGTAAAGGATTTTAAATAAGAATTCTTACTTTTTATTATATTTGACCTTTTTAAATTAATTTAAATAACATAGGGGCAAAAACGTCTTTTTTCAGTCCTTTAGGGGGCGGTAACAAGTAAAAAGGGGGCGGTAAATAGTAACTCCGTATTATTTATTCAAGTAACTGCCTTTTTGTTAAACAAGGCAAACATTAAACGAGAAGAGAGGGAGGAGAAAAGTGGATTGAGCTGTTTTGTGTTCTTGCTAATAAGCTTTCTGACGCTTTGCACCTTGTTAGGAAAATTGGGAGGCACTTTTTATGTTTCATTTCATAATCAATTATTTTTAGTGATTGGTTTCGTACGAGGTTAATCGACGAAAAAAATAAATAAAATCTGCAAGTGTTAAATCTAAATTATATGTACGCAGGAAAAGAATCGATACGGTATAAAATATGGGGCATATCTGCAGGTTAATTATGTTCGTATTATTGCCTCAACAATCTCCCACTCGTGCGCAGGCGCACAATCTTCAGTCGTTAGACCGTATTTTGCTTTTCTATGTTCGCTTTTGGACATGTTGTCTTTTCCGGCTACCTTAGATTCGAAACTTAGTGTGTCTTCGAGGGTGAGTCTCAAATTGATCAAGGTTAATGATTTTGGTATCGAACGAATCGAAAATCACCAACATCTCTAGAACATCTACACGAGCATCATCCACATTATTAGCCACATATTGCATTGTATTAAAAAAAAACAAAATACTAAACTAAATAATCTATCAGCAATATATACACGTAGCACTATCTAGAATTATTAAATCGAGATAAGAACGCCTATATACGAGATGTATGTAAATTACGTGTGTGTATGTGAATACATAAAAGAATATTATGAGTGCTTGAGGTTTCATGTGCGTGCAAGAAATAATATAAAAAATAATTGAGTGTTTGTGTGTTATTGCAGGAAGCGGTATTATTTTTGAATGATGTGTTACTTCTGCGACATCATTTGTTACTAAACAGTAGGGCTGAGCAAAAATATTCGAAAACCGGATTCCGATCCGATATCCGGTTTTCAAAACCCGAAAAACGGATATCCGGTTTTAAAAACCGGATCGGATATCCATTTATTTTAAAATAAACCGGATCGGATACGGATAGTGGTTTGTCTAAAATTCGGATATCCGGTATCCGATTTTATATTTAAAAAATAATATAAAATAAAAAAATAAAATAAAATTAAGATCCAAAAGGAAAAAATCCTCAGAATACTTAAATTTATATTATTATTTTATTATTGCAAAAAATTTTGGTAGAGATTGAAATAAAAAAAAAACATAAATACATCGAGATGCAAGTTAAAAAAAATTAATGTGAATTTGCAAGTAAACAGACACCATATGATACTCAATACAAGATTGTTTGTTATCCAAATGAAAGGAAGTGTTTTTTTTTCAGCGCAAAACTGTTATAATTGTCAGGGTTTATGGTTTAGGGTTCGGTATTGCTTTTGAATGATGTCTTACTTCTGTGACATTATTTGTTACTAACCAGGCACCATATTGTATTCAATACAAGACTGTTGGTTATCCAAATGAAAGGAAGTGTTTTTTCTTTCAGCGCAAAACTGTCATATGTTAATCATTAGCGTTTCGGTTGCCCGTGATCCTCTATTTTGAACCCTGAGAAGGATTCAATGAAACCTTCTTGAACCCTTCTTGAACCCTCCACCCGACCATCTCCACCTGCTTCCTTAGACAGAAAGTTCATCATTATAGGGAGCAATGCTTCTACAATATAATACCAATTTTCAATCTCGAAACATGTAATAAGATCGAAACGCTAATGATTCGATCTTTTATAGGAGAACATAACGGTCGTCGCACCGGGTTTGGGTTTAGAATTTACGATTTAGGGTTTAGGGTGTAATACCACATGATGGAAACATAGTAACTTTTATTGTTTATTTAGTAACAAATACTGTACTTTTAGTTCGATGCCAAAAAATTATCGAAACAGATTTGCTACACAAAATACCACATCAATACTTATGAAAAATAAAACAAGGTGTTAACAATCGACTGTGCTCGATCAGTGTGAAAAATGAGGTGCGATAGTCCGATGTAATAAATATGTCTGTTAGTAACATTTTACTGTCAATAAGTAACGTTTTATGACGTTAAAGCAACACTTATGGTTTTTACGGTAACAAATCAGTATAATTGTGTAACATAAAATCGACGTCAAATAACCATTCAGAAATCACTTTATTAAGGATATTTTCGTCAAAACATAGTTTTGGTCCCTTTCCCCTAAATTTAAGAAAAATTGGGTCCTTAAAACTAAAAAATTCTAATAGGGCCTGATTACTAAATTCTGACGGGCCTGACATATTCCCATATAACTACTCAAAGCTCAACCTCCACTCATAAGCTTTCACTATGTAGGGAGACTCCGAATAATAATTCAAAAAAAAAATTAATTCTGAGTTCAAAAAACAAATAAAATAGAAAATCCCATAATATGGTGAAACATCACTTAAATCCCTATTTGGCAAATTCTCTTAACATAACTATTGTCAGATAAATATATCACTTAACTCCCCAATTTACTATTTGTACCAATTTCTTCAGTCACATTGTACCTTTCTATATTTGTATCGTGTACCACAATACGTCATAGTAGACATGGCTATCGGGCCGGTTCAGCTCGGAACCGGCAACCAGTTCCGGTTCAGAACCGGAAATGGTTAAACCGGTTAGCAACCGGAACCAATCCGGTAAATACCGTTACCGGATTGGTTCCAGGAAAATGGAACCGGCGGTTCCGATTCTGGAACCGGAATCGGTAATCCGGTAACGGCTAGTTCCTAGCCGAACCGGCACCGGATCCATTAGGATCCGGTAAGAACCGGTAACATTAAAAAAAAAAGGATTTAGCCGTTGGCATCCAACGGCTATAAAAAAATTAAAATAAAAACTTAATAATGGCTATTAGCCGTTAAAGAGCCGTTGGCTCTTTATAAGTTTTTTTTTGTTTTTGCATTTTGGCCCTTTGGGTCAAAGTGCAATTTTTTTTAGTCCCTAAAGAAAACTCTATAAATACCACATCATATTTCATAATTTTTTCACTTCTAATCTCCCAAACTCTCTCTATCTCATAATCTCTCTAGTCATACCAAAATACACACATACACACACTTGATACACACACACCACAGACTCGAAGTCGAAACACACACACACACTCGAAATACAAACAAACACTTTATTTTACTAACATGACATCAAGTTCGCACCCGAACGACAAGGTTTTTGGTTACCTTCGTGCAGGTATGGGTGATATGCCCGACGAGGTCGATTCCGACATTGACGAGGTCGAGGAGACAGAAGGCGATGGAGGACGACGCGAAACCGGGCCGAGCCAAGAATCCACCACGGCCACGGCGACATCGCGCACCCGGACGAAGCGCTCGAAAGCTCAAGAAGTATTGGAAAAATATCCCAATTGTCCACGGCTTGGCGGCTTTACTCGACCCGAGTTGTGGTAGTGACACATTCGATATTTTTTCGAGTATTACGAGACATTTCTTGGAAAGAGCGTTGACGATCAAAAGACGTCAATTATGCGTTCTCTCCAAGAACTTTTTGCTTTTTATAGTTCTCAGGGGCGTGGTGGTTCGGCGACCGAGCATGCAACTGAGGGAGTTACGGAGTCCTCTAGTGGTGGCCGTGGTCCGATGGATGTCCTTAGGCGATTGAAGATGCAAAAGTCGAAAGGAAAAGCGACCGGACCTGCAAACTCAAATGAAATTCAACTTTATTTGAGTCACAACTTCCAAACACCGGAAGGATTTGACATTCTCCAGTGGTGGAAGTCGAACGCATCTCTTTACCCGACGCTAGCGGCTATCGCTCGAGATGTTCTAGCCGTGCAAGCGTCAAGTGTCGCTTCAGAATCCGCATTTTCGACGTCCGGTCGGATTATTGGAGATAGGCGAACGAACCTTAAGCCGACTTCTCTTGCGATGCTTACGTTGCTTAAGGATTGGTTCACCGCCGAGTCCAAGAATCGAGCGGAAAATGCGATCGACGAGTTCCAAGCATCAAGTTCCAAAGACGATGAGGAGGCGACGTCTTGTGTTTTACTTAATAAGGATGTAATGTAGTATTTTAAGTAGTTTTTTTCTATGTTTTATTTTATTTTTTTGTATTCTTTTCTTGTTTATTTTGAATTTTTTTTTGTAACTTTAGGTATATTAATAAAAATGGATGTTTTTTTCATCATCTTCAAAATCAACAAACACTATCCATTTCAATATGTATTGTAGTATTTTAATCGTATTATTTTTGTGTTTGTTTTATTATTTTGTATTTAATCTTTGTTTTTTTCATTTTTTTTCTTATGTTGTTTGTAAATATTTTTTTCCAATTTTATGAGTATAGAAAAAAAAAAAAAAAAAACGGGTGAACCTGTACGGAACCGGCTCGGAACCGATAAGATCCAATGGATCCACAGCAGGCTCCGAATTGGTTTCGGGATATCAGTACCCGAACCGGAACCTGAACCGGTCCGGTACCATACCGGTTAGAACCGGAACCGGTAGTTTTGGTCCGGAACCGGTAGAACTGGTAGGAACCGGTTCAGAACGGACCGGTACCCATGTCTACGTCATAGTGTACCTAAATGTGTTGTATGGTGTACCTGCTGCGGATCGAGTACCTATCTGGAAAAAAAATAGGTCGTTGTAAAAACAATTTAGGTACACTAACCAACGTATTGTGGTACACAATACAAACATAGAAATCTACAACGTGACTTAAGAATGTACAAACTACAAATAGGGAGTTAAGTGATAAATTTCTCAGACAAGGGAGTTAAAGTGATACAGAGTTTGTAAATATGGATTTAAAGTGAAAGTGTCCATCCAAATAATATTCTCCCCTGCCCTACCCAAACCAAATTGGGTAATGAAAAACCTCGAATATATCCATCTCTAAAACCTCACTCCACTTCCTTTCTCTCTATCTCAGCTCAACCCAATTCACCGCCGGAGTTTGTTTCGCGCCACCGCCAAAGAATGAGAGTCGCGACCTTAATCTCCAAATCAAAGTGTCCACCACTCCACGCCTCCGTACTCCTACGCCTCCTATCGCCGAACACCGCAACCGCCCGACCACCTATTCTACCTCCCATCTTTGCCGGCGGAATTAATAGCTGTACGGCGACACGTCCTTTGCTGCTAGGGGGAACAAGGAATTACCACGACGGTAGGCCGCGGGGCCCACTTTGGAGAGGCAAGAAATCCATCGGAAAGGAGGCGCTCTTCGTCATATTGGGGCTCAAGAGATTCAAAGACGATAACGAGAAGCTCGATAGATTTGTCAAGGCGCACGTGCTTAGGCTGCTGAAGATGGACATGACCGCCGTCCTCAACGAGCTCGAGCGGCAAGAGGAGGTGTCCCTCGCTGTTAAGGTGCGTTTATTGTTGTTCGATTCGATCTTTGGTTTTATCCTTGTGTTTGCGATGCTTCTATGCTAGAAAATCTTATGATGGTTTGCTAAAAGATTGTCTAGTAATTCGGGCAGGCGTCCCCTCGCTGTTAAGGTGCTACTATTGGTGTTTAATTTTGGTTTTGCCTTGTGTTTGCACTGCTTCCGTGCTAGAAATTGATGATGGTTTGCTAAAAATCGTCATATTTCTTGCTCATTCACTGTATAATTGGCGTTAGTTTCTGTTGGTTTCATGTCCGAATATGGTGGCGAATTGGCTACTATGTGTATCATATACTCTATGGAGTGAGGAGCATTGCAAGGAAGTCTAATAAAAGACCAAAAAGTTTGAATCTCTCTGTAAAAGTATGATCTTTTTACTGCACCGTGATGCCAATGCTGTTGAGAGTTATCGGTTCTTCTCTGTAATTTGCCTTTGTGATTCTTGATAGTTTCATAGCTTCGATCATATCCTGCTAGAGAAAGTTTCGCTTATCTGCATTTTGGGTCGGGCTGGGTATAATTACATTGCAAGGTCATATGGTCTTTTGAGTGTTCTTACGTTCTTTCTGAATCCTTAGAAATGATGGAATTCGTTTTTATTTCAAGGTTTTTAGAGTTATTCAGAAGCAAGATTGGTACCAGCCCGACGTATACTTGTACAAGGACTTAATCGTCGCGTTGGCCAGGCGTAAGAAGATGGACGAACTCATGGAACTATGGGGAGACATGAAGAAGGAGAAGCTATTCCCAGATTGTCAGACGTACACAGAAGTCATTAGAGGGTTCTTACATTATGGTTCGCCCGCCGACGCGATGAACATTTACGAGGACATGAAGAGATCGCCCGACCCGCCCGACCAATTGCCCTTTAGGATACTGCTGAAGGGCCTTCTTCCCCACCCATTGCTGAGGAACAGAGTCAAGCAAGATTTCGTTGAGTTCTTCCCCGACCAGCGTGTTTACGATCCACCTGAAGAAATCTTTGGGCTACGCTGAGGTTTGAATTTTCTTTTTTTTTTTTACGATGCCCGTAACTGTTGGGATGATTCTCGGTTCATAGGATGCGGCGAAACATTATTTGTGTTGTAGGAGGTTTTCATCTTTTAGTTGCCAATGCCATATTGTGAAGCATCTGTGGTCTGGAATTGGGAGAGCTTTTTATAGGCCTAATGTTCGAATTTTCTCGAGTTTCTATCGAAAAATATCTGAGGTGTTTCGCCTTTTCTACTACTGCGGCGCGCGAAATTTTTGTTTTTGAAAGAGTTGAATGGCCATAACTCGAGTTTGAGCCCAAAATAAAATTTCGAGCTCGTCTTTTAGCCCAATATAAAATTTCGAGCTCGGGCCTAGAAAATGAGCCGAGTTGGTTTGACTAGTTTATTACACCCCTAAATTTAGTTATAGTACTTTATTATTATTTTTTTTAAAAACTTAATAGTAATGGAACCAACCATTGTCCTTTGATGCTTTCTCTTCTCTACCATGCAACTTGAAAAGAAAGTTAAACACCATTAATTATCATCCCATTCCTTTAATCTCGTCATTCATTAACTCTTAATCTTATCTCTAATCACATAAAGGAACAAAAATTCTATTTCCTGCAAATTGAATTGAATGCAAGTGCCCCAAAATTAATCACACCTACCCCAATCTTCACTATATAAACACACAACACAAATCTCATGACATATATCAGAAAGCAAGAGAAAACTTAAATCACAATCTTCGAAAAAAATGGCATCAAAGTCTCTTTTCCTCGCCATCCTCGTACTTTCCTACGCTGCTACCTTCGAATGCTTCGATGTATTAGGCCATTGGAAGCCCATCAAAAACCTAACAGATCCTACAGTTGTGGCGATCGGGAAATTTGCTGTCGAAAAACATAATTCGCAGAAGAAAACTCACTTGAAGTTCGAGCATGTAATAAGCGGGAAAAGCGAGCACATCGATGAGGGCCATGGAATTAATTATAAGCTTCTTTTGGCTGCAAAAGATGGTAGCAAATCGCATAAGTACGAAGCGTTTGTGCATTATATTGTTAAGGATAAGAAGATGGGGCTCAAGCACTTCAAGTTGCAAGATTAGTTGAGCTTTTTAATTGTATTTTGAATAATTAATAGTTGTAATGACTATAGTTATATACATATATATGGTTGTTTGGTTTTCGATCTCTGTTATATCAATTTTGTAATAGTTCGAGTTGTTCGATAGTTTATGGGTCTAAGACTGCTAATGGTTGTTAAGAAAATGGAGAATCGAATTATAAAACCGAGTGTCATTAAACATCGTTTATTTAGGCTTCTTGCAATAGTTTAACACTAAGCTCAGTAATTGCTCTTGATTTTTCTCTAAATTTCATCTACAGTATACTTTTGGTATCTTCCTACTTATACAATTTCGAAAACCCTATTAAAGATTCTAAAGTTAACGCAATGGTGAATACTTTGTTTTGGTTTGTAACGACATGAACGAAGAGAACGATAAGAGTCTTATGTTTTCTTTTTCTTTAAGATAGAGGATGAATAAAAAATATGGGATGACAGATGCTTTCCTTCACGGAAAACCCTTGATGGGCTTCACGTCATTGACTCGGAATATTATGGGATTTGTTTAATATTGTTCAATGAGTTCAATACGTGGTAATGGTGGATATTAATTTAACGTGTGTGTGTGTGTGTGTGTGAAGTGTCTGTTTAATTTTTGTTATTTTTGAAATATGTTGTCTATTGTTTTATGGTTTTGTTATGAATTTCAAAACTCAAAACCTCGTTTCTTTAAATCTTTTTAACAACTAATCACCAATTTGGACATTTAAGCCGTATACCATCTACTTGCATATAATTAAGTGATTAAAATACTTGTTGGAATATTAATATTAATATACAACTACCTAGACAATATAATGTTCTTCAAGCAATAAATCGAACGCTTGCTTATATTATAATAATTCATTCGATGTATATTGTTTGTACATTACTTAATTTATTGCATGCTCAATTAATTCATTAACATACACGTAAGTAATTTTCTTGAAAATAATAAAAATATACCTATGACACGATGTCTACCATTCTAATTTGAAAGACGGTAAAAGACCATTAACTCTCTATTCCCTTTTCAAGCTCATCTCTAATGAACCCTAATAACTAAAAACCCTAATCTTGGCAATTCGAATTCAATGCAACTGTAAAAAACTTATTAGTCTACTCACATTTTCACCTATATAAACACACACATGCAATACTATCCCATCATATTGAGAGCTTTAATCATATTTCTAACAACATAATCTTTCATTACAAACTTCAAATGGCATCAAAGTCCCTTTTCCTTGTCCTCCTAGTCCTCTCTTACATAGTTGCCCTAGAATGCTCTAGCATAGGCAATTGGAAATCGATCGATAACCTAAACAATCATTCGGTCGTGGAGATTGCAAAGTTTGCAGTCGGCGAACACAATTTGCAGGCGAAGACTCACTTGAAGTTCGAACATGTAATAAGCGGGCAAAGCGAGCACGTCGAAAATGGACTTGGAATAAATTATAAGCTTCTCATTTCTGTCAAAGAAGGTAGCAAATCGCTCAAGTATGATGCGTTTGTGCACTACAATGTTAAGGAGAAGAAGAGGAGCCTCAAGCACTTCAAGAAGCAGCATTGAATGTTTCATGTGGTGTAATAATAATTATAAGTATGGTAACAATGTTTACATGTTACCTTTTGTATTGTGATTAGAGGTTTTGTGAGTCGATAATTATTATCCATAATCGAGATATATTGGATCAATTTAACATATATAGACTGCTATCAACTTAATGTTAATTGATTTATGTTGTTAACATTCAGCAATTTTAAAAATTAACTTGTATAAAAGCTATAATTTCACTAAACTAAACTCATCTTGAATGAAACTTCGCATTCGTATGACTACGAAAAATAAAATGAAACAAGAGAACAATATGGTACCGAACATCCCCCTTCAATTATTGCTGTTTCACGAAATTTCTTTCTATTTTCCCCACCAATATATTATATGCATGTTTGTGTGTGTATTGCGTTCTTGGCGGTGATATATGTTAATCGAAATCGTACCAACTAATTAATATATATGTCAACCTAACCCATGACTTCAAATTAGTTTTCTAAGTCAAGAAAAGAAAACTACCACGTGTGTGAGTGCCTCATTTTCCGATTTTTGGGGTCAACTGTTTAAATCTCAGTCAACCGAAGTTTTGTATTTATTTTGTTTTCTTTGATTTGGACATTACCGCCGCTTAGTTGACGTCGTCCGTTGAAATTATTTAGTTTCAAGAAATAAAAAATAATGCATGCGGATTAAAATATTTTAACTCCACAAGGCTAATACTAATGAATTGTGATTGAGACGGTTTTGACGATTAACATTATTGTGCTATAATTATATTAGTTGACATAAAATTGTGGAGTAAAGTTATGTGATACGTACGTACTCCCTCCGATTTTATTTACATGTCGTTTTAGCTCTCTAATTTTGTTTCTAATTAGATGTCGTTTTACAGATTTCAATACAAATATTTATCATATTTCCAGTTTTACCCTTTTTTATGATTTTCATATTACAACTTCCCACAAATATATTAACAAATAGAAATGACTTCTCATATTCTTATTAGAAAACACATAGAAACGTGAGATGTAAAAATAAATGATCAAACAATTATTAAATGGAATATATTAAATAGGCTTAAGCAATTAATTAGGGGTATATTAGACATTTTATTCTATTTCTTAATATAAGTGAAAAAACCTTAAACGACATGTAAATAAAATCGGAGGGAGTATATACGTGTCCGTAACCTTTTATAATGTTTAAACATGCATATCTATGTGAAGAACTTGTCCGAGCAAGTTTTTTAATTTTTTTTACGCGATTCTAATTATTTTGATATTTGATGACACGCAAACAACAAAACAAATCAAGGCAAAAAATAAGAAAGATAGACTTCGTAAATGACAGCTTAAGGCAATAAATGCATGGCTTGAAATTCTATCTCACGACAGCTTGAGTCCAACTTTACCCTATTTTTGGAAATACTCACATGTTTTTCAGTTCACATGTAATAATAAACTGCAGCAATTGTTGAATGAAAACCCAACCATGCAATATGGGTCGACGCTAATTGCGTGTCATGAAATTTCTTGTTTAGATATGAATAGGTTGCGATTCCCCATTAAAGAAATGAATAGGCTTTCTATGTTTCTTTCCATTGACTATACTTTTTATTTGAATAACTCACGTCTCATTACGTGTATACAAATCTCGCCTATCATTTTGAACCACATAATATGACGTATGAACGAAAGTCGCATGCTATATACCAACCAAGAAATTAATTAGAGAAATTTAACACACGGCATCAAATAATAAACGCTAGCTAGTAGAACAACTAATAATATATTATGTTCTTTGTATCAAGAACGAAGGAAATCGAAGTCCTCAATGGACAAAAAGGATGAAATCTTACCGTTGTAATCAGTTGACTTCGGACATAGTCCAAGTTTGAGCTGTTAGCTCTTCATTTTCAACACGAGAAACGCGCCGAACAGTTCGGGCGGTGGTAAGTAATAACCTTTATTTCTTAAATCAAATAACATTAATAATAGCTAATAATATTGAAATAAAATACGCTGTAGCAAACTTCCAAAATCGATACGTTCATACTCAATTAAATCTTTTTATTTTTTTCAAATTAAGAATTACGATCGAGTCAAAATGAAGTCTTGGCGTAGGAGATAAGTAATCAACG
Source organism: Craterostigma plantagineum (assembly GCA_027422505.1). NCBI lineage: Eukaryota > Viridiplantae > Streptophyta > Magnoliopsida > Lamiales > Linderniaceae > Craterostigma > Craterostigma plantagineum. The sequence continues at coordinate 23,030,725 of JAPQWV010000003.1, read as the reverse complement.
TTCCTCTCAATCTCGTGGGGCCCACTGACGCACCACCTTACGATAGATAACCAAGAATTGCATAAAAAAAAGATTGAAACTTTATATAAAAACCCTCGTCGATTCCACTTCTTAAGACTTCGCCCAGATTCATATATGATCATTCTTACCCTCTCATAACAAGTTATCATCTCTTCCAAATATATATATGGAGAAAGGGTGGAGTTTGACCCTTGAGAGTTCTGAAGACCCTCATCGCCGCCGTCTTCATCAAGTAGGGTTTCCTACAGACAAGGCACCATTGTTGAGTCCAAGGTTGTTAAATAGCAGTAATAACAGAGGTCTTACGATGTTTCCTGCGTATTCAAGAGAACAACCTTCCTCTGTTACTGAAGTTGACTTTTTTGCGGTGAAGACGAAGATTGAAGCCCACGAAGAACAACAAAATGTCAACGTACGGTTATATATCTATACACCAGCATATATAATTAAATGATTGTATTTAGTTGTTACTTACTTCTATTTTCAATCTGGGTTTTTAATTCATTACATAGACTGGTCTGAATCTTGCAACGGCAATCAATGGCGAAAGTGATCAGTCCACCGTTGAAGACGTGGCGTCTTCTGAGGTTGAAGATAAGAGAGCCAAGCTTGAGGTAAGTTTTCAATCATATACAGTTGATTAAAATTAACCGCGTGCAAATAATGATACTGAATTTTTTATTTCTTTCCCTATGGTACTTTTTTACAGCAGTTGGCACATCTTCAAGCCGAACTAGAAAGAATGGAAACTGAGAACCAAAGGTTAAGAGTGATGCTAACTCAGGTTAGCAACAGCCACGCAGCTCTTCAGAAACATCTAACCATTTTGATGCAGCAAAAGCAAAACGAGGTGAAGACACTTATTACATAATAATCTGATACTTATTACGTGATCAAATTGGAGTGTAAATTAACTGTCTTTTTCTTACATCAGAAAAATGCGAACACAAAACCCTCGTCTGAAGAGAAGGGAGCACCATTAACTGCTCCAAGACAGCTCTTGGACTTAGTTCCTAGTTCGTCGAAATCGAACATTATAAAAGCTGTCGACGACTCTAATACATCAGATGAAAGGACAGTTTCTGAGACACCGAGGAACAACGATCTTCAAGCCGGACCCAATTCGACGAGGAACGATTATAAGAGAATCATTGATAATGGAGAGGAAAGCTTCGAATCTGAAAGCTGTAGCATCCCTCCTAATAAAACACCGAAAATCGATCAGCAGTCGTCCATGGATGCGCCCATGCGTAAGGCACGCGTCTCAGTTCGAGCAAGATCAGAAGCTCCCATGGTAATAACATATTTAACCTCCCAACACATACCCTTGATTTTGAACTGTTGTTAATGTGGATATAGATCTCTGATGGATGTCAATGGAGAAAGTACGGACAAAAGATCGCCAAGGGAAATCCTTGCCCGCGAGCTTACTACCGTTGCACAATGGCCGCCGCCTGTCCTGTAAGGAAACAAGTACGTCGTCCGATTTATTTCTATGGTTTTAATTAAGTATATACAAATTTTAAATATTATGATGTCCCAACTTACGCTTTTTGTGAAGTGATCATTCAACATGATACCATGGTTACGAATACTCACAATCATCCATTAAATGGAAATTACACGTCCAGGGTTAGATAAGAAAGAAATCAGCGTAAACGTAAGAAACTATAATATGTAAAATTAAACTGTGATAGTAAGTTTTTAGTTGAAGTGATAATTCAACATATATAGCTCAGACAGTCATACGTACGAATTCGAAAGAAATCAGCCTAGACGAGCACGGGATTAAGATATGATACACTCGCTTGAATCTTAAGCTTTTAACTGAAGTGGTCATTCAGTTATCAGCCTCCGAATATATGGTTTTCGTTCGTATTTAGAATCGATAAAGCTAATTTTCGAATACTCGGTTATCGCAGGTCCAAAGATGTGCCGAAGATCGAGAAATATTAATCACGACTTACGAGGGAAACCACAACCACCCATTGCCGCCCGCCGCCATGGCGATGGCCTCCACCACCTCTTCGGCCGCCAGTATGCTCCTCTCGGGCTCGATTTCAAGCTCAGATACCTTAATAAACCCTAATAATTTTCTCGCAAGGAATATCCTTCCTTATTACCCGTCGAACATGGCCACTATTTCGGCGTCTGCGCCATTTCCAACCATCACATTAGACCTAACTCAAACGTCTAATAATAGTAACAATAATTCGAGTCCGCAATTATTCCAAGGCGTAACTTTTCGCCAAAAAGCGGCTCCTCCTTTAGTTCTGCCTTGCCCGCAAAATCATGATGCGCTTTATAACAAGTCGAATTTTTCGGGCTTGCAAATGTATTCTCATCAAGAGCGAAGAGTCATCAGCGCAGATGCTGTAAGTGCGATAACGGACGACCCTAATTTTAAGGCCGCTTTAGCTGCTGCGATATCTTCGATCATCGGCGGGACGAACAACGACGATAAGAAGACGAGCGAAGGTTGACGAAGAAGCGGTTTCGAATTTTTCGTTTTGTCGTTAGGGGTTTCATTGTTTTTACTTTTTTTTTTACCTACATAATTTGATCGGAAACTTGTTTTTATATCGTATAGGACATGGAAAAAAAAAATACATTCTTTGTTATGTATCCTTATAGACACATACTATGAATATATGTCTAAAACCTACTTTTGAGGCTCCAATTAAGCAATAGAAATTTTGGTCAAGAAAACCGTTGTGGGAAGAAAAACAAAAGGAGGCTCCAAGCATGTGTTTGATGCAATAGAAGTCAAACAACTACGGCGATTATCGCTTGACACGCAAGTAATGTGATGGGAAAAATAAAATATATATGGATGGTATTAGTCCTGCAAATGGATAGACTTTTGAGAGACGCAACTGTTATGGTAAATTCCTTATCAGTACTTTTCAAAATTTGAACTTTCTTATTAGTATCCCTGACAAAATTTCTTCCTTATCAGTACCCATCTGTGAAAAAGTTGTGTGTTTAATACCCCAAACAGTAAACCGACTAAAATACCCTTTTCTGAAATTAAACTGGACATCATACCAACTGTTTTGATTATTATACCAATTGTTATTCTAATTGTACCAACTGTTATCATTATTAACCAAATGATATAGTGTACAATTCTGTTGGTATAATTACGACAACAGATGGTATAATTTACACAATTTGTGGTATAATTGCAAAATCAATTGGTATTACATCCAATTTCACTGTATAAAATTCGAATAACGTTATTTACTGGTATAATAACCAAAACATATGGTATAATTTCTACAATTTCTGGTATAATAGCAAAATCAGTTGGTATAACGTCCAATTTCACTGTAAATTATAATAACGCTATTTAAATTGGACATCATACCAACTGTTCTGATTATTATACCAACTGTTAATCTAATTATACCAACTGCTAGCATTATTATACCAACTGGTATGGTGTACAATTCTGTTGGTATAATTACGACAGTTGGTATAATTTCTACAGTTCTGGTATAATTTCAAAATCAGTTGGTATTACATCCAATTTCACTGTATAAAATTCGAATAATGTTATTTACTGGTATAATACCAAAACATATGGTATAATTTGTACAATTTCTGCTATAATAGCAAAATCAGTTGGTATAACATCCAATTTCGCTGTAAATTATAATACGCTATTTAAATTGGACATCATACCAACTGTTTCGATTATTATACCAACTGTTATCAATATTATGCGAACTGGTATAATGTATAATTCTGTTGGTATAATTACGACAACATATGGTATAATTTCTACAATTTGTGGTATAATTACAAAATCAGTGGTATAATTACGTCCAATTTCGTTGTAAACTATAATAACGCTATTTACTGGTATAATAACGAAAACAGATGGTATAATTTCAATATTTTCTGGTACAATGTCCAATTATATTGGTATAATTCATGTGAAAATAATTATTCAGCTTTTTGAATATGTGAGACAGTTTTTTTCGTCCATTTAATGCTGAAAAGAGGTATTTAGGTATTAAACAGGAACACATTTTCAAATGGGTACTTATAAGGAAGAAATAATTCCAGGAGTATTTAAAAAGAAGTTGAAATGTTAAAAGGAACTGATAAGAAATTAACCCTATATTTTATGGATAGATGTTCATATGTACAATACATGTATGTATATATATTTGTCAATGATTTAGTTAATAGGCGTGTCTTGTGATGTAATGTGATCAAAGGCTTGGCTTTCGTTGGTACTTATCGTTGAAGATTGCGGCGGTCAAAATTATACATGATTAAGATTGAGATGTCGTATGTGTGTATATTATGTTTTGGAAAGTATTTATTTCTACGATGGAAGCAGTTGATATATGCTTTAGTCGAAATCGTGACTTGAGATTTGGTAAGTAAAATCATATAATAATAATTCAATTTAACGGATATCGCCACATGGGGATTATTTCGGGTGTGAATTCAGTTGGCTGATTGAGATACGTCTTTGACTTAAAAGGTCGACATGAAAAGGACATTCTCACTAAAGTAACTGTTTGTCACCTACATATATCAATCATATGAGAACTAATCTATGGAAATTTATGATTATATGGATTTGCTGCACACGAGAATGTGGGCTTCAAGTATTTATATGACCAAACCCTCTAATTTCATGAGCTTAGCAGCCCTAACTCCTAGGGGTGGTTCGGTATGGCATACCGTACCAAAACTGTGATCCCGTATACCGTACAGAAATTTCGGTATCGAAAAAAATCATACCAATACCATAACAAAATTTCGGTTTACCTTAAATTTCGATACGGTATCATACCGAAATTTCGGTACGGTATCGGTATCATACCTTCTATACCATTCACAGAGAGGGTTTTTTTAACATGTGTGTCTCATAACTCGTTAATTCGTTGTTTTCGAATTTTTAGTCAATTCAAACTCCTTAGGCCCCAATAAGATGGATTATTAATATCAAATTTTCCAAAATAAAAAGATTTTTAATTCATAAAATAACCTTAAATAATTTACATATTTTAATGGGTCTCCTTAATAAGACAAATAACTTTACTTAACCACAAAATACAACTTTATATACAGATTAATTAAAACGAAATGGCTATTTAAAAAAACTAGTGAACATTAACAAAAAGTAATTGGTGGGTATAGTAAGTAAAATATGGTGGGCCTCAATAATCTTAGTAAGTTGGGTATAGTTAATAATTTATAGGCTAAATACATTTATGAAGATCCTTATAATGCTTTTATCCATTTTATATTTTTTTGAATTAATATATGTATGAGTGTGTGTGTGTGTGTGTGTGTATATAAACTATTTAAAATTTTAGTATATCGGTATTCCGGTATAATCGGTATACCTAATTTTAAAATTTTCATACCATTACCGTACCGTAAATTTTTGGTACGGTATCATACTTTACCAAAAGCTTCGGTATACCAAAATTTTCGATATTTTCGATACGTTTCGATACGATAATGACGGTATATCGGTATTTTGGTATATTTCCCCACCCCTACTAATTCCTATAGGATGAAATTAAATAAAACTGAAGATAACTATACTATTATATAATTGGGAGAAGGGGATACAAACCATCAAATCAAAATTAATTTGGTCTGTACAACTATAAACTGTAATGGCACAAATTAAGCCACCATCAGTGGAATTAAATTTTGCCTATCATTATGCAATTATTATTATTGTTATGTTTATTATTTTTTGGATAAGTGTAGATAATGGTGTATATATATCTTATGAGGGATAATGTAATCATTATGGAGAATACATTCTATCTCTTATTCATCGTCACATGGTATCAGAGCCTTTGGCTACAAAACCCTTCTCTCTAATATCTTCACAATTATGTCTTCTTCTTCATCAGATCCGTTGCCCTATGCAACCTTAATTCATATGCTTACTATTAAACTATCATCAACAAATTACCTGTTGTGGCGAAGCCAAATCTACCCTCTTCTTATTGGCCAAGGTTTTCTCGGTTGTATTGATGGCTCTCATCCTCCACCACCACCTTCCGGGATCGAAGTCGCTGGAAAGAAATCTCCAAATCCAGCCTTTCAAACATGGCGTGTTGATGATAGCAGACTTATAAGTCTTATCTTCTCTTCATTGAAAGAAGAAGCCATGTCCATTGTAGTCGGATGTACCTCTGCTAGATCCATTTGGCTCGCTTTGGAGAATCACTTCAGCCATCAATCCAAGGCTCGAGAGTTTTGACTCAAAGGTCAACTTCAAGCGATCAAGAAAGGCGATGAATCCGTGGCAGAATTCGGTCGTGCGTTTAACCACATTTGTGATCAGTTGTCTGCAATTGGGTATAATGTTGATTGATGATAAGACAAAATTCACTTGTTCTTGAAAGGTCTCGGTTCGAGTTTCTCTAGTTTTTCAGCCAGACAAATGGCCATGGCGCCCCTACCCTCATTTGCGGATCTGCAAAACAATGCTGAGGTTTGGGAAATGTTTCAACAGGCTATGGAACCGTCCATCCCAACTCAGGCTGCTTTCATTGCGGCCATGCCACCATCACCTCATATTTCTCGCCCGCCCTCAACTGGCCATCCTTCTAATCGTGGAAAGAATAGACGAAGCAATTGTCAAAGACGCCAGCCTCATTGTCAAATTTGTCGAACTAATGACCATTATGCATCTGCTTGCCCTGACGGGTTCAATCGAAATGTTGTTGTTCAGTCGGCCAATCTAGCTGAAGCATTCTCTGCGTCATGCCACATTTTAGAACCTTCCACCTCTGATTGGTACTTGGATACAGGTGCATTATCCCATATGACTTCAAATACATCCCACCTGGATTCGTCTTTGCCATACACAGGTTTGAATTCGGTTGTTGTCGGTAATGGCGCTTTATTGCCTATATCTCATATTGGATGTTGCATCTTGAATCCATATATTAAGTTATCCAATGTATTGGTCGTTCCTGGACTCACAATGAATTTGTTATCTGTCAGCAAGTTAACCGGTGACTTACCCATGGATGTTATATTTGCTAATGATCATTTGCATGTCAGCATCGGATAACTCGGGACAAAATAGCACAAGGCAGGCGTAGTCATGGACTTTACAAGCTAGATATTTCTCCTTCGGCTTTGGTGGCAACCCGGTACTCCTAAGGCGTCGTTTCAATTGTGGCACTCTCGTCTTGGTCATGTCTCTTTTGACATAATTTCCTATTCAAATAAAGTTGGGAGCATATCTGTCACTGCTTTACTACACAGACCAGATATTTGTGACTCATGTGAGAAAGCTAAGAGTAAAAAATTACCGTTCATCATAGATGATAAACGAGCATCATCTGGTTTGGATACTGTTCATTGTGACTTATGGAGTCCTGCACCCATAACTTATGATTCTGGATTTTGATATTACGTTATTTTTGTGGATGACTTCTCTCGATTCACGTGGTTTTATCCGTGAGGCAAAAATCAGACTTTTGCGATGTGTTGCTTCAATTTTCTACTTTTGCTGAAAATCAGTGTTCTTCTCGTATCAAGACTTTTCACAGTGATGATGGAATAGTATTCATCAATAACAAAGTGCAGAGGTTCTTTCGTGATTCCGGCATTCGTCACGTTCTCTCTTGTCCATACACACTAGCTCAAAATGGGCGGGCAGAACGAAAACATAGGCATGCCACTGAAACATATCTTGCAATGCTCTTTCATTCTCATAGTCCAATGAAGTTTTCGATCGAGGCATTCAGCAGTGCTGTGTTTGTTATAACCGTCCCTCCAAAGTACTAGACCAAAAGTCACCATTTTAGTTGTTATACTCTACTGCTCCGAACTTTGGGAACTTTCACCCCTTTGGTTGTCGGGTATATCTATGTCTTCGAGACTATACTACAAACAACTTTGAACCACGAAGCAAGGCTTGTGTCTTTATGGGTTACAGCAACTCGCATAAAGAGTTTCGTTGCTACGATCCTCTTTCCTCCCGCGTCTATATTTCTCGACATGCAAAATTTATGGAATCTTCTTTTTCGTTTGCTAACTCTCATGACAGGTCTACTGCCCATTCACTACCTATTCTAGAGTTTTTTGAACCAACAAAAGCAGTTGGATTCTCGTTTAAGCCCTCGAGTTCACCAGATACTTTAGTCGTAAAATCTCCACATGAACCTTGTACTATGTGTGATGATGAGCCAAATCCAGCGCCTTCGATTCCACCGGAGGTGCCCATCACTCAGCATAACACAACCGAGCATATCGTTGAACATGTCGCTGAACAAGGCTCACCGACGCAACCTTCTCCAACTACCCAAGTGCAACCGCTTGTCGAGCCACAACTCATCACTTCTAGTCACCCAATGCAAACCCGGGCTCGGTCAGGTATTTTCAAACCGAAGCATTTGACTTACTATGCTGATACTAGTTTGTTCAACGCTCTCGTTATGGTTAGCGAACCTCGTGTGGTAAAATCTGCTTTAAAGCGACCAGAATGGTTAGCAGCTATGAACGAGGAACTTTCTGCTTTGCATTATAATCAGACTTGGGATCTCGTTCCACGTACTCCAAATACGAATATTGTTATACCGTAAAATTTAATGGGGGATTTAGGATGTAATGGATTATGTAAAGTTTGTCATTTAGGAATGTTGGTACGGAAATTTAACTGTGAGAGCAAAAGTATAAGCTATATCAGCTTCGAATTATTTTCGGAACTTAACCAGTCCGAAACATTATAAGAAATAGATGGACCAAAAACTTTGGGCTATTTATTGACATATTGGACATTTAAAATAAGGCTCAATCATAAATATATAACATGATAAGTTACTTAAGTCTAAAGAAAAGTAAAACGAAACAATTAAAACAAACACTTGCTTAGTTTCAAGGGAAATTCACGTACGCTACTTACCATGTTACCACCACTCCCAAGACTAATATAATATATATATATCACTTTAGTTAATCAATGCTCACAAAAACAGTCACAAGCTTGTTCTATCCTCATTGTTTTCGAAGCCTTCAAGACCTATACAACCTACATAAAAAATTATTGGCTGATAATCATACTTAGCACGAGAGGAAAAACACATCAACAGCTTATCTCTAATTCACGTTGCCCAACACATAAGGATAAACTCCTAAGTCATTTCATAAGCTCTCAGTTAATACGAAACACAAAAGAGGAAGTAACAACGAAGGAGAAGGGAAAGAAAATTCAACCAACAAACCATTTGGCTAAACCTGGGAAGAATGAAATGAGAGTACAAGAATGACATGATGTCTAGGAAGCATTGGCGCGGATGCCTTTGCGATTTATGACACGTGCATTACATGCATGATTTCCACTTACTGAGCTTTATAGCTCATCCCACGTTTTATGTGTAGTACGATAGAGTCGGACGTTGAGAAACGTCACGAGTAAGGCAGGCTGACAGCGGTACTCCACGATCTTTTGAGGGCAAGGCTGTACATGGATGACGACATGTGGAGCGATGTTAGGATGTTTTGTTATTGTGAATATTTTGGGGCTCGGGCCTTTGTATAATTACAAAGATATATGTTATGTTTGGTCGTAATATATTATATTTTAGGAAAAAGTTTTTATTAGACGGGTCTTCCGCGACTTACGTTGCGAAAATCCGCCGCTAACCTCAGTTAGAAAGTGAGGGGTGTCACAGGTGGTATCAGAGCTTAGGATATAGATTCTGTAGACTGTCCATGTACGGCCGCTCAAAAGTCTGGAGGATCAGCCTTGCCTGTAAGTTCTATGTTTGATATGATAATGTGCTTATAACAATGTGCCTATTTGCTTGACTAATTGTAGATATAGTGAGAAAATGACGAACGGACATATGGAAATTATCGGTGAGTCGAGTCATGGGGTTACACCTAAGTCCCTTATACGAGACTCAGCACTTTTGCATCTTACTGAACTGATCCAATGGCAATCGGATCAGTTTAGTGAACTTAAAGATCAAGTCGGCAAACTGAAAGACCTGGTCTATAAGCTAGTCAATGGACAAAGTTCATCCGAACCCCGTAGATCCTCATCTGCGAAGATTTTAGGAAAAGAACTCCCAAATTGAACCTTCCAACTTCTGCGAGTATTGCTATCCCTATTAGGAAAGAAGCCAAAATTTCCCAGACTCAGAAGGAAAGAGAAAAGCAGATGATAGGTTGGAACAGGAGATTAACAGAAAACATCGATTCCTGAAGGACCCCAACAATGTTCAAACTGCACCCCTGTTCACGCCCCAAACCTCGTACCTCGATGTCAGCAATGCAGACGACCACACACGTTTGCCTTTCAGAGAATGCTTATTGTTTTATGTGTGAAAGGAGAGGACATTTCGCAAGAATCTGTCAGATGCACATACCTTTAGAACCAGATCAAACATTAACACAGCCTTCCTCAGTCCCTGCACGGATGTCGAATCAAACCTCAAGGAGACAGAAATCCTTTCTACAGGAAAGACGGGTACGTTAATGATTCATAATATACCAATGATCCAATTGTTAGTTTTAAGAAATTGAGCCACACATTTAAATGTGTCGCCAATATTTCGTGCTGAAGGTAGTAAGATTTCCTACCTCCCCTTATGTAGAGATGTAGCAATTTCCATACGGGAATCCAACCAAAACCAAACCAGTATTGGAGAGATACTCCATCGTTCTTTAGGATAACAGCTTGAGTATCAATCTGAACTTTAACCTTGACATGTAGACTTTCAAAATATGAAGTCGTATCTGATTACCATAGGAAAGATCGTAAGCGTTAAATACTCGATAGGAGAAATATCCGTCTTACGGATAAAATCAGCCAAAATAAAATCTCCAAACTTCTGATCTAAAGATTCTGTAACTTCTGAGGACAAGTTGTGAATCTTTTCTCGTGTATGTGGTTAGACGGAGGAATTACCTCAGTCTTAACCGAAAATGTGCCAGTAGTAAAGTGTTGACGTATCCGGTGATATTCCGAGATTACTCTCTGATCGATTTACGATCAAAGACATATTCCTTCTTCGTCGAGTATTCTTCCTTTCTGAAGTATAATGATGAAGCTACATTCCACTTCTTCCAACACAACAAGTCTAACCCTATATCGCCGGCGTATAACCCTACGCCATAGTCTTTCTGTTCATCTTGTTAATCGTATGTGCTCAGTATCAGAGTGACGCAACGGAGCATAGCGAACACACATGATTTTCAATCATTGCCTGAATCATAGCTATACCTATTCTCTTAGCTCAACCTTAAGACGATACGGACCCGACCAACTTAAGCGACCTTTACATGCTCTATCAAGAATCAATTGTCTGAATCCGAGATGACAAGAAAAACCCTTAGTCTGGCATTTATGATCTTGTTATCCTTCCTTTCACTTTAATAAAATGTTATTTCTTCGTAAACTCTCGTTACTAGTACATAGAGATTTCCTTCCAAACCTGTAGGAATATAGATTTAGTTATCCGTAGACTTCCTTCCTCGTACTGAAATTATCTATTTATCTAGACGGAATAAAGCATAATTCAGTCATTGATGAATATTTCCTCCCCAAACATTGTAGATCAGGAAGTATTATTTGAAGGAAGAAAGAGATATAGTGTTTGGGTGTTTTAGCAGTAGGTCATTATAGTCAACCAATCGTTAGGAAAAGATCGTTGTTCCAATATAGGATTATGAAGCGTCGTGGTAAACAAAGGGATAATAAATCAATTTTGTCTTTAGTGCGCGACAAAAAGGGAGATGAATGTCAAGATCAAGAACATATCCTATGCTTTCCCCGCTAGAAATTTATAGGAAACCTAAATGAATTTTTGTATGTCGGGAAAAACGACGAGGGTAGAATAAATCAAGGCGGGGAATATCGTTTGGCTGAATAACTTAATTTATGATGATCTTGCCGTGTATGACCTTCTGTGATTGCCATCCGATTCTTATCTTAGAACCGCTGAGATTTAAATCTCAATTAATGTGGAGTCGAAAGGTAGGATTACCTTTACGGGTAATTAGGTGGTTACTTATCACTTAACCAAGCCAACTCAACTCCTTACTAATTATTACCCTGAATTATTCCAGCGGGGGCGAAATTCTTTTAAGAGGGGAGGATGTAATACCCGTAAAATTTAATGCGGGATTTAGGATGTAATGGATTATGTAAAGTTTGTAATTTAGGAATGTTGGTACGGAAATCAAGGTGTGAGAGCAAAAGTATAAGCTACAGCTTCGAATTATTTTCGAAACTTAACCAGTCCGAAAAATTATAAGAAATAGATGGACCAAAAACTTTGGGCTATTTATTGACATATGTACATTTAAAACAAGGCTCAATCATAAATATATACATGATAAGTTACTTAAGTCTAAGGAAAAGTAAAAAGAAATAATTAAAACAAACACTTGCTTAGTTTCATTGGAAATTCACGTAAGCTACTTACCATGTTATTACCACTCCCAAGACTAGTATAATATATATCACTTTAGTTGATCAATGCTCACGAAAACAGTCACAAGCTTGTCTATCCTCATTGTTTTCGAAGCCTTTAAGACCTATACAACCTACATAAATAATTATTGGCTGATAATCTTACTCAGCACGAGAGGAAAAATACAACACCAGCTTATCTTTATTTCACGTTGCCCAATACATAAGGATAAACTCCTAAGTCATTTCATAAGCCCTCAGTTGATACGAAACACAAAAGAGGAAGTAACAAAGAAGGAGAAGGGAAAAAAATTCAACCAACAAACTATTCGGCTAAGCCTGGGAAGTTCTTCCATATAAAGAACGCGAGTTTATTTGTTTTAGGTATGGTAATCTATGCTTTACCCAACATAAATTAATATATATAGTGTATATATAACATCAGACCTCTATCAAACTTAGGCAAACTCACCACCTGATCATGTATGTATAAGTCACGCTCCAAGTTTACATCGAGTTATTGTTTCCTTACATGAAATCAGTAAGTACTAAAGATATTCAATCTATAGTAACTCGATTTTAATTGATTCTTTCATGTTTAGGGAACTAAGGCTACGCTGACATGTATGTTAGCATATATGTTTAATATGTTTTCAGTAGATATGTGTGACCTTATGATTTACCATAGCAGATTTCAAAATATATCACAATAAGAAAACCCTAAATCCTTAAGTTTCGGTTTATACTGATAGGTATTTATGAGATATCAATCTTTAATGGGTAGCATGTGATGTTCTTAGAAATTATTGTGTTCTCTAGGAGTTATTGTTCGATATTCATGGTTTGGAATAAATTTCAAAGGAGATTTTGATAATACATGAAGTTTTGAAGGTTTCGACCTATTCTGATTTTCGGGCGACTTCGAAAATCGCGGGCCATTTTACTTTGCAAATCATGAGTGAAACAGGTTTTCAAACGAGGAAAATCGGCCGAATGGGTTTCGGGTCGCGGAAGTGTTTCGCGGTCCCAAAGAGTTTTTCAGTGCGAGTAACACGTGTCTCATGGGCCAAAATCCGAGTTCTCGTGGGCTGGAGTCTTTCGCGGGCCGATTCTTGTGAGAGGCATCGTGGGCTTTAAGTCTCGCAGGCCGACCTGACTTCACAGAGCGATTTCTGTGAGGGCCGTCGGGCGACTCGCGGACTTAACACTGGGCCTCACGCATCCAATCGGGCGATGCGATTGAGGCGAAAGTCCTGTGGATTCGGGGATTGACCCGAAAGCGGTTCGGGTTGACCAGCATTTCAAAGTGGGTTTCGGGCGATTGAGATTTGGGCTTTGATCGAATTTATGTGAATTGATCGACTAGTTTATTTTTGGGCTTTTGTCCTACTTCAGGCCCAATCATTTCAAATAAAATTATCTTCGGTCCAAATCAGATTTAAAATAAAATATTTTCGTATGTTGACTAATATTTCCGGTCAACCCATATTCTAAAATTTAAAGATTATTTTGGGATTTAACCTTCGGCCTAGCTTGATATTTTACGGGTCAAGTTGACTTAGAGAACTCTTTCCGAACAGATACCTTTCAAATGTAATTTTCAAGCATGACAATTTTAGACAGTCAATTAACTTAGCTAGTACACTGACGATTATAACTTTTTTTGCTTAAGGGTCAAGAAATAGGAATTTCACAGGACCATTAGCAAATAACGCAAGGACGACATGTAAGTGGAGATTACAACTGCAACACATAATTTTTATGTGCATGAATTATGTGTTTATGTGCTTCTATGGTAATACGTGAACTTTACGCGATGTGATTTATTTATGATACATGATGACACGACATGCATTTCACATGATTCACGACATGATCATATGCACGCACGATTAGCATGAAAGGCAGGACATGAGAGCGTGGTACAAGATCGCCTAAGAGCGATGGATATTTGTCGATATGGGCATCCGATGTCGACTCATTGTTGAGTCAGGGCTCTTCTATGCTACCATGGCGATTTTCTGTGTCGTCGATTACATGACATGTTATTAGGGCAAAGGCCCTCATGGCGGAAAGTGCGACCTGGAGGGTGCGACCTGAGCGAAGAAGCGACACCGAGGGTATCTCTGGTGTTGGCGACCTCGGAGTGGGCTACCAACGTGAAGCGTCCGCGTGACACATGAAACCCCATTGGAACTGAAAAGGCGCCCTAGGGTTAGCCTATCAGTGTGGGTATTATCACTTATATATTAGTGGATTTAAGCTCCATGATGGTGCATAGCAAGATAGCCGAGGGCCCTACATGAAATGAGAGTACAAGAATGACATGAGCTCTAGGAAACATTGGTGCGGATGCCTTTGCGATTTATGACACGTGCGTTACATGCATGATTTCCACTTACTGAGCTTAATAGCTCACCCCACGTTTTTTATGTGTTGTAGGTACGATAGAGTTGAGAAACATCACGACTAAGGCAGGCTGACGGCGGTACTCCACGATCTTTTGAGGGCAAGGCTGTACATAGATGACGATCTGTGGAGCGATGTTAGGGATATTTTGTTATTGTGAATATTTTGGGGGCTCTGGCCTTTATATAATTACAACGATATAGGTTATGTTTGGTCGTAATATATTATATTCTAGGAAAAAAGTTTTTGTTAGACGGGTCTTCCGCGACTTACGTTGCGAAATCCGCCACTAACCTTCGTTAGAAAGTGAGGGGTGTAACAAATATTGTGGGATCTAAGGGCCAAGTTTTTAGCATAAGGATCGTCAATACCGTCATAAAGCTCGTCTTGTCGCTCAAGGTTTCACACAACTGCCAGGTTTCGATTACTCGCGTACCTTTAGTCCTGTGATTCGAGCTTCTATGGTTCGTGTTGTACTTTCTATGCTGTTCTAAATAGCTGGTATCTTCATCAGTTAGACGTAAAAAACGCCTTTCTGAATGGTGTTTTATCTAAGCCTGTATTCATGGAGCAGCCACCTAGATTTATAGATGCCCAGTACCCGAATAATGTTTGTCGCCTTAAAAAGACGTTGCATCATTGTATGGTCTCAAGCAGGCTCTCCGTGCATGGTTTCAACGACTCCGTGACTTTCTCTTGAGTATTGGTTTTCTCTGCAGCCGTACTGATTCGTCGCTATTTACTTATATTTGTGGCTCGTCAATTGTATATCTTTTAGTATATGTTGATGATTTTATTCTGACTGGAAATTCGACTGACACTTTGCGCTCCTTCATTACCCGTCTTTGTAATCGCCATTAAAGACTTGGGGAGACTAAATTATTTCTTGGGTCTTGAGGTTTGTTATACGTCATCGGGTATTTTTCTTAATCAGGCAAAATATGCTCGTGACATACTTCAACGCGCATCTTAGAAGACACAAAACCTTTTTCTATCCATTACCGCCAAGGTGTCAACTTTCTACTAATGGAAAGCCGTTTAATGATCCTACTTTATATCGATTGTTGGTTGGAGCCCTGCAATATCTCATGGTTACACATTCAGATCTCTCCTTTGCTGTAAATCTGGTTAGTCAGCATTTACGAAATCCAACTATTGAACATTTTCAGGCAGTAAAGCGAATTCTTCGCTACGTAAAGGGTACAATCATTTAGTCGTGGCTCTTCTTCAACTATCATTACATATTCTGATGCTGACTGGGCACGTTGTGTGGAAACATGGCGGTCGACTTACGGATATTTTATTTTTCTTGGTGGAAATTTGGTCTCTTGGAGTGCGAAGAAACAACCAACAGTTTCTCATTCGAGTTGTGAATCCGAATATCGTGCTTGCTAATGTGGCCTCAGAGATTGTTTGTGTGCTTCAGCTTCTTCATGAGCTTCACATCAAACCTCCGTGTCGGCCGATTTTATATTCGGACAACAACAGTGCGCTCTTTCTAAGTCAAAACCCAAGCTCTCACAAGCGAGCCAAACACATCGATATTGATTCTCATTTTGTTCGTGAACTCATTTCAAATAAGCGCCTCGACACGCAGTACGTATCTCGGACTTACAGATATCTTCACAAAAGCTCTCTATCGTCCGCTTTTTGAATTTTTCCGTGGCAAGCTACGAGTTGGACTTCCTCCCACGTCTTGCTTGAGGGGGCTAATGGCATAGAATAAGCCACCATCAGTGGAATTATATTTTGTCTATCATTATGCAATTATTATTCATGTTGTATTTATTATTTTTTAGATAAGTGTAGATAATGGTGTATATATATCTTACGAAGGATAATGTAATCATTATGGAGAATACATTCTATCTCTTATTCATCGTTACAAACTGCCGAATTTCAATTGAATTTGGTCTGTATAATAGAAACTGCCGAAATTGAATTGGTGTGTGCAACAGAAACTACCATTTCGCAATTGGAATTGGTCAATGTACATTTTATTACTAAAACAAAATTAATGGGCCACGATCTCTATAATAAAAAGAAACGGCTCGGCGAATTTGTTTAATGTTATTGGTGCACGGACTGCTAGTGTATACTCCCTCCGTCCCGGTAACTTTTGTACATTTTACCAAATCGGGTGTCCCACTATCTTTTATACATTTCCATATTTAGTAAAAAACTACCACACACAATCAATATAATAACATTAAATATTCTTAAAAGACGTGCAACACCCATACACTTTTCTTCCTCTATACTATTAAAATATTATATTCCTTAAAAACCGAACCTAATCCCAAATGTTCATATATTACCGGGACGGAGGTAGTATAAATTATCAAATGCCAAAATTGAAAGGGATAACTTGGTTCGTGGTTTCCAAAGTCGTGCAATTAAATTCATTGGATTTAACTCGTCGATAATTGGATGAGGTTAATGTCGGGTGAGAGGAAAAATTACCAAAATTGAAATTTAAATGTATTCATTACATGGTGATTTTAATTAATTTCAACTCCATATCCCTTTGCTAATAATGCAGTAATATAAGGAAATGAACATTGTTAAAGGGGTCTTTATACAAAAATACCATTTATATAAAAAAAATTCGCATGCAGGTTCCTGTTGGAATTTTACAAATTGGTACCCTTTCCGCCGCAAAACGTCATAGAACACATTTAGGTACCATATGAAAACATATTGTGGTACTTAATACAATGAGAAAATTGTGTATCATACAACACACATTAAGGTACCATATAGACCGTATATAGGTACCATATGTGGGTACCATATATACGGGTGACATGGTACTTAATACAATACAGAAAGGTACGTCAAGGTTGGAAAAATGGTACACACAATCGAACGAGTACTTATATGAAATTTTTTCTGACAGGGGATATGAAATTTTATGTAAATAGGTATTTTCTGTAGAATCACTTGTTAAAATAAGTCACTTGAAATAATAATTTTAAAAGTCTTAGCACAGCACAAGGTGCTACGTGTCGCATATTGGAGCTATCTTTTACATTGTCTTGACACGTAAGTGTTCAGGCAGTAAATAGATACTCCCATTGCTTCCCGCATATCCAAAGGTTGTAAGTGACTGTTTACGTACCTTAATCTAACGGCTGAGATCTTTTCATTTACTAGCTGTTGTGTACTCGCCTACTTAATGCGCACTCTGAGCTCATCTTCATCGCTCTCTTCTCTTCTGATCGATATCAACGATGTTCCTCATCTCGGTGAGTAATGCGCGAATTTTTTTGCTTACATTTAGTTCGTCGAGCGATCAGTGATTTTGGTTCGGCAAATTTTTGGTTTTAGCTTCGGTCTGTTTGTTAATTACTTGTATCTTTCTGCTTCAAATGTATGCAATCGTATGGGTGTGTATGCGAGACAAAATGTTGCATCTGAGCTCCTTTCGTTGGATGGTTTTTCGCGGGTTCTGTTAATTTTATTGCAAATTATGTGTTGAGTTTTCTAATTCATGCTGGGTTTTCATTTTCATGGAGCTCCGGTGAGAGTTTAACTATATCGTTTATTGCATGTTGGATCTGTTTAAAAAGCTACTGTACCAAAAGACTTGCTGATGAATGACTGATTGTTGATTTGAGTTTCCATTTTTGTTAAGTGCATGTGAAGCTTTCTTCACGATGTGTCTACTTGAAGGAAGATGTTTTCTTACCCTTTTCCTTCATTAATACTGATTTTCCCATCTCATTTTGCAGGCCAAAATGAATGTCTTCAGTAATATCTTGTTCGTTCTTTTCCTCTCGATCCTGGCGTTTTCTGTTACACCATCTTCATCAAACGATGGATTTGTGAGGATAAGACTGAAGAAGTTGAACTTCTTCAAGAACAATGCTCTTCTTGAGTCGAAAGATGCAAACGAATTGATGGCTTCAATCAAGGGATATAATAATATACACCGAAAGCTCGGTCATTCTGCCACTGATATTATCGGGTTGAAAAATTACATGGATGCCCAGTATTTCGGCGAGATTGGAATAGGAACTCCACCCCAGAAATTTACCGTGATCTTCGATACGGGCAGTTCCAATCTATGGGTGCCATCTTCAAAATGCTACTTTTCTGTAAGTAGTATGGTGGATACAAAACATTTATCAAGAAAATATGAGCCTTTAGAGTCTGCTATTTTGAATTTTCTTGTAGGTGGCTTGCTATTTCCATCCCAGATACAAGTCCAGCCATTCGACCACCTACAAAAAGAATGGTTCGTGGTTTTTTCAAATCGTTCCATAGAAATCGCACCGTTTTTCTGCTACTATTGCATGGCTTCTGTTCTGTTGTTCATGCATACATTGACATGTCTTCAGGAAAATCAGCAGCAATTCACTATGGATCAGGGGCTATCTCGGGATTCTTCAGCGAGGACAGTGTAACAGTTGGCGACTTGGTCGTAAAAGATCAGGTTTCGGTCATTTCTGTAGCAAATTACGATAGTTTCTTATATACGCTCGTTTAGTGATGAAATCGTAAATTATTCAGGAATTTATCGAAGCGACTCGAGAGCCAAGCCTCACGTTCTTGGTTGGCAAATTCGACGGCGTATTGGGGCTTGGTTTCAGGGAAATCTCCGTTGGAAATGCAACCCTAGTGTGGTATGAGAAAGAAAAGGCCTAACTTTCGTTAGTTTTTTTCGCACTGTCAATGAATTGGCGCTTGATTTCGTGTTTCTTTTCAAGGTACAACATGGTCGAACAAGGCCTTGTAAAGGAACCTGTGTTTTCGTTTTGGCTCAATCGCAACGTCGAAGAAGAAGAGGGCGGAGAAATAGTCTTCGGCATAGTTATTTAAGGCGAGAGGCGCAAAAAGGCGATATGCCATCGCCTTGCCTCAGAGGCGAGGCGCAAAATAAGGCGCCCGCCTCATAAACTGAGGCGAAATTTATGATACTAATATTATATATGATAATATTACTCATACATAAATAATAAAATTATAATATATAAATAAATTGAATTAAGTGATGTGATACATATATATTATAAAGAATTGTTATAATTATATTTAGTTTTATAGAATTTTTACAAGTATAAATGTTTTTCCAATAATTTTTTTAAATAAAATGTGGTATTATACAGTATATTGAAATTTTTTTTATCAAAGTATTGAATTAAATAGGGTTAAATTAGGATCCCAACAACTAATTAAAACAGGATATTATTTTTTCATTGCCAAATAAATATTATTTGTAAAGAAATTCAATTTTTTAGGTAATATAACGTAGTATAAGTGTATAACTATTAATTTCTTTAATTATCTTATTTATTAAAAATTTAATGAGAGGCCCACTAAAAGAGTAAGCCCAAGGACACGTTAAATTAGGGTTTCTGTTCATCTTCTTCGAACAGATCTAAACTGAAATTAACTCTTCCAGACCAGATTCAATCCAAAATCGCCGTTCCACCCATCGTTCCCGGTTCCATCGGCCGTTCCGGCCATCTTGACGGCGATCCGAAGAACCAGGCGACCACCATCAGCCGCGCACGGCGACCGCCTCACCGAGCACAGCCACCGAGGCGCCTTAGAGGCGATTTACCATCGCCTCACCTCGTTCACCGCCTAGGCGCGCCTTAGGCGCGCCTCAAATAACTACTCTTCGGTGGAGTTGATCCCAATCATTACAAGGGCAAACACACGTATGTCCCAGTTTCACAGAAAGGATATTGGCAGGTTAGTTAGTTAATCAAGATTCAGGATAACTTCAGAATCAGAATTGTACCCAGGCCCGTAGCTTCTATGAGGCCAACGGTCGCCTTAGGCCCAGCTTTGGAAGGGAGCCCAATATTTTTTATACACATGTATATATATATATATATATTTATATTATTATAGTAAGTTGGTTTATATTTTATTTAATATAAAAACAGAAATTATGCAAAAGATTGTTAGTTATACATGCGTTTAAAGTTAACAAAAGCGAACACAAACTTCACTTTTTATTAAAATTTTGTTCAAACAATAAATATTACTTTTGTTTTTTTAAAAAAATTAGACGTCATTTTCTTACTATTTACCCAATCCAAACCAAGATTTCTCAAATAATAGCGCGTTTATATAAGTATTTATTGAACATTCAACTATAAGCATACTCTCTCTGTTTTGAAATACAAATCGTTTAAGGTAAATGTATCATATTAAGAAATAAAACAAAATCTCTAGTATACCCTTAACTAACTATTTTATCCTATTAATCTAATTAGTTTTATTTAAGATGAGGAATAAACTTGTAAGTTTCCAGCTTCTTTTCTTCTTTTCTTGAAAAAAAAGTAAAATGACTTGTATTAAAAAATAAAACAAAAGTCTAAAATGACTTGCATTTCAAAATAGATGGAGTATTTCTTTGTATTTCTTTATTTAAATTACACATATATTTCGTATCTCATTTGGAAAAAAATATTTAACAAGAGTCCGGGCCCGAATTCGATTTTTGCTTCAGCCCCGTCTTCTTTAGCTACGGGCCTGACTGTACCAAAAGCATCTCAGAAGAATGTTTGTCATAATTCTGTGATTGTTCTTTTGTCAGTTTGACATGGGAGATGTTCTTATTGGCGGCGTAGAAAGTGGTAAGTTACAATCTCGGTAGCTGACTCGTCTAATAACTGTGCAAGAAATGAAATCTTATAAATTTTTATTGCTAAGGATATTGCTATGGAGGATGTTCGGCGATTGCAGATTCTGGGACATCTCTCTTAGCTGGGCCAACAGTATATAAACTTTTCGATTTTCATCCATTTTCTTGTTTAAAATGCGTGCCTTCCGATAATTTCTTTCGCCATATGTTACCGTTAGGCTGTTGTGACGATGATAAACCATGCTATTGGTGCTTTAGGAGTCGTTAGCCAAGAGTGCAAAGCTGTTGTCGAACAACACGGAGAGACTATGATTGATCTACTTTTGGCTGAGGTTTTTGCTCTATATTCTCCCCGCTATCCTTCTCATTACTTCATAAATATTTGAATTCTTCAGTTTCTTCGATCTTCAGACTCAGCCAAAGAAGATTTGCTCCCAAGTTGGGTTATGCGCATTCGATGGAACTCACGGCGTTAGGTTGTCGCTATTTCTCCGAACTTATTCATTCCCATCACGCCTTTTTTCCGCGCATATTTGTTTTTAAGAAAAAAAACTCAAGGTTAACGTAAGCGCTTCGCAGTATGGGAATTGAGAGCGTCGTCCATCAAAGCGAAGGCGAATCGTCTTATGCTATGTGCTCGGCTTGCGAAATGGCCGTTGTTTGGATGCATAAACAGTTCAAACAGAACCAAACTCAAGAACGAATCCTAAGCTACGCCAACGAGGTTTTAACATTGCGCCTTTTTTTTCCTTTTTTTTTTTTCTTTCCAAGGCCTTAGTCGCTTTTTTCTTTTTCTTTTTCGATTCTTTACATAGCTCTGCGAACGCCTGCCGAGCGCTAACAGAGAATCGGCTGTCGACTGCGAAGGCATTGATGAAATGCCAACAATCTCCTTCACCATTGGCGGCAAAATCTTTGACCTTTCGCCTAACGAGGTACGAACGCTTAACGCTTATTTTTTTTATTTTCTCGCGGGCGATGAATTTATTTATTTATTTATTTGTTGCAGTACATTCTTAAAGTCGGGGAGGGTCCCGCTGCAGAGTGCATTAGCGGTTTCACTGGGATAGATATTGCGCCGCCGCGCGGACCTCTTTGGTAAGAAAATAATATAATTATATTTCCATTTTTTATTGTTGTATTTCTTTCGGCGAAGAATGAATGAGTTGGGATGATCATTTACTGAGAGCTGGGATTTCTCCTTTTGTTTAGGATATTGGGAGATATGTTCATGGGTCGATATCACACTGTGTTTGATTATGGGAATCTTAGAGTTGGTTTTGCTGAAGCTTCTTAAGACAAAAATGATTGCTCTGTTTTAAGGTTTGTATGTGTGTCTCTGTATGTAACTTTCACTGTTTCTTTTCCCAGTAATTATTAAAATCTTAACAACTTATTTATATTGTTCTGATGTAATATTAGGGGTGGTAATTGTTGATATTGGACTGACTTTGGACTCGAATTTGGATGTGTTATATGCGTATGTGAACCTCGTGGATCGATTCGATCAGTCGCGAGCTCAATCAGATTGAAACTGAATAAAAACGCACGCACATACTTACACAGATTTAAACATGGTTCGGCTGAAGTTCAGCCTACATTCACGGATCAATCGAGCATCTTTTGGATTAATCACCAACGCAAAAGTTACAACCCTCACAACCTTCTACAACTCTCGTGTTTACAACTCACGGTGATTCTCACTCTACAAGAAGATATGTGCTCGAGAAGATACTTACTTGAAACCTGAAATCTGGTATTTATAAGCAGGAGTCACACTTTGCTTGTGACTCGCGATTGATCTCGGCCGTTCATCGCAATTGGTCCGACGCTCGATATTTACAATCCGTGTGATTAATATCTTTGAACCTCATCCCTCGATCGCTTTCGCGCCATCAGATCCGACGGTTCATGAAGATTGCGGACCGCCAATTTCTTCAGCTTTTCTCAAGCTCATTTCGTCCGACCTTCTCCGATCGACTCCGGCGTCTCTCGGCGAGGTTTAGGCTCGCAGTCCTCAACAAACTCCACCTCGAGACTACAACCTCGAGAACGCAACTTCAAGCTTTCTCATAGCTGCTCAAACCTGCATGCTACACTCGCTTGAAATTATACCAGAAATGAGCTTCTTTTCAGTTGCAAATCATCAACCCGAGCCTTGATTTCTCGTC
This sequence comes from Craterostigma plantagineum, assembly GCA_027422505.1. Lineage (NCBI taxonomy): Eukaryota > Viridiplantae > Streptophyta > Magnoliopsida > Lamiales > Linderniaceae > Craterostigma > Craterostigma plantagineum. The sequence goes on along the minus strand of JAPQWV010000003.1, from coordinate 23,007,096 downwards.
CCAAAGCTCCACCTCGATTTGCAGCCCTCTCGGTTGATCAACCAGCTCCTTTAGGAGCCCCGAGCCTTTCGAACGAAACCTCAGCAACTCCAAGCGGGCTTGAAATTTCCCACATGAGGTCGATTTGGACTTTCGAGCTCACCATCTTCGTTTCTCCCGAAGATGCACCGTTGCTTGCTTCAAGAACCTCTTTCCCGGCCGATGTACAGCTCCCCTGACATCTCCTCTTGGCCACCATCGAGTTTGAAGCCTCCGCAACCCGCTGCCCATCACGCACAGCAGCAACAAATTCTGCTACGACAGCAGAATTTAGTGAACCAGGCGAGTTTTTTTATCGTCTGTTTCGCCCTCCGTATCCGCATTCTGCTCCACCTCTGAGCTTAACCTCTCTTGTGGCCTGAGAATGCTATCCATTCACTTCCAAGTTCAGAGCAGTTTCTGCAAAACTGCTCCAACCAAGGTACTTGCACGACCTTGCTCCACCTCAATACGAGGTCCCCGTGGCTTCCCTCGAGCACCATTCGAGCCACCACGTCCCCTACTTCCAGTAGGACCGGTTGCCTCCATCGGACAACCCTTCGAGACACGAAAAATCATACCTCCAAAACCAGCTTGCCTTGTCTCCCGGTTTTGATCTGTTCTCTTGCAGTTTTCGTGTTGCACCAACTGTTCTCCAGCCCTCCGATCCATCCGAGGTTCCTCATCTCTGGGACCAACCTCGAATCACCAAGGATCCCCGCAACACCACCTTCGAACTGCAACTGCCCCGATCATCACCAAACTCTTGACAGAAGGCTATCGCAAGCCTCTCCGCGTTTTCAGCCGTGGTTTCAACCTCCGATGCACTTCCCGTGGAAGCCTGCGACACCACCACCAGCATCAGAGCCTCCTCAAGCCTCTTCTGAACCGAAAGAGCCTTGAATCGCAGCTTCAGGTCAAATCAGCAAGACCCATCGAAATTCTCCAAATCGAGTCACCTCGCAGCCACACTCGGGAAGATAGCTCCGTCCACGCTCACCGTACCAATTGTTGATCGTGGACTAACTTTGTACTCGAATTTGGACGTGTTATATGTGTATGTGAACCTCGTGGATGGATTCGATCAGTCGCGAGCTCAATCGGATCGAAACTGAACAAAAACGCACATACATACTTACACAGATTTTAACGTGGTTCGGCTGAAGTTCAGTCTACATCCACGGATCAATCGAGCATCTTTGGATTAATCACCAACACAAAAGTTACAGGGCTCACAGCCTTCTACAACTCTCGTGTTTACAACTCACGGTGATTCCCACTCTACAAGAAGATATGTGCTCGAAAAGATACCTACTTGAAACCTGAAATCTGGTATTTATAAGTCGGAGTCACACTTTGCTTGTGACTCGCGATTGATCTCGGCCGTTCATCGCAATTGATCCGACGCTCGATATTTACAATCTGCGTGATTAATATCTTTGAATCTCATCCCTCGATCGCTTTCGCGCCATCTGATCCGACGGTTCATGAAGATTGCGGACTGCTTAACAATTTCTTCAGCTTTTCTCAAGCTCATTTCGTCCGACCTTCTCCGATCGACTCCGGCGTCTCTCGACGAGGTTTAGGCTCACAGTCCTCAACAGTAATGAACAGTTCGAGTTTGGTATCGAACCATATAAAGTTTCTGGTAATTCATAGCACTCAATGTTTGGATTCACCATTTGGATACAACTTAATAGCTTTCTACAGCAAAGCAATCGAGTTAAATTACCAGAACCAAAAAAAGAACGACAAAACATGTCACGAAAATTAGAAAAAAGAAGTCTTATATAGAATTAGTAGTTATAGTTCAGTTTTCATACCATATTTCAAGCAACTATATATAATCCATGTCTAGTTATTCATATGAAAAGTACCGAGAAAAAAGAACCAAACGATATCAAACAGTCATTAGTTATTACAATCAAATCATTGCCAGATAAAAAAAAAAAGACAGAACAAACATCTCAGATAGTCACATTCATCCAAGAAATCAAACCACCGAAGAAGAAGAGCACCTTATAAAGAAAAAAAAATCCCAAGATTAGGGCTTGTAATACTTAGTGGGAACGAAGGGCATTTTCGTCACCGAGCCATCATAAGCCTTACCCCTCACAACAATCTTGAGCTTCGTCCCCGCCTTGTGTTTCCCCGACTTCACATAACCCATCGCTATGTTCTTCTTCAAGCACGGGCTAAACCCACCGCTCGTAACTTCCCCGATGCTCTCCCCCGACTCGTCCTTTATCTCGCTGTGGCCCCTCGCCGGCGGGCCTGCAGAGAAAATCCCGACCCTTCGAATGGCGGGGCCCGTTTCGACCTGCTTGAGTATCACGTCAGCTCCCAAGAACCCGCCCTCGGCCTTCCTCCGCTTGCCTATGGCCCACGTGAGCCCGGCCTCGACAGGGGTTATGTGCTGCTCCATGTCGTTTCCGTAGAGGCATAGGCCCGCTTCCAAACGGAGGCTGTCTCGGGCCCCGAGGCCCGTTAGGCGAACCTTGCCGTCGGATTTGTCGAGGATGGCCTTCGCGAGTTCGACCGCGTGCTCAGAGGGGACCGAGATTTCGAACCCGTCTTCGCCCGTGTACCTGAAAAAAGGTTTTTCGCTGACGTAATATGAAAGAAAATACGATGCACTGCCTTCGAAGTTTAAGCTTTTAGGCGAACGAAGGTATGAGAGATCATGCCAAGATTTCGTGGGAACGAATCCTCACGACCAGTTAGTAAGAAAATTTCATGTCTTAGATTAGACGTAATTAAACGTCTTGGAAAAAAGAGTGTCAAACTAGAAGATACGCTCCCTTCAAGCTTATAACGAAGTAATATATAACTACAGGATACACTGCTTTGGAGCTTAAGCTTTTAGGTGAATGGTTCATATTGTGGTATGAGATTTCATTGTGAACAAATCCTCATGGTCACCCAGTAACAGAAAATTCCATGTGTAAGACCAAATACGAAAGAAATCAGTCTGAAGGTGAAGGAGCGTATTGTTGCAATAAAAATGTATAGAATGAAACTATGAAACGCTCCCTTTAAGTATAAGCTTTTAAGTGAAGTGGTATGCTATGTAAAGCAGCAATCTTGCGATATTTCAGATTGTATAACCGTCGAAAAGTAAACAAAGAACGTAATATGCATACCCCGTCCTCGTGAGGAAGCACGACACGCCATTGATGTCCAAAATCTTGAAATCGCTGAAGTACATCTTGCTCAGATCGTCCTTCGTCAGGTGCTGAAGAACTGGGGCGGCGAGCGGGCCCTTTCGCCGAAAAAATTTCAGACGTAAAATAAAGGGATCGATTTTCAACGCCCATTGTCGAAAGAAAATGAAATCACGCAAAAGAGATCTGCAGAAATAACCGACCTGAAGAGCGAGGAGGGACCTCTCATCGTGGATATGCCAAGAAACATCTCCGCCCTTCGAAGTGAAAGCCTTCATATGCTCCTCAATATGGGCCAAATCCTTATCCCTACAGCCAGCATTCACAACCAAGTAAATGTGATCTTCGGTCACTTTAGTGATCACAGAGTCGTCGATTGCCCCTCCCTTTTCGTTCGTAAACACAGTCAAAGTCCCAGTGCCCGGGGCGAGGCCCGCCACGTCAGCGATGACGAGCTTTTCGAGGAAAGGGATGGAGTCTTTTCCCTTGAGGCTAAGGCCACACATATGGGCAACGTCGAAAAGGCTTCCATTTTCCCGACAGTTTAAGGTTGAATCCATGATCGAATCCTTGTACTGAATGGGCATGCTCCAGCCTGCAAATGGGACCATTTTGGCACCGTTTGCAACGTGGAAATCGTAGAGGGCTGTTTTCTTGAGATCTGCTTCTGATGCAAAGCATCGTCGGGCTATCGTTTTCTTTTCGGTTTGAGACAATCGGCGAGTTATCGACTGGCCTAGCTGCCACAATCCACCACCCCTCATTTTTTTCTTTTCTGTGTTATCTGCGTGAGAAGTTATAGATTGCACAGATCAGTGAAGTGGTGAAGAAGGTTACATCTTTCGTTGCAAAACAGAGCAAACCACACAAAATCCAGCCTTTTTTTTTTTCTGTGTGGCATTTATACATACACATGGAATGCACCTTGATATAAATCAATGCAAGAGTCAAAATCTAATCTTTTTGGAGCTTGCATCGAAAGCATTACAGGGAAACAAGCTCCACTCTCCAAATCTCGTGATAAAATTGTATTATGAATGAAATATGCAGAAACAATAGAGCTAATCTTGGATCCACGAGGCATGCATATGCGAGCATTAAACTTACCTTGTGGGAAGAGGGATCTCCTTTATTTTTTTTTTGCTTCTATTCCTCCAAAGGAACGAAATGTGTTTTCACAGGGCATCTTGATTATATATCATATTGGATAAATATGAGATGTAATGCATATGGTAAATGACAAATATGATATATATTAAATAAATAATAATATGGTGAGGGGTGGTTGTGGCTTTCTCAGCCCACATCACAAAGCCAATCCTCGGTGAGTGGTAGTGATCACACGATTTCTTGTTTGTGATTTGTGCAAGAAAAAAGTTATCTTTATTGCTTTCCGATATAAATTAATGAATAATTGGGAATACTTTTATATTGAAAGTATGGTGCACTCGTTACGCATTGGGTTTTTTCTTTTATCACATTATTCATATACATTTCATAATCTATATGTTCGCAAGAGGTGTCCCTCATCTCCTTAAGCAATCAACTTAATCTAGTTTTGTTTTAATAAAAATGGTTAGAAACATAAAGAAAGTCATATGAAAGCTTGTTATTTTAATTGGAAAACATGTTTCGAAAATATATCTTGCACATGAAATACTGCCAATTAGGGTTGCAAACGAATCGAATCGAGTCGAATACCACAATATTCTAATCGTATTCGGATGACAATCGAAAACGAATATTCGAATATTTAATCGAATCATAAACTCGATTCTTATCCGTATTCGGAAATATTCGAATCGAATGTTCGAATACTCGAGTATGGATTATATTTGAGTATTTATCTCTATATTTATGAAAAATAAAAATTATACATTTAAAATATATTATTAAACTATATATATTGAACTGTATATATTATATATGAGTGCTACTATTTGCACCCCTTTTAGGGTGAAAAAAAAATCTTGGAAATGGTACAATTTCTTAAAATGTTCTCCATCAATAATTTAGTACACCTTCGTATTTCCCATCATATATTTAGTTTTTGATTTAACAAAATATAATCTTTAAGATAATTTTTGAATTAAAAGTAATATACATACCGAATTATATATTATAAATGGGGGCAAAAACCTGAAATGGTCCCTAATGTTTACCCTGTGAACCAATTTAGTCCCCAATATTTCGCGAGGACCAATTTAGTCCCCGATGTTATCGAATCTGAACCAAATTCGTCACTCCGTCAGTCCGAGCGTCAATTTAGACGCAATCGATCACGTGCCTTGCACATGACGCCCATCTTCCTCAAAAAAATTAAAAATCGATAAAAATAATTAGGGCAAAAACCTAAAATGGTCTCCAATGTTTACTCCCTGGACCAATTTAGTCCCCGATGTTATCGAATCGAACCAAATTGGTCCCCGCCGTTAAATAGCCGTTAATTTGGATGGAATTTGGATCGGGAATTCTCGTCAACTTTCAGTGACATTTTTATCATATTTTATTTTTTCACTTATTTTTAGTTTTTACTAAATAAGTATTTTTTATTTTTTATTTTTCTTTAATTATTATTTTTTTGTTTTAACATTTTCTTTCTTTTTTTGTTTATTTTTACTTAAGTTATTTTAATTTCATATATTTCTCTATTTTAATTTATTATTTTAATACATTTTTATTATCATTTTATTTTTATTGAATTTATTTTATTTGTAATTTAATTCAATTCTCTGTTTATTTTTATATTAATTATTAGTATTTTCTTCTTTTTTTGATTTTTTTTTCCATTTTTGGATTTTATAATTTATTAGTTTTATTTCTTTTTTTCTTTTATGGTTTTTTTTCTCTTTTTTAATGTTAAATTTATTATTTTTAATATATTTTCATTCTCTCTTTCTTTTTTATTTGATTTTAATTTATATTTTTAGATTTTTTTATTATTTGTTTATTTTTTATTTAATTTCTTAGTAATTTTCTCTTTTTTTTTGAATTTTTACTCTATTTTTTGAATTTTTCCTTCTTTTGGAGTTTAATTTATGATTATTAAGTTTGATCAATCGCATGTCGACACGTGTCAACTTCATCCAAATTAACGACTATTTAACGGCGGGGACCAATTTGGTTCAAATTCAATAACATCGGGGACTAAATTGGTACTCGTGAAACATCGGTGACTAAATTGGTCCAGAGGATAAACATTGAGGACCATTTTAGGTTTTTGCCCTTATAAATGGGCTTGTTAATTTCTAAGTTTGGTCAATAATAATTATCTTGGGCTATGATATTCTAAACATTCTTAATGGTTATTAAATTACAAATATTGATAATATATTAAAATTTATAAATATATATTAAATTATTCGAATCGAATAATTCAATTAATATTCGAATCGAATAGTTGTGATTTCATATTCGTATTCGGATATTTCTCGAATAAAAAAAAGAATATTCTTAATCGGATTCTAAATGTTCGAATTCGAATCTTAAAATCTCGAATCAAATCTCGAATTGAACCAAAAAATTCGATCCTTTTGCAACCCTAGCGCCAATGTCACACATTTTTTTTATGTTTCCGTAACTTTTTTCGTATAGGGTTATAGAAACAAGCAAAAAGAGGGGAAAAAATTGAAACTTGTGGTTTTTTAGAACTATTGGTACAAACCGTAATGAATAGAGAAGAATTTCGTTATATGAGATCCCATAGTTTAAATGAATCGTATTATTCATATTAAAAAAAAAAACATATTTTCTAAATATATAAAAAAGGGGATGAAACGTTATATATGCACTATATTGGATGTTGCGAAATGGACAGCGTAACGAAATTGGAAATGACTGTGAGGATAAATAGAACACGGGAATTTACGTGGAAAACCCCTTTTTAACTTGGGGTAAAAAACCACGGGTGAGGTAGAAATTTATTACTGGGGTAAACAGGGGTTACAACCTCTCAATCTATAAAGGAGAAAACGCTCACTATCTCTCTTTATAGTCGGAGCAAATACCGAACAAACCCTCCATTTTTTTCTATTTCTCTCTCTATCCTTCTTAGGCTTTGATTTTGGTGTGTTTTTAGCTTAAGCTCCCTAGCCTATTTATAGGCAAGAAACTTAACAAATTAGGTCATGGCTTACATCACTTAATCATTATAATTAAATATATTATTATTATTATTACTAATGGGTAGGTGGATTAACCAACCCACTTTCCCATCAATCTCCCACTTGAAGATTTGATTGAAGACCAATCAGATCTTCACACCATTCTTCTAGCTCGCCTTTGCATGTCACTTATGTTCAGTCAATCCACATGAGGAACGACACCACATAAACTTGTCCACAGGAATTGCTTTGGTCATGTAGTCTGTCAGATTATCCGCAGTGTGAACTTTTTGCATGTCCACTGTTCCCTCTTCCACTTTTTCACGAACAAAGTGGTATTGGACCTGGATGTGTTTGGTTCTTGAATGATATGCTGGATTCCTTGCAAGATGCAACGCACTGTGGCTATCACAATAAAGAACAATTTTCTCCTGTTTGTGGGCGAGTTCTCCCAGCAACATCTTCAACCATATTGCCTTTACTGGCTTGCGTAGCTGCGATATATTCTGCTTCCGTTGTTGACGTTACAACAATGGACTGCAGTTTTGAAACCCAGCTTACGGCACCGCCGACAAGATTGAACACATATCCGGTTGTGGATCTGCTTTTATCAAGTTCACCTGCATAATCTGCATTAATATAATTAAATATATTATTATTATTATTATTACTAATGGGTAGGTGGATTAACCAACCCACTTTCCCATCATTGGATATCAGTTATCACACTATTTTTTTCAAACTCATGGATTATTGACATCCATAGCTTCAAACACACACTCACTCACTGCTTATAAATTATCGGCAGTAATATGTGAAAATAAAGGCTTGGACAATGGCTTTAACGAGTTCAATGGCTTATCTTGTTGTTCTTCTCGCAATTATATCGTGTAAGTCTATTCTTTTTTTTTTTTTTGTCGTAGCATTTTTCTTGTTAAATTGAATCTCATTTTTTTTACTACACAATATACGCAGTTTTTGGTCAGAAAAGTGTTGAAGCAAGGCACATTGTGTTTATTTTCTGTAAGAACAACAAGGATTGCTTCGAAGCTATATGTCCATCACATATTGGATTCTGCAATTCAGGCCATTTGTGCGATTGCTATGATAAGGATATAAGAGTTCTCGCAAACAATTCTAAATCCTAGATTATTATTTAGTAATCAGTTTATATGGATGATGGTTTATTGTGTACAATCATGTTAGCATATATATTGATCAAGTGATATTTGGTTGGTTAAAGATCCTCAAATCAAAAGATATAAAATGATTATCCGATACAAGGATGCTTTCATTATTGTTGGTGAGATTTAAAGATGTCTTTTGCATATGACAACGATATATACAATGGAAGTTGTTCTATTTATTATTGTTTGGATATATTATATATTTATCTATATATAATACTTTTTCAGAAATTATCTCTTTGATCAAATTTTGTGGCAAATGACCTCATTTTTAAGGGTATTTCTATGATTTATGTATAAGAATAGGAGAGTTGGCTAGAAGATCAAAGCAAATAACGATTCACTATGTTGGATTGCCATTTGTTGCAGTGCTTGTAAGATATTAATAATTGATTATTAGGTTGCCATTATTATAATCTTCAAATAATTGGTTATCTAGGTCGAAAAAAGTAGAATCAATACATAATAACACACAAGGAAACTCCAACGAAAATCACCACATAATTAACACGCACTTAGATATTCTACCTTAATCCCTTAATGAAACGCCCACAAAACTAATAACCACACATATATTCGTTTATCTCTTGTCATATAAAAAAATTTGTGTAACAAAGTAGTGTGACTCCAAGATTCATCATCACATGATAAAACTAAAGCTATAGAAGCTCTTCGAAAATGGCTTCTCTTATTGCACTCGTAGCAATCATGTCTAGTAAGTCTTCTTTCTCCTCAATCGTTTCTACATTAAATCAATCGTTTCTTCCGCAAATATTAATGGGGTGGATCCTAAAAAACCCTAGTTTGCTTATACTTTTACTACAATTATAGTTGTGTTATTTGTTGTTTATGAAACTGTGAAAGATCGAGAATGGGTAGGATATTTAGGTTGGCAAGTGTTTTGGTCGTGGAGTGTGAGTAAATTTTTAAACAAGAGGAACGAAGGCTTTGTTTTTTTTTTCTACTGATAATACATGCATACTACAACAACGAGGCTTTTTCTTTCTTACTTGTACATACACTCATGCACACATATATATAATATAGAGAAAGTTGATGAGATAAGACTAGCAGACTTTTTGAGATTCTCTTGATATGCTATCTTAGACTTGATATGCTATCTTGACTATTGAAAATAAGAAATGCAATTCTTCTTCTTTTGAGTGTTGCGCGTGATCTTGCTTCGTCTCCTTCTTAATTTTTTCATTATTTTCCATATCTTATCTGTTAGATATAGTATAGAACTTATTCAACAAATTCCTCCATTAAGTTCAATACCTTTCGATCTTTCATCCCGAGCATCCGCTTCAGATTCTCAAACGTATTTGTCGGTAACGACTTCGTGAAAATATCTGCAACTTGATCCGAACTCGCGACGTGTACCATCTTCACTGCTCCATTTTTTACGTGCTCCCGAATAAAATGAAACCGCGCATCAATATGCTTTCTTCTCTTGTGATGAACTGGATTTTTCGCCAACTCGATCGCTGACTTATTGTCGACTCGAATTTCGGTTGGCTCATCTTGTCGAAGATTTAACTCAAGAAGTAAGTTCCTCAGCCAGATTGCGTGACAGACACACCACGATGCTGCCACCTATTCCGCTTCACAGGTTGATAGAGTCACGATCGGTTGCCTTTTCGATAATCAGGTGAATGCCGTTTTTACGAGATAAAATATGTAGCCGCCAGTGCTTCTTCGATCATCAATATCTCCGCACCGATCGCTGTCAGAATATCCGACTAATTTGCAGTCGCTCGCCTTTGGATAAAATAGTCCAAGCGATTGTGTTCCTCGGATGTATCGTAATATCCTCTTGATCGCCTTTAGATGTGACTGCCTCGGATCTTCCATATAACAGCTAACGACTCCAACGCTGTAAGCGATATCGGGTCTCGTGCAGGTCAAGTATCGCGACTGCCCATGAGACTTCGATATCGGTCGCATTCACTCCTTGTCCTCCCTCAAACTTGGACAGTTTTGTTCCAAGTTCCATCGGTATCGCTACCGGATTGCTCTCCTCCATTTTATTTTTCTTCAATAGAGCCTTCGCATACGCTTCTTGCGAAACAAAAATTCTCGTGCTTCTTTGCTCGACTTCGAGACCGAGAAAATATTTCATCAGTCCCAAGTCCGTCATCTCAAATTCCTTCGTCATCGCCTTCTTAAAGTCGTTGAGTATTTTCTCACAGCTTCCCATGAAAATAAGGTCATCGACATAGAGAGCGACGATGATCATTTCCTTTCCTTCTCGTTTGACGTAGAGGGCGTGCTCGAACAGACATTGCTCAAACTTGTTCTTTTTGAAATATCCGTCCCGGGTGTTCCATGCTCGCGACGCTTGCTTTAGCCCGTAAAGCGCCTTTTTTAACTTCAGCACCTTGCCTTCTTCTCCCGATTTTGAATATCCTGGGGGCTGCTCCACGTAGATTTCTCCTCGAGTTCCCCGTTCAGAAAAGCGGACTTCACATCCATCGGGTAGATTGGCCAGTTGAGTTGTGCAGCTTGAGCCAGGAGCAAACGGATTGTCTCCATTCTTGCAACGGGAGCGAAAACTTCGTCATAATCTATTTCCGCCTGTTGTCGATAGCCCTTCGCCACCAGTCTCGCCTTGTAACGTTCAATTTTTCCTTGAGCATTCATCTTCTTTTTATAAATCCATTTGACTCCAATGGGTTTATGCCCGTTGGGCAACTCCACAAGTTTCCATGTGTCGTTCTTTTCGATCGCCTTTATTTCCTCGTCCATCGCCGTTTTCCATCTCCTGTCTCTTATGGCTTCTTCGAAACTAATTTGTTCCGAGTCAGCCAGTAAGCAGACTAGGTGAACTTGTTCAGTTGATTTGTACAGGTCTTGCATGCTTCGCATCCTCAGCTGTCTTGGTTCGTCCTCCTCGTCATTTTCTTGATACGAAATCGGAACAGGTATTGGTGCAACGATCAGTGGTTCTTCAAGCGTTGTGTTTTCTTCAATGTTCCAGCCCCGCGAGCTTTCTTCGTCTACCCGAACATCGCGACTTACTATCACCTTTTTATTTTCAGGGTCATAGAGCCGGTACGCCTTCGTCTTCTCATCATACCCAATAACACGAGCTTTTTGCTTTTATCGTCGAGCTTGGTTCTTCTTTGATCGGGCACATGTGAATACGCCACGCTTCCAAATATTTTGAAGTGCGCTATCGTCTGTTTTCGGCCAGTGCTTCCTGTGCTGTTCGATTCTCGATGTTGTGATGTGGACATCGGTTCTGAATATATATAGCACATCGTACCGCTTCGGCCCATAATTCCTTTGGCATGTCCTTGCTTTTTAACATTGATCGAACCATGTCGAGAATGCTTCGGTTCTTCCTTTCAACTACGCCGTTCTGTTGTGGAGAATAAGGTGCGGTGAGGAACCTCCTGACGCCTTGCTCTTCGCAAAAAGTTACAAAAGCGCCTGAAGTATATTCTCCACCTCTGTCTGAGCGGAGCGCCTTGATGTTTGAACCCGTCGCCTTCTCGACCATAGTTTGAATTTTTTAAATGTCTCGAGCGCTTCTGATTTTTCCTTTAGAAAATATACCCACGTCTTTCTTGAGCAGTCATCGATGAAAGTGATAAAGTATCTCCTTCCACCGAATGATCCTGGTTTGATCGGCCGCATATGTCTGTATGTATGAGCTCGAGCGATTTGCGCGCTCGATATTCTGCCTACTTCTGGAACGTCATCCTCGTATGCTTCCCAATTACGCAGCTTTCGCAAAGCTTCTTTTCGCCATCTATCACCGGTATTCAGCGGACCATACCTCTTTTGGAGAGCTCCTTTAAGCCACCGTAGTGCAAATGACCAAACCGCATATGCCACAAATGGTCTTTGTCCTCCACGTCAACTTGCAAACATTTTTCTTGAATCGCCTTCAGGTTGAGTCTGAACATTCGATTCCTTTCCATCTCGACCCGTGCGATCATTCTTCTGTCTTTGTTTCTTAGTTGCAATGAGCGGTCCTTCATGAACATTGAACATCCTTTTTTAAGCAACTGCCTCATGCTTAGGATGTTCGTTTTCAAGTCGGGTACGAAATAAACGTCCTCGACCGATCCCTGCTTGCCGTCATTTTGAGAGAAACATATTTTCCCTCGGCCTTTGCTTCTATCTTCGATGCGTCTCCAAAAGACACGTGGCCGTCATCGATCTTCTTCAGATCCGTGAAGAGATGTTTATGCCCGCCCATATGATTGCTGGCTCCGGTGTCAAGATACCACACCATATCGTTGCCTGGACTTGTATCCTCGAGCGCCATCAAGAGAGCCTTCGTCTTTTGGCTCTTCTTGTGTGATTAGATTCGCATTTTCGTCCACCTTCTTTTCGGACCAACAGTCCTTTGTGAAGTGTCCGAACTTCCCGCAGTTGTAGCATTCAATGCTCGGTCGATTCGAGCGACCACCTCGTCCTTGGGCTCGACCTCGTCCTCTCCAATTTTGATTGCTTGTTTGCCGTTGTTCCGGATTGTATCCTCGTCCTCGGCTGAATTTTGGCCGAAACCTCGTCCTCATTGACCTCGTCCTCGTCCTCGGCCGTGATGCGTGTATAGCGCCTTGTCTTCTTTAAGTGACAATTTCGTCTGCAGAGCCTCGTCAAGCGATTCCTGCTTCTTCTTTTTCTTCCGTTGCTCGTGAGCTTCGAGCGAACCGGAAAGTTCGTCGACCGTCATTTCTTCGAGATCTTTGGATTCTTCAATCACATACCACGTTCTCGTACTCGTCCGTCAGGGAGCGGAGAATTTTCTCGACGACCCGGGCTTTCGTTAGAGCCTCGTCGTTTCTCTTCAACTAATTCGAGATGGTTTGACCTCTCGTTATATAATTGGATACGCCTTCGCCGCTCTTCATTCTTGTCATTTCGAATTCGCCACGAAGAGTTTGCAGCCGTACTTGTTTTACTCGATCAGCGCCTTTGTACGCCGTCTCAAGTTTTTCCCATGCTTCCTTCGAATTTTTCACATCTGCTATCTTTTCGAGGCCAGGATCATCTAACGCTTCGTGGATGAGGTTGAGCGCGGTCTGGTCGAGTCTGCGAGATTCTTCCAACGCCTTAATTTGAGCCGCGTCGTCCGTTTTTTCGGTTCGGTGTACCCTTTTTCTACGATTACGCCTTGTGACCCGAGCAGTACCTTCATTCGGATAGTCCAATTATCATAATTGGATTTTGTGAGGCGTGGGACGGACATTCTGGCGAACGACATAGCTCTGATACCAATTTGTTGTTTATAGAAACTGTGAAAGATCGAGAATGGGTAGGATATTTAGGTTGGCAAGTGTTTTGGTCGTGGAGTGTGTGAGTAAATTTTTAAACGAGAGGAACGAAGGCTTTGTTTTTTTTCTACTGATAATACATGCATATCTAGAACAACGAGGCTTTTTCTTTCTTACTTGTACATACACTTATGCACACATATATATAATATAGAGAAAGTAGATGAGATAAGACTAGCAGACTTTTTGAGATTCTCTTGATATGCTATCTTAGACTTGATACTATCTTGACTATTGAAAATAAGGAATGCAATTCTTCTTCTTTCGAGTGCTGCGCGTGATCTTGCTTCGTCTCCTTCTTCATTTTTTTAATATTTTTCCATATCTTATCTATTAGATATAGTATAGAACTTATTCAACATTTCTTACTATGTATGCAATCACCTACATAATGATCATCATTGGACTTTTGAAAGCATTAATGAAGGCGAATTCGCATGAAGCCTTACATTGTCAGAATAATAACTATAATTTCTTACAAAATCGTCATATAGTTGAAATGTGTTTATTTGGTCATATCGGAATGATATTAGGGTTCTTGCGTACGAGGATGTTGTCTACAAACCCGTGAGCTTAATTTATTAATCAAAAAGTCGCTTAGAAACAGCAAACACTACATTGAATTGCATCAATTTTCTGCTTTAATAAAAATTTAAGACAACGAAGGAAGTCATTTTTGGTTAAAAAAAAAAGACAGCCTATCCAATCCCTTCTTTAGCCCTCACACAATCTATAGTTCAAATTTGCAGATGGCAAACGCAGAGATCTTCGGTTTTTCTTGAATCAAAGTCAAGTGTCCCAACTCAATATCTTCACAGATTAGAGGTAATATATCTTATGTGATCTGTTACGAAGAAAACATCCTTTTTTTTTCTGAGTATAATCAAAATCTGTGCTACGCAATAAGGACACAGCAAAAATGGCTGATGTGGATGGTCCGAGCTGGGCAGATCAATGGGGCGAAGGAGGTTTTGGTGCCATGACGAACGACGATGACTCAGCGAAAGATGGCGAAAAGAAAGAGGCGATTAATAGGACGAGTGGATTCTTCGGTAAGGTAAAAGCAGCTGCTTTAAAGAAATTTATTTGGGCCAAGAAAAAATGCAGTATTTGAACAACTACTCTTCGACATGATTCATCGCCAAATTACCAGAAATTCAAATGTGATCCGTTACCTACAGCCATTATCTCAAAAGTTTGGATCTTTGATATACTCCCTGTGGATTTCGGACATTTTCAACATATATGAAGATCGCCCATGTAAGAACTGTTATTCTTGCACCAAGATCGTTTCAGGCGATTTTTAAGACAATTTATTACGACATGGAAAGAAAGACATATATAAAATCCTCGCGACAATCTATTTTTTGGCCCGAAAAATTTTTAGGCCTTATTTGGCATATTTTACGTCGTTCGGTACTTCGACTATTATATATATAGAGCGTGTCGAAACATATAAAGGGCGAAAAGGATGTCAACTGGAATTGCTAAGTCCAGGCAAAGAAAATCCAATGTCTAAATCTAACATTCCACAGAAATATTCTTTCCTGGGAAAAAGTAGCGAATGCTCACAAGTCGTCGAAGATGGACGATAAGAGTAATCCCTGTAAGAACTCACACCTTCGAACCTTTTCGATACTCTCGTCTGCTGATGCAGATGGTTGAGCTCTGTAACGAAAAAGGAAGTGCAATATAAGTTTGCGATAACTATGAAACATCACACTATCTTACAGCAGAAATAAGTAATCCTCAAATACAGGCGATGAGAAATGAGATCATTTCGATCGAATATAAGCGCATAAAAGCCAAGGCCAAACCTCTTCTCAAATGATCTTTGCCTCGATGAAAATGTAAAAAAAAAAATGAACCATGCATTTGATCTAAATCAGTTGATTTTCTCGTAATACATGTAAAGTAACGACCTTACTGTAGATCCATATATGTCCTCCATGTAATAATCTCAATCAAACCCTTTAATCCCCATCCACCCTTATTCATCAATATAGAGATAACACGAAATATACTATGAAGTCAAGGATTGCAGAGAAAAGCAAGTGGGGGCGTATAATGAACTTTAATCAGACAAATTCACATTTCCCATGATATTCATGATCGAATATGGTAGTATGATTATAAAAAGTGCACCTTTCTGAGGAATTGCCACTGAAATTCTCCGCTGGCAAAGCTGCTTTGCTTGAGGTAGTTACAGAAGATTCAATCGATAGAGATTTTTCAGCGCTCTGAGAACTATCGACGAACGACAAGAGTTTCGAATCAGCTGAAGGATAAGAAGATAGTTCGACTATCGAAGACTCCTTAATTCGGCGTAAATTCCTTTCGTGCATCTCTTTCCTTATGAGCATTACGCCTGATCTTGCGCGGATGCTACGGCGCTTCATGTTCCCCAGACTGTATTCTCAGTTAAGGAAATGAATTTGCATTTACTGATGTAAGAAAATGCGTAGACATAAGTGTGATTATTCGATGAACTAAGGCTAGAAAAAGGATATCCCTAAGATGCTTTCGTGCTGCGTTATTACATGGGAAGCCATGTTTATCCGTACTCTTTGAGCACAAACTGGGCAGATCTGCGAATCAAAAGGAACTTCATCCGTCAAATTCTCGCAAGTAACAAGGAATACCAACGTGTAAGAACACAAAATGGATTAGCTTGAAGCAATGTATCAATCTCCAAAACAAAGAGCAGACCAATTTCAAATATAGCTCATTTAAAGTCGGCATTGTTCCTCATTTTGTAAGAACACCCGCCCATTTAACAGCTAAAGGAATTCATAGAGAACCGTTCAAGTTATTACAGAGAAGATAAGTTTCAGAGATTATATAGTTACCCCATGTTTAACCTCCATCCTATGATCGGCATCGATGTGGCAGCACAAACCTAGAACATCGAAGTCCTCGAAGCAGAAAGGACAAGCCAAATCCTCCAATTTCTCATCGAATTTGGCTAACTCATTCACATGATGTTCATCTCCGTAATAATCCTCATCCTCCTCGTCGGCGTATTCATCTATAATCAAACACCCACTTCACACGTAAATACAACAAACGAAATCAAAGCTAAAAAATTTGGTAAAAAAAAAAAAACTCGTAAAGGTTCACTGATAACACTGACCATCGACGACGTTCTTGAGATAACTGGGAAACCCAAAATCTAATTCCTCGTAAAATGAATCGGCCATAAGTTAATTCCTCGGGAAGATCCCTCTCTTCTAAGTTTTTAGTTTTACCTTTTTTATTTATACTGTGATGAATGGAAACCCAGGCTGTAAGAACGCAGCCGGGAAATAAAGGTGTTGGAAAGGAAGAGCTTTTTAAGGGTCGCCAAAATCTCTATATCGTTGACTTTCGAGCATTTAGTCAAACTACCATTAAAAGTTTTAATTTTGACCTATCACGCCACGCTATTCACCGCTCCTTTTTTCTAGTTACCGCCCCCTAAAGGACTTGAAAATGATATTTTTGCCCTTATGATATTTAAATTAATTTAAAAAGAAAAAACTAACTAAATATATAATTATGGTACGAAATACTGAAAACTACATACACAAATAAATTCGAACGATCGATCTCGATACGGAAAAAAAAAATTCGATCTAACATTTTAGTTACGAACGATGGATATTTTCTGTCCTGAGTGCGGCCCGCGCAGGCCCGGCCGAAATCTCAGTTCGGCCCGCACAGGCCCGGCCGAAATTTCAATTCGGCCCGTGGTCGGCCTGATTTGCACCCCCCCTGCGCGCGCACGCGAGCGGCTTACATGCATAATATTAGCTATTTAATTTAAACTAATAAAATGCACATCTATATATAAGGTGGGTGAAACCATGTTGTTTTTCCAATGTGGGACAACAACTCTTCACTTTAAATTCCCTCCAATTAATTCACCTTCACAAGCCCAAAATAAAGCCCATGTCTCTCAACTTAATGTTTTCTCCAATTGGGGCACATTCACAAGCCCAAAAAAAAATATTACAAAATAATTATAACAAAAAAACTTAATAACAAAAAAAAATTAATAATACAAAATAATAACACAAAAAATATTAATATTACAAAATAACTACAACAAAAAAATTTTAATAATAAAAAAATTAATAATACAAAATAATCACAACACAAATATTAATATTAAAAAATAATAACAACAAAAAATATTAATAGTACAAAATAATAACAACACAAAATATTAATATTACAAAATAATTATAACAAAAAAATTAATAATACAAAATAATAACAAAAAATATTAATATTACAAAATAAATATCAACGAAAAATATTAATATTACAAAATAATAACAAAAAATATTACAAAATAATTGTAACAAAAAAAATTAATTACAAAGAAAAGTAATAATACAAAATAACAACAACAAAAAATATTAATATTACAAAATAATAACAAAAAAAATTAATAACACAAAATAATAACAACAAAAAAAATTAATAATACAAAATAATAACAACAAAAAATATTAATATTACAAAATAATAACAAAAAAAAATTACGCAATCAACCGAATTTTCGGCCCCTTGTATAGGCGGCCGAAGTGAGATTTCGGCCCTGCATGAGTGGGCCGAAATCAGATTTCCGCCACAGCTGTCCCGGCCAAAACATAAATTCGGTCGGACCAGCTCCGGCCGAAACACAATTTCGGCCGTCGCTGGCACGGCCGAACCATAATTTCGGCTGCCACATGTCACAGCCGAAATTGTGTTTCGGCCGTGCCTTGTGGCGGCCGAAATTGTTGTTCGGCCGTGCCAAGCGCCGGTCGAAATTTTGGTTCGGTCGGGACTTTTTTCAAACTATTTCGATCCGTGTTGAATGATTTTTACGACAGTATCGATCGATCGGTCCGAAAATGTTAAATCAAATTTTTTTTCGTATCGATCGATCGTTCGAATTTATTTGTGTATGTAGTTTTCAGTATTTCGTACCGAAATTATATATTTAGTTAGTTTTTTTTTTTAAATTAATTTAAATATCATAAGGGCAAAAATATCTTTTTTCAGCCCTGTATGGGGCGGTGACTAGGAAAAAGGGGGCGGTAAATAGCAATCCAGTTTTTATAATCATCAACCTAAAGATAATAACAAAAATATTACAAAATAATTGTAACAAAAAAAATTAATTACAAAGAAAAGTAATAATACAAAATAATAACAACAAAAGATATTAATATAACAAAATAGCAACAACAAAAAATTTAAGCAGTCAAAACCGAATTTTCGGCCCCTTGTATAGGCGGCCGAAGTGAGATTTCGGCCCTGCATGAGTGGGCCGAAATCAGATTTCGGCCACAGCTGTCCCGGCCAAAACATAAATTCGGTCGGACCAGCTCCGGCCGAAACACAATTTCGGCCGTCGCTGGCACGGCCGAACCATAATTTCGGCTGCCACATGTCATAGCCGAAATTGTGTTTCGGCCGTGCCTTGTGGCGGCCGAAATTGTTGTTCGGCCGTGCCAAGCGCCGGTCGAAATTTTGGTTCGGTCGGGACTTTTTCAAACTATTTCGATCCGTGTTGAATGATTTTCACGACAGTATCGATCGATCGATCCGAAAATGTTAAATCAAATTTTTTTTCGTATCGATCGATCGTTCGAATTTATTTGTGTATGTAGTTTTCAGTATTTCGTACCGAAATTATATATTTAGTTAGTTTTTCTTTTTAAATTAATTTAAATATCATAAGGGCAAAAATATCTTTTTTCAGCCCTGTATGGGGCGGTGACTAGGAAAAAGGGGGCGGTAAATAGCAATCCAGTTTTTATAATCATCAACCTAAAGATTTTTAATTTCTTCTTCCTTATGCGTGAGTGGGCCGAAATCTGCATGAGTGGGCCGAAATCAGATTTCGGCCACAACTGTCCCGGCCAAAACATAAATTCGGTCGGACCAGCTCCGGCCGAAACACAATTTCGGTCGTCGCTGGCACGGCCGAACCATAATTTCGGCTGCCACATGTCACAGGCGAAATTGTGTTTCGGCCGTGCCTTGTGGCGGCCGAAATTGTTGTTCGGCCGTGCCAAGCCCCGGTCGAAATTTTGGTTCGGTCGGGACTTTTTTCGAACTATTTCGATCCGTGTTGATTGATTTTTACGACAACATCGATCGATCGGTCCGAAAATGTTAAATCAAATTTTTTTTTCGTATCGATCGATCGTTCGAATTTATTTGTGTATGTAGTTTTCAGTATTTCGTACCGAAATTATATATTTAGTTAGTTTTTTCTTTTTAAATTAATTTAAATATCATAAGGGCAAAAATGTCTTTTTTCAGCCCTGTATGGAGCGGTGACTAGGAAAAAGGGGGCGGTAAATAGCAATCCAGTTTTTATAATCATCAACCTAAAGATAATAACAAAAATATTACAAAATAATTGTAACAAAAAAATTAATTACAAAGAAAAGTAATAATACAAAATAATAACAACAAAAAATATTAATATTACAAAATAATAACAACAAAAAAAATTAATAATACAAAATAATAACAACAAAAAAAATTAATAATACAAAATAATAACAACAAAAAATATTAATATTACAAAATAGCAACAACAAAAAATTTAAGCAGTCAAAACCGAATTTTCGGCCCCTTGTATAGGCGGCCGAAGTGAGATTTCGGCCCTGCATGAGTGGGCCGAAATCAGATTTCGGCCACAGCTGTCCCGGCCAAAACATAAATTCGGTCGGACCAGCTCCGGCCGTAACACAATTTCGGCCGTCGCTGGCACGGCCGAACCATAACTTCGGCTGCCACATGTCACAGCCGGAATTGTGTTTCGGCCGTGCCTTGTGGCGGCCGAAATTGTTGTTCGGCCGTGCCAAGCGCCGGTCAAAATTTTGGTTCGGTCGGGACTTTTTTAAAACTATTTCGATCCGTGTTGAATGATTTTTACGACAGTATCGATCGATCGGTCCGAAAATGTTAAATCAAATTTTTTTTCGTATCGATCGATCGTTCGAATTTATTTGTGTATGTAGTTTTCAGTATTTCGTACCGAAATTATATATTTAGTTAGTTTTTTCTTTTAAATTAATTTAAATATCATAAGGGCAAAAATATCTTTTTTCAGCCCTGTATGGGGCGGTGACTAGGAAAAGGGGGCGGTAAATAGCAATCCAGTTTTTATAATCATCAACCTAAAGATAATAACAAAAATATTACAAAATAATTGTAACAAAAAAATTAATTACAAAGAAAAGTAATAATACAAAATAATAACAACAAAAAATATTAATATTACAATATAATAACAACAACAAAAATTAATAATACAAAATAATAACAACAAAAAAAATTAATAATACAAAATAATAACAACAAAAAATATTAATACTACAAAATAATAACAAAAAAAATTTAAGTAGTCAAACCGAATTTTCGGCCCATTGTATAGGCGGCCGAAGTGAGATTTCGGTCCCTGCATGAGTGGGCCGAAATCAGATTTCGGCCACAGCTGTCCCGGCCAAAACATAAATTCGGTCGGACCAGCTCCGGCCGAAACACAATTTCGGCCGTCGCTGGCACGGCCGAACCATAATTTCGGCTGCCACATGTCATAGCCGAAATTGTGTTTCGGCCGTGCCTTGTGGCGGCCGAAATTGTTGTTCGGCCGTGCCAAGCGCCGGTCGAAATTTTGGTTCGGTCGGGACTTTTGCAAACTATTTCGATCCGTGTTGAATGATTTTTACGACAGTATCGATCGATCGATCCAAAAATGTTAAATCAAATTTTTTTTTCGTATCGATCGATCGTTCGAATTTATTTGTGTATGTAGTTTTCAGTATTTCGTACCGAAATTATATATTTAGTTAGTTTTTTCTTTTTAAATTAATTTAAATATCATAAGGGCAAAAATATCTTTTTTCAGCCCTGTATGGGGCGGTGACTAGGAAAAAGGGGGCGGTAAATAGCAATCCAGTTTTTATAATCATCAACCTAAAAATTTTTAATTTCTTCTTCCTTATGCGTGAGTGGGCCGAAATCTGCATGAGTGGGCCGAAATCAGATTTCGGCCACAACTGTCCCGGCCAAAACATAAATTCGGTCGGACCAGCTCCGGCCGAAACACAATTTCGGTCGTCGCTGGCACGGCCGAACCATAATTTCGGCTGCCACATGTCACAGGCGAAATTGTGTTTCGGCCGTGCCTTGTGGCGGCCGAAATTGTTGTTCGGCCGTGCCAAGCCCCGGTCGAAATTTTGGTTCGGTCGGGACTTTTTTCGAACTATTTCGATCCGTGTTGATTGATTTTTACGACAACATCGATCGATCGGTCCGAAAATGTTAAATCAAATTTTTTTTTTCGTATCGATCGATCGTTCGAATTTATTTGTGTATGTAGTTTTCAGTATTTCGTACCGAAATTATATATTTAGTTAGTTTTTTCTTTTTAAATTAATTTAAATATCATAAGGGCAAAAATGTCTTTTTTCAGCCCTGTATGGAGCGGTGACTAGGAAAAAGGGGGCGGTAAATAGCAATCCAGTTTTTATAATCATCAACCTAAAGATAATAACAAAAATATTACAAAATAATTGTAACAAAAAAATTAATTACAAAGAAAAGTAATAATACAAAATAATAACAACAAAAAATATTAATATTACAAAATAATAACAACAAAAAAAAATTAATAATACAAAATAATAACAACAAAAAAAATTAATAATACAAAATAATAACAACAAAAAATATTAATATTACAAAATAGCAACAACAAAAAATTTAAGCAGTCAAAACCGAATTTTCGGCCCCTTGTATAGGCGGCCGAAGTGAGATTTCGGCCCTGCATGAGTGGGCCGAAATCAGATTTCGGCCACAGCTGTCCCGGCCAAAACATAAATTCGGTCGGACCAGCTCCGGCCGTAACACAATTTCGGCCGTCGCTGGCACGGCCGAACCATAACTTCGGCTGCCACATGTCACAGCCGGAATTGTGTTTCGGCCGTGCCTTGTGGCGGCCGAAATTGTTGTTCGGCCGTGCCAAGCGCGGTCAAAATTTTGGTTCGGTCGGGACTTTTTTCAAACTATTTCGATCCGTGTTGAATGATTTTTACGACAGTATCGATCGATCGGTCCGAAAATGTTAAATCAAATTTTTTTTCGTATCGATCGATCGTTCGAATTTATTTGTGTATGTAGTTTTCAGTATTTCGTACCGAAATTATATATTTAGTTAGTTTTTTTCTTTTTAAATTAATTTAAATATCATAAGGGCAAAAATATCTTTTTTCAGCCCTGTATGGGGCGGTGACTAGGAAAAAGGGGGCGGTAAATAGCAATCCAGTTTTTATAATCATCAACCTAAAGATAATAACAAAAATATTACAAAATAATTGTAACAAAAAAAATTAATTACAAAGAAAAGTAATAATACAAAATAATAACAACAAAAAATATTAATATTACAATATAATAACAACAACAAAAATTAATAATACAAAATAATAACAACAAAAAAAATTAATAATACAAAATAATAACAACAAAAAATATTAATACTACAAAATAATAACAAAAAAAATTTAAGTAGTCAAACCGAATTTTCGGCCCCTTGTATAGGCGGCCGAAGTGAGATTTCGGTCCCTGCATGAGTGGGCCGAAATCAGATTTCGGCCACAGCTGTCCCGGCCAAAACATAAATTCGGTCGGACCAGCTCCGGCCGAAACACAATTTCGGCCGTCGCTGGCACGGCCGAACCATAATTTCGGCTGCCACATGTCATAGCCGAAATTGTGTTTCGGCCGTGCCTTGTGGCGGCCGAAATTGTTGTTCGGCCGTGCCAAGCGCCGGTCGAAATTTTGGTTCGGTCGGGACTTTTGCAAACTATTTCGATCCGTGTTGAATGATTTTTACGACAGTATCGATCGATCGATCCGAAAATGTTAAATCAAATTTTTTTTTCGTATCGATCGATCGTTCGAATTTATTTGTGTATGTAGTTTTCAGTATTTCGTACCGAAATTATATATTTAGTTAGTTTTTTCTTTTTAAATTAATTTAAATATCATAAGGGCAAAAATATCTTTTTTCAGCCCTGTATGGGGCGGTGACTAGGAAAAAGGGGGCGGTAAATAGCAATCCAGTTTTTATAATCATCAACCTAAAAATTTTTAATTTCTTCTTCCTTATGCGTGAGTGGGCCGAAATCTGCATGAGTGGGCCGAAATCAGATTACGGCCACAACTGTCCCGGCCAAAACATAAATTTGGTCGGACCAGCTCCGGCCGAAACACAATTTCGGCCGTCGCTGGCACGGCCGAACCATAATTTTGCTGCCACATGTCACAGCCGAAATTGTGTTTCGGCCGTGCCTTGTGGCGGCCGAAATTGTTGTTCGGCCGTGCCAAGCCCCGGTCGAAATTTTGGTTCGGTCGGGACTTTTTTCGAACTATTTCGATCCGTGTTGAATGATTTTTACGACAGCATCGATCGATCGGTCCGAAAATGTTAAATCAAATTTTTTTTTCGTATCGATCGATCGTTCGAATTTATTTGTGTATGTAGTTTTCAGTATTTCGTACCGAAATTATATATTTAGTTAGTTTTTTCTTTTTAAATTAATTTAAATATCGTAAGGGCAAAAATGTCTTTTTTCAGCCCTGTATGGAGCGGTGACTAGGAAAAAGGGGGCGGTAAATAGCAATCCAGTTTTTATAATCATCAACCTAAAGATTTACAACGTATAAATATACCCATACTTTGAGTTAGCAAACGCCAAGCCAGGCCCATCCCATCGATTTCTTGAATCATTTTCCATTCTTTAGGATTGTAAGAATGCCAATCTAATTATAGAGTTTTAAGACACAACTACTAAGATTGATATTTGGTAAGAAAGGAATGGATGAAGAAGAATACAGGAAAAAGAGATACAAAAACAACAGTTGAAGGAAGATGGCAAAGTAATATCCACAACACAACACAGACCAGAGCATAGCAGAGTACAGTACAAATCAATCGTCGCAGCCTATCCATTCATAAGTCAAACCGTCCAATGCAAAACCAATAAACTAAAAAACAAATCGAATCGAGTACAGAAACTACCCCAACAACCTCGAAAAGGTTATAAAAGAAACGATAAACAATCGTTCGTATTTACCAGGCTCCTCACGTCGAGCCTCTGTACAGATCGTAGGGGGCCCACAAAGAATCCAATGGGCAAGGTTTCCTCGAGTCGAGCCTCAGCCATGGCTTTCCACTCCCACTCCAATGCAGAAGGCTCACAGGGCCAGGATGCAAATCCCTGCAACTGCCCCTAACGTTGTCCCCGCCGAGCCCATGCTGATTCCACCTGTGCTCGATGGCTGCCACCTGTCCCGCGAACACCAATAAGAAGGGAGGCAGCGAGCCAAGGTCGTAGATTCTCTTCTCGCTAGTCTTTTGAATCTCCATCCAATGCTCGATCCTCCTCGTGTATCCCCATTTTCGCCACCTCAGCAGATCGACCACCATTACCCCAGTGTTGAAATAGCATGGCCTTCGATAAGAGAAGACACTTGTATACTTTTCGCTCGACCAGAAATGGTCGGTGAAGTACTTTGTGAAGTTGGCGTGGCAGTACTCAGGTGCACCGATGGTCTTCCTGCCCAGGCTCGTGGCCCATAGCTTAGATATGTCGTCTACTACGATTAGGTCCGAGTCTAAGTAGATGACCCTCTTCACGCATGGCTCTAACAAGTCGGCTAGGTAGTTCCTTGCGTAGTTCAATGGTTGTTCTAGGGCTTGCCTGACTGAGGTGGAGATTAAGCTTCTAACCCTCTGTGGATCGAAGTAGTAGATTCTGAAGTTCAACTGAGGGAAGGTCGATCGAACTAGGGTTTCGAGGCTGGTCTCTGAGACTAGGAAGTGGAAGAAGACGTTGGTTGGACACTTTGAGTGTTGCAGAATGGAGTGGACGGCGGCGATGGAGCCACGGAGGTAGTCTGCGTCTAGGGTGATTGCCACGTGGACTAGGGATGGTTCGCAGGCGCTTGAGTTCTTCTGAGGCGCTGGGGAGCTGCATTCCTTCGAATTGGTGAAAATTGGGGCTTTTCTGAAATTGAACCTGTGGTGTGAATCGACGGCGGAGGACGTAATCGCTTCCGCCGGCGGAAAGGACTGGAGGGAAGGGGCGAGCACGATGACGAACATCACGGCGGAGAGAACCCAGGAGAATCTCAGCAGCCACAGCATTTTGCCGCCGCACCTGTACGGCGTTTTCTTCCTCCTTTTCTGCGATTGCGGATGAGGTATCAGAGAGATGAGGAACGCCGGCGTTCCTCTGAGGTCCGCCAGAGTTGAGGTCGGAGAAGAGAACAATCCCAATCCAATGCCTTGCCAAGAACACAAATTTATCCCAAAAAATAACAAAATCTCAGGATAAACGAGAAATTACGGTTCGCCTCCTCCTCCTCTCTCTAACGGTAGCCGGCGCAAGTGATTATCCTTCAGAGAGAGAAAATCAAGTGGGAGAGAAGCAATCTATCCATGGAAATGAAAGTGATGATAAGAAACGGTGTGGCTGATGCTAATGTGCGCCGGCGAAGACGACGACGACGTGCGTACCATAAAGTACGTGTCTGTGGAGACGATGAAGAGCAGCTTAGCTTAGCTTTCTTTGAGAGGAGGATTGATTTTATATTTTTTATTAATTTACCTAATAATAAACGTTAATATATATAAAAGTATGAAATTTGAGGAAATGCCAGCTGTTAATGTGTTGCACAAAATGGACGAAAGGCGTACACATCCTCCTCACTGGACACATGAAGCTTTTTTATTTATTTGTCACTTGTATCATTATCTCAAACTCTCAAGTCTCAAGCTTAGAGCTTTTATGTCAAATCAATATCTTAGCATTTTTGTTCTTTTTTAGATTTTTTTTAGGGGCTGTTTGATATCCATGTTAATAGATTACATGGATATAAGTTATTTTTGTATGGTTATACAAGGATTTTGTTGATATTGTATTTAAACATGTTTGATATGTGTGCATTAATTATTTGTGTAATAATATAAATTGTGATTGATAGATGTAGATCGAGGACCGCCGTTAGACTCGTATTTGGACGTGTAATATGTGTACGTAACCCTCGTGAATCGATACGATCAGTCGAGAGCTCAATCGGAT
This sequence comes from Craterostigma plantagineum, assembly GCA_027422505.1. NCBI lineage: Eukaryota > Viridiplantae > Streptophyta > Magnoliopsida > Lamiales > Linderniaceae > Craterostigma > Craterostigma plantagineum. The sequence goes on along the minus strand of JAPQWV010000003.1, from coordinate 22,980,191 downwards.
CGAAACAACACAAAAAACGCACACACACAAAAACAGTGTTTAACGTGGTTCAGCCGAGAAGTGGCCTACGTTCACGGACCAAACGAGAGCTCCTTTGTATTCCCACCCAAAATGAAAGTTACAGCCCTACATAAGCTCTACAACTTTCATGTTTACACCGGAGACTGAATCTCACTCTACTGGGAAATACAAACTCGTGAAGTGGTGAGGTTGAACTATCGATTTCTGATATTTAAAGAGCTGAAGTCATTTTTTAAGCATGATCAGCGATTAATCTCGTCCGTCCGATTTATCCGATCCAGCGCTCCACAAGCTGCCACGTGGCACGTGCATTTTCACGTGAAGTTGCAAGAAACACATGCGACTTTATAAGTGAAATAGCACCTTCAATAGCATCCGTCCGATCTTCGATCCAAGGGTCAGATTTCACTATCCGCACCATCTCTCTGCTTTCGATCTGAGCCGTCGATCATCTACGCGCGCTATCCGACGAACACCATTTAATCTTCAGCCTTCAAACATCAGCCCTCAGATCGCGCGCCAATCTTGATCCGACGGCTCCTGAACGTTGCGGCAATTCTTCAGCAGAATTCACCTTCTTCAGCTCAGCTTCAACTCTGCTCCGACTGGCCACCTTCTCCGGCTAATTCCGGCGGCTCCGGCGAGTTTTCGGCTCGCAATCCTCAACAAACTCCACCTTGAGACGGCAAACGCAATCTATTCCTGGATCCTCATTGCAGCCCAAACTCGCCCCGAAAATTTGCCCCAAACCTTACCAGAAATCAGCTTCGTCACCGTCTTCTTTTCAGCTGCAAATCATTCACCCGAGCTCTGTTTTCTCGTCCCAAAGCTCCACCTCGATTCGTAGCCCCTCTCGATTGATCATCCAGCCCTCCAAGAGCCCCGAGCCTCGAATGAATCCTTGTCAACTCCAAGCGGGCTTGAAATTTCCCTCATGAAGTCGACTTGGACTTTCTAGCTCACCATCTCCATTTCTCCCGAAGATGCACCGTTGCTCGCTTCAAGAACCTCTCACCCGACCGATGTTCAACTCCACTGACATCTTCTCTTGGCCACCATCGCGCTTGAAGTCTCCACAAACAGCTGCCCGTCACGAACCACAGCAGAGTTCTGTTTTACAGCAGAATTCCTGGCGAGCTTTTCGTCGAAATATCCCGATGTTTCGACCCCAGCCTCCGCCTCTCTTCCACCTCCGAGCTCACCCGCTCTTGTGGCCTGACGAGATAGAATGGCCTCCACCTCAAGCTCAAAGACGTCGCAATCGAGCTCCAAACATCGCAGCTCCGAGCAGTTTTCAGTCAAAACTGCTCCAACCAAGGCACTTGCACGACCTTGCTCCACCTCAAGACGAGGTCCCCGTGGCTTCCCTCGAGCACCATTCGAGCCACCACATTCCCTACTTCACGTAGAACTAGTTGCCTCCTCCGGACAACTCTTCGAGACACGAAAATCGTGCCTCCGAAACCGGCTGAAAACCAGCCTGCTCTGTCTCCCGGCGATAATCCGTTCTCCCGCGGTTCTCGCGTTGCTCCGGCTGTTCTCCAGCCCTCCCGATCCACACGAGGCTCCTCCTTGTAACGACCCTCACTTTCTAACAAATATTTTGGCGGATTCTCGCAACGTAAGTCGCGGAAGACCCGTATAAAAACTTTTTCTAAACACAACGCCCCGTGACTCAATACTAAACACGCTCGGGTATCCACTCGGGTCTCGTTAGAGAGGCACTCACCCAGCGCTCGGGCGGCCAACTCAGGTCACGTTAGAGTTAGCTCTCACCCAACGCTCGGGCGGCCAACTCAGGTCTCATCTCACCCACTTATTTCCCATCTCTATCCTAGGTCGGACTATGCATCTTATAACTGAATCTACGGCACCAACCGTAGAGTCCGAGCGGCACCAACCATTCATCTCGACGGCACCAACCGTCATCAGTGGCACCAACCACTGATCATACCGACACCAACCGGTCACATAAAGTCGGGCGGCACCAACCACCCGCTCGACGGCACCAACCGTCAGGTGCACTAGAACCAACCTCAACTCGTCTCCGAGTCGACAACCGAAATCGATCACATCTACCCACACACGTGCCTCGCGTCGACACCTTAAGGTGTCACCGTGACAACACGGTCAACCTCTCTCACTCTGAAGTGTCGTGCACATGCCATGCAGTGAAAATAACAAATATATAACATGCCAGAAATATTTAACACATGTAAACCACGTAGTTCACCAAATCACGTAAGTCATCGATTCACATAAGTATCACATAATTCACATAATGTTTACGTGCCGCAGGTGAGTTTCACCTACTTTTCCTCCGTAGCTTTTGAGCTTATATTCTAAACCTGAGGTTGCTTCATCTTTAAATCAAACTCCGATTACGCCAGAACAGTAGAAAATGGAGCTTAGGATGCGCTGGTCTTAGTTGAAATTTTTTTTTCTTTCCTTTGGTCTCCTCTTGCCATGATTGCCCGTGAAGAAATGAAAATGACCAGTTTTAATGGACAAAACTCTAAGTGGCAATGGGCTTTGGGGCTTAAAAATAAATGTTGAATTGGGTTTTTGGACCAATATCTTTAATTTACTTCCATTAATTAATTTAATTCAATTTTCTTTCTAAAGTTACATGATTTATATTTTTAGCCGAAAATTTTAGATTAATATTTCTAAGTTAAAGATTTACTCTGCTAAATTACATCAAACACCGCATTAAATTTTACGGGTATTACAGTCTCCCCCTTAAAAGAAATTTCGTCCCCGAAATTACAGTACGGAAAATAATTCGGGGTACTTCTTTCTCATTTCGTTTTCTCGTTTCCAAGTGGCTTCTTCCAATACTTGGTTTCCGCCACAAAACCTTCACGAGATGTATGATATTATTTCGAAGTCGTTTCACCTCGTACATCAAAATTTTCACCGGCCTTTCTTTATAGCTAAAGTCCGGCTTCAATTGTTGGTGAAGTGATTCGCTTCTCAGCACCTGATTCGAGTTTGCAACGTATTTACGTAAAAGTTGATACGTGAAATACGTCGTGGACTTGGGCTAACGAGGCGGGTAACTCCAGCTGATACGCAACTTCTCCTACTCTCTTGAGTATTTTGAAAGAACTAATGTACCTTGGGCTCAATTTGTCCTTTTCCCCGAATCGCTTCACGCCTCTTATTGGTGAATTTTCTTTTTTTTTTAAGGCTTGATCACCTTCGTTGAATTACAACGGCCCTCGTATCTTGTCTGCATGACTCTTCTGACGACTTTGGGCCGTTTGCATTCTCTCTCGGATTTTTCCCACAACTTCAGTCATTTCACGAATCATTGCAGGACCCAACAATGCTTTCTCGCCGATTTCATCCCAATGAATTGGGGATCGACGTTTACACTCGTTCAAGGCTTCGTAAGGTGTAATCCCGATCGTGGCTTGATAGCTGTTGTTATAGGAAAACTCTATTAGTGGAAGGTATTTGCTCTGCCTGGAAATCCAGATTGCACATTCTCAACATATCTTCGAGCGTCTGGATTGTTCTCTCAGGCTGTTCGTACGTCCGAGGGTGATATGCCGTTGTTGAAGGACAGTTTCGTCCTCATGGCCTTTTGTAATCTCACCCAGAATTGGGACTGAGACCTTGAATTCCGATCTGAGACGATTGAAATCGGGATTCCATGGAGTCTCACAATATATTTTTTTACAGCTCTGTGTACTTCTCCATGGAATAGATTTGATTGATTGGCAAGAAATGGCCTGATTTAGTCAACCTGTCGACGATCACCCGAAATACATCACGGCCTTTTACGGTTTTTTTTATAACCCTACAATGAAATCCATAGTGATATGGTCTCACTTCCACTCGAGAGTCGTCAAAGGTTATAACGTTCCCGCAGGCCTTTGATGTTTTGCCTTAATTGTTAGCAGGTCAAGCATCGTTGTACGAAAGTAGCCACATCTTTCTTCATTCCTGGTCACCAGTAATTTATTCGTAAATCTCTTTTTTTTATCGAGTAGATTGTCGTATGCACCTTCGTCATTATAGTTCGATGGATCTCTTCATCGGGTGGCAACACATATAGACGACCTTGGAATTGTAAGTTTTCGTCGTCTCGAAATTCGAACTTCGACGGAATATTCACGTCTTGTACCGTCTTTAAATATAGTTCATCTTCATTTTGTGCCTCAAGAATTTGATCTAACAGCATTGGCTTTAGCGTTAACGCTGCTAGTTTTGTTTCGATCTTCCCGAAGTTAATTATTTACACTCGGAGTTGGCATAGGTCCGTATTCACTGATTTACGGATCAAAGCATCTGCAACTACGTTCGCTTTGTCTGGGTGATAATTTAACACACAATCGTAGTTCTTTACTAATTTCGAGCCATCATCTTTGCCTCATGTTTAACTCTTTCTGCGTGAAGAAGTACTTTAGGCTTTTGTGATCCGTAAAGATTTTGCATCATTCTTCGTACAAATAGTGACGCCAGATTTTCAGGGCAAACACCAAGGCTGCGAGTTCCAGATCGTGCGTGGGTAATTCTTCTCGTACAATTTGAGCTGTCGGGAGGCATAAGCGATCACCTTCTCGTTTTGCATCAATACGTACTCCAAGCCATTTTTAGAAGCGTCAGTTTATATTGAGAATCCTTTGCTAACAGAGGGAATTGCAAGAACAGGAGTTGTTGTCGGTCGTTTCTTCAATTGTTGGAATCTTTCTTCACACGCTTTCGTCCATCTAAATGGGACTTTCTTCTTCGTTAGAACTGAAGTTGAAAACTTAAGAAACTAAGTTGAGAAGATCACGATGAGCAGCTGCCGTTGGATCTAAGATTAAGCGCGATCTAATGGCCAGGATTTGAAGGCTACAGATTAATTTATTTTTGTAGGATATCGCACGAAAAGATCGACGGCTGAGATGCTTAGGAAGTGAATGAAGCAAATGGTAAATCGTGAGGGTTCGATCTAAGATCGAATGGATGATAGTGAAGGTGCTATTTCAGTTATAGAGTCACATGCGATTCTTGTTCTAACACGCGGAAATGCAAGACTACGTGGCGACTTGTGGAGCGTTCGATAACAGATGGTGAAGATAGATCGCGGAATTTCATCCTTAAAACATAATTTCTAGCTTTAAATGTCAGCAATTTATTTTTTTAAATTTTTTTTAAAATTTTTTTTCAGTTAAACTAGTCATCTCGAGCATGTAACTTTTATAGAGTGAGAATCACCATGAGGTGAAAACACGAGAGTTGTAGAAGGGATAGAGATCTGTAACTTTCGTGTTGTGATCAATAAGAAAGGAAGCTCGGTTGATCCGTGGACATAAGTTGAAGTTCAACCGTGTTTGTGCTTTAGTTTTCCGTACTTTTTCATTGATGCAACAGCGTAGTCTAAGCTGTGCATGTAATTACGGCATTGATTTAAATGTGAGCGCAATTTCTTTTGTCATAATGGATTTCAACATCTTTCTTCAAGATTTTAGAATAGATTTGGTGATAATAAATCCAATGATTTTCTTCGTGCGCGTAATTTCTCAATTCGAGATTACGGCGTTCGAAGAAAAATTTGATCTCGAAATTTATGAAGCTTATATTTATACGGCTTTCGAAGAAAACTCGAAATTGATGATGCTTACCCTTCGCTTCACTAACGCCTATAAATAGGTACTTGATGCACGCTAGTTTGCACCACAACACAATTCTCTCCAACCACATAATTTAAACTTCGAAATGTATAACCTTGGAGGAAATGCGGATCGTGAGGATGTCCATCAAGAACCCTTTTGGAGAGAAAATCTTGAAAGGCTCAAATTCGAGTTATTCACCCTTTTGGCTTTGCTCGCAGTGGCGATCGCCATTTTTGTGGTGTGGGTTGCTACTCACTGCACTTGCATCTAATTTGTGAAGTGTTAAGTCATGGGTTGTCGTGTTCGGGCATATCGGAAGAAGACGCCGACAGAACTTCCCGAACGTCGTCGATGTTTTATCTTCTATTTTTCTTTTTCTTTATTTATATTCAGGTTGTAATATGATTTTCAGTTATGTAATCGTTATGCATCGACTCTATCATGTTTTCTCTACATCCTCGTCTCATTTCCTAAATTTCTACAATTAACCCATGTTTCTCTACGTTCTCGTTTCATTTTCGAAATTGTATACAAGCCCCGAATTTTAAAATTTAATATTGTTCGACTCTCTTTTATTTCGCCGTTTATTTATTTATTTATTTTTTTTAACTTCCCGAATTTCAGCTTGGTCCGATTCGGTCAAGCCCAAATTCAATCGAGATTCTTCTACCAATCTAAGTGTAAAAGTACGAAATCTCTAACTTTCGAACACATCCAGGAGCACATAACATTCACACAAATATTCACGAAAAGCATATATCAGAAAATCGTAAAGCACATAATTACGTATTAAACTTACAGGCAAGGCTGATCCTCCACGCTTTTGAGCGGCAGTACATGGACAGTCTACAGAATCTACAACCTAAGCTCTGATACCACCTGTAACGACCCTCACTTTCTAACAAATATTTTGGCGGATTCTCGCAACGTAAGTCGCGGAAGACCCGTATAAAAACTTTTCCTAAAAATAAAATATACTAAAATAAACATCATCTACGTAGTCATATATTTACACAGTAGTAGCCCTAAAATATCAAAATATTAAAAATCATAACATCACTCCACAGGTCGCATCCATGTACCGCCCTGCCTCAAAAGTCCGTAGAGTCACCGCCATCAGCCCTCCTAGTCGCGACGCGTATCAACGTCGGACTCGTATGTACCTACAACACGTAAACTGAGCTCCTTGCCCAGTAGATGAACATGCATGTACGCAACGTGCGCTCAACCCACATTCCCAAACACCTCGCAAATGCAATGCACGCTCGACCCTCATCACGACCTATCACCTCTCACAACGCCCCGTGACTCAATACTAAACACGCTCGGGTATCCACTCGGGTCTTGTTAGAGTGGCACTCACCCAGCGCTCGGGCGGCCAACTCAGGCCACGTTAGAGTTAGCTCTCACCCAACGCTCGGGCGGCCAACTCAGGTCTCATCTCACCCACTTATTTTCCATCTCTATCCTAGGTCGGACTATGCACCTTATAACTGAATCTACGGCACCAACCGTAGAGTCCGAGCGGCACCAACCATTCATCTCGACGGCACCAACCGTCATCAGCGGCACCAACCACTGATCATACCGGCACCAACTGGTCACATAAAGCAGGGCGGCACCAACCACCCGCCCGACGGCACCAACCGTCATCAGCGGCACCAACCACTGATCATACCGACACCAACCGGTCACATAAAGCCGGGCGGCACCAACCACCCGCTCGACGGCACCAACCATCAGGTTCACTAGAACCAACCTCAACTCGTCTCCGAGTCGACAACCGAAATCGGTCACATCTACCCACACGCGTGCCTCGCGTCGACACCTTAAGGTGTCACCTTGACAACACGGTCAACCTCTCTCACTCTGAAGTGTCGTGCACATGCCATGCAGTGAAAATAACAAATATATAACATGCCAGAAATATTTAACACATGTAAACCACGTAGTTCACCAAATCACGTAAGTCATCGATTCACATAAGTGTCACATAATTCACATAACGTTTACGTGCCGTAGGTGAGTTTCCTCCGTAGCTTTTGAGCTTATATTCTAAACCTGAGGTTGCTTCATCTTTAAATCAAGCTCCGATTACGCCAGAACAGTAGAAAATGGAGCTTAGGAAGCGCTGGTCTTAGTTGAAATTTTTTTTTTCTTTCCTTTGGTCTCCTCTTGCCATGATTGCCCGTGAAGAAATGAAAACGACGAGTATTAGTGGACAAAACTCTAAGTGGCAATGGGCTTTGGGGCTTAAAAATAAATGTTGAATTGGGCTTTTGGACCAATATCTTTAATTTACTTCCATTAATTAATTTAATTCAATTTTCTTTCTAAACTAATTTATATTTTTAGCCGAAAATTTTAGATTAATATTTCGAAATTTCTAAGTTAAATATTACTCTGCTAAATTACATCAAACCCCGCATTAAATTTTACGGGTATTACACTCCTTAACTCCAGGTCCAACCTCGCATCACCTTGGATCCCCGCAACACCTCTCTCAAACCGCAAATCGCCCCGAATCATCACCAATTCACCCGATAGATTTCCCGCAAGCTTTTCCCGCGTTTCCGCCGTGGTTTCACCCTCCGATGCGCTTCCCATGGCAGGCTGCGACACCGCCACCAGCATCAGAGCCTCCTCAAGCCTCTTCTGAACAGAACGAGCCTTGAATCGCAGCTTCATCGGTCCAAAATCGCTTGACCCGACAAAAATCCCCAAATCGAGCCTTCTTGCGGTCACTCCCGGGAAGATAGCTCCGTCCTCCACGCTCACCGCACCATTTGTTGATCGAGGACCGCCGTAAGACTCGTATTTGGACGTGTAATAGGTGTACGTAACCCTCGTAAATCGATACGATCAGTCGAGAGCTCAATCGGATCGAAACAACACAAAAAACGCACACACACAAAAACAGTGTTTAACGTGGTTCAGCCGAGAATTGGCCTACGTCCACAGACCAAACGAGAGCTCATTTGTATTCCCACCCAAAATGAAAGTTACAGCCCTACATAAGGTCTACAACTTTCATGTTTACACCGAAGACTAAATCTCACTCTACTGGGAAATACAAACTCGTGAATTCGTGAGATTGAACTATCGATTTCTGATATTTAAAGAGCTGAAGTCATTTCTTAAGCATGATCAGCGATTAATCTCGTCCGTCTGATTTATCTGATCCAGCGCTCCACAAGCTGCCACGTGGCACGTGCATTTTCACGTGAAGTTGCAAGAAACACATGCGACTTTATAAGTGAAATAGCACCTTCAATACAATCCGTCCGATCTTCGATCCAAGGGTCAGATTTCACCATCCGCACCATCTCTCTGCTTTCGATCTGAGCCGTCGATCATCTACGCGCGCTATCCGACGAACACCATTTAATCTTCGGCCTTCAAACTTCAGCCCTCAGATCGCGCGCCAATCTTGATCCGACGGCTCCTGAACGTCGCGGCAATTCTTCAGCAGAAATCACCTTCTTTAGCTCAGCTTCAACTCTGCTCCGACTGGCCACCTTCTCCGGCTAATTTCGGCGTCTCCGGCGAGTTTCCGGCTCGCAATCCTCAACAATAGATGTGTTTGGTGTGTGTATAGGTGTATATGGATTAGTGATATACACCCCAAACCACCTTAGAGATTGGTATGCATATACAAGCTATTATAACCAAAATCCTTGTAATAGACGTGTATAGTCATACAAAGCATGATGGATATACACAGATAACAAACCCGAAGTAACTTATTCATACATATCCCATAACCACCTAAACCCATATATACAAGGATTCAAACGAGCCTGGGGTACGGCATTAGACTTGAGATAGTCGAACTTTTTCTAAATTAAAATAACTTAAGAAAACTGAAACTCGACTGATTTACACATCTATTCTAACTTTCAGCAGAACTAAATCAGTTTTTACCTATACCTTTCCAGAAAACAATTGCTAGTAGAATGGAACTCAGATCTATTTTACTATAGAGCATAGTTAGTGTCAAAATATTGGTATGTCAATAATTACTATTTTACCTTAATTCTAAATCATCTAATCAATATAGACTTTAAAATAATAAAAAATTAACTTGATATTATAATTTCATCTATTAAAACTAACTTAAAACATACGTAAATATAATATATTCACAAACCACACACACCGGGTGTGGAAAAAGTACAAGTAATCTTTACGGTGGAGATATTAGTAGTTCAATCACTTTGTTATCAAGTTTCGATTTTTATGTATTGGGCTTAGTGGTCCAATCACTATTGTATCAAGTTTCGATTTTTATATATCGGGCTTAGTAGTTCAATCACTTTAGTATCAAGTTTTGATTTTTATATATTGGGCTTTGATCTCTAAATCTATCTCAAAGTCAACCTAGATCCTTTAAAACGGACACTTATGAGCTTGAATTTCGGCCCAAATAACGAATCCGACCGAATAATAAAAATGGGTCGATCAAATCGGTTGGACCCGCTACACAATTATTACTTTATTTTATTTCTGGACAAAAGGCAAACGGCTGGTCGAGAAATGACGTGTATAAATTGCATGACGAAAATAGAAACTCAGACGTAGTAAAATTACTCTAATAACCCTCAATTGTGGTATGTATAGGCAATGGCATCCAATTCAAGAATACATACAGTGGACACCTCACCTCTCTCCATCCATCGAAATCTCCCAAAAGGCAGCCCAATTTCTTCTTCTTCTTCAGTCTTGCCTTTAATTTGTGAGATGCCATTAAAGTCCACAGTAAAATCAGTAACACATCGGCCATAGGTAGCTAATATTCCTCGGAAAAAAAAGATGGTGATGGTTGAGAAAGTGGGGAGAAATGTAGCTCTACGTTGAGTTTGATTTACTGATTGTTGAAGAAAAATGGGTGGTTCGGACGGTAATAATAGTTCTGCGGCGAGTGGGAAACGTTGCAGAGATCCTGAAGATGAGGTCTACGTCGATAATCTAAACTCCCACAAGCGCTATCTTAGCGAGGTATTGATTTCTCTCTCTTTTTTTTTTCCCTTTTTCGTTGTTCTTCCTTGATATGTGTATTTGTTAGTAATTGGGGCGTCGATTGTTTTGAGAAAAATGCAATTTTTTTGTTTCGTAAAATTAGGAAAAATCAATTGGTGGGTTCGTTCTTGTTTCTGTAGTTCTCTAGCAACAGCATAACATTGTGTAAGAACTTGTGCTTCGCAAGCTGAATCGAGCTGACTGTTTTCTGGCTTGCCTTTCCCCGTTAGTGAAATCGATCAGTTCTTTGATGATAACATCCAAGCTCTGCTTCGATGCTCGGTTTTAGTTGTGGTAATAGCTTCTTGAAGTCTCTGTGATATGATATAGCAGTTTGTACCTAATACGTCGCGATCTTACATGAATTTTCTTCTATCTCGAGTTTGATTGTACTATGTTGCTGTCTTGTAATATAATTGCAAATCGTATATCTCTTCAACGGCAGATTATGGCTTCAAGCATGAATGGACTGACAGTAGGCGAAACCCTTTCTCATAACATCGCTGATTCTCCCGCAAGGTGCGAAAAAGCGCATTCAGTCTCGTTTTAGTAATCTCCGTCGATTCTTTTGCAGGAAAACAGCTTACGCAATCATATATAGAGCAGCATTAAATGCTATCACCGCGCATTATGATTCCTATTTTTAATCGTTTTTAAGATTGTTGTGGGCCAAGATTTGATTTTTTCCCCTCGTCAAGTCGTTAAAGGGCGCGTTGGTATGCAGAAAATCGATGCAGAAAAGAAAACAAAAAGTGTGATGGTTGGTACGCATCGAATCGCTGCACGTTATGCTTCGCGCGTCATACCATTAAATTTTCTCCTTTTCTTTTACGCATTCAATTCCGCCATACCAAATGCGCCCTAACATTCGGCGCAAGCCAAAGAAAGAAAAAACGAATCTTTATTGGCGTGAACCCAGTTTTCAGTTAGGAATGCGATCTTAATCATACAAAGTCGTTTTTCACATAGTCGAATTCTTACGCATTTTTTCAGGGACGACATGTCGATACAATACTCTCCCATGTCAGAAGATTCCGACGACTCGAGATATTACGACGGCAGCCATTCCCAACCCGAGAGCGGGCCCACGAGCCCCGTCTCTCCTTGCAGGTACCCGAAAAGCGGGCCTGGCCCGATGGGCCCGCCGAACAATCCTCGTCAGCAGAGAAACTCAGACACCGAGGGCGGAAATAGCAGCAGCAGATTCCCTTCTTCGCCGAGCGATATTTGCCACTCGGCGGATTTACGAAGGGCGGCGCTTTTGAGGTCCGTGCAGATGAGGGCTCAGCCTTCGCCGGCCGGCGGCGAATATGAAGAGCGCTTTTCGTGTACTTACGCAAAGGCGTCGGCGGCCGTCGACGAAAGAGGACGTGGAAAAACGCAGTGCAAGTCGGCTGGCGATGGTACGAAGGGGGACGGAGAAGAAGCGGTGCCTTGTCGGAGTTTAGATATAAAGGCCGACGGAGATAAACTTTCCGGCAAGTGATGTATAATTTTTTGCCGTTGAATTACGCCGAGCTCAATTTTTAGTGACTTGTGTATTCTTTTTTAGTGGGATTGACTACTTTTTAGTCCCGTTAGTTAAGAGGGCGACACTTTCAAGATTTTCGTCTTACAGATTTGCAATTTAAGGATGTTAACTTTCAAAATTGAGGTAAGTTAACTATACGGTACGAAAGACCTTATTGGGTCCCAAAATTACTTTAGTTCTGAAAGTTAGCGTCTTGTTGCAAACTCGTAAGTTGGATGTTAGAAACTATCAAGTTTTGTCCCGAAATTATCTGGCATGTACGGATCAAGTCCCGAAATTCCGACCAAAAATTAAATCTTCAGGCGCACTGTGTCCCATAACTGCTTCAATTTCAAAATATTGTATCCTTAAGTTACCTCGTAAGTTAGCTATTTTTGAAAGCGCCACCCTAAATCATAGGACGAAAAAGTTGCCCATTTTATCGCACAAAATCAAGTTTTACGCTGTGTTATTCCTTGCGCCTCGAAGGACCGATTTTGAGACACGTTACGTATTTCGATCGGTCGAACGAAACTTACAAATACGTCGTAAAAGCCGCGTTTAAGAAACACAACACACATACAATCCTATGTACATTATTTATATAAGCATCTCCTCATCCCGACTGGTGCTTCTTGGCCCGGCCCTGATGAGGAGCAGCCGAATCATCCCTCTTGGAACCCTCGGGCTTTCGGGCCCAAGCGGGTGCTTGGTCTGGCCCATAGCGATAGTCGTAAAAGAGCTCTTCGCCGGCCTCAATGCGCTCATTTGCAAATATACCAACACGGTGATCGCCGGCCACTAACATAACCTGAAAACGCAGCCATTGTCACCTAAGAAGCCGACGAACGATAAAAAAGAGCGAAAAGAAAAAACAAAGGCGCAGTTCGATCGATGCCTTTGCGTAGCAGTTGGGATTCGACGAGTGATTGGCGAACTTCAACTTGTCTCCTTTGCGGTAGGCGTCGAGCACATACTAAGGAGACCAAAGAACGCATTATTTTTTTCTTACAAAGTGATAAAGAAAAAAGAGCGAAGAAGGTAAGTAATGAATTAATTCACTCGCCTGATCATTTAAGTCGAAGAGGAAGGAAGAGTTTGCTCTGTCGTAAATCTTTCCTCGCTTATCGGCCTCCCTATGAGATATCAACTCTCCCGTATATTCTCCGAGGTAATCGTTTTTATTGACCGAGTTCTGCATTTTTTTACGAGGTTATTGCATGGCATAACATATAACATAAATTTTCAGTTACTACCTTAAGAAAAGCTCCCCATCCAGCGACATCGGACTTCGCTAAAAGGATCTAACAACATCGTTAAAATTTAATATATTTAAAAAAAAGATGACGTAGTAAAAAAGATTTGAAACCGTAACCTTTTGTTGTTGTCTGAGAAGGAGTCTCATGTTACCACACTGGCCTTCTCCTTGCCGTGGCGGCTCGCCTAGCGAACCGTCTCCGCAACTGCGAAAATCGAATATTACTTATTAATTAAAATATTTTTTTGGTTTTTTTCCCTTTATTTAACATTGTAGAGAAAAAAACGAGGAAATATACCTAACCCAACAATTTCGGCAAACGTCAGGATCACATTCCCGGCCCGCCGCGAAGCAAGGACATTGGCGGCTCTTGCATTGGCTCTTAGCACAATGACATCCTCGAAAACGGTTCTTACAGCTCTTTGAACACCTGAAAAAATTAATCAACTAAATACGATTGTCTTAACGTCTTATCGGGCTAACTAATGTTGAGTTTACACCAATTAAACACAAGTTTTGAGGGTTTTCTCATGATGAACTACTTTTTATTCATCTCGTAAGTTAGGGGGCAACACTTTCAGGACACCAAACTTAGGGACTTGCAATATAAGGACATTAACTTTCAACAAGCGTCAAAAAACCTAATTGTGTCATTAAAATGCTTCAATTTTATACTCGAAACAGTTTAAAGGCACTAACTTCTAAAATCGAAGCAGTTTAAAGATAACAAGCGTCCGAAAACCTAATTGTCTCCTCAAATTGCTTCGATTTTGGAACTGGCACGTCGTATTTATCCCCAATTGTTGTCACGTGCGAATCACGTATCGAAGTTCTGACAAAAAAAAAAGGTTTCCGACGCTTTATGTCCTTAAATTGCTTCAATTTTGAAAATCCTTAAATTGCAAACTCGGAAGTTAATAAGTAGTTGAGCCCTATCTGAAAGGTAAAATAAATTGCACAGAGTTAGGAGAAACGAACCCGCAATATTTCTCGCAGCACAATCCGTATTTCAGACAAGAGCAGTCCTTTCCGCACTGAGCTTCGCACGTGCAAGGATTATATTGCTTGCACGACGGGTCTTTTCCATCGGCGACTCTCCTCCATAGCGAAGGATGGCCCGCGGATTTCCAAGAAGACTTCACTTTTCGCGCTCGGCCCCTTTTACGGCATACCCTCGACTTTTCGGGCGCATCGACGTCCTAATTTTATTATTTATTCAACAGCGTAATAAATAGCCGAACATGCGCCTCAAAAAAGAGCGCATTTTATAATAATGATAATAATAATAATAATAATAATAATAATAATAATAATAATAATAATAATAATACCATAAGCGCTAAATCTGTCCTTCCATCATTGTCGTGAAAGGAGCTCGAAATTGCCGAAGAACCGTTCATATTAGCCTCTTTTTTATCTCCGCACATGTAATTGAAAACTTCCTTGCAAGTTCGAAGATCGCCGAGCAGATTTCGGGCTATCAGACAGCTGAAGAAGATAAATACGAAACCGAAATTTTAGATTTTTTTTATAATTTCTTTTCTTTTTCGGGATTTTTACATGAATAAATATGAGTGGATCGATCGTTACCTATTTCTTCCGAAAATTTCGAGCCCTTTCAAGTACAAGTCCTTCTCCATATTTCTCCACCCCCTCGGTTTCTTGGGAGCTTTAATGGATTCTCCATCTTTATTACATTCTTCAATCAAAGGAGAATCAACAATGCGTTTACCTCTATCTTCAACTTTGTGTAATGGATCATCGGTTTCTGCGATGGATTCTTTTGATTCATCAACGACCGATGTTGATGTATCAACGTCTAATAACGACACGTTAGGCTCGGGATTTACGTTTTCTTCTTTGTTTTCATGATTTTTATCTGTTTCGATCATAAAAGATGAACTCTAGTTAGATGTAATAAACGACGAATGATGCAAAAAACAACCAAAATCACCTTGCTCCTTGTCCGAAGCAACATGTAAAGTCTCCTTTAAGTCCTTCGAGCCATCCGTCTGAAAAAGGCGAAAATTAGCAAAAACTACAGCGCTAGGATTCGGTGTAATAAAGTTTTTGAATAATTTTTAGTAATTCGTAATAAATACCAAAAGATAGCAATGTTTGCCGCACGGTTTGCGCTCCTCGTCTGAACTGCATGCGTAAGGTTGTTTCTCCTTCTGCACAATTAAATCGGTGAAGACCATAAAATTAATTTTGATCTATTTTACGATTTATTCTCACTTACGGGGTAAACAAGATTCTGCGAACATCCATGCAGTCGGCAATCAAATACCTATGAACAAGAAAATGAAAGTTTCCCATAAGTATACAAAAAAAATGCGATTGTAAAATTCAATTATTGGAGCCACTACATACAAGGCAACGGCGACAAAATAGATTATCGAACGAATCTAAAGCTGAACTGAGGCTCTTATCCAAGAAACTATCTTTCTCAGATTTCTCATTTTCGATCTCTCTGTCTTTCAGCATAAGCACGCTGCAGCGCTCCTGCATATCATGGGAAATAATTTTATTACAATTTTCTTATTTTTCTTACGATCTGAAATATAACAAACCACTACCTTGATTTCTGAAGGGGTTGCTCGAACAAACTGAGTAAGAACACCGAGAACTTCATCGCTGATTTCGCTGCACTCCTCTAAAGCCAATCTATAAGGCAATAATCTCTTACGAATGATGACATGCAATCACCCTTAAACGCTCGGTTTTCAGACAGGCACAGAGAAAAGGAACTAACCTCAGAATACGATCTTCTCCTTCAGAAAATTCGTGCTTGTCGGCGCCTTCGATTTCTCCAGGTTCTTCTTCGCTGTCGCTACATATAAGCGCTTCGCTTCCATGTTGATCGTAGTATATTCTTCTCCTCCCCACAACAGATTGATCTTCGGCCATTCTCTGATTTCTGTAACAGAATAACGATAGGTACGAAAGCTGTTATTACATCATGAAACCCTTAACTCCTAAAAGATGTATTACATCATCCGTGATTCTCATGTTAATCGCTCCAAACACGAAATCGTTAGGCTTAATTATCTTTCTTTTGTCCATTAGCGGTGACGGCGTTGTAAGGAAACCTAATTAAAATGGTTGCAATTTTAGGAGATAATTTTCGAAATTGAAACAATTCGAGGACACCCTAAATGTTGCCATTTGAGGGCATACTTCAGAAATTTGATTGCTTCAATTTTGAAACTTACTGTCCCGAAACTGCTTCAATTTTTCAAACTTACTGTCCTAAAATTGCAGCATTAACTAAGAATGTCCTAGAAAAACGAGAATTATGAGCTCATTACTTATCCAAAAACATCCAAGTGGTGTACGGTGGGATCTTCTCTATGGGAGGTAGTTTGGCAGTCGGGCAAAACACAATCTCATCGCCTTCGACGTTATCCGTATCAGAAGATGTCTGAGCGACGCCTTTCATTTTACAGACGGGATTTTGCATCCTTAAAGACATCAAATTTGTCTCCGAATTAACAGCCCTTGTTGAAGCCAATGTTTCCAAATTAGAAACATATGACTCAACACTCTGTCTATTTCTCTCCAACTTTACCTGAAAAAAATAGGGGAGGAAAAAATTCGATAATCAACAGAGATGATACTGAGACAACACAAAACCTTACCCCAACTGAAGCAACTCTCTCAGATTGAATCTTCTTCTTCAATTGCACGATTTTTCTAGCCAAGTCAGCCATGGAAGCATCACTTCCCTGTTCAGAGAGAGGATACTATTACAAACAAAACGTAGATATCCGGAAAAAAAAAATCCACCATAAAAATCCAACTTTTTTTAGCAGAAGAATGAAATAACAAATCAACGAAAGTAAATAAAGCAACCCAAAGCTTGGCCACCAGAAAATCAAGAAAGAAAAGAAAAACCCATAAAAATATCATGCGATCGCCCTCAAAATCTGAAAAGCAGCAATCATCCAACTGCATCCAAATGATGAGAAAAATGAAATGAAAAAAAACAGAGGACTTAACTCTCAATTTGGAAGAAGATGAGCTGCTGCTGGACTTTGAGAACACCATCAGCTTAGTTGAGAGAAAGGAATGAATTTTTAGGACAAGCCGACACACATATCACATCAAAGTGAGTGAGTGACTCGGTGGGATTGCCCAGCATACGTCACCGTCTGAGACTTTGTAATGAAGGCTGATATTTTTCTGAATAAGTCGTCGTTGAATTGAAATTGAATACATAAATAGTGATTTATTATAATGATAACAAGATTAGATATTATAAATGAATTGAATAACTTTCTTGCAGGTGCAGCGTTATATTTACGAACACGGGAGACTAAAGAAAGTAATGTATTGGATAAATCTTGGAATATAAATTCTTATAGCGTATATATTTGGAGGATGAAAAAAACCCTATGTAGACCTTTATTTAAGAGATATATCTTTAAAACATCACATGACTAGAAAGAATCATGGTCAAATATAAATGTTTTACTGAAAATAAAACATATGAAAAAAATAATGTAGTTGTGTTCATTTTGGGACACTTTCACTTAAATCCCTATTTGCAAACTTTCTATCACATAACTCTCCAGTCAGAGAAAAATATCACTTAACCCGTTTCACTATTCGTACTACATTTCGAAGTCACGATTTACCTTTCTATGTTTGTATTGTGTATTACAGTACGTTGCTATAATGTACCTAAATGTGTTGTTACAGTGTACCTAATGTTTTCACAGATTGGTGCCCGATCCGCAGCAGGTACACCATACAACACATTTAGGTACACTATGTCAACGTACTATGGTACACAATACAAAAAACATAGAAAGGTACAGTGTGACTGAAGAAACTGTTACAAACGTGAAACGAGGAGAGTTAAGTGATATTTTTCTCTGACATGAGAGTTATGTGGTAGGTAGTTTGCCAAAGTTTCACCCATTTTTAACTTATTTAATTCAACCGAAGATTTTTACGAGTACAAATTCAGCAAATTTGAGGGCATGAGTGCCAATCAACCCATGCAAGGAGAAAAATGACCCCTATCGTTTTGTCAAGAACAATATACTTCTACATAATTTACCCAAAAATGTTCTTGAAACAAATTCCTTATTTTTTTTTCCATCGAAGAATAA
Source organism: Craterostigma plantagineum (assembly GCA_027422505.1). Taxonomy (NCBI): domain Eukaryota; kingdom Viridiplantae; phylum Streptophyta; class Magnoliopsida; order Lamiales; family Linderniaceae; genus Craterostigma; species Craterostigma plantagineum. Next base: position 22,961,651 of record JAPQWV010000003.1, on the reverse strand, counting down.
TTATGCAATATTCTTCCAAAATATTTCTTAATTTTCGAAATCAAAGAAACTTTTACATAAAACGAACACTAAACCAAAAGAGAAAAAATCAAGAATTCATCAAACTTGATCATCGTTTATTGGCTTATAATCATTACACCGATCTCTATTTCTCCAAACTCCCACTAAAAACAACAAACACTTAATCACCTTAACAATCCCAACACAAATCATAATGTAATAAACCATCCACCCAAGAAAATCCTCAACCAAAACCCTAATCATAAGCTCTCCCTTCCTCGCCGGCAAAACCACCAACACAGCCACCTCGGCCCTCAGCCGCCACCACCACAAACCACCGTAGCTCAGCCCCACAGCCGCCCTCTCAGCCCAACTCCGGCGGTTTTCGTGGAGGAGGATGTTAAACCCACCGCTACCGCCGACTGCATCGTCCACCACGGGCCCCACCACGGTTCTTTTCCAAAACATCATAGTCTCAAGCAACCCTAAAAATAAGAACATCGTTTGTACACTGGTCGTTTTTTCTTGGCCAAGGGCAAAATTGTAATTATCAATTATCCCCGAGCGAACCGTCCCTTCCAACCCTAGCATCACCGAAGCTTCGAGGGCGATAAGAAGCGTCCATGCGATGAAAAGGTATGGCTTTTTCGCCTTCGATGAAGAAGATAAGGAGTGTAATAGAGAAGATATGCTTACGAAAAAGACGAAGAAGTGGATTGGGATGAAAGTGCGATGACTTTGTTGCTCGAATGAGAAGAGAAGTGAGTATAGGGAAGAAATTGAACGGCGGTTAATATGGTCGGTGGAAATAAGGTAGTTAATGGCTGAAATTCGAGCGATGATTAGGAAAGATAGAGGAAAACTGAGGCTGAAGAGAACGGTGGCGGTGGTTCGAAATGCGATTTGAGCCGTGTTTTCGAGGAAGGAAGCCATTGCTATTGGATGCAGATATGAAATCAAGAAGTGTGATTCACTTATATGTATACATATGGTAATGTATGCATGATATATGTTTTAGCTTTGTTTTTGGTACAATGATGGAATTTAAGACATTACTTGACTTTGCATAGAGTAATATGCCATGAGGACAGGGTTTGGTACCTAGACAAGATAACCTAGACCAGATGATGTTAGCTGACATAGATGTCAATTTAATTTTCTTTCTTTTTCTGAGGCCACATTTACAGAAATTAAGAAAGCTCAACATTTGATTTAAGAGGAAATTTTCATTCAGGTCATTCTCAGAATTTTCATTTAGGATTCAGCCACTGTCAGGAAAAAAATTAGTTTTAAGCTAAGACCCGGTTTCTACATTACCACTTCGTTGCTCTGAAATAACAATATGTTGAAATTTTGTAACACAAAACGATCATCTGATGATTATAACATTAGAAGCAAATAGTCCAATGTATTGGCCAACTACAATAAAGAACTAAATGTCCAATGTCATAAAGGCTTTTAAATACTTCTACGACTTTCCTGGGAGGAAGTCCAAAAATGCATGTAATCTTAAAATTCGAGCAAGAATGTCGAAAAGTTTCGACTTTTAACATATGGTCATTTCCAAACTCACAATAACTTGCACTTCAGAGTTCAATATATATACTGCCTCACATACTCTTGAAAGTACCGTAAATTCGAAATTGAAGAACTTTCAAAACCATACGAAGAAAATACATTAAACGCACCCTAAACCAAATTAAACAAAAGGAAGCAAAACCAAAAGAGGGAAAAAAAATCAAGAATTCATCAAACTTGATCATCAATTATTGGCTTATTATCATTAAACCGATCTCTATTTCTCCAGAATCCCACTAAAAACAACAAACACTTAATCACCCTAACAATCCCAACACAAATCATAATGTAATAAAGCATCCACCCAAGAAAATCCTGAACCAAAACCCTAACCATCGCCTCTTCCTTCCTCGCCAGCAAAATCGCCAGCAAAGCCACCTCGGACCTCAGCCGCCACCACCACAAACCACCATAGCTCAGCCCCACCGCCGCCCTCTCAGCCCAACTCCGGCGGTTTTCGTGGAGGAGGAAATTAAACCCACCGCCACCGTCGACTGCATCGTCCACCACGGGCTCCAATCCCATTCAGGGGCCCAGCACGATTCTTCTCCAAAACATTATAGTCTCATGCAACCCTAAAAATAAGAACATCGTTTCTACAGTGGTCATTTTTTCTTGGCCAAGGGCAAAGTTGTAATTATCTATTATCCCCGCGCGAACGGTCCCTTCCAACCCTAGCGTCACCGAGGCTTCGAGGGCGATAAGAAGCGTCCATGCGATGAAAAGGTAGGGTTTTTTCGCATTCGATGATGAATATAAGGATTGTAACAGAGAAGATATGCTTATAAGAAAGACGAAGAAGTGGATTGGGATTAAAGGGCGATTTTGTCCTTCGAACGAGAAGAGAAGTGAGTATAGTGAGAAAATTGAACAGCGGTTAATAAAGTTGGTGGAAATAAGGCGGTTAATGAATGTGATTCGAGCGATAATTAGGTACGAGAGAGGAATATGAAGTTTGAGGAGAACGGTGGCGATGGTTCGAAATGTGATTCGACCCGTGTTTTCGAGGAAGGAAGCCATTGTTATTGGATGTAGATATGAAATCAAGAATGGTGATTCACTTCTATGTATGCATGTGGAAATATATGCATGATATATGTTTTTTTTTTGGTACAATGATGGAATTTAAGAGATTATTGCATAGGGTAATGCCATGAGGATGTCTTAAATTCCATCATTGTACCTTTACAAAAACAAGAAAGCTCAACATTTGATGAATTGATATGGTTATCTTTTACTCATTTAGTATTAATTCATTTTGATATACTGGAATTAATTTAATTGTGATAATGGTAGCAAAAATGGTTCATGTCTTGCCTAACTACAATCAAGGAACTAAATGTCCACTGTCATAAAAGGCTTTTAAACACTTCTATGACTTACTAGGAGGAAGTAGAAGAGTTGAAATAGTTCCACTAATGGCGAATAATAGAGGTATTCATGTTCACGGTTACCCTTCACCGTTCAAAATTGTCAGGTTTTAGCTTTGAGATTAGCCAAACCGTAACCAAAGCATCCAAAAATGCATATAATGCTTAAACTTCAAGCAAGAAAGTCGAAAAGTTTCCATTTTTTACATATGGCAATCTCCAAACTCGCATTAACTTGCACTTCAGATTTCAATCACATACTTTTGAAAGTACCTTAGTTTTCACATAGGAAGCCCTTATAAACTCGTGAGAATGTTTCAAAATCCAATATACCAGCAGAAGTTTAGAACTGAATCAAGGGCTTCTTTAAACAAGATGATCCAATTGCACAGTGTAAGAACACAAAGTTGCAATAATCAAGAAAGTCTATAACCAAGAATCCAAACAGATATTTTAGAATTCAACATCCATGGCACATCAAGACAACGATTACTAATCAGTTCACTGAAAAAGGAGATATATTTGAGCTATAAAGATAGAAGGATTATTAAATCAATCACCACCAGCCTTGTTGTAGACATAGGTGAGCCCACATTTCCCACAGTAGTGCCTATCAAAGTGGTTCGCCATGAACGTACCTGCGCCGCACTCGGCGTTTGGACACTCCTTCCTCAGCCTCTGCACCTTCCCGGAATCGTCGACCTTGTAGAACTGGAGCACGGCGAGCTTCACCTTCTTCTTCTTGTGCTTGATCTTCTTGGGCTTGGTGTACGTCTTCTTCTTTCGCTTCTTCGCGCCGCCCCGCAGGCGGAGCACGAGGTGGAGCGTCGATTCCTTCTGTATGTTGTAGTCGGCGAGCGTGCGGCCGTCCTCGAGCTGCTTTCCGGCGAAGATCAGCCGCTGCTGGTCCGGCGGAATTCCCTCCTTGTCCTGAATCTTCGCCTTCACATTGTCGATTGTGTCCGAGGATTCGACCTCTAGGGTTATCGTCTTCCCCGTCAATGTCTTCACGAAGATCTGCATCTCTGCAAAGCTGTCTTAGGGTTAGAAGATGAGCGGCGTTTTACTTGTGTATTATCTCTGCTCAACCTAATTTGTTAGTGGGTCGGGCCGGATTAATGGGCCGAAATTGAATGGCCCGATTATAACGTATCATCGGCGACGGCGTAACTATGAAAGAGCTGTTGAGGCCCAAGGTATCAGTAATCCCTGCCGTTCGCCGGTCTCTTCTGCCGCCGTGATAATTCGAGCTAAAGACCTCGAAAGGTACGCTGCTCTCAGCTCATATTTCGTTTTCCCCATTGCTTGGTAGGCTTGAAGATTCGATCACTGTAATTCTCCTACACTTTTCATTTTTCTGAATTTCTGATTGATAGAAGAAGAATGGGGAAGAGAGTATGGTTGAGCCGATTCAACCATTGGTATGCGACGCCTCGGTCGTACGGAAGAAGCATCCATGGATTTCATGTCGGCGTACGAAGAAATATTCTGCAAACCTCAGACGAGCTGCTTTTATTCAAGTTCAAACAGATGGTGCGCCGCTACTCCGTTCAAACTGCGCCGTCGTCTCAGTTCCAACTGTCTCTCGATTTAATCAACATGATGGAGCAAAAGTTATCTGCCATCGAAAATCGTCATAGTGTTCTTCAGAACGTTGTCAACAAGGTAGTCTACTCTCATGAGTACTTAACCTTGGCGTGATGGTATCGTAGATTTTCCTATGTGATTCACATCTATGAATTCAAAAGACAGTCCGATGCCACGCCTGAAGAGTATTCCACCGCCAACAAAGAGCTGAAGAAGCTCCACGGTACAATGGATGTGGTGTCTCAGCTGAGGAAGAAACAAAAGGTGATTGTCTTGCCTCTTGAATGATGTCTTCGATATGAGTAAGATTGGTCGAAACTGTAGTGTTCTATGCAGGAGATTGATGGGCTAAAGACAGTTATCAATGAGAGCCAAGACGATAGAGACATGCGAGAAATGGCTTCTGTTGAGTTAGAGCAGGCAATCGAAGAAGAGGAGCAGATTCGACATTCGTTGCTCAAGTCCCTTCTACCTAAGGATGAAGCAGACGAGCGAGGATGTATTTTGGAAGTTCGAGCTGGTAAGATATTAGTGTCCATCCATTATTTTAATTTGTTCTTGGTTGCCTATGCTAGGACAAAAAGATACCATCAAAAGGGTTGGTTTGTTTTAATGTTTTTAGTAAAAATTTTCATGCTTTTTCTTAGGAACTGGAGGGGAAGAGGCTTCTCTGTTTGCGATGGACATATTCAAAATGTACGCCCATCTATCCAATACCCTTCTTTAATATTCTGACCCTTGGTTCATTGGTATATGCTAACTATATGAGTTTGGTAGATATATTCAGATTGGTTCTTCATGTTCAGATCCTTTTGTGTATCTTTCTTCCTTGACTATGTCTTCATTATTCGATCAGGTATGAGAAGTACTCGTTAAAGAAAGGTTGGAAGTTTGAGGTTCTTGATGTAGCAGAATCTGGACTTAAAGGCTATAAGGTCGGTCGTGCACAACTCCCTAGTATACGTCATTTTCCTATTAATGGGCTTTGAATATCTCGAAAATTTCCTGAATGCTTCATTTCAGGAAGCTTGTGCCTCAATCTCTGGCGCAGATGTTTACGGGCGGCTCAAATTCGACAGTGGAATTCACAGAGTGCAGGTTTTTTTTTGCTCTTTCATTAGTGATTCCATTTCTTTCTTAATTTTCTTGCTCTTCAAAGTTCTGTAACGAGCACATGTATGTTCTGCAGCGTGTCCCAGTAACAGAGAAAGCTGGACGAGTCCACACCAGCGCCGTGTCCGTTGTTATTCTTCCCGAGGCAAACGAGGTGCTAGTTAGAAACACAAAGATACTTGAAATCGTCTGCGTTAGATAAAAAAATTAACATATGGACCAATTTTTCCAATTCCTCGCAGGTCGACGTGAAATTGAGGAATGACGACCTAAAAATCGACACGTACAGGTCGGGCGGTTGCGGTGGTCAGCATGCGAACACCACCAACAGTGCCGTAAGGATTACTCATGTCCCCTCTGGCTTGACGGTTTCCATACAAGACGAACGCTCCCAACATCAGGTGATACTAACAAAATTTACGATGTCAGTGTGGGGTTAACTACTTTTTTCGTCCAGTAAGTTAAGGGGGGGTGTCTTTTTTCAGGACACATAACTTATAATGTTGCAATTTAAGGACACTTACTTTCAAAGTTGAAGCAATTTAGAGGCATAACTAAGTTCTAATGCATTGTGTTCTTGAATTCGATCGATTTTGTAAAGCTGGTGTCCTTAAATTGCAGACCTGTAAGTTGGAATCCTGAAAGTGCCACTTCCCAACGTAGTATTAGATGTTATGCTAATAATCTTTAAGCTCAATGATCAAATCTACGTTGGTTCTTTAGAACAAAGCAAAGGCACTCAAAGTGCTGTGCGCCAAACTGTTCGAGCTCGAAAGGACCAAAGCCCACGAAAGCCGTTCGCGGCTCAGAGCAGAACAGGTTTTAAACGATACTTTACACAAACTATTCGATCGAATTGTATTACGCCAGAGAGCGAACTTTTTTTTTTTCGGTTTATCTAAAGGTTGGCAGTGGAGACAGATCAGAACGAATTCGCACATACAACTTTCCTCAGGGCCGAGTCACGGATCACCGTGTAGGAATGACTTCTCATTCCATAGATGATATGATGCAGGGCGAGAATCTCGACGTGTTCGTCGATGCCCTTCTTTTGCAGCAAGAAACTGCTGCTATTACATCTTTCACCTCTTCCTCATAGTTTTTCTCTCTTAACATGACATTCTCTTTAATCCCTAGTGGATTGGATTGGTTTGATATATTGTGATGAATTACCTCCAAATATCAAATTTTTTCTCTTCTTTTTTGCATCGTATAATGAATTATTATGGTCTCCATGCAATATGTCAAGTGATCTGATCATGTCATCTTAAACTTCTTTGACTATTGTGGTTTTTTATGGACTTTGGACGTTGCACATAAGATCAGATGGGCTAATAATCTATAGTCGACAGTGAGATTCAGACTCGTTTTAATTGGAACGTGATTACCACGTAGGTTTTCTGAATTAAACCTTAAGGGGGTGTTTGTTTCAGGTGATCCAACATTACGGTGATACGCATATCACGGTGATGTGAGTATCACCGGAATGTGGATCAAGGTGATATGTCATCAGCGTGTTTGTTTTAAGGTGATATTTCATTTTGCAAATCAACGTGATATGGAAGTATTCTGTTTGTTTAATCACTGTGATGTGTAGGGTGACGTTGTATAAATGTCATATTTGATCCTATACATATGATTTAAATAATGTGTTTAATTTTTTCAAGGTGATATTTTATGCGATAATCATTAATATATTAAAATTTACATATTTATAAGCATTATTTATATTTATACCTTTTTTAAAATATAAGTTTAAATATTTTAAAAAAACTGAAATATTTTTAAGATTTAATTATGTTAATCAAGTAATTAAATATTTATAATGACATATAAAGTAATGATGTTAAAACATGAGGGATATTTTCGTCCATTAAAAAGTTAGATAGATCACCTCATCACCATGATGTTGGATCACTTAGGTTTTTTGGGGTGATCTGAAATATGAAATATCACCTCATTTTCATCACCTAGGTGATCCAACATTCCGGTGATGAGTCATCACCTAGATTAAACAAACACAGTGATAAGTAGTAAACGAGAGGATCACGGTGATGTTTTGGAATATCACCCCAAAACAAACACCCCCTAAGTGGGAAAAAAGGGTTAATTCCTTATCAGGCCCTTTCAAGTTTTCAACTTCCTTTTAAATACTCCTCGAATTATTTTTTCCTTAGAAGTACTCATTTGAAAATTTCTTCCTATTCAGGACCTAAATAGCTCTTTTCAGCGTTAAAAAGTCAAAAACACCCATGTCTCACATATTCGAAAAAAGCTGAATAATTATTTTCACATGCATTATACCAAAAAATTCTTTATTATACCAATAAAATTGGACATTATATCAGAAAATATTGAAATTATACCATCTGTTTTCGTTATTATACCAAAAAATAATGAGATTCGAATTTTATATAATGAAACTGGACATTATACCAACTGATTATGCTATTATACCAGAAATTATAGAAATTGTACTATCTGTTTTCGTAATTATACCAATAAATAAATGTATTATAATTTTATACAAAAACATTAGGCATTATACCAATTAATTTTCCTACTACACCAGAAATTGAGGAAATTATACAAAAAAAATTCGTTATTATACCAACAATTGGACATTATACCAGAAAATGTTGAAATTATACCATCTGTTTTTGTTATTATACTAGTAAATAATGATATTAGAATTTTATACAATGATCTTGGACATTATACCAACTAATTATGCTATTATACCAGAAATTATAGAAATCGTACCATCTGTTTTCGTAATTATACCAATAAATAGAGGTATATAAATTTATACACAGAAATTATGCATTATACCAACTGATTTTAAAATCATACCAGAAATTGAGGAAATTATACCATCTCTTTTCCTTATCGTACCAGTAAATAACGTAACTATAATTTTATACAGCGAAATTGGGCATTTATACCAACTATTTAGAATTATATCAGAAATTGTAGAAATTATACCATCTGTTTTGGTTATCGTACCAGTAAATAATGTTATTATAATTTTATAAAGCGAAATTGGACATTTATACCGACTGATTTTGAAATTATACCAGGAATTGTAGAAAATTATATCAACTGTTGTCGTAATTATACAAACAGAATTGTACATTATACCAGTTGGTATAATAATGGTAACCGTTGGTATAATTTGAATAAAAGTTGTTACAATAATCAAAGCAGTTGGTATGATGTCACTTTAATTTCAGGAAATGGTATTTTCATCCGTTCACTGTTTGGGGTATTAGTTACACAACTTTCTCGCAGATGGGTACTGGAAAGGAAGATTTTTGTTAGGGGTACTGATAAGGAATTTCAAACCTTGAAAGGGCCTGATAAGGAATTTACCCAAAAAAAAATAGGTTCACGTATTTGCATTTATTGGAACAAAAATGGCTTGCTATTGTGGGAGTAATCAAAGAAAATTTTGTCTTCAAGGAATGTTAAGTGAGGTAATTACTTCGATTTATTAAAATTCTTTAGTATAACAATCTGTATGGACTTTAGATGATTTTGTCTGTTGAAAGGCTAGTGATAGGTATTGAAACTAGTTGGGGTATATATAGGAAGGGTATATTAAGTTTCAGGTCCCAAAATGTTTTAAAATAGGATTAAGACCCTTTTCGAAAAATATTAGTTTAAAGGCCTCAAAATTTAGGATAATGACCTAAAATATGAACGGTTACCGGATATCATTTTGTGATATTTCAGAACAATGAAGTGTTATTTCAGAACAATGAAGTGTGACTGCAGAACAATGAAGTGTTATTGCAGAACAATGAAGTGTTATTCCAGAACAATGACGTGTTACGGAAAATTAGGTCCTTAAAATTAATTTTTTCCTGGTAGGGCCTAAACGAAAATTGCACCATATAGGAAAACACATAATTTTTTTTATCATTGTTATAATTTTAATTTTTATTTTCTTCGATGAAAATCATGCAGCAAAATCCGGCCCAAATCTCGATTCTCAATCTCCTTTTCAATTGTAGAACACTCCCTCCAAATCTATGAACAAATTTGAATGGCATTCACGAGCTAGGATTTAATCAATTTTACCAGTTAAACCCCCAAAGGTGATGATCGGCGATTGATCCGCGGCAATTACGGGCCTCCGATTACCAAACGGCGTTCAGACGGGCGGCGATATCGATCGATCAAATTCCGAAGCTCGCTTCTCAAAATCCGCAGCTCAATCGTCAAGATCGTGAAATGTCAAACCCTAATCAACAGCAATCATACCTCCACACTGTGCCTCCCAGCCCCCGCGTTGCAGAATCAGCTCAGGCGTATTCACATTCTCCTGCATCATCGCCGTCGCCATCGCCATCACAGTCAAGGTTTCCGCCTCCACCAATTATACAGCCAAATCGGTTCCCTTCGCCTTCAATAAGTACGCTTCCTTCCCTTTCGCCGACCAATGGTATTCCTAGGATGAGCACCCCGCCAGGGCCTCCTATGTTCTCGTCGCCACTTCGACCAGCCGCTGGGCCGTTTAGGACTTCTCCATCCACGCCTCAGCCAGTGGCTCATTCGTCCAATTCATCGCTGCCGACATCTTCAACTTCGCAGTTCTCAAATGGATCGGCTGAAGTGCAGCTTGCGGATCAGTTTGTTGATAGTAGTGACAGCCATTCGCCCAATGTTCTATTTTCAGCTCGCAAGGTATCTTTCTGGTTTATTCTGGTGTTCTTTTAGTGAAAGGTTGTGAAATTGTGTGGTAGTAACTAAGTGATTGTTGAGATATTGGCTGTAACTCGTCCGTTTGCAGTTTCGATGAGAACATGTCTGAGTTTAGAACTAATGCTATACGTATGTGATTGGAATTATTAAAAGCATCATCAGTAATCAGGCTAAGCTGTGAGCGTTTGGTTGGGTTTATGTCAAGTTATAGAAGCCATATACTGTTCATAAAAAGCTGATTTCTTTTCTGGGATGGTTATGTTTTCTAATGCATTAGACGTACAAACACTCGACGTATATAAGCATTGATACAGCTGATTCTTTGAAATTGCAATGTTTTTCCGGGAACTGTTTTCTTGTAGTAGTATCTTATGTGATGGCTTTGTTTGTTAGGTGTTGAAGCAAAAGAAGCTAATGAATCTTCCGAGTTTGGGATTTGGTGCTTTGTTTTCTCCTGGGAGGGAGATTTCACAGGGGCCTCAGATTGTACAGAGGGATCCACATCGCTGCAGCAATTGTGGCTCGTATTCTAATCTGTACTGCAATATCTTGTTAGGTTCAGGGCAGTGGCAATGTGTGATATGTAGAAACTTGAATGGAAGTGAAGGCGAATACATTACTCCTAGTAAGGAGGAGTTACGGAATTTCCCTGAATTGGCTTCGCCCCTCGTGGATTATGTTCAGACTAGCAACAAGACACCTGGTTTCACTCTAGTTTCCGACTCTAGATCCTCTGCTCCTATTGTTCTGGTAATAGATGAATGTTTGGACGAGCAAAACCTACAGCATCTGCAAAGCTCCTTACATGCATTTATAGATTCCTTGCCTCCAACGACCAGACTTGGGATCATTCTGTACGGTCGGATGGTTTCTGTGTATGATTTTTCCGAGGAATCAATGGCGTCTGCTGATGTTATTTCTGGTGATAAATCGCCGAGTGAAGATGGCTTAAGGGCACTGATCTACGGTACTGGGATATACTTGGCACCACTCCATGCATCGCTTCCTACTGCACACACAATCTTGTCGTCTTTAAGACCGTATCTTTTGAAGTTGCCAGAAGACGGCAGAGACCGTTGCTTAGGTGCAGCAGTGGAGGTTGCCCTGTCTATTGTTCAGGGACCTTCAGCTGAAATATCTAGAACAGTTGTTAAAAGGCCAGGTGGTAATAGCAGAATCATTGTTTGTGCAGGCGGACCTTGCACCTATGGCCCTGGCTCTGTTCCTCATTCTCAGGCTCATCCAAATTATGCTCATATGGAGAAATCGGCGTCAAAATGGATGGACAATCTTGGTCGTGAGGCTCGTAGGCGAAATACGGTAGTTGATGTACTTTGTGCAGGGACATGCCCTATTCGAGTTCCTATAGTACAGCCTCTGGCTAAAGCTTCTGGGGGAGCGTTGATTCTCCACGACGACTTTGGCGAAGCATATGGTGTGAACTTGCAGAGGGCATCATTGAGGACCGCTGGTTCACACGGTTTATTGGAGATTCGCTGTTCGGATGATATTTTTATAAGTCAGGCCATAGGCCCTGGCGAGGAGGCACAGATGGATAGCCAAGAATATTTTAAAAACGACAGTGCCCTTTCCATACAAGTGATCAGCATTGAAGAAACGCAGAGTTTTGCGTTGTCTATGGAAACTCGTGGAGATATCAAGAGCGATTTTGTGTACTTCCAATTTGTGGTTCTGTATTCTAGTATTTATCAAGCCGAGATTTCTAGAGTGATTACTGTTAGGCTTCCGACGGTGGATAGTGTTTCAGCATACCTGGAGAGTGCTCAAGATGAAGTTATTGCTGTTCTTATTGGGAAAAGATGTCTTCTGCAAGCGAACAACTTTAGAAATGCTCTCGATATGAGGGTGACTATTGACGAGAGGATTAAAGATGTTGCTAGTAAGCTTGGTTCAGAAGTGCCAAGCTCAAAGCTCTATCGTTATCCCAAGGAGATTTGTGTGTTGCCCGAGCTTTTATTCCATCTGATAAGGGGACCTCTTCTGGGAAGTATAATCAGTCATGAAGATGAGAGATCTGTTTTGAGGTCTTTGTTCCTCAATGCATCATTTGATCTTTCCCTTCGTATGATTGCTCCTCGGTGTCTGATGCATAGAGAAGGTGGAACTTTTGAGGAGCTACCAGCTTATGATTTGGTGATGCAGTCTGATGCTGCAGTTGTTCTTGATCATGGAACTGACGTCTTCATCTGGCTGGTAAGCATGTCTCCATGTGTTGCCTTTCTTTTTCCTTCTCTGTAAACGGTAACTGGCGAACAAAACCTGCACATTAATTCTGGAAGCTATATTTGTATAGAGGGGTCTGCATATGAGTCCTTTCCTATCTATAGATGCACTATTACAGCAGTGGATTCCTTGCCGCACTTTGCAGTTTCCTTTCTATAAATATTGTAACATAATGCATTGGTGTGGGGAAGGAATTTGACTGGTTGTTTCAATGTGTATACATACTAGTAATTTGGCAAAGATTGCAGGGTCAAGTAAGATTGACATCCCTCCATTTTCTCGTGATAAAGGAAAATATAAGATCGACCCAAACTATGTGTTAGAATGACATTTGTTCATTAGCATGTTTTTGTTGTAACTGTTGTATTTCTTTTCTATTTAGGGTGCTGAGCTCGCTGTGCAAGAAGGGAAGAGTGCTGCAGCTTTGGCAGCATGTCGAACATTGGCCGAAGAGCTCACCGAGCTGCGTTTTCCAGCTCCTAGGATTCTTGCATTTAAGGTAGCAATCTCCTTCCTTAGCGTGCATAATTCCTTTAACCATGACTTCATTATAACCAACCACTGCATTCATGTAATAACAGGAAGGAAGCTCCCAAGCTCGATATTTCGTCTCTCGGTTGATACCAGCACATAAGGATCCTCCTTATGAACAGGTTAGTTATATCATTCAAACACTTTATACAGTGCTTCAGTTTGCCTAAGGAAGAATCATATTTTCTTTCTCATGTTTGGTCCCTCGTGCTATCACCCACCGTGCTACTGAATATTGATAATTGTTCCGTGATGTCCATCTTCCATTGCATTGTCAATTTGAGTCTACTTCAAATTTGAAAGCCAAAAAAATCGTTAAAGTTGGTGCATAAGAGGGAGCAAATCTGAACGAAGGATGGACATAACATCTTCATGATTTTATGGATTAATTATGTCCAAATAGACCTCCATTTTCTAACACTTCTTATGAATGTATTAACGTTTATTAGGAGGCGAGATTCCCTCAGCTTCGGACACTGACTACAGAGCAAAGGACGAAGTTAAAGAGCAGTTTCATACACTTTGACGAACCAAGCTTCTGCGAGTGGATGAGGACCTTGAAAGTATTACCTCCCGAACCAAGCTGAGCGTCACGTTTTTCGGTAGCTTTTCTCCGCAGTACGATGTTGTAATTTGTAAGAACATGGAGGAGATGATATCAATCTTTTTCCGGACTATCCAAGTAAGTTTGCTTGATGCGTTTACCATTCAAAGTTATGTTGTTCACATTGATCATAGAGTGGGGATTTTGTAATTGTGATTTACTTTTCTGGGACAGAGATTCGTTTTCTTTTTGTTTTGAACTCGAATTCTGCATACGAGACTGAGCTGAATATTACAGAACCAAAGAACACAATGTCCGAACAGAAAGAATAGACTTGGCATAATAAAACTTGTGTGTTAGAAGTTCTCCTTGTGAAACTGAAACCTCGTAGAAGAGTTCAAGCTGAACTCTTGGCACAGTTTCTTGAGTGGCTTCGTTAGTGTAGGGCTTCCACAGTAGAATACACCTGAAAATACACACACACACACACAATTCTTCTATTAAAATGATATAAATATGTACGTATATATATACATACATATTCCGCAGAATACCTACCTATTCGAGTCGACGGATGTGTATTCGCCAAATGCGCAAACACTTTTCGCCAGTTGGGTCGTGCGAAATGCGTTCGTATCTGTTGCCAAGCGAGCAAATATTACAAGAGATGTATATATATACACATATGTGTGTGTGTGTGTGTGTGTGAAATGCGTACACGACTCTCCGAAACAACGTCCACTCCATTCTTCGCGTGTTGCAGAGACTGAACCATTTGTATAAGCGCAGATCGAGCGTCTCCTTCCTCGTAAACACTCGTCAAGTAATTGTGCATCTCCACGATATGCTGCGACGATAACAGTTCAGAAGCATTTATTTCTTACAATGTAATCATACGATTATCCCAAGACAAAAGTAGGATCTTTCGATAAACGTATACGTTTTGATCGTATTCCGCTATGTCGTCCATTACGCCCTTAAACCAGTCGAATGATCCTTGTTCCCTCGTAACCCAGTAGAAATACGCCCTCGCCGGGCCATTATTACTTGAGTTATCCTCTTCGTTTAACGCCTGATAGAAAATTTTAAATCTGTCAAGGTTTATGTACACATGCGAATACGCATATATAGCTATACTTACATTTCTCGATTCGTTATTCACGATATCCTTTATAATGCTGATGAACGGTGTTGCCCCTATTCCCAAACCGATGAGAAGAAGGACATCATATTTCTTGTAATTCTGGGCTGGCGCACCGTAAGGACCCTTTACGATTATCCTCGGGAATCTGTCTCATTTTTTAACGATTAGTAAGAATTTAAGATTTGATTATATGTCGAAGGTATTTTTGCTCACTCTTGTCTGGCATCTGTGTACGCCTTAGTTTCCATTCTCACTAGGTTTCCCCGTCTCGGTTGTGTAGGTTGAGGTTCGCAGACCTAAAAAATATCGTAAAACTCGTCTGAATATACGAAAAAGTAAAACAATCATCGTACTGAGATTCGATCGAAGGGCAAGGAAGAAGGCTTTTTTTTGGAACCTTAGCGAAACGGTTCTTAAGTTCTCCAGTCCAATCTCCTAAAGTTCGAATGTGTACGCTCAAGTAGTCATCGCCTGGCGCAGACGTAATGGAAAATGGATGCCTATACGAAACAATATAGGGTACAATGCAAATGTAATAATTTCTCATGTTTTGCGAGAATTTACGAATGTATTTATATTACCATTCGAAAGTCGAAACGTCGGGACATTTGACGAAGAGGTACATCCCACTCTTGTATTTGAATCCCGGCGGCTTACTCATGTACAGCGCAAGAACATTCCCAGTATAGATAACCGCCTGCCCATAATAAAATAACAACGCCGTCGACGAACTTGTAACAAAAAGACAACGAAGCACAATTTTTAACAAAAAGAATTTTGAACCTTAACGATGTCGACCTTGTAATTGTGATCGTGCAAGGTGAGGATTCTCTCCCCGGCGTACAATATCATCGGCGCCGCAAGGTACATCCATGTCTGCACAAAAAAAATAGAAAACCCTAATCCTAATCACATCTTCGTGTAATAATATTCGGGTTTACATATTCGCCTAATAAATCGACGCACCGTTTTCTTATACCACTGCCTCGTTAGAAACAAGAAGTAACCGTGGACGATCAGCAGAACGTATACGAACACAAGCAAGTGATGAGCATACCAAAAGGCGTTAAATCCAGCCAAGTTGTTAAAAGGCTTTGCCAGCTTAACCACATTCCTCCTAAACGAATGAGTCGCCAATGTAAAAACGAATATCATTACGACCACCATCAAAACTCCCGTCACCCCAGGGATAGACTTCACCAGGTAGAAATAATTCGGCTGGTCGTAATGAAAAGCGGGCCCAAATATCGCGTCGAAACGGTTTTTCGGACAATGTATCAGTCTTGGGAAATTGCACGTGCAATGCATGACGATATGAATTCCCGCCCCCAATACGATGGCTAGGGCAAGCAATTTATGGAAGTTAATGTTGTCGTCGAAGGGTATCGCTCGCCCGAGGAAAGTCTCCCTTAGCTTTGTGAGCGTTCGTCTGCACACTGGCAAGAGGATTAGCGCCATGTTGAGCTTCGTCGTCTCGGCGGAGGCTTTTGCGAAGCAAAGGCAGTTTCCCATTACTTGGTAGGCGTCTCGATTTTTGTACTGTTCGAACTTCCACGTAAAGAGACCTATGTTTGCGCAAAGCCACAGCGTAAGAACGAATATCCTCTTCCAATTTTCTTGGAGCCTCTCCGAAGTTTTCGATAGGAATTTGCTGATTGGCGTTCGATACGCTTTGGGGATCATAGTCTTGGCGAGCGTCTGCGTTCTTTTTGCGGTCGCTTTGCTTCCCACGTCTTTGCCGACCATTCCTCTCAGTAGGGCTTCGAGTTGCCACATCTGATTGATTTGCGCCGAATGAAAGGGATCAAAAGTGTCAGATCAGAAGGGTTCCACTCTAAAATCAACTGGCAATAAAGTGAGTAACTCACAGGCTTTATACAAGTCATATTTTGTTTCGATAGATTGAGTTTGATATCGCAACATAAGTGTAAATTTTCATTTCATTACAACCTCGATGTAACCTCGATGGTCGGGGTCGAGCTCTTCCATGATCAACGAAGCGTACATAGATGCGTGTTGCTTGAATTTTGCGAGCTTGTTCGCCGAAGCGCTCATTACTAGAACCTTAGCGAAGAATCAAGCGTGGCAAAATTCAGCGAAAAAATCTTCGACGACGAGCGAAAATAATTAGCCTCACCTCTCTAACTTCGTCCTCGGAGAGCTGCCCATCGCCGTTCTTGTCGCACCTGTAAGAAAAATTCAGCGAAAAAATGCGCTCGTAAACCCTAATTTAATTAACTCTCAGAAGCGCGACCGAAGCTAATTTCTCTTACATGTCGAAGAATATATGAAGCCTAGTTTCGAGATCGTTGTTAGTCATATCTTCCCAAAACTCTCGAACCTCTTCGACGCCTATCCCATTCTCCGTGCTTAAATTTCTACGCCTCGCCAATGCCTCGAAAAGCTCCCCCGCAAATTCCTTACTATCTCCCATACCTTAGCACCACAAATAAGAACCTCTTAAAAGCCATCCATGTTATAAGAAAAAATGACTAACCACTCTATCGCAATTATACATACTGTTCAATGACCATTTAACTTAAACGTTTAAGCTTAATAGTGGATCATATGTGAAATTTATTTACTTTATTTCCGCACATACCAATGCAAATCCCAAATTTGTCCTTAAAAAGCTTTCCCTCGACAGAATTTTCGTAAAATCGCCTCTCAATGACCCGCCAAGCGTCTTCTTCTTTCCCAGTTTTTGTTCGGTCGAGAAAGCGCAAGCTCATAAGTCCTCGACTGGCGCCCGATTCGATCCTTCCCATTTTAGGGCCTGAAAATTGCACGCGGGCCCTTTTTTTCATGCTGCCCGTGGCCTTATTATTCGCGTAGTTTTGGTTCGATATTGTATGATCTGTGGGGCCCGTCGAGCCTTCTTCGATAGGAACGTCCGACATGTCGTCGATCTTTATTTTTTCGAGGATCCATTTCACAGACTCTCCTCTGTGAAATTGTGGAGTAATGTGATGATCGCTCATTATGGATCAATGGATCGAATCGAAAGGGAAATGTGAATGCAATTTAGGGTTTAGCTTGCCGCGATGATAATGATGAAGGAAACTGAAATGGGATGAGAAAGGAGAGATAAATCTCTCTATCTCTCTCTCTCTCTCCCTCTCTCTTTCTCTCTCGAAATGAAGAGTTGCTTGAATTAGTTGTCACTCAGATTCATTATTTATAAGGCAATTTCACCGCATATTGTTTTGAATGTGTGTGTGTGTGTGTTTAAGACATGCAGAAGAACTACTTCGACGCGTTAAGACATTTCTAACATTTGTTCTTTTGTGTGGGTATGATTAGACCCAAAAATGCATGAGAGTATTATATAAGCGTAAAGTTGCGGATGAATTGAATTTTTTTCATCTTAATCCGCTAATGATTCTTATACTAATCATGTATGATTTAATTTTGAATGTGGCTATCTTATTATTAAAGTGGGTCTCAATCGAAAGTCATACCATTGAAGTATATATATGGAGTAGTTATATAGGATGGGACTAATGCGAACTTCTATGTTCCTAATAAATCTTACTATATTTTCAATTTTTGATCATCTATTAAGTAAACGGTAGCACATGGTTTTTGGGAATATTGTTGTTGGTGGCACGTATATATATTATATATAATCTTATGTATGTTCCATGACTTTGATAGTTCAACGACGTGCAAACAACTCAGGATACATTAAACGTTATTACAGCATATCTAATTGGTAAAATTATAAAAATGGGTCACTAAGTATATCATTTTTTGATTTTGGGTCACTATGTTTGCCAGTTACAAACTAGGTCACTAAGTATGTATATAGTAACAAAATTGGGTCACTAGTTACGAAACTAGGTCACTAAGTATGTATATAATAACAAAATTAGGTCGCTAAGTATGTATATAGTTAAAAATTTGGATCACTAAGTATGTATATAATAAGCAAAAAAGAGGTCAATGACCCAATTTTGTTACTATACGTACTTAGTGACCTAGTTTTGTAGCTGGCAAACATAGTGATCCAAAACAAAAAATTGACATACTTAGTGACCTATTTTTATAATTTTCCCTATCTAATTTAAGATGTTTAGCTTCATAAGTGAAGGAAAAAAACACTGAGATGGAAGATAAAAAATTTTTGTTTTACCGACCAAACTTGAAGTAATGTATAATGTAATTTTCCCTTGTGTGCACTCTTTATAATAGAAAAAATTTATTATTTATGATATCACCACCCATTCACTCATTGTTGACCCGATTATGGAACCAGTTATCCTAGTCCTTTATCCGGTCCGACCCGTTTTCAAAACAATGATTTTTTTTACTTTTATGCTTCACAATAGAGTAACCCCACATACACAAGTCAATGGTTTTAGAGGTTGGCATCCTTTTTTTATTTCTATATTTTTTAGGATTCCATTTATTAATGTATATCATTCATAAAAATTTATTAAACTAATATAAATGAGGAAATTGGAAAATAGGCACTTAATAAGCACAAGAACATACCATTCCCATATAAGGAAGACTTGCATCCAAGACATCCAAATTTAGAACCCCATTCTTAAATCAAGCATGTGGGTCTCGATCAAATTATATACGCTTTTAGAAATGTTTTTTATAATAATAAAAAGCAAGTAAAATACGTGATTCATCATATATTGGACGCCTCATAACAAAACTCTAAATTCTCAAATATAACATCCAACAACAAAATGTCAAAGAACATTTCTGACCTATGTAACGATCAATGCCTTTGGTGGGTGTATGTCTAAAGTGAAGAGACGACAATAATTATATCGTCTCTACAATAGTCTTCTCTCCACTCCCCATATAGAATGCCTTACAACTCTCTATTACATCAACTCAATAGAACTCTAACTTCTTACCAAAATCCCCTCCGAAAAGAAACCCTAAAAAAACATGGCCTCAACGTGCATACTGTTGGCCGGGAAAAGAAAAAAATATATATATTCGAAGATTGTGCGAACACAATTTCCTTAAAACAGATTCGCTCCCTCACGTATGTGCTAGAGGTTTTGACGAGCATCTGTTTCCCAAGATACTTCGAAATCACGGCGTTCGTTTAGCACAAAAACGACACCGACAGCGAACGGAACAAGAGCGATATAGCAGAACCAATTTTGAGAGATATTTGTATTTTCTTTTCTTTCTATTTCTTGTGTTTAATTCTTATGCTTAATCACCTATTTATAGAACCCAAAATTTATTAAAGAAATAATTTTTTTTAATAAGATGACATAATGTTTGAGTGGTTTTAACCAACTCCTACATTTAATCAAAGCCATTAACTTGAGGAGTGGCTAGCTCCTACATGGGCCTTCTAGAAGTTGGGCCTTCTAGAAGTCGGGCCGTTATTGGGCCAGTTCGAAGCCCAATAATATTTAATTTCGAAGCTCAATTCCTCATTCACATAAATAATTTGTAAAATCAATTATATTATAAACTTTCTAACAATCCCCCACATGAATGAGAATTGTCTGGTTAAAGTTTCTGCTAATCTTATCATACTCTGCATAGAGGATAGTATGTTTTACCATTTGAACTTCCTCCTTGTATGCACGCTTGGTTTACTGCAGTCCAGTAGAACGCGATGTCTTTGAACTATCCCGCTTTTCGTGTAAACTAACCCACGTACAATACACAGAGACCATTTTTCTCTTGTTCCGTTCTCATGGTTTTTTTCCAGTACGGCCATGGACACGTCCTGATTCTGCGAGGGTTTCTAAAGAACTAAGCCTTCAGTTCTCCTTTGAAGCGGCCCCACTTCTCCCTAACATAGGTGACTTTTCACGTCGCGAGTATTTTCTATCAATACTCTATGATAGTCATTAAAGCATCATAATGCTAGCCTTTTCCGTCAAACTGTTTCTTGACAGGAATGAGCAGGGTTATCCCCCACAGTGATATCAAGTCCTAAGATTAGGTTGTCCCTTTGAACCTAGATCTTGGGATCTCCAGTCACATAGATAGGGTTTTCCTTCTAAGCACTTCTATACTTTAAGGCTTTAAGCACATTCCTTTCGTCAACCTTTCAACTGCATCTCTATTTAACCATTTGGT
Source organism: Craterostigma plantagineum (assembly GCA_027422505.1). Classification (NCBI taxonomy): domain Eukaryota; kingdom Viridiplantae; phylum Streptophyta; class Magnoliopsida; order Lamiales; family Linderniaceae; genus Craterostigma; species Craterostigma plantagineum. The sequence continues at coordinate 22,940,761 of JAPQWV010000003.1, read as the reverse complement.
TAGCGGGTCCGCAATGTTATCCGTCGATTTCACATTATCAATCGAGATAACTCCAGTTGAAAGCAGTTGCCTAACGGTATTATGTCGACGACGTATGTGTCTCGACTTACCATTATACATAGTACTCTGTGCTCGTCCAATAGCCGATTGGCTATCGCAGTGTATGCATATAGGCGGCACAGGTTTTTCCCACTTAGGAATATCCTCCAAAAAATGGCGTAGCCATTCAGATTCCTCTCCACATTTATCCAAGGCAAAGAACTCGGATTCCATAGTGGATCTCGCTATAACCGTTTGTTTCGAGGATTTCCACGACACAGCAGCTCCAGCGAGTGTAATATTGTCCCACAAATCATAACAAAGGAACAAGGAACAAAATTGGATTTGATTTGGATCAAATTTGACCAAAAACCTGTCGGTCACGGCCTCTGACATGACCTGTCACGGCCGTGACACATCATTGGACCCCTCGTCACGGCCTCAGTCACGGCCGTGACCATCTTCTGGAGGCTGTCACGGCCTGGGCATGAAGTATCACGGCCGTGACACTGTCAGGCACCTTTTTGCTCGCCACTGCCGGTCGTCACGGCCACGTGCAAGGCTGTCACGGCCGTGACTGCCCTGACAGCTTTGCGGCAGTTTCGTATTTCGATCCGATCGAGGGGTAAACGATGTCCGATTGATCTGAAATTTTAACCATAGTTAAAAGACTCACCAGTCTTGATTCTGAGGGATTCGCAATTCGAGGTCTAGATTATGAGATATGAATTTTTTGAAGCTACTGCTACTTTGCAGAGGGACTTCATGACCGTGACAAGCCTTGCTTGTCATTGTGAACCCTATTTACGCTTCATTCTTCACCTTTTCCGTTCCATAAATTTACGTCCATGTAAATATAGTTTCTAAAACATATATTTAACATTTTTATTAACGTCTCTAAGATCGTTAAATCATTTTACATCTCATATTAGTTAGGCACTATCACGGTGATTATTTTTAAGCCCGACTCTCTTGGTTCGTCTCGACCCGGCAAGGGAGGAATAAAAGAATTTGGTAAGCGCTTAGCCAATCCCGCGGTACCAAATAGACCGCGTGTTGAGTACGATCTTCGATCTACGAACCGACTATAGATTATTGTCGTACGTATAGACCCTTCACAAATGTCCCGATCGAGTGAGAGTCATGGTTACGTCAAACTCACTAGACTCGACTCTATGACTAATTCGTGACTGGCGAAATTACTAAACTACTCTCCACGTCCCACATGAGTCAGTTTATTGCTTCGGCCGAAGACTTCGTAATTTCCCGTCCCCGAATATGCATAGGACACATGTCTCGGTTACTAACGAGATAGTGAATCCCTAACGTTAGTCTAAGCACGGCAGTTACTTTTTGTTGTCAAGACCGCATGTTGCCGCCGACCCATGTTCGTCCCTGAACTAGGTGGGCGTAGCAAACTAGTGACACGTCAAGACCCCAAAGTCAACTCCGTCAAAACCCTTTGGTCTAAGGTCCACGCACACTACTATAGTCAATCGATCGATCATTGACGCTACCCAGAGTAACGATAAGGCCCATGTGATCGTCGATTGCGAGTCGTGTCCAAGTACAAGTCAATTCCCTAATTCAACTTATACCAACGTTACGACCCCCCGCTTCCCAAGCGAATGGTTGGCACAACCATATAAGAGTCGTCAACAAATAAGTCGTAATTGACGCTCAGTCACCCTACTAAGGTCTAAGACTTATGGACTAATTTAATATCGGAGAATAATAGCTCACCGGTGCCCCTCTCTCACCCATGAGAATCGGTGACTAAACTCACGATATATGGGATTTATTTATTTACCGTCTCACCGGATGCCTAGTAAGACTTTATAGGTAAATAAATAATATACCTTTTTAAAGAATAAATAATAAAGTATAAATTCCCTTAATACGTATAAGAATACATTATTCAAATATATAACGAATAATACATCGATTATTAAATACATGCCCTATTCATTACATCTTCGAATGGCATTCCGATGGCACATCCCCAACATACGGGGCGGTCAATTCATGGACGATACCATGTTCCACACAGAAGCTCCCAATTGACGCTTCGTATTTTCTGCCTCGATCACTTCTCAATCTTTTAATTTTCTTGCCGAGTTGCGTTTCAACTTCGGTTTTGTAGAGAACGAATTTCTCTAATACTTCGTCTTTGCTCTTAAGCAAATAAACATAGCAATATTTGGTGCAATCGTCAATAAATGTTATAAAATATTTATTGCCACCACGTGTTTGAACGTATTTCAAATCACATAAATCGCTATGAATCAATTCAAGCGGTTCGGTACTTCTTGCTACCGAAGGAAAAGATGATCTCGTCATTTTTGCTTCAACGCAAATTTTGCATTTATATCTCGAATTAATTTCGAATGTTGGAATATGGTCCATGTTAATTAATCGACGTATCGATTCAAAATTAACGTGACCTAATCTACCGTGCCACAAATTGGAAGATTCAAGCAAGTAAACGGAAGAACGTTTTTCATTCTCATTTTCAATAGTCATTACATTGAGCTTGAACAAACCATCACAGGCGTAGCCTTTACCAACAAACACACCCGACTTAGACAATAGCACTTTGTCGGATTCAATAACAATACGAAAACCATGCTTGTTCAACAAGAATCCCGAAATCAGATTTTTTCGTATCTCCGGAACGTATAACACATCTTTCAGCGTCAATATTTTCCCGGAAGTCATTTTGAGCAGCACGCTTCCTTTTCCCTCGACGGTAGCAGCAGCCGAGTTGCCCATATAGATCTTTTCTCCTTCAACCGGCTCACAGGTAGAGAAGAGTCTACAGTTCGTGCACACATGACGTGTAGCACCGGTATCGATCCACCATTCTTGTGGATTCGACCCAATCATGTTTACCTCCGAAACCACCGCGACGAGGCTCAAGTCCTCAACTTCTTTGCTGATGTCTTTCACCATATTGGCCTCGTGGTGCTTCTTTGGAAGTCGACAGTCCGACGACTTGTGGCCTATTTTGTCACAATTGAAGCACTTTCCCTTGAACTTATAGTTCGGCTTAGCGACGCCTCCGGTCGCCCCAAGTTTCGCTTTGGGTTTAACCGCGCCTTTGCCCTTTTTAGAGCTATGCTCCACCACGTTTACTTTCGGTTCAGATGAGCTCGATACTCTCTTTTCCGACCTTTTGTTATCTTCTTTGATACGAAGTCTAACAATTAGATCCTCCAAAGACATCTCCTTGCGCTTATGCTTGAGATAGTTTTTGAAGTCTCTCCAGCCCGGCGGCAGCTTTTCAATAATAGCCGCAACTTGGAAAGATTCACTCAGAACCATCCATTCTGCATGGATCTCGTGCAAGATCAATTGGATTTCTTGCACCTGACTTATCACAGTCTTGGAATCGACCATCTTATAATTAAGGAACCGTCCGACAACAAATTTCTTTGTGCCAGCATTCTCAGTTTTATATTTACGGTCCAATGATTCCCACAATTCTTTTGCCGTAGCGACCGCACCATACACGTTGTACAGAGTATCGCTTAGGGCATTCAGAATGTAATTACGACACAGGAAATCAGAGTGTTTCCATGCATCAACAGCAATCACGACCTCAGCGTTCGTCTCGCCGTCGTTCACCTTAGGCTCGACCTCTTTCAGGTATGTTGCCAGGTTCAGCGTGGTGAGGTAGAAGAGCATCTTCTGTTGCCATCTTTTGGACGTCGAGGCTGTCCCCGTAAATTTCTCTGGCTTCTCCAGGTGGTTGACCGGTACGTTTGGCTTCGTAACCACAGGTATGGCATTGGGGATAAAAGTAGTAGGGAGAATGTCAATGTTTCCTTCGTTTCCCATAGATTCTTGGTTGTTGAGGAAGTCCGCATAGTCTGACATCTTTGCGGGATCGTCGATCTGTTTTAAGATTGTTGGCCGGGAAAAGAAAAAAATATATATATATTCGAAGATTGTGCGAACACAATTTCCTTAAAAGAGATTCGCTCCCTCATGTATGTGTTAGAGATTTTGACGAGCGTCTGTTTCCCAGGATACTTCGAAATCACGGCGTTCGTTTAGCACAAAAACGATACCGACAGCGAACGGAACAAGTGCGATATAGCAGAACCAATTTTGAGAGATATTTGTATTTTCTTTTCTTTCTATTTCATGTGTTTAATTCTTATGCTTAATCACCTATTTATATAATCCAAAATTTATTAAAGAAATAATTTTTTTTTAATAAGATGACATAATGTTTGAGTGGTTTTAACCAACTCCAATATTTAATCAAAGCCATTAACTTGAGGAGTGGCTAGCTCCTACATGGGCCTTCTAGAAGTTGGGCCTTCTAGAAGTTGGGCCTTCTAGAAGTCGGGCCGTTATGGGGCCAGTTCGAAGCCCAATAATATTTAATTTCGAAGCCCAATTCCTCATTCACATAAATAATTTATAAAATCAATTATATTATAAATTTTCTAACACATACCGATATGCGTAAATGACGCCCGTGCCTCCATTCGAGCGACCTACATCAAAAAGTGGCCCGAATCAGACTTCGAGTTCGTACGATCTATGAGTTCTAACAATCTCCGAAAAGACATGAACCAAAAGAATGCAATAGTAAGTATGCTACTCATGTAGGCAGCTTTATCTTCGAAGCTACAAGTTATCTCTAGGGAAGAAGATAATCGCTATAAAGGAGACAATGAAGATGAAGGACGAAGTACGATGAAGTGCTTGGGAAAAAATGATGTTTGAAAGAGTCGAAGAAGAAGAAGGAGAAGGAGAAGGAGAAGGAGAAGAAGAAGGGGTAAGGCTATGGCATGGCCATGTGCGGTGGTCATCAAATCGAACTTTACGAGGTTGTTTTCATGCACCACCAACTCCAAGGTTGATCTTGTTAATTGATATCTACTTATATGTTTATTAATTTCATGTATTTAAGAAAACATCCCTTTCAATAAAAAATCGAAACACTTGAAGTGTGGTTGTCCGAAGAACTTCTTTTGATAGAATGTTCAAATTTATTTCGACACATTAATGGGAATATTAAATGGTTGACCAAAGAATTATTTATGAAAATTATGAAATAAAGTGATGCGAGAAAATGATTTTCCTCATGCATAGCTATAAAAATAATAATGAAAAGAGAACTAATAAATACGATTTATACATTATAATCTGTTATAAGTAGTGAGTATATGATTGCTTGAAGCTGTGTAAGAAGACACCTGAGACCGACAACATGAGAGGAAAATGATAAAAACTTAAGCACGCTTGTCACTGTGTATAAAGTTTAAATGGAAGATATGTTTTCGGTTTCGAAAATATAATTTGACTTTTTGCGGAAAATCTTAATGTCGACGATGGTCATCTTGACAGTCTTTCCCGTCATTATTTGAAGATTTCGACGAGTTTGACCTATATAATCTACCAATATATGTAAATACATGTATATATACGTGTGTGTATATTTCCATATATACCAACATGGCAACATCAACATGGGTCACTCTTATATTAAAACCAACAGATACTTCCATGTCATTAATAATATACTACTATTATATTTTTATTAATATTCTCAATTCAGATCATACGAGAAGACCTATATTAATATTTCAAACACCTAATCCAAGATATACTTTGAAGATCCCTACATTACGTTTGCTATATGTAATTAACTTCAATATTTCAAAATTCTTATATGCAGAAAATAAAACCTAACTTTCTAATATTAATTGTATGATCATGCACCACCCAACCCCAAACCACGCATTTCAAAAATCACAAAAACCTAAACCATACAATTCCCATCAACTCCACATCCAATTTCTCTATTATATATCTATACTTACTCCTTTCATTTAACTTGCTATATATAAAGACCTTCAAAGCCTACACATTTCCCACACAAATTCAATTCAAACGAACAAACACAACAAACAAATCAAAAGAAACTAATTTAAGACGAATGGCATTTCAAGTCAAAGCCAAACCCATGTTATCCCTTCTCATCATTCTAGCCCTCACTTTCTACTCCAAAGCCGCCGCCGCCCTCCAAGACTCCACCACCCCCTTGGCCACCACGGTGGCCCCAGGCGGCACCACCACTATCCCGCCGGCCGCCACGGTGGCCCCAGGCGGCACCACCATCCCAACAGGCGGCACCACCGCCACCACCATACCTCCGGGCGGTTCGGCCGCCACGGCCGCCGGCGCCGGCGACCTATCGTTCTTCATGCACGACATCCTCGGCGGGTCCCGCCCCTCGGCCATCGCGGTTACGGGAATCGTGGCAAACCCAGCCGTGGGCGGGCAGGTGCCCTTCGCCAAGCCCAACGGGGCGGTCCTCGCGGTTGACAACGGCATACCAACCAACAACAACAACGGTGGAATCCTAAACAACAATAACGTCCCGTTCCTCACGGGGCTCAGCGGGTTCACATCAAACGTCTTTCAGAACAACAACGGAAACGGTAATAAATGATAATGTATAGTAGAATGTTGTGAAATCACATATATATTAATCGAGCGTACTGCTCAAAGACAATATATCAGAACTATACGGGCCTTAAATTCTGACTAATATCGTCAGACTTATTTCACCTACCATATATGTCCCCACGGGGCTGACCTAGTGGTTTGAATGGGCGGTATTTCACTCCTTAGGTGATGAGCTTAATTTTCATGGCTATCGCCAGTGGCTGAGCTAGAACTTGCTTACGGTGGAATAAAATCTCAAATTTTCTAAAATGTTTATTATTTTGAGTGGTGATTTTAATCTTGTTTCACTGGGGTCATTTTATTATATTAGATAAAGATTGTGCTAATTTTTATTAGAAAATGCTGAAGGAAAAAAAATTTCAGTTGGGTCCACATTAGGTGAATTCGGGACGTATTCACTTGATCTGCAAAATAGTCTTATCTCCGAGTGTATGGTGAAAGCTCATAACCGATTGATTGGGTAGCAGCAAAAATTCATACACCATACATAAAATCTAATTAAAAGATTTCATTCCTTCAACAGGCAACAACATCATAGGCGGAGTCCCGGGATTCCCAGTGCTCAACAGTGCACAGTTCCCCTCGGGGACGACCCTACAGAAGCTCATGTTCGGTACCATGACGGTGTTCGACGACGAGCTCACCGAGGGGCACGAGCTCGGGTCGGGGCTCGTGGGGAAGGCCCAGGGGTTTTACGTGGCTAGCTCAGAGGACGGTCTGAGCCAGACGATGATGTTCACGGCAATGTTCACGAGCGGGGGCTACGCAGATAGCCTGAGCTTCTTTGGGGTTCACAGGTCGGCGGTGGCCGAGAGCCACCTTGCAATTATGGGAGGGACGGGAAAGTACGTGAACGCCAAGGGGTTTGCGCTCGTGAAGACATTCCCGGGCACGGGCCAGCAAGAGACCGACGGGGTCGAGACGCTGCTACAAATTACCGTCTACCTTGCTTACTAATTTGTTTTCTTTACGTGTTGGATTTTGTGTCTTTTTTTGTCTGAATCCGTGATTATTGTATGTACAATGTGTGTGCTTGAAATTTCTTGTTCTTACAAAAAGAGTCGTTTCAAGAATCTATTGAGATACTTAAGCAGCAAAAACTCACACTTATATTGGTCAAATTTGAGGACATGATTGTCGAGCTCGAGCTCAGTCGGGAAAAAAAAGCCGACCCATTTGTTGCTTCTTCTATCTACAGTAAATTTGTTTGATTTATTTTTTATTTTTTACCTTAAATTCAAAAAGTTGGAGGATGGAGCTCGAGTATACTAATTGCATCATATAATGAATTAGTACTTGTATGATTGCACGACATACTTCAAACTTTTGCAGTTCATAGCCATAACTTTCAATACTCAAAAGGTTCAACGGCAATACAATAATAGTTCAAGCGCAAGGAAAAGAAGACGGTTCAGAGTAAATCGACACACCGTTTCATCAGTAAAAGAAGCCAAGAACTTTGCCACCAACGTTCTTCCTACGAGCCTCCTCATGGTCCATGATACCAGCAGATGTTGTAAGCACAATGTAACCAAACTGCACAAATAATCACATATACTCATCAAATCTTATCAAAGTTGGAGTTTCACTACAGAAAGATACAAGCCCGACATTTCAAAGTAGTTTGATAGCATGATTCTTACACCTAATAGAGATGTTAGCCTAATTTTGTGAGTTAAAAAGCACCTGTCTAGATGGAAGCAGCCTAGCAGTCCACGGCTCAATCTCCTTGACACCAACATCAAAGCGAGGGCTGATTACGCCACATTTGTTCAGCCTTCCGTTTAGCTCGACGACGATTTTCCCAGAACGGTGGTCATCCACGTATTCGAATTCGCCAATGTATCCTAAGGAACCAATTCGAATTAGAGAAAGAATCAAGAAATGAAAGGAGAGAAAAAGATTGGTTTGGAAATCACGAGAGTAAAAGAGCATTCGAACCATGCTTCTGCATGACAAGGAGAAACTTGATTATCACTTTTGAGGAAGGCCTTATCATGACCTGTCGTTTACCCCTCTTCTCCGCATTGTACATGCTCTTCAGAGCATCGTTCAAAACGCTGACTCTCACCATCTTCCAAGATTGCAAGCTGAAGGATGATTAAAGATAAGAAAGCCATTATCAGTGGTTGTCCACCACACTAGCACACAACCAAACCTTTCGTCCGAAGCACAATAAAGCAAATTGGCAATAAGCATATGGAAACGAAGCAGCCAACAATGAGCAGTAATTTCCCAGAATATAACCTTTATTATCGTTCAAAAGTCAAGCCACGACCCAATTTCAATATCCATAAAAAACGAATGATCACGTAAAGAAAGCCAGCGAAATCATCCCCGATCTATGAAATCGTAACACCATCAGCACCGCCAGAAAAGAGCTCGTATGAAAAGCATCAAGTCTAAGTTCCGCACAAGTCATCAGTGCCCATGGAAAAAATTTACAAATCCACCAAATTAACACATAAATAAAACAATATAAATGCGCGAAAGAAGTCGTGATGGGATTATCACAGGCTATACCTGGAATTCTATCGAACAACCGCTTCTGTTTGCCGTAGAGAAGAGCAAAAGCACGAGCTGGAAATACAGAGTCGGAGAGAGGGGATGAGGAAACTAGGGTTTAAGATTAGTTCAGTATGGGCCTCCAATTTGGGTTCATTGTCATAGTAGATAGGCCCTTGTTAATAATACATGGGCCTAAAATTTTTGGACGATGACACCGTAGTAAATATTAGTAACAATTAACATGATTTTCAAATTTAATATTATGATTCTGTTTTGGGTTCAGCTAAACTGTTTCCTTGATCTTTGCCGTGATAGGCTTATGAGATATCTATAGTCTATTAATGGTGAAGGTGAGTTAAAAAATATTTTTTTGGTGTATCTATTAACCAATCAGAATTTTTTTCAAATTAATAATTAACATAAAAAAAAAGTACGAAATTATCCACTAACTTGCATTTATATATTATCACATTTACGTTTCTATTTTTAGAAATTTTTATTTAATATTTAATAAATGATTATATATTATGTAGGATACCCATATGCACATGCAATTTAGACTAGTGATGATAAATGTCTTCAAATGTTTAACATGTCAACGAATGAGCAAAAAGCACAGCCAAGCCTAAATACAACAAAATGCTTAGGACGTTAACAAATGAGCAAAAGCATCTTTCATCCCATGAAACGCAAGAAAACACGACATGAGAAATTACAAACTTCACAATCTCCACCATAGAAAACTAGAACACAAAACAAGTAACTTCAAAGCAATAAACCAAAAGCAAACTCCACCATATTCCATGCTCTCTCTACCAAGTTCTTGGTTGCAAAATGCAAACACAGCTAATTGCAAAGCACACAACACATAAGTTACACACTAAATCAGTTCGTCTCCATAGCGCCTGCGTGATACTTGTCCAAATCGGCATCTAAGTCGTTGGCCGAAATCTTCTCTCCTCGACCGCCACCGCCGCCCCTTCCTCGGCCCGGCCCCTCCCAAATCCACGACCCCTTCCTCCACGCTGCCTTGCAAAGCCTCCCCCGACTTGCCCGCTGCAATAAATGTTTGGTGTAAGAAAGCGAATATTTTTCTAATACATACTCAAAATTTGACATGGGCTTCGGTTCTGATGTGGATAACCAACTGAACAACCCAAGAAATTTAAGTATTCTGTCAGCATATGATGAGATAAGATTTTGCTAGCTACCTTTTTCATGAACTATTTATTGGGTAGTAAGTACATATATTACACATCTTTGCTCACTGTTATTAGCAATAAATCATTCAATTTCTTTAGCCTACCAAGCACTACTTACCTCCTCGAAGGGACATCTGAAACTCCTCCAAAAGCGCCAGTGCTTGGAGCAATGGCAGGAGTTGACATGTTAGTTCCGACAAGCTCTACTTTCATTGGCTTTCCATCGAGCTGGACATTGTTGTACTTCTTGATAGCAGCCAATGCATCTTGGCGCCGAGAGAATACCACGTCAGCAGTTCCCTAGATGAAAAGTATTTTTTCTCTTTCACAGCAGCAAGAAACAAACCTCACCAGAAAGGAAGACTTTAATATGGACAATACCTTGGACCTGCCACTTCGATCATAGTGTACAGTGTATCGTTTCAGATCACCAACTTCAGAAAACAGTTCCTGGAATAAAGAATGGAAGTTCCCATTAGGCATGAGTAGTAATTGATGTAGCAGCGTACATCTGACAATAGGATGGAAAAATTGTGCGATCTAAAAACGTAGGAGAGACAGTAATCATCGAATAAGGATTACATTTACAGTTTAAACAATTAATTCATGATATTGTTTGTTAAATACATTACTGTTCTAACGGTTGTAAAATAAATTAATGCAAGAGAAGAATAGGTCACTACTTAGAGCGGCAATATGCAGACAAATATATCTGCAAGTACAATTCTTTTTTGTCTCTTTTTTTTAATAGACAAGTTGAATTGTCTTTACTTTTTATTTTTCCTTCTACCGTTTCTGGTGTATGATGACTGAAGAATAACAAGAAAAAACACATTCAAATAATCAACAGGATGCAGATTACTGTAAAAGCACGCACCCTAACAAAAAAGTCCAAAATAAAAACCTAAAGTTGAATGAATATCGCAGAGCTTAACCCTGCTGGCCCACACACAGGCGTAACCCTTAATGCAAGAGACACCATAGGTAGCCATCAGCAGAGTAGCCTACACTGTCAAGCCCTTTGACTAAATGTTACCCAGGTTGGAGAGGCTCTGTTGCCTCAGGCACACCTTTCTAGTTAGTGAGTGAGGTAGAACACAACATACCTAATTCAAACCTTGGACCATGTAATATTTGTAAAATACTCGGGACAAAAATTAGACTATGGTAGAGAATAAGCATCAACTTGCACGAATCTCAATGATATGCAGGAAAAAATTGTCACGCATCTGGAAAGAAGCTACAAGGGAACTTTAACAGAGTAGTTACGAATCTTAAAATAAAAAAATTACGTAGCAGAGAAGAAAAGGTAAAAACACCCAAGAACGCAGATATCGTTTCTTTAAAGAAATTACCTTAATGTCATCAGTTGAGACTCCATAGTCCAGATTAGAGATATACAACTTAGTTCCCGTCTCAATACTCGACGCACGAACATCGCTGCCGCCTCCAGCGAACATCTCATGCCCCCAAGCTGTTTCAGGTGCCTAAAACAACGAACCAAATAACCAAATCATCAATCAAAACTACAATAACTTCCAAATACTCCTCCACATTCAATAAGCACAAAGAAACCGTGGAAAATTAGGAAAAAACCTTTGGAGCGGCGTAAGGAGCAGACCGATTGGCCGTGCGTTTGAACTGGCGGCGCACGGGTCCAGGAGCATCGCCGCCGCCGCCTCGTCCACGACCGCCTCTCCGCGAAGAGGTCTTGTTGGTCTTGATCAGATCGTCTAAACTCATGTCCAGAGCTGAACCCGACATTCTCTTATCTATTATCTTCGTATAAAAATTGGAGAATTAGGGTTCTTGAATTGGGGAAGAAGAGCGAGCGAGACGACGAAGAGCAGAGAGAGAGAGAGAGAGAGAGAGAGAGAGAGAGATCTATTTATGGACCAATTGGAAGTGGTCGCATTTATTAAATATTCTACAGTTCAAATTGGGCCTAAGGCCCAAACGGATTAAAGTGATGTAAATTGGGCCTACCAGCATTTACCTAAATATTACGAATAATAATTTTTGCAAGTAATAAATAAATGAAGCAAAGGCAGAGCATATACAGCCACCACCAGGTTCAGCTATAACAGCTCATCAGATGCCCACGTGACAGTTTGTCGTGTGACTTGTGTCGTCTCTCTCTCTCTCTCTCTCTCTCTCTCTCTCTCTCAACACAAAGGTGCTCTTTCTTCGTACTGTCTCTCACATTCGTTCTCTGTTTCCGATGGCTTCCGTGATCGAGTCTGCTTGGACGGTAATGTGTCGTTGCGATTTAATTATCAGTTCGGCGTGCTTCCGATTTTTGTTTTCAGCTTCGTTTTCGATTTATGCAGTCTCCATGTGCGCCGGATTGTTATGTGTAGACTTATTTGATTGTTTGTCTTAATTTCTTTGTGGAAGCCATTTTTTTGGTGGCAAATTTATGTGACCACCTTCAGGTTTGATGAAGCGGTTCTTCAATTGATGAATCTATGCAGCGAATAGATTTAAGCGGAGTGTTATTGGAGTCGTTTTCACTTGTAAATTTCTCCTTCCCTTGTGCATGAGTATCTCGAATACTTGATGCATTTCTTTACAAGAAAAATTAGCATATGAGCTGCTCAAACGAGTCACGTTTAGTTCGGATTGGGTGTTTATTCATTTTTTATTTTTAATTAATAGGTGATTCTTGTAAACCAACCACGTCGTCATTTCAAATGCCTGATGTTGTAAAATTGTTATTGAAGGAAATTAGCATTTTTGGGAGGCCGGCCTGGGAGTGCAATGTATTTGTTAGGTTTGGCACAGTTTGGCTGAACGTTGGAAAATCAAACCCAATAATAAGTGCCTAATTTTTGGTGTAGTCCTTTATGATAGTTTGGTGCATTTTTTGTACAGTCAGTGTATAATGTAGGTAGCTATCAAACGTATTTATATTTAGTTATCCGAATTTCTATTCTTGCTGTTATATTGATTTGCAATTACATTTGATCTGTTGATGCAGTATCTGATCACCCATTTTAGCGACTTTCAACTGGCATGTCTGGGAAGTTTCTTTCTTCATGAGAGCATCTTCTTCCTGTCGGGTCTCCCGTTCATTTACTTGGAAAGGGCGGGATGGCTAAGCAAGTACAAAATTCAGGTTTGATTTGAATACCGTTAGCATGCAAGTCTAAATAATCCGACAAAGAATGGCCATTAATTGTCTCAAAAGTATGAAAGGAAAGTATACTATCAGTTTTCGTATTATTGTAGGTACATGCATTCTCCTTGATTATCTATACAAATTTATGATTTCCCAGCCATCGTTAAATTGAAGGTGAAGAATCTAACATCTCGAATTTAGGGGTTTCTCTAACTCTAATAAGAATCGGTAGTAACCTACTAGTAGCATCATCAAATTTAAGGTTGTCCCAATCAGTGTAGGAAGATATCGAAAAAACATACTGCCGTGTTGGACGATTAAACAACTTCATTTTCAATCTTTGTGCAGAGCAAAAACAACACCCCAGCTGCTCAAGAGAAATGCATCTCATCGCTGGTGCTTTATCACCTATGCGTCAATTTGCCCGTTATGATTCTATCCTATCCTGTATTTAGATTCATGGGGATGCGGAGTACTCTGCCACTGCCGTCATGGTAATTTTGTATTTTTTAATTGCTAAAGTTGAGTTCATGTTATTTTATTTATCAAGTTTGCTCTAATCTCTGTATTCTGTCTAAGCATCTGTACATGAGGGACATGATCTTTGGTAGTTCCATATTGGTATGGGGATAGTTTACCTTTGTTTGTCGAGTTAAACTACTTGTCCTTTTCCTGTAGGAAAGTGGTCTCGACTCAGATTATATTCTACTTCATCATCGAAGATTTTGTATTCTACTGGGGACACAGAATTTTGCATACTAAATGGCTTTACAAACACGTGCACAGTGTTCATCACGAGTGAGCTTTAATCTACATGTTTCAAGTTGAACTACTTCCTCTCCTTGACATATGAAGCCACCTTTGCTGTTTTCCTATTCACTACTATACAGATATGCAACACCTTTTGGGTTGACTTCTGAGTATGCCCACCCTGCTGAAATTCTTTTCCTCGGATTTGCCACAATACTCGGCCCTGCCATCACTGGGCCCCATCTAATAACGTTGTGGTTATGGATGATGTTAAGAGTCCTCGAAACGGTTGAGGCACATTGTGGGTATCATTTCCCTTGGAGCCTCTCGAACTTCTTGCCTTTATACGGGGGGTCAGTACTCGTAATCTTATGCTCGTTTCTTTTTAGCACTTTATACATCTTTCTTTCATACATTCTTTGAGCTATTTCCTTGTGATCGCAGCGCTGACTTCCATGATTATCATCACCGACTTCTGTATACGAAGAGCGGCAATTATTCGTCAACTTTTGTGTACATGGACTGGTGAGTTCCCTTTTCATCTAGTCTTCTGAAACAAAACTGTTAAAAGGTCTTTCGACTGCCGTGTTGTTAAGAAGAGGAATGGTATCCTTTCAAATGGCTGCAGTTAGAAATACACAAGTCAAGAAGAAAAAGAACTTAAATCCTTAAGAAAATGAATAGATCCTCTTTTATCACGTGTTAAAGGACTATGATACGCCCGTAGTTTTCTTCACCACTCAAGTAAATTTTTTATCCTGACAGGATATTCGGCACGGACAAAGGTTATAGAAAACTGAAGGCACTGAAGACCGGCGGAGAAGCAGATGACAAGCACACGTGAGTTTCTCATTTCGTAATAATAGCATTACCGACCAGTACCATCAGTGTTGTAATACATTTGTGTGTGTTGCATTTGCATTGCATTGCACTAACTGGATTCACCATTGTAGTAGATGGTTATGGTGTGGTTTTACTCATCTCATCATCATCAGCTTTGTATGCATTTTTAGTGTTCCTTTAATTGGAATCTCTATTTTCTGAACTGATAAAGTTGTTCAGGCTTCACCTTGTTATGATCTTCACTCTCTTACCTTACTAGTTGTCACGACCCTTTTGAATGACTTAGAAATTTTCTAAGTGTTCGCGGTTCGTGCGGCCTAACTCGTCCCTACGAGTTAGTCAGCCCTTCAATTGATCCGTTCAGTCGAATCCTTTCCCACAGAACTCTCGTGTTTTGTGCTGAATGCGCCTGTGTTGTTTTACTTTAGTTTGAATGAATAAAGCAAACACAACGATTTAGGGGCAACGCCCAACCTTTCTCTTTTATCCCCAAAAAGGTGCAAGGACTCTCACAAAACACACACTTTACAGCACTTTTCGGATCCCTAAAATACAAGGCAACATATCAATATATAGACTTCAGTTGGCTAAGTTCAAACGGGGCAGAACTGCTTCAGGGTAGTTTCCTTTTCGGACTGAAACTGTCGCGGAAGTTTCTTGCTTGCTGGCTCTGGGAGGTTTTCGGCAAGGCTGGGTCTTGGAACTGTTCGCCAGGCCAGGCCAACTGCCCTGGTAACTTCTCTCCAAGACAAGCCAAAACCGCCCTGATAACTGCCGCAACTGCTCGCCGTGCCAAGCCGGCCGAGACATGTTGGGACGTAGCCAAGAATATCGCCCGCATGGATTAGGCGCTGCACTAAGCCAGCGCCCATGTCCGCAGACCATGGCCTAGTGCCGCGTGTGTCCCGCCCAAGGGCAGCGCGCGCGTGCTGCTCGTAGGTGTCGCACATGTTCCGCCCGATTCCGCACTCTGCGCCCCAATGCCGCGCGCGTGTTCCGCCCAAGTGCCGCGCTCCGTGCGCGCACGTTCATGCCAACTTGTGCCTGAGTGCTGCGCGCAGTTCCCATTCCGTGTGCGCCAATGCTGAGTACCGTGTGCGCCCCTAGCGCACAACATACCTCGCCCATTGAGGCCGAGCCAGCGCGCCTTGCCGCGCGCTCTGCTCTGTCATGCCTGCGTGCCGCATGCGACGCGGGTTGTGTTCTTTGCAGGGCTTGGCCAGGTGGCCAGGCGGGGCGTCCCACCAAGCAAACGCCCCCAATATGCGTGGCACATGCATCCTTAGCGGAAGGTGACGCACGGCCACGTCATGTCCCAAAGTTAGGGGTGTAACAAACAATCCCCATTCGAAGCGCTCGACGCCCTCGTCGAGGTAGTGGGGTTTGGGATCTTCTCGCCAAGACAAAGGCCCGTAGTCGTCTGTCCTGCCGCCAACAATTATAACGAACTGACTCTTGAGGGTTCCGCCTCCTCATCGCTAGATTGCTCCGCAGCAACCATAGCAGCCAACTTCGTACGCTTTGGGCAATCCCGCATTCGGTGATCACCATCACAAAGGAAGCATCCCTTGTAAGTCCTGTCCACCGTAAGAGGTTGCTTCTCTTTCGATTTAGTAACCATCACTTCCCTGGTTTTGGTGATCTCTCCAGAGCTGTCCTTCGGACATGTCTTTCTTCTTCCAACGATCACGCCTTGCCTCAGGTTCGGTAACCGTTTAGAAGTCCACCAAGCGTTCGGCCGCGTCCGTCGCAGCATTCACGTTCTGGACGCCTTGTCGACGCAGTTCCACATGCGCCCATGGCTGTAATTCCGACATGAAATTGAACAATTTGTCTTCTTCTAACATTTCCCGTATGTCCAACATGAGGGAGTGAAACTCCGTCACATACGCCCTTATGGTCCATGTGTGCCTCAATTTACGCAGGGACTCCCTTGCAATCCACGACGTGTTGCCAGGGAGGAATTGACCCTTCAGTTCCTTCTTCAAGGCATTCTATGTACCGATCTCCTCTCGGTTTGCCGCAGCATCACCCGAGAGTTTTGCCCGCCACCAGAGTTTTGCATCTCCCTCAAGATACGAACTCGCGACCGTCACTTTCTCGGCGTCCGGCACACGGCCAGTCCGAAAGTAGGTCTCCATGTCCCAAAGGAAGTTTTCCAGCAACTTGGCGTCTCTCGTCCCAGAGAAACACCTAGGCTCCCGAGCCTTTGTCTGTTTTGTCCCTCCTGAAATGTTTGCAACCGCCCGCCTTACAACTCGCAACTTCTCGCGCATCCTTTCAACTTGGGTGCCTGAGGCTTCCGACCCTTCTTCTAAAGCTGGCATTCTATGGAATATTCCCTCCACAGTCTCGCCTGGTGGTGGTGAAATAAAATCGTACACCATGGCAAGTTTTCGTTTCAACTCGGAAACCCGACTTTGCAGCGTCGTGTATTGATTATCCGACATCTCCAGGCTGAGATCACAGCAAACCTGGCTCTGATACCAAATGTCACGACCCTTTTGAATGACTTAGAAATTTCTAAGTGTTCGAGGTCCGTGCGGCCTACTACGAGTTAGTCAGCCCTTCAATTGATCCGTTCAGTCGAATCTTTTCCCACAGAACTCTCGTGTTTTGTGCTGAGTGCGCCTGTGTTGTTTTACTTTAGTTTGAATGAATAAAGCAAACACAACGATTAACGGGCAACGTCCAACCTTTCTCTTTTATCCCCAAAAAGATACAAGGACTCTCACAAAGAACACACTTTACAGCACTTTCCGGATCCCTAAAATACAACGCAACATAATCAATATATAGACTTCAGTTGGCTAAGTTCAAACGGGGCAGAACTGCTTCGTGGAAGTTTCCTTTTCGGACTGAAACTGCCAGGCCGCCAGGAAGTTTCTTGCTTGCTGGCTCAGGAGGTTTTCGGCAAGGCTGGGTCTTGGAACTGTTCGCCAGGCCAGGCCAGGCCAACTGCCCTGGTAACTTCTCTCCAAGTCAAGCCAAAACCGTCCTGATAACTGCCGCAACTACTCACCGTGTCAAGCCGGCCGAGCCATGTTGGGGCGTAGCCAAGAATATCGCCCGCATGGATTAGGCGCTGCACCAAGCCAGTGCCCATGTCAGCACACCATGGCCTACTACCGCGTGTGTCCCGCCCAAGGGCCGCGCACGCGTGCCGGTCGTAGGTGTCGCACATGTTCCGCCCGATTCCGCACACTGCGCCCTAATGCCGCGTGCGTGTTCCGCCCAAGTGCCGCGCTCCGTGCGCGAACGTTCATGCCAACTTGTGCCTGAGTCCTGCGCGCAGTTCCCATTCCGCGCGCGCCAATGCTGAGTACCGTGCGTGCCCCTAGCGCACAACATACCTCTCCCATCGAGGTCGAGCCAGCGCGCCTTGCCGCGTGCTCTGCTCTGTCATGCCTGCGTGCCGCATGCGACGCGGGTTGTGTTCTTTGCAAGGCCTGGTCAGGGCTTGGCCAGGCGTGGCGTCCCACCAAGCAAACGCCCCCATTATGCGTGGCACGTGCATCCTTAGCCGAAGGTGACGCACGGCAACATCCTTAGCCTCAACCTTAACTGATTTTGAGTAAATTGTTGTCAAAGAGAATGATAAGTTTTATATGTTCTATAGAATTGGGCTCTAACTATCTTTGACCTTTTTTCTGTATCACACGAAAAGAAAGAAAAAAAAAAAGGGTAAATTCCTTATCAGTACCTTTCGAGTTTTAAACTTTCTTATCAGTACCCCAAGCAAAAAATATTCCTTTCAGTACCCATTTGCGAAAAAAATCTTCCTTTTCAGCACCGAACTGATTCGATTATTATACCAACTGTTATCCTAATTATACCAACTGTTATCATTATTATACCAATTGGTATAGTGTAAAATTCTGTTGGTATAATTACGACAACAGTTGGTATAATTTCTACAATTTCTGGTATAATTTCAAAATCAGTTGGTATATATGTCCAATTTCGCGGTATAAAATTATAATAACATTATTTATTGGTACGATAAGAAAAACAGATGGTATAATTTTTATAATTTGTGGTATAATTTCAAAATCAGTTGGTATAAATGTCCAATTTTGCCTGTATAAAATTATAACGTTAATTAACCAACTGTTATTCTAATTATACCAACGGTTATCATTATTATACCAACTGGTATAGTGTACAATTCTATTGGTATAATTACGACAACAGTTGGTATAATTTCTACAATTTCAGGTATAATTTCAAAATCAGTTGGTATAAATGTCTAATTAATCTGTATAAAAATATAATAACGTTATTTACTGGTACGATAACCAAACAGATGGTGTGATTTCTACAATTTCTGGTATAATTTCAAAATCAGTTGGTTAAATGTCCAAATTTCGCTGTATAAATTGTAATAACATTAATTACTGGTACGATAACCAAAACAGATGGTATAATTTCTACAATTTCTGGTATAATTTCAAAATCAGTTGGTATAAATGTCAAATTTCGCTGTATAAAATTATAATTACGTTATTTGCTGGTACGATAACCAAAACAGATGGTATAACTTTTATAATTTCTGGTATAATTTCAAAATCAATTGGTTATGTCCAAATTTCGCTGTATAAAATTATAATAAAGTTATTTACTGGTATGATAACCAAAACAGATGGTATAATTTCTACAATTTCTGGTGTAATTTCAAAATCAGTTGGTATAAATGTCCAATTTGAAGTGTGAGACAGGGGCTTTTTCGACTTTTTAACCCTGAAAAGACCTTTTAAGGTACTGAACAGGAATAAAATTTTTCAAATGAGTACTTATAAGGAAGAAATAATTCGAGGGGTATTTAAGAAGAATTTGAAAACTGAAAAGGTACTGATAAGGAATTAACCCAAAAGAAATTCCGACTGACGTGATCTTCAGAGGGCCGTCGCCAGCAGAACGGCCCATATGAGTGGTGTTATTACTTATTACCCAAAAGCTACCGAAAAGATGAGAACCAATTAACTTCACCTAAATCCCTTTTAAATTAACATTAACTGTTATTTCATGAATAACTCCATTAAATTTTTATGTCCAAGAAAAAAAAAACTACCCTTGTATGTATGTATATCTTCAATCCTAACGTTGCAAATCATGGCGCCGAAATCATCCATAATGTGTTCGAACATGGCTTTGAATACTTTCGTCTTCGTCCTTCTCCTAACTACCCTCGAATGTGCGCCGACCGCAAAATGGCAGTCGGCTGAGAAATACCTGGCGAATGAGATGGGACGATTTGCAGTGCAAGAGCATAATAACAAATCAAACCACAATCACACTTTGGTGTTTCAATCCGTTCCGTGGGCGGTGAAACGCGCGAGGAATTCGTACGAAACGGAATTTGCGCTCAACATCGAGGCGAATATTAAAGACGGCGAAACGGTCCCCAAAACCCACACGTTTCGGGCGGCCGTCGACGTCAACAATCGGAGGCGCCAGAGAATTGTGCTCTTGCGCTTTAAGAAGCTCGGCGAATGAAACCAAATGCATTCACGAGTGGTTGCTATTTGTGGTGAACGTATACATATAAAATGATGTCTTCGTATAAAGATTTCAGAGCTCACCAACTTTTAGAACATACGTAAACTATCGATCAGTCACAATCAAAGCTTGAACTAGAGAGTCACGAGCTTGACAATCATGACCTTGAAGTTGATTGCCACGAGCTCAAGCTTCAGTCCAACCCGTTTTTTTTAAATATAATATAGTGATTAAAAAATAAATAATCTAGGATAATCTATCTATTTTATTATTGCTATTCAACAATCAAATATGCGCTTGTGCACAAAATCGAGAATGACATTAATAGTCAAGATCCCTAATAGATTCGACGCGAAGCTGATACCTCCAATTTGAGGTGTTTCGAGCCTAACCATGGCAAAACATTAACATGGTACAAAAATCGGTTTTTCTTTTCTATTGTTTATATCCCAATCAACACATTAAATCCTCCTAATTTCTTGAAAAATAGAGGCGAGGAAATGAAAAACGATCAATTCTTTATCTATTATATTTTATTAAGCGGGGTCAGTATAAACTGTCATTTATTTAACAAAAAGTTCAATTGAAAAATAAAAACATCCACTACTTTTATTTATTACTTATATGGAATTACTATATTTAGCTAGTTATTATTTAATTTAAATTATATTTCTATTAAATATTTTAAATAATAAATTACTATTATATATTTATATATATTGTACGTGCACGTGCAAAATACTAGTTCTCTATTATCTTCGCCAATGAATAAAAAAATCAATGGAAAATATATATGCGGCTCGACGAATCACCAATCTTGGTAGGTGGCCTTGGAGGGACCGAGTTAGGTACGTAATGATTCCAGTGTTAGTTATAGTGTAATCTTGTACCTCGTCTTCCCTGACTATAGAGAGATATTATATCATGTTGAACATAGCGTCGTTGAGCATGGTAAAGGAGACGTTCTACATATCCCACGGCTCGCCGATGCTGGCCATCGACGATTCGTTGCCGGCGAGGCACTTCCTCAAATCTTTCCGTCAGAAGATCTTCTCCGACAAGCCCGAATCAGTTCTGATCGTCTCCGCCCACTGGGACACACGTCAGCCCGCCGTCAACGCCGTCACTGGGCCGTCCGACACCATCTACGATTTCTACAATTTCCCCAAGCCCATGTACGAGGTAAGGTTTTATCTATACTTTGCTCAATTTTTAAAAGGGTTAGTGCGGTCCTTCTCAAATATCTCAGTTTCAATTGGAAAAATTGAATCTTTAATCAGAGATTTGCTGGTGTTCTATGAGTACTGTTTGTGCCCATCAAAAGATGATTGTTTATACTGTTTTCTAAGTCTAATTTGGCACAAACCCCATTTTCTTCAGCACACTTCTGATCACTTCCTCTGGTTAGTATTATCCTCCTCAGTTTTTTTTCCGTTCAATTGAAAAAATAGAATCTTTAACCAGAGAATTTGCTGGTGTTCGACGAATACGTTTGTGCCCATCAAAAGATGATTGTTTACTTTGGAACAGCCCTTTTTTCTTCAGCACATTTGAGATCAGTTCCTCTGGTTAGCAGGTTCCTTCTCAGATATCTCCTTTTTCAATTGAAAAAAATCGAATCTTTAACCAGAGATTTGCTGGTTCTCATCAAAAGATGATCGCTAATCGTTTTCCAAGTCCAATTTGTGCACAAAACACCCCTATTTTCTTCGGCTCATTTTCAGACAATTTCCCTCTCTTTATTACAGCTCAAATACTCCGCCCCAGGCGCCCCCGAGCTTGCCCTGAAGGTGAAGGCACTGCTCGGCAAAGCAGGTTTCAAGCAAGTGGAAGTTGACACTCACCGAGGCTTGGACCACGGCGCGTGGGTCCCGCTCATGCTAATGTACCCCGAGGCAGACATCCCCGTGTGCCAGCTGTCTGTCCAAACTAACATGGACGCAACCCATCATTACAACCTCGGGAAAGCGTTGGCCCCACTTAGGAAGGAAGGCGTGCTCATCATAGGGTCGGGCTCGGCGGTTCACAATTTGAGGACCTTGCACGGCCCCAAAGATGCAGCCGTTGCTTCTTGGGCCGCCGAGTTTGAGAATTGGCTCAAGGAATCGCTCCTTAGCGGAAGGTAAAGCTCGTCGTATGAGCATGAGTTTTTTTTTTTCGGTCGTTCGTTATAAAAAAGCCCGTTATCGTAACACGTAGGATCGAACCACCCGAGATGATACTGCATTAGATTAAAGGTAAGAGTGGCGTTGTGCGGATGACTGAATTAAGGGCCGCACGTGACAAATAATTTGGGAGAAAATCGTATGTGGCTTCGGAGATGGTGATTTGTGCCGAATTTTATTTCTCTGTCCTCCAACTAGTTATGGTGACGTGGCGCCACATCAGCATTTTGCTTACAACGTGTGGCGCCGCGCCAATATTTCACTTATGCTGCGGCGCTTAATTGGAGAAAAGAGAAAAAAAGTGCAGTTCAAATCAGCACCTCCAACGCCACGTAGGATTTTCTCCCAAATTATTAAGTCACGTGCAACTCAAGTGCATAAATTCCAGGCCGAAATTAGTTCGCCGTTCGTTAACCTCAAAATTTTTTCTTTTTTGAAACATGTCCTAAAATTGTGACCCCTCAATTAATGTATCCTCATAACGCCATTCTCCAATATACAGAGCTAGAAAAAATAGTTAACCCCATTCAATAATCTACTGACAATCCGAGGAACGAGAAGTAAGAAATTCTCATAGAAACTAACTGCAACTGCAATGAGAATCAACACTCATACGAACATCCCCCTTCTCTGCTGTCTTGGCATGATTATGTAACTTTGTCATTACGTCTTTTCGCTCTTGAATTTTCCGCGTCTTTTCATGGGATTTTCTCAGATACGAAGACGTAAACAACTACTTGGAGAAGGCGCCTTTTGGGAGGCAAGCGCACCCATCGGCGGAGCATCTCTACCCTTTGCACGTAGCCATGGGAGCCGCCGGGGCAAAGCCAAAGGCCGAGCTTATCCATGATAGTTGGACCAATTCCACTCTCTCTTATGCTTCTTATAAGTTCACAGAGTCTACTTAATATAATTTGTGAATGAATATAAAGTGACAACGAAGTGCTTATAACAAGCCTATGTCTTTTGCACCATATGTTTGATTGATTGATTGATCTCAATGTTGATGAATGATTTTCTGTTGTAATTTTTTCCTGGCAAGAATTTGTATGTACACTGTAGGAAGTGCTTAAGGGTGTGTTTGGTTCGTGGAAATTAGTAGGGAAAGGAAAAAGAAACGGAAAAGGAAAATCTGTTTTCGTGTTTGGTTGATTGAATAAATCGTCAAGGAAAAGGAAAGAAAACAAAATCTAGTTAAGTTTATACCTAAACCTAAGGAAAATCAATTTCCTCACCAAATGGTGAGGAAAACGAAGGAAAACTTATTAAATCTGTTTTCCCTCACATTTTCTTTTCCACATCACTTTCTTCGAACCAAACACAGCGTAAGTGTGTTTTTCCTTACACTTCCAAACTTCCACTTGGTTAGGGAAATGGGTAGGCATATGAAATGATATGGCTCACTTCGAGAGATGGCTTCAGTCTCCCCACTTTATTGTGTTTTTTTTTTTTTTTGTTTTAAATGTATCACTTTATTATGGACATTATGACAAAAAAATTCTATCTTTAAGATCAGAATATGCCCATTCAAACAAATCATACACGAGGTTAATGTGAAATTATTTCAACCAAAACAATAAAAAGACGTTGGATCTTTTTCAGGAAGCCTTAATAAATAATTAATGTAATAGTCTGTTAATATATGACGCATTATTAATTTATATGTTACATGGGTTTTTATAGAAACTGTCAAAATTGTATTATCTTAACCATATTCCCGAGCCAGGATCGACAAGAAATATTATATTAGAGAATTTAAATAATCGAATATTAATTTATCGAGTTTCGATCGTTTACTTTAATTTGTAAGTATACTTATTTAATATTAAATATGTGTGTGTAATGTGATTTACTTATGTGTAACAAAAATGGAATAATATTAAGAGTATTTTGTATTCCTCTCGATTGACTTTGACTCGTAATTATTGCACAGAATTATATTTTTATGTGCATCCCTAATTAAGTTCACGAATGTATATATAAATATGGCACAAAAACGAAGAGTTCTCACGCATACATTTTCACGAAGCAAACGAAGTAGTGTATAGAAAAAAAGACAAAAATGGCAACAAGACAATGCCTAAGTTTGGTTCTCATCTCTTCTCTCATAGCTTCCATTGCCTACGCTACCCAAGAAAAGACAGTATTGGCTTATGCTTTTCTATAACATATCTATATACATAATTCCCAGCAAATAAATATAAATTAACATAAAAAATTTATTTAAATTTTTTTTTTTGCGAAGATCGCAAGGTGGTGCGTGGCTCAGCCTTCGGCTCCTTCGGATAAATTGCAAGGGTTTTTGGACTTTGCCTGCGGAAAAATCGATTGTACTAAAATAAACGCCGGCGGCGTATGTTACGAACCCAACACTTTGCCTTCCCACACTTCGTTTGCGCTCAATGAATACTATCGATTCAACGACGTTTGCAACGTTGATATCGGACAAATATCGAACAAAGATCCATGTAATAATCTTTTTTTCTTTAAATTTATTTTATTTTTTAGTAGTTGTATGTTAACTTTTTAAATCTTCGATGGTCTTATTGTGCAGCATATAACGACTGTACGTACATACCGAACTACATCTGATGGAGATTTTCTGAGTATACGTACGAGGAAGTAGCGAAGCCATGGATGGAGAGTTTAGTAAAATGAGGATGATGTAATAGAATAATGATGGAATAAATCTCCTTTTTATTCAAATGCTATATTGTATTTGTTTTCGTTCTTATATATCTGTCATCTCGAAAAAATACATCGGAGTTTGGGATTTTGTACCAATTCAATTCAGAGCAAACAAATCCATGTTTGCTTACAAATTTAAGATAAAAGTCGTTGGGTGTATTATGCGTTTAATTATATCTATATTACATATACACTGATCTTATCTTATACATGTAGAGAATTAAGGCCTTTAAATTTTACACAAGATTAGTTTAGAGGTTTAAACATAGTTTTACTTTAATAATTTTCTATAATGAAAAGAATAAATATTTGTATGAGATAATTGTAATTGTAAGAAATCAAAGATATTTATGATGTCTATGACTTAACAATTAAATACTTTAATTCATAGTGTACTTGTCTTTATTGAATATGTTTACATTAAAATTAATATAATCATACTTGCTTATTATTCAAGACATATGTGCATATGTGTAATATTATTATTAGATTGTTCCTTAATCACATTAACCTACATAACAAAAAGAATAATTACAGTAATTTTTTCCCCATTGCCTTTGAATTCATGAATGTACATAAACAGGCCCAAACAAATAAACTATGCTAAGGTAATACGTATCAATCGCAAATGGCAACCAAACAAAGATGCCTTAGTTTGATTCTCATCTCTTCTCTCATGGCTTTCATTGCCTATCCTAGCAACGTAAAATCTGTAAGAGTTCATGTCTTAATAATGCATCATAAATAATTTCATTTAATTTCTTAGCCATAATAAATATTTATTGACGACGAAAATATATGTAATATGCGAAGCTCTCAAGGTGGTGCGTGGCGAAACAAGGGTCTCCTTCGGACAAACTACAAAGGTTTTTGGACTTTGCGTGCGCAAAAGTCGACTGTACGGCGATCAAGGCTGGCGGTGTTTGTTACGAACCGAACAATTTGTTGTCCCATTCTTCGTATGTGCTCAATCGATACTTTCAAGTCATCAACATTTGTAACACTGATATCGGTGTAACGACGACTGTTGATCCATGTAATAATCCTTATTTTTTGGCCTTCCCTTATATATATATATATATGAGCACCGAGTCGTGCCAAATCAGCATGCCACTTCAAAATCAAATGTGATGTGACATTAATCAACACATCTTAGACGTCATAGATCGACACATATGATGATGATGTGACATGTTCACGTCTTATGTGGCACTTGTTGTGTGGCCTTGATATACTCCACGTGAATATGCCGCACCATCATCATATGTGTCGATATATATAATCCATTAATCCATTAATTATTGTTTTGTTATATGTAGTTGCATGTAATTTTGTTATGGTCTTGGTGCAGCATATGACGACTGCTTGTACATACCTACGAACAGCTGATGGAGATTATTTTGCGAGTATACGAAGAATCATGGAGAATTTTGTGATAAAGATGATGTAATAATAATGGACTGAATGAATAAATTTCCTTGTATTCGAATGATTTGTTGAGAAATATCACATTGTGTTCTTCAACATTCAGTCCATATTACCATCGTTGAGTTTATTTGCCATCGAAATTTCATGTCTTAACGTCGACCAAGCTGAGAACTAATATTGACCACAGTCCACAATTATTTACCAACACAATAATCAATCGATTTTGTCGATGGGAACTCCGTCAAAAAAATATGATTTGATTTTTGTGAGGTCTCTAATAATTCATTAATTTTGGATAGGGGTGGCAAAATTCCCACGGTGAACCATCCCCGTCGGGACCCGAGGCTATTGGGACGGGGAATCCCCGGTCAAAATGGGGATGGGGAGTTGACGGTGATTCCCCGTCGGTGAAAGAGTGAGGATGGGACGGGGATGGTAATCATGTTTCCCACCCATCCCCGTCCCCCCATTTGAATCAAATGGTGATTCACCATTCCCCGAATATATTTATTAATAAATAATATGAAAACTAATTTGAATCAAGATTTTTCATAAATCATCCTTTTATATTCAAGATCGTAAAAATAAAAAAAAATCAACTCTCAATAGTTCTTCACAATACACACATATTTCAATCACATATTTATATCAATTTTAATACTCCAATGTTTATATTACTTATTTTATTTTTTGTTGCAATGAGTTACATGAATATGGGGAACCCGAATCTCCCACGGGAAACCCGATCCCCGAACGGTGATTACCCATCCCCGAACCAATTCATTCTAAATGGTGAATTAGCGGGGATGGTATTAAGAACGGGAATTTGGTACGGGGACGGTATGTCCATTACCAGCCCCGAACCCGCCCATTGCCACCCCTAATTTTGGAGTCTATGGTTTGTATATTTTATGTGTATGGATATATTAAATTATATTAAGTTTACCTGTTTATAATTTAATACGAGATTGCATAAATGTGATATTATTGTTAGATTGTTTCTCACATAATGACTAATCACATATAACAAAAATGTAACAATATTACAGGTCTATAATTTATAATTACTCTCCATTGACTTTAACATTTAACTATTGCAAGAATCATCTTTTATATTCTATCTCTAAACTGAACTCATGAACGTTTATAAATAGGCACGCACCACACAACACATTAAGGAGAGTAATCGAGAATAAACTAAGGCAAATACATACAATGGCAACCAACCAATGCCTTAGTTTAGTTCTCATCTCTTCTCTCATGGCTTCCATTCTCTATTCCACCACTGTAAATGCGGTAAGAATTCATTTTTCTAATTACATCACAAACCCTAATATATGTTTCCCCCGTCCCACATATTTCTTCTCATCTTTCTATTTCGGGCGTCCCCATAATTCTTTCCATTTTCTACTTTTAGTAAAAAATTATTCCAATAATTAAACTAATTACACCATTTATATTTAAAAAAACAAGGCTTCCTAATTTGCGTGCCCACTAATTAGTTTTCTCTCTCAATTCCTAAAAGTGTACTATAATATTAAAATTATGATTTCTTAATCTACGTGTCCACTAATTTTTGGGAAGTATTAAGTGGGACAGAGGTAGTAATTCCTAACAATAAAATATTTATCAACGGCGAATAAATTATTAAATTTTGCGAAGATCGCAAGGTGGTCAAGCCCGCG
Organism: Craterostigma plantagineum; assembly: GCA_027422505.1. NCBI lineage: Eukaryota > Viridiplantae > Streptophyta > Magnoliopsida > Lamiales > Linderniaceae > Craterostigma > Craterostigma plantagineum. The sequence goes on along the minus strand of JAPQWV010000003.1, from coordinate 22,912,344 downwards.
GCTCCTTCAGACAAGTTACAAAGTTTTTTGGACTATGCTTGTGGGCAAGTCGATTGTGGGGCGATTAACTCGGGCGGCGTTTGCTTTGCGTCGAACAATTTGCTTTACCACACTTCGTATGCTCTCAATCAGTTTTTTCGGTTCAAAGTGTTGTAAAATGGACAGTAAAAATAAAAGAGACGCCGAGAATTTACGTGGGAAACCCCCAAGTCGGGGTGAAAAACCACGGGCAAGGTAAGGAAATTTTAATGTGGGTAGTTTAGGAGTTACAACTCTCTACTGTAAGGAGAAAACTAGCTTTATCTCTCTTACAATAGGAGACTCACAAACTCTCTACATATTTTCCTCGCAATACTTGTATATACTGTATTTTGCTAATATAGAAGAAGTTATTGTTTTTGATGATTTACAATGACTTATAGATAGCCTATTTATAGCAGAAGGTTTTAGGCTCGGACGAATCAGAATTCGCCGTGTATCTACACGTGGACGAATCAGAACTCGGACGAACTAAAATCAGCCGTGTAGCTACATACTTGGACGAACCAGAATCGGCCGTGTATACACGTGGATGAACCAGAATCAGCCGTGTAGCTATATACTTGGACGAATCAGAACCAGCCACCTACTAAGTGGTCAAATAGAAATATTACAACATTTCTCCCACTTGAAGATTTGATTGAGAATCGATCAATCTTCACTTATGTTCGGTCAAACCACAGGAGGAACGGCACGACACGGATTTGTCCACGTTGAGTTGGCCAGATTATCTGCAGTGTGGACTTTTTGCATATCCACTATTTTCCCTCTTCCACTTGTTCACGAACAAAGTGGTACTGGACCCTGGTCGCGTCGAAAACGGCCAAAAATAAAATTTCTCACCTTACTCACTAAATACTAGTATAGCGAAAGTAGGGATCGTCTCCACAGGGAAAATGGTTGATTATTTCTAATTTTGAACTCGATCGATAATAATAATATAATAATAATAATAATAATAAAGGGGGGTTTTTTTGTTGATAAAGTTTTGAGCAAATAGCGAACAAATAAAATATCGAAACTAACAATAATAAAATAATAGTCGAAGGAATTATTGTCCACCTAGATTTATTTAACTGCTCATCGATTTAATAAAATATTATGTCAGCGCAAGCATAATCGGTTATATCGACGAACGCCTAATAACCAATCTTTTCTTACTTTCTTGGTAATTAAGAGACGCTCTATAATTACTTCCCTAATCGAAAAATAATCTCCGGGACGCCCTGCAAGATTTAAAGTTCCGACAGCGTTAAATACGAAAAAGACCCGATTATTGACTGATAAACTCGGACGCCGGTTTATTAAAATGAAATCGTTTAACCTTATAATATAACTTACACTTACGGAAAGTAGAGCAGTTTAATATTATTTGCTACTTATTAATACTAACAAACAATTACGGATTTGTTGTTTTAATTAGCTATTGATTTACCTAGGTCTCGTAAATATTGGCCACTACTTACTTAACCCACACAATCGATCTTTAATTAATTCAAAGGTAAACGAATACTCACGCTTACAAAAGGATGCTCGTTTAATCTCACAGTTTCAACATACTAGGCTTCGAATAATCCTTCAACTATAAAATTTAGCCGCTAGACATATTAAATAAAAAAAACGGATGTAGAATTAATTAATAATATAGCACCAATGATAAAAGAAATCGAATATTTACGGCTACGGGTTTGCACTTGTGCGTTGCTAATCCAAATTAACCCAAAGCACGTATCAATTCCAAATAATAATGGATATACCCAAACATATAACCAAAGGGATTACTAGCTTATGATTAAGATAAGATTGTTATATGAAGTAGCTTTAATATAAAAATATTAGAAATAAAGGTAACAGCAACTCCTCAATTCACGTGTAGCATCTTAATAGAATATAGATAACATATGAACTAATAACGAAAACAACATAAGCAAATGAAACTTAACTCTCTTTTAAGTTATGATTAGCCCTTGACTAACGACGATTCTCAGATGTGGCCTCCAACAGTCGAATTCTCAGCTGTCTCGTCTGAATAAGAGCTCGGCTAACAATAGCAGCGAAGATCCAAGCCGACACGGTGCCTGCTTTTGTTAACCTCTCTCTGCTATTTCACTCTCAGCTTTTAATCTTCTATGGCTGAATCTCTGTCTCGCCCCTCTCTCGTTCTAAAGCAGCTCGGTATTTATAGAGGGTCTGTGATTCCTTCTTTTCTTTCTTTCCACTTGACATGGAACAGAACTCACGCTCCTTGGACATCAAGCTCAGAAATCGCGCAGCTCTTTTTCTCTTTTCGTCTGTTTGAACCTTGCGTGTCTGTAAGGTTAGCTCGTCTTTCTCTCCTCTGTTATTTTTTTGTCTTTGGTCTGTACGACATTTAGCTTCCATTGTAGACTAAAGATTTGAACTGGTTGGCTAAATCACGCTGGGTTGCTTAACTGGTCTTCTTTCAATGAAAGCTCGTTCGATTGAGCAGACAAAAGTAAATGGAGCAGCCAAGGAAAACATCGATATGTTATATGTCCTTTGACTATGAGTGGCTCGTGTTTGAGTGGGTGTTTTATTTCTTTTTCAGCCGTTGACAATGTCTTCTTGTGGATTCTTTATCATCTTCAAATTGGGCTAATCTGATTGGGCCGAGAAGCTTATACGGGCCTAATGAAATCCAGTTAGTCCATGAAGGTTCACGCATCCCATTTAATCTGCTTGCTTGAGTCATTTTTTGGTATATTTTGCTCTAAATCTGTAAAACATGTAATTGAAATATAAGCAGAGAATATCCGTATGATTGTATAAATATAGACCAAAAATTCACTTTTATGGGGTATAAAATATTATAAATTATTTTGCATCAGACCCGGATGTGTTTGGTTCTTGAATGAAATGCTGGATTCCTTGCAAGATGCAATGCACTCTGACTATCACAATAGAGAACAATATGCTCTTGTTTGTGGCCGAGTTCTTCCAGCAATCTCTCCAACCATATCGCCTCTTTACTAGCTTGCGTAGCTGCTACATATTCTGCTTCTGTCGTTGACGTCACAACAATCGACTGCAGTTTTGCAACCCAGCTTACAGCACCGCCAGCAAGATTAAACACATATCCGATTGTGGATCTGCTTTTATCAAGTTCACCTACATAATCAGCATCAACATAACCGTGGACAGTAAAATCTATACCTCATAACATAACACATGATAAGAGGTTGCTTTGATGTATCTGATAATCCTCTTGACAGCACTCCAGTGCTCCCGGCCGGGGTTGGACATGTATCGGTTCACCACTCCCGCTGCATGGGCAATGTCTGACCTCGTACACACCATGGAAAATATTAAACTTCCAATCGCGGATGCATACAGCACTCGAGACATCTTCATCTATTCATCTTCATTGGATGGACACATATCAGCAGATAACTTGAAGTTAGCAGCAAGAGGAATGGATATTGGCTTGCTGTCTTGCATGTTGAACCTTCGCAGGACTTTTTTTAAATAGTTCTTTTGAGAAAGCCAAATCTTCCTATTGCTTCTGTCTCGAGAGATTTGTACGCCAAGAATTATGTTTGCCTGTCCCAAGTCCTTCAATTCGAATTCACCAGCGAGTTGAATCTTCAGATCATTGATAAGATCTTTGTTGGGTCCTGTTACCAGCATATCGTCAACGTATAGCAGTAACATGATGTAATCTTCAGAGTGAAATCTCTTGAAATACGCGCAAGGATCTGAATATAGTCTGGTGTAGCTGGGGCTCATTATGAATGAATCAAATCTCTTGTACCAACATCGTGGTGCTTGCTTGAGCCCGTAAAGATATTTGATTAGCTTGCAAATCAGATCTTCTTTCCCTTTTTCTTGAAAGCCTTCTGGTTGAAGCATATATATTTCTTCCTTCAGATCGCCATGGAGAAAGGCCGTTTTAATGCCGAGCTGCTCAAGATGCAGGTCACATGTGGCACAAATTGACAAGACAACTCTGACTGTTGTAAGTCGAACCACCGACGAGAATATCTCATTGAAGTCGATCCCTTCTTTCTGAGCATATTCCTTTACAACCAGTCTTGCACGATATCGCTCTATCTGGTCATCACCATTCCGCTTGATTTTGTACACCCATTTGTTTACAATCGGTAATAACACCAACTCCCATGTCTTATTTTTACTGAGAGCGTCCATTTATTCTTGCATTGCTGAAATCCACTGGCTCGCATCTGAACTCTTCAGTGCTTCTTGGAAAGTCGTTTGCTCTCCAACCTCAGTTAGAAAACAGTATGCAATGTTGCTCTCAGTATCATAATCTGAGTACCAAATTGGCGGCTTACGCATTCGTTTTGATCTTCAGAGGTCCGGTACTTCAGTATTGACTGGGCCGAGCTCTTCGTGTGCTGATTCGGCTTCAGAAAAATCATCTTGCTCCAATTTTCTCATCGTCGGTGTTGGTGTAGTCTTTTTCACGTTGCCATCATTGTTGACTTGCTCCTGGTCGTTATCTTCGAGGAAATTAACATCTCTGTTGATAACAACTTTGTGGTCAGTGAGATCCCATAAGCGATAACCTTTTACTCCTTCAGCGTACACCAGGAATAGACATCTTCTATCCAACTTCGCCGTTTCTTGACTGTGGTACACCACATATGTGAGACTTCCAAATATATGGAGGTTTGAATAATCAGCAGGTTTGTCAGCCCACATTTCCATCGGTGTCCTCATCTTTGTAGCTGTAGATGGGGCACGATTCACCACATAACAGGCAGTGCAGACCGCTTTCGCCCAAACTCCTTGTTTAGGTTTGCAGTTCTCAGCATAACCCTCGTTCTTTCCAACAGGGTCCTATTCAGCCGCTCTGCCATTCCATTTTGTGTGGAGCGTATGCCATGGTAAACTGACTTTTAATACCCGCACCTTTGCAGAATTCATTGAATTCTTTGCCAGTCAGTATACTCTCCTCTATTATCGGCCCGCAGACATTTGATCTTCTTACTGGATTCAAGTTCGATCCGTGCTTTGTATGTTTTGAAGGTCGAAAATACATCATCATTCTTCTTGATTAGATACACCAGCATCTTCTGAAATAGTTGTCTATGAATGAGACGAAGTGTTTCGCTCCCCCCAGAGATGTGACTGGTGCTTGCCAAACGTCAGAGTGCAGTAGTTCCAGAATTACTTTCCTTCTGAATTTGACGGATTGAACTTCAGGAGATGCTGCTTGCTAAAAATGCAATTCTCACAAAATGGTAGTGACACTGTTGTGAGTCCAGAAAGTAGATTCTTCTGGACAAGGATTTTCATGCCTTGCTCAACATATGACCAAGCTTCTTGTGCCAAGTCATCGAAGACTTCTCGATTGAATTTGTGGTGGCCACTGAAGTTTTTCCTTCTTGCAGAGTTTCCCCCTTCAGCATGTAAAAGTTTGCAGCGATCTTTTCTCCCTTCATTATTATCTGCTCCTTGAAATATTTCCATGACCTTGTTCTCCAGTTTAATTTTGAGACCAACATCATCTAGCTGCCCCACAGAGAATAGGTTTTTCTTCAGACTCTCAATATGTCGCACAGCTTGAATGGTACAGATTGTGCCATCATACATCGTTAATCATTACAGCTGTACATGAACCGTTTGTACTGATGAAACCATTCCCTTCTTGAGGTCATGTGGAAAGTAACTGCTGAGTCGAGAAGCCACATATCGTCAAATCTTCCCTTTTCTCCGATAGTGGATGCAGCTTCACATACCAGAACAAATTCGCCGTCTGGAGCGTTGGCCACGTTTCCTTGAGCATTGGGTTTTTTGTTTAGACCCCAACAATCTTTCTTCATATGATCCTTCTTGCCACAGTGATACTATTTGATAGCTTTCTTATTTTTTCGAAACCGATTTATGGCTCCCACTAGGACCACGTTCTTCATATCTGATCCGCTTTCGGCTCCCACTTGGACCACGTTCTCCAGGTCTCGTCTTCGTCATAGTCAGCACCTCTGCTTGATGGGGTCAATCATCTTTTCCGTGTTATTGCGCGACTTTCTTCTTCCAGAACAGCAGCTGCAACGTCATCATATACAAGTTGCTCTGCAGTTTGGTTGTTGGTTAGACTGATTGCGAGATGAGCATAAGAATCTGGAAGACTTGCGAATAGAAGCTCAGCACGGTCGCTTGACTAGATGTTGCAGTCCAAGTCTTTGAGTTGGCCAACAAAGTAACCATTTTGTTGATGTCAGGAACCGAAACAAAATCATGCATCATTTTATGCATCATACGAATTCATATATTTGCATAAATAATTTCATGATATATGTATATAATTATTACGAAAGGGACCGAGGTATAATAAATTAGGATGTTTGAAATGGAATTAGTAATATGAATAAATATTAATTTGGGTAGTGATGATGTGCGAAGTATTGATTCGTGAAATTAGAGGATTCGTGAAGTTCATGAAGTTGTCAATTCATGAAATGAGGAGTAGTGAAGGATATTAGTTAGCGAGGTTGATGATTCGTGAAGTTGGAAATGTGTGAAGTTAGGAATTAGTGAAGTGGTGGATTATTTTAGTGGTTGTTTAGTGAATTTGCCAAGTATTTAATAGTAATACTATGGTTCACAAATTGATAGGGTGGCATTTCACGAATTGGAGTACTTGTGGCATTTCACGAACTTGATTAATTAAAAATGGGAGTGGCGAATCCTACTAGCAAATGAATGATTAACATCAATATCACTTATTGTTTTGGTATCAATAAAATAAATGATAATGTTAAAGGGAGTTGGTGGAATCAAAAGGGTCTTCTTAATGTGGTTGGAAATTAGTAAAAAGGAAAACCACTTTATATTAAATAATGCTCATTATCAAATAGGACAAGTATAGATGACAATGATTTTCTATCACTATACGTAACTCAAATGTTAATAGATAAGCATTAGAATTTATTATCATAAGAGAAACTTTAAAAAAAAAAATTAGTAGACGGAGAAAACGAAGAACTTACATAGACATCGAACTACAACTTGGACGGGGTATGATCTTTATTATGATTTTCAAATTAGCATGCATAAAAGTTTATTTAACTGTAATTTTTGGAAGGTTTGGAAGGTTTGGAACCTTGTTAGGATTTTATGTTTTATATCATCATTAAGTATATCGGGATGATTATTAATCACGAAAGTTGTTTAAACTTGAACTCTTTAATTTACAAAGATCTGGAATGGAATTAGGGTTGTCATGAATTTCTTTTGGTCGTGATTTAATCATAATTTTGATCGAAGCTACAGGGTTTTCCGATGAAAAAAAATAATATCTACTCGTGTTCATGTAAGTTTTTAATATTCTTGAGAAAATTATGTTTGATCGAACGATTTGAGATTAGTGAATGGAAATAGTGTTTAAGATAATTGAAAGGAAGATTTCGCGAACTCTGGATTTAAATTTAGGTTCTCGCGAATGAACAGTGATTTTATTTCGCGGGTGAACAGTAACTTTCGAGAATGAACAGTAATTTAAAAAATAATTAATTAAAATTAATAATAATAAATAAATGAAAATAAATGACGAAAATGATGTTGAGACAGATTTATGATATTTAACAGGACTTCAACAATTTAGTAGATTTCCAAAATACGAAATATTCTGCACTTAGGGAAAATTTGAATACAGTTAATACTGATTTAAATGTAACTTCTCAGGGAGAGAGTCCAGTATTGAATAATTAATAGACAGAAAGTAAAAAGATTATAGATAGAAATTAGATCGTGTATAATATAGAGCATGCATATCATGACATATACATTATTTTAGGATCTCATATTTATCGAAAATAATATATCTATAGGTCATGATTCGGAAAAAGGCAAGGACAAAGTCGAGTGAGACTTTAAACCATACTGAGTATGATATGCAACATGTGTTCTGTTTTATATTTGTTTTATGTGTTATATATTTTATATGAATTTATTGATTTATAATTATATGATGTAAGGGTTAATACGAAGTTGATTGGATCAATGTGGCTGGCTATGTGATAAACGCCAATTGTTTATATGGAATATATGTATACAAGGTTAAAGACATATCATGTTCATATACGTAATAAAGTACGAGGAAGTTGTTATAATTAGGGGTGGGCATTCGGATTCAGGTTTCGGGTATCCGACCCGACCCGATCGGATTTTAACCCGATCGGAAGAAAAATCGGGTTCGATGTCAGGTATCGGATTTAAACCCGATACCCGACCATGTACATCGGGTCGGGCATCGGGTAGCATATTACTACCCGATTTACCCGATCGGGTACCCGACAAAATAAAAAAATAATTTTATTTAACCTAATCGGCCATGCCAATTAGTTTATTTATTTATAGAAAAATTTTAACTAAAAAAATCCAAATGGCACGTGCCACTGAAATTAGATGGCACTAATTCAATATAAAATGGTGTGGTATGCACTAATTATATAGGAGTGTACTTCACCCACAATTTGGGTGAAAATTCGATGTGGGACAAGTGATTTCCTAAGAAACTGACACGCATAAGTACTAATAGAGCTTATATAAAATTTTAATTGAAAGAACGTTTGGCTCAATGGTTGAAGCAATGGTAATAAGTGCTTCCTTCCACATGTTGTGGGTTCGATTACCATGGGCCACTTTAATTCTTTTTAACTAATTCTAAAAAAAAACAAATAAACAAATACCCGAACCCGACCCGCATTTGATTGGGTCGGGATCGGGTATCAGATTCACTACCCGATATTATCGGGTACCCGACCCGAAAAACCCGAAACCCGAAAAACCCGACCCGATCCCACCCCTAGTTATAATTAGTCGAAGGTTCTTTCTATGTGTATGATGTGAATCGAATGCTTGATGACTAGGTGATTGACGCTTATGTGAATCGACTTGAACGGGGATATAACGTGTCTTGATGTGATACGTGACGAGAGTTTTATGGCTATTATGTGTTTTTAAGTGATATATGTGGATTGGATTTATGGAATACGTTTCATACAAGACTGCATGTGTAGAATTGTATTCATACATAAAAAGAAACGAGAAACCGTTATGACTGCTACGGCTTCGGACTACATTCTACGGTTACATCCCTACAAATCGGGGGATATCTACGGTTATATTCCTACAAATCGGGGAATATATTTATGGATAGAGTCCCATAAATGGGCCCCTACGGGGTCAATAGTACGAGTCTAGCCGGTTCATAACGGGAGTATCAAGTGTACACGAGCATCTAGTATTGCATAAAATCTACAGAAGTGATTGAAAGAAATAATTATGCTACTGGCATACGATTTAAGGATATGATTGAAAGGAACTGTTATGTTACTTATATACGATCTACGGTTCCTACGGACAATGGTTATGTGAATGGAAATGTTTTATGAGCAATGCTTACGTGATTTTGTGATTGGAATTTGGAATGTTATGATATTCATGAAATTGTTTACGTGAATTTGAATGGAAAGAACTTACTTATTTGCTAAAATAGTTACAATGGAATATGTGTTTAAGATGATCTATGTGAAAATTTATAGAAAATAATTGTTTATTTGTTACGTTTTATTTGTGTAAATGATCTACTGAATTTATAACGACTAGTACATGACGTCCGATGAATAATGTTTTTTTATGAGCTAAGGATATATAAATAAAGTATCGAATGGTATATGATCTATGGATCATAAAACGATGGATATGTGAACAACGTTACAGATGATGGTTATGTGATAGAAAAATGGACGGACCAGATCTTGTGAATAGTGGTTTCATGAACGAAGTGTTACAGAAAGGGTATATAGTTGAAACTTTACGATATCTATGGGTAACAAATTGAATTCTTTTACTGTTTAATTATTATGGAATAACATGTTGCGATCATACTCTGAATAATTGGTTCACAGTGATGTAGATATCTAGGAGACGACTTAAAGTGCATCTGCATACAAAGGAATGAACTCAAGGTTGGCCGGCTACATTCTCACCTGCTCTCCAGAGTTCATCGTATGCATATAGATTAAGATACACAAGGAAATTTATACGATGTTAATAATAAACATGTTGTGTACACACATGTACGTTAAGAGTAAAAGTGATTAGACCAGATGTACGCCCGTTTCTGTTCAATGGAAATGGTTATGAAAGGAAAGAAAAACGATAAATTTTATGTGAAAATGTTATAGTTGTGTAAATAAAGTAATAGAAAACGGGACGTTACAGTTGATGTGGTCTGTTGCTGAAGAAGATTCATCCATCTTTAGAGCATATAATTTCTTCTCAAGAAATCCGGCATTGAAGAGACTTGGCTTGATATAGCTTATCAAGAAGATCTCAGATTTCCTTTGCACTAGTGTTCTCCACGCCACTTGACAATATATCATCTTCTAATGCGAGATGAATATTAGCAGTAGCATTTCCTTCAATCTTCTTCCATTTGGCATTACCTGTAATTCTTTTAGGCCTGCCAGTGATAGATTTCAGACAATTTTCTTTGAGCAAAATTGCCTTGATTTTTACCTTCCACGGGGAGTAATTTTTCCCGTTGAATTTCTCAATCTCATGCTTAGCTGCCATTTTTTTTTCTCTTTTTTTTTTTATTTTCTCCCCCCCCCCCCCCCCGAAACTTTAATGGATTATAATAATAATCTAACTGTAACGACCCTCGTTTTCTAATTACGATTAGTGGCGGATTTCCGCAACGTAAGCCGCGGAAGGCCCGTCTAATTAAAACTTTTTCCTAAAATAATATACACTAATATAAAAATCCATCTACATCGTTATCTCTGTACACGGGCCGAAGCCCCAAAAATATCAAAAGAACCAAAAGGCTTAAAGCCGCTCCACAGGTCTTCATCCATGTACCGCCCCACCCTTAAAAGTCCGTGGAGCACCGCCACCAGCCGCCTCAGTCTTGACGCGCGTCGGTGTCAGACTCGGTACCTACAACACATAAACACTGAGCGATTTGCCCAGTAGATGAATAAAATTCCATGTATGCACGTGAACGCTCATTCCCGGTCCCAATATCTCACATGCAATGTTCACTCTTTCTTTTCCCACAATCCTGTCTCAAATCACAAAACACAGGGCCCTAGGTCAGACTCGACACCTCGCGCGCCTATAACATAACGGAAGCTTACACTAGGAGCGTTTTGACGATCACGCAACTGCCCTGCTAGGCCGCTCTTCCGTAAGCGGTTGCCGACATTGACAGCGTTTTGACGATCACGCAACTGCCCTGTCAATGTCCCTCCGCTAAAATAAATAAAATCACGACGGTTTTGCACCTCGGGACGTTCACGCCCGAGTAGACAGATCGATCACGCCTGTCTGCCGTCAGGTGTCATATGAGTACCAACCTCGACTCCTCAACGAGTCAATAATAAAAAAAAATCACAATCATCTCATTCTACCCCGCTCGTCAATATCTCAAATCGTCACCGTCTCAATACGGTGTAAATATCTCACCCCTGTGATATGATATGCATATGCCATGCATATAAACGTGATAATATAAAAACATGTTTTCATGTGAGACATATGTAAAACACGTAAAACACGTAATTCACTTAAAACACGTAATTCACTTAATCACTTAGAAGCACATAAATATCACATAGGTGTTTACGCATTGTAGATGAATAATTCACCTACCTGCCCTCCTACTATTGTCAAATAAGAAGTCTGGTAGTCCCTATATATCGATCCTCTGAATATAATGAATATGTTTATATTAATATATTTACTAAGTCATATAAATTTCGAAAATTTTAAAATTATCAAACCCTAAAATTTTTGAAAACCTAAAAATAATGAATTCCCTAAAAATACATAAACCCTAAAATATCGAAAACCCTATAAATAATAAAACCCTAAAATGCCGAAAATTTATTAAGTGTAGAGAACTTTTAAAATGCTTAAAGCTTAGTGAATTTATATTAGATGTCGAAATCCTTAAGATGTCGAGAACTATAATAAGTTCGAATTCTCTCTATGATAATCTCGAGATTTTTAAACAATGTCGAAAGCTACTACTGTCGAGATCTTGCCGAACATGAACAAGGGAGTATCGAAATCTTTATGAGGTTGTCGAAGACTTTGATGATGTCGATTTTATAATCCCAAGACCTTACCAGTGTCGAAATCTTTGCTAACATCAACACATCTCGAAATCTTCCTATATATATATTGAAATCTTTCTAATAGATACATCTCGAGTTCCTTCTTTAGTTTATGTCTCGACATCTTTGTAATACATAGCTCGACATCTTTGCTAGTTATTATACTATTGCATCTCGAGTTCTTTGTATTGTAGACCTCGAGATTTTCTTATTGAAATCCTAATAATGTCGATAACTTTAATGATGTCCATATCTTATAAAATATATCTCGAAGTCTTTTCTAGTTATTATACCATTGTATCTCGAGTTCTAATTAGGTTAAATCTCGAAACCTCCTAGTACAACATCTCGACATCCATCTAAAATATAAACCTCCTAGTAAACATCTCGACAACCATCTAAAATATCTGCCGAAATCTAAAATGGTGAATACATCTCGAGATTTTTCTAACATTCATGACTTTCCCAGAAACCCTAAAACCGTACCATTAATATCATCCTCCAAGCTACACCGATTCTTCGTGGGATATACTACATATACCGGAAATTAAACCAAACTCATAATTCTTTACTGAATCCCCAAGGTTATAAATCAAAGTTTTCAAGAACTAAATCTACCAGGCATAATTCGAACCTTAAATAGTTAGGGTTTTCTACCAAAAAAAATCTTCAAATCATCCTAAAAGTATATCAAGAATATGAAATTCATTAGACATCTTGAAAACTTCATATAACATTTTGTCACGCAGATTAAACGAAGACGCTTAACTACATATTTTGTATAAAAGAGTAACATAATATGATTTTTACCTTCTTTGTTTCGATTTCTTTAGTTCACCTCTGATCAGTTTTGCACTCAAGGATCTGCTCTCGGTCCCTTTCTTTCTTTGTTAATATGAAAGTGTCATCTAATAATATATGGATATATATACTAATATTTCGAAAATTGGGAATGACATGACATGGTGTTCATCGTGAAGTTGCCTTGTGCTTAAGTAAACTCATTATATTTTGGGCTTTATATGTTTTAGTCAAGTATTTACTTTTGGGCTTTATTTGGAAGCATAAACTAAGTAAATATGGCCCAATTATACAAAGTTCATTAATTTATTTAGTAAGTTTCGAAATGTTCTGGGATTATTAAATTCATATTATTATTATTATCTATTATTATTATTTATTTATTTATTTATTTTCTTTTTTTTCAACTTAAATTTCTTTATTAACTTCTTAACTTGCAACTTTACAAAATTGATCTATATGAAAAATCCCGTACTAAATTTTACGGGTATTACACTAACAAACTTTCTGATGTGGACACAATTAGCGACGTCGCAATTTTCTCATATTAGCGACTACACCTACAGAATGGCGACTATGGTATATTAGTCGCCAATAGCGACTACAGAGACAGTCGTTACCGAAAAAATGCGATTGGTAAAATATTTTGCGACTACATTTGTGTAAGTTAGCGACTACGAAACCGTAGTAGCTAAATACGACCAATTTTTGGCGGGATATCAGTCGCTAAATTTCGTTTAGCGACTACATTTATTCGTGTTAGAGACCACAGTTTTGTAGTCGCTAAATTTCGTTTAGCGACTACATTTATTCGTGTTAGAGACCACAGTTTTGTAGTCGCTAAATTTTACCCTAAATTCCCCCCGATCGTTCCCAAACCACAGTTCCAAATCCGAAGATTGGATCCAACCCGATCCGACCTCCGCCGCTGCTCGTCCCGACCTCCGACACCGTCTGTCGTCGTCCTCCATCTGAAGCCGTTGCTCGCCTTCGCCAAGTCAGAAAGGCCGCCAAACACTCGCTCGTTTTCCACCTTCGCCCGCTTCTCTTCGCCGTCCGACGCAGTCCGCCGTTCGTCGCCTCTCTCAGGTAAGATTCCAGCTGAATATTTGTATGGGACCCCGATAAGAATAAAAGTGCAATCTTGATGAAATCACTGCACATCGGTCGATTGGGAGGAAGCAGTCGATGCTTCCAAAATAGGTTCACTAGTGATGATTTGAAGAAACATTCCTGGGCTTATGGATAAATATAAGTTGATTCGAGCTAAGTATTTAATATTGATACGCAAATGTTTCTTATGCAAATGTTAGAATGTTTAGTTTGAGCCGTATTGACTGTAAAATTTCCAGCCCTAAGAGCATCTCCAACCGTATCTCAAAACTCAATATTTGAGGTAAATTTACTCCAATCGAACACCAAAACTAAACTCAAAATGCGTCTCTCATCAGTTAGACGCATGTTTGCATCTCAGAACGGTTAATATGCGATGAATGTTTATAATTTGTATTGAGGCCCTTTTCTTTGCTCTCATTGTCTTTTCTGTCAGAAAAAGCAGCTGACGATGGGACAAAGATTAGACAAATGAAGAGTCTCAAAAGTACAAAGAAGGAAAAGTCGTCCTTGAGAAATATAATCGTCAGACATAAATGGTAATTCATCCAAGGGGAATGGCTTTGCTTCTATTAACAAAGAATGGTATCTCTGCTTATGTATATATATAGCTGTTATACAGACGAAATTCATTCTTCATAAATCACGGATTTTTGTACAAACAACTACCAGTTTTGTTGGATTTAAATATCTAAGCAATCCGGTTTGATGAACACAAAACTTAGTAATTGTATTACTAACATATTTATTGAGTGTGCAGATGAGCTCGGTTCGAAAAACTGATATCAAATATGAGCTCAGGGCGAAAAACTTGGTCAGTCAACTAACGGTCAATACTGGTCAACTGTCGGTCAACCCGGTTTCGGTTGGTCAGACTGGACTGGACTGGTTCGGTATCGGTCTGGACTGATCCGGTATCAGACTGACTAGTCGGTTTCGATCTGGACTGGTCTGGTTTCAGACTGCCTGGTCGGTTTCGGTGTGGACTGGTCCGGTTTCAGACTGACTGGTCGGTTTCGGTCTTGACTGGTTCGGTCAGTGACTGGTCCGGTAAATGACTGGATTGACTGGTCAACTGTTGACTGATGTACAGCTCTTTACTGCAACAATAGAGGTACAGAAAGATAAAGCTGACAGCATTGACCAAAGTCAACAAAGGCTCTCAAAGGCTCCCAACGGCTTTATTATTGAGTCTAACGGCTATATCAAGGTGGGAAGACCTATAAAAACAACAGTGACGGGCAGAAACAAGCTAAGGATCCTAGAGCAAACTATATACACATCAAAAGAGAGATCCAATAGAGAAGAACAAGAGCATAGAGAAAAGAAGAAAATCAAGAGAGTTCTTCCAAGTGTGTGGGTTACAAAAGAGAGAGTGCTACAATGTTCAAACCCACACACCTCACTCACACATTAGAGAGTTGAGCTTAAGTAGATTAGTTGAGTGAGAGTCTTAGCACGTTAGTGTTGGCAACGGGGCGGGGCGGGGGCGGGGACCTATTCCCCGTCCCCGCCCCGCGAGGCTTTCGGGGACAAAATTGTCCTCGTCCCCGTCCCCGCCGGATCCCCGCGGGGATTCAATTTTTTAAAAAAAATTAATATTTTAAATATAATATATAAATTAATTATATTTTCGTTATAAATATTATATAAACTATAGTTTTATATATTATTTGTATTAATTTAATATTATTTAATCTATAGTTAATATTATTTTAATATTATTTAAATTAGAATTTTAACATTATATATATTATAATATATATATAGAAGGCGAGGCGGGCCGGGGAACGGGGCGGGGATCCCCGCGGGGAAAAATCTTTCCCCGTCCCCGCCCCGCGGGGATAAAAACTCGGGGATTCCCCGCCCCGTTCGGGGCGGATCCCCGTGGGGACGGGGAATCCCCGCCCCACTTTCATCCCTATAGCACATAGACTATAAACAAGTGTATGTAGTCTTCCCACCGAGACAAGAAAGAATGGTGCCGTCTTAGCTAAGAGACGTAAAATATCAAAGTGGTTGTGAGGTTGCGGCCTACAACGTTTACGGCTGACCTTGCGGGGTGCCGTAAGTTCCCAAGGGACCTTAAAAAGCTCTTGGAAGAGATGGACTGTAAAAAGCTGTCTAGGTGATTCACTAGATTAAGCTGAGGTCAGCGGGTAGGTTGTACTGTGAGTGTATAATTGAAGATCTAGTGAACCTTCCTTGCCAGGAAGAAGGGGATACGTAGGAGAGTTAACTCCGAACTTCCATAACAAATATCGTTTCTCCACTTCTACAAACCGAAACCACACATACCCCCAAACACCCACACTCAAAGTGTTCGACAAAATGCCTCAACCACCTCCATTCACCAAAGTTACCCACATACACAAACCGCCTCACATAATTCACAATCAAGTCTAATATATTCCGCACTTGGCCTTGATTGAAGATTGAAAACCGGTTTCACTCTCTAACCGAACGTGAAACCCACTAATGAGCGAAAAATGGTGACCGGTGTTATTCACCCCCCTCTAACACCCGGTCCATGATCCTAACAAGTTTCTTGTCCATGTCTTCGTTCACCGATCTTCAAAACAATCATCGTTATGTAGCGAGTGTGAATTGAGTGACTCGCGAGTATGACATAATTTGTACTAATTTGTAAGGTTGTAAAATATGTGAGTAATATTGAAATTTATAAAAATTGCTGTGGACGTGAATATTTCAAAATAGACTATTGAGTTTGAGAATGAGTTGATCGGTTGGAGAAGAATTACTGCATTTTGAGTTTGAGAATGCGTTTGAGTTTGAGAATGCGTTTTTTGGTTGGAGATGGTCTAAGATAATCTCTGTCCGTAATCACAAGCAGCTTCAAATCAGTGAAATATTTGGAAGCTAAGCTTAGTACATCTTTTATTTTTCAGTTTCTGATGGGAGTTTTGTATATGTTTTTTCGAAGTTGTGTATGTATATATTATCGAGGAGAAGGGTTGAATATGTCGAGGAGTCCTTCTACACTTTAAATTTTATGTTTGATAGGCTGCACAGAATCAAGGAGTCATTCCTCAACTGCACGAGATTTATGAGCAGAATCACACAAGAAGGACAAGTCTTTCGTCGACGAAAAAGCCGAGAAGATGATGGTAAGTAAATATTGTTTGTTAACTTATATATGTGTTTGGATTTTGTTGTTGGAAATGAACTAGTGTGTTGATATTGTGTTCTTGAATGGTTTGATTTTGTGTATTGTATTGTGGAAATTGATTGATTTGAGTGGTTTGAAACTTTTGGGATGATCATTTTATAGGCGAGGTTATGCCGAATTTTTTTCGAAATTGAAAGTCTTGGTAATCGTATGTTATTGATGTTAACATGCGGATTTCAAGGCTAAGAAGCTTGCTAATCCTTCTCTCTCAGACGCTCAAGCATTCTATGAAGTATCGGGAGGTTATACGAGGACCGGGCACGGGTAATGCGTCGCGCCTCTTCTTCGAGACACCTGCGGCACAATCATCTTCATCGAGTGCCAATAGTTACATGTCTTCTCAGACTATTCAGACGCAGGAGTTGTTGATAGCGACGGCATGACTTGAAGCAGTGGAGAGAAATGCAATGAGCTCGAGGCACGACTTGAAGCAGCAGGCGTTCGTAACGAGTCGCGTGGTTCAGACGCAGTCGAGTCGAATCCTGTGGATGACACGCAGACATGTTCTGCAGCGGCGTCACTGAATAGAATGTTCGACGCCACGACGACTTTCCTAACGGGGATCCGGCCACGGTTTGGCGTAGTTTCTTAGATTTGTGTCGAACTTTTATTTGATGGCGACTTTATTGTCATGTATTCGACTGTTTTATTCCCGTTTGAATTTATTTTCATATATTCGACTTTTGGATTATCGAATGGACCTTTTTTCCTGTGCATTTATAATTTTTATATTTATATATCATTTATTTATAAAATAATTAATTAAATTATGAAAATAGGTGATTAGCGACTAAATTAGCGACTACAAACTACCCGTTAGCGACTACAAGTTGTGCTTCAGCGATTTGAAAATAGCGACTGCAAATTGTCGATCAGCGACCAACGACGTAGTCGGTATTTTACGACTACAAATTTCAGTCGCTATTTTAGCGACTAAGCCACTCTGGATGCTGGTTAGTCGCCAATTGGCGTCTAAACGCATGTGGTCGCCAAGTTAGTCGCAATTTAGCGACTAAATGTCCGTGGTCGCCAGTAGTCGCTAAACAGCGACTAATTTGCGACTACAGACAAGGCTTTTAGCGACTACACCAATTAGTCGCTCATATGGTTGCTATTTCTTTTTAGCGACTAAAAGTACGTGTTTAGCGACTAACAAGTGTAGTCGCTAAATGTAGTTTTTTTTGTAGTGAGAGGATCCAATATTATTGCAACCACACAGCATAGGGTAAGTAGATTTTATAGACACCCAGTCATGGCTCTGATACCACTTGTTGTAAAATGGACAGTAAAAATAAAAGAGACACCGAGAATTTACGTGGAAAATCCCAAAGTCGGGGTGAAAAACCATTGGCAAGATAAGGAAATTTTACTGTGGGTAATTTAGGAGCTACAACTCTCTACCGTAAGGAGAAAACTAGCTTTATCTCTCTTACAATAGGAGACTCACAAACTCTCTAAATATTTTTCTCGCAATACTTGTATATACTTATTTTGCTAATATAGAAGTTATTGTTTTCCTGATTTACAATAGCCTATTTATAGCTGAAGGTTTTAGGCTCGGACGAATCAGAATTAGCCGTGTATTTAGACACGTGGACGAATCAGAACTCGGACAAACCAGATCAGCCGTGTAGCTACATACTTGGACGAACCAGAATCGGCCGTGTAGCTATATACGTGGACGAACCAGAATTAGCCGTGTAGCTATATACTTGGACGAATCATAACCAGCCACTTAGCTACTAAGTGGCAAATAGAAATATTACAACACAAAGGCATCTGTAACACCGATATCGGGCACGAGCTTCGATCCATGTAATAATCTTAATTTTTTTCCTTATGTTTCCCATTATGTATTTGATTCATTTATTATTGTGTTAAATTTTCTTAAATTATTTTGTGGGTTGTATGTAACGTTTTCTTTGATATGGTCTATTTGAAGCATATTGGCTGTGTGTACATTCCGGCATACAATTGATCATGGAGATATTCCAAGTATACGAACGTAGAAAACCCTAATGGAGAATTAGTAATAAAGCTGATGTAATAAATTCTCCTCCTTTTTTTATTCAAATGATCTTTTGAGATATACTACATTTTGTGTTCTTATAAATTATAATATGTTCATATTTAATATTACACACACACAACCAATAATAAATAAATAATTTTTACTCTCAAAACGGTCGCATTCGATCGAAAATATTCCTTTTTCGTTGAAAACTGCTACGCATTTCCCACCCGAAAACTATAATAATCGATCACAGTTTTTTTAGCGACAAAACAATCCACCAATATTTCCGACATACACAACTTCGTATTCTTTTCGAGCGAACAAGTTCAAATGATTGCATGAGCCCTAGTGAAGACAAAAACGCCGCCGCCACCAACCGCTCGGCCCAAAAGCATGTTGTTGTCCATGTACGACAGGTAATAAAGTCCCCCCACAGATCGTCTATTCGAAAAAAAAATATCTCGTTAAAAAATACGAAAAAAACTAATCTCGAATCGAGCAATTGTCGCGTATGTACTACCTTTGCGGATTGCTGACGGGAAACTGAGCCTTGAATGATTTGAGGAACTGTAAAATCTACAAAACATAAGGCGGAAATTCACAGTTAGTTATTTATTACACGCAATTTTACGCCGGAGAGATCGAACTTTCGTACACGGTTTTTTTTACCTGCATGCTCAAAAACTGTCGGGGAAGTATCGCCGGGGCAATTAGAGACTGCACTTCTTCGCTTATGTTTATGTTCTGTATAGCTATCTACGGAAAATTTAAGATAGAAAAACAGACGAATCATCACTTGTAAAGAAACCCTATTTACTTGAAATTTTCGAAACTTTTTCTTGTTTTTTCAGTCGCTAAAGTTTTCGCTTTATTTTAAGAGATGGCATACGAACCTCTTCGAATTCGAGGTAGATGTTACGCCTGGAAAGCACCGAAAACTTTGCAGTGACGACTAGGGTTGCACCTTCTTCCTCCTACAAGAAAATCAATTATTAAGTACAAATTCTCCAACTATGTCACAAGATCATGGTAGCATATATAACAAGGCTTAATTATTTTTTCAGTCTTGTATATTACGGGGTAGCGTCACAATTACACCTAGATTAAGGGTTGCAGTTTTAGAAAATTAACGCTGAAAACCTAATTTCGCTCGAATTAATACACGCAAGGGACGTAGGTTTTTCCGAATTTCCGATGCCACATAGGACTATTCCCCCAAAATTAATTGAATGCCCAAATCACGCGTGTTAATTTCATGCTAAATTAGGTTTTTTTAGCTGTTAGTTGGTCTCAAATTCTTCAGTTTTGAAACTTCCATTCCAGTCCTGAAAATGCGACTATTTAATTTAGGCGTCCTTATAACGCTACCCCAAAATATACACGACCGAAATGATAATTAAGCACGCAAACTGATCAATTAAATATCTCATTTCAAACCGAATGAATTTACCTCCAATAGCCTGGGCACGCTCCATCGAACAACATTTCGGACGATGCCCTTGTCAGACTGATCGCGGCATTCGAACTTCTGAAAGATCTGATCGACCTGCCCAAAACAAACACAGTGATGAAGAAACAAATATATCAATGACGAAATCGTCGAAGCTCAAGAGATCTTTCAGTCGTAGAACCTCGAAAAAAGGCAGATTTGCTGCTGACTGAAAGAGGATGAGCACGTCGGGGGCCGACGTGTATTGCAATCGCCACGTCCCATCCAATAGGCTTAGGTCGATGTCCTTGCCTGCATCGTAGCTTTCGACGTTGACCTAAATAGTGAACATTGCGCACCATTTAGGACAAAAACACCTTCTTGATTGCTAACAATGTTGCAATGAACAAAAAAAAAAAGAAGAGATCTTTTACATTAAGATCTCAGTCTTAGGGACACCACAAGCCCACTTAAAAGTTCTCTAAATTCAGCATAAACACCCCAAAAAGATTCATTCTTTTCTACCTCACGTTCTTGAATTGCCATTATCAGCACATCGAAGTCAAAATATGACCATTGAACGGACTATAATAGTGTAATGTTAAGGATTATATATGAAGGGAAGAAATCGTGTACCGTATAGGACTGTAACAACAGCTTGGTTACTATACTACGTTGTACTTTAAACAGAAACAGAACAAAAGAAGAAATCTTTTTACCTTGTCTTAGGGACACTTAAAAAGTTCTCTAAATCAGCATAAACACCCAAAAAGATTCATTCTTTTCTACCTCTCGTTCTTGAATTGCCATCATCAACACATAAAATCAAATATGACCGTTTCACAATAATAATATAATGTTAATGATTATATACTATGGGCAGAGAAATAGGTTACCAAGGCTTCTTCAATGGCAGAGCGCTGCTGAGGGGTAGCGATAAGGCCGCGTTTGGTGTCGGCGACGGCGCTAAGCAGCTCGAATTTCGTGTTCTCCACTTCGATTGAGAGGGATTCCTTAGACTATTTGAGGGTAGACAGACACAGTGAGTAGAGAGCAGTGAAAAAAGACAACCGTTGAGATTCTTGAAATGATTACCTTAGCAGAAGCTGTGGAAGCAGAGGAGGCAAGAATCTGAAACTGGGGTTGTTTTCTGTTTGGGAGCTGCGTTTTTGTCCGCCGAGGAAAAGTTGCCGTGGCTGAGAGTGATGACGTGGCCAACGCTGTGTCCATATGGTGGGCAAGAAAGAGAGAAGGCAGCTTTGGGCAAACGTACGGTTGGTTGTTTTCTAATGCATATCTTCCATCTTTTGTCTTTTTTTGGATGGTGAGTACTCATATTCTGCAACATTATCCTAATTTTGCACGCCCTCATGGTCTAATCTTGTCAAAGATGAATGAGGCCCACTTATTATGGGAGAGAGGTAACAATTTATTTTCCATATAACATAGTTCTCTTAGTATTCGAATACTTACTACGTCTATGCTATTTCGATAGGTACACTTGTCTGTTGAGCGTAAGATAGTTTATTAGTGTTCGGTTTATTTTATTACTCGATCCGCTCGATCAATAGCATGAAGATGGACTAATGGTTGGACCGATCCGTATACTTTGCAAGCTATTCCGCTGACTCTCGGAGTCTACTTGGTCTCACGGTCAGGGTTCTCTAAAAAATTTCAACGTTCGACGTAATTTCAATTTGAAGCGAATCTGAATCTCATTGTTGAATACTTACTAGTTATCACTTATCAGTTGGGAGTAAATATGAACGGACAATGTCGTCCCATGGGGTTCACCTAATGCTTGAGGAGAGTTGTTAAATTCCCTTGATTACGGGTTCGAATCCGTGACCGCCGAGGTTTGCATTGTTTGATCGGCGTAGTATGGTTAGGCTCACTTGAATTTAGTCGGAACAGGGAAATTACGACCCAGTACACCATGAATTGAAGTTGCAAAGTCATCCATAACTGTTTAGTCAAAACAAGAATTCATTTTGATCAACCCATCTAGTTTCCTTTGTGTATTGTGAGCATATCTCATTTCAAGATTGATCGACTGAACGGGGATCCTATATCTTTTTTTTGTTTTCTTAAATCTCTTTAATTATTATAAGCCTATATGTTACCCTTAGACAAATTATCTTTGTTTTCAGTAAGTGTAATAATATGACATTTACTCCATAAACTAAAAAAGAGTCATTACAACATCAAGCAAGCATGATCCAAACCCTAACCAACCAAACCAACCAACTCAGGCAAAAAGATCAATCTTGATTGGTCGAGGAAGCCGCATTCCTACTGCTCGAACGGCTCCACCGATCCGAACAATACCCAGACGACGACCCTCCCCCGACGTTGCTCCCGCACTTGGCGACCGTCCTCACGCTCTCTATCAGCTCCTCAGTCTTCCCTCCCTCCGACAGTATCTCCATCAACTGCTCTTTGCTGATCACGAGCTTCACCTTCCAAAACCCCGACTCGCTACTACTACTACTGCAAAAATCATCTCCGTCAACAGCGATTTTCCTCCCATCGGCCGCCGCCGCCGGCGATAAAATCTTCCTCCTCTTCTTCCCTCGCCGGCCGTCGAACGACATCCTGTAAGGAGTGCCGCCGCCCGACAGCTGCTGAGGTGGCGGCGCGCTATTGGACCTGACGTGGCCGAAGTGGGCCCCGCGAGGGAGGAGGTGGAGGAGGTGGTAGGACTCGCCGGGGAGGAGGAGCTCCGCGTGGGGGACGGGATTTAGGAATAGGTCGTCGCTTTTGAATATTCCGTGGCCGGGAAATTCGTCGGTGATCGACTCCACGGCGATGGGCGCGTCGAACTCCATTATGCCTCCGTTTGAAGTCGTCACTCTCACGGGCGAGGTTTTATTGTTTGGATCGTCTCCCATGCCTGAGATGAGGCAATTTCCCATTTTTTGTGATGATTGTGGTTTTTTTTTTTTTGTTGATTAAATTCTATATATGGGTGGGCTATTTGCATAAAGCAAAAGAGAACGGAGGGAAATGTCACTAAATGGTATGTTGTGTTGTATATTATTTAAGTAAAGTAAAGGGAGAAAAAGGGAGGAAAGTTTTGCTAAATTGCATTATAATATATTGTGTGAGTTGCTTTAGTGTATGCACTTTTGCTTGGTCCGACCAGCATGCTTAAAGTATGCAATTTTGTGCGTGGCCACCACAGAAATGATAAAGACGTTGCATTCTTATATTTTAGGGTGAGAATCCTTATAGTAATGTAATAAATAATAATGTCTAGTAATAATTAGTCATAAAGATAGTAGTCATTTATTCATGTACTGTATAAGAATACACCCTCACCATCATTGTAGATCTCACATTCCCACTAAGATTAATTTTAGTATTAATCTAATCCGAACCTTAACCTTAGCGGAATTTAAGCCATACTAATAGTGCTTTTTTTTTATATATATAAAAAATGGCGCTTATTGAATTGTGTATATTGTACCAAATCCATACAAATAGTCATAATCAGATCGATTTCGTAACATGTGATTAATTGTCAATCTCTCTTTCTAAAGCAAAATAGAGATGTGAATCGGTTCAGGGGGATAATTGACCCGGTCAAAGGTGGTGCCTAAGGTAAGGAAGCTTTCGCTTCTTTGAAGCTTGGCCACATATATATAATAGGTTAGGGCGTTTCTATATCAGGCCCCCTCATAAGTTTCCTTTTGGATCAGGCCCTCTTCAGATTATATATAGTTTTAAGGACCAAGTGTAAATAATATTCAAAGTAAAGGACATAAACAATGATTTGACGAAAATGCCCCTTGTATGTGTTATATAAAGAGGTATGAATTGCTATAATTATGTTACTAGATGTTATTCAAATGGTATCAATCAAAAAAACTATTACAACGATCGATTTGCCCTAATTCTCGAGTATACTGGGCAGAAAATCAATTTTGATGTGTAATCGACGATATCAATGGTATTTATGTCGTCATATCTAAGATCGTTGGGGAATAATTTGTAGAAATTCATTTACGCAAATAAGATAAATCGAGCATGTTATTGGTCGAAATTAAACTTAATATGCATAAATTCGAGAGACCCATAGCTTGAAAATTACGTCGTGCCTCAGTATTGAGTCAATCGTTCGTCCACGAAGATGAACGAACTGAAAGTGAAATCGCAAGAGAAAAATAGTTTAAATGTTCGTTATGTGGTATCAGAAAGGCTTAAGTGGTACAGTTACCGGACGTTTAGGTAAAATAATGGCATAAAGTGGTATAGTTACGATAAGAAGCGTTACTCGAACTGGTACGAGATATTATTCTAATTTGGTATTAATTTCATATGATGTGATATACAAGAGCCGTTACGTGGTATAGTAACGATAAGAATCGTTACTCGAACTGGTACGAGATTACTTTTTCTCATTTGGTATTATTTCTTTAATATGTGGTACAGGAGAAGCGTTAAGTGGTATAAAAGAGGCTTAAAGTGGTATTAGAAAGCGAAATCGCCAGAAAAAATAGTTTAAATGAGTGTTCATTATGTGATATCAGAAAGGCGTAAGAGGTATAATTTCCATAATGTTCGGTACAATAGTGGCATAAAGTGGTATAGTTTCGTTACGAAGCGTAATCGAACTGGTACGAGATATTATTCTAATTTGGTATTGATTTTATATAATGCGGTACTAGGACAGCGTAAAGTGGTATAACTACCATAAGAAGTGGTTTCAATATGTTGTGCAAATGGTATCAATGGAAAAAACTATTTCAACGAACGATTTGTCGTAAATTTTTAGCATACTGGGCACAAAATCAATTTGATGTGTACTCGACAATCTCAATGATATTTATGCCGTCAGATTTAAGATCTGTGACTGTGAGGAATAATTTTTAGAAATTAAATCGAGAATAAGATAAATTGAGCATGTTTTTGGTCGAAATTGAAGCTAATATGCATAAATTCGAGAGACCCATAGCTTGGAAATTACGTCGCGCCTTAGTGGTCCCTCAATCGTTCGTCCATCAAGATTAACGAAATGAAAGTGAAATCGCCAGTAGTTTAGATGAGTGTTCGTTATGTGGTATCAGAAAGGCGTAAGTGGTATAGTTTCCATAAGGTTCGGTACAGTAGTGGCGTAAAGTGGTATAGTTACGATAAGAAGCGTTACTCAAACTGGTACGAGATATTATTCTAATTTGGTATTAATTTTATACAGTGAGGTACTAAAACAAAGTAAAATGGTATAATAGAAGCGTAAAGTGGTATAGCAACGATAAGAAACGTTACTCACTCGAACTGGTACGATATATTACTTATTCTCATTTTGGTAATAATTTTATAAGATGTAGTACAAAAATAGCGTCAAGTGGTATAATAGACGCGTAAAGTGGTATAGCGACGATAACTATTACTTATTCTCATTTGGTATTAGTTTTACAAGATATGGTACTAAAACAGAGTAAAGTGGTATAATAGAGGCGTAAACTGGTATAGCAAGTCACGCTGTTTTGGGCGGGAAAGCCGAATCTCAGTATTATTTTGCGCGGGAACTTTTATGTAGTATATATTCATGTAATAATGTGGTACCAGAAATGTAAGATGTGTTACATATTACTGTTTACGAGAATATATGTCATTTGGAAGGTTGTGGAATATTCTTCATTTCGGCAGGTTGTGGTACCCGTTGGGGAGGAAATGGTACAATTGGGGAGTATCTGGTACCATTTGGGGAGGAACTAGTACCATTTGGGGAGTAGTTGGTACGATTTGGAGAGGTAGTGGTACCATTTGAGGAGGTAGTGGTACTGTTTAACCAAGTCACGCTGTTTTGGGCGGGAAAGCTGAATCTGTGTATTATTTTGGGCGGGAACTTTTATGTAGTATATATTACTGTAATAATGTGGTACCAGAAACACTTTATGTGTTACAGATTGCGGTTTACGCGCTAGGGTTTCCAGTTTTTTGGTTTAGAGTATCGGATCTTAGGGTAAACTGTTTCGGGGTTACGATTAAAGGTTTATTGTCGTAAGATTTGTTCTATGATTGACGTATAATGTTGTTTAGGATACATTTGTTGTAATTCATAATGATAAATATCAATGTGATGTAAATATAGTTGTTTACGATTTGCATTGGTATACATTTCACATGATCAAAACATCATTACTTGACTATTTATATCATATTTGCATAAAACGTAACAAAATCAAGGAACTTCGTGGATTATACCTCAAATCATATATTTCCATGATTTTTATTCCTCCACAACCGAAAAAAACAACTTTTATTTACGAAATTATTCGATCCATTAATATGGTACTAGATAACATATTATCTAGTATCAGTACGACTTAATGTGGTATCGTTTCGTAATGTATTGTTACCAGGATAGTATAAACGGTACGACATTACTCTGAAGTGGTATGTTTTACATGTGTTTTGGTATGGTACAAATATTGATCCATATTCATTGATGGATCATGAAGCTTCTGGAATGTTCTTTATTTTCTGTTATGAATGGCGTATAAGTTGGTACGACATTACTCTGAAGTGGTATGTTTTACATGTGTTTTGGTATGATACAAATATTGATCCATATTCATTGACGGATCATGAAGCTTCTGGAATGTTCTTTATTTTCTGTTTTGAATGGCGTATAAATTGGTACGACATTACTCTGAAGTGGTATGTTTTACATGTGTTTTGGTATGGTACAAATATTGATCCATATATTGATGGATCATGAAGCTTCTGGAATGTTCTTTATTTTCTTTTGGCGTATAAATTGGTACGACATTACTCTGAAGTGGTATGTTTTACATGTGTTTTGGTATGATACAAATATTGATCCATATTCATTGACGGATCATGAAGCTTCTGGAATGTTCTTTATTTTCTGTTATGAATGGTGTATAAATTGGTACGACATTACTCTGCAGTGGTATGTTTTACATGTGTTTTGGTATGGTACAAATATTGATCCATATTCATTGATGGATCATGAAGCTTCTGGAATGTTCTTTATTTTTTGTTATGAATGGAGTATAAATTGGTACCAGATTACGCTGAAGTGGTATAATTTACATGTGTTTTGGTATGGTATAAATATTGATCCATATTCATTGACGGATCATGAAGCTTCTGGAATGTTCTTTGTTTTCTGTTATGAATGGCGTATAAATTGGTACGAGTGTAGTATAAAGTGGTATAACTTACATGAGTTTTGGTATGGTATAAATATGACGAAACATGTTTGACGGAGCATGAAGCTTCTGGAATGATCTATATTTTTGTATGAATGGAGTATGAAGTGGTACAAAACAATGCTGAAGTGGTATAACTTACATGAGGTTTGGTATGGTATAAATATGACGAAACATGTTCTTATTTTTTGTTACGAATTGAGTATAAATCGGTACCAAAATATTATTAAAAGTGGTATAATTTACATGTAATGTGGTATTGTATAAAGATGGATACGTTAATAGGCCCATAAAGCTTCTGAAATGTTCCTATTTCTGTTATGAGTTGAGTATAAATTGGTACCAGACTATACTTAAGTGGTATAATTTACATGTGATGTGGTATTTTATAAATAGGGAGACGGTAATAGGCCCATGGAGCTTCTGGAATGTTCTTATTTTTTGTTACGAGTGGAGTATAAATTTATACTTAAGTGGTATAATTTACATGTGATGTGGTATTGTATAAAGATGGAGACGATAATAAGCCCATGAAGCTTTTGGAATGTTCCTATTTTCTGTTACGAGTGGAGTATAAATTGGTACCAGACTATACTTAATTGGTATAATTTATATGTAATGTGGTATTTTATAAAGATGGAGACGGTAATAGGCCCATGGAGCTTTTGGAATGTTCTTATTTTTTGTTACGAATGGAGTATAAATTGGTACCAAACTGTACTTAAGTGGTATAATTTACATGTGATGTGGTATTGTATAAAATGGAAACGGACGTCGGCCGGGTCGACCGTGGCGCACTGTGAATTTCATGGCGTTTTTTCGAGATGGGATTTAATGGAAAGAAATAGAATATATATATGGCCGTATAATTATTCGAATATCGATATACCTCTACGTTGAAGTCTCCCATATGGAAACCCGTATATCCTTCTTGTACGGTGTCCACGAGCCCGCCCGTCGAAGCGCATATTGGCACCTGATGCAAGAAATTTTATATAAAATTATAAATAATATTACCGTCCCTTCAAGCTTAAGCTTTTGGGTGAAGAAGTCATTTAATGTGGTATCAGAACTCAAGTTAAGATGGTCACGAGCACAAACGTCAGAGAGCGTTAGGAATATAACATATAAAATTAAAATATAATTCAACTGTCAGTTCAATGAATTCTATGATGTTAAGATCCCATGTAGTTAGAAAAATACGACGTTTCTTACCGTTCCGTATCTCATGGCGTGCAGTTGGATCAAACCGCACGGCTCGAACCGGCTAGGGACGAGCATGAAATCGGCCCCGGCAGTGATCATGTGGGCCAACGGCACGTTGAACTTTGCCACTCCTCGGGCCTTGTCTGGGTACATCACCTCGAGCTGCTCTATCTGTTGCTCGAACGCTTTCTTGCCAGTACCCTTTTTAACACGCAAAATTCATTAAAAACGAAACGTAACGAAAGTTGCAAGAAGCTTCGAGTATGCTTACGAGGATGATTATCTGAACGTCCATCGTCTCGATGAACTTAGGGATCGCCGATACGAGTATGTCCGAACCCTTCTGCTCTTCGAGCCGGCCTATGAATCCTATGACGGGAACGTTTCGGTCCACGGGCAAGCCCACCGCCGCTTGGAGAGCTTCTTTCAACAAAGGCTTGGCTTCAGTAACCTAGAAAAAAGGACGGGGTACACAGCACAAAAATACAGTCAATTTTACACAAAAATACAGTTGCTGCAATGCTTTACCGCAGACAAAAATACACTCAATTTCATACATAAAAGAAAATTGCTGCAGACAAAGATACAGCCAATTTTACACAAAATAAAGTCGATTCAGTGCTTTACTGCAACCCATTAACTCTATTTTCTGCACGAAAAAGAACGTTTGTATCTTACACAACATAAGTTAAATTTATATTATAAGATCTTACCGTGGAGATATCGTAGTTGCAATCAATGTACTTATCGGTGGCGGGATTCCACTCCTGCGTGTCCATGCCGTTTATAATGCCAGTAATAGAAACGACTCTTAGGTAGTTATCGAGCTCGACTCCTTTAGCCTCGGAAGAGACGAGTTCCTTAGCGTAGTGAGGGCTTACGGTGACGACCCTCGACGATTCCAAAATCGCCGCTTTCATCCAATTGATTTTCCTTCCCTTGACTGGCTTGACATAACTTCAAAAAACAAAAAAAAAAAAAAAGATAAAGCCTTGTAATAAGAGAAAGAGGTTCTCCAAATTAGGTAATAATTTTATGTTTGTTTTTCCGTACCCGTCCATGAAATCGAAAGAGCTTTTGAACTGGTCGGGAAGGTTCAGAAGGGGAAAATCGGCGAACGCAAACCTTCCCTGGTACGCAATGTTGTGGATGCAGAAGACAACCTAGTACGAAACAAAACAAAAAAAAAAAGATCAGATTTTTTTTTCCTTACTCAAGAATCGTTTCTCTAACGATCTTAAAAACCTTGGCATTCGTATAGATTCCTTTGGATTGGTACTCGGACTTCAGATAGCACGGCAACAAAGCTGTGTGCCAATCGTTAGCTACGAAAACGACGTCCTCGCCTATACGAAAAAATACATCAAGAATCAAGCCAAGGCCTCAATTATTACATTAGCGAACAATTCGTATATATTATTACCGTATGGCCCAGAAAAATGTTTGCTTGAGCAGAGATTTAAGGCCCGTGGAGCCTCCAAAGCAGCCTAAAAAGAAAAGAAAAAACGAAAACTTACTGAAGATGCTTAGCAGAAATAATAGCTTATGGAGAAGATGTTGAAAGATACTTACAAGGCACAGCAAACTGAACCTTAGCTGATTGTCTTCGTAATCAGTTCCCGCCTTAGGCCCATATATCTTCGACTTAGTCTTTCCCCATACCTATAGAAAGGCATACAGTGAATCGATCGTATGAATAACCGTAAAGTAAAGATCGAGCGATTATTACAGCGGTTTTTTACCTTCTCGAGGAACATAGGATGATCGACAAACACACGGTCCACTCCACGCTTGTAGCAGTGGAAGAATCTCACCGTTTCGATACTGTCTCCGATACGTATCTGTTCGAAAAAATATCAAGAAATCGCACGAAAAGAGACAGCAAAAATACACACAGAAACACACACCTGAACAAGAACAGAGGTGTCCCAGGCATCCTTGTACTGATCATATCTTGGAGAAACAGTCATTACTCTGTGGCCCCTCGCCTAGACAAGAAAATGTAAAGTAAGCTCCTTCAATCGATTAGGGTTTTCAGTTTAAGAGCCGTACCGCTAGCGCCGGCGGCAGCCCACCGACGACGTCGCCGAGGCCGCCGGTTTTGCTCCACGGGCCGCACTCCGCCGAGACGAAGACGCAGGACATGCCCTGTTCGCAGACGATCTTTAAAGGGGCAGTCTTGCTTGAGTTTGCTTTCGATAGTTTAGCGGCTGATTTCCTAGTTTTGGACTGGAGTTTGTCGACGGCGTTCAAGGGCCTCAGCCCATTGTGCGCCGCCGTCCTCAGGCTGACGTGGGCTAAGCTTTTGACGGCGGGAGACGACGGCGATTGTGCTCCTCCTCCGTTTGTGTGAGAGACAAAGTGCGACGACGCCGTTAAGGTTGCCATGGGTTTTGACGACTCTGCTTCTGAAACGAAGAGCTAATCAAAACAGAGCAAAAGATTGAATTTTGAAAGCAAACCATGACAGAAATTATTCGATTCGCGAAATAAACAGAGATGAGGAAAAACAGGGGAAAAAGAGAGCTTACTTAGACAACGCAGAGGAGATTTGGTGCGATGCTTCACTGAAATGCTAAACCTCGAATTTGTAGTAATGGTGGCGCTTGCATGATTGACCTGCCACGTGTCGCAATTTCATTCGCCAAGGGCCACGAATTGGTATAAAATTAAGAATATGCGAGAAAAAAACCTGAGGTTGGTAATAGAAGATTTTTTCCAGCACTCACGTGATTTAAAAAGGGTAATTTAATTCACGGTTCGCGTTTTAATTGGGCCCAGAATGATATTTGCCACTATAATATAAATATAAAATAGAATACAACTAGCATTTTGAATATACCGATCAGCTTAAGTCATATTGTATAAACCGAAGGACACTTGCAGAAAAAAAAATGGGCTCTACTCTATGGTACTTTTGTCTTGAGATGGTTTTTTTTTATGATTAAATAGTAGATGCAATATCATAGGATATTCAAGGTAATATCTGATATGAATCTCTCCATTAACTCTTATATTAACATTACCATTTAATCCTCTAATATCATCTTCTCTTCTCTTTAAACAAAATTATACTAGAGTGTGTTTGGATTAGCGTATTTGAACGAAATCGCTTGATTTTTAAATTATAAATTTGAAAATCGTAATTTCAAATCCAAATTCACTGTTTCGCAAACATTAGGATTTCGAAATTCGAATTTCAAAACAGAGGTCGACTCGAGCTCGTGAAGCTCGTCGAACTCGATTTCTAACTTTTTCTAAAATAATTTTAAAAAAATACAAAATAAAATAAAATAAAAATCATGAATAATATATAAAACAAGCTCCAGCTTGCGAGCTTTCGAGTGTCCACGAGTGAGCTCGAGCTCGAGCCGGCTCATTTGCGAACCCGTGATGAGCTCAACCTCGACAAGAGCTCGTTGAGCTCGAGTCGGCTCATTCGCGAATCCATGACGAGCTCGAGTCGGCTCATCAAGCTTGCGAATCGACTCGACTCATCGTCCACCCCCTAATTATTATTATTATTATATTTTTTATTATTATTTAATATTATTATTGTTATAATTATTATTAATTATCAAAAACTTAATACGTGCTCAGATTTAGATTTCGAAAACGGACAATTTGACATAGAATTTCAAATCCGACGAATTATAAGAGTTTAGATTCCCCTCGTATTTGGGCGAAATCCAAATCAGTGCGATTGCCAAACAGAAGATTTGGGCGAAA
Organism: Craterostigma plantagineum; assembly: GCA_027422505.1. Classification (NCBI taxonomy): domain Eukaryota; kingdom Viridiplantae; phylum Streptophyta; class Magnoliopsida; order Lamiales; family Linderniaceae; genus Craterostigma; species Craterostigma plantagineum. The sequence goes on along the minus strand of JAPQWV010000003.1, from coordinate 22,879,526 downwards.
TCCGAATTTCAAATCGAAATCTGGAATCCAAACCAGCACTAAAGATTTGATTAAATAACATTCTGACTGATTTGTGCTGGCTAGTGCTTTTTTCTTTCCTGAAATTGGGGGAGGATCATACAAGCGAAAAAAGGGATATGATAATAAATATAAAGTAGTCTACTATTTCCGTTTACAAGATACTTAGAAATAGGTCATAGTAGTTCCCATTAGTTTTGATAATGGAGGCGTCAAACTGTCATTTGATAATGCCACTTGATTAAACATCCACTCGAAAATGAAGCTACAAACAAAACAACGACTTGTGGTGTGCATTATTGCTTTTCTTCGGGCCAAGTAGATATGCACGCGTTTTAAATAATTTTCAAAGTTGTCATTCCAATTTTTTAAAGAAAATAATAAAACAAGTTCACACACATGTAATAATATTCGTGAATTACGAGTGGTATGATATTTATCGAGAAATTAATACATGAAATATGGTGTGATGGGAACTTGCTAAGAAGTGTCATCATCCTAGGAGCTTTATTTACGAAATAATAAAAAAAACTCTATGATTATAAAGATTCGGGTATCTATAGAAAAATACCCAATTGGAAATTTTTTTTACACATAACTACCCATGTCAGAAAAATTTATAGATAGGTACCCGATTTAATTTTACCAGTTTCTTTAGTCATATCGTACCTTCATGTGTGTATATTGCGTACTATAACACGTTTATATAGGGTACCTAAATATAGGATACGTCGTACCTACGGGCATGCCTGTGTGTTACATAGGACGTACCTAAATATAACATACGTCGTACCATTTTCTGTTATATAGGGTACCCAAATGTGTTGAGATAGGGTACCCAAATGTGTTGTTTGGTGTACTTTCGGGGATCGGGTACCTATGTGCAAAAACTTTATTCTGTTAGGTACCTACATATAAAAAAATCCTGACTGGGTATTAAATTACAAGTTTTTTTTCAAATAGGTACTTATGTGTAAAAACCCAAGATTCATATTTATTTTACTAATATATTGTCTATCTATATCTATGGTGAAGTGTATCCGAAGCTCATATTCCATTGGCGCAGACAAGCACAAGTTCCTAAATAGTCATTCTTGGAAATGAATGAATGGAGTTTAGCCCAACCTTTCATGCAATCAAATAGTTCGTCGGTCTCCAATTGTATAATGTATTAAAGATCAAATATTTCTTTATTACTCGAACTTCGATATCCATATATTTAAATCGCAAAACGTCGTAGCCGAGCATAATAAAACACTTCCCCAGTTCCATGTCTATCCATAAATATATAAAATATTATATAAATCTTGGAAAACCAAAGTCAGAATTGGTCAACAAGACTCGTTATTACATTGGACTTCAAACTTTCAACGACGTCGTAAATGACGGCAGTCAATTTTAACTTCAAGTGGGACCCACGCAAGTTGTTTGTACCCTTTCCATAGTTGCAAAGCCATATGCAAATGCAAACGAACAATCATGTAAGAAAGAAGCAACGTGCAATGTTTCCTCGACATCGTTATCACCGTTCATTACATAATTAAAATTTCATCAAATGTCTTCATGACCTTCCTCTATATATATCCCCTCAAGTGCTTGTACTTTATTCACAAAACAATAAATACAAAACTTACAGAGAAAAAATAGCTCAGCCATGAATTATTCAATCTTCAGTTCGTTTGATGCTGCTTGCGCAGAGGTGCTGAAGAAATCGCTGTTCAAAGCAGCTTCTTCTTCATCTTCTTCTTCTTCGTCATCTGATAGAGCTAAGAAGATTACGACTGATAATACTGATAAGAATCATCATAAAAGTCAAAGGGATGGTCAAGTGAAGAAGAACAAGCCGAAGTCAACGGTGGGATTTGCGCCGGAGTTAGATGGGTTGAACTGCTTTGAGACTTTGATCTCGTATTCTTAGATCATCAAGAGGATAAAGGGTTTATCTCATATACTGTTAATAGATTAATAGATATGAATCATATAGAGCTGATTTCCAATTTATTCTTACATATTTTGATTGCTTGTATGTTTATTCAATGAAAGTTTTGCCTTGTATTCATATGAATGAAGATTTATTTACTCAGCACAAAAATGTCAAACAAGATGCAGTCACATCCTTACTTTCCAAGGCTATGCGAGGGCAAGAACGCCTTATATATCTGCCACTAGCAAACAAATTGAAAATAACAGTAGAGGAGATTAATTTATCATAAAAAATGATCTACAAATTGATATACGAATCAAAATGTTAATTCCTAGGAGGGTTGGTCAATTCAGATTCTTATTTTAATTGAATCGATCGGGTTAGGATATAGTTCGAATTCGGTAATTTGGGTTATTTGTCGATATTGATAATATGGATACTCAACCGGGTAATATATGATACTGTAGTTTACTATCCAATAGAATTATTTAGGTCAAAAAATTGATAATTACATCATCTATATGATACTGTAGTTTACTATCCAATAGAACGCTCTAGTGATATGAACAATACTCCTTTGACATAACCCCCGCACTTGGTGACCGTCCTCACGCTCTCGATCAACTCAAATGTTTCCTCCTTTCGGACTAGTATTATACGCTAATTCTTTGAAACTTGTTTGAAGGTAACTGCATGTTACAGTTGAAGACGAAAAGATTACTGCTTAATTCCTTATGTAAAATCGAGTTGACATTCGAAATTGGAATGGAATTGATTTCATGGATCTTGACAGTTGACATGATGGTTATGAGTATGATGCAACATTGAGGCTAATGTTGCTTTCCTACCCAAACACATTGCTTTACAATCGAATTTTTAGCGACTCATTTTTGTCCTGAATTTGAAGAACACGGTTTCATTTTGTCGGTCCATTCTACTTCGCAATATGAAGATGCTTTAGTATTGCTCGAAAACAAACGAGGATGGCTTGTTATTATGTTATCGCGATGAATAAGCTCACCGACGAGCACATGGTGGTGGACGGCTCGGTTGTGAAGTTCTGGCGTCTACCATTTCGCAAGATCCAGTACGACGATACCTCAAAGCGCAATGATTATAAACTAATCCATGATGTCATTTGGGAGGTGATTTTGCGTGGTTTTACTCCTATCTCTGCTGACATACACAGGCTCACATAAAAGACTATAAAAAATGGTATACCATCTTTTCCTGCAAAATGCTTTTATTTTTATGTTTTTGGTGTTACGTGTAAACACTTTTATATCTGATTGTTCTTTCTATTAGATACAGCGTGCCTTCGAAGAGGAATGAGTGGACAATATTATGCCACTTTGTTGTGCTATCATATGCAGAAAGACTCGCTCGCATCAGAGGATATAAAGAGATCAAGGCAAGAATGGTACACAACTTGTCCACCCACTACGACCGTTATTGCTACATTTGATTCAGCCGCTGCGAACTGGACGAGGCGTAAAGTCTACGGTCCGGTCCGAGGCGTAAAGACAATATCTTGGATATTGAACAATACAAGATTCATCACAACTCGCACGTTGGTCGTCAACATATTTTGTAAAGGACGATATGTTCATGATCTCTTCCCGGGTCCCATCTACGGTGAAGTGAAGTTGATTTCACCTAATATTTGTTTTCCTAATCGTTCTTCCCTATTTGAAATGGTAAAGGAAGGTCGGTTTGTTTGGTTAATCGATATTTTCCAATTTTGAGGAACTTATGTCGAAATCGTTCGCACAAAATGTGCGTAAAAAATATGAAAAGAAATATAGACAGTTGTTACACATTTGGCGTTATTGTCTTCACACTAGTTAATTGTTCTTCCGTGAGATTGAGAGTGAGAAGCATATTAGAGTTGATTTCATAATTTTTAACTTATTGTTATGACATTGTAATCGAATCTGACATTAATAGTCTGATGCTGCCGCAATATGGACATGTCTCCGAGATCTTTTTAACGACTTGGTTTCGAGGATGAGGCAGTATGTCGAGGACGATGCTTCTTTCTTACCCAAACACCACGCGTTGCAATCAAACTGTGAGCGACTTTTTCATGCAGAATCTTAAGAATAGGATTTCAATTTTGTCGCTCCACTATCTTCCTCAATATGAAGATGCTTTGGTGTTGCTCGGGAACAAAAGCGGTTGGCTTGGTCGGCTGGCACAAGGCTATTTTGTGCCAGTAATGAACACTCTAAAACAAGGCATTTCAGTTCAGAACTCCCGCAACTAAGAAGATTAATATGGAAGTGCAGCTTTCGTTGCTCATATGCTGGCCATCTACGCCGATGGAGGCGGATTACTTCAATCGGTTTCGAAAAGTAATCAGATTGCGATCAACCAAAGCCTAATCAACATGTGTAAAAATTATCTACTCATCTAGCTGAAAAAAGATGTGCAGTCCTTCTCAATGCCGAAAACGTTGGACCAATGATCCTCAAAACGTTTGGGAATGACTTAGCAGAGTTCCAAAGGAACTTGGCTCATAAAAACATGTTACAATATTTCTTCGATAGAGCTTGAACAACAAAGATGCATCCGTGGACTAAGAATCGCACTACGTAGCAGTAGTAGTTGGTAGTAGTAGTATTATTAGTAGTCTTAATGAACACCGGGTCTTGATGTGTTGCATGGCTGCTGCTTTTAAACAAGACAGTGATCATTTCTTTTGAGGAGTTGTTTAGTAGGTCGCTCTTTGTTTTTGTGTAATCAACAATGAACTCCACTCCTCTCAAGCGTGATTTCCTGGGAAATATTTGTGGCGTTGATAATATTATGTTTTGTTCGGCAGCCTCTTCTTCGAGCTAGAATGCTGGGAAAACATCTATAGCAAACATAGTCGCGGTTTGATTGATTCCTAATCCTACATCAATTTAATATTTTTCGTTTCTTTTTCTCCGCTATAGATCTTACATATTTGATGTCTGATGTCTTTACCATTGCCATATTGAGTTGATTCTGCCCGCGAAAGAAGATTCATTCAAGAAAGGGGTTTGCGTTTGTACGAAAATTTGCTTGCCAGATCGATTTATGATAACTTCATACAATTCACAAAATATATCTCTGTCTTTGGGAATACTGTAAAAATTTGAACCTAGACAAGAAGTTAGTGATGGAAGGAAGAAAGCTACCTTTACCACTTGATGATGATTTTTGAAGCTAATCCTGTAGTAAGAATAGAGGGGATTTGACTCAACTGTGGTGGTGAAGAAAGTTAGTATTTGCCATCTACTTTGATATCAAAACTACATGACTTGCTGGAAGAAATCTCCATGGCCAGTTTGGATAGACGTCGAATTTATACTTCCTCCGTCCAACTTATTTCCTCCCATCTTTCTATTCGGGTGTCCCACATAATTCTTCCGATTTCTGTTTTTGGTAAAAAATTATTCAAAATTAAACTAAATGAGCATTAAATGAGGAGAGAGAGAGAGAGGAAGTTTAAAATTTGAATTGTGTTTGAAATTATTAAATGAGGAGGCAGAGGAAGTTTGGTGGAATAACTAGTGAATTAATTAGATATTTCTTAATTTGCGTGCCCACTAATTTTTGGGAAGTAATATGTGGGACATGGGAAGTATAATTTTTACTCACACGCGTTCCATTTTCAGAATGCCGACCTCAGCACATGCCTCCACCTTACTACCACACTGTTTTTGGGGCTTGAGCTTCATTCAAATTTGGTTAAGAATTTTAAGGGCATTTCATCGTACGTTAGGGGGAGCCCACCGAATAAGAAAGTAGCTGTCTTAAAAACAATATGTTAGGAATCGAGGGGCCCAAGAGTATTTCTTTTGATGTTTACAATGTTTTTCGAGTGATAACAATCGAATTGTATCGAATTCAGAAAAACGCATACCAAAAACAGAAATTGCACGTGATTTTAGGCAGGGGCGGATCTAGCATATAACTTCAGGGTAGGCGGGTTAAAATAAACCAAAAGAGGAAATATTAATATAACACAGCATAAAAAAATTACATTACAAGTTGCTCTTTCGAGTCTTCATATTTTGAAATCTTTGGATGATTACAATATTATCCTTATTAAGAAATATTTTTTTTTCTATGTTAACAATGAGACTATCATTCATCCAACTATCACTCATTCGATTCCGCAACATATGTGATGCTTTGTTCTTTGGTATCCGAATCTAATCTTTTAAAATATCTTTGAATTGTGGTAGCGGATAGACCGATTATTGGGAGTTTTTGCTATTTTATTGATGTCTATGGTGATTAATTATATGCTTATATATAGCGGATAGTCGGATTATTAGGATCTATCTATATTAATAAACTGAATCTCGTACCAAATTCAAAAGGAAATCAATAATTTCCACTATTTAATCATACTCCTATTCATATTATTTAGAAGAAGTCCACGTGCATATTTTGTTCCCTATAACTATCCAACAGTGGGTCCCACACATAAATAATACATTTATTACTATGATTGATATAAGGACACTCAAACGTAGGGGTGAAAGATGAGCCGAGCCGGCTCATGAGCTCGACGAGCCGGCTCGGCAAAAGCTCGGCTCGAACTCGATATAAATGAGCTTGAGCTCATTTAAGTTGAGCTCGAGCTCGAGCTCGAGCTTGAGCCCGGATATAGTGGCTCGAAAGCTCGCGAGCTTTTCTTTTTTTTTTTAATTTTTTATATTTTATGTTAGTTTATATTTTAATATTAATTTATATTTTTTCTAATTTTCTAATTTTTTTATTATAATCTCGATTTTTAAATTTTTTTTATTAATTTATATTATTTTTATTAATTTATTAATATTTTTTTATTAAAGCTCGAGCTCGAGTTCGAGTTCGAGCTCATCTAGGTGTAAATGAGCTCGAGCTCGAGCCGTGAGCTGAAAAGCTCAACGAGCTCGAGCCTAGTAAATGAGCCGAGCTCGCCTACTCAAACGGACAAATCCACAAGTCCCCACTAATATATATTAAAAAAACATTTGAGGGGTAGGCACAATCTAATATATAATATATATAGTAAAATTATATAGATATATAGTAAAAAATAAAAATTTTCAGGGTAGGCAATGGCATATGGAGGCTCCGCCCCTGATTTTAGGTGGTTTGATTATGAAAAACTTACGTTGACGGGGCTTCAAGAACATGATTTTGTTATCGAATCTTGGGTGTTTACAGAAGAATGCTATGAGATCTCCTATTTTTGTGTTATCAACTTAAGAAGATAATAACTCTATATGAAGTTACGCGCGCTCAAACTACCCTACTTGAGCACTTGTACAATCGGAGTATTTATAAACCAGTCTTCAGCTATTCATCTCTTCAACATTTGAGCGCTAACGCTTAATAACCGCCATTTCAAGTGCCACTTGTAGAATTGGCAACAACAACGTTGCTTCAAGTCACTTACACTTTAGCCTAAGCGATTTGGTGGAAGAAAACCAAATTAGAAATCGAAGCGTCATTCGTAAAATCAATTGTTAATACGTCAAGAAAGTTTTAAATATATTTAGTGTCTTCAAAAGCTTGAATTATAAGACGCGGGACAAAGTCCAGTCAGAATTGATAGCGTAATTCATTTCTCGTGGTTGTGTGCTCATTTCTTCACAACACCCCCCAATGAAACAAGTCTTTTAACTCAATACCGAAATTTTCTCTAAAATAAAATATACAAGAAGCACCGACCGACTACTATTCTAGGATAGGAATGATTTGATTTCCTTTACTAGAGAAGTATGCTGTTTCCTAAGATAAACCCCATGGCCCTCCCAGCGCCCAACGGTGCGAAGATTGTCGTCTTTTCAGCGACGAACCCCGCCGATGGGATATTTGAATCTTTTCCAATCGGCGATTTCGAGCTGTTCGATCGTTCGAATCCCCAATCCCCGGAGAAGCTCCCTCCGATCGCCGGCGTCGAAGTAGACGATTGCTTGGATTTCGAACAGTACGGATTCATTCGGACAAGTTTGTCGTCAAACTATTTTCTAAAGGACCGTCCGTCCTCGACCTCTCCTCCCCGGAAAGAAACTGTATTAAGCTGGGTCCCATTATTCCCAACTTCTGTTTACCTGCTCCTCCTTCCTTCTTCGAAACGGTCGAGGAAGGTCGTTTCTGCTTCGTCTCGAGCAATGGGTTGTCGTAGTTTCGACGACGACGGCGCCCTTTCTCTTGTAGGATTTGTTACTCCCTTGGTTTACCTTAGGGATGTGGTTGCCTGGCGTTCCTCCCTTTAGCGTAGATTTTTCTCTGACGTCGAAGCTTAAGCATACGACGGTCGTTAAGAGGCACAAATTCTCCTTGGACTTTGGCGGAAAACGCGATTTGTACTACGCTCCTCATCTTTACTTTACGTTCTAAGTTGTTCCCTTTTGTTTGATGATGATGATAATGTAAGTGGTAGGTTAAACGTTGGTTGCTATAGCTCGTTGCGTAATCAACAATGGATGGAATGCATGTTATGTGTGGCTCGTTCTTATGTTAATTATTGCGTTACGCGCTGTTTCAGAAGATGAAACTGTTGCTGCTTTTGCATAAAACAAAAATCTTAAGGCTGTGATGTGAAGTGAACTAATAACAATTTGAATTAAGCTTCTTTTTTACATATGGCCGATTGTTACACATTACGCGTTATCGTCATTAATTGCTTGCTTAAGTCTCTTCCTTAAGATTGAGTTATTGTCATTACACCACACTAATTGCTTGCTTAAGTCTCTTCCTTAGGATTGAGTTATTGTCATTACACCACACTAATTGCTTGCTTAAGTCTCTTCCTTAAGATTGAGAGGCAGACGAGCATTAGAGATGGATTTTATAATTCTTTTCAATATATTTGATTCTGACGGTGGGTCAAACGACATGTCATAGTTAAGTTTATTATAACATTTTAATGAACTATTCCATCACAAGGCCAATTGAATTGAGATGAGAAATGAGTTAGATCTTGATCGTCTTCTTATCGTTCCACTGTACGAATATCTAACCTCTCAAACATTTTCTACTTCATGTTTCATAAAGGGAAAAGAAAAAAGAGAGAGGCGAGAGCGATAATATGATATGCATCGGCCTTGATCATACTAATAAACTAAATAACAATTTACAACCAAAACTAAAACAATATATTTTTTTAAGATTTTCGAACGTCGAAGCGAAGCATCGATTCGCCGCATTGCCGATGAACAGTTTCCATCCTGTCGACCGACTTGCAAATCCCGCTGCAGCTCCAGTCGAACGACGCCGCACACGCATTGCCCGCTTGCGCTTTCCACTCGCAATCTTGTTGTAAATTATTTATTTCAAAAAAAAAAAATAGATCGCAGTGTTCTTCGTAAAAGACCTAAGTTTACGAATTAAAATTTCGACTAATAATTATTACCAGGAGGCGTGCCACAGCACAGGCTTCTTTCGTCGATATGCTCGACGTCTAGGCCGATGAACCAAGATCCAAGAGATACGTCTTCGTTTGCATATCTGTGAAGTATGTGTCTGCAAAGAGATAGAATATTCGTAGTAATTCGCGACAAAAGAAAAATAATCTATTTTTCTTAGGGTGTACGACATTTTTAGTCACCAATATTTGAGGTCTGCACGATTTTTGTCCTCCACATTTCAAGATGTCATTTTTCAGCCTTTGCCCAGACCCTTTTTCATTTCCTAGGCCACGTTATCGAGCAGGGTCATATTCGGATGAACATGGAGAAAGTTTTCGTCCTCAAGGTTTACTGACTTTGGACAGTTTTTGTAATATTGAGAACTTAAAGTGGCATCTCTGAATACGAAAAAAAGGAAACATCCGTATCCCAAACATTGAGAACTAAACATGTTTCATTTTTCACTATCGCGTGGTATTTCTACTCAATCTATTTGGGGACTCGGAAATAATAAGAATCGTCGACGACTTCAGTTCTTACCTATTGACGGAGATGTAAGTAGCCAAGTCTTTAGAGATGGCGTAAACTTGACCGGTCGCGTGCCTGAAGTATTTATTGCCCTCTTCGCCGAACTTCCAATATTCGGGCTCGTGGTACTTGGTGCCTCTTATTTTTAGGACAAACAAATACGCAAAATGCAAAAATTATTTGGCAAACCGTTGAGATAGCGCTCAGGTCGAACTCTTTATCGAGAGCTCGTATTGACGTAAAATTCTTATTACAAGTTTTTGAACATGAGCTTACTTGCTTGCGAGGACGGGCCCAGACTTCATACAACCAATGTACACACGAGGTTTAGCTTGATGACGAGCCAGCAACGAACTCAAAACGCCTGCTCATAATCAAACAAATTTGTCGCAAAATTTAAGATTCGAACGATGGTTTTTTTGCGACTTTACGCTTTTTTTTTAATGTGAATAGCGCTGACCGATATTAATATGCACGTCGTCGTCAACTTTGACGTAAAAATCTGCGTCCCATTTAGCGGAAGCCGTGGAAAAATAAGCCTGAGTCTTTGCGGACAGCTCGTGGTACCCTTCGACATGGTCCTGCCATGCAATTGTAAAGAATAGTTTCGTTACGCTTATTACTTTCAAGCTTGTAATAACGAAAAGTTGCGTTATCGAAAAAATTAATAATCTTGGAAAAAAAATACCAATCTCAAGAAATCCTTGAACTGCGCTTCCTCAGCGTCGACGGCTCTGTCCAAAACACCGCCAGGCGTTGCGCTGAACGGCGAGATAGAAAAAAAATAAATAAATCGCATTGCGCACTTCTTTTACGCCAACTTAAGGCGACAAGGAGACCGATGCTCACCCGTGCCCTATGACGAATCTTACGATTATGCCCCTCTCATTTTCCAGCTTCTTCAAGGCGTCCCCTATTAAAAGACGGGGTAGTTTAGTCAAACAAAGACGTTTTAAACGCGAAATAAAATAAATATAAAAAGCGCACGACCTTGAGGCATCCATGTTTCCCTAATAGAATCCCTTCGTTTTCTGCTGCTGAAAGCGGTGATGATTCCCATTATGAAAAACGCTTTCGGGCGATAGCGTTCGTACTCGACGTCGTGCTCTGCCTTAGCTGCCTTCGCGGAGGCGAGTTTGATTTCGAGCGAAGAAATCGTTTCGTCTAATTTCCTGTAAGAAATACGGCGGAGTTATTACATAACTAAACGAAAAGATGACTCGCCGAGCTGAGGGAAAACTTACGCTATCATTTTTTCATGAGTTTTCGAGGCTCGAGGAAAAACCATGTTCCTCGAATCAGAAGCTTCCTGCCAAACGATAAGTATTAGTGCTTACATTACATCATCAGTTCGATAGGAAAAAAAAAACTCGTATATGCGATGTTCTTACTTACCCTTTGCCCGCATTTGATGTTAGAACGAATTTGCCTTGCGACCGATGAACTATCGTTTTCGTTGTGTAATACGGGCACGTCCCAGAACCTAAATCGAAGCATCGATTCAATTCATTTCGTATTGTCGTTCTGACAACCTAACAAATGAGCTTAGTCTTGACAAAAAACATGGGAGAACCATTTTTGAGCTCAATGAAAAAATTAAACTACAACAACATTGTCTCAGCTCAGATATTTGCTAGCAGATATCACAGTCATCTACTACACTACACTATTAGCCAACCTAAATGACGCAGAAATCAAGATCAATCATATGATTTTCTTAATTAAGATAACTTGTTTAATGAATTACAAACCCAACACTACTACAATCAAGAAATTACATGGGTTAAAAGATTTACGAGACAATCTCGGCACAAAATACCTGCTGACAAAAATAAGTCCAAAGCAGAAACTGGCAATGCACATCACAAAAACCCATCTTGAGGAGAAATCCATTGCATTATCGCCGGCAAGCTTGTGTTTTGGTGCTCTGTTTGCAGCCTTCGAAGCCATTTTTTTTCACCTGCCAAGAACAGACACAGAGAATAACGAAGAACAGATAAAGAACCCTTAAAAGCTACTTTTGGAAATAAAATTTAAATTCTAAGGGAAGACATGGCCCATTTCTTGGCTCAGCTTTCAAACGAAAGTTAAGCTACCAAAAGTAGATCTACTTGCAACGACAAGAAGGGAATGCGATCGTCGTTAATCATTCTACGCAAGTAATTTTATGGGTTCAATGAGTAACGTTATTATTATTGATTGAGAGAGAGAGAGAGAGAGAGAGAGTTAATTAGCTATGATGACAGAGAGAAAACGAGCCATGGTTAACGGACTAGGCTGCAGTTCATAATTCAAATATTTGTGGACTTTTAGCACAGCAAAGGACAAAAATGGATCAGCTTTCTGGGCGTGGTCTTGCGTTGCGTCTATTTTTTAATTTCTTTATTTTCCTTGTTTTCTTTTTAGATTTTCTTCAACAATTGAAGTTGCTTTAATAATTTAATGAATTTGATCATCATGGCTTCGACTAGTGATACATTGAGCAATGTCCAACACTCATTAGCTAGTGTTCATTGATTTATTTAAATATAACTTTCATCATTTTACCATCAACTTAAGTTATCTTAGCTTTTCAAAATTTTTCTTACCGAATATAGGTGTTTTCGTTGTCGTGCCTATTTAGCGACTGAACTAAATTAATATTTTCCTACATTAATATTAAACATGTATTTCCCTCTGTATAATTTTAAGCATCATTATAATTTATTAACCTCGCAAGACTTTTTTAACTGCCTTGAAGCTGATAAGTCAATGCCATGGACTTCATAGAAGCTTCTCTAAGTCAACTGAAAAAACAAAGAAGACCATCATCACCAAACTCACTCTATATCTGCGACGAACTGCTCTACGATTTACAGACATGGAATTGGCTGCGGTTGGATTCGGTACGGTTCCTACGATGATCTTCATCATCTCTTCAATCCTTATGTTATCCCAAAACACTCTCGGCTTCTATCTTCCCCGCGACGCCCCTCGAGACTTTCAAAAGGTCCCATCTTTTTTTTTTCTTTTTCCTTTACTATTCCACTGTTTATTTTCCGTTTGGTTAAATTGGAAGTTGTAGTGCTGTTCTTGATCTTCGTCGTGCTCAAATCATAGTTTGAAGACAGAGATTCTAGTTATGTGCTATTTAGCATGGATATTCATTGGATTATTTAAGGTTGATATACGCAGTTCTTTGAACAAGCGTGCCACATGTTTGACAATATGCGTGTAAGACAATGCCATAGTAACTTGGACAAAGTGAGAGAATTTATTGCGTACTTGACCAAACATCCTATCCAAGCATAACATGGGCCAAAGCATGGAGTAAGATACTGATTCATGTGTTCTTGAACCTATTTTGTGATTCAGGGTGATTCTCTGAATGTAAAAGTAAGCAAATTGACTTCTGCTATGACTCAGATTCCATACTCGTATTACTCTCTTCGTTTTTGCCATCCGACTATGTTCTACAGCCCAGAAAGTCTCGGAGATGTACTTCATCTTCAGAACTCTCCTTACGTGGTTGGTAGTTCGACACTCATTCAAACTTTTCAACATGTTACCAATCCAAGTTTTACCGGGCTTTCTTTTTTTTTTTTCTCTTTTTCTAATTATGTTGCAGTTCAAAATGAGAGAACCACAAACGTGCATTATCGTCTGTCGGCTTAGGCTCGATTCAAAAGCTGCTAAAGATTTCGAGGAGAAGATCGAAAATGGATATCGTGCCAACATGTCTGTCGAACGAAATCATTTCTTGCTCATTTAGCTAATAAATTGTCATAACAGTCGCTTTTTCTTCGCAGGAATTTGGACAATCTTCCACTGGTTGTTAGAACGGCGCAAAAAGAAGATGGCTTGGCTCCCGTCTACGAAATGGGATTTCCCGTCGGTTTCAAAGGGAATCACGATGGAGTAAGCAGACGACTAATTGGCGTAGTTAATTAGCAGTACTTTTTTTTCGTATGCTGATTGCTACTATTGTTTGCAGAGCAAGGAAGTAAGGTACTTGATCCACAACCATTTGAGTTTCACCGTCAAGTATCATATGGACGAGGGAAGGGATTCCTCCCGAATTGTAGGCTTCGAGGTCGAGCCTTCTAGGTTCGATTTCTTCTTCATTCGGCTTATACAAGAATACATTAGTTTGTTTCGACATGTCAGAAATAAAATGTACAACGTATTAATATGATACAGTCCATTAAAGTTTAAACTTTTAGGTGAAGTGAGCATTTAACATGATATCACAGAATCAAACAAATAGGTCGTGGCTGTGAATCCCCACAATCATCCTTTAGAAGAAAATTACAGGTCTAAGGCTAAATGCGAAGAAATCAGTCTAATCACGAGGGTTATAAAGTTAGACGTATGATAAAACTCATATCAAGATTAAGCTTTTAGGTGAAGTGATCATTTGAACGCATTTCAGCGTCAAACACGAATATGAAGGAATGTGGAACTCCAGTCTCACTACGTGCGACCCTCGTCGAAGCCGAATGCGGAAATCAACCGTCAACTCTTCCAATTGGCGTCAAGAAGTCGGACATCGTCGAGATATCATATTCACGTACGACGTTTCTTTCCAGGTTTCCGCCATACATCCCTCCTTTCGCTTTTCTTTCCTTTTTTTTTTTGTTTCCGACGCACGCAATTCGTTTGTTACGAGGCGAACTCCTTCATTTCCAGGAGAGCGACGTGGCGTGGTCGTCGAGGTGGGACACGTACCTCGCGCTCGCCGACGATCAAATACGTTGGTACTCCATAGCCAACTCCCTCGCGATCATCCTCTCCCTCTCTGGCGTAGTCGCCGCGATAATGCTTCGAACGCTCCACCGAGACATATCGAAGTACAACAATCTCGGGCCCGCAGACGAGGCCCGGGAAGAGATCAACGGTTGGAAATCGCTCCACGCCGACGTTTTCCGCCCGCCGCCCGCCTCCGAACTCCTCTGCATCCACGTCGGGATCGGAATCCACCTCCTCGGAACGACCCTCGCGGGCTTCTTCGGCCCGAGGCCCGCAACGCTGTCGCTCTACGCCTCCGCGGGCTTCTTCTCGGGCTACGCCTCTGCTCGCCTCTGCAAGGCGCTCGGCGGAACCGAGGGAAGGAAATTCGCCCTCAAGGCGTCGGTTATCTTCCCGGGATTCGCGATCGTAATCCTCTCCGCCATCAACGGGCTCGTCTGGGGCCGAAACACTTTTCGCGCCGGCCCGCTCGTGTCGGGCCCATTTGTTTTCCTCGGGAGCTACGCGGGCTTTGGGAGGCCCGCGATCGAGTTTCCCGTGAAGACCGGAGAAATCCCGAGACCGATCCCGAAGCGGGCTTGGCACGCGAGCCCGGCCCTCACCGTCCTGATAGGTGGGTCCCTTCCGTTTTCGGCCATTTACGTCGAGCTCTTCTACGTTTTAACCTCCGTGTGGATGAGCCGATACTACCACTATTTAATCGGCTTGCTCGTGGTGGTGGTGGTGGTGCTGGTGGTTGTTTGCGCAGAGGCGAGCGTAGTGCTATGCTATTTTTATCTGTGCGTCGGGGATTATCGTTGGTGGTGGAGGTCTTATTTTACTACGGGGTCGTCTGCGCTTTATTTCTTTCTCTACGCTGCATTCTACTTAGAGGGTCCCACGTCTCGGGCAGTGTGGGTCGTGCAGGCGTTGGTGGCTTCGTACGGCTTCTTCGCGCTGACCGGGGCGGTCGGGTTCTACGCTTGCCTTTGGTTCACTAGGTTGATATATTCTTCGGTTAAGATCGATTGATGTTAGGGTTTTATAACACAGCTTGCGTAAGAAAGGTCAAACGTTTGTCTATTCTCTTTCGCTGTGATGTAAGAAGTGATAGCTAGCGTGGGATTTAGGTCAAATTAATATATCAATTGGAAAAAAGAAACTTTTAATAAGTACGTGAATGTATATTGGACTGGGGAGATGGTGCTGAGCATGTTTTTCAAACTTTGAAAGCCTACCAAGAATCTAAATCTGAGATCGACAACTTGTCCGCGATCGCACTTTCTAATAGACTAACTAAACTAAACTTGTTATTTCCGAGGGATAGGTTAGATACACGGGCACAATATTAAATAAAAATTGGACTAAACTACATCTTCACTCGGAGTTGACGAAACAGATAACCCAATGTTGGGTTGAGTGGAAATATTTCGGGCCCAACAAAAGGTTTATTTTGGACCCGCGATAATTTTATTTGGACAATATAAAACCGAAATGTCGCCGATAGAGAACACGAGATTTTTACGTGATTCGGCCAATACCGTCTACCTCCACAGAGAGCACCAGCTTTACTATATTAAGAATATTACACCATACAAATCTAACGCTCGTGTTTAACCCAAACTCGAGACCCCTTACCCACCCGAGTAATATATTTGTACCTACTATCAATTATCCCAGTAAAACTAAACTCGCTCTCACCCTTATCGACCCTGATAAGTTTTCCTCTCACTATTTCTCTCTCACTGAATTCTTCTAACTTGATTTGGGATAATAATAACTGAACAACCTATTTATAGATGTCTTCAGTTCTTCTAGACCGCTCGAAACCGGTGGCCAGGAATCCGCCGCGTCGTCCTTCAATATAAACCATTCATTATTTATTATATGTAAAATAATATTATAAATATTTTGTTAATAATATTATTATATATTTTTTCGTCTTCTTGCGGTGTAGGCTGGACCTCAACAATTCTCCCCCTCTAGCATCATTCATCACTATTTCTCCAAGCGCTCATTCTAGCGAGTCTATTTGAGAGTAACCTGTTCGTAATTACCACAAACGTCCATTGGCCTTTCTTGTGTCAGCTACACATATCTGAATCAAAAATTCCGGTCCTACCCACTTGATTCCCCCGTGGCCAATCCTATGTGCAGCGTCGAACCGACTTTACCCGTCGATTATGAAGAGGGACTTCGAAGCAGCCCCTTCTCCAGCAGGACTTCCCTTCTTACCATCGTCTGCATTTCCACCACGCGCGCACACTTTATGTGAACCCATCGAAGTCAGAGTATTATGAACCACACTCCCCCCAGACACCTCCACGCTCTTCTCCCTTCAGTAGACCTTTCTGCCACGTGTTACAGACTCTCCCTGCTATGAAACTCTCATAGCCAATGGAATCTAACTAGCTCAAAGGATATTAAATTCATGCGCAATTTTGGGGCAAACATCACACCACCCAAAGTGCACACCGCTCCGTCAACCATTTTGATTTTACCGTTCCAACACCCGAACATCGCGACGATATCCATCAGCCATGGAGACCGAACCCCTGCGCATTTTTCGGAACGTATTAAAATATTTTCTCTTGAAGCAACATGGTACTTTGACCCCGAATCTAATATACATTCATCCTGAGAACGAGTATCATCATTGGAGACTGTGAGAATGTCTCCACGATAATCTTTTGCTACCATCGTTGTGGAATTTTCCTCGCCATTCCTGTCCTTCCTCAAAGTCGGACAGTTTCTCTTTATGTGTCCCAGCACACTTGTAGCGCACGATGCCCTTCCCGCCATTCTTTGATTTGGACCTGCTGCTACCTCCAAATTCTATGGCGTGGAACCTTCCTCTACGATTCTCCCCGTGTATAGCCAACGTCGAATTTTGGCTATCCCCATAATTTGATCGTCTCCTCTTTTCATGCGCCAAAAGAGTTGACAGTGCATCCACCATCTTCACTATCATCTTTCCGTATAAGATGGTTGTGACCAAATTATCATAAGAATCAAGAAGCGGGGTAAGAAGTAAAATGGTCTTATCTGCTTCCTCTAGATTTACATCAACTTTTATAAGTTGATCCATAAGTCCGTTGAACACGCTAATATAATCCATGAGATTCCCACCTTCCTCCGTCTTCAGCCGGTACAACTCTCGCTTCAGATCTAACTTTGTAGCTAAGTTATTTCCGAGATGCAGCTCATCCAACTTCGCCCACAAGTCTAGTGCAAAATCCTCATTAACAATATTATTAATAATGTTATCCACAATGTACAAACGGATTGTGCTGACACATCTTGACCCCAAATTCTCCAAGTCTTCTTTCGTCATTTTCTCCGGCTTTGTCGTGTCCCCTTTCAAAGTCTTAGTCAAACCTTGATGAACAAGTATATCCTTCACTCGTCTATGCCACAGAGTGAAACTCCCCGTACCATCAAATTTCGCACTTTGAAATTATTTTCCGTCGCCATTATCCTTGCAGAGATTCAACAACTTGGCCCGACACTGGCTCCCCCGTAACGATAAACCTTCTTGATATCTTTTCTGATGTGAAAGATCAGACAAAGCTGCAACCACAGAGCATACTCAGAATATCAATTAGGTTTGGCTCTGATGCCACTTGTTGGGGTTGTGCGGTGATATTTCGGGCCCAACGGAAGGTTTATTTTGGACCCGCAATAATTTTATTTGGACAATATAAAACCGAAATGACGCCGATAGAGAACACGAGATTTTTACGTGGTTCGGCCAATACCGCCTACCTCCACAGATAGCAACAGCTTTACTATATTGAGAATATTACACCATACAAATTTAATGCTCATGTTTAACCCAAACTCGAAACCCTTTATCCACTCGGATAATGTATTTGTACCTACTTTCAATCATCCCAGTACAACTAAACTCGCTCTCACCCTTATCGACCCTGATAAGTTTCCCTCTCACTATTCTCTCTCACTGAATTATTCTCACTTGATTTGGGATAATAACTGAAGAGTCATCGGCCTATTTATATATTTCTTCACTTCAGTTCTTCTGGACCGCTCGAAACCGGGCCAGGAATCTGCCGCGTCGTCCTTCAATATAAATCCTTCATTAATTTATTATATATAAAATAATATTATAATATTTTATTAATAATATTATTTTATATTTTTTTTGTCTTCTTGCAGTAGGCTGGATCTCAACACCTACAACAACTAATTAAAACTAAACAATAACAATTTAATACTCCATAGCTAGAACGAAAGAAAAACAAAATATCCATCACATGAGAGATCTAACTACTACTTTCAACGGTCTCCATCTCAAAAGAAATGCAAGATCTCGAGGTAGCAAATCCTCTTGAAGAAAAGCAGCCCTTGACCAGCACCACAATCAACCAATGCCATCCTTCCGAGCCGAGGTCCACGAACCACCGAGCCATCGGCTCGATCGCCTCGGCCGCCCTCGAACCAATCCAATGGCTACGAATGCTATGTTCGACCCTAAACCCTACTTTCGTGCTCGGTGTGGTGCTCGTCTACGGCCTTAGCCAGGGCTTCTCCAACTCCTTCTTCAAGGTCGTCTCAGACTACTATTGGAAAGACGTACAAAAAGTTCAGCCTTCCCAAGTGCAGCTATTCATCGGACTTTATTACATCCCTTGGGTGATGAAGCCCGTGTGGGGAATGATGACCGACGTTTTTCCCTTCAGAGGGTACCATCGAAGGCCCTACTTTGTGCTCGCCGGAGCCGTCGGGGCCACCTCCTCCCTGGCGGTGGCGGCAGGTGGCGGGCGGATTCCGGCGGCCGCCGCGCTCGTCGGAATGATAGGGATCGCCGCCGGCGTGGCGGTGGCCGACGTGACTATAGACGCCTGTATTGCGAGGAATAGCATAGAGGTTAGGGCGTTGGCGGCCGACATGCAGAGCCTTTGCGGGTTCTGCTCGTCAGTCGGCGCGCTGTTTGGGTACTCGACGAGCTGGTTTTTCGTGCACAGCATTGGCGCTCAGGTTTCTTCTGGTTTTCTTTCTTTTTTTTTACGCTGTGTTTGGATCGTGAAAAGTTGTCAGGAAAACATTTTACTGACTTTTCTTTCCTTTTCCCCGCCGTTTGGTGCATAAATCGATTTTTCCAAGGTTTAAGCTTTAACTTAGTTTGAATTTCTTTTTTCTTTTCTTTTCCTCATCTAATTCTCTAATTAATCAAACATAAATACTAATTATTCGTTTTCATTTCTATTTCTTTCTTCACTAACTTCTTTAAATCTAACACACCGTTAGAGCTTGTTTTATCTGCCCACTTAAGTATAATCCAACTCAACTCAAAAGTTGACACGTGGTCGGATTACTACTATTCCGCACGGTGTTGAGATTAAAATTTGGACACTGTCTCACATCGACTAATTCAAGGTCTTCGAGCCGCTATATATATAAGAGGCTTTCTCCTTCTATTACCAATTGGTTTTAGGAAGGACCCCTCGATTTCTAATAATATTGGTACACCAATTAATCTGTTAGATTTTCGACACACATTATAAAAAATCCTAACGTGTCGAAAATCTAAACGAGTTGGGTTATACGCAACTAGATAGGTAGAACAGACCATCCTTTTATTCGTCGGCGGTCCAAATTGTTTGATTTACGTTTATGTGTAGGTATCGTTGGGGCTTCTTGCAATTCCGGCGGCGTCGTTGATTTTTTTAGGGTTTGTGATCTATGAGGTGAAGACAGCCGAGGAAGATGATGATCTCCATGTTCGTAAGAAGGTCGTATTTTGATTTTCTTAAGACGTTATATTTTTAATGTGAGAAATTAGAAAAATGAGTAAGATGTGGATTCGAAGGCAGTTCTTAAGTCAACTAATCTCGATCAGGATGTAAGAACTTTTCATTTGATTATCATAACTAATGGCGATATAGATCAAAATTAGAGTAAATAAATGCATGTGGAGTTTTGTTATTAATAGTCTAGAGATAGAGTCGACAATAACGCATGAACATTGCGTTCAGATTCAAACGGAACCTACTGGGGAAGCAGTTAACTATTTCAATGGTCAAGATCAATAAAATAGTCCAACATATATATAAAATCATCATCATATTTTGTACTTCTGTTTTTAAATTTTCGAAACGTTAAGCTCGAGCTCGTGAGTTCTAATAATAGCAGTAAAGCTAAAACAAAAGCACAAATTAGTGAGACAAAATTCGACGAGAAATTCCACTTAAAGTCGTCGCCTAATCCTATCGAAAAAAAATAATCAACGGCACGACGAAAAATTGAACTAACAGGAGAATATATGGTTATATTCTACTTCTGCAGGCGAGCGAAAAATTGAAAGAAGCCACGGCGGAGATGTACAGAACCATCAAAATCCCGCAAGTGTGGAAGCCTTCGCTATACATGTATCTCTCCTTGGCCCTAAGCATCAGCACGCACGAAGGGCAATTCTATTGGTACACCGATCCAAAGGCCGGCCCTGGGTTTTCTCAGGTTATCTTACATTGAATAATCTTCACCTAAGAGTTTAATGTTGTAGGTATTGTATCAATTTTTGAATTTTATACATATTTCCAACACGTCCCGTCGGTCTGATTTCTCATTAATTAGCCTTAGACGTATTTTGTCGTAAAGATTCGTAGTCAACTTCTATTTGGTCCCTGAGTTCTGAGATCATGTTAAATGACCATTTCACGCAAAAGCTTAATCTTAAAGATGACATACCATATTTCAATTTATATTATTTCCAACAGCTCAGTAATCAAGTTCTCTTGGGTATGAGATCCTCTATTTCGAACGGTGTTCGTAGGAATTCCAACTTAGAAAAAATCGTTACACCTCCCCGACCAAGTGTTTAAACACCCGTAAATATAATTACACGTATAAATATCATTACACCGGGTGTCAAAACACAAATATATATATATATATATATATATATATAATTTTGATGAATATGAGAGAGAAAAATATATAATACCGATTCGGAATAGCTAGTGGAATACCGTTTGAATAGAGGATTCCAAGCCGTTCTCTTGTAGTCAAAGGCAGTATTGAATCATCTATCTTCACATATCGAATCGTATTGCAGGAGTTTGTGGGCATAATCTACGCAATAGGCGCGATGGCTTCGATCGTGGGCGTCGTGATATACCACAAAACCCTAAAACACCTACGCTTCAGACGCCTCCTCTTCTACGCCCAGCTCCTATACGGCGCCTCGGGAATGCTCGACGTCGTGTTCATCCTACGTTGGAACTTATCCCTCGGGATTCCCGACCCCTTCTTCATGATCCTCGAGGAGTGTGTCTCGAGAATCGTCAGCAGAATACGATGGATGCCGATGATGGTGTTGAGCTCCCAACTTTGCCCGTTGGGCATCGAGGGGACGTTCTTCGCGCTATTAATGTGCATCGATAGCGTGGGGTCGCTCACCTCGAAGTGGGGGGGCGGGATGGTGCTTCACTTGTTCGGCGTTAGGAGGGACCATTTCGAGAATCTTTGGCTTTCCGTTCTGATTAGGAACGTTTTGAGGATATCGACTTTAGGGTTTGTTTTCCTCGTTCCTGACGTGGGGCCCCACGAGGTCTCGATCCCGGGCGTCGGCGGTGACGATGGTGATAAGGAGATGGTACCATTGAATGAGGGAAAGACACAAGGTTGATGTAGTTGTGTGTTTGAAGATAGAAGTGTAATTTGATGTGAGTGTTGATTTTGGGGTAATTGTATTACACCAAGTTGATGTGGTCTTAATTCAAATACAAGAAGAAGAAAAAGATACGTAGGCATTTATATATGACAGTATGATAGTTGATAGCCTTAACGATTATACTTGTGTTGTCATCAATGAATATATCAAGTGGTAGTAGTTCCATTTCACTTGGTTGTATTCAAATTGATGTATGTACAGAATTGGAACGAATACAGGCCAAGAACAATAGTCCTGCTGAAAGTCGAGTTTGTGCCATAGCTGATGTTTGGATTCGATTCAAACTGAATCGTTGGATTATGTTAAAAATTATAGCGTTTTTTTGGAGATATCATCTGTCGGAAAAAGAAAACGAAAATAATCCATATGTGTTAGGTGGCTTATGATTTGTAAATATAAATCATACATGTGGTCTATTTGTGAAGAAAGATAAGAAAAATATTTATTTCAACAATAACAATATTAACGGACCTATTTGAACAAAACTTACAGATCAGTACCTATATCAGAAATTTTTACAGATAGGTACCCGATTTAATTTGTACCAGTCTCTTCAGTCATGCTGTACCTTTCTGTGTGTGTATTGCGTACCATAGCACGTTGATATAGGGTACCTAAATGTGTTCGTACCGCGTACTAATGTGTAAATAGGGCGTACTTAAATGTGCTAATACGGCGGACCATTTTTTAAACGTATTACGTACCACAATACGTTGATATAGAATACCCAAATGTGTTGTATGGCGTACCTGCGGCGGATCGGATACCTATTTGCAAAAAAAATATTCTGTTAGATACCTACATATAAAATAATACTGACAGAGTACTAAGTTACAAGTTTTTTTACATTTATGTGTAAAGACCCCACCAATATTACTGGTAATAACAATATATGCAGCAAGTAAAATGCCTCGGCCCATTAGCATAATCGAAGGCCAGCCCATACTCAATTTTTGTCCGCTTCAACGATTATCTGTATTACAATTAATTTCCACTTGCAGTTTGCGCTCTGCCACGTTCTCCGTTTGTTCAATCATCATCGTCATCATTCATCATACACGTCGCGACTCTACATCTCCGATTCGATCTGTAGGCGTTGAATTTGGTTCGATCTGTGGCGGAGACTAATCTTCTCCGACGACGGTGTTATCTCACTGTAGATGGCTCAATCCGAACTGACGACGGAGCAGGTAACGAATGCCACCTACTGTGTCTGTTCATCGTCAATGTGCTCAACTATACGGAGGATTTCAATCTGATTCTATTTAATATTGTGTTGGAAAGGTATTGAGGAGAGATATTCCATGGGAAACGTATATGACGACGAAGCTGATCACTGGGACGGGGCTTCAGCTGTTGCGACGGTATGATAAGAAGCCAGAGAACTACAAGGCTCAATTGCTGGATGATGTAAGTTGAATATTATCTGAAGATCTTTTTCCTTAGGAATTCGGGATGGGAATTTGATCTTTTAAGCTGAATATATTTAGGTTTCTTTCGGATTGAGATTCTTCTTTTTTTTTTTTGGTTTTACTTTCCTGCTGGTGTGCAGGTTGAAGTTGGTATATTGATATATCGATTGTGGATGAATAATTGAGGTGTTTTACTGGATTCATTCTGCATATAGATACTTTCTTCCCAGTAAAAGCGGGTGGTTTAAATGATTTTGAGTTTTGACACATAATTTCTGTTATTTGATGCTTGAAATAATATCTGTAACAGGATGGTCCAGCTTATATTCGTGTTTTTGTTAGCATTTTACGAGATATTTTCAAGGAGGAAACGGTGGAGTATATTTTAGCTCTCATTGATGAAATGCTTTCTGGTAAGTAGGAATTCTAGTTTTCTTAACTTCAACATTTCCATTCTTTTCTGGGTGACTTTAAATTGTTCTACAATCTAAATGGCAGCGAATCCGAAAAGAGCACGGTTGTTTCATGTTAAATCGCTTGCTGATGAAGATGTATACGAACCTTTCTTAAGGCAAGTATTTTCTTGCTAATAGTTTTAATGTTCTTTTTCATATGAATGTAGCTGAAGGAGCTCGATTATATCTCAACTATCCTTGCTGTCTCGTAATTGAATATTTCATCATCTAGCCATCATGTCCCTGCAGAAAATCATTCTCTAACATGTTTCTTTTCTCTTTTATAGATTGCTATGGAAAGGTAATTGGTTTATACAAGAGAAAAGCTGTAAGATACTCTCGTTGGTAGTAAGGTGTGGGCCAAGTACATGTTGTGGTATGAAATACGTTTTACTTGATTAATTTGTGTAAAAAATGTTTTTTTTTTACTCTAGTGGGAGGCCAAAATCCTTGGGTAGTGACATTGCTAACGGGGCATCAAACTCAAAGAAAGTGACCACTACTACAGATGATGTTTTGAAGGGGCTCGTCGAGTGGTTGTGCTCACAGGTGTGTTCCCATTTTCTATATCATATAGTTGTGCTTTGTCGAAATTGTATTGGCAAGAGTCGTTGATAGTCCGATATGCCACAGCTGAAGAAGCCATCCCATCCAAGCCGTGGCATTCCGACAGCAATAAACTGTCTTGCAACATTGTTGAAAGAGCTTGCAGTGCGATCTTCCTTCGTTCAAGCCGATGGAGTAAAGTTGCTCGTCCCTCTAATTAATCCCGCATCCACTCAACAATCCATTCAGGTAAAATTGAATGTCTATTACCTCATATCGCAATCATCTTTCACATGCCTTCATCAATGGTTTGAAGTTTCTGATATACTTCTCTGAAGTTGCCCATTTTTCATTTATATGGACTTTCTGTTTCTTACTTCAAACTTTAAACAGCTCCTTTATGAAACATGCCTCTGTGTATGGCTCCTTTCATACTACGAGCCAGCTGTTGAGTACTTAGCTACTTCAAGATCATTGCCTCGGCTGATTGAAGTTGTTAAAGGATCCACAAAGGAAAAAGTAAGTAGTTTGCTTCGTTTCGCTATCACCTTGCAAAAGATCTGACCAATATGAGTATGACCTGCTCAATCAATTGCCATGCTCCCTCATTGTTGTCTGTCGTATTTTTGTCCAGCTTACACACATGTATCCTTAATAATATGTGGATTATCCATGAGATCTAATTTTCAGTATAACTATGCTAGGTTGTTCGTGTCGTTATCTTGACCCTTAGGAATTTACTGCACAAAGGGGCATTTGCTGCTCAGATGGTTGACCTGGGGCTGCCGCAGATTGTTCAAAGTTTGAAAGCTCAAGCATGGAGTGATGAGGTGGGATTCATTTTGGTAGCTAATAGTTGCAATTAGTCATCTTCTTTGCAAAAGAATTACTGAAAATAATTTGATGAAGTCTTAGGAAGCGTTGGTAGTTATCCCACGATTTAATTCAAGGATAAGTCAATCAAAACTAAAATTGTTTAAATCTACATGTGCAAGTGATGCATCGAGTTTTCTTTATAGAGACAATTGAAATCGAGGGGCTCTTGCCTGTGAAATATGCTACATTTCAGGCATTCTATGATGCAATTTCTCATGGATGTTTGATGATAATGTTTTGGCCTGAATAGAAAGCACTTTCAAGATGACCAGTCTTGAGTACATTGGAAACTTCATATTTTCCTTCTCTCCATAAATTTTCCACAATTTTCGCAAGTTGATCACTTTATTGCTTATGATATGTAGGATCTCCTTGAAGGTGTAAATCAGCTTGAAGAAGGACTGAAGGATAAGATAAAGACTCTGAGCTCGTTCGACAAATACAAACAAGAAGTCCTTCTCGGACACCTCGACTGGTCGCCCATGCATAAAGATCCCATTTTCTGGCGGGAAAACGTCACCAACTTTGAAGAACATGAGTTTCAGGCAACATTCTATTTCATATCTTCACACAGACACATATGCATATAAAGAAAACATAATTAATTTTCTTATGCAGATTCTAAGGGTCCTTATGACAATATTGGATTCATCGACCGATCCTAGGACTCTTGCCGTCGCATGCTATGATCTCTCTCAGTTCATTCAGTACCATCCAGCGGGGCGAATCATTGTGACCGACCTCAAAGCGAAGGAAAGAGTGATGAAGTTGATGAACCACGAAAACGCAGAGGTTACGAAAAGCGCCTTGCTTTGCATACAAAGGCTGTTCCTCGGCGCAAAATATGCGAGCTTTTTGCAGGCATGAGCAATCTTCTTATTGTAACTTATCTTTGTCATTCTCATACAACACTTTTCTGCATGTACCTACCTTTTTCTCTCGTTGCTCGTCGATGATGTTTTTGTGTAATGAATATCGGCTAATAAGATGTTGGGCAAAGAAAGCCTTGTTGATCTATACGTTCTTTAGTTGATAATCACTTTTAAGAGTCTCTCTCTTACATCAAAACCTGCACAAAAAAGAAATTGCTACCAGGAAATAGGTTTAAAGAAAACCTTCGAGGGGGATAATGATTGCCTTTCTTTGGTCAAAACCCGTTTTAGGTTTCTTTTTTTCCTGAAAGCCGTTTTAGGTTTCTTGATAAAATAAGATTGGATTATTGTTTTTTTTACTTTTCCCTTCCATGCAAGTTGAAATATCCATACTTAAGGAGCTAGTTATTTTTAGTTACCCCATGAAAGAAAAAGGGAATAATGGTGTAAATGCGAACTTCAAACTCTCAAATCCAAGCTATCAGCTGATTTTAGTAGATTAGGATGCTTGATGATGACACACAGTACAACAATCACAAATTACTAAGACAAGAAAATAGAAAGATAAAAGAAAAACTTGAAAAAATTGACCCAATGTGTTGCTCGTCTCTTCCTCATCCTCTTCCTTGATATCAAAAAGAAGGAGATTGTTTCCATTGTTCTCTTGTTCTTCTTGCTTGGCCGAATCCTTTGTCTTGATCCCAGTACTTCTTACCGCAAGCACATCAAGGAAAACAAAAGATGACAATAAAAGGTAAAGGTATAGAACAAATTAAATAATATCAACATGAAAGATCCTTCCGAAAAAAAAATTCCTTCCGAAAAAAAAGAACATGAAAGAGATCGTTTCCGTTGTTCTCTTGCTCTTCTGCTATCTGCTTCACCGAGTCGACGATGCACTTGCTACAACCGGCCACCACTATCCTTGATAACGTAGTTTTATCTCCAATATCTAGCGGAAATTCCTCCAACATGAACATGACAACAAGTTCAAGCTTCTCAAGAGAGACTCGATTCTGATCTCCAAATAACAAGATCCGACTGAAAAATTTTCAAGTATTTTATTCTCGGGAACTGTCCTTCAATTGTGCGCCACTCTTCACCAACAAATGCATTATGGTAAAGTTTGAGCACTTCAAGATTAGGAAGTGAACCAATCATGGCCATTTCTTTCCAACTACTTCTTCCATTCCTCAAAGTTAATCTCCTCAGCGAGTGAGGGAATGGTATGCTCTTTACGTCCAAAGTAGAATACGGCAAGATGCATTGTCATATAATACTTGTAAATTCCAAACTAGATATATGGGAGATGGAGATCCTAATCCGATACGATCCCAACTGTCATAATATGGATCACCTATGGAAAGGGACCTTAGTGTTGTGACCTGAGGAATATCAACAAGTCGATTGTTTATCGCATCTATTAACTTAATCGACCTCAATGACCCGTTAATCGACCTAGGGCTCGTTTGAGTCGTCGATTGAGAACCAACGAGCACCGTGCAAAGCTGAATCCCCTGCCACTTCCCCCAGTGATGGAACCAATATTTTTCATTTGGGGGGTCGAGAATACTATACTATTATGACATAAATTGAGAAATATTCAAGTTCTTGGTACAAATCATGACTTATTATATACAATTTCATAACATATAGATAATATTAAATTATAATATGTCATAGGGAGACCTACCTCTTTAGATAACTCCAAAATGCTTCATTTCCAACACATTCATATAATTATTTTTTTGATAAAACATATCAATAAATTTGAGAGTCTTGTGTTGACTTCTCTCGATCTTTCAAGGTAATAATTTATTGAAATTATTAGCCAATATGTCAATATTATCTTTAGACCTAAAAATCTTTTATAAAAGTTGTCGTTGAATAATAATATATAATAACAAGTCATTAAAAATTCAAAAACAAATTTATATAAAAACCAAGAACATAACTTTGTTTATTTAATTAAAATGTAATTTTTGTTAAGCGAATATGGTTTAGAAATTGAGATTTTAAATTATTTATTTACGTAAGTCGTAAATAGATTAAAATATAATAATTTGAATCAAATTGGGTATTCAAAATTCAATATAATATATATAAAGTTAACAATAACAATGATAATAAAAACAACAGAAACAATAATAGCTATTAGTTCATTATGCAATTATACAATTTTATTGGAAAATATTTCTAAACAAATACTTCCTCCGTCCCACTTATTTCTTCCCATCTTTCTATTTCGGGTGTCCCACATAATTCTTCCCATTTCTATTTTGGTAAAAAATTATGTCAATAATTAAACTAATTACACCATTTATATTAAAAAAACTTCTTAATTTGCGTTCATACTAATAGATTTTATCTCTACATGCTTTAAAAGTGTAATATAATATTAAAAAAAAATTTCTTAATTTACGTGCCCACTAATCTTTGGGAAGAAATATATGGGACTGAGGAAGTAACATTTAAAACAAATATTTTATGGGACTATATTTTACCCTAATTAAATGTTCTGAAAGTATAAACAACTAGATAATAATGGACATATTTTGCAATTTTGATTAAGTGAATGGGTATAGTTGTAGTTGTCATTAATTTTCCCCCAAATCTCTGATCCTCCATCGTCATCTTCGAGCTTCAGACACAAATTAGGGTTTTCTGCTCATCTTCTTCTCCAATCTCAAGCCACCATCTCTAACTACTACCCTCTAGCTCCGGCCGCCGGGGGGTCGGCCGACCCCTCTGACCCCCCTGTTGTTCCGCTGCTGACTTCCCCTTGTTACCACATATGAAGCATGACTTTTGTAAGGATTTTCGTGTTGCTGGTATTATTTGTACAGTCCTCATTTGAGGCAATTATGCGTCAAAGAATCTCAAAGAGAACGGTTAATGAGGGCTTTTTTAATTAAATAAACAGAAAATAATAAGCATTAACAAAATAAACAGAATTTCAAATATAATAATAAGATAGGGATTTTCGTAATCCCAGATTACGAGTTATGTAACTC
Source organism: Craterostigma plantagineum (assembly GCA_027422505.1). Lineage (NCBI taxonomy): Eukaryota > Viridiplantae > Streptophyta > Magnoliopsida > Lamiales > Linderniaceae > Craterostigma > Craterostigma plantagineum. The sequence goes on along the minus strand of JAPQWV010000003.1, from coordinate 22,850,102 downwards.
GTAATCTGGGGTTACTAGTTACTATCCGAGCTGAGCATGTGCCTTACGTGGAGTAACTCGTAATCCCAGAATACGAGTTACGTAAGTCGTAATCCCAGATTACGAGTTAAATTTGGTTTTGAATAAAACCCTACAGCGCGAAGAAGACGAGTCGACGACGACCCAAGCGACGACGACGACGACGACGAAGCAGACGGCGACGAAGCAGACGACGACCTCCACGCCGCCGCTCACCCCGTGCCTCCACGCCGCCGCAGACCCACCCGTCGCTGCGACCTGCCCCGCCGCCCCGCCCTGCCCCACTACCGGGCCACCCCGAGACGCTGCCCCGCCACCCCGTCGTGACCAGCAGCCCCGCCGCGACCCACTGCCCCGCCGCCCCGCCCTGCCACACTGGCCCCCCGCCCCGCCCTGCCCCACTGACGGCCACCCCGAGACGCTGCCCCACCGCGACCCGTTGCCCGCCACCCTGCCGCGCCCCCGTGCCCCGCCGCAACCCGCTGCCCCGCCGCTCCCCACTGCCCCGTCCTGTCCCACTGCCCCGCCACCCCAATACGCTGCCTCGCCGCGACCGACGTCCTACGTGCGATTAGTTTGGGTACCCGTTACGATCCGAAATACGAATTTTTGTGTTAATTTCCCCATTATCAAATGCTTTTATTGATTGTTGATTTGTTCGGTTTCTTTTTTTTAAATGTAAAGTGGATTTCGATTCTTCGTACGGGCCTTTTGATAGTTCGGTGTTGACGATGCAGTCAAATCACCGTAGTCGTGATTTGTCGTTAGATGAGACAGCGATAGATAGAACTATTAAGATTAGGTCCTTAGAGAATGTAGTGTGGGGTACGAGAGAAGCACCGAATATCTTACACGGTCGCTTATTAGGAAAGTGAACGATATGGGTCTATACAGCGTCTACAGCTGTATGTCGCAGAGGGTTGACCCTCATTTGATTACAGCATTGGTAGAACGTTGGAGGAAGGAGGCCCATACGTTTCATTTTTTTGTTGGGAGGCGACCGTTACCTTACAGGACGTAGGTATCTTGTGGGGATGCCTGTAGATGTAGTTGTGTCTCCGGTGTGACTAGGACGGTCACACAGTGGATGGACGAGTGCGAGCGGTTGCTAGGTTTTAGACCGCTTGCAGAGAAAATTAAGGGGTCATCGCTTTCGATGAAGTCGTTAGCGAGTGGTTGTTAGACCATCCGATTTCGGATGATATTGGCGAAGAAGAGGTCGAGTGGTCAGCACGGGGTTATGCGATGCTGCTCGTCGGTGCCGTGATGTTCCCCGATTGTAGCGTCATCACCGTATCATTCGACTTACCTTCAGCCGTTGGAGGATATTGAGGAGGTGAGCACATTTAGTTGGGGTAGTGCAGTGCTGGCATTCCTATATAGAGAGCTTTATTCGGCATGCGAGCCGAAAAAGCTAAATATAGGCGGACCCCTACGGCTGTTGCAGGTAATTATATACAAAATTTGATTAAATTTATAGTTATTTTAAACATTTATTTAGAACAAGTGATTTGTTTTAGGCATGGGCATATGTGAGGATTTTGTCATTTCAGCCAGTACGGGGTGTTAATCGTATCACGATGGAGCCCCGAACAGTCGACGGGATAGTCTTACCAGCCCCGTCACATGCTACGAGGTATGGTCGTTCTTCCGAAAGTTGCGATTTTTTTCATTCTTACATTTGTAATTGTTGTGTAAATATTTGACAGGTGGACTCATTCTTTGATTTTACTACGTCGACGAATTCGAACGTACGCACCATCTGCGAGTGCATTGATCGCATGCAGCCGCATCAATTTGCATGGACTCTGTACAACATGACGCTCCCGGAGATTGCTGCTCCTTACCGAGCTTGTCGATCGAGGTGTCCATTGATATTCTTCAATATCGTGGAGTTTCAATACCCCGAATGAGTACTTCGGCAATTTGGAATTATCCAAGGGATTCCCATTATGCCGCAGTATCGAGATAACAATCTTCATACGTACGAGCGTCGACAGCGGTTGGGGATGGATTGGAGATCGCATCATGCAGGGTGGATTGAGTTATGGGAGGGTCGAGAGGACACCATCGTGGATGGTCCTCCGCGATTGGCTTCAACTCGGTGGAGGATGGATATTACCAGTGGTTTCATCGGATCACTCGCCTCTATATATCTCCACACGAGATACAGATGCCACAGGGCTTCCAGATGGGGGATGCGGCATTTATGGATACCATCGTATGTTTAATATGTATTAATATTATTTGTTTAGTAGCCCAAATAACATAATTTACTCTTTCATTTTTAGGAACGCGGGGTTCACGACACCTTCGTTACGCGAGGACCGGCGAGCATGACGAGACCATCCGCTTACTGGAGCAGATGGATGGCATGTTTATCTCCCGACGCCAAGTTCGACGAGGGAGTGAGGCCGGACCATCTCACGTATATGGGGCCGGACCATCTCACATGCATGGGGCCGGAACATCACAAGTGCACGAAGCTGTGAACCCGTCATTATTTGACGACTTGTCACCCTTTTTGCAATCGTCTACAGTCCAGCAGCTCACAGCCAGAGTATATGGATCATCAGGTATATTCCTTCAATTTGGCATTTAAATCCCTTCAATTATTTACTAAAATTAAAATTTGGTTATCACATATTAGGCGTTTATGACACCTTCACCACGGCCGCGACGACCTCGAAGTCCGGGAGATGATGCGGAGCAAGGTAACCGTCGAGGAAATAGAGTTCGTAGGCCAGCTCGTTGTGGGACCGACGACCATTTAGCGCATCATGGCAGATAGGTTATGATTATTATTATTATTATTATTATTATTGTTATTTGTTATTATTATTGTACTGGCTATTATTATTATATTCTGCTTGTGTATTCTTATTAATATTATTATATTGATTATGATGATTATTATATTTATTGTTATTATTATTGTTATTGTTATATTTATTATGATGATTATTATTATTATATTTATTATTATTATTTTATTATTGAGAAATCAATATTGGAACTCAATGGATACATAAGAATAAAACGGTCAAAACAACAAGTGTATTATTTTCATCGCCGTCCGCGTTGTCTAGCACGAGTTTCAACCCTATCCATCTCATTCCTGATGCGACTTCGACTATATCTACCGGGCCCAGTTCTCTCTCGACGAGATTCGTTATGAATAAGAGTCCAATCTTCCGGCGTCCAGTAACGTTCATCGTGCAATGGTTCAAAGGTACCTTCATATGTCTTCAAATACTCCGCCTTACTGTAATATTGCGCCACTAAATTACAGGAGTGAATTTGCCATTGACGACAAGCTGCTTGTGCGTGAGAACATGGGATGTTATACCTGCTCCAATTTCCACACGTGCATGTTCTATCATTGATCCTTACCACATGCGTGCGCTGATGAATTCCAGAGGTTATGACTTCTGCTGTATGTTGTCGGACATCAAAACGGTATACAACGTGATCCCAAGATTCTGCCGTCCAACTTTGGAACAATCTCGTTGCATAACGTGACCAATCCGTTTCATTATTCGCCATTAGGGACGATGCTTCTTGAAAGCGATCACGAAAATAATGTACACACCTGTGAATTTTAAGAAATAAAAGAAGAAGTCATAACAACAAAATTAAAATAAAAAACTAAGGTCGTGATTAGAGCTTACCTATGAAAAGTGAAATCGACGATTGCTCTTGCGGGTAGAATTCGAGCACCTTTTAATACCCCGTTGAGCCCTTCTGAAATATTAGTCGTCATGACACCACATCAATAACCGCTGTCGTGTGCGAGCGTCCATTGCTCGACCCCTACTTTTTCTAACTAAGGCTTCGCTCGTTCATTAATTTGCGCAATCTGAGCCATAATGCGATCGAATTTATCCAACGTTGGTGCAGTACCGGCTCTATGACATATATCCTTCAATTGTTGATCCTTGAATTTTTTGTAGAAGTTTGACTTTACATGACGAAGACAGAAGCGATGCACTCCATTTGGTGGACGAAAGAATTTAGTGGCTTCTACTGTTCTCGTAAGACCTGTACACACCATATACGCCACTAAAAGTAACTGATTTTACGAAAATAACGAGTAAATTACATTACTAAGATTAAATACCTGGGTGACGATCTGAAATAAGGCTAACCAATTGATTCTCTAGAACAAATATGTTTAAATTAGTAAGGAACTAAGTCCATGAGTGTGTACTTTCTTCCGTGACAGTGGCAAACGCCAGGGGAAAGACGTTTTGGTTGGCGTACAGCGACGTAGCAATCAGTAATTTGTGTCTATATTTGGAGTTACCATCGACACAACAACTTTTCGACAATGTTTGAAACCATCGATGCTCGGTTTAAAAGCCAGCCCAAAAGACATACCCGAGCACGAAGTGTCCAGGTCTCCCTGTCTGCAGATTCAGCCACCTCACGATTGTTCCTGGATTGTAATGCTGCAACGCCTTCATAAATGTTGGGAGTTTGGTAACACTCTTCCCACGTACCGTAAACATTTTCCATAGCTCTTTTCAGACCATGCCAAGCTTGAATATATGAGATTTCGTAGCCATATCTATCTTTCACGAGTTGTTGGACATTCTTGGGAAGGAATTGCGGATCGACTTTCACGGTCCCAACCAACAAATCAACAATAAAATTTCGAGAGATATTACGATGTGTGCTCGCCAGCTCAGTCATATAGCAAGTGTGTGGTCCTTCAAATTTTGTAATAGACCAGTAACTTTTTTTTGGCTTGAAGGATGCCCTCAGTCTCCAAGGGCAATCAGTCGTGTGATCACATTGTACACTCCAACGTGTACTGCTGCTCTCGTTGACGTATACTCGCGTCTAGCAACCCTGATCAAAAAATCGTCGACGGCACGTTGTAAATGTTTCTTAGTTTGAAAAATCATACCTCGACAAAACATAGGGTTATCTCTGTCGTAACCACCGTAGTCGCCACCACCAGGAGGTGGCATTTGGTACGTTTGGAAAAATGGGACGGACTGAAAAAGCATTGGAGCAGCAGTCCAGCGGAGTGGTATCATCTGGGGCATCATCGTCGTTGTTCTCGTCGTCGTCGTTGGGATCGTGTAACTCGGACTGTGGATCCTCATCGTCTGCTTCCGAATCACTAACATCAACATCTTCCTCGGTTTCAGGCACGAAGTCTGGCACGGGTTCTAACACGGATTCTGGCATATTGAATGGAACACCAAGCGTCGGCATCTCCAAAGAAACATTGGTGAACCCTGCCGTAACTGAGATGATGTCGGGAAAATCCGGACATGTATAACTCGAAGAACTAACTTCAAGATTGCGATGAGGCTCTTCGTTCAAATCAAAGTTTGAATTTTCAACCGCCTCAACAAAAACTTCAAGACAATTGTTCTCCGAATCGGGATGTACGAAAAATTGTAAATCGTTGTCGTTGGAGATTTGGAGTAGCTGATGAAAGTGGCGGAAATATTGAAAGTATTCATTTTTGGCATAGACAGTCAACGAACAACGACTGCTATCAGCACCCGTAATTTCAAATAACAACGATATAAACTCGGAAAAATCGGTGTTGCGACGAATTCGCCTATACCCAATAGGGCGAATACTATATTTGATGGTTGAATCAGAGGATTGGATAATTTTGCCGCCGAAATATACTATGACTTGTACGCGATTTGACACCATTGTTTTCTGTTATGTTAGAAATGATCGATAAGGGGGATATACATAGAATATTAACTCGTAATCTGAGAATACGAGTTACGTGAATTATTGCAATATTCACGTTACTCGTAACTCGGAAGTACAAGTGTATTACTGCAATAATTCAAGTAACTCGTATTCTCAGATTACGAGTTACTTGAATTATTGCTGACACGCTGCATGGCCATGCAGGTTGGTCGGGCACTGAGTAACTCGTAATCTTGGAATACGAGTTAGTAACTCGTATTCTGGTAGTACGATTTAGGTTGCCATGTCAGCGGTCAGCGGGTCAGCGGGCCAGTCCTTTGTAACTCGTAACCTGAGAATACGAGTTACTAATGCGTATCCTCAGGATACGAGTTACTATGCCATGTCAGGGTCAGCAGGTCAGCAGGGCCATGTAACTCGTAATATGAGAATACGAGTTAGTAACTCGTATTCTCAGGTTACAAGTATTGCTATTTTATTATGCTTTTTATTTCTTGTTTATTTTGTCAATGTTTGGTTTTTTTAATTATTTAATTAAAAATACTGATAGAATAATAATTTGCATCCGTAAACATGTTTTATCAGACGTTATTTATCCAAATTTGGCCGACTATTTTGCACTTACGCGCATATTCCTTGATTACAGATATCCGAGAAAAATAGTTCAGAAATGAAATTTTGGACATATCAACAATTGTCATGCGATGTTTCACAGATTCTTTGGTCGAATATCAATTCAAACCACTGGACTCGTAACACTAACGCATGCTCAAGGACTTTCAAAGGATAATTAATGGTTCATTACTTATGAAGATTGGAGATCTATTAGGCAAATTCAAGCATGAACAAATAAATACACAAGGTGGAGGGCCCTCACATGATGTTTGTACGTGCTTTGCCATAGTGCTATCTATATGGGACAAGACAATAAAGTAAAGATGTTTCAAACAGACAAAAGAGAAAGCATCTTTGTGCTTCAATATTACTATATGGAAAAGAGAAGACATCGAAGGTTGAATGAAGCAGACAAAAGGCTTTCAAGGAGACATAAGCCAACCAAGAAAACACCTTTGGGTTGGTAGAACTCAAACTTCGAAGGTGCAAAAGAAACGGGAATTCAGCTTCTCATGTTCGTGTGTGAAAGAAAAAAAAAACCAAAACACATCTTTGAAAAAAATGGAACTGATGTCCTTCATATGTGGGAAGATTGACACCTATTTATAGGGAGAGAGAGAGAGCAACGAGAGAGAGCACACAGCTGAAGTTCATAGTAGACCCATCACAGAGGCAAGCACCTCGTAGCTTTCATCCTCGCTGCCATCGATAGATCCGCAGCTCTTGTTCAGACGAGGCAGCTGGGAGTACTCGTGGAGACCACATCTGAGAATCATCGTTAGTAAAAGGTTAATCATAGCTTAAGAGAGAGTCTAAATTGCATTTGCTGCTGTTGTTTTCGTTATTAGTTCATTGTTATCTATATTCTGCTAAGACCTACACGTGAATTGAGTTGAGTTGTTTTACCCTTGTTTCTAATATTTTTATATTAAAGCCACTTCATATAATAATCATATTTAACCAATAGCTAGTAACCCTACGTGGTTATATGTTTGGGTTAATCAATCATTGAACATGTCTTTCTTTAATGTGGATTAGTATTCTATTTCTTTTATCATATATGCTACATTATTAATTAATATTATATCCTTTTTTTATTATTAATATGTTTAGCGGCTAATTCTTGTAGATGAAGGATTATTCGAAGCCTAGGTTTTTATAAACTGTGAGATTAATGAGCCTCCTTTTGTAAGCGTGAGTATTCGTTTACCTTTGAATTAATTAAAGATCGATTGCGTGGGTTAAGTAAGTGGTGGCCAATATTTACGAGACCCAGATAAATCAATAGCTAATTAAAACTACAAATCCGTAATTGTTTGTTAGTTTTAATAAGTAGCTTATTCAACTTCTCTACATTCCGTAAGTGTAAGTTATATTGTAAGGTTAAACGATTTGATTTTAATAAACCGGCGTCCGAGTTTACTAGTCAATAATCGGGTCTTTTTCGTATTTAACGCTGTAGGAACTTTAAATCTTGCAGGGCGTCCCGGGGATTATTTTTCGATTAGGGAAGTAATTATAGAGCGTCTCTTAATTACCGAGAAAGTAAGAAAAGATTGGTTGTTAGGCGTTCATCGATAACTATAACCAATTATGCTTGCGCTGACATAATATTTTATAAAATCGATGACCAGTTAAATAAATCTAGGTGGACAATAATTCCTTCGACTATTATTTTATCATTGTTAATTTCGATATTTTTTTCGTTCGCTATTGCATTGAAAAAAAACTCATAAAAAAACCCATCAATATTATTAATATTATTATTATTATATCATCTATCGAGTTTGAAATTAGAAATAAATCAGTCATTTTCCCTGTGGAGACTATCCTTACTTAAGCTATATTAGTAAGGTTATAAATTTTATTTTTGGCTGTTTACGACGCGACCAAATACCTCAAAAGGTCGGCGGCAAATCTTGATTTTCCTGCGATGTCCCAGTTTATGGACGAGAACCATATTTTTGTCGATAATCGTCCACGTATTCCATTGTGACACCTTCCATGATTCTGCCTCTAGCCGATTTCACAATCCGCTCTGATACCCGCAATTCGACACATTTAGTGTTGGATTTGTGCAGATCCCGGTCACAGTAGCCGTTACGTAATCTCGATCCCATACTCGAGTTGCTACCGTAACCGTTAGTACCCTAACACAGCATCATGAGTTAATCCCGTTTTTCGTAATCGGAATTACGGCCGTTATGCAGAAGCGCATGGTGAGCGTGAGGTGGTCTCGTTACCGGATCACCACCGTGAAGCGGATCATCTCGAGTACACGAACAGAAATGAGTTTGAAACTAATGTATTACCTGTATTAATTGCAGACATCGTCGTAGGCGTCGGGACACGATCTTCGCCTTTTTCGCTCTACGGAGGGTGATGGAGACCTGTGTACTTCTTTAAGGACTCCTGCATTATAGTGATTTTTTAACGTACCGTTCGATTGTAATGAACGTTTATTATGTATGTTATATGCCTCGTACGAGAGCGTAATGTAGAAGAGTTTTATTTGTGAGTGTTGATGAGTGTGTTAATGTAAAAGGCTCACATAAGGCCTTTATATAGAATCACTAAGAAGTCGGGCTTTAATTATGTAGAGCAAGAGACGGTACCGGCCAAACAACTGTAAGGGTTATTTGTCCGTCCATCAAATATTAATAACCAGGCAATAGATAATAAATTATTAAGGATCTAATAATACCAAGTAATTATTTCTTTACAACAAAATAACGAGAATGGATTTAATCATTCTAACAGATAGACCTTTATATGTCACTATCTTCAGGAAAAAACCCCATGTAGAGGAAGCACAGCTTGAGATGAAGAGGCTAATGATTGTAACTCACAGATAATATACTCAAAGCACTTTTCCTCCATTTCCGAAGACTCAACGAATGAGTCCATGTTCGAGCTCCTAGTATGTGCGTGCCCCGTTGGATTTTGAGAGGAGCCCTCCTACGACGACGAGTGCCAGGGGAAGTCCACATTGTTTTGCAGTTTTCTTTCCGATTTCTTCCAAGTCATCATCAAAAAGAGATTTTCACGGAACAATGTCCAACTTTATCCTCATCAAGCAAACCAATCGAATAGCAATTGTTGGGAGCTAAAGATTTAGCCACATTCAATAGCCTCGTAGTCATCACGATTCGGCTTATGTTGTCATTATTGCTCGGAAACAACAACTTCAAACTATTCCAAGCTTCTACACTCCAAACATCATCCATGACTATCTTGGTACAGACGAGTCCCTAAATCAGCATCATTACCGTCAATAACTTTCTTTTCTTTGAGGTTCAAAAGAATTTCCTGAACATCACATTCTTGCGATATCGTGAACCAAATGCGCACATCAAAGTGTTCTCCTAATTAACTGTCAAAGATATGTCGAGCAAGAGTTGTCTTACCAATACCACCCATTCCGACAACTGGGATGATTTGAAGGTTGGTGTTGGTTCCGACGAGCTGACATTTTCCGTCTGGTCCTCAAATCCCACCACGGTGTTCGAGCCTTCAGAGGAATCAACATAGGAAGAAGACTTTGCGCAGGAAAAGTAATGATTCTGTTAAATGGTTCGACGCCATGAAACACTAATTAAAATCAATGCAACATAATGACGTCTGGGATCTCGTTGAATTGCCTGAAGGTTGTAAAAGAATTGGGTTGCCTGAAGGTTGTAAAAGAGTTGGGTGTAACTGGGTCTTTAGGACCAAACTCGACTCTAATGGCAATATAGAACGACATAAAGCTAGACTTGTTGCGAAGGGATTTACCTAGAAATTCGGCGTTGATTATAAAGAGACTTTTTTCACATGTTTCAAAGAAGGACTCGTTTAGAATTATCATGGCAATGGTAGCTCATTATGACTTAGAGCTCTATCAAATGGATGTGAAAACCGCGTTTCTTAATGGTGTGTATGTTAGGGAGTGTGCCCTCGGAATGCCATACCCCTAGGAATAGTATTGGGCGCACAATGATGTATAGGTCGATAGACAGTTTTATTGTATATACTGTTAAAATAAAGTAGTGAATATTATTTTCATTATAATAAAGGCATTATTATTTATTTATCGAATTTAAAGTCTGCTTGGCATCTGGCGGTGCGATAAATAAATAACACCCGAATGTTTGAGTTGGACGTCTGATTCTCGTGGGGACGAGGGAGGAGACACCAGACAGTCCTTAATCTCAGCATTAAATAAAAAGTCCGTAAGTCTAAGGATTCTAGGTGGGTGACTAGATATCCGAATATGACTTATTCATTGACGATCACATAGTATCGGTAGTGTCACCGATTACCTGAGAGGTTGTGGGTCGTGATGGAGATATCGGTGATCGGAGAGATCGCGTATTCGGACATTCGGCTCGTATTCGTCTCGATCACATGACTAGGATGTTGTCAATGATTGAACGAATGACTATAGCAGCCTCAGACCGATAGGGTCACTGACGGATTTGCTTTCGCGATTTCGGTTTGTCGCTAGTTGGCTAGGTCCGCAAGTGTTCGGAAATGGGACACGGGCCAGCGACGAAACGCAACTGACTTTACGGAGGTGATTGCCGGGCTTTGACTGCTATCGGGATTCACTGCCTATATTCGTATAGGTTAACGTCCTATGAGGTAATTGGAGAACGACGATTGTAAAGCCTTCGGCCGAAGCTTAGAAAGCTCGCTCTATTAGATACGGAGCGGAGTTTAAATAATCGGTTGGGTCTCGATTATAACATAGAGTTAGGTCAGTGAGTTTGACATTTACATGGCTCTCACCTAACCGGGATGCAAGTGAAAGGCGTAAGAGGTATTTAATGTATACACTGTAGTCGGTTCGCCCGAATTTCGATTGGATCAAAATTCGTTCTCAATTGGGATCTGTCCGGTACCGCGGGATTGGCTAGGCAAATACCGGGACTCGCGGATTCCTCCCGTGCCAGTTGAGACGGACCTAGAGAGTCGCGCTTAAAAATGGTAATGAACTTGAACGAAAACGGCGGGCTTTTCTCTAGAACCTAACGAATGGGATTCGTTGAGGTAGTGGCAAAGTTGATACGAGGTGTCGATGATTTAGTTAAATTCCGGCGATGGTCACGGGAATAATTAAGACTTAAGATTGTCTTAAGTGCTTAATTAATTAACTAAATGAGGCTCAATTGTAATTAAAATAATTAGATTGGATTTAATTATTTTATTGCTTAAAATTGAGGGACTAAATTGAGAATTTAGAAACCTCATAGGCCGAACTGGAATAAACAAAAAAATGTGCATGTTGACTTGGTCATTGAACATGTGTCTATTCCATTTTATGCCACATTGGTTGAGGTGGCAACTGACTCATTCATTCAATAACATGACAAGTGTTAGGGAAATATTATAAACAAATCTTAGTGGAATTTTACTACAAAGGTGAGCATGCAAAAATGAGAACAAAAAGATCCAACATGAGGGGTTACTAAGCCTAAGTACTTGGTATTTTTACTCTCAACAAATAAACTAGAGAGAAAAGAAACAAAGTGAGTTGAAGTTAGAACTTCTCAAGCACACGTCAAGCCCCGGGTTCGTTTGACGAAGCCCACCGCCCGAACCGAACTGCGTCTAGCCATCGGGAGCAGTCTCGGAGGTTCGATCAAGGTCATACCGGCGTGACAATCTAGCCCGGAAGCCTCGGGAGCCAGACGAGGCGCAGCGACTCTCATCCGAGGTGTAATCACGTACGCCGAAGGTATATTTCGAACCCTACTGATTTGATTTTACGAAAAATACCAAACGACATCGGAATGATTCAAAAGACCCCTCGTTGCGATCGACAGGAAGTGTAGAATCAATCTGGAAAATTTGGTATTGATTGGAAATCATTTCGGTTGTCAAACTGTCGAAAGACGGCACACTGCCGCTTTAGTCGAATTGATAATTTCGAACCACTGATTTGATTTTGTGAAAAATACCAAAAAACATCGGAATGATTCGAAAGACCCCTCGTTACGATCGTTGGGAAGTGATCAATCTGGAAATTTTGGTATCGATCGGAAATCGTTTCGGTCGCCAAATAGTCGAAACACTGTCGGCTGCCGCTTTGTTCGAACTAGTTTGGAACGAAATTATTAATTCAAATAAATTTGTAATAAATTCGAATTTAGGAAATTCGAATTAGACGTGGTCTCCTGAGGCTCAGGGCAGTATCTTGAGCCCTCGGGAGAAGCCGAAGGGCGCTAGGTCGAATTTAGATGTTGGAAATCGAAATTTGGCACCCTACGCCGCTCGGTTCAAGACGCGCTTCCGCTATCGCCACGTTGCGTTTTTCCGGGGCCGGCGTCGATTAATCGGGCCCACCCCAATAGTGTAAACTTAAGAAGTCGATATACGGACTGAAACAAGCTTCGTGGCATGGTACTTGAAATTTAATGATACCATTACCTCCTTCGCAAAGAAAACATCGTTGATAGATGTACATATCTGAAGATCAGTGGGAGCAAGTATATAATATTAATTCTGTATGTTGATGACATTTTGCTCGCTACTAATGACTTATGCTTACTACATGAAACTAAAAGTTTCCTATTTTAGAACTTCGAAATAAAAGATATGGGTGAGGCATCCTTTGTGATAGGGATTGAAATATACCGTGATAGGTCACATGGACTGTTGGGATTGTCTCAGAAAGCATATATTAATAAGGTTCTTGAAAGATTTAATATGAAAAGTGCTCATCAAGTGTTGCACCAATTCAAAGAGGGGACGAGTTCAGCCTTATGCAATGTCCAAAGAATGAATTAGAACGTAAAGAAATGGAACGGATTACTCATGCATCTGTCGTTGGCAGTCTAATGTATGCTCAAACGTGTACTAGACCCACCATTAGTTTCACTGTCGGGATATTGGGCAGATATCAAAGTAACCCAGGAATGGATCATTGGAAAGCTGCAAAGAAAGTCTTAAGGTATCTGCAAGGAACAAAATATCATATGCTCACTTATGGAAGATCAAATCTCTTGGAAGTTATCGGCTATTCAGATTCAGATTATGCTGGATGTGTTGATACGAGAAACTCAACATTCGGCTACTTGTTCCTATTAGCTGGGGGAGCAATTTCATGGAAAAGTTCGAAGCAGTCTGTTATTGCTGCATCAACAATGGAAGCTAAATTTGTAGCATGCTTTGAGGCTACAGTTCAACGATTGTGGCTGCATAATTTTATTTCTGGCCTTGGCACAGTCGACAGTATAGCCAGGCCGCTTGAAATTTATTGTGACAATTCCGCATCAGTGTTCTTCTCTAAAAACAAGTACTCAAAGGGTGCTAAGCATATGGAGCTTAAATACTTTGCCGTTAATGAAGAAGTTCAGAAACAACGAGTGTCAATCGAGCACATCAGCACCAAGCTTATGATTACAGATCCACTGACGAAAGGATTACCACCAAAATTATTTAATGAACATGTTGAAACGATGGGCATTATGAAAGGCCCTAATTGATTTATGGTGGTTTTATGTTTTCTTATTTATGACTTATGTATTTGCCACTCTAAGCTCAATATTATGTTTCTGATAATTAATGCACCCTGTTTTTAATTATCGCTTGTATATATACATTAAAGAATTAATGCAACAGGATGAGTCTGTACTAAGACAATAATGTGGACCATTACGATATATCTCATTAAGATCATGTTGAGTGTAGAGCTGATACTGTGATACATGGAAGGGACTGTGTCGTTACAATGGCATACGACCGCTATGATCCTTGTTAGCTTTAAGCTTAATAGCGGTGAAAGGAATGATCAATTTATGACGGAATTTAGCTAATATAAATATGCATATTACGGAAATTATGATTATTAAACCGTAAAGTTATATTACGCGGGCCAAGTGGGAGAATGTAAGTTATGACCCACGTTACGACCCATTTATTTATTAAGGTTTAATAATTAATTAATTGGGCTTATTTCCTATTGGTCTAAGGAGATATAAACTACCCACTACATTGATGGAATGTACTCTATAAATAGATTAAGTCGGTCCTCTCTCCACACTAACGTATCATATTATTCATCCATCAAGAATATATTGAAGTAGTGTAAAGGGCGAGAAACTCGACTAACGTCTTCTCGAATCGTCACGATGAATCAAGGTTAGTATTTATTATTTATTGTCACGTATATCATGAGAATCGTGTTGTTTAAAGATCATGGATTATATTTGTTTGAATTACGTGTAGCATATAAATATGCTTACATAAATCAATTGCCTCGAACACGACTTGGCGGATTTGCTGAATTATCATGCCATCGACCAACGAGGAATGAAGCTAGAGGAGATAATGTCACAAATAGTGTTATTTTTAATAGTGCTATCACAAAATTAGACAACTTTCTCACCCTAGTACAAAACTAATCAACTTTTTCAATTTCCACTAATATTATTTTCAGTTTTCACCTCAATTTTTTTTAATTTTACCTTTTTCTCTATTATTATTTCAAATAAGTAACACATTTGCTCTTTTATTATATTTTAACCCCAAAAAGTTTTTTACGCGTTATTTTTTTCATTCTCGGCATTTACCACTGGAAATCAGTCATACATGACATTCTTCATCGTGGCATATGTATTAAGAAATATTATCTAATGCATTAACAAACAAAAAAACACAAGAAAAATTGTAATAACCCATAGAATATTCAAATAAGTATTATTAAACAAAAATCACTTCTAAAATTAAAAATAAACACAAAGGATTAAAAATTAAAACCACTATAAAATTTGAACCTGGAATCACCGTCAAAGAAGCCTCCTCAACATACATGATTATTCCAGTTGGTTCCGTTGTACATCAAAGACGTAGGTAATCATGTCATCACTATCTATGGCGTGGAAAAAGATGCAATGCGATTCGCATCATCTTTTGCCATATATTGAACATACATCTTCAATAAACTATCATGCAATCCACTACTTTCTCGCAATTGAGTTAGCATCGTATCCAATGAGATGTCACGTGAAAATATTTTACTATCTTTTTGAGCTTGATCATAAACAGTATGATCCCCGACTGTTATTAAATTGCCACCCCAATATAGCGTCACAATAACTGAATTGGACATAATTCCTGCAAACTTTTAGGAACAACGAGAATTAATAGGCTTGTCAAACGTATAACAATGTAAATTTTATCTCCATATCGTGCAAGCAAAATGAACAATATATGCAGTTTTTTACAGAAGCCAAACGAAACTTGAAAAACCTATTGAATATACAACAAATATTAAATTACTAATGTGTTCGAAATTTCATATCATCACTGATGTGCACAAACGAAAACAAAAATAAAAAATAAAGGCAAACAAAAATAAAATGGTGAGCAGTCATTGTCAGAACATGCATGTACAACACACATGTACACACGGTAGAAATTGATACCTTGTTTTCGATTAGTGTGAGAAGCTTCTGCCTTTGAGATGGTTAATCAATTCGCAATCTCTTTGCCCATATTAAAGTTATTACGATATGAACGGATTATATTTCTTACTGATTTGACTTATGGTTTATTTGGATCTTATTTTCTTATTAATACCTTCTATATTAAATCAGTAGTAATAAATTATTAAGATTGAAATATGAGATCTTATAGTTTATGGAGGTGTTAAAAAGATTATGGTTAAACATATAATTATTGATAATTATGTTGAGAATTCGTAATAATTATGGTGAAAAAAAAGTAATATTAACAAAATTTGTGGTGAAAACTAAAAGTACTAATAATTAAATTGAAAAAGTTAATTAGTTTTGTAATATTGTGAGAAAATTATCTAGTTTTGTAATAGCGCTATTAAAAATAACACTATTTGTGTTATTCTCTCGAAGCTAGAGGGACTCTTGCAAGTAGCTTAATTTTTCTTGCATTGCTTCAATACTAGGTTTGTTAGGAAGAATATTACAGCGAGGAGGTAGGAGAACGTCCAAAGAACGCATGAGAGTAAGCACCGATGCGTAAGCTCCCACTACCGTAGACATAGTCGATGCGTGTGTTAGACACACTGTCCGTAAGACGAAATCGCCCCGATATTAAGTG
The DNA here is from genome assembly GCA_027422505.1 of Craterostigma plantagineum. Taxonomy (NCBI): domain Eukaryota; kingdom Viridiplantae; phylum Streptophyta; class Magnoliopsida; order Lamiales; family Linderniaceae; genus Craterostigma; species Craterostigma plantagineum. The sequence continues at coordinate 22,833,719 of JAPQWV010000003.1, read as the reverse complement.
CTTTCGGTTAGTAGCGATCGCCCCCAAGATACAACGACTTCTAAATTCGTAATCGCAGCACAACGATTCGAATTTTCCGGCGAACCGTACTCGAAATCGAGTTTTTTCTTGCTTCGGGATTTTAGGGAGTGTGGGAGTGATTATGCAATTTCGTATGGGTTGGAATGAATTAAAATTTCCATCTCATATGGGGTCTATTTATAGACTTTTTCCCGCAGGGACTTAGTTGCAAATTTCAGAACTTGCTGGACCTCTTCTGTAATTTTCCAGGGGTTGGAATGAGATATTTCGAAACCATTGGACTGTCGGTTTATTTACTGGCCCGCGACAGGCCCGGCTCTCGGGCCGACAGCCCGAATCTTTGGCATGTCCCACCGGCGGCGGCCCGATTCTCCGACCTGCCCCACCGACGGCTCGACCGACACCTCTTGTTAGGCCGACCGACAACTCCTAGTGTTGGGCCAGATCAGCCCAACAGCCCACTGCGATCCAGATCCAATGGATCTCGCCGCCTCATCTGGACTGCCCAATCATCTTCAGCTCGACTGCCATGTCACCGGACCGGCGTTGCCACCGTCGTCGCTCACCAGAGTAAAAGTTAAGCTCCTTAATGCTCCTCGCTCCGATGCGGCGTGCAAAGTGCAAAGTGCGCAAGGGCACGACTCGGCCTCGGGCTCCTGCTCGGTGCTCGTCGGTGCGAGGCACCGACTCGCACCCGGGCCGTTATTTGGGCCAAAACTCACACAAGTTTCTCAAGCCCACGTAAACCCACTTTAAGTCCACAAGCCTATTAAGCCTATACACATAGCAAGCCCTTTTGATTAAACCCACATGGGTTTCTATATATATGGTGAAGATTTTCGTAGTGTCTAACCAATGTGGGACACTTAATTCCCCCACTTAAACACTATCAACCATTTTAATGGTTATTGGGCCAACTTCGAAAATTAATTTCTCATTCACCCGATATCGGTTTTGAGCGTAATAATATTTGTTAGATTTCCCGTGAAACATAGATTCGTAATCTTTCAACGATTTCTCGTTTCGACATCCGATGGCTTCCCGATTTAATTAAAACCGGAACATAATTTATTAATGGGTTAATTACCCAATTTGGGCCCAATGGCCCATTAGGCTCAAAAACCAAATAGGAAAAACGTGAACTCAGCTGAAATGGAATGCAACTTCTTGGCAAAGGGAACAATTTTGGCAGGTCAATGAGCCTCAAAAGAACAAAGTAACTATATTGAACAATCAAAACCATTCTGTTGTATATAAATTAACATTTTTGTTGCAGACACGCCACCACTCATTCACGATGCACAAGCTGCTAGTGCCATACTGTATATTGTTTTTAATTAAACAAGCAAAGACGTGAAATCAAATTAATCCACAAAAGTACAAACGTTCTAAACAGCACACAGAGCCGTTTGGTCGCATTGCGTCAAACGGAAATTAGTCCTCAAAAAGAGAAAACACAGTGCCACCAGGGGAACAAACACTCCCACATGGGGAGAAAAAGTTCACGAAGGACAAAAACCGACAGAAAACAAAATTCATTATCTAAAACCAAGAACTAAAGAACCTATGACAAAAAAGCTATTAAGCTAAATCTACAACCGGGGAGAGACGAGGTTCCCAGTCAGACGACGGGAGGCAGAAGTGGGTGGCGGCAGCTGGCGACAGGTCTGGCGGTGGCAGCTGACCGGTGCAGAGCGGAGAGTGGCAGGGCGGGTGCGCGGCGGAAGGCGGCCAGCGGCAGGGCGGGCGTCGTTGGCCACGCCGGGGAGGGAAGGGAAGAAAACTCCAGAAAAGAGGAACTCCCCCGAGGAGAAACACGGCACAAACGGTCGATCGGAGCAGGCGGGGGCGGCAGCGACGACAGCGATGGTGGCAGCGACGACGGCGGTGGCTGGCGGCAGGCGGTGGTGGTGGGGGTCGTTCTTTAAAGAATGAAAAGAAAAAAAAACTCACATAGTAGAGCTCCCCCTACCTCCATTAATGGAGGAGGGGGAGGAGGGGGAAGGATTTAATGGTGGGGGCTCGTGGGAAAAGTTAAGGTTTTTAGAGAGAAGTGAGGGAAAACGGTTTTGCGGAGAAACGAAAGGTTTTTAATTAAAAAAATGATATATTTGAATTCAGGCCCAGAAGTTTAATTGAATATTCAGGTCATGCCAGAAAAAATTTTAGTTTAAGAAATCCAATTTCTGTAAAATTTAAAGATAATGACCTAACTTAAAAATGTGGTACAAAAGTTAAATGAACTGGTATAGAATGATGATTTTGTGTTACAAAACTTTCAACATATTGTTTTTTCATAACAATGAAGTGGTATTGCAGAAATGAACTGATATAATATGATTATTAGCTGGTACCGGATAATCATTTTGTGTTGTAAAATTTCAATATATTGTTATTTCAGAACATGAAGTGGTACTGCAGAAATCGGGTCCTTAAAACTAATTTTTTCTGACAAAGCCTGAATTGTAAAAAAATACTAGTTCAGTTTAAACGATCATAGAATGGGTTTAATTATTGGTCGACTAGATATCGGTTTGCTATCGGATTGGGTTATTCGTTTTACACGACATATATTTTTTAATTTCTTGATACATTTAAATATTCAAACGTAAAATTACATATCTAATTTGCGTGATGTTTACGCTTTATAATTGACTATTTTTTTTTAGTGGTATAATTAACGAACCATATTATATTATCACACTGCATCATTATATCAATACAAAATGTAAAAGATAATAGTCTCTTTGCCTTAACCTACTCCTCCCACTCCTCGATATCAACATGAAGGAGATCGTTGCCGTTGTTCTCTTGGTCTTCTGCTATCTGCTTCACCGAGTCGACGATGCACTTACTGCAAAGGCGCACCTCTATCCTTAACAACGTATTTATCTCCTAAATCTATTGGAAATTCCTCCAACCGAAACAACGCAACAAGCACAAGCTTCTCAAGAGCCCTCAAGTGACTAGACTCCGATCGCCAACTAACAAGCTGGGATCTTTCTATTCTCAAGTACTTTAACTTCGGAAACTGTTCTTCAACGGTACACCACTCATCGCCGACGAACGCATAACCATACAGTTTGAGAACTTCAAGATTTGGAAGTGAACATATCACAGCCATGTCTTCCCAACTAATCCTTCCATCGGTCAAGGATAACTTCTTCAGCGAGTGGGGGAATGAGATGCTCTTTACGTCGAAAGGTATAGAGCTGAAAACTACGGTAAACGATTGAAGGCTGCGTAGAAGCGCGAGATTGTTGAGGCAATAATGAGACCATTTTAACTCTCCTCCAATACGAGCCGTGGCATAGGACACTCTTAATCTGACTAGGTTTGGGATTCTTCTGACAACTTCCACCGTACACCTAAAATGTCTAATCCCTTCAAGCGTTTGCAGATGTTCCAAGACTGATATGTCGTCAGTAGGATAGGGCAACTCTTGTGAAAACAAACGAAGGTGTCTTAATTGCGGCATGTCCCATATTCTACGTAGTAGAACTTCCTCCGAGTCACCGCTCACAGTGTGGTAAAATGCCTGTAAATTCCAAAGTAGACGTACGGGCGATGGAGATGCTAATAACATATGATCCCAAATGATATTACTTGGATCCCCTATGGACAATTGTTGTTTTTAATATTTTCCTTTATTTGTGAGGGATGGACTTTCTTTGTTGTATGCACTTGCTTTTATGCACACTACACACGAAAGAGGAAGAGAGCTTTAATATTGTGTATTTCTCTGATGCACATTCGGTGCTTTAGACTTGGGAGAAGAAAATTATTCTCAACTCACATATAGCTATTTGTAATCTATTGTTCTTACTAATACACTTTCACGTTCATGCAATTATATATAGCAACTAGCTTACACTATCAGACACAAAAGTCACACACTTTTCCTTATTTTCTTCCACTAATGCTCATGTTTTTTTCCTCCCACGTGTTTTCCTCAATATGTCTTTTTGTCTTCACCTTAATTAAGAGTTTTGTTTCCATGTTTCCTTCCTTACTTTATGGGTTTTGTTTTTCTTTGTCTTGTTTCTAGCTTTGAGATTATTAGTCAACAAATTCCTCCCTTAAGCTCAAAGTCTTTCGATCTTTCATCCCGAGCATCTGCTTCAAATTCTCGAACATACTTGTTGGCAACGGCTTTGTGAAAATATCTGCAACCTGATCCGAACTCGCTACGTGTACCATCTTCACTGCTCCATTTTTTACGTGTTCTCGAATAAAATGAAACCGCGCATCAATATGTTTGCTTCTCTCATGATGAACCAGATTTTTCGCCAACTCGATCGCGGACTTATTATCTACTCGAATTTCGGTTGGCTCGACTTGTTGAAGATTCAACTCGAGCAGTAAATTTCTCAGCCATATTGCGTGGCAGACACACCACGATGCTGCCACATACTCCGCTTCACAGGTTGATAGAGTCACTATCGGTTGTTTCTTCGATAGCCACGTGAACGCTGTGCTTCCTAAATAAAATAAGTAACCACCCGTGCTTTTGCGATCATCGATATCTCCACACCAATCACTGTCCGAATATCCAATAAGTTTGCCGTCGCTCACCTTTGAATAAAATAGACCTAGCGATTGTGTTCCTCGAATATATCGAAGAATTCTCTTGATCGCCTTTAGATGTGACTGCCTCGGGTCTTCCATATAGCGGCTAACGACTCCAACGCTATAAGCGATGTCGGGTCTCGTGCATGTTAAGTATCGTAGACTTCCCACGAGACTACGATATTCGGTTGCGTTTACTCCTTGTCCTCCCTCAAACTTGGACAGCTTTACTCCAAGTTCCATCGGTGTAGCTACCGGCCTGCTTTCCTCCATTTTATTTTTCTTTAATATGTCCTTCGCATACGCTTCTTGTGACACGAATATTTCCGCTTCTTGTGACACGAATATTTCCGTTCTTCTTTGCTCGACTTCGAGACCAAGAAAATATTTCATTAGTCCCAAGTCCGTCATCTCGAACTCCTTCGTCATCGCCTTTTTGAAGTCGTTGGTTACTTTCTCACTGCTCCCCATGAAAATGAGATCATCGACATAGAGAGCGACGATGATCATTTCACCTCCTTCTCTTTTGACGTATAACGCATGCTCGAACGGACATTGCTCGAATTTGTTCCTTTTGAAGTACCCATCGATCCGAGTGTTCCAAGCTCGGGCGCTTGCTTCAGCCCGTACAGCGCTTTCTTTAATTTTAACACTTTGCCTTCTTCTCCCAATTTTGAATATCCCGGCGGTTGTTCTACGTAGACTTCTTCCTCAAGCTCCCCATTTAGAAACGCAGACTTCACGTCCATTTGATAGATCGGCCAACTAAGTTGTGCAGCTTGGGCAAGAAGCAGACGGATTGTTTCCATTCTTGCAACAGGAGCAAACACTTCATCGTAGTCAATTCCTTCTCGTTGTCTGTAGCCCTTTGCCACCAATCTTGCCTTGTAACGTTCGATTTTTCCTTGAGCGTTGATTTTCCTTTTATAAACCCATTTTACTCCTATGGGTTTATGCCCGTGTGGTAATTCAACCAGCTTCCAAGTGTCATTTTTTTCAATCGCCTTGATCTCCTCGTCCATTGCCGTTTTCCAATTCTTGTCTCTTACGGCTTCTTCGAAACTAATTTGTTCCGAGTCAGCCAGTAAGCATACCAAGTGAACCTGTTCGGTTGTTTCGTACAGGTCCTGCATGCTTCGCATCCTGGGCTGTCTTGGTTCGTCCTCCTCGATATATTCTTGAGATGAAACTGAGACAGGCGTTGGTGCAGCACTTAGTGGTTCTCCAGGCATTGTGTTTTCTTCAACGTTCCAGTCCCACGAACTTTCTTCGTCTACTCGAACATCTCGACTTACTATCACCTTTTTATTTTCTGGATCATACAGCCGGTACGCCTTCGTCTTCTCATCGTACCCAATAAAAACAAGCTTTCTACTTTTGTCGTCCAGCTTGGTTCTTTTCTGGTCAGGCACATGCGCATACGCCACGCTTCCAAAGATTTTGAAGTGCGCTATAGTCGGTTTCTGGCCACTCCATGCTTCTTGTGGTGTTCGATTCTCGAGTATTTGGTGTGGATATCGGTTTTGAATATATACGGCACATTGTACCGCCTCGGCCCAGAACTCCTTTGGCATCTCTTTGCTTTTCAACATTGATCGAACCATGTCGAGTATGGTACGATTTTTCCTTTCAGTCACGCCGTTTTGTTGAGGCGAATACGGCGCGGTGAGGAATCTCCTGACGCCCTGTTCTTCGCAAAAACCTACGAAAGCACCCGACATGTATTCTCCACCTCGGTCTGAATGGAGCGCCTTGATGCATGAACTTGTCGCCTTCTCGACCATAGTTTTGAATTTTTTAAACGTCTGCAGTGCTTCGGATTTTTCCTTCAAAAAATATACCCAAGTCTTTCTCGAGTAATCGTCGATGAATGTGATGAAGTATCTTTTTTCGCTAAATGATGCTGGCGTGATAGGTCCGCATATATCGGTGTGTATCAGCTCGAGCGGTTTGCTTGCTCGAAATCCTGCTTGCTTCTGAAACGACGTCCGTGCATGTTTGCCAATCACGCAAGTTTCGCAAAGCTTCTTTTCTCCCTCTATCATCGGCATCCCGTGCACCATGTCTTTCTTGGAGAGCTCCTTCAGTCCTCCGTAGTGTAAATGCCCAAAACGCATATGCCACAAATGATCGTTGTCCGGCAAGTCAACTTGCAGACACTTTTCTTGTATCGTCTTCAGGTTGAGTTTGAACATTCGGTTCCTTTCCATCTCGACCCGTGCGATCAATTTGCCATCTTTATTCCTTAGTTGTAGCGAGCGGTCCTTCATGAACATCGAACATCTTTTTTTCAAGCAACTGCCCCATGCTTAAGATGTTCGTCTTCAAGTCTGGTACGAAATAAACGTCCTCGACCGATCCTTGTTTGCCGTTGTTTTGGGAGAAACATATTTTCCCACGGCCTTCGACTTTGATTTTTGATGCGTCGCCAAAAGAAACATGTCCGTCATCGATATTCTTTAAATCGATGAAGAGATGTTTGTGCCCGCTCATGTGATTGCTAGCACCGGTGTCTAGATACCACACCATGTCGCTGCCCGGATTTTTATCCTCAAGCGCCATTAAGAGTACGCCATCGTCTTTTGGCTCCTCTTGTGTGACTAGGTTCGCATTTTCTTCCACCTTCTTGTTGGACCAACAGTCCTTCACAAAGTGCCCGAACTTTCCGCAATTGTAGCATTCTACGCTCGGTCGATTTGAGTGGCCGCCACGTCCTCGTGCTCGACCTCGTCCTCTCAAATTTTGGTTGTTGTTTGTCCTTCTTTGTCGTGATTGTAGCCTCGTCCTCGGCCTGTGCTTTGACCGAAACCACGTCCTCATTGGCCACGTCCTCTTCCTCGACTGTGGTGTGTATACAACGCCTTGTCGTCATTAATGGACAATTTCGTCTGTAGGGCCTCGTCTAAAGACTCTTGCTTCTTCTTTTTCTTTCGTTGCTCGTGAGCTTCGAGCGAACCAGAAAGTTCATCAACCGTCATCTTCTCAAGATCTTTGGATTCTTCAATTGCGCACACCATGTTCTCGTACTCGTTCGTCAAAGATCGTAAGATTTTCTCGACGACTCGGCCATCAGTTAGGACCTCGCCATTTCTCTTCAACTGGTTCGCGATGGTTTGCACTCTTGTTATATACTCGGACACGCCTTCGCCCTCCTTCATTTTCGTCATTTTGAACTCGCCACGAAGAGTCTGCAATCGTACTTGTTTTACTCGATCGGCACCTTTGTACGCTTTTTCCAGCGTCTCCCATGCATCCTTCGATTTTTCGGCTTCGGCTATTTTTTTGAAACCGGCCTCATCTACAGATTGGTAGATGATATAAAGTGCGGTCTTATCTTGTTTGTGGGATTCCTTCAACGTTTTTAGTTGGGCTGCTGTGTACCCATCTGTATTTTCGGGTTCGGTGTATCCGTTCGCGACTATCTCCCACGAGTCTTGAGACTGGAGCAACACCTTCATTTGAATGCTCCGTTTGTCGTAGTTGAATTTGGTGAGCTTCGGAATCGGCATTTGACCAGCGGTTGCTCCCATTGTCGCCATTGGCTCTGATACCAATTTGTTGTTTTTAATATTTTCCTTTATTTGTGAGGGATGGACTTTCTTTGTTGTATGCACTTGCTTTTATGCACACTACACACGAAAGAAGAAGAGAGCTTTAATATTGTGTATTTCTCTGATGCACATTCGGTGCTTTAGACTTGGGAGAAGAAAATTATTCTCAACTCACATATAGCTATTTGTAATCTATTGTTCTTACTAATACACTTTCACGTTCATGCAATTATATATAGCAACTAGCTTACACTATCAGACACAAAAGTCACACACTTTTCCTTGTTTTCTTCCACTAATGCTCATGTTTTTTTCCTCTTACGTGTTTTCCTCAATATGTCTTTTTGTCTTCACCTTAATTAAGAGTTTCGTTTCCATGTTTCCTTCCTTACTTTATGGGTTTTGTTTTTCTTTGTCTTGTTTCTAGCTTTGAGATTATTAGTCAACAACAACAACCTTAATTTGGTAACATGAGGAATAACAACATGTTCATTGAATATCTCATCGATTATCTTTACGGATCTCTCTCCATCAAGCCGTGGATACTTAGCCCTACACACATCGCAGACCATAGGGCTCGTCCGAGCCGTAGACTGAGAATCAGCGAGCACTGTGCTTAGATGAATCCTCTTGTACGGCCCTTCGCTGCCACACATGAAGCATGGGTTTTGTACATCGTAGCTGAGTAACGGTATTAGTTGTACGGTTGGCACATTTAAGAACTACTCTTTGTGAGATTCTTTGATGCATAGTTGCCTCAGGAGGTCGTGGATGCCGCAAATTTTGATATTTCTGCGATTTCCCAGTTTACGAACGAGGACCATATTCCTGCCGATTAAGTCTTGCAAGTATTCCATCGCAACTTCTTCCATTACTTCTTCACGATCCCCTCTGCTACCCACGATTCAATGAGTTGATAGACTATGACGTCGCTATCTTCGGGAAAAACCCCTATGTAAAGGAAACACGGCTTGAGATGAAGAAGCAAATTATCGTAACTCAGAGATAATATACTCAAGCAGTTCTCCTCGATTTTCGACTCAATGAATGAGTTCAAGTTCTCGGCGACGAGCTCCCAGTACCCGCTTGCCCCTTCGGACTTTGCCATGAGCCCTCCAATCACGAGGAGCGCCAGAGGAAGTCCTCCGCATTTTTTCGCAATTTCCGATTTCCTCCAATTCAACGCTGCAAAGAGATTTCGTGCGGAACAATCCCAGCTTTTGTCCTCATCGAGCAAACCAATGGAATAGCAGTTGTTGGGAGCTAAAGAGTTAGCTACATCGGAGAGCCTCGTCGTTATCACGATTCGACTTCTATTGCCGTTACTCGGAAAGAAGGACTTCGAACCATTCCAAGCTTCGACGCTCCAAACATCATCCATAACTATTAAGTACCTCATACCGAATAGTTTCTGGTACAGACTAGTTCCTAAATCATCATCACTTCCATCAATAACACCCTTCCGTTGGAGGTCTAGAAGAATTTCCTGAACATCGTATTCTTGCGAAATCGTGAGCCAAATGCGTACATCGAAGTGTTCCTTTACAAATTTACTATCAAATACATGTCGAGCAAGAGTTGTCTTACCACTACCTCCCATTCCTGCAATTGGGATGATTTGAAGATTAGGGTTTTTCCCGACGAGCTGACCCATAATCTTTTCCGAGTGATCCTCAAATCCAACCACAGTGTTCGTGCCAGACGAATCGACTCTCCGTGTGTCAGTAGACTTTTTGCGCGGTTGAACAACTTCTCTGCAATCCTTTTCGGCGGTCATCGTCATCAACTCTTTATTTATGGACTCAACCCTTTGGAACATCACTTCTACACCTCGGCAAAAAGACGAGCTTTCGATCTCATCCATTTGATCGTCATCATGGGATTATCCAGTAATACGACGTCGATCTATAATGAACTTGTCGATTACGTCATCTGCCTCGACTACGACTTGGCGAATTCGCTGAATCACAGAATCATCGAGTGGGGCTACTTCTCCTTTCACCACCATCGAGGAATGAAGCTCCAGAGATTCTTGCAAGGAGCTGAATTTTTCTTGCAGTGCTCCAAAACGAGATTTGTTCGGAAGAATATTATGACAGCGAGGAGGTAGGAGAGCGTTGTCCAAAGAACGCATGAGAGTAAGCACCGATGCGTAAGCTCCCACTACTGCCATTTTTTGAATCGAACAAGCAAGAAATTAAGACGTGAGCTGAGCTGAAATGGAGTTCAATTTCTTGGGAAAGTGAACAAATTCGACAAGTCAATGAGCCTCGAATGTAACAAAACTATATAATAAACATCAAATACACGAGGCGTGCTGGGGTTTATGTATAGATTAATATTATTGTGGCTGGCACTCACATGTTCACGGCGTACCAAAGAACAATATTATACAGTGTTAATTAAGTTTCAAGCTCCAAAAGATGTTTTAATGTTAGGTTCAGGCTCCTTTCAGAAAATTTTTAGGGTTAAGGATCCGATTTTTGTAAAATTTAGAGATAAGGACCTAAATTTACGCAAGAGTTATACAGTGTATATGAATTGGTATCGGACTATCGTTTTCTGTTATTACAGAACAATAAAGTTGTACGGCAGATTGATGAAGTGGTACTGCAGAACGGTGAATTGGTACTGCAGAACCATGAAGTGGTACTGCAGGTCGCAGAAGTACTACAGGTCCATAAAATGGTACTAAAATTCGGGTCCTTAAAACTAAGAATTCTCTAACAGGGGCCTGAAACCTAAATGAAACTTATATTTGAAGCCGACATCAAATTGCCCCTATTATATATTGAGCAGGCCTTTGTCGGGTACCAAACTCTTGATTAATACTTGTATTTGGTTCTTTCCCATGCACGGAGCCCCGTTTGGAAGAGATGGTTCTGATCAAGAAATTAAATGAAGATCGATCCACGTTAATCTGAATAAAGATTGTCACATTAAAATTAGTAAGGCAAACACAACATCTACCTAGAGGAGTACCACTTTTTGAGTGTGCACTAACCTACAAAGAGACCGAAAAAAATGCACACTCAAATGGTGGTACTCAATGAAGAACAAAGACCTTCCACGTACTGCTCTTTGGTTGTCAACAACTAACCGAATCCATCTCACTCAAAGGGTGGCAGTCAGACTAGATATTCTCAGATATACGGTGTGCGATCTATGTTACGTGAAATATACACAGCTTGACGAACCATCAAGGTCCGTAAAGGTAATAGATGCGACAAACGATGAACGCGTTGATATTCCTCAGGTCACCATAAGGTCGCTTTCCGTAGGAGAGCGGGCAAAAGGAGTTGGGATCCTATCGAATTAGCATCTCCATCTCCCATAGCTTTGCTTTGGAACCTACAAGTATTATCTCACTCTATAAGCGATGACTCGTGGGAAATTATGTTGTCCAAAATGTGGGAAATGCCACAACTAAGACATATTCACTCGCTTTCCCAATTGTTGCCCGATCCTATGGATACGAACGACGACAGGGCCGTCTTGCAACATCTGCAAACGCTTAAAGGACCTATATACTTTAGAAAACCGTCGTTTAAATATTCTAGTAAATATTTTTATGGTTTGATAAAAATATCAATAACAATAAACTAAATAAACGATAAACACAAAAATATAAATTTGATAAAATAGCGATAACGGGTTGGGACGACTTTATGAAAGTGAACGTATTTGAGACTTCGAATCCCCCTAGCTCGACCAAACGAGTAACAAGTATAAAAACGTTAAGCCAACTATTAGACCGTGACGATTCCTAGAGCATACGTACGAATTTATACGACTGACGAAACTGTGCCTTATCACATAAGAATCGTAAAGAACTAATCTATGAATTAAATAGCTGGGCAAGCTTCCCTAACTAGTCAATCACAGATCGCGTTAACAAATGATGACTCCCACTATTAGATTTGACTCTAATCCGGCGGGGTAGTTCAACCTATCTCTAGCGATGAGTTTATTCCGCTCGTTTACGAGTGGTCTAATCGTTAGCGCCTCTCTCGAGCGCAGCTTACTATTTTCCAAAAATTATTTTAATCATATAGACATAATCAAAACAATATCGCAATTCGTAACCGAGTCGTAATAATAGCCAAAACAATAATACTTTTAAACACGTACGAATTCGCTAGGGTTCATCTTTATCTCAAATACTACGAGATTAGCTACTCATACGAAACATCAACACGACGAGAAGCGTAAATAACAACGAGAAAATTATAATTTTTCCCTGAATTTCGCCTATGTGGTTGATCCTTCGTTGAGGACTTTTGTCGAGCAGGTGGTGGGCGATCAACTTTTACCTTTCCTTCTCCTTCTTTTCCACTGTCCGCAGCTTTTGCTCTCAACCCAAACAACAGCACCTCATCACCCTTCGCAGCCCAGCCGCTGAAATAGGTCGAAAAAGCACACGGCTACCTTACTCGCTCCAATTCACGCAGAGCTGTCTCACTCGTTACTACTTCGTCGCGACCGTTCCTCTGTGATGAAATTGCAGCCCCGAGCAGCACCAAGAGCAGCAAGCTCGGTTCCTCCGCGTTCGTGTTTCAATGTTCTGCCAAATTTTGCTTCGGGTGATTCCAACGTGAGCTTTGTGGGAGCGTGTATATGGTCTCGTCCTCTCCTTGTGCTCGTTTCCATCGCTTTATTTATAGATGATGGAGGAGACAATAATCATTGTTTGGCTGCTCCAAGAACGGCTGAAATCTTCGTTTTCTTCCTTGAGCCGCGAGCTTTTTCCATCTTTCAATGTTTGTGTGCGTTGTCTGCGTGCGGGTCATCGTTTTTCCTTTGTGCGTGTGTTGGCATGTGTATGTATTGTGTATCTATTATATCATGGGTTTGGGCTTAAACAATGTCGATGGGTTGAGATGGTCTTGGACCTAAAGGATGGGCTTGGAACTGATGGACTGGATTTTATTCTTCGGCTCAATTATTTTTGGGCCGATATTGTGGGAAATAATCCTTGTGATCTACTTTCCTTAATTAGCTTAGGATTAGCTTAGGATATGATTGTATTTTCCTTAGGAAGTGATTATCTTTTCCTTATTAGCGTAGGCTAAATTAGTCGCCTGATTGTAGGCATTTATTAGTTTCCATGTACACTTCTATTTAAGCAATCAAAGACTACAGAAAACGCTGCAGATTCAGCAGCACCAAAACAAGATCGTGTTCACTGTGTTCGCGTGAGTTTATTTTCAACAACTGGTATCAGAGCGAGTTTCATCCAGGGACCATGGGCGATGAGAGCAAGAAAGTTGATGCCTCCGGCGCCGTGATCGTGGGCGATGGGAGCAAGAAAGCCGATGCCTCCGGCGCCGTGATCCAACGAGTGATTCGTGAGTTGGGCGGCGGGAATAGCTACCCCGTTCTCACCAAGACCAATTACTCTGACTGGGCGCTGATGATGAAGGTGAAGCTGAAGGCGAGAGCGCTATGGAACGCCATCGAGAAGGGCACTGCCGATGAGCAGGAAGACATGATGGCGCTCGATGCGCTGGTGAGTGCAGTCCCGCCCGAAATGGTGTCGACGATCGGCTCCAAGGAGACGGCCAAGGAGGCCTGGGACGCGATCGCGACCATGCGGATCGGGGACGATCGTGTGAAGAAGGCAACGACGCAGCAGTTGCGTCGCAAATTCGACCTCGCCTCATTCAACGATGGCGAGACCGTTGAGGAGTTCGTGCTACGCCTCAATGGCATGGTGCGTACCTCACCACGTTGGGGGAGGAGATGGAGGAAAAGGAGATCGTAGCCAAGATGCTACGAAGTCTACCTCCCCGCTTCAAGCAGATCGCGATTGCGATCAAGACCCTGCTCGATCCATCCACCATGACGGTCGCCGATCTCACCGGGCGATTGCAAGAGGCGGAGGAGGAGTTGAATGGACCCCCGGTGTCACTACAGCACGAGGGCAAGTTATATCTCACTGAGGAGCAGTGGGACGCGCAACGAAAGAAGCGAGAGGCGGAGAACCACTCACGCGGTCGTGGCGCGAACAAAGGAGGCGGCCGACGTGGGCGAGCTGGCGAATCGTCGAGTGGTCCGGCTAATTCGAACAAGCGCGCAGGCGACGAGTGCCGAAATTGTGGGAAGCTGGGCCACTGGGCCCGGGAGTGCTGGTCGAAGCCCAAGAAGGCGCAGGCCCATGCAGTCCACGAAGAGGAAGAGGCCTCACTTTGTCTCGCAAAGTGCTCCCCCATTCTCTCCCCACCGACGCCGCAATCGACGGCGACTTCGACGACGTCGTCCGTGGCCCAGATCGAGATCTGTGAAGAGAAGGTGTTCGCGCAGCTCGGGGAAGAAGAAGAGGAAAGGGCGGCGGAGACGTGGGTCCTGGACTCGGGGGCAACCAATCACATGTCCGGGTCTAGGACCGCCTTCTCGAAGCTCGACATGACGGTACGAGGTACCGTGCGTTTCGGCAACGACTCGGTGGCACGCATTGAAGGGCGGGGCACCGTCATCTTTGTGTGCAAGAACGGGGAGCTCCGTTCATTCGACGGCGTCTATTTCATTCCACGGTTGACGACGAACATCGTGAGTCTTGGCCAGCTCGACGAGGTCCGCTACAAGATCGAGATCGAAGATGGCGTGATGCGGATTCGGGAGCTCGGCGGTCAACTGTTGGCAAGGGTGACGCGCGAGGCGAACCGTCTATACCTTCTTCGGATCAAGATAGAACCGCCGATGTGCTTAGCGGTGCGCGGGCACGGCGACGAGGTGGCATGGCGCTGGCATGATCGCTTCGGCCATGTCAATATGGCGGCGCTCCGGAAGCTAGCTCGGGAGGAGCTGGTGCGCGGACTGTCGGAGATCGAACAGGTGGACCAGATGTGCGATGCATGTCTGGCTGGGAAGCAGAAGCGCACCCCATTTCCGGCGAAAGCGGAGTATCGTGCGAAGCAGCGACTTGAGCTTGTGCATGGCGATCTGTGCGGGCCAATCACACCAGCAACCCCAAGCGGCAACAAGTACTTCTTGTTGCTCGTCGACGACCTCAGCCGCTACATGTGGGTAGCCGCGATCCCTTCAAAGGATCGTGCCGCGGCTGCCATCAAGGAACTCCAAGCACGGGCCGAGGGGGAGTCCGGGCTTAAGCTAGGGGCGCTTCGGACCGATCGTGGTGGAGAATTCACGTCGATCGAGTTTGCGAAGTATTGCGCGGGAGAAGGGATACATCGCCAACACACTGCACCATACAGCCCGCAGCAGAACGGCGTGGTCGAGCGACGGAATGGGACGGTAGTGGCGACAGCGAGGAGTATGCTCAAGGCGAAAGGGCTGCCGGGGTGGTTCTGGGGCGAGGCCGTGACCACCGCAGTATACATCCTCAACCGATGCCCAACGAAGAGCGTGGACGGCATGACGCCGTTCGAAGCGTGGCATGGGAAGAAGCCAGCAGTGCATCACCTGAGAACATTCGGCTGCATCGTCTACGTACGGAACACGACGCCGCATCTGAAGAAGCTCGAGGATCGTGGCTGTAAGATGATCTTCATCGGCTACGAGCGTGGCTCCAAAGCGTACCGTGCTTACGACCTGTCACGAAGCGTGTCCACGTGACACGCGACGTGGTGTTCGACGAGGGAGCACAGTGGGTTTGAGGATCTGTAGAGGTCGATGGCAAGCCGAACAGCAACGACGACGTGTTCACGGTGGAGTACTCGATCGCAAACCAGGGACCTCCGGTTGCCGATGGCACTAAGGATGCACCTAGAGCTGCAACTAAGGAGGGCGAGTTAATGCCGCCGACATCGCCTCATGGTGGTGGAAGAGCTGTACCTGCGGGATCCAGCGGGGCACAGGAGGTGGAGTTCGCCTCACCGCCGAGCGAGGCCGGCGAGCACCTAGATGCCGACCACGACGACGACGCTCCCCTTCGATTCTGGAGAATCGACAACATCATTGGGCCGGCTTTGCCGCGTGGCTTCGCGCCACGGGCACTGGTGGCGGAGGAGCTCTACGCCATGAGCTCCGATGAACATGCGTCGTTCGCCGAGGCGGAAGGCGGCCCCAGCTGGAGGAATGCGATGATGGAGGAGATGGAGTCCATTGAGGACAATCGGACGTGGTCTCTCGCCGACCTCCCGCCGGGCCGTCGAGCGATCGGTTTGAAGTGGGTCTTCAAAGTGAAGAGGGACGAGCACGGGCGGTGTCCAAGTATAAGGCGCGCCTCGTCGTGAAGGGTTATGCACAGCGGCACGGCATCGACTACGATGAAGTGTTCGCGCCGATGGCGCAATTAGACTCGGTGCGCCTGATCATCGCCCTCGCGGCGCACGAGGGATGGGTGGTGTACCACATGGACATCAAGTCGGCATTTTTGAACGGAGACCTAGAAGAGGAGGTCTACGTCGAGCAGCCGCCAGGGTTTATCATCAACGGCAAGGAGCACAAGGTGCTCAAGCTTCGAAAGGCGTTGTACGGGCTGCATCAAGCGCCGCGCGCATGGAACGCGAAGCTGGACAGCACGCTGTTGTCGTTCGGATTCAGGAAGAACCCGTCCGAACACGCCATCTACATTAGGCAGAACGACGGCAAGCAGCTGGTGATCGGGGTCTATGTCGATGACCTCGTATTCACCGGCTCGAACGGCGGCGACATAAAGTCATTCAAGGAGGAGATGGCGGCCGCTTTCAAGATGAGTGACCTCGGCCTACTTCACTACTACCTCGGCATTGAAGTGAAGCAGGGCGCGAGGGGGATCTCGCTGAGTCAGGGAGCCTACGCCGGCAAGATCCTGGAGAAGAGGGGCATGGCAGGGTGTAACCCATGTCATGTGCCCATGGAACCGCGCCTGAAGTTGAGCAAGCTCAGCACAGAGCCGCCGGTCGATGCGACGGCGTACAGGAGCGTCGTCGGGAGCTTGAGGTACTTGGTCAACACTCGCCCCGATCTAGCGTTTGCGATTGGCTATGTGAGTCGGTTCCTGAAGGATCCACGCGAGGATCACCTCGCAGCTGCGAAGCGCATCCTGCGCTATGTGGCTGGGACCCAAGATTGGGGACTCTGGTTCGGCAGGAGGGAGAAGGAGGAGCCTTATCTGACAGGCTTCAGTGATAGTGATTACGCCGGGGATGTTGATACAAGTAAAAGCACAACTGGCGTAATTTTCTTCCTCAGCGACAGCCCGATCACCTGGCAATCCATGAAGCAGAAGGTGGTGGCTCAGTCCAGCTGTGAGGCAGAGTATATAGCAGCTGCTAACGCTGCTTGTCAAGCATTGTGGCTCGCTCGTGTGTTGTCTGAGGTACAGGGAACAGCAGCAAGAGCGCCAATGCTGAGGGTGGACAATAAGTCCGCCGTTGCTTTGATCAAGAATCCGGTACTCCACGGACAGAGTAAACACATTCGAGTGAAATACCACTTCGTCCGGGAGGCCGCAGAAGAAGGCTTGATTGATGTAAAGTTCATCAGAAGTGAGGATCAGCTGGGCGACATTCTGACGAAGCCGCTTGGAAGGACCAAGTTTCATGAGCTACGGGGCAAGATCGGCCTAATCGACATCAACGGTGGACACAAGGCTTAGGAGGAGAATGTGGGAAATAATCCTTGTGATCTACTTTCCTTAATTAGCTTAGGATTAGCTTAGGATATGATTGTATTTTCCTTAGGAAGTGATTATCTTTTCCTTATTAGCGTAGGCTAAATTAGTCGCCTGATTGTAGGCATTTATTAGTTTCCATGTAAACTTCTATTTAAGCAATGCAAAGACTTCAGAAAATGCTGCAGATTCAGCAGCACCAAAACAAGATCGTGTTCACTGTGTTCGCGTGAGTTTATTTCCAACAGATATTTGGTTCGACGGTTCCTCAAATTCTTTCAAGGCCGAATATTCCCAGTTGTAGTTCTTTTCCCAGTATCTATCAAAAATCAAATACAAACGTATACGTATGATGTTCGAGGGAAATTCAAATAAATAACAACCGATAATTACGCTTTTACGGGATATAAATCCAATATAAATTCCATTTATCATGCGTGTATTGCGACTTCTTTGTTGATCTGGACATAAAGAGCATCACGTTCCCGCAATCCCTGAAGAAATTAAGTTTGTGGGGTGGAAGAATTAGCTGGAAGGACATGGGGCGTGATTGGTTCGCGTCTGAATCTTGAAGTCCTCAAACTGTACGGTGCATGCGCCTGTAAAGCACTGTGTACTGTTGAAGGACATGGGGCGTGATTGAAATACTTCAAAATTTGTGCTTCGGATCTCGTTGTTTGGAGATCAGAGTCTAGTCACTTTGGGGCTCTCGAGAAGCTTGTACTCGGTGTAATGCTTCGGTTGCAGGAATTTCCATTAGACTTCGGAGATATAGTTACATTGTCAAGGATAGAGGTGGCAACGATCTCCTTCATGTTGAGATTTCTGAGATCTTTCAGCTTTGATGACTGATTTATCGATTTACTACTACTGCTGATAACAAAATTGTCAATATGTATGTGAGAAAATTGTCAGCTATGTTTGTTTTTATCATGACCCTGTAACTTGTTATCTTCTGTTTTACTTTATAATGGGTACTGTTGGATTCACTGAAATTACGGAAAGAATGTGATTCGTGGTGCATGAGCTTATTTTGAATCCCATCCACGAAGAGGTATTTGTTCCGATTTACTCCATCTTACTTTTAAAAAAAAAAAAGTCGTTTAAGGAAGTTACGGAATCTTCATTAGATCCTATTTAATTTAGTAAATTCTATTTAAAACTAGAGGTATATTAAATATTCCAGATATATTATCTTGGAAAGTATAAAATGACTTATTTAAAAACAAAATAAAGTGAGTTGTTTTTAGAATCAGAAGGAATTTAAATAATAAACTCGAATGGGTTTGGTAGATAATTTTAGAGGTTTTTAAGTTTAATTAAATTCAATTGCAAGTGGGTATAAGTTGAATTGAATATATAATAAATAAATTGTAATTTTGTCATAAATGCCCCAAATTTAGGGTACAGTTCCTGCGAACTCATGCATAGTTGTTGGACGGCTTCAGGCTACGCTGGAGATCAAGGATTTGAATCAGGCTTTTTTTAATTATTTACAGATTTTTTTTCATTATTATAAAATGGGGTTATTTTATCAAATATTAACAAAATAGTGCAAAACGCGTCACGGCGTTGCATCCATTGGACCGCCGTCGCATTCAATGGATGCGATGCCCAACCCATTTAGAAAAACTTTTTTATTTTGGACTTAATGGGCCAATAGATGTGATGTCCAGCCCATTCAAATTATTCTTTTTTTTTGGACGTAATAGGTCATTTTAATTGACGTATAACCAACATTATCTTAAATACACATTATTTTATTAGCATATAGATTCAACATTAATATTTTAAATATACTTAAACACACATATGAATCGGAGATTACATCAATTTAAATATACTTAAACACACGTTAATGCGTTATCTGTGGTTTAAATGTATTTAAATTGATGAATCTCCTGTTCATATGCGTGTTTAAGTATATTTAAAATAAAGTTGATTCAATCTATGTGTTAATAAAATAATGTGTATTTAAAATAATATTGGTTCAATTTAGCGTCAATTAAAGATGACCCATTAAGCCCAAGCAAAAACAAATTGAATGGGCTGGATCAGGGCCCATTAAGTCCAAAGCCCAATTTTTTTTTAACAAAAAATGGGTTGGGCATCGCATCCAATGAATGGGAGGGCGCATCCAATGGATGCAACGCCGTGTCCAATAGACGCGTTTTGCACTATTTTGTTAATATTTGCTAAAATAACCCAATTTTATCAATAATAAAATAAAAAAGCTCTAAAGAAACCGCTATGGCTTACAGAAGTCATGCTTCATGTGTGGTACCGAGGGGCCGTGCAAGAGGATTTAGCTGGGCAAAGTGCTCGGTGGTTCACAATCTACGACCCATGCAAGCCCGGTGGTGCGCGATGTGTGTAGGACTGAGTATCCATGGATTGATGGATCATCAAGGTCCGTAAAGTTAATCGGCAGGATACTCTACGAACGTGTCGATATTCCTCAGGTCACCAGCTTAAGGTTGCTTTCCATAGGACATATTGGCCATATCGGCTGGGAGAGTATCAAATTAGCATCTCCATTTCCTTTACATCTACTTTGGAATTTACAGGTATTGTATATCAATATACATGTATATCCTGGGAAATTGGTACTTTCTAAAATATGGGACATGCCGCAATTAAGACACGTTCATGTGAAGTCCGAAGTGTTGCCACGTGGATACAAACGTCTTATTGCGACATCTGCAAACGATTACATGTATAAGTAATTTCAGGTGTACATATGAGGTCGCTAGAAGAATCCCAAACCCTAGTTGAATTAAGAGTCGACTATTATCATGATTTCGACAGAGGAGAACAAATAAACTGTTCGTATTATAGCCTCAAGAATCTCGCACTCCTACTCAACCTTCAATCGTTGTACGTATCTTACTGATCGTCTCATTCCCGCAATCGCTGAAGAAGTTAAGTTTGTGGGGTGGAAGAATTAGTTGGGAGGACATGGGCGTGATTGGTTCGCTTCCGAATCTTGAAGTGCTCAAGCTATACAATGATGCTTTCGTTGGCGAAGAAGTGAAGAACAGTTCCCTAGGTTAAAATACTTGAAATTGCACGATTTGGATCTTGTTATCTGGCGATCGGAGTCTGTTCACTTTAAGGTTCTCGAGAAGCTTGAACTTTGGTCGCTTGAGAAGTTGGAGGAGTTTCCATTAGACTTTGGAGATATAAATACACTATTAAGGATCGAGGTGGTTTGGTGTAGTAAGTGTACCGTCGACTCGGTGAGGCAGATGGCAGAAGAGCAATAGAACAGTGGAAACGATCTACTTCGTTTTGATATCACGGAGGCTGACGAAAGAAGAAGATGACCTAGAAGACGACGTTGAGAGAAGAAGAAGAAGAAGAAGAAGAAGAAGAAGAAGAAGAAGAAGAAGAAGAAGAAGAAGAAGAAGAAGAAGGAGACGAAGATGTGTGATTTTTTTTTTGTTTTTGTCTATAACGTATATGGAGGAGCATCTGCGTATTGAAATGTTGCCAAGGCCGGAAAGGGCACCCAACATTCCTAATAACGCTCCGTCTTGAATATTGAGCCACGCACAATGTTGAGATTATGAAATTGGGATTTGTCCCATGTCGACAAACTCAAACTCTTCGAGGCATCTATTCTGTTATATAAAGGATGTTGTGTGGCTATAAATTGCCACATTTGGTCTGTCACTTATTTGCAATTTAGTTCTCTTTGTTAATTGATTACTTTAATAATTTTTATATTACTTTTCAATTTTTATTTATTATTCTTTTATCCGTACACCTTATTTTGTTTATATAGTAAAAAATTATATTTTATGTATTAAACATTTACAAATAATGAATCTCAAAATTAGAAGTAACATAAGTATAATTATATTCTAAGCACACACATAGAGTGTGCGAAAAACGTACTACTATATAAGAGGCTTTCTCCTCCTATCACGAATTGGTTTTAGAAAGGACTTTTCGATTTCTAATACACAATTTCACATTGCCTTGAGAAGAAAATAGGCCCTTTGAAGGTAAAATCTAGTATGTTAATGTACTATTCTGCTATTGATTCTTCATCGCTCCTATGAATGATAACGGATGAATATAATTGTAACCTAACATTTGATCGACTCGTAGAAGAAGAAATCAAACTACGAAACTCGCATAATTACTCACCTTCGCTATTCAATGGTACGGCTTTCATCTCAATTTTCGATTCATCTTTCTATTGAACTCTATATTCTCTAAACTTTGGAAATCGACATATGTTTAGTCTTAGACTACGATAAGATTAGATCACAATACGTTTATTTTAGAAACAAATAGGGACGTGCACTGCCTTAGAAAAAGGGTAATTCGTCAATAATACATCCATGCTTGTAACATATTTTTATGGGATGATATTAGTCTCATTTACATCGATGGGACCCTTTTTGGGATTTTCAATTTTAAAGTGGTTAAATTGTAATCGCATAACATATCTATGAAGATTAATTAGTACGACACAGTGTGTAAGTAAAAAATGTCACTGACAAGTATGTTCAATTACTAAATCGAACCGCTTGAAAAGATGTTTCTAATTCTGGCGCTTTGCCTTCCTCAGCACACTTTGCTCTCTGTCGCGGCCTTTGATGTCATCACCTCTCGCAAAACGCACGATTTCCCAACGCTCTTGAAGATTCTTCGTCGCTTCCGTGCTCTCTTCTCAAAGCTCAGTACTTCCAGGTATGTATGGCTTTCGTTATTACACTTCTTCACCTTCGACCGCTTTCTATATTGCAAGAAAAAGAGCTTTTGGCGATGGTGTGGTGGGGTTTTTAAGTGCTGTGGTTCTTTTCTGCGTTTATTTGCTCGACCAAAATTCAATGGGGTTTTATGTTTATAGCCATGATGATCTTTCGCCATGTTGGCGGTTTTCAGCGTACACGAGGCGGGTTTATGTTGATCACTTTCTTGATTTTGGACATTAATGTGCCTGAGGTAAGAATTGATTGAAATCTGGTAAGGATGAAGAATTAGGGGATAAATAGTTTATGCAAGTAAATCAAGAACATGAATTCGAAATGAGAAGGAACGTTGCAATCCATCATATCTTCACAAAGAAAAAAAAAATGATAGCTTTGCATATCTGGAGAATCTGATATCTCTTCATTAATTGAGAGGCAAAGTATGGCTTTATTAGGTAGTTGCCCGCCCGCTATTGATTTCTGAGTTGGGCTCGCGAGTTTTTGGGCCCTTTTTAAATGCATTCGTAGTAGAGGGGGGCACACACACACATTCACACACACTTCATCGTTCAAGCATTCCAAGAAAACGGCGTAGTTTGATTTAGGTTCGATGCCTCGAACAAGGAAAAGGGATTCCACAATGGGAATCGACCCCGATGAAAACGGAGGAATGGAAGAACACATAACAGATCCATCTTTGTTTGCGAGAAGGTAGAAATAAACTGACTGTTTTTCCAAGGTTTTAGAAGCGTTTTTCATGTTAGAAAAAATCTCCCATTTCTTTTGCACAGCTATCAGTTAGACGCGCTCGAGCGAGCGCTGAAGAGGAACACAATCGTCTTCTTCGAAACTGGGACGGGAAAGACTTTGATCGCCGTTATGCTCCTCAGGGGCTACGCACATGTTATTCGAAAGCCCTCGCCTTATATCGCCGTTTTCTTGGTGCCCACGGTGATTTTAGTCGTGCAAGTGAGTTGTCGTCCTTCTACTTTACCTTAGTTATGATACAAAAAAATAAAATAAATTGATGATTCTCTCGCTATTGTAATAAATATCATAGCAAGGCGAGGTTGTGGCTACTCACACTGACCTAAAAGTAGGCAAATATTACGGTGAGATGGGCGTAGATTTCTGGGACGCTTCTGTCTGGAAACAGCAGACTGATGAGCATGAGGTGCGCTTTTTGCTTCGTTTTTCGTCGATTTATTCGAATTATTTGCCTCGACTTTGCGTAAGCAATTCTAATGTAATAGAGTAACACTCTTTCTCTTAATGAGGTTTGTGCGATTTCTTTATTACATACAGGTGCTTGTAATGACCCCTCAGATATTGCTCAGCGCTTTGAGGCACAAGTTTCTGAGCCTTAGTCAGATAAAGGTGTTGATATTTGACGAATGCCATAATGCAAGAGGCAAACATCCATACGCTTGCATAATGACGGTAACATATGTTTATGTATATTAGAAAATATTTTTGTGTTCAAACATGCATACTGATTTTGATAAGAGATAATATTGTAGGACTTCTATCATCGTGAACTAGAATCGAACAGTCCTGAACTTCCTAGAATTTTCGGGATGACAGCTTCCCCTATAAAGGCGAAAGGTTTTTTTTTTTGTAGAAAGCGAAGGCTTGTAGCTTCGATTCTTTTATTTTATCCAATTTCAGTTGCTTAATAAGATATTTCGGTGCAGTTTCGAATTCTCAGGCGTCTTGCAGCAAACAGATTATGGAGCTCGAAAATCTTATGAATTCGAAGGTTCCTTTTCCATCTTTTTCTGTGTTCCCCTATCTGAAACTGTGCCATTTCAGCTGATGTAGTTGACATCCATTAATGTCTGAAATGAAGGTCTTCACTGAATCAGAAACCGTTTTAGCTCAGTACATAAACTTTTCTACACCGAAACTGAAGTTCTACGAGGACGTAGCCTTTCCCAAGACAACCTTTGAAGCCATAAATGCATCTCTGGCCCGTTTGAAAGAAAAGGTACAAGCAAGCCCATATTTTCGTCTCTTACCTTAGTTTCGCCAATTGCAAGTTCAGTTGATAATTTACATATCTTTCAACAGCACGGAATCGAACTCTGTGGGCCAGACATCTCTGAATCCGTAGCTGTATCTGCAAAACGCAGATTGAAAAAGCTTATAAACGCCCTTATGTTCTGCTTAACTGAATTTGGGATCTGCTTAGCTATGAAGGTAAATATGCATATATGTTTGTGTACGAGCTATGACTTATTACATCATGCTTTACGTATTTTAACGCTGCATTTCTTTTGTCTTGCAAAGGCAGCAGAGGTCTTCTCTTGTGAAGAATCGGACGTCTTTATGTGGGCCCAAATTGACGCATCGGGCGAGAGAGTTGTCAAGGCGTTTAGTTCAGACGCGGTGAAAGTTTTCTCAGCTTTCAAGCCTTTTGGTAAAACCTTTTTTTACGTCTCCTCAGTTAGTGTTGAGGCTTCCTTTTTACACTCATTCTTTAACGTAGGTCCCACGTGGCCGCTCAGAGACGATAGAGGCGCTGACGTGGCGAACGGTTTCCTTACATTGAAAGTTGTGTGTCTGATAGAGACGCTGCTCGAGTACAGGTCTGATGATCGCCCGAAAAATGAGCTTGCATTTCGATGCTTTTTTTTCTATGAAAGTTCGCTTTTCTTTTATGTTTTGTGCAGAGAAAAGAAAGATCTGAGGTGCATAATCTTCGTCGAAAGGATCATCACGGCGATTGTTATACGAAGCATTTTGAACGATTTGCTTCAAGAAAGCGTTGGCTGGAGAACGGAGTACACCGCTGGGAACACATCGATGCTTCAGTCTCAGAGTCGAAAAGTGCAAAATTCAATCGTCGACGAATTTCGCAGCGGAAAAGTTCGAAACTACTTGAACTTTTTTTTTTTGCGAATTCTTCGTTTCGTCAGCCTTTTGAATATCTCGGTGCGTTTCTTTACACAGGTTAATATCATAGTCGCAACTTCCATGCTTGAAGAGGGCTTAGATGTCCAAAGTTGCAATCTTGTAATAAGATTCGACCCTTCTAACAACATATGCAGCTTTATTCAGTCGAGGGGGCGGGCCCGTATGCAGGATTCGGATTTCATACTCATGCTAGGAAGGTGAGCGAGCGTTCCGTCATTTTTTTATATAACCCAGTACCATTAGTTTTGTCCCAAAATTGCTTAATTTCGAAAGATATATGTGTAATGTCACCCCGAATGCCAGATTATACGCCGAAACCCTAGAATTTGAAGCAAAATCTAGGGTTCCGGCGTATAATGTCCTAATTTTGAAAGTTATTGTTCGTGGTAAATTCGAATATAATGCCCCCCCCCCCCCCCATATTACAGGAGTAAGATGATAATTAACATATTTTTTTCATATTATTTTCCTAACTTGATGTCCTACCGTGATTTCAGAGGCGATAACAAGGCCCTCGAGCGTGTAAGAAACTACTTGGCCAGCGGCGAACAAATGCGAAAGGAGTCCTTAGCAAACGCCGATATTCCCTGCGGCCCACTCGACAAAAAATTATACGACGAGCCTTTCTACCAAGTCGAAGCCACGGGCGCAATCGTGACCTTGAGCTCCAGCGTATCGTTGCTCTACTTCTACTGCTCGCGCCTTCCTTCCGATGGGTGCGTCAATTTCTTCGTTATTTTCAATTCCGCCCCGAAACAAATTATAATTTCAAGATTGAGTACACGCATTTATTTTTGTTGCCTTTTTTTAGGTACTTCAAACCGTACCCTCGCATTACGATCGATAAAGAGCTGCAAAGCTGCACGATTTTACTTCCCAGTAGTTCCCCCGTTCAGACTGTCACCGTCCATGGAGACAGCAAAAATGCACATACGCTAAAGCAACTCGCCTGCCTTGAAGTGTGCAAGGAACTCCACAAAGTTGGCGCACTAACCGACCACCTCGTGCCTGAGATTCTCCAGGAAGAAGCCGAAGTCGACGGCTACGGTTTGTACCTTCATAATCCTTAGCGCTTTTTTTCAAAAAAAAATTTTGTCATATAGTCATCAAACTTTCGATCGATTGCTTGAGCTACTTATTACAATAAGCATATATCAGGTTTTGCGGATACTATAGCCAAATGCACGAGGTTTTTCCCGCCAGAACTGATAGGCCACTGCAGCAGCGACAAGCCAGTAGTGGTCTACCATTGCTATCTAATTACGCTAACGCCCGACTTTGAGTACGAAGTCAAGTTCGACGAAGTCATGCTAGCCGTCACCTCAAAGCTCGACGACGATCTCGAAAAAATGACCCTCGATCTCGAAGTCAGTCGAGGAATCGTGGCCGTTCGATTGAAGTATGCCGGCGAGGCCGTACTGAGTTCCAAGCAAGTCGCGCTTTGCCAGGGTTTTCAAACGACGCTGCTGACGGTTCTTCTCTACCACAAACTCGACGATATTCACAAATTCCTTCCCAAACTCCCCGCCGAGAGAAAAGGCTCGACGACCGTTTTCGACTATCTTCTTCTGCCTCCGACGTCTTCCTTGGGGATCGACTGGAGAACTGTGAGCGCCGTTTTGTGCCTCGAAAATTCTTCGAGGAGGAAGCACGAATGTAGTTCGGGGACGGGCGTTCATAGTCACTGTGTGACGAGGAATAACGGTTCGGTGTGCTGCTGCGCTTTGGAGGAGGTGGTTACGAAAGGCGGGTCGGTTTGTTGCTGTTTGTTGGAAAATTCGGTTGTGATGACGCCTCATAATGGAGCTTTGTATTGCATTGACGGTGCGATGGATGTCGTGGATGGCAATAGTCTTCTTAAGATGAGAGATGGAGCGAAGGTTTCTTACAAGGATTATTATAAAAAGAAGTAAGGAGGTTGTGTTTTGTCAGGTGCTATGTATGGTGTGACGCTTTGTTCGAGCGATTTTTTAACCGAGTAAAATTTATTGCAGGCATGGAATCGACTTGCGATTCGATGGGCAAAACCTCATTCGAGCGAACCGCATCTTTAATGTGCACAACCACGTACACTGGAATCACAGAATTCTGAGCTCGAAAGGTCAGACTCTCCGTGTTTAGGACATATATGCTCGTTTCGTTTCACGAATTTATTGCCAGATGACCTTAAACGTCGAAGAGATTATTCATACAGACCTGTTCAGTAATGTTAAATGACCACTTCACCTAAGAGCTTAGAAACTTGAATGGACAATATCTTATTTTAATTTTTATGTAGTTTTATGTCCAATACGCTCCCTCAAAATTGGCTGACTTCTTTATCTATCCTTAGATGTGTACTCATGACCTCTTGACTTGAACTATGATGCCATGATAAATGATCCCTCCACCTAAAACATTAAGCTTGAAGCAAGTGTATCATATTTTATTTTTATATATTTTTGCGTCCAGCAAGTAACCTTGGCGCATGACTTGCCTTGTATCCTTTGTTTCAATGCAGAAGGAAGACAACGATCGTGCCTCTTGCCGCCCGAAATTTGCGTGGTGATTATGGCGCCGATGTCAATTTCGACTATGTATTCCTTCTCCTTTATCCCGTCTGTTATGCATTGGATCGAATCTCATCTCATAGCCGCCCGTTTGAAGATGATGCCCTTGGATCACTCCATGCAAGTCGCCTCTATACCCACTGCCAAGGTGCGCTTTTATAATATTTTTTCGGATCAAAAGAAAATGCAAAAAACCGCATTATAAGCGCAATTTTTATTTTACGTCCGTGTCCCCACATAAGATTCTCGAAGCGATCACTACGAAGAAATGCCAAGAGAAATACAATTTGGAATCTTTGGAGACCATCGGCGACTCCTTTCTCAAGTACGCTGCTACTCAGCACGTCTTCAAGGCCCATCAAAACGTACACGAGGGCCTTCTCAGCGTCAAAAGACAGAAAATTATTTCCAACGCGTCGCTCTGCAAGCTCGGATGCGAGCGCAAGATTACGGTAATGAAAACGACTTGTCTTCAATCTTCTTCGTTTTTTGACGAATATTATTTTATTATTCTTACGTACTCAGGGCTTTATACGCAACGAACCGTTTGATCCGAAAAAATGGATACTCCCCGGCGCAAACTGCGAAAATGTCATACTAAATGAAGAGTTTATTTCTTCGAAAAAATTCTACGTGGGCCCGGCGAGGGAGGTAAAGAGTAAGGCTATAGCGGACGTGGTCGAAGCGCTAATCGGCGTTTTCCTACTCAGTGGAGGCGAACTAGCGGCCTTGTCCTTCATGTCTTGGCTCGGCATCGATGTTGATTTTACGAGCGTGCCGTACAAGAGGAAAATAACCGCCAATCCCGAGAAATATGTCAACATCAAATACTTCGAATCCCTTCTTCAGTATTCATTTCGAGACGCTTCGCTTCTGGTCGAGGCTCTGACTCACGGTTCTTACATGATGCCCGAGATTCCCGGATGCTACCAGGTCTTCCATTTTTAAGGGTTTTTTCAATAGTTTTATTCTCTTACCGTCCATGACATAAATCCTATATGAGTTAGTATTTCGTTCGTACAACTTGAAATGCTTACCCTTCTGACATACTATGTTACCTAAAAGCATGAAGGAAGCGGTACCATATTTTAGTTATATATACTTTGTATACTGCAAAGTCGCTCGCGCTTAAGCATGAAAGAAGCGGTACCATATTTCAATTTTGCAAAGTCGTTAGGGTTTCTACCCATGACCCATTGGCCTGAGCTTTGTATCATGTTAATTGTATAATCTATTACTTTGTATCTGTTTCATTTCCAACGTTTTTTACAGAGGCTGGAGTTCTTGGGAGACGGAGTGCTCGATTATCTTATCACAATGCACCTATACGAAAAAAATCCCGAGTTGTCTCCAGGACTCATAACCGACCTTAGGTCGGCCCAAGTCAACAACAACTGCTACGCCATGGCGGCCGTCAAAGCGAAGCTTCACAAGCACATCCTCCATGCTTCCCAAGATCTTCATAGGCACATCTACAATACCCTCCAAAGCCTCGACGAAGCAACTCTCAACACAACTTTTGGCTGGGAATCTGACTCGACTTTTCCAAAGGTATTCAACTCATTCCTATTTTTTTTGCGCTGTTTCTCGTAAATTAAGGACATTTCACAGTTCCTTTTTTCTTGCTGCTACTACTACTACTACTACTGTTACTAGGTTCTCGGAGATGTAATAGAATCTTTAGCGGGGGCGATCGTAGTGGACTCTGGCTACAACAAGGAGGTAGTTTTCCGAAGCATTCGTCCACTCCTCGAACCTCTTATCGCGCCGGAAACCCTAAGGATTCATCCCGTCAAAGAATTGCACGATGTATGTCAGAAGAAGGGCTACGCTTTGAAGAAATATTCTCACCCGACGACCGCTGGGTTTACGGTGGAAGTCGAAGCGAATGGCTCAGTGCACAAAGCTACGCGCTTCGACCACGACAAGAAAACGTCGAAGAAGCATGCGTTTCGAGAGGTTTTGGAGTCTTTAAAGGCGAGCGGCCATTGTTCTTAGTACATTTACTTTCTTATCGTTTATTTTGAATTGCTCCGAGGATTCTGGAGAACTCGTTCGTTGAATTTTGGAAGTTGACTTGAATGGAATACACAACTCAGTTTGATTTTTATTTCATCTTTTCTGCAATTGAATTTGTTTCCAACACTTTGTTTGATTGGTTGTCCAAGAGTTCAATGGTGAATATTGTGTACAGTCGGTCATGTTGTCACGCATATTGATAGGATCGAATATAAATAAAAAATACATCGAAAGAAAGGAATTCATAATTTATAAATAAGATAAGACATTGGTATCGATAAGGAAAAGTATAATATATTGGGCCTGAAACATAGCTCTCACTTTAAAAAGATTGGCATTTGACATGGTTTAAAAAAATAACCTCCAAGTGAATAATGATAGTTATACCCTTATTAAATGGACCCCACTTGCGAAATCGATATCTGTTATCGGGGTCACATAAGGGCGGGAGAGTGGTTGTGCAGTCAAACGTTCAAGTAGTAGTAGGTCGTATGTTCAAATCCGCAACACGTACGTTTTTTTATTTATTTTTCTATGGGCGGGACCCCTGCAGTGTGTGCGGGGGACCCCTGCCTTGTGTGCAAGGGAATCGTGCTGTGTGTGCGGGCAGCAGCGCAGGGATCCCCCCCACACACACAGCAGGGGACCCCGACAGCCGCACACACAGCACGAGTCCCCCCGCACACACAGCAGTGTCCTCCGCACACACAGTAGGGGTCCCGCCCATACTGCGCACCAGATGGGCGGTGTCCCCTGCACACACAGCAGGGACCGCGCACACACCAAAATATCCTTACTCAAAAAATAATTAAAGATAGCTAAAACTAACTTATACGATTGTTTATTCGACTCTTATTCGAACATTATTCGAATTATTTTATTCGAATTATTATTGGAATTTCTTATTTAATTAGTTATTTAAATTACGTATCCAAAATTATCCATTATTCGATTTTTTATTCGAATTCTTTTAATCGAATTTCTTATCCGAGCGTTTTTCGAATTTCTTATTCGATTTCTTTTATTCGAATTATTGTTGGAATTTCTTATTCAAATTACTTACTCAAATTACGTATCCAAAACTATCCATTTTCATTCGATTTTTTTATTGGAACATGTTCAAATATTATTCCAATATTTTTTGAATTTTTCAATTTTATTCAATTTTTTATGATTTTTTCGAATATTATTTGAATAATTAGAATTTTATTCGAATTATTCGAATTTTATCCGATCGAATGATTTTATTGGAATTAGTTGAACTTTCTTACTCAAATTACGTATCCAAATAAATCCATTTTTGACATCGATGGACTTTGAATTTGAAAAGGTATAAAACATGACTGTTTTAAATAACTAAGTTAGTTGTCCAACAAAACTCAAATCAGGGTATTTGATGTCTTGGATCAAAAGTTTTGATCGAAAATGTGTTAACTGCCATGTCTAAACCACAAATTCGAAAAAATTCGACAACTTACGGAACACTCATTTTCCAAGCCAATACACTCCGAATTCATAGAAGTGTAAAACATAGGGTTTTGTATAATCAAGTTAGCTATCCAAAACCATTTGAGTCGGGATAATTGATGCTCTGAAACGAAAGTTAGGATCGAAAATGTGTTAACTACTATTTCTGGACAGCAAATTCTAAAAGCATTCGAAACGTTAGCCAAACTCATTTTCCGAGCTGATAAACTTCGAATTAGAAAAAGTGTAAAACACAAAAACTTTTTATAATCAAGTTATCTGTACATAGAAGTTTACACCGAAATAATTGATGCTCTGAATCGAAAGTTATGATCGAAAATATTTTAACTGCCAATTATTCGAATTTTATTCGAATTTTGAACTACGTTTCAAAAAGACCAATTTTTTACGTCGATGGACTTCCAATTTAAAAAAGTGTAAAATACGAAAGTTTTGTATAATTAAGTTAGTTGTTCAACAGAATTCGAATCAGGGTAATTGACGTCTTGATCAAATGTTATGATCGAAAATGGTTTAGCTGCCATTTATGGACAACAAATTCGAAAAGCAATTCGAAATGTTAGACAAAAACTCATTTCCAATCCGATAGGTTTCAAGTTAGAAAACGTGTAAAACATAAAAGTTTTTGATAATCAAGTTACATGTCCATTGAAGCTTGAATAAGGACAATTGATGGTCTGAATAGAAAGTTATGATCGAAAATGTCTTAACTGATATTTCTGGAAAGCACGTTCGAAAAGCATTCAAAAAGTTATCAAAAACTCATTTTTGATGTTGATAGACTTCGAATGCGAGAAAATGTAAAGAATAAAAGATTTTGATAGTTAAGTTTGTTGTCAAAAATTCATTTTTTCGTGATGACATACGTAAATGGATATCACGTCAAACGTGTTGAAATTACATTGTACGACTTATGATTCATATATGTGCCAAATATGTGCATTGCGTTTAAATTGTTGTGATTCAAACATGTGTAATGTGATTATAAATATTATAGTTTTATGACTTTATGTCTTCATTAATTTTGCAACTAAATTAATATCGCATTGTACAACTCATTACCATCTTCATTAGACATTGATACCACATATTAAACCTCCTCATTGAACATTGATACCATGTTAAATTATGTCTCCGAAAAACACATTTTTGAAAGTCGATAAAGTTTGAATTAGAAAAAGTGTAAAACACAAAAGTTTTGTATAATCAAGTTAGATGTCCAACAAAGTTTGAATCAGGGTAATTGGTTCTCGGACTCAAAAATATAGTTATGTACACTGGTACTACAAACATACGTATATTGATACTTCAAGTTTGGATAAGGAATTTTTCGACGCCATCTGAATTATTTTGGTCCGTGACTGTTACCATAGATATTGGTACTACAAGTAACCTACTCATGGTATCACACTAGCATATGATGAGGTACCACGAAAATCTATATATTGGTACTACAAATATATGTTTAGTGGTACAACAATTTAGGGTATGAGTTGCTACTTAAGCACATGGTACGAAAAAGATATTACAAGTAACCTACGTATGGTACTACACTAGCTCATGAAATGGTACCACGAGAATATCCATAAATTCGTACTACAAACATACATATATTGGTACTGCAAGTTTGGGTAAGGAAAGAAAAGGGTGTGGAAATTAGTAGAGGGGCAAAATCGTCCATGGTGAAAATTAGTAGAGGGGCAAAATCGTCCATGGGCTCACGGAATGGTACCACGAACATCTATAGATTGGTACTACAAATATACGTATATTGGTACTACAAATTTGAGTAAGGGTGTGGAAATTAATAGAGGGGCAAAAATCGTCCATGGGGAGTTATGTGTAAGATTGTTTTGATTTAGGGAGTTTGCTAATAGAATGGGGAATTAGTTGATAGAAAATAAGGGAAGGTGGATTTGATTGAAGTTGCCCCTTAAATATTTAATATTTATTGTTTTTCCTTTATTTTTTTGAATTTTTCTTTTTTCGTTTGATTTTTTAATTTGGGCGGGACGGGCCTTCAATTTTCAGGCCTGCCAGACGGCGGGCTTACCTGCGCCCTGCCCAAGGCGAGGTTTGGCGGGCTACGGGCCGGCCAGGCCTGACGGCCTGTTTTGACAGCTCTGGATTTCGAACTCACTTGGGAGTAAGCCACGGTCATAGACAAGTAATTATATTTTTTTTTTAATTATTTCTTTATAATATGTTTTTATTTGAGTTAAAAGTTAGGGTAAAACTTTAATTGTTTATAAGTTTTTTGCTATTTGAAAATAACAATAATGAAAATTTATAGTTTTAAGTATTTTCGTGGTTAAAATGAAAATAAAAATAGTTATAATTAGAAAAGTTGATTAGGTTGTAATAGGTTGAAAAACTATCTATTTAGTTCCATTATCAAAATAACATATCTATCTAATTCTCTCTTCTTCCACGATGGGAATCGATGCCGATGAAAACGGAGGAATGGAAGAACACATAACAGATCCATCTTTGTTTGCGAGAAGGTAGAAATAAAACTGACTGTTTTTCCAAGGTTTTAGAAGCGTTTTTCATGTTAGAAAAAATCTCCCATTTCTTTTGCTTACAGCTATCAGTTAGACGCGCTTGAGCGAGCGCTGAATAGGAACACAATCGTCTTCTTCGAAACTGGGACGGGAAAGACTTTGATCGCCGTTATGCTCCTCAGGCGCTACGCACATGTTATCGAAAGCCATCGCCTTATATCGCCGTTTTCTTGGTGCCCACGGTGATTTTAGTCGCGCAAGTGAGTTATCGTCCTTCTACTTTACCTTAGTTATGATACAAAAGAATAAAATAAATTGATGATTCACTGCTATTGTAATAAATATCACAGCAAGGCGAAGTTGTGGCTACTCACACTGACCTAAAAGTAGGCAAATATTACGGTGAGATGGGCGTAGATTTCTGGGACGCTTCTGTCTGGAAATAGCAGACTGATGAGCATGAGGTGCGCTTTTTTTAGCTTCATTTTTCGTCGATTTATTCAAATTATTTGCCTCGACTTTGCGTAAGCAATTCTAATGTAATAGAGTAACACTCTTTCTCTTAACGAGGTTTGTGCGATTTCTTTATTACATACAGGTGCTTGTAATGACCCCTCAGATATTGCTCAGCGCTTTGAGGCACAAGTTTCTGAGCCTTAGTCAGATAAAGGTGTTGATATTTGACGAATGCCATAATGCAAGAGGCAAACATCCATACGCTTGCATAATGACGGTAACATATGTTTATGTATATTAGAAAATATTTTTGTGTTCAAAAATGCATACTGATTTTGATAAGAGATAAATATTGCAGGACTTCTATCATCGTGAACTAGAATCAAACAGTCCTGAACTTCCTAGAATTTTCGGGATGACAGCTTCCCCTATAAAGGCGAAAGGTTTTTTCGTAGAAAGCGAAGGCTGTAGGCTGTAGCTTCGATTCTTTTATTTTATCCATTTTTAGTCGCTTAATAAGATATTTCGGTGCAGTTTCGAATTCTTTGGCGTCTTGCAGCGAACAGATTATGAAGCTCGAAAATCTTATGAATTCGAAGGTTCCTTTTCCATCTTTTTTCGTGTTCCCCTGTCTTAAACTGTGCCATTTCCGCTGATGTAGTTGACATCCATTAATATCTGAAATGAAGGTCTTCACTGAATCAGAAACCATTTTAGCTCAGTACATAAACTTTTCTACACCGAAACTGAAGTTCTACGAGGACGTAGCCTTTCCCAAGACAACCTTTGAAGCCATAAATGCATCTCTGGCCCTTTTGAAAGAAAAGGTACAAGCAAGCCCATATTTTCGTCTCTTACCTTAGTTTCGCCAATTGCAAGTTCAGTTGATAATTTACATATCTTTCAACAGCACGGAATCGAACTCTGTGGGCCAGACATCTCTGAATCCGTAGCTGTATCTGCAAAACGCAGATTGGAAAAGCTTATAAACGACCTTATTTTCTGCTTAACTGAACTTGGGTTCTGCTTAGCTATGAAGGTATATATGCATATATGTTTGTGTACGAGCTATGACTTATTACATCATACTTTACGTATTTTAACGCTGCATTTCTTGTGTCTTGCAAAGGCAGCAGAGGTCTTCTCTTGTGAAGAATCGGACGTCTTTATGTGGGCCCAAATCGACGCATCGGGCAAGAGAGTTGTCAAGGCGTTTAGTTCAGACGCAGTGAAAGTTTTCTCAGCTTTCAAGCCTTTTGGTAAAACCTTTTTTTACGTCTCCTCGGTTAGTGTTGAGGCTTCCTTCTTACACTCTCATTCTTTAACGTAGGTCCCACGTGGCCGCTCCGAGACGATAGAGGCGCTGACGTGGCGAA
Organism: Craterostigma plantagineum; assembly: GCA_027422505.1. Classification (NCBI taxonomy): domain Eukaryota; kingdom Viridiplantae; phylum Streptophyta; class Magnoliopsida; order Lamiales; family Linderniaceae; genus Craterostigma; species Craterostigma plantagineum. Next base: position 22,798,008 of record JAPQWV010000003.1, on the reverse strand, counting down.
TGGTTTTCTTACATGGAAAGTTGTGTGTCTGATAGAGACGCTGCTCGAGTACAGGTCTGATGATCGCCCGAAAAATGCATTCGCATTTCAATGCTTTTTTTCTATGAAAGTTCGCTTTTCTTTTATGTTTTGTGCAGAGAAAAGAAAGATCTGAGGTGTATAATCTTCGTCGAAAGGATCATCACTGCGATTGTTATACGAAGCATTTTGAACGATTTGCTTCAAGAAAGCGTTGGCTGGAGAACGGAGTACACCGCTGGGAACACGTCCATGCTTCAGTCTCAGAGTCGAAAAGTGCAAAACTCGATCGTCGACGAATTTCGCAGTGGAAAAGTTCGAAACCTTTTTACTGAACTTTTTTTTGTTTGCGAATTTTTCGTTTCGTCAGCGTTTTGAATATCTCGGTGCGTTTCTTTACACAGGTTAATATCATAATCGCAACGTCCGTGCTTGAAGAGGGCTTAGATGTCCAAAGCTGCAATCTTGTAATAAGATTCGATCCTTCTACCAACATATGCAGCTTTATTCAGTCGAGGGGGCGGGCCCGTATGCAGGATTCGGATTTCATACTCATGCGAAGAAGGTGAGCGGGCGTACCAGGATTCTTTTATATAACCCAGTCCAATACCCTTAATTTTGTCGCATTAATTTCGAAAGATCTTAATGTATTTTGAGAGATTGTCCTGGGGGATCCTGTACTACCCGGTAGGTATAACATACCATGTTAAGGGTGATAGATATAGTATACACTAAGACCTCTCTATAAATTAATAACATTGGGATCATGGAATTTTATTACTTTAAAGAGATATTAATATATCGATAAATTAATATTTTATTAATTAAAAGAGACTCTTTAAATTCAACAAATTTTGAATGTGTTGATGATAAATGAATTCAAATATGTTTCTTTAATTATATTCATGTACTCAAAACGATTTTCAAGTGTGAATTAATGGAAAATATCGTTTGAAAATTAGTCAAAGTACAATATCAAATGCTCTCTGTATATCATTGGAGTATCGTCCATCCAACTTTCAGAAGAAGGGATATTAAGCGACACAAAATTCCGAAAACAACCCTTCACAATTTTTGTTGCAGCTAGAGAACTCGACATCGGAATTATTGACTACAATTAAAAAAGTTAGGATGAAATCCAATTCGATTAAAATTTAACAAATAGATTCTTATTTTAGCAAATTTCCCATAATTTATAATTGTAACGTTCATGAGTTATTAATTCAGAGTTTTAATGGGACCTACTATTTATAAAGGGATTTTCTGAAAATTTTTTATACTATTATCTTATCAAGTTTGATGATATTTTACAAAGGCCCAAGTCGGGACCGGAAGATTTTATTATTTTAGAGAGTATTCATTTATAGAGTATTAATTTATAGAGTATGTGTAATGTCACCCCGAACGCCAGATTATACGCCGAAATCCTAGAATTTGAAGCAAAATCTAGGGTTCCGGCGTATAATGTCCCTACATTACTTAATTTTGAAAGTTATTGTTTGTGTAATGTCACTCCCTAAATTCGAATATAATGCCACCCCCCATATGATATATTACAGGAGTAAGATGATAATTAACATTTTTTTCATATTATTTTCTTAACTTGATGTCCTACCGTGATTTCAGAGGCGATAACAAGGCTCTCGAGCGTGTAAGAAACTACTTGGCCAGCGGCGAACAAATGCGAAAGGAGTCCTTAGCAAACGCCGATATTCCCTGCGGCCCACTCGACAAAGAACTATACGACGAGTCTTTCTACCAAGTCGAAGCCACGGGCGCAATCGTCACCTTGAGCTCCTGCGTATCGTTGCTCTACTTCTACTGCTCGCGCCTTCCTTCCGATGGGTGCGCCAATTTCTTCGTTATTTTCAATTCCGCCCCGAAACAAATTATACTTTCAAGATTGAGTACACGCATTTATTTTTGTTGCCTTTTTTTAGGTACTTCAAACCGTACCCTCGCATTACGATCGATAAAGAGCTGCAAAGCTGCACGATTTTACTTCCCAGTAGTTCCCCCGTTCAGACTGTCACCGTCCATGGAGACAGCAAAAATGCGCATACGCTAAAGCAACTCGCCTGCCTCGAAGCGTGTAAGGAACTCCACAAAGTTGGCGCACTAATCGACCATCTTGTGCCCGATATTCTCCGGGAAGAAGCCGAAGTCGAAGCCTACGGTTGGTACCTTCATAATCCTTAGCGCCTTTTTTTTTTAAAAAAAAAAATTTGTCATATACTCATCGAACTTTCGATCGATAGCTTCACATACTTATTGCAATAAGCATATATCAGGTTTTGCGGATCATATAGCCAAATGCACGAGGTTTTTCCCGCCAGAACTGATAGGCCACTGAGTTCCAAGCAAGTCGCGCTTTGCCAGGGTTTTCAAACGACGTTGCTGACGGTTCTTCTCTACCACAAACTCGACGATATTCACAAATTCCATCCCAAACTCCCCGCCGAGAGAAAAGGCTCGGCGACCGTTTTCGACTATCTTCTTCTGCCTCTGACGTCTTCCATGGCGATCGACTGGAGAACTGTGAGCGTCGTTTTGTGCCTAGAAAATACGGGCGTTCATAGTCACTGTGTGACGAGGAATAACGGTTCGGTGTGCTGCTGCCCTTTGGAGGAGGTGGTTACGAAAGGCAGGTCGGTTTGTTGCTGGTTGTTGGAAAATTCGGTCGTGATGACGCCTCATAATGGAGCTTTGTATTGCATCGACGGTGCGATGGATGGCGTGGATGGCAATAGCCTTCTTAAGATGAGTGATGGAGCAGAGTTTTCTTTCAAGGAATATTTTAAAAAGAAGTAAGGAGGTTGTGTTTTGTTAGGCGCTATGCTTTGACGCTTTGTTCGAGCAATTTTTTAACCGAGTAAAATCACTTGCAGGCATGGAATCGACTTGCGATTCGAGGGGCAAAACCTCGTTCGAGCGAACCGCATCTTTAATGTGCACAACCACGTACACTGGAATCACATAATTCTGAGCTCGAAAGGTCAGTCTCTCCGTGTTTAGGACATATATGCTCCGTTCATATTACGAATTTCTTGCCAGTTGGCCTTAAATGTCGAAGAGATTATTTATACAGACCTGTTCGGTAATGATAAATGACCACTTCACCTAAAAGCTTAGAAGCTTGAATGGACAATATCTTATTTTAATTTTTATATAGTTTTATGTCCACTACGCTCCCTCAAATTGGCTGACTTCTTTATCTATCCTTAGATGTGTAATTCTTTTAGATAGTTGATCATGAATATTCGTACTCATGACCTCTTGACTTGAACTATGATGCCATGATAAATGATCCCTCCACCTAAAACATTAAGCTTCAAGTGAGTGTATCATATTTTATTTTTATATATTTTACGTCCAGCAAGTAACCTTGGCACATGACTTGCCTTGTATCCTTTGTTTCAATGCAGAAGGAAGACAACGATCGTGCCTCTTGCCGCCCGAAATTTGCGTGGTGATTATGGCTCCGATGTCAATTTCGACTATGTATTCCTTCTCCTTTATCCCGTCTGTTATGCATTGGATCGAATCTCATCTCATAGCCGCCCGTTTGAAGATGATGCCCTTTGATTGCTCCATGCAACTCGCCTCTATACCCACCGCCAAGGTGCGCTTTTATAATATTTTTCGGTATCAAAAGAAAATGCAAAAAATCGCATCATAAGCGCAATTTTTATTTCACGTCCGCGTCCCCATAAGATTCTCGAAGCCATCACTACGAAGAAATGCAAAGAGAAATACAATTTGGAATCATTGGAGACCATCGGCGACTCCTTTCTAAAGTACGCCGCTCCCGCTACTTAGCACGTCTTCAAGGCCCATCAAAACGTACACGAGGGCCTTCTCAGCGTCAAAAGAAAGAAAATTATTTCCAACGCTTCGCTCTGCAAGCTCGGATGCGAGCGCAAGATTGTGGTAATGAAACGATTCGTCTTCAATCTTCTTCGCTTTTTCTTACAGCTGCCAAAAATGTTATTTTATTATTCTTACGTACTCAGGGCTTTATACGCAACGAACCGTTCGATCCGGAAAAATGGATACTCCCTGGCGCAAACTGCGAAAACGTCATACTAAACGAAGAGTTTATTTCTTCGAAAAAATTATACGTGGGCCCGGCGAGGGAGGTAAAGAGTAAGGCTATAGCGGACGTGGTTGAAGCGCTAATCGGTGTTTTGCTTCTCAGTGGAGGCGAACTAGCGGCCTTGTCCTTCATGTCTTGGCTCGGCATCGATGTTGATTTTACGAGCGTTCCGTACAAGAGGAGAATAACCGCCAATCCCGAGAAATATGTCAACATCACATACTTCGAATCCCTTCTTCAGTATTCGTTCCGAGACGCTTCGCTTCTGGTCGAGGCTCTGACTCACGGTTCTTACATGATGCCCCAGATTCCCGGATGCTACCAGGTCTTTCATTTTTAATGGCTTTTTCAATAGTATTATTACCGTCCATGACATAAATCCTATATGAGTTAGTTTTTTCGTACGTACAACTTGATGCTTACCCTTCTGACATACTACGTCACTTAAAAGTTTAAGCACGAAGGAAGCGGTACCATATTTTAGTTATATATACTTTGTATACTGCAAAATCGCTCGCGCTTAGGCTGATTTCAGTTTTGCCATAACGTGGAATCTTCTTTTTATGGGCGGTCGTTAGCGTTACTACCCATGACCTATTGGCCTGAGCTCTGTATCATGTTAATTGTATAATATATTACTTTGTATCTGTATCATTTCCAACGTTTTTTACAGAGGCTGGAGTTCTTGGGAGACGGAGTGCTCGATTATCTTATCACAATGCACCTATACGAAAAAAATCCCGAGTTGTCTCCAGGACTCATAACCGACCTTAGGTCGGCCCAAGTCAACAACAACTGCTACGCCATGGCGGCGGTCAAGGCGGAACTTCACAAACACATCCTCCACGCTTCCCAAGATCTTCAAAGGCACATCTACAATACCCTCCAAAGCCTCGACGAAGCAACTCTCAACACAACTTTCGGCTGGGAATCTGACTCGACTTTTCCGAAGGCATTTCAACTCATTCCTTTTTTTTTTGTGTCATTTCTCGTAAATTAAGTTCTTACCGCTGCTCCTACTACTAGTACTACTAATGTTACTAGGTTCTTGGAGATGTAATAGAATCTTTAGCGGGGGCGATCCTAGTGGACTCTGGCTACAACAAGGAGATAGTTTTTCGAAGCATTCGTCCACTCCTCGAACCTCTTATCGCGCCGGAAACCCTAAGGATTCATCCCGTCAGAGAATTGCACGATGTATGTCAGAAGAAGGGCTACGCTTTGAAGAAATATTCTCACCCGACGACCGCTGGGTTTACGGTGGAAGTCGAAGCGAATGGCTCAGTGCACAAAGCTACGCGCTTCGACCACGACAAGAAAACGTCGAAGAAGCATGCGTTTCGAGAGGTTTTGGAGTCTTTAAAGGCGAGCGGCCATTGTTCTTAGTACATTTACTTTCTTATCGTTTATTTTGAATTGCTCCGGGGATTCTGGAGAACTCGTTCGTTGAATTTTGGAAGTTGACTTGAATGGAATACACAACTCAGTTTGATTTTTATTTCATCTTTTCTGCAATTGAATTTGTTTCCAACACTTTGTTTGATTGGTTGTCCAAGAGTTCAATGGTGAATATTGTGTACAGTCGGTCATGTTGTCACGCATATTTGATATGATCGAAAATAAATAAAAAGTACATCGAAAGAAAGGAATTCATAATTCATAAATAAGATAAGACGCTGGTATCGATAAGGAAAAGTATAATATAAGTGCGTATTACGTGGTTTGCATCGAATAGGCTTCGTGACGATTAGAACAAGACACGAAGTATGTGACTTCGTTGTAAACCAAGAAGGACAATCACAGAGACAAAGCCGTTCCACGTGTAATACTAACCCGACAAAGATAAATTAATAATATTAGTTCATCGTTTTCATCAATCAATGCGAAACCAAACATTCTTGGTGTTATCGAGTAGCTGACTCAAGAAAGCTCGGATTCAAATAAAAACCTCTGCAGAACGCGAGAGAGAGAGAGAGAGAGAGTCAAAATTGAAGTAGTTTAGATAATGTTCAAGAATTTCAACTCCCACCATAAATAAACGTCGTTGAATTTTACTAAATTTAAACACAACCTGGATTTGTCCGTAAATCTCTCTCTTGTCTCGACCTCCATCGATACCAAGTAGTCTCAAAGCCGACCTCTTTCGTTTAACTCCCACCTCTTCTTCCCCACCACCGCTTTTTTTTCTCTTCTTTTTCTCCAACCCCAAGAAAGAAAGTCAACAAAAAGACTCCACCTTTAATCAATTCTCGATAGCCCATTTCATTTCTTGATCATATTCTGCAAATTTCTTGGGCGGCGGTTATGGATTTGAGGAGGAGGACGGTTCTGATAGCTCTCATGGCGGTGGTGGTGGTTGCTGACGTCATCTCCGCCGTGAACGGCAATGTGGTGTTTGAGGTCCGCCACAAGTACGGCGGCCGTGGGAAGGGGAAAGCGTCCATAGCTTTGTTGAGGAAACACGATTCCACTCGACATGGAAGGATGCTCTCGGCCGTCGACTTCGAGCTCGGCGGCGATGGATCGCCTACGAACGCCGCGTATGCTTCTGAAATAAAATGATTTTCTTTTCTTCTTATCTTATATATATTATTGGGAATAGTGCTATTATTGTTTGCTTCTTTTATTGAATTATTAATCTACTTATGGTAAGTTCATCTTTGGTCATAACTCAGACTTTTCATGGATTATTTCCATGGTTTTCGTATCGGGTTCTTGCACGATATCCTCTTCCGAAAATCTTTGCTTGTTTAATCGAACCAATGCGAAGATAAATGATGTCTGTGCATAGTTGATTCTGATTTAAATTGATTTTTCGTCTTAGTTACACATACTTTACCCCTATGCGTCTCGTATAAATGGTATCGTTTTTTTGGTTTATGTTGGACTATTAAACTCAATCTTAGACCAGTTATGAGATGTATATAAGCATGTAAGTTACTCTCTCTACAGCCAATTGATTTTAGAGTTTGGGCTGAAATTGATGTTATGCTCTACAGTTTTAGATATATACCGAGTGATATGATGTTATATCGGTTGTTTTTATTTTCGATCATTCGCAGACTTTATTACACAAGAGTTCGAATAGGATCTCCGCCACTCGACTATCACGTCCAAGTTGATACGGGGAGCGACATTATGTGGGTGAATTGTCAAGGTTGTGTGAAATGTCCCACAAAAAGCGATCTCGACGTACGTCTTTTTTTTATTATTATTTCCGGCAATCTTCTGCTCTTCGTTTTTTTTTGCGCTTTATTAATATTTTTTTTCCTTCCATGCCAGATACCGTTGAAGCAGTACGACATGTCGGCTTCGTCCACGGGAAACATAGTCTCATGCGACCAACCATTCTGCGAGACCGTTTTTAACAGCGTCAGCCCGAGCTGTAAGGCCGGGATGAGCTGCGACTACGCCGTCACCTACGGAGACGGTAGTCGAACCGAAGGGTACTTCGTCAGGGATTACTTCACGTTCGATCGAGTCTCGGGAAATCTTCAGACAACGACGATGAACGGATCGATAGCATTCGGGTGGGCCCTTCTTTATAATTTCAACATGCTTGATTACTTTTTTATATAGAATTTTTTTTGGGTATCACTCGGTCTCACATCAGATATCTGTACTCTTATATAAAGAGCATATGGGGTCTAAAAACTACCAATTGGTCTGTGAAGTCCTTTATCATTATACTCTTAATATTTTATAGTTTATTACAATTTTGTCATTACTTTAAAATTTTATCTTTATATAACTTAATGAATAATATAAAATATTCAAAATATAAAATATATTTATATACATTAGATGTGCTAAAATCACTAGTTATATTATAACAATTGTGGGTTGCTGCCAATTGATTTTTGTTCTTACATGCTGGGTTTCGAGGGATTGATTCGATCATAACAGTTTTCTCTTCTCTTACGCTTATCGTTCTTTCGCTGTGTGTTTAGGTGCTCGTCTAGACAATCGGGAGAGCTAGGCTCGTCATCCGAGGCCGTCGATGGAATCATCGGTTTCGGACAGGCAAACACTTCGGTGCTCTCTCAACTCGCCCAGTCGGCGAAGGTCAAAAAGGTCTTTTCGCACTGCTTGGACGGAAACAAAGGAGGCGGCATATTTGCCATCGGAGAAGTGGTCGACCCGAAAGTAAATAGCACGCCTATCGTCCCTAACACGTATGTTCTTATACACCACAAAGGCTACTTTTTTTTTCGAGCGCTTTTCTGTAATTAATTAAATAAATACATAAATCGTCAGGCAACATTACAATGTGGTAATGAGGTCGATAGATGTCGGCGGGCAATCTTTGGACATTCCGTCAAGTACGTCTGACGGTGGGAGTATAATAGACAGCGGCACGACATTGGCTTATCTTCCATCCGATGTTTATAAACAAGTTCTCGAGAAGGTTATAAGTTCTTATTACGGTTTTTTCGGGAAAAAAAAAGGAACGCCGAATGATGTTACCTTAAAAAATTGAGCATTTATTACATTTATCGTTCTAACTAAACTTTGCGTTGTTTGATACGCGTAGATCATGGCGCAGCAATCTGGTTTGAAAACGCATATAGTCGAGCAGCAGTTCACTTGCTTTTGGTACAGCGGAAAGTAAGCATTGACTTTGTTCGAATATTATGAACTTGCACACACTTTTTGGTTGGGGGGTTTAAGGATTTTAAATGTGGGCTTAGAGTATGTTACCCATTAATTTATTTTATTTAAACACTCCTAAATACAAACCTATCAACCAAACGAGCACTTAGAGATTGGACATTTACGGTAAAATATTACAAACACGTCTAACGCGCCTTGCTGAGCTAGGTTATAGCTGAATGTTCGGCGGAATTTTTTATTTTTTTCTCCCTAATATGACCGATAGAACTAACTACTTATTTGACATCTGTGTCTTCAGCGTCGACGATGGATTCCCCGTCGTAAATTTTCATTTCGATGGCTCCCTTTCCTTACCAGTCTATCCTCACGACTACCTCTTTGAAGTCCGCGTAAGAAATTAATTTCTCGACTCGTAAAATCTGCTGCACTATTTATTCGTATCTATTGGCGGAAAAACTTCAAACGAAGCCTATTCGAAATATTTCTTATCTTTCAGGACGGAGAATATTGCATAGGTTGGCAGAACAGTGGAATGCAGACAAAAGATGGGCAAGAAATAACTCTCTTGGGAGGTATATATCGGCTTCGATATTTTCCTCCGTTTACGTACATATGCTACTGCACGCAACCAGTTATAAAATCACATAAAATTACTATCGATGGAAAAAAAAAGATGCATACTTTTCTTACACGGATGCATTGCAGATCTTGCATTATCGGACAAGCTTGTCGTCTACGACCTCGAAAACCAGACGATAGGATGGGTACAATACAACTGTGAGTAATCATAGTTCTTACATCGCAATTTGTTCGCCTTCCTTCATGTAGTAAGTCATAATATTTTGTATTTAAAATTCGCCGCCTTAGGTTCCTCAAGTATAAAGGTAAGAGACGATGCGACTGGAAATGCGTATTCTGTGGAAGCTCATAATATATCCCGAGCTTCGTCGACGTCGAATCTCAAATCATTTGCGCTATTTATGGCAACTCTCCTCCTCGGGCTAATACTATGAACATCGATGGCGAAAACCCAGCTTCAAGAAATGTTTTATAGTTATAGTGTGTTGCACGAAAAGAAAAAATATAAGTTTTTTTAATGTATTGTATTTTTTTTCCCCGGTTCTTTTCGGGGCCTCTCCTTTTGTTCTTCTTCGACTATAGGATATATAAACGCGAACGTATACATGTCGATATATTTAAAGATCTTTGTCTTCAACTTGCATATCGAAACCATTGGTAAGCTTTCGTGAATTGTTACGACGACTCTCTTCTAAGCGCTCGACTCGCAAATACCCACGAAATGGGCTAATATTCGGCGTTCAATTTAGCTCGGGAAATAACGAATGATGTGGTGATTATCCATCCGCCTTTGAGTTGTATTAGAGCATCAATGGCATCAGACAAGGAAGGTTGAGCATCAAATGATGTCTTAACTTTCAGCAAACTGAAAATTCAAACATAACCTAAGTGGAGTCAGATTGCAAACATAGTGTTAACTGAATAAAGTTTCTTTGTTTTCTCTCATTTTTCCTTACCCAAAATCCCAAACCAAACAGACCCTAACGAGTATTTATATGAAGATGGAGAATCAATGAGGCCAAATGTTACCACAGCAATTAGCACCATTGGTATTAGCAACAGGAAGTAACATACTCCCAGTCAAGCATTTCAACAAACAGATAACGTACGCTCTTTTCATATAACTGCGACTGAAAGGAACGATACAGATCAGTTAAAAAGGGAGGACTTTTCAGCACAAGAAACTGCCAAGCACTAGCAAAGCAGAACACCATCTATTTCAGCAGATCAAGCAAGAGATTACTTCTTAAGGCTGCCTCGAACGCCGGGCTTGGGCTTGGACGAATCAGGCGCGACGACGGCGTGGAGGTTGCTGAGCTTGGCCTCGTCGAAAGGGACCTTTGGGTGCCGAGCTTCGTGGTGGATCTGCATCGTCTTTATGTCCGGCGCCGTAATCTTGCAGTGTGGGCACTCGAGCTTGGCGTGCCCGCCTTTCTCCTGGGCGGTCCGATCCGCGAGGCCGGCCTTGCCTCCGCCGCGGTTGGTGGTCGCCGCGTCGAGCTTCATCGCGAGCTCCTTGGCCGTGTGCTTCTTGGGCTTCGCCTTTCCAGTCATAGCGATTTAAATCGATCGATTTTGCTCGGTATGAATCAAATTGGATATGTGCGCGCGGCGATGCGAATTTAGATCGGAAAAAGGAAGAATCTTTAGAATAGAACCCTAAGTAAGACTCAAATTCCTATGTATAGATAATTTCGAAATTTATGAATGTTAATAACGGGGCACTTTCACTTAAATCCCTATTTGCAAACTTTCTATCACATAACTTCACAGTCAAAGAAAAATATCACTTAACTCTAGGGGTGGCCACAGTTCGGTAAACCGGCCGAACCGACCGAAATACCGAATATTCGGTACGAACCGAATACCGAACCGAAAATTTGGTTCGGTATTCGGTTTTTTAAAAAAAATTCGGTAATTCGGTTCGGTACGGATATACCAGTTCGGTATACCGAACCGAACCGAATTACCGAAATTTATATTTATTGTTAAAAAAATATATTAAATTTGATAAAATTAAACAAAAAATAATATATTTAATAGGTTAAATTAAAAATATTAATATATTTAATATGATAAAATTCGGTTATACTTAATTTTTGTTTTTTTTTATATTTTTTAAATATTTCGGTTAACCGTTCGGTTAACCGAATTACCGAATTAAAAATTTGGAATAACCGAATACCGAACAGAGAAATTCGTTTCGGTATTCGGTTTTAAAAAAATCAAAAAATTCGGTTCGGTTAACCGAAACTTCGGTTCGGTACGGTTCGGTACGTACCGAATGCCCACCCCTACTTAACTCCCCGTTTCACTGTTCGAAACACGTTGTGTCTTTCTATGTTTGTATTGTGTACCACAGTACGTTGCTATAATGTACCTAAATGTGTTGTTACAGTGTACATAATTTTTTCACAGATTGGTGCCCGATCCGCCGCAGGTACACCATACAACACATTTAGAGACACTACATCAACGTTATGTGGTATACAATACAAACATAGAAAGCTATAGTGTGATTGAAGAAACTGTGAAACGGGGAGTTAAGTGATATTTTTCTCTGACATGGGAGTTATGTGATAGATAATTTGCCAAATAGGAATTTAAGTGAAGTTTCACCTTAGTAAGGAATATTTTCTTGAAAAGAGATATTCCTATTATGTAGCAGCAATCAAACTCTGTTGAATTTCGATTTTCAGTGGCGTGTTATAAATCTAACGTTGGATTGGTGCTCTTGCTAGAGTTGCAAATGATCGAAATTTTTTTGTTCGATTCGCGGTTCGATTCGAAATTCTAAGATTCGAATTTGAATATTCAAATACGAATACGTATAAAAATAATTTTTTGATTCGAATAATTTCCGATACGAATAAAATATCACAATATTCGATTCGAATTTTATCGAATCGTTCGATACGAATAATTTAATAAGATATAGTAAAATTCAATCTAGATTTAAATACAATATATGATAATTCAATGAAACATATAAATATAATATAATCTAATTCAGTATACGTTTAAATATAATTTATTATAATTTAATATATATTTATAATATTATTTATAACTTATTAAAAAGAAAATAAAAGATTGGTATGAATACAAATAGTCGATATTCGATTCAAATATTCGAGAAATTTTTGAATTCGAATAAGAACCAATTTTATGATTCGATTAAATATTCGAATATGCGTGTGTTAGTAGATAGACAAAATTTTATAATATTTCCGATGTGTGATATTTGGGTGGAATCTTGAACAAAAGAATACCATTAGAAAGTTGGATTTTTTTTCAAATTATATATAAATTAAATACAAAGACACATTATTAAATTAAAGAGAATCCAAACAACACACGAACAAATGAACACAAAGGGTTGATCAAGACAACAAATTACACAGCTGAAAGATCCGAACAATTTAGTTCTACAATGATTCATTCAGACACACTAAGGTTCTTGCGCAGCAGTGCTTCGCCTGAGGTTTTCTTGAAAGTTATTCATACACTGTGTCTGAAGAAGGCTCCTAATAGTGTTGTCCGAGGCGGCGCTGCCATCTTTTCCTTGCGCCGAGGGTTTATTTTCGGAAGAAGTGTTACTACCGACGAACTGATTTTCGTCTCGAAAACCGTTCCATCCCTTTGAGAGGATAGAGCTCGACGTCCCGTCCAAACCTATGTGAGTCACGTGCTTAACGTTCGTCGGGAATCCTATCTCCATTCCCGCCTCCTCGAGCTGGTCGTCGTCGTCCTTGTATACTGATGAAGAAAGGGGTTAGTATGCAGAATGTTTTTTGTCGGAAATAAAATATATAAAATTAAAGCACGACTGGGGTATTATACGGACAATAACTTTCAAAATTAAGCAATTTAGGACATTATATGCATGAATCCTAAATTTTATACCAAAATGTCTTAACTTTGAAAGTTACTGCATATACCCCTAAGTTCTTCGGAATCCTTGATTATATGTCTAACCTTAGAAAATAAGGCATAATCTAGGGTTCCGGCGTATAATGTTGCTAAATTGCTTGATTTTGAAATTTGTGGGATGTATAGTATGTCACCCCTAAATTCGACACTAAAAAAATTGTTACGTTGTTAAAATATGATACAATCCCTTTAAATAAGCTTATATATTAAGTGATCATTTAGCGTGGTATCAGGAGTCCAAACTAAGAGTCGTGGGTATGAGTATGAATCCTAGAAAAATTACACGTCTAACACTTGACAAGAAAAAAAATCAGCTTAGACTTGGCATGTTTGGAAATAAAACATATGAACAAACTTAAAATATGATGTAATTTCCTTCGAGTTTAAATTTTTAGGTGAAAATTTCGTTCAACGTTGATACCGTAAATCATTTGAGACGTTGATCGATGAACGATCTTACCGAATAGCTGAGAGATGCTCCTGAAATTCTTGACAAGCTTCCGGAACCTAGGAAGTGCCGTCGTCGAAGGGCTCTTCGAGCTTTCGCCCGATAGGCTTTCCTCGTCTTCTTCGTCGTCAATGTATCCATCTTCCTCTTTTTCTTGTCCTTCTTTCATCACTTGCAACGTTAATGAGTTCATTAACACATTACATAAGAGACATCACAAAGAGATAATAGAGATATGATATATATGTATATATATAGAGAAAGAGAGAGAGAGAGAGAGAGAGAGGGAGGGAGAGAGAGAGAAGAGAGAGAGAGAGAGATTAGCTTACTTGTGGGAGTTGATGAGTACATCGTCTTCGATCTTTTCGATTGCTGCATTGCCACTGCTATGCTAGACTCAGACATGCAACCTGCCGTGAAAGGAAGAAGCACTAATCTTTCCATTATATCCCTCAGAGAAAGAGAGAGAGAGAGAGAGAGAGAGAGAGAGAGAGAGAGAGAGAGAGAGAGAGAGAGAGAGAGAGAGAGAGAGAGAGAGAGAGAGAGAGAGAGAGAGAGAGAGAGAGAGAGAGAGAGTGAGTTAACAAGCTATTGAGGTGTGTCTCAACCCTAACGAGGCAATGGATTGTTATAAAATATGCTTAAGCTACATGTAACTTTTTGCTTTGTATTCAAGAAACTGTGGATGGTCAACATCTACTCAAGTTTGATGAGATATCTAAGCTTCTACAAAAAATCAATATAGATGTAATTGTATTTCTAATTGTGTAATTAGTTGGATAAAATAGCCCCTTTTAATGATCTACAAGGTGGGTTCGTCATCTCTTGAAGGAGAAGCTAAGCTACCAGAAAATTGTTGGAGTAAGGCTTTCATGCCTACCTAATAAGTAGTGTGTTACAAGCAAACGTATTATTAATATTACAATCATCCTAAGCATCGTTATTATTACTATAATTGCTGCCGTAAAAAGGAGCTTTACTAGAGAGTGGTTTATTTATTGCCAATTGCTTTCTTTCGTGGAGGGTTGCAATTATAGTTGTTCTCTAAGATATAGGTATCGAGATTTATATATAAGAAAGGTTGCATGTTAACATTCCGTTTATATATCAAATAGGGTTGTAAAAGCAGAGTCGTAGTTAGATTAGAGGTGAGAATAGATTTGTGGGGAAAACAAATTAAGACAATGAACTTTTATGATGATATAACCTTATTAAAATATATATTTCACTTACCCGATAACTGACCCGTTTATTTATGTCGGATTTTAAACTAACCCGATTGGATTGGGATGGGTATACGTGACCGGACCCGAATAAATGGATGAAGGCTTGACTAAGAAAGGAAAGAATAGATGAGCAACACGCATGGTTGCTTTTGTCATGTAACGTTTTAATTTTTTCCAGCTCTTATAGCCAAATTATTAAATACGTTGATTCCCTACGCCAAAGCGACGTTGTCAACTAAATAAATATCTTGCCGACTGTTTCATCCGTTGAAATAATGCTCATTTTTGTATTGGAAGATAATGTCCAAAATATTTAATTAAGATGCTCATAACCGTTCTCATTGATTTGTAATTAGCCACGTCGCTTGACTTTTGATATACTTAGCGACATTATCTAATGACCATTAAGATGAAAGGGAAAGATCGAACAAGTGGTTATCTATCTATTGGACATGTTCTAATGCCTACCATTTGTGATTGCAATTTGGGACGTCATTTAGTTCTTAATTTACGGGCAAATGAATGATAAGATGAGAGGCTTTCGCTTTTGAAACGGCCAAAAATCATATTTACTTATGTATTTTTGTAACAGACACAAAGATATTTTAAAACCCTTATTTCGACTAAACTCAACCCGAATCAAATCTTAATATCATCGTCATCTATGAATCGATCCAATCAAGTAGAATATGAAGATCAAAAGTAAACGATGACTTAAAAAAGGGACATAAATCTAGTTTTTAGTTGAACCCAATTACATTTCGCGTCGCGAATTACGAGAATATACTGACCGATCTACACAATGATATCAAAGGTTTAATCTTTTAGACTAAAGTGTCCCATTTGTTAAACCGAATAATATAATGGCTAGCCGTGAGATATCTCTAACTTTAAGTAGTCCTTGGGAAGGGACGTGTTTCCATTAGCAAAATATTGGCTAGCCGTGAGATATCTCTAACTTTAAGTAGTCCTTGGTCATGTGTTTCCATCCCAAGTTCACACACAAACCAAGGAAAAAAACAAGCAAGTGAAATCGAAAGCTCCCTTAAATTTTGAACCCATTAATTAAATTAAAGAATATTGGCAAGTTGGCAACTAGTCAATTCCTACTTGGTTGGCCCCATGTCGTTCCATCGCCCCAATACAATATAACCGAAAAAAAAAAATCCACACAGATTTCATCTTCTTCCTCGCAAAACTCTCCGACGAGGAAAAAAAAAGAACATCCAAACAAAAATGGTCCTCTCCAAAACCGTCTCTGAGAGCGACGTTTCCGTCCACTCAACCTTCGCCTCGCGCTATGTCCGAACGTCCCTTCCCAGGTAATAATTATAACAACAGCAGCTCATTTTCACTTAAACAAAGCAGCAATTCTTGACACGACGCCGTCGCCGGCGGTGGTTTCAGGTTTAAGATGGCGGAGAATTCCATCCCTAAGGAGGCGGCGTATCAGATCATAAACGACGAGCTAATGCTCGACGGCAATCCACGGCTGAACTTGGCCTCTTTCGTGACGACGTGGATGGAGCCTGAGTGCGATAAGCTCATCATGGATGGGATTAATAAGAACTACGTAGACATGGATGAATACCCAGTCACCACTGAGTTGCAGGTTAAGTCCCTGATCTTTTCTCTTTATTCGATTTTAGACCCCAAGTAAATCTATTGCTTTTTCAAATCTCTAACATGGTTTCAGATCTAGATCAGTTTGCAGTAGAATAACGTTGATTTTGTTTAATATATAATCATACTACCTCTCTATGCAACAATGCATCTAAGTGCCAAGATAATATTTTTAAGTAATACTAAGGCAAAGAAGTATCAAATTTATCCACTAGATGATAACACTCGGCCATGTGATACTGCTGTCTAACTTCATCAAGTCGGAGTCATTCATATGCATGTGGTGCACAGTTCGATTCATATTTCTTGATTTGGTTTATTTCGTAGAATATTTTTGAATTAGTTAAACTTGTACGTAATTGTAAAGTCTAATTTATCGAAGTCTGCTTTTTTTAAGCATTAAATGCTGTTTTTGTTTTCAACTAACACGCCGTCCAGTTCCGGGGTAAGGTAGATCAATTGAATGGACCAAATATAAATATAATATCTTCACGTCCTTTCAAAGACGAAATAATTCATTTGGGAACTTTCACTTAAATCCATAGTTCAAACTTTCTATCACTTGACTCCCTTTTCAGAGAAATATATCACTTAAGGACTCGATTTACTGTTTGTACCAGTTTCTTCAGTCACGCTGTACCTTCCTATGTTTGGTACCACAATACGTTGATATAGTGTACCAAAATGTGTTGTATGGTGTATCTAAGGTGGATCGTATCACATTAAGGTACGCTGTATCAACACATTTGGGTACACTATCACAACGTATTGTGGTACGCAATACAAACATAGGAAGGTACATCGTGACTGAAGAAACTGGTACAAACAGTAAATCGTGTCCTTAAGTGATATATTTCTCTGACAAGGGAGTTATGTG
Source organism: Craterostigma plantagineum (assembly GCA_027422505.1). Classification (NCBI taxonomy): domain Eukaryota; kingdom Viridiplantae; phylum Streptophyta; class Magnoliopsida; order Lamiales; family Linderniaceae; genus Craterostigma; species Craterostigma plantagineum. The sequence goes on along the minus strand of JAPQWV010000003.1, from coordinate 22,780,594 downwards.
ATAGGAAATTTGCCTAATAGGGATTTAAGTGAAATTTAACCATAATTCATTATACACAATAAACAAAAATAAGATGACCTATAGTTTAAACTCGATTGATGTGTAAATAAACTCGTGCTCTAGCCTTTAATCTCAAAATATTTATGTTAAAATAAGATGTATACTTATAAAAGATAAAATATAGTATAAATAAATCATTGTGGCTCGTGAAATGTCGAACTCTCTCGAAGTTCAAGCTCTCATGAACTCGATGCGAGCTTCAATCGAGCCGGTTCGTTTTCAAACTACTCAATTAGTAGGGTATCTTTTCCACGTTTATAAATGTTAGTATGTTTGAGTGGTTCACTTTAATTATGCCAACCTTTTCAAAGATAAGATTTTTTGTATGAAGATTCATGTAGTTGTCTCCCTTTCACTTGGATGGACTTGTTAATATTTTTTATTCACTAAAGTTAGGCTATTAACGATTATAATACCGCAACAATAATAAGATCATCAGCAACAACAACAATAATAAAATATTTTGCGCAGAATCGTTGCGTAAACATGATAGCAAACCTATTCAACGCGCCGCTCGGGGACGGAGAGGCGGCGGTCGGCGTGGGAACCGTGGGATCATCGGAGGCCATAATGTTGGCCGGGTTGGCCTTCAAGAGGAAATGGCAGAACAAAATGAAGGCCTCGGGAAAGCCACACGACAAGCCGAACATCGTCACGGGCGCCAACGTTCAGGTTTGTTGGGAGAAGTTCGCACGTTACTTCGAAGTCGAGCTCAAGGAGGTCAAGCTAACGGACGGGTATTACGTCATGGATCCCGAGAAGGCCGTCAAGCTTGTCGACGAGAACACTATATGCGTCGCGGCGATCTTGGGCTCGACGCTCAACGGTGAGTTCGAGGATGTCAAGCGCCTGAACGACTTATTGATTGAGAAGAACAAGGAAACTGGGTATGAATATTTTCTTTTTTTATATATAGTTTATTTTCAGTACGTCCTCTCACGTCTAGGCCGATTCTTTTTTCGTTATCTACTTTTAGACATGAGATCTTCATTTATGGGTGATTTGAGGTACTCGTGAGTCGTGACCTCGTGATATGAGCTCTGATACGATGTTAAACGTGTATAAATTTTTTAAATTATATAATTTATTTCCAATAATCCACATCTATAATATATATATATATATATATATAATATCCAATTGACCTATTAATTATTGCGATTTTGTTCTTGGATTTGATCAAAGATGGGAGACACCGATTCACGTGGACGCAGCAAGCGGCGGATTCATCGCGCCGTTTCTCCACCCTGAGCTCGAGTGGGATTTCCGACTTCCACTAGTGAAGAGCATAAACGTGAGCGGACACAAGTACGGCCTCGTCTATGCTGGGATCGGTTGGGTCATTTGGAGGAGCAAAGAGGACTTGCCGGAAGAACTCATCTTCCACATCAACTACCTCGGGACCGACCAACCGACCTTCACCCTCAACTTCTCCAAGGGTTAGTATCAATCGCCGATAGTATACCTCAAATTTTGCCATAATAAATGTTCCATTCGATCTGACGCCGATCGAAATTGCAGGTTCGAGTCAAATCATCGCCCAATACTATCAACTTATCCGCTTGGGCTATGAAGTAAGCCACTCCATGCTCACTATTATCGCCGTTTACGTATATACGATTTTACGGGAAGAATCCCAAATCTATTACCGGCTGACCCACACTAGGGCTTGGAGGGTCCAGTAACCCTCAAGTCGGCCAGATCCCCTCAGTTTTATACAAAAGGGCAACCCAGGCCAGATAAGGGACTACGGTTGGTCTGAGGGTAATTATGACAATCGAACCCATTAAAAACTCATTGAATCTTCAAATGGGCCAAGTGTGCGTCAATCGGCACCATGAGTGGTCTGAGTAATTTTAAACTCGGACCCGTTTGAAGATCAATGAGTCTTTATACCGTGTTCGATTGGCATCCCTATTTGGGAAATTCCCCCGTCTTGGGGGAGTTGAGCCCTCCGATATCTCCTTGAACGACCACTTTATTATATATCGAAAACAACTGCAGGGCTACCGAAACATCATGGAGAACTGCCAAGAAAACGCGAGGATCCTAAAGGAAGGGCTTGAGAAGACAGGTCGATTCAACATCATATCGAAGGACGACGGCGTCCCGCTCGTGGCTTTCAGCCTCAAGGACAATAGCCGTCACAACGAGTTCGAAATCTCGGAGATGCTCAGACGCTTCGGGTGGATCGTCCCGGCCTACACGATGCCGCCCGACGCCCAACACGTGACCGTCCTTCGAGTCGTGATACGCGAGGACTTCTCGAGGACCTTAGCCGAGAGGCTCGTGCTCGACGTAGAGAAGATCCTCCACGAGCTCGACACGATTCCGGCGAGGGTCGCCGAGAAGCTTGCCGGACCGGAGGCTGCGGCGGCGGCGGAGGAGGACGGCGGCTCGCATGCCGCGGTGGTGAAGAGGACAGCCGAGGAGGTGCAGAGGGAGATTACGACTGCTTGGAGGAAGATGGTTGCGGATAGGAAGAATAAGGTCAGCGGAGTGTGCTGATTCCGTTTCAAGATTCGGTGATATTATTTGCCATTATTATAATTATTATTGCCCGTTATTATTATTGCTACCGTTGACTTTGATTTATGCTTGTTTGTGTTATGAATTACGTTGAATGAAGGCATTATTGACCGTAATATATTATCATATGATAAATCTGGATGGCGGGGGTGTAATCTTATGATATGAAACTAATGTTTTGTTGAAAATCGAAGCTATCTTGATTATCTTTGAAGATGGAGGGAAGATTGAAACTGAAAACTGAATTCTATTCATGTGTTTAAACGTTCTACAATACAAGTTATATATACTGAGTAACGCCTAATCAAGCTAACACGCTTTAGAAAAAGTACAAAACTACCCTTAATATATAAACGTTTAAATCAAAACAGTTCACTCAAATTTGCCGCGTTGACAGTTGAACTCATTTTACTTCTGCTCTGTTCTATTTTACTTCTGCTCTGTTCTTCTCTTCGCTGTTTTCTAATAGCCCCCCGCAAGATGGACTGTAAATGTCTTTTACGGACATCTTGGACATAAGTCTCTTCAGTGCAATGCCTGGGAGAGGTTTTGTAAACATATCGGCCAACTGAAACTGACTTCGAACTGGTAATAGCTTAATGCTTCCCTTTTGTAAATGATGCCGTATAAAATGACATTCTATCTCTATATGCTTGCTCCTCTCATGAAACCTGGGATTTGATGCCAAGAGTATTGCTGACTGATTGTCACAAAAAAGAACTGGGATGTCTGAAACTGCCTGAACCACTCCAATTTCCTGTAAAAGCTGCCTCTGCCATAGCACCTCACTTGTTAAGGAACTTAAGGCTCGATACTCAGCTTCTGTTGAAGATTTTGACACCGTAGTTTGCTTCTTTGATTTCCAAGTTATCATTGAGTCACCCAGAAAGGTACAAAACCCGGTTATTGATCTTCTTGTGTCAAGACAGGTGGCCCAATCAGCATCTGAAAATGCTGTAATTCTCATGTTCGAAGTAGCTGGAAAGAAGACTCCTTGTCCTGGGCTTGCCTTCAGATATCTGAGCAAGTGATGGACAGCCACCATGTGAGGCTTCCTCGGCTGTGAGATGAATTGGCTCAACTGATGTACAGCAAACATGATGTCCGGTCTCGTGAAGGTAAGATATAGAAGCCTCCCAATCAACCTTCTGTATTGTGAAGGATTATCCATCAGTTCTCCTTCCATTTGTGACAGTTTGGCTTTTGGATCCATTGGAGTAGTTGATGGTTTGCATCCCAAGTAGCCTGTATCCTCCAACAGTCTTATAGTGTATTGTCTCTGTGAGATGGAAATACCTGCAAAACTGCGTGCAACTTCCAAACCAAGAAAATACTTTAGAATACCCAAGTCTCTCAACTTAAACAACCCTTGTAAGTGTTCTTTCACTCCATTGATGGCAGAGATTGAAGGCCCTGTTAGCACTATATCATCTACGTAAACAAGTAGAGCTACCATCTCAGCTCCTATATCCTTGATGAACAAGGAGTGATCGGATTCAGTTTGTCTAAAACCATACTCAAGCAATGCATGACTAAATTTTGAGTTCCATTGTCTCGAAGCTTGTTTCAACCCGTATATGGATTTGTTAAGCTTGCAGACGAGTTTGGAACTACTCGAGCTTACATTATCCTTAGGAACATATCCTAGTGGCAAGTCCATATAGACTTCTTCATCAAGATCACCATTGAGAAATGTATTATTTATATCTAGCTGAGATAAATGCCAACCATGAATAGCTGCCAAAGCTAGTAATACCTTTACTGTTGCTGGTTTTGCAACAGGTGAAAATGTGTCCAGGTAATCTACTCCTTCTCTCTGATTATATCCCTTCGCTACCAAGCGTGCCTTGTGCCTCTCAATCTGCCCAAGCTCATTAAATTTAGCTTGAAGACCCATTTGCAGCCTATGGACCTTTTTCCTTGAGGCAATGTTGTTACATTCCAAGTCTGGTTTGCCTCCATGGCTTCCAGTTCCTCTCTCATAGCTTGCCTCCATTCCTCGAATGGCTCTGCCTCATGAAAGGATTCTGGTTCCCTAGCAGCTGAAACACTCAATACATAATTTTTATATTCTGCTGATAAAGAATCATATGACAGAAAATTTGATAAGGGATAAGCTGTTTTAGGATTTCCCACATTGTTACAATGGAAATCTTGTAAATATGTGGGATTCCTACTTATCCTTGTACTCCTTCTTAATATAGTCTGTGGAGGATCTGAAATCTGGTCTGTGTCACCCGAGGATGGTTGTTGAACTTGCTCATTAATCTGATAATCAGGTTCTTGATGATGTGGCTGATTCTGTTCTTCAGTGTTGGTTGTTTCTGATTCCATATAGCCCTGATCATCTGCTCCTTCAAGTTCATCATCCATGGCCCTTGGTATGACAAAATCTGGTATTGAACCTCTCCTGTTCTCTCCTACCTGATGCTGAACATTCTCTTTTAAAGGAAAACAGGTTTCACAGAACCTCACATCTCTGGAAATAAATGTTTCTCTGCTATTTAAATCCATCACCTTGTACCCCTTAATCCCATTAGGATACCCTAAGAAGATACAAGCTCTAGCACGAGGTTCAAATTTGGTTCTATTTGCAGCTAATGTAGAAGCATAACATAAGCAGCCAAAAGTCCTTAAAACATCATAATCCACTGGTTTCTGATAAAGAATTTCATAAGGAGATTTTCCAGACAGCAGTGGTGAGGGGGTTTTGTTAATCAAGTAGGTTGCTGTAAGGATACATTCCCCCCATAGTTCTAATGGCACAGAGGATTGGAAATACAGAGATCTTGCAACATTCAGCAAATGCTGATGTTTTCTCTCCACAACAGAATTCTGTTGTGGAGTGTTTACGCATGAAAACTGGTGAATGGTACCATATTTCTGCATCAAATTCATCAATAACAGTTCCTTGGCATTGTCAGACCTAAAAGTCTTGATCTTGCAATTAAATTGCGTCTGCACCATCTCAAAGAAGAATGAAACTACAGAGGGTACTTCAGATTTATGTTTCAAAAGGAAAATCCATGTAAATCTTGAGTGATCATCAACCAAAGTTAGGAAATATCGATGCCCTTTATCAGAAGAAACATGAAACGGTCCCCAAACATCACAATGAATAAGATCAAAGCAAGCACATGCCAATTTATTCTGAGAATTAAAAGACAGCCTTCTCTGTTTTGATAAGGGACAAATTTTGCAGAAAGGTAGTAACTTTACATTGTCATTACATTGCAATCTTTGCTTTAAACCAGACAATACATTGTAGGAAGGGTGTCCAAACCTATTATGCCATGTTTCTAGTGAAACTTTATTTAAAAACACAGAACATTGCAGCTTCGGAATACTAGAGTTTCTATCAAGGAAGTATAAGCCTTGCATCATCCTACCCTTGCCAATCACTAAGTCCCTTGCTATATCCTGAATCACAAACTTATCAGCATCAAAAATGACATTCAAACCATTAGCAAATGTTAGTGCACTAACAGAAATAAGATTGAAGTCAAATTGTGGCACATACAACACATCCCTTAAAATTAAGTTCTGTCCTAGGTCAACAATTCCTGCCTTAGTAACCTTGATTGCAGTGTTATTTGGCATTCTTACATATGAGGGTTGTATGCTGCGCAAGTGACTAATAAGATCAAGTCTGCAACAAATATGCCTTGAAGCCCCGAATCTAGAATCCAAGAATCCATACTAAGTATGTCAGAAATATTGAAAGATGAACATATACCATCAAACCTGTCAGCCGAGGTATTGCCATTTATGGGGGCTTGTTGTGTTGTCTGACCTCCTTCAATCAGGTTCTTGAATTGCTCCAATTGCTGGCTAAGCTGTTCGATGAAGTTTTCTGCCTTAGACCTTTGACCCATTCCCTCGGTGCCAGCCATCAATTCTGATTCTTGGATTTGAACAGCATCTACTTGGTTTACTCTGTTGAACCTGGTTTTGCTCTGTTGCTTAAATCCTGGAGGGAAGCCATGAATTCTGTAACAGTTATCCACGGTGTGTCCTGGACGGCTGCAGTGTGTACAGAATGGTCGTGATCCTTCCTTCTTTGGATATGTAGCAGGTTTCTTGAACTGAACCTGGTAGCCACCTTGAGTACCTCTGTTCTCAGCTTGCCCACTTCGGCTCGTAAAGGTCATGTGTTGAATTGAAGTCTCAGACGAGGCTTTGATGTTGATTGATCTCTGTCTTTCCTCTTGGGAGACGAGGGAGAACACCTTATTGATGGGAGGTGTTGGATCCATTAGCAGAATTTGGCCTCTGATATGAGAAAATGAGTCATCAAGACCCATTAGAAAGGTTAATACATACTGTTTCTCAGAGAATTCCCTTGTTTCTTTGGCACCTCCGCACAAACACTTTCCACACGAACACGTTGGCCTAAAACTGTTCAATTCATCCCAAAGGGCCTTTAATCTTGTGAAATAAGTGGCTACAGAAGAATTCTGCTGCGATACTCCAAAAAGTTCCTTATGTAATTGATACAGTCTCGGCGCATTCCCTTCTTGAAAACGTTCTTGAAGATCGAGCCAGATTTCTCTGGCTGTTTGAGAGTAGATTATGCTCGCGCTAATTTCTTTGGAGACCGAGTTAAGAATCCAAGAGCACACCATGTCATTGTTCCTATGCCAGGCAAGTGACAATTTTGGGTCGGTCTCAGGTGGCTTCAGGATCGTGCCGTCGACGAATCCCTTCTTGTTCTTGACAGATAATGCCATGGTCATCGCACGATTCCATGATGAGTAATTATCCCCGGTTAGTGGTTGATGGACCAGCACTAAACTAGGGTTGTCTGTATGATGAAGATAGTAAGGGTGCAGCTGATCATCCAACACTGTTGGAAATGCTGACGCCGATTGAGAGTTTTGATTGTGATGATCTTGCGAATTATCTTCTGTCGTCATTATCCAACCTTGATTTGACCAAATTTTGAGAGAGGATTGGAGGTTTTGGGATTATCAGCTTAGAAGCGCTCTGATACCATGTTGAAAATCGAAGCTATCTTGATTATCTTTGAAGATGGAGGGAAGATTGAAACTGAAAACTGAATTCTATTCATGTGTTTAAACGTTCTACAATACAAGTTATATATACTGAGTAACGCCTAATCAAGCTAACACGCTTTAGAAAAAGTACAAAACTACCCTTAATATATAAACGTTTAAATCAAAACAGTTCACTCAAATTTGCCGCGTTGACAGTTGAACTCATTTTACTTCTGCTCTGTTCTATTTTACTTCTGCTCTGTTCTTCTCTTCGCTGTTTTCTAATAGTTTTCTCTATCATCTAAACCACAGACAGTGGTTTAATTCGAAATAAGTTTCATCATTACCAACAATAATAATGTCCTATATTTTGACGCGAATGATACATTACATTTCTTGTTTTATGCATGCCAATGGTGCTACATATACATTATCGCGAAATACAGACATAGATATGATATAACTTGCTCGCTGAGGTACATACTCGCAATAACCAAAATCAATAATGTTACTATTGCAATGAAATATCAATATTTATTTTTTATTTACATGCATCTCCATTTTTTATTCACGCCCGACCCGACCCGACCCGTTTTCCCCACGGGTTCAAAGTGCAGAAGCTACGCGCACCGCGTGTCCTCCTTCGGCCCCCAACACGGCCTCGACCTCTTTCCCCATCGCCTCCATGGCCGCTGCCGGCAGACAGAGCGGAACCATAAACCCGTCCCCGAACGGCAGATAGAAGTTGTAAGCTCTCGGGACCGCCCCGACGACGCCCATCGCCGGCCCCCCGTAGGCCGCCCGCCCCCACCCAAAGTCCAATTCCCGAAACCCCACAAAACGCGCCAAGTTAGACACAGCGAAGCTCTTCGCGACGGCATAAGTGCGGCCTATTTCTCGTCGCCAAGAGGTCCGCCGTGGACCTCATGTACTCCTCGTCCACAACGTCATTAGCGCTCATCACGAGCTCCACGGCATATTCCAAGGGCCGAGCGCAAAGCTCCCCCGCGCCCGAGACCGCCGCGGGCAATGCGACGGCGTTTCCGTAGTACCCTGTCGGGATCATCGGGTCGACCCGTCCTCTGGCGTTGACGAAGACGATCATTCGGACCTCCTCGTCGGGTTCTGACAAGATGGCCTTCGTCCGGCACCGCCATAGGAGGCCCACGAGGAGGTCGAAGGTGGTGCAACGGCGGCGGAGGCCGTCGGGCATGAGGCGACGGAGGGCGGAGACGTCTTTGCGGTTGAAGTAGAACGTGCGGTGGACCATCTCTGAGAAGGGGAAGAAGGTCGTCCCCCGGACAGAGGAGTCATACTCGCGGTGGGGGTACGACACTCGGGGGACGTCGCGGGCGAAGAGGACGTGGCGGTCCCACACCGGCGGGACGGACGGGGTGGGCAAGCCGCGCGCGAGCTCCGCGACGGCGGACGTGAACTGCAGCAGTCCCGGCGCGTCGCACATCGTGTGGTTGACGCGCTGGGCGTATATGAACCCGCCGCATCTTAGTCGCGTCACCTGCGTGCACCGACATATTATTTGCTTTAATTTTTTTCAAAAAAATATTTAAATTTTAGAAAAGAAAATAATTTCGTGGCGTTACCCAACTTCATTCAAAAGTTGATGCGTGACCAACTTAGAGCATCTCCAACGGGTACTTTATTTTTGTTAAAACACAAAAATAGAGTACGTTTCTACTCCAATGAGACTATATTTAACAGAAATATTGTGTTGATTAGCAGAGAACTCTAGTTCTAGAGTACACACAATTTTCAACACAAAAATAAAGTTTTAGTTTCTATTTTTATATTTATTTAATAAAATATATTTTATTATATTGAAATATATTCTTATAATAATAAGAAAAGTGAAAATAATATTAATTTTCTTTTATTTATTGATATTTTCCTTTTAATTTAATAAAATTATACTTAAATAATATGCTAGTTTTATAATTTATTTAATTTTAAATATTGATAATTATAATATATTGACTTTTTATTTTATACAATAAAGTTTAATAAGTCAATTTTTATAGTAATATATAGGATTTGATTTTTAGTGTAAAAATATAGTTAGTGGATTGGAGTGAAAACTAGTGTAGAAAATAGAGTTAATGGGTTGGAGTAAAAGCACTGTGGCAACTGTATTATTGACTAATATTATCTGTCTTTATATGCTATGGGTTGGAGATGCTCTTACAACTATCAAACTCATGTTTGTACACTAATCAATCCGTGACAATTTCAAGACATCATCGAAAATCCCACATGTCGAAAATCTAAGATAACTGAATTATACTCGACCGGGAATGGTACAATAGACATATGTTCAGAAAATGGTAATAAATCATCGGTTTTTAGGGTAAACATAGTCTAATTGTAATATTTATGGTTACCGTTACAGTTTGAATCGTAACCATATTCAGTTATATTTTTTCAAACCGTCGCCCGCCTCTAATTCGAGATGAGTTACAAAATAAGAAGACACACATTGTATATTATAATACCTGAACAAGCAGCAAAGGACAATGGAGGATCCCGTCGGAGCCCGGCACGTCGTGGAGGACGTCGCCCAAGAATGGAAAAGGGGGCCGAAGCTCGTCCTCCGAAAAGTCGCTCAGCGAGACGTCGGCATCTGCCTCGATGAACAGCACACCTTCGCCGGTGCACTCTACCACGAGCTTCCTATCGAGGACCTCCCTAAGCCTTCTGGCGAGGGGATAGTAAAAGACCAAAGCTTTTCTGATGGCCTTACGAATGACCCTCACTGGGTCTTTGCCTGCCATCGGGGGAATTTTCGCGGGGTAGAAATTAATGCTTGATATTTGGAATCGGAAGCCATCTTGGTCGTCGACGTCCGATAGGGTTTTGAACTCGTGCGGAGTGGCCTTGGCCGGTCGGATTACCTCGGGGGCTTTTCTTACTACATTGAAGGATGTTCTCCTTGCCATTTCAATATGCTTTGTGTTGTTAGAGTGGTTGTGTTATGATGGTTGGTTGTAATGAGGGAGGAGTATTTATAGAAATAAGTGATGCTAATGTAATGGTTGTTTTATTTTTTACTTCATTTTAAAGTCATTAAAAGTTGCTTATCTCAAATGGACTTCTAGAGAAATAACTTATTTTAAAAGTCCAGCTCAATTCCAAACATATTTACTTTTCAAAATGGACTTTTGGATTAGAAGTTGATCATGTGTTTTGTAATTTGTATTTTATTTATATTAATGTTGGACTTCATTATAGTAGGAGAACCGGGGCAAACGTCCCTGATATCTTGCCAACCTCCTCGGGGTTGCAAGTATACTATCGACGACCAAATGTTATTTATTGAAGACCACGAAGCAGACTTAAGTGGGCATCACAGACAGATCTCATCACATATATTAATTATTTTCATTTATAGCTTATCATCGAAATTATTATTCTTGTCTGGTAATAAAAATCTCTCTTTCTAATTCTCCAATTAATTAATTCTAGTGTGTGTGGCAAACACTAGCTACCACCCAAGCCCATTATATGCATTTGGGCTTTTTGGTATTGGACCTTTATATAATTGGGCATAGGCCCATTTATGGACCTTCCACCTTCACCCAGTCTCTGATTTTCGTGTCTTCTTTGCAGTGTGCAGCTGATAATAAAACAGACAGCTGAAATGGCAGATGTTGAATCTAGTGCCCCATCATTAGCCAAGGTACGTTCTTCTATTATTGAATCAATCATCGTCATTAGCTGACGTGTCATGTTTTTTGATTTCATCTTGTTGGATCTTTCTTGGGTTTGATTAGGGTTTTGACTATGTTAATTGTATGAAATTTTTGTGTAATTTGGGCTGAGGGAAACAGACCTCTTTAGATTCTCGCTGGATAGCGTGCGTGATCTGAATTTAAACCTAATTTGGTATCCACACTGTTTCTTCTTAGTAGAGAGAGGTTCGTTGTTTCTGGTTATGGCTTCTTAGTGTACCGTTTTTGTTTTATCTTATTGGTACGCAGCACTATTTTCTGGAGGAAGGTAAAAACACGCCTTTAATGGCTGCTAAATCTGCTGACGATTCTGAGGCAGCAGCAAAAATCACCGTAGGTGAAGTTGCAGAGGAAACAGTCGAAAAAACTACAGACGAAAACCCTACGATTGATTCTTCTGCTGCTGAAGAAGATGGTAAAGGTGCCGCCGAGGAGACCGATGAATCGAATCCAACGAATGGAACTGATAGTAAAGGAGAAGTAGAAGCCGAAGAAGAAACACCTGAGATCAAGGTTGTTTTAAAGTTTTGATTGATTGCCAAAAAGAAAAGGCCCACATTTTTCTTTATAATTCTGCAGCTTGAGACAGCCCCAGGAGACTTTCGTTTCCCTACGACGAATCAAACGAGGCATTGCTTCACCCGATACATTGAGTATCATAGGTGGGTAGATTATGTCTTTCCTTGTCGATCTTCTTGGTCTTCCCTTCTGGAAAAAAAAAAAGAAAGAAAAACTTATGCATTTTACAAAGGTATATATGTATGTGCGAGTTTCTTATCGAACGTCTGAAATTCTCAGGTGCATTGGTGCGAAAGGTGAAGGTGCTCAAGAGTGCGACAAGTTTGCAAAGTATTATCGCTCACTCTGTCCCGGCGAATGGGTACGCTAAAAAACGTTCATCTTCTCGTAGTGGAAGTTAACCGTTTTCAGCGCTCGAATGTTGTAAAAGTCTAAAAAATAACTCATCGAATGAATACTACAGATTGAGAGATGGAACGAGCAAAGGGAAAACGGAACTTTTCCTGGCCCTCTGTAGCAACACTTTGAAATCCCGATATCAATCTATCTTCGACGACCGCTGCTTCTGCTGTTGACGAATATAATAATAAACTTTTTTTTTACCAATCGATTCGTATTTACTCAGTTGATTTGTCGTTGCTCAATGTTTTTGAATAAAATACGTGTATCAGGTGTTCTTCGTTATTGTATTTCGAGCTTTAATTTGAGGCTATGTTGTGTCCCATAGCGCTAAAATGTCAGTCGAAACCTTTATAACAGAACTCGATTATTTCGAATACTCCTATAGAAATCGAGTACGAATACGGATATTTTTTACACAAATAAAATATGATGCTATTCAATTCGACTCTCAATACTAATGGGCTCGCATCTTTCAAATCTCTCCTGGGTTCAGTCCAACGCAAATTTGAATCTCAACATCAACTATGGGACGAACTTTAAATGGAGTCGAACTCATGGACTCTAAGGGTGTGTTGGGTTCAAGGTATTTACACTTTATTGTTTGAGGAAAGTATGGTGGAAAAGATCGCAAGTTTTTCTTTTAGTTTTCCTCATCGTTTGGTGAGGAAATTAGTTTTATTTAGTTCTGAGTCAAAAACTAAACTAGATTTTCTTTCTTTTCTTTTCCATATCTATTTCTTCGATCTATCAATCATGAAAACGAGTTTTCTTTTCCCTTTTATTTTTTTTCCCTAGTTCCGCAAACTGGTTGAAGGAATTTAGTGTCGAAAGGAAAAGAATGAAAAAGAAAAAATCATTTTTTTGTGTGTTTGGTTGGCTAGAGAAATAGATGTGGAAAAGAAAACTTAAGTTAAGTTTAAACGGAAACTCATGGAAATCAAGGAAAAAAACTAGTGAAAATCAATTTCTCCCTAGTTTTCTTTTCCCCACCGCTTTCCACAATCCAAACACAGCTTAAATGAATATATTACGTGTTTGAGGACTTGACCTATCCCTTGACGACAAGTGTCTTATTATTTCCGTGTAAAGATTTATACATTGGAATCATAGGATTCAAATGAATAATTACCAAAACAACAGAAATCTCATTTAAGAAAAAAAAAAAAAAAAGAACCACAAAACGCCAATGATTCCTTCGGACCGAACCACTCTCCGTTGATTGCGGAGGGAAATTTAAACTTCAAGGTAATTAACATTTCTTTCCTTCCTCCATTGAATAAACTGTGTCTTCTTCAGCAGTCACTATCTAACAAACACATTGAACACTCTTTATTGACTTTCTAGCTTTCCTTTGTCGTCACCTTTTAGTTCCTCGCTCGTCTCTTTCCTTCACCAATAAAATCAAAATTTCGGGATTTCTTCACCAAGATTTCATACATGGATTGGGATCAGAAGCAGCAGAACCCGTTACCATCATCGTCAGAAGATCACAGTCAGCTAAACAACAATGGCGGCGGCGGCGGCAGCGCTTTCGTGAAGGTGATGACCGACGAGCAAATGGAAGTCCTACGCAAGCAGATAGCCGTCTACGCCACCATTTGCGAGCAGCTCGTCGAGCTTCACAAGTCGCTCACGGCCCACAACGATCTCGCCGCAGGTGCTCGCACAAACTGTTCGACGAAAGTCCTCAACGGTTTTACTTGTTTCATTCTTGATCAAATTTGGTTCTTTTTCTTGCTAGGAGTGAGATTGGGGAACTTGTACTGCGACCCACTGATGGTTTCATCCGCACATAAGATCGGCGGGAGACAGCGGTGGACCCCAACGCCAACTCAGCTTCAGATCCTCGAACGAATGTTCGAACAAGGGATAGGCACGCCGAGCAAGAATAAGATCAAGGAGATCACTTCGGAGCTTTCCCAGCACGGGCAAATCTCAGAGACGAACGTCTACAATTGGTTTCAGAACAGAAGGGCTCGGTCGAAGAGGAAGCAGCAAACCGCCCAATCGAACAATAACAACAACGGCGAATCTGAGTTTGAAACAGAGGTGGAATCGCCCGGCCATGAGAAGAAGACGAAGCAATTCGATGAAGAGGGATTTGGGCTTCGGCGGGAGATGATGGGCTCGAAGAGAAGGGATGACAATGCTTCCGCTTTTAAGGATCCTCAGATAGTCGACGAATCGATGTTCGGCAGCGATTTTGATCAGATGGGTCTCTATGGAAGTATGCTGTTGAATCCAAGTAAGCCCTTTTTTTGCTCTCTTCTTTTTTTACTTTCTTGCTAGTGCACAATATTCGCAAATTCGCTCTTCGATGAGAGCGATTGAATGTACAAAGCATGTCCGTTCCACCATTTTCTTTTCTCGTTAGATCCAACGTGCTATTAGGTGATTGCTCTTCTTAGAATTCAAAACCTTGGCTTTGATGATAATCGAATTGTTCAGAAACACCATTATCATTTTAAATTGGTAGGCGATGAAATTAGGCGGTTTCTTTCTAAGCTGAGGCTACCCATTTGCCCATTTAATCCCAAATTTTTTCCCTGTCGAATCCGTTTTGGCCGATATATCATAATTATGACCTAAATTGCTTGAGTTTCGAAGATTCGATCGAAAAAAATTGGAATATAAGTTACGGTAATACGCTTACCATTTTGCGAATATCGCAGGGACGGATCATATGATTGCGAAATTGGAAGTCGATGGAAGCTTTAGTTCTTACATTCAGCAGCAACAGTCGGCGAACCATGACTACAACATCGCGTAAGATAAAGGTATATCTCTCTACTTACTTATGGTTCTTACCAAGATTGTGCTCGAAGCTGCTCTAAGATCATACATAGCCTTGGAAAGTATATATGTTTATTCAAGACTTCAAATTTACTATATCTTTCTTTCTTCTGCTTTTCGTTACCTCGAAATGGGTCCAACCGTTTGCCTTGTTCTTGTGTGCTCGCCGAGGTGTTCTCTATTTATGAGCCGATGTAATATATCTCTCCTATTCGTGTGATTTCTTATCGCTGTTGATGTTCCAACTATTGAGACTTTAAGGGTGCGTTTGGTCCGCGGAATTCAATGCGGAAAAGAAAAGAAAAGTGTGGTCATGCGCATTGAGTCATTGTACATTACGCTTCACGTGTCGTACCATTCCACTTTTTCTTTTCTTTTCCACGTCAAAATCCGTAAACCAAACGATTTCCACTAGTTTTTTTTTTCATTTTCCTCATCATTTTGTGAGGAAAATGGTTTTCCGCGGTTTTTTCTTTAAGAATAACTTATGTTTAGTTTTGGTTATCGCCTATTCCTCTAATCAACCAAACAAAAAAAATTAGTTTTTCTTTTCCATTTCTTTTCCGATCCTTACTAAATTATTTAAACCAAACACATTCTTAGTGCGGAAAAGAAAACCAACACGTCGAAATCTCTATACCAAACAGAGCAATCAGAGCTTAAAATATTTGGTGTTCGAAGATTTTCTCGTCATTCATCCTCCTAATATGTCTGCAATCACCTGTGCTTGGACGGCGACATATAGGTGTAAGAAAGCCTTTTCGGGTTCGATGCGTTTTTTTATAACTGCGGCGAGCAAATCACAATCTTATCTAATCATACGTATTTTAATAATTCGGAATGAAGTTAGTCGATGTTTTAATAAGTCGTGTTTACACTCGACGAACGATTCGATCATTTTTTGTCGTCGACGCTATTACAAGAATGCATTTGGTATCGTGCGATCGAATTCTATTACACGGGATTCAAACGACGTGTCCCGCCCTCGAGAACTGCGTTCTCTTCGTCAGAGGAGGTCTCGTTATTCATATCGGGCGGCTACAAACTCCAAAAAAAACACATATATATATATATATATATGTGAATATTAAGCCAAAGGGTATGAAAGAAATAGTAGGAAAACGAGCCCACGGTAAATGGACCAGTTTGAGCCCGATCGAATCAAGAATCCGACCCGACCCGGCGACCGGGCAATGACCCGGCATTACGCTAATTTTGTATCATTTGAGCTTATACAATACCTGTCTTCTTCTCCTTCTGCGCAGAACGATAGTTAAAGCTTTCGCCATGACATAGATTGGTAAGAAAATCGCAATTGTCCGCAATGTTAGTAGCTGCGATTTGATGCGTTGTGTAAGAGTTAGGGCATTCGTGCGTCTTATAGAGACGGAAAAAAAAAAAAGCGCACCGTGATGAGGGACAAAGGCGTAGAAGAAGAAGAATTGTGCTCGCCGATATCGTAGATGACGAAAGGTACGGAATGACGTATCACCACAAGCGTACAAAACTACGGAAAAAAATGCATCGAAATGGAGATTAAGCGAACGAATTAAAAAGGTCGTTTAAGTCGTTAATAAAAACCTACGATGATCGCGACTATGCGGCAAAACATAAGGCTCTTCGAATCCAACGGTGGATATCCATCGAATCCCAAATCGAAAGAATTTCCGCCGCCGATGAGTAGCGCGGGCGTAATCTGAGGATTATCCCAATTTACCCTAAGTTGTCGGAAAAAATAATACGGTCAAAGTGCATATGAAGGAGTCGCAGATCGAACAACAATGTAAGAACGGATAAGGATATATAGACAACCTTAAGTCCGAGGGGATTCCATCGTGATAAAATTGAGACGGCGGTGGAGGCACCGTATAATTCGGCCCCAATAGCTTCAAACAATGTATAGAAAAGGCGCAATATTTCTTATATTGTGCACGTCGTTTTGTAATAAAAAGATATAGTTTAAATTTTTACCCTTAGGCAAATCTCGCAGATCGTATCGCCTTTCTCGTCGCACCATTTTTGAACACACACCCGGTGGGCGTACTGCAAAGAAAATTAATTGGCGAAACAGAGAATAGTCCCCACGATTTTGTAAGCAAGTTACAACTATTTTATATGATAACCGATGTGAGACTTGGGTTTGACAAACCTTCAGAGTCCCTCGGCATGAACACGGAACCTCCATGTTAGAATCTTCGTCTTCCTCGTGGCATATCCTACACTCGTTATTGAACTTCCTCGAAGAAGATCCTTCATCATCATTGATCATCCTATGCATGGAAAAATCAAAAAGTTGGTTGATTAAGATTGAGTTTGAAGACATCCTTAAATACGTTGATCATCTCTATGAGCTCATGGAATCTTTACAATGGCGATTGCCTTATGCAAGAGATGAACTTCTTCCCAAAGGAAAGAGATGAGGAACCTATACGGACAAGAATATTAAGGGGGGAAATTTCGCTTACAAGGAAGGTTATGGCTTTGCATGCAATAGTCTGCTATCAAAGAAACCTATAAGAATTAACACACACACACAAACTGATGTTAGATCTGTTCAAAAGCTGGAAATTACATTTTCATCTTCAACCGTCTTTTATTGAGATTTGTTGTTTTCAATATTCTTGTTTTGTTTTCATTCCCGACCATCACTTATGTATTTTTGGGTAACAATGAACATAATTATTTTTAATTTGATTCAACGTAGCACAAAGATATACAGAACCTCGTCTTATTGGGTGGAGAATCCACGTTGCGGTAAAAGATGAGTCGAATCGCATCATCGAGCTAAACTTCTGCTCGACTAAATCTCACTTCAAACTCAAGCTCGACCTTTTCGTCGTCGATCAAAAACTCGCAAGTCGCCCACGAACTATTTTTATTTTGTAATTATTTGAGCTTCAAGGTCGAGTTCGATCGCTAAAAACCTAATTCAATCGTGCAATATATTCGCTAGAATAGCCTTTCCGAAATCGGAAACGACGAAATTCCGGCAGATGAGCTTTTAATTGTCTCGGCTAATATTAGAATCAAAACGATCGAATTATAGGTATGGATAGCCGTGACGAACCGAACATAGTCGAGGAAAACATCGGAAGTAATAATGTTACATATAGTCATGTAAACATGGCAACTAATTTTTACGTACGCCCTATCCTTTATAAAATTATTCATAACGCAATATAATTAATATTCACAACTTTTGTCAAATATATACACAAAATGACACAACCATAGGATAAGCGCGTCTTCACCTAATTCCGCGTTGAACAAAGGCAAGAGACCATTGAATTCCCACTTCAACCATAAAGTAAAAGCAATTAAGCACAAACAGAAGACCTTTCTCTTTCGACTTCGATCCTCTCCTTTTTCGAGAGGAAGATAAAGCAGCAGCAGCAATTTAATGTCAACGACGATTATTATTTTTTTTAAATTTTTTCCTAATAGTACGAAGATACCAAACAGCTTAAAATAGCTGTACAAAAAGTAAGGCTAATTAAACAAGGCCAGAGAAAGGAATTAATTCTATAGAACCTTGAATCGGTCGCCGGCCGGCGGCGAGCATCACGACGACGACGGCCTAGTCATCATCTTCTTAAACTCCTCGAAATTCACACAGCCGTCGCCGTCGACGTCGACGCTGCTGATCATCTTCCTGCAGTCCTTCACCGAGCACTTCTCACCCAAACCTTTCAGCACGGCGTGCAGCTCACTGGCGGAGATCTTCCCGTTCTTATCCCTGTCGTAGAGATCGAACGCCTCTCTCAACTCCTTATCGCCGCCGAAGTGAAACGCCTTGAACTCCTTCAGATCGATGAATCCGTCGCCGTCCTTGTCGAGCTCCGACATTATCCGCGACACCTCCTCCGGCGGCGTCGGCGAGGAACCGAGGCTGTTGAGGATCTTTCCGAGCTCCTGCGACGATATTTTGCCGTCGTTGTTGGCGTCGAACTTTCTGAAAACTTGTTCGAGCTCTTCGTCTTCGGTTAGAGGTACGTTGACGGCCGCCGATTTCTCCATGATTCTGTGAATCAGAGAGAGGAAAGAGACGAAAACTTTTAATTATTTAATCAATTTTTTTTTATGATGGTGGAGTGAGGTATATATAGAGGGAAGGGTTCACGCGGTTTCGGAAACGCGTGGAGTGTGGATTCAGTTTTGTTGGGTAAGGAATATATTAATATTATTTTTGGATTTTCTTTTCTAATAATAATTAGTTGACGGAGGGGCTAGGATCTGGTGTGCCGCGGGGTCAGAGATTTTCTTTGTTCTTACAAATAGTATCTTATTTTATTTATTTAATGATATTTACCGTTATTATAAATCAGTAATTTAGATTATTGAAACACTGTTGATTTCTATCATCAATGAAAGTGAATTGCCAATTAGGCTATTTTTTATTATTGTTTCCTCATGTGGGAATACTGACAAGTAAAATGAAAATATCATATCCTTTATTATTATATGATGGAAAATAGGTAGAGTAGCGTACCATTGAGGGAAACATGATACCCCAAAGAAAGCGAGTTCACAATCACAGTGAACTATCACATGTACGCATAAGCATAACACGAGCATGATAAAAAAAGGTATAAATTTACTTTTTTTTTTAATTGAAAAATAATAAGATAGTAAGTAATTCGTTGGGGGCCTCACATGACTCAAGGTCCCTTATGCCAATTATAAAGGTTGTATAACAAATAGTACTAATTATTATGAACAAATCATGATTCATCAATAATGAATCATCAAAATTAAATCATGATTCATCACAATGAATCATCAAAATTGTATGATTAAATGTGGATGTTTTTGAATATTAATGACTCATGAATTATGATAAGATGAGGTGTATAAAAGTATATTGTATTTTTGTATGAGTTGTATAGATGATTAAATTGTATTTTAGTGTATGATTTTAGTATAAATAAGTGTTTTAAGTTGCATTGTAAGATCATCAATATAGAAAATATATTATCTCCCTTTAAAATCTCTCCTTATATTATAATCGTAATATATATAAAATAATCTTAATAAATCATAATAAATATTTTATAATACGTTATCAGCACGATCACGCTCCACCGTCAAGATCAACCTCCGCCGTAGAAATCAACTTCAACCGTCGAATCAACGTCTTTCGAAGTTCTTCAATTTGGTCGAGGTACCGTAATTTTATACTAATCTTTGGTTTAATTGTGGTATACGACTTTCTATTTTTATTAAGGTGTTGAGATCCAGAATAGTTAAAATAAATAAATAAATAATTTTTACTTATATTCTTGAATAGATTTTATTATATTATAATTTTATCTATTAACTTATTTGATTTTAAAATTTTATAGAATCATGTCGTTGCTCTATCTGATGCTTGAAGAACATTTGTTTATATGTATTATTATTACGTGGGCACTTATTGGGATGCTGATAATGTTTATTTGGATGTTAATAGAGTTTTTCATACGATTTTTTTCAAAAGAAGATACTGAAGAAGAAACTATCAAGGATATCAAAGAAGAGTAGTTATGAATCTCTTTTAATATTTTGTTGTGTTTTTTTATTGTTTATATTTTATAGTAATATGACGAACTTGGCAAGCCTCGAATTAGTTGCACTGGATATCAACGGCAAGAACTATTTATCTTGGGCACTAGATGCCGAAATTCACCTGAAAGCCAAAGGTTTAGGTGACACCATTATCGCTGCGAAAACCACAACAAATCAGGATGCAGGCGCAACCGACGCCAGTGACACAACCATATCCACCACTCCTCAGGATAAGGCAAAAGCCTTGATATTTCTTCGCCACCACATTCATGAAAGTCCGAAAACTGAATACTTAAATGAGAAGGATCCGGCTGAGTTGTGGAAAAGTTTGAAAGAACGATACGACCACCTGACAACTGTTATCCTGCCGAGAGCTACGAGTGGATAAATTTACGACTGCAGCATTTTAAATCGGTGAATGAATATAACTCTGCAGTTCATAGAATTACTTCTACATTGAAATTATGTGGAGAAGCAATCACCGATGATGATAAGCTCGAAAAAACATTCACCACTTTCCATCCGTCGAATGTAGTATTACAACAACACGTTACAGGCAATTCAAAAGGTATGCAGAACTAATATCTGTTTTATTGTTGGCTGAGCAAAACAACGAATTGTTGAAAAACCACGAATCCCCGACCAACCGGTGCGGCTGCGCTCCCTGAAGCGAATGCGGTCAGGCGGAATAATAATGATAATAATCGAGATAATGGTCGTGGACGTGGACGTGGCGGATATCGCGGCCGCGGACGAGGCCGTGGTCAAGGCCGAGGTCGTGGCCAAGGATATTATGGTGGTGATTATCAGTACTTCCGTGGTGGTTATCATAACAATCGTGGTGGTTATCAAAGTCTTCCCCAGAAGAGGAAAAGCTATGATAATAAGGATGAGAAGAGGCACACCGAACAAAAGGATAATGATGAGCGATGCTATCGTTGCGTTGGTTTGGGCCATTGGTCGAAAACTTATCGCACGCCCAAACATCCCGTTGAATTATATCAAAAGGACAAAGGAAAGAAAATTGAAACAAATCTTGTTCAGGGTGATCTCGCCTCTACTTCTGGTGTCAATGATGAAAGTACTCATTTCGAGGCCGTGGATTTTCAATAAGCTTGGATGTGATTCCCTTATGTGTTATTATCATATGTTTAATTATGTGTGTGTATTATATGCTTGTATTATATGCATCGTTGTGTTAAGTTATTTGTATGTTTGCATGCTTTGTTATCAATAATAATGGTTATTATGTGCTTATTATTAAGGACATTCATACAATGGATACGAGCATGTGCAATGGAGAATTATGTCTCGCAGACTGCGCAACGACTCATACGATTCTGAGAAATAAGAAATATTTTGATCATCTTGAAATGAAAGGAGAAAGTGTCATTACTATCTCGGGCAGTACAAATATAATTGAAGGCTCCGGAAGAGCTAGCATTTTACTACCAAAAGGGACAAGGCTAATAATCGAAAATGCCTTATATTCTCCTAAGTCTCAAAGAAATTTACTAAGCTTTAAAGCTATTCGAAATAATGGATATCATGTTGAGACGGCAGAAAAGGGAGGCATCGAATATTTGCACATGACAAAAGTGATTTCAAATGATAAAAGAATCGTGAAATATTACCTTCTTTTGACTCTGAGTTATACTATACATATCTAAGAACAATTGAGTCGTATGCTATCGTAAACCAGAAGTTTACTGAAGACAGTACATTTAATGTTTGGCATGACCGGTTGGGCCATCCCGGTTCAATTATGATGCGAAAAATAATTGAAAATTCACGTGGACATTCGATAAAGAACCAAAGGATTCTTCAATCTAATGAATTATCTTGTGCTGCTTGCTCTAAAGGGAAGTTAATTGTTCGCCCATCACCAATGAAAGTAAAGAATGAATCTATTGTATTTTTGGAACGTATACATGGTGATATTTGTGGGCCGATATACCCATCATGTGGACCATTTAAATATTTTATGGTATTAATTGATGCATCGAGTAGATGGTCCCACGTATGTTTATTATCTACAAGGAATGTGGCATTTGCGAGGTTGCTTGCTCAGTTGGTTCGATTAAGAGCACATTTTCCGGATTATCCGATAAAGAAAATACGCCTTGACAATGCTGGCGAATTTACTTCCAAGGCATTTAATGATTATTGTATGTCTATCGGTATTGATGTTGAGCATCATGTGCCACATTCATACGCAAAACGATCTTGCAGAATCGTTGATTAAACGTCTGCAATTAATTGCAAGACCATTATTGATGAAGTCGAAGCTTCCCTCGTCTTGTTGGGGACATGCTATATTACATGTAGCGGCACTAATTCGCATCAGGCCAACAAGTTATCATCTCCCCCTTACAAATGGTTTATGGGCAGGAACCAGATATTTCCCATCTAAGAATTTTTGGATGTGCGGTATATGTTCCAATTGCGCCACCACAACGCACAAAGATGGGACCTCAAAGAGGTTGGGAATATATGTCGAATTTGAATTTCCATCTATTATAAGATATTTGGAACCACTAACTGGAGATTTATTCACGGCTAGATTTGCCGACTGTCACTTCGATGAAACAAATTTTCCGACATTAGGGAGAGAAAAGAAACAGCTGGAAAGAAATATTAGTTGGAATGAATTATCGCTAAATCATTATGATCCTCGAACGAAAGAATGTGAACTGGAAGCTCAGAAGATAATTCATTTATAAAACTTAGCGAATCAATTGCCAGACAGCTTTACTGACTCAAAGAAAGTGACTAAGTCACATATTCCGGCTGTTAATTCTCCTGCAAGAATTGATGTTTCTACAGAACAAACACGAGATATTGGGCCTAAACCACAACTGAAGCGTGGTAGGCCATTCGGTTCCAAAGATAAAAATCATCGGAAGAGAAAAAGAGCAAATAATAAGAATGGTCCAATCGAGGATTTATCTACTAAAGAAGAGTCGATGGGCATAAATGACGATACAAATGAAACTCAGGTACCTGAAGATATTGAAAATAATGAAGAGATCTCCATCAATTATGCCCATAACAGAATTAGATGGAACCGAGATAAAGTCAATGTTGACGATAAATTCTCATTTAACGTAGCGCTACTTGAAATGAATGAGATGAATGAAAATGAGGATCATGAACCAAGGTCTGTAAACGAATGCAGACTACGAAAAGATTGGCCAAAATGGAAAGATGCAATCGAGGAAGAACTAAAATCACTTGAGAAACGAGAAGTTTTCGGACCTGTAGTCCGCATACCAGAAAATGTAAAGCCGGTTGGATTTAAATGGGTTTTTATTAGAAAGAGATATGAAAATGGAGAAATTGTAAGATATAAAGCACGGCTTGTTGCACAATGTTTCTCACAGAGACCTGATATTGATTATGAGGAGACGTATTCTCCTGTGGTGGACGCAACTACTTTTCGTTATATAATTAGTCTGGCAGTACGTGAAGGACTCGATATGCGTCTAATGGATGTCGTCACTGCTTATCTATATGGCTCACTTGACAGTGACATTTATATGAAGCTTCCGGAAGGATTTCAGATGCCTGAAAATTAAGGGCCACGAGATGAGTACTCAATTAAGCTAAATAAGTCGCTTTATGGATTGAAGCAATCCGGCCTATGTGGTATAATCGCCTAAGTGAATATTTATTGAAAGAGTGCTATACAAATGATCAAATTTGCCCTTGTATATTTATGAGGAGATGTGAAAACGAATTCGTCATTATAGCAGTATATGTCGACGACATCAATATAGTTGGAACTCCTGAAGAGTTGTCGAAAGCGGTTAATTGTTTGAAAAAGGAGTTCGAAATGAAAGATATCGGTAAAACAAAGTATTGTCTCGGACTGCAAATTGAATATTTGAAGAATGGGATATTTGTACATCAAGAAACTTATACGGAAAAGGTTTTACATGGACAAAGCTCATCCACTGGATACTCCCATGATCGTCCGTTCATTAGACGTGAATAAAGATCCGTTCAGACCACGTGAAAATGATGAAGAGATACTTGGTCCTGAAGTACCATATCTTAGTGCTATCGGAGCGCTAATGTATCTTACAAGTCATACACGACCTGATATAGCGTTTGCAGTAAATTTATTGGCAAGATACAGTTCTTCGCCGACTCCTAGACATTGGAACGGAGTTAAACGAATATTTAGATACCTTCAAGGAACAACTGATATGGGACTGTTCTTCTCTAATGAGTTGAAAACATATTTAATTGGGTATGCAGATGCTGGTTTCTTATCCGACCCACATAATGCACGATCGCAAACGGGTTACTTATTTACGTATGGTGGAACTGCTATTTCATGGCGATCAGTTAAACAGAGTTTAATTGCCACTTCATCTAATCACGCTGAAATACTAGCGATTCATGAAGTTAGCCGAGAATGTGTCTGGTTGCGATCGATTATTCAGCATATGCAACAAACTTGTGGATTATTATCGGAAAAGTTACTTCCGGCGACATTATATGAAGATAATTCAGCATGCATTGCCCAATTAAAGGATGGATATATCAAAGGTGAAAGAACAAAACATATATCACCAAAATTTTTCTTTACACATGAGTTAGAGAAAAGTGGTGATATTATAGTACAACAAGTGCGATCAAATAAAAATCTTGCAGATTTGTTCACAAAAGCACTTCCCCCAATAATTTTCAGAAGGTTAGTATATGAAATTGGCATTCGAAGACTTGGAGATTTAAAATGATGTCATCATCAGGGGGAGTAAATATGTGTTGCACTTTTTTTCTTAACTGTGGTTTTTCCCATGTGGTTTTCCCAGTAAGGTTTTTAATGAGGCAACAAGCTAAAACATATTCTTTGAAAAACATCCAAGGGGGAGTATTATGAACAAATCATGATTCATCAATAATGAATCATCAAAATTAAATCATGATTCATCACAATGAATCATCAAAATTGTATGATTAAATGTGGATGTTTTTGGAATGTTAATGACTCATGAATTATGATAAGATGAGGTGTATAAAAATATATTGTATTTTTGTATGAGTTGTATAGATGATTAAATTGTATTTTAGTGTATGATTTTAGTATAAATAGGTGTTTTAAGTTGCATTGTAAGATCATCAATATAGAAAATATATTATCTCCCTTTAAAATCTCTCCTTATATTATAATCATAATATATATAAAATAATCTTAATAAATCATAATAATTATTTTACAACACTAATAATAATAAAACAGTTGGATGCTATTTTGGCCTATTTACATTGTACGGACACGACAATATTGGCATGCCTGGTAAGTAAAGTATGATTTTACAATCAAGAATTAAGGTGTTTGGTTGGTTACTCGTAGAAAGGGTTTAAGAAGTTTTCATAAGCTTTCAAATGTCTGAAATTTCCACGTCTTCGACTCATATTTATTTATTACGTAAATAGGATTATAACTCGTCGTCATTTTCGGCGTTTTATCGTTTTTCTGATATTTTTATCGAAGGCCAAAGAAAAAAAGAATGAGGTGGGAAAGAAGCCCAAGCTTTCCCTTGACCCAAAAATCACAGCTCATCTTCTCTCTCATTCTACTACTGCTAATAGACCCAATTTCCATGGCCGCGCGCAGCTCACTAGCTCGCTCGATCCATTTCCCACAACCCATTTG
Source organism: Craterostigma plantagineum (assembly GCA_027422505.1). NCBI lineage: Eukaryota > Viridiplantae > Streptophyta > Magnoliopsida > Lamiales > Linderniaceae > Craterostigma > Craterostigma plantagineum. Next base: position 22,754,339 of record JAPQWV010000003.1, on the reverse strand, counting down.
CCCGATTGTTAAACCCACGGCGGCGACGCCGGCGAGAAGAGCTTATTCGTCTCCTTCGAAATCCGTATTTTGCCGCTCCCGCCGTTCTACTGCCACGTGTCGTCCTTGCCCCGTTTGGTCGTCATCCTTCTCGCTTTGCCTGTACCTCTCTAAGTCGACGGCTGGGAAATCGTTGGGCAATCGTTCTCAACGCCGATTGATATCGTCCGTAAGAGCCTTTTCCGATTCCGTACAGATGGCGGAGACCGATTACAATCCGCTGCTTAATGAATTCGATTTCCCGCCTTTCGATTCCATCGACGCCAGCCATGTCAGGCCGGGCATGCGTGCGTTGCTTAAGCAATTGGTATGCATTTCTCTCTTTTTTTCTTTCAAAGTGGAGTTTTTTTTTTCTTCTTTTGATGTAATGCTTACCATTCGATTATACCCTTGGGTTGAAATGGAATCTGAATCCCAATAATGGAATTTGAATTTTGGGTAATTTATGGGGGAGCTTGCTATTGCTCTTTTATTTCACTGAATCGCACAAGGCGTTTCAACCTTTTATCGAAAATTAAAAGATGGGTCTGAGTCTAGTCGTTTCTCTTTCTCATGGGGATTTATCCCGAATGAATTCGTTCGTCCAAAATTAACGAAGCGGCGTATTTGAATTTTTCATCACTTATTGATGTCAATTGAGTGCATTGTAGGAAACTGAGTTGGATGAATTGGAGAGGAAAGTCGAGCCTAGTTGGCTGAAGCTTGTTGAGCCATTGGAGAAGATAGTTGACCGTCTAGCAGTGGTTTGGGGCGCAGTTTTACATCTCAAATCTGTCAAAGACAACGCTGATCTTCGCTCCGCCATTGAGGAAGTTCAGGTAAATTGAAGCGCTTTGGCATCAATAATCTAATGTTTGCTTCGCTTATAAAAAATACGTACAAGAACATATTACTAGAAGTTATAACTTATAACTATGTTTATCAAAGCGAAGTGATTATCCCCATATGTTGTCAGCCTTCGAATGCTATTGAGATGCTTACTTTCAGTATCTTGCTTGTGATTTTGAGACCGATTGATTATGTATACTCTGTGAAGTGAATTTTGGTGTAGCCACTACGGTTGATGAAGTTTCTTTCATTTTTGGATTGTAGCCAGAAAAAGTCGCATTTGAGCTTAAATTAGGTCAGAGCAAGCCGATCTACAACGCATTTAGGGCTATCAGGGAATCGCTTGACTGGGATTCGTTGAGCGATGCTCGTAAACGCATAGTTGAAGGTAAGCCCTCCATAATATCGCATGCCACTAATTCTTAAGATTCTTTTCGGTTGTGTTGCCCGAGCGATTATATTAATGTTTGTTTTGTTTCGCTAAGTATTTGCCCGACTTCTGCAGCCCAGATAAAGGACGCTGTTTTGAATGGTATAGCCCTAGAAGATGATAAAAGAGAGGAATTCAACAAGATTGAACAGGTGCTATCGATGTCGATTTCAATCTGATATTTATATGCACAAAAAGCGCTCTTGTTTTTATCAATTGCTTTTTAGAAATGATATATTATGGGGTTTAAATTCAACTCTCTACATTCGTTTTCTTCACTTGGTTCTTCAAAAGACCACTCCACCTAAAAGCTTAAGCTGATTTTATATATTATATTTCCAACACGCCTTTCACGTCTATGCTGATTTCTTCATTACATAGCCGTAGACGTGTAATTTTCTCAAATACCTGCGTGTTATTTTTTAATTAAGTGACTGATGTGTATTATTTTTGAATTTTATATATTCTCCAACACTCTTAACGATGGTACCCAGGAACTAGCCAAACTCTCTCAAAAATTCAGTGAAAACGTCCTCGACGCAACCAAGAAATTCGAGAAATTAATCACAGACAAGAAAGAAATCGAAGGCTTGCCCGCTACAGCTCTAGGATTGGCCTCTCAGACAGCAGTGTCTAAGGTACTAATACGTAGTATCCCTATCTTGTAGTAATTGCAAGCCAATGCCCTAAAGTATTTTCATTATATAGGGCCACGCAAATGCTACTTCAGAAAATGGGCCGTGGGTTATCACATTGGACGCCCCGAGTTTCTTGGCTGTGATGCAGCACGCGAAAAATCGAAGTTTGCGCGAGGAAGTTTACCGCGCTTACTTAACACGCGCCTCTGAAGGAGAACTCGATAATACGGTTATTATTGATCAGATTTTGAAGCTTAGGTTGGAGAAAGCTAAGCTGCTCGGTTATAATAACTATGCTGAGGTAAGCATGGCGTCTAAGATGGCCACCGTTGAGAAGGCAGAGGAGCTACTCGAGAAACTTCGGAGTGCTTCATGGCAGCCCGCCGTTCAAGGTATTGTAGATTCACATTTTTATTATTTTTTTTAGGCAAAAGCAGTGGTAATCCACGCATGATATCGTTAGGATTACTCTTCTTTACGTGTTAGTTGTTAGTACTTTGAAGTCAACCTATCAGCTGATGATGAAGATTGGTTCTTTAATGAGAGATTTGCCAATTTCAGGAAAACCTTTAGTATAAAATGATTTGCTAAATGTGTTTAAAGAAAAAAAAACATAGAAAAGGAAAGTTATAACGGTTGATATCTTTTGAACATTTCGAAGATATGGAAGACCTCAAACAGTTTTGTAAGGAACAAGGTGCACCAGAAGCTGATGATTTGAAACAGTGGGACATCAGTTTTTGGAGCGAAAGGCTGAGGGAATCGAAATACGAAATAAACGAGGTGAGTCTTTCCATCACTATTACGCACTTCATACTTTCTATTCTTCGTTTTCAAAACAAACATTATATATACTTTCGATTCCGGTAGGAAGAATTGAGGCCTTACTTTTCGCTGCCGAAAGTCATGGACGGCCTATTTAGTCTTGCGAATAACTTATTCGGGATCAGCATCGAGCCTGCCGATGGCTTAGCTCCTGTAAGAAAAACAAAGTTTTTTATATGTAACGATTTGTCTGGGGATAGGCTAAAGGGGTTGTTTTTAATTTTTATGTAATAAAAAGCAAATCTTTTCATCCATAGGTTTGGGACAGAGACGTTCGCTTTTATAGGGTAAACGACTCTTCGAGTAAACCGATTGCGTACTTCTATTTCGATCCTTACTCGCGCCCGTCCGAAAAACGAGGGGGCGCATGGATGGACGAGGTTGTTGGTCGAAGCCGTGCACTGTCTAAAGACGGCTCGTCTCCTAGGTTGCCAGTTGCACATATGGTTTGCAACCAAATGCCGCCCGTCGGGGACAAGCCCAGCTTGATGACATTCCGCGAGGTAAACCAATCCTAAATGTTGGCAATTTTAGGACATTTAAGTTTCGAAATTGTAGCAATTTGAGGACACCTGAATTACCAGTGCGATTTTAGGACAAAATGTTTCAAAGTTCTGTCGTTTAATTGTCCTCGAATTGCTTCAATTTTGAAACTTACTGTCGAAAAACTGCAACCTTTAATTTATGTGTGTCATCAAATATGCTAATGCTAAAATCTTTCTGCTAGGTCGAGACGGTATTCCATGAATTTGGCCATGCACTTCAGCACATGCTGACGAGGCAGGACGAAGGCTTGGTTTCTGGCATAAGGAACGTCGAGTGGGACGCCGTCGAATTGCCTTCCCAGTTCATGGAAAACTGGTGCTATCACAGGTTATCAATGGAGCCGTATTTAAAATTAAAAACTATGCGACGAGATTAAAAATGAAATTTTTCTCGGGGGTAGTTGATAGTTTAAGGCATAATTATTTTTTTCGTCCTGTAATTTAAGGGGAGTGGCATTCTAGGAACGATTGCAAAAAAAAAATTAAGCAATTTCAGGTCATTATAAGCCAAACGTCTGATTTTGCCCCAAATTTATTGTTTTGGTGTACAAATTTTGGGGTTAGCATTACATGGATAACAACTTAAAGGTAAGCAATTTTGGGACAAAATCTAGGATTTCAGCGTATAATGTCCATAAAATGCTTAATTTTGAAAGTTATTGTCCGTACGATGCCACATTCTCTGTAATTCCAACCCCTCAAAATTACAGGACTAAAAAAATAACTAACCCAACGTTTAATTTATGGTTGGTACTTCTATCGATATTGCAGGGGTACCTTGTTGAGCATCGGTAAGCATTACGAAACTGGGGAAAGCATTCCCGACGAGATATACAAAAAGCTCCTCGCCGCTCGAACTTTCCGCGCCGGCTCTATGAGCCTTCGACAGGTAATATTTTTTAGCTCGAAAATTCCCTAACGAAAACTGCGTAATCTATTTACCGCAGATTCGGTTCTCGATTTTGGACCTCGAATTGCACACAAAGTACGCTCCGGGCGGCTCAGAGTCGGTATTCGACGTGGACCGTCGGATTTCCGAGAAAACGCAAGTAATGCCTCCGCTCAGAGAGGATCGATTCCTATGCGGGTTCATGCATATATTTGCCGGCGGTTACGCCGCCGGTTATTACAGTTATAAGGTTCGACAGTTTTTTTTTTCCCGTCGTCTCATAATACTTACATTGTGCTTGGTTTGAGAAAAGTAGGGTGGAAAAGAAATCTTTCATTTTCCTCACCATTTGGTGAGGAGATCATTTTTCCTTAGTTTTAAGTCCAAAACTAAACTAGATTTTCTTTTCTTTTCCTTATTCGTTTTTCCGATCCTCATGAAAACGTATTTTCCTTTCATTTTCTTTTCCCTACTAATTACCCCAAACCAAACACTCCCTTAGTTAAACCTAACTTACGAGTCGACCGTATGCAGTGGGCTGAGGTTTTATCGGCGGATGCATTTTCGGCGTTCGAAGACGCTGGATTGGATAACGATACGGTATTTATTTATTTATTTATTTGATTGATTGTCGTAATTACGCATTTTTCGTATTGTTAAAAATACGTATATATTGCAGTCTGTTAAGGAGACAGGGCGGAGATTCAGAGAAACCGTCCTCGCCCTTGGCGGCGGAAAGGCGCCGTTAGAGGTGAGAAATTGGGAATATTATTTATAGATGAAGATGATGAAGAAGGAAAGTTTCAATATATATATATTATTTTTTGTGACTTAGGTATTTGTCGAATTCCGTGGGCGGGAGCCCTCGCCAGAGCCGCTGCTAAGGCACAATGGGCTGTTGCAAGTCGCCTGAAAATATGGGAGCTGTATTTTCAGTTGGTATTTTGCTTTAGTAATGTTACTTTTAATGATAGTTTAATATTTCAACAAAGATAGAGTTAAATAAACATGCCTTCTCAATACAGAAAGATAATAGAGACTAAATCTCGACGGAGAGAGAAACCACCATACAAGAAAGGGTTTTTTTTTTAGTTTAATAATACATATTCAAATTAATAAAATAGGGTAATGTTAGTAACAACAAATTCAACAAAATCGAGCAAGTCGCACCTAATAAAGACGGCGCATTCATTGGCTGCGAGGACGTGTTTATTAGTTGTGATTTGCTCGATTTTGTTAAATTTTTGCAACATTACCCTAAATTTTGAATTTGAAATATATTATTTTTATTAAAAAACCCTACAAGAAACTAGAAAGAAACGAGAACTAAAGTCAAAATACCAAATTTCAGTGGTGTCTTCGTGGTATTAGCAATATCAGTAAGTCCCGACCTTTTGTTGTGGATTGTCACAAGAATACTTATTTTATTAATTTTATACAATAGATGTTATAAATTACTTAATTTATATGACTTCCGTAAATAAAAGAAAGCCTTGATGAGAGTCGCTTGCATTAATAATTTCTAATACATTTGGTCATACCTTAGCAAAGTCAACTCTAACTCGTCCGGCCATAGTTGGGCTGCGTTTAATACAAGATAAGAAAACGATATTTAGTGATAATAATCTTGGATTTTATCCTATTAGGATTGTTCACTTTCCATTTTTAATAGCATTGATTAGATTATTATCTAGTTTAGTTAGCAAGATAAAAAGATATGTTATCTCCCGTCTAAAATTACAAATCTAACCTCAGATTCATCAACATAAATGATCGAGACTCGAGAGAGGAGGATCTTTATGGTTTTTTTATTGGCCACCCTCGTGAACCACCCAGTGCGCTGAAGAAGAAAGATATATGCTCGTTTACCACGACCTTGAAGAAGACTCTTACGACGCCATGACGAAGGTCACCTCTTTGGTCCGCCACGGCGAAGCTTGGGAAACGCTCTGTCGGGAATAATCCCCTACCAGTATGTGGGTTTGCCCCATTCAGATTTCTTGGATTTTGGGATAACAATTTCGAAGGCTCAATCAACCAAGATTTTGGGGATAATTTCCAAGTCATTAACTCAGCTCACCTTGCGAAAATTAAGTTCACATGTTCTCTACCACGCGAGATTTTCCGTCTCTGGCCATTGTCGACCTTGTGTTGGTGTCTGTCGTACTTGCCTTCTTCCTCGTAGGAACTTATAGCAGCGAAGAAGGAAACCTGCAAAAATTAGATAGAGGGCCTTTTTAATAATTCGATGATGATAAGTGAGGGTATTTTCGTCTTTTACAAGTATAGTCTGGGTTGGATAAATTAATATGGCCCAGCCCCATCAGATAAGTTATCTGGTATTTGTTGGATTATTGAAACGGGCTCTAGTTTATCTCGTTCTTCAATGTAATTACGTTTTTGGAAACTGAATAAAGATATAATTGGATTGTTGGACCCTTATCTTGGCTAATCCAATAAAGTAAACGCAGCGTAATTCATTCAGGTAAGACAAGGGCATTTTCGTCATTTCCCTCTCGAATCTTTTACTATTCAAACATTCGCGATAGAGTATATATAAAGCAAACCTTTAGGAAGGATATTTCTCAAAACCTTCACCATCATTTCCAACAATTGATCAACTATTGTTGTCTATCCAAATAGTAAACGTCAACCATGGTTCCGATCGATTATCGAGTAACAATACTTCTTTTCCTGGCTTAAATTATTATGAGATCGATATCTGAAACAGTTGTTTCCTTGTCTGTTTTTAGGCGATGGAGGCAGAGCAGGAATTTGAATGGAAAGAATCTCAAAGCATAGAGATAAGCGTAGACCTTTTGAAGGCAGCTCAGAAGCAGCTCAGATTTCTCGCCGTCGTCGACAGAAATCGCTGGTTGTACGAAGGCCCTGGGTTAGATAAGGCCATTCACAGGTAAGACTAATCAAAGCTTTCGAGTTGTTTTTCTGTAAATTGCAGTCTGAAAATTATGGGTTATGTTGTTGATTTGGTTAATATATATCCAATTTCATCTTATTTGTACGGAGAAAAAGCAAATTTAGTAGCTGTTTCAGGCGAATATGTAGGTAGTAGATTCACTACTACTTCAGACTTGTAATAAAAATTCATTCAACATTTGCCATAACTTTTTTTTTTAAGGTATAATGCTTATTGGCTACCATTGCTGTCGAAACACAACGAATCGCCGCTTTTCGACGGTCCATTGGTCGTTCCATTAGATTGCGAATGGATTTGGCACTGCCATAGGCTCAATCCAGTATGTGTTCTGTAATTTAAAATCAGTTTCCTTAATTTTTCTTGGTGGTAAATTGCTTAAAAAAGGTTGTAATGACATTTCTAGGTTCGGTATAAAAAAGACTGTGAGGAACTCTACGGTAGAATTCTCGACAACGGAAACGTCGTATCTTCCGTGGAGGAGGAAAGTTCGAAAGACAAAACGGAAGAAATATGGAGAAAAATATACCCCGAAGAACCTTACGAGTTGGACTCTGCTCGGGCCCGTCGGGGCGGAAAATGCGATGGCAAAGTCGGGGAAGAGAAATGGACAAAGTACGATCTTGTCTCTGCTGTTAAGAGACAAAGCCCATTCTATTACCAGGTAACTAAATTGGACACTATGGATAGGGAATGTTTCTCTCCTTTTACTATGGAGTTGGAGCAATAAGGGTAATTACTTTTTTTAGTCATGTAATTTTGGGGTGGTGGCTTTATAGGGACATAGAATTTAGGGGATGATATCATACGAACAATAATTTACAACCTAAGCAATTTAGGGACATTATACGTTAGAACACTAAATTTTGTCTCAAAATTGTTTAATTTTGAAAGTTATTGTCCGCATGACGTCACCACGTAAATTTGTCGGAATGTTAGAATTTTCGGCAAAATAATAGGATTCAGCAAATGATCTCCCTAAATTTCTTTTGTTTTTAAAAAGTTACCGTCCCTAAAGTGCCAACCCCTAAATCGATGGCACTATAATGCTACAACCCCTAAAATTACAGTGCGAAAAAAAAATAAATATTTAAGCCGTGTAACAAACTTGTTTTTTTTTTTCTTTTTAGGTCTGTCGACCATATTTCAAGGATGCAACCTATCTCGAAGGGGCCGTGGCAAGGTACAAGGCTTTCTTACACCTGATAAAGAGAAATCAAGAGAGGTCCATAAAGAGCTTCTCCGTTCCTACTTACGACATCGACCTCATATGGCACACTCATCAGTTGCATCCGATATGTTATTGCAACGATCTTTTGAGCATCATGGGAAAGATCTTAGACCACGACGACACAGATTCGGACAGGTCCAAAGGTCAGAAGCTCGACGTCGGGTTTTCTGGGACGACCAAGATGTACGAGGCCATGTACGGTCGTAGGTATTGGAGGGTCGGAGCTATGTACCGTGGCAATGCCCCTTCCCCTGTCAGGACGACACCGTACGTTGGAACCATTACCGAGGATTTGCCTGTTGGTGAAGATGAGAAGATCATAACGCTCCCAAACGTGGAAGTTATCGAGGTAATTTATCTGTATGGATCCTTTGTTTCGACCAAGAATATACATTGTACTGTTAAATGACCACCTGATCCAAAAGCTTAAGCCTGAAAAGAAATGTATCATATTTTTATTAAATATAATATATATATATATATATATATATATTATGGCATTGGCTTACCTACCCAATTGGGTATAACCCAACTCGCGTTAAAAATATGACATGTGTCATGTTCATTTAGTGAACACATAAATGTATGTGTGTTTTAGCATGGTTAGAGTAGGGTGTAATGTGACACGTGTCATTTTTTTATTGGAGTTGGGTTTTACCCAATTGGGTAGAGACATATTATTTCCAACAGGCCCATCACGTTTAGACAGGTTTCTTTCTTATCTAGCCTTAGACGTGGAATTTTTATTTAAATGGGTGGTTGGCTTAGGCTCTGATGCCACGTTAAAGCAATCTATCCCGAAACCAGTTGGTGATGATAGGATAGACCTCTTCGATTTATATACTGAGTCGGGGGAAGTTGGGTTTTCCCAGTGTGGGATAAATAATCTCAAGACATTTTTCTAATGCTACAAAATTCAGGTCATGTTAGAGTTTGTTGCCGTAAGAAACCTCCCGGGGGGACACAGGGGAAACCTCTACGCATCTTTCAGCAAAACGCAGCCCGATTCGGTCTTCAACGTAAAGAGGAGCCTTACGATTTTCTCGGAGACCGGCGAGAAACAAGTCGCTTATTTCCAGTGCCTGTCGACTGGGAACTTGTTGTTCGAACTCACGTCGTTCTTGCCTTCGAGCTTGCCACTATTACCGAACTCATCTGAAATTCTCGGCACTGCTTCGATACCTTTGCAAAGCGTTCTCTCGCCGAACTCAAATCTTACAATGGAGAAATGGATCGATTTGGATTATCCAAGTTCAAACACAGTCGAATCAATACCCATCGGCCTAAGAGTGGCCATCTCCGTCACTACGCCTAATCAATCCCCTTTCGTAATGAGTATGATTCGTTCGAAGCCATTTTTGAAAAGTTCTTGTCTTTTCCCATTACCTCCCCTGGCCCACTTTTCTAAAAGCTCGACGCACGTCTTCGACGATGCTGGGAATTCGATTCTCACCCTTCAGATGAGGTAATGAATTGTTTTTTTCTTAGTTCTTTACAGTGTAGTGTGCGTGTATATACTGACAAGCTCGTCGTGTCTCTTAACGAATAGCGATTCGAAGAAGCCAAAGAATGAAAGAGAACGCAGAAAATGCGTTGTTGGCGTAACTCAATCGGGCGAAAAGCGCACTTTTGCCGAATATATAAATTCCAAATGGTCGTTGGCAAACTCTCAATGGGCTACGGTCGTGCCTTACGCCGACGATAACGATTACGATGGCCAACTCTTGGACGTAAATGGTCCTTACAGCGTAAGTTTTGAGCATCTTTTGCCGACTTAAATATGCTGATTTATGTTTCCTTATCCTATGTTTTTTATTTTCCAGGTAAGAATATTCCCCGGTGCAAGGCTCGACTATGAAAAAAGGCGCTGCGAAAAACACCAATCCGAGCACAAACTTGAATCTCACCTTATTACAGCGGTGGAATTCGCTGAAGATTTTCCTTACGGAAAAGGCATCGCACTGATCAACCTTAAATCGGGCACCATCGAAGTAAATTCGTTACCATTCGGTTATCTTTTATTTAATTTAGCGTATTTTTTATGCAAACTTCGCTATCTTTTGTGAGATGTTATAAGGTCAAGGAAGAATGGTTCTTATTGCCTGGTATACTCCTCGCATTTATACTCGGCGATTCGTCGAGGAAGAGAGGGTACAGCAGTCTTTTCCCAGGAGCCAAAGCTACGAGGACAAACGAATCGACGAGCGAAGGAAATGAAGAAAAACTCGAAAACGATGTGGTAAGAGAATCAGAAGATGGTAAGGATGAAAAGTTGAATGAAAGTTCTACGTTGTCTGTCAAGAACGGGTCTTCAGACAACGGAGGTTCCTTGCCGGCCGCGGCCGCCGCCGGTGGTCGAGGCGGCGACGTCACGCAGAGAGAGATCGTTGCTGCGTAGTCCATTAAATTCTGGCACTGTTGTAATTTGTTTGTCAGTTAGTTATTGTATTTATTTATTGCGTTTTGTATCCTTTTGAGTTTTGGTCGTCTCTCTCTGTAAAGCAATATGTTGTAAAAAGGTTCTTTAAACTCAAGTCCCTTAGAATAGAGGAATCTCACTTTTACCACAAAATATTTACTACGAATCGAATTCACTCCGGTCAAAATTATGTTTGACTAACTTTTACCTTCGACGCAACCAAAATTCCCCACCACTTGCATCGCTGGCATTACATTAACGACCGGCGAAAATGTACCGTTGATCGGCTGTTCCCGGTGGCCGGCGTAGAGATCGCTTCCCACCGCCGACAGTCGGTAAACCTCCGGAGAACCCATGCCCGGAATCTGCAAGAGATCCAGCGGCGGCCCGCCGATCACCGCCGCCTGGTACTCTTTATCGAACCCAAATAGATAATCCGGGTTCGGAGCCGGGCTCGGCGCCGGCTTCGGAGCGGCGGCGTCGAAGACGAAGAGGCGGAGCCTGGTGAGCCTTCCGCCGTCGCTCGCGGCCCCCTCCGCCTGCATGCGGCGGTCGTCGTACTCCGCCATCATGTGCTCGACGTCGTCGTCGTCGGTCAAGGAGATGAGCGCGTCGAGGTCGAGGCCCGGGATTTGATACTTGACGGAGATCGACGCGCTGCCGCCGTCTCCACCGCAGAGGGAGGTGAGCTTGGAGACGATTTGGGAGAAGTTGATGCTTCGGTCCAAGGCGAGGATCTTGGTGTCTCCGCCGACGTAGGCGAGCTGATGGTCGCTCGGCCTAAACTGTATTCTGCCGCCGTAGCTCACCAGAAGTTTTACCCTCGCGGCGACGGCGGCGGCGGTATTGCGCTGTCGATTGTCCTCCATTAGAGATAGAGAGAGAAAAGCAGATGCTTTATTACTCGGTTTGCACTTTGCAGAGAGAGAGAGAGAGAGAGAGAGAGTTGGACTCTTTTTTATGCTGAGTTGGGTGACAACTATAATCTCATTTAAAGTTTTAACAAAATTATCAAAATATTTAAAATAAATTCCACGCCAGATGGACTAAGTTTGAAGGATATTTAATTGCTATAAGAAAATGAATGAACATGTATCAACTACAAGCTATCCTATATTTGAGCAAAGCATTTAATTTGTAATCAAGATTCCATACGGTGTGTGTAGAGTGAGTTACGTGCTTCGACCATGAAAATGGTGACGTGTGATTCATATTTAAAAACTGGCCCCACTCGGAGAGAAAATTAAGGGGAAAAGGGTCCATTTGATTATGGGCGAATTACTAATTATCCATTTCTCTATAGATATTATATTGATATCGTTAAATTTATTGATATATCTTAGTATTGGAGGACTTTTTCCATTTCCTTAGTAGTTGGCGATACATCGGATAACGTCATTGAATTGAATCCAAAGAGTCAGATTTGTGGGGCTCTTGTAATCTTGGAAAGCAAAAATCTGAAATAAGATCTCCATTATAATTAGAACTTGGATAATATTATTTTAATTTCAATACTGATAGGTAGTTGGATAATTGTAGATCATTACTTCAACAATTACAAGTTGGCCGTTTCACATAGGATTAAACATATTTGTTCGCACATAGGTAAAAACAAATTGCAAATTATTCGATAAGACATGTGATAGTGAAATAACATCAGAAATGTCTGGCCCAATTCCCAGATAATATGTACACAGAACCATGGTTGTCATGACCTGACCGGACCGGTCAAAAATCCGGTCCGGTTCCGGTCCGGTCTTTTTTTTTTTTAATTTAAAAATAAATAAAAATTTTTAGCTTAAATAAACTACACAAAATAGAAAAACTAATAAATTAGTTTGGTCTAATGGTTAAGTTGTGAATATTTTACTTTATGGTTTTGGGTTCGAATCCACTCAACACCCTATTTTTATATTTTATAATTAACCTATTAGTTCACTATTTTATTTTTATTTAAATTTGACCCCAACTCATAAATTTTAATACTTGTCATACGATTAATTTATAACAACCCACATAATTTACGTTTATTTGATTTTATCCCTTAATTTAACTAACTATAATTTGAAAAAAGTTCATAAAAACATGTAAGTTTTCATATTATTTGATTAATTCATAGAAAAAATATATATTTATTATATTTAAGATACCGGTTTTACTCCGGTTTGATTCCGGTTCTATACCGGTTGAACCACTAAACCTTAAACCACTAAAATTTTCGGTCCGGTTCGAAAACCCGGTCCTTGCACATAACATTACAAAATGATGTCTCTTTTCAGTTCTCACAAATTTATTCACTTTTACTTAACCACAACTGAATAGAATCCTTCCCTATTTTCTTCTCTGCGTAATTTATTGGGCTTTAAATTCAATGATAACTTAGCTTTGCCTCTGAGGGTCTTTTGGGGTAGCCGTTTCGTTTTTGGGCCAAATTGCAATATGTTTATTCATTTTTAGTTATATTTGGAGCTTTTTATCTGGAATAAAATGGAAACGAAACATCATGGAATAAAACTATTTATCTGAATTAAATAGTAGAGGTAGATGCATTTGTGTAATCTTGGTAGATTATAATATAATGAGCATGTTTAATAATCCTTGAAGGCCACCCATAGGTTGTGACATATGATCCTATGCCCACAATAATCATATACTCCCTCTGCTCCAATATGAATGTCGTTCTACATAATTTTTTTCCTTAAAGGATGCCGTTTTGGTTTTTCAAAAAAAAATATGTGTTGATTTCCAGATTTGTTCCTCATATTAAATAACAACACAAAGTTCTATACAAAAAAAACTACACCAACGTAAAAGATGACTTGAACGTGTATTGCACATGATAAATAATTAATGAGGGATATAATAGACTTTTTTAACTCATTTCTTAATATGCATGAAAAAAAATTTTGAACGACATTCATATTACAACAGAGGGAGTATTCAAGAAAAAAAAAACATATACTCCCTCTGTTCCTATTTAAATGTCCTTTAAGAAATTTTCACAAATATTAAGAAAGAAGTTAAAATGCCCCTTATACCCTTATTAATCATTAGCCAAATCATTATTCCATTATTGTGTTATTTAATATGGGGGCAAATATGGAAATCTACACATAATCCTTTTTTGAAAACCCCAAAACGACATTCTTAAGGGACAAAAAAATTATCTTAAACGATATTTAAATAGGAACAGAGGGAGTATTATTAACTAATCTTTCTCCTAAGAATGAATTATCTTTGCATCTTATCATGGGAGTTTTCACACTATCCAAAGGAGGTCTTTGTCCATTAACTTGCTGACAAGACCAGAATTCTTACTTATTTCTAATTATATTATAACAGTATGTTTTTCGATATCATTAAATTGAAATTTGTTTTTTTAGTTCGACCAAACTTTCGTCATTAACATTCGGTGTTGTGAATTAAACAATTGACCTGATAAACGCACTACAAAATGTCTTTATAAAAGGTCATTTTCTCATGTGCTTAATTGTAAGTCGCGATAAACTCCCAATTATTGAAACAACACATATTGAAGGGCCCCAACTGCAAGTTTCTCTTAATTCTCATGTTAATATTGCCGTCCGTACGTTTTTGTTCATCTCATCTTTTACCAATCTTAATTTTATTTTTAATTTTCCTTTTGAGGTAGGGAGGTTAATTTATATTTTGTTATATCATCATCTTTATCTTAGGTTGTTTGTGTAACTTCACATATAATCATCTAAGCTAGTTCGAGTCATGTAACTTTATGAGTTTCTATAACTCGTCACAAATTACAATCTTATTTATATATCTATTCTATTATACTAGGTTTTTCCCCGTGCGATGCACGGGGTAATTTTATGTCATGAAAATTGAATAATTATTAAATTAAGATAGATTATCTCTTTCAATTATATACATCAATCATTCCATTCTTAATTAAAGCGGAAAAGTAACTCCAAAATTTAAATACGGTGAAACAGGTTTTCATCAAATACAATCGTATTCATAATAAACGACGAAGGGTATGTTGGTCGATGGTGTTGAACACCGTGGTATACTATGTTGGTTTGAACCCGTTATCTTCTACGTCGTCTTTTTTTATGCTCATAATATGCTCATAAGAGAAAGGTTAAATCTCTTTTCCTAAATCATGCATATCAATTTCAAAAGCTTTAGTCTCAGATAACATAAATGTTGATTATCGAATTGGTTTCATGATACAATGTTGCAACATTAAATTTTATATAATCTCTTCCCGAGCAAAGGTGTACATTCTTAGACTCAATATTTTATGTTATCATTCATGAGATAAGACACCAGCGTCATCCGTAGGATGCAGATCAAATTCAAGTTCGATACCAAAATTCTATGGAAATGCAGAAGTTTGTTTCGATCTTGTTGTGAAACTTCGTAAGACTGATTTAGTGTAAGACTGCTTATTTGCGCGACTGCACATGTAGAAGGCTGCAACAATTTGTATGACTGCAAACTTCGTAGGAGTGCTTCAGTATAGATTGCGATGCAAGAGTGACGACTGCGAACTTCGTAAGATTGTCGTAACTTGTAAGAGTGTTCGACTGCGAACTTCGTATGACTGCAGTGATTTGTAACAGTGTACGACTGCGGACTTCGGAAGACTACTTCAGTGTAAGGCTACGTACAAATGTAAGACTGCTAACTTGTGCGACTGCAATTTTGGAAAACTACCGTAATTTGTATGACTATATGAACCTGAAATCATTAAATATGTGTCCACATATAAAGCAATCTTCCAATAGATAAAGATTTAACATTGACGTTATCAGCATAAGACAATAGATGAAAAACACCAATGTTCAGAAGCTAACTAAGAAACTAAATTACAACACATTAAGCGGTAAGGAGAAAATAGTTGACGCCCTAAAACCCATTGGTTTTATTCCCATCTAACTCTAACATTGTAGTTTCTTGTTTAAAAGAAACGGGCACCAATGAGTCGTTGTTCATACATCTTTTAACATAACCCTGAGTACTCGCCGATCATTTTTTGTTGTTTAAAGCAATCTCGTATAGGCCTTTATTCGAACACTTGAAAGACCTTTCTCGATGACAGCACAAAGCAAAATAACGTTGAGAAATCCATCTTTTAACGCAGATAAAACTAAAATTGGTGAAAATCCCTAAATTGAAACGCCAAAATAAAAACACAATGTCTCATCGATATGATAACAAACTTCGCAAATCTTGACTAAATTAAACATTAATTAATCAACCGCCTTACCATTTCACATTCGTCAACAAAAAATTACAATAAAATTAGCTAAAATAACCCGAAATCGGTGGGAGAAAACAATACCCGTCATTTTACCCAGCCCCTAGTTATTATTAATAATAATAATAATAATAATAATAATACAAAAGCAACAATAAATTAAGACAATTTTGTCAAATATTTACCGATTCAAACACAAAAGAACCCACCTTCAACATTCATGATTTCATCGTCGTATTTGTACGTCGCTGGATTTCGACCGGCTCTAATGGCCCCTTTTGGGCTCCAACTAAATTTTCAAAGAGGATAACTCTCGTAATAATTTGCGACTATTTAAACGTCATAATTTAAAAAAAAAAACGAATTTACGCCATAACTAAATTTGTAAGCTAATGGATTGTTTGGAGCATCTGGGGATGGAAGACCACCGCAATAAGAAGTGAAAGACTTCATTCTTCCACCGCGTCCGTGAGCTGCATCGATCATCTCCATTGCCAGCATATGGTCTATCGTAAGAAAATAATACTCAATTTTGTTCTTATTATCACACGTAGCTCATCAAAAAAGAATGCTAATGATTAACATATAAAAAGACGTACCGATTCCAGGATCCAACCCCATTTCACAAAATCGTAACGCCAGAAACTTTCGCCTCTTCGTCAAACTTGAACATGGAATCGCCGACGTAGCTAACAGTGACCAAGTGTTTCTTTGACTGCACATAGTATCGTGTTTTTCAAAGAAAGCATGCGAAGAAAGCTACTAACATGGAAATGGGATAGAGTAAGCTACAAGAAGGCCTAATATATAAGATCGTTTTGTACCTCGAGACAGGCCATGGCTATGGTACTGTGGCAATTAGGAGGTAGTAAACTGATGCCAACCTCGACTTAAAATGCGAGAAAGGACGAACATATTAGTCATTGTTTTTTCGATTCTTGAAAATCCTTGAAGATATATACTGAAAAAGCTATTTCGTGATCCATAACATCACCTTCGAAACATATTTGCTGAGGTCGTCCTTGTGCGCAAGCTCGATCGCCTTTGCGTTTGGAATGCCTTCAGTAACCTGAAGTTATATTACGCGTCCCATTTGAGAACATAGACACGTGATTTAACAAATAAGTGAGTCTACAAAAACTTTAGCAGAGACCTCTTTTGCAACTTTTATGTACAGAGAAGCCTGAAATGTTATCATCATACCATTAGAAGCCCGAGTGTGATAAAATAAATCAATAACAGGAAAGAAAAGAAAGGCTCGTAAAATATTTTTTACCAGCATCGAATATTTCATATTTTCTGGCTTTGGAGGTGTTACGGTTTCGTTGAGGTCTCTGTGATACGAAGAGGAAGAAATATATAAACTAAAACCGATTAAATCAGATGAAGTTATGATAAGCTCAACATACTCTGTATCAGATATTATTGCAAGACTGTTGAGCTTCTTTTTGCAATTTAAGATGATTTAATGCTCAACCAAAATCGAGAAAAATGAAATTAAATCACTCCTAGCATGCCACGTCAGCATTCAAAGCAGCTCAACAGTCAAATACGCCTAATTTGGACAAAAAAGAATTACAGAAAAATAATTAAAAATATATTTTATTGCCACATGTCATCACAATAGGATCCCTATCCAACTTTTATAGTATATAGATTAAGCGTGAGGGGTGATATAAACTTGCCTGTCAATTTTAATAGTAATAATAAAATTAAAGAAAAAATCACACACTAACTCTATTTACTATATTTAGTTATTCACTATCTTTAGTTAATTACTATAATATCTTTAAGCTTGTAATTTAAAAATTATAATTACCAAATAAATATATAAAATTAAAATAAATTTAATAGTATATTTATATATTATAGCACACCTTGGATGCAAGGAGTACTAGTATAGCTTATCATCTTACTAGTATTTTATGTCCTTGCTATATTTAATGTTTAAGATTGAGTTCATGCAGCAAAAAAAAAAAGAAAAAAGATGATGACGGTTCAAACTCGACTTATTTACATCCTAATCATACGATCTAAAAAACATCTAGGAACAGTCAAATATATATTGTTTATGTATATACCACATATATAAATAGATATTTGTCATGAATATAAAAGATAGAATTCTTGAGATATTTAGTCAAGTTTCCGCGTGCGTGCATTAAGATCAAATCCAACTAAGGACGGCATAAGATAGGAAGAAAAAAGTAGTCATTTGTTGTAAAGATAACATAACATATATAGAATTATAGATTATGATTAGGACTTAGTACAACATGGTAATAACAGTGAAAGCACTTTAGTGTTACGCAATGAAGTTAGGTCGGGGGACAAAGTGGAAACAAAAAGTGCGCAACTTTAATTTTTTATGATAAGATATCGACGCGTATGAACTAATATTCTTTGTATTTATTTATTTAACAATTATTTAAAGATGTTACATTGTTTCCATTTTTTTGAATTACGCGAGACTATAATCAATATTCCCAAATTAGGACACATGTAAAAATGATTATTTTATTCCATATCCACGTGTTTAAGGTTAAAATTGAAAATTCTATATTATTTCAGGTTAAATTTATCGTGGCTGATCGAAAGACTAAGGGCTACTCATGACTTTTTTATTTTTTATTTAATTGTGTACACTAATTTTTATAATTTTGGATTCAAAGTCGAATAAATCGAGCTCGACGTCAACATATAAATAGTATTTTTGCACACTCAAATGCGTGTGGAATACAACATATGAATATATACAAAAAAATAGAGTGGTAAAATTGGACTCTAAGAAATGTAGTGGGTGATTTTTTATTTCATATTAATTTTTTAGTTAATATAAAATGACAGACTAAAATTTGACAGTTTCAAACATTGACGCTTAAGAAAAGAATTCCGAGTTCTAGTTTGTGTTTAGTGCTGTGCTTATCCAACATTTAGACCCTACATTTATGAACAGTTTGGAACATCTGAAAATAAAATATACCAAAACAAACTGTATGAGTCTGACACGAAAAAAACTTATGAACTTGGTCGGTTATTTTATTGGAATGATTCCAATTTCCATTCAAAATAATTACCAGAAATTTAAAGTTATTTTCAAAAAATGGTCGCACATTTCCAAACCGCTTCTTCTTACTCTTGCCCTAATCTTGAACAATCAAGTCTAAGACCATCTCCAACCGGAGAACTCATTTCCAAACTCAATCTCATCTCAAACTCAAAATCTCGTAGTTCTTCTCCAACCATTAAACGCATTCTCAAACTCAAAAGAAAATTTTGTAATATTTCACTTCCACGTAAATCTAAGCAACTTTTCAATAATACCCACAAATTATAGAAATTCATATATTTTAAACCACAAACAATACACTATATCCATAGCAAATCAAATCCAAGAAACAACGGTAATTACAAAACTGCACGGCAAATTTGCTCGAGCAGTCAAAACACCAAAAGGAACAGCATATACTTCATCACGGGGATAACGAAATTCATTTTAGAGCAACTCCATCCGATCCCCATTTTACGACGCAAAACGCAAATTTGCCTCCAACGGACACCTATACCGATACCCAAAATGAGATAACCTGTATTTCTCTCTCCGGAAAACTCAAATTTGCGTTCCACTGTTTACTGACGCAAATTTTTTGAATTATCACAAACAGACCCATTTTTTTTAATAATTATGATTTGCAGTATGTGTGGCTTTTTTGTTGGGTCCAGCCACTAGAAGCCGCCCACCAACAATGACCAAAAAGAAAAAAAAATAAATATATATATTCTAATATTATTTTAATGAAAGGTTTATATTGAAGGGCGACACGGCGGATTACTGTCCACCCGTTTCGAGTGGTCCAGAAGAGCTGAAGACATCTATAAATAGGCTGAGGATTCTTCAGTTATTATCATTACAAGCTCATTCGAGTTTTACTATATAGAGAGAAGTAGTTCGAGTGAATTGTGAGGTTATCAGTTCAGGTAGAAACTGATAGGGTTCCACATCCACAGAGAGGTGTGAGGTAAACACGAGTGGTAAAAGTGAGATAGTAAAAATTCGAGGGTTGTAATTTTTACTATAGTGAAGATTTTGCCAACTCGGCCGTGGTTTTTCCCTCTTCATTAACAGAGGGTTTTCCACGTTAAAGTTCTGGTGTTTTTCTTACCTTACGGTAAATTTTATTTTTACCGTGGTAGTTACTGTGCGGGTCCCACCAAATTTACCCCGTTGGTCCCACTTCTCCCAAACGTCGTACCGAGCCAAACCGGACCTGTTCCGCTGCGGGGCCCACTGACCACCGCAGGGCCCACCACCATTCCCAACATTTTTAACCTATCAGCAGCGAAACTTTACATGTGCGATTGTTTACTACTTTTGTGTTATTTGTTGAGAAACTGTTTATTTTATTTTTTTATTAGTATACTAATTATATGATAAACTAACAATAATTGTTATTTTATTCAAGTTATTACTGTTCTCTTTTCTATATTTCAAAGGTCCGTTATAGAGTGATGTCGGCTAATAATTATTTTGAAAAGTGATTTTGTTAAATCTTTTGTCTAATTTAAAATAATATGTTGTCTAATTTGTAAAAGTAAAATATGTGGGTAAGTTGGTGTATAAGAAAATATTTCGGAATAATCTTTTGAGTTTGAGAATAAGTTTAACGGTTGGAGAATAATTACTGTTTGATGTGACAGTTACTGCATTTTGAGTTTGAAAATGAGTTGTTCGGTTGGAGGTGGTCTTAGGATATAAGTAAAACACATAACACCAACAAGCTTTTGCACGTATTTAAATAGAAAAAGGGACGAAAAGGAAAAGCACAGAGACGTGTTGAATTGAGCTGGGAAATTGGGATTATAATTAAAGCAATAAAAACATTCACAATGTACAAGTCAATTGATAGGGCATACGGGCATACACATGACTAATATATAGAAAGTCTAAAACGCAGTTGTACGGGACATGTTATGTGTATACATGTGAAGACGAGTGAGAGAGAGGCATAGGCTTTATTTCAGAACAAAGGACTGTACGGAATTCTAAAATGTAAGATGAAACGCATCTTTTCCGTTTGATCGCATATTTCCGTTCATTTGATGAGAGAGAAAGTATCAACCGCATTTTGCGTACTGTTTTTGAGGTCAGTTGGAGTTGTTTTACCACATATTTTGGGTTTTGGTGTTCCATTGGAGAGGCTCTAAGAGCATCTCCAACCGGACTGAAAAACCAAAAAAAAATCATCAATTTACTCCGGCCGATACCAAAAATCAAACTCAAAACGGGATTTTAAATTTCTCTCACTTAAAAAAACGCATCTTTGCGATTGTATCGGTTATTATGCGACGAAATTTTTTAATTTGTGTCGGAGTCCTGATTTTTCCTTTCTCTCGTATTTTTGTCAGAAAAAAGCTACGAATCTGACAGATGAAGGATGGACAATTTGTGTTGTCAGAAAAAGTTACAAATCAGATCAAGTAAAAGCTATATGACATTTTAGTATTGTGTTCACACTTGCGTTACGTATTAGTTCTCATTTAATTGACAAGTATAGGAAAATTAAATGATATGCTCATATTTCGTTGACCTGGTTTAATCTTCCCAGGAATCGCCAAATTTTCAGGACGGGATGGGTTTTCAAAATAAAAAATAATATTTTTATTATTAGACTCATTAACTTTTTTGATTAAATCTAAATAATATTTGTAGCCTATGGGTATATTGAAATTTATCAAAAATGGTGTGGAAGTGAATATTACAAAATAGTCTGGTAAGCTTGAGAATGAGTTGATCGGTTAAAAAAGAATTACTTCATTTTGAGTTTGAGAATGCGTTTGAGTTTGAGAATGCGTTTATCGTTGAAGAGGCTCTAAGTTGCAAGTATTTGATTTTATAACAATTCAACCTTCTAAATACATATGACATGAGAGGTTTCTTTCATAAGTGCTATACAAGAAAGAACTAGGAAATGTAGCTACATATATACACATACAAAAATAATTTTTTGCAGGTGCCTAACTAATAAATAATTCATAAAGTTTCTGTAGACAATTATCACGGCGGCTTTAGCGGCGGCTCTTCCACCCTTACGACGATAGACCTCCCTTTCTCCGCCGTAAGCAGACAAGGCTTTGCTATGAACTTAGGAACACTTTCCCCAGGCATTATTATTACCGTAAAGCTTTCCTCTTTTTTCTGCAATAAATAATTATCACTCTATCAACTTAGCAATACACCATTATTATTTATTCTCATATATATACTCTGATATACCTACCTTGTGAGGCTTATCCGGCGGCGGCGGAGGCTTGTCGAGGTCTCCGCCGCCGACGCCGCCGTCGTGGTGGTGGCCGAGGGTTCGCCGGAGTTTGTCCCAGTGGTAGAAGCAAGAGAATACGCCGCTTAGGCTGAAGATAACCACCAGCAAAAGGGCGGTGCCGAGGGGAAACCCTAGCGATGGCCGTGAGCTAGCGCCGCCGTGGTGGTGGTGGTTGTGGTGATAATTTGGGCTCTCCATTTTTTATATCTTATTATTTATTACCAAAATAATGGCCTCTCTTTTACGTGTAGTAAAATGATCGAAGGTTGAAGAAAGAATGGCTAAGTGATGGGAATATATAAATAGAAAAGCCGTAGCTTTGGGTAAAAGTGTAATAAAGGTACGTTTGTGTCCTGGCAAATTGTACGGAGGAGAATGTTTAAATATCTATCTATGTGCTGTGAAGCATTTGTTCTTTTCCATATTTTTGTACGATATAACTATAATAGACGTATGAATATATAGTATCTATTCTATTTTATATTAAGCGCGATGGTGGGTATAAACCAAGGTTGTAAAAAGCGCTAGGCGCTACCTAGGCGCCCGAGGGGGGCCTAGCGCCTAGGCCGTCTAGGCGGGGCCTAGGCGGTTTTTAGACGGAAATTAGGCGGTATATGTATTTTATTATTATTTATACTTATACATATGAAATATGTAAACTAACTATGAAAGTTAATGTACATCAAATCTATCTAAACATTTTAAATAATGATGTCAATCACAACAATGTAACAAAATTTAAGTACAAATATTAATGATGTCGAAAGAAATTATCCTATTTTTTAGTTTATATATTTTCTATAATTTTTAGCACATGCAACAAGCTTTGTGCTTAAATACTGATTTTTTTTTTTATTTGAGCTTATACATTTTTTATATCAATTTTTGCTACACCACCTATAACAATCCTTTTATTTTAATAAATGGATTTTAAATAGTCTAAGAATCGTTATTATTGATATATGGACTGGACCATGTTGAGTATGTAATGGGCTCGTTCATTATTGTTTCCTATTGAGATCAAGAAGACCATCGTTTTAAATAGATGTAGTATTGACGTCATGAAGTAGTTTGTCCCACATCGGTTGCTTCATGTGATTAGATTGGATAGAATTTCTATATAAAGGCATACACAGCCCTACTTCCGATCCTGCAGTGTGCGGCTACCTTATGCGGCACGTGTCAGCGTTGTCTTTTTAGTACAAAATTTTAATTTCAATTTTAAAATATTTTTTTGCCGATTAAGCGGCTGATTAATCGGACTAAGCGGCCGATTAATCGGATTAAGCGGCCGATTATATTTTTACCGTTTTTTTGGCCGTATCAGTGCTTTTCGCCGCGGCAGCTTCCGATTAGCGCCTAGGTGCCGCCTACTCGGCCGCCTAGGCCGAGTTTTACAACACTGGTATAAACTGTTATTTAGTTTGTCAATTTGACAAAAATTAATAATTAAATTTTAAAAAATTGTCCAGAATCTTTTAATCATTATTTCAATTAACTATTTTAAATTAAAATAAATTTAATCTTATATATTTGTATATAACAGCACACGTATTGAGTGTGCAAGAATGCTAGTTATTTTTATAGTTCGCGTTAGCTTGGGTCGATTTGGCAATTGGAAAGAAGATCTAAAGTTCAGTGTTGGATAAGGGTTTTGGAGGATTTATTATAAGGAAATCAAAGGAAAAAGAAGCAACCTAAAGCACCAATATTGAGATTATGTCTTTAGTTTCATAATAACAACTTTAATATATAATTCTTCAATGTATATAGGGTTGGCTTGGTTAGTGCTTTGAGATATTTTTTCTGTGAGAGGGATTATTAAGGTATTCAAATTCGAACCATTCCACCAAAATATGTTTAATGGCCTCGTGTTTTTTATTTTTATTTTTTATTTTAATTTTCGAGATGATGAATGTCATTTTCATCCATTCACGAGTATAAGATCAGTCATATATCATGGGAACATTGTAATGGAGTCCAACTTAGACTTGTTTCCCTAAAATAGTACGTGAACTTGGTTTCAATAGGGCATCACTAACATGTTCCTATCACATTCCCAATAACAATAATAGTTACAATAATAATAATAGTAATCTTAATAAAAATAATTTTAATATAATAATAAGAAGAATTGTAACAATTATTTTAATGATAATAATTAGAATAATAAATTTCAAGTATCAGAGTATTTTAATTTTTGTTATTCCCAAAACAATTAATTTTGTTTACATAATTGTCAACTTGTTACAGATAGCAGGCTGTGTTAATGACGTTGGTAGGTTTAATTGGCCCAATTATTTCATTTACTCGGCCCATTCCGTACGCTCGTGATGGATATAAAATAATATTCAAAATTCAAAGGTGGGGAAACAAGTAAAAATTTACGATAAAATAACGTAATAAGATTTCAATAAGATAGTCTTTCGAATATCAATCAACTACGACCATTGATCTGCATTTAAAACTATTTCGCATGGCCCACGAAGTACGAGCAGGCAATAAATAGACCGTTACCATTAATGAAGGTATTGTCCCCGTTATCGGATATTTATTACAATACATATCTTTATTCATTTATGCATGAATCAAAATAAATTCGTGTTTGATCGCGCCAATAGGTTCTCATCAGCCTTTCACTATATCGTTATCATGTCATCCAATTAACATATATGTTCCCTGCATTGCCACATTTCATAGTTCCATACCGTTTATTAAAATAAATATTTAATCATTTTACTTATTTTATTAAATTTCAAGGATTTGTACAAAGTTCCATCCCATCATGGACGTGTTCTTATCGAGTAAAGACATGCTCCACGCGTTTGTGTACAATAACACATTTAATTTCTAGTGAAGGACATTGTTCTTGTCCATTTATTACGCATCTATCAACATTATCAGCCAATTAATTGACATCTATGGGTTCATAGTAATTAATTGTGACCTAATTGTAGGGTTGCTAAAAACCAACCGATCAGCCAACCCGAGAAGAACCTCACCCGAATCTAGGAGGTTTGAGTAAGTATTTTCGACCTGTTTAAGTAAATGGGTAAACTCGAACCCAACCCGAATATTAAGTGGGTCGGGTTTCTGATCGAGTTCTCAACACGGAATCAACCCGAAATCAATCTGTTTATCAACCTATTTAACCGAATAATATAAATTATTAAAAATATCCTTAATATAAATAAAATAAACTGCTTTTATTTAATTATATGACTTGTATTAGTTGGAATCTTAATTGTTGTTGATTTTTAGAAAAAACAAATGCTTTGTGTCTCTATTGTTTTATTTAATTTAGGTTTACAATTATGATTAGTTAGTTATTTTCTTTTGTTTTTTTAATTTAAACGGGTTGACGGATTAATGAGTTATATTTGGATTAAAACAGGCCGGTTAGGGTTCGATATTTCAACCCGTTTAAGTAAACAGGTCAGGCCATGGTCGAAGTTTTCAACCCGTTTTATTAAACGGGTTGAACCCAAACGTGACACAACCCGACCTGAGCACCCCTACCTAATTGTGACATGTAAAGATGTGACATAGAATGTGACCAATTCGTTTTTGAGTTCGAATTCGATGAGTTATCTACTTTATCATCGACGAGCTGAGTACCACATTTGCATGAAATCAATTATAGAATCATAAAGATATGCTTCTTAACAATGAATTGAGGATCATTCAAAGTATATTCAAACATAATGATTAAGGATTCAATCAATTGGTTATAGAAAGTAGAGGCAGTATTAAGACATTCCCTTTTTATTGATGCATAACATAGCAAAACCTTGACACTTCATAATTCAATTCAACTTGCTTTTCTAGTCCACTATATAACAACTATCTAAAGTTAACCTTTTTTTAAAATTTTTTTAATGGAAAGCAATACTTTTTATCCATAAAATTTAATTAATTAGGAATGTAGATAGAATCCAGGTGTGCTTTTTCTTATAGTTCGGATAATGGGTTACAACTCTGAATCATTTAATTGCTAGAGAAAAAATATTGCTAGAGACATGGTCAAGTTAATGTACATTAATTTTCACGATAATGATATTAGTTCAATGAACATTTGTTAATACTTTGAGTTATATTTATATATATATATATATATATTATTTATATATATAATAGTTTATACTTGAACGGCACTAAAAACAAAGGACATGATTGACACTAGGCCCTGTTTAATTATTGATAATGGCTCATTATTAGGAGAGTCGACATTGAAAAGAATTAGTATTTTGCCGAATATAATATATTCCCAATTGGATTAAAATAAGCCAATGGTTTGATCATTGAAAAAATCAGACAAAATCGTCAATCATATAATTTTTTGGAGTCAAAAGGAAATGGAGTAGGTAGTGGTGATTGTTGTGGCGTAGTCTTTTATTTATTTATTATTCAATTTTATATGGGGAATGAAGACTTAACTCCCAATCCATACAATTTTTTTGTTGCTCAGTACCTTGTCAGATTGGTTTTATTGTGAGGTACCCATTGATATATAATTTTTACTCTTAGGTACCCATTTGTTTAAAAAGACAAATTTACCCTTGCTTTATGATTATTTTATCATTTCTCTTTGCTGTATCGTTCTCTCACTTTCAACATCATTTCTCTCCACAAAACCCTCCATTGTAGGATCAAACGAAAGCTTCTTCTATTTTTCATAGTCACAACAAATTGTCTCATCGAAACGAAAAAATTTCTCCCACTTCGACGTCGTCCTCCTTGGCCAATTTTTGGGGAGAAGTTTTTCTACCTATTGTCAATGGCGAAAATCAGGTTTTTTTTTAATATTCGTATTTCTTCCTTTTGGCGCCTAAAAGTTAATCCATTTCGACAATGATAGTCATGAGATTTCTTTGTCTGCGTTTTTCCGAATTTCAGTTGTATATGTATGATAAATCTAGTTTTTTACCAACTGGGTTAATTTGATTAAAACCTCAGTTATATATGATATTACGTAGTACCATTCTTAATTACATTGTGTACCATTGGGCATGTTGTTGTAGTACTTAAATTTTTTATATGTAGTACCTTTATAAAAAGATTATTGAAAGTTGTTTTTTTTTTCATTCCACACATGTAAAGCAAATTAGACGCGAACTTTTAGCGTATGCAAGTGTGTGAGATCTGTTTGGTAGTAAATGAGTTTAATTTTGACGATTTTTTATATGAATGTTATGCAGTACCAATTGTAATCATTTTGTTTACCATTAAACATGATGTTGT
Source organism: Craterostigma plantagineum (assembly GCA_027422505.1). Lineage (NCBI taxonomy): Eukaryota > Viridiplantae > Streptophyta > Magnoliopsida > Lamiales > Linderniaceae > Craterostigma > Craterostigma plantagineum. Next base: position 22,726,760 of record JAPQWV010000003.1, on the reverse strand, counting down.
AGTATTTTATGTCTCAATATATAGTACCTTTATAAGAGATTGTCGTAATATCTATTATGGAATTTTTTAGTTTGCAGAGTTTCATTTGAGCACTCCATTCACTTGTATTATTTATTGAACGAGGTGAAGATATCGAAGAAAGTAACGGGCAAGGTTTAGATTAAGTGGTTCGATGCATGATGGTTTGAGATGTTGGGTAGGTAAACGATTGGATCCGATTGTAATTCTTGTGATGATTAAAGTAGATTGTTGTACGATAACATTAATAATGTAATGCATTGATTACGATAATTAGATTGTTGAACGCTTATGCTTATTATTTCCAAGAATGACTGCTAATTATTTCGGTTTCAAAATGGTACAATAACATTTCTACAATAGGTACCTCAATCACATTGAAGTGGTATCATAACTAATGTATATTAGGCACTACAACAACGTTACAGTGGTACCATAAACTACTTTAGGAGGTACACGTTAAACTGCATCCGTAAAAAGTTGAAAAAATTGTCAGAGAATTTCTGGCATCTCAGATGACGAAAAATATGTTCAGCATGTGTCAGAATGTGTCGGTGAATAACGGAGAATGTTTGATATATTTGGTACTACAAACTACTTAGAGTGGTACTGTGTAACACGTAATAAGATACTTCAACTTGGTTATATAAAGTACTATATGGTTCACAATTTGGTGGTATACAAGTCTTTTCAACTCGACTTTCTCAATTTTGGTACGATAAACTACTTCATTGTGATACAATATATCTCTGCAGTAAGGTACAGTCATAGACTGTCCGATGGTACATTATACACGATATATTCGATACAGCTTATTCGGGTAGACATTTTTCATAGCGTTTTACATTTTTTCGAGACAGAAACTGACATGTCAGTTGATGAAAAATATGGTCATAATATGTCAGAATGTTCCAGAAATGTCAGAGATTGTTTGACATATTTGGTACTACGAATTACTTACAAGTGGTACCGTGTGACATCATAGTAAGATACTTTAACCTAGTTATATGGAGTACTTTAATGTTTACAAATTTGGTACGGTATATTAGGGTACACATTTTTCGTCAATATTTGGGTAAATTTTGATGCAAAACCATTTTACAAATTTGTATTCATTATATATTTCATTTCGTATCATATTCAATGGGTTAACCCCTGAAGTTACATATTTGTAGTTTAGATCCCAAGCTACAATGTAAGAGAAGACTCTTTGTATGATGAACATTATACTATGTAGTTTGCAATTCGAACTATCCAACTAATAATTTTTTAATATAATACTTGTAGCTTAATATTCTATTTATTTAGTGAATCTTTAGTTTAACATCCACTAGTTTAAGGTTTTGAACTACTATTTGTATATCATAAATTGACCGACAATATAAGGTACTTCATTCTTTGTAGTTTTGGTACTGTACAAAATGTACTAATGTACTCTAATAGATAAAAATATGGTACCATACCATTCATAAATATGGTACAACATATTATTAGAAGTTTGGAATTAAACGATTATTTTCGGTTCCCTAATACGTTGCACCAAATTCATCATTTGTACGGTACAATATAATACCTTGTGAGTGTAGATTACGGAGCGACATTGTACCATTTATAAGTAGTTTGTGGTACCAATATAAAGACATTTGCAGTACTAATATATCGACGTATATAGTACCAAAACATATGCTATTGCAGTACCCTTCGTAGGTTTGTAGTATCTTTGTCGTACCCTTCGTTTGATTGTCGAAAACACGTAGATTCTTAACCAATTAAATCCTGAGAGCTTACATACTGCAGCAATAAAAAAAATTAAACATATGGCAACATAAAACATAAACACTAACTTCCAATATAATCTTTGTAGTACCATAAACGTCTCTATTGTAGTACTTCGTACGCTATTTGTAGTATCTTGTATGTAGCGGCCGAACGGCGTCAAAATACGCTTATTCTAATTTGTGTTACCAATATGGACGTTTGTAGTACCAAGACATATGAACTGTAGTACCCTTTGTAGGTTGTTTGCAGTACCAAACATATGCTATTGCAGTACCCTACTGCAAGAAACAAGATTGCTTATTATATGAAACATCGTATCGAACTACATCACGGATCGATCAACATAGACAAAAACAGACGAAAAAGTATGCACTACTACAAGAAATGGATTCACATTGCACGCACAATTTTTACAGAATTGAAAAACAATTTACATTGACTTGCAGTACTTATTGTACATATTGTGTGGTACCATTTTGTTGTGATCATAGTACTTAGTATAAATATATATTGTGGTACCATTTTAATGTCGTTCCAGTATCCAATGTAGATTAGATTTAGTGTCATTTTAAAATAAATAAAAAACCATATCAGCAAACAAATTATGTGATCGCAGTACATATATCATTCCATTTTGTATTTATATTATGTACCAAAATCGTACATATACCGTACCAATATATACAACCATATGGTACTTAATACCAGTAATGCATAAATTGAGCCAATCATGGAGAACTGCTGTATCATATGATTTCAAATTGATTGTGCAAATCATATTATAGCATTAAAGCCCCGGTGGATGAAATATACAAAAGCATCCACTATATTACCATCAAAAAAATCGACAAACAAGAATCTTTAAATCAGACAAATAAAAACAAAAAGAACATCGATTGAAAAATTGACTGATTATTTGGGATACAAAAACTCTGGGTTCAACAATTTCGCCCTCATAAATGCTTAATCTGTGCACAAATTTCGTTAAACAATATTATTTGAGTCGGTTTTTTTCTAGGATACGATTGAATATTACAAACAAAAATTTCTACCCACAAGTTTAAAGATTCTGCCAAACATGTTGTGTATTTTGGAATTTTGGGTTTGGCCGATCACTGGTGATATTGAGCAAGAGATATTGAGTGGATTTATTCAATGAAAAGAAGAGGTTTGGTTCGATGCATTGTATTGCAGGTTTTTTCTATTGTTTAATGTGTAATGAAAAATACGTAGGTAAAGTTGTAATATAAGGTAATGTCAGGGGTGTTATAGTCAAGTGGGTATCTTATAGCAAAACACATTTCAAGTGGGTACTGGACAATAAAAAATGCCTGACCGGGTACTGGGCAGCAACTTTTTTATACGTTTAGGAATTTAAGTCCACATCTCCCATTTTATATAGATATTTGTGAACTATATGTCTCTATAGGGTGGTAAAAAGGAAACTCCATAGGTGTCCGATGTCGATAAGTAGTGCATTGATATGGCACCAATCTGATTTTTTCTCAAATTATAATTAACATAAAATAGAAAATAAGAAATCATCCACTACCTTGCATTTATATATTGTCACGGTGTCCGATGTCGATAAGTAGTGCATTGATATGGCATAATCCTGGAAATACTATATATATATATATATATTCTTATATTAATGTTGAGTTAAAACCCGCTCAATTTGGTCTTGGTGTATCAATCGACCAATCTGAATTTTTCTCAAATTAATAATTAACATAAAATAAAAAATAAGAAACCATCCACTACCTTGCATTTATATATTGTCACATTTACCCTTCTATTTTTAGTTATTGTTATTAAATATTTAATAAATGATTTATATATTACGTAGCACACGCATAGGAGTGTTTAGACTAGTATATATAACTAATATATGGTGCATTGCTTCAATTTTTACGTGAAATCATGGTATAAAAAAACATGACATGTTGAAAAGCTCTATAGAATTACGATGCATTGCGTACTAGATTAAGTTTTTAGGTGAAGTGATTATAAATACATAGACCAACATCTTATTATTTTTAAGCATGATATCATTTGTTAAAAAGTTCCCCTAAATCATTTAGTTTGTATTTTATGCACCATATATTAAATATTCTTACAATGCAGTACTACATTACAACTACAGCCCAAAAAGATATCCTTTGTTGGGTTTTCTAAATCAATATTCATGTATATAAAATATCTTTCTATTTTATTAAGGGAGAGAACATCATAGTGAAACTGTCAATTAGAAATTTGTGAATCAATTTCAATCATATTTTTTTAAATAAAATTTAATATTATTAACACCCGTTCAAGATAGAAAAAACGCCCACTATTTATCTTTTGTTTTTTTTTTTAATGTAATATGAAATATTTACAATTTTTCTCTTTCATTATTATTTCTTCTAATTACATTGTAACAAACGAGTTTTACAGTGTACTTGAAAATATATAATTAAAGATAGCATAAACATCGGATGTGCGGATACTATCTTGTATGAATAATAGTTCAGAGTCAGACTTCTATTTTCCCTGCAGTTTTTTTTTTACTTTCTATGAATCAATAAGAAATTTCATTTAATAAGTACAAAGATTTTTTTGGGGGCAATTTTTGGTCCAGGCCCCTTGTGAGGGCCTGGATTTAGAATTCAGGACCTGTCAGGAAAAAAATTAGTTTAATGACTCGATTTGCTCAGTAACACTTCATTGTTCTACAGTAAGACGTCATTGTTCTGCAGTAACACTTCATTGTTCTGAAATAACACAAAACGATAATCCGATTATTTTAGGTCTTTATCTCTAAATTTTAGGTCATTTAAACTAATATTTTTTTTTATAAGAATTTTAATCCTATTTTCAAATATTTTTGGGGCTGAAACTTAATATACTTTTTTTTTTCTTGCATGTTATGGAACATTGGGAGTAACGATCCGTTTTAACTTAGCATTTAGTGCAGTTTTCGATCTCAGCTGTAATTGTACCACCCTCTCACGTGCCCCACATCCTTCTTTTTCTGACTATGTCGACTTAAATACATTACATGTAAATATCGATGTGTATATATATATATATTATATATATATATATTATTTTTAAGAAATCAATTTAAGGTGGTAAAATATTTTACAACTGGATTATTTAAAAAAATGGCCTTTGACATCGTCAACGTTAAAAAAATAGCCTCCTAAATGATAAAAGACCAATGTACCCTTACTTACTCTGCGTAAAAGACTTTTATACCCTTTTTTAATGGCAATCAACGACAGTTAACGAAAATTACAGCTTTTGACAGAGGTTTACTGTAGAATCTGAAAAAGCAAAAGTAAATAAGAAAGAACCCTTTCACTTCACGGGCCCTTTGCAAAATCGATCAAGCTTTCTCCCTTTTCTTCTTCTTCACAGCCGAATTTGAAGCTCAGAATCCATGGCAGTTCAGGCGAGACCCCAAACAGTGAAGGTAATTTTTTTATTTTTCGAAGACCCCGTCCTATACAATCGCACGGGACCCTAAATTTAGGCCGCAGGGGACCCGTGCTTGCTCAGGCAGGGTTCCGTGTCTTGAATCTCAGGGATCCGGGTGAAAGCGCAGGGGTCCTCCCCAATTAACCCCGCTTTGTCTCGCTGGGACCCGTGCTGGCTAGCGCGGGAGACCTTGCTATGCCGCGCTGGGGACCCGTGCGTGCCAGCGCGGGGACCCTGCGACATAGCACGGGGCCCGTGCTTGCTAACGCGGGGACCCGTGCTCATGTGCGCTGGAGGTCCCGTGCGTGCCAGCGCGGGGACCCTGTGACATAGCACGGGGCCCGTGCTTGCTAGCGCGGGGACCCGTGCTCATGTGCGCTGGAGGTCCTAGCTATGTCGCGCTGGGGACCCGTGCGTGCCAGCGCGGGGACCCTGCAACATAGCACGGGGCCCGTGCTTGCTAGCGCGGGACCCGTGCTCATGTGCGCCGCAGGTCCTATCTATGCCGCGCTGGGCCCCCAGCGCGGCGCACATGAGCACGGGTCCCCGCGCTAGCAAGCACGGGCCCCGTGCTATGTCGCAGGGTCCCCGCGCTGGCACGCACGGGTCCCCAGCGCGACATAGCAAGGTCTCCGCGCAGCATGGCAGGGGACCGTGCGCGGCGGCCTATCTCACCCTAAGCAATTTTCCCGCAGCATTTGTAATTAATTTTTTATTGATTTGTAGGTTCAATTGAAGAAGCAAATTGCCGGAGGCGACAATGAGAAAGATTACCGGTTACATATCACGTCACGATACTGCGAAGTGAGCGAGGAGATCGTTGGTTGGCTAAACGAGGATGAGCTGGCAGTTTTTACGGAAGGGAGTCCGTTCGGCAGGCTCGTCAACGCTGCCGCCAATTTCAATTTGTCGGCGCAGCTGTTGTGGTATCTCATCAAGTGCCAGACGCAGCTTCACAATCGTGACGAGCTTTGGATGATCATCGGGAAGAAAACGCTCCGTTTTTCAAAAACGGAGTATTGCTTAATCACGGGGCTGAAGTTCGCAGCCGAACCGGCGGTGAACCAAACGGATGAATTCGTCCGTCGTCATTTCCCGAGGAAAACGGCACTAACGCTTAATTGTCGCACGTTAAGCAGCGGTTGGAGGAGTTGGCTGCGAACTCCACGGTGCGCGTCAATGACGAGAAGTTGAAGTTGGCCAACCTGTACTTTGCGGGGTACGTCTTGCTGCCCCGACCTTCCAAGAAGGATACCACCCTTCCGTCTTGGATCGTTTACTTAGTCGAAGACTCAGAGGCCTTCGAGCGTTATCCTTGGGGGACCGTGGCTTTCAAAGCGGCACTACGGTCGCTGAAACAAGATTTTGACGCTAATAAGGAAAGTAAGCTGATCAGTGGATTCGTACATCCACTTCAGGTTAGGGTTTTATATTTGAATGACTTTGTGAGTTTAGGGTTTCGTCTGTTTGCTAATATCCATTTCTTTGTCTTCAGATATTAGCATATGAGTGCATACCGGCCATCGCTGATAAATATGCTGAACTTAGAGAGTGGGCGAGGCCGCGTATATGCCGGTGGGTCACGAGGAATTGGCCCCGGAAGGGATGTCCGAAGTTGGTGGATGTTGCCGAGACGGTGCGCGGGTCCGATGTACGAGGTCTACTAGTGCCGATTGGAGAAGAGACGCGGGCCGATTATTTTCGCTACAGCGACTTCGAGGTCGCCGCGCCACACGACGACGTGTACGATAGGGTGGCGAGCCTACTGATGGACGGGGTGGAAGTTAGGTGCAGTAGTCGTGCGGCTGTAGGACATCTTGGCCGACGGGCGGCAAACGAACCCAATTACGAAGCAGAGTCCGTCCCTCAGCTCTCTATCAGATCACGGCAAGACGAAGAGAGGGGCATGGGCTCTGACTACGAGCCGCCGTCCATGCATGGAGGCAACTTCCATACGCCGCCGAGGTCGCCGCCAATGCCAGGGCCATCGCACGGGTATGGGCCATCGCACGGGTATGGGCCATCGTCGGACCAGTATGACGAATTTGCACGCCACGTGGACCGGCGATTCGATGAATTTGGCAATCGGCTCGACACGTTTAGCAGCGGCTTCGACGCACTTAGCGGTCGGTTCGAGCATCTCGAGAACGAGTTTTCGCAATTCCGAGACGGCTTTGCGCAATTCCGAGACGAATACGATCGACGCTCCGACTTCTATGAGGAGCGGTTCAACTCGATGCAAGGTCTGGGCGAAAGCATCGGCGGCGTTGCGGATCAGTTGCAAGAGCTTCGGGGTGATTGGAAGAATTTATTCGGTCCACGTACACATACCGACGCGCCTCGTTGCGGTAACTATCTTTACCCCTAATTCAAATTTAATACACGCCGTAACTTACAATTTAATATGTATCGTAGACGACGAGGCGACTTCGACTGGGTGGACGCAATTTGCGGGGCAGGATCCACCCAGTTCGAACGGATGGGGATGGCCGGCAAATGAGTATCCATGGGCGCAATTTGCGAGGCGGGATCCATCACAGCAATTGGACGATGAATACGGCGCGCAGAGCGAGACATTTTTTGAGGTCGACCCATCTACTTGGAGGGGCCTCGACTGGGATCAGTCGATGCTGCAATATTCGGCATTTGCGGATCAGTCGACGGTTGCGGATCAGTCGACGGTGGCTGATCAGTCGACGGTTGCGGATCAGTCGACGGTGGCTGATAGGGGTAAAGGTGTGGCCGACGTGACCCGGAAGGGCGGCAGAAGAATCCGTCCAAGTGGCTGCAGTCGCCGTTCACTGAGCCTCCGTCGACCGGTCAGATGAAAGCGAGTCTATCGGCCGTAGAAGTCCATATTTCTAAGAAGATCCTCGTGTGGGGGGCCATAGAGAGCGAAATACGGGCCTTGACTGACGACGAGTACAAGGAGTGCTTGGTCGGAGGCATAGACGTGGATGGTTTGAGGATCTATACACGCCAACGAAGTGGCTCGATGACATGGTATGCGACTTGAACTATTAATTTTGCAATGAACTATAATTGTAAAGCCCAAGTTGTTTTGGTTTTTCAGCATATGAATGAAGCAATGAGAGGGTTCCTGGACATGCAGCGACTCATTCATTTGCGTCGAAGAATGTTGCGTACATGTCTTACGCATTCAAGACATGTATCGAACTCGACGGCTTCGACAACGGAAAAGTCATAAATGGGATGCTTTCGTTATGGTCCCATTACGCGAGAGGACTTCAGGATGGATGGCCGTCGATCTCATGGATGAACGCGGATTGCATCGTCTTCCCCATGCAAACGATAGCACATTGGGTGCTATGCGTCGCTGATTGGAGGAAGAAGACGATGACGATATACGACTCCGACGAGTCTTGCGACAAGGACATGCGCAACCTTAACAAAGCATTGCTGCCACTTCAATTAATGATCCCGGCGATATTGGTCTTCATGGGATGTATCAAGACACGGTTTAAGAAATGGAAAGTTGAGCGTCATCCGAGGTTCGCCAAACAGCAAGGAAGGTAAGTTTCATTCATTATTATTTCATTAAATTTTACGATGATTTCTGTATAAGTGTGTAACGTTTCAGGGGAGAATGCGGCGTACATGTGTTGCGAGCGGCAATGAGCCTCATGTTTCGAGGTGACGACGTCTCCAATCTGACACAGAAGGATATTGTAGATTTTAGGAAATTTCTTACAATTTGTATTTTCCGTAAGGACTGGGGTTCTTGGTTTGGTCCAAAATAGTTGAATGTAATTTTTATTTTATTCAATTGGCCTGTATGGTTTATTTAAATAATTTTATGAAAACCCTCGCACGTTGTTGCTATGTAAATTTGTGTAAATTCATCTGAATAAGCATTAATGATGACATGACAAGCAATTATAAATATTTTATTTCTAATCACATCAAATCGACTGTTATGACACTGACAATATAACGAAAAAAGTAACAGACCACTAATTGACGAATGATTGTTGACTAGTCAACTCACATAAGCATGGGACCCTTGCGTTTGAGCACGGGTCCCTTGCTTTTAAACTAGGGTCCCCTGCAGTAGTCATCGAGCAAGGGTCCCGCGCATCATCTAGCGCGGGTCCACTGCACATGGGCCCGGACCACAGCACATAAGTTTGGGGACCATGTACAATTTTAATATTTTATCATTAGTATTTAATTTCTTTTCTCGTGTGAAGGTTACACTGACAAGGCATTGATTACACTGACATGCGCAGAAAAAGTGAGTACGTCAGTACAGACGATAATAATTTACCAATGATTGTTGACTAGTCAATAAAAATCCGCACGGGTCCGGTCTGCTGCGCATGGTCCCAAACTTATGCGCACGGTCCCAAGCAATTAAGCATGGGTCCGCGCACATAAGCACGGGTCCCGTGCGTGAGTTCACGGGTCCCTCGCGTGATCGCTGGGGTCCCGCGCATCCATCGCGCATTAGCTTGCGCGGGTCCACTGCGCATGAGCCCCGGACCACAGCACTTATGTGCGGGGACCCTGCGATTATTTTCGCGATTTTACACCATATTAAATAATTTCGAAGTTCGATTCAGCCTCCATACGAATATAATACGTCATATAATATCATAGCCAACAAAAGTTAGACAATTTTGCATATATAAGATACGAGTTTTCGATTGTTACATCCTAAACAAGTCACCAACATAAGGCAAGTTGTTGCTATGTAAATTTGCTCAATTATTGTGACATCCACCCAGTTCACCAACTTCACATTGAAAACAATAACCAAATAATGTAATTTTTTTCTGTACATTAACGACATAAGAGTAATCTAATGGTCAAGATTATTTTTTTTTCGACAGCAATTTCGTTATGGTTAATTTTTTTGTAAAGATGTACAAATATATATGTATATAATTACTGAAATTCTTTTAAACCCGTGCCTTGCTTTTTCTTTTCACACATCGAAAAGGACATCAGACATGACAAGACAATTCATTATGACACCTGCACTCAAAGCTGACATGTTTCAGACAAATAGTTGACTGACCAATAAATATTTAAATAATAACTCTGTCTGCAGACCAATAATTGACTTCAATTAGGGTTTGCAATATTTCCGCACGGGACCGAAATATGCGCAGGGACCATGCAAATAAGCACGGGTCCCAGCACATGAGCATGGGTCCCGTGCGTGAAAGCAAGGGACCTTCGCGCATAAGCACGGGCCCCGCACATCCAACGCGCATGCCCCCATTCACTAACCATAATTACATTATAAAACCATAAATTACGCTAATATAAACAAACTTTCGTTTCATAACAATAATAACTAGGTTCTATTACATTACAAAACCCTAAATTTAGAGGTTTTACCTCCTACTAAATTCGCCAACAGAAGGCAACCTATTTTTCTGTGGTCTTCCACGTTGACGCTCGCGAGGAGGTGGCAGCATTTCAACACTTCTTTCAATGTGTTCAGACACCGGCCATATAGTACCTTCGTAAGCTGACTTCCAACATCCCAAGCTGTAGTAAGGATCGACTAGTGAACCCACATCGACGTTGGCATAACCACAAGCAGCAATAGCGTGTGGGCAAGGAATTCGGTCGATGTCCAGCATCTTACAGGTGCACGTACGCAACTCTAGATCGACAACCTCGTTCAAGTTGTGCCCGTATACATTATACGTTAGACGCCCAACTTCCGATACGTGAAATCTTTGCGACCCAATGAAATTCTCGCGGAGGATCGACTCGACCTTCGGCGTAAACGACGTTGAATTCGCAGCGATAGAAGCTTCGCATGCTCTTCGATGCTTACTGAACCAAGATGATGTTAATCGGTGAATTGAGCCCAACAATCCTATAATTGGAAGTTCTCTATCCGCGCGTAGAGCCGCATTTATCGACTCCGATCCATTGGTCGTCATGATGTTATATCTCGACTTGGGACAATATGCCCTCGTCCACCGTTCCATGTCAATCTCGGCAAGATATCGACCCGCCGACTTGAATGTTGTACCTAGAGCTTTGTAATGTGCATCGCACTCGGCCTTGGTGTAGGCATTCGCTACCCGCCAGAAAATGGGGCACGCACCCTTGTCCGCCGTTTTCGTCTTCACATTTTGCTGAATTTGCCATGCGCAAAAACCATGAAATGAATTCGGAAACACAGCAGGGACGGCATTCTTTATACCGGGGTTTCGGTCAGAAATAATGACGAGTTCGTTACTATCCGGTACGAAACGACTCAATCTAGTGAGAAACCACGTCCAAGATTCGGTTCCCTCCGAGTCAGCAAGACCCCATGCGAGCGGGTATTGATGGTAATCACCATCTTGCGCCGTAGCAATGAGCAAAACTCCTTTATATTTTCCCTTCAAAAAAGTTGCATCGATAGATACGACTTTCCTCATGTATGCAAATCCCCTAACGCATGCGCCGTATGCTAAGAACATATATTTGAACCTCCGTTCTTCGTCCATCTCCCAATCCGTGATGCTGTCAACGTTTGCTTGCCTCAACGCATCCAAGTAGGCCGGGAGTAAACCGTAACAATCGTCCCTGTTACCAACTAATTCGTCCGACGCTAGTTGCTTCCCTTTCCAAGCCTTGTAGTACGAGACATCTACTCCCTTGTTCTGCATCATCGACATGATTGCCTTGGGTGGTGGAATGTCTTTAGGACCGTGAAATGTTCCAGCAGAACTTGTGATACAACTGACGAACTTCCTTGCCGATGTCTACGGCGACGATGAGAAACCCCGCAGGTGTGCTTGCCGCAGTAAGTTCTGATTGAGAAAAAAGGGGAGTCCTTGTTCTGTGCAGCTCGTACTCGCCATGTGCATCCTTTGGTTGCGCATTTCGCTACGTACATGGTTTTATTTGACCGGACCAATTTGAACTCGAAACACGCATCAAGGGCGACTTTAGTAATCACGTCCTTGACTTCCTTCTTGTCCCGAAATTCCTGACCAACAAACAGGCTTGAACCATCCCCGAATCCATACGTGCCGTCGTCAGCATGTGGAGAGTTATGCTCCGCCATTGTGACATCGTCATTATCACTTTCCGAAGCATACTGTTCCTCGGGTTGTTCGAACGTATCATCTTCATTCTCATTTTGATTCTCCCACGTCCGGTTTGATCTTCTTGAAAACCCTCGTATTCAGAACAGTGGTAGTTAGATGTGTCGCCCATGTAACCTTCCACGGGATGGATTTCCTCATTTGCGTCGCACTGCTCTATTAGACCCACATTGAAATTCGATTCATCATTAAGATGAGCTTGTGGTGGTGTGACACTGACAAAGGATGCAGCCTCAACATGGAGCACGGGTCTAGACTGTGGACCACCAAAACCAAGGTATGCACGTATACCGTAGTCATTCTCGATGTAGATGGGTCGTGGGAAATCGTAAACTACGCTAGGCATGTAGCTTAACGTGAGTTTAGAATTCTCGCTGCATAGCGACAAAACCTTCACAATCTCATCCTTCACGTCATCTAACGTGCATGTTTCCTCATCGACCAAGATTGATTGCCATCTATGAGTAGGAAGAGGACACCACTTCGAGGTATTGTCCTCGCCAATTATCCACTGACCCTCGACTTGGAACACAATGTTAGTGATCGTCATGATTACCCCCTGCAATAGAAGTAAAATTTATTAGAACCGTAGTTTGCAAAACCCTAGTTTGCGAAAACAATAGTTTGCAAAAACAATAGTTTGCGAAACCCTAGTTTGCGAAACCCTAGTTTGCAAAAACAATAGTTTGCAAAAACGCGAAAAACAATAGTTTGCAAAAACCATAGTTGTGTTTGCTAACGTGATTTCTAGGCATAATTAAAGCCCTAACAGCTTCCAAACCCCTAACAGCTTTCGAAAACCCTAACAGCTATCGAAAACCCTAACATATAAGCACGGACCCCTGCATGGGACCCAAGCTCTAGAGCGCGAGATCACGACTTAGTGCGCGGGACCCATGCCTTAGGACGGCCCATGCACTGATGCGCGGGACCCCTGCTCCAGTGCGCGCGCCCCCTGCACTGATGCACGGAACCCAGGCACCAGCGTGCGGGGACCCTGAACTGATGCCCGGTCCCGTGCTCTAGCGCGCGCGGACCCGTGCTCCATTGCGCGCGCGCACTGCATGCGGGACCCCAGCGCCAGCGCCTGGGACCCGTGAACTGATGCCCGGGTCCCGTGCTCTAGCGCGCGCGGACCCGTGCTCCATTGCGCGCGCGCACTGCACTGATGTGCGGGACCCCAGCGCCAGCGCCTGGGGCCCGTGAACTGATGACTGGGTCCCGTGCTCTAGCGCGCGCGGACCCGTGCTCCAGTGCGCGTGGCCCCTGCCCCAGCGTGCGGGGACCGTGTAAACATGCGCGGGGCCCCAGATCTAATGCATGGGGCCCTTGTGGATATATGTGCGGGTTCCATGAAGCATGACCACGAGTTTCGTCTTTCCGACTAGAAATTCAAAATTCTCGTGGCCAAACATCACGTAAATGACAAAATCACGTAATTTGGAGAGTAAAAATTCGTAATTCAAAAAAAAACTTACTGTAAAGAGTTAGAGCTGGGTTTTTCCTTCCAGACTTGTTTCGCAGACTTCGAGTTCGACTTAGTGACGAAAATGAGGCTGTGTTTTTATTTAGAAACGATGAAGAAGAAAGGATGGATCGATCTGGGTTGGTATAGTAATTATTACGCATTTACACCCATTTAAATGGAGTTTCGTTCCTTTTATATATATACAGATTATGTATGTATATTTATTTTTCTTTTTCTTTTATTTCTAGTTAATTAACGAGGGTTTAAAGAAGATGGTTAACAGTTAATTAAAATGAAGGCCATTGACCAAAAAAACGTCAACAAGGCTATTTTTTAATATTGACTGAGTCAAGGGCCATTTTTTTAAAAGACCCTTTTACAACTACAATCGTCCATTACCGCCCTTTCACTAGTATTGATTAAAATGAATAATAGTAACGGGCTAACAGTAAACACTAAACATGTTCAGACTTTATGCCGAACGACGATGATAAATATTAGGGGTGGTAAACAGGTCGGGTTGGGTCACCTTCGGGTTCAACCCGTTTAATAAACGGGTTGAAACTCTCAACCCTGACCTGACCTGTTTACTTAAACAGGTCGAAAAATCAAACCCAAACCCAACCTGCTTTAACCCTAACCCAACCCGCCAACCCGCCAACCCGTTTAAAATTATAAAAAAAAAAAGAAAAAACAACAAAATTGGCAGAACTATAATCCAAATTAAAAAGGAGAAGTAATGCAATTTTTTCCTAAAAACATCATGTGTGAGCGTAAGAGTGGATAAAGAATTAGGGTTAATCCTTTTATTTTATTTATATTAATAATAATTTAATAATATATATTATTCGGGTTAAATGGGTAGATCTCGGGTTGATTTCGGGTTGAAAATCCGAACCCTAACCTTACCCACTTAATAACTGGGTTGGGTTCGGGTTTACCCATTTACGTAAACAGGTCAAAAATGCTAACCCGAACCTGCTATTTTCGGGTGCGGTTCGTGTCGGGTTGGCGAGTCGGGTCGATTTTTAACAGCCCTAATAAATATTGGCTATATACTTTACTATTGAGGCACTTCAATTTAAGGGATTAACGGAGTTTCACTTACAATATCTAAAAAGGTAGGGGTGAGCAAAAATATCCGAAAATCGGATTCCGACCAAAACCCAAAAAAACGGATATCCGGTTTTAAAAATCGGATCGGATATCCGATCCGATTTATTTTAAACTAAACCGGATCGGATACGGATAGTGGTTTGTCTAAAATCCGGATATCCGGTATCCGGTTTTATATTTAAAAAATTAAAAAAATAGTCCAAAAAGCAAAATGAAGGTCCAAAATGAAGAAAAATATCAAGTAGAATATTTAAATTTATATTATTTTATTATTGCAAAAAACTTTGTTAGAGAATTGAAATAAAAAAAACATAGAAACATCGAGATGCAAGTTAAAAATTAATGTGAATTTGTGGTATTATATTTATTATTTATTATGTAATTTGAATCATAAATTCATATATTGTATGAATTACTATGTGTAGAAATTCTTATAAAAAAACATATTTTTTTATTGAGATAAGAAATAAAAAATATGATTTTCAAAAGAAAATAATAAAAAATATAATGAAAATAAATTTAAAAACCGGATGCGGATATCCGGTGTAAATATCCGAATAAACCGGATATCCGATTAAAACCGGAGCGGATACGGATACCATTTTTCGATATTCGAAAATCTGGATATCCGAAAAACCGGATATCCGGTTTTGCTCACTCCTATAAAAAGGAATATATTTTAACTCAAAACACAATTAGAGAGATGGAGACATAATTAAACCGAGAGAAGATTAGCAGTTTCCGTCTCCCAACTTTCAAGAAAAAATTTAAAGGATAACTCAAAATTAGTTTAGCATTAACAAAGATTATCATAACATAAATATTGAAATAAATATATAGCTATAGCATTAGTAGTAACTTCATACACCCCTATAGTATGTCTCAGCCTATGGCATTCCATTCTAATACATTAGACTATGATACTCAAAGAAACCATGGATATTCGAATTGAAAATGTCATCGTTCTTACTAACTAAAATATTACAAAGCATTACAAGAGAATGTCAAATCTCACTGTACTATAAATAGGTGAAAATGTTAAATGGGTTGCAGATATACGTGTTTTTCTTGTTAAGCTAATCACATTGCATTGGGTGCCAAATGGTTTTATTATTGTTACTCAAATCATTTATAACCCAAAGTTTATTGTGGAAATATACCTAACAAAATACATCCATTATTAGTTCTATCAATTATTGCTATTCATGATCAATAATCATAAGGTCACCAGATTCTAACTGTTTTCAATACCAACAAAGTCCATGTATTATTATGCACATTTTGTCCTTCGACTACCTAATTATTAACTCATTTTGTTTTGTTATGATTACTTTATATCTATAAAGCAAAATTGATTTCTTTTTGCAGTATCTCTCTTCACCCGATTCATAATTTAAAATTAGTCAATCAGATAAGCTATTTAAAATCATTAATGATCCCTTCAAATTATATTTTGGTGTTAAATTGAAAAAAATAAATTGAAGGGGTCAAAAAGAAAAAAAAAAGAAAGCTTAATTAAGGACAAAGAAAAGATCCCAAGCAGAGAAGCGTATATTTCCAAAAGGAAGTAAAAAGCTGGAAAAATAGCGAAGCTTAAGGCGAAAGTGTAGATTGGATCAATGCAATTGCAAAGTGGTGCTTTTCTCAATGCTCAGAGAACTCAGACAATTTTGTTTGACTTATTATAAACTGTGTTCGTAATTCATCTTCATCGTTTCATTTCCTTCCATGGATAAAATAAAACAAAGAAAAAATAACAATAAAAAAATTGAAACAGATTCCAATTATTAAATAAGGTCCCATAGAAGGAAGAATCAAGAAAGAAACTGACCCCATTTTCCCTGTTCTCACCTTCCACATGATAGATAGAAATAGCAGCTTCACATTGATTTCAAAATCTTCTCTGCAACGATAGAGAAAAGGGGCAATTTTCGTTCACTCACAGAGAGGAGAGAGAGAGAGAGAGAGAGAGAGAGAGAGAGAGAGAGAGAGATTTTCTGGGTCGCATTCTTAGTATTTCTTGTCTCTTTTCATGCAGTGTTGATGTTAGTCACTGTATGTTTTGTTCCTACTTCACTTTGTCTTGTCCGAACGAAAAAAAAGGCTCTTATTCATCTGAAGGAAAAAAAGATCAGAGAAAACGAAGAAAGATAAAAAAAAATGGTTCTTGGATGGAGAAGAGCATTCTGCACAACGATATCCAAAGATCAACATAAGGATTCGCCCATCATCAAAGAAAAGCCCGACCCGAATCCGAGCCCGAGGTTGCGGACTAGGTTGGGCGGCTTCTTCTCTAATCCGTCGACGCCGAGGGCCGAGCGGCCGAGCCCGGGCTCTGTTTCAGCACAGCCCGGCGATCGTAGCTCTGCTCCGTCGAGCCCGAAGCTACGTTGCAAGACTAGCAGCGGCGCCGGAGATGATAGCTCCGACAAGAGTCCGAGGTTGTTGTTCCGCCGATTGACGCCGCCTTCTTCGCCTCGCTCGCCGTCGGCTATTTCTCTGCTCAAATCGACCATTCGTCTCTCTAATAAGGTAAACGTCGATTTAATGTTTTCCAGTTCTTTGATTGAGTAAAGATTGAATCTTTTCGCCGTTCGCAGCAGAGTAGGTGTGGGATATGCCTTCAGTGCGTGAAGGCCGGCCAAGGTACGGCCATATACACGGCGGAGTGCGGCCACGTCTTCCACTTCCCCTGCGTCGTGGCGAACGTTAAGGAACAGTGCGCCGTCGTCTGCCCAGTTTGCAGATCCACGTGGAAGGAGATGGATCTCTTGAGCTTCAACGGCGGAGGTAATAATCAGATCACTGAGCACCGCCATCAGAGCGGCGGAGTTGGGCAAGAACCGCCGCCGAGCAAGAGGAGCGTGGTGTTGAAAGTTTACGACGACGATGAACCGTTAAACTCGCCGGCCAGTGGTGCGAGGTTCTACGCCATCCCAGAATCTGAAGAAGAAGAAGATAATGATGAGTTCCCAGGATTCTTCGTTGGTAATACGAAGAACAGTTGTGCTTTCGCGGCGGAGGGAAGAGATGAGTGTAATAGTAATGGAAATGTTGAGTTCGAAATCTTGTCGGAATCAGCTGTGGTCTCTGTGGGGAAGACGAGCGAGACAAACGTCGTCGTTTTGAAGATTAAGGCACCATCAGCTTCTTCTTCTTCGTCGAGGAGAGCTCCGATCGATTTGGTCATGGTGGCCAACGTCAGCAGCAGCGTCATCACCACCGTGGAGAAGCTTCAGGCGATGAAAAAGGCGATGAGGACGGTGATTTCGTCGCTATCTTCCGCCGACCGTCTGTCCATGGTGGCGTTTTCCGCCGCCTCGAAGCGGCTGCTGCCGCTGCGGAGGATGACGTCGTCGGGGAAGAGATCGGCGAGGAGGATCGTCGACGCCGTCGCGCCGCTGGAAGGACCCGCCGCGAGCGCCGCCGATTCGCTGAAGAAAGCAGCCAAGGTCATCGAGGACAGGCGCGAGAAGAACCCCACCGCCGCCGTCATCCTCTTCTCCGACGACGGTAAGGGCCCTCTCGTGTCGTCCACGCGCTTCTCCAACCTCGAATTGCCGGTCCACACGGTCAACCTCAGCGCGTTTGTCCACGCGCCCGACCTCTTCTTCCATGAGCGCGTCGCAGGCCTCCTCACCCAGGTTGTGCACGGCTTGAGAATACAACTGACCCTTCTGCCCGGGTCGGGTCCGGCGGGGATATCAGCCGTTTATGCATACACGGATCGACCCGTATTCGTCGGGTCAGGGTCGGGTTGGTTGGAGGTGGGAGATATGGTATCCGAGGAAGAGAGGGAGCTTTTGGTCGAATTAAAAGTTCCCACCTCCCACGGTGGGGCCCAGAGAATGATGTCCGTACGTTGCCGCCGGAGGGACCCTCTGAACCACCGGGCGGAGGTGTTCCAAGGCGGCGACCGGCGGCCGCAGCTCGTCGTCCCGCGCGCGCGGGAGAACCGGCGGCTGAGGTGCCTGTTCGTCGCGACGAGGGCGGTGGCGGAGGGGAGGAGGCTGGCGGAGGACGACGTGGCGGCGGCGCACCGCGTGCTGTCCTCGGCTCGGGCGGTTCTCCGGAGCTCCGGCTGGGGCTCCGGCGAGGAGTTCGTGAGGGGTTTGGATGCTGAGCTGGCGCAGTTGAACTGTAGGAGGAATAGTAACGATCGTAGCGACGCCGGTAATAATGCGAAGGTGGGCGGAGGCGCCGTCGCCGAGCCGCTGACGCCGACGTCGGCGTGGAGGGCGGCAGAGAGGCTCGCCAAGGTGGCCATCATGAGGAAGTCGCTGAACAGAGTCAGCGATCTGCACGGATTTGAAAATGCTCGATTTTAGTTTTCTTCTTTTTCTTTGTTTATTATTGCTGCTAAAAAATAAATAAAAAACCTAAACTTAGAATTGGTAGTGGGGCCTACTCGATGAGTGACAATTGGTAGCCGCCGGAGCAGCGCTTTTGTGAAGATGATATGATATATATGTATGTGTTGTGTGTATTTGTGTGAAAATTGGCATTTCGAATATATATGAATGAAGGTTTTGGAAAAAATATAGAGTAAAGGGTAAAGATGGTGTTTGAACTATATGTCATAGGTAAACTGGATTGCTATTCACCGCCCCCTTTTTCCTAGTCACCGCCCCCTAAATGGCTGAAAAAAGACAAAATTGCCCTTTTGAATTAAATTTTTATTTAAAGTCCTTTTCCAGACAACAATTTTCATATAGCAATTAAACATTCAAATCAGACTCAAACAAAACAAAAAAACGTTCAAATCGCAATCAAACATTCAAATCAGACTCAAACAAAACAAAACAAATTAACGTAAAATTCGTTCGTACGAATGTGAATTATCGAACTTGATTCGATCACGCGCGAAAAAAGTCCCGACCGAAAAAATCTCGTCTTTTTGGGTCGGACCGAAAAATAATTTCGGCCACATCAAGGTAGGACCGAAACAGTATTTCGGTCGTACCTTGAAGAGGCCGAAAAAACATTTCGGCCGTGATGGTCCCGGCCGAAATTGTGTTTCGGTCGTGACTGTTCCGACCGAAATTATGTTTCGGTCGTGACTGTTCCGACCGAAATTATGTTTCGGTCGGAACTGTTATGACCGAAAATTCATTTCGGTCGGATCCGCCCGGGCCGAAAAAATTTTTCGGCCGGCACCTATAGCGGCCGAAATTTCTCTTCGGCTATGTATATATATATATATATTTTTAATTCGATTATTTAATTAGATTATTTAATTGGATTATTTAATTAGATTATTTAATTGGATTATTTAATTGGATTATTTTGTATTATTTAATTCGATTATTTAATTGGATTGTTTAATTAGATTATTAATTGGATTATTTAATTGGATTATTAATTGGATTATTTAATTAGATTATTTAATTGGATTATTTAATTAGATTATTTAATTGGATTATTTTGTATTATTTAATTCGATTATTTAATTGGATTATTTAATTAGATTATTAATTGGATTATTTAATTAGATTATTAATTGGATTATTTAATTAGATTATTTAATTGGATTATTTAATTAGATTATTTAATTAGATTATGTAATTGTTATTATTTTGTATTATTAATTTTTTTTATAATTATTTTGTAATATTACGGGTCCTAAAAGACTCAACCCGGCCGGGTTCGGGTCGGGTCTCGGGTCCAGCCAACCCCGGCCCGATCCCCGACCCGAAACCCGTCTCGGTTATTTTTTCGTTATATATTTATATATATGTCATAATTGTTAATAAAAAGCTATGTAGTCCAATGGATAAGTACTTTCTTTATCAAGTAGAGGTTATGGGTTCAATTCCTAAATACTACTGTTGATTTTTTAAATTACAATAAAAAATAAAAAACGAAAAAGTGAAATTAATCGGGTCTGGTGGGCCGAACTGAAATTTCGACCGGGCCGATGCGGGCCGAACTGAAATTTCGGTCGGGCCTGTAATTTCGGTCGGGCCTGCACGGGCCGAACTGGAATTTCGGTCGGGCCTGTGCGGGCCGATTCAATTTCGTTCGAATTTCCTTATCGATCGATCGTTCGAATTTATTTGTGTATGTAGTTTTCGGTATTTCATACCAGAATTATATATTTAGTTAGGTTTTTCTTTTTAAATTGATTTAAATATCATAAGGGCAAAAACGTCTTTTTTCAGCCCTTTAGGGGGCGGTGACTAGTAAAAAGGGGGCGGTAAATAGTAACTCCCTAGGTAAAAGAATCAAAGAGAACAATTTTACAAAGTTCAGCAACCAAAGCAAAGCGGCCCATTTAAAAGTTTAAGTACCAACAATTAGAAGTTTTTATATACACACGACACGACGTTGTGTAAAATTAATATAAAATTCATATTCGATTACTACGAGATTTTTTATTTTTAAAAGTATCTCAACACAATTACACCATAATTATGTATGCCTCTTGAAAAAATAAAGAAGTTAAAAAATCTGTAAAAAAGTTTAATTTGTTGGTGTGATTGTGTTGGTATGCCTCATAGAAAAAAATTGAAAGAAATTATTGTGGTTATCGACACAGAATTTTATATTTAAGTTTTACTATAGTATGTATGTAGATTAAATTCTACTTATTAGGTGCTCAAACTTTTAAATGTGTCGTTTTGGTTCCTGAACTTTGCAAAACTGTTCTCTTGTGGTTCTTTTATCTGTTGTTTAGGTGAAAGGAACCGAAAGTAACATATTTTGCAAAGTTCATGAACCAAAACGACACATTTAAAAGTTTAAGCACCAACTATGAAAATGTAGTATAATTCAATTACCATTTTTGTTGTTTAATATATGAGTGAAGGGGTTTTCAACAGGTGTGGGCGTGGGGTAATGGCTGGTAAATCCTCAGCTTTTTATTGTCTTTATATTGGCAGTATTATTATGATTATTTTTGGGACCAGTTTGGGTTATCGAACGTAGGAAATAATTGACACAATTTAAAAGCAAGTTTTGATAAAAAAAAGAAAATCGTGGAACTCATATATAATAGCCTACTTTTGGAAATCCCTAGGAAATTAAGAAACCCAAAGTGGTTCAGGCAAAAACTCTAAAATACAAGCAAAGGAGATAAAAAAAGGATTTTTAATTGGAAAGATCCATAAAGGGTAAAGCTATTAACTAAGCAAGCACTTGTAAAGTGGCACTAAAAAGGTATTTTCTTCCAAGGTTGGGGTCTCTCAATTCCTCAAATTGCGCAGCAAAATCAAATGATTCAATTCCACAAAATAATTTCCTAATTTTGAGATGTAGTAGTATAAAGGGGAACAACTTTATTCCAATTTCTGAATATCTGGACCAACATGCTAACAAAGTAACAAGTCATGGGATCTAAAAAAGTTAGTTATCGGTTGAGGCAAAATAAAAACAATCTATCATCTACAATGCGTCACAAACAACATTTTTGAAAACGAAGAGTTCAAACTTCAAACACAAATTTACACAGAAACGTTGCCAGTTCCTACACAGCTGCTACACAAATCATTTTCAGACACAGAATATCAAATGTAGTTCTTTCTACCATAAAATCAAAGGTATAACTGCCTACACTGACCTGCTTCGACGTCCACGGGGCAATAAGGGCACTTGAAAGGCCTAGTGCTGTTGTTCTTCGACAGCTTGGTGATGGACTGCTTGCAAAGAACGTGCCCGCAAGTCAACAGCATAGGAGGATTCTCTTCGCTCGCCTGTTCGCGGCTCACTGGGCAGACGAACACAGAATGGAACTGAAATTCAGGGTCCAAATCGATGGGCACGGGCAATTGCTTCATGGATTGCCACTCATTTTTCTTGGCTGTCATAACGTTCATAAGCTTCAAAAGGGTAGGCAAGCCCTGAATCCCAGCTGAAATGGTGACGCTTAATGGCCTCTCAGAAGATTGGCCTATGAGATTGCAGAAGTGCCTTGCGAGCTCCTCGGCTAAGTTTTCCCGGTGTACAGAGGAGAGAAGATCAGGGTATGGCGAGCTGTCGAGCTTCCCTGCCCATAAAAGACAGGCCATGAGCTTCTGAATTTCGCTCATGTGCTTGGAGGCCAGTGGGGCTAAGGAGGCTCTTGCGTATGCAAGGGCTTCGTCTCTGCTCCTATTCTGCAAGATTTCCACAAACTGTATGCGGTGGAGCTTCAGTTCAATGTCAGACCCACTTTGCTCGAGCTTTGCGTGGTTGTTCTTGGCCCATTGAAGGGCGGGCCCGAAGTCTTGAGATCTCATGGATTCAAGTATTTGGAACAATTCTTGGAACGGGCCCTTTTGCTCTGCAGCTTCTGGTTGGTTGCATTCGTCCACGAAACAGTCGCCGACGTCGAACTCTCCATTGCTGTATAAGTGGTTGGCTACGATCCCATTAAGAGCTTTAGTATCGAAGTCTACGTTGCGGTAAGCCTTGGATATGTCGGGGTTGAAGGTTTTTTCGAGGAGCTTAGGGTGCTTGCTTAGGGCTATGTTTAGCTCTTTTTGTGCTGCTTCAAGCTGGCTAAGTGGAGAGAGTTCTTTCAATTTGGTCCTCAGCTCGTTGAGGATTGCCTTGTGATCGGTGGGAGATGCAGAAACTAAATCAGACTGTATGGTTGATAGTGCTTGTGCTATTTCCTGTTCAATTTGGTTGATCATGTCTTGGGACTTGGAGGACGACACCTTTTGCTTCTTTGAGGCTCGGTCAAAGGCGTCTTTGATGGAAATCAAATCCATTAGTCACTGTTCAAGTTTATCAGCGAAACAGTTGGTCATCACCTGGGAAGAGAGGGAAAATCAACAGTGCATTGCAATTAACAAAGATGTCGACAAGAAAAGAACACCCTGCATTTTTTTAACGATAATCCAACTCTAAGCCAGCAAAAGATTTGAATCAGAAGAGCATAAGGTGGATACTTTAAAGGCCAAAGCCACTGCAGATAATCTAGTTAGGCTACTAAATATGTTTCATCACAAATTTGTATCCATTTGCAGGTTTTTGCTTGAAGTTAGGTCCTTCTCAAAACCGAACGAACCAATCGCATCATCAACCACGCTTAAATCTAATGTCCTACACCATCACCTTCATCGCATACCAACAAGAGTAGTTAAGATAAGATCTAAACCTAGTTCATACCTCACTTAACATCCACGGCTAAGAATCGTAATTTGACCAGCAACGCTTCAATCAACCCAGAAAATCAAGAAACAAGATCCAATACACGGAAACGATCAGTAAAGATACCATGGAGTTAACACGCAGCCTAATAAATCAGATCAAACAAAATCGTCCAGCCAATCAAGCGAAATTCGCCAAACCAAAAGTCAACAGTGAAAAATTTCCAAACCAGTCGAAGACGAGGAGCATACACATGGAAACGCAACTATATAACGGGGTTAAAATATGCTCTCACCTCGCAAAGCAGCAGAGAAAGCGTGGCGAAGATTAGGGAAAGTTTTTTTTGAGCTCAGATTAGGGAAAGTTGACGATTGATTGAAGGAAGGGGCAATTCTGGTAATTTGTGGTCTCACGTAAACGATGAGAAAATATTACTATCCTGCCTCGCATTTTTTATATAATTACATCTACACTCCAAAGTAGTATTGTCCAATTATGTCTGGGGTTGGGCATAATATCTGATAATACAGTAATACACCAATCCAATATTCAGGGGTTTGAGTTAATTACATCTACACCCCGCTAGTATTGTCAAATTAGGTCTGGGTATATACCAATCTAATACACTTCAATTCTGGGATACTTGTTAATAAACAAATTGTAAAAATAATAAGAACAACAACAATACTAATCAAACCACTCTCAACCAAATGATTTCATACATTAATCCTCGACTGTCTGATAGTATTTTTCTTCCCCGTAGAGTTTCCTGTAAACCATCCCAAGCAAGTCAAGAAGCTTATCAAGATATATCGATTTCGAAGTATGTAATGTGATATACTGAAAATTTCGGGAGATAATGGTAATACTTACGCTATATCAGACAAAGTCTCGCATTTGATTAAGGCTTTCCCTTCAGCGAGTTCCAGGCAAGAATGGCGTATGATCATCTCTCTAAGAGTTTGTTTGGTACTCTTTACATCATTGTCCCACAATATGCTCTTAGTTTGTTACGGAAAATAGAAAATAGTAAGTACGAGGATGAAATGACAAATCTATAACAGGTCAGCCTATCGATCACTATTCGAGGCTTTAGAAGTGAATAGTTCAAAATCTTGGGGACCTCTTAGTAACTAAAGCACATCGAACGAACAAGTGTGGAATTAATATAGAACAAAGTTGGAAATTTACGAGGAGGCTTTGAAGTCATAACGAAGGCATTTTTTTTTCCTATGAGAAACAAAAATTTGTATGTAATCGAGTACCTTCCTAACGTACTCTTTTTTGACGTATTCCCACGACAGCTTTCCTTTAGGAGAGAAGACAGAGGCGTTCCAAAGAGCTCCTCGGGCGACCATCACTGATGAAGCACCTGGCAAATCGATGTATTTTTTTCGGTTCGAAATTTTGATGATAGAAAAATAAGGGATTGCATGCATGGCTGGTAATAATGCATGCGACGTAGTAATTTCCCATCAAGGGGTACGAGTTGAACAAGAAAAAGCATATTAGAAATCATTTTATAGACGATACTCGAGTATCTATAAACGTTTCAAGAAATGGGGGCTTAAACATGTACAACAGATGAGATAGGTGGCATTGGTACTTTTAATTTTAATTTTTACCATTAACAGCATTTCTGATGCAAGGATGGGTTATCAAAGGAACCATCAACCAAAAAGATTACATAAATAACTGGAAAATGATTAAACCTACCTGTTGCATTTTTTATGCGCTCAAAATCTTCGTACTCAAATACATCGCCATTTGCTATAACTGGGATAGAAACTGCAGCTACTACATCAGCGATTTCATCCCACTTGGCTGGATCTCTAGGCCTATCTGGAACTTTTCTATGTTTTTAATGAGAAATAATGAATCTGAGAGTTAGCAAAGATTGGAAACATAAGACGAGTTGCAGTGAAAATAGAGGTAGTTTACGTTTTTCTGAAAATTTGCATGCCAAGGTACTAAAAGGGATTGCACAACCTCTTTCGTAGTACAAACAATCGATGAAATGAACATAGAATATACCTTCCATGGACAGCTAAAGCAGAAACACCAGTTTTCTCTATTCTCCGTGCAAGTTCCACGGTGTCCGAGGGCGATTTCAATAGACGGATCTTACATGTTACAGGCGTATCGAGGTTTCTTCTCAAAGTTGTCAGAATCTATATTGCGAGAAAGAAAATTTGAAAGATATGTTTCTCGACATAGAAATACTATGTCTATTATATACGCATGGGTGTGTAGAAATACATATTTATGTAGATACAAAAACACTTACATCATGAATTAGATCTGGTTTACTCAACAATGCAGCTCCCATTCCACCACTAATAGAGAAAGACTTTGGGCAACCCATATTTATATCGATTGCAGCAACATCCATGCACCTAAAGAGGTTCATTTCTCAAAAAACAAATATCACATAATTAGCCTAAAGGAGTTCTACATTCTGGGCTGAATCTTGAATCTCAGGAATTTCTACCTACGGAAGAGATAAAGAGTAACCCAAAGCAACAAATGTACAAATTAACATAATGAACGCCCATATCGTTGCAATAAAACCATCTTCAGCCACAATGCTACTTATTCAGACTACAATTTATATATAAAAATCACATACTTACACAGTCTGTGCAGCACGAAGTGCCCTAGCGGCATCTGAAGTTCCCATCTGAAACACCACTCTATTCCTTTCCTCGGGACAAGTCCTGAAAACAACGTTATCGCCTCCTTTCTCCACCCAATCCACAGTTCCAAGTAAATCTAAAATCGAAATAAAAAAGCTCACAATCGGTCTAAATCAAGGCAGTATCTGTCTACTTTCTACAAACTGAAAACTCGAATGCACCACTGCCCACGACGAAAATTTCGAAACACAATAACTTCTACAATCAGAAGAGCATCAGAATCAGCCATACTTCAGATACATTTTAACAAACCGAAACTCTAAGCTCACAATTCGAAATCCCACCAGAAAAAATCACAAACCATTGATCCGACGATTGCACTTGAGGATTTTGTGGTCGATAATCTCCTCTCCGTAAGTGATGTCTGCGCCATACTCAGAAGCTAACAGTCGAAAAGGCAAAGTCCCCTAAAACCCAGCCAACGGATAAGAAGTTAGCTTAAACCGACGTCACTTAGCTGAAAATCACCATCTCATTGAAACAATTAAGAGTAAAAGAAGGAACGGTAATAAGAAAGCACTTACAACTCGAACCATAGGAGCAAGAACATGCTTGTTGCTGTAATCCATCTCCCAAAACCACAGTTGAAAAGTGGAACGTTGCGGAGAATGGAGCTCAGATGATGAGTCGATGATCAAGATTATATATATGGGCTATTTGATATAAAAAGGCCACAATTATATATCACTCGGGCCTACTTATTGCCCATTTTTATATTTGAGCCCGTAAATTATGGGCCTAAACATTTAAGAATATTCGTTTAAAAAGAAAAAAACACGTGGCACCTCCAATCTCTGTTTTGCAGCGAAAGTTCATCATCGATAGCAGAGGGGGCACGAAGATGGCGATCTGTGTTGCAGCTGCTACGCTGCCGAGAGTGTTTCCGTTTTTGTTGAACTCGTTTAGCACGAAGAACAGCAAAGCAACGACTCGTCGGCGTCTTCATTGCTCCAGGTGAAGTTGCTCGAGCTCACTTATTTTACTCTCTCTGTATGAAGAAGATTTGAGTCTCACTTTATGAACTGAGTGGTAGAATTCCGTTTACTATACGAGTTGTTGAGTGCTTGAGGTTACTCTGTGAATCACCAGTCTATTTTGGGATCGAAGACTTTTAGTAGTCTCAGTTGTAAATTGTTGGATCAAGTAATGTGACGGTTGGTTTTTTATATGGAGTGCGGATGCTGAACTAATTGGAATTGAGGTTTTGATCTTCGAGTGGCCTTGTGTGTGGCATTGATTGGTTTAAGATTTACTGGCATTCTTACTTGATGTGTTGAAGTGTATGAGACACTTATGGCTGTGTGGTCGCTGTGTATATTGTTCGCACTAGTGTAATTGAGTAGATATTCAGTTGGTAAACGTATGTTTTGTACTCGTATATGTGGTTGAAATTCATCATTTCAGGGATGGGAAGAGCGAAAAATTATCTGGAATGCATGTACAAGCGGAGTAGGTTCTTTCTTTAGACTCTGTATAATTGATCCTAGGAAATCGTAGCCGTTAACTGTTATGCAATCTTGTGACTGCTAATACATGCATGGAATTTTAGGTTTGGAGTCGTTGACAATGTGGAAGTGGAGGAGCATCAGGTAATAAATAGTCTCGAAGTACTGATGCATTACATCATTTTTTTTTTCAGCCGTGACCATTCTTTTAATCCTGACTGCAGAGTCATTTAAATACTCTTGAAGATGAGACAGACGAAAAACAGAGCGACCTTTGGCAACTGTTCAAGGAAGCTAAACAAAGTTAGTCTGGTTTGCAGTATGTTCACACTTTGCAAATTATTTTCTGCAAGTTGATTAAGTCTTATCCGGTGTGCATTTTCTGATTGAAATCAGATATCATGTATTTAAACAAACAGCGCCTGCTGGCCATGGCGGAGGTTGACAAGCTGAAGAAGGAAAGGGACTCATTGCTTGGTAGAGTAAATCAATTGAATGCGAAAAAATCAGAGTTCTACAGAAGAGGTTCCTGCGCTTGTTGTTTTTCTTAATCCACGAGTTGTTATTGATTTGAATCTTCACTGCCTTGGTGAAGTAAACAGATAAGCTTCAGGCCAGCTCTGCAATGCTTCTTCGAATAGATTCCATGGTTCTCAGCGGTCTCATAGGCATTTCGGAGGCAGCTGATTTAAGGAGGATCATTATTGATTCCCTGAGTAGTGTGGCTGATGATTTGTTCGCAATCAGCAACAAGAACGCTGATGAGTTTCTGGCTGAGCTTCGTAACTTTTCAAAGCACAGGAACCTGTATGGCTTTCTTTTTTGCTTGGAATCAATCAAAGTATCAAACTAGTACTCTCGTATTGTAAGAAGAATTTATATGGATAGGATTCTTGTTGAATTATCCCTTGTTGCATGTCCTGTTTATGAATGTGTATGCTTCTTGAGTAAGCATCCATGTCAATTTTACCTTTTCACTATTCAATTGAACATTCTCCCCGTTTTCCTGTTATTCATGTTTCAGGAAAGGGTACCACATAATCCATATCTGTACAGAAATGTCACCCCTGGTGTCTGTTGGATGTTTGGCATCATATATTACTGGCTTATCTTGTGCACTTCAGAGACGAGGAAATCTGGTTGAGGTTATATTGCCAAAGTAATTAAGGATTTGTGTTTACATTTTGTATTACTTCTCTCACTCTTTTTAGTTAAATCGAAAGATTCTTCCCTGTTCGGTAGATGTTATCCCATCGTAGTTGTTTGCTATGGCATGTGGGAGTTGAACACCACTGTTTTGAATTTTGAGTGTCATCTCTGGCCTTGCTGCTACAAAACTTGTTGTACATCTTTAAATTAAAGGCTAATGTCACATCAGTATCTTCATTTCACTCCCAAACTGCTCTGCACTTCGGTTTTCAAGTATCTTTCATATGTCGCATACCTGAATCTCGGGTAGCAAAACTATTACATTCATTTATTCTATATGTCTAGTATTATTTGTAATTATAGCATTCATTCATATGTCGCATACCTCATAATTTTGAATATTTTTTGGTGTGGATAATTTGTTATATTATCTTGTGATATAGGTATTCGTGCTTGAATCTCGATGAAGTGCAAGGATTACAAGAAGTTGAAGCAGAATTCTATTCCTACTTTAATGGTCAACTGCATATGAACAGAATATGGACTGGGTTAGTTTGGTTAACTGAAATAATAGCTAAAGGAAGTCAGATTGTGGAAAATTGCACAGCTTTTTGAAATTGTCATTATATAGTTTTATGCTTTTCTAAGATTCAATTTGTTTCAGGGTGTTATATGGTATTGCAGTTACCTTCATAGAGCCTGTATATTACTCGTCATTTTTCAGACAAGAAAGAGTATACGGTTTTCCAAATGACTTTGAGAGGTTCGTAAATACATATATTTCATTTTTTTCAGTCTATAGTTTTGGTACCTTTTCAGTATTTCACGGTACAGTTCTTAACCGTATACTTACTATTTTTACGATATCATTTGCTATAATTTCTCTAACATCACACATATAGTTTGCTAGATGTCTGTTTTAATGCAACTTCATCAGATTACCATTGAGCTGACAGGAGTTATATATTGGTTGAGTGCATTCATGCCACATGGGTAGCTTATTATTTTCTATTATCATTTTTCTATGCCGTCAGATTCAGTTATTTCTCTCGTGCGTCACTGGATTATATAGTTAAGTCCGGTAAACGTCCAGATGTGATTCATATTCATAACTGGCAAACATCTATTGTTGGGCCTCTTTTCTGGGATGTTTTCGTCAATCAGGTGCGGTTTGGGATGTTTTCGTCAATCAATAGGTTAAATCTAAGCTTATGCCATTAATCATTATGATCTCTGGATCTGATTCCTTCTGTTATTATATAGATTACAGTGCCTGGACACCATATGATTGGAAAAGCTATTTTTAGTCTATCTTTTATAATTCTCACATGGATAGGCTAAATTTAATCAACATATATTGCTCAAAACAAATTTCAGGGTTTTGAATGTACAAGGATACTGTTGACCTGCCATGGATTTGATGCCCAGGTAAAGATATAGGACTTCATTTTACTTGTCAATTTTATTTTGAACTTGATAAAAGAACTATTAATAACTTCCTAAGGGATCTTTGTCGTCCAGGGCCTTGAACAACCTGAAAAGCTTGAATTATGCGGGCTTGATCCTCTTAGATTGAATCGCCCTGATCGCCTACAAGATAACAATAAAAATCATCTCGTCAACATATTAAAGGTAATAATAGTTCTATACCAACTTGTTTGACTAATTTGCTTTTTGTACCATATTGACCTTACCTACTATAACATATCGTTATAGTCTTTTATTTGTTTGAGTCTCCTAGCCTATCACCTTATCTTTAACTGGGAAAGTGATCTTCCTGGTGGAAAACTTTGTTAAGTAACGAGATGGATATGCACTTGAATCTGATGGTGCTGATACCTGGGCATATTCAATCAGAGGTGTAATAAAAGAACACTTAAATCGTTCAGTTCATTGTCTTGATATTCAATTAAACCTCTGTACATCTGTGTTCATATTTTATCCGATAGAATTGTCGTTCACTTGCATGCTCCATTTATTTGGATCCCCTTGCTTTATCGGGCCCTTTTTAGTTGCATCAGTTGAATCCTGTTTTATATTTTTCGACGGCAGGGTGGAATCGTCTACTCTAATAAAGTGATTATAATATCATCTATACAACCAAGAGGCCTGTTCATTAGTGCCCTGGGTCACGGATTGGAACCCAGCTTGACCATTCATAAGTGCGTAGTGTTTTTAATTCCTGCAAATCGAGTTACTTGGTCATGGACAATATCTCTCAGCTTTAGGCTCTGTAAACCCTAATCTATGATGATTATGGAGTCATATTTTTCGGTTTTTTTGTAGGGATAAGTTGATGGTTGCTCCTTATGGCTATGATAGATCAACTTGGGATCCTTCATGTGACAAACATATACCAAGGAACTATACCGTTGGCGACATGGAAGGAAAGTCTGTATGCAAAGTCTCATTACAGAGGCGTCTAGGCTTTCCCGACGGAGAGTCGTCTGTTCTTGTGAGTGTTCATCTCATCCAGCAAAGTGCCAATTTTCAATCGAAACTATATATACGCTCTTTCTATTTATTGTCCTTTTGTTTGCTTTTGGTTGCATTGATGGTGCTTATCTTAAGAATGAGTTTTCAGGTGGGATGCATCTATTCAAAAATAGTAGACGTCATCACAGAAAATGTAAAGGCACTTGTTTGGATGGCATCTAAAAAAGGAGTCCAGGTATTTGTTTGCTTCAAAAATTCATCAGACATCAAACTGTCATCTGCCTCGTGCATTCGCCATTTACTCAAATATCGACGATTCTCCAAATTATTCTCCCTCCTTGCAGTTTGTTTTCATGGGCCCGAGTTCAAAGACGGTCGCAGGATTTTTGCAAGAAGAATTGAATGTAAGTGTATTCTTGGATTTAGCCCGACGTCAAACTCAGACAAAAGTTTCATATTTCCTCTAGTTTCTCTCTCTTGAGATCATAACCCACATTCCTTAGGCTTCAAATTTGAGATTCATCGATGAATATGATAAAGATGCAGCACACCGTATCTTAGCTGGATGCGATATTATGCTGTGTCCATCGTTCGACGATCCCCATTTTCAAGTGCCTGTAAGTTTGTTCCTTGTCTTCATTACTGGCAAAATTGAGGAAAACAAACAAAGGTGTTTATTTATACATCTCCCTGATATTACTACAGCTCAAGGCCTTACGATATGGAACGGCTCCAATACCTCTACATTTTGCAGGCAGCAAATTTGGGTAAAAGCTGATTTTTTTGCTATTATATATAAACTATATATAGACATATATTCTTTTTAACAGGTACTTTGGGGAGGATAACTTTGGGAGCACAAGCTTCGCAAAGTATATCAACTACAGTTTCTCTAATTTATCTCTAAGCCAAGCCATTGATGAAATTGTTAGTAATTTACTCCTAACCTTTTGTTTTGTAAATTATTATTACAAATTCTAAGGTTGTTTTGAAGTTTTGTGTTTGTGTGGGGGGGCAGAAGGATAATGCTTCTCAATGGCATATAAGAATAAGAGACGCCATGCAAAAGGATTTCTCTTGGGATTCAGAGTGCGCCGATGTGCATATATCTGCGTATGAAGATATTAAAACATTATAAAAAGGTTATGTTGCTGCTGCTGCTGTGTATGTGTATCATCGTTTTATACTTACTATTTATATGTTGGATTCTATTTACATAATTTAATATGTTGTTGGAATAATTTTTTTTTCTAACTATCATCCATTTATTTACGTTTGTTTTCGAATTAAGGATAAACACCGGTCAAGCGGTGGGTGATCATAGGGCTGAGGAAATATACCGAAATACCGATATACCATCCTTGTCGTATCGAAACGTACCGAAAATATCGAAAATTTTGGCATAGCGAAGTTTTTGATAAGTTACGATACCGTACCGAAAATTTTCGGTACGGTAATGGTATGAAAATTTTAAAAAGTAGGTATACCGATTATAACGAAATACCAAAATTTTTAATATTATATATATATATATACACACCTACATATATTATATTATTTCAGATGAATATAAAACGAATAAAAATATTGTAAGGATCTTCATAAATTTATTTAGCCCATAAATTATTAATCATACCCAACTTTTTGTTAATCTTCACTAATTTTATTAAATAGCCGTTTCGTTTTAATTAATCTGTATATAAAGTTGTATTTTGTGGTTATGTAAAGTTCTGTCTTACTAAGGAGATGACTAAAATATGTAAATTATTTAAGGTTATTTTATGAATTAAAAATCTTTTTATTTTGGAAAATATGGCATTAATAATCCATATGCGGCCTAGGAGTTTGAATTGACTAAAAATTCGAAAACAACGAATTAACGAGTTACGAGACACGCATGGTGAAAAACCCTCTGTGCGAATGGTATAGAAGATATGATACCGTACGAAATTTAAGGTATACCGAAATTTTGGTATATTGGTACGATTTTTTTCGATACCGAAATTTCGGTACGGTTGGTATCACAGTTTTGGTACGGTATACCGTACCGAACCACCCCTAGGTGATCACCTTTATTTTCCCCACTCATAAATTACGCGAGAAACATGAAAAACTTAATTTTAGAAAATTCTTAGAAGGTCACTAAAATGCCTACTTTTAGATTTTTTTATAAATTTACGATTAACTTTCTAATTTTATTATGGGAGAAAGGCTTACGGTAATTGCTCTCAAATTGATTGGTGTGACCGTCATAAAATTAACCATTTTGATTTTAAACTTATCTCATTACATCCACTAAAATCATTTTATATTCTTAAAAACAATATAAAATTAAATTTAACATTATAGTCACACACATCGGATCGGGAGTGCTAAAGATACTAGTAGTTTATTAGTTAACATGCAAATAGTGTTAAATGATTTGTCAACGAAATCAAAATATTCAATATTTTCACTAAAATTATACAAACTTTAGTTGCATCGAAACATATTGCAAGGACCTGAATTGAAAGTTGAAACCTTTTGGAACGTATATGAGCATGAAGTGCCGTATTAAAAATATGTGGATCAAATGTCGCGGTAGTGAATAGTTTGAGGACCAAATCTAAATTTAACCCAAAATATTTGCAGCTCAGCTTAAAAACTCACTCCTAGCTTGAAACTAGTAAAACCCCCCAAAATCACCCTCGCCGGGCAAAATCAGTGAGACACGCGCCGCCGACAGGGATGGGATCGCCGACCACAGAACGCACCAAAGACGACCCACCGCAATTCAAGCCGTATAAGCTCAAACACACCATCTCCGCCCACACGCGCGCGATCTCCGCCGTCAATTTCTCCCCGACGGCAACCTCCTCGCGTCTTCCTCCGCCGACAAGTCCGCCGTCATATACTCCGTCTCCTCCCCGACCGGCGCCCACCAGAAGCTCATCGGCCACGACCTCGGCCTCTCCGACCTCGCCTTCTCATCCGACTCTCGCTTCCTCGCCACCGCCTCAGACGACCACACTCTCCGCCTATGGGACGTCGCCACCGCCTCACACCTGAAGACCTTCGCCGGGCACACCAACTACGTCTTCTGCCTGGCGTTCAACCCCCACTCCAACATGATTGCGTCGGGCTCGTTCGACGAGACGGTTAGGGTTTGGGACGTGAATTCCGGCAGGTGCCTGAAGGTCCTTCCGGCGCACTCCGACCCAGTCACGGCGGTGGATTTCAATTTGGACGGATCTCTGATCGTTTCGAGCAGCTACGATGGGCTATGTAGGATTTGGGACGCCTCCACTGG
Source organism: Craterostigma plantagineum (assembly GCA_027422505.1). Lineage (NCBI taxonomy): Eukaryota > Viridiplantae > Streptophyta > Magnoliopsida > Lamiales > Linderniaceae > Craterostigma > Craterostigma plantagineum. The sequence goes on along the minus strand of JAPQWV010000003.1, from coordinate 22,691,742 downwards.
GCATTGTCTGAAGACGCTCATCGACGATGAACATCCGCCGGTCAGTTTTGTCAAATTCTCTCCAAATGGGAAGTTTATACTCGTCGGAACACTCGATAATAACCTGGTTAGTAGTGCTCACAATCTCCTCCTATGATTTTCTTTTATGAGCTGCAACTCATTGTCAATTCTATTCTATCAAGTGGTGTTTGTCTGCAACATTTTATGAGCTAGGCTGGTTTTGATTCATATATTGTGCTTGCATTTGCTATAGGATGGGGCTGGGATTGTTTATAGTTGATGGATCTTTATGAATTCACACTGTCAGTCGATAGTTTTCAGTAGGACGTAAAATCCAATACTCTGCTTTTGAGATATTGCTCACACAAATATCGATTGTATTGTGCTTCTTCTTTCTGCAAAAGATTTTAACCGTTTTTTCGGGTCCTAAGTATGGATTTGGATGGAGTTAGTTTCCATGTTAAGCTTAACTTAACCTGAGGCAATCGTAGTCGTTCGTTCTATATCTCGTGAGTTGATGAATGCTTGCACAGTTCTGTGTTCGATGCTTTTTCGGTATCTTGTAATTGGTAGTTTATTTTGAAAGGAAAGCAAAGGATTATTTGACGACTTCTTTCGAATGCTACCTTAGAATGGTATTTTTCCCCGTTAAGCTGTTGGCACGTGGAAAAAAGTTCAAACTTTCGACGATGTGCCAACAAACCAACTACGTAGGCAAGAAAACGCCCGCCCCTTAAACTGGGAAAACTCTGTTCATACACATTGAAGTCAATTCCCATTCTGTTTCTTATTTCAAATCATTTTCGTTAGTGCTTTCGATTCAATGAAGATCATGGTCCTTTTTCTCTTTGTTTTTTTGCAGAGGCTTTGGAATTTATCCACTGGGAAATTTCTGAAGACGTATGCAGGGCACACCAACTCAAAGTACTGCATTTCCTCAGCGTTTTCAACCACAAACGGTAAGTACGTCGTCAGTGGATCTGAAGACAACTGCGTCTATTTATGGGAACTACAATCCCGAAAAATCGTGCAGAAGCTCGAAGGGCACAGCGACATAGTGATATGCGTTTCTTGCCACCCGAAAAGGAACATGATAGCTTCTTGCGCCCTCGATAACGACAAGACCGTCAAGATTTGGACACAAGACGAGGATTGAGTTAATGTACTTTGGGTTTAAGAGTTCTTTTTTTCCTTTTCTTTTTCTCTTGGTATTGTTATCCCTTGCAATTTTCTTGAGGTGGATTGAAGATTGTTGGGATATGTTAGTTGTCTTTTGAGTACAATTGGAATTAATCTAACTGTTGTTGTCTATTGGATGGTAATAGATTTTTTTCAAGTACATTTGGAAAATTAAAATAGGGTAAATTATATGTTGTACCCCCACGTAGTTAGTTATACTGAAATGCATGTTGCTACTTTATTTTAACTAGGTTTGCCCCCGTGCGATGCACGGGGTAATTTTCTGTCATGAAAATTGAATAATTATTCAGTTAAGATGGATTATCTCAAATTATATACATCAATCATTCCATTCCTAATTAAAAGCGGGAAAGTAACTCCTTAATTTAAACACGGTGAAACGGATTTTCATAAAATACAATCGTATTCATAATAAACGACGACAGGGTATGTTGGTCGATGGTGTTGAACACCGTGTTATACTATGTTGGTGAACCCGTTATCTTCTACGTCGTTTTCTTTGATGTTCATAATGCTCATAAGAGAAAGGTAAAATCTCTTTTCCTAAATCATGCATATCAATTTCAAAAACTTTAGTCTCATATAATGTTGATTCTCGAATTGGCTCCATGATACTACGTTGCAACATTATATTTCAGATAATATCTTCCCGAGCAAAGGTGTGCCATTAGCCTCAATATTTTATGTTATAATTCATGAGATAAGACACCAGCGCCATCATAGGATGCAGATCAAATTCAAAGTCCGATAACAAAATTCTATGGAATTGCAGAAGTTTGTTTCGATCTTGTCGTGAAACTTCGTAAGACTGATTTAGTGTAAGACTGTAAACAACTGTAAGACTGCTTATTTGCGCGACTGCACTTGTAGAAGGCTGCAACAATTTGCATGACTGCAAACTTCGTAAGAGTGCTTCAGTATAAAACTACGAACTATAAGACTGCTTAATTGTGCTTCGTAATTTTGGAAGACTACAGTAATTTGTAAGAGTGTATGACTGCGAACTTCGTAAGATTGTTGTAACTTGTAAGATGTACGACTGCGAACTTCGTATGACTGCGGTGATTTGTAAGAGTGTACGACTGCAAACTTTGGAAGACTACTTCGGTGTACATAAGCAACTGTCAACAATATTCGGTTCATTTGCTGTAGAATTCAAATCTTAAATTACGACTGCAAACTTCGGAAGACTACTTCGGTGTACATAGGCGCTAAGAAGAGAAGAGTGTACGACTGCAAGCTCTTTCTTACTTAGGTTTGATATTTCGAATTCAAATCTTAAATTTCGAATCGAATTACGAATCGAGCAAAAATATTCGGTTCATTTGCAACCGCAGTCTAGCACAAACGAAGTTATCGACATACAATTTTTTTCCCCAATTCAAAGAAAATCTTGAACAAACTTTGTTTATATAACTTTCATTGCCTGCAATATTTTTCCTTACAAAATCCAAACTACATAAATTAAAAAGTATTTTTCCTTAATATCTTTTTTATTTATTCTCATTGTGTTAATGAGGTCTACTCTTTTTACTTGGTATTCCTTCCCCATCCATCGAATATAATGTACCTTGTTTATTGCATCAAAATACAATTTTCTTTCTCATATAATATAAAATTTGTTACAAAATTGTTGTAAGTATAACATGAAAAATGTCTACATAAATATTAGAGTTAGAAGAAGTAATTTTGCTTATTGTACTTCTATAAGCTCGATTCTTACACACATCCTTTTGCCCATGTAATTCATATCTGGATGAAGTTCCTAAAGTCACAGAAGTCGTTTTCTTATATTCCTGAGTGCAGTCTTACACTTCGGAAGTATTCACACTTTACGAAATTCACTGCAGTCTTTCGCCGGCATCAATGAACATTTGCCTCTACGGGTGGCAGCAGCCATACAGCTTCACTGTCGTCGTGCCTTGAATAAGGGTATCCTCATAGTCCCAAACATACGTTGTTTTCACGGCTCGTTATATTATGTGACATGGTATTATGTTATGTTATATTATGTTATATTACTCGTAATATATTGTTTTATAGTATAACGTTTTATATTTTATTATATTATATCACGTTATATTATATTATCTTGTACTATATTTTATTATATTATACTCCCTCCGTCCCATGATTTTTATCACATTTCTTGGTCGGCACGGATATTAAGGTTCTATTATTATAATAATATAGTACAATGAAAAGGTAAAAAATGTATATTTTGACACGTCTTTTAAGAATATTTAATATTATTATATTAATATGCAAACGTACACAATTAACGCAAGGGAGGAAAATTGTGGATGTCATTCAACGTGTGGTTGTAATACAAGTTCACCAAGTTGTATTTTTTCCACACTGTCGGCCATTCATACATTATGCTTCTAGATTCATACACTAAGATATCCTTTTACCTAGTCAATGGATAGTATATTACATATCATAGAATTGCATTTAGACAGAAATACAGTCATACAGCTTTGTATCAATTTTAATTGTATTGTAAAGTGATGTAACATCCGCGTCAATATTATTTGCTTAAATTTAGTTGTCCGCAAAATTCCGTAGAAATGGGTAAAACTGGCATTCACAAACATAAAGACATAGTCATTATTGTGAAAATACAGATTCAGTCGAAATTAAGGAAATTATATTACATTATAGTATTTCATATCATGTTAAAATTAAATATTTGCAGTCATAAGTGATACATAGGGAAATGTCATACACCACGTAATTCATACGCGAATGAAGCTCGTAAAGTCACGGGAGTCGTATTCTTATATTTCTGAGTTCTGACACTTGTGGAAGTCTTCATACGTTACGAAATTCACTCCAGTCTTACACACTTCCGTAAAGTCGCTGCTTTACCTTCTTAATAGCCCGAATTTACCTGTAGTCATACACCTCTCAATCTTAAATGTTGAGTCCCGCAATTTGTAGTTGAGTCCCGCAATTTGTAGTTGTAGTGCACTCATTAAGTTCGAACCTAGGCGCATTCTTACATTCATGCATGCAGTCATAATTGATACACAGGGAACTGTCATACACCATGTAATTCATATCTGGATGAAGCTCCTAAAGTCACAGAAGTCGTTTTCTTATATTCCTGAGTGCAGTCTTACACTTCGGAAATATTCACACTTTACGAAATTCACTGCAGTCTTTCATCGACATCATTGAACATTTGCCTCTACGGGTGGCAGCAGCCATACAGCTTCACTGTCGTCGTGCCTTGAATAAGGGTATCCTCCTAGTCCCAAACATACGTTGTTTTCACGGCTCGTTATATTATGTGACATGGTACTATGTTATGTTATATTATGTTATATTACTCGTAATATATTGTTTTATAGTATGATGTTTTTATATTTTATTATATTATATCACTTTATATATATTATCTTGTACTATATTTTATTATGTTATACTATATTTTATCGTGTTACAATACTATTTTAAACTATATTATAGCGTATTAAATTATATTATATAATATTATTATATATATGTTATATACAATACTTTGTACTATATTACATTATACTACAATATCTTATATTATATTACTTTATATGTTGTAATATATTATGTTATTCTTTTATTATGTTATATTATATTGTATTATTATATGTAGTATTTTATTTTACCTTATATAAATACTATTTTAAACAATATTGTATCATATTAACTTATTTTATATTATACTATTATATATATATGTATACAATACTTTATACTATACTATATTATACTAAAATATACTAAATTATATTATTATATATGTCGTATTATATTATGTTCTTATATTATTATGTTATATTATATTGTATAATTATATGTAGTATTTTATTTTACCTTATATAATATTATGTTATCTTATTTTATATAATATAACATAATACAAATATTAAATTATATTACTTTATAGTAGATCATATCATATTAAAATTATATTATTTGCAGTCCTAAGTGATACATAGGGAACTGTCATACACCACGTAATTCATACGCGAATGAAGCTCGTAAAGTCACGGGAGTCGTATTCTTATATTTCTCAGTTCTGACACTTGTGGAAGTCTTCATACATTACGAAATTCACTGCAGTCTTACACTTCCGTAAAGCCGCTGCTTTACCTTCTTAATTGCCCGAATTTACCTGTAGTCATACACCCCGCAATCTTAAATGTTGAGTCCCGCAATTTGTTGTTGTAGCGCACTCATTAAGCTCGAACCTAGGCGCATTCTTACATTCATGTATGCAGTCATAATTGATACACAGGGAACTGTCATACACCATGTAATTCATATCTGGATGAAGCTCCTAAAGTCACAGAAGTCGTTTTCTTATATTCCTGAGTGCAGTCTTACACTTCGAAAGTATTCACACTCTACGAAATTCACTGCAGTCTTTCGCCGGCATCATTGAACATTTCCTCTACGGGTGGCAGCAGCCATACAGCTTCACTGTCGTCGTGCCTTGAATAAGGGTATCCTCCTAGTCCCAAACATACGTTGTTTTCACGGTTCGTTAGATTATGTGACATGGTATTATGTTATGTTATATTATGTTATATTACTCGTAATATATTTTTTTATAGTATAATGTTTTTATATAATATTATATTATATCACGTTATATTATATTATCTTGTACTATATTTTATTATATTATACTATATTTTATGTCACAGTTCCCTATGTATCACTTATGATCTCCCCACGACGATAGGGTATGTTGGTCGATGGTGTTGAACACCGTGTTATACTATCTTGGTGAACCCGTTATCTTCTACGTCGTTTTCTTTGATGTTCATAATGCTCATAAGAGAAAGGTAAAATCTCTTTTACTAAATCATGCATATCAATTTCAAAAACTTTAGTCTCATATAACGTCAATGTAGATTCTCGAATTGGCTCCATGATACTATGTTGCAACATTATATTTCAGATAATATCTTCCCGAGCAAAGGTGTGTCATTCTTAGCCTCAATATTTTATGTTATAATTCATGAGATAAGACACCAGCGCCATCATAGGATGCAGATCAAATTCAAAATCCGATACCAAAATTCTATGGAATTGCAGAAGTTTGTTTCGATCTTGTCGTGAAACTTCGTAAGACTGATTTAGTGTAAGACTGTAAACAACTGTAAGACTGCTTATTTGCGCGACTGCACTTGTAGAAGTCTGCAACAATTTGCATGACTGCAAACTTCGTAAGAGTGCTTCAGTATAAGACTACGAACTATAAGACTGCTTAATTGTGCTTCGGTAATTTTGGAAGACTGCAGTAATTTGTAAGAGTGTATGACTGCGAACTTCGTAAGATTGTTGTAACTTGTAAGAGTATACGACTGCGAACTTCGTATGACTGCAGTGATTTGTAAGAGTATACGACTGCAAACTTCGGAAGACTACTTTGGTGTACATAAGCAACTGTCAACAATATTCGGTTCATTTGCTGTAGAATTCAAATCTTAAATTACGACTGCAAACTTCGGAAGACTACTTCGGTGTACATAGGCGCTAAGAAGAAGAAGAGTGTACGACTGCAAGCTCTTTCTTACTTAGATTTGATATTTCGAATTCAAATCTTAAATTTCGAATCGAATTACGAATCGAGCAAAAATATTCGGTTCATTTGCAACTGTAGTCTAGCACAAACGAAGTTATCGACATACAATTTTTTTCCCCAATTCAAAGAAAATCTTGAACAAACTTTGTTTATATAACTTTCATTTGCCTGCAATATTTTTCCTTACAAAACCCCAACTACATAAATTAAAAAGTATTTTTCCTTAATATATTTTTTTATTTATTCTCATTGTGTTAATGAGGTCTACTCTTTTTACTTGGTATTCCTTCCCCATCCATCGAATATAATGTACCTTGTTTATTGCATCAAAATACAATTTTCTTTCTCATATAATATAAAATTTGTTACAAAGTTGTTGTAAGTATAACATGAAAAATGTCTACATAAATATTAGAGTTAGAAGAAGTAATTTTGCTTATTGTACTTCTATAATAACTTTAGAAAAAAACAAATAGTCAAATTACAACTATACGATTTAAAACAAAAAAAATAATAAACAAACTACAACTATACAACAACGTATTGCAAACTATCTAACCAGTCTTTTTATATGTAACCAATGTCATAAATAATATATACACATAATTAAATTATTAACTCATAATAAAGCCTTGGATAAAAAGTGGCGCGTACACGTACACGATGAAAAAACTTCTATCATATTTACAAATGGTCATCACGAAGAAATATTGAAAAAACCTATAAATGTACCAAAAAATTGGGAAAAAAAAATCGCATCCCATGTGACGAAGAAATATCAACCATTGCGTTTTTCTTGCATCATATCATATTATCATCTGATGCGATTCAAATGAGCAAATGGCTCCTCCGAGCTCGCTTTAGGCGCTGACTTGGCGACTTCGGGCGTACCAAACACATTCCAAAACCTAAGCGTCCAGCAGCCGAAGCAACCGTGCACCCATCTGGGCTATGAAGAAAGAACAACAAACACAAAGTTATCATCGATCAAATTCAATCAAATTTCCTCAGATTTAATATCATAAACGAATCGTACAACTATAGCCCACAAGACAAAATGATATGAATTCGCCATATTTTCCAACCTGAGCCATAAAGAGAACCCTAGAGGTATGACCCGTGAGGTCGGCCATCTTCACCATGGAAGGATACTTCCAAAGCGTGAGCTGATTCTGAGCGAACCCATGAGAGCTCAGAAGCTCCCTTTCGTTCTTATTCCACATGAGTGCGCAAACCTGGTTATGTCCTCAAATTCTCCCTTTCGTTCTTATTCAGAAACTGGTTATGTCCTCAAATTCTCAAATGAGAAATCAAATCTAAAACTGGTTTCATAGAATTGAAAGTAAAACTTCAATTTCAGCCATATACCAAACATGCGGTAAGCCTTGGTTATCAAAAGAACAATCAGATTACAAGTACGGAGCACGTTCGACGATCAGATAATCTTGCCTGATATCCTTCACCACTCAAATCTCATCGTCGATGTATACCGATTCAAACCTATATATCAAATCACATTCTTAATTTAAGCAGTTATATAAAAGGAGGAGCAATTTAGTATGTAATGTAAGAAGGGAAAAGAGAGCAAAGTTTAACTCACCATCCCTGTCCAAATGGAGCCAGAGGAAGCTCCCAGTTCTTACCCCTCAAAACAGCACTCGTAAATCTGAAAGAAAAAAAAGCCGCTCGTATTAGCAGTTTTCAACCAAACGTTCCAAGCTATTAGCTTGTCTCCGGCGATGGGTTCAGCTGCGACAACGCTAGAAACGATGGGATCGAGTGTTGGGGACCAAACGTTCCAAGCTATTAGATTGTCTCCGGCGATGGGTTCAGCTGCGACAGCGCTAGAAACGGTGGGATCGAGTGTTGGGGACCAAACGCCATCGCGTTAGGCGTTTTCGGCCTGTCGCCGGAATCTTTCGTCGGGTTGACGTCCGGCGCGAACTCCCTGTGCGGCGTTTTGCAAGTCTCCGGCGAAGTCAGGTGTTGGGGCGGGCAATGAGGATTCGCTCGATGGCCACTTGATCTTTAAGCTCATCAAACTAATCCAAGAACAACAAAAGGGAAAGAGAAAGGTTCAAGCAAGTCTAAAGAATTCTTCCACGGTACCATCGAACGATAAAACCAATATCGTTTAGCAATCAAGTGGGTTTCTTATGGGATAGAGATACCAGTTCAGGTACATATTCAGCGGCTTCTTTCACTTTTAAGCTCATAATTTTGAACTTCAATCGACTTTTCTGATTCAGCGGCTTTTCATAATTCTCTGGATGTTCTACAAACTTGAACACTGGCGGAGAGCAATTTTAGCACATAAACCTCTATTGTATATAATCTTAATCTCTGACACGTTAAGAATATTGTACGATTTTACCAGTTGCAATGATGCTTTCACCAGGAGCAAGAACAGACCCGAGAGGACGCATGAAGCAACTTTTAGGCGACGTCGTTTGGAACCAGACAACACAATCGTGAACAGAGGAATCATAAGAAGGCAGGGATAAATCAGACTTAGACAAATTAGGAATCAATCGCAGATTTTAACGAAAGAAATCCTCAAAAAGAGAAGCCAAATACCTTAAATGCTACATGGGACTTGCTTGTGTTTTTAATTTTGATAGCGCTTCGAACTTGTTTTCCAGGCTCATCTGCAATAAGCTATGATTGTTCACATATGCAGATCGAAAATACACTACTCGAACTCGATTGATGAAAAGCTCGTCAGCTTGAACTTGCGGTGCAAAGCAAACATGAGCAAATGCTCTTAAATTATAGGTTCCAAGTCACCTTAGTTAAGAAAGAACAGAGTTTCCCAACTCATTTGCCAAATTGGAACACAGATCAAGCTCAATTAAGCATCCAACGAACAAAAAGTCTCAACAAATCAAACAGCCGCAACAAGCAACCAGCTAAATCAATCGAATAAAAAGCACACAGTCGAGAGATGCTCAACAAAATGCATACAAGGAAAGAAGAGCTTGTCCGCTGGATCGAGCTTCAAGCGACGCCGCGCCGGCAGTATAGATCTAGCCACCGAGCCTAGAGTGTGGTGCGCTCGTGCAGTCGATTCCTCCGCCTGCTGGAAATGACCGCTTTGCCCCCCGCGGCCGTAAGCTTTCGCCGGAATATTTCGTCGGGTCGACTTTAGCATTCATTACGTATTTGTCGAATCAGAGAAGACGATCATGGATCTCAGTGATGGGGAGATTTTAACGAATTGATGGTTCCCAAAGAGTCATCTGATATGACTCTTCAGTTGGTGGACCTTTGATATACCACGTTAGGAGATAAATGAAAAGCAAACGAAACAGCTGCAAAAGGGAATAGAATGACTGCTAGCAAAAAAAAAGGCAATTCAACAGTCCTACAATGAACTTCGACATAAAAAAATTCCACCGACATGCTTGGAGGGCTCTCATTGGTTGGAGGGGAATTTATTGCCAACATTTTCCGAGAGGGGAGGGGATACGAACTGCTAAAAAAGAATAAAACCAACCACAGTCCGCCACGTCAGCTTTGCCAGAAAATCAACAGCCAAATACATTTCATTTAGACCAAAAAAATTACAGGAATAATAAAAAATAATCAGAGTATTGCCACGTGTCATCACAATAAGGTCCCTATCCTACTTTTATATTATATAGATTATTACGTGAACCTCTCTGTGTCGTGCTAAATCCAGCACCGTATTCCGATGTTTATCTAAACTTAGCATTGTGCACCCCAATTAGGGGTGTATGGCAAATAGTGCATGATTAAATAAACTACGATGGGAATTTATGCAGATTTTAAATCATGTTGATGCATTTTGGTCAAATTACAAGGGGATTTTATGCATTTTAGCAATTAAATTATGATACATTTTCTTTTGAGATTTTAGTAACATTGAGCTTTTCCAAGTGGGTTGGGCCTAATAAATGTCTTGAGCCTTCATCCGATTTATAAATTTTTTTTACTGCCTCAGGGTATACTTTGCGGCGGGGCGGGGATCTAATCCCCGTCCCCTCAAGGCAACGGGGATGAAATCGTCCCCGTCCCCGCGGGGACCGGCTCCCCGCGGGGATTCCCCGCCCCGTCACTATTTAAAAAAAACAATTTATGTTATTTTAATATTATTTAAACTATATTTTAATATTATTTATATTATTTAAACTATATTTTAATATTATTTATATTATTTAAACTATATTTTATATATTATACAAAGTATATTTTAATATTATTTGTCTTTTAATATTAATTGAATATAATAACTATTATTTTAATTATCGGGGACGGGGCGGGGATATCCGCGGGGAAAAATCTTCCCCCGTCCCCACCCCGAGGGGGTAGAGTTGCGGGGATTCCCCGTCCTATTCGGGGCGGATCCCCGCGGGGACAAGAATCCCCACCTCATTGACAACCCTAGGTATAATATTCCACTTAACTGGCTATCAAAATTCGACGTATTTAGGTTTTTTTTGCTCTAAAAATGTGATTTATATAGTGATGCTTTTTGGAGTTAAATAGATTAGTGCTACGTAATGTCTTTCAATAATCAAGGGGTCGGAACGAAATACATGGAAATGCTGAACGTTGGATCGTCCCATAACTGAAAATACGTTTCAGATTCGATTCGGACTGAAATTAGTGGAAAGTGTAGGACTACATAGTCCATTTCGAATTGGTGCTTCTTCTCTTCTCAATGGAAGTTTCATACTTGGAAAGTAATTTAAAAACTGTTATGCTCGAAACTTTTCATTACAACCTCGAGACTACCGACTTTCGAACAAATCTATACTTTTTTCCGTGAGAATATTTGAATTTCTACTTAGTCCCTTGACCCTTCTCGCAAACGTTTCAAAGTTTGGAAAATGACTAGCAAATTAGTGCAATAATGGGACATAATAAAAAGATGCAATAATGATCTTATCAGCAGGCAATATGACAGCAATAAGACGTACTAAAGTTGGTCGTAAAGAAGCATCTATGTATAACAATTTATTTTATGAAATCTTGTAGAAAATCATATAAAGAGGTTCCTTTTAAACTAGGGTGTGAACATTCTCGTACAATATATCATCTGCCACATTCTTTTTCATACCACTTGAACGACATTCGTCTCTCCTCTTTCATATAATTAATCTAAAATACATTCCTTAATTATTTTTAGTCACAATTCACAAGCTAGATTCCATTTTCTAGAAAAGTGCATTTCTTTAACATTGCAAGGTTCTATTTCTATGTACCAAACGAATACTTGAAGTCCCCCTACGTTAATCTCCGCAAGAATATAAATTTTACTTTTCTGATACCCAATCATCAAGAGTTTTGAACAAATGAATGCAAAAATATAGAGTCCAATTTATTCATCCTCAAACCCCACCACCTCAAATAAAGTAAAAGCTTTGTCGTTTTAGATCAAAATGTTCAAATGATTTTAGAAGACAAACAAAATATCTCATCTATTCAATTTTTTCGCTCTTTCAAAGTTCATCAAATGACTCTCCATGAACCTCAGCTTCTTCTTCTTCGTCTTCTTACTCAAACTATAATCTTCATCAGTTCATTCCATTACACATCTTCCTCAGACACCGATGCTTCGATTCTCCTTCAATTCAAGAACACCCCACAAATTCAAGACCCAAGCAATTCCCTCAGTTCATGGCGCAGAAATTCAACCAATCCATGCAAATGGAATGGAATTTCCTGCAAAAATGGAAACGACGTCGTCTCCCATAAACCTCTCTGGGCTCAACATCTCCGGCGAATTTCCTGGGTTTCTCTGCAAGATAATGACACTCGAAAAGCTCGACCTTTCGTACAACAATTTAGGTGGGCTGATCGAATCTGATGATTTGTCTGAATGCTCTCAGCTGATTTCTCTCAACGTTTCGTCGAATTACTTCATGGGTTCTTTGCCCGAGCTTCAGATTCCGTTGGAAACCTGAAAATGTTGGATTTTTCTATGAACAGCTTCTCCGGCGAGATTCCGGCAGTTTCTCCGAGAACTTACCAAAGCTTGAGTTTTTGTCTATGGCTTCTAACTACTTAAACGGTTCCATCCCAGAATTTTTATCGAATCTTGCAGAGCTTAATGTCTTAGTACTCTCTCTCAACCCTTTCAATCCAAGCTTCATACCAAGAAACATAGGACGCCTCAGAAATCTCAAATCCCTCGTCTTACAATATGCGAATTTGATCGGTGAAATCCCAGAATCCATCGGAAATCTGAGCTCCATCGAGAATTTCGACGTTTCGAACAACAAGCTCGATGGAAAATTACCTTTTCAATTGGTCAAATGAAGTCGGCAAAGCAGATTTTGGTGTTTAGTAACCTTCTCTCAGGTGAGTTGCCTGACGTTTTTTCGAGCCTCACTTCTTTGGTGAACTTCGATGCTTCGATGAACAATTTCACTGGGAAAATACCTCATAGCCTCGCATCACTTCACTTGAAATCTTTGCATCTCAATGATAGTTCCTTACAGGGAACAATCCCTGAGATCTTATCTTCAAACCCTTTGATGAATGATCTAAAGCTCTTCAACAACGGTTTCACGGGGAATCTATCGCTGAATTTCGGTCTGAGTTCGAATTTGGAAGAGTTCGACGTTTCTGGGAATAGTTTGGAAGGCCCGTTGCCTCAGAATTTATGCTACGGTAAGAATCTTCTTACAGTAATTCTATTCAAGAATAGGTTTTCAGGCCCTATCCCAGATTCTTACATTGAGTGCAAAACCCTAACTAGGGTTCGTATTCAAGAAAACGAACTCTCCTGCGTAATCCCATATGGTTTCTTTGGCATATCGATGGGCTTGAACTGCTCGATCTTTCGAAGAACAACTTCGAAGGCTCGATCTCACCGTCCATTTCTCAGGCAAGAAGAAGCTTAAGGCAACTCATATTATCGGACAACAGATTTTCGGGCAATTTACCAGAAGAGATCTGCGGTTTGCAAGATTTGGGCAGGAATAGTTTCTCTTCGAAGCTTCCCATTTGCATCGGCGATCGCTTCAAGTTAGAGAAGCTTCTATTGCAAGAAACGACTTCAACGGTGTGATTCCAAGCGATATCGATGGTTGGAAAGAGCTAACGCAGTTGAATTTGTCCCGCAATCGATTCTCAGGTGAGATTCATTTCGAACTCGGGACATTGTGAACAATTGGAAGGGAAAGCTTTTGTTGAGATAATTTTGTGTATATTGAATAATGAATCTGTACATCGTTTGGTGGTATATATACATATGTATCAGCTAAGCTAGGCTAACACTAAATATGTAAAATATCTATACAACTAGCCATGTTCTGTTTCCTCAAGTTGTGGCTGATCATTCTTACGCGTCATAAGTTGTTCATCCCCCCACAAGCTAAGCATGGAAGAAAACTCTTCATGCCAAGCTTGGAAATAATATTGGAGAACAGCGGCTTAGCAAGCGACTTGGTAAAAATGTCAGCAATTTGAAACTTAGAAGGAAGAAACTGAGGAACAAGTAGACCCTTTTGATAATGAAAATGGACAAAGTGACAGTCGATCTCCAAGTGCTTTGTCCGTTCATGAAAAACGGGATTCTCTATAATATGGATAGCAGCTTGATTATCACACCAAAAAGGAACCGGTAAAGGAACATTGAGGTGAAAATCATGCAGTAAATAAGTAATCCATATTAACTCCCGAGTAGCCGAGCTCATGCTTCTGTATTCGGCCTCGGCGGACGAACATGAAATGGTAGTTTGCTGTTTAGTTTTCCATGAAATCAAGGACGAACCAAGAAATATTCCAAAACCAGTGACAGACTTTCGGGTCAGTGGATTAGCTGCCCAATCCGCATCAGAAAATACTTCTACTCGAATGTCTGAAGTTGATGAATAAAACAGACTGTAATCAACCGAACCTTTCAGATATTTGAGAACATGAAGTAAGCTATTCCAGTTAGCAGTACAAGGGCATTGAACATGCTTACTCAGTTGCTGGACCGCAAATGTTATATCCGGACGAGTGAAATTAAGGTACAAAAGCTGCCCAACAAGCTCTCTGTAACGTGAAGGATCTGAAAGAACATGCCCACATTGATCGCTGAACTGGTGGTGCCGAGGTAGTGGTGTAGCAGTAGGTTTAGCTCCCAACAGTCATGTATCACGTAAAACATCAAGTATGTATTTTCTTTGGTTGATATAGAGCCCTGCTTCAGACCGTGTGAGCTCAATGCCAAGAAAATACTTGGCAAACCCGAGATCTTTGATGGTAAATTGTTGATGTAAGAACTGTTTGACTGAGACTATAAGGGAATCATGAGAACCTGTGATCAATATGTCATCGACATAAACGACCAAGGCAAGAAAACCAGAGGTAGCCTTCATAAAAAAAAGGCAAGGATCATTAGAAGACTATTGAAAACCATAGGTTCTTAGCTGCCTTGTGAGCTCAGCGTTCCACTCTCTTGAGGCTTGCTTGAGCCCTAAGGATCGAGTCAATTTGCAAACTTGGTCAGGTAGGACTTTATTGTATCCTTCGGGAGGTTGCATATAAACTTCTTCCTCCAAATAGCCATGAAGAAAAGCATTGTTAATGTCTAACTGATGAATAGACAAATTAGACATAGTGGCGAGCGCAAGCAAGAGTCGAACGGTTACCACCTTGGCCACCGGAGAGAAACTGTCAAAAAACTCCTCTCCCTCAACTTGGTTATAGCCTTTAGCAACAAGGCAAGCCTTGAAACGTTACATAGAACCATCCGGATGGTATTTGACTTTGTAAACCCACTTGCAACCAATTGCTTTCTTTCCTTTCGGCAAATTAGTCAAAGTCCAAGTATTATTGTCCTCTAAGGCCTTTAGCTCCACCTCCATAGCTCTAACCCACCGAGGATCATTCATAGCTTCAAGATAAGAGTTAGGAGCTTTCACACTATCAAGCTGTATCAAAAAAGCCATATGATCATATGAAAAATGAGGGCTGGTGATGTAAGGAAAGGTTTGAGGTGTATATGGGGAAGGATTGTGTATATTCTGCTTTTGATGAAAGGGGGTGGTAGAGCACGATTGTACATTGGCAGATATAGTCTTTCATCCAGGAAGGGGCTATTTTTGTTCGGGTACTTCTTCTAAGAGGTGAAGATGAGGGCTGTTGTGATGTAGACTCAATAGGAACAGAGGAAATATCTGAGATGGGGTTCAATAGCAGGTTCAGATGGTGGACATATAGGATCTGAGTTTGAGCAATCAGTATAAGAAATTTGTGAGGGTATGGATTCGGTCGTTTGGTTTAGTGGCTCATCAAGGCTGATTTGAGGAGTTTCAGGGCTGTAATTTGTAGGGGATAAAATGGAGTCTTCGGCTCGATAAGGAAATGTGTCTTCATGAAAAACCACATCCCTTGAGACTAGGATTTTTTTGGTTTGTAGGTCATAAAGTTTGTAAGCCTTTTGATGAGGGGGATAGCCAATGAATACACATTTGTTGGCTCGGGGATCAAATTTATCTTTGTGCGGGGTTGTGACTGTGGCATAACATAGACAACCGAAGACTTTCAAATGGCTAAGGTCTGGTTCTTTTGAGTGCAGGATCTCATAGGGTGATTTTATGTTGAGAAGTGATGAGGGAAGACGATTTATAAGGTAAGTAGCTGTCAAAATGGATTCCCCCCAAAAGGTTTTTGGTAGCTTAGACTGGATTAAAAGGGCTCTAGCTACCTGCAAAAGATGTTTATGTTTTCGTTCTACAACTCCATTTTGTTGTGGAGTGTATACACATTTGATGGATGATACCCAATTGGGATAGAAGGTTTTGGCACTGAAAGCTCATAAACTCAGATCCATTATCCGACCTTAGAATCTTAACTGCTGCAGAAAAATGATTTTTGACTATGTTTAGGAAGCTTTCAAGGATGGGTATGGTTTGGGATTTAGTTTGCATGAGAAATGTCCAAGTGGCACGACTGAAGTCATCCGCAATGGTGAGGAAATAGTGAGCGCCATTGATGGATTTTTTATGGTAGGGTCCCCATATATCAATATGTAATAGCTCACAGATTTTACTCGAGTGAGTTTGACTCAAAGGGAAGCTTTTTCTTGGTTGTTTGGAAAAAGGACATATATCACAAATGGCTTTGGTTTTATTTATGATGTGAGGGAGTTTTAATCCCGAATGATAATATCAGATGGGTGCCCTAAGCGCCTATGCCAAACATCAAAAGAGGCATCGGCAGCATAGTTTGAAAACTGACTCAAAGTAGGAGAAACAAAACATGTTCTAACAAACGGATGGTTAAGATGGGTATCAAGAAATCTTTGTATGGTGTCCCTTTTGAAAGAGCTTTTATCCACCATGTATAGTCGGTTTTGAGTGTTCCCACAGCTAATAATTCTCTAGTCATCTGGTCCTGTAAAAGGCAGAAGGTTGTTGAAAAAAAACAATCTATATGTGACTGAGAGGCAAGTATGTTAATAGAAATGAGATTGAATTTGAACTTCGGAACATATAGGCAGTCCTTTAACGCCAATGAATTTGTCAGGGTAAGATTTCCTATACCTCTGACTTCATTAATGGTGCCATCAGGTAGGTATATGGGTGTAAAAACATTCACATTATTTAGGTTTGAAAGAAGGGTTTGATTATAGATCATATGGCTAGTTGCTCCAGTGTCAAGTGCAAAAAACTCTTCACTAATATCCTTAAAAGAAGCAAGAGAGATGTAGCTGGACATACATGCAAAGTCCACAAAGTGTGCAAAGTTCACATTTTCTGGTCCTGTGAAAGCAGATTTCCCTTTTACCAGCTTCTGCACCTCTTGTTGTAGCATTGCCATGCCTTTTAGCACATGTTGAAGCTTAGTTTCACCCGCTGATGATTCTGCATCCAAATCAAAAGGAATATCAACAAGGTTAGCTTGGTTTTTGGACATTCCAGAGTGAGTTTTCTTTGCATCTTTATTTCCCTTCCACCAATCTGGTAATCCAACTATGTGAAAACATTCATTTTTCACATGATCATTCATGCCACAGAAGTCACACTTCAACCCCCTTTTATATGCCTTATCTCGTCTGAGCTCGTTTAATCTGTTTCCACCACGGAAAACATTCCTCTCCCCACCTTTGGAAGCTTGCAATGTGGTCATTGTTATCATATAACAGTTTCAGACTCTGCTGATTTTCCACATTCATAAGCATTGCGTACGGTTTCCTTACATCAGGCCAAGGATCAGAGGCTAAGATTTGATTTCTAACTCCTTGATATGCTTCGTTCAATCCCATAAGAAATTGCATTAGTTTTATTCTTCATTCCTTTCGATCTACTCTAGCAGATTTGCAGGTACAACCACTACATATACATTCTTCATCTGGATCTAACAGTCTTAATTCGTCCCATAACCTCTTGAGCTTACTGAAGTATGCAGATAATGTCATATTTCCTTGCACGATTGAGCTGATTTCACGGTTTAGCTGATAAATTTGCGGTCCATTGCTGGTTCCGTATTGAATTTTCAGCGCATCCCACAGCTCTTTGGCTGTTGCAGCCAAGCTAGAACCATCAACTATTTCCTGAGATAGTGAATTTAATATCCACGACACAACAGTGTCGTTCACCCTCATCCACTGAGCTTGATTAACATCATTCACCTTAGATTTCGGATAGGTTCCATCGATGTAACCTAATTTGTTTTTCGCGCTTAAAGCTCTTCTCATTGCGTGACTCCAACTCAAGTAATTCGAGTCACCCAAGCGATTTGAGATGATCGATGCTCCCAAATTATCAAATGGAAGTAGAATTAGAGGATGTTGATATCCTCCAAAGTTAATTGTTTCCATTTCCTGACGTTCTGCCGTTTGATGTTGTTGATCTGCAGAGCGATGTTGTTGATTATCCTGATTTGGTTGATCGTTCGCCATGATTTGTTGAATCTATAGCAGCGATTTTGTTTGTTTTGTGTTTCGATTGATATTACGCAGGGAACAGAAAGTCCCTCTCTGATACCATGAACAATTGGAAGTGAAAGCTTTTGTTGAGATAATTTTGTGTATATTGAATAATGAATATGTACATCATGGTGGTATATATATATCACTAACACACCAAAACAGTTTCAACACGCATCAGACAGGCAAGTTCTAGAGAGATATGGACTAGGCACGTCACACAACCAAGAAAAATGAGCATAAGCTCGTCAGGCTCAAACTCTCTCAACGAAACTGGGTTATGTGTACGGATCTCTCAAAACAGTGCTATATCTGTTCAGGCAGACACGATTCAATCAGTCATGCATATCCTAATTGCTCACAAAATTCATAATAATGCAGACCAGCTCGAGATAAGTGCAAACAATCATGCCTGATTTCAATAATTCATGCCTTTCTGACGAACTTAACGACTCACGGACACGTCATAATAAAAAAAATTACGTGCATTCTTAACCTAAATTCCCCTCCCCACACTTAAGTTTGACGTTGTCCTCAACGTAAAAAGAATAAAAGAAAGGGAAAATAAAAGGTAAAAAGAACGGGACTCCCCGGGACTCCACTGACGAATAATTGACGTGGTCGTGAAGTTGTCATTAATGAACGCGTGAAGGTCGTGTCGTAACTCGTTATGCGTATCCTGGCCTAGCTAGAGAGAACATTAGACATTAAAAGTAGAATCGTCATAGATTAACTATAAACATAGTTATAAGCATCAAAGTTAGAAACACAATAAGAATTAACACACGCGACCACTCAGGCTACCGAAAAGAAATGGAAACGTCACTAAGGTGGTGGTGGCGGCGGTGGCGACGGTTGCCTCGGGCGAAGGAGGGACATCGACTGCTGGGAGTACTTGAGCGCGGTGTCCATGGCTTGCAGGACCTGGTTATAGCGGTCTAGCTCTTCTCGGTACCGACGGTGCGCTTCCTCGTTCCGTCGCTCGTATTCTTCCTGTCGGCGCCGAGTCTCTTTGCTATACCGCCGGGCTTCTTCGTCCCGTTGCAGCGCGTCGGCGTTCATACGCATCATGTCCTGGAACAGCGCTTCGAGGTCCGCTGTCGACGCGTAGGGGGCGACGCCGGATGACTCGCCATGGTGGTAACCGGAGGAGTAGGAGAGCCCTTCGACTCGACCAAAATAGCGACAAAAGACACATAATATTCAAGAACACATGAGAAACTCAATGTGGCATTTTGTCTAGCACATAACGGGCAAGTCAGGATAGGCATTTCAAAGCTAGATAAGCGACCAACCCAACATATCCATGTACTTCATATGATAAATCGAGGCCAATTCGACCCTTGGGAGCAAAGATTTTCGCCAAAAATTCACGAGAATCCCTAGTATTCGAAGTTAGTGTCGTCGCATAAACGTTAAAATCAAAGGACGAAATCAACAAATTAATCATACCCAAGGTATTACTAGCATGTACCATGCAATGAAAAAGCATGATGAACACGAAATTGGAATCAATTTTGAAAACTCCCAAATTCGAAAATTAGGGTTGTTCGTCGTAGAAGTTCGAAATTCAACCTCGAATTCACGTAATTAAGCATGCCCAAAGTGGTCCTAGCATGTATCTATCAATAAAGGAGCAAGAGAAACACCAATCTAGACCTAATACTGAAATTCCCCAATTTCGAAATTAGGGTTCGTCAAAATTTCGAAAATTCGTAGTTGAAAGCAACGAATTAAGCATACCCATAGTAACTATATCATGTAATAAACAAGTAAGAGCATGTTCATTTCGACGATATCCCCAAAGTAAAACAAAATAGGGCAAAAGCAATTTCATACCTTGGAGATTTAGACGAGATTAGAGAAGAATCGTGAGTTTTGAGTGGTGATTCGCCGGATTTGGGGGGGGGGGGGCGGCGGCGGCGTTGGGTGGTAGATAGAAGTGGTTTTGGGTGGTGATGGCGGGGGGAAGAAGAAGAAATCGCGAGAGAGGAGAAGAGAAATAAAGAGAAGAAAGGGGAAAAAAAGGAATTTTTCTACTTCAAATCGCGTAGGTCACGGCCGTGACCTATAGAGGTCTTGGCCGTGACACGAGGCAGCGTCCGCCTCTGCCCGCGGTCACGGCCGTGACGTATACGTCAAAGGCCGTGACGCGGTCGACTTTATGTTAATTTTTTTTCGTAAATATAAATGAAAATACCTGGGTTGCCTCCCAAGAAGCGCTTACTTTACCGTCTTTAGCCGGACGTCTTTTCGTTCGCTCAAGTCTTGAAGTCCAGGTATAGCGCTTCCTTTCCGCTCACGTCTTCCTCGCCTGCGTGATAGTGCTTCAACCTGTGGCCGTTCACCTTGAAGGTATCCTGCTCCATATCTGAACTCTCAACAGTACCATAAGGAAAAATACGGGTAACAGTGAACGGTCCCGACCAACGTGATTTAAGTTTGCCGGGAAAGAGCCTAAGCCGAGAGTTAAAGAGGAGGACTTGGTCCCCTTCTTGAAACTCTCTCTTTTGCCTAATCTTCTTATCGTGATAGGCTTTCGAAGGCTCTTTATACATGCGAGCGTTCTAAGCCGATAAACGCCACTCGTCTAACTCGTTAATTTGGAGTTGCCGCTTTCCGCCGGCGTCCCCCAAATCGAAATTTAAAGACTTAATCGCCCAATAGGCCTTATGCTCTATTTCTACGGGGAGGTGACATGCCTTTCCATAGACTAGTCTATACGGTGTAATGCCTATAGGTGTCTTATATGCAATCCTATATGCCCAAAGTGCATCATTCAACTTATTTGCCCACTCCCTACGGTTCCCCTCTATGGTCTTCTCTAGAGTGCGTTTCAACTCACGGTTTACTACCTCGACCTGACCGCTAGCTTGGTGGTGGTACGGGGTGGATAGGCTGTGTCTAACACCGTAACGTTCTAACGTGCGTGCAAACTGGGTGTTACAGAAATGTGTACCCCTATCACTAATAATACACCTAGGCGCCCCAAAACGTGAAAATAATGCTCGAAGAAATCTAACGACTACCCTAGCGTTGTTCGTGGGTAAGGCTTGCGCCTCGGCCCACTTGGACACGTAATCGACAGCAACTAGGATGTACTTATTATTCGAGCTAGGAAACTGACCCATGAAATCTATACCCCACACATCAAAGATCTCACAAACCATAATGAAGTTTTGGGGCATTTCGTCGCATTTAGAGAGATTACCTGGGCGGTGACACTGATCACAAGTGTCAACGTACCTTTGGGCGTCCTTGAAGATCATGGGCCAGTAGAATCCGCTTTCTAACACCTTCTGAGCGGTTCTGTTGGCTGCGTAGTGCCCTTTGGTCGGCCCGTTGTGGCGGTGCCTAAGGATCTGCGTCGTCTCTGGAGCAGCCACGCATCGTCGTATCACCTGGTCTGCACATCGCCTGAAAAGATGTGGGTCTTCCCAAAAGTAGTATCTCAAATCAGAAAAGAATTTCTTCTTTTGCTGACTGGTGTACTCCTTTGGTAGGACCCTCACAACAAGATAGTTAGCGTAATCTGCAAACCAGGGAGTGTCGTCACTTACCACCTGCATCGAGTAAAGATGCTCGTCTGGGAACCTATCTTGTACCGGCCTTCCGTCCTTGTGTTATATTTCGGACTCCTCCAGTCGAGAGAGGTGATCCGCCGCTAGGTTCTCCGGACCCTTCTTGTCCCGGATCTCTATATCGAACTCTTGCAATAGTAGGATCCATCTGATTAGCCGTGGCTTGGCATCGGGCTTTGCTAACAAGTACTTAAGAGCAGAATGGTCAGTAAAAACAATAACTTTGGATAGAATAAGATATGACCTGAACTTGTCGAAAGCAAACACGACGGCCAACAGCTCATTTTCAGTGGTCGTGTAATTGGCCTGAGCTGCGTCTAGCGTCTTACTCGCGTAGTAGATCGGCCTTAAATGGTTGTCCTTACGCTGCCCTAGCACGGCCCCAACTGCATAGTCACTAGCATCGCACATTAGTTCAAAGGGCAGCCCCCAGTCGGAGGCGACCATAATAGGTGCTGTGATAAGTCGCTCCTTAAGTAAATTAAAAGCATGCAAGCACCCGTCATTAAAATCAAACGGGGCATCTTTTTCTAGCAATCTAGACATGGGTCTTGCGATCTTAGAGAAATCTTTGATAAACCTACGATAAAACCCCGCATGTCCTAGAAATCTCCTAATCGACTTCACGTTCGAGGGAACAAGCAATTTTTCTACAGTCTCTAACTTAGCCCGGTCCACTTCGAGTCCTTTAGAGGAAATCTTATGACCGAGAACTATACCCTCTCGAACCATGAAGTGGCACTTTTCCCAATTAAGTGCCAAGTTCGTCTCCTCGCATCGTGCGAGTACGAGCTTTAAATTTGACAAGCATGCATCGAATGACGACCCGAAAACAGAAAAATCGTCCATAAATACCTCCATTACCTCACCTACCAGTTCGTCGAATATGGCCATCATGCATCGCTGGAAGGTGGTTGGGGCATTGCAGAGACTGAATGGCATCATTCGGAACGCGAACGTCCCGAACGGGCTCGTAAAAATGGTCTTCTCTTGGTCCTCTGGCGCTATGGGGATCTGCAGATAACCTGACAAACCATCAAGAAAACAGTAAAATGAGTGGCCGGCTAACTTTTCTAGCATCTGATCAATAAAGGGTAAAGGAAAGTGATCCTTTCTCGTGGCGTCGTTCAACTTCCTATAGTCGATAGGGACGTGCCACCCAGTCAATGTCCTCGTCGGAATCAGCTCTTTTTTCTCATTGGCGACGACCGTCATGCCTCCTTCTTTGGGACCACTTGGACCGGGCTGACCCATGCATTGTCTGAAATGGGGTAGATCATCCCTGCGTCTAGTAACTTGATCATCTCCTTCTTGACGACGTCCTTCATATTAGGATTGAGTCGCCTTTGACGTTGAGCGACCGGCTTGAAATTGTCCTCCATGAGGATCTTGTGCGTGCAGTAGCTCGGGTTGATACTCCTTCTGTCGGATATCTTCCACGCTAAAGCCTTCTTGTGCGCTTTCAACACGTCTAAGAGCTGGCCCTTCTGTCCGTCGTCAAGGCTCGACGAGATGATGACTGGCAGCCCTCCATTGCTGCCAAGGAACGCGTACTCGAGGTGGTCGGGCAACGGCTTCAATTCCAGGACTGGTGGCTCCTCGACTAAGCTCTTTTCCTTGTCCTCTTTGCTGCTCTCGTCGATGGCTATGATAGGCTCATCGACCTCCTCCCCACACTCATCGATCGCCATAATCGCGTGCATGTCCTGCTCGCCGACCTGTGACAGACCTTGCACAGAAAAGAGAAAATCATGCTCAAAGACGTCTAAGAAATAACATTTATCATCCCACTCGTTACTCTTTTTCATCGAGTCGGCCATATTAAAAGTAACTTTTTTTCCGTCTACTGTCAAGGTTAATGTCCCATTTCTAACATCTATCATGGTCTCTCCCGTCGGTAGGAACGGTCCACCTAAGATCAAGGGGACATTTTCATCTTCCTCCATGTCTAGAATAACAAAATTTGTCGGGATAACAAACTTATCGACCTTATCTAGGACATCCTCGATAACGCCTCGAGGATACTTTAATAATCTATCAGCTAATTGTAGGCTCATCCTAGTGGGTCGTGGTTCACCTAGTCCTAGACGCTTGAACATAGAATATGGCATGAGATTAATACTAGCACCTAAGTCAGCTAATGCATGCTCAATCACTAAATCTCCTATAAGACAGGGAATAGTAAAACTCCCTGGGTCCTTAAGCTTCTTCGGGATCTTGCTTTGGAGTATCGCCGAACACTCTCCTCGCAGGCATACGGTGGAGACATGTTCGAGCTTCCTTCTGTTCGTCAGCAGGTCCCCTTCAAGAACTTGGCAAAGCTGAGCATCTGCGTAATAGCTTCAACAAACGGTAAGTTAATATGTAACTCTTTACACATACCCATAAATTTACCAAACTGTGCTTCGTCCTTGTGCTTCTTTAGTCGAGTCGGGTAAGGAATCTTCGGCTGGTATGACTTCACTGGTGGTCGCTCGATCTCCTTCGCCTTTCCCTTTTCGGGCTCGAACTTCTCCTTTTCAGCTTGGGCCTCCTCGATATCGTCGCCTCTGATCTCCTCCACTTCGGGCTCATCGTGGCTCTCGAAGTTGGTGCTTTCCTTCGCCTTCTTCTGGCGGGTACTTCTTGCAGTTCTCGTCCGTTCCTCAAAGTCACCTCCTTGCAGTACTCCTTTGGGTTCGGCTCGGTGTAGCTTGGGAGCGACCCCTGAGTATGCCCCGCCAATTGTTTCTCCATCTGGCCCACCCGTTGCTCCAGCTTCTTGATCGAAGCGTCTGTGTTCTGGGCACGCACATCGTTCGCCTCCATGTACTCCTTCATCTTCGTCATTCGGCTCTCATGGGCTGCGGTGGTGCTGTTGAAATTCGTGATGAGCGCCTTCATCATATCCTTCATCTCTCTCATGTCATCAGATCCTCCTGCGGGTGCGTTCTGATACTGGCGTGGTGCCCCGTTTTGGAAACCGGACGGCCTAGGCTGAAATCCCGGCGGTCCTTGCCCCTGGTGGTTCTGATTCCCATACGCCAAGTTGCGATGTGCTCGAGGCTGGTAACTCCGTTGGCCACCTTGGTAATTCCCCATATAATCTACGTGTTCCAGCGACTGCCCAAGTTGGCATTCAGACGTTTCGTGGGCTGCGCCACAGATCCCGCACAATGGCACGTATGGCGTGTGCTTGTGCGGTGGTCGTCACGGCATTCACGGGCTGTGTCTGCCCAGATTTCGGGAGTAGTGCGCCAATGACTGTCTGCAACTGGGAGTTTGTCGCAGCGATCTGTTGCTGAAGCGCCTCGAATTTGGCATTCGTGGCCGTCTCCTCGCTAACTCCGAATACGCCTGGTGACTTCATCCTTGTATTACCCCTCATGAAGCTGTTCCTCGAGTAGTCCTCAATCAAATTCCAAGCATCGGTCGCATTGAGCTTCACGAGCCCTCCTCCTGCGGCTCCGTCTAACATATGAACAGTCTAGTCATTGAGCCCCTCGTGGAATCGGTTGATCTGGGCTGCCTTTGACATCCCGTGCTGTGGGCACCTCTTCAGTAGTGCCTTGTAGCGCTCCCACACCTCGTACAGGTTTTCTGAGTCCTTTTGATGGAAAAGAGAGATCTCCGTCTTCAACCTTAGCACCTTTGATAGTGGGAAGTAGTGGTTGATGAAGGCGGCTCGCATCTCCTCCCAAGTAGTGATCGATCTGGGGGGCAACATATCTAACCAGTCATTCGCCTTGAACTTGAGCGAGAACCGAAACAGCATCAACTTAATTGCATCGCCCGAAACCCCGTTGATCTTGATGGTGTCAGTCACCGTCAAGAAAGCCTTCAGATGGGAATAGGGATCGTCGTCGGGATTGCCCTCAAATTGGGCCGTCTGGAAGATCATTAGAAGCCAAGAGTGCTTCAGCTCGAAATTATTGTTCTCGATCGGCGGGATGACAATCGCCGACTCAGTACCGCCTAGCGCGGCATTCTTGAGGAGATCTTGTAGTGATGGCTCCTCCTCGTGGACGGGCTGTCTGTGGTCCGCCATTTCTACTTCTGTGTAGGGACTATCTACGGCTGCCTCTACACGAGAATTTTGGGTCGACTCCTGCGAACTGTCCTCTGAATAGCTAACCAGATGGTCCTGAGAGCTTGTGGAAGCTCCTTCGGTGTCGTACTTCAGTTTCCTTCGTAACTTCCGCTCGAAATCTGGGTCTGCGTCAACGATGGGACCCGATGGATGGCTTCGGGTCATTCACTGCTGAATCGTACCTTCAAGAAGCGAAATTGAAAATTAGCGAAGAAATAAATAACTACGTCGAAGAGATAACGATACTAATAATGATGTAGGAAAAACACATAACGCGAAAAACACAAATAACGCAAATAGTAACGACAAAACGAAAACTAAGAAAAACGTCAAATAAAGTGGCTAAAGTACCGAACTACGGTGTTCCTAATATCAATCTATTCCCCGACAACGGCGCCAAAAACTTGATCGACACGTGGTGTGTGAATGAAAAGTGCGACAAGTAATAATTAAAACGAATACCTAATTACTATCACCGACGTGCGATAGACAGTGGACCTATCATGTGTAGTGCAGTAAAGTGAGTAAACGAGTATCGAATACAAGAAATAAATTAAGTACTAGTAGTGACCTATCGACTCGATATTTAGCCTAAATAAAATAAGCAGATGGTTTTACGAACTATCTTAACAGATTACTCCTAAATCAACTAGAGATTCAAAGAACACGCTTAAAACTGGTAAGAAGCTTTCAGATGATAAAGATGTGCCCGGGATTCGAATCCCGCTAGGTGTGATCGCCTAAGATAATGAAATATCGTGCCTACGTGATTCTTGACTAGATCGCAGTAATTTTCCTACCCACTCGCGAATTTGTAGTCGCCCTAAACGTTCGCGGGGATCTAATATTCAATAATTACTAACAGCGAGGACCAAGTATTTGCTTTCGCCCTATACTCGAATCCTATCTTCTACGAACGGCCTAATCGTTGTTTAGCAGTCGCCCTAAACGATTTTCCATACATTCACTTTAACACATAGACATATTAAAGCGAAGAAACAAATTCATAGAACGATAAATAGTCAGAATACGCAAGTCACGATACACATATGTCTTAATTACGAAATAACCTAGCGTTCATCTAATCCCAAACACAAAGGGGATTTAACACATAATTAACGGGAAACAACGAGATAAATAAGGAACGAGGAAGAAAGACTCATGATCTTGATGTACTGATGATCTGCGATGAAAGCGTGGATGAATCTTCGTTCTTCGTTCAAGTGGGCGTGATTGCGTCGTTGATCCTTCTCTTGCGTCTCTCCAGTGAAATTCTGTGTTTCTGGCGTCTGTAATTCGTCTCTCAGGAATTAGGGTTTTATATCTGATAAGTGTCCCCTCTTTCTGGGTTGAATTCGGGCTTTTATATGAATTTTCGTAACGGTCACGGCCTGGGACATGGACCGTCACGGCCGTGACCATCGCCGACTCTACTCGCTATGCTCACTGCCATGTGTCACGGCCTGGTGCATAGGACGTCACGGCCATGACCATGTTCGACCCAACTCTGTGCCCGATGTCACGGCCTAGTGCACTATGCGTTACGGCCGCGAGCTTGGATTGTAACTCTTCGCTCACTGCTCGATGTCACGGCCACGTGCAAAAGGTGTCACGGCCGTGACCGTCTCCTTGGTTGGCTTCTGCCCCTTGTCACGGCCGCGTGCACTGAGTGTCACGGCCGTGACATGCACCACTCTTCCTCGTTTTCGCGCCGTTTTGCCTCGTTTTCGCTCATTTTCCGAAACTCGTCCTAAAGCCAATTAAATACTACGATAAACGTACAAGTTGCCGAGCAATCGGCCCTCGATGAGAAGGGTTGCGGAATTGCTCAAGGACCATGGCCTGCTTGGTTTGGCTAGTGTGGTATAACTTTTGATGAGTTGATAATTATAAATTGAAATATGTAATGTAATATAATCAATTAGTGTAGTGTATTATGTATTGAATTGCTTGTTGTATTGTACATTTTATATTCAAATTCACGAGTAAATGAACCTTGCTCAAGTACAATTCAGAATCATTCATTTTCCTAATCATATATTACCTCACTAACAGGAAATTGTTGCCGACTGCCGAGTTTCCTAATCATAATTCCATAATTCGTGTTTGGTAAAATATTATTTGGGATAAGTAAATCGAACCGAATTGCAATAAAAGAACTTGTCACCCAATTGAGATATTGATAATCCGTATACATGCATAACATGCATGTAAACCGTCATTTTCCAAATCATTATGTAAAATCGCATTCGTTTATAGACCCCAATAATTATCCATGCATACATAATATGCGTGGAAAGAGTCATATTCCGTATCATTAACCTATCTAAACACGTAAAAAAATATTTTGCTACTCACTATATAAGAATATGCGAGTTAGCATATCCCCGTCGTTCACTAGCTACTTGAAA
The DNA here is from genome assembly GCA_027422505.1 of Craterostigma plantagineum. Lineage (NCBI taxonomy): Eukaryota > Viridiplantae > Streptophyta > Magnoliopsida > Lamiales > Linderniaceae > Craterostigma > Craterostigma plantagineum. The sequence continues at coordinate 22,663,013 of JAPQWV010000003.1, read as the reverse complement.
CTATTCTTCATTTCCTCTTACAAAAACCAATAAATTATTTTTTAAAAAAAAAAGAAGAAGAAAAATATGGCTCCATCGTCACTATTGCCTTGTAAATTGGTGGCTCAAGTTGCCTTCAAGGCCGGCGCTGACGTGTACCACCGTCTCTTAACCACCAACATTAACCACCTCACGAAAATCAGTTCGGAAAAGTTTCAAACATGTGAAGTTCGTCAAGGCAGCTTCGGAACCGCCGGCTCAATCCTCGAATGGACGTTTACTCTCGGTAATAACTTAGTACTAATTAATAATCTCATCATTTAGCTATTAGGGTTAATTATTTTTTCAGTAATGTAATTTACTCGGGGTGACATGATACGGACATCGAATTTTATGGGAGACATTATAATTTATAAAAAATGATTTCAAAATTAGGGACTTAATACACCAGAATCCTATTCCCCTAGAGTTCCGGCGTATAATCTAGGGTTCAGTGAATTTTAAGGGCCGTGGTTGACATTATGAATACATGAACTTTTTAAATTAAGCAACATTGTAACAAAATCTGGGATTTTGACGTATAATATTTCTAAATTACTTAATTTTAAAAGTTGTCCTTACATGCCACACCCTAAATTCCATGTTCTTATAATGCCCTATGCCCTTCTATGTTACAAGAACGACAATAAATTTTAACCCATCTACATCTTTATGCAAATTTTATAATTATGTTCATTACCTTCTCCTATATATATTATGTGTAATGTAGATGGGAAAGAGCAAAGGTGCAAGCAAATAATCCAAGAAGTAGACGAGTCGAAGAAGCAAATCACCTACAAATTCATCGAAGGGGAAATCTTGGAGGTTTACAAGAGCCTCGCCGTGAAGCTCCACGTCGAGACAAAAGGAGGGATCGACTTCATTACGTGGACTGTCGATTACGAGCTGAGCAGCCCTGAAACTCCACACCCGCTCTCGATTTTAGAATTTGCCATCGGATTCACCGAAGAAATTGAGACTCATGTTCTTGGATAATATGAGCAAAGCATATTACTATTTATAGCCCTTCAAGATATATATTTATGTGTGTGTGTGGATTTGTGTCTCTATTAAATAAAATAAAATCAAGATTAATTTCTTGATGAGCTTGTAACATATGAACTTGTTCTTGGAGTTTACTTTGCTCTAAAAGTTGGGATTTTTCGGATTCGCGAAAATAAATAAATAAAGCAAGGGACGAAATTGGCCCTTACGAACTTTCAGATCACATAGATCTCACAACATTACACAACAATATCAAGAAAAGAAGCATCTTAATCGCGTAAAGCAACGCCGCGCCTCGCCTCGGCTGCTACAAATCATCACTGAAAACACACACAAAAAAAGAAAAAAGGAAAACGAAGAATCACTTTGCAATCGCATCGCCGCCATTGTTGTTATTGTTATTATCTTCATGGATGGATTCTTTCTCGGAGTTTCGTTCTTCTGCTGAGTTGCTTTCGTCTTCATTCGATCCCACTTTTTTCCCTTCTGTATTCTCATTCGAAATTTCGCTCTCGTTATTATTTTCCTTATCGGCGGCGTTTGGCTCAGATAAATTCTCGTCCTTAGGCGCATCGTTATGAGGACCATCGTTATTTCCCTCGCCATTCGGCGGGTTTTCTTGTTCGCCTCCTCCGTTCTCCTTAGACTCCTCGTTCTGAGTATTCATCTTCGTCGATTCTTCGGTGTTCGTCGTGTTTTCGACCTTCTCCTTTGCCTCTTCTTCGCTGTTTCCGCCGACATTATCATCACCCTCGTTCTTCAATTTCGCATCGTCGGCCGTATCTTTATTGCTATCGCTACTCTCGCTATTCACATTCGTGCCATCGTCGACCGTGTCGTTATGATTACTATCGCCACTCTCGCTATTCAATTTAGCGCCATCGTTGACTTTGTCGTTATTGTTGCTATCGCCAGTCTTGCTATTCACTTTAGCGCCATCATCGCTCGTTTCGTTATTACTCTCGCTATTCGTTTTAGCGCCATCGCCGACCGTATCTTTATTACCATCGCCAGTCTCGCTATTCACTTTCGCGCCATCGTCGACTGTGTCGTTATTATTACTATCGCCACTCTCGCTATTCGCTTTCGTGCCATCGTCGCCCGTATCGTTATTATTACTATCGCCACTCTCGCCCTTATCTTTCGCTCCGTCATCGATTGTGTCGTTATTACTATCGCCACTCTCGTTCTTCACGTTCGAGCCATCGTCGTCGTTATTATTACTATCGCCACTCTCGCCCTTCAACTTAGCTTCATCGTCGACTGTATTAGCATCATTATTACTATCGCCAGTCTCACCCTTCAACTTCGCTTCATCATCGACTCTATGATTATCATTATTACTATTGCCAGTCTCGCCCTTCAACTTCGTTTCATCATCGACTGCATCATTAATATTACTATCGCCAGTCTCGCCCTTCGATTTAGCTCCATCATCGACTGTATTGTTATCGTTACTACCGTCGCCACTCTCGCCCTTCTCTTTCGCTTCACCGTCGACTTTCTCGTTATTATTACTATCGCCAGTCTCACTCTTCTCTTTCGCGCCATCATCGACAGCGTCGTTATTGCTATCGCCAGCCTCGCTTTTCAATTTCGCTTCACCGTCGACCGTCTCATCATTATTGCTATCGCCACTCTCGTTCTCTACCTTCGCTTCATCGACCGTATTATTATTACCATCTCCGCCCTCGTCCCTTCCTATCATTTCTTCCCCATTTTCTTCGCCTTCTTTCTCCTTATTTTCAAGGCCTTCCCTCGAATCTTCGGCCTTATCCTCATTTCTCTCTCCATTTTCACCACCATTCTCATTTTCTCCGTCGCCATTTTCGACTTTATTCCCAATTTCGCCCTCGTCGTCCTTCTTATTTTCGTCGTCGAACTGAGCTCTCTCTTCTTCCTCTTCCTCCTCGCCTTCTCCTCGAGGCTTGAGGTCTTTCCTTCCCAGTAACCTGATGGCATCCCCGCCGCCGTCGCCGGAGATCCGCCCACCAACCACCGCCGCCTCCACCGCCGCCGCCGACTCTTTCCGGCGAGACGACTGCTGAACCTGGTAAAGTAGCCATACGCAGATTCCCACCACTACGCATATCTGAAGGACGTGCTTCACCTTCAGCCCTTTGTTTCTGTGATAATCCCTTCGCGGAGATTGCTTAAACATTTTTCCCTGAGAAAAATAAAATCAAATCAAAGCTCTTAACAGTGAAAAATCGACGAGCCCAACTCAGATCTACCGTTTAATTCGCAACAATTGGCAGTAAAAAGGGGTAAAGATCGAAACTTGGAGACAGAAAGATCGAAAGAAAGATCTATTATTACAAAAGAGGCAAGGCTGTAGTAATTACCTGATAATGTGATCTGTCTTCGAACTTAAACGACTCAAACCCAATCAAATAAATGCGCGAAAAGCACAAAAAGTGGTTATGTTGTTAACTTCTGAAAAGGTTGAGTTGAACTATCGAAAAGGGATTTTGAGCAAAATTGCACATTGGTTTTTCACGCAATACAATGTATACGTATAGATCAGATCAGATCAGATCAGATGCGCATCTACGAAGGAAATGTGGGAATGTGATCTGTAATATAATTCCACTATGGTCTTTGGTAGGCGCGTGCGCATCACCGCTGAACTGAACCGACACTTTTTTTATGGTAAGAACATGGGATCTGTTCAGTGTCTCAGTTGTCATAAATACGATTAATCTTACAATTACCAAAATTTCAATTAGGACCCTAAGCGACTGGTAATTGCGTTCTAGTCCCATCCTTATTCATCGCCGTACGTACAAATTGATTATAGTTTTGACTTTGAAGAAGTCTTGGATGAGGCCAATTTGCCAAATTGATTATAGTTTATTGAATAAGCATTAAAAAGAAAACTTCTGACCTATTTTCTTGTGGGTGGCGATAGAGTTTTCAATTGATTAGCCTCTCGTAAATAATATTTCCTTTTATTACCTAATGTTATTGGGTGATTAATGTTATTTGATTTCCAAACAACAAGTATAAATTGTCTCAATTTGCCAAATTGATTATAGTATATTGAATACGCATTAAAGAAAACTTCTGTGACCTATTTTCTTGTAAGTGGCGATAGAGTTTTAATTGATTAACCTCTCATAAATATATGTTCTTTTATTACCTAAAGCAATTGGGTGATTAATTTTATTTGATTTCCAAACAACATATACCAAATTGTTCGTGCCACGTTCAACTATGTTGCGACAATTTCAGCAAGTTTGGATGTCAACGAAAGATCAATTTATATAGTAATATTACAAGTTAATCTATTTGTTACTATTAATAATTCGGAGAGTTGAAGCTAGAAACCATGTCATTAGTAATAATAAACTTACAATCAATGTTGTAAAACTCGATAGGCGCTAGTTGGGCGCCCGGAGGGGCCTAGCGCCTAGGCGGTTTCTAGGCGGGAATTAATCGGTATACTATTTTTTTTTTTATTTTTCTATAGATCAAATACCAATATTATAAATTTTTCAAATATTCTAAAAAAATAATATCAATTCCAATAATATAAGAAGATGATTTAAGAATGATATGGGATGAAGTTATCTATATTTATTATTTCAGTTTATAAATTTTTCTTAAATTTGACATTCAATATTTTTGTTTACGTAAGTGTTATTTCAGTTTATTATTTTGTATATTTCAATTTATATATTTAATTTATATATTTCAGTTTTAGTATATTTTATTTAAATTTTAAACGTATACATATTCGACTGTCCTAAAACTCAATGTAATTAATAGGGGTGTTAAAAAATCGGGATAACCGAATAACCGAACCGAAAACCGAAAATTCGGTATGAACCGATGAATCGGTTCGGTTTTCTTAAAAATAGAAAACCGAAAATTTCGGTTTTTTCGGTTCGGTTATTCGGTTAACCGAATAAAAAGCGAAAAAACCAAAATTTAATAAATTAATTAATATATATTTAATAAATTAATTAATATATATATTTTAACATATATAGATATTTAATAATTAATTAATATATGTATTTTAATAAATTAAAGAATATATATTTAATAAATTGATTAATATAATATAAATTAATTCCGAAATATTATTTTTTTCCCATAATTATTATTATTTTTTTTATTTCGGTGTCGGTAACCGAAAAAAACCGAAAAAAAATTCGGTTTTTACCGAACCGAACCGATTAAGTTCGGTTCGTTTTTCGGTTATAAAATTGTTGTCGGTTCGGTTTTAACCGAATGAACAGCCCAAGTAATTAACTACTAATTATTTAACTCATTATTACTAAAATTACCTCTGATCTCTTACATATATAAAAAATAGTTTAAAATAACCTTATTTTGGAATCGAACTCTCAACATGAAGAAGCCTAACATTTCCACTTTTCAATACCACTGAGCCAGGCGAATTATTTGCTCCAATTTAACAGTTATTACTTATTAGTATGCTAAAAAGTCATTCTTTATGTAAAACATCTGTCCCACACCGGTTGTCTCGTTCGAAGTGTTGGTGAAGTCCTTCTATATAAAGACACACAGCCTACTTAGCACGTACATTGAATAAGTTGTGTGGGCGGATTAAATATAACATTAAATAACTAATAATCGTCGTGTAGGCGGATTATTCGCCTGATTAGGCGGACTAATTGCCCGACTAGGCGGATTATTTAGTTTTTTTGTTAGTCGGTGCCGATTATGTGGTATTCGCCACGGTGAGGGTCCGATCAGCGCCTAGATGGCGCCTGACCGGCCGCCTAGGCCGAGTTTTACAACAATGCTTACAATGTCTAATCGTTAGTGTGTACTAATCAGTGCGACAATGAAATGTGCAATTTAAAGACGGTACATTTAATTCACCATTTAATTCGATTGTAAGTGTATTATATAGCACCGACAGTATTCGTATATTGCTAACAGGGTCATTTATATATATATATATATATATAACCAACACGTTTTCCTATTTTGTGATTGGAATAAAAGTGGTCCGAGTGTTACTTGTGTGTCACAAAACCCTTCTCTCTTCGACGTCTCTTCTCCCGGTTTTTCTACCAAAAAAAAAAAGGAAACCCTTCTCCTAAATCCTCCATTAATCTCTACCATGAAAATTTTACTAAGAAAAAAATTTGAGTAGCACAATAAAATGTAAAGCTCCTATCAAACTCAATGGCCACTGATTTCATTTGTTTCCATTAATAATTCTCTCCTTTTTATTATTACATAACTAATATAATATGTGGACTATATTGAACATGAACCCATCATTTGTTCAATTTCACCTAAAATATATATGCATACACAACTCTCACAATCATAAGAGGGGTCCATACGAGGGTTTTCAATTAGCTGTATCGAAAGCCAAACCATAACTCCTTTTCAATATCAATGCTAATAAAACAAATTGAACAATAACTGCTTAAAGCTCTTGTATAAATAAGCCCACAAATTCCATCTTGTTAAGCATATCATTACACATGCAAAAACTGCACAAACTATTGCAATAATACCAAAAAAAAGATTTACGATAATGTCCGTAAAAATGTGGTCTTTAGGGTTTTCCCTATTTTTCGCAGCGTTTTTTTCGTGCAATAGCCGACCTTTGTCGTTCTTGCAAGATTTTCACGTCTCGTGGTCTGAGTCTCACGTTCGACAGCTCGACGGAGGAAGGGCCATTCAGCTCGCCCTCGACCAAAGTTCGGGTAATAATTCAAAAATATAGACATGTCCTTAACTTAGTAAAAAAAAAAGAGTGAAAATGTTAGAGGTTGATAATACAAAACTACTTTTCGTCGAATTTTAGGATGTGGGTTCGCTTCGAAAAATAGGTATTTATTCGGACGCGTGAGCATGAAGATCAAGCTTGTCCCAGGCGACTCGGCGGGCACAGTCACCGCCTTCTACGTAGGAAAACCCTAATTTTATTTTTCTAAGAACGTATTTAATTTTCTTTTATATTAATGTTAAATTGATAGTTGAATTCGGACACGGACCAAGTAAGAGACGAGCTCGATTTCGAGTTCTTGGGCAACAGAACGGGCCAACCTTACACAGTACAAACCAACGTTTTTTCCAATGGGAAAGGCGGAAGAGAAGAAAGGATTAACCTTTGGTTCGACCCCTCCCTCGACTACCACGTTTACGCCTTCTCGTGGAATCATCATCGCATTGTGTAAGTTTTTTTTTGACTTTTTCATACTGTATCCCAAAACCCTAAGGCTGCGTTTGGATTGTGGAATTTCGTGGAGAAAAGAAACGGATGAATTCAATTCAATATGCATCATTTTCCTCTCATTGATTAGTGAGGAAAATGGATTTAACAACTTTTTATTTGTATTTTGTTTTCCTTTCCGGTTCGGTTCTTTTCTTCAATTTTCTTCTGTTTTTCAAAGCATAAAAATCAATATTACATATCGTCTTCTTTTCGGGTGCATTTAGTATGCGGAAATCGATGCAGAAAAGACAAGGAAAAGTGAAGTGATAAGCATCGAACCATTGTACCATTACGCTTTTTCTTTTCTTTTCAGCACCAAATTCTACATACAAAACGCATCTTCCTTCCCACATCAAAATCCACGATCAGAACTGAATGCAAACCTTAATTATCGAATAACAATGAAACATAGATTCAAGTGCGCGACGATTACGTAATTAAAAAATGCAGCTTTTCGGTCGACGAAGTACCGATAAGAATCTTCAAGAACAATGAGGCCCGAGGAATACCGTACCCTAAATCCCAACCCATGGCGGTGTACTCCACACTATGGGAGGCAGACGATTGGGCCACTCGGGGCGGGCTCGAAAAGATCAATTGGAGCAAGGCACCTTTTTACGCTTACTACAAAGACTTCGACATCGAGGGATGTCAAATCCCGGGGCCTGCGGGCTGCCCGACAAGCCCGAATAATTGGTGGGAAGGCCCGAACTACCAACAGTTGAGCCCGGAAGAGTTGAGGAGGTACCGATGGGTCCGTACGAACCATATGGTCTATGACTACTGCACAGATAAGGCTCGTTATTCAGTCCCACCACTCGAGTGTATGGGAGGGATATGATGACTTCATTGGGTAATAAAAAGGGATTTTTATATGTGTATATACATCACATGCAATAATATATTAATAAAGAAAAGGTGCACTTGTAGTTGTTTATGTGATTAGTATGATAATGTTGGGAAAAAAGTTTCGTGTCATTCTCTTTGGTTGTTGTGGTGTCCAATAAGTTTTGAAGTTATGCAACTGTAATGAAAATGATGTAATGTTATGTGTCACTTTGTATAATACTTGAGCTGTAATGAGGTATGTCACGCAATGAAATTTTATATGGTCGAGAATCAATCAAGAAAAAAAGGCGCCATATCGTACGAATAAATCATCACTTGCTAAGTTAATGAAATAAGGCAATGATCGTTTTCATATGATTCAACAACCAGAAGCACTTTAGTTCTTAATTTTAATTTATTGGGTATGTACTGATATCAAATGCAATTTTTTTTACATCAAATGCAATGATACTTTGGGACCTATTTCTGATAATTTCAGTCAAGTCAATTGATTAAAATAAAAAAGGGTTAATGAAGATTAAAAGATGGACATATATCTTTGAAAATTTAATTAAGAAAAGCTCACTAATATCACAAAAGAAGGTGTTTGATGCAAGAAAATGGACATCAAATCTTGAAAATACCGAAACGACCCCTAAAATCTACGACTCCTCGAACCCTAATACTTCTTGCCGCCGATTTTCACTGCGATTGGATCCGAACAATAGGGGCAGCTTCCGAATAGAACATCGAACGACCTAAAGTTGTTACACGCAAAATCAGCACATTCAATCGATCGATATCAACGAAAACAGATACAATCTTTAACGAAAAAATGAGATCATAATTAACGTACTGCCTCGTGGTAGTGATCGAGCGCAGCCAATCCGCGAGACAAATGCTATGGAAACAACGCTTACAGCTTACATTCTCGCATGTATAATCAGTCGAGGTTCCACTCTTATCGCCAAGTTCATCGTCTATATATTCCCATCATAACAGCCATAGTGTTAAAGAGAAATTCTCTTCATTAAAATGGTAAAAGGCTCAGTTTTGTTCGAAGAAGGATAAAATTACGAATTTACCCGTAGGAAGATATTGAGAATAGCAGATCCCACATTCGATCTTCCCTTCTTCGTCGTCGCCCTTTTCGCAACGTGGAGGTTTGTGAAGTCGGGCTTCGAAAATGCAGGCGAGGTTATCGGAGAACGATTTGCTTCTTTCCCTGGCGGTCCGCGTAATATCAAGAAAATATAATCTAGATCGAGATAGAGGGACGGGCTAAAAAAATAGAATTAACTATATTTCTAGTTCTGTAATTTAGGGAGGATTAAATTATAGGGAATAAATTTAAGGAGTGACATTATTCGAACAATAACTTTCAAATTTAAGCAATTTAGAAAAATTACACGTCAGAACCATAGATTGGCCCAGATTCTGGAATTCTGACCTATAATGTCCCTAAATTGCTTTGAAAGTTTTTGTCTGTATAATGTCATCCCCTTAATTACGTCCCTATAATTTCACCTACCTAAAGAAATTAATCCAAAAAAATACCATTTTCTACGATTTCTGAACCAAGTGTCTCGTAGTGACTCCACTTCATTCGAGCCTAGGAATCGACACCTGCGAAGATTCAAGAACGATTTTTTGAAATTTTCAAAAAGAACTTTGGTAATAAGTTATATCTAAGCATGGATGTTATGTAACAGAAAAATCCTACTCGGGCAGAGAATATGGATCGCTGGCGTTTATGTACAGCATGATAGAGCAATCATCTCCTTAAATAAAACAGAAAGAATGAGGTGATAAATTATAGGGAAAAGGAATCGAAGAGGGCTATCGATAGAACAGAACTCACTGATTCTAATCTGACGTGTTGCGAGGAGATTTGAATGCGAAGGATTTATTACGCAAAGAGAGCCATCGATGTCAGCCAAAACAGCCCAAAAATCTTGGAGCTTATTTACGTGCTGTACCTTATTGGAAAAATCTTGGAGAATATGTAATAAGAACACAAAGAAAGTGTGCCAAAAATCGTAAATCAGAGGGAAGCTACCTCACGAAATTGGTTGAAAACGTCTTTCAGCTTCGAATTTGGCGGCCATTTGAGGTCAAAGATGTAAGGAACATCCTATAAACATGATGATATAGCAATATCTGCGATCTTTCTAAGCAATGTATGAAAATTAATGATAAAGATGTAAGAAAAAGAGTGCCAAGAACGAACCCCAGATACTGAAGGTGGACACTTAGGATAGGCAGAATCTAATGTTATCTCTACAATATGAGCTATTCCCTTATCGTCCCTATAAATGATATCATCACATACGACGAAACAAAATATGGAGATCAAAGCATCAGAGAAGCTTCATAGATGTGTATAAACCATCAAAAGGCACACATCAATGATCTGAAAAAGTAGGTTTCATAGAGGATTGTACAAACTTACACGAATCGAAAGCTAAGAAACTTAAGATCTTCACCCATTTTCACGAGATGCTCCCAGCCTAACTCTTCTACCTGTATTTGCATAAGAAAGCCCAATAATTAAGGGCAGTAAAATATGTCTTCTGATGTCGGAGAAGTAAGCTCAAAGTTATGCCAATAAATGCCCATTTTTCACAAAACAAAAAGGCAAAATAATCAGAAGTATTAAAGAAAGCAATCGATTCACAAGATTAACGAAACAGAGTAAAACTAATCACCTCTGCATATATCCTGCGGCGAAAGGAGGATGATGACATTGCGGGTAATAGGTCGCCGAGCTGAGTTAACCGATACGGGCTTGCATTAATTTATATGTTTGGTGCAAAATCTTGAAATTCAACGTTAATTTAATTCAGAGTCTATTTTTTAGCAATTGAATAAGAGGGAGCAATCTAAATGGTTCACGATGCTTACCACATTTATCAATGTAGTATCTGTGTAAATTAAATTGGTCCGGCCAATGAGGCTCGACCCTAGTGGCCAAGCTGAGGCACTCAAAGTCATGTGGGAGGTAGGGTTCCACATGACTTTGAGAAAGTCTCCATGGGTCTAAGCCCCATGACTATCGTTGTTGGGTGGGTTTGGGGCGTATCCATCTGACCCCGGGAATTAGTCCCACCTCTGGAGTGTGTGGCGCTTAGCCCATAACCGGGCTGTGTGGGGATACCTCGAGACCGAAAAAAAATAAATTGAATAAAAGAAAATAAAATACATTAAATATGCCCAAATTCTAAATAAAATACATTAAAATATAAATAATAAATAAATTAAAAAATGTAACATAAAATTAAATAATGTGATTACTGATTATGCCCAAATTCATAAGTCTATGTGGAGCTATTCTAAAACCAATTGATAATGGAGAAAGTAACCCACATGCTTATAAACTTGTCACAATTTATCAAATTATCCAATGTGAGACTTGACCCAACAATTCTAAATTTTTTTAACTGGATTGCTATTCACCGCCCGCTTTTTCCTAGTCACTGCCCACTAAAGGGCTGAAAAAAGACGATTTTGCCCTTTTGAATAAATTTTTTTATTTAAAGTCCTTTTCCAGACAACAATTTTCATATCGCAATCAAACATTCAAATCAGACCCAAACAAAAAAACGTTCAAATCACAATGGATCGACGAAAGGGGAAAGGGTCTATTCGCACGACTGGTAAGCAAATTCTCGTACGTTCGTACGTAGATGAATGATCAAACTTGATTCGGAATCGCTCCAAAAAAAGTCCGGACCGAAACACAATTTCGGCCGAAACAGTCAGGACCGAAACAGAAATTCGGCCACCTCCAGGCCGGATCGAAAAATAACTTCGGTCGTGCCTTGAGGTGGCCGAAATTTTTTTTCGGTCCGGATAGAAATGACCGAAATTATTTTTCGGTCCGGACTGTTCGGGCCGAGATCACGTTTCGGCCGGAACTGAGGCTGCCGAAATCATGTTTCGCCCGCCACTGCATGTGGCCGAAATTAGTCTTCGACTGTGTAATAATATTTTTTTTTCAGACGATGAGAGGGAAATCCACATCCCGGAGGATTTGATCGGCGACGGGGTAAACTACAGTGAGCATTTTCGCGTAGGAGGTCGATTTCAGACCGACGTGGAAGCCATTAACTGGGCGAAAGGCGTCGCCATTGCTCTGGGTTTCGAGGTGATTATTTCATCGCATAAGAAATGCGGTACAAAAAACTGATTACATGTTCTCGCGGAGAACGTTATAGAGGCAACAGGGACGAATTGGAGAGGGTTTCGAAGTCAAACAAGTGCAGGTCTCCGTTTGTAGTCATAGCTCAGGGGGATCCAATGACTAGGGAATGGTACACTCGTACGGGCCCACCTGATAAATCCACGCACAATCACCCTCTGAACAGTATTCCGAGGGACACCGCCAGACTAGTGGGTTAAGTCGCCAGGCAATGAAGGTCGTAGAGGAAATGACTGCTGCGCAAGCGAAACCAGCTCATATCCTCTCGGCGATGAGGGCTCGACACGCAGAAGATAACGCGACGATCAGGCACATATATAATTACAGAGATCGTTTGAAGAAAGACTATTCTGAGGGCCGAGACGTGGTGAGCCAGTTGATGCACCAGGCGAGTCACGCCGGATATTATGTTCAAGCCCTGGGAGACGACGAGACTAATGTGTTGACGCATGTTTTTCTCGCACACCCGGACTCACTTGCACTGGTGAGGACGTATCCGTACTTCATTGGCATCGGTTCTCGTACAAGACCAACAGGTACAAGATGCCTCTATTTGAGATTATAGGGATGACTCCGTGTAATCAGAACGTCCTTGGTGGGTTTGCCATTATAGAGGACGAGACGGAGAGAAGTTATGAGTGGGTGTTGCAGTCCCTTCGGGATATTCTGGGGCCAGGTGTCTACCCTTCGGCGATTGTGACTGATCGTGAGTTGGGCCTTCTTCGACCCGTACATGAAGTATTTCCGTATTCTCACCATATGTTGTGCACGTGGCATATCTATAAAGACGTGGAGAACGAAGTTTATTGGACGAGGGGTAAGAACAAAAAGACAGCAGCTCACTTCACGCATAAGGTCTGGAAAGCAGTCATGGAAGCTCCGACGATAGACGCGTACGAGCAGGCACTGACTGACATGCGTCTGCGTTGGGTAGCTGACTCCGCTATCGTCAAGTATGTTGAGCAGACATGGTTGGTGCATAAGGAGAAGTTCGCCAAAGCTTGGACGAACCAGGTGCTTCATTTCGGGAACACCACTACATGTCGTGTGGAGAGTGCTCACAGCGAGCTGAAGCAATGGCTGAACTCGGCCACTGGGACCTCGCCGGCCGACCCCGCCGCATCCGCTGCATCACGTCTTTTGTCGCAACCCCACCACCTCTCCAAGAATCCCTGAGCGCGTCCGCGGAGATGCCCATCATCTCCCCCGCCGCGATCTGCCCATCAGCGACGTCTGGAGTGCCCGATACCGTCGCTCCGTTGATCGGGATACCCAGGATGTGCTCGACATCGTGGAGCATGATCGTCATCTCCCCAAATGGCATGTGGAAGGTGTTCGTGTCTGGATGCCAGCGTTCCACAAAAGCTCACAGAAGAGGCTGGTCCAAGTGACCCACCATGGCATCTGTGAGGTGCCTAAGCCCCGTGCCATCGATCTGGCTTTGCGTCTCCGGCGGGAACTGGGAGTACCACTGCTTCAGCGAACGCCCGCTGCTCGCACTTCAGCAGGGGCCTCTCCTCCTCACCCATCCAAATGCGGGGTGTGATGTGCCTCAGATAACTAGGGATCACCTCGTCATCATATGGACCACCGGGCTGTGGCCCCTGCACCCTCCAGGAATCGTCATCTACGATCCTGGAGCGCTTGCTTCCTATTTCATTTTTCACGAATAATGCAAAAATAAATTTAATTTCTTTTACGTATTTTAAGACACGACATCGCATGTCAGTTTATAGAGGAGAATGGAATTACCTGAGGAGGCCGGTGGCAGATCGTCGTCGGATGACTGAAACGATGCTCCATCATCCGCCACACCATCATCCGCATGCGGATCGTATTCCGCATTTACGGACTGAGAAGCAGCTGCTCGCTGCCGTATCTCCTCCTCCCATTCTCTACGAACGGATGCGTCAACGCCTCGCGTCCTCGTGTGACGCTCTCTAGATCCCTCCAACGGGGGGGATCTACTGCTTCCTCCGAGTAGGGTCTTTCCACCCTTGGTCTGCAATGAAATTTTTTTTTTTAAAAAAAAAATTCTGGCCGAAACATGATTTCGGTCGGGTGTGTACCGACCGAAACATGATTTCGGTCCTATCTGTAACACGATTTCGGTCGAAACAGTACGGACCGAAACATGATTTCGGTCGACACTGTACCGACCGAAACACAATTTCGGTCGGCATAGGCACGACCGAAACATGATTTCGGTCGGCATATGCACAGCCGAAATTGTGTTTCGGTCGTGACTTTGCCAACCGAAATTATGTTTCGATCGTGCCGAAATCGGACCCTAAATCTCATTCGATCGGCCGTTTTTTTGAACTATTTCGATCCGTATTCGGTAATCTATCTACGTACGAATGATTTTTACGTTAATTTGCTTACCAGTCGTGAAAATAGGTCATTTCCCTTTCCTTGTCCCTGTCGGCGATCCATTGGGATTTCAGTAATTTTTTTGTTTTTGTCTGATTTAGATGTGTGATTTGAAAAGTGTTGTCTGGAACAGAGCCTTTTAAATAGAAATTTTTATTGTTTATTATAGTTTTTTTTTTAAATTAATTTAAATATCATAAGAGCAAAATCGTCTTTTTCCAGCCCTTTAGGGGCGGTAACAAGTAAGGGGGGGGGAGGGGGTTGGTTTAAATAGTAACTCCCCTTTTTTTTATTAGAATTCATAAATTAGATAATTTCCCCAAAAAAAAATCAAAGAGAGGATCATGAAAAAGTGCCCGATAATATAGCCCAACTCACCTGTTCTCCAGAAAAAAAAAACTCTGTAGTCGCGACCAACATCAAATGATTGCTAATTACTAGGGATTAAATATCAAAGACTAGCCTAACCCCACCATCATATTAGTTATTACAACACAAACTACCCATCATTAAGAAATTATGCAATAATCAATTAAATAAACGAACCTAATGCGCCACATCAGAGACTAACGAATTAGCCGGCCATTATATGTACACATATAACAAAAACGTATAATGTAGCATAAGAATAATTTTATATATATATATATATATATATATAATCATATATAGATGATAAATCGGAGAAAGTAATGAGCTTGACTGAAGAAAAGTCAATGAAATCATGCACCAACCTTTCTTAGGGTTTCAGACATGATCATGGGATCAATATATAAATCAGACGAACGTTACTAAAACCTGAACTCCGCAGATCTCCCATGACCTAAACCTCTCCTGTCTCTCTCTTCAGCTGTCTCCTTCTTCTGCAACTATGTCGGAGATTTCCCTACCAAACCAAATCTGTTCCAAAGCAAGACGCTCGCTGCTGTTCGGAGGTAATTAAAGTCGCCTCGAGTGAGTCAAAAAATCACCGCGTAGTGATCGAAAGCTTCCACGGATCTCTTCAGAAAGAAAGGATGATTGTGGTTTGCTTCTCTTTCAGCTACTGTTAAGACAGTAGGGTTCATGTCTTTGATACCGCGCCGTAGGAAACCTCGTTTCACGGTCTTTTAACAGACAATGTAGTTAATGAACACAGTTTACTACAAGGGTTTCGTCGGCTAGGATCTGTACTGAATTCGTGAAAGAGATAATGGGGTCTTCGCTTGAGCTAAGTATAAGTGGTTGAAACTGAAATCTCAGGCATAAAGAGTGCACAAACTTCTCAAAACGATCGCCAGTTCTTCTGAGGACTTCGCTGTCTTTTCCCCCGCCTGTGATTCTCAGCGTCGTCGGCGGAGTAGGCAGCGCTCGGCCAAGGCTTGCATCAACGACGGCCATAGAACGCCGTGCATTATATCAAAGTCAAGGATGTGTATATGGCTCGTTGATGGACCTGGCCATCGACTGCTTCCAAGATCGCTTGGTTAGCAGTGAGATGAGTGAATCTGATAAAGGGGCGTGACTTTGTTAAGAGATAGATACGACGATTGCAAAAGGGCTTCGCTGTAATCATGACGATGATGGAATGCTTCACTATTATTATAACTCGAACTGGGGATTATCATGGCTGCCGGCGGCGGCGCACTGAAGAAAGATGCGGCGTGGCTTAGGCGGAGAGAGACTGCTTTTGCGAACTGATGAACTAATCTCTCCGTCGAGTCGCCGTGGGATGAGGAGTTTGATGTAAGAAAGAAAATCTGAACTTGATAAGAGCTCGGCGCAGCTAATGAGCAGCAGGCGTTTGTGGAGATGGGCGTTTTCCGGCGGCTGAATCTGACGGTGGCGATTATTCTGATCTTCATCTTCTTGGTGACCGGTTGATGATGATGAACTGGCAATAAATGAATTCAACATCTTTTGTCCTAATAATTGTTGTTTTAAGATAATGGGAAACCGATCGGCAGTCACCGAAGGGATCCTTTCAAAAGAAGGAAACCCTAGAAAGAGAGAGTGATAGTATAGTACTATATATACATATACATTGTGTTTTGTGTGTGTGTTGATTAATTTATAATATCATTATAATAATGGACACCACCACCATTTGAAGAAAGACTTGTGCTGGGATATCTCACAAATAACACCTTTAAAAAGTGAGTTTGATGAGGGAGATCTTCAAGAAACTGTTTGACGATGAATCATCATCATAATGTTGAATAACAACACATAATAAAACGAATGATTTCGTAAATCATTATGTTATGATGATGGAATGGAGGAAAACAATACGAACCATTGAGGAAGTGTAAGGAAATTGATCCATCAAGATCACAGAGAAGAACTGATTAGGACGAGCTGATGATGTTGAAGTTGCTGAGGCAGATGGCTTTCTGCAGAAGTCGTCGAAGCATTTAAACAGAAATCGCAAAGCTCGCTTAGGAGAGAAATCACTTATAGAATCGCGACCGGCACAAGCGATTTATTAGCTGAATCGAAAAACTGTTGATACGGTTGAACACGTGCGATGCACGTGAGGCGGGAATTCCAGTTTATAAAATAGGAACCCTCAGCATTGCGCGTGACTTTGAGCGTGTGTAACTCGACACAAAGTGCTTGTGTGAGAGAGTTGAAAACACCAAGGTGATATATTGTTGTGTGCTCTGTAACTCTGTGCGAAAATCATCAATAAAGGAGTTGATCTTTGGCCCTGTGGACGTAGGCTAAGTCATTAACCGAACCACATAATCCTGTGTGTGAATTTTAATTCTGTTATGTTAATTTCTGCGTTGATTTGAGTTGCGATAAATCAAACGAATCAAACATCATCTAATCAGTTAAATCAGGTGTTCAGCTACAAGTGGTGATGTGAGCGTGGATTCAATCAATCGAAGAAGATGAGTGCTGCGCGGTTTGATGTTGAGAAGTTCACCGAACAGAATGACTTCAGCCTATGGAGGTTGACGATGAAAGCATTGCTCGCACAGCAAGGATTGATCGAAGCTCTTAAGGAAGAGAAGAAGATGTCACCCGAGCCTCAGCAGTTGAGAAGAAAGAGCTGATTGATAAAACTCACAGTGTAGTAATCCTCTGCTTAGGTGATAAGGTGCTCAGACAAGTGTCGAAGGAAGAGACTGCTGCAGGATTGTGGATCAAATTAGAAAGCTTCTACATGACAAAATTACTGGCAAAAAGGCTATATCTGAAGCAAGCACTGTACTCCTTTAAAATGCTAGAGATAAACCTATTGAAGAACAGATTGATAGGTGGTCAAAGCTGATCCCAGATCTAGAAAATATTGAGGTTGATATTGCTGATGAGGATAAAGCAGTGCTGCTGCTGAGCTCACTGCCTTGATCATTTTAAGGAAACTTTTTTGTATGCACGTGAGGAGCTGAGTCTGGAGGATGTGCTGTCTGCTATACATTCTAGGCAGTTGAACCATAGAATTGAGACCAAGCCACAAAATTAGGTAGGAATCCTAGCGAGGTAGATCAGAAAACAGAGATGACAGTAAAGGCATGAAGAAATCTAGAAGTCTAGGGCTAAGATTAAATGTTACTATTGTCATGATGAAGGACACATAATGAGATTATGTCCAAGGCGAGGCAAATGATCTCAGCAAAAGCAGAAAGATCAGGGAGAGGTATCTATTGCCTCAGATGGTTATGATTCAGCAGAAGTGTTGAATGTGGCAGAGGTAGAGAAACACAGAGAGTGAATCATGGATCCAGTGTGCTAATTTCACATGACCTCCAACAAAGCTTGGCTGAGAGAGTTCAGGCACATTCAGGGAGGAAAGGTACTGCTGGGAAATGATACATCTTGTATGATCAAAGGCATAGGCCAGTTAGGATCAAACTGCATACAAGCTGTGATTTTATCCTTGAAGATGTGAGGTATATCCCTGAGTTGAGAAGAAATCTGATATCAGTTGGTATGTTAGATGACTTAGGCTATGGGATAGACACTAGGAGAGGAACCATGAAGGTATTTAAGGGATCATTGCTGATAATGAAAGGTGTCAAGAGCAATGGAGTTTATACCTTACTTGGCTCAACTATTGCGGGTGTTTCAGCTGCAGCAACTGAGGAAGACACTGCTTCTCTGTGGCACAGGAGGTTGGGACATGTTAGTGAGAGAGGACTTCAGGAGCTATCAAAGCAAGGCTTGTTTGGAACAACTAGAATTGATAGACTCGGATTTTGTGAGACTTGTGTGTTTGGAAAGGCACACAAGGTTAAGTTTGAAACTGGTAAACAGTGCTCTAAAGGAGTGCTGGACTATTTACATTCAGATCTGTGAGGGCCTACATCAGTGATGTCACATGGTGGAGCTAGATACATCATGCCAATCATTGATGATTACTCAAGGAAGGTCTGGACAATGGTCTTGAAAACCAAGGATCAAGCATTTGGGAAGTTCAGGGACTGGAAAAAGCCAGTGGAACTTCAGACTGAAAGAAAGGTGAAGATGCTGAGAACTGACAATGGGCTAGAATTCTGCTCGAAGGAGTTCAATGATTTCTGTGAAGCAGAAGGGATCAAGAGGCACAAAACTATACCATACACACCTCAGCAAAACGGGCTTGCTGAGAGGATGAATAGAACATTGCTCGAGAGAACAAGGTGTATGCTATTGAGTGCAGGGCTGCCTAAGGCATTCTGGGCAGAAACCTTGGTTACAGCTACATACGTGGTAAATAGGTGTCCATCAACAGCACTAAAATACAAGACCCCAGAGGAGGTGTTGTCTGGTTCCAAGCCAAGTCTAGAGCATTTGAGAGTGTTTGGGTGCATTGCCTATGCTCATACCAAAAGAGACAAGCTGGAGTCTAGAGCTGTCAAATGCATATTCATTGGATATCCTGAGGGTGTAAAGGGCTACAGGCTGTGGAGCCTTGAACCAGCAATGAAGAAACTAATTCTGAGCAGAGATGTAACCTTCACTGAAGGCTAACCTTGAAAAGTCCTCCGAAGCTGCTAAGTCTAAGGTGATGACTGGATCAGAATTTCTTGGGAAATTTCACATTGAGGCGGAGAATTTCCAGGCAGATGGAAGGACAGTCCAACCTGAATATGAAGAACCAGAAGATCAAGAATATGAGGATCAAGTGGTCTCTGAAAATGCTGAAGAGGTAATTGAGCAGGAAGATGTTAGGCCTGAAATTATGCTTACTAGGGATAGAGAAAGAAGAGATGTCAGAGCTCCCAGAAGGTATGGTCAAGCTGATGTAATAGCTTTTGCTTTTACCATGGCTGAGACAATAGGAGATGAGCCAAATTCATTCAAGAAGCAGTTAGAAGTGCAGAAGGAGATTCCTGGAACCTCTCTGACCAAGAATGATACTTGGGAACTGGTTAAGAGACCAAAAGGTCATAAGCTCATACACTGCAAATAGATATACAAGAAGAAGCTGAAATCAGACTTGAAGGTCAGATATAAAGCTAGACTAATGGCTCGTGGCTTCACTCAAAAGGAAGGAATTGACTACTGATGCGGACATAAATTAGGCAGGCGAAATAATGAATTAAGGAAATAATTTAGATTAAGGTGATAATTAGAAAGACTTGATGAAAATTAGATTTTTGGGAAAATAGGGAGATAAAACATAAAATAAGAGTTTTAGGGACCTCCAAAAGACCTTTAGGGACCTCCTAAAGGCTTTGAGGACCTAGCACCATATTGGGGAAGTATCTTGGGACCTATCATGCTAAGCAGGTCATGTCGTCCCGAGGTAACGTCATGAGGAAGCCATACTGAAGCCTGAAATGACGCCTGACAACACTGAAAAGCTGTTCCTGACAAGCTGTCTCAGGATGTCTGATGCCCTGATATGATGGAATGCGTCCCATCTCCAGCCGCCTGATGTCCCTGACAGCACATAACACATCCCATCTCCAGCCGCCTGATGTCCCTGACAGCACAGAACCCATCCCATCTCTAGCCGCCTGATGTCCCTGCCAGCCCTCTGCTCCTGACAACCCAGGGCCACGTCCCAGTCTGATGTCCCTGAAATGACTTAATACGTCTCTTGGAAGTAAGCCAGGCTGACCGTTGGGAGCTCCTATAAAAGGAGGACTTCATCATTTTCGCACCTAATTCACATTTCAACACCTCTCAACACTTAGAAAAATACTCTCTAACTATAAAAACATTTTTATGTATTTTTCTATGTGTTTTTGAGAGAGAAGATCGAGATATGAGTACTTATGAGTGTGAAAATCATTGAAGTATAGTGAAAATAGATCCTGAGTGCCCGTGGACGTAGGATCTGCAAAGATTCGAACCACGTAACCCCTGTATTATTTCGTTTACGTCCCCAGCACGCCCAAACACATCCCAAACAGGTCCCAAATACGTCCCGACGTCCCGACACATCCCGACACGTCTCAAACACGTCCCCACGTCCCCAACATGTCCCAACACGTCTCTTTCAGTTTCCTTACCAACAAGCACCTAACGCACGCCCCACAACTTTGTAATACTTATTCTCCGGCTATATAAATTTTCCCAAACCACACATATAAATCTTTTTGATTGGGAGAGCCCCACATCAAATGGCGCCGTCTGTGGGAAAATTCAGAGTTGAAGGCGTGAGTGATTTTGCCTATATTGTGCGAAGCTGTGCTTATCATTTTTTATTTCTTTTTTTCTTTTCTTTATTTCTGCTGGGATGAGACGAAAAACGCAAAGAACTGATGGAAGACCCTCTAGCAAAGAATTTCAAAACCTGCAGGAGCTGCCGAAGCGCAACCGAAGCTCCTGAGACGTAAGGCCGTGTGCACCACCTTGACTGAGAGGAGGAAAGGATGAAGACCCGGAGCTCCGCTTTCGGGACCTAAAAGCTCAGCTCTGCGGTGGCAAGAAGACTCGAAGATCTGCTTCGGGGCCTTCTAGCTCCGCGGTGGCATGAAGACCCGAAGCTCTGCATTCGGGACCTCACAGCTCCGCGCTGGCATGAGGACCTGAAGCTCCGCACACAGGACCTGAAAGCCCAGCTCCATGCTGGCACGAGGAGCCAAAGCTCCGTCTTAAAGACCTAAAAGCCCAGCTCTGCGCTGGCGGAGGACCTAAAGGTCTAGTTCCTCGCTGGCAGAAGTCTTAAAAAGCCCAGCTCCACCTGAGCTCCTATATTTGGAATCTAAGGGCCAAGCTCCACGTCGATCCGTAAAGATCAACTCATTTGCAGAGAACCACTAGGACTTCCGAAGACTAACTCCTTGCTGGAAGTGAAGATACGATCTATATGTTTAGATCTCCTCGAAGTCCGTATGGGGGACCTCCAAACCGGCCGAAACCCAGCTCCGTGCTGGAATAAAGGCAAAGAAGCCCAGCTCCACACTGGCATCCGAAGATCCGCAGGAGATACAAGCCTAGCTCCGCGCTGACACTGGCGTTCGAAGATCCACGGAAGATACAAGCCAAGCTTCACGCTGGCGCACGAAGGTCCCTGGAACCTAGAAGCCAGTTCTGCGACGACGTCCAAAGATCAGCGGGAGATACAAGACCAGTTCCACGCGTCCAAAGATCAGCGAGAGATACAATCCCAGCTCCGGGCTGGGCGAAGGTCCCTGGAACCTAGAAGCTAGTTTCTGGACCGACCCCAAAAGATCCGCGGGAGATAAAATGCCCAGCACCATGCTAGCACATGAAGATCCACGGGAGACATCCCGCGTTAAGAAGGCCCTTAGCCAGGACCTCATGGCCCAATAAATCTCATTCTCTATTATATATATTGTTATCAAAATGTGAGCCACGCTAACAATTTTTATTATTTGAAGGATGTGATCAAGAGGCCTATCCAGACATAACACCTGAAAAAAGGGTGTTAGCCGCGGTAGCAACATGTTTTGAAAGTGATCGACAAGGAGTCCTGGGGATCTATGCTGCTTAAAGGCAGACAACCCCCACTCCCTCCAGACAAAGGCACGACAGCTCCGCCTTCATTCGAATACTGATACATGGTTTCATAAAGGACCAGTGAAGACACGAATACTGAGGAACTATAAATTAGTCGAAGACCCGACCTAACGGTTCGGGGCCTAAACCCAGTTCCTTGCTAGCATGTGAAGGTCCACGGGCTTAGAAGCAAACTACCGCAATTAAATAAGAAGGAACGAGCAAGAAAGAGAACTAGGGAAAATCGTCACCGCCCTAACCTCCCAACAGGCAGCTGTCGGGATCTCTCCTGCGGAACCTCGTGCCGTCATGCAACAACATGGAGGGGATCCTGACCAGCTGGGAGACATCCCCTGATGAAAAGGTTCTTAGCCGGAACTCCAGGGCCCTTTAAATCTCATCATTTATTTTACCAATATCATTATAAATACATGCATCACACTAACAACTTCTATTGTTTGAAGGATCAAATAGAAGGACCCATCCTTGTATGACGTCTAGGGAAGTCCGTTGGGCATAGCCTCGACCAAGGTCGAAAGGCAGCCGAGAAGGGGTCCGGGAGATCTGTGCCGGCTAAAGGCAGACAACCGCCGCATCTTCCAGATAGGAGCCAACTCCATTTAAGGATCGTATCCTTATCATAGTAGGAGCTCTAGGCAGAGGAGATTCCAACTTCCAGCAGGGCCCAAAATCATATACTTAAGCAGTCAAAGATCCGCGGGACCTTAATGTCCAGCTCCGCATAGGCACACGAAGGTCCGTAGGACCTCGAAGCGAGCTTCGCGCTGCCACAAGCTCCGCACTAGCACCCGAAAAGCCTAATCTCCGCATCGGCAACAAAGTCCTGAAGCTTCTAATAGGGATCTATAGTCTCAGCTGCGTGCCTGGATAAAACATCCTAAGGACTGCGGCACCCGAAGACCCGAGGGAGATAAGACCCCAGCTCCACTCTGGTATCCGGAGATCCCCGGGAGGTCGAAGTCCTCCTCTGCACTGGCATGTGAAAAACTAGAAGCCTAGCTCCCCGCTGGCACGAAGACCTAAAGGCCTAGTGCTGGCATGAAGGCCCGAGTTGCCCGGGACCTAAAGACCAGCTCCGTGCTGAAAACGAAGAAATGATCTATGTAATCTTCATGCCGAGCTCCTCGACAGCATGCGAAGTCTGTTGTAATGGATCTCCAAACCAGCTGAAACCTAGCTCCGTGCTGGATTGAAGGCAAAGAAGTCGAGCTCCGCAGTGACACGCGAAGGTGCAGGGGAGAAGAATAAACATCATCTAAATCAGTGAAATCGGATGTTCAATTGATCGAATTACGCTATAGGAAGAGAGGCTTTTATGAATAAGGGTTACTTGAAACAGTTGGTGTTTTTGTCTATTTGTGTGTGCTTTGTGTGTGTGTGTGTGAGTGCGCGAGAAGGTGTGAGAAATGGACAACTCAACTATAGGGTTTTGTGTGAATCCTGTCACGGGCTATAATAAATCTTAAATATTTCAATTCTTGAATAATTTATTATCCTATATATATGTATATTATATACATAGCGCAAGTAAATAGTGTTACTGGTGATTTATGTTAATTTTATATATTTAATGGGGAATTATAATTTAAATATATATTGTAAGATTGAAGATATAATAATTAACTAAAAACAGTTAATAGAGTTAGTGTTTTTAATTTTATTATTAATCTGTTGGGTTACCCGGTGTCTCCCGGAGACGCCACATCCCCGGGTACTGTACGGAATAAAAATTTTCCGGGTTCCCGATTACCCTCGTAGCTCGAATTAGAATAGTAACACGTAGGCACGTAATAGGGCGGGTCAAACCCATAGAGACTTACCAGTTGACGCGAGTGGCAGCTCCTCGTCCTTTTCTTCAAGACTTCCTTGATGGTGGTGGATGGCACTAGATCGTCATGCCGACCTCGCAGTGTACCACGGAATAAGTTCTCTAAAGATGGCTAGAGAGAACCGAGCCGTCACGTGAGAGAGAAGTGTGTGCGTTCGGTGTGTGTTTTTGTGCCTTTTGTTGATTTCGAAAATCACTTCTTTTCTCTACTTATGGAGCACGAAATTTAGCCTATTTAAAGGCTTGGATTTCAATTTCTATGTCCTTAAAGTGCGATAGATTTTTGCCAAATCGTACTCTCTTTTGAATTCCAAATCCAAACTTAAGGAAACTTGCTATTATTAGAAAACTAACTTAAATACCAAGTCAAAATAACTATATTTAAATATGGTATAAAATTTGTAACTTAATCCTAGATTAATTTCAAAATTTAAATAAACAATATTCCAAATTATTCCATATTTATTTATATTTAATATGCAAATTCCAAAAATACCCTCAAAGGCATATTTCAAAATTAGCTTAAGGTGAAATCCAATTTTATCCTCATGCACATTAAGCACTTGGCCAAGCCCAAGTCTTAAAGTTAGTTTCATAAGAAGTCCAACTTCGATCCAATAAATGGCCCGAGGCCCATTAAGGCGTGGCCCAACGGCCCAAGGCCCGTTAAGGCCCAAAACACTCTCTCTCCTTATTAGCACACTTTGATGATCCTTTTTAAGCCCGAGTCTCTAGGTTCGACTCAATTGGAAAAGGAGTAATCCAAGAGTCCGGTAGTTACCTAGCCAATCCCGCAGTACCGGACCGTAAACCGATTCGAGTGCGAATTTCAACCCAGTCTTTATTCCACCTCACTATAGATAATAGTGCTACGTGTAAACCCTTGAGTTGTGTCCCAATCGAGTGAGAGCCATGGTCTCTGTCAAACTCACTAAACTAGATTCTATGATAAAATGGAGACGAGGCAACTACCCTCCATGTCTAACATGAGTTAGTTAAATACCTTGACCAAGGATTTTGTAATTTTCCGTTGTCGTCCTCATAGGACACTTATCTCGATTACTTGCGAGACTGTGAATCCGTACTCGGCGATCTAAGCCCGGCAATAACAAATCGTTATCAAGATCGCATCTGGCCCGCTGACCCGTGCAACAGCAAATCGGGTCGAGGGGAACCAGTGACAGTTGAGATTTCGAAGTCAACTCCGTCAAAGCCCCTTTCGGTCTAAGGTTCACGTATACTACTATAGTGTTGTCGTCGGTCATTGACACTCCTTGAGTAATAAGCCATGTTCGACCGTACGACCCGTGAGTCAGTGTCCATGAAACGATCCAATCCCTTGATTCGATTCGTATCACAAGTCATGACCTCCGCTTCCAAGCGGGATATCGGCACACGATAGGTTATCGATAAATAAGCCATGACCGGTTATCCAGCACCCAACTGGAGCCTCAGGTTTATGGACTTCTAATGTTCGAGGTTAAGAGTCCACTGGTGCCTTAATCTATCTTGCCCATCGAGAACAGTGACTCAACTCGACACATTTGGATTTGTTAATTTATTGCTTTACGGATGCTAGCAAAGAACTCTTATATCCAATAAACGAACAATGCCTTCATTATACACACTAAAATGTCTTATTACACAAAAGGTCGAATGATAAATAATCTAATGCCCTATATAATCTTATCCTCGTATAGCATTCGAGGGCATATTCCTAACATAATCATCTTCTCCGTATGCAATCCATATAGGTTTGTAAGTATGGTTTGGACGTCCTTTTACTAAGTTGAGATAGAAAAGTAAGGTATTTGAGAACGTGGGTTTTTTATTGAACGTGGGTTGTTGATAGATTTTAGGTTTTTTTTTATCAATTATTATTAATTGTAGAAAAATATGATTGGTTGATTCTTAAAATATACATACCAAATTACAATAGAAATTGACGATTTCTATCCTACCCTCACCTTTTTTATATAATTGTAAAGATTGGTGGCCCTATTAGATTATAAATTGGTGGCCCTATTTGCGAGCTATTACATATTAATCAAGGGTTCTACCGTATGATCATTTGTGTTCTTGTAAATTTATCTTTATTAATGTAATTAATAGTTTGAATTAAAATACAAGAAATACTGTAGAGAAGTGATGTAGCTTGGATTTTGATAGTAGCAAGTGAAGCCCACCATGAAAACAACGAAGAGAACAGAAAAAACAAAAAGTATGTGCATCAATGGACAGATGAAGTAAATTAATAATTACTAGAGAAGAAATAAGGGCATATATGAATATTTATATATATATATATATTATTTATTTATTTACATTATAGAGCACACACTGGCGGACCCAGCTTTTAAGGACTGGAGGGTCAAAGAGTTCGGGCCTCAATGCAATAAAGCCCAAGTATCTAAAATTAAGAAAAAAATGAGTAATGAGAGGATTTAAACTTGGTTGTTTCTAGTGAAAGCTTTATCACAAAGACACATACCACTAAACCAAACATAATTTTTCAATACAATTGGCACATATAACTATAATTACGGTTTGGACTGGGGCAAATTTGTGCAAGGTAATAATGTTTTTTTTTTTTCTTTTTTTTTGGTACGACAATTAAGAGTGCAATAATTGAAAAGCTGATGTTGCTTCAAAACTCAACCGACCCGACCCTTCTTTATTTACCTGCCCCAGTATTTTCTTTTGGGATAATTTCAATTCAGGTCCTGCTAAAGTTTAAACTTAGTGTTCAGACCCTGTCAGGATTTTCTGTTAGTTTTAAGGACCTGCTTTCTGAAAAACTTAAAGGTAAAGACTCAAACTATGTTATGACTAAAAAACCCTTCATAAAGTGTTCTAGGGGTATTCGACGACTAATTTATGTTACAGAGATGCATCGACTTGTTACAGTGAAAACCATAAGCATCACTTTAAACTGATAATATGTTAGTTCTCGATAGTAAAATGTTTTTAACAGATTTATATTTATTTATTCGGTAATCGAAACCCAGATTTCACAATGAATCGAGCACAATCGACTGCCCCATCAACCAATCAATTTCGACGTGTCACGTATGATTTATTCTGATATTGATGAAGTACGATGTAAGAATTATAATGAATTTTTATATGGGTTATTTCAAATTCGAGAAAAATATGGTCAAATCGAAGTAGATTTTCGCAGCAATTGTAGCTAATCTTTGTGTATTCGAGGTACCCATAGTTTGGGCGTTTCATAGGCTGTGTGAATGTTGAAACAATCGTCACTTCATCACTTCTAAAACGTACGTTGTGTGAAGCAGGTCGTATGGCAGGCATCGATTCATCTGGAGTACGTGTTACTATTTTATGCATTATTGTACGTCTTAAGGTTATAACAGTATCCAGATACGTTACTCCATTACTCGTAAACGATATTTTTTTTGTCCGACAAAGTGACATCTTCTGACTTCGTTTTGTTTATAATAAGTATATATGTGGTATTTTTTGTCCAACATATGGTACTAAGAACAAAGTGGGTCATGATACAAGGGGTAACTCATAATCGACTTCGCTGTCGACTAATTGGTACCTAATTTGTTTTTCATAAGTATTGATGTGGGATTTTGTTTAACAGACCTATTTCGATAATTTTTTACATTGAACTGTTACTACATTAAATAGAAGAGTTACTTGGATTGTCTAAAATGGTATATTATGACGTATTTTTATTTTTCGTAAGTATTGATGTTGTATTTTTTTAACAGACCTGTTGCGTTAATTTTTGGCATTGAACTGTTACTACCTGAAATTGAAGTGTTACTTGGTATCTGAAATGGTATATTATGTCCTTCTACTGTTTTTCATAAGTATTGATATGATATTTTTTTTAGCAGAACTGTTTCAAATAATTTTGGGCGGGATATTGGTTTTGGTTGGGTTTGGATGGATTTACTATACTTGCCAAATTTTGGGAGGGATTTGTAGATTGATCGGGTTAATTGGGCGGGATGTATGTCACGATTGGGATTTTGGGCGGGATTGCTAAATCAGTGCAAATGTGTTACTAATAACTATTTAACTCTTATGCATTAGTTAAATATGTTACTAAAAGTTCTTTATGTGTTACAAATTGCTGCGTGTCGCACCAAGATTTAGGGTTATGTGTTTATGGAGATTAAGGTTTAAGGTTTCAGGATTTACGACATATAAACTGATATTTGTGGCTTAATTTTGAATTTTGATGGCATTCATGCTGAAATTCATATGTGATGTTTCAATGAACAAAGTAATAGTTTATGTTTTGAATAACTATTGACCTCGAACATTCACTATCATCCACCTCAATCGAACAATGTAGCTTTTAAAGGAATTTGGTGTGATAAATGCATCAAATCATACATTTACAAGATGTTAATCTTGTAAATCTCGAACAATCTGCATTTTTGAACGAAATTAATCGGGTTAGTAATGTGGTACTGGAAACTTATTATGTAGTATCATTATTTGTAAACATGTTATTCGATAGGTTCGTGTTGTTATTTTATAGCAAACATGTAGTATTACGTGGGGGCAATCTGGTACTGGTGACGTTAACGAATCATCCTGTTAATATTCCTTAACAAATAACTTCGAGAATATATCAAATACAGATTTACGACATATAAAATGATATTTGTGGTCTAATTTTGAACTTTGAATACGTTTCTGATAAAATTCGTAACGTTATGTCTCATTAAAAGAGATACTAGTGTATGTTGTGAAGGAAGAGTTATATGTTTACATGATATTTTATCTCAACTTTCACATATTGATATCAACATTCGCAAAACGTGTCGTCTAAAGAAATTTTGTAATTTAGCTTCATCATGTCATCTATTTCCATGAATGTCAATCTTATACATCCGAACGAAATGAATTTATGAACGAAATTTAATCGAAATACTAATGTGGTATTGATTAGCTGTTATGTGGTACTTTTAGCTACAAATTTGTTATAAACTTTGCGTATTGTTATTTTTTATCAGACATGTGGTATTATTTGCAGGCAATGTGGTAATATTAAGTTATTGTACTGTTAATATCTCTGACAATCATGAACCTTCTAAAATGTTCTTAATGATGTGTTACCCAGAATACGTGAATTGTTACTCAGAATAAATGAAGTGTTACCAACCAACTTTTTGATTGACAAACGTTCCAATATTAGGTCTCAACAAAATTCTTCGTTATCACATTATCAACATTAATAATCTCATTCAATTAAATGACTCGTGATCAAACTTAATCGAATCTACCTTATTAGTTCATTAAAGTTGAGATTCACATGTTTATTAATCACATTATTCCATGATAAATTTCAGATTTTTTTCGTTATTTACATGAGAAATTGACATCGATTTAACCTTACTGTGTCATTACGTCGGAGATTCGAGCGGTTTCAATTTTATTTGGATGTCGAATTTTTTTACGATCTATTCCTCTTTGCCTTTACTTGGGTATTACACGTGTTATTTACGGGTGACGAGTCGTTATTATTTTCTCATTATATGTTCGTTTTGTGGATATATTTGTTATAAATATCAAGAAATACGGTATTATTGTTCCACGAATTGGTACCCAGAAAGCATGAAGTGTTATTCAGTAACTATTTTAATTAGCAAACGTTTACCACTTAGATCTCATCAAAATTCTTCGTTATTCCATGATTAACATCAATAATTGTCGTCGATAACTAAGGCTCATGATGAAATTGTGTCGAATTTACATTATTCTGGTCATTAAAGTCGAGATTTCGCCGTATTAAACGAAATTCCGAATTATGTTTGGAGCATTCGTGCTTAATGAACTTCGAAAATTCTCTTTGATTATGAATACCCATGAAAAATTGAAGCCGATACAACTTTCTGCTGTTGGTGACGTCGAGATTAGGTCGGATTTGGAACGTGAATTTTTTCTTTCGAACGCTTGAGTGTAAGGAATGTGCTATTGCAGGAAGACAGTATTGTTTTTGATGTGTTACTTCTGCGACATCATGTGTTATTTACTAATAGAAACGTGGTATTTTCTGCTATACGGGCAATATTTATTTTCTCACAATTAACGTCACTAATATCCGAAACTTAACAACATTTATGATCAAATTAACGATAATTTTAACTTATATTATCACAATTGCGGAGATCTGTTCGGGTCTGAGCGTCAAATCTCGTTTCGATCGACGTCGCTTGTTTGGGAGAGATGATGGCATATACTTGTAAATTTTTGCAACAGTGACGGGCAAATATGTCTTATTACAAGGTTTGGGTAGTTTTCTCTGAATTATTCAAAAAAGTAGGTCTTTAATCCTAAACCAAACTTATATGGGGCCTGAACCCAAAGGCAAATATGTTAATAGGGTCTGAAGTTGAATTAACCATTTTCTTTTTAGGTTATTTTCATTCCTTATTTCGTTTCTGTTGGTGGATTGAAAGTGCCAACATCCCCCCCCCCCCCCAATCGCGGGCCTTATCTAAAGTCTGGGCAGTCAGACTAGAGATGTTTTATTGGGTTTATGATAGGCCCAAACTAATTATTTTCAAATTCCAATTAACACGAAAACACAAGTAGCAATCAGTGTTTAAAACGCGTATACCGCAACGCGTTGCGTTGTGAGTCCAATAGCACGTAGCGCAAAAAGCGTAGCGTATTACGTGGGTAATTCGAGCAATGCATTTACAATACACAAAAAATATAAAATATATGGCAACACAACTAAAACAAACCATCTTAAAAACACATAAATATTTGTAAACATTAACTAATAGAGAAATCGAATCTATTTGTATATTCAACTTCCACATTTTGCATCGTTGGCTATAAATTTATTTTTGGCCTGTACTTTTAACTAATAAATTTATTTCTCAAATTATTTAATCTTTTTTTATATAGGAAATGATATTATTTATTTGAAATTACTTAAAAAGATAAAATAACCAATATTGTAAGTGCACTATTAAATTTCACGATTCTTGTAAAATATTGTCCATCGGAATTTTAAATATAATAATTAACCAATTATATAATTGACAAAGCCACTCTTTACCTCTATATATTGAGCTTTCTGATATGTCTCTAAAACATTGGGGAATATTTAAATTCATTTAGTCTTTTTCCGATAAATGAGGAATAAATTTCCCATGGAAGACTTGTGGATATAATTGGTTAATATTTTCAATTGTACTTTAAGTATATTACACAAGTCATCGATGTATTGAACAAGTTTATGAATTACACACTTGATTTTGATCAATGCCCAAGTAGCGCGGGTATTTTCAACAACAACGCAAAAAGCATAAAAAGCGCATTATAGCGTAGGGTAGCGTAAAACACTGTAAGAAAGCGTACGCTTTTTGGGAAAAGACGCTAAATTTCATATGCGTTGACGCGTTTTGAAGCCAAAATACGCTATAGCACGCTTTTTAAAACACTAGTACCAACTATCTATCTAAATTACATAATATCATTACCCAAAAATTGCCAGTAATTACATTCCAGTTGTTCAAATTCATAATGTTTGATCCCAGATTCTCATTTAATAATAACATTATCCCACAAAGATTAGCCAATGAGCCACAGGTGGATCTACATGGTGGTCAGGGGGCCACGGCCCCCCTGAAAAATTCCGAAACTTTTAGTGACCATTTGGTTATGAGGATAGGTTTAGATGGCATTAAGTTTAGTTGGGTTTATATAATGAAGAGTATGACTAATTTTGGGTGTTTGATTGACAAGTTTAAATAATGATGTTCGATATGTTTGGTAGATGGGTTTTACGAAATTACCCTTATTTGATTGGGCATCTGATCCTAATTATGGATGACTATGGAATCGGGAGGGAGAAATGGATGAGAGAGAGAGAGAGGAGGAGGAGGCAATGGTTAATTTTGTAAAAAAAAAGATAAAAAAGAAATCAAAGGATAAATTTGTCCAAAAATGGTGGGATTAGATAATGGTAGATGTGGAGACTTCTTTAATTAATTCTTTATTAGAGGTATTAGTCCAAAAGAAGAAGGCTGTTCATTGTAGCGAAAATGGTAAGTCATGTTTTTCGCACAGTTGTCAAACTCCGGCGGTGTGAGGCGGCTAGGCGCAACGGCCCGCGGTTAGGCGCTAGGCGTCCGGGTCGCAACGGCTGGCGGCGGCTAGGCGCGACAGCTGGTGGCTGCTTGGCGCGACAGCCGGCGGCTGCTTTGCGCGACGGCCGGCGGCTTGGCGCGTCTGCCGGCGGCTGCTTTGCGCGACTGCCGGCGCGACAGCCTGCGGCTGCTTGGCGCGACGGGCGGAGGCTGCTTTGCGCGACGGCCGACGGTTAGGCGCGAGGACAGAGGCTGCTTGGCGCGACGGCCGGCGACTGCTTGGCGCGACTGTCGGCACCTAAAGGTTACATTATTAGCTGAATTGATTTTTTGCGAATATATTATTGCAATTTCTAGCTTTTTATTTGGGGTTAGTTTTGGTGGTGGAATATCGTGCGCTGAAGATCGAGACAGATAAAAGCACCATCAAATTTTTAGTGGAAACGGCTTGCTAGGGGAACATGCTTTTGGGGATATTGGATATCGTTTGCGAGGTCTTGCAACCCAGCAAGGTCCGCATAACTATATTCGGGGTTCTGGTTGGCGAATAAAGATACCAAGATGCCTTTACTATCGCTCTTCACGGTTGCGGGATTCATCACGGATGCCTACGTGTTGTATCGCAGCCTGTTCCGTAATCCGACGGATACGTTGCTATCCCATATCCTATTTGGCATATAAATCTGCCAGTTTGTCGTAGCGCTAGTTCAAACCTTCGAACTAGCGTGCGTAGGATATTTGAAGATCTCATCGTATTACAAGGTAAATATAACTTTTAATTTGTTATTTATTGATTATTCCTTAATCAAATTTAATATAAATATATATCATTTTTTGCATCCATGATCAGGCACTACTCAATCATCGTTAGAAGGCGGCCAAGGTTTCCAGAAAGAACTAGAAGGCCAAGTTTCTCGTCAGCAAAACTTAGATAACGAGGGCAACGATAGCAATGGTGGAAGTGAAGAAGAGGCTGACGAGATGAGTACAGATACTAGATAAAGTACGACGGCCCAAGAATCGACAAAGCACAATACTCAAAGCGAGCAGTCGCATCGTCTTGCGGTGCAAACATGTGTATCGAGATATTATATACGGCTATCGAGGTTTTGCAACTCGACAAGGTGCGTGTGACGTTCCTAAGGATTCTGAGGTTGGCGAACAAAGACACGAAAATGTCATTTCAACCACTTCACAATTGTTGGATCAGCAACAAATAGGTGTGCGTTCACTCAATGGATATATCAGATAACAACGGGCATTTTGCTTTCACACATTGACATATTTTGTGACAGTCCTGGATTATTCATAAAAGAATATCAGACTTCGCGACAACACCACGACAATTAAATTGAAGGCTATGGTGCTCCCATGGGAAAACAACATGGCGCTGAAAATTGAATATACCATGTAAATTGTTGTTTTGAATTAATGAAATGGTTGTAGTGGTGTTGTTTTTGATAGTATGTTTTGTCATTTTGACAGTATGTGTTTGTCATTTTGACTACGGTGCTGAAATTATTTTTGTGTTTGTCCTCATCCGAATTCAAATTTAATTCATTTACAACATACTAATAGACATGTCAAAACGGGCTGGCGAGGCGGGTGAGCCCGTAGCCCGCCAATCTGATGACTATGGCCCGTAATATCGAACTTCCCGGGCATCCACCTCTCGGACACCCTCATGGCATAGACCAACGCCCCAAGCCCGTAAAAATGACCCATCAATGCCTCGTAGCCCGGTATAGGAGGCGGCTAGGCGCTAGGCGGCCGGCAGCCTAAGAGGCGGCTGGACGCTAGACGGCTGGTGTCCTAAGCGGCGGCCGACGGTTAGGCGCTAGCGGTGGCTTGGCCGCCGTGAGGCACCTAACGGTTTACATCATTAACTGACTCTTTGGTTTTTGCAATGACATTATTACATGTTTTAGTTTGTTTCCTGGCGATATTGTTATGGTTCGAATTGCGCTGAAGATCGACAAAGATCCTAAAGTCATCAAATTTAAATTGGAAATGGTTTGCTGCTTGAACATGCTTTTCGGGATATACGATATAGTTATCGAGCTTTTACAACCAAGCAAGGTCTACGTAATTTTCTTCGGGGTTCGCCGGGTGGCTAACAAAGATACGAGGATGCCATTTCTATTGCTTTTTACGATAGTTGGAATCATCACGGACACCTACGCGCTGATTCGCAGCCCATGCCGTAACCCGACCGGTACATTACTCTCCCACATCTTATTTGGCATATCCATATGCCAATTTGCTGTAATGCTAGTTCAAATCTTCGAACTAGCGTTCGTTAGGATATTTGGAGATTTCATCATATTACAAGGTAAATATAACTTTTAATTTGTTATTTATTGATTATTCCTTAATCAAATTTAATATAAATATATATTTTTTTTCCATCCATGATCAGGCACTACTTAATCATCATTAGAAGGCGGCCAAGGTTTTCAGAAAGAACTAGAAGGCCGAGTTTCTCCTCAGCAGAACTTAGATAACGAGGGCAACGATAGCATTGGTGGAAGTGAAGAGAGGCCGACGAAATGAGTACATAGACTAGAGAAAGTACGACGGCCCAAGAGTCGACAAAGCACAATACTCAAAGCGAGGAGTCGAATCGTCTTGCAGTGCAAACATGTGTATCGAGATATTATATACGGCTATCGAGGTTTTGCAACTCAACAAGGTGCGTGTGACGTTCCTAAAGATTCTGAGGTTGGCGAACAAAGATACGGAAATGTCATTTCAACCACTTCACAATTGTTGGATCTCAACAAATAGGTTTGCGTTCACTCAATGGATATATCAGATAACAACAAGCATTTTGCTTTCACACATTGACATATCTTTGTGACAATCCTGAATTGTTCATAAAAGAAGACCAGTCTCTGCGAGAACAACACGACAATTAAATTGAAAGCCAGGGTGCTCCCTTGGGAAACAACATGGCGTTGAAAGTTAAACATACCGTGTAAATGGTTGTTTCGAATTAATGAAATTAGTGATTGTTGTTTTTGACAGTATGTTTGGCATTTTGACAATATGTGTTTGTCATTTTGACTACGGTGCTGAAATTGTTTTTGTTTTTGTCATCATTCGAATTCAAATTTTAATTCATTTACAACATACTAATAGACATGTCAAAACGGGCTGGCGGAGGGGGTCAACCCGTAAATATAGATATTAATTTTTTAATAGCTGTCGGGCAAAGCGGGCCTGAGAAATTGTATACATAAGAGCATTTTTTTTTAAAAAAACAAAAATTTTATTCATGAATATCGCAAAGTAAAAAATCAAATTAACATAGTACGTTTTGTGTAATATTGATGGATGGAGATAGGTCACGGAAACGAAACACATGACACAAGTATATTTCCTCGAAGTTCTTCAACAACTTAACATGCATACGATATAATTAACGACCTAAAAGTACACTTAAAAAATATCCATACAACAAACGAAAAAGACTTCGTTAAGTTGCAATAGTTCCTCCTAACATCCTTGTATATCCCTCCACCTCAAATAAACAAGCCCGGCCCGATAATGCGTATAAGCCCCCGCCACAACGAGCACGTGGAAAAGCTGATGACTATGGCCCGCAATATCGAACTTCCCAGGCATCCACCTCTCAGGCACCCTCATGGCATAGACCAACGCCCCGAGCCCGTAAAAGAGGCCCATCAACGCCTCGTAGCCCGTCGTATGGATAGCCTCAGGTTGATCCCAGAACAAAACCACCTTGTGCAAAATGGGCCCGGCCCCTGATAGGCCCATCCCGAAGAAAAGCCCAGCCCGAAAGTTACGATACTCGGGGTTCTGAAAGACGGGCAAAAGGGACACCATGATCGTGCCCAGTCCGAGCACGGTGATGAACCCTAAGTAGAGGTTGCAGAAGAGAGGGTAGCACATGAACGAGTAGTAGACGGGCGGGTAGAAGGAGGTCGATATCAGAGCGGCTATGCCTGCGTAGTCGAGTCTCAACATGATGTAAGAGAGGCGCTCGGAGTGGCAGGAGAGGAGGTGGCACGTGCTGCTCGCCAGGAGGCAGAACATGGCCCCGCCTAAGAAGACGAAGAACGGCCACCGCGTGATTGGGCGAACGAGCAGCGGTGCTATTATGTTGGCTACGTCCTCCTTCACGGTACTCTGTAAAAATAATTTTTAGAGTTAGTTTTTTTTTTCAATCCTATAATTCACGGGGATTTGCATTGTTGGGACAGAGAATTTAGGCGGTGACATAATAGGGACGACAACTTCCAAAATTAATCAATTTCGTAATATTATACGCAGTAATCCAAGATTTTGTCCCAAAGTTACTTAATTTAAAAGTTTTTATTTGTCCGCATAATGCAGGTCCAAAATTTCACGGAACCCTAAAGTTTTAAGTTAAACTCCTAGAATTTGGGGCAAGATCAAGAGTTCCGACGTACAACGTCCTTAATAACTTAAAAAGTTATGATCCATATAAAGCACCCCGGAAATTTGGCGGAACCATAAAATTATCGGCAAAATCGAAGATTCTCTAAACTGCTTAATTCTGAATGTTATTACCTATAATGTCAATCCCTTAATTCGCTTTCCCTATAACAGTAACCTCCCCCCACCCCCCCACCCCCCCAAATTACAGGACTCAGAAAAATTTTAGGCTCCGTTTGGTTCGTGGATTTCGACGTGGAAAAGAAAAGAAAAAGCGTGATTGTACGACACGTGAACCGTAATGTACAATGATTCGATGCGTACCACCACACTTTTCTTTTCTTTTCCGCGTCGATTTCCCCAGACCAAACGCACCCTTAAGCTTTAGTTTACGATATTATGACACGAGTGATCTGTGTAATGATGATACGACATACATACCAGAAGGCAGACGTCTGTGTGATTGGTGTGGGAGAATCTGTCGGGCAAGCAGTTGGCGAGGGCTTCCATGACGTGCCATTTGGAGAACGAGGGCAGCGAATGCAATGAGGTTTTGATCTCATCCCCGAGCTTGTGAAGGTCAGGCAGATAGGGCAGGCAAGAGGGCAGGTCAACGACGTTAGGGATCTTCATTGCGGTGTATATTGTCAGTGCGAGGAACAAGAAGAAGCCTATCAAATGGCTGCAGATCAAAGAAGTAGACAAACATCAAAGGTATCAATTTATCGATTTATTACGAGCTCAAGATCTATCTGTACTACCAAACTTGTAAAAAATTCAGAGAAACAAATTGTGGTGGGATTCAGAAAAACTCTCCATCTCTGATTCTTCCCCGGGAATAAGTACCATTGTAATACTGTGTCTACTGCAATGACTATGAGATTATCCTAAGGAAAGAGCAGTTTGTGCAAGAAAAGGAATCACAATCTTTCCAAGCACAAGACATACGAAGAAAGGATAAAGACAGCCCACAAAACCATATAACAGAACTAAAAAGGGAAAATGAATAAGAGACAACTTACGTCCAGACATTTAAGGTCTCATTGTGAATGGTGAAGGCACTGAGCAAGACTTGTTTGATGGGCCACTCAGGCCTGTAATAGCCATGGATGAACTCATTGTCCTTCAAATATCCAGGCAACGCATGGTACTCTACGAGCTGATACTTCACTTTTTTCCACAATCTCTTTCCTTTGCCATCTCTTGGGGAAGGAAATTTGATCTCTTCCTCGTTTGATTTGACAAAATCGCCGTGATTATCAACGCTTTGACCCATTCTATGGCCGACCCACAAAAAGGAAACACAGTATAAGGTAAAGGTCGCAGCTTTTTCATATGATTAAGAATGAAGATCATCAATGGTGGGTAGAACAAGAAAGAAATACCTGGAATTCAACGTCAAATCACCCAAGAAATGTATTCAATTTCTGATTAAATCACTCTTTTATTATGGATTCGAGCGGCTGATTTAGCAAGGTTTGTTGGAACAAGAATTAATGTGCGACAAAGAAATTAAAAATTTGGGTAAGCAACAAAGAAATGAAAATCGAAATCGGCCACCAAAAAATGGGGCAGAAAGAATTTTATTAGGAAATTAGTGCGCCGAAAGAAACGATGCTTCATCGATCATATATATAAAAGCTGATTTTTCAAAATTGGATTTCAGAAATCAACCAACACGTAGTGGCCTGTTTCCGAGGTAAGGAGATATTTTCAAGTATTTAATTTCTTCACGAGACTATTTGTGTTTCTTTTAATTTTTCTTGGCTTCCTTTTTTAATGCATTTCACCTCTTTATTTATTAAATTGTTTCTATTCTATTTTTGAAATTTTCTTAAATTGAAAAGAAAATGCATGCTCGTCATTACTCATTGGGTTGTTTCGAGATTGATTTTTTAAAATTAGTTGATTGAGTTTAATCATGTCTTAGAATTCTTTGCACGCTCAATGCTTGTGCTCTAATATATAAAATATATCATATTAGTTTATTTTAATTTAAAAATAATATTTAATTGAAATTAATTTAAATTTTATTATGTATATATAACGTATAAAATTAAAGTTATAAGAATTAATTAAAATAGTAATGAACAGAAAATAGGAATTAAAAGATAGTGATAATTTTTAAAATTTATTATTAAGTTTTTTTGTATGAGTCATTTTATAGCCACCCCTCACGCTTAATAAAATAAGAATAGATATGTATGGTATTAAAGTTTATGATGTCACAAAAAAATTAAGTTAGGATTGTGTTAAGCTGGTGGAATCGAATCTTTTTAGACGCCAAATGTAGAATTGGCAGGTCGTGGCAACTTTAATATCACATTTCAACTTAATTTTGTTAAATATTAAATTAAATTCTCAATAAATTATCCATCTATATTATGGTACTCCCAATGCTTTAAAAAAATTACGTTGCGTGATGTGTTCGCGTTTTAATACAGATATTGGGTAACGTATTTTCAGGTAGACTAACTATAATTCCGAAAAAATAAAATATATATTCAAACAAGCAAACATTCAATTTGAACTGGTTTTCAACATTAAAAAGAAAAAAATTAATAGTTAGATATTAATTGTCACAAAAAAAACTCAAAGATATAAAACCATAGACCAACGTTGACATTCAATTATATTTGAAACCAAAATAATCATATGTTCAATTATTATGACTATCACGATAAGTGAGTTTGAGACATATTCACTTGCTCCTGAGCTTTAGTCTCGCTCTTATAGAGTATG
This sequence comes from Craterostigma plantagineum, assembly GCA_027422505.1. Lineage (NCBI taxonomy): Eukaryota > Viridiplantae > Streptophyta > Magnoliopsida > Lamiales > Linderniaceae > Craterostigma > Craterostigma plantagineum. Next base: position 22,623,390 of record JAPQWV010000003.1, on the reverse strand, counting down.
ATGTAAATTCATAGACCATTGAGTGTGGTGATAATAGCTCAGGTCGTAAAGAAAAAAGAATAATGTGATACTCTATATGAGCACTTTAGCACGCTATTTACGTTATTACTCGCGACGCTTTTTTCTCTAAAATCCGCTAAGCGCTATTTTACGATATTTAAAACACTGAGTAGTGAGTACTACGGAATTATAAAGAAGCTATGCAAGTGTCACAACCTAGCAGTTTAGTTTAGCCGTGGTCCAAACGATGTAGACCTGAAACTATATGCCGAACTCTTAATTATATAGTTTTTTTGTTCCAAACAAATTATAGAAAGATTTTTCTACGGAAATATTTACATCAAATTGCCGTACTTGAGTAATTTGATAATTAATTTTGTTCACATTCTCACTCTTCCCCTCTCTCTAAATTCCTCTCTCAAACCCTAACCAGCCACCCCTCGTCTTCCTTCCCCTTTCTCTTCCAGCATCCTCCTCCACCTCCAGGAGGTGGGGGAGGTTTCATTTCCATCTTTGTTTTTCTTCTTTTGTTTCTTTTAAAAAAAAAATTCCTCGGCGCTCCACCTCCGCTGACCGCCTCCGCTCCACCTCCGCTCACTGCCTCACCGCCCCCCCTCTGCGAGCCGCCGGCCGCGCCCACCTCGGCCAGCCGTGTAATACCCGTAAAATTTATACGGGATTATTTTAATAATATTCGGACGGTATGAAGTCGATTTCGAACATACACCAATTTTCTTCCCGAGTCAAGACAAGAATTTAGAATTTGACCCGATAATTAAAAAAAATAAATAATGGCCCAATTGGGCCAAAAGAAAAATAATGGCCCAATTGTGAGAGATAGATTGAAATTAGGAATCTTGGCCCAATAAAATATAATAATAATAATATTAATGATAATAAAAATAAAAAATAAAAAAAATAACAAAAGGGCCGAAATTTTTAAAGGGAGAGGGACCTCCTTACACACCATTACTTTGACCCAAAAATACTATAATATTAATAGAATCAAAAACAAAACAAATCTAACAATACAAACCAACTCAGAAATGAAACAAACAAAATATAAAAATAAAACACATACTTTATTACCCTAGGATATAAATTAACAACTCAACTACAATAAAGAGAGGGAGGTGGCGAGAAAATGAAGAGGAGAAAATGAATAAGTGACACCCCAAGCACTTGTAGACAAGGATCAAGTCATCAAAAGCTACCTAATACACTGATAACAATAATAAATTAGACAAAAAAAATTTTGAGAAGGACACGAGATAGAGAGGAGATGCCGAGAGAGAGAGAGAGAGAAGTAGAGAAAGAGAAAGAAAAGAAAAAGGGAGAGAAAGGGGAGAGAGGCCGAGAAGAGAGGGAGAGGGGGAGAGAAGGAAAAAAAAAGGAGAAGCTCACGGACGAGGAGGAGCTCGGGATCGAAGGGTCGGGATTACACACTCGTAACACAACTTTCTACGGATTAAGGTAGGTGAAGATCACCTACGTACGTAAACGATATTAGTATTCGTGAATATTACATGCTTACATGATCGTGATTAAATTCTTCGTGCCTACATGGTAGTGATAATTTACTTGCATGAATTTTGTGTTTTATGCTCATATGTGTGTGTATATATATATATATATATATATATTTCGGTTAGCTTAGGGAGGATGAATACTTGAAAATAGGGTTATAAGTCTTTCAATTAAGAGGATAGGGCAAAAATTTAAGTAGTGGTGCAAATTTGGGTTTTCTAGGGTTTCTTTTAAATTTAAAGGTCTAAAATAAGTATCAAAAAAAAAATTCGTTGGGGTGAATTGTAAAATGTTTGGGGAGTTTAGAGAATTTAATGAATATACTAAATTTCGGCTAGGTTAAATTGGAACTTTCTAGAAGTTTTGGGAGCTATATGAATATATTAAATTTCGGCTAAGGGTTGAATTGAAATTTTTCAGGAGTTTTGGGAGCTATATAAATATATTAAAACTCGGCCAAGGGTCAAATTGAAAATTTTCAGAAATTTTGGGTGATAGATGAATATATTAAAACTCGGCAGGATCAAGTTGAAACCTTTCAAAAGTTTTTGGTAGCTAAATAAATTGATTAAACTTCGGTAAGGACCAAAAATTGGAACTTTTTCAAGAGTTTTGAGTTCTAAATAATTACGTTGAATTTCGGCCAGGGTAAAGATTAAATTTTCAAAAACTTTTGAGGTTTAAATAAATAATCATTAAATTCGGTAGTTGGGGTCAAAATTAAATATTTAGAAATTTTTGGGCTTAAATAAATAATCAATAAAATCGGTTGGGGTTAAAACTAAATTTTTCGAAACTCTCGGATTGAAAATAAATATTCTAAAAATTTGGTTGGGGTGAATTGTATAAATATCGAAAGTTTATGAAATTAAATAAATATAAAAAAATCTTTGTTAGTGAACTCTATTTAAATTTCAGAATTTTTGAAAAGTTAAATAAATATTAAAAATCTCGACTAGGGACCTTAGAGTAATTTTCAAAATTTCCGAGGTGTTTACTAAATATTTTTAAAATTCGGTTGGGGTCTTTATGCGATTTTCTGAAATTTCGAGGGATTAAATAAACATTATATATTTCGGTTAGGGTTAATCGTGAGTTTTCAAAAGTCTTGGGGCAAAGTTGTAATTTCTGAAAAATCTGAGATAGATTTTGAAATGATTTTAAATTTGGGAAAGATTAATAATTTCTAAAGTATTTCTGGAACTTAAACTAAAACTGGCATTAGAATTTTAAAATATTTTAAATTAAGGATCAATTGTGAAATTAGAGCCGTAAGGTAGAAAGAATTAAACTTAGAACTTTTAGTATAAAATCGGGAGGGAGTTTGGTGGTTACGGTTTCGGGCCGATTAAAATCGGAACACGGGCTTCGGGCCCGAATTATTTGTTGAGGATCGGGCCGAGCTAATACCTCGGGCCGATATGCAATATATAAATGTGGGGAGAATAGTTGCATTTTTTATATGTTGCATTTTACTTGCACGGCATTTGCATACACGTGTTACGAGGGGAGTGCGAAGTCATGGTAATATTGTACAGTGACATTGAGCGGGGTAGATTATCCGAGTGATGGTCGACGAGTTGTATGAGTGAGGTTAGGACTAAGGCGCACTTTATATGGAGGGAGTGGGGCCTCCCGAGCTACTGACCCCTTGTGGGGAGTGGGGCCTCCCGAGCTACGGACCCCTGCGCGCGCGTGTTGCCTTTAGTTCCTAAGCCTCAGGCCCTGATGTGATGTGATGTGATGTGATGTAATGAAATGAGATATGGGAAAAGAGTCGAATGTGTATATTTGTGAGATAAGTCGGGATTGGGGTGTGAGAGCATTTGCATTGCATGTTTTCATCTACTGGGCAAAGGCTCAGGGTTTACGTATGTAGGTGAGGCGGCTGATGGCGGTGACTCCACGGACTTTTGAGTGCGGGGCAGTACATGGGGATGCGACCTGTGGAGTATTCTCAATTTGTGTTTCATACTTTTAATAATTGGGCTTCGGTCTAAATTATAAAAGTGTGTGTTGTAAAACAAATTCATACTTTCGGGTTTAGATTTTTGGGCTTCGGCCCAGTACATGTTATTATTATGTTTTAAAAGTTTTTATTAAATGGGCTTTCCGCTGCTTACGCTGCGTAAACCCGCCAATACACGTATTTAGGAAGTAGGGTCGTTACAAGCCGCACCCGCCGTCGCATTTCCACCAGTCGCCCGGCTCGCCTGCCGCAGGGTCGCCATCATCCCCACCCACCGCTCGGCCGTTTGTGTTGGGCGGGTTCTCCTCGGGGGAGACACTCTTTTGGAGCATCGTGGGAGCCTATCTCTCCCATCGTGGGAGCCTATCTCTCCCCTTGTGGGAGTCCCCTTTTGGGGTTGTCTCTTTTTCCCCTTTTGGGGCTTGAAAACGGATACTGTGTTATCACCGGATATTACGCAATAGAAAATAGTCAATTATGTTGTAACATTTTGGTTATTGTTCTATTGTATCTTTCTATGAATTTATGAAATGAAATCCTTATCTTAAAAAAAAAACTAATTTGATGATTAAAACAAAAGTTGAGGTAACTCAGACGACAAAATATACATATGGATTATGGAATATGATACACCAATTTTTTCACACGATTTCGGATATTCTTTGACTACATTTCCTGAATATTTAAAATTTGCTTAATTTTGTTCAGATTATTTGAGTTTTTATGGATTGCGTGGAATCAAAAAATTTTGTTCAGATTATTTGAGTTTTTATGGATTGCGTGGAATCAAAATTTACATCTTACAAAATATTTCTTATCTTGCTAAAAAAAAAAATATTTCTTATCTAACGTTTCGAGGACTATAACAGAAATAAGAATAATTTTCCGAAAAAAAAAATTGGATCGATCTTTTTTCTCTGTAATGAGCGACAGATATTTGTAGAAGTGGCTGAGCTGAACTGTGGAGGAACGCAACCGCCGTCAACATCACGACCACAAAAAGACGGTAAGATTCTATTTCTGAGTGACAAAAACTGATTAATTTATTAAGATTATCCATTTCTTCGTCGGAACGATGAGGGTTTCGGATATCAGAGGATAGTGTTGTCGAATGCATTCGATTGTAACACTTGATGTATGCTTCGGATACTTGTGTGTAGAAAATCGCGTAATTTTGTTTTCTCGCTTTGTATTTTTCTGGGTTTGCCTTCAATCGTCGTAATTCACGACTCTTTTGACGTGTTTCCAATTTTTTAATTCTTAATTCATTCGTTCGTTTATTTGCGATGAATTTTGACGTCAGTGAGCTAGTGTGATGGTGGGAATGGTAATTCTTGGTGTTTCAATGTGAAGAAGAAGAACAACAACACTTTTCTCATGCCAATTTGAAGACGAATTGGATTATTTTGTTCAATATTTGTGGGGATACTTTGATGTCTTGAGGGAATTAGTTGTGGAGATTGAATAGTGTATTCTCCTTTGTGAATATCTTCTTGTCATCAATCATGCTTGAGATCATTATAAACATTCGATGTAACGCTTTGTTTGACGATTAATGTTGTCAGAATTTCCTTTTTATGATCAATCTTGCCATACGTATTTTAAATTTCGGTCACAAATGCAGGAAGTAATATATTACGAGGATTATCCAGTTTGCAATGGGTGCTCCTAAGCAGAAGTGGACAGCCGAAGAAGAAGCTGCTCTGAAAGCAGGGATTCAGAAATATGGACTTGGAAAATGGAGCACCATACTCAAAGACCCAGAATTCAGTTCTGCCCTTCAGCTTCGTTCGAACGTTGACCTTAAGGTGATTTCCCATAGAACTGCATCATTTTCCTGCTTTTTCTCCAATCAAACACAACTTGGGGTATTAATCTTGATTTTTTTGGAGTGATGTTAGTTTTGTTGACTTGAAATGGTTTTTCTTTCCCTCCCTTTTATGTTATAGGATAAGTGGAGAAATATGAATTGCATGACGAATGGGTCGGGATCTCGACAAAGGGCTCGAATTTCAGACAAGCACGTTCAGATTTCTGCCAAGCCCGAGGAAGACACCATGCCTGCTATTACAATGCAGAAGGATCTTGAAGTTACTCCCATGGTTTCTAGTGACAAACTCCACGATATTGCTTTGACCCAACAAGTTTTGAGGTTTGAGCAACACTTCTTTTTATCTTGACTTAATGGGAAATTTTTACTCAGATTTTCGAGGTTTCTTTTTCTTTTTTTTTTTTGCTTCCATTGAATTTCAGGTTGGACGAGCTTGTAATGGAGGCTATAAAAAAGTTGAAGGAGCCTCAAGGGTCTACCATAGCTTCAATTGCACACTACATCAAGGTAATAAGTTTGTCCTCGGGCATCGCTTGAAAAAATAGCGCATGTTTTAGTTGGTTTTTTTATTTGCATTTATGAATTTCGGTCGCTTCTCGGCGCGTCTTGAACTGCACCACGTTTATAAGGCAAGGCAATTTATGTTCTGCTTATGCCTCGACTAGCTAAGCTATATTTGCAGCTCTAATTGGAACAATACGACCAATTTCTATCCTTTTCTGTGTTTTTTTTCATGAATGGATAAATTAATCTTAGTCAACTAATTGTTGCTACGATAGGAGCATTGCTCGCCGCCGTCAGACTTCGAAAGGAGTTTGTCTGCAAACTTGAAAATCTTGACGGGAAATGGACAACTGATTAAGGTAATTTCCCATATCCCCATAAAAAAAAAAAAGATTCCTTTTTTTTTTCTTAACGTTGCAAATCTAACAAAATTATCTTCGTTCGATTTCTTGCACCCTTTCGAAGGTCAACAGGCAATACAGACTCGCGCCAAAGAGGATCATCTCATCTGCCCCGCAAACCGAAAAACCACTTCTCCTTGCGAATAATGCGCCCGAAAAAGACCCTTTGAATGCAGAAAAAAACGGCTTCTTTCCTCTCACTAAGTCGATGGTCGAAGCTGATTTAGAGAAGATGAAATCGATGAGCGCAGAAGAGGCTTCAAAAGCAGCAGCGAAGGCAGTCGCCGAAGCTGAAGCTGCCATCGCCGAAGCTGAGAAGGCAGCTCAAGAAGCTGAGGAAGCTGAAGCCGAAGCTGAAGCTTCGAGGAGCTTCGTTGAGTTGGCGAACAAAGCTCTATCTTGGCCCACAATTCGCGCTTGGTAAGTGCTGAAATCGTTCGATTTTCTGCCCGATTTTTGTAAGGCTCTTTTTTATGTTGAGTTGGGCTTTTTTCTGAAGGCGGCCTTATTTAAATTGAAGCGTTGGCAAATTGGGCTATGAGATGACTCTTGGCAAAAAAATCGGGCGAATTTTGCTGTTTCTTGAAGTTAGTGGCGTTAAACGTTGGATTTATTCTGCGTAATCGAAGTGTGTGTTGTCGTGAAATGGGATTGTATAGAATCCTTTTTATGAAGTTGCTACCTTTTTAGGATTGAATTGCTTGAATGTTCGACGAAGAATTATAGGTAAGAATTTTTTTTCGAAAACGTCGTACACAACGAAAGCGCGTCGTAGTACAGTCTGAAGTTGGAAATCCATTACACGAAATTTTCGACAAGCCGCAATAGATCACACGCAACAATGCAAAGCACATATATGTTCGAAGTTGAAATCCCAAACCACCTCAGATAAAGAATATTCATTCATAAACAGCAGCACTGAAAAGCCAGGCGAAGTGTTTCATGGGCTTTCTTCAGTTCTTGGACTTGGAATGCTTTACAAGCCAATCGATGACTTGGTCGATGTTCGTCGAGTTCTTGCAAGAGATCATGAAGCAGCAAACCTCTCTATCAGCAATCGATTTCAAATCCCTGCAAAAAGATACCATTACACACACACAGAGAGAAAGAGAGAGAGAGAGAGAGAGAGAGAGAGAGAGAGAGATTACATTTGCTCAGTCAATGCTTGCTTAGAAAGGGACTGAGGCTTATCTATCTTGTTCCCAAGAACGAGCAAAGGTATTCCGCTCAGCGAGGGTTTGCTCAGTAGATCGTGGAGTTCGCTTTTCGATATGTTAATGTTGTCGTGGTCAGCAGCATCAACTACGTACCTAAAACACACAATCAAACAAAAAAGAAAAGGAATGATTTGAGGAGTTACATTTCTGGAAATCGAATGATGTGTCAAATTGAAGAAAGATTGAGAACATCTTGATTATAGTGTCATAGATGATCCCAGAGAGAGAGAGAGAGAGAGAGAGATGAGAGAGATACACGATGGCAGAAACTGCACGGCAGTAACGTTCCCACATGCTACGAAACCTTGGTTGGCCGCCGAGATCCCAAAGCTTGATAGTTACGTTCCCTTTAGTCACCTTACGCATGTTAAAGCCCACCTAAATAATTTTTGAAATTAAGTACTCATCTCAAGGAGAACATCAAAATTTACGACATTCGAGCGATCTAAGAAACGAAATGTTTAGAGTAAAAAACTGACCGTAGGAATCATGTCTTCGCTGTACCCGCCGGTCTGTTGCAGAGGAAAAGCAGAGTGACGAAAGAGAAACAACACTTACTAAAGAAATGCAGTAAATTGATGGAAAGTTCTCTGTAAGATTGTAAATCAAAGTTTTACTCACGGCGACGACGTTTACTAGAGATGTTTTCCCAGCATTCTGCAGACCTATCAGAGAAAGCTCCATTTCTTGCTTGAAGAATAGGCTGCAAAGACAAATGTCAATATTAGGCCCACAAAAATTTCACTCGTCTTTGCTACTAAAAGGTATGTATACGTTCTAACACCGAAAATTCAATCTTTCGATTGCCCTTACAAACATAAACAGAAGAAAGGTGTGGAATGGCAACGCAAAAAACCATAACAGAACCCAATAGTACTGTGAATGCGAGTTCCTACGTGGGGTTAAGAGCTTAATCAAGAAAGTAAAGCAATCTCAAAAGGTTGAATCTTTAGCTTCACACTAACCACACATCGAGATGATTATACAGCTAAAAGATACATAAAAGACAATGTTCTTGCTTATAACATCCAAAAAGAAATCAACATAAAATTCCCAACTTGCAGATAAGCAAATAATTCCTTAAAGAAAGCAATAAGAGATTGTCGCAGAACCCTTTCACGAGGAGATCTACCACGGCCCAAATCGTAGGCCAAACCCAGAATTTACGATAGAACAACGGCGAATAAAAGGGGAAATAACGAGAAAAGGGAAAGGTAAATTAAAAAAGGGATGAATTTTACAACCTTCTAAGCCAATTGAGAAAAGATTCCCACAGACCCATCGAGAGAAACTGGTCAAGGGATCTCTAATCCGCCTTCTCCCAATTGACTTTTTTTTTTCTTCTGATAATTCGCTGGGTAGGTAGATCGCCTATGTCTTTCTTCTACAGTGGATTGATTGTTTTTCCCCTCTCAAATCTGCGCCGCACGACTTATAAACAGCAGATCGACCGTTTACTGCTTTGATTATTATGTGTCGATAAGATTTTGCGTGAGATCTTTTTACGGCGTGAATTGAATATAATCTGTTTGTGAATGATTGAGAGAGAGCAGCTATGTTTCGCTGTAGTACTGTAAGCTTGCTTGAGTACAATAAAAGTATACATTTACCCCCACCTCTTTTCGGTATTTACAAAAGAGCACCAAAGTATTACAATATATAGTTTTAGACTCGCTTCGAAAGTATAAAATCGTGGATAAAATAGCCCTATGTGTTGGATTTCTTTAGAGCATACAATATTTTCATAGTCCACAGACTCTAATTAGGTTCATGTGAACCTCGTTGATGTTAACTTAGCACAATATTGAGATTGTATCTTCTTTTTCATTTCAATTTCAATGCGTAAGTTATTCTTTGTAAAACATAAAAGAGATTGTTTCGTTCAATTTTACCTAGAATTTCGAAGGTATATGAAATCACAGTAAGATGGTAATTGGATTTTGTAAATAATTTTAATTCATGGGGTTCGTAGTAAATTTTTATGAATGGATTGGATGAGTGAAGACCAATCATGAGGCCGGTGATATCTAATACACGTGTAAGAGCGCGTGTGGTCCACGCCCAACAACTCAATTCATAATATTAAATTGGAGAAGATGGAATTACAAAGAAAGAACTCGAGTCGCAAAAATAAGACAATATGCAATGCTGTGTTATAAATTAATTATTTTATATCTATATAATACGCATATTGATCAACATATATAGAAACAATTAATAATATTACGTGCTTTTACAATCACTACATCAACGTTACAAAATAGATTAATTTATAGCCAATTCCTTGCAGTATTTCAACTACTTTTTCACACTAATAAATATGTGGACATCCACATAATAAATCTTATTATTCACTACATCCCCTTGGATATCCAATAAAGAATATGCCTCATTAAAGCCTTATTAGGAAAAACCTAGTGGATAAAAACCTAATGAAGAAAAAAGAGTACATCATTCTTTAGATACGTTTTTTAGTTATTGCCTCATTAAAAACCTTATTAGGAAAACCCTTTGGGAAAAACCATAGTGGAGGGAAAAAGAGTGCAACGCATATTTACTCCCCCTGATGAGAATGTCCTTTAAGATCTCTAAGTTTTCGGACTCCAATTGAATATACCAAAATTTCAAAAATTCTTGGAGGAAGTGCGTTAGTAAATAGATCAGCAAGATTTTCACTTGATCGAACTTGTTGTACATGAATATCACCAGTTTCTGACGTTCATGCGTAAAGAAAATTTTTGGTAATACGTGTTTTGTTCTATCACATTTGATGTAACCTTCTTTTAATTGAGATATGCATGCTGCATTATCTTCAAGTGATATTGTAGAAGGTAATTTCTCAATAGATAGTCCACAAGTGTCTTGAATGTGTTGAATAATAGATCAACCAAACACATTCTCGACTAGCCTCATGAATCGCTAATATTTCAGGATGATTTGAAGAACTAGCAATTAAGGTTTGTTTAACTGATCGCCATGAAATAGTTGTACCTCCATGTGTAAATAAGTAATCTGTTTGCGATCGTTCGTTATGCGGATCAGATAGAAATCCCGCATCTGCATAGCAACCTAAACTTGATTGTGAATCATTCGAATAAAATAATCCCGCATACGTTCCTTGAAGATAACGGAATATTTGTTTGATCCCATTCCAATGTCGTCTAGTTGGTGAAGAACTATATCTTGCTACTAAATTCACTACAAATGCTATATCGGGTCTAGTATGACTTGTAAGATACATTAACGCTCCAATCGCACTAAGATATGGAACTTCAGGACCAAGTAATTCTTCATTATTATCGCATGGTCTGAACGGATCTTTATTCACATCAAGAGATCGTACGACCATTGGAGTAGTTAATGGATGCGCTTTGTCCATATAAAATCTTTCAAAGATCTTCTTTGTGTAAGTCTCTTGATGGACAAATATTCCATTGTTTAAATATTCAATTTGTAGTCCGAGACAAAATTTCGTTCTTCCGAGATCTTTCATTTCGAATTCTCGTTTTAAACATGTAAGAGCTTTATTTAACTCTTGAAGAGTTCCTATTATATTTAAGTCATCAACATGGCAATGATGACAAATTTATTTCCACTTCTTCCCATGAAGATACAAGGGCATGTTTGATCATTTTTATACCCCTCTTTTAGTAAATAATCACTTAAACTACCACATACGCGTTGATTGGTTAAAACCGTAGAGAGATTTATTCAACTTTATTGAGTACTCATTTCGAGATCCTGAATTTTTAGGCAAACGAAATCACTCGGGGAGTTTCATTTATATGTCACTATCGAGTGTTCCATACAAGTACGCAGTGACAACATCTATAAGATGCATATCGAGCCCTTCACGTACTGCCAGACTAATTAAATGACGAAAAGTTGTTGCATCCACCACAGGAGAATAAGTCTATTCGTAATCAATGCCAGGTCTTTGTGAAAAGCCTTGTGCAACAAGCCGTGCTTAGTATCTCACAATATCACCTTTTCATTTTTCTTTCCAATGAAAACCCATTTATATCCAAAGGGCTTTTACATTTTCAGGCATACGAACCAGGTCCAAATATTTTTCGTGTCTCAAGTGATTTTAATTCTGCCTCGATCGCATCTTTCCATTTTGGCCAATCACTTCTTTGTCGACATTCATTTATAGATTTTGGTTCATGATCCTCATTTTCATTAATCTCATGTAGCGCTAAGTTAAATGTGAAAACTTCGTCAACGTTGACTTCATCTCGGTCCCATCTTACTCTATTCTGGGCATAATTTATTGAGATCTCTTCATTTTCAATATTTTCACAATTTTCAGACCTGATCATATTTATTTATGCCCATGGACTTATTAGAGTTGACGTATCCTCGATTAGACCATCTATTTTATTTGCTCCTGTTCTTTTACGAGGATTCTTGTCTTCGGATTCCGAGGGCCTACCATGTTTCAACCGTGGTTTCGTCTCAATTTTATTATTGGTATTATCAATAGAAGTATCAATTCTAAAAGGAACATTAACAGCGGGTATATGCGATTTAGTCACCTTTTTCTGATCAGTAAAATTGTTTGGCAATTGATTTGCTAAATTTTGTAAATGAATTATCTTTTGAACTTCAAGTTCACATTCTTTTGTATGAGGATCAAAATGAGCCAATGATAATTCATTCCAACTAATCTCTTTAATCAGCTGCTTATTTTCTTTATCTCCCCTAATGTTGGAAATTTTGATTCATCAAAATGACAGTCGACAAATCGAGCCGTAAGTAAATCTCCTGTCAATGGTTCTAAATATTTTAGTATTGACTTAGATTCAAATCCAACATATATTCTCAATCTTCTTTGAAGTCCCATTTTAGTGCGTTGTGATGGAGCAATTGGAACATATACTGCACATCCAAAAATTCTCAGATGGGAAATATCTGGTTTGTGATCGAAAACCATTTGTAATGGGGAAACATTATGATAACTTGTGTCGAATGTGAATAAGTGATGCTGCATGCAAAATAGCATATCCCTAACATGATAGGGAAGCTTCAACTTCGTTAGTAATGGTCTTGCTATTAATTGTAATCTTTTTATTAATGATTCCGCAAGTCCATTTTGAGTATGCACATGTGCTAATTGATGTTCAACATCAATCCCAATAGACATACAATATTCATTAAATGTTTTAGAGGTGAATTCACCAACATTGTCAAGACGTATTTTCTTAAATGGATAATCAGGAAAGTGTGCTCGTAATCGAATTAACTGAGCAAGCAGTCTAGCAAATGCAACATTGCGTGTTGATAATAATGATACATGTGACCATTTAGTTGATGCATCAATTAAAATCATGATGTATCTAAATGGACCACATGATGGATGAATTGGTCCACAAATATCACCTTGAATACGTTCTAAAAACGTAATAGATTCATTCTTCAATTTTACCGGTGATTGTCTAACGATTAATTTTCCTTTCGAGCAAGCATCACATGATAACTCATTTGATTAAATAATCTTCTTATTTTTTAAAGTGTGTCCACATGAGATCTCAATTATTCCTCGCATCATAGTTGAATCGTGATGGCCTAACCGGTCATGCCATACCACAAATAAATCATTGTATATAAAATTCGACTCAATCATATTAATATACGCATAGTATAAACCGGAAGATAGTGCAGACAATTTTTCTATAACGCATTTATTTAAAATCACGTTTGTGATTTGAAGGTATTCATTATCACCTTCTTTTGTAGTCTCAATATGACATCCGTTTTTACGGATGTCTTTAAAACTCAATAAGTTTCTATGAGACTTCGAAGAATATAATGCATTTTCAATATGCAATTTTGTTTCCCAGATAATAAGATGTTAGCTCTTCCAGAGCCTTCAATCAATTTTGTAATTCCCGAAATAGTATTAACATTTGCTTCTTGAGTAATCAATCAGATGAAATATTTCTTATCCGTGAGTAAGTATGAGTTGTTGCGCTGTCCACAAGACATATATCTCCACGTGTGTTCATTCCTCAAGAAAATAATAAAACACATTAATTATTAATTATACATAAAATTCATGATAATACAGCACACTTACGTACATAAAATTCATGATAATACAACATACATACACACACATAAAATTCATGATAATATAGCACACGTGCAAAAAAAAAATACGATAACAATAGTAAGTCTTTTATTCATTATGATCGGCGAGAAATTCTTCAAGATCCATGTGGGGAATATCGTCGAGGTTTAGATTAGAACCTCATTCATCTTGGACAAAGTTTGTCTCAACTTTCTTTTCTTTTTTCAAGCGATTTTTGACAGAGCTCAACAAGATCTTTTGCCACACGACAAGTACGAGCATAATGACCTTTCATACCACAACGAGAACATGGTTCATCGATTTGATTATTCGCCGGTTTCCTCTTTGTTTTCATTTTTCCTTTTGTGATCAAAATTATCATAATACCATAATGCTATCGGCTATGGCAACGACCTCGGCCACGACCACGACCACGACGTTGATTATTATACATGCCACGACCGCGAAAGCTATTGCCTCGTTCACTTTGATAAGTGCTCATATTGACTTCAGGAATGATAGCAGAGCCCGTTGGTCGTGATTGATGGTTCTTCAATAATAACTCATTATTTTGTTCAGCAACGAGGAGACATGAAATTAATTCTGAATATTTCTTGAAACCCTTTTCATGATATTGTTGTTGTAACAACAAATTCGCTGCATGGAACGTGGTGAAGGTTTTTTCCATCATACTTGCTTAACTTCTTGTCCACACAATCTTAATTGAGAAGTAATTCTGAACATAGCAGAATTATAATCACCTACAGATTTATAATCTTGGAACCGTAAGTTTGTCATATTCATATTGGACATTTGGTAGGATCACAATCCTCTGATGGCGTACTTTTCTTTTAGATTAGTCCACAAAATAAGTGGATCTTTCACAGTGAGATATTCCACCTTTAAACTTTCATGAAGATGGTGACGGAGAAATATCATGGCATTGGCCTTTTCTTGGCTCGATGCCGTATAATCAGCTTGTATAGTAGTTTCCAGCTTTCTATTCAAGGTGGATTTCGGCATCCAAAAACCATGACAAATAGTTCTTGCCAGTGATATACAGAGCAACAATAACAAGCTTTTGAAGATTCGACATCTTACTATCACAGAATATAAAAATTGATTAAGAAAAATAGTTCGAAGCATAAATAATATTAACGTTATTACGATAAAAATAAAAAAGTCAAATTTGAATACAATGACATAATAAAAAAGTAAACGGCCCAGCTAGGATTCGAAATCTGATGCTCACGCCACAAGTTTGTGGGGGTTACCTCGAGAGCTAGCGGGCTTTTTGTGTTGTTAGATATGAAAATAAAATGTATATATTATACCGTGGCGTGATGACGTCGACGAAATTCTAATGGTCGGAACCCGTGCTCAGAGTAATGACGTCGGCGAACCTCGGTTGGTTAGAGCTTCGTGCTGATAACATGTTATAAATTATTTATTTTATATCTATATAATACGCATATTGATCAACATATATAGAAACAATGAATAATATTACGTGCTTTTACAACTGATATTTACTACATCAACGTTACAAAATAGACTAATTTATAGCCAATTCCATGCACTATTTCAACTAATTTTCACACTAATAAATATGTGGACATCCTCATAATAAATCTTATTATTCACAACATGCTGCAAATTTTAATTATTTTCAAATAAATATATCGGTTTTGTCGTGGAGGCACATAGTTGTTAAAATAAATATACCTTGTCTGTTCCATATCGAATAACCAAGAAGAGATTGAGTAGCTTATAAGTTAGTAGGCTACTCCGTACTCCACATATCACCAATTTGTTTTAGTATGACCCAATTCTCCTCTTAAGTGGGCCGGTGTTAGGCCCAATAACGAAATATCACATGGTATTAGGGCGATATGAAAATGGTTCATGAGGTTCGAAAATAGTGATCTTTCTCGCCCTACTCAATTAAAAGATATACGACACGTTCGAAGTGGTCGTTCTCGTCGAATTTAAAAAAAGAAAAAGAAAAGTGGTTCGCATGTGAGTGGAAGTCTTAAAATAAATAATACCCTAATAAGCTGTGTCACATATCAGATAATTGAGAAAGATTTAGTAGCACCAATGACCCCTTGGCCTAGTGGTTGAGGGGGAGACCTCAAAAGTCATGTGGCTAGGAGGTCAAGGGATCGAATCTCACCTCTCACATTTCCTTTGGAAGTCCCTATGGGTCTAAGGCCCTTGACTATCGTTGTCGGGAGGGTTTGAGACTTATCCAGCTGCCCCACAGATTAGTCCCACCTCTAGAATGTGTGGCGGTTAGCTCGTAGCCGGGCTGTATGGGAATACCTCGGGACCGTAAAAAAAAAGATTGAGTAGCTTATAAGTTGATGTGCTACTCCACATATCACTTGGAACCTATCAACTTGGGGTCTACTCTCCTCTTAAGTGGACCAATATTAGACATAATAACGATATATCCCAATAGTCTATATAACCATCGGATATATTATAGAAATGTATATAATCACTTGTATTACGCAAAAAGTTTAGTAGATGCCATCATAATTTATGTTTAATGGTATATTATTTTAATTTATATATAAGAATATAATTAGAATTATATAAAAATAAATGGTAAAATGATAAATACACAAAAGTAATATAGGATAGGACTAGATTAATGATGATAGACCAAATACAAAGAGTGGCCTATTTTGGGCCCAATTGGGCTATAAATATATTAACATCGGCCCAAATATCCACCAAAAAAGCCCAATTCCATCTCACCCATTCATCGCCCATAAAAGGCAGAATCAAACCCTAACCTAAGCTTCAGCTGAGCCTCTCCTCCACACACACACACACGCGCAGTCCACCGCCGGCGAAGATGAAGTACAACCCTAGAGTCACCTCCTCGCGCCGCAAGAACCGAAAGGCGCACTTCACGGCGCCGTCGAGCGCCCGCCGCGTGATCATGAGCGCGCCGCTGTCCTCCGATCTGAGGACCAAGCACAACGTCAGATCCATGCCCGTTCGCAAGGACGACGAGGTTCAGGTGGTTCGCGGCACCTACAAGGGGCGCGAGGGGAAGATCGTCACCGTCTATCGCAAGAAGTGGGTGATCCAGATAGAGAGGATCACGCGCGAGAAGGTGAATGGATCCACGGTCAACGTTGGGATTCATCCGTCGAAGGTTGTGATTACGAAGCTGAGGCTGGACAAGGATAGGAAGAGCCTCCTCGAGCGAAAGGCGAAGGGAAGGGCTGCGGCGGATAAGGATAAGGGCACAAAGTTCACCGCTGAGGACGTTATGCAGACCATCGATTGAGGTTGTTTTATCACTTTTTTTAGAATTATGGTTTGGACGTTCAGTAATCGTTTTGTATTGGGGTTTGTGATAAGACTAATGTGTTCGTGTCTCTGCTTTTTGTTATGTTGCTACTCTCCCCTCTTCTGTTTAGTTATCACATTATGATAAAATGGAGGATTTTTCATGAAGTAATTTGTATTGCAAGATCCGTTTTTGATTATGGCTTCTGTTTTAACAAAATTGCAATTCTGTAGGCTATCAGTTGTTTGATTTTGCGATTTGATGCATTTAGGGTGTGTCCTTATGGTAGTTTCCTTTTCAAGAATGTTCGATTCAGTGAATGATTCTTCAGTGATATCTTTCGATGGCAATTATTGATTGTTGTGTTTCTGATCGAACTGGCGATTAGATTAACAGGGTTCAAAATGTGTGTGAAATAGCCCGAAAAGTCTCTGTCTTTAAATGAGCAATGGTTGTCGTGGCGGGAAATCTTTATTTTGTTCTTGACAAGATTGAATTCTTCGTTTTCTTTTAGAGAACTGATGGTTACAATAATGGGGTTTGAAGTGTTTAAAAATAGCCCTGGCAATCTTGTTTTGTTCTTGATATGATTGAGGTATTGGTGTTCTTTTATCAAACTGTGTGATTACAGTAATGAGTTTATGTGTTGAAGGGAATTTGTATGGGCCAAATCTTGTTTTTGATTCAGTAAATGGTCTGGGCAATCTTGTTTTTGTATGACTTTGCTGCTTATTTGTATTGTGTCCTGAATATTTTTCTAGTTTTTTCGACTTAGACTTATTTGATCCCTTTTGAATTGTTTTTACATGCCAAATTTAAGGATGATTTTCTCACTAAGCCTTCTGACATGTTTTCTTTCTCATGGGTGGTCATGAGGATTTATATACACGTCTTGGTCTAAACTCCAATTTCATATAATAATCGATAAATAAGCCTAAAAGAAGACTAATTTCTAATTGTGTCTTACAAATTATTCTTTTTCCTTTCAAGTAGTTTTGATTCAGCACCGTCTAATTTTTGGACTTGTAAAATTGAACAACTTTTGGCTTGCGATTGAAGTTTGCAAATCAAGAAACTGTGGAACTCTCTATTAATCAGAAAAACCTTAGTCCATTATTGTCAAAAAAATGTTTCACCCAAAAAAGACCTATGGGCTACGACTATTTCAAATGCTTAACCACGTCAACTTATGTTGCAATAAAGTTATATAATGTGATAATGAAAATATAGTTTACTCAATTTATATGAACTTTATGTTGCCCGTGAATTATTGCGTGTCTCAACTTTTGTGTGTTGTAGTCTTCGATAAAAAGTTAAGAATTGTTGGAATCTTAAATCATGACTAATTGAAGTGGTTCGTAAGGGTAATTAGTGAGCACATGATAAATCTTGCCCATAAAGTCTCCATCATTACCCGTTTTAAATCTTTATTATTAATTATTACTTTCGTCCCAATACTGAGCTTGTTAAGGGTTTGACTATTTAACCTTGTATACTACCTTTTATCTTGGTTATTGATCTCACTAGTCACACAGCTACAATTAGGTGAAATTAGCTTAACTCAATTTCTTTCCTCTTTCTAAGTTTCGACCAATAATGTAAATATGTAATTGTACCTAACATACTCCCACCTAAATTTACGGCTATTCATAATATATAGAGCTTTTGTAAAAAAAAAAAGTCGAGCTAGCCAACTCATTTTCTACGCTCGAACTTAACCTCAAATGTATATGCATAACTGAAGAATTTTTTAAGGTAATTTTTTTTTTTAAATAATAAGACAAATTTACGGGTTCGCCTTGGCTCATCGAATTCACGAGACTCTTCTTTCACTTCATCCATGTTTCTTAATTTGAATTTATGTAATTTATCGATATAACATAATAGGAAAAAATTTTCAAATGTAATTATTCCACCAACAATAAGCTAACTCCTCCAACTACATCGAGCCAAGTTTAGACGAAGACCAAACGACTAAATAATACCAATCCTAATTTAGGGGCCCCACCACACCACCCTTCCCTTGTTCTTTCCTCGTTGTTTCTTACACACTCAACATCATCATAGTTCAAATTTTGTAATAATAACTGTATATATTATAGTAATAATACTATGCACTAGCCATCACCATTTGTTATAATATTACAAAGGACACACACATGCAACAAAGAATCATGGCAGGCAAGTCAATTAAAATGTACTCACAGTAAGATCCCTTTTATCGACAAAAATGTATTTCGAAGGAATCATTAGCGGCACGGCACTATAAAAAGAAAAGGAAAAAAAAATCAACATCACATTTGAATAATTTCCCGCATGCGCGTCACTATTAGGTTTCATTTTATATATTATATAATATATAATATATATATATATATATATATATATGCATAAATCGAGATAAGCTTTTGTTGTTCCTTCTTTAAAGTCAAAGGAAGAGACCCCTTTTTTTTTTTTATCTCCATTTTCCTTTGAGATTACGTTTTACTATTCAACCACTTTGCATGCTATTGCTATTCAACTTTCTGGTGCTTCTGCACTTGTGGGCTGTGCTTGATTGACCGATTAAACTAAACCCATTTTAAAATTATTGTTATTGTTCATTTTTTTTGCTAATTAATTCTGAGTTTTGGTGATGAAATGAAATACTCTTCGATCTGCGGAGGCCCTTCTCTGAAGAAGACGTTATCCATACTATGTTTTTACCTACTAAAGCTAAGCTTTTGCTGTTGTCTCAACGATGAAGGTATGTAATGTCTGCTTCACTTTTTTTTTTCCCTTAATTCGAATCTTTATGTGATTTTTCATCTTCAACTGCTAGAGATTATAAAGAAAAGATGCGATTTTTTTTCTTTCTTTCTGAATTTTTTGGTTGTTTTTCTGTGTCTGAATCCTCTAGGTTTTTCGGCTGGGATTGATTGCACGAAAACGCAGAAAACCCGCAAATTATTACAAGAACCCCTTTTCGACCTCTTTTTCTCGCCGCCGTTAGATTCTCCGATAGGTTTCGACGCTCCATCTCCATCTCCATATGATGATGTAATATCTCCCTCGCCTGCGGAAATTCCGATTTCTCCCTCCGCCGGCGGCGGCCCTTCGCCGGCGCCGGAGCTTCCTCAGGCAATGCCTCGATACTCGAGAAAAAACCACCGAAAAGGGCTTATCCTAATTTCGTCTGCCGTCGCGGGCCCGCTCTTTCTTTTCATGGCTGCCTTCGCCTTTTACTTTATTAAGAGCGGCAAAATTTCGACGGTCAAGCCTTGGAAGACGGGGCTTAGTGGTCAGCTACAAAAAGCGTTTGTCGCCGGTGATTGATTGATTTATTAAATCACGCCGTTCTCGGGCGAATTATTTATCGGGAGTTGAGTTTTTTTGTTTTATGCATTTTTGTTAGGCGTGCCGAAGCTGAGGAGGGCCGAGCTTCAGGCGGCGTGCGAGGATTTCAGCAACGTGATTGGGTCGTTGCGCTTTTGTACGATGTACAAAGGAACGCTTTCGAGCGGAGTCGAGATAGCCGTCGCGTCGGTCTCGGGGAATTCGACGAAGATCGACTGGTCGAACGCCCTCGAATCCCAGTTTCGAAAAGAGGTGGCTATTTTTTTTAAAAAAAATTGCAATGAAAAAGCTCTTTTACGATCTGTTTATTAGGTCATTTTCGTCAATTCGATTCGATTTCAGATAGAAACGCTGTCGAAGGTGAGTCACAAGAACTTCGTCAGCATACTCGGCTACTGCGAAGAGGATGACCCTTTCACCAGGATGATAGTCTTCGAGTACGCTCCCAATGGAACCCTATTCGAGCATCTACATGGTAAGTAGTCTTTCCTAATTTCCCGTAGATGGCCAAAAAAATAGAGCCCCAATCGAAAGAAAGTGAAAAATAAAATAGTATTTCCTGAATGCTAATACGGAACTAGTCAAGATTAGTCCCGCTAGAAGCCAGACTCGTCCCACAGTCGACAGTAAGGTCCATAGTCGATTCAAACCGAACTCTGAGGACTATGAGAGGATTAGTATTGCTGGAAAGACGAGTCACCTCATAATCGACGATGAGGTTCGGATTCAAATCAGACTGAACTAAGTCAAACTGTGTGGACTACGGCGACATTGTTTGAGGATACCTAAGTGACAACATATTTTCACGTCCCATAGTCAACAAACTGAGTCGATTTGTGTTGGACTACACTGCCATTGTGTGAGAATATCTACGTGACAGTATATTATTTCACGCAGTAAAAGAGTCGGAGCATTTGGATTGGGCTACGCGAATGAGGATAGCGATGGGCGTAATATACTGCCTCGACCACATGCACCACCTAAGCCCCCCTTCGCCCCACAACGACCTAACTTCCTCGTCGGTGTACCTAACCGAAGACTACGCGGCGAAAATCTCGAACTTCGCCTTCTCCGACGAACTCTCTTCTTCATCGCCGTACGCCGAAGTCGAGCTCAATTTAAAGAACGACGTGTACAATTTTGGGACGCTTCTGTTCGAGATGGTGACGGGAAAAGTACTACATTCGTCGAGGGATTGGCTCCTCGATTACATCGACGGCGAAAAGCCCTTGCGAGAATTGGTGGACCCCATGCTGGAGGATTACCGTGGAGATCAGTTGCGGGAGATCGACGGCATAATAAGGTCGTGCTGTGATGAGGATTGGAGGCATAGGCCGAGCGCTAAGGAGGTTTGCGAGAGGTTGAAGGAGGCGACGGGGATTGGGCCCCACGAGGCGGTACCTAATCGTTCGCCTCTGTGGTGGGCGGAATTGGAAATTCTCTCCGCCGAGGGCGCGGCTTAGATCGATCTTGAATTTTTCTCTTTGTTTTTTTTTGTATTTTCTAACTTGTTTGTCTTGAACTCTGTCGTGCGATGAACGACGAGTGGTGATTTTTTCAGATCACCGTTTATAGTGCTAGATTATAACGAGACGGGCGGGGGACTAAGGCAGTAGGAAATTTGCGATGTGAAAATTTTACAATAACGCAATTTTTCTACTCTTATTAGAAATCGCCTAAGACCAATTGATGATACGAAGAGAAGACCTCTGATATGATATATATAGTGGACTCAAAGAGTTTGGATTTATTCGATATGGGACAAAGCCCAATTATAATTTCAACAACTCTCACCTAATTCAGAAACTAACTTATAAAGATTTACCCTTGAATATTACCCAAACACCGAAATTTATATTTCCCATTTATCACGATAACCTCACACTATCTATCGTCTCTTCAGCCAAAAATGTGTTACTAAAAAATACATGGAGGCAAGATCTTAGTCTACATAATAAAATGAAAGAAAATCATATAGGATGGATATGGGAATGGAAATTAGGGCACGTCCCAACTCATTGCCCACCCAAATTTCGACTAGATATGAACGTGCTAAATCTTTTGAAAACATCTTTTGAAATTAGACAATTATTATAAGAACAAATCTTTGCAATATGAATACATGGGGAAAGGCTGATCAAGAAAATCGATTTAGAAACAGCTTAGCTTTAGTTGTAGGAAGAAGTGGGCAAGTAGCGGTGGGGGTCGTTTTTTGACCCGTTTAAGTACATTATTTTTGCCTTAAATTATAATAAAATCACTATAAGTCGATTCTAGTCTAGTAAGTGCAAGTCCATTTAGCTGTCATAAAATTTAAGATATCATATTAAGAAAAAGAATGCGAATAGCTTGTTTGAACGCTAGAAGTTTAACGTGGTTCGGATTTTTCTTTAATCCTACATCCACGGTAATTGCGGATTTTTCGTAGATGAATAAGATGATTACAGAGTATAGTTCATATCTCATGTATATATACTAACACGTCACTAGGGCATCTTTTAACTACCATAATGGTCACATTTAAAAGGAATGAAATCGTCGAAGCTATCCGCAACTCTGTAAGTGAGCGGGCCTCTCAAATAAAACGCGCTTTCGTCTTTGCAACCACGCTTAAGCTTATTTCCAGTGTAAGCTGGATTTCCAGACTTAAACTGATGTTCCACATGAGCTGAGTTAGAATCTGAGCTACCCTTAAGCTGTTCTGCTTGCCTTAATTTTGACATCCCCCCGCAAGATGGAATCTATAGAGCAACTACAGACATCTTGGACAGAAAACGTTGAAGTAAAGGACCCGTGAGGGGCTTGGTGAACATGTCTGCCAACTGAAGGTCTGATATGATAGGCAGTTGTTTAATGTCTCCATTAGATACATGTGAACGAATGAAATGGCAATCTATTTCAATACGTTTAGATCGCTCATGAAACTTGGGGATGGAGGCTAGCTCGAGAGCTGATAAATTATCACAATAGATGACAGGCCGCTGATGAATTCCCAGATGAAATTCAGCTAACAATTGCTTTATCCATAGTACCTCTACTGATCCCAAGGCTCGATATTCAGCTTCCGTCGATGACCTGATACCATTGCTGGATTCTTCGCCTTCCAGGTAATCAGAGAATCACTTAGGAATGTGCAATACCCCGTGATGGACTTCCTAGTATCCTTGAAAGTGCCCCAGTCCGCGTCTGAAAAGGCTCTCAGCTGCATGTCCAAGTTTGCTGACATGAGGATGCCTTGTCCCAGCGAGACTTTGCTAAGTAAGTATGGGCTGCCTTGAGATGTCCTGTCCGAGGTGCTGGAAGATATTGACTGAGTTTGTGAACCGTGAAGGCAATGTCAGGTCTGGTAAAGGTAAGATATATCAGCCTACCAATCATCCTCCTATAGATAAAAGGATCAGAGAGTAAATCTCCACCATCTCGACAGATTCTGTTGCTTGGGTCCATAGGTGTAGATAAAGGTTTTGCACCCAAGTATCCTGTGTCTTCGAGAAGTTGTAGTGTGTATTGTCTCTGTGTAATGTAAACCCCTACTTCATTCCTTGCCACTTCAATCCCAAGAAAAAATTTCATATCTCCCAAATCCTATTTGAAGCGAGAACTGAGAAAGTCTTTGGTCTGTTGAATTGCCTCCGCCGAGGAACCTGTCAGAATAACATCTCTACATAGACTAATAAGATGACCATTTGATCACCTCTTCCCTTGACAAATAAGAGTGGTCTGCCTGAGTTTGTGCAAAGCCAAAATCCCTGACAGCATTTGTAAATTTCTTGTTCCACTGCCTTGATGATATCCGTAGATGGATTTATGCAACTTGCAAACCATCCTATGTGGCCCCTTCCTTTCATATTCTTGATAAAAACTTTGAGGTAGGTCCATGTAGACATCCTCCATCAGATCTCCATTCAAGAACGCGTTGCTAACATCCATTTGTATTAGCTTCCATTTCAGTTTGGAAGCTAAAGACATAATAATCTTGATGGTGCTAGGCTTTGCTACTGGTGCAAACGTATCAATATAGTCCACACCTTCCCTTTGGTCATATCCCTTCGCCACTAACCTAGCTTTATACTTTTCGAATTGCCCATTGGAATTGAACTTACACTTATATACCCATCTGCTCCCTATGGAGCTGTGTCCTTCTGGTAGGGGTACTAAAGACCAAGTCCCATTTTTTCCAATGCTTTGAACTCCTCATTCATGGATTCTAACCACGACCTTGACTGTGAGGCCTGTAGGAAGTTCCTTGGCTATGAAGCTAGAGATATGTTGATGATCAGACTCTTATACTGCCTGGAGACATTCTAGTATGACAAATGTCTTGACATTGGGTATAGGCCTTGCTGGTTTGTTACCTAATTACAGTGGTAATCCCTCAAGTGTGTTGGGCGTCTGGATTCCCTTCCAGACCTCCTCTGAGGTTGCTCTGTTTGGACATGACTATCTAGCTCAGTTGGAACAGCATTAGTTGGAGCTGCACTAGTTGGAACAGTGCTATAAAGCTCTGTCTAAGATGTTGGAGCAGCATCAGTTGAAACATCACTACGAAGTTCTGTCTGTGGCAGGGCAGAATTGAAAAATTCTTCCTCTGTTGCACAAGACCTGGGAACAACTACTGTGGGAAATGGATCTGTTGTGCTTAAGCCTTGCCTCCAATCTTTAAAAGGAAACTCATCTTCCTTAAAGTTGACATCCCTTGACACAAATATCTCCTATGTCTTCAGGTCCATGACCTTGTAGCCCTTCACTCCATTAGGATATCCTAGAAACACACATTCTCTCGCTCTTGCATCGAACTTTTTCCTAGCTGCTGCAAGGGTGGAGCAAAAACAAAGCGAACCAAATACTCGAAGAACACTATAGTCTACTGATTTTTGGAAGAGAATTCCAAAGGGGCTCTTATTTCCTAGCATGACGGATGGGGTCCTATTGATAAGGTATGTTGCAGTTAACACACATTTTGACCAAAGCTCGATTGGTACACCAGATTGATGGATAGAGCACGTGCAATATTCAAGAGGAGTTGGTGTTTCCTCTCAACAATGGAGTTTTGTTGAGGGGTTTGAACACATGACAAGTGGTGCATGATACCTTTCTCTTTATATAAATCTGTGAGATTAAGCTCTTTGGCATTGTCAGATCTTATGGTTTTTTACTTTACATGAAAACCGAGTTTCAACAAGAGCCAAAAAAATAAGACAAAATAGATCTAACTTCAGAATTTTGCTTGATCATAAAGAGCCATGTAAATCTAGAATTATCATCTACTGTTGTAACAAAATATTGATGTCCTAGGTGTGATGGCACATGAAAGGGACCCCAGACGTCGTAGTGAATCAAATCAAACAGAGAAACAAACAATCTTATTGTCATTAGGGCAAGGTTTTCTCCTCTTTTTTGCCACAGGACACACTTTACAGTAGGTTCTAGCTGAACTGTTCTGTCTAAATGATCCACTAAGTATCTTTAACACCTTATCAGAGGGATGACCTAACCTATTGTGCAAAAGATCAGATGACAAACTACTAAGAAAAACAGCATTATCACTATGTGAGAAACAAGAACTAGAGACAGCTTGCATGAAATACAGCCCAACCAACTGCTTACCCCTGCCAATCACATGCTGAAATTGGTCCTGTATGACAAAACTGTTAGCCCTAAAAGAGAAGTTACAGCCACTGTGATTAGCCAGAATACTCACTGATATTAGATTAAAGTGAAACTGTGGGACAACAATAACATCTGTCAAAGTGATTAAATGATTTATCATAACACACCCTACTTTGGTGACCTTAATAACCAAGTTGTCTGGTAATATGACATTTGACTCCTCAATCATATGCAGGTCAAACAATAACTCTTGGTTCCCACACACGTACCTTGTGGCATCAGAATCCACTAACCAAATCCTTGAATAAGTAAGTGTAGGTAAATTGAAGGAAAGACAAATACCTCCACCATTCTGAAGTTGCTGGCCTGACTCCCTTTTACTTGGAGGCTGAGAAGAGGTCTGATTGAATAAAGCCTTCAGACTTAGAAGCTGAAATATAGTCATCTGAAGTGAACCAATGCATCTCATGTGCTGGTAGCTCCATTGTTGAGATGCTGACATGGTTGGGAAGCCTTAGTGACAGGTTGTAACATGTTCTGATTCACCCTAGCTCCGTTGAAACGTTGGTTTGGTCTGAAGCCAGGTGGGAATCCATGTATTTGGTAGCAAGTTTCAATGGTATGACCCTTTTTTTGACAGTGTGTGCAGACTGGTTTTAGGGCCTCCATTTTCTGGTAATAAGCTCCATTCTTGCTAGGTTCTTGATCATTCTTGGTAGCCGTCATTGCCACATTGTTTACCTGGTCCTCAGCTCCTTTGATCATGCCTGAAACCATTGACATTTGCTTCTCTTCTTGTACCAACAGGGAGAATACTTTGTTGATGGATGAGAGTGGATCTAGCAGCAGAATCTGTCCTCTGATTTGAGAAAAAGACTCGTTCAAGCCCATCAGAAAGGTTAATACATATTCCTCATCCAAAAATTCTTTCATTGGCTTGAGACCACCACATGTGCATGAACAATTTGGTCTGTAGTTTGAGAGTTCATCTCATAGAGTTTTAAGTTTGGTAAAGTATGCCGATATGCTGTTGGAACCTGAAGATTGATAGTTCCCTCTTCAGCTGAAAAATCCTCGGTTTATTGGTTTTCCCAAACCTATTTCAAGATCTAACCACACTTCTCTCGTTGAAGAGCTGTAAAGTATGCTCACTGAGATGTCTTTCGCGACAGTGTTTAGGATCCAAGAAATAACCAAGTTGTTGTTTCTTTTCCAAGCACAGAGTTGATTCTGTGTAGAGGCTGTATCCCGAGGATTTGCCACGGGTGGTAGAAGAACACCATTAACGAAACCTTCCTTGTTTCGGACGATGAGAGCGATCATCATCATATGGCTCCACGTGGCATAGTTATCTCCGTTTAGGAGTTCAATGAGTAGTTGACCTGACGTGTCATTATTATTCAAGAAGTAAGGGTCGCTGATCAGTACGACCGATGCCGAAGAAGATGGCGGCGGCACTGCGTCTGCCATGGCGATTCTCTGGTAAGTTTATGCTGAGAAATCTTGAGATGTTCCTAATTGCTTGGATTGCGCAGCTGTGAGCGAGATAGCTCTGATAACATATTAAGAAAAAGAATGCGAATTGATTGTTTGAACGCAAGAAGTTTAACGTGGTTCGGTTTTTTCTTTAATCCTACATCCACGGGAATTGGGAAGATGAAGAAGATGATTATGTAGTACAATTCATATCTCATGTATATATACTAAAACGTCACTAGCGCCTTTTAACTACCATAACGATCACATTTAAAAGGAATGAAATCGTCGAAGCTATCCGCAACTCTGTAAGTACGGGCCTCTCAACAAAACGCGCTTTCATCTTTGCAACCACGCTTAAGCTTATTTCCAGTGTGAGCTGGATTTCCAAACTTAAACTGATGTTCCACATGAGCTGAGTTAGAATCTGAGCTACCCTTAAACTGTTCTGCTTGCCTTAATTTTGACATATCAGAAACTCCTTTTGCATTTATATATATACTTGATGCGGGTATAATCCCGATCAATAAGATTTAGGTCCGGGAAAATAAAGGTCGATGAATGAAATGGACCGGGCTATTGATTTTAGTGCGTGTTTAGATCGATGTTTGAGTGCTAGAAAGTAAAAAGACGCAGATTTACGTGGTTCGGATAGGTATTCTACGTTCACGAGCCGCATGAAACTGTATCACTATTCATAGTCGAGATTGACACACTCAGCCTCACTCTCTCACGGTGTTTTAATGGTGAGGTGTTTTCTACAGAAATTCTCTAAGTGTTCAAGTGTGGTTGTGTGAATCGTTATGCTTTTTTCCTTCTCTCCCTATCCATATAGCCGTTTGTCCCTTTGGTCCAGTTGGCCTCCTTTTGGGATCACTTGACCACAGTTTCTAGTACAACCTAGGATAAATAGCAGCTGCAGATGTACTATTGTCAGGCTGGCGCATCATCCTTCTGTCTATAATGTAACCCATTCATTGCCCTCCACGTGTCTCCTGGTCGGCCATGCTCAAGATTTCCCGCTCAAACTATCTCGTTGTGAGAGCCCTTGATATTTCTGAAAGTTACTCCTCTCAACTTGCTAAGCTAGGAGGAATGGTGGATCGAAGATCACCCCAATCAATACTAGTTCTATGCCCGGAATGTAAAATATGTGTATTAATATAATATTATTTTAACAATAATAATACAAGTTAATTGGTTTAATGTAAAAATAAAGTGTTTTTCAATTTGTTAGTGGGTGGTTTTACATTATTGTTTTATTTTTTATTTTACTAAAAATGCACATATGTAGCAAACAGGAGCAACTACATTGTATATATAATATCTGTCCGGCGAGAAAGCACTACTAAAGGATGTGTAATTAGCGTCGTCAATCTACTTCAACACACGCCACGTCCTTCCCTTTGCATTCCACCTTCGTAAGGACGAAAATGCCACGTGTCTCCACCCCACGACCCAATTCCTCGTTTATATATAGCCAGTCAAAATAAGCATATCTTCACTGAAGTGAAAGAGCAACAAAGAAAGCTGTAATAAAGCAATGGCTTCAGGGCAAGAGAGATCTCAGATGGACGCTAGGGCAAAGCAAGGGGAGACGGTGGTTTCCGGCGGCACCGGCGGTAAAACCCTAGAAGCTCAAGAGCACCTCGCCGAGGGGAGGAGCCGCGGCGGTCAGACTAGGAAGGAGCAGCTCGGCACCGAAGGGTACCAAGAGATGGGCCGTAAGGGTGGGCTGAGCTCCGGCGAGAAGGGCGGCAGCGAGCGCGCCGAGGAAGAAGGTGTTGAGGTAGATGAGTCCAAGTTCAAGACATCTTCGACTTAGATGTAATAATATATGCTATGCGTGGCTAGCTATGGCTTATGTATAATGAAGCTTGAAAGTACTTACGTCTTCTGTGAACTTAGTTTTCACTGTTTTACGTTTGTGTTAGTGAAGATGAGTTTGAAGATGCTTTTGGGAGTGCTTTTATGTGATGTTAATGGAGTATGTTTGATGTTTTTCTTCTGGTTTGTATTGTAAATAAGAAAGCAATGTTTTGTCTGAGTTTTAAGGCACTCTTTGTTGTCATTTAAGTAGAAGAATGTTTTGGAATGTTTTCCTACACAATTTACACTTCAAACGCGGGAGATTTTAGAATATTTATATTCGAACCACTTATTTCCCAACTATTAAAATTACTCGACAGAAACTATTAAAAGTACTTGATTGGAGAAATAAGTTGTCGAGGCCCTTTTGCGAAAGATTTAACCTTCATATGAAAATAAAAACCCTTAAAATCAGTTGGGATTTGAGTCGCTTGCCGAGGCCCTTTTGCGAAAGATTTAACCTTCATATGAAAATAAAACCCTTAAAAACTGTTGGATTTGAATCGACCGACTCGATTAACCGAAGGTATAACTACGGCCAACAATTGAAACGCAGACGAATCGAAAAAATAAGAAATTTAACGTGGTTCGTCTCGAATTCCTCAAACGATTCGAGACTATATCCACGGAGGGCAACAAATCTCTCATTGATCATTTGGAGTGTGTAAGGACCCAAGCGAAGAAGGTCGGGATTGGCTGAACGGGATCGGCTGAACGCTTGGGATCGGGCTTGTGCAATTCCGTTATCCTATTATATGTGTAAATGGGCCTTACATTTAATTAGCCAAAATACTTCGCATCGAAGACCCTCACGGATGCAATAGCTTGGGTAGAGGAGTGCAGTCAATACTTCGCATCGAAGACCCTCACTGATGTCGAGCGAACGCAGCACGCCTGGCTCTACGTCGAAGACGAGGCTCTCGAATGGTACAACGAGTACGTTGAAGGTAAGTACTTGGAATGAATTCACCGAAGCTGTGCTAAAGAGATTTGCTCCTGTGAAGTTGGGTGATGATGATGACTGTGTCGTGTGAGATTGAACTGATTTCTACGGAGGATATATCGAAGTCTATTGTTGGTGATTCGTTGGCTGAGATTGAACAGATTCTGCTTGAAGAGCCGTTGATGTTGAGTGATATGTCAGCTGATGTGGCTGTGGCGGGATTAGTCGAGGGTGATTGGGATTCGATTGGTGATTGTGTTGAAAATGTGGTTGTTGATCACTTCTCGACGATTGAGGTTGAACAGACAACGCATGCTATTGAACCGATGTTGATTAGGAGTGACTAGATGTTGGTTGATAAGGGTTTGCCCGTGTTGGTTAATGATGAGGATGTGGTTGCCGAGCATGTGGCTGATGAGGAAACCTTGGAGTCGATTGACGTGGGTTTGACGGCGTTGGTTGGACACAATCTATTTCGATTCTTGGCGGGTGCGATGCGGAGCCGGTCACAATTGATGTGGCTACGCCAGATCCTTATGTAATTAAAGTGACGGGAGTTATTGAGGACGAAGTCGTGTTAGGCAATGAGGATATGGCAGGGGCTGACCTAGGATGGAGGGCTGTCGAGCAACTACACGTGGAGGAAGTTCCTAGCCTACCGTTTGATCGGGGACGTTTGGGTGTTGTTGAAAGGACCAAGGCGGGAGAGGGATTGGTGTATCGAGAAAACCAAAGGTTTGGGAGAATTGTGACTAATTCTAGGATTTTCGTGAGAATTGTAGTGGACGCAGGGCACCACACGCTAGGTCGATTAGCCGAGATCATTGCAAAGGGGCTGTTATATGGACAAAGAATGACCAATGTGCGATGCAAGGGGATTTGCTTGTTGAGTGAGCTGAATCATGATATTCTTAGGGCTGAAATGCCCAATGGGGCTGCTATCATGGACCACAGTGTGCCGCTTGATCGAGAACGATGGTGTATTGTCGAAGAGATGAGGTCCTTACCAGCGGCAGAGGAAATTGTTATTGCGATCTTATTCATAGGTAGTGACTTGCAACCGGTAAGTGAGATGTTGTCAGATGCGGATGAATTAGAGCTGTTCTTGAAGAACATTGCGTAGTTTTCGTTGATCAAAACAGACCGGTTGATCGAAGACATGAGTGGGCCGCCCAAGAAATAAAGGCGGACTCTTCAAGCGAGGAAAATTTGAGACAATGTGGGGCAGTCACACAAAAATACCGACCTTCTATCGTGGAAACGTTGTCAACTGTAGCTGACGATGATCGAGGTTTCTTTGTCGTACATGAACCCCACTATGTCGGTATTTTACTTTATCATCCTCTAGGACGAGGATGTCCTCAACGGAGGGGTAATGTAAGGACCCAAGTGAAGAGGGTCGAGATTGGCTGAACGGGATCGGCTGAACGCTTGGGATTGGGCTTGTGCAATTCCGTTATCCTATTATATGTGTAAATGGACCTTAGATTTAATTAGCCCAAATTACTATGCTGCTATATAAACTGTAACGACCCGTCCCATGCCCGGTATCACTATAGCATCGGTCCCTACCGGGACCAGTGGGGTTGGGCCCACCACACTCCGACTGATAGTCTGGCCCCACTGTACCACCATTTAACCTTTTAGCGTGCTTCGTGCATTCGCTCACACGCACCCTGAGAAACTTCCCAGGGGGTCACCCATCCCTAGATTGCCCCAAGTCAAACACGCTTAACTTCGGAGTTTCTATAGATGGACTCCCGAAAAGGTAGGTCGACTTTGGTGATATGAGTAGTACTATCAATTCCCTTATACGATTCTTAGCCTAACAAGCCCATACATTGTCAGTCTTAGGATCCCCTCTCATTCGGGTGTCGAATCGGTTCGTTCACGTACCCCTTCGCCTAGAAGCCTGGCAGGAGCCGCTCCTTGTCCGTGCACCTCTCTGGCACCGGCGATCACTCCCCGCCCTCATCGGCCCCGGGCATCACATGATCCAGAGCGAGCTTCTTTATCAACAACTCAAGCCCGACTTGAGTTACGAAGAGAAGCCTGTAGATATTTTGATGTACGAAATGAAACAGCTTCGGAATAAAACTATTCCGTTAGTTAAGGTGTTGTGGCGAAATCAATCAATTGAGGAAGCCACTTGGGAGCGTGAGGATGAAATGAGAGTTCGTTATCCCGAGTTATTCTAGTCAGCGTAATTTCGGGGACGAAATTCTTTTAAGGGGAGAGGATGTAATACCCGTAATATTTTAATACGGGATTTTGTTGTAAAGAATATGTAGATTTTGTAAAGAAACTAAAGTCTTGAAGCGAAAATATAATTTTCGTTAGCCGAGTTAATTTCGAATTTGAACAAAGAATAAACTACAAAAGATATAATTAGCACAATTTAATTGGGCTTCACTTAATACATAAAAGTTAGGCCCAAAATCATTAAAAGATAACAATGAAAGAGCTTACTTAAGCTCAAGGGAAACGTTCATCATCAAACACCTAGTCTAATCGATCACCAATCCCAAAGTTTCATATATATCTAACAATAACATAAGAGATAAGAGGAGATACTTTGTTAACGAGGGAAAACTGAATAGGAGGGAGAACTCCATCAAGAGCTTCGACAACTCAACCTTTTAAACGTGAGCTAGGTAAAATATTGTGTCTCTCTCTCTCTGTCGAAAATTTTAAGTATTCAAAACGTTGAAAATTGTATCAAGTCTTAGATGATTACATGCTAGCCCTGAGAAGTTTTCGAAATACTTGGGTGACTCGAGAGGTGTTATTAGGTTTGCGTGAACTTAAATGATAGATGGGAATTTTAGAATCTTAGAACGTGAGTAGAAAACCCTAGTTCTTAAGTATTCATTTTATATTCATAAGCGATTAGGTGATATAAGCCTTAATGATTTTACAGCATAAGGTATTCTTGAGAATTATATGAGGGGGTATTTTTAGACCGTACCATATTCCGGATTTGAAAGAGATTTTGAAGACAATCATAGTATTTAGAATTTTAATAATTTTAGGGTTTGTAGGTTAATACAAGTCTTAGTGATTCTCGAAAGGTATGATGTTCTTGAGCTTAAGTTTCGAGGTGTATCATAAGAGGGATTTCGAGATATTATAATGCAAGATTTCGAGATGTGTCATGCAAAAAAATTTCAAAATTTAACTCCCCTAACAAACTCGATATGTAATCATTCCTTCACGAGTTTTCATGACTCCCAATGAATAGTTTATTATTATAAATTTTAGGTGTTACAATCCCAATGCATTAAGGTTTCGACATTTGTGAACAACTTTGATTTCTCACGAATAAAAGTTTCGGCACACCTTTGATCAAAGAAGATTTCGACATATATGAGACAATGAGATCTCGACCTTTTCTATGAAACATTTCGACATTTAACCTTTAAGCTTCTCGAGATCTACCTTTCGCAATGTATATAGATCTCGACATCCTCCATGACACAGTTCGACATTTAACCTCCTTAACAAATCTCGACAAGCTTATAAAGATTTCGACATTTCCTTGAAGATTTCGACATAGACATTTAACAAAAGTTTGCAGCATCACTCATTTATTTTATATATGAAAGTTTCGATACTGTCTAAGGCATAAGGAAAATTCTCGGTGTTACTTCAAAAGTTTTCGATATCATCTATTTTAAAATTTTCTTCATATTTTAGGATTTTCGGTATTTTAGGGTTTTCGTGATTTTTAGGGTTTTGATAATTTTAGAATTTCGAAATTTAGAGTTGGGAAATTTCGAAATTAGGTGACGTAGTAAATATACTGATATAATAATATTTTGTGCTCAGAAATTCGAACTGTAGAGAATTCACCAGGATTGTCGACTGATTTTATCGAGAGGACAGGTAGGTGAATTATTCATCTACAATACGTAAACACATGTCTGTGCTTTATATGCTTCTATGTGACTAAATAGTTTACGTGGTTTATATGTTTTACATACGTTTCATGTGGAATCATGTTTTCACGTTTATATGCATGGCATATGCATATCATATCACAGGGGTGAGATATTTACACCGTATTGAGATGGTGATGATTTGAGATATCGACGAGCGGGGTAGAATGAGATGTTTGTGATTTTTGTTGTTGACTCGTTGAGGAGTCGAGGTTGGTAATCGTATGACACCTGACGGCAGACAGACGTGATCGATCTGTCTACTCGGGCGTGAACGTCTCGGGTGCCAAACCGTTGTGATTATATTTTCAGCGGAGGGAGCGACCTGACAGGGCAGTTGCGTGATCGTCAAAACGCTGTCGGCGTAGGCTACCGCTTTCGGAAGAGCGGCCTAGCGGGGCAGTTGCATGATCGTCAAAACGCTGCTAGTGTAAGCTTCCGTATGTTATTATTATGGGCGCACGAGGTGTCGAGTCTGACCTAGGGCCCTGTGTTGTGTTATTTGAGATAGGAATGTGGAAAAAGAAAGAGTGAACATTGCATGCGAGACATTGGGATCGGGAATGAGCGTTCACGTGCATACATGCATTTTTATTCACCTACAGGGCATATCGCTCAGTGTTTACGTGTTGTAGGTACTGAGTCTGACGCCGACGCGCGTCAAGACTGAGGCGGCTGGTGGCGGTGCTCCACGGACTTTTGAGGGCGGGGCGGTACATGGATGAAGACCTGTGGAGCGATAATAGGATTTTTGTTCTTTTGACATTTTGGGGCTACGCCCGTTGTACAGATACTACAATGTAAATTAATCTTTTGTCGTATTATATTATCTTTTAGGAAAAAGTTTTTATTAGACGGGTCTTCCGCGACTTACGTTGCGAAAATTCGCCACTAATCTTAGTTAGAGAAGCAGGGTCGCTACATAAACTGTGGAATATTTAAAATATTGCATTTGACATAGTCGACGTTTAAAAATAGCCTCCTAATGATAAAAGACCAATTTACCCTAACTTACTCTGCGTAAACGACTATTTTACCCTTCTTTAATGGCAATCAACAACACTTAAACGAAAACTACAGCTTTTCACAGAGGTTTTACTGTAAAATCTGAAAAAGCAACAGTAAATAAATAAAGCACCCATTTCACTTCACGGGCCCTTTGCAAAATCGATCAAGATTTCTCCCTCTTCTCTTCACACCCTTCTTCATAGTCGAATTTCAAGCTCCGAATCCATGTCAGTTCAGGCGAGATCCCAAACAGTGAAGGTACTTTTTTTAATTTATAAAGAACTCGTCGTATACATCGCACATGACCCTAATTTTAGGCCAGGGTACCCTAATTCGAAGCGCAGGGTACCCGTGCTTGCAATGGTAGGACACTCATGCTTTAAAGCTCAGAGATCCGTGTGGAAGTGCAGGAGACTCGTGGGGCAAGCGCAGGGGTCCACGGCAATGGACCTGTGCTTTGTCTCGGTGGGGACCATCGAAGCACAGCACGGGACCCACGCGCATAAGCACGGGACCCGTGCTTGCTAGCGCTGGAACCTGTGCTATGCTGCACTGGGGACCCGTGCATGCCAGCGCTCGGACCCTCGCAACATAGCATGGGACCCATGCTTGCTGCACTGGGGACCCATGCTATGCTGCGCTGGGGACCCGGGCAATGTAGACGCGGGGACCCGTGCGCGCTAGCGAGAGTCCCGTGCTACATAGTACGGGTACCATGCTTGCGAACGCAGACCCTTGTTTGCTAGCGCTGTGGACCCTGCATGCAAGTGCTGTGATCCCGCACATAAGAGCGGGAGTCCCGCGCGGCACGCACGGGTCCCCAACGCAGCATAGCGAAGAGTCCCGCTTGATGGTGTTGTGGACCCGTGCGTGCAAGCGCAAGAAATCCGCACGGAAGGTTAGGGTCCCCGCGCTGCATGGCAGGGGACCCGTGCATGGAAGCAAATCTAATAATAAGCATATTTTATTCGATCTAATTAGCTTGCAATTTCTTATTTTTAGGTTATATTGAAGAAGCAACTTGCCGGAGGCGACGAAGACCGTGACTGCCGGTTACATATCACATCATGCTACGGCGAAGTGAGCCAACAGATCATCGGTGGCTAAACGAGGATGAGCTGGCAGTGTTTACGGAAGGGAGTCCGTTCGGCAGGCTCGTCGAAGCTGCCGCCGATTTCAATTTGTCGGCGCAGCTGTTGTGGTATCTCATCAAGAGACAGACGGAGCTTCACGATCGTGAGGAGCTTTGGATGATCCTCGAGAAGAAACCACGCCGTTTTTCAAAATTGGAGTATTGCCTAATCACGGGACTAAAGTTCGCAGCCGAACCGGATGTGATCCAAAGGGACGAATTTTGGCGTCGACATTTCCCCAATCGATCGACGGAGACGATTCGCTTGTCGTACGTTGAGCAGCGGTTGGAGGAGTTGGCTGCCAACAATACGGTGCACGTCGACGTCGAGAAGTTGAAGTTGGAGAACCTCTTGTTTGCGGGATACGTCTTGCTGCCCTGACGTTTCAAGAAGGATAACTCCCTTCCTTCTTGGATCATTTATTTAGTCGAAGACTCGGCGGCCTTCGACCATTACCCTTGGGGAAACTTGTCTTTCAAAGCAGCAATACGGTCGCTGAAACGAGATCTAAAGGAGGTTAAGGAGAGTATGTTGATCAGTGGATTCGTACATCCACTTCAGGTTAGGGTTTTATCTTTGAAATGATCTTGTGAGGTTACGGTTTCGTATGGTTGCTAAGATTATTTGTCATTGGTCTTCATATATTAGCCGAATGCGTACCGCACCTCGATGAGCGCTTCGCTCAACTTAGGGAGTTGGAGCGTGCGAGGCCGCGTATATGCCGGTGGGTCACGAATCCATGGCCTCGGAAGGGATGTCCGATGATGGTGGCTATTGCCACTGCCGTGCGTGGGCCCTTGTGCGAGGGCTATTGATGCCGACGGAGAAGAGACGCAGGCAGGCTATTTCCGAGAAAGCAACTTCAACGTTGGTGCGCCACACAATGTGTACGATGAGGTATCGATCCTAGTGATGGACGGAGTGGACGTTAGGTGCGGTCATCGTGCGGGTGAAGGACCTCGTGACCGGCTGCCGGTAGCAATCGAAGCCAATTACGAGGCCGAGTCCGTCCCTCAGCTCTCTAGCAGATCACGGCAAGACGAAGAGAGGGGCATGGGCTCTGACTATGTGCCGCCGTCCATTCACGGAGCCGACTTTCATATGCTGCCAAGATCACCGTCACATGCAGGGCGATCGCACGGGTATGGATATCCGTCGTCGGATCAGTTCGACGAATTTTCTCGCCGCGTGGACCGGCAGTTCGAGGAATTTGGGGGTCAGTTCGACACTCTTAACGGCGGCTTCGACGCGTTTAGTGGTCGGGTCGAGCAGCTCGGAAATGAGTTTTCGCAATTCCAACAAGATTACAACCGACGCTCCGAAACGTACGAGGGCGGTGGAACTCGATGCAAGGGTTGGGCAAAGGCATCAGAGGAGTTGCGCATGAGCTGCAAGCTGCGGAACAACTGGATAAGTTTCTTCGGTGCAGGCGCACATACCAACGCCCCCCACTTTGGTAGACCACATACCGAGGCCCCTCACTTTGGTAGTCCACATACTGAGGCGCCGTATTACGATCGTAAGTGTCTTTACCCCTAATTCATATTTAATTTACGGGCGTAGCTTACAATTTAAAATGCATCGTATGGATAGCCGAGCCGAGTACGACTGGGTGGGATCAATTTGTGAGGCCGAATCCACCAAGTTGGAGCATGCGGGGATGTCGGCCGAAGGTACGGCTGTAGCTCTTATGTTCCACTGTAAGGGGACGATGAAGTCGACGAGCAAAGCGAGCGTTATTATGACGTGGACCCATCTACTTGGAGGAGGACAACGACCGTGGCGAAGGAGTCGACGGTGCCAACGTCGGTCGTGGCGGAGGAGTTGACGCGCGCAGACAAGAAAACCTATGGTCGAGGCGACCCCAGAGGCGTTGGTCGAGGCGACCCCAAAGGTGCGGCGGCAGCAAAAGCCTTCAAAGTTTAAGCTGACGCTGTACACAGATTTCCCGCCGACGACTGCAGTCAAGGCTCCAAAGCTTTCGGCATTTGAGCGGCATATCAATTTCAAGGTAGAGAAATATTGTTCCATCGTCAAAAGTCATAATTTAACGCTTAAGTCGATGCGCGGTGCTGAAGTCAACGGCCGGCTCGGACTACACGACCCTCGGTGGCTCCAAAATCTTGCCACTGTCGGTATGCCGCTCGATGAGATGGTACGTGTTACTTTATCACATACTTTTGCGCTTACTTGAATATCTAAAACAACGGTCTATATTTTATTGCAGCACGTTGATGAATGCCTCTCTGGGATCCTCCACATGCAGAGGTATAGCAAATCGTGCACGCACCGTGTGGCGTACATGCTGACTAGCTTTAAAAAGCTAGTCGATGAGCGAGGGGTGTTAACATTCACAGGGAAGCCAGCAGGAAAAGTGTTCAAGCAATTGCTCCCGTATGCTAGGGGAGAAGATGAACATTGGAAGAACACGTCGTGGGATATAGCGACCCACGCTACCATCCCTATCTGTACGCATGGCCGATGGGCGTTGTTTGTTGTTGATAACGCAGAGAAATCATTCACGATTTACGACTCCGGTGCGCCCCTGACTTCGATTGGCGCTATATCGCGGATGACGTCAACAAACTTCTCATCGTGCTCCCGGCGATTTTCAAGGAGCTAGGTGTTGACCTTTTTGGTCAGGCACTATATTTGAGTTTTGATGATTCCATGTACTTAAGATGGGATAGGCACTACAAATTTAGCAATTCGAAATGTGTATGTATCATGTGCTTGTATTTGAGTGAATTGCATCTTGACACTGTGATTCCATTGCAACATGACTTATGTGATACCACTGTGATCATTGATTCCACCGTCATGATATTATTGTTACGTAATTTTGGAAAGTATGATTAAATCGAATGATAAGTGATTTTGATCTTTGTGTAAAATGATGTGCTTAATGCTTGATGTACTGCGCTATGCAAATTAGAGTAAGGATTATGCGTTAATTTGATAAAGGGTAAATATGATACATGGTAATGATATTACTGCTGGGATCTGTCTAGACATGGAATGAGATCTTCTATATCCTTGAATGTGCTAATTATGGATATTATATACTAAGGATATAATTGCATGAATGTTATTCGTTTTTAAGATATGCTGAAATAGGAATTATATGATATGGATGCATTTAATTCGTGCTTATTTGTTTAAGTTATTGCACTTGTGCTATACATGGAAAGGATATATGCTATACATGGAAAACATGTCATCCACTGAAACTTGTATATCTTTAGGAAGAAATCATGCAGATATCATTAGCAATTGCATCTAAAATGTTAGAGTCAAATGAATTCTTTCCCTGTGCGAACATCGTATTTATTTGAATGGAAATTCGTGATTTATGTGCTGCATAATTGATAAAATGCTGAGAGGAACCATTTATGGTATCTTCGTAAGTACCACAGTGCTAATATGGATAAGATCTGTTTATATGGTAAGGAAAAGGTATTTAGAGTAAGATTAATGAATATGACCGTTGTGATGCTTAGAGCTTAATTTGGCATGATAATGGAATGATGTGCTGAACTGGTGATTGCGATTGACATGCCATATGAAGTGTGTGATACTAACAGGGTTATATAAATCAACACTTCAACATCGGGTAAAAACAACGAACGAACGAACATACACACGAGATAGCAAGAACATAGATCTGAATTAGAGCGTTTGAATTGTGAATTATTACTCTCTGTTTTGTGCTTTTGTGCTTTCATTTGCGATTGTTGAGTGCACCCTAAGCTAGAAAAACTACCATCCCAATCTGAGCGTGAGTGAGCCTCACAAGGAGACAAGAGTGAAGCGTGCCTTTCGTGAAGGGAGGATTTGAGATCCAGCTGACCTTCGGGAGCGAGCTGTTTCCACGAAAAATAGGGATTCTCAGAAAACGACGTGGAACGAAACTCGGCGTTAGGCACCCTAGCTGCGGACTAGTGTTCATCTTGGTCTTGGTTGTGCAAGGGCGATCGGTCACTTCTGTAACCAGCTACGGTAACATAGTGAATTGATCAAACTCTTGAGGAGCAAACCTCAAGGAGAGGACTAAACCCCACTTGGGATATAACCTCTATAAATCCAGGTGTTATTTACTTTTCTGTTCACTTGCACTCACGCAGATTCACTCGACCAACAGTTAAGGGAATAACCATCATAACATCTTAATTCCGTTGTTCTCTTTTAAAAGATATATTTGATCAAAGAAGCAAAAAGTTTTTAGTAGCCTAATTCACCCCCCTCTTAGGCACATATTTTACTTCAATTGGTATCAGCGAGGTTACTCATACGACGGGCCTAACAAGCCTGAGTAAAAGATCTAATGGCTTCTTTGAGTTTTGATGTGTTGTAGAAGGTCAGTCTCATACCAGGCCTCCACTTTTCGATGGTACCAACTATGCTATCTGGAAGAACAGAATGAAAGTGTTCTTAATCGCTGTTGACTATGGCATCTGGGAGATCGTCACGATTGGACCCTACAGTCCCATTACAAAATCGATGGAACCAGCAAGATCCCTACTGAATACACTGCTGCTGAGAAACAAGGGCTCTCTCGAAATGCCAAAGCAAAGAACTCAATCGCATGTGCACTAACGAAAGAAGAGTACAACCGCATCAGCTCCTGTGAGACTGCAAAGGATATGTGGGACATGTTACAAGTAACTCATGAAGGCACTTCCAGGGTGGTACAAGAAAGAATCGCTCTTCTCACCCACCAGTATGAGCTATTCTCTATGGAACCCACTGAGACGATCAACAAAATGTACGCCAGATTCATGGGTATCATCAACCAGATGTTCTCTCTTGGGAAAAAGGTACCAGAAAGTGAAAAGGTTCGAAAGATACTAAGATCACTTCCCAGAGACTGGAACGCCAATGTGACTGCTATCTATGAGGCCAAAGACCTGGAGAAACTGACGATTTCAGAACTGGTAGGATCTCTTACCTCTTATGAGATGACTCAGACTTCCGTCAGCGAGATAACACAGCCTCGAAATCAGAAGTCCATCGTTTCAATGCTGACCAAACTGAAGAAGAATCTGACGAAGGAGAAGAAAGTGAGGAAAGTATGATGCAACAACTCGACATGCTCACTAAGAGGTTCGAGAAGTTTCACCGAAAGAAGTCCAAAGGCAACTTCAACAAATTCCAACAGAAAGGAACCAACACTGCCAAGCACAACACCTCTCGGTGCTTCTACTGCAATAAGCCCGGTCACTTCGCTCAGAACTGTCCTTGAGTGAGCGATGACAAGAAACAAAAGAAAGGAAAAGCCATGGTAAGCAACTGGGATGACTCCGAGAACGAACAATCATAGGAGGACGAGAATCATGCATACATGGCCGATGACGATCAGGTATCATATTCATCAAGTATTGAGAAAAGTAATGAATTCTATGCTAACGATCCCGATGAAAGTGCATCTTCAGTGTTTGATGTAGATGAGAGCAAGAAGAGTTATGCGAACTGATTCAAAATGCCTATGGAAAAATAAAGTCTCTTAGTGCTTTAGTGAAAGAAATTATGAAGCAAAGAGATAACCTTAGTCAGGAGAAACATCAAGCTGATCTAGAGATTACGAGTCTAAAGAGTGAAGTAGAAACTTTAAGGGATGATAAGAGAGCATGTAAATGTGATGTACTAGAAAAATCGAATAAGAAATTGACCAGTGATATCACCGCACTTAGAGTATCCCTAAGTGAGAAAGAGCGTAGTGTTGATAGATTACTTCAAGGGAAACAAAATCTAGATCTCCTACTAAATATTCCTAGGTACTTTGAAAGATCATGGATAGGATATTCCACCAAGAAAAACAGGCAGTTCCAGATGTTTCAAAAACTAAGTGCTTTACTTGTGGTAGAAATGGTCATCATTCCTATAACTGCTTTATGAAACATGCTAGCAGGTCTAAATATGTTTGAAAACCTAAACATACCGCTGTGACTGCACCCATGCATGCTAGTGTAGTGGAATCATCTGTTGAAAATAACAACTTGTCACATGTGAACAAGAATTATTTTGCTGTTAATGTGTTAGGACCCAACAGAAATTGGGTACCTCAGAAAAATGCAAATGCTTGCAGGTACAGAGAAAGAGCACAAACAATAAAAATAGGTGGTATCTTGACGGTGGATGCTCTCGACATATGACATGTGATATCACTAATTTGTCTCCCTGAAAGCATGCGACGGTGGGTTTGTATCATATGCTGATAATACAAAAGCTACGATAATTGGTATTGGAACAGTTGGTAACACTCTTAATACCACCATAGATGATGTTTGGCTAGTGAAGAATCTTGAGCACAACTTAACTAGTATAAGTCAACTATGTGATAAGGGTCATTTCGTGATTTTTGAAAACAATAAGTGCATAGTTAGGAAAGATGATCAAGTAATCTTTAGTGCATCTAGACAGGGGAATATATACTGTATCACGCCCGATGATATCACTAACCAAAATGTTAAGTGCTTAGCTGCCACTCAGGATACCTCATGGTTATGGCACCGGCGTCTTGGTCATGCCAACATGGAACTGATATCCCATATCACTGACAAAGACTTGGTACGTGGAGTTCCAATTGGTAAGTTCTCAAAGGACAGAACATGTCAGGCATGTCAAATGGGTAAGCAGACCAAATCATCTTTTAAGAGTAAGAACACTATCTCTACATCTAGACCTCTAGAGCTACTTCATCTTGACCTTTTTGGTCCCGTTCAAACCATGTCTTTACGAGGTAAGAAATATGCATTTGTGATTGTAGATGACTACTCTAGGTACTCATGGGCGATATTTCTTGCACATAAGAGTAAGGCTCTAGAAAATTTTATTTCACTAGTAAAGAAACTAGAAAATGAGCAGGATACCACTCTATGCAAAATTCGTAGTGACAATGGATTGGAATTTGATAGTGGTTCATTCGCATCCTTCTGTGATCAGCATGGTTATACACATAATTTTTCAGCTCCCATTACTCCTCAGCAAAACGGTGTAGTTGAGAGAAAGAACCGAGTGCTACAAGAAATGGCAAGAACAATGTTACATGAGTATGATCTCCCTAAGAAATTTTGGGCAGAAGCTGTTAGCACAGGTAGTTATGTTTCAAACCGTGTTTTTCTTAGACCTTTTCTGAAAAAGACTCCCTATGAACTTTGGAATGGTAGAACACCCAACATAGGATACTTTCGTGTCTTTGGTTGCAAATGTTTTATCTTGAATGATAGGGATAAAGAGGGAAATTCGACTCAAAGGTGGATGAAGGCATATTCTTATGATATAGTCTCCATTATAAGGCATACCGAGTATTTAACAAATGAAAAGAGACTGTACAGGAATCAATGCATGTAACCTTTGATGAGTTTCTAACATCGTGTGCTACTAATGAGGAAGGTTTAGATATGTCCCTTGCAGATTCACAGATACCACAAGTGCCAACTGATGAGTCTCCCCAGGATAAAGATGGTGATCCCACTGCTGAACCAGAACCCATTGAAATTCCACCTCAAAGAAAGTTCAAGCACGCATCCATCCATCCCACTGATCAAGTCATTGGGAACATCACCTCCGGAATCAAAACGAGAACCACTGCACGAAATCAATTTTCAGAGGATTCCCCAAATGCGCTACTATCCTTGGTGGAACCCAGGTCAGTAAATGAAGCACTCACTGAAAACTCATGGGTATCTGCCATGTAGGAAGAACTAGCTCAGTTTGATAAGAGCCATAGACACTTGTGGAACGACCTCATGACAAATCTGTCATTGGTACCAAGTGGGTCTTCCGCAACAAGGTCGATGAAAATGGTGAGGTTATCCGCAACAAAGCAAGGTTAGTCGCAAAAGGTTATTCCCAAGAAGAAGGTACAGATTATGAGGAAACTTTTGCCCCCGTAGCTAGGCTTGAATCCATCCGTATACTACTTGCCTATGCATGCTTTAAAAGATTCAAGTTATTTCAAATGGACGTAAAAAGTGCTTTCTTAAATGGATTTATAAATGAAGAAGTTTACGTCGAACAACCCCCTGGATTTTTAAATGAGGAATTTCCAGACCATGTTTTCAAATTAAATAAGGCTCTATGTGGTTTAAACAAGCACCTAGGGCATGGTACGAGAGACTTAGTAAATTTCTGATAGATATGGGATTTACTACTGGAATTATTGATAACACCCTATTTATCAAGCATGATCGTGATCACATGTTACTGGTACAAATTTATGTTGATGATATCATTTTTGGAAGTACCAATAACCTACTCTGCGAAGAGTTTTCTAAGTCTATGTAGCTAGAATTTGAAATGAGTCTCATGGGCGAGCTAAATTACTTCTTGGGTCTCCAAATCAAGCAACAGTGCAATGGAACCTTCATTCCC
Source organism: Craterostigma plantagineum (assembly GCA_027422505.1). NCBI lineage: Eukaryota > Viridiplantae > Streptophyta > Magnoliopsida > Lamiales > Linderniaceae > Craterostigma > Craterostigma plantagineum. The sequence goes on along the minus strand of JAPQWV010000003.1, from coordinate 22,578,872 downwards.
CAGACCAAATACACCAAGGAGTTATTACAAAAGTTCGGAATGGCTGATTCCAAGGTACTGCCCACTCCTATGCACCAAATAGCTAAGATGACATTGACGAATCAGGTACACAAGTAGATCAAACTAAGTATCGTGCCATTATAGGTAGTCTACTTTATCTCACTGCAAGTAGGCCAGATATCATGTTTGCTGTTGGTATGTGCTCTAGATATCAATCGAACCCTAAGGAATCTCACTTGACTGCTGTTAAAAGTATACTTAGATACCTTAAGGGAACCATGAATTTAGGCTTATGGTATGGAACTAGCAAAGAATTTCCTTTAGTAGGGTACTCTGATGCTGACTATGCGGGTTGTAGGGATGATAGAAAAAGTACTAGTTTGCCAACTACTTGGTAATTCCCTTGTAACTTGGTCTAGTAAGAAACAGAATGCGGTCGCCCTGTCCACAACCGAAGCTGAGTATATGGCTCTAGGAAACTGTTGTCAACAATTGTTATGGTTAAGACAAACACTTAGTGATTACGGTCTAAGTTATTATGCGATCCCTGTTCTCTGTGACAGTACCAGTGCTATTAGTATCACTAGAGATCCCGTCCATCACTCTCGAACTAAGCACATAGAAATAAAACACCATTCTGTTCGAGATCATGTTCAAAAAGGAAATATTAGCATTGATTTCGTGGGTACCACAGATCAATTGGCTGATATCTTTACTAAACCTCTCATAGAAAGTAGATTCAGTGATATCCGTCAGCGTTTCGGAATCTTAGAGCTAATTAAGGAAAGATGATCCCCTCCTTCAGCATATTATCTCACAGCCTTACATAGACGATATCCTTCAGTGGAAATCTCAAATTAAGAAATAAAATATCTGATCCCCTCAATTGTTTTCAAAAATAAGTTCTCGATTTAAGAGCCAAATCCTTTCCTCTCTCACACGAATTCTTTTGAATTTTAAATCATCACATCCCATGAACCGTCTATATCTATCTATATCTCTCTCACTTACTTCATCTTCTACCCTTTATTATCCTCTTCCTTTCCTCTGAAAACCCTAAAACAATGGTGAGAACGGCCGGATCTAAGCAAGTCGACGCAGGCTCAAGCGCTGGGAAGAAGCGAAGAGAACCACCACCAAAGGAATCACTATCCCCCACTTCATCGCCTCCTTCCAGAACCACCCGCTCGAAAAATAAGTCCTCAGCGAAACCCTCAAAGTCCTCAAAATCATCCAAGAAAGCCAAAATCATTCACAAAGATCCTTCTCCTAAGCCTTCACCTCTCCTGATCACACCCCTGTTCGTGAAACCACTTCTCATGTCTCTCAAGTTCGTGAGTATACTCCACAGTCAACTCATGTTCGTACAACTTCTCCACCATCACGTCCTGCTCGTGAACCGTTTCCAGCAGCATCTTCAGTTCGTGAACCTACTCCTCAACCACCTCCTGCTCGTAACCCTAGTCCACCTAAGCAGAACACCCCACCTAAGGAACCTTCAGTCTCTAAGGAAGGACATTCCAGTGAAGACGAGACAGAGGTATAAAGCAACCTTCGACGTCAACAAGCCCGATGAGATCCCCTTCGAGGTAAAATTTCTAGATCCCACTACTGAAGAGAACTTTCAGAACCTGTTGAATCGTGATATCACTAGGGGCCGTGGAATCCTGTTTGATGAGATCCCTTCCTGTACTGCTTTTACGTGGTTAGTTAGATTTGAGTGGAAGAAATTTCTTAGTATCAATAGGATTGACTACCCTGAAGCTGTGAAGCTCTTCTATTCCAACCTAGACTATGACGAGACCGATTCTGACATTGTGATAACTCTTATGTTCTGGGTAAGAAAATCGAGTGGAACTGTGAGAAGCTTAATGAGATGCTTGGGGTGAGTAACATTGGATTAGGCACTTCAGTATGGGTGAGTGGTGTGAGTCTGAAGAGTTCCGTCTGTCTAAGTGCACTAGAGCCCTGTGAACAGTAATAGGAGACCTAAGTTTGCTGAAGGGGTAGCTCTTAAGAAACTGGGGATAGATCACTATATTCTTTACAAAGTCCTGAACATGACCCTATGAAGCGCTAAGATTGGTAGCGGCGGACATTCCACCAATATGAATGCTATGAGCACCTTCGCCGTCTTCATGATCTCTAAGAATAGAAAGTTCAATCTAGCCTATGCTCTGATGAAGTATATGATCTATGCCTTTGAAAGCCCTGAGAAGCTGATTCCCTATGGGATGATTCTGTCCCACCTGTTCGAACTCGAAGGAGTTCAGCTGCCACCTAGCTGGGAGAACACTGCACAGCACGCAGTCGACCTCAAGACCCTCAAACGCATGGGAATCTACTATGAGAAGCAAGTTGGTTGGTTCAATGCCCAGGATAAGAAGGCAATCATGAGTTCTCTAAAAAAGAAGCCCGTTGGTAAGGGCAAGGCCAAGGTTGTTGAGCTAACTGAGAGTGGAGGAACCTGCTGAAGAAAATCAAAATGATGATGATGTGATCACAGAAATCCGCACTGATATCGGTGCCATCTTCAAGAAGGTTGGCCAGCTCAAGCACCAGAATAGTGAAATCTTTCACAAGCTGTCCAAGCTTGGGAAGAAACTGAAGAAGCGCGCCTCGTCTGACAGCGAGTCCGATAGCATTTAGAGCGATCAATGATCTTCCCATCCATTTGCTTTCTGCAGTTCCTTTCGCGTCTAGTGATCTCGTCTCGTGTCTAAGTGCCTAGGAGTCTAAGTGACTAAGTGTCTTAGTAGTTTTCATCCTCACCTTTTTTGATGCTGAAGGGGGAGAGAATTATGGACTAAGTGTGTAATAATACAGGTACCTGCGTGTGATCCCTGCTGTTGGGATAAGACCTTTTTTTATGCTTATGGTTAAGATTATGTTTATTTTGCTCTGATCTAATTCCTTGACTAACCCTTATGTGTGCTGACTTATGCTTTGAGAATTTTTGGATATCTAAGTCAGGGGGAGTGCAATAGTCGTGATACTTATGTGTGTTGTTTCTGCTGGAACCTTTATGTGATATCATGGAATCATGCTACATCATATCTGCACATAGTCAGGGGGAGCAAATCATGAAAATGTGGTAACACTTATGTGTGATACTTTGCATTTATCTCTGCAATGATTAGTGAACATGCTATGAATCTCGACATGAAGTACTTGCACTTAGATAGGGGAGCATGCGCATCTTAAGTGAAACTTGACACTTTCATGCTCTGTCCATGATTAAATTAGGCTCACACGTTACATGCCTACATGTTCGAATATGCTCATTACATTAGTAACATGTCATCATCAAAAAGGGGGGAGAATGTTGACCTTTATGGTCGTGCACTGTATTTGAGTTTTGATAATTCCATGTACTTAAGATTAGATAGGCACTACAAATTTAGTAATTCGAAATGTGTATGTATCATGTGCTTGTATTTGAGTGAATTGCATCTTGACACTGTGATTCCATTGCAACATGACTTATGTGATACCACTGTGATCATTGATTCCATCGTCATGATATCATTGTTACGTAATTTTGGGAAGTATGATTAAATCGAATGATAAGTGACTTTGATCTTTGTGTAAAATGATGTGATTAATGCTTGATGTGTTGTGCTATGCAAATTAGAGTAAGGTTTATGCGTTAATTTGATAAAGGCTAAATATGATATACATGGTAATGATATTACTGCTGGAATCTGTCAAGATATGGAATGAGATCTTCTATATCCTTGAATGTGCTAATTATGGATATTATATACTACGGATATAATTGCATGAATGTTATCCGTTTTTAAGATATGCTGAAATAGGAATTATATGATACGGATGCATTTAATTCGTGCTTATCTGTCTAAGTTATTGCACTTGTGCTATACATGGAAAGGATATATGCTATACATGGAAAACACGTCATCCACTAAAACTTGTATATCTTTAGGAAGAAATCATGCAGATATCATTAGCAATTGCATCTAAAATGTTAGAGTCAAGCGAATTCTTTCCCTGTGCGAACATGGTATTTATTTGCATGGAAATTCGTGATTTATGTGCTGCATAATTGATAAGATGCTGAGTGGAACCATTTATGATATCTTCGTAAGTACCACAGTGCTAATATGGATAAGATCTGCCTATATGGTAAGGAAAAGGTATTTAGAGTAAGATTTCATGCAAATTAATGAATATGACCGTTGTGATGCTTAGAGCTTAATTTGGCATGATAATGAAATGATGTGCTGAACTGGTGATTGCGATTGACATTCCATATGAAGTGTGTGATACTAGCAGGGTTATATAAGTCAACACTTCAACATCGGGTAAAAACAACGAAAGAACGAACATACACACGAGATAGCAAGAACAGAGATCTGAATTAGAGCGTTTGATTTGCGAATTATTACTCTCTGTTTTGTGCTATTTTGCTTTTATTTGCGATTGTTGAGTGCACCCTAAGCTAGAAAAACTACCATCCCAATCTGAGCGTGAGTGAGCCTCACAAGAGACAAGAGTGAAGCGTGCCTTTCGTGAAGGGAGGATTTGAGATCCAGCTGACCTTCGGGAGCGAGCTGTTTCCAGTCGGAGAATAGGGATTCTCATAAAACGACGTGGAACAAAACTCGGCGTTAGGCACCCTAGCTGCGGACTAGTGTTCATCTTGGTCTTGGTTGCGTAAGGGTGATCGGTCACTTCTGTAACCAGCTACGATAACATAGTGAATTGATCAAACTATTGAGGAGCAAACCTCAACGAGAGGACTAAACCCCACTTAGGGATATAACCTCTATAAATCCAGGTGTTATTTACTTTTCTGTTCACTTTCACTCCCGCAGATTCACTCGACAAACAGTTAAGGGAATAACCATAATAACATCTTAATTCCGCTGTTCTCTTTTAAAAGATACATTTGATGAATGAAGCAAAAAGTTTTTAGTAGCCTAATTCATCCCCCCTCTTAGGCACATATTTTACTTCACTAGGGATGATAAAACGCCTTCCCTCCAAGGGCAAGAGCTGGCCAGCGGATTGGTGTCGCGACTTCAGAAGACAAAATTCGTAAGTTTTCATGAAATGTTGCGTTTTATTTGTCGTTCGTATTTATCGTGTTCGAAAAACACGTATAAAGTTGGATATGATTTTCAGTGGAGAAGATGGCGTGGCAATGTTGCGGGCGGCAATGTCGCTGATGGTGAACAAAGACGACGTCTCCCGCCTAACACAAATTCATATGAGGGATTTTTGAAAATTCCTCGCTATCTCTATTTCGAAGAATGATTGGAACACGTTTTAAGTGTTGTTTGTATTTTAATTGTTGAATATAAGTTTTTGTGTTGAAGTTGAATTTTTTCGTTATGATTAAATTTTTTATGATTATCCCGAAATTTATATATATTTTGACAAAAAAAAATTTAAAAGCACTGTTGTTTTTTCACATCGAAACTCTACATCAGATTTGACATTACTGTTATGAAACTGACAATATCACAGAAAAAGTAACAGTCAATAATGACCAATAATTGTTGACTAGTCAAGTATAATTCCCGCAATAGTTAGATACGATTTTTCGATTGTTACATTCTAACTGAGTCACCACCGTAAGGCAAGTTATTCTCAAGTAAATTTGCTCAATTATTGTGACATCCAACTAATTCACCAACGTGACATTCAAAACAATAACCAAATAGTGTAATTTTTTGTATACATAACGACTTAAGAGTAATTTTTTAGTCAATATTTTTTTTTTTCGACAAAGTTTTCGTTATGATTAATTTTTTTAATTTTTAATATGTACAAATTATATTTGTATTATAATTACTGAACTCTTTTTAAATCTGGTGGCTTGCTTTTTCACACATAGAAAAGCACATCAGATTTGACAAGGCATTATGACATCGAAATCAAGCTGACATGTTTCAGACAAATAACTGACCAACCAATAATTCAAAAGTAACTATCTGCAAAGGAAGACCAATAATTGATTATATAATAATTATTAGGGTTTACAAGTGCTTGGCGGCCGGGACCAAACTTATGCGCTGGGAACCAAGCAATTAAGCACGCGTCCCCGCACATGAGCATGGGACCCGTGCGTAAAATCAAGGGACCTTCGCGCATAAGCACGGGTCCCGCACATCAGCCGGGTCCACTGCGCATGAGCATGGGACCCGTGCGTGAAATCAAGGGACCTCTGCGATTATGTTCATATAATTCGTCCTATATGCCTCCGAAAAATAATTCGTCATACAATTCATATCATAACACTCATAATTACGTACGCTTACATTATAAAATCATAATTACGTTAATCTAAAAAAATATCATTACATAACACTCATAATTACATTCTTTTACATTAGAAAATCCTAAATTTAGAGGTTTTACCTCCTGCTAAATTCGTCAACAGAAGGCAACCTATTTTTCTGTGGTCTCCCACGTTGTCTCTCGCGAGGAGGTGGCAGCATTTCAACACTTCTGTCAACGTATTCGGACACCGGCCATATAGTACCGCCGTAAGCTAACTTCCACATTTCCAAGCTGTAATAAGGGTCAACTAATGAACCCACATCGACGTTGGCATAACCACAAGCAGCAATCGCGTGTGGGCAAGGAATTCGGTCGATGTCTAACATCTTACAGCTTCATGTACCATGTGTAGATCGACGACCTCGTTCACATTGTGGCCGTATACGTTATACGTTAGACGCCCAACTTCCGACACATGAAATCTTTGCGACCAACGAAATTCTCGCGGAGAATCGACTCGACCTTCGACGTAAACCACGTCGAATTCACAGCGATAGAAGCTTCGTATGCTCTTCGATGCTTACTGAACCAAGCTGATGCTAATCGGTGAATCGAACCCAACAATCCTACAATTGGAAGTTCTCTATCCGAGCGTAGAGCCGCATTTATCGACTCCGATCCATTGATCGTCATGATGTTATATCTCGATTTGGGACAATATGCCCTCGTCCACCGTTCCATTGCAATCTCGTCAAGATATCGTCCCGCCGACTTGAACGTTGAACCCAGAGCTTTCTATTGTGCAACGCACTCGGCCTTGGTGTAGGCATTTGCTACCCGCCAGAAAATGGGGCACGCACCCTTGTCCGGCATTTTCATCTTCAGATTTTGTTAAATGTGCCATGCGCAGAAACCGTGAAACGAATTCGAAAACACAGCAGGGACGGCAGTCTTTATACCGTGGTTTCGGTCAGAGATAATGACGAGTTCATTATTGTCCGGTATGAAATGACTCAATCTAGTGAGAAACCACGTCCAAAATTCAGTTCCCTCCGAGTTAGCAAGACCCCATGCGAGTGGGTATTGATGGTAATCGCCATCTTGTGCCGTAGCAATGAGAAAACTCCTTTATACCTTCCCTTCAAAAAAGTTGCATCGATAGATACGACTTTCCTCATGTATGCAAATCCCCTAACGCATGCGCCGTATGCTAAGAACATATATTTGAACCTCCTTTCTTCGTTCATCTCCCAATCCGTGATGCTGTCAATGTTTGCTTGCCTCAACGCATCCAAGTACGCCGGAAGTAAACCGTAACAGTCGTCCCTGTTACCGACTAATTCGTCCGACGCTAGTTGCTTGCCTTTCCAAGCCTTGTAGTACGAGACATCTACTCCCCTTTTCTGCATCATCGACATGATTGACTTGGGTGGCGGAATGTCTTTAGGACCGGTGAAATGTTCCAACAGAACTTAGGATACAACTGACGAACTTCATTGCCGATGTCTACGGCGACGGTGAGAAACCCCGCTTGTGTGCTTACCGCAGTACGTTCGTATTGAGAAAAAAAAGGGAGTCCTTGTCCTGTGCAGCTCGTACTCGCCATGTGCATCCGTCGCTTGTGCATTTCACTACGTACATGGTTTTATTTGACCGGACCAATTTGAACTCGAAACATGCATCAAGGACGACTTTAGTGATCACGTCCTTGACTTCCTTCTTGTCCCGAAATTCCTGACCAACGAACAGGCTTGAACCATCCCCAAATCCATACGTGGTGTCGTCCGCATGTGGAGAGTTATGCTCCGCCATTGTGACATCGTCATTATCACTTTCCGAAGCATAATGTTCCTCGGGTTGTTCAAACGTATCATCTTCATTCTCATTTTGATTCTCGCACTGTCCGGTTTGATCTTCTTGAAAACCCTCATTTTCAGAAAGATGGTAAGAATGGTAGTTAGATGTGTCGCCCATGTAAACCTCCACGGGATGGATTTTCTCATTTGCGTCGCACTGCTCTATTAGACCGACGTTGAAATTTGATTCATCATTAAGATGAGCTTGTGGTGGTGTGGCACTAACAAAGAACGCAACCTCAACATGGAGCACGGGTCTAGACTGTGGACCACCAAAACCAAGGTATGCACATATACCGTAGTCATTCTCGAAGTAGATGGGTCGTGGGAAATCGTAAACTACGCTAGGTTAACGTGAGTTTGGAATTGTCGCTGCGTAGCGACGAAACCTTCACAATCTCATCCTTCACGTCATCTAACGTGCATGTTTCCTCGTCGACCAAGATTGATTGCCATACATGAGTAGGAAGGGGACTCCACTTCGAGGTATTGTCCTCGCCAATTATCCACTGACCCTCGACTTGGAACACAATGTTAGTGATCGTCATGATTACCGCATGCGATAGAAGTAAAATTTATTAGAACGGTAGCCCTACTTGCTAAAACCAATGCAGCTTGCGAAAACCCTAACGTCTTGTAAAACCCTAGTTTGCGAAAACCCTAGTTTTCGAAAATGTTATTTCGGATGCTGTGTGTTTGCTAATGTGATTTCGATACATAATTAAAGTCCTAACAGCTTGCAAAACCTTACAGCTTCCGAAAACCCTAACAGCTATCCAAAACCCTAACATAGCGCGGGACCCCTGAAATGCAGCTCGGGACCCACGCACTGATGCTCGGGAGCCCTGCTCAAGTGCGCAGGACCCCTGCCGGGCGGCAGTGGTCCTCAGCTCTCATGTGCGCGGAGCAAGCCTAGTGCACGGGACCCAAGCTCTAGTGCGCGGGACCCATGACCTAGTGTGCGGCCCATGCGCTGATGCGCGGGACCCAGCACCAACGCCTGGGGCCCCTGAACTGATGCGCGGGACCCCAGCACTAGCGTCTCGGGCCCTTGAACGGATGCGCGGGTCCCGTGTTCAAGCGCGCGCAGACCTGTGCTCCAGTGCGCGCGCCCCCAGCCTAGTGCGCGGCACCCCGGCAACAGTGTGCGGGGACCGTGTAAAGATGCGTGGGGCCCCTGAAGTTATGCGCGGGACCCCAGATCTAATGCATGGGGCCCTTGTGGATATATGTGCAGGTTCCATGAAGCATGACCACGAGTTTCGTCTTTCCGACTGTAAATTCGACCACTCTTATGGCCAAACATCATCTCTTTGACATAATCACGTAATTTCGAGGGTTAAAATTCGTAATTCGAAACGAAAAAACTTACTGTAAAGAGTTAGAGCTGGGTATTTCCTTCCAGACTTGTTTTGCAGACTTCGAGCTCGACTTAGTGACGAAAATGAGGCTGTTTTTTCTTTAGAGACGATGAAGAAGAAAGGATGGATCGATCTGGGTGGTTATAGTAATTATTATGTGCTGCAGTGCGTTTAAATAGGGTTTCGTTTCTTTTATATAGATACAAAAAGCTGTATGTATATTTATTTTTCTTTTTCTTTTATTTTTAGTTAACTAACGAGGGTTTAAAGAAGATGGTTAACGGTTAATTAAAATGAAGGTCATTGACAAAATAAAACGTCAATGAGGCTATTTTATAACATTGACTGAGTCAATGGCTATATTTTTAAAAGACCCATAAACTGTCGATGCATGTATGGGGGAGGATTAAGCAAAAATGAATACAGTTTCTTATCTAATCTCGTCATCTCTCTTGCTCTCAATCTGTATCTCTCCCCTCAATCTCTATGCTCTTCTTCTTCGATCTACTATCTCTTCTATATTCTTCCATGCTCTTCATCTAATCTGCATCTTATCTTCTATGTTCTTCTTACCTATCTAAATTTAGCCATATCTAATATATTAGTATGTTACCAGCCTAAATAAAAATGCCACGACCAACAGCGCTTCTTCTATCTTTCAATATATTACATTCTCTGCTATTAGAAACGGGATTATTCAGATTCAGTGTGTGTATGTGCGTGTAGCATATGTGCTGCATCGTCTTCTTCTATCTTCCTTCTCTGTAACGATCGAATCCATTGAATCTATTATCAGAACTGTTTCTCATTCCAAGTTCTCATATTCGATTTCTTTTTTCCTTTTCCCATTTGAATTGGTATCAATTGGTATCAGAGCGTCGATCCTCGATCTCTGAAAAACTCGAAGATGGCAGAAGGAACGGAGTACGTGGAATTGCGCAAGCAATTGGATGTGTTTCGTGAGCAGGTGGATGCCGATAACACCTCAATCAACAACCAGCTGGAGGATCTACGAGAGGTGATTGTTGCGATGTTGAGCAAATCGTTGGGCGGAGATGTGTTAGTAGGCCGATACTCTTGCGCTGACTCGATGAACAAGCTCCTGAATCTGAAACAAACGAGTTCAGTTCAGAATTATGTGGATGACTTCGAGGGACTGATGAGCTGTGTTGAGCTTACGGAGCAATACGTGGTAAGCTGTTTCTTAGGTGGTTTAAGATCTGAGATTGTAGTGGCTGTGAGAATGTTTCGTCCGGGATCTTTATCGATGGCAGCGAGTCTTGCCAAATTGCAGGAACAAGCTTTGGCCTCGAGGAAAGCACCTGCTGCAACGTATGTGGTAAGTGATAGTCTGAATTTGTTGATGATGAGTTTATGGTAAAATCGGATCTAGTTGTGGATGAAAATACACTTGAGCTTGATTCGATGTTGGTTGAGAATAGCTCGGTCTTGACTGATGACTCTTCGTCGGTGTTGGTTGAAGAGGAACGGAGTGATGTTGAGGCAATAGTGACCGTGGATAATTCGTTGTTGGTCGACAAAATTTCAGCAGGGCTCGTTGTTAGGGGACTGTTGACAGATCAACAGACGTACTTCGTAAGGGTGAAATTACCTTCCGATGTCTCGGTGGTTGAATTGGCCGATGGTTTTGGAGATCTGAAACGAGTTTCTTCGATCGAGGAAAGAGACGTATCGAGCAGCTGAGTGTTGGGGAATGCCACAGCTTTCCATTCGATCGAGGACGTCGAGGAGTTGTAAAAAGAATGGACGTGTGCTTACCCTTCGACCGAGGACTTGAAGGAACATACCGGGTTTTTGATCGAGGACGTCTTGGTGACGAGCAACTACAAGGTGGAAAGGTCCCTAACCCACCGTGTGGTAGAGGTCGATGTGGTGTTGTCGAAAGCCTGCCGCAAGACACAGCGTTAGCTCTGAAGCACATGCCCTTCGATCGAGGAAGGTGGGATCGAGCTGCGAAGTGGAAAGGACTCTCACGTGACAACGGGGGATCAGCTTGAACATCAATTCCGAATGGGGAAGTAACATTTCTCCTACAGAAATGATTTCATATATTCTCCAACTCTTGAGGTCAAGAATTTTTTTAAGGATTGGGGATTATCACCAGTAGAGCTGTCAACCCCCCTCCCCCCAAGTGGCGGGGCGGGCTCTAATTTTTTAGGCCCGCATGAGGGCAGGCCTGAGCGGGCATGCCCGCGCCGTCCGCGAGCAAGCCCGCCGGAAAAATAAATATTATATTATTTTTTTAAAATATAAGATTTATAAATAAATTATGATTATTTTTATATTTTTTAACTATAATTGGTTATTAATAACATAATAAATTAATATTAAAAAGTTTATAAAATTAGATATTTATCCAACTTAAATTCTTTATTTTTGTTTATTATTTTACTATTTTTATATTATTTTTTCCTATTTTTTATTATTTTCTCCTAGTTTTTCTTATTTTTTGGAATTGGCGGGCTAGGCCCGCCAGGCCCGCTACCCGCCCGCAGGCGGGGCGGGCCTTAAATATCCAGGCCCGCCAGGAGGCGGGCTTACCCGCGCCCGCCCCGAGGCTTTGGCGGGGCGGGCCGGCCCATTTTGACAGTACTAGTTACCAGCCTAAATAAAAACGTGATGACCAACAGCGTTTCTTCTATCTTTTCTATATATTCATTCTCTAATATTAGAAACGGGATTATTCAGATTCAGTGTGTGTATGTGCGTGTAGCATATGTGCTGTGTCGTCTTCTTCTATCTTCTCTTCTCTGTAACGATCGAATCCATTGAATCGATTATCAGAACTGTTTCTCATTCCAAGTTCTCATATTCGATTTCTATTTTCCTTTTCCTATTTGAATTGGTATCATAGTACGCACACAAACTGTGTTTGATAAAATACACATAAGAAACCGACCATAATTTGGCGGGATCTTACAGAGTGTTTACAAACCACACGATCCTAATCTTTCTCTTCTGATTACAAGATTAAGAACTCATTTACACACTCGTCGACACAAACGATCAATCTAAATTTTCTCTCTTTTGTTCTTCTGGCAGATGATGATCTTCAGTTGCCCTTTTATCGAGTGAGTGGGAAGTTTTTCCTTTTGCAACTACTCTAACTCACGTTGCTATTAACATCTTTATCCAAATGTAGCTTGACTTCGCAAAAACATGAACTTTCCACCGGAAAAATCTATTAGACACTAACTATCAGGGGCGGATCTATTCACGTGGCCCCCCTGGAAATTTTCGAAAAATTTAGTACTGTATGTATGTCATACATCGATATAGTACTATCAGGGGCGGATCTATTAACGTGAATCCCCAACCTCTTTTTCAGTTTTTTGGCTTTTAAATAATATTAATAAAAGAATCTTTCGTGGGTTGGGCTGCCCAAAAAAAAGTAAAGTACTCTCTTGACCCAATATAGGGTGTTGTTCACAAAATTTTAAAAATCAAACAAATATACAAAAAATCTGAAATTCAAAATATAATCAAATCAAAGCCCTAACTCTAAGAATCAATCGTTCAAGATCAAGTGAAAAATACGGTCTCATCATCATCGAAACCAATATCCGCTCAATTTCAGTAACATCTTCTAAAAAATAAATCTCATATATACATAATTTTTAGATGTTTGTCATGGTGTATATGTCGTAAAATTAACATTTTCTTGTAATATAGATTAAATATTCATCATTTTTTTTCAGGCAGGATCCATCAATGACTATCATTTTAATAATTATGGTTTCAAATTAAAATTTTTTATTATGAACTTATTGTATAAACGTCATTTGTAAAAATAAATATCCAAATAATTAATTTAATGAGCCTTGAAAAATTAAAACAATCACTTGTTAAGTAAAAAAACACATCATCAAATAAAAAAAGAAAAAATAAATACTACAATTTATCTCCAAAAATCTCTAAAAATATACTTGTTTTCACACCACACATGACTTATGCAAAAAAGAGCAAATTGAAACTTTAGCTTATCACCCTTTTACACATTTTATACTACGGCCCCCGGTCAAACATTCCTGGATCTGCCCCGGCTAACTATGTCCGTAAAATTATAGTAAAATCGACCGAATATTTCGAAAATATCCTTCGAAGTCGTGTTGATAGTTGCTTACCAGTTCAATTCAAGAATACGTAATTTAATCGAAATATATATTTTTCTGCGGGGAATATAAAAAAATTCGGAATTTACCGTAAAAAGTCAAAATGCACTGTTCATAGCTTAGCTTTAATAGCTACTTGTAAGTTGTAACTATGTTCGCTAAGCTGTTTCAGAAAACGAGTCAATCTCAATCTTCACAAGGAGCATGCCCATCTGTTTCGCAGGTAGGAATTTGATTCCAATTTATGTATTTTGTCTTAGTTTTTGTGATGATTATCTTGTTGATCTCGTGAGGGAGCATAATGCGAGTTGAATTGTGCATTCTCAAATGGAAAGTTATGATTACGATGTGATGATGAATGCCCAATTACGTGGGTTATTGAGCTTCTGAACAGCTCTATGACTTGCACGGCTTGAATTCTTGATTGTGAGGTCGCTTATTAGCCCTAATCAGTAGGCGCAACTAATATTGTATTCGAATATTTGAAGTTTCTATTTCAGTTACCTGTTTTATTATTGATTGATTTGTTGATACCTATGCTGTGGTTTTGTAGGTTAATGCCACGAATCAAACTATGGAGCCATCAATTTTAGATCCCCTTGTTCTGATGCACTATGGCATACCATCGACTGCTTCGATTCTTGCTTTTGATCATGTGCAGAGACTTTTAGCAGTAGGGACATTGTGAGTTTACAATTCTTTTGTTGGATGGACATTGATGTGTTGATTTTTGTTGCATGTGACTTTCTGTTTGTTGTATTAAATGAGTTTGCAGGGATGGCCGGATTAAAATTATCGGTAGTGACAACATTGAAGGGCTTCTTGTATCGCCTAAAGCTGTACCCTTTAAGTATCTAGAGGTTTGTCACTGTAATGTAAAACACATAGCTGTCTATCAAATATTCCTTATTGTAGTTGAGCTTGTGGATAGTTTAAGTATTTAGCATGTAAATGCCAAAGCATTACTTATCTGCGTAACCGTTGCTTCTCTATCTTTTACAATCACATGCTGACATGCGCACTCACTTGCCCACACACATAATTGCATTTAGTTCCATTGTTTTATGTTTGTATTCTTGTGATGAGGTTCTGTATTTATGTGACTACCTTTTAGCCTGTTCCTCATCCATCCATGGGAGAGACATTACTTCTTACTTTGAGTTTTGTGGATGTGTCTGTGAAAGTTGGCTATGTTACAGTCTTTTGCCGAATAACGATAGCAATGTCGCTCATTCTTCTTGCTGCTCTATGGTTGATAGAATTTGATGTTGTACTTACTTTTTTTTCTTTTTCCAGTTCCTGCAAAACCAAGGGTTTCTAGTGTCCGTCTCCAGTGAAAATGAAATTCAGGTATGCTCCTAATCAATATCCTGCAAAATGCAATTTATTACGTTGCCCACGTATCTGAATTTGAATAATCTATGACGGACTCCAAATAATCTTTTGGCCCCAGGCTCAACGTTATAGCTGGCTCAATTTAGTGCATACTTAATCTGTTTAAAAGCCGTTGTGGTTTATATGCTATGCATAATATTATCTACGAATTTTTTGCATGTTGGAAGACCCTTAGCTTGTGCACTGCCCATTCTCTACCTTTACTTCATGCAATTAATGTTTCATAATTTCCTGTGGATTGGAAATCTGGCAGGTGTGGGATCTAGAGAAGAGGTGCATACGTTCTAGTATGCAATGGGAATCCAATATTACCGCGTTCTCTGTTATTTCAGGCACTAATTATATGTAAGAGATCAGGGCCTCAGGCTATTATATTGTTTCACATAATAAACCTCTATTTTTCATTCAGAAATCAGAATCACTACTATTATAAGAGTTTCAGGTATTTCGGAGACGAGTATGGATTCCTTTCCGTGATGAAGTATGATGCTGAAGAAGGACAGATTCTCCAACTACCGTATCACATGCCTCCAAATCTTATCACCGGTATGTCAAGATTACCTGTCAACGTACTGTTTGGAAATACTCCAATTACCCAAATTCCCTGTGAGATCCTAGTACCAATTGTACGAAGACTGTAATGAGATCTTAACATTTCAGATATCGTTGAGCACCAAAGCTTGCGAGATTCTTATGTCATTTTTTTTCCTGATATTTTAGCAAATTACTAGCCTGATTGAATGAAACTCCTATTTTTGGTAACTGTCAATTCATTATGGATGACTCAGTTGATTTTGTGTTCACATTCCTCCCTTAGGACTTTTTTTGTTCATTGTGAATTGTTAGAACACCTTTTGAATTGTATTTTGTTCTGTACTTTCTAGATGGAGCTGGGATTTCATTTCCTGATCAAACATGTATTGTTGGTGTGCTCTCTCAACCTTCATCAGGTGGGAACAGGTATGATTGCTTTGAAACTGGGATTCATATTTCAGGAGTTTATTCTTGTTATTCGGAAGTTTGGAAATCCTTAATAGCCAGTCTATGACTATACTATTCAAAAGTTTGGGCAATTTTGTCCAATGACGATCTTTAATGCATACGATTTTTGGACTTGCCACATACATCGATGTACAATGAATGACAGTATCCATTTTAGGTATGATTTATGTGTTCCGAAGCTGACCGTTGATCATATGAACCTACAAACATGTATCATTTGCATCTAAAATATCTGATGCTGATCATTACTTGTCCTACATAGGGTGTTGATTGCCTATGGTAATGGGCTGATTGTTCTCTGGGATGTCACTGAAGATAGAGCTGTTCATGTCAGAGGCTTTAAGGATCTTAAGTTGAATGAAAGAACTGTGGTAAAATTCTCAAACAACGAGAATGAGAGCCACACTTCCCGAAACGATTCATTAGATGGTGATGAAGAAGGAGAAAAAGAAATAAGCGCTCTCTGTTGGGTATCATCTGATGGGTCAGTGTTAGCCGTTGGTTATGTAGATGGAGATATTTTGCTCTGGGATTTGTCAGTTTCTGATGGAGTTAAAGCTCCGAAATCTCCTCATTCACCCAATGATGTTGTTAAGATACAGTTATCATCAGGAGATAGAAGACTTCCGGTCATAGTTCTGCACTGGTCTCCCACCAGCGGTCAAAATAGTTGTACGGGACAACTGTTTGTATATGGTGGCGAGGGCATTGGATCTGATGAAGTATTAACGGTAGGAACCAAACATTTCTCATAATTTTTTATGATATTGCATACAATGAGGCATAAAAGTTAAGCCCTTTCTGTTGTTTTTAGTTATGGGCCCCTGTGTTGATCAATTTTGAGCAGAATTTTGTAGAGATTTTTACTCTATATATTGGACTATATTAGTGAATTTAACTTGGTTACTACATGCTCCAGTTTTTATGCCATCTTTCCTTGAATATTTCGTAATTCTCCTACTATGTTGCTTATACATCTAGAGAAGTGAACATGGATCAATTCAATATTCCGTGTTGGATAGATCACTTTCTTTTGGACTGCTTTTCGCATTGCAGATCATTGATCTTGATTGGTCGTCAGGCTTTGCGAAGTTGAAGTGCCGTGAGCGTGTTGACTTAACTCTCCAGGGATCTTTTGCTGATTTAACTATTACATCAAATGCTTCTGAAGTTGACAGCAGTAATCATACGTCATTATTTGTACTGACCAATCCTGGGCAGCTGCATTTCTATGAGTATGCTACTCTGTCTGCATTTAATTCTGGGAAGGGAAAGAATGACTCTGTAAACGCACTTCAATATTTTCCAGTTATACCTACAGTTGAACCTTGCATGACTATCGGGAGGCTTTATGCAATATGTTCAGATATAAATTTCCACAGTGCACTTCTGAAGGTACTGAGTAGTGAGCGTTGGGATCTTGTTAGCAGTACATCCATTTCCTTTCATTGTTAGCTTTTCACTCGATGGTTTACTTATTTTTTTAGACAACACCAACTGCAAAACTACAATCTAGCTCCCTCAACGGAGGGAGAACAAAGTGGCCATTGACAGGCGGCGTCCCGTGTCAGAAGTCTACTTCTGAGCTTGAGGTAATTGAGCAGATATATGTTGGAGGTTATCAGGATGGTTCTGTTCGACTATGGGATGCTACTCTTCCCGTGTTGTCGCTCCTTTCTGTTCTAGAGTTTAAGGTTAGTGTATTAGCCAATTTAGTACTTCACAGTATCGTTGTTGTACCTTTTCGTTAAATATATATTAGGTGAAAGTTGAAACTCATTTATATGTCGGCTGATACAGGGTATTGAGATTGCTGGCGCAAGTGGGTCAATATCAACACTTGATTTCTCATCTGTCAACTTAAGTTTAGCTATTGGCAACACGAGCGGTGTGGTAAGACAGTGCCTATGTTTGTTTGCACCAGCTTCATAAAGTGTACCACTTACATTGTCTTTTCTTATACAGGTTTTCCTTTGTTGCTTAGGAAATTCTAATCAAAAGACCGTGACCGTCATAACAGAAAATAAACATGAGGGTCTGTATTTGTTTTCATTGAATTGGTTACTGTTTGGCAACTTTTGGCATACCGAAATTGTTGGCACTTATATAAATTTGCATGTGTACGGGCATATATGATCGAGAAATTAGTTCGGAAGCCTGGGGTTGATATTAAACTTAATCAAACCCGATGTCTTGTAGTTTAACTGCACACCTACATCGTTGTAGTGCAATGATGGTGTTGCTAGTCGCTGATAAAATCAGTGCATCTTATATGGTAGAGTTGATTTTGGTGTATCATCACTATTGATGGTTGAAGTCTTTGTATCAAGTAATTGTTGAAAATGTGACCTTCGATTAGTTCTCATCAAAAGACGATAACCATTATTTGTCATCCCTGCAGTTCACCATATTGCTCCAGAAGAGACAAATCACTGTTCATCCATCTATAGAGTATTTGATTCTCCAGTGAGTGCCTTGAATTTCGCAAATTCTGGAGGTAGACTTGTCGCAGGATTTGAGTGTGGAAAGGTACGCATTGATGCATCCTACGCTTGTTAATAAACACTGGTTATTAAAAGTTAATGCTAAAAGTATGGTTGTCCAATTACAGGTCGCTGTACTCGATACCAAGTCCCTATCAGTTCTGTTTGTTACAGACTACGTATCAACTTCTAAGTCACCAGTCATTTCGCTGTCAATTGGTACTGCTTCTACTGCTCAGGAGATCAAGAACAATGATGAAGATGAAAGTGAACATGATACAGAGATTGCTTTCATTCTGACTGAAGACGCACACATGGTCTTGATGGATAGTGTCACTGGCTCCTTAATTAATTCACAGCCAATTCATCCAAAACAAGAATCATCAGCAATAAGCATGCATTTGCTAGGCATGTATCCTTCTGTTTGTTTACACAATGGTGTATTATTGTTTTTATAATTATAATTTTTTTGTTCTTCGGTTCTAATACATCATTTCAATGATGTAGGTCCAATTATACTGATGCAGAATAGCCATCAAAACCAGAGTGAGGCAACTAGTGTTGAGGAAGCTATTGAACGGACAAATTCGGAGCATAAACTGGCGTATCAAATTTTACTTTGCTGCAGCCAAGCTGCTTACCTTTACCCTTTAAATTCCATAATGCAGGTGGTCTCATGTGTTTGCTTGGTACGTTTCTTTATTTCGTGCTTCCTGTGCAAACTGGAAATTCTTTGATTGTAGGGTGATGATCATTTTGTTCAAGAATTTAAACTTGAGAAGCCTCTTTCTTTGACTGCACTCTTTAAGAGAGATTCGGAAGAATGTGGAATCGTTTTACTATATCTTAATGGAGATGTTGAGTTAAGGTAAACTTCTTATTCCCTTAGATGATAATTCTATGTCATTATAACATACTTCTCGTCGAACTTTGGAGATGCTAATCACAAGCTCATTTGGACATAGCATTTCTGTATGGAACTTCAGAACTTTTATGATACTAACTTTCCAACCCCGTAAATATTTTCCGACCCAATGTAATATTGTATGTCTGATTCTTTCAGAGATGTTTACTGTTAATATGTGTGTCTTCTAGGTCTTTGCCAGATTTTGAACTTCTCAGTTGCACCTCAGTAATGTCGACTCTAAGGTGGAGCTTAAAAAGCATCATGGGCAAGACAATGAGCGCATCCGACAATGGTTTGATATCCATGGTTAGTTCATTCATAACTGAACTATTTGACATGCATATAATCTACCGTCGATTTTTATTGGTGCATCAGTTCACACTGCGATTATTGAAATATTGGACATGCACTTGAATTGATTCAAATTCACTTTTTGAAGGTCAACCGTTGCGAATTTGCTGTTGTATCAATTTTGGCGTCAGAGAATAAATCCAGGTTATTCTGAATTCTTTTTTCTTCTCTAAATTGTCATGTGATATCACTAAGTCCTGCATCTAAGCTGTTTTTTTTTTATAGGAGACCTGATTTGTTTCCTTGCCTGCATGATGAAGTTCTCGCATATGCTGCCAATTCCGATTCGAATTTATCCCCAAATCAAAAGAAGGTACAGTTAATTCACAAACACTTTGTCAGCGTTTTGTTTTTCGTGCCATTCTCCTGAGAATTTTCAAGAACTTGTTTCCTTCCTCTCAGAAAAGCTTGCCTGGATTTGTCCATAACATGTTGAAGGGGTTGAAAGGGGTGAAAGAGCCACGTGACATGAGCTATACAGAAGCTCGTGAAATGATGATGACTCATTTAGAGGCTATATTTTCGAGGTTCCCATTTTCTAGCCCAGACAATATATATGAGGAAGAAGACATGGAGCTCAACATAGGTTAGTTCATGTCTGCAAAAGATCACCAACCCTAAATCATGCTTGCATCTTTATAATCGCCGCACTAAATCGCGATGCAATTTGCAGAGGATATAGACATAGATGAACCCGTGATGATTTCTTCATCTTCACAAGAGAAAATGGTAGACAAAAGAGGTAAACGCTGCAAATTTCTCTTAACGTCTATATAATTCTAGAGAACGTAAACCTATCCTTCTTCTTCATAACAGATCAGGGAAGTGATAGAGATAGACTATTAGAAGGCAGTTCCACTTCTAAACCAACTGTCCGAACAAGGGAAGAGATTATTGCAAAATACAGAAAAACAGGGGTAAGTCGAATCGTTTCCCTTCAAAATAAAACACACTTCACTATGAACGGCGTGGCCTCACTACATATATTTCTGGTTTGTAGGACGCCATGAGCGCAGCATCGCAAGCTAAAGACAAACTTCTAGAACGCCAGGAGAAACTCGAGGTAATTATAATCATGGCTTAAATCACTAGTGTTGAAAGGCTTAGTGAGGAAGTTGAGGAAATAATTTGAGGAATCGCCCGAATTCCAATGCACTTACTTGCATATCTTACTGAATCTAAAGCATTGGAGAAGGTATAAGTAGCATCATTTACTTATTACATGGGATGCTATTTGAAAATTTTCAATAATATTGGGATACAATGTTATTGCATATACATGTGTGATAGATTATATTTTTCATGGTAAGTGCTTAGGCTTTCTAACATGTTCATGTGTTTCAGAAACTTAGCAGAAGAACAGCAGAGCTGCAAGATGGTGCAGAGAACTTCGCATCTATGGCTAATGAGCTCGCTAGGACAATGGAGAAACGTAAGTGGTGGAACTTCTAAATGCTTTTCTACTTATACAAATTATGAAATTAATATACATATCTTTGGACTATATATAGTCTTTTTGTACATTCTTCTATCAATGGGAATGGGATGTATGAGACACTTCTAAACTCGTAATTTTATTTTTATTTCTGGCTGGAAAGAGTGCATTAAAGTGTTTGAATGTGATCATGCCTTGTTCAATTTGTAGTTTCACGTAAGATGCAATTTTTATCGAAAGTCTACGTATGTGAAATATTAGACTAAATAGTGTTGACATGGTCGGCACTTGTGATTTCATGTGCATTTGATGGTTGTAATAACATAGCTTGTACTTTGAACGATGCATGACGGAAGTTAGATATAAAATAACTAGAAAAATAGAAGACCATTTAATTGTGTTTCTCTTGATGGTCGGTAAATAACAAAAGACCATTTCGTTATACACCTTTTTCATGGCGGCCCACTATACAAAAATTTAACGACTATTGAGTATCAAATTTGACATTCTTAATTTCTAGATAATGATTGACGTCAAGAAATTAAAAATAAATAAATAAAATTGACCAACGTGATTTGCAGCCTTTTTTATTCCAATAATATGAAACACGAGCTAAAGTATGCCGATTTGAGGGTCAATTCAGACCACGTAGGTTTTTCTTTAAAACTTTCACACGCTTAGACAAAGAAGGGTCAAACATACAATAGCCAATTAGAGGAGGGCCTCAAAGCTAAAAAAAAATCTTTACAATATGTTATCATATTCAATTTTGATTGGTCGCAATGACAGCTTAAGTGGACGGCCATGGAGCCAAATTCCAGTTTATATTTAATTCGTACTTATACTAATGTAAGTGTAAATACTGCAATTGCATTAGAGAAAAGAAGAAGAGGAGGGAGAATTGATTCCATTCCATGTGCCCTCTTAAACATAATATAAAACAAAGGAAAGAAAGTATGGACTATTCAGTTAGGTTTGCTTACGTACTACAATTGCATTATTACGTAAAGACATAAAATAAAGTCACAATTGCGGGATGGAGATGAGATGGTCAAGAAAAATTCATACTTTAATCTCTAATTAGCTCTTACCACCTTTTTAAAGAAATAAAATATTGGGACCACCTCAATTTTTAACGTGGACGGAGAAGACTATTACATGCTTGAACGTCTTTACCTACCAACCGCCGTCCCAAGAAAAGCGATTAACCAAGTCATTAAAACCATTAATGACTACCTAAGAATTATAATTTATACCACCTCCGTCCCAAACGATTTTGGACATTTGAGGTATGAAACGGTTTTTAAGAAATTGAATATTTTAATAATATAGTACCATTAAAAGGTGAAAAGGTGTATATTTTGACAGGTCTTTTAAGAATATTTAATAGTATTATATTGATTGTTTGTGGTAGTTTTTTGCTATAAAAGGAAATGTCCAAAACGATTTGGGACGCCCGATATAGTAAAATGTCCAAAATGGTTTGGGACGGAGGGAGTAAGCCAATAACAATGCAAGAAACTTCGCATTATGTGTGTATGCAAGAAAAAACTTCACTTTATGGAATATTAATTAAAAAAAAGACGTATCATTAAAATATCATTAAAGCCCACGAAGATCTTTTGCGTATAAATAGTAAATACACAAACCATCTCCATTTTCTCTGCAGCACAACAAAAACTACCGAAATATAAAACAAAAATCCCAAAGGGCAAGTTGTGCTGTGAAGGTACTTCAACTTGAGGAGAGGATCCCTTACGTTATCTCCTCACTTCTGTCGCACAAGCGAACACACAGATACATAATTTCGCCGAGCCTTTCAGTCCACACATTAATATTCCTCTCACATATCGTTTGAGAGATTTATATATATAAAGGCGTAACCTTTGGTCCTAAATCTGAATAGGGTTTGTGTTGTGTGCTTCTACTTTCTCTGTATTAGCACCAACTTTCGTGTATCTGTGTGTTTGCGTGTGTTTTTTAATCCTTTCTTGGCAATGGCTAGCTGGGTTTTATCAGAGTGTGGTCTTAAGCCACTCCCAAGAATCTACCCTAAGCCAAGAACTCCTTTTCAATCGATCTTGAATTCGAATAGGCTTCAAAGGTCAGATCTTGGCAGCAATTCTTGGTCATCTTCTCTAGCGAGTGGGGCCCACAAAAGCAGGGATTGGTGTTTGAGGGTGAGCGCGCCGTTGAGGGTTGAGCCCATCGTAGAAACCGTGGAGCCGCCGGCGTTGAACGTCGACGGCGACGGAGGGTTTGACCCCAGCGCGCCGCCGCCGTTCAAACTTTCAGACATCAAGGCTGCCATACCTAAGCATTGCTGGGTTAAGGATCCATGGAAGTCCATGAGCTATGTGGTCAGAGATATTGCGGTGGTCTTTGGGCTGGCGGCGGCGGCGGCGTACTTCAACAACTGGGCTGTGTGGCCTTTGTATTGGTTTGCTCAGAGTACTATGTTTTGGGCTCTCTTTGTTCTTGGACATGACTGGTAATTTCATTATTTTATTGCAGTTATTTCTCTGTTATTCGCTTTCAATTAGAGATGTTTGAGTTGGGATTTTTGTTGATATTTTTTTCTCTTGCAGTGGCCATGGTAGCTTTTCTAGTAATCTCAAGCTGAATAGTGTTGTTGGCCATCTTCTTCATTCTTCAATCCTTGTCCCTTACCATGGATGGTAAGCATAAGCATCATAGGAATTTGTTTGATGTTCTTATTACATAATTGTTGTATGTCTGTCTAAAAAAAATGAAATCGTTGGTCTATTGTTTTGTTTTAACAATGAATGGAATGGTGTAGGAGAATTAGTCACAGAACACATCATCAGAACCATGGACATGTCGAAAATGACGAGTCTTGGCACCCTGTAAGAATCTCTATCTTTAATGATTTGCCGAAGAAGAAAAAAAAACCCGAAAACATTAACCGTTTATTTTCAACGATCGAATTGCAGCTACCTGAGAAGACCTACAAGACCTTAGACAACATAACCAAGAAACTGAGGTTCACACTGCCCTTCCCTATGCTTGCATATCCTATCTATTTGGTAAGCCATTTAATTTACCCCTTAAATACTCCAAAATTAGTTTTTTCGGTTACATAACGGTTGTATTTGTACAACAGTGGGGTCGAAGCCCCGGGAAAAAGGGGTCCCACTTCAGCCCAGACAGCGATCTGTTCGTCCCAAACGAGAGAAAGGATGTTATAACTTCGACCATTTGCTGGTCTGCAATGGCTGCTTTGCTAGTCTGTTTATCTTTCGTTATGGGCCCTTTTCAACTTCTCAAGCTCTACGGCGTTCCTTACCTTGTGAGTCATTACACAACGTTCTTTTTTTTTTATCGTATTTTCGTTATGAATGAGTTCGGATATGAAGTTAGTTATTTCTCGCTTGTAGGGATTCGTTGTATGGCTCGATTTAGTCACCTATTTGCACCACCATGGGCACGAGGATAAGCTTCCATGGTACAGAGGAAAGGTAAATAAAAAGAGTTCCTTTAAATTGCCCTATTCTTGAATTTATTACAGCAGCTTTTTTTCGAAGTTGTAGTAAATTGCCCGAATTTCTCAATTTATAGGAATGGAGCTATTTGAGGGGCGGGCTTACGACGATCGATCGAGACTATGGATGGATAAACAACGTCCACCACGATATTGGGACCCACGTAATTCACCATTTGTTCCCTCAAATCCCTCACTACCATTTGGTAGAAGCTGTAAGCCCATCTCTCTCGTCTCTCTCTCTCTCTCTCTCTCTCTGAGCTAAGAACACTAAAGATCGAAACTTTTTTCTCTTACGGTGCAGACCGAAGCAGCAAAGCCAGTTCTTGGAAAGTACTATCGAGAGCCTAAGAAGTCGGGCCCAATTCCATTGTACCTTTTGGGAGTCCTATTGAAGAGTATGAAGAAGGATCATTACGTCAGCGATGAGGGCGATATCGTCTTTTACCAGACCGATCCCGACCTCAGTTGAAACCTTAAACTGTGGTAATAATAAGACATATATACATATGGGACTCTGTTTTAACTTGTGCCTTAGATTTTGACCTCTATTGATTCTTTTTCCTACGTCAAATGAGTGACCTTATATGATATGATGATGTTGGAATGTACTATCTATTATCCATTGGGTTGAAATGGAATGAAAGATTCCATTTTTCTATCTTTTCTTTTTGTTTTTGGATTTTTCGTCGAAAAAATTCGCAAGCTGTGGAAAATGGTAAAAAAATTAATGGGCTAGAAAAGTTGTCTCATTTACTATCAAGATCATAAGGGGATTTATAATTTCTTTTGTCCATAGCGTAAGAAATTATTCACATAAATCAAGCGTTGAAAGTTACTTATGAATTCTTGATTTGGACGATTCATCGTACTTAGTTTTAAAGATAATTCGATGGTTTATGACCTATCGAATTGCCTTCCTTTGTTGACGTGAGATGTCTATTATATGCATGTGATCAAGCATCTTATCGCATCAATGTCAATCACAAATTTTACAAATTGGAATTATGATATGGCATTATTGATTTATTATCAAGTTGTATTTTATTTCTACATATTGCAAACACACACCACACGTTTATGCAATAATATAACATCGACTTTTATTGAATAACAAATACTAGTGATAGTTGAACTTCTCCAAATCCTTCTAACATGATGGCTCTTTCTTGACAATTCTCCAACAAAAATAATGTAATTAGTCAAATATATGCAGCTAAGTCACTTACGACAAAAATCTATTTCAATCTTTATTATCAATCCAGCTCATTCCTTGGACAATTTTCACATTCAACCAATGTGGACTTTGCAATACATTTTATATATTCTTTTCAGTAGTTAAAAATGAATCCAAGTTTATAAAAAGAGAAAAATAAATATTATGTTATAAAATATTTATCTTATATGTATAAAACATATTACGCATAATATCAACACATAGAAACAATGAACAATATACTTTATAATATAATGTTCTTTTTTACAACTAAAGTTATGTACGTCAACGGGACCAACTTATAGCCAAATACAAGTACTATTTCAACTACTTTTTTACACTAATAAATATGTGGACATCCACATAATAAATTTTATTATTCATAACACTATCCCTTGGATGTCCACTAAAGAATACGCCTCATTAAACCTTATTAGGAAAAACCCAGTGGGATAAAAACCTAATGAAGGAAAAAGAGTACATCATTCTTTAGATACGCTTTTTAGTTGTTGCATCATTAAAACCTTACTAGACAAACCCTGTGGGGAAAACCATAGTGAAGGAAAAAAGAGTGCAACGCGTAGTTACTCCACCTGATGAGAATGTCCTTTAAGATCTCTAAGTATACGCACTACAATTGAATTTACTAAATTTTCAAAAATTCTTGGAGGAAGTGCCTTAGTGAATAGATCAGCAAGATTTTCACTTGATCGAACTTGTTGTACATCAATATCACCATTTTTCTGAAGTTCATGGTTAAAATTTTTTGGTGATATGTATTTTGTTCTATCACATTCAGTAGATAATCCACAAGTGCTTGAATGTGTTGAATAATAGATCTTAACCAAACACATTCTCGACTAGCCACATGAATCGCTAATATTTCAACATGATTTGAAAAGTAGCAATAAGGTTTGTTTAACCGATCGCCATGAAGTAGTTGTACCTCCATGTGTAAATAAGTAACCTGTTTGTGATCGTCCGTTATGTGGGTCAGATAGAAATCCCGCATCTGCATAACCAACTAAACGTGATTGTGAATCATTCGATTAGAATAATCCCGCATCCATAGTTCCTTGAAGATAACGGAATATTTGTTTAATCCCATTCTAATGTCGTCTAGTTGGCGAAGAACTATATCTTGCTAATAAATTCACTGCAAATGCTATATCGGGTCTAGTATGACTTGTAAGATACATTAATGCTCCAAACGCACTAAGATATGGAACTTCAGGACCAAGTAATTCTTCATTATCATCGCATGGTCTGAACGGATCTTTATTCACATCAAGAGATCGAACGATCATTGGAGTAGTTAATGGATGTGCTTTGTCCATATAAAATCTTTTCAAGATCTTCTTTGTATAAGTTTCTTGATGGACAAATATTCCATTGTTTAAGATTCAATTTTTAGTCCAAGACAAAATTTCGTTCTTCCGAGATCTTTCATTTCGAATTCTCGTTTCAAACATGTAATAGCTTTAGTTAAGTCTTGAGGAGTTCCTATAATATTTAAATCATCAACATAAACGGCAATGATGACAAATTCATTTCCACTTCTTCCCATGAAGATACAAGAGCATGTTTGATCATTTTTATACCCCTCTTTTAGAAAATAATCACTTAACCGATTATACCACATATGCCCTGATTGTTTTAAACCGTAGAGCGATTTATTCAACTTTATTGAGTATTTCGAGATTCTGAATTTTCAGGAAAACGAAATCCCTCAGGGAGTTTCATGTATATGTCACTATCGAGTGATCCATACAAGTACGCAGTGACAACATCCATAAGATGCATATCGAGCCCTTCACGTACTGCCAGACTAATTAGATAACGAAAAGTTGTTGCATCCACCAATAAGTTTCTTCGTAATCAATGTCAGGTCTTTGTGAAAAACCTTGTGCAACAAGCCGTGCTTTGTATCTCACAATTTCACCATTTTCATTTTTCTTTCTAATGAAATCCCATTTATATCCAACCGGCTTTACGTTTTCTGGTGTACGGACCACAGGTCCGAATACTTTTCGTTTCTCAAGTGATTATAATTCTATCTCGATTGCATCTTTTCATTTTTGCCAATCACTTCTTTGTCGACATTCATTTATAGATTTTAATTCATGATCCTCATTTTCATTAATCTCATGTAGCGCTACATTAAATGAGAAAGCATCGTCAACGTTGACTTCGACTCGGGTCCATCCTATTCCATTATGGGCATAATTTATTGAGATCTCTTCATTTTCAATATTTTCACAACTTTCAGGTACCTGATCAGATTTATTTATGCCTATTGACTCTCTTAGAGTTGACGTGTCCTCGATTTGACCATCTATTTTATTTGCTCCTTTTCTTTTACGAGGATTCTTATCAATAGAAGTATCAATTCCAACAGGAGCATTAACAGCTGGTATATGCG
Source organism: Craterostigma plantagineum (assembly GCA_027422505.1). Taxonomy (NCBI): domain Eukaryota; kingdom Viridiplantae; phylum Streptophyta; class Magnoliopsida; order Lamiales; family Linderniaceae; genus Craterostigma; species Craterostigma plantagineum. Next base: position 22,550,560 of record JAPQWV010000003.1, on the reverse strand, counting down.
ATTTAGTCACCTTTTTCTGGTCAGTAAAACTGTCTGGCAATTGATTTGCTAAATTTTGTAAATGAATTATCTTTTGAACTTCAAATTCACATTCTTTTGTACGAGCATCAAAATGAGCCAATGATAATTCATTCCAACTAATCTCTTTAATCAGCTGTTTGTTTTCTTTATCTCCCCCTAATGTTGGAAATTTTGATTCATCAAAATGACAGACGGCAAATCGAGCCGTAAATAAATCTCCAATCAATAGTTCTAAATATTTTAATATTGACTTAGATTCCAATCCAACATATATTCTCAATCTTCTTTGAGGTCCCATTTTAGTGCGTTGTGGTGGAGCAATTGGAACATAAACTGCACATCCAAAAATTCTCATATGGAAAATATCTGGTTCCTGACCGAAAGCCATTTGTAGTGGGGAGGGTCGAATGCGAATAAGTGATGTTGCATGCAAAATAACATATTCCCAACATGATAAGGGAAGCTTCGACTTCATTATTAATGGACTTGCTATTAATTGTAATCTTTTTATTAATGATTCCGCAAGTCCATTTGAGTATCTACATGTGCTACAGGATGTTCAACATCAATCACAATAGACATACAATATTCATTAAATGCTTTAGAGGTGAATTCACCAGCATTGTCAAGACATATTTTCTTAATTGGATAATCAGGAAAGTGTGCTCGTAATCAAATTAATTGAGCAAGTAGTCTAGCGAACGCAACATTGCGTGTTGATAATAATGATACATGTAACCATTTAGTTGATGCATCAATTAAAACCATGAAGTATCTAAATGGACCACATGATGGATGAATTGGGCCACAAATATCACATTGAATACGTTCTAAAAACGTAATAGATTCATTCTTCAATTTTACCGGTGATGATCTAACGATTAATTTTCCTTTCGAGCAAGCATCACATGATAACTCATTGGATTGAATAATCTTCTTATTTTTTAAAGTGTGTCCACATGAGTTCTCAGTTATTCTTCGCATCATAGTTGAACCGGGATGGCCTAACCGGTAATGCCACACCACAAATAAATCATTGTTTATAAAATTCGACTCAATCGTATTAATATACGCATAGTATAAACAGGAAGATAATGCAATTTTTCTATAACGCATTTTTTATTTAAAATCACATTTGTGATTTGAAGGTATTCATTACCACCTTCTTTTGTAGTCTCAATATGAAATTCGTTTTACGGATGTCTTTAAAACTCAATAAGTTTCTATGAGACTTCGAAGTATGTAATGCATTTTTAATATGCAATTTTGTTCCTCTGCATAATAAGATATTAGCTCTTCCAGAGCCTTCAATAAATTTTGTAATTTCCGAAATAGTATTAACATTTGCTTCTTGAGTAATCAATCGGATGAAATATTTCTTATCCGTGAGTATTGTATGAGTCGTTGCGCTGTCAACAAGACATATATCTCCATGTGTGTTCATTCCTCAAGAAAATAATAAAACACATTAATTACTAATTATATATAAAATTCATTATAATACAACACACATACGTACATAAAATTCATGATAATACAGCACACATACACACATAAAATTCATGATAATACATCACACGTACATAAAATATCAATACGATGCACAATAATAAGTCTTTTATTCATTATGATCGGCGAGAAATGAGGAATATTGTCGGGGTTGAGATTAGTACCTCCTTCATCTTGGACAAAGTTTGTCTCGACTTTCTTTCCTTTTTCAAGCGATTTTTGATAGAGCTCAACAGGATGTTTCGCCACACGACAAGTACGAGCAGAATGACCTTTCATACCACAACGAGAACATGGTTCATCGAATCGCCTTTTTGATTGTTCGCCGGTTTCCTCTTTGTTTTCATTTTCCTTTTTGATGAAAATTATCATAATTACCATAATGATGTCGGCTACGGCCACGACCTCGGCCATGACCAAGACCTCCACGACCTCGATTATTATACCTGCCACAACCACGAAAGCTATTGCCTCGATCACTTTGGTAAGTCTTCATATTGACTTCAGGAATTGGAGCAGAGCCCGTTGGTCGTGATTGATGGTTCTTCAATAATAACTCATTATTTCGTTCAGCAATGAGGAGACATGAAATTAATTCTAAATATTTCTTGAAACCCTTTTAACGATATTGTTGTTGTAACAACAAATTCGCTGCATGGAACGTGGTGAAGGTTTTCTCCATCATACTTGCTTCTGTAACTTCCTGTCCACACAATCTTAATTGAGAAGTAATTATGAACATAACAGAATTATAATCACTTACAGATTTATAACCTTGGAACCGTAAGTTTGTCCATTCATATTGTACATTTGGTAGGATCACAGTCCTTTGATGGTCGTACCGTTCTTTCAGATTAATCCACAAAATAAGTTTCACGGTGAGATATTCCACCTTTAAACTTTCATGAAGGTGGTGACGGAGAAATATCATCGCCTTGGCCTTGTCTTGGCTCGATGCCGTTCAGCTTGTATAGTAGTTCCCAGGCCTTTCGATTCAAGGTGAATTTCGGCATCCAAAATCCATGACAAATAGTTCTTGCCCGTGATATCCAGCAACAATATCAAGCTTTTGAAGATTCGACATTTTACTATCAGAGAATATAACAATTGGTTAAGAAAATAGTTCGAAGCGTAAATAATATTAACGCTATTGCGACGAAATTAAAAAGTCAAATTTGAATAAAATGACATAATTAAAAAGTCAACGGCCCAGATGGGATTCGAAATCTGGTGTTCACGCCACAAGTTTGTGGGGATTACCGCGAGAGCTGGCGAGCTTTTTGTGTTGTAAGATATGAAAATAAAATGTATATATTATACCTTGGCGTGATGACTTCGACGAAATTCAAATGGTCGGAACTCGTGCTCAGAGTGATGACGTCGGCGAACCCGGTTGGTTAGAGCCTCGTGCTGATAACGTGTTATAAAATATTTATTTTATATGTATAGAGCATAGTACGCATAATATTAACACACAGAAACAATGAACAATATACTTTATAATATAATGTTCTTTTTTACAACTAAAATTATGTACATCAACGAGACCAGTATATAGCCAAATACAAGTACTATTTCAACTAAGTTTTTACACTAATAAATATGTGGACATCCACATTATAAATTTTATTATTCATAACATATATATATTTAAAGAATTTATATATAGATATATATATATAATATATATATATAGAGAGAGAGAGAGATTGGGGGAGTTACTAAACGCAATTGTTAGAGCATCTCAATTGCTACTTTATTTTTGTGTAAAAAATATATTACGTTTTTATTCCAATGACAATGAGCCTCTATGTTTAACACTAATATTGTAGCAGAGAAACCTTAGATGTAGAGTACGCACAGTTTTCAACACAAAATAGAGTTTTAGTTTCCATTTATTTATATTTTATTTAACAACACATATTTTAGTTATATTTAAAATATTTGATATTCTTATAATAAAAGAAAGTAAAAAAAATGTTGCTTTTGTTTATTGATATTTTACTTTTATTATAATTAAACAATATGCTAATTTTAAAATTTATATTTTTAAATATTATAATTATAATACATTGACTTTTTATTACTTATAATATAAAATTTAGCAAGTCGGTTATGATAAGCAATTTGATTTTTAGAGTACAAAAGTAGAGTTAATGGGTTGCAATAAAAATTAGTGTAGAAATAAAGTTTATGAATTGGAGTAAAAACACAGTAGCAACTGTATTATTATATAAAATTCATTTTAGGAATTTTTGTTATTTTTACTAGTTTTTCAACCCCGTGTTGTGGAATTAACATATGATAATGGAATTTTTTGGGGCTTTTGTTAGTTAATGTATTTTTTTTAATTAAGGGACACGTGGAGAACAACTTACATTCTATAATTATATAAGATTCATAATACATCCACGTTGATATTTCTGAGATGACATTGTTATATTTATAGTTCCCTTATGAGCTGAAAGGTTCATTGATCTGCTCATTTATATATAATGTCACATTATTTTGATTATACGTTATTGGGCTTTGATCCTTTTATATGAATATAAATTATCATTTGTCATTTAAATATTACACAGGCACTGGATCATATATAACCGCTAATATTTAATTGCATTTAATTATAAGACGACATACAGCCGTAGCAGTTGGGCCCAACTATTAAGAAATTACGCAGATAAATAATTGGCCTTTAGATAAAACTCATGGGAACTAATTCTCAGATAAAGCTGTTTCTCGCCATGTGTTGGTATGGAAAGAAAAGGAAAATATTATTTAGATATATCATATATATGCAAACCCACAAACTAGATTAAAAATCAAACGTTGGTTAAAAACTTATGATGGACTAACGACAGCATAAAACGTGGAATATGAGAAAGAAAACAGTTGAAGAGTTTTGTCTTTTTTGATTAAGACACCTTACTTGATAATTAATCTATAAATATTTCTATAAATGATTCATTTATTAGATCATGATATTGATTGGATAACTACCTCACGGGTACCTATTATTTAGGCTTTTTAATTAAAATAATGCAAATTAAAGCAAAAATTTTTAAAATATGGTTATTATGCTCGAAATTAATAAACTCGAGCAAAACGTGGCTATTAGGCGCGACGCCGCGGGTAATAACGGCGACGAAGCTCAAATCGGGCTCAACCGGGCTTAACGCGGGCCAATTTAAAAAAAAAAAAACAGATTGGGCCGATTCAGGCCCGATAGACCGGTCGTTGCGGCCAATGCCAGCGACGTCGCGCCTAATAGCAGCGACGACGTGTTAAATAAACCCGCTCCCTCTTCTTCTTCTTCCCCACTTCTCCTCCTCTCCTCCCGTCGATTCCGGCCACCCACCTCCGGCGAACACCGCGCGCGACCCACACAGATTGAATCATTCTTCCTCGTTATCGTCGATTAAGCTTTGTTTGGGTATGAAACTCCTAATTTGTTTAAATCTTTATTTTGCTAGTTTCGTTAAATTTCGTTGAATCCGTGAGTTTAAAGTTGTCTTTTGGTATGATATGTGCTATAGATATTATGGTTTGTTTATTAGATTGATATAACACGTTAATTTTGGATAATTAATTCGATTTAGGAATTTTCCCTAATTTCGAAACCTAATATGAAATTAGGGTTTCTGGGTTGATTGATATACCTGATTCAATTTATGTGTTGATGTTGTGTTTGTTTTAGTTGGTATTTGGAGCGATATTGACTTGTGTACGTTCGATTTAGGATGGATACGACGAATACTACGGTCCGATCGATCGATCGCTGTTGATATTCCAGGATAGTCATCGTTGTAACGACGTACTATCCAATTCTGATGGTGCTCTCGACACGCCTTTGACCGTTAGGGGTTTGGAGAGTGTCGTGTGGGGTAAGCTTTCACGACCAGTGCGGTTGCACGGTCGTATTTTGGAGAAGTTAGATACAATGTCCTTCTACAGCGTCTATAGTTGTGAATCTCAGAAGTTAGATTCATACTTGATCACGGCTCTCGTAGAGAGGTGGAGGAAGGAGACGCACATGTTCCACTTACCTGTGGGTGAGGCGACCGTCACACTTGAGGATGTTGGTGTGCTGTGGGGACTCCTTGTTGATGGTCATTCAGTTAGTGATGTGATCCACAGCAGGACGCATGATCAGTGGATCGATTACTGTGGGTGCGTACAGCGGGACGAAGGTGTCGTTGAGGAAGTTTGCAGACTGGCTAGAAGCCAACGAGATTGATGATGACAGCCCAGATTTTGAGGTCGATCAGCGCACACGTGCATATGCGCTGTTGCTCATTGGCTCGGTGATGTTCCCCGACTCGAGCGGAAGCTCAACGTCCATGACTTTTCTCCCGCTGCTCGAAGATATATACGTCGTGCACACTTACAGTTGGGACAGTGCCGTTCTGGATTTTCTTGTACAGAGAGTTATGTCCTTCGTACCAGCGTCAGAAGATGAACATCGACGGAGCTCTGCAGTTGCTTCAGGTGCGTTCTTTTATGTAATTGAATTTTTTTGAGGTGTATATATACTAATTTAAATTTTGTGTAGGTATGAGCATGGATTCGTATATTACCTGTGCAGCCCGTTATTATCCGTCCTCGAGTGCGGATGATGCCCACCGTCGAAGATGAAATTCAGTTGTCCATGCCGCCACATGCTGCGAGGTAGTAAACGTTTATTAATTATTGCGTACTGGTAGAATATTTTTATTAAAATATTTAATATATTTAATTTATTTTTCTTAAAATATTTAATATATTATAATATATTTTTCTTAAAATATTTAATATTTTTTCTTAAAATATTATAGATTTTTCTTAAAATATTTCATATATTTTATATTTTTAACTCTTAAAATATTTAAAATATTTTAAAATATTTTTTCTTAAAATATTTAATATTTTTTTTCATTTCAGGTGGAATGCGCTTTTCGATCAAGGACATCGACGCATTCGAATTTGCGTGCGATTCGGGAGTCAATCGATAGCATGTCGATGGAGCAGTTGGCTTGGGCACCTTACGACGATGGGGCACCAGAGAGAGATTATGGCATTTAGAGCCGACTCTCGACCAGCATGCGTTCGGTCGTCGTGTCCACTCATATTCTACAACATCGTTGAGTGGCACTATCCCGATCGCGTGCTGCGACAGTTCGGGATGGTTCAGTCCGTCCTGTAACGTTCGAGAGGTCTTGATGTTGATCTTCATCGACACAGTACACGTAACATCGCGGGAAAGGATTGGAGGGCCTACCACGAGCAGTACGAAGCCTTATGGGTGTCTCGGTACGAGAGGATGGTCGATGCGATGGAGATAGTTGGCGGTGCGCAGTGCACTCAAGATTATTTTCCATGGTACCAGAGGGTCACCCGTCGTTACATTTCTCCATCGACGATCCACATGGACCGACGATTTCAGATGGGAGATAGTGCATTTATCGACGTTATGGTTAGTTATTTTTCCTTTTTTGTTTTTCTTTTCGTCGATTGGACGTGTCATTTAAGAGGTGACTTGTTACCCATTAGGCACAGCACGTCGATAGGGCCGAGGTGATATTTACAAGAATGTAAGCGCAATTGGAAAAACTTTCTGATTTGCATCGAGTGCACATGCAATCAACATTTTATGCTTGTACTTCGAATACAAGAATCAACATTTTATGCTTGTACTTCGAATACAAGTGTGTACCGTTGACACAGACCACTCTACGACAATGTTTGAAGCCGTCAATGCAAGGTTGAATGCCCAAAATACGTACCCGAATTTTTTCACTCCCGACATATCTTGAAGATGCCACCACCTCACTACCGTTCCGGGGTTGTAACGTCGCAATGCTTTCATGAATATAGGAAGCTGTTGGATTGACGTTTCCCAAGTACCATAAACAATCTCTTTTGCTCGCTTGAGTCCATGCCATGCTTGAATGTACGGGATGTCGTACCCAAAAGTATCTTTTACGAGCTGCTGCACGTTTTTAGGTAAATACTGAGGGTCATTTTTCACCGTTTGGATTAATATTCTCGCAATTTCAGTACACGAAACATTGCGATGCTTCTGGCCAACTCGTGCGTGAAGCATGTGTGCGGTCCTTCGTATCTCGTCACCTTCCAAAAAAACTTTTCGGTTTGAAGACTGCTCGCAGTTTCCAGTTACAGTCGTCGCTGTGATTGCATCTCACGCTCCATGCGGTTCTGTTACTTTCGGTCACGTGGTACTCACGTCTAACAACCCTCAGATGGTAATCGTTAACAGCACATTTCAAATGTTCTTTGCTATTAAACGTCATACCTACGTAAAATGCGGGGTCGTCCCTGTCGTAAAAATCACCACCAGTTTCGTCAACTTCTGGGGATGCCATTTGATAAGTGGTATTAAACGGCACCGACTGGTATAATGTTCTATTCTCTTCTGGTTCACTTGCCATTGGTTCGTCGTTATTATCATCATCGTCATCTGCGGGATCTGGCCAATCGTCTAATGCCCCACCCTCGTCGTCAGCTTCGGAGTCACTGACGTCACTATCTTGGACGGCGTTTAGGAACGCAACCGCTACTCGAAGGTATATATTCGTGAGGGGCAAACGAAATATCCGTCAATCCTTCAGTAATTGAAGTAATGTCAGGAAACGAATCCATCGGCGCGGGATTCGTGTACTCGTCGGGAGCATCTACGTTGCGATCGACCTTAACGATCTTAGTTACCTCGGCAAAGACCTCAATATAATCGAGCTCGTTTTCGGGATCCAAGAAGTATGCGAGGTTGGCATCACTAGGCATGAGATTATGATACAGTCGTGAGTGTTGATAGTATTCGTTCTTCACACGAACGATTAAAAAGAAAGCAGTGCTGTCGACAGAAGTCATGTCGTACAGCATACAAAGAAATTGATCGAAATTGGTATCGCGACGAATTCGTCGATAACCGATGGGTTGAAGACTATACTGTATGGTGTTTGATTCGTGTATGATTTCGCCGCCATAATAAACAACTATTTGAATTTTTCTAGACACCATATTGGATAAGTATGAAATTTTATGAATTAATAACTGAAAATCGAGCGGCTTAAATAGGAAAAATCGCCGCATGTCTTGAGCGCGTCGTCGCGTCCATTAAGCCTGAAGGTAAGTGGCCCAGACTTTAGTGGGTTTAGTGGCTGTCTTTAGTGGGTTTTAATGGGCTTAGTGGGTCTGGGTCAACGCGTCACGGGCATTAACAGCGTCGTCGCGCGTTGCGTCTAATAAACGCGTTTTGCTCGATTTTAGTAATTTCCGCCACATTTGCCCTATTTTTTTTGAATATGGCTTCAAATAGCCCTATTTTAATTAAAAAGCCTATTATTTATTTAGTTATTTATTTATTCAAATTGATGTTATGAAATATATCAACACTCATATTTAGACTAAATTCAGTCTTTGTATGCCGTCTCAAGTCAGTTCAAATAAGATCTAACTCAACGAGATAATTGTCTACCTAAAGATGCTTCACTTTATCAAAAGATATTGATGGATAATAATAACATAGGGTACGTGCAATAAATTTAAAAAGCAATTAGATGTGACTCGGCATTTTGATGCTATAATTTTATTTGAAAAACTGAATTAAAATTATCGAACTACATATATTTGCCATATATTCACATGGGAAACGCATCTTTATAAAGTGAAAAAATGGGGTAGTGTAAGGTAAGATATTGTGGTCAATTAATCATTTATGTTCCCTTGAAAAGATGCCAGCTCTAGTAATTTAATCATTTTTTTATATGTAACTAATGATGACAGATCACCAAAGCAATAATTTACTTGGGTACACACATTATTTCTTCCTAGTAGTTTTACAATATATCGCATCACTTGCTACATAAGTTAGTTTGACATGGTATAAATCATAATGTGTTATCTAATAAGTAACTAATCATTCCTGCATACCACAAGAGAAATCTGAATTTGTTTTTAGTAATTGATTCCATGCCATGAATGATTATGTATAGTTGGAATATTAATCCTCGATTTTTATTTATTTTTAATTAAGAAGGGTGACTTGTCTACCTCACAGAAGGAATACTTCTAAGGAAGATTCTTGTTCTCCAAAGCTTTTCTTCTCTCTTTTCTCCTAAATATTTTAAAATTCTTATTGTTGTCGATATTGAAATTTAAGCTATGTTACTCAGCTACTACTCACCAATTCCATTTTCGTAGTATAAATCTGAGATTTTTCATCTAAAACCATTTGTTACCATGTATTAATTGATACAATTTTAGTTAATCCAGTTTCAGACGTAAATAAGTACTCTACTCGATCTATAGGTTAAACCTAGATTTCTCCGAAATACCATACTTGACTCTAAAACTAGGTAACATATGTTCTCTGCCCATTAAACCTCTCTTACACAAGGGTACAATTGTAATATCAGGCCAACGCAATTTCAGCAATTTCAGCAATCTCTCTCTCTCTCTCTCTCTCTCTCTCTCTCTCTCTCTCTCTCTCTCTTCAGAATCTCTCTTCAGAAATATATAAATACATATGTCTCACACAGTCACCATGATTTTGGCAAAATTACATTTCAACCCGCACGCAGTATCAATCTTTCTGTCCAAATATAAATACAAGAGAGAGAGAGAGAGAGAGAGAGAGAGAGAGAGAGAGAGCCCAAACTTCTGAAGAAGACGATGATGACAACGATGATCAAACAACTGCACAAAAAACAATATAATAAGGAACAAAAAATTCTACAGCTCTAAGAAAGCTTCAAGGGCACATATGGAACAAGAAAAAAAGTCAGAAGGGGACATTAAGCTCGAAGCTGTAATTAAATTCTTGAAAAGGAACGGTTTATCAGAAATCGAATCAGCTCTAATGGAAGATTTAGTTGAAAAGAATCAAAATTCTCTTCAATTGGGCTCTTCCATCCTCGAAAGGTTCTACTTTCCGATTCCCCCTCCGGTCAGAGTTCCGGCGATGAACTTGGTGGTCGCCGGAGAGGGTCTCCGCGCCGGAACATCCCCCGAGGACGGCGGCGACGACGTCGATGAGTTCGTGAGCTTGGGCTCTTCCACCACTGACCCGTGTTCGTCTGGTAAAAAACATGATTTTAGTTTAATTCGTTATTTTCGGTATTTCTTGTTGCAATTAAGACATGGTGGTACAAATCGCTGTAATAAAGGTAAGCTATTTTATTCTTAATTCATTGTAGCTTTCTCAATTTCTTTCTTGGGCCTTAAAGTTTATTAAACATAGTATGAGAGCTAATTCGATCTGCGGCACAATATCTAACCCTAAATTCGTAAAACTTTATCGTAGAATTCACGAATCCCTACGGGGTTCGTACGACTCGGCCGACTTCCCAATCATCATCGGACCGTCCGTCTCAATTCGGTACGGCTCGGGATTACCCCGACTTCGACATGCAGAACGACCTCTTTTGGTACGGAGAGCACGACGACGACTTCTACGATTATTCCATCCCGAGCGAGGATAAGCACATTACGACGGCCTCCCGGTGCAACGCGAAGGGTCAAATTACAAAATCATTGGAGGACGAAAAAAACCGAGATTACTACGAAAAAGAACAGTACATGTGTTCGCCTCCGCTCTGTGCTTGTTGTGGTGGCGAAGCAAAACCATACGAGGACGACGACGATCCCATAGAGTTCGAAATCGGGAACTCGAATTTCAGAATCGAATGCGACGAGCCCTTTAAGGTCCAAGCCGAGGCAGACGAAGGGAAGAAATCGGACTCGTCGGTCGAGCCGAAGGTTCGCGAGGATACGCAGGAGGACGACTACGAAACGTTCGAACTAAGAATCATTCACCGAAAAAACAGGTGCGTGTTCGTCGACCCCATTTTTTGTAAACCAAAAAAGTTTGAAATACGCCAATTTCTTACGATTTGCTCGTGATTGTGATTTCGCCAGATCAATTTATCGATTTGGGTTATGACGGTAAATCCATCCAGTTTACTGGCTGTGAAAAGTTTACTGGATGTGAAACGTTAAATTAGTCGAAACGTATCAATAGAATCATTTCATTCTTTCTCTAAAAAAACATTCAACAGGACGGGATTCGAGGAGGACAAGGAATTCCCGATCGTCCCGAGCACCATAATCTCCGGAAGGTACTACGTGACTGAGCTCCTCGGGTCGGGGGCGTTCAGTAAGGTCGTGCACGCCCACGACCTCTACATGGGGACGGACGTCTGCCTAAAGATCATAAAAAATGACAAGGACTTCTTCGACCAGAGCCTGGACGAGATCAAGCTATTGAAGTTCGTCAACAAGAACGACCCCGCCGACGAGCGCCACGTCATGCGCCTCTATGACTACTTCTACAACCACGAGCACCTCTTCATCGTCTCCGAGCTTCTGAGGGCCAACTTGTACGAATTCCAAAAATTCAACCGAGAAACTGACGCCGAGCCTTACTTCACCATGCGACGGATTCAGGTCGGCATTTATATCCCCATTTAAACGCGGATGTATATATGTTTTCTTTTCTTTACTTCTTCTGTTCGCAGATTATTGCGCGCCAAATTCTGGAGGCTTTGGCGTACCTCCACGGCTTGGGAATCATTCACTGTGATCTCAAGCCGGAGAACATCTTGATCAAGAGCTACCGTAGGTGCGAGATTAAGATCATCGATCTAGGGAGCAGCTGTTTCGAGACGGACGCCTTGTCCCAATACGTCCAGTCTCGTTCTTACAGGGCGCCCGAGGTTATTTTGGGCTTAGGTTACGACAAGAAGATCGACATTTGGTCCGTGGGGTGCGTTCTCGCCGAGCTATGCACGGGCGAGGTAATACGAAAAACGATCCCTTACTTTTTTGGACACGATGAATTTCACCGAATAGTTTTCCATTAGGTTCTTTTTCCGAACGAGCCCGTCGTGATGATTCTAGCGCGGATGGTGGGGATTCTCGGGGCTATCGATACGGAGATGCTTATGAACGGTCACGATACGAGCAAGTACTTCACGAAGGAGTACGATCTCTATTACATCGACGAGGTATGATAAATATAATCGGTAACTAGGGCTGGTTTTTGGATATACCTGGGATTAGTGAGTCGATCGATGTTGTCTGTGTGATAGGAGACGAATCAAGTGGAGTACGTTGTGCCCGAGAAGTTGTCGTTGAGGCGTTACCTTAAGGATTTCGACGATCATTTCGTCGATTTCTTGAGGTATTTGCTGGAAATCGACCCGAAGAGACGGCCTACGGCGGAGGAAGCCCTAGAACATCCTTGGCTTTCGTGTTCGTATGAAGGCGATGTTGAAGATTCTCTCTTTCCCTATTAGCTAAAGAGATGTCGTGTGAATTGAAACGATCTCCGATTATGCGATATTGTGTTGTATATCATTTTCTGAGAATGAATGAGTTTTAGATGTCTTGAATTCTTCTTCCAAAAGGAAGCCCTAGAAGAGCAAGAGAGTAAATTGAAATGGTGAAGCTAAAAAGCACAGTTGCTACCTCAGATTGGATTATGTTTTCCGCCAGAGGAATCAAACCAAATTGCCCAGAAACCAAAATTTGATGCACTAAATTCGAAAATATGCAGAGATTTTTTAAAAAACGATGCCAATTTCACTCATTCAACCATTAATTAACAGGTGACACGCGGATTGAAGAAGAAGGATGGAGCTCGAATGATTCCTATAATACCGTAAAATTAGGGGAAATTCGTTCGCTTACACAGACGACGACTCGGTGCTGAGCTCATCCTTGTCTTCGAACCGACTCTTCGCGTCTTCGGCGGCGTCTTCAGCCGCAGGATTCCTCTGGTCCTGAAGAGCTCCGGCGAAATCGGAGGAGAAATTGGAGTAGAGAGACGCGACTTTGGAGATGTTGTCGTTGATTTCGTGGATTATCGCGACGTTCTTCACCATATTCTCGTGCTGCTTCGACCTGTGATTCTCGTTGACCTGACCGATGAGGACTCTGTTTCGATCCAAAACCGCCTGCACTCGCTGGAAGTTGTCGGCGAAGGCGTTCCACGTCGCCGGATCTGCGGCGTCGCCGGTGGTGGTGGACGTGGGTTTTGAGGATCGACGGTGGTGATTGTCGGCTGCGCTTTTGTGCTCCATGGCTTTGGTTCAAACTTCCTTTTTCGTTGAGTTTTATATTGTTGTAGTTCGCTCGTTGATGACGGTGAGGACGGAGCGTGGCGGTACGCGCCTTTTTTATTTCTTCGTTCAGAAATGAAAGATAATGACGCGCTCGACGTGGCAATATTGAGGCAAAAAAATATCTTAAGATATTTAGAAAAATAAATTAATGAAAAAGCGTGGTGATCTTTTGGCCAACGCGGCACGCATCTATCAAAAAGTTCACATTAACTATAAAATTATACAAGTCACGGGATTTTATTTTCCAGTGAGGTACTTTTCATACTAATGTTTTTTACATATGAGAATTAGGCCTTGGTTATAATTTATCAGCTAATCGATGAACTATGTTGGTAACTTATATGATGGAACCAAGTTTAACACAACATTATTAATAACACGATAAAATGAATACAATTGTAGACCATTGAAGGCTTTTCTTTCTGCATGCGCTATAAAGAGACCTCATTTTTCAACCTCTTCTTTTTTTTTTTTCCTTCCTTTCTTTGCATAATTTATAGCTTTTAGTTTATCATGTTATTAACTGTGTCTCTTCGCCGCCCAAGATTACACTTACTGCGCTCGTTGGAGCTCAGCATTGTCAATATATATATTTTCGATCTATCTGTGAATGTGGGCATAGTCTATGATTATGTGTAATGGGCAAATTTCGATTTTTTGTTCGAAGGAAAAAAAGAGACATAACTGAGTCAGAAGTTAACGCGCCGACATCCACCTACCGACGTTAGCAAATCATGGTAAGAAAATAGACAGTCGTCGTTATATATAAATATATATATATATATATATATATAATACATCGTAGGGTAAGGGAAAAAAAACACATTTTGTTACTCGCCGGCGCCGGCGTTGGGATTCGTCCTCCTATGATTCTGAAGAGCGCCGGCGAAGCTCGACGAGATATTGGAGTAGAGGGACGACACTTTGGATATGTTGTCGTTGATTTCGCCAATCAAGGCGACGTTTTTTACCATTTTTTCGGCTTGCTTAGACCTGTGATTTTCGTTCACCTGACCGATCAGAACCCTATTTCGGTCCAAAACCGATTGGACACGCTGGAAGTTGTCGGCGAAGGCGTTCCACATCGCCGGTTCGGCGCCGTCGACGGCGGCGGTGGGGGGCTTCGAGCTTCGGCGGGGATGGTGGTGGTTGTCGGCGGCGTTTTTGTGCTCCATGGATGACATATGATATTTCGTTTGGTTTATTTGTTTGCGTTGCTTCGGTTTTATACTGGAGGTTACTCGTAGATGCCTCCACGTGAATTTGTGGAGCGTCGAGGTACGCGCCTTCTTATCTCATTTTATTTTGCGTTCAAAGTGAAAGGAAAGTAGAACCACGCGCTGTCGGCGTAGCAGGTCTGCAATGTTTGAAGCGAAATATCTAAAGAGATATTTAGTAAAAAGAAAAAGGCGCCAAACCTTTTGGGTGTCACGGGAGGAAGTTGTGATGGATAATTGAGATTATACTTTGTATTTTTATGCAGATTCGTGAGTCATATGATATGAAGTATATAGAAGATTATTTTTATGTAGGTAAACAATAAATTTGATTTGGGAGTATAACATAGGAGTAGAATAATAAGGGTGAAAAAGTAAGAGTTAATTATGATTCAAAAAGTAATGATGGCTGACATCCTTAATTAATTAGAATTCCATAAATTTATTGTATATGAATTAACATGTGTAGAGCAAAATAAATAATAATCATAACGTCCTAAAGAATAGGAAAGTAATGGTTCGATTCTTGGTTTAACCCCAAAGAATCAAATTCCATGCCGGAAAGTAATTCGATCTTATCACGTCAACACTTACTTAAAGTCCTCTCTCACACACACACATATAGCCAAGAATAAGATGTTGCAATAACTTCCAATTCAATAACTTCATTCGAACGAAAACTTTCCCGACAACGGAAAATGACTATAAAGAATAAATTAGCAACAAAATGTTACGGCTAGGATCACGAAATAAGAATCCAAATATCTGTATGACACGCTCAAATACTAGCAAGTGTACTATGTCGTGCAAGTATAAAATGGACGAAGTCCGAGTATCGATCCACGAAGACATCGATTAATTCTAAGATTATATTCCTAATTGTAATCTAGACTAAGGGAATTTGTATAGTTTTGATAATTGATAAAAGAGGTAAAAGACGCAAATAATAAAATAAACGCAAATAAAATAAATGAGGATAGAGCAATTAACGATGAACGTGATTAAAGACACATACTAGGCACGAACTATTCATACGTCTTCATGCAATCTCATCTATCTAATCGACATGAATTAAGTCAATGTGGAATTTCCTAATATATGTGCTACCTGTTATTCATGTAACTAGCAACCCTACTTGAATAGCGAACCAATCAACTATATTACTATATATTAGTTCCTACACATGCATTTGATCTTCGTGAAATTCCCCGAGTTTAGGCGCTAAGTGCCTAAGGTCTCGGAAACCACACATACGAAACCGAATTCCATCTCTGGTCGGTTTTACGTAGTGATGTTCGATATTATGATCTAACCTTGCTAATCACCTTTTCGATCTCACGTACTAGGTCAAAAATCGTGCGCGCGATGGCCGATCACACACACGTCAATAAACTCAAATAAAGAATACATAACTTAAATCATATAATTAATTAAGATAACAACATCATTAATACGTAGTCATAATCAGGCTTCACATTGTCGAAAACGAAATATTGAAAGATAAGAAATCCGCTCTTCTTCGGTGCTCGACTTTGTTGAGATTCTAAGTGGGTTTCATCCCACATCGGATAATTAAGCTCTTGAAGCTAGTATATATATAAGAGGTTTTCTCCTCCTATTACCAATTGGTTTTAGGAAAGGATCCCTCGATTTCTAATAGACTTGTCTCTGGCCATAGATTGTCTTCGCTCGACGTCCTCTAGTCTTTAGCCGTAGCCGTAGTTCGTCTCTTATTTTCAGCCGTCCAAAAAGCCCCCTTTATTTTGTTCGCAGCTGCCCTTTATATAGTAGGAGATATATTCCACCGACTTACTATCTTAAATGGGCCGATGATAGGAATTATGAGATAACACCGCGATCCTTTGTTCCTAAATTTTAAACTTTAAATCCCAATCTCTGCATTCAAACAGCCGCATCATGGTGAGCTGCTTGCTTCGCCTACTTCGTTCTCATGGCAGCCCTTGCAATCAAGCATTTGAATTGGCCGAGCTTCACGTCACTGCAAGTGATTATCTTAAAGCAAATTCGCCTTTGACATTTTCGGTTCCTTACACCCCCGATGTAGTATGCGATTTTGTTCTATTTCACTATGATATCTACTAAATGAGGAATATGATATAATCATAAAATATTCAAAGATATTCGAAAATAATAATCAAAGATGCAAGTTTGGGGGTGTAAAAAGCACGTAAATTCCTAACTTATCACGGTCGGTTTCTGCTTACGTTGTCTTAGAATTAAATTTTGTTTTAGTGGATACTCATGGGATTGATACATAATCATATTGCTATAAGGTAAGATTTGAATTATTACTACCTAAAAGCTTAAGTATGGATATTAATATCTAAAATTTTATATATTTTATTTAAACAATGGTAGAATGTAACACAAAGAAGCTTTCACATGAGGAAAAAAAAAGTAGTACGTAAAAAAGGAAAAGAAATAGAACTAGAGTTATCTGACTATATCTGTCCCATTAGTTTGTTACTAATACTATTGTCCTGAAATCCCGAGACATAGAGACATTGATGCTTCACCAATTCTAGCGTATTTATGTCTACACATATTTTGAAATTAATTAGATCAGTTATCTGTTAATTTCCTTCTTCACGCAAATGTCAGTCGTGTAGATAGATAGATAAATTGTGGTAGATGCGTCTAAATATAAATTTGGTAGGTTAATTTAGTATGGATAGGGTTTTCCCTTATATGTATTTAAGATGCGTCTGAAATAATGAGTTTGGCAGATTAATTACTATAGGTTGTCACTGAAACCTAACCTTTTGAAGTTTATATATCATATAATTTATAGGTGTTAGGGATGAAGAGCAACTTGTACATACATTTGGTTACAACCAACTTAAAGTCGAATAAAAAAACAAAATGTCATCCTCGCACAAAACGTTTCATTATTAGATTTAAGTATTTTGTCTACAATATATATATATATATATATATATTATATCTATACATTATATACTGTGAATCTACAGAAAAATATCCATTTGTATAAAAATTTGCAAGTCATTACCCATGTCAGAAAATCTTTTATATAAGTACCCGTTTGACTGTGTGTACCATTTTTCAGTCTTGACGTACCTTTTTATATGTATATTACGTGCCACATCACGCGTTTAGTACCTATATACGTTTCTATACAGTACCTTAACGTGTTATATGATGTATCATTTATCACTGTATTATGTACCACAATACATTTCTCTATTGTATCAAAATGTATTATATGATGTACATTGCGGCGGGACGGGTACCAACGTGCAAAAAAATATTCTAATAGGTACCGAGATATAAAAAATACTACAGGGTGCTGACTTGCAACTTTTTGTATAATTGGGTATTTTTCTGTAAATTCCATAATATATATTTGAAGGTGAAAGGTTATAAAAATGTAGTAGCATAAATAGCGAATCAACGTGTCACGATCTAAAAGGTCTATTTGTCATTTATCTATCTTCATTGTTTCCAAATTTTGTAACAACTAACTTCACGCAATAGATAAATTGATTATTGCCACCCATGTAATTTATGTTCAGCAATTTGGAGACAAAAAAATAGGGTGAATCCTAATTTCAGAAAATATATATTTGATTTCCGAATAGTATAGTCGCGCATTTGGCATTTATCAAATTCCATTGTTTGAAAACATCAAATACATTCCAAGAATTAGCCATCTCATCTCTATAAATACCCAAACCTTACTTCTACTCACTCACTCCATAATAGAAAGAGATCCCTAAAGTCTCTCCATAAAATCATAAAAGCAAAAAAATGGTGTCGGCGTCTTTAACAATAATCTCAAGAACGACTATAATCCCTTCACAAAAGTCAAACTTACCCAAACTAAAGCTCTCAGTTTCGGACATTCCGATGCTGACGTGTCACTACATTCAAAAGGGATGTCTCTTCGCCTTCGCAGACCCTAATTCCGTACAAATCATAATCAACCAACTCCTCTCAACTCTCAAGCAATCGCTTTCCCAAACCCTTTCCCTTTTCCCGCCGCTCGTCGGCCGACTGACCGCCGTCGACGGACATGTGTGCGTCACGTGCAACGATGAGGGAGCAGACTTCATACACTCGAATGGGTCCCACATACACGTCAGCGAGCTCCTCGCCGACGTCAGCGGCGACCTTGCCCATGCTCTTCTCAAGGGGTTCTTTGCCTTCGAATCTACGGCGAGCTTCGAGGCCCGCCGGCGCCCCGTCCTCGCCGTTCAGGCGACGGTGTTGGCCGATGGAATCTTCGTCGGCTGCTCCGTGAGCCACGCCGTCTGCGATGGGACGTCGTTTTGGCACTTCTTCAACACCTTCGCAGAGGTGTGTAGGGGTGCGAAGGTGTCGAGGACGGCGCCGGACTTCAGCCGTGACTCGATTCTGATGACTCACGCGCCGGTGAGCTTGCCGTGGAAGGGTACGACGGTGGGTTTCTCCGGCGGAGGACCGGTCAGGGAGAGGATGTTCAGGTTTAGCAGAGAGAGCTTACTGAAACTCAAGAACGCCGTCAATAGTAGTCTCAGCAAAACGACGCCGTGTCGACATAATACAGCTGAAGTTATTGGCAAATTAAACAACGACACGTGGAAAGCCAACGAGGATAAGTCAAACGGTCACTACAAAAGAGAATTAGAAGTATCGTCGTTTCAGTCCCTCTGCGCCCTTCTATGGCGGGCGGTGACGCGCGCCAGAAAACTCCCACCCAACAAAACGACGGCGTTTCGCCTCGCCGTGAACTGTCGCCACCGCCTCGACCCACCTCTGAAGCCCACCTACTTCGGAAACGCCATACAGAGCGTACCCACGTACGCCACGCCGGCGAGGTCCTGGGCGGCGACCCAAAGTGGTGGTGCGCCGCCGAGCTGCACAAGAACGTGGCGGCGCACGACGGCGCCGCCGTGAGGAGGTACGTGGAGGAGTGGAAGAAGGATCCGCGGTGCTACCCACTGGGAAACTCCGACGGGGCGGCGGTGGCGATGGGGAGTGGGGCGAGGTTTCCCATGTACGAGAATGACTTTGGGTGGGGGAGGCCGGCGGCGGTGAGGAGCGGGCCGGCGAACAAGTTCGACGGGAAGGTGGCGGCTTTTCCTTGCCGGGATGGGGACGGCGGCGTGGAGTTGGAGGTGGTTCTGTCGGCGGAGACGATGGAGGGGATTTTGGGCGACGGTGAGTTTATGCAGTACGTTGACCAAAAGTGTTATTAGCTGAAGTTGACTTTTGTGTATTTCCGTGTGTGTGTTGTACTTGTATGTACATATACTTCTACTAATAAATAGTTTTGAATTTCGATCAAACAATAAATATGATATATGTAACTTAAAATAAAACTTGATATGCTATACTTCGACATATATCTCCATGTTTTTGCCCATAGTGAAATATTTGATAATTATGCATATAATTGGCCTTGGCAATGGCAATGGCCAATGGGGCATTAGACTCCCCATTCTTTTGGGAAGATTATGTTAACTGTAGTATGTTTAGGTTTAGCACACCCAAGTGCATGCAAATATATGATTTTATTTTATATTTTTAACATTTTAAATTACTAATGAAGTTACTTAAAATAATATTTTAATTTAAAGATAAACTTGTAATTAGGTGTAAAATTATAATTAAGCAATTAAGAATAGAATTATGATAAAGCAATTAAGGTATAATTATGTAATCATTTATCAAATTGACAGAACAATTTCATAGTTTTAATCCACCATATGCTCTTAGTAAAAGATAAATGGGACTCCCAAAAATCAAAACTTTTGGCAACCAATTTTGTCTTTGTTAACCTACAACAATTATCAGAAAAAATCATGGAAAAATTACAATAACATTTACCCTTAGAAACATGACCGACGACCATATTAGATGTGATAACATCGCACTTCAATTCTAACCATATAAGCAAATGCATTACAATTTCCTTTCTTATCCCCTTTTACTCCTGCTTATATATGCCTACGCGTAAAAACCAACTCCCAAGAAATAAAGTACAAAAAAAAGGCAGCCATGCATTCTCAAAACTCCCAAAAAAGAAGTAAAAGAAATCACAGAATACTAGTGCTTCCACTCCATTCAAGGTGGAGGCCAGAGGTTTGTTTGAGGGCAAAAGGGGTCTTCTTAGACCAACTCCAACCGTACTGCAAAACTCAAATCCTAACCTATTTATGCTCCAATGGTCTGCAAAATGAAACCCAAAATGGATTTTGTGGATTTCATTTTTTATTTCAAACGCATTTTCGCGTTTTTACTGTTCATATACCAAAAAGTTTGGTAAATTAGATTTTGGCCCAAACTGTTATATTTTAAAGTCCTATTTGTAAAATTACATTTTCGGTAAAATGTTTTTAATTATTTTCAAAGTGTTATTATGGTTTGTTTTCATTTTTTTCAATATTATGGTTTGTTTTTATGATTATTATTATTATTGTTATTATTATTACTGTTTTTATTGTTTTTTTTTGGTAGAATGAAATTTTCATTTACCACCAAAACCTTGCATCCTTTCAACTCTAGTTAAACATAATTTGGTCATACAGAACAAACATGTATAAAAATTTCTGTTCTATGAGCATTCTTCACGTGACAAAAGTTGCTAATCCTCCACCTCATCTCTCTCTTTATCAACTGGAAAATCTGCTCTGTAGTCTTCATCTCCAAGGCATGTCTTCTTCTATTTCTTTCCTCCCACAGGTGATACAGCAGGGATGAGATAACAGCCACCTTAATACCACATTGTACATTTCGTTTACCTCCCCATGCTCCTCATCCATTCACACAGCTCTCCAAAAGTCTGCATGGGTTCCTCATATTTCAGCCATGTCCTAATTCGCTGAGCCACCCTTTTTACTGAATTCACAAATCAGGAACATATGTTCTACTGATTCCTCAGCTGCATCACACAGTTTACAACTTCTATCAGTTATTCCCATCCCCCATTGTAGCTGCCGATCTACAGTTAACAGTCGTTTTTGGAGGAGTAACCACAATATAAAAGAATGTTTAGGTATAGAATATCTATTCCAGACAACCTTATGGTAAGGAAACTGGGGGTTGTCTCCTTTGAGCCATTCATATTCCAACTTGACTGAATATTTCCCATCCGCAGCTGGTACCCTTTGCTTACCGCTATAGCCCGCTTTAAAGCTGTCTTTAAGCCTATGAATCTTCTTCCAGTGCCAGCAAGAATCATTGGCAGGTGTGAAATCCCAGAAATCAGTCCCGTTCAAGTAAATTGCGTTTATCCACTTTATCCATAATGAGTCACTATCCAGTGTTATGTCCCATAACTGTTTCCCTGCAAGTGCTTTGTTCCAAGTTTCACAATCTCGTATGTTCAGGCCACCATGCTTCTTAGAGCTGCAAACCTGTTTCCAGCTAATTAGTGATAGGATCTTGCCGTGCTCTGCTTTTACCCAGAGGAATTCCCTGCAAATCTGATCCACATCCTTTGATACAGATTTTGGCAACAAGAAAATTGATCCCCAGTAGCCATGCGTTGCCAAAAGTACTGAATTGATTAAGCATAACCTCCCAGCATAGGACAGGTTTCTGGTAGCCCAACAATGCAGCCTAGCAGTGATTTTTTCTACCAAGATTTGACAGGATTGTCTACTCCATTTAGTTGGTGAAACAAGTATGCCCAAATACCTCATAGGTAGACTCCCCACTGGAAACCAGTAATATGTTTGATCTCCTCCATTTCTGTAGCTGGAGTACCAGCTAGATATAGACTGGATTTCTGCTCATTTGCCTCAAGTCCTGAAGTTAACTTGAACTGATCCATAGCTTCTTTCACTACTTTCACTGCTCCTCTTCTTCCTTTGCAGAAAATCATTAGATCATCTGCAAAACAGAGGTTAACCAGCTTTATCTGTTTGCACATGGGATGATGTTTGAACCTCGGATCTCTGGCAAAAAGCTGCAATTGCCTGGTTAGGTACTCCATGGCAATGACAAACATTAGAGGGGATATGGGATCCCCCTGTCTCAATCCTCTACCACCCTTAAAACTACCAGTTTGTGATCCATTGAGGGAGATGGTATATGAAGCAGTAGGTATACATTTCATAGTCCACTTGATAAATTTCATAGGAAACTTTAGTAGGCACAGCCATTCCTTGAGAAAGTTCCAATCCAGTGTGTCATAAGCTTTCCTTATGTCCATTTTCATTAGGGCCCTAGCTGATGCGTTTTTCCTATTATACAGTCGGATTAAGTCCTGACAAAGCAGAGTGTTATGCACTATTGATCTTTCTTCAACAAAGGCACTTTGGTTGGGATGAATCAGTTATGGCAGAAGCGGTTTTAGCCTTGAACACAACAACTTGGATATGCATTTGTATACCGTGTTGCAGCAAGAGATTGGTCTAAATTCCTGGGCTGTGGTTGGGGTTGCAGTCTTGGGAATAAGACACAAAACAATTCCATTTAGCCGGGGCATCATTTTCCCTGATTCAAAGAATTCCAGAATGGAATCTGTGACTTGGGCTCCCACAACCTTCCAAGCATGCTTGAAGAATCCACTTCCATAACCATCAGGTCCCGGGGCAGCATCCTCATGTATAGATTTCATAGCCTCAAAAGATTTCCTTCCTATCAAATGGTTGGGTGAGTCTGAGTTGGTCTATCAGCGTGAGTGTATAACCTTCCTCAGCCACTTTCATGGTCAGGTCTTAGCTTAATTGTTTTTTCTTTAGCCAGCATGCTCTGAAAGTAGTCCAGAAAATGCTTTTGAATGTCCCCACTATCAGTTAAGGAGGTCCCATCCTGTTTGGAAATAGACAGGACTTTATTTGTGTAGTTCCTCTTTCTGATAGTAGCATGAAAATAGGTTGTGTTTTGATCACCTTTGTCCAGCCACCTCGCTTTTGCTTTTTGTCTTAAGAACCTATCATTTGCCCTGCTTAGAAAGCTGTATTCCAGTCTAGTTGCCTCCTACTTTGTCTGCAATTCCTCATTCATAGGGTCATTGTGCAAGGCCAATTGACACTCGTCTAGGAGCCTCTTGGTGGCTTCAGTCTTCTTAACAATGTCAACAAATAAGGTTCTGTTTAATTCCTTGAGGGGTCCTCTAAGGTGAAACAGATTATGGTATAAGCCCCTTATAGCTGTGCCTTGAGAAGAAGTCCAGCAAGCTTCCACTGTGCTCAAGAAACATGGGGCAAGGCTCCACATGTTGAAGTATTTGAATGGTTTTCTGTGGCTTTGATTATTCACACTAGCTCGGATCAAAATTGGGGTGTGATCAGATGCACCTTCATTCAAGAACACTGTAGTGTGATCAAAATAGCACTTTATCCAAGACTCATTTGCGAAAGCCCAATCAAGTTTGCACCAAATTCTGCTCTCGGGTCTTTGCTTGTTAGTCCAGGTGAATTGACATCGAGTTCTCCTTATTTCCTCCAGCTGACATTGAGACGGGCATTGATTGAAACCACTGAAATCTTGCCTAAGGACAGCGGATCCTCCAATTTGATCCTCAAAGCCTCGAATGTTGTTAAAATCCCCCATACCATCCAAGGTTCCTTTACTGTTGCCCCGATTTGCACCATAGCTTCCCATAAGAATTCTCTAGCAGTCTGATCATTATGACCATATACTAATGCCAGATATGTGATAATCTGCCCATTTTTAACAACTCTAAAATGCATGAGTTGATCTGTTTGGTGTACCAATTCCAGTTTATGCTCTCCTCTCCATGTAACTATTATTCTCCCATTGGGATAAGATCTCAAATTGTGACAGTATTCCCATCCATAGAAGGTCTTATTCATAACAGTCACCATTTGTCCCTCCTTCAGTTTTGTTTCCAAAATACACATTATATTTACAGCGTATTTCTTGCAGAAAAGAGCAAGCTCCCTCTGCTTTGCAGGGCCATTGAGGCCCCTAATATTCCAAACAGCACACCTATCCATGTCCAGGGTCAGAGACCCTCTGCTTGGAAGGGTTAATCGTATGCTGCTGTGTCATCTCACTGCTTTCTTGTTGTATCAGATTAGCCCAGGATTTTTTCCTATTGCTACTCTCCACAGAATGTTTAGGTTCCTTGTCCTGTCTGCTATTAGCAGGCTCTGTTTTCATAGGTGAATTTTCATGCATAAGCCCTGCTGGTGGCACGGGAGTTGTTGTGCTATGGTGAACAGGCTGCCAAATTGGTTTGGTTCCCTGCTTACAGACCTCTCCTTCATGGCCAAACTTCTTGCACTTACTACATAAGACTGGCTTCCACTCGTATGTTATCTTCTGTTCCACAAGTTGTCCAAGTTCATTTAGGAACTGAATACAATCTTTCAATGGTCTATTAAGGTTCACGTCCACCATCACCCTAGCATAGTGTATTCGTTCTTTTTTCCTTGTAAAGTCATCTGTCATGATTGGTTTCCCAATCAGACTTGCTAATTTACTAAGAGTTTTACTTCCCCAATACTTCAACTCCAGCTGCGGCAATTGAATCCAAATGGGTACAGTATCCACTCCAATTTTACTCAGTTGAGTACTCTCAGTCCATGGTGTAAGGATCATTGGTTTTCTGTCAAAGTGAATGACTTCAGTTTGGATGATTTTATCCCTAGTCTCTACACTATCAAACCGACAGAGGAATAAACCCTGCCTGACTTGCCACACATTCAGCAAGCCTAGTTTGTCCCATTTCCTCTTTAGGAATCCTGTCATGACATTGTAAGGGGGATTAGCTCCTAGAACATAGCACAGAAGCGCCGATTTCCAGTGTTCTACCTCCTCTTTAATTTCCTCCGCATCAATCACACCAATTTCAATTCCTCCTTCAGTAATAGGTTCCACAAATTCAAGTCGATTGTCCTGGTTCTTCAACAAGTCAACGTTGAATTTTAGCCACGGGCTATTTTCCTTCTCTGTGTTGTCAGTCATAATCCCTCTTTTAGAACCGATGCTCTACCAGTCGCTTCATCCAGCGTTGGCCAGCTCTGCTCTGTAGCCTCCGAGGCACCGTGTGGTGTTCGATTGCTCAATGAAACATTGCTTCCTTACATTTTGTGCGAATTACCCGATTTGCTCATTTCCTGATTCAATGGAACAATGTTTTCCACTTCTATGCTCGAACTATCGATTTCTCATCTTGCCTGAACACTTCTATTCTGCAATTGATCGTTCGATTCCGTTGTGTTAGGGGGTGTCGTCGTCTCCACAACCGGTGACATCCTCTGTTTAACGATTTTCCTCTTTTTCGCCATGGCAGATAGCGAGGAGAAACGCTACTACTTTTTTTTTCTCTGCCCAACTTTGATTGAAAGAGTTGGAATACTGTTTTTATTGTTATTATTATTATTATTATGGTTGTTTTTATTAAGGTTATTGTTACTATTATTATCATTATTATACTGTTATTATTCATCATCATCATTAAATTTATTTAATTTTAATTATGAGTTGTACAATAACACAATTATAAAATTTTAAATATGCATTTTTGCCAATCGAATTAAAATAATAGTGTGCCCTAATATGTAATGTGACCAAATATGTGATTAATATAGAAAAGTAGTAAAAGATGACGTGAAAGAGAATATTCAAAGAATATTCCTTTGAGTTTGAGAACGAGTTTAATGGTTGGAGGAGATTACTGTTTGATGTGAAATTTACTGCAAAATGAGTTTATAAATGGATATTTCGGTTGGAGATGACCTTAGACCATACCCAATCATTTCGTCATATTTAGAGTTGCTACAGTACAATTCTTCTAAATTTACAGATTAAACGGTATCCTCAAACTCCAACCATCCCCTTCAAAATGTACGCTATACAAAATATTCATAAATATATTCATTTATATTATTATAAACTTTTCGTTATAATTAAGTTTTATATATTTTACTAAAAAATTATTTATTATAAAATTTTCATTATAATTAAGATTTTACAATATTTTACTAAAACAATTGCTTATAAATTTCTACTACAAAACCTAAATAAATTTTAAAAAAATTAAATAAAAAAGAAAACAGAAAAAAACAGTAGAAAAGAAATAAAAACATAAAGCTTTAAATTAGGAAAATAAAAAAGAAATAAATAACATAAAAAGGAAAACAAAAAAGTAATAAAAAACATAAAGCTTTCTCTCTCCCTCCATATATCGTCCCCACCTCTCAAATCTCAAGTCTCAAACAACAAAATATTCATAATACAGAATAAAAACAGACGAAAAAATATAAAAAAAGATAGCAGGGCAACTGTAGCTCCCGCTGGGTTTAGCAGATTTTTTAATTATTTAGAGCTTTTTTGTTTCATTATAAATAAAACAGGGTTACTTTAGCAAATACTAATAAAAAAAGCGCAAAAACGCGTCTATTGGACACGGGGTCGCATCCAATGGATGTGATACCCTACCCATTAAAAAAACTTTTTTTTTTAACTTTGGACTTAATGAGCCAATGGATGTGATGTCCAACCCATTCAATGTGTGTTTAAGTATATTTAAATAAACTTAATTCAATTATCCGTTAATAAAATAATGTGTTTTAAAATTTGTTCAAGTTATACATCAATTAAAGACAGCTCATTAAGTCCAAGTAAAAAAAGACCATTTTGAATGGGTTGGCATCACATCCATTGGCCCATTAAGTCCAAAGAAAAAAAAAGTTTTTTTAAAGGGGCATTTTCATTTCAGGCGCTCCAATAGCTATCATTTAGGGTTCAGACCCTCTTGGCAAAAAATTTAGGTTAATGACCCATTTTTGTGCAGTACCACTTCATTGCTCTTACATACCAGTATGTTGAAATTCTGTACCACAAAAAAAATATAATCTGGTACCAGTTTATGATCATCTGATACCAGTTTATTTTCTGCAGTACCACTTTATTGCTTTGACATACCAGTATGTTCAAAGTTTGTAACACAAAACGATCATTCTATACCGGTTCATATATATTTCGTACCACTTTTTACACCACACAAAATGGGTCCTTTAACCTAAAAAATTCTCAAACAGGGCCTGAATTCGAAATCAAAACCCTTAATGGGGCCTGATTTCGAATTGACCCTTTTTTAAATGGGCTGGTCATCGGCCATTGCATCCATTGGATGCGAGGATGCAACTCTGTTTCCAATAGACATGTTTTGCACTATTTTATAAATATTTGCTAAAATAACCCTATTTGATTAATAATGAAATAAAAAAGCTCAAAATAATTAAAACATAGCAATTGGTCCGTTATATACAATGTGTTGGAAGAAATATGTGTGAGTAAATTTGCATGTATTTGCCTTAACCTAAAAAGCTATAACGTAAGCAGTGACTTACGGAAAACATTTGTCATGTCACACATATGGGAAAAGAGGAATACTAAAAACTCAGACAACATTGTTTTAGGTCAATTTGACACACGACAAAAAATTATGACATGCGTCGCAAAAAATTAAGTAGAGTTGGGTACGCAAATGGCTAGGCTAGTGTCAATTGATTGCATTGTCAAATCCACCGAATTATGAAGATGATATGTTTATTTGGTTGTTTTCTGTTGTTTGTTTGCGAGGAGAATTATGTAGGCTATTATTCTTCTAACGCCAGCCGTTGCACATATAATATAAATATTTTTACTCCTATTATTGATTACATTTTATCTGAACACAAGAAAACATAATATCATACAAATGTTTATTTAGACAGGAGAACAACAAATACACATCAGACACGAATAGTTATGTGTCTAGTGACTCAACAAATAGGGAATTTTAATTTTAGATACTATATTTTTCCCTGTCTAATATGTTTTTTTCTAGTAGTGAAAATTCCACGTACAAATGTGCAACATCCTCTCTATATGAGATAACATTATTTTCAGTATCGTACAAGGAAAACCATCAATAAAACAATATCTCAAATCCATGTATCTTCTACAATAATCTATAATCTTGGACTTATGGTTAAGTGCTGCCCCCACACAACCTTATCATCTGACAGCAAGAAAGGATATCTTAGAATAAGTTGATAAAATCCAAGTTTGATTTAAAAAAGGAAAAGGGAAGGCAGTTCAGTTTAGACTTATCTCACCCTTTTCTCTCCTTTTAGTTGCAAGATAAATACATGACCATCATCAATGATTTGATTGAGAAGCAGAAAAAACACACAATCCAATCAAATGGATGATAATCACAGAAGAAGAAAAAAGCTCAGAATCCTAATGTTTCCATTACCATTTCAAGGCCACATAAACCCAATGATTCAGCTCGCCAAAATCCTCCACTCAAAGGGCTTCGAAATCACAATTGTACACACTAAATACAACTCACCCAACCCATCGAATCATCCTCAGTTCGAATTCCGGCATTCTCAGACAACTTGTCCGAGGAGGAAGCTTCTTCTCTGCCGCCGATTAGAGTCCTCCTGCGCCTCATCAGCACCTGCGCCGAGGCGCTCGAGGATTGCTTGGCTCGGCTGATGTCCGAAGATGCAGAGAAGAAGGAAATTTCTTGCTTGGTGACTGATGTTGTGTGGTATTTCGCGCAAGGAGTGGCTGAAAAGTTGAAGATTCCGGGGATTGCGCTTCAGACGAGCAGCGTTTGCTGTTTTCTAGGGTTTTCGGCTCTCCCCCTCCTTAAAGAGAGAGGATACCTCGTTGATATGGGTAATGATTAGGGGTGAGCAAAACCGGATATCCGGTTTTTCGGATATCCGAAATTCGGATATCCGAATTTTCGGATATCGAAAAATGGTATCCGTATCCGCTCCGGTTTTAATCGGATATCCGGAAATCGGATATCCGGTTTATTCGGATATTTACACCGGATATCCGCATCCGGTTTTTAAATTTATTTTTCTTATATTTTTTATTATTTTCTTTTGAAAATCATATTTTTTATTTCTTATCACATAAAAAAAATATTTTTTTAATATAAGAATTTCTAGACGTATTAATTGAGACAATATGTGAATTTATGATTCAAAATTACATAATAAATAATAAACACAATACCACAAATTCACATTAATTTTTTAACTCGCGTCTCGATTTTTATGTTTTTTTTATCTCAATTCTCTAACAAAGTTTTTTGCAATAATAAAAATAATATAAAATATTCTACTTGATGATTTTTTTTCTTTTTGGACCTTCATTTTTCTTTTTGGACTATTTTTTATTTATTTTTATTTTTTTAAAATATAAAACCGGATACCGGATATCCGGATTTTAGACAAACCACTATCCGTATCCGATCCGGTTTAGTTTAAAATAAATCGGATCGGATATCAGATCCGATTTTTAAAACCGGATATCCGTTTTTTCGGGTTTTGAAAACCGGATACCGGATCGGAATCCGGTTTCCGGATATTTTTGCTCACCCCTAGTAATGATGATTTGTACATATAAGGTTGCTCCAATCCTACTTTATGTTGGTTAATTAGTAGTATGATTTATATGAGGTTGCTCCAAACTAATTAATGTTAGTTAACAAATAACATAACCTCTTAGCTATTGTTAAAACAGATAACCCTCACATAGGGGTGGTTCGGTATGATATACGTACCAAAACTGTGATACCGTACCGAAATATCAGTATCGAAAAAATCATACTAATACCATATCAAAATTTCGGTGTACCTTAAATTTCGATACGGTATCATACCGAAATTTCGGTATGGTATCGGTATCATACCTTCTATACCATTCACGGAGGGTTTTAGCCCATGCGTGTCTCGTAACTCGTTAATTCGTTGTTTTCGAAGTTTTAGTCAATTCAAACTCCTTATGCCCCAATAAGATGGATTATTAATACCAAATTTTTCAAACAAAAAGATTTTTAATTTATAAAGTAACATTAAATAATTTACATATTTTAGTCAGTCTCCTTAGTAAGACAAAGAACTTCACATAAACACAAAATACAATATATGTGGGTGTGTGTATATATATAATATTTATCCA
Organism: Craterostigma plantagineum; assembly: GCA_027422505.1. Taxonomy (NCBI): domain Eukaryota; kingdom Viridiplantae; phylum Streptophyta; class Magnoliopsida; order Lamiales; family Linderniaceae; genus Craterostigma; species Craterostigma plantagineum. The sequence continues at coordinate 22,519,776 of JAPQWV010000003.1, read as the reverse complement.
TTTTATATTGTTTGAAATAATATAATATACGTAGGTGTGTGTATATATATAATATTAAAATTTTAATATTTCGGTATTTCGGTATAATCGGTATATCTAATTTTTAAAATTTGCATACCATTACCATACCTAAAATTTTCGGTACGGTATCATACCTTACCAAAACTTCGGTATACCAAAGTTTTCGATATTTTTGGTACGTTTCGATAAGATAAGGACGATATATCGGGATTCCGGTATATTTCCCCAGCCCTACCCTACATGTGTCCACATTGGATAGTTGATGAGTGTTGAAGTATATATAAGTAGACGGATCACTCCACCTATTACCAATTGATTTTAGGGATGAAACCCATCAACTTATTTGGGCTTAATTATTTCTAATGGTCGATGTTAGGCCCAACTTATGAACTTCACAGCTGTATAACTCTCACAGAATTCGCTTTTGTCCATCCTACTAAATTCAATCGATGCTAGCTCGTCAATGTACAGAATTGTGAATCTCAATCTTTTTTTGAATAGTCTGATGTTGGATACATGTGAGCTTAGAAGTGGGCCTAGGAGTTCCTACTTTTTCAATTTATCATGAAGGGTCCACTTTTTATTTTCCGACGATGTCCGTTCGTCCCATAAGGATTTAATTGACGTCGACACAATCATATTTTTTGCGGGAGGTTATAAAATAGATGGCGTAATATAACTGGACCATGGACATGAACAATTACGAGGCTGGAAACGAATTTCTGGAAAGTTATATGATTAAAATTAAATTTACTCTTACTTAACATATACTTGTAATTTTACACATTCGATTAGGGTTGGCAATGGGGCGGGGAATACCCGATATTTTATCCCCGCGGGGCGGAGACGGGGAATGATTTCTCCCCGTGGAATCCCCACGGGGATCCCCGCCCCGTCCTCGAACCCTCTTTTATATATTATATATATATATATTACATTATAGTTTAAATAATAGTAAAATAATATCAAAATATAGATTAAAAAATATTAAATTAATACAAATAATATATAAAATTATAGTTTATATAATATTTATTACACAAATATATTCAAATTTATATATTATATCAAAAATATTATTTTTTTAAAGAAAATTAAGGGGCGGAGAATCCCCGTGGGGAATCCCCGATCCGCGTGGATCCCCGCGGGGACGGGGACGATTTCGTCCCCGAATGCATCGCGGGGAAGGGGATGGAGATTAGATCCCCGCCCCCGCCCCCGCCCTGCCCCATTGCCATCCCTACATTCGATGCATGTGCTACTACCAGAAAAAATCGAATGTGCCACTGTCTAAAAAATATTAAATAAATCTTTGAATATATGATTTAAATAAAGATGGTGTATGTTCAATATAATAGTATTTATATTATTAAACAATTTTTAATTTTATTCATTAATGAAAAATGGTAATTAACATTAAATTGACAGTTACTATGCGGCGCTCTCCCTAATATATGTGTACCTTACTATTACATCTTGTCTAATATCTTTCGATCAGATTCCAATCCCGATAGGCCTATCCCGGAGCTCCCGCCCCTTCGAGTCAAAGACATCCCATTTATCAGAATGCTCGAACCCAAGGAAGCCGACAACCTAATATCCAACATGATCGACGCCGCCCGAAAATCCTCAGGCACGATCTACAACTCCTTCGAAGCCATAGAAGGGCCCGAGCTAAAAAAACTCCGAGACGAAATGGGATTCACAAACCCTAGCTTTCCAATCGGCCCATTCCACAGACAGTTCCCAGCATCGACGACCAGTCTCCTAACCCAAGACCGAACCTGCCTCTCGTGGCTCGACCGACAAGCCCCACGGTCGATCCTATACGTGAGCTTCGGCAGCGTAGTGCAGGTCGACGAGCGGACCGTCCAGGAAATGGCCCACGGGTTAGCCAGAAGTGGTGTACCCTTCATCTGGGCAGTTCGACTCGGGTTCGTTCTCGGGTCGCCCGCAGGCGAACCGATAGACCCGGTCTTGCCCCGCGGGTTCTTGGAGGACGTGGTAAGAGAAAGGGGTTGCATGGTGGAGTGGGCCCCACAGCAGGAAATCTTATCGCACAGTGCGGTCGGAGGGTTTTGGACGCACTGCGGTTGGAACTCGACGCTCGAGGGGATTTGCGAAGGGGTCCCTATGATTTGTTCTTATTTCTCTTCGGACCAGAAGGTGAATTCGAGGTATGTGAACCACGTTTGGAGGGTCGGGATTAAGCTCGAGAGAGGGATAGAAAGGGAGGAAATCGAAGATTCTATTACAAAATTGATGAAGGGAAGAGAAGGAGAAGAGATGAGAGGGCGGGCGGCGGCTCTCAAGGAGAAGTCAGAGTTCTGTCTAAAGCCCGCAGGTTCTTCTTACGTCGCCCTCAACGCTTTGACCCATTACATCGAATCTTTTCGAAAATCGTGATTTTTTTAGTACGTAATAGTCGAATAAAACCGGACCAGCTTCGCCGAGTTCTTGATTTTCCTTATTTGCTTTTTCTCAAATTTTTTTTGTGCTTCTTCAACTATTGTATGAGCGGTTTTATTAGAAATCGACGAGTTCTTTCTAACATCAAGTGGACTGAAGAGCTTGCATTATTCAGTGGGTGAAAAGTCCAATTTTTAGAATCTTAACAAGTTAAAACATAAATTCTTTTTGGACAAATAAAAAGTATTACACATAGACTGGACTTTGTATTATTTTTCAAGAACTTGGTCGTTGTAATGAAAGTCGAGGGTTTAGATGGCAACGAAAGAGATTGAGTTCAAGACAACGCGTCAAAATCATACAGACTTCACATTAGAAGAATTCAAGAAAAGGAAAATTAAATGAATGGATAAGGTAGTCAACCTATTGATTTTCCTATTATTTTATCTTGTCCAAACGCATTATATATAGACTCGTTCTCCATCAAAGCGTTCGTATCTCTCATATTTCATTTTAACGAGCTTCTTAACGGACACTCCTTGCTATCAAATATATCATTTCACCAGAGATATATAAATATAAAATTAATAATAAGATATCTCGATTTATATTCATCTTTTATATTTATTAATTTAATTGAGGAAGATTCGAAATGGCAATTGGATTAATGGAGGTGATATTGGTGGGTGCGAAAGGCCTAAAGGGATTCGACTTGCTAGGTACACATCATTGCTAGTTACGCTTATATGGGTCACTTTTATTTAGACTTGCATTTAAATGTAATTCGAGTATATCTACCATAGATTCAAGTATAGACAATATCCTCTCAAATTCTTATATTTATTTGAATATTGCTTACATATATATTTCTATCAGGTATTGTAGATCCATATGTTGTAATTAATTACCAAAATCAAGAGCACACAAGTAAAACCTCAAAGGGTAAGTAAGCCCTGTAGTTTACATATATCTTTCTCTCTCTAATACATCATGATTTTTTTTTGAAATAAAATATATATATATATTTAAATAATTGAATTAAAGGTACTAGTCCGATTTGGAACGAGAAGTTCACATTCACAATTGAGCATCCATCGGGAATAGACGACGACGATGATCATCGATATTACAAATTATTTCTTACAATTATGGATCGCGACACCTTCACTAGCGACGACTTCCTTGGCCAGACTGAGTAAGTAATTCTCACATTATTCAACATATCAATAAATTTATTATTCGTATTATTTTGTTTTTACACCGATCTAAAATATATTGTCAAAATCCATGCAGAATTTATTTGAAGGGATTATTTGAGGAAGGAATGGAGAATGATAGAGTTGAGTTAGGCATTCAAAAGTATAGAGTTGTCTCAAGTGACAAAAAGTACCAAGGTGAAATTCAACTTGGAATCACCTTTATTAGAAAGGTAACTTAAACTAATAATATAGATCTAGATTGAACAAAATATAGACCTAATGCATCTTCAGCAATTGAATTTCACAATTCTCTAACTTGAACCATATTTTATTAATGCAGGAAAATTATGGTCAGTGTGGAAAATATTATGGAGAAAGGAAGCCGGAGATCTGCTACTAGATTGTACAAAGCTGCAATTATATAACTATCTGTGTTATTACATACTGTACTACTTTATTCATTTTTTCTCCTATTCATCAATGATCATCTTATAATAAAATTAATTTGTCTATGTAAATGTAACAATGAAACGACGACGTTTGCTTCCTCCGACAACTATCCCGTAATCGGCGCACCTCGATTTATGTCGTCACCACTACATCGTACTTGGACAAGTGATACCTCGAAGTTAGATATATATATGATAACACATAGAAAACGGATATTTAATTAAATTGCCAAGGACACATACTAAAACATGTAACTTATTTACTTCATTTATTTACTTTGCCTTGCTAGGGCTGGTAAATGATTTGTTTTTTTAGACTTAAAGATCGAGTTTGTCAAGCTTTTTAGCTCCGAGTTCAATTAGAGTTAATGGATTTGAGATTTATGTAAAGTAAATTTAAAAAACCAATCAAAAACTCACGACCGAGTTTTATATTTTCTTAAAGTTATATTTTCAATTTTTTTTTTACGAACTAACGGATTCAATGTATTTTAATTGAATGTTGTACTAGGTTGCCATGTGAAGATGAATACTACGTTGTCACATTAAAGCCAAGTATGCACCGACCACCTATAAATAAATAAATGTATCTTCCTCGAGTTGTGTCAGTACGAGAAACATAGGTTGGCTTTTTAAATTATTTCGATAGATTCTTGATGAAAAGGAAATATATAAAACATGTGTTTTGAATATTATGTAAAATAAAAAAGAAAATCATTCGTCCATTAAAACTATATATTTTGAAATTTATGACGATATATATTTCCATAATAGAGTGTGGACTTACATAATAGAAAAGAGGTATAGTTTCCTACATGTAATTATTAGAGATACAAACACAAGCAAAGCTAAAAAGAAGAGGTTCTAAAATTGGAACCATCAATCGACGTATATGAAGCCCTAAAGGCAATTGTAGTTTCAGCCTCTTACAAATTCATCCATCAAATAGCGATTATTTTCTTTTGTCGCCCAAATTCTCTGAAAAAAAAAAGTCTGGTCAGGACGCAATAAATCACTCCCATATTTAATTTCCGCATTATTACAACCTAAACTTTCCATATTTATTCATGATATGTAGAAAATTTTCCGTAATATCTGCCTACTCAACTAACGTTTCTAGAAAAAATATTGGTACTGAGCTGAGTCCTGAGATTGCAATGCTTCAGAGTAATCTCTCTCTATCTCTCTCACTAAATATTATATATATATATTATATATGTATCATTATATTGCACAAATATACTTTTCTATCTAATATTTGCGTATGATTTTGCTGATTTTTCGCTTCCTTAAATCTCGCGTTTAATAATTCTCATCTCTTATATTGCATCCTCTATAAATAAGACAGCCCTGTGTTTTGTGTCTTTCACTCCTCGGACTTTGTCCTTTTTCTTATATGATTTTTCTAAAACCTTTACTTAGCTCGAACAATTCAATGATTATTTTCCATCTTTTCGATAATTTCTTTCTCTATCGTCTTTAAACAGATGAATCATCTTGATATAGGGTTTCATTCGAAGGAGATCTGAAGAGATCCTCAGTCAGTTTTTGCTGCTGGAGCATCATCAAGATTCACATAATTTTTTCTAGGGTTTTCTTGAGGGGAAATACTGTTTTGTTCCTTGTTAAATATATTTTTAACTAAATATATATAGATATGTTATGATAGCTTGAGAAATCTTAGATCTGAGAATCTTGATGATGCTGCAGCTGTAATAACATGACTAACTCTTCACAGCTTTTCCCATTTTGATGGTTCGACTGATAGACATCTCTGTATATGAGGTACGATATTCCCTGGTAAGTATTCACGTCTTTTTTTCTTCGTTTTTGTTAACAAAAAAGAACAATACTCCATCATCATCGTACTGCACTATGATTTCTGAGCTCAAGAATACATATTTGTGTGTGTCTTCATTTTCCCTTTTTTGCAGTTCTTGAAGGCTTAAAAGCATATAAAACGAGATTACTTGATGTTCCCTTTTTTGCAGTGCCTTCTTCTTACTGGCGAAGTATAATTAATAAATCGAGGTTATACGTATGTATATGTCTAGGGTTTGTTTTGTTTATGTACAGATTTCATATGTTGTTTGAAGTTTTGATCTTCGTTTGGGCCAACCACACTCACTTTGCCTTGCCCTAGACATATTATTTCTTACAAAATTTCTTGTAGTTGCATAAGATTGCAAGAATTAAAACATATAGGACATAACTAAATATTATTGTGAGCTCTTCTATTCGCCAGATCCATTCATTTCTGAATTTTTGTATTTTTCTTTTTGTGTTTGTGTGTTTGTTGAGAGAATACTCCTAGATCTGACATTTCTTACCAGGTTTATATTTTCATATATTGTCTTGACAGAAGATTATAATATGATTATTTCAAGACATGCGACACATGTCCAGGAAAATTGGCTACGACTGAAATTTGGATCGAATCATACCCACAAAAAAACCACTTGCTTGCCTCATCTTCATTCTTCATAACTTGATGGTAGTTGTTGATGATGCCATTTTATATTTTTTATGAATCTTTTTTTCAATATAAAGCTAAGCATTAATGTTGTCTGAGGCTTACTTTTGTAATAAATACTACATAGTTATGCCCTAACCCTTCTAATAATTCGTAGCCCTATACACTCAATTTAGCGACTACAACTTTCAGTCGCTAAACAAGCAAATTTAGTCGCTAATCAACTTTACCGACTACATTAGCGACTACGGTCCGTAGTCGCTATAAGCCTTGTCGCTAAATCACTGCGGTCGGCAGTTAGTCGCTATTAGCGACTACACAGCGACCACGTTTGTAGTCGCTATTGGCATCTTTGCAATATTCAGTTTAGCCTCAAATCTGATCACTCATTATTGATTGTTTTGGGTCAATTAAATACAAATATATCTAGAGAAATGGAATATAAACTCGAAAAAAATCCAAAATAGTGGTAATGCATTACAAATTACAATATCCTCCAACATGAAATAGAAAGTCATACATTGTGTAATATGAAATAAAATTCAAGACGAGTCACATCCAACTACGCTAACCCGTGCCCCAAAATACCTCCGTCCGGAAAGTCATCGTGGTGGCGAACGTTACCATTTAGTGACGCCGCTGCAGCACATATGTGCGTCTCCTCCACAATATCTGAATCGACCGAATCTGATAGGGAAGGATTATCTGCCTACTTAGCATAAAAAACTGCCTGTTGAAGAATAATAACATAAGTTAGAAACAAACTACAAACGTGGACAAAAATTCACCAGACTCCCCATAACATGAATAACCCAACACAAAAAAATCAATTCCAACCAAGAACAAATTATCCAGAAATAAGTGTCACAAAACATTAACCAAGAAAGAGATGAGAGCGATTAAGGCAAGTACACAGGCCGGTACTTGGAATTGGGATGAACCAAGTGGTTGCGTTTTAGCACGAGCTTTCTTCCACTGATACTGCTGGAATAGCATTTCCTGGTCGTGCCAACTGCACGTGGGAGAAAAAAAAAATGAGCCGATGAAAGTCAAGAAAATCAATCGAACCAGAAATGAGTCAATTCATTCGATGTGTTCTTAAGAATTAAAGATAAAAAAAAGGTCACATTCTTCAGGCCTTCGATCAAAACAATAGAATCCCTTCCCTAATTTAATTAATCTCTCCACTGCCCGGCCAAACTACACTTACATCACATTTTATCCACAAAGCTCATACTTTTTCGCGAAGCAAAAACCAAAATTTAGCAAAGAAGCTACCAATAAGCATATCTACGACAAATTGTAGAATTGCGTCGGCTTACTTGAATTGATTGGTGAGATGCCACATGTAAGGGTTGTTCACGATCGACGGTGGGAAATTTTCGGATTTGGGAGGGAACTGTGGTTTGGGAATTCACGATCGGGCAATTTAGGGTATTAAATTTAGCGACTACAATTACGTGGTCGCTAATCTTAATAAACGTAGTCCCTAAGTAGAAATCAGCGACTGATAAAAATTAGTCGTCGAATGTAGTCGCTAACTCCGCGCTTGTAGTTGCTATTAGCGACTAACTGTTTGTAGTCGCTATATAAGGTAGTCGCTAATTTGTAAAAACACCCGACGACAATATAGTTAGTCGCTAATTACAATGAGAGATTAATGAGTGGCCCAATTGAAGTCTAGAGATTTCGACCCATAAACATGACTTGATGATATAAATATATTTGTTGATAAAATAATATAGATAATTATCGAGTGAAATCAAGGTTCTCAAACCGGGTTTTCGAACCGGATCGAAAATTTTGTGGTTTAAGATTTAGTGGTTTAACCGGTATAAAATCGGAATCAAACCGTAGTAAAACCGGTATCTTAAATATAATAAATATATATTTTATATATGAATCAATCAAAATATTGAAAATACATATTTTTATGAACTTTTTTCAAACTATAATTATGTAAATTAAGAGGTAAAATTAAATAAAAGTAAATTACGTGGTTTGTTATAAATTAATCGTATGTCAAGTATTAAATCTATGAGTTGGGGTCAAAATTTGAATAAAAATAAAATAGTATGCTAATAAGTTAATTATGAAATACCAAGTATTAAATCTATGAATTGTGTCAAAATTTGAATAAAAATAAATAGTATGCTAATAAGTTAATTATAAAATATAAAAATTAGACTGTTGGGTGCCCATTAAGTAATATATACATAACTTAACCACACTAAATTATTGATTTTTTTTATTTTGTATAATTTATTTAAAACCAATTTTTTATTTATTTTGAATAAAAAAAGAGCGGACCGAAACCGGACCGGATTTTTGACCGGTCCGGTCAAAACCGGCTGGAACCGGCCGGTCCGGTCCGGTCTTCAAAACCATGAGTGAAATCAATATCTGTGACATCTCTCATCTCGTAATCGTCAAAGTTATGAATTCTTCGCAGTTATCTCGGTGCTAGTTGGTACATTTGTGACAGTCTACGTATAAGCTAAGCTTGCAGTTAGGGTTGGCAATGGGGCGGGGATTCCCCGTCCCCGCAGGGATCCGCCCCGAACGGGGCGGGGAATCCCCGAGATTTTATCCCCGTGGGGCGGGGACGGGGAATGATGTCTCCCCGTGGGATCCCCGTGGGGATCCCCGCCCCGTCCCCGAACCCTCTTTTATATATTATAATATATATAATATTACATTATGATTTAAATAATAGTAAAATAATATCAAAATATAGACAAAAAAATATTAAATTAATATAAATAATATACAAAATTATAATTTATATAATATTTGTAACAAAAATATATTCAAATTTATATGTTATATTAAAGATATTATTTTTTTAAAGAAAATTAAGGGGCGGAGAATCCCCGTGGGGAATCCCCGCCCCGCGTGGATCCCCGCGGGGACGGGGACGGGGACAATTTCGTCCCCGAATGTATCGCGGGGACGGGGACGGGGATTAGATCCCCGCCCCCGCCCCGCCCCATTGCCATCCCTACTTGCAGTGAGATATCAGTTCAAATTGCACTAAATGGTCCCAACTCCCAAGTTTCTAACATTATTCCAGCCCAGTAAAAAAAAAAAAAACATCCAATTTATCAATGTTTGGTTTTGGCTAAGATTATTTGTGTATGATCAAAGCATCCAATTTATCTGACTATCAAAATCTTTAAATTGACTACTATTATTTGCACATTTTATGCACGTACAATAATATATAAATATGTAACAGTAATTTATTTAATTTAAAATACTTAATAGAAATATAATTTAAATGTAATAGTAATTAGATAAAAATAGTAATTAATTATAAATAGTAATTAAAAAAGTAGTGAGTACTTTTTATTTTTCTATTTAATTTTTGGTTGACAGGCCAAATGGCATTCTATAATGACCCCTTAATAATTAATAGATAAATCTTTAATATATGAACCTATCCTAATCTATTCTATTTTATTAAGTCTCAGGGCTTTGGTTAAACTGCAACTGAGTCAATCAATTTGGTCTGTATTGTTGGGTGTTCGAAAATACGAGCAATAATAATGGCAATCAACCAACGACGGAAGCGAAAATAACACGATGAATTTTAACGTGGAAAACCCAAAAACGGGAAAAACCACGGGATCGCTCTCCCGATCCAAGGAAACAATCCACTACAATGAGTTCGACGATTACAACGACAACTCCTCCCGAGAACGTTTCGAGGTAATAACAGCCCAGCGACACACCGAAAAATACTATGCCCACAAGAGAGTACGCAACCTCAACAAACGTCGAGCTACAAGCTCGGATATACGAAGAAAAGGTTCAAGCCGATTACCACCAAAATGTGACGAACCGACCAATTTGACCCGGTAGATGTGTAGATCACGTCGAGGTGAGTCTCCTCCCGAAGTTTTGACAAAATCGGGGTAAAGGATCGTCCGGATCGAATTCTTCCTCCCCTTTTTTTCTTTTCCCTCTTTACTTTCTTCTTCTCTCTTTTCTCTCGTCTGTTCGTGCGTTGTGTGTGTGTTGTATGTTTGTTTTTACATAATAATAATATATGTATATAGGCCACCTATATATGGCCCAGATCCAATAAACTCCCCATCCGGCTCATACGATGGGCTCAAGCAAGCCCGCTTTCCTCCGATAGGTCTTGAGCTTCTCCTTCGGCAAAATCTTCGTCAACATATCTGATCCTTTCTCGGTCGTGTGTACCTTCGCCAAATACAGTTGTTTCGACTCGAGCACATCTCGAACCTAATGGTATATGATGTCGATATTCTTGGATCTCAAATGGAATGGCGAGTTCTTGGAGAGGTGAATGGCACTCTGACTATCGCTGTAAACAACATACTTGTCCTGCCGTAGACCAAGTTTTTCAAGAAACTTCTTCACCCACAAAGCTTCTTTGCAACCCTCCGTAATTGCAAGTATTCGGATTCTGTGGTGAATAGCGGAACGAACTTCTGCAGCTTCGACTGCCATGACACAGCTTCCCCTGCAAAAGTCATCAAAAAATCTGATATAGATTTTCTGGAGTCAATATCACCTGCCATGTCTGGATCAGTATATCCAACTAGCATAGGCTCGTCGCTGCCAAAACACAAACACATCTTGGAAGTGCCTCTGAGATATCTCAGTATCCACTTTACGGCTTCCCAGTGCTCTTTTCCCAGATTAGAGAGAAAATGGCTAACGACACCAACAACATGAGCAATATCGGGTCGAGTACAAACCATGACATACATCAAACTACCGACCACAGACTGATAAGGAACTCCGCTCACTTTTCAAGCATTCCTTTCTCACTTTTCAGGCATTTCTCAAATGACAACTTGAAATGGCCTGCAAGTGGAGAACAAACCGCATTGGCTTTACTCATGTGAAATCTGTCAAGAACTTTCTTAATGTAGTCTTCTTGAGATAACCATAGCTTCCGATTTTTCCTGTCACGAGAAATCTTCATGCCAGAATTTTCTTCGCCGCTCCTAAGTCCTTCATCGCAAAAGGCTTACTCAAATCTGTCATCAACGCTGCAATCTTGCTAGTATCATGGCCGATGATCAACATGTCGTCAACGTACAAGAGAAGAATAATAAAGTGGTCATCGGAGTACCTCTTGACGAATACACAATGATCCGAAGAGGTTCTGGTGTACCCGTGACTGGTCATAAAAGAATCAAACTTCTTGTACCATTGTCGTGGAGCTTGTTTCAAGCCGTACAAACTCTTGTTCACCTTGCAAAACAAGCTGCTATTTTACATTGACTTTGAATCCCTCGGGCTGCTCTATGTAAATTTCATCTTCAAAGTCACCATGAAGAAATGCAGTTTTTACGTCAAGTTGCTCAATCTCCAAGTTCAAGCGCGCCGCCAAGCAAAGAGCAACTCGGATCGAGGACATCTTCACCACCGGTGAGAATATATCATCAAAGTCAATCCCTTTCTTCTGACCGAAGCCTTTCACAACCAACCGAGCTTTGTACCGTGGCTGAGAATTATTTTCTTCAATCTTCTGTCGATAAACCCATCGATTATTGAGAGGTTTCTTTCCTCGAGGTAGCTCTGCCAAATCATAAGTGTGATTATCATGGAGAGATTGCATCTCTTCCACCATAGCTTTCATCCACTCGTTCTTGTCATCAACAGAAATTGCGTCTTTGTAATCCTCAGGTTCTCCCGCATTTGTTAGCGTCACGTACTCATCTGAAGTATACCTCGTGGATGAATGATGCTCCCTAGCAGATCTTCTCAACTGAGGTTCAATCGAAGGTTTTTCGACAGCTTCATCAATAGGTTCCGCTGGCTCAACATCAACATCACTTGTAGGATTTTCATCGTTGCCGACGTCGTTAGATTCTGGAATATCTCCCCTTGATCGGGATATACTACACGTACAAGAGGTGGATCTAAATCAGGGAGATGACCGCTGGACTTCTTAGTCGACTTCTCTGACTGAATGTTTCGTATACACTGGTCTTCGACAAACATAGCATCATGGCTTCTGATAAGCTTCTTCTGCGTGGGATCATAGAACTTATATCCGAACTCATCTAGCCCATAGCCGATGAATATACATGGTCTGGTCGTCACATCAAGCTTCGATCATAAGAGACTTCTTTCCCAACCAAACCTTGTCTGGTACCTCAAATCTCAAAGGAACACAATGTGTGAGATTTAAGACTTGAACAACTGTATTTAACGCCTCACCCCAGGAAGAATTTGGCAACTGCGACTGCGATAGCAAACATCTCACTCTCTCGATCAGTGTTCTGTTCATCCTCTCAGCAAAGCCATTTAACTGAGGTGTCTTCGGAGTTGTCTTTTGATGTCGAATGCCGCATCTCTTGCAATACTCATCAAAAGGACCAAATATTCACCTCCGTTGTCCGTCCGAATACACTTGAGCTTTTGTTGGTCTGCCTCTCCACCAAAGCGTGAAATTGCTTGAAACATCTAGCACTTGGCCCTTGGACTTCAGCGTACAAGCCCAGATCTTCCTCGAATGATCATCTACAAAAGTGACAAAATACACAGCACCACCAAGTGGTCTTGTTTACAAAGTACCACAAACGTCGGAGTGAATTCGATCGAGTACCTGATTTCGGCGAATGAGTGATGTTCTTGAACGCGACTCTGGTCTGCTTCCAAGCCAAGCAATGATCACATCTTCGTAACGAAGGATTATCACGCCAGATAAAAGATCTTCTTGGCTAGTATCATCAGTCCATTTTTGCTCATATGACTGAGTCTATTATGCCAAAGCGCGCCACCATCGTCGATTGCATTCACGGTTGAATATGCAATCTTTGTTTGCGTCACATATAGCAGGGCCGTAGCTTCCATAAGGCCAGTGAGGTGGTCGCCTCGAGCCCAGCTTTCGAAGGAGCCAAAAAAGTTTATCATACCTATATGTATATATATCGTCGCGGTTGGATATATCTCGTCCATAACTTCTGAAATTAGGTGTCGTGAGGTAGATGACGACTAATTAGGGCATTTATGGTATTCTAGTTTATGGTTCTTGGACTTTTCAAATGTTTGGCCCAGTTTTAACAAGCCTTTGTTAGTTAGAATATAGAAAATAACATATATTGTCCAAATACATTAAACAATGTAAATGAAGTTTAAAAAAAGAGGAATAGCTTGAAAGTTTATTTATCTCGTTAAATACTTTATTAAAGTCTAGATATTATGATAGTCTTATAGTTCTATTATTTAAATGTTTAACTTTATTGAATATACGCGTTTGAACATGCTTATTGATGTTTGACTTGCATTATTTTCCATTTTAAGACTTTTTTAATACTAATAATAATTTTCAAAATATTTGTAATATATGTAATATAATAGAAAATTTTGAAATATATGTAATATAATAGAAAATTTTGTAATATACATATGTGAATTGTGATATAAACTTATTATGTGTTTTTAAACTCTTTACAAATATAATCTAGTATAGTTGCAAAGAAACTGATCTATTTTACATTTTTTTAAGAAACGTGCGTATCGTCCGCGACTGCGTCTCGACAATGCAACGTATCTGTATCGCTCGCTTTTGCATCGACGTCCGCATCCGCGACGGCGAACCATGCCTATAAACACCTAGATGGTTTTTAATTTACGGTTTAAATAACTTACATTTACGGTTAAATTTATGTTAGACTACGTACGTTATTTAAAAAATTACATAAAAAAATTTAGGGCCCGAATTTCGGGGATCGCCTCAGGTCCCGACTTCGTGAGTGCTAGTAATACGAATTTAAACATTCGGATTAATAGTTTTGGTGTTGACATAACTGATTAAAGATGTGAAACTGGAGATCTAACACATCGGTCCACACTAAGGAACACACAATGACCGGTCTAAACTAAGTACGAAGAACTCTACAGCATACCGACTATGGATACCGGTCACGGACAAGATTTCAAACAGAGCACTAATACATGCTGGACCGGACTTGATACAGATGGGACACTCGAGATAAGAGCTTACCAAGACAAAGGGGAAATTTCAGACATTCAATGCAAAGCTGCAATCTAGAGTGAAGCAGAGGTCAATTAACGTAAATAAGGAATAAAGCAGAGTGACAGGATAAACTGCCGCACAAACCGAACAGACCCATTTAGGGAAAGTCAATTAATGCACTATTCAGAGTGAAGAGTTTATCTCACAACGGCTTCAAATTCAAACCTCAGCTATAAAAGGAGGAATACAAGTCGAAGATAATAACTTCACAATCTTACAAACTCTAAGCGATTATCAACGATCTTCAAACACTGTGAAAGAGCGAAAAACAAGAGTGAAGTCTAAAGACATAACTGTTCTTTTACGTTTTTTATTCTCCAACGGATTGTAAAAAGCTGTTGAAGTAGGTGGATTGTTGTAAACAACTGCTTAGGTGATTCACTAGAAGCTGTTTTCAGCTGGGTAGGTTGTACTGTGATTTTGTATAACTGAAGATCTAGTGAACCTTCCTTGCGAGGAAGAAGGGGAGACGTAGGAGATTTTAACTCCGAACCTCAAGAAACAAACCGGTCTCAAACACATACACGTATTTCATTTCACAATCGGCTTTGTAGAGTATCAATTTTAATTGTGCTTGATTTCATTAGTTGTCCTTGTAATTAGGGGCTTTATTTGTATTAGTCCATAGATTATGACTAGTTAGATATTTATACCAAGTTTGTTTGGTATAAATACTTGTACAAACATTGTGCTTAATACAGAAAATTAGAGAATTGATCCGAAAGGCTGTCGAAGGAATTCTCTCTCGTGTTCTTCATCGAAGATTTTCGATCGAATTTCAATTTAAACCATTCTAATCGATTTCCTTAGAATTCATGCCTAGGATTGATTGAGTTGATAACAGAGGACCTAACAATTGGTATCAGAGCCGATTCGTTCTGTTTTGAATCGAAATTGTTAGAATCGGATTGAATTTCATTTTCTGGAACTGTTCACGCGAAGAACAGTTTTGGCGCGAAAAAGCTTTTCGATCTGAAGTGCCTAATTCTGTGCTTATTTGATCTGATTTTGATGTTTATGTGCTCGCATAAGTAGTATTAATCAATCAGGATTAGATCGGTAGCAATCAGAATCATGATTTGAGTCGAACTTTTGATTCTGTGATATTACTGTTCGTGCGAAAACAGTATGAACGTGTTTTGATTTTCATCAAATTGAACATTATTTGCTTCAAAACATGTTTAATCTTCTGTTCGTGAATACTCAGTAGCTGATTCCGAGCATATACCTGTAGTTTCATTGATTAATTTCTAGTATTTGCTTGAATCTGTGTTAAAATCGTATTCTGCGTTTAAACTGTGAATTTTAATTTTTCCCGCTAAGTCTTCGATCGAAATTAATTTCTCGATCGAAAACCTCTGTGCGAGAAATTTTGCTCAATTAGAATACGGATTAGTTACTGAAGTCGCTGTTGTCAAGAACGTGTTTAGAAAAATTTACGAGTGATAAAATTTCGACGAGAAATGACTATTTTGACCCCCGCGCAAAACGTTTTCTCTCGAAAACTTAGTCGTTCACACATATTTGATTCTCGCCCGTAAGTTTTTCGGTCAACCATTTAGTTTGACTCAGCGAGAAACTCCTTAGGGCACTGTACCTCAACGACCAAAATCAATTAAAAAGAAATTTTACGCTCGAAAATTCTGGTCAATCTTTCGAGTCTCTACATTGTGGATTCTGGTCAACAAAATTTTTCGACACTTAAAAATTTTCGATCGCAAAACTTCACTCAATAATTTTACGATTGATCTCACTGTTTGAACAATTTCTCAGCGTAAAATTACATTCAAGTCGAAATATTTTCCGCTTGAAAATTTTTGAACAGTGCCTGACGCGCGAAACAGTACCATCTTTTCAAATCGAAGAAATTATTTTCGATCAAACTTTAAAGATTGAATTGAAATTAATTCTCGATCATTTTTGAATCAAACGCTACTAACAAATTTGCTACTTGTGAAGCTTACTACATCAAAGTTCATTCATCAAAACTAACGAATATACATCAACTCCACAAAAATTAAAAATAAAATTCGAGAAGAATGATAGATGCTTACTCGCTAGGAAATGACAACCGTCCACCAATCTTGCAACGCGACGAATATACAGTTTGGAGAAGCCGCTTCCTAAATTTTATAGCCTTGAAAGATCAAGCTGAAAATCTCTTAAAGTCACTCGAAGAGGGACCCGCACAGTTCTGGGTTAACGTAGCCGGTGATGACACGATTACTCCTCAAATTCCCACTACTAGGCGACTAAAGGAACCTAGGGAATACACCATCAAGGAAAGAGCCCGTGCAAAGGCAGACCTAAGGGCTATGAACACACTTATGCAGGGCATTCCCAACGACATCTATATACAGATAAACAGCCTCCCAACGGCTAATGGGATGTGGGATGAACTGTATAGGATGATGCAAAGGACTGAAGTAGGCATCAAGGCCAAAAAGGCGAATATTCTCACTGCTTATGACTCCTTCAAAGCAAAGCCGGAGGAGAGTCTCTACGATGCATACCAAAGATACCTCACTCTTCTCAATGAGATGAGGAAGATAGGAATCTCGAAGACAAACATGGAAACAAATATCATATTTCTATCCTCTCTGCCCTCGGACTGGAAAAAGATATCCACTCAACTTAGACAAAACAAAGTTCTGGAGGAGTTGGATATCCATGCAGTATTTGATAATCTCGCCCAACACGAGGAAGATGTTTGCGAGACTCAGAGAGAGCAGAAGGGCAAGCAGGTTAACAACACCGTTGCTCTAGTCTCAGAGAAGCGTGGAACAAAGCCTCGCAAAGAGAAGATCGTGAAGCCTCCCTCATCATCTGAGTCAGAAGAAGATTCAGAATCAAATGCCGAGCCAAACTTGAAAGCACTGGGGAAGCAGTTGGCTTTAATCGAAAAGATGATGAGCAAGAAATACTTCAAGAAAAAGTCCTCATCCTCGGCCAACCGACTTCAGACCTCAAGCTCTAAGAACAAGGAACATGCACCAGAGAGCTCCGAAGTCAAGAACACTAAAGAGCCCAACAAGTGCTTCAACTGTGGCAAGCCTGGTCATTTTGCCCGAGAATGCACTCTTCCCAAGAAAAGAGATGCTAATTACTACTCCAAGAAGCTTCAACTCACGAAGCAGAAGGAAGCAGGAGTAGCCCTCTTGGCAGAGCAGGACCACTGGCTCGAAGACACATCTAGTTCTGGAGAAGAGAATCTTGCCCTCATGGCACGCCTTGATAAAGACATTGACGCCAAAACATCCAATCAGATGGAAGAAGATGGCACATCCACCTCATCACAAGAGGTAGACACTTCTTCCACATTATTGACCATGTTAGATTCATATAAAAACAATATGCTAACATGAAACCTGAGCAGAAAAGTATAAGGAAGTAGAGGATAAACTTTCTAGGTCTCAGGAAAGGATAAATAGTCTCGAATCAGAACTTAGGAGCTCTAGTGCCAAAATAGAAGAACTTACTAAGAGCCGACATTCTAGAGAGACTAGTCAACCTCAATTGGGAGAGCATGGCGAAAAGATTAAGGAATTAGAAGATAGGCTAGCAAATAACTACAATTGCTTGGTTATGAATCTCAACGAGAAAGCCACCTTGAATTGTAGGATAACCGAAGCTACCACTAAGATCACTAACTTAGAAGCTCAATTAGAAATATCAAATGCTAAGGTTAGTGAGCTTAGTAAAGAACTAGATGCCTGTCAAGCCGCCAAACTGACGGTAGAAAATAATTATGCTCTCCTAGGTGAGGAACGCAAGAAACTATATGCTAAAATTAAGAAATTAGATGATATAGTTACGCGTAGGGGACAATCCGAACAGACGATATTTTTTAACAAGCCCAAGGATATAGAGTTCTATAATCCTATAGAAGGCATATGTTTCACTAACCCACGAGTTCTACGGAAAAAGGAAATATATGATATTAAGCAAATGGGTTTAGGAGTAACCTCTCTTAGAGAATTTACTGAATCGACGTACCAAAATAATTTTGATTCATCTATGAGAAAAGCCTCATATGGGCCTGAGATCCCCTTTGACTACACTGCGCTAAATGAAAGAGACAGAAATATGAAACCGTCATTAACACCTGTCTCTGACCTATTTCAACTTCCTGACCCTCAAACAGTCCTCGAGGAAGCCAAAGACGTTCATTATAAAAATTCTCTACAAACCTCCTATAATCAAACAGATAGATGAATCTCAAGCAAAACTAGATACAGAAAGAGAGAATTTCGAAGCTGAAAAGAAAACGTTCTTAAAAGAGATGGAAAATCTCAAAGCTTCCTCATCCTCCCAAACTACCTCTCATGCTATTATGAAAAGCGTGAAAATCGAAAAATCACCTTCGAAACATCAAAACTGTATTAATAATTCTGTTAAGAGTGCTAAGACAAAAGTGACTTTACCTACGTCTACAGGGAGCGTAGGGCAAGCACTAGAATCGAAGGCGAGGGTGTGTAGTCTTAAGAAGGAGCAAGTAGATTTGAGTATGCTTAAGAATGTACTCCTTCTGTACGAATAAATGACACTCGTAGAAATAAAAGAGCCATTTCCTCGCTTAAATAATCACCTCTACATGTACTCTACACCCTACCATTCTTAGAAGCACTAATTTCGAAATAGGCTCTACACCTAAAGCTAAAATTAATCATTCTGAAACAAATGCCACTAGGAAGACTCGTAGGAAACAAGATCCAGCCATAAAGAAAGTTTATGGCGCCTAACATGCTTGTACTCACCTAAAGTATCTCGTAAAGATTGAGTCCCCCAAACACCTTAGGAGTAGAGCTGTCAAATTGGCGGGGCGGGGCGGGCCCTAAAAATAGGAGCCCGCCCCGCCCCGCAGCGGGCCGCGGGCCCGGCGGGCCAGGCCCGCCCATTTTTTAAAAAAACTTCATATTATTTAATGTAATTTAAAAATTTTAATTTATTAATAGTTTTTATTAAGTAATGAATTTATTAAAAAATTACATAGAAATATGCAATTAATTATTTATTAATTAATAAACATGATAATAATTAGACATAATTAATGATTATAATTAAATATCTAATTAATTTAATATTTATTATAGATTTTGTATATATTATATAATTTATATATAATACCTTAAATTGGCGGGCCGGCCCGCGGGCTAGCCCGCCCCGCCAAAGCCCGCGGCCCGCGCTGGCTGGCCCGCTCAGGCCCGCCCTTCAGCGGGCCTAAAAAATCTCAGCCCGCCCCGCGGGCCGCGGGCCGGATTGACAGCTCTACTTAGGAGATTATCAAAAGAAAAGATCTTTTCCTCAGACAAGCCTACCAAAGCATTTGTACGTGCTGAAATTAACCTTCCCTGCAAGGTTCAACCCAAATGGTTCCTAAATCTCCGCCTAGGACGACAAAAGCCCAAAAGGCCAAGTCACCTAAAGAGGCATCACCCAAACCCACTTCTACGAAAGTGACATGGGTTATTAAAACTCCCTCAAGTAGTAATTTGGGAATCATATCTGAACCTAAAACTAAATCTGCTAATCTGAGAGGACCCATGCTTAAATGGGTACCTAAAGCTCTCTAACTTGTTTTTGCAGATCCATCATGTGTGGTACCTCGACTCTGGTTGCTCCACACACATGAATGGAAAACAAGAGCTGCTGAGCAACTACAAAGACCGACCAAACGACAAAGTCAGATTCGGAAACTATGACTCAGCTCTCATTCTTGGATGTGGGGACATTATTTTGGACAATCAGACAATAAAAGATGTCTCTTATGTTGAAGGCCTCCGCCATAACTTGTTCAGCATAGGCCAATTCTGTGATAAAGGATTTCAAGTGGTATTTCACGCTGATCGGTGCAGAATTTTGGACAGTCAGGACACAGAACTCCTCTATGGACTTCGGAAATCCAACCTTTACACGATCAACTTGACGTCCGTGCGGCCCTCGACAGCTGTATGCCTCATCTCTCAGATTGATTTACAGAGGAACAGCTTATGGCACCAACGACTGTCTCATCTGAATATGAAAGCTCTCCAACGCCTTTCTACGAAAAAGTTGGTTCACGGTCTTCCAGCTATACTACTACAAAAGGAGCATCAATGTTCGGCATGTCAATTAGGAAAGATGAGACAGGGGACTTGATTATCAACTTTGTGAACGCTACTCAAAATCTGCTGCAGCAGACTTTTCAAGTTATTCGAACAGACAACGGCACTGAGTTCAAGAATAAATACCTCAGTGAGTTTTATCAAAAACTTGGAATAAGTCAACAATTCTCACCGCAAAAACACCTCAACAAAATGGGGTTGTTGAAAGGAAAAACAGAACCCTAGTGGAAGCCGCTCGTATAATGCTGATCATTCCGGACTTCCACACTTTCTTTGGGCTGAAGCAGTTAATACCGCCTGTTCTACCCAAAACAGGACGGTGGTTCACAAACGTTTCAACAAGACTTCGTATGAGATTGTGAATAACAGAGTGCCCAACATCTCATAACTTGAAGTCTTCGGGTGCAAGTGCTTTGTGGCGAACGACAGAGAGCACCGTGCTAAGTTCGACCCTAAAGCATTCGAGGTAACTTTCATCGGGTATTCTACAACATCAAAAGCATACCGAGTATACATCAAGTCGAACCGAACAATTAAGGAAAGCTATAATGTCACTTTCGACGAAGTGGCAGAAATGGCTCCTGCACACCTTAGTTCAGGACCCGTGCTAAACCCATTGGCTTCTGAAGATAACACCTCAGATACCGTATTCACTGGTGTGTTGGCACAAAACCAACAGAAGATGGCAACAAATCAGCAATCACCGCCAGACGAAGCTCTGAGACTTGTGTTAGAAGACTTGGATTCCCTCTTTGAGCCATTACATCCGCCAGTTAACGTCAACCTTACACCCGACGAGGCCGATGTACCAAGTTCTTCAGCTGTCCTTACCACACCCGATTCAGATTTGCCACAGAATAATGAAGAACCTATCATGAGTGTTGAGGAAGAATCATCAGAGTCGCTCCCTCCAAATGCTGATTTGGAACTTCCTCACACAAATGAACAGTCGGAGATCATTGGAAATCTAGACCCACAAATGGCTGATGCATCTTCTTCAGCCTTGCCACATGAGCGCAAGTGGACTAGAGCCCACCCGGTTGATCAGATAATTGGCGATCTTTCGAGCGGAGTAAGGACAAGGCATCAACACAGTCTTTTCAGCTGCTTCTTAAGCCAAAACGAACCCACTAAGGTAGAAGACGCACTTTAAGACCCGGATTGGGTAGCTGCAATGCAAGAGGAATCAACCAATTTGAACGTCTTCAAGTATGGAAATTAGTACCCCGCCCGCATGGGAAAACTATCATTGGAACAAAATGGGTATTCAAGAACAAAAAGAATGAAGATGGCGAAGTGATTAGGAACAAGGCACGATTAGTTGCAAAGGGATACAACCAACAGGAAGGTATTGACTACGACGGAACATATGCTCCTGTAGCCCGGATAGAAGCCATGCGTCTCTTATTGGCTTATGCGGCTCACAAGGACTTCAAGGTCTATCAAATGGACGTTAAAACTACCTTCCTCAACGGCGTACTTAAAGAAGAAGTCTATGTCGCTCAGCCAGACGGCTTCATTGATCAAGAACATCCCGATAACGTCTATCGATTGGACAAAGCTCTTACGGACTAAAACAAGCCCCACGTGCTTGGTACGATGTTTTGAGTGACTTCCTCGTAAAATCTGGATTTATTCGAGGAACAATCGATACGATGCCCTTCATCAAATGGCAAGACGAGGATTTGATGGTCATTCAAGTCTACGTCGAAGCCATCATTTTCGGTTCAACAAATCCACGGCTTTGCAAGAAGTTTGGAGATCTCATGAAGAGTAAGTTCGAACTGAGCCACATGGGAGAGATGCAATTCTTCCTAGGACTTCAAGTCAGGCAGCTCGAAGATGGTATATTTATCAGTCAAACAAAATACATTAAGGACATCCTGAAAAGGTTCCATCAATATCAGAGCAAGCCTCTCAGCACTCCCATGTCCACAAGCTGCAAGTTGGATGCCGATCCCACAGGAAAATCGGTCGACATCACACTCTATCGCAGTATAATTGGATCTCTTCTCTACCTCACTTCTAGTCGGCCGGATATCGTGTTTGCCACTTGTCTCTGTGCCCGATTTCAAGCCGATCCCAAAGAGTCCCACATGCTCGCGGTGAAGCGTATCCTTCGCTACCTTAAGGGCATAACTACCTTAGGACTATGGTATCCTAAAGGTAGGAATTTCAAACTTATCGGCTATATTGACGCTGATTATGCAGGTTGCCGAATGGACAGAAAAAGCACCTCCGGTGCTCAGTTTCTAGGCGAAAAGCTAGTCTGCTGGTCATCCAAAAAGCAAAATTGCGTCTCCACCTCGACGGTTAAAGCTGAATACGTCGCAACGGCCAGCTGTTGCTCTCAGATGCTATGGATGCGGACTCAGCTTCGCGACTATGGGTACATTTTAAATAATATACCCATATATAGTGATAGCCAAAGTGCCATTGCGATTACGTGCAATCCTGTTCACCATTCACGCACGAAACACATAGACATTAGATATCACTTTATTAAAGATCACGTAGAAAAAGGCACAATTGAAATGTACTTTGTGAAAACGGAATATCAACTAGCCGACATTTTCACCAAGGCATTGGTAAAAAACGATTCCAATTCCTTGTCGAAAAATTAGGCATGTTGAATCTTCCGCGATATGTGCATTACCTGATCTTTTGTGCTATTAGATGCTCTATTCTATGTGTTTCCTATGCTTACATGTTTTATCTTGCGTGAATATAATAAATAAAAAATTATATAAAAATACTATACACATACCTATAATATAGGGGAATGACGAAATCTTTAGGATGCTCGATCTACGTCACAATTAGATTTCCCTGGCATGCGACTGATTGCTTACTTAATTTTTGTCAGTCTAAGTCGCATTCTTGTGTCCAAAGCTCAGATAGTTTGCTCCACTAGACACAAAGCCACTTTACATAAGTGAGGATTCTGGCCTGTTATTTTTCCTTTCTATTGATCTATTCTTGAGCGAGTCACACATCAATTGCTTGTCTTAACTAGTGATTCTTGGCTTCATACTCGTCTTTTTCGTTAGATCCTTAGGAAATTGATTAGAGCACTTAGTAAATTCCTCACTTGGCCTTAAATATAGAAAATCTCAATCCTTTAATTAGTCATCCATTTTGAGCCTTCTCCAATATCCTTTTCTTCACTTGAAAATCCTTTGAGCCTTCAACCGACACCTAAGTCTTCGATGGGATATTCAATCGAGAAAAGGAGGGGGAGAAAAAGAGACGACAAAGAAAAAGATGACAAAAGAAGGTGGAAAACGCACACGAGGAATGCTCAACGCACAAAAAGCAGTCCAAAAGAACCTATCCCTCGACTATCACAATCTCATATCATTAGAAGGGGCTATGGATCTTGTTGCGAACTTCCACATCGATAATCTCGTACACTCGTCAGAACGGCTGGAAAGAGGAGCACCACGAAGTGAACTTCTCCAACGATAATATGGTCTTATATCGAGACAACGAAAAGAGGAGCGCGGCCTTGGGTTCGAATTCCATAACTGCGAACTTCTTCAAATTGATAATCTCTGAAACTTCACTAGGGATTAAGAGAAAATGAGCGCAGTATCGGCCCGAGAACGAACAAGAAGAACTTCGCCTTAGATAATCACTCAGCCTCGTAGAAAAGCGGAGCTTCAGCTTGAGCAAGTGCAGACTGAATCAAAAACAAACATTGAAGGATAAAGAATGATAAACAATATAGAGAAAAACGGCAAAAGGAGGAGAAGGACGAAGAAAAGGAAGAAGAACTTTAGTCCACAACTCCAAAACTATCCATTCCCTTCTTAGTCAAGACCAAATTAAAACCCTTCACAGTCTCTATGATTCCAAATCGACGATCTCTCGCAAAGGTGAAATGATTAAAAACGCCTCGATCACAGGTAAATTGACTTAAGATTGCTTGTGTTGACTTGAGTGATATATATAATCATCCCAAGGCATAAATAATCGAGTGCTAGAGTGAATCCAGTGAGAGTTGTCGAAATGGACCATTCAATGAACTTAGGACTCTTTAAGTTTGACGACATGACTCGACGGTATGTGATCCTTTCAAATGTCTTGTGAAATTTTAGGCGTGACGATGATCGTAGCAAAATAATCTGACCCCATACTAATAATACTATTAATATATACAATTAAATCTATCTTTACTTATATAAAAGAACAAATCCACCGGTTTATCGCCAGTTTCCCAACGGTAGCCAGTCAACCCTTCTAATATAATATTGTAATTATACTGTCTTCAAAGGACAATTATGTCATTCAATCTGTACGTACGAAGATTCCAATTTCCCTTCTATCAGAGAAGTTTTCACCCCTTCCAATCGACGAAGATCGCATCTTCTTCATCAATGGAAACTCATACCCCGACGACTGCTGTTGGTTTCTTGAGGTTGGCTTTCAATCATTACTCAGCTCTTATTGTCAAGAAATCAAGTTCTCAGGTAGTAATATTCTCCCTTTCTCAGGTTAATACGTCGTTCGGTAGAGACCAAAAACAGAGGTTAGGCACAGAAGTAGTTGCTTGGAGCAAAGGCGCAATAGGTAAAACAGAGAAGAAGCCCATATTGATAAGCGGGCCCTCGGGCGTTGGAAAGGGCACTCTAATCTCCAAATTGATGCAAGAACCCATCAATGTTCGGCTTTTCAGTGGGCCACAAAACTGGGGCTCGAGGGAGCAACGAAACAAAACGGCGTACAGTACCATTTCGCCGAGTGCTGGGCCATGGAAATGGATATCAAATGGAAAGTTCCTAAGAGTTTGTTTCAGTCTATGGAAATCTTGTTAGGATATTTAATAGATTGTGTCAATAGTTTTAGTCTTGGGATTAATTTTGTAATTACCCTTTAGTTTGAGATTTGGGCTAGAATGTAATTAGTTAATATTTAGTGTTTGGGCCTTAATATACCTAGGGTTAATGTGGTATATAAGGTTTTACTAACACAATTTGAAAGGTAATCAAAGATCAAAAGGCTTATCCTATTTTTCACACAATACACACACTTGAAGGTGAGATCCTCTCTCTTTTCATTCCATTAAAGCCTCTTTGATTCCTTGTTTGGTGCAATCGGACCAACAAGTGGTATCAGAGCAAACGTGGATCGATCTGCATTGATTTGAATCCAGTTTCGTTCGATTCCGAGAAAGATCAAAGGTGTTTTGGGCAAAAATCACTTTCGGGCATTTTGAACTCGTTTTGGGGTTTTAATGCTTCGTTTTTGTGTTTAAAACCTTTCCCCAGATCGATTCTATGCCTAAAATGTTTTTAGAACACTTTTGGATCAGTTTTAACGAGTTTTGAGCAAGATCGAAGCAAAAACTCTTCAGAAAAGGACATCTCGGCCATTCTCTGTTTTAGACGATTTGACCTGTTTTTTGTTGGTTTTAGCCCACAAATTGGTCGATTATGTGTTTAGGGAAGAATTTCTGAAGTTTAGGATCAAGTTTGAGCGATTTTGGTTGAGATTTGAGCAAGAACTGGACGATTTTCTGGCAAAACGCATGAAAGCAATGGAACAGTGAAAGCTCGTTCTTGACCGCGAAATTTTTGTTAATCGTTCAAGTCCGCGAAATTTTCCCATCTGCGAAATTTGATTCCGAGAATTTACCTAGAACCGCGAAAAATTTCACTTACACTGCATTTTTCGCAACTGCCTATTTTCAAAATCCGAGAAACCTTTATCTGCGAAATTTGCTTACTCTTCATATATCCGAGAAACTTTGTACCTGAGAAAGCTTATTCCGCGAATTTCTCTGAGCCGCGAAATTTTTCAAAACCGAGAAAGTTTACAAATTCGCGAATTTCTTAATTTTCAGCCGAGAAAGTTTATTTCATCCGAGAAAGTTTTTCAAAAACCACAACTCTTTCAAATCCGAGAAAAACTTCCTAAAATCACACTTCAACTCTTGATGCGAAATTTCTTGCGTAGGTGGTAAAAATTCAAAATCAAGAATCCTTCTCACATGCGAAATTTTAAAATCCGAGAAATTTACAACTGAGAATTTTTTTCCCTTCCGAGAATTTCTCTTTAAAACTCACAAACACCGAAATTTCTCAACACATAATTTCTCGGATAATTCTTCATATAATCATGTTCCTTCAAACTGCGAATTCTCTTTTCCTAAAGTGTTAAGGTTTTTGCCTTTTTCTCGAGTTAAAAGGGTTAAAACTTTTCTAAAACTTATTTAAGATTTGGTGCTTACACTTTAGTCCTATCACCCTAGACCACTTTTGACATAAATTTTTTCTCGCCTCACATCTCGTTTTTAAATTTCTAGAACTTCTCCCTATTTCAAGATATATCTTCCCTTCATACATTATCGACCATCACACACGCTCACTTAGTTCTAAGAAATCCCTTAAACAATTTTTTTTCTCAAAACTCTACACGTTAAACTCATATTTCTCGTCTCGTTCGTTACTAACTCTCTTATCTATACAAGATCAAAACCACGGACGATTCGACTGCACCAACCATGTCTACCACGAATGACATCTCAACAGTGGGCTCCGACACCAGGCCACCGATGCTGCGACAAGGCGACTACAGCATATGGACAAACCGATTCCTCACGTTCATCAGGAACAAAGGCGCACCACTCTCTCAATACCTTCTGGACTCCATATTCAATGGTCCAGCTCAGTTCTGGACGATCATCCCTGCACAGCCAAACGCAAACCCTCCCATGGATGATCGCCGCACTCCAAGAGGTCCCATCAATGAGGATGAAGAGGCTCGCGTACAGGCCGACGAGACTGCCAAAGGATACCTCTTCCAGGCTATGGGCAATGAAGTCTACGCTCACATCGAGTGCTGCACAACTGCTAAGGAAATATGGGATGAACTCGTGGAAATCATGGCAGGCACAACTGAAAGTGCTCAGGGGAGGAAATCAGCATGTCTCTCGCAGTATGAACACTTCCAAGCCTATGAAGGAGAGGAGTTGCGTGACACATACCTCCGATACTTGAAGGTCATCAATGAACTCAAGAAAGCCAAGATCTCGAGGGACAAATTTGACATCAACAACCACTTCCTTGGTAGCCTCAAACCACATTGGGAAAATGCAACTGTGATGATGATTCAGAGTAAGGACCTCTCCAACACCTCCATCCATGCTCTCTACGACAGCCTGTCTGCATATGCTCCTTACGTGCAACCTCAGTCCACCAACGCTCGAGTCGACCCACTGGCTCTCCTCTCAAACAAAACTACCAAACGATCTTCCATCGCTAAGGCCAAACAGAACAAAGAGAAGCTACCAGCCGTTGTATCTGATGCCTCTTCAGGATCCGAAGCTGATACAGAATCTGATGAAGATATTCGTGATCTACGCAAGCAACTGGCAATGCTCACAAAGAAGGTCACAAAGAAGATCGGGAAAAAATCCTCATCCTCCTCCAATCGACAAAGAACCTTTAGCGGCACCAAAAAGACCACTCCCACGGAAGAATCTAAGCCGATAAAGAAAGAGGAGGACTCAGCACCTCAAAAGTCTGTGAAATGCTTTCGGTGTGGAAAGACAGGTCACTTTGCCAAGGAATGCCACGCCCCACGCATGAAGGACTCTGGCTACTACGACCGTAAGGCCAGAATGACCCGCAAAATGGAAAGTGGGAAAGTTCTACCTACCGAAGAAGCTGAATGGGTGAACGACACTTCAGAAGACGAGGAGCCTCAGGATGAAGATTGCTGCATGGCAAGGCTGGTCGAACATGGTGAGGACGAGGAGATGGACAACACCGATGAGAACACAGCTAAGACTCCTACCAATGCCGAGTCTGAGGTACGAATTTCGCAACTCGATGATGTGTTCAATCACCGTCGCACCATTAAGAAACCCACCGTAGACGCTAGGGAGTATGAAGAACTTAAGCTAAAAATTGAAAACAACTACACACTACGTAGTTTAAAAGTAGAAGAGCTCGCTTGTGCAAACGAACGTCTAATGGCCTCTGAAGCGTAGTCAAACGTCTGCAAAGCAAGAATAAGCAAAGTGAGAATAAGGTGAAGGAAACCACACTGGCCATCAGTTCATGCGAAACATCTCGTCTTCTGACGGCATCCCAATACGAACTGCTTACAAAGGAAAGGGTTAGGCTGTACCGAAAGGTGAAAGAACTTGAAAAGCAACTTCACCTTAGAAACGAAAACACACGCATCTTATGCCTATTGAACCAGCCAGTTGAAATAGAATTCTACAACGCCCGGGAGGGAATTGGCCTGGCCAGTAATTGCAATCCAACACCGCTAACAGTTAAAAGGTATAACATGTGTAACACTACGTTCCTGCAAACAAGAAATGGTGCTCCCCCGCAACTTAAGCCATTTGTGAGATCATCCTCCGCTGTCATCTCGGAAGAAAAAAGAGTACAGAACATTCATTGGGCAGAAATCGCGTATGACTACACAGAATTGAATGATAGAGATAAGAATAAGATACCTTCACTCTCGGAGGATGTCGAAACCTTACTCCCAACCAAAGAACAGGAAGTTGCTTTCCAAGATGCGCTCTCTCGCACCTACATCCCAAAGAAACTCCTACTCATAGCAGAACTAGAACGAACACTAGAATTAGAAAGGAAGGCCTTTGCAAAGGAGCGAGATGAACTACTTAGCAAAATCTTTACACTAGAACAATTTCCCATACGAACTATCCCTCTACATCGAGTCAAGTACCCGATTCTCAAACATGTAAATGTAAGAGGATGGCGGAGATGACTCCTGAAGCTGAAACCTGTTCAAACACTAACTCTCGTATTCCTATGGATACAGGGAATGTGCGTTCGACGTCTTTGGAAGGAAGTTCATTTGGAATAAAGGAGGACCCGCTCTTCGATGACAAGAAGAAAAGACCATCCTATATTCGTCTTTCCAACCCATGTACTGAATCCCAACATCTTAAGGACGTAGATAATTATGTTACCAGAACGTATCTTTCCTTTGACAAACTAATGTCTATGTGTTGCTGCAATGACTTTATTCTTCCACGCTTTCATGAATATGAGGCACACGAACACGCAACACTCCGACCAAAAAGGCAAACCTCCTCTACAACGCCCTGCATTCTCCCAGTTCATCTACGCCCACGGTTAAGCGAAAATGCCATCCAACGCTCAATACAAAGTCACCTACTGCTCGCAAGCAAAAGACGACTAAAACCAAAAGACGACAACAACAACCAAAACCTTCACGTCAGTTCACAAATAAGACAACGTATATGCAAGCGCAAGTTAGGCAAATATGGTTAGAAAAACCATAATCCCACCTCCTCAAACAAATCACAAAGGGAACACTAAATTAGATCCAACACAACCTGATTTAGACCCCACATTTCCCGTTAAGCGCATGAAAATTTTACTTATATCACAAGAAGGTCCTCCGTAAACGGGGACCCAACATTTGCTGATGATTGCAGGTCTGTCATGTGTGGTATCTAGACTCGGGTTGCTCCACACACATGACGGGGAACAAAGAGCTGTTGAGCAACTTCTCCGAGCGCTATCTCGGAAGGGTCTCCTTCGGAAACAATCAAATGGCGCCAATTCTCGGAACTGGTGATCTCGTCCATGACAAACTGACGATTAAGGGCATCTCTTACGTCGAGGGTTTGAGCTACAATCTCTTCAGCATTGGTCGTTTCTGCGACAAAGGATACAAGGTTCTCTTCGAATCTGACATCTGCAGCATTATTGATGCCTCGGGACAGCCTCTTCTTTCTGGAACTCGCACGTCTCACCTTTACGTACTCAATCTTACGACCTCTCGACCAATTTGCCTTCTCTCCCGTGCTGCACCCAAGTTGAACGATCTATGGCACCGGCGTCTTTCACACCTCAATTTCAAGACTATCAACAAACTGCGTCAGAATAAACTCGTCAGCAGTCTACCCCAACTGTCATATCATAAGGAACACCTCTGCTCTGCCTGTGAATTGAGGAAGATGAAGCGATCATCACACTTCTCTAAGGAAACGCCGTCCTCTAAGCTCATCCTTGAGCTCTTACACATGGATTTATGTGGCCCAATGCCTACGGCTACACTCGGAGGAAGACGGTATATTCTTGTGACTGTCGACGACTTCTCACGCTATACATGGACGAAACTCGTTCGCACAAAGGATGAAGTTCCTGATTTAATCATCGAGTTTGTTGTTACGTCTCAAACTCTTCATCAACAGAAGGTTCGGATTATCAGAACTGACAATGGAACTGAGTTTAAGAACAAGAAGCTCAGTGATTTCTATGCTACTCAGGGCATCACCCAGCAGTTCTCAGCTGTGAAAACACCAGAACAGAACGGTGTCGTTGAGCGTAAGAATAGGACACTAGTTGAAGCAGCTAGGACACTCCTCATCCAATCCGGACTTCCTCACTCTCTTTGGGGCGAAGCTATTCAAACGGCCTGTTACACGCAGAACCGGGCTTCCATCCACAAGAGATTCAACCGCACCCCATACGAGATGCTTAATAACCGTCGTATCCCAGATATATCTTATCTAAGGGTCTTCGATTGCCGATGTTTTGTGGCCCAATGATCGCCAACATCTTGGGAAGCTTGATCCAAAAGCACTTGAAGGAATCTTTGTTGGATATTCGCTGAACTCAAAGGCATACAGAGTCTATCTTAGGGAGAAACGATCAGTAATAGAGAGCACAAATGTCACATTTGACGAAAGCGAAGGCGACCTCATGGCTTCTGCTCATATCAGTCCAGAACCAGGCCCTTCTACAGTCGTTGACAAAAGGTCAACCTTCAACGACGGGAATCTCCTCATCTGAGGGCAATTCTGGTGAACTGGATCTCGATCTACTCTTCGAGTACTTCTATCCAGTCCCCAAGACTCCCGTCGCCACCACTCAAACTACCGCTGCACCTACCCCACCTACACCACCAGCTATCGGCGGTGATGTCGTCCCGCCAAACTTGGATGATCTCAATCTCAACGAAGACGACATTTTACCCAACCCTGGGAACATTGCTGATCCTGATGCTGAACCTTCTCAATCTACTACGGGTGAGATCTCTTCTTCGAACACCGGACCCCAATCTAAAGAGCCTCCAATCGATACAAATGCGGCCAGCTCCTCACAAACCAATGTACCACTTTGGGCTCGCTCTCATCCTACCGATCAGATTATTGGGGATCCCACATCCGCTGTTTCGACGCGTTCGGCTACGATGAATGAAAGTCTGTTCGCTTGCTACCTCAGTCAAGCCGAACCATCACGAGTAGCTGAAGCTCTCAATGATCCTGATTGGCTGATTGCAATGCAGGAGGAAATAAATCAGTTTGAACGTTTACAAGTCTGGGAACTCGTACCACGCCCTCACAACAGATCCATTATCGGCACGAAGTGGATCTTCAAGAACAAAAAGGATGAAGACGGTGTTGTCATCTGCAATAAAGCAAGACTTGTGGCTAAGGGGTACAACCAACAAGAAGGCATCGACTACGATGAAACTTTCGCCCCCGTTGCCAGGATCGAAGCTATACGAATTTTTCTTGCCTTTGCTGCTCACAAGAACTTTAAAGTTTACCAAATGGACGTGAAGACTGCATTTCTGAATGGATTTCTCAAAGAAGAAGTGTACGTTGATCAACCGGAAGGGTTCTTGAGCGAAGAGTTTCCTCATCACGTATATCGACTCTACAAGGCCCTCTACGGACTAAAACAGGCTCCCCGAGCTTGGTACGACGTCCTTTCAGACTTCCTTGTTCAGTCTGGGTTCAAGAAAGGATCTCTGGATACAACTCTCTTCACCAAGCGGAGTGGCCCGGACATCATGATTGTGCAGATATATGTCGATGACATCATTTTTGGATCGACTAAACCACAACTATGTGAAGAGTTTGCAGAATTGATGAAAGAGAAGTTTGAAATGAGTATGATGGGCGAGCTAAATTTCTTTCTTGGTCTTCAAGTAAAGCAACTCCCCGACGGAATCTTCATCAACCAGTCCAAATACATCCATGACATCCTCGAGAAATATGGAATGAAGGATGCTAAGACTGCTACTACACCTATGTCTCCCTCTGGCCGACCCGACGCGGACCCATCTGGTGATCCCGTTGACCAAACCGTCTATCGTGGGATAATAGGATCTCTTCTGTACCTCACTGCTAGTCGACCGGATATCGTTCTCTCAACAGGAATCTGCGCTCGTTTCCAGGCTACACCTAAGGAATCCCATCTCACTGCTGTCAAAAGGATTCTCCGCTATCTCAAAGGAACACCCAATCTGGGTTTGTGGTACCCCACTCGATCGGACTTCAAACTGGTTGGATTCTCTGACTCGGACTATGCAGGATGCAAGATGGATAGAAAAAGCACCTCTGGAGCTGCACACTTCCTGGGCGGTAAACTCGTGAGTTGGTCTTCTCGAAAACAAAACTGTGTCTCAACATCGTCGACGGAGGCAGAATACGTCGCCGCGGCTAGTTGTTGTTCACAGCTTTTGTGGATGAGAACCCAACTACGAGATTTTAATTTTCATGCTGATAAAATTCCCATTTACTGTGACTCAAAGAGTGCGATTGCGATGACGAGTAATCCGGTACATCACTCGAGAACGAAACACATAGATATTCGTCACCACTTCATCAAAGAACATGTCGAACAAGGGACGATTGAATTGCACTGCGTCACAACCGAAGATCAACTAGCCGACATTTTCACAAAACCGTTGGATGTCAAACGATTCCAACACCTAGTGACTATGTTGGGCATGTTGAATATTCAGTTGTGATCAATCGACCCTACATGAACTTTGATAAAGTGTACATATTTCCTTTTCACTTCACTTCATTCTCTATGTGTCTTGTAAATTATATCTCTCAAGAGGGAGTTTTCGATTAAGGGGGAGTTTCTGGTTATTTTTCTCTCAATTTAAAAAAAGGGAAGTTTTAGGTTAAGGGGGAGTTTCTGATTATGCCTTTTTAATTTAAAAAAAAATAAAAAATGAAAAAAGGGGGTTGAAATTTTAATTCCTTGGTCAAAACAGAGTCAAAATTGGACCAATTGAACACCAATTGGACCCAATTTTGACCAAGCCCGCGAAAATTGAATCAGGGCCCAATCTTGACCAAGCCCACGAATTTCGGCCCATTAACTCAAAATTTCGCATGAACAGTCACTAAACCCCTAAAACCCCTAAACACTTAACTCTTTTTCACAATCCTACAAATTCCCGAGAAAAATTCAAAAATTTCGCACCCCACACTTAAAAATTTTTCAACCTCTCCCGTCATCGTCGTCATCAAATCTATCCTCAAAACCCGTTTTCCTGCATTCTCCGTTGTCAAAATCAACTTTTCGGTATGAAAACACCCTAAATAAACCAATTTCAGTTCGTTTTAATCATGTCTATGTCCCGTATTTGCAGAATTTGTCTAGGTTAATATTATTTCTCGGCTTAAATCAGGACGCATGTTAGATTTTAGGTGTTTGTAACCCCCAAATATGTAATTCCCGTCCGATTTCGAGTCGATTGAGTCCAGTTCATTGCATTGTGGTTAAGATTTGACTAGGTCTAAGGCAAAAATCACAGCGTCATTTTGTACGATTTCGCACAGTGTTCTTCACCGCGAATTTT
Organism: Craterostigma plantagineum; assembly: GCA_027422505.1. Taxonomy (NCBI): domain Eukaryota; kingdom Viridiplantae; phylum Streptophyta; class Magnoliopsida; order Lamiales; family Linderniaceae; genus Craterostigma; species Craterostigma plantagineum. The sequence continues at coordinate 22,485,469 of JAPQWV010000003.1, read as the reverse complement.
TTTTGGAAAAATTACTTTAACAATAGGTTTTCGCTGCTACAGTGAGTAAGGTTATGAGAAAATCTTATCCGAGAAATTTTTTTCTTTTCATTAGATTTTCGCTGCTACAGTGAGCAACGTCCCGCGAATATTTTTTTCTTTGAGAAATTTCTTGCTACACTGTCTAAGGCCCCGCGAAATTTTTATCCAAGAAAATTTTACGTTCATTAAAAATTCCGTGGTTACAGTGAATAAAATCCCGCAAAAGTTTTATGATAGAAAATGTTTCCATACGTCAAAATTTTCGCTGCTACAGTATGTCATGCCCCGCGAAATTTTCATATACCACACTTCATATTACATTTTTTGCACCATCACCATTTCGCAACTACAATAACCAATTTCTCAACCCGTGCATGCGAAAATTTCTTAAAATTTCTCAATCTGAGAAAGTTAACAATCCGAGAATTTCTTTTCACTTGTCAAACTGAGAAATTCCAACCCGAAAAATTTTCCCTCAAAGATTTATCACTCTGTGCAACCCTCATATCACTTGAGAAAATTTCACACCTCTTGAGAAAAATTTTTAACCGCGAAAATTTTTAGATTACATGTGAAATTCCATAACTTGCGAAAAGTTGCCACCACTTGCGAATTTTTAAACTAAATGCAAATTATTTTTTTTCTCGAAATATCTATATGTGATAATCAGCGAAATTTTCGTTGCATGCGAAAGTTTTGATAACTTGTAACATTTCATAATCTGCGAAAGTTTTCACTACGTGCGAAAATCTAACACTACATGCGAATTTTTCCAATATCTGCGAAAGTTTTCACTACGTGCGAAAATCTAACACTACATGCGAATTTTTCCAATATCTGCGGAAGTTTTCACTACGTGCGAAAATCTAACACTACATGCGTATTTTTCCAATATCTGCGAAAATTACTCTCGACCTGTCTATGTGCCATAATCTGAAAATTTTCTCATTACATGCGAAAATTTTGGACAAATTGCTAAGTGTCTTAACTTGCGAAAAATTTCCTGCGCAAAATTCTACATTAAATGAATTTTTTTTTCTCTCGGCCAGTTAGTTTTATCTATATCCTTACGATTTTGCGCACTTGTATGTTTCACTTTATTGTTATACCCACAAATTACGTATATCCATTTTCTCGCAACTTAGTCCGTACTAATCATGTTAAAATTACTGTCAAGCACAGATATGACTAGCAAAATCAAGATACAATTGAAGCACTCGAGGCAGCAGCACTCCAAAGGGACATCGCTCGCATCGAGCTCAATACTCTAACATATGTACCACCGATCGAGCAGATCTTCCCAACAAGTCAATGGGCGGCCTTGATCCCCAACAATTACATGGTGGACTTGGAAAGCTTTCGGTGCGATGCCCCCATCATTATCGAAATCCTCAAAGGGCACCCACTTCGCCACGCCCTCACTCATGGCGAGCCAGAAGCACAAGTGTATCTTCAACAATTCTGGCACACGTTGCAGATAGCTGGACCACTCCACCTTGCTAAAAACTTATCCGCCATAATTGATCAAGAAACGGTGGTCCTCACTCGAAAGATACTCCAAGAAGTGCTTCAACTCCCTGTCTACTCCTCATACGACCCGCTACCAACCCATGAACAACTCATCGAGGACATAGACCGGCTGGGCTATCAACCAGAAACCAAGAAGAAGAAGGGCCCACTTGTCCTCAGTGAAGTCACCACCCGCAATCTACCTCAACCGTGGCGAATGTTGTACCTGCTGGTGAACAAATGCATGTCAGGGAAGCATGCTGGTCAGGACCGCGGAAACTTTCAAATCCTCACCATCCTCACCGGCATCGCCCACAACCGCAAGTACAACTACACCGACATCATATGGATGGATCTCATCTCCATGATCCAACGTCGCGACCGGGAAGTCGCCAAGGGAGTCACAAACCGCTTCGTCCCCTACATGCAGTGGCTCCCAGCTCTCATCAAACATTTCCGCTTGCACTCCACCAACATTCGCCTCCGCCCAGCAACGGAACACTTCCTAATCCCCACTGTCGAGAAGTTCGCCAAGAAAAACACTCCGGCAAAAGATCGACACGCAATGATAATCCGAGACGACGTCCTCGCCTACGCCGACCCGACCAACCTGCACGTCCAAGAATACCGTGCCTCTACAGCCTCTTTCCGCGAAAGCCCTCATCCACTATCCACTGTCCCTACGGCGCAGATCAACCTCACTGCTCCTAACCCCGGGACTAGCCAAAACCCCCCACCACCTCCAAAAAGTCATCGAGTCGCGCCGCATCCTCTTCCACCCGCACTCCGAAAAAACGGTCGCGAGAGGATGACGTAAGCCGCCCCACGGAGCGTCGATCGAAACAAAAACACGATCGACCTCCTCAGCCACATATAAGCCGAGCCGAACAAATAGGTACAGGAGGTGGTGTGTTCACCTCCCGAGTAGAAGACGTGGCATCTGGCTCAACCATGCAAACGACCCCACCAATCCACTTATCTTCCTCTCTACAGGAAGATATTTCATTCCACGAGGAGCCACGTATGCCATCGACATCCGGCTTGGAGATAGTCGATGTTGAAACAAGCAGTCCCTCGCCTCAGATTGTATCCTCTTCATGCACATCGAGTATAGTGCCCTCACTCCCCATAATTTCTTACGTTTCTAGGACACATACACCTTTTACCGCACTACAGTGTCTTCGTGATTCTGTCAGAACGCTCGGTGATGTCTCTGTGACTGAGAGCGGAAGACCTAGAACGGCCAACATCACAACAACCGTGAGTCTAGGCCATCATTCGATTGAGTCTGTCTCATCGATGATGCCAACGAGAAGTCTGAGTGATGCCGTCTTTTCCCGTCCTGTGCAAACGGGCGGCCGATCGGCTATCTTCTCCGATTCGGTGACAGTTGGAATTCTTCGTGATTCCAACTTGTTAAACTTACCCCAGTTCGTGACTGAGACCGCGTTAGAGACTCGCCTTCAAGAGTTTGCAAAGACTCTTGAGGCGTCTATCCTCGATAAAGTCTACGCGCGTCTCGATGCGTCCACCATCAACAAAGGCAAAGGTGCGGGCCCAGAGACGCCACCACCAACTCAAAATGTGGACGCTGAAGCTGTTCTCTCCTCCATCTCCGCAAAGGAACTCTTCTACATCCTACGAGCAAGATTCGAGTCAATGGCGGAACTCGACGAGGAGGAACAGCAAATGAAGAGGATAATGACTCAACCGATGACTTGCCGCACTCAAGGCGAGTCGAGCTGGATCAGGCGCGACGATCAAGACGATGATCAAGATCGCCGCGAGGGGGAGAATAAGCCGCAAGCCTCACAAACTCAAGGACCCATACAATCGACGCCGCCCTCCTCCTCTGCACCTGAAACAACGCCCGCAGAAACCTCACACCCCACTAGCCAAAAAGCCCACCCTATCAACCCCGAGTCACCAGCCAAATCACCCTCACCTCCACCTATTACCGTCTCCGAAACTCTAAATGTCACATCGGCATTAGAGACCACAACCACCACATCTACACCAACCGACGCCCAAATCATCCTAGCCAAAACCATCACCTCATCAGAACCACCAGAATCTCCACCACAACCATCCCCACAATCCTCAAACTCCTCCGACGCAACACCTTCGCCACCACACAGCCATACCCCTCTCAACACCGATTCCAATGTAACTTCCGAGGATGTCTACTGCGCACAGAACGAGATCGAGGCCTACATCTTCAACGATGAATGGCTGTACACACCCGCCGATGCAGTAGCAGCCAGAAAGTTAGTGGAAAATGCTCGACGTCTGCTAAAGGAAGCCTTGCTCACGCTAATCAACATTGCAGACAACGAGAACGGAGAGGAGTACGACGCTGAACCTGCCGAACTCGAGAACATCCTACAATTTCAAGCGCAGCAAGCTGAGGCTCCTGCTGCTCAACCGGATGTGCCCACGGCGGATATACCAGAAGCACCGTGGGAAAATAAGAAGATCACCGCGCCATTTCAAGAGGAGATCAGGAAGAGGATCTGGCGGCGCAATGAGCAAATCATCACGACCTTCAACGAATATGAGCTGATGAACATTCAAAATTGGAGCGAGGAAAAGAAGAAGCTCTATCGATGGAGCCTTCTTTGCCACAAGTGCACAAAGAGGACGCTGTCCGATGAAGAAAACATCGCTCTGGAAATGAGTCGGGCCCCCATCTGCAAAGTCACTGACCTTCGCCAAGAGTCGAAAGGACGTGTTCACTATCCAGTGTTCACGGTGATAAGGCAGGACGAGAGCTGTTGTGAAGTAAGCGAGGCGGACTTCAAATATCTGCGCTTAGGTGATCTATACAACATGCTGGAATCCATGAAGCAGTTCAGACTCGTCCTCAGAAGTTCGGGACATCTCGTACGGGCTGAACCGGTCACCATGGGTTATGTGGCTCTCAAGCGCCACATGCTCCGACAAGTCAGATTCTACGCCACCCACGACCTGCAGATGGCGGTAGAGCACAACCTGAAGAAGGTGAACCTGACTCGCCCATCTTTCAAGAACGCAGACGACTACCGAGAGGGCGATGTGATCGACGGAGATGATCCAGCGGTCGCCTACTCGAACTACAAGGGAAAGATGAGGCTACTGCGCTGCTCTGAAGTGGCAAAATTCTCGGATGGAACACTCACCATCATCCAAGACAAGCTCATGAGAATTTGCCGCATACTTTCGGAAGAAGACCCACCCTGCCGCTCCAAGTTCGCGAAGTTTATTGACGCCATAGCTGATCGAATCGTGCTTCGAAGGAATCTCCGTGCCTTCGAGTTCAAGTTAGGACTTCGTGAAACACACACTCGCTGATCCACCACCGCTACGCTCAAGATCCAAGACTCCCAACAATTGACACAAAGGGGGAGATTGTTAGGATATTTAATAGATTGTGTCAATAATTTTAGTCTTGGGATTAATTTTGTGATTACCCTTTAGTTTGAGATTTGGGCTAGAATGTAATTAGTTAATATTTAGTATTTGGGCCTTAATATACCTAGGGTTAATGTGGTATATAAGGTTTTACTAACACAATTTGAAAGGTAATCAAAGATCAAAAGGCTTATCCTATTTTTCACACAATACACACACTTGAAGGTGAGATCCTCTCCTTTTCATTCCATTAAAGCCTCTTTGATTCCTTGTTTGGTGCAATCGGGACCAACAAATCTCTACGTTACGAGCGTCGAAGCTGTCGAAGTTGTTTCAGACTAAGGAAAGGTACTTAGGATAGCGAATTGAATAGAATCGTCAGTGAAAAAGAAAATGTTTATTTCGTATGGTTTTATTTTGTTATATATATTAGAGATGTGTCCTCGATATCGATGTTCAAGGGGCGAAATCGGTGAGGTGTAGTTCATTAGAAGCTGTGTTCATCCTCATTCGTCCTCCCTCGTTCGCGGAGCTCGAGAAACGCCTTCGTTCGAGGTTTCTCATCAGTTAGATTTTGGTCGATTATTACGTCGTTTTTTTTGCGTACTTTAACTAAGCTCTTTTCTGCGCAGAGGAACTGAGACAGAAGAACAGATTCTGAAAAGGCTAACAAATGCCAAGGAAGAGCTCGAGCAAGGAAGCTCGCCGGGCCTATTCGATCATTCCTTGGTGAACGGAGACTTGGACAAGTGTTACGAAGAACTTAAGGTTGTCGTTCATTATTATAGCAAAACCTTAACTCTCGAATATTGTTGCAAAACTCGGCGTGGGCGGCCGAGTAGGCGCCGCCTAGGCGCTCGGCGGCCCTTGCCGAGGCGAGTACCACCTATTCGGCCACTCTAGGTGTCGGAACCGCCTACTCGGCGCCCAGGCCGAGTACATCCCGATTTTCCCGTTTAATTCCCGAGTTCTCGTTCGGTTAAAAAAAATTAAAAATCCCAAATCTAACCTAGACTATCTCGCACTCGTCACCGGCAAAGAACCCAAAAACCATCTCAGCCCAAATCTCTCAGCCCTCGTCGCCTGCAGCCCTTCGCTGCAGCCTCACGTCGCCGTCTCAGCCCCGTCGCAGCCTTAGTCGTGCCCAGCCGCGGTCGTCGCAGCCTAACCGTGCCCAGCCGCGGTCAGATTCGTTGTGCAGCCTCAGCCTCAGCCCATCGTCATTGACATTGAATGTTGATTTTACTTAGAAGCTGCAAATTCTCGGTTGAAGACAGAATACTCAAATAAAAAAAACCTAATTGATTACCTTGGGCTTCCTTTCTCAACGGGCTTCTAAAAAAATTAAATTTATTGGGCTAGAGATGTATTTATTATCTATTATTATTATTTTATCTTAATTTGAATTTTGATTATTATTCATGTTAATCTCATGAAAATTTTAAATTAAATTACTATCTATCAAGAATAAATGTAGTAATATATTTTGCCAAGATTTTGATAAATTTGGATGCATCATGTAATATTTGTACAAATGATATACAAAACAAAAAGTAAATGAAAAATAAGTATACCGACTAATTTCCGCCTAGAAACCGCCTACTCCCAGCCTAGGCCGCCTAGTCGCTAGGCCCCTACTGGGCGCCCGACTAGCGCCTAGCGAGTTTTGCAACATTTCTCTCGATACAAATTCTTGACAACCCTTTTCCTTTATTTCCTTTTTTAGGAGATTTTGGGCCTCACGAGGAATCATTTCACGTCCCTCTCGAGCATACGGTTTAGCAAGTGGAAGGTCAGGAAAAAAACTATTCCTAATAAGGGAAGTCGGGAAAGAACGATCACCTTCAGACACATATGTATCTCGCATTTATTTTGTAGTATAGATAAAACTGGAAACCATCAAGCAACCGATCAGCTCCGATAGGAATATTCGATTTTCTCTTTCTCTCTCAGTTTTTGTACGTAGTCCCTTAGAACGTCGATGGTGACCGTAGCTGAAAGCTCGTTGGTGAGTAGAGAAAGTATGATGCCGTCGCTTTGATGGAATTTGTGTGGTCTTGAAAAACCTTAACGCCTTTTTTTCTCATAGATTTTAAATCTTTGTTCCGGTGTCAGTTTTACCATAATGTTGCAGTTCATTTTTAAATGCTTGGCCGCGTATGTTTACTTTCAATCATCATCTCAATGCTCCAGCGAACTCTGGCCAAAGGAAAATACTATTTTGGATCCATTGACAAGAAAAGGAGATGCTTGCACAGTGATAGATGTCTAAGCAAGGACAGCAAAAGCGGGTAAAATATGGCTTTATTGTTCCTACAAAGATTAGTACGCGCATTGTCCTCATTTCGTCGTCAAGAATTCATTGAATAGAAGGCCGTTGTAGTAGTGAACAACAAGGACCGAAGCGGGACAATCAAGTTTGATCGTGCACGCCCGTCCCCAACATGGAATGGAAGACAGCTAGACTGAGGAGTGCGGCAGAATATCCGAAGCATTCTCAAGGTGGAGGCCTATAGAGGAATCTATTAGCTTCTGAACTTAGGGCAGATGTCATTGCCCACCTTAGTGAGGTTCGGCGTCCGTGTCGAAGGCCAAATTGAAGGTATGACGCTTTGTGCGGCCGACATCCGGATGCTGCCTCGGACGAGACCCTCGATCCGGGCGGCACCAGCGTCGATGAGGAATGCTACCTGGTTGATCCTGCCAGTAGTCATATGCTTGTCTCAAAGATTAAGCCATGCATGTGTAAGTATGAACTAATTCAGACTGTGAAACTACGAATGGCTCATTAAATCAGTTATAGTTTGTTTGATGGTACCTGCTACTCGGATAACCGTAGTAATTCTAGAGCTAATACGTGCAACAAACCCCGACTTCTGGAAGGGATGCATTTATTAGATAAAATATCAGTAGATCGCATCTTTAAAGACCTATCTATGGGTGATTTTGCTCTAGCGCGCACGCAAGGAGCCATAGGCGCAAAATAAGATGATTGTCATCATCGAATGAACATGACTTTTCTTGTCAATCGGCTGGGATTTCTTCTTACAGTCTCTTCATTTGTTTGTGTGAAGATATGGTTTTTTTCATCTTTTCGTTACAGCCTGGACTGTCGGCAAATTCTTTTGCACCTTCAGAATTTAAGCTGTACGGATTTGTGTCGAATCAATATTGTTAAGTTTTTTATTGAAGAGGTTTGTAGATTATTAGACTTTTTGTGAGAGGTCGAATCAGCCACAAGCAAGCGCTTGTTTTCGTAGACGGATGTGTAGAAAATGGAACGATGAGCAGAAGAATATATATCGACTCTTTTTTCAGGTTAAATTTTCCTCCTAGCCGCACATCGTGCGGCAACCCCTATCTAGTACATATATATATATAAAACGCACATTTTGAATGCATGTTTAACTTGCATTGGTACGGAATTGATTAAAATGCGACTTTACTTGTTTATGCTCATACCCACCCGCAACATTGAATACATGATTTGGGAACCATGTATCTAAGTGAAATTGCCTAAATTGTGTATAATAATGATTGTTACTTGTATTGATTTGCTTGACTACGTAATAAATCGATACATGTGCACTATTTGAGGGGGAGCATTTACAATGATTCCATGTTTTGAGCTCCAAATATTTTTGATGTTCTTTTCTTTAAGTGTTGCAGAAATTTTCATTATAAGAATTGCTTTGGTCAATGCTTAAATAAGGAGGACCTCACAAAATTTCATGATCGTGAGCTCAAGACATTGATAAAATAATACAGGGGGAGCCTTAGTAGATCAATTACTTCTTGATTACTCTAACATTCTCGACATTTTGCTCTAAGTAATGCAGATTATTGAAGATCAATTTTGGAGCCGGATGTCAGTTCTTCGAAAATACAGGGAGTTAATTGCATTTTCGTTTAAAATTAGGAGTAATTCTGTGGTTCATTCTTAAAATTTAGGATCAATCTGAAATATTAAGGTAAACTTACTATCGAGAAATACAGGCGAATTTGCAATTTTCAATCGCAGTTTCTCGAGCGCAAATTAATTTGGGACCAAATTGTAATTTTTGCCTTCATATTGTCGAGCGAAAATTAAACAGGAACCAAAAAGATTTTTGATCGGAATTGTCGAGCGAAAATAGAACAGTATCCAAATCAAAATTCTCGATCGTAAGTTTCTCGATCATAAAAAGTAACGGGCTTAATTCTCTAAATATCGTAAACGTCTAATCAGCCCAAATTAAACGAAATCATTAGTTTGCAGTCGAAAATCCCTAAATACAAGCAAAACCCTCAATCGCAAAATTCAACAGTCAAATGTTCTCGCGAAAAACTTTTCTCTCAAAAGACGAAAGTAAAATCCTCAAAATCCTTCGATTTTTCAACTAATTTTCGTCTTTTGAAGGTAGATTTGACTTCCTTTAGAGTTTTTCGTGCATTTAAACTAGATTTGCGTCTGTATTCTGGAATATTTCGCATGATTCTTTGATTATTTCTCGATTGTTCATACTCTGAGAACTCAAACACTTGCTTGCAGTATATTAGACCTTATTCTAAGTATAATCTGGGTTAAAAACTGCATAATAGGCTAGTTTCGATGTTTCCTGATCATTTTGAGTGAATATAACTTTGATTTTCTACGTTATTAGTGTTCGATTGAAAGTTAGGACTGAACTGGAGTTTAAAAGTTTAAATGCATCGAAGAACTTTCTCGCTCGCAAACAGTGAAAATTGAAATTCGATTTGATTAAGTCACTGTTTGAATCGTAAAAGATCTTCGATTGCAAATATTTTCAAGTTAGTCACTACGATAAATAACGCTGATTGAAAAATAATTACAATCGAAAAATCGAATTTGCATTTTATGCGAGCGAAATATTACTGAGAGGAATAGATAAAAGATGCAATGTCTTTAAAAAAAATTTCGAGCGCAAAACTTACAGTCCAAAATTTCGATTTCAATCTTGTTCTCGATCAAAAGTTTTAAGTGGCGAAAAATTATTCTTTTCTTTTCAATAAAATTTCTCGATCGTAAAACACGCCGCGAAACATTGGTCGATTGAAAATTTTCTCGATGGATGACTTAGTCTCTAATTGATTTTCTCGATCGTAAAACTTTGCAGCGAAAAACCTCTTCAAATCGAAATATTTTCTCGCTCGTTAATTTTCATAGAGAAAAATTTTATTCACGCGCGGAAAAATTTCTCCATCGTAAATTTACTTGGAAATCTAATTCTCGATCGTAAATTTACACGGAAAATTTTCTCGATCGTAAAATTTCTCGGCTACAGTTTCGCATCTTGAGTTCAAACACTTAGAAACTTTCCACTGTAGCTTTCAATAGCGAATAAAATTTTCGATCGCTAAAATAAACGGATATCTTGATTTAAAATCAGCACTTGGGAAATTAAATTGAAATTTCAATTTTATGAGCGAAAAATTTCACGGAGTGAGCAGTACCTTTAAACACCTAGATAAATTTTCGACTAAATTTTCATATGACTCTTATTCATAGGTCGAAATATCATTTTTTTTGTCACTCTCGTATACCTTTGTGCCAATTCTTACATTCTTCAAATTAATTTCGACTCAAATTTTTGAACTAATGATTTACATTTCTTATGTGGTTTCAGATGGATCACTACCCCACATTCAATCACATCTACGAGAAGGCGTTATGCCTCAACGTCCACGACACGAACTTTCAATTAGATCTGACCACCTTCCGGTGTCCAGATGACATAATCGTGTCCATCCTGCAAGGCCATCCACTATGGCATGCACTAACAGTGACGGCATCAGTGCCGATGGTCTACCTCCAGCAGTTTTGGGGGATGATCAAGAGCATCATCTTGGACGGGGCATACCACTTTCCCACGGTTGTAGGGACGAGGCACATCAGCATGGGCAAGAACGAGTTCAGAGTTCTCCTCGACCTCCCTCACAGCCAAAAGTACGACCCCCTTCCATCAGATGCAGAACTGGTGAATGATTTCCTCCAGATGGGGTACCGTCCGCCGCTCACCAAGCTAGCTCAGATGCAGAGCAACGGGATTCCCCATCCATGGAAGACACTATTCGGGATTATCAACAAGTGTCTATCCCCGAAGCACGCCGGCTTCGACAAAGGCAACGGCCACATCCTCCGGATATTTCACGGAGTCATGTTCTCGCGAAATTACGATTTCGCTCAACTGATATGGAACGACCTCGCAGAGCAGATCAGACAAAAGAGAACAAAATGTCCAAGAACGTGCCGTATGCGAGATGGTTCTCCGTCGTCATCCGCCAACAAATGGAGATGCACGAGCAGAACATTCCTCGCTTGCCCCCAGGAGGAAAATATCAGCCACCCAGGCTCAAGTTCTTTCACAACCCGAAGCTTGTGGACCTAGATCAGCCTTCGATGGTCATTCCACTCAACCTTCTTCGGCTCGCTGACCCCGCGGGAGCTGAATATCAGAGATACTGTCGGGAACATCACCTTAATGAGCAAATGATTCGAGGGCCCCCGACAGATTTCCAAGTGAGCCCTCCACATCAACAACAACAGCCTAGTCCTGAGGACACGATGATTGATGAAGTCGCTCAGGAACTAGAGTTGGAGCCTCCAACTCACGAGGAGCCAATGCCTGACTTAGAGCCACGCTGATCGATGCTGTGGCTGCAGAGTTAGAACAAGAGGCTCCAACAGAAACGCTTCAAGTGGAAGTACCCATACATGCGTGCTTGAAGAGCCTATCGAGGAGGTTCCTCTACAAGAAGCACAGCCCAAGGCAGAAATGGGGCAAAGCTCTCTTCCAGAAATGACGGAACAGGCTCGTGAGGACATTGAGCGAGAACCTTCTCCTCACACAGCCACCTCATCAGACACAGAGTCCGATGAGGAGATCAGATTGATAGGGCGGACTCCCAGACGACTTAGCATACAACTCGAGTCCTCTTCCCCACCGTCACTGAACCATCAGACACAGCGCAAACCATAACTACAAGTGTTGCGGGCCCTTCATCGCTCAATCTTGAGCCACAACACAGCCTACCGGTGTCTGGTTTGCAGGTCCAACCCGAGCCTGCCGAAACACCCATAGAGGAGAATCTTCAAGATTCGACTCGAGGATTGGGTGGAAGTCTCATACAGTCACAACCTCAAGTGACTGTGAGCCAACCTGAGGAGCCGGTGTCTGCTCAAGGGTTGATAACAGGCGACATCAGTCGTCCTGGAACATCCCAGGAGGCGTCCGCCCCATTTGTGACTGAAGACCACCTCAAAGCCGCCCTCTCCTCAGCACTTAGATCTTTCGAAGACAAGATTATGGAGAGCATGCGTACGACTATCGAGACGTCCCGTCAAGATCGAGGGAAAGCACCCGTCTCGGAGCCAGCTTCAGCACAAGCCGACCTCACAACCTCACAACCCACTCCCACCGACCCTTTACAAAACTCTTCCATCCTCATCAACCCATACACCATCCCAATCACCCAGCTCCACGATATTCTGCTAGCCCGCCTCATTGGTCTCACCATCCGATCGCCTCAGGAGGAATCACTCTATAGGCGACTGGTGGACCATCCTGAGCCACCAACCCAAACATGACGAGGCCAAAGTTCCCAATCCAGACGACGACATGACGATCCTGACGATCAGGATCCTCATGAGGGGGAGAAGAGGCCAAGAACTGAAACGACGAGTGGCCAAGGACAAGGCTTGGGCGCAATGCAAACAAGCGCTGGAGCAAGTGAAACCCAAACCCAAACCCAAACCCAAACACAAACCACCAATACCACGCACCGCACCACCACTCTAACCCATATCGACCCACCAACCTTTCACCTACGGACGCCTCCGCCCACATTACTGATTCTGACAAGCCCCTTGCTTCCGGAAGAAGAAGCAAGTGCCGCGATGCTCGTAGCCCTAGCAGCTACTCACGCTACTCCCTCAGTCGCTCCAAACCAACCGGGCCCCTCAGGACATGGCATCAATCCACACGAGGTCTAGACAAATACATCTTCGAAGGACAGTGGATGACCCATTCCATGCCCGAGGAGCATCAAAGACAACGGCTTCAGGACGTTTGTCATTTCCTACAACAAGCCTCCGTAGACCTCGTGATCAGAAGACGACGAGCTTCAGGAAGGTGCAGACTACCAACAATATATCCCAATCAGAGTTGATCGCGCAACGAGCGGCTTTCCCCACAAGACTAACGCCAGGGACCGTTCGAATCGACACGCCGTGGAGAACATCCGAATAGAAATTCCGTTCCTTGAAGAAGTTCGTGAAAACATTTGGAGGTCACCGGACAGAGTTAAGAAGCCAAACGAGTTCGAGCTGAGAGGGATCTCTCACTGGGATCAGCAGAAGAGGATGACCTACCTCTGGATGCTGACCAAACTTGGACCTGATGTAAGGCTGGAGATGACTAAAGAACAAGTCAAGAGCTACTATAAGAGTCTCTCCCCAATATGCCAACTACTCAGCGTCTACTGTGCAAAAGGAGGACTTCCAACACCTCGCTACACCATCGAGCAAGTAGATAGAACTCGAGAAGATCTAAGCGAGAGCGACCTACCGTACATCCCTGCTGAAGAAGTATACAACCTATATCAGCTGTATGTGGAGAAGTACAAATGTCCTCAAGGCTTCATCAAGAAAGAAGGACTCGAGGGACTCTACCGGTTCGTGATGTGCCAAGTCAAGTACTTCGCCGCACACGACCTTCAGATGGCTCTGGAGAGCAACATGAAGAAGGTTAACATGACCGCTCCGCTCAACAAAGGACCTGAGATCGAAGGGCTTCCCAACAATCACGTGCACATCAGCTCAGTCCTAAGCATCACCTACCACAATCGAATAGCTAAGAAGAATAGGTTGATGCTGAAGATTGAGATTTATAAGTTTTGCGATGGGACGCTCAAGGTCATCTGGAAAAACATAGAGCAGAGGTTGGAAGAAATCAATAGAGATACAATGCTGAGGATACACAGGTTCGTGAGAGAACAGCCGCTCCTAATGGAACTATTAGAAGATATCGAGGAGCGACTGGAGCTAAGGAACACGCTCAGGAACTTTGAGCATGCGCTGGGCTTGCGTAGATCATACTATGCCCGACGAGGACAAACAGCGCGGAGACGCAATCAAGCACAAAGGGGGAGATTGTAGAGTATCAATTTTAATTATGCTTGATTTCATTAGTTATCCTTGTAATTAGGGGCTTTATTTGTATTAGTCCATAGATTAGGACTAGTTAGATATTTATACCAAGTTTGTTTGGTATAAATACTTGTACAAACATTGCGCTTAATACAGAAAATTAGAGAATCGATCCGAAAGGCTGTCGAATTCATTCTAGAGAGAGAAACTCAGAAAACATCATCTCACTAAAGGAATTCTCTCTCGTGTTCTTCATCGAAGGTTTTCGACCGAATTTCAACTTGAATCATTCTAATCGATTTCCTTAGAATTCATGCATAGGATTGATTGAGTTGATAACAGAGGACCTAACATGTTTCAATCGTTCAGTATCTTTTTCCGCACTATACTGACCGGTCACTGATTGAATACCAGTCACCGCACAAAACATCCTATTAACTCGAAAAAGAGTCAAGCGTTTATTCACCCCCCTCTAAACGCGTAAACCGATCCTAACAAGTGGTATCAGAGCGGGTTTATTCAATCATCAACCGATAAAATGAATACATCAAGCAAGTCGCCGATGTTCTCTTGAGAAAACTTCATGGAATGGAAAGTTCGTATGATGACTCACAGAACGAGGATATGTGGGATGTCATCACTGACGGACCCCGAGAGCTGACAAAGATTAACCCACTACACACCCAAGATAGGACACAGCCACAGACAATTCAAAATGTAAAGAGTGAATGGACAGATGGCGAAAAGAAACGGATGAATCTGGACAATGTGGCCAAAGATATTCTGTTCAAGACACTCGGTACCGGAACGTTCAGGCAAGTCATGTTATGTAAGACTGCAAAGGAGGTCTGGACGAAACTTTGTTAGATCTGCGAAGGGAATGAATCTACGTGGGAAAACAAGCTCATAGTTGCCATTCAAAAGTATGATGACACAAAGATCAAACCTGGAGAATCAATGACCGATTTTGAGAGCCAGTTCATGAACATCATCAACGATCTCACTGCTCTTGGAAGGACATTGGAAAACCGAGATGTGGCCATCAAAATAATGAAAGCACTTCCTCGAGAGTGGATGTAAAGACCATGGCCATGAGAGAATCAAAGGACCTCAGCAAGATACAAGTTCACGATCTATTCGCTGATCTCAAGGCCTATGAGTTCGAGTTACAAACGAGGATGGAAGAAGCAGTTACAGAACAACCGGTCAAAGCACTTGTAGCTCCAGAAGCCTCTACCTCAAAAACATCCGAGGAATTGACCGACGAAGTCATGGCACTTTTTGTAAAGAGATTCGGAAAATTCATGAAGAAAAACTGAAGCAATGCTTCGGAAGGTAAAAATTCTTCGAAAAACAAAACTGAAAGAACCGTTGTTTCCTGTTTTAAATGTGGCAGGAAAGGACATTATTCTATAGACTGTCGAGTCTCCAAGAAAGAGAATGAGAAAACCAGTACCAAGTCCAAGAAGTATCAAAAGGCACTGGTAGCCAAAAATGGAAGAACCTGGGATGACTCTGACTCGGAAGAATCAGATAGTGATGAGTCAGATGCCAGTAGTGATAAGGAAACTCACGAGTGTCTTATGGCCAACATGACCGACGATGAGGTATGTGAATCTGCCTCTAATGACTTTACAAAAGAAGAGCTACTTCAGGCTCTTCAAGAAATGGCTGATGAATATCAGAAGTTATCTGCTAGAATTAAGCAAAAGGGCAAAATCACACCGGTTGAACAAACTGATAGTGACCTCAGTCAGACAAGGGTTCTGACTGAGGAGGTTAGGGAACTTAGAAAAGAGATAGTGCAGCTAAGATCCGAAAACTCTAGGTTAAACACTATTATACAGACCTGGAATCAGTCCATGAGGACAGCAGAAAGCATCCAAAGCAACCTGAAGGATAGCAACGACAAGACCGGGCTAGGGTTTAAGGACACTGTACCAGGTACGCCTTCATCACACGCGAAAAATACCGGATGGATCAAGTTTGTCTCAGCTAGCTCTTCACAAGCTAATGATACTGGCAACATACCAAACCCTCCAGTCAGGATAGAAAGAGAATATCAACCAAATGAGAGACCGCCAAAAACTGTTCCCTCACGAACTAGACCAATGTTTAATAGGCACGAACACAGGGGGAATCAGGGATATAATTATGAGTATAGAAACAGAGGTAGGCAATACCGGGGACCAAGATTAGGAATGACTAGGTCTAGAAATATTAAATACCTCATAGACCCAAGTACTGGACGGACTATTAAAGTCTTTCAGATTTGGGTACCTAAGAATCTAATCTTTTCCGGACCCAAGTAAAACTGGGTACCAATATACATATATATATATATATATTTTGTTTTTCAGGGGTACCTTGAGGAGTTAAACCGGTCGGCATGGTATCTAGACAGTGGATGTTGTCAACATATGACAGGAGACGAAAGACTGCTGAAGAAGCTTAGACCACATACTGGACCAATCATCACCTTTGGAGACAACCGTAAAGGTAAAGCAATAGGGAAGAGAGTGATTACTCACAAGAACCTTACCCTAAAGGATGTACATTTAGTACAAAACCTTCATTATAACTTAATAAGTGTCAGTCAGCTATGTAGAAATAACTTCCTAATATCCTTCGAAAAAGATAAATGCTTTGTCAAGGATAAAACGGAACACACACTGATAACCGGTTATAGAGTCGGTGGTACTTATAGGGTCCAGTGGGCAGATCAATCGGTATCTAGACAAACCTGTCTTATAGCTCATAACTCTAAAAGTTGGCTATGGCACAAACGCCTCAACCATCTAAACTTTAAGACCATTTCAGCCCTTAAGAAAAGCAGTCTAGTTAGAGGTCTATCCAATCTAAAGTTTACCAAAGATAAACACTGTACTGCATGTCAGTTAGGTAAACAAATTAAGTCGACTTTCAAAAATAAAGGGAATATAGAGTCGAACCGGTGTCTGGACTTACTTCACATGGGCCTGTTTGGACCTATACCGGTGGTTAGCCTTGGTGGTGCTAAGTACACCCTGGTAGTAGTAGATGACTTCTCTAGTTTCACCTGCGTCGTTAAAGTCTAAAGACCAAAGTCCAGTTTGCTTAGTGAAATTATTCAAAAGAATGCAGAATGAACAAAATGGTAGCATAAACCGAATTCGTAGTGACCGAGGTACTGATTTTGTAAATTTTCTAACCGAATTTCTCGAGAACCATGGTATCCGCCATGAGTTATCTGCTGCTAGGACACCACAGCAGAACGGAGTAGTTGAAAGGAGAAACCGAACCCTAAAGGAAGCAGCCAGAACAATGTTAGCAGACGCAGACATCTCTCATAAATTCTGGGCAGAAGCTATCAACACTGCGTGTTACACACAGAATCGGTCAATGATTGCAAGAAACAAGGCAAAACACCATACGAAGTTTGGACCGGAAATGTTCCTTCCGTAGGCTACTTCAAAACCTTTGGGAGCAAGTGTTTCATTCACAACAGTGGGAAGAATCACCTCTCAGCCTTCGATACAAGGGCAGAAAAGGGAATTTTCTTGGTTACTCTTCAGTCAGCAAAGCCTACCGGGTCTTCAATACTAAAACTCTATCCATTGAAGAATCGACACATGTAGTCTTTGAAGAATCTGAGACCGATGATTAAACTCCCAGTAACATCAGTCGCTTAAGCACCCAGTTAGAGAAATCTTATCTTGAAAACGAGAGTGATGAAGAACGGGATCCACCGGTCTTGGAACTTACTGAAATACCCATCGTGGAAGAAACCGGTATTCAGGTTAATGACATCGAAATACCGGTGGAACCGACAAACTCATGCAATGATGTTATGAGGATGTGCCAGAAAACGGAATCAATGATGATACTCAAGACATACTGGAGGAATCAATTGAGAGGGAACGCATCAAATGGAATCATACAAAGCTGAATCATCCTCAGCAACTGATCATAGGAGATCCTGCAGCCCCAATGAAAACAAGGCGGCAGACGAATTCGAACCTATTCAGTCATGCGTTCATATCTCAGATTCAACCAACAAAAAATCGATGAAGCTCTCAAGGACAACTGGATAGAAGCAATGCATGAAAAACTGAACCAGTTCGAGAGAATCAAGTTTGGACACTTGTTCCCAGGCTAACCCAAACCATAATTGGTACGAAATGTGTATTCAAGAATAAGCTCAATGAGGATGGACTTGTCACTAGGAATAAGGCAAGACTGGTTGCTCAAGGTTATAGGCAAGAAGAAGAAATTGACTAGACATGCTCAACCTCCGGTTAACCGTAACCGGCAGTTGACGGTTAGTCGGAAGGACTAACCTTCGTCTAACCGTCCGGGGGCGGTTGACGGTTAGCCGCCCCCGGTTGACGGTTAGCGTAACCGGCGGTTAGTCAACCGCCGGTTACGGTTAACTGGCGGTTAAACCGCCGGTTAGACTAATTTTTTTATGGTGAGGAACGGCGAGTTATCGAGTCAGACACAGGCAGACGTCCATCGACACACAGTATTTTTTATGGTGATGTAGCTTTAGCTCGAAGGTTGAAGACGATGTACAGTAATACAATTCGTTTTAAGTTAATGGGCTTCTATAATGGGCCTTTACAGTTTGAAAGCTTATTTTAAAATATTAAGCCCATATTTAAGTTTTAACTTAATAAATAAATAAATAAAATAAAAATGTAAGACAAAGAAATCATTTTCTCTCTCAACTACTGTTCGTCTTCTCCGTAGTCCGTCTTCTCCAGGCCAACAGCCAACATAGGAAAGCTCCACTCCACCTCCAATTTTCATAAATAGAAACCAAAACCTTAAATTAACAATAAAAGAAGAAAAAAAATAGAGATAGAGGGGTGAACCCTACTGTACCTACAGCTGAGTATCCGCTCGCACACAGCCACCAGCCTCGTTACCTCCTTATTTGATTTTTTTTTAAACCTAACCGCCGGTTAATCACTGAACCGGCGGTTTTTAACCGGTAGTTGGCGGTTGGTCAGAAGGACCAGCCCTGTAACCGGCACCCAACGGTTGCCGGTTACGGTTGGTGCCGGTTACGGTTATTAACCGTATCCGGCGGTTCCGTAACCGGCAGTTACCGGTTGTAACCGCCGGTTACGGTTGAAAATGGGCAAGTCTAGAATTGCCTATGATGAGACCTTCGCACCAGTTGCAAGACTATTAGTATATTCTTGGCATACGCAGCCCACAAAGATTTTAAGGTATTTCAAATGGATGTTAAAAGTGCATTTCTGAACGGTACAATCTCTGAGGAAGTATATGTTGCTCAACCACCCGGTTTTGAAAGCCATGAGCACCCTGATCATGTCTATCGGTTGAAAAAGGCTCTATATGGGTTGAAGCAAGCACCAAGAGCTTGGTATGAATTTTCCATTTTTCTTTATTTTGTCTGATAAAGCTGATTAATGACACATGAGCTGTGTCTGTCAGAAAGAGTTTGTCTTCTTTCGTCTTCTTTTGTCTTTGACGCGCTAGCCGCTAAAACGTTCTTCTATTTAAATTTATAATGTATGCATTTATGTTACATATTGGGACGGGCCAATATCCAAGAGATCGCTAGTCTTCCCTCGCAATCTTGACGGGCCAACATAGCATATGCCCAAATGTCTAAATCAACTACTAATGAATAATGATTCTGTGGAACATTTGATGAGGATGATTTAGGTAAAACGGGATTTTCAAGTTGCAATACGGAAACGAAAAGGTAGCAAACTGAGTCGCTAGAAGATTTCCATGTCATTTAAACTCGATAAAAACGGGATTTGATGAGGATAATTTTTTTCGATTAAATCTAAAATAATATTTGTAGTTTAATTGGTAAAGTTGTAAAATATGTGGATTGTATTGAAATTTGTAAAAAATGTACAGGAAGTGAATATTACAAAATAGTCTATTGAGTTTGAGAATGAGTTGATCGGTTGGAGAAGAATTACTGCATTTTGAGTTTGAGAATGCGTTTGAGTTTGAGAATGCGTTTATCGGTTGGAGATGGTCTAAGAAAAAGCCATCGATCATCAAGCTGTCAAATCATTATCACTTTCGAGACCTTCATCTTAGTATATATCCATAAATTATAAGTTAAAAGTCTGATAACAACAAAGAATATCATACGAAGCAAGGAAGAGAGAGAAATTAGCTCCATAATTCAACAAGCTCTAAAACTTAAGTCACGTATAACTTTCGAATACTCTTGATAGTTAAATAGTGATTTCGTAATTAGTCAACAAGCATAAGAGACTTTTTAGACGTTATTATGCTTAGAGAAACCCTATGTTCTCGAACTAAGGTTCATGTTCATAAATATATATATATATATATATATGTATAGATATATATATATATATATATACACGTGATATAAATATATAAACCTAAGTGTTTAAAGTATGTCATGTTCATGAGCCTTATTGTTTTAAGATGATATACACGTGATGTATGAACCTATAAGTGTCCGAAGTATGTGATGTTTATGAAGTTAATATATTTTATTCTCTTAATACCTGACGTACTTATATGAAATAGTTGGAGTTTGAAATAGTTAATCATAGCTTAGGGTTTCTAGAGGCCACGGTTTATAGTCATGACTGATTCTGAGTTCTGTCTATATAATTATAGGTTTCCAAATGCTTAGGGTTGGAGTTAGAGTGTACTGCTTTCGGGAGAATTAAAGTTTTAGGCCTTAGAACCTTTGTAGCAGCACTTTAGAATAAGTGATTTTACCCGAGTTTAAGTGTCTAATCTATTTTGATTTTATGAAGTTTTTGATATGACCAAGTTTTCGCATGATAGGGAAATTTCCGGTATGGCCTTAAAGTTCTCGAGAAATTAGAATTTTGGGCTTCACACTGTTTTCGGGCGATTCAGAGTATTTTAAAAATCGAGCGTTGACTTGACTCTGACCATAAATTGAGCGAGTCAGTTTAACGGATTCACTGTTGACTGCCGAGTCTAATATTTAAATATAATTATTTTATACCAGTATAGTTCGAGAATTAGCACATATGCTGATAAGATTATAATGTCCAGAGGATCGGTCTATAGAGACTCCATCGGACTTCGTATTTGACTATAGTGGGAGGACAGGTAGGTGAATCATTATCTACAATACGTGTTGGTCCCGATTTCACCAACAATACGACTTCGGACGGATTAAACACGCCTAAAGATTGAGATTAGGTTCGGGGCGTGTGGGGCTTGGTGGTGTTCTTGAGGAGACTCTCTCACTCTAAAATGTTTATTTGATCTACACACACAAGCACACCTAACTATGTGTTAGGGTTTTCCTATTTATACCACAAGTTGGTATATAATAGGTGGGCCTCTTGTGAAGCCCCATTACATGAATAACTAAGAACTAACCCAACTAAGAATTAGCCCAAAGTTTAATAAAGCTAACCAACAAAGATAATATAATGAAATTGAACACTACAAAATATTTCCTAACAATCTCCCCCTTAGTGTTCAATCTTCAGTTCAGCGCGGGATATCTTTGTAGGGCATATTGGAGATCTCGATTCCTAGCAAACTCCCCCTACAAGGGATATCTCCTCTTCTTGCGGAGGCATTGATGGCTCGGCTGGGACTCACTTGTTAAGATTCTCCAATCTTCTTCTTCTTGGCGCCGGATTTGTCGTCTTCGAATGGAAGTTGTCTGGTTCGGCCTCGAAGATGACTCGTCTGGCTCCAGAAGAAGGTAGGCGTGGGGTGTAAAAAATGTGCCAAGGCTCCATTGAAATGTGACTTTCAAGAGCAGGGAGCCCGGTCTTCAGAGTGGTCAGCGCAGTAGTGGCGGAATGTGGTGGGTGAGATGTGCCATGGCTCCTTCGAGTGTTCCATTATGAACATAATAGCCTGACACATAAGAGTGTGCGCGGAGGTAGTGGAAGCCTCCGGCGGTGCGTAGTTGGTGGAGGTGGCGTGGATGATGGTTGCTGCTGATGCTGCTGTACGATCTTCAACTCATTTCTTCTCCTTTACTCCCCCTTGAGATGATCTCCGTCTTCGGGATCGTCACGTCGTCCGTGGGACGAGTCTGCCTCTGGTGTTGATGGTGGTGATGATGGTGTGGTGTGGTGTTGAGTGAGGCAATCAAGTGGGATTCTCAGGAGTAGCATCATTTGATTTTCCTCCAAGTTCATTTCGAAACTTGGAAGAGGCGGAGCAACATGTGGTGGCGTAAGCGTAGGCGTGGTGGAGTGGTGTCGGTGATGGGACCTTTTCCTTCATAGATCCTCGTTGAGCGCGGCATGGAATGTGTAAGTTCCTCGCTGATTGCTATGAGTCGGGGCTCCATCACGAACGGGGTAACTAACCAGACGGGGGTCACAAAGACGCTCCGTCGTCACAACATCGAAACATGTGTCCGATGCGCCGCCTGTTTGCACAGGACAAAAGAACCGGAGAGCCACAAAGGCTTTCCGTTCGCACGGACGATGAGACAAGCTCGTATCCGTGGCCCATTGACAGTTGTGGTGAGGGTGGCTGTCGTGGGTCTTCCGCTCTCGGTCACAAGGACGTCATCAAGCGTTCGGGCAAGTTCATGAAGAACCTGCGGTGCGTAAAGAGTGTTTGTGTCCTAGAAAGTGGAAAATTTCGGTGGGTGAGGACACTAGACTCAACGTGGGTGGAAGAGGTGCAGTGAGAGGCGGGGCACTGCATGTTCAACATCAACCGTCTCCAAGTGGGGCGGTGATGGCTAACGTGGTTCCTCTTGTGCGAAATGAAACAGCTATCTGCGAAAGGATAGCTGAGTGGTTGGGAGGGGTTAATTGCGCGGTTGGACCAGATGCCGCGACTTCTACTCGGGAAACGAGCGAGTCGTCTCCTGTACCTATGGGCGAGGTCCGGGTTGTGGTGAGATATGACAGAGGAGTGCGATCATGTCGTCGTTGGTTCGCAACTCCTGCAAGCGACTTACGTCATCCTCCCGAGATCGTTGATTGGATCTTTGCGTGGAGGAGGATGTCGCGCGACCTAGACCTAGACTAGAGAGGCTAGGGTAGGCTCGTTCCTGGGTTAGGATCAGGGGGGTTTCACTGATCCATGGGAACTATGGTGGCGTGGCGTGATCGCGTTGAAAGGCGACCACGAGTGATGTCGACGAGGGTGGCCCAAAACTGTTGATCAGACACTTCTGAGACTCGTCAGGTGGTGGTGGTGGTGAGGGCGTAAAGAAGATCACGGTGGCTTAGGACGTCTCCATGTAGCGCACCATGGTGGAATGGATGGCAGTGGGTGGAAGGTGGAGTCTGGTACATGAGATCCACATCGCCTAAGCATTGAGATTAGATGGCGCGCCCACTGATGGTTGGTTGAACTCTTGTCAACCCTTCTTTATGGGTCCGGGTTCTGCACGGATTTGTACAGAAGTCATGATGATTGCTCGCTTCTCTGACATCCCTTCATGCACGTGGAGCAACCCGTGTAACGTGCATGATGGGGTTGGTTGCTCGCAGTGCATACCGGTCATGAATGTGGAGCAACACATGTACCATTCATGCCGGGGGTGGTTGCTCACGTCGTGTACCAGTCATGTATGTGGAGCAACCCGGGTACCATACATGCTGGGTGTGTGAACTTGGCATTTGGAAATTCCGCTCCGAAAAGTTTGGGGGTGACCTAAACTTTTCTATAATGTGCCAATACCGTCCTAGGTCGATCGTTGGGTACGGTGATCGTTGCCGCGTTTTGGATTTGCCTTAAAAATTTTCACAAAAACGTCGTCTATACCGAAAATTTTGGCCCAGAAAAATTTATTTCGAAAAATTTTAAAAGTGTAAAATAGACAAAGTCCAAAGGCCTTAGAAATTTTTCTCTATCCAATGATATAAATTTTCCTTGGGCTTAGAAACAAATTTCCTTCCTTTATTTTTTTTTTTTGCTCCTTAAAACCTTATTTATTCCGAGGGGGGGCCAGAAATTTTGGTGGTAAAAAACGTTCAAGTGTAATTTTAAAGAGTGATTTTTGCAAGATTTGAAGCTAAAAGGTGTGTTTGGATCAAGTTTAAAGGTTGGGTGCAAATTTCTCGGGGGGTGCGAAAAATGGTGTGTGAAAATGTACGAAAAAATGTTATCCCGAGAAATTTCGTTGTGAGAGTGAGTCGCGAAAATAAGGAAATTTCGCATTCAGAGTGATTTTCGCATATAGCACAGAAATTTCGCATTCAGAGGAAATTTTCGCATGTACTGAAAATTTTCGCATGTCGAGAGAAAATTCACATTTAAAGTAAATTTTCGCATGTATGAAAATTTCGCATGTATAGAAATTTTCGCATGTATAAAAATTTTCGCATGTATAAAAATTTCTCAGTTTTAGAAAATTTCTCGGATTTGAAAAATTTCTCGGATTTGAAAGAATTTCTCAGTTCTAGTAAAATTTATCGGGCAGCGAAAGTTTCTCAGGTTAAAATTTCTCGGGCAGTGAAAGTTTCTCGGCCAGCGAAATTTTCTCAGGCAAACTTTCTCGGCTAAGAAATTCTCGCCCTAAAAAAAATTTCTCGGCTAAGAATTTTCTCGGGTATGAAAATTTCTCGGCCAAGAACAGTTTACTGTTCCATTGCTTGTCGCGAGTTTTTACCAAAAAATGACTCGTTTTCACTCAAAGCTCACTCAAAATCGAGGAAACTTGTTCCAGAACTTCAGAAAAACATTCCTAAACGCATAATCAACCTTTGGGATGTCTAAAAACAACAAAATGAGGTCGAAATCGCCCAAAAACCGAAAGTGACGAAAATAATTTTTCAAGCAATTTTTCACTCAAATCTTGCTTAAAACACGCAAATCCGGTCGCGTTGGGCTCTGATACCACTTGTTGGTCCCAATTTCACCA
The DNA here is from genome assembly GCA_027422505.1 of Craterostigma plantagineum. NCBI lineage: Eukaryota > Viridiplantae > Streptophyta > Magnoliopsida > Lamiales > Linderniaceae > Craterostigma > Craterostigma plantagineum. The sequence goes on along the minus strand of JAPQWV010000003.1, from coordinate 22,460,558 downwards.
ACAATACGACTTCGGACGGATTAAACACGCCTAAAGATTGAGATTAGGTTCGGGGAGTGTGGGGCTTGGTGGTGTTCTTGAGGAGACTCTCTCACTCTAAAATGTTTATTTGATCTACACACACAAGCACACCTAAATATGTGTTAGGGTTTTCCTATTTATACCACAAGTTGGTATATAATAGGTGGGCCTCTTGTGAAGGCCCATTACATGAATAACTAAGAACTAACCCAACTAAGAATTAGCCCAAAGTTTAATAAAGCTAACCAACAAAGATAATATAATGAAATTGAACACTACAAAATATTTTCTAACAATACGTAATCACATATGTGGCTTATATGGTTTGATTCGATGATTTTCATGACTACGTGTTATACGTGTTTTACATACATTTCTGGTAAATTCACGATTTCATGTGTTATTGTTATGATATTTATAGATTGTGTCAATAGTTTAAGTCTTGAGTTAAATATTGTAATTATCCTTTAAGCTTGGGCTTTGGACTAGAATGTAATTAATTAATCATTAGTGATTGAGCCTTAATATACCTAGGGTTCATGTGGTATATAAGGTGTTACCAACACTATTTTCAAGGTAATCAAAGATCAAAAGGCTAACCCTATTTTTCACACAATACACACACTTGAAGGTGAGAACCTCTCCATTTTTCATTCCATCAAAGCCTCTTTGATTCCTTGTTTGGTGCAATCGGGACCAACAGTTATCACGTTATATGCATAGCATATGCATATGCATATCATATCACAGGGTGAGATACTGTGTGGAGACGGTAATATTTTAGGCGTACCGCTGAGGGGGGTAGTTCGAGATTGGTACTCATACGACACCTGACGGCAGACATGCGTGATCGATCTGTCTACTCGGGCGTGAACGTCCCGAGGTGCAAAACCATCGTGATTTGATTTTTAGCGGAGGGACATTGACAGGGCAGTTTGGTGAACGTCAAAATGCTGTCAATGTCGGCAACCGCTTACGGAAGAACGACCTAGTAGGGCAGTTGCGTGAACGACCTTGTTTGGTGCAATCGGGACCAACAAGAGAAACGTGGATCGATCAGCATTGATTTGAATCCAGTTTCGTTCGATTCCAAGAAAGATCAAATTTTGGGCAAAAATCACTTTCGGGCATTTTGAGCTCGTTTTGGGGTTTTAATGCTTCTTTTTTGTGTTTAAAACCTTTCCCCAGATCGACTCTATGCCTAAAATGTTTTAAGAACACTTTTGGATCAGTTTTAACGAGTTTTGAGCAAGATCGAAGCAAAAATCTTCAGAAAAAGTCATCTCGGCCTCTCTCTATTTTTGGTCGATTTGATCCGTTTCTTGGTGTTTTTAGCTCACAAATCGGTCGAATATGTGTTTAGGGAAGAATTTCTGAAGTTTCGGATCAAGTTTGAGTGATTTTGGTCGAGATTTGAGTGAAAACGAACGATTTTCTGAAAAAACTCGCGACAAGCAATGGAACAATAACTTAGTGTTCTTGGCCGCGAAATTTCTTGCTGAGTCGTTCAAGTCCGCGTAATTTTCATATCCGAGAAATTTCATTCTGAGAATCTTTCTAAAACCGCGAAAATTTCACTTTCAGTCCATTTTTCTCAACTGCCTAGCTTGTCAAAATCCGAGAAACTTTTATATCCGAGAAATTTCATTTCAAGAATCTTTCTAAAACCGCGAAAATTTCTCTGTTTCACTTCACTGTCACTTCATTTTTTTTTCCCAACTGCTTACTCTTCAAAATCCGAGAAACTTTATATGCGAGAAATTTCATTCCGAGAATTTATCTAAATCGCGAAAATACCTCTGTGTCACTTCATCTTTTCTCAATTGCTCACTTTCAAAATCTGAGAAATTCTATACCCGAGAAAGTCTATTCCTAGAACTTATCTAAGTCGAGAAATTTCTTAAAAACCGAGAAAGTTTGCAAATCCGCATAAACTCTTTGAAACTGAGAAAGTTTGTCAAATCCAAGAAATTTTCAGCCGAGAAAGTTTATTTCCTCCGAGAAAATTTTTCAAAACCACGATTTTTCAAATCCGAGAAACTTTCTCGATGCGAAATTTCTTGCGAAGTTTTAAAATCCTCAACTGAGAAACCTTCTCACATGACAAGTTTAAAATCCGAGAAAATCATTCTCAACAGAGAATTTGTTTTTCCTTTTTCTGTCCGAGAATCTTTCATTAAACTCACACAAACACGAAAATTTCTCAACCAAAATTTCTTGGGTAATTTATCTTGTAATCACGAACATCTTCTCAAACCGCAATTTTTTTTTTCTCGTGTTGAAATTTTTCCTCAAACTCATTCAAGTCTTGATCCCTTACACTTTAATCCTATCCCCCTAGACCACTTTTGACAATTTTTACTCCTCAAAAATCGTTTTTAAATTTCTCGAACTTCTCCGAACTCTAAGATATATTTTCCCTTCATACGTTTTCGACCATCACACACGTTCACTTAGTTCTAAGAAATTCTTTAAACGATTTTTCTCAAACTCTACTCGTTAAACTCATATTTCTCATCTCGTTCGTTACTAACCCTCTTATCTATACAAGATCAAAACTACGGACGATTCGACTGCACCAACCATGTCTGCCACAAATGACATCTCAACAGTGGGCACCGACACCAGGCCTCGATGTTGCGACAAGGCGACTACAGCATATGGACAAACAGGTTCCTCACTTTTATCAGGAACAAAGGCGCACCACTCTCTCAATACCTACTGGACTCCATCTTCAACGGTCCAGCACAGTTCTGGACAATCATCCCTGCTCAACCAAACGCAAACCCTCCAATGGATGAATGCCGCACTTCAAGACGCCCCATTAACGAGGATGAAGAGGCTCGCCTACAGGCCGATGAGACTGCCAAAGGATACCTCTTCCAGGCTATGGGCAACGAAGTCTATGCTCACATCGAGTGCTGCACAACTGCCAAGGAAATATGGGATGAACTCGTAGAAATTATGGCAGGCACAACTGAGAGTGCTCAGGGGAGGAAATCAGCATGTCTCTCGCAGTATGAACACTTCCAGGCCTATGAAGGAGAGGAGCTGCGTGACACGTACTTCCGATACTTGAAGGTCATCAATGAATTCAAGAAAGCCAAGATCTCTAGGGACAGATTCGATATCAACAACCGCTTCCTTGGTAGCCTCAAACCTCATTGGGGCAATGCAACCGTGATGATGATTCAGAGTAAGGACCTCTCCAACACTTCCATCCATGCCCTCTACGACAGCCTGTCTGCCTATGCTCCTTACGTGCAACCTCAGTCCACCAACACTCGAGTCGACCCGCTGGCTCTCCTCTCGAACAAGACTACCGAACGATCTTCCACCTCTAAGCCCAAACAGAACAAAGGGAAGCTACCAGCTGTTGTATCTGACACCTCTTCAGGATCAGAAGCTGATACAGAATCTGATGAAGATGTCCGTGATCTACGTAAACAACTGGCAATGCTCACAAAGATGGTCTCAAAAAAGATCGGAAAAAAATCCTCATCCTCCTCCAATCGTCAAAGAACCTTTAGCGGCACCAAAAAGACTACTCCCACGGAGGAAGCTAAGTCGATAAAGAAAGAGGAGGAATCCGCACCTCAAAAGTCTGTGAAGTGCTTTCGGTGTGGAAAGTTGGGCCACTTTGCCAAGGAATGCCATGCCCCACGCGTGAAGGACTCTGGCTATTACGACCGTAAGGCCAGAATGACCCGCAAAATGGAAAGTGGGAAAGTTCTACTCACCGAAGAAGCTGAGTGGGTGAACGACACTTCAGAAGAAAAGGATGAAGATTGCTGCATGGCAAGGCTGGTCGAGCATGACGAGGATGGGGAGATGGTTAACACCCGGTGAGAATGCAGCTAAGACTCCTACCAACGCCGAGTCCGAGGTACGAATTTCACAACTCGATGATGTGTTTAATCACCGACACACCATTAAGAAACCCAGTAGACGCTAGGGATTATGATGAACTCAAAACTAAAATTTGAAAACAACTATGCCTTACTTAGTTTAAAAGTAGAAGAGCTCGCTTGCACAAACGAACGACTAATTGCCTCTGAAGCATTAGTCAAACGTCTGCAAAACAAGAATAAACAAAGTGAGACTAAGGTTAAGAAACCACATTGGCCATCAGTTCATGTGAAACATCTCGTCTCTTGACGGCCGCACAATATGAACTACTTACTAAGGAAAGAGTTAGGCTGTACCGAAAGGTGAAAGAACTTGAAGAGCAGCTTCACCTTAGAAACAAAAACACACGTATCTTATGCCAGTTGAACCAACCGGCAGAAACAGAATTCTACGACGCCCGGGAGGGAATCGGCCTGGCCAGCAATTGCAAATCAACGCCGCTAACGGTTAAAAGGTATAACATGTGTAACACTACGTTCCTGCAAACAAGAAAGGGTGCTCCCTCGCAACTTATGCCATTTGTGAGATCATCCTCCGTTGTCATCTTGGAAGAAAAGAGAGTACAGAACATTCATTGGGCGGAAATCGCGTATGACTACACGGAATTGAATGCTAGTGATAAGACTAAGATACCTTCGCTCTCGGAGGATGTCGAAACTCTACTCCCAACCAAAGAACAGGAAATTGCTTTCCGAGCAGCACTCTCTCGCACCTATATCCCAGAGAAACTTCTGCTCATAGCAGTACTAGAACGAACACTAGAATTAGAGCGGAAGGCCTTCGCAAAGGAGCGAGATGATCTACTTAGCAAAATCTTTACACTAGTACAATTTCACAATACGAACAATCCCTCTACATCGAGTCAAGTACCCGATTCTCAAACATGTAAATGTAAGAGGACGGCGAAGATGACTCTTGAAGCTGAAACTTGTTCAAACACTAACTCTCGTATTCCTATGGATACAGGGGAATGTGAGTTCGATGTCTCTGGAAGGGAGTTCATTTGAAATAGAGGAGAACCCGCTCTTCGATGACAAGAAGAAAAGACCATCCTATACTCGTCTTTCCTCTTTATGTAGTGAATCTCAATATCTTAAGGACGTAGATAATCATGTTACCAGAACGTATCTTCCTTTTACCAAACTAATGTCTATGTGTTGCTGCAATGACTTTGTTCTCCCACGCTTCCATGAATATGAAACACATGAACATGCAACACTTCGACCACGCAAGCGAATCCCCTCTGCGACGCCTTTGCATTCTCCCATTTCGCCTAAAACTACGGTTAAGCGAAAACGCCTTTCGTCGTCAAAAGCAAAGTCACCTACTGCTCACAAGCAAAAGGCAACTAAAACCGAAGGACGAAAACAACAACAACATCCCTCACACCAATTCATGCATAAGGCACCATACATACAAGCACAAGTTAGGCAAATATGGGTTTGAAAAACCATAATCCCGCCTCATCAAACAAATCACGACGTGAAACCTAAATTAGATCTAGCGCAACCTGATTTAGACCCCACATTTCCCATTAAGCGCATGAAAATTTTACTCGTTTCACAAGAAGGTCCCGTCCGTAAACGGGGACCCAACGTTTGTTAATGATTGCAGGTCTGTCATGTGTGGTATCTAGACTCGGGTTGCTCCACACACATGACGGGGAACAAGGAGCTGTTGAGCAACTTCTCCGAGCGCTATCTCGGAAGGGTCTCCTTCGGAAACAGTCAAATGGCGCCAATTCTCGGAACTGGTGATCTCGTCCATGACAAACTGACGATTAAGGGCATCTCTTACGTCGAGGGTTTGAGCTACAATCTCTTCAGCATTGGTCGTTTCTGCGACAAAGGATACAAGGTTCTCTTCGAATCTGACATCTGCAGCATTATCGATGCCTCGGGACAGCCTCTTCTTTCTGGAACGCGCACGTCTCACCTTTACGTACTCAATCTTACGACCTCTCGACCAATATGCCTTCTCTCTCGAGCTGCACCCAAGTTGAACGATCTATGGCACCGGCGTCTTTCACACCTCAATTTCAAGACTATCAACAAACTGCGTTAGAATAAACTCGTCAACGGTCTACCCCAACTGTCATATCATAAGGAACACCTCTGCTCTGCCTGTGAATTGGGGAAGATGAAGCGATCGTCTCACATCTCCAAGGAAACACCGTCCTCTAAGCTCATCCTTGAGCTCTTACACATGGATCTATGTGACCCAATGCCTACGGCTTCACTCGGAGGAAGACGGTATATTCTTGTGATTGTCGACGACTTCTCACGCTATACGTGAACGAAACTCGTTCGCACAAAGGATGAAGTTCCTGATTTAATCATCGAGTTTGTTGTTACGTCCCAAACTATTCATCAACAGAAAGTTCGGATTATCAGAACTGACAATGGAACTGAGTTTAAGAACAAGAAGCTCAGTGATTTCTATGCCACTCAGGGCATCACCCAGCAGTTCTCAGCTGTGAAGACACCGGAACAGAATGGAGTCGTTGAGCGTAAGAATAGGACATTAGTTGAAGCAGCTAGGACTCTCCTCATCCAATCCGGACTTCCTCACTCTCTTTGGGGCGAAGCTATTCAAACGGCTTGTTACACGCAGAACCGGGCTTCCATCCACAAGAGATTCAACCGCACCCCATACGAGATGCTGAATAACCGTCGTATCCCAGATATATCTTATCTAAGGGTCTTCGGTTGCCGATGTTTTGTGGCCAATGATCGCCAACATCTTGGGAAGCTTGATCCAAAAGCACTTGAAGACATCTTTGTTGGATATTCGCTGAACTCAAAGGCATACAGAGTCTATCTTAGGGAGAAACGATCAGTAATAAAGAGCACAAATGTCACCTTTGACGAAAGCGAAGGCGACCACATGGCTTCTGCTCATATCAGTCCAGAACCAGGTCTTCTACAGTCGTTGACAAAAGGTCAACTTTCAACGACGGGAACTTCCTCATCTGAGGGCAATTCTGGTGAACTGGATCTCGATATGCTCTTCGAGTACTTCTATCCAGTCCTTAAGACTCCCGTCACCACCACTCAAACTACCGCTGCACCCACCCCACCTACACCACCAGCTATCGGCGATGATGTCGTCCCGCCAAACTTGGATGATCTCAATCTCAACGAAGACGACATTTTACCCAACCCTGGGAACATTGCTGATCCTGATGCTGAACATTCTCAATCTACTACAATTGAGATCTCTTCTTCGGACACCGGACCCCAATCTAATGAGCCTCCAATCGATACAAATGCGGCTAGCTCCTCACAGACCAATGTACCACTTTGGGCTCGCTCTCATCCTACGGATCAGATTATTGGGGATCCTACATCCGGTGTTTCGACGCGTTCGGCTACGATGAATGAAAGTATGTTCGCTTGCTATCTCAGTCAAGCCGAACCATCACGAGTAGCTGAAGCTCTCAACGATCCTGATTGGCTGATTGCAATGCAGGAGGAAATAAATCAGTTTGAACGTTTACAAGTTTGGGAACTCGTACCACGCCCTCACAACAGATCCATTATCGGCACGAAGTAGATCTTCAAGAACAAAAAGGATGAAGACGGTGTTGTCATCCGCAATAAAAGCAAGACTTGTGGCTAAGGGGTACAACCAACAAGAAGGCATCGACTATGATGAAACTTTCGCCCCCGTTGCCAGGATCGAAGCAATACGAATTTTTCTTGCCTTTGCTGCTCACAAGAACTTTAAAGTCTACCAATGGACGTGAAGACTGCATTTCTGAATGGATTTCTCAAAGAAGAAGTGTACGTTGATCAACCTGAAGGGTTCTTGAGCGAAGAGTTTCCTCATCACGTATATCGACTCTACAAGGCCCTCTACGGACTAAAACAGGCTCCCCGAGCTTGGTATGACGTCCTTTCAGACTTCCTTGTTCAGTCTGGATTCAAGAAAGGATCTCTGAATACAACTCTCTTCACCAATCGGAGTGGCCCGGACATCATGATTGTGCAGATTTATGTTGATGACATCATTTTTGGATCGACTAAACCACAACTGTGTGAAGAATTCGCAGAATTGATGAAAGAGAAATTCGAAATGAGTATGATGGGCGAGCTGAATTTCTTTCTTGGTCTTCAAGTAAAGCAACTCCCCGACGGAATCTTCATCAACCAGTCCAAATACATCCATGACATCCTCGAGAAATATGGAATGAAGGATGCTAAGACTGCTGCTACACCTATGTCACCCTCTGGCCGACCCGACGCGACCCATCTGGTGCTCCCGTTGACCAAACCATCTATCGTGGGATAATAGGCTCTCTTCTGTACCTTACTGCTAGTCGACCGGATATCGTTCTCTCAACAGGAATATGCGCTCGTTTTCAGGCTACACCTAAGGAATCCCATCTCACTGCTGTCAAAAGGATTCTCCGCTACCTCAAAGGAACACCCAATCTGGGTTTGTAGTACCCCACTCGATCGGACTTCAAACTGGTTGGATTCTCTGACTCGGATTACGCTGGATGCAAGATGGATCGGAAAAGCACCTCCGGAGCTGCACACTTCTTGGGCGGTAAACTCGTGAGTTGGTCTTCTCGGAAACAAAACTGTGTCTCAACTTCGTCGACGGAGGCAGAGTATGTCGCCGCCGCTAGTTGTTGTTCACAGCTTTTGTGGATGAGAACCCAACTACGAGATTTTAATTTTCATGTTGATAAAATTCCCATTTATTGTGACTCGAAGAGTGCGATTGCGATGACGAGTAATCCGGTACATCACTCAAGAACGAAACACATAGATATTCGTCACCACTTCATCAAAGAACATGTTGAACAAGGGACGATTGAATTGCACTACGTCACTACCGAAGATCAACTAGCCGACATTTTCACAAAACCGTTGGATGTCAAACGATTCCAACACCTTGTGACTATGTTGGGCATGTTGAATATTCAGTTGTGATCAATCGACCCTACATAAACTTTGATAAAGTGTACATATGTCTTTTCACTTTCCTCCATTCTCTATGTGTCTTCTGAATTATGTCTCTTAGGGGGAGTTTTCGATTAAGGGGGAGTTTCTGTTTTTTTCTCTTTATCAAAAAGGGGAGTTATATATTAAGGGGGAGCTTCTGATTTTGCCTATTTTTTTTAAAAAAAAAAATTGGGTTGAAATTTTAAATTTTGGTCAAACGGAGTCAAAATTGGGCCAATTGATTTTTGAGTTGAAAGTTTAATTTTGGTCAAACCGGGTCAAAATTGGACCAACAGGACCCAATTTGACTAAGCCCGCGAAAATCGGCTCAGGACCCAATTTGACTAAGCCCAAGCCCCCGAAAATCGACTCAGGACCCAATTTGACTAAGCCCACGTATTTCGGCCCATTAACTCAAAATCTCGCATGAACAGTCACAAAACCCCCAAAAACACTTAACTCTTTTCACAATCTTTCCAAATTCCCGAGAAAAAATTCAAAAAATTCGCACCCCACTTTTTCGAAAATTTTCTCAACCCCTCGCATCATCGTCTTCTTCAATCTGCCCTGAAAAATCCGTTTGCTATTTACTCCATTGTCGCAAATCAGCTTTTCGGTATGAATACATCGTAAATAAACTGCTTCTCGTTCGATTTACTCTGTTTTTAGCCCCGACTGTTAAATTTTAGGTTTTAAATTAATTTTTTACTCGGCTTTAATTCGGACGTATGTTAGGTTTTCGGTGTTTAAAACCCCAAATATGTATTGCCCGTCAAATTTCGAGTCGATTGGGTCCAGTTTATTGCATTTTGGTTAAGATTTGAGTGGGTCTAAGGCAAAAATCACAGCGTCGCTTTGAACGTTTTGGCACAGTGTTCTTCACCGAGAAACTTTTCAGGAAAAATACTTTAACGATAGATTTTCGCTGCTACAGTGAGTAAGGTTCCGCGAAAATTTTATCCGATAAATTTCTTGCGTTAAAATTTTCGCTGCTACAGTGTGTGAAGTCCCGCGAAAGTTTTCATCCGAGAATTTTCTTACGATTAAAACTTTTGCTGCTATAGTGAGTCATGCCCCGCGAAACTTTCATACACCTCGTCATATTACATTTTTTCGCATCTTCACTATTTCGCAACTGTAACCAAAATTTTCTCAATCCGCAAACTTAAATTTTTCTCGGACCCATGCTCATCAATTCTTTCGCAGCTACAGTGGTTCAATAATTTCTCAACCCTTACATGCATCATCTTTTCGCGGATCACGAAACTTTCTCTATCTGCAAAAATTATCAATCCGAGAAATTTCTTTTCAATTGTCAAAACTAAGAAATTTCAACCCGAGAAATTTTATCACTTGAGCATATGTTTCTTCAAAGCTTTATCACTCCGCGAAACTTTCATTTCACTTGAAAAAAAAAATTCAATACTTGCGAAAGTTTGCTAACTTGAAAAAAAAAAAAACAATTTTCTCTACTTGCGAAAATTTCATAACTTTTGAGAAAATATGTTAACCGAGAAAATTTTTGGATAACTTATAAATTTGATAACTTGAATGCGAAAATTTTCCACTACATGCAAGACTTTACTCTGAATGCGAAATTCCCTTAACGTGCGAAAATTAACACTACATGCGAAAATTTTACTCTATCTGCGAAAATTTCTCTCGACTTGCCTATGTGTGATAATTAGCGAAATTCCCTTAACGTGCGAAAATTAACACTACATGCGAAAATTTTACTCTATCTGCGAAAATTTCTCTCGACTTGCCTATGTGTGATAATTAGCGAAATTTCCTTACATGCGAAAATTCTTGGATATCTTGAATGCGAAAATTTTTGACAACTTGTGAAATTCCATATTCTGCGAAAACTTTCCACTACTTGCGAAAACTTTTTCCACTTGCGAAATTCTACACCAAATGCGAAAATTTTTTTTTGTTTACTCAAGTACCAAAATTTTCTCATATCACATGAACACTTTCAATCCTAAAAATTTTCTAAGTGTTGAAAAAAAATTTCGTTTAACTTCCTAAAATTGTCGAAACTCACCATCACATGACCATCATTCAGTCTTGACACCTTTATTTCAAAAGGACTCTAAGTTAGCTTTAATTTTATTTTATTTTTATCTTTACTATTTTGGGCACTTTTATGTCTCCTTTTATTGTTTTACCCATTACTTACTTATAATCCACCTTCTCACAATTTAGTCCATACTAGTAATACTACAATTTCTGTCGAGCACAGATATGACTAACACAAACCGAGAAGCACTTGAAGCGCTTGAGGCTGCCGCAATTCAAAGGGACGTCGCTCGCATCGAACTCAATACATTGACGTACGTTCCACCGATCGAGCAGGTATTCCCAACAAGTAGATGGGCTGCCTTGATACCAAACAACCACATGGTGGACTTGGACAACTTTCGGTGCGACGCTCCCATCATCATAGAGATCCTCAACGGGCACCCACTCCGCCACGCCCTCACTCATGGCGAGCCAGAAGCGCAAGTCTATCTTCAACAATTCTGGCACACATTGCAGATTGCTGGACCCCACTACAGAGCTTCAGCAATGTCTGCCACAATCGATCAAGAAACAGTAGTCCTCACCCGCAAGATCGTCCAAGAAGTTCTTGACCTCCCTGTCTACTCACCCTATAATCAACTACCGACGCACGAACAACTTATTGAAGACATCGACAGATTGGGCTATCAACCAGAAAACAAGAAGAAGAAGGGCCCACTTGTTCTCAGTGAAGTCACCACATGCAATCTACCTCAACCCTGGCGAACACTGTATCTACTGATAAACAAATGCATGTCAGGGAAGCATGCTGGTCAGGATCGTGGCAACCATCAAATCCTTACCATCCTAACCGGCATCGCCCACAACCGCAAGTACAACTACGCTGAGATAATATGGATGGACCTCGTCTCCATGATTCAACGTCGCGATCGGGAAGTCGCCAAGGCAGTCACGAACCGCTTTGTACCCTACATGCGGTGGCTCCCAGCACTCATCAAACACTTCCGCCTGCTCTCCACCAACATCCGCGTCCGCCCAGCAACTGAACACTTCGTAATCCCCATTGTCGAGAAGTTTGCCAAGAAAAACTCTCCGGCAAAAGATCGACACGCTATGATAATCCCGGACGACGTTCTCGCCTATGCAGACCCGACCAATCCGCACGTACGAGAATATCGCGCCTCCACCGCCTCATTCCGCGAAAGCCCCCGTCCACTATCCATTGTCCCTACGGAGCAGATCAACCCCACTGCTCCTAACCCCGGGACTAGCCAAACCCCACGACCACTTCTAAAAGGACATCGGGTCGCGCCGCATCCTCTTCCACCCGCGAACCGAAAAAACGGTCGCGTGAGGATGACGTAAGCCGCACCACGGAGCGTCGATCGAAACAAAAACACGATCGACCTCCTCAGTCATAGACAAGCCGAGCCCAACCCATAGGTACAGGAGGTGATGTGTTCACCTCCCGAGTAGAAGACGTGGCATTTGGCTCAACCACGCAAACGACCCCACCAATCCACTTATCTTCCTCTCTACAGGAAGATATTTCATTCCACGAGGAGCTACGTATGCCATCGACATCCCACTTGGAGATAGTCGATGTTGAAACAAGCAGTCCTTCGCCTCAGACTGCATCCTCTTCAATCACATCGAGTCTAGTGCCCTCACTCCCCATAATTTCATACGTTTCTAGGACACATACACCTTTTACTGCACTACAGAGTCTTCGTGATTCTATCGGAACGCTCGGTGATGTCTCTGTGACTGAGAGTGGAAGACCTAGCACGGCCAACATCACAACAACCGTGAGCCTAGGCCATCATTCGTTTGAGTCTGTCTCATCGATGATGCCAACGGGAAGTCTTAGTGACCTCGTCTTTTCCCGTCCTGTGCAAACGGACGGCCGATCGGCTATCTTCTCCGATTCGGTGTTAGTTGGATTTCTTCGTGATTCCAACTTGTTAAACTTACCCCAGTTCGTCACCGAGACCGCGCTAGAGACTCGTCTTCAAGAGTTTGCAAAGACTCTTGAGGCGTCCATCCTCGATAAAGTCTATGCGCGTCTCGATGCGTCCACCATCGACAAAGGCAAAGGTGTGGCCCCGGAGACGCCACCACCAACGCAAAATGTGGACGCAGAAGCTGTTCTCTCCTCCATTTCTGCAAAGGAGCTCTTCTACATCCTACGAGCAAGATTCGAATCAATGACGGAACTCGACGAGGAGGAACAGCAAATGAAGAACATCATGACTCAACCAATGACTTGCCGCACTCAAGGCGAGTCTAGCGGGATCAGACGCGACGATCAAGACGATGATCAAGATCGCCGCGAGGGGGAGAATAGGCAGCAAGCCTCACAAACTCAAGGACCTGTACAATCAACGCCGCCTTCCTCCTCTGCACCTGAAACGACGCCCGCAACAGAAACCTCACACCCCACTAGCCAAAAATCCCACCCAATTAACCCCCAGTCACTAGCCAAATCACCCTTACCACCACCTACTACCGTCTCCGAAACTCTAATCGTCACATCGGTGTTAGAGACCACCACCACACCTTCTCCACCCACCATCTCGGAACCTCTAACTGTCACATCGACGTTAGAGGCCACCACCACATCTACACCACCCGACACCAAAATCATCCTCGCCAAAACCATCACCACAACCGAGCCACCAGAATCTCCACCACAACCATCCCCACAATCCACAAACTTCTCCGACGCAACACCCTCGCCACCACACAGCCATACCCCTCTCAATACCAATTCCAACGTGGCTTCCGAGGACGTCTACTACGTACAGAACGAGATCGAGGCCTACATCTTTAACGATAAATGGCTGTACACACCCGCCGATGCAGTAGCAGCCAGGAAGTTGGTGGAAAATGCTCGACGTCTGCTAAAGGAAGCCTCGCTTACGCTGATCAACACTACAGACAACGAGAACGGAGAGGAGTATGACGCCGAACCCGCCGAGCTCGAGAACATTCTACAATTTCAAGTGCAGCAAGCTGAGGCTCCTGCTGCTCAACCGGATGTCCCCACGGCGGATATACCGGAAGCACCGTGGGAAAACAAAAAGATCACCGCGCCATTCCAAGAAGAATCAGGAAGAGGATCTGGCTGCGCAAGGAGCAGATCATTACGACCTTCGATGAATACGAGCTGATGAACATCCAAAATTGGAGCGAGGAAAAGAAGAAGCTCTATCGATGGAGCCTTCTTTGCCACAAGTGCACAAAGAGGACGCTGTCCGATGAGGAAAACATCGCTCTGGAAATGAATCGGGCCCCCATCTGCAAAGTCACTGACCTTCGCCAAGAGTCGAAAGGACGTGTCCACTATCCAGTGTTCACGGTAATGAGGCAGGATGAGAGCTACAGTGAAGTGAGTGAGGCGAACTTCAAGTTTCTGTGCCTGGGTGATCTGTACAGCATGCTGGATTCCATGAAATAGTTCAGACTTGTCATCAGAAGTTTTGGACATCTCGTACGGGCTGAACCGGTCACTATGGGTTATGTGGCTCTCAAGCGCCACATGCTCCGACAGATCAGATTCTTCGCCACCCACGATCTGCAGATGGCGGTGGAGCACAACCTAAAGAAGGTGAACCTGACTCGCCCATCTTTCAAGAATGCGGACGACTACCGAGAGGGCGATGTGATCGACGGAGATGATCCGGCGGTCGCCTACTCGAACTACAAGGGAAAGATGAGGCTGCTGCGCTGCTCCGAAGTGGCAAAGTTCTCGGATGGGACGCTCACCATCATCCAAGACAAACTCATGAGGATTTGCCGCATCCTTTCGAAAGAAGATCCACTCTGTCGATCCAAGTTCGCGAAGTTCATTGATGCTATAGCTGATCGAATGGTCCTTCGAAGGAATCTCCGCGCCTTCGAGTTAAAGCTAGGACTTCACGAAACACACACTCGCTAATCCACCATCACAACGTCCAAGATTCAAGACTCCCAACAATTGACACAAAGGGGGAGATTGTTAGGATATTTATAGATTGTGTCAATAGTTTAAGTCTTGAGTTAAATATTGTAATTATCCTTTAAGCTTGGGCTTTGGACTAGAATGTAATTAATTAATCATTAGTGATTGGGCCTTAATATACCTAGGGTTCATGTGGTATATAAGGTGTTACCAACACTATTTTCAAGGTAATCAAAGATCAAAAGGCTAACCCTATTTTTCACACAATACACACACTTGAAGGTGAGAACCTCTCCATTTTTCATTCCATCAAAGCCTCTTTGATTCCTTGTTTGGTGCAATCGGGACCAACAGTTATCACGTTTATATGCATAGCATATGCATATGCATATCATATCACAGGGTGAGATACTGTGTGGAGACGGTAATATTTTAGGCGTACCGCTGAGGGGGGTAGTTCGAGATTGGTACTCATACGACACCTGACGGCAGACATGCGTGATCGATCTGTCTACTCGGGCGTGAACGTCCCGAGGTGCAAAACCATCGTGATTTGATTTTTAGCGGAGGGACATTGACAGGGCAGTTTGGTGAACGTCAAAATGCTGTCAATGTCGGCAACCGCTTACGGAAGAACGACCTAGTAGGGCAGTTGCGTGAACGTCAAAACGCTGCTAGTGTAAGCTTCCGTTATGTTATAGGCGCGCGAGGTGTCGAGTCTATCATAGGGCCCTGTGTTGAGTGATATGATATAGAGATGTGGGAAAAGAAAGAGTGTACATTGCATGTGTGAGATATTGGTATCGGGAATGAGCGTTCACGTGCATAAATGCATTTTTATTCAGCTACTGGGCAAATCGCGCAGTGTTTACGTGTTGTAGGTACTGAGTCTGACGCTGATACGCGTCAAGACTGAGGCGGCTGCTGGCGGTGCTCCACGGACTTTTGAGGGCGGGGCGGTACATGGATGCGACCTGTGAAGCGGTGTTAGGATTTTGTTATTTTGGGGCTACGGCCTGCGTATAGGCGATGTAGACGATATTCGTTTAATATATTTTATTTAGGAAAAAGTTTTTATTAGACGGATCTTCCGCGGCTTACACTGCGGAAATCCGCCACTAACTTTAATTCGAAAACGAGGGTCGCTACAACTGGTCTGCAGTAATTTTCTCCGTACTGAAAGGGATCCTGCCTCTTCGAGAAAGGCAGTTCAAGAATTTCGCCCCTCAACTCTCTTTTCTTTTCAAGCACAAGTTCGCTGATGTAGGAGCAGGTCATCCATTGGGTTTTGCCCAAATCATATCGGCGGATGTCATCCGTCACATGGTCGCCGTGGCTTCCCCCACCAAGAAACCGACCAAACGGAAGGCCAGTGCGCATCTCGCCGTTTCCCAGCCGGCTAAGAAGACCGCAGTCGATCGACCCTCAAAATCAGTCACCGCGGCACCATCCAAGAAGAAGGCCACTCCCAGATCGGACGCTGACCCTAAATCGGTTTCAGCTGCCCCCACCAAGAAGAAAGTCGCTACTGACAAACCGCTTTCATTAAAACGGCCAAGAAGAAACTGATTTTGGCGTCTTCCTTCTCCTCTGAAGACACTCAGCCACTTCAGAAGGTCTTTACAAAACCAAGAAGTCAAGCTTCCAAAAAGAAGGTGATGACCGGATCAGTACCCACTCAGGAACTGACTCACTCTACACAACCTCAACAGTCGGTTTCTCTGATTGCACCAACCATCACTGTCCCTCCAATCTCAGGGAAAAACTGACTCGGTGGCTCAGACTGCTCCACCACGAGGCGGTGTGGTGATACGAGAAGCGGTCCGCATGCCCTCAACTGACAAAGGAAAGGGCAAAGCCGTCCTTGTGTCAGACTGTCCTGAGTCAGTTGACGAAACTACCTGGAAACTCATCAACGAGGACATTGATGAGAAAATTGAGGTTGACCTTCAAGCGTATGAAGACTGGTTGATCTCCGGTACACTCCGCCAAATCGCACGGTCTGGAACTCCAAGTTTTCTTCTGACCGTCTCAAAAGCGCGAGAAAGACTGAGGCTAGGATCATCAAGCTGCAACAACCGGATCTGCCTCCACTACATTCAACACATCAGCTGCCACCACAGTAACTACGACCTTGGTTATCGCACCAATGCCTTCTTCATCAGTGCTTGCAGATGACTCCTTCTCTGCCTCTCTTCAACTGGTATCAAAACCAGTTCACATCCCCACAACTGAATCGAGTTCTCCATTACCGGTTTCCTCACCTTTTTCTGGCGGTCCACTGTTTTTCCGCCAACCAATCCCAGATTTCTCTCTGCCCTCAGAGAGGAATATGCAGACACCAATACAGATTCCGGGCCTTTACTCTCCGTCTCAGATACCCATTCAAATACCGGTCCTCAATCAATTGTCTCTACTCCTCACCTATGATGGACCCTCTGCGTCAGCTGACTCCGAATCTTCTCCCTCAACTCCTGCTGAAGAAGCACAAGACATCTTAGTCTCTGCTACAGATCCCCAGCCGGTTGAGTTCAGTTTGCGCAGGAAATCGGTGCTGTCAGTGAGCCTGTTCCCTCACTCTCTACTGATGCAGCAGCTGGTCAGAGGACGTCAGTATCTGCTATCACGACTGAATCGGTTGTTGTTCATCCACAGCCGGTGCAAACTCAGCCCTCTGTCCCCTTGCAGTCAACTTCCCAATCTTCTCAACTACCGGGTGATCCTCACAAAACCGTATCAATACCGGTTGCGATCATGGGAGGAACGAACGAGATCTCCTTAGTCAAACAGACTTATCGGACGACATCTGTTCTCAGCAAGACAATCGACAGTGACCGATAGCACACCAATGAGCGGTTCCATGCCCTCAAGGAAGATATAACCAGTCTACGATCTGACGTCTGTGCCTATTTGGAGGTAATCAAGGCTCAACTGACTGCCTTAACCCGACTGGTCACTCCGGTTATTGCCAAAAAGGGGGAAAGTGGCACCAGCAGAAAACGATCTAGCTCAAGCTCCGAGCCTCAGGAGTTTATCTCACAGCTGTCTCTTAAAGTTGGTGATCCAAAAAGAGCTGCGATCGAAGCAGCACTTATACCGGACGAAGCATTAAAGGAACATCCTTCTGCTATTCCAGTTAGCGAAGCCGATCCGGTTGAAGTGCAGTGTGACAGCAGCAGTCTAAGGCATTTGGCCTGTACGCTTACGAAGGATCAACTAGATACCTTGCAAGAATGCATGACATGAAGGAACATGCATACAAGGACGACGCCAAGCTGAGAGAGGTGGAACGGATATTCAAGAGCAAGGGCTATGAGTAGTTATAGTTATTGGCGTGGGCCCAATTAATCGACGCCGGCCCCGGAACAACGCAACGTGGCGATAGCGGAAACGCGTCTTGAACCGAGCGGCGTAGGGTGCCAAATTTTCGATTTCCAACATCTAAATTCGACCTAGCGCCCTTCGGCTTCTCCCGAGGGCTCACGATACTGCCCTGAGCCTCAGGAGACCACGTCTAATTCGAATTTCCTAAATTCGAATTTATTACAAATTTATTCGAATTAATAATTTCGTTCCAAACTAGTTCGAACAAAGCGGCAGCCGACAGTGTTTTGACTATTTGGCGACCGAAATGATTTCCGATCGATACCAAATTTTCCAGATTGATTCTACACTTCCCAACGATCGTAAAGAGGGGTCTTTTGAATCATTCCGATGTCGTTTGGTATTTTTCACAAAATCAAATCAGTGGTTCGAAATTATCAATTCGACTAAAGCGGCAGTCTGCCGTCTTTCGACAGTTTGACAACCGAAATGATTTCCAATCAATACCAAATTTTCCAGATTGATTCTACACTTCCCGTCGATTGCAACGAGGGGTCTTTCGAATCATTCCGATGTCGTTTGGTATTTTTCGTAAAATCAAATCAGTAGGGTTCGAAATATACCTTCGGCGTACGTGATTACACCTCGGATGAGAGTCGCTGCGCCTCGTCTGGCTCCCGGGGCTTCCGGGCTAGATTGTCACGCCGGTATGACCTTGATCGAACCTCCGAGACTGCTCTCGATGGCTAGACGCAGTTCGGTTCGGGCGGTGGGCTTCGTCAAACGAACCCGGGGCTTGACGTGTGCTTGAGAAGTTCTAACTTCAACTCACTTTGTTTCTTTTCTCTCTAGTTTATTTGTTGAGAGTAAAAATACCAAGTACTTAGGCTTAGTAACCCCTCATGTTGGATCTACATGTTCTCATTTTTGCATGCTCACCTTTGTAGTAAAATTCCACTAAGATTTGTTTATAATATTTTCCTAACACTTGTCATGTTATTGAATGAATGAGTCACTTGCCACCTCAACCAATGTGGCATAAAATGGAATAGACACATGTTCAATGACCAAGTCAACATGCACATTTTTAGTTTATTCCATTTCGGCCTATGAGGTTTCTAAATTCTCAATTTAGTCCCTCAATTTTAAGCAATAAAATAATTAAATCAAATCTAATTATTTTAATTACAATTGAGCCTCATTTAGTTAATTAATTAAGCACTTAAGACAATCTTAAGTCCTAATTATTCCCGTGACCATCACCGGAATTTAACTAAATCATCGACACCTCGTATCAACTTTGCCACTACCTCAACGAATCCCATTCGTTAGGTTCTAGAGAAAAGCCCGCCGTTTTCGTTCAAGTTCATTACCATTTTTAAGCGCGACTCTCTAGGTCCGTCTCAACTGGCACGGGAGGAATCCGCGAGTCCCGGTATTCGCCTAGCCAATCCCGCGGTACCGGACAGATCCCAGTTGAGAACGAATTTTGATCCAATCGAAATTCGGGCGAACCGACTACAGTGTATACATTTAAATACCTCTTACGCCTTTCACTTGCGTCCCGGTTAGGTGAGAGCCATGTAAATGTCAAACTCACTGACCTAACTCTATGTTATAATCGAGACCCAACCGATTATTTAAACTCCGCTCCGTATCTAATACGAGCGAGCTTTCTAAGCTTCGGCCGAAGGCTTTACAATCGTCGTTCTCCAATTACCTCATAGGACGTTAACCTATACGAATATAGGCAGTGAATCCCGATAGCAGTCAAAGCCCGGCAATCACCTCCGTAAAGTCAGTTGCGTTTCGTCGCTGGCCCGTGTCCCATTTCCGAACACTTGCGGACCTAGCCAACTAGCGACAAACCGAAATCGCAAAAGCAAATCCGTCAGTGACCCTATCGGTCTGAGGCTGCTATAGTCATTCGTTCAATCATTGACAACATCCTAGTCATGTGATCGAGACGAATATGAGCCGAATGTCCGAATACGCGATCTCTCCGATCACCGATATCTCCATCACGACCCATAACCTCTCAGGTAATCGGTGACACTACCGATACTATGTGATCGTCAATGAATAAGTCATATTCGGATATCTAGTCACCCACCTAGAATCCTTAGACTTACGGACTTTTTATTTAATGCTGAGATTAAGGACTGTCCGGTGTCTCCTCCCTCGTCCCCACGAGAATCAGACGTCCAACTCAAACATTCGGGTGTTATTTATTTATCGCACCGCCAGATGCCAAGCAGACTTTAAATTCGATAAATAAATAATAATGCCTTTATTATAATGAAAATAATATTCACTACTTTATTTTAACAGTATATACAAAACTGTCTATCGACCTGTACATCATTGTGCGCCCAATACTATTCCTAGTCCTCGTATGGCATTCCGAGGGCACACTCCCTAACAATAGTTTGTATCAAATTCTTTTTGATATAAATGAAAAACTGGTTTTCTGCTGCTAAGTTTTGTCAATCACCAAAAAGGGGGAAATTGCTAGTAATACGAATTTAAACATTCGGATTAATAGTTTTGGTGTTGACATAACTGATTAAAGATGTGAAGCCGGAGATCTAACACATCGGTCCACACTAAGCAACACACGCTACACTTAAGTGACCGGTCTAAACTAAGTACGAAGAACTCTACAGCATACCGACTATGGATCCGGTCACGGACAAGATTTCCAACAGAACACTAATACATGCTGGACCGGACTTGATACAGATGGGACACTCGAGATAAGAGCTTACCAAGACAAAGGGGAAATTTCAGACATTCAATGCAAAGCTACAAGTATAGAGTGAAGCAGAGGTCAACTAACGTAAGTAAGGAATAAAGCAGAGTGACAGGATAAACTGCAGCACAAACCGAACAGACCCATTTAGGGAAAGTCAATTAATGCACTGTTCAGAGTGAAGAGTTTATCTCACAACGGCTTCAAATTCAAACCTCAGCTATAAAATGAGGAATACAAGTTGAAGATAATAACTTCACAATCTTACGAACTCTAAGCGATTATCAACGATCTTCAAACACTGTGAAAGAGCGAAAAAAAAGAGTGAAGTCTAAAGACATAACTGTTCTTAGTTTAGGTTTTTTATTCTCCAACGGACTGTAAAAAGTTATTGAAGTAGGTGGATTGTTGTAAATAACTGCCTAGGTGATTCACTAGATTTGAGCTGTTTTCAGCTGGGTAGGTTGTACTGTAATTTTGTATAACTGAAGATCTAGTGAACCTTCCTTGCGAGGAAGAAGGGGAGACGTATGAGATTTTAACTCCGAACTTCCTGAAACAAACCGGTCTCAAACACATACACGTATTTCATTTCACAATCGATTTCAATCGTTCAGTATCTTTTTCCGCACTATACTGACCGGTCACTGATTGAATACCAGTCACCGAACAAAACAGCCTATTAACTCGAAAAAGAGTCAAGCATTTATTCATCCCCCTCTAAACGCGTAAACCGATCCTAACAAGTGGTATCAAAGCGGGTCTATTCAATCATCAACCGATAAAATGAATACATCAAGCAAGTTGCCGATGTTCTCTCGAGAAAACTTCATGGAATGGAAAGTTCGTATGATGACTCATCTAGCGGCCCAGAAAACGAGGATATGTGGGGTGTCATCACAGACGAACCCCGAGAGCTGACAAAGATTAATCCACTACACCCAAGATAGGACATAGCCACAGACAATTCAAAAGGTAAAGAGTGAATGGACAGAAGGCGAAAAGAAACTGATGAATCTGGACAATGTGGCCAAAGATATTCTGTTCAAGACACTCGATACCGGAACGTTCAGGCAAGTCATGTTATGTAAGACTGGAAAGGAGGTCTGGACGAAACTTTGTCAGATCTGTGAAGGGAATGAATCTACGAGGGAAAACAAACTCATAGTTGCCATTCAAAAGTATGATGGCGCAAAGATGAAACTTGAGAATCAAAGATCGATTTTGAGAGCCGGTTCATGAACATCATCAACGATCTCACTGCTTTTGGAAGGACATTGGAAAACCGAGATGTGGCCATCAAAATAATGAAAGCACTTCCTCGAGAGTGGGATGTAAAGACCATGGCCATGAGAGAATCAAAGGACCTCAGCAAGATACAAGTTCACGATCTATTCGCTGATCTCAAGGCCTATGAGTTCGAGCTACAAACGAGGATGGAAGAAGCAGTTACAGAACAACCGGTCAAAGCACATGTAGCTCCAGAAGCCTCTACCTCAAAAACATCCGAGGAATTGACCGACGAAGTCATGGCACTTTTTGTAAAGAGCTTCGGAAAATTCATGAAGAAAAACCGAAGCAATGCTTCGGAAGGTAAGAATTCTTCGAAAAACAAAACTGAAAGAACTGATGTTTCCTGTTTTAAATGTGGCAGGAAAGGACATTATGCTATAGACTGTCGAGTCTCCAAGAAAGAGAAGGAGAAAACCAGTACCAAGTCCAAGAAGTATCAAAAGGCACTGGTAGCCAAAAATGGAAGAACCTGGGATGACTCTGACTCTGAAGAATCAGACAGAGATGAGTTAGACGCCAGTAGTGATCAGGAAATGAGGAATTAGTTGATAGAAAACAGGGGAAAAGGTTATTTAATTGAAGTTACCCCTATATTTTATTACGTGATAAGATAACAGATATATTCTGAATTTTATTATTAAATCATCGGCTGTGTCGTATCATAACCCATTAACACCTTGTTTTATTTGCAGAAATATATAAAGATAAAAAAAACCAAATAAACTAAAATATGCTCTTCCGAACAAAGACAAAAATACTGTCACTATCGTCAAAATATTCAAAAAAAATTAAATAAAATTAGTTTTTCAAGAGCAAGCAAAGTATAGTCAAAAAGAACATAGAGGTTGGGTCTCCTTAGGAAAACTATTTCATCTCTATAAATAGAAACCAACAGTTAATATCCATCACACATCACTAAAAACAGTAGGTCAAATTTCAGATAATAACAGAAGAGAAGAAAAGCTTATTCATATAATCAGTCATGTAAGCTAATAATTATCAAAAAAAGACCGATGGCTACCAAAGCAGCAGAGCTGGCGAAGAGAGAAAGGAGCTTCTACGCAAGAAGCCGTTCATTATCATCGCCGACGCCGACGACTTCAGTTCGCGGCGGCGGAGGTAAAAGGTGCTCTTTGGTTAGAAGATGTGCGTCTTTAGTGAAAGAACAAAGGGCCAGATTTTACATCATGCGTAGATGTGTTGTAATGCTGGCTTGCTGGCGTGAGTATAATAGTGATTCTAATTGAATATTCATATATATATATATATATATATATATATATATCGTATGTGTGTATGTATATTATATACGTACTTCCTTTCTGAGGGATTGTTACAGATGTTATGTCCAAGCGTCCGAGGAGGAAGAGAGATATCTTTCTTTTTTCTCTTTATTTTCATGAGGTGATCGGTGTATAGAAGGAGCAATATGAGGTTGAGGAGTTTCAACTTTTCTGTTTTTTTTGTGAATTCTTATGATTTGTGTAAATTTTGTCTTGAATTGGCGTTTTTTTTATTTGATTAGCAAAAACTAAATAAATAACATTATGTAGTGGGCTAAGTGGTGGTGATTGTTCAAAATATAAGAATATCTAAGTCAATCATATTGGATTCAAGTGGTTAGATAAGTCATAATACCACCTTCTACACACAAATAAAACGAAATTACCAAAAAAGAAAACCATATGAGGCGGTTTATAAGCAACATGGGATATCTTATAAGTTTGAATCTTTTTTTTTTTAACTATAGCAATATTACGTTTTGTACCTCAATTGCACCAATTCTATAACAAACCAGATTCAGTTCGCTTCAACCAACTCCACATGCGAAAACCTGGACCATAGTAATCAAGATAATTTCGTTCTGACACGCAAAAGATGAAATGAATTTAGATTATATACAATATATATTTATAAATATTGTGCAGATTATTTATGTATGGCAGAAATTTATTTTCTTTCTTTCTTACGATAGGCTGATGGAGAATCGGGGAATAGCTGGCTTGGATCAGTGATTATTTATTTATTTATTTATTTATTTATTTATTAACTTTCTCTGTCTGGATTTGACTCAGGTTTTTGACCGTTGTGGACCACTTTGACTTTCCATAAAGATGGTGTAACGTTAGGGCTTCAATCCAAGGACGTCAAATTCTCCAATTGTAGGGTAATTTTACGACTACTTCAATTACATATAACTTGTCTAAATTAAGAAAGTAGGATGATTCGTGTATACATCTCTTACGAAATGATTTTATTTTTATTTGATTATAGTTTGTTGGTCATGAGTAAACGGATCATTTCATTTCGTACCTTCGCAATAAACTTTGTTGTAATAAACCTTCTACGTTTTTGTCTTATGTGCATGTGCTGCTCACAGTGTCCAAGTTTTAATTGGAATAGTCTGCTGCAATATAGTAATTAAATTATAGGTTGAACAATAACATATGCGAAACTATTCCAAATGAGGGCACAGGTTGAGTTATGCAATACTACTTTTTTTTTTTTTGTGAATTGTGAGCATCGGTCGAAGTTGCAATAATAGATGAACCATTTAATTTGTTATTAAGGAGAAGCAAAACACATATATTCCGTTAATTGGCATTTTCAAATATAAGAAAATGTCGAAATAAATGTACCATTATTTTTGGCGCATTTATATCGGCCGAACCTTGTATTGATTTTAAAGACAGCAGCAACCTTATCCGATCGATCTGAATATCGATTATTTATTAATACTTACATTAATCACATGCATTGCATCGTATCATCGGAGGAACAGTCACGTTCATCTGTTTCTGATTATTATTGATAAGAACAATAAGCATGTTGTCTACCATATATCTACTATATACATAGATGCAATAAGCAACACACCAAATAATGCATAAACTTATCTATTTTGCAATAAAAAATTATGATTCATTTCATGTTCGGATGGGTGCTACAATTATTAAAAAAAACTCGGCTCAAATTATTGTCGTCAATGTTCGAAAGCTTAAATTTGACTCACAAGCAGGGCCGTGTTTTTAATTTATGTGGCCTCGTTCTTACAGCATACATGAGCCCAAATGTGATAAAAGTTAACGCAATTTTAATATTTTGATTTTTTTTTGGGTCCATTTTGATGAATAATATATAGTACATTGGGCAATAAAATAAAGTCAGAAAATTCACTTAGGCTGCGTTAGGATGAAATCGCTTGATCTTAAATTATAAATGTCAGAATTTCAAATCCAAATCTATTATTTGGCAAACCTTGGGATTCATGCATTTCAAAAGTAGGTACACATCGGGTGAAAAGATGAACAATCGAGTCGGCTCATGAGTCCGATGAGTCAGTTCGTGAGCTCGGTAAGCTGGCTCGAGATCGTGAAAATCGAATGCAGACTCATATTAATTTAGCCGAGCTCATATTGGTTGAGCTCGAACTCACGAGCCGGCTCATGAACCTTTCTTTGCTAGCGAGCTTTTTCTTTAATTATTTATTAATTTTTTATTATTTTATTTATTTGAAAACCGAATTTCAAATCAAAATCCGAAAATTCAAACGGAGCATTAGGGTGCTTGACCTTACAATGGAGCTCCAAAATAGGCCCAAAATTTTTGGAGCGCTGTACAACATGCTAGATGTACAGGTCCAAATTCTGCCAAACTCACAAGCTCTTGTTATTATTATGATTTTTTTTGACTTCTTAATCAAAGTAAAAAAAAAATTAAACATCCGAGCTTCAGGTATCTCCAACCGTCCTCCATAGATGGCGTTGGACGGGATAATTTAGCGTTGAGGAGCTCGAAGGAAACACCATACACCACGCCAAATCTAGCGAAGCCTACAGTGCCCCGCGATCTGCAGCGGGGCACTGCTCAACCGCTATACGGTTTTTCGTTTTCTTTTTTTTTCGTTTTGATTTTCTGAAGCTTGATTCTTGAATGAGAATGAGGGAAACCAAATGGGGAAGATGATGATGACGAGGAGAGAGAAGAGGAAAGTTTTCATTTTATTGTTTTTTTTTTCGTTTTGCTTTTTCGTTTTAATTTTTTTTTCTCTTTTTCTATTACGTTCATTTTGATTTGTATTTTCTTATTTTATTTACTTTAGATTTTATGGGAATTTAAATTCATAACTTTAATTCTGTATTCTCAGTATCTTTTATTTGAGAATTTAAGTTTGCTGTTTAATTATTTACCTAATTAAATAATAAGAAATATTATATATAGAGGAAAATAGAGAGGAATGACTGGAGTTTAGTGGTACTGCTTAAACTGTCAATATAGAGGAATTGTACCATTTCAACTCTATGCGTAGAGGAATGGTTGGAGATAACCTAGAGCATCTCCAAAGGAATGCCATTGTTGGTGTCACTGGAGGTATGGCGTTTTAGGTTCTCCAACCCACCGCGAAACACCACGCCAAAGCTCGAGTGCCCGCTTTATATTGCGGGTCACTGTTCACCCGCTATCCCTTTTTCTTTTTTTTTTTGTTTTGCAAAAGGCCGATTGGTGAGATTAGAAAAAAGAAAAGAGAGCGTCCATTGGGGTTGGGAAGAAGACAATGGGAAGAAGACAGTGTTCCCACTTTATATATTTATATTTTGTGTTTATCTATTTGTTCATAAAGTTTTTTATTTATTAAAAAAGTTAAAATTAAATATTCAAACTGAAAATTAAATTGCCCCCATAGTTTCACGCACGTGTAATTTCTAAATTTAATAATTAAGTATTTAATAAAAACCTTCAAAATTAAATAACTTAATTTAATACATAGTTTTATAAAAATATATATGAATTTTATTCAACTATGAAATAAATTAATATTTTTGAATATTTTTTTAAAATATTTTTTCTCAAAAATAATCAAATTTTGTTATTTTAGATTTCATAGGTCTTTAAAATTCATAATTCAAATTTCTGTATTCCTAAATTTGTTTTTTGAATTTAGGTTTGTTATTATTTTCATAATTAAATAATTTTCAGTTACTTACTTAACAAGAAATGTTAATATATAGAGGAATATATAGAATGATTGGAGTTTGATAACATTGCTGAAATTGTAAATTTAGAGGAATAAGTTTCAACTCTATATGTCGAGAAATGGTTGGAGATGGCCTTATTTTGTCAGCGTAAACGAGCTCACGAGCCAAACTGCACCCCTACTACCATATGACAACGTTTAAAAATGAAGCCTAGCAACTTCTTATTTCTTCGTGACATATCATTTTTCTAACTTGGGTTATTGCATATTTGATTACAGGTACTTTATCATTCTGTAAATTTCGGACGTAAAGTCAACGGATTCATAGTCTGAAGCTCAAACCATGTAAGAAGAATCGTTCTCACCTTGCGTAATTCCCGACCATCGAGATCCCGCTCGAAATTCGCGGAAGGAGGATTCGAAGAATCGGAAGAACCAGGAGCCATAAGATAAGAAATTCGGTAAGAGAGGTATGGCCCACAATCCTTTCTTTTACTTATGGCCTGCCTTACAATTTTTACTCTAATTCATTTTTTGTTCCAAAAGACAAATTAGAGTAGGGGAGTGGTTGATGCGGAACGATAATTAGGCAGGCCAAAAAGATATTAGGAAAATAATTAGTTTACGATAATTAAGGGAACTTAGTAAAAAATACGAGTTCCCTTGAAAAATATAAAGTTAGATTGTGAAGGGAGACTTTTAGGGACCTCAGTTAGGCTTTTAGAACCTCCGACAGGCTTTAGGGACCTAAAACAGGCTTTAGGGAGATAACAACAGAAAATAAGGGTTTTAGGGACCTCCGATAGGCTTTGGGGAACTAACACCATATTAGGGAAGTGTTTTGGGAACTATTATGCTAAAACAGGTCCTGTCGTCACGAGAAAGCGTCATGAGGAAGCTTCACTGGAGGCCCAGAAGCCGAAAGGACACGTTGGGAAGAGTAATCGGTTGATCACCACGTGGCTGTCAAAGAGAGGGCCGCACCACTGTCATATGGAAGCTTCCTGCAGAAGCTATTGAGATCCTGACAGAAGCAGGGGACGTTTCATCTGCCTAACCTCAAAGGAGGAGCTCGAATCCTAGGCAGAAAGACACCTATAAAAGGAGGACTTCACTCATTTCACAAGCCAACAAATATAGAACAAGCAGAACGATCACACTCACATCAAAACACATTATAACACTTAGAAAATACTCTCTCTACACTAAATCACCATCTGTGACGTCCCCTTAGCTAATTTCTTATGTGTTCTTGAGATAAATGTGAGAGAGTGAGTTGTTTGAGTGTGTAAATCATGAAAGGAGGTTTTAGAGCGCCCGTGGATGTAGGATCTGCAAAGATCCGAACCACGTAATTCCTTGTGTTATTTTGTTTACGTCCCCCAACAGGTCCCAAACATGCACCAACGTCCCAAACAGGTCCCCAACAATCCTAACGTCCCAAATACGTCCCTTTCAGTTTCCTTACAAACAAGCACCTTACGCATGTCTTAAACTATGCGATAATCGCTTCTCCGGCTATTCACCCGCTATCCCTTTTTCTTTTTTTTTTTTTTTTTTTGTTTTGCAAAAGGCCGATTGGTGAGATTAGAAAAAAGAAAAGAGAGCGTCCATTGGGGTTGGGAAGAAGACAATGGGAAGAAGACAGTGTTCCCACTTTATATATTTATATTTTGTGTTTATCTATTTGTTCATGAAGTTTTTTATTTATTGAAAAAGTTAAAATTAAATATTCAAATTGAAAATTAAATTGCCCCCATAGTTTCACGCACGTGTAATTTCTAAATTTAATAATTAAGTATTTAATAAAAACCTTCAAAATTAAATAACTTAATTTAATACATAGTTTTATAAAAATATATATGAATTTTATTCAACTATGAAATAAATTAATATTTTTGAATATTTTTTTAAAATATTTTTTCTCAAAAATAATCAAATTTTGTAATTTTAGATTTCATAGGTCTTTAAAATTCATAATTCAAATTTCTGTATTCCTAAATTTGTTTTGTGAATTTAGGTTTGTTATTATTTTCATAATTAAATAATTTTCAGTTACTTACTTAACAAGAAATGTTAATATATAGAGGAATATATAGAATGATTGGAGTTTGATAACATTGCTTAAATTGTAAATTTAGAAGAATAAGTTTCAACTCTATATGTCGAGAAATGGTTGGAGATGGCCTTATTTTGTCAGCGTAAACGAGCTCACGAGCCAAACTGCACCCCTACTACCATATGACAACGTTTAAAAATGAAGCCTAGCAACTTCTTATTTCTTCGTGACATATCATTTTTCTAACTTGGGTTATTGCATATTTGATTACAGGTACTTTATCATTCTGTAAATTTCGGACGTAAAGTCAACGGATTCATAGTCTGAAGCTCAAACCATGTAAGAAGAATCGTTCTCACCTTGCGTAATTCCCGACCATCGAGATCCCGCTCGAAATTTGCACACTAGGCACACCGGGATCTCGACGAAGCCATGGATCGATTCAATTTACATGAAACTATCAGACAAAAAAAAGAGAAGAAAGAATGAGTAATGCAAAGAAACCTTGTCAAGTTTTAGCAGGCTAAGAACAATTTCTTTAAAAAAAATTAGTTGATCAAATACTTTGAGTGAGCATGACACACATGAATATATCCTAGTAGTTTACTTGACTGGCGTATAGAGCTGAAAATTGGGCCAGAACCCATGGTCCAGCCCGGTCCGGCCCTAAAAAGCCAGATTTGGCTTTATTTTGATGAGCCCGAAATATGATCGGACCCATCGGCCCGACCCGTCAGGCCCGCTGGGATGACGGGCCCCAGGCCAAAAAACCAGAAAGGCCGCCGGCCAAATTTGGCACATTGTATTTTTAGTTGTTTCTTTTATTTTCTATATATAATATTTATACAATTCAATTTGATAAGTAAAAAATAATATTTTTTGATGAATCTATGGGATATACTGAATTCAGTATAAAGATGTAAAGAAGTCATTCCTTCAATACATTCGTGTTTATGCTCCGCTTCAATTAGATTAGGAGAAATTTTAACCCAATCTTGATATAATCTAAAAAAGGGTTCTTTAAGAATTTCAATCGAGGCTCCATAAGAAAGCCACCATTGATAAAACCAATTAGGGATTTCGGACTTAGAAACATCCGCACAAATCTTAATCCACCAGTAATGTTTCTTATTCTCATTCTGATACAAAAACACCTTATAAAAGGCATCGATATAATCATAATAATTAAATTTAATTAGAGTTTTTAACTCAGGATGGAAATATTCTCTATCTTTTAAGGGGCGAATAGCCCATTTTTCAGGCGAAATAATTTGCTTGAAAATAATTTTACTAAAGGTATAACCTTTTTTCAAAGCTGTTTGGGAATTTCCCGCATTAAAATGATCAAAATCACAAGTTCATGTGGATTTAAGATTGTTTTCATAATTATCACGATTTTTATAAAACGTGGCAGCATATGATGCTCTTTCTAACTACCTTGACATTATAGTCCAAGGTTCATCAGACCATTTTAAATCTTTAAATTCAAGTAATATTATTACCTCAGTATGAGCAATTTTCTCATAGTCAACGTCATCATCTTCTTCTGCAATAACTTTTGCGTAAGAAGTGCCTTCATTAGAAGACTTGGCTTTCTGCTTCTTAAATTCAAGGAATTCCTTGTATTCTTCGCTACTCAAGGTATTACTTGAGGAAGCTGAGAGATTCTCTTTAACGAGCTTTTTATTGCACATTTGAGCACTAACGTTTTTTCCATCTCTTCCACCTCTATTAGAGGGGAAATTTCTCCCATATTGGGACATATCTGCAAGATTCATGAAAGATATTCACGAGTTAGATAATCAGGATGGCTATTATCGCTTCCTTTCTTATAAATTATTTCAAAATCAAATGGGGCTAAATGAGTCTGCCATCTCGCAAACATTTGTTTAGAGACGTCATGTTTAAAATCTTTCAGAAACATAAATTTTGCAGCTTGACAATCAGTTTTCATTAAAAACTTCTGATTATATAAATCATCTTGAAATTTAAGATTGCACTTAACAATAGCAAGTACTTCTCTAGCTATAGTAGCATAATTTTTCTGAGCATTATTCCATTTCCCCGAATGGAATCTAACTAAATATTCTTTTTTATCTTCTGGAGAAACTTGTTTTAAGATTCCTCCAAAACCTAAATCAGACGCATCAGTCTCTATAATTTTCTGCCAATTAGGATTAGCAAGCATAAGACATGGCAAATGCGTAACTTTATTCTTAATTTTTTTAATAGCTTCAGTATGATTATTAGTCCACTGGCAAGGAACCTTTTTTAACCTGTAATATAAAATAGATGTGTCACTCGCAAGATTTTTATAATAAGGAGAAATATAATTAAGACTCCCTAAAAATCTTTGAAGTTGAGTTTTATCAAGGATTTGGTCTGGAAATTTAGACGCAAACTCATTACTTCTATTAATTGGATTAACATTACCTTTTTCAATGGTATGACCTAGAAATCGAACTTTGGGTTGAAATAAAATCATTTTGGACTTGATATAACTAATCCATTTTGAATAGCAATTTTCTTCAAAATATCAAGATTTTTAAAATGAGTTTCGATATATTTAGAAAATACTAAAATATCATCAATATAAACAATTATAAAATTACTATATGGAATGAATATATCATTCATAATGTTTTGAAATTCTGAAGGAGCGTTTTTAAACCAAAAGGCATAACGTTCATTCAAATTGTCCAATTGGGACTGTAAAAGCGATTTTGTACCGATCTTTTTCTTCAACTTGGATTTGCCAAAAACCAGATTTTAAATCAAAATTTGAAAATAAAATTGCATTATGCAATATATCAAGTAGATCCTTTTTATTAGGAATAGGATATCTAATCCATTTAAAACTTTATTCAAAGGTTTGTAACTGATTACTAACCTGGGTGCTCCTCTTTCTTTTTTCTGCTGCATTATTAACATACAATGCAGTACAAGACCAAGGAGACTTTGACGGTTTTATTAAACCTTTCTGTAAAAGAGAATTTATTTCTTTTTTACATAATTCTAATAATTCAGCATTCATTTGACAAGGACGAGCTTTAGTGGGAATATTTTTCCCACTAAAGTCTTCCTCCTAGGGTAAAGAAACAATATGTTTCTTCCTATTCCAGAATGCATTTGGGAGATCATTGCATATTTGCAATGTAAATTCATTATGAATTAATTTAATTTTTTCCTGTAACTTAGGATTTTGGATTTTATCCCCGATCGTAAGTATACTAATTTCTTGTTTTAGATAATTTATCTGATTTTCTTTTGCTTTAATAAGAATAGAATCCTTGATTTCACTAAGAATTCGTGAAATTGGTTCAGTAATGAATTTAAAGTATACTTCTTTATTTTCGAAGCTTCCTTTAAATCCTTGTTCATCAATATTAGTGCTAGGAAATATTTTTCTAAGAAATGGAGTACCAAGAATTACTTGGTTCATGATATTCTTGACTAGCAAGAAAGATAGGAATACAGACCTTATTTTTACAAATATAGGCCTTAGGAATTTTGTAATTGATTTGCAATCTTTCTCCGCTGGCAGAGCTAAGAGAATGAGTTGTCTTATAAAAATATTGAGTAGGTATTATACCTTCTTGGATACAGTTTAAATCTGCACGGCTATTAATAGGAGCAATAAGATCTTTTTGATAATTTTTATCAATAAGTGAGATTTTCACTAACCATTTTTGAGAAGTGATGACTTCGAGAGTAGAAAGAAAATTATCATTTTCTGTCGTACTAGCAAACTCATCAAGGGATTTAGAAGATGATTTTTCTAAAACTTCCTTTCCCTTTTCAAACTTAGAAAGTCTTCTTTCTAAATTATTATTACTTAATTTTAATTCTTTAACTCTGTTTTAAGAATTGAAATCTATACAGTTAAATCTTTTATATTAGCTGGAGATTCATTATATTTATTTTTGTTTCGAAGTAGTTTCATTACTTCTGACATTTTATAGGGTTCAGATTTTGGAGTAATTTCTTTAGAAATTTCTTCTTCATTTTGGATAATTCTTCTGATGATCAGATTTTTTAAATCTGGATCTTCAGTTTCTTTAAGCATTTCTAAGAGATTATTGTCGAGAACATTGACCTCTTGAAATTGAGAAATAATTTGATAAAGATTATCATTCTCTGATTCAGATTCTGATTTATCCGAATCTTTAGAGCAGGTTAGTGTAGACGATGGGTGCTTTGAAAATGCTTTCTTTTACTATTCAACACACACGCAAGTCACACATACTACACCAAAAACACATACCCTAATGAATTAGGGTTTGGGGGTATATATACCACATTAATTGGTATATTATACCCCTAGTAACTAAGAACTAGAATATTACAAACTAGCCCAAAGTTAATTAAATACAAACCAACTAAGATAAACACAATGAAATTGAACACTATAAAATATTTCTAACAATATTATAAATTTGTCGTTCGGTATAACCATCAAGGTTCCATTCATATATGCATCTACCATTATACGAATTGTTGAGCATAAATTTTTGTTCTTCGAACAAGATATCTTGAGGAGTAGGCCTAGGGTAATAATATTTACTTTTAGTTGGCCTATCAGCATATTTAGTATGCTTAAGTTTATTAATTTCTTGATTAAAAGTATTTTGAAAATTATTTGAATTTTCTAATTGATCTTCGAATTCTTCGCTAAAGTATTAAGCTTAAAATTTTGAAGTTTTTCTTCAAGTAATTTCTCAATTTGAGAAATAGATTTTAATTTAAAATCTGTAACTTCAGGAGGAGGTTGAATACTTGGAGACGCGATATCAACTGTCTCTAAATTATTTTTTTTCTTTTAATAAAAAGTTCTCTATGTCTTTTCTTGAGAATGAAATTTCTTCAATATTTTTCTTTAATAAAGAAATTTGTTCTCCTAAAACAATAACATACATATTAGTATAATTTTGTTGTTTTAAAAGGCTATTAATATGATTAAAAGTAACAGATAGCGTATCGTTTTCTTTCTCAAATAATTTTTGAAAAGCATTAAAATATCTAATTTCGTTTTCTTTTTCCATTTGGAAACTACTTTGAGGAGGAAAAACCGAAGTAAGATTTTTTCCAGTAGAACGTTGTAGTTTCTTTCAAGAACAGAAATCATATTCTTAAAATATTTTGATAGAAACCAAGGAACGAAAGGCAATTTTTCATTTCGATTTC
Source organism: Craterostigma plantagineum (assembly GCA_027422505.1). Classification (NCBI taxonomy): domain Eukaryota; kingdom Viridiplantae; phylum Streptophyta; class Magnoliopsida; order Lamiales; family Linderniaceae; genus Craterostigma; species Craterostigma plantagineum. Next base: position 22,426,118 of record JAPQWV010000003.1, on the reverse strand, counting down.
CCAGATCTTTATAAAAATTTTCTTGGATAATATTTCTATCTTCTTGGTTAAAATTTTCAAAAAACCATTTTCTAAAAAGTTCCCATTTGGGTTGAAAAAATTCTTGTTGAATTTTCTTTCTTCCCGGTGAACCCGGACTAAAATCGATTTTTGGTTTAAAATCCATTAAACACGAAAATCCATTTCAGACTCGGTTACTTCCTCGTCTTGATTTTTGAAAACACCATGAACAATATTATCATATGAATCTATGGGATATAAGATTTTTTATAACTACATATTTGTAATATTGGGTATGATAATAGTAAAAATATAATTATTTTTTAAAAACATAAATTATTTTAAAATAAAAATAACAATATTAAAAATACAGGCCCGTTAGCCCGACGGTCTGGCCTAGCCCACCACACAATGGGTTTCTGCCTAGGATTTAGGCCCATAGAACTTCGTGCCAGCCCGACCTGGCCCACCAACAGTGGGGCAGCCCGCTCAATCCGGGCCGGGCGGGCTGGCCCGCCAGAACTTTCAGCTCTACTGGCGTAGATTGCATGCTAGTATGTCAGTCCCCAGATTTACTTGGCTCCAAGCAGACATTGCAAGTCAAACAACCGCCGTCTTGCTGTCCGAGGCCTTATTACGGCCTTCTTCCAAATCCCCACCTTCTCGCCTCTTCCCGAATAAAAATAAAAATAATTCAATCAAACGTCGAAGAATTTTCGATACGTAACGAATAAAAATGACCCAAAATATTCGCACATTCGATAAAACCCTACCAGACCGAAAAGAAGAAGCTTTCCGTACTAACGCGCCCGCACAATTTACATCACGTAAATACTAAATAAATTCGGACAAAAATGTGAATCCTTTTTCAAGATAAGATAAAAACTAATAAATTCGGACAAAAATGTGAATCCTTTTTCAAGATAAGATAAAAACTAATAAATTCGGACAAAAATGTGAATCCTTTTTCAAGATAAGATAAAAACTAACCGTTCCCGGAAATACTCGTGGACGGGAAGAGAACTAATCTATTCAACGGTCATAGACATCGTAGGAACAATGTCAGATAATCTACAATTTCAAAATAAAGAAACTAACCCCCACTATGACACTACTTATAAATCATTAATTTAATTCTCTTATACATAATATATATATATATATATATATTAATATGATGTGTTATTTTCTTTTTTAATAATTTTGTAAAATCGATTGCAAGAATTAAATGTTAGATAAAGGTTGTAATAAATTTGATATTAATTAATCTTGTGTCGGCTCTTGGTGTTGCCGGTGTTGCCGAAAGGAAGGCGTTTGATGGCCTTGGCTGTTACCGATTTAATTAATTAAATGAAAATTTTATTATGTAAAAATCCTTGTATTCGACGACTTAATTCTAACAATCACAAAACTAAGTTGTATTTTATTTTATTTTGATTCATGGTATATCGGCTAGACTACCTTTGAACCGAACGGGATCGATCAAACTGTTTACAGCTTGATAACTGGTTCGATAGGTTTAACAACGTCACGTACCATTATTCACGTTTTTTTAAAGATCATCTCCGAATGGTATCAGAGTCATAGTGGGGGTATTAAGAAGTTGAGCTGTAGTTTAACGGTCTTTATCAATGAATTTGATGAGACGAAAAGATACTGTTAAAAACACTATTGGAGGAGTATGATATCCCTCCAGATTTAGACAAATTGAATCGTTGGACAATTCCTAAGATAGATTATAAAATCATCTATGAATTAGGAACTTTCGAGAAATTAGGCTTGAAACAGGTAGTAAAAACTACTGAAGAAACAATTTCTTTGAATAATGAAGAAATGGTTTTAGACTTCTACGTAACTTAGAAAAATATAGAATAAATCCTAAGTAATGAATCTACCAGAAATCCTAAGTAGACTTCTAAGTACAGGTAGCCTTTAAGCCTTTGACTTTGAAGGTCTACCAGAGAGTTTTATAGCAAATCTTAGAGACGGTAGAAATCTCGACTGGAAACAATCCATTATGGGAATAATTCAGCTAGCCTTGCTCATGTCCCAGTCTATTTTAACGTTTATCCGAATCTCCAATTATCATTGGCTGATGTCAATATTTTGGATGCTCTGACATTAAAAGTCAAAACTCACGGAAATGTCAAAACTCACGGAACGCTCCACGATCGGAAGTAATATGTATCTGTTATAGGATTTATTATAAGCCTTTATATACGCGTAACCCACAATGCAAAATCGTTGATAAACCCATCAACGAAACTGTTCTAATAGAAACCAATTTTAGTAGATCTAACATTACCACTCGAAGATCCATAAAATGGGAAGAAATACAATTCTTTGAAAACTGGATAATCGAAAGAGCTATGCCTCCTCAACCCAAAATTAAAAATAATCCTACTCAAATAATACAAACAACAGATGGAACTGTTCAAATACAATTCAAACAAAATCAAAGATCTATCAAAACTCCTAAGTCTAGAATGACTAGATTAGTTCTTCTCATTATCATATATCCACCATGTGATTATTATATAAGGCCTCCTTCTTTAGCTTCGACCTCTCAAGTTAGGGAATCAACCTCTAATGATTACCTACAAAATAAGGTAGAAGAATTAAGAATTAATTTCGATAATATAGTTCACGGAGTTTTTAAAAATCAACACGAGGAAATAACCGAGTCAGAAATGGATTTTCATGTTTAATGAATTTAAAACCCAAAATACCTGGCAAGAAAGAAAGTTCAACAAGATTTAATCTACCCAATGGGAGCTTTTCCGAAAATTGTTTTTTGAAAGCTTTAATAAAGAAGATAATATTATTATTAAAGAAAAATTTTATAATAACCTGCCAAAACGAAATAAATGTTACTCTTTATTCCTTGGTTTTTAACAAAATATTAAAATATGATTCAGTTCTTGAAAGAAACTATAAGCTTTCAACAGGGAAAAATCTGAATTCAGTTTATCGTCCTCAAACTAGTTTCCAAATGGAAAAAGAAATGAAATTAGATATTTTGATGATTTTAAAAAATTATTTGAAAATGATACACTTACAGTAACGATAAGTCATATAAATTGTCTTTTAAAACAACAAAATTATATAAATATGTATGTTATTGTTTTAGGAGAACAAATTTCTTTACTTAAGAAAAATATTGAAGAAATTCCATCCTCAATTAAAGATATTAAAAGTCATCTTTTAAAAGATAAAATCGAACTTGGAATAGTTAATAAAGCTTCTCCGAGTATTCAGCCTCCTCCTGAAATTATTGATTGTAAATTAAAATCGATTTCTCATATTGAAAATTTACTTGAAGAAAAGTTGAAAAATCTTAAGATTCATACTTTAAGTGAAGAATTTGAAGATCGACTTGAAATTTCTGATAATGTTCGAAACACATTTAATGAAGACATTAATAAACGAAAGCATACAAAATATGCCAGTAGGCTAATTCAAAGTAAATACTATTACCCTATACCAACTCCTTAAGACGTATTGTTCGAATAACAAGAATTTACACTCAATAATTCGTATAGAGGTAGAAGTATATATGAGTGGAATTTAGACGGTCATACCGAGAGACAAATCTTCAACATGATTCATAGAGTGTTAATGTATAGCACAATTTGGAAAGCTAATCATAATAGTGATAAAGTTGTTTCTAAGATGATAGTTTGGCTTTATGGTCAGTTAAAAGTATGGTGGGATAATTATTTAACTCACCGAGAACAAGAAGATATTTATCTTGCAATGAAAGAAGAAGACGACGAAATCGTTGAGTTTATACATTATGCGTAAATATTATAGAACATTTCCATACGATGGTCTGATAATTCTGAAAACATCAGAACTCTTCTCCAAAACCTTAGGTGTAAAACTCTTACATCCTTTAGATGGTATAAAGATACATTTCTTAGCCGAGTTATGGAACTCCCTGAGTCGAATAGCACTCATTGGAAATCTAAATTTATATATGGCCTACCTTCACTCTTTGCAGAAAGAGTAAGGAATAACCCTAGGAATGAGAATCACGTATTGATTATAAGTCCTATACATACGGTAAACTTATAGGAACTTGTCTACAAGAATGTTTAGCCTTATGTAACGAAATAAATTAAATAAACAAGTCAAGAGACATTCTCTAGACGAAAAGATTAGGAGAATTCTGTGGCCAATTTGGCATGAAAAATCCTTCTACGAGTCAATCTCGTAAAAAACATAAAACTAAAAAATATTCTTCTAAATAATACGAAAGAAAAAAACATCGGAAAACTAACAGAAGAGAACAAAAATTCTCAAAAGATAATATAAATTATCAATGAAAAAATAATTTTCCTCCTGTTATTTGCCGAAAAAGCGGTAAAATTGATCATAAAGCAAAAACTTGCTCGACTAAAAAGAAAATTAATAGTTTGGAAATAGATAATGAATTAAAAGAAATATTATCAAAAATTCTTTTAGAATCATATAATGAATCAGAATCTTCGTCAAATATGAAAAAATATCATCGAAGAAATCTCGTCAGAATCCGATGAATGCCCGAATTGTCAAATAATACAATCATGTTCAAAAAATTTAGATAGTTCAGAATCTGAAATAGAAGATAATAATTTATATCAAATTATATCCTAATTTCAAGAAGTCAATGTTCTTGACAATAATCTTCTCGAAATATTAAAAGAAACAGATGATCCAGATTTAAAAATCTAATTATAAAAACAATAATTCAAAAAGAGGAAGAAACTTCTAAAGAAGTTATTCCTAAATCTGAACCCTATAGTATGTCCGAAGTGATGAAATTACTTCATAACAAAAATATATTTAATAAAACCTAATCTCCTACTAATATTAGAGATTTAACATCAGAAATTTCAAATAAACTGAAATTAAAAATCTAAAATTAAGTTATTAGACTTAGAAAGAAGATATTCTAAATTAGAAAAAGGAAAAGATTGTTGAAGAATCTAAATCTTACGAAGAATTCGCTAATATTTCAGAAAATGTCGAAAATGATAATTTTCTTTCAACACTTGAAGTTATTACTTCTAAAAAATGGTCAGTAAAAATATCACTACTTATTGACGGAAATTTTCAGAAAAATCTTATTGCATTTATTGATAGTGGAGCAGATTTAAATTGCATTCAAGAAGGAATAATTCCTACCCAATATTTCCATAAAACAACTCATTCTCTTAGCTCTGCAAGCGGAGAAAAGTTGCAAATTAATTACAAAATTCCTAAGGTCTTTATTTGTATAAATAAGGTCTATATTCCTACGCCATTCTTGTTAGTCAAGAATATTACGAACCAAGTAATTCTTGGTAACTCTATTCCTTAGGAAAATACTTCCCATTAGGAACATTGAAGAATATGGATTTAAAGGAAGCTTCGAAAATAAAGACGTATATTTTGAATTTATTAATGAACCCTTTTCAAGAATTCTTAATGAAATTAAGGATTCTATTCTTATTAAAGCAAAAGAGAATCAGGTAAATTACCTTAAGCATGAAATTAGTATACTTACAATTGAGGATAAACTTCAGAATCCTAAATTGCAAGAATTAAATTAGTACATAATGATTTTACGTTGCAAATATGTAACGATCTTCCTAATGCTTTCTGGAATAGGAAAAACATGTTACTTTACCCTATGAAGAAAATTTTAGTGAGAAAAATATTCCCACTAAAGCTCGTCCCTGTCAAATGAATTCTGAATTATTAGAATTATGTAAAAAAGAAATAGTTTCTCTTTTACAGAAACGTTTCATAAAACCTTCGAAATCACCTTGGTCGTGCACTGCATTTTATATTAATAATCATACTGAAAAGGAAATGGGAGCACCCAGGTTAGTTATTAATTATAAACCCTTAAATAAAGTTTTGAAATGGATTAGGTATCCTATTCCAAATAAAAAAGATCTTTTCGATAGATTATTTAATGCCATTATATTTTCAAAATTTGATTTAAAATCAGGTTTTTGGCAAATTCAAGTTGCTGAGAAAGCTAGATAAAACTGCTTTTATAGTTTCTGTAGAATATACGTTTTAGTTGTGCTTTGATTTCATTAGTTGTCCTTGTAATTAGGGGGTTTACTTGTATTGGTCTTGGTTTAGGACTAGTTTGTTATTTTTACCAAGTATGTTTAGTATAAATACATTTGTACACGTTGAGCTTAATAGAGAAAATTAGTCAATTTATCCGAAAGGCTTGCAAATCATATTCTAGAGAGAGAAATTCAGAAAACCTTCTCTCACTAAGCAAAATCTCTCTCAAAGCTCTCTAAGAAGGTTTTCGATCGAAATCTAATTCTTAACAATTCTAATCGATTGCCTTAGATTTCAAGTCTAGAATTTAAGAGTTTATAATCGAGGACCTAACAATTGGTATCAGAGCAGATTCGTTCTGTTTTGAATCGAAAATTGTTAGAATCTGATCGAATTTAAATTCTAAAACTGTTTTTGCTCGAAGAACAGTTTTGGCGCGAAAGTTGAATTCGATTGGATATCCTTAATTTTGTGCTTAATTGACTTGAATTTGATGTTTCTGTGCTCGCTTAGGGGATATAAATCATTTGCGATTAGATCAGTAGCGTTTAGAACATCAATTTAGCAGATTTGATTGAATTTGAGAAGTTAAGAACAGTTTGAACACGTATTGATTTAGCCTGAATTCGATATATTTTGCTTCATAACGTGTTTCATTGCTTGTTCGTATGTGCTGAGTAGCTGATTGTGAGCAAATACCTGAAATTTCACTTCCTAATTTGTTGTTTTTGCCTGAATAGTGTTAATTAGGGTTCTACGACTGTTTGCGCTAATGTTAATTTTTCTCGCTGAAGACTTCGATCGAATTAATTCTCGATCGAAAACTTCGCGCGACAATTTTTTCCGGGCAGAACACTAATTCAGCACTAAAGTCGCCGTCAGTAGAAGCGATTTTATTAGAAAAATTTCTCGAGCATTATTAAGCGAAAATCTTTTTCGACGAGACCTATTTTAACATTTGCGCGCCCACTGATCGAAAACCTATTTTAATGATGCAAAGAACTGAAGTAGGCATCAAGGCCAAGAAGGCAAACATTCTCACGGCTTACGACTCTTTCAGAGCAAATCCTGAGGAGAGCTTACACGATCTCTATCAGAGATATCTCACACTTCTGAATGAGATGAGGAAAATAGAAATAACCAAGACGAACATGGAAACCAACATTCGATTTCTATCCTCTCTGCCCTCGGAATGGAAGAAGATATCCACTCAAATCAGACAAAACAAAAACCTTGAGGAGCTGGATATCCATGCCATGTTCGAAAATCTCGCACAGCACGAGGAAGATGTAAGCGAGATTCAGAAGGAGCAGAAGGGCACGCTGGTTGAAGACACAGTTGCTCTAGTCTCAGAGAAGCGGAGTTCAAAGTCAAGGAAAAAGAAGATCATTAGACCTCCTACTTTTTCGGTGTCGGAAAGCGAATCAGACTCAGACGTAGAGCTAAATATGAAAGCGCTGGGAAAGGAGTTGGGCTCTAATTGGAAAAATGATGAGCAGGCAATACTTCAAGAAGAAGTCCTCATCATCAGCCAACCGACTTTGGACCTGAAGCTCAAAGAGCAAAGAACGTGCACCCGAGACTTCCGAAGTCAAGAACGCCAAAGAGCCGAACAAGTGCTTTAACTGCGGCAAACCAGGTCACTATGCCCCAGAGTGCACTCTCCTGAAGAAGAGAGATGCCAACTACTACTCCAAGAAGCTTTAACTCACAAATCAAAAGGAAGCTGGAGTAGCTCTCATGGCAGAACAGGACAAGTGGCTCGAGGACACGTCAAGTTCTGAAGAAGAAAATCTCGCCCTCATGGCCCACCTAGACGACAACTCTGACGCTGACACCTCAAATCAGACGAATACTGACAACGCATCCACCTCATTACAAGAGATAGATCCTTCTTCCACTTTATTGACCATGTTAGAATCGTATCAACTAGCATACACTAACATGAAACGTGAGCAGAAAAGCGTAAAGGAAGTAGAGAAGAAATTAACTAAGTCTCGGGAGAGGATAACTAGTCTTGAGACAGAACTTAGAAGCTCCAACGCACGAATAGCGGAACTTACTAAGAGCTTAAATAGTAGTGAGACCAGGAATCCTCAAATAGAGAAGTAGGACTTAAAAATTAAGGAATTAGAAGACAGACTAGAAAATGACTGTTATTGTTTGGTTAGAAATCTCAATGAGAAAGTTAGCCTCAATTGTAGGTTAACTGAAGCGACAACTAAGGTCACAAACCTAGAAGCCCAGTTAGATAAATCTAACGCTAAGGTTTGTGAACTTACGAAAGACAGATATGAAAAGTACAAAACGATGAAAATGACAAAAGAAAATACGAAAAGAAAAGTGCCGATGAAGGAGAAAGACTAAAGAAAAGGAAGACGAAGACTCTAAGCCTATTACCCAAATATTTTTCCTTCCCTTCTAAGTCAGAGCCAAATTAAAACCATTCAAAGTCTTTTTGATTCCAAATTGACGATTAAAAGTGTCTCGATCACAGGTGAATTGACAGCAAATTGCTTGTGCCGCCCCTCCGGGGTCGCCTCGACCACACCTTTACCCCTGTTAGCCACCGTCGACTGATCCGCAACTGCCGACAGATCCGCAACAGTCGACTGATTCGGGGCCGCCGAAGTTGGCAGCATCGACGGATCCCAGTCGACGCCCCTCCAAGTAAATGGGTCGAACTGCGACTGATCCCAGTCGACGCCCCTCCAAGTAGATGGGTCGACCTCATAATATGCCTCGTTCTGCATGCCGTCTCCAACGTCCAATTGCGATTGAACGTAATCATTCCATGGATACTCAGTTGCCGGCCATCCCCATCCGCTCGAACTGGGTGGATCCCGCCTTGCAAATTGCATCCACCCAGTCGAAGTCGACTCGTCATCTACGATACATTTACATTGTAAGTTATGCCGTAAATTAAATTTGAATTAGGGATAAAGATAGTTACCGCGATAAGGCGGATCGGTATGTATACGTGGACCGAATAAATTCATCCAGTCGTCTCGGAAATGCGCAAAGCCGTCTCGGAATTGCGAAAACTCGTTCCCGGGCTGGTCGAACCGACTGCTAATCGTGTCGAACCGACTGCTAAGCGCGTCGAAGCCGCTGCTAATCGTGTCGAACCGATCGCCAAATTCATCGAACTGCCGGTCCACGCGGCACGCAAATTCGTCGAACTGCTCCGACGACGGCCCATGCCCGTGCGATGGCCCTGCCTGTGGCGGCGATGTCGGCGGCGTATGGAAGTTGCCTCCGTGAATGGACGGCGGCACGTAGTCAGAGCCCATGCGCCTCTCTTCGTCTCGCCGTGATCTGATAGAGAGCTGAGGGATGGACTCTGCCTCGTAATTGGCTTCGTTTTCCGCACGCCGACCAAGATGTCCTACAGCCGCACGACGATTGCACCTAACGTCCACCCCGTCCATCAGTAGGGTCGCCACCCTATCGTACACATCGTCGTGTGGCCCATTGACCTCGAAGTCGCTGTACCAAAAATAGTCAGCCTGCGTCTCTTCTCCAGGCGGCATTAGTAGAACTCGTACATCGGAATCGCGCACCGTATTGACAACATCCACCAACTTTGGACATCCCTTTCGGGGCCAATATTTCGTGACCCACCGGCATATACGCGGCCTCGCGTGCTCCCACTCTCTAAGTTCAGCGTATTTCTCAGCGATGTCCGGTATGCATTCATATGCTAATATCTGAAGACAAAGAAATAAATAATCTTAGCAAACAGACGAAACCCTACTCACAAAATCATTCAAATATAAAATCCTAACCTGAAGTGGATGTACGAATCCACTTATCAGCTTACTGTCCTTATTATCGGCAAAATCTCGTTTCAGCGACCGTAGTGCCGCTCTGAAAGCCACGGTGCCCCAAGGGTAACGCTCGAAGGCCGCCGAGTCTTCAACTAAATAAACGATCCAAGAAGGAATGGTGGTATCCTTCTCGGAAAGTAGGGGCAGCAAGACGTACCCCGCAAAGTGCATGTTAGCCAACTTCAACTTCTCGTCATTGACGCGCACCGCGGAGTTGGCAGCCAACTCCTCCAACCGCTGCTTAACGTGCGACATTTTAATCGTCAGTTCCGTTTTTCTCGGGAAATGACGACGGACGAATTCATCCGTTGGGTTCATTGCCGGTTCGGCTGCGAACTTCAGCCCCGTGATTAGGCAATACTCTGTTTTTGAAAAACGGAGTGATTTCTTCCCGAGGAACATCCAAAGCTCGTCACGATTGTGAAGTTGCGTCTGTCTCTTGATGAGATACCACAGCAGCTGCGCCGACAGATTGAAATTGGCGGCAGCATTGACGAGCCTGCCGAACGGACTCCCTTCCGTAAAAACTACTAGCCCATCCTCGTTTAGCCAACCAACGATCTCCTGGCTCACTTCGCAGTATCATGGTCATCGTCGCCTCCGGCAATTTGCTTCTTCAATTGAACCTAAAAATCAATAAGAAATAAATTAGATATGCTGCGGAAAAATTGCTTATTATTAAATAGGCCAACGCGCACGGATCCCCTGCCATGTTGTGCGGGGGCCCTGGGCTTACGTGCGGGTCTCTTGCGCTTGCGCACAGGGTTCACAGCGCGCATAGCACTGGACCCGTGCTTGCTAGCGCTTGAGACCCGTGCGTGCCAGCGCGAGGACCCTGGCAACTTAGTACGGGACCCGTGCTTACTAGCATAGGGACCCGTGCTATGTTGCCAGGGTCCCCGCGCTGGCACGCACGGGTCCCAACGTCTACATCGCCCGGAACCCCCGCGCAGCATAGCACGGGTCCCTGCGCTACCAAGCACGGGCCCCGTACTATGTCGCCAGGGTCCCCGCGCTGGCACGCACGGGTCTCCAGCGCTAGCAAGCACGGGTCCAGTGCTTATGCGCGCGGGTCCCGTGCTATGCTTTCTAGGGTTCCCAGCGAGACAAAGCACGGGTTAATTGGGGAGGACCCCTGCGCTTTCACACGGATCCCTGAGATTCAAGGCACGGGTCCCCTGCCAGTGCAAGCACGGGTACCCTGCGGCCTAAAATTAGGGTCCCGTGCGATTGTATGCGACGGATTCTTCAAAAATTAAAAAAAATTATTACATTCACTGTTTGGGATCTCACCTGAACTGCCATGGATTCTGAGCTTCAAATTCGACTGTGAAGAATAAGGTGTGAAGAGAAAGGGAGAAAGCTTGATTGAGTTTGCAAATGGCCCGTGAAGAAGGGTTCTTTCTTTATTTACTTTTGCTTTTTTCAAATTCTACAGTAAACCTCTGTGAAAAGCTGTAATTTCTCGTTAACTGTCGTTGATTGTCATTAAAGAATGGTAGAATAGTCTTTTACGCAGAGTAAGTAAGGGTACATTGGTCTTTTACCATTTAGGAGGCTATTTTTTTAATATTGACTATGTCAAAGGCCATTTTTTTAAATAATCCTATATATATATAATATACAAGCCTCTAATGTAATAATCCAATACCATTGGCTGCCATTGCAGCAAAAACGAAACGTAACTGAAATGTATCTGAGGTAAAATGTTGCACATTAACTTAGATAAAAACCGTATATAACATATAAATTAACTACAGAAAAATAGATAGAACTAAACATACACAGATCGAATCCTTCGATTCGAAAGAACCGTCGAAACCTCTCCCCTACCGAAACAGCCAAACAATCCACTCAAAACCCTCCGCCACCTACCTCCTCCTCCCCGCCCACCGCCGCCCCTCCGCCCCCACACAACCCTCCTCGCTGGCCGGTCGCCGCCGGAAAAACCACCGTCCATCTCAGTGTAAACCACAGGCAGCTCGCTCCTTCCTCCTGTGAATCTTCCCACCGCAAAACCTCCGCCGGGAAGCCTCCATATCGTCAGCTCCACCGCCTCATCACCACCACCGCTAGCTCCGCCGCTGCCGTCACAGTGATCTTCACCGCTGCAATCCTCCGCCGACAGCTCAAATCTGCAAAGTGGGCAAGAATTCCTCAGTTCGAGCCATGGAAAGATGCAGCCTTGGTGGTATATATGCTTGCAAGGCATTTCCCTCGCCTCGTCGCCGAAATCGAAGGGCTCCTTACAAACGGCGCAGTGAGATTCTCCGCCGACGTGCTCGTCGGCGATCTCTATCCTCGGCATGGACTCAATCGCATATTTCGAGGCCGGCGGATTAGGGTTTCCTACCCTCGTCAGCTCGATTTGGGATAATTGGTCAAGCAATCGATCGAAGCCAGATCCGAGCAGGAAATCGGAGATGCTCGCCGGCAGAGGGCGGAGGCCCGACCCTGACCCGTCGTCGTAGTAGAGCTCGAAGGACGCCGTCCGATCGTCTTCGTTGTTCGGAGCGCGGAGGACTAAGACGGGGTTGAACGGCGACCTGTCGGCACGAATCAGACGGTGTCTTCAACAAGCCGCCGCCGTCGCTGTCGACGTCGCGGACAGCGTAGGGTCGCTGCTAACGTGTTCGACGAACCCCGTGCGGCACTCCGGGCAGCTGACCGGCTCCTCCGCGGCGGCGGAGATGGCGAAGAAGCGGTTGCAGCGGTAGCACCAATAGGTCGATGACGAAGAAAAGACATGTGAAGAAAATTTCAAATGGGTTTCTTAGACCTGAGATTTATTCTCTGACAAGAAAATGGTTTGCGGAAAAATTAGGAGTGGACTTGAGAAGAAGAAGAAGAAGAAAGAAGAAAGAATGAATAAAGATGGAGTTTTTCCTTTTTGTTTCCTCTTTTTTTGTTTTGTTTTGGCGTGTGATGAAAGCTGGCGCGTGACATGGACGTGGCGCGTTAGGTTTACTGGCAAGGCTGTCAGGTTTGAACGGTTTATAAAGTTTCCGCTCGATTCCTTCCAACTTGTGTTAGGGGTTAGATTAGAACCGCATTAGATCTGACCCGTTCGGATTGTATTGGACCGGTTTATTTTTTATTTTGTTAACTACTATTTTGTCGATGTTTTTGAAGATAAAAAAGTTCCAATTTAAAGTCTTCAATCTGAAAAGTGGTGTCCCTAAATTGCAAAATTGTAACTTGCAGGTGGTGAAATCTATCACATATAATTTATTTACCTAGTATTTCTGACTCATCCTATCGTATGCAATAAAATAAAGTTAATTATTATTAAATAGTTTTAATAAAATATACTAAAAATAGCATTTGGTAGTTATTATGAGGTTAAGGAAGGTACGTGGTTTAATAAGTCTTTTTCTAGCCCCCCATCTTAATATAATAGAATAGATACGCAACCCAGACGCAGCAATATAGGGTTTATCTCCAACTAGACATGAAGACCACATGTCGATTATGGCGACCCCTCACTTTCTAATCATACTTAGTGGCGGATTTTCGCAACGTAAGTCGCGGAAGACCCGTCTAACAAAATTTTTTTCCTACGATATGATATATTACGACAAACGTAACCTACATCGTCGTAATCATTCAAAGGCCGAAGCCCCAAAATATCTATCATATCAAAACATTCTAACTTTGCTCCACAGGTCGTCATCCATGTACAGCCTCGCCCTCAAAAGACATTGGAGTACCGCCGTCAGCCTGCCTCAGCCTCGACGCGCATCAGCGTCGGGCTCGATACCTACAACACATAATACGTGGAATGAGCTTATAAAGCTCAGTAAGTGAAAACCATGCATGCAATGCACGTGACCTAAATAGCGAAGGCATCCGTGCCAATGCTATCTACTTCTCACATTTTTCTTGACCTTTCATAACATAATTGGACCCCTTCGGGTTTCAATCTTACTATGCACCATATAGAGTTCAAACCTCTGGTATAAATATGTGATAGTACACACACTGGGAGGCTAAACCCGAGTACTCCATCTGTGCTTATCCCTATGGCGCCTTTCAATCCCAATGCGGTCCCATTGAGAGGCTAACAGTGCCTTTCAATCCCAATGCGGTCCCATTGAGAGGCTAACAGTGCCTTTCAATCCCAATGTGGTCCCATTGAGAGGCTAACTCGGGCACACAAATTTCGTTTAACCCTAAGGCGCCTTTCCATCCCAATGCGGTCTGACACGCGGGCGCTTCTCACTGGTAGCTTACTACGAGGTCGCCAACGCTCGAGGTTCCCTCGGTGCCGCTCATACCCTCGAGTCACATCCTCCAGGTTGTATCTCCCGCTACGAGGTATTTACCTGCCTTTCGTGAATCAGGTAATTCGGCTTCGTCAATCGCCGTGGTAGCATAGAAGAGCTGTGACTCATCATTGAGTCGACACAAATGCCTATATCGGCAAATATACATCGCTCTCAAGCGATCTTATACTCATGCACGCTATTTCCGTGACTCTCATACTATTCGTGCGTGCATATGCTCGTGCCATGAATCATGTAAACATGCGTACAATATTCATAGAATAATTTTCGTCACATAAAAATCACGTAAATTTACGCCAATAGAAATCATAAAAGTCACATAAAATCATGAAAGCACATAACACGTAATTTCATGCACAGAAAAATTATGTGTTGTAGTTGCGATTTCCACTTATCTGGTGTCCTTAGCTACTTAGCTTATCGTACGGTAAGTCGCTAACCTTCAAACCCTAAGTATAGAAATATATAAAATTAGGGTTTGTTAGTCTAGTTATAATTTCACGAAATTGGCTAAATTTGAAAACCCTAATTTTGACTTCTATAATTTTGAAACCCTAAAATTCTAAACTTTGATTAAATTAAAGTATCATTTTGAAATTTACAAAAATTTTGAATTGCAAGGTGATTTAAATCTCGACATAGTATATACTAAATAAGTCTCGACATTTAATACTACTCAAGGATCTCGGTATAAGACATGAAATGATTTTGATATTATACTAAAGATGTCGAGCTGAATGTCGAGTTCTCACATTTACACAACATATCGAGATGTTTGTTGAGCTCCTACCTAAAATGTCGAGATATTATAACAAGATTTCGAAGCTTAAGTTAAATGAATCTCGATGCTCTTTACATGAATGGATCTCGACATATGGCATGCATAGATTTCAATATGAATTGATATAAATCTCGATAGGGTCACAAGATGAATCTCGAGTTAACTTCCACAATCAATCTCGATATAGAATAGATTTCTAACTTAATTAAACAAGAAGCTTCGAAATCATAACTTTAAGATTTAACAAGATTGTCGAGAAGTGTTTCGAAATTGTAATTAAAATGTCGAGACAATATTCACGATTGTGAGGTATCATACACGAGGTTTCGAGATTTAAATCAATTTATGATTTCGAAATGTGTTTCGACCTTTTAAATATTCCGACATTCTTAACCCTCATGAAGATTATTTCGATATCATCCCTATACAACAATTATAGCTTCGAGATTTATCAAGCTGGAAATCTTACTACTCGACATTTAAACCTTTCGATCAAACTTCACACTTCCAAGAACAGTTCAAAGACGGTATACACCTTATCAAAACCCTAAATCATGTTAACACCCATAACGATGTCTTTTTAACAAATTCCAACTTAAGCACACCTTAATTCATTTAAATAGGAACTTACTCTTTAAACTATAGCTTCTGCCGTTTATAGCACACCATATTTCTTGAGTTTTTTCTTAGTCTATGTTAGCCTAGAAATTAAATATCCTAGCTTACGAAAGTTAACAAGGTTGTAAGAGACATTTTCCTTACCAAAATCCAAATTTTGAGCTGTGATCTTTCTTCTGTTTGGTAGAGTTTTCCTTTTGTTCTCTTACTGCTTATTCTTGAGGGTTTTCGTATGGTTTAGTTGATGAAGTGAAATGTTTCCCTTCTTATCTTAGAGGTTGCGTGGATTGTTAAACAAATGACATTGGTATTTGGTAGCTCTTATCCTATCGTAGGAATATTATTATTATACTATATATTTTTCTTTACAGTTAAAAATTCATGGCTTATCTTGCTTATCGATATCTTCTATTATCCTTAGTTCTCGAGTTTTAAAGATGTCGACTTCAAGGATTTCGAACTTCGTGAATTTCGAGCTTAACTCTCTCGAGATATTACACACATCAAAGTTCATTATTTCGACATTTTATTCATTTTTACATTAACTCATTTCGATATTTAATATTTCAATCTTTAAGGATTTCGAAATCCAAAGATCTCGAGATTCCTAGTTCCGAAACCCTAATGCATCAAAATTTCTATCTAACCTTTTTGAAATCTATTCTTGCTAATTCGTGTTCCTTAAAATGTGGTAACAACACTTAATTATACTAAATTAAATTTTCTAAGTTAGCATGTCATGTACTAGAAACCCTAAAATCAATAACTAACCTAATTAAATTAATTTTCTAATTTCTAATTCATATATGTCATGTTAGCATATAACGTGAAATCATTTAAGCACATAAAAGTCAACAAACATGTCTCATGCAGTCACGTAAGTCATATAATATGTATGCGAATTTATTGGTGAAAGTTTGATTTCACATCGCTTAACTGAATTTAACTATAGAGAACAATTTACGTATTGATTTTCTTGTAGTTTGACCTCTTTATTTAATTTGCCTGGAAAACCACAAATTAGGATGTCATGCCATTATTATATTATGAATCCCGTAATTAGATTTTACGGGTATTACATCGATGTTCCTCCCAAAAATTAAATTTCTTACGCGTTGTATCGATAGACTACTTTAATTTTGAAAGTTAGTGTCCTAAATTTGCAAACCATAAGTTAGGCATGTTGAAAGTGTTACATATTTTAACTTATGGAACGAAAGAAGTGGTTAAGCCTTTTAACTTTATGTTACGTACTCTGATCCCAACTAGGCTTGTCAATGGGGTGGATTTAGGGTTTAGATTTCATGGCTGTAGGTAACAACTTTGAAGAGGTGTAGAAAGAATATGCATATGGTATAAAATTAAGGGTAGATTCACATAAAATCACCGCCCACCCTAATTCGACCCGTTTTAAAATCCGAATTCGGAAACAATTAATTTTTAATGCTTACGTATCAGCACATCATCATTCCTTACTTATTACTATTTAATGCACGATTAAGGTTTGTGCAGAAATTGATTGTGATTTGGAAGATCTTTAATCATCAATTTGTACAATGACTTTGCTCTTTGCTTGAATAAGTGTATAACAGATAACCATTCCTTAATCCTTGAATTAATATAAGATTCGGTCGAACTCGATCCACCAGATATTGTTTGAAATATATATATATATATATATTATATATATATATATATAGATAATTATAGATCTGTGGTGAAGGTTTTATGCATATATACGAGCCGACATGCTTTTCATTGCATACCATATTAAATAGGAATTAATCTATTTTGTTTTTTCTTTGTCTTTTTATTTAATGAATATTAAAATTTTTACAATTTAAGATTGTTGCGTTCACTCAATATATACAAAGCTAGCTGCAATATTCCATTACACGGTCATTGGCTTTCATCTGTTGTCGTCATGTAGGGTGATATATACTTGATATATATTGTCCATTCACTCATCTAGTTGTTTATGTTAATAAAATAGAAAGGAAAAATACATGTGAATATAGCTTACGTTTATGATATTATTCTTAATTCAATGCAGACTCGAAATATGACCATCTTTCTTGATATGATTTCTATTTTTTTGGTACACCCACAAACATACCACGATAGCTATGTGAATAATTTTATAGTAAAAGGGACCAAATAGGTCTCAAAAGATATAGCACATACACGTTAGATGACTCCCTTTACACCGCAATTTACGCCATTCTTTTATTTTATTTATGATTCATATTCGTTATAAGAAATTAAGTACGGCAGACATGACATAACCTTATCCCACAAAGTTATTATCGTGTGCACATCTTACTAAACACTTGAACGAATTAAAATTAGATCATCTTGAGATTTAATCGTCGCTACACGATCTTCACCTCTTTATCTCTGTCGAAGACGATGAAATCATGTGTACTTATTTAGGATTTTTTTTAGAGTGATAGTTTATTGTATGAGTTATTGTTGGCGTGGCAGCGGACCCGGTCGAGTAATACCGCGCCTAATATTTGAGTAATTAAAGATAAAATGTGGACACCGAGATTTAACGTGGAAAAGCCCCAAACAAATCAGGGTAAAAACTACGGGTAAGGAAGAAGAATCCACTATCGGGGAAATATAGGAGTTACAACCTCTCGTACTACAAAGGAGAAAACCCCAAATATCTCTCTTTATAGTCGGAGAAAATACCCGACAAACTCTCTATTATTTTCCCTCTAGTTTACTCTCACCCTGATTTCTCTCTTCTCTCTGTCTGTGGGTTTTATTTCGTTTGAGCCACAAGGCCTATTTATAGGTACTATAACTCGAGCAAATGAGGATTCACAAATGAGAACAAATAGAAAAACTTTAGCACACAAATGAATACGGCGATGAAAAGTCCCTTTAGATGCTTTTGACCATTCAACTCATGCGCCTACTTTTCCTATTTTTATTATGTCGACAGTTATTATTTACATAGTCACTAGAAATCCTAATCGTTCTAATAAATGTAAATTATTACGGATTCGTTTGGGTATCAAACGTAATGAATTAAAAACAAAATGACGTGCATATAAGCATATTAGACTACTTAAGATATTGTGTCCAGTTGGTTTTGGAATCGAACTCAATTGAGGTTATATGTTGGGTTTATTGGGTTTGGGATAAGGGGATTTTATTTCCAATGGTGTATTGGGCGGAAACGGAGATACTCGATGATTGCGTTGAAGGTGAGAACCTATGTTTTGAGAGAGAAATTTATTGGATATCAAACAATAAATAGTTACATGACCTACATATACGCAGCTTAGAGATGTTATATTGCGAAAATGTTTTGGAACGAAAACTCAATGCAGCTTCTACGCTGTTTCTTTGGGCTTAGAGGAAGGTTTATATTCCCAACAGATCAAATCATCGTAAGCCCAAGAAATTATTATGCAAGACCAATGTAATGGATAGAATGCCGTCGTCAAATCAATCAATTCTTTGCATGAACAATCGTTCTAATTCGGGCAAATCCCTAAACTGATCCCTTTACCATCTGAACCAATTTAGTTCTCGATGTTACAGAATTTGACCAAATTGGTCCCGCCGTTAAATAGACGTTAATTTGGATGGAAGTTGACACGTGTCGACATGCGATTGACCAGACTTAAAAAATCAGAAATTAACATTAAAAAATGGAAAACAATTGAAAAAGAAAAAAATAAAGAATGGAGTAAAAAATTCAAAAAAAGAAATTACTAATAAACTAAATAAAAATAGATAAAGAATAAAAATAAAATTTAAAATAATAAATAAAAATCAAATAAAAAAGAAAGAGAGAATGAAATATATTAAAATAGTAAATTAAACAAAGAAAAAAATACAAGAGAAAAAAGATAAATAGGGAGAGCAGATTAAAAATAAAATATGATATAAAATTTAAGATTAAAACAAAGTAAAAAATAAAATATATTTATGTATGAAAAACTAAGTAAAAAGAGAAAAATTAAGGATAAACAATGCCTCTAAAAGTTTTACGAAGACCGTCCCTGCCGAGTTAATGAGGACATAATCGTCCCAGTTCCCAAATGTTTTTAAGCACTGGGATGATTACATCCCCGTTAACTGGACAGAGATGAGATCGGGAGTTCTCGTCAACTTTCAGTGTAATTTTTATCCTATTTTATTTTTCACTTATTTTTAGTGTTTAATAAATAAATATTTTTTTTATGTTTCTTATTTATTATTGTTTAGTTTTAACATATTCTCTCTCTTTTTTTGTTCATTTTTTACTTAAGTTATTTTAATTTTGTATGTTTTCTCTTTTAATTTTATAAATGTAATACATTTTTATTATCATTTTATTTTTAATTGAATTTAATTTTATTTGTATTTTAATTTAATTATCTCTTTATTTTTATTTTAATTATTAGTTCTTTTCTTTTTTTTTTTGAATTTTTTCCTTTTTTGGATTTTTTCCCACTTTTTAATGTTAATTTATGATTTTTTAAGTCTGTCCAATCGATGTCGACACGTGTCAACTTTCATCCAAATTAATGGTTATTTAACGGCGGGGACCAATTTGGTTCAAATTCGATAACATTGCGGCTAAATTGGTCATCGGGAAACATCGGAGACTAAATTGGTCCAGAGGGTAAACATTGAGGAACATTTTAGGTTTTTTGCCCTTCTAATTCCAAGGTTTTGCTTCATTTCCAGGTGCGATTTTGCCCTTGTTCTAACCTCAGTTGATTCGTCAAGTGCTTTGCAGTTTGAATGCCAATAATAACACCAGATTTTACCATGTTGTGGTGCGGTCTATGAGTCTTTCGGTAATATTCAAAAGCCATTGATTGCTCGTAGTATTATACATTCACAAAAATCACAAAAAAAGACACAAGCAACGAGTTTGCCACACCGATTAACCGAAACACTCGAAAACGAGAGAAAAACGGTAAAAAAAAAAAACATCGCACAAGAACAACACTTGTCGCAAGCAAGTTAATTACTTTTCGGCCCAGAATTTTAAAAATTTTTTAAAATTAAAAAACGCCGCGCTCGATGGCGTCCTTGTTGGCGTCTCCGAGGGCGGCGTCCTTCAAGTACTTGTCGGCCAACTGAACCCTCTTGACGTTCTCCTGCTCTGCCTCGAGCATGTGCCCGTATTCTAGAAGCTTCTCGAGGCTCATCCTTGGCTGCTCGAACGTAGGCGGGCCCTTCCTCGAGTTCACGAGGTTCCTTCCTATGTTCTCCACCCCAACGCTCTCCGCCCACTTCCTCACTTCGTCGTCGTAAACCCTAGCCCTCAAAGCCCCGAAGAAATCTAACCAAATTTACATTTTTCCCCGTCACATAGAGAGAAAATTATCAAATATCAACCTAATTCCACAATACATAATCGAAATAAGTACGACTTGCATATAAACTTGCGGGTTGTCCTCTCTATTGTCAATTCGTTTTAGAGTTAAACCCACAGAGAATATCGAACCCAATTTCACATCAGATAATCGAAACAAGTATGATTGTGTATAAGTTTGTGGCCTGCCCAAAAACTTATAGTATGAAAAAGGTGCCCAGTCCGACCGATAAATGTTTCGAGCAGAGATATAATGCTGTGTGTGAGAGAGAAAGACATATATACATATTATATATATGTTGTGTGTTGGTGTATAAAATTAGATCCCACATCGAATAATCAAAACAACTATGACTTTGTATATAATCGTTTGAGCTACTCCATTTATTGTCAACTGATTTTAGGGGTCATTGATGAATCTCGACACAGAGAGAGAGAGAGAGAGAATGGTACCGATGGATTGCCCGGGGAAGCGGTCGACGAGGGTGACGATGTCGTCCTCGGGGACGGAATCGGTCCTAAAGATTCCCTTGCAGACTCCGATACGGTCCTCGCGGGTTGGGGCCCAGTAGAACTTCTCCATACGCCCGTCACGGATCAACGGTGCATAAAGAGTAGAGAAGTCGTTCCCAGTTACTATGATGGGAACCCTAGCGTTCTCCTGCTTGTTGTACATCCCGGGGAGCTGGACGTTGGTGGGGTTGTCCGCTATGTTCATGAGCGTGGCGTTGACCATCTGGTTGTTGACCGTGTACTGCGTGGTCCCGCCCATTCTTCCCGCCCCAGCGTCGAGGTCGTTGATGAACAGACAGCACATCTTTCCCTTTGCGATGATGTCCGCCGCCTCTCTGTACCTCTGCCTGATAAGCTTCGCCGGCTCTCCGGCGCTCCCCGACTCGAGCTCTCCCGCGCTCATCATTATCGGACTATATATTTTTTCGTAACGAACGAGAATTAGTTGTCAACAATTTCGACCTTTTTTTTTTTTTTTCAAAAGTACAAGTTTTTCGCTCACTTGATTCCCATCTTGGCGAAGACGAGCTCGCACTGGAAGGATTTTCCCTGACCCTTTCCTCCCCAAACTCCCAGAATAAGGGGCACCTGGAAAGAAATATTACAACAACACGTAACTAACTAACTCTTAAGGTCTACCACTACCCCAAAACTATAGCTGATGGTGAGGGTGTAACTCTAATCTTTAAACCGCACAGCAGCCATCGTCACTGCTAACTACCTAACTAACTCTATCGATCTAGTCGGAGAAACTTCTCCAAGAAAAAGAAAAACCCTTATATTATTACCTTAATGTTGGGCAACTTCATGAAGTTCTTGGAAAGGTGGACGACGAGCTTGTCCATGAACGCCGGGGCGATGTAGAACCCGTTCATCTGATTGTCGAGGTTGTACCTACAATATACATACGTTCGACCGAAAAACCGATCAGAAAAAATTCCGTGCCTCTTAATAATATTATTAATTTTGTTGTTGTTATTATTACTGGCGAAGGCCTTGGCTGAGGTATTCGTAGGAACTTAGGACGGGATCGTGGGTCCCCATTCCCGAGGGGGCTTGGAAGAGCGAGTCGACCATTCCTTTCCCCCGAGTGATGTCTTGCTGGTCGTCGGAGATGTCCTCGATTAAGCCTTGCCACTTGTCCTTGCTCGTCTGCTTCTTCTCGTCGTACGCCACCACCTTGAAGCTGCCTCCGGCGCCGGAGCCGGCGGACCTCGCGGAGGCGGTGACCTTCTTCAGGCTGGCGCCGAAGAACGACGAGCTTGGGACCGAAGGAGCTCCAGATTTCAACTGAAACGAGCCAAAAAAGGAAGGAATTTTAGCCCAGGGAAGAGATAGTGTGAATGATTAAAGAAAGGGTTACTTACTGGGGCGAGGTTGACGGCTCCGATGGTTGAGACGGCGGCGGCCATAGTCGGCAGGTGGTGGTGTCACTGCGGCGGTGTGCGGAGGAGTTGTTTTTTTTTTTTTTTGTTTTTCTCTTATTTTAGCGGTGGAGCTTCTTCAGTGGTGTGGAGTGGTTAGGCTTAGGGGTTTATATATTACGAGGGAAAGGATCTGATGAGGGTTCGAAGGCCACACAATGGAGATTGGCTCGCCGGACACGTGGCGGGCGGTGGTTGAGTGGTGGGGGTAAATTTGTAATATTGGCAGCCAATGGACTTTGAGGTCGTGATTTTAGGGGGACTCTTCTCCACTTGAATTTTTTATTTTTATTTTTATTTTGTTTGGGGGTAAATTTGTTTTGTGTTGGTAGGAGAGTGTGGTGTTTGTGGAGTCTGTTTGTTCTCTATCCTTTTTTAGTTTCTGTCTGGACTTGGAAAATGGGATTGGGATTGTAATGAAAGGACGCAAATAAGTTATGTTTTTATCTTCTTTTAATTATTTTATGGTTCGGAATTTAGGAAAATATATCATTCTTGGCTTTGTTTATAATTATTTCTTTATTTTTTTTACAACCCCGGAGTATATCCCACTCAACCAGCTATGGGCACACGCCTCACATTATGTGACTAAATCTCCCGGGGCTAGTTAAACACGTCCCAAATTTAACCAACACGATAGTCATGAAATAACAGGGACAACTAAAGAAATTTTGTGAAATATATAATTTTTTACTTTGTTGTTATTTCTTTATGACTTGTGGCTTTTCTTCTTCGACGTGTGAGCAGAGAAACTCATTTCACTAGTCCTGAATTAAATTGACGTTGTCTAGAACAAATGACGATTTATTACGATATCTAACTACCTAACTAACGTAGTTTGTATGAATTTGGAACGATACATGCAGATGCTGAAGACAGGTCGATCCGTACAGACGGTGAGGCTAATGAGTCGAAGTCTACTCATATAGCTGACATGCTTTTATTCAATTCCCCGAACTTAACCGAAATGTGAGGATTATGGCGACGTTGTATTGAACGATAAGGAAAAAAAATTAATAAAATTGATATACGCGTAAAGATAAATATATAAATTATTAAATCATCATATTGCTTCAATCAGTGGCGTAGCCACGTCATGGCCGTCGTCTTCCACGAAAACAAAAATAGAGGCGATTTACAAAGAGTTAACTCATTACAACATACATTTTCGTAAACACGTTCGACGCTGATACCAAGAGATCATCTAACGGGCCGTTTATCGCACGTCAAGATCCTATAACTCGCGTGAGGACCCTCCGAAGTCTCCTTCAACGAAGCGTGCCAACCAATCGCCTTTGCGTTCTCTTCGAGCTCTCCCATTACGGTCAGAGTATCCCGAATATACACTCGACCGCCCGGCCTCAACATTCGATCCATCTCAAGCATTATCGAAGTTACGTTACATCTAAAAAAACAAAAACGAAAAAAAAAAAAACTTGGCAAAAAAAGACGATTCGATGTTGTAATAAGAGCGAGTGGAAGCATAAGTTTTACCTTTTCCGTTCGACCGAAAAGAGCCCAGCTGCGTGGATTAAGTCGTAGGTCCTTGGATACGTATCAAATGGCTCACACCTGAGAAATTAAAACAAAAAGCTCGAAAATCGACTCGTTTTCATGTGATGAATTTCGAGTTTTTAGGGTTTGCTAAGTTCGTATATCATTGATTAGTTTTGTTGTTGGAAGTGAAAAAATGGTGAGGGGACGAATTAGGGTTTCAATGTTTCGGCTCTATTGGTATCAGATCTCAAGCCTAAAAGGTCATGGGTAAGAATCCTCGCGACAACTCATCTTAATAAGAAAGAAATCAGCCTAAACCGTTATGTGACAGGTTGAAAATGTAACATATAAAATTAAAAAAAAATGATATAGTCCCTAAAAGCTTCAGATTTTAGGTGAAGTGATCATTCAATTCAGCAATTTTGCTCAATCAGTACGTACCAGTCATGCATGACTCCGAGAAGCCCACGATCGTATATGACAGGCAATGTATTGGGCCCACTAACGGGGACAACGTTGAGCACCCAACAATCCAATTTGTTTTCGATTAAAGCGGCTGCAAAGCTGTGCGTATAAGAGGGAACGATGTAAAAGCTTTGCTGCGAAATATAATTTTTTTTTTCAAAAAATGTATATATATTACCCTCCGAAGCCCGCTCTCATGTCCAATACGTTTCGCATTTTGTACTTGCTCCAATGCCAAGCGCGAACATAGCCTTCGATGATCTCTTTCCAGTATCTTGACTCTGCTCTGTAGAGTTCGTTCCTCGATATGTAAGCTTCCAAGTGTATGCTTTGGAGCCTTTTTGGAGGAGTTTGCAAGCGTTCAGGCCAAGAAGCGACGCTGGTGCCAAAGCCTTCCTCGGGCAGACGAGTTATGCATGGCTTCATATCGACGTACCTAAATGAGAATTCTATTCCGATCAGTGATTCTCCGAATAAGTCTGAACCATGCCCAAGTATAGATTCAGTGGATTCGTAACTATGCTATATTGGAAATTTGGATGTTTTTACAGTGGAAATGCATGATTCTAGTTTCAGTTCTTGAAATTATGTACTATGTTCTTTCAGTCATTTCATGTATGTTCTACTGTGAAAGAAGAAAATACGCGCGAAAAAATCTGTCTCAATTCGTCTAAGTGGGTGAAAGCTTACCATGTGTTGTCAGGATCGTCATCAGGGTCGCACAGTTGAGGCTTAGTTCCATTCTCACGATTCAAATAGCAGCTGTTATTCGTAGGTTTCTGCCATATCGCAACGTACATCTCCTTCTTCACGAGCTTCCAGCAAAGGCGAGTAGTAAGATTAACCATTTCTGAAATTTTAAACCCCACTTTTTCAGTCAATCAGTCACATGATAATGTGAAAAAAAAATATCACCTCAAGAGTTCTGAGAATATGTACATTTCTGATTAACTGTATTACCTTCCCATTGTTGTACGAGGGCTGGTTCGTGCTTATAGACTGGCTGTGCTGCCCAGACAAAATATCCTCCACCTCTGAGCATCCTATTGACCTCAAGAAGCAAGATTCCATCTACATAAAATGGTCCAAAAAACACCAAGTTCTACGGAATTGAAGAAAACTATCAATAACTTTTTTGGACTTATATACAACATATGATCGCATACCATCACGAGTCCAGTTGATTCTACACCTTGAACAGTGTATCAGATCAAATGCTTGGCTTGGATAAAGCAATTGTCGTGTCGAAAATGCAGCAACCATAGCAGGCACGCCGCGCTCGAGCGCAAACTGAATTTGGTTCTCATGAACATCTTTTGGCGCTACAGAAAGGGTGAGGACATTTCGCGACAATAAATACGCTCCAAAACTAGCAACGCCACAGCCAACGTCCAAAGCGACTCTCGTGTGTTTCCCGAATGCGATTTCAGGGACCATCTTCACACAAAAGAGCAAAAAGAAAAAACCTGATACCAAAGCTATTTTCTTTTCGCTAAACGTACAGAGAATATGACACGAAAATTTCACCTTTTCAATTTGATCGAGATACTGATTCGCCCCGTGAATGAACTGCGTGCCGCCTCCAGGGAACTTAAACTTGTCCTTGTCAACTTTGATCCAGTTCTGACCGCCTTTATCCTCAGCTAAACGTGCATGAGGAACGTTGCTAAACCAAACCTGCAAATTACATAAAACCGTAAATACCTTCTTCCATCGTAAAAATTAGAACCAACAACCCTTTACATACAACCTTCGTGCAGCCTGAACCTCAAACATAATAGAGATGCAAGAAAGTAACTCCTTTTCCAAACAAATGTAACTACAACCTCATAGATAATCACATAAAAGAAACATGATTTGGTAGAACAAGACAAGAATTCAACCTCATCTCGACTCTTTGGCCATGGGATCGGCGTCTTATAACCCTTTGGAGGTGGAACAATACAATCCAACCCTTTGCCCTTTTCAGGACAATGTCTTTCGAACCTCTCCCCTTTCTCCGTCGAGTTCAGCTTCTGAATCGCCTCAAAGTTATCCAAACACGGTATGTACTCCCTCATACTCTCAGGACACATCGAAATTTTCTTAACCTTAACCCTAATTCCGACGGAAATCATATCCTCGCTCTCATTCGATTTACCCCATTTCTCAACCAATTCAGGATCGTATTCCCCAACTTCGAAATCATCCGTCATTCTGCCGTTCTCGTCCAAAACCCCCATCCTCTGAACCGCCGGCGGAGGCGGAGGAGGAGGAGGCGGAGGCGGCAGAGGAGGCGGCGGCGGCGGCGAAGGAAGAGGAGCAGTCTTCGGAGGCGGCGGTAAAATTGATGGGTCGAACGTGGCATTGATATTGCGCGAGGGGACAACCGAAGACGACGTCGTTTCGGAGGGGTTTTGGTGGGAAGAAAAGAAGACGAGCTTCTGAGACGACGTCGAGTCGGAGAAGTGTTTGCCCAGGTAGAAGAACACGACGGAGACGAGCAAAAACGTTGCTGTCTTGACGACCGTGGAAGATTTACAGAGGAACTGATCGTTCAAAGCGATTATCGATTTCATCTTTAGCTGGGTTTTCTCGCCGAGTGATCGATTGCTCACTCACTCTCAGATCTTCAGCTCCCTCGATTTGCTTGAGATGGACAATAACAGTAATCGAACTATCAAAGTGTTAGGATCTGAAAACGGAGAGCAGAGATGATGAGATCGAAGGCTGAAAGAAGTGAAGAACGATGAAGAAGGAGATGAAGTGACTTAAACGGCGTCGTGTTCGTTCACGGCGGATTTGTCTGATCAATGAAGTCGCGAAGCTATTTACAATAATATTTCCATTAGTTCGATGAAAAAACGATGCCACGTGTATTATAACTATTTTAAGAGATTATCATTTCGTTATTTATTTAATATTACTCCTCTATTTCCGGTTACAAGTTAATATGGAACAGTTGTGATAATCGATTATAATATAGGTACAAAAGATGGAATCCTAAGCACATTTAATAAAGATTTGTGGTTAAGTAAATATTATTATATCGAAAATATCGTATATATGTGCACGTTTTATTGTCTCGTCATTTAAAGAGTCAATATGGGCTATTGGTCATCATTGATGTACAAAAAACCCGACATGGAAGTCTTAGTACAAATGTAAAAAGTAAATGAAGGGTAGCAGTTTTGAAATTTTGATACATAGACAATCCATGTGTGTTACGTCATTAAACGATTTGCGATTCATCCATTTTAGTTAGTTTAGTGGCCAAGTGAAGCAAAGAACTCAAAATATGTTGGGCACATTGTTATGTAGGACAGGGTAATAGAGTTGGGGTGTTCAAATATTGGTATTTTTAATTAAATAATTAAAAAAAATAATCATTAACAAAATAAATATGAAGTTGAAAGTATTAATAAAATAAAGAATTACGTCATCCCAGATGACGAATTAGTAACTCGTCTTCCTGGAAGACGAGTTACGGTCTAGCTGGCACTGACCAGACGTGGCTTTTTGTCCGTGCTGGCGAGAGCCGTGACGTGGACTAACTCGCCATCTGGGAAGACGAATTACTGAGAAGACGAATTAGATCTGTTTTTTTTTTTAAAAACCCTACGACGGCGCAGACTGGAGACGACGAAGAGACGAAGAGCCGAAGACGACGACGACGAAGACGAAGACGACCGACGACGAAGACTGGACGTCCTCCGTCCCTGCCTGCACGCCGCCGCACATTTGAGCGCGACCCCCGCCTGCCCGCGCGTCGCCAACGAAGCTGCCCGCCGTCGCACATTTGAGCGCCGACCGCTGCAGCCGCCGCCTGCGCGCCGCGACCCACCCACCGTGACCCTCCGCCGCGGCCCCCGTGACCCTCCGCCGTCTCTGCCCGCCGGCCAGCGCCTGCCGCCTCGACGACGACGAACCACCTCGCCGCCTGCGCCCGCCGCCTCGACAACGAGGCACCTCGGCGACCTCCGCGGCCCGCCGCCTGCGCCCCCCGCACGTCGACGACCTCCGTCGGTTCGACCTGCCACGTCGACGAGCTCCTCCGCCGCGAACCACCGCGTCTCGACGACTACGGTTAGCGATCCCGTTTATATCTGAAATATGGCCGTTGTGTTTAATTTCATCATTATTAATGTTGTATTTTTATCGTTGATTTGTTTGTTGCCGTTTTTTAACTGTAGAATGGATTTGAATTCATCTTATGGGCCGTTTGATAGTTCGGTGTTGACGATGCAGTCGAATCACCGCAGTTCGGATTTGTTGTTAGATGATACAACGATAGATAAATAATTAGGGTTAGGGCGTTAGAGAATGTAGTGTGGGGTACTAGAGAAGCACCGAATATCTTACACGGTCGCTTATTAGGAAAGTTGAACCATATGGGTCTATACAGCGTCTATAGCTGTATGTCGCAGAGGGTTGACCCTCATTTGATTACAGCGTTGGTAGAGCGTTGGAGGAAGGAGACCCATACGTTTCATTTTTTTGTTGGGGAGGCGACCGTTACCTTACAGGACGTAGGTATCTTGTGGGGGTTGCCTGTAGATGGTAGGTGTGTCTCTGGTGTGATCCATACTAGGACGGTCGTACAGTGGATGGATGAGTGCGAGGAGTTGCTAGGTTTTAGACCACCTGCGGATAAAATTAGGGGGTCATTGCTTTCGATGAAGTCGTTATCGAGTTGTTGTTGCACCATCCGATAACGGATGATAGCGATGAGGAAGAGGTCGAACAATCAGCACGGGGTTATGCGATGCTGCTCTTCGCCGTGATGTTCCCCGATTGCAGCGCCAGCACCGTATCATTAGCTTACCTTCAGCTGTTGGAGGATATTGAGAAGGTGAACACATTTAGTTGGGGTAGTGCGGTGCTGGCATTCCTATACAGAGAGCTTTGTTCGGCATGCGAGCCGAAAAAGCTAAATATAGGTGGCCCCCTACGGCTGTTACAGGTAATTATATAGAATATGCTATTATATTTTAATTATTTTAAACAATTACTTAGAACAAGTGATTTGTTTTAGGCATGGGCATATGTGAGGATTTTGCCATTTCAGCCAGTACGGGGTGATCTTCGTATCACGATGGAGCCCCAAGTCGTCGACGGGATACTCTTACTCGGCCCTCCACATGCGTCGGCATCTCCAGAGAAACATTGCTGAAACCTGCCGTAACTGAGACAATGTCGGGAAAATCCGGACATGTATAACTGGAAGAACCAACCTCAAAATTGTGATGAGGCTCTTCGTTCAAATCAAAGTTTGAATTTTCAACCGCCTCAATAAAAACTTCAATACAGTCGTTCTCCGAATCGGGATGTATGAAAAATTGTAAGTCGGCGTCGTTGGATATTTGGAGTAGCTGATGAAAGTGGCGGGAATGTTGAAAGTATTCATTTTTCCCGTAGACAACGAACGAACAACTACTACTATCAGCACCCGTAACTTCGAATAACAACGATATAAACTCGGAAAAAATGGTATTGCGACGAATTCGCCTATATGCAATAGGACGGATACTATATTTGACGGTGGAATCGGATGATTGAATTATTTCACCGCCGAAATATACGATGACTTGTACGCGACTCGACACCATTGTGCAAATTGTTGTATTGTGGAATGATATGTTAATATGCGAAGAGGGGTGGTGTATTTATAGTTGAATTAACTCGTCATCCCAGGGGACGAATTACTTGAATTATTTCCCACTACCCTAACTCGTCATCCGGGATGACGAATTACTTCAATTATTCCTGCATGCGCATGCAGGTTGGTCGGGAATAATTCACTTAACTCGTCATCCCAGATGACGAATTAGTATCTCGTCATCCCAGTAGACGAGATACTTCATTAATTACTGTACTCCAGTCAACAAGACCAGACAAGACCAGCCACGTCTGGTCAGTGGGCCAGCTAGACCGTAACTCGTCTTCCTGGAAGACGAGTTACTAATTCGTCATCCGGGATGACGAAATTCTCTATTTTATTAATGCTTTCAACTTCATGTTTATTTTGTTAATGATTAGTTTTTTTTAATTATTTAATTAAAAATACCTTCAAATATTACCCGAAAAACTGAAAAAACCGACCGAACCGTAAAGAACCGAACCGAAAAGATCGGAACTGAAAAAAACCGAACCGAATCGTAAAACACCGAAGCGAACCAAATTAAAATAGTTCGGATATCGGATTAAGCATACGAAAAACCGAACTGAAATTATCATACTACATTAAAAATAGAAAAATACAAAAAAACCATTTGTTTTTCTCCCATAACGTAAACAACATAGTAAATATAATTTCATTGGTATACTTTTTTCCATTTTTAGGTGAATATTTTCCACACCAATCAAATACTATTTTTCTCTCAAATAATTTATAGTATCTTCAGATGAATGTTTTTATATTTCTGTTAGATTTTGTTCCATTTTCATGTTGTTTTTTCGGACCTTTGAATTATTTTGCTACATGTCACGTTCCATAAATCTTCTTTGCTTTTTAATAACCATAAATTGTTTTATGTATTTTCAGCTCATAATATTTTTTTGTTGATATTAATTCCTAACCGAAAAATCGAACCGAAAAAAACCGAACCGAATTATAAAAAATCGAACCGAACCAAATTAAAACGGTTCGGATATCGATTAAGCATACGTAAAATCGAAAACCGAAAAATCGAACCGAACCGACCGATGAACACCCCTAGGTTAGAGAGAGAAGATCAATATTGTAATTTCAAGGAGAAAATCAATTTTTGGTCCCCGATGTTTACCCTATGGACGCTTTTGGTCATCGATGCTTTCATTTGCCACATTCAGTCCTTCATGTTTCTTATTTGAACCAAATTGGTCATCTGTTAAATTTTGGTGTTAATTTTAACGGAAATATCACGTGAGAAGCACGTGATGTATAATCCCAAAACAAAAATCCCCACTACAAAAAAAGTCATTTTATGTGACGATTTTTTTCCTCACAAAAGAGTAAATTTTCGTCAAATAAAGTTAATGTGAGGAAAAAATTTCGTCACCGGCTCGTCACCGAAGTCCCATGGCATAATATCAAATCGCGCCTAATGTGACGATATTTTATTTCCTCACGTTTGGCATACGTGAGGAATGCAATTTCCTCGCATAAAATTCTTATTGTGACGAAATATTTGTCACAATAGATGTACTATTTTGTCACATATTTGAACTTCCTCACATTTAAACATATAAACGCAACAAAAAATTTGTCACTTTAAATATATTTTTTCTCATAATTACCATAATATATACTACGAAAATATGCCTCACATTTAGGAATGGTAGCGGACGGGTATGGGTCGGGTTTGGCCGGACCCGCCCCGATCATTTTTAAGGGGACCCGGGACCCGCCCGCCACGGCCCGGACCGGACCCGAACGAACCGGGTCTGAAAGCTGTTTTCTCCTTTTTTCTTTATGTTTTAAATAGAATTTTTTTAAATAGTACAAAACTAGAATTTGATCCCATGACCTATAGTAAGTTAACTAAAGACTTATCCAGTAGGCTACAAAGCCTTTTATTAATTATTCGAACACTTTATGTATATATACGTAAAATAAAAATAAATTTAAATATAAAATATATATCGGGGCGGGTTTAGCAAGACCCGAGACCCGCCCCGGACCCGGCCGGGTTGAGATTTTTCGGACTCCTTACCCGCACCATTACCCGAATAGAAAAAAAAAACCCGATTCATTATAGGGGCGGGTTAGACCCGCCCCATTGCCATCCCTACTCACATTAAAATAATTTTTCTCACAATAACCATGATATATAATAGGAAAATATTCCTCACAAAAAATATTTTCCTCACAATTACTATGATATATAATGCGAAAATATTCCTCACATTAAAAATATTTTTCCTCACAATTACTATTGTATATACTACGAAAATATTCCTCACGTTAAACATATTTTTCCTCATAATTACCATGATTTATAATACAGAAATATTCCTCACATTTCTAATGACAAAAATTATCATATACTCTAATACATATTATTGGTTGATGACAGCTTCTCTTCTGTTTTATGTGAGGATTTTTTGTCACATAAAAATTTATTTTTATTAGGAAATTAGTTAACTATTGTGAGGATTTTATCTATCACATTAATGTTTAGCTTTTGTGAGGAAATATATTACTACTATGTGATGAAAAACAGTTTCCTCACATATTATATATTAACTTATGAGGAAAAATATTTCATCATATTATAGAATAGTTATGTGAGAAAAAATTATTTCCTCATATAATCTAATTTTATGTGATGATCTTTAATGTTATCACAAAAACATGGTCACATAAAATAATATTTTTTGTAGTGCCCTTCCACGAACACACCAACAGACAAATACTCCACTTCAACAATCAAATCGTTCATGCTCTCTCTCTCTCTCTCTCTCTCTCTCTCTCTCTCTCTCTCTCTCTCTCTCTCTCTCTCTCTCTCTCTCTCTCTCTCTCTCTCTCTCTCTCTCCATCTCTGAAAAGACGAAGGCTGCCCCGCGAAACGCAAAAATCACTGAAGTCTCTCTCGAAGATCTGGAATAGAGTACGAGAATAGGTCGAGGTATGTATTTTGGCCATATCTTCCATCGACATTTAGTTTTTTTCTGGTTGTTTGGTCTACCAGATGGTAGATGCGTTATGGAGAGTCAACTTGAGTCATCTGAACATGTAGTTGAACCCCAATTTGTTAGTTCATGGGTATATCCAGAATTCTTTGAGGGTATTATACATGTTCATGATGAGATGGACATAGTGAGGGGATAGACGAGGATTATGAAGATTTTTATGATAGTGATTACAATGTTGGAGATGATGATTCATTGTTTGATGTCAATGTTGATGATGGGGTTGAATACTGTGGGGTTAGTGGGAAAGGTAAGGAAGTTTCAAGTGAAAATCAATATGTGTGAGAGGGTATGTATATCAGATTGAGTTGTGAAGAGGGTGATTCAGATTGTGTAGAGAGCGATGATGAATTTATGAGTGATAATTCTGATGATGGTTCAAGGGTTAGGTACCTAGGTTTAGTCCCTTAATTGAAATGAAAAACCATCAACTAAAGCTAAAATTGGTTTCACAAAGAAAAAACTTACTCAAATTTCTTGTTTAAGAAAAAACAGAATACTGTTCTTTTTTATAACAAACTTCTTCTCAAAATTTTTCTCAAATTCTTCAATCTTTTCCTGCAAGATACCAACTCATTTTCATATACTCCAGCTTGCTCTTGTACTCATTCAGTTCTTCAACTTTTTCTTTTGGTATTTAATTGAGTCGATCGTTCCTGCTATACCTCGGTTCTCAGCTTCTAAATTGTCGATCATTTTCTTCAAGAATATAATTAATTCCTTTGATCTCTGGTTCAACTCTGGATCCCACGACTCGAAAACGTTACAGCCATAAGGTTACTACCACCAATTTATTTGAACAAAGCCAAAATTGAAAACCCGCATAACACAAAATAACAGTGCAAACGAATTTAAATAAACATAAATAGTTCTAACCCGATAATTAGTGCACATTCGAAATCTTCTTCCTGGATTAAGTTTAGTCCAAGATGTGAGCAAAACAAGTTCGAATTCACAGTCGCAAAAAAGAGGCGATACCGGCAGAGATGTGGGGTTTGTGGGTTCACAACGAGCTTCTCTACGGTGTGTTGAGCTTGATGAAACAGATGATCTGCTCATTTTTTTTTCTCGAGAAGAGCTTGCTTTGGGATTGATTGTTGAAGTGAAGTGTGTCTGTTGGTGTGTGTGAGTAAGGGTTTTTCTTTTGGGATTACATCGCGTGCCTCTCACGTTATATTTCCGTTAAAATTAACATTGAATTTTGGAGAGGACCAATTTGGTTCAAATCAAGAAATATTTTGGACTAAATATGGCAAGTGAAAACATCGGGGGACCAAAAGTGCCCATAGGGTAAACATCTGGGACCAAATATGGTTTTCTCCCTAATTTCGATGATGTTATAAATTAACTCTTCCTAATCTGCAAGCCATAAACCATTAAACCTTCGAAGAAATTTTAAACTAGTCCACATATATGGACTTTTAAACCACTAATCCCTCATCTATGAAAGTTTTCCTGGGAGGATAAAACCGTGTTAGTCAAATAACCAACAATGTTTTAACTTGTCTACGCAATTGGGTTTAATCCAACTCCATTGAAATTTTGACAAGTGACATTCATGCAAACTACCTACCCATGTTAAAAACACTAATCATCCTAACTATGTACAATTAAATTTATACCATGACATGCGTCATTTCTTAATTGGAGTTGAATTATATCCATTGGATAGACAATCCATACCCAACAAACAAACTTGAAAAGAAAAAGAAAAGATTGTGCCTATGAAATAAATTGAAAGAATATAAAACTTGTGAGAGGTAATTTTGAAAGAAAAATGAAAATATGATTTCCTACCTACCCACAAACCTTTTACATTCTTTTTCTCTTTTTTTCCCTTCCCCTTTCTTCTCGAACCTTTTACATTCATCATCATCGAAATTTCAAACGTTGACCTTAGCATAAAAATAGTTAACCATTAAAATCAAAAGACACATCGCATAATGACTGACGAGCAATAAATTCCCACCGAAGCCAAAGTTCACACAAAAACACAACTCAACCCTCTCCTCTCTCAACCATTTCCACCACCACCGTCCACCGCCGCACCGCCATGTCAGCCACCGCACCGCCGCCGTCACACCTAACCACCTTCTTCATCTTCTTCCTATGCACCGCCGTACAAATAGCAACATCCCTCCCTCCCTGCCCACCTTGCGGGTCCCAACCCGTACCCTACCCACTAAGCACCCGACCCGACTGCGGCGACCCGTCGTACCCGATCCTCTGCAACCCATCGTCGCCGGCTACGCCCGCCGCCCTCTTCTTCCCATCCCTAAACAACACCTACCCCATCACCTCCATAACGCCGTCGACCCAGCGCCTCACCATCTCTCCGGCGCCGTTCGTACCCAACACCTGCGTCGCAGAGGATTTCTCCTCCAACGGCCTGCAGCTCAACCAATCGTCGCCGTTCAACATAACGTCGGCGAACACCATCCTCTTCCTCAACTGCTCGGAGACGCTTCTGAGGTCGCCCCTCAACTGTTCGACGAATAGCCTCTGCCACGTCTACGCCAACCACTCGTCGGCGGAGGACGGTGGCCGGAGCTGCTCCGGCGGCATATGCTGCGCCTTCAGGGCCGGCGGCTCGACGACGTCGTACATGATCAGGCTCAGGGAAGAAGGTTGCCGGGCGTATAGGAGCTTCGTCAACTTGGATTACGGGCTGCCCGCGGGCAGCTGGCCGAGCCCCGCCGTGGAGATTCAGTGGGTGCTTCCCAGAGAGCCCAGGTGCGGCGGGCAGGGTGAGTGCGGGTCGGGTTCGAGTTGCCGGGTCGACCCGATTGGGAACGACGGTTTGAGGAGATGTTTCTGCGACGCCGGGCTTGCGTGGGACGGCGTTAATGGAGTTTGTGCTAAACGTAGTAATTCATTAATTACATTAATGTCTTTTTACGAGAGTTATTATCTTATTCTAACTAACAGATAATTGCTTCCTTTTTTCCAATGCAGCGTGTCGAGATCCTAATGGCTGTAAGAAGGATCGAACCGCACTAATTGCTGGTAATGTTATTTTTTCAACTTCATTGAAATTCCAACTAGAATAGTGATATTATACCATTGAATTTAGAGATAATTCCGTAGACTTCATCGGTCAACGTACAAAAGTCTTTACTGATCTATCTCCGTGACCCCACATACAAGTTGGTAGACAAAGACTTTTCCTATTGAAACGATGTTGAAATATATACCAAACCTTGTTATGTATATCACGAGTTGATTAGGGATGAGAAGTGGTGTCATGATCATGATATCTTGTTGTGGATTCGAATTTATTAGGACTCTATTGAAATTAAAGTTGTGGTTTTCTCGTAACTGATAACGTAGTAAAAATACTATATGTTGTGGTCATTACTTTTAATTTTGATTGTTCGTAATCTATGTCGTCTCTTGCCCCTTCTTAATCTATAAGTTCAATATAGTTTCTAGAAAATAAAAAAAAAAGACGAGTCAATAGTCAAAATAATGTTATCCATCCAACACCAATTAATCTCACAAAATATAGTTAATAGTCATTTTCAATTTTGAAGTTTATAATTTCTATTTTAATAGATGAAATATAATTTTAAATATATAAAAGGAAAAATAATGTGTAAGAGTATAAGTACAAAAAAAAAACAACAGAAATAATATGAAAATTATTTGGTTGGATTAAGTTGCAAAAAATTGATAGATCTAAGTAGCTGATTATACGCACCCACCCTAAATATAATAGAATAAATGGTTCAAAGTTTCTACCTTTTCTTTTTTTAATTTAGTGATTTCGTAATTTCAAAACTCAGAATCATATCCAAATTACGGAAACATAACCGAAACTTCTAACCGTGATTAATTACAGGTCTGTCCTCGGGCCTCGGTGCCTCGTTAATAGCGTCCCTAGTCGCACTGGTGTTCTACAAGCGCCACCGCAGAGCAGTCGAAGAGCAAGAGCGCATCAAGCGCGAGCGTGAGGAGATACTCAACTCGGGCGGCGGGAAAACTGCAAAGATATTCACGGGAAAGGACGTAAAGAAGGCCACGAACAACTTCGCAAAGGACCGACTCCTCGGCTCGGGAGGCTACGGAGAGGTCTACAAAGGCGTCCTCGGGGACGGGACTCTGGTCGCGGTCAAGTGCGCCAAGCTCGGGAATACGAAGGGCATCGATCAGGTACTCAACGAGGTTCGGATACTTTGCCAGGTCAACCACAAGAGCCTCGTACGCCTCCTAGGTACGACGATTTGCCGTATCTTTTAATCTTACAATAGTTTTTTTTTTCTAGGAAGTCAAAGTTGCATGAGTCAAAAGTCATTTTATATTAAGTCGAGGGGTCTTTTTTTAAGAAAAGAATTGCCTTTTAAACAAAATGATTACTAAAAGTTTGCTCCGTTCACCAAATTTTCTAGTCATTGCACTTTAAGGGTATTTTTATTATTTTACAGTAGTATTATCAGCCGTATACAGGTACATAGCTAAGAATCCACTGAGAACGCACTATAGGCTCGGGAATTTGAGAAAGCTTTACGTAGATGAGAATTCGTATCGAAGTAAAAAAAAAACTGGATTGCTATTAACCGCCCCCTTTTTCCTAGTCACCGCCCCCTAAAGGCTGGAAAAAGACGTTTTTGCCTTTATGATATTTAAATTAATTTAAAAAGAAAAAACTAACTAAATATATCGGTACGAAATACTGAAAACTACATACACAAATAAATTCAAACGATCGATCGATACGGAAAAAAAAATTTTGATTTAACATTTTAGGACCGATCGATCGATATTTTCGGACCGATCGATCGATATTGTCGTACAAATCATTCGTACGTAGATGAATTAGCGAACACGGATCGAAATAGTTTGAAAAAAGTCCTGACCGAACAAAAATTTCGGCCGGCACTTGGTACAGCCGAACAGCAATTTCGGCCGCCACAATGCGCCGGCCGATCGCGGGTGTCGGCCAGCGCAGCACCGGCCGAACAGAAATTTCGGCCGGTGCTAGGCACGGCCGAACAAGAATTTCGGCCACCACATGTGACAGCCGAAATTGTGTTTCGGCCGTGCCTTGTGGAGGCCGAAATTGCTGTTCGGCCGTACCAAGTGCCGGCCGAAATTTTTGTTCGGTTGGGACTTTTTTCAAACTATTTCGATCCGTGTTCGCTAATTCATCTACGTACGAATGATTTTTACGACAATATCGATCGATCGGTCCTAAAATCGATCGATCGGTCCTAAAATGTTAAATCAATTTTTTTTTTCTCGTATCGATTGATTGTTCGAATTTATTTGTGTATAGTTTCCAGTATTTCGTTCCGAAATTATATATTTAGTTAGTTTTTTCTTTTTAAATTAATTTAAATATCATAAGGGCAAAAACGTCTTTTTATAGCCCTTTAGGGGGCGGTGACTAGGAAAAAGGGGGCTGTGAATAGTAACTCCCAAAAAAAATTGTGGTAATGAGGATTTTGAACTCGTGACCTATTACTTTGCTGAAATGGCTACACAACCAACGTTTTACACACCGACCACACACCCTTCACGTTTAACGTAACCGTACTATAGTTAAACGGGCCTTGTTTAGGAAGGGTATAATAGTCTTGTTCACATCCTTGAAGTATAGCTTTAAAAAACTTCTCCGAAATGTTGTTTCCCTAAGCTATCATTAAACCAAACGTCGATCACAATTTTAAAATTTTCATTTTTTTATCGAAAGGTTGCTGTGTCGAGCTCGAACAACCACTCCTCGTGTACGAGTACGTCCCCAACGGCACCCTTTTCGACCACTTACAAGGCCGGGGCGGTAATAATAAGCATCACATGGGACGACTTTCTTGGAACGAAAGGCTCGACATCGCTCGAGCCACCGCCGATGGCTTGGCCTACCTTCACTCCTCGGCCGTCCCCCCAATCTACCACCGCGACGTAAAGTCGAGCAACATACTCCTCGACGAAAAATTCAACGCCAAGGTCTCAGACTTCGGCCTCTCCCGCCTAGCCCACACTGACATGAGCCACGTCTCCACCTGCGCCCAGGGAACTTTAGGGTACTG
The DNA here is from genome assembly GCA_027422505.1 of Craterostigma plantagineum. NCBI lineage: Eukaryota > Viridiplantae > Streptophyta > Magnoliopsida > Lamiales > Linderniaceae > Craterostigma > Craterostigma plantagineum. The sequence goes on along the minus strand of JAPQWV010000003.1, from coordinate 22,386,643 downwards.
TGTGAAATTAATTCAGCATTTAGGCCTACTTACTAGCCCACGCACATAGGAAGGGAGTTGACCCACATAAGTTTGAATGATGTTCCATCCTAAAACCAATTATTGGTGATAGGTGGAGTATAAGTTCAGTCAACTTTTCCTCCCACTATGAAAGTAATTGATCATCAGGCGTACTTACCACATAGGAGTAAAGTTGACCAACATAAGTTTGAATGAGGTTTCATCCTTAAAACTAATTGGTGATATGTGGAGTTGGCCTGAACTTATATGACAGTCAACTTTTCCTCAAATTGTGAAATTAATTTATCATCAGGCCTTACTTACTGTCAACATAGGAGGAGATGTGATCGCATAAGCTTTATGATGTTCCTTCCTAAAATCAATTTGTGATAAGTGGAGTTTGTCAATCAACTTATATGGCAGCCAGTAACCTCTACTCAATTAACGTGGGATAAATGTGGATTATGATTACCTTCTTTTAACAGGTACCTCGACCCAGAGTACTATAGGAACTATCAATTGACCGATAAGAGCGATGTGTACAGCTTTGGGGTCGTTCTGCTCGAGCTTCTGACTTCTCAGAAGGCCATCGATTTCGGCCGGGATCAAGACGACGTGAATTTGGCGGTCTACGTTCAGAGGTTGGTCGAGGGCGAAAAGTTGATGGATTGCGTGGACCCCACTTTGAAGGACGTGGCGGGCGAAATGGAGGTGGAGACTATGAAGGCGTTAGGGTTTTTGGCTATGGGGTGTTTGGAGGAGAAGAGGCAGAATAGGCCTTCAATGAAGGAAGTGGCTGAGGAGATTGAGTATATTATTAACATTGCTAATTCTTCGCCGTCGTCTAAAAAATGAATGAAGGTGCTTGTGCTGAGGGTTTTGTCAAGCGAAGGATTGTATTATATTTATGTTTGGTTGTAGTGTTTAATAAAATAACATTATTGTTGCTTTGGTTGTAGTGTTTAATAAATAACGTTGTTAGAATGTTCAAAATATTTTGAGCAAATGATAGAGTTAATATTTCAATTTTATATATTTTACTTTTAAGAAGTTTATCTCTTTTCCTATTTAATTTTCAACCTAGAATTTTCTTAAGGTTAATAGTACTAGTATCATAACATCTTGGTACGACCTCTTCTATCATATTAAATGGTCACTCCACCTTGAAATTTAAGCTCATAAGGAATGCATCATTTATTTGTCTTATTTCCAACATTTCTCCCGTCTAAGCTGAAATAGTTTTTACTAGCCTTAGATGTAAAATTTTCTTTCAAGGATCGTATACATTATGTTTTAGCATGAGATTTGATATCATGTTAAGTGATCATTTCTCCTAATATTGAGCTAAGATATCATAAAAGCTCAAGCTTGTGCCCATCCCATATTTTACTTTCACATACTATATTTGAACAATCATTACATTCTAGAAAAATCAACTTGTTCCAAATATATATGCGCCGATCTTTTTAACTCAGTTATCTTTTCCAAAAGTCAAAGCTTTTACTTGTTGAAGTCCACGCCGAACCTTATACACCATTAAGAACTAAACTACTCAGAAACATCTTAAAGTTACCTTGCCTTACGTTAGAGAGAAACCCTCCAACTTTGCATACGTATGACCGCTTTAAAGTCCTTTGTCCTCTTTCTCCTTTAACATCATTCATTCAAGGACATGTCTGTCTCTTTTCCGATGCAAATGTTTGTGTGTGTGTGTGTGTGCATTCGTGTCAAGTTTAAATTGCAATAACGCCTACACAAAACCGACTGGACTTTGAGAAAGATGACATAATCCCATTACAGATGTCGTCTTCGTGTTATTTCCAGCTGCATGCCTCTCGCCCTTTTCCCACTCATAAATATACAGAGAAAAGGAAAACGCAAAGAAAGACTCATCATAGTATATGATCATCTTTTCACCTCTTTCCTCTTCCTTTATTTCTTGATCATAGAAAAAAAAAGCTACCATTTTTGTATATATAAAAGGATGAAGGCACTTATTCTTGTCGGCGGTTATGGCACTAGATTGAGGCCTTTGACTTTCAGTGTCCCTAAGCCCCTCGTCGAATTCGCTAACAAGCCCATGATTTTGTATCAGGTATTTAATCGTACGTCATATATGTGTATATTTAATAATTATATATATATATATGTATATGCGTGTGTGTGTGTTTTTAGATATATGCTTTGCATGGCCTTGATCTAGCTTATGCTTATGTAAGTCGTATATGTAGATCGAAGCTCTCATGTCGATTGGAATTGCAGAGGTGATCTTGGCCATCAATTACCAACCTGAGGTTAGCCATGAGTAGAGAACTCTCAAAGAAGTGATTGTTTTCCTGCCCTTTTTGTTATATTAAAACAACTAACGACAATTGATATAACAATCTTCCCTAAATTTAGGTCATGCTAAGGTTCTTGAAGAACTTCGAGGCAAATCGAGGGATGAAAATAACTTGCTCCAAGGAAACCGACCCTTTAGGGACCGCCGGCGCACTCGCCCTTGCTCGGGACAAGCTCGTCGACGGCTCGGGAGAGCCCTTCTTTGTCCTAAATAGCGACGTAATAAGCGAGTTTCCCCTCAAAGAAATGATTCGCTTCCATAAATCCCACGGAGGCGATGCTTCTCTGCTAGTCACCAAGGTACTGAGCCCGTCGATAAATAATCAATAATCTTTTTTTTTTCTATCGATCTAAGTTGTCTCCACACTCAACCTCGACTATGGGCTTACGCCACACAGTATAAAGGGTGGATTTAGGTGAATATATCTCAAATTTACACACCACTCTTGTCACGTAAATTGAAACCCTGACCTTGGGGCACTGGTGGACACCACTGATTTTTTTCTGCCTTGGCATTTTGTATAACAATAACTACTATCTAATTTTTATATAATATAGTAAAATAACCCTAACGGAGTAATAAGATAAAAAAAAAAAACTCCACTCTAAATAATAAGCATTTATGATATAACTAATTTGAAGTTGGACCTAATTAGAAGTAAGTTCTAGCTCTGCCACTGTCTAAGGGGTTAAAATTCCACATCTCAGACCATTCAGGCCAGTCAAAATCGCAAAAATGACCTTTTTCATGAATTGGATTATGTGTTTATCTGTCTGTATATGATCGAACTTTATTAGGTCGAGGAGCCGTCGAAGTACGGCGTCGTAATAACCGACGAGTCCTCTAGAAGGGTCGAGAGGTTCTTGGAAAAGCCCAAGAACTTCATGGGAAACACAATAAACGCGGGAATCTACCTACTAAACCCTTCGGTCCTCGAGCGAATCGAACTGCGCCACATGTCCATGGAGAAGGAGGTCTTCCCCATCATGGCCCAGGAGAAGAAGCTCTACGCAATGTCGATGCTAGGGTTTTGGATGGACATCGGCCAGCCGAGGGACTTCATCACTGGCCAGAGGCTCTATTTGGAGCACATGAGGAAGAAGTCGGCCCACGAGCTGGCCCGCGGGCCCGACGTGATAGGGAACGTGCTCATCGACGGGTCCGCGGTGGTGGGGGACGGGTGTTCGATTGGGCCCGATGTTGTGATCGGGCCCGACGTTGTGGTTGGGGACGGGGTTAGGTTGGCCCGATGCACGCTCATGGCGGGAGCTAGGGTTAAGGACCATGCGTGCGTTTCGAATAGTATTGTGGCGTGGCGCTCGAGCGTTGGGAGGTGGGCCCGCGTGGAGAACATGTCGATCCTCGGGGAGGATGTGCACGTCGGGGACGAGGTTTATACGAATGGAGGGGTGGTTTTGCCTCATAAGGAGATCAAGGCCAGTATTTTGAAGCATAAGATAGTCATGTGATGATGTTGAGAGGGTTTTGTGGGGATTGTTGTTGATGTGTTTTGTCTTGTGTTTCAAATGGGCATATACTAAACTTTTTTTTTTTGTTTTATTTCGTGTGGAATGTTAATTGAATTGCGGTGAATCTATAGAAAAATATCCAATTGGATAAAAATTTTTACACATAGGTACCCATGTCAGAAAATTTTATAGTAGGTACCCGATTTAATTTTTACCAGTTTCTTTGTCGTGTCGTACCTTCCTGTGTGTATATTGCGTGTCATAACACGTTGATATAGGGTACCTAAATATAGCATACGTCGTACCTACGGCATACTTGTGTGTTACATAGGGCGTACCTAAATATAGCAGACATCGTACCATTTTCTGCTATATAGGGTACCCAAATGTGTTGATATAGGGTACCCCAAATGTGTTGTATGGTGTACTTTCGGGGATCGGGTACCTATGTGAAAAAAAATTATTCTGTTAGGTACCTACATATAAAAAAATCATGACAGGGTACTAAATTACAAGTTTTTATCCAAATAGGTACTTTTGTGTAAATATCTCTTGAATTGCATGAAAAAAAATAAATAAATCGCGCATAAGATTGGGTCCAATCACCTTATGAATTGTGAAATACTTTGAAGGAGCATGTCACTCGTGAACATGTCTTAGCATGGTTGTTTGGCTTGTTTGCAGATTATTGCGTCAGTCTTTAACTGTCGGTGTTTATAGTGTTAATTTCAATAATAAATTATTTAGTTTTGTAATGTCAAATTATGGGAAAATGATGTATTAGATATGTGTGTATATATTTCTCTCTCTTAATCTTATAGTATAAATTTAGATTATCAATGCAGAAATTTAGCAAGAGTGTCATTTTCCCAGAAATTGAACGATACATGTCAGCAAATATAGATCCTTTCTCCGTCAATTAATGATGTAATAAATGATGATCGATGTCTTTGTTGTCTTTCACCTTATTCCTTGTTTTCATGCACACATGATCTTTGACATACATATTGCATTCTATTCGTGGACGATATTCACAATCAATATCTTGAATTAGTGCAATAATTTTCCTCGTTGCTGTGCTTATTCCACTACAAAAAAAACATGTTAGACAAGGAAAATTGGTGTCTAAAATTAAAATTTTATATCTATTTAAGTCATTAAACATGGGATTTCGTCTTATTGTGTAGGTTGGCAGTAAATTTGGACACGGATATATAACGTTTCTAAAATGAAATTTGTCACATTTCCGTTTTTATATCCGTATATAATTCGTGTATAAATACAAACATTAATATATTTTGAAAATAAAAATAAAAATCCGTGTCAAAATCTGTTTCTAATACTCATTAGACACGAAACTAATTCCGTATCTATTTTTCGTTTCTGATACTATGTTTAGTGTTCGTTACCGCCCGCAAAGAAACCGAAACTTTGGCAAAGGCAATTGATTCTCTAAACATGATTTCAATAATAAATTCCCGTATATCAAACACGGGATTTTATTATTGAAATCATGTTTAGAGAATCAATTGCCTTTGCCAAAGTTTCGGTTTCTTTGCGGGCGGTAACGAACACTAAACATAGTATCAGAAACGAAAAATAGATACGGAATTAGTTAAAGCAGCGCATTACGCTACACGAGATTACTTACACTTTCTTGAAAAGCCACATATATAAGACAAGAAAACCCTACTAAGGCCATCTCCAACCGTTACTCTATATATACAGTTTCTACAGTACCATTTCTCCAAATATAGAGTTTGAACAGTATCAATAAACTTCAACCATCTCCTCTATATTTTACTCTATACAGAATATTCCCAAAATATTCCATTAATTTAATTATATTATAAAAATTTGTCTTCTCATTTTAGAATTTAATACTTATAAAATAAAATATTTATCTCTAAAACTAATTTATCATTATATTATTTTCTCTCAAACAAAAAATACTCAATAAATTATAACATTAATTTGCTATATAATTAAATAAATTTCTGAAAAATTAATGAAAATATTTTTATAATCCATAATTTAATTTTTAACATATTAATCAAATTATTTAATTCATAGTTAAAAATAACGATAGGAATTAAAAAATATTGAATTAATTTTCCACCTGCAATGGCAATTTTGAAAATTTGCTTATCTATGAGTAAAAACTAAGATACTTAATTTATAGGGGTAAAATTGTAATTTGCAAGCTTTTCCCAATTTGCATCCACTCCGTGGTCTTCTTCATATCTCCTCTGATACAACTCCACCATATTTCATCAGAAGCTGCAATAAATCTGAAAACCAAAAGAAATTGAAAAAGAAAAAAAGGTTTGGCGTGTGAATAATGACCCGCTAGACATAGCGGGATACTGTAGCGTCCGCTGGTAATGGCGTGGCGTTTGGCATTCGGTTGGAGATCTTTTCACGCTATACATGGCGTCCAACGCCAGGATTAGGGGTGCGTTGGAGATGCTCTACGTACCATTGTCCCGTTTGCTGTCCCATATTGTACTAGAAAATATAAATTATAAAACTTATATTGTGTTTGGGTTCTTTATATGCAGTCCGTTAGTTGGTAAAAGCTCTCTACAAGATATATAGCCCGATATAAATTAACTAAGTTGAATGGGTCTGATAAATAATAATGAGCTTTGTTATATTAATTTATCATGGGTAGGGATGGCAACGAGGCGGGGGCAGGGATCTAATCCCCGTCCCCGTCCCCGCGATGCATTCGGGGATCCATGCGGGGCGGGGAATCTCCGCCCCTTATTTTTTAAAAAAAATAATATTTTAAATATACTATATAAATTTAAATATATTTTTGTTCTAAATATTATTTAAATTATATGTTATTTGTATTAATTTAATATTATTGAATCTATATTTTGATATTATTTTACTATTATTTAAATTATGATTTAATATTATATATTATAATATATAAAAGGGGGTTCGGGGACGGGGCGCCCCACGGGGAAAAATCATTCCGCATCCCCGCCCCGCGGGGATAAAATCTCGGGGAATCCCCGCCCCACTGCTAACCCTAATTCATGGGCTTTACACTACCCCTTATAACCAAACGTGCCCCATATCAACAAAATAATTAAAGAAAAAATACTAAGATAACATAATATACATACTCCTATATATCGTATAATCCCATGCTGTTAATCAGTAAGGAAGAATATTCTCAAAACAATGGACCCCATCAATCTCCGGCGCAAACCTAATCGACTCTAATTTCGTACGTCGACCGTCGACCTTCTTCACTTTTTTATTATTACCATCTTTAATCTTTCCAATATCGAGCCCCTCTTTTCTATAGCTTGAAGGATTAATTGTAGGAAAATATTGAGATCTATTCGATATCTTGAAGCCCATAGCCTCCGCGCAGTAGATATCGAACGAAGAAAACATCGAGGCGAAAGACATTTTGATTTAAAAAACTAAACGAAGAAAGAAATTGAATTAGGTTTTCTTTCACTTGCGATGGTGAAATAAATGAAGGTGGTCTTTCGTATATGTATAGATAAACATATAATCTTATACCGTGACTTCAGGGCAACGGCGGAAGAGGAGTAATATGCGCGCTACAGTAAAATAAAAAAATATGGATAATCTTATCTTTTTAGTTATTTTAGGGTCATATAGTCGGTTTATTTAGGGAAGGAGATAAGATTATGATACAAATCCATTTGCATGGAAGGCAAGCTACTTTTCTGTGATGGGTTCTCATGTTGGGCTATTGGTAGGGGTGGGCATCGGGTCGGGTAGTCGGGTAACGGGTAATTCGGGTTCGGGTTAAGATTTTCACTACCCACGAACCCGGCCCGATCTACGTGGGGTACCCGCTTGTCGGGTATGTATCGGGTTCGGGTACCCGTTTTGGAATTGAAAAAAATACGACTAAAAATATTATAACATATCAAAATATTCATGTTATATATTAAATGTCACTTATAATATTTGGATGTTTTATTTTCAATAAATATAATATAAACATATTTTTATATGTTTATTTATAAACTTTTGAGAATATATTTTCAATTTTTATAATGATTATGCATTGATAATAAAATATCACTTGTTAATTATGCAATTAAAATAAGAAATTAATCGAAATATTATTCAGAACTTTAACACAACTCACGTTAGATATTGATCTCTAGATATGTAATTATATTTTTTTTAATGTTTATGTATAAAAACCAATATATTTTTAAAAAATAATTTCTCGGGTACCCGAATAACTCAATCGGTAGTAAATTACTACTCGATACCCGACCCAATAAATAATTATCGGATATCAGGTAACCCGACACCAGACAAAACTCGAATTATCCGACCCGAACCCGAACGCACACCCCTGTCTATTGGTTTGCCCAACAAAACTGCACCCGACCCGACCCGAGGCCGAGGCTATTTGTAAGGTATGTCTAGAGTGTTAATAGAAGACGAGGAAAGCCGAAGAAAATGAACGAAGAAAACTGACAGGATTTTGGATCGAAACGTTTCAACACAATCCGCCTTTAAATGGCAGTAACGTTATCAATAATATCTATATTACTCTTATTGCTTGAGTCAAACTGTTAATGTGCAAATTTAGATTAATTAAGAGATTAATATTTAAAAAAAATCACTCACTACATTTCTTATACATACATTTCAATTTTATCCTTCAATTTTTAGTATGTATTTAAATGTTGCATAGCGCACGCAATTGAATATGCAAAATACAAGTTGTAAATGAACATTCTGCATCATAATAGTCGATCTCGCGTGTAAAGTTATTAATAAATACACAGAAACTGTATGTAATAAGGTTATTATATAACATGAACTAAATGAAATACAAGACACCAACTTCGCTCAAACACTATCATTACGAATGAGTATTTGTTATCATTTTAAGTACTTACAAGATATCCTTATGAGTGTATACTATGTCTTTATCACCATTCACCACATGTCCGCAACCTCTCGCAACCCTGTAATAAAATTAATCTCAGAATTCTTAACAAAAAAATTGCATTTTGAAGCTTAATCGAATAATATGGACTAGTATGTATATTATTCATGAAGTTATTTAAAAATAATATTTTAAATAAAGGATAAACTTGCAATAAATTAAAATATTAAGGTTAAAATTATAATTAAGCAGCTACGGGTAAATTGTAAATAACTATGCAGACCAAATTGAGAGTTTTTATTCATCCTATGCTCTTTATATAGGAGTAATATTCCGCAGCGGTATTAACAATATTTTACCATCGCGTCGTAAGAAGCCCTTCAACGCCTACGGGCCCACGAGCGTGAATGCGGCTCGTACTAATTCCCACCTATACGAAAAATGTAGTATGCAAATTGGCGATAGATAGATAGATAAATTGATGATTTTTCGCCATTTTATAGTAGGCGAAGAAAAGCGTGATCGCTGACCTCGGCGCCTAATCCAAAGCGAAACCCGTCGCTGAACCTTGTGCTTGCATTGTGAAAAACGGCGGCACTGATGAAGGAAAGGAGAAATAAAATGACTTGCGTATGTCTTCTAAGAATCGTATATTTCGAAATTTCTCTACAATATACCTGTCGACTCGGTGCAGAAAGACTTCCGCGACTTCATTGTTGTTAGTTATGATGCAATCGGTGTGTGAGCTGCAATGAAGAGAAGAAGACGATGAAAATTTAGGACGGTAAACATGTAATAGGAATTAAAGATAGGACGGACAAAAACATGTAATGAAGTTGCTTTTTGAAAAAAAAAAAAAGAGGGAGAGATAGCGTGCCTTCCGTGTTGATGAATGTGGTCGATGGCAGAATTTACGTCGTCCACGATTTCGACTGCACAAGCTAGGGAACTGTATTCGTGATGCAGTGAATGCGCTTTTGGAATGTTGAGTAGCGAGCTTGCAAGGGGCCCGCCGAAGATTTTTACACCTGAAAAACACGTGCACGGCGTTATATCTTGAAATGTGTTGCGATTTGACTGATGTAATAAGATAGATGTATCTACGATTTGAAGTCCTCGCGTAAAAAACGACAAAACCTTTTATTTGAAGTTCTGCGATTATTTCATTCGCAACGCCAGTCTGCACTAAGTCCTTGTGAACAAGCAGAGTCTCCTAAAAAATTAATAGATACGTTTAACCATTGCTAAGTTATAAATAAAATAGAACGGAATTAATGCGCGAAGTAAAATAAATAAAATGGCACCGGATAACGCACCATGGCATTGCAAGCAGCGGGATAATCTGTCTTTGCATCGAGAACTATTTTCTTCGCCATGTCCCTATCAGCAGACTTATCTACATAAACGTGGCAAATTCCATCTGGCAAAGGAAAAAAAAGAAATATATGTTTCTAGATTTTATGACTACTTAATGTATAATCTGAGAATATTAGGAGTTTATATAATACATGTTACCAAGGAATAAAACTGAATCTAACCAGCATGACCCAAGACAGGAATTTTCGTTGAAGCCTTAATTTGAGTGACGAGTTTGTTGCTTCCTCTAGGAATCACGAGGTCGATAACGTCATCGAGCTGCGACACAATGGTGGAACACTTTCAGCTGCATTGTAAACTGACAATGGATGATAAGTTTGGGACGATAATAACCTTGAGTAACTCGGGTATCTCTTCTCTGGAAGTCACCAATCCAATAAGTTGCTGGCCAACAGTTTGTGGAATGGCTGAAGTAATCACCTGAAAGTGAGAATTTTGCCTAAGAGATTTTTAGTTTTTTGAACTAATTTTCTGTGAATGGCTGGCTATTTTACCTTGTGAAGGATAGCATTTGAACGTCTAGCTTCTTTTCCTCCCTTTAACAAGAGCCCATTTCCGCTCCTAATAGCTAACGAAGCAATCTGTTATGAATATCAAGAAACACCATGATTTGTATGTGAGATGATCAAACAAATATCTGGAGTAGGAGCCAAAAGCAGCCAACCAATGTAAGATACTCGGAGCTGACTGAGGACACTAACTGTGGGAAACGATAGGGAAAATATATTTTACCTGTAGATGCCATGTATTATAATGTGCTGACTACTGAAATTCAATCTTCTTTAACATGATGAAGTATTACTATATGATAATCAAGGCAACGACCCAAAACAGTCATATGGCTAAGTTACAATGGTATATCTACCTGAACCAGTGCGTCAGGTCGAGACTCAAAGATGATTAGAAGAACGCCCAAAGGAGATGACATCTTCTCCAATATGAGTCCTTCTGAAAGCTGCAGGAGAACAATATAGTTATACAGAGTAAATAAATCAAATTTGTACGTTAGGGAAAAGCTTATAAAATGACCCTTCAAAATCTAGTAGATTATCGTTAACGACCAATAGAAAATATATCCATAGGACCATAACTACAGGGATATCCTTAGAATCCATTCCATACCTCAGTTCTTTTCATAACCCGACCAATCGGCTCATCCATATTTGCGAGTATGCGCATAGCGTTTGCAAGACTTGAAACCTACGAAAACAAATATACATATATCAAGCACTATGATTCTCCTTGCAAGTTGTATCCCCACAACAACATAATTGACAGACCGTGTTTAGGTTAGAATGCAGTATACCTTACGAGACGTTAAAGCCAGCCTAGCTATTAAAGATTTCTCATATCCAGCATGTTTAGCATCAGACACATCGGCTTCATTTTCAGAAATTATAAGCTTCTCATTTGCTTCTAGAGCATCAGCTACATCCAGTAAGATCTTGCTTCTCTCCTCTGATGACATAGCCTATAAAGATTATATATAATTTGGATGTTCACTGCTTAGTCAATTCTTCCATATATCCCATGGATTAACTATTCAATAATGATTACCTGGAGTTGCCTAGAGCTTTCTCGAGCTGCAACTGCCATTTCACGTGCACCAATGTCGCATTGGGTAATCCACTTATTTGAATCTCGATGAAACAGTGTACCAATCCGCTTTCCATCGAGGACTTTTAAAATATTACCAGCAACGAAACCACTTGATGAAAAACAAGAAAGCGGGGTTGGGAGAGTGAGATAAAATCATGCGGATTAGAAAAAACATATACCAGAATCCATAGGAAAAAGGGCAATTAACATGTAAATTATCATTTTCAAGCACATCAAGTGCATTCAATAACTTGCAGCTAATAGGAAAATTAACCCTAGCTTACTTATGTTCGTGATAACATTGCGTTATCCATGAGCCATAACTAGTCGGTTGTGAACTTAAAATATACCAAAAATCAGAGTATCGAACATCGACTGTGAAGATGGTCAAGGTCGGCAAGATCAATAATAAATTTCTTTCATACATTCCCATACCTGGTTATTACAACAGGAATTCCAGCATCCGAAGCATAAACAGCAGCCTTTACTTTAGCATCCATGCCCCCTCTTCCAACACGAGACTTGTCTCCAAAAGTAATCAGTCCCTCGTGTGTTCCCTTAATATACGTATGGATAAGTTCAGAAAGGGGATCACTTGGCGGACCACTGTATAGGCCATCGACATCACTCAAAAGAATAAGGAGGTCTGCCTTCAGCTCCAGGGCAAGTAGAGCTGCTAAACTATCATTGTCCCAAAATATTCCAGAAGCATCCTAGACAAGTGCATGTGAAAGCTATCTGATAAACTTAGTTGTTCTCAATGTCTAATAGAAACATACATTCATTGAGGAAGGTGACACAAAGGCATACCGCGTAAGGAGCTTTCCTAGTACTCACTGCATCATTTTCATTGAATATAGGAACAACCTTCAGAGACAACAAAGAGTTGACAGTTTCCGTGAGCTGTTGTCTGAAAGGTGGACCACTGAAATCATTGTCAGTAACCAGAAGCTGTGCGGATGTCATATCCAACTGCATGAGAAAAGCAAAATCACAAACAGTGAGATTGCCTTCGAACATCAAGACAGGGAACAAAATAATTTTTATACAACACCGTATAGATAAGAAAAAAATAGTAATCTACCAAAACGATGCTAAAAATATGAATCTAAGCACTGGGGATTCACCTGACTGAACAATGTGTCATACAAAGCCATTAAACAGTTTTGCCCCACAGCTGCACAAGCTTTGCCATCAAGTTCTACCTGGGGTTTCTGCAGATCCGCGAAGCTGAAAAATGCCAAAATAGCGAAGATTGAATCACGATAGTCACAAAATATCGCGCTACGGAGATTCCAGCTACTTTCACCATCAGCAAGACCATTGCAATGTTTTTATACAACAAAATGTTGAATAGCATTTCGGGAACTGCTATATTATAACTAATCATTTTTCGCTAAATTGTTTTTACAATCAATCAGCATGAATTGCACGGAACCTGCTGTGGATCAGTTTCCTGTATCTTAAACGTTGACGGCCGGCACCAACAGCACCTGATGTCACCAAAATAACCTCATATCCCTGAGAGTTCATTTCCTGAATCTGAAATTCATTCGCAAGAAATCAATCATACCAAGAATAGGCACTTTTCAGTAAGTAGATTAGCATCACACATAAAAAAAAAAAATTACAAGAAAGCAAAAAACAAGAATTTACCTGTTCACATAGTGCTCCTACTCTTCCAATAGCCAATCTTCCATCTGCCCGAGTGACTACAGCAGTTCCAACCTTAAGAAAAAGCAAATTCCACCATCAGATCAAATCACAACTGTTTACAAGCAAGAAATACACGAGTAACCTCACAAAGTGCATACAAAAGAATACAATACAAAAGAGCATCAAAAGGTCACTCATAACCTCCAATCCAAGCACAACAATGAACTCAGCAAGCGTCCATATAAACAACATCACTCACATGCAAAACCGAACTTCTCTTCCATTTCCAATAATTGAAGAGAAAATAAAACGACGGATAGATGTTACAACGAGGATAGCGATAAAATCACCCAATCAATCGAGCGAAAAAATGAAATTTCCTCCTCACCTTCACGACGACGCGCTTTACGTCTTTCACAAATGCACGTGTTGAATCCGCACCTTCCATTTCATTCATGCTCAAAAAACAATTGAATTAACAGTAGAAAAAACGAAAGATGGAAGAGCACGGTAGAGTTTCAGCTCAAATTTGCAAGGCACGAGTGATAGACAGCTCTAGTGATTTATATAGAGAGGGATTTGTTTGCAAAGGCGCAGTGTTTTTTGTCGTCCAATGCAATGCTGACGGTTATCGGTAACATTCATTGATAAGCCAAAATTTCATTCGTCCAGTCATTTATTTGTTTAGGAACCAATAATAATTTAACATTGATACTATTACTAATGATATGATACCTATATTTAATAATTAGTTAATTTTGATATTAAGATTTATAATGTTTCCTATATTTATTTGAAGACTGTGATATTTGTCTTTCATTTCAGAGTGTGATTTGTTATATTTAACACAAAAGTATTGTGCATCTTTATTCTATTTTCGTGTATCACTATTGATCAATCCAGTCTTCCGTTGTACAGTTTGAATATGTCCTCATACTTTGAGTATATTTAGTTAAAATTTGTAATTAAGGAATATATATATTGTAAGCCGGACTTGTATAATATCCAAGTCAACACAAAGGATTATATATTTGGCAAGAGTAAATCTTTAATATCTAAAAGGCAAAATTATTAAACTAGGTCGCTAACTATCCTTTCGTGTTTTTTAGGTCACTAAGTTTCGTAATTGCAAAGGTAAACAGAAAGTAAGATATTACTTTAGAATCTGCAGGTAAATCTTCAGAAAATTCAAAAATGTCCCAAAAAAAATCGATTACGATACTTAGTGACCTAAGTTTGCAATTACGAAACTTAGTGACCTAGAGAACACGAGATGCATAGTTAGCGACCTAATTTAATAATTTGGCCTATCTAAAATTAAGGGTTGGATATATTTGGCACCACTATATCTTTTTTATTCTTTGTGAAAAGTATTTTTCAATGACAAGTTATATTATAAAGGTTATAGTTTTGTCTAGGGTTGTCAATGGGGCGGGGATTCCCCGTACCCACGGGGATCCGCCCGAATAGGACGGAGAATCCCCGCTATTCTACCCCCGCGGGCGGGGACGGGGAACATTTTTCCCCGCGGATATCCCCGCCCCGTTCCCCGCTCCGTCCCCGATATAAAAATAATATATATTATATTCAATTAATATTATAATAAAATAAACAATATTAAATTATACTTTGAAAACATTTAAATAATACAAATATGATTAAAATATAGCTTAAATTATATAAATAATACTAAAATATATTTTAAATATATAAATAATATTAAAATATAGTTTAAATAATATTAAAATAATACAAATTGAATTTTTTTCTAAAATAGTGACGAGGCGGGGAATCCCCGCGGGGACGGGGATGGGGATGATTTCGTCCCCGTTTGCCTCGCGGGGACGGGGATTGGATCCCCGCCCCGAACCCGCCCCGTTGACAACCCTAATTTTGTCACTTAAGAGTGATTGTTGCATAGAAAGAACATTGGACGCATCAAGTTAGGTAAAGATTCTGCAGAATTAGACAGCGTAATGTAATAAAGACTACGCTTTCCTCAACTAGTAAAGTTTCACAAATCACAAAGCAACCTTCGACGTATAAATTTTGTTTTTATATTTTTAAATCGAATGAAACTGATTAAAAGATAAATATTGTTCTTTATATTGTAAGATTTAACATTTTGTTTGAAGTCTTTGCTAATCAAAATCGTTTTTTAAAATACGTGTGGATATGGCTTAAACTAAGTAAGGGGTGTTACTGTTACATGTTATTTCCGAATCAGAAGTTCAGAACTATTCTAAAAATCGTGCAGTTAATTACAGGTGTTCGCGGAGCTAAGTATATCAACCACGTCATAAAAACACAGTAAATTTTACAAAATAATAGTGTTTTTATCCTAACTGTTAGGATATGCGGAAATCACCGATAATTATTTGCCCAAAAATGACGATAATAAATAAAAGAGACGAAAAATAAATTTGGACAGTGACACGAGATTTACGTGGTTCGGTCAGAATGACCTACGTCCACGGGTCGGAGGGTAGATTTTCTTTATTATGTGGAGAGATTACAAACACGTACACTGACGTGGTATAAAAGCAGCTACAATAATATTAGGAGTAGGCTATACAAGAAAATAACCAGAGGAGAAGATCTTATATGATACTGGTGGTGTCCATCTTCCTTCGCTGAATGAGCCTATTTATATGCTGAGTTTTGCTCTGATATGCCGTTTGAACACATATTTGTGAACATAGAAAAATTAAAGCATCAAATGTCTTGGCGGCTTACGTGTTCCTTTATTCAGCCAACCATAGACCTTTCAAAAGCCACATGCTCTTTTGACCAAAAAACAATTCGGCGCCCATCTATCAAGGTCATCACATCAACACTAACCCATAAACTTTCTACACAAATTTTTTCTACAACCCAATAACTCTATTGTTTTAGACTAAATATCAAATTCCTATTTATTAATATAATTAACTTATTACACTTTATATTACAATGAAAAAAAAGTCAATATATTATAATCATTAATATTTCCATTGTTTAAACGTTAGGAAAACATCACTATTCTGTTTAAGAAAATAGACCCACACTTTCCTCGAAAAATCATCGATGAAAGTCAACATATATCTTGCACCACCTTTGGACGGAACACGAGAAGGACCTCATACATCAGAATGAATATAGTCCAAAGTATCTTTCGTCCTGTGGACTGCTGGCGAATTGAAGCTGACTCGTTTCTGCTTCCCAAAAATACAATGTTCGCAAAAGTCCATCTTACCAGTACTTTGACCGCAAAGTAGGCCCCGCTTGCTTAAAATCGTCAAGCCTTTTTCTCCCATGTGTCCAAGTCGCATATGCCATAATCTCGTGGTATCCACCTCCGGGGATGTCGAAACTGCAGCGGAACCTGTAACTGTTGTTCCCTGCAAAACATATAAATTTCTAGACCTGCAAGCTTTCATCACGACAAGAGCACCTCTGGCAATTTTCAAAACACCACCTTCACCTGAGAACCTGCACCCTTGAGATTCAAGTGTGCCTAAAGAGATAAGATTTCTCTTCATATCTGGAACATGTCTGACTTCTGTGAGCGTTCGGATGATTCCGTCGAACATCTTGATCCCAACTGTGCCTTTACCAACAACTTTACACGGAGCATCATTTTCCATTAAGACATATCCACCATCGTAATTTTCGCATGTGGAAAAACAATCACGACTCCGACTTATGTGGTAAGAACAACCCGAATCTAAGATCCACTCATTATCAGACCTAATAATATTTGCAGTTGCTACAAAAATAGTTCCATCGCTCTCATCTGCAGCTACACTAGCTTCAGCGGGTTTATTATTTTGCTGATTATTTTTCTCCTTATTTTTTAATTTAAAACAATCAGCTTTGATGTGACCCTTTTTCTTGCAAAAATTACAGACTTTATTTCTGTACCTGGATTTTGACCTTTCTTTATATCTGCTACTTTCAGCGTCTCTACGTTCTGGTCTTCCCCGTGCAAACAGGCCTTTTGCCTGGCTACCACTTGTTTCTCCCGTAATATCCCTGTCTATCTGTTCTTTCGATTGTAACGCGGATTTGACACTAGAATATGATATTGTGTCTTTTCCGTATATAATCGTGTCACGAAAATGTTTTAAAGATGAGGGAAGGGAACACAACAATATTATGGCCTGATCTTCGTCCGTCACTTTGACTTCTACGTTCGCCAAATCAATAATGATAAGATCGAATTTATCGAGATGCGAGAGAATAGAAGTACCTTCCGTCATTTTCATACTGTATAGCTTCTGCTTTAAATAAAGTCGATTCTCCTTAGTCTTCTTCATGTAGATAGCTTTTAGCGCATCCCACATACCCATGGCCGTCGTCTCCGTGGCAACTTCTTGTAAAACCTCGTAAGAGAGATTTAATATAATAGCCGATCTGGCTTTCTTGTCCAATTCATTAAATTGATCGTCCTTCATTTCGGTTGGTTCCTTCTTTGCGCCTTCAAGCGCCATCTCGCAACCGTCTTGAATGAGTATGACCTCCATCTTGAGACTCCACATTGCAAAGTTGACATTTCTGTCGAACTTTTCAATTGACATTTTTGTTATCGTCATGGTGGCTAAAAAATAAATCGGGTTGACTCTGATACCAATTTGTTAGGATATGTGGAAATCCCCGATAATTATTTGCCCGAAAAATGACGATAATAAATAAAAGAGACGAAAAATAAATTTGGACAGTGACACGAGATTTATGTGGTTCGGTCAGAATGACCTACGTCCACGTGCCGGAGGGTAGAACTTCTTTATTATGTGGAGAGATTACAAACACGTACACTGACGTGGTATAAAAGCAGATACAACAATATTAGGAGTAGGCTATACAAGAAAATAACCAGAGGAGAAGATCTTATATGATACTGGTGGTGTCCATCTTCCTTCGCTGAATGAGCCTATTTATAGGCTGAGTTTTGCTCCGATCTGCCGTTTGAACACATTTGTGAACATAGAAAAATTAAAGCATCAAATGTCCTCATTTGGCAGCTTACGTGTTCCTTTATTCAGCCAACCATAGACCTTTCAAAAGCCACATGCTCTTTTGACCAAAAAAACAATTCGGCGCCCATCTATCAAGGTCATCACATCAACACTAACCCATAAACTTTCTACACAAATTTTTTCTACAACCCAATAACTCTATTGTTTTAGACTAAATATCAAATTCCTATTTACTAATATAATTAACTTATTACACTTTATATCACAATGAAAAAAAAGTCAATATATTATAATCATTAATATTTCAAAATTAAATAAATTATAAAATTAGCAATGTTATGAAATTAAAGGAAAATATCAATAAATGAAAGAAAAATAATATTAATTTACTGTTTTATTAAATAAAATATAAATAAATAGAAAGTTCGAACGCTATTTTGTGTTGAAAATTGTGCGTACTCTACGACTAGAGTTTCTCTGCTTGTACAATATTAGTGTTAAATATAGAATCTTATTGGAGTAAAAACATACTAAATTTTTGTGTTTTACACAGAAATAAAGTACCTATTGAAGATGTTGTCACAAAGTCAATCCGGAAATAAAAACCAAAAGGGAATCACTATTCACCGCCCCCATTTTACTTGTTACCGCCCGTAAAGGGCTGGAAAAAGACGATTTTGCCCTTATGATTTTTAAATTAATTTAAAAAGAGAAAAATTATAATAAACAATAAAAATATCTATTTAAAGCTCTGTCCAGACAACACTTTTCAAATCACATATTGAAAATCAGACAAAAACAAAAAAAATACTGAAATCGCAATGGATCGCCGACAGGGACAAGGAAAGGGAAAGGGCCTATTTTCACGACTGGTAAGCCAAATTAACGTAAAACATTGTTCGAATTTCAACTCGACCGAAAGAAACTAATAAAAAAAAAATTCGACCGAAATCAATTTTCGGTCATTGCAGTACTGACCGAAATTAACGACCGAAAATTGATTTCGGTCAGTACAGTATCGACCGAAATCATGTTTCGGTCGGTACAGTACGGACCGAAATCATGTTTCGGTCGGTACTGTACAGACCGAAATCAATTTTCGGTCGATTTTTTTTTTTTAAAAAAAATCTTTTAATTACAGACCAAGGGTGGAAAGACCCTACCCGGAGGAAGCAGTAGACCCCCTCCATCTGTGCCGGATGATGGAGCATCGTTTGAGTCATCCGGCGACGATCTGCCACCGGCCTCCTCAGGTAATTCCATTCTCCTCTATAAACTGACATGCGATGTCGTGTCTTAAAATACGTAAAAGAAATTAAATTTATTTTTGCGTTATTCGTGAAAAATGAAATAGGGAGCAAGCGCTCCAGGGTCACAGATGACGATTCGTGGAGGGTGCAGGGGCCACAGCCCGGTGGTCCATATGATGACGAGGTGATCCGTAGTTATCTGGGGCACATCGCGCCCCGCATCTGGACGGGTGAGGAGGAGAGACCCCTGCTGAAGTGCGAGCAGCGGCCGTTAGTGCTTGGGAAGCTGAAGAATTGGTACTCCAAGTTCCCGCCGGAGACGCAGAGCCAGATCGATGGCACGGGGCTTGCGCACCTCACGGATGCTATGATGGGTCAGTTGGACCAGCCTCTACTCAGCGCTTTTGTGGAGCGCTGGCATCCAGACACGAACACCTTCCACATGCCGTGGGGGGAGATGACGATCATGCTCCACGACGTCGAGCAGATCCTGCGTATCCCGATCGACGGGACGACGGTATCGGGGACACCAGACGCCGGCGACCAGAAGATGGCGGCGAGGGAGATTATGGGCATCTCCGCGGACGCACTCAGGGAGGGTTGGAGAGGCGGTGGGCTTCTGATTAACGACGTGATGCAGCAGATGTTGGAGAGGCGGTCGGCGAGGTTGCAGGCCATCGCTTGGTTGTGGATTCTGCTGGGGTCGACGCTGTTCGTCGACGGTAGCGGGAGCCGGGTGAAGCCGGACATCATGCACGAGTTCTACCGGTCGTTGCCCTCTGCCAGTGGTTACTCGTGGGGTTCGGCCGTTCTCGCTTACCTTTATCGCCGGCTTGGCATGGCAAGCAGGGCGGATGCGAGGGGATTAGCTGGGTGCCTCTCGTTACTGCAGGCGTGGATCTACGAGTACTTCCCATGCTTCCGCCCACACCGTCTCCCCCATCATGTGGAGCCTGGCGAGGCACGATCACGCATGTGGTCTGTATGTCAGCCAGAGCGGACGGTCCACCGCTTGATTGCTATCCGCCGTCAGATGGATGTCATGTCTGCAAGCGAGGTACCTTAACAATTTAAGTCTATATTTTCGTGGGATGATATACAATTTTTTAAATGTTTTCAGGTTGCTTGGCTGCCGTACGGTCCCGATCCAATGTCGCAGCAGCTGAGGACGATTTTTATGGGATGGGTTATATATCGCGACATCGTTGAGCCCTACTCGCCCTCGAGAGTGTTGCGCCAGTTGGGGTACGTGCAGGTCATCCCGCCGCCGATGAATCCGCCACGGAAGGCGGTCATGCCAGCAGACCCGACGAGGTATAAGGTGCATCATTCTGTCGATGCAGCAGAACATGCTTGGCGTCAGTTCCCGTACGCCTCCATCATCAACCTCTCGTACCTCAATCGTGCCACCGCGGAGTACCTTGGTGAAACCGTTGGAGGGTACATGGACTGGTATAAGATGCATTCTCATCCTCGCCTGCTTTCGACGGAGCAGGGATCCTCATCGGCATGCATACCCCCGCGCAGCCACGCCGACTACGTACGTAATTAAATCTTATGTCGATTTTTTTATATTTATATGTGTAATCGTACGTATTATTGCTATGTGCAGTGGTACAGCACGATGTACAGCTTGAGTTCGGACATGCTAGCCAGTCTGCATCGTGGTGAAACGACGCGTACGGACGAGTTCCGAGACAGGCTGAATGACATCAACGACCGGTGGCGCCAGTCCCCTTGACGTTGTTGCTATTGTTTTTTTTATCTTTTATTGTATCGGACGTATTTTATATATGTTTTCAATATTTGTTTGCATATTTATTCCGTTTCGAAATAATTCAAATAAATAATAAAAATAAATTATCCAAATAAATAATACAAATAAAATATACAAATAAATAATCCAAATAAATAATCCAAATAAATAATCCAAATAAATAATATAAATAAATAATCCAAATAAATAATACAAATAAATAATCCAAATAAATAATAAAAATAAATAATAAAAATAAATAATACAAATAAATAATCCAAATAAATAATAAAAATAAATAATCCAAATAAAATATACAAATAGATAATCCAAATAAATAATACAAATAAATAATCCAAATAAAATATACAAATAAATAATCCAAATAAATAATCCAAATAAATAATATAAATAAATAATCAAAATAAATAATATAAATAAATAATAAAAAAAATTCGACCGAAATCAATTTTCGGTCGTTACAGTACTGACCGAAAATTGATTTCGGTCTGTACAGTACCGACCGAAACATGATTTCGGTCACTACTGTACCGACCGAAACATGATTTCGGTCGATACTGTACTAACCGAAATCAATTTTCGGTCGTGGTCAGTACTGCAATGACCGAAAAT
The DNA here is from genome assembly GCA_027422505.1 of Craterostigma plantagineum. Classification (NCBI taxonomy): domain Eukaryota; kingdom Viridiplantae; phylum Streptophyta; class Magnoliopsida; order Lamiales; family Linderniaceae; genus Craterostigma; species Craterostigma plantagineum. The sequence continues at coordinate 22,364,695 of JAPQWV010000003.1, read as the reverse complement.
TGATTTCGGTCGAATTTTTTTTTTTATTTTTTTTCGGTCGAGTTGAAATTCGAACAATGTTTTACGTTAATTTGGCTTACCAGTCGTGAAAATAGGCCCTTTCCCTTTCCTTGTCCCTGTCGGCGATCCATTGCGATTTCAGTATTTTTTTTGTTTTTGTCTGATTTTCGATATGTGATTTGAAAAGTGTTGTCTGGACAGAGCTTTAAATAGATATTTTTATTATTTATTATAATTTTCTCTTTTTAAATTAATTTAAATATCATAAGGGCAAAATCGTCTTTTTCCAGCCTTTAGGGGCGGTGAATAGCAATCGAGAAACTAAAAAGGCCCTTTATTATTCATATACGGAGATTACATTCAGTCCAAACTCAAAACCAAATGAGTGTGAATGAAACAACACATACAACATATAGCAATAGAACCACACCCTTCAACAGTACATAGGTCCATTCCTCGACACTCAAACCCTCGGCAATGTGTAGGCTGCAATTTATCCAAAAAAAAAAACATATCAAAATAATCTTCAAATTACGGGCACTACATATATACATATTTATTCAAATTAATTGAGACAAACCATATATCTATATATTTATATATACTTACGCCCACACTTATAACCAACGGGCCTGTTGACCAAATTGCACCTCTTGGGAATAGTCAACGCAATCTCGGGCTTGACGCCCGACATCTTGGCCGTGTTAGAAAGCATAATGGCGCATAGGCACTTGGGGTTTTGACCAATCGCCTTCACGCGCGCGCAGCAGTTCGCCGACACGGCGGCGCCGGCGTCACTCGCCGCCGAGGCGCAGGGAAGGAGCTTGAACGCCTCTCTGTCCGGCGTGGAGTTTGGGCACTCGCCGGCGCCGTAGGCGGCGGTGGAGGCGAGGGAGAAGAGGACACAAAGTCCGAGGATGTAATAAAGCGAGTGGTTCTTGACATTAGCTGCCATTTTTATTTTTTCTTTCTTCTTTTGTTCGTGGGATTTAGTGAAATGCTATGGGGTGTCTTTATAGTGGTGGAAAAGTGTGTAGTTTTGGGACAATTGGGGTGACACGTAAGCTCTTCCATTTTTAATGGCGCATTAAGGTGGTAAGTGGTGTGGAAGAGCTTAGCTTATATGGTGAAAGGAGATTATTATAGAAAGCACTAAGTATTGGGTGCTCTTTTTACGTGGCTAATTCATGCATTTTTCTTATTGATTTGTGATGATGAATAATGAGATAGATGGTGTGTACTTCTTAGTGGGGAGGGATTGCCAATTTTGTCAAGAAAATGGACTTAAAGATAAAGTTTGGTTTTTTTGTTTTTATTTTAATAGAGGGATAAAGGGTATTTTTCATTTGCGATATCTTTCTTAATGTCATAAATATATGTATATATATATATATATCTGTATATGAGTAATGTTATGGTGCTCACCTTGCGTGAGCACCAACCACATCAACGCGCCAAATCAGCTTACAATGGGATTTTTTATTGATCTATAACGTATAACATGGGATTAGTGAACCCGTCGGGGGTTAATTTGGCATGTTGACGTGGCACAAAAAATTACCACAACAGGTGCCCACGGATGGTGCTCATGCAAGGTGTTGATGGCGTTGGGAATCGAATGAACGCAAAAAGAATGAGAGATTTGCTTATGATGCTCACGGTAGAATGAGATTTTTTATAGTGTCCACCTACCGTGAGCACCTTCAGCATTTCTGATGCCGTTATCATCTCCGTCGGCCCTCTCAAATCATTTGCCACCTAAATCGCCCTCTCTAATATGTTGACTTTTAAGAAAAATCATCGTTATGGTAAATCGTCCATACGTGAATAATAAACGATGATTATTTTTAAAAGTCAACATATCAAAGAGGACAATTTAGGTGGCAAATGATCTGAGAGGGTCGACGGATATGATAACGGCATCAGAAATTGAAAACATGTAAAAAAAACGAAAGATTTCTGAAGGTGTCAACCTTAGCAAATCTCATTTATATATATATATATATATATATATATATATGTATGTGTGAATTGTGTTCTATACTTTTTTAATAATAAAAACACTTTGCCATGTCTCTATCTAAATATTTCGTCGGAAATATTTATTACAGAGGTATAAGATTACAAGTCATATATTTGTCCGCAGAATTACAAGTCTATGGCTGCTGGACTTTGACATAACTTGCGGGCAATTAAAGTCTTCTATTGCATTGCAAATTGGCGTAGTTGAGCGAGCTTTTTTCTGTAATTAGAATTTAGAGGATCTATCCTATGGGCATTATTCATTTTTTTTTCTTTTTTTTTTCCTTCGAAGGGATCAACTTTGAGGTTATGAAAATTTTCTGTTTTTCAAGGTCTTCGGCCAGTAAAAATACACGAAGACATTCACTTATATTATTTATATCTCGTAAACTCAAAGGCGGGGAAATATGTTAAGTTTAATGATTCGCATTTGTAAGACTTTCACGCCAAAATAATGCATTAAATCTGGTAAAGACATCCTTGTCCTTATTTTATGGTAACATGTCAAAATCATACATTAAGTGGAGCCAAACATTATTCCTCTACATATATTTAGGAGTGGGCATTCGAATTCGGGTTTCGAGTATCCGACCCGACCCGATCGGGTTTTTACCCGATCGGAAGAAAAATCGGGTTGAATGTCAGGTATCGGGTTTCAACCCGATACCCGACCCACCATGTATGTCGGGTCGGGTATCGAGTAGCAATATGCTACCCAATTTACCCGATCGGGTACCCGACATATTAAAAAAAAAATAATTCGCCTAATTGGCCATCTAATAAAATTAACTAAACAATTAGTAAAAATATTTATTTATTTACAAAAAACTTGAACTGAAAAGAATCAGGTGCCACTGAAATTAAGTGGCTACTTAGCTAATTCAATAAAAATATGTATGTAGTATGCGTTTATATAGAAGTATTTTCACCCATAATTTGGTGAACAACCGATGTGGGACGATGGAGTTTTCCAAATAAACTGACCCATGTAAGTACTAATAAAGTTTATGTAAAAATTTTACACAGAAATTCGATTGGCTTAGTGGTCGAAGGAACACTGATAAGGTGCTTGGCCTTCCTTACGTGGGTTCGATTCCCAGTTCCCACATTGTGTTCATTTTCAACTAATTTAAAATAAAAACCCGAACCCGACCCGCGGGTATCCGACGGGTTTCGGAATTTTTTGGGTACCCGCATTTGAGCGGGTCAGGATCGAGTATTAAATTCACTACCCGATATTATCGGGTACCCGACCCGAAAAACCCGCCCCGATCCCACCCCTACATATATTCGTGGAGTGGGCCAAATCATTTTATTTTATGCGTTACATAGGAACGTTAAAGAGATATATGATGATTTACTTGAGCTTTACTAAAGAGAAAAAACTTAGTATCAACGCTAGCATGCAATTACTCAATCATTTGGACCTCGCAGTTTTTCTTGCAACCTTTTTTGCATGTTTGTAACTTATGAGATTAGAATTCTCTTTAGAATAATCAAGAAATTTTAGTATGACTCGGCTTTTAAAACTTCGTTGTGAATTGTGATTATTAAAAATATCATACTCCCTCTGTCCCAAAATGTTTTTGGACATTTGTGAGTTGTCACGGGAATTAAAAAACTCAATATTTTAATAATATAGTACAAATAAAAGGTAAAAAAATGTATATTTTGACACGTCTTTTAAAAAATATTTAATTATTATATTGATTGTTTGTGATAGTTTTTTTGCTAAATAAGGAAATGTACAAAAAATGTGGGACGCCCAATTTAGTAAAATGTATAAAATGGTTTGGGAACGAGGGAGTAATATGTTTTCGTGGGCATCCTATTAATTTTTTTTATCTATGTTTAAACTTCAACTTTACTAACTCGATTGGTCGAGTCAATGCATGGACATAAAGATTTATTTGTTTTATGATAAAGTGAGAATATTAGGTAGAAAAAAACCTTGTGTATATATCGTACCCCAGAAATCAGTGGTGTTCAACTGATTTAGTTATTTTTTTTTTTATATGAAGAACATAATCAAAATAATATTCAATAGATTTGTACTGCGAATTTTGGTAAGGGCCACTCGTTTTTAGTTAGAGTTGTGTGTGGCGGACAGCTTATTAAATAGATGCGTTATAGCAAATTTTCAGTTTCCAAGTAAAATAAAATAAAATGAAAGTAAAGTCTCAGTTTTAACTATTACTCCCTCATTCCGAGCAATTTTTAAGTTGTTGGACACGCAAATTAAGGTGACATTATTATAATAATATAATACAACGAAAAGGTAAAAAAGTATATATTTTGACACGTCTTTTAAGAATATTTAATATTATTATATTGATTATTTGTGATAGTTTTTTGCTAAATAAGGAGAGATGATAAAATTATTGAGATGCTCGAAATGGAAAAGTGTGATAAAATTAGCTGGACTGAGGGAGTATTTAATTATCATGCATATATGATGATATGTCTATGTCTAGGCTATGGATATAGGTCACGAACGGGGCGAAGCAAAGGCAATATAAAATAGTACAAAATTAAAATTGATACTATAAATATAATTTTATCTCGAATGCCATATATATTTTATTTAGACAGCATAAAATCAAAATCCAAGTGTGAATAGGAATCTCCAGCCGTTTCATTTATAATTATAAATAAGTATTACAAATAAGTTACCATTGGCACGTTTGGTTATAAACGTGAGAAAAAGGCCCATGAAAGGCCCATCATTATTAATCTGACATATTCTTCCTGCTTTATTTATATCGGTCTATGTGATATAATACTGGGCTTTTTATAATAGCGGGCTGCAACAAAGCAAACCAAACACTATAATGGATACTATTATTAATATTATCTGACCTAATATGTTAAAGCAAACGGACCACATATATATTGATTTATTCAAGAATTTGGAATATAAAAAGGTACCAGCTTTTATTAAACAGTTACATTCCGTGTATCGCTGCACCCAAAACAATAATTGCGATACTATACCACAATTAATGGCCATCATGCATATGATTGTTAATTCAATTATTGCAGATCAATAATACCCATCATAAATGACAATAATAAAGCAACTATTTATTTTTTCACCAGGCGTCCGTAATCAAAGGATGGGAATATTAATTAGGGGCAACCTCAATTAAATTTCCATTTCCAAACTTTTTATCAACTAACTCCCCTTTTCAATTTACTTATTATCAAACTCCTAAATCAAAACATTCTTACACATCACGACCTATTTACCCGAAATGACGATTTTAGCCCTCAGTTATTATTTATTAAATCATTTCTTCTCCAAATCAACACCCACGTAGCTTTTAATTTCAGGCCCCATCTTCCAACTAGAAAAGCTCCTGTCGGCGACGGAAAAGCCTCTGCCCGCACCGGAAGCTCCGAGCTTCCTAATTCATCGAGGGTTTATCGGTCCAGGTAAGTTGAGGTAGGTTTTTGTTGTTTTTTTTCACTGTGGGTTATCCTTTGAGCTTCTTGACCTCGAGCGAACGAAATTGAGTTAGAGAACACTCTGATGAGGTGTACAATGAATGTTTGTGGCAGTAGCACAGACATAAATTGGGTATCGGGTTGTGGGTGTCGCGATTTGGGTGTCGAGCCGTGGGTGTTGCGATTTGGGCGGCGAGGTGTAAAAAGCTGAGTTCTTCTCCTGTTTTCTACTGTTAGCATACTGTGGGTGTCAAGAGAGGTTAGTATTTGCTTAAGATTTGGCTAATGTATCTGTTAAAGCATTTATTATATGCAGTACCAAAGTATATTGAATTACAGTACCCACATTTCTTTTATGAAGTACCTTTGAAGGTTTCTAGGAGTATCATATGGTAATCGTTTGTTATTGTACTTTTAACAGGTAACTTAATACGAAGATATATTGTCTAGAAATGTCTTTGGTGGGGTCACGTTGTTTGCATGTGTGGAATATAAGAAGATCACATATTTATTGTTTGACCAATGAAACGAGGTTATGGAGCATTCTTTTTATTGGTATGTTGCCGGTATGTTATCACACATTCTTACGACGATATGTTTTTGATATGATGTTGGTGGATAAATGATATTAATATTGTCGATATGTTCGATATTAATATTGTTGGTGGATGAATCATATTAAAATTGTGAATATATTGATATCAATACTATTGTTGGATGAATAATATTAATAATGATGTCGTATTATTGATGGTGTTCCAATAAAATTGTTTGCTGGAAGTTCTAATGCCTTATATGCACAATAATATACGTGTTTTCGATAATTAAAAACGTGGTACGCAAAATATACTACAAGTAACCTACTCACTGTACTACATTATCATAAACTATGGTACTATACATATCTATATTTGGTACTACAAACATCTGTATATTGATACTACAAATTGGGGCAGGAATTCCGATTGTTAGAAACGTGGTACGAAAAAAGATACTACAAGTAACATACATATGGTACTACACTATCGTAGGGTATGGTACTATTGACATCTATATATTGGAACTACAAACATATGTACAATGGTACTACAAATTTGGGCAGGGATTTTTTGATTGCTAGAAACGTGGTACGAAAAAGATACTACAAGTAAAATATGTATGGTACTACACTATGATAGGCTGTGGTACTACGAACATCTATATATTAGAACTACAAACATATGTATATTGGTACTACAAATTTGGATAGGAATTTCGATTGCTGGAAACGTGGTACGAAAAATATACCACAAGTAACATACGTATGGTACTACACTATGGTAGGTTATGATACTACGGACATCTATATATTGAAACTACAAACATATTTATATTGGTACTACAAATTTGGGTAGGAATTTCGATTGCTAGAAACGTGGTACGAAAAAAGATACTACAAGAAACATACATATGGTACTACACTATGGTAGGGTACGGTACCATGAACATCTATATATTGGAACGACAAACATATGTATATTGGTACTACAATGTTGGGTAGGAATTTTGATTGCTAGAAACGTGGTATGACAAAGATACTACAAGTAACATACGTGTGGTACTACACTATAGTAAGGTATGGTACTTCGAACATTTATATATTGGAACTACAAACTTATGTATATTGGTCCTACAAATTTGGCTAGGAATTTCGATTGCTAGAAACGTGGTACGAAAAAGATACTACAAGAAACATACATATGGTACTAGACTATGGTAGGGTATGGTACTACGAACATCTATATATTGGAACTACAAACATATATATATTGGTACTACAAATTTGGGTAGGAATTTTATTCGACGCCGTCCGAGTTATTTTTTGTCCTTGATTATGTTACCATAGTTATAAATACTTTCTTGATGATCTAGTATCAATATTGGTGGTTAATACTTAGAATTATGTATTATTACGTTGAAACCCCAACTTTCGTTCTACTTATTATGATACTAGTAAGAACATCTTACTGCATAGTCATGATTTTTCATTGATTGAAAGTTAGTCTATATTTCGTGTTACCGTGTGTTTAATTTTATTATGTACCGTAATTTGGAAGTTCACATGCCTTATTTGCACAATAATCTACGCGTTTTCGATAATTAAAAATGTGGTACGGAAAAGATACTACAAGTAACTTACTCGTGGTACTACACTAGCTTATGTTATGGTACCGCAAACATCTATATATTGGAACTACAAATATATGTATATTGGACTACAAATTTGGGGTAGGAATTTCGATTGTTAGCAACGTGGTACGAAAAAAATACTACAAGTAACATACGTATGGTACTATGCTATGGTGGGGTATGGTACTACGAACATCTATATATTGGAACTACAAACATATGTATATTGGTACTACAAATTTGGGTAGGAATTTTTTCGACGCCGTCCGAGTTATTTTTGGTCCTTGATTATGTTACCATAGTTATAAATACTTTACTGATGATCTTGTATCAATATTGGTAGTTAATATTTAGAATTAGGTATTATTACGTTGAAACCCCAACTTTCGTTCTACTTATTATGATACTAGTAAGAACATCTTACTGCATAGTCATGATTTTTTCATGGATTGAAAGTTAGTGTCTATATTTCGTGTTACCGAGTGTTTAATTTTATTATGTACCGTAATTTGGAAGTTCACATGCCTTATTTGCACAATAATCTACGCGTTTTCGATAATTAAAAACGTGGTAAGGAAAATATACTACAAGTAACTTACTCGTGGTACTACACTAGCTTATGTTATGGTACCGCAAATATCTATATATTGGAACTACAAATATATGTACTACAAATTTGGGGTAGGAATTTCGATTGTTAGAGACGTGGTACGAAAAAGATACTACAAGTAACATACGTATGGTACTACGCTATGGTGGGGTATGGTACTACGAACATCTATTTATTGTAACTACAAACATATGTATATTGGTACTACAAATTTGGCTAGGAGTTTCGATTGCTAGAAACGTGGTACGGAAAAGATACTACAAGAAACATACATATGGTACTACACTATGGTAGGGCATGGTACTACGAACATCTAGATGTTGGAACTACAATATATGTATATTAGTACTACAAATTTGGGTAGTAAGTTTTTCCACGCCGTCCGAGTTATTTTTTGTCCTTGACTATGTTACCATAGTTTGGTACTGCAACTATCCACATATAGGTACTACAAACGTCTTTATATCGGTACCACAAATTAGAGTGCGTTTTTCGAAGCCGCTAGCACGACACGTAAAAGATACTACAAACAACTCAATTTTGGTACTACAAAAGCATATACTATGGTACTGCACATGTCCACATGTAGGTACTACAAACGTCTTTTGGTACCACATATTAGAGTCGGCGTATTTCCAGGACACTCTCACGGTACGTAAAAGGTACTACAAACAACCTAATTATGGTACTACATAAACATGTAACATGGTACAGCAACTGTCCACATGTAAGTACTTCAAATATCTTTATATTGGTACCACAAATTAGAATCGGCGTATTTCGACTCCATGCACACAGTACGTAAAAGATACTACAAATAACCTTATTATGGTACTACAAAGCATATAATATGATACCGCAACTGTCCACATATAGGTTCTACAAAAGTCTTTAGATTGGTACCACAAATTAGAGTCGGCGTATTTCGAAACCGCTCGCATGGTACGTAAAGATACTACAAATGACCTACGTATGATACTACAGTAAAGAAACCGTTGGTACTGCAAGCTAGCAATAATTGGTACTACATATCTGTTTGTTCAGGTACTACAAAAATACCTGGAACAGAAACATAAACAAGTCACAAAACTATGACGATCAACAGCATATCAGTCTCCAAACACAGATAAATTTCACTCAAACAAGTGGAGCATGCAACTAAGATCGTCCGTAAGTATCGTGGCAGCCATGAACCCACGATACAATTCGACGTCAACTTCGTTAAGATACCTCCCCGAGCCACTGGTCCGTCGATGTATCGATCCATGGACATTGCAGAATGTACGCCGCAATCCACGCCATCTGGACTCTGCTCCCTCGTGGACTCAGACTCTGACATGATTGACTTGGGCTTATAGTCCCACCTCCAAGTCTAATAGGTCGACAGAAAATGAGCCTGTAACAATATAACAAGTTAAGTACACGATAAAGCGTTTAATTTAATAAAATTCAAACTTACAAATGATCTTGTCGCCCAATCATGTGATTGTGCTTCAACGAATCTCGTATGTAAAATCGTCTTTACGGTACCAATTAACTATGTAATACGGTACCAAAAAAACATATACAAGCACCAATTCAATTATCGTCCCAAAAAACAACCAAGATTCGTACCAAGATAGTAAACAATGCAGTACCTTTATATCGAGTAGGGAATTTAGAAGCTAACAAACCCTAATTTGAATGATACCAAGTTCCCAATTCGAAAAATGAAATAATTAAACCCTAATTTTGCCATAAACCCCAAATTCGAGCCGTAATCAGAAAATTAAACATAGCCCGACATGAAATCTTTCAAGAAATGCAACTATGAAAGCCCTAATCTCTACATTAACCCAATATGCCACAAAAAACGAAAAATTAAAGTCGAAAAATGAAGGTGTCAAGTGGCTAGTATACCGTTGAGATGATGCCAAGTCGAATAAAGGTGTGAAGTCCTAATCTCTCGTTCGCTGCTCGTTGTGGAGGTGAAGCTGAGAATCGGCCGACTTCTCTGTACTCGTTTTCGTTCTTCTGCTTTTCATTGTCTGCATTTTGTTCATCGTCGTTCTCTCTGTAATGAAATCACTAGGTTATTTTGGAATATTTATGTTTTACAGGGGTATATTTGTCCATTAGGTAGCTATGATATAAAAGTTTGAAAGGGGGAATTTGGTGATAATTGAATTGGAAGGGGGAGTAAGTTGATGTATAGTTTGGGGTAGGGGATTTATGTGTAGATTGCTTTATTAAATACTACCTCAGTCCCAAATGTTTTTGGACATTTGGGAGTTAGCACGTAAGAAATTGAAATATAGTACAATTAAAAGGTAAAAAAGTGTATATTTTGATACGTCTTTTAAGAATATTTAATATTATTATATTGATTGTTTGTGATAGTTTTTTTTGCTAAATAAGAAAATGTATAAAAGATGTGGACGCCTGATTTAATAAAATGTATAAAATGGTTTGAGACGAAAGGGAGTACTAATTATTACAAGTCATATACCAATAGTGCTATCGGTCTCTCCAAACAAATCATTTTAAGATTAGAAGATACGATATCATCAAACATCATTACCATAGCTTAATCAATTATTATATTTTCCGGTTATTAGGCTTTTATGATTCCTATTAAACCTATTCCGTAAATTAAAATAATAAATTAAGTTTTCAAAGGTATATCTACACTTAAATATTCAAATATAAAAAATTATCAATTCAGTACCGTGTCGAAGTAAGTACGTATTAGAATCAAGTTTTTACACATAGCTAGTTGTGTGTACATACCATTTTATCATCATTTACGTTTTTTATATGTGTATTACGTATCATATCATTGTTTCTTTATATGTATATTACGTATCATATCACATTTATTGTAGTATCTAATACTAAATATGTTGTGTGATATCCATCTAAGTATAAAGTACATTTTTTTTCAATGTATTATGTACCACAATATATTTCTATAGGGTACGTAAATTTCTTTATGATATACATCCAGTCAATCGGTTACGTATGTGTAGAAAATTTTATTCCGTAAGGTACATAAAACAATTGATTATTAATGTGTCAAAAATTTATTCGGCAAGGTAACTAAGTATAAGAAAATTACATGGGACTAATATGATATTTTTATACTTTCGGGTATCGTTTAAATGATTTCTCTCTCGGCATTCTCTTAAGTTTACGTGGGTCCCACCCATCACTTCACCCCACGAAAGTCACTCCTTTTGCACGACACTCATTAATATATCTTCGTTCTCCAAGCAATCCTTCGTCACTTGACATAACTCTCTCTCTCTCTCATAAGCCCTAGCAAAAAAAAAATGGCGGACGGCGTGGAAGAGTTGGGATTTTGGCTGCCGACTGAGTTTTTGGATGAGCTATGCACCGACGAGCCGGCGGTTGGAAAAACCCGTAACGAGGCTTTCTTCGGCTCTGCGTTTTGCTTTTCCAAGGATTTCTCCTACGATGCTAGCAACGGCGGCGAGGTACGGCGGAGGACCGGCGGTCTTTACCTTTCCTGGACTTATTTTTTTATGTTTTCATTTTTTTTTGCGTTTACCTTGACACAGAAGGGTTGGGTGGCAACGCCGACTTCGCCGCAGTCGACGCTTTCTCGTCTGAGTAGCTTCTCCCGCCGTGGATCGACTAACGGAAGTCCTAACGGCGTGACCTCACCTCCTACGACTCCGTTATCTCTCGCCGTCGAGGACCTCATCCACCGTGCTGTTGGTCAAGTTGAGATGCTCAAACTCACCGGCGGCGTAGCGCCGCCGGGAAACCTTCATCAGGTGAGAGAAAAATCGAAAAACTAAAGTAAATTGCTATACTCTGTTTCAGCGTATCGTTTTCGTATTTCTCATATGATATTTTCTTTCGCAAGTACAGAGGCAGAGGATTAGTGGTACGTGGTACGGTCATCAGCACCAACAAGCGCCGGCGAGCGGAAAAGTGTCCGGCAACGCCACATGGGCTGACCCGACCCGTATGGCCCGTCCTGGTCTACCCGGCCCGGGTAACAACGGAGTTGTGAAGCGTGCTTGCGCTGGAACAGGGGTGTTCTTGCCTCGAAGATACGATAATGACGAAAAAATCTGTAACAGCAACGTTGGTAGCTACGCCGCCTATCCTCGAAAGAAAACAGGTACATACAATCTTCGATTCCCATTTTTTATTCCTCATTTATTCATTTCTTTCCCCATCTATTGCTTTTGGGCGGGGATAGGGTTGGTTTCTACATCGTGGGCAAGTAGAAATGGCAGTTAAAGCGAAATCCTTCTTTCCATGAGCAATGTCTGTTTGCATGTGACGTGGGGTCGACTCGAGTTTGACCATTGTTTCTCTTTCTCTCTCGATTTGGGCATAAGCTCTGCTTTTTTCTACATGATTTTGTGACCAATACAGCTGTTTGTCTTCTTTCCCTTTTCTTGATTTTGCGCCAAGAATTAGGTAGTGTCTCTCTGTCCTCTCTTGCAAAAGCACGTGAGTGGGAGTACTTTTTCTTGTGCTTTTGCTTTCTAATTTTCCCAGAATTTATGCGCGTACTATGTCTGATATCTTTGCTGTTTTTGACCAATTCTCTCGACATACGCATTTATTGCACCAACCAACATCTAACTCTTCTTCTTTGCAGCTGCTATGGTCCCATCAGACCGAGCCATTCGCGTCCCACCACCGAGCAAGCTCATGGGCCAAGTCAATGGGACCCTCGACTCAAACTACGGTATCAAATCGATCCCATTGATGTATTAAAATGTCCATTCATCTTATTTCTGAAAAAAAAAATGCCATTGCTACGTTGGCAGACATGTTTATGGCTCGAAGAAGGCTTATGATGCTTTGTCTTCAACAACAGCAGCAGCTGAGAAGGAATATGATGATGGAGGTTGAAGAGAGATTAGGCGTATACCTTCCTCAAGAATGGACTTATTGATATGGGATTTTCAAGGTTATTGCATAATGCTTACAGAAGGTTAAGGTTTTGTTTTTTTTGTTCTTTTGGTCGGCTTAAGGTTAAAAACAGGCAACTTCCAAGATTTGGTGAAGGAGTTGTCTTTAGGTTTAGTAGTTAGTAGTAGCTACAATATTATATAGTACAATAAGTCATGATTTAAGTTCTTTTGTTTTGGCCTTTGGGACGGTGATTTTGAAGCTTCTGTCGTCGTCGTATAAGGTAATAGAAGAATCTTGCGTTTATTTAGTATCATAGAATGTAGAGGCAAGCAAGAAAGATGCCATATATCTCTAATTAAATAAATATGTTGGGTGGTTTTCTGGTGTGTCTTGAAGACGTTTGTCAATGTAATGTGTCATTTTTTTGATTGGCGTTCATTTAATATTTTTATTTGTCCAACTTGTCTTTTGTTTTGTGATTTTAAGCATTATTGTTGCAGGCGTGTGATAAGTTAATATTAGAAGCCGTATCTCATATTTAACATTAGTGTATAGTGCCATTTGCGCTTAGTACAATACTTTCTTTTTCTTCTTTTTGAAGTGAATTATTTCTTTATAACTTGCTTGAACAATGTTATAATTCGTGATTAAGAATAACCCAAAATTTGTGCTATTAGGAACGGTGTGAGATCATATATTCCATTTTTTGTATTCCACTCCGTATTCCAACGAACGAAAATCGTTACACCTCCCCCACAAGTGTTAAAACACACCTAAACATCATTACACCTATGAATTTCATTACAACAAGTGTTTAAATAAAAAAAACCTCATTATTACGTATTTTTTTAGTTTAATATATAATACAGATTTTTTCTACTCCATATTAGAAAAATACGTAATAATGAGGTATTTTTTTGTTTAAACACCTGTTGTAATGAAATTCACAGGTGTAATGATGTTTACGTGTGTTTTAACACTTGTCGGGGGAGGTGTAACGATTTTCGTTCGTTGGAATACGGAGCAGAATACAAAAAGTGGAATAAGTGATGTCAACCGATTATGAACCACGTTGATTCGTGATTAAGAGTAACCCCAAAATCCCACTTATTCAATTCTGATAGGTAAGTGGAATTAAAATAGTTTCAGGTCTGTTATATTTATTAAAAAAATAAAGATGCATAAATGACAAGATACATCAAAATCAAAGCAAATCAATGTAACGAACCAACTTCTCCAAATGCTCGTAAGAAGAACCACCACATTCCAAGCAAGAGATAGCCTTCACCTTCAAAGCCAAGGCCTTTTCCCTAACCTCTTGTCCAAATTCCTTATCCTCCATCGCCTTCCTAACCGTCTCCTCGACCCTTTCCCGAGCCAAACCCGTCCCGAGTCCGAGTTCGAGCCCGACCCCCCAAACGTGGCTCGCAAACCTCGCATTTACTCGCTGGTCAGTGAAGAAAGACGAGCAGATCATCGGCACGCCCTCACACGCCCCCTCGAGGGTCGAATTCCAACCCCCGTGGGTCCAGAAAACGCCCATCGAGGGGTGCGCGAGGACCTCCATCTGTGGGGCCCACCTCACTATTAGCCCTTCCGTGTCCAGACTCGTAAGGAAATCCGTGGGCAAAGGCTCGACCCATTCGTGCCCGCGGATCGACCCTGGCCTTACGACCCATAAGAAGGGGTGCCTGATGTTTGAGATGTTGAAATTGTACATTGGACTTTGTCACACGTCGAAATAAATCAAGTTCTTCGAACGCCTTAATATATAAAGAGACTATTTCCTCATATCACCAATTGATTTTAGGACGGACCCGTCGATTTCTAATATAGTACCAGAGAAATATTTTGCTCACCGTCACCCTATTAATATGTCCACGTGTTAGGTCAATCATGACACACATGAGGGGCGTATTGAGATGATAATGAGGCTTTGTCCCACATTGAATAAACCAAGCTCTTAGACGGCTTTCTCCTATAATCAATTGATTTTAGGAAGGACTTCTCTTTTGCAATATGAGATTATAAAAAAAGTGGGTTGCCTCACATTGATTAATCAATCTCTCAAAAAGTCAGTTAATATATCAACAAGCAAATCGACTCACAATACCAATTAATTTTAGGAAGGATCAATCACTTTCTAATACCTGGCGTCGGCGAGTCCTCGGGCGATTTCAAGGAACGTCTCCTCTTCCATGGCGGCGATGCTGCCGAAGCTGACGTATACGACGGATTTCGGGCTTTGGCGGTCGAGCCATGAGATCGAGGAGCGGTCTTCGGCTATAAGGCTGTTACTTGTCGAGGGGCTCAGGGAAAAATGCTTGTGGAATGGGCCGATTGGGAAGATTGGAATTTGAATGACTTGGCGGAGTTTGATTAGGGACGATTCTTCGAGCTCTTCGAAGGTGTTGAAGATTAGTCCCGAGGAGGATTTTGCTTCTCGTACCATGTTTTCGACGACTCTGTAGAGGTTTTCGGGGTGCGGGGTTTCGATGGCGGGGAGATCTTTGACTCTGAGTGGGGCGAGTTCGTTAACCGTTTCTTCCAATCTAGATTCTGCACGTGTCATAAAAAGTGTTGAACTCTTCCACTTGTGAAATTAGCGTTCTTCTTACTAAGATGATGTCAAGAAAGTCAAATTGCCAAGAAAGAAAAAATCAAATTTATTTTTAAGCATTGGAACCGAGGATATTATTGGGGTGTTTGGTATGCAGATTTAATGCGGAAAAGAAAAAGAAAATATAACGATACGCATCGAATCATTGAAAATTACGCTTAGTGTGTCCAACACATTCAGTTTTACTTTTCCATGTCGAAATCCGCGTACCAAAAGCACTATTGGTTCGATTTCATTGCATTAATGGTCCCGAATTTTGGAACGCAAATAATAGCCACAGTCGACAACCACAAGGATATAAAGCGGAAAATCATCTCTTGATCGTAAAAAAATCCACTATGAAAAATTTTTGACGAAACAATTCTTATACGATATCGCCTTCTTTCAATAGTTGTTGCTACTGCTATAATTCGACCTATATACTGTCGTGTTTATAAATTAGCAAGAAATTTTAACGTCACTCAAATAACACAACAAACCTTGAATTGGAAGGTAACCTTTCTCAAGCAGAAGAGGAAAAGCAGCAAAAGCCAAGAAAGAACAGGCGCCGCCAGTCCTCAGCACAATCCTAGGAATCTTCAAACTCCTACAAACGCCGCCGGCGAAGTGTAATATAGCATCCGCCACCACCGCGCAGTCGACGGAGGCCGCCTCATTTTCCGGCGACCCATCTCCCAAAAGTTCGACCAGAGCTTCTCTGAAGGGCTCGACGCACCCCTCATTGAGCGCAGTGAGAAGGGACATAAGGTCGCACTCTCCGCCGCCGGCGGCGGCGTCGATTCCGTCGTCGATTGGACGGAATGTGAAGTGAGGGTGGTTTTTGGGGTTGGGAGAGTTGAACTTTGCGTGGACGATTGTTATGGAAAACCCTTTGCTGTAAAGAATGTTTGCGAGCTGAAGCATAGGGTTTATGTGGCCTTGGAGAGGTAAAGGGAAGAATATCAATCGCCGGCGACTTATTCTTGCATTATCCATTGAGTAAGAATTTGAAGTGTTTTTGATGTTCTTTGTTCTTACGAGTTTAAGTTATCTCTAATGGCTTCTTCCATGTGAAGAGTTTTTGTCTGAAAGTTTTTAAGTTTCCACAACAGATAAGACGTCGAAATGCTAAATAAAGCAGCTTTGTACTGTATCACTGTTTTGGAATGTTCCAATACGTTAAGAAGTCTCGGAGCACAGTTTTCGACGTATTTTTGCATTAATTTTTATTTTTATTTTTTATTTATGCGTCTATAGGTTCCGGACTTTTCTTATATTTAGCGATTAGGTTCGTATTTTTCTTATATTTAGCGATGAAATGTAGTAGGCCAATGCAGGAAGGGCCATGCTAGACAAGGAAATATACAGCATGCACCAGAAAATCGAAATATTTGAAGCTGTAGATTGATGGTTGTATGAATTAGTTAAGTTTGTCGATGCTTTAAATCTTGATAAAATTAATTACATGATTGACGCTATTATTTAATCCTGATAAGATTACATGTATTTCGTGAAATTTATCCGTAACAGCCAAATTTTAGTTTGTAAACATACGAGAACTAAAATCACCGAAAAAGTGGCAATTCTGCATTTTATACCAATTTTATAGTAAAGCCACCAATATACATTATAGACGATTTTTTGCAGCTTATGTATAGACATCGATTCATCAGCAACAGATTTAGGGATTTTAACTTAGTTTAGCAAATCTCACCACCACACACACAAAAGGAAAAGAATACTCAACCGACATAAATCATTCATCAAGAACATCAAGATTTCCGTTCATAGACAAGAGCTTTGAGAAATAAGCGTTCATGTAAAGACGAAGATGTTTTTACTTGACCAGTCAACAAATATAAGATAGTAGTAAACATAGCATAATATATGAGGTACTTTACTTGCCCTTTTTATGCTCTTTGGTATATTCGTTGATCAGTCCTTCGACATCCTTCCAAAAAAGCCCCTCGACCAAAACTCCATCGCTCGCAAACCTATATAACATCAGAAACTCTTATTACAAGGTAGAACGAATAGTTATACAGAATCAAACATAGAACCCCAGAAATTATTACCAATGGGTGACACTTTTGGTGAGCTGAACTGTCGGCTTCGCAGATATGGATTTCGGGTCAGCGCTTTCTATGATGAGCGTGTACAAGTCAGAAAATCTGGGTAGCTTCGAAGTGATCACTAGCCCAGTTGAATTGAAAGAACCCTGTTGATAAATACAACAAAGTAACGATTTAGTTTCACTCTCCATAAGCATGGCAGCACCTTAATGATTTGGACAAAGTCCTAGTTCGTACGAGGTAAAACATGAGTCTGACAGGGTTAAAACGCCAGATTAGATAAGCTATAACTTCAAGCAAATTGTAGCAATACATTGAAGCCTGAATTTTATAACGGATATGCTCATTGTAAGTTCGGGAATTTAAAGAAAAACTTACTGGTGGAGGATATGTGAACATGATTGCGTTCTTCTCCTTCAAGTGCATAACCAGTTGCAATATCGCATTGAATACTATATACGTGTTAGCGTTAAAGATTGAACAGAATTACAGAGTGTACGAATGCTTCATAAAACAAACATCCCCAATACCCTCAGCATATGAATGCATAGTAACAATCAGGTCCTTCACCACTCAATGAATTACCCATTGTTCATCAGTGTTCTAATACTAAATTTAGAAACTTTTCGTTGCCCACGAATTAATCATAACAATTGAACTGAAAACATCATATGAAAAGCTATAAATATATAAAAAAAAAGGATATAACACGATGCATCCGATGAGAATATTCCGATTCTCCGGGAACTTCTTATTGTAGAACTGTGCAAAAAGGGCGATACCAATTATGACTGTTCCGATCACAAGCCTGACGTTGCTCAGCCTGAAATCTTCAGGATAGCCTTTGCTCGTCACGATCTACCACCCCAAAATCAACCCAAATCGCAGAGGATTATTTGGAAATTCTACATCGAAAAAGTAAAACTATTCAGATACTGACTAACCTCGGTGACGGATTCATCGAGAATGTGCTTGATCGAGTTGTGATCCAAAAGATTGGCCTTCTTTTGATTCTTCTTGGAAGACGCTTCGCTCTTCTTCTCCTCCATTTTCGAGGAATTTCAATTTCTAGGGTTTGTCGTCTGAAGGTACAATGTCTGAACTGCGAAGTGATGACATTAGACTAAGGCAAGACGTTATGACTATAGATGACTTCGATAATTAGTGATGGGCTGGGGTTGGGCTTTATATTGGGCTTGGTCTTGGGCTTTGTATTGGGCTCAGTTAGGCTTTTTTTATGAGAGTTCAAAACTCGAACTCCATATGTATAGAATGAAAATATGAATGCAATTGTTTATCTAAAACATAGTTTAGTTTCTGTAGAATATTATCCTATATATACATTTAAATGTAGTTTTCTTGTCGTGTTGACACGTGGCATGCCCATTAACTTTTTTAATTAATTATTTCTCAAGAGGTTGATAAAACCACCCCATACCTCACTTTCTAAAAAAACTAATCACCCATGTTTTATCAGAACTCGATTCCCCACCTTCTGGACCTATGATATCCCCAATGATTGTAGTTGGACATGGAAGAGGATTAATAAAGTTAAGGAGCTCTTTAGACAAGGTTTTTGTCCAGGGGAGATGGACTGCTACAGCACATGGGAATTTGACCATCACCTCGGCTACAACACATGGGAATTTGACCTTCGTAAATTTCGCTAAAAATCTGGGTCTACTTCAACAATGGGACCCGAGGGATGACTTCGGGCCATTCACTGTTGAATCGTACCTTCAATGAGTGAAAACAAAAATTAGCAACGAAATAATAAATACGTCGAAAAGATAGCGAGACTATTACGTAGGAAAGCAAATAACGCAAATAACACAAGTAACGCAAATAGTAAAAAGCAAATAAAACGTCAAATAAAAGTGGCAGTAAAGTACCGAATTCCCTGGCAACGATGCCAAAAACTTGATCGACACGTGGTGTGCTAATGTAAATTGCAAGTTTGACAAGTGATAAAATAAAACGAATACCTAATTACTATCACCGACGTGCGATAGGCAGTTGACCTATCGTTTGTAGTGTAGTAAAGTGAGTAAGCGAGTATCAAACACGAGGAAAATTAATTACTAGTAGTAACCTATCGACTCGATATCTAGCCTACACAAAGTACGCAGATTCGTTCACGAACTAGCCTAACAGACCGCTCCTAAATCAAAGAAAGACTAAAAGAATATGCCTAAACTGATGAGAGTACTTCGAATGATAAAGATGTGCTCGGGATTCGAATCCCGCTAGGTATTATCGCCTAAGACAGTAAATTATCGTTCCTACGTGATTCTGACTAGATCGCGGTAATTTCCTACCCGCTCACGAGTTTGCTGTCGCCCTAAACGCTCGCGGGGATCTAAATTTAGTAATACTAACAGCGAGTATTACTCGTCACGGCCATGACATTGTTCTGTTTGGTCCGCATCGCTCACTGCACTACGTCACGGTCTAGTGCAATAGGAGTCACGGCCGTGACCAATCTCTAAGGATGTCTCTGCCTCCAGTCACGGCCTGATGCACTATGCGGCACGGCCGTGACCGTGAGCAGTGTCCTCGTTTTCGACCTCTGTCCAGTGTCACGACCTGGTGCACTATGTGTCACGGCCATGACGATGCACTGCTTTCTACGTATTTGCTCCGTTTTGCCTCGTTTTCGCTCCTTTTCGCCCGAAAGTCGTCCTAAGCTCCTTCAACATCAAAATAAGTGTAAATATGGCGAATAGATGCATAAAATGATTGCTAGAGCTCTATTATAACCCAATTAAATACTACGATAAACGCATTAAAATACGTTTATCAAACCTCTTCACACTTAAGCATTTGCTTGTCCTCAAGTAAATTAGAAGTTAGAGAAGGCATCAAATCAAGGTAACGGCACAATTGTTCGCAACTTATCATCATAGCTAGAAAGCGCAAAATGGAATCAAGCAAACAATCGTGAATAATGCACTAATCATCGGCACCTATCAACTTGAACTTCCTTCGCACTGCTAAATCAAAAATCATACATCACAAGGATTTGCTCAAGTCACTCAGTGTATAGGCTAGTATATAGTGAATCGCTCAAATCGTGCACTAGTCCGACCCTTACTATAAGCTTGCAAGCTAATCGCATATCTACTACTTAAAGTGGCAAGCATAAATCTGAGGGTCTTTTCGGGTCGAAATGGGTCAAATAATAATGAGGCAACAAGCACATATATACTGAACACGTAATCTTAAAGCTAGGACACATACACGAAAATTTAAAGAATGTAGCATGATCAAATTGACAGTCACATGCCCCAACATACGACTCAACATTCTCGCTCTGAAATCCTAGACTTTTCTGCCCGACCCTCTAAACTCAGTTCCCTTTCATTTTCTGCCCTTTTACCTTAGTCACTCTACTTTTGTGCACTGCCCTTATTCCATTTCATTTTCATACTAACGCACCAGAAATAGTTTCAACACGCATCAGACAGGCGAGTTCTAGAGAGATATAGACTAGGCACGTCACACAACCAAGAAAATGAGCATAAGCTCGTCAGACTCAAACTCTCACAACGTAAATGTGTTATGTGTACGACTCTCTCAAAACAGTGCCATATCGATTCAGGCAGACACGATTCAATCAGTCATGCATATCCTAATTGCTCACGAAATTTCATAAACTGCAGACCAACTCGAGATAAGCGCACACAATCATGCCTGATTTCAACAATTCATGCCTTTCCAACAAAATTAATGACCCACGGACACGTCATAAAAAAAATTTACGTGCATTCTCAACCTAAATTCCCGTCTCCACACTTAAGTCTGACGTTGTCCTCAACGTAAAAAGGATAAAAGGAAGGGAAACAGAAGGTAAAAAGAACGGGGCTCCCCTGACGAATAAGTGACGTGGTCGTGAAGTAGTCGTGACGGAATGCGTGAAGGTCGTGTCGTAACTCGTTATGCGTATCCTGGCCTAGCTAAAGAGAAAATTAGACGCAGAAAGTAGAATCGTCATAGATAATAAATATAGACATAGTTATAGACATCAAAGTTAGAAACAAAGGAAAAATAGGCATCAAAGTTAGAAACACGCGACTACTCAAGCAACCGAAATATCCAAAGAGAGGAAAAGAGAAGCAGAGAAAGGAACGCGTCACTAAGGGGGTGGTGGTGAGGGCGGTCTCGGTCGAAGGAAACATCAATTGTTGGGAGTATTTGATAGCGATGTCCATGGCTTGTAGGGCTGGTTATAGCGGTCTAGCTCTTCGTGGTACCAGTGGTGGTTATAGCGCCGAGTCTCTTTGTCGCGATGCAGCTCGTCGGCGTTCATGCGCATCATCTCCTGGCGCAGTGCTTCGAGGTCCGCTGTCGACGCGTATGGGGCAACACCGGATGACTCACCATGGTGGTAGCCGGAGTAATAGAAAGACCCGGCGGTCGTGTCTCTCTCCACTGGGTAAGGGCCTTTGATGTAGAGGTGCTGCGATAAGTCGCTCCTTGATCAAGTTAAAAGCATGCAAGCACTCGTCATTAAACTCAAACGGAGCATCTTTTTCTAGCAATCTAGACATGGGTCTTGCAATCTTAGAAAATTCCTTCATAAACCTACGATAGAACCCAGCATGTCCTAGAAAACTTCTAATTGACTTCACGTTCGAGGGAACGGGCAGCTTTCTATCGTTTCCAACTTAACTCGGTCCACTTCGATCCCTTTAGAGGAAATCTTATGGCCCAGAACTATGCCCTCTCGAACCATGAAGTGGCACTTTTCCCAATTAAGTGCCATGTTCGTTTCCTCGCATAGTGCGAGTACGAGCTTCAAATTTGACAAACATGCATCGAATGACGAACCGATCACAGAAAAATCGTCATAAATACCTCCATTACCTCACCTACCAGTTCGTCGAATATGGCCATCATGCCTCGCTGGAAGGTGGCTGGGGCATTGCAGAGACCGAATGGCATCATTCGGTAGGCGAACGTCCCGAACGGACACGTGAATATGGTCTTCTCCTGGTCCTCGTGTGCTATGGGGATCTGTAAGTATCCCGACAAGCCATCACGAAAACAATAAAATGAGTGAACGGATAATTTTTCTAACTTTTGGTCAATAAAAGATAAGGGAAAATGGTTCTTTCGCGTGGCGTCGTTCAACTTCCTGTAATCGATGCAGACGCACCATACAGTAACCGTCCTCGTCGGAATCAACTCGTTTTTCTCGTTGGCGACGACCGTCATGCCTCCCTTCTTTGGGACCACTTGGACCGGGATGACCCATGCGCTGTCTGAAATGGGGTAGATCATCCCTGCGTCTAGTAATTTGATCACCTCTTTCTTGACGACGTCCTTCATATTAGGATTGAATCGCCTTTGACATTGCATGACTGGCTTGAAATTGTCCTCCATGAGGATCTTGTCGTACATTAGCTCGGGTTGATACCCCCTTATGTCGGATATATTCCACGCTAAGGCCTTTTTTGTGCTATTTCAAAACGCCCAAGAGTTGCCCCTTCTGTCCGCCGTCGAGGCTCGATGAGATGATGACTGGTAGCCCTCCATTGTTGCCAAGAAACGCGTACTCGAGGTGGTTGGGCAGCGGCTTCAACTCTAGAACTGGTGGCTCCTCGACCGAGCTCTTTTCCTTGTCCTCTTCGCTGCTCTCATCGATGGCTATGATGGGCTCGTCGACTTCCTCTCCACACTCATCGATCGCCATAACAGTGTGCATGTCCTGCTCGCCGATCTGTTACAGACTTCGTACGGAAGAGAGAAAATCGTGCTCAAAGACGCAAATAACATTTATCATCCTGCTCGTTACTCTTTTTCATCGAATCAGCCTTATTGAACGTAACTTTTTCGCGTCTACTGTCAAGGTTAATCCCATTTCTAACATTTATCATGGTCTCTCCTGTTGCTAAGAACAGTCTACCTAAGATCAAGGGGACATTTTCATCTTCCTCCATATCCAAGATAACGAAATCAGCAGGAATCACAAACTTATCGACCTTAACTAGGACGTCCTCGGTAACACCTCGAGGATGCTTTAATGATCTATCAGCTAATTGGAGGCTCTTCCTAGTGGGGGCGTGGCTCACCTAGTCCTAAACGCTTAAACATAGAATATGGCATAAGATTAATACTAGCGCCTAGGTCAGCTAACGCACGCTGTTAGGTCCTACGATTAACAACTCTAAGATCCTAGGCAAGAATTCAAAGTAATTCGATGATAAAATCAATAAGATTCGATCGAAAAACTCATTTGAAGAACGAGAGAGAGAATTCGATTAGAGTGAGAAAGTTACTATTGTTTCTCTTTCTAGAAATTGAATTGCAAGCCTTTCGGATCAATCTTCAAAACTTTCTCTATTCGGCTCAATTGACTTACATGTATTTATACCAAACAAACTTGGTCTAAATATCAAACTACTCCTAATCTAAGGACTACTATACAAAACACCCCTAATTACAAGGACAACTAATAATATCAAGCACAATTAAATATATACTCTACAATCTCCCCATTTGTGCTTGATTGCGTTTCCGCGCCGTTTGTCCTCGTCGGGCGTAATACGATCTGCGCAAGCCCAGCGCATACTCGTAGTTCCTCATTGTGATCCTCAGCTCCAGTCGCTCCTCGATATCTTCAAGTAGTTCCATTAGGAGCGGCTATTCTCTCACGAACCTGTGGATCCTCAGCATAGTGTCTCTATTGATTTCTTCCAACCTCTGCTCGATATTCCTCCTGATGACCTTGAGCGTCCCATCATAAAACTTGTTGATTTCAGTCTTCAGCATCAACCTATTCTTCTTTGCTATTGGATTGTGGTAGGTGATGCCTATGACTGAGCTGATATGCACATGATTGTTGGGAAGCCCTTCGATCTCAGGTCCTTTGTTGAGCGGAGCGGTCATGTTGACCTTCTTCATGTTGCTCTCCAGAGCCATCTGAAGGTCGTGTGCGGCATGGTACTTGACTTGGCGCATCATGAACCGGTAGAGTCCCTCGAGTTCTTCTTTCTTGATGAAGCCTTGAGGACCTTTGTACTTTTCCACATATAGCTGATATAAGTTGTAAACTTCTTCAGCAGGGATGTACGGTAGATCGCTCTCGCTTAGATCTTCTCGAGTTCTATCTACGCGCTCAATGGTGTAATGAGGTGTTGGAAGTCTTCCTTTGTCACAGTAGACGCTGAGTAGTTGGCTTATTGGAGAGTGACTCTTATAATGGCTCTTGGCTTGTGCTTTAGTCATCCCCAGCCTTATATCAGGTCCTAGTTTGGTCAACATCCAGAGGTAGGTCATCCTCTTCTGCTGATTCCAATGAGAGATCCCTCTAAGCTCGAACTCGTTCGGCTTCTTAACTCTGTCCGGAGACCTCCAAATGTTCTCACGAACTTCTTCTAGGAAGGGGATTTCTATTCGGATGTTCTCCCATGGCGTGTCGTCCGAACGGTCCCCGGCATTAGCCTTGTAGAGGGAACCGCCCGTTGAGCGATTAACTCTGGTAGCCTTGGGATATCTTGCTCGTAGTCTTCACCTTCCTAAAGCTCGTCGTCTTCTATGATTACGAGGTCTATAGATGCTTGTTGTAGAAAGCACCGAACGTCGTGAAGCTTTTCTTTGATGCTCCTCGGGCATGGAATGGGTCATCCACTGTCCTTCGAAGATATACTTGTCTAGGACCTCGTGTGGATTGACGCCATGTACAGAGGGTCCCGATTGGTCTAGAGCGACGAAGGAAGTAGCTTGGGTAGCTGCTAGAGCTACAAGCATTGCAGCACTTGCTTCTTCTTCCGGAAGCAAGGGGCTTGAGTAGATCGGTGGTGTGGGCGGAGGCGTCCTGAGATGAAAAGTTGGTGGGTAGATGTGGGTGGTGCGGTGTATGGTGTGGGTAGTTTGGGTTTGGGTGGTTTGTGTTTGGGTTTGGTGGGTAGTTTGGGTTTCACCAGCTCCAGCGCTTGTCTGCGTAGCGCCCGAGCCTTGTCCTTGGCCACTTGTTGATGTCCTTGGCCTCTTCCTCCCTCATAATGGTCCTGATCGTCAGGATTGTCATGTCTGCGCTGGGAGTGGGAGCTTTGGCCTCGGCATGATTGGGTAGGTGGCTCAGGATGGTCTACCAGTCGCCTATAGAGGGACTCTTCCTGAGGCGACCGTATGGGATGTCATGGAGCTCGGTGATTGGGATAGTGTATGGGTTGATTAGGATGGAAGAGTGTTGTAGAGGGTCGGTGGGTGTGGGTTGTGGAGGTGTGAGGTTGGGTTGTGACGAGGTGCCTTCAGAGACAGGTGCTTTCCCGATATCTCTTCGGGATGGCTCGATTGCTTGGAGTACTCTCTCCGTGATTTTGTCTTCCATTGACTGTAAATCGGCAGAGAGAGGGCCTGGAACTGCTCGTTCGTCACAAAGGGTGCGGACGCCTCCTGAGATGGACCAGGACGACTGATGTCGCCTGTTATCAACCCTTGAGTAGACACCGACTCTTCAGGTTGGCTCACAGTCACTTGAGGTTGTGACTGTATGAGACTTCCACCCAATCCTTGGGTCGAATCTTGAAGATTCGGCTCTATGGGCGTTGTGGCGGGCTCGGGTTGCGCCTGCGATCCAGACACCACGAGATTTGGTTACGGCTCAAGATTGAGCGAAGAAGTGCCAGCAACACTTGTAGATGTGGTCAGCGTAGTATCTGGTGCGTTGGTGATGGCTGGGAAGAGGGACTCCAGTTGAATGCTAAGTCTCCTTGGAGTCCTCCTTATCAGGCTTATTTCCTCGTTCGACTCCGTGTCAGACGGGGTGGCCGTGTGAGGAGTGAAGTCACGATGGACGTCCTCTAGTGCCTGATCCGTCACCGATGGAAGAGAGCTTTGCCCCATTTCTACTTCGGACTGTGCTACTGATGGAAGAACCTCCTCAAAGGTTTCTTCGAGCACACCAACAGTAACGGGCACTTCCACTTGATATTCATGTGCAGGAGCCTCAAGCGCCATCTCAGTAGCCACGACGGCTATCAATGTATCATCTACGTCGAGCATTGGCTCTTCGACCAATGAAGACTCCTGAGCGACAACATCTATCATACGCCGGGGGCCCTCTAATCATTTCCTCGGTTAGATTGTGTTCCCGACAGAATCTCTGATACTCAGCTCTCGCGGGGTCGGCGAGCCTAAGTAGGTGGAGCGGAATTGGCATCGACGGTTGGTCCAAGTCCGTCAGCCGTGGATTATGGAAGAATTTTAGCCTTGGCGGGTGGTAGTTTCCTCCGGGAGGCAATTGAGGAATATTCTCCGCGTGTAACTCCATGAACTCCCTGATGATCACGTTGAACCATCGAGCATAGGGCACATTCTTCGATCTTCGATTCTCCTTCAGCCGAATCTGTTCAGCCAGATCATTCCAGATTAGCTGCACGAAATCGTAATTTCTGGAGAAAGCGAGTCCGTGAAAAATCCTCAGTATATTGCCGTTGCCCTTGTCGAAGCCAGCATGCTTGGGTGATAGATACTTGTTCACGATTCCGAACAGTGTCTTCCAGGGATGAGGGATACCGCTGCTCTGGACCTGAGCTAACTTTGTGAGCTGCGTTTGATATCCCATCTGCATGAAGTCCTGGACCATTTCTGCGTCCGACGGGAGCGGGTCGTGAGTTGTGCTGTATGGCAAGTCCAGTATCATCCCAAACTGGTTCTTGTCCATATGAATATGCCGCGTCCCGATTCTAGTTGTGAATGAGAATGCTCCATTTGCCATGACTCCTTGTATACATCCCCAGAATTGTTGGAGATAGACCATTGGCACCGACGCGGTGACCGTCAATGCGTGCCAGATGGGGTGACCTCTCAGGATAGAGACAATGATCTCGTCCGGGCATCGAAAGGTGCTCAGATCGAGCTGGAAATTTGTATCCTGGACCTTCAGATACAGGTTGTGTTCGTATATGTGATTATATCTTGGATAGCGATCCATCTGAAAAATATAACAAATCATTAGTTCATAATTTTTGATATTAGTCGAGAATGAATTTAATTTCATCAAACTATAATATTGTATCAAGTCATGACATGTTTGATGAATTTTGAGTTGAAATCGTATGATATGCATATAGGAATTTCGATTTTGAAAAAAAATGTAATGGCATGATGATAATTTTGAGTTAAACACCTAATCGCGGGAAAAAGAGTTTGAAAATTTTCTAAGTGTTTAATCGCAAGTAATGGCACTGTTCATGCCGAGAAATTTTTCGCTCGATAAAATTGATTTTGAAAATGATTTCCTATGCATTGATTTAAATTGTAATGACTCAGTTTAATTTTTCAATCGAGAAAATTTTATTCGCTAATGTTCGCTACAGAGTAAAAGACTTAGAAATTCTAAGTTTTGAAGTTGAAATCGAGACTGTAGTCGAACAATTTTACGATCGAGAAAAAATTCGTGTAAATTTACGATCGAGAAATTATTTCTCAGGTAAATTTACTATCGAGAAATTTTCCTCGATTGAATAAAATTTTCGATTTGAAATTTGTCGAGCGGTATGTGATTTTCGATTGTAAGTAACAATTTTTTTCGCTGTGATATAATTCTATCGAGAAATTAGTCAACGAGAGACTAAGTCAACCGTCGAGAAATTTTTCAATCAATTAAGTCCGAAGCGGCGAATTTTACGATCGAAAAATTAAGCGTTGAAGAATTAATTTTTTTCGCTGCTAAATTTTTTACGAACAAAATCCATTAACACGACACTTCTATTTTGCGATAGTAAGTTTTGCGCTCGATAAAATTTGCATCTAAACTATCTATTCAGTGCTTAAGTTTTTCGCACACAGAAAATCCTAATTAGATTTCTCGATGGTAAGTAATTTTTCGGTCAAAATCATCTATCTTAACGACTAAGTCAGATTTTTTATCAATCGAGAACTAATTTGACACAAACAGTATCTCAATTGAATCGGAATTCAATTAAGATTGTTTGCGATCGACAAAGTTCTTCGATACTTTTAAACATTCAAAAACCCAGTTTTATTGAAACTCAAATCTCAGTCGAAGATGCAGATTTTTCGAAGATTTATACTACCAGATTCATCAAGAACATCGAAACTATGTTAAGTGCAGGCATTAATCTCATATAACACTCATAATCAAGTCTAAATCACTATAAAACAGTATACGATTTCTCAGTTTTGAAGAACAGACGGAAATCTAAACTTAAACATGCGAAGAATTTCAAAAAACAGATGCTAACGACGTTAAATCACACGGAACTATCAACAGATTCTCATTTCTACCTTAAACAGACAATTTTGAGTTGAAAATGGAAAGATTTGTGAGTGATTTGAACTGTCTGTGAAAGTTTTTCGCCAGAGAATTTTTTGCGATTTAGGGTTGCGTGAGAAAAGTTTTTCGACTGACACAAAGATGAACTTTTATTTACTCGCTGTAATTCAATGTTGGGTTTCCGATTTTACGTTTTGCGATTAAATGGACAGGCCCATTACTATTTGCGCTCGAGAAATTTTCGATTCGAAAGTTGATCTTCAATTCAATTTTCTCGATCGCAAATTATCGCGGTTAATCAACAATTGTTCCCAACACTGTCTTACGATCGAGAAACTTATGATAGCGAATTAATTCTTATATCCAATTTCTCGACTTTAAATGCTTCTAAAAATTTTCAGATTGATCCCTATTTCAAATAAAATCACATTGTAAAGCTCCCCCTGAGAATTTAAAATAAATGCGATTAACTCCCTGTATTTTCTGTGTAGTAACGTCTAGCTTCTGAGAAAAAAATCTGTACCACTTAGAAAGAAAAACGTTAGAAATAATGGAGTTAATTTGGTCTGTGACTAGCTCCTTTCCTTGTAGTGTCGACGTCTCACTCCTTAATTTTGTCTGAAAGAATCTGAAACGCTTAGAGAAAAACGTCAAGAATATTTGGAGCTAATGCACTATTTTTATATTTGCTCCCCCTCAAATAATGCGCAAAAATTGACTAATTATGCAAGCATATGAAATCACTTCAATTCATGAGCATATAACACACAATTTTGCCTAGTAAGCACATATACATGGTCCCCGAAAACATGAATTAGAGGTATTGTGTGAGGGTAAGAGCAATGAAAAAAATTTATCGCATTTAAACAATTCAGTACCAATGCAATTGAAAATTACATTTAGAATGTGCGATAATAAAATAAATCGCATTTAGTCAATTCAACGCATATGAAATATAACATTTCATGTCAAATGTGCGAAATTTTTCTTTCAAGATTTTTTTTTTCATATTATTATAGTAGGGGTCAGATTATTTTGCTTTGATCAATCGTCACACCTAAAATTTTACGAGACATTTGAAAGAAGAAAATGTCGTCAAGTCATGTCGTTAAACTAAAGTCCTAAGTTCATAGACTGGTCCATTTCGACAACTTCTCACTAGGTTCGCTCTAGGACTCAATTATTTTTAACTTGGGATTTTTATATTTATATCACTCAAGTCAACACAAGCAATTTTAAGTCAATTTACCTGTGATTGGAATCATTTCTATCGCTCTAGACATTTGAGTCAATTTAAGTCAACACAAGCGATTTTTATATTTATATCGCTCTAGACATTTGAGGCATTTTTAATCATTTCACGTAAGCGAGAGACCGTCGATTGGAATCAAAGGGTTGTAAGGATTTTAGTTTGGCTAGGACTTAGAAGGGAAGGAATTTAGAGGAAAGTGAGCTTATCTCTTCGTCATCTTCCATTTATACGTCCGTCTCCTTTTGTTTTTCGGCGTCTTTTTTTTTCATCTTCTCTCCCTCTTTTTCTTTTAAGAACTATCCCTTTTTATGATATGCTCAAGCTGAAGCTCCGCTTCTCCACGAGGCTATAGGAATTATCGTAGGCGAAGTTCTTCTTGTTGGTTCTCGGGCCGATACCGTGCTCCTCTTCTCTTAATCCCTAGAGAGGTTTCAAAGATTATCTTTTTGGAAAAGTTCACGGTTATGGAGTTCGTACCCAAGGCTGCACTCCTCTTCTCATTTCCCGATATAAGACCGGATTATCGTTGGAGAAGTTCACTTCGTGGTGCTCCTCTTTCCAGCCGTTCTGACGAGCGTACGAGATTATCGTTGGAGAAGTTCACAGCAGGATCCATGCCACCTTCTAAGAGATAGTCGGAAGGCAGGTTCCTTTGGTCTGATTTTTGCGCGTTGAGCAATGCCTTCTTTTGTCATCATCCACCTTTTCTTTTGTTTTATCCCCCTCCTTTTCTCATTTGAACAACCATCCGAAGAGTATAGAAGGTGGTTGAAGGCTGGGAATGGGATTCAAAGGAAGAAAAGGACATCGGAGAAGGCTCAAAGTGGATGACTAAGGGCTAATTTGAGGGAAAAATTTTATAAGGCCCGATTGAGGAATAACCTAAGCGCCCTTAGCATTTTCCTAACGATCCGAGGCAAGGTGAGTATGAAGCCAAGTATCACTAGTTAAGACAAGCAATTGATGTGTGACTCACTCGAGAAATAGATCCAAGAAAAGAAAAGGTTTGAGACCTCACGTATGTATAGTGGCTTTGTGTCTAGTGGAGCAACCTAATGACCTTTAGACACAAGAATGCGACTTAGACTGACAAAATTAAGCAATTAAATCGATCGCATGTCGGGGTAAAATTCTAAGTGACTTTAGATCAAAGTATCCTAAAGAATTTCTTCATCCCCCTATATTATAGGTATATGTATAGTATTTTTATATGTATTAAATTTTTATTTATTTATTAATTCACGCAAGATAAGGCATATAAACAAAGAAAACACATAGCATAGAACATTTTGTAGCACAGAAGATCAGGTAAAGCACGTATTACGGAAGATTCAACATGCCTAATTTTCCGACAAGGAATTGAAATCGTTTTTCATCCAATGCCCTGGTGAAAATCTCAGCTAGTTGGAACTCCGTGTTCATGAAATACATATCTATGGTGCCTTTTTCTACATGATCTTTGATAAAGTGATATCTAATGTCTATGTGTTTTGTGCGTGAGTGATGAACAGGATTGCAAGTAATAGCGATGACACTTTGACTATCACTATATATGGGTATATTATTTAAATTGTACCCATAGTCGCGAAGCTGAGTCCGCATCCACAGCATCTGGGAGCAACAACTGGCGGCAGCCACGTATTCCGCTTCGGTCGTCGAAGTTGACAAACAGTTCTGCTTTTTGGATGACCAGCAGACCAGCTTTTCGCCTAGAAATTGAGCGCCACCGGACGTGCTTTTCCTGTCCATTCGGCAACCTGCATAATCAGCGTCAGTATAGCCGATAAGATTGAAGTTCGTACCATTTGGATACCATAGTCCGAGGTAGAAGTGCCCTTAAGGTAACGCAGAATCCTTTTGACCGCGAGCATATGGGATTCTTTGGGATCGGCTTGAAAACAGGCACATAAGCAAGTGGCAAACATGATGTCTGGCCGGCTCGAAGTGAGGTAGAGAAGAGATCCAATGATACTGCGATATAGTGCGACGCCGACCGGCTTTCCAGCGGGATCGACATCTAACTTGCAGCTTGGTGACATAGGAGTGCTAAGAGGCTTGCTCTGATCTTGATGGAATTTCTTCAGAATATCCTTGATGTATTTTGTCTGACTGATGAAAATCCCATCTTCGAGTTGCCTGACTTGTAGTCCTAGAAGAACTGCATCTCTCCCATGTGACTCATCTCGAACTTATTTTTCATAAGATCTCCAAACTTCGTGCGAAGCCGTGGATTTGTTGATCCGAAGATGATATTGTTGACGTATGCTTGAACGACCATCGGATCTTTATCTTGCCATTTGATAAAGAGGGTTGTGTCTATCGTTCCTCGTATGAATCCAGACTTCACGAGGAAATCACTCAAGACATCGTACCAAGCACGTGGGGCTTGTTTTAGTCCATAGAGAGCTTTGTCCAATCGATAGACGTGATCGGGATTGATCAACGAAGCCTTCCGGCTGAGCGACGTAGACTTCTTCTTTTAACACGCCGTTGAGAAAGGCGGTCTTAACATCCATCTGATAGACTTTGAAGTCTTTGTGAGCCGCATAAGCCAGGAGAAGGCGGATAGCTTCGATTCGGGCAACAAGAGCATATGTCTCGTCGTAGTCGATGCCTTCCTGTTGATTGTAGCCCTTCGCAACTAGCCTTGCTTTGTTCCGGATCACTTCACCATCTTCATTCTTCTTATTCTTGAATACCCATTTGGTTCCGATTATTGTTTTCCCATGTGGGCGGGTACTAAGGTCCACACTTGAAGACGTTCGAATTGATGAATTTCTTCTTGCATCGCAATTATCCAATCCGGGTCTCGTAGTGCGTCTGCTACTTTAGTAGGCTCATTTTGGCTTAAGAAGCAGCTGAAAAGATTGAGCTGACGACGTGTCCTTACTCCGCTCGAAAGATCGCCAATTATCTGATCAACCGGATGGAAACTAGTCCACTTGTGCTCATGCGGCAGGGCTGAGGAAGATACGTCGGCCAGTTGTGGTTCTAGATTTCCAATTATCTCTGATTGTTCAATTGTTTGAGGAAGTTCCACTTCTGCACTTGGAACGATCGTCTCTGATGATTCTTCCTCAGTAACCATTGTAGGTTCTTCGTTATTCTGTGGCAAATCTAAATCGGGTGAGGTAGGGACGTGAGAAGTACTAGGTACATCGGTCTCGTTAGGTGGAGAATCCACTATAGGTGTAGCAGTGTGTGACCGATATACGGGCTCGAAGAGAGAATCCATATCGTCTAATGCGAGTCTTAATGCTTCTTCTGACGTTGATTTCAAAGTTGTTGCCATCTTCTGTTGGTTTTGTGCCAACACACCAGTGAAAACAGGTTCTGAACTGTTATATTCAGAAGCTATCTGGTTGGATACGGGTCCTGAGCTGAGGTGTGTAGGAGCCATCGGGTTAAGCACGGGTCTTGGACTGACTTGACCAGAAGCCATGTCCGCCACTTCGTGGAAAGTGACGTTGTAGCTTTCTTTGATTGTGTGGTTGGACTTTTGATCGACACGTGGTGTGTGAATGAAAAGTGCGACAAGTAATAATTAAAACGGATACCTAATTACTATCACCGACGTGCGATAGGCAGTGGACCTATCGCTTGTAGTGCAGTAAAGTGAGTAAACGAGTATCGAACACAAGGAATAAATCAAGTACTAGTAGTGACCTATCGACTCGATATTTAGCCTAATAAAATACGCAAATTGTTTTATGACTTAACCTAACAGATTATATCTAACTCAACTAGAGATTCAAAGACGCTTAAAACTGATACGAAGCTTCAGATAATAAAGATGTGCTCGGGATTCGAATCCCGCTAGGTGCTATCGGCTAAGACACTAAAATCGTTCCTACGTGATTTTGACTAGATCACAGTAATTTTCCTACCCGCTCGCGAGTTTGCTGTCGCCCTAAACGCTCGCGGGGATCTAAAATTCAGTAATTACTAACGGCGAGGATCGAGTATTTGCTTTCGCCCTATACTCGATTCCTATCTTCTACGAACGGCCTAAACGTTGTTTAGCTGTCGCCTTAAACATTTTTCCATACGATTACTTTAACACATAGACATATTAAAGTAACGAAACAAATTCATAGAACGATAAATAGTCAAACACATAGTCACGATAATCATAAGTCTTAACAACGAAACATCCTAGCGTTCATCTAATCCCAAACACAAAGGGGAATTAGCTACGCATAATCGACGGGAAAACAGCGAAAGAAATAAGGAATAAAGGTGAAGAATTCATTATCTTGATATACGGATGATCTGTGATGAAAGCGTTGATGATTCTTCGTTCTTCGCTAAATTGGGCGTGAATTCGTCGATGATCCGTCTCTTGCGCTCCGGGACGCGAATCTGTGTTCTTTTGTGCTATTTTTCGTCTCTAGAGGGATTAGGGTTGATCTCTGGTAAGTTTTTCCCTTTCTGGGTCGAATTTGGGCTTTTTATAGTGAAATTCGACACTGTCACAGCCTAGGACAAGATAGGTCACGGCCGTGACACTCTCTGGGCAAAAATTGAGCTCACTGCCGCTCGTCACGGCCTGGTGCAGTACCATAACGGCCGTGACCCTCTCAACAGCTTTGCGGCAGTTTCGTATTTCTCTCGGATGGAGGGGTAAACGATGTCCGATTAACCTGAAATTTTAACCATAGATAGAAAACTTGCCAATCTTCATTATGACCAAAGGGATTCTCAATCCGAGGTCTAGACTGAGAGATATGAATTTTCTAATATTGCTGCTGCTATGGGTCACGGCCTGGTGCAATAAGTGTCACGGCCGTGACCATCTTCATTCCAACTCTCTGCCCAACGTCACGGCCTAGTGCACCATGTGTCACGGTCGTGACCTTCACCAGTTTTCATCGTCTTCGCGCCGTTTTGACTCGTTTTCGCTTCTTTTCGCCCGAAACTCGTACTAGAGCCTTATAATACCAAAATAAGTAGAAATGGGGTTAATAAGTGCATAAAATGACTTCGAAAACTCTATTATGAGCCAATTAACTACTACGATAAACGTCCTATACGTTTATCAAACCTCCCCACACTTAAGCATTTGATTGTCCTCAAGTAAATTCGAAGTCAGAAAAGGTATCCAATCAAGATAACGGCACGATTGTTCTCAATTATGGACATCACACTAATGACTTGCACTTGTCTACCTAAACTTCCTTCGCACTGCCAATCGACACTCATACCTCACAGGGATTCACTCAATTCACTCAAGTGTATAGGCTATCATATGATGAGTCGCTCAATTCGTGCACTAGTCCAACCCCTACCATAAACTTGCAAGTTAATCGCATCTCTACTATTCAAAGGGGTAAGTATAAATCTGAGGGTCTTTTCGGGGGAAATGGGTCGAACAATCATGAAGCGACAAGCAGATATAATGAACACTTAATCTCAGATCTAGGGCACGTAAGCAAAAATTATCAAAGAACACAGCATGATCAAACAGACAGTCACACGTCCCAACATAAGACTCGACGTTCTCGCTCTGAAATCCTAGACTTTTCTGCCCGACCCTCTCGACTCAGTTCCCTTTCATTTTCTGCCCTTTCACCTTAGTTACTCTCTACTTTTGTGCACTGCCCTTATTCCCTAAAAACATCAAGGTTCGGCTTTTGTCGCATAGAATACATCGTCACAGCGAATGCCGTGTACCTAAGGATACTTATTACCGAAACCTATATCTTGCCAAAGGGTTATGGGCAGGCTTATGCAAGGGATCGGGTCATTTCAGAAAACGGTCAAGTAAGGCACGAGTCATTTCATGAATAACAGAGAAGTACATCAAATCATACACTGAAACGGTAACTCTCAAGTTCGACTTTTGCTATATTCTAATGAACTTAGGTTCATAAAATCTCTGGAGGCTTATTTGGGTCAGTAGCATTTCATAACATATGAGGTAAGCAAACAATTAGGCTCAGGCTCAAAGTGGCTAACTAATGGGATTAATCATGGTAGGATAATGTGGCCACGGACTTGATTCCTAGTGCCCTCATCATTTTCACACTAACGCACCAAAACAATTTCAACACGCATCAGACATGAAAGTTCTAGAGAGATATAGACTAGGCACGTCACACAATCAAGAATATGAGCATAAGCTCGTCAGGCTCAAACTCTCACAACGAAACAGGGTTATGTGTACGAATCTCTTAAAACAGTGCTATATCTATTCAGGTAGACATGATTCGATCAGTCATGCATATCCTAATTGCTCACAAGAATTCATAATAATGCAGACTAGCTCGAGATAATGCGCAAAAATCATGCCTGAATTCAATAAATTCATGCCTTTCAACGAAATTTATAGCTCACAGACACGTCATAAAAAATTAAAAATTTTCACGTAAGTTTTCAACC
Source organism: Craterostigma plantagineum (assembly GCA_027422505.1). Taxonomy (NCBI): domain Eukaryota; kingdom Viridiplantae; phylum Streptophyta; class Magnoliopsida; order Lamiales; family Linderniaceae; genus Craterostigma; species Craterostigma plantagineum. Next base: position 22,328,017 of record JAPQWV010000003.1, on the reverse strand, counting down.
TAAATTCCCCTACCCACACTTAAGTCGTAGTGGACCTATCGTTTGTAGTGCAGTAAAGTGAGTAAACGAGTATCGAACACAAGGAATAAATCAAGTACTAGTAATGACCTATCGACTCGATATTTAGCCTAATAAAATACGCAAATTGTTTTATGACTTAACCTAACAGATTATATCTAACTCAACTAGAGATTCAAAGACGCTTAAAACTGATACGAAGCTTCAGATAATAAAGATGTGCTCGGGATTCGAATCCGGCTAGGTGCTATCGACTAAGACACTAAAATCGTTCCTACGTGATTTTGACTAGATCTCAGTTATTTTCCTACCCGCTCGCGAGTTTGCTGTCGCCCTAAACGCTCGCGGGGATCTAAAATTCAGTAATTACTAACGGCGAGGATCGAGTATTTGCTTTCGCCCTATACTCGATTCCTATCTTCTACGAACGGCCTAAACGTTGTTTAGCTGTCGCCCTAAACGTTTGTCCATACGATTACTTTAACACATAGACATATTAAAGTAACGAAACAAATTCATAGAACGATAAATAGTCAAACACATAGTCACGATAATCATAAGTTTTAACTACGAAACATCCTAGCGTTCATCTAATCCCAAACACAAAGGGGAATTAGCTACGCATAATCGACGGGAAAACAGCGAAAGAAATAAGGAATAAAGGTGAAGAATTCATTATCTTGATATACGGATGATCTGTGATGAAAGCGTTGATGATTCTTCGTTCTTCGCTAAATTGGGCGTGAATTCGTCGATGATCCGTCTCTTGCGCTCCGGAACGCGAATCTGTGTTCTTTTGTGCTATTTTTCGTCTCTAGAGGGATTAGGGTTGATCTCTGGAGGGGTAAACGATGTCCGATTGACCTGAAATTTTAACCATAGATAGAAGACTTTCCAATCTTCATTATGACCAAAGGGATTCTCAATCCGAGGTCTAGACTAAGAGATATGAATTTTCTAAAATTGTTGCTGCTATGGGTCACGGCCTGGTGCAATAAGTGTCACGACCGTGACCATCTTCATTCCAACTCTCTGTCCAACGTCACGGCCTAGTGCACCATGTGTCACGGCCGTGACCTTCACCAGTTTTCATCGTCTTCGCGCCGTTTTGCCTCGTTTTCGCTTCTTTTCGCCCGAAACTCGTCCTAGAGCCTTATAATACCAAAATAAGTAGAAATGGGGTTAATAAGTGCATAAAATTACTTCGAAAACTCTATTATGAGCCAACTAACTACTACGATAAACGTCCTACAATACGTTTATCAACTTTATATATACTCGGTACGGTTTCGAAGTTAAAGAATATCCGACGAAAGTCGCTTCGAATGCTTTAGGGTCGAACTTGGCACGTTGCTCTCGATCGTTCGCCACAAAGCACTTGCACCCGAAGACTTTAAAGAAAGAGATATTGGGTACTCTATTATTCACAATCTCATACGGAGTCTTGTTGAACCTTTTGTGAACCACCGTCCTGTTTTGAGTAAAACAAGCTCTATTAACTGCTTCAGCCCATAGAATGTATGGAAGTCCGGAATGAATCAGCATTGTTCGAGCTGCTTCCACTATGGTTCGATTTTTACTTTCAACGACCCCATTTTGTTGAGGTGTTTTTGCGGCTGAGAATTGTTGACTTATCCCAAGTTTCTGATGAAAGTCACTGAGACGTCTGTTCTTGAACTTAGTGCCATTGTCTGTTCGAATGACTTGGATAGTCTGCTGCAGCAAGTTCTGGGTGGTGTTCACAAAATTAATGATCAAGTCACCGGTCTCATCTTTGGTTCGGAGGAACTTTGTCCAAGTGTAGCGAGAGTAGTCATCGACGATCACTAGCACGTACTTTCTTCCATTTATGCTCTGAGTCTGCATCGGCCCACAGAGATCCATGTGGATTAGTTCCAGTGGTCGAGATGTAGATGCAAGTTGCTTGACGTGATGGGATGCTCGCTTCATTTTTCCTAATTGGCAGGCCGAACACTAATGCTCCCTTTGTAGTAGTATAGTTGGCAGACCATGAACCAACTTTTTCGTAGAAAGACGTTGGAGAGCTTTCATATTCAGATGAGACAGTCGTTGATGCCATAAGTTGTTCCTCTGTAAACCAATCTTAGATATGAGGCATACAGCTTTCGAGGGCCACACGGACGTCAGGTTGATCGTGTAAAGGTTTGATTTCCGAAGTTCATAGAGGAGTTCTGTGTCCTGACTGTCCAAAATTCTGCATCGGTCAGCATGAAAGACCACCTGGAACCCTTTGTCACAGAACTGGCCTATGTTGAACAAGTTATGGCGGAGGCCTTCGATGTATGAGACATCTTTTATAATCAGATTCTTCAGAATGATATCCCCAAGTCCTAGAATCGGGGCTGAATCGTTGTTCCCAAATCTGACTTTGCCGTTTGGCTGGTCTTTGTAGTTGCTCAGCAGTTCTTGATTTCCCGTCATGTGTGTGGAGCAACCCGAGTCAAGGTACCACACATGATGGATCTGCAAAAAACAAATTAGAGAGCTTTAGGTACCCATTTAAACATGGGTCCTCTCAGATTAGCAGAATTTTTTGGTTCTGATATAGTTCCTAAATTATTACTTGAGGAAGTTTTGATAACCCGAGCCACTTTCGGAGAAGTGGGTTTGGGTTTGACCTCTTTAGGTGACTTGGCCTTTTCGGCTTTTGTCATCCTAGGCGGAGATTAGGAACCCATTTGGGTTTAACCTTGCAGGGAAGGTTAATTTGAGCAAGTACAAATGCTTTGCTAGATTTGATTGAGGAAAAGATCTTTTCTTTATGTAATCTCCTAAGGTGCTTGGGGGATTAATCTCTACGGGATACCTTAGGTGAGTACAAGCATGTACAGCGTCATAAGCTTTCTTTATGGCTGGATCTTGTTTCCTACGAGTCTTCCTAGTGGCATTTGTTTCAGAATGATTAATTTTTTACGTAGAGCCTATTTCGAAGTTGTTACTTCTAAAGGTGATCGGCTGAAGTGAACAAGTAGAAGCAACTATCTGGAAATAGCTCTTTTATTTTTACGAGTGTCTTTTATTGTAACAGAAGGAATAACATGCTCAGAAATAGTTAAATCTAGTGGCTCATTCTTTATCTTAGTGCTAGACACTCTCGCCTTTGTTTTTAGTGCTGACGCTACGCTCCCTGTAGACGTAGGTAAAGGAAAATTAGTCATAGCACTTTTAACAGAATTATTTTTACAATTTTTATCTTTCAAAGACAATTTTTCAATTTTCACGCTTTTTGTAATAGCGTGAGAGGTAGTTTGGGAGGACGAGGAAGCCTTGCGATTTTCCATCTCCTTAAAGAATTTTTTCTTTTCAGCTTCGAAATTCTCTCGTTCTCTATCTAGCTTTGCCCGTGACTCCTCTATCTGTTTTATGATATGGGGTTTGTAGAGAGAATTTTTATAATTAACGGCTTTAACTTCCTCGTGGTGTGTTTGAGAGTCAGGAGGTAGAACTTGAACTAAATTGCAGACAGGTGTTAGAGTTCCTTTCCTATTTTTGTCCCTTTCATTTAGTTCTTTGTAGTCAAAGGGGATTTCTGGACCATGTGGGCCTTGTCTAATGGATGAATCAAAAGTATTTTCATACGACGATTCACTAAAATTTCTAAGAGAGGTTAGTCCTAAGCCCATGTGTTTAACATCGTATATTTCTTTCTTTTGTAAAACACGCGGGTTAGTGAAACCTAAGCCATCCTTTGGATTATAGAAATCTACATCCTTTGGCTGATTTAGAAATATTGTTTGCTCGGATTGTCCCCTACGCGTAACTATATCGTCTAATTTATTTACTTTGGCATATAGTTTCTTGCGTTCCTCACCTAGGAGAGCATTATTATTTTCCACCGTTACTTTAGCGGCTTGACAGGCGTCTAAATCCTTACTAAGCTCACTAATCTTAGCATTTGATGTTTCTAATTGAGCTTCTAAGTTAGTGATCTTAGAGGTAGCTTCGGTTATCCTACAATTTAAAATGGCTTTCTCGTTGAGATTTCTAACCAAGCAATTGTAGTTATTTGCTAGCCTATCTTCTAGTTCCTTAATCTTTTCGCTCTGTTGTCCTAGTTGAGGTTGACTAGTCTCTCTAGAATGTAGGCTCTTAGTTAGTTCATCTATTTTTGCACTAGAGCTCCTAAGTTCTAATTCGAGACTATTTATCTTCTCATGTGATCTCGCAAGTTTATCCTCTACTTCCTTAATACTTTTCTACTCACGTTTCATGTTAGCATATTGTTTTTTATATGAATCTAACATGGTCAATAATGTGGAAGAAGAGACTACCTCTTGTAACAAGGTAGATGTGTTGTCGTCGTCCGTACTATTGGATGTTCCGGCGTCTGATTCATTGTCGAGACGGGCCATGAGAGCTAAATTCTCTTCTTCAGAACTCGACGTGTCCTCGAGCCATTGGTCCTGTTCAGCCATGAGAGCTACTCCAGCTTCCTTCTGTTTCGTCAATTGGAGCTTCCTGGAGTAGTAGTTGGCATCTCTCTTCTTCGGAAGAGTGCACTCTCTGGCGAAGTGACCTGGCTTGCCACAGTTGAAGCATTTGTTAGCCTCCTTAGGATTCTTGACATCGGAACTCTCTGGTGCATGTTCTTTGTTTTTAGAGCTTTTAGTCCGAATTCGGTTGGCTGAGGTTGAAGACTTCTTCTTGAAGTACTTCTTGCTCATCATTTGTCCTATGAGAGCTAACTGCTTTCCTAGTGCTTTCAGATTTGGCTCAACGTCGGAGTCCGAGTCTTCTTCCGACTCTGAAGGTGAAGGAGGCCTAACTGTCTTTTCCTTTCTTGATCTTGAGCTCCTCTTCTCCGAGACTAAGGCAACAGTGTCTTCGTTCTGTTTGCCTTTCTGCTCCTTGAGAATCTCGCTTATATCATTCTCATGCTGTGCGAGATTGTCAAACATGGCATGGACATCCAACTCCTCTAAATCTTTATTTTGTCGAATCTGAGTGGATATTTTCTTCCATTCCGCGGGCAGAGAAGATAGAAATCTAATGTTTGTCTCCATGTTGGTCTTCGTGATCTCTATCTTCCTCATCTCGTTGAGAAGAGTGAGGCATCTTTGGTAGATCTCGTATAGACTCTCCTCAGGCTTTGCTTTGAAGGAGTCGTAAGCGGTGAGAATGTTCGCCTTTTTGGCCTTTATGCCAACTTCCGTCCTCTGCATCATCCTATGCAGTTCATCCCACATTCCTTTAGCCGATGAAAGGCTATCAATCTGTCGGTATATGTCGTTGGGGATGCCCTGCATGAGGGTGTTCATGGCTACTAGATCAGCCTTAGCTCGAGCTCTCTCCTTGATTGTGTACTCCCAGGCTCCTTCAGTCGCCTAGATGCAGGAATTTGAGGAGTTGCCGTTTCGTCACCGGGGACATGTACCCAAAACTGTGCGGGTCCCTCTTCTAGTGACTTCAGTAAATTCTCGGCTTGATCTTTTAGAGCGATGAAATTGAGGAAGCAGCTCCTCCACACCGTATATTCGCCTCGTTGCAAAATCGGTGGACGGTTGTCATTTCCGAGCGAGTATACATCCATTTTGTTTTGTAGTTGAGTTGTTGAAGGATCTTCGTTACGTGTTTTGAATGTTTGAAGATGATGTAATGTGCTTCACAAGTGACAAAATTCGTTAGTAGCGTTTGATTCGAAAAATAGATCGAGAATTATTTTCGATTCAATCTTTAAAGTTTGATCAAAAATAATTTCGTCGAAATAGAATATAGTGTGTACTGTTTACGTGCGAGATAGTTTATCAGTGAAATTTTTTTGAGCGAAATAAATTGCCCAAAATCGTTCGTTCGAGAAAAATTTCCGGATCGTGAATTTATTTCGATCATAAAACAGTACGTTAGTAAGTTTCTCGACAAGTCAAAATAAATCGGTTGACTGGAAAAGTTTCTCGCGTGTAAATTATTTTTAGCTTGGTCAAACTTTAAATGTCTGACCGAAAATGTTTCTCGAGAGAGAGTTTTTACGCGTGCAAAGTCAAAATTGGTCTCCCTCGAAAAAGATTTTTGCTAAATAATGCTCAAGAAATAGTTCTAACTAAAATCGTTTCTAGTGTTGACGATTTTAGCACCGACTTCGTATTCTGACAGAAAAATTATCGCGCCAAGTTTTTCGATCGAGAAAATAATCCGATCGCAAAACCTTACGAGAAAAATTAGAACGATCGAGAAAAATCACAGAATACAATTATCACAGATTCAAGCAAAAACAAGGAATTAGATACTGAACTTTCAGGTAATTGCTCGCAATCGATTATAACTACGCACGAACACGCAATTAAACACGTTATGAAGCACAATATGTCGAATTTGATCAATATCAGAACGTGTTCTTCATGTTCTTACGCAAACAGTAACTCACAAAATTGATTTAATCCAAACACGAAGTTCAAACAGCTACTAATTTGATCGCAATCAACATTTGACACTTAAACGAGCACAGAAACATCAAATTCAAGTCAATTAGGCACAGAATTATGCTATTGGATCGAAAACAGATTTCGCGCCAAACTGTTCTTCGATGAACAGTGAACAGAATTAAATTTTCGATCCAAATCTAACAATTTTTGATCCAAAACAGAACGAATCTGCTCTGATACCAATTGTTATCTAATACAGCTAAGGACGTGAGGTAGGTGGTTCTAAACCCCTACAACCCGTAATACTTTCCCGAAAAGTGTTAAATCGAATGGAAGGCCATTCGAATTTGAATCTTCGAGTTTCATGATTTTATAAATTTTTGGAATGTGTTATTACGTGAATTTAGAACTCAATATATGAGTTCTGTATTTTATTTATGTTCTTATATGGTTCGTTGTGATGAATATGTTAGAAATTCTGGAAAAATTTAGGGTTTGAATGAAGATGATTTCGATAGAATAGTAAAATCGGGCGATTTGAAGTTTTCGGGCGATTTTGAAATCGCGGGCCTGTGTTTGAGTGTAAATCGGGCGAAAAATGATTTTCAAGAGATAGGATTGGCCGATTTTGGGTTTCGCGGGCCAGAGCTCGTGTTTCGCGGGCTGAAGCATTTCGCGAGTTGTGAGAGAGCGTCGGGCCGATTTTGGGTTTCGCGGGCCGATTTCAAATCGCGGGGTGATTCCTGTGAAAGAAATCGGGCGATTCGCGAGATTTAAATGGAGCTTCGAGCGTTAAATCGGACGATTTGCGAAATCGCTGAAAGTCTCACGAAATCGGGTGTTGACTCGACTTTCGCAGGTTGACCAAGTGGGTTTCGGGCGATTTTAATTGGGCTTTGACCGATTTTGGTGTGAGTTGACCAGCGACATTTATTTTGGGCTTTTGCCCCATTTCAGGCCCAAATATTTTAAATAAAATGGTTTTAAGCCCAATCACTTTAAAATAAAATATTTTCGTATTATAACATATATTTTCGGGTCAATCCATATTTTAAATTATAAATATTATTTTTGGATTTTTTTAAACCATCGGCCTAGTTTAAATACTATACGATTACGTGATTTCGATGTACGTATTTTATGTGATTTATTATATGTGCATTTCACGACATGCACGGGAGAGATGATGGTACCGTATTTGTACGGTGACGCCTTACGGTGTCGGTTGAGTGGGGTAGAGTGACCTTTATTGGTCGTCGAGGTTAGACTCGTGTAGCACCTGGTGGGAGAGGGGGTTTGCGACACCCATCTACTCGGGATTGAGCCACCCGAGGTGCACACCACCGGATATTATTTGGCTCAGGGACGACCGACAGATGTGAGATTCCTGTCTACCCGGGTTGGTGGTAGGCCACTCGGGGAAAAGTCGTCGGGTTGAGATTGTGTGCGGAAGGAGCGACCCGGCACGGCCGGCGTGGGCTACCGCATGGTTATGGCGTACTTTGCCATTGCGCGCGTGGGTGCTGAGTCTAGCCGAGGGCCCTGTTATGTGATGAGATGTGATAGGTTGAGCGTGCATATTTCATGTGTGAGGACACGGGATTGGGTTGAGTGCACGCACGCATATATTGCATGTTTTTACTGCCACCTACTGGGCATTTTGCTCAGGGTTATATTTTTCAGGTGGGATTGAGCCCGACACCGATGGGTGTCAGGGTTGAGATATAGGCTGGCTGGAGGCGGTGACTCCACGGGCTTTTGAGGGCGGAGCGGTACATGGGACGCGACCTGTGGAGAGGCGTAGGATAGTCGGGTTTAGATTTTTGGGGCTCCGGCCCGTTGTATTATACAGACGCATTTTGTAAACCCGACTCTAGATTATATATGTATATTATTTATTTAAAAAGTTTTTAATAAATCGAGTCCTCCGCGACTTTCGTTGCGGAAATCCGCCAATTATTCTAATTAGGAAGTAGGGTCGCCACAGGTGGTATCAGAGCGTTAGGTTTTAGATTCTGAAGACTGTCCATGTACTGCCGCTCAGAAGCCGGGAGAACCAGCCTCGCATGTAGGTATTATGTGCTAATGTGGTTACGTGATCTTATTTGCTCATTCATATGTTATATAGTACTTGGAAATGTCGAGAGGAAGACCTAGGCGCGAGTTTGTGGGAGAAACGAGTCGAAGGGACGAACCTGAGTCCCCGACTCGAGAACGTGACACCATCCATCGTCTGACTGAATTGATCCAACGACAGTCAGACTAGATCAACGATCTGATAAATCATCGGAGCTCATCTGAGCACCGTTCCTCCCCGCAACCTGATCGAGTGGAAATCATTGGGGAGAGATTCCGTAAGCTAAATCCCCCAACCTTCGCCGAGGCCGCTAACCCTGCGGTGGCCGAGGATTGGATCGGCACCATAGAAGATCTCTTCATCTATAGCCGTGTGCCGAATAATGAGAAGGTGTTGTGTGCCGTTTCCCTGTTTCGGGGAAGCGCGCGGTTCTGGTGGAACACCGTAAAGGTGTTAGAGGATCCCGCTACTATGTCGTGGGAGCGCTTCAGAGAACTTTTCTACGACAAGTACTTCACTGCTCACGATCAGGAGCAGCAAATGTACGAATTTATGAATCTGAAGCAAGGCCGTATGCCAGTGGCGGAATATATCCGCCGATTTGAGGAATTGTCGCATTTGCCCCGCATCTCGTTGCGACCAACACGCTGAAGGTGACGAGATTTCTCAGAGGGCTGAAACCCGAGTTCTATCGGGACTTAAGTATAGCGGGTGTACGACAGCTGGAATTCCGCCAAGCGACGGAGCGAGCATTGATAGCTGAACAGACGGAAGGAGTAGTGAGAGAGGCCCAGGAAGCGAACCGGAAGAGAGAGAGCCAGCAGGGAGGAAGCAGTCAGAAACGGCAATTCTTCGGCAAGGGCCCGAAGAATAAAGGCAATCGACCGGGCCAACAGATGTGGCGCCCGAATGTTAGCCAGGGACCAACCAACGTCTCCTATCGACCAGCGACACCAGCGCCACAGTGTCAGCAGTGCGGGCGAAACCACTTCGGCATCTGCTACGGACCTCGACCTGCGCAGAATTTACAGTGCTTCCGGTGCGGAAAGACTGGGCACACTGCACGGAATTGCACGGAAGGTCAACCTCGACTGCAGAATCAGCCGCAGAATCTGATTCGACCCCCACCTGTGCCTGCACGCGTTTTTACGTTGACCAACGAAGAGGCGGAGGCGAACCCAGCCGTGGTGACTGGTACGTTGAATATTTTTCACGTACCGTCTTCAATACTGATTGACTCTGGAGCCACACATTCGTTTGTGTCGGCTAATTTCGTGACCCGGGCGGGAATATATCCCACCCACTCCTCATGCAATTTCATCGTATCCCTACCACACGGAGATCCAACTCGGACCAACTTGGTGGTAGAAAATTGTCCCGTTAGGATAGAAGGGAGGGAATTAGATGTAGACCCAATAGTAATCCCGATGAATGATTACGACATCATATTCGGGATGGATTGGCTCTCGAAGTACGGGGCCATTATCGATTGCTCAAAGAGGGTAGTTAGGTTCCGATCACCCGAGGGAGAGGAATTTGAATTTTCGGGAAAGAAGAATGGTAAGACCATCCCTCGGATTTCTGCTTTGAAAGCTCAACGACTCGTGAATACGGGTTGCGAATCGTTCCTGATCTTCGCGGTGAAAGCCGAGGAATCTTCCCAGCCGAAGCTTGAGGAGGTTCCAGTAGTAAATGAATACCCCGAGGTATTCCCCGAGGATCTTCCGGGATTACCACCAGATCGGGAAATTGAATTTGTTATTGATCTTGTACCGGGAGCTGCCCCGATTTCTAAATCTCCGCATCGGTTAGCACCGAACGAGTTACGAGAGCTGAAAGAACAATTGGAAGATTTGTTACAGAAGGGTTTTATTCAACCCAGTTTCTCGCCTTGGGGAGCCCCAGTACGTTTTGTTAAGAAGAAAGACGGGTCGATGAGGATGTGCATCGATTATCGTGAGCTCAATAATATCACGATCAAGAATAAGTATCCGTTGCCGAGGATAGACGATCTATTTGATCAATTACAAGGGGCGACGGTATTCTCGAAAATAGACATGCGTTCCGGTTATCATCAGTTGAAGATTCGTGAGACGGATGTTCCCAAAACTGCGTTCAGCACGAGGTACGGCCACCATGAATTCTTGGTCATGCCTTTCGGGCTAACGAATGCTCCTGCTGCTTTCATGGATCTGATGAACCGAGTGTTCAAAGAATTTCTGGACCGCTTCGTCATCGTTTTTATTGACGATATTCTCATTTATTCTAAGACCAAAGAAGAACACGAGGAACACCTGAGAACGGTCCTTGGAATTCTCCGAGAGAAACAATTATTCGCTAAATTTAAGAAATGCGAATTCTGGTTGGGACAAGTGGCTTTTCTGGGGCATATTATTTCAGGAGATGGAATTTCAGTAGACCCCAGCAAGATTGAAGCAATAGATAAATGGCCACGACCGACCACTCCTACGGAAGTCAGAAGTTTTCTCGGGCTTGCTGGATACTATCGGAAGTTCATCAAAGATTTTTCCAGTATAGCCTCGACGCTCACAAACCTGACAAAGAAGAATGTTCCGTACAAGTGGACTGAAGAATGTGAGCAAAGTTTTCAGGAGCTGAAGAAAAGACTGACAACTGCTCCAGTCTTAGCAATACCTTCGGGTACTGAAGGATTTTCAGTATATAGTGACGCCTCGAAGAATGGCTTGGGGTGCGTATTATTGCAGAATGGGAAGGTAATTGCATATGCCTCCCGACAGTTGAAGTCGTATGAGAAGAACTATCCCACCCATGATCTTGAACTCGCTGCAGTAGTGTTTGCCCTTAAGATCTGGCGACACTATTTGTACGGAGAAAGGTGCGAGATCTTTACGGATCATAAGAGCCTGAAGTACTTCTTCACACAGAAGGAGTTAAATATGAGGCAAAGACGATGGCTTGAACTAGTGAAGGATTACGACTGCGTGATTAACTATCACCCAGGGAAAGCTAACGTGGTCGCGGACGCGTTGAGCCGAAAAGCCGTGAATACTGAATTGTGCCAACTTCGAGTTGAAGTAATTCACTTCGGGGAGATTGAGACGAGATTGGCAGCGTTGACTATCAAGCTGACGCTGTTAGATCGGATCCTCGAAGCACAAAAGAAAGACGAATTATACCTGAAGGTTCGGGATGAACGAGATGAAGATGTCCCGTCAAACTTCGAATTCCGAGGAGACGGAAGTTTACGATTCAGAGGTCGCCTGTATGTGCCAAAAGACGAAGACATCCGCCGAACATTGATGACAGAAGCACATGCGACAATCTACTCGGTGCATCCTGGTGCCACGAAGATGTATCGGGATCTACGGATGAACTATTGGTGGCCTGGAATGAAAAGAGACGTTGCTACATTTGTAAGTCGATGCTTGACCTGCCAACAGATCAAAGCAGAGCATCAAAGGCCAGCAGGAATGTTGCAACCGTTGACGGTTCCTGAATGGAAGTGGGACCACATAACAATGGATTTTGTCGTCGGATTACCCAAGACGGTGAAAGGACATGACGCAATTTGGGTAATCGTTGATAGATTGACGAAATCTGCTCGCTTTCTACCAATCAACCAGACATATCCCATGGAGAAATTCGCAGAGCTGTATATTCAGGAAATAGTGAGACTACATGGGATTCCGATGTCGATCATTTCCGATCGCGATTCAAGATTTCTGTCTCAATTCTGGGTAAGTTTACAGAAAGCTTAGGAACTAAATTGTCCTTTAGCTCAGCTTATCATCCTCAGACGGACGGACAATCGGAAAGAACGATCCAGACGCTCAAAGACATGTTGAGGGCTTGTGTTCTGGATTTCCGAGGAAGTTGGAGTAAATATCTCCCGTTGATCGAATTTTCATATAACAATAGCTTTCAAGCTACAATTGGGATGGCGCCTTATGAAGCCTTGTATGGGCGTAAATGTCGATCCCCAGTCCATTGGGATGAAATAGGCGAAAAGACGTTGTTAGGTCCCGAAATGATTCGTGAGATGACTGAAGCTGTTAGTAAAATTCGGGAGAGAATGCAAACGGCCCAAAGTCGTCAGAAGAGTTACGCGGATAAGAGACGAAGGCCGTTGGAATTTGAAGAAGGCGATCAAGTTTTCTTGAAGATATCACCGATGAAGTGCGAAGTGCGTTAGACGATTCGGACGAAAAGGAAAGCTTAGTCCGAGATATATAGGACCCTTCAATATTTTGAAAAGAGTCGGCGAAGTAGCGTACCAGCTAGAACTGCCGACTTCTTTAGCACAAGTCCATGACGTCTTCCACGTATCTACGTTACGGAAGTACGTTCCAAATCCAAGTCATGTGCTACGAAGCGAGACACTTCACCAACAATTGAAACCGGACTTGAGTTATGAAGAAAGGCCGGTAGAGATTTTAATGTACGAGGTGAAGCGACTTAGGAATAAGAACATCCCCCTAGTAAAGGTGTTATGGCGAAACCAGACAGTGGAAGAAGCCACTTGGGAACGAGAAGACGAAATGCGCGAGAAATACCCCGAGTTGTTCCAGACGACTTAAATTTCGAGGACGAAATTTCTTTTAGGGGGGAGGATGTAATACCCGTAAAATTACTGCGGGATTATTTTTGTAATGTTCGAAATTAATGGAATTAATTTTCGGTCTAAACGAATTTTTCGGAAGAGCCGAAAAATATTAATTGGTACAAGAGCAAATAAATTATTATAAGCCGAAAATTCCTAGAAAGCCCAAGAAATAAAATAGGCCAAATTAATAGTAGAGCCCAATTAAAATTTTGTAAAGGCCCAATTTGGAGTAAATGACCAATAATAGATAAAATACCCAAAAAGGAATTTATCTTGGCCCAAATAAAATAATCTCAGTCCAAAAATCTTAGAGATAAGAATAAGAGTTGCTTAACTTTGAGGGAAAGCCACGTGGGAGGCTTATCATCCCTTATTACTTAACAACAACAAACCCTCATTTGTAAACTGAGAGTGAACAATCAAGTTACACAAACTAAAGAAAGAAGAATCGAACGAAAGGAACCAATCTCAACAGGCTCAAGCGAATTTTCAACCTAGGAAGTTATTTCCAAACTAAACTAACGAGCAAGAGAAAACAAGGAAGGAGTAGATTTCGGGCAAATTCAAGCTGATTGCAACATAGGAATTTATCTAATACAGCTAAGGACGTGAGGTAGGTGGTTCTAAACCCCTACAACCCGTAATATTTTCCCGAAAAGTGTTAAATCGAATGGAAGGCCATTCGAATTTGAATATTCAAGTTTCATGATTTTATAAATTTTTGGAATGTGTTATTACGTGAATTTAGAACTCAATATATGAGTTCTGTATTTTATTTATGTTCTTATATGGTTCGTTGTGATGAATATGTTAGAAATTCTGGAAAAATTTAGGGTTTGAATGAAGATGATTTCGATAGAATAGTAAAATCGGGCGATTTGAAGTTTTCGGGCGATTTTGAAATCGCGGGCCTGTGTTTGAGTGTAAATCGGGCGAAAAATGATTTTCAAGAGATAGGATTGGCCGATTTTGGGTTTCGCGGGCCAGAGCTCGTGTTTCGCGGGCTGAAGCATTTCGCGAGTTGTGAGAGAGCGTCGGGCCGATTTTGGGTTTCGCGGGCCGATTTCAAATCGCGGGGTGATTCCTGTGAAAGAAATCGGGCGATTCGCGAGATTTAAATGGAGCTTCGAGCGTTAAATCGGACGATTTGCGAGCCGGAAGTCTCACGAAATTGGGTGTTGACTCGACTTTCGCAGGTTGACCAAGTGGGTTTCGGGCGATTTTAATTGGGCTTTGACCGATTTTGGTGTGAGTTGGCCGGCGACATTTATTTTGGGCTTTTGCCCCATTTTAGGCCCAAATATTTTTAATAAAATGGTTTTAAGCCCAATCACTTTAAAATAAAATATTTTCGTATTATAACATATATTTTCGGTCAATCCATATTTTAAATTATAAATATTATTTTTGGATTTTTTTAAACCATCGGCCTAGTTTAAATACTATACGATTACGTGATTTCGATGTACGTATTTTATGTGATTTATTATATGTGCATTTCACGACATGCACGGGAGAGATGATGGTACCGTATTTGTATGGTGACGCCTTACGGTGTCGGTTGAGTGGGGTAGAGTGACCTTTATTGGTCGTCGAGGTTAGACTCGTGTAGCACCTGGTGGGAGAGGGGGTTTGCGACACCCATCTACTCGGGATTGAGCCACCCGAGGTGCACACCACCGGATATTATTTGGCTCAGGGACGACCGACAGATGTGAGAATCCTGTCTACCCGGGTTGGTGGTAGGCCACTCGGGGAAAAGTCGTCGGGTTGAGATTGTGTGCGGAAGGAGCGACCCGGCGCGGCCGGCGTGGGCTACCGCATGGTTATGGCGTACTTTGCCATTGCGCGCGTGGGTGCTGAGTCTAGCCGAGGGCCCTGTTATGTGATGAGATGTGATAGGTTGAGCGTGCATATTTCATGTGTGAGGACACGGGATTGGGTTGAGTGCACGCACGCATATATTGCATGTTTTTACTGCCACCTACTGGGCATTTTGCTCAGGGTTATATTTTTCAGGTGGGACTGAGCCCGACACCGATGGGTGTCAGGGTTGAGATATACGCTGGCTGGCGGCGGTGACTCCACGGGCTTTTGAGGACGGAGCGGTACATGGGACGCGACCTGTGGAGAGGCGTAGGATAGTCGGGTTTAGATTTTTGGGGCTCCGACCCGTTGTATTATACAGACGCATTTTGTAAACCCACTCTAGATTATATATGTATATTATTTATTTAAAAAGTTTTTAATAAATCGGGTCCTCCGCGACTTTCGTTGCGGAAATCCGCCAATTATTCTAATTAGGAAGTATGGTCGCCACATTATACCAAACAAACTTGGTATAAATATCAAACCAGTCCTAATCTAAGGACTACTATACAATACGCCCCTAATTACAAGGACAACTAATAATATCAAGCACAATTAAATCTATACTCTACACACGCTCAATCACTAAATCTCCTATAAGACAGGGAATAGTAAAACTCCCTGGGTCCTTAAGCTTCTTCGGGATCTTGCTTTGGAGTATCGCCAAACATTCTCCTCGCAGGCATACGGTGGAGACGTGTTCGAGCTTCCTTCTGTTCGTCAGCAGGTCGTTCAGGAACTTGGCGAAGCTGTGCATCTGCGTAATGGCTTCAACAAACGGTAAGTTAATATGCAATTCCTTACACATACCCATAAATTTACCAAACTGTGCCTCGTCCTTGTCTTTCTTTAGTCGAGCCGGGTAAGGAATCTTCGGCTGGTATGGCTTCGCCGGTGGCCGCTCGATCTCCTTCGCCTTTTTCTTTTTGGGCTTGACCTTCTCCTTCTCAGCTTCGGGCTTCTCGACATTGTCGCCTCTGATTTCCTCCACTTCAGGCTCGTCGTGGCTCTCGAAGTTGGCGTTCTCCTTCACCTTCTTCTTGGCGGGCACTTCTTGCAGTTCTCGTCCATTCCTCGAAGTCACTGCCTTGCAATACTCCTTTGGATTCGGCTCGGTGTAGCTTGGGAGTGATCCCTGAGTACGCCCCGCTAATCGTTTCGCCATCTGGCCCACCTGTTGCTCCAGCTTCTTGAGCGAGGCGTCTGTGTTCTGGGCGCGCACGTCGTTCGCTTCCATATACTCCTCCATATTCGTCTTTCGGCTACCGTGGGCTGCGGTGGTGCTGCTGAAGTTCGTGAGGAGCGCCTTCATCATATCCTTCATCTCCCTCATGTCGTCGGATCCTCCTGCGGGTGCCTTCTGATACTGGCGTGGAGCCCCGTTTTGGAAAATGGACGGCCTACTGAAATCCTGGTGGCCCTTGCCCCTGGTGGTTCTGATTCCCATACGCCAAGTTGGGGTGCGCTCGGGGTTGGAAGCTTCGCTGGCCACCTTGGTAATTCCCCATGTAATCGACGTGCTACAGCGACTGCCCAAGTTGGCATGCTGAAGTCTCGTGGGCTGCACCACAGATCTCGCACAGTGGTACGTATGGCGTATGCTGCATCGGTGCGGTGGTCGTCACGGTATTCACGGGCAGTGTCTGCCTGAAATTTCGGGAGTAGTGCGCCAATGACTGTCTGCAACTGAGAGTTCGTGGCAGCGATTTGTTGCTGGAGCGCCTCAAATTTGGCATTCTTGGCCGTCTCCTCGCTCACTCCGAATACGCCTGGTGTCTTCATCCTTGTATTGCCCCTCATGAAGTTATTCCTCGAGTAATCCTCAATCAGATTCCAAGCGTCGGTCGCATTGAGCTTCACGAGTCCTCCTCCCACGGCTCCATCTAGCATGTGAACGGTCTGGTCATTGAGCCCCTCGTGGAATCGGTTGATCTGAGCTGCCTTTGACATCCCATGCTGTGGGCATCTCTTCAGTAGCGCCTTGTATCGCTCCATACCTCGTAGAGGTTTTCTGAATCCTTCTGGTAGAAAAGGTAGATCTCCATCTTCAACCTTAGCACCTTTGATAACGGGAGTAATGGTTAATGAAGGCGGATCGCATCTCCTCCCAAGTGGTGATCGATCTTGGCGACAACATATCCAACCAGTCCTTCGCCCTGAACTTGAGCGAGAATGGGAACAACATCAACTTAATTGCATTGCCCGTGACCCCATTGATCTTGATAGTGTCAGTCACCGTCAAGAAAGCCTTCAGATCGGAGTAGGGATCGTCGTCGGGATTGCCCTCAAACTGGGCCGTCTGGAAAATCATTTGAAGCCAAGATTGCTTCAGCTCAAAGTTGTTGTTCTCGATCGGCGGGATGACAATCGCCGACTCAGTACCGCCTAGCGCGGCATTCTTGAGGAGATCTTGTAGTGATGGCTCCTCCTCGTGGACGGGCACTCTGTGGTCTGCCATATCTACTTCTGTATCTGGACTATCTACGGCTGTCTCTACACGTGAGTGTTGGGTCGATTCCTGAGAACTGTCCTCTGCATAGCTAACTGAAGGTTCCTGAGAGCTAGTGGTCGCTCCTTTGGTGTCGTACTTGAGTTTCCTTCGTAAATTTCGCTCAAAATCTGGGTGTACTTCAACAATGGGACCCGAGGGATGACTTCGGGGGTCCACTGTTGAATCGTACCTTCAATGAGTGAAAACAAAAATTAGCAACGAAATAAATAAAAACAAAAATTAGCAACGAAATAGATAGCGAGACTAATAATTACATAGGAAAACAAATAACGCAAATAACACAAGTAACGCAAATAGTAAAAAGCAAATAAAACGTCCAAAAAGTGGCTAAAGTACCGAATTCCCCTGCAACGACGCCAAAAACTTGATCGACACGTGGTGTGCTAATGTAAATTGCAAGTGTGACAAGTGATAAAATAAAACGAATACCTAATTACTATCACCGACGTGCGATAGGCAGTGGACCTATCGTTTGTAGTGCAGTAAAGTGAGTAAGCGAGTATCAAACACGAGGAATAAATTAATTACTAGTAATAACCTATCGACTCGATATCTAGCCTAAATAAAGTACGCAGATTGGTTCACGAACTAGCCTAACAGACCGCTCCTAAATCAAAGAAAGACTAAAAGAATACGCCTAAACTGATGAGAGTACTTCGAATGATAAAGATGTGCCCAGGATTTGAATCCCGCTAGGTATTATCGCCTAATTACTGGTAAATTATCGTTCCTACGTGATTCTGACTAGATCGCACTAATTTCCTACCGCTCACGGGTTTGCGGTCGCCCTAAACGTTCGCATGGATCTAAATTCAGTAATTACTAACAGCGAGGATCGAATAAAATAAACCTAGCGTTCATCTAATGCCAAACACATAGGTAATTTAGCTACTCATAATTGACGAGAAAACAATGAAATAAATAGAAAATAGGGAAGGAAGACTCATGATCTTAAATACTGGTGGGAATGGTGGATGAGTCTTCGTTCCTCGTTCAATTCGGTACGGATTCTTCGTTGCTCCGTCTCTCGCGCTCCGGAATGAAATTCCTTGTTCTTCCAGGCTCTTTTTCGTCTCTTGATAGATCACGGTTGATGTCTGGTAAGCGTCCCCTCTTTCTGGGTCGAATTTGGGCTTCAATAATGATTTTCGTAACGGTCACGGCCTGGGACATGGGCCGTCACGACCGTGACCATCATCGCCTCACGTCTCGTTACTTTCTGCCATGTGTCACGGCCAAGTGCATAACATGTCACGGCCGTGACTACCTTCGCTTCAACTCTCTGCCCAATGTCACGGCCTCTTGCATTGCTCGTCACGGCCGTGACATTGTTCTGTTAGGTCGGCCTTGCTCACTGCCCTACGTCACGGCCTGGTGCAATAGGAGTCACGGCCGTGACCGATCTCTAAGGATGTTTCTGCCTCTAGTCACGGCCTGGTGCACTATGCGTCACGGCTGCGACCGTGAGCAGTGTCCTCGTTTTCGGCCTCTGTCCAGTGTCACGGCCTGGTGCACTATGTGTCACGGCTATGACGATGCACTGCTTTATGCATATTTGCTCCGTTTTGCCTCGTTTTCGCTCCTTTTCCCCCGAAAATCGTCCTAAGCTCCTTCAACATCAAAATAAGTGTAAATATGGCGAATAGATGCATAAAATGATTGCTAGAGCTCTAATATGACCCAATTAAATACTACGATAAACGCATTAAAATACGTTTATCACCTACTCTGTAGGAGCGAAGAGGAAAATATCCAACATTTGGTTATGATGTGTGAGTTTAGCGAAGCTGTTAAGGAGGGAGGTCAGGTGTGGATTAATTGTCACATTCCGGATGAGTTTGAGGGAGTAAAGCGACTCATGACACGGCTTATTGGCAAGAGGAAAAACGTGATATGTAAGCTGAAGATTATGGTGATCACAACCATGCTCTACTTAATTTGGAATGAACGGAATCGGTGGCTCCATGGGGATGATGCTCGAGCTGGAGAGGTACTCGTGAGGATGAATAAAGGGACTGCAGTGGACCAAATCAAAAGCCTGAAGATTACAACAACCAAGCGGGACGTCCAAGATTTCATAGGAAAGCTTGTTACATAATTGTGTTGGTCTTATGGTGTCGAATACTCATGTAAAAGGTGTAAAACATTTAGCTCTGTGGTAATGACAACTTTCTTACCGAAAAAAAAAACTCGATTCTGTAATTAGTTAATTAAAAATGGTTAATTAATTTGTATAATCGACTTAAAATAATTATAGATAATTATGATCCGTGCAATGAACAGGCAAAAAAACTCGTATATGTAATAAGTCCATTTACTTTATATATCTAAACGAATTACCTCCGAAAAAAAATATATCTAAATGAAAATACATTATGGGTTCAATTATTTGAATGATAAAAAATTTGTAGTCGTGTACTTCAATTATTGAAAACACTTGAAATGATAACCTACATTCTTATCTTTATTTTACGGTCAATATATATCGGTTTCGGATCGTCTGTGCCACAACAGTGTTCCACCATTGTGTTCCACCAACCATTCCCCGACAAGTGTTAAACTCAGTTGACCAACTGTACACTTGTCGCAATTTGGTTGGTGGAACACCAGATTGGAACACCAATATGGAACAGAGGATTCAATCTAATATATATCGTGTATATGCACACACACATATCTATATATATCAATATATTTATTTATTTATATATATATATATATATATCATAAAGGAAGAGCACAAACATATGCATCTATGTATTCATCTTCTGTATCGTAAGTTCTCAATGAGAAAATGAGTTGTCAAATTAAAACATTCTTTATAGTGGAAACATAAATCTCCCACAAAATAATATTACGTTGATGATACATAATAATCCAAGACTGGTATTCTCCGAAGTTAGGAATTAAGTGTACTTGTTCGACTCAACAACAATGATGACACCAAAAAACAAAACTAATAAAAACTTTCATTCTTGTAAGAACACACACACAGATGTACGTATGTGTGTGTGTGCAGAGAGTGCTTCAATATTTTTGTCGTGGTAAGAAGCAGACAGTGTCTCTATATATCACAGCTGGACAATTTTGTTTCTACAATTGAAACCAAGGCCCTCTTTTTATACACTAAACTATGTGTGCAGATAAATATATATATATATATATATATTATAAAATATTTTATCATTTTATACAATTTCTGAGGCCTGAGCTTTATATAGGGGTGGTAAACAGGTCGGGTTGGATCACCTTCGGGTTCAACCCGTTTAACAAACGGCTTGAAAACTTCAACCCTGACCTAACCTGTTTACTTAAACAGGTTGAAAAATCAAATTCAACCTACTTTAACCATAACCCAACCCGCCAACCTGCCAACCCGTTTAAAATTAAAAAAGAAAATAACAAAATTGACAGAATCATAAATTCAAATTAAAAAAATAGGAGAAATAATGCAATTTTTTTCCTAAAAACATCATCATAAATCATAATTAAGAAACAAGTAAAGTTCCAAATAACAAAATCTCAATAATTAAATACCAAGCAAATTATTTCATGATCATCAAGTATTAACAGAAGCCGTATTTGACTCGAACTCTCAACCATACTCTCTTCCATTCGATCTCCCACCCTTATGTTCACAACATCTTCGATGAAGAGAACCATAACGCAATCAACGAAGCCTGAGCTACCGAGCTGATTATTATCTAAAACAACGACGATATCGATCAATCAAGGAGTGATTTCTACCTTTTTGGGACGTTATAGTCAACGACGAAGAACCCAGGTGGCTTGGGAGCATGTGTGAGCGTGAGAGTGTATAGAGAATTAGGGTTAATCCTTTTGTTTTATTTATATTAATAATATTTCAATAATATATATTATTCAGGTTAAAATGGGTTGATAAACGGGTTGATTTCGGGTTAAATTTCGGGTTGATTTCAGGTTGATTTCGGGTTGAAAATCCGAACCCTAACCTGACCCACTTAATAATTGGGTTGGGTTCGGGTTTACCCATTTACGTAAACAGGTCAAAATGCTAACCCGAACCTGCTATTTTCGGGTGCGATTCGTGTCGAGTTGGCGGGTCGGGTCGATTTTTAACAGCCCTAGCTTTATATAACTGATATCGCTGCATGCATGGTCTGCTCCAAATTTGGCCGCATATACACATTACGAGAAAACTATATAAAAACTATATATTTATTTACGCTATATATACACGGGACAAAAATATTTAAATATTATCATGATTATATTAAGTACGACTACAGATTGTATTAGTTGAGTGATTTAAAATAGGTAATTTCATTCATTTTGATCTTATAAACTAAAGTTGCATATTTATGAAATGAGTCTTCCTAATTACAACAAAAAAAAAAAAAAGGTTTAACGATTACGCCTACCATTTAGCTTTCTCTATCTCACTTTCAAAAATGTTAATGTATACTACCAATATTTGAAATAAATTACTCCACAATTTAAACAAGTATTTCACAAATTCAAATTTTGCTATTTTATCCATCTTTTGCTGATAGGAATATGCTCATCTGAAAAGGGTGGACGTATTTCCATAGACGATAATAGTTCTTTAGTTAATAAGAATGGAAAAGAAGAAGAAAAGCTTAGTAGAATCTCATGATGAAATGCCGAGAATCATACTATGTTGTATAATGAACTGGCCTCATCTTTATGAGTAAGATAAGATTGCCATGGAATGCAATTGCTTACTAATACGAGGAAATAAAAAGAAATAGCATTTTATATAATCGTTTTATATAAAACTTTCTTTCTCATTTAATAAGTGAATGCAAAGAAGGCACTGAAAAATTAAAGGATGGATAAATTGAAAATAAATATACTTCGGCAATTAAAGAATCCAAATAATGTGGTGTTTTTCAGTTATTGGTGGAACTATATATTTGTTTCATATTTTTATGTGGTGAATGTTGCAACCAAATGTAGAAGGAAATGAAGGGAAAAGATAGAAGTCGGAGGATTGTAATTGGCAAGAATTAGCTATACTTTTTCTAGTTATATCAAAGTACACGTTGTGTGTTATAATATTCCAACATATGTATAGATAATATAACATCGGTCCCAAATATTACATCGTAGCGTAAAAAAAAACATAATTCAACTAATAGCAGTAAAATACAAAAAAATAAAAAAATAAAAATTATACATCGTCATAACTCATAATATTCAACCACGGCCAATCACAAAATGTCAAAAAAAAAAATGAACAAAAAAAGAACTTCGAAGACATAACATAACCACCTCCAATTTAATACAAATCCACACTCAAGCTAATATAGGAGAGGATCACTCTCAAGCGAAGCCAACTTCCCATCATCATTACACTCAATGTCTCCTTCTCTAACAACACCACAGCTATTGACCATCGTCACGGGCAACAACGACTTATTACAACCACCACCACCTTCATTACAAGAACCACCCATAAGCTCGCCCGCCCTTCGAACCTCCACCGCCCAATCGGTCCTCCAAAGAACCACAACCATCATAAATGCACACGAGCACTGAGCCGCTAGGAGCCCTAACCAAAGCCCAACGAACCCAACCTCGAGCCCAAAACCCACCACGAACGCCACGGGCAAGCCTACCAAGTAAAACGAACCGAGGTTCACGTTCGCCCCAACGCTAGGCCTCGCGCTCCCCCTCAAAACCCCGCAAGCCACGGTCTGCGGGCAGTTGCCCAGCTCGCAAATCCCGACTATGGGCAGCGCTGCCCTGGTCAACTCGATAATCGACAAGTCCTTTGTAAAAACCCTAGCCCAAAAACCCCTCACCGAAAAAGCAAACCCCATGGCAAGAAACCCTAACCCTAATCCTAACCACATCGATACGATCATCGAAACCCTAGCTTTGTAGGGTTTTCTCGCTCCTAGGTTGTTGCTAACCCTAGTCGAAACTCCTAGGCTTAGGGACGAAGGGAAGACGTAGACCAACGAGGTTGTCTGAATGAGTATTCCCATCGAAGAAATCGTGGACGTAGGGTTGGATAATAGCCCGCAAAGCATTATCATTAGCTCGTACCACCACCATTCCAAGCAAACCGCCACGCACGTGGGCAAGGCCAGGGCGACGAGCGTAGACCATCCCCTTAAGCATTCGATTCCTGGGGGGACCCACGAATTTTCGTACACGCCCGAGAAGTAGACAAAGCATACGAGGAGGATTACTACGTTAAGGTTAGTCAGTGCCATGGCTAAGGCAACGCCGGCGACGCCCATTTTTAAATAGTTCACCAGAAAAAAGTTTAAAGGCACGTGGAAGACGATGGCAGCAAGCGAACAGTATGTTAAGGGAATTGTGATGCTTTGGGCCCTAAGGTATATCCTTAGGGGGTGGAGAAACGATAGGAAGAGCAAGTCTGGGATGGCGAAGAGTATGAAAGTTTGAGCCGTGGATGAGATGTCTTCGTCTTGGTTGAAGTATAGGAGGATTTTCTTCATGTTTAGCCATAGTAGGGAGATGGGCAATGAGGCGGTGAGGAGAAGCAATATTGTTCTTTGAAGGGTTAGGCCTAGGAGCTTCATTTGCTTGGCTCCGTAGGCTTGGCCGGCAATGGGCTCCATGCCCATGGCTAGGCCCGAGATTACTGAGTAGCCAGTGATGTTAGCCATGCCCATGGAGAGCGAGCCGCCGGCTAGCTCGAGCTCGCCTAGGTGGCCTAGGAAGAGCATTGAGATCATGGCCCGTGAGTAGAGTACGAGGCCCGTTATGGCGGTTGGGCATGAGATTTTTCCCATCTCCTTCATCTCTTCAAAGGCCTATGCAAGAAAGAAAAAAACGTCAAGAATGTGTTTTGTGTGTGTGTGTTTTTTTTTTTTTTTGATGTTTGATGAGTTTTTAGTTATTTACCTCGGAAGGAGTTGGCCACCTTTGAAGATCGTTAGAGTCCTCGTCCATGGATTTGTTGTTATTTCTTTGGGCCAAGGAAGGGTTTTTCTTGTCTTCGTTATTGCAAGTTGATGAGATGAAGGAAGGTGGTGAAGATGGCTTTGGGCTACTACTACACATTGTTGCTTGGTTGCTCGATATGGGAAATATTATTCTCTTGCAAATAATAAGGGGGAACTCTATACTTTGGATTGGTATGTATAGTGTGTGTTGTGTTATTTCTGAGAAAAAAACTTGATGGTTATTAGGCATGCAATGGAAGATGTTACTATATATAGTAGTTTGTAAGGATAGACATACAAATTAGGGGAGCCACTCGAAAGTCATCGTCATGGGGTCAATAGAATCCACTCAAATAAATTTTTTCATGTATTCTCTTCGATTGAAATGTCTCTGTGACAATGTAATAATAGTGTCCACTCTCCGACTAAACTAGATTGAAAAAATATATATATGTATATATAGATTATATCGAAGTAAACGTGTAGACAAAAAAGAGTGTTTGTAAAACCATAACAAAATTGAAAGGGTATGTTTTAAATGGCGAGTGGACGTGGGGCCCTACCCTTTTATCTTCATCCTCCTATTGAACAAATAATATAATAATAATAATAATAACAATAATTAATATTATTATTATTGATATATGACATTCTTTGTGATCGACTATGCTTATAACATTTTTTAGTTAGTGCTACTACTAATAAGTCAACGGATTAGCTTGGGTAAAAGAATCATTTCTTGTGTAAAAAATATAAAATCCTTGTCCGAAAAATCGAAAACTGATCTATGTTAACGACCCCAAATTTGCATAGTTTTTTTTCACCATTTTCTGTCAGCATTGTTAGAGATAAAGAAATTTCCATCACATATATGGTCTCAATATATCTGACTAATACATGTCGTATCTCTCTAAGTGACACTATTGCTCTATCAAATCCTTGTCCAAGAAACAAACAAAAATCAAATGGATAGATTATTTATTACACACAGTGAAGAGTATGGCAATAGTAATTGTGGTATGTAATAAAGGCAACCATGCATGTTACTTGCACATTTGCACGAAATTCCAATTTCATGTGACCCAACTGATATTTCTGCAGTAGTTAGTTGTATGAAGTTACTTATATTGTCTGCTTTTATTACATCGAAAAGTTTGACAAAAAAATTTACAATTCTTTTACAGGTTGGGAGGGATCTTTCCTTTATTATCTCCCCTTTTTGTTTACTCAAAATTCAACTATTCCCAATTGCAATTTCTATCCTTCTTGAGGAATTAAATTAAATTCCACGTTCTGCTAATTAAATAATTTTATTAGCTGCATGTGTAGAAATTATCTGTAGAAATTCGGGCCGGACCTCTGCGTCATCGAGGCCCGCACACACACGTCACACGGAGGATCGGTGCCCGGTATAAGCTTGATGAGGTTCCTTCTTAAAACCAATTGGTGTTAAGAGGAGTGACCCATCAAGCTTATAAACCATTTCAATTTCTTTGTAGTTGTCGATGTGGGACTTTTTGCCACACGTGATATTCCAACACTCCCCCCTCACGTGTGAGCCCGTGTCTTTTTTAAATCGGGCGTGTCTGCCCATGTATTTTTTATTGGACGGGAACGCCATTCTTTTCGAACCCGTCATATATATATTTTAAACTGAGTCGGATCTCTGCCCGCTCTGATACCATGTAGAAATTATTTGTAGAAATTCGGGCCGGACCTCTGCGTCATCGAGGCCCGCACACACACGTCACACGGAGGATCGGTGCCCGGTATAAGCTTGATGAGGTTCCTTCTTAAAACCAATTGGTGTTAAGAGGAGTGACCCATCTAGGGGTGTGCGTTTTTCGGTTAACCGAACCGATTAACCGAAAAACCGAAAATTCGGTACAAAACCGAACCGAACCGAAAAATTCGGTTCGGTATTCGGTTATTAAAAAAAAAAATTCGGTAATTCGGTTCGGTATAGGTTTTGGATTTTCGGTATTTCGGTATACCGAATTACCGAAATTTTAAAATTAAAATATATTATATTTTATTAATAATGAAAATATAACTATATTTTATTAATTTATATATTAAAAAACGAATTTTCAGTAATATATAAATTAATATATAATTTAATATAACTTCTTTTATAAACCCAAAAAAATTATATTAAATTATATATATTAATTTAAATATAATTAAAATTCTTTTTTTTTTTATTGAAAATTCGGTTAATTCGGTAAAAAACCGAATTAACCGAAAAAATTTCGGTAATAACCGAATACCGAACCGAGAAATTCGGTTCGGTATTCGGTTTTGGAAATGGGGGAACCGAAATTTCGGTTAACCGAAATTTCGGTTCGGTTCGGTTCGGTTTGTACCGAACGAACACCCCTAGACCCATCAAGCTTATAAACCATTTCAATTTCTTTGTAGTTGTCGATGTGGGACTTTTTGCCACACGTGATATTCCAACAGCATGTAAGTTTCGTTCCACTCGGACTCATATTCATATCTGTATGTTCAGATTCGATTGAGACGAAACTTAGTCAGAATATCGGAGTTAACATGACATTGCATGTATATACTAAAACAATTAGTACTATCAATCTATATGAAAAAGAAATATTTATGATAAATGGTTCCTCATTTTATATTTATATTATATGAAGGGACCACCATAAAATTTATATATGTTTATGTATAGTATACAATAGTGGTGACTGGTGACAGAAGATGGCTGTAGTAAGAATAGCAGCAGATGGGGTGGTAGGAAACAATACATATTGGTGTTTGTAATCGCAACTACGTACGTTGCTCAATTTCCAACCATTTAATTCGCATCCTATTTTCACAGTAAAAAACCTAACAATAGATTTCTTTTTATGCATAATGAAAGTGGGGGCATTTTCATTACACACCCACCAAGCCTTGTTGTGCCACTGTCTCTCTGCACTGCAAAACACACACGCACACAGTGACTATAAAAGTAATAAATACAGCAGAAAAGAGAGCTCTTTATGCGCTGAAACAATAAGAGCACTGAAATTTCTGTTTGCTTCCTCTTATGTTATTTGAAATATATATATATATATATATATATATTAATAATCGTATTATATAAATATAATATCGATATATTTCATGTCAGCACAGAGATGATGATAAGGTTTTTTCAGCTGCCAGGTTTTTTCTGCAGAATAAAATAAAACTTGGTGAAGGTCGATCGATGATCACGATATGTGTGGATTCTTGAATAGTATTATTGTTAGACATATATGATAAAGATTTAGTTCTATTATTCTTTCTTTTTTCCTACACACTTAGTGCTGTCTGAATGTTGAGCATATCTCAATTGATATGTAATGTTTCCGTATGGAAAACATCCTTTTTTAACAAACTGTGTAGCCCTGGTACAAAAATCACTTTTTAACATCCTTTCTCTTAACCTTTTATAGTGTGATCATACTAGAGTTTAGTTCAAAGAGTTTATGAGTACGAATACTCTCATTGTCTTCCATTAGTATGTAATAAACAAAATATATATAATTTAAAACATAGTATGTTCACTCAAGCTTAATCCTCAGATGAAATGATCATTTAATGTGGTGTAAGACCTCGAGTTAAGGAGTCATGTGTATCTCATGACCATTGGTAAAAAATTCCATTGTTAGGCCGAGATAAGAAATTATCAACCTAAAAACGAGGGGCGTATTAGAAATAAAATATACACTGCCTACAAATTTAAGCTTTTAAGTGAAGTAATCATTTAACAATGACTAATGCTACAAAAGGAAAATCAGTTTAGACCTTATGGTGTTTTAGGTGATGTGGTAATTAAATTATATATGATGTCCTTTTGCTTCCCATTTACAGTCAGACTCGTGGAATGATAGAAATATTTTTGAAGTTCGAAATACATTTATTAGAATCTTAAACAAAACATGATATTACAATTCTATCAAAAGCCATGTGGAAGATTTCTTTTAGACATAAACGACATAAAAGCAACGCAAACCAACCTTTTAAGAGATGCTGATAATGTGATAAAATAAAAAGGAATTGTTAGAAGGAATTTATTCTGCAAAAATTAAGAAAATGTTTGTAAAAAGGGACATTATTCCCATTAATATGTAGCCATGCTTCCAGATAGCTATTTGAAACATGTGTGTAATTCAAGGAATTAGAACGTTAATGTCTAACGCACAAATTGAATAAGATTCCATGATGTAAGTAGCATTACATGAGAAATGAAGACAGCTTGCATGTAATGTAATATCACTGTAAAGAGAATATTGGATTCTAAATCAGGAATCAAATTCCAATAACTACGCATTGAAAGCAACGACCTTGAGAAATAGAATGAAGACCTCTTATATTTTATATTTTAGTATTATTATCCTTTTTCTGATTCTGAAGAAAAACCTTGCTGCAGAAATAATATATGTATATAAATATATAAAATATTTGAACTGTCGATCTTCACCAAATATTTCATGCATGCATAAATCACCTTCACAATGCGACGCTGCACTGACTTTTAATCTTTCAACGTATCGCACACCACACATTGTCTGCGAAAAAATATGTGGCAATGATATATAGATATATTAATTTAGATCTATTAGGACTATTGCATGCATATATTCAAATTATCGGAAGAGTCGTCCCATGTGATATTTCGTCCAGAATGTCAATAAATTTAACATGAATTAGTTAAGAAGTTTAGCTTGCCATCCCCTCCTCCACGTCCATTCTTTCTTTATTTCAAGCATTCGAAATAATACTTTAAATATAAATAACTGCAGTATTATCTTTAATAATTTATGGTCAATTTGAGTTATCATGATTTTTGTTACGCTTAGAACATACTAGGATAGCTTGCACCAATAAATAATAGCTGCGATGCTTCGGTCCATAAAGAAAGTCTGATGATTAAAGTACATAGGCCATATCAATCGTACCATACTTCAGCCCATATTATTGCAATGCCATACGTTATACATATATATTGTACCCAAAATCAAATTTGTATAAGCTGGACCTACATCAAAGCATGCATAATGTTTATATATCATTATTACAAGTCAAATCATACAAATCAATATAGCTAGGTCAATATTTTCATAGAAGTGTAGAAATGAGTTGAAAAATTCACATTCGATGGAGCTTATTCCACTAATTTTTCTTTATAAATTAACGTGGCCATTAAATATAAATTACCAAGTTATGGAATCAAAAGAAATAGACAGAAGAGAAATTCCACGAACTTGACGAGTGGCATCAATGTCATTGTTTTCTGTGATTTATTAAATAACCGCTGTTATAGAAGTTCGACTTGGTTCCTATGATTTTATTTGTTCTCAGTGTATTATCTTAAACATTTGTGCATAAATATCTCACCTTGAAACTCTCATCATAAGGTCTCTTGGCATCTAATTGTATTGTAGATTTGTAAATATTCATACCTCTAATGAGTAAAACCCAACCCAAATATTCTTATAAGACTAAATAGATGGGCTAGCCGAATGAATAAGGAATGAACGAATATTTAGTATGTCATTTTGGTAGTATGAAATGAACGAACCAAATTTCAATTTATAAATTAGTTTTCTCGAATTTGAGTTGATATAACTAAATTTTGTAGTGCTAGATTTTCCAATTTTGATTATGAATTCTATTGAAATGAAGCATGTATGTCTATATCAACCGAAGTAAGACTAATGATGTGTAGTTGCTTTCAAACTAATATAACGGAAAATTATAAAAATGGGTCACTAAGTATGCCAATTTTTGATTTTGGATCACTATCTTTGCCAGTTATAAAACTAGGTCACTAAGTACGTATTAGTAGCCAATGAGGCTTGGCTCTAGTGGCCAAGCTGAGGCACTCAAAGTCATGTGATTAGGAGGTCAGGGGTTCGAACCCCACATCCCACATGAATTTGGGAAGTCCCCATGGATCTAGGCCCATGACTATCGTTGTTGAGTGGGTTTGGGACGTATCAATCTGACCCCGGGGATTAGTCCCACCTCTGGAGCGTGTGACGGTTAGCCCATAGGCGGCCTGTGTGAGGACACCTCGGGACCGAAAAAAAGTATGTATATAGTAACAAAATTGGGTCACTGGCCTCATTTTCTTATTATATACATACTTAGTGACCCAAATTTATAACTATATACATACAAGCGACCTCGTTTTGTTACTATGTACATACTTAGTGACCTAATTTTGTAACTAGTGACCCAATTTTGTTACTATATACATATTTAGTGACCTAGTTTTTGTAACACGCAAACATAGTGACCCAAAATAAAAAAAATGGTATACTTAGTCACCCATTTTTATAATTTTGCCTAATATAAATTTCTTGACGTGAAAGTGATCAAACGCCATCAGAATTGAAAAAACATGTATCCGTAAATAAAGAAATAAAATGGAAAATGAAACACAGGACACGCGGTGATATACTATACGTCATTTATAGCCACAAAAGTCTACATATTCCTCCTACGTCTTTGAACTTCAAATTATCATAATATATATATTTACATATATACTTACGACAGCCGAGTCCATACGGTTCATGTATGTCGCATTCTTAATTAACATTGATTACTTAACATATATTAAATAATGTATGGATAATCACTATAACAATATCCGACGTTTACAGATATACAATGGCCAAAGACAACCTTCTCAATACATTTGTTGCTATACTTTGAATAAAGACCGTTTTATTAATTGCGTAATCAATCCGTCACATCTTTTAATCATATAAAAACTAATTAAATGAAGTATTACCATTGTCTGCAATCATTAAAAAAAAATAGAAACAAATAAAGCGAAATATGAAAAACCCTATTCGACATCAATCATACGAATTTTGATCCTTGTGCCAAGCATGGATTATCCTTTTAGTACAAGCTAAATTCAATTAACTCATAAATAAAATAATAATTCAGACAACAAAGACCCTAACAATAATCAAAGATCAAAAACCATTCCTCGTCGTCGTCACGGCGTGGCTCTTACTCCTCGGGAACTTAACACTATCCTCTTCATCTTGTTCGAGGTTGTCCTCATCGATTCTCCCCATAACTACGCTGCTGCTCCTAAGCTTATTGATATTACTGTCATTGCCGTTAATGGCTGCCGCCGCCGACGACCTCATCATCATCTTCTTCATCTCGTTCTTTATATACTGACTGTCGACGCCGCCGCCGCCGAGGTTCTCACGCGTCGACGCTGCTCGGAGGAGCTCGCGGTAGTCCTCCTTGTCGGAGCGAGACGACGCCGTACTGTAGCTCCTCGGAAGTCCGCCGGCGCCGACCGTCGACGAGCGCTGAAGGCCTATGCTATTGCTGTTTGCGCAGTCTATCATAGTGTTGACGTAGAAGTCTCGGGCCTTGCATAGGGCCCGATATGGGACTGTGATTATTCTGAGGATTTTGTTCTGTTGTTTGTTCGATTTCTTCTTCATGGTATTTTTTACTTTTTTTTTTCTGTGTTTGGGAAGTTTTTTTTGAGGTTGTAACGAAGGGGAAAGAGGTGGGATTATGGTGTCTTTTTTGGCGTCTGTTTTTGTAAGAAAAATCTGTGTTGTGTATGTGTAGGAAACGAAAAGTTGGGGTTTCTGAAGAGAAAATTGACTAAGAATCATATATATCTATATGATGATTTGGGAAGAGTATATGATTTTTGATATGGTTGGAAATCGATTATATAAGAAAATATTTATTTATTGCAACGCCGGCATAGTGGAACGTGCCAAATTTGATTTTTTCTTTAAGGCGTGTAATTTATTACGTTAACGGCATATATCATTATGGGCGGTTCGGTACGGTATACGGTACTAAAACTGTGATACAGTATACCGTACCGAAATTTCGGTATCCAAAAAAATCATAGCAATACCATACCAAAATTTCGGTATACCTTAAATTTCGATATGGTATCATACCGAAATTTCGGTATGGTATCGGTATCATACCTTCTATACCATTCATACGGAGGATTTTTTACCATGCATGTCTCGTGACTCGTTAATTCGTTGTTTTGGAATTTTTAATCAATTCAAACTCCTTAGGCCCCAATAAGATAGATTATTAATACCAAATTTTTCAAAATAAAAAAAAATTTTAACCTTAAATAATTTACATATTTTAGCTAGTCTCCTTAGTAAGACAAAAAACTTTATAACCACAAAATACAACTTTATATACAGATTAATTAGAACGAAGCGGCTATATTTAAAAAATTAGTGAAGATTAACAAAAAGTAATTGCATTGCATCTTCACGCTTTCAAAAATCATGAAAAGAAAACATTAAAAAGGAAAAAATTAAACGTTACTTGAGTTATATAAGTAAAATATGGTGGGCGTAAATATTAGAAAGTTGTGTATAAGTTAATAATTTATGGGCTAAATAAGTTTATGAAGATCCTTAATTTTTCATTTTATATTTTGAAATAATATAATATATATAGGTGTGTATATATATGTATAAAATATATTAAAAATTTTAGAATTTCGGTATTCGGTATAATCGGTATACCTAATTTTAAAAACTTTCATACCATTACCGTACCAAAAATTTTCGGTACGGTATCATACCTTACCAAAAACTTCGGTATACCAAAATTTTCGATATTTTCGATACGATTCGATACGATAAGGACGGTATTTCAGTATTTCGGTATTTTTCCCCAGCCCTATATATCATTCTAGAATATTTAAGGATATATATATATATATGTATATATAGTTGGTAGCATATTTAGGGTTGGACTATGACTTCAACTACGGGGACAAAATAGGATGATAGGAAATATATCGCTCAAGTCTCCAATCGTAACACGTAATTAATTGTCAACTATATTTGACAAAAGTTGTAGTTGTCTAATATTTTGACAGAGTATCATTAGGATTAGAAGCAATGTAATACAAAGTGCGATATCATTGAGAGGATATAGAACAGTATGTACTTTACAAATTACATATAAATTTATTACATTAGCTTTAAATGTAGAATTTTATACAATGATTTATTTTCTGACTGAGCGTCTGATTTTGTAATTTTCTGCTTTCGAAAGCAGACAAGAACTAAGATTTTAAACAAAAACATAAAACGATGGGCAACTAATTTTCCTGTTTGTTAAGAACTATGAACTTAAATGAAATGCGTACGAATTGTTACAATTAAATACACGACGCCTTCGTTCTTTGATTTGTTGTACTTTAGCACATATGCCGTTGATATGTCATATTCTCGTGATAATGATCTACATAAAAAAATCAAACAATTTCTCGACCTTCCACATTACAAAAATAGCCTATTTCAATGATATATTGTTCAATTTCAACACTTTAATAATCAGCCACCTCGATATTAAATATATTAAAATATCAATTATATTAAGGTACTGTTTTTGTACCCACTAATAACAATCCTCACACTGACCATATTAGTCAAGATTAGAATAAAAAACGTGTATCTCTTATTGATTTACAAAGCTTATCTCATTGATTAATGTCTTTATTCTAATTGATTCTAATGACATACACAAATCTTTACTATATACTAGTCGAAATTGCACTTATATGCGTGGTACATAATATAAATCATTTACTAAAAATAGAAGGGTAAATGTGTCAATATATAATGCAAGGTAGTGGGCGGTTCCTTATTTTTATTTTATGTTAATTATTAATTTGAGATAAATTCTTATTGGTTAATAGATAAACCAAAAAACAGTTTTTAACTCACCCTCACCATTAATATAAGAGTAAAGATAAACACACGTTACTAATATTCAGATGCCACGTTAATAGATTTCGATTTCGCCCAAATCCGAAGGGAAATCCAAACTCTTATAATTCGTCGATTTGAAATTCCGTGTCAAATGATCCGTCTTCGAAATCCAAAGTTGAGCACGTAACGAGTTTTTCGTAATTGATAATAATAATATTAGTATAACAATAATAATATTAAATAATAATGAAAAAATATAATAATAATAACAACAACAACAATAATAATAATAACAATAATAATAATTAGGGGGTAGACGATGAGTCGAGCCGATTCGCAAGCTCGATGAGCAGACTCGAGCTCGTCATGGATTCGCGAATGAGCAGCTCGAGCTAGACCTCACTCGTGGGTACTCGAAAGCTCGTAAGCCGGCTCACGAGCTTGTTTTTTTATATTATTTTATTTTGTACTTTTTAAAATTATTTAGAAAAAGTTAGAAATCGAGTTCGATGAGCTTCACGAGCTCGAGTAGAGCTATGTTTTGAAATCCGAATTGCGAAATTCAAATGTTTGCCAAACAGTGAATTTGGATTTGAATTTACGATTTTGAAATTCATAATTTAAAATGAAGCGATTCGTTCAAATACGCGAATACAAACGCAATCTTATTGTTTCCGGTACAACTAATTTCCTTGTCCGTGTCAGAACCCATGTCCATATATAGTTCAGTAGTCGATAAGTTCAATTGAATTCGAACATGTGACATTTAATTTAAGATGTCATGACCGGATCGGTACATAATTACGTAGGAACTTGAACTGAATACATGTGACTTTTTCTTGTTAATTTTAAATTAGGTTAATTTACTAAAGTTTGGTTTGGTAGGTTTGATTTAATTGGAGGAGTTCTAGACCAGTTTTTTCATTTTATCTAATAAATATTGTTTCCGCTATTTATTAATTGAAGGTTGAATTCCAAGAATTTGACCAACAATTGTTGGATTTCAGGGTGTGATAGCTAGTTGTTTGCATTTTTTTTCAAAATTGTACAACGTATGTTTGCTTTATTTAGTGGCATGAATTTTTTTTTATTTAATCCGAAACTTCAGAAGTAGCGCACCTTTTGATATTGGCCTAGAGAATTAGATATCACACACATACTTTCTCACAAGTCACATGTATTAATTATCCATTAGGAAATAGTCAAATCTTTATATTTTAGTTCTTATAATCGCTATTGTTTGTATTATTTATGAAGTGGTCCCGGTACGATGTGGATGTAAAACACTAAGTATAGACTAGATGTTGGGTAGGATGTCGGGGTAACACTCGACCTAACATTCAGGTGCACAGCGGAAATTGTAATTACTTAGTGACGAAACTGAAATAACACGAGATGTAAATCTGTGCAGCAAGTTATAAAAACTTGCTGCGTGCCTCAAGGCGAAATTCCACTAACAGCAATGGATGGCAAAATAACTATCCGAAGATAGTAAAACAAGCCTAGAAAAACTACGAATCTAAACGATCCTGAAAACTACGAATCTAACGATTCTGCAAACTACGAATCTAACGATTCTGAAAACTACGAAGTACTAAGACTTCTGAAAAAGAAATACTAGGCTAAAAGGACACTTTGGCTCGCTCCAATTCTCTCAACTAAACTCGATAATTTTCGCTCGTAGCTCTCAAAAGTTTTCTCGTCCAAAGGTCTGAGTTGCAGCTCGAAATCTCCTCATATTTATAGGTCTTGGCTCATGTTTGAATTGGTAGGAGATCCCTTGAATATCTCCTAATGATTTAGTCTTGACTTGGGCTCCAATCTTCCTATTTTTAGTAAGCTTCTTCCATATTTCGCTCAAGCTACTCCACACGCTTTCCACACGGTTTGACAATTCCCAATCCTTATTTAAGTCCTGCATAACACTAAAAATAGCCAAGATACGGATTAAACGCGTTTTGGGTATGAAAGATAAAACTGAGAAAAGGGTACATTCTCGGCCAACAAATGTTGGATAGAATGTTCCCCTAACATTGCCAATGTTGAGACCTCAACATCAACAATCTCCCCCTTTTTATCTTTCTTCCCAAAACCCATGCAGAAGTTAGTCGTAGTGAAACTCCCCCTGAAGGCAAAATCTACCCAATCACAAAACATCAAAAGATGGTTAGAGTAAACGTAAACAGAATAGCGATTAAACTATTCAAAGTACTACGAAATTAGTACACAGCCATAACAAGGTCTTAGGTTAAACATCTGCAAAATAAATATATTTGGCACGTAAGCAGGTAACATGTAAACATATCGGAAAAGCAAATCAGCATGCACATAGTAAAAGCAAATTAATCTTGACATGCAAAAATAGAAAGGATCAGAGCTTCACTCTCAATGGAGTATGGAGTTTCCTTCTGTTGCTTTCTCGGTTGCTTCTTCTTCTTGGCCAGCTCCCCATGTTTGTTCGGCTTCTTATTCTGCTCCCCCTGAATTTCCTTATCTCCCCCTTTTTATCTGCACAACCTTCTCCCCCTTTTTGGGAAGAAAGAAAAAAATGAGAAAGGGTACATCTCGGCCAACAAATGTTGGATAGAATGTTCCCCTAACATTGCCAATGTTGAGACCTCAACATCAACAATTTACCTATTTTCTGTCTTAAAATCCTTATTGTTAATAATTATTCATAACAATTACTATCTACTTCTCTTCTAGAAGTTGATAACTAGTTAGTTTAGTAGTTACTAATGGCTTGTTTGGCTTATTGGTATATTTATTTTAAAGGTAGGTTTAACACATGTTAAATTGTTTGGTTCATAAGTATACATAATCCATGTGTTTATATAATCCTACTTTAAACCAATGCCAGCGGGTTTAAATAAACACATTCCTTCACATGTGTTTGTTTAAACCTAATAACAAAACCCACATTTTATTTTATACGTTTAATCTGTTTTATATAAAACTCACTAATTTAAACCCTAAATATAAACCTATGAACCAAACGAGCCAATAAAAGTTTTAGTAACATAGAAGTCCATTTTCAACCCATTTGGTCTTATTCCGTAACAAAAGAAGCCCATTATCGTCCCAACATTTACCTGGTCTGCCTCTTGTATAGATATTTTCACTTTTATTTTTTTATTTAATTTTAATATATTATATATTTGTTTTCGTCAGAGTTTAACCCTCAATCGTTGGGGCTATTTTAACAAAAGGGAGTAGTTTTTATCCCTTTAAGAAAAAAGGACTTTGACAAAGTCAATTAAGTAAAAGGGAGTGAGTTTAATTAATGAACTAATATTAACTATTAACTAAATTAATTATTAAATATATCTTTTTGTATATAAAAAAACAACCCAACCAATCGACGAAAAAGTAGAAAATCGAGCAAAAGAAAAACGAGCAAATACCGAATTATCCAACCGATATCCACTAGATCCGGAACACCCAAGACCCAAGAATCCCGATTTTGTTCTTCAAAGCATATACAGTAAGTGATTCGATTTATGCAATTCGTTAAACTAACTTTTTTCGGGCATTGCAAATTTCGTTCATTTTAACCTCATTTTACATTTCAAGTATCAGGAATTTAATTTTCGCATCATTGGGTAGTTGTGGTTAGCATTTTTACGGTTGATCTATAAGGAAAATGCCGTTTTCGGATTATTCGAATAAAATTATTCGATTTTTTTCTGTTCGAAAACATTGTTCAAATAAATATTTTTCAACATATCTAATTCGAATCAGTTAATCAAAACGCACTATATTCGAGTACATTATTCGAGTTTCTTTTGTTCCAAAAGATTTTTCGAATAAGTGTTTTTACAACATATTGAAGTGGCTCGATGTACGTACTAGATTAATAATTCGAACAAACTTTTCGGGTAATGTCATAATTCGAATACGTTACTCGAATAATGTTTTTTTTGAGTGTTTACTTTATTCGAATAGTACATTTGATTTAAAATTTGAGTTTATTTATATGCAGGTTATGCCGACCAGCATCATGATTGATTACGATGGAGAATGGATTATTGGAGATGATAACAAGTATAGTTGGGTTCCAAGGATGGGAACAAACATAACGCCCATTGGGTTTGATGGTGATTGCTTTTTGCTGGAGGATCTCCGAAACGAAATATATGCGTCTAATAATGTAATCGGGAGGCCGGAGTTGAAGTTGAGTTATGAACTACGTATGAGAGGTATGGAAGGTTGTGCTCCATTGAATATAAGGAATGATAGAGAACTGAAGGGTTATATTTACTTAGGGGGTCCAATGGATAGACCGATTCTCTATGTGGAAATCGGGCACGCTACGGCCCTTCGTCAACTCTTGTGGATGATGAAGTTAGTCCTCTTCCAGTTGGTTCATAGCGGTGGAGGTGGTTACAGCGATGATTATTTTGATCGTATCATCGACTTCGGCAATGATGGAGATGTGAATTATGGGGGAGAGGGTCACGATGAAGCGAACGTGCACGCCAACTTCGATGAGAATGTTGTTACACGGTAGAACGTGAATATCAATTTTGATGGCCTAATCGAAGAGAATACAGACAGGGATGAGGAGGACAATGAGGAGGAAAATGGTGCAATTATTCCTAGTGATCGATATTCTTTTACGGATGGTTCCACCATGAGAGTCAGTGACGAATTTGAGGATAAGAGGGCTGCCAGGAAGAGGATCCAAAGAGTTGCCGTAGATGCATCCTTCGAGCTCCGGAGCGTAAAATCTTCTCGATCGGTCTATGACGTGAAATGCAAAGAGGAGGGATGTAGTTGGAGGATATGGACAACAAGGATTATGGATAGATCCTTATTTTCGATTCGTACATATTGCAACACACATATGTCCGACCATGCAAATCGGAA
Organism: Craterostigma plantagineum; assembly: GCA_027422505.1. Lineage (NCBI taxonomy): Eukaryota > Viridiplantae > Streptophyta > Magnoliopsida > Lamiales > Linderniaceae > Craterostigma > Craterostigma plantagineum. The sequence goes on along the minus strand of JAPQWV010000003.1, from coordinate 22,289,038 downwards.
CGCAAGACTACTCAAGCATCATCATCCTCCGTGAACAAGATGCTGCTTGAATCTTTTCAGGGCTCTACAAGTACACCGGCCCCTAAACCAATTCGAACAATGATGAGAAACCGTGTGATCGAAGTTTCATACTTCAAAGCATGGAAATGAGGCATTTTAGTCCAAAATGCAATGAAGGATGACCCCGATGAGAGTTACAAGCTGTTGCCGTCATACTAGTCGACGTTGAAAAGATTGAATCCGGGAACCATAGTAAGCTTATATCTAGACGATAAGCGGAGATTTAAACATTTATTCCTATCCCTTGGTGCTTGTATTGCGGGATACCGTCATATGAGGAAGGTTGTTTGCATCGACGATACTTGGTTGAAAGGAAAGTATAACAGTACGTTACTCGTTGCATCGGCAGAGGATGGCGACACCCATCGGTTTCCTTTGGCTTGAGGCATAATTGACGATGTAGAGTCGATAGAAGCTTGGACGTGGTTTTTGAACGAGCTCTTGGCAGTCGTACCCAATGAGGAAGTGTTATCGTCTCCGATAGATCTGTTTTAATCAAAGCCGGCGTTGCAAACATCTACAATCGTGCACACCACGGTCATTGTATTTGTCATCTATCAGAAAATACGAAAGACCGTTGTAAGAAGTAGGGTGCGACTGAGATGTTCATGCGAATTGCTAAACTATACAAGCAATGCGACTTTGATTCACAATATAGTGATTTTGAGAAAAGGTTTCCCGCGGCACATGCGTATTTGGAAGCAAATGCTACTAATGAACGATGGAGTCGAGCTTATTCTCCGATAACTCGCTATAACATCATGACTACGAATGGAGTCGAATCGATCAATGCAAGACTCCGTGAAGAAAGAAAGCTCTCAATCATTGCGCTTCTGGATTCCATACAGAGGATGACGGCGGATTGGTTTGCTAGATACAGACAGAAATCCATACAAGCAACCACACAGTTTACCCCAACGGTGGAAACAATAATCCGTTAAAAATTCGAAAATGATCTTATTCGAGTATGTTTGACAAATCGAAAACATTCGGATATATTACTGGAATAGTATTTTTATTAGAATAAAGAATAATCTGTTAAAGGTCGAAAAGGAAATTATTCGAGTATGTTTGACAAATCCAAAACATTCGGATATATTACGCGAATAATATTTTTATTAGAATAAAGAATAACCAGTTAAAGGTCGAAAAGGAAATTATTCGAGTATAGTAGGAAAATCGAAAACATTCGGAGACTATACTCGAATAAATTATTTTTATTCGACTTGTTTCGGGTAAAATTCGAATTATGTTTATCTCAATATCTAGGTGTAAAAATATCAATATTTCGATGTTTTACAGTCTTTCCAAATTTAATAATTCGCTTGATAAACAAAAACAATGTTTGATAATAATCGTGGAATGAGTTATGATGGAATGAGAAATAGTTCGACCTTTGTAGAAATGATATCATATTATAATTTGATATAATTTACTTTCATGAATCTAAAACACTAATAATACTGAGATAAGCAAGACATTTAACATTACATGATAATAGTAATAATAATATCTAGATTTTTAAAAACTGTTTTTCGAATGATGTGTTGAAGTTCGAATAGGTTCGACAACGATACTCGAATTATGTTTAATATCGAAGATCACAAAAAATTCACTTATTCGAGTATTTTGGCAAATCGAAAAGGTTCGATTGCGTTACTCGAATAATGTATTTTTATCCAAGTAACTGGAAAGGTTCGATTAACATAAACTTTACAAAATTTCATCCTAAATAACACTGAACTCACTGAATAACATTTCATCCCAAATCAACATATCATCCCAAAACAATATATCATCCAAAATCAATATATCATCCCAAATCAATATATCATCCCAAAATCAACATATCATCCTAAAATCAACCATTCATCCCAAAATCAAACATATCATCCCAAACACAGTCATCCCAAAATCAACCATTCATCATAAAATTAATATTTCATACATTATAAAAGAGAAATACATTGTCAAGCAGTCCAATTGTTAAGCCATATACAAATAGTCGAAAACTTCCTAAGCAAACCAATTTTTTCATCATTCAACGAGGAGAGATCATCTATATTGCCGAACAACGTAGACATCGCCGCCTGCAGCATATAGATACCGCACTCCCCGCTGTCCGACAAATAGAACAATTTCAGCTTTAATACCAAACTCTAGACAATTAAGTTCGATATGTAAAAAAATAAGACATATGGAAATTACTTGAGACGTTGTTGAAGAAACTTGCCGCATCGCGTATATGTAAATTTGTTGAGGTTATCATTGACCCCAACATGTTGAAGCATCAGCGGTATCAACTCGGAGAGGCATTCGACGTACGGATTCATCGCTCTCATGTCCGAATCACTTCTCCGGTCGGAGTCGAGGATGAGAATGGTTATCTCCTTGAACCGAGCGACTAGAAGCACCCAATGGCTATTAAACGCCAATGGGATGACGGCAGCCTCCGCTTGGTTCCAGTGGAGGGACGGCTTAGCAGGCGTATTGATTTATCCCATAGCGAATAGTCTGTACGATGCAGCATCCCACGGGTGACTTTCGTCAAAGAAGACCGCTTGTGCGAAGTTGGTATGCATGAATGCTACGCCTTCCACAGGAAGCACGTAGTATTCTTGCATCGCAATATAACCCTGGAATACCTCGTTGACGTGATGCAATAATAGCATAATATATTATGAAACGAAATAATTAATTAACTAGAACATATTGACCAAAAAGAACATGCCGCTTCGGAGATCCAAAGTTTTGCTCAGATAGCTAAGAACTTCTTGTCATACGCTAGTATTATACCCACACGTTCCTCAAATCCACTCATTCTTGACAACTCCACGCTGACTGCATCCCAGCTTTTCATCCTTGAGTCAATGTGATTCTCTAAGTTGCTGAGGCGAGGTTTTGTATATGGAGGGGTCGATTTGGGCAACGGCACAAACGGGCTCTTCAGCACCTTTGATCGTTTCTTCTCATGTCTAGGCTGAACCCTTTTCCTCAACCGTTTCTTCTCGGGCTCCGTCACCCCCCTCTCGGCCTCGGCCTCTGTCACCCCCCTCTCGGCCTCAGGCTCCGTCACCTCCCTCTCGGCCTCGGCCTCCGTCACCTCCCTCTTGGCCTCGGCCTCTGTCACCTCCTTCTCAGCCTCCGTCGTTGTATCGGCCAGCCCATTTCCCATCCCTGCCCCCGTCACCGTCCTCTCGGCCGTCTCAAAACATAGAAATGGGAGTAATACACAAATATTGAGACCGAGATTACCAAAAGAGAAACTAATTAAAGCATGACGTACGTAAAACGTAAACATACCGATATTTGCCTCTGGCGTATCATAACTCCTATCCCATTCCCTTGCCGACCTCAGTGTCTCGAAACCTTAACATGAGTGATACAATGTTGAACTTCAGTAATATTTACCAGTATAATTTTATATAAAGTAAACATAAAGTAATGCATACCCTCGAGCACTATCGTGCGTAACTCCCTAATCTCGGCCCTCAACGACCGATTTTGGCCTCCACTTTATTTGCGAGAAGCATCTGTTCTTCCCGCATATCCCTAACATCTGCCTCCATCTTGTCTATTCTTCTATCAATTTGGGCGACTATCGAAGAAGAAGACACATGTAGAGGAGTGGATGCCTTGCATTGCGGAGGAGGGGATGCCTCACGTCGTGAAGGAGTGGATGCCTCACGTTGCGGAGGAGGAGACGCTGGAGGAGATGAACCAAGTCGATGGTCAGCGCAGTAGACCGACATTCCATTTAGAAGATGCTCCACTATCCTCTGGGATATGGCATCATCCCTGCTGCCACAAAAGCCGGCGTTCGTGCGACGATGATCTGAATCAAGTTAGCATCGGATGGTGTAAGCCAACACCGCACATCCTGTGTATTTGTACAAGTTAAAAAACTCAATCGAATTAGAGATATGCAACTCTAAAAATCCATATTATAAATAAATATATATACTTACATTCATCTTCGCATCATTGAAGACATGCTTCACCGCTTCCCATGTTGGAGCAGAACTCTTGGCGAAGAATTTGGTCTTCTTATGGCACATACGGGGTAACGGGAGTCGTTCATCGCTTTTCCTCCTTGCGAAATTCCCGACACTCGGCCAACATTCGAATCCAAGAACCTGATAAAAGAGAGTATATTAAGTTAAAAAATGTAATATAACTTAAATAAAATAAATTTACTTACCTGAAGCGGTTGGACGAAGCTGCTAATATCGAAGGTCGTCTGGTGCTTTCCCTTGGAAGTCATGATCTGACGCTTCTCTAATATGTCTTTGTTCAGACCATACAGAACCTCGTCGAACGCAATCCATCCCCAAGGATATTAGTTGAAGCTATCGAAACCCTCCACCAGACGGAGCCACTCGCTCTTAACCTTCAAGTCCCTTTTCACTCTCCGCGGTCCGAGTACCCCGACGGCAGAATATAGGTCCGCGATCTTCAATTTCTCGATATTCACGCCCGTGTCGCCATCGGCTGGAGGATCGCGCATCATACCGTCAACCTTCCGCTCCAAATCATCCAAATATATTACTCTCTTGTCTACGAGCCATAAAACAAACGTTAGTTTTTAAAATTGAAGTAAAAAAGATTCAAAATGATAAAAAACAGGAGTATCATAGCAGGCCAATGCCTCCTTCCAAACTCGTTCGAAGACGGTATCAGTTGATCATCTGCAGCGTGACAGTGCAGGCCGGTGAGCAAGCAATACTCGACCAACGAAAATTGTAACGGTCGCTCCCGAACGACCACCCACAGCTCCTGCAAGCCATGCACATACTCGACCTGACGGCTCATCAGAAACCACATAAGCATGTTGGAGTTGTAGTGGTCTCGAGCCACCTTTATCAGGTTCCCGAACTGGGTCTTAGCGACCATCTTCGCCATTTCCCTTTCGTTCAAAAGCATACGAATGCGTTCGGAAACTAGCATGTACGGTGAGTTCAGAGTAAGGGTGGCATGGTAGAAATTATCCGCCGGCATCTTCGTCGGAAAATAGACCTGAAAAATGGCAAAAAACCTATGTTTTGAAAAAACCACTGCTATTCGAATAAAGTAGTCAAAAAACGGACACTCGAAAAATGAATAAGTTTCCCGAATAAATTACTCAAATAAAAAACCAGAATGTAATACCCGAGTCCCGTAAGTAAATCGGCCGATAAATAGGCATACATATTATATGGCTTACGTGACTGCATGAGATGTGTTTTACGATTTTATGTGTCCACATGATTTCAAATTGGGTACTATTAGGGTTACTAACCAAGTAGAGGAATTAATTGAAATTAGGTTAGTTATTGATGTTAGGGTTTTTAGTACATAACATGCTAACTTAGAATATTTGATTTAGTGTTGATACAAGTTTTGGGGAACACGAATTAGTGGGGATAAATTCCGAAAAAGGCTAGATAGAGACTTTGATGCATAGGGTCTCGAAATTTTATATCACGAAACCTTGAGACTCGAGATCTTTGAATCTCGAAGGCTATGCTTCTCGAGATAGTTTTGTGTACAAATTAATGAAATTGAATTCCTAGCTACAAGGCAATATATATAGTATATTATATTATAAGAATATTACTTAAGAAATTAAACTAGATAAGTATTGATAAAAATAAAAGGAGAAGCCAACGAAATTTGGCTAAAGTGACACAAAAAGATGACATGCTTATCTTAAGATCATTACCAAGGGACTAACAAAAACACAAAAAGAAGAAAAGAAGAAGTCTAGAAAAGCTCAAGCAGAACTCGTTACTCAGCTAGAAAGGTATAATTCTTTGCTTTGATCTGTACATTTTTACTTAGATCTGAGCATGTTGGGATGATTAGGGAATATAAAAAAATTCGTTTATTCAAGTTACATGAAGCTTTAATTGCTGAAAAGACCTAGGTATATCAAAATCATTTGTGTTCTTGAAAAATAGGGTTTTTACCTTGATACTATAGTTAGTTCTTGAAGGTTTAGGAATCGTTTAAGGTTCATGGGAGTTTCAGTTTGGTAAATATCGAAACTCTGTTAGGTCTTGGAAGAATAATCTCGAGCTCAAGGATGAAAATAAAAGAATGTCGAAATTCATGTTAACTTTTGATCTCGAAATATTTGTGTATAATGTCGAAATACGTTGTATTAATTTTGGGACTTAATAGAAGATCTCGAGATCACATGTCAAAATGCCCTAACAAAGCTCGAGGTCTATCATTAATGTTGACTTCAACATCTCGACATTTCATGTGGGATTTAGAGATCAACTCGACATATTTCATCTCGACATTTGCTATAATTGGACCAACATACATCTCGAGATTTAACAATACATATCGAGATCTTCCCTAGTATATACAATGTCGAAACCTTGCTATGATAATAATAATGATGTCGAGATCTTTGTAGAGTGTAAATGTCGAACCTTTAAATGTATAATGTCGAGTTTTATATCAAAACAAATGTCGAGATCAACAAATAATAAATATCGAAATCATAATGTGTAGTGATGAGATTTATATCGAGATTTAACTCAAGACCCATTTCATAATATATGTCAAGATTTAAGTTAGTATGTAACTCGAAATTATTTCCAACATGTCGAATTTTATCTCGAGATTTATGTCTAAGTCATTTTGAGATTACTTCAAAATTTGGTTTCGAAATTTATAAAAGTCGAAACTAGGGTTTTCAAATTAAGTCAATTTTGTGAAACTATAAATAGACTAACAAACCCTAATTTTATATGTTCCTATACCTAGGGTTTGAAGATTAGCGACTTACCGATAAGCTAATAGCTAAGGATACTAGGTAAGTGGAAGTCCCAACTACAACACATAATTGTATGTGTATGAAATTATGTGTTATTTGTTTCTATGATTTTATGTGATTTCCTACTTGAATTATTTGCGTTACATGACACGCATGATTTAATTATATGATATTATGGCATGACACGCATATTCATGACACGAGCATGTGCACGCACGTTAGAACGAAAGGCATGATATGATAGCGTGCATAATATACGATCGCCTGAGGGCGATAAAGATTCGCCGATATGGGCGTCTGATGTCGACTCACAGTTGAGTCACGGCTCTTCTATGCTACCATGGTGACGTCGTATGGCGCTACCGTCAAGACATGACCTGTACAAGGCAAGACATGATTTTAGGGCTAATGCCCTCATGGCGGGTCGTGAAACCTGGAGGGTGCGAGCTGAGGGAGTAAGCGACACCGAGGATACCTCTGGTGTCGACTACCTCAGATTAGGCTACCAGTGTGAAGCGTCCGCGTGGCGTATGAAACCACCTTGGGACAGAAAAGGCGCCCTAGGGTTAGCCTCCCTTGAGTGGGTATTGCCACTTATATTTATTTATCCCTAGTGGATTCGAGCTCCATGATGGTGCATAGCGAGAGAGCCGAGGGCCCTATATGACAAGACAAGACAAGGAAAATATGAGGTCTAGGGAGCATTGGCGCGGATGCCTTTGCGGATTTAGGACACGTGCACGGCATGTATGGCTTTCACTTACTGAGCTTTATAAGCTCATTCCACGTATTTATATGTTGTAGGTTCACGGGATCACGGTACGTGATCTTTACGAAGGCGAGACCAAATTTTGAAGCTTCCGGAGGACTTTTTAGGTGGCAGTGTGTACATGGATGCGACCTGAGTGGCGGGCCGAAAGATTATTTTGAACACGCATGCGCACTCACCTTGTAATCATGTCCTAGGAATATTTTGTATTGTACAGAAGAGTTTCCTTTTTATAAAAGGAAAATAGATTTCATTTATATCACATGCAGTCACATAGAATAGTAGTAAGAATGGGCAGTAGGAGTTAGGGGCGCCGCACCGAATAAGCGCAATTCAAATTTTTATACCAAAATTCACCTAAACCCGTTCGATTTCGATTTCGACGTTTACCCATCATCGATTTCATGTGAAAATAGGTCGATTAAACTAAATGAACCCAAAATACCGAAAACCCGTTAATTTTAACTCACCGTGACTCTATCGCCGTCGACAATCTCATCGACACGGTCCCTTCGAAGCGCAGCCGGCGTAGTTCTTTTCCTCTTCGTCATTGTATTCAGTCTCAGATTTGTGGAACAATTTCGACTGAATAATTCGAGTGCAGGAAAAAATCGAAGAGAAGAGAAGAAAAGTGGAATACTAGGGTTCGAAAATGTTTTTTTGTCTGACCGCTCGCATTCTTACTTATTGATGCTTTTTTCGACTGCACACCTTATTCGAGTGTCGCATTCGAGTTTTCTTTTCGAGTACATTACTTGAATAAATATTTATATCAGCGCCGGAGGTATTTATTCGAGTCTAGTAATATATTCAAGTCGTATAAATTATTCGAATAAGTTATTCGAGTTCTTATTCGGTTGTATATATTACTCGAATAATTTATAAATTGATTAAACTGTAACCGTTTGATATTTAACTCAAAACATTTTTCAGTAAGGATATTCTTGTCATTTTGTCCCCCACTCCCTTTTGTTTAATTCTTTGGGTTTCAGTCGCTTTTCCCAATTCCCCAATCGTTCGGGATAATTTAACAGAAGGGATTAGTTTTAACAAGAATTAAAGAAAAGGGATTTTGACTTTTTCAATTAAAAAAAAGGGAGTGAAGTTGATTAGGTTAGTAATTAGTTAATCTTCACTTAATTAATAAATATTTTAATTATCTATTTCATAAAAAAAAAAGAAATTTACTGTTCATCTTCTCTATCGTCGCTTTTTCTCCGTCGTTTTTTCTTCTGCAAATGGTTTAAAAAATAATCCCAACGAAAATCCTACACCCATTAATATATTTCATCCTGTTGTTGCATTCACCATCTCCCTCTCAGAGGTCGATAATTTCGTTTTTTAGTCGACGATTTCGTCTTTCGTATTATTTTATTTGAATAATCTGTTTAAGACATTTTCGACCATAACTTTCGATTCAGAAAACCAATTACCCTGATTCAAGCTTTGTTGGACAGAAAACTTGATTATCCAAAACTTTTATGCTTTACACTTCTTCTAATTCGGATTGTATCGACTTGGAAATGTGTTTTTTGGATAGATAAGTAATTAGGATAAATAATTTGAATAAAATTAATTCGACCTTACGAATGTTCCAATAATATTGAATAATTCGAATTATATTCGAATAATTCGAATTAAATTCGAATTACATTCGAATTAGCTGTGAGGAAATGGCAGTGAAGACATTTTCGACCATAACTTTTGATTCAGAGAACCAATTACCCTGATTCAAACTTTGTTGGACATCTAACTTGATTATACAAAACTTTTATGTTTTACACTTTTTCTAATTCAAACTTGATCGACTTCAAAAATGTGTTTTTCGGAGACATAATTAGGTATCAATGTTCAATGAAGAGGTTTAATATGTGGTATCAATGTCTAATGAAGATGGCAATGCGTTCTACAATGCGATATTAATTTAGTTGCAAAATTAATGAAGACATAAAATCATAAAACTCAAATATTTATAATCACTACATATGTTTGAATCACAACAATTTAAACATAATTCACATATTCGGCACATATATGAATCATAAGTCGTATGATGTAATATCTCAACACATTCGACGTTATATCCATTAAGGTATGTGGTAAATGAGTTTTCGACAACAAACTTAACTATCAAAAAGTTCTATTCTTTACATTCTTTACATTTTCTCGCGTGATATCTATTTTCTCGCATTCTTTACATTTTCTCGCGTTCATCACTAAAAATGGCAGCTCACACATTTTTTATCATAACTTTCGATCCAAGACGCCAATTACCCTGCTTCGAATTCTGTTGGACAGCTAACTTAATTATACAAAACTTTCGTGTTTTACACTTTTTATTATTCGAAGTCCAAGGACGTAAAAAATTGGTCTTTTTGAAACGTAGTTCAAAAATCGCAGAAAATTCAAATAAAATTTGAATAAATGACAGTTAAAATATTTTCGATTTAGATCATCAATAATTTCGATGTAAACTTCCATGTACAGATAACTTGATTATAAAAATTTTGTGTTTTAACTTTTTCTAATTCGAAGTTTATCAGCTCGGAAAATGAGTGTTTTGGCTAACATTTCGAATTCTTTTAGAATTTGCTTTCAAGAAATAGCAGTTAACACATTTTCGATCATAAATTTCGTTTCAGAGTATCAATAACCCCGAATCAAACGGTTTTGGATAGCTAACTTGATTATACAGAAGTTTTATGTTTTACACTTCTATGAATTCGGAGTGTATTGGCTTGGAAAATTAGTGTTTCGTAAGTTGTCGATTTTTTTTTTCAAATTTGTTGTTCATAAATGGCAGTTAAAACATTTCCGATCATAATTTTTGATCCAAGACATCAATTACCCTGATTCGAGTTTTGTTGGACAGCTAACTTAATTATTTAAAACTTTTATGTTTTATACCTTCTCAAATTCAAAGTGAATCGACGTCAAATATGGATTTATTTGGATACGTAATTAAAATAAGTAATTTGAATAAGAAATTACAAATAATTCCAATAAAATCGAATAAAATTCGAATATGATTCGAATATAATTTAAATAATTCGAATAATTCAGATAAAATTCAAAAATCATTTTTTTAGTAATTTTTGACTATTATTTCGAATTATTCGAATAAAACTCGAATTATTCGAATAAAATTCGGAATAATTCGAATAAAATTCGAATTATTCGAATTTAATTTCAATAATTCAGATAAAATTTGGAAATCAATTTTAGTAATTTTTTAATATTATTTCGAATTATTCGAATTTAATTCGAATAATTCGAATAAATTCGAATTAAATTCGAATAGTTCGAGTTTAATTCGAATTATTCGAATTAAATTCGAAAGTCAATTTTAGTAATTTTGTGAATATTTTTTCGAATTATTCGAATAAAATTCGAATTTATTCGAATAAAATTCGAATTATTGAAATAATATTCGAAAAAATTCCAATAATAATTCGAATATTATAATTCGAGTAAAAGAATTCGAATAAAAAATTCGAGTAGTGTTCGTATATAGCACTCGAATCATTGAATTCGAATAACGTTCGAATAAGAGTCGAATAAACAATCGTACAAGTAATTAAGTTTAGCTATCTCTAATCATTTTTTGAGTAAGGATATTTTGGTAATTTTAAACTCAATCCCTTTTACTTAATAACGTATGAATCCCTTTTCTCAAAATCCTCCCAATCGTTCGCTGTCGTCTGTGTGGAGTAGGTAAGCTCAACTGTGTTGGGAGCTCAGATTTCTTCACCTTCGTGCCATCAAGATTTCCCTTTCGTGTGTTCGATTGCGTAAGTGTAAGTTTTGCGTTGCTGATAATTGGGCGTGGTTATCTGCAAGCATTTCGACTGATTTAGATCATGATTTTCCGTGTTATTTTCACAAAATCAGCTCATACAATTGCTTGCGTAGTCTTACTGACGAGCTGTGTGGAACCAGTGAATGGGTGTTTCTTGCGCTGTTTTTGATTTTACATTCCAAAATTGTGAGCTGGGATTGCTGTCACCAAGTTGTTCCCGCGATTAGGTTTGATTGGAGAAGATTATGCGTTTTGTTTCTATGGAGTTATGATAATCCATAGACGTGCTTTGATTCACTTGCTGGTATCTTACTCCCCAAGGATGTTAGAACAAAGAGCTTAGAGATCTAGAGGGTTTCCTTTTTGTAAAATTTGCATAGGAATTGGACATAAAAAATAAAGCAATCAATTGAAGGATAAGGTTGAATGCTATCTCGATTGTCCTCGTAGTATCAGCAGTTGTCATGTGAAATTTCTATTCCCATCAAGTGAAAACTGTCTTGAAAGGTTATAATCTTGTATTGTACCATACTTGAAATCTTGAAACTTTTCGAACTGAGAATTTAGACATTTCTTTCGTTAGACGACAAAGATACGTCGTTTCTCCCTCTTCTTAGCTTCATGAGATATACGTTTATACTCTCTTTCCACGTTGTCTATTTGAGAGAATGATATCAAATGCTCGTAGAATTTAAGATCGACGTTTTCCTCATTTCACTGCCCCGTTTTTGCACTTCATTTAAAGTCTTGACTTGCTACTTTGTCGAATCTTCCTTCAGGCACGACAAATCCCGGGATTAAAAAGCTGCCTTCACTACAATGGGAGGAGAACAACTCATGACATTCACACAATCCTTTGCAATGCTCTCATACCCTCAAAGACTCCACCGTATAAAATCACCTCAGCTGTTCATTACATCGTCCATCCATACCTCGTCAGCTAGGCTCGGGATTTCCCGAGCCAAACCATTGAACTTCAAAGCCAACGTCGTCTCAGACTCGGGCAAGCCCACCACCTTCACCATAGACCCCGCCGGCGACTCCGTCGACGTCCTCCCCGACTCCGGCGGGAACTCCGGCGACTTCCCCGGCGGAGGCTCCGGCGGCGGCGGTGGTAATGATGGCGGCGAAAATGGAGGAGAATGGAACGAAGAGAAAGATGGCGGGAAAAAGGGGATGTCAATGTCCCAAAAGATCACCTTAGGCTACGCAGCCTTGGTGGGGATCGGCGGGCTGATGGGCTATTTGAAGGGCGGGAGTCAGAAATCATTGGTGGCCGGCGGCGGGTCGGCGGGCCTTTTGCTGGTCGTCTTTGCTCTGCTTCCTTCTTCGCCCATCTTGGCTTCGGGCCTTGGGCTGGGCCTGTCGGCGGCTCTCGTTGGGGTAATGGGCCCGCGGTTTTTGAAGTCGGGGAAGGTCTTTCCAGCTGGCGTTGTTTCGTTGGCTTCGGTGATTATGAGCGTCGGCTATGTGCACGGGATTTTTCGTAGCTCATTCATTAGGTAAGCTTTCTTGTTTATGTTGTCCTGTTTGGAATCGAATAAGGGAAGAATGTATGTCCTTTTCTTAGTTTTATGTTCGATGGATTCGCAGTAATAGACTTGTACTCTCTCCCTCTCTCCCTCTCTCTCTCTCTCTCGCTCTCCTCCCTCCCTCTCTCCCTCTCTCCCTCCTCTCTCTCTCCCTCTCCCTCCCTCCATCTCTCCCTCCCTCCATCTCTCTCTCTCTCTCCTCGCCCTCCACCCTCCCTTTCTCGCTCGCCCTCTCTCCCTCTCCCTCTCTCTCTCTCGCTCCCCCCCCCCCCCTCTCTGAGAGTAAGTTTTAGGTTAGATTCTTTCTTCATATCAAGTGAGAAATCAACACAATTTCGTTAGATTTTTTAGGCATCATCACATCACTCATTTCGTTGTAAATTGCTCCACTGATTTTCTATTAATTTTTTAAAATCCAACTAATAAAAGATTGATGCATTAAGAAAACTTAAGTTAACCTTTTGTCCTTAGCTCTTGTTAATTAAAAAAATCATCATCTTTCTCCTGCGCGCAAACTACCAATTAACTATTTCTAGGCTAGGCACGATAAAAAAAAAAAAAAAAACTATTTCTAGGCGTTAGAATTGCTCAACTGCAATGAAGTTGAAGCTCATCATTGCGGAGTTCCACCAAATTGTCCGAAACTCATGTAATTTTTATTTATTTTTTATTTTAATTCAACTAGAGAAGTCTTGATTCTGAAACGCAGTAGAACTCTACAATATCATTATTCATTTAACCTTAAAAAAATAATTGGAGCTCCATTATTCAATAAGATAATTTGGATTCCTAAAGCTTGTTCACTTAGACACCTTTCAATTCAAGTCAATAATTATTACTTTTCACAAAAGCCCTTGATAACCTAATTTCCTAACTACTCAAATAAAACAATACATTAACATGGGTTGTCTTGCACGGCCAGAAAACATAATTGTAGTTCTTTTGTCCCAATCAACACATCTCTACTAACCCTTTTTCTTCAATTTTAAGCAAAAATATTTAAAAATAAAACTAAAAAAACAATAAAACTATCCCTAGTCTAGTACTATAAGCTTCCGATCTCCACCAAGAACGAACCATTGTAAGAAAAAAAACATGAGATCAACAAAAACTCAAACCCATTCTCTCACCGTAAAGATAATACTATTCTCCTCCTTCTTCCTCTTCCTCGTTTTCTTGATCCTAAGATCGAACTTCTCTTACCGTAATCCCTTCATCGTCCCTAAAATCGTTCAAGAATCATCAAACTCGTCGTCGTCAGACTGCCAAACGCGGCCTAACCTAGTCGACACGTGCACGAAGATCCCGCCTTCCCTAGCCCACGCTATAGTCCACTACACGACCCTAAACATCACTCCTCAGCAAACCCTAGCCGAAATCTCGGTATCCCTCAAAGTCCTCGAGAGGAAATCCCCATGCAACTTCTTGGTCTTCGGTTTGGGCCACGATAGCCTCATGTGGACCGCCCTTAACCACGGAGGTAATGTTGAATGACCATTTCCCCTCATCTTGAAGGCAGTTCAGCGTATCATGTTTTAATTTATATGGTTCCAACAGGCTCCCACGCTTAGTCTGATTTATAACTTTTATTCAGACTTAAAATGTGACTTTTAGTGTGAGAATTTGTACCCGACCTCTTGATCTCAGTTGCTGCTGAATTATCGTTTTACCTAAGGTTTAAGCTTGAATTGCATGTATCGTGTTTTAGTTTTGTACAACAACACAACTAGAGTTATCCCAGTGAGTCCAAATTATCCAATGAGGCCTAGATCCAAATAAAACATTTGAGTGAAGCCATTTTGCTAGATGGTCTTATAACTATTTTTTCTACTAAAAATGGGTAAATAAAAAAAATTTAATGGGGTCCACCAACGTCATTCCCGTAAGTAATTATATATATTTCATTTCCAACAGGCAGGACGGTCTTCCTAGAAGAAGACAAGTCGTGGATCGATCAGATCCACGCACAGATACCCTCCCTCGAATCCTACCACGTAACCTACGATACGAAGGTGGCTCAGGCCGACGAGCTCCTAGGGCTTGCCTCGAGCCTCGAGGAATGCAAGGAGGTGATCGATCCTAGGTTTTCAAAGTGCCCACTCGCCCTAAAAGACCTCCCCAATGAGGCGTACGACGTGGATTGGGACCTCATCATGGTGGACGCACCCACTGGTTATTTCGACGGGGCGCCGGGTCGAATGGGCGCGATTTACACTGCGGGTTTGCTGGCGAGGAATAAGGAGAGCGGAGAGACCGACGTTTTTGTACACGACGTGGATAGGGTTGTTGAAGATGGGTTTTCGAAGGCGTTTTTGTGCGAAGGGTACTGGAGGGAACAACGGGGAAGGCTTAGGCACTTCACCGTGCCGAGCCATAGGGCGCGTTTGGGAAGGGCTTTTTGTCCTTAGGGAGTTGAGTTGCTATTTATTATGTGCTCGAACGAAAAGATTTGATTTTCTTTTTTTTTCTTTTTGTTTTTTACACTGTGTTTGGTATCAAGAAAGTACCGTGGAAAAGAAAATGGGAGAGAATGATTTCCATAAGTTTTTCTTTCATTTTCCTGGTAAGGAAACTAATATCCTTGGATTTCAGTCAAAATAAAACTAAATTAGAGGGAGCTGTTATCTATAGACTTGTGACTACATTACAATGCGGCATTTGGCTAGGTTTGTCAAAGAAAATCATAATCTGTTTTGTCATTGAGTAGGGCTTGATTACTTATCAACTCACTAGCCAAATGTCTTATTGTACAAAATAGCTCACTATTTTATAACCGACTAATATATAGTTGGAATATTTACACCTCAATCCTTCCACATTCATGTACTATTATTTCGTTCACAATTAATCCATTGTATACTTTGAGTTAATTGTAAATTTATAATGTTTGTTAGATGAAATATAAAAACGAAAAAGTATAAGAAATAGAAGTAAGAAATAACATCATAATAACTCAAATTAAAATAAATAAAGGGATAAAAAAGCAAAAAGCTTTAGTATATTATAGTTTAAAACTCACCAAATAAAATCAAAGGTGCATTTGCTATCTAAAACGCCTGTGCCGACGCACTTAACGTTGGCAATCTTCTTGTTCGGAGATTTTACAATAATGTCCAAAAGGCAATTGTCGTCGCCATTGTAACCACAGTCGTAGCCCGGGACAATACTTTGCTTGTCCTAACAAAAAATAAAATACAAAGTCAAGAAATATCTCATTGTATTATAGGTTAAATCATAAAACAAAATGGAGTATGATAGTATACCTATGGATGATCGAAAACGAGGAGGGTAATTGATATGAAGAGCGGCGAACATAAAAGAAGCTTTAGTCATCTTGAAAGTAATTATTCTCTTTGATGGTATTTATTGTGTTGTAAGCTCGAACAGAAAGAGCTCTAATTTATGGGCTAGATTTGGTAAGTAGTATATATTTTCAATATCTCCTATACTAGACGTAAATAAAATAACCATAGATTATGTATGGCAAAGCTTTCTTTATCTTTATTTTCCCTTTTTGTTATATATCATTCCATATTTTTCCTTCATAAGTCTATTTATTTGATTAGTAATCAAATACCTTCATAAGCCTATTTATTTGATTAGTAATCAAATATCTTGTATTTTTGTTTCAAAATCCGGGATCCTTAAAGATATAAGCAACCTCTATTTTTAGATTCTCAATACACTTATTATTTATAAATTGAGTGTACGTATCTACTTATGTTATATATGGATTATCTGTTACGTCCATATTCCACAGTTCAAAAAAAATCACGACAGGAAAACCGATTGAAAAGTTTGAAAAAATCTTATGCCAAACCTGAAGTGTTTTGAAACAAATACAACCTAACTTTCGATCAATTTGGATTTAAATATTTATAGTTACATTTTAGAATTTTTTGCATGTCTAATTTCATCTTTCATACTTGACATTCTCCCCGAAATTTCGGTTGGTTCGAACTGATTACAAAATCGGGAAACCATATACCGAACCCATATTAAAAACATAGTTTCGAAAACTAAAGAACCAAATTTTCAGTTCCATTCGAACCAGTGTTTTAAAAAGCGTATAGCGCAACGCGTTGCGTTTTGATTCCAATAGCGAGTAGCACAAAAAGCGTAGTGCATTGCGTGAGTATTTCGAGCAATGCATTTATAATCCAAAAAATATAATACATGACAACACAACTAAAACAAACAATTTTAGAGCACATAAACATTTGTAAAAATTAAATAACAACTAAATCAAATCTTGTATGTTCAACTTCAACATTTAGCGTTGTTGACTAAATGCAAATTTATTTTTCACCTATACTTTAACAAATAAATTTATTTTTCAAAATATTAAGTCTTTTTTATAGTAAATTAATATAAATTTATTTGAAATTACTTTAAAAGATAAAATAACCAATGTTTTAAGTGCAATATTAAATTTCACGATTCTTTTAAAAACTAACCATAGAATTTTAAATATAATTAACAGTAGAAAAAGATAACTACTAAAATTTGAGGGAATCTAAAATCTAGTATCTAGAAAATGATTCTTATAAAAAAATACATGTCATTTTGATCGCTGTTAAACAAAGAATAAATTAGATAAATTATTGTTTTTTATGATTTGGTGGAAGTAATTAAAAAGTTCGAGATTGAAAAACCAAAATGCAAATATGTTATTCAAACACGTCTTATAAAAGGACATTGCCAGCTGCCACATTCAATATCTCTCCTCCCAATAATTAAGTGTCAGATTCTATACGCCTTTTTTCTTAAGCACCATTGCGTTTTTAACTAAGTTTCCCCCTACAGCGCACCTTAAAGCGCTCGATATTCCCCTTTTCAAAACACCGATTCGAACAGAAAGCACCTAAAACCTGGAATGTAAAGAACTATGATCTTCAATTGATTAAGCTAGACAATTATAATCAAATAATCGGATGGACAATATCGTCACATAGCAGATAGAATTCAGATTCTATATGCACCAAGTTTTTAATCATCTTTCAGATAAATATTTTACACCCCATCTCAGCTCAGCTACATTAAGAGAAAAATAGGATCCATGTAAATAAAACATAATTTTTTTCCACACCCCTAAGGAATCTGAGCAATTTCAATCAAGATTCTATGCAAAGACTGAGGCTTCGAAAAGAACGGACAATGATCACTTCCTTTGATCTTGAAAACACCTTCGGGCGGGTTTTCCCTAACGAGCTTCTCTTGCACGTCGGGCGAAAGCGCATTGTCTTCCAATGTCTGAATGTAGAACCTTCGGCCCTTCCCGTAGTTTTCGGGTGTTAAAGACATCTTCTCCATCATGGGCCCGAGAGGGATTGGCCTCATGGACACCATGGCTAAGGCCACGTCCTATGTCCAAGAAACCATACGAACATGTGTAATGAAGAAAGGGTTTTGCATGTCGAAAAAGGGGTTAACTGCTTTTTTTGTGGTCCAGTGTGTCTGGTGGGGCGGCACTTTGAGGTACCTAATTTAAGGTGTTACTTTTTAAAATTGAAGCAATTTCAGGAAAACAATGTGCCGGAACCCTAAGTTTATCCTTAAATTGCTTTTATTTTGAAAATTTACATCCTTCAGATGCGATCCCGTAAGTCAATGTCTTGAGGCTGAAATTGCCACTTAGGATTTATTACCAAGTAAAGACACTGACTTACAGAGTTGCAATTTAAGGACGTTAACTTAGAAAATTGAAATAATTTAAGAACATAGTTAGGCTTCTGACGTGTAGTCCTTAAATTGCTTCAATTTCGAAAGTTAGCGTCCTTAAATTGCAACCCTGTAACTTAGGTAACCAGAAAATGTCACGTAGGATTTTATCACCAAATAATCACACAAAATTACGTTGTTGCAGTTTAAGGATGCTATATTTCAAAATCGAAGCGATACACAATTAGGTCTGTGTGCATCGCGTCCTTAAACCGCTTCAATTTCGAAAGTTCGTGTCCTTAAATTGCAAACCTTTATTTTTGGTGTCCTGAAAGCGCCACCCCACCATACGTACAGAACGAAAAAATAGTTAACTTACTGCTCAAAATTCGAAAAAATAAAAATATACCTTCGAAGGGGAGTGATTGAAGTAGAGCCCCTGCATGTGTTGCTTCTCGAACATGAAACCCGTCGGGGCATTGTCTTTACCGTTACCGTAGATCAAAGCTTTCGACTCCGACGAGAACAGTGCTGATGAACCGAGCTTCAAGAAGAAAAGGCGATAATTTCTGATACTGGCACATATTGACGATGAAATCCTAAGACGTATTGTATTAATATTACCTCTTCGGCGAACGCGTCGAAAGGCCTCTGACCGTCGCCCACCATCGTACCGCAAAGGTAGACGGCTTTCGAAACCTTGTTAGGGCAAAGCTCGAGCGCATAAGAAACACAAGCGCCACCACTACTATGACCGACCAAGATTGCCTGAAAATGGGGTAAATGAAAGATTGTCTTAACGAGCCTATGTAATAAATCTACGAAAAACAAAAGTTCTTACCTTTTCGTCTTCGATTTTTTGCAAAAATTCGATCAAGGGCTTAGCGTATTCCTCCAAATTGGTGACTTTGTTGGCATCGGTAGTATCAATTCCCGACCCCTTTAGGTCGAGGGCGATGGGGGTTAAACCGCTTTCTTCGAGGGAAGCGATGGTCTTATACCAACACCAAGCTCCAAATCCTTCGCCGTGCACTAAGACGATCTTCTTCGTCTTTATGCTGTCTAAAACTTCGGTGGACAACTAAAAACAAAAACCAAATTCTTCACAGTAAGAAAAATCGGAGAAATTAACGGAGATCTAAGCGTAAAAAAGCCATTGAAGAGGAAACTATAGAAAAAAGAACCAAGTCATATCTAGAAAGAAAGTGTTGTGCCACTTTCTTACGCAATCCAACAAGACATCAAAAAAGAAGATCAAAATATAAACTAATAGGTTCCATAAGCCCCACCAAAGCACCTAGACAAAAGCATACTAGGATGAAAGAAACAAAAGGTACTTCACTTTTTGGCCCTCAATTCATACCATCATCATGATTAATCCAATGACCAAGATCACACTTGTTATACACATATATACATACATATCTCCAAAACCAACGAAATCAAAGACCCACATAGAAAAACCCATCGATCATAGAAGCTAAAGACAACACCAGAAAGGGTAAGAAAGAAACCAACCAGCTTGTTGGTAGCAGCAGAATTATTACAGGAAAAAGACTCAGAAAACAAATCGCCGCCGCGCAGGCGAGAGCTCGAGGATTTTCCGATGCGCCTAGACATAGAGCCGTTGTTACTTTCGAATCTCTGAGAGAGGTTATGCTGGTGAATCGCCATGGCTAGGGCTTGCTTGTGAACTAATTCCTCGTCGATCGGCGGAGCTCTCCTCCTAGACATAGAACCGCCGCCGCCCCTTTTACTTTTAGATCCGATAAAAACATTCTTGGAATCTTTCTTGCTCATGCAAGTGAAGCTGTTGCCCATTTCTTGGATGATGGGAGAGAAAGCGAAAAAGATTGGATTTTTATTTTTTGGGTTCTTTGTTGCAGTTGAAGGGCTTTGATTCTTGGTTCGGGTCGGAGATGGTTGAAAAGCAATTAATGAGAATTGAGACCAGTAGGTGGTGTATTGCATTTGTTTAGTTGTTTGATATTATAATTAATTATATGAATATTCAATTTTTTTGCTGACAATTTTGGTGATTAGGAATTGTCTAAAAATGGGAAAAGAACAAGTAAAAAATGCGTGGTAACAAAGAACCGCAAAACCAGCTCACATGCATATCTAATAAAGAATTTAATACGTTTTCCCGGTTCGATGTTGAGAGCTGAGACGAAAGTCCACAATTAACGTTCTTTAATTTACTTCTTTAATGTTGTACATATGGACTGTATTTTTTTTTATAAGTGTAGATGATTCTCGAAGATTTTTTCATTATTCGTTAGCGAAAAGATTCTTAGGTCCTATTTTATCAACTCTAAGATCCTAAGCTTCAATCTTAAGGAAATGATTAAAATTATTGAGAATTGAATTTCGATCGAAAACCTTCTTTGAAGAACGTCGAGAGAGAAACCTTGTAGCGAGATGATATTTTCTTACTTTCTCTCTCTAGAAATTAGATTGACAGCCATTCGGATCAAATTTCTAAAATCTTCTATCAAGCTCAATGTTTGTACAAGTATTCATACCAACATACTTGGTATAAATAACAAGTAAAGTCCGAAACTAAGGACAAATACAATAAAAGCCCCAATCTACGAAGACACCTAATAAATCAAAGCACAATTAGAAATGATATTCAACATTCTCCCCCTTTGTGCTTGATTTCTCTTCCGCGCTGTCAGTCCTCGACGGGCATAGTACGACCTGCGCAAGCCCAGCACATACTCGAAGTTCCTGAGCGTATTCCTCAGCTCCAATCGCTCCTCGATGCCATCAAGTAGTTCCATCAGGAGGGGTTGCTCTCTCATGAACCTGTGAATATGCATCATCGTGTCTCTGTTGATCTCTTCCAACCTTTTCTCTATATTCTGCCTGATGGCCTTGAGCGTCGACAAAACTTATGAACTTCAGTCTTCAGCATCAACCTGGTCTTCTTAGCAATTGGATTCTGGTAGGTGATGCCTAAGACTGAGCTGATGTGTACGTGATTGTTGGAAAGCCCTTCGATCTCAGGTCCTTTGTTGATCGGAGCAGTCATGTTAACATTCTTCATGTTGCCCTCCAAAGCCATCTGAAGGTCGTGTGCGGCTAAGTACTTGACTTGGCGCACCATGAACCGGTAGAGTCCCCCGAGTCCTTCTTTCTTGATGAAGCCTTGAGGACCCGTGCACTTCTCTACATATAGTTGGTAGAGATGGTACACCTCCTCGACAGGGAGGTACGGTAGGTCGCTCTAGCTTAGTTCTTCTCGAGTTTTGTCTCCTCGCTCTATGGCGTAGTAAGGTGTTGGAAATCCTCCTTTAGCACAGAAGACACTCAAAAGCTGGCATATCGGGGATAGACTCTTACAGTGACTCTTTGCTTGTCCTTTGGTCATCCCCAGCCTCACATCTGGTCCAAGGTGGGTCAGCATCCAGAGGTAAGTCATTCTCTTTTGCTGATCCTAGTGAGAAATCCCTCTGAGCTCGATCTCGTTCGGCTTTTTGACTTTGTTCGGTGACCTCCAAATGTGTTGCCGAACTTCTTCAAGGAAAGGGATTTCTATTCTGATATTCTCCCATGGCGTGTCGATTCGAACGGTCCCTGGCATTTGTCTTGTGGGGGAAACCGCTCGTTGCGCAATCAACTCTGGAAGCCTTGGGGGATCTGTTCATGATCTTCACCTTCCTGAAGTTCTTCGTCTTCTATCAGCACGAGGTCCACCGAAGCTTGCTGTAAGAAGTGTCGAACGTCTTTGAGCCGTTGTCTCTGATGCTCGTCGAACATGGAATGGGTCATCCACTGTTCTTCGGAGATGTATTTGCCGATGAACTCGTGTGGGTTGACACCATGTCCTGACTGTCCCGATTGGTCTGGAGCAGTTGAGGGAGTTGCTTGAGTCTGCGCCAAGGTGATCCACGAGACGCCTGTAGAGTGACTCTTCATGAGGCGTTTTGGTGGGAAGGCCTATAAGACGGGCGAGAAGTATGTCGTGGAGTTGGGTGATGGGTATGGTGTATGGGTTGATTAGGATGGAGGAGTCTGTGAGTGGGTCAGTGGGAGAGGGTTGTGGGGTTGGGAGGTTTGCTTGTGCTGAAGTGCCCTCGGAGACGGGTGTTTTCCCAGTGTCACGTCGGGACGTCTCGATGGCTGCCAGCACTCTCTCCATCATTTTGTCTTCTAATGATTTGATGGCCGCAGGGAGAGCTGTCTGGAATCGTGCTTCAGTCACAAACTGGATGGACGCCTCCGTCGTGGAAGGACCAAGTCAACAATGTCGCCTGTTGACAACCCTTGAGCTAACATCGGCTCCTCAGGTTGGGTCGTAGTCACTTGCGGTTGTGACTGTCCAAGACTTCCATCCAATCCTCGATTCGAATCTTGGAGATTCTCATCTATGGATGTTGGGGCAGGTTCTGATTGTACTTGCGAAGCAGACACTTGAGTGTCGAGGCATGTAGTGGGTGGAGTCTGAATCTCGGCCTCAACAGATGCTGATTGTGTAGACTGCGGCTCAAGATTGAGCGAAGTAGGGTCCGCAGCCCTTGGAGTGAGAATTGGTGTCGTGTCTGACATGGTGGTGACAGGTGTGAAGATGGACTCGAACGGGATGCTCAATCGCCTTGGAGTCATTGTTATCAGTCGGACTCGTCGGACTCTGTGTCGTACGGAGTAGCCGTGTGAAGTGAGAATTCATGTCCAACATCCTCACGCGCTTGTTCTGTCACCAGAAGCTCTTGAGGTATGAACGTGGAGATCATAGCCTCTGATTCAAGCGTGGTAGCATGTGGAGGTGAGCTGTGCCCCGTTTCTGCTTCGAGCTGTGTTTCCTACTGTAGGATCTCCTCAACAGATCCTTGAAACACGCTAACAATAATGGGCACTTCTACTTGGAGCTCCTAAACTTGAGCTTCAACTTCCAGCTCGTGGGCCACTTCATCGATTATCGTGGCTTCAAGATCTGGTAGTTGAGCTTCTTGGATTGGAGGCTCCTGTTCAAGATCTTGGGCCACTTCATCGATCATTGCTGCCTCAGGGCTTGGGTGTTGTTGTTGGGGAGGGATTACATTAAAGTTTGTTAGGGGCCCTCTAATCATCTGCTCCGTCAGATGATTATCCCGGCAGTACATCTTATAGACGTCTCCCGAGGGGTCGGCAAGACGTAACAGCTCCAACGGAATGGCCATCGATGGTTGATCTAAGTCCGTGACCTTGAGGTGGTGAAAGAATTTTAGGAGTGGCGGTTGGTAGTTTCCTCCAGGAGGCAATCGAGGGATGTTCTCGTATATCTCCATGAGTTGTCGGATGATAACTGAGAACCACCTCGCATACGGCACGTTTTTCGACCTTTTGTTCTCTTTCTGTCTGATATGCTATGCTAGATCGTTCCAGATCAGTTGTGCGAAATCATAATTCCGCGAGAACATGATTCCATAAATATCCGGAAATGTCGTCGTTTGCCTTCGTCGAAGCCCCCGTGCTTCGGGGATAGACACTTGTTAATAATTCAGAAGAGTGTCTTCCACGGATGTGGAATCCCGGTGCTCTGCATCTGTGTGAGTTTGATGAGAGGCGGACGGTATCCCATTTGGAGGAAATCTTGAACCAACTCAGCATCTGTTGGCAAGGGGTCATAGTTGTGGCTGAAGGGAAGGTCGAGGACGAGCCCAAAGTCATTCTTGTTCATATTAATGTCTCGTCCTGAGCAAGGAAGTAAAGCTGTATGCTCCTTCAACGACATGACTCTTGATCATCCCCCAAAACTGCTGGAGATAGACCATTGACACCGAAGCCGTCACCGTTAGTGCATGCCACAAGGAATAACCTTGTAAAATGGACACAATAATCTCGTCCGGACACCTGAAGGTGGTCAGGTCGAGCTGAAAATTGGTGTCCTGAACTTTGAGATATAAGTTCTTGTCGTAAATGTGGTTATATGCAGGATAGTGGTCCTCTGAAAATCAATTAGACAAACAAATCATTAGTTCAAGTATTTAATTTGAGTCGAAATTTAATTTCATCAAACCATAAGAATTTATCATGTCATGGCATGTATGACGAATGTATGATTCGGCACATAGGTATACAAAAGTGAACCAATTTGATTGACATTTATTAATGAAACTTTCGAAAGTTGAAGATAAGACATATAAAGTTTCGTTCGAAATTTATTCTAAGTGTTGAAATGTAAAATCGAGCACCGTTCACTCCGCTCTTTTTATCGCTCGAGAATTGAAATCCTCAATTTAAATCGCCTAAGTGCGAAATTTTGAAAGAAATTCTCCGTTTTAATTTGCGATCGAAAAAAATTGTATTCGCTAAGGTATGCTACAGCGAAAAAGATGTGGCGACCCTAACTTTCTAATCATACTTAGTGGCGGATTTTCGCAACGTAAGTCGCGGAAGACCCGTCTAACAATAACTTTTTCCTACGATATGATATATTACGACAAAACGTAACCTACATCGTCGTAATCATACAAAGGCCGGAGCCCCAAAATATCTATCATATCAAAACATTCTAACATCGCTCCACAGGTCGTCATCCATGTACAACCTCGCCCTCAAAAGACACTGGAGTACCGCCGTCAGCCTGCCTCAGCCTCGACGCGCATCAGCGTCGGGCTCGATACCTACAACACATAATACGTGGAATGAGCTTATAAAGCTCAGTAAGTGAAAACCATGCATGCAATGCACGTGACCTAAATAGCGAAGGCATCCGCACCAACGCTATCTACTTCTCACATTCTTCTTGACCTTTCATAACATAATTGGACCCCTTCGGCTTTCAATCTTACTATGCACCATATAGAGTTCAAACCCCTAAGGGTATAAATATGTGACAGTACACACACTGGGAGGCTAAACCCGGTACTCCATCTGTGCTTATCCCTATGACGCCTTTCAATCCCAATGCGGTCCCATTGAGAGGCTAATAGTGCCTTTCAATCCCAATGCGGTCCCACTGAGAGGCTAACAGTGTCTTTCAATCCCAATGCGGTCCCATTGAGAGGCTAACAGTGCCTTTCAATCCCAATGCGGTCCCATTGAGAGGCTAACAGTGCCTTTCAATCCCAATGCGGTCCCATTGAGAGGCTAACAGTGCCTTTCAATCCCAACGCGGTCCCATTGAGGGGCTAACCCGGGCACACAAATTTCGTTTAACCCTAAGGCGCCTTTCTATCCCAATGCAGCCTGACACGCGGGCGCTTCCCACTGGTAGCTTACTATGAGGTCGCCAACACTCGAGGTTTCCTCGATGCCGCTCATACCCTCGAGTCGCATCCTCCAGGTTGCGTCTCCCGCTACAGGGTATTCCCCCTACCTTTCGTGAATCAGGTAAATCGGCTTCGTGAATAGCCGTGGTAGCATAGAAGAGCCGTGACTCATCATTGAGTCGACACAAATGCCTATATCGGCAAATATACATCGCTCTCAAGCGATCTTATACTCATGCACGCTATTTCCCTGACTCTCATACTAGTCGTGCGTGCATATGCTCATGCCATGAATATGCGTGTCATGTCATTGTATAACGTAATTAAATCACGTAAGAATTCACATAAAATCATAGCAGCACATAGATAGGTCATATAAAATCATAAAATCATATAACACATAATTTCATGCACATAAAAATTATGTGTTGTAGTTGCGATTTCCACTTACTAGTCTTCCGAGCTAGTTAATTTCCGGCCTCGGGGATTCCTTACTTTTCGACCCTTAAGTTTAAGCATAAAAATCACATAAGTCACATACTTCAATATCACTTGAATCATAAAAATCACATATGATAACTAAGACCCTCACATGTAGAGTTACACATCCGTAAGCACTTAATTTATCCCACGTTTCCCAACATGTAATTCCCCCAAACCATAAAATTCATCGAATCCGCGTAAGCACATAATCATTAAAGTACATACTCACGTTACACATATAATCACATATATCATGAAATTCACATATAAGGGTTACATGTCGTAGGTGGATTTCACCTACAAATCAATCAAACCCGAAAATTATATTATACTTCGAATCTTCAAGTGTTTGAACAGTTGTTCTAGCGTCTTCCCAACTTACATACATTACTTAACATATCCATAAGAACATATATATATATATATATATATATATATATTTAATTTAAACACCTAGGTTTCCAAGCACACCAATAATACCTTGGATTTCATAAAAACTATTAAATATCATGTAAATCACATACACCCCATAAGACATACTTCAATTAAATATATCACATTCTCAATTACCGAAACTATATATATACTTAAAACTAATCATATACATACCAAATTAAGTCACCCTTGAAAATAATGCAAACCTTAAAATGCTTCAAACTACGGTTCTGTTTTTGACACCAAGAAACAAATCGTGTAAATACAATACACTCTCACTTAGCTATTTCAGAGTTTTGAATTTTAACTTCAACCTAACAATCACGAAAGCTTTCATAGAAATCCCGGAAACTTCTCATATTTCGCTGTTCTCATAAAGAAATTGACATAACACAGTACTAACACATTAAAATACTGAAGAAGCTCAAATATGTAAATTTATGATCACTTATTCCAAACAAATATCCCAAACAAGCCCATCTACCGAAAGAACTTGCATTAAAATTATTAAACCCATTAGCTGAATACACCGGAATCATAAAATAAGCCTAAACCGTAAATCACCAGAAAATATCTAAGTATCCAACTCCGTGTCTAAGGCCGAAACTGTTTCCTTAACACCTTTGAATTTCTTAAACACAGATGTACAATTCCTAAGGTCCAAACGTTAGTTTGATCACATATTAAAAATCCCCGAAGACTTAAATAAATCACATAAGTCCACATCAAGCACATTGATCACGTAATTTGCATATTAATAATTGCAAAATAAGCATCAACATATTTATGTGTTGTAGGTGTAATTTTCACCTACCATTCCTCCTAGCTAAGTGTTGGTTAATTTCCTAGGTTGAAAACTGGATTGAGCTTGCCAAAATCTGCTTTCACTCGTTGGGCCTTCTTTCTTCTTTCGTTCCACTCTCCTTTCTTACTTTCTTTCTTTTTTTGTTTTCACGTTATATCCTATGTGTTGACCTTTTTGGTCTATGTATGTTAGTGAGTTTTGATGGACAATGTAATTGTAATGACATTAGGTCTATAAAATAAGCAATTCGATTTGGAACAAATAAAATGTCTAAGTTCATGATAATATTCAACCATGCATTGTTTGTGAGCTATAAAATCGATTAAGTGTTGAATATTTTAATTGCGTGTGATTCTGTGATGATTTGATGGAACTAAGTGATCGCATGTTATAGACAGTCCATGAGATAGGATATATCGTACTGTGCTATATATGGAAATAATGCATGAGATATCCTACTGAGCTATATATGGAAAATATGCTGTTTATATATGGAAAGTGATATATCCGTTGATACTAGTTTATTCCTGGACGAAAATCACTTATGCGATTCTTTGCATGCTTTACACTGAATTTAATGTGCAATATTAAATTGATATCTTTCCTTATGTTGATTGGAATATTATATTTAGGAAAGATGTGATTTGATTTGATTGATTTTCTGGATAAGATGTTATATGCTATAAACGGATGTGATCTCTGAAATAAGGAAAGTTTGAGCCATGATTGATAAATCGTTTTAAGTATTCTCGGATCTGACTTCTGTGCTAAACATGGTAATTATACTATGAATTATACATAGAAAACGTGCTGATGTGATGCTATCTTATGTGCTACACTTGGAAAGAAAATCTGGATTGACTTAGTCTAGAAACAGATAGCAGGGAATCTCTTGTGGAAAATCCTGATATGGTAATTATATGCGAAATGCGTGAATATGCTTGAGAACGAAATTGACCTTTCTATATGGAATATAATCATGCGTAAATATGCTATATGACCGTTGTGATGATTTATTAAGAGCATGATTTATATGGTATGATTGCATGGAAACTATGCTTGATTAGGTAATTATTGTTTGATATGATTTTCCATGAGAAGTGCTATTTGAAAAGTATTATATATGAGCTGCACTTCAGACTCTCGCAGTACTTAGATTTTGCGAACCTACGACAAATAAGCGTACGAGAGAAAAGTAAGCAGAAAGATACTAAGAGATTCCTGAGTTTCCACTTGCGATAGCTTTCTGCCCACCTGAGCGTAAATTTGCATATCCATCACTGAGAGAGTGATTCATCTTGATATTCCAACCTCCTGCCATACATTCTGTCTTCGGACGTGTTGTCTTCGGACGTGAGCAATACAAAGGAGGCAAGGTCAACGTTTACGCACACGTGAAGGGAAGGACAAGTCCGGGGGCCCTTCGGTAGCGAGCTGTGTCTGTCGGGATCAAGGAGATTCCGAGGAACGAAACTCGGCGTGTGGTAACCTAGTTATAGCTAGTGTTTGACTTGCTTCGGTTGTGTATTGGGCTAACCAATCAGTTTTGTATCCAGCTACGGTGCATTATAGTGATTGGTTAAACTCTTGGGAAGAAAATCCCAAGGAGAGGAGTAAACCCCAGTTGGGGATATAACCTCTATAAAAATCCTGTCTCGCATTTACTTTTCAGTTATTTCTTTATCGCTGTGAGACAGACCCGACGCACATCCGACGTTACTAGGATATATCAGGCACTCGTCACAAACATCAGTAGGCATATCTAAGTCACCACACTTAGTATTTGTGAAAAGAAGCAAAAAATTTCTATAGGCCTAATTCACCCCCCCCCCTCTTAGGCACATTTATATCTTCATTTGGTATCAGAGCGGGTTACTCAAACGACGGGCCTAACAAGCCTGAGTTAAAGATCTAATGGCTTCTTCGAGTTTTGATGTTTTTGCAGAGGGACAATCCCATTCCAGGCCACCACTCTTCGACGGAACAAACTACGCCATATGGAAAAATCGCATGAAGGAATTCCTGATCGCTACAGACTACGACCTGTGGGATATCATCGCAACAGGACCTTACATTCCCAAAAACGAAGATGGAACTCCAAAGAAAGGCCCTGATTACAATGTAGCAGACAAGCGGGGAATCTCCCTAAATGCCAAAGCTAAGAACATGATAGCTTGCGCACTCACAAGAGAAGAGTACAATCGTGTGAGCTCATGCGAATCTGCCAAAAATATGTGGGACATGCTTCAAGTCACACATGAAGGAACCACTCGAGTTGTGCAAGAAAGGATAGCCCTCTTGACCCACCAATACGAGCTGTTCAAGATGGAGGACAACGAGACCATAAGCCACATGTATGCCAGATTCATGAACATCATTAATCAAATGTTCTCGTTGGGAAAGAAAATAGAAGATGGTGAGAAAGTGCGAAAAATCCTGAGATCTCTTCCTAGAGAATGGAATCCCAAAGTGACCGCCATCTATGAAGCAAAGGACTTGGATGAACTTTCAGTGTCAGAACTGATTGGATCTCTGACCACCTACGAGA
Organism: Craterostigma plantagineum; assembly: GCA_027422505.1. Classification (NCBI taxonomy): domain Eukaryota; kingdom Viridiplantae; phylum Streptophyta; class Magnoliopsida; order Lamiales; family Linderniaceae; genus Craterostigma; species Craterostigma plantagineum. The sequence continues at coordinate 22,258,978 of JAPQWV010000003.1, read as the reverse complement.
TGACTCAGATCTCCATCAAAGAAAAACCACCAGTCCGAAATCAATCAAACATTGCCTTTAATACCGAACAAGAACACGACTCTGAAGGCGAAGAAGAATCTGAGGAGGACCTAATGGAGCAGATCGCCATGCTGACCAGAAAGTTTGACAAATTTCGGATGAGAAGAAAGTTCAAGGGAAATTCAAAGTTCCAACCTAGGAACAAGGGAATATCGTCATCCGGAAACAATGTACAGAAATGCTTCAAGTGCAACAAGCCAGGCCACTTTGCCTCAAACTGCCCGATGGAAAATGGTGACAAAAAGATAAAAAAACAGAAGGCCATGGTCACAAACTGGGAAGAAGCCGGGAGCGAAGAAGAGGAAGATCTCGCCTACATGGCCGCGGATGATGATCAGGTATCGGACTCATCTACTATTAAGAAAATATTAATTCTGAATGAATTATATGCTAGGCAAGATGAATCTCATGATAACGCTTCCTCAGCCTTGGAAGTAGATGAAAAAGAAGAGATGTTTGAGATAATTCAAAATGCAGAAAGAAGGATTAAGTCACTCAACTCACAAGTGAAGGGTCTAATTAGGCAACGAGATGAAGTAGCTAGAGAGAAGCATCAAACGGATCTAGAAAATGAGCGCCTGAAAGCCGAGCTAGAGACTCTTAAGAAAGAAAAGGCCTTGTGTAATTGCGAGAAACTTAGGAAGCAAAAGAATATATCTAGGGACATGTCCGCTCTTAAGGATTTCTTAGAAGAAAACTCTCGTACTAATGTTAGATTTCTTGAGGGACAACAAAATCTTGATATGTTACTTAGTATTCCTGCACAAATCGGGAAAACAGGATTAGGATATTCCACAACACATGAACATGCTGCACCTCCACAAAACGTTAGGAAACCTAAATGTTTTTCATGTGGTCGTCTTGGTCATTATGCTAATCACTGTTTCTTGAAGAAAGCTGATAAATCCAGATATGTCTGGAGACCTAAGAAAGTTCCTGAAGTTTCTAACTCTGGCCAGCCTGTGACTGAGAGATCACAGCCTGTGATACATGATATGCCACGTGTTAATAGGAATTACTTTGCTGCTAACCATTTAGGACCCAATCAAAATTGGGCACCTCAGAAAAGAACTGATTCATGCAGGTACAAAGAAGAAAATCCAGTAGGAAGAACAAGTGGTACCTCGACAGTGGGTGTTCCCACCATATGACAGGTGATATCAGTAAGTTTGTGTCGGTGAAAGCATATGATGGAGGATATGTCTCCTACGCCGACAACACAAAAGCTAAGGTTATAGGAGTGGGAACTGTCGGTAACACGTTACATACTACTATAGATGACGTATGGTTGGTTAAGAATCTAGAACATAATCTCATTAGCATCAGTCAATTATACGATAAAGGTCATACGGTTACGTTTGAAAATGATAAGTGTGTAGTTAGAAATAATGATAAGGTACTATTCAGTGCATCTAGGGATAGAAATATATATTGTATAACTCTTGATGATATCACTGACCAGAATGTCAAGTGTTTAGCAGTTACACAGGATGACACCTGGTTATGGCACAGACGCCTAGGACATGCCAACATGGAATTGCTATCTCACATTACAAGCAATGCACTGATACGAGGTGTTCCTGACATAAAGTTTGTCAAGGACAAAACATGCAAGGCATGCCAGATGGGCAAGCAGACTAAGACATCTTTCAAAGCAAAGAATGTGATATCTACATCCAGACCTCTGGAACTGCTGCATCTCGACCTTTTTGGTCCGGTTCAGACGATGTCTCTGCGAGGTAAAAGATATGCCTTTGTCATCGTTGATGATTACTCCAGGTATACTTGGGTGATATTCCTTGCACATAAGAGCGAGGCATTAGATAACTTTGCATCACTAGTAAAGAGACTTGAAAATGAAAAAGAAACGAACTTATGTAGGATACGAAGTGATAACGGTCTGGAATTCGATAGTAAGTCGTTTGCATCATTCTGTGATCAGTATGGATATAGTCATAATTTCTCTGCTCCTATAACCCCCCAACAGAACGGTGTTGTTGAACGTAAAAACAGGGTATTACAGGAAATGGCTAGATCTATGTTACATGAGTATGATATTCCTAAACAGTTCTGGGCGGAAGCCGTTAGTACAGCCTGTTACGTATCTAACCGTGTCTTCCTTAGGCCGATATTAAAAAGGACTTCTTATGAAATCTGGCACGGTAGAACTCCAAATATAGGTTACTTTCATGTGTTCGGATGTAAATGTTTTATCTTGAACGATAGAGATAAGAGAGGAAAATTTGACTCTAAGGTTGATGAAGGGATATTCCTTGGTTACAGTCTTACGTCTAAGGCATATCGTGTTTATAATAAAAGAAAGCTGACTGTTCAGGAATCCATACATGTTACTTTTGATGAGATGCCTAACACAGATGCTACTGATGAGGAAGGTATAGATTTGCCCTGTGCAGAATTGCAGGATATTAAAGACAGTGAGGAAGATATTCCTAAAGACGAAAATACTGAAGCAGTGGAACCAGAAGCTGGAGAGCTGCAACCTAGAAAATGGAAACATGCGTCCAGTCATCCAACAGATCAAGTGATAGGAAATATCAGATCTGGAATCAAAACTCGAGCAACTGTACGAAATCAAGATACGGAGGAATCTCATGATGTACTGCTTTCAATGATGGAACCAAAGACAGTCCATGAAGCTCTAGATGATATATCTTGGGTCTCGGCCATGGAAGATGAGTTATCTCAGTTCGAAAAGAGCGAAGTGTGGACACTCGTAAAAAGACCAGACGATAAATCCATCATAGGAACCAAATGGGTCTTCCGAAACAAACTCGACGAACACGGTAATGTCACAAGAAACAAAGCGAGGTTAGTTGCAAAAGGTTATTCCCAGGAGGAAGGTATTGATTTCGATGAAACTTTTGCACCGGTAGCTAGATTAGAATCTATACGTGTCTTACTTGCATATGCATGCTTTAAACGTTTTAAACTTTTTCAAATGGACGTAAAAAGTGCATTTTTAAATGGTTTTATAAATGAGGAGGTTTATGTAGAACAACCACCGGGCTTTGCTGGGGATGATTTTCCAAATCATGTTTTTAAATTAAATAAAGCATTGTATGGTTTAAAGCAGGCTCCTAGGGCATGGTATGAAAGGCTAAGTAAGTTTCTGATTGACATAGGATTCTCGACTGGAACTATTGATAACACGCTGTTTATTAAGTATGAAGGTGATCACATGAAACTAGTCCAAATTTACGTTGATGATATCATATTTGGAAGTACTAATATCCTTCTCTGCGAGGAATTTTCTAAGTCTATGCAGAAGGAATTTGAGATGAGCTTAATGGGTGAGCTGAACTACTTCCTCGGGTTGCAAATAAAGCAGCTTGACAATGGAACCTTCGTATCCCAGACGAAATACAGCAGGGAATTACTGACTAAATTCGGGATGAGTGATTCCAAAGCGATTTCCACCCCTATGCATCAGACCACCAAAATAGACATTGATGAATCAGGTACACCGGTTGATCAAACACAATATCGAGGTATGATCGGAAGCCTTCTTTACTTAACTGCTAGTCGCCCTGATATCATGTTTGCTGTTGGTATGTGTTCGAGATATCAGTCTGACCCTAGGGAATCTCACTTGACCGCAGTCAAGCGGATACTTAGATATATCAAGGGTACTGTCAATTTTGGTCTATGGTACTCCTATACGGATGACTTCCCATTAATGGGATATTCCGATGCCGACTATGCCGGCTGTAGGGAAGATAGGAAAAGTACTAGTGGAACTTGCCAATTACTTGGAAATTCCCTGGTAACTTGGTCTAGTAGAAAGCAAAATGCTGTCGCCCTCTCCACAACCGAAGCTGAATATATGGCCTTAGGAAATTGTTGTCAACAAGTTCTTTGGATGAAACAAACCCTTAGTGACTTTGGGTTAGGCTATGACAAAATTCCCATTATGTGTGATAGCACTAGCGCTATTAGTATTACTAAGAATCCCGTGCATCATTCTCGTACTAAGCATATTGAGGTTAAACATCATTTCATACGAGACCATGTTCAGAAGGGGAATATCAGTGTGGAATTCGTAGGAACAAATGATCAGCTCGCTGATATCTTCACTAAACCCCTAATAGAGGCAAGATTCTGCGACATCCGTGATCGATTGGGAATCCTCGAGCTTAATAAGGTTAGTAAATCTGCCTAATTCTATCATTTACTCTAGGTTATTCTATTTTAGATAGAAATTCATAGTTATCCCATCTTAAGATATTCAGCCCTTAGAATACTTTTGTGGATCCTATAGATCTTTTCCTTAAGTAAAATTCTCGTATTTTAGGAAGAAATTCGTAGTTATCCCTTCCAAGATATTTCTTCAGCCATCTAGTTTATTTTAGGAATATCCGATCTTCTAGATTCGTTCTTAAATGTGATTAGGTTATTTAAGGTAGGAACGCGTGGATATTATTTCAGCCGTCCAGTTATTCTAGGAAACTCATTTTCCTTTATAATATATTCCTATCCAGTCCAGTCACATCCCTTCCTTAATTATGAAATCCCGTCAAATCAGTCTGATATCCCTGACAGTTTTCCATTATCTTTTTGAGATTTCAAATTTCAAATTTCGAAATTCATCCTTATCTCTTCCCAAAATAAACCGATCCTATTCTTTAAAAATTCAGAACCGTTCCTTAACCTTCATCATTCAATCATCTTCTCCAAACACTCTCTCGATCTTCAAACCTTCATCAATGGCCAAAACTTCCAAAGTTGTCAACCCTGAATCATCAAGCCGTAAACGCAAGGAGCCCAGTTCCGACACTGAAGAAACCCCACTCGGATCACCTTCCAAATCACCAAAACAAGCCTCGCCTTCTGCTCGCAAAACCCGTTCCAAAGCCAAATCTCCCAAATCCTCTGAAAAGATCTCAACCCCTTCCAAAACTACAAAGAAGAAGAAGAAAACCAAGAAATCCAAGACGCCCGAACCAGAAAAGTCTGCCTCAAGCTCTGAAATTCCTGAAGAAGTTCCCAAGGTTACCCAGGAATCGCCGCCGCGATCCCCAACTCCAGTTGAAACCCAGAAATCACCTCCGCCAAAGTCTCCTGAAAAACAGCCATCACCACTTGAAAAAACCTCTCCATTTCCGCCATCAAGTTCAAAGTCCTTTACCATTCCGCCTCTTGATCTGTCCAAAACGAGTGAGATCCCTGCTGAACACCTTTTTCTGGAAGAAAGTAACCGCACCACCTACAAAAGCTTCCTCAAAAGAGATATCGCCCGTGGTCGCGCTGTTGCCTTTGACAATCTGCCTGCTGGAACTGTTATAACCTGGCTGAAAGACTACGGATGGGAGCAATTCCTTAGTCTCAACACGCCATTCTATCCTGAGGTCGTCAAACTGTTCTATGCAAACTTCGACTACGACGAGTTTGAAGAACATATCACCATCCGTTCCTATGTTCTCGGACACAAGATCGAGTGGACCACTAAGAAGATGAATGCTATGCTTGCAGTTCCTGATGAACCCTTCTGCCACTACGACATGAACGACTGGTGCCATGCTGATGGTTTCGACCCCAGTGATGTCCTTCAGAAACTCTGGAATACCCGCACCAAGCCCCGCTTTTCAGATGGAGAAGCTCTCAATCAACTTCCCATAGATTTCTTCTTCCTTCATAAGCTGCTGAACATGACCTTGTGGAGTGCCAAAATCGGAAGTGGCGGCCACTCTACCACTATGAATTTCATGAGCACTTTTGCCGTGTACATGATATCTCAGAACCGCAAGTTCAACCTCGGATATACCGTCATGAAGCACATGATTCAGGCCGTTGAGAGCAAGGACAAGGCGCTGCCCTATGGAATGCTGCTCACTCATATGTTTGAGTGCGAGGGCATTATTATGCCACCTGGCTGGGAAGATAAGGCCGTCCACATTGTGGACCTTGTGACCTTGAAGCGGATGGGTATTCACTACACAAAGGGCCAAGGTTGGTTCAAGGCTAAGGAGAGTAGGTCAGTGGATAGCGCCCAGAAACGGTCGGCTGCGAAAGGAAAAGCGAAGGTCAAAAGCGACGAGGACGACGACTACGAAGATGAGCTGAGCATAGGGAAGGAAGGAATCTCTGTGTTGCGCCGTGATATCTCCGATATCAAGGCTGATAATCAGAAGCGCTTCCGCAAGCTCAAAGAGCAGTATACCGAGCTTTCACTGAAACTATCCAAGCTCTCAAAGCTCATCAAGACGTCCCTCTCTAAGCCCGCAGATTCCGAGACCTCTTCAAGCCAGTAGGCTGCCCTTCCAGTTCCTTTCTGCTCCTAGTTGCCACTAGGATATTCCAGTTCTGTTCAGTTTTTAGTTGATCCTCCCGCCTTTTTGATGATGAAGGGGGAGTAGTAGTAAGGTAAGTTTAGACGTTTAGCGTCTAAGTTTGTTAGTGGTAAGTATGTATAGGGAGGCTCGTTGAACCCTAATATAATATTTTGCTGCTATTATGATATATCTCCTGTGCTTAACATCTTTTGCTCTGATCTTAGGATATATCGTTTGTTGATCTCACACTCTGATGCGTAACTGTGCTACTTGACTTGCATAAAATTTCTTACTAAATGCTAAGTGCCTGCTGAGATGATTACATGATTGCTTGAACCATGCTTGGAAAATGCGCACTTAGGCAGGGGGAGCACACTCACGGGTAATCTCTAAATTTTTAATACTCAGGATATAACATAGAAAAGATAGGATATATCCGCACTTAGACAGGGGGAGCAAAATTAGTCCATGATATATCATAGCATGTCATAGAGATAACTGCACGTAGGCAGGGGGAGCAAATATGTATCACATGTGATTAGGAAATATCGTATGCTCTGCTTTGTGATTATGAAACACTTAGACATATGCGCTAGGACTTGCATGATCGAATATGCTTATATGCTTCCGTGCTGTGTCAATTACATGTCATCATCAAAAAGGGGGAGAATGTTGACCTTTTTGGTCTATGTATGTTAGTGAGTTTTGATGGACAATGTAATTGTAATGACATTAGGTCTATAAAATAAGCAATTCGATTTGGAACAAATAAAATGTCTAAGTTCATGATAATATTCAACCATGCATTGTTTGTGAGCTATAAAATCGATTAAGTGTTGAATATTTTAATTGCGTGTGATTCTGTGATGATTTGATGGAACTAAGTGATCGCATGTTATAGACAGTCCATGAGATAGGATATATCGTACTGTGCTATATATGGAAATAATGCATGAGATATCCTACTGAGCTATATATGGAAAATATGCTGTTTATATATGGAAAGTGATATATCCGTTGATACTAGTTTATTCCTGGACGAAAATCACTTATGCGATTCTTTGCATGCTTTACACTGAATTTAATGTGCAATATTAAATTGATATCTTTCCTTATGTTGATTGGAATATTATATTTAGGAAAGATGTGATTTGATTTGATTGATTTTCTGGATAAGATGTTATATGCTATAAACGGATGTGATCTCTGAAATAAGGAAAGTTTGAGCCATGATTGATAAATCGTTTTAAGTATTCTCGGATCTGACTTCTGTGCTAAACATGGTAATTATACTATGAATTATACATAGAAAACGTGCTGATGTGATGCTATCTTATGTGCTACACTTGGAAAGAAAATCTGGATTGACTTAGTCTAGAAACAGATAGCAGGGAATCTCTTGTGGAAAATCCTGATATGGTAATTATATGCGAAATGCGTGAATATGCTTGAGAACGAAATTGACCTTTCTATATGGAATATAATCATGCGTAAATATGCTATATGACCGTTGTGATGATTTATTAAGAGCATGATTATATGGTATGATTGCATGGAAACTATGCTTGATTAGGTAATTATTGTTTGATATGATTTTCCATGAGAAGTGCTATTTGAAAAGTATTATATATGAGCTGCACTTCAGACTCTCGCAGTACTTAGATTTTGCGAACCTACGACAAATAAGCGTACGAGAGAAAAGTAAGCAGAAAGATACTAAGAGATTCCTGAGTTTCCACTTGCGATAGCTTTCTGCCCACCTGAGCGTAAATTTGCATATCCATCACTGAGAGAGTGATTCATCTTGATATTCCAACCTCCTGCCATACATTCTGTCTTCGGACGTGTTGTCTTCGGACGTGAGCAATACAAAGGAGGCAAGGTCAACATTTACGCACACGTGAAGGGAAGGACAAGTCCGGGGGCCCTTCGGTAGCGAGCTGTGTCTGTCGGGATCAAGGAGATTCCGAGGAACGAAACTCGGCGTGTGGTAACCTAGTTATAGCTAGTGTTTGACTTGCTTCGGTTGTGTATTGAGCTAACCAATCAGTTTTGTATCCAGCTACGGTGCATTATAGTGATTGGTTAAACTCTTGGGAAGAAAATCCAAGGAGAGGAGTAAACCCCAGTTGGGGATATAACCTCTATAAAAATCCTGTCTCGCATTTACGTTTCAGTTATTTCTTTATCGCTGTGAGACAGACCCGACGCACATCCGACGTTACTAGGATATATCAGGCACTCGTCACAAACATCAGTAGGCATATCTAAGTCACCACACTTAGTATTTGTGAAAAGAAGCAAAAAATTTCTATAGGCCTAATTCACCCCCCCTCTTAGGCACATTTATATCTTCACTATGTAGTTATTATTTATGTGTTTCATGTGGGTGACAAGGTGATGACAAGCCCCCACGTGGCTTTCCTCTCAAGCTAAGTAACATGTGACCCTTATCTAATTGAATCCTTTTGGGCCTTAACAATATTCTACTAGTAATTTGGGCCATAAGGATTTAATAATTATTTGGGCCCTTAGTATTGCTTTAAATATCTTCACCGTTGGGCTCAATTATCAATATGAATATTTCTTCAATGTGGGCTTATTCAAATATTTTCCGAGAATATTTTATTATCTTGGAGTCATTCGAAGTTTCGTTCAAAAATACTCCATAGGAATTCTATTCCTAATATTTTCTTCACTGATTATCCTGAAATTTCCTATCGTAATCCCGCTTTAAAATTTGCGGGTATTACAAAAGACTTAGAAAATTTTTACGATCGAGAAAAATTTTCTTAAGTGTTGAACGTTATATGCGTGATACTGTAGCCGAGAGATTTTATGATCGAGAAAAATTTTCGTGTAAATTTACGATCGAGAAATTGATTTCCGTGTAAATTTACGATCGACAAATTTTTCGCACGTGAATAAATTTTTGCGCTATGGAAGTTTTCGAGCGAGAAAGTATTTCGATTTTAAAATGGATTTTCGCTGCGAGAGTTTACGATTGAGAAATTTGATCGTCGAAAAATTAATTTTATCGCCGCTAAAATTTTCGACAGGGAAAAAAAATTGAAATCGAAATTGCTGTTTTCGATTGTAAGTTTTGCGCTCGAAAACTTAATTACATCTATTTGAACTATTCCGTACAGTAATCTTTTCGCTTGCATAAAATCAATATTCGATTTCTCGATTGTAAGTATACTTCGACTTATGTTATTTATTTTATCGATTTAAGTCAGGAATTTGGCGATCGAAAACTTTTACAATGCAAACAGTAACTCAATCAAATTGAAATTCAATTGACACTGTTTGCGAGCGAGAAAGTTCTTCGACGCCTTTAAACGTTTAAAACCCAGTTCAGTCTAACTCTCAATCGATCCTTAAGAACGCAGATAATCGAAGAAATATACTCCTAGAATGATTAACAACTCCAAAACTATTTTAAATACAGACTTTTACTCAGATTATACAAAACAAATGGTCATAAACACTGCAAAATAGCACTCGAGTTTTTTTGTATTTTGAACAGACGAGAATTTATCACGGAATCATGCGAAAGATCACAGAATTAGATGCAAATGGAATTTAAACACACGCTATTCCCTAAAGGAAGTCGATTCTACCTTATAAAGGCGAAAATCAGTGGAAAATGAAAGATTTAAAAGATTTTGAAGTTCGTCTTTGTGAAACAAGTTTTGTGCGAGAGAGAAATTTTTGACTGAATTTTGCGAACGAGGGTTTGCGTGTATTTAGGGATTTTCGACTGCAAGCATTAATTTGTTTAAGTGGGCTGGTTTGACGTTTTCGAGACTTAGCAATTTCTAAGCCCATTGCTGTTTCCGATCGAGAAACTTATGATCGAAAATTTTCATCTGGTACCTATTTGAATTTCGCTCGACAAATTGGAAGCGAAAATTACCATTTGGTCCCAAATCGATTTTCGCTCAAGAAGCTGCGATTGAAAACTACAATACTCGCCCAAAATTTTCGATTGTAACTTTTTCTATGTTTCAGGACCCTAAGTTCAAGTAAAAACCACAGAATTGCTCCCCCTATGTTTAACAATATATGTAATTAACTTCCTGTAATTCAGAACGGTGACACCTGGCTTTGTAAATCTGCAAAACTTAGAGCAAAAATGTCGAGAATATTAGAGTTAATTTTGGAAGCAATTTTTCTATTTACGCGCCGCCCCCTGAAAAGTATTTTAAGAGAAATTGGTTAAATTCGAATTTATAAAACACGTCAACGATCAAAATATTTAACCAACCAAAATTTAACCCCATGCCAAGCACTCCAAGTCTTGAATAATTCGTGAAGTCATCCTCATTGTTTCTGCAACACTTAGAGAAAGACCATAGAAAATATTTGGAGTTCAAAATAACTAAAAACACGCGATTTATCAAAATTAGCTCAGATACATGGTCCCCTATACATGTAACTATACTTTCGCGCGAGGGTATGAGCAAAAACAAATATTCACATTTTTACAATTCAGCTCAAATGCAAAGTAAAATTGCATATCAGAACAAAATAATACATAGTAATATTGCATATAATATATTTAAGTTTTTTTTTTGTAATATTATTAATAGTATGAGGTCAGATTATTTTATTTCGATCAACGTCACTCCTAAAAATTCACAAGACACTTGAAAGATATTATGCCGTCAAGTCACGTCAGCAAACTAATGTCCTAAGTTCAAAGTATGATCCATTTCGACAACTCTCACTAGGTTCGCTCTAGCGCTCATTTATTTTTAACTAGGGATTTTTATATTTATATCACTCAAGTCGACACAAGTCATATTAAGTCAATTTACCGGTGATCGAGGCGCTTTTAATCATTTTACCTATGCAAGAGAGCGTCGTTTTGGAATTAAAAGGACTTTGAAGGCTTTAATTTGGTTATGACCGAGAAAGGAAGGAAACTTTTGGGATTATGTCGTTTCCATTCCTTCGTCGTTCTCCTTTTCTACGGCATTTTTCTCTTTCATCTTTTTGTCTTTTTAATCCTTTTATCCTGAGAGATTATCTAAGGCGAAGTTCTTCTTGTTGGTTCTCGGGCCGATACCGTGCTCCTTTTCTCTTAATCCCTAGAGAGGTTTCAGAGATTTATCGATTTGAAGAAGTTCACAGCCAATGGAATTCGAATCCAAGGCCGTGCTCCTCTTCTCGTTGTTCTGACGAGTGTACGAGATTATCGATGGAGAAGTTCACAACAAGATCCATGCCCCCTTTTAATGATTTGAGATTGTGATAGTAGGCAGGTTCTTTTGGTCTGCTTTTGTGCGTTGAGCATTCGTCGTGTGCGTTTTCCACATTCTTTTGTCATCTTTTTCTTTGTTGTCTCGTTTTTCTCCCCCTCCTTTTCTCGATTGACCACCCCGCCGAAAGCTTAGATAGTCGGTTGAAGGATCAAAGGGTTTTCAAATGACGAAAAGGAACTCGGAGAAGGCTCAAAATTGGATGACTAAAGGCGATGGTAAGGGTTTGAAAATTAAATATTTTTGGCCGAGTGAGGAATTTCCTATTGCCCTAATCATTTTCCTAACGATCTAATGCAAGACGAGTATGAGGCCAAGAATCACTAGTTAAGAAAAGCATTGATTGTGTGACTCGCTCAAGAATAAATCCGTCGAAAGAAATAAAACGCTAGAAACCTCACTAATGATAAAGTGGCTTTGTGTCTAGTGGAATCAACTAAAGAACTTTAGACACAAGAATGTGACTTAGATTGACAGAATTAAGCATTTAATCAGGGAGATTCATACGTGACTTGATCGAGCATCCTAAAGATATCGTCATTACCCTAATATTATATTTATATGTATAATATTTTTGGATTTTCATTAGATTTTTGTATTATGTTTATTATTATGAAATATTTCACGCAAGATATAGCATTAAAGTATAGAAAACACATAGCATAGAACATGTGAAAGCACATAGGAGCACGTAAGCACACATTACGGAAGGTTCAACATGCCTAATTTTCCGACAAGGAATTGAACCGTTTTTCATCCAATGCCTTGGTGAAAATGTCAGCTAGTTGATATTCCATGTTCACAAAATACATATCAATGGTGCCTTTTTCTACGTGATCTTCTATAAAGTGATGTCGTATGTCTATGTGTTTTGTGCGTGAGTGGTGAACAGGATTACAGGTAATCGCAATGGCACTTTGGTTATCGCTATAAATGGGTTTATTATTTAAATTGTACCCATAATTGCGAAGTTGAGTCCGCATCCATAGAATTTGCGAGCTACAGCTGGCAGCTGCGACGTATTCACCCTCAGTCGTCGACGTTGAAACGCAGTTCTGCTTCTTGGATGACCAGCAGACCAGCTTCGCCTAGAAATTGAGCACCACCGGAGGTGCTTTTCCTGTCCATTCGGCAACCTGCATAATCAGCGTCAGTGTAGCCAACTAATATCCGGCCGGCTTGAGGTGAGATAGAGAAGAGAGCCGATTATGCTGCGATAAAGTGTGATGTCGACCGCTTGTCCAGTGGATCGGCATTCAACTTGCAGCTTGTTGACATAGGAGTGCTGAGAGGCTTGCTCTGATCTTGAGGGAATTTCTTTAGAATGTCCTTGATGTATTTAGTTTGACTTATGAAGATGCCATCTTCGAGCTGCCTGACTTGGAGTCCCAAGAAGAATTGCATCTCTCCCATGTGACTCATTTCAAATTTGCTCTTCATCAAATCTCCAAATCTCTTACATATCCGTGGATTTGTTGATCCGAGGATGATGTCGTCTATATAAACTTGGACGACCATCAAGTCTTTGTCTTGCCATTTTATGAAGAGGGTCGTATCAATCGTTCCTCGCATGAACCCAGACTTAACGAGGAAATCGCTCAAGACGTCATACCAAGCACGTGGAGCTTGTTTCAGTCCGTAGAGAGCTTTGTCCAATCGATGGACGTAATCGGCATGTTCTTGATCAACCAAGCCATTTGGTTGAACGACATAGACTTCCTCTTTTAACACGCCGTTGAGAAAGGCGGTCTTAAAGTCCATTTGGTAGACTTTGAAGTCTTTATGAGCCTCATAATCCAAGAAAAGATGGATGGCTTCGATTCGGGCAACCGGGGCATACGTCTCGTCGTAGTCAATGCCTTCCTGTTGGTTGTAGCCCTTCGCAACCAATCTAGCTTTATTCCTGATCACTTCCACATCTTCATTCTTTTTGTTCTTAAACACCCATTTCGTCTCGATAATTGTTTTCCCATGCGGACGGGGTACTAAAGTCCACACTTGGAGATGCTCGAATTGGTTGATCTCATCTTGCATAGCTATTACCAATCCGGGTCTTTAAGTGCGTCTGCTACCTTGGTTGGCTCATTTTGGCTTAAGAAGCAGCTGAAGACTGTGCTGATGTCTTGTCCTTACTCCACTCGAAGGATCGCTTATTATCTGATCAACTAGATATACTCGAGTCCACTTGTGCTAATGGGGCGATGCTGAGGTAAATGGATCAGCTATTTGTCGACCGAGATTTTCAACATTATCAGATTGGTTAATTATATGAGGTAGTTCCATACCTGCACTTGAGTTGAGCGACTCTGATGATTCTTCCTCAATAACCATTGTAGGTTCTTCAGTATTCTGAGGCAATTCTGAATCGAGTGAGGTGGGGGAAGTTAATGAGCTTGGTACATCGGCCTCGTCAAGTGGAGGTGCCACTAAAGGTACATTATTTACGGTGACTGGCCGATATACGGGCTCAAAGAGAGAGCCCAAATCATCTAAAGCAAGTCTCATAGCATATTCTGACGTTGAATCCTGAGTTGTTGCCATCTTCTGTTGGTTTTGTGCCAAATAAGTAGTGAATACGGGTTCTGAACTGTTGTGGTCAGAGGCCAACTGGTTAGGTACGGGTCCTGGACTGATGTGACCAGAAGACATCGAGTTTGGCACGGTTCCTGAACTGAGGTGTGTAGGAGCCATTTCTGCCACTTCGTGGAAAGTGACATTGTAGCTTTCTTTGATAGTACGGTTAGACTTGATGTATACTCGGTACACCTTTGAAGTTGAAGAATACCCGACGAAAATCGCTTCGAATGCTTTGGGTCGAACTTAGCACGTTGCTCTCCGTCGTTCGCCTCAAAGCACTTGCACCCGAAGACCTTGAAGAAGGAAATGTTGGATACTCGCTTATTAATGATCTCGCATGGAGTCTTATCGAAGCGCTTGTGAACCATCGTCCTTTCTGAGTGAAACATGCGGTATTTACTGCTTCAGCCCAAAGAAAGTGTGGAAGGCTGGAATGAATCAGCATTGTACGTACGGCTTGCACTAGAATTCTGTTCTTCCTTTCAACTACCCCATTCTATTGAGGTGTCTTGGCGGCTGAGAATTGCTGATCAATCCCAAGTTTTTGATAAAAATCACTGAGGTGTTTGTTATTAAATTCAGTGCCATTGTCCGTACGGATGACTTGGATAGTCTGCTGTAGTAAATTTTGAGTAGAATTCACGAAATTAATGATCAAGTCCCTTGTCTTATCCTAGTTCGGAGGAACTTTGTCCATGTGTAGCGAGAGTAATCATCAATAATAACTAGCACGTACTTGCGTCCATTAATACTCTGTGTCTGCATTGGTCCACAGAGGTCCATATGTATCAATTCCAAAGGACGTGATGTAGAGGCAACTAGTTTGACATGATGACACGCTCGCTTCATTTTTCCTAGTTGACATGCCGAACATTGATGCTCTTTTTGTAGAATTATGGTTGGTAGACCGTGAACCAACTTTTTCGTTGAAATTCGTTGAAGAGCTTTGATGTTCAGATAAGACACAGGTTGATGCCATAGGCTGTTCCTCTGAATTGTATTCTGGGAGATAAGGCAAATAGCTGTCGTGGTCCACACGGACGTCAGAGTAATCGTGTAAAGATTTGATTTTCAAAGTCCATGGAGGAGTTCTTTGTTCTGACTGTCCAATATTATGCACCGGTCAGCATGAAAGACCATCTGGAATCTTTTGTCGCAGGACTGGCCTATGCTGAACAAGTTATGACGGAGACCTTCGACGTAAGAGACATCCTTGGTTGTCAGATTTTTTAGAATTATATCTCCGAGGCCAAGAATCGGAGCCGAATGGTTGTTTCCAAATATGACTTTTCCATTTGGTCGGTCTTGATAGTTGCTCAGCAGCTCTTGATTTCTCGTCATGTGTGTGGAGCAACCAGAGTCGAGGTACGCACATGATGGATCTGCAAAAACAATTTATAGAGCTTTAGGCACCCACTTATAAATGGGTCCTATCAGATTAGCAGATTTAGATGTTGGTTCAGATATGGTTCCTAAATTAGTACTAGTAGGAGTTTTAACAACCCAAGTCAATTGCGAAGAAATTGAGTTGGGTTTGCCCTTTGTAGAAGACTTGGCCTTATTGACTTCCGTCTCATTGGGTTGAGATTTAAGAATCCATTTAGGTTGAACCTTGTAGGGAAGATTAATGTTAGCACGGACAAATGCTTTAGCAGGCTTGAGCGTGGATAAGATCTTTTCACTAGATAGTTTTCTAAGGTGCTTAGGGGATTCGATCTTAACAGGATACCTTAGGCGAGAACAAGCATGAATAGCGCCATAAGATTTCTTAATGGCTGGATCTTGTTTCCTACGCGTCTTCCTAGAGGCATTGTCTTAGAATGAGTAATTTTATTGCTGAAGTAGAGCCTATTTCGAAATTAGTGCTTCTAAAAGTGGTAGGCTGAAGAGAACATGTCGAAGCAATAACTTGAAGAGAAGAAACATCTCTTTTATCTCTACGAGTGTCTTTTATTTGTACAGAAGGAGATATAGTCTTTGAAGCATTCAAACCTACGGGCTCCTTTTCTATTTTTAAAATAGACACTCCCGCCTTCGACTCTAAAGCTGGCCCTACGCTCCCTGTAGACGTAAACGGAACAGGATTACAGTTAGAATTTTTTAAAGTATTATTTTGCATTTTTTATATTTTGAAGGCAATTTTTCTTTCTTCACGATTTTCAGAACGATGTTATCGTTTGAGGAAAATGCGTGAGTAGCAGTTTGTGAGATCGGGGAGGCTCTTAGATTTTCAATCTCTTTTAAGAATCTTTTCTTTTCTGCTTCAAAATTCTCTCTTTTTTTGTCTAATACAGCTCGTAATTCCTCTATCTGCTTCACGATAGGAGGTTTGTATGGAGATTTTTCAGAATGTACGTGTTTGGCTTCCTCAATTTCAGGTTGAGGCTCAGGAGGTTGAACTAAATCACAGACTGGCGTCAATGGTATTTCCCTAGATTTGTTGCTGTCATTTAATTCTTTATAGTGAAGGGGTGGGCCCTATGTGTGGCTCTTCTCTTAGCTAACTCTAAAGCACCTAGATCGTCTGCTTTAGTGAAGTTCATAAGAGTGTTTACGCCTAACCCATGTGTTTTATATCGTAAGCTTCTGTCTTCTTTAAAACACGAGGGTTAGTGAAACCTAAGCCTTCAGGTTTGTATCATCGGGCTGATTTAAAAAAATGGTTTGTTCAGGTTGTCCCCTTCGCGTAAGAAGATCGCCTAATTTCTTAACTTTTGCGTACAGCTTCTTACGTTTTTCTCCTAAGAGAGCAAATTATTTTCCACCGTTAATTTGGCGGCTTTACCGGCATCAAGTTCTTTCAAAAGTTTACAAACCTTAGCATTGGATTTATCTAATTGGGCTTCTAGGTTGGTGACCTTAGTTGTCTCTTCAGTTATCCTACAATTGAGGCTAGCTTTCTCATTGAGATTCCTAACCAAACAATTATAATTATTTTATAGCCTGTCTTCTAATTTCTTAGTTATCGACCTATGCTTCTCTAAGGGAATATACTTACTCTCGCTAATAATGGGACTCTTAGATAATTCTTCTATTTTGTCATTAGAGCTTCTAAGTTCCGCTTCTAGACTAGCTATCTTTTCCTGAGACTTAGTTAATTTCTTCTCTACTTCCTTTATGCTTTCTTGCTCACGTTTCATGTTAGTGTATGCTATTTGATAGGATTCTAACATGGTCAATAATGTGGAAGGGGAAACTACCTCTTGAGAAGATTTGGATGCCTGGTTTTCGTTTACGCTTTTCTGCTCACGTTTCGGCGTCAGAATGCTCGTCCAGGCGGGCCATGAGGGCGAGATTCTCTTTCTCTGAGCTAGATGTATCCTCGAGCCAGTGGTCATGTCCAGCCATTAGAGCTACTCCAGCTTCCTTCTGCTTTGTGAGTTGAAGCTTCCTGGAGTAGTAGTTGGCATATCTCTTCTTTGGAGAGTGTCTTCTCTGACATACTGGTTTCCCGCAGTTAAAGCACTTGGTATGCTCTTTGGTGTTTTTTTACTTCGGTGGTCTCAAGTGCATTTCTTTGTTCTTTGAGCTTGAGGTTCGAAGTCGATTGGCTGATGATGAGGACTTCTTCTTGAAGTATTGTTTGCCCATCATTTTTCCAATTAGCGCTAACTGCTTTCCCAGCGATTCATGTTGGGCTCCAAGTCCGAGTCTGATTTGTCTTCAGACTCTGAGGGGGTAGGAGGCTTGACGATCTTCTCTTTTCGTGATTTTGAGCTTCTCTTCTCTGAGACTAGGGCAATCGTGTCGTTGATAAGTTTGCCTTTCTGCTCCTTCTGAATGTCGCCTAAATCTTCCTCGTGCTGTGCGAGATTGTCGAACATGGCGTGGATATCCAACTCCTCAAGGTCTTTATTTTTTCGGATTTGAGTGGATATATTTTTCCATTCTGAGGGCAGAGTGGAAAGAAATCGTATGTTGGTTTCCATGTTCGTCTTAGTGATTTCTATTTTCCTCATGTCATTCAAGAGTGTGAGATATCTTTGATAGAGATCATGTAGGCACTCCTTGGGTTTAGCTCTGAAAGAGTCGTAAGCTGCTCTTGACCTTGATACCGACTTCTGTTCTTTGCATCATCTTATGCAGCTCATCCCACATTCCCTTAGCTGTTGGAATGCTTTCGATCTGTCGATGGATGTCGTTTGGGATCCCCTGCATAAGAGTGTTCTTGGCTATCAGGTCAGCATTTGCTCTCACTCTTTCCTCTGTGTATTCCCTAGGCTCTTTGACTCACCTAGAGGCGGGAATTGGAGGATTAGCAGTGTTGTTGCTGGGTACATTTACCCAGAACTGACCTGGACCTTGCTCAAGTGATAAGAGAAGGTTGTCGGCCTGTTCCTTCAGCTCAGTGAAATTCAGAAATTGACTTCGCCATACTATGTATTCGCCTCTCTAAAGTATCGGGGGACGGTTGTCATTACCAAGCGAGTAAGCATCCATGTTGTTTTCTTGAGTTGATAAAAGATCTTCGCTTGTTATTTTGAGAGTTTGGACTGATGTTATGTGCTTCACAAGTAGCAAATTAGTCAGTAGCATTTGATTCTAAAGCAGTCGAGAATTATTTTCGATTCAATCTTTAGAGTTTCGTCGAGATAAAATGTATTCATTACTGTTTGATCGACACGTGGTGTGCTAATATAAATTGCAAGTGCGACAAGTGATAAAAAATGAATACTTAATTACTATCACCAACGTGCGATAGGAAGTGGACCTATCGTCTGTAGTGTAGTAAAGTGAGTAAACGAGTATCGAACACGAGGAATAAACTGATTACTAGTAATAACCCATCGACTCGATATTTAGCGTAAATAAAGTACGCAAGTTGTTTTACGAAATATCCTAACAGATCACTCCTAAATCAACGAGAGACTAAGAAAATACGCCTAAACTGGTGAGATACTTTCAGATGATAAAGATGTACTCGGGATTCGAATCCCGCTAGGTATTATCGACTAAGACAATGAAATATCGTTCCTACGTGGTTAAGACTAAGTCGCAGTAACTTCCTACCCACTCACGAATTTGCTGTCGCCCTAAACGCTCGCGGGGATCTAAAATTCAGCAATTAATAACGATTCGAGTATTTGCTTTCGCCCTATACTCGAATCCTATCTTCTACGAACGGTCTAATCGTTGTTTAGCTGTCGCCCTAAACGATTTTCCACATATTCACTTTAACACATAGACATATTAAAGCGAAGAAACAATTTCATAGATAGATAAATTGTCAAAACATACGAGTCACGATAAACATATATCTTAAATACGAATTAACCTAGCGTTCATCTACTCCCAAACACATAGGGGAATTAGCTACTCATAATTGACGGGAAAACAACGAAAGAAATAAGGAACGAGGAGGAAAGATTCACGATCTTGATGTACTGATGATCTGGATCGATAGCGTGGATGAATCTTCGTTCTTCGTTCAATTCGACGTGATTGTGTCGTTGATCCGTCTCTTGCGCTTCTCGAGTGGAATTCTCTATTCTTGGCATCTCTATTTCATCCTTGATGTGTTAGGGTTATGATATGAGAGGTATCCCCTCTTTCTGAATCGAAATCGGGCCCTAATACTGATTTTCGTAAGTGTCACGACCTGGGACATTGGTCTTCACAGCCGTGACACGGATCTTAAACTTCGCTTCGCCTTTCTGCCAAGTGTCACGGTCAAATGCACGAAAGATCATGACCGTGACGCTCTTCGGTTCAACTCTCTGTCCTCTGTCACGGCCTCGTGCACGACATGTCACAGCCGTGACTTGCATGCTGTGAAGTTTCTGTCCAGTGTCACGGCCTGGTGCACACTTAGTCACGGCCGCGAGTTATGCCGGCGATACTTGGTTTGCGTTCTGCCTGATGTCATGGCCTGTGACATGATGAGTCACGGCAGTGAATCTTGTCTCCGTGGCTTGGTTTGGCTTTCTGCCTACAGTCACGGCTTGTTGCACTGTATGTCACAGCAGTGACTGTCTACTGCAGGTTTGTAACTTGTCCGTTTTGCCTCGTTTTCGTTCTGTTTTTGCTCCTTTTTCGCCCGATACTCGTCCTATGCACCTTCAATATTAAAATAAGTTTAAACAGAGCGAATAATACTTATGATGACTATGAAAACTCTATTATGACCCAAATAGATATTGCAATCAACGTATTAAAATACGTTTATCAAACTTCCCCACACTTAAGCATTTTCTTTCCTCAAGTAAATTAGAAGTCAGAGAAGCATCAAATCAAGATAACGGCACAATTGTTCGCAACTTATCATCCTAGCTAGAAAGCACAAAATGGAATCGAGCAAACAATCATGAATAGTACACTAATGATCGGCACCTATCAACCTGAACTTTCTTAGCACTGCTAAATCAAGAATCATACCTCACAAGGATTCGCTCAAATCACTCTAGTGTATAGGCTAGCATATAGTAAGTCGCTCAATTCGTGCACTAGTCCAACCCCTACCATAAACTTGCAAGCTAAACACATATCTAATACTAAAAGTGGCAAGCTCAAATCTGAGGGTCTTTTCGGGTTGAAACGGGTCAATTCATAACGAAGTGACAAGCATATATACTGAACACGTAGTCTTAAAGCTAGGACACATAAGCGAAAATTCAGAGAATATAGCATGATCAAACCGACAGTCACATGCCGCAACATACGACTCGAATTCTCGCTCTAGAATCCTAGACTTTTCTGCTCGACCCTCTCAACTTAGTTCCCTTTCATTTTCTACTCTTTCACCTTAGTCACTCTATAATTTTGTGCATTGCGCATATTCCCTAAACATCAAGGTTTAGCTTTTGTTGCAAAGAATACATCGTCACAGCGAATGCCGTGTACCTAGGGATACTTATTACCAAAACCTATATCTTGCAAAAGGTTTATGGGCAGGCTTATGCAAGGGATCAGGTTATTTCAGAAAACGATCAAGTAGGATCGAGTCATTTCACGAATAGCAGAGAAGAACATTAAATCATACATTAGAAGCAGTAAACCCAAGTTCGACTTCTGCTTAATTCTAATCAACTCAGGTTCAAATAATCTCTGGAGACTTATTCGGGTCAGTGGTTTTTATAATTTTGGGGTAAGCAAACGAATAGGCCCAGACTCAAAGTGGCTAACTAAGGGGATTAGTCATGGTAGGGAAATTTGGCCATGGACTTAATTCCTAATGCCCTCATCATTTTCATCCTAACCCACCAGAAATAGTTTCAACACGCATCAGACAGGCTAGTTCTAGAGAGATATAGACTAGGCACGTCACACAACCAAGAAAATGAGCATAAGCTCGTCAGGTTCAAACTCTCACAACGAAAACGGGTTATGTGTACGAATCTCTTAAAGCAGCGCTAATCTATTCAAACAGACACGATTCAATCAATCATGCATATCCTAACTGCCACAGAATTTCATGTCATGCAAACCAACTCGAGATATGCGCAAGCAATCATGCTTGAGTTCAATAATTCATGTCTTTCCAACGAAATTAATGACTCACGGACACGTCCTAAAAAAATTTTTACGTACATTGTCAACCTAAATTCCCCTCCCCACACTTACGTCCTAATAAAAGGAATGGAAAAAGAAGGTTAAAAGAACGATACTCCGCTGACGAAAAAATGACGTGGTCGTGCCTGAACGCGTGACGATCGTACTATCGTGGCTCGTGAGCGTACCCTGGCCTAATTAAAAGGAGAATTAAACGTGGAAGGAAAATAGTCATAGATAATAAACATAGTTATAAACATCAATGTTAAAAATAGACACAAACGACTACTGAAGCAACGAAATATCTAAGGAAAGGAAAAGAAAAGCAGAGAAAGAAAAGCGTCACTAAGGGGTTGGTGTAGTGATGGTGGCCTCGGTCGAAGGTACGACAGCTACTGCTGTGTAAACTTGATCGCGGTGTTCATGGCTTGTAGGGACTGGTTATAACGCTCTATCTCTTCGCGGTACCGACGGTGGGCTTCTTCGCTCCATCGCTCGTACTCTTCCTGTTGGTGTCGGGTTTCTTCGTTATAACGCCGGGCTTCTTCGTCGCGTTGCAGCGATTCGTGGTTCAGGCACATCATCTCTTGGCGCAGGGCGTCGAGATCAGCTATCGACGCGTATGCGGCGAAGCTGGATGACTCGCCATGATGATATCCAGACGAATATAAAAGTCTGTTCAGTCGTGTCTGTCTCCACCGGGTGAGGGCCATCGATGTAGAGCTGGTCGGCGGGGTTGTCGTCGTGGTCCGTCTGGCCACGATACATCTCGTGCCAGATGTACACCTTGTTCGCGCGAGTCCAGATGGGCGCTTTCACGAGCATCTTCATCTTTATCAGCATTTCCTCGTTTAGGGGGTTGCACCCGCCGACTAACTCCATCTCGGGTGGGTTTTCTACCCACATCGTCCCCGGACGACTTCGGTGATGAGTGCTCCCACGGCGATCTTGCCATGGCTTCTTGCTTACCCATGAGCACCGAAGGCATGGGCTAGCGCCATTCCCAAATGGATTCGTTCGCCTCGCTGCTTCTTGGCTAGGTAAAAGAGATCACAGAGGGTGATTGCTCTGTGCGAGTCGCCCCTCGGTGTGAGCGAGGTCGTCGGGAGGCGGTGGATGTAGCGCAGTCCTGGACTCCTTAGCGCAGATGCCTTCGAAGTCTTCGTGCTGAATTCTGGCTCGCCTGGTCACGCAATGTCAGCCCATCAAGCTTGTCAACCTTCTGGTTGCTGAAGGTAGTCCTTATAGTGCAGGTCCGGGAATTGTCCGTCGTGCTCGAAAAATGGCACTGGTACTCCAAGTGCATGGCAAAGGCGTCGACCTTCACTATATGCTCTTCGTCGAATGCACGGAAGTTGACTTTGCTGACGCCGTATTCCTCGTGGGAGAAGGTGGGAAGGAACTCCAAGGTGAGTTCCTTGTACGTCGGTTCGTCAATGTTGAAGAAAGTGGCCAATCCACTGAGTGAGAGGTACTGCGTGACTTGCTGGTCGATCTGGTGCTTCGCCAGCGTGTCGTGGTCGATCTGGTCCATGGGGATGAACTCCATGGCCTTCAGCCTGTTGTACCGGGCCGTCTGAGTGTCATCACTAAACTGCTGCATAGCAGCTAGCAGTGTCGGCGGGGGCCCGCATCGCCTTTGACGAGCAGGCGAGCGCGAGGCGGGGTCACGCTGAGCGATGGAGCAGCTTCGACCCATAGTACCTAGAGAATGCATGTGAGTTCGAAAGGTATAGCAATTAATGTGAAGCAACTTCACTCGACCAAAATCGCGACAAACGACCTGTCCCATTTCGACAGCACATGAAAAGAAAATCAACTTGGCATTTTATCAAACAAGTGGCGTGCAACATATTATATAACTTCAACTCAAAATCTACGATGCAATTGTGACGCCCGCAACCCAAGAGATGGAGCATAGCTAAATAACACGGGTGCAGTTAATAAAGGCGCTAACAATCCATATGAATGTCGAAACAAAAATCGAAAATCTCCTAATATGAAAAATTAGGGTTCTCATTTAAATAGCGAAATTCATGTCGAATTTAACCAAATTCATCAAGCCCAATGTGGTTATAGCATGTACTAAGCAATGAAAAAGCACGTAAAACACGACATTGGACGGAAACTCGAAAGTCCCCAATTTGAAAAGTAGAGTTCGTCATGAAAAGATTAGAAATAAGGGTGGTGGTGGTTTTGGGTGTTGCCGTGAGAGTGACGAGAGGGAGAAAAGGGAGAGGGAGAAATAGAGAGAGGAAAAAAAAAAAACGATTTTTTTTAGGTTTTAATTTTTTTTTTTTTTTTGAAATTCCATAAGTGTCACGGCCGTGAAGCATAAGCTTCTGGCCGTGACACAAGGCACTAAGAGCCACTGGACCAAGTCATGGCCGTGAAGCTTAAGCTTCTGGCCGTGACCCTCCAATATTTTTTTTTCGTACGTGTCACGGTCGGGAAGGTTACACCATAGGCCATGACTTGAGGCAGTGTGCTAGATATGATCTCGCTTTCGATCACGGCCGTGACGTCTTAAGCCGTAGGCCGCGACATGGGACAGTGAACGAAACATTATACGTCACGGCCATGAGTCCTTAAGGACATGGCCGTGACCGTTTTTTTATTTTTTTTAATGTCTAAAACATAAATGAAAATACCTGGGTTGCCTCCCAAGAAGCGCTTATTTTACCGTCTTTAGCCGGACGTCTTTTCATTCGTTCAGGAAGGCTGGAAGTCCAGGTATCGCACTTCTTTTCGCTCACATCAACCTGTTGCCGTTCACCTTGAAAGAACCCTGCTCCATACCGAAATATCAACAGTACCATTAGGGAAAACACGGGTAACAGTGAACGGTCCCGACCAACGTGATCTAAGTTTGCCGGGAAAGAGCCTAAGTTTGATCGAAAATAATTTCGTCGAGATAAAATGTATTCGTTACTGTTTGATCGACACGTGGTGTGCTAATATAAATTGCAAGTGCGCGAAGTGATAAAATAAAATGAATACTTCATTACTATCACCAACGTGCGATAGGCGGTGGATCTATCTTTTGCAGTGCAGTAAAGTGAGTAAATGAGTATCGAACACGAGGAATAAACTGATTAC
Organism: Craterostigma plantagineum; assembly: GCA_027422505.1. Lineage (NCBI taxonomy): Eukaryota > Viridiplantae > Streptophyta > Magnoliopsida > Lamiales > Linderniaceae > Craterostigma > Craterostigma plantagineum. The sequence goes on along the minus strand of JAPQWV010000003.1, from coordinate 22,234,197 downwards.
GAGTAATAACCTATCGACTCGATATTTTGCCTAAATAAAGATGCAAGTTGTTTTACGAACTACCCTAACAGATCACTCCTAAATCAACGAGAGACTAAGAGAATACGCCTAAACTGGTGAGAGTACTTTCAGATGATAAAGATGTACTCGGGATTCGAATCCCGCTAGGTATTATCGACTAAGACAATAAAATATCGTTCCGACGTGGTTAAGACTAAGTCGCAGTAATTTTCTACCCACTCACGAATTTGCTGTCGCCCTAAACGCTCGCGGGATCTAAAATTCAGTAATTACTAACAGCGAGGATCGAGTATTTGCTTTCGCCCTATACTCGAATCCTATCTTTTACGAACGGCCTAATCGTTGTTTAGCTGCGCCCTAAATGATATTCCACACATTCACTTTAACACATAGACATATTAAAGCGAAGAAACAGTTTCATAGATAGATAAATAGTCCAAACATACGAGTCACGATAAACATATGTCTTAAACACAAATTAACCTAGAGTTCATCTACTCCCAAACACATAAGGGAATTAGCTACTCATAATTGACAGGAAAACAGCGCAAGAAATAAGGAACGAGGAGGAAAGATTCATGATCTTGATGTACTGATGATCTGAGTTGGTAGCATGGATGAATCTTCGTTCTTCGTTCAATTCGGCGTGATTGCGTCGTTGATCCGTCTCTTGCACTTCTCGAATGGAATTCTCCATTCTTGGCGTCGCCATTTTGTCCTTGATGCGCTAGGGTTATGATATGAGAGGTATCCCTCTTTTTGAATCGAAATCGGGCCCTTATACTGATTTTCATAAGTGTCACGGCCTGGGACATGGGCCGTCACGGCCATGACACGAATCTTAAACTTCGCTTCGCCTTTCTGCCAAGTGTCACGGTCAAATGCACGAAAGATCACGGCCATGACGCTCTTCGGTTCAACTCTCTGTCCTCTGTCACGGCCTCGTGCACGACATGTCACGGCCGTGACTTGCATGCTGTGAAGTTTCTGTCTAGTGACACAGCCTAGTGCACACTTAGTCACGGCCGTGAGTTATGCCATCGATACTTGGTTTGCGTTCTGCCTGGCGTCACGGCTTGCGACATGATGAGTCACGGCCGTGACTCTTGTCTCCGTGGCTTGGTTTTGGTTTCTGCCTACTGTCACGGCTTGGTGCACTGTATGTCACGGTCGTGACTGTCTACTGCAGGTTCGTAACTAGTCCGTTTTGCCTCGTTTTCGATCCGTTTTCGCTCCTTTTTCGCTTGATAGTCCTAAGCTCCTTCAATATTAAAATAAGTGTAAATAGAGCAAATAAATACATAAGATGACTATGAAAACTCTATTATGACTCCAATCTTCCGATCGAAAAAAATTGGATCGTGAATTTATTTTGAGGGCAAGAAACAGTCTATCAAGTAAGTTTCTCGCTGGGTCAAAATAAATCCGTTGACTGGAAAAGTTTTTCGACCGTTAATGATTTTCGCTAGGTCAAACTTTAATAGTAATGTTTGATCGAAAATGTTTTTCGACGGAAAGTTTTGCGATCGCAAAGATCAAAATGGTCTCGTCGAGAAAGATTTTCGCTAAGTAGTGCTCGAGAAATTTTTCTTCTAAATTCGTTCTTGGTAAAGGCGACTTTAGGTCCGACATAGTATTCTGATCGAGAAAAATTTTCGCGCAGAGTTTCTCGGTCGAGAAATTAACCTGATCGAGAAACCTAGCGAGAAAAATTGAACTAATCGCAAAAAAAATCACAGAATACACTTAATACTGATTCAAGCAAAGACGATGAATTAGACGATGAAATTCCAGGTATTTGCTCGTAATCAGATGATGAACACGCACGAACAAACAATTAAACAGACTTATGAAGCAAAACATGTCGATAACCAATATCAGAATGTGTTCTAACAGTTTTACGCACGAACAGTAGGTTCTCGAATCCGATTGAATCCGCTAAATCAAGGTTCAAACATCTACGAATCTAATCGCAATCAACTTATATCACTAAAACGAGCACAGAAACATCAAATTCAAACCAAATAAGCACAGAATTGAGTTATTAGATCGAAATTAAATTTCGCGTCAAACTGTTCTTCGATGGAACAGTGTCAGAACTAAAATTTCGATCCAATTTTAACAATTTTCGATTCAAAACAGAACGAATCTGCTTTGATACCAATTGTTAGGTCATATTTATCAACTCTAAGATCCTAGGCATCGATCATAAGGAAATCGATTAGAATTATTGAGAATTGAATTTCGATCGAAAACCTTCTTTGAAGAACGTCGAGAGAGAAACCTTGTAGTGAGATGATGTTTTCTTACTTTCTCTCTCTAGAAATTAGATGGGCAGTCCTTCAGATCAAATTTGTAAAATCTTTTATTAAGCTCAATGTTACAATTCTTAAGCTACGATCTTACACTGGCAAAAATGGATTTTTTAAGTTGAAGTTTTCTTGATATATGACGTTTCCATAATTAAATTGAGGAATCAAAGACTAACTCGAAAGTGACGTTTACGTATTGTGTGGTGCGGTGTGACCGTGTGACCATTTTATTGAATGGAGAAATAACGATTCAACTTAAAGTTAGTTACATGATTGAGAAAATTAATCAAATATACCTGTAATAATTTAGTACATCAATCCTTAAAAATCTTGATCAACGATCTAGGAATTAGGATATCGACGCTCAACCAAGAGAGCATGGGCCACACTACATCTCTAGAGGAACAATTGGATTGTCAACTGGCTCGAATCAGTTGCATGTCGAACCACTCTTCTTGTACGAAATCGAAATGCGAGGGATTCGAATACGATGACCCAACTTATGTTATCTTGAATGTAATTCGGAACCGACAAAGGACCCCACGATGTAACTACCTTTTTTGTTCTATAATTAATGCGGACTCGCCGGTTGCAACTTAAAAGACATTTGATCTTCAAAGACACAATTCGGCGAAAACCAGTTTTTTATTTCGACTTTGATTCGTGATTCACACGTGACAAATAATTTATAGCAAAATCCTATGTGATGTCGGAGTTGCTAAATCTTATGTGGCCGTTTTAGGACACCAAAATTACAATGAGGCGTTCACAATAACATTTTAAATGCCTGGAAGCACATGGGGACGTTCTTTTGCTGACACAACTTACCAGTTTTCCATATTGGATCATTCATAGCATTACTACCTTCCCTAATTATTGCGTTTTAAGGACACAATTAGACTTGCGACACATTGTTTGAAACTGCTTCAACTTTATAAAATTAATGTTCTTAAACTAGGACATGTCAATTTATGATTGGACTTTCACCTTCTTTTCCAGGAGAAGAAAAACGTACTTGTGAAACATTGTTTCGTTAAGCCGTTGATACTTATATTATGCATGTTGGACGCCGTAAGGGTCGTATGAGTCGTCGATTCGAACGAGCAAATTGAATCCTTTTGCTGTCGGCATTCACAATGTGTATACAATTTAGACGACTAGGGTCGAAAAATTGGAACACGAGACCTACAAGAAAAATATATACATTAATAATTTTATTTTAATTATTTACTTGTAATGATTTTTTTAATGAAAAATTAACTCATGAATAGCTTCCTTAACTTAGGACATCATCAATTTTGCACTTCATGTTTGGAAATTACTCATTCTTGGTGATTAAATCCTTCCATCGAAGAACCTTATAAAAGGTTTTATTGTATGCGTTTGAAGCTGTCATTTCCTCCCCATTAACTTGTTTGGAAAAAAAGGACCTATCTTACATCTGTTTATTTAGTTATTTATGTGCAGTTGTATATCCCATTTAGAAAAAAAAAAAAAAGAAAGGAACATCACATGAAAGAAAACATCTCCCAAACTTCTCGTCCATAGTAAAAAAAAAAAAAAAGAAGAGAGAATCACTCCTCTTCATATTCACCGTCTTCGTCTTCTTCATCTTTGTCTTCTTCTTCGTCTTCGTCTTCGCCGTCTTCATCTTCGTATTCGAACGCATCATCGATATAGACATGAAGAAGATCATTTCCATTGTTTTCTTGCTCTTCCGCAATATGGATCACCGAGTCGTAAATACACGCACTACAAACGCGCACTCGTATGCATAATAGCATATTTATATCTCCCATGTCTGACGGAAATTCCTCCAGGTCATACAGTCCAACAAGCTCAAGCTTCTCGAGAACTCGGAAGTGACTAGACTACGATCTCCAACTAACAAGATTCAATACGAAGTCTTAAGCATTTTAATCTCGGGAACTGTCCTTCTACGGTACACCACTCGTCACCAACAAATGCATAAGACCTCAATTTGAGCACTTCAAGATTCGGAAGCGAACCAATTATGGCCACGTCTTCCCAACTAATTCTTCCACCATCAAACTTAATCTCGTCAGCGATTGCGGGAATGATATGCTCTTTATGTTCAAAGGTGACGAGCAATCTACAGACAACGATTGAAGATCGCGAAGAAGTTCGAGATTGTTGAGGCAATAATACGACCAGTTTCTTCGTTCTCCTTCGAAGGAATCATCATAATCCAGTGCTAGTTTGACTAGATTAGGCAATCTTCTAACGACCTCCTCTGTACACCTGAAATCATGTATACGTGTAACCGTATGCATATGTTGCAAGACACCCATGTCGTCTGTATCCACTGGATAGGGCAACACACCGTAATGTGTATGAACATGTCTTAACTGCGGCATGTCCCATATTTTCGATAATGCCAAATTATATGACTTGCCAGCCAAGGTGTGCTGCAATACTTTAAATTCCAAAGTAGGCAGACAGGAAAAGGAGATGCTAATATGGTCACATCAGGACCAAAACTACATGGATCTCCTACGGAAAGGCACCTTAGTTTCGTGACTTGAGGAGGAATATCAATTAAGGGACAATCTTCTATCTCATCTATTAACTTGACGGACGTTGATCCATTAAGTCGTGGATACTTTGCGCTACACACATCACACATTAGGATTCGTCTGAGTCGTCGATCGAGAGCCAACGACCACTGTGCACAGCTGAATCCTCTTGAACACCACCTTGTCCTTACCACATACGAAGCACGCATTTGGTATGTTATCGATGGAGATTACTTGTACAGTTGGCAAACTCAATAACCGCTCCTTGGAAGTTTCTTTGATGCATATTTGCCTCATAAGGTCGTGGATTCCGCAAATCCTAAATTTTTCTGAGATTTCCCAATTTACGAACGATAACCATATTTCTTCTTCTTCTTCCAAGTATCCCATTGCAACATCTTCCATGCTTCGACCTTCCTCTGGCCTCACGATTCCCTCTGCTAACCACGATTTGATGAGTCGGTTGACTTTTATGTCACTGTCTTCGGAAAAAACACCCATATAAAGGAAGCACGGCTTAAGATGAATGGGCAAATTATCATAACTCACATATAATATACTCAAGCACTTCTCCTCGATTTCAGACTCAACAAATGAGTTCATTTTGTCGGCAACTTGCTCCCAATATTCGAGCGTTCCGTTTGATTTTTCCATGAGTCCTCCCATTACGACGAGTTGTCGGGAGGAGCTAAAGAGTTAGCCAAATTGGATAGCCTCGTAGTTATCACGATTCGGCTTCTATTGCTATCGCTTGGAAAGAACCGCCCTAAACCATTCCAAGCTTCGACACTCCAAATATCATTCATAACTATCAAGTACCTCCTACCGAATAATTTCTGGTACAGACTAGTTCCTAAATCAGCATCATCACCATCGACAACACCCTTCCTTTTGAGGTCCATAAGAATTTTCTGAACATCATCGTATTCTTGCGATATCGTGAGCCAAATGCGCACATCAAAGTGTTCTTTTATTAATTTACCGTCAAATACATGCCGGGCAGGAGTCGTCTTACCAGTACCTCCCATTCCGACAATTGGGATTATGTGAAGCTTTGGGTAGTTTGTTGTGACGAGCTGACCCATAATCTTCTCCGAGTGTTCCTCAAATCCCACCACAGTGTTCAAGCCATCAGACGAATCGACATAGGAAGAAGGCTTTGCGAGAGGCCGAACAACTACACCGTGATCTCTTTCCTTGATCGACACCATCAACCCTTTCAATCAGCTCCTCTCGATCTTTCGATCTCCTCCAATTCATCGTCGTCATCATTGGCTCCAATAATGCGAAGTCGATCTACTACGAATTTGTCGATTACATCGTCTGCCTCGATAACAACTTGGCGGATTTGCTCAATCGTCGGGTCGTCGATTAGCAAGGAATGAAGCTCGAGAGATTCTTGCAAGGAGCTGAATTTTTCTTGCAGTTTTTCAATATCAGGTTTGTTTGGAAGAATCTTATTACAGCGAGGAGGTAGGAGAGCGTTGTCCAAAGTACGCAAGAGTGTAAGAACCGATGCGTAGGCTCCTACTGCCATTTTCTCTTTGAATCAAAAAACTGGGAAGGAAATATGTGAACGGTGAAATGTAATGAAAGTTTAACTACGAGAATTTCTTGGCAGATGTAATAATTCAACGATAAAGTACATATTAAACGTCGAATCCAATTCACATGGGTGGCGGAAGGCGAGCTGTGATTGTGCATACAACAATACTATATTGAACAATAAACTATGTAATCATTTCGTGGCATATGAATTAGTCAACGAGCCTCAGATTAACAATCAACTATGTATCTCACATGGGGGTGGCGTACGGCTTCATGTGGTTGTGCATTTAATAGTATTGCTGCAGGCCCGCAACCACTCGCAAGTTATGATGATCTATACAACAATACTACATATTGAACATTGACTAAGATGACAATAAACTATGTAACAAATTTCTTGGCAAATGTAATAATTCAGCGAGCCTCAGATGAACAATAAACAATGTATTTCAACATGGGTGGCGTAAGCCTCAGATTAATATTATTTCTGCAGGCCTGCAACCAACAGGCAACATCGTGATGCTAAAATGGGAGTTTGAAGGAGTGGAAGAACTCCAAAGCAACTCCAAAAGCAACACCAAATCGGAACTAAGTTGGAAGAAGGAATAGTGATCTCTATATTAGGGGAACTGTTCACCCTCTATCTATTCATCTTTGGGCAAATTCACGGAAAAAAAAATGTCAAGGGCAAAATATAATGAATTTTTTTTTGGTGAATCTATAGAAAAGTACCCAATTGGAAAATCTTTTTACACATAACTACCCATGTCAGAAAATTTTATAGATAGGTACCCGATTTAATTTTACCAGTTTCTTTAGTCATATCGTACCTTCCTGTGTGTATATTGCGTACTATAACACGTTTATATAGGGTACCTAAATATAGGATACGTCGTACCTACGGGCATGTCTGTGTGTTACATATGACGTACCTAAATATAACATACGTCGTACCATTTTCTTATATATAGGGTACCCAAATGTGTTGAGATAGGGTACCCAAATGTGTTGTTTGGTGTACTTTCGGGGATCGGGTACCTATGTGCAAAAACTTTATTCTGTTAGGTACCTACATATAAAAAAAATCCTGACTGGATACTAAATTACAAGTTTTATTCCAAATAGGTACTTATGTGTAAAAACCGTTTTGATAATTTATATTTTTAAATATTTGATATTATTAGATATTTTAATTATATAAATTCTATTTTCAATTAAAATTGATAATTTTGTATAGAGTAATATGAGAGTTGGTTGGAGTTTAATGATTTGTACTGTAACAAAGGCATATATAGAGGAATGATTGGAGATGGATGGCCTCGCAATATTGAACATTGACTAATAAGCTTTTAGTCGTTTACCAAACTTTAGATTAATACATTGTATATTTAATCTTGTGTACCTAAGACTTTATTTAATATATCATACATTTCAGTATTGTGCACCTACGCTAATTACCTAAATCCAGATTTGTATATTGTTTCATTAAGTCAGTGGAATCTACTCAAGATGCGTATAACTCTTACGTGTGCGTAGAGGTGTTCAGACGGTTTGAAAAACCGTAACCAAACCGTAACCGAACCGTCGTTTACCCGTGGTCAACGGTTACGGTTCAAACCTAAACCGTTATTTAATACGGTGGTTACGATTTGTAATTTTTCTAACCGTAAGCCGGCGGATATAACCGTTATAACCGTCATTCAAATAATAATTAAATATACGACTTTATTGTTCATATTATAATAACCAGTGGTTATTTAATCATCTTAAAATATGTTAATTTTTTCGCCAATATGATTTTATTATTTCTACTTTTTTAACGATCATAAAATTGACAGACGATATAGACGAATATTGAATGATAAACATGATCTTTTAGAAGGAGATGATTAAGACGAGTGTTTGTCAAAGATTTTCGAATCGTAGAATGAGCGATAATCGTAGTATTATTTAGTATTTAAGCTGATCTTTTAAATATAATAACTTTCTAAGTTACAACAAAAAGTTCTTTTTCATTCTTTATATAAAAATTGAAGTTCTTTAATGTACTCCAATTATTACAATTTAAAAGAAAAAAAGTTATTGTTTTAAATGTGAACCGTAAACCGACGGTTCAAGCCGTAACCGTAACCGGCTCTGCCCGTTCAAAACCGTAACCGTTCAGTTACGATTAGAGATTTTTACTAACCGTAAATCGGCGGTTCATAACCGTGAACCGTAACCGTAACCGGATGAACACGTCTATCTTTGGGGACCTGCTCCAATCAGTTCAGGTTCTGGTTTTCGTTATTATGTCATTTTTGTGGATGACTTCTCTCGTCCATGTGGTTCTATCAGTTGAGGCACAAATCTGATTTTTACATGTACTGCTTCAGATTAGTACATTTGTTGAAAATCAATTTTCTCGTCGTATTAAGACTTTTCACAGTGATGGAGGCACAAAGTTCACCAACAACAAAGTGCAGAAATTTGTTCGTGATGTGGGCATTCGTCACATTCAATCTTGTCCTTATACGCCAGCTCAAAATGGACGGGCCAAACGAAAGCATAGACATGTCACTGAAACTGGTCTAGCGATGCTCTTCCATTCTGTGGGGAATGAGAGCCTGGACCTCGCCGGAGCCGCCGAAAATGGGTGAAGAAGAAGCCTGGTCAAAGCTGAGTTGAAAATGATGAAGAACAGCTGAAGATGGGCTCGACGTTTAGGAGCCGTCGGATCCTTTGCGCGCGCGATTCTGAAGGATGATATTCAAAGTTGGCGAATTGAATAAGGGACGTCGGATGGCGCACGAATGAGATGAACGGCCGAGATTAAACGAGATTGGATCTGAGTGATGACGAATCTCGACCGCTTGATTAAGATCGGATGGTGGATACGAAGGCGGGATTTCACTTAAAGAATCGTCATGCGATTCTTGTGAAGTCACACACAAAGCATGTGCGACGTGGCTGAATCTGGAGCGTCCGATCAAGATTAAATCAACGGATAGCATTAGTCGACACTTAGTAAATTTCAGCTACATAAGTTCGATGTTCAGAGTTAAATCATCATCTTTGCAAGCTTGTAGTTTTCTGTAGAGTGAGAATCTCTGAGAGGTGACAACACGGAAGTTGTAGAGTGCTGAGAGATCTGTAATTTTGTGTTGAGAGTAATACAAGACGAGGTTCGGTTGATCCGTGGACGTATGCTAAAGTTAGCCGAACCACGTAAATTTTCTGTCAAGTGTGTGTGTTTTAGCTTGCTGTTTTCGAGCTGATTGAGCTTGCGATATCTCATATCAGTGAGAGCGAGTTGCATATGCTTATAGACCATTGAATTGAGGTCTCAACCGTGCCCTTCGATCGACACATTCTCATACCCGTATGAAGTTCTTGGTCGAGGTCTCTAGCAGTGCAGTGTATACAATAAACTATCTACCTTCTAAAGTGCTAGATGGAAAATCGCCATTGAGATGTTATTCTTTACTGCTCCAAAATTTGAGAACCGTAACCGTAACCGGATGAACACGTCTACATGTGCGTTCTTGTCTGGCTTTCTCAAATGAGATGTCAGACATAATAAAAAGATCAAAACGTGTGAAATTGTTGGTAACTCAAAAAAGAAAAAATCAAGAGGCTTCAAGAACCGTAGGTCTGATGCCATATTTGTTGGGTTTTTTAACATGAAAACAGTTTAGATATAGAGAAGAGTTTTACGGAATGGTTTTTGTTGTTTTTTATTGATGAAGATACGTCTTACACTACAACTCAAAAGCCTCTTGTATAGGTGATAGAATATTTTTCCTCTAATATAAACTTTATTACTTCTCTAATATATAGAGAATTACATATGAAATAAATAAGGAAAATATATTACATCATAAAAGAAAATACACTATCATAGATGAAAATATTATGAAAATAATCAACGAGATAATTATGGGATTTGAGATTATCCGTTATCACCCCCCTCAAGCAAGACGTGGAGCGTGGAGCCACGCATAGCTTGGAGCGAAAGAACTCAAATAATGGACGGGCTAGACCTTTGGTGAAAACATCTGCAATCTGAAGGTTTGAAGTAATGAACTTCGTGAGGCACTACAAAAAATGTTATTTTATGTGACCATGTTTTTGTGATAACATTAAAAATCATCAAATAAAATTAGATTATATGAGGAAATAATATTTTCTCACAATAACTATTATATAATGTGATGATATTTTTTTCCTTATAAGTGAATATATAAATGTGAGGAAATTGTTTTCTTCCACATAATAGTAATATATTTCCTCACAAAAGCTAAACATTAATGTGATAGATAAAATTCTCACATATAGTTAATAAATTTCCTAATAATAAATAATTTTTTAATGTGAGAATATTTTCGTGTTATAATATTTTGTAATTAAAGTTATATAGTGTTATTGTAAATATTATGAATAAAAGATCTGTTACTCTAATGGTAGAGGTTGGATATTACAAAGGTAAGGTTGTGTGTTCGAGTCTCAAGCAATGCTTTATCTAGTTTATCTTCTAAAAAATTTTCATACCCGGCCCGTTGCCATCCATTAATATATCATGGTAATTGTGAGAAAAATAATTTTAATGTGAGGAATATTTTCGTATTATATTTCATGGTTATTGTGAGGAAAATTATTTTAATGTGAGGCAATTTTCGTAGTATATATCATGGGAATTATGAGGAAAAATATATTTAAAGTGACGAATATTTTGTTGCATTTATACGTAGGAAGTTCACAATATGTGACAAAATAGTACATCTACTGTGAGAAATATTTCGTCACAATAAGAATTTTATGCGAGGAAATTGCAATCCTCACATATGCCAAATGTGAGGAAATAAAATATCGTCACATTAGGCGCGATTTGATCTTACGTCACGGGCCTTCGGTGACGAGCCGGTGACGAAAATTTTTCCTCACATTAAATTTATGTGATGAAAATTTACTCTTTTGTGAGGAAAAAAATCGTCGCATAAGATGACTTTTTTGTAGTGAGGAGGCGACCAGAGGCGACAAGTTCACGAACAAAGTGATAGTCAATATCAATGCGCTTCGCCCGTTTGTGAGCGATGGGATTCTGGCTTAGGAAAATAGCACTGTTGTTGTCGCAAAGTAGAACTGACATGTCGACGATAGATACATGAAGTTCTTTAAGAAGATTAGATAACCAAACTACTTCAGATGCCGCGTTGGCTAACGCACGATATTGTCATTCGCAACTAGACCGTGCCACAGTAGGTTGCTTCTTAGCGCTCCATGATACGAGGTTACCACCAAGAAAAATAGAGTACCCATAGGTGGAACGACGAGTCTCAGGACATCGAGCCCAATTAGCATCAGAGTAGGCCAATAAAGTGCAAGTCGACCCACAACTGAATGAAAGACCATAATTAATTGTGCCTTTGACATAGCGAATAATACGCTTGACGGCCTGGTAGTGATCAACAGTTGTAGATTGCAAGAACTGGCTGACAAGGTTGACCGCATACGATAGATCGGGGCATGTAATTATCAGATATTGAAGAGCTCCCACTAAGGGTGCTTAGCAGCTGATTTAAAACCTCGAGGTTCAGCGGTCATCGCCTGAAGATGAGTATGGCAAAATCGGCAATGTGACGTGTTTTGAAAATGCCTGCTTTGGCGCGTGTGACCATCGGATGTCCAAAGGATGAAAATCAGGTTGTGATGATGGTGGAGTTGGTGGCGTCGGTGGATCCGGTTTGGGTGTCGTAATGGTCGTAACTGTTGGGCAAATCGAGCACGGTAGGGGTTGCTTCGAGGCTGTCGACTCATTAGACTCGATCGGTGCAACATCTAGATTCAAATCAGATAACGGCTCAAGAAAACAAGACACATGAAGTTTAGAAATAGATGTTACCGAATGTTGGCCTGAATACGGGTAAACATCCTCATCAAATCTTGCATGTCGAGTAATGTAGATTTTCGTGGTGAGTGGACCGAGACATCGAAACCCCTTGTGATTTGAGCATAAATGTGCACGGTCGGCTGCGAACAGAGAACTTGTTTGCCGAATAGTCACGTAAGCAAGGGAAAACTCGACAACCAAACAGATGAAAATTTGCATAATTTGGTGGAGTCCCAAACAACGTCTCAAACGGTGAGATTCCCTGTAAAATAGGTGATGGCAATCGATTTATAGTGTAAACCGCTGTAGAAAAAGCTTCAACCCATAAAGACATAGGGGCATGCATGTGAAACATCATAGCAAGACCCGTTCGGTGATGTGACGATGTTTAGGCTCGGCTCGACCATTCTGGGATGGCGTGTAAGGACACGAGATTAGGTGTTGAATTCCCTTCTGACGGAAAATTTTTGAACTTGAATATTCGTGAACTCCGTACCACCGTCGCTCTGAAATTTCTTCATAGAGCAATTAAACTGATTTTCCACTAAATTTGCAAATTGCACCAGATTCACAAAAAAATCCGCCTTACTAGAAAGTGGATAGAACCATGTGAAACGGGAATAATCATTAACAAATATAACGTAGCGAAAACCCGATGATGAAGAAATAGGTGCAGGTCCCCATAAATCGCAATGAATTAGTTCTAACACATGACGAGCTCGTTTTTCATTCAGAGAGAAAGGTAAACACTTGCTTTTAGCGAGTTGACACGCAGGACATAAGGAAGGTTTGGGTAACAAAGAGGTAACCATCACATGACCCGACTTATTCAGCAAAGATATAATACTGGGCGAAACATGCCTGAGTCTACCATGCCACAATTCAAACGATGTTTGACAATTATTTTGTAAACTAGCAATTAAGGCAGGACGAGCACTCTCTAATATATATAGGCCATCTTCACGACGACCGCTTGCCAGAACCTCCTTTGCGTGACGACTCTGAATGGTAAATAACTTATCAGTGAATAACGCATCAACTGGTAAATACGAGGTAAGCTTGCTAATGGAAAGCAAATTTTTCGTGAGATTCGGGACAGTAAAACATCCAACAACTGAATGTTATTAGTAACATGTGATTTTCCAATGTGAGAGATAGAGAGATTAGCACTGTTACCAACAACGACGTGATCGTTACCTGGGTATGCTTGAGACGAGTCCAAAGTCGATGGCGTCGGACTCATGTGCGCCGATGCACCAGTATCGAGATACCAATCAGAAGCGTCTCCGTTTGAAATGGAACAACTCGCCGAAAAGGCTTCATCCAGATTTGCAGATGAGGGGCGGACATACCGTTGTTTGCAAGTGGAGGCGTAGTGACCATCCTGTCGACATATTTGACAACGAGGAGTACGTCGAGAGTTTCCACAGCCCCGACCACGAGAATTATTGGACTGATTTCCACGACCTTTGTTTGATGTCGAAGAATCGGATTTTTTATTTCAACGAGTATCGCGATGTCCGTAAAATGCAACAGTGGGAGTACCCGAATGTTAGGATCGGTTTACGCGTTTAGAGGGGGGTGAACAAACGCTTGACACCTTTTTGGTAGTTAACCGGTTAGGGCTAATACCGGTACTTGATTTTTCTCTATGTGTTATGTGCGGAACTTGTAGGTCGGTTATGAATCAAAACCGATAGACGATGTAATGTATTAGTGTGTGTGTGGACAAGAAGAACCAGTTTGTTTCTGGAAGTTTGGAGTTAAATCTCCTACGTCTCCCCTTCTTCCTCGCAAGGAAGGTTCACTAGACTTCAGTTATACACTCACAGTACAACCTACCCGGCTGCCCTCAGCCTTATCTAGTGAATCCTTAGGCAGTCGTAAAATACAAATCCACCTACTTCAACAGCTTTTTACAGTCCGTCGGAAAAACAATAACTCACTTACTTAACCAAAACCGGTTATCGTGCAGTGAGGACAACACTTTAAAATTACTTGCTTTGCTTTGAATCTTGTCTTTTTGATTTTTCGTGGCTGAGTGTCGTGTCTTCTTCAGTGTCTCTTCTATGATATATATACTTGTTCTTTGATGAAGAAGACCGTTGTGAAATGGCTCCAAGTGCTGGACTGTGCATTAAATGCACTTTACCCAAGATGGGTATTGTTCGGTCTTGGCTGCAGTTCATACTGTCCCATTTGCTTTTTCCATTTTAAGCTTGGCTTGACTTCGACATGGCTCCTCATGGCAGCCTTGCATTAAAAACTTCATCAGAGGTTTTTCATTATCCCGCCTTGAGTAAACTTGAATCTTTGTATACGTGGCACGTTTGGTAGCTGAACTCCGGTCTTGTCACTTGTTGATCCGATATCTGAGTTCTGGTCTTTGCTCATGGCAGGTCCGGTATATGTATTTCGGTTTGAAGCACGTTTGTGACCTTCTTACTAATGTCCAGTCTTATGTCTTTCTGACTGATATTCGGTCTTTTGCACACATGTGATCTGCTGACTGTCATCCGGTCTTTTACACACATGTGATCTGCTGACTGGCATCCGGTCTTTTACACACATGTGCTGACTGGCATCCGGTCTCTTACACACATGTGATCTGCTGACTGGCATCCGGTCTTTTAGTCTTCTTCTAACCGGTATACTTAATCAAGTTTGGACAATCACCAAAACTGTTTAATCTGAATTCTTGATTCACGATTTCTAACAATTTCCCCCTTTTGGTGATTGTCAAAACTCAACGAAGCAGAAAGGTATTTATTATATCAAAGGAGATTTGATACATAGACTACCAATCTATTACAACCGTTGTTAGGCTATCTATTCCTTAGATATGCTAAACTTCTTTGATCTTCCGGTTGATGGCATCGTCTGGTCTGTCTGGTACGTCCCGGTCTGCCTTCTGCTTCCCCTTAGTGGTGCCGTAGCTTCATCTGCCCTTTCTCCTCAGCTAGCAGCACCCTTCTTCTCACAGCTTTTTACAACCGGTATTATAGATACGCGACAGTTCTTCGATCTTCCGGTTGTTGGCATCCCAGC
Organism: Craterostigma plantagineum; assembly: GCA_027422505.1. NCBI lineage: Eukaryota > Viridiplantae > Streptophyta > Magnoliopsida > Lamiales > Linderniaceae > Craterostigma > Craterostigma plantagineum. Next base: position 22,218,862 of record JAPQWV010000003.1, on the reverse strand, counting down.
TCTCTTTGGTACGGCCGGTTTGCCTGCTGCTTCGTTCAGTACTGCCATCTGCCCGTTCTCCTTGGACTGACAGTACTCTTCTTCCCCCTTTTTGACAATCACTCGTCCGGTATGAGGGAAGGTAGTCATTGTGCAAGAGAGCCATCATTACCGTTGTTCAATCCTTCTGAAGCACAATGAGTCTGGTAGCTCCGTAACTGCGCTCTGTTTTGACGGAACACTTAAAGGTCTGAAGAAATCTTCTTCCGAGCCGTCCCGTCTTAGCAGTGCTCAGAGCTCCGGTATCCCCGGTACCCATGCCTTGTCGAGGGTTTCTTCGAGTTGCTTCGAGGTGATTTTTCCTTGTGTCTTCCTCGTAAAGCGCAACGAATCCGATAGGAGCCGGTATCCGGGTATACGCCTGGCACGGCATTCAATCCCGGGTAATCGGTTCCCTTTCCAGTCCCGTTCCTTGATGGATTCTCGACCCGTCTTTTCGAGAGGCTGGTAGGAGCGGTAAGATATCCCATGGCTTCTCAACCGCTCGACTACTACGCCGTCTCTTGGTGGGTCGATGGTCTATAAGGGACTGGAGGGGCGCCGTCTTCTTCTTTGGGTCCTTGTAGTACCAGGATGGATCGCCCGTTCCGCGGCATCTTTTGTTCAGCTCTGTGTGGGAAGCTGAGGACTGGGTACATCTTTTCCAACTCGTCCAATCCTTAGAGAGCATCCCATAGCTCGCCTTCTGTGCCGTTGGACTTGTTTTAGAAAGCCTGCTAGTCCAAAGCAGCGTCTTTGTAGTTTCGTTTGACCGCCACGAGGTCTTTGAATGCCCTAATGGGTGGATCTGCATCCAGTTTGTTGTAAATACCGCCTTGAGGTTATTAGATAAGAAAATTGGACTTGGACTTGTTAGACTTTTTCTGGTTGTGAGGCTTATCCTGACTGAGGGTGGTGGATGTTTCGATGGTTTAGGCATTTTGAACTTAATCGATGTTGAGTTGCTGGGAACTTAAGAAGGTCGTGAGGTCCTTAAATAGCCGGAGAATTCCTGTCGATTTGTGTCACGGGTGCACAGTATTCTAGACCATGCTTATCTTCTTTTCAGTGCGAACTTTATGTCTTGTCCGGTGACAGAGATTCGTTGATGACATGACTATTCACCTTCTCAAATAGCCTGCATGTTTCAAGGCCAGCTGTACCAGTCTCAATAATATGTGCATTGATGAGGCGCAGTTATCGAAGAGGCTCGGTCTTTATCCGCCCAGTAAGAATCATATGTTTATCCATTGGTCAGTCAAGGATAGTTCCGGTTTCAGAAGGGCTTTAAGGTAAGTCAGACACTTAGACAAAGAGTAGATTTTGCTTTGAGACACGGTCTGGTGTAGCTGTTCGTAGTTCAACGGTTTGTCATTCCCATACCCAGTCTCTCCTTCTTGATTGTACTGCCTTCGATTATCTTCACCGGTGCCTTGGTACTTCAGCTCTATTGCCTCTTAAAGTTGCAACTTTCGTCTTATTTCTGAATCTTAGTCTTCTAGGCACTTGCTTGTTGATCCATGTTTGTTGACTTCCTGACTGATTTTGCTTCTTTAGGATCTGAAACTACATTCAGTCATTTAGTCTGCTGAGAAACAATCTCCATGTAGAGCCTCCTGATGCTATTTGTCCGGAACTGTGGTTATTTCCTAAACCAATTGCCCTTTATGTACTTGAGTTCCAAGAGCTGGATGAATGTTCCACACATTCCCTGTATTGCACCTTCTGTGGATGGTTTCGTCTTCAGGGAGTACTTCAACCCTGTATGGTTGTATTTTTGAGCGTTTCCCCTTAGTTGTCTCCTCTGGTATGAACTGTCGTTTTGAAAAAAACTTCCGAACTTAGTTGATCTCAAGACTGATTCAGTTTCTTCTGGTGAATTCCCCCTTAGTTTGTATTTCCAACAGTTATTCCGACCAGTCGCCAGGCTGCCTTTCTAGCATTGATCGTCCCTTGAAAGCTGTTTGGTTTTCTGAGAATATTTCTTCCTTCCACTTGAAGCGTTCCCCCTCAGTTGACTCCTCTAGATGCAAGCTGCTTGTGATACACTGCCCCGGTTTCTTTTGGATAGATATCGTGCTTTTGAAACCGGTTGAATCCTATATTGCTTGGTTTTCCCAGTTCGGAACTTCCTTTCTGGTGTCTTGACGGATTGCTGTTGCTTTGATATTTTGATCATCTGTTTTGCTCTTGTCAATCATCCGATTCTCTTTCTTTACTGCATTATTACCTAAACTTGCCAGCTAGTAGGTGACTCACAACACATGCTATGGTCCTCAAAAATATAACATTAGTGCAAGGTTTAGAAAGGACAGTTTCTATCCACTTTCCCTTCATGCATACTAGTGATGAAGGTGGATCATTATCGAGATTGATTCCAACTAATTATAGGAAGATTTAGGGTCTTAGATGATTTATTTCTTATTTTATGGATTCACCGGTAACCAACCGTATTGAACTGTAAGCTCTTGCTTATACCAGTTCAGATTGTCGATCTTGTTGGTTCCTCATCCGGTTAGTATGGTTATATCTTACTTTTAGTAAGACGGTCTAATTATCTTTACATCTTTACCTTCGTACCTATCTCAAAGGTAAATGTTAGCTTGGCACATGGTTCGATCTCAGCGAGAGTCCTTTTCTCCCTGGGCATGTGCCGACAGCATCTGCTGTCTAGTAGTTAGTAGAACCGGTTGAGTTCCTGCAAGCATTCCTGCAAGAACAGACAAAGTCCCTGGTACCCAAGCCTTTTTGGGTCCGGTTAGAGATTAGTACCTTAGGTATCCATACTTGGTTTATCCTAATGTGTCTACCGGTTATAGGATCAATAAGATATCTATATTTATTATTCCTGTTCTGAGACCGGTTTTTTGGGTCTTCTGTAGCCTTGTGTCCCCGGTTTTGTATCGTGAGCATTCCCCCTTGGTTGTTGAGGTCTTCTTTTTCGTGGATCGTTGTTCACTCCGGTATTCCCCCTTGATTATTGGGATCTTCCCTTTTGTGACGTATTTCTCACGTTATTCCCCCTTACTGCCTGAGGTGCTGTCCTTGCGTAGGACATCGAGGGATTGTAGCTATGTTTCACTCCAGTTTCCTTAGACCTGTTCATAGGAACAATTGAGACTGGGTTATAGTTTATGGGACGAACAAAGTTGATCACCTTTGAGGTAGTTGGTTGTGTGGATGTCGTTGCCTCATCGACGTTAACTCTTTCGCTGTATCCAAGTCCGGTTCGGTCACCACCATCCCTTAAGGATCCTTGAAGACATTGAAATGTCTCTGTTGACTTAGTCCATGACTGGACCAAGACGGTTAACTTTTTGTTTTCTGAGGCATTCTTTTCAGTTGTCTCTCTGAGTTTGAGGTTTTCTTCCTCTAGATAGATGACTCTTTCAAAAAGAGATCCGGTATCTTCTTGCGCTGGTGCCTTTCCCTTTTCTGCCACTTTTAACTTCTCGTTTAGTTTCCAATACTCATCATCCATGTTCGGAAGAGCATCTAGAACTTCTTCATAGGTGAACTTATTTTCTGGATTTGATTGATCTCCCATCAGGCAGATAAGTTCTGGTTCATTTCCATGGTTGCTCGGTTCATCCTCAGAGCTTGACTCATCGGAGTCTGTATCATCCCATCTGTGGGTGTCCTTATTAGTCGTGGAGATTTGTGCCTCCTTTCTCCTTAGGTGTTGGTTTGCCTCCTCTTTGGAGTCATTACCAGTTTTGAGTCCGGTCCTATCACATTTAAAGCAAGTGTTAGCACTATCGTTTAGCTCACTTTGCTTAACCCTGTGTCATAGTGAATGATTTTTCATCTTCCACTGCTTCTGCTGGATTTTTCTTGAGCTCGTAGATTTCTTGGTTTTCGCCAAGTTGACCTAATTTGATCCATATTCCTTAGCAGTCTTGCCCGTCATAACTTTTCTGAATATTTCTATGTCCAGAGTCTTGAATATAATATTTTTGGCAATATTATCAGGATTTGCTTTTCGTATTTCCTCTGCTGACAGCTCGTATCTTTCCTTCGGAACTTCTCTTGATTCGTTAGGATAAACAACATGTCGTACGTTGACCTTGTTGAACACGGACGGTCCATTTTCCAACACATCAATCATTTCATCATCTTGCGCATAAAGGTAGGTCATCAACCTTATTTTCCACTCAAGAAAATTTTCCCTGCTAAACATAAGAAGCTGATCTAATAAAGTCATGGTTAGTATAGGAGAAATATCAAGTAAACCCGCTCTGATACCACTTGTTAGGATCGGTTTACGCATTTAGAGGGGGGTGAATAAACGCTTGACACCTTTTTGGTAGTTAACCGGTTAGGGCTAATACCGGTACTTGATTTTTCTCTGTGTGTTATGTGCGGAACTTGTAGGTCGGTTATGAATCAAAACCGATAGACGATGTAATGTGTTAGTGTGTGTGGACAAGAAGAACCAGTTTGTTTCTGGAAGTTCGGAGTTAAATCTCCTACGTCTCCCCTTCTTCCTCGCGAGGAAGGTTCACTAGACTTCAGTTATACACTCACAGTACAACCTATCCGGCTGCCCTCAGCCTTATCCAGTGAATCCCTAGGCAGTCGTAAAATACAATCCACCTACTTCAACAGCTTTTTACAGTCCGTCGGAAAAACAATAACTCACTTACTTAACCAAAACCGGTTATCGTACAGTGATGACAACACTTTCAAATTACTTGCTTTGCTTTGAATCTTGTCTTTTTGATTTTCGTGGCTGAGTGTCGTGTCTTCTTCAGTGTCTCTTCTATGATATATATACTTGTTCTTTGATGAAGAAGACCGTTGTGAAATGGCTCCAAGTGCTGGACTGTGCATTAAATGCACTTTACCAAAAATGGGTACTGTCCGGTCTTGGCTGCAGTTCATACTGTCCCATTTGCTTTTTCCATTTTAAGCTTGGCTTGACTTCGACATGGCTCCTCATGGCAGCCTTGCATTAAAAACTTCATCAGTGGTTTTTCATTATCCCGCCTTGAGTAAACTTGAATCTTTGTATACGTGGCACGTTTGGTAGCTGAACTCCGGTCTTGTCACTTGTTGATCCAATATCTGAGTTCTGGTCTTTGCTCATGGCAGGTCCGGTATATGTATTTTGGTTTGAAGCACGTTTGTGACCTTACTAATGTCCAGTCTTATGTCTTTCTGACTGATATCCGGTCTTTTGCACACATGTGATTTGCTGACTGTCATCCGGTCTTTTACACACATGTGATCTGCTGACTGGCATCCGGTCTTTTACACACATGTGATTTGCTGACTGGCATCCGGTCTCTTACACACATGTGATCTGCTGACTGGCATCCGGTCTTTTAGTCTTCTTCTAACCGGTGTACTTAATCTAGTTTGGACAATCACCAAAACTGTTTAATCTGAATTCTTGATTCACAATTTCTAACACCGAACTTTCAAGGGATTCTTGAAACAAAGAGAAGCTCTCGGCCTTCGACAGAAGATCTCGAAAAGTTGGTAGTGGAGTTAACGCCATCTGGGCAGCTGAGAAACTGGAGAAGGAAGATCCAAGACCGCGAAGAAACCAATGAGCTTTGTCGGTATCATCAACGGGAAGGCCAATGGCAGCAAGTTGATCGCATAACGATTTGAATCGGCGACCGTACTCAGCCACACTTTGAGAGCCTTTCTTCATAAGTTGCAAGTCATCTTTTAGACGTAGTTCCCGTGACTTGGAGCTATGACTAAAGGCGGCCTCTAGAGCGAGCCAAACGGCACGAGAGCTATGAAGATAATCAATGAGATAATTATGAGATTTGAGATTATCCGTTATTGATGATTATCTGTTATCAATAGGACATGATGGAACCATATAGAGAGTAATAAATCCTTGTGTACTACTACGAAATTTGACTAAGTCGTTCAAACTAGCCATAATACTTGTTCAACTAAATATTCCAACTTGGGGCGGATTTTGACCCATGCATCATAGTCTATCACACAGGCGCTATGCAACTTTTAGGGCTTGAGGGCCTCAGTTTCATTGCCGATGTTTGGCCTCACTTGATTTCAAGAATGGGACAACCAACTTCACGTTTTTTGTTGTTCTATTGCTCTCTTTGTGCTTCACGGTGTCCTATGATGTAATTACCGTCAATAAGATAAGCCACAAATTGTGCAGATTCATGTATGACAAACCCACTCAAGAGATTGGGAGTGCAAGAGAGAATCGTTTCTATAACTTACCAAGACCTTGAAGCCTCAGCATTATTAGTATAACTGAACTTTCAAATGCTCTAATAAATTGTATGTATCTTTATTACTATTTCATCGATAGACACATTCAAACTAACGATGTCCGCGAGGAATAGGTCAAGTTGTCGCTCATGACATTTCTAGTTGGAGGCAGAATTGCAAACGAATAGAATCGATTCGATTACCACAACATTCTATTCAAATTCTATTAGAGTACGTTTGAATTCGCGTATTTGAACGTAATCGCTTGATTTTAAAATTATGAATTTTAAAATTGCAATTTCAAATTCAAATCAAGTGTCTGGCAAACGCTGGGATCTCGAAAGAACTCAAACTGGAGCTCGAGCTCTTGAAGCTCGTCGAGCTCGACATCCTTTTATTAAAGAAATTAAAATTCAAGAAGATATAAAATAATAAGTAATAAAAAAGACAAGTTCGTGAGCCGACCTGTGATCGTTTAGTACCCAAGAGTGAGGTCGAGCTTACCAATAAGGAGCTCGTCGAGCTCAATCTAGCTCTTTGAGTTCGCTAGCCGGTGACGAGCACAAGCCGGCTCATCGATCTCTCGAGCTGGCTCGACTCGTAGTTCACCCTTAATTATTATTAATATTATTATTATTATTACTATTAAGTATCAAAAACATTACGAGTTCGATTTTGGATTTCGAAAACGAGCCATTGTTCATGGGTCAAATTCAAGAGACAATGAACAATTAAATTACCCTCAAAGTTTGAATGAAATAGAAATCCAAATTTACCTGACTCGAAAAGGATACTCAAAACACAACACTTTTTTATAGACCTAGATTCGGGTCCACAATGGAAAAGAGAATAGCTTCCCGTTTCGACTCTGAGCTGCAGCTACTGCCCTCAACGGAGACGCATGGACGGTGATTGGAAGAGTCCTCGCACTTGTCTCTTCCCTCGATCAAAGGAGGACGCTCAAAACTGATGAAACAATGAAAATACGTCGAAAAACAAATTAATACGAGCGCGCCGTAAAAATAAACAAATATGGAGGACACCAACTACGAATTACCTAGTCCAATTGACGTGTTTTGGAGCCGTGAGACATTCGAAACGGACAGCCCATTGCAGCGAGACATAACGGGTGGAAAAGCTCATGGGCCCATTTATGGGGATGGAGAAGAGAAAGCTTGTCTGAACTAATCTGCCACGACCTCTTCATGATCGCTATGGATCTGCAAAGTATAAAAAAAAGAAATTAATTGTGGATGGTGTTTTTGTCAATAGAGAACTTTAACTACACGCATCTGCGGTGTGGTGTGTGAAACAGAAGTGATCACAGGGGTAAAAATATGCTTACCTTGGCAATAGTAGGAGAATGTCTTCGAGAAGGGTGAACAAAACGTCTGTTCATGGTCTCTTCTGTTTCTAGAGTTATTGCATGTTGAGGGCATAGACATTGATGAGACTTTCGCTCCCGTGGCTAGGTTAGAATCAATTAGATTGTTATTAGCTATTGCATGTTGGCTTAACATCACGTTACACCAAATGGATGTTAAGGGTGCGTTTTTATATGGGTATATTGATAAAGATATCTATGTTGAACAGCCTAAGGGATTTGAGGATCCACATTTTCCTAACCATGTCTTTAAGCTGCAGAAAGCTTTGTATGGACTAAAGCAAGCGCCTCGAGCTTGGTATGGTAGGTTGGCTACATTTTTACTTGAATTTGGATTCACTCGAGGTGAGGCAGACCGTACGCTGTTTGTGAAAAGAGTCAATTCTGATCTTTTAATTGCTCAAGTTTACGTAGATGATATCGTTTTTGGCTCGAGCTCACAGTCCATGTTAGATCAGTTTGTCCAGGCGATGAACTCCACGTTCGAAATGAGCATGATTGGAGAGCTAACTTATTTTTTAGGCTTGCAGATTAAGCAGAGCAGCGACGGGATATTTATGTCCCAAGAAAAGTACGCGAAGAACACTGTCAAAAAGTTCGGGTTGGACACAACAAAGGTAATAAAAACACCTATGGGGTCTACGCAAAAGGTAACTAAGGACAATGTTGGACAGAATGTTGACCCAACATTGTATCGATCTATGATAGGCAGTTATTGTACTTGTCCGCTAGTAGACCCGATATCATGTATAGCGTATGCGTATGTGCTAGATATCAGTCTGAGCCTAAAGTTTCTCATCTTAATGCCGTAAAGCGTATTCTTCGTTATGTGAGTGGAACGTGTAGCCTAGGATTGTGGTTCTCCAAAGATACTAATATGAGTCTTGTAGGCTATAGCGATGCTGATTGGGCAGGTGACGAGGATGATCGCAAGAGCACAAGTGGCAATTGTTTCTTCTTAGGTAATAACCTTGTTGCATGGTATAGTAAGAAGCAAAATTGTGTGTCTTTATCTACTGCTGAGTTTGAGTATGTTGCGGCAGGTAGTTGCTGTACGCAAATAATATGGTTGAATAGCATGTTGTGTGACTATGGGTATGAGTGCGAATCTGTTCTCATGTATTGTGATAACCTTAGTGCCATCAACATATCTAGGAACCCTATCCAGCATTCACGCACAAAGCATATAGATATAAGGCATCATTTTCTGAGAGATATGGTCGACAAAGAGTTAGTGCGCATTGAGCATATAGACACTAAACATCAGTTAGCAGACATTTTCACGAAAGCATTGGATTTTGAAAGGTTGTCGGACCTGAAGAAATCCATAGGATTGCACATGTCAGGTTAAATGTTGGTCCAACATTTGGATCAACATAGCATATGTCAAATGTGATGGTTACTGCTTAAATGTTTGATAAAATATTCTATTCTGTTTTCTTGTGAAATGACTTTATTCTATTCGACTGGTCCCTAAATGAAACCCAATCCCTCTTTAAAGGCTCTTGGTAATACGTCCCTAGGTACACGGCATTCGCTGTGACGATGTACTTATTGCGACAAAAAGCCAATCCTTATTGTGTATAAGCATGCTCATAAACTCTCGGGTATCTTTAGGTATTTGGTAATAAGTTTCCTTAGGTACACGGCATTCGCGGTGATGATGTATACTATGCAACAAAAAAAAACCGAACCACGAAGCTGAGGGTATAAGGGCAGTGCAAAAATTTGGTTAGTTATATGAGTTGAAAGGATAATAAAGGGAACTGGCCTTGAGAAGGATTAAGCAGAAAAGTCTAGGATTACGGATTCAGGATGTTGAGTCAAATGTTAGGGCAACATGTGTGACTGTCTGTTTGATCTTGCTACATTTTATGCTTTCGTTTTATTTGTGTCTGTCTTTAGTACTGCATTTGTTAGTCATATGTGTCTAGTTTAGAAATCTCTCAGAATTGCATTAGAACTCTCGAAGAACAGCTTGTTACATTTGTCTCAAGTGGTCATCAACGTCGCTCAAACGGTTAGTATTTCTTGATTCTACCTTGAGTTTGGACTTAGTGTTCTTTTGGTTGAATCGTGATCTGAACTGCATCTATTTACTCGCATGATCAAAGTCTCTATTCTCTCTTGTGTTCTCGCTTGATGAATTAGTCATTTACTATTTTTAGCTCCATGCTTTGAAAATCATGACTTAGCTTGATCTTATCCACTCTATGCGTTTTTCTCCTTGTGTTCAACGGTTATTTTCAGTCCATTAACACCACTATATGCGAAATTTACTGAGTGACTGTGTTTATTTTATTTCCGTTGGAACTATTTCCATATGTATGCCTTGACTTGAATTGATTTTGAAAGCATTCTACACAAACCCGATTTGCATATTTCGAAATTGCTTTCTAAAAATACCCTATGCTCTTCCAGTTTCTGATCGAGGATCACACACTCTGTGCTCATATCAATTTATCGAATTTATTTTTTATTTATATATGGCGAACTCACCTTTTTCTGAGTCTCAGAATGTTGGTCCAGATGTTAGCCCCACATTTACCTCGACATCTGCAAGTTGGCTAACAGAGAAGTTCTCTGAGTTTTTTTCCTTTCTTCCCAAAAAGGGGGAGAAGGTTGTGCAGATAAAAACGGGGAGATAAGGAAATTCAGGGGGAGCAGAATAAGGAGCCGAACAAACAGGGGGAGCTGACCGAGAAGCAGCTGAGAACGCATCAGAAGGAAACTCCATACTCCAGTGAGAGTGAAGCTCTGATCCTTTCTATTTTTGCATGCATAATTGATTCTGAATTTTATTGCATCAGAAGGAAACTCCATATTCCATTGAGAGTGAAGATCCGATCCTTTCTATTTTGCATGCATGATTGATTCTCTGATTTTTATTTTTGCATGTCAAGATTGATTTGTTTTTACCATGTGCATGCTGATTTGCTTATCCGGTATGTTTACATGTTTGCCTGCTTACTTGCCGATTATATTTATTTTGCAGTGTTTAACTTAAGACCTTGTTATGGCTATATACTATTTTCGTAGTACTTTGAATAGTTTAATCGCTATTCTGTTTGCGTTTACTCTAACCATCTTGTAGTGTTTTGTGGTTGAGTAGATTTTGCCTTCACGTGGAGTTTGGAACTGATAATTCTGCACGGGTTTTGGGAAGAAAGATAAAAAGGGGGTGATTGTTAATGTTGACTAGCTCAGCATTGACAATGTCGAGCTAACATTCCAGCCAACATTGTTGTCTGTGAATTGGTCAACATTCGATTTTATCTTTCATGCCCAAAAACCATTTAACCTTTCTTCTTGGCTATTTTTAGTGATATGCAGGACGTATAAGGATAGAGAATATATCAAACCGTGTGGAAAGCGTGTGGAGCTGCTTGAACGAATTTAGGAAGTGCACTTACCTTAAATAGAAGATTTGAAGATCAAAAGAGAACTAGTCAAGCTACGACCAAAATTAGAAGATCTGAATATCAAAGAGAATCATTCAACCAGCTACCATAAATAGGAGATAAGAGATCGGCCAATTAGATGGGAAGATTCGAACTAAATATATACTATATTTAGAGAGATCTTCGAAGAGATATTCAAGGGGTCTTTTACCAATTCAAGATGGAGCCAAGACCTTTAAATAAGAGTTATTTTCGAGCTGCAAAGTACGACTTTCGAGAGAGCTTTCAAGGAGTAACTTTGAGCGACATATTGAGCGAAAACGATGAGCTAAACACATATCGAGTTTGAGCGAGTTTTACATATTGCGAGAGTTGTCTTTTAGTCTAGCTTTTCAAAGGTAGAAAGATCTTGTTGTTTGCAGAATCCTTTTTTGATTCGTAGGTTTTTCTAGACGTGTTTTTAACTATCCTTTTTGATAGTTTGTAATCCATCTTTGTAGTGGAGTTTTGCGCCTTGAGGCACGCAGCAAGTTATTTGACTTGCTGCACAGATTTACATCTCGTGTTCGTTTAAGTTTCGTCAGTAAGTACTTTATATTTCCGCTGTGCACCTGAATGTTAGGTTGAGTGTTACCCCGACATTTTACCCAACATCTAATCTATACTTAGTGTTTTACATCCATATCGTACCGGGACCACTTCAGACCAGACTACCATATGTAAGAGAATATATTACTATTTGGGATCATTGATACCATCCATAACATTTGACTAAATCTTCTGATTGATATCGTCTTATTTCTCCATAATTAGTGGATTGACCTAATCCCCCTTATCACTCCATAATTTGTGGGATTCGCCTTATTACTCCTAGGTCATCCACTTGATACTATATTGCCAATACTATCGAGCGCTTCCATGCCAGCCAACGATGCCAACATCAAAATCTCGTAATCCCACCAAGTGTCCATATGAGCTGCGCGTGCTGCTGCGCAGAGTGCTGAAGGCGCGCGCGCTGCCTAGGTGCGGCGCGCCGACTAGGCCGTGTGCCTACTCCAAGTGCGGCCAAGTCCATCAAGCTCGACCAAGTGGCAACAACTCCCATAATTTTGCCGCACACCGAAAAACCACTCTATAAAAGATCCTTTTATCCGTAGTTGTGAAATCGTTATTGGGACATCTAAGGTGACAGACGAACTCATTCGCAACTTTGCTGTCGGCATTCACAATGAGAGTATGATGCTTAGAGTTTAGACGACTAGGGTCCAAAAATTCGAACACGGGTGACGAATGAAGATATCTATAATTATAAAAATTTATACATTAATAATTTTATTTTAGTTATTAACTTGTAATGATGTGATTTCAATGAAAAAATAAAATACCTCATGAATAGCTTCCTTAACTTAGAATATCATGGGAGAAAATCCTAAGTGGTCCCCGATGTTTACCACATGAGCCAATTTTATCCCCGATATTTCGCATGGACCAATGTAATCCCCCGATGTTATCGATTTTGAACCAAATTGGTCATGCCGTTAGATCTTTGTCAATTTTAAATTGAAAAACTGACAGGTGTCGATACATGATTGGCAAGACTTAAAAAATCACAAGTTAACATAAAAAAATGAAAAAAAAATTCCAAAAAAAAGAGAAAAAATTAAAAAAATATATTTACAAAAATACTAGTAAATTAAAATAAAAATAAAGAGAGAATGAAATTAATAAAAAATAATAAATTAAATCAATAAAATAAATTATGAATAAAAATTAAATAAATTGCATAAAAAGAGAGAAATGGTTAAAAGTAGTAAATAATAAATAACAATATAAAACAAAGATAAAAATATGTTTATTTATTAAAACTAAAATAAGTGAAAATGAAATAAGATAAAAACGCCACTGGAAGTTTTCGCAATCGTCCCAGTACATTTGTTAAGATCAAGTTTGAGAACTAGGACGATGTGTCCTCATTAACTTGGCATGGACGGGTCAGAGATTTTCGTATACGTTTAGATCCTTTTTACGTTTTTTAGATTTTAATAAATAAATATATTTTTATTTATATTTTTTTCTTAATTTTAAATTTTATTTTATTATTTTTAGTTTTAATCTCCTCCCTACTTTTAGTTATTTTTAATGCATTTTTATTTTCTCTTTATTTTTATTTTAATTATTATTTATTATTGTAATTTACTTTATTTCTCTCTTAATTTTTATTTGATTTAATTTATTCTTATATTTTTTATTCTCTTTTCTTACTTTCATCTTTTATTTGAAGTTTTCCTTTTTGTTTTTTTTTTGAATTTTCTACATTTTTAGTGTTAATTTATGATTTTTAAAGTCATGCCAGTCGCATGTAGACACGTGTCAATTTTCCATCCAAATTGATGAGTCTAAGGGCAAGACCAATTTGGTTCAAATCAGCGACTAAATTGATTCACACAAATATCGGTGACTAAATTGGTCCATGTGGTAAACATCAGAGGCCATTTTGGGTTTTCTCCCTCAATTTAGTACTTCATGTTTGGAAATAGTTCTTGGTGAATAAATCCTTCAATCAATTATTAGGGTGTACTTGGTTCATGGAAAGTAGTAGGGAAAAGAAAAGGAAAAGGAAAAGAAAAACTGTTTTCATGTTTGATTGATCGGAGAAATACGTATGGAAATGCCCCCGAAATGATCCGACCGGCAAAGGCCACTCCGCACAAGTTCAAATCCTTATCGGACATCGACGACCTAGATGGTCTCAGATTCCAAATCACGAGCATTAGTTTCTACCCCGCAAAAAATCCCCCATGGGCAACGAAGACCCGGTGAGGGTCATTCGTAAGGCCATCAGAGAAGCTTTGGTCTTTTACTATCCTTTAGCCGGAAGGCTTAGGGAGGTCCGAGATAGGAAGCTCGTGGTGGAGTGCACCGGCGAAGGTGTGCTATTCATCGAGGCCGATGCCGACGTCTCGCTGAGCGAATTTTTTGTGGACGAGCTTCATCCTCCGTTTCCATTCTTGGGCGACGTCCTCCATGACGGGATCCTCCATTGTCCTTTGCTGCTTGTTCAGGTATAACACACAATGTGTATCTTCTTAATTACTTTGTATTAAGTAACTCATGCATACTTAGAGGTGTGCTACGGTTTTGAAAAATATAACTGATTTCAATCAACTGTATGATTACGATTCAAACCGTAACAGACTGTAAATATTTCCGGGTTTTGGTTACCCTAAAACCGGAAATTTTTGTTCACATTTTATGATTTGAGTGCCTATTTTATCATACCATGTCGGATATAATTCAGTTTGCTTAAACTTTAGACACATGGAATTTCCGATTATGTGCATGTTAATCTGGTAGTGAGTAGTTATTGTGTAATTAGCATGTGGTAGTGAAATTTTTTTTTTAGATTGTTATTATTTAATTTATTTTGTAAGTTTAGTGACACGTGGCAGCACATGAGAACACCTACATTCTATGATTACGCTGACACGCAGGTTACCCGTCTTTGATGCGGAGGCTTCATATATGCCCAACGCGTCAACCACGCAACGTGCGACGCGGCGGGAGTAGTTCATGTCCGCCGTCCCCGTCCGTCCTACCCGTGTGGGACCGCCACGTACTCTCCGCCCATCCCATCCCCCGAGTGTCGTACCCCCACCGCGAGTACGAGTCCGCCGCCGTCCCGGGGGACCACCGTAGTCGCGCCCTTCGCGGAGGCGGTCCACCGCACCTTCTACTTCAGCCGAGAGGACGTCTCCGCCCTTCGCCGCCTCATTCCCGACGACCTCGGCCGCCATTGCACCACCTTCGACCTCCTCGCGGGCCTCCTATGGCGGTGCCGTACGAAGGCCGTCTCGCCGGAGCCCGATGAGGATGTCCAAATGATCATCTTCGTAAACGCCAGAGGACGGTTAATTATAATTTGAGTTTTTTTCCCATCAAACTATTCAAGCTCTTCGAATAACTTGCTATATCAAAATATTATCTCCTTCTGTTGAGTAACTAAGTTTGAGCTTTCCCATCATCGAATAATTTAAACCTTTCAAGCCACTATACATACTAGTATTCTTGCACACTCAAATACGTGTGATGTCATATATAATTTCTTAAAAAAATTGGTTTATTCTTAAATTAGTAATTCTTTTTTAATTAATTTTTAATTTTAGATAAAACATGATTGAAACTTGAAATTGATAGACCAAATTAAATTAGAAATTGACGGTTTATACGAGGGCTAGACTCTTTATAAAATAGAATAGATAAGAGGCTTTCTCCTCATATCAGTAATTGATTTTTAGGAATGACTCGTCGATTTCTAATAGACGGGTCGAACCCATGATCCCAGTCGGCTACTACGGCAACGCCATCGTGTGCCCCGCGGCGGTCTCGGGCGCAGGGGAGCTCTGCGCCCCGCCGTTGGAATTCGCGGTGGAACTCGTGATGAGGGCGAAGGCCAACGTGGACGAGGAGTACATAAGGTCCGCGGCCGACCTCCTGGCGACGAGAAATAGGCCGCACTTCGCCGTGGGGAGGAGCAGCTTTGTAGTGTCCAACTTTGCGCGATTCGCAGGCGTTCGAAAAATGGACTTCGGGTGGGGCAGGGCGGCATACGGCGGGCTGGGGACGGGCATCATCGGGGCGGTTCCGGGGGCGATCAGCTTCTATATGCCGTTCAAGGACGGGTTTAGGGTTACGCTCTATCTGCCGGCGGCGGCCATGGAGGCGATGGGGAAAGAGGCCGATGCCATGTTGGGGGAAGAAGGAGGACCCAACATGGGCAGGTTGAACCCGTAGCCGTAGCCAGAACGGGTGGGGGTCGGAGGTGAATAAATGGAGAGGCATAGCTGGAAAATGGATATTTATATTTGATGCTAATAGTAATATGATTTGGTTACCAAGTGTGTGTGTGTGTGAAGTATCACACACACATATCACATGGCATTAATAAAATGAAAAATTGGATTTTACAACAATACGTGCCGAAGAATAGCGCCTAGAAAGATCACAATAGACCCGACGAGGCTCGCCTTTGTCGTGCCTGATTTGCCTTTAAGAGAGAGGTTGCAAACGACTATACATATTAATTTTCCAGATTGAGATATATTACGATACAACAAATGGTTTTCTTTTTTTACCCTTTTTCCCCAATCGAGGCGCATGGACTGTGATTGGAAGAGTCCATTCGCACTTCTCTCTTCCCTCGATCAAAAGAGGATGCTCAAAACTGATAAAACAATGAAAATACGTCGAAAAACCAATTAATACGAGCGCCGTAAAAAAAACAAATATGGAGGACATCAAGTAGGAATCACCTAGTTCAATCGATGTCTTGTAGGGATTTTTTCAGGCTCACTTCCAGCCCAAACCCAGACCCGTATAAGCTTGTGGGGTTCCTCTTTAAAACCAATTGGCAATAGAGGAAGTGAACCCACAAGCATATAAGCCACTCAATTTTTCTTTTCTTAATCGGTGTGGGACTTGATTGTTTGCACCCAACAATCCTCCCCTCAAACTCAAGACCACACAATGGGCATCCTTTCAACGATTATCTGCATCAAACGCTTCCACCGCAATCATCTGCACCAAGCGCTTTTTTCATTGCAGATCCATCAATCGTTTTACAAGGGCCGGGACACACCACCCACATCGTATCCGGGCTAGAATTTCTCTATCTGAAGGCACCCTCACGTGTTCGTCCATGCTCACCGCACGATATAGGGATTTTTTCAGGCCCAATTCCAGCCCAAACCCAGGCCCGTATAAGCTTGTGGGGTTCCTCTTTAATACAAATTGCCAATAGAAGGAGTGAGCCTACAAGCTTATAAGCCACTCAATTTTTCTTTTCTTAATCGGTTTGGGACTTGATTGTTTGCACCCAACATGTGTTTCGGAGTCGTTAAAAAAACTCGAAATGAAGAGCCCATTGCACGGAGACATAATGGGTGGAAAAGCTCATTGGCCCATCTATTGGAATGGAGAAGAGAAAGCTTGTCTGAACTAAATCTGCCACGACCTCTTGATGATCGTTATGGATCTGCAAAATGAACTAGTTTTGTTTTGGCAAAACCTTTATGAAATAGATAGCTCATGGTGCCTATAAATTGATTACTAATGCAAAGAGGAGAGAACTTTAATTACACACAGCTGTGGTCTGGCGTGTGAAACAGAAGTGATCTCAGGGGTAAGAATATGCTTCCTTGGTAATAGTAGGAGAATGTCTTCGAGAAGGGTGAACGAAACGTCGGTTCATGGTCACTTTTTGTTTCCAGAGTTATTGACAGCTGGAAATGGGAGGCAATCTTAAGGAGCGATAGTACATTATTTAACGGTTCATTAACTATTGTTTCAAATGTCACTGAAAAATAGGTTGACTCGGAGTTCTCAGGTGAAAATCTTAGTAGAACTTGGTTGTCGAGTCTGATATTGTATGATCTCCCTCTCAGAAACCCCTTCTACTGCAGAATATGTTGCGAGAAAATTAGCCATATCGAACGAGCGCTCAATCAAATAACTGAAATAAGGATGACCCAAAGGATATAATTACATGCTCCAGGTTCGATTGATCCCGATGGTGATGGCAACCTCGACTCATCATCAGCCGAGAAGGACCTTAGATGCCTTGTTGGTTGGCTCACAGACCCACCAGATTTGTCTGTCTCACACACACAGAAAGGGGATACGCAGTTACATGAAATATTTTAGTTTGAGTATTGTTTTCCGCTGGAAGCATCATTAAAGTCCTCAGCCACAGAGAGGCGCGAGAAAATGCCATGTTGGATGGCAAACTTGTTCGCTCTTTGGTGGCATAAAAAGAACCTCTGATTGAAGACCTTGTCGTCATGGATGCCAATGACAAGGAACTTCCAAAAGTACTATTTATACACAATAAGCCAAGGACGATACTGACAGTATATCGTCGCGTGAGCTATCATATCCATTCTCAACTCCATCAAAGGCCTCGTTCAATTTAGCCTACAATTAGAACTCTACCATATAATCGCACCTTGGACAGCATCATTGAGATATATAACTGTTGGCTGGAAAAGAAAATATTCGAAGATTGTGTAGTACACAATTTCCTTAAAATGGATTCGCTCCCTCACGTATGTGCTAGAGGTTTTTAACGAGCGTCTATTTCCCAGGATACTTCGAAAATTCGGCGTTCGTTTAGCACAAAAACGACACCGACTACGAACGGAACAAGAAATATAGCAGAAACAATTTTATGAAGTAGTGTTTTTAATTTCTTTTATTTTTCTTCTATTTTTGTTGTGTTTTTTCCTTAGGCCCAATGACCCTATTTATAGCCAAAATTTTGTTATATAAATATTATTTTTGTTATTTTTTATTTAATTAGATGACATAATGTTTTAGTGGTTTTAACCAACTCCAACATTTAATCAAAGCCATTAAGAGTAGTTTGCCCCTACATGGGCCTTCTAGAAGTTGGGCCTTCTAGAAGTCGGGCCGTTATTGGGCCAAAATCGAAGCCCAATAGCATTTTCAAAGCCCAATTCATAATTATAAATATTTTTCTAAATTTCTCATTCACATATAATTTATAAAATCAATTATAAATTTTCTAACAATCCCCCACATGAATGAGAATTATTTGGTTAGCGTTTTGCTAATCTAATGATACTCTGCATAGAGGATAGTATGTTTTACCATTTGAACTTCCTCCTTGTATGCACGCTTGGTTTACAGCAGTCCAGTAGAACGCGATGTCTTTGAACTGTCCCGCTTTTCGTGTAAACGAACCCACGTACAATACACAGAGACCATTTTTCTCTTGTTCCGTTCTCATGGTTTTGTCCATTACGGCCATGAACATGTCCTGATTCTACGATGGTTTCTAAAGAACTAAGCCTTTCAGTTCTCCTTCGAAGCGGCCCCACTTCTCCCTAACATAGGTGACTTCTCACGTCGCGAGTATTTTCTATCAATACTCTATGATAGTCATTAAAGCATCATAATGCTAGCCTTTTCCGTCATCACTGTTTCTTGACAGGAATGGCCGGGGTTATCCCCCACAGTGATACCAAGTCCAGATTAGGTTGTCCCTTTGAACCTAGATCTTGGGATCTCCAGTCACATAGGTACGGTTTTTCTTCTTAGCACTTCTATACTTTAAGGCTTTAAGCCCATCCCTTTCGTCAACCTTTCAACCGCATCTCTATTTAACCCTTTGATTAGCGGATCCGCAATGTTATCCGTCGATTTCACATAATCAATCGAGATAACTCCAGTTGAGAGCAGTTGTCTAATAGTATTATGTTGACGACGTATGTGTCTCGACTTACCATAATACATAGTACTCTGTGCTCGTCCAATAGCCGATTGGCTATCGCAGTGTATGCATATAGGCGGCACAGGTTTTTCCCACTTAGGAATATCCTCCAAGAAATGGCGTAGCCATTCAGCTTCTTCTCCACATTTATCCAAGGCAAAGAACTCGGATTCCATAGTGGATCTAGCTATAACCGTTTGTTTCGAGGATTTCCACGACACAGCAGCTCCATCGAGTATAAACACATAGCCGCTTGTGCTCTTAGAGTCCTTCATGTCAGATATCCAGTTCGCATCTGTGTAGCCTTCTAACACAGCTGGATATCGACCATAGTGTAATCCATAGTCTCGAGTATACCGTAAGTATCTCAAAACCCGTATTATAGCGGTCCAATGATCCGCACTCGGATTGCTCGTGTACGAACTCAACTTGCTTATAGCATAAGCAATATCTGGCCTAGTACAGCTCATTAGATACATCAAGCTTCCGATAATCCGGGAGTATTCTACTTGAGAAATAGCCTCTCCGCGATTTTTCGACAAATGAACGCTTCGATCTAATGGCGTTCTAGCAACACCAGAATCACCCTTGAGGAATTTGTCGAGAATTTTGTCTACGTAATGAGCTTCGCTCAAAACAAGACCGTTACTCGTTCGTATGATTTTAATTCCTAAAATCACGTCCGCAAGTCCCATATCTTTCATGTCAAATTTCGAATTTAACATATCTTTGGTAGACTTGACCATTTTGTCGTTACTACCAACAATGAGTATGTCGTCTACATACAGACATAAAATGACGTAGTCATCGACTGTTACTTTTGAGTAAATGCATTTATCGCTCTCATTTATTTTGAAGCCGTAGTTGATCATCGCGTGATCAAACTTTTCGTGCCATTTCTTCGGGGCTTGTTTCAAACCATACAAAGATTTAATCAATCTACAAACTTTCTCTTCGGGGCTTGCACCATATATATTTCCTCGTCTAATTCACTGTTTAAGAAAGCTGTTTTGACATCCATTTGATGTACTTCCAAATTTCTTAAGGACGCGATAGCAAGTATCATCATTATCGAATTTATTCTCGTCACAGGAGAATATGTGTCAAAGTAATCTAAGCCTTCGAGTTGCTTGTATCCTTTGATAACAAGTCTGGCTTTATACTTTTCCACAGACCCGTTTGGTCTCATTTTCCTTTTAAAAACCCATTTTGATCCTAAAGGTTTACATCCCTTTGGGAGATCAACTAACTCCCAAGTATGATTCTGCAAAATAGAATCAATCTCGCCTTTTATGGCTTCTTTCCATAAAGGCCCGTCCACGGAGCTCACTGCTTCGTCATAAGTCAGCGGTTCCTTTTCAATCAAATATGTAACAAAGTCGTCACCAAAAGATTTCTCTATTCGGGCACGCTTGCTTCGTCTCGGTTCAATCTCATGAACCGTACTAGGAATCTCGATTCCTTTATCATCTCGGTTAGATGTACCGGATCATAATCGGATTTACAAGGAAATACATTTTCAAAGAAATATGCATTCGTCGATTCCATGACCGTGTTCTTGTGTATATCTGAAATTTTCGAATCATATACAAGAAACCGATATGCCGTACTATTGTGTGCATATCCTATAAAAATACAGTCCACCGTTTTAGGACTAATTTTCACCGCTTTAGGTGCAGGTACGGCTACCTTCGCCAAACACCCCCACATTCGCAAATGTTGGTACGAAGGCGTCTTTCCTTTCCTTAACTCATATGGAGTTTTATTTATTTTCTTTCGAGGTATCCTATTTAATAGGTAATTACTCGTCAAGATAGCTTCGCCCCACATGTTTGGCGGTAGACCTGAACTTAATAACATCGCATTCATCATTTCTTTTAATATGCGATTCTTTCGTTCGGCCACTCCGTTTGATTGAGGTGAATATGGGGCGGTCACTTCATGGACGATACCATGTTCCACACAAAAGCTCCCAATTGGCGCTCCGTGTTCCCTGCCTCGATCACTTCTCAATCTTTTTAATTTTCTTGCCGAGTTGCGTTTCAACTTCGGTGTTGTAGAGAACGAATTTCTCTAATGCTTGCTCTTAAGCAAACAAATACAGCAATATCTGGTGCAGTCGTCAATAAATGTTATAAAATATTTATTGCCACCACGTGTTTGAACGTATTTCAAATCACATAAATCGCTATGAATCAATTCAATCGGTTCGGTAATTCTTGCTACCGAGGGGAAAGACGATCTCGTCATTTTTGCTTCAACGCAAATTTTGCATTTATGTTTCGAATTAATTTCAAATGTTGGAATATGGTCCATGTTAATTAATCGACGTATCGATTCAAAATTAACGTGACCTAATCTACCGTGCCACAAATTGGAAGCTTCAAGCAAGTAAACGGAAGAACGTTTTTCATTCTCATTTACAATGGTCATTACATTCAGCTTGAACAGACCATCACAGGCATAGCCTTTACCAACAAACACACCCGACTTAGACAATATCACTTTGTCGGACTCAATAACAATACGAAAACCGTGCTTGTTCAACAAGAATCCTGAAATTAGATTTTTCCGTATCTCCGGAACGTACAACACATCTTTCAGCGTCAATAATTTCCGGGACGTCATTTTGAGCAGCACGCTTCCTTTTCCCTCGACGGTAGCAGCAGCTGAGTTGCCCATGTAGATATTTTCTCCTTCGACCGGCTCACAGGTAGAGAAAAATCTACAGTTCGTGCACACATGACGTGTAGCACCGGTATCGATCCACCATTCTTGTGGATTCGACCCAATCATGTTTACCTACGAAACGACAGCAACGAGATCTAAATCATCGACACCCTTAGTGATGTCTTTTACCATGTTCGCCTCGTTGTTCCTTCTAGGCAAACGGCAGTCCGACGACTTATGGCCCAATTTCCCGCAGTTGAAGCATTTTCCCTTGAACTTATAGTTCGGCTTTGACACGCCTCCGGTCGCTCCAAGTTTCGCCTTGGGTTTAACCGGACCTTTGCCCTTTTCAGAGCCGTGCTCCACCACATTTACCTTTGGTTCGGATGAGTTCAACACTCTCTTTTCCGACTTCTTGTTGTCTTCTTCGATTCGAAGTCTAACAATCAAGTCCTCCAAAGACATCTCCTTGCGCTTATGCTAGAGATAGTTTTTCGAGTCTTTCCAGCTCGGGGGCAGCTTCTCAATGATAGCCGCAACTTGGAAAGATTCGCTCAGAACCATTCGTTCTACATGGATCTCGTGCAAAATCAATTGGATCTTTTGCACTTGACTAATCATAGTCTTGGAATCAACCATCTTATAATCAAGGAACCGTCCGACAACAAATTTCTTTGTGCCGGCATCCTCAGTTTTATATTTCCGGTCTAACGATTCCCACAATTCCTTAGCCGTAGCGACCGCACCATACACGTTGTACAGAGTATCGCTTAGGGCATTCAGAATATAGTTACGACACAGGAAATCGGAGTGTTTCCATGCATCAACAGCAATCACGACCTCAGCGTTCGTCTCGTCGTCGTTCACCTTAGGCTCGACCTCTTTCAGGTATGTTGCTAGGTTCAGCGTGGTGAGGTAGAAGAGCATCTTCTGTTGCCATCTTTTGAATGTCGAGGCTGTCCCCATAAATTTCTCCGGTTTCTCCATGTGGTTGACTGGTACGTTTGGCTTCGTAACCACAGGTATGGCAGTGGGGATAAAAGTAGTAGGGAGAACGTCAATGTTTTCTTCGTTTCTCGTAGATTCTTGGTCGTTGAGGAAGTCCACGTAGTCTGACATCTTTGCGGGATCGTCGATCTATTTTAAGATTGTTGGCTGGAAAAGAAAATATTCGAAGATTGTGTAGTACACAATTTCCTTAAAATAGATTCGCTCCCTCACGAATGTGCTAGAGGTTTTTAACGAGCGTCTACTTCCCATGATACTTCGAAAATTCGGCGTTCGTTTAGCACAAAAACAACACCGACTACGAACGGAACAAGAAATATAGCAGAAACAATTTTTATGAAGTAGTGTTTTTAATTTCTTTTATTTTTCTTCTATTTTTGTTGGGTTTTTTCCTTAGGACCAATGACCCTATTTATAGCCAAAATTTGTTATATAAATATTATATTTTGTTATTTTTATTTAATTAGATGACATAATGTTTTAGTGGTTTTAACCAACTCCAACATTTAATCAAAGCCATTAACTTGAAGAGTTGTTTGCCCCTACATGGGCCTTCTAGAAGTCGGGCCGTTATTGGGCCAAAATCGAAGCCCAATAGCATTTTCAAAGCCCAATTCATAATTATAAATATTTTTCTAAATTTCAATTCACATATAATTTATAAAATCAATTATAAATTTTCTAACAATAACCAATAGAATTAGCTAATGTTACCCATTCAGCATCTGCATCCATTTCTTTCCAGTATACATCCAAAAGTGCTGTTGCTATAGGAACAATCCCTGATAAATAATTGAATTAATTATACACATGCGAAAGGAACTGGAAGCGAGAAATTAACTTAAAAGATATTCTAATGGGGTTTATTTTCACCAAAAATAATATAGGAGGATAGATTTGCATTATTCTTGCTTCTGGCAGACCCATAAACAAGCAATAGAGATCACAAACTTTGCAAAGTGAAAGATTGTTTATGTTAGATTATATGTTGGTCGACACCAAATGAGAATTAGGCAATAGTTCGTAATAAGTGGAACAGTGAGACTTATCATAGTCCCAACAAAATACGAAGGATTTATTTACAAAGGAGAAGATGAAATTTGCTCTCTAACAGAAGTGGACATGCGAGCAGATGAAGCATACCATCATTACTATTTTCTTCACTAACCAGACCATTGTTTCTTCTGTGTAACCCGTATCTGGAGTGGAACTCGTGCTTCCTATTTGATTCCCAAAAGCAACAGAAAAAACATTACTAAATTAAAAAAAATGGTGGAACCTAAAAATAAAAGGGCAGCAACAATTTCCAATACTTGGTCATTGGATTTAACATCTATCTTTTACATATTTCCTTCAGAAAATGTTTGCATATTGGTAACACTATTATGGAGGTTTTAATGCGTTGGAAAAACGGTCTAACGAGCTGAAAGCTAGAGGGTGAATTCCATGTCTAAACTCTTAGAGTTGAGATGAATCTGCCTCAAAGAGAAAGTGGACAAGAAAACTGACGAGAAACGAGTGATCGGCGGTTTTTAGACACAAAGCAGAATGAAAAATGTCTTACCAGTTCCGAGATATGCTGTACCGATGAGATGGTCCATTCTCCAAAATCAGATATTGCCCAGACAATGTACTCCTGACATAGTTCGGTAAAACTGTCCGAATCACATCTGCAAGTAAAACACCACTTTAAGTTCATTGCGGGCCTCAAGAATGATCATCAAAATTTTTACCAACCGAAATTTGATGACCCTTCTATAGTATGTAAGCCAACTTACATTGTTTAGGAGAACCACTGGAAAGGATTTGATTAGATACTACAGTCGAAGTAGAGCAATCCACAAACACATACTCCACTGAGGAATAACAGATAACAACACTAAATAATTCATGTACGTTAAATAATTCATGTACATGCCAACCCAACCATTATCTATACTAGTAAAATCCGCACAGTCAAATGTCTGTGCGAAACAAAAAAAATTAATATTAAGCATTATTAGTCTAAATAATTGCTGTTAGTGGGTGGTTATTTTAAGTAATAATTTCCCTTAAATTAAGGATTCATACAGACCAAATTAAGTTCAAATTAGAGCAGTTTAACCAAGCCTCTCTCCCTTAATAAAAGAGAATATATATATATATATATATATATATATATATATATAGATATATAGTGTGTTTGGTGGATTTAGGGACTTCAACGTAAGCTTCTTTTGAAAAATCAAATTTCAGAAGAAAAATTCATAATATCATATACACATTCGATCGTATAGAGCTGAGGACTACCTCGAGTTTAATCTTTCATTTGGTTGAAATTAGATTACCTTGCTTCGAGTATCGGCGGAGAAGCTCCTCTTTATACGAAAAAATATGTTTTATATTTGGAGTTATTAAGTTTCACACCTCAGTCCACGAGATAAATGAAATGCAAATCTGTATATGATACTAATATTTAGACGTTCATATATTATGATACACGAAACAACAAGATCCGTAAAAACGTATCTATGTTGTCCACTATATTTTTCGCTTTTGTCCATTTTGTCCACTTACTCGCTGTCAATGATTCACATTAGACATGCCCAATTTTAACGTAACCAGCGGTTAAACCGCCTAACCGCTGGTCCGGCAACCGTCATCGGCCGGTTACGGGGCGGTTAGGCGGTTAACCGGCAGTTATAACCGTTAAATAAAAAAAAAAAAATAAAAAATATTATTTTAATTTACTCATATTAATATTAATTAATTAGAAATGTTATGTAACTTTACTAATATTAATACAAATTAATTAGAAAATTTTGAAACTATATTTTATATTGTATAAAAACTTTTTAATATATTTCATGATTCGTAAATTTAATAAATTTAAAATTTTATATCAAAATAGTAAAATACGAACGAAATACACTGAAAATTCATTTAACTTTTCAGTAAATGCAAAATAAAAAATGAAAAAATAACCGGCGGTTGACTAACCGGCGGTTAGATTAACCGGCAACCGGGGACGGCTAACCGGCAACCGGGGACGGCTAACCGTCAACCACCCCCGGCCGGTTAGGTTACGGTTAGTCCCATTGACTAACCGTCAACCGCCGGTTAAGGTTAACCGCGTTTGGGCATGTCTAGTTCACATGATGAATAGCAAGATTCCTCTTCTATCACTTAAGTAAAAAAAGAAAAGGAAAGATTATAAATATGGGCCCCTAAGTATGTCAATTTTCAATTTTGGATCACTATGTTTGCCAGTTACAAAACTAGGTCACTAAGTATGTATATAGTAACAAAATTGGGTCGCGAACCTCTTTTTTCTTATTATATACATACTTAGTGACCTAAATTTGTAACTATATACATACTTAATGACCTAGTTTTGTTACCTATACATATTTAGTGACCTAGTTTTGTAACTAGTGACCCAATTTTGTTACTATATACATACTTAGTGACCTAGTTTTGTAATTGACAAACATAATGACCAAAAATCGAAAAATGGTAAGTGACCCATTTTTATAATTTTGCCAAAATTAAAGCAGAAAAATATGGACAAGCAATATTTGGCCGCGCCGGCCGATGTATCGCCGGTACAAACGATATATCGCCCTTGTTGTTCCGCGGCGGTCGATATATCGCCGCAACAGCCGATATCTTGCTACGACAAATCCGTCGCCGTTCTAACCCGTCTCTTTGGCGCAGCAGTGGCCGAGTCTGTTCCGGCGTGGCCGATGTCACGACGATATGGCGAACCCTGGGTGATAGTGATCGGATCGCCGGGGCGGTACACTTGTCTGTCCGCCTCCATTTTCAGCTACGGCCGCAGCGGTTCAAGATTAACCATCAGAGACAATGGCGTAGCTCCGATTCCGAACAGTGAGAATCTACGGGCTGATGAACCGGTGAGAGCCATTTTTCAATGCTATTTATTGTGAAACGGAAAGAGAAGACTCATGGAGAGAGAGAGAGAGAGAGAGAGAGAGAGAGAGAGAGAGAGAGAGGCCTCTGGTGAAGTGGCGAAATAACATTTCTTGATGATGTTTATGTTACAGTGCTTGATTAAGAAAATCTAAATCTCTACTGTTCTCCCCATTCTCTCTGAAACCCTAATTCACATCCACGCTGCCTCCTCTTTACTTTTCCCTCCCCTCTTCCCCATCCTCCATTAATGGAGGCAGGGGAAGCTTTGTTACTTAGTTTGTTTATTCTCTTTGTTGTCTATTTTTTTTAAAAAAATCCCGACCCTGATGTCGTTCCCCGCCTGCCGCCGCTGCCACCTTCCGCCTGTCGTTGCCCCGCCCGCCGACTCGCCGCCTGCCGCCTTGCCACCTCCCTGACACATGCACCGGTCAGCTTCCCCGCCCGCCGACCCTAGAACCCTCAAAATGGCCCGCAGCCCGCGGGCAGCCCTGCCCCGCCCTGCCTAAGGGCCGGGTTGGGCCGGGAGTTTTAAGGCCTGCCATATATTTTAATCAATTTATGTTTTATATTAAGGCTCTGTTTGGTTTACGGATTTCGATGTGGAAAAGAAAAGGAAAAGCGTAATGGTGCGACACGTGAAGCATAATGTACGATGATTCGATGCGTAGCATCACAGTTTTCTTTTCTTTTCCGCGTCGAATTCCGCGGACCAAACGGAGCCTAAATATATATTAAGTTAATTAGATGAATTAATTCATGATTTCACTTATAATTAATGATTCATTTATCAATTAATATACATAATTAATGTATGTTTAAAATATCATAATTAATTAAATAATTCTTAAGCAATTAAAAAGTTTAAATAAAAAAATAAAAGAAAGTGTCACGGTTTTGAAGGCCCGTTGGCGGGGCAGCCCACGCAAGCTGGGCCACAGTTTTGAAGGCCAGCCCCGCAAACATCGGGCTTTGGCGGGTTGCGGGCCGGCCCGCCCCGACAGCCCGTCTTGACAGTACTAGCCGTCTCGCCCGCTCCCTCCCTGCCCCGCCCGCCGCCACCCTCGTTTCTCTCGATCCGCGGAGGAGCTTTTTCTCCCTTGTGCAGCCCCAGTCCGATGAAGATAAAACCCCAGAAGTCGAAGGCCAAGCGAAAGTGAAGAGTATCGTAGATTTAGCTTAATAGGTTTTTCTGTTATAGATTTCTTAGTTCTTGGTCGTAGATAATTAGTTACGGGTGAGCATTTAACCCGTCGGACCGCCCCACCCAATCGACCCAAACCAACCTAGACCGCAAGTGTCGGGTTAACGATTTGATGGGTTGGTTTGGGTTTTAAATATAAAACCGCATATTTTGCAATCGGGTTCGTTTTGTATTTTTAAAACCGCATTTAGTTGATTTACCAAAAGCCGGCCGTGAACAAGGAATATGAGCTTCTAATCAAGCTTCTTATCGGACTTTTTATTATTTGTTACTATTATTTGATACTATGATAATAACATTTTTTTATATAAATTCTTATATCTGTAAATAGGTTGATGATATATCTTTTTGCTCGATCTATACTTAAGAATAATTACACTTAATTTTTCGTTATGATAAAAAATATATTAAAACAGCAAAAATCGGCCCAACCCAACCGCACTCAAGCAAACCGCAATCTATCGGGTTAAAATTTTATGATCGGGTTTGTGGTATATTTTAAAAAACCACAATACATCGGGTCGGGTTAAAATTTCGACAAAAACCGCCCTAACCGCACCGCGCTCACCCCTATAATTAGTTTTGTTTTTCTGTCGGTTTTTGTCCCTTATAGACCTTTTTCTCCCTACGTGGGAGTGTTGTGCCCCCATTGTGGAGTTGTGTGCTCGTTTGTGAGCCTTTGTTCTCCCGGTTGACGATGTACTGGTGGACCCTTTGGAAAATTCAGCCCCTGGATCTTTGTTGATTTATACAAACTATCGTTTCGGAAAAAAAAAAATGTTTATTTTAAATATTAATTTTATGAAAAGATTTGCGTGAGACATTTTACAAATGTTATGACTTTATTAAAAATAATACCATAAAACCAATAACGTATGTAAAACTGCTAACTGAAATTAAATATATATGAAAATTAGCAATTACAAATTTCAATTCCATAGACATTGGAATTTATTTCCAATCAAAGTCTGGATAGAATAGTATCCAACTCAATCGATTACTAGATTTACGCAACACACTAGATGTGACTCGTCACGAATCGGAGTTTTTTGTTAAATAGGATTACCTTTGTGTAAGGGATTGGGTGTTGAAAAAAATCGAAGGTTTGATTATCATTTTCATCCGCTCGACTGAAATTTCATGTCGAAATGAGTTGTTAATCGATGGGTTCGTGATTATTTAACATATTAACCCCAAATCTGAGTGAATTTTCGTGTTTCTGAACCTGAAATCGACGTATTCGAACAGAAAACAGTTTATTCGAGTTTTTATTCGAATTATTCGACCTCGAATTGAGTTACTCGAATAACATTCGGGTAGAAAAATAGCACTTATTTGGGTAAAAAAATCGAATTGAAAATTCGAATTATTATTTCTTTTCGAATTTTTTTTACTTGAATTAATTATTCGAATTGAAAAATAATAATTTGAATTATTCGAATTTTTTTTACTCGAAAAGAATCTGTTTAAATTGGGTTATTTCGGTAACTTTCGGTCCACTCCCTTTTTTTTCCAATCGATCGCGTTGTATTCCTTCAAAAAAACATGTACACGTGGCTAAATAGCCAGGAGGGGCCCAACTGCTTACAGCGAACACAGTGGGCAAAGCAGCCACAATGGCTAAAACAGAAAAACAAACACCAGACAAAAGTGCCAAAACCAAAGCAAAATGGCTCAAAGTAAAGCTTCATACACATGGACAACAAAAAGGGAGAAAACAAAAGGAAGAGATGTCAACCCTGTAGATGCAGCTTTCAGCTTCAAAATCCAGCAACAAGGACAGGAATAACACAGACAAAAGAAACTCCCACCAAGCTCACCAAGCTCCATAACCACGCACTGGTAGAAAATACCCTACTAGGTCTGGAAGAAGCACCAATCGATCACGGCCAACATAAAAATTGCTCCTACAGGAAGAAGCACCACTCCCTTTTGTTTAATAAAAATAGGAACCGCTCCTTTATGTTAAAATAGCCCTCAGGAATCAGACCTTAAAATTTGCAGAATACAATAGTCATAGGGTATGCAAATTGAGCATATTACCTAAGAGGTAAAATACTTTCATGGGATTTACCTAAGCTTTCTTTTCTTTTACTTTCAAAATTTTTATTTATCAAAAAATTGAATTCTAGGTAGCTGAGCTCGTCGAGTAAACGAGCTCACGAGTCGGGCTTGAGTTTCTCGAGCATACACAAAATAGCAAAATGGCATAAGAGCAAAACTATTAACCCTTATATAATTAATCGAGATCGCATCTAAAGCCGGAAAAATCCATACCAAGTGAGCACGACGAATCACACGTTAAAATTAGATCGTTCCTCGGAAAACTCCGAAAGAAAGCTCAAAATCGATTCTTTAGCATCGCAAACCTTACCGACGGCCCTACTTTTCTCGAGAACGCCCTTCATGATTCGAGCGTAAAGCCTCTCGAGCTGTGGTATGCCATAACCGTTAGTATGCTCCACGAATAGATTCTTGATGGAATTTTTCCGACTTGAAATCTCAGCTTCTAACATCGTCGTATCTTCTGCTCGAGAATCAGAAGTTTCGGGCATTTGTGGGATTAAGTCAATTTCTGGGTCGTTTTGGGGCGGGTTTGGGGGAACAGAGTTGGGTACTGTTTCTTCTTCTTCTGCTTCAGAAACTTATGGCAGATGAAGAAGACGAATCAATAACAGTATAGAATTTCAGAAAGTAGTATTCTTAACGAAGAATCAAAAGGAATGATTGATCCCATACCAGCGCTAGAAGCATCGCTCTGCTTTTTTGCTCTTTGGATTGCTTCTTGGCTATGGTCTACATCAGCCTCGGGCAATATCAAAGGACCTCCTTCATCTTCGATCTTGTCGCATAGTGCAACTAGAGAAGGGTCCATCTGGGACAGCATTCCGTGTACCTTTGGAGAGAGAGAGAGAGAGAGAGAGAGAGAGAGAGAGAGAGAGAGAGAGAGAGAGAGGTAAGCTTCAGAAAGATTGACTAATGAATTGATCAATGATCAGTAAATGAACTTGCAACGTCTCGGAGCTCATAAGCTCTACTGACGATTCTTGCGCCATTGTAATCATCTCCGTTGTATTTCTGGGAAGAAATTATAGTGTCAGCATCATGCATATATATGATCAACTCTAAACGAAGATGTAGTTTAGAGTTGATTAAAAGGGTCCGATGAACGAAATATACTTACAGATACAAAATGGTTCAGAATAATCTACCTTGGCATTACTCAGAATTAGGTCAACGTCCTCCAGGAAAGATTTGCATGTAACGTAATTTCCACTGTCGACGTGCTGTAATAAAGTAGCCATGTCCATAGGATTCTGAATGATGGCACGATAGTTTGGGGCATCTTCATCTGAGACGGGAAAATGGAAGGCACTAAAGCGCTTGTCGTACAGAATCCTGCACCAAAGGATAGAAAAGTAAGCCATGTCCTTAAACTGGGCAAATTGCTGCTATGAAAAAAAAGAAAACGAACTCACAGACAGTGTCTAATTCCTCACGACCGTCAAACTAAAACTTGGTTCAACCAATACTTAACATCACATGATAACAAAACGGACTCTATCGCCATTTTGCTGAGCATACAATAAGCTGAAGGCATTGGATTTTTTTTCAAAGAACAATGACATAGGAATTTCAATGATCCGAATGCTGACCACATATCAGCTGCTACTGTTGATTATTATATGCAGTAGCCCCTGATTTTTCATCAGCTATCAATGAAAACCAGTAAGATGGAAGCAGGGATTTGAACAAGTAATATTTGACAGTATCTCACCGGTTGCAAACATCACGTAGGCACATGCGCATTCGGCGAAGCGCATGCCCTTGAGCTTCAGCTTTGGCTTTCAACTCAGAGGCCTTTGGTCCAGTATCAACTTTTGGAGCCTTTGGGAGTTCATCAAGGCCATCTGATTGAGATGCCTTGACCACATTTTCCGACTGAATAGACACAGCAGATTCCATAAGACGGTCAAAAAATAGAGAGATGTCCTCCATCGATGGTGGGCTCACACGTAAACTGTCAAAGACAAATGGAAATGCAAGGTTATCATTAGCATACAACAATACGAGTCAACGAAAATTATAATAGCCTTAATATATAGTGGCAAAACAGCCGTAAATTAAATTTACGAATTGAGACGAAGCAACTAACGCCTTCTAAGAACGAAATTAAAATGAACTGATACACAGATAGCACCCTAAACGATAATGACAGAACATTTGGAAGGAATAAATCCAAAGATAAACATGGAAGGGTTCCAGTCATGCATTTGCAATAACTTCCAACGCTATAACAAGGTAGATTAGAGTATAAGGCAGGAAATAAATGTAGGTCTTAACAAACATGCAAAAGAGAAAATTAGTGGATTACACGTCGCGATCTGAGAAGATCGTGGACGAATTATCAGGAATCTCATCAAGGGACATAGAGGATGTTCCTAAGACCAAAATGGGAAGATCAGATGGCATTTCTTCCAACAGAGTCCTGAGAACAGCCCTGAGTTGGTCGTGGGCCTAAAAGGATAGAAGAAAATGAATATTTCCAGTGCCAAAGAGAACAACAGAAAATGAACCAAACACAGATCCACAAACCGAAAATTTAAGTGTACACCAGTACTGACTAAAAATCAACTTACTGAAGGAAGTACTTGAAATGTATGTATTAAAGAAAAAGGTCGTAAAACTCACACTCTCCCACCAGAGATGAAACTGAGGCAGGTACAAGATTGACGGTGTGACTCGCCTGGCTTCGGTAAAAACATGAACTAATGCTTCCTCAGCTGTTTTGGCACCAGGATCAGAAAGAAGAGACGGTAATGCAAGAGAATGGACAGGAAACTTTTCTAGTTCATGTAAAACTGCAGGCCCAACATGATCCTGCAATACACACACACACTTACAGTAAAGACTTGGATGATAAACAAGAGTAATCATAGAACCCCATGAGAGCATGGAAAGCCTTTCCGACGAAGAAGTAGAGGGGAAGATGCCTGAAATAACTCTCATGGCAGCCTCCAAGTGCCGCTGCAGACACGGTGCAACGACGGGTGTCAACGGTTTGGAGTTCACGATCGATCCTCTATGGGCGGCAGGAGTTATTGTAGCCATGGCCTCAACAAAGTGACATTTCTCCACTTTTACTTCATCGATGTTTATCAAAAATTTATCATCGCTGGTATACACTTGAGGATACCTTTCACGAAAAGCACGTATAGCTGCTTCAGTACATAAAGCTTTCAAATCAGCACCACAATATCCAACGCAACTAGCAGCAAGTTCCTGTTTCAGCTCCTTCGACGGAGGTTGCTTCCACTTGCGAGTGTGTATATCTAATATTTCAGCACGTGCTTCATAGCCAGGCAAGGGAAAGTTGAACTCACGATCAAATCTCCCAGGACGTCTCAAAGCTCCGTCAATAGCATCCACCCTATTGGTGGCTCCAATCAACACAACCTGTCCACGAGAATCAAGGCCATCCATTAAGGCGAGTAGAGTCGACACGATAGAATTATGAATCTGCTCCTGCTTGCTCGATCTGACAGGAGCAAGCCCATCGATCTCATCGAAGAAGATAATTGAAGGCTGGTTCTTCTGAGCTTCTTCAAACAGAAGCTTCAGCTGTCGTTCGGCTTCGCCAACCCATTTGCTCAGCACGTCAGCACCTTTTCGCATGTAGAAGCTCACTTTCTGCC
Organism: Craterostigma plantagineum; assembly: GCA_027422505.1. NCBI lineage: Eukaryota > Viridiplantae > Streptophyta > Magnoliopsida > Lamiales > Linderniaceae > Craterostigma > Craterostigma plantagineum. The sequence goes on along the minus strand of JAPQWV010000003.1, from coordinate 22,185,078 downwards.
CAGCCTTGGAAGCAGCACAAGCCAGCGCTCTTGCTATCAGTGTCTTTCCCGTGCCAGGTGGCCCACATAACAGAACTCCTCTAGGCGGTGTGATACTGTAGCTAGCGAAGAACTCAGGATATAACAGGGGAAAAAACACCATCTCCTTCAGGGCATCAATGTATTCAGATAGACCACCAATATCATCGAAACTCACATTCTTGTCGATTTGTACGGGTTGAATGTCAGCGCCTCCTTTGGAGCTTGGACCAGCGGTTTGAATACCACTGGTCAAGTTAGCTACTGTTTCACCTTGATGATTCCAACCAGATCCAGCAGCATTCAAGCCCAACGACGTAGGCATGTCAAGGCCCCCAAGCAACCAAGGCATCCCCGATCTGTTGCTACCTCTTCCCCATGGTAATGAATGACCTTGATCGAGCTCATCGACTAGAAGTGAATCATCTGAGTCCTCACCACGAGCCATGCGATGGCGTCTATGAACCCGTGACCCACCTCTTCTTCCTTCTCGGACAACTTTTGTTCCCATTCCCTGATGAAATACTCGACGAGGAGATCTTGGCCTTTGTCTACGCTCCTCAATAGCGTTCCTGCGTATATCTGCACGGTTCCGCAGGTCGTACCTTCGTCTGCCTTCTTGCTCTTCAGTTTCTTCATCTTCGTCGTCTTCTTCTTCTTCTTCATCAGCTTCTCCATTGCCTTTACCAGCAACTTCACCCTCATACCCATCTTCAGGATCATTTTCTTCTCCATCATTTGCATTTTCTGGCTTATCATCGTCGCCTTCGTTCTCTTCAGATGTACTTTGCGCATCGCCATCCTCCTCCTCCTCTTCTTCGTTAGAGTCCAAACTCAAATTTTCTTGAGAACCTTCTTTTGAATGCTGAGTGCGGAGTCCGTCACGACGAGGTCTCAACCCTTCACGGCGAGGAGCTGATTCGTCTTGGCTTGCACCGCCGCTGTTGTTTATTCTCTTTCGAGGATTTCGGTACTTAGGTGCCTGAAAAATAGAGTTGCACGTGAACCACTTTGCAAAATGTAGACTAAAACTGATGTTGGAGATATTCAATTGCATCCTAAAAGAACTATTAGCACAGCATAAGCCTTACCATTAAGTCATCATCCTCTGACCCAGAACTATCGACGTAGTCGTCTAGGTTGACGGGGACCTTCCTCTTCCTCTTAGAGCGCCGAAGATTCGAGGCCAGTGACTGTAGCATGAAGGCAACATCACATAGTTAAATTCATTTTGCTGTAAACTCTATTATCTAAATGAGGAGACAAACTTGTAGCAAACAAATAGTTCATCAATGATGGTAAAACATACTGAGCAAAAGACGACACATAAATACGTTAAAAAAAAGAAGGTGGGATACCTGATTAGACTAAGCAACATGATGTCGGTTACCACCATACCACACAAGAAAAGGGAAGTTAAAATACCTTTCCATTTGACTTTCTTATTGTACGACCAGGACGCAACATCTTTGCGATGTGAGAAGCTGCAGTTCTTGTCTTGGGCTTCTTTCTCTTCGGGATGATAGCAGAAGAATAATACAAATATTTCCGATCATAGAACTTCGGCCGACCCCTAAGCCGATCACTGGATCGCAGTGGCCTTGAATCAGGCGCATCCTCAGAATTTATCTTAGGATACATTGAAAAGGGCTAATTTTTCCCCATGACTCTCAGATAATAAGGAGCTGGAAAAATATAACAAGTAATATATCAATAAATAATTAAAAGTGCGCACTCAAATAGCACCGAATAGAAAAAATCAATCAACCAGTTGGAACAGACAAGGTACAAAACATTATCGGAAAGAGCTCACCGATAGCAAAACAGTCATCGATTCTGGAATGACACAAATAAAAAAGCATAATGGTACTTACAGAAACCAAATAGGAAACAAACTTATATTGTGAAAAATATATTATGGAGGAAGCTCTGAGAATTGTCATGCTTTTGCGTTTTGCATTGTGTCCATCAAGAAACAGAAAAAATTGCGCCTAACATATGAATTCATAATAACTAAACATGAATAGCTAAAATGCAAAAAATCTACATCGCTTATTCATCCTCATATCTGTGCATCCGAGGTTCCCATTGCAATATAATGCAAAAGCAATAAATTGATTACCTATTGCCCAGCGAACTGAAGCAGGGATTCATAATCATGATGCAAAGTGCAGTGTCCATTGATCACGTGCCTTTCCATAACAGAGAAACAGAGAAGCAATGGGATTTCATAAGTTTTACCCATATTTACCATTCTTATCATGGAAAGATCAACTATTTAAAATGTTCCCCAGTAATACAATATTCCACTGCCCACATAGCAATAAAAAATACAAAGGGAGAGGGACAGCAACTAACTTTCACCATCAAACACAAAACAGTTCAGAATATTACAGAGAAACAAAAATTTCCTTAATGTCATCATTTCAACTAAGGTGAGCATAACAGTGAAATCTACATGCCATGCATTGCACACATCATAAACGCATAAATCTGCTTAAAGTCAATCGAAAAAAAAAAAAAGCAAATTAGTAGCATTCTGGCCCAAATTTCAGCTCTTTACCAGTCAAGCAAACGATTACACACGCGGAAAAGTTTATAAATGATACAAAAGATAATGAAACCGTTCTGATTTAAAGAATAAGAAAACTATGTTAGGATCCAAACATAGGAACAAATGCTAGGGTTACAATTGATAAATCTGCATGCATCACGAAATCAGAAAATCAAAGGATCAAAAAATGGAAAACACGCAGCAGAAAGACTGGCAACACATGCCATGGAACAAGAAACTACCGAAGACTGACGATAGGAAACATCGTACAAACAACGAAAAGCAAGAAATCGATCAAAAGCAGCTCATCAAATCGAGAAAGAAAAATAACATTACCCTTCTCTTACCTTCCACAGATGATTTTTCAATTATGGCAGTGATAGAGAGAGCGTCGAGTGACAAAACAGAGGAACTGAAGAAAAGGGCTACAAAAGGGATAAAGCCTAAAATGGTCCCTCATGTTTACACTGCGAACCAAATTGGTCCCCGATGTTTCGTTTGGACCAATTTAGTCCCCGATGTTATAAAAAATGAACCAAATTGGTCCACTCCGTCAGTCCGGCGTCAATTTAGACGGCGCAGGTGTTAGCGACGGAAATAGCGACGGATTATCCGTCGCTAAATAAAAAAATTAAAAAAAATTGATAAATTAAGCAAAAAAGGAAAAAATTTAAAAAAAAAGAGTAAAAATTCAAAAAAAAAGAGAAAATTACTAATAAATTAAAATAAAATAAGAATAAAAAATTAAATTAAATTAAAATAAAAATAAATAAGAATAAAAAATAATAGTAAAAATAAAATAAGAATAAAAAATTAAACAAAAATAACAAAAAATGAGGAAAAAATTCAAAACAATTACTAACAAATTAAATAAAAATTCAAAAAAAATTACTAACAAATTACTAACAATTACTAGCAGTTACGGAGACCGTCACTGCTAAGTTAATGAGGACATAACCGTCCCAGTTCTGTAATTTTTTTTTAACAAATACACTGCGATGATTGCATCCCGTAAAATATACTGCAATCATCGCTGTATATTTGTCAAAGTTCGAGAACTGGGACGATTATATCCTCATTAACTTGGCAGACGGTCTTCGTAAAACTTTTAGAGGCATTTTTTATCATTAATTTTGTTTTCCTTCTTTTTTAATTTTAAATATGTAAAATATTTTTATTTTTATTATATTTATTTTTATTATTATATTTTTTATTTAATTTGTTAGCAATTGTTTTGAATTTTTGAATTTTTTATTTAATTTGTTAGCAATTGTTTTGAATTTTTTATTTAATTTGTTAGCAATTGTTTTGAATTTTTTCCTCATTTTTGTTATTTATTATTTTTTGTTAACTTTTTATTCTTATTTTATTATTATTATTTTTTATTTAATTTATTAGTAATATTCTCTTTTTTTTGAATTTTTTCCTCATTTTTTGTTATTTTTGTTTAATTTTTTATTCTTATTTTATTTTTACTATTATTTTTTATTCTTATTTATTTTTTATTTTAATTTAATTTAATTTTTTATTCTTATTTTATTTTAATTTATTAGTAATTTTCTCTTTTTTTTGAATTTTTACTCTTTTTTTTAAATTTTTTTCCTTTTTTTGCTTAATTTATCAATTTTTTTTTTATTTTTTTATTTAGCGACGGATAATCCGTCGCTATTTCCGTCGCTAACACCTGCGCCGTCTAAATTGACGCCGGACTGACGGAGTGGACCAATTTGGTTCATTTTTTATAACATCGGGGACTAAATTGGTCCAAACGAAACATCGGGGACCAATTTGGTTCGCAGTGTAAACATGAGGGACCATTTTAGGCTTTATCCCGCTACAAAATATACATGGAGACAACAGAAGGTTTATTTTTTTCTTTCTCTTTTTTCTTTCGCTTTGTACTTAATTTCTTTACCTTTCCTTGTGGGCCTTTATGAGCCTCACGTTTTGGGCTATATAATCATTTTAGACCCACTTACTATATATGGGCTCAGGTGTATCTTTTCGGCCCAATAACACTATTTCTCTCTCTCTCGATATGTTCAACGGACATCAAGCACATCTTTAGGCGATACGCAGTCAATAGTTATTCTCATCGAAACGCTGTCGTTGTAGTTCCGAATTAGGGCTTGACAATGTCGACGGTGCCTTCGGCGACCAACTCAGCTTCATCATCCTCGCAATATACGTACACCGCTGCTGCAAGCGCCGCCACGACCTCCTATTTTCCGACGCCGTTCCATCTACAGCAAGCGACACCGTCGGCTGCTTACATTGGAGCCACGCCTCCGCCGCCTGCTGTTGCGACCGTTCCGTTGCCGGTTTATCCAGCTCCTTATTCGTTACCTCAATATCAGCAGGCGCAGGTGAGGATTCCGATCGTTGATTTTCGTTTTGCTTTAGCTGATTTTCCCTTCAAGTTTGTGAATTTGGAGTAGTAGACTGGAATTGACGCGGAATGATGTCGATAACTTGCAGAACATCTGAATTTTTTGGAATTTTGAATCAGGGGATCTGGGATAGGTGTTCGCAAAAGTGTTCTGAATGGTTTTCATAGAGACTGTTACTATTTCTTTTTTGTAGAGATGGCATTAGAAACTTTTGAGTAGGAGCTAAATGATGTAGTAGTCAGTTCCTGTAGAAAATACAAGATTGGTGGTTTCAGGAAACATAATTGATGCCGTTGGAGGGTTTTATTGAAGTAAACCTTGAACTTAGTGAATGGTGTTTCTGGGACTGATTTAGGGGAATGAATGAAACTTGCAATGCTAACTAACTGCTAGATGCAATTGGCACAACATTTTGTTTTGCTCTTTCCCCCGATACTGTTCGTTTTATCTATGGTGCAGAGACTGATAGAATATTCAACCTGGAATCTTTTATATTAGTGACCTTCCAACTCTGTCGATCATATTTCTGGAAATTGTGGGAATTTTATCATTAAATGCATTGATTTTCTGCTCAATCCTCCCAGATATTTCTCTCTAATGATATTTTTCGATGTGCACAGGCCCAACAGTTATTCCAGAGGGATGCGCAGACAATAACGCCGGAAGCTCTTGAAAGTGTGAAGGCTGCACTTGCAAGCGGTGATGTGGAGCACAAAGCAGAGACCAAGAAGAGGGCAATTCCACGTAAAGCCGCTGGTCAGGCTTGGGAGGATCCAACACTTGCTGAATGGCCTGAAAGTATGATTCCCTCTCGTGATATGTTTATGCAATCTCATATGTACTCTTTGATGAGAAACACTTTTCTACTCATTTAATGTTTGTTTATCGCTATCATCCCTTCATAGATCTTTGCATGTTAGTGTTGTCCTTGTTTAGACATTAAGATAAGCCTTTGTTGTCGGGATTTGGCTAGTTCTTTTAGTCTTTTTCTTTTACTATTTGGTAATTTTGCACTCATTTACTTTACTGAAAGTAGTAGGATTCTATGTAGGATATGTCAGTTGGTCCTATTAGTATCGCTATCACCCATATTAATAACATTTTGGGATTTCAGATTCCTTTCTTTTTACATTGATAATCTGGATTTCTGAATGTGATCGCTCAAATAGTTGGCCATGATTGTATCTCTTATTTTCTTTTCACTGATCTGTGCAGATGATCACCGCTTGTTCTGTGGTGATCTTGGAAATGAGGTGAATGATGATGTTTTGTCTAAAGCATTTGCGAGATTTCCTTCTTTTAACATGGCCAGGGTAAGTTACTCTGTAAACATCCTATAGATCAGTTTCTTTAGTGGAATTAATTTGTCCAAAATTCTTGAGAGGTCCATATGAGCATTTGCATGTGTTCTTCAGATGTCTTTGTTTGACGTGCATGGAGCCCCAATTGACTCATATTCTTTAAGGTAGAATTGTTTCCTTGTTTGTGATTTTCACAATGCATAGGCATGAACACTACTGGGTGAACAAGTCTGATACATGTCATTATCGACTGCCATGATTGAGTAGTATCGATAATAGATACAGGATCGTGAATGAAAAATCTTATGTTTACATCAGAAGCTTAACATTATTGTGGAAAAATTTCTGAAAAAGGGCCCTCGCAATTCCATCGAGAAAGCATAGCATTTTACTTGGTGGCCATTCCTTATTGTAATTTTAAGATTATCCAGTTGGATTTTGCGGATTATTATTCCTTGCTTGCATCACAGCTATTTTCTGTCAATGAATTTTTTTTTTCAATTCGATTAGGTCGTCAGAGATAAAAGAACCGGCAAAACCAGGGGCTACGGCTTTATTAGCTTTGCCAATCCGTCAGATTTAGTGGCAGCAATCAAGGAAATGAATGGTAAGCATCTGTTCCCTTTTCTTCAACATTATGTCCTGTTTAGTACTGAAAGCCTTTCAGCAACCTTAAAAACATAATAGCCTTCCTTCATCTATAGCATTTTAAACTCAAATTCTTACCTGTTAATCTACACACAGACATTGATTCGTGTCTCTTGACTTTTGATTTCTCTCAGGTAAATACGTTGGAAACCGTCCTATCAAGCTTCGTAAGAGCACGTGGAAGGAAAGGACCGATCAAGAAGCTCTACAAAGGCAAAAGGTGAGCTATTGTTATGCTTCTCTTGTTCCCTTTTGACTCGTTTGATTATGTTTCTTGGACGTCATTTATCTTTGTGTTTTTACTCTTCGTTTTACTTTCTTTTCCAGTATCAGTCTAACAAGAAGAGCAAGCTACCAAAGAAAAGTGTGTTACACAAATAATAGCTTGAACTGTGTCCGTACTCTTAGCGTAAAACTGATTCTGTTATTTTAATGCTTTGCTCGACATTGTATGTAAATTTAGCATTCCAATATTTATGAGAATCATATGATACTTTGATATGTGAGGCAAGCCTAGTAAGAAACCAACACAGGTTTTTCAAGAACTAAAATTAATATCTATTTCATTATCCCACTGCTGTCGATAATCTACAGAGAAACTTAATAATATAATTCGGTAAAATACAACGAATAAACAAATGATCAACGAATAAGGTAACCATCATCATCATTCATCAGCAGAAACTCCACAAACGCACTTCACTGATCTCTTCATCCTCCATCATCGTCATCAATGGATTGAAGAACACCCCATTAATCATCTCTATATACTTCGGCGATTCAACTCTGCACCACTTAGCAGCTTCCTCGTAATTCTCCGACAAATCACAATAATAATCATCAGAACATCTTTCAGTGGCTCTTTCTTCTAATGAGGAGATAGCTGTAACAACACTATCAGAAGATGACGTCGACGTCACGATGGTGATTCTGGGCTTCCAACAAAATTAACGTCTGCCGCCGCAGCCGCTGCAATTTTCTGGATGGCCTTCGGCGGAAGGATGCCATCGGAACTAGGGTTTCCTCCGACATTAATTTTCGAGTTTGGGAAATTTAGATTTGCAGGCGAGCCTTTGAGGCAGGTAAGCGCGGCGTCGTAAGCCCTAGCAGCAGCTTCGGCGGTGGTGTAAGAACCTAACCAAATCCTCGCCTTCTTTTGGTTCTTATTGGGAGCTCTGATCTCTGAAACCCATGAACCCCAGCTTCTCATTCTTACACCTTTGTACTTCTTTCTATTGCATAAAGATGATGAAGTCTTTGATGATGATGATGATGATGATGGGTTTAGCTTGTTCTTGTTTTTAGACTCTGTGCTCATCACCATTGTTGGGGAAGGATGAAAAGCACAAAGAACACAAATTTAGGACTTAAGCTAAGATGAAGATATCAAGTGTGATTATTGGAGATTGCGTTTCTAAGTGTGGATGAGGAAAGTGGAAGAAGCATGTGTTGTGGTATTTATATAGAGGGCATGTGAGAGTTATTACATTGTTAGGGGAAAAAGAAAAGGAAGAAAGCATTTTATGTCCTAATCACCTAATGTGACAAACAAATGGATGACAGATAATTTATCGTAGGCTATTTTATGTGATATGAAATGAAAATACTGACAACACATCACCGTTAATCTACATAAAAATACACATTTATATAAAAAACTTACAAGTCAGTACTCATGTCAAAAAATTTAAAATATAAGTACCCGTTCGATTGTGTGTACTATTTTTCCAGTCTTGACGTACCTTTTTATTTGTGTATTACGTACCACGTCACGTGTTAATACGGTAACCACTATTGGTACCTATATACGTTCTATATGGTTCCTTAATTTGTTATATGATGTACAATTTTCTCACTGTATTATGTCCACAATACGTTTCGCTATGGTACCTAAATGTGTTCTATAACGTACTTGCGACCGAACAGGTACCAAAAAAATTTATTCTAATGGGTACCTACATAAAAAAAAAAAAAAATCTGACAGGTACTGACGTACGAATTTTTATATAAATATCTATTTTCTGTAGATTCCCCATACATTGAGACTTTTATTTGTCATTTCTATAGTACATTTCATAATACTACTCTAGCTAAGCTCATCCTGAGATTTATAATCTAACTTATAACTATAGCTTTCAATGAACTAATTCACCTGGTATATCTTGTTTCAAGTTCAAACAGAGTCGGTGAGTTTAATTAAATTTTTTAGCCCGTTAAAACTAATTAGTTCTCTCTTTTTTTCAAACATATATGTGCGAAAACTCATTGAGATTGAATATAACAATTAAATAAGTCTATTATAAAATAAATTGACATAAGTTAACATTAGCGGAAAATTAACAAAGAACAAAAGACACAGCTGGAGCTTTTCTGTACTGCATGAAAATCTGAAAACACGTTTACGTGTATGTATGTGACTTTTTTTAAAAATAAAGAATTTATATTATATTTTCAACTAGAACATGGTCTCTTAATCAGATTGATTTGCAGATTATAAGCAAATGACGCTAGCATTGTATTGACTTTTTTTTTACCGTTAGATATAATATAATTATTTTACATACATCATCTTCTGTCATGTATGAGTAGGGTAGTATTTTCTTGCTCCATGACGAAAGTCTTAAACACAAAGAACAAAGCCAAGTATGATATAGGTTGTAAGATATTTATTTTCTTCTTCTTCACTTCAAAATTCCAATAAAATTGTTGAAGCTTAATCATTCAAACTAGTATTCTTGCACACTCAAATGCATGTGATATAGTATCATAATATGATAAAAAAAAAAAGGAAAATTCATTTATTATATTAAAGTTATGAATTATAATTAGTTAAATAGTAAGTTAATAATTTACTGCAAATAGTAGTAAGTAAGTTAGTGCGTGGTTTTCTTTTTATTTTATTTTTAATAATAAAACTCGATTGAGAGACTAATTGGACATCTTATAGCAAGCTCTCACACCTAATAAAGTTGTCCAAAAAATAGAAGTTGCGCGGTAATGAAAGAAATAGATATGATATGAAAACCTAGTTTTCTTTTATCCTCGCATAAGTTGAATGTATGTGTGAACTTTTTTTTCATATAGTTTGGTTGGAGGAGCTCAAAGCCCAATAATAATTATGATGTAACCCAATGGGTATGGACCATTTACAAGCACAAATAATATGATATTATTTTTTGCGTTCATTCAAATAGAAACAGGCCGCGTTCTAATGCAACCTAACCTATGTGATCTTTCTCCACATTAAAAATATTCATACTTTCGGACCTTTTCTCTTTACAATTTCCTTCTTTTTTTCTATCACGCTAGTATTTTTAGTAAAATAAAATTAATTGTTAGTGGATTATTTAATAAGTGATACACTAAAAATGATCAGAGGTAGTTATTATGAGATTAAAGCTATATGATTTAATAAGTTTTTTACTCTTATTAGTATTTAATGTTGAAAAATCTTAATGGTCAACAGGCACCAGTCTTTATCCACCCTCTTTATAAAATATACAATTCATTTTTGTAGCCACCCTTGACTTCAATAATTATCTTGTCATAATAATAAAATACCAATGTCTAATGAGAAGAAGACAAAAACACGTTCAATCCAAATTAGATAATAAAATACGTTCATACGCGCACTATTACGCTGTAAGAAAACAACCAGATGCTGCCTGGCAATAGTTTTTATTGTTCGTTTAATTATTTACAGATAAATTTAGATTTTATTATTGTTATATTCTTTCAAATTAGGCGGCTGGGAGTTGGTACTCTACTATATTTTCCATAGTAAAAAAACAAAATCCGTAACCTAACTGACGGGTATAATCGATTACCCCTTCTGTTGCAAATTATTGTAAGAAAATACAATACTATTATATTAGATCAAAAAAATACTATTTTATGTGCTTGACTTAGTCTATGACCAAAACAAACGCGGCAGTGTGCTTGAGTGACTCAAAATACAGTGATTATAATATTGATTATTTGGCAAAAACGGTGTTGAACTATACCACAGTCTCAATATTGGTGGTCAAACTTTTAAATGTGCCGTTTGGTTCCTGAACTTCGCAAAACCTGTTATTTTGTTCCTTTAGCCTAGAGAACAGATGAAAGAACCAAAAGGGAACAATTTATTGTTGTAAAAGGACAGTATAAATAAAAAGAGACACCAGGAATTTACGTGGAAAACCCCAAAGTCGGGGTTTAAAACCACGGGCAAGGTAAGGAAATTTTACTGTGGGTAATTTAGGAGTTACAACTCTCTACCGTAAGGAGAACACTAGCCATATCTCTCTTACAATAGGAGACTCACCAACTCTCTAAATATTTTTCCTTACAACACTTGTATATACTGAATATAAGAAGAAGTTATTGTTTTCGATGATTTACAATGACTTATAGCTAGCCTATTTATAGCTGAAGGTTTTAGGCTCGGGCGAATCAGAGCTAGCCGCGTAGCTAGACACGTGGACGAACCGGAATGAGCCGCGTAGCTGTATACGTGGGCGAACCAGAATGAGCCGCGTAGCTGCATACGTGGACGAACCAGAATCTGCCGTATAGCTATATTACATGGACGAATCAGAACGAGCCACTTAGCTATGCTAAGTGGCCCAGTAAAATTATTACAACATTTCTCCCACTTGAAGATTTGATTGAAACTCAATCAATCTTCACTTATGATCGCTTAAACCACAGGAGGAACGGCACCACATGAATTTATCCACGTTGATTGATTTGGTCATGAAGTCGGCCAGATTATCCGCAGTGTGAACTTTTTGCATATCCACTGTTCCCTCTTCCACTTGTTCACGAACGAAGTGATATTGGACCCGGATGTGTTTGGTTCTTGAATGAAATGCTGGATTCCTTGCAAGATGCAATGCACTCTGGCTATCACAATAGAGAAGAATATTCTCTTGTTTGTGGCCGAGTTCTTCCAGCAATCTCTTCAACCATATCGCCTCTTTACTGGCTTGCGTAGCTGCTACATACTCTGCTTCCGTCGTTGACGTCACAACAATCGACTGCAGTTTTGAGACCCAGCTTACCGCACCGCCAGCAAGATTAAACACATATCCGGTTGTGGATCTGCTTTTATCAAGTTCACCTGCATAATCAGCATCAACATAACCGTGGATAGTAAAATCCGTACCTCCATAACATAACGCATGATCAGAGGTTCCTTTTATGTATCTGAGAATCCTCTTGACAGCACTCCAGTGCTCCCGACCGGGGTTGGACATGTATCGGCTCACCACTCCCACTGCATGGGCAATGTCCGGTCTTGTACACACCATGGCAAACATCAAACTTCCAATTGCGGATGCATACGGCACTCGAGACATCTCCATTTTCTCATCTTCATTGGATGGACACATATCGGCAGATAACTTGAAGTTAGCAGCAAGAGGAGTGGATATTGGCTTGCTTTCTTGCATGTTGAACCTTCGCAAGACTTTCTTCAAGTAGTTCTTTTGAGAAAGCCAAATCTTCCTATTGCTTCTGTCTCGAGAGATTTGTACGCCAAGAATTTTGTTTGCCTGTCCCAAGTCCTTCATTTCGAATTCACCAGCGAGTTGAATCTTCAGATCATTGATACGATCTTTGTTGGGTCCTGCTACCAGCATATCGTCAACGTACAACAGCAGCATGATATAATCTTCAGAGTGAAATCTCTTGAAATACGCGCAAGGATCTGAATAAAGCCTGGTGTAGCCGAGACTCATTATGAATGAATCAAATCTCTTGTACCAGCATCGTGGTGCTTGCTTGAGCCCGTAAAGAGATTTGATTAGCTTGCAAACCAGATCTTCTTCCCTTTTTCGTGAAAGCCTTCTGGTTGAAGCATATATATTTCTTCTTTCAGGTCGCCATGGAGAAAGGCCGTTTTGACGTCAAGTTGCTCAAGATGCAGGTCAAATGTGGCACACATTGACAAGACAACTCTGACTGTTGTAAGTCGAACCACCGTGAGAATATCTCATTGAAGTCGATCCCTTCTTTCTGAGCATATCCCTTTACAACCAGTCTTGCACGATATCGCTCTATCTGGTCATCACCATTCCGCTTGATCTTGTACACCCATTTGTTTCCAATAGGTCTCCTTCCTTGCGGTAATGGCACCAATTCCCATGTCTTATTTTTACTGAGAGCTTCCATTTCTTCTTGCATTGCTGAAATCCACTGACTCGCATCTGAACTCTTCAGTGCTTCTTGGAAAGTCGTTGGCTCTCCATCCTCAGTTAGAAAAAGTATGCAATGTTGCTCTCGGTATCATAATCTGAGTACCAAATAGGCGTCTTACGAATTCGTTTTGATCGCCCGAGGTCCGGTACTTCAGTTTCGACTGGGTTGAGCTCTTCGTGCGCTGGTTCGGCTTCAGAAGAATCATCTTGCTCCAATTTTCTCTTCGCCGGTGTTGGTGTAGTCTTTGTCATATTGCCATCATGGTTGACTTGCTCCTGGTCGCTATCTTCGAGAAAATTAACATCTCTGCTGATAACAACTTTGTGGTCTCTGAGATCCCACAAACGATAACCCTTTACTCCTTCAGCGTACCCCAGAAATAGACATCTTCTGGACTTTGGATCCAACTTCGTCGTTTCTTGATTGTGGTACATCACATATGCAGGGCTTCCAAATATATGGAGGTTTGAATAATCAGCAGGTTTGCCAGTCCACATTTCCATTGGTGTCCTCATCTCTATAGCAGTAGATGGGGACCGATTCACCACATAGCAGGCAGTGCAGACCGCTTCCGCCCAAAATTCCTTGTCTAGGCTTGCAGTTCTCAGCATAGCCCTCGTTCTTTCCAACAAGGTCCTATTCAGCCGCTCTGCCACCCCATTTTGTTGTGGAGTATATGCCGTTGTAAACTGTCTTTTAATACCCGCACCTTTGCAGAATTCATTGAATTCCCTGCCAGTATATTCTCCTCCATTGTCGGACCGCAGGCATTTGATCTTCTTACTGGATTCAAGTTCGACCCGCGCTTTGTATGTTTTGAAGGTAGGAAACACATCGTCCTTCTTCTTGATTGGATACACCCAGCATCTTCTGGAATACTCGTCGATGAATGACACGAAGTAGTTTGCTCCCCCCAGAGATGTGACCGGTGCTTGCCAAACGTCAGAGTGCAGCAGTTCCAGAATTTCTTTACTTCTGAATTTTGACGGGCTGAACTTCGGGCGATGTTGCTTACTTACTATGCAGTTCTCACAAAATGGTAGTGACACGATTGTGAGACCAGGAAGTAGATTCTTCTGGACAAGAATTTTCATGCCTTGCTCAGACATATGACCAAGCTTCTTGTGCCAAGTCATCGAAGACTTCTCAATTGAATTTGTAGTGGCCACAGAAGCTTGCCCTTCCTGCAGAGTTTCCCCCTTCAGCATGTATAAGTTTGCAGCGATCTTTTCCCCCTTCATTATTATTTGCGCTCCTTGAAAGATTTCCATGACCTTGTTCTCCAGTTTAATTTTGAGACCAAGATCATCTAGCTGCCCCACAGACAATAGATTTTTCTTCAGACTCTCAACATGTCGCACAGCTTGAATGGTACGGATGGTGCCATCGTACATCTTTAATTTGATCGTACCAATCCCTACGATCTTCAGAGGTTGATCATTACAGCTGTACACGAACCCTCCAGAGGTTGGTTTGTACTGATGAAACCATTCCCTTCTTGAGGTCATGTGGAAAGTAGCTGCGGAGTCGAGAAGCCACATATCGTCAAATCTTCCCTTTTCTCCGATGGTGGATGCACCTTCACATACTAGAACAAATCCATTGTCTCGAGCGTTGGCCACGTTTCCTTGAGCATTGGGGTTTCTGTTTAGACCCCAACAATCTTTCTTCATATGACCCTTCTTGCCACAGTGATAACATTTGATAGCCTTCTTATTTTGCGGGACCAATTTTTGACTCCCACTAGGACCACGTTCTTCATATCTGATCCGCTTTCGACTCCCACTTGGACCACGTTCTCCAGATCTTGCCTTCGTCACAGTCAGCGCCTCTGCTTGATGGGGTGTAATCACCTTCTTCTCCGTGTTATTGCGCCGGTTTTCTTCTTCCAGAACAGCAGCAGCAACGTCATCATAGACAAGTTGCTCTGCAGTTTGGTTGTTGGTTAGACTAATGACGAGATGAGCATAAGAATCTGGCAGACTTGCAAGTAGGAGTTCAGCACGATCGTTTGACTCTATGTTGCAGTCCAAGTCTTTGAGTTGGCCAACAGAGTAACCATTTTGTTGATGTGCTCTGTTGCTGAAGAAAATTCATCCATCTTTAGAGCATATAATTTCTTCTTCAAGAAAATCCGGCTATGAAGCGACTTGGCTTGATATAGCTTATCAAGGTGATCCCAGATTTCCTTTGCACTAGTTTTCTCCACGACGCTCGACAATATATCATCTGCTAATGCGAGATGAATATTGGCAGTAGCCTTTCCATCAATCTTCTTCCATTTGGCATCACTTGTAATTCTTTCCGGCCTGCCAGTGATAGCTTCCAGACAATCTTCTTTGAGCAAAATTGCCTTGACTTTTACCTTCCACAGGGAGTAATTTTTCCCGTTGAATTTCTCAATCTCATGCTTAGCTGCCATTTTTTTTTCTCTCCTCTCTTTTTTTTTTCTCTCTCTCTCCCAGAGACTTTAATAGATGAATAATAATAATCTAACAAACTTTCTGATGTGGAGGATCCAATATTATTGGCAACCACAGAGCATAAGGTAAGTAGATATTATAAACACCCAGCCAAAGCTCTGATACCACTTGTTGTAAAAGGACAGTATAAATAAAAAGAGACACCAGGAATTTACGTGGAAAACCCCAAAGTCGGGGTTTAAAACCACGGGCAAGGTAAGGAAATTTTACTGTGGGTAATTTAGGAGTTACAACTCTCTACCGTAAGGAGAACACTAGCCATATCTCTCTTACAATAGGAGACTCACCAACTCTCTAAATATTTTTCCTTACAACACTTGTATATACTGAATATAAGAAGAAGTTATTGTTTTCGATGATTTACAATGACTTATAGCTAGCCTATTTATAGCTGAAGGTTTTAGGCTCGGGCGAATCAGAGCTAGCCGCGTAGCTAGACACGTGGACGAACCGGAATGAGCCGCGTAGCTGTATACGTGGGCGAACCAGAATGAGCCGCGTAGCTGCATACGTGGACGAACCAGAATCTGCCGTATAGCTATATTACATGGACGAATCAGAACGAGCCACTTAGCTATGCTAAGTGGCCCAGTAAAATTATTACAACATTTATCAAAGTTATGAATCAAAAAGACACATTTAAAACTTTGAGAATTAGAATTTGAGCACAATAATTAAAATTTGAGCACCAATAATTAGATCACTAGAATTTGAGCACAAACTTCTTTTGATTTTTTTTTTCACGAGGCATATCAAGTCAATCAAACCGAAAATTTTTGAAAGTTTGAACAACAATTAAATTTGTGTACACATTTTTTAACTTTTTTTATTTTTCAAGAGGCATACATGATAACGGTGTTGAGATAATTTTTTAAATAAAAAAAATCTAGTGGTGATCGAATATAAATTTTATATCAATTTTACAATCATGTATATATAAAAAAATTCTAAAATTTGGTGTTTAAACTTTTAGTGTGTCGTTTTGGTTCTTCAACTTTGCAAAATTGTTTCCTTTTGGTTCTTTTACCTGTTCTTTAGGTCAAAGGAACAAAAAATAACAGGTTTTGCGAAGTTTAGGAACCAAAACACATCTAAAAGTTTGAGCACAAATAGAGAGACTGTGGTATTATTAAAGCACCAGTTTTGCTGTTTACTCTATAATAATACCATTGATAACCACCACCATTGATATTTGTCTAATGGAGTATTTTAAACTTTTTCAACATTGTAAGGCTGTAATGTTATTTTAATATACGAGTTCTGCATTCTATCATTAGCGTTCTATCTATGTAGCAGGTATGTTCTGTAGCAAAATATAAACTGAAATTCAACATTAGATAAAATAAATTATAGTTATAAATCGGTAACTCTGATTCAGGATAAGTTACATCTCCAGGGAGAGTTCGTATGTTCGCATATATAATAAATCTACTTTAATTTCCTTGACTATTGCAGTATTTGTGGACTTGCGAAGAGACACGCATGTCAGAATTCAGATAATTAGTCTACTGAAATCCATATTTATCTGATAGCTCTTTTGTGTCATAGCATAATAATGGGTTAATTATGATTCAGGCCCCAAAAAATGTTTTATGCAGTAACAATGAAGTGGTACTGCAGAACAATAAAGTGATACTGCATAACAATGAAGTGGTACTGCGGAGCAATGAAGTGGTACTGCAGAAATCGGGTCCTTAAAACTAACTTTTTCTGGCAAGGCCTGAAACCAAATTTTAAACAGTAACGGGGCCTGAAACGAAATTTTCCCAATAGTAATACGGTAAGTGGTGTTTGGTAACCCTGCATTACGGTGATGTTTTATCAACGTAATGTGTGTATCACTATGTAGACCACAAGTAAAAATAGATATAAAAAATATTAAAAATACCCACTATAATAAGTAATTGAAAAATTAGTTTTACCTGCTATCACACGTAAAAAATAAGTTATTTTATAGCTACAATAATTTATAGATACTTAATGCCCGTGCAGATGCGCAGGTAAAAAAACTAGTTTACGGCGGTGTTTGTTTTTGGGTAATCCTCCAAAACATCTCCGTGATCCTTCCATCGCTTCATAATCACTGCGTTTGTTTAGCGTGGTAATGAGTCATCACCGTGATGGAGGATCACCGAGGTGATAAAAACGGGGTGATATTCCAGCTTTTGGATCACCCCCAATAAGCGGGGTGATCCTCCGTCACCGTGATGGGGTGATATTTTCAATATTTCTTTGGACAAAATTATCCCTTATCTTTTAACATTCATCCCTTATATACCTTACTCCTATTTTAAATTACATAAACAACATATTTAAATCTTAAAAAATTATATTTAATGCTTAAAAAATAAAAGAATTATGTTGAAAGATTATAGAAAATACTTTTAATTAATAATTGATTAATCTATTAAAGCTTAAAAAATAAAATAATTATGTTGAAGAATTATATAAAATACTTATATTTAATATTGGTTAAAAAATCTATGTTTAAAAGCCTAAAAAATATAATAATTCTAGATGAATTATATAACATGCTTATAATTAATGCTTAAAAATAATACTTGATTTCAAATATTAATAACTATCACGTTAAATATTACCTCAAATAGACATATTAAAACAATTTTACTAACATAATATACATAATGTTAAATATGACATTTACACAACATCACTCCAGACAACACTGCGGTTAAACAAACACAATATTCCAACATCACATTGATATGCAAAATGAAATATCACCACAAAACAAACACAGAGATGACATATCACCTTGATTCACATCACGGTGATATCTACATCGTGGTGATGTGAGTATCACCGTGATGGTGGATCACCGGAAACAAACACCCCCTAGATGTGAAGTATAGATCAAGTTATTTTTTGTACGTTGAATTCAGTCATTTGTCATGCTGATTAACTATTATTTCTGATACAGAGAAAAACAAACATTTATAGCGATCCAAAATTTAAGCTGAGGGGTTGACTATTAAATAATGAGGTAAATGAAATATGAAATGGAAGGGGGTTGACTATTTAATAATGCAAGATGCCATAAGAGTTATTCAGTAACGGTGAGTAATAAATAATAAATACAATCCTTAGCACGCCAAAGACGAACATTAGGATTTAAAATTTGGATCTATGACTAATCACATATGCTTGGCTGGCTTAATGGTTTGGATCTGCATTTATTAGTCCAAATTAGACCCCTAATTAAAAACAGATTTATTCTACAAAATAAAACCAAACGAATTCGTTCGATTTTCGACTTCAAAATTTTTACGACGTCCTAATATTAACTTGCTTCTCATCTATCTAAGGGAAGGGAAGAATAAACCCTAAAAATACCAGTAACTTTCTCTGCTTTCGAAATAGTTTATAAGAATTAAGAGGTGCATATGGAAATCGAATTCATTCTCCATCTATTCTCGGATTAATTAATAGCAAATAATTACATCAACCACGTAATTCATATTATAAACTTACTGCAAATTCATTCAAACTTACGACCTCGGTAGTTAGGAGATTAGATAATCTAATTAATCTATCCATGTCATTAAAATATTTCACGAAACTTTTTTCTATACATGACTGGCGATTCCTTCAAGATGACTTTTTTTTTTTTTAATTCAACTTGCATATTTCCAAAATATTTTTCAACTTAGACCTCTCATAGAACCTGAGCTCTTCCTATATATACTTGCTACTCAAAGCAAACTCTCACAACACTAAGAAGCTTCACTAGTGTAATAATATCCAAGAAAACCCTAAGTCGACATATCCAAACACAACCATGGAACTAAACCCAACCCTAATCGGAACCCTAATCGCCGCCTTTTCCTTCGTCCTCCTCCTATCGAAACGAACCCTAAAAAACAATTCCAAAAATGCCCTAAAACCCCCGCCCCAGGCCCGCGGTTCGAAGCCCTTCATAGGCCACCTTCAGCTGCTGAGCGGCACGGCCCACGCCGACCTACCCCACTTCAAGCTAGCCGCGATAGCCGACGAGCTCGGGCCCATATTCACCGTCAAGCTCGGCGTGAACCACGTTTTGGTCGTCAGCAACTGGGAACTCATCAAGGAACTGTGCACCACCCACGACGTGGCGATCTCGAACCGCCCGAAAGTTAGGGCTTTCAAGCACCTGAGCTACAACTTCTCAATGTTCGGGTCGGCACCGTACGGTCCCTACTGGCGGGAGGTTCGCAAGCTCATCTCCATGAAGCTGCTATCAAGCCGCCGGCTCGAGAACATGAGCCACGTCACCATGTCCGAGATCAAGGGCTCGGTGAGCGACCTGTATGGAAAGTGGAAGGGCGAGCAGAAGGATTCCTCGGGGCGGGTTCGGGTGGACATGAAGAATTGGTTCGGGGACATGGATTTGAACATCATACTTAAGATGATGGTGGGCAAGAGGTTCTACGATGGCGGGCCCGGGGGCCGAGGAGGGGAGGAGGAGGAGAAAAGTTATGAGGGATTGGTTTCATTACACTGGTGTTTTCGTGCCCGGGGACGCTTTGCCCTACCTCGCGTGGATGGACATTGGGGGGCACGAGAAGAAGATGAAGGCGATCGCCGCGGATTTGGACAAGATCATGGGAGAGTGGTTGGAGGAGCACAAGGCGAACGCGGGGAGGAAGAAGGAGTACGAGGATTTCATGGACGTACTGTTGGAGGAATTGGCGAAGGGGAGCCTCCAGGCCGACGGATACGACTATGATATCGTCATAAAGGCGACGTGCATCGTGAGTTTTCTTTATTTCTTTCTTCCTTTGCGCCAATTTCTGGCTGCTCGAGCGTGCGTCTGGCATGCCTAATTCGACGAAGAAAAAAAATGAAAAGCGTAGCGGCACTATGCGCGAAGATTAACGTAAAGTGGTTCTATATAAGTACTGTTACACTTTTCCTTTTTCTTTTCGGCAATGAATTATGCATGCCAAACGCATCCTAAGTTTTTCGGTGAAGCGATCATTTAATTTGGTACCTCCGAGCTCAGCTAGAGAGATCATGGTTATAATTCCTCACAGTTGGTTTTTTTTTTTGGGAAAAAACACTCACACTAAGGCTAGATTAGTAGGAAATCAGCCTAGAGCTGAGGGTCTTATCGGGAAAAAATATAGATATATATATATAAAATATAGCATATGATACGATCCATTTATTCCCAAGTTTTTTAGGTGAATTTGTCATTCAATAATCAGCCTCAATATTGCATACAAAAACCTAAGTTTCAATTTTACGACCTCTTTTTCAGCTTCTGATTGCAGGTGCGACCGACACGACTGCAGTGATGCTAGAGTGGGGCCTCTCCCTCCTCCTGAACCACCCCCACGTCATGAAACGTCTCCAAGAAGAGCTCGACACCGTAATCGGAAAGGCCCGACGAGCCCACGAGTCTGACATCCCGAAGCTAACCTACCTTCAAGCCGTGGTAAAGGAGACCTTCCGTCTCTACCCTGCGGGCCCACTTGGCGGGCTTCGCGAATTCACCAAGGACGTGAACGTGGGCGGTTACCACGTCCCCAAAGGCACGTGGCTCATAATGAATGTGTGGAAGGTTCAGAGGGACCCCACCGTGTGGGGCCCGGACGTGAACGAGTTCAAGCCCGAGAGGTTCCTCGAGGGGGCCCACAAGGACCTGAACGTCCTCGGACAGGACTTCGAGCTGATACCTTTCGGTGCGGGCCGAAGGATATGCCCCGGCTCGAACTTCGGGCTTCAGATGCTTCAGCTCGTGTTTGCGAGCGTCTTGCACGCTTTCGATTTTAGGACAGTGGGCGACGAGAAGATCGACATGACTGAGAGTATCGGGATGACGAATAGCAAGGGTTCGCCGCTCGACGTGCTTGTTTTCCCCGAGGCTTTCGGCGGAGCTTTATTAGGATTTATTGTGGGTGGTGGTGGGCGGCAGTGGACGGCGGCGGTGTTATGCATTATATATTGCGACTTATTGTGTGTTTTTCTTGGTTTGTGTGTCTTTGTGTGGTCTTATGATTCTGGGCGCAAGTCAGTCTTTATGTTGTTTTCTACATTGTAAATAAAAAATAAGTTTACGGAATAAAACTTGAACCATATTATGCAAGTGTGCTACATTAATGGCATCAAAAAGTTTATAGTTTTGATAGGTGCCAGCGATTACAGTGTCTCACATGAGGGTTTTAAGACGAAAGTCATCAATCTTTATTTGTTGACCGTTAACACCCTTTGTCTTCGGTAAGAATAATAGAATAATATTGACGGTCCCACGGTGCAAATGGCTATCTAAGTATTTATTAATTAATGTACATGAAAAATTCGAGTTTTGACTTTGAAAATATAGAGACCAAAATTTGGCGTATGACTCAATCGAAATAAACAGTGATGCTGTAATCCAATCAGTGTTAATATAACGGTTTAGAAATTTTTACAGGAAAAGGGTAAAATATTTTCTTCTTTTACCAAAAAAGTTTTTAAGTTTTTTACTTACTATAGTTTTTATATTATTCTTTATAATGGAGTACACGGATAAGGTGAAAGTAATGATCACTCGGCTCCACTTGTCGAATTAATTTACTATATAGATGGGATCCAGTCCAGTAAATATTTATATATAATTTAAATCACGATGTATATAAAACTGAAGTTTATATAATTAATTTTTTTTCGGAGGTAAGAAGTTTATATTATTTATTTAGTTTTGCGGTGAGGATCCAAAGTACAAATAAACGTTGGAAATCTTAGCGTGAAAAGCGCAAGATTGTGAAGATAGCTCATTTTGTTTTGTCCCCTAAATGCTCCATGTATTGCTGCGAACTACAGGCAAATTACACATACACATGGATAACCCCAATAATCGATTACCCCTTTTGTTGCAAATTATTGTAAGAAAAAATACCGTATTATATTAGATCACAAAATACTATGTTTATGTGTTTGACTTAGTCTAAAGACTAAAACAAACGCGGCAGTGTGCTTGAGTGAGTCAAAATACAGTGATTGTAATTATTTGGTGGATACCATTGATAACTACCACCATTGATATTTGTCTAAATGGATTACTTGAAACTTTTCAACGTTGTAATGCTGAAATGCTATTTTAATGGACGAATCGTTCTATCTATGTAGTAGGTATGTTCTGTCGCAAAAATAAACTGAAATTAAACATTAGATAAAATAAATTACAGTTTTAAATCGGTAACTCTGATTAGGGATAAGTTACATCTCCAAAGGAGAGTTTGTATGTTCGAATATATAATAAATCTACTTTAACTTCCTTTACTATTGCAGTATATGTGAACTTGGGATGAGACACATAGGTCAGATGTTTTATAGTAATGTGCGTATCCTTTGAAAAAAAAATGTGCGTATCCAGTGAGGGACCCAGGATTGATTAACTGGGGGCTCTAGTTAAATCAAAAGTTCATTAATTCGGGGTCAGTGTGTAATAAAAGAAAATTTTATAAAATAAGAGAAATAGTTAAAAAATGTACTTGGCAAGATTCTAACCCAAGCTAATTACTTTGCATGCTCTTAAGCAAGCTCATATTTCCACTAAGACCACATATGTGTAAATACCATATAAAATCATTTTATGCATAACTTGGCTGGGGTCAATGGGCCCTCCAAACTCCTACATAGATCCGTCCCGTATCACCGAAATGTGAGTTACAAGTATAAAATATATATAAAAAATTTAAAAACTACTATCACGAGTAATTGACAAATTAGTTCTACCTACCATCACACGTAAAATTTAATTATTTTATTATACTACAATAATTTATAGATACTCAATGCCCGTGCAGATGCACAGGTAAAAAAAAAGCTAGTTTAGATGTAAAGTATTGATTAAGTTAATTTTTGTACGTTAATTCAGTCATGTCATGCTGATAAAATATTATTTCTGATATAGAGAAAAACAAACAATTAATGCGATTCAAAAGATGACTGAAGGGTTGACTATTAATAATGAGGTAAATGAATTATGAAAGGGGGCTGACTATTAATAGTGCAAGAACATTAATAGTCAGTAATGGCGGTATTAGTGAAATCAAATCCTTAGCACGCCAAAGACGAACATTAGGATTTACGATTGGAAAATTTGTTAAAAATAATAATTTCTACTGAGTTTCTTCAAAAATAAACCAACCTTTAGATTATTTCAGAATAAACCAACCTATAATAATTCTCTTCTCAATTTAAACTCAGGTGCCCTGTAACCTACTCAACCGGTTAAATATAATTTTCTTTTAGTTTTTTTTCATTTATTAACATTTATTTATTTTTGGTGTCAATCCAAGTGGCGCTGCTCTTTTTATTTTTGAAAATATTCTGTATTTTCTTCTTCTTCCCTTTATTCTATTCCATTTTCTTTTATTATTATTTTTAATTGTTTTGTCGTTTTGCTGTTTCTACGTGATCGGTGTTCGAGCAGATTTTTCGTTACGCATTAACTTCTTTCTTCGGACGTACTAAAATCTAGGGGGAGCAAAATATCCGAAAATCGGATTCCGATCCGGAATCCGATTTTTAAAACCCGACAAAACGGATATCCGATTTTAAAAATCGGATCGGATACGGATAGTGAAGAAAATGAAAAATTATTTAAAAAATCAGATATCCGGTATTCGGTTTTATATGTAAAAAATAATAAAGAACTAAAAAAATAGCAAAAAAGAAAATGAATGTCTAAAAGGAAAAATAAATTCTCATAGGAGAATATTTAAATTTATTTTGTTTTATTATTGCAAAAAACTTGTTATAGAATTGAAATAAAAAAAAACATGAAAATCGAGATGCAAGTTAAAATTAATTTTTTTGGTATTGTGTTTATTATTTATTATGTAATTTTGAATCATAAAATTCACACATATGAAAATATATAAAAAAATGATTTTGAAAAGAAAATAATTATAATATTAAAAAAGAAAAATTAAGTTTAAAAAACGGATGCAGATATCTGTTTAACATATCCGAATAAAGCGGATATCCGATTAAAACTGAACCGGATACGGATACCGTTTTTGATATCCGAAAACTTATTTTTAACCACTCGACATGCACTAATATATAAACTTATTAATATTCCTCAATATGTTTATAGTAATTTTTTGTTTAAAATTATTATAGTAAGTTAGACGTAATAATTTTGCTTAAATTCGCTTAACATCGTTTAATTTTCATCATTTGTTAATTTAACTAAGTGTAAAAATATTTATAAGTTACACGTAGTTATCGGATGTAAGTTAATTAAAAAAGAAAATAGAAAAAATGAAATAGAAAAAAAGAAGGAGAAGAATAAAAAAAAGAAATAAGTATAACCCGTTCGATAGGTTGTGTGAGCTTAAGGTTCAATTTGAGAAGAAATAAGTATAGATTGGTTTATTCTGATCTGGTTGGTTTATTTTTGGAAGAAACTCAATAGGATGGATTATTTTTAACAAATTTTCCTTTACAATTTGGATCTATGATTAATCACATGCTTGGCTGTCTTAATGGTTTGGATTTTGCATTTAGTCCAAATTAGACCCCTACTTAAAAGTAGATTTATTCAATTCTTTCCAAAATAAAACCAAACGAATTTGGTTGGATTTTCGACTTCAATTTTTTTACTGACGTTTCGAAAATTATGAGTTTGCTTCTCGCTTATCTAAGGGAAGAATAAATCGAATTCATTCGCATCGAAATAGTTCATAAAAGGTGCATATACAAATCGAGTTCATTTTCCAGTAATTCTCGGATTAATTAATAGCCAGCTAATTACATCAACCACGTAATACAAGCTATAAACACATTCCCAAATTCATTCAACGTGCCACGGTAGAGGAGATTAGATAATCTAATTAATCTATCCATGTCAAGGAACGTACCATTTAAAATATTTTACGGAACATTTTTCTATACATTGGCTGCCGATTCCTTCAAGATAACTTTTTTTTTTTTAATTCGACTTGCATATTTCCAAAACCATCTATTCAACTTAAGCATCTCATAGAACCTGAGCTCTTCCTATGTATACAAGCTACTCAAAGCAAACTCCCACAACACCAAGAAGCTTCACTAATGTAATAATAACATCCATGAAAACCCTAACTCAACATATCCAAACACAACCAGGGTACTAAACCCAACCCTAATCGGAACCCTCCTCATCGCCTTTTCCTTCGTCATCCTCCTATCAAACGAACCCTAAAAAACAATTCCAAAAATGCCCTAAAACCCCCGCCCCATGCCCGCGGTTCGAAGCCCTTCATAGGCCACCTTCAGCTGCTGAGCGGCACATCCCACGCCGACCTACCCCACTTCAAGCTAGCCGCCGTAGCCGACAAGCTCGGGCCCATCTCCACCGCCAAGCTCGGCGTGAACCACGTTTTGGTCGTCAGCAACTGGGAACTCATCAAGGAACTGTGCACCACGCACGACGTGGCGATCTCGAACCACCCGAAAATGAGGGCTTTCAAGCGCCTGAGCTACAACTCGATGTTCGGGCCGGCATCGTACGGTCCGTATTGGCGGGAGGTTCGCAAGCTCATCTCCATGAAGCTGCTATCGAGCCGCTGGCTCGAGAACATGAGCCACGTCACCATGTCCGAGATCAAGGGCTCGGTGCGCGACCTGTATGCAAAGTGGAAGGGCGGGCAGAAGAATTCGTCGGGGGGGGGGGGGGTTCGGGTGGACATGAAGAATTGGTTTGGGGGCATGGATTTGAACATCATACTTAAGATGATGGTGGGCAAGAGGTTCTACGATGGCAGGCCCGGGGCCGAGGAGGGGAGGAGGTTATGAGGGATTGGTTTCATTACTGTTATCACCAACAATTTACACTGGTGTTTTCGTGCCCGGAGACGCTTTGCCCTACCTCGCGTGGATGGGTATTGGGGGCACGAGAAGAAGATGAAGGCGATCGCCGCGGATTTGGACAAGATCATGGGAGAGTGGTTTGAGGAGCACAAGGCAAACGCGGGGAAGAAGGAGTACGAGGATTTCATGGACGTGTTGTTGGAGGAACTGGCGAAGGGGAGCCTTCAGGCCGACAGATACGACTACGATATCACATAAAGGCGAGCGTGCATCGTGAATTTCTCTCTCTTTCTTTCTTTTGACCAGTTTCTAGATATTTAATGGTTCGTCTGGCATGCGGGATTCGATTCGAAATGAACAAAAATGAAAAATGTAGCGGTACGATGCGCGTAACGAAAGTGGTTCGATATAAGTAGGGGTGGTTCGGTACGGTATACCGTACCAAAACTGTGATACCGTATACCGTACCGAAATTTCGGTATCCAAAAAAATCATACCAATACCATACCAAAATTTCGGTATACCTTAAATTTCGATACGGTATCATACCGAAATTTCGGTATGGTATCAGTATCATACCTTCTATACCATTATACGGAGGGTTTTTTTACCATGTGTGTCTCGTGACTCGTTAATTCGTTGTTTTGGAATTTTTAATCAATTCAAACTCCTTAGGCCCCAATAGATACATTATTAATACCAAATTTTTCAAATAAAAAGATTTTTAACCTTAAATAATTTACATTTTAGCTAGTCTACTTAGTAAGACAAAAACTTTACATAACCACAAAATACAACTTTATATACAGATTAATTAGAACAAAGCGGCTATATTTAAAAAATTAGTGAAGATTAACAAAAAGTAATTGCATTGCATCTTCACGCTTTCAAAATCATGAAAAAAAAAATTAAAAAGGCAAAAATTAAACGTTACTTGAGTTACATAAGTAAGATATGGTGGGCCTAATATTAGAAAGTTGTGTATATGTTAATAATTTATGGGCTAAATAAGTTCATGAAGATCCTTAATTTTTCATTTTATATTTTTTGAAATCATATAATATATATAGGTGTGTATATATATGTATAAAATATATCAAAAATTTCAGAATTTCGGTATTCGGTATAATCGGTATACCTAATTTTTAAAGACTTTCATACCATTACCGTACCGAAAATTCGGTACGGTATCATACCTTACCAAAAACTTCGGTATACCAAAATTTTCGATATTTTCGATACGGTTCGATACGATAAGGACGGTATTTCGGTATTTTTTCCCAGCCCTAGATATAAGTACCGTTACACTTTTTCTTTTTCTTTTCCGCAAAAAATTCATTCCAAGGGGCTCAGCTGGGTATAAGTTTTTGGTGAAGCGATCATTTTATTTTGTACCACAGAGCTCAGCTGGGTATAAATCCTCACAATTGGCCCACGCTGAGGCTAGATTAGTAGGAAATCAGCCTACATCTAAGGGGCCTATTGGGAAAAATATATAGATATATAAATAAAAAAATAGCATACGATACACCCCTGTTATTCCTAGTTTTTAGGCGAATTGGTCATTCAACAATCAACCTCACCTATTAATACAAAAAACCCCAATTTCAATACGATGTCCTTTTTCAGCTTCAGATCGCGGGAGCAATCGGCACGACGGCTGTGATGCTAGAGTGGAGCCTCTCCCTCCTCCTGAACAACCCCCACGTCATGAAACGTCTCCAGGAATAGCTCGACGCAGTAATCGGAAAGGCCCGACGGGCCGACGAGTCGGACATCTCAAAGCTAGCCTACCTTCAAGCCGTGGTCAAGGAGACCTTCCGTCTCTACCCCGCGGGCCCGTTAGGCGGGCTTCGAGAATTCGCCAAGGACGTGAATGTGGGCGGTTACCACGTCCCCAAAGGCACGTGGCTCATAATGAACGTGTGGAAGGTTCAGAGGGACCCCACCGTGTGGGGCCCGGACGTGAACGAGTTCAAGCCCGAATCGTTCCTCAAGGAGCCCGCAAGGTGTTGAAGACGTTAAAGAGGAAAGAAATCAAAGTGCTAAATCAGTTGATCTCAGATTAGGGAAGTTCATCATTGATCGGGACCAAATCTCAGCCATTGACAAGATAAGGCAGAAATCAATGCCTACCAAATCAGGATCGAACCTATATATGGCAACAAGATCAAGTGAGCATCAATTACAGAAGGAAATGAGCCAAGATCAAGAAGAAGATATGGACTTAGCTGAAATTAGGGATAACGGCTATAATGCTAATTCTGTAACTAGTTCATATCCGTTCATAGCCTATATAATAGGCCAATCTTGTACCTAAACAGAAGCAATAGAAACAAGTTACAATTCATTCATATAAGAATTTCATCATAGTATCAGAGCAGTTGATATAATCACGCTCAGAATATCTAAAGCCTATTATGGCCGAGAAACACAGAAACCCAGACCAAACCTATCGACTCACAACGTCATTGTTGAATGGCAAAAACTATCACCCTTGGACCCGAGCAGTGACCTTTTCTTTGAAGGCGAAGGGCAAATTCGGGCATGTCACAGGCAACACGCCGAGGCCAACGCCAGCGGCCAATAGCGACAAAGTCACAGACAAGGATCCGAAGGCAGCATCCGATTCCGATGAGCGGGAAGTCGACGATGCCCTTGTTATCTCCTACCTCTTAAATTCAATGGAGCCTGCAATAAGCGAGCTATTCGTTTATGAAAACACAGCTAAAGAAATGTGGGAGGCAATTCAACGAACATTTGGTAAGCAAAATAATCTAGCCTACATTTTCCAATTGAAACAGGAAATTACCCAGATGAGACAAGGAAATCACTCTCTCACTGAGTACTACGCTGCTGTGAAAGCAAAATGGGATGAACTCGACGTATACATACCGATGACCACAGACGCTGCTAAGCTAACCGAACTCAAGGAACAAGAGCGAACCTTTCAATTCCTAGCCAATCTCGACCCCAGTTTCGAACAAGCACGAAGCCAGGTTCTACTCGCCTCAACGCTCCCATCGTTAGACACCATCGTAGCCACCTTGGGACAGGAGGAGTCACGGCGAAATGCCATGAACCCCATCAACCGCCCGGCGACAGAGTATCATGCCTTAATCTCAAATAATCCGAACCCTAATTTTCAAAGCGAGGCGAAAAAAGCAGCGAAGTGCGACAATTGCAAGAAGGAGGGACATGAACGGAGTGAGTGTTGGTTCCTCTACCCTCACCTTCGACCCAACCGACCGGGCAATGGCAGAGGAAGAGGCAACGGTGGGAAAGGGCGAGGAAGAGGCCATAAGGGAAGGCACAAAAAGGGGCTTTGCGGCTGTGGAGAGAGAAGAAACTATGGAGGGTTTGAAATGGGCTGAAAGTGGGCCTAGTAATAAAAATGCCAATTGGACCGGTCAAGAAGCTGAACGCATTAGCGGCCCTGAAGTAGTACCACAGCCCAACAGTCGTCTTGGACCTGATCCAGACCAATTTAATAAATTGATGGGCCAATTTTCAGACTTTCTGACCCGATCAGGTAAACACAGCTCAGGTACGTCGATCCAAATTAAAAATTATGCAATTTTCAATACAGTTTACAATGATGAATGGGTAGTTGACTCGGGAGCAACTGATCATATGACCAACAACAAAAATAATATTTTTAATCTAAAACCTTGTTATCCTCAAAAGAAAGTCACAGTGGCAAACGAAATAAAATCCCAATCAACGGAATAGGGATTTCCGAGCTATTCTCAAAAAATTAACCAACGTTTTTATATATTCCAAATTTAACTACAAATCTCTTGTATGTTGATAAATTAATCAAAGACCTAAATTGTAATATTACCTTCTCACAAGATAAAGTAATATTTCAGGACCAATATCTCTGAAGACGATTGGTGAAGGACGCCAAGAAAATGGACTATACATAGTCAAGAAATCTAATAAAGCGCTCCAAATCTCTAACGATGATAGCCAACTTCTGCACAAAAGATTCGGACATCCTTCTGATAGAGTTCTAAATAAAATTTTTCCGTTTAAATTTTTTGATTCGAATAATTGTGAAACTTGTAAACTTGCTAAGCAAACCAGGTTGCCTTTTCCCACATCTTTTAATAAAACTGAAGGAATTTTTGATTTAATTCATTCTGACGTTTGGGGTCCTGCTCCTGTCGAATCTTATAATTATTTTAAATATTTTGTTACATTTATTGATGATTTTAGCAAAACAACATGGTTATACTTACTTAAACAAAAATCTGAAGTTTTTAATTGCTTTCAAGAATTCCTTAATCTAGTTGAAATCAATACAACGCCAAAATTAAAATCTTTCGATCTGATAATGGCACTGAATACGTTAATCGAAATTTCTCTGAGCTTTTTTCAAAAAAAGGAATTATACATCAAACCACATGTATCAATACACCAGAACAAAATGGTGTATCTGAAAGAAAAAATCGACACTTGCTTGAAATAACAAGAGCACTTTTATTTCAAAACAACGTACCAAAATTTTTTTGGTCAGATGCAATACTCACCGCCACTTATTTGATTAATCGGCTACCAACCCCATTACTAAATAATAAAAGCCCTATATCCGTCCTTCAAAATAAAGAAATAAACTCAAACCATCTTCGCATATTCGGATGCAAATGCTTTGTACACATTCCGAGAAAGGATAAATTAGACCAGAACTCAATAAAAGCTATATTCTTGGGATATTCTTCCACAAAAAAGGGTTATAAATGCTACGACCCTATACATAAAAAATTATATATATCTCGAGATGTGGTTTTTATGGAAAATGAACCATATTTCTCCAAGAATCCAAGTTGTGAACGCCAAATACTAGATAATATACCACTACCCGAAGTAACACCATTGGGTCAAGAAAATAACTTGCATGCAATCAATGAACTAACTCCACAATCAAATGAAGACGAAACTAAAACACCAGAACCCCCTTTAGGGGGAGATATGGATGAACCACAAATAATTCGAAGATCCACAAGACAAACTAGACCACCTTCACATCTAAGGGATTTTATAACAAATCAAGTATCATATCCGATACAAAACTATATATCTTATAACAAAATCTCACCACAATACTTAACTTACCTTAGTAAAATATCAGAAGAACGAGAACCGTTCAATTTTCAAGAAGCCAAAACTCAACCCACTTGGCAAAAGGCTATGACAGAAGAATTAGAGGCTTTAGAGAAAAATCATACGTGGGACATCGTTCAACTACCAAAAGATAAAAAAACCAGTTGGGTGCAAATGGGTATATAAAATTAAATATAATAGCGATGGATCTGTGGAACGATATAAAGCTAGACTGGTGGCTAAAGGTTTTACGCAAACCTATGGAATCGATTACAAAGA
This sequence comes from Craterostigma plantagineum, assembly GCA_027422505.1. Lineage (NCBI taxonomy): Eukaryota > Viridiplantae > Streptophyta > Magnoliopsida > Lamiales > Linderniaceae > Craterostigma > Craterostigma plantagineum. Next base: position 22,153,331 of record JAPQWV010000003.1, on the reverse strand, counting down.
AACATTTGCACCAGTAGCAAAGATGAACACGGTCAGAATCCTTCTTTCTATAGCAGTAAACTCTAATTGGAAACTAACTCATATGGATGTAAAAAATGCATTCCTACAAGGTGACCTAGAGGAAGAATATACATGAAATTACCACCAGGTCACGAACTCGAAACTAATCCAAAACTAGTATGCAAGTTAAACAAGTCCATTTACGGACTTAAACAGTCACCGAGGGCTTGGTACGCAAAATTAAGTCATGCACTAACTAAATACAATTTCTGCAAAAGTACGGCAGATTCATCCTTATTTATTAAAAGACAAAATCAAAACATAACCATAATTCTAGTATATGTAGACGACATTATAATTACAGGAAATAATTGTGAAGAAAATAAAAGGGTGAAAAATTATCTTAAACAACAATTTGATATTAAAGATTTAGGACCACTCAAATATTTTTTAGGGATCGAAATAGCGCATTCCAAAAAGGGACTATTCCTTTCTCAAAGAAAATATACACTAGATCTTCTCAAGGAAACTGGAAAACTTGCATCAAAACCATCAATGACACCTATGGATATTAACAAAAAACTTAATCACGAAGACGGGCAACCAGAAAAAGATATAGAAGGATTCCAGCGTCTGGTTGGGAAACTTATATACCTCACTGTCACTCGGCCTGACATATCATATGCTGTGTTGTCAGTCAATTCATGCAGGCTCCTAGGTCAACACATTTGGAAGCAATCGATCGAATCCTAAGATACTTGAAGAGAACACCAGGCCGAGGGATCTGGATGAAGAAGAATTTTTCATTAGAAATATCGGGATATGCTGATGCAGACTGGGCAGACAGCTTTGACCGCAGATCCACAACCGGCTACTGCATGTTCGTAGGAGGGAACCTCGTTACCTGGAGAAGCAAAAAACAGGGTATAGTAGCCAAATCAAGTGCTGAAGCAGAGTATCGAGCCATGGCATCAGCATCGTGCGAGCTAGTTTGGATCAAACAAATATTAACAGACTTGCATATCAACCATAAAAGACCGATGCAACTATTCTGTGATAACCAGGCTGCACGACACATTGCCATGAATCCAGTCTTCCACGAGCGGACAAAACACATCGAAGTTGATTGTCACTTCATCAGACATAAGGTTCAGGAAGGGACAATAGAAACTCCATTTGTCAGGAGCGAAAGGCAATTGGCAGACATATTCACTAAAGCACTTGATTACCCTAGCTTCGAGAATATTTCTAGCAAGTTGGGCCTCATCAATTTATTCGAGTCCAACTTGAGGGGAGTGTTGAAGACGTTAAAGAGGAAAGAAATCAAAGTGCTAAATCAGTTGATCTCAGATTAGGGAAGTTCATCATTGATCGGGACCAAATCTCAGCCATTGACAAGATAAGGCAGAAATCAATGCCTACCAAATCAGGATCGAACCTATATATGGCAACAAGATCAAGTGAGCATCAATTACAGAAGGAAATGAGCCAAGATCAAGAAGAAGATATGGACTTAGCTGAAATTAGGGATAACGGCTATAATGCTAATTCTGTAACTAGTTCATATCCGTTCATAGCCTATATAATAGGTCAATCTTGTACCTAAACAGAAGCAATAGAAACAAGTTACAATTCATTCATATAAGAATTTCATCACAAGGACTCAAAGTCCTCGGGTAGGACTTCGAGCTGATACCTTTCGGTGCAGGCCGAAGGATATGCCCCTGCTCGAAGTTCGGGCTTCAGATGCTTCAGCTCGTGTTTGCGATCGTTTTGCACGCTTTCGATTTTAGGACGGTGGGCGACGAGAAGATCGATATAACTGAGAGTATCGGGAAGACGAATAGTAAGGTTCGCCGCTCGACGTTCTTGTTAGCCCGAGGCGTTCGCCGGAGCTTTATTAGGTTTTCTTGTGGGTGGTGGTGGGGGCGGTGGAGGGCGGCGGTGTTGTGTATTATATATTGCGACTTATTGTGTGTTTTTCTTGGTTTGTGTGTCTTTGTGTGGTCTTATGAATCTTTGCGCCTTGGAAGTCTTTCTTATGTTGTTTTCTGATACTTTTGTAATAAAAAATGAAGTTTACGGAATGAAGATTTGAACCATATTATGTAAGTGTGCTACATTAATGGCATATAAGAGTTTATAGTTTTGATAGGTGCCAACGATTATAGTGACTCATGAGATTTTAAGACAAAAGTCACCAATCTTTATTTGTTGACCGTTGACACCCTTTGTCTTTGGCAGGGACAGTACATATCATTGACGGCAAATGGCAATCTAATTATTTATGGAATATTTAAAAAAAAAATGGTATTTCACATAGTCAACGTTAAAAAAATAGCCCTTTCGATTTTTTTCTTTTTCTAAAAAAAATTCGAATTAAGGGTATTTGCGTCATCTGACACGGTATCTTTTTAAAAATAGCAGGCGGTCCCCTGCTATATAGCACGATTCTCCTGCTTAGTGGGCCTGTGCTATATAGCAGGGGACCCCGCCCATCTGGTGCGCAGCATGGGCGGGACCCCTGCGCTGTGTGCAGGGTCCTCTGTTGTGTGCGGGGACTGCTGTGCTGCTGCCCGCATACAGCGCAGGGGTCCCCCGCACACACGGCAGAGGTCCCACCCATGTTGCAAAAAATAAAAAATATACGTGTTGGGAATTTGAACCATGACATACTACTTGAACGTCTGACTATACAACCACTGGACTACCGCTCGCCCACCCTTTTGTGACCCCGATAACAGATATCGATTTCAATAAGTGGGACCCATTTAGTAAGGTATAACTGTCATTATACACTTGGAGGCTATTTTTTAACATTGACCATGTCAAATGTCAACTTTTTAAACAACCCATTATTTATTAATTAATGTAAACGAAAAAGTTCGAAGAAGTAGTTCTGACTTGGAAAATATAGAGACCAAAATTTGACGTATGGCTCAATCCGTGTAATAGTGATGCTGTAGTCCAAATCAGTGTTAATATGTATGGTTTTGTAAATTTTTATAGGAAAAGGGTAAAAAGTTTTCTTGTTTTTACCAAAAACGTTTTTCAAGTTTTGTACTTACAATAGTTTTTTTATATTATTCTTCAAAATGTGTACACGGAAAGGTGAAGTAATGATCGCTCTAGACAATAATATTTGCACCATGGTTCTGAAACCGAGTTTTTGAATCAGACCGGAAATTTTAGTGATTTAAGGTTTAGTGGTTTAACCGGTACAAAATTGGAATCAAACCGGAGTCAAACCGGTATCTTTGAACATATTTAATATATATTTGTGATTGAATCAATCAAATGATATAGATCGTATAGATGTTTATTTAGTAATTTTAGTTCTATATTAGAATTTTATAAAATTGAGGGTCAAAATTAAATAAAATAAATTGTATTGGTAGTTGAAATTAATTATACCAATGGCTACAGAAATTAAATTTATAAAAGTTGGGGTGAAAAGTAAATAATGTGGAAAATCTGATCCATTAGTTAATTATTAAAAGAAAAACAAATGAGGTTCATGGGATTCGAACTCGGCCATTTTGCATGTCCACGACCTTACCACTAGACCACGTGGAAAGATCTATAAATTCATTCATTTATGTTTTTTATACGGTAATTTTTGTTTTTTCTTTTTCTTTTTAAATAAACTTAGACCGGACCGGAATCGGACCGGATTTCCGGCCGGTTCACTGGTTTCCGGCCTGAACCGACCGATCCGGTCGGGTTTTCAAAACCTTGATTTGCACTATTTCTTGCTCCACTTGTCGAATCAATTTACAGTGATGTTTTATGATTGTTGATGTGACCCAGAAATTAGATAGATTAAAATAATAATTAATATATGAGGAAAAAGCCAAAAAGAAGGACATTGGGCAGAGGTACAAGGTATTAGTATGAAAATAGCAAATGTTACAGGAACAGCAGGAACCTCTGGGAACAGCTGACTAACGCAAAAAGGGAAAGAAACATCTTTTGTTCTCATCAGGCAGGGTCTTGGAGCGCGTGTTTACCCATGAAAAAGTCAACACCAGTGACAAAGACCATATAGTCCACAAAAGAGCAAGCTGTGAAAAGGCATTTTGAAGAAATCCTCTGCCACACCTCGTACTGAAGGGTCATAATCACCTAGGGCTTCGGGACGTGACCTCGGATACCAGCTAGGAGCTCCTATAAAAGCCGCCCTTTATCGTTTCTCACAGGATATATGAAAAAGAAACAGAAAAAGTAGTAGGAAATATACTGAAACGCTCTCATCTTCTCTATTCTAGCATCTGTACCTAATACTTGGCATTTTTCGAGAGACGGTAAGTTATTTGAGTGTGTAATCCATGGGAGTATAGTGAAAGAGGTTTTTGGACCGCCCGTGGACGTAGGATCTACAAAGATCCGAACAACGTACATTTTGTGTCTTTTTCCATTTCTGCTTTAACATGTTTCATACCGATGAACACTTCACATGCACTACGGAATCGATTATATTAACATTCTACCGCTATATAAATCCTCCGGACCACATAAAAATTCTTTGATTGGGAGAGCCACATATCAATCGTAATGTTTATATCACCGGAATGTGGGTCACAAGCAGGGGCGGATCTACAGTGTGGCCCGGGGAGGCCACGGGCCCCGCTAAAATTTTCGGGTTTCGGTACTATGTATACATTTTATACGTTTATGTATAAATTTAATGTTTCGTGGCAGTTATCAAATGCATTGTTGGTATTAGTGGTTAGGTTGTTTTTTACTTTGGAGACCTGGGTCGACTCAGCCCAACTACTACCTTTTGAATAATTTTGACTATTTTAACTAAAACGTTGACTGATTTTTAACTTAGCGTTCAACAGCTTTGATTGGGTGTGTTTGGTTGGGGGTATTAGGTGGGATTAAGGGGGTTAGAATTTATTAAAGTAGTGTTTGGTTCGGGGGATTATTTAAAGGGGAGAATTGACTAATACCCCCATAATACCTCTAATAAGGTAGTAATTAAAGGGGTCCTTCCCTACCTTTACTTAATCCCACCCTTCTTAGACAATTTTATCCTTTCATTTCTTTTTTTATCTTCTTTTATTTAAAAACATTAAACCATCGTCCTCTCTCTCTCTCTCTCTCTCTCTATTCTCTCCTCACTCTCTCTCTACGTTATATTTCTCTCCTCGAATCCATCTCTCTCCCTCTCTTCTCGAATCCATCTTTCTCTCTCTTGAATGCATCTCTATCTCTCTTCTCGAATCCATCTTTCTCTCTCCCTCTTGAATCCATCTCTCTCTCTCTCTCTCTCTCTCTCTCTCTCTCTCTCTCTCTCTCTCTCTCTCTCTCTCTCTCTCTCCGGGCATAGCTATCCATAATTAGGACCATATGTCCAATCAGAACAAAATAAAGATAGACTCGTAATTTATCTTAATTAAATATAATACCATCTAAACACATCTTAATTTTATTATAGAGAAAATGTTATAAAAAATGGCATATTTTTATTCTACTTTCTTATTATTAATTGTTTTTCTAATCAAATTAAAGAGAAAAATGAAATTGATGTTCGATATACTATCCGTATAAATGAAAAGTAAATTAATCAGTCAACTATATTAGTTAGCTTTTTATTTTCAATAAACTGCCGTATTAGAGTACTTTTTATTCATTGTATTTATGTAAACGGTAGCAAATTACAAATAGTTTCAAGAACCGGAATCCATCCGATATCCCAAAGAAGTGATCGATTCTTGCGAAATCAAAACTAGAACCAAAACCACTAAAATACATAACTTAAATTAATAAATTATTTAATATTTAGGCTAAATCGGTCTAACCTAAAATTTTCCGTTGAAATTTTTAAAACCATATGCCGAACCAAATTTTTTGGTTTGATTTCGGTATTTATTGAACTTTTTCAGTTCAGTTAAGTTAATTGGCTAAAGCCAACTTTTAGTAAAAAAATAAAATTAATTTCATATATTATATATATTTAAATTAATAAAAATTAGTGTTTTGATTTCAAAATCGTAGGTAAAATATCAAATTGAAATTATATATGTTATACGAACCGAAAATTTCGATATCTGGTTGACTGGTTAAGCTAACTATGAACTCCCCATAATTTATACAATAAATAAAAAAATCATAAATATTAGAATCAATAAAAATTAAGAAATAGAATAGAAAAGATATGTCCAGTTTTGTGGTAATTTATACATAGTGCCTAGTTTTGTTAGTCACAATCAAAAGGATGCCTATGATTCCAAAACACCCGACGTTCAAATAGAAAAATTCCTCAAATTTTTAGTTAATTAATATTTGGTCAAAAACATGATTATTAAAGCTAAAATTAATTGTGTGATAATTAATAGGGGTTTAAATAGCATCTAAGGGGGCTATATAGAATTACCGTTGACTATTTAATAAGCAAGAATGCCATAACACTTATTCAGTAATGATGAGTAGTAAATAGTAATAGAGACAATCCTTAGCACGCCAAATACGAACATTAGGATTTAAATTTGGATCTATGATTAACCACATATGCTTGGCTGTCTTAATGGTTTGGATATGCATTTAGTCCAAATTAGACCCCTGCTTACGAATAGATTTATTTGTTTCCAAAATTAAACCAAACGAATTTGTTCGATTTTTTACTTCAAAATTTTTACGACGTCTCTAAAAATTAACTTGCCTAAGCGAAGAATAAACCGTAAAAATATCAGTAACTTTCTCTGCTTTCAAAATAGTTTATAAGAATTAAGAGGTGCATATGGAAATCGAATTCATTCTCTATTTATTCTATCATTAATTTAACAGTCAATAATTACATCAACCACGCAATTCACTTTATAAACATATTCCAAATTCATTCAACCTACCTCGTAAGATAATCTAATTAACCTACCCATGTCAATGAATCTACCATTTAAAATATTTTACGAAACTTTTTTCCATACATGGCCAGCGATTCCTTCAAGACGACTTTTTCTTTTTTTTTTTTTTAATTCAACTTGCATATTTCCAAAATATTTATTCAACTTAGGCCTCTCATAGAACCTGAGCTCTTCCTATATATACTAGCTACTCAAAGCAAACTCTCACAACACTAAGAAGCTTCACTAGTGCAATAATAACATCCAAGAAAACCGTAAGTCAACATATCCAAACCGGTTGAGATCACCTATTCCACTTTTTGTATTCCACTCCGTATTCCAACGAACATAAATCGTTACACCTCCCCCTGACAAGTGTTAAAACACACGTAAACATCATTACACCTATGAATTTCATTACAACAAGTGTTTAAATAAAAAAACCACATTATTACGTATTTTTCTAATATGGAGTAGAAAAAATCAATATTATATATTAAAATAGAAAATACGTAATAATGAGGTTTTTTTTGTTTAAACACTTGTTGTAATGAAATTCATAGGTGTAATGATGGTTACGTGTGTTTTAACACTTGTCAGGGGGAGGTGTAACGATTTTCGTTAGTTGGAATACGGAGTGGAATACAAAAAGTGGAATAGGTGATCTCATGCCTATCCAAACACAACCATGGAACTAAACCCAACCCTAATCGGAACCCTAGTCGCCGCCTTTTCCTTCGTCCTCCTCCTATCGAAACGAACCCTAAAAAACAGTTCCACTAAAACCCCCGCCCCAGGCCCGCGGTTCGAAGCCCTTCATAGGCCACCTTCAGCTGCTGAGCGGCACGGCCCACGTCGACCTACCCCACTTCAAGCTAGCAGCCCTAGCCGACAAGCTCGGGCCCATGTTCACCGTCAAGCTTGGCGTGAATCGCGTTTTGATCGTCAGCAACTGGGAACTCATCAAGGAACTGTGCACCACGCACGACGTGGCGATCTCGAACCGCCCGAAAATGAGGGCTTTCAAGCACCTGAGCTACAACTTCTCAATGTTCGGGACGGCACCGTACGGTCTGTACTGGCGAGAGGTTCGCAAGCTCATTGCCATGAAGCTACTATCGAACCGCCGGCTCGAGAAGATGAGCCACTTCACAATGTCCGAGATCAAGGGCTCGGTGAGCGACCTGTATGCAAAGTGGAACGCAGTGCAGAATGATTCCTCGGGAAGGGTTCGAGTGGACATGAAGAATTGGTTCGGGGACTGGTCGCGTCGTAAACGGCCAAAAATAAATAAATCACCTTATTCACTAAATACTAGTATAGCGAAAGTAGGGATCGTCTCCACAGGGAAAATGGATGATTTATTTCTAATTTTCAACTCGGTCGTTAATAATAAATAATAATAATAATAATAATAATAATTAGTAGTAGTAGTAATAATTTTATTAGGGATAATAGTAATATTAGTAATAGTAATAATAATAATATTATTAAGGGGGGTTTCTTATGAGTTTTTTTTATGCAGTAATGAACGAGAAAAAAAATATCGAAACTATCAAAGATAAAATAATAGTCGCTAAACATATTAATCTAAGTGTAATTAAAACTATTTAGTACTAAGGACATCAAAATAAACAGAAATTAAATGATTACGATATTGTGAAATTAAGCTTTGTGAGAATTGAGATGTAATAGAATGGGAAAAGGTATTCTGATGATGTTTTAACGATTGTAACCAAAAAGGAACAAGCTTAATTAAAATCACTAAACAAAAGGGATAGAAAATGACCGAATGATTGCCAATATCACTAAGCATCTGAAATCAAAGAGAAAGGATCGATCTCAACTTCATCTCTGCTCTCTCACTCAAACTCTGCTCTATCGTTGAATCTCTGTTTCGCTCAACTATAAAAGTGAAAACAGCAGTACAAAAACAGTCCTCTTCGAATTTTTAACCAGATGTGATGTAGGTAATGAACGTGACTAACAAAGACGTGAATAAAAGGTTTCCTTAACTGAATGGTGATTATACTATTATTAATATAATGATAAACTTCAATAAAATCTGAAAGTGGCAATAGAATAAAACCAAACGATTGAAAAGCAGATACTAGTCTTTGTTTTAAGCTACGACAACACAAAACTCTCGATCTTGCTCTCAGATCCCTCCTCTCTGTTACGCTCTAAAACAAAATAAAATATAAGGATGAAAGTAGTACTCTAACAGACCTCTCTCCCTTCTCTCAAACTCCCTTCTACACTCTTAATAAATATAAAAATATAAAGATAGAGAACACTGATTCAAAGTAACACCATTGAAGCAAAATAAAAAGTGTGAGTAGTGTGTTTGTTCTTCGTGGCTCTCTCTATTTATAGATGATAGCCCTGATTTGATCTCTTCTCAAGGTAGAGACATGGAGCCGTCTTTAGCACGCATAATCGTCCAAATCTGTCTTCAACAGCGAACTAAATATTTCAGCAGTCCTTCGGTGATATTGTCGATTACATTTTCCTGCCTTGAGCTGTGTGCATCGGTCTTGCGCCGTTTGTTGATGTGAAATGTTTGTTTGGATGCCTCGCAGTCCATTTGTATTCTCAGCCGTCTGTCTTCGATCGTGATTGCTTTGCTGAGCTTTTCCTTTGAGGTTGTTGGTTTTATCCTAATAGTTTAATGATTGGCTTTATTTTCAACATGAAACGTGTATCTTGGTCAAGCAACCAATAATTGAGCATCTTGCTTTCTCATGTGGGTCCCTTTTAATTTACCTACACTCATGAATTATAGTAGTAAAGCAGTACATAAATGTGTTAGCCAACTATACTTGACCATGATACCATTGAATGCCCAAAACCTCGTTAGATTCATCCCGTTCTATCTTATGTTTTCAGAAATTCATAAACTTAAAATATCTGAGAAATTTAAGATAGAAAACTGGCATAAAGTATCTGCAATTCACGACTTATCGAAGCCTATCAAATTCCCCCAAACCTATACAATGCTTGTCCTCGAGCATTTACCCGAGATAGAAAATGCAAACATTCTCATCAGGAGTTCACCGACATACACTAATTTGCCCTAGGGATAGCAATTATTCATAACATTTAGCATTAAACAATCATATCAATTCCGACAATCTCAATAAAGCCTGAACGCCACAAAAATCAACAACTCTCACATGGATTCTCTCAATGCGCTCAAAGTATTTATGGGTTATATGTGTATACGCTCAAATCAACACTATGAAACGATATTACCATAAGCTTGCTAACATATCATATTGTATTCACATAGCGACTTTAGTGTACAAATCAAGAAGGTCTTTCATTGGGTTGTAATGGGGCTTAGGGATTAGGTAGGATATGTTGGGAAAGTAGGTTAAAATTGTCAGACCAAATGATTATTTAATCGCTAAATCCCACGACTTTACCATGACGCACGACTAATTCGAGAATTACTCTGATCATACTAACATGCTACGGTTTCATTATCAAGATAACCCAAAGCTTCCCAATATCGACAAAACTAACTAGCACTTCATATATTTTTTTATGAATTTTTTCTCTCTCTTTTTTTTTTTTTCGAATACGTATTTTTTTTCTTGTTTTCTTTCTTTTTTTTCGTATTCGCTTTTTTTTTTCGAATATATTTTTTTTTTCGGATGATTTTTTTTTTCGCTATAACTAAAAGACTCCTAATATCACATATATGGACTCATTAGTTTATTATCAATCTCGAAATCGTGGAATCTAAGCAATTAATAACTCATCCAATCCGACAATGGGTTGAAAAAAAGAAAGCCAAAAGGATATATATGGGTAAATTCAACAAGAAAAATAAGGCTTAAGGCTCAAATTGGCTCACTAAGTGGAAAATATTGAAGGTAGGGTCAGTGTGAGGCCAAGGGCTTAATCCTAAGTGCCTTAATCACTTTTGTACAAAAAACGCCAATGATATCAACATGAATAATAGAGCAAGTTCTAGAATATTCGAAACACATGTGATACTCTCGTAAAGAAAAAAATCTGAGTATAAAGATAAATACTCTTTTTTTTAAGGCTCAAATCTCACATATTTTTAAGTAGGCTTTGTGTCGACTCTTGCGCATCCGGTCTTAAATTAATTGAAGAAAAAGAATAATCATCCTAATACCAAATAGTTATTCCTAATTGTTTCTCTCATGTCCTAATTAACGCACATCGGTTTGCTCGAGACAAGATATGTATTCATCAACATAGAAATCTCCCCCACACCTAAACTCTGCATTGTCCTCAATGTAGAATTCTAATGAAAATAGTAGCTAAAATCTAAAGATTCCCACCCCAATTTTCATTTTAATATATTCAGAGTAGATGCGAAGAAATAATAAAAGTAATGCTGAAAATAAAACTTCCCTGACAATGATGGGGTCGTAGAGAAATTCCGAGCGAGAGGATATTTGTTTCCGAGCCTAGTGATATCTTGTAGTATACGTACCCGAGAGCCCTGCTTAAGCATCATTGAAACATAGATAAAACGAAATATTGCAATAACAAAATAAAATTGGATAATATTGGGTTGCCTCCCAATGAGCGCTTTTCTTTAACGTCTTTGGCTAGACGTAGTCTCCGTTCTTCGTCGTCATGCATAAATGGGTGGGCGCAGCTTTATATCTTCCACGCAAGCCAATAAATCATTCTCAAAATAAGGTTTCAGCCTATGACCATTCACCTTGAAACACTTGTTAGTGGATATGCACTCAATTTCAATAACGCCGTTTGAAAAAATATTTTTAACAATATATGGTCCCATCCAACGAGATTTGAGCTTACCTGGCATGAATTTCAGCCTTGAATTGTAAAGGAGAACTTTTTGACCTACCATGAATTCTTTTTTATGTAGGAGTTTGTCGTGAAATTGCTTCGTCCGTTCCTTGTACATTCTCGCATTCTCATAGGCTTTTAGGCGAATTTCTTCAAGTTCCTGTAGCTGAAATTTTCGCTCCTCACCGACTTTTGTAGCCTCCATGTTGCACTATTTCACTGCCCAAAAAGCACGATGTTCAATTTCAACAGGTAAATGACACATCTTACCGAAAACTAGGCAATATGGCGACATTCCGATTGGAGTTTTAAAAGCAGTGCGATACGCCCAAAGTGCATCGTCTAATCGCAAGCTCCAATCCTTATGATTCGGGTTTACGGTTTTCTCCAAAATATTCTTGACTTCCCGATTTGAAACTTCAGCTTGTCCGTTTGATTGTGGGTGATAGGTAGTGGCTAATCGATGATGGACTCCGTATTTGCGCATGAGCGCTTCCACCGTGCGATTGCAAAAATGCGTGCCTTGGTCGCTTATAATTGCGCGAGGAACTCCGAACCTACTAAAGATGTTTGATTTAAGAAATCCTATAACCACTTTAGAATCGTTAGTTCGGGTAGCCTTTGCTTCTACCCACTTCGACACATAATCAACAGCAAGCAAGATATAAAGAAAGCCAAACGAACTTGGAAAAGGTCCCATAAAATTAATTCCCCATACATCGAAAATTTCACAAACTAATATAGGATTTTGTGGCATTTCATCTCTAAAAGAAATCGTACCTGTTCTTTGACAATTGGGACAGCTCTTGGAAAACAAATAAGCATCCTTAAAGATAGTTTCCCAATAAAAACCGCAATCTAAAATTTTTCTAGCAGTTCGCTTAGGTCCAAAGTATCCTCCACATGCATATGTATGACAGTGCGTGAGTATATCATTAATTTCACTATTAGCAATGCACCTACGAATAATTTGATCCGAACCAATTTTCCACAAATATGGCTCGTCCCAAATGTAATATTTAGAGTCGCTTTTAATTTTATTTTTCCTTGAGGAGCTCAAATGTGAAGGTAACACACCACTTACCAAGTAATTAACTATATCGGCAAACCAGGGTTCTTGATATTCCTTACCTTGAAGGCGAAATAATTGCTCATCTGGAAACGTTTCAGAAATTGGTAGTGGCTCTTCGTCACGAATCAAACGGCTCAAGTGGTCCGCTACAGAGTTGTCCACGCCTTTGCGATCCTTGATCTCCCAATCAAATTCTTGAAGCAACAAAATCCATCGTATTAAGCGCGGTTTTGACTCCTTCTTCGACAACAAATATTTTAGAGCTGCATGGTCAGAATAAACAATAATTTTAGATCCCAATAAATAAGACCTAAACTTATCAAATGCAAAAACAATAGATAAGAGCTCTTTTTCAGTTGTGGTGTAGTTGCATTGTGCCGAGTCAAGCGTCTTTGAAGCATAGTAGATGACGTGACTCTTTTTTCCATCTTTTTGTCCAAGAACAGCTCCTACGGCATATTTGCTTGCGTCGCACATGAGCTCGAACGGTAACTCCCAATTTGGGGGTTGGATTATCGGTGCAGTAGTTAGTAATAGCTTTAACTTATTAAACGCCTCTTTGCACTCGTCCCCGAAATTGAACGGTACGTCATTCTGAAGTAGTCTTGACATCGGTTGAGCGATTTTTGAGAAATCTTTTATAAATCTCCTATAAAAACTTGCATGACCAAGAAAGCTTCGAATATCTCGAACATTAGTGGGGTATGGCAAATTAGAGATCAAATCGACCTTAGCCTTGTCTACTTCAATTCCTCTTGACGAAACTACATGTCCTAAAACTATCCTTGCTTAACCATAAAGTGACATTTTTCATAGTTAAGCACAAGATTTTTATCAATGCATCGTTTGAGTACTTCTACTAAATTACCAAGGCAATGATCAAACGAGTCTCCATAAACTGTAAAATCATCCATGAATATTTCAATGCATGTTTCTATTAAATCAGAAAATATGCTCATCATGCATCGTTGAAATGTACCAGGAGCATTACATAAACCAAAAGGCATGCGGCGATATGCAAACGTACCAAAGGGACATGTGAGAGTAGTTTTCTCTTGATCCTCGGGTGCTACGACAATTTGATAATAACCAGAAAATCCATCGAGGAAACAAAAGAAAGACTTACCTGCGAGTCTTTCTAGCATTTGATCAATGAAGGGTAGCGGAAAATGATCCTTTCGGGTAGCCGCATTTAACTTACGAAAATCAATGCACATGCCCCAACCCGTCTGTAATCTCATTGGTACCAATTCATTTTTGTCATTTTTCACAAGTGAAAACCCAGATTTCTTAGGAACAACATGAACTGGACTTACCCATTGGCTGTCTGATATTGGAAATATTATCCCCATATCTAATAATTTAATTATTTCTTTCATAACTACCTCTTTCATAGCTGGATTGAGCTTGCGTTGTGCTTCTCGTATTGGCTTAGAGTCGTGCTCAAGCAGAATTCGGTGCATGCATATCGAGGGGCTTATTCCTTTGATATCAGCCAAAGTCCATCCTACCGCGCTCTTGTATTCCTTCAAAACGCGTATCAAAATCTCCTCTTGGATGGTGGACAAATCATTTGCAATAATGACTGGCAACGTTTCTTCGTCTCCCAAATAGCAGTATTTGAGATGTTTTGGTAGATCCTTCAACTCCAGTGTAGGTGCCTGTTCTATAGAGGGAACAATTTTGGTGTTAGAAATAGGCAGTGAAAAAGTGTTCTTACCTGATTGATCGTGAGATTCTGGAAGTGCGTGTAACGTCATGAGTGCGCTTCTGATATCTTCGTCTACTTCAAAATGCAAATCTTTTTCTGTTTTGCTATTCTTAATTACATAGTCGAGTGTATCGTTAGTGAAATTACGCTCAAAATCATTTCGAACAAATGCATCAATCATACTAACGGATACAGGTTCATCAGGATATTTCATTGCATCAAACACATTCGTAGTAAGTTTTTGACCATCAAACTCAAAAGTAAGAATCTAGCGCATGTTCATCACCCATGTCTACTATATAAAAATCAGCAGGAAAAATAAATTCACCACATTTTACCAACACATCTTCAACCAATCCTTCTGGATAAATAATGGACCTATTTGCTAATTGAATACAAATATCAGTGCACTTAAGAGGTCCCATACTCATCTCATTGAATAATGATAATGGCATAACATTGATAGAAGCTCCTAAATCTAACATGGCATTATTTATTTTTCTCGTCCCTATAGTAACCGAGATAGCAAACATACCTGGGTCCTTACATTTTTGGGGGAAGTTTTCGTGAAGCGCAGCGGAAACATTGTCACTTACTAGGATTTTTCCTTCGGCTTTGTGTTTCCTTTTGTTCGAACACATTTCCTTTAAAAATTTTGCGTAACGTGGAATCTGCTTGATAGCATCCAAAAGTGGTTGTTGATCTCGACTTTGCTGAAGGTCTCCATTATACTCTTTTCCTCTTCTTCTTGTTTCACCCTAGCAAACCTTCCAGGAAAAGCTTCTCTTGGAGATTTTATGGAAACTTCATTATGATTAGGCTGGGCCGATCTCTTTCCCGTTTCGAAGAGTCATAACACTCACATTCTCTCTTGGGTTGATCTCAACTTGGGCCGGTAGTTTTCCTTTCTCGTTTTGCATTTGACTCATTTGCGCTGCGAGTTGAGACACTTGCCTTTCTAAATTGTGCATGCTCGAGCGTGTTTCGTTAATGCTTGATCGAGTTTCCTGTTGAAAAGTGGCAGTACTAGTTGCTAAATTCTTAACAATATCCTCCAAAGACATACCTGGTTTTGATGGTGCGGCTTGTTGTGGAGGATTTGGTGGCCTTGGTGCTTGCTGCATGAAACCTGGCGGTCGATTTCCGTAACTCAGATTTGGGTGGTCACGCCATCCGGGATTGTATTGACTTGAGTATGGATCATAGCGCCTCTGAGATGGTCCTGCGTTACCTCCAATTGCATTGGCTTGCTCGCTAAGATCAAACTGAAGTGAAGGACAATTCGCTGTTGCATCCAACAAATGTACATATGCCACAAGCCTTTACCTGACTCGTTTTTCCAATCACAAGTTTTTCCACAAGAGATGTTAGTGAATCTAATTTTTGCTCGAATGAAGTAGTACTTACCTCGCCTATCCTTTGTTGGCCTACATCTTGACGTGTTCCAAATTGTTGCGCATTTGTAGCCATGCTTGAGATCAGTCGTCGTGCCTTGTCTGCCGTTTTATCGACCAACGCTCCTCCACTTGCTGCGTCAATCATGTTTCTCTCCATGGGTAGCAATCCTTCATAGAAATATTTGATAAGCGCTAACTCTGAAATTTGGTGATATGGACAGCTTGCACAAAGCCGCTTGAATCTTTCCCAGTATTCGTGCAGGGTTTCTCCGATCATTTGTCGAACCCCGTAGATTTCCTTACGAATGTTTGCGGCACGAGATGCAGGGAAAAATTTTGCAAGAAATTGCTTTTTAAGTTTGGCCCACGTAGTAATTGAACCCGATGGTAAGTAGTATAACCAGTCTTTTGCATGATCCGCCAGCGAGAACGGAAATGCACGACTTATCTGATCTTCCGTGACCCCGTTTGGCTTCATGGTTGAGCAAACCATGTGAAACTCCTTCAAGTGCTTGTGCGGATCTTCACCTGCGTTACCATGAAAAGTGGGAAGTAAATGAATTAACACTGATTTTAATTCAAAAGGTGTTTGAAGAATAGGAAATTCAATGCAAAGCGGCCGTTGATTAACATCCGGTGTAGCCATATCCCTCAACGTAAGACGGAGTGGTTGCTGCTGTTCGGTTTCCTCCATGTCGCTTGTTGAAAACTCCTGTTCGGATTCCGTGCTAGAAATTGATACAGTCGAATCTTTTTGTCTTTTTGCCTTTCGATTCGCCTTTGCGGTCCTCTCGATTTCTGCATCAAATATTAGTATACCTGTTCGAGAAGATCGGGGCATAAACTAGAAAAAAAATATCGAATTAAAAATAGAAGTAAATCAATAGACACCACCTTCCCCGGCAACGGCGCCAAAATTTGGTCGCGTCGTAAACGGCCAAAAATAAATTAATCACCTTATTCACTAAATACTAGTATAGCGAACGTAGGGATCGTCTCCACAGGGAAAATGGATGATTTATTTCTAATTTCCAACTCGGTCGTTAATAGTAATAATATAATAATAATAATAATAATAATAAGTAGTAGTAGTAGTAATAATATTATTAGGGATAATAGTAATATTAGTAATAGTAATAATAATAATATTATTAAGGGGGGTTTCTTATGAGTTTTTTTTTTATGCAGTAATGAACGAGAAAAAAATATCGAAACTAACAAAGATAAAATAATAGTCGCTAAACATATTAATCTAAGTGTAATTAAAACTATTTAGTACTAAGGACATCAAAATAAACAGAAATTAAATGATTACGATATTGTGAAATTAAGCTTTGTGAGAATTGAGATGTAATAGAATGGGAAAAGGTATTCTGATGATGTTTTAACGATTGTAACCAAAAAGGAACAAGCTTAATTAAAATCATTAAACAAAAGGGATAGAAAATGACCGAATGATTGCCAATATCACAAAGCATCTGAAATCAAAGAGAAAGAATCGATCTCAACTTCATCTCTGCTCTCTCACTCAAACTCTGCTCTATCGTTGAATCTCTGTTTCGCTCAAATATAAAAATGAAAACAGCAGTACAAAAACAGTCCTCTTCGAATTTTTAACCAGATGTGATGTAGGTAATGAACGTGACTAACAAAGACGTGAATAAAAGGTTTCCTTAACTGAATGGTGATTATACTATTATTATATAATGATAAACTTCAATAAAATCTGAAAGTGGCAATAGAATAAAACCAAACGATTGAAAAGCAGATACTAGTCTTTGTTTTAAGCTACGACAACACAAAACTCTCGATCTTGCTCTCAGATCCCTCCTCTCTGTTACGCTCTAAAAACAAAATAAAATATAAGGATGAAAGTAGTACTCTAACAGACCTCTCTCCCTTCTCTCAACTCCCTTCTACACTCTTAATAAATATAAAAATATAAAGATAGAGAACACTGATTCAAAGTAACACCATTGAAGCAAAATAAAAAGTGTGAGTAGTGTGTTTGTTCTTCGTGGCTCTCTCTATTTATAGATGATAGCCCTGATTTGATCTCTTCTCAGGTAGAGACATGGAGCCGTCTTTAGCACGCATAATCGTCCAAATCTGTCTTCAACAGCGAACTAAATATTTCAGCAGTCCTTCGGTGATATTGTCGATTACATTTTCCTGCCTTGAGCTGTGTGCATCGGTCTTGCGCCGTTTGTTGATGTGAGATGTTTGTTTGGATGCCTCGCAGTCCATTTGTATTCTCAGCCGTCTGTCTTCGATCGTGATTGCTTTGCTGAGCTTTTCCTTTGAGGTTGTTGGTTTTATCCTAATAGTTTAATGATTGGCTTTATTTTCAACATGAAACGTGTATCTTGGTCAAGCAACCAATAATTGAGCATCTTGCTTTCTCATGTGGGTCCCTTTTAATTTACCTTCACTCATGAATTATAGTAGTAAAGCAGTACATAAATGTGTTAGCCAACTATACTTGACCATGATACCATTGAATGCCCAAAACCTCGTTAGATTCATCCCGTTTTATCTTATGTTTTCAGAAATTCATAAACTTAAAATATCTGAGAAATTTAAGATAGAAAACTGGCATAAAGTATCTGCAATTCACGACTTATCGAAGCCTATCAGGGACATGGATTTGAACATCATACTTAAGATGATGGTGGGCAAGAGGTTCTACGATGGCGGGCCCGGGGCCGAGGAGGGGAGGAGGAGGAGGAGGAGGGTTATGAGGGATCGGTTTCACTACACTGGTGTTTTTGTGCCCGGGGACGCTTCGCCCTACCTCGCATGGATGGACATTGGGGGGCATGAGAAGAAGATGAAGGCGATCGCCGCAGATTTGGACAAGATCATGGGAGAGTGGTTGGAGAAGCACAAGGCGAACGCAGGGAAGAAGAAGGAGTACGAGGATTTCATGGACGTGTTGTTGGAGGAACTGGCGAAGGGGAGCCTTCAGGCCGACGGATACGACTACGATATCGTCATCAAGGGTGCGTCTGATGTGCATTCCGGAATTCGATTCGAAAAGCGAAAACGTAATGGTGCGACAACGGAGCGTAACGTACAGTGGTTCGATTGCGTACCATTACACTTTTTCTTTTTCTTTTCCGCAATGAACTCTGCATGCCAAACGCATCCTAAGTTTTTCGGTGAAGCGATCATTTAATTTGGTACCACGGAGCTCAGCTAGAGAGCTCATGGATATAATTTCTCACAGTCGGCCCCCTTTTTTTTTAAAAAAAAAAGACAATCACGCTAAGGATAGATTAGTAGGAAATCAGCCTACAGCTGAAGGGGCCTATTGGGAAAAACATATATATATATATATAAAATAGCATATGATACACTCCATTTATTCCCAAGTTTTTAGGCTAATTGGTCATTCACAAAAAATCCTAACTTCAATATGCAGTGTCTTTTTTCAGCTTCTGATCGCGGGAGCAACCGACACGACGGCGGTGATGTTAGAGTGGGGCCTATCCCTCCTCCTGAACAACCCCCACGTCATGAAACGTCTCCAGGAAGAGCTCGGCAGCGTAATCGGAAAGTCCCGACGGGCCCATGAGTCCGATATCCCAAAGCTAACCTACCTTCAAGCCGTGGTCAAGGAGACCTTCCGTCTCTACCCTGCGGGCCCACTTGGCGGGCTTCACGAATTCGCCAAGGACGTGAACGTGGGCGGCTAAACGTGAACGTGAACGCTCGCAAACACGAGCTGAAGCATCTGAAGCCCGAAGTTCGACCCGGGGCATATCCTTCGGCCTGCACCGAACGGTATCAGCTCGAAGTCCTGTCCGAGGACGTTCAGGTCCTTGTGGGCCCCCTCGAGGAACCTCTCGGGCTTGAACTCGTTCACGTCCGGGCCCCACACGGTGGGGTCCCTCTGAACCTTCCACACATTCATTATGAAACTTCGGGCTTCAGATGCTTCAGCTCGTGTTTGCGAGCGTTTTGCACGCTTTCGATTTTAGGACGGTGGGCGACGAGACGATTGACATGACTGAGAGTCCCGGGATGACCAATAGTAAGGGTTCGCCGCTCGACGTGCTTGTTTCCCCTAGGCTTTCGCCGGAGCTTTATTAGGGTTTGTCGTGGGTGGTGGTGGGCGGCGGTGTTGTGTATTATAATTGCGACTTATTGCGTGTTTTTCTTGGTTTGTGTGTCTTTATGTGGACTTATGAATCTGTGCGCTTTGAAAGTCTTTCGTATTTTGTTTTCTGATACTTTGTAATAAAAAATGAAGTTTAAGGAATAAAGATTTGAACCATATTATGCAAGTGCGCTAGTGCTACATTAATGGCATAAAAGAGTTTATAGTTTTGATAGATGCCAGCAGCAATTATAGTGTCTCAAAAGATGTTTTAAGACAAAAAAAACATCAAGCTTTATTTGTTGACCATTGACACCCTCTCGGTAAGAACAGTAGAATATCGATGGTTCCCACGGTGCAAATGGGTATCTAATTATTTATTGATTAATGTAAACGAAAAAATTAGAATAAGTAAACAATGATGCTGTGGTCCAAATCAGTGTTAATATGTATTGTTTTAGAAATTTTTACAGGAGAAGGGTAGCGTGTTTTCTTCTTTTACCAAAAAAGTTTTCAAGTTTTTTACTTACTATAGTTTTTTATATTATTCTTTAAAATGTAGTACACGGATAAGCTGAAGTAATGATCACTAGGACAATAATATCATCACTATTTCTTGTCGAATCAATTTACTATATATATATATATATATATATATATGATCCAGTAAATATTTATATATAATATAAAAAACTGACTGAAGTATATATTATTTATTTAGTTTTGCGGTGAGGAATCCAAAGAACAAATAAACATTGGAAATCTTAGCGTGAAAAGCACCAAATTTATGAAGATTGCTCAATTTGTTTTGTCCCCTAAATGTTCCTTGTCGTGCTGCGAACTACAGGCAAACACATGGATAACACCATTTAATTATTAATTGATATAAATCAAATAATACTAAAAAAAGAATGAATGTCACGTCATAAGATACGTGCAAAGGCAAGGTGGTTGGGATTTTCTTTATTTCTTGAAGTAGAATAAAAGCTTAGAATTATTTAAAAGTTCTCCATCTATTTTATATAAAAGGAAGAAATATTACGTGTATATCATTTATTCATTTAATCCATTCGAAAAGTGATTCGTGATCGTATATACTTGCGTATACATATACATCACTGCATGCCTTATTCTATTACTTTCTTCATAGTCTTAATACACATATTTATGTCGAAGATGTCTCTTTCTCAAATCCTTTAATAAAGAGTGTTAAATAAAGTATATTAAATAATATACGTAAGATGTAATAGTATTTCTCCCACACGCAACAAAAAGAGTGAAAAGAAAAGGAAAATCTTTATCTCCATTATTATGCATTTATAGTTCTTACGCCCTCATCTGAAATGGAAATAATTGGAGCTTATTGAGATATTCGAACACCTGGTACTATTACATATTCTACTATTCTTAAACTTTTTCATGGAGAATCTATAATTAAAATACGACGCATTTGCTTCGTGCATAAATTGTGAGGTGATCTGGTTAATATGTAGAGTACATACAATAGGTCATGGTAAGATCCTCGCGATTCACGAAAGCCCTAGTTCCATTGAATAAATATAAACGTATTCTTTCTATATATTACTAATATCTGACATTGTTTGCATCATCAATTTAATGCATGTAAATATAAACCACCAATCCTAGTATGATTAATTTCAAAGCCAAAAAAGAAAACGAGATAGATAGATATGCATGGAAATGTTTAAGACATTGATAAAAAGTGTCTACTCATCACCCAATAATAAAAGCATTATTTAGTCACGAAGCACTTAAAACCTCATTGCACCAACAACTTTGCGGTCAAAGAAGACAAAAACCACATATTTCATGTCATTCAAAAAACATCACAAAAGTGGAATTATCTCTAACCATGATTATTTTTGTTCTATTTTGATAATTGATTTCCTCCTTTGTTTGGGTACTATTTTTATTTCCCAAATACAGATACCTATTTCACTGAATTTTAAACAAGTATATTACAGAAAAAAAGGTGCCATGCATATTGTGTATAAAAAGAGCATGCTCAGTCTTCTTATACATTCATACCCATGCATGAGTTGAGCATATAGAATATTACAGAGAGAGAGAGAGATAGAGAGAATGGGAGAAGCAAATAAGAAGTCAATGAGAGCCATGGGAGAAGCTCTGAACAAGTTGACTCCTTACATGGCTATGATATCCTTACAGTTTGGATATGCAGGAATGTACATAATTACCCTCGTCTCTCTAAAGCGTGGGTTTAGCCATTGGATATTGGTCGTCTATCGCCATGCATTTGCTGCGTTCGTCTTTGCCCCATTTGCGTATTTTCTCGAAAAGTAAGTACAATATATAATCGATATAAAAGACCAAAGCTGATTTCCGACCATATCATGTACTCTTTATTTTTTTTCCAGGAAAATAAGGCCTCATATGACTAAATCGGTGTTCTTGAAGATCTTGTTGCTCGCCTTCTTAGAGTAATGCTCTTATCTCACTATTTCATATACGTTGGAAATAAATATAGGAAAAATTATAAAAATGGGGCCACTAAGTATGCCAATTTTCGATTTTGGGTCACAATGTTTACCAGTTACAAAACAAGGTCACTAAGTATGTATATAGTAATAAAATTGGGTCACTGATCTCTTTTTTCCTATTATATACATACTTAGTGACCGAAATTTGTAACTATATACATACTTAGTGACCTAGTTTTGTTACTACATACATACTTAGTGACCTAGTTTTGTAACTAGTGATCAAATATGTTATTATATACATACTTTATGACCTAGTTTTGTAACTGACAAACATAGTGACCAAATGGTATACTTAGTGACCCATTTTTATAATTTTGCCTAAAATATATGAAGCTAAAATATAATGAAATTATCGCCTTCCAAAAAAACAAAATTCCACATCTAAGGCTAGATATGAAAGAGCCTGAACGTGGGAACGTATTGAAAATAACATTAGAATATTAAATATGTTGCACTGCATTCAATCTTAAGGTGTTTAGATCAAATGGTCATTCAACGTATATATAATATCATAGTTCTTACCAGGAGGTCATTGAAATAAAATTCTAGAATAAAAGATAATGTAACAAATTTGTGTTTGTAGGCCTGTGCTTGACCAAAATATGTACTACGTGGGACTTCAGTACACATCTGCAACCTTCGCATCGGCCACAGTTAACATCCTCCCAGCCATTACCTTCATCATGGCTGTTATTTTCAGGTCTACATAATATATTTATATATATATATATATATATATATACCATCATAACTAACAACTATATATAACTATTCCAATTCATATAAGTAACTAATTCTTTACCACTATCACATAAGACTGGAGAAGGTGAACCTGAAAAAGAAGCACAGCCTCGCCAAAGTGATCGGAACGGCGATAACAGTCGCCGGAGCTATGACCATGACACTGTACAAAGGGCCGATCGTCGACATTTTCCGGCAGTCGCACGGCGGCCACCACCACGGCTCCGCCGCTGCCGCTGCCACCGCCTCAGCCACTGCGGCCGCCGATCAGCATTGGGTCGCCGGAACCCTAATGCTGCTCGGCTGCATCGTGGGCTGGTCAGCTTTCTTCATCTTACAGGTAAATTAATACTAGTAATTTATGCACACTCAAATGTATATATAAATTTATCATAGTTTGGTAGAAATATTTAATATAAATTATAATTTAAATTTCATATTGTACATTGCTAGATATATAGAAATTAAAAATTGATTTATTATAAAATGAAAGGTAGAATAGTTATTACGCACACCTCACCTATAATAGAATAGAAGTTAGCTTTTAAGATGAACTGATGACGGCCGTTGTGTCTTTGATATCTATGCTCTTATGTTAAACGGTGAGGTCGTGAATATTGTCAATTTGGTCTATCGAAGTCAACCAATCAAAGTTTTTCTGCGGTCAATATTGAGAAAAAAAATATTGAGAATAGTTGTTATATTTATTTAAATTTGATTATTATTTAATCAAATGTTCAAAAATTTATTTAATATTTTTATAGTGATATTGTATACACTTCCACGTACGTACAATCTGCTAAATTACCAGTATTGATTGAGTCGGATGAGTTAGATTATCCGAGGTGGGATATAAATCTCAACACTTGAATACTCTTCCGGCGACTCAACGTTTTTTTTCCGATTTTACTTACACGCAGAACAAGACGTTAGAAGAGTACCCGGCCCCACTTTCGCTAACGGCCTTAGTATGCTTCATGGGAATGTCCGAAGGTGCAATCGTCGCCGTAATTATGGAGCGTCGTAAGAGCGCTTGGGCCATCGGCTTCGATTCTAGGCTTTTAGCGGCCGCATATACAGTGAGTTCATTCGAAAAAATTCCTCAAACCGTTATTACGGTTTTTTTATATCTAACCATATTTCGTGTTTTAGGGAATCATATGCTCTGGGCTGGCGTACTACTTGCAAGGAATCGTCAATAAGGTTCGAGGCCCAGTCTTCGTAACTGCTTTCAGCCCTTTGAGCATGGTGATCACTGCAGTCTTGGCTGCTTTAATTTTGGCCGAAAAGATTCATCTCGGAAGGTGTTTATATGATATATGATATCATAAGTATATATATATACACATAGAGAAGTTTATTGTTGCTCGCCTTACGTGATCACCTTACGTGGGCACCTCTTATTTGACGTTGTGTCACGCATGTCATTTCAACATAAGAGGTGATGTAAAATCGATAGATACCTTTTACGTGGAACTAATTGACACGCCTTAAGTTGAATGACACATTCACGTGATATCGAAAAATGCCATGTAAGAGGTGCTCAGCTCGCATAAGGCGAGCACCATAGAATTCTCTATATACATATGCATGCCGATATACCAAGAATTCTTTTCAAGTACTTTTTTGGAATTTGACGATCGTTTGTAGTTTGATCGGAGCGGCGATCATAGTTCTCGGGCTCTACTCTGTGGTTTGGGGCAAAAGCAAAGAGAAGACTTCGGCGGATTCGAACAAGCTACCGAACGAAGAGGGAAGTGACGGTGAGTTGCCTGTCGTTGTAAGAAAAGAGACTCGTGAGAAGAATAATACCTTAGACGACCAAGAGCAGCCTTGAAGAAGAAATAGATGCATTTCATAAATGTTTGTGTGTTTTGTGTGTGTAATTTCGAGTTTTTCCTTTACTAGTGTTTGCATAAGTGCGTCTGCAAAATGTTGGGATTCTGCGAAGAAATAAAGATTATATAACCTCGTAAAATTGCTAAAAGAATAGATTCTATTATAATATTATGTTGTCGTTGTTCTATCGAAGAGGGATTTGTTCGAACCAAGTCGAGATTTGTCCCCTATTATCGACGGATGAGTTCTAACTAACGATTCAATGGCCTAGCAATCTAAATAATAGGAAGAGTTTCCATGAAAAATTTCTACATTTTGTTGGATAAAAACGTTAATTGAAATAAAAACCCAATGTCGGATACAGTTTTCGAGTTGGGCTATTTTCATAAAAAAAAATTCGATGAATAAATAAATGGGCTATTTTTCTAAATTATGTATATATATATATATATTAATATTTATTTATGCGTCTGCGATAATGAACAGGAACTTCGTCGTAATCTAGCCTATATAATGATGACCTATAAGCCTATGTTTTTTAAAGAAAGCGTATTTTCATTCCAAATTATCCGCAGATACAAGATTAGCCATGGCATGAGATGGTGGAGAACAACCCTCTCCCACATAACCTAGATTCTTGGCCAAGTAATGAGCAACTCATATTGTCTTTTAACAAAGGAAAAACTAATCGACTCAAAATATGGTACCATCGAGATACAGTCGTGGAGAGTGCATCCAGCTGAAAGCAATGAAGAACAGAGTTTCTGAAGCTTAAGTATAATCATCTGACAATCTCCTTCGATGATCACTCGTGGCCATCGTTTCAAACGTGCGACGTAAATGGCCCATCTAGCTGCCATCGAATCAATCACCTCAGGCTCAAAAATGCCGGGAAATGCTCTCGACACCATCCAATGCAAAGGCCATTAGAATCACGAGCTACGATCCCTGCTGATGCAGATTGTCTCTCTTGATGCAACGCCCCATCGAAGTTTAACTTGATAAAATCACCATTCAGCTTTATCCATCTCCCAGGAATTTCATCAGTGGTATGAGTGTCCTCCCTCCTTTCGTCGTAAAACATTCCTATTGCTCGAGAGATTGCTCGATCTACAGAAATACCTTTATCCCCCAATATGAAATTATTTCGCATTTCCTATAAGGACCAGCAATAGCATAGACACGTCGCAAAGTCCATCGTGGACAATTTCTTATGGACATATCGTAGCCATTCTTCCGCTGAGGCTCGAAAGCGGAGGATTAAGGCATAGGGCAGCGATGATTTGTACCAGAATTCCTTAGAGTTGCGACATTTTGTAAACACATGCTGAGCATTCTCTTGCCCAAAACCACAACGCATGCACACCGTAGTCGCAAGAGATCGTCTGTTAAAGAGATTAACAGCCGTTGGGAGGAGATTACGCCGGATACCACGCGAGCAAACGAACTCGAGGAGGGGCGGGCGGACTAGATGAAATTCCATAACTCTGGATTTGATGATGAAGCTAAATTCGTATCACAAAGGAACTGGCGAGCTACCCGATATGCCGATTTAACAGAGAAGAGGTCGTCTTTAGAGTACATCCACGTTTATCAGGGCAAATCGTATCACTCGTGGGACATCCAAGGATCGAATCCATATCTATGGGAAGGAATAGCGCATTAATCAGTGAAGTATTCCACTTTCCCGATGTTGGAGAACGAAGGTCGCTAACTCGTAGATCTTCAAGACCATTTCGGATTGGTGTCACGAGTCTCGTTAGTTGCTCACGAGGCAACCAAGGGTCCCCCATACTTTTATAGAGACACCCGTTCCAATTTGCCATCTATATCCCGCTCGAACGACTTTGCACGCCGAGAATATCCCACGCCAGGTTAGAGATGGATTGTTGCTGAGACCAGCATCAAGGATATTCCGGTGAGGATAGTATCTCACCTTGTAAATTTGTGAAAGAAGACAATCTGGTCTCAGAAGAAACAGCCATACTTGTTTTGCCAACATCGCTAAGTTAAAACTCTTGATATCGCGGAAGCCCATTCCACCTTGTGACTTGGGTGTGCACATTTTCTCCCACCTCATCCAATGAATTTTCTGTTTATCCGATGCCGACCACCAGAATTTCGCCATTAGACGTTGAATATCTTGAGTGAGAGATGTTGGAAGCGTGAAACAACTCATTGCATACGCGGGGGTTGCTTGAAGGACAGCTTTGATGAGAACATCTCTCCCTGCTTGTGATAACAGCTTCTCGGACCACCCTCGAATCTTTTTCCACGTTCGATCACGAATGAAGGCGAAGGTCTCTCGTCGATTTCGCCCCACCACGGAGGGTAGACCCAATTACATATTTTGAGATGTGTTAGGCAAAACTCCAAAAACCGCTCGACAGCTAGCACGGACATCTTCACGTACATTTGGAGAAAAAAACCATCGATGACTTCGCGGTGTTCACTTCCTGTCCTGAAGCCGACCCATATTCAACCAATATTCGTTTTACCACTTCCATATCTCCCACTCTTGCACTCGTGAAAATAAGTGTATCGTCGGCAAAGAGCAGATGAGAGATTCTCGGGACACCTCGGCATACGGCAACACTTTTAAGTTCCCCATGAAGCTCTGCATCCTGCAATAAACAAGAGAAAGCCTCGGCGTAGAATAGAAAGAGGTATGGAGAAAGGGGGTCGCCTTGGCGCAGGCCTCGTTGAGGGGTACACCGACCAAAACATTTCCCATTAAGTAAAAATGAATAATTAACTTCAAATATGCAACGAGAAATAAGAGACACAAAACTCATGAAAACCTAACTTATAGAGCACTTGTTGTAGAAACGGCCACTGATAAACGTATTTCACCACGTTTATCGTAGTATTTAATTGGGTTATAAGAGCTCTAGCAATCATTTTATGCGTTTATTCGCCCTATTTACACATATTTTGATATTGAAGGAGCTTCAGACGACTTTCGGGCGAAAAGGAGCGAAAACGAGGCAAAACGGAGCAAAAACGACGAAAACAGTCATGTGTCACGGCCGTGACACCCAATGCATCAGGCCGTGACAGGAGACAGAAGACTATACTGCAAAGTCACGGCCGTGAAACTTACTGCACCAGGCCGTGACCCATAGCAGCAGCAACATTAGAAAATTCATATCTCTCAATCCAGATCTTGGATTTGAGAATGCCTTTGGTCAAAATCAAGATTGATGAGTCTTCTATCTATGGTTAAAATTTCAGCTCAATCGGACATCGTTTACCCCTCCATCTGAGAGAAATACGTAACTGTCGCAAGGCTGGAAAAGTGTCACGGCCGTGACACCACTGCACGAGGCCGTGACGCACGGCAGTGAGCTCCATTATGTGCCCCGACAGTGTCACGGCCGTGACGCTCCATGTCCCAGGCCGTGACAGTAGCAAAAATCATTATAAAAGCCCAAATTCGACCCAAAAAGAGGGGATACTTACCAGATATCAACCCTAATCACTCAAGAGACGAAAAGAGCCCTGAAGAACACAAAATTGCATCCCGAAGCGTAAGAGACGGATCAACTACGCAATCACGCCCAATTGAACAAAGAACGAATAATCATCCGCGCTACCACCCAGATCATCAGTATTCAAGATCATGAGTTTTTCTTCTTCGTTTCTTATTTCTTTCGTTGTTTTCCCGTCTATTATGAGTAGCTAAATTCCCTATGCGTTTGGGATTAGATGAACGCTAGGTTATTTCGTTATTAAGACATGTGTTTATCGTGACTCGTTTTTCTGACTATTTATCTATCTATGAAATTGTTTCGTCACTTTAATATGTCTATGTGTTAAAGTGATCGTGTGGAAAAACGTTTAGGGCGACAGCTAAACAACGTTTAGGCCATTCGTAGAAGATAGGATTCGAGTACAGGGCGAAAGCAAATACTCGATCCTCGCCTTTAGTAATTGATAAATCTTAGATCCCCGCGAGCGTTTAGGGCGACAACAAACTCGTGAGCGGGTAGGAAAATTACTGCGATCTAGTCAAGAATCACGTAGGCACGATATTTCATTGTCTTAGGCGATCACACCTAGCGGGATTCGAATCCCGAGCACATCTTTGTCATCTGAAAGCTTCTTACCAGTTTTAAGCGTGTTCTTTGAATCCTTAGTTGATTTAGGAGTAATCTGTTAAGATAATTCGTAAAACCATCTGCTTATTTTATTTAGGCTAAATATCGAGTCGATAGGTCACTACTAGTGCTTAATCTATTCCTTGTGTTCGATACTCGTTTACTCATTTTACTGCACTACACACGATAGGTCCACTGCCTATCGCACGTCGGTGATAGTAATTAGGTAATCATTTTAATTATTACTTGTCGCACTTTTCATTCACACACTACGTGTCGATCAGCCACTCAATCCGGTCGTACGCCTTACTTATATCCAGTTTAAGGGATACGAGTCCCTCTCGATCTCTCTTTCGCTGCTTTATAGCATGACTGGTTTCAAAGGCTATAAGGACATTGTCTGTAATTAAGCGATTAGGTATTAAAAGCTGATTGACTTTGTGAGATAATAGAGTCCATAAAACCCTTTAGTCGATTGGTTACACATTTAGAAGCAATGCGGTATAGGACGTTACATAGGCTAATTGGCCGGAACTGAGATATGCTTTCAGGGTTTACACATTCTGGGATTAGCACAATATGAGTGTCATGTAGTGCCGGATATGATATGCCACAATTTAAAAAGTTTAGGATACACCGCGATGCTTCCTCGCCGACAACGTCCCAATATTTTTGAAAAAAAATCGGTGAGAAACCATCAGGACCAGGCGATTTATATGGAAACATACCTGCGAGAGCATCACGCACCTCTTCAGTAGTGTACGGCCAAAGAAGATCTTCGTTCATTTCGCTTGTAACCGTAGCTGGAATTGCCCGAGTAGCTTTATCTATATCTGGCTGGATAGGACATCGTGACTGGAAAAGTTCTTTAAAGTACTCACTAACAGCCGTTTCAATAGCCTGATCTGTTTCGCACCAGTCACCCTTTTGATTACGAGTACGACGTATTCGATTAGTATTTTGTTTCGTTGATGCCTTCGATGAAAGAAGCCAGTATTTCGATCTCCGTTCTTCAACCAATCGACCTTGCTGCGTTGGAGCCAATAAATCTCCTCTTGTTTTCGAATTTGATCAAATTCTCTCAACAACGCGTGTTCCTCCGTACAGCTGCTCATAGATATTTTCCCGGCT
This sequence comes from Craterostigma plantagineum, assembly GCA_027422505.1. Lineage (NCBI taxonomy): Eukaryota > Viridiplantae > Streptophyta > Magnoliopsida > Lamiales > Linderniaceae > Craterostigma > Craterostigma plantagineum. The sequence goes on along the minus strand of JAPQWV010000003.1, from coordinate 22,123,065 downwards.
TGTAGCTGTTTCTTTTTCTCTTCAATGCAATGTAATTGGTGACGGACCCCCCGGTAATGTACTTTGCTCCATTTTGATAGTTCCGTTTGACTAGTATTCAAGAGGTTCCCCATGTGCGTAGATTTCCTTGTAGCATCCGACCAAATCTCGTTGATGATTTCCTCACAACGTTTCTCATGCGTCCACCGAGCTTCAAAGCGGAAAGGCCGACGACCATTATCAAAAAGTGTATGTTGGTTGTCATTTTGAACAACGATCGCATGATGATCAGAATACAAGGCTCGAATGTTGCTAACTCTCGCATTCGGGAAAAGAGGCAACCAAGCGGAGGACCATGCACGATCAAGTCTCTCCCGTATCATGAACGGATGTAGAGCCTTATTCGACCAGGTAAAAGGGTCACCTTCGCTTCCCAGATCCACAAGGCCTGCACATAACAGAGCATTTCGAAAGTCCTCCATTTGTCGTAAGGGTCTCGACTGTCCCCCATCTTTTCCTTCTCATCAAGGATTTCGTTAAAAATCCCCCGCGCAAGTCCAAACCCACTGTGCTTAGCTGGTGAAGAAGATTCCTCCTTTGGGCTCCAGTATTTGGATCACCATGAAAACCAGTGAAACGCTAGCTTTTGTTTGGGTCTGGATCGACAATCTCGACGTAAACATGTAAACGTGAATAAGAAAGTAGGTTGACGTCAAAGCTTCGATCCCAAAACAGTGCTAAACCACCACTCCGACCATGCGCTTCGACACCAAAACCATGCATGCCAAGTTTGTTTTGAACGAATTCACAGTGCGATCCCACACTTGGTCTCGATGAAAAAAATCACGCCGGGGCGATAAGCTCGGGCTGGGATACCGAGTTGGCGGACTGTCGGGCTACCACCCAAACCCCGACAGTTCCAAATTAGGAGATTCATGGCGACGCGGGGTTGCATCATACCCGATGCACCCTCCGCCATTGATTCAAAGTAAGTTGTAGTGTCCATGGCTTCCGATATAGTTTGAGTATCACGCTTGATACGAAAAGGAGTTTGTAAGTCATATTCAGCCTTTCTCTTCAGAGAGGTAGATTGCTTACGCTTAGCCGGAGATGGGTGAGACTTTCGAAGATGTTTGACCTTCTGAGTAGCCGGTCCCCGACGCGAATTCGAGCAGACTGACTCTACTGTTCCAAAACCAACGGTTTTGGCTTGATCAATATCAGATAAAATTGGTTTTACCTCCATCTGGTCGAGAAAATTAATAGTCGACTGTGATTCCACGGGTGACAAAGTTTGCATGTGGGGGCATGAAAGAGTTGATTGGTTTGGTAACTGTGGCTATAGGTGGGCTTATGGTTGGGATTGGATGGGTATTAGAAATGAGGTTTGTGGGTAGGTATGACGGGTTGTATTGGTAATGTTAGGGAGGATGGGCTTGGACATTGTTGATCTTGAGTTTGGGCTAAGTCTGTGAAAGTGGTAATAATAGTATTTGCAGAGATGAGCTTGTGGCTGGTTCGGTATACATCCGAGGAAAGGGCTTGAGAGATATTGGCCAAGGGTGAGCGTGGATAAGGATCATGAGTGAGATATTTTGTCTGATGCGGGGAGTGAGATGCGGCAATTAATAGTTGGGTATGAAGAGGGGGAAGAAATTAGGAAGGGCGGCATTCAAGGTTTGGTGATGGTGAACGGTTTCGGAAGAGGGTTGAATATGCGAGACTATTGGGGTTGATGAAGGAAATTTTGGAGTACTTATGGAGCGAAAATTTAGGGATTGATCTAGGGTGTTGAAAGCGGAAGTAACGGCAGGTAACTGTGGGTCAGAGCTAGGCTGGATGTGAATGGGCTGAGTTGTCGGGTCGGGTCGAGGAGTCTCTCCGACCCTCTTATCGCTGTTGGGAGTCTGATGATTTCCCGACTGATGGGGTTTCCGATTAATCAGAGATCCTTGAATGTGTTGCATGGCTGGGCTGTATCGATTTGCTCTTAATGACGGATCATACGGCGTGGTCTTTGCATCACCCTGAAGCTTTCAATCATACTGGAGGTCACACGAAGTTGCAACATGGTCGAGTAAACCACAATAATAGTAGAAATTTGGAAGCCGCTCGTATTTGAGATTAACGATCGAGTCCCGTAGATCATTAGTTCGGATTTTAATAACCCTCTGTAGTGGTTTTTCAATGTCAATCAACACCTTTAATCGGACGTAGCTCGTCCATTGCTGTCCTTTGATATCAACATCCACACATTCCCCGATCTCATCTCCAATTTTACGTAAGGAGGATTCCTTTCTAGCCCAAAATGGAAGGTTATGGAGTTGGACGTAGAATTGACATTTAGTTAGATCAGTCGTCATCGGATCCTCACCCTCATTCAAATGCGATAGTACCACCAACTGTTTTTCGAAAGCCCATGGCACCGACTCAAGAATCCGACGACGATCTAACTCATGATAGAAATCCACGACAAAGCGTTGTGGCCAAGTTGGTGTATTGCCATACCTCTCCCCAGCATGAAGGAAGATTCCAAAGTAGACCTCAAAGCCGCGAAATTAAACGATTTACGAGAGAGGATTCGTCCAATGTTAGGGTACGTTTCGAGCCATTCAAACATGAACCTCCTTCGTCCGATATTGAGAGCCCCCTAAGTTCGTCTTCCGCGTAATCAATGTCCGATCCCGCCATCAAAGACTCAGCCTTGGCAAACGAGCTGCAGGTTTTTACACGAAAAGATTTCAGTCTTATTCGACAGTACCTATCAAAAGAAATAAACGTGAAAACTACCGACAATATACAAGAGTAACGTTCAAATATCACAAGAGGAGGATAGATACTGAAACATGAAGTCTGAGTGAAAGGTATAGAAAAAAAGACAGAAATGTAGATCCGACAAGAGGCGCTATGATTGCAGCAGAGATTGGTACGAGATTTCTGTAGTATTGACGTTCATATCGAATCAAGCAAGTACGTTACTAGACACCAAGGCCCCACAAGGAGGAGAAAAAAGACTCTGCAGTAGAGAGAAGAGAGACACCCATGGAAGAGAAAAATTTATCCAAATCTAATTTGACCCTATAAGCCTATTATTGTCCCTATTATCCAACCAAATTCATTAAAATATTGAAAACTAATAGTGAAAATAGGATATTTAAGGCACTTAGCTTATCACCATTAAAAAAAAGATGAAAGTAGCATTAAGCAGTTTTTTTTTTTTTTATATATTTAGTAACATATACGGTATTTTATGTTATTTTCAGCATGCGATAGTATGGAATAACACCGATGCGATGCTCAAATATTTTCGCTTAGCAAGTTTTTAATCATTCAACTATCCGGTTCCACGGCGTTCGGGCCAAAAACTCCGATTTTGGTTCCATCATTGTCTAATTGATCTCAAATTAATTGTGCAACCAAATTTGATTTTTGGACCCTAAACCCTATCGAACCGGTTCCCGTGAACCATTTCTAGAAGTGGGCTTTCGGATTCGGGTTTCGGGTATCCGACCCGACCCGATCGGGTTAAAACCCGATCGGAAGAAAAATCGGGTTAAATGTCGGGTATCGGGTTTAAACCCGATACCCGACCACATACATCGGGTCGGGTATCGGTAGCAATATGCTACCCGATTTACCCGATCGGGTACCCGACGTAAAAAATATTAATTCAACTATAATAGGCCATTTAATAAAAGTAACTAGCCAATTAGTTAAATTATTTATATTTATAGAATGTTTAACTTAAAAAATCCAAATGGCACGTGCCACTGAAATTAAATGCCTAACTAATTCAATATGAGAATGATGTGGTGTGGTGTTGATATAGAAGTACTTCCCACCCACAATTTGGGTGACCATTCGATGTGGGACAATGGATTTCCCATAAGAAGCTGTCACGCGTTGTACTAGTATAGCTTATGTAAAGTTTTTAAATAAAAGAACGTTTGGCTCAATGGTTGGTGATGAGTGTTTCCTCCCACACATGATGTGGGTTCGATTCCCACATTGCCACTTTGTGTTTATTTTTAACTATTTCTAAAAAAAAATAATAATAACAAATACCCGAACCCGACCCGCGGGTACCCGACGTGTTTTGGGTACCCGAAATTCGGGTATCCGCATTAGATCGGGTCGGGATCGGGATCGGGTATCAGATTCACTACCCGATATTATCGGGTACCCGACCCGGAAAACCCGAAACCCGAAAAACCCGACCCAATCCCACCCCTAACCATTTCCATAAAAACTTCATCATGAATATAATTTTATTACTCTGATTGAAGTTTTTCAAATTGTGCAATTTCTTTCATTCGCGTGTTTGACTTGTTTTATTCATGTGGATCATATATTTATTTTAAATTTTGTCTTTAATTTGTGCATATATAAAATCAATTTATAAAATAATAGGATGCCTATTTTTGTAAAAAATTTGTGCATGTAATAAAATTAATTCTAAAAAAGAAAATAAAATAAAAAGATGCTTATTTTTGCAACACAAAATACATTGTATCTATTTTTTTAAATCAAAGTTGATAAAATGCCTACTTTTGTCATTTAACACGCTCCATTATCCCTCTCATCACCAAAGCCATCTCAAAAAGTCGTGTCGCTGTGTGATTCAACCAAATTTCAACCATGTTAGCGCATAATGTAAGTGTTTTGATCGGAATATTTGATAGAAGATTTGTTTTGATGTGAGTATTCAAAAGAATCGTTTTCAAAATACATCACTAATGGTAATGACTGAAACATATGAACGATTATCTTATCTTTTCTTTTAATATAAAATTAATATAATTTTGAGTTTATAAAGATCCTTGATTAAGATGGTCTTATTATCAGTGATATTTTTTCTGGACCGTTATTTTTTATTTAGTTTAGGGTTTATAAAGCCGCAAATTCTCGACTCCTAAACTCTACATTATAACATGTCTATGATTATGCGGACAAGGTTCATTAAATTAGGTTAATCTTACAATCTAAGCTATTAAAAGTACAACCGGAATTGGAGTAAGGCATTCCGATATCGACATTTCAATGTAAATACGTGCTACTATCGACTCCATGTCACTAAAAATATCGAGAACTCTTCATCTTAGAGAAAAGTTCGGGCCATAGTTATGTTATTCTATGTTCTTATCGTCATGACTGAGATTGGGGGTAATCGAATTTCTCGGAATTTCTTCTGTCAACTACAAGTTCATTGTTTGAAGTAGAGGAACTTTTTTATATTCTGAACTTTCTTTTTCATATGCTTTAAATATTTTCTTTGATGATTACTTTGTTGCGTAAATTGACGACTTTGATTATGAATAAGTAATTGATAAAATAATTTAATAGAAAAATTATGGGCATATAGCCGCGCATTGCGCGGCCCTCAACATCTAGTAATATATATATATATATATATATATATATATAACATGGTATTAGTGAACCCGTGGGGGGTTGATTGACATGTTGACGTGGCATAAAAAAATGCCACACAATAGGTGCCCACGGATGTGCTCACCACATTTCTCTCTATATGAGTAATGTTATGGTGCTCACCTTGCGTGAGCACCAACCACATCAACGCACCAAATCATCATACAATGAGATTTTTAATTGATCTATAACCTACGCATGAGATTAGTGAACCCGTCGGGGGTTGATTGGCATGTTGACGTGGCATAAAAAAATGCCACACAACAGGTGCCCACGGATGGTGCTCACGCAAGGTGAGCACCATAAGATTACTCATTGAGCACCATAACATTTCTCTCTCTATATGAGTGAGTAATGTTATGGTGCTCACCTTGCGTGAGCACATTCGTGAGCACCAACCACATCAACGCGCCAAATCATCATCAATGAGATTATTTATTGATCTATAACCTACACATGGGATTAGTGAACCCGTCGGGGGTTGATTTGGTATGTTGACGTGGCATAAACAAATGCCACACAAAAGGTGCCCACGGATGGTGCTCACGCAAGGTGAGCACCATAACATTTCTCGAGAAATGTTATGGTGCTCACCTTGCGTGAGCACCAACCACATCAACGCGCCAAATCATCATACAATGAGATTTTTTATTGGTCTATAACCTACACATGGGATTAGTGAACCCGTCGGGGGTTGATTGTCATGTTAACGTGGCATAAAAAGTGCCACACAACAGGTGCCCACGGATGGTGCTCACGCAAGGTGAGCACCATAACATTTCTCTCTCTATATGAGTGATGTTATGGTGCTCACCTTGCGTGAGCACCTACGTGAGCACCAAACACATCAACGCGCCAAATCATCGTACAATGAGATTTTTTATTGATCTATAACCTACACCTTGATTGGCATGTCGACGTGGCATAAAAAATACCACAACAAGTACCCACGGATGGTGCTCACGCAAGGTGAGCACCATAACATTTCTCTCTCTCTCTCTCTCTCTCTCTCTCTATATATATATATATATATATATATATATATTCGTTTATTAAGGGCATGGGATAAACTGTGTTTCGTGTGTCATTTTAAATTAATTTTAACTAAAAGAGAAGCACCTACTATTAACATTTTTACATTTCCAATTTTGCCTGAATATATTTTTAGTTAGTTATTATTTTACTATTAATATACATATATAACACACATTTCATTGTGTCCAAATACTAGTTAAATGAATCTGACATTGTGGAAAATTGTATGTGAAATTTCACTAACTTGATGACTTGTTAATATTATATATGTTTGTGGATGTCCAGTGGAGTGGAGATCAATCAACGATAAGGATATAAGTAATTAAATGTCCATCTCCTCAACTACGTTTATGTCCCAAAATTATTTATAAGGTGATGTAATGAATGACATATATAAAGCTTGATTTTGCCTACAAATACATTGCATTTGTTCGTTTGTATGTACGCACTAAAGAATACGTCCCCTTATTTTCTCTTGTTATTTCTAATTACTTATTGAATAATATATACTTATAACACGTTATCAGCACGAGTCTCTAACCATTCGAAGGCTATCGCGAACACCATCCCAAGCACGAGGTATAAATTATTCATTTATATTTATATATACATATAACCTATCCACGTTATTATAGATATATGTAACAACGCTTATATATGTGTACATAGATATATTATGTATATATATTTATATGTGTACATCTATGTTCTATATATATATATATACATAATAACCGTATGACAAAGCGTCATAGCGCGAGTGGTTTCGGGGAATATGTCACTACAAGTGGTGAGAGATCCAGATTTCGAATCCCCATCGTGGCGTGTGAAGATTTTTTTAATGACTTTTACGAAAATATATTAACATATTTTCTTATTTATATTTCGTTATACTTTAATTTGATATATTAATTTATTATGATTTTAACTTTTATAGAATCATATCATTCTATAAAAAGATGAATCTTCTGCTCCTAACCTTATTTACGGTGATCGTTACCGCTATGTGGATAATATTTTTAGCAAATTTTCCAAATTATTATTAATTGTAATGTTCCTTAGTAAATTGTAACTTTCTTTAATATTACTATTACTTTAATATTTATTTTGAAGGATGTTTGTTAGATCCTATTAAATCAACTCTATGATCCTAGACATGAATTCTAAGGCAATCGATTAGAATTAATAAGAAATGAATTTCGATCGAAAACCTTCGTTGAAAGCTTGAGAGAGAATTTCGCTTGGAGTGAGAAGATTTCAGTGTTTCTCTCTCTAGAAGTTAAATTGCAAGCCTCTCGGATCAATTTTTCAAATCTTCTCATTAAGCTCAATGTTTGTACATCTATTTATACCAAACATACTTGCTATAAATAACAAACTAATTCCTACACTAAGGACAAATACAAGAAAAGCACCAATCTACGAACAACTAATAAAAGTACAATTAGAAATGATATTTTACATTCTCCCCATTTGTGCTTGATTTCTTTTCCGCGCTATCTGTCCTCGTCGGGCATAGTACGACCTGCGTAAGCCTAGCGCATACTCGTAGTTCCTGAGCGTATTCCTCAGTTCCAGTCGCTCTTGGATTTCATCGAGAAGTTCCATTAGGAGCGGCTGTTCTCTCACGAACCGGTGAATCCTCAACATCGTCTCTCGGTTGATTTCTTCCAACCTCTGCTCTATATTCTTCCTGATGACCTTGAGCGTCCCATCACAGAACTTGTGGATTTCAGTCTTCAGCATCAACCTATTCTTCTTAGCGATTGGATTGTGGTAGGTGATGCCTAGGACTGAGCTGATGTGCACGTGATTGTTGGGAAGCCCTTTGATCTCAGGTCCTTTATTGAGCGACGCAGTCATGTTGACCTTCTTCATGTTGCTCTCCAGAGCCATCTGAAGGTCGTGTGCGGTGTAGTACTTAACTTGGCGCATCATGAACCGGTAGATTTCCTCGATACCTTCTTCTTGATGAAGCCTTGAGGACCTTTGTACTTCTCCACATATAGCTGGTATAGGTTGTATACTTCTTCAGCTGGGAGATATGGCATGTCACTCTCACTTAGTTCTTATTGAGGTCTGTCTACTCGCTCAATGTGATAGTAGGGTGTTGGAAGTTCTCCTCTGGCACAGGAGACGCTTAGAAGCTGGCATATTGGGGAGAGACTCTTATAGTGACTGTTTGCTTATCCTTTAGTCATCCGCATTCTCACGTCCGGTCCAAGGTGGGTCAGCATCCAGAGGTACGCCATTCTCTTCTGCTAATCCCAGTGAGAGATCCCTCTCTGCTCGAACTCATTCGGCTTCTTGACTTTGTTCAGTGATCTCCAAATGTGTTCCCGAACTTCTTCTAGGAAGGGAATCCCTATTCGGATGTTTTTCCATGGCGTTTCGAGTCGAACGGATCCTGGCCTTTGTCTTGGAGGAGTATCCGCTCTTTGTGCTATAAGCTCTGAAAGCCCTTGGGGAATCTGTTCGTGGTCTTCACCTTCCTGAAGTTCTTCGTCTTCTATCAAAACTAGATCCACCGAAGCTGCTTGTAGAAAATGCCGAACGTCCTTGAGACGTTGCCTCTGATGCCTTCGGGCATGGAATGGGTCATCCACTGTCCCTCGAAGATGTACTTATCGAGGAACTCGTGTGGATTGACACCATGTCCTGATGATCCCGGTTGGTCTGGAGGGACTGAGGGAGTTCCTTGTGTTTGAGCTAGGTCCATGAGCATGGCAGCACTTGCTTCTTCTTCCGGAAGCTAGGGGCTTGTGAGGTTCGTTGGTGTGGGCAGAGGCGTCCTTAGGGTAAAGGATGGTGGGTCGATGTGAGTTAGAGTGGTGGTGCAGTGTGTGGTGTGGGTTGTTTGGGTAGTTTGGGTGGTGGTTTGGGTTTGTCCCGCTCCACCGCCTGTCTGTGTTGCGCCTGAACCTTTTCTTGACCTTCACCTTGGCCACTCGTTGATGTCCTAGGCCTTTTCTCCCCCTCATGACGATCCATATCGTCTGGATCGTCATGTCGACGTTGTGTGCGGGAGCTTTGGCCTCAGAAGGATGGAGTAGGTGGCTCAGGGTGGTCCATGAGACGCCTGTAGAGGGATTCTTCCTGAGGCGTACGGGTGGGAAGGCCTGTAAGGCGTGCGAGTAGGATGTCATGGAGCTGGATGTCGTGGAGCTGGGTGATAGGAATGACATATGGGTTGATGAGGATTGAGGAGTCTGCGAGTGGGTCGATGGAAGTGGGTTGTGGGGTTGGATTAGCTTGTGCTGAAGGGCCCTCGGAGACGGGTGCTTTCCCAGTATCGCGCCGGGATGTCTCGATGGTAGCCAGTACTCTCTCCATCATTTTGTCTTCTGTGGATTTGATGGCCGCAGAGAGAGCTGTCTGAAATTGAGCTTCAGTTACAAACTGGACGGACGCCTCCGTCGTAGATGGACCAGGTCGATAGATGTTGCCTGTTGACAACCCTAGAGCAGACACCGGCTCATCAGGCTGGCTCGTAGTCACTTGAGGTTGTGACTGTTCGAGATTTCCACCCAATCCTTGAGGTGAATCCCTAGGATTCTCCTCTATGGGTGTTACATCAGGTTCTGACTGAACCTGCGTACCAGACACCGGTAGGATGTGCTGCGGCTCAAGATTGAGCGATGATGTGTCCGCAGCACTTTGCGTGATGGCTGGGTCATGTCTGGTGTGGTGGTGATGGTTGTGAAGAGGGACTCTAGTTGTATGCTCAGTCTCCTTGGAGTCCGTCTTATCAGTTTAATCTCCTCATCGGACTCTGTCGGAGAGGTGGCTGTGTGAGGAGAAGGTTCATGTTCAACGTCCTCACGAGCGTGTTCCGTCACCGGTGTAAGTGAGCTTCGCCCCTCTTCTGCCTCGGGCTGTGCTTCTTGTTGAAGAACCTCCTCAATGGGCTCTTCGAACACGCCAACATGAACATGCACTTCCACTTGGAGTTTCTGAAGTTGAACTTCAACTTCCATTTCAAGAGCCACCTCGTCAATCATCGTGGCATCCAGATCGGGTAGCTGAGCTTCTTGGACTGGGGGCTCCTGTTCAAGCTCCTGGGCCACTGCATCGGTCATCGTGTCCTCAGTGCTTGAGTGTTGTTATTGGTGAGGGCTGACTGCGAAATCTGTTGGGGGCCCTCTGATCATCTGTTCCGTCAGATGATTCTCCCGACAGTATAGCTGAAAGACGTCTCCTGAGGGGTCGGCAAGACATAGTAGCTCAAATGGAATTGCCATGGATGTCTGATCTAAGTCCATGAGCCTTGGGTTATGGAAAAACTTGAGCCTTGGTGGCCGGTAGTTTCCTCCAGATGGCAAGCGAGGGATCTCGTGAATCTCCACAAATTGCCTGATTATCACTGATAACCATCTCGCATACGGCACATTCTTGGATTGGTTGTTCTCTTTTTGTCTGATCTATTCGGCTAGATCATTCCAGATTAGAGAATGCTATTCCGTGAAATATACAGAGAATGTTGCCGTTGCCTTTGTCGAACCCGGCCTGCTTTGGCGACAGACACTTGTTGATGATTCCAATAAGTATCTTCCACGGATGAGGGATGCAGTTGCTCTGTACTTGAGCAATCTTGGTGAGTGGTGGCCGGTATCCCATGTGGAGAAAGTCACGCACCATTTCTGTATCGGAAGGCAGAGGGTCATAGTTAGGGCTGAATGGTAGGTCTAAAGCATGGCCGAGGTCATCCTTGGTGAAGCTGACATGTCTCGTCCCAATAGCAGTGGTGAATCGGTAGCTGCCCTCAACTATAACACTCTGTATTCTTCCCCAAAATTGCTGGAGATAAACCATTGGTACTGACGCAGTCACCGTCAGTGCATGCCAGATAGGATGACCTTGTAACATGGACACAATTATCTCGTCCGGACACCTGAAGGTGGTCAGGTCGAGCTGAAAGTTGGTGTCCTAAACCTTGAGATATAAGTTCTTGTCGTATATGTGATTAAGCAGGATAGTGGTCCATCTGAAAATCAATTTAGACAAACAAATCATTAGATCAAGTATTTGAATTGAGCCGAAATTAGAATTTATCACATCATAATAATGTCATGGCATGTGTGAATACATTTGTAATTGAAATCATGAAATTTGCACATAGATCATACACAAGTGAATTTTGATGAGATTATTAAATTTCACCATAAGCGTGTAAGTCCGATGAAATTTTAGTTGAAAATTTTTCTAAGTGTTGAATCACTGTTCACTTCGTGCTTTGTATCGCGCGAGAAATGAAATACTCAATTGAATTGTCTAAGTGCAATTTTGAAATTCAAATCCCCGTTTAATTTTGCAATCGAGAAAATTATCTTCGCTAAGGTATACTACAGTGAAAAAGACTTAGAAAAATTTATAAGTGTTTGAACGTAAAGTGTGATACTGTAGTCGAGAAATTTTACGATCGAGAAAAATTTCCGTGAAAATTTACGATCGAGAAAGTTAATTTCCGCGTAAATTTGCGATCGAGAAATTTTTCGCGAGTTAATAAAATTTTTGTCGTGAAAGTTATTGAGCGAGAAAGTATTTAGATTTTGAAATGATTTTTCGCGGTGAAATTTTACGATCAAGAAAATTGATAGCGAGAAACTTGGCGACTTGCCAAGAAATTTTTCGATCGATAAAAATTATCACTGCACATATTTACGATCGAGAAATTTATCGTCGAAAAATTTATTCTATCGCCGCTAAAATTTTCGACCGAGAACTAAATTGAAATTACTGTTTTCGATTGTAAGTTTTGTGCTCGAAACTTAATTACATCTATTTGAACTACTCCGTATAGTAATCTTTTCGCTCGCATAAAATAAGATTCGATTTCTCGATTGTAAGTATACTTCACTAATGTTATTTATTTTTATCGATTTAAGTCAGGAATTTAGCGATCGAAAATGTAGAATACGATTTTAATTGTGCATTGATTTAATTACATGTCCTTGTAATTAGGGGCTTGATGTATAGTTGTCCTTAGTTTAGGACTTATTTTGTAATGTATACCAAGCTTGTTTGGTATAAATAGATATAAAACATTGAGCTAATAGATTCCTTTAGAATTCATGCCTAGGATCATAGAGTTGATTAATTAGGACCTAACAGAAAAACTTTTACAATGCAAACAGTAATCAATCAAATTAAAATTCAATTGACACTGTTTGCGAGCGAGAAAGTTCTTCAACGCCTTTAATTAAAACCCAGTTCAGGCGAACTCTCAATCGATCCTTAAGAACACAGATAATCGAAGAAATATACCCCTAGAATGATTTAAAACACCGAAACTATTTTAAATGCAGATTATAGCCCAGATTTTACTCATAAAATGATCGTAAACACCGCAAAATAGCACTCGAGTTTTTCATTTTCTAAACAGAAGAGAAACTAGCACAGAATCATGCGAAAGATTACAGAATATAGATGCAAGTGAAGTTTAATCACACGCTATTCCCTAAAGGATGTAGATTCTACCTTATGAAGACGAAAATCAGAGGAAAATTTAAGGTTTAAAAGATTTTGAAGTTCTTCTTTGTGAAAATAGTTTTGCGCGAGAGAAAAATTTTGACAGTTGAGTTTTGCGATCGAGGGTTTTTGCGTGTATTTAGGGATTTTCGACTGCTAGCATTAATTTTATTTAAGTGGGCTGATTAGACGTTTTCAATACTTAACAATTTCTAAGCCCATTACTGTTTACGATCGAGAAACTTACGATTCCTTTGGTAACTATTTAATTTTCGCTCGACAAATTACGATCGAGAATTTTCATTTGGTTCCTGTTTAATTTTCGCTCGACAAATTGAAGGCAAAAATTACCATTTGGTCCCAAATCAAATTTCGCTCGAGAAACTGCGATCGAAAATTACAAAATTCGCCCAAATTTTTCGATAGTCAGCTTTCTAAAGATTTCAGATTGATCCTAAGTTCAAATATAAACCACATAGTTGATCCCCCGTAATATGACATTAAATGTAATAACTCCCTGTATATTCTGAATGATGACATCTGTCTCCAAGGCTGAGTTTTGAAGTTCTGCAATACTTAGAGCAAAATAGTCGAGATTATAAGAGTTAATTTGGAAGCAATTCTTTGCTATTTAGGCTTAGTACCTCTCTGTAAAATTTGAAAGAATTGGTTAAATCCAAATCACAAAACACGTCAACGATCAAAGTATTTAACCAACTAGATTTAAACCAATTTCTTGTGCTCCGAGTCGTGACAATTCATGATGTCTGTCTCATGCAATTGCGTTGTAGATGAACCTGTACCACTTAGAGAAAGAACAATAATATTTAGAGTTTAAAACATAAATTTTGTAAATGCTCTCCCCCAAATGATGCTCCTAAAAATTGATTTAACACGAAGACACATGGAATCAATTTTCGAGTACCAAACACGTAATACACAAACTAGTCATTTTGCTTAGATACATGATTCCCTAATCTTGTATTCAAACCGTTGTGTGAGGGAATGAGCAAGAACAACCACAAAATCACATTTAATCATTTCCGCATAGATGCAAATTATTGCATATTAGAATCTGCGAAGTACGACATTTTTTTTTATATATATACTAATTTATTAATAGTATGGGGTCAGATTATTTTGCTTGGATCATTTTCACGCCTAGAAATTCACAAGACACTTGAAAGATTTTACGCCGTCAAGTCACGTCAGCAAACTAAAGTCCTTAATTCAAAGTAGGATCCATTTCCACAACTCTCACTCGCTCTAGCGCTCATTTATTTTTCACTAGGGATTTTATATTTATATCACTCAAGTCAATACAAGTCATATTAAGTCAATTTACCTGTGATCGAGGCGCTTTTAATCATTTCACCGAGCGAGAGACCGTCGATTCGGAATTAAAGGGACTTTTGAGGGATTTAGTATTTTGGTTCTGTAGAAGGGAAGAAAAATATTTAGGAATCGTGGACTAAAGATCTTCTTTCTTTTCTTCATCAGTCTCCTTTTCTCCGACATTTTTCGTCTTTTTCTCTTTTTCATCCTTTAATCTTTTGTAAATTTTCTACACTTGCTCAAGCTGAAGCTCCACTTCTCTACGAGGCTGAGAGATTATTTATGGCGAAGTTCTTCTTGTTGGTTCTCGGGCCGATACCGTGCTCCTTTTCTCTTAATCCCTAGCGAGGTTTCAGAGATTATCGATTTGAAGAAGTTCACAGTTATGGAATTCAAACCCAAGGCCGTGCTCCTCTTCTCGTTATCTCGATATAAGTCCGGATTATCGTTGGAGAACTTCACTTCGTGGTGCTCCTCTTTCCAGCTGTTCTGACGAGTGTACGAGATTATCCATGGAGAAGTTCACAACAAGATCCATGCCCCCTTCTTAATGATTTGAGATTGTGATAGTCGAGAGGCAGGTTCTTTTGGTCTGCTTTTTGTGCGTTGAGCATACCTTGTGGGCGTTTTCCACCTTCTTTTGTCATCTTTTTCTTTTTCGCCTTCGGTTTTCTCCCCCTCCTTTTCTCGAGTGAATATCCCGTCAAAAGTTTAAATAGTCGGTTAAAGGCTTAAAGGGTTGTCAAATGAAGAAAATGAATTTGGAGAAGGCTCAAAATGGATGACTAAAGGCTATGTTAAAGGATTGAAAATTACATATTTGGCCAAGTGTGGAATATCCTAAGTGCCCTAATCATGTTCCTAACGTTCTAATGCAAGGCAAGTATGAGGCCAAGAATCACTAGTTACGACAATCCATGATTGTGTGACTCGCTCAAGAATAGATCCGTCGAAAGAAATAAAAAGGCTAGAATCCTCACTAATATAAAGTGGCTTTGTGTCTAGTGGAGTCTACGGAAGAACTTTTAGACACAAGAATGCGACTTAGACTGACAAAATTAAGCAATTAATCAGTCGCATGTCAGGGACATTCATACGTGACTTAGATCGAGCATCCTAAAGATATCGTCATACCCCTAATATTATGCCTATATATATAATTTTTTTGTAGTTTTATTAATATAAAATATTTCACGCGAGATTTAGTATTTTAGTATAGAAAACACATAGCATAGAACATGTAAAAGCACATAGGAGCACGTAGAGCACAGATTACGGAAGATTCAACATGCCTAATTTTCCGACAAGGAATTGGAACCGTTTTTCATCCAAAGCCTTGGTGAAAATATTAGCTAGTTGATATTCCGTGTTCACAAAATACATGTCAATCGTGCCTTTTTCTACGTGATCTTTTATAAAATGATATCTAATATCTATGTGTTTCGTGCGTGAATGGTGAACAAGATTACACGTAGTCGCAATGGCACTTTGGCTATCGCTATAAATGGGTATATTATTTAAATTGTACCCATAATCGCGAAGCTGAGTCCGCATCCATAGCATTTGCGAGCAACAGCTGGCAGTCGTGACGTGTTCAGCCTCGGCCGTCGACATTGAGACGCAATTCTGTTTCTTTGATGACCAGCAGACGATCTTTTCGCCTAGAAATTGAGCGCCACCGGATGTGCTTTTCCTGTCCATTCAGCAACCTGCATAATCGGCGTCAGTATAGAAAATTAATTTGAAATTAGTCCCTTTAGGGTACCATAAACCTAAGGTCGCGGTGCTCTTTAGGTAGCGAAGAATCCGCTTAACCGCGAGCATGTGAGATTCTTTGGGATCGGCTTCGAAACGGGCACAGAGGCAAGTGGCAAACATAATATCCGGGCGGCTTGAGGTGAGATAGAGAAAAAAACCGATTATGCTGCGATAAAAGGGTGATGTCGACCGCTTTTCCAGTGGGATCGGCATCCAACCTGCAGCTTGTTGACATAGGAGTGTTGAGTGGCTTGCTCTGATCTTGATGAAACTTCTTCAGAATGTCCTTATGTATTTGGTCTGACGAAGATGCCATCTTCGAGCTGCCTTACTTGGAGTCCCAAGAAGAATTGCATCTCTCCCATATGACTCATTTCGAATTTGCTCTTCACCAAATCTCCAAATCTCTTGCATAGCCGTGGATTTGTTGATCAAAGATGTTGTCTACATAAACTTGGACGACCATCAAGTCCTTGCCTTGCCATTTTATGAAGAGGGTCGTATCGATTGCCCCTCGGATGAACCCAGATGTTACGAGAAAATCGCTCAGGACATCATACCAAGCGCGAGGAGCTTGTTTTAGTCCATAGAGAGCTCTATCCAATCGATAGACGTTATCGGGATGTTCTTGATCAACAAAGCCTTCTGGTTGAGCGACATAGACTTCCCCCATTAACACGCCATTGAGGAAGGCGGTCTTAACGTCCATTTGATAGACTTTGAAGTCTTTGTGAGCCGCATAAGCCAAGAAAAGGAGGATGGCTTCGATTCGGGCAACATGAGCATAGGTCTCGTCGTAGTCAATGCCTCCTGTTGATTGTATCCCTTCGCAACCAACCTTACTTTGTTCCAGATCACTTCCCCATTTTCATTCTTCTTATTCTTAAACACCCATTTCGTCCCGATAATGGTTTTCCCATGCGGACGGGGTACTAAGGTCCACACTTGAAGACGCTCGAATTGGTTGATTTCATCTTGCATTGCTATTACCCAATTCGGATCTTTTAGTGCGTCTGCTACCTTGGTTGGCTCATTTTGGCATAAGAAGCAGCTGAAAAGACTGAGTTGATGACGTGTCTGTATTCCACTCGAAGGATCACCAATAATCTGATCAACCGGATGTGCTCGAGTCCACTTGCGCTCATGTGGCAGAGCTGAAGTATATGCATCGGCCATTTGTGGATCGAGATTTCCAGTTATCTCAGGTTGATCATGAGGTTGAGGTAAGCCTGATTCTTCACTTGGGTTGAGGGACTCGGATGAGACTTCCTCATTGACTATTTTAGGTTCTTCAGTGATCTGTGGTAATTCTGAATCGGGTGAGGTAGGGACATTTGAAGAACTTGGTACATCGGCCTCGGCGAGTGGACAATCCACTAACGGTGTAGTAGTAATGGTGTCTGGCCGACATACGGGCTCAAATAGAGAATCCAATTCCTCCAACGCAAGTCTTAAAGCTTCTTCTGACACCGAATCCTGAGTTGTTGCCATCTTCTGTTGGTTTTGTACCAACACACAGTGAATGCGGGTTCTGAACTGTCGTAATCAGGAGCCATCTGGTTTGGCACGGGTCCTGAACTGAGGTGTGCAGGAGCCATATCTGCCACTTCGTAGAAAGTGACATTGTAGCTTTCTTTGATTGAACGGTTGGACTTGATGTATACTCGGTACGCCTTTGAAGTTGATGAACACCCGATGAATGTGGCTTCGAATGCTTTAGGTCGAACTTAGCACGTTGCTCTCTGTCGTTTCGCCACAAATCACTTGCATCCGAAAACCTTGAAGAAGGAAATATTGGGAACTCGGTTGTTTATTATTTTGTACGGTTGTCGAAGCGCTTGTGAACCACCGTCCTGTTTTGAGTGAAACAGGTGGTATTAACTGCTTCAGCCCAAAGAAAGTGTGGAGGCCATAATGAATCAGCATCGTGCGTACGGCTTCAACTAAAGTTCGGTTCTTCCTTTCAAAGACATCGTTCTGTTGAGGCGTCTTGGCGGCTGAGAATTGCTGACTAATTCCAAGTTTCTGATAAAATTCACTGAGGTACTTGTTCTTGAACTCAGTGCCGTTGTCCGTTATGATGAGTTGGATGGTTTGTTGTAGCAGATTCTGAGTAGTGTTCACAAACTTAAGTATCAAGTCCCCTGTCTCATCTTTAGTTCGGAGGAACTTCATCCATGTGTAGCGGGAGTAATCATCAATAATGACCCAAATGTACTTGCATCCATTGATACTCTGTGTATGCATCTGTCCACAGAGGTCCATGTGAAGCAATTCCAACGGTCGTGAAGTAGAAGCAACTAGCTTGACGTGATGAGATGCTCGCTTCATTTTTCCTGACATGCTGAACATTGATGCTCTTTTTGTAGAATAATGGTTGGTAGACCGTGAACTAACTTTTTCGTTGATAATCGTTGAAGAGCTTTGATGTTTAGAGGAGACACACGTTGATGCCATAAGCTGTTCCTCTGAATCGTAATTTGGGAGATGATGCAAACAGCTGTCGTGATCCGCACGGACGTCAGATTAATCGTGTAAAGATTGGATTTCCGAAGTCCTTGGAGGAGTTCATTGTTCGGACTGTCCAATCTTCTGCACCGGTCAGCGAGAAAGACCACATGGAGTCCTTTGTCGCAGAATTGGCCTATGCTGAACAAGTTATGGCGGAGTCCTTCGACGTAAGAGACATCCTTTATCGTCAGATTATCCAGAATGATATCCTCAAGCTCTAAAATGGGAGCTGAGTCGTTGTTCCCAAATCTGACTTTTCCATTCGGTCGGTCCGTCTTGGTAGTTGCTCAGCAGCTCGTGTGTTCCCGTCATGTGTGTGGAGCAACCAGAGTCGATGTACCACACATGATGGATCTGCAAAAACAATTTAGAGAGCTTTAGATACCCACTTATACATGGGTCCTCTCAGATTAGCAGATTTAGATATTGGTTCAGATAGGATTCCTAAATTAGTGTTAGTAAAAGCTTTAAAGCCCAAGTCATCTTCATAGAAGTTGATTTGGGCGTGCCCTTTGTAGATGACTTGGCCTTTACAGCTTTCATCTTTTTAGGCGGGGATTTAGGAATCCATTTAGGTTGAACCTTACAGGGAAGATTAATTTCAGTGTAGACATATGATTAGTAGGCTTGAGCGTGGAAAAGATATTTTCGTTGGATAGTCTCCTAAGGTGCTTGGGAGATTCAATCTTAACGGGATACCTTAGGTGAGAACAAGCATGAATAGCGCCATACGCTTTCTTTATGGTTGGATCTTGTTTCCTATGGGTCATTCTAGAAATATTTGTCTTAGAATGATTAGTTTTTATGGTTGAAGTAGAGCCTATTTCGAAACTGGTGCTTCTAAATGCGGTAGGCTTTTAGGAGCAAGTAGAAGCAATTATTTTTAGAAATGAAACAGCTCTTTTATTTCAACGAGTATCTTTGATTTTTACAGAAGGAGATATATTCTTAGACGCATTCGAAACTACGGGCTCCTTCTCTACTTTTAGGCTAGACACTCTCGCCTTCGACTCTAACACTGCCTCTACGCTCCCTGTAGGCGTAAGTGGAACAGGATTAGAGTTAGAAATTTTTGAAGTATTATTTTTACGTTTTCGATCTTTTGAAGGCGTTCTTTCTTTCTTCACGCTTTTCAGAATGATAATTTCATTTGAAGGAGATGCGTGAGAAATGGCTTTTGAGATGGAGGAAGCTTTGAGATATTCCATCTCTTTTACTTTTCAACTTCAAAATTCTCTCTTTCTTTATCTAATGCAGCTTGTAATTCCTCTATCTGCTTCACGATAGGAGGTTTGTACGGAGAATTTTTAGAATGTATGTGTTCGACTTCCTCGACTTCAGGTTGAGACTCAGGAGGTAGAACTAAATCACAGACTGGCATCAAGAGTATTTCCCTAGATTTGTTGCTGTCATTTAGTTATTTATAATCGAAGGAGACTTGCGCCCTATGAGTGGCTCTTCTCTTAGCTAACTCTAAAGCACCTAGATCGTCTGCTTTAGTAAAGTTCATAAGAGTGGTTACACCTAAACCCATTTTGTTTTATATCATTAGCTTCTTTCTTCTTTATAGCACGAGGGTTAGTGAAACCTAAGCCTTCAATGGGATTATAAAATTCTGTATCTTTGGGCAGATTTAGGAAAATGGTTTGTTTAGATTGTCCCCTTCGCGTAAGTAGATCGTCTAATTTTTTCACTTTTGCGTATAGCTTCTTACGTTCTTCTCCTAATAGAGAAAAATTATTTTCTACCGTTAACAGACATCAAGTTCTTTCGTAAGTTCACACTCCTTAGCATTGGATTTATCTAATTGGTCTTCTAGGTTAGTGATCTTAGAAGTGGCTTCTGTTATCCTACAATTGTGATTAGCTTTCTCATTGAGATTTCTAAACAAGCAATTATAGTTATTTCTAGCCTATCTTCTAATTCTTTAATTTTTTAATCATGTGTCTCTATTGGAGGTTTCTTTATCTGAAGGTTCCTAGTCTCACTAAGTCTTAAGCTCTCAGTTAGTTCTTCTATTTTTGAACTCGAGCTCCTAAGTTCTGATTCGAGACTAGTAATTTTCTCCTGAGACTTAGCTAGTTTCTTCTCTACTTTCTTTACGCTTTTCTGCTCATGTTTCATATTAGTGTATGCTAATTGATACGATTCTAACATGGTCAATAATGTGGAAGGAGAAACTACCTCCTAAGAAGATTTGGATGCTTGGTCTTCGTCCATCTGGTTGGTGGTTTCGGTGTCAGAATCCTTGTCCAAACGGGCCATGAGGGCAAGATTCACTTCCTTTGAGCTAGATGTATCTCGAGCCAGTGGTCTTGTTCTGCCATTAGAGCTACTCCAGCTTCCTTCTGTTTTGTGAGTTGAAGCTTCCTGGAGTAGTAGTTAGCGTCTCTGTTCTTTGGGAGAGTACATTCTTTGGCATAGTGACCAGGTTTCCCGCAGTTAAAACACTTGGTCGGTTCTTTGATGGTCTTGACATCGGAGGTCTCAGGCGCACGTTAATTGTTCTTTGTGCTTGAGTTCCTAAATCGATTGGCCGATGATGAGGACTTCTTTTTGAAGTATTGTTTGCTCATCATTTCCCAATTAATGCCAACTGCTTTCCCAGTGCTTTCATGTTAGGCTCCAAGTTTGAATCTGTTTCGTCTTCAGACTCTCAGGGGGTAGGAGGCTTGATGATCTTCGCTTTTCGTGGTTTTGAGCTTTTCTTCTCCGAGACTAGGGCAACAAAGTCGTCGATATGTTTGCCCTTCTACTCCTTCTGAATCTCGCTAATGTCTTCCTCGTGCTGGGCGAGATTGTCGTACATGGCGTGAGTATCCAACTCCTCAAGATCTTTATTCTGCCAGATTTGAGTGGATATCTTCTTCCATTCTGAGGGGCAGAGAGGAAAGAAATCGAATGTTAGGTTCCATGTTTGTGTTAGTGATTTCAATTTTCCGCACCTCATTCAAGAGTGTGAGATATCTCCTGTAGAGATCATGTAAGCACTCCTCGGGTTTGGCTCTAAAGGAGTCGTAAGCTATGAGAATATTTGCCTTCTTAGCCTTGATACCGACTTCCGTTCGTTGCATCATCTTATCCAGCTCGTCCCACGCTGTTGGAATACTATCGAGCTGCCAATAGACATCATTTAGGATCCCTTGCATAAGAGTGTTCTTGGCTATCAGGTCAGCTTTAGCTCTCACTCTTTCCTCCGCGGTGTATTTCCTAGGCTCTTTCAGTCACCTAGAGGCAGGAATTGGAGGGTTAGCAGTGTTGTCACCGAGTATACCCAGAACTGAGCTGAACCTTGCTCAAGTGATGAGAGAATGTCTTCTGCTTGTTCCTTTAGCTCGATAAAATTCAGAAATCGGCTTCTCCATACAATATATTCGCCTCTCTTGAGTATCGCGGGACGGTTGTCGTTTCCAATTGAGTAGGCATCCATTTTATCTTCTAGAGTTGATGAAGGATCTTCGTTTGTTGTTTGATACTTTGGACTGATGTTACGTGCTCCGCAAGTAGTAAATCAGTTAGTAGCGTTTGATATTAGAGCGGTCGAGAATTATTTCCGATTCAATCTTTAGAGTTTGATCGAGAATAATTGTGTCGAAATAAAATATATTGGTTACTATTCTCGTTCGAGAAATTCTTTGTCAGCGAAAAATTTTACGAACGAGAAAAATGTTCGAAATCTTTCGATCAAGAAAAATTGCTTAATCGTGAATTCAGTTCGATCACAAAGAAACAATATGTTAGTAAGTTTCTCGCTAAGTCAAAATAAATTCGTTGACTGGAAACGTTTCTCGGATGCAAATGATTTTTGCTTAGTCAAACTTTGAAAGTCTGACTGAAAAGGTTTTTCGATGGAAAGTTTTGCGCGCGTAAAGGTCAAAATTGGTCTTCGTCGAAAAAGGTTTTCGCTTAGTAATGCTCGAGAAATTTTTCTATTAAAGTGGTTCTTGTTAAAGACGACTTTATATCTAACTTTGTATTCTGGTCGAGAAAAATTCTCGCACAGAGTTTTTCGATCGAGAAATTAATCTGATCGAAGAATCTAGCGAGAAAAATTGAATTTATCGCAAAAATCACGGAATACAACTAACACTGATTCAAGTAAAAACGATGAATTAGACTATGAAATTCCAGGTAATTGCTCGCAATCAGACGATGAACACGCACAAACACACAATTAAACACATTAGAAAGAAAAATATGTCGATTTTGACTGAAATCAGAATGTGTACAGTTCTACGCGTGAATAGTAATTTCTCAAATTTGATCAAATCTGCTAAATCGATGCTCAAATAGCTACGAATCCGATCGCAATCAGCTTATATTATTAGAACGAGCACAGAAACATCGAATTCAAACCAATTAAGCACAGAATTGAGCTATCAGATCGAAATTTTAATTCGCGCCAAACTGTTGTTCGATGGAACAGTACTTCGAACTCAAATTTCGATCCAATTCTAACAATTTTCGTTTCAAAACATAAAGAATCTTGGGTCCTATTAAATCAACTCTATGATCCTAGACATGAATTATAAGGCAATCGACTATAATTAATAAGAAATGAATTTCGATCGATAAACTTCGTTGAAAGCTCGAGATAGAATTTCGCATGGAGTGAGAAGTTTTCTTGTGTTTCTCTCTCTTGAAATTAAGTTGCAAGCCTCTCGGATCAATTTTTCAAATCTTCTCATTAAGCTCAATGTTTGTACATCTATTTATACCAAACATACTTGAATATAAATAACAAACTAAGTCCTAAACTAAGGACAAATACAAGAAAAGCCCCAATCTACGAAGACAGATAATAAATCAAAGCACAATTAGAAATGATATTCTACAATGTTGCTCTGTCGGATGCCTGAACTATTGCTTATGTGTATTATTATTACGTGGGCTGGATGTGGGTAATGCTTTCCATAAGAATTTTTTGAAAGGAAGATACTGAAGATGATACTACTAAAGAAGATTAATTATGCGTGTAATATTTTGTTATGCTATCATTGTTAAAATGCTTTTTGTATAGTAATATGACGAATTTGGCGAGCCTTGAGTTTTGTTGCACTCGATATCACTGGCCGAAATTATTTTTCATGGGCATTAGATGCCGAGATTCATTTGAAATCAAAAGGTCTTGGTGATACCATCAAACCAATCAGTACGACATTCGAGCAGGAAAAGGCGAAGGTAATAATTTTTCTTCGCCATCACATTCTTGAACTGAAAATTGAATACCTAACAGTGAATTCCCCGAATGGAAAAACATGGAAAATCGAAATATAACCACTTAAAGACAGTTATTCTGCCAAATACAATGTATGAATTGGTGAATTACTTCTGCACTGAAATTATGTGGGGAAACTATTACCGATGCAATTATGTTGGAGAAACGTTCACCACATCTCATCCGTCAAATGTTATTCTACAACAGCAATATCGTTAGAGAAAATTTGAAAAGTAGTCAGATCTTATTTCTTGCTTACTATTTGCTGCGGAAAACAATTATTTGCTGATGAATCACGACCGGTGCTGCTTCACTCCCTGAAGCGAATGCAGTTAATGTTAATAATGATAATAGTCGAGGTAATGGTCGTGCACGTGGTCGTGGTGGACATCGCGGTCGTGGACGTGGTCGTGGCCAAGGTCGTGGTCTTGGCCGAAGTTATCATGGTGGTGGTTATCAATATTTCCATGGTGGTTATCATAATTATCGTGGCGCTCATCAAAATCTTCCCCAGAAGAAGAAGTTTATTACTGTAAAATGAGAAGAAGCAAACTGAACAAAAAGAAAATAATGAACAGTGTTGTTGATGCGGTGGTCCGAGCCATTGGTCTCGTTGTTGCCGTACGCCCAAATACCTTGTTGAGCTGTATCAAGAATCAAAGGGCAAAGGAAGGAAAATTGAAACAAACTTTGTTCATGGAGAAATTGCTTCAACTTCTGGTGTTAATGATGAAGGTGTTAATTTCGATGCCGACGATTTTCTGAACTTCTCAAATGGCAAAGTTTGACCTACTATCATTTTGTAAAGTATATCCATGATTATTGTGTGCTATGGTGTGTATCATATGAATGTTATCTCTATGTTTGCTATGATTATTGTCGTTTGAATGCTATTCCTATGTTTGCTATGTATCACTTGTTTTCAATAATATATAGTAATGATGATTATATGTTTGTTGATAAAGGATATGGACACGAGCATGTGCAATGAAGAATTATGTCTTGCAAACTGTGCAACGACCAATACAATTTTGAAAAATAAGAAATATTTCGAGCATCTTGATATGAAAGAAGCTAGTTTCATAACTATATCGGGGAGCACAAATATAATTGAAGGCTCCAGAAGAGCTAATATATTATTGCCGAGAGGAACAAGACAGATTATTGAAAATGTCTTATATTCTCCTAAGTCCAAAGAAATTTATTAAGCTTTAAAGTGATTCGAAATAACGGATATCATGTTGAGACTGCACAAAAGGGAGATATTGAATATTTGCACATTACAAAAGTGATTTCGAATGAAAAAGTAATTCAACAAATATTACTGTCTTTTGATTCTGGGCTATACTACGCATATATTAGAACAATTTTATCATATGCTATCCAAAAGTTTACCAATGATAGTACATTTAATGTTTGGCATGATCGGTTGGACCATCCCGGTACAATTATGATGCGAAAAATAATTGAAAATTCACGCGAACATTTATTGGGGAACCGGGAGATTCTTCAATCTAATGACTTAGCATGTGTTGCTTGCTCTAAAGGGAAGTTAATTATTCGACCATCACAAATGAAAGTAAAGACTGAATCTATTGCATTTTTGGAGCGCATACATGGCGATATTTGTTGCCGATACATCCATCATGTGGCATTTGCGAGATTACTTGCTCAGCTGATTAGATTAAGCACATTTTCCAAAATATCCGATAAAGAAAATACGCCTTGATAATGCTGGTGAATTTACTTCCAAAGCATTTAATGATTATTGTATGTCTAGCGGTATCGATGTCGAGCATCTTGTGCCACATGTCCATACACAAAATGGTCTTGCAGAATTATTAATAAACGCCTGCAATTAATTGCAATGTCATTATTGATGAAGTCGAAACTTCTATCGTATTGTTGGGGACATGCCATATTACATGCAGCAGCACTAATCTGTATCAGGCCATCAAGTTAGCATGATATCTCCCCGTTGCAAATGGTTTATGGTCGGAACCAGATATTTCCCATCTAAGAATTTTTGGATGTGCGCCACCACAACGGACGAAGATGGGACCTCAAAGGAGGTTGGAAATATATGTCGGATTTGAATCTCCATCAATTATAAAATACTTGAAACCGTTAACTGGAGATCGACTCACGGCCAGATTTGCCAACTGTCACTTTGATGAAACAAAGTTTCCAACATTAGGGGGAGAAAAGAAATAACTGGAAAGAAATATTAGTTGGAATGAATTATCACTAAAGCATTATGATCCTCGAACGAAAGAATGTGAACTAGAACTTCAAAAGATAATTCATTTACAAAGCTTAGCGAGCCAACAGTTTTGAACCAAAGAGAGTGACAAAGTCACATATTCCAGCTGTTAATGCTCCTACAAAAATTGAGATTCCTGTAGTATCGAGCCAAACCACAACTAAAGTGTGGTAGACCCTCGACTTCCAAAAATAAAAATCCTCGAAAAAGAAAATGAGCAAATAATAATAATGGTCCTATTGATGATTTATCGACTAGAGAAAAGTCGATGGGCAAAAATGATGATAAGAGTGATAGTCAGGTATCTCAACAAATTGAAAATAATGATAATGAAGAGATCTTGATCATTACGCCTATAATGGAATTAGATTGAACCGAGACGAAGTCAACGTTGACGATAAGTTCTCATTTAACGTAGCGCTACATGAAATGAATGAGATTTGAGAATGAGGATCATGAAACAAGGAGAGGAGTAAACCCCAGTTGGGGATATAACCTCTATAAAAATCCTGTCTCGCATTTACTTTTCAGTTATTTCTTTATCGCTGTGAGATAGACCCGACACACATCCGATATAACTAGGATATGTCAGGCATACTCATCACAAGCATCAGTAGGCATCTCTAAGTTACTACATACTAGAATTGAGTTAAAGAAAAAAACACAAAATTTTATAAGCCTAATTCACCCCGTCTTAGGCACGTTTTTATCTTCGTTTGGTATCAGAGCATGTTACTCAAATGACGGGCCTAACAAGCCTGAGTTAAAGATCTAACGGCTTCTTCGAGTTTTGATGTTTTTTGCAGAGGGACAATCCCATTCCAGGCCACCACTCTTCGATGGAACGAACTACGCCATATGAAAAAACCGTATGAAGGAATTTCTGCTTGCTACTGACTATGACCTGTGGGATATCATCACGCTGGACCTTACAATCCCAAAAAGGCGGATGGAACTCCGAAGAAAGGTTCTGACTACGATGCAACAGACAAGCGAGGAATCTTCCTGAATGCCAAAGAAAAGAACATGATTGCATGCGCGCTTACAAGAGAAGAATGCAATCGTATGAGCTCTTGTGAATCTGCAGAAGATATGTGGGACATGCTTCAAGTCACACATGAGGGAACCACTCGAGTTGTAAAAGAAAGGATAGCTCTCCTAACTCACCAATATGAGCTTTTCAAAATGGAGGACAACGAGACTATAAGCAACATGTATACAAAGATTCATGAACATCATCAATCAAATGTTCTCGTTGAGAAAGAAAATACCAGAGGGCGAGAAGGTGCACAAAATTCTGATATCTCTTCCAAGAGAATGGAATCCCAAAGTAACTGCCATCTACGAAGCAACAGACTTGGATGAACTCTCCGTCTCGGAACTAATCGGATCACTAGCCACGTACGAGATGACTCAGTTCTCCATCAAAGAGAAATCACCAGTCCGAAATAAACCAAACATCGCTTTCAACATGGAACAAGAAAATAACTCAGATGGTGAAGAAGATGAGGAAGAGATACTGGAATAGATCGCCATGCTAACATGAAGATTTAAAAATCTCGACTGAGAAGAACGTTCAAAGGAAATCCCAAGTTCCAACAGAAAAGTAAGGGTGTATCTTCATCCGGCAATGGATTCAAAAATGCTTCAAGTGCAACAAGCCAGACCACTTCGCCTCAAACTTCCCGATGGAAAATGGTGATAAAACGACAAAGAAGCAGGAAGCCATGGTCACAAACTGGGAAGAGGGCGAAAGTGAAGAAGATGAAGATCTCGCCTACATGGCCGATGATGATGATCAGGTATCTTCCTCGTCCACTATTAAGAAAATACTTATTTTAAATAAATTATATGCTAGCAAAGATGAATATCAGATAACGCTTCTTTAGTCTTTGAAGTAGATAAGAATGAAGAGATGTTCGAAATAATTCAAAATGCAGAAAAGAAGATTAAGTCCCTCAACGCTCAAGTGAAGAGATTGGTTAGACAAGGAGATGACACAGAAAGAGAGAAGCACCAGATGGATCTAGATAATGCATGTTTAATAGCCGAGCTAGAAACGCTTAAGGAAGAAAGAGCTTTGTGCAATTGTGAAGAACTTACAAAGCAAAATAGTGATATATCTAGAGACATCTCTGTTCTTAAGAATTTCTTAGAAGAAAAATCTCGTACTATTGATAGACTTCTTGAAGGAAAACAAAATCTTGATATGTTACTCAGTATTCCTAGAAATGTTGGAAAATCAGGGATAGGATATTTCATGACACATGAACATGTCGCACCACCTACTGTTAGAAAGCCTAAGTGTTTTTCATACTGTCATTACGGCCATTATGCTAACAGCTGCTTTTGAAGAGAGCTGATAAGTCTGGATATGTCTAAAGGCCAAAGACGGTCCTGATAATCAAGCTTCTAACACTAACCAACCCGTGTTTATGAGATCACAGTCTGTGACACATGATATATCACGTGTTAACAGGAGTTACTTTGCTACTAACCTTTTAGGACCCAATCAAAGTTGGGCAACTCAGAAAAGAACTAATTCATGCAAAAGAAGAAAATCCAGCAAGAAAAACAAGTGGTACCTCAATAGTGGGTGTTCCCACCATATATGTCTCCTACGCCGACAACACAAAAGCTAAGATTATTGGAGTTGGAACTGTCTCTAACACTTTACATACTACCATAGATGACGTATGGTTGGTTAAGAATTTATAACATAATCTCATTAGCATTAGTCAATTATGTGATAAAGGTCATACGGTCACTTTTGAAAATAATAAGTGTGTTGTTAGAAATGATAATAAGATTTTATTTAGTCCATCTAGGGATAGAAATATTTACTTTATTACTCTTGATGATATCACTGACCAGAATGTCAAGTGCTTAGCAGTTACACAGGATAACACCTGGTTGTGGCACAGACGCTTAGGACATGCTAACATGGAATTATATCTCATATTACAAGCAATGCACTGGTACGAGTGTTCCTGACATAAAGTTCGTCAAGGACAAGACGTGCAAGGCATGCCAAATGTGTAAGCAGACCAAGACATCGTTCAAGGCAAAGAATGTGGTATCCACATGCAGACAACTCGAACTACTCTATCTCGACCTTTTTGGTCCTGTAGAGGACGTGGCATTGCTTTTGACAAGCTGCCTGCCGGAACAGTTATCACATGGCTAAAGGACTTCGGCTGGGAGGAATTCCTTAGTATCAACAAACCCTATTACTCAAAGGCTGTTAAGTTGTTTGACGCAAACTTCGACTACGAGGAGTACGAAGAGCACATCTGCATCCACTCCTATGTGCTGGGAGGCCGAATAAATTGGACAACGAAGAAGATCAATGAGATGCTCGGAGTTCCCGACGAAGCTTTATGCCACTACGATATGAGCGATTGGTGCCACGCCGATGATTTCGACACCAGTGGTGTCTTCTAGAAACTCTAGAATACCGCAGTAAGCCCCATTTTTCTGACGGCAAAGCCCTCAATCAACTCCCCATCGATTAGTTCTCCTGCATAAGCTGCTCAACATGACTCTGTGGAGTGCAAAAATATGCAGTGGGGGTCACTCAACGACGATGAACTTCATGAGCACATTTGCTGTTTACATGATATCTCAGAATCGCAAGCTTAATCTCGGTTACTTCATCCTGAAGCACGTGATCCGGGCCTTCGAAAGCAGAGACAAAGCATTGCTATACGGAATCTTGCTCACTCACTTCCTTGAGTACGAAAAAATACTTATGCCGCCGGCATGGGAAGACAAGGTCGTCCATAACAGTCGCCGCGAAAGAAAATGCGAAGGTTAAGAGCAACGACAACGACGATTATGAAGACGAACTCAGCATCGGAAAGGAAGGAATCTTAGCGATACGCCACGATATCTCTGATACCAAGGCTGACAACCAGAAGCGCTTCCGCAAGATCAAAGAACAGTACACCGAAATGTCGCTTAAGTTGTCCAAGATCTCCAAAATGATGAAGAAATGCCTTCCAGAATCCGTTGATTCCTAAAGCTCTTCAAGGCAGTAGGCTGCCTTCCGCTCTAATCCTAGTTGCCCTTTGGATATGCCTTTCTGTTTTGCTTTCTGCAAGTTTGGTTTTTAGTGTCTCCCTCATTTTTGATAATGAAGGGGGAGTAGGGTATGGTAATTTTTAGGCGTTTAGCGTCTAAGTGTTTGGGTGTTTGAAAGGTAGATTATGTAGGGAAAGCTCGTGGAACCCTAATCTATATAATACTTGCTTTTATGATATATCTCTGATGCTTTCTATGCAATGCTTAATATTTTGCTCTGATTTTTGGGATATATCCATGATGCATTTATACCGCGTTGCCTGGTCATATGTTCTGATATAGTGATACTCTGATACTTATCTGTGCTAATTAATGTGTGTGATATTTCTTGATAAGTGCTAAGTGCATGCTGCGATGATTATCTGATTGCTTGAATCATGCTTGGAAAATGCGCACTTAGGCAGGGGAGCACACTCACGGGTAAATTCCGAAATTTTGAACTCATGATAACCTTGAAAATGACATGATATATCCCCACTTAGACAAGGGGAGCAAATTCATTCATGATATATCTTTACATGTCATATAGATAACTGCACTTAGGCAGGGGAAGCAAATACGTATCATATGTGATTGGGAAATATCATATGCTCGGCTTTATGAATATGGAACACTTAATCATATGCGCTATGATTTGTGTAATCGAATATGCTTACATGCTTCTGTGCTGCACCAATTAAATGTCATGATCAAAAAGGGGGAGAATGTTGACCTTTTTTGTCCATGAGCGTTAGAGAGTTTTGATGAACTATGTAATTGTAATGACGGTCAATAAATTAAGCAATTCGATTTGAGATCAATTAATGTAAGTTCATGATAATATTCGACCAAGCATTATATATGAGCTAAAATTGATTAAACTGTTGAATATTTGATTCACAAGTGATTCTGTGATTATTTGGTGGAACCAGGTGATTGCATGTTATAGACAGCCCATGTGATAAGATATATCTTTCGGTGTTATATATGAAAATAATGCATGAGAGATCCTACTGAGTTATAAAAGGAAAATAAGTTGTTTATATATGGAAAGTGATATATGCGCTGATACTTGTTTATTCCTGAATGAAATCGAGTAGAAAATAGTTTGCATGCATCCAACTGACTTAAATGTGCGAAATCAATTTGATATCTTTCTTACACTGATTGGAATATTATATTTTATGAAAGATTTGATTTGATGGACTTTGTGGATGACGTGCTAGTATATAAATATTGGTAAATATCTTTGAAATATGGAAAGCTATGCCATGATATGATAATTCGAATAAGATATGCTCTGATCTGATTTATTTGCTAAACATGGTAAATATATTGATTTAATATTATGAGCTGCTGATCTGATGCTATTCATGTGCTAAACTTGGAAAGTAATTCTGGATTAACTTATTCTAGAAACTGATAGCAGAGAATTACTTATGGAAAGTTCTGTTATGGTAAATATAATTCAAAATGATTGAATATGCCTTGACTTCGAAATTGAGGTTTATATGGAACATAATCATGCTTTAATGAGCTTATAACCATTGTGACTTTCAAGAACCATGATTTACATGGCATGTTGATTCTCAAAAATTGCATGGAAATTATGCTTGATTTGATGATTATTATGTGATGTGATTTTCCATGTGAAGTGCTGATTGAAAAGGTTTATATGTATGCTACACTTCATAATTTCGAAGACCTAGAATGTGCAAACCTACTACTTACGAGAGTTTTGAGCAGAAACATTACTAAGAGATTCATGAGCGATTATTTGCGTTAGCTTTCTGACTATCTGAGCGATCACTTGCGAAGTACTGAACGTACTGAGTTATTCCATCATCCCATCCATATATTCTATCTCCGAACGTGTTGTCTTCGGACGTGAACAATACCAAGGAGACAAGGTCGACGTTTACACACACATGAAGGGAAGGACGAGTTCCGGAGGGCCCTTCGGTAGTGAGCTGTTTCTTTCGAGATCAGGAAATTCCGAGGAACGAAACTCGGCGTGTGGTAACCTAGTGTGGCTAGTGTTCAACTTGTTTCGGTTGTGTATTGGGCTAATCAATCAGTTTTGTATCCAGTTACGGTGCATTATAGTGATTGGTTAAACTCTTGGGGAGCAAACCCCAAGGAGAGGAGTAAACCCCAGTTGGGGATATAACCTCTATAAAATCCTGTCTCGCATTTATTTTTCAGTTATTTCTTTATAGCTGTGAGACAGAC
Source organism: Craterostigma plantagineum (assembly GCA_027422505.1). Taxonomy (NCBI): domain Eukaryota; kingdom Viridiplantae; phylum Streptophyta; class Magnoliopsida; order Lamiales; family Linderniaceae; genus Craterostigma; species Craterostigma plantagineum. The sequence continues at coordinate 22,090,774 of JAPQWV010000003.1, read as the reverse complement.
CCGACACACATCCGACATAACTAGGATATATCAGGCATACTCATCACAAGCATCAGTAGGCATCTCTAAGTCACTACATACTAGAATGGAGTTAAAGAAGAAGCACAAAATTTTATAAGCCTAATTCACCCTCCCCCCCCCCCCCCCCTTAGGCATGTATTTATCTTCAGAGATAAATGGCCTTTCATTAGAAAGAGAAATGAAAACGGTGAAATTATGAGATATAAAGTACGGCTTGTCGCCCAAGGTTTCTCACAAAGATCTGGTATTGATTATGAGGAAACGTATTCTCCTGTGGTGGATGAAATAACTTTTCGTTATATAATTAGTCTTGCAGTACTTGAAGGATTCGATATGCATCTAATGGATATTGTCACTGCATATCTATATGGCTCACTTGACAGTGACATTTATATGAAGCTTCTGGAGGGATTTCGACTACTTGAAAATTTAGGGCTGCGAGATGAGTACTCAATCAAACCAAATAAATCGCTTTATGTATTAAAGCAATCCGGACGTATGTGGTATAATCGACTAAGTGAATACTTATTGAAAGAGGGGTATAAAAAATTATCAAATCTGCATATTTACGAAAAGATGTAAAAATGAGTTTGGTATGTTGATGATATGAGTATAATCGGAACTCGTGAAGAGTTATTGAAAGCCATTGGTTGTTTGAAAAGGGAATTCGAAATGAAGGATCTCGGTAAAACTAAATTTTGTCTCGGACTGCAAATAAAATATTTAAAGTATGGGATACTTGTACATCAGGAAACTTATACGAAAAGAGTATTGAAGAGATTTTATATGGATGAAGCTCATCCGTAAGATACTCCGATGATTGTCCGATCTTTAGACGTGAGTAAAGACCCGTTTAGACCATGCGAATATGATGAAGTGCTTGGTCCTGAAGTACCATATCTCAGTGCTATTGGAGCACTAATGTATCTTACGAGTCATACTCGACAAGATATAGCATTTGCTGTAAATTTATTGGCAAGATACAGTTCTTCGCCGACTCATAGACATTGGAATGGAGTTAAACGGATTTTTCGATACCTTCGAGGATCAACTGATGTTGGAATATTCTATTAGATGAAAGAAGACTTAATTGGGTATGCAGATGCTGGATATCTATCCGATCCGCATAATGCTCGATCGCAACCAGTTATTTATTTACGTATGGTGGAACTGTCATTTCATGACGATCAGTTAAGCAAAGTTTAACGGCTACGTCATCCAATCATGCGGAATTCTAGCTATTCATGAAGCTAGCCGAGAATGTGTTTGGTTGCGATCGGTGATTCAGCATATACAACAAACTTGTGGGTTATTGTCGAACAAACTACTTCCAACGAAATTATATGAAGATAATGTGGCATGCATAAAGGACGGATATATCAAAGGTGATAGAACCAAATATATTTCATCGAAATTTTTCTTTACACATGATTTAGAGAAAAATGGTGATATTGATGTACAACATGTGCGTTCTAGCGAAAATCTCGCAGATTTATTTACGAAAACACTTCCTCCTATAATTTTTAGGAAATTGATATAGTCAATTGGAGTCCGAAGACTTCGAGATTTGAAGTAATGACATCATCAGGGGAAGAAATACATGTTGCACTCTTTTTTCCTTCACTATGGTTTTTCCCATGAGTTTTTTTTTCAGTAAGGTTTTTAATGAGGTAACAGATAAATGTGTAACAAAATTTATATTTAATCTTAAAATGGACATCCAATGGGGAGTATTATATATGTATGTGGATGTCCAAGTGGAGTGGAGATCAATCGACGATAAGGATAAGTAATTAAATGTCCATCTCCTCAACTACGTTTATGTCCCAGAATTAATTATAAGATGATGTAATGAATGTCCAAGTGGAGTGGAGATCAATCAACGATAAGGATAAGTAATTAAATGGCCATCTCCTTAACTATAAATACATTGTAGTTGTTATGTACGCACTAAAGGGGGTGTTTGTTTTGGGGTGATCTTCCAAAACATCGTCGTAATTCTCTCGTCGCTTTATCATTACTATGTTTGTTTAGCCTAGGTGATGAGTCATCACCGTAATGACAGATCAATTAGGTGATGAAAATGGGTGATATTCTACATTTTGGATCACCCGAAAAACTAGGTGATCTTACATCACCGTGATTGGGTGATCTTAATTTTTATTTGGACAACATTACCTCTTAATTTAGCATTTATACCTAATATATCCTTATTCGTATTTTAAATTACATAATTAGAGTATTTAAATCTTAAAATAATATATTTAATAATAAATAATTATATAGATAACTATACGAAAAACTTATTATTAATTCTTAAAAAATAAACTCGATATTAAAATAGTTATCATTATTATGTAAATATCATCTCAATATATATATATCCACATGATTTATATAATATCCGTAGGGTTAAATATGACATTTATGCAATATCACCCCACACATCACCGTGATTAGACAAACATAATATTACATTGATATGCAAAATGAAATATCAACCAAAACAAACGCGGTAATGATATATCACCTTGATCCACATCACGGTGATATTCACAGTACGGTGATGCGAGTATCACGGTGATGTTGGATCACTGGGAACAAACACCCCCAAAAAGTGAATAAGAAAGAATATGTCCCCTTATTTTCTCTTTTACAGTAGAAACTCTATAAATTAATACTCGATAATTTAATAAACTCTTTAATATAATATTTCCGGCTGGTCCCAACTCGGGGATAACGTACTAAATTAATAATTCTCTAAAATTATAAGATAATATACTTTTGATAATTTCTATAGGTCCGTATAAATTATAAATTAATAATTACATATGTACAAACATTCTCATGTTACATGAACGAAGATTACTTGAAAAATGACTCAATTGTCATTTGTTTTTTGTTGACTCACTTGCAAACCATAGTTAGAAGGTTATTTGATGTTCGGGAAGTTTGGGTAATTTACACTATAAATTAATAAAATATTAATTTATCGATAAATTAATAATTAATTTATCGATTAATTAATAACTCTTTTAATTAATAAATTTGACCGGTCCCAACTGTTAATTTATAGAGTTTCTATGTATTTCTAATACAATATTCTAATATATTTATAACAGTTAAGCTATAACTACAAGTGACCTAAATAGAACAATAAAAAATTAAATAAATCTGGATTGGTAAATGAAGATCCTTGCATATATTATCCCATTTGGTGACGTGGCCCCATATTTTCGTTCATTAAGTCAAGATGTAACTAAATACATAAATCAAATAATAGAAAACGTGGAAGATTTCATCGTGCAAGATTCGGACGAAGAAAAATCACCTTTTTTTTCTTAAGTAATTTCAAGAATTAATCATTGGCTCACTTTGAAATGTATATTACCAAAACGCCACAAAGTAAACTAGATGAAAAAGATGAAAACACTAACACTGGGTTTAACTGTGAAAGGACTGGACATTACAATGCTGACTACCCCAAAAAGGAAGGCAGACTGGTCCAAAGGAAGAAGGAAATCAAGTGCATCCATAGCTAAAATGAAGTTCCGCAGATGGGATGATACAGACTTAGAAGAATCTAGATCAGAAGACGAACTGAGCAAATATGAAATTGAGAAGGAACTTGTCTGCCTGGTGGGAGATCAATCAGACGCCGAAGACAAGTTCACCTATGAAGAAGTCTTGGATGCCCTTCAGAACATTACCGATGAATACTGGAAATTAAACGAAAAGCTGAAGGCAGTTGAAAAGGGAAAGGCTCCGGTAGAAGAGAATACCGGACCCCTGATTGAAAGAATCACACAGCTGGAGGAAAAAACAACAGACTAAGAGAAATCACCGAGCTAAAGAACTCGGAGATTCAAAAGTCGTCTACGATAGTCCAGTCCTGGACTAATTCATCCAAGATGTTTCATTGTCTCCAAGAAACAATGAAGGACACTTATGATCGGACAGGACTAGGGTACAGTGAACAGACAACACTGAAGAGGCGACGACGTCCTATCAACCGACTACATCACAGGTAATTAATTTTGTTCGTTCCTCCAATAATAACCCAGTTCCCGCATATTCTATGAACAGGTCTGAGAAAACTGGACTAGGATATGCAAACAACTTCAAATCCCCGACTCCAAATAAGAACACATTACCTCAGACAGTAAGAAGAAATACCGGTATGAATAATGTCTCACAAAAGGGAAGACCTCATCAACCGAAGGGGAATAATGTGAATAACGTCCCACAAAAGGGAAGACCCCAACGACCAAGGGGGAATACATGTATACATAATGACCCACGTGAGGGAAGACCCCAACAACCTAGGGGGAATGTTCACAACACAAAACCGGAAACACCAGGTAACAGAAGACCTAAATATCGGTCCCAAGACAGGAACAATAAATGCAGATACCTTGTTGAACCTGTAACTGGTATACATGTTAGGGTAATCCAAGCCTGGATACCTAAAAATCTAATCCCTAACCGGACCCAAAGCAATATGGGTACCAAAGGCTTTGTCTGTTTTTGCAGAATACTTACAGGAACTCAACCAGTCCCGCTGGTTTCTAGACAGCAGATGCTGTCGGCATATGACCATGGGAGAAGACCTCCCACGGGCATCAAACCATGTGCCAAGATACTCATTACCTTTGGAAATAGCGACCAAGGTAAAATCAAAGGGTATGAAAACAATTCTAAACTGTCTTGCTAAAGTTGAGGAATAGCCACACTAACCGGACGAGGAACCGACGATACCAGCACTCTAAACTGGTATAGGCAAGTCATTCTATTCCAATGTGTTTGGCTACTGGTGAGTCCAAGAGATGACTATGACACAAAAGATTGGATCACCTAAAATTATAATTAACCCCATGTTTGAGTAGGATTAATCTAGTTTATGACCTACCGACACCAACTAGTCTCAACAGTAACCTTAAAGAGCTTAGGGGGAACTAGGTAGAAACTGAACTTCTCAATCTTGCACTAACACCATATTTGAGGACCATGGTATACGCCATGAGTTATTTGTTGGTAGAACAGTTCAGGAAATGGTGCAGATGAGAAAAGGAACCGGACGTGTGAAAGAGCAAAACCAATGGTCGAGCTCTAAGCAACGTTAGTTAGTTAAGGACCAGTTGAAGAAAATCGTGCAATGAAGGAATCACCCGACACCAAAGCACGTTAAAATATTTATCACAAAGGAAACCGGCAGTCGGAACCGCTAAGCAATAAACACTAGAGGACTCAACTGAGGGGGAACGCTTCAAATGGAATCATACAAGGCAAAACTATTCTCATGATGCGAATTCCAAGGGACCTAGTAGAAGAGTCTCCACAATCAAAAATCTCAGTGTGAGAGCTTAAACCGGTTTAGCAATCAACTAGAGATCCAAATAAGGGGATACTGCAGGAAGGCTCCAGCTAAGCAAAATTTGATAATCAACAAAGAAATGCAGTTGACTATCGGATGAAGGAAAGGGGAATCCATAAGAAGAAACTGGGGTAAACCTAATCACCTTAAGAAACTTAGCATTAGAGGTTCCACTGTGAAATGAAGACCAAGCCTAATCAGTCAACATGATTGCGCATGCCTCTGTCTCAACCACGGTCTTCAACGATCAAAACTTTAACGAGACAATTGGATTAAATCCATGCAGAAACTTAACCAGTTTGAGCATAGCCGAGCTTGGACAGCTGTTCCAAAACCACATTAAATGATGACCGATACAGAAAGGGTGTTCAAAACAAGGCAAGATTGACCATTCAAGGGTACCGAAAGACGGAAGGAATTGATCATGAAATTCTAGCACCGGTTGCAGGACCTAAAGACATCCAGATCGCAGCACACGTAGACTGCAGGCTAAGAACAATTTAAAGAAGAAAGTATAGACGAATGCTTAGAAGTCTCAATAAGAGCAGACACAACCAGACACCGGAGGGATATAAGGTTATTATACCTAACAACCCGCAGACCGGATACCATATACAGTATCGGTCTCTGTGGACGGCGTTAATCAAACTTCAAGGGTTATACCGACGCTGACTACGTCAGTTGTAAGATAGGTCGAAGAAGCACTAATAGTTATCGACTCTTTGATAACTGCTCAACCTCAAACTTCAGCAAGTAAGTCTCGATGGCTACAATAGTTGGAGCGGAACGCATGGTGTTTGGGAGTAACTGTTCTCGTAGCAAGGATACGACATCAGCAGAAAGATTATGGCATCATGAAAATTGATATCCTTGTATTACGTAAAATACAAGTGAAACTGCCATCACCTAGAATTCGGTATTCCGGTCAGAGCAAACCAAAACCGAGTTGATCTACAGTTGATCGTTCTGACCAAAAAGCAAACCGATCCAACCGGAGTGCCAGCTAATAGGGACCAGCAAGCAGATGTCTAGAAGACCAAAATTTGGATTTGTGATCAGTTACCAAATAACACACCATGGCGATCATCTACAAGCTTAAAGACCTAGATATTTTACAGATCGGGATTCGGACATCTCAGCAAACAGCTATTCTATTTATAATGAAGTTGCTGCATTGGATATCGCGTGGAGACAGGGGTGAACATCCAACATCGTTTGGGGATCATAGAGTGGAAGGATCAGACACGACAGACCTCCTGCAACTACAATCACAAGACCGGTACTCCACTCAAGAGATCATCAGAGGTCGAGTGATCAAGAAAGCGAGACTAAGGGACACTTCGACAAACCGGCAAGTGACAGACACACGAGACCGCTCTTCAAAGCTAAGTCTATCTCCTTTCAGAGTGCTTTAGGACTGTTTGAAACATTTTAGAGTCCTAGCATGAAGTCAGGGGGAACGAGGTTATATCAATATAAATGATATAACGCAGTTGCTTAGACATTACAGAAAATGTTGCATTTTGATGATTTCAGTGCACGACGTTTTTCGGTCATTTCTTCATAAAAACCAGCTCGTAAACTTATCCCAGTCGATTTCAACCAAAATCGAACTTCGTCAGAAATCCATTACAGAAACTTAAACATATATCTTATATCAGTTTAAGCGAAGTTCTCAGTACCTATACCGGATTCCTTCTGAAACCGGAACTACAATCTGTCCAAAGGACATTTCCTTACCCATACTGCTGGTTAAAGACCAACTTTACTTTAATAATTGCACTGCATCATGCATATATCATATGTCTTGGCACAGCTGGCTTTGAATTTGCAGGTTTATCTGAGTGCGTGAATAGTCTTGTAATCAAAGAATCTCTGGCAACGGACGAGACGTAAAGTTCCGATGCACTGACTGGAAGCGATAAGGATGGACTGGGTTACTATACACCCGTGACGCAATATGACGAGATTTTCTCCAGTATTTAAGGACCTCGCATTCTCCCTCGAGATCCATCAACCTACAATCGACTAAGTTCACATGTCTAGACCTCCAAAACATCCACCACCCTTAGTCATAATAAGCCTCACAACCAGAAAAATTCTAACTAATCCAAATCCGGTTTTCATCTCAGACCACCTCAGAGTCTCAGTGACTCGACACTGGACGCAGACCGACCCATTAGGGTATACAAAGACCTCTTGGCGGTCCAACAAAGACGTAAAGACGCTGTTTCGGACAAGCAATAATTCTAAAGCAAGTCCAACGGCACAGAAGGCTAGCTCTGGGAAGCTTCTATGTGGACAGGGCGAGATGAAAGTGACAAACCCAGGACACACAGAAGAAGGCACTAGCCGAGAAGAAAATGCCGCGAGAAGGGCAAGCCATCCTGGCACTACAAGGACCCAAGGAGGAGGATGGCGCTTGTCCCAGTTTCTTGGTGGAGAAAAGGCTGAGAACCCACCAAGAAACGGAACTGGAGCTGATGAGTGGATACCGAAAATTGAATGCCATGCCAGACGGTATTCCTGCGCTCCTATCAGATTCGTTGCGCTATCTGAACAGGAAAAAGTGAAGGATCTCCTTGTCGCAACATCTGATTCCCCAAAGAAACCCTCGACAAGGCGTGGGTTCAGGGGATATCGTAGCTCTGCAGGAAATGAGCTGCTAAGACAGAGCGGGTCAGAAGACTTCTTAAGACCTTTAAGAGTTCCGCCGAAGCTGAGCAATCTTCTGTTAAGACTTGCCAGTGTAGTCGCAGAGCTACCGGATTCATTGTGCTTTATGAGGAGAAAACAACCGTAATGACGATTCCCCTGCACAATGGCATCTTCCCTCATACCGGACAAGTGATTGTCAAAAAGGGGCAAGAAGAGTACTGCTAGTTGAGGAGAAAGGGCAGATGGCAGTACTGAGACGAAGCAGAAGGCAGACCGGGACGTACCAAACAGACTGCAAGATGCCATCAACCGTAAGATCGAAGAACTGTGCCATATCTAAGACATAGATAGGCTAACAACGGTTGTAATATATCGGACTGGAAGATCGAAGAACTGTGCCATATCTAAGACATAGATAGGCTAACAACGGTTGTAATAGATTTGGTAGTTTATGTATCAAATCTCCTTTGATATAATAAATACATTTCTGCTTCGTTGAGTTTTGACAATCACCAAAAAGGGGGGAAATTGTTAGAAATCGTGAAGTGAAGAATTCAGATTAAACAGTTTTGGTGATTGTCCAAACTCGACTGAGTATACCGGTTAAACGAAGACTCAAGACCGGAACCAGTCAGCATTTCACAAGTGCGCCAGAAACCGGACATAAACTGCCAAGACCGGAGTACAAATACCAGACCTGCCACGTGTACGAAGATTCGAAATTATTCAAGGCGGGATGTTGAAGACTTCTGCTGAAGCGTTCAATGCAAGGCTGCCAGGAGGAGCCAAGTTGAAGCCAAGCCAAGCTTAAAAAGGAAAAAGCAATTGGCACAGCGCGAACTGCTATGAAGACCGGACAGTACCCGTTTTGGGTAAATGCATTTAGTGCATTGTCCGGTACAAGGAGCTATCTCACAATGTCCTTCTTCAACCAAGTCCAGCTATATATGGCAGAGAATTGGCACTGAAGAGATACGATACTTTATCACGAGAAATCAAGAACAAGAAACAAATCAAATCTCTCAAGTGAAGAAAGGAAATTTTAGGTGTTGTACTCATTGTACATTAAACCAGTTTCGGTTAGTAAGTGAGTTCTTTCCAAGGGACTTAACAAGCTTTTGAAGTAGGTGGATTGTATTATACGACTGCCTAGGTGATTCATTAGATTAAAGCTGAGGGCAGCTGGGTAGGTTGTACTTAGTGTATAACTGAAGATCTAGTGAACCTTCCTTGCGAGGAAGAAGGGGAGACGTAGGAGAGTTAACTCCGAACTTCCAGAAACAAACCGGTGTCTTACCACATACACAAACACATCACATTCATAGTCAGTCTTAGTTCATAACCGACCGATTCGCTTCCGCACGTTACAATTAAAAATATCAAGTATCGGTATTGACCCAAACCGGTGAAGTACCGGAAAAGAGACAAGCGTTTATTCACCCCCTCTAAACGCGCTAACCGATCCTAACAAACTTAAAATTGTAAAAACTTGAATTTTATTTCGCGGTGAATATTAATACCAACCCTCAGGCTTAATAAATGAGTTAATTATGATTCAGGCCCCCTTTAAGTTTTAAAATCGGATTCAGGCCCTATCAGTAAAAAATTTAGTTTTGAGGACCCGATTTCTGCAGTATCACTTCATTGTTCTGAAGTATCACTTCATACTTATTCAAGTACCACTTCATTGTTCTGCAGTACCACTTCATTGGTCTGCAATACAACTTTATTTGTTCGCAGTACCACTTCATTGTTCTGTCGTAAAAAAAATGAAGTCGTACTGCAGAACAATGAAGTGGTACTGCATTAATCGGGTCCTTAAAATTAATTCTTAAACTGAAAGGGCCTGAAATCAATTTTAAAACAGTATCAGGGCCTGAAAGAAAATTGCCCTTAATAAATTAGAATAAATTTGGTCAGTTGTGAGTCTTGACTAGGGTTGGGGAAAAATACCGAAATATCGAGATACTGTCCTTATCGTATCGAATCGTATCGAAAATGTCGAAAATTTTGGTATACCGAAGTTTTTTGTAAGGTATGATACCGCACCGAAAATTTTCGGTACGGTAATGGTATGAAAGTTTTTAAAATTAGGTATACCGATTATACCAAATATCGAAATTCTAAAATTTTTAATATATTTTATATATATATATATATACACACACACCTATATATATTATATTATTTCAAAAAATATAAATGAAAAATAAGGATCTTCATAAACTTATTTAGCCCATAAATTCTTAACTTATACACAACTTTCTAATATTAGGACCACCATATTTTACTTATGTAACTCAAGTAACATTTAATTTTTGCCTTTTTTTAATGACTTTTGAAAGCGTGAAGATGCAATGCAATTACTTTTTGTTAATCTTCACTAATTTTTTTAAATATAACCGCTTCGTTCTAATTAATCTATATATAAAGTTGTATTTTGTGGTTATGTAACGTTTTTTGTCTTATTAAGGAGACTAGCTAAAATATGTAAATTATTTAAGGTTAAAAGATCTTTTTATTTTGAAAATTTTGGTATTAATAATCTATCTTATTGGGGCCTAAGGAGTTTGAATTGATTAAAAATTTCAAAACAACAAATTAACGAGTCACGAGACATGCATGGTAAAAAACCCTCCGTATGAATTGTATAGAAGGTATGATACGATACCATACCGAAATTTCGGTATGATACTGTATCGAAATTTAAGGATACCGAAATTTTGGTATGGTATTGGTATGATCTTTTGGATACCGAAATTTCGGTACGATATACGATATCACAGTTTTGATACGGTATACCATATCGAACCAGCCCTAGTCTTACTCTTGATGGAACCTAGACAGTAATCGACTTCACACGTGGCAGACAATATTTGAAGTTCTTGATGGAACCTAGTTTTTGTTTCGTATTTAATCATATTTACTGTTTCTAACATTGCCATTTCAAGAAGGGGCCACGATAGATTTGAATATATTAAAATGACCCCACGCTGATTCTTAGAAAATATTTGCAAGTGGGCCCCGCAAACCCTGTTTTTATTTCTTGTCTCCATCATATATTATTACCTAAGATTGTGTTTTAAGATTGAATTGATTCTCCAACTCCCATATCTGATCCTTGTATCCACTCCACGCTATGCAATCTCCTTACAAGTGTTAGATAGTTGGATGAAAGTTAAATAAATTCAATTCAAAAAAAAAGTAAAAAGAGAGAATATAAAAGTCAAATGAAAAATAAAAATTGGCATCAAGGTGAGGTGATCGGTTATGATATCTTGATGTGGAGGTTATGAATTTGATTTATTTGGACTATTTGACGATCATAATTTGTATAGATTTCGACGTGTAAAATAAGTCATGCAAATAAGTCCTACCGAAAGACTAATATTCTGATTCGCTGGAACAGTGTGATCATACTTCCAACAGGACAAAAATAAATAAATAAATAAATAAATAGTTTATATATCATATCTTGTTTTGGGGAATTGTAGGGATGATCTACCTTAAATTGTACTCATGATGCTTCTCACTAATTTTAAATTTTAATTAGGAAAGACTAGTTGATGGATTAATTAGATATTAGATAATTGTGCTACGATGCATCAATTCAAGCACGCGATAGCGATTAAATCTCGTACCCATGTCATTGACAAAGAGGGCGAACCAAATTAGCGTATTTAAATCTCCCTAGATTTTGCAAATCTATCTAATAGAGACACATCAATTATTGTAAACGTTAAGAGCATCAGCAACCCGCATCATAAAAATACAGTTAATTCTACATGTTGACCTTTTTGGTCCATACATATTAGAGAGTTTTGATGGACGATGTAATTGTAATGACGTTCTATAAATTAAGCGATTCGATTTGTGATTAATATAGCGTCTAAGTTCATGATAATATTCAACCATGCATTAATAATGAGCTTTAAAATTGATTAAAGTGTTGAATATTTGATTTGCATATGAGTTTGTGATATGGTGATGAGACTATGTGATCGCATGTTATAGACAGCCTATGTGATAGGATATATCGTTCTATGCTACATATGGAAATTACGCATGAGATATCCTGTTGAGCTATATATAGAAAATATGCTGTTTATATATGGAAAGTGATATATCCGTTGATACTAGTTTATTCCTGGACGAAAATTACTTATACGATTCTTTGCATGTTTTCCACTGAATTTTATGTGCAATATTAACTTGATATCTTTCTTTATGCTGATTGGATATTATATTTAGGGAAGATTTGATTTGATTGACTTTGTGGATAAGATGCTATTATATGGTATATGCTGTAAAACGGATGTGATCTCTGAAATAAGGAAAGTTCTGCCATGATATGATAAATCGAATTAAATATGCTCTGATCTGATTTACGTGCTAAACATGGTAAATATATTGATCTAATACTATGAGCTGTACATGGAAAACGTGCTTATGTGATGCTATCTCATGTGCTATGTTAGGAAAGTTAGTCTTGATTGATTTATACGAGAAACAGATAGCAGGGAATCACTTATGGAAAGTTCTGATATGGCAAATATATGCGAAGTGATTAAAATATGCATAAGAACGAAATTGAGTCTTTATGTGGAATATATTCATGGTTAAATAAGCTCTTATATGGAAAATAATCATGCTTTAATGTGCTTATGACCGTTTGTGATGATTTGTTAAAAAGCATGATTTATATGGCATGATTGACTCGAAAATTGCATGGAAACCATGCTTGATTTGGTGATTATTATATGATATGATTTTCCATGTGAAGTGTTGATTGAAGAGGTTTATATATGAGCCACACTTCAAATTTTCGAAGGTACTAAGAATTTGCGAACCTACGAATATAAGCGTCTTGAGCAGAAACAGTTACTGAGAGATTCCTGAGCCTTCCACTTGTGATAGCTTTCTGCCTTACTGAGCTTTAACTTGCGTATCCATCACTCAGCGAGTGATTCATCCTGTTATTCCATCCTCCCACGCCATACATTCTGTCTTCGGACGTGTTGTCTTCGGACGTGAGCAATACCAAGGAGGCAAGGTCGACGTTTACGTACACGTGAAGGGAAGGACAAGTCCGGGGGCCCTTCGGTAGCGAGCTGTGTCTGTCGGGATCAAGGAGATTCCGATGAACGAAACTCGGCGCCTAGTAGTGGCTAGTGTTCTACTTGTTTCGATTGTGTATTGGGCTAACTAATCAGTTTTGTATCCAGCTACGGTGCATTATAGTGATTGGTTAAACTCTTGGGGAGCAAACCCCAAGGAGAGGAGTAAACCCCAGTTGGGGATATAACCTCTATAAAAATCCTGTCTCGCATTTACTTTTCAGTTATTTCTTTATCACAGTGAGACAGACCCGAAACACATCCGACGAACTAGGATATATCAGGCATACACGTTACAAGCATCAATAGGCTCACTACACTTAGAATTTGTGAAAAGAAGCAAAAATTTCTATACGCCTAATTCACCCCCCCCCCCCATTAGGCACATTTATATCTTCATTTGGTATCAGAGCGGGTTACTCAAACGACGGGCTTAACAAGCCTGAGTTAAAGATCTAATGGCTTCTTCGAGTTTTGATGTTTTTGCAGAGGGACAATCCCATTCCAGGCCACCACTCTTCGACGGGACAAACTACGCCATATGGAGAAATCGCATGAAGGAATACCTAATCGCTACAGACTACGACCTATGGGATATCATCGCAGCAGGACCTTACATTCCCAAAAACGAAGATGGAACTCCAAAGAAAGGCCATGATTACAATATAGCAGACAAGCGAGGAATCTCCCTAAATGCCAAAGCAAAGAACATGATAGCTTGCGCGCTCACAAGAGAAGAGTACAATCGTGTGAGCTCATGCGAATCTGCCAAAAATATGTGGGACATGCTTCAAGTCACACATGAAGGAACCACTCGAGTTGTGCAAGAAAGGATAGCCCTCTTGACTCACTAATACGAGCTGTTCAAGATGGAGGACAACGACACCATAAGCCACATGTATGCCAGATTCATGAACATCATTAATCAAATGTTCTCGTTGGGAAAGAAAATAGAAGATGTGAGAAGGTGCGAAAAATCCTGAGATCTCTTCCTAGAGAATGGAATCCCAAAGTGACTGCCATCTACGAAGCAAAGGACTTGGACGAACTTTCAGTGTCAGAACTGATCGGATCTCTGACCACCTACGAGATGACTCAGATCTCCATCAAAGAAAAACCACCGGTCCGAAATCAACCAAACATCGCCTTCAACGCTGAACAACACAACGATTCTGAGGGCGAAGAAGAAGAAACTGCTGAAGACCTGCTGGAACAGATCGCCATGCTAACCAGGAAATTCGATAAATTTCGGCTAAGAAGAAAATTCAAGGGAAACTCAAAGTTCCAACCTAGGAACAAGGGAATATCATCATCCGGGAACAACGTGCAGAAATGCTTCAAGTGTAACAAGCCAGGCCACTTCGCCTCAAACTGCCCGATGGAAAATGGTGACAAAAAGATAATGAAGCAGAAGGCCATGGTCACGAACTGGGAAGAGGCCGGAAGCGAAGAGGAGGAAGATCTCGCCTACATGGCCGCGGATGATGATCAGGTATCGGATTCATCCACTATTAAGAAAATATTATTTCTGAATGAATTATATGCTAGGCAAGATGAGTCTCATGATAACGCTTCCTCAGCCCTTGAAGTAGATGAAAAAGAAGAGATGTTCGAAATAATTCAAAATGCAGAAAGAAGGATTAAGTCACTCAATTCACAAGTAAAGGGTCTAATTAGGCAGCGAGATGAAGTAGCTAGAGAGAAGCATCAAACGGATCTAGAAAATGAGCGTCTGAGAGCCAAGCTAGAGACTCTTAAGAAAGAAAAAGCTTTGTGTAATTGCGAGAAGTTTAGGAAGCAAAAGAATATATCTAGAGACATGTCCGCTCTTAAGGATTTCTTAGAAGAAAAATCTCGTATTAATGTTAGACTTCTTGAAGGACAACAAAATCTTGATATGTTACTTAGTATTCCTGCACATATCGGGAAAACAGGAATAGGATATTCCACGACACATGAACACGCTGCACCTCCACAAAATGTTAGGAAACCTAAATGTTTTTCATGTGGTCGTCTTGGTCATTATACTAACCATTGTTTCTTGAAGAAAGCTGATAAATCTAGATATGTCTGGAGACCTAAGAAAGTTCCTGAAGTCTCTAACTCTGGCCAGCCTGTGTCTAAGAGATCACAGCCTGTGATACATGATATACCACGTGTTAACAGGAATTATTTTGCTGCTAACCGTTTAGGACCCAATCAAAATTGGGCACCTCAGAAAAGAACTGATTCATGCAGGTACAAAGAAGAAAATCCAGTAAGAAGAACAAGTGGTACCTCGACAGTGGGTGTTCCCACCATATGACAGGTGATATCAGTAAGTTTGTGTCGGTGAAAGCGTATGATGGAGGATATGTCTCCTACGCCGACAACACAAAAGCTAAGGTTATAGGAGTTGGAACTGTCGGTAACACATTACATACTACTATAGATGACGTATGGTTAGTTAATAATCTAGAACATAATCTCATTAGTATTAGTCAACTATGTGATAAAGGTCATACGGTCACGTTTGAAAACGATAAGTGCGTTGTTAGAAATGAAAATAAGGTATTGCTTAGTGCATCTAGGGATAGAAATATTTACTGTATTACTATGGATGATATTACTGACCAGAATGTCAAGTGTTTAGCAGTGACACAGGATAACACCTGGTTATGGCACAGACGCTTAGGACATGCCAATATGGAACTACTGTCTCACCTGACGAGTAATGCACTGGTACGAGGTATTCCCGACATAAAGTTCGTCAAGGACAAAACATGCAAGGCGTGCCAAATGGGCAAGCAGACAAAGACATCGTTCAAAGTAAAGAATATGATATCCACATCCAGACCACTAGAATTACTGCATCTCGACCTTTTTGGTCCCGTTCAAACGATGTCTCTGCGAGGTAAAAGATATGCCTTTGTGATTGTTGATGACTATTCCAGGTATACATGGGTGATATTCCTTGCTCATAAGAATGGGGCATTAGATAGCTTTGCATCACTAGTTAAGAGACTTGAGAATGAAAAAGAAATAAATCTATGTAGGATACGCAGCGATAACGGTTTGGAATTCGATAGTAAGTCATTTGCATCATTCTGTGATCAATATGGGTATAGTCATAATTTCTCTGCTCCTATAACTCCCCAACAGAACGGTGTAGTTGAACGTAAAAACAGGGTATTACAGGAAATGGCTAGATCTATGTTACATGAGTATGATATTCCTAAACAGTTCTGGGCGGCAGCCGTTAGTACAGCATGTTATGTGTCTAACCGTGTCTTCCTTAGGCTGATATTAAAGAAGACTTCTTATGAAATCTGGCATGGTAGAACTCCAAATATAGGTTACTTTCGTGTGTTTGGATGTAAATGTTTCATCTTGAACGATAGAGATAAAAGAGGAAAATTTGACTCTAAGGTTGATGAAGGGATATTCCTTGGTTACAGTCTTACGTCTAAGGCATATCGTGTTTATAATAAAAGAAAGTTGACTGTTCAGGAATCCATACATGTTACTTTTGATGAGATGCCTAACGCAGATGCTACTGATGAGGAATGTATAGATTTTCCTTGTGCAGAATTGCAGGATATTAAAGACAGTGAGGAAGATATTCCAAAAGACAAAAAAGTTGAAACAGTGGAACCAGAAGCTGGGGAGCTGCAACCTAGAAAATGGAAACATGCTTCCAGTCATCCAACAGATCAAGTAATAGGAAATATCAGATCTAGAATCAAAACTCGAGCAACTGCACGAAACCAAGATACGGAGGAATCTCATGATGTACTGCTCTCAATGATGGAACCAAAGACAGTCCATGAAGCTCTAGAAGATATATCGTGGGTCTCTGCCATGGAAGATGAGTTATCTCAGTTCGAAAAGAGCGAAGTGTGGACACTCGTAAAAAGACCAGACGATAAATCCATCATAGGAACCAAATGGGTCTTCCGCAACAAACTCGACGAACACGGAAATGTCACAAGAAACAAAGCGAGGTTAGTTGCAAAAGGTTATTCCCAGGAGGAAGATATTGATTTCGATGAAACTTTTGCTCCGGTAGCTAGATTAGAGTCTATACGTGTATTACTAGCATATGCATGCTTCAAACGTTTTAAACTTTTTCAAATGGACGTAAAAAGTGCACTTTTAAATGGTTTTATAAATGAGGAGGTTCATGTAGAACAACCACCGGGTTTTGCTAAGGAAGATTTTCCAAATCATGTTTTAAATTAAATAAAGCATTATATGGTTTAAAGCAGGCTCCTAGGGCATGGTATGAAAGGCTAAGTAAGTTTTTGATTGACATAGGATTTTCGACTGGAACTATTGATAACACGCTGTTTATTAAGTATGAAGGTGATCACATGATACTGGCCCAAATTTACGTTGATGATATGATATTTGGAAGTACTAATATCCTTCTCTGCGAGGAATTTTCTAAGTCTATGCAGAAGGAATTTGAGATGAGCTTAATGGGTGAGCTGAACTACTTCCTCGGGTTGCAAATAAAGCAGCTTGACAATGGAACCTTCGTATCCCAGACGAAATACAGCAGGGAATTGCTGACTAAATTCGGGATGAGTGATTCCAAAGCGATTTCCACCCCTATGCATCAGACCACCAAAATAGACATTGATGAATCAGGTACACCGGTTGATCAAACTCAATACCGAGGTATGATCGGAAGCCTTCTTTACTTAACTGCTAGTCGCCCTGATATCATGTTTGCTGTTGGTATATGTTCCAGATATCAGTCTGACCCTAGGGAATCTCACTTGACCGCAGTCAAGTGGATACTTTGATATATCAAAGGTACTGTCAATTTTGGTCTGTGGTACTCTTATACGGATGACTTCCCATTAATGGGATATTCCGACGCCAGGGAAGATAGGAAAAGTACCAGTGGAACTTGCCAATTACTTGGGAATTCCTTGGTAACTTGGTCTAGTAGAAAGCAAAATGCTGTCGCCCTCTCCACAACCGAAGCTGAATATATGGCCTTAGGAAATTGTTGTCAACAAGTTCTTTGGATGAAACAAACCCTTAGTGATTTCGGGTTAGGTTATGACAAAATTCATATTCTGTGTGATAGCACTAGTGCCATTAGTATTACTAAGAATCCCGTGCATCATTCTCGTACTAAGCATATAGAGGTCAAACATTATTTCATACGAGAGCATGTTCAGAAGGGGAATATCAGTGTGGAATTCGTAGGAACAAATGATCAGCTTGCTGATATCTTCACGAAACCCCTAATTGAGGCAAGATTTTGCGACATCCGTGATCGATTGGGAATAATCGAGCTAAATAAGGTTAGTAAATTGACCTAATTCTACCATTTACTCTAGGTTATGCTGTATTAGGAAGAAATTCGTATTATCTTAATCTAGGATACTCTTTCGGCCCTCGACTATTTTCAGATCTTACTGTCCTTATCATTAGGTGCCATTTTAGTATTTTAGGAAAACATTCATAGTGGATTCCAGCATAAGATCGTTCTTTTAGTCACCAATGCTATTTTAGGAATCCTGAATCTCCAAATCTCACCTTAGGATGTGACTGCGATATTTTAGGAAGAAATTCATAGAGATATCATTCCAGCCGAGTAGTTATTCATAGAGATATCATTCCAGCCGCGCAGTTAGTTTAGGAATTTCGGATCCTTTAGATCTTATCTTAAAGTTTGATTAGATTAGGAAGAAATTCGTAATTTTCCAACCTTGAGATTTCTTTTTCAACCGATAAATTATTTTAGGAATGTCGGATTTTCTGGATCTATTCTTAGAATGTGATTAAGTTATTTTAGAAGATTTCGTAGATCTCTTTTCAGCCGCTAAGTTATTTCAGGAAATTTGGATCCTTCTTATTCAGCCCTTATCAAATCTTTTCCTTATTTATGAGATCCCGTCCATTCACCCTGAGATCCCTGACGCACTGATTGACAGTTTCCACTTTCCTTTTTGAAATTCAAAATTCGGTTCGAAAACAATATCCTTTTAATTCTATTTACACCGAGTTTATCCGATCTCATTTTTGGAAAACTATATCCCTTGGATAATTGCCCATTTTTTTCACTCGATATTTCTTCCTTCCTTACCTCAGAATTCGAACTTCATATTTTCTCTTCTCGAAAATCATCTAAGTTATACTCCATCTTTAAAGATTTCTGATAAGATCACAGGGAGCTGAACAAATCCGTTATATCAGCCAGATCTAATGTGATTCCAGCCTTGAGGACGTCTTCTGATAAGTTATTCCTTCCTTCATTCTCATTCTTCTTAGTTACTTTGCGCTAAGTTTTCAGCCTTCAAGCCTTAGTATATCCCTTTTTGATACTGAAGGGGGACAAATCTGAGTAATTAATGTCTAAGAACTGTCATTGATATTCGAAATGATTTGTGTGCGATATTCTTTTTATGCGTCTATAATATCTTAGTGCTTATGTGTGATGACTGAATTTGCATAATATTCTTTTTATGCGCCTATGATATATCTTAGTGCTTATGTGTGATGACTGAATTTGCATGAAAATATCTGCACGAGCATAATTGGTGTGAATTCTGATTTTTGCCTATATGATATCTATCTATGCTATAAGTGGAACCTTGAATTTATGCTCTGGACAGTTGGAATAACCTCATTTAGACGGGGGAGCAAACTAATGTAGCTTGGCAAAATTTCTGAACTTCACTAATATGTTTGCTCTGATGCATGAACGCTTTACATGGAACATCTACATAAATGATATGGAATATGTGCAATCACGAATAGAATAGCTGCACTGTTGATATATCTGTGACGCCCTTAAGCGATGCTTGATATTTTGCTCTGATCTTAGGATATATCTGTGATGCTTTTATACTGCGATGCGTGATCTTATGCTCTGTTACAGTGATGCTCTGATATTTATCTGCGCTAATTAACGTTTGTGAGATTTCTTGATAAGTGCTAAGTGCCTGCTGCGATGATTATGTGATTGCTTGAATCATGCTTGGAAAATGCGCACTTAGGCAGGGGGAACACACTCACGGGTAATTTCAAAATTTTGCACTCATGATATAACCTTGAAAATGACACGATATATCTGCACTTAGACAGGGGGAGCAAATTCATTCATGATATATCTCCACATGTCATATAGATAACTGCACTTAGGCAGGGGGAGCAAATATGCATGATCTGTGATTGGGAAATATCATATGCTCTGCTTTGTGATTATGGAACACTTAGACATATGCGCTAGGACTTGCGAAATCGAATATGCTTACATGCTTATGTGCTGCATCAATTACATGTCATCATCAAAAGGGGGAGAATGTTGACCTTTTTGGTCCATACATATTAGAGAGTTTTGATGGACGATGTAATTGTAATGACGTTAGGTCTATAAATTAAGCGATTCGATTTGTGATTAATATAGCGTCTAAGTTCATGATAATATTCAACCATGCATTAATAATGAGCTTTAAAATTGATTAAAATGTTGAATATTTGATTTGCATATGAGTTTGTGATATGGTGATGAGACTATGTGATCGCATGCTATAGACAGCCTATGTGATATGATATATCGTTCTATGCTATATATGGAAATTACGCATGAGATATCCTGTTGAGCTATATATGGAAAATATGCTGTTTATATATGGAAAGTGATATATCCGTTGATACTAGTTTATTCCTGGACGAAAATCACTTATACAATTCTTTGCATGCTTTCCACTGAATTTAATGTGCAATATTAAATTGATATCTTTCCTTATGCTGATTGGATATTATATTTAGGGAAGATTTGATTTGATTGACTTTGTGGATAATATGCTATTATATGGTATATGCTGTAAAACGGATGTGATCTCTGAAATAAGAAAAGTTCTGCCATGATATGATAAATCGAATTAAATATGCTCTGATCTGATTTACGTGCTAAACATGGTAAATATATTGATCTAATACTATGAGCTGTACATGGAAAACATGCTTATGTGATGCTATCTCATGTGCTATGTTTGGAAAGTTAGTCTTGATTGATTTATACCAGAAACAGATAGCAGGAATTATGGAAAGTTCTGATATGGTAAATATATGCGAAGTGATTAAATATGCATAAGAACGAAATTGAGTCTTTATGTGGAATATATTCATGGTTAAATAAGCTCTTATATGGAAAATAATCATGCTTTAATGTGCTTATGACCGTTTGTGATGATTTGTTAAAAAGCGTGATTTATATGGTATGATTGACTCGAAAATTGCATGGAAACGATGCTTGATTTGGTGATTATTATATGATATGATTTTCCATGTGAAGTGTTGATTGAAGAGGTTTATATATGAGCCACACTTCAGATTTTCGAAGGTACTAATAATTTGCGAACCTACGAATATAAGCGTCTTGAGCAGAAACAGTTACTGAGAGATTCCTGAGCCTTCCACTTGTGATAGCTTTCTGCCTTACTGAGCTTTAACTTGCGTATCCATCACTCAGCGAGTGGTTCATCCTGTTATTCCATCCTCCCACGCCATACATTCTGTCTTCGGACGTGTTGTCTTCGGACGTGAGCAATACCAAGGAGGCAAGGTCGACGTTTACGCACACGTGAAGGGAAGGACAAGTCCGGGGGCCCTTCGGTAGCGAGCTGTGTCTGTCGGGATCAAGGAGATTCCGAGGAACGAAACTCGGCGTGTGGTAACCTAGTAGTGGCTAGTGTTCGACTTGTTTCGGTTGTGTATTGGCTAACCAATCTGTTTTGTATCCAGCTACGGTGCATTATAGTGATTGGTTAAACTCTTGGGGAGCAAACCCCAAGGAGAGGAGTAAACCCCAGTTGGGGATATAACCTCTATAAAAATCCTGTCTCGCATTTACTTTTCAGTTATTTCTTTATCATAGTGAGACAGACCCGAAACACATCCGACGAACTAGGATATATCAGGCATACACGTTACAAGCATCAATAGGAATATCCAAGTCACTACACTTAGAATTTGTGAAAAGAAGCAAAAATTTCTATAGGCCTATTTCACCCCCCCCCCCCTCTTAGGCACATTTATATCTTCACTACACAATATTACAAGTGCTACAGTGTTTTTACTCATACCCATAAACCTCTATTTTCTACACTAATTTTCACGTCAACCCATTAATTCTATTTTTTACTCTAAAAATCAAATTGCTATTTTAAACTTTATATTATAATAACTAAAAAGTCAATAAATTAAAACGAAAATATTAATAAATAATAAGAAATTAATATTATTTTACTTTTAGTATTATAAGAATATCAAATATTTAAATATATTTAGAATATTTTTTATTAAATAAATTATAAATGAATAGAAAGTACAACACAATTTTTGTTTGTGTGTACTCTACATCTAGAGTATCTATGCTAATCAACACAATATTAGTGTTAGATATAGAGTCTCGTTGGAATAAAGATGTACTTTATTTTTGTGTTTTGTAAAGTACCAGTTAGATATGCTCTAAATTTGAAATTTTTTATAGTTATGGGTATCAATCTCAATCCCATATCCATACCATAAGTAAAGAATGAATGACATGTGTATAAGCTTGTGACCAATTTAATATATTATTATTTTAAACTGAAAACTAATTGATTTATATCTTATGAATTTGGTTAAGGTAACCTAATTTCCCAATACTTATATATATGCATATATACATATATATCTAGTTATGGGTATCAATCTCAATCCCATATCCATACCACAAGTAAAGAATGAATGACATGTGTATAAGCTTGTGACCAATTTAATATATTGTTATTTTAAATTGAAAACTAATTGATTTATATCTTATGAATTTGGTTAAGGTAACCTAATTTCCCAATACTTATATATATGTATATATAAATATATATATTTATTTGGTCATCAATCTCTTTTAAAAAGTCGTAAGCTCGGATCTACTCTACCAAAAGATCAAAACTTGAGATTTACCTTGACAAGTTTAAAGTAAGCTTCAATGTCGAATCTTGAATGTATCTTTACAATAAATACTATTCTTTACAAAAGTAATAAAATAAAAATAAAAAAGCATTAAAAATATAAGGGCCCACATACAGAGACAGGACAGCATGAGTAGTTATACCAAGAGGCTGTCCGAAAGAGAATCTAGTGAGAAAGATCACACCATCTACTGTTTGCATTTAATTATTCAAAAAATATTATTAATAATATTATCATCGGAATTAAATAAATCCGCACCAAATAGCATGTTTGTGCAGTGCACCGCACAGTACATTGCTTCTCAACTACTCAATAAAACCCTTGCAATGTCATCCCTAAATTACAATCTTGCTAGTTCTTTCTTAGACCTACACTGATATATATAAACACATATATTTGTATTAATTTCTTGGTGAAATGGAGTTGGGTTCATCGGAAAATCATGTAAGAACAAATGCTCATCATCATCAAGAGAAAGATGAAGAAGATCATCGCTTTCATGTATTGGCCGTTGATGACAGTCTAATTGATAGGAAACTTCTTGAGAGGCTTCTCACAGTTTCGTCCTACCAAGGTATACTTTTTTTTCGAGATAATACAAATTTGCAGAATTTTGATGGGTCCGTTTATTTGAATTATAATCGAATTCTATTGATGAAGAATTCGTACGATGTTGTAGTAACATGTGTTGAGTCTGGAGATAAAGCTTTAGAGTACCTGGGCTTGATGGGTATTGAAGAGGAGGAATATGAATCTTCATCGAACCAGTCTTCTTCTCAACAAGAGGTTAATTAATTAATTAGCAACTGAAAATTTCAATTTATATGCATCTTTTTCCCCCTTTATTATTCGAATATGAAGAGTTTTATTTCATATAAAATCTAATCGATGATTAGTTCTTGCAGGTATCCAAGATTAACATGATTATGACAGATTACAGCATGCCAGGAATTACAGGCTACGATTTGCTAAAAAGGATTAAGGTTTTGCCTCATCACTAGTCCTATATTTATATTATAATTTATAATACTCCAAGCTCATATACCAATTTCAGCTAAAAGTTTGAGCTCCTGGGAAGATTATCGTATTTAATAATATATATTATCTCAAACACGTCTTTCACGTTTATGTTGATTTCTTTCTACATATCCTTAAAGGTCAATTTTATTTTATTTCTTCTCAAGAATGGCCTCGAGAATTTGTACAACTCTTGAACTGAGCTTTACTATTATTACCATGTTGATTAACGACTTGTTATCTGATTTTCTATTTGTTATCTGAAATTGATGAAAAATGGTATTGCACCTAATACCGGCGAAGAGACTATCATATTTTAAAATATTATATATATATATATATATATATATGTATATATATTCGTAACACACTCCTTGCATTTAGGTTATTTCTTTCTATATAGCCTCAAACGTTGTTTTTTCTTCTTTTACAAATGGTGTTGAGAATTTATTCATATGGACTTGTGCTCTGAGCTCTATTACCATGCTGAATAATGTCTTATTCGATTTTATTTAATTAAATCTACTTGCTTAAATTCGTAACTGTTATCTGAAATTGTTGATGAATAATCTTTTCTAGGGCTCGTCGTGGAAGAACATACCGGTCGTCGTCATGTCGTCCGAAAACGTACCTTCGAGAATCGACATGTGTCTCCAAGGAGGAGCCGAGGAGTTCCTATTGAAGCCCGTGAAGCCATCGGATCTTCAAAAACTTCACTCAAATCTTTTCAAGTACACCGCTCGTCGTCCATTGAATCGTCGTATTAACGAAGATGATAGTAATGGGATCGTCATTGCGGAGATTAATGTTGTCTGCAATAAAGAGGACAAAGAAAGCAAAGATGAGTCATCGACGTGCAGCAGCACTAGCATTACTAACAAGAGGAAGACGATTAGTTCGACAAATACATCAACGTCGACGATTATATCGCCCGATGCATCGGAGAGAAGGGCCCGGGCTCAAGAATTGTCTGTTTCATAGATTTTTAAGACGATGACTATAATTTATCTTTATCTAATCTGCTGAATTTTGACATTAGCAAAAGTTGTTTCACGTGACAGCTTAGATTTTTAGTGCAGCATACAAACCAAGCTTTAGTTTTTATACTTGAATAATCTTATTCCCGCCAAACTGACAACCCTAATATCAGGCCTCTTTCAATAATATCATATATATCTGCTCCATGAACGGAAAGTGGAAATATATTACATTGAAATGATGTTTAACTCCCATCTTAATGAGCACGGTCTCGATAATAAACAGAGTACTAATTAGAAACTGGATATGTTTTAAGGCACTCTAAGTCTCTCCAGGGCCTGAAGGATCTGTTCTGCGTGCTATTCTGTTTTTCATGGCCAACATAATGGGTCAGCAAAACACACACACACACACAGAGAGAGAGAGAGAGAGAGAGAGAGAGAGAGAGAGAGAGAGAGAGAGATGAAGTAAACGATGAAGAGGAAGAACAAGTATGCATACAAATAAATATATAGGAAAGTAAAGAGGAAACTGACCTGAAGCCAAAAGAAGAAACCGCGTAAAATGTTTAGGCATCTTGGGATATTAGCCTTATGTAACTCGAGCTTTTTGCGTAAACCTGTATTCAGTTACATCCATACAACTATTAGAAACACGTAGATGTATCATATGAAGACGCATATATAAACGACAGACAACATAGAGGAAACTATATGATGACATAAATATTGATTTCGCGATCAAGCAGTAAACTGAAGAAGATTTGTTCTCCCAAGTTACGGATACTATTTCAGAAAGTCCTAAAGTTTTCCTTTTCTGAACATAAACATCAAGGTTTAATTCTGTTCCCAATTCAATATATAATGACACTAATTTTTTCACATTTATCAAAAAGAGGAGGCCATAGCTAAGACAGGCAAAACACATCACTCTTTCTCAAGGAAAAGTTATGGAAGCACAATTTCCATGAAGTTCAGCGACTGTAATCCATCAAACACAGAATTTGCGTCGATATTAATTGCAAGAAATTCAAGTTCGTTAACTAACCAGGATAGTGGTCTAGATAGGACTTTCCTTCTTCATCGGTTCTGCAATATCTTTCCCTCCCATGACAAAAATCCCTGAAGACCTGTTTTGCTTTGTGCTGCACAACGGCGGCCTGGAGCTTCTTATGCTCCTCTTCATCGTATGGTTTTCGCAGAAGGGCTATAACTTGCTGTCTATAGCTAAGTTCCATTGGAGTACCTTCGCAGGCCATCGGTGAGGGGATAGCCTCTATCATCTGCATAATGGAAATGAACAATTAATTTATATAACTTGGGGGCAATTAAAATAACATATAAGGTATGAGACGTGGAACATTCAATGGCTTAAGGTTAGCCGTGTGCATTCAAAACTATAGTAGAAGCTACCATAGAAGAAGATCAGTCCCACCTTGTTGAATGCTGTTTTGTCCAGGATTTTAACGTCGTCATCATCGCAGTCATCTTCATCTCCCCCCTCTATCGCCTTGCTGTTGGCCTTACTATAAGTTTTTCGTGAAACACATTCCCTCTTCACGCTTCTCAGATGCATTTTAGGAGCCCCATTACCATCTTCACACTGCTCTCTATTCGAACCAACCACTCTACGCCTCTTCTTACATTCCAATTTATCATCACCACCACCACGATGACGTAAAACACGACGACCAGGCATTGACATGTTATTAACACCTAACTCTAGATTTCGGGTGACCGAATCAGTCGAGCATTTCCCCCTATCTGCCCTCTTTCCCTTGTCCTTATTCATTCTTTCCGTCGAGCTCCTATTATCAACTCTCTTGCTAGATATGGACTTCTGATCGCGCTTTCTACGATTCTCAATGACATGGAGGAGTTCGTTCGTATGGCTCGTATTAACAGGCTCATCTGAAACTTCATTTCCTTTGCTTGCAGGTACGCCTTCTTTCTGATCTTTAAGTGCGTGACGTTTCTTCAGATCTTCTAAATAAAGTCCATATCGAAAATCACTGCGGTTTCTCTTTCTCCTCTCAGTGGTTCCATGTAACTCTCCTTTCCCGTCTTCAAGGTTATGGATTTCATCCTTCTTCAAATGGAACTCATCTTCAGGATCCATATCTTTCGGCAAATCTTCCCTCACATTTCCAAGGGCACAAATTTCCTCTTGTTTTTTCAAATGTTCAATGTACAGTTTATATTGAGGATAGATTTCTGCCTTGGAAGGGTGATTATTGCCCCTTTCTCTTCCAGCGCAACTGTGTACCCTTTGCCATTTATTTCCCCTCAACCTTTCTTTTTCGTTAAGTGCTGCCAATAAGCAGCTTTGGTATTCCACATCCACCTCAGATAACTCCTCGATCTCTGTCCTCGTTGCACTTAGTAAATTATCGTACGTATCAGGAGAAAGTCCCATATTCATTTGATTCACGATTCACACCTCCAAACTTACGCACGCCAAATCTGCAGTGAAATTATGAAAACCATAGCTTCATTAAATGTAGGCAAAATAAAATCTCAATTCGCAGTGAAATAACGAAAACCGTAGCTTCATAACGAACTAAACACTTCGTAGAACACCCATACAACACAACCACGCACAGAAAAGAAGAAAAACAAACATTACAAGCGAAAATCACAATCGATAACTCGACGTATAAAAAAAACGAGAAAATTCGGAAATTAATCAGCTAGAAAAGGAATGTACCTTGATCAGAACCGATTACAGGCGCAAGCGAGCGACGGTTCCGTGGAAGTGAAACTGCTGCTTTTGGGAGAGGGAAGGAAGAAATGAGTCTGACTCTCAATTATTGGCTATTGCGGCGTGTAGGTCAAGGACACATACAATGTACATGATTTAATAATTATCACCCCCTCGCCTCATGTTGTTAGATGGGCTTTTGTGGATAGCCCGTTAAAAACGCCTAAGCCCAGATAGTGTACAGTATACTATAACAAACATATAAATATATTTATATTACTGTATTATATTTTGGGATTCAACACTTAAATACCCAGAAGAATAAAAAAACATATCAGTCCCATGTCAGAGTAATATTTTCTCTAGGTATCCAGTTGAAGCATTTTTTACTCATAGGTATCTAACTGACGAATTTAACCTTGCAAAAACTAGTTTATTACAATATTACCTGTGGTTTCTTATTTCAACGTTGGTTCATAAAAAAATAGCATATACCATCCAAAATCAAGCGATTCTTCCCCAAATCGACCCGTGGTTGCTTTGCTTCAGATTCATCATCGTTGGGTTCTCGCTTCCTCGTGGTATTCGCCTTCTGAAATCGTCTTCCCCAAAAGGTAAGTCCTTCGCCTTCAGAAATCGACATTATGAAATTTTATTCCGTCTTGGTGGGTTTCCTTTACTCTATGGAGAATCAATAGGCTCGTATCTAGTTTGCCTTTGCCGTTATTCATTGGGTTTAAGCATTTTCGGTTAATATTCATATCAATTTGTGCGTGTTTTTTCGAATGAATCGATTTGTTGTTCGATTTGGGATTTTTCGAATGATTCAATTTACTGTGGTAGATTTGTGCGTGTTTTTTTGAATGGGTCGATTGTTGTGGTCGATTTGGGTATTGTTGAATGCTCCAATTTACTGTGGCCTATTTGGCCATTTTCGAATGGGTCGATTTGGGTTTTTTCGAATGGGTTCAATTTGGTACTACATGATCACTGTATTTGGTACCATATGTACGGGCAAATTGGTATGCCGTGTGTGTATAAAAGGTACTACTTCTTAATAGTTTTGCTTTTTTGCAGAAATGCTCCGCAGAACAGATCCGAGCTTTCTTCCAGGTGCCATCCTACGCTCTTTCGATCTACGTTGGGGATCCGATGGCCTCGCAAGATGACCTGGGCCGCTAGAGCATTCGTAAGTTTTAACATTGTGCATATTGTGTTGCAGTTCTGCGTTAATGTCGGATGATTCAATTTACTGTGGTCGATTTGGCCGGTTTCGAATGGGTCGATTTGGATTTTTCGAATGGGGTCAATTTGTTTTGGTACGACATGATCACTGTATTTGGTACCATCTGTTTGGACAATTTGGTACACCGTGTGTGTATAAAATGGCATTGCTTCTTAACAGTCTTACTTTTTTGAAGAAATGCTTCCGCAGAACAGATCTGAGCTTTCTTCTAGGTGCCATCCTATGCTCTTTCGATCTACGTTCGGAATCTGATGGCCTCGCATAAGATGGTCTGGGCCGCTAGAGCATTCGTAAGTTTTAACATTGTGCATATTCCGTCGACAGTGTTGCAGTTCTGCGTTAATGCCGTTTTTATACTGTGCAGGCTCATTTTCTGACGAGTTATTAGACACAAAAGTATAAGTATCTATGTAAGAAGACCATGGATCCAGAGTTTAACCGGTCCCAATTTTGCGACGTAGACTTCGGGGTGCATGCCTGTTTAACCATAGAGAACTACATTGTCGACACCCCAGAGTTCAAGAAACATGGCAAAGAAGTCAACGTGGATGTGTATCGTGCTTTTATGGCTGCTCTCATTTTACGATACGAGCACAGTTGTATGCTAGATCTATTTCGTTAAGTTACTTGAATATGCTGTGAGACTGTTTAGAGACTGTGTTGTTTAGGTTGGTTAACTTATTTGAGTTGGGGACGAGAATGTTTGGAGATTCGTGGCTGTTTATGTTGGTTTTTTGTGTGTGGACGGTTACTGCCAGGTGTTGTGCTGTATAGTTCTATGAGACTGTCCGTATTTTATGCAGTACCATATGTTTTTATATGATCGTACCTTATATTTTACATACAGAGTATCATAATATGCACTTTAACCGTACCATTATAAACATATAATGTACCATAAACAGAAGATATGAAGTACATTGTCTTTTATATTACCGTACCATATCGTTTACATACAGAGTACCATAATATGCAGGTTAACCGTATCATTATGTAAATATATGGTGTACCATAAATAGAAGATATGAAGTACCTTGTCTTTCATATTACCGTACCATATCTTTTACATACGGAGTACCATAATATGCAGGTTAACCGTACCATTATGTGTATATGTCCCGTACCATAAATAGAATATATGAAGTACATTATTTGTGTACAGTAAGGTAGCTTATCTTGTACAGTAAGGTACCTTATCATTTACATATATAGTACCATAATCTGCACGTTTACCGTATCGCTATGTATACATATATTGTACCCTAATATGCAAGTATACCGTACCATTTGTTATACAATCGGAAATTAATAGATTCCTAAGCGAATCGCGTTGTTCTGCATGATTTTGACAATACCTAACAATAATAACATGAATAAAAAAGATATAAAAAAAATCGCACATGTAGGACTCACCAGATTTTTCAAATTATGTTGTAAAATGTTCTTGATTCTATCCTTATATTCTAATGAATCTTGGAGTTCGAAAGTTTAATTCATGCGTGTAAGGCCTAATGCACCTAATTTGATCTGAAACATAACTAATACTCTATATTAGTGTTTTAGGGTGGTTCCAGATGAAAAACTAATTCGTACGACCTCGAAAAATACTAACCCTAGTATGACGTATCACATATTTAAGGGACGACGTACCTTACTTAGCTTTGTAGGGGTATCTGTTTTTTTTTATTTTAAGCGTACCATCTCAGACACGGTTGTAGTACCCAAAATTACATATGACATCAACATTTTATGAAAGCCAATGACATGTCAGATGAGCTGTATTTTTTATTTAATACCTCGTACGTCAGAAATCTGTCCACTCATGACAGAAAAATGTCATAAATATGTCCAGTCATGACAGAAAAACATCAGAAGTTGTCTATTTCTCCACATCAACATCTTCTTAAATGCTTCGTTTCTGACGATATAGCCAAGTCTTAATTCGAACTTACTTTAATTTATACGGTACCTATTTCTGAAACGATACAGTACCATCCGTGGTATGTTTAGTGTAGCTTATTTGCCTATATTACAGTACCTTGTTGGCTTATATTACAGTACTTTGTTAGCATATATTAGAGTACCTTGTTGGCTTTTATTACAGTACTTTGTTGGCATATATGCCCATGTCTTGGTTCTCATATATTACATTACCAAACTGGCATAAATTACGATATCAAATTTGCATATATTACGGTATTAAACTGACATATATTACAGTACCAAATTGACATATATTACGGTACCAAACTGGCATATAATACAGTACCAAATTTGCATATATTACGGTATCAAACTGGCATAAATTACGATATCAATTTGCATAGGTATCAAACTGGCATATATTACAGTACCAAATTGAAATATATTACGGTACCAAACTGGCATATATTACAGTACTAAATTTGCATATATCACGGTATCAAACAAGCATATATTACAGTATCAAATTTGTATATATATTGTGGTATTAAAATGGCATATATTACAGTACAAAATTGACATATATTACGGTACCAAACTGGCATATATTACAGTACCAAATTTGCATATATTACAGTATCAAACTGGCATATAATACAGTATCAAATTTGCATATATCTTACGATATCAAACTGGCATATATTACAATATCAAATTTTCATATATTACGGTATCAAACTGGCATATATTACCGTACCAAATTGACATATATTACGATACCAAACTGGCATATATTACAGTATCAAATTTGCATATTTTACGGTATCAAACTGGCATATATTACAGTATCAAATTTGCATATATTACGATATCAAACTGGCATATATTACAGTATCAAACTGGCATATATTACAGTACGAAATTGGCATATATTACAGTACCTTGTTGGCATCATTTAGACAAAAAGAATGATCTATATCCTATTGACACATTTGGACAAAAGAATAACCTACTGGTATCATTTGGATAAAAGAATGTGTCATTACCATATAAAAGAGCAACAAAAAAGGTTTTTTGGGACAAAAGCAGTAACGAAATTGGCAAATACGGACCCATGTCGATACGACCTCTCTACAAGGCGATTATTCCCGTATTTCTCACATGTTTTGCACTTGTTGGATCTTCTATCTACCTGAGAAGGAATCCTCCTCATCTTTCGGCAACCAAGAAGAACACGAATGTCCGGGTGACAAATAAAATTCCCGTCATCGGTTTGAGCATTCATCTCGTGCGTCGTCGCTTCATTGATTGATACTAAGAATGACTTCCTTTTATACTCACACAATGCAAATAACGCCCCGCCACTAACCGAACTTGTAGACGGTATATTTTCAGATAATATGACAACCTGTATAAATGGTACGTCTAATTAGTTTACAATGGTACAGCGTACGCGGACATCTTGGTACCGTATAGACACATACAATGATACGTAATAAACAAAACAAATGGTACGTAATAACAGTTATTTAAAGAAATCTAAAATCCCGATGGATTCACCTCAATAACTACCAAATACCGGCATCATACCCTTACATCGAGCTCTTAGATCGCATTTAGCTCCCGGATCTGGGTTAAGCTTGACCTCACGAGTGCAATCGATTAACCAAACACAAAGCAAAACAAAAACTTACATGACAAAATCGAGACCCGAATCGAGAACCCAACATGAAATAGGCTCGTCGCTCGTCGTCCGGCGCCACCACGAGCGGAATGCGGTCGTCAATTGCAGAGATGGAGCTCGAAATTTAATCGACGTAGGTATGGAAATCGATTTTTACAGAGAAAAGAAAACCTGAAATGAAATTGTAAATCATTTAATGAGGGTATTTTGGTAATCTTAAGTGATTAGGTACCTAAATGTAAAATTTTATTCAAATGGGTACCTAGCTATAAAACATATCTGACAAGGGAATGAAGTGGATTTTTAGTTTTCTATTAGGTATTTAAGTATAGATTCCCGTTATATTTTCAAGTATTTATAATTTTATGAAACTATAAATTGAATTTGAATTTTTGTAAAATAAATTAGTTTTAGAATATAGTTATATTTCAAAATCAAAGTTTAGAAGGATGTAATCTATTTATATTAATGCTCAACAGGAGTTAAACACGCTCAATTTGGTGTATCAGTTGGCCAATCAGAGTTTTTATTAAATTAATAATTAAGATAAAATGAAGATAAGAAATCACGCACTACCTTGCATTTATATATTGTCACATTTACCCTTCTATTTTTAGTAATGGTTATTTAATATGATTTATATATTATATAGCACACGCATATGAGTTTGGAATTTAGACTAGTAACAATTATGCATGACATTAAGCACACTCGAATGCTTGTATCCAATTCATAAGTATATGATTTTATTCATAGTTAAAAAAATTGATATTTAATATATGATATTCTGATAAAATTCTAAAAGGTGAAATATGTAAATAATTTATAAGGATTTCATTAAAATCAACTAAACTAAAAGTATACAACAAATCGCCATACCAAAATGGGAGAGCAGTTACTCTAAGATGTTCTCGCTTAATAAAATAGATGATACTCGTCGTTTATATTTACTAGTAGAGTTAAGCATACTCGATGTGCAAAATATAGATATATTACTATATATTTTATGAATTATATTTAAATGAAATTTAATTATAAAATAAAAAGAAAAATGTGATTTGTGGGAAGAAATAAGTAACATAAAGGATTCATTTGTAACTAAACTTTAATTGACTTTTAATTGAGCCGTCAAACCGGCCGACGGGGCGGGCTGCAAATTTTCAGGGCCGCCAAGGAGCGGGCCTGGGCGAGCTTTGGTGTGGCGAGCTGCAATAATTAAACTATATATATTAATACAAAATAAAAATGATAAATATATAGATTTTAAATTTTTAGTTTGGATAATCAAGTCTAAGTTAATACTAAAGATGTATAATTTAATTTTAGATATGTTGAAATTTGTTTTTTTATTTTTATATATGGGTGGGTAGGCCCACCAGGGGCCGGGGCGGGCCTCTATTTCCTAGGCCTGCCAGTATGGCGAGCTAGCCCGCCCCGCCCTGCCAAACGACGGACTGGCCCGCTGTAACGACTCAACTTCCTAAATACGTATTTTGGCGGATTTTCGCAGCGTAAGCAGGGGAAAGCCCATTTATTTAAAACTTTTAAAACATAATAATACAAATACGTTAAATGTCTAAATCCATAGGTCCAAAAACAAACATATTTCTATTCATTGGGCCGAAGCCCAAGAAGTCCTAGCCCAAATTTAAAAACACGGAACATAAACTCGTTTCACAGGTCGCGTCCCATGTACTGCGCCGCCCTCAAAAGTCCGTGGAGTCACCGCCATCAGCCGCTTAGTCGTGACGTTTCTCAACGTCCGACTCGTTCATACCTACACACGTAAACCCTGAGCTTTTGCCCAGTAGATGAAAATATGCAAGAATGCAAATGTTCTCACTCGACTCCCATCCCGACACATCTCACAAAATGCACGCTCGACTCTTTTCTCATATCTCATCTCAACTCATCTCATCACATCACATCAGGGCCCGAAGCTTAGGACTAAAGGCAACACGCGCGCAGGGGTCAGTAGCTCGGGAGGCCTCACTCCCCACAAGGGTCAGTAGCTCGGGAGGCCCACTCCCACATCTCAATCATATAGTGCGCCTTAGTCCTAACCTCACTATTCATACAATTCGACGACCATCACTCGGTCATAAACTACCCAACTCAAAATCATTATAAATATTACCGTGACTTTGCACGATCCTCTCCCCTCGTAACACGTGTATGCAAATGTCGTGCAAGTAAAATGCAACACATAAAAATGCAAATATCTATATCACGTATCGGCCCGAGGTATCAGCTCGGTCCAATTCGAAAACTATCGTACTCTAAATAATCGGGCCCAAAGCCCGCGTTCCGAATTTCTCAGCCCGAAAGCTTACTCATCGAACTCTCCCTCCGAATTTCACTAAGGGTTCAAAATTTAATTATTTTCACTTTTAAGTCCCAAATTTTTGAAATAATACTTAAATTCCTAATTTAGAAATATTTTTCCGAATTTTCTTTAAAACCCCACAATCTCATAATTTTACTTTTAAGGACGCAAATTTGAAAATTTTAACTTAAAATCCGAAAATCTTTGAAAATTATAAAATGACCCGAAAATTATTCTCAAAATTTAGTTAACACCCAAAAATTTTCTCAAATTCACAAATCTGCCGCGGATTTTAAAATTTCAGTTTAAGTCCCGAAAATTTTCAGAAATTACAAATCTGCCCGGATTTTAAAATATACAGATATGTCCCAAATTTTTTTAGAAATTTCAGATTTGTCCCCAAACTTACATAAATTTACATTTAACCCTAGCCGAACATTTTTAATGTTTATTTAACCCCTCTGAGATTCTAAAAATTGCACAAAAACCCTATCTGAGTTTTTCTTTTTTTACATTTATTTAACTCCTTGGAGATTTCGAAAATAGCACAAAGGCCCCAACCGATTTTAAAAATATTTATTAAGCACCTCGGAAATTCTTAAAATTGTTCTAAGGCCCAATCGACTTTAAAAATATTTATTTAACACCTCGGAAATTCTGAAAATTTCTCCAATGCCCCAATCGACTTTAAACTATTTATTTAACACCTCGAAACTTCTGAAAATTATAACGTGACCCTAACCGAGATTTAGAATATTTATTTAATACCCTAAACCTCTGAAAATTACACAAATGACCCCAACCTAGTTTTAGTATATTTATTTTAGACCTTTGAATTTAAAAGAAACCCTAGAAAACCCTAATTTATACTAATACCCGAATTTGCTCCTAAATCTCATAATTTCCAATCTTCCTACCTAAACCCCGAACATTTTACGACCTAAACGCAAGTAGCATGATAATTGAACGGCATAGAATGGTGACGACACACATGTATTCACATAGCAAGCATGAGATCACGTTCGAGCATCTATTAGCTTGTAAATCACAAATTTCATACGATCACGTTACTATGCAACACGTAGAAATCACGAGTTAAAAAAAAATGTTTACGCGTGTAGGTGATCTTCACCTACCTTACGTCCGTAGAGAGCTACGTTACGGGTTATTTTTGCGTGATCCCGACCCAAGAATTTTGATCCCGAGCTCCTCCACGTGTTCGCGGGTTTATTATTATTATTATTCTTTCTTTCTCTTCCTAACTCTTCCTCTCTTCCTCTATTTATAGATGTCCTCAGAGTATTAGGTGATTAGGTTTTGATTTTTAGTATTTAGTTGGTTTTTATTTTACATTAGGTGATTAGGTTTTGTTTTTAGGTGATTAGGTTTTGGTGTGTTGTTTAGGTGATGATAAGGCCATTTTAATTTAATTATTATTATTATTTTATTTCATTTTATTTTATTTTCGGTCCCCCCTTTTAATATTTTATTATTGTTATTGTTATAATTATTATTAGTATTATTATTTTATATTATTGGACCTCTAATCTATCTCTCACACTCGGACCATTATTCTTCATTTGGCCCATAATTATTTTCGGCCCATTTAAAAAATTTGGGCCAAATTGTAAATTATTGTCCCAATTCAAGAAGAAATTGGATCTTGTTCGACAATAAATTTTGAAATTTCGAACATAAGTGAAGTAATCCCGTATTAAATTTTTTACGGGTATTACATCCTTCCCCCCTTACAAGAATTTCGTCCCCGAAATTACATCGAAAGAAATAATTCGGGATAACGATTTTTCATGTCGTCCTCTCGCTCCCATGTGGCTTCTTCAATCGCCTGGTTTCGCCACAACACCTTGACTAGCGGAATGTTCTTGTTCCGAAGTCGGTTTACTTCGTGCATTAGAATCTCTACCGGTTCTTCTTCGTAGCTCAGATCCGGTTTGAGCTATTGGAAACGAGATTCATTTTCCAGCACGTGATTGGGGTTTGCGACGTATTTACGTAAACTCGATACGTGAAACACGTCGTGGACTTTGGCTAACGAAGTCGGTAGTTCTAGTTGGTACGCAACTTCCCCTACTCTCTTGAGTATTTTGAAAGGGCCAATGTATCTCGGACTCAATTTGCCCTTCTTCCCGAATCTCTTCACGCCTCTCATCGGGGATATCTTCAAGAATACCCAATCTTCTTCCGCGAATTCCAACGGCCTTCGTCGTTGATCAGCACAGCTCTGACTTTGGGCAGTTTGCATTCGTCCTCGAATCTTCGTAATCGCCACTGTCATCTCTCGTATCATATTGGGGCCCAAAAGCGCTCGTTCGCCGATTTCGTCCCAATGTACCGGGGATCGGCATTTTCGCCCGTATAAGGCTTCATATGGCGCCATCCCGATTGTGGCTTGATAGCTGTTGTTATAGAAAAGCTCTATTAGTGGAAGGTATTTGTTCTGCCTGGAAATCCAGATCGCACGTTCTCAACATATCTTCGAGCGTCTGGATTGTTCTCTCAGGTTGTTCGTACGTCTGAGGGTGATATGCCGTGTTGAAGGACAATTTCGTCCTCATGCCCTTTTGTAATCTCACCCAGAATTGGGACAGAAACCTCGAATCCCGATCTGAGACGATTGAAATCGGGATCACACGGAGTCTCACAATTTCTTTTATGTACAGCTCTTGCATACTTCTCCATGGAACAGATTTAATTGATTTGCAGGAAATGGGCTGATTTAGTCAATCTGTCGACGATCACCCAGATTGCATCATGACCCTTTACGGTTTTTTTTTTGCCTCAAGAATTCGATCTAACAGTGTTGGCTTCAACGTTATCGCTGCTAGTTTTATTTCGATCTTCCCGAAATTGATTATTTTCACTCCGGGTTGGCACAGGTTTGTATTAACTGATTTACGGCTCAAAGCTTCTGCGACTACTTTCGCTTTTCCTGGGTGATAATTTATCACACAATCGTA
The DNA here is from genome assembly GCA_027422505.1 of Craterostigma plantagineum. Lineage (NCBI taxonomy): Eukaryota > Viridiplantae > Streptophyta > Magnoliopsida > Lamiales > Linderniaceae > Craterostigma > Craterostigma plantagineum. Next base: position 22,052,792 of record JAPQWV010000003.1, on the reverse strand, counting down.
GTCTTTTGCTAACTCGAACCATCGTCATTTGCCTCATGTTTAACACCTTATGCGGGAAGAAGTACTTTGGGCTTTTATGGTCTGTTAAAATCTCGTATCGTTCTCCGTGTAGATAATATCGCTAGATTTTCAGGGCAAACACCACGGTTGCGAGTTCCAAATCGTGTGTGGGGTAATTTTTCTCGTAGGATTTTGAGCTGTCGGGAGGCATACGTAATTACCTTCCCGTTATGCATCAACACGCGCTCAAGCCATTTTTTTTAAGGCATCACTGTATACCGAAAATCTTTCGATACCAAAGGCATTTTAAGAACAAGAACTGTTGTCAGTCATTTCTTCAACTCCTGAAAATTTTCTTCACATGCTTTCGTCCACTTAAATGGAATGTTCTCCATAAGTTAAGTCTGGCTTTCTTCACCGTTATTGTCACGATGAGCAGCTGCCGTTGGATCCAAGATAGTGCGCGATCTAATGGTCAGAATTTGAAGGCTGGAGATTTAATTATGTTCCTAGGATATCGCTTGAAAAGATCGACGACTGAGATGTTTAAGAAGTGAAAGAATCGGATGGTGAATCGTGAGCGTTGGATCAAAAACCGGACGGATGATGGTGAAGGTGCTATTTCACTTACAAAGTTGCATGCGATTCTTGCTCTAACACGCAGAAATGCAAACCACGTGTCGACTTGTGGAGCGTTCGATCGGATAAAATGGACGGTGAAGATAGATCGCGAATCACGCTTAAAACATGATTTCTATCTTATTAATGTCAGATTTCTAGTTTACTTTCTCGAGCATGTAACTTCTTTTAAAGTGAAAATCATCGTGAGGTGAAAACACAAGAGTTGTAGAAGAGATAAGGATCTGTAACTTCCTTGTTGTGATCAATAAGAAAGGAAGCTCGGTTGATCCGTGGACATAGGATGAAGTTCAGCCGTGTTTGTGCGTTAGTTCGCCGTACTAATTTCATTGATGCGACAGAGTCTACGCAGTGCATGTAAATACGACATTGATTTAAACGTGAGCACAATTTCTTTGTCGCAATGGACATCAACATCTTTCGAGATTTTTGAATTGGATTTTTGTGATAAAAGTCCAATGTGATTTTCTTCCTGTGCGTGATCTCTCAAATCAAGATTACGGCGTTTCGAAGGAAAAATCTGATCTCGAAATTTATGAAGTTTTTCTTTATACGGCGTTCGAAGGAAACTCGAAATTAATGCTGCTTATCCTTCGCTTCACTCACGCCTATAAATAGGTACTTGATGCACGCTATGCACCACAACACAATTCTCTCCAACCACATCATTTAATTTTTTTCAATGTATAATCTTGGAGGAAATGCGGATCGTGAGGATGTTCCTCAGGAACCTTTTTGGAGGGAAAATCTCGAAAAGCTTAAATTTGAGTTATTCTTTCTTTTGGGATTGCTCTTCGCTGCAATCGCCATTTTTGTGATGTGGGTTGCCACTCACTGCAGTTGCGTTTAATTTATGAAAGGTTATGTCATGGGAAGCCGCGCCTTTTTCTGGCATATTGGAAGAAGACGCCGGCAGAACTTCCCGAACGTCGTTGATGTTTTATCTTCTAAGGTTTTTTTTTTATGTATTCGGATTGTAATATGATTTTCAGTATGTAATCGTTATGCATCGACTCTATCATGTTTTCTCTATGTTCTCGTCTTGCTTCCTAAATTTCTACAATTAACCCATATTTCTCTACATCCTCGTCTCAGTTTTAAAATTGTATACAAGCTCCGATTTTTAAAAAAAATTTATATCGGTCGATTCTCTTTTATTTCGCCGTTTATTTATTTTAACTTTCCGAATTTCAGCTTGATCCAATTCGTCAGGCCCAAATTAACAAAGCCCAAGTTTTGAAAAGGCCCAAAATTTGAATTTTGCCGAATTCCAAATTGACCCGAATTTTTACCCAAATTTTTAAGCAACCCCAAATTCTATCAAAAGTCTGAATTTTTTTTATCATTCTCTCCCTACCTTAATTTGACCGAGATTCTCCTACCAATCTAAGTGTAAAAGTACGAAATCTCTAACTTTCGAACACATCAAGGAACACATAAAATCACCCAAATATTCACGTAAAGCATATAACCGAAAATCATAAATCACATAATTACGTATTAAACTTACAGACGTAGGCTGACCCTCCAGGCTTTTGAGCGGCAGTACATGGACAGTCTACAGAACCTATAACCTAACGCTCTGATACCACCTGTAACGACTCAACTTCCTAAATACGTATTTTGGCGGATTTTCGCAGCGTAAGCAGCGGAAAGCCCATTTATTTAAAACTTTTAAAACATAATAATACAAATACGTTAAATGTCTAAATCCATAGGTCCAAAACCAAACACAATTCTATTCATTGGGCCGAAGCCCAAGAAGTCCTAGCCCAAATTTAAAAACACGGAACATAAACTCGTTTCACAGGTCGCGTCCCATGTACTGCGCCGCCCTCAAAAGTCCGTGGAGTCACCGCCATCAGCCGCTTAGTCGTGACGTTTCTCAACGTCCGACTCGTTCATACCTACACACGTAAACCCTGAGCTTTTGCCCAGTAGATGAAAATATGCAAGAATGAAATGTTCTCACTCGACTCCCATCCCGACACATCTCACAAAATGCACGCTCGACTCTTTTCTCATATCTCATCTCAACTCATCTCATCACATCACATCAGGGCCCGAGGCTTAGGACTAAAGGCAACACGCGCGCAGGGGTCAGTAGCTCGGGAGGCCCCACTCCCCACAAGGGTCAGTAGCTCGGGAGGCCCACTCCCCACATCTCAATCATATAGTGCGTCTTAGTCCTAACCTCACTATTCATACAATTCGACGACCATCACTCGGTCATAAACTACCCAACTCAAAATCAGTATAAATATTACCGTGACTTTGCACGATCCTCTCCCCTCGTAACACGTGTATGCAAATGTCGTGCAAGTAAAATGCAACACATAAAAATGCAAATATCTATATCACGTATCGGCCCGAGGTATCAGCTCGGTCCAATTCGAAAACTATCGTACTCTAAATAATCGGGCTCAAAGCCCGCGTTCCGAATTCTCAGCCCGAAAGCTTACTCATCGAACTCTCCCTCCGCATTTCACTAAGGGTTCAAAATTTAATTATTTTCACTTTTAAGTCCCAAATTTTTGAAATAATACTTAAATTCCTAATTTAGAAATATTTTTCAGAATTTTCCTTAAAACCCCACAATCTCATAATTTTACTTTTAAGGACGCAAATTTGAAAATTTTAACTTAAAATCCGAAAATCTTTGAAAATTATAAAATGACCCGAAAATTATTCTCAAAATTTAGTTAACACCCAAAAATTTTCTCAAATTCACAAATCTGCCGCGGATTTTAAAATTTCAGTTTAAGTCCCGAAAATTTTCAGAAATTACAAATCTGCCCGGATTTTAAAATATACAGATCTGTCCCAAATTTTTTTAGAAATTTCAGATTTGTCCCCAAACTTACATAAATTTACATTTAACCCCAGCCGAATATTTTTAATGTTTATTTAACCCCTCGGAGATTCTAAAAATTGCACAAAAACCCTATCTGAGTTTTTTCTTTTTTTTACATTTATTTAACCCCTTGGAGATTTCGAAAATAGCACAAAGGCCCCAACCGATTTTAAAAATATTTATTAAGCACCTCGGAAATTCTTAAAATTGTTCTAAGGCCCAATCGACTTTAAAAATATTTATTTAACACCTCGGAAATTCTGAAAATTTCTCCAATGCCCCAATCGACTTTAAACTATTTATTTAACACCTCGAAACTTCTGAAAATTATAACGTGGCCCTAACCGAGATTTAGAATATTTATTTAATACCCTAAACCTCTGAAAATTACACAAATGACCCCAACCTAGTTTTAGTATATTTATTTTAGACCTTTGAATTTAAAAGAAACCCTAGAAAACCCTAATTTATACTAATACCCGAATTTGCTCCTAAATCTCATAATTTCCAATCTTCCTACCTAAACCCCGAACATTTTACGACCTAAACGCAAGTAGCATGATAATTGAACGGCATAGAATGGTGACGACACACATGTATTCACATAGCAAGCATGAGATCACGTTCGAGCATCTATTAGCTTGTAAATCACAAATTTCATACGATCACGTTACTATGCAACACGTAGAAATTACGAGTTAAAAAAAATGTTTACGCGTGTAGGTGATCTTCACCTACCTTACGTCCGTAGAGAGCTACGTTACGGGTTATTTTTGCGTGATCCCGACCCAAGAATTTTGATCCCGAGCTCCTCCACGTGTTCGCGGGTTTATTATTATTATTATTCTTTCTTTCTCTTCCTAACTCTTCCTCTCTTCCTCTATTTATAGATGTCCTCATAGAGTATTAGGTGATTAGATTTTGATTTTTATTATTATTTTATTTCATTTTATTTTATTCTCGGTCCCCCCTTTTAATATTTTATTATTATTATTATAATTATTATTAGTATTATTATTTTATATTATTGGACCTCTAATCTATCTCTCACACTCGGACCATTATTCTTCATTTGGCTCATAATTATTTTCGGCCCATTTAAAAAATTTGGGCCAAATTGTAAATTCTTGTCCCAATTCAAGAAGAAATTGGATCTTGTTCGACAATAAATTTTGAAATTTCGAACATAAGTGAAATAATCCCGTATTAAATTTTTTACGGGTATTACACCCGCCCCGCCGTTTTGACAGCTCTGCTTGTAACTACATAACCGATTAATATGTAATTATTGTGCTATGAGCCTTAATATAATAGATAGACGGATAATATTTTTCCAAACGAAAATTTCGTTACTAAATAAAAGTGGATGATTCCTTCGGTGATATTCGAAAATACATAATTCAACTTATATCAAAGAAAAAAACAAAACAACACAAAAAGACTAAAAAAATAACTGTCAACATTCGACCATCCAGATGAAAGACTCAATGATGCTTCAGAGCGAAAGAAAGTATAGAAAACACGGTCTGCGTAAGCGTGAGCACGAGCAGCATAGCGCCCGCGACGACGGAAACCAACGTCCACGGACTGCTGCAGTGCTTCTGCATTAGCACAGCCATCCACTTGTTACGCCGGGTCCGACAGAACCGATTCACCCCCACGAAAACATCCGAGTAGCACGACTCGGGAGACCTCACAATGTTCACCCCGAGCCTATTGAACATACTGCATATCGCCCTGTCGTCGCCCAGCCAATTGGTTATGACCTCGGCGCTCCTAAGGACTCTGACATCGCGCTTGGAATTGACGAGGCAATGCATGAGGAAGGCGTACTCCGTCACGTGCTTAAGTCGATCGAACGGTAGTTGTTGCTCGTAGGCTATCAGGTTCCTCATGAAGGGCTCGGTGTGATCCGATACCCTCAAAGGTGGAAGGTATAGGACTCCGTCAAAGAAGGATATGTCCAATTGGGCGGTCCCGCTCGACGCTTTGAACTTGATTCCGACTTTCTTTAGGTCTGACGCGGTTTCCTTCAGTGAGCATGTCACACATGGACCTTAACTAGTGTGACCGCACCATTTGTCGAGGTATGCATGCTATTTCACTGCTCCTAGAATTTAGTCTCCTGGACTTAAAAAAAAGGCTAAAAACCAAAACCAAAACCAAAAACCCGAGGGCTTATTTAATTATGCTCCTTGTACCCCTAGTTGAGGGGTAATGCTAGGTTTTAGACAACACATGGGATACGATGCTAATGTTCAACACATCACAAAGGGAGTTCGCACAATAAAAAACATAGAATAGTATCGCGCATTTCATTATAACCACATGGGAATATAGCATAATTTACCTCCCAAAAAAATAATCAACTGTAGCTGATTTTTTTTTTTCAATTTTTGTTATTTTTTACCTCTTTCGACTTTACGGGGTTTTCACCCGGAATAAACCTCCGTTCGACCCTGTTGACGTGGCCGCCAGAGTATCTACTTTCGTACACCAAGCCGAGAAGATGGTGGGCCCCGCCGGGCTTCCCGGGTGCATATTCTTTCTCGGAGGAAACCAACCTCTCCACGAAAGACAGGGCGAGGAAAAGAATGTTGTCCTCTGGGTCTCCCGTCTTCGTCATTTCGAAGAGATGGTCCAAGACGAAGAGGGGCAGCTGATTTTCGAACATCATAAGATCGTTCCTCAGCTTGTTGAGGACATGTTCGTTATGGAAAATAGGGTCGTTCTCGTCCCTTAGGTCGCCGAACCAATACTTCCTCATAAGCTCTATCACGAAAAACCCGTCAAAAATCAGCATCTCCAAGAATTCGTCTTGATTTAGTGAGACGGGCGGCGGTTGGTAGCACATTCGGGCGCTTTGTTCTAAAGGTCGAAGCTTTCTTACACAGTCCTCGAGGGTCAGATCTCCTCCTCTCCTTCGAAGGAGTTGACTTAGGTAGGTCACTTTGTGCTGCTCCATGCCTTTGAGGTTGTCTTTTCCTCGGTGGATGGGACCGATGGAAACTATCTCGGGCTCGTAGCACTCTCTGTGGGCCCGGTCGTGTACTCTGTATATGGTTGGGATTAACCGTACGCCATCTGCTAATCGTCCCACCAAAGATTCTATGTTCACGACGACTTTATCTTTTTCCTCGGGCATCTAAATCATGAAAGTAAGATCAGTGAATGAAAATATACTGTTTATGATAGGAAGTACTGTTTCTTATCGTAAAATTCTAAAAGAAGAGATATGAATGTACCATACAATTACTACAGATTGTCTTCTGCAAGAGATGCACTTCAAACTCTAACTGCGGCAATCATCGTCGGCCTTAACATTTAACAAAGACTACATTATTACAATATATAGGACTTCAATGGGGGAACCTGTGTTTTGTATTGGATGGTTTGGGAAGATTACATGTAGAAGCAACGAAAGTTGGATTAAATTTCCAACCAGACAAACATATAAACACGAAAATGACGGGTGAAGAGAGATGGGGTTGAAGCATCCATTAGCTTGTGGAGACTTTTCAGGTCAATAATATTTAAAAAAGACCACAGATGAAGACCATAAGCAGGCTAGACAGGACAATGAAGACTCTTTCATTACTAAACGGTATGATGAAAAATACAAGAATCCCACATAGCAACACAGCAAGTGTGTCGTGGTGCTTGACTGTTACAGAGGACTTCCATTGTTATCTAAAAGATCTTTAAAATACAAGAAACCAACACACAACAACACTACGCTTGTGTGACTGTGTTATTTACGCGTAAAAATCCTTCATAGAAAGAAATAAAGAAATAGAATTGACTCAGGAATTTTATATTACCTCAAGGGAGAAGCTTCAACCCACCTTTTCCATTTCAATGGCTATTTAAACTGCAAATTCCAAAAATCCATTATCTGCATTCCCATACGCTAAGTGTTCTCTCGAAAAACTCAATTTCCTAGCAAAGATCATAACAAAAAGTTGTCAATGTCTGTCGGGATCAAAATTCCTTTTTCCAACAAGTTGCAGACAGTTCCTTCTTCTGTTGCTGTTTGCAGTAGTCGTCTTAGGCACACTTGCTACAATAACAGATTCTGTGGCATTGTCAAGTTGTTGCTGCCCCGAGGGTTACATCCGTGGTAAAGATGGAAAAGGTTGCCACTACATCAAACCCATGAAATGGCGAAATCCATCTCTCCAGCTCTGCTTTCTCATAGGTAGTGTACCTAGAAATTCTCTTTTCCTTGATATTTTGATCTCAGTTCTTGAACCATGTTGCTAGGAACCATAATGATCTTGGCACCTGCTTTGGTGAATGCTTGGGTTTCTTCAAACAACAACAGGAAACTAGACATTCGAGCGCAATTCTTCGACGACAATGGGGGAAATCTACTGTTGAAGGAGATCAAAAAGAAAAGGAGACAATCATCTCACACAACACAGATCAAGATATACTCCGCCGAATATATCAAAAGCGCCACAAGCAACTACAGCGACAGCCTCATAATCATGCAAGCATCGTGCAGGAAGGGACCGTAATCTACCAAGGAACGACGTCTCACGCCGACGAAAACGATACCACGGAGGTCCTCATCATGAAAATAGAAAAAATTCCACGGGACAAGATCAAGCATTTCGTCAAGCAGCTTGTATTCATCTCTCAGCCACACAAAAACCTAATCAGACTAGTCGGCTGCTGCTTGGAGACCCAATGTCCTATACTAATTAATTTACGATTTCCACGGCGATGGGACCCGCACTCTTCTAGACACGAAATTAGACCGAAATTTCTCTTACTATATGCGCCCCAAAGCTGCCGCAGATTCAGCGAGGGCGCTGAATCATCTGCACAGCAATAAGATGTCAGGCGCCAAGGCGCGCGTTCACGGCAACGTCAGGAGCTGCAACGTAGTACTGGACGGCAATTATACGGCCAAGCTTTTCTACGCCTTCGATTGGTACACCTGCGACTCCGCCGGAAATCGTCCCAGCGTCCACGGCACGGCGCCGAGCAATGATGATACATGGCAAGGCGATGTGCACGGATTTGGCACAGTGCTGAAGGACGTTCTCGCCGCGTCGTTGGATCGATATCCTGCCATTAAAACGGAAGTTGATCGGCTGGCCGAAAGATGTTTGAGTCAGAATAGAAAAGGAAGGCCTAAGATGGCCGACGTTGAGAAATTGCTGAGTAAGGTGATATACTCGCTCGGTGGTTAGCGGAAACAAATAGTAAGACTTTTCTTTCTAGTATATTTTATTTAATAAATTAGGTTTGAATTTAATAAAAATAGATGCATTCGTGACTGTTTTGCATGGGTTTTGTGTTTTTTTTTTTCCATGGTAACTATAAAATTTAAATTAAGTATTTTTACATGGTCACTAATAAAATACGGTTAAATTTATATATATATATATATATATATATATATATGTGTGTGTATATTCTTTCGAAAAGAAAAGACAGCTATAAATTACCATAAAGAAACTTAAACGAGGTAAATAGTCCAACAAACCTCCAAATACAATCTAAACATCATATCTATCAATAGAGAAAGCACCAAAAAGGAAAATTGAAAGAAAAAAGACCAAAAGAAAACAAAGTATCAGAATCTAATTTTTTTTTTTAAAAAAAAACCCAAAGAGTTTATAAATAGATAGTTTCATGATTATTCATGATAAAAGTTTTTATGAGTTAATTTTGATCCATTTTTATGGCTTTTGTGACTTGCGGAAGTTTTTATTTTTCTTATCACAATAGGGCTGGCATGTTTTGACTTAGCTCAGTCTGAAGTCAAATATAAACATCAACTATGGAATGATCGGAAGATTTATGTATGCTATAAAAATGTCGTTTCATTACGAGAGAAATTTATTAGATCTCCCTGTTTAATATATATATATATATATATATATATATATACACACTAGCAATTCAAAATCGCGACTAAGGGGCGATGATATTAATATAATACATATTAATCTAATCACAATGTTACGGTGATATTAATATAATACATATTAAATAATATTCGTAACTTTTGTAAGATATCATCATGCATATAATATATATATATATATATATATACATGCATATAATTTCTAAGGTGGACCAAGGAACCTTGCACTTGGAAAACAATACTATATATAGATTGACAGGCCATGATTACCGTAGAGGTACAGATTACGAACAAAATCACTATACACATTTATAAGTTACTAGTATTTTAGCACACCCGATCTGTGTGCATGGCTATATAAATATATAAATTAACTTATATTTTAAATTTAAGTAGGCGAAATTATAATGTTGTCATTTGATATTGTTTTTAAGAATATAAAAAATAATTTTAGAAGATGTAATGATGATAAATTTAAAATTGGGGATAGGTGACTTGCGGAAGAGATCATCTGTCCCCATAGATGTCTTAATGGGTGTACCTACTAATTTAATCGATGACATGCCATTTATAGCAATTTCGAATTACAATAAAAAACCAAAAAATGGGCGTCAACGAATACGTGGATTTAGTAGTTTAAAAAAGTGATGGGGCCCACATATAAATTCTAGCATTTTATAATTAGTATAAAAGAAATAAAAATTAGATAGTGATAGAGAAATTCACGTGTATATACGGAGATATAACAAAAAGTTGTGAATTGCACATGTTAGAATATAAATTTTTTTCTTCTTTATCTTTTGGATTGTTTTCTCCTTTATTATTACTAGATCATATAAAAAGTATTTATATTTATTATTTTTATATAAATGTTGTCGATAATCGTTTTTTAAGGATTTTCAAATGTACATAATTGTTTTTGTGAAAATATGAACATAGAGCAAAATAATTAAATTGACAATGAATTTTATATCAAATAATACGACTATAGCAATAAATAATTAAAAGATAAAATAGATGCTTAAGTAATAGGTTCTAAAACAAATTCATCTACTTAAACTTCATCGGTTCGACGATCTACTCCATCGCGACCTTCTTGAAATTGCTTCCTTTGGCCAACGTGCCTCGACAAGTCTTGTGATCAATGTATAGAAAAGAACTCAGGCTGATGCTGCATTTGTGCCTGAAAGAATTCATATTGAAATTGCACAATTTATTATAACTTTAGAATGCATGGCAATCCTGATCATTTAAATGCTTTACCTGTAACAAGTCTCTCATACTTGAATTGTGTTGTTGGTAAAGTGAATGATGCAAATACTGAGAATTTGGTTGATAAACAGCTGAATCAGAAACCTATTATCATGGAAGATAACTTACACATCAAGTACCTTAGCATTAGATGAAGATTTCGCCGAAGATCCCAATATTTTTTTGTCTTTCTTGATTTCCTTACGGCTTGTTCCAATCCACTTTTAAGTCTTTTACCACTCTTAACTTTACAGAGTTGCTTCTGTTTCAACCATTTTATCATTATATCATCATCAGCAGAATCTTTCCGAACCTGTTGCATTTGCTTTTCCACTTCCCCACGAGCATTATGTGTCTTCTCCACGACTCCTTTGGACACTTTTTACTATAATTTCTTAGAGCCTCAGCTGAACTTGAAGAATAGTAATCTAAAGTCGCCTCTGTTTCTTCATTCAACTGAAGAAGAAATTCCTTTGCCCGTGCATATGTCACCTTGGTCATGCAACCTTTGTCGCTATCGGATGATGTAATTTACATAATTCTTTGTACCGATCTGCGATTAGTTTTTTTCAACACGTTCCTCGTCTAAATTAGGAACTTTTTCCTCAACAACGTGCGACGAAACTGCAGCTATTCCTTTTTGGCGTGTTTTGTCCATCTCCTTATAATAAAAGCCGCAGGAATTGAAAACATATTTCTCAATCCAAGGACTTACAAAGCGTGCGAACACAAAATTTCTGCGAACACAAATTTTTTCTACAGCTGCATGAGACATCTTCACTTGACGAGTCAAATTTCACAGTGTGTACGTGGCGCTTATAGGCAGTAGCAACCTTATATTCAAACAATGACCCAGATTCATTAGATAGCTCAACTGATAAATCATGAGCTTTCCATAACTCACCCTGGAACAACTGAAATACTTCATACGCGTAAATTTGTGAAGCATGCTTCAAAATTTAAATCGGATACGAAACTACGGTAGTCTGACTCATCTTAAAATCCGCCTTCAACTCTTGATAAAGACGATCATCGATCAATCTTCCAAAGTGCCTGAAAAAATCTAGCAAACTCATTTTTCTGCTTACGTACCTTTTCAAAGTGTTGTTCATGCTCTCGCTCCGTTGAGTACTAATCATCTCTGCACAAAACACCTGCCGCCCATAGACCAGCCCCCAATTTTCCCTTATGTTATACAGTCGATCAAGCCACTCATTATTCTGTAAACCATACTTGTTCAACATTTCTTGCCACGCATGAACGAATTGATCTTCTTCCTCCCAGTCATAGATGCACGAAGTAAAATCTTTCGAGAAATCACGGAACCTCGAGAACACGTTACTGAGGTGAATTGCAGCGTTTTGATAAATTTGCCAGATGCATAAGCGATGGCATGTTTGAGACCACTTTGCAGATAATGCTTTTGCCATTGCTGCATCTTGGTCTGTGAGGATCGTAAGTGCTTTTTTCCGTCCATTGCCTTAGCAAAAGTGTCGAATAACCAAATAAACGTTTCGGTTGTCTCATCATATAACAATTGTGACGACCCTCCTTTTTCTAATTAAGGTTAGTGGCGGATTTCCGCAACGTAAGCCGCGGAAGGTCCGTCTAATTAAAACTTTTTCCTAAATAATATACATTACTATAAAAGTCTGTCTACATCGTCATCTCTGTACACGGGCCAAGGCCCCAAAATGACAGAAGAACAAAAATACTAGTGTCGCTCAACAGGTCTTCATCCATGTACCGCCACGCCCTCAAAAGTCCGTGGAGCACCGCCACCAGCCGCCTCAGTCTTGACGCGAGTCGACGTCAGACTCAGTACCTACAACACGTAAACACTGAGCGATTTGCCCAGTAGGTGAATAGAAATGCATGTATGCACGTGAACGCTCATTCCCGATTCCAATATCTCACATGAAATGTTCACTCTTTCTTTTTCCACATTCCTATCTCAAATCACACAACACAGGGCCGTAGGTCAGACTCGACACCTCGCGCGCCTATAACATAATGGAAGTTTACACTAGCAGTGTTTTGACGTTCACGCAACTGTCCTGTCAGGTCTCTCCCTCCGCTAAAAATAAAATCACGACGGTTTTGCACCTCGGGACGTTCACGCCCGAGTAGACAGATTGATCACGCCTGCCTGCCGTCAGGTGTCATATGAGTACCAACCTCGACTCCTCAACAAGTCAACAATCTCAATCATCTCACTCTACCCCGTTCGTCAATATCTCAAATCGTCACCGTCTCAATACGGTGTAAATATCTCACCCCTGGGATATGATATGCATATGCCATGCATATAAACGTGATAACATAAAAACATATTTTCACGTGAGACGTACGTAAAACACGTAATTCATTTAATCACATAGAAGCACACAAGATATGTGTTTACGCATTGTAGATGAATGATTCACCCACCTGTCCTCCTGATAAGATTAGTCACGATATCTGGTGAATTCTCTAAATGTTGAACCTCTGATCAATAAGATATTATCACCTCAGTATATTTGCTAAATTGCATAAATTTCGAAATTCCAAAATCCTAATTATTGAAAACCTTAAGAATACCGAAAACACTAAAATAATGAAAACTCTTAGATAAGTAAGTGCCAAAAACTTCTTGGCAATGAAAAGCAATTAAATATTAAAAACCCTAATTCTCGAAAACCTTTACCTAGTGACGAAAACTTCCTAAAGTCGAAACTAGTTAATCAACCAATAATATTCAAGATACAAGAAAAGCTTTTGTAACATTAGAAGGCCGAAAACATTAAAATATTAACCTTGAATTGCCGAACTCTCTCAACACCTAAAAAAAGAAAATTCTATTGAATATAAATATCTACTTTACGTAATCTATATACTAATTAGCCACTTGGAAACTTACGAAAACTATCATATGTGTAATAACTATCTAATACCTAAATTTATTCAACACTGACAGCAGTATTTTATGTAATCTATATACTTATCAATTAAGACCTCATGAAAACTATCATGAGCTCAATAATTAAATTTAACACCTATATCCACTCGTACACCAAGAAACTATTTAGTGCCAAAAACTCTACCTACATCTAATACCGAGAACCTAGTTTACTTACTTCCATTAGGCCACAAAACTTTGAGGCATTAGAACATAAGTCACGACATCCCATAATTAAAGTAATTCGAACCCTCATAAAAAAAACTTTTATAATTAGAAAACCCTCAAAACTGATGCTCTGACTTACATGGCTAAACATGAATTCAAACTTCAAGAATCTATACATATTTAATACGTTCAAAACCTTACCTAATTCATAGGATTCTTCAAGATTCTAAAACAAGTAACTCTATTAAGGATACAAAGATGTAAATAAAGTTTTTACCTTCCTTTGGACTTGATAATCGTTCCTAAGCTGGCACAACTCGTTAAATATGTTCTCTTTCTTGTCTATTCTTGCTTTGGTTCTTAATTATAAAGTAAAGGATTCGTTGCTTTTAGTAAGTTGTAGATGTATATATTAAGGCTTCTCAAATATTAATTATCTAGCTCTTGGATAATTGTGAGATGGGACAAGGTGGTGACTACGTTACCTTCCCTCATGGCTAAGTATGGTTAATGGTTATCTTCATAAGTAATTACTTGGGCCTATGTCGATATTGGGTGGTACTAAGTAAAGCCACACTCTTAACTATTCAAATTCCATTATTTTAAATACTAGGTGGTTCGAATTTCTTAATTTCTTTTATGACTAATTTTTATCGATAATTATATATCTTAATTAAAGTCCCTCCTAGTTCCTAACCCCATTTCTACTGAATTAGAATTTACTATAGCATGTATTTAAATAAGCATGTAGTATGCAATTACGCAAACACATCATTTGCACATAAGTTCATGGAATATTCTATTCATAAAATTCGGGGTATTACATCCTCCCCCCTTAAAAGAATTTCGTCCCCGAAATTATGCCGACCGGAATAACTCGGGAGAACGATTCGATCCATTCCCTGATTTATATATACCTTGCCAAGACACATTCCCCGCTAAATTTAGGCGACACATTTAAATATGTGGCCCAAATTTTCTCGGATTTATGTCTATACACGTCCGTATATTTTCTACTTCCTCTAGGCTAACTTATTCTTATTTCCATCACGCTTCCGCTGCGCACTCTAAGCGTATTCGAATAAAATGTAGTATTATACATGAATAATTATTTTCCTTAAAATATTCCAGCTCCCCCAAAGTTCACAAAAGGGCATTCCTCAAAATTCACTAAAAATAATTCTTCCGAACTTAATGCTGCGAAAACTTTCAAATAAATAAACTCCTTAATATCGAAATCTCATTGTTGTCTAGGACTTAGAGTTTACGAAAACCTAAAATAATATAGTCTCTATCGCCGAAAATTCTCGAGGTTTTCAAATATGTGGCAACCTAAACTGTTTCAAATATCGAAATATATCTATACCTAAATCATTCAAAGTCAATCTATGTTCATCTCACGGAGACCCTCAAACTAATAACAATCAAAGCTCAACTACCGAAGACATATAAACACGTAATTATCCGGAAAAATCGGGTTTTCATCATTCAACACATAATTCAAGCACAACGTCATATCATCTGTTCAAATCGCATATTAAAAATCAGATAAATCATTTAATAACACTTAACTCATAGATCTCATGTAATTCATCCAACATTTTTAAATCATATACAGCACCAATGTAGATGAAAAATTTCACCTACATGCTCTCTCCTTTCTCTCATCATTTCCTATAATTATCCACAGTCATTCAAAGCGCATTTCAAATAACACGTAATCATATACTCAAATATTAAACTTACAGGTGAAGAAGCTGGTTCTCCAGGCTTTTGAGCGGCAGTACATGGACAGTCTGCAGAATCTAAAGCCGAAGCTCTGATACCACCTGTGACGACCCTCCTTTTCTAATTAAGGTTAGTGGCGGATTTCCGCAACGTAAGCCGCGGAAGGTCCGTCTAATTAAAACTTTTTCCTAAATAATATACATTACGATAAAAGTCTGTCTACATCGTCATCTCTGTACACGGGCCAAGGCCCCAAAATGACAGAAGAACAAAAATCCTAGTGTCGCTCAACAGGTCTTCATCCATGTACCGCCACGCCCTCAAAAGTCCGTGGAGCACCGCCACCAGCCGCCTCAGTCTTGACGCGAGTCGGCGTCAGACTCAGTACCTACAACACGTAAACACTGAGCGATTTGCCCAGTAGGTGAATAGAAATGCATGTGTGCACGTGAACGCTCATTCCCGATTCCAATATCTCACATGAAATGTTCACTCTTTCTTTTTCCACATTCCTATCTCAAATCACACAACACAGGGCCGTAGGTCAGACTCGACATCTCGCGCGCCTATAACATAACGGAAGCTTACACTAGCAGTGTTTTGACGTTCACGCAACTGCTCTGCTAGGTCGCTCTTCCGTAAGCGGTAGCCTATGCAGACAGCGTTTTAACGTTCACGCAACTGTCCTGTCAGGTCGCTCCCTCCGCTAAAAATAAAATCACGACGGTTTTGCACCTCGGGACGTTCACGCCCGAGTAGACAGATTGATCACGCCTGCCTGCCGTCAGGTGTCATATGAGTACCAACCTCGACTCCTCAACAAGTCAACAATCTCAATCATCTCACTCTACCCCGTTCGTCAATATCTCAAATCGTCACCGTCTCAATACGGTGTAAATATCTCACCCCTGGGATATGATATGCATATGCCATGCATATAAACGTGATAACATAAAAACATATTTTCACGTGAGACGTACGTAAAACACGTAATTCATTTAATCACATAGAAGCACACAAGATATGTGTTTACGCATTGTAGATGAATGATTCACCCACCTGTCCTCCTGATAAGATTAGTCACGATATCTGGTGAATTCTCTAAATGTTGAACCTCTGATCAATAAGATATTATCACCTCAGTATATTTGCTAAATTGCATAAATTTCGAAATTCCAAAATCCTAATTATTGAAAACCTTAAGAATACCGAAAACACTAAAATAATGAAAACTCTTAGATAAGTAAGTGCCAAAAACTTCTTGGCAATGAAAAGCAATTAAATATTAAAAACCCTAATTCTCGAAAACCTTTACCTAGTGACGAAAACTTCTTAAAGTCGAAACTAGTTAATCAACCAATAATATTCAAGATACAAGAAAAGCTTTTGTAACATAAGAAGGCCGAAAACATTAAAATATTAACCTTGAATTGCCGAACTCTTTCAACACCTAAAAAAAGAAAACTCTATTGAATATAAATATCTACTTTACGTAATCTATATACTAATTAGCCACTTGGAAACTTACGAAAACTATCATATGTGTAATAACTATCTGATACCTAAATTTATTCAACACTGACAGCAGTATTTTATGTAATCTATATACTTATCAATTAAGACCTCATGAAAACTATCATGAGCTCAATAATTAAATTTAACACCTATATCCACTCGTACACCAAGAAACTATTTAGT
Organism: Craterostigma plantagineum; assembly: GCA_027422505.1. Taxonomy (NCBI): domain Eukaryota; kingdom Viridiplantae; phylum Streptophyta; class Magnoliopsida; order Lamiales; family Linderniaceae; genus Craterostigma; species Craterostigma plantagineum. The sequence goes on along the minus strand of JAPQWV010000003.1, from coordinate 22,035,635 downwards.
GCCAAAAACTCTACCTACATCTAATACCGAGAACCTAGTTTACTTACTTCCATTAGGCCACAAAACTTTGAGGCATTAGAACATAAGTCACGACATCCCATAATTAAAGTAATTCGAACCCTCATAAAAAAAACTTTTATAATTAGAAAACCCTCAAAACTGATGCTCTGACTTACATGGCTAAACATGAATTCAAACTTCAAGAATCTATACATATTTAATACGTTCAAAACCTTACCTAATTCATAGGATTCTTCAAGATTCTAAACAAGTAACTCTATTAAGGATACAAAGATGTAAATAAAGTTTTTACCTTCCTTTGGACTTGATAATCGTTCCTAAGCTGGCACAACTCGTTAAATATGTTCTCTTTCTTGTCTATTCTTGCTTTGGTTCTTAATTATAAAGTAAAGGATTCGTTGCTTTTAGTAAGTTGTAGATGTATATATTAAGGCTTCTCAAATATTAATTATCTAGCTCTTGGATAATTGTGAGATGGGACAAGGTGGTGACTACGTTACCTTCCCTGTTCATAAGTAATTACTTGGGCCTATTTCGATATTGGGTGGTACTAAGTAAAGCCACACTCTTAACTATTCAAATTCCATTATTTTAAATACTAGGTGGTTCGAATTTCTTAATTTCTTTTATGACTAATTTTTATCGATAATTATATATCTTAATTAAAGTCCCTCCTAGTTCCTAACCCCATTTCTACTGAATTAGAATTTACTATAGCATGTATTTAAATAAGCATGTAGTATGCAATTACGCAAACACATCATTTGCACATAAGTTCATGGAATATTCTATTCATAAAATTCGGGGTATTACATCCTCCCCCCTTAAAAGAATTTCGTCCCCGAAATTATGCCGACCGGAATTACTCGGGAGAACGATTCGATCCATTCCCTGATTTATATATACCTTGCCAAGACACATTCCCCGCTAAATTTAGGCGACACATTTAAATATGTGGCCCAAATTTTCTCGGATTTATGTCTATACACGTCCGTATATTTTCTACTTCCTCTAGGCTAACTTATTCTTATTTCCATCAGCTTCCGCTGCGCACTCTAAGCGTATTCGAACAAAATGTAGTATTATACATGAATAATTATTTTCCTTAAAATATTCCAGCTCCCCCAAAGTTCACAAAAGGGCATTCCTCAAAATTCACTAAAAATAATTCTTCCGAACTTAATGCTGCGAAAACATTCAAATAAATAAACTCCTTAATATCGAAATCTCATTGTTGTCTAGGACTTAGAGTTTACGAAAACCTAAAATAATATAGTCTCTATCGCCGAAAATTCTCGAGGTTTTCAAATATGTGGCAACCTAAACTGTTTCAAATATCGAAATATATCTATACCTAAATCATTCAAAGTCAATCTATGTTCATCTCACGGAGACCCTCAAAATAATAACAATCAAAGCTCAACTACCGAAGACATATAAACACGTAATTATCCGGAAAAATCGGGTTTTCATCATTCAACACATAATTCAAGCACAACGTCATATCATCTGTTCAAATCGCATATTAAAAATCAGATAAATCATTTAATAACACTTAACTCATAGATCTCATGTAATTCATCCAACGTTTTTAAATCATATACAGCACCAATGTAGATGAAAAATTTCACCTACATGCTCTCTCCTTTCTCTCATCATTTCCTATAATTATCCACAGTCATTCAAAGCGCATTTCAAATAACACGTACTCATATACTCAAATATTAAACTTACAGGTGAAGAAGCTGGTTCTCCAGGCTTTTGAGCGGCAGTACATGGACAGTCTGCGGAATCTAAAGCCGAAGCTCTGATACCACCTGTGACGACCCTCCTTTTCTAATTAAGGTTAGTGGCGGATTTCCGCAACGTAAGCCGCGGAAGGTCCGTCTAATTAAAACTTTTTCCTAAATAATATACATTACTATAAAAGTCTGTCTACATCGTCATCTCTGTACATGGGCCAAGGCCCCAAAATGACAGAAGAACAAAAATCCTAGTGTCGCTCCACAAGTCTTCATCCATGTACCGCCCCGCCTTCAAAAGTCCGTGGAACACCCGCACCAGCCGCCTCAGTCTTGACGTGCGTCGGCGTCAGACTCAGTACCTACAACACGTAAACACTGAGCGATTTGCCCAGTAGGTGAATAAAAATGCATGTATGCACGTGAACGCTCATTCCCGATTCCAATATCTCGCATGCAATGTTCACTCTTTCTTTTTCCACATTCCTATCTCAAATCACACAACACAGGGCCGTAGGTCAGACTCGACACCTCGCGCGCCTATAACATAACGGAAGCTTACACTAGCAGCGTTTTTTGACGTTCACGCAACTGTCCTGCTAGGTCGCTCTTCCGTAAGCGGTAGCCTACGCCGACGGTGTTTTGACGTTCACGCAACTGCCCTGTCAGGTCGCTCCCTCCGCTAAAAATAAAATCACGACGTTTTTGCACCTCGGGACGTTCGCGCCCGAGTAGACAGATCGATCACGCCTGCCTGCCGTCAGGTGTCATATGAGTACCAACCTCGACTCCTCAACGAGTCAACAATCACAATCATCTTAGTCTACCCCGCTCGTCAATATCTCAAATCGTCACCGTCTCATACGGTGTAAATATCCCACCCCTGTGATATGATATGCATATGCCATGCATATAGTGATAACATAAAAACATATTTTCACGTTAGACGTACGTAAAACACGTAATTCATTTAATCACATAGAAGCACACAAGATATGTGTTTACGCATTGTAGATGAATGATTCACCTACCTGTTCTCCTGATAAGATTAGTCACGATATCTGGTGAATTCTCTAAATGTTGAACCTCTAATCAATAAGATATTATCACCTCAGTATATTTGCTAAATTGCATAAATTTCAAAATTCCAAAATCCTAATTATTGAAAACCTTAAGAATACCGAAAACACTAAAATAATGAAGACTCTTAGATAAGTAAGTGCCAAAAACTTCTTGGCAATGAAAAGCAATTAAATATTAAAAACCCTAATTCCCGAAAACCTTTACCTAGTGACGAAAACTTCCTAAAGTCGAAACTAGTTAATCAACCAATAATATTCAAGATACAAGAAAAGCTTTTGTAACATAAGAAGGCCGAAAACATTAAAATATTAACCTTGAATTGCCGAACTCTTTCAACACCTAAAAAAAGAAAACTCTATTGAATATAAATATCTACTTTACGTAATCTATATACTAATTAGCCACTTGGAAACTTACGAAAACTATCATATGTGTAATAACTATCTGATACCTAAATTTATTCAACACTGACAGCAGTATTTTATGTAATCTATATACTTATCAATTAAGACCTCATGAAAACTATCATGAGCTCAATAATTAAATTTAACACCTATATCCACTCGTACACCAAGAAACTATTTAGTGCCAAAAACTCTACCTACATCTAATACCGAGAACCTAGTTTACTTACTTCCATTAGGCCACAAAACTTTGAGGCATTAGAAAATAAGTCACGACATCCCATAATTAAAGTAATTCGAACCCTCATAAAAAAAACTTTTATAATTAGAAAACCCTCAAAACTGATGCTCTGACTTACATGGCTAAACATGAATTCAAACTTCAAGAATCTATACATATTTAATACGTTCAAAACCTTACCTAATTCATAGGATTCTTCAAGATTCTAAAACAAGTAACTCTATTAAGGATACAAAGATGTAAATAAAGTTTTTACCTTCCTTTGGACTTGATAATCGTTCCTAAGCTGGCACAACTCGTTAAATATGTTCTCTTTCTTGTCTATTCTTGCTTTGGTTCTTAATTATAAAGTAAAGGATTAGTTGCTTTTAGTAAGTTGTAGATGTATATATTAAGGCTTCTCAAATATTAATTATCTAGCTCTTGGATAATTGTGAGATGGGACAAGGTGGTGACTACGTTACCTTCCCTCATGGCTAAGTATTGTTAATGGTTATCTTCATAAGTAATTACTTGGGCCTATTTCGATATTGGGTGGTACTAAGTAAAGCCACACTCTGAACTATTCAAATTCCATTATTTTAAATACTAGGTGGTTCGAATTTCTTAATTTCTTTTATGACTAATTTTTATCGATAATTATATATCTTAATTAAAGTCCCTCCTAGTTCCTAACCCAATTTCTACTGAATTAGAATTTACTATAGCATGTATTTAAATAAGCATGTAGTATGCAATTACGCAAACACATCATTTGCACATAAGTTCACGGAATATTCTATTCATAAAATTCGGGGTATTACATCCTCCCCCCTTAAAAGAATTTCGTCCCCGAAATTATGCCGACTGGAATAACTCGGGAGAACGATTCGATCCATTCCCTGATTTATATATACCCTACCAAGATACATTCCCCGCTAAATTTAGGCGACACATTTAAATATGTGGCCCAAATTTTCTCGGATTTATGTCTATACACGTCCGTATATTTTCTACTTCCTCTAGGCTAACTTATTCTTATTTCCATCACGCTTCCGCTGCGCACTCTAAGCGTATTCGAATAAAATGTAGTATTATACATGAATAATTATTTTCCTTAAAATATTACAGCTCCCCCAAAGTTCACTAAAGGGCATTCCTCAAAATTCACTAAAAATAATTCTTCCGAACTTAATGCTGCGAAAACTTTCAAATAAATAAACTCCTTAATATCGAAATCTCATTGTTGTCTAGGACTTAGAGTTTACGAAAACCTAAAATAATATAGTTTCTATCGCCGAAAATTCTCGAGGTTTTCAAATATGTGGCAACCTAAACTGTTTCAAATATATAAATATATCTATACCTAAATCATTCAAAGTCAATCTATGTTCATCTCACGGAGACCCTCAAAATAATAACAATCAAAGCTCAAGTACCGAAGACATATAAACACGTAATTATCCGGAAAAACCGGGTTTTTATCATTCAACACATAATTCAAGCACAACGTCATATCATCTGTTCAAATCGCATATTAAAAATCAGATAAATCATTTAATAACACTTAACTCATAGATCTCGTGTAATTCATCCAACATTTTTAAATCATATACAGCACCAATGTAGATGAAAAATTTCACCTACATGCTCTCTCCTTTCTCTCATCATTTCCTAAAATTATCCACAGTCATTCAAAGCGCATTTCAAATAACACGTAGTCATATACTCAAATATTAAACTTACAGGTGAAGAAGCTGGTTCTCCAGGCTTTTGAGCGGCAGTACATGGACAGTCTGCAGAATCTAAAGCCGAAGCTCTGATACCACCTGTGACGACCCTCCTTTTCTAATTAAGGTTAGTGGCGGATTTCCGCAACGTAAGCCGCAGAAGGTCCGTCTAATTAAAACTTTTTCCTATATAATATACATTACTATAAAAGTCTGTCTACATCGTCATCTCTGTACATGGGCCAAGGCCCCAAAATGACAGAAGAACAAAAATCCTAGTGTCGCTCCACAGGTCTTCATCCATGTACCGCCCCGTCTTCAAAAGTCCATGGAGCACTGCCACCAGCCGCCTCAGTCTTGACGTGCGTCGGCGTCAGACTCAGTACCTACAACACGTAAACACTGAGCGATTTGCCCAGTAGGTGAATAAAAATGCATGTATGCACGTGAACGCTCATTCCCGATTCCAATATCTCGCATGCAATGTTCACTCTTTCTTTTTCCACATTCCTATCTCAAATCACACAACACAGGGCCGTAGGTCAGACTCGACACCTCGCGCGCCTATAACATAACGGAAGCTTACACTAGCAGCGTTTTGACGTTCACGCAACTGTCCTGCTAGGTCGCACTTCCGTAAGCGGTAGCCTACGCCGACAGCGTTTTGACGTTCACGCAACTGCCCTGTCAGGTCGCTCCCTCCGCTAAAAATAAAATCACGGCGGTTTTGCACCTCGGAACGTTCACGCCCGAGTAGACAGATCGATCACGCCTGCCTGCCGTCAGGTGTCATATGAGTACCAACCTCGACACCTCAACGAGTCAACAATCACAATCATCTCAGTCTACCCCGCTCGTCAATATCTCAAATCGTCACCGTCTCAATACGGTGTAAATATCTCACCCCTGTGATATGATATGCATATGCCATGCATATAAACGTGATAACATAAAAACATATTTTCACATGAGACGTACGTAAAACACGTAATTCATTTAATCACATAGAAGCACACAAGATATGTGTTTACGCATTGTAGATGAATGATTCACCTACCTGTCCTCCTGATAAGATTAGTCACGATATCTGGTGAATTCTCTAAATGTTGAACCTCTGATCAATAAGACATTATCTCCTCAGTATATTGCTAAATTGCATAAATTTCGAAATTCCAAAATCCTAATTATTGAAAACCTTAAGAATACCGAAAACACTAAAATAATGAAAACTCTTAGATAAGTAAGTGCCAAAAACTTCTTGGCAATGAAAAGCAATTAAATATTAAAAACCCTAATTCCCGAAAACCTTTACCTAGTGACGAAAACTTCCTAAAGTCGAAACTAGTTAATCAACCAATAATATTCAAGATACAAGAAAAGCTTTTGTAACATAAGAAGGCCGAAAACATTAAAATATTAACCTTGAATTGCCGAACTCTTTCAACACCTAAAAAAGAAAACTCTATTGAATATAAATATCTACTTTACGTAATCTATATACTAATTAGCCACTTGGAAACTTACGAAAACTATCATATGTGTAATAACTATCTGATACCTAAATTTATTCAACACTGACAGCAGTATTTTATGTAATCTATATACTTATCAATTAAGACCTCATGAAAACTATCATGAGCTCAATAATTAAATTTAACACCTATATCCACTCGTACACCAAGAGACTATTTAGTGCCAAAAACTCTACCTACATCTAATACCGAGAACCTAGTTTACTTACTTCCATTATGCCACAAAACTTTGAGGCATTAGAACATAAGTCACGACATCCCATAATTAAAGTAATTCGAAACCTCATAAAAAAAAACTTTTATAATTAGAAAACCCTCAAAACTGATGCTCTGACTTACATGGCTAAACATGAATTCAAACTTCAAGAATCTATACATATTTAATACGTTCAAAACCTTACCTAATTCATAGGATTCTTCAAGATTCTAAAACAAGTAACTCTATTAAGGATACAAAGATGTAAATAAAGTTTTTACCTTCTTTTGGACTTGATAATCGTTCCTAAACTGGCACAACTCGTTTAATATGTTCTCTTTCTTGTCTATTCTTGCTTTGGTTCTTAATTATAAAGTAAAGGATTCGTTGCTTTTAGTAAGTTGTAGATGTATATAATAAGGCTTCTCAAATATTAATTATCTAGCTCTTGGATAATTGTGAGATGGGACAAGGTGGTGACTACGTTACCTTCCCTCATGGATAAGTATGGTTAATGGTTATCTTCATAAATAATTACTTGGGCCTATTTCGATATTGGGTGGTACTAAGTAAAGCCGCACTCTGAACTATTCAAATTCCATTATTTTAAATACTAGGTGGTTCGAATTTCTTAATTTCTTTTATGACTAATTTTTATCGATAATTATATATCTTAATTAAAGTCCCTCCTAGTTCCTAACCCCATTTCTACTGAATTAGAATTTACTATAGCATGTATTTAAATAAGCATGTAGTATGCAATTACGCAAACACATCATTTGCACTTAAGTTCACGGAATATTCTATTCATAAAATTCGGGGTATTACATCTTCCCCCCTTAAATGAATTTCGTCCCCGAAATTATGCCGACCGGAATTACTCGGGAGAACGATTCGATCCATTCCCTGATTTACATATACCCTACCAAGACACATTCCCCGCTAAATTTAGGCGACACATTTAAATATGTGGCCCAAATTTTCTCGGATTTATGTCTATACACGTCCGTATATTTTCTACTTCCTCTAGGCTAACTTATTCTTATTTCCATCACGCTTCCGCTGCGCACTCTAAGCGTATTCGAATAAAATGTAGTATTATACATGAATAATTATTTTCCTTAAAATATTCCAGCTCCCCCAAAATTCACTAAAGGGCATTCCTCAAAATTCACTAAAAATAATTCTTCCGAACTTAATGCTGCGAAAACTTTCAAATAAATAAACTCCTTAATATCGAAATCTCATTGTTGTCTAGGAGAGTTTACGAAAACCTAAAATAATATAGTCTCTATCGCCGAAAATTCTCGAGGTTTTCAAATATGTGGCAACCTAAACTGTTTCAAATATCGAAATTTATCTATACCTAAATCATTCAAAGTCAATCTATGTTCATCTCACGGAGACCCTCAAAATAATAACAATCAAAGCTCAACTACCGAAGACATATAAACACGTAATTATCCGGAAAAACCGGGTTTTTATCATTCAACACATAATTCAAGCACAACGTCATATCATCTGTTCAAATCGCATATTAAAAATCAGATAAATCATTTAAGAACACTTAACTCATAGATCTCATGTAATTCATCCAACATTTTTAAATCATATACATCACCAATGTAGATGAAAAATTTCACCTACGTGCTCTCTCCTTTCTCTCATCATTTCCTATAATTATCCACAGTCATTCAAAGCGCATTTCAAATAACACGTAATCATATACTCAAATATTAAACTTACAGGTGAAGAAGCTGGTTCTCCAGGCTTTTGAGCGGCAGTACATGGACAGTCCGCATAATCTAAAGCCGAAGCTCTGATAGCACCTGTGACGACCCTCCTTTTCTAATTAAGGTTAGTGGCGGATTTCCGCAACGTAAGCCGCGGAAGGTCCGTCTAATTAAAACTTATTCCCAAATAATATACATTACTATAAAAGTCTGTCTACATCGTCATCTCTGTACATGTGCCAAGGCCCCAAGATGACAGAAGAACAAAAATCCTAGTGTCGCTCCACAGGTCTTCATCCATGTACCGCCCCGCCTTCAAAAGTCCGTGGAGCACCGCCACCAGCCGCCTCAGTCTTGACGTGCGTCGGCGTCAGACTCAGTACCTACAACACGTAAACACTGAGCGATTTGCCCAGTAGGTGAATAAAAATGCATGTATGCACGTGAACGCTCATTCCCGATTCCAATATCTCGCATGCAATGTTCACTCTTTCTTTTTCCGCATTCCTATCTCAAATCACACAACACAAGGCGTAGGTCAGACTCGACACCTCGCGGGCCTATAACATAACGGAAGCTTACACTAGCAATGTTTTGACGTTCACGCAACTGTCCTGCTAGGTCGCTCTTCCATAAGCGGTAGCCTACGCCGACTGCGTTTTGACGTTCACGCAACTGCCCTGTCAGGTCGCTCCCTCCGCTAAAAATAAAATCACGACGGTTTTGCACCTCGGGACGTTCACGCCCGAGTAGATAGATCGATCACGCCTGCCTGCCGTCAGGTGTCATATGAGTACCAACCTCGACTCCTCAACGAGTCAACAATCACAATCATCTCAGTCTACCCCGCTCGTCAATATCTCAAATCGTCACCGTCTCAATACGGTGTAAATATCTCACCCCTGTGATATGATATGCATATGCCATGCATATAAACGTGATAACATAAAAACATATTTTCACGTGAGACGTACGTAAAACACGTAATTCATTTAATCACATAGAAGCACACAAGATATGTGTTTACGCATTGTAGATGAATGATTCACCTACCTGTCCTCCTGATAAGATTAGTCACGATATCTGGTGAATTCTCTAAATGTTGAACCTCTGATCAATAAGATATTATCACCTCAGTATATTTGCTAAATTGCATAAATTTCGAAATTCCAAAATCCTAAATACCGAAAACACTAAATAATGAAAACTCTTAGATAAGTAAGTGCCAAAAACTTCTTGGCAATGAAAAGCAATTAAATATTAAAAACCCTAATTCCCGAAAACCTTTACCTAGTGACGAAAACTTCCTAAAGTCGAAACTAGTTAATCAACCAATAATATTCAAGATACAAGAAAAGCTTTTGTAACATAAGAAGGCCGAAAACATTAAAATATTAACCTTGAATTGCCGAACTCTTTCAACACCTAAAAAAAGAAAACTCTATTGAATATAAATATCTACTTTACGTAATCTATATACTAATTAGCCACTTGGAAACTTACGAAAACTATCATATGTGTAATAACTATCTGATACCTAAATTTATTCAACACTGACAGCAGTATTTTATGTAATCTATATACTTATCAATTAAGACCTCATGAAAACTATCATGACCTCAATAATTAAATTTAACACCTATATCCACTCGTACACCAAGAAACTATTTAGTGCCAACTCTACCTACATCTAATACCGAGAACCTAGTTTACTTACTTCCATTAGGCCAATAAACTTTGAGGCATTAGAACATAAGTCACGACATTCCATAATTAAAGTAATTCGAACCCTCATAAAAAAACTTTTATAATTAGAAAACCCTCAAAACTGATGCTCTGACTTACATGGCTAAACATGAATTCAAACTTCAAGAATCTATACATATTTAATACGTTCAAAACCTTACCTAATTCATAGGATTCTTCAAGATTCTAAAACAAGTAACTCTATTAAGGATACAAAGATGTAAATAAAGTTTTTACCTTCCTTTGGACTTGATAATCGTTACTAAGCTGGTACAACTCGTTAAATATGTTCTCTTTCTTGTCTATTCTTGCTTTGGTTCTTAATTATAAAGTAAAGGATTCGTTGCTTTTAGTAAGTTGTAGATGTATATATTAAGGCTTCTCAAATATTAATTATCTAGCTCTTGGATAATTGTGAGATGGGACAAGGTGGTGACTACGTTACCTTCCCTCATGGCTAAGTATGGTTAATGGTTATCTTCATAAGTAATTACTTGGGCCTATTTCGATTGGGTGGTACTAAGTAAAGCCACACTCTTAACTATTCAAATTCCATTATTTTAAATACTAGGTGGTTCGAATTTCTTAATTTCTTTTATGACTAATTTTTATCGATAATTATATATCTTAATTAAAGTCCCTCCTAGTTCCTAACCCCATTTCTACTAAATTAGAATTTACTATAGCATGTATTTAAATAAGCATGTAGTATGCAATTACGCAAACACATCATTTGCACATAAGTTGACGGAATATTCTATTCATAATATTCGGGGTATTACATCCTCCCCCCCCCCCTAAAAGAATTTCGTCCCCGAAATTATGCCGACTGGAATAACTCGGGAGAACGATTCGATCCATTCCCTGATTTATATATACCCTACCAAGACACATTCCCCGCTAAATTTAGGCGACACATTTAAATATGTGGCCCAAATTTTCTCGGATTTATGTCTATACACGTCCGTATATTTTCTACTTCCTCTAGGCTAACTTATTCTTATTTCCATCACGCTTCCGCTGCGCACTCTAAGCGTATTCGAATAAAATGTAGTATTATACATGAATAATTATTTTCCTTAAAATATTACAGCTCCCCCAAAGTTCACTAAAGGGCATTCCTCAAAATTCACTAAAAATAATTCTTCCGAACTTAATGCTGCGAAAACTTTCAAATAAATAAACTCCTTAATATCGAAATCTCATTGTTGTCTAGGACTTAGAGTTTACGAAAACCTAAAATAATATAGTCTCTATCGCCGAAAATTCTCGAGGTTTTCAAATATGTGGCAACCTAAACTGTTTCAAATATCGAAATATATCTATACCTAAATCATTCAAAGTCAATCTATGTTCATCTCACGGAGACCCTCAAAATAATAACAATCAAAGCTCAACTACCGAAGACATATAAACACGTAATTATCCGGAAAAACCGTGTTTTTATCATTCAACACATAATTCAAGCACAACGTCATATCATCTGTTCAAATCGCATATTAAAAATCAGATAAATCATTTAATAACACTTAACTCATAGATCTCATGTAATTCATCCAACATTTTTAAATCATATACAGCACCAGTAGATGAAAAATTTCACCTACATGCTCTCTCCTTTCTCTCATCATTTCCTATAATTATCCACAGTCATTCAAAGCGCATTTCAAATAACACGTAATCATATACTCAAATATTAAACTTACAGGCGAATAATTTGGTTCTCCAGGCTTTTGAGCGGCAGTACATGGACAGTGTGCAGAATCCAAAGCCGAAGCTCTGATACCAGTTGTGCCGACCCTCGTTTTCTAATTAGGGTTAGTGGCGGATTTCCGCAACGTAAGCACCGGAAGGCCCGTCTAATTAAAACTCTTTCCTAATTAATATACATTACTATAAAAGTCTGTCTACATCGTCATCTCTGTACACGGGCCAAGGCCCCAAAATGAGAGAAGAACAAAAATCCTAGTGTCGCTCCACAGGTCTTCATCCATGTACCGCCCCGCCCTCAAAAGTCCGTGGAGCACCTCCACCAGCCGCCTCAGTCTTGACGCGCGTCGGCGTCAGACTCAGTACCTACAACACGTAAACACTGAGCGATTTGCCCAGTAGGTGAATAAAAATGCATGTACGCACGTGAACGCTCATTCCCGATTCCAATATCTCGCATGCAATGTTCACTCTTTCTTTTTCCACATTCCTATCTCAAATCACACAACACAGGACCGTAGGTCAGACTTGACACCTCGCGCGCCTATAACATAACGGAAGCTTACACTAGCAGCGTTTTGACGTTCACGCAACTGCCCTGCTAGGTCGCTCTCCCGTAAGCGGTAGCCTACGCCGACAGCGTTTTGACGTTCACGCAACTGCTCTGTCAGGTCGCTCCCTCCGCTAAAAATAAAATCACGACGGTTTTGCACCTCGGGACGTTCACGCTTGAGTAGACAGATCGATCACGCCTGCCTGCCGTCAGGTGTCATATGAGTACCAACCTCGACTCCTCAACGAGTCAACAATCACAATCATCTCAGTCTACCCCACTCGTCAATATTGGGACAGATGATCTCGTCCGGGTGACTTGCCACACCTATACATTTAATAACGTGTATATCTAAATTTCTAAAATCGTTAAGCTTTGGGTTTAGTAATCATTTAAGATAGTTAATATAGTGTCATCGGGTTCTTACGCCTAGGCCCGAACAAAATCCCAAGAGAAAGCCCATTTTTTAGATGTCTTAGTAATTCAAAATCATCGGGTTTGGTAAGTTACGAAACGTGGGTGGGGTGGTTATATTAAATTAATTTATTAATTTCTTAATAGCAATGACAGACCAAATTTCAATTGATTTAAGCATCATACAGACAAAATTGGGCAATTTAACCAAGGCCCTCTCCCTATAAAAGAGAATAGATAATATGTTTTGGGTAATTCTATTGGCACACTCCTCTTTTCTATTTACATCCCTTAATTAATATGTAATTAAATTATCAAATACTTACCAAAGTAATTATGTTAGAAACATTAAATTCTTACCAACTTTAAACTATTAAATAATTACCATTAAATTATACTTTACCCCTAAATATCGATCTAATTGAAAACTAACCACAAGTACTGCCATAAATGCCTTAATGCTTACATATTAGCTTTCCCAGCCTCTCCAATTTCCCGCCAACTCACCAAGTTCGAAAGTCACATCTATAAACTGTATAACTTAAAAAAAAAGTTGTGAAGATAATCATTATTTACTTAAGCTTCAACAAGAAAATTAACCTTAAGATTATTTTATATTGAATTGATTAAAAAAAGATAATATTTAGTTGATTGGTATTGTTAATGATTTGTTTAGTTTTGCATAAATAACAAGTAATATTTATTCTATATGAATATTTTTATTGAAATAAATGAAATATTACTATTTATAAATTCTTTTTCAAAATTTAATATTTTTAAAGTTATTAAAAGTGTGAGGCTATTATAAGATACAATAATAAGTAAATTAAATATTGTATTGTTATATCATTGGATAAAATAAGTTAATTAAGATTGTTGAATAAATTATGCAATTAATGTTGTTGAATTATATAAAAAATAATAAAAAATAATTATTGTTAAATTCATGTGATTATGTAACAAATGTCAAGTGTTTGGGGGTGTGAATAGTAGGACCCTATGTTTTTATGAGAAATTATAATAAGGAAGAAATTAATGTTTTCCAAGAAGTTTTGTATTACAAAGGGTTAATTTAGTTTCAGACCCTATTTACAAGTTTGGGTTTGGTTTCAGGCCCCAGTATAGTTTGATCTATGATTAAGCCCATACTTTTCGAAAAATTCAGTTGTCAGACCCTAAAATGATGCGAAAAGACATATTTAACCCTGACACATGCACGCTGGATACCTAAATGATCCGATAACAAGTTTCCAGACAATTATAACAGTTTTGCGCTGAAAAAAAAAACACTACCTTTTATTTGGATAACAAACAGTCGTGTACTGAGTACCATATGGTGTCTATTTAGTAACAAAAGATGTCGCAGAAGTAACACATCATTCAAAAATAATACTGCTTTCTGCAACATCATTTGTTAATGTGTTATTGCAGGAAGCGGTATTATTTTTGAATGATGTGTTACTTCTGCGACATTATTTGTTACTAAATAGACACGATATAGTACTCAATAAAAGACTGTTTGTTATCCAAATGAAAGGAAGAGTTTTTTTTCAGAACAAAACTGTTATAATTGTCATATAGGGTATGGTTTAGGATTCGGTATTGTTTTTGAATGATGTGTTACTTCTGCGACATCATTTGTTACTCAATAGACATCATATTGTACTCAATACAAGACTGTTTGTTATCCAAATGAAAGGAAGTGTTTTTTTCAGCGCATAACCGTTATATGGTAATCATTAGCGTTTCGATAGCCCGTGATCCTCTATTTTGAACTCTGAGAAGGGTGAACCCTTCATGAACCCTTCATAACCCTTCTTGAACCCTCCACCCGACCATCCTTCCTGTTTCCCTAGACAGAAAATTCATCATTATAGGGAGCAATGTTCCTATAATAGATTTACCAATTTTCAATCTCGAGACGTGTAATAAGATCGAAACGCTAATGATTCGATCTTTTATAGGTGAACACTAATGGTCGTCGCGTCGGGTTTAGGGTTTACGGTTTAGGGTTTAGGGTGTAATACCACATGATGGAAAACAAAGTAACTTTTATTGCTAATTTAGTAACAGATACTGTAGTTTTAGTACCACTTTAGATAATCTAAGTAGCGTTTCGATTTTAAGTAGTTAAAAAACAGTTCGATGCCAAAAATTATCGAAACAGATCTGCTACATAAAATACCACATCAATACTTATGAAAAACAAAACAAGGTGTTAACAATCGACTGTGCTCAATCCGTGTGAAAAATGGGGTTCGATAGTCCGGCGTAATAAATATGTCTGTTAATAGCATTTTACTGTCGATAAGTAATGCCTTATGACGTTAAAGTAACACTTACGGTTTTTACGGTAACAAATCAGTATGATTGTGTAACATAAAACTGACGTCAAATACCCATTCAGAAATCACTTTATTAAGGGTAATTTCGTCAAAACATAGTTTTTGGTCATTTTCACTTAATTTTTCAAAACCAAGGTCCCTTAAACTAAAGAAAAAACCTGACAGGATCCGATCTCTAATTTAAAATTCTGACAGGCCTGACAAAAAATTTCCCCTTCAGTTAACCTGTAAACAAATCGGAAGTGGCTTGACCGTACACATTTACATATCACTTGGGAAGGATTTGTGCGCTGAAGTCCACGCAAGACGACGACATTTCGGACTACTGCCTTGATCTTCTTTTCTTATACAAATCTGAAATTTCCCAAAATCCCAAATCGTAGAGCCCTAACAAGAATCGGTCACGAAATCGATCCAATCAGAGGGCAGAAAACTTCGATTACGAACACGCCGAGAAAAAAGAGGAATAAAGACATGGTGCTTGTAGCGGCAGTACGAGACTACATCAACCGCATGTTACAGGACATTTCTGGAATGAAAGTTCTCGTCCTCGATTCCCAGACGGTGAATGATCTTACTTATACGTATCATACATCTAGTGATATAATCACCGCACAATCTGTTCATTCGGAATTGTCAGATTTATATTACTGGATGTTGATGTTTGGTATTTTTGGTTTTTATTGGTCATTGATTACCACTTATGCGTCTTGATCTGAGAGAAATGTATGGACTTAAGTAAGAGCATCTGAGTACAATCGACTGAAAACTTGTGTGTCAAAATCACAGATGAAGGACATTTTTGTATGGATGGGAGGTTTGCAGCTTATATATCGAGTACCTAAACTGATTTAGTTTGAAATTTATTTGCGAAGAAACGGAGCATGAAGTTGAACAATGAATAGGAATTGTTGAGTGAAATAGATTTCTGGACTTCAGTAATGCGTAGTTGAGGTGAATTGATGTGAAATTTATGTGTATAGATCACACTTTTATTGCTACTTCTCATGTAAGTGCCTAGTGAATAGATCTCACTTTTAGTGTGATGTCTTGTTGATGCAGGTTAGTATTGTGAGTGTTGTGTATTCGCAATCAGACATTCTTCAGAAAGAAGTGTTTCTAGTGGAACTTGTAGATTCAATTCAGATTTCAAAAGAGCCTATGTCACATCTTAAAGCAGTCTATTTTCTGCGACCAACATCTGAAAATATTCTGCTGATGAGGCGTCAGCTGGCTCAGCCTAGATTTGGAGAATATCACCTCTGTAAGGACCATTTCTTAAACTATTATGATTGGAATGTAATGTGTGAGAGAGAGAATTACTTAAATTTCTTCTGTACGTCATGTCATCGGCAGTTTTTTCCAATATGTTGAAAGACACCCAGCTTCACAATTTAGCCGATTCTGATGAACATGAAATTGTTCAGCAAGTGCAGGTAGTTTCAATTTCATTCAGTCTCTTTCTTATTCAAGAAAGATGAATGATTTATTGATCTTTTTTTATCAATAAGCAGGAATTTTATGCAGATTTTGTGGCAGCTGATACCTACCATTTCACACTCAATGTTGCATCAAACTACATGTACATGCTCCCAGCTGTGGTGGATCCATCTGGTTTACAACACTTCAGTGACCGAGTAGTGGATGGAATTGCTGCAATCTTCCTTGCTTTAAAACGAAGACCAATTATTCGCTATTCAAGGACATCTGACACATCAAAAAGGATAGCGCAAGAAGCATATGTAAGAACTAAGAAAACCATCTTCAAAATTAATGAATTAGGAATATTTTGTTTTACATCATATGCTTACTTGGCTTTTTTTGTGCTTTAATGTGTTGTCTAAAATGGATGAGTTCCGGAACTGACCTTTCTCTCGTACCTTATATCCTCAGAAGCTGATGTACCAGCAAGAAAGTGGTCTCTTTGATTTTCGGCGAGCAGAAGTATCACCTTTGTTGCTTATTATTGACAGAAGAGATGACCCTGTCACCCCTCTTCTTAATCAGTGGACATATCAGGTTATGCTCTTTCCTCAAAAGGGGATTTTTTTCTTATAATAATGCATAAAAAAGTTTCGGATTTTTTTACCTTATTTTGTTCTTTTGTACGTAGGCTATGGTTCATGAGCTTATTGGCATTAAAGACAATAAGGTGGACCTCAGACACACTGAGAAGTTTCCAAAGGATCAAGAGGTTGCTTTTCGAATTTTATGGGGTTTTTGGCCTTTGCATATAGATATGCATGGTGAAGTTTAAATTTCCTTGTTATGCAGGAGGTCGTACTTTCTGCAGAACAAGATGCATTTTTCAAAGCCAACATGTATGAAAATTTTGGAGATATCGGAATGAATATAAAAAAACTGGTAGATGATTTTCAACAAGTTGCCAAAAGCAATCAAAACATTCAAACAATTGGTAAGAAAGATTTTATTTATTTTATTTTTCTTTTGGCTTCAAGAATTAATTTTACATTCAAGAATCATGTTGCTACTTCAGAATGTAATTTCTTTTTTCTCTTGTTTTCCTTTTCGGCAGAGGATATGGCCAAATTTGTTGACAACTACCCCGAATACAGAAAAATGCAGGGCAATGTTTCAAAGCATGTGACTTTGGTCACTGAAATGAGCCGAATTGTTGAGGAACGGAAACTAATGACAGTTTCACAAACAGAACAAGAGTTAGCTTGTAATGGTGGACAAGGAGCAGCTTTTGAGGTACGATGATGCTTCTTTTATTGCCAGTCCATGCAATAATTAAATGCTGAAACACCAGAACTTTATGGGTGCTTGCAGATAAATGGTTATTTTACGTGAGTTTGCATTTCAGAAAATACTCATGGCTATGTGTCATTAAGGCATTTATTTATCATAAGTTCACGCAAAGCACAAGCAAATTATGTTCTGAAAGCTCCATTATAGTACACTAACATTTTACAAGCTTACAAAGCGTCCATATTTTCTGTAACTTATCTGAGGATGACTCGTAATAATCGACCTTTCAGTGAAAGGGAAAGACAAAAGTGTTGAATACTTAGAACTCAATTTATGGGCCAAAAGATATATTTGACCTATGTTCTAGTTGATCCATTTTTCGTAAAGCTATACCCTCCTTACATGGATATGACTTATTTCTGTGTACTGTCCTCTACACTATGCCCTCTGTGCAGGCAGTTACAAATCTCTTGAACAACGAAAACATCTCCGACATTGACCGGCTGAGGCTCGTAATGCTCTACGCTTTGCGATACGAAAAGGACAGCCCCGTCCAGCTCATGCAGTTGTTCAACAAACTAGCATCAAGAACTCCAAAGTACAAGCCAGGGGTAAAATCCCTTTACTCAGCCCATCGATTTCTCACTTGATTGGATAATGTCATGGGATATTTTAGTACTTTCACCGTGCTTGACGTTTTGTGCTCAATCGACAGCTTGTGCAGTTTTTACTGAAGCAAGCAGGGGTTGACAGGCGAACTGGGGATCTGTATGGGAACAGAGATCTGCTGAATTACGCACTTAACATGGCCCGAGGCCTTAAAGTTAGTCTCAAACTTATCTTCTGGTCATTAAATTTGCTCAAATTAACTATTCTCCTTGCTAAAGACTGAACTCTATGCTTTTAGGCCTTAAAATTAGTCGTCACTTACCTTCTGCACATTAAATTTGCTTTCAAATTAACTATTCTCCTTGGTAAAGAGTGAATTCTATGCTTTAGGCGTTAGAGTTGTCGTCATTTACCTTCTGCACATTAAGTTTGCTTTCAGATCAACTATTTTCCTTGCTTAAGACTGAATTCTATGCTTTTAGGCCTTAAAGTTAGTCGTCACTTACCTTCTGCACATTAAATCTGTTTTCAAATTAACGATTCTCCTTGCTAAAGACTGAATTCTATGCTAAAAGTTGGTCACCCCACATCATCTGCACATTAAACTTTGTTTTTCAAATTTGCGATTCTTCGTCGTAAATGTTGATATCATAGGGGGTAGAGAATGTCTACACCCAACATCAGCCCTTACTTACCCAGACAATGGAGAGCATTATCAAAGGGCGTCTGAGAGACGTTGATTACCCTTACGTCGGAAATCATTTTCAGCAACAAAGGTAATCCTTTTTTACCAAAATTTTCGTCGTCGCATTTAATAGTAGTCTTAAAATATGTACTATGATTTCAGGCCGCAAGATGTAATAATATTCGTCATTGGTGGGACTACTTACGAGGAAGCACGCTGTGTTTCTCTTCAGAATTCGACGAATTCTGGCATTCGTTTCATCCTCGGCGGCTCTTCGATCCTTAGTTCAAAAAGGTACGGCTTAGAACCGTTGACCATGGTCAACCTCGTAGAAATGATTTGAATTTCGTGGTTAATAATATTGTGTATTTTTGTTTATTTATTTATTTTTTTGTGTAGATTCTTGAGGGACCTTGAAGAAGCTCAGCGTATCACACGTACAAGCACCAATGTGATTTGAAATCTTAGGTAAAAGCATCGCGAGAGTTATCCAATACATTCAACGGTTTGATTGTGGAATAGATTGTATGTATAGTTGAATCATCGTTTTGCCGCCTCTATGGTTGAGATTTTATTCTCTTTTGTAATTCTAGTTTTAGACCATCTCCAAACGACAGACCAATTCTCAAACTCAAAGGCATTCTCAAACTCAAAAGACTATTTTGTAATTTCACTTCCACACCAATTTTTACAAATTTCAATACTACCCACATATACTTTACAAATTGGACTACAAAACAATTTTTTATATTTAATCACAAAAATTTAATAAAATTAATATAAAAGTATATTTATCCATGAGAAGAAGGACGACCATGGGCGTTTCTGCGACAATTTTCTTGTTGATGTCATGAATTTGAGCCATTAAATTCCTCGGGAATTGCACCAGAGCCCACAAGATAGTTGTGACCTTCAAAGATTCGACCTTTTTCAGCTTCATTTCCTTCAAAGCAGACAAAACACACAGACAACAAAAGAGAAGGACTTGAATGCAATTAAAAAAGATGGGACGCATCTTAACTGCCCAAATGCAAAGATGGGTTTAAATGATGAGAGAGATTGTAGCAAACGCATTTTGCGCTCAGTTTTGGTGTTCGGTTGGAGTAAATTTACCCCAAATTATGCGTTTTGGTGTCCGGTTGGAGATGCTCTTAATGCTGTAGAATATATATATATATATATATATATATATATATATATTTCGAATTCGTGTCTAATGAAATAAGCACAAGGAGGATTTTGGAATTTCAAAAACGTTTTACGGTTTGGGCCTTAAGCACGAGAAAAGCTTTGGGCCTTGTGTGGGCCCATTTATCTATCAGAGAAGTGCTCTCCATGTCAACCACGCGGCACTTAGACGCGATGACGATGATTGTGAACTACCGAAATTACCCCGCCACTCAGCACTCGTCCCATTCATCATTATTTCCTCCTTTGCTAGGACTTTTCTTTTTCAAGCTGAATTGCTATTCACCGCCCCTTTTTCCTAGTTACCGCCCCCTACTGCAAAAGATGATTTTGCCTTTTGAATATAAATTAATTTAAAAAGAAAAAACTATAATAAACAATAAAAATTTCTATTGAAAGCCCTTTTCCCAAACAACACTTACCAAATCATATATCCAAATCAGACTCAAACAAAACAAAAAAAAACTTCAAATCGCTATGGATCGACGAAAGGAGAAAGGGACAGGGCAAAGGAAGGGTCTATTCGCACGACTGGTAAGCAAATTCTTGTAAAATTCGTTCGTACGTAGATGAATTATCGAACACGGGCAGAAATGACTTGAAAAAATTCCCAGCCGAAATAAATTTTCGGCCCGGATTGAAGAAGCCGAAAATGTTGTTCGGTCGAGGTTGTTCCGGCCGAAATCGTAATAAGGCCGAAACTGAGGCGGCCGAAAATACATTTCAGCCACCTCTACATTTGGCCGAAAAAACTGTTCGGCCGTGCCAATTTTTTTTTTGCAGACGAGGAGAGGGAAATCCACATCCCGGAGGATGTTATCGGCGATGGGGTAAACTACAGTGAGCATTTTCGCGTAGGAGGACGATTTTCGACCGACGTGGAAGCCATTAACTGGGCGAAAGGCGTCGTTATTGCTCTTGGTTTCGAGGTGATTATTTCATCGCATAAGAAATGCGGTACAAAAAACTGATTAGATGTTCTCGTGGAGAACGTTATAGAGGCAACGAGGATGTATTGGAGAGGGTTTCGAAGTCGAACAAGTGCAGGTGTCCGTTCGCAGTCATAGCTCAGGATGAACTGGAGAGGATGAATTCGTACGGGCCCACCTGAGAAATCCATGCACAATCACCCTCTGATACAGTATCCCGAGGACACCGCCAGACGAGTGGGTTAAGTATCCAGGCAAGGAAGGTCGTAGAGGAAATGACTGCTGCGCAAGCGAAACCAGCTCATATCCTCTCGGCGATGAGGCTCGACACGCAGAAGATAACGCGACGATCAGACATATATATAATTACAGAGATCGTTTGAAGAAGGACTATTCTGAGGGCCGAGACGTGGTGAGTCAGTTGATGCACCAGGCGAGAGAGGCCGATATTATGTTCAAGCCCTGGGAGACGACGAGACTAATGCGCTGACGCATGTTTTTCTCGCACACCCGGACTCACTTGCACTGGTGAGGACGTACCCGTACTTTATTGGCATTGACTCTACGTACAAGACCAATAGGTACAAGATACCTCTAGTTGAGATTATAGGGATGACTCCCTGTAATCAGAACTTCATGTGCGGGTTTATCGTTATGGAGGACGAGACGGAGAGAAGTTATGGGTGGGTGTTGCAGTCTCTTCGGGATATTCTGGGACCAAGTGTCTACCCTTCGGCGATTGTGACTGATATTGAGTTGGGCCTTCTTCGACCCGTACATAAGGTATTTCCGCATTCTCACCATCTGTTGTGCACATGGCATATTTATAAAGACGTGGAGAACAGAGTTTATTGGATAACGGGGAATAACAAAAAGACCGCAGCTCACTTCACGCATGAGGCCTGGAAAGCAGTCATGGAAGCTCCGACGACAGACGCGTACGAGCAGGCAGTGACTGACATGCGTCTGCGTTGGGTAGCCGACTCCGCTATCGTCCAGTACGTTGAGCAGACATGGTTGGTGCATAAGGAGAAGTTCGCCAAAGCTTGGACGAACCAGGTGCTTCATTTCGGGAACACCACTACATGTCGTGTGGAGAGTGCTCACAGCGAGCTGAAGCAATGACTGAACTCGGCCACTGGGTCTCTTGACACTTGTGGGTGAAGGTGCACGAGCAGATTCAAAACCAACTGAATCGCATCAGAAAGGTAAAATTATTATTACGTGTTAAACGAAATGCTTCTAATAATTTTTTTATGTTGACATGCAGGTACTGGAGGAGTCCCGCTCGAAACGACCGATTCAGAACTCAGGATTTCCATTCCACATGATATTGTACAGAGTTTCACACCATTCAATATTGATAATGGGAAATGAGTTGAGGCGTGCCAAAGAGTTGTCGGATGAGGTTTACTCCGCGTGCGGATGTGTGGTACGACGCACGAGCTCTCATGTGCATGCGAGCTTCAGCAATGTGTTGACAACAACTATCCAGTTGCTGCAGACTGCTTGCACAACTTCTGGAGGACACTCACGATCGGTGAGGGAGTAACTCCCGAGATTTCAGATCGGGATTACTTATACGGACTCGTGCAAGAGGCAGAAGGCCGCGATCCCGCCGTTATGCGTGGCCTCCATCGAGTTGTTCACGAACATCTGTATCCCGAGGCCCGTCAGTGGAATGAGTCTGTTGTTAAGACGTCTGTAAAAGGTCGGCCGAAGAAAAAAACTCGACGAAGCGGGATCGAAGTGCCTGGGAGAACGCAATCCCAAGTGGTGGACGCAGCGGAGGGCGCAGCAGTACCAGTCGTAGCAGCCAGGGTCGTACGTCATCTTCATCTGCGAAGCGGTCTCGATCTACTACGGAGACAGGTACTACTATCATTTACTCGAAAATTTGTTCAAACACGGGTGCACATCTAATCCTGAAAATTGCGTTATACAGGTGAATCAGACTTCTACCACACTCAATTGGCCAACCACGTAACAACAGTCATCCATCATATATAGTTAGCTATAAGAATGTGGTGGCTGACGGCAACTGTCAATTTCGCGTTATCGCGTCCCATGTTTACAATAACGAAGACGAATGGATCACCGTAAGGAATAACGTCGCGAACGAACTCGCGGCCCATTGGGAGCGTTACTCGGACTGTACTGTGGTGATTCATTGGAAATTTAGTTGGATCGTATACGCTGGGAAGGGGTGCCTTGTGGAGTGAATCACTGGATGTTGACACCGTGTGATCTGTGGGTTGTGGCGACAATTTGGAACGCTGTAATTATCCTCTACGGGTACGGCAATGGGTATAACATCAACATGATTTTGAATACAATATTGCCACTGCGTACCGGTCGGACTGCTACTGGACCGAGCCGTACGATCGTCATGGCGCACCTTGGGGATGATTATCAGCATTACATTAGACTTAATTTATCTCCAGATTTTCCTATGCCCATCTTACATCCGTATTGGTTCACGTATTGTGATCGTCGAGTTGCCAGATGGGAAATAAGATATCAGAGTCGATTCGCTCACTGGATGCACCTAATGCAGAAGATTATTTGTGACTGTCTATTTTTTACTGGTATAATTATTTTGTATTATTAATTTTTTGTTATAATTTGTGACTATCTATTGCATTAGTAATTCGAAACGGAATATAGATGAAAAACAATATTCCAAGCATAAACAGTAGAGACATAGATATAATACAAATAAAAAAGTACGTGTACGATACATAAACGAAGCATAAACAAAATAAATACACGTCATAAAGGGCCTGGCGCCACCGGTCGTTGATGTCATCGAGCCTGTCTCGGAACTGGTCCGTATTCGTCTAGCCGTCAAGATGCATCTTGGCTAGCATATCGCTACTCAAGCTGTACATCGTGTTATACCACTGTACATAGCAATAATATATAAAAAAGTGATTAAACATATAAATATAAAAAATCGACGTAAGATTAAATTACGTACGTAGTCGGCGTGGTTGCGTGGGGGTATGCCTGCCGATGAGGATCCCGGTTCTGACGAGAGCAGGCGAAGATGAGAATTCCGCTCATATCAGTCCATGTACCCTGCAACGGTTTCACCAAGGTACTCCGCGGCGGCCCGGTTGATATACGAGAGGTTGAGGATGTAGGCGTACGGGAACTGACGCAAAGCATGTTCTGCTGCAGCGGCAGAATAATCCCCCTTATACCTACTCGGATCTACTGGCACGACCGCCTTCTGTGGCAGACTCATCGGTGGCGGGATGACCTGCACGTACCCCAACTGGCGCAACACTCTCGAGGGTGCATAGGGCTCAACGATATCGCGATATCGTACCCAACCCACGAAAAACGTCCTGAGGTGCTGCGACGCTGGATCGGAAGCCAAGCAACCTGATAACAGTTCACAATTTTTAAATAATTGTCGTCAATATAGATATAAATTGTTAAGATACCTCGCTCGCAGTCATGACATCTATCTGACCGCGGATCTCAATCAAATGCTGGACCGTCCTCTCGTGCTGAGCGACAGACCACATCGTGATCGTGCCTGGCCAGGATCCACATAATGGGGGAGACGGTGTGGGCGGAAGCATGAGAAGTACTCGTAGATCCACGCATGTATTAACGAGAGGCACCCAGCAACACCCCTCGCGCCCGACTTGCGAGGCCAAGCTGGCGATAAAGGTAAGCGAGAGTGGCTGAACCCCACGAGTACTGACTAGCAGAGGCCAACGAGCGGTAGAACTCGTGCATGATGTCGGGTTTCACACGGGTCCCGCTCTTGTCGATGAACAGCGTCGATCCCAAGAGAATCCACAACCAAGCGATGGCCTGGAACCCCGCCGGCCGATCCCACTGCATCCTCTGCATCACGTCTTTCGACGCAACCCCACCGCCTCTCCAAAAATCCCTGAGCGCGTCCGCGGAGATGCCCATATCTCCCTCGCCGCGATCTGCCCATCGACGACGTCTGGGGTGCCCGCTAGCGTCACTCCGTCGATCGGAATACCCAGGATGTGCTCGACGTCGTGGAGCATGATCGTCATCTCCCCGAATGACATGTGGAAGGTATTCGTGTCGGGATGCCAGCGCTCAACAAAAGCGCACAGTAGAGGCTAGTCCAAGTGACCCACCATGGCATCTGTGAGGTGCCCAAGCCCCGTGCCATCGATCTGGCTCTGCGTCTCCGGCGGGAATTGGGAGTACCAATTCTTAAGCTTCCCAAGCACTAACGCCTGCCGCTCGCACTTCAGCAGGGGCCTCTCCTCCTCACCATCCAGATGCGGGGTCGATGTGCCCCAGATAACTAGAGATCACCTCGTCATCATATGGAGCACCGGGCTGTGGCCCCTGCACCCTCCAGGAATCGTCATCTACGATCTGGAGAGCTTGCTCCCTATTTCATTTTTCACGAATAACGCAAAAATATATTTAATTTCTTTTACGTATATTAAGACACGACATCGCATGTCAGTTTATAGAGGAGAAGAGAATTACCTGAGGAGGCCGGTGGCACATCGTCGTCGGATGACTGAAACGATGCTCCATCATCCGCATGCGAATCGTAATCCGCATATACGGACTGAGAAGCAGTCGCTCGCTGCCGCCTCTCCTCTTACCGTTCTCTACGAACGGATGCGTCAACGCCGCGCGTCCTCGTGTGACGCTCTCCAGATCCCTCCAATGGGGGGATCTACTGCTCCCTCCGAGTAGGGACTTCCCACTCCTGGTCTGTAATTAAAAATTTATTTAAAAAAAAATCGACGGCCTATCAGTATTTTCGGCCGCCTGGAGAAACGGCCGAAAGACAATTTCGATCGGGACAGTGCCGACCGAAACATGATTTCGGTCGGCATAGGCACGACCGAAACACGATTTCGGTCGGCATAGGCAGATCGAACGAGATTTAGGGTCGAATTTCGGCACGACCGAAACGTAATTTCAGTCGGCCACTTCACGACCGATTCATAATTTCGGTCGTAACAGTCACGACCGAAATTATGTTTCGGTCGTGACTTGGCCGACCGAAATTACGTTTCGGTCGTGCCGAAATCCGACCCTAAATCTCGTTCGATCGGCCGTTTTCCAAACTATTGCGACCCGTGTTCGATAATCTATCTACGTACGAATGATTTTTACGACAATTTGCTTACCAGTCGTGAGAACAGACCCTTTCCCTGTCCATGTCGGCGATCCATTGCAATTTGATATTTTCTGTTTTTTTAGTCTGATTTGGATGTATGATTTGGAAAGTGTTGTGTGGAAAAGGGCTTTACATAGAAATTTTTATTGTTTATTATAGTTTTTTCTTTTTAAATTAATTTAAATATCATAAGGGCACAATCGTCTTTTTCAGGGGCGGTAACAAGTAAAAAGGGCCGGTAAATAGTAACTCCATCTTTCAATATCAAATTTGGACGATCTATCGAAAAAATTAAGACTCTCTTTCGATTCGAATATCAGATCCAAAAACCATCTGCTAGGCTACGGTGATTGTTAGCTAATCGCCTGATTGAAGAGCTGTAATCGATTGAAAATGTCGAGCGGCAGTGACCTAGATGAGGACGAGCTGCTACAAATGGCTCTAAAGGAGCAATCTCAGCGCGAGGTGAACTACCAGCGGCCCTCGCAGTCTTCGGCGAAGCCTGTTCGGAACTACGTGCAGCCTCCGGCGAATCGAGCGGCGAACAATGCGCAGAAGAAGGAGGTGGCGGCGACACCTAGCCGTCCGCAGCGGAAGACGATGTCAATGGACGAGGATGAGGATTCTGAGGTTGAGATGCTGAGCATTTCTTCTGGAGATGAGGATGACAATCGAGTTTCTGCCGCGGGGACGACGGCGAGGGGTGGTCGTGGTGCGACGAGAGATGACGATAGAGGTTGGGATGGTGAGGAGCCTAATTGCTGGAAGCGCGTGGATGAAGCCGAGGTGATTGATGAGTTTTGATTGTGTTTCCTAGTTGACTTCAGTTTAGTAATTTGCCTCTGAATTGTTTCTTCTTCTATTTTCCCCTGATTTGGTATTTTTATGCTGTGCGGCCGGTGTGGCAGTGGCGATTATGTCTTTGCTGGATTTTTGTACTTCCCTTTGTTTGGGTTACCATCATCGTCCGCTGTTCAGTTATTGTCTTTTGTGGGTTGACTAGCTGCTTAACGTTTTCTTTTCACTGAAATATCAGTTTGGTTTGTTCTTAGATCATGCCGCTTTAACAAATAATTGACTTTGTGGGTTGTTGCTGCTAATTTAAGTGCTGGTTATCCATGGATTTCCCCCGTGTATCTCATTGTGTTTTAGATTCGCCCGGGTTCTTGCTCAAGCTGTTGATTGGGCTGAATTATGCTTTCTAATTAATTGTTACATTGCAAGAATTATTTGGGCTGAGTTGCCAATTCAATTTGAATTTCCTTCAAGTTAAATGTTCGTGGTTTTTATTGATTATGCAATTCACGTATTTGTCTTAGTTTCCTTTCCATGACAAAAAAAAAAAAGCATTTCTCCGTACATATGTGCAGATTTCTCTGTAGAAATAGCTGAACGCACAAATTCTGTTATTCTATTGTGGCATCCTGCCATTCTTGATTGCTATTTCACAATTGGAACTTTTTCAAAAAGTTTGATGGGACGAATTGTTGGCAGCTATCCCGGAGGGTTCGAGAAATGAGGGATACAAGAACAGTAACTGTTGCGACAAAGGTGGAAGGAAAACCTAAGGCACAAGGACTGACCCACTTGCATTCACTTCCGCGGGGCATAGAATGGGTTGATCCTTTGGGACTGGGGTAAAAATGTCATGATTTTTCCGATGGAACCTGGATCTTTGAATTAGCGATCTTGCTGAGTATCTCTCTCATTTTCTTTATGTTTCTTGACAGGTTAATCAATCACAAAACATTTCGTTTGATCAGCGATAGTGTACCAATTGGTACTACATCAGTCGATGTTGAACCCCTTGATCCAAATTCACGAGGTATCGGCCTTACAGTTTCATTGTCAATTTTCCTTTTTTCTTTTGATTTCCTGAATATTGAGTGAAGAGATGTAGGGAACTAATGATGAAGGAGTAATTCTCCCCGATTTAAATTGATAGGAATGCTTTTACATCTGTTATGATTGATAATTATTTTCATACCTGTTGGGAGAGCTAGGTTGCTAGTTATTTTTATTGTATGCCAGAGTGGAAACTTTCTTTGGTATCTTCAATAAATATTTTTCTGTCTGCATTGTTCACCTCACATTTCTTGACAAAGGTGCATTCGATCTGTTTAGAATTGGACGGAAAAAGTTGATTATTTTTAAAGCGATCTCTTTACTTGTTTTGCAGATAAAATGAACTACTACTCTGAGAAGTTTGACGCAAAACTTTTCTTGTCGCGAGTACATCTGGACAGCACTGCTGCTGATCTGGAGGCTGGTGCTCTTTCATTGAAGAATGAGCTTAGTGGTCGTACTCGACAGAAAAAGCAGCTGGTCAAAGAAAATTTTGATTGTTTTGTATCATGCAAAACAACTATCGATGGTCGGTCTGCCATTATATCAATATGTCTACTGTTGTCCTCTACTCCACTGAACATGAAATGCGTATTGCTAAATACAGATATTGAGTCAAAGTTGAAAAGAATTGAGGAAGATCCTGAAGGTTCTGGCACCAACCGTCTGTTTAACTGTATCCAAGATGTCAGCTCACTTGCTAATCGTGCCTTTGAGCCTCTATTTGAGAGACAGGTAGGTATGGTCTGAGCTCTTAATCACTAGAATACATATCTTTTGAGGCCGTTGGGCTTCGTTCATAATTGAACCACCTATGTTTCTTTAGGCTCAAGCAGAGAAGATTAGATCTGTTCAGGGGATGCTTCAGAGATTTCGAACGCTTTTCAACTTGCCTAGTGCAATTAGAGAAAGCATCAGTAAGGGCGAATATGATTTGGCTGTACGAGAGTATCGGAAAGCAAAGTCAATTGTTCTTCCAACCCATGTATGCTTCCACTTTTTCACCTATTGTAATGTTTCGTATGATAGGTCGTCTTGAAATATTACATTGTTGAATGGCCTCTACAGTGGTCTTTTGAGTTTTTTTATATCCTGATCACGCGCTGACAAATCTCTTCTTTCATTTGTTATATAATTCAGTATTTTTGTGAATTGCTCTCTAATTATGATAATCAAACTCAAACTGGAAATTCAACGCTAGAAGGAAGTTTATGGACAATTGGACATTTTGTCTGATATTGGAAGGTCTACCCAAGCTATATATGTTAGTATCACTATCTTCACTATTTCGATGTTTTCAGGTTGGAATTCTTAAGCGTGTTCTAGAGGAGGTTGAAAAAGTAATGCAAGAATTCAAAGGCATGCTTTACAAATCCATGGAAGACCCAAATATTGATTTAACTACCGTAAGTACCACTTCATGCTACTTTGGAATGAATTATTTTGCGAACTTCTTGTATCCATGCAATTAACAAATTGCGTATAATTTTGCTTTATACATTGCCTTCTTTTGATATAACTGGGAATCTGCCCACCATAACTTTTCTCTTACTTTCTTCAATTTTGAATGTACTTTCATCATAGCATATCTTTTGCTGATCGTTGAACATTTGAAGTTTGAACATGATTTATTTTGGCATGAATCAGGTTCATCCCCGTATTCCTGACACTTACGTGGGTGAAATAAAGTTAGCATAGTTAATGCTATTAAAATATGGAAAACGGTGCCATTTAGTTTTCCATATTCTACAACTTGGACTTTTTTATGGTAATGGTTGTAATGATAATACAATCTTTATTGCATTGATATGATTAAGCATCAGCATGCCCTTGATTTTGTTAGTTTTAATAGCTTAACTGATACTTGATATCCATGCAGCTTGAAAACACTGTGCGGCTCTTGTTGGAACTGGAACCTGAGTCTGATCCCATAAAGCATTACTTGAGCATACAGGTAAGCTATTTCTTGTCCTCATAAGTAATATATGTACACTATAATCAGTTTTCTTATTAACTTTAGAGTCTTGACATACCTCAAAATTATATATATTTCCCAGTATTGATGCTACTCTCTACGTTGATCATCCAATAAAATAATTTCTCTTTTGTTTTTCCCCAAATTGAGTAACTCTAATTTTTGAGTTTTTTATTGGGTTAGAATCGTAAAATAAGAGGCCTGCTTGAGAAATGCACTTTAGATCACGAAGCACGCACTGAGAGCTTGCAAAATGACTTGCGTGAGAAGGCTGTGTCAGATGCCAAGTGGAGGCAAATTCAACAGGCTATTAATCAGTCTGTAAGAATACAATAGAATGGAGTGTGTTTTATGCATCATTTTCAGCCTTTGGTAATAATTATTCTTATTTTATATCTGTCAGACTGCCGTGGATTACTCTTTAACTGGAGACTTGGTACCATCAGATTTAACTAGGGATGAAACTGATGCTCTTCGGGGAAGATATATTCGTCAGTTGACTGCAGTACTTGTACATCATGTGCCACTGTTTTGGAAAGTAGCTCTCTCTGTTTCCAGTGGAAAATTTGTCAAGGTAGTTGGCACGTCTGCTACTACTTTATGAATGTTGCCTCGGGCATAAGATATCCTTATGTATAACTTGTTTTTTACCCTTTTGATACTCGATAAGATTGTAGTTATTTTTGTTGGCGCAATGTTCTTTTATTCAGTCGTCGCAGGGGTCTGCTGATCCAAGTACCAATGGTGACGATAAGGCAGGTGATTCTCTAGACGAAGTTGCAGAGATGATACAAAGCACTCTTGCAGCATACGAGTCTAAGGTAAATATTAATTTAATGAGTGCATCTCGTTATAGAGCAATCTGAAATTCAATAGTACATTATGAATATTTCAAGTAACTACGAGCTGATTTATCTAATTCTTGTACTCGTATAATTTGATAGCGGTGTTGCTTGCTTAGAATTATTTCATGAAAGGTATCTTCCTGAGGCTTTGACCTTCTTACATTCATTGTTTTGGAATCTTCTGTTCGGTGTTACATAGTTATATTGAAATTGAGATTTTGGTAAGTGTTGTTTATACTTGTTAATTGTTACTCTTATCATCTTGTAGTTGTTACATCAGTATAATCATATATTCACTTGAGTTGCTTCATATGAAGTATTGACTTCTGCAATTGGAATATGCTGCTAATTATTTCCATTTACAGGTGCTTAGCTCATTCCATGAACTTGAAGAATCCAATATCCTTAGTTCATACATGAGTGATGCTATAAAAGAGATTTCCCTAGCTAGCCAAACTTTTGAAGCGAAGGAGTCAGCGCCTCCTATCGCAGGTAATGTTGAGCTTAACGATCTGATATAAGTAAATAGACTTAAAGATTAGTTTGCTGATATTTTTCGAAAAATTGAACGATGGCCTTTTGCTGTTGTAGCGTCAGCATTGAGTTCTCTTGAGTTTGAGACTTCGAGAATTTATATACTTAGACTTTGTGCATGGATGAGGACTTCAACAGAAGAAATATCCAAGGATGAATCTTGGGTCCCAGTCTCTGTTTTGGAAAGGAACAAATCACCATATACTATCTCATCGTTGCCTATGGTATTCCGTGCAGTAATGATTTCTGCAGTTGATCAGATCAGTGCGTAAGTGTTGATTTGTTAGATTCTCTTTTAGAAACATTTGCATATATGTCGGCTTCGAAATATTTGTTTTTTTGTGGATTTGAGTATTGCACGGTGTACTTTTCAGGATTCTTCATTCACTGCAAAAGAAATCTGGAAAGTCGGAAGATGCTTTTACGCAGCTCCAAGAAATCCAAGAATCAGTCAGGATTGCCTTTTTGAACTGTCTCCTGGATTTTGCTGGTACATGAATGAGAAGTTCTCCTTTTGTTTCTTGACGTTCTATTTTTTGCCTCTTCTGTAAACATTTGTTTAGTGACCAAATCCAATAACACATCTTGTACATGCATCGAACAGGTCATTTGGAGCGAATTGGCTCCAACCTTATAGAAAACAGGTCAAACAGTCTACATTTCCAGAATGGATATTCCAACGATCCATCAGAATTCACAGTTGATCCACTCCCTGGAAGTACAATCGATCCACATCAGCGGTTATTAATGGTTCTGAGTAATATCGGGTATTGTAAAGACGAACTTGCTCCAGAGCTTTATGCAAAGTATGGGCATATTTGGCTACAGTCAAGGTATGTATTAGACAAACATTCACCTATTATTGTTTCGTTCGTTTGATTTACGACTAGGCATTATAAGTTTTTGTCTTTTGTTAGAGGAAAAGGTAAAACGTCATTGATGGATTAAATGGTAGTCTCTGAATACTACCACTTTGTCTTGAACATGTGATCATCTCCTCGCATATTCTGTAACGATACTTTGTATTAGAGCCTAATTTATAGAACCCCAAAAGGCGCGTCGGTGTTTTGCTTACAAACTTATAAGAATGATTGTTTGCCAATCAGGAACTTAGTCTTTCGTAGGAAATATATTTGGTGAGCAATGTTTTTCTCCGAAATGCTTATTTTTTCCTGTCTGTTTTTCATATTCCAATGCAGGGTGAAAGATGACGAAGTTGACTTGCAGGAACTGGTTATGTCTTTCTCAGGCCTTGAAGAGAAAGTCCTTGCACAATACGCTCTTGCAAAGGTGCCAAAAAAAAAGCTTAAATGTATTGATGTTTGAGGATGCATTAGGCAATAGAATGACTCTCCTTTGCATCAGAAAATTTTCATATTTTTATTGTTGCTGTGTTATGCTTCTAGGGATTTCTGTAGTAGCCTTTTCCAAGATAAATTTGGGTAATGCTACAACTGATTGTTGCTCTTTGCGGAAAAGATTATTTGGCCAAGTATTTTTAGTTTGAATTTTCTCTTTGTTTCAAGGTCGTGCTAGATTTCGAAAAATTTTAAATAAGTGCTCTGTCCTCTGGGTTTATTAAAGGTTTGGTAAAAAGAAAAGTAATTTGCCTAATGTAGTGGCAGAGAAAGGATGAGCAGTGCATCCTATATAAAATACATTGTTGATGTTAATGGAATGAACAGTGGATTGTAGAATAAAATTTCTATTATAATCATTCGCTAGTTAGCCTTTAAAGTTATTATTCGGGTAGTTTCTTTAAAATACTTGTGCCGTTCATGTCTGATGTGATGATTGTTCCGTGATGGAACGATTGAGTTCATCTGACATAAGATAGATGGAATGAGAGGATACTTCACCTGTTCATTACATTGTCAAAACATATCTGTTCTTTTTGCTATTTTAGTCAGTATCCGTAAGGACAATATTTCACATTTGTTCTTTCTTCATTTTGCAGACGAATTTGATAAGATCTGCTGCTGTTAATTACTTATTTGATGCTGGAGTTCAATGGGGAGCAGCGCCAGCTGTCAAAGTGAGGATTTACATTTTCGCTATTGTACCTGAGGCAACTAAAGATTTGCTAACAAAATTAGATCACTTAAAAACTTCCAAACTTACAGGGAGTACGAGATGCTGCTATTGATTTACTGCATACTTTAGTCGCAGTACATGCCGAGGTACTTTTCCTACAAAAAAATGCGTCATACTCTAGAAGCGATATATCGTGTTCTCTATATAGACTTGAGTTTATTTGCATGGCCAATCACATTTTTTTTCTTCTTTCGCAACGTAGGTTTTTGCTGGCTGTAAACCTCTGCTGGACAAATGCCTCGGTATTGTTGTTGAAGGATTAGTAGACATACTTCTTGGCCTCTTCAGCGAAAACCAGACCAAAGATCTCCAGGCGTTAGATGCAAACGGTTTCTCACAGATAATGCTTGAGGTTCGTTTTCTCTGCAACCACTCTTTTTTCTCCACTTTTAATTAAAATGATTCAGTGATTTTTGCAATATTAGTGAAAGTGCACTTTCTCCCTCGCCATTTGCAACATTACTATATCGATGATTGGCATTAAACACGAGATCGACTGACCCCAATCGTATCACTTGTTTTCAGAACTCATTATTGTGCTTAATGAATAGAAAGAAGCATTCAAAATTTGAAAAATAAAACCATGTGCAGTTGACTTCAAAAGTTGATACTTTTCATTTTCTCATCTATTCTTTTAATTTTTTCTCCCTCTTCAACTTGTCATTCTTTGGCAGCTTGAATATTTCGAGACAGTATTGAACCCTTACTTCACTCAAGACGCAAGGGAATCCCTTAAATCCCTACAAGGCGTCCTATTGGAAAAGGCTACGGAAACCTTGACAGAAGCTGCTGAGACGCCGAGCCACCAGCGCCGTCCTACGCGCGGAAGCGACGACGTGCTCGGCGATGACCGACACTCGAATTCCACCGTCTCGCCAGATGACCTAATTGTAAGATATAATATTTTTCCCTTTGATCCCTATATATCTATTTACTCCGCCTTCATAGTATCTACACCTGCAGTTTTCACTCAGTTTGGTTTAAGGAAGTCAGTAGAGAAAGGGAAACTAGTTTTTATGTCGAGTTGGTTGAAGAACAGATAAGGAAAAGAAAAGATAATCTGACTTAGGTTTAGGGTGTGTCTGGTATGTAGATTTCGATTTAGAAAAGAAAAGGAAAAGTGTAGTAGCACACAATGTGCTAACTTAGTTTTGTTTCGTCGTTTCCACTCACGAATTCCTTATACCAAGCGCACTCTTATGCTTTAAACTAGGGAAAACTGAGGGTGCGTTTGGTATAAGGATTTTGATGTGGAAAAGAAAAGGAAGAGTATAACGTATCACAATTGAAGCGTAACGTACTATTGTTTGATGTGCTAACTCGGTTTTCCTTCGGCCTTTCCACGGACGAATTACGTACCAAGCGAACCCTACTTTCTTCACCAGATTGGTGAGGAAAGAAAGAAATAAAAACGTTCTTCTCTCCAATTTTCTTTACAACACTACTTTTCTTTGGTCCAAACGCAGCCTTAAAAGGATTGGTTCATCATTCCCGTCGAGGAAATCCTTACGAACTTTCGTTGATGCTTGAGATTCGCCATATATACCTACTCATAAGATGGGAATTTATCTTATTAAATTTTCTTCTATTCGATTTGTAGGCTCTTGCCCAACAGTACAGTTCAGAACTGCTACAATCCGAGCTCGAAAGGACGAGAATCAACACGGCGTGTTTCGTCGAGACGATTCCTTTAGATTCCGTGCCCGAATCTGCAAAAGCAGCTTACGCTTCTTTTCGAGGGCCGAACGATTCTCCGAGCAGACACAACAGAGGATCGCAGTCTTTCAGTTCTCCGAGCTACTCCAGGCAAAGGCGCAGGTGAACTTCGGTTTGTATTTAGCTCTTGTTGTATTTCAGTTATTCATCTATGTTTTTCTTTTTTCTTTTTTTTTTCTGTTACGTTGAAGTTTATTGATGCATTTTTTTAACTGAGTTTATTTGGCTCTTCTTGGTTTCTTGCGTTTTATGCTTTTATTGATGGCTACTAATTTTGTTGTTGGGTAATAGTTAGTTGATTGTATGTGGAAACCTCAAAAGCTTGCGTACATTTTTGCTATTTAAAATCCTTAAATCCGAACGTAATAAACCCTTTTATGAATTTTGCATTGAACATTATATTACATTCATATTCGTTTTAAAAATCGATTGAATTTAGTTTGAATATATCGTCGAATTGTATACTCGAATTCTGTTCGTAGTCGGTCATTCAACACGTAGAAGAGGAGTGTTATGGACGATCTCTTTGAAATAGTTTGGGTTCAATCGCTTCATATCTCATATTGTAATGAACTTTTGATTCCAATTGATTTTTACTTTTTCAAGGCCCAAATAAACAATTCGACGTAAGATAAATATAGGCCCATAAATATTACGAAAAAGAAAACAACCTAAAAAAGGAAGGTGAATCTACATTAAATCCCTACTCCCAAACTATTAATCAACTAACTCCCCCTTCCAATTCATTTATCAATAAACTCCCCATTTCAAACTTTTATATCACATAGCTACCTAATTGACAATTTTATCCTTATAAAAACAACAATATTACAAAAACAACTGTCAACACCCACGGACAAGGTACCAATATACGTATGTTTGTAGTACCAATATATATATATATCTATATATGTTCGTGGTACCATTCCGTGACCCATGGACGATTTTGCCCCTCCCCTAATTTCCACACTCTTCTCCTTCCTTACCCATACTTGCAGTACCCATATACGTATGTTTGTAGTACGAATGTATGGATGTTCGTGGTACCATTCCGTGAGCTAGTGTAGTACCATATGTAAGTTTCTTGTAGTATCTTTTCTGTACCATATGCTTAACTATCGCAACTCCTACCCTAAATTGTAGTGCCAATATACATATATATGTAGTACCAATATGCAGATTTTCGTGGTACCACATCGTAAGCTAGTGTGGTACCATGCGTACGTAGGTTACTTGTAGTACCAATATCTATGGTAACAGTCACGGATCAAAAATAATTCAGATGCCATCGAAAAATTCCTTACCCAAACTTGAAGTACCAATATACGTATGGTTATAGTACCAATGTATAGATGTTCGCGGTACCATAACGTGACCTAGTGTGGTACCATACGTGGGTTACTTGTCGTATCTTTTCCGTACCATGTGTTTACCATAAGTAGCCTACGTATGATACTACAGTAGCTCACGGTATGGTACAGCGAGCATATATACACTGATACTACAAACATACGTATATTGGTACTGCAAGTTTGGATAAGGAAAGAGAAGGGTGTGGAAATTAATAGAGGGGCAAAATCGTCGATGGTGGAAATTAGTAGAGGGGTAAAATCGTTCACGGGCTCACAGAATGGTACCACGAACATCTATACATTGGTATTAGAAATATACGTATATTGGTACTACAAGTTTTGGTAAGGGTGTGACAATTAATAGAGGGGCAAAATCGTCCATGGGGAGTAATGTGTAAGAATATTTTGATTTAGGAAGTTGCTAATAAATAATATGGGGGAGTTAATTGATAGAAAATAAGGGAAGGGGATTTAATTGAAGTTGTCCAAAAACGAAAATTCAAGAAGACAGACTAGAGTAGACAATTTTCTGTCCTACACTCGACGCTCGGCTCGAAGAAAAAACAAAGGATCAATCATGAACAGTCGAGACGAAAGAAGAAAAGGGCTCTTTTGGAAGCTCCCAGTTCTCAAATCCAATCAAATCGGAAAACTCGGTCCAGCTTTCGGCCTGGGCGTGGGTTGCGGGTTCGGTTTCGGAATCGGGCTCGTCGGAGGAACCGGTTTCGGACCTGGAATCCCGGGTATGCAGCTCGGATTCGGGTTCGGAGCGGGCTGCGGAATCGGGCTGGGATTTGGGTACGGGCTTGGGAAAGGGATTGCTTACGATGAGAATAGGCGTTATTCGAATGTCGGGAGAGTTTCCGGCGGGCGTGGGAATGGAAGCAACGGCGAGGTGGGCGATGAGATCGGCGCGATTGTGAATGAGATGGTTGAAAACACGAGGAGATTGGCCGAGGCAGCGTCGAGGGAGTTGGATAAGTGGAGGAGATTCTAAAGGTTATACTTAATTTTCTATTTTGAATGTGTGAGCTCTTTTATGATTGTTTTGTGCTCGACTGATTGCCTGTGTGAATCTGTGTGCTGTGGTTTATTTTTTTCTTCTGTTTACGTTCATGTGGATATTCTTCTTCTTATTCTCTAGAAGATGTGTTCATGAAGTTATATAAACCTTCTTTGTTTCAGATAGTAATTCTTGAGGGATATCATCGACCATCGTGTGTTAGCTGTGATCGGTTGAAGATGTTTCTTTAGGTCCTATAAGGAAAAGGGTCATGTTTTGTGGTTTGTAAATTGTAATGAAGTTTCTATTGATATACATTTGATTACATGTAATGATGATAATAACGCCTGTGTAATGTTTATAGCATGTGTTTTCATCTTCCTTCCCTTTCGTAATGAATTTCGAAGATTGTTTGTTTCTTTCAGAAGAAAACCTCCAAAGTCTGTAACTTGAGTTCACGGACAGGGTTTGTCTTTTTGTAGTAAAGCTTTCAATTGAGATAACCTTCTTTCCTTTTGGCTTGGCAAAGAGAAGCAAAGGATCTGTGCTTTGCCTTTGTACACACATGGATCTCTTGGTTGTTTTCTTCTTTAAACACACTACCGTAAAACCTAGAATTCTTATGATCATTCGGCGAAATTGTGCACGAAGCTTTGAAGAAAAAATGGATATAGGACTGAAGTTTAACAGAGAAACCAATGAATCGAGCACCAATTTCCAGATAATTAAAGACTCGGCTGATCCAAATTTTGCCTCCCGAGAGACTGATGCCACGTTTATTCTCACAGCCCGTCTCAAAGGTATGTTTTTTTTCTTCGTTTATTTCTATGGTAGATGCATTTATACATATGAGTTGCTATTTCTTGCAATATTTTTCAGGATATAAGAGAAGGAATCTTAGCATCGACATAAACGAAGATGGTACATTGATATCGATAAGTTGCGAACGTCGAGTGAAAGAAACGACAATGGTGGGCAAGAAACTGTACGAGAAAGAAATAGTGGTAAAAGGATACAAGAAATTGTTCAGAATCCCAGATTGTGTTGATTTGGACAACGTAGAAGCAAAGTTCAACGAGGAAGAATCGATTCTTACAATCACAATGGCCTAAGACAGTCAAGGGACTTCAAGGTACAGTAATCGAAGAAATCGAAGAAAGGGAAGAAGTCATAGATGGAAAAATTGGGGCAACAGATAGTTCAGGCCAAGAAAAGAATGCTGAAGAAGAACATCAAGACAATAAGAAACATGTCCATGAAAATGTAAGTGAAGGCAACGAAGAAGTGAAATACGAGGAAAACGAAGCCTCGTTGGGTAATCAAGAAAGCGTCTCTAGGGAGGAATCGAAAGATGAAAGCTTTAAGATTTGCACGCCGATTATCGCTGGCTCGGCGTTGCTTCTTTCTTTGGTGGCATTTGTTGTCCACATTATTAGGAACAAGAACCAATCTAATAGGAGGAGAGATTGATTTGTGTGTAATAATAGCTGATAAACGGAGCACTTTTACTACTAATATCCAATTATCGTTGATAAATGCAACATTTCAGGGGTAACTAAAATCGAATTTCAGTTAGAAAAGAGTTGCGCTTACCGCGGCTTTGCTCGGGAATTCATTAAAGATCTAGAGAGAATCAGGTGCATATCATCTATTTAACTACACTTAATGCTGCCTGCCTTTGGCTACTTTTTCTTCATTGTATCAGATATTTAGATATTGCATCTTGATTAGCTTATATTTCATCAATTATAATTCCAAATTATTCATTTTCGACAGCAACCATATCACCTTACTGTCATAGGCCAAGGGGCACTACTCGACATCGGCAAATCAGGCGAGATTTTCGAATCTTGACTACTACGAAGATGCCAGAGCAAGGAAACTGCGAAAGGTGCGGCTACATTTCAAACCAGGTATAATTTCCTTTATCCAAAACCCATTTTCTTCTTTAATTCCTTACCAATATAATGCATGATTGTGTTTTCACCTTCGTACATTACACTTCATTTACGTTCCTTTAAATTCATCAAGAAATGGTGCAAAGCGTGCGTACTGCTCGAGGGCTCGATAATGGGACGAAAAGTTTACAGACCGAGCAATGGGGAACTCTTGACTTCTACGCGGGAAAATTAGAGAGAAGATTGAGATTTTGCTGTCGATGAAGAAGGAATTAAAATCCCAAATGTATCGGATGTAAAAGACTAAGAGCCCGTTTGGTTGGGAGAATGGATTTAGAGGGTATTAGTTTAAGTTGGTATTAAATAATGGAGGGTACGAGTGTTTTCGGGTGTTTGGTTAATGAGATTAAATAATGATATTGGGTGTGTTTGGTAGAGGGGTTTAAGTAGTATTAGGTTTAATTAAATAGAATTACGATTTTACCCAATCATATCCCAAAAAATCGAAGTCCATCTGAAACTAGACATGTAAAGATCAAAAGTCGAAACACAAACGAAATCGATGAATTGGTAGTTTATTCAATGATTGCCCTCGGTTGTCAGCTTCTCTTTGATTTTAACTGGAATCATTGCAAGAACCACTGAAAATTTTCGGTTAAAAGAGAATTCTACCCATGATGAAGGCGTAGGTGACTGTGCTATCGATTATAATACACACTTGTCACTAATCAGATCTAGAATTCTACCCATGATGAAGGCGTATGCATTAGGTGAACTGTGCTATCGATTATAACACACACTTGTCACTAATCAGATCTAACGCATCAAAAGCTTAAAAAATAAACGTAAATCTACTATTGGCAGGTTCACAATCTATAACGAAATGCAATTGAAGATCGAACGCCCAGCCCATGTTGATTTCACTTTCGGAATCAACCTCCATTACAGATCGAACGCTTAGCTCTCAAAGATGCTTCTTCAGTGACAGACCACCTCGATTCCTTCCCCAATCTTCGATTCTGCTACAGAGATGGTGCGATCAATTTCCTGAAGAAGAATCGATCGACAAGGAATTAAAGATGCTTCTACGGTGATAGACCGCCTCGATTCCTTCCCCAATCGGGTAATTTCTACTCAAAAGACGATTCGATCAATTCACGGAAGAAGAATCGATCGACAAGAGAGGAAGATGAAGATGGTTTAATAGTGATTCGGGAAGAGAGAGGAGGACGCGATGGGTATAAAAATATTGAAATAAGGATAATTATGTCCAACACAGCGGTATTAGATAATGGGACCGTCCAAGGTGGATTTAATTAATACTCCAGACGTGGTATTAAGGAGGGTTTAATTAAACCCCACCTTTAAATAAAGCTCTTAACCAAACACCACTTTAATTTATCCAAACCCCCCTAATCCCTCTTAAAACCCCCAACCAAACACACTCTAAAAAACCCTTAACCGATTTAAAACTAACATCTTCAAAGAATAAAGCGTCCAAGTAGGACAACAACTTCATAAGTTATCAACGTTTCCTTAACAAAGCCACTTCAGCACTTAGAACTGAGCAACATCACACTTCATCATTCGACTGCTTCTTTTCTTCAGCATTTGCGCTGCAATGATCCTTAGCAAATTAGAACTTATTCTTCAACACC
This sequence comes from Craterostigma plantagineum, assembly GCA_027422505.1. NCBI lineage: Eukaryota > Viridiplantae > Streptophyta > Magnoliopsida > Lamiales > Linderniaceae > Craterostigma > Craterostigma plantagineum. The sequence continues at coordinate 21,994,020 of JAPQWV010000003.1, read as the reverse complement.
CCCCGCAAGATGGATGATACAAATTCCTCACAGCCGTCTTGGCCAAAAGCCTCTGTAAACAACGCGCAGTAAGTGGTTTTGTGAGAAGATCGGCTAGCTGAAGTTCAGACTTAACAGGCAAGAGTTGAATATTTCCATTTAGCACATGATGCCTAATAAAGTAGCAATCTATTTCAATGTGCTTAGACCTCTCATGAAACTTGGGATTGGAAGCCAAGTTCAGGCCGATAGGTTGTCACAATAGATCACAGGTTTTTGTACAGAACTCAAATCCATCTCAGTCAGTAAATGCTTTATCCAGAGCACCTCTACCACAACTGAACCAAGGGCCCTGTATTACGATTATGAGAAGACCTAGAGATGGTAGTTTGTTTCTTAGCTTTCCATGTGATCAGTGAACTACCCAGAAAGGTGCAAAAACCAGTAACAGATTTCCTCGTGTCCTTACAAGCAACCCAGTCCGCATCCGAAAAGGCTTTGATGTCCAAACTGTTCTCAGCAGCAAAGAACAGGCCTTGTCCAGGTGAACCTTTAAGGTATCTTAATAGATGATGAGCTCCAGAGAGATGCCCAACTCGAGGTGCAGAAATATATTGACCGAGTCTATGGACGACAAAGGAAATATCTGGCCTAGTGAAAGTAAGGTAAAGAAACCTACCATCAATCTCCTATACTCGAAGGGATTGTCAGCAATTCACCATCACTTCCAGTCAATCTGTCACTCGGGTTCATGGGAGTATTGAGAGGCTTTGCATTTATATACCATGTGTCTTCTAATAGTTGTAATGTATATTGTCTCTTAGATGTGTAGATTCCTCCTTATCCTGGCAATTGCGATACCAAGTACTTCAACTCCCCGTGGTCCTTTATCTTGAACTGTGAGCTAAGGAAATCTTTTGTCTGATCAATATCCTCTGTTGAAGGGCCGCCCAGAATGATGCCATCCACATATACTAGGAGCACGACCAAGTTCAGACCTTTCCCTTTTAAGAATAGAGTATGATCATATTCAGTTTGAGTAAAGCCAAAAGCCTTCACAGCCTCTCAATCCATAAATGGATTGATGCAATTTGCATATAGTTTTCCTCCCATTAGCAGCCTTATATTCATCATAGAATACCTGAGGTAGGTCCATATAGACTTCCTCATTCAGTTCTCCATTTAAGAACGCGTTATTGACATCCATCTTTACCAATTTCCATCTGAACTTAGCTGCTAAAGAAAGGAGGATTTTGATTGTGTTAGGCTTTGCCATCGGTGCAAAAGTATCAATGTAATCAACTCTTTCCTTTTGATTGTACCCCTTTGCCACGAAACGAGCCTTGTATTTCTCAACTTTCCCATTAGAATCGTACTTGAGCTTCTATACCCACATATTCCTTCAGGAAGACCAACAACAGACCAAGTGTTGTTGTCAATAAGGGCTCTCATTTCAACCTTCATGGCGTCTTGCCAATTCCTGGACTTAGAAGCCTGATCATAGCTCTTAGGTTCAGCTACAAGAGAAATGTTGTTGATGAAGCCAACATAGTCAGCAGAAAACCTCTGGTAAGTTAGCTGCTTAGTAATGGGGTATAAAAGATTTCTTTGGCTAATGTGTTACAATGGTAATCCTGAAGATAATGCGGGCCTTCTCAATTCCCTACCAGATCTTGTATGTCTTTCTGACTCGGTCTGAAGAGGAATATTTTCCTAATAGATCATTTGGATTCAGAGCAGGCATAACTTCCTCAGGTAAGATGGAAGGCTGAATCTCAGGTACAGATGAATCCTCCATGTGAGGCCTAGGCAAAACAGCTGTGGAAGGGATCCTCGCTCGCATTGTTGTGACTTCCTTGGCAAGGAAAAACATCTTCCCTGAACAAAACATCTCGATAGACAAAAATCTCTTGTGCTCAAGTCCATAACTTTGCACCCCTTCATACCATTGGGTAACCAATGAAGACACATTCCCTTGCTCTAGGATCAAACTTCCTCCTTTCTGCAGCAAGGGTGGAGCAAAAACAAAGACAACCAAAACTTCGCAAACAATTGTAATCAACAGGTTTTCGATACAAAAGGTCATATGGGCTTTTATTTTGTAACCCCACAGAGGGTGTCCTATTGATGAGATAAGCTGCAGTCAAGACATATTCCGACCAATACTATATAGGAATTTCAGATTGGAAATAGAGGGACCTTGCTACATTCAAAAGATGTTGATGTTTTCTTTCAACTATGGAATTTTGTTGAGGTGTTTGTACGCAAGATAAGTGATGAATAATCCCACTATCTCTAAACAATCTAACCAAGTTGAACTCCTTATCACTATCAGACCTAACTACTTTAACTTTGCACCCAAACCGTGCCTCAACCAAATTCAGGAAAACGGTCATCACCTGCTGCACTTCGAACTTATTCTTGAAGATGAGATGGCATATGGAATGGTTCCCAAACATCACAATGAATCAAGTTGAAGATAGAGCAGACAGTTTTATTGCTATTGGGAAAAACAATTCTTCTTTGCTTAGAAACAGGACACACCTTACAGAAGGAATCATGAGAATTGCTAACATGTTTCAATCTATGTTTCAGCAGGTCTAGCACCTTACTAGAAGGAATCATGAGAATTACTAGTCTATTATGCCAAGGGACAACCATCAATTTATTTATCACAACAGAATTATTAGTCGAAGGTTCACTATCAGCTTCTATCAAGTAAAGCCCATCCATCTCTTTACCCTTGCCAATCACTTGGAATGAAGGGCCTTGTATCAAAAATCCATTAGTCCCAAAGACAAATCTACAATCAATGTCCGTTATCAAGGAACTAACTGAAATTAGCTTGAAATGGAACTACAGCACATATAGAATTTGTTACGGTTATGAACTAATTTAGAACAAAGGAACCAGCCTGATTAACTCTAATGATTGTGCTGTTAGCAGTGTTTTAAAACGCGCATAGCGCAACACGTCGCGTTTTAGTTGAGATAGCCGCCTAGTGTAAATAGCGTAGCGTATTGCGTGAGTATTTCGGGCAAGCTACTTATTACGTTAAGATACATAATTTATAATAAATTATTGACCACAAGTACATTATTTAGCTTTGGGTTCAATAATACAGTAAATATTCCAAACAATAAAAACATAAAATATATTAACAAAAAATTCATATACATCATATTTAATATATTTTAAAATTTAACTTTGCTCTCATGCAACACTAAAATTATTGAATAATTAATATTTTAAGGAATCCAAAGCTAAACAAAATGTAATATTAAAAAATAATTACTATGAATATAAAAAAAATATAAGATATGCATATCATTTTGACCGTTGTTAAACAACGAATAAATTAAATAAATTTAATTATTTTTATCATATAGATTACATTAATTAATCAATTTTTATTTTTTGGGTGGAAGTTAAGAAGTTAGAAATAAATAACAAAACTAAAATAAAAATAGTCAAATCATAGTACTTTGCCACGTCAAACACAATAATATCTTCTCTGCCTCTGGTCGCAATATAAAGTGACGGTAACGCTTTTTTTATTACAGATGTCGCGTTTTCTGTCAGATTTACGCTTAAACGCGCCTTATCGCGCGCGTCATCACGCTTTTTTAAACACTGGCTGTTAGGCAAGATAACTTGGGACTCAGATCAGTCAAGAGATCTATGTTTCCACATACATGCCTTGTGGCTCCAGAATCTAATAACCATGTCATTTCATTATTGATGCAAGGCGGATTAAATGATAAGATCATACATGTGCCTCTCTCTACCTGTGGTGATGTGTCAGAACTTTCAGAGGATGATCCAGTCTGATTAATGTGAGTTTTCAAACTCTGAAGTTGGAAGGGAGTGAGTTGGAGCTGGACCAATCCATCTCCCACACCAGCTGAACTTGGCTTGGATTGATGATTCACTTGGTTGACCTGAAAACCATGTTGAGGAGCTTTGGCACCATAATCAGCAGGGATTTGATTTCCTTTACCTCCCTTGAACTTGGCAGCTTGTCTATAGCCCGGAGGATACTCGTGAATCTGATAGAAAGTCTGAGTATTGTGGTTTCTTTCACGTTGTAGAAGTTCTTCTTGGTTCTATCCTGCTCGTTCCTAACTGCCATCATAGCCATGCTGCTTATCTGCTCTTCAGCTTGTCTAGCGAATCCAGGAACCATGCTCCTTTGCTTCTCTTCTTGTATGATCAAAGAAAACACCTTGATGGGGGATATGATCCATCAAGAGTATCTGCCCTCTCACCTGAGAGTAAGACTCATTAAGCCCCATTAAGAACGTAAGAACATATTCTTCATCGAGAAAGACTTTGATCCCATTAATGCCTCCAAAAGTGCACTGACAAGGAGGTCTGTAGCTAGCCAATTCATCCCAAAGTGTTTTGAGCTTAGTAAAGTACGCAGCAACGGTACTAGACCTCTGAGCTAGATTGATTAAATCTTTCTTTAATTGGAAGATACTTGGCTTGTTAGATTGACCAAATCTCTCATGTAGATCAACCCAAACTTCCCTTGCAGAGGAGCTGTGCAGAATACTAGCAAAAATCTTCTTTGTTACAACATTCAAAATCCAAGAGATCACGATATTATTATTCCTTTTTCACGCATTAACTTTGCCAGTGTCAGTGCTACAGGTGCAACAAGCTGACCATTGATAAACCCTTCCTTCTTCCTTCCTATGAGCGGTGATCGTCATCGCTCTGCTCCAAGTCACTTAGTATCGCCATTAAGAGGGTCATGAACAAGCAATTGATCCTAATTTTCATTCCCACTCAAAGTACACGGATCATTAGCTTAAGACACAGAATTCAAAGGAGGTGAAGGTGGAGGCGCTTGAGTCGACATAACTCAAGGAAATAGGCAAGAAAACAGACAAAATCAGCTCGCACGCAGTAATTGTTCTGATACCATATCAAATTTAAAACAAGCGAACAAGAAAAGACACGAAATATAACGTGGTTCGGATCATAAAATCCTACATCCACGGTGGTAAACAGATCTTTATTGACGTGTTTCCGTTTACAAGAAAGAGCATCTACAGATTACAAGCTCTTGGAATCAACCTGACATCAGGTGGGAATCGCGAAATCTACGCGGGAAAATTACATAGAAGATCGAGATTTGTCGAAGAAGGAATTAAGATCCCAAATGTATCGGATGTAAAAGACTAAAAAGCCCTTAACCGATTTAACTAACTTCATCTTCAAAGAATAAAGCGTCCAAGTAGAACAACGACTATAAGTTATGAACGTTTCCTTAATAAAGCCACTTCAACACAGAACTGAGCCACATCAGACTTCATCATTCGACTGCTTCTTTTCTTCAGCGTCTGTGCTGCAATGATCCTTAGCAGATTCAAACTTGTTCTTCAACACACACTCTCTCTCTCTCTCCGTTCGCGTGTTTTTGTTTGTCTGAAATGTATTTCCATCACTGCGCTGATAGGTCCACATATTCAAATTGGATTCGGTATTGAAGTTAAAATGTGTCGGCAATTGCAAAGAGTTCCCTCGAAGAAACGCTTTAAGCTTGTTATGCACTTGCTTGTCGTTAAACAATGTGTCCTTTTGAATTTTCGTTCTGTATTCGTTTGGAGAAATATATACTTATGATATATTCTTATAAGGCTTAAAATTACCTTGAAACTCAACTTGAAGATATTCAATTCTAGAATACTAACTTTAGAAATATAAGAGATGGTGTGACATATAGTTAGGGTATAGCGTTCTTAAATTGCATAATAATTTTAGTAAATCAATATCTTGAGTTGAATTATATATGCTTAATTCTTTTGATAGATCAATATCTTGAGTTGGATTTCTTGAAGGTGCTTACGTTAAACAAAGGGACAAAAAAGGATTTTGATGTAATTAAACGCGTAGGAAATGAGCCACACAAAGTTCGATGAGCTGTGGACGCGTTATTCAGACATGTGCAGTCCAGCACATGTGAACAGGTCAATCCTTACTCTTACGTAGTTGATAAGAAATTTTATTTTATTGTTTATCTGGTATTAATGTGAAATTTAAAACAAAATGTAGGATAAATAATTTAAATGTTACTTTATTTTATAACATAGTGATTATCTCAATCATGCGCATGTGGGAAGTGGAGTCCTGATTTTTTAAAATAAATAAAACTCCACCGACGTCTCAATATCTGTTTTTTCATATTATTTTATTTGATTTCTACTTGTTGACTTGTGTCTGTGGCTCTGAGCCTTGTCAATAATTGTAAGATTTAGTACAAAGATTAATTTTTTGCCTCCATTCCTTTTCCAAATAGAGTTAATTCATGTTACTCATTCGGCACTTGTTAAGCATGTGATTTGTTCCGATCACAATAATCGATTATATTTGTACGCAGCTAAATACTTCACAGTTCACATTATATCACCTGTTTTCCCATCTATCCTTCTCCATTTCCTTATCTTCATTTAGTTCAAATCTCTCTCTCTCTCTCTCTCTCTCTCTCTCTCTCTCTCTCTCTCTTACAGCTATTGACAGGTCTTCAAACTCGTGTTGACTTTCTTTTTTCTTTTCTAATTCTTCAAAGGAATCACTTTATATATTCGTCCTTCCACACCAAATAAAACCAGTCTGAATCACCCCATATATTTTCCCTCACATATACATACACATATATATAACTGATACTCAGACTAAGCTACTCTCTTTTCAATTCAAGAAAATGCATTTAAGATTATTAGCAGTTCTTCTTCTCTGCATAGCCACTGCATCAGCAGACGACCCTTACAGATTCTTCACTTGGAATGTCACTTATGGCACCATTTATCCTCTTGGCTTCCCACAGCAGGTTTTTTGATTTTTCTCCTTTTATTTCGATTATTACAAACATATATTATGTCATTGTAATGCAGATTTTGATGTTTTTTTTTTGAATGGATTTCAGGGCATTCTGATAAATGGGCAGTTCCCAGGTCCTGAGATATACTCAGTTACAAACGACAACATCATCGTCAATGTCTTCAACAGCTTGGATGAGCCTTTCCTTATTCACTGGTAATACTAATAACTCACTCTTTCCATTAAGTTATCAATTTATAGTTTAATGTTTCATCCTTAAATCTACTTACATTACTAGATAATATAGTAGATCTAGATACTGGTGTTAGTGTAAGTAGTTAAGTTGGTTTATGGGGCAGTAGGCAACTGTTATTAAAGTCGCGGTTTTGTGGTACAAAAAAACGCGCTCGATATAATAAATGTAGCGTGTTTGGGTAGTTCAAGGTAAGGTACATCTATGATCTATGTGCAGTTATTGCATAAGTGGTCCTCAAGTTTTAGTACAATGAGATCTTTGTCTTAGTGGCTAAGAATGAGGGTTTCAATATTAATAAATTATGATGATGATGATGATGATGATGATATATGATTTACTATAATTATATTTGAAGTTAGTAATGTGGAAAGAGGAAAAGATCACATGGATTTCCTAAGTAGAAAATTAATGAAGCACATGCACATGGAGGTGTTACATCATGAGTTTGTCAATTAGTGCCTCTTTTCTTTATTTTATTCTAAGTTATTTAACTAGATGCAACATCCGTCAAGCTGTATAATGACTACGAAATAAAATTCGTATAGATAAGTCGGTTAGTGTATACTTACTGCAAACGAATATACTGAATAAAAATTCTCGGGGGGAATTTGACAATGTGGCCCATGAATCTTAGCTGTAAAAGATATCCTTTTTCTTATTATTTTCCTTGGGTTAGACATAAGAACATATTTTCTAAATAAATTAGTCTATTTATTGTGATTTGGTAAATCAAGAAATTAAACCGACAGATCTCGACGTCACACTGTATCAAGACAACCAATCAAATAAATTATTATTTTGTTCGATGGCAGTGATACTATATTAGGTCTACTGTTCATTCACAAACCTGACAAAATTCCTGATATAATTAGTACTACATTCACCTTGTCTTGTGAGTTGTGATTACTACATAACATACAAAATCTAGTAAAAAAGATACCAACTTTCGAATGTAATCCAATTTTATTTATTTATTTTTTTGAAGGAATGGAATCCAAAATAGGAGAAATTCATATGAGGATGGAGTTTATGGGACAACATGCCCAATCCCACCTGGGAAGAACTTCACTTACATTCTCCAAATGAAGGATCAGATCGGAAGCTTCTTTTATTTCCCGTCGTTGGGCTTTCACAAGGCCGCGGGCGGATTCGGCGCAATTAAGATCCTAAGCCGACCCTTAATTCCTGTCCCCTTCGATCCTCCGGCCGATGATTTCGCCGTCTTGATCGGAGATTGGTACAAGTCGAATCACACTGTAAGTTAATGTTATTATCATTAATTGTAATTTAGATGTTTTTTTTTTTTTATCTTGTTAGCAAAAAGTAAATAAGAAAATAATTTACAATAGACTTTATTTCCAAAAAACACATAAAACTTTAGTAACAGTTGTCGCTAATCATGAATAGTTGAAATTTTCGAATATCATCCATGTGCTCTGAAATTTCGCTATTGGACCTAACAATAGCCCAAATAAGAGGAGAGTTAGCCCGTATAATTTGATGAGATGTTATCTTAAAACCAATTGATGATAGGTGGAGTTGTCCATCCATTTATAAGCTACTCAATTTCTTCTGATGTGAGATACATGCGACTTTATCTATTTAACAAGTCTAAAAGCACCGAATAAGTTCGCTGGACTTGGGAGTATGAAGTGCTCTTATTACGAGATGTTTCACAATGTTATTGAACTATCGTTTTAAGGACATCACGAAAAATAGTAGCTGCATCAACAATAAAATAATTGTTTCTCTCATATACATTATTATTATATAAATAGATATTACATACTACAAGTTACCAAGATATATGTGTTTTGTTGATTCCTTAACGCAGAGCTTGAGGGCGATCCTTGATGGAGGCAACAAGCTACCTTTCCCCGATGGAATCCTCATCAATGGCCGTGGCCCTAATATTACATCCTTCAACGTTCAACAAGGTAATAACCACTAATACGTACGTACGTAATTCTTCCATAATATATAAATATAGATAAATCAAACATAAATCATATGTCACAATCTGTGTGGTATGAATTCAGGCAAGACATACAGGTTCAGGATATGCAACGTGGGCCTACAGAGCTCACTCAATTTCCGAATCCAAGGGCACAAGATGAAGATCGTCGAGGTCGAGGGGACCCACACGGTCCAAATAAGCTACTCGGCAATCGACGTCCACGTGGGCCAGTGCACGTCCGTGCTACTTACCGCCGACCAACCCCCTCAGGATTACTACGTAGTCGTCTCGAGCCGCTTCACCACGCCCGTCCTCCTCACCGCGGGCTTTCTCCGATACGCGGGCTCCAATCGGCCTGCAGTGGGACCCTTGCCCGGGGGACCCACCGTCGAGGTCGACTGGTCCCTCAACCAGGCCCGTTCCATCAGGTGCTCTTTTTTTTTGTTCCTTTTCATTTATGCTGAATGACTAACTTCATCTACAGGATTAAAATTAAGGAAAGTGTAACTTAATTACTTTACTTGTATAGTAATTTAGGAAGAGTGTCATTATAGGAACAACAAATTTAAGGTGTGATACTATATGGAATATAACTTTGTAATTGAGCAATTTAGGACCATTATACGTCAAAGCTTTTGATTTTACCCCAAATTCTCGAATTTTGGGGTACAATCTTGGATTTCAGTGAATTTAAGGGATGCCATAACAAATTTGGGACATTTTGACGTCTATTGTCCTTAAATTGCTTAATTTTGAAAGTTATATTCCATGTAACACCACTTTTAAATTTTGTCCCTACAATGCCGCCCCATAAGTTACAAGACTGAACATATAATTATTCATTTTGCTTAAACTGGTGATCATGATGATTCGCACGCACAACCTTTTGATCTGAGCTCTAATACCATGTTGAAGCCTCAAAGGCATTCGTCGTCATTTAATGATGTTCTCTAATCCCGAGCCTTAATCATTTCCGTTCGCCAGGACGAACCTCACGGCGAGCGGTCCGAGGCCGAACCCCCAGGGCTCGTACCACTACGGTATGATCAACACTTCGAGGACCATCGTCCTCTCGAGCTCGGCCGGCCAGGTGAGCAACAAGCAACGGTATGCAATCAACAGCGTCTCCTTCACCCCCGCCGACACGCCCCTTAAGGTCGCCGACTACTTCAAGATCGACGGCGTATTTCGGGTCGGGACCATACAAGATTTCCCGACGGGCGGCGGGATATACCTCGACACTTCGGTGATGGGCGCCGACTACAGAGCGTTCGTCGAGATCGTCTTTCAGAACGACGAGGATATCATTCAGAGCTACCACTTGAGTGGATACTCCTTCTGGGTAGTCGGGTGAGTCATTTCGACAAGCACTTCACCAGCATTTCTTTACACAGCACCCAAAAATCATCCATAGCTTCTTACATATAATTAAATGTTCGATTTCTTCTGGGTAGTTGGGTGAGTCATTTCAACAAACACATTGCCAGCACAACACAGCACCGAAAAATCATCCATAGATCACATCTTATATACAATGAAATGTCCGATTTCTTCTAGGTAGTTGGGTAAGTCATTTCAACAAACACATTGCCAGCACTTCTTTTACACAGCATACCAAATATCATCCATAAATAACACATCTTATGCATGGTTATCGATTTCTTCCGGGTAGTTGGGCGAGTCATCTCATCAAACACATTGGCCAGCACAATTTTACACAGCACGGCAAATCAGTCATAAAAAACCTCTTATATATATTATATATATTGTTAAAATGTTCGATTCGATCTTTACTAGAATGGACGGCGGCCAGTGGAGCTCAGCGAGCAGAAGCCAGTACAACCTCCGGGACGCCGTGAGCCGATGCACGGTTCAGGTGAGCGGAACGGTCGGAAAAAATCGAGCCGATTTCGATGGTTTTCGAGTTATAACGTACAATTTTGTTGCAGGTGTATCCGAAATCTTGGTCGGCGATCTACATAGCGCTGGACAACGTCGGAATGTGGAACTTGCGATCGGAATTCTGGGCTCGGCAGTACTTGGGGCAGCAGTTCTACCTTAGGGTTTATACGACGTCGACGTCTCTGAGAGATGAGTACCCCATTCCGAAGAATGCTCTGCTGTGTGGGCGGGCGAGTGGGCGGCGAACTCGTCCTCTTTAATTAATATCATTATGCAGATTTTGAGTGATTAATTATTTATGAGGATTATCATGTAATTTATGGTTAATGACCTTAGCTCAAGGTCACATTCTTTTGAGATTCAATGATTAAACTCTTTTTGTGGTAATTGTATTCTAGCTATTTGATATTTTTTTAGTTTGTATAATGCTGTCTGATGATATATTTGCTAAAAATCAACTATGGTTATGGGAAAATATACCGAAATACCGATATACCGTTCTTATCATATCGAAACCTACGGAAAATATCGAAAATTTTGGCACACCGAAGTTTTTGGTAAGGTATGATACCGTACCGAAATTTTCGGTAGGTGATGTATGAATATTTTAAAAATTAGGTGTACCGAGTATACCGAAATACTAAAATTTTAATATTATATATATATACACACACACACCTACATATATTCTATTCTTTCAAAAATATAAAATGGATACATATTATAATATATATACACCAACATATTGTATTTTGTGGTTATGTAAAGTTCTTTGTCTTACTAAGGAGATCGACTAAAATATGTAAATTATTTAAGGTTATTTTATGAATTAAAAATTTATTTATTTTGAAAAATGTGGTATTAATAATCCATCATATTGGGGCCTAAGGAGTTTGAATTGACTAAAAATTCGAAAACAACGAATTAACGAGTTACGAAACACGCATGGTAAAAAACCCTCCGTGTGAATGGTATAGAAGGTATGATACCAATACCTTACAGAAATTTCGGTATGATACCGTATCGAAATTTAAGGTATACCGAAATTTTGGTATGGTATTGGTATGATTTTCTTCGATACCGAAATTTTGATACGGTATACGATATCACAGTTTTGGTACGGTATACCGTACCGAACCACCCCTAACCATGGTTATAAAGTTAAGGACATGTAAATAGTTCTCATTCAGTACTTTATATATGATTTTGCAAGATATAATCAACAATTTGCTGTCAAGATTTTGGAATTAAACTCACAAATAAAGCATTACATTTAGCATTATTAATATACCGTCCTTATTTTGCATCACTAGTAACTCAATGACTACCTAAATATAATTTCAAAAACATTCTCATATTCCAGTTATTTTCATCATACTTATAACATCAAGAAACATTATCGGAACCCTATTGTGCTTGTAGTTGAGACTTTGAAGGGTTTGTATGTACTTTGTACATAAAGTAATTTTCTTTTGAGGGTTTATATTGATATTAATCAAACTATGTGGGCTTTTGAGACATTTCATTATTTTGACAAGGTCCGCTGCGATTTTACGACGACAGATTTCCAAAAAAAAAAAGAAAAAAAAGCGAACGAGATCTTAAAAAGAGATAAACCCTAGCTAGGCATTCGTGTTCAAAATCGACAGGCAAAACCATACTCAGCTTGTCTGCATAGTGATTTTCTAGTCCTCGCTATTTGCTTGTCATTGAAATGGTGGTACGTATGCTGGCCATTTTTGGAAAGCTTTCTTGGTGTTTACTAGTTTCCGTCGTTGTAGTGACTGTTATATTTTGATTTCGTGCGTTCAGGTTGATAAGCTTTTCAAAGATGAGGCTACTGAGGAAAAGGGGGAGCGCGCGCGAATGGTAAGATCTTCCTTTTCTTGTCAAATTGTTGGTAATCTAGCTTGTTATTAAATTATGGGTAATTAAGGCTCTTTTTGTTTGTGTTTTGTATGTTAGGCCTCCTTTGTTGGAGCAATGGCCATTGCTGACTTGGTTAAGTCCACCTTGGGTCCTAAGGGAATGGTACTCGGATCTTGTTCGTTAGATTTGTTGCAGTTTATGAAAATATTCACTTTGTGCTACTCTATGCTAATATTATACTTTCACTTTAGGATATCCTGCAATCTACTGGCAGAGGCTATGGTGTGACTGTCACAAATGATGGGGCTACCATCTTGAAATCCCTTCACATTGACAACCCTGCAGCTAAAGTCCTTGTTGGTATACTTTAGGGGTTCTGTTTCATTTGTTCTTTTTTTTTTATGTCTTTACCGTGATTAGCCAGTTATAGTAGAATAATTTTTGGAGATCCTCTTTCAGTTTAGTGTATGATAAACAACGTAGTGCTTCTCTCTATAAAATTTTCCATGTATGTTAAATACTCATTATCTGCAAATGCTTGATTTTGTTTGGTTGGAGTTTGTGCTGTTATGTCATAGTATCATATCCTCCGTTTCGAGCTTTGGGAAATCAGAAATCTTGGTGTTCATTTTCAGATATCTCTAAGGTTCAAGATGATAGAAGTTGGTGATGGTACTACTTCCGTTGTTGTCTTGGATGGAGAACTCTTGAGGGAAGCTGAGAAGTTGGTAAATGCCAAAATTCACCCAATGACTATCATTTCAGATATGTAGCGCTTGTCAGTTGAAATTTTTCTGTGGGATTCATTTCTTTCTTCTTGCGTAGGCATCAAGAAAGTGTTGCATAAACTCAAGCAAATTTTCTCGTTGATTTGGAATAACTTTACTAGAGTTAGCTTTCATTGGCGATGTGTAAGTTACTGGGATAAGTTATCTGTTATTGTTGTATAAAACCAGTAAACTTGAGAAGATAATCTTATGAAGTTAGCTGTTTTAAAGTATTTTCGCCGTTCACTGATATAGCGTCAATTTTAAGGCATGCCAAAGTCCCTTCTTAGCAGATAATCTTATGAAGTATTTCCTTTCCATATATGCATGTTCATCAGGATTCCGCATGGCAGCTGAATGTGCTCGAAATGCATTGTTGGAGAAGGTTGTCGATAATAAACAAGATGCAGGTAATCATTCATATTGTTTGCTTGATATCAATCCAGTAGCTAAGGGTGATAGTTTGCTTTCACTTGACTATCCTGAATCTTTTTTACATGAATCACTTTTCCCTTCTATCAGCATACAAGAAATATAATCTGTAGTTATCAGCATGTTGATTATGTTTCAACTCAAAGATATCAATGTTTGAATCTCTTAATTGCAGAGAAATTTAAAACTGATTTGATGAAAATTGCAATGACTACATTGAGTTCGAAAATTCTCTCACAAGATAAAGAACATTTTGCAACACTGGCAGTTGATGCAGTTTTGCGACTTAAGGTGCGACCTTATTTTGTTTGACATTAAACTTAAAAGTTGTGACGTTGAAGGTAGCTATTATTGCTTCTGTCTTTCAAGTTCAGTTATAAGATTTTCGCTTGTTTGCTCATCTTCTTGTAATCAAGTATTTTGTCAAGCGAGAACAGTTTGTCTCTTTTAAGCCTCTAACTTTTCCATTAGATTTTCTGACTTTCATATCGATGTTGGAATGACAGGGAAGCACTAATTTGGAATCTATTCAGATCATAAAGAAGCCTGGAGGTTCATTAAAAGATTCATTTCTCGATGAAGGGTGAGCTAATGAACATATCAGACTTTGTCAAGTAGAATTGTTTCCCTTATTGGATGCTTCGGAAAGTTGGATGCAGTGGTTTCAGTAGTGCATACATCTCCACTTCACATTTTCATGACCTGACATTTCTTTGCTACACCCAGATTTATCCTAGACAAGAAAATCGGTGTGGGCCAACCAATACGAATCGAGAATGCCAAAATCTTGGTCGCAAATACAGCCATGGACACTGATAAGGTGAAGATCTACGGAGCAAGAGTGAGAGTTGACTCAATGGCTAAGGTGGCTGAGATCGAAGCAGCCGAAAAACAGAAGATGAGGGAAAAAGTGGAGAAGATCGTCAACCACGGAATAAACAGCTTCGTCAACCGACAGCTGATATACAATTTCCCTGAGGAACTGTTCACCGACGCTGGAATACTCGCTATAGAGCATGCTGATTTCGACGGAATCGAGCGCTTGGCTTTAGTCACGGGCGGTGACATAGCATCTACTTTCGATAGCCCAGAGTCTGTTAAGCTCGGGCATTGCAAGCTTATCGAAGAGATTATGATCGGCGTGGACAAGTTGATCCACTTTTCTGGCGTTGAAATGGGTTAGGCATGCACAATTATCCTTAGAGGTGCAAGGTATGATACTCCTCATATTTTTATGCTCTGTTTAGTTTGAGGAAAGTAGCGTGGAAAATTGGAGAGGAAATGGTTTTAATAAGTTTGTCTTTTGTTTTTCTCTTCATTTGGTGAAGATCTTAGTTTCCTTAGTTTTAAGTATAAACTTGAGCTAGATTTTCTTCTCTTTTCCGTTCTTTATGCATTTTTTCAATTACCCAAACATAAAATTAGTTTTAGTTTTCCTTTCCCTACTAACTTCCTTAGCATTGTGTTTGGTTTGACAAAATTAGGTTTGGAAAAGAAAATAGGAGAGAAAATGGTTCTAATATTTTTTACCGTTTTTCTCACCATTTATTTGGTGAAGATACTAGTTTTCTTGTTTTACGTATGAAGTAACTAGATTTTCTTTTCCTTATCCATTCAAGCAACTAACATAAAACCTAGTTTTCTTTTAACCTTCTAGTTTCGTTTCCCGACTAATTTCCACAAACCAAACACACCCTAAACCAAACTGAATTTTTAATGATCCAGCAATGAAATCAAAATTGTTTCTTCTTTTTATCTCTAGGGCAAACTCGCCCATGAGCTAATCTTCCTTTTTGTTCTAACATCAGCCATCACATGTTGGACGAAGCTGAGAGGTCTCTCTACGACGCACTGTGCGTGTTATCCCAGACCGTAAACGACAGTAGGGTTCTCTTCGGCGGCGGTTGGCCCGAAATGGTCATGTCTAAGGCAGTCGACAAACTAGCTAGAAAAACTCCCGGAAAACGTTCTCATGCCATTGAAGCATTTTCTCGAGCACTCGTGGCAATTCCCACCATCATTGCTGACAACGCTGGGCTTGACAGCGCTGAGTTGGTCGCTCAGCTCAGAGCCGAGCATCATAAAGAGGGAAGCAATGCTGGGATCGACGTCATCAGTGGATCTGTAAGTACTTTTGTTACATTAATTGATTTGTGCACATGTAATGTTTCAATTTGTGAATCGACGTGCGATGTGATTTTTGGACGATTTGTTAGGTTGGGGATATGTCTGAACTGGGAATATGTGAGGCTTTTAAAGTGAAGAATGCAGTTTTGCTTTCTGCTACTGAAGCTGCTGAGATGATTCTGAGGGTTGATGAGATTATCACTTGTGCCCCGAGAAGGAGGGAAGATAGAATGTGATGAAAGTTTTAAGTTTATTATCACTTTTTTAACTAAATGAATAGAAATATCGTGTTGAACTTTGGAAGTTCTTTTGTTTTCTATATTGTATTTTCAGCTAATAACTGTTCTCTGTTAACAATTTGAATTATGGCTTGTGAACAAGTCCAAGTTTTTGGAAAGGTTCTTGACGTTTCTTGTTCTTAAATAGTTTTAATTTTGTTTGTTTCCTAAATTGCAATTTTGTAAGTTTGTGTGTGATTGTGACACCGAGAAGATCCCCGTCGACTCGTAGCATTAAACTGCTTTTACTGGTTGCGACTCAGGTGGCGCAGCTGCCACCATTGGAAAGCCACGGGGACGGAAGTCTAGTTTCTAAAGAAATTAATGGCACAAAAAAATATGGAGCGAAGAGGAAGTTATGGCCATTTGACTGCTCAGAGGCTCAATTGCGGGAATTTGAAAAGATCACCTAGTTTTTTGGTCCTTTTTGCATGAAATTCGTTGGATGTTAGTCCTTCAACTTTCTCATTTAATTGTCTTATTTTTGCATGTCTTTTCGTCTCATTAAACTCCCCTTTTGTGATGAAGAAAAAGACAGATCGAAGAATATATCGTTTTTGAGCTTTAATCTTGTCTCTTAGGGCATCTCCAACCAACACCGTATGGCGTTGGACTGGAGGTTTGGCGGTGGCGGAGCTCCAACCCACCGCCAAGCTCTATGCTAAATACAACGGGAGCTACAATGCCCCGCGATCTGTAGCGGGGACGGTTCACTCGCTATCTAATTTTTTTCTTATTTTTATTCTGAATATTTTTTCGTTTCACTTTGGAGAGGTGCTTGTCTCTTTTTTTTTAAAACTATTTTATAATTTTCTGATTACATATTTCATCAAATCCTAAATCATCACTATTTCATTTGACTTATATGATATAAACAAATACACATCTAATTTATCCTTTGTTTCGTTATGATAAAATTGATCCATATTTTATATTTTCCGACATACATATGTATCATTTTAATTTGTAAATTCTAAAATGTGGGACAAATAGTGGACAATAAAGTGAAACGGAGGATCCGATCCCGTGACACATTTATGACTTTTTAGGCTTATCTACTTTTAACATAATATATATATATATAATATATATATATCTAAACAACAAATTTTCAGAAACAAAATTACGTAATAACACAAAAAAAAATCGCAAGTGCTAAGCATCATGGGGTAGACCAAACCAAAACCTAATCATACCCATCAGCATAAGCAGAAATAATTAAAATGCCGAGATTGTGAAATCATTGAAATATTTCATAAATCAAACAATGGGGAAATAAATGCTAGAGTATAGTAGTAAGGAAATTGGAATGCTTTACATGATTGCTCTAATTATATTGTAATAATCATCATATCATATCCCCAAATTTCACTATATAAAGGCCTCAGACTAGGGCTGCTAAAAATTGACCCGACCCGCCAACCCGACACGAACCGCACCCGAAAATAGCAGGTTTGAGTTAGCATTTTCGACCTGTTTACTTAAATGGGTAAATCCGAACCCAACCAAATTATTAAGTAGGTCAGGTTAGGGTTCGGATTTTCAACCCGAATCAACCCATTTATCAACCCATACCTGAATAATATATATTATTAAAATATTATTAATAAATAAAATAAAAGGAAAATTTCTACTTAACCCTAATTCTCTATCCACTCTCACGCTCACACATGCTCCCAGACCCAACTCCCATCCCAAACTTAAATTCTGTATTTTTCTGATTTGCAGTTTATGTTTTCGCCTATTTCCCTATATAATCATTTGACTTCATTTTATTTTTAGCAAAAATGGATCATATTCCTATGCTCGATGGTGAAGATGTCATGAACATATGGTAGAGAGTTCGAGTCAATTATCATCGGCTTCGGTTAATACTTGATTATCATGAAATAATTTGCTTGGCATTTAATTATTGAGACTTTTGTTATTTGGAACTTTAATTGTTTCTTAATTATGATGATGTTTTTAGAAAAAACAATTGTACTATTTCTCCTTTTTTGTTTAATTTGGAATTGTAATTCTGTCTATTTAATTTAATAAACTTTTTTAATATTAATATATTTATATTAATAAGTACCAATTATTATTTTATATTTACAATATTATATTATAAATAATATAATTTTTTTTAATTAATCTGGCGGGCTACACGCGGGCTAGCCCGCCCCGCACCGCCGAAGCCCGCACTCGCCGCGGAGGCGGGCCTAAAATTTCAGAGCCCGCCCGCGGGCCCAAGCCCGTTTTAACAGCTCTAGTTGGCGGGTTGGCTTAGGGTTAAAGCAGGTTGGATTTGAGTTTGATTTTTCAACCCGTTTAAGTAAACAGTTCAGGTCAGGCTTGAGGTTTTCAACCCATTTATTAAACGGGTTGAACCCGAATGTGACCCTACCCACCTGTTTACCACCCCTACCTTAGACGACAACTCTAATAAGAGTCACATACAGAAAACATTATAACATATAAGCATTACTCTGAATGGCGGCTTTAAACAAAGCAGAAAATATCATTGCCGTCATCCTAGTCCTCATCTCTCTTTGTTAGAATTTTAATCACACATCATCCTTAGGTACCATAGTAATATTGTTATTACTAAATAATATATATAATTTTTTTTGTATATATGATGAATATATGTATAGAGTCATGGGCCCTCGGGAGTCGGGACTCGGCTAGGGAGTGCAAAAACGACGGCGATTGCAGTGCGAAAGCATCGTCATACGAATTGCTACGAAAACAAATGCTATTGCTATTTTTTTTCTGCCTCAGTGCTATGATAAGGATGATTGTAGGAATATTGAACCCTCTTGCAAAAGACCTATTTGTAGAGGAGAACATGAGTTTGCAAGAGATAAAAATAAATGGTGATCTATGTATTGTGACTAATTATTTCAATATATATGACTACAAAGTTATAAATTTGTGTCACTCGGTATATCAGTTTCTGATTTTGAGTCGACCTTCGTATGTTCGAAACAAATTTTGAATTTGCCGAAAAATTGAAGTCGATATTCACGACCTATACTATGAATCATCGTGTCCAAGTTTTCATAAGATCATTCAAATATTTGTGAAATCAAACAATGGGGAAATAAATGTTACTTTGACAAGCCAAATATCAATCCATACAAGGAAAAATTCGGATGTTTTACACGAATGCTATAATCTTTTTTTTTTAATTAATATTTTCCTATAATTATATCTAATCTGATGGGGGTCCCGTACACAATGGATGTTAAACACTTCGTAATATGCTGATGTTAGATGAGATGTTAGGCTTACACTCCAACTTACTTGTAAACGCACAGCGGAAATGAACGAACTTAATGATGAAAGAACACGAACACATGAGCTGATTTTGTGCAGCAAGTCAAATAACTTGCTCGAGCCTCACGGCAAAATAATCCACTAAAACGATGGATTACAAACTATCAAGAAAGATAGTTAAAACAAATCTAGCAAAAGGAACGAATCACCCACGATTCTAAAACCTAACAAGCTAGATCAAAAAGAAAACTCTTTCAAGGAATAACTCTCGCTCAGAGATGCTCTCACTTTCGCTCAGTGTTCGTTGTCAAAGTCGTACACTGTAATGGTTAAGTCCTTCGCCTTTTATACGTCTTCAACTCGTGAAGGACTTGTCCAGACGACCTAGCAACCTCCTTCAATGTCCACTAACGTCCACTGAGTGTTTTGACCGTTAGTGTCCGTTGGGAGTCGACTTGGTCACTCCAAGTGCTCGGTCTTTGCTTTAGCTCCAAGACATCCTATCTTTGCTATGCTCCTTCCCTATCTTCGCTCCACACTCCTTTTAGTGGTTTGATCCGCTCTATCTCTTATCCAAACCCTACACATTACTAGTAAAAAGCCACGTCACCAATAAAGTTAGTTTTGGGCATGAAAGATAAAACCGAGAAAGGGAACATTCTTGACCAACAAATGTTGGCTAGAATGTTACCCCAACATCGCCAATGCTGAAAGCTCAACATTAACAATCTCCCCCTTTTTATCTTTCTTCCCAAAACCAAAGCAGAAGTCAGTCCTCATAAAACTCCCCCTGACAGAAACATCAACTCAACCAAAAAAAAACAAAGGTTAACAATGGTTAGAGTTAGACGAAATCAGAATAGGACTAAAGACTAAAGTACTACTGAATAGTACAAGCCATAAGAGGTTCTGAAAATCTGCAAAAGAAAATAAAAGACATGGTCCAAAATAAAGACAGGAAATTAGCAAATCAGGCATGCACGCAAACACACACAAAAGCACATGCCCACACTGCTTCTTCATTCCTCAGCTCTCTCTTCTCCTCGCCCTTGATCTTCAGCTTCCTGAACTTGCTCATCCCCACGAGCTTGTTCTCCCCCTGCTTGTCCTGCGTCAGCACTTTGCCCTTCCTCAGTTTGCACCTCCCTTGGTCCTGTTTGATCCGTGGCTCGCGGCTCAGTACTAGTCCCTTCTGCTCTATCTCCCCCTTTTTGGGAAGAAAGCATTTCCTTCAAGGTCGCAAGCTGAGACGTCAAAAGAGCAACAATGTCCTCTAATGTTTTAATCTGCAGTTCCAAACCTGACTGAGTAGTGGATGTTGAGCTGACATTCTGCTCAACATCTGTGGTAGGTGCTTTCCATGGCAGATCAACTATCTTGTTAGGCCCGGACAAATGCGCGGAGGAGACAGAGTAGGGCACCTTGATCTGTACCACCACATTTCTGCGAGTTGGCTCAAAACCTCCTCGCAACAGCATCCCATAGATCAGTGAGGGAAATGGTAGAATCCCCGGTGAAATCTTCTCGGCTTCCTTGGCCAATTGGTCTAGTACCAACTCACCCAAATTAATGGGTAGATTCTTCCCAAGGGCGTAGAGTATATGAGCCATACTCTCAGCCACACGGGTCTCGTTCGCCGTAGGCCACCAGTTATAAATCCCAATTTTGAAGAGCACCGAGTAGAGTGAGGTTTAAAAGGAACAAGAAAAATTCCCATCCCACTCCCTAATTCTACCACCCGTCAAAAAGGACACAACCTCATTATTATTATACTCCTCATCCATATCAACGTTCGGAGTGCCCAAAAACTCGTTAATCGCCCCGGCAGAAAATTCATATAACCTCCCCCTTAAGAAAATTTTTCCATATCTCCTAGAACTAGGATCATTTAGACTAGGTTTAAGGTTAGAATATACCTCCCGGACCACCGTATCGCAGTAGGTCCCAAACCTTGTCACGGATTTGTCAAAGCGCCTTGTTTCCAAGAAATCAATCAAGCCGTATCGGCGGAAACTGCCCACGTCCACCGTCCTCTCAACACGGATCACCCTCTGAGCAAAGTGAGGCCACAACTCCTCGTTAAATGGGGCGTAGAACCTCCCCCTGGGCAAAGGAGTCTCCCAGTCTGAGTCAGATGTTGGGTCAACATCTTCATCAGCATCTCACTGGCACTGGCCACGGGTGATATGGCTTGGTGGCTGACTGATGGCTGAGGTGATTCAACTGGCCGAGATCGTTTGGAGGGTCTGTCATCTGAGCTTATCGGCCTTTTGCCCGCCCTTTTCGCCAGTCGATTCTTCATCGACAAAAGAGTCTCCGTCATTTCTCGATCCTCGTCACTGGTTTGCTCACTTGAGGCTTTTGATGGCTCCGTGGCTGGCAAAGTATGATTGCCCTTTGGAGCTGCTTCCTCTTCCTCCAATCGACAGTAGGTGGTACTGTCGATGATCTTTTCAGTGGATGTACTTGAGGAGGAGGCTGCCTTTTCTTGAGCCGGACTCGGTGCCTTGGCAGAGCTGGCCTCCCCCTGAACAGGGCGTTCAGTGGCCATCTGCGGGGGCTCATCCTCAGAGGTGTCGGTTTCCCACTCCGACGAAGAGCTCGTTAAGGTAATGGGCTTAGCTGCCGTGGATTTTGGCCCCTTTGAAACCCGGGCTTGTCTGAGGCGGTTGCTTTGGCGTGTCGGGGCTACAGGAGATGGTCGAGGCTCTGTAGCTGTCTTCTTCTTCTTCACTGACTTTTTGGAGGTTTCCTTAGTGGGTTTGGGCGCAGGAACGGGGCTTGAAGAGCTAGGTGGCTGAGGCGTGTTCGCAGGTGGCGCCGGGACATTTAGAGCACCTCCCACCAGACTCGCCTGGACTGGCCTTGGTTGGGACACAGAAGCGCCGAGCGGGACATCGGCGAAGGTGAAGAGTGGTGGCGGAATCACCCGGATTGGCACGGCATCGTGTACAGTGTCGCTCAATGTTGGGCTGACATCGTGGGTTTCTGCAGATGTGGGTGAGTTCGACATTTTGACCGCACAAATCGATCAATTTGGGGATGAAAATCGTGATGAATCGCTGAAACTCAGAGAGAAGCTTGGGAGAGATGAAGTCGATGTGAGAATAAGGGTTTGTGAATTAAAAATTAACCAGTCAAATCACGACATATATGCTAGCTTTCAACGGTTACTTCCACACACTACACTACTCAGATAAAATAGCAGATAATGGAGTAAATGGGATTGAAAAATAACCGTTTAGGCACATATAATAATTGAATTTAAATAACTGATTAAAGCAAAATACATCCACAACCTACTTAGTGAAATAGTGGAGTTAACAGCAAACCACGAGAATATAGGGGATAAGTTGTTACTCAAAGACAATTTGAAGACCAAGTCATGCGAGTTTAAAGGAGCACTTCGAAACATGATTCACCCAAAAAGACTAAGTCAAAAGTTATGGTAGAATCAAGAAATACTAACCGATTTAGCGACTTCGATGAGCACATAGAGACAAGTGTAAAGAGCTGTTCTTCGAGGGTTCTAATGCAACTCTGAGAGATTTCTAACTTAGACATAAAAGGCTAACAAATGCAGTACTAAAGACAGACACAAATAAAACGAAAGCACAAAATGTAGCAACATCAAACTGACAGTCACATATGTTGTCCTAACATTTGACTCAACATCCTGATTCCGTAATCCTATACTAATCTGCTCAATTCTTCTCAAAATCAGTTCCCATTATTTCTACCCTTTCACCTCAAATATTTAAGAACTTTACGCACTGCCCTTATACCCTCATCCTCAAGGTTAGGCCTTTTGTCGCATAGTATACATCGTCACCGCGAATGCCGTGTACCTAGGGAATCTTATTACCAAAAACCTATATCTAGCCGAGAGTTTATGAGCATGCTTACAAGAAATAAGGATTGGTTTTTAGTCGCAATAAGTACATCGTCACAGCGAATGCCGTGTACCTATGAACGTATTACCAAGAGCCTTTAAAAAGGGATCGGGTTCATTTTGGGACCAATCAAGAAGAATCAAGTCATTTCACAGGAAAACAGAACAGAATATTGAACCAAAGGTAAAGCAGTAACCATCAAATTCGACATATGCTATGCTGGTCCAAATGTTGGACCAATATTTAAACTAACATGTGCAAACCTATGGATTTCTTCAGGTCCGAAAACCTTTCAGAATCCAATGCTTTCGTGAATATGTCTGCTAACTGATTCTTAGTGTCTATATGCTCAATATGCACTAACTCTTTTTCGACCATATCTCTCAGAAAATGATGCCTAATATCTATATGCTTTGTACGTGAATGTTGGATGGGGTTCCTAGAGATGTTGATGGCACTAAGGTTATCGCAATACATGAGAACTGATTCGCACTCTAAACCATAGTCACACAACATGCTATTCAACCACATCAATTGGGTACAACAACTACCCGCAGCTACGTACTCGGACTCGGCAGTAGATAATGACACGCAATTTTGCTTCTTACAATACCATGCAACCAAATTGTTACCTAAGAAGAAGCAGCCACCACTTGTACTCTTGCGATCATCTTTGTCACCTGCCCAGTCAGCATCGCTGTAGCCTACAAAACTCAAATTAGTATCTTTGGAGAACCATAATCCAAGGCTATACGGTCCACTCACATAACGAAGTATTCGCTTAACCGCATTAAGATGAGAAACCTTATGTTCAGATTGATATCTAGAACATACGCAAACACTATACATGATGTCAGGTCTGCTCGCAGATAAGTACAACAAACTGTCAATCATAGAGCGGTACAATGTCGGGTCAACATTTGGCCCAACATTGTCTTTACTTACCTTCTGCGTTGACCCCATGGGCATTTTCATTACCTTTGCAGTGTCCAGCCCGAACTTCTTGACAGTGTTTCTCGCGTATTTCTCTTGGGACATAAAGATCCCGTCGCTCCTTTGCTTAATCTGCAAACCTAAAAAGTAAGTTAACTCGCCGATCATACTCATCTCAAATGTGGTGTTCATCGCCTGCACAAACTGATCTAACATAGATTGTGAGCTTGATCCAAAAACAATATCATCAACATAGACTTGAGCTATCAAAAGGTCAGAACCGACTCGTTTAACAAAAAGCGTGCGGTCTGCCTCACCTCGTGTGAAACCGAACTCAAGCAAAAACGTTGCTAACCTTGCATACCAAGCTCGAGGCGCTTGCTTTAATCCATATAACGCCTTCTGCAGCTTAAAAACATGGTTAGGATAATGGGGATCTTCGAACCCTTTTGGCTGTTCGACATAGATTTCCTTATCAATATACCCATTCAAAAACGCACCCTTAACATCCATTTGATGTAACGTGATGTTAAGCCAACATGCTATAGCTAACAAAAGTCTTATTGATTCTAACCTAGCAACAGGAGCAAACGTCTCATCAAAGTCTATGCCTTCTACCTGAGTATAACCCTGAGCTACTAAACGTGCTTTGTTACTAACAACCCTACCAGATTCATCAGACTTGTTCTTAAAGATCCACTTCGTGCCTATGACATTAATGTCATTTGGCCGTGGGACTAAGGTCCAAACCTGGTTTTATCGAACTGCAAGAGTTCTTCTTGCATCGCATTTATCCAGTAATTATCCTTGAGAGCTTCAAGCACATTCTTTGGTTCAATCGCTGAAACAAAACAATTAAAACGTACCTCAGCGTATACCGAGTTCATGCATACGTTTCTTACCATAGATTTGTAGTCTTTGCGTGGCTTGTCTCTGGTTTTTCTTCCTTCGTTTACATCTCCAATAACGAGATCAGTGGGATGATCTTTCTGAATCTTAGCTGGCGGATCACGTCGTACTTCACTGGGACCAGCGTCATTGTTCTGTTCTGGCTCAGATGTTGAGTCCAATGTTGGCTCAACATTGACATCCGCAGGCTCCTCTGGTTCCTTGACAGTTTGTATAATATCTGAAACATCCACTTGAGGAGGCATATTGCTAAGATCAGTAGCATCGTCGAACACAACATTCACTGATTCTTGAACTGATTTCAAGCGCAAATTATAAACACGATAGGCACGACTATTAGACGAGTAACCTAGGAAAATACATTTATCACTTTTCGAATCAAACTTAGTCAAATATTCCCGATCATTCAGCATGTAACAAAAACATCCAAACACATGGAAATATTTAACCGTAGGCTTTTTACCATTCAACAACTCATACGATGTTTTCTTAGTGCCATGTCTAAAGAACACTCGATTCGAAATGTGACATGCCGTGTGCAGTGCTTCAGCCCAAAAACGCTTAGAAACATTCATAGATAATAACATAATACGAGCCATCTCTTGTAAAGTCCTATTCTTCCTTTCGGCCACCCCGTTTTGCTGGGGCATCTTAGGAGATGAATACTCATGTACAATGCCTTTCTTATCACAAAACTCATCAAAATACTGATTTTCAAATTCTCTACCATGATCAGACCTAATACGAAAGATAGTAGCACTGCAATTGTTCCTAATCATAGCACAAAAATTCTTAAAGAAGTCGAACGATTCCAATTTTTCCTTAAGAAAGAAAATCCACGCATATCTTGAAAAATCATCCACGAGCACATAAGCATATTTCCTACCTCCTATGCTATCTACTTCCATAGGACCCATCAAATCCATGTGAATTAATTGAAAACAGTGAGCAGTTTTAAAATGTTGGGCAGCATGTTGGTCAACATTGTGACTAACATGTGTTTGCTTACCCTTCAAACACGACTCACATACTACCTTACCAAACTCCTTAAGCTTCGGAATCCTTCTGATTGCATCATGTTTGATAAGTTGCTCCAATGTTCTGTAGTTGACGTGACCTAACTTGTAATGCCAAAGAGCAACATCGTCCTCGGCTTTTGATAGTTGGCACACGTCCTTCACACCAGATTTGTCACCAACTAGGTAGCAATTGTCGCTAGATCTTTTACCTGCCATCACTAAAATAGAATCTTGGTTAAAGACTTCACAGCACTCCTTGTTAAACCTTACCTCGAGGTCATCATCGCACAGCTGGCTTATGTTGATTAAATTTGCAACAAGCCCGTCAACATGAAGAACGTTGCTAAGCTTGGGAAAGTCGGGCACATTAAGTCTGCCTCGGCCAAGAATTCGACCTTTAGAACCACCTCCGAACATCACAGATCCACTTCTTAAGGGTGTATACTCACTGAGATATTCTTTGGTACCCGTCATATGTCGGGAACACCCGCTATCAAAGTACCATGAACCTGTCACATTAGCTCGCAAAGAGGTGTACACAACTAGACATTTAGGACCTGATTTCGTGATCCAAGCTTTCTTAGAAGACTTAACCATATTTTGTTTGCTGGAATTCGAAGATGATCCAGCTGAGCTTTCTCCAGACACATTTTTCAACACTGATTCAATGTTGACAGATATGCTGGATGACATTTCAGCCGACATCGATTTCTTTGCAGAAATCTCTCTCTTCAATTTCCAACAGTATGACTTCAAATAACCTAACTTCTTACAATGATCACACAGAAATGATTTATCATTATTTTTCTGGGTCACTTGCTCGGGACTATTCTTAGGCTTCACTACTTCAACTTCGTTATTCCTAGATTGAGCTTTAACAAAAACAATCTTAGGCTGATCATGAGACACGAGTTTTGTACTATCACATGCAGGCTGCGCACTATATCCTAGACCTTGCTTATCATAAATACCAAGA
This sequence comes from Craterostigma plantagineum, assembly GCA_027422505.1. Classification (NCBI taxonomy): domain Eukaryota; kingdom Viridiplantae; phylum Streptophyta; class Magnoliopsida; order Lamiales; family Linderniaceae; genus Craterostigma; species Craterostigma plantagineum. The sequence continues at coordinate 21,966,631 of JAPQWV010000003.1, read as the reverse complement.
GACAATACCTCTTCAAGGGTAGATTTACCCTTGTTCAACTTAGTAAACGTTTCCTCGGCCTTATTGACTCGCTTTTGAAGCGTGTCGATCTCCCTGTCCTTACGTGTCAGTGCGGCTTCCAACTTGTTCAAGCCATCCATTAAGCCTTCAATAATCTTTTCGTTTTTCTCATTTTCATCGACCAACAGTTTCACCGCGGCTTGAAGTTGTAGATTATTGGCCTTTTCTATTTCATAGTGCGTGGTTAACAGCTTCAAGGCTTCTTCACAACTTCCTGTCTCAGGTTCTGTATCATCGCAACTCAGACTACCATCAAGACAGTTTGAATCATCATAATAAAAAATAATATGTTTTGCAGATGTTGAGTCAGATGTTGGCTCAACATCAGTTACCGCAGTGAGGCCGATATGATTATCTTCTTCATCTTCGTCATCAGAAAAGGACTGGATGGTTACGGATGATTGCTTAGGCTCTTCATCGTCATCTTCGTCGTCTGACAGGTCAATCCACATGGCCTTTCCATGTTTGCGAAGTGTGTTTGCACATTCGTTGGCAAAATGGCCCCAACCTTGACATTCATAGCATCTGATTGCCTCATAGTTGATGTTCTTCTTCGGCTTTCCGTCTAGCCTCCTAGCATACTTTCGCTTAGGGTACGGAGGTGCTGAAGATGGTTCAGCTTTGGCATTCTGGCCTTTTCTGAATGTTGGGCCAACATTCTGCACAACATTCTTCTTCTTAAAAAACTTCGCAAATTTCTTTACGACCATGGCTAGGTCTCGTTACTGGGATCAACTTCAATCGGATCCTTGGATGGCTGAGTGACCAGTGCGAGACTCTTTCCGCGAGCGGCCCTTTTTTGGACTTCAAGATTGGTTTCAAAATTCTTCAAGATGTTCATCAAGACGTTGAAGTCCATGGTGGCTAGGTTGTGTGATTCCTCAATTGCCGATACCTTCACATTAAATTTTTCAGTTAGTGTACGAATAGCTTTAGAATTTAATACCTTGTTAGACATAGCCTCTCATAGGCTGGCACACTCGCTGGATATCGTCAAGAGTTTTCCAAAATGCGTCGTGATATCCTCGTCTTCTTTCATTCTGATGTTCTCGAATTGACTATGGAGGAGGCGTAGCTTGGTTTCTCGCACAGTTGTGTCACCTTCACAGTACCTCTGGAGTAGATCCCACGTAGTCTTAGCCGTTGTACAATTCTGGATGATCTTAAACATGAAGATGTCCACCGTAGAGAAGATGGCGTTGAGTGCCTTGTCATTATATTCAGCCGCGCTTCGTTCAGGCACCGTCCATTCTTCGACCGGCTTGTCAATGATTTCTCCATCTGCATCAGGTTCTGTCCTTGGAGGGGTATATCCGTGGAGTACTGCTTCCCATGCTCGCACATCAATTGACTTGATGCACTGACGAACACGAATCTTCCAATACGCGTAGTTGGTGCCGTCTAGGACAGGCACTTTGACGATATTGTTTGAACTGGTAATATCCATTGTAGAGGATGTTAAGCGCTTAGTAACGTCAAGCGTTGGCTCTGATACCACTTTGATGGGGGTCCCGTACACAATGGATGTTAAACACTTCGTCATATGCTGATGTTGGATGAGATGTTAGGCTTACACTCCAACTTACTTGTAAACGCACAACGGAAATGAACGAACTTAATGATGAAAGAACACGAACACACGAGCTGATTTTGTGCAGCAAGTCAAATAACTTGCTGCGAGCCTCACGGCAAAATAATCCACTAAAACGATGGATTACAAACTATCAAGAAAGATAGTTAAAACAAATCTAGCAAAAGGAACGAATCACCCACGATTCTAAAACCTAACAAGCTAGATCAAAAAGAAAACTCTTTCAAGGAATAACTCTCGCTCAGAGATGCTCTCACTTTCGCTCAGTGTTCGTTGTCAAAGTCGTACACTGTTTAAGTCCTTCGCCTTTTATACGTCTTCAACTCGTGAAGGACTTGTCCAAACGACCTAGCAACCTCCCTCAATGTCCACTAACGTCCACTAAGAGTGTTTTGACCGTTAGTGTCCGTTGGGAGTCGACTTGGTCACTCCAAGTGCTCGGTCTTTGCTTTAGCTCCAAGACATCCTATCTTTGGTATGCTCCTTCCCTATCTTCGCTCCACACTCCTTTTAGTGGTTTGATCCGCTCTATCTCTTATCCAAACCCTGCACATTACTAGTAAAAAGCCACGTAACCAATAAAGTTAGTTTTGGGCATGAAAGATAAAACCGAGAAAGGGAACATTCTTGACCAACAAATGTTGGCTAGAATGTTACCCCAACATCGCCAATGCTGAAAGCTCAACATTAACATAATCATATCATAGCCACCACCTCATGCACTATGCTAACGTATTGGTAAATGATAGACAAATAATTCGGAAAGATTATTAGTACGACTGATAATTAATTTGATGATTTTTAGTGTCCCATTCTTCAAGATGACATACAAAATGGCTCGCCATGTTAAAGGTGAAAAAAATAACATAATATTAAAAAATTATGATTCGAGTGTATTCTATTATACAACATTCGTAAATTGTCAAAATCGATGTGTTCTTCATAAACCATTGGATAATAATAGAATATGGCATATAGATATATTAGTTAGATAAAAGAGCTTGAATTATTTGAGATGGACAAGACCCAATTTATAATCTCAACTAAGCTAATTATGGACTAAATATATATAATTAAGGCCAGATTTACGTAATCAGACATCAGTTATAAAATGATACTAATAATCTTTGTCGTAATTACATGTACTTCTTTTTTCCTTTTGAACGTAATTACATGTACTTATCCATAGTTTTAACAAACTATAAGGTCACACCACAACTCGTCAGCAAATCGTCACATTCAAAAATTATTATTACATTAAGCATTCCAATGTCGGCTTTAAAGAAAGCACAGGCACTCATTGCCGTCATCCTCGTCCTCGTCTCCCTTGGTTAGTAACTTAACTACACAGTTCTTAGTATTAAACAACTAATAATTGACTATATGATTTAATATTTTCTTTGTATTTAATAAATAGAGTCGTGGACCCTCGGGGACTCGAATAGGGAGTGCAGGAAAAAAGACGACGAGTGCAGTGCGAAAGCATCGACGTGCGAATCGGAGATGGCTTTTTGCTTCCAATATAAATGCTATTGCTACCTTTTGCTGCCTCAGTGTTATGATATTGATGACTGTAGAATATTGAGCCTTCTTGCAAAAAACCTGTTTGTCGATCAGGCACATGTGTTTGCAAGAAATAAAGTGATGGTTTTTTGTGATTTTTAAAGGTTAATTTTCTTCCATAAATTCGTGGTAGTAGCTCTACCTCTCTCGTTATACTTTCTTGACGCATATTATGCTTATCAAATCTACTCCTAATAAAGTAAATGAAAAGAAATAGGGTAATTGTATTGGCACTTTCTTATTTTCTATTTGCGCTGCACCCCCTATTAAATACTTATAGCAAATAAGGTAAATAGAATTGTTTATTAAGGAAATAGAATCAACCATTAAATATTGCAGTAAATATAGAGTCAAGCTATGTTTGCATCGTATATGTTTGGTGAAGAAGTGACTGTGATAAAAATTTCCTAATATGGACAAGGCCGAGCTTGTATTTAGTGATGAGTCATATTGATTTTTTAATTTTAATTTGTAAATCACGTGCTATTTAAATAGTTGAAAAAATAGAGTTGATAAAAAGACGAAAGCTTTCTCTTCTCGGAAATAAATTTAATTTTTATTTGTCGACCATAGTACGATCTCGTTTTCTTATTCAAATAACTCGTCTTTTAATAAGCTATATCACTATAGTACAATTTAATTTGATTATTTACTATTTCATTATTTAACCATATGAGGTTAGTGTTGAAGAATGAAACAGAATCAGATGAACCAGCCACAGTTCAAGTCTTGTATAGCTGAGGAAAGCTGAAGCTCGCGGGAAAAGTTTGATTTAAAGAAGAAAACGTGTTGGCGATTTATGATGAAGACGTTAAGGGAGTTAGTCACTTATTAAGTTTCACTTGGCAGCGGCGACTTATAGGCAGTGAGATTCTGAAGAAAATGGGGCGTCTTTCAAACAGTTTTAGTATAAATAAAGCACCACTGTACATTTTCAATTCACTGTACCATTCTCCGATCAATCAATAAACAAGAAACACTTTCACCGTGGATGTAGGATTCAAATCCTTGAATCTGAACCACGTTATCTCTTTGTGTTCAAACAAGCGTTCGATTCACGAACTTGTTATGGTATCAGAGAGAAATACTGTTAATCGCTGCAATTTCTCATCTCAAGATTCGAAGATAGCGTCTTGATCATAATCAGCAAAGAGCGCGCAGATTTAGGTCTCCAATCAATTCAACAATGTCAACTACAGCAGCAGTGGTGAATTCCAGCTCAACAGTGCTAATAAATGATCCCTACTTCCTCAACAACAATGACAACTCGGGGCAAATCTTGGTGCACGAAGTCCTGAATGGAGACAACTATCCAATGTGGAGCCGCGCGATGATAATTGCGTTGACAGGGAGGAATAAGGAGGGTTTCATCAATGGTGATTTAGTACCTCCTGTAATTGATTCACAGAATTCCATTGCCTCGCAAAACCAGGTAAGTGCTTGGAAGAGGATCAATAATGTGGTGATATCGTGGATTATCAATTCTGTGTCGAAGGAAATATCTGCAAGCATATTATATAACTCGTCTGCGAGGGAAGTCTGGATCGATCTTGAAGAAAGATTCGGTCAGACCAATAAACCAAGAATTTTTCAACTAAAAAAGGAGTTGATCAATTTAACTCAAGGCTGTGACAATATTGCTGCATATTTTACAAAACTAAAAACTCTATGGGATGAGTTGGGAAATTACACGCAAACCTGTAACTGTACATGTGGAGGAGTCAAAGTTTTGAAGGCTCACCTTGATGAAGAATATGTACTAACCTTTTTGATGGGGCTGAATGATTTGTACTCTCAAATAAGAGGCCAAATTCTGCTTGTAGAGCCACTACCTTCCATCAACAAGGTCTTCTCTCTTATGCTTCAAGAAGAAAAACAGAGGTCTTTGCACTCTGCCATGGTCTCGAGAAATGAAGATCAGATTAATACTATGGCCATGATGGCAGCTCGAGGAGACAAGGAAGCAACAAGAAGAGGAAATTTTTTTTTCCAGAAAAGGGATCTTGGAAGACCATTGTGTACACACTGCAATAAGAAAGGTCACACAGTAGAGACTTGTTATCAAATACATGGCTACCCTCCAGGGTTTAGACAAGCTCAGAAACTGAGAACTGCCAGGCTGAATCACTACTTGGTTGATCAAACCAGCAAGGAAGGGCAGCTGAATTCAAACAGCAATAAAGAAGGTCTGGTGCAGGTGCACATGACACCCTTTCAGCTTCAGAGTCTCAGAACTCTGTTCAACCAGTCTCAGGGCAAGCAGCCATCAGATAATCAAGAGACCTCACAGCAGAATGAGAAGATTGAAGGTATGTGTCTATCTTTCAATCTGCCTAGACTTGGAAAGGACAGGTTTTGGGTGTTAGATACAGGTGCCACAAGGCATGTGTGTGGGGATAAAAGTCTTTTGTCAGGGCTGCATGAAATCCCAGAATCAAGGATTGTCTTACCAGACAATTCAGTCATAATAGTTGACAGGGCAGGTTCTTGCATAATAAATGATTACATAACCTTGACAGATGTATTGTATATGCCTCAGTTTCATTTAAACCTCATCTCTATAAGCTACTTAACTGCCATTATGAGCTGCAAGTTTACCTTTGAGACTGACAATTTTATTATACAAGATCTTTTCCACAGACAGATTGGCAAGGGTAACATCTGGGATGGACTTTACATTCTTGAGGCTGTCTGTACCAATCTTACATCGAGTTCAGATAGATTGGTATCTCTTAATAATGTGTCTATGGATCTTTGGCATGCTAGATTAGGACATCCATCTGATAAAGTCTTAGACATGCTTAGAAGCTCCTTGGATCATGATGAAAGCACTAGACAGTCTTACTGTAAAACCTGCCCAATGTCGAAGCAGAAAAGACATAGCTTTCCTGTTGATAGAAAAACAGCTTGTACCGCTTTTGATTTAGTGCATTGTTATGTGTGGGGACCTTTTCATCATCCCTCTTACCAAGGGCATCAACACTTTATCACTATTGTTGATGATCATACACGACTCACTTGGGTTTTTCTAATAAAACACAAATCTGAGGTCCTAGCTGTCATGACATTTTTCCTTGCTATGGTAGAAACTCACTTCAAGGTCAAAGTAAAGGTAGTTAGAACAGACAATGCTCGGGAATTTAACTAAGCAGAATTGTTTAAGGGTAAAGGAATTATCCACCATCTTTCATGTGTACAAACACCTCAGCAAAATTCTATGGTCGAACGAAAACATCAACATTTGTTGAATGTATCTAGGTCATTATTGTTTCAGTCTGGACTACCCATCAGATTTTGGACCGAGTGTGTTATGACAGCAACTTTTCTTATTAATAGACTACCTTCTGTGCAGCTAGGTAATAAAAGTCCATATGACATCTTGTACCAAAGGCCAATGGATTATAGCACACTCAGGGCTTTTGGCTGCCTATGTTTCTCCTCAACCCTTGCTGTAGGTAGAAGAAAATTCGACCCCCGGGCAAGAGAGTGCGCTCTAATTGGATATCCCAATGGGATCAAAGGGTACAAGCTTCTAGATTTAAAGTCAATGGAGGTTTTTATTTCTCGGGATGTGAGATTCAAGGAAGATGAGTTTCCCTTCAAAGTTAGGTACACTATCCCATATTCAGCAGATCCTTTCCCAGATCAGGTTCTGCCAAGGCCCTGTCTCTCTGACTCAGCCCTGGACCATGAAGTTCTTGATTCCTCACAGAACAATCCAGCAGCTATGCCAGACCAGGATCATCTAAGTTCAGTACAGGCCAACGAGGCTCTTGAATCATCACCATACAATGCAACAAATTCCCCAGCTCAAGATAATCTGGGCTCACCTCCTAATACTGATATGGTGCAACCTCAGCAGTCACTGAGAAGGTCCACGAGGGAGTTTAAAGGCCCAGCCTATCTGAAGGATTACCATTGCAATGAGCTAACCGCAGGCAGAACTTTGTACCCTATTTCTCAGGCTTTATCCTTCCACAACTTTTCAAGGAGACATCAATACTACATGAATGGGATCTCTGAAATGGCAGAGCCGAAGCACTATGCCCAGGCTGTGAGGAGTCCCAAATGGCAGGAAGCAATGCAGGAAGAATTCCAAGCATTGGTAGACAATCAGACCTGGTCCCTAACCAAGCTTCCAGCAGGGAAAACGGCCATTGGGAGTCGTTGGGTCTATAAATTAAAGCTGAATTCAGAAGGTGAGGTTGTTAAGCACAAGGCTAGACTAGTTGCTAAAGGTTATGATCAAAGAGAGGGTGTTGATTACATCGATACTTTCGCACCCGTTGCTAAACCGAACACCATCAAGATAGTTCTCAGCCTAGCTGCAAAACTCAGATGGAATCTTATGCAACTAGATGTGAGCAATGCCTTTTTGCATGGAGATCTGTCCGAAGAAGTGTTTATGGAATTACCTCAGGGTTTTTATCCAAATCATCCCAGATCAGGTCCAGACAAGACAGTTTGCAGACTTCATAAGTCCATCTATGGGTTGAAGCAAGCTTCCCGGCAATGGAATCGGAGATTTACAGAGGCAGTCAAGACTTTTGGCTTCTCTCAAATTCACTCGGACCACACTCTGTTCACCAAAGGAAAAGGGCACAATCTTGTCATCTTGCTCGTATATGTTGATGACATTATACTAGCCGGCCCTTCCCTTGAAACAATTCAGCAAGTCAAAGCATCACTCAGCTCCTGCTTTAAGGTCAAGGACCTCGGCGACCTCAAGTACCTCCTTGGTATTAAGGTGGCTAGTAGCCCAGCTGGCATCTATCTTGCCCAAAAGCAGTATGCGCTTCAGATATTAGAGGACACAGGTTACCTTGCCTCCAAGCCTCTGTCTACTCCAGTCCCAGTGCTAAGCTATCAGCCTCAGATGGAGACTTGCTTGCCGACCCTTTCAAATATAGGAGGTTAGTGGGTCGCCTGCTCTACTTGACATTCACTAGGCCGGATATAACCTTCGCAGTCCACAGGCTTAGTCAATTTATCTCCGCACCCAGGACATCTCACTTGATGGAAGCCCATCATCTTCTCCGATACCTCAAAGCATCTCCGGGACAAGGCATTTTACTTAGTTCATCATCAGACCTCACTCTGAAAGGGTTCTCTGATGCGGATTGGGGGGGCTGCATCGACACGAGGCGCTCTGTTACGGGGTTTTGCACCTTCTTGGGAGACTCTATAATTACTTGGAAGGCAAAGATACAGGCCGCAGTGTCTAGGTCCTCCACCGAAGCAGAATACCGGGCTTTGGGTTCCCTAGTGGCTGAAATACTATGGATCAGTTCCTTACTGTCAGAATTGGGCATTCTTATTGACCATCCACCAGTTGTTTTTGCGACAACCAATCAGCCTTACAGCTGGCCTCCAACCCCAAATTCCACGAACGGTCTAAACATATAGAGGTCGACTGTCATTTCATCCGTCATCATATCACCAATGGTTCAGTCAGATTACTTCCCGTGCGATCTGAGCATCAGCTCGCGGATGTTTTCACTAAACCACTTACCGGGCCTGTGTGGCAACGTTTCCTAGTCAAGATGGCCGTATTAAACCTCTACAGTCCATCTTGTGGGGGGCTGTTGAAGAATGAAACAGAATCAGATGAACCAGCCACAGTTCAAGTCTTGTATAGCTGAGGAAAGCTGAAGCTCGCGGGAAAAGTTTGATTTAAAGAAGAAAACGTGTTGGCGATTTATGATGAAGACGTTAAGGGAGTTAGTCACTTATTAAGTTGCACTTGGCAGCGGCGACTTATAGGCAGTGAGATTCTGAAGAAAATGGCGCGTCTTTCAACAGTTTTAGTATAAATAAAGCACCACTGTACATTTTCAATTCACTGTACCATTCTCCGATCAATCAATAAACAAGAAACACTTTCACCATGGATGTAGGATTCAAATCCTTGAATCTGAACCACGTTATCTCTTTGTGTTCAAACAAGCGTTCGATTCACAAACTTGTTAGTTAGGATTCTACGCAATTCGATAGAGCTCGAGCATTTTTTAGCTCGAATTCAAATATTATCTTTTCGAAATTATTTATATGTTTATTCTAGTTCGTATATGTTAATAATAATATTAATTTTATATGAATATCTTTTATAAATTACACGATCGATCAATGTAGACTATTAATTTAAGTTAATATAAAAGCAAAAATTAATATAAGATATATAAAGGGAATAAATTAAATAAAATATTGATGTGACTTTTGATAAATAACTTATTTGATTGTGTTGAATTACATAAGATAAATTATAAGATATTTATTGTTGAAGTTCATGTGATTAGGTAAAATTAGTTTTACAAATTTAATGTGTTCTTCACTATGGTGAATAGTAGGACCCAAGAAATATTTATTACTGAAAAAACAGGCGGAAGCGGCACGAACTTTGGAACCAATAAAAAGATTAAAGTCCGAAACTCAACTTAATATAAAGTATATTAAAATCAAATTCCCTTCTTTATACGATTTCAGGGTGTTAGACGACTCAATCCATTTCCCATATGCCATTTTTATAGCATGTATATAACCTTAGTGAGGTACTCCAATTGCAAATTATTTTTTAATGGAAGCTCAACAAATGCAACTTTGTATAAATTTTCGATTTTTAGTCACTATATTCAATATTATAAGTCACAAAAAATCTAAATCCCATCAGTGTATTCCAAGTCAGCAACCAAGTGGTGCAAAATAATCTACATCATAATATCTATACTCTTATATTAATTGTGAGGGTGAGTTAAAAACTGTTTTTTGGTGTATCTATTAACCAATCATAATTTGACAAGTGTTATGTCTTTTATTTATTTAAAAATTAATTAATAAACTCACTAAATCCAACTAAATCAAACATAACCACCCACCAACACTGTCACATAATATTATTTAGCATAACGTTTGGGTGTGCAAAACTACTAGTACGTATAAACTATGAGAATAATCGAAGACCCAATTTTTTCAGGTGTAATAATGGCCGAGAATTGAAGTCCATGTAAGTTTATTTTTCTCGTTTATGTGCTGTAATTGCTGTGATATTCATTTAGAGAATAGGAGCGAAAAAAGGAAATCAAAGTGTTCTAAAAGACCTTAACAATACGCGGTCAACATCCCCGACTTTTTAAAACCTTTGCAGAAACCATTGACTTTTTAAATTTTATTGCATATTGTTTCATGAGAGAGAGCATTAAATGTAAATTATTAATCAACTTAAATTAAACCGCAAGATTCGTAAACATTATAATGTTCCTAGTCAAACACTAACCCCAATGGAGATGCAAGACCGTACCCTATGGGACTTCGAAGTTCGTACAATAAATGACAAATGATTAGTTGACTTTCAAATCTTTTACTATGAAAATGACGAGTCATATCAACCTTTTCGAGCACTCGATAATTAGTAAATGAATTGTAGAAAAAGAGAGAAATAATAAATCAATGACAAGTATGCTAACATATCATTATCGTCGTATTTGTGTTTGATCGTTCTTAAGGGGCGATGGTTAAGTGATGGGACATATGGCTCTTCAAATCATATCATGAGTTTGATACAAAAAAAAATTAATATTTTATTCTTTTTTTTTTTTTGCGTCCAGTCACTACCGTACGACATGCAACTATTACATAGTCAACTGAACTAACTGAAAGAGAAACCAAAAAATAAAGAGACTTGAGATAAAAAAAAAAAATAAAGCAAGTTACATCTTTTCCGAATGCCAACACACTCAAACTGTCCTAATTATGATTAAAAGCAATTTGATTCCTATATGCATGTGATTATTTACGTATGACGCAGATCCATGCACATGCAAGGTCACATTAGGTTCAGTTATTTAGTTTATTACATTAGAAAGTACGAAATGGGGTTACATTAATTTTTTTTTCCGAAACGATAGCTTGCATTAATAACAAAGATACAAGGCTAAATAGCCCAAGGGGTCTCACCGGTACATCGTCAACCGGGAGAACAAAGGCTCACAAAGGAGCAAAACAATCCCACAAGGGGAAACAAACACTCCCAGCTTTGGGAGAAAATGGTCCACAAGGGACAAAAAAACCGACCGAAAACAGAACAATGGGGTTACATTAATTACAGTGTAAGAAACAAACTCATAAATAAGATTGAATGACTATTACATGGTGTTTGTTTCTGGTGATCCAGCATCACGGTGATACTCGCAGCACCGTAATGTAAGTATGACTGTGATGTGGATCAAGGTGATATATCATCGCTGTGTTTGTTTAGGGGTAATATTTCATTTTGCATATCAAGGTGATAGTGGAATATTATGTTTGATTAATCATGGTGATGTGTAGCGTGATATTGCATAAATGACAACGTAATGTTAGATCACCTAGCTTTTAGGGGGTGATCCAAAAGTTAAAATATCACCCCAATTTGATCACCTAGGTGATCCTTCATTACGGTGATGACTCACCACCTACGAAAAACAAACACAATGATGAGGAGGTGATGTGAAGATCACGGTGATATTTTGGAGGATCACCCCAAAGCAAACACCCCATAGTAATCATTAGTATCGTATAAGCTTAATGATTGTAGAAAATGTTAAAACGACCATTTGACTAAAACATTTAACCGTATCATATTTTAATTTCATATATTTTATTTCCAATGCTAATGCTAATCAATTATCATTACACGATATAAACTTCCATCAACATAACGGGACAAACTAGAGCACATCAGGTCTTAACTTCTTAACGATCTTATGATCAACTTACGGCTCGTATAACGGAAGGGACATGTGAGTCGACAAAAAAATTAAATGACAGAATAATAATGAGGACTGAGATTAAAAAGAAAACTATTTTAACACCAATCTGAGTTCTCAGTCTCGCACGTGATTTTATCCTATATATACGAGATGTCTTAAGCTTCTTACAAAGTACACAACACTTCCTTCCCATCCAATCTCTTCCGTCTTACTTTCACTTATTACATATTGAATTTAAAAAAGATGTCAAGGTTCGAAACATTGACTTTATATCTAATAATAATCATCGGACTATTATTTAGTTTCATCATAAATTCAGACGCTTTCACAGCTTCTGCTTGGGTTCAAGCTCATGCAACCTTCTACGGCGGCAGCGATGCATCTGGGACTATGGGTAACTAACTATACCATTATACTTGCAAGAAAAAAAAAAAACATTGAACCTATATAAATATATAATTTAACTTATTGTGAAATTAAATTTTATATATATAGGTGGTGCTTGTGGATATGGAAACTTATACTCCGCCGGCTATGGGACAAGAACTGCAGCTTTGAGCACAGCACTGTTCAACAATGGAGCTTCATGCGGACAATGCTATAAGATAATGTGTGATTACCAAACTAACCCTAAATGGTGCATTAAGGGCACTTCCATAACCGTCACGGCGACCAACTTTTGCCCCCCAAATTTCGACCTACCGAACGATAAAGGCGGTTGGTGCAATCCTCCACGTGAGCACTTCGACATGGCTCAGCCCGCCTGGGAAAAAATCGGGATTTTTCAGGGCGGTATCGTCCCCGTAATCTATAAAAGGTAAGTTGCTTGTGTTAAGAGTTGTTCTACTTTATTTTCATTTAATTTCAATAGAGAACTAAGAGATTGTTGGGGAAAATAAAACGTTTTGAAATAAGAAATGATACGGTCCCTGGAAACTTAAATTTTAGGCGAAATCGTTATTTTAAGATGGTATCAGAGTTCGGGCCAAGGTTCATGAATAAGAATCGTCACTCATGGTCATCAATATTATTCATTTATAAGCTACATAAAAAAAGAAGACTCTGCCTAGATTTGAGGTGGTGCACTGGAAATAAATACACAAAACATAAATATGATGCATTCCCTGTAAGTTTAAGCTTTTAAGCGAAGTAAAAGTTCGATAAACTTTCGAATATCTTTATGCTTCCGTATTTGATATTTTAGCTTGATGACTTAGTAGTCTTCAAATTGTTTAATCTTGAAAGTTGTTATACGATAGATTCCCTATAAGTTTAAGCTTATAATGAAGTGAAAACAACTTTCAAAGATCTTTTTGCTTCCATATTTAATAGTTTAGTTTGATGATTTGGTAACGGTCCAAATTGGCTTAATTTTGGAAAGTCGTTATCTGCATAATTACATATCCTAAAATTTTGAAATTTACCGTCCGAACATCCTAACTTTCTGTCCTTGTATTCCCTAAATTACAGGACTTGAGAAGCAACTAACCCCTTTTTTTAATTACGAACGCGTTAGGGTTCCATGTAAGAAGCACGGCGGAGTGAGGTTCACGATCAACGGTCGGGATTACTTCGAGCTCGTGATGATAAGCAACGTGGGAAATGCGGGTTCGATAAGCTCGGTTCAAGTCAAGGGCTCGACGACGAACCAGTGGGTGCCCATGTCGAGGAATTGGGGCGTAAATTGGCAGTCGAACGCCTACTTGAACGGTCAATCCTTGTCTTTCATGGTCACGGCGACCGATGGGATTACAAAGACTTTCGAAAACGTGGCGCCGAGTAATTGGGCCTTTGGACAGACTTATCAAAGCCCAATTCAGTTTTGAGCCCGTTGGGCCTTAGGCTGCGGCTGTGCTGGGTAAACGCAGCCCGCCCAGTTTTTTTTATCTATGAATATGTATCCGAGGGTGTAATCGTAATTTACCGATTATTTTCGAGGGTTATATTAGGAGAATAGTAGTATATTTTGCATGGAATGGAACATCACAAACATGTTTGCACTAATATTTCATTTGTTCGTAGTTCCCAACTGATGCAAGCGATATTAAATGAACCTTTTTTTTTTGCATGTTGCCTATATAAATATATCATATTATCTTATATTTTAAATTACTTTTAAGAGGTTAAAATATAATAATAATAATAATAACAAAGTGTAGTTTTATATTATATTAAGTATATTAAAAATTAACAGAAGATATAATTGGAATATATTTAAAATAAAGGTCCAAGACTATTTAAATAATTGTCATACCAGTCAGCTGTCATGACCCAAGACAAGGTCGTCGCCGAAGAAACGATGGAGAAGGAGGAAGGTTCGGACAGTGAGGGATTAGGGCAGAAAGGTGGAAGTGTTGTTGGGAAAGTTGCTGTCGGCTGGGCTGGAGAAGGCTAAAGGGAGACAGGTTTGGGCTAAGGTGAGATGGGCTTGGGAAGGGCATGAAGTGCTAACGGGCCTATCTTTTATTTTAAATGGGACAAATATAGTGAGCCCATATGTGTTTAAGTATAAAAACAATATTGTTATGCTGTTTTAGGGTTAAGCAAGAAATTAGTCTATCCTTCTATCGTCTTCTTCATCTCTTCTATTTCTCAACTCTCTCATTTCGAAATTCTTCTCCTCATCTAATTCTTCTCATCCTAATCTCCTCAATATCTTATAAAAATACCAAAAATTACAATATCATCGAATATCAAATGCACTACGTTCAACATCCATAACATCAGCTTGAGAACAATTACTCTAACTAGTAATCCTTGCACACTCTAATGTGTGTGCTTTTAATTTGTAATTATAATATAAATTTAATTATGTATATATATAAATTATAAGGATAATAATTCTAACTGAAACTAGTAAACTTAAAATAGTAAATAGAGTTAGTAGGTGTTTTTTCTTAATTTTATTATTTTTTTTGTCAAATTGACATGCCAAAATGGCAGTTTATACACAATTCTCACGCTTAATATAATAGAATAGATATGCTCCCTCTTAATAGAAAGATTAAAAAAAAAAAAACTCCAGTAATTCACCCATAATAGCTCATGGTCCGAAAGTCTTACTTGAGTAGTGCACGTTATACGTTCGATGAATTGTCTGAAAGAATTAGAATGGTTGTATTTCCATGTCATACTATACATGGGAATTTAAATTTCTTCTTTATGGAACTGTGTAATTTTTTATGGAATTCGAATCGCAAATTGACCGTATTTTTTCTCGTCGACTTTCTTTACATAATGACGTATACAAATCGCACCAACATTATGCTTCCGGTTCTAACACGTCGTTTTAATCAACCGAATTTTTTCCTATATTTTTCGATGATCTGCCCGGCGAGAACCCTATACGCCCTCTCCGTGGGATGATAACTGTCCCAAAACACGTACTTAGAGTCGTCGGGGCAAATCCCGCTAAATTTATTACACAAAATCACCACTTCGATGTTCCCAGTCCCGCAACAACCTCGATCGCTCACTTCGAACCCTAGAAAGAAAACTAAAAAATCATTCTATACCAACGCTAGCGTAGCGACGTAACAAAAAATCAAGAACGATCGAAGAAATTAAGATCGAGAAGAGGGTTGTAGATATCGACGTAAAGTACGATCGACTGAGGCAAGCTTTGTGCGATTGAGTCGAGCTGACGAGTTAGCTTAGCATTGACTAATTGCGCCGCTTTGTTGTATTTTTCGTTGCAAATCCTAAATACTCCGCCGGCGAGCGTTCTCTGAGAGGGGAGACAACCTATGGGCGGGATTCCGAAGACGAAGATCCTTTTTGCCCCGAGCCCATAAAGCTCCTGCAAAATTTCGATATCCATCGCTGATTGAATCGAATAAGATCGAGATTTTTATTGTATAGGAGAGTAAATTTAATTCTGGCCTTATAACTTTCACGAAACTCGCTTTTCGTGATCTAATTTGTCGCTATCCAAAACTGGTCATGTTTATTTGCACCATTTATAATAAGTAGTCTCTTTTCTATAATTACTGGCTGTATTACTATTTATCATGACATGGAACCGCACCAACAAGAACATTATTAAATTTGAAAATTTACAAAAGGGACTATTTATGATAAATTAGCGAAAAAAATTACAAAATAGACTATTTTATGGTAAATGGGCGCAAACGTACACGACTCGTTATTTATGATAAATAGCGTGAACATACTGAATTATCTTTTGTCATGGACAATTTAGATTCCGAAAAGAGAATTTCATGAAAAGTTATATGACTCTAAACTCCTAAACGTATAGTGTACTGAATTTGGACACGGACATGTTCGATGAAAAGAATATTCCTATAAGTTATGAGACCGGAGATTACTATTACCTGGATGAAATTTGTCGCGGAGTGGACCATAAGATCGGCGTAAGAGTCGACGTCGTAATGGGCACGTCGGAGCCCTATGGTGAAGTAGGTGTTCGCCAGGTCATCACTGCCCGAAACCACTAAATAGAGGCTGTTTCTCAAAATGTTGTCTGCAGTTCCGTCGCCCGAAAAAACCCTAAGCTTTCCTATGTACTCTTTGAAGTACTCCAATTGGTCCGACAACGTTAGGACCGACTGTGTAAGATAAGCAACACACAAGCTTTAATACATACAAACGTGTGTATATATCTTATATAATTATGCACATGTAGGTTTCCTCATATGCTGACCATGTGTCCTATAATAATTAATTATAATAAATTAAAAACAAATATGTTAAAAATATGAAAAACTACCCACTATAACAGTCATTGCACAATAACTTACCCACTATTAGTTATTTATCAATATAAAATAGTAATTGATAGTTAACACCGTGCATTGCACGGGTAATAAACTAGTACATAATTATATATGCGTGCATGTGTGGGAAATAGATCCCTTTAGCAAACGTTCAGACAGATAAGATCTTGTGGAGTTTCACTCTAAAATCAATTGACAAGTACGTACGTTCATAATTGTTTTATGATTCGATTTGTACCAACAATATATACATATATATTTATATATATATATATATATATACCACAATTTGAGCTGTCTGAGGATCGAAGCCCGAAGCTCCCGAAGCAAAGCTTACGCCAGTTGTGAGGTCTTGAGGGGTTAGGTTAGGGTCGAGATAGGCTGGTACGAGCTCTTTTATACCGAATTCTTTGGCTGCATATTTTTTTGTATATTATGTAACATAGTTTTGTAAGAAAATAATTAGATTCTTTTACACAAGCGTTAATTCAATTGAGAGAAATGATATGGGGATGAGATTGTGAAGCAGTCGTTTTTATTTATACAAAACTAGATAGAAAAAAATTTATTAATAAAATGAGTTATATATTGACTATCACAAAATTTTGATGTTCTTTAGGGTAGATTAGTTATAAAGCCTAATTTACATTACCTTTCCCCTCAATTAAAATCTTGGCTAAAATCGTTTCAAATAAAGTGGTCATTTCAACATGATATCGTAACTCAGACCACAAATTACACATCAACCACATAAAATATGAAATATCAACGTCAAAGACTAGATAAGAAAGAAAAATATACGAAAGTAAATGTATCACTCATTCTTCTCAGTTCTATCTTGTAAGTGGAATGATCATTTAACATATACTAACATAATACGTTATGGATGTTTTGGAGATCATGATGCTAAAGCTTCCTATAATTAATTCTTATCAAATATTTTTCTCATTCTCTTTGTACCTTCACTTTATTGCCAGATGCATACATAACATGTATAGTGTATATATCTTTGAGTACCGATTATATCTGCGGGCGTCTTGCCATTGCTAAACCTCCCCGTTGGAATCCCGCCTTCGAAATCTTTCCCATAAGGCGGGAAATTGCACTTAACTATGGTTGTGAGGGCATTGTTCATCCCTTGGTCGACGATCGAATCTCCAAAGACAAGAATCGCTGGTATCGTAATGTTTTGTGGGAGATTTATTACAGCCTCGGCGTTGTCGCAGATTGCGATTAGAAAAAGAACGATACGTACGAACCCACGATAATGCTTCATCATCATCGTCATTTTATTAATACGAATATATGTCTTTGTGTTTAGCTTGATGAGTATTGTAGGGTTTCTTCTTGTGTGAACTACTTTGCATGGCTTATTATATAGGTTTTAACATGATTAATGGAGGACCATTTGTAAATGTTGTCTACGTAGGTGTAACGTCGATTACATGCAGGCTTATTTAAAAAGATATTTGATATTTAAATACCATGTTAGCTAGTGAAAGAGTGTCTGTGTTTTTATATTAATTATTGTGAAGGTGGAAGCATCACTAATTTAATTAGTGACAACGAGTTTCTGTCAATCGGTTATACCCAGACTTACCTTTTGATGGTACGAGTTGCTACAACGTGTCTTTAAAATAGCCCCAAAATCCAAATAAAACAGAAAGTAGACTCATATTTTCCACGAGATTGACAGGAAAAGATCTATTTTTAGTCTTTATTCACAATTTAATTAACTTACGGGTTTGGCTAATTAAAATGAATTTTTCGAGTTGTCGGAAAAAACGACGTGAGGCTCATCATGTAGTTAGTGATCTACTTCTTGTTAAATTATCAAACGTAGAAATATAGTGACCAAAAATTTAGACAATCAAGAACCCTTCACCTGTCACCTCCTTGTGGTAATTAATTATTTTTTTTTTCAGATATTTACTCCAGAACTCATGTCTCGTCCAATGATCATTTAATGAAAAGCAAGGGACATACTTAACATATGTCCTAATCAAATTAGGTGCCCGTTGGACTATGTTTTCAAATTAATTAAATACAGATAATCGTCTCCATCAAAAAAAGCCTTCATAAGAGTCTTGATAAAAAAAAAAAAGGGATATTAAGGTTTAAGTTAGACATCTCAACAACCTTCAACTAACAAACACATAACCCCTTAAAGATTGGGATGAGAAAACAAAGAATTAGAACAATCAATCACTTGTCACATAATAAAACTATCTCACTTAATCATAACCTATGCACATTTATTGCAATCACGTAAGTTGTCCAAGCACCCATATCACCTCATTATTACCCATACAAAGAAAAAAACCAGACAACCCTTTTTATCTTCTAAGACTTCGAAAATTTTCGATTACTCGCGAAAACCCGACGTTTTTCCTACAAGACCTTCCATTCGGGCGTACCAATTACCAATCCCAGTATTCTGTACCATGTCCTCGCCCGACCTTAGATAGCGTATGGGCCTTAAAACACCATAAACAGCGAGGTCAGCCAAGTTGGGCTTAGCTCCGCCTAGTTTCAAGAAAGAATTGAGAGATGCAATGATTTCAAAAACCAATCTTTAACGTGTAATAGAATGATAGTACTAAATGAACGGTGAAAAACCGGGATGGGTTTTTACAACCTAGGAAATCTCGACCATTGAGGGCGTCGACCCATGTTTCAGCTGCTTCGTATAGAGCAGCCCTTTCGTCTGTAATATTGTGCCTTTTCTTCAGTTTCTTGGAAACAAAGTACATAGCTGCTGCCCCGGCGTATTTTGCGGTCAGCCTCTCTGTGAAGCTGAAATTGCCTATGTGTGGATTTTAAAGGGCGGGCGAATGAATTTGCGCAAAAAGTTCGAATTTACGGTTGAAGATTAGTTGGGAAAGTTGAAAATCTTACCGTGGGTTGTGATGTAATCGAATGATTCGAGGGCTTCAGAAGGGCTTCGGTATATGTTAGGGGACAGTAAGTGGACCAAGTGGTTATCCACCCAACTGCATATGAGAAGTTCGAAAGAAGTTCGTAATCCAAAAAAGAAGAGTAAAAGACTCGATGAAGATATGGTCGTACGAAATATATATAAATATCATATATATATTATAACAGCAAATTGGGTACATCGAAGCAAATGGGCAGTGGAACAGAGGCATACCTACGCCATTTCTTCTCTTCGTCTTCCAATGCAGAATCAGTGGAGGCATTTGGATGTATCTTAGCATCTAATTTATCGATTATGTCTGCAAAGACGAGATTTAAAGTGAGTTACAAAGCATAATCACACATATTTTTTCGAGTTTCCAAGCGTAAGAAATTCTAGTCAATGAGATTACCTGAGGAATCAACCATTTGCTCACCGTCGATCATCAGTATTGGGACTTTCTTGTAGTCAGACCATTTGATTTCCTTCTTACTGATGGGGTTGACCTCAACGATTTTGTACGATATGTCGTGGTAGTCCAAGAATGCTGGAAATGTAAGACGGTGTAGTTCAGAAATTTAAGTCATGAACAAAAGTAATCCTCCTAATTACAACAAATCACATTTCAGAAAATTTATAAGCTATACGAGGCAATCATGCTAACTCTATCCAACCTCGTGTGTAGTGATGAACTTCTGCCTTCGTCATCAAATCAAGATTATAACAATGAAGATGTAAGGACTCTAAATCGTCAATTGTTAAACCCGACTGTTATTGAGAAAAAATTTGTGAATTTAAATTCTCTAACACTGGCCCGAAAAATCAATGTAAACAAAGCACATGAGCCAATCATCGGCGTCGGAGAAAGAATCACAACTGTTTTTACTATTTTGCCCATCATTGCATAAAACCAGCAATCATGGAAAATTGCAACTTCAAGTCTCAGTTGCCTACTAACCTAAGTTATATCTTAAAATCATCTAAAACAAGAAGCAAAACAAAGAATCGCATATTATCCCAACTCAAAAGATTTTGTACTTGAGCTCTACGCCAGATACAGAAAATCTTCATTTTCTTTTTTGGCAAAACTGCAAAGAGGTTCGTTCAAGCAAACACAAACAGAATCAAACGCGAAGCATTTCAAGACCCTTTCGATCAATCCCTCTATACGCAACAGCTTAACTGAAGCGTAAATTGAAAGAACACGTCACAATTCCATGAGTCTTCAGGAAAATTAGGGCAAAAAAAGGAGAAGCAAATCAATCACCTTTGACCTTGTTGCAAAAGGGGCAAGCTTCGTACTGATACAAAACGACGTCCTTGGGATTGAACTCGGAAACCACCTTCTCCTTCGCGTGTCCCTGCTTCTCCAAAGAGGCGGCGGCCGTCGACAGAAACATCGTCGTCCCAGAAAAGACAGATCGAGAGGCGGTCTGATCCGAGACGCCGCGGGCGCATGAGAACCAGCGGTGCCCCGCCGGCGACCGTACTCCTTCTCCCAACAGCGCCGATGGTCGGCGATTGTAATCGTGACACGAGACGATGGAGACACGGCGGAGGACGGCGAGTGTGTTGGATGCTCTCCTCATGACAGTCAAGATTGGTAGGTATCTCGAAGGTTCGAAGATTTCAAGCTAAGAAATGCGTAGAAAGAAGGAAACCTTTGATTTGTGCTTCACAATTTTGGTGGTCGTGGGAAAGGCCAGCAACAGGGTTTATGAAGCCGAGCCATTTCTTAATCGGCTTAAGAATTTTAGTCGGCTTGGCTCGGCTTACATATTGGGTTTAGTGTATTATTAGCCCACTAAATAATTTTCCTTAATCTTCTTGGGCTGTGTTTACTTTGATAGTTATGTCAAGATAAAGCCCAGCATTATATCTTGTTTAGTTCCCACTTGTTCAATTACTATTAGCTTGTTTGCCTTTTCGTTAATCAAACACAGAGAATAATGAGAAAGGGAAAATGATGATCATTTGATTAATCCAAAAAATGAGGTATTTATACAACTTTGTAATTAAATAACTAACTATAAAGATAAACAACTGTCAGCACCGCCACTGAAACTTATTGAATCTTGATTAGTGATTCATCACCCCCTCAAGATGGATGATATAGATCTACAAAAGACATCTTGGAGATCAGGTTACGTAATGACACAGCAGGCAAAGCTTTTGTAAAAATGTCAGCGAGTTGAAAAGCACTTCGAATGGGCAACAACTTGATATTCCCGGAAGCCACATGATTACGTATAAAATGTCAATCGATCTCTATATGTTTGCTGCGTTCGTGAAATTTTGGATTCGAAGCAAGTTGAATTGCTGAGTGATTATCACAGTACATGATGGGCGTATGATATGTCGAACAACCAATCTCAGCAAGCAAATGTCTTAACCATAATGCTACACTAGTAGCTGACCCGAGGGCTCGGTATTGTGCTATTGTTGAAGATTTAGCCACCGTAGTCTGCTTCTTTGCACTCCAAAAGATTAATGAATCACCAAGAAAGTACAAAAGCCGGTCACAGACTTATGTGAGCAAGAAGCCCAATCGGTATCTGAGAAGGCTGAAATCCTCAAATTTGAATTTGCTGACATGAATAGTCCCTGACCAGGGCTTTCTTTGAGATACCTCAACAAATGATGTGCTGCTGTGAGATGCGTCGTCTTAGGATTGCTGACATACTGACTCAATTTATGCACTGCGAACCCAATATCTGGGCGTGTAAAAGTAAGATATATCAATCGTCCAATAAGCCTTCGGTATTGAGCAAGATCAACTAAATCGTCTCCTTCAGACATGGTGAGCTTCAGCTTTGGATCCATCGGCCGGCTTAGATCCCAGATAACCAGTATCATCAAGAAGTTTGAGAGTAAATTGCCGTTGAGAGACATAAATCCCTGTTGAGCGCCTTGCAATTTCTAACCCAAGAAAGTACCTTAGAGTACCCAAATCCTTCATTTTGAAATTGTTGTGCAGAAACTGCTTTGTTCTATCAATTGCTGTCATGGATGGTCTTGCAAGAATCAAGTCATCAAACTAATACAATGACAAGCTCCATACCTGACCCTTTAACAAAGAGTGAATGGTCTGATTCTGTCTACTGAAATCCAAACTGCAACAGTGCTTGAGATAACTTTGAATTTCACTGACGGGGTGCTTGCTTTAGGCCGTATATTGATTTATGCAGTTTACAAACTAACTTGTGAGAGCTCACTGGACAGTGTTGAGATTTGTAGCCTAATGACAAATCCATATATACTTCTTCTAACAGATCCCCATTCAAGAACGCGTTGTTAACATCCATTTGAATCAAGCTTTCGAAGCTGCTAGTGCCAATAGGACTATTGTTGTGCTTGGCTTTGCTACAGGAGAAAAGGTATCAACAAAGTCAATCCCCGCTTGTTGATTATATCCCTTCGCCACCAATCTCGCTTTAAACCTCTCGACGGAACCAATCATACTTAATCCTATATACCGATCGACATCCAATCGAGTGTTTTCCTGCAGGAAGTTGTACTACAGTCCAAGTAGGGTTGCTTTCTAAAGCTTGTAGCTCTTCATGCATGGCATCTCTCCACTCTTTGTGCAGCACGACCTGATGATAGAACTGTGGCTCAAAACCAGAGGAGACTGCTGAGAAAACTGATTATAAGATAAGAAGTTTGAAATAGGATAAAAACATTTGATTGAAATGAGTGACAATGGAATCTTGTAAATAGGATGGTCTATTAGATTGTCTAGCTGACTTTTTGGTTACATGTGGAACATCAGTCGGATTCTCTAGATCAGCGTGCACCTCTGAAGTAGTAGGGATCTGCTGATCAATTATTTGCAAGCCTTCTTCAGACATTGATGATTCTGTCACTGGATGGACTGCCAAACCGTGATCATAATGATGCAAATCTGCACCTTCAAAACTCAAAGACTCATTAGTAACATTTGGCAATACACAGTCAATAAAATCATCAGCAAGACCTTTATGTAATTCTTGTAAAGGAAAGACATGCTCATGAAAGGTTACGTCCCTAGAAATAAACACATTTCTTGTTTTCAAGTCTAATACATTATATGCCTTCACGGCATTAGGATAACCTATGAACACACATGCCTTAGCTCGAGGTTCGAACTTACTTCTGCTAGCAGCTAAGGTTGAAGCATAACACAAACATCCAAAAGTTCTTAACATGAAATAATCAACTGGTTTTATGATACAACATTTCAAATGGAGTTATACTTTAAACTTTTAAATGACACCCTATTTATCAAGATAGTTGCTGTTAGCACACATTCATTCAAAAAATCTATTGACAACTTGGACTTAAAAAAAATAAAGATCTAGCCATATTCAAGAGATGTTGATGCTTTCTTTCCACAACCGAATTCTATTATGGTGTTTGAATGCAAGAATGTTGGTGTAATGTTCCCTTGCTATTCAGAAAGTCTGCAAGACTGAGCTCTTTTGCATTATCAGTCCTTATAAGTTTAATCATTCTACCAAACTGATTTTGAACCGTGTTAATAAAGAAGATAATCGTAGCTGATGCATCAGATTTAGTTCTCAACATAAACACCCAATTATATCTAGTATGATCATCAACGATAGTTAACAAATATCGATGTGCATGTGCATTATAAGAAACAGTTCGAAAAGGCCCCGATATATCATAATGTATTAGATCAAATGATGAACAAGCCATTCTATTATTAGATTCGAAGGATAATTTCTTTTGCTTCGCTAGTGGACAGATCTTACAGAAAGCCGTTCCATCAAGTACTTTATTACATTTCAGCAAAGGTTTCAATACATACAGACATCTACTAGAGGGATGCCCAAGCCTTTTATGCCAAATCTCTAAAGGAATATCACACAATACAGACAGAACTTTAACATCATCTAACAAATTATCCACATTTAGTACATATAGTCCTTCACATTTGTTACCGCTGCCAATAGTCAATTTCTTCATTGAATCCTGAATAAGGATTAATTATCGAAGAATGTCAAAAATACATTATTATTTGCTGTCAAGGAACTAACCGACAACAGTTCTTGCCCAAGAAACCATAACAGAATTGTTCTTAGGCAAAGTTATAAATGAATTAGAAATAGAATGCACAGAACAAAATTGATTTATGTGACAACAGATGTGCTTTGATGCCCCTGAAGAACCAACCAAATGTTTTCAGAATTCAATTTTGAAAGATTAAAGGACAAGAAAATACCTCTGTTGTTACCTACAGTAGACCCCCTTTGAACAGTCTGGTTGTTCGCTTGATTAACTTCAGATTTATTGATTAATTCTTTGAAGTGTTACAGTTGTTGATGGTTCAGTTGTTGAATGAAACTTTCTGCTATAGAATATAACTGATCAGATTTCTCTGTAGTTGTTGGCCCTGGCTGATCACCGACTACCTAATTTACCCTTATTGTCTTGAATCTTGAGTTCTGTCTGTAGCCAGGCGAAAATCCGTGAAGCTTGTAGCAAGTTTTTTGAGTATGTCCGTGCCTATTACGATGGATGCATAATGGATTATTCCCTTCTTTTCGACTGATGACATGAGCTTTTCTATTCTGCTGTTGGACAACATAAGGATTTGTAGGATTCTAGGGAAGTAGAGACATATGTTGCGTCGTGTCGTCCACATCATTGGTTGAAGAGATTGATCTTTGTCTATCTTTTTGTGATATTAAAGAAAAAAAACTTTATTTATTGGAGGTAAAGGGTCCATCAATAGGATCTGACCTCGTATGTGAGCATAGGAGTCATGTAAACCCATAAGAAAAGTTATGACGTAATCTTTGTCGAAGTAGGCTTTTAAATCTTGAACTCCTCCTACATTTTCCGCACGTGCAAGAGGGTCTGAAGTTTGAGAATTCATCCCACAATGATTTCAACGTGTAGTACATACCAATTGAAGACTGATTCTGAAACAGATTTAAAAGATCCCTTCTTAGTTGGTGAAACGTCGGCCCATTGCTCTATTGGAATCGTTCTTGAAGATCGATCCATATATCCCTTCCAGACTCTAAATACAATATGCTAGTTGCAATTTCTTTAGAAACAGAGTTGAGAATCCAAGAAATAACTATGTCGTTATTTCTTTTGCATGCCAAAGTCATATTTTTATCACTGATCACAGGTCTCTTAATGGATCCATCTATAAATCCGTTCTTGTTCCTGACGAATAAGGCAATTATCATTGCCCTGCTCCAAGAGAGATAATTATCCCCCACTAATGGCTGATGAACAAGATTCTGTCCCGGATTGCCTGCACGATGGAGGAAAAAAGACTGCAAGGATCATCTAAAGGTGAAGGACTGGCCGCAGAATTCACATTGTTAGTCTCTGAAACTTGGTCAGACATTTTCTCGAACACCTTCAAGATTCTGATATAAGATCACCAAAAGAAAGTTGATTGAGATGATATCGATCTTTAGAGTCGCCAGAGAATAAAGTATAACAAGAAATCAGATGTAAAAAAAGAACGAGCATCAATCTATGGTTGTTTTGGCTCTGATACCATATTAGCTTGTTTGCTATTTGTTAATCGGACAAAGAGAATAATGAGAAAAGGGAAAATGATGATCATTTGGTTAATCCAAAAAGGAGGTATTTATACAACTTTGTAATTAAATAACTAACTACAAAGATAAACAACAGTCAGCACCGCCACGGAAACTTATTGAATCTTGATTAATGATTCAACAATTACTGTGAGCCCGCTATTAAAACTGGGCCCGATATAATAGTAGCAGATACCTGATATATGTATCCAATGGATGAGCAAGATAATAAACTCAACACCCCAGACTAAAAAATAAATTACCAGAATACCCTTAAATCAAAACGCAACAAGAAACCTAATCAAAATTCAATCCCCGATAATAGATCCATCTGCAAATCTGATCATCGCAATATTCTAGTCTGTCGATCAGTCTGGCGATGTTGGGCAGGTCGGGCAAGCCCGACGAGGTCGACTGCAGGTTGGTCGGTAGGGCGAGCTGGGGCTGCAAGTCGGCCTGATCACCCCAAACAACGTCCCTTCATTATATCACTTTATTCATGCAGTTGTGGTCCAAATTTATCACGGTATGCATTAAAGATTTAATTTTTTTCTAGATTTTCGAGAGTGTTCGTGTCTGGGTTTGGATTGCTCATTGTGGAACTTTCTTACATAGATATGTTAGTCCACATTTTGCAGATGTATCTTGTTCTTTCCTTCTTTTCAGTCATGCCATTCTTCCCAAAAGCTTAGATGCGTTCTGCAAGAATTTTCAAGATTCTTACTATCTTTATGCAGCTGAATCATTGGTGTTGTTTTGACCTTTTCTTTTGGGTCTTCAAGATGTATCACAATTGAAGTAGACATATTAACGTATCTTGATCTCCAAGCATGAAACCATAGCTGAATCTGATGCTAAACATTACAAAATTTCCCAAGCTGCAAAAGTCGAGGTATAAAATGATGAGAGGCTTTCTACAAAAAATTGGATATGAAAATTTGTCAAAATAGAAAAGGGTACATTTGTCAAATTACATGTATGAAGGTGATATATCTATTAATTAGTCTTGGCAAGGTGATATATCTATTCAAAAAGATGTATCTTGAGAGGATGTAACTCCTATATTTTTCCTCTATAATGGATTTTTCTTCCTTGCCCGTGGTTTTTACCCCAATTTGTTTGGGGGCTTTCCACGTAAAAATCTCGGTGTCCACTTTTATCTTTAATTACTCAAGTATTAGTTGCAGTATTACTTGACCGGGTCCGCTGCCACGCCAACAATTGGTATTAGAGCCAAGCCTAGGTTTAATATATCTATTTATCATATGCTCTGTGGTTGCCACTAACGTGGACCCTCCACATTAAAAAATAGATATTATATGCCTTTGTTACGCTAACTATAAAGCCGGTACGAGTTCAATAATTATCTGCTGCAACCCCATCGGAGTTATCGTTCACGACTGAGCAGAAATTATGGCGGTGAAGTTTGATGTCCAAAAGTTCAACGGGAGAAATTTCTCACTGTGGAAATTGAAGATAAAGGTGATCTTGCGAAAGGACGGCTGTCTGGAGGCTACTGATGGAAAACCAGCTACAGTGACAGACGAAAAGGAATGGAACGAGATGGACGGGAGCGCTGTCGCAAATCTCCATCTGGCACTAGCAGATGAGATATTGTCCAGCATCGAAGAAAAGAAATGGCAAAGGTAATATGGGACCACCTAACCATTCTGTACGAGCCGACATCGTTACACAACAAAATATTCTTGAAGAGAAAACTGTTCACCTTGAGAATGTCAGAATCTACTATGGTGACGGAGCATCTCAACGTCTTGAATACTCTATTTGCACAGCTAACATCGTTGGGGTATAAAACAGAGATAAAGAACGTGTGGAAATTCTACTTCAAAGTCTGCCTGATTCGTATGATCAACTCAACATCAACTTGACGAACAAGGCGAAAGTTTTGGTCCTCAATAACATCGCAACTGCTATTCTCGAAGAAGAAAATCGGCGAAAAGAACAAAGAGGATCAGCAAGCAGGCTCGCAACAGGTCAAAGCTTTGACGGTGAGAGAGGGAGATCAACGGAACGTGGTTCAAGCGGGAGTCACATTCAAGGCAGGGAAAATCAAGAAGTAAGAAGAAGGATATGAAATGCTAACACTGTGGAAAGAAGAATCACTTGAAGAAGGATTGTTGGAGCCTGAAGAATTCCAATCCTCAAGGAAATCTGGCAAACGCATCAGGTGGAGAAGTATTGTCTAGCGAAGCAGCTATCTCAACGAAGAGCAGGAAGGCGTACGACGAGATATGACTTCTTCACTCGGACGATACTTATCATATGACCTCTCGAAGAGACTGGTTCAATCACTACGAACCTATCTTAGGAGGATCTATGTACAGTTGCGAAGATAATGCGTTAAAGATCGTAGGCGTTGGAACAGTGAGGTTGAAGTTGCACGACGGTACAGTTTGCACTATTCAATGAGTGCGACACGTGGAAGGTCTGAAGAAGAATTATTATATGTGGGACAACTCGATGATCTTGGTTGTGAAATCAAAGTTCGGAGAGGAATAATGAAAATATTCCGAAGAGCACTTGTAGTCATGAAAGGTAGAAAAGTTGCTGCAAATTTGTATATTCTGTTGGGAGAGACGGTGCAAGAAGGGGAAGCATCTGTGACTTCAGGAGGTTCAAATGAAAGATCTACTATGATATGGCATCGGAAGCTCAGACTTATGTCGGAACAAGGAATGAAAATTCTTGGGGCCAAAATTTACTTCCGGGTCTAACGAAGGTGTCATTACCGTTGTGTGAGCATTGCATAGTAAACAAGCAGCATCGGCTACAATTCAACACATCAAATTCTAGAAGAAACGATATTCTAGAATTGATTCACTCTGATATATGGCAGTCACCAACTTCATCCCGAGGAGGGAAGTATTTCGTGTCATTTATCGACGATTACTCACGGAGATGTTGGGTGTATATCATCAAGAGTAAGGGAGATGTGGTTGCAACCTTCAAGAATTTTAAGGCTCGAGTCGAACTTGATACAGGAAAGAAGATCCGTTTGAGGACTGATAATGGAGGAGAATATACTGGCGGAGAATTTGATAGCTTTTGCAAAAGGGAATGCATCAAAAGGCACTTCACTACGGCGTATACTCCACAACAAAATGGAGTGGCGAAGCGGATGAACAGGACTCTGTTGGAGAGGACAAGAGCTATGTTGGGAGCTGCGGGTCTGGGTAAATCATGTTGGGCAGAAGCAGTCAATACCGCCTGCTACATGACCAATTGATCGCCTTCACCTAAAATTGATCAAATTACGCCGATGAAGATGTGGACGAGAAAGCCAGCGAATTATTCCAAACTCCATGTATTTGGAAGTCCTGTGTAAGTGATGTACAACGCCGAAGAAACTACAAAGCTGGATCCGAAGTACAGGAAGTGTTTGTTCTTGGGGTATGTTGATGGTGTGAAAGGGTATCGCCTGTGGAAACTGCCCACAAGGTTGTCATCAGCAGGGAAGTTATCTTCTTAGAAGATAAATTAATCGAAGGAAATGATAGCACTACAAAGGAAAGCCCAGAAACTACGACGATTCAGGTGAAAGGGAAGTCTGTGGAACAAGATTTTTCTGAAGCAGTACCAGAGCACGAGGAAGGTGCAATCGAATCTTCAGGGCCAAACTTAGAAGGGGAACACGCAAAAGAGCCGCACCATCTTGGCATGAAGATTACGATATGGATAATGACGTTGTATATTGTCTTCTAACTGATGATGGAGGGCCATAAACTCTTCATGAAACACTGAACAGTTCAGATGCAGATCAATGGTTG
This sequence comes from Craterostigma plantagineum, assembly GCA_027422505.1. NCBI lineage: Eukaryota > Viridiplantae > Streptophyta > Magnoliopsida > Lamiales > Linderniaceae > Craterostigma > Craterostigma plantagineum. The sequence continues at coordinate 21,936,666 of JAPQWV010000003.1, read as the reverse complement.
GCAGGAATGCAAGAAGAAATGGAAGCTCTACGAAAAAATAAGACTTGAGAGCTGGTGTCACTACCTCAGGGAAGAAAGGCAATCGGCAATATATGGGTCTTTAAAATCAAGCGAACAGTGATGATCGAGCGATTTCGTGCACGACTGGTGGTTAAAGGCTACGCTAAGAAGGCATTGGCTTCAATGAGATATTCTCGCCGGTGGTTCGATTGATGATTATTCGGGTACTCATGGCGATGTGTGCTACATTCGACCTACATCTAGGGCAACTAGATGTGAAGACAGCTTTTCTTCATGGAGATCTCGAAGAAGATATTTATATGCTCCAGTCGGAAGGTTTTGAAGACAAAGAAAAATGGAACTTGGTTTGTAGGTTAAACAAATCTCTATACGATCTCAAACAGGCGCCGAGGTGTTGGTATAAGAGATTTGATTCCTTCATCATAACCCTTGGATACAACGATTGAATGCAGACCCTTGTGCATATTTCAAGAGGTTTGGTGAAATTGACTTTACCATATTACTGTTGTATGTTGACGACATGTTGGTAGCAGGCACCAACAAAGATCATATTGAAGAATCCAATGTACATTTGGCTAGGGAATTTGAAATGAAGGACTTGGGACAATCAAACAAGATTCTAGGAATGAAATTTACCGAGATAGAAATAACAGGAAGATTTGGCTTTCCCAGAAGAAATATATGAGGAAGGTCTTGCGATGCTTCAATATGCAAGATTGTAAGTCAATTTCTACCCCACTTCTTGTTAATTTCAGGTTATCCTCCAGTATGAGTCCTAGCAGCAAAGAGGGAAGGATGGAGATGTCTCGAGTACCATATGCATCAGCGGTGGGAAGTCTTATGTTCGCAATGATTTGTACATGGGCAGACATTGCACATGCAGTTGGAGTAGTAAGTCGGAACATGGCGAATCCAGGCAAAGAGCATTGGAGCGCGATGAAGAGGATCCTACGATATATCAGAGGAAGAAATATATGAGGAAGGTCTTGCGATGCTTCAATATGCAAGATTGTAAGTCAATTTCTACCCCACTTCTTGTTAATCTCAAGTTATCCTCCAGTATGAGTCCTAGCAGCAAAGAGGGAATGATGGAGATGTCTCGAGTACCATATGCATCAGCGGTGGGAAGTCTTATGTTCGCAACGATTTGTACATGGGCAGACATTGCACATGTAGTCGGAGTAGTAAGTCCGAACATGGCGAATCCAGGCAAAGAGCATTGGAGCGCGGTGAAGAGGATCCTACGATATATCAGAGGAACCTCGGATGTTGCATTATGTTACAGAGGATAAGACTTTACTATCAGAGGGTATGTTGACTCTGATTATGCAGGTGATCTTGACAAGACCAAATCTACTACGGAATATCTGTTCACTCTTACTGGCGGAGCCGTAAGCTGGGTATCGAAGCTTCAATCCGTTGTCGCGACGTCAACAACTAAAACAGAATATGTTGCAGCTACGCGGGCAAGTAAAGAGACAGTATGGTTGAAAATGATCATGGAGGAACTCGGGCATGAACATGAGAATATTCCTCTGTTCTGTGATAGTCAAAGTGCCTTGCATCTCGCAAGGAATCCAGCTTTTCATTCCAGGTTAAAGCACATACGAGTCCAGTATTAATTCGTTTGTGAGAAAGTGGAAGAGGGCACGGTAGATATGTTGAAGATTCATACAAAAGACAACCTAGAAGATTTTTTGACAAAGGCAGTCAACACTGACAAGTTCGTTTGGTGTCGTTCCTCGAGTGGCCTAGCGGAGACGTAAGCAACATGAAAGGCAAGGGAGAAAGAATGGTGTGAAGATCCGATTGATCGTCAATCAAATCAAGCGGGAGATTGTCAACATAATAAGGCGCACATGGGTTATAGAATGGTCAAAAGAGGTGTGCAAGTGGAGAAGAAAGGTTGGTGCCGTGTTCCTTTTGGTGTGCTGGCATTTTTTTTTTTTAGTTTGTTCACATACACACTTTTCCCTATAAATAGGTATCGAACGATCAGCTGAAATCTATCCCACAGAAGAAATAGAAGTGAGAGATAGAGAGAATAAAATAGAGAGTTTGTCGGTATTTTCTCCGAATATAATGAGAGATATTGAGGGTTTTCTCCTTTATAGATTGAGAGGTTGTAACTCCTATATTTTTCCTCTATGTATTCTTCTTCCTGGCCGTGGTTTAACCCCAATTTGTTCGGGGGTTTTCAACATAAAATCTTGGTGTCCACTTTTATCTTTAATTACTCAAATATTAGCCGCGGTATTACACAACCGGGTCCGCTGCCACGCCAACAAAATAAGGGTACAATTATGCTGAATAATGCTGAAATGCAAGTTTTCACCATGTAATTTTTTTATTGCGTGGAGCTCTTCCTTTATGTAAAGTTAGCAATGTATCGCCGATGTTGTTCAAAACTTAGCATTGTAACCAGGGGCGGATCTATGTTATGGCCCGAGGGGGCCACGGTCCCCGCGTAAATTTTCGAAGTTTTTAGTATTATATGTGTAACCAATAGAGTTGTTACGTATATATAAAATATTTTACGAAATTAATACTACCATTTGTAGTGGCTCAAGTGGTTGTAAAGGCCAAATCTATGTGGGAGGTCGTGGGTTTCAAATGGGATTTGTTATATTTTTTGTTATTTTCTTTTCCACATGCTATTTTTGTTTGGTTCTTTTATTTTAGTTATTTTAGCTTTTACATTTATTCTTTTACTTCTTTTCTCTTTACTTATTATACTAAAATATTAATACTTAGTTGATAAAAAATTATTTGCTATTTAACTTTTTTTTACCTTTTTATTTTATTAGTCCATTGGAAGTATAAACTATATATTGTATTAGTTTTTAGAAGTATATGTTCTACCTTAATCTCATCACGAATGCAAATATTTTAAATGATCGAATTTTGAAATATATCATCGTCTATCGCAAAGAACCATACAACTCTTTGGGCAACGTTTAGGTCGAGGGCGTCATTTATATAGTCTACATATATATTTAATGGTCTCACTTAGGGTTGGCAACAGGGCGGGGCGGGGGGGGGGGGGGACCTAATCCCCGTCCCCGCCCCCGCGAGGCTTTCGGGGACAAAATTGTCCCCGTCCCCGCCGGATCTCCGCGGGGATTCAACTTTTTTTAAAAAAAATTAATATTTTAAATATAATATATAAATTTAATTATATTTCCGTTATAAATTTTATATAAATTATAGTTTTATGTATTATTTGTATTAATTTAATATTATTTAAACTATATTTAATATTTTGTTAATATTATTTAAATTATAATTTAATATCATATATATTATAATATATATATAGAAGGCAGGCCGGGGCGGGGATCCCTGCGTGGAAAAATCTTTCCCCGTCCCCGCCCCGCGGGGATAAAAACTCGGGGATTCCCCGCCCCGTTCGGGGCGGATCCCCGCGGGGATGGGGAATCCCCGCCCCACTGCCATCCCTAGTCTCACTTTGCTTAAATAAAACGGCATCACCAACTAAGAAAGTTATATAAAGGTGGTCATGTTTATCTTACGACCCCTTAGTAAAAAATTTCTAGATCCGCCCCTGATTGTAACTCTAGGGGGTGTAAATTGCAAGGCACGTATGATTAAATAAATCGCGAGAGGACTTGATGACATTTACAAATCAGACGAGTTTTGGTGTTTCTTAAAAGGATATGTGGGTTATATACAATTTATTGTAATATAAGAAATCGATTTGAACCGTGAATCGATGATCCAAAAAGTAACCGTAATAGCGAACGGTCAGTTACAAAATATTAAGAGATTTCTTCACTTGACCATAGTAGGCAAATGTCACTTTGATTGAATTTCGTCACGTTCGATATTAATGTCGGCATGGACTCGATTTCGAAGGCATATCTAAAGTCATTTTATTCCTTTTGTTATAATACTTATTTAAATTTAATTGTACACAGTGATTTATTTTCATTCAAAAAGATAAAGAAATTGCTTAACGATAGTTTCCTAAATTCCAAAAGACAAATGCGAACCGATCATCACTAAATCAGGGGTAACTCTACTAAGCAATTTACTTTTTATATACTTTTCCATAAGATATATCGACGATTGGGGCTATAAAGGGAATAAATAATCTACCAACACTGATCAGTCTCCCAAGAACTCCGCCGCTGCCTCACCGAACCGCCGCCCGTCACCGCCGCGCCCCTCCGCCGGATCAAAGACACGTCGTACATCTCACGCTTCTCAGGGTCCGAGAGAGTGGCGTAAGCCGAGTGCAAGAGCATGAACTCGCCGGAAGTGTCGCCGGAACCACCTCCGTCGGCTGAGACGCCGGCGGCGTCAGGGTGGAGCACTTTGGCGAGCCTTCTGTAGGCGGACTTAATCTCGTGACACGTGGCGCCTGTCCGAACCCCCAATACCTCGTACAGAGAGGACGACGGCCCTGCTACTCCAAGGGCATTTCTGGAATTTCGCTGTGAATTGGCTGAGGCGTTGATCGACGGACGGCGGGGATCGAACGGAGGAGATGATCGAGCGGTGGAGATTGGTTGGCTTTTCAAAGGGAATGAGTTCGTCGCAAATGCCATTGGTTAGATTAGCTTAGCGAGCCTTCTTTTTAGATGGAACTTATGCATTTATTTATAGTAAGTGAGATTATTTGTATATATATATATATATAATATATATATATTGTATGTATAGCCCACGTGGCAAGGTGAATTGTCTTATCCATATTGATTTATGGAATCAATTAAATAGCTGAAAAATGACCTAACAAGTGCATGTGTTATGCTTTGTTAATTTAGCTTATATAAATATATTATCAATAATCCTAATAATAATCACTCATGTCAAGAGATCCATCACATGATATCCCCATCTCTGTGAAATTAGGACGATACACATTCATGGTAAGTTCCCTAGATATATTATGTGTGTATATATATATAATAATATATATTGCAGGTGAAAATATCTCTTTTCTTTATATAAAATAGTTGAATTAATATTAAAAGCCTTAGTAAATTTCTACTACTTGCTTAGTTACTTGACAAGTCAAATAGCTAAAGAATGTAAGGTCGGCAAACATTTTATGGGACAATTCATTTTATGCATACCTTTAATTATTTACTCATAATTATCATTTATATTGACTGATATAGAGATACAATTAATGTGGTATTTCGATTCATTTGAAAACGCGTCAAAGGCGAGCGAGATAAGATATTCAATGAAGTGGTCATTGCATAGCCAAAATGTAGGGAGTGCCTAACTATGATTTAGGAATTTATATCATAACGTTGCCCCCCACAATAATCACGTTTGATATTATTTTACGAGGAAGATACTACGTCGATGATGTCCTATAGCATGTATTTGAGCCCTCAATCCCCATTAATCTGCTTTTGGGCTTTAAGGAATTAATTGAAACTCATATTTCTAAAATTGTACTCGCCTTCCTTTCCTTCAAACTATAGAAAAAGAAATATCCCTTAAGTCCTAAAATAGAAGTCAAAAGAGGCATAAATTCATAAAATTAAGGCGCGAGCATTGTTGTTGTATATAAGAGCACGTGCAGAACACAAACCACACAAAATTCCCAAGAAAAAAAAAAAAACCAATATTATATTATTAAGTACTACTAAATGAAGCATTCCTATTAAAGGATCAAATCGATCGAATTGAACTCCCTCTCTACCCCTCACGTAATTTACACTTAACCAAAGGACTAAATCCGAATAACCAATAAATCGAGGACAAAAAAAGCAAAAACACCCCATAAGCTAAATCTGCTCATCAGCTGGCAACTTAATACCACAAGCGCTCCTCATATTCTTAATCTTCATCAATCCTCTCCTCCTCCTCCTAGCATCGGCCGATCTCGCCCGTCGATCTTCAATCTCCATCATCTCATCGGACGACCGAGGCTGCTCCACGTCAGCAGCAGCAGCAGAGTACTCTTCAGGGAAAAGGTTCAGGTCAAACCCTAACGGGCCTACAGAGCTGGACGAGCCCAATTCATGGCATGATAATAATTGGGCCGTAGGCCCATTTACGAAGGGAAAGCTCCTAGCCGTTGGATCAGGAATGTACGGCTGGCGATGATTGGGTGGAATTACCATTGGAGTCTGATAATATTGACTTAGTTCCAAGGCGAAGTTTACGCCGACGACTGTTTGAGGCTCTTCTTTCTTGCTCAGTACCTTCAACAGAGGAATTTTATAAATATAAAAAATAGATATAAGATGCTTATTTATTTCAAGAAATTAAGTAATTTGGTGATATTTAGTACCTCTGCTTTCGACTCTGAGTTGTGAGACATCAGTTTTTTGCGATGGTCTCTTACACTCCCAATTTCCTGCCCAGGAAGATGAACAAACAGTTTAAGAAAATCGAGCCCCAAAAAATATGGAGAAGAGAAAAAGAATTAATCGAATTAGCGAATTACGGAATTACCCCTCTAAGGACCTTCTTCGGCTTCGTTAACTCGCCTATCTTCTCCGCGGCGCAGTCCTTCTTCGCCTGCAAAGATTGAATCTTTTTCTCACTAATCAGATTAACTACCCCAAAAAAAAGGGTATCTACCGTTTTGTATTTTCAATCAAAAAACCAAAATAATGTGTAATCAAATCAAATCAAATTGATAAACATACCATTGTCCTGGGAATTTTGGTGGGCTTAGGGTTGTCATCCTTCTCGCCGGAGGCAGTGGAAGCTCTAGAGAACTCAAGCGGAGAGACGGGGCTGTGGCGGTCGGCGGGTTTCTCAGACGGGCCGCCTACGGAGGGTTTCTTCGACGGCGGTGGCGGCGAGTCGTTGAGGGCCGATCTCTTTGCTCGGCGGCCCCACTTGAAATACCACGTTTGTTTGTGCGTTTCTTCGAAGCCGATGATAATTTCGAGCACTTCGATTTCGTCCTCAGTGAAGAGGCCATTGCTCTCCATTCTCTTTTGCTTTGCTAATTCGCTGGAATTTCTTTTCTTTTAGCAAGTGATAAGGAGAGAGAGATGATTGATATGTATATATATATATATATATATATATATATATAAAGGCTGGTTTTTATTGAGGAAGGGAAAAATATTTATTTATTTATTTATGGGGAGAGAGAAGGGAGGGGATGAGAGTGGGGTGCCACGTGGCATCTCGAAGTGAAAAGGCACCTTGACTGTGTGCTAGGGTTTAGTTAATTAGAGATGTCCTTTTGTGGAGAGTATTTTCGTATTTTGTTTTTTGAATTTATAATTCCGTGTAATTTTTCATAACTCACTTTTAATACTGTTTTTTCGTTTTGGTGTCCAACCAGCAAGCAACAACGATAAATTACCACAGAAGTTCGTAAAAGGAAATTCTAAAGACAGATGAGGATATTAAGTTTGTTTCCTAAATATGTGGTTAAATTTGACGATATTTTATTTTCCTTCTCTGTTGTGGTTTTGAATTGTATTATTTTGAATGGAGTTCGGGAATTATTCAAAATTCAATTTCATATCTATATTATTTCATAAATGGATAAAAAATGTAAATTAATCTGTCATTTGACCAATCAAATTATTTCTACATTAATTACTATTAAAATATAATAAATAATTATTAAACTATGTACCCTAAATAACTATCTCATTCTATGTATTATATCACTCATTAAAATCATTGCACACACATAAGGTAAAATTTGCATGCAAATGTTGTTAATAGTAGAAACATAAATTTTTGTTTTTATAATTGGAAGTTAAGTTGAAACTGGGTTCTTGAATCACGTCTAAAAAAGAATACAAGTAATAAGAACACATATTTCAGTTAATGGGCCGTAAATTTTGCACAAGGCCGAAATGAGATGACTATTTCAACGCACCGAGGTTGTAATTTTCTCTTCTTTTTTCAGTTTATGAATACTTTGAAATTAAGCTCTTCAAATTGAAAAAATTAAGGACAAAATAAAAATAAACGTAACAATCAAAAGACAAAATCAGAGCATCATATGTAAATATAATCTTTTCTACTACTAAATCATGCTGTGATAAGTAACGGTGTTTAATCTATGATCACCATCAACTCTGGATTTATACATCATAGCGTAGATATGGAAACAAATATAAATATGACTATCAGATGATCTTCGATATCAATAACAACATATAATTGCCAAAAATAGATACAATGTGTATTAAATGCAATTTAGGCATTTTATTAACTTAGACACGGTTTCCGATCATCTGTGTCACAACAGTGTTCCACCTTTGTGTTCCACCAACCATTCCCCGACAAGTGTTAAACTGAGTTGACCAACTGTACACTTGTCGCAATTTGATTGGTGGAACACCAAATTGGAATACACAAAACGGCTTCACATGCCCAATAAATAAACAAATAAATACATACAAACATATGAATAAATATAAAATATTCTTGATAGCACAAAAGCCAACTATCATCCATTACAGCATCTGATCCCTTGAGCTCGCACGTAAGTCCAAAAACAAAGTCGGTCATAACATTCGATAAAATCCATCCAAAGTCTGCAACTTTCTTACACCAACACACAAAAGAAAGAAAAAAAAAAAAACCCACAACAAATACAGAAAATAAACTCCATCAAAGGCTGTATATAATCAATCATCCATGGGTCTGATCTTCCGAGACAAGAATAGAGGCATAAGTTGGCGTGACCAAACCCTAGATTCCATTACAGCGCCGCCTTTCCCTTTAATGGTCTTTTTCACCATTTTCATGGTGTTGATGTACTTTGAGAGCTGCTCAGAGTACAGAGAAAGGGTAGAGAGGAGAAAATCAGGGTTTAAATTCGGCCTATTATTGCTGCCTTTGTTCGCAGTTTTGGCCGCGAATTTAATGATGCTCAGGCGAAGGATATGGAGGTATCAGATCGGAGTTATTCCCAGGCCGGTGACCGCCGCCGTGGAGGCGGAGGACGGCGGCTCAGCCACCGTTCTGGTGGCTGTGATGGCGGTTTTGCTTGCTATGATATATTTCAAGTCGGAGTATCATTCCTCTTGGTTTAGGGTGTTTTGACGACTTTGATTGGCGAGTTTAGGGTTTTGTAATCGTGGTTTCCTTTTGCCTTTGATGGGATTTTATGATCTCTTGTATAAATATGTTATAAATAAAATATGTTGTATAGTCTTCACTAATAAAACATATCCTTTGTGTATATGACTTCCGTTAGAAGTTATGTAATGAACTTAGCATATTAGTAATTAACGTGTCAATGGAAGCCAAAATAAGAAAGTTAACCATATTATATAATTGATCGATGTAGGAGTTAATCGATTCGAACTCGAAATTATATGTTCAGCTATCTTTCGAGATCGATGATATTTTTTAATTAAGCTTGTCGATATTTCATAGGGGAAAAAATGTCAAGTAGATTACTGAAACAAGTACTGAAATGGGAGTTTATCCCTGCTCTTATCATTCATTCTCTATAAAGAATTGATACATTCACGATTACATTTACAGATGAGGAGGATGCCCTACTTATGTCTACCACAATTACATACTAGTCCCTGAACAAATAAAAACTATCGAATTGACCCTATCTTAATTCACATCATTACAAATGGGTCCCTAACTATATTTCAATATCCCCCCTCAAGTTTGTGGTCCATATAAATCAATGACCCCAAACTTGGACAATAGGTATTCGAACTGTTTTTTTTCCAAAGCTTTTGTGAGAATATCAGCTGGTTTTGATCAACAGAAGGAATATGACATGTTTGAATAACTTTCGCTTGAATCTTGTCGCGTATAAAATGGCAGTCGACCTCAATGTGCTTCGTCTTTTCATGCAACACTGGATTGGCTGCGATTTGGAGTGCTGACTTGCTGTTCGAATACAATTTAACAGGTTCTATATCTCTGATGTCAACATGGCCATTGCTCTATACTCGGCATCAGCCGAGCTTCTTGAAACTGTATTCTGATTTTTTGTGTTTCAAGATATCAGTGAATTGCCCAAAAACACGGCATAACCTGTCAAAGATCTTCGAGAAACTTGGCAGGTTGCCCAATCAGCATCACAAAAGGAATTCGAATAATGTATTGTCTGCCTTCATTAAAATTCCAAGTCCTGGTTTTCCCTTGATGTATCTCAACATTCTAATCATAGCATTAACATGAGACTTCCTCGGTTTGTGCATAAACTGAGATAAAATCTGAACAGGATAACTAATATCTGGCCTTAACAAAGATAAATCAGCTTCCCCACAATTTTTCTGAAATTCAGTAATATTTTCATGTAATGGATCATGCTCATCATCTACTTCTGCTAATCTAAGATTCTGTTCCATAGGCAAATCAAGTGGCTTGCAACTTAACATGCCTACTTCAGCCAATAATTCTAATGCATACTTTCTCTGATTTAAAATTATTCCCTCTTTAGACCGAGCTATCTCAATCCCAAGGAAGAATTTCAAATCTCCTAAATCTCTCATGTAAAAAGTATTATTCAGATAATGTTTGGCTTCCTCCATCATTGTTGTGTTATTACCAGTGATGAGGATATCATCCACATAAGCTAGTAATATCACAATGTCATTCCCCCTTGATTTTACGAACAAGGAGTAATAATTTTTTGATTGAATAAAGCCAAACTTGCTTATAGTACTTGTAAATTTATTGTTCCATTGTCTTGATGCTTGTTTCAAGCCATACAATGGTTTTTCTAACTTGCATACCTTTTGAACTAATACCTGCATCTGTAGGAATGTTACTGTTTCTGCTGTTCTTTGCATTATCAGGCACTTCTCTGTTTTGTTCTTCCTTTTCAAAACCGGGTGGAATCAGCATATACACCTCCTCATCGAGATTTCCTTGCAAGAGAAGCGTTAGTAACATCAATATGCCAAATTGGCCAATGGTTAATGGAAGCCAAGGATATTATAATCCTAATAGTCACATGTTTCACAACAGGAGAAAAAGTATCCGTATAATCTATACCTTCCCTTTGACTATAACCTTTTGCGACCAATATAGCTTTATATCTATCAATTGTACCATCTGATTTATATTTGATGGTACCCATCTACAACCAATTGGAATCTTACCTTTAGGCAAGTCAACTATTCTCCATGTGCCATTCAGTCTTAAGGCACTGATTTCATGGTTCATTGCCTCTGTCCAGTTCTTTGAACTGGCTGCCTCTTTGTAGGTTCTCGGTATAACCTCATTATTGAGTGCAGCTAGATAGGACTTATAATGAGGTTTAATATTATCATATTTAACATGATCAAATATTGGATATTTAACATGAGAACTTACATTGGAACCTCCAGAAAATGGTGAGATATAGTCTCTCATCCAAAGTGGAGGCTTAACAGCCCTATCTAACCTTCTAACATTTACCTGTTGTGTACAATCATGTTGATGTGCAGACTCATGTTCCAGCACAGGGTCCATGATATCATCCTCTGTTGGTGAATTTCCTCTAACAGCTTCTTTATCAGAATTCTGCTCCATTGGCATAGATTCAAAATTCTGATCTTGATCTATTCCCTGCTTATGTACATTTCTATAGGGATACACAAACTCATCAAAATACATGTTATCATCTAAAAAGGTAGCCTTATTCCCTTTATCAGACTTACAATAAGGAGATGAGAAAGGAAATAAATTTTCATGGAAAATTACATCTCTTGAGATAAGAAATGTTTTGTCTTCAAAATCCAATAATATGTATCCCTTTTGAGTTACTGAGTATCCCATAAAGACACATGGTCTAGATCTGACATGAAATTTATCATTCACATGCATAATTTTTGCATAACATAACAACCAAAAATTCTCAAGTGGTGGTACTTTGGATCCTTTCCAAACAGAACATAAAATGGTGTTTTCCCCCAAGCAAAGGTGTTGGTGATCTATTAATTAAATACACAGCTGTTTTTACACACTCACCCTAATATCTAATTGGAACATTTGACTGAAACTTAAGTGCCCTTGCCACATTTAAGATGTGTCTATGCTTTCTCTCAACCACCCCATTTGCTGGGGTGTTGATGTAACAATAATTTGCAATACTTTTATACCTCGTATAAATGTATTTTTGGTTGTTAATCCATCTAAATTTCATCAGATCACAAGTATGTATTTATATTTGCTAGTTTGCAGGCCAGCTTTGATGAACGAGGAAGGCCCATTTATCTTTCGCCAAACAAAGGATTTTAGCCTGTAAAGCCCAACGGATTGAGATATATTGAGCTGAGGAATAAAAGGACAACTCCCAACGACATACACATCAAAACTCAAAAGATAGAAAGTCCACAAGCAACCCAACTATACTCCCAACGGTTGAAGAAGGATAAAGCTCCAATGATTGATGGGACCACTTTAACCAATAATAGATCTATATTATCATCTTCCCTACGGGACAAAGGCCCTCAAGAAAACTGCTTAAGACAGCGCACAAGGCTCAATACAGAAAAAATAATCGACATGATCTACCTATGGCTGCAGAGTATTTTCAAGAAGCTGCTCGAGCCGACTCTTTGTCTCCGCTACTATTTTGGGAAAATGACTTCACTTCCATCATCTATAAAAGGGGAGATCCACGAAGAGGGTTGGCATATCAGTATTTTTTTATATTTTACAGCATAGCAGAGAGTTTGAGCGAGGAGTGATAGAGCAGATTTGAGTGTTTGAAGAGATCGATTCCTACTTTTCATTTTAAGAACTACTGTTATTGTCCTTTCTATAGTTGCAGTGAGTTTTTTTTTCCTTTTATTTCTTTCGCCACTTTCAATATTTAAGCTTTCTTTTTCCAATAATGATTATCTAATCTCGGCAAGACTGCTTCATTCCTCTTCACGGCAATTCTGAGTACTAAGCCATTTATTAGCTTGAGGTGAGGTTCTATGTGGAATGAGATAGGATGCATTCGAACCTAAATTCCACACGGTAGTAAGTTTCTTATTTTTAGTTTTCCATCTTCAATATAATTACAAAGTTATATGGATTTGATTAATACGTTTATCGGCTATTATTTTATCATGGTTGATTTCGATATTTTTCGTTCACTATAAAGAAAACTCATCAAACCCCCCCTCCCCCCAATAATAATATTATTATTACTATTATTATCACTATTATTATCATTATTATCCTTATTATTATTACTACTACTATTATTATTAATATTAGTATTATTATTAGTATTATTGAATCGAGTTTGAAATTAGAAATAAATCAACCATTTTCCCCGTGGAGACGATCCCTACTGTCGCTATACTCTTGTTTAGTGAATAAGGTGATTAATTTATTTTTGGCCGTTTTCGACGCGACCAAATTTTGGCGCCGTTGCCGGGGAAGGTGGTGTCTTAGTTGATTTACTTCTACTTCTAATTCGATTTTTTTGTTCAAGTTTATGCCCCGATCTTCTCGAACAGGTATATTAATATTCGATCCAGAAATCGAGAGGACCGCAAGGGCAAATCGAAAGGCAAAAAGACAAAAAGATTCTACTGTATCAATTTCTAGCACGGAATCCGAACAGGAATTTTCAACAAGCAACATGGAGGAAACCAAACAGCAGCAACCACTCCGTCTTACATTGAGGGATATGGCTACGCCGGATATTAATCAACGGCCGCTTTGCATTGAATTTCCTATTCTTCAAACACCATTCGAATTAAAATCAGGGTTAATTCATTTACTTCCTACTCTTCATGGTAACGCAGGTGAAGATCCGCACAAGCACTTGAAGGAGTTTCACATGGTTTGCTCAACCATGACAAACGGGGTAACGGAAGATCAGATAAGTCTTCGTGCATTTCCGTTCTCGCTGGCGGATCATGCAAAGGACTGGTTATACTACTTACCATCGAGTTCAATTACTACGTGGGCCGAACTTAAAAAACAATTTCTTGCAAAATTTTTCCCTGCCTCTCGTGCCGCAAACATTCGTAAGGAAATCTACGGGATTCGACAATGGACGGGAGAGACTCTGCATGAATACTGGGAGAGATTCAAGCGGTTGTGCGCAAACTGTCCATATCATCAAATTTCCGAGTTAGCGCTTATTCAATATTTCTACGAAGGATTGCTACCCATGGAGAGAAACATGATTGATGCAGCAAGTGGAGGAGCGTTGGTCGATAAAACGGCAGACGAAGCACGTCGGCTGATCTCAAGCATGACTACAAATGCGCAACAATTTGGAACACGTCAAGTGTAGGCCAACAAAGGGTGGGCGAGGTAAGTACTACTTCATTTGAGCAAAAATTAGATTCACTAACATCTCTTGTGGAAAAACTTGTGAGTGGAAAAACGAGTCAGGTAAAGGCTTGTGGCATATGTGCATTTGCTGGACATGCAACAGCGAATTGTCCTTCACTTCAGTTTGATCTTAGCGAGCAAGCCAATACAATTGGAGGGTACACAGGACCATCTCAAAAACGCTATGATCAATACTCGAGTCAGTACAATCCCGGATGGCGTGACCACCCAAATCTGAGTTACGGAAATCGACCGCCAGGTTTCATGCAGCACGCACCAAGACCACCAAATCCTCCTCAACAAGCCGCACCATCAAAGCCAGGTATGTCTTTGGAAGATATTGTTAAGGATTTAGCAACTAGTACTGCCATTTTTCAATAGGAAACTCGATCGAGCATTAACGAAACGCGCTCAAGCGTGCAAAATTTAGAAAGGCAAGTATCACAGTCGGCACAAATGAGTCAATACAAAATGAGAAGGGAAAACTACCAGCCCAAGTCGAAATAAATCCAAAAGCAAATGTGAGTATGTTGACTCTTCGAAATGGGAAAGAGATCGGGCAGCCAAATCATGACGAAGCCCACACGAAACTTTCAAGTGACAATAAAAATAAGGACAACGGGAAGAAGGTAAGTAATAACTCGAAGATTGATAAACCTAATATTGTTATTCCTCCACCTTTTCCTGGAAGGCTTGCTACGTTGAAACAAGAAGAAGAAGAAAAGAGCATAATGGAGACCTTTAGCAAAGTCAAGATCAACATTCCACTTTTGGATGCTATCAAGCAAGTCCCACGCTACGCAAAATTTTTAAGGGACATGTGCTCGAATAAAAAGAAACACAAAGCCGAAGGAAAAGTCCTAGTAAGTGAAAATGTTTCCGCTGCGCTTCAACGAAAACTTCCCCAAAAATGTAAGGACCCAGGTATGTTTGCTATCTCGGTTACTATAGGGATGAGAAAAATAAATAATGTCATGTTAGATTTAGGAGCGTCAATCAATGTTATGCCATTATCTTTATTCAATGAGATGAGTATGAGAGAATAACACAAATAGTGTTATTTTTAATAGTGTTGTTACAAAACTAGATAACTTTCTCACCCTATTACAAAACTAATCAATTTTTTCAATTTAATTATTAGGATTTTCAGTTTTCACCACAAATCTTTTTAATATTACGTTTTTTCACCATAATTATCACAAATTCTCAACATAATTATCAATAATTATATTTCTAACCAAAATCTTTCTTAACACTTCCATAAGCTATAAAATCTCATATTTCCATCATAGTAATTCAATACCAAGATTTAATATCGAATATGTTAATAAGAAAATAAGATCCAAATAAAACATAAGTCAATATCAGTAAGAAATATAATCCATTTTATATCGTACTAACTTGATATATGCAAAGAACGGAGATAGACCGCCGGAAAAAAGAAAAACACTTATGGCCTGAAAACGTCCACCTTTTATATAGTTTGATGCGGACCGAAAAATCGACCCTAGCATCAATAGGTGCTGGAAGGTATCGGTCCGTCGCCGCTTCTAGTTCGTCGTCTTAGTCTTCGGCGGATCCCCGAAACGTCACGAAAAAACGGGCTAAAGGGCGCCGTTTCGGCGACGCCCCTCCGACGCTCAAGTCAGATAAATATTCGTCAGCGTTAAAGCATATAAATAAAATAAAAGAAAGCAATAATCGGATAGAACCGTCGTGACATCGAGCTATGAGATGATTGAGCTTGCTTTCATGATCACACGTGTAGCTTCCCTCTGTTTCTTTCATAGAGATGTAGTAATATAGTAGAGAAAAACTGAGTCGTTTAGATGAGATGAACCTCTCCGCTTGAGAATGAACCGTCGTGTATTTATAGGTGAGACCCCGTGGTGGTAACCTCCCATTTACTTGGTCCGAAGAATGGTGGTAGTGGGTAAGCCATGGGGGGTTAGTGGGGGTTTGTTATGTGTAGGGGAATGTTAGTGAGTTAGTGGCTAAGTGGCGTCCTCGGGAAATTGCTCGAGCGAGGCGTCACCCCTCGGGTGGAGTTCCTTCGGCTAGCTCGGGTGATGTTTTTTGCGGGGTGTCGCCTCGGAGGATATTTTCGCGGGAGATATTTCCCGCCCCGTCTTCGGTTAGACTCGAATAATGACCGGTTAAATATAGGGATAACATAGTTGTTAGGATAGAATAGCTACAAAACATTCTGTTCGTCCATACAACACAGTAACTATGATCGCGGCTGTTATTACTCCACTTAAGCCAGGTCGTCGTCCTCGAGTTCACCATGTCAATCTCGAATACCGTTCTTGTACGTGTGGCAATTGGTTTGTTTGCAACATTCCATGTGAATATGTTCCAGATAATTATTATTATTATTATTGTAGTAGTTGTTGTATAATTCCCGTTACTATATTTTCTTTAAGGTTTGCAAGCATTTTAAAGTCGATCCATGTGAATATGTTCCAGATAATTTTATAATTGAGATTTCGGAGACAACATATTCTTATCGGTTTGAGTGTCCATTAGAGGAGTCACGTAATGCTCCTTTCCATCTAATACATAATCCTTATTTACGTCCACATAGAAAGGTCGGACGTAAGCGATCACGAAGATATCCATGTGAAATGTATCGAATGTCTCACGAGAAAAACGCAAGAAAAACTATGATGAGTTGTGATAAATTTTTTTAGAAGTTGATTTTTCTTGAATAATAGTTATTTGAATGTTTATTAGAAGTTTTCTTGAGTTTTTTTTGTTTGTTAATGCTTTAGATAACACTTCTTAATATATATGCTAAGATGAAGAATGTCATGTATGGCTGATTTACGATGGTAAATGAAAAAAAATAATGAGTAAAAACCTTTTGGGGTTAAAATATAATAAAGAGGAACTGTTTTGCTTATTTGAAATAATAATAGAGAAAAAAGTAATATAAAAAAGATTGAGGTGAATGCTGAAATAATATTAGTATAAATTGAAAAAAGTTGATTAGTTTTGTAATTGGGTGAGAAAGTTATCTAGTTTTGTAATAGCCCTATTAAAAATAACACTATTTATGTTATTCTCTCAGATGAGTATGGGACCTCTTAAGTGCACTGATATATGCCTTCAATTAGCAAATAGGCCCATTATTTATCCCGAAGTATTGGTTGAAGATGTTCTAGTAAAATGTGGTGAATTTATGTTTCCAGCTGATTTCTACATTGTTGACATGGGTGATGAACATGCGCTTGATTCTGCTATTATTTTATTAGGACGATCATTCATGAAAACGGCTAAAACTAAGATAGACGTTGATTCGGGAACTCTTACTTTTGAGGTTGATGGTTAAAAACTTACTATGAATGTGTTTGATGCTATGAAATATCCTGATGAACCCGAATCCGTTAGTATGATTGATGCATTTGATTTTGAGCGCAATTTCACTAACGACACGCTCGACTTTGTGATTAAGAATAGCAAAACAGAAAAAGATTTGCATTTTGAAGTGGATAAAGATATCAGAAACATGGTCATGATATTACACGCTCTTTCGGAAGTTTACGATCGATCAGCTCTAAAATATTTATTGTCGAAGAAGGAGTCAAAACCGCTTTTAAAAAGATGGATTTTGTTGCTTCAAGAGTTTGGTTGGGAGATCAAGGATCGCAAAGGCGTGGACAACTACGTGGCGGACCACTTGAGCCGTTTGATTCGTGACGAAAAGCCACTACCGATTTCTGAAACGTTGCCAGATGAGCAAGTATTTCGCCTTCAAGAGGTCAAGCTGCGCTCACCCATTTATGCTTGACATCGAAGAATGGAGACTACGTCTAGCCAAAGACGTTAAAGAGAAGCGCTTATTGGGAGGCAACCCAATATTATCCTATTTTATTTTGTTATTGCAATATTTTCGTTTTATCTTTACTTTCAATGATGATTAAGCAGGTCTCGACTACGTAAGCTACAAGATCTCACTAGGCTCGGGAACAAATATCCTCTCGCTCGGGAATACTCTACGACTCCATCACTGTCAGGGAAGTTTTATTTTCATTATCACTTTTATTACTTCCTTCACATCTACTCTGAAATATTAAAATGAAATTAAGGGTGAAAATCTTTAGACTTTAGCTACTATTTTTCATTAGAATTCTACATTGAGGACAATGCAGAGTTTAGGTGTGGGGGAGATTTAAACATGTTAGTTGATGAACACATATTCTGTCTCGAGCAAACCGATGTGTGTTAATTAGAACATGAGATAAACAATTAGGAATAACTATTTGGTATTAGGATGATTATTCTTTTTCTTCAATTGATTTAAGACCGGATGCGCAAGAGTCGACACAAATCCTACTTAAATATGTGAGATTTGAACCTTTTAAAAAAAAGAGTATTTATCTTTATACTCAGTTTTTTCTTTACGAGAGTATCACATATGTTTCGAATATTCTAGAACTTGCTCTATTATACATGTTGATATCATTGGCGGTTTTTTTGTACAAAAGTGATTAAGGCACTTAAGATTAAGCCATTTTCCTCACATTGACCTGACCCTGCCTTCAATATTATTCGCTTAGTGAGCCAATTTGAGCATGATCCTATTTTTCTTGTTGAATTTAAGCCACTATATTTACCCATATCTATCCTTTTGGCTTTCTTTTCCACCCATTGTCGGATTAGATGAATTATTAATTGCGTAGATTTCACGACCTCGATTTTGATTAGCTTGAGAACGCGTCTATATACTTGTTATTAGTATTCCTGTAGTTATAGCGAAAAAAAAAATCATTCGAAAAAAAAGAAGAAAAAAAAGCTTAAAGAAAGAAAGAAAAAAAAGGAAAAAAAAACTATTATTAAAAAAAGTTATTAAGCGCTAGTTTTGTCGGTATTGAGGAATTTTGAGTTGTCTTGAATTAGAAACTATAGCATGAAAGTATGATCATTGTGATTCTCATATTGAGTAGTCGTGCGTCATGAGAAAGTCGTGGGATTTAGTGATTCAATACTCATTTGGTTCGACAATTTTAACCTACTTTTCTAAAATTATCCTACCTAATCCCTAAGCCCCATTACAACCCAATGAAAGACCTTCTTAATTTGTACACTTAAGTCGCTATGTGAATACAATGTGATATGTTAGCAAGCATATGGTAATATCGTTTCATAGTGTTGATTTGAGCGTATACACATATCCCATAAACACTTTGAGCGCATTGAGAGAATCCATGTGAGAGTTGTTGATTTTTGCGGCGTTCAGTTTTTGCTGAGATTGTTGAAAATTGATATGATTAGTGCTAAATGTTATGAATAATTGTTATCTCTAGGGCAAATTAGTGTATGTCGGTGAACTCCTGATTAGAATGTTTGCATCCTCTATATCGGGTAAATGCTTGAGGACAAGCATTGTTTAAGTGTGGGGGAATTTGATGTAACAATAATTTGCAATACTTTTATACCTCGTATAAATGTATTTTGGTTGTTAATCCATCTAAATTTCATCAGATCACAAGTATGTATTTATATTTGCTAGTTTGCAGGCCAGCTTTGATGAACGAGGAAAGCCCATTTATCTTTCGCCAAACAAAGGATTTTAGCCTGTAAAGCCCAACGGATTGAGATATATTGAGCTGAGGAATAAAAGGACAACTCCCAACGAGATACACATCAAAACTCAAAAGATAGAAAGTCCACAAGCAACCCAACTATACTCCCAACGGTTGAAGAAGGATAAAGCTCCAATGATTGATGGGACCACTTTAACCAATAATAGATTTATATTATCATCTTCCCTACGGGACAAAGGCCCTCAAGAAAACTGCTTAAGACAGCGCACAAGGCTCAATACAGAAAAAATAATCGACATGATCTACCTATGGCTGCGGAGTATTTTCAAGAAGCTGCTCGAGCCGACTCTTTGTCTCCGCTACTATTTTGGGAAAATGACTTCACTTCCATCATCTATAAAAGGGGAGAACCACGAAGAGGGTTGGCATATCAGTATTTTTTTATATTTTACAGCATAGCAGAGAGTTTGAGCAAGTGATAGAGCAGATTTGAGTGTTTGAAGAGATCGATTCCTACTTTTCATTTTAAGAACTACTGTTATTGTCCTTTCTATAGTTGCAGTGAGTTTTTTTTCCCTTTTATTTCTTTCGCCACTTTCAATATCTAAGCTTTCTTTTTCCAATAATGATTATCTAATTTCGGCAAGACTGCTTCATTCCTCTTCACGGCAATTCTGAGGACTAAGCCATTTATTAGCTTGAGGTGAGGTTCTGTGTGGAATGAGATAGGATGCATTCGAACCTAAATTCCACACGGTAGTAAGTTTCTTATTTTTAGTTTTCCATCTTCAATATAATTACAAATTTATATGGATTTGATTAATACGTTTATCGGCTATTATTTTATCATGGTTGATTTCGATATTTTTGTTCACTATAAAGAAAACTCATCAAACCCCCCCCCCAACCAAATAATAATATTATTATTACTATTATTATCACTATTATTATCCTTATTATCCTTATTATTATTACTACTACTATTATTATTAATATTAGTATTATTGAATCGAGTTTGAAATTAGAAATAAATCAACCATTTTCCCTGTGGAGACGATCCCTACTGTCACTATACTCTTGTTTAGTGAACAAGGTGATTAATTTATTTTTGGCCGTTTTCGACGCGACCAGGTGTATAAGGGCAAGAACTCCGATGAACAATTCCTAATGAGTCAAACAGATGTTTGCACTCGTGGCTAAAAATGCCATTGCATTATCGGTTCTTATGGTTTTTGATCTTAAGATCAAACTGATTATTTGCATATTTCAGAAAGCTGTCTAACATACCTGAGACTTCTGATTTCTGCTTCATGAGGAAAATCCAAGTGGCCCTTGAATAATCATCTACTATCGTCAAAAAATACTTCTCATTATTGTGTGTGCTTTCTTTGTAAGGGCCCCAAACATCAACATGAACTAATTCAAACACATGAGTAGAAATAGTATCTTTATTTGGAAATTTCGTTCTGCTATGTTTTGCCAAAGGGCATACATGACAATATTGATGATCATCTACTACATTCAATGACAAATCAGGTAAAAACTTAAATGTGCTAAAGGACATGTGGCCAAACCTTCTATGCCACAATGCTATCTTATCTGCCTTAACTGAACTGACAGATATGCAGGATTGGATCTTATTATATGCAAAAGAACTAGAAACATTGCTAATTGGAATGAAGATAGTATAATAAGATAGTATAATCCATTCTTCAGTTTACCAATCCCCGTTATCCTGCCAGTCAAGATCTCCTGAATTAGACATAAAAGGGGATAGGAAGCAACATGAACATTAGCATCCCTAGCCAACCTAGAGACTGAAAGCAAATTATGTTTAAAATCTGGCATAAACAGTACTGAAGATAGGCTAAAAATTTTTCCTAAAGTTACTGTTCCTATTCTTGAAGCCTTGCTAATATTCCCATTAGGTAATCTAACTGTAATGCTCATCTCAGGTTGTATTTCACATTGATCATATAGGCCACAGTCATAATTCATGTGCTGATTAGCACCTGAATCTATAATCCAGTCATTGGATTTGAAATATATGACAGAATTTTCCATACTTGACCCTTTACCTATATGACTTGTGGCTGCCATTACTTGATTTGGATCAGGTTGACTTGTCCCTGCACCTAGTAATGTCATCAGCTGATAATATTGTTGGGAGGCGATTTGTGGCACTGCTGTAGTCTCTTGTGCATTTCCTTGTTCCTGAGAGTTGCTTTGTTGAATCTGGCTAAGTGAGTCAGCAGTGGAGGCATTTGCCTTAATTTGCCTACTAGAGTTCTGGCTATTCCCTCTCCCAAAACTTTGAAATCCTCGAGCATTGCCTCCCCTTCCACTTGCACCTCTTCTTCCACCTCTCACATAATTGGGTGGATATCCATTTATCGTCCAGCAAGTTTCTTTAGTATGACCACTGAAGTTACAGTGGTCACAGAATAGAACTGACTTATCAACTCGTGCATTGACGTGTCCTTTGTTTGGTTGAACATTGCCCGAGAAAGCCATTGAGCCATCTCTGTGCATTCCTATTGATCTCTGTGCTCTTCATTTAAGACCATCACAAAAAACTGACCATGCGAAGGCAATGGGACCATCATCAACACTTGTGATCTAACTGCTCCAAAGTGCTCATTTAATCCCATCAGGAATTGCATCATTTTTAGTTGCGAACAATGATCGATATAGTCCTTGCTCAGATTCATGGCAGGAGATGGAGTCAAGCTGTCATATTCATCCCATAATTGTTTCAAATTCGAATAATAAACAGTCATGCTACTCGATCCTTGACTAATAGTATTGATCTCTTTGTAAAGTACAAACATCCTTGCTCCGTTAATTTTGTCAAATCTCTCTCCAAACCATACTAGCCGAATCGCAGTATACTACACCATGTACGAGATCCCTAGAAATTGACCTGTTTATCCATGATCTTACCAAGGCATTGCATCTTCGCCGCTGGTGATAGTGCGGATGATCAGTATCAAGTAGGGTTGGCAATGGGGCGGGGATTCCCCGTCCCCGCGGGGATCCGCCCCGAACGGGGTGGGGAATCCCCGAGATTTTATCCCCGCGGGGCGGGGACGGGGAATGATGTCTCCCCCTGGGATCCCCACGGGGATCCCCGCCCCGTCCCCGAATCCTCTTTTATATGTTCCAATATATATAATATTACATTATAATTTAAATAATAGTAAAATAATATCAAAATATAGATTAAAAATTATTAAATTAATACAAATAATATATAAAATTATAATTTATATAATATTTATTACACAAATTTATTCAAATTTATATATTATATTAAAGATATTATTTTTTTAAAGAAAATTAAGGGGCGGAGAATCCCCGTGGGGAACCCCGCCCCATGCAAGGGCGGAGCCAGTACATGCCCAGTGCCTACCCTGAAAAAAATGTAAGTGTATATATATCACATGTTGCTATGTATGCTGATTAAAATATTGAATTTATGTTGATATATATCTCGTGAGAGCATCTCCAATGCTACGCCAAACTCAGCGTGGGACGCCAGCTATAGCGGTGGAGGAGCTCCAAGGCACCTCTAAACGCCACGGTAAATCTGGAGGGATAAACAGTGCCCCGCTATTTGTAGCGGGCACTGTTCACCCGCTACGCCAAATTTTTTTCTTTCATTTATTTTTTTTTCGATTCAGCAGATTTAAGAATTTTGTTTGCTGTTCTAATATGTAATCAACCTACCTGTTCATAGTTTTTGCTCAGCTCGATGGATTTGATGTAGAAAAAAAGTCTGAAATTTGGGAGGGGAAGACGATGAATGATGATGAAGACGATGAGGAGAGAGAAATGATTTTATATTTTAATTAATTCTTTTCCTTTCTGTTTTTCTTTTCTTTTTCAATTTTTTAAAACATCGCTGCTTTATTATGTAATTTTTTAATTTTGTTTATCTTATTTTCATTTTTTAAATAAAAAATATTAATGGCGTTATGGTTTTTAATGTTTTGTATTATTTTATTTAATTAATTAAATATTAAACTTGTAATACTTAGATTTTTAATTATGACAATATTGAAAATATTATTTTAGAGGGAAATATGGAGTAGATGGTTGGAGTTGTAAATACTATTTAAACTGTATATGTAGAAGAATTTAACTGTAGCAACTGTATATATAAAGGAAATGGTTGGAGATGGCATGAGTGAGAATGAGAGCCCACCTAA
This sequence comes from Craterostigma plantagineum, assembly GCA_027422505.1. Classification (NCBI taxonomy): domain Eukaryota; kingdom Viridiplantae; phylum Streptophyta; class Magnoliopsida; order Lamiales; family Linderniaceae; genus Craterostigma; species Craterostigma plantagineum. Next base: position 21,912,671 of record JAPQWV010000003.1, on the reverse strand, counting down.
AAGAAATGGGAATTCTATTAATATATTTATATAACTAGGGTCCGTTTAATGAAAAATAACATTAATCAAGTCAACTGTTTAGGGTAATGATATTTACATGAACTTTCATTTGATAGACAATTCTCTTATTTATTTATAAATTGTATTAATTCTCTTAATGGAGGGAATCTTTTCGGATCAACCTTTTTCTTTTTGGGATAAACTCACCTATAATACATCTCTCTATCAGGCATTATAAGACCTCAAGAATAATAGTATCAAACTAGTCCGAAAAACAAAGTAACAAAGTTTTATCCATTATTTCAATATTTTTTCATCTATAATATAACAACACTGAAAATATATTACAAAATTTAAGCTACAAATGTCAGTATTGAAGCGTTTAGTAAATATGAAATATTTCTTAATGTTGATAATGATCTTATCATACAATGATTTTCTTATAAATTTGAAGCCTTGTTAAACAAAAAACCGTAATTTGTAAGGTTATTTTGCTATATATTATATTACTATTTCTAGATTAATTATATGTTTTGTGCCCACCCTCAAATAAATTTTTAGCTCCGCCCCTGGCCCCGCGTGGATCCCCGCGGGGACGGGGACGATTTCGTCCCCGAATGCATCGCGGGGATGTGGATGAGGATTAGATCCCCGCCCCATTGCTATCCCTAGTATCGAGAGGCACACAAGTTCCATTAATAAAACCTATCTTTTCTTTGCCTCTAACGCTAAGATCATTTCGCGACTCCAAATTTTGTAATTCTCAGATCCTCGCAGTACCTCTGTCACAAGATCAAGATTGGGCGTATCTGATGGATGTAGGTATAAAGGATCTTGAAAGTCGATTTCGATTCTTCTCGCCTTTTGATAATCGTCCCCATCCTTTTTTGACATCTTTGGAGAATTATCCGATCTCTTTGAGAATTATCCTCTTCTGTTTTGAGCTCTTCATCATCAGTAGATTCTGCCATTGTTTGAAACGATAAGCTTCTTGAGACTTTCAATTGTTGTTCTCTGATACCATGTAAAGTAGATTACTGAAATATAAAGAAGTATTGAAATGGGAGTTTATCCCTGCTCTTATCATTCATTCTCTGTAAAGAATTGATACATTCACGATTACATTTACAGATGAGGAGGATAACCTACTTATGTCTACCATAATTACATACTAGTCCCTGAACAAATAAAAACTATCGAATTGACCCTATCTTAATTCACATCATTACAAATGGGTCTCTAACTATATTTCAATAAAAAAGGGGAAAGGGAAAGAAATATATCACATGGCCCATTGGCATAAAGTTTAAGCTTTCACGTGAACTATAATACACTAATACATATATATGGCAATGGAATTTCAAGTGAAGTGGCCACGAAGAAATGCATCTCATTTCTCACAAAGTTATGTAAGAATCTTTAGCAACATTTTATATGTACTACTAACGAATGCATTTTATTTCATGTTTAATTTTCTTTTCCAAAGTAGTAGCATTTTAAAATTATCCACGATGGAAACGAATAACAAGGCAGAGATCGACACAAGTGCACCGTTTGGATCAGTAAAGGAAGCAGTCATATTGTTTGGTGAAAGAATCATTGCAAGTGAGGTTTATGCCAACAAGCTTAGAGAGGTAAGGACTATACTATATATAATATGTTGCAATGACTATAATCAATATTTAGATGCTTTTGATTATTATTTTGTTTGTGGAGTTTCAGTTTGGCTGCATCCTCATATGTAAGATGAATTTGCTTCATCGATTTGATACGTACCACGTAAAAAATTGTGTATCTGTTTGCGTTGGAAATAAATTATATAAAATTTAAATATTATATACTCATAGGAGAAGTGATCATTTAACATGGTATCGGTGATCTGACCAAAAAATGTAAGGCCAACAACTTACATGAGAGAAATTATCAGCAATAAAGGGCCATAATGTTAAAAATTAATACATTGGCTAGGTGAAGTGATCATTTACTAATTTGCATTACATATTGTACACTTGTACTAATGTCGGAATTGAACTGATCATAAACATTTGATGTATATCCATGGATCATTTTTGCACTCTATTATTTTACATTAATTCATCATGCAATTGCAGAACGCACAAACACACACTAGAGAGAAACTATTCTTTACTTGTCACACGGAGCACGTACTCTGTGCATGAAAAATAGCAAAGCATATCTACCTTTTTTTATGCATAACTTACATTATGCTTGATTTACATATTATATATGTATATATATATATATAACTACAAAAAAAATTAATTAATCTACCCTTTTTCCAATCAAAATAGATGCACGACGAGACAATTTTCCAACATAACAACAACGGGCCAACCTCGAAAGAGCTCGAAGAAACGAAGGAAACCCTTCGAAGAGCTAAAGAAGAGACGACTCAAATGGCGCAATACATCTCTACCCTACAAAGAGAGCTTCGAAGAACAAAAATGGAGCTCAAACACTTCAAAGCCAGCGAATCGAAGAGGCACGAAGAAATTCCAAATTTAGGGTCCGAAGGGCTCGAATTCGACGACGACCCAACAACCCTAATCGAACAAGTGAAGACCGAGACAATAATTCCCACTTGCGATCGAAGAGTTGAAGTTGAGAAGAAGTTTGTGAGATTTGCTAATCCTCCATCTCTAACACGAGTGATCTTGCCCGAGTGTTCGAACAGCTCCGAGGATGTGGTGAGAAGGGAGAATTCGGTTAAGAAGAAGAAGGGAAAGGAAATTATCAGAGCTATTAAGGGAATTTTTTCCAAGAAAATTGGATATGATCAAGTGGCTTATGCGTGAATGTTGTTTGTCTGCTTGCCGAGTTTATACCCTTTGTTTTGTTCAATTGTGAAAAAAAAAATTAAGTCTTTTCTTTTATGTATTTTTAATATGAAGATTGTGAAATATAATAATATTATAAGCAAAAAAGGAGTCCAAAAATAAATATGTGTAAATATCGACTTCGGATATATGTTACAAGTCTGTCTCCTTAACCACTCGGCATATCGACTTCGGATATATGTTACATTTACTATATTATGTAATAAAATAAATAATATTTATTTTATAATTGGTAATTCGGAAAAAGAAAGGTCTAAGATGCAATCGAATGCTTAGCTTCATATTTCTCCGTCTCAAATAAGAATATCTCCGTCAGATCCAATCGGAAAGATGTCGTCGACGTTCAGCGGAGATGAAACGGCGCCGTTCTTCGGGTTCCTTGGCGCCGCCGCTGCTCTGGTCTTCTCCTGTAAGATCGATTTTTCCCCGTTTTCCAATCATCCCATTTCGTCTTAGATGATCTAAGTTAGATCTGTTTTATTTAGTGATTCTGTTAGCGGTTGAAGTGAATAATTGTTTGAGCTGAAGTTCGATCGGAAATTAAACTCGCGTTTTCGAGTGAACTGATTTTAAGCATCTGCTGATCGGTAGAAAGTCGCTTCGAAATTTACTACTGATATCTGCTGCGTTTGTTGGGAATTTTTTTCAATCTGTGAAGAAATTCAGATATTGTTGTCGTGCGGCAGCTGAAATCGTCTGATCCTAAGAAATTTTCCAGTTATTTTAGTTCTACTATGGCCTCATCTGTCGAAATGATTTTGAGTTTCTTCTATGAATCTGTACCTAATATGATCTATCAAACAGCTCCGTGGTAGTCGCAGTTGTGAACCATTGTTGTTATTGATTGTAAAGTAAGAAAGTTCATCAACTTCTTACTCGTACATGGAAGAGATCCTATGTCTTTCATGCTATGTGGTTTTCTCTTTTCGAAAATTCTCCTTTCCATTCCGACATACAGGTTCAGATTAGCACTGATCTTAAGGATACCTTCAGATTATTCATTCCATTTATGCGCACTTGCCTATGTTTCTTATAGGTATGGGAGCAGCGTATGGGACCGCAAAGAGTGGTGTAGGAGTGGCATCGATGGGCGTGATGAGGCCCGAGCTCGTAATGAAATCCATCGTCCCAGTCGTCATGGCTGGTGTGTTGGGCATTTACGGTTTGATCATTGCTGTGATTATTAGCACGGGCATCAATCCTAAGGCCAAGTCGTATTACTTGTTCGATGGCTATGCTCACCTCTCTTCTGGGCTGGCTTGTGGCCTCGCTGGCCTCGCTGCTGGCATGGCCATTGGAATCGTCGGAGATGCTGGCGTGAGGTAAAATTTTCAAACCTATTGAGGTGAAATTTCAAATGGGATGATGAGATAATGTTGGTGTTCACTGTTGTTGGTCGTAATTTATCCTAAAAAATCGCACCTTTTTGTTGTTACAATTCTTGACAGGGCGAATGCGCAGCAACCTAAGCTATTTGTAGGGATGATTTTGATCCTCATTTTCGCCGAGGCTTTGGCTCTCTATGGGCTAATTGTTGGCATCATTCTTTCTTCTCGCGCTGGTCAGTCAAGGGCGGATTGAAAAAGGTGCGATTTGTGACCTTATGATTGGATTTTCGATTAATTGAAGGTGAATTTGATAATGTTGTTTGATGTTTTCTTCTTGTGTTTATGCCTTCTCTGTATGAGTTATGTTTTGACTTCTCAGTTGTGCTAAACCATATATGGCCTGTGATATTGTTTTGGTAGTCTTATGCTTTATTCTTTAAATTTGGCTGAATTGTTTTTTTTTTTTTGTTTTTTTTTTTGGGACTTCAAGTATTAGTGCATATTTCAAAGTAGGATCATAATGGGTTATACAAAAATAAAACTTTGAAAATCCGCATGAATTACGTGTTTGCAATCAATCGTTCCTGTGAGTTGTATTTCTCAAATTCCTTACATATCAGAAATAGATGAATAAGAATGTCTGATATATATTGAAAGTTAAAGGACTGATCCAAATTAGATATGCACTTTGAATATTTCTAGATTTGTTTTCATTTAGAGATATACCTAAATATCTCTTGGATTACAAAAGACTAGTGATTTAACAAATTCAATGCTGCTATTATCTACAAGTAAATTGCAAAATGGTGCTGGAACTATACCACAAGGTCACTAACATGAAATTAACACACCAAATAACATGAAATTAACACATCAAATAGCAGTCTCTTCAATAATAAAATAGATAGATATTACCTGATTATGCGCAAATTAACGAGCTTTCACTTCACGAGATTCCAATAAAAATTGATTCCAACAAGGCTTCGAATTCCACATGCAACACATCGAGGCCTTAGATGGTTTTCCAATTTTCTCACACTTAATTGTTTTTAAATATAGTATATATTATATGCAAGTATGAACTGTATATCATTCATTTGATTGAAACTGTTCAAAAAATAAATGCAATTTCTCCAGAAAATTACAGAAGAATGTGAAGGTGACTTATCAACCATAACTGTCCTCAGAACCAGCGGCAAAAGCTTTAATTACACATAATTTCTGCATGGGAATTAAGGTACTCAAATTTAAAAAAAAAAAATTCAACTGATGTAATTAATTACATGCTTTCACATATTATGGACAAATATCTTTTTTATCAGTCAGTTCTTGATTGTCCAATCTTTGGCTATGCACTCACATAAGGGGGGCAAGATTGCTGTCAATACGTTCTCATCTCACTGTATTTTTCGTAATTACTTTAGAAGTTTTGACTTACAACTAAATCCTTGAATATAATTGCTTAATATGGGCAGTTGAAGGGAAAAAATAGACATTTCACTCGACAAACTAAGATATGATGGACGAAGTATCTCTCTTATTTAGTTGTGATGCATCAATAATTGATTGAAACGTATCGAATTATATGATGAAAAAAATATTAGTTTTTTTGGCAATTTGCAAATGAATTATTACCAAACATCTCATTAAAGAACGAACCATAGAAATTCAACTTAAGCTATCATCTTGTATACCTTTGTGGGAGGATTCACATTCAAGTTTCCAACCTGTACTGCTTAGGCATTGCCTTTTCTTGTCTAAGACATATATTTTTTAAATTCTAATAATACAACAACAACAACAACAACAATAATAATAATAATAATAACAACAACAACGAGGAACCCTTTACCGTTAATAACTGCCCAATGATTTCCAATCTTTTTTTTTTAAAAAAAAATAGATTTCCCTATCTTGTATACTAAAATAGTATGTCTTCACACTGGTTATTTTAATCAATGCTACTACGAATTGAGATACTTGTACGGCCGACCACAATTAGTAAGAAGATAGTCTCCTTCATTAGTAAATAAACGATTAGTTAATTTCAAGCAATAAGTTCTTACACATTCATGGTCCGATTAGAAGAGGTATAAGCATGCAAAATATTACAGAGCTAGGAGATATCCTATAAGTAATCGTGTACTTCTCCTTTTTTTGTTAGATAAATATTTTCTGTTATTGATAAAATAATTTGGCCATACATATTTATGTACATATAATAAATATTACTCCAACTCAATTATGTCAAGAACTTACGGACACTGAAATTAAATACATGTTCTCCTATTTCGTATGGCCGAAAAAATTGCTGAATGAAAATATATCTATATTTATAAAACACAATAAATGATGACAATATATATTCGAAGCTGCTGTATGGGCTGTGTTACTTCAACTATCATCATTAATACTGAGCATGCAGACATTATTCATGTTATCTATCACACATGCGCACCCACGAGTGCGTGTTTATATGTTTTTCTTGTACTTCCCAAAAAATTGTTCCTGTTAATTACAAAGTATAGATATTGAAAATAAATACTCTCTTTGATTCTAATTAGAGGTCGTTTTACATCTCTAATTTTGTTTTTTTATTAGAAGTCGTTTTATAGACTTCAATACAAATATTTACTATATTTCCAAGTTTACCCTTTTTATGTGATTTTCAATATTTATAGATGGTGAGACATTTCATTAATTAAATATCAGGAAACAATTAAGTAATGGTATATAAGACATTCCATTCTATTTCTTAATATCTATGAAAAATTCTTAAACGACCTATATTTAGAATCAGAGGGAGTAAATAAATATTTGAACGTGGGTGACAACCAAGAAACATCATAAAACATTCGTAGTTTTTCTCGATTATAGTATTTCTCTGATTACAACTTCGAAATCACTTCGATTCCTTAACTATCGTAGTCTGATTCGACTTGAGACTGCACAAACATGTTAATGCTTAGATTCGATGCAGACTGAACTTAGACACTATGACAACAAGTCAATGGGACCAATCCCGTCAAAAGTAAATGTCGCCCGAAAACAAGAATAAGGTTCAGATTTGACTCTGACTAAATTAAGTTAAGTGGACATTAACATTTAGGGTTTAGGGTTACTATGAACACTGGCGGAGCTACAGCTGGACCAGTGGGGGTCCATGGACCCCACTGGAATTATTTTTTCCCTTTAATATTTAGTAATGAAAAATTTAATTTTAGCCCTAACCTATAGAATATTTATACAATGATCCCACTCAGTTGTTTCACTTACATTTAGACCACACTTGATAGATTTTATTATACTAATTGGGACCCACTAGCATCCGATCCTAGCTCCGCCAATGGCTATGGACAAATCAATGGGATCAGTCCCGTGAAAAGCAAATGTCGCCCGAAAGCAAGAATAAGGTTCAGATATGACTGACTAAATTTAGTTAAGTGGAGATTATGGTGGCATTTTGTTAGGATAGCTTCCGAAACAAAAAAGAAATGAAGCCCTAATTATATTTAATTATATGGCCCCATAGGGGGGGGTTACATACCCATCTTGCTTAGCTTCTTACCTCTATTTATACCCTTAAAACATCACCACAACACAACACCGATCATCACAAGTGCTCAATTATTATAGTTTTAAACTAATTTTAGACATTTTTATCCCCAAAAAAATGTCTGATGGGGTTGATAATTCAGTAGCTAGGAGATCATCATGCTCTATACCAGAAAAATTTCAGCTTCACTTGGCCATGTTAGCCCTACAATTTGGCTACGCTGGCTTTCACGTGGTTTCACGCGCCGCCCTCAACATGGGAATGAGCAAGATTGTTTTCCCCGTTTATAGGAACATTCTTGCCCTCTTTCTCTTGCTTCCCTTCGCCTATTTTCTCGAAAAGTATGTCATATCTAATCCACTTTTAACCATTTAAATTATTACACATACACAACACACACACACATATATATATATATGAATATCTATGTAAGATATGTAATAGATAATATCTGTCCTTGTTTGTATAGGAAGGAGAGGCCGCCTATTACATGGAGCCTCCTCGTACAGTTCTTCCTCCTTGCAGTTGTCGGGTAACTATATACGAATGAATTCATCAAAATATATGATGTATATTAATGGAAATAATAATACAAATCTTTGATGTAAAAATTGAATCTTTTGCGCAGGATCACAGCAAACCAAGGTTTTTACTTGCTGGGATTGGAACATACGTCTCCGACGTTTGCCTCGGCGATTCAAAACTCTGTCCCGGCCATTACCTTTCTCATGGCTGCCTTGCTCAGGCAAGTTCTTTTTGTTCTTTTGTTAAATCTCATTAACTACATATATCGATAATCCCAATATGAATCCATAACAATTCTTGAGATTACTTATTCGACATCGTACAAATTAAACTCGCCCGACTCAATGTATGAGTCAAAGAAGGACCTCATCCTATTACCAATTGGCAGTTAATATGAAGGCCCCAATTTAACATGATGTCAGGACATGTTTGATTTTCTTGTTCACACTTGTTAGGCATTTGATTTTGAATCATGCTTGCATGTGATGGAGCGTACTAAGATTATAATATCCCAAGTCAGAAAACTAATCTTACATAGAAGTCTCTCCTTATACCATAAATTTGTTTTACAATGAAACCCTCAATTTGAAAACAATAATTCCGAATATATAAGTCAAATATTGTCCCTCCTCCTATCACCGCTTGATTTTAAGAAGGAACTCTCAATTTGACAACGATAGTAAGTCGAATTAAATTTCAACAACAGAATCGAGAGGGTTCGACTAGACCGCAAGGACGGGATTTCGAAAGTGGCGGGACTCCTCTTCTGCGTGGCAGGCGCTTCGGTGATCACGCTATACAAGGGCCCGACCATCTACAGCCCGAGCCCGGACCTAACGGTTCGGGGGCCCGACTATGTTCACAGTGGTGGTGATGGCCGGGCCTTATTATTGGGAGACGCGGGCGGCAAGAATTGGACTTTGGGCTGCGTTTTCTTGATTGGTCACTGCCTGTCTTGGTCGGGCTGGCTCGTGTTTCAAAGTCCGGTCCTGAAGAAGTACCCGGCCCGGCTCAGCTTCACTTCTTGCCAGTGTTTCTTCGGTGTGATTCAGTTTTTGGTAATAGCCGCATTCGTCGAGCGGGACCCGCAAACTTGGCGCGTCCACTCCGCCGCCGAGCTATTCAGCGTCTTCTACGCAGTAAGTGATTCACTACTAGAAAACAGACATATTAGACACGAAAAATTTGGTGTCTAAAACCAAAATTCCATATCTATAGCGTGATTAGACACAAAATTATCCGTGTCTAATGTGTGGTGTTGTTCTCGTAGCAAATTTGGAAACGGATATATACCGTTTCTAAAATGAATTTTGTCACATTTCCGTTTTTATTTTCGTATCTAATCCGTGTCTAAATAAAAGCATTAATTTATTTTGAAATAAAAATAAAAAACCGTGTCAGAATCCGCTTCTAATAGTCATAATTTAGATAAAAAACCTATTCCGCATCTATCTTCAATGTCTCATACCATGTTTTCTTGTAGTGATTCATATTAGTAATTGTTAGGAAATACAAAATTAAAATGTAACGTATTTCATATAAATTAATGAAATTATCATTTCAAATGGAGTAGAACTTTGACCAGGACACCAGGTGATCATGTGTACGAATCTTCAGGAAAAATCAGCCTAGATATCAACATCTATCTAAGTCTCTAGATAAAAATATCAGCCTATACGTAAGGGAGAAACGAAATTAAATATAATACACTCCATATATGCTTACTGTTTTAGGTGAAGCGGGTGATTTAATACATTAAAATATAAATATCATGATTTAAGTTAGATTTATAGTTCTATATTATAGTCATAGTTAAGTCACTATGAGTTTCCGCAAGTAGTTGATAATTTCATTGAAAATGACAGAGATTTAAATCTTATGTATCTGAACATCTTAGTCGATTAAGCTTATTGTCCAATCAAATTTAACCATAAAAAAAATGTAAGTGATGGAATGAAATTAAATGAAAACACTATCCCAATTAATACCTATAGTGGGGCTAAAGATTTGTATATTTTTCTAACATGATTGCGATCTTGAAGTTCATTCACATCCCACGTGAAGTACCGTATGTTAAGTCAGTGTTCATACCCTTCTTATGCTGGCATACGATCCCATCATGAAACAAATGCGAAAGTGCCATTTTACTTCCCTTATATACATAGATATAATACAATGTATATGCTATTTAAATATATTAATGAAATTCAATTATGAGTATTATTTTTATTACAGGGTATAGTTGCCTCAGGGATTGCATTCGCTGTCCAGATATGGTGCATTGATAGAGGTGGCCCTGTCTTCGTCGCTGTGTATCAACCTGTTCAGACATTGGTTGTCGCCATTATTTCTTCAGTTCTCTTAGGAGAAGAATTTTACTTGGGAGGGTATAATCTTTTCATTTTTTTTTTCACTCACATATTTATTGTTATAAGTTGTTAATTTCAATAAAGTTTAGTCCAATTATAACTTTTTTTCCTTCGTTGTCCGTGTGGACTTGAGATTGTACATACAGACAACAAGATTTAGATTCGATTTGAGTGAACTTAGTGTGAACGCGTGCTACATATGAAGAGATAGACAGGAAAAAGAAAATTAGAGTGGAGCCCATAAGATACTTATTGCATTAACTACTTGTAATAATGGAATTAGGTCAAATTGATTGTTTGATTTTGATTCTTCTTGCAGGATCATTGGGGCTGTGCTGATCATAACCGGACTTTACTTTGTGTTATGGGGCAAAAGTGAAGAAAGAAAATTTGCAATTCGGTCCTCAGAAGAACAAGAAAGTGACACAACGATCCCTCAAGTGATCAAGTCTTCATCCGTCACTCAGCCACTACTTGCTCATTCCATGGTAGATGTTTGACCAATCAATTGTATCTGACTTTTAATATATAAGAAAATATATATATAATATATCTTAGAATTGTGTGCGCGTGCGTGTGTGTGTGTGTGTGTGTGTGATATTATGTTGTCATAGTTTTCTGTCGATTAGGAGTGGCTTGAAATGTTTATCTTAATTACTATTATATGATTTCATATGTTATTTTTGTTTGACTGCCAAGTTATTAAGATTGACCATTATCATCCCAAAAAGTACTTCACTATCCTTAATGAAGTTCAGACTATATATTGCACTACCCAATCACCATTTTCCCACAAAACATGAAAAGAAAAAAGAAAAAATTACATAAAAAATACTATATCTATATATGTAAGATTTCATAAAAAATTTCCTAAAATATCTATGGATGAGGGTTTGGTCGAGGACGTTAAAAATAACCAAATTTAGGTAAAACCCATCCTACTAGTTGAGGCATAGAGTGAGCCTACAATACCGAAAATGGTAAAGGTGCAGCATATTGTAGCCACGTCCTCGCCTTTTTAATATATTTTTTTATGCATATATTGGTTTCGAAATTTGTCAATATTTTAACCAAGAATAGAGATCTTCAGGCACAAAAAATGGGAGGAGAAACACTTATGCCTGTGTTAAGTATGATTATCGTACAGTTAGGCTACGCCATTGTGAACATCCTCGCAAGCTTGCAATGACTTCTGGGATGAACCCTTTTGTCCATGTTGCTTATAGGCAGATTTTCGCTACGGTCACTTTAATACCTTTTGCCTATTTTATGGAAAGGTAATTTATTACATATTATATACGGGTGTTTGTGTGCTGTGTTGTTGCTTAACGTGAACGTTATTACACAGGAAAACGCTGCCTAAAATGAGGGGAAAGATCATGTTGCTCATCTTCTTATGCTCCATATTAGGCTTAGTAGCTATGGATATGATTGCATGGCATATTCGTATATGTATGTATGTGTGTGTCTATTGGGAGATTCTAATTTAATTTTGGGTGTGTTGTTGCAGTATACCATTGACGCAGATAACATACTTTGTTGGGTTGAAGCATGCAACTCCAACTATTGCAACTGCCTTGTTTAGTGCAAGTCCTGCAATAACTTTCACCATGGCTATTCTCTTTAGGTAAGTAAACCCTCAATTCACTTCCATATCTCTTTCTATATGAAACCACAAATTAATCTGAATAATGTATTGTTAGTTTAGTTTAAAGAGAGCATTGTTAGGGCCAACAAATTTTGTATAAACGGCCAAGAAATTGTGACCACTGATTTACGGCCCGGATAACGAGATCCTGACCGTTGATTGGAAATTTTTTAAAAAAAGGGTAAAATAAGTAACAATAATAAATGGTTCATGAAAAATTATTGACTAGGGTTACCGAACCGTTGACCAGCGGTTCGGTTTCGATTAATCTGTAATTTAAAAATCTTAGAAACAATATATTCTGTCTTTTCTATTAAGGATGTCTTAGAAATTTACTTTTAACCCTTAGCTAACATTGATATTTGCATATTATTAATTAAAAGATTAGAGAGGTTAAGGTCGAAGAGCAAAGTTGACCAAGCAAAAGCATTGGGCACAATCATATGCGTCGGTGGGGCTTTGCTACAGACACTCTATAATGGGCCTTTATTGGGCCTGGGCCCATCTCCAATCCACTGGAAATATGCACAAAGGATTGTAGCAAATAGTTCTACTAACAACCATATGAATTTCTTATTGGGCCCAATTATGCTCATCATAAGCCCAACTGCATTTGCCTAATGGTTGATTGTCCAGGTTAGCACAACAACCAGTAAACTTTTATTTTTTATTTCAATATATTTTTTTATACTTTTCTTCTAACATTAGTTCTTGTCCTAACATCCTTGGTTAACTAACGGCGATTAAATAAAAAGTTGCGCACATGCTTTGCTTACCTACTACTCAATCGCTAATAACAATTATTATTTAGAACCCCTATTATTCAATAGGGTTTAGATGCTCTGTCCAACTATTTTATCTCATTTTTTGTCCCACAGCACGGATTCCTGACAGGTGTCCAATCCAGATTTCAGATTTCTCTTCTTTTGGTTTTATTTTAATTCATAATTTTCTTATTACATATTCCACCAAATTTTAAAATCTTCATTGTTTCATTAATTTATATGATATAATCAAATAAATATATCTAATTTACTAATTTATTTCGTTACGATCTTATTTATTTGTGTTTTCAATGTCAGACGAAGGTGAACAAAATGTACGCTGCTCCGCCAAGCATTGATGTCCCTAATGGGAAGCATTCAATGCATTGTTGTGGCCTTATGCGTAAGCCATAGATCATTATCTGAATGGTCGCTTGCTAACCCTATTAGGCTTGTTTCAGTTCTACACAGCGTACGTTTATATAGTTCTTTGTCTATATATTCTGATCATGGCTTCACACACACAAACTAACAAGCACATTTTCAGGGCATTGTATGTTCTGCCCTAGGAGCTTGCCTCATCTAATGGTGTACGAACAAGAAAGGTGCAGTTTATGTAGCTTGTTCGGCCCTTTGCCCTTAATTTTCGTGGCTATATTTAGCTGGGGTTTTCTTGAAGAGGAGTGGTTTCTTGGAAAGTAAGTTTTTCCATTTTTATTTTCTTTCTAAGTTGTGGATTTTGTTTTAAATATTTGCGCTTTGTAACATGCGTGTGTGTGTTTATTGCAGAGTTCTAGGATCAGTCTTGATTGTTTTAGGGTTGTACGGATGTTATATGGGGTAAGAAGAGAGAGATGAAGATGATGAGTGATGAAGTGCGATGTGAATATAATAATGAGACACAAATGTCCGATTTGGAAGAATCAACCGGCGGAAACACAATAACGGTTGTGAAATGATTCCTTATAGTTTCATGATGTTATTAAATAAATATATCGTTGAGGTATGCACTGTTGTATTTTTCATATGTGGGTGTGGCTATATATTAAACTTTAACTAGAATAAAAAGAAAAGGAGAGGTATATATCTCGATTAAAGATCAACGATTGGGTTAATTACACTTGAAGAACTACAGTGGGTTGTGTTGATAAAAAAATTCATCTGGAAAATATATATATATATATATATATATAGAGAGAGAGAGAGAGAGAGAGAGAGAGAGAGAGAGGGGTTTGCTATGGTGTCCACCTACCGTATCAAACAATGAGATTTTTTATTGATCTTATATAACCTACACATGAGATTAGTAAACCCGTCGGGGGTTGATTTGACATGTTGACGTGGCATAATAAAATGCCACACAACAGGTGCCCACGGATGGTGCTCACCTATATATATACACACATATATATAAAGAAAAGTATACCAATAAAAAGAGTTGGAGATCATTCCTTGAGAAGTAAGTTGTACCTCCTAGATGAATGAGGATGTCCAGAAATTAATGAAATAACTCCTAAACACCAAACACTAAAAAGGCACGTTAAAATATCTCTTATAGGCGAGGAAGTAGAAAAGTGTAGTTAGCAACTAGATAGCATATAGTTATCCTAACGCATGGATTACCCTCACTACATATAATAAGCTTATTTAATCCATCGCTAACAATCAAGAATCAAACGTTTTTTACAACACATGAAGAGAATCATGGAAGTGGAAACATGCATGCCTCTTTTGAGTATGATTACTCTACAGCTGTGCTACGTCGCGACCGACGTAATAACGAAGCTCGTCCTAAATTCTGTGATGAACCCTTTCGTTCATGTCGCTTATAGGCAGATCTTTGCTTTGGCAACATTAGTGCCATTTGCTTATTTCATCGAAAGGTGTGCGTGTGTGTGCGCGCTTTTCTTTGCTCGTAATGTTGTATTCTAACTAGAAAGTTACGGTATTTATTAAAGAAAAGTACGACCTAATTTGACGAGAACGATCTCGCTACACATCCTCTTATGCTCCATATTCGGGTGAAATTTTAGTCTTATGACTTTCACGAAATTCGCTTTCCTTCTTCTAACTTGTCCCTGTTTAGAACTAGTTCATTATATTTACTTGAAAATTCAAATAAATGCATCCATACACATAATTATGTAGTTTCTTGTGTTGCGTAGGATATCTTTGTCACAGATTGCGTATTACGTTGGGTTGCAGTACGCAACTCCGACGATCGCAACCGCCTTGTTTAGTAGCCCTGCAATAACATTCATCATGGCCGTTCTCTTTAGGTGTGTATATGTTCTATTGACCTAATTAGGTCGGCGCAAAGTTTTCGAATATATTTTACAGTATTTCATGTCAGCAGTCCAGCGAATAGAAACTATTCCATGTCATCAGCCATATAGGACTTCCAACATTTCCGGAGGAAAAAACAATGACACAAATTTGTTGTGTCATATGAAGTTAGCGACTTATTTATGTAATCATGAAATAATATAGTGATCCGAAAAACTATGTATAGCTAGTGACCCATATTTTGAATCATGGCATTTATAAGCACATTGACTAATGCAGATATTATTGTTAAATCTTGGGCGAACGATATTTTTAGTCCCAAATGTTTGATGCATGAGAGTTTCTGGTCCCCCATGTTCCGATGTGCCATGTTTAGTCCCCAATGTTACCGATTCTGTACTGTTTTGGTCCCTCGATTAATTTAACCGCTAATTTAGACGGTGAGAGCTCATGATCTCCTTTTACTCGACGTGAAACCTCATAACACATCTTCTTCTTCGATTTAAACGCGCATGAACATCATTACACATCACATTTAGTAGATGATCGACAACCTTGAAAATGAGTTAAATGTGATACGTCAAGTTAAAGGAGATCATATGCTCTCATGTGTTAAATTCCATCTAAGTTAGTGATTACGTTAATTGGAGGACCAAAACAGCCTAAAATCGGTAAAATTGGGGACTAAAAGTCGCATCGGAACATTGGGGACCGAAACGCCCATGCCCCAGACATCGGGGACTAAAAATGTCGTTCTTCCGAAAATTCTTCAATAGAATATCAAATTATAAAGTCCAAATTATTCCAAAATTGATGATCGTTGCATTAAAGATTAGAGATGTTGAACACGAAGAGTGAAGTAGGCCTAGCAAAAGCATTGGGCACAGTCATATCCGTTGGAGGGGCTTTGACGCTTACCCTCTATCACGGCCCTTTGTTGGGCTCACGATGATCGCCATTCCATTGGAGATACCTACAAAGGAATAATGCATCAAATATTTCTTCCAACCATCAAATGAACACTTTCTTATGATCATTGCAAGCACAATTGCATTTTCCTTTTGGTTGATTTTCCAGGTGAGTCACAACGTACTAGTAAGGTTTTTATGGTTTAGGGTTTTTTACTGATGATTGTGCTTCATGGTTCAGACGAAAGTAATTCGTATGTACTCAGCTACGTACTCGAGCCAAGCATTGATGTCCGTGATGGGAAGCATACAGTGCACTGGCGTTGCGCTTTCAGTGACCGATTGGGCGTCTGAGTGGTCGCTTGCAAACACCACCTGGCTCGTTTCGGTTCTCCACAGCGTACGTACTATTCAAAAACTAATAACGAATCGATATATTTAATCCACGAACAGATGGATGTTGATGATGATCGTTATTGCATGTTATTATGAGTAACTAATACTTTAGTCCTATAACCTTTACGAAATTCGCTTCTCGTACTCTACCTTGCCCCTTCCCAGTACTATTAGGTTTGTTTAAACCATTTATCACTATTGATCTCTTTGTAATATTACGGTCATTTATCGTAAACTAGCCTTCAACGAATTTAATTAACGTGTTGAAGCAATCGTAATTTTTTTTGCTGGAAGCAATAAAAATTAGCCGCAAAATTACGAAAAAGGACTATTTATTATAGAAAGTTTAAACATTTGTAGTAAACATTCTCTACTGGATAATGACAAGTCAGAACGAAAAATGGATTTAATGAATGCTTTTATGACTATTCTGGATACTGACAAGTTAGTGGACGAAACGCGAATTTCTCGTGAAAGTTACACAGATATTAAGTTACTCCAATCCAATGTTATTACATATATATATGTCAGGGCATTGTATGTTCGGCGCTAGGGTATTGCGTGATGTCATGGTGTATGAACAAGAAAGGTCCCATTTACGTAGCAGTTTTCGGCCCATTGCCTCTTATTTATGTAGCTGTATTTAGTTGGGGTTTTCTTGAAGAGAAATGGTACCTTGGAAAGTAAGCTTATTACACACACGCTTGTTGTTCTTTTTACAATCTAACATGTTTTTATTCTTTCTTGAAAATATTTGATAGTATATGTTTTATTGCAGAGTCGTAGGTTCAGTACCTGATAGTATTGGGGTTGTATGGAGTTATATGGGGCACCACGAGAGAAATAATGGCGGATAACAAAGTTGAAGCTGACTTTAAGGTGGAGGAGAATGTTGACGAAGAAAGCATGAAGTCATGAAAAAAGGTCTAATTTGGGATCAATCCAAGACGACTTTGAAGATTATTAGACATCAATATCATATGCATTGTTGTATTAAGTATGGGGAAATTTCTGTTCAGTCCCTAGTCAGTAAGTTTCTAAATGGTTCAGTCCCTGTCAGAATCCATATTAGTTTAAAGGATTAACTTTTCGAAAATGGCAGAGATAAGGCTTGAAAATTATGTATTGACGAAAATAGCCTTCCTAACATACTTGAACTAATAGTTAATTTCCGGTGACTTTCTGTTATGCTGTCAGATTATATTGTTATAAAGTCTGGTGAACTGTTATTTCTCATCCCTTATCTGTTAATACGATGAAGAAAATTGTTATCAACAGAGAATATTTATTTTATTAATCTCATTTTTACAGTGAATCGAGCTCCGAAATTTTGAATGCCCATTAACCAACCAATTTCGGCGTGTACGATAGGATGTATTGTGGTATTCATGAAGCAAGATGTAAGATTTGTAATGAGTTTTTATCTTTCTATTTAGGGTTCTAATTTGCGAAAATAAGATGAAATCAAAGCCGTTTTGGCAACGATTACATCTAATATGGATAAATTCGAAGTGGCCATAGTATGGGCAGCTCGGTACGGCACATTGTTTGCTCGTTCGTCCGACGTTCATCTTTTAATTTCGCGAAAATACGGCCGACCCCAATAATTTGGGTACATTTTTACTGTGTCAATACTGTTACTCGGATTATGCAATCTGTTACTTGGAGTATCAAAACCGTTATTAAACTGTAAATAATTGTTACCATGTGTAGGGTTCTAATTTGCAAAAATAAGATGAAATCAAATCCGTTTTTGGCAACGATTACGTCTAATGAGTACATATTCAAAGTACCCATGGTATGGTCAGCTCGATGCGGCACCTTGTTTGGTCGTTCGTCCGATGTTCATCATTTAATTCGCGAAAATACGATCGACCCTATAAAGTTGGGTGTATTTTTCGTTTTGGCTAGTAAAATTCTCAGGATCTGTTACTAGTATATGCGTTTTTGTTACTATGTCGACTAAATTTGTTACTAAATTGTCGGTGAAATTTCGGGCGGGAAAACCAGAATAAGATGAATTTTGGGCGGGAGTCTAAAAATCAAGCATAGATTATTTGTCACCCGATATGTATAAATCTGTTACTAGTTATATGTTTATATGTTACCAGAATTATTATAGTTTGTGAATTAGGGTTTGTGATTAAAATAATAACATAAACTTATATATTTTTATCTAAAACTTCGTAAATTTATATATTTTAGTGAATGTAGCGTGTTTGAAGTATAAAATTTGAAAATCATAAAGTAAACTAATTACATATTAAATTGTTATCGTGACTATGTATTCTGTTACTCGTGTTGTGTTTCCTTGTTACCAACATATCAATTTCTATTATCTTCCCTGCTGATCATTCTTAAACTGTTACTGCATGAATCAGAAAACAACATAGGGTTTGTGATTAAGATTAATTGAAGATGTCATTAATTTTATCGAGTCATTTATGTTAGGTCGACCATCTGTATTATAATAAACATCTAATAGTCCATTTCCACAACGTTTTATGTAAGTAGAATCAATTTGGTAGAAGCATGATCATCCTTTCAAGAAGAGTGCTACTTGCTTTCCATCCGATATATTTCAACTTCTTCAATTCCAACATAATCTCCACGAAAATCCAACCTAAACTAGTATATTTAACTAAAACTTCGTAAATTCATATGTTTTAGTGAATGTAGCGTGTTTACAATATAAAATTTGAAAATCATTAAGTTAACTAATTAAATATTAAATGCTTATTTTGACTATGTATTCTGTTACTCGTGTTGTGTTTCCTTGTTACCTACATATTAGTTTCTGTTTTTTCTCCTCTTCAATTGTCTCTGATCAGTGTTAAACTGTTACTGCAGGAAATCAGTAAACAACATAAGGTTTATGTTTAAGACTAATTGAAGATGTCATTTATTTTGCTGAATCATTTATGTTAGGTCGACCATCTGGATTGCAATAAACAACTAATAGTTCATATCCGCAACATTTTGAGTAAGTAGAATCAATTTTTTAGGAGCATGATCATCCTTTCAAGAAGAGTGCTACTTGTTTTCCATAATACTTCAACTTCTTCAATGCCAACATAATCTCCACGAAAATCACAACCTAAACTAGTATATTTAATCTAAAACTTCGTAATTTCATATATTTTAGTGAATATAGCGTGTTTGCAATATAAAATTTGAAAATCATAAAGTAAACTAAGTACATGTTAAATTGTTATTTTGCCTATGTATTCTGTTACTCGTGTTGTGTTCCCTTGTTACCTACATATCATTTTCTGTTTTTTTCTCATCTTTAATTGTTTTTGATCATTGTTAAACTGTTACTGCAGGAAATTAGTAAATAACATAGGGCTTTACCAGATCATGCATCCATTTTCAGCAACAGAAGCGAAGTTTGTCCAAAAGAAATATCCTACACATAAGTATCAGATACACATAACACCAAATTGTAACATCTCGTCGTCGCTGCTCGTGGCCGTTTTTGGGCAATGCAAAATGCATAGTGTTACCCAGAATGCATAAATTGTTACTCAGATTGCATAAATTGTTACTCAGAATGCATAAATTGTTACCCAGATTGCATAAAGTGTTACCAATGCATAAATTGTCACCTAGAATGCATAAATTGTTACTTAGCGAGCATTTTATTAGCAAAAGCTTCAATCACGGGCCGCGTCAACTTTCTTCGCGATTAACATCAATATTTCATTGATAATTAACTCACGATCAATTTCACCTTATTCAGTCATTAAAGTCCAGATTTTCCCTTGTTTCAACGAGATTTTCGAATTACTTTTAATACATTATTTCATTATAAACTTCAAAATTTTCATTGATTATTGACACCCATGGAAAATTATCATCGATTTAACCTTATTCGGTCATTAACGTCGAGATTGAGTCGGCTTTTAGATCGTAAATTTTGGTCTTCGTTGAACATGGTTTGTGCATTCGTCGTTTGGAAGAGACGAATGCATAGTATTACCCAGAACGCATAAATTGTTACCCAGAATGCATGAACTGTTACCCAGAATGCATAAAGTGTTACCCGGAATCCATAAAGTGTTATCCAGAATGCATAAATTGTTACCCAAAATGCATAAATTGTTACTTAGCGAGCGTTTTATTAGCAGAAGCTTCAATATGGGCCGCGTCAAATTTCTTCACTATTAAGATCAATATTTTCATTGAATATTAAGACACACGATCAATTTCACCTTATTCGGTCATTAAAGTCCATATTTTCCCTTGTTTCAATGACATTTTCGAATTATTTTTAAGACACTATTCCATTATAAACTTCAAAAATTTTCATTGATTATTGACACCCATGGGAAATTTTCATCCATTTAACCTTATTCGGTCATTAACGTCGAGATTGAGCCGGCTTTTAGATCGTAAATTTTGGTCTTCATTGAACGTGGTTTGTGCATTCTTCGTTTGGAAGAGACGATGGCACATGGATGTAAATTCAGTAAATGTGAAGGATAAAAAGTCATTTACAATGTGTCTTCAAACTAGGTTTTTCAGTAAATAGGTCATTGGGCCGAAATAAAATTACAAAGGGGCCTGAACCATATTGAAAAATGTGTTTTAGGGACTGAACCATAATATACCCATTAAGTATATCATCAAATAGGTACTATATATCCTACAAAATCTTTCTGTCACGTCGTTATCCTTTTTTGTACATCGAAGGAAGAAGGATTATTAATCTATTATGTTTTTTTGTGGCATATTTTACACACTTAGTTATAACATAGATTGGTATTAGTAGGGCTGTTAAAAATCGACCCAACCCGCCAACCCGACACGAACCGTACCCGAAAATAGCAGGTTCGAGTTAGCATTTTTTACCTGTTTACGTAAATGGGTAAACCCGAACCCCACCCAATTACTAAGTGGGTTAGGTTAGGGTTCCGACTTTCAACCCGAAATCAACCTGAAATCAACCCATTTAACCCGAATAATATATATTATTAACATATTATTCATATAAATAAAATAAAAGGATTAACCCTATTCTCTACCCACTCTCACGCTCACACATGATGTTGTTAGAAAAAAAAATTGCGTTAGTTCTCTTTTTTTGTTTAATTTGGATTTATAATTCTGAATTTTGTTTTTTTTCTTCTCTTTTTTAATTTTAAACGGGTTGGTGGATTGGCGGGTTGGGTAGTTGCACGTTGGGTTTGGGTTTGATTTTCATGTTTAAGTAAACAGGTCAGGTCAGGGTTGAAGTTTTCAACCCGTTTATTAAACGGGTTGAACCCGAAGATGATCCAACCCGACTGTTTACCACCCCTAGGTATTAGTGATGACTTAAATTGCATTTATGTTTGGTCCTATGACATATTATAGCTTATACACTACAAAAAAGAAATAATAATGATTCCAACGTTATTACCAGTCGATGTAAGCCGAAATGCGCTAATTTCGATGGGATTTTTAACGGAAATACATGTCGAAATAAAATATCGTCGACGTTAAGTTTCGGTCGAAAATTCCATCAAAATTCTTAACTCAAAAAAAAATTCCAAAATTTTGAAACTTGAGAGGTTAAGAGAAGACAATAAAAAATACCTTGCATCGATCGCATTGGCGATTGGATTTTCGTGGACATTCCCCCTCTAAAATTGTTTTCGACGGAGTGATTGTCTTATTTCGTAGTGGTACAGCGAGTTTGAGGTGTTCAAATGTTTACGGTTTCGGTTCCTAATTATGAACTGTCAGTTTTTGTTTATCGGGATTTGCCGAACTACGACCGAAACCTCTCCCAGAGCGTATTAATGAATTCAAACAGGTCAATCTATTCACTTATTTCAATGTTCCCAACGGTTACAAATTCGGTTTTAAATTCACAAAGCCAAACCTAAAAATTTTACGGTTTCGGTGAACCATACCACCGTCACGGATCGGTTAAGGTTATTCAAACCGTTGCCAACATCTAAGATAGATATAGAAAAGGGCACTGCTGTTTACATTCAATTTCATGACACATTTTCGAATATCATTACCGTACCGGATAATCAGTACTACATGAGTTACACAAAAGTCACTTATAAAAGAAAGTAAAAGATCGGGAGAACGACATTTTAGTCCCTTATGTTTGGGGCATGGGCATTTACGGTCTCATTGCCACTTTTAGTCCCCAATCTTCCGATTTTGGGCCATTTTGGTTCTCCGATTACCGTAATCACTAATTCAGATGAAATTGAACACATGAGAGCACATGATCTCTTTTAACTTGACTTAACACCTCATGAATCATCATCTTCTACAACTAAAACGAGATGATGTTCATGTGCGTTTAAACCGAAGAAGAAGATGTGTTATAAGGTTTTAAGTCGAGTAAAAGGAGATCATAGACCCCACGTGTTAAATTTCGTCTAAATTAGCGATTAAATTAATTGAGGGACCAAAACCGTCCAAAATCGATAACATTGGGGGACTAAAAGTAACATCTCAGAACATGGGGGACTAGAAACTCCCATGCCTTAAATATTGGGGAGTGAAAACATCGTTCGCCCTAAAATATCACTTTTTTTTTCTCTTGAGCTAGTATACGCCAAGTACACGAAGGTTGGACAAGCAAGGACTTTGAAATAACTTTATTTGCCCCATAATAACCAAATGGCGTTGATACAATCATAATCTGAACGGTGAAATTTTGCAACTCACCTCCTCTTTGTTTTCATCTATCTATCTATGCCAAGAACACTGTAACATTCAAATGCACACGTAGAACATGGAGGGAAATCATGAGTTCGAAATTCAAATAAACTACTTCATTACAGTTGTATGTATGTATATAAGACGGAGAAATAGGCTACAGAGATTCGTCAGAGGCGGAGCTACTAAAGGGCCAGTGGGGTCCTTGGACCCCACTGAATTTTTTTTTTATTAGTAATTTTGTATAAATTTTTTAGTGGGGGACCAAAATTGAAAAATTTTACACTATAGGGACCCCATTGAAATTTTTTTAAAAATATAGGGTGTGGGGTCCAATTAGACTGGACCCCACCCATTGAGTGCTCTGGCTCCGCCACTGAGATTCGTTCAAGTAAAAGCTGGACTCGTCCTATAGTCGACAGTGAAATTTTTACACTCCACTCTGAACATAGTCAAAATGTGGAGTCTCAAGAACATAGTCGGATTATTTAATTTATAACTCTACTAAATAAAATACACAGAAAAAAAGGCCCCATAAGCAAACACTACAAAAGAAAGACAAATTAGCCACGACAAGAACTGTAGCAAAGCCGTCGCAAAAACAGATAAGCGACGGCGTAGCGACAGAAAAAGTCCGTCGCTAAATCGCTGTCGCAAACCGCGTTTCGTCGCAAACATCCGTCGCAAACTTAGCGATGGAAATTTGCGACGGCGTATCGGTCGCTAAATGAGGCGAAAAACTTAAACAAAATAAAATGCAGCGCCAGCAACCTGCAGGCCGTCAGAGCCAACCTCGCCGGTATTTTGCACCCACCACGCTTCGCGACCTTCACTCGC
This sequence comes from Craterostigma plantagineum, assembly GCA_027422505.1. Taxonomy (NCBI): domain Eukaryota; kingdom Viridiplantae; phylum Streptophyta; class Magnoliopsida; order Lamiales; family Linderniaceae; genus Craterostigma; species Craterostigma plantagineum. The sequence goes on along the minus strand of JAPQWV010000003.1, from coordinate 21,888,527 downwards.
CAGATCCGCCGCCCGAGCAGTGGCACATCAATCCTATTGTCACCGCCGCAACCTTCACTTGCTAGATCCGCCGTCGAGCAGTGGCACATCAACCCTCTCACCACCGCCACGACCTTTACTCGCCAGATCCGCCGCCGAGAAACCGCATATTAGTCTTCTCGCCATCACTGACACCTTATATTTCTAGAGTGGGACTGGGAGAGATTGAAAGAGAGAGAGAGAGAGAGAGAGAGAGAGAGAGAGAGAGAGAGAGAGAGAGAGGGAGGGAGAATAATGATAAAATGAAATTTTGGAGGGTTTTAAATTTTCAGAAAACCGCTAACTGTTTGCGGCGGATATTCCATTGCACATCCCGTCGAAAATAGTTGCGACGGTTTGTTGAGACGGAGATTCCGTCGCAAAGTCTAGCGACGGATTTGTGAAGGACTATCCGTCGCTATTCTTTGTGTCTGTTTTTTTCCGTCACAACAATCCGTCGCTACATTTTGCGACGGATTTTTTGTCACGGCTACCGTCACTTTTCTGTCTCTTTTTTGTAGTGACACAATAACATCCAAGAAAGACATATCTTATATACAGAAAAACAGATAAATACCCAAAAGCAACAGATTCCAAGTAAGACCACATTAGTACCAACCTCAAACTGCCAAACTAAACTCCCATCTCACTCGCAATCCTTATTACCATCAACAAGAAAAAGTCCCAACATCAGACAACAAAAACAAACCCTTTATTACATCAACCGTCGCCGCCGACGCTCGCGTTCCTACCGGAAGCTTCCGGATGAAACTCCAGAATCTCGCCCCATATCATCTCCCTGATCGTCTCCTCTCCCAAATTTTCGTCATCGATATCGAAATTTATCGGTACGCGATCCCGTGTCGCACAGCGGTCGTAGAGTGGCGACATGTAAGGATGTTGTAGCGCCTCGTCGACGGTAATCCTCTTCAACGGGTCGAAGACGAGCATCTTCGCCAGGAGATCGATGGCCAGGGGATGTGCCCGAGATAAAGGTGGGAGAACTCCGTTCCGTGAGAAAAAGGGAGAGTCTTGACGTACTTCCTCGCCTTTGGATTATCGATGAACTCGATGTCTTCCTCCCTCTGGCTCCCGATGTTGATGATTAGCTTGAGCTTGTTGAGGCACTCGGTTCCCGGGAAGATGGGCTTCAGCCCAATAGCTCGGCGAAGATGCAGCCTAGGGGTGTTCAAATTAACCGGAAAAACGAACCGTAAAGAACCGAACCGAAAAAAACCGGAACCGAAAAAAACCGAATCGAATTGTAAAAAACCGAACCGAACCAAATTATAATGGTTCGGATATCGAATTAAACATACGTAAAACCGAAAAAGTCGAACTGAAATTATCATACTACATTAAAAATAGAAAATATCAAAAATCATTTGTTTTTCTCCCATAACGTAACCAACAAAGTAAATATAATTTCATTGGTATACTTTTTTCCATTTTTAGGTGAATATTTTTCTCACCAATCAAATACTATTTTTCTCCCAAATAATTTATATTATCTTAAGATAAATGTTTTTATAATTTTGTGAGATTTTGTTCCATTTTGATATTGTTTTTTTTCGGACCTTTGAATTATTTTGCTACATGTAACATTCCATAAATCTTCTTTGTTTTTAATAACCATAAAAGTTTTATGTATTTTCAGCTCATAATATTTTTTGTTGATATTAAATCCCTAACCGAAAAACCGACCGAAAAAACCGAACCGAATTATAAAAAACCGAACCGAACCAAATTAAAACGGTTCGGATATCGGATTAAGCATACGTAAAACCGAAAACCGAAAACCCGAACCGAAATTTAAAAAACCGAACCGAACCGACCGATGAACACCCCTAATGCAGCCCACGGACCATACGTCGATGGCAGTTCCGTAGTTGTCGCAGCATAAGAGGAGCTCGGGCGCACGGTACCATCGGGTGGCGACGTACTCGGTCATGAACTGGCCCATGCTCAATTTGGTCCGCGCGAGGCCGATCGCATATTTTGAGGTCGCAGTTGGCGTTGATTAGGAGGTTCCCGGGCTTAAGGTCGAGCTGGAGGATGTTCACCGAATGGCGGTACTTTAGGCCCCTCAGTAGCTGCGAGGATATTTCGATGAAATCGGTCGGAGAGTTTGGAAGGGGAAAGATTGAGGGTCCGTTTGGTATGATGATTTCCGAAGCGGAAAAGAAAAGAAAACATGTGATGATACGATACGCGAAGCGTAACGTACATTGGTTTGATGCGTGCCAGCACAAGTTTTCTTATTTTTTCTGCATTAAATTCCGCATACCCAACGTAGCCTAAGGGTTAGTGTCGAAAAAACTACGAGGGAAGTTTTGACGAGCTTGGCCGGAAATGTAAATTGACCAAAGTGTTTCTCACGTTTTTCGCTGGCAAACTAAGGCTTTACTACTTTAAAAAATTGAAAGCATTTTAAGGACACTGCATTAAAAAATTGAAAGCATTTTATGGACAAGTGATTCGGAAACCAAACTTTTTTGCCGGAAATTCGAACATACACATGCCAATAATTTGGGGATACATCCTATGAGTTTCAACAGACCTGACTTACGTGGTTGCAATTTAAGGACGCTAACTTTCGAAATTTAAGCAATTTAGACCATCTCCAACAGTCAACCACAAACGCAAATGCATTTTGCAGTAACAACCATAGTTTGCAGTAATTGTTCTCCAACAGTCAACTGCAAACGCAAACGCAAAAGAATATTCCTGTAATATTCTCTTTCATACCAACTTTTATAATTTTCAATATCACCCCTATATTTAATTACTATTCAAATTAACAACAATATTCTTTTAATTTTGATTAAGAAAATATTTAAGCATGTGTGGAGCCTTGGTTGTGGTTTCAGGATATACTTAGAAGCTGAAAATAGAATCTCGAAAAAAGGCTGGTTCTTGTATGAGCAAGCGGGTTATGCGGATTCGTTTGGGCATTAAAAATGCGAATAGGTAGAGAACTGAGTTAAAGGGAGATGACTTCAGGTTTGTGCAGTGAAGGCTCGATTAATACTGCTGAAGCAAGCTAATATTTTAAATGTTAGTTGGGATTTGTAGCCATTCGCAGTAATGTTAGATCTAATGGCTCAAGTTAAAAGTTGCACGTTCACTAATAGAAGCGTTCAGCACTTTATCAAGTAAAATGGGGAATGCGCAGCACACTTCATACAGCCTTTGGTACAAGCATCTATTGGGTTTTAAGCCCAAATGGGCCTTGGGCCCAAGTGTGGGTAATTAGCCCACTAAGAGAAGAGCTGAAACGTTTTATTAAATTAAGAAAATGTCGGTCATCGAAACGAGAATCGTTGAAAGATTACGAATCTACGTTTCGAGACGAATCTAACGAATATTAATTTGTTCAAAACCGATATCGGGTGAATGAGAATTAATTAGTAAAGCCATCCCAAATAAATAAAAATAAAAAAATATTATTAAAAAAATAAAAAATGATGACGTGGCGGGCTGATGACGTGTCACTGACATGTAGACTGACGCGGACGGACGTGGCGTTGTTCTGTCGCTGACCGTGGTGATGTTGCTGGCAGAAGGGATACTGGGCATAGTCCAAGAGTTATGACTATTCTCAGATTAACCCTAGCCAAAGGTTAAATCTATTTACAGATTCGGCCCAGTCAAAGGAGGTCAACTGAAAAGTTATGCCTTTTCGCGAATTGACCCCAGCAGCTTTCAGAAACTATAAATAGGACCCTTGGCAGAATGCAAATTCATTCAATTCATTCCCAGCACTTTAGAAAAAGTTGACAGCATATCCCTTAGTAATAAAAAGCAAGAAAGGCTCAGTCTTTAGTAGATTCACCCTATAATTTCGATACGGTGTGCGACGTTTCAAAATTCCTGAAGTCGTTGTATCTTCTGGACGTATTGCGACAACCCGAGACACTGAAATACGGAGCAATAACGTCTTACAGAAAGTTTGCGACGTACGTGCCTCGACTTCGACGTATAAAGCCGAAATTCTGTCCAGTTTACGAGCGCCACCGACCAAATGCCCAACACCGTAATCAACAATCGTAAGACGTTATTACTGTCTAATCGATGGCAACAGTAGCGAATATTCCAACCGTCGTGCCGTTGACGGGAAGCAACCACACCGAAAGGCAGAAATTCAACGGAGCCAATTTCAAACGGTGGCAACAAAAGATGTCATTTTATCTCATGACTCTGAACCTGGTGCGCTTCCTGAAAGAGCTTCAGCCCCAGTTGAACGCCAACGACGCCGCAGATGACGCTGCACCCGAAGTGGACGAACAACAGGCGGCGTTGGACGCTTGGAATCATAATGATTTCATGTGTCGTAATTACATTTTGAACGCATTAGACGACTTCTATACAACGTCTATGCAGTCGCTAAAACTGCTAAAGAGTTGTGGGACTCGCTGGACAAAAAATACAAAATCGATGATGCCAGACTGAAGAAATTCATTGTCGACATGTTTTTGGAATATAAGATGACCGATTACAAACCAGTGTTGGACCAGGTCCATGATCTGCAGCTGATAATCCACGATATACACACGGAGAATATGCATATTAGCGAATCCTTCGAGGTAGCTGCTATAATAGAGAAGATGTCGCCCGTCTGGAAGGACTTCAAGAACTACCTCAAGCACAAGCGTAAGGAAATGGGGCTTGAGGACCTGATTGTGAGGCTCCGAATCGAACTCTACCAGCGTGGACACCGCTGGGGCAGGAAGACGTCTCGGGAAGTGACCTAGTCTAGCCTAGGCCCTGTTGTGTTGGATTATTATAGGATTTGAAAGAGTGAAAAAAAAACATAGATTGAGCGTGCATTTACTGTGAGGTATTTGGGGCTAAGAATGAGAGCACGCCGCATTCATGCATATTTTCATCTACTGGGCAATCGCTCAGGTTTGCATGTTGGAGGTACGACTGAGTTCGATGACAATAAATGGAGTATCGTGCTTTGCGTTGAATAATTCGAGTGTTGTAATAAGTGAAATTTACGTTGTGTTGGATTCTGTAATCGACTTTTGAATGTCTAATGTTTTAATTTGAAGAATAATTTTCGTTAGACAGTCCTTCGGTGACTTACGTTGCGAAAAAAATCCCTTATTACTATTATAGAAAATGTGGGTCGTTACAAAATAATCGAAGGATCGAGGCCAAGAACGAAAGGTGCAGTGTGGAGGTACGTGTGAATCTGGCCGAGTCTAGCACCGGCAAAAAGTGCAAGAGGCCTAATACGATGCAGCAGAAGCCGAACAAATAAGGGGCAACTGCTACAACTGCGACAAAACCTGGGCATATGGCCAAGGATTGTCGGCTGAAGAAAAAGAGCAAAAAGAACCAAGCTCACTTGACCGAGGCGAAGCTGGGGACGGATTTGAGAGAGATGCTCCTAGCTGCAGTCGTATACGAGGCCAACGTGGTAGACAACCCTAGGTCGTGGTATATCGACTCTGGAGCGACTCGTCACATCTGCTCTGACAAGGAGATGTTTTTGACCTACATTCCTATCTCAGGCAGGAAGCTACTTATGGGTAACTCGGCCACCTCTGAAGATGACCTCGGGCAAGGAACTCACTCTTGTGGATGTGCTGCATGTGTCAGACATCCGCATGAACTTGGTGTCGGCTCCCTGTTAAGCAAAGCCGGATTTATATAGGTGCTTGACAGTGATAAATATGTACTGACCAAAACGATCATTTCGTAGAAAAGGGCTACCTCGAGAAGGGGCTCTTTAAGATGAATGTAATGCCTGTAATACGCGAGATTGAGCTCGCTAATAATAATAAAGAAAGTTCATCTTACTTGGTTGAGTGTTCCAATTTATGGCATCATAGATTAGGACACGTGGGTTTAAATAAAATAAAAAATTTAGTAAGTTTAAACCTGCTTCCTCAAATGGAAGTCGACTCACAACGAAAATGTGAAGTCTGTGTCGAGGCAAAAATGCACAAGGCACCGTTCTTCTCTATTGAGAGAAGTAGTGCGCCTCTAGAGCTGATCCATACTGATATATGTGATTTGAAGTTCGTGCAGACTAGAGGTGGAAAAAAGTATCTTATTACTTTCATCGACGATTAAACGAGATTTTGCTACGTATATTTGTTAAGTGGCAAGGACGAGGCTTTTGATGCCTTCACAAGATATAAGAGTGAAGTTGAGAATCAACTTAACTCAAGAATTAAAATAATTCGAAGTGATATAGGAGGAGAATATATTGCACCGTTCGAAGAATTTTGCCAAGAGCACGACATTATTCATCAAACAACTGCGCCTTATTCACCTCAGTCAAACGGCGTTGCTGAATGCAAAAATAGGTCTCTTAAGGAGATGATGAATTCTATGTTGATCAGTTCTGGGCAACCTCAGAACTTGTGGGGGAAGCAATACTCTCGGCAAATCGCATTCTGACGTCATTTTGGGAATAAATGTCTCTAAGACGTCCGGAGGAATTGTGATTACACAATTTCACTATGTTGAGAGCGTGTTAAAGAGATTTAACGCCTTCAATGATCCTCCGGCTAAGACACTAATGTACACTTAGCCAAATATAGAGGAGAATCCGTATCGCAACTCGAATACGCTCGGGTGATTGGCAGTCTGATGTATTTGTCTAACTGCACTCGACCTGACATAGAGTGCTCAATCAGTAAACTGAGTAGGTTTACGAGTAAACCGGGTAGTAGCCACTAGGTAGCACTAAGAAGAGTGCTAAGATATCTGAAGCACACTATTAATCACGGTATACTATACTCGAGATATCACGCTGTAGTAGAAGGGTATTGCGATGCGAATTGGATATCTGATAGTAAGACTCCAAATTCACGAGTGGTTATATATTTACCATCGGTGGAGGAGCAGTGTCTTGGAAGTCCTCCAAACAAACGTGCATAGCTCAATCCACGATGGAGTCGGAGTTCATCGCAGTAGATAAAGCCGGCGAAAAAGCAGAATCTTCGAAATTTCCTGGAGGATATTCCGTGTTGGAATAAACTTGTACCACCAATTATGATACACTGCGATAGCATGTTGGCCATCGGCAGGACACAGAACTGTATGTATAACAGTAAGTCTCGACACATTCGTCAGAGACATAACACTGTAAGACAGCTTGTCTCTAGCTGTTCCACCGACTATGTAAAGTCAAAGGAAAATACTGGGAATCCGCTGGCAAAAGGCATAGCTAGAGATCAGTTAGAAAACGCAGTAAGGGGAATGTGACTAAAAGTCCACACACCAAAGAACGAAAAACAGTGGTAACTCAACCTTGATGAGTGGAGATCCCGCGAGCTTGGTTCAATGAGACAACTAAGTTGTGACTAGTTCAGTAGTATACTTGGAAACTAATAAAGTCCATTCTCGAGAGCTGCCAAAGTGGTTTCTCAATGACGTGTGGTTAGGGTAAGCACTTATGCTTTTAAAGATGACTATACCAAAGTGGTGGAGTATTTCGGGCTACTCCAGGATAACCTAATAGTCGGTCACCTATATAAGTGTGAAGCACGGTAGCTTCAACGGAAAACACATATGAATCGGAGATTTGGTACACGGTCGAAACTGACACAACATGGGAATCGAAAAGAGATCAGAATCGAAACTGACACAACATCATAATCGAAAAGCGAGTAATCCGAGAGTATTTCACTAGGGAATGTTCAAAGCCACAGGCTATCTATCCCGATGCAGTGATGGGTCATCGGGACTTTCTTGCATGAGTCAGCATGCATATCATTTGCATTAATTTCCATTCATGTGGGGGATTGTTGGATTTTAAACCCAAATGGCCTTGGGCCCAAGTGTGAGTAATTAGTCCACTAAGAGAAGAGCTGAAACGTTTTTATTAAATCAAGAAAACATCGGTCGTCGAAACGAGAAAAATTGAAAGATTACGAATTACGTTTCGAGACGAATCTAACGAATATTAATTTCTTCAAAACCGATATTGGGTGAATGAGAAATTAATCAGTAAAGCCAGCCCAAATAAAAAAAAAATCTATTTTAAAAATAAAAAACGATGATGTGGCGGGCTGATGACGTGCCACTGACATGTAGACTGACGCAGACTGATCTGGCACTGATATGGCGCTGACTAGGCGTAGTGATGTGGCTGGCTGAAGGGGTATTGGGTATCAGTCTAAGAGTTATGACTATTCTCAGATTAACCCCTAGCCAAAGGTTACATCTATTTACAGATTCGGCCCAGTCAAATGAGGTCAACTGAAAAGTTATGACTTCGCGAATTGACCCCTGCAGCTTTTCAGAAACTATAAATGGTCCCTTGGCAGAATGCAAATTCATTCAATTCATTCCCAGTACTTCAGAAAAAGTTGACAGCATATCCCATACTAAGAAAAAAGCAAGAAATGCTCGAGTCTTTAGTAGATTCGCCCGATAATTTCGTTACGGTGTGCGACATTTCGAAATTCCTAAAGTCTTTGTATCTTCGCGACGTATTGCGACAAACCGAGGCACTAAAATACGGGGACAATGACGTCTTACGGAAAGCGTACGACGTACGTGCCTCGACTTCGACGTATAAAGCCGAAACTCTGGCCGAGTTTACGAGTGCCACCGACCAGACGCCCAACACCGAAAACACCATATGATGCAGTTCGTTATATACAGTTGCAGCTGAAGCATATTATAAATATCAGATTTCAGACTTCGTTTAGCGATCTTTGAGCCTTCGTATCTTTTGGTAGCGTGAGTTATGAGTGACTTGTAAACTTAAGAATTGGAGAGTAAGTTCGTAGCTTGTAATCCCTTCTCTTAGATTGAATAAAAAGTGCTATGTTTGATCCATGGAGTAGGCCAAAAGTGAGGCTGAACCACGTAAATATGTGCATTTGCTGTTTTTCATTTTCTTCTGGTTTTCTGATTCGATTCACTAGAAGATCCAAATTCATGGACTGATAATCAATCACAAACAAACTTCACTCAATCACGAACCCAAAGCAGCGATTTCTTAACAATTGGTGCGGCGAGTCGTTGGAACGAAGCGCGATGAAGATGATGGCTTCGATGAGGTTCGAGTTGGAGATCTTTAATGGCCAAAATGATTTTGGCCTGTGGAAAATGAAGGTGAAAGCTCTGCTAATGGAGAAAGGGCTTAGGAGGCGCTGAAACTTGCGAAAGAAATGGACCCCCAAAGGATATGACGGAGTCGAACAAGAAGATTAGAAAACGAGTATATTTGATGTTGACTCTTTGTCTTTCAGATCAAGTATTGAGAAATGTAGTGAAAGAGACCTCGGCTGAAGGCGTATGGAAGAGATTAGAGGAGCTTTACATGACAAGATCATTGGCCAAGAGGCTGTACTTGAAGCAAGTGCTCTATAAGTTCAAGATGGAAGAAGAGAAGCCGATAGATAATCAACTAAATCACTTTGGCAAGCTTATTCTTGATCTTGAAAATGGTGGCGAAGAAATGAAGAATGAGGATAAAGCTCTCTTACTTCTATGTGCAGTGCCAAGAAGTAACAATTATTTCAAAGAGGCAATCTTGTATGGAAGGGAAAATGTTAGGATATTTAGTAATTGTGTCAATAGTTTAAGTCTTGAGACTATTATTGTAATTCATCTCTTAACTTGGGCTTTGGACTAGAATGTAATTATTTAATTGTTGGTGTTTGGGCCTTAATATACCTAGGGTTAATGTGGTATATAAGGTGTTACCAACACCATTTGAAAGCTAATCAAAGATCAAAGGCTTATCCAACTTTTTCACACACTACACACACTCAAAGGTGAGAACACTCCCTTATCATTCCATTAAAGCCTCTTTGATTCCTTGTTTGGTGCATTCGGGACCAACAAGTGGTATCAGAGCAAACGTGGATCGATCTGCATTGATTTGAATCCAGTTTCGTTCGAATCCAAGAAAGATCAAAGGTGTTTTTGGGCAAAAAATTAGTTTCGGCATTTCGAGCTTGTTTTGGGGTTTTGATGCTTCGTTTTTGTGTTTAAAACCTTCCCCCAGATCGAGTATATGCCTAAAATGTTTTTAGAACACTTTTGAATCAGTTTTAACGAGTTTTGAGCAAGATTGAAGCAAAAACTTTTCAGACAAGGACATCTCGGCCATTCTCTGTTTTTGGTCGATTTGACCTATTTTTTGGTGTTTTTAGCTCACAAATCGGTCGATTATGTGTTTGAGGAAGAATTTCTGAAGTTTAGGATCAAGTTTGAGCGATTTTGGTTGAGATCTGAGTGAAAACGGACGATTTTCTGGCAAGAAACCGCGTGAAGCAATGGAACAGTACTAACGTGTTCTTGACCGCGAAATTTTGTGCTTGATCGTTCAAGTCCGCGAAATTTCCAAATCCGCGAAACTTTCTAAGTCGGTCAAATCCGCGAAAGTTTCATTTCCACGAATTTAAATCCGAGAATTTTTTTAAGCCGCGAAAATTTTACGTTCACTGAATTTTTTCGCAACTGCCTACTTTAAAAATCCGAGAATTTTTTTTAAGCCGCGAAAATTTTACGTTCACTGAATTTTTTCGCAACTGCCTACTTTAAGAATCCGAGAAATTTTAAAACCGCGAAACTTTTATTTATACCACATTTGTTTTTTCGCAACTACCTATCTTCAAGATCGAGAATTTTAAGCCGCGAAACTTTCACTTATACAACATTTTTTTCGCATCTGTTTACTTTCATAATCCGAGAAATTCCATATCCAAGAAAGCTTAATCCAAGAATTTCTTGTGACCGCGAAAATTTCCTCAACGTGCGAAAGTTTTATAACTTGCGAAAATTCTCTTGCAAAGCTCTAAAATTCTCATCGTGCGAAAGTTTTATAACTTGCGAAAATTCTCTTGCAAAGCTTTAAAATTCTCAACGTGCGAAAGTTTTATAACTTGCGAAATTCTTCAACTTGCGAATTTTTCTAACGTGTTAAATTCTTCTAGGGTTAAAATTTTCTCGGGTTGAACCTTACACTTTAGTACTATCACCCTAGGCCACTTTTGTCATAAATTATTTTTCTCACCTCAAATCTCGCATTTAAATCTCTAGAACTTCTCCTAATTTCAAGATTTATTTCTCTTCCCTACATTATCGACCATCACACACGCTCACTTAGTTCTAAGAAATTCCTTAAACAATTTTATTCTCAAAACTCTACTCTTTAAACTCGTATTTCTCTTATCGTTCGTTACTAACTCTCTCATCTATACAAGATCAAAACCACGGACGATTCGACTGCACCAACCATGTCTACCACGAATGACATCTCCACAGTGGGCTCCGACACCAGGCCTCCGATGCTGCGACAAGGCGACTACAGCATATGGACAAACCGGTTCCTCACGTTCATCAGGAACAAAGGCGCACCACTCTCTCAATATCTTATGGACTCCATCTTCAACGGTCCAGCACAGTTCTGGACAATCATCCCTGCACAGCCAAATGCAAACCCCCCCATGGATGAACGCCGCACTCCAAGAGGTCCCATCAATGAGGATGAACTGGCTCGCGAACAGGCCGACGAGACTGCCAAAGGATACCTCTTCCAGGCTATGGGCAACGAAGTCTATGCTCACATCGAGTGCTGCACAACTGCTAAAGAAATATGGGATGAACTTGTAGAAATCATGGCAGGCACAACTGAAAGTGCTCAACGGAGGAAATCCGCCTGTCTCTCACAGTATGAACACTTTCAAGCCTACGAAGGAGAGGAGCTGCGTGACACGTACCTCAGATACCTGAAGGTCATCAATGAACTCAAGAAAGCCAGGATCTCGAGGAACAAATTCGATATCAACAACCGCTTTCTTGGAAGCCTCAAACCACAATGGGGCAATGCAATCGTGATGATGATTCAGAGTAAGGACCTCTCCAACACTTCCATCCATGCTCTTTATGACTGTCTGTCTGCCTATGCTCCATACGTGCAACCTCAGTCCACCAACACTCGAGTCGACCCACTGGCCCTCCTCTCAAACAAAACCAATGAACGATCTTCCACCACTAAGACCAAACAGAACAAAGGGAAGCTGCCAGCTGTTGTATCTGACACCTCTTCAGGATCCGAAGCTGATACAGAATCAGACGAAGATGTTCGTGATATACGCAAGCAACTGGCAATGCTCACTAAGTTGGTCTCAAAGAAGATCGGGAAAAAATCCTCATCCTCTTCCAATCGCCAAAGAACCTATAGCGGGATCAAAAAGACCACTCCCACAGAGGAAGCCAAGCCAACAAAGAAAGAAGAGGACTCCGCACCTCAAAAGTCCGTGAAGTGCTTTCGGTGTGGAAAGATGGGGCACTTTGCCAAAGAATGCCACGCCCCACGCGTGAAGGACTCCGGCTACTACGATCGTAAGGCCAGAATGACCCGCAAGGTGGAAAGTGGGAAAGTTCTACTCACCGAAGAAGCGGAATGGGTGAATGATACTTCAGAAGACGAGGAGCCTAAGGATGAAGATTGCTGCATGGCAAGGCTGGTCGAACATGACGAGGACGAGGAGATGGGTCACTCCGGTGAAAACACAGCTAATACTCCTACCAACGCTGCATCTGAGGTACGAATCTCACACCTAGATGATGTGTTTACTCACCGACACGCCATTAAGAAACAACTAGGGATTATGATGAACTTAAGCTAAAATTTGAAAACAACTATGCCTTACTTAGTCTAAAAGTAGAAGAACTTGCCTGTGCAAACGAACGTCTAAAAGCCTCTGAAGCTTTAGTCAAACGTCTGCAAAGCAAGAACAAACAAAGTGAGACTAAGGTTAAGGAAACAACACTGGCTATTAGTTCATGTGAAACTTCTCGCCTCCTAACGGCCTCCCAATATGAACTACTTACGAAGGAAAGAGTTAGGCTATACCGCAAGGTGAAAGAACTTGAAGAGCAACTTCACCTTAGAAACGAAAACTCACGCATCCTATGCCTATTGAACCAACCAGCGGAAACAGAATTCTACGACGCACGGGGGGGAATCAGACTGTCTAGCAATTGCAATCCAACACCGCTAGCAGCTAAAAGATATAACATGTGCAATACTGCATTCTTGCAAACAAGAAATGGTGCTCCCCCGCAGCTTAAGCCATTTGTGAGATCATCCTCCGCTGCCGTCTCAGAAGAAACAAGAGAACAGAACATCCATTGGGCAGAAATCGCGTTTGACTACACAGAGTTGAACAATAGAGATAAGACTGAGGTATCCTCACTCTCGGAGGATGTCGAAACCTTACTCCCAAACAAAGAACAGGAAGATTCTTTTCAAGATGTGCTCTCTCGCACTTACATCCAAAGAAACTACTACTCATAGCAGAACTAGAACGACAACTAGAAGTAGAAAGGAAGGCCTTTGCAAAAGAGCGAGATGAGCTGCTTAGCAAAATCTACACACTAAAAAAATTTCCCAATACGAACTATCCCTCCACATCGAGTCAAGTACCTGATTCTCAAACATGTAAATGTAAGAGGACGGCGAAAATGACTCCTGAAGCTGACATATGTTCTAACACTAACTCTTAGTATTCTTATGGATACAGGGAATGTGAGCTCGACGTCTCTGGAAGGCAGCTCGTATCAGACAAAGGCGAACCCACTCTTCGATGACAAGAAGAAAAAACCATCCTATATTCGTCCTTCCTCTCTATGTACTGAATCCCAATATCCTAAGGTCGTAGACAATTATGTTGCCAAAACTTATCTTTCTTTTACCAAACTTATGTCTATGTGCTGCTGCAATGATTTTGTTCTCCCACGATTTCATGAATATGAAACACATGAACACGCAACACTCCGACCTCGCAAGCGAACCTTCTCTACGACGTCTTTGAATTCTCCCATCTCGCCAAAACCCAAGGTCAAGCGAAAACGTCTCTCGTCGTCAAACGCAAATTCACCTACTACTCGCAAGCCAAAGGCGACCAAAACCGAAGCACGAAAACAACAACCACGTTACCCACGCCAATTCATGTATACGGCGCCATACATGCAAGCACGAATTAGGAAAATATGGGTTAGAAAAACTACAATCCCGCCTAATCAAGCAAACGACAAAGGGAAAGCTAAATTAGAATCAACACAATCTGATTTAGAATCCACATTTCCCATTAAGCGCATAAAAACTTTACTTGTTTCACGAGAATGCCCCGTCAGTAAACGGGGACCCAACATTTGCTAATGATTGCAGGTCTGTCATGTGTGGTATCTAGACTCGGGTTGCTCCACACACATGACGGGGAACAAGGAGCTGTTGAGCAACTTCTCCGAGCGCTATCTCGGAAGGGTCTCCTTCGGAAACAGTCAAATGGCACCAATTCTCGGAACTGGTGATCTCGTCCATGACAAACTGACGATCAAGGGCATCTCTTACGTTGAGGGTTTGAGCTACAATCTCTTCAGCATTGGTCGTTTCTGCGACAAAGGATACAAGGTTCTCTTCGAATCTGATATCTGCAGCATCATAGATGCCTCGGGACTGCCACTTCTTTCTGGAACGCGCACGTCTCACCTCTACGTACTCAATCTCACGACCTCTCGACCAGTATGCCTTCTCTCTCGGGCTGCACCCAAGTTGAATGATCTATGACACCGACGTCTCTCACATCTCAATTTCAAGACTATCAACAAACTGCGTCAAGATAAACTCGTCAACGGTCTACCCCAACTAACATATCATAAGGAACACCTCTGCTCTGCCTGTGAATTGGGGAAGATGAAGCGATCGTCTCACATATCCAAGGAAACACCGTCCTCTAAGCTAATCCTCGAGCTCTTACATATGGATCTATGTGGCCCAATGCCTACGGCCACTCTCGGAGGAAGACGGTATATTCTTGTGATTGTCGACGATTTTTCACGCTACACGTGGACGAAACTCATTCGTACAAAGGATGAAGTTCCTAATATAATCATCGAGTTTGTTGTTACGTCCCAAACTCTTCATCAACAGAAGGTTAGGATTATCAGAACTGACAACGGAACTGAGTTTAAGAACAAGAAGCTCAGTGATTTCTATGCCACTCAGGGCATCACTCAGCAGTTCTCAGCTGTGAAGACACCGGAACAGAATGGTGTCGTTGAGCGTAAGAACAGGACACTTGTTGAAGCAGCCAGGACTCTTCTCATTCAATCCGGCCTTCCTCACTCTCTTTGGGGCGAAGCCATTCAAACGGTCTGCTACACGCAAAACCGGGCTTCCATCCACAAGAGATTCAACCGCACTCCATACGAGATGTTGAACAACCGTCGTATACCCGATATATCTTATCTAAGGGTCTTCGGTTGCCGATGTTTGTTGCCAATGATCGCCAACATCTTGGGAAGCTTGATCCAAAAGCTCTCGAAGGAATCTTTGTTGGATATTCGCTGAACTCGAAGGCATACAGAGTCTATCTTAAAGAGAAACGATCTGTCATTGAGAGCACAAATGTCACATTTGACGAAAGCGAAGGCGACCTCATGGCTTCTGCTCATATCAGACCAGAACCAGGTCTTCTACAGTCGTTGACAAAAGGTCAACCTTCAACGGCGGGAACTTCCTCATCTGAGGGCAACTCTGGTGAACTGGATCTCGACCTGCTCTTCGAATACTTCTATCCAGTCCCCAAGTCTCCCGTCGCCACCACTCAAACTACCGCTGCACACACTCCACCTCCACCACCAGCTATTGGCGATGATCTCGTCCCTCCAAACTTGGATGCGCTCAATCTCAACGAAGACGACATTTTACCCAACCCTGGGAACATTGCTGATCCTGATGCTGAACCTTCTCAGTCTACTACAATCGAGATCTCTTCTTCTGACACCGGACCCCAATCCAATGAACCTCCAACCGATACAAATGTGGCCAGCTCCTCTCAGATCAATGTACCTCTTTGGGCTCGCTCACATCCTACAGATCAGATTATTGGGGATCCCACATCTGGTGTTTCAACACGTTCGGCTTCGATAAATGAAAGTCTGTTCGCTTGCTATCTCAGTCAAGCTGAACCATCACGAGTAGCTGAAGCTCTCAACGATCCTGATTGGCTGATTGCAATGCAGGAGGAAATAAATCAGTTTGAACGTTTACAAGTCTGGGAACTCGTACCACGTCCTCACAACAGATCCATTATCGGCACAAAATGGATCTTCAAGAACAAAAAGGATGAAGACGTTGTTGTCATCCGCAATAAAGCAAGACTTGTGGCCAAGGGGTACAACTAACAAGAGGGCATCGACTACGATGAAACTTTTGCCCCCGTCGCCAGGATCGAAGCAATACGAATGTTTCTTGCATTTGCTGCTCACAAGAACTTCAGAGTCTACCAAATGGACGTGAAGACTGCATTTCTGAATGGATTTCTCAAAGAAGAAGTGTATGTCGATCAACCTGAAGGGTTCTTGAGCGAAGAGTTTCCTCATCACGTTTATCGACTCTACAAGGCTCTCTACGGACTAAAACAGGCTCCCCGAGCTTGGTATGACGTCCTTTCAGATTTCCTTGTTCAGTCTGGATTCAAGAAAGGATCTCTGGATACAACCCTCTTCACCAAGCGGAGTGGCCCGGACATCATGATCGTACAGATATATGTCGATGACATCATTTTCGGATCAACTAAACCACAACTATGTGAAGAGTTCGCAGAATTAATGAAGGAGAAGTTTGAAATGAGTATGATGGGCGAGCTGAATTTCTTTCTTGGTCTTCAAGTAAAACAACTCCTCGACGGAATCTTCATCAACCAGTCCAAATACATCCATGACATCCTCGAGAAATATGGAATGAAGGATGCTAAGACTGCTGCAACACCTATGTCTCCCTCTGGTCGACCCGACGCGGACCCATCTGGTGCTCCTGTTGACCAAACCATCTATCGAGGGATAATAGGATCTCTTCTGTACCTCACTGCTAGTCGACCGGATATCGTTCTCTCGACAGGAATCTGCGCTCGTTTCCAGGCTACACCTAAGGAATCCCACCTCACTGCTGTCAAAAGGATTCTCCGCTATCTCAAAGGAACACCCAATCTGGGTTTGTGGTACCCCACTCAATCGGACTTCAAGCTGGTTGGATTCTCTGACTCGGATTACGCTGGATGCAAGATGGATCGGAAAAGCACCTCTGGAGCTGCACACTTCTTGGGCGGTAAACTCGTAAGTTGGTCGTCTCGAAAACAAAACTGTGTCTCAACTTCGTCAACGGAGGCAGAGTATGTCTCCGCTGCTAGTTGTTGTTCACAGCTTTTGTGGATGAGAACCCAACTACGAGATTTTAATATTCATGTCGATAAAATTCCCATTTATTGTGACTCAAAGAGTGCTATAGCGATGACGAGTAATCCGGTACATCACTCGAGAACAAAACACATAGACATTCGTCACCACTTCATCAAAGAACATGTCGAACAAGGGACGATTGAACTGCACTACGTCACAACCGAAGATCAACTGGCCGACATTTTCACAAAACCGTTGGATGTCAAACGATACCAACACCTTGTGACTATGTTGGGCATGTTGAATCTTCCGTTGTGATCTATCGACCCCTACATAAACTTTGATAAAGTGTACATATTCCTTTTCACTTCACTCCATTTTCTATGTGTCTCCTTGATTATGTCTTTGAGGGGGAGTTTCTCGATTAAGGGGGAGCGTCTGATCTTTCCATTTTGTAAAAAGGGATTTTTAGATTAAGGGGGAGTTTCTGATTTTGCCTAAAGAAATAATAAATAAATTTTTTTTTTGGGTTGAAATTTTAAAGTTTGGTCAAATTGAGTCAAAATTGAACTAATTAAAATGTTTTGGGTTGAATTTTCAAATTTCTGGTCAAACAAGGTCAAAATTGGACCAATTGAGTCTCAATTGGACCCAATTTTGACCAAGCCCGCGAAAATCATATTTGGACCCAGCTTTGACCAAGCCCATGAATTTCAGCCCACTTACACAAAATTTCGCATGAACAGTGCTTAAACCTCTAAAACCCCAAAACCCTTAACGTTATTCACTATCCTAAAATTCCCGAGAAAAATTCAAAACTTTCGCAACCCCTCTCTTAAAAATCTTCGCAACTCCCCGCATCGATTCATCATCAAATCTGCTCTCAACTTGTCGCAAATCAGCTGTTCGGTATGAATGCGCCTCAAACACATCAATTTTCGCTCATTTTATCCTGTTTTGCCCTGTATATTTTCGCAAATCTGTTAGGTTACGCAATTTTCGCAAATCTGTTAGGCTACGCTAAATATTCTCGGCTCTGAATCGAATGCGTGCTTCGTTCTTTATGTTTAATATCCCCAAATATGCATTGCCCATTCAATTACGAGTCGATTCAGCCCAGATTATAGCTTTTTGGTTGAGATTTGAGTAGGTCTAAGACTAAAATCAATGCGTCGTTTCGCTGCTTTCGCACTGTGTTCTTCACCGCGAAAATTCTCAAAAATTTACTTAAAACGTTAAACTTTCGCTGCTACAGTGAGAACAGATCCGCGAAAATTTTTCAGAGAAATTTCTTACGATTGAAAGTTTCGCTACTACAGTGAGTGAGGTTCCGCGAAATTTTATCCGAGAAATTTCCAGCGCTAAAATTTCGCTGCTACAGTGACTAAGGAAATGCGAAACTTTCATTCGAGAATTTACATAAATTTAAATTTTCTTTTCTCGCTTCTACAGTATGTGAAGCACCGCGAAAGTTTATCTGAGAAACTTTTTATTATTTACGTCAAAACTTTCTCTGCTACAGTGAGTGTCACTCCGCGAAATTTTAATAACACATCACTTCACATTACATATTTTCGCATCATCGATATTTCGCAACTACAGTGAAAAAAAAATTTCGCAGTCCACAAAGCTATTACCCTCCGCGAAACTTTCATATCACCTGCGAAAATTTCTCATGACGTGCCAATGTGATATAACTTGCGAAATTTTCCATCACTTGCGAAAATTTTACTCTGACTGCGAAACTTTCTCACGATTATGTCTATGTGCTATTACTTGCGAAAGTTTCCTAATACATGCGAAAATTTTCCATAACATGCGAAATTTTCAACAACATGCGAAAATATACTCAATCTGCGAAACTTTCATATAACTTGCGAAATTTTCAATCATATGCGAATTTTCTCATTACATGCAAAATTTGGACAACTTGCACGATTTCTTAACTTGCGAAATTTTACTCACTGTGCGAAAATTTCCCATGACATGTCCATGTGCAATCACTTGCGAAATTTCTCCAATGCATGCGAAAACTGTCCTATCTGCGAAATTTTACACAAAAATGCGAAAGTTTTCTTGACATATCTACGTTTTTATACTTCGCGAATTCGATGCTTAGTCTGTACTAACCGTGCTACAATTTCTATCAAGCACAGATATGACTGAAAAGGATCAAAGCACGATTGAAGCTCTTGAGGCGGCGGCACTCCAACGGGACATTGCTCGCATCGAACTCAACACACGACTCTATGTTCCACCACCCGAGCAGATCTTCCCACAGAGTCAATGGGCGGCCCTGATTCCCAATAACTACATGGTGGATTTGGAGAGCTTTCGATGCGATGCACCCGTCATTGTTGAAATCCTCAAAGGACATCCACTTCGTCACGCCCTCACGCATGGCGAGCCAGAAGCACAAGTCTATCTTCAACAATTCTGGCATACACTGCAGATCGCTGGACCACTCCATATTGCCAAAACCTTGTCAGCCAGGATTGATCAAGCCACGGTGGTGCTCACCCGCAAGATACTACAAGAAGTACTTCAACTACCCGTCTACTCACCCTACGACCCACTACCGACACACGAGCAACTAGTTGACGACATTGACAGACTGGGCTACCAATCAGATAACAAGAAAAAGAAGGGCCCACTTGTCCTCAGTGAAGTCACCACCCGCAATCTACCTCAACCATGGCGAACGCTGTACCTGCTCATCAACAAGTGCATGTCAGGGAAGCATGCTGGTCAGGACCGAGGCAATTTTCAGATTCTCACCATCCTGACCGGCATCGCCCACAACCACAAGTACAACTACGCCGATATAATTTGGATGGATCTCGTCTCCATGATCCAACGTCGCGACCGGGAAGTCGCCAAGGGAGTCACAAACAGATTCGTACCCTACATGCGGTGGCTCCCTGCTCTCATCAAGCATTTCCGCCTGCACTCAACCGACATTCGAATCCGGCCGGCAGCGGAACACTTCATCATCCCAACTGTCGAGAAGTTCGCCAAGAAAAACACTCCGGCGAAAGATCGACACGCCATGATCATTCCGGACGAAGTGCTCACCTACGCAGATCAGGCAAATCAACACGTCCGCGAATATCGCATATCAACCGCCTCTTTCCGAGAAAGCCCCAGACCACTATCCACTGTCCCTACGGAGCAGATCAACCCCTCTGCTTCCAACCCCGGGACTAGCCAAAACCCCACCTCCACCTCCAAAAAGTCCTCGAGTCGCGCCGCATCCTCCTCCACACGCGCTCCGAAAAAACGGTCGCGAGAGGATGACGTAAGCCGCCCCACGGAGCGCCGATCGAAACAAAAGCACGATCGACCTCCTCCGCCACAGATAAGCCGAGCCGAACCAGTAGGTACAGGAGGTGATGTGTTCACCTCCCGAGTAGAAGTCGTGGCATCTGGCTCAACCACGCAAACTACCCCACCAACCCACTTGTCTTCCTCTCTACAGGAAGACATTTCATTCCACGAGGAGCCACGTATACCATCGACATCCCACTTGGAGATAGTCGATGTTGAAACAAGCAGTCCCTCGCCTCAGACTGCATCCTCTTCATGCACCTCGAGTCTAGTGCCCTCACTCCCCATAATTTCATCCGTTTCTAGGACACATACACCTTCCACCGCACTACAGAGTCTTCGTGACTCTGTCAGAACGCTCGGTGATGTCTCTGTGACTGAGAGCGGAAGACCTAGCACGGCCAACATCACAACAACCGTGAGCCTAGGCCATCATACGATTGAGTCTGTCTCACGGTGATGCCAACGGGAAGTCTGCATGACCCCGTCTTTTCCCGACCTGTGCAAACGGGCGGCCGATCGGCGATCTTCTCCGATTCGGTGACAGTTGGACATCTTCGTGATTCCAACTTGTTAGATTTACCCCGATTCATCACCGAGACCGCGCTAGAGTCACGTCTTCAAGAGTTTGCAAAGACTCTTGAGGCGTCGATTCTCGACAAAGTTTACGCGCGTCTCGATGCGTCCACCACCGACAAAGGAAAAGGTGTGGCCCCGGAGACGCCACCACCGACTCAAGATGTGGACGCTGAAGCCATTCTCTCTGCCATTTCCGCGAAGGAGCTTTTCTACCTCCTACGAGCAAGATTCGAGTCGATGACGGAACTCGACGACGAGGAACGGCAGATGAAGAGAATAATGACTCAGCCCTTGACTTGCCGCGCTCAGGGCGAGTCCAGCGGGATCAGACGCGACGATCAAGACGATGATCAAGATCGCCGCGAGGGGGAGAATAGGCAGCTGGGCTCACAAACTCAAGGGCCCATACAATCGACGCCGCCCTCCTCCTCTGCACCTGAAACAACTCCCGCCGCAGCAGAAACCTCACACCCCACTAGCCATAAATCCCATCCCATTAACCCCACCCATTAACCCCGAGTCACCAGCCAAATCACCCTCACCTCCACCTACTACCGTCTCCGAAACTCTAATCGTCACATCGGCATTAGAGACCACTCCCACACCGTCTCCACCCACAGTCTCCGAACCTCTAACTATCACACCGATGCTAGAGGCCACCACCACATCTACACCACCCGACACACAAATCATCCTCGCCAAAACCATCACCTCAACCGAACCACCAGAATCTCCACCAATTCCATCCCCACAATCCACAAACTCCTCCGACGCTACACCCTCGCCACCACATAGCCATACCCCTCTCAACATCGATTCCAACCCGGCTTCCGAGGATGTCTACTGCGCACAAAACGAGATCGAAGCTTACATCTTCAACGATGAATGGCTATACACGCCCGCCGATGCAGTAGCAGCTAGGAAGTTGGTGGAAAATGCTCGACGTCTGCTCATGGAGGCCTCGCTAACGCTGATCAACACCGCAGACGACGAGGACGGAGAGGAGTACGACGCTGAACCGGCCGAGCTTGAGGACATCCTGCAATTCCAAGCGCAGCAAACTGAGGCCCCTGCTGCTCAAACGGATGTACCCACGGTGAATATACCGGAAGCACCGTGGGAAAACAAAAAGATGACAGCACCGTTCCAAGAAGAGATCAGGAAGAGGATCTGGCGACGCAAGGAGCAGATCATCACCACCTTCGACGAGTATGAGCTGATGAACATCCAAAGTTGGAGCGAGAGAAAGAAGCAACTCTATCGATGGAGTCTTCTGTGCCACAAAAGCTCAAATAGGACGCTATCCGATGAGGAAAACATCGCTCAGGAAATGAGTCGAGCCCCCATCTGCAAAGTCACTGACCTTCGCCAAGAGTCCAAAGGACCTGTCCATTACCCAGTATTCACAGTAATGAGACAGGATGAGAGCTACTGTGAAGTCAGTGAGGCGGACTTCAAGTTTCTGCGCCTGGGCGACCTATACAGCATGCTGGAATCCATGAAGCAGTTCAGACTCGTCCTCAGAAGTTCTGGACATCTCGTACGTGCTGAACCGGTCACCATGGGATATGTGGCTATCAAACGCCACATGCTCCGACAGGTCAGATTCTTCGCCACCCACGATCTGCAGATGGCGGTGGAGCACAACCTGAAGAAGGTGAATCTGACTCGCCCATCTTTCAAGAACGCGGACGACTACCGAGAAGGCGATGTGATCGACGGAGACGATCCGGCGGTCGTCTACTCGAACTATAAGGGAAAGATGAGGATGCTGCGCTGCTCTGAAGTGGCAAAGTTCTCGGATGGAACGCTCACCATCATTCAAGACAAACTAATGAAGATCTGCCGCATACTTTCAGAAGAAGATCCTCTATGCCGATCCAAGTTCGCGAAGCTCATTGACGCTATAACTAATCGATTGGTACTTCGAAGGAACCTCCGCGCCTTCGAGTTCAAGCTAGGGCTTCACGACACACTCACACGCTAATCCACCACCAACGCCCAAGATCCAAGACTCCCAACAATTGACACAAAGGGGGAGATTGTTAGGATATTTAGTAATTGTGTCAATAGTTTAAGTCTTGAGACTATTATTGTAATTCATCTCTTAACTTGGGCTTTGGACTAGAATGTAATTATTTAATTGTTGGTGTTTGGGCCTTAATATACCTAGGGTTAATGTGGTATATAAGGTGTTACCAACACCATTTGAAAGCTAATCAAAGATCAAAGGCTTATCCAACTTTTTCACACACTACACACACTCAAAGGTGAGAACACTCCCTTATCATTCCATTAAAGCCTCTTTGATTCCTTGTTTGGTGCATTCGGGACCAACAGAAAATCTCAAGCTTGATGACGTACTGTCAGCCTTGAATTCCCTGCAGCTGAACACGACCAATGAATCTGAGATTCAAGAATCTGCCCAACTGTTATATGCAAAGGAAAAGGGTAGTTCTTGGAAAAGGAAAGGCACGGGAAAAAAGAGGTCCGAGCCAAGAAAGCCTGTAAGATGCTATTATTGTCAAGAAGAGTATCGAACACCAACGTGCGATAGGCAGTGGACCTATCGTTTGTAGTGCAGTAAAGTGAGTAAACGAGTATCGAACACGAGGAATAAACCAATTTAGTAATAACCTATCGACTCGATATGTAGCCTAAATAAAGTGGGCAGATTGTTTTACGAACTATCCTAGCAGATCAATCCTAACGCAACGAGAAACTGGGAGAACACGACTTAAACTGATATGAGTGGGTTCAGATGATAAAGATATGCTCGGGATTCGAATCCCGCTAGGTATTATCGCCTAAGACAATGAAATATCGTTCCTACGTGGTTAAGACTAAGTCGCAGTAATTTCCTACCCAGCTGTCGCCCTAAACGCTCACGGGGATCTAAAATTCAGTAATTACTAACGGCGAGGATCGAGTATTTGCTTTCGCCCTATACTCGAATCATATTTTCTACGAACGGCCTAATAATTGTTTAGCTGTCGCCCTAAATGATTTTCCACACATTCACTTTAACACATAGACATATTAAAGCGAAGAAACATTTTCATAAATAGATAATAGTCAAAACACACGAGTAACGATAAACATATGTCTTAAATACGAATTACCTAGCGTTCATCTACTCCCAAACACATAAGGGAATTAGCTACTCATAATTGATGGAAAAAACGACAAAAGAAATAGGGAACGAGGAAGAAAGACTCATGATTCTTGAGTACTGATGGATCTGGGATGGTATCGCAGATGATTCTTCGTTCCTCGTTCAATTCGGCGTGAATTTGACGTTGATCCGTTTCTTGCGCTTCGGGACGTAATTCCCTGTTCTTGGCCATATTTTTTCGTCTCTAATTGAATAGGGTTGAATACTGGTAGGTCTTCTTTCTTTCTGAGTCGAATTTGAGCTTTTATACGGATTTTCGTAACTGTCACGGCGTGGGACATGGGCTGTCACGGCCGTGACCATCATCGATTTGCTCCGCGTTGCTTTCTGCTACTTGTCACAGTCAAGTGCTTGAAAGATCACGGCTGTGACGAACTTCGCTTCAACTATCTGTCCATTGTCACGGCCTAGTGCATTGCCATGTCAAGGCCGTGACGATCTTCTATTTGCAACTCCTCGCTCACTGCTCGACGTCACGACCTAATGTAATAATTTCACGTCACGGCCGTGACGACCTCTAAAGACGGTATCTGCCTCGAGTCACGACCTGTTGTGCAATACGTCACGGCCGTGACGTTGACCAGTGTCTTTGGTTTCGGCCTGTTTCTTGTCATGGCCTCGTGCGCGATATGTCACGGCCGTGACATATGCCTGTTTCCGTCCTTTTTGCGCCGTTTTGCCTCGTTTTTGCTCCTTTTTTGCCCGAAGGTCGTTCTAAGCTCCTTCAATATTAAAATAAGTGTAAATATAGCGAAGAAGTGCATATGATGACTACGAAAAGTCTTATGACCCAAATAAGTATTGCAATAAACGTATTAAAATACGTTTATCAAACCTCCCCACACTTAAGCATTTGCTTGTCCTCAAGTAAATAAGACGTCAGAGAAGGCATCAAATCAAGATAACGGCACGACTTTTCGCAACTTATCATCACAGCTAGAAAGCACAAATGGAATCAATCAAACAATCATGAACAATACACTAATGATTGGCACATATCAATCTGAACTTCCTTAGCACTGCTAATCAAGAATCATACCTCACAAGGGTTCGCTCAAGTCACTCAGTGTATAGGGTAGCATATAGTGAATCGCTCAGTTCGTGCACTTGTCCAACCCCTACCATAAGCTTGCAAGCTAATCGCATATCTACTATTTAAAGTGGCAAGCAAAAATCTGAGGGTCTTTTCGGGTTGAAACGAGTCAAATAATAACGAAGTGACAAACACATATACTGAACACAAAGCTAGGACACAAGAGCGAAAATTCAAAGAATATAGCGTGATCAAACTGACAGTCACACGTCCCAACATACGATTCAACATTCTCGCTCTGAATCCTAGACTTTTCTGCTCGACCCTCTCAACTCAGTTCCCTTTCATTTTCTGCCCTTTCATCTTAGTCACTCTACTTTTGTCTGCCCTTATTCCCTAAACATCAAGGTTTGACTTTTGTCCCAAAAAATAAATCGTCACAGCGAATGCCGTGTACCTAGGGATACTTATTACCAAAACTTATATCTTGCAAAAGGTTTATGGGCATGCTTATGCAAGGGACCGGGTCATTTCAGGAAACGGTCAAGTAGGATCGAGTCATTTCACGAATAGCAGAGAAGAACATTAAATCAGACATTGAAGCAGTAACCCTCAAGTTCGACTTCTGCTCTATTCTAATCAACTAAGGTTCAGATAATTTCTGAAGGCTTATTCGGGGCAGTGGCTTTTATAATTTACGAGGTTAACAAACGTATAGGCTCAGGCTCAAAGTGTCTAACTAATGGGATTAGTCATGGTAGGGAAATTTGGTCATCTTAATTCCTAATGCCCTCATCATTTTCATCCTAACGCGCCAAAAATAGTTCCAACACGCATCAGACAGGCAAGTTATAGAGAGATATAGACTAGGCACGTCATACAACCAAAAAAATTAGCATAAGCTCAGGCTCAAACTCTCACAATGAAAAAGGGTTATGTGTACGAATCTTTCAAAGCAGCGCTATATCTACTCAAGCAGACACGATTCAATCAATCATGCATATCCTAATTGCCCATAAAATTTCATGTCATGCAAATCAACTCGAGATAAGCGCAAAAACATCATGCCTCAGTACAATAATTCATGCCTTTTAACGAAATTTATAGCTCACGGACACGTCATAAAAAACTTCACGTAAATTCTCAACCTAAATTCCCCTCCCCACACTTAAGTCTGATGTTGTCCTCAACATAAAAAGGATAAAATGAAGGGAAAAAGAGGGTTAAAAAGAACGGGACTCCCCTGACGAATAAATGACGTGGTCGCAAAGTAGTCGTGACTGAACGCGTGAAGGTCGTGTCGTAACTCGTTATGCGTATCATGGCCTAGCTACAGAGAGAAACTTAAACGCAGAAAGATGGATCGTCATAGATAATAAATAGACATAGTTCAGACATCAAAGTTATAAACGAGCACAAACGACTATTCTAGCAAAGGAAATGTCTAAGGGAATAAAAGAAAGAAAGTGCCACTAAGGGGGTGGTAGTGGCGGGGAGGGTGGCCTCGGGCGAAGGAACGACCGCGACTGTTGTGTAAATTTGACCGCGGTGTCCATGGCTTGCAGGGCCTGGTTATAGTGCTCTAGCTCTTCGCTGTACCGACGGTGGGCTTCCTCGTTCCGTCGCTCGTACTCTTCATGTTGGCGTTGGGTCTCTTCGTTATAACGCCGGGCTTCTTCGTCGCGTCGCAGCGACTTGTGATTCATGCGCATCATCTCCTAGCGCAGGGCATCCAGGTTCGCTATCGACGCGTATGGGGCGACGCCGGACGACTCACCGTGGTGGTAGCCGGAAAAGTATGAAGGTTCGACGGTCGTGTCTGTCTCCACCGGGTAAGGGCCCTCGATGTAGAGCTGGTCGGTGGGACGGCGACGTGGTCCGTCTGGCCACGATACATCTCGTGCCAGATGTACACCTTATTCGCGTGAGTCCAGGTGGGCGCTTTCACGAACATCTTCATCTTTATCAGCATTTCCTCGTTTAGGGGGTTGCGCTCGCCGACTACCTCCATCTCGGGTGCGTTCTCTGGCCACAGGCGTAGTCCCCGGATGACTTTGGTGATGAGGGCTCCCACGACGATCTTGCCATGGCTTCTTGTTTCCACCTGAGCATCGAAGGCATGGGCTAGCACCATTCCCAAATGGACCCGTTCGCCTTGCTGCATCTTGGCTAGGTAAACAAGATCACGGAGGGTGATTGCTCCGTGCGAGTCGCCCCTCGGTGTGAGCGACGTCGTCAGGAGGCGGTGGATGTAGCGCAGTCCTGGGCTCCTGAGCGCAGACGCCTTCGAAGTCTTCGGGCTGAATTTTGGCTCGCCTGGTCACGCAATGTTAGCCCAGCAAGCCTATCGACCTCCCGGTTGCTGAAAGTAGTCCTTATAGTGCAGGTTCGGGAATGGTCCGTCGTGCCCGAAAAATGGCACTGGTACTCCAAGTGCATGGCAAGTCGTCGACCTTCACTATATGCTCTTCGTTGAATGCTCGGAAGTTGACTTCGATGTCGCCGTATTCCTCGTGGGAGAAGGTGGAAAGGAACTCCAAGGTGAGTTACTTGTACGCCGGTTCGTCGATGTTGAAGGAAGTGGCCCATCCACTGAGTGAGAGGTACTGCGTGACTTGCTGGTCGATGTGGTGCTTCGCCAGCGTGTCGTGGTCGATCTGGTCCATGGGGATAAACTCCATGGCCTTCAGCCTGTTGTAACGGGCCATCTGAGTGTCGTCTGTAAACTGCTGCATGGCAGTTACGTGGTCCCACGTCGCCTTTGACGAACGGGCGAGCGTGAGGCGCGGTCACGCTGAGCGGTGGTGCGGCTTCGACCCATAGTACCTAGAAGAAGGGTGTGAGCTCAAGGAAAGTATAGCAATTAAATTCAAAGCAGCTTGACTCGACCAAAATAGTGACAGAAGACGTGTAATATTCAAGAACTCATGAAAAACTCATGGTGGCCTTTCATCGAACATGTAATGTGCAAGCCAAAAGTATGCATTTCAAACAAGATAATCGACCAACCCAACATATCCATGGACTTCATATGATAATTTAAGGCTAATTTGACCCTTGGAAGCAAAGATTTTTGTCAATTCACGAGAATCCCTAATACGAAATTAGGGTTCGACGCATAAACGTCAAAATCAAAGGACGAAATCAACAAATTAACCATACCCAATGTGTTACTAGCATGTATCAAGCAATGAAAAACATGATGACACGAAGTTGGACTCAATTTTGAGAAGTCCCAAATTCGAAATTAGGGTTCATCGTAGAAATTCGAAATTCAACCACCAATTTGCGTAATTAAGCAAACCTGTAGCAAGTATGGCACATAGTGAACGAAAAATAGCATTCTCATACCCAAGAATTAGCAATGGTCAACGAAAATTCCCAAATTCGAACAAAAAATTCATACCTTTTGAGCATAATCGAGTTAATTGTAAAAGGTGTTGGTTGTTTGTGGGTTCGCCGAAGATGAGACGCGGGGCGGTGGTCGGCGGCGAGGTCGGAGGTGGATGGTGGTGGGTTTGTGTGTGCCGTGAGAGATGAATTTTGGGGGGTGATTCGGTCGAATGAGGGTGAAAAGGGAAATTTATGTAGGTTTTTGCTGATGTCATGGCCGTGAACATGTGTTCACCAGGCCGTGACAAGGGGCAGAGAATTATCATAAGCAGATAAACGCCACTCGTCTAACTCGTTAATTTGGAGTTTGGCGCTTTCCGCCGGCGTCCCCCAAATCAAAATTCAAGGACTTAATTGCCCAATAGGCCTTATGCTCGATTTCTACGGGGAGGTGGAACACCTTCCCATAGACTAATCTGAACGGTGTAGTGCCTATAGGCGTCTTATATGCAGTCCTATATGTCCAAAGTGCACCGTTCAGCTTATTTGCCCACTCCCTACGGTTCCCTTCTATGGTCTTTTCTAGGATGCGTTTCAGCTCACGACTTACTACCTCGACCTGACCGCTAGCTTGGTGGTGGTACGGGGTGGATAGGTTGCGTCTAACACTGTAACGTTCTAACGTGCGTGCAAATTCAGTGTTATAGAAATGTATACCCCTATCGCTAATAATGCACCAGGCACCCCAAAGCGTGAAAACAGTGCACGTAAAAATCTAACGACTACCCTAGCATCGTTCGTTGGTAAAGCTTGCGCCTCGGCCCACTTGGACACATAATCGACAGCAACTAGAATGTACTTATTATTACACGAGCTAGGAAATGGACCCATAAAATCTATAACCCATACGTCAAAAATTTCACAAACTAAAATAAAGTTCTGGGGCATTTCGTCGCGTTTCGAGAGATTACCTGCTCGCTGACACTGATCAGAAGTGTCAACGTACCTTTAGGCGTCCTTGAAAATCGTGGGCCAATAGAATCCGCTCTCCATCACCTTTTGAGCGGTTCGATTGGCTGCGTAATGCCCTCCGGTCGGTCCGTTGTGGCAGTGCCTAAGGATCTGTGTCGTCTCTGGGAAGGCAATGCATCGACGTATCACCTGGTCTGCACATCGCCTGAAAAGATACGGGTCTTCCCAAAAGTAATACCTCAAATCAGAAAAGAATTTCTTATTTTGCTGGCTAGTGTACTCATTTGGTAAGACCCTCGCAACAAGATAGTTAGCGAAATCTGCAAACCACAGGGTATCGTCACTTACCACCTGTATTGAGTACAAGTGCTCGTCTGGGAACCGTTCGTGTATTGGCCTTCCGTCCTTGCTATAGATTTCGGACTCCTCTAGTTGAGAGAGGTGATCCGCCGCCAAGTTTTCTGTACCCTTCTTGTCTCGGATCTCTATGTCGAACTCTTGAAGTAGTAGGATCCACCGGATCAGCCGAGGCTTGGCATCCGGCTTTGCTAACAAGTACTTAAGGGCAGAGTGGTCAGTAAAAACAATAACTTCGATAGGATAAGGTATGACCTGATTTATCAAAGGCGAACACGACGGCTAACAACTCCTTTTGAGTGGTCGTGTAATTGGCTTGGGCTGCGTCTCGTGTCTTACACCCGTAGTAAATCGGCCTAAAATGGTTATCCCTGCGCTGCTCTAACACGGCCCCAACTGCATAGTCACTAGCATCGCACATTAGTTCAAAGGGCGACCCCCAATCAGGGGCTACCATGATAGGTGCTGCGATTAGCCGCTCCTTAAGCAAATTGAATGCATGCAAACACTCATCATTAAATTCAAATGGAGCACTTTCTCAAGTAATCTAGACATGAGTCGAGCAATCTCAGAAAAATCCTTAATGAACCTACGGTAGAACCCAGCATGTCCTAGAAAACTCCTAATTGATCTCACGTTCGAAGGGACAGGTGATTTTTCTATAGTCTCTAACTTAGCTCGGTCCACTTCGATTCCTTTAGAGGAAATCTTATGGCCCAGAACTATACCCTCTCAAACCATGAAATGGCACTTTTCCCAATTAAGTGCCAAGTTCGTTTCCTCGCATCGTGCGAGTACGAGCTTTGATCGACACGCGGTGTGTGAATATAGCGTGCAAGTGCGACAAGTAATAATTGAAACGAATACCTAATTACTATCACCGACGTGCGATAGGCAGTGGACCTATCATCTGTAGTGCAGTAAAGTGAGTAAACGAGTATTGAACACAAGGAATAAACTAAGTACTAGTAGTGACCTGTCGACTCGATATCTAGCCTAAATAAAATACGCAGATTGTTTTACGAATTAACCTAACAAATCGCTCCTAACTCAACTAGAGATTCAAAGAACACGCCTAACTGATATGAGAACTTTCAGATAATAGAGATGTGCTCTGGTTTCGAATCCCGCTAGGTTCTATCTGCTAAGACAATGAATTATCACTCCTACGTGATTCTGACTAGATCGCAGTAATTTCCTACCCGCTTGCGAGTTTGCTGTCGCCCTAAACGCTCGCGGGGATCTAAGAATTAGCAATTACTAACGGCGAGGATCGAGTATTTGCTTTCGTCCTGTACTCGAATCCTATCTTCTACGAACGGTCTAATCGTTATTTAACTGTCGCCCTAAACGATTTTCCACACGATCACTTTAATACATAGACATATTAAAGCGAAGAAACACTTTCATAGATAGATAAACAGTCAGAATACACGAGTCACGATAAATATATGTCTTAAGCACGAATAGACCTAGCGTTCATCTACTCCCCAACACAGAGGGAATTTAGCTACTCATAATTGACAGAACACGACGAAAGAAATAGAGAACAAGGGCAGAGGACTCATAATCTTCACTTCTGATTGACCTGGGATTGTCTCGGGGGAAGATTCTCTTTTCTTGTTCAATTCGGTGTGATTGCGTCGTTGATCCGTCTCTTGCGCTTCTGGGGGTGTTTCTCTGTTCTTGACGGCTCTCTTTCGTCTCTGATATGTTAGGGTTGAGTTCTGGGAAGAGTTTCCCTCTTTTTGGGTCGAATTTGGGCTTTTATAATGATTCTCGCTACTGTCACGGCCTGGGACATGGCCCGTCACGGCCGTGACACTGTCGGGGCACAAAATGGAGCTCACTTCCGTGCGTCACGGCCTCGTGCAGAGGTGTAACGGCCGTGACACTTTTCCAGTCTTGCGACAGTTTCGTATTTCTCTCAGATGGAGGGGTAAACGATGTCCGATTGAGCTGAAATTTTAACCATAGATAGAAGACTCGCCAATATTGATTCTAACCAAAGGGATTCTCAATCCGAGATCTGGATTGAGAGATATGAATTTTCTAATGTTGCTGCTGCTATGGGTCACGGCCTGGTGCAATAAGTGTCACGGCCGTGACCATCTTCATTCCAACTCTCTGCCCAACGTCACGGCGTAGTGCACTATGTGTCACAGCCGTGACCTTCACCAATTTTCATCGTCTTCGCGTCTTTTTGCCTCGTTTTTGCTCCTTTTCGCCCGAAACTCGTCCTAGAGCCTTATAATACCAAAATAAGTAGAAATGGGGTTAATAAGTGCATAAAATGACTACGAAAACTCTATTATGAGCCAATTAATTACTACAATAAACGTACTACAATACGTTTATCAAGCTTCAAATTAGACAAGCATACATCGAACGACGACCCAAAAACTGAAAAATCATCCATAAATACCTCCATTACCTCACCTTCCAGTTCGTCGAATGTGGTCATCATGCATCACTGAAAGGTGGTTGGGGCATTGCAAAGACCGAACGGCATCCTTCGGTACGCGAACGTCCCGAACGGACAAGTGAAGGTGGTCTTCTCCTGGTCCTATGGCGCTATAGGAATCTGCAGATATCCTGATAAACCGTCAAGAAAATAGTAAAATGAGTGACCGAAAATTTTTTCGAACATCTGATCAATAAATGGTAAAGAAAAGTGATCCTTTCTCGTTGCGTCGTTCAACTTCCTATAGTCGATGCAGACGCGCCATCCAGCCACGGTCCTCGTCAGAATCAACTCGTTCTTGTCGTTAGAGACGACCGTCATGCCTCCCTTCTTTGGGACCACTTGGACTGGCTGACCCATGCGCTGTCTGAAATGGGATAGATCATCCTCGCGTCTAGCAATTTGATCACCTCCTTCCTGACGACGTCCTTCATATTGGGATCGAGGCGTCTTTGACGTTGAGCGACCGGCTTCAATTCGTCCTCCATGAGGATCTTGTGCGTACAGTAGCTCGGGTTGATACCCCTTAAGTCGGATATCTTCCACGCCAAGGCCATATTGTGATCTTTCAACACATCTAAAATCTGACCCTTATGTCCGTCGTCGAGGCTCGATGAGATGATGACTGGTAGCCCTCCGTTGCTGCCACTCGAGGTGGTTGGGCAGCGGCTTCAACTCTAGGACTGGTGGCTCGTTGACTCCTTGTCCTCTTCGCTGCTCTCGTCGATGGCTGTTATGGGCTCGTCGATCTCCTCCACACACTCGTCGATCGCCATAATCGTGTGGGTGTCCTCGTCGCTCAAAACCTGTGATAGACCTTCCACAGAAAAGAGAAAATCGTGCTCAAAAGCGTCTAAGTAGTAACACTTATCGTCATGCTCATTACTCTTTTTCATCGAATCAGTCATACTAAACGTAACTTTTTCTCCATCTACTGTCAGAGTTAACATTCCATTCCTAATGTCTATCATGGTCTCTCATGTGGCTAAGAACGGTCTACCTAGAATTAACGGAACATTATCATCCTCCTCCAAGTCTAAGATAACGAATCAGCAGGAATTACGAACTTATCCACTTTAACTAAAACATCCTCGATAACACCTCGAGGTTACTTTAACGATCTATCGAATAACTGCAAGCTCATCCTAGTGTGCCATGGTTCACCTAATACTAAGCGCTTAAACATGGAATAGGGCACTAAATTAATGCTCGCACCTAGGTCAGCTAAAGCACGCTCAACTACTAAATCTCCTATAAGACAGGGAATAGTAAAACTCCCTGGATCCTTAAGCTTCTTTGGAATCTTGCTTTGGAGTATCGCCGAGCACTCTCCTCGCAGGCATACAGTGGACACGTGGTCGAGCTTTCTTCTGTTCGTCAGCAGGTCCTTCAGGAACTTGGCGAAGCTGGGTATCTGTGTAATAGCTTCAACAAACGGTTAGTTAATATAAAATTCTTTACACATGTTCATAAATTTACCAAACTGCGCCTCGTCCTTATCCTTCTTCAGCCGAGCTGGGTAAGGGATCTTCGGCTGGTATGGCTTCATCGGTGGCCACTGGATCCCCTTTGCTTTTCCTTTCCGGGCTCGACCTTCTCCTTCTTAGCTTCAGCCTTCTCGACATCATTGCCTCTGATTTCCTCCACTTCAGGCTCGTCATGGCTCTCAAAGTTGGCGTTCTCCTTCGCCTTCTTCTTGGCGGGCACTTCTTGCAGTTCTCGTCCGTTCCTCAAGGTCACCGCCTTGCAATACTCCTTTGGATTTAGCTCGGTGTAGCTTGGATGCGATCCTTGAGTACGCTCCGCCAATTGCTTCGCCATTTGACCAACTTGTTGCTCCAGCTTCTTGATCAAAGCATCAGTGTTCTGGGCGCGTACGTTGTTGGCTTCCATGTACTCCTCCATCTTCGTCATTTGACTCTCGTGAGCCTCGGTGGTATTGTTGAAGTTCGTGAGGAGTGCTTTCATCATGTCATTCATCTCCCTCATATCGTCAGATCCTTCTTCGGGTGCGTACTGATATTGGCGTGGCGCCCCGTTTTGGAACTCGGAGGGTCTAGGCTGAAATCCTGGCGGTCCTTGCCCCTGGTGGTTCTGATTCCCATACGCCGAGTTGGGATGTGCTCGAGGCTGGTAACTGTGCTGGCCACCTTGGTAATTCCCCATGTAATCTACGTGCTCCAGCGGCTGCCCAAGTTGATATTCCCCATGTATGGAGTATGCTGCGTCGGTGCGGTGGTCGTCACGGCTTTCACGGGCTGTGTCTGCCCGGATTTTGGGAGTAGTACGCCAATGACAGTGTGCAGCTGAGAATTTGTCGCCGCGATTTGTTGCTGGAGCGTCTCGAATTTGGCATTAGTGGCCGTCTCCTCACTAACTCCAAACACGCACAGCGTCTTGATCCTCGTGTTACCCCTCATGAAGCTGTTCCTTGAGTAGTCCTCGATCAGGTTCCATGCCTCGGTCGCGTTGAGCTTCACGAGCCCTCTTCCTATGGCTCCGTCTAACATGTGGACAGTCTGATCGTTGAGCCCCTCGTGAAATCGGTTGATCTGGGCTGCCTTCGATATCCCGTGCTGCGGACACTTCTTCAGTAACGCCTTGTATCGCTCTCATACCTCGTAGAGGTTTTCGGAATCCTTCTGAGGGAGATCTCTATCTTCAACCTTAGCACCTTTGATAGTGGGAAGTAGTGGCCGATGAATGCAGCTCGCATCTCCTCCCATGTAGTGATCGATCTTGGCGACAACATCTCAAGCCAATTCTTGGCTCTGAACTTCAGGGAGAACGGGAATAGCATCAATTTAATTGCATCACCCAAGACTCCGTTGATCTTGATAGTGTCGGTAACAGTTAGAAAAGCCTTCATGTGCGAGTAGGAATCGTCATCCAGGTTGCCTCAAACAGGGCCGTCTGGAAAATCACCTGAAGCCAAGAATGCTTCAG
Source organism: Craterostigma plantagineum (assembly GCA_027422505.1). Taxonomy (NCBI): domain Eukaryota; kingdom Viridiplantae; phylum Streptophyta; class Magnoliopsida; order Lamiales; family Linderniaceae; genus Craterostigma; species Craterostigma plantagineum. Next base: position 21,853,154 of record JAPQWV010000003.1, on the reverse strand, counting down.
TTCGAAGTTGTTGTTCTCGATAGGTGGAATAACAATCGCCGACTCCGTACCGCCTAGTGCGGCATTCTTGAGCAGATCTTGTAGTGATGGCTCCTCCTCGTGGACGGGCACTCTCTGGTCCGCCATTCTTACTTCTGTGCCTGGGCTATTATGGATGCCTCTACACTAGAGTTTTGGGTCGATTCCTGAGAACTGTCCTCTGAGTAGTTGACTAACGGTTCCTGAGAGCTGGTGGTCGCTCCTTCGGTATCGTACTTGAGTTGCCTTCGTAACTTCCGCTCAAAAGCTGGGTCTGCTCAATAATAGGACCGATGGATGGCTTCGGGTCATTCACTGCTGAATCGTACCTTCAATAAACGAAGACAAAATCAGCGAAGAACAGATAAACATGTCGAAGAAATAACGGAAGTAGTAATGTTATAAAAAACACAAATAACGCAAATAATGAAAAACTAAGAAAAACGTCAAGTAAAGTGGCTAAAGTACCGAACTACGGTGTTCCTAATATTAATCTATTCCTCGGCAATGGCGCCAAAAAGTTGATCGACACGTGTGTACTAATATAAATTGCAAGTGCGACAAGTGATAAAATAAACGAATACTTAATTACTATCACCAACGTGCAATAGGCAGTGGACCTATCGTTCGTAGTGTAGTAAAGTGAGTAAACGAGTATCGAACACGAGGAATAAACCGATTACTAGTAATAACCTATCGACTCGATGTCTAGCCTAAATAAAGTGGGCAGATTGTTTTACGAACTATCCTAGCAGATCAATCCTAACGCATCGAGAAATTGGGAGAACACGACTTAAACTGATATGAGGGGGTTCAGATGATAAAGATATGCTCGGGATTCGAATCCCGCTAGGTATTATCGCCTAAGACAATGAAATATCGTTCCTACGTGGTTAAGACTAAGTCGCAATAGTTTCCTACCCAGCTGTCGCCCTAAACGCTCGTGGGGATCTAAAATTCAGTAATTACTAACGGCGAGGATCGAGTATTTGCTTTCGCCATATACTCGAATCCTATCTTTTACGAACGGCCTAATCGTTGTTTAGCCGTCGCCCTAAACGATTTTCCACGCATTCACTTTAACACATAGACATATTAAAGCGAAGAAACAGTTTCATTGATAGATAAATAGTCAAAACACACGAGTAACGATAAACATATGTCTTAAATACGAATTAACCTAGCGTCCATCTACTCCCAAACACATAAGGGAATTAGCTACTCATAATTGACGGAAAACGACAAAAGAAATAGAGAACGAGGAAGAAAGACTCATGATTCTTGAGTAGTGATGAATCTGTGATGGTATCGCGGATGATTCTTCGTTCCTCATTCAATTCGGCATGAATTTGATGTTGATCCATCTCTTGCGCTTCGGGACGTAATTCCCTGTTCTTGGCCGTCTTTTTTCGTCTCTAATTGAATAGGGTTGAATACTGGTAGGTCTACTTTCTTTCTGAGTCGAATTTGGGCTTTTATACGGATTTTCATAACTGTCACGACGTGAGGCATGGGCTGCCACGACCATGACCATCGTCGATTTACTCCGCGTTGCTTTCTGCTACGTGTCACGGTCAAGTGCTTGAAGGATCACGGTCGTGACGAACTTCGCTTCAACTCTCTGTCCATTGTCACGGCCTAGTGCATTGCCATGTCACGGCCGTGACGATCTTCTATTTGGAACTATTCGCTCACTGCTCGACGTCACGGCCTAATGTAGTAAGTGTCACGGCCGTGACGACCTCTAAGACGGTCTCTGCCTCGAGTCACGGCCTGTTGCGCGATACGTCACGGACGTGACGTTGACCAGTGTCTTTGGTTTCGGCCTATTTCTTGTCACGGCCTCGTGCGCGATATGTCACGGCCGTGACATATGCATGTTACCGTCCTTTTTGCGCCGTTTTGCCTCGTTTTTGCTCCTTTTTTGCCCGAAGGTCGTTCTAAGCTCCTTCTCAAGAATGTCAAGTATATGCCAGAGATAAGTAGGAATCTCATTTCTATAGGACATTGGATAAAGAGGGATATTCTACCCAAACTGCAGATGGTAAACTCTTCAAAAACAGGGTAGCTTGTTCTGAGTGGGTTTCGTAGGAATGGTATCTATGTAATGGATGGATGGATGCATGTGAAGAATACAAGCCTAGGACAACTAAGGTATGTGGTGGCATGAACATGGTTCAAGAAAAAACGAAGAGACCTCATCTCGAGGTGGAGAAAGCAAGTGCAAAACCTTTGCTCAAGTCTGAAATTTTAGAATTTACAGAAATATGAGTTTGCTGAAAGTGAATCTGAAAATGAGCAATCTAATAAAGATGGGGTCACGAATCCACCAAGGAGAAGAAGTATTCACATGCCATGTTCAGGTTAGCATCCAGAGTGGCTGGAAGTGAAGATAGTGAGGCTCAAACACCTGAAAGAGTTGCTAGAACTGACAGTGACTCTGAGGAATCACTGGGATTGGCTGCTGTTGTGTCTCCAAGGAAGACCAAGAAGCTTGATGAAAATGGCTGCAAATGCACCTGTATGGAGGTTCATGAAGCTGGGAATGAAAAGGGTTCTTCAGAGATGAAGGTTGAGACCTCGAAGTACCAAGTTAGCTCTAAGTGGGAGATTTTAATCTCTCTTGGAGTTGACAAGGTTACTTTTGAGGCTCGAAGCTGCTTGCTGGATGATCAATAGAGCACGGATTATTGAATCAATGTTGAGCCTTGGTTGTGGTTTCATGAAATACTTAGAAGCTGAGATAGAATCTGGAAAATGGCTGATTCTGGTATGAGTTTCAAGCGAGTTATGAGGACTCGTTTGGACTGTAAAAGTACGAATATGTAGAGGAATTGAGAGTTATGGGCTCAAGGTGGAGATTGTTGAGATTTGTGAGCTGAAACTCCGATGATCGAAGCTGAAAGAACCGGACGAAAACTGAGTTAAAGGGAGATGGCAGGTTTGTGCAGTAAAGGCTGAATTAATACTGCTGAAGCAAGCTAACAGTTAAAATGTTAGTTGGGATTTTTAGCAGATCGATCAAGCAATTTTAGATCTAATGGCTCAAGTTAAAAGTCGCACGTTCACTAATAGAAGCGTTCAGCACTTTATCAAGTAAAATGGAGGAAGCGCAGTACACTTCATACAGCCTTTGGTACAAGCATCTAATGCAGTTCGTTATATACAGTTGCAACTGAAGCATATTATAAATATCGGATTTCAGAGTTCGACTAGCGATCTTTGAGCCTTCGTATCTTTTCGTAGCGTGAGTTTCTTAGTGACTTGTAAACTTAAGAGTCGGAGAGTAAGTTCGTAGATTGTAATCCCTTCTATTAGATTGAGTAAAAAGTGCTCTATTTGATCCGTGGAGTAGGCCAAAAGTGAAGCCGAACCACGTAAATATGTGCATTTGCTGTTTTTTCGTTTTCGTCTGGTTTTTCATTCGATTCACTACAAGATCCAAATTCTTGGACTAATAATCAATCAAAAACAAAACTTCACTCAATCACTAATCCAAAGCAGTTGATTTCTCAACATATTTTTTTTTTGCCCTAACATGTTTGCTTTCTTGAGTTATTTGAAACATATATTTACCACAGAGTGGTAGGTTCAGTACTGATACTGCTGGGGTTATATGGAGTATATGGGGCATCAAGTTAGAGATGATGGCTGACAATACAGTTCAAGATGACCTTAGAGTGCGTTTGGTTCGCGTATTTGAACGAAATCGCTTGATTTTAATTTATGAATTTCAAAATCATAATTTAAAATCCAAATGCACCCTTTGGCAACACTAAGATTTCGAATTCGGATTTCAAAAATAGAGCTCAACGAACTCGTGAAGCTCGAACTCGATTTTTAACTTTTTCTAAAATAATTTTAAAAAGTTCAAAATAAAATAAAATAAAAATCATGAATAAGGTGTATAAAAAAACAAGCTCGTGAGGCGACTTGCGAGCTTTCGAGTGCCCACGAGTGAGCTCGAGCCATCTCCGAATCCATGACGAGCTCGACTCGGCTCATCGAGCTTGCGGCTCGACTCACCGTCCACATCCTAATTATTATTACTACTTTTATTATTATTGTTATTATTATTTAGTATATTTTTTCATTATTATTTATTATAATTATACTATTATGGTTATACTATTATTATTATTATTATTATTAATATTGTTATTATCAGTTACGAAAAACTCGTTATGTGCTAAGCTTTGGATTTCGAAAACGGACTATTTGACACGGAATTTCAAATCCAACGAATTATAAGAGTTTGGATTTCCCTTCGGATTTGGGCGAAATCGAAATCCAAATCGGGGTGTGATTGCCAAACGGACGAGTTGGACGAAATCCGGATTTCAAATCGAAATCCGTAATCCAAACGGGGGATTAAGGAAGACGAAGGATATGCTAAATTAGAAACAACAGTCATGAAGAAGCCCAAATTTGGAGCAACCCAAGAATTTGAAGATTATTAGTTGTCGATTCGATATATATATATTGACGTGAAAAATCATTCTGTCACGGGTGTCCGTTTTGTATACTTGAAACAATTGACGTGAAAACCCTCGAGATGCTGTCGAAATCCTCGTCGTCGATTTTCCGTCTATGAAGCGACAACGTTTTGGTAGTGTTAGGGTTTTAAAAAGCATTTAATGAAAGAAGTTAAAACTTACCTTTTTATGTTGAATATAAGACACTAAAATATATAGCATGTCTTAATTTTCACGACGGAGTAAAAAGCATTGAATGAACGAAATTAACACTTACCTGTTTATGTTGAATATAAGACACTAGCATGTCTTAATTTTCACGACGGAGTAAATGCAACTATTGTCTTAATATAAAGTGATTACCTCTAGGGGTGTTCATTCGGTAAAAACCGAACCGAACCCAAAATTCGGTTACCGAAATTTTCAGTTTTTCATTTTTAGAACCGAAAACCGAACCGAATTTAATCGGTTCGGTTTCGGTTAAAACCGAATTTTTTCGGTTCGGTTTCAGTTAAAAACCGAAAAACCGAAATTAAATGTCTGAAAAATGAAAAAAAAAATCCAAAATAATCGTTGGCTGAGCCTAGTTTTACATCCACCCATAAAAGTCACTTAACATAATTTAACATGCAAACAACATAATCAATTGCAAGAGAAATCCTTCGCGATCGCGCCAACACTTCGATTCTTGAACATTCTTATAATCCGATGATGGTTGATTCCGTGCCAACACTTGAACATAGCTCTGACAACATAAAGAAAAAAGAATTAAATTTCCTACTACTATTCTGCTATTGTCGAAACAAGGGAAGTATTTTTTTACATATTTGTAAAATCTAAATGCACTAACTCAAGTAGAGCTTGAGATGCTTTGAAATCGAAGGAGGGATTAGTGGGCGGGCACTGACCTGAGTTTCTTCTTGAAAAAACCGACGAGCTTGATTCTCGGCCAAGAACTCGACGGCGTTTCTGGCGGAGAAAAGTGGACGGCCGGAGATGCTTTGGAATCGGAGAAGACGAGTGAAGACGGATGAGTTACCTTGGTTAGGGTTAGGGATGAGATGCTGTTGGAAATTTTGGATCGTTAATGACTTGCTGTAGTGTAATTTTCTGGAGAAAATCTATATTGGGCTTGTATTTGGTAGAGGTATTGGGCTTGTATTTGGTAGAGGTAGATGTATTAATTTGGGATGGGCCGTTCGTTGGGTAGTATTTATATAATTTGGTCTGCTGTGCTATTTTCGGTTTTTCGGTTTTTCTTCGGTTAACCGAATTACCGAACCGAAAAAACCGATTTTTTCGGTTTTCCATTTTCGAAAACCGAAAACCGAACCGAATATTTTTTTCGGTATTCGGTTTGTACCGAACTTTCGGTTTTCGGTTCGGTCGGTTAACCGACTTTTGAACACCCCTAATTACCTCTTCTATAGTGCATAGGAAAGTGTACACGTGGTTTACAGTCAATTAGCTAAAAGGCGGCAAATCATCGAATATCATACTGATATGGACTAAAATCGGATGGGCCGAAAAAAATTAAGTAAAAAAGGCCCAATGGGCCCGATAAGAAAGTAAGTTAGGCACTTGGTAAAAATAATAGAAGTAAAGACCTTAAGGGACCTCAGAGAACACCTCATACAGACGAAGCTTCTTCAGTACGCCTCATATGAAAAGACTGTCAAAGAAAAAGGACTGTTGCAGGAGAAACGCGTGTTGAGTTCTGGTAGGGCAGCATCACTATTCCAGACTGTGACTATTGCAGAGAAGTCATTCAGTGGCAGCTTTTCTACTGTTCATCGTACTTCACCAGTCACGTCCCCAAAATCCTGGGATATTACTTACAAGGGCCGCGAGGAGTTTCTATAAAAGGGCACTTAGCCATTTTACTCGAGGATCATGATTCCAAATACGAAATGTACTTCATATTTTCTCTTTTTTTAACAAATCAAACAGTCCCTTTTAAATCTTTAATATTTAGGAGCGAAAGTAAAGTTAGTCGATTGTGTAATTTATTCAAATATAGTGAAGTTCCGCAGCGCCCGTGGATGTAGAATCCGAAAGGATTCGAACCACGTACATCTTTGTGCCTCTTCGTTTACGTCCCTCTTACGTCCTTTTTACATCCCTCGCAAACGAGCACCTTATGCACGCCCCAAAACTTTGTAATACGCAATCTATCACTATATGTTAAGAAACGTATAGTCAACAATTGCACCAAATCAGGATTAAGGATCATTTGTCTTTAATCTGTCTTTATTGATACTAAATGGGATTGCTTTATTTTAGGAACAGTTATGCTCAGTTTAGTGTATATATGTATCTCCACGCTGTCTTAGAGTATCAATATACAGAACAATTTCTTCCTTTTTTTACATGGTATCAGAGCAGACACGCTCCTAACCCCTTTCACAAGCATATTGTTTATCTTTAGCCAAAATCTATGGCAGGGAAAGATGATACTGAAAGCTCAGCCAAGTCTGAAGCTAGCAAATTCGACAACCCAAACAAATTCGACAACCCAAATGACCCACTCCACCTACACCATTCAGACCAACCCGGTCTGATACTCGTCACACAATTGTTGAGTGAAGAAAATTACAGTACCTGGAGTCGAGCCATGCTTATGGCTCTTAGCATCAAAAACAAGGAAGGTTTCGTTAATGGTACCAACCATTAGAGACTTCTCACGAAGAGTATCAGCAATGGAAGCGCTGCAATAACCTTGTAAGAGCATGGATTTTCAACTCGATATCACCTGATATTGGAGCAAGCATCATATACATCAATATTGCCCAGAAGATTTGGGCCGATTTGGAAGAGCGCTATTCAAACACCAACAGTGTTCACCTTTTCCACGTCGAAGAAGCCATTCACAATTGCAAACAGGATAATATGACCATTGGAGCTTAATACACAAAGCTTAAAGGTCTTTGGGATGAACGTGATTCTTTATGCAACATTCCAACCTGTACCTGCAATACTATGAAGGAAGTTCTACAATTTCAACAAAATCAGAAGACCATGAAGTTTCTCATGGGACTCAACGAAATTTACTCCGCCGTTCGAGGACACATTCTTATAATGGATCCATTACCTACAGTCAACAAAGCTCATTCTTTGATTCTTCAAGATGAAAAACAACGAGGTACATCAAAGGGGGGCACACCCGTGGTTGACGCTTCAGCTTTTGTCGTGAAGAACTATTCCAAAAGTTCGGAAAGAAATTCCAATGGAAAAAATCCTCACTTGAAATGTGGAACTTGCAATAAAGTTGGCCACACCACGGAGACATGTCGATCACATCTCAAATGTGATTATTGCGGCTGGCAAGGTCACACCATGGATTTCTGTAGAAAGTTGCAAAGGAATTCCACAGGTAATAAACAGGTTCAGAAGAATGTTCTCTCCAAAGTCAACAATGCAAATGCGGCCACACCTACAGCCAATAATGAATATACTCTGACGGCTGAACAGTATCAAAGTCTGATGACGTTGCTGAATGGGAATAAGCCGAGTGCAAATGCAAATAACGTTAGTAACACATCGGCCATGAGTGATGTCTCAGGTACGACTTTTTGTGCATCAGTTATTCACAAAGATATGTGTTGAATACTTGACACAGGAGCTACAAACCACATGGTATGCTCAACTGATTTGTTAACCTCCAACCGTCGTGTTACCAATCAAACCGTATCTCTACCAAATGGAGCTGTCGCTGCTGTGACACACATAGGCAACATTCATTTTCCCAATTTTGTCTTACATGATGTGCTATATGTCCCCTCCTTTAAACTTAACCTTATTTCAGTCAGCAAACTCCTCTATAAATCCAATTATGTCGTTACATTCACCAACCACAATAGTATGCTACAGGACCAACGATCGGGGAAGATGATTGGGATGGGAACTGAACGAGGAGGACTTTACTACCTTGATACTTCACAGATAACAGCTGTAACTCAGCCATTACCTCTATCCCTTCTTCCCCAAAACTTTGGCATCAACGTCTTGGTCACCTATCCAATAAGATTTTTCATTTACTCTCTCATTCTGTTACGAAAATTCGATATTGTGATATTTCTGATTGTTTGATTTGTCCATTAGCCAAACAGACTCGCTTTTCATTCCCATTGAGTTCTATCCGCACTCAATCACCTTTCGAAATAATTCATGTCGATATATGGGGGGATATCACATTCCGTCTATCACAAGGGCACAATATTTTCTCACAATCGTCGATGATTATACTCATTGCACCTGGACTTACTTGATGGCTCATAAGTCAGAAACAAAAACATATATCACTGCATTCATTAACCTTGTTGAAACACAATTTTCTTTGAAGGTCAAAGTTCTCCGCAGTGATAATGGCCCTGAGTTCACCTTGAATAGCATATACTCAGACAAAGGTATCATTCATCAAACTAGTTGTGTTTCCACTCCCCAGCAAAATGGAGTAGCCGAAAGAAAACATCGGCATCTACTCAATGTAGCCCGAGCACTATTATTCCAAGGTAACCTCCCTAAGAAATTCTGGGGGGATGCAATCTTAACAGCTACATACCTCATCAATCGCATACCCACACCTCTTCTTAAAGGGAAATCTCCTTTTGAGGTACTGTTTCACAAACAGCCTACGTACAACCATCTACGTGTCTTTGGGTGCTTATGTTTTGTTTCAACTCATCATCATCGTCCTACAAAGTTTGATGCTAGAGCCATACAATGTATTTTCTTGGGTTACCCATACAACCAAAAAGGTTACAGGGTTTATGATCTCTCCACAGAAAAAATTTTCACCTCACGTGATGTCATTTTCTTAGAAGAAAATTTTCCATTTTCGACTTCCGCTGCAAGTTCACCTCTTATTCCTCACCCTTTACCAATATACGATGATAGCCCCACTTCATCACCCCTCAGTCCTTCACAAAGAGAGAGTTCACTTATCAACACTGAAGCTACTCCCCAAAACAATCATCCAATCACACCTTCTCCACTGATCGAACCTTCCGCCACACAAACCAGGTCACCACGATTAACTCGTGCTACAAAGCCACCCAAACACCTCGATGAGTATCAAGTTAGTATTTCTCTTCCTTCACGGAACATCTCAACGTCTAACTCGGCTTTGGTTTACTGCAGCAGGTACGACCTATCCTTTGTCCACTTTTCTTTCATATGATAAATTATCTCCCAAACACAAGGCTTTCACCACGTCTCTTTCAGTTGAGAAGGAACCATCCTCATTTACAGAAGCTGTTTGCGATCCTAAGTGGCGTCTTGCTATGCAGCAAGAGCTTGATGCGCTCAATGAAAATGGCACATGATCTTTACAATCATTGCCTCCTGGCAAAAAGCCGATCGGGTGCAAATGGGTATATAAGATCAAATTGCGAGCTGATGGTACTATGGAACGTTACAAAGCTCGTTTGGTCGCAAAAGGCTATAACCAAGTTGAAGGAATTGACTACCAAGAGACTTTTGCTCCTGTCGCAAAACTTGTTACGGTTCGGATCCTTCTTGCCGCGGCTTCAACTCAAGATGGCATCTTCATCAAATCGATGTTAACAATGCATTCTTACATGGAGATCTCGATGAAGACGTTTACATGTCATTACCACCTGGTTTCGGACGAAAGGGGGAGACACGAGTTTGCAAACTGCACAAGTCTTTATACGGCCTTAAGCAAGCTTCACGGCAATGGTTCACTAAGCTTACTAATGCCCTCAAGAAGGCCAACTTCAAGCAGTCCAAGGCTGATTATTCGTTGTTCGTCCGATCCCATCATGGTAAATTTACTTGCCTCCTTATTTACGTGGATGATGTTATCCTAACGGGAAATAATCTGCAAGATATAGAAGATACTAAATCATTTCTGAAGAACCAGTTCAAGCTGAAGGATCTAGGAAGATTAAAATATTTCCTAGGTATAGAGGTTGCACGGTCCAGCAAAGGTATTGCTCTTTCACAACGAAAATATGCTCTTGATATTCTTGAAGATGTAGGATATCTTGGTGCAAAACCAGCCTCGTCCCGAATGGAACAGAACCTTGCACTTAGCAATTTTGAGGGAGATTATATTGATAATCCATCTTCATATCGGAGGCTTGTTGGTCGACTGATTTATTTGACTATAACACGACCCGACTTGGCGTATGCAGTCCATGTATTAAGTCAGTTTATGGACAAACCCAGGGTGCCGCATTTGGAAGCAGCTTATCGTGTTTTACGGTACGTCAAACAAACGCCTGGACAAGGATTATTTTTTCCTGTAGAAAATTCAATTTAGTTGAATGCGTTCTGCGATGCGGATTGGGCTAGATGTCGTGACACGCGACGATCGGTTACTGGGTATTGTATATTTCTTGGAAGCTCACTTGTTTCTTGGAAGACCAAAAAGCAAACGACTGTATCACGGTCAAGCGCAGAAGCTGAATACCGCTCCATGGCTGCGACTTGTTGTGAGATCACATGGCTGAAAGTTATTCTGCAGGACTTGGGTATCAAGCATTCATCACCCGTCAACTTATACTGTGATAATCAAGCGGCACTACATATCGCTTCAAATCCAGTTTATCACGAACGTACGAAGCACATAGAAATAGATTGTCATCTTGTTCGAGATAAAGTTCAAGAAGGGACGGTCAAGATGGCCCATGTAAGGACGTCAAGCCAACCGGCGGACATTTTTACAAAACCCTTGAGTTCTTTGCAATTTTCGACTCTACGGAGCAAGTTAGGAATCATCAACATTCATTCCAAACTTGAGGGGGAGTGTTAAGAAACGTATAGTCAACAATTGCACCAAATCAGGATTAAGGAATCATTTGTCTTTAATCTGTCTTTATTGATACTAAATGGGATTGCTTTATTTTAGAGTTATGCTCAGTTTAGTGTATATATGTATCTCTTGTACACGCTGTCTTAGAGTATCAATATACAGAACAATTTCTTCCTTCTTTTACACTATATAAATTCCACGAATCACACATAAAAAATTTTCTTTGATTGGGAGAGCCACATATCACATATGTATCGTATATCCTTTTGTTTTCCCCAAACGCAGCTAATGATAAAAATGCTACAACGTGGCTAATAGTCAACTGAACCAACCAAGCAATAGAGAAGAAACATCTTTGACAAAGCAACACGTAAAAAGGCCTAAAGAAAAACAGCATCGTATAATTAAGACACATAATCACAATCGGCCTTCAAAGTACACGTACGTACACTAAGGTTGGACAAGGAAAGGACATTGAAATAACTATTAAGTGATGAGCATCCATGACGACTAAGTGGTGTTGATATAATCACTGTAATCACCTTACTCTTTGTTTTCTTATGTACCAAGAACACTGAGAACTGTCTGAAGAACACATAGAACATGGATGGAGATACACTAATGCCTTTGTTAAGTATGATTATCGTGCAATTAGGCTATGCAGCCATGGACATCCTATCGAAGCTTGCAATGGATTATGGGATGAACCCTTTGGTCCATGTTGCTTATAGGCAGATATTTGCAACGATCGCATTAATACCTTTTGCTTATTTCATGGAAAGGTATGCACATATATTTTGCTTCTATATGCCGAAGGGTTTCTTTCTTACATGGGTCGTTTCCTTACATTACAGGAATAAGGCCAAGAATGACTGGAAAAATCTTTGTCCAAATCACCTTATGCTCCATATTAGGGTGAGCGTGTAGATGACATTATTACACGCGAATAAAATCTTTTCTTAAAAAGGTTTGAGTTTTGTATTTGTGCAGCATATCACTGACGCAGATAACATATTATGTTGGGCTCAAGTATGCAACTCCAACTATTGCAGTTGCATTGTTTAGTACAAGGCCCGCAATCACTCTTATCATGGCCATTCTCTTTAGGTACCCTTGTGCTAAATTATATTAACACCAAATATCTAAGTTTAAGTAGTAAGTATAAAAAAAACACATGTATATGTCTGGTACGACGCACACTGAACCTAGTCATTGTAGATAGTCCCCATGTGTTTATTATTATATGTCTACTTTTTGCTTTGCGATGATAAAGAGACGAAGAGTGAGGCGTTAAAAAACAAAAAGATTAAAGTTTCTATATTATGCGAGCATTTTTTACACGATTTAATAGTATCGGGTCCTCGCAGCGAGGATTGCTACGCGAAACAGGTTATCCCTGCGTGTCATCGCCAAGCCTACTAGAGACTCAATCAATTTGTAATAATATGAAATTATCTATGGTGTTCATAAGTTGGGCGAACGACATTTTTAGTATCTGATGTTTGGGGCATGGGCGCTTCTGGTCCTCCATGTTCCGAGGTGCCACTTTTGGTCCCTAATGTTACGAATTTTGGACTGTTTTGGTCTCTCGATTAACTCAATCGCTAATAGACGAAATTTAACGCGTGAGAGCATATATATCCTTTTACTCAACTTAAAACCTCATAATGCGTCTTCTTCTTCGATTTAAATGCACATTAACATCATTACACATTACATTTAGGGAAGGATTGACGACCTTTAAGTTGAGTTAGATGTGATGCATAATGATGTTCACGTGCGTTTTAGTCGAAGAAGGTGATGAGTTATGAGGTGTTAAGTCAAGTAAAAGGAGATCATGTGCTCATATGTGTTAAACTCCGTCTAAATTAGTGATTAAGTTAATCGGGGGACCAAAATGGTTCAAAATTCGTAACATTTGGGACTAAAAGTGACACCATGGAACATGGGGGAACAGAAACGCCATGCCCCAAACGTTAGGGACTATAAATGTTGTTCTCCCTCATAAGTTTTCGAATTTACTCATTTTTGCCAATATAAAGACTAGAGAGCCTCACGCTGAGGAGGGAGGCTGGCCTAGCGAAAGCATGGGGCACGACTCTATGCGTCAGTGGAGCTTTGCTACTAAGCCTCTACCACGGGCCTTTACTTGCCCTTGGCTCATCTCCGATTCATTGGAAATACGTGCATAGGATTGAGGACAACGAATCTTCCGATAAGCACAATAACTTATACTGGGTTGCATTTTGGTCATGGTGAGCTCCGCCGCTTATTCGCTGTGGTTGATTTTCCTGGTAAGTGAAGCACAAAGCGCTTTTTTTTTTCATTTACATTATCTGGGATTGGGGCGTTTTTGGACACCATGTTTGGAGATGTCACTTTTAATCCCTAATATTACCGTCTTTTGTGTCGTTCTGGCCTCACGGTTATTTTAACTGTCAGTTTGAACGGAATTGTCCTTTTGGTCCAACAAAAAATCAGCCCTCAATATCTGCTGGTCCGGCCCGCAATTTCGTCTAAACTAACGATTAAATCAGCTGAGAGACTAAAACGACGCAAAATGCATAAGCGTGAAAATTAAATGCGTCATACCGAAACATAGAGTACCAAAAGCACCCCTATCCTAAATACTGGAGATCGGCGTTCTCACCAATAAAAGAAATGACGAAACTCGTAAGGTGCGTTTTAACGGTCATCAGACAAAACTGAACCGAGTGTACGAAGCCCCATGCTCGAGCCAAGCACTGATGTCTTTAATGGGAAGCATTCAATGCACAGTTGTCGCCTTATGCGTAAGCCGTATTGAATACGAATGGTCTCTTGCCGAACCAATCAGGCTTGTTTCGTATAAACTGATATGGGCAGCATATAATCATTAAATTTATTACAGGGAATCATATCTTCTGCGCTGGCATATAGCCTCATATCATGGTGTGTGAACAAGAAAGGACCAGTTTACGTAGCAGTTTTCGGTCCACTGCCTCTTATGTTTGTTGCTGTGCTTAGTTGGGGTTTTCTTGAGGAGAATGTTGGCCTTAGCCTCCTAAATAAAGCATAAATATTGTTTTTCTATTTTAGTGATGATCGAACAACAATGAAGGAGCGGGGCAGCCGTTGTTTCCTTCAGCTCTCAAATCCTCATTTTTTTCATTACAGCAAATAGGTTTTGTTTAATACAAAATCCTTACACTTGTGGGCCTAAGACAAAACAATTCTAGATAAAACCTAAAGGCCAATATATTTAAAATATTAATTTCAACACTCCCCCTTAATATTTTAAACCTTCATACCCAATAATTCTCTAAAATAAATAATCTTATCACCGGGAAGAGGTTTGGTGAAGATGTCCGCCAATTGGTCTCCGGTCTTCACATACTTGATTTGAATTTCTTCATCTTCGACCGCCTCTCGAATATAGTGATGCTTGAGATTAATGTGCTTCGTTCGACTATGGAACACCGAGTTCTTCGACATTGCAATCGCCGACTTGTTGTCACAAAAGAGAACCGTCGCCATGTCTTGCTTCTCCCCCATGTCTTCTAAAATCTTCATCAACCAAACAATTTGCTTTGTAGCTTCACTCGCCGATACATATTCGGCCTCCGCCGAAGAGTGCGCTACTCTCTCTTGCTTCTTCGACGCCCAACTAAATACTCCGAATCCGAGCGTAAATGTGTATCCGGATGTACTCTTCATGTCAACCACACTACCGGCCCAATCACTATCACAATAACCAAATAACTCAACAATCTTCATCACTTCTTTCATACATAATGCCAAGCTCTTTGGTCCCTTGAATATATCTCAACAATCTTTTCCCAACGCCAAAATGAGTTTTGCTCGGTCGATGCATAAACCGAGACAATAACCCCGAGGCATACATGATATCCGGCCTAGTAGTCGTAAGGTATAACAAACTCCCAACTAGACTCCTATATAAAGCCGCATCGGCACCACCACTACCATCCTCTTTCACCAACTTCTCATTCACCAACAAAGGGGTCACAACCAGATTACAATCTTCCATCTTAAACTTCGATAAAATATCTTGGGCATACTTCTTTTGAGAAATAAACACACCATCATCCCTTTGATCAATCTCAATCCCCAAAAAATAATGCAACAAGCCCAAGTCGTTCATCTCATATCTTCTCAACATATCACTCTTGAATTCACCCATCATCTTCTCATCATTTCCCGTAAATATCAAATCATCAACGTAAAGTGAAACAAGAAGTATAGAGTTTGGTACCTTGCTTCACATAGAGTGTCGGCTCACTTGGACTCTTCTTGAATCCTTTCTCCGAGAAGTATGCATCGATATTTCCATACCAAGCATGTGGTGCTTGCTTCAACCCATACAATGCTTTCTTCAATTTGTATACTTTCTTTTCTTCACCCTCCAACTCAAATCCTTGAGGTTGCTCCACATACACTTCTTCTTTCAACACTCCATTCAAGAAAGCCGACTTCACATCAAGTTGATAAAGTTTCCAACCTTTGTGTGCCGCTAATGCAATCAATAACCTAATAGTCTCATGTCTCGCAACCGGCGCAAACGTCTCATGATAGTCGATACCGGGTTGTTGAGTGTACCCTTTCGCCACTAACCTTGCCTTGTACTTTTGCACCGAACCATCCGGGTTAGCCTTTGTCTTGTATAACCACTTCAACCCATAACATCCTTGTCCTTCTGCTTCTCAACCAACTCCCACGTCTCATTTTTCACAATCATGTTTATCTCATCTTCCATAGCATTTCTCCACACTTCTTCTCTACTTGCTTGCTCAAAGTTCTCCGGTTCAACAACAACAAAATTGCAATGTGCATAAATATCGGTCATAGGTCTCAATTTTATCGGCGTTGAGCTTGGGGATGATGACGCCGACCCGATATTTATCGTAGGAGAAGATGGCTCTTCCTCTTCGATATCGTGCCCACTACCACTTGGCCCTTCTTGTGCATCATCTTGAATAGGATATGCCACACTTTCAGTTCCTTTTCCTTTCCAATCCCAATGATCCTTCTCATTAAAAATCACATCTCGGCTTTCTATCACCTTGTTTCTCTTCAAGCTAGAGAGCCTATAGCCCTTTGATTTTATACTATAGCCAACAAAGATGCACTTCTCACCTTTGTCTTCGAGCTTGCTCCTAAATTCCTTTGGAACATGTGCATAGCAAATGGACCCGAACACCTTCAAGTGATTCACCAATGGCTTTTTGCCGCCGGACGAAGCTTCGAATGGAGTCTTGTTCTCGACCGCCTTTGTGGGACACCTATTCAATAAGTACACCGCCCTATATGTAGCTTCCGCCCAAAAGGTCAATGGTAATCCCTTTTCATTCATCATGGTTCTTGCCATTTCAACAATGGTCCTATTTTTTCTCTCGGCCACGCCATTTTGCTCCGGTGTAAAACTGATCGTTAATTGTCTCTCTAAGCCGATATCTTCACAAAACTTCTCAAACTCCTTGGAGTTGTACTCACCACCTCTATCGCTTCTTAACTTCTTTATCAACCGGCCGCTTTGTCTCTTAACCATTCTTTGAAACTTTTTGAAGACATAAAGCGCTTCCGACTTTTGCCTCAAAAAATAAACCCAACACATTCTTGTATTATCATCGATGAAAGTGATGAAATACCGATTTCCACCATGTGAGTTTGTGCTCATGGGACCACAAATATCGGTGTGAACAAGCTCTAATGGCGTCTTTGCTCTCCATGCCTTCGCCTTTGGAAATGATTCTCGATGTATCTTTCCAAGAGCACATGCCTCACATACGCCACCTTTCTCTTCTATAGTTGGTAGCCCATACACCATATCCTTCTTGCTTAGCAACTTCAAGCTCTCAAATTCAAATGACCATACCTCTTATGCCACAACCATGAGTCGTCACCTACACCAACCTTCAAGGCAACACTTCTTTCGGGCTTGAGAGCGAGAGGGAAGTTTCTATTCCTCTCCATCTTCACTACGGCCATCAACTCTCTTTTATTCCCAACCTTATCAAATATTCTACAAGTCACACCTTCGAAGTGAACCGCATGACCATGCTCAACCAATTGCCCAACACTTAGCAAATTTTGAGCCAAATCCGGCACTAGCAATACGTCATGAATTAGCATCCTTCCTTTCTTCGATGCAACCGCAATTGTGCCTTTCCCTTTGGATTTCACCACGGCTCCATTTCCCATCGTAATTTGAGTAGTAGCGGTGTTATCAAGCTTGCAAAATATCGACTCATCCCCGGTCATGTGGTTGCTACATCCACTATCAACATACCACACATCTTCCTTCTTCTCAATGGCCGCTTGGCATGCATAGAATGTGCTTCCATCATTTCTTCTCTCGAGATTCTTCTCTTCGGTGTAGTTTGCTTGCTCCTCATTCTTCACCCTACAAAACTTCTCTTTATGGCCATACTTCTTGCAATTGTAGCATTGAACCTTCCCCTTGTTCCAACAATCTTTTTCTATATGGCCCGGCTTCTTGCAAAAGTTGCATAGCTTAGCTTCTCCGCTTTGGTAGGTACCTCTACCACCTCCACTACCAAATCTACCCCCAAATCGGCCTCGGCCTCTACCACCACTAAAGCCACCACGGAAGGTATTATTGGCCGCCCTTTGGTTATTACTCTCTTTCAGATTCACCTTAGATTGAAAGGCGCTTTCAAGAACTTGGTCGCCATGCCTATTCAACCTTTCTTCATGTCTCTCAAGAGAGCCCATAAGATCATGCACGCTAATAGTAGAGAGGTCTTTAGTCTCTTCAATAACGGCCACAATATTATCATACTTGGAAGGAAGACTAATCAAGAACTTCTCACACACCGACTTATCGCTCAAAGTTTCGCCCAAATTTTTTATTTGATTCACTACCTCAATCACCTTAGAGAAATACTCTTGTAGAGTCTCTTTCTCCTTCATTTGCAAATTTTGAAACTCCCTCTTCAAGGTTAAGAGCTTTATCGTTCGAACTTTGTCGGTGCCTTGAAAGTCCTTTTGCAAAATCTCCCAAGCTTCGTTGGAGGTTTGAGCCCCGATTATTCTCGGAAAATTCTTGTTGGATATACTTCCTTGAATCAAATAAAGAGCCCTTGCATCCTTTTTTCTATTCTCCTTCTCTTCGGGATCCGAAACCGTAGTCTTCACAACATTTCCTTTCCCATCTTTCTTCTCTTCTATTTTCTCATTTATCACATGACCATCTTCCACAATCTCCCATAAATCTTGTGAAATCGAAAGAGTCTTCATTTTAGTACTCCAATAATCATAACTCTCACCATCAAATACGGGTTGCCCACCTTGTGGTGCCCAAAGACCTCCTTGTGTACCCATGGTGCTCTTCTCAACTTCAAACTATTTTCCTATCACCTTCAATGAAAGAAACCCACTTCAAATCTCACCAAAACACATTCTCTGATACCATTTATGTTGGCCTTAGCCTCCTAAATAAAGCATTAATATTGTTTTTTTATTTTAATGATGATCGAACAACAATGAAGGAGAGGGGCAGCCGTTGTTTCCTTCAGCTCTCAAATCCTCATTTTTTTCATTACAGCAAATAGGTTTTGTTTAATACAAAACCCTTACACTTGTGGGCCTAAGAGAAAACAATTCTAGATAAAACCTAAAGCCCAATATATTTAAAATATTAATTTCAACAGAGAAATGGTATCTTGGGAAGTAAGTATATTCAATTTTTTCTTCCGACAGACTTTTTATTATCAAACGCTTCATTCTTTTGTCCGAAATTTCGAGTTATGTTTTTGTGGTATTGCAGAGTTTTAGGCTTAGTTTTGATAGTCTTGGGGTTGTACGGAGTTATATGGGGCACGAAGAGAGAAGAAACAGCGAAGGAGAACACTAACGATGAAGAAGTGAGTATTGAACTGGAAGCAGATAGAATGACTTTAAGCTCAAATGCCAGAAAGTTTGACGGCGAAGATAATATAATGAGATATGATTCAAAAAAACTTCATTTTCCTAACTAATCATAAAGCTAAAAAATATGAGACGAAAATCGATAATCGGTTCGTTAAATTAATTCCTGATTGGATTCAATCTCGCATTGAAATTTAAACTATTGAATTCCTCCAAATAGTGATGGAAACGAACCCAAGTGAAGTCATGAGTTCGAAATTTTAATAAACTAGTTGATTACCGTTGTATGTATGTATATAAGACGGAGAAATACGCTAGGGAGATTAGTTCCACCACAAGCCGGACTCGACCTATAAGCTAACATTTTACGCTTCAGTCTGAACATAGTTACGCTACCACGCGACTGTCCAACAGAATAGCACACTCTTGAATTCCTCACAATTCTCATTAAAAACGAACCTAGGAGTGCGTTTGGATTCGCGTATTTGAACGAAATCGCTTAATTTTCAATTATGAGTTTCAAAATCGTAATTTCAAAACGAAATTCATTGTCGACAAACGATAGGATTTTGAAATATTTAAAGATGGAGCTCGCGAGTCGGCTCGGCTCATCGAGCTCGCGAGTCGGCGCGCGCGACTCATCGACCACCAAAAATTATTATTATTATTACATAATAATAATAATTATTATTCTTGTTGTTGTTATTATTGTTGTTATTACTGTTATTATTATTCGTTGTTATTATTATTCGCTATATTATAATTATTATTATTATTGTTGTTATTATTATTTACGAAAACTTATAGCGAGATCTACTTCGGATTGCGAAACAGACCACTCGTAATCGAATTTTGAAATCCGACATGTAATGAATATTTAAGCTACATTCGGATTTGGAATAAATCCAAATTAAATTCCATACAATTTGAGAGAAATCCTTGAAATCCGAAATCCAAACGGACCATAAGTGAAATCACGAGCTCGACATTTAAATAAACTGCTTGATCACCATTGTATGCATGTAAGACAGAGAAACAGGCTAGGGAGATTTGTTCCACTAAAAGCTGGACTCGTCCTCGTCCACAGTGAAATTTTTAAGCTCCACTGAACTTAGTCGAAGTGTGGAGACAAAAAAAAAACGGACGCTCACAATCGAACAATAGTTCTTTTATACCTCTACTTAATAAAATACACACAGAAAAAGGTCACATAAACACACAATCACATCCAAGCAAGAACATCTTATATACAGAAACACAGCAATACCTAAAAGCAACATAACACGACCAAATTAGTAGCAACCTCAAACTGTCAACTAAATCCCATCATGATCTTATTACCAACCATTAACTATGATTAAAACCCCATAATCAACAAGAAAAAGTCCCACATCAGACAACAAAACAAACCCTTCATTACATCAAACGCCGCCGCCGGCGACGCTCGCGTTCCTTCCGGAAGCTTCCGGATGAAACTCCAGAATCTCGCCCCACATCATCTCCCTGATCGTCTCCTCCCCCAAATCCTCGTCATCGATATCGAGATTTATCGGGACTCGACCCACCGGGTCGCACCGCGGGTCGTAAAGTGGCGACATGTAAGGATGCTGTAGCGCCTCGTCGACGGTAATCCTCTTCGACGGGTCGAAGACGAGCATCTTCGCCAGCAGATCAATTGCCAGGGGATGCGCCTGGGGATAAAGGTGGGAGAACTGCGTTCCGTGAGAAAAAGGCAGAGTCTTCACGTACTTCCTCGCCTTTGGATTGTCGATGAACTCGATGTCTTCCTCCCTCTGGCTCCCGAGAACGTTGATGATGAGCTTGAGCTGGTTGAGGCACTCGGTTCCCGGAAAGATGGGCTTTCGGCCCAATAGCTCGGCGAAGATGCAGCCCACGGACCATATGTCGATGGAAGTTCCGTAGTTGTCGCAGCATAAGAGGAGCTCGGGCGCACGGTACCATCGGGTGACGACGTACTCGGTCATGAACTGGCCTTTGCTCGAGTTGGTCCGCGCGAGGCCGAAGTCGCATATCTTGAGGTCGCAGTTGGCGTTGATTAGGAGGTTCCCGGGCTTCAGGTCGCGGTGGAGGATGTTCACCGAGTGGAGGTACTTTAGGCCCCTCAGTAGCTGTGATTTTTGATGAAATCGGTCAAAATTTTGAAAGGGTAATGATGATAAGGCTCCGTTTGGTTTGCGGATTTCGACGTAGAAAAGAAAGGAAAAGTGTAGTGGTGCGACAAGGAAAGCGTAAGGTACAATGATTCCATGCGTACCACCACAGCTTTTCTTTTCTTCTCCGCATCGAATTCGGCAGACCAAACGCATCATAAGGGACAGGCGTCGGAAAAACTACGGGGGAAGTTTTGACGAACGGAAAAAAAAAAAAAGAAATCGACATGCATGCCATAATTCGACATGCATGCCATAATCGTATGATTTTACAGCCTGGAGTTGCTTATTTGGGGAAAAATCATACGTGGCAGTTTAAAAATACCCAACTTAATTGGTTGCAGTTTAAGGACCCTACTTTTAGATTGAAGCAATTTAAGGACGCAATTATGTTTCCGACACGTTGCGTCCTTAAATTGCAATCTGTAAGTTAGACGTGCTGAAAAGGGCTGAAAACAAGCCGAGCCGAGCCCGAGCATGGCCAGGCTCGAGCTCGGCTCGATTATGTATAGTATAAGTGGGCTCGACCTCGGCTCGAGCTCGATCGAGCTCGAAAAGTCGAGGCTCGAGCTCAGCTCGATAAACCATCGAGCTGCTCGAGCTCGGCTCGAAAAGCTCGGTTCGTAATAAAAAAAATATATAATGTATTATATTTAATTATAATAATAAGAACACATATATATATATATAAAGAAAAATTGGGCTCGATAAGCTCGACGAGCTATCGAGCACACATACAAAAAGCTCGAGCTCGGCTCGATTGTGAAAAGTCGAGGCTCCAGCTCGCGTTGACCGAGCTCGAGCCGAGCTTTGACCGCTCGCGAGCAGCTCGGCTCGTTTTCAGCCCTATAGATTAAAATAAAACATCTCCAACCACACTCGTATGGACAATCTTAAAGAGCAGTCGATCATGTTAGAAAAAAAAAAAGAAAAAAAGCAAGGACAATATCATACAACGTATAGGATGCACAAAATCCAACCTACTAATCACAAGCCCAAATGAACACATGTTTGTGAAGCTATGCCCTTCGAAAAAACGAGGAAAAAAAATAGAAGAAAGAAAAGGCGCACCTGAAAGAGGAAATACTGGCAATGATCGTTCGTGAGAGCCTGAGAGGACTTGATAATCTGGTGCAAATCAGTATCCATGAGCTCGTAAACCAAGTAAACGTCCTTGAAGCTTCCCTTGTGTATGGGAAGCATAACGTCCTTAAGGCAAATGACGTTCTCGTGCCTTAAGTGGCGAAGGAGCTTTATCTCCCTCAAAGTCCTAAGGGCATCGACGCGATTCTCGAACGCGTTGTGTATCTTCTTTATCGCAACCTTTTCGTTCGTCTCTCTGTTCACCGAAGAACACACTATTCCGTAGGCCCCACGACCAATGGGCTTTATGGGGACGTACTTTGTGTCGATTTCGAATAGGGTTTGCCACATTGAGAAGTAGTGTTTTCCTTCGCACCTTACGCCGTTTGGCGGTTCGACTGGCGTCGCCATCGTCCTATGAGAAAAACTTTTTTTTTTGCGAGAAAAGGCGTTAGAAGGAATCAGCTCATAAAGAATGGCTTAAGAACTCGAAAATCAACCAAAATAACTGCGCCATAGAAGTGGTTTAAGATATAAAACGGACGGTAAGGAAAGACCAGACAGCTTTTATTTAGCGAATAGTGATTTCGACGAGTCTTAAACATCATAGTAATGGGAAAAATTGGGGATAAGGGAAAGTGGTTTCAACAGAAATTGCAAGAGAAATTGCACATACAGTTTATTTTTCTTAAATTCCATGGGTGGTACATACGAAGAAATTAAAGCTTTGGGATCAAGAAAATGGGACCAGAAAGGAAAGTGTAAAGAAGGGAAATATAAGGAAGAATCGATGTTCAACTAACATTAACAGATCTCTAGAAACCCAAATAAGGAAAAACTCGCCAGATCGCCGCATAAACAACATAGAAGATTCCATTTTTCGATCACCCAACTGTACAATTCATCAACAAAACAGACAAATCTACAAAAGCCCATTTTAAACTGTAAGAAATCAATCGATTTTCACATACTTTTTTTGCAGCGAGAAAACCCACAACGGTAAAACGCCTCAAATCTCAACTCGGAGACAGAAAATCCTCATAATCTTCGCATTCGCCGCAGAAACTCTCGATCAAATTACCATCTTCAACGCCTTGTTCTTTCAGTTGATTTTGGCAGTTGGATAAAATAAAAAATCCTTGCTTGGGCTTTCCACTGAAAAGGATCTACAGTGAAAGTGATATAATTTCACGCAAGGGCTCAGTCGATCTAAGGATAAAGCTAGATTTTTTATTTTCTTTTGTGGGGAAAAAAAGATGCTTTTCAATGGGGAATGGCTACCTACGATGGTTTTCGTTATGTGGGTCGTAGTCAGTAGCGATGAACAAAGTATGGATCGATGAGTGACGAAGTTGATCACACTGTGCCACGATTTTGACGTAAATTTGATTGAATAGATTATAAATTTTATATAAGGTAAAAGATCAGATTTTTATCAAGAAAAGTTGGGTAATTCGTTCTTTATTCGAAAAATACAGTTTTAGTTCAACTGTTTGGCCGTCGTGCATTGATTTCTAATTTAAGGAACCATCATGGGGAATTGAAAATCAAGTCAACATAAATGTAAGGGCTAATAGATTTCAAATTATATTTTACTCAAGCTGTCAAGTGAATTCAAGTTGCAAGCTAAAAGCGCTAAGAGTAGTACAAATTAAATGTGAGAATAATTAACTTCATATAATATTATTTCTTTTCATATGGATCAAAATCTGACCTTGTGGGAATGCTTGTTCGGCCTAATTTTCTTTATTAAAGCATGGATATTGCTTAGATCTCAAGGCTATAAAACACTTGAATGTGTGTTGAAGATTGAAGCATTTGAATCATATAGCC
The DNA here is from genome assembly GCA_027422505.1 of Craterostigma plantagineum. NCBI lineage: Eukaryota > Viridiplantae > Streptophyta > Magnoliopsida > Lamiales > Linderniaceae > Craterostigma > Craterostigma plantagineum. The sequence continues at coordinate 21,828,909 of JAPQWV010000003.1, read as the reverse complement.
ACCATACAATATAGTAAAAATCAAGCAAAACCCATGATATTTTGTCTAGCTTTTTTCTTTGATTGTAATAAATCCGCTAATGTTTCTATATTTTTGACTGAACATGGAAACGTCACCGAATTTTCTACATTTTAATTAATATTCAGTCTGAAATACATCTATCATTCGACATTTATTCGACGTTTATGGAGACTAATCCTCTGTCTCAGATTCACTTAATCAAATATGAACCTCATTGTCCGTCCCAACAAGACCTTTTAAAATGGTGAAAATGTTTATAGCAAAGTAGTAGAACTAATGTTAGAAATCGTGAATCAAGAATTCAGATTAAACAGTTTTTGTGATTGTCCAAACTTGATTAAGTATACCGGTTAGAAGAAGACTAAAAGAGCGGATGCCAGTCAGCAGATCGCATGTGTGCAAAAGACCGGATATCAGTTAGAAGGACATAAGACTGGATATTAGTTAGAAGGTCACAAACGTACCTAAAACCGAAATACATATACCGGACCTGCCATGAGCAAAGACCAGAACTCAGATATCGGACCGCTAAGTGCCAAGACCGGAGTTCAGTTACCAAACGTGCCACGTGTACAAAGATTCAAGTTTACTCAAGGCGGGATAATGAAAACGTCTGATGAAGATTTTAATGCAAGGCTGCCATGGGGAGTCATGTCGAAGTCAAGCCAAGCTTAAAGTGGAAAAAGCAAATGGGACAGTATGAAGTGCAGCCAAGACCGGACAGTACCCATTTTTGGTAAAGTGCATTTAATGCACAGTCCAGCACTTGGAGCCATTTCACAACGGTCTTCTTCATCAAAGAACAAGTATATATACCACAGAAGAGACATTGAAGAAGATACGACACTCAACCATGAGAAATCAAAAAAGACAAGATTCAAAAACAAAGCGAGTAATTAGAAAGTGTTGTCCTCACTGTACGATAACCGGTTTGGTTAAGTAAGTGAGTTATTGTTTTTCCGACGGACTGTAAAAAGCTGTTGAAGTAGGTGGATTGTATTTTACGACTGCCTAGGGATTCACTCGATAAGGCTGAGGGCAGCCTGGTAGGTTGTACTGTGAGTGTATAACTGAAGTCTAGTGAACCTTCCTCGCGAGGAAGAAGGGGAGACGTAGGAGATTTAACTCCGAACTTCCAGAAACAAACTCGTACTTTTTGTTCACACACACACTAACACATCACATCGTTTATCGGTTTTGATTCATAACCGACCTACAAGTTTCCGCACATAATACACAGAGAAAAATCAAGCACCGGTATTAGCCCTAACCGGTTAACTACCAAAAAGGCGTCAAGCGTTTATTCACCCCCTCTAAACGCGTAAACCGATCCTAACAACTAAGTATAGTAAAAAAACCATTTAAGAAAAATAACAAAATATTTAGGTGAATCTATAGAAAAATACCCAATTGTATAAAAAAATTGCAAGTCAGTATCCATGTCAGAAAATGTTTTAGATAAGTACCCGTTCGACTGTGCGTACCATTTTCCCGGTCTTGACGTACCTTTTTATATGTGTATTGCGTACCACGTTATGCATCTATATGGTACCCATATATGGTACATATATAAGTTCCATACGGTGCCTTGCGGCAAGCTATATGGTAGTACCATTTTCTAACTGACGTTTCTATATGGTACCTAAATGTGTGATATGATGTACCTTGCGGTGGGCAGGTACAAATGTGCAAAAATTTATTCTGACAGGTACCTGCATATAAAAAATATTGACATGATCTGACTTGCTAATTTTTATATTAATGAGTATTTTTATGTAAAATCCCCAAATATTTATTTCCCCTTATGATATTTCGATTGGGCTGTAACGTGGGCTTAGGTGGAAATACGTAATTGGGCTTTTTATAAAATCCCAAATAAGTTAACATTAGCTGCGCGCACGCGTTCGAAACGAGAAATAGCAATGGCAGAAGTTCAGCGAAGACCAGGCCGACCTATGCCGCCGGCGGCTCGTGGTCCACCTCCGCCACCTCCTTCGGCGAAGTCCGGGGACTCTCGCGTGGCGCCGGTTGATCGAGAGAAGGTATTTGATTGGTCTTTGTATGCCTATTATTAGTATGACGCGTACGGTAATCCTGTTAGGGTTTTTGCGAGGTGCTTTACTTTCAGCTCACTTTAATTTTACAATAACTTGGTGATTAGGGTTTAATTTTTTACGAGCTGCTTGAAAAAATGATGTTTGAAGGAGGAGTTATCCTGCTTCTTTTTTCGAGTCATGAAGTTCAAATTGCATCAGCGTGTTAGCAGGAAATGATGTTATGGTGGATTCAAACTGATTAGAGTTCGATCTTGAATGTAGCCTTATGTACTTTTCATCTTTTGCCTTATAATCGGTACGAACCAGCTGAAATGTTTCAGTGGGCACAAGAATTTCTTCGGTCAGACTATTCCAAAAACTACATGATAGTATGTTGATACTTTGTATGATTGCTACTTATAAAATAAAGTTGTTTTTTTCGTAGAACTAATTGTATCTCCGATCTTGGTCAAAAGAGAAAGAAGGTTTTAGATATTATTATTGCTCTTATATGTGGTTGTTGAATGTTAAATTGCATTGTTCTCTACTCGACCCCATCCATTTAATCATTGCACCGCAGCATATGATACGCCTCTTTATTATGGTGCATAATTTTGCTCTCGTGTGGTTTTCTCAGACTTGCCCGTTGCTGCTTCGAGTTTTTACCAAGGTAGGTCCTTCAGGGTTGACATCAGTTGAATTTTTTGACATGGAATTTACTTTATTATAGCTTTCTTTTCTGAATTGCAGGTCGGAGGTCATCATACGGATGGGGAATTTGCAGTGAGAGGCAAGGAACCAAAAGATGAGGTCCAGATTTATACATGGATGGATGCCACATTACGCGAATTAACTGATCTGGTATGACAAAATGATACCATCCAACAATTAGAGATTGAGTTACTATAATGAGTTACTCACCCCATTGACCAAGTATAAAATTTTCAGGTCAAAGAGGTCGCGCCTGAAGCAAGGAGAAGGGATGCTACTCTTTCCTTTGCTTTTGTCTATCCCGATAAACGTGGTCGCTTTGTCGTCAGAGAGGTTCTCTCTCTATCCCACCCTCTCTCTCGCTCTCTTTTCATGTGTGTGTAGTTATATTCATACACTGTTTAAGTGGCTAATCTTACTGATTATTCTCTTCTCTTACCTGAAGGTGGGGAGAACCTCTTCTTACCCCAACCCGAGGCGCCCAGACAGTGGAAGCAAAGCTTTGGCTGAACTTAGCTTTCAGGTAATAAAAAAAAAAAGAAAACCACGTTCCCAATAATCATAAGCTTTTCTCCTACTTAGATTAACGTTCTCAAATGCAGATAGGTGACTACTTGGACGTCGCTATCCTAAACCAATAAGCTTTGCCATTTCTACCGTGTGTCATTGAGGTTTCTTGGTACTGATTTAGTAGAGTTGATTTGTACTCTTTGGTCTGTGTTTTTGCTGTGTGGTAATGAACTGCTACCAAAACTCGGGGAGATGTTTAGTTGTATGCGCAAATCTCTAACTTCATTCATGTTTAAAACTACTGCCATAGCTTTATGAGCTAATATATATCTACCCATCTCACATGTGACATTCAAATGGGGTATGAATTATGATAATCGTATTAGATCAGTCACTTTGCTGTTTATTAGTTAGGCAGGTGAAAGATGGAAATTGTGCCTGAGTTTGGGCTATTCATCGATTTCTGGTAATAGTGATATATGATGATGAAAGGTATATGTTTTGAGCGTGAATGACTCATATTTAAAACTAATAGGACTATCAAAATTCGAGATTATATTATATATGAAAAGTCGCTGCAAAATGCTGATATTTGGTCCATGTGCTAACATTGTTTCAATGTTAAAAAGCTTTCAAATAACGTGTTTTGACTCGATGCAACAGTTCAGTTGTTTGTCTTAACTTGATGAATTTGAGACGTATTGGCAAATTTGTCCCATGGGATTTACAGAAAAGATATATTGTAACCTTGTTTGTACTACCTTAGAAGATAGAGTTCAATTATCGCAAGCAAACAATTTATTATTCAAAATAATTACAAAAAAACCTTCCCTTTTGTCTATAACTACTTAAAAATACATATGCGTATTTAGTCACTCAAAAGAAGAGATTTTACCATATATACCAACCGTTGAAGCCTCTCTCTTATCTATCCTTTTAGTTCTGGGCCTGACAGTGTTTCTTTTGTCGGCTCTTGACTTTGATTTTATCCTTTTCTTGAGAAAGTCACTATATATCAACTCAACCTTCGATCACTTACCAGATACTCTTTAGCTTCAGATATATCTGAAATTATTATTCCATTCCTTTTCGCTGGGTTTTGCTTCTATCAATAGTCAAGCCTTCTTCAGGTGCGATCCCTACTTAAAGATAGTTCCTTTTTCGTCCCAAATTCATCGAGTGACTGAGATATGCTATTAGTTTACTTATTCAATTGGCCTCATCTGACTTGTTGTAATAATGATGTGGGTTCTTCTTTCTGAATTGTTTTGCTGCTCGATTTTTCTATGTTTAACGTTTGACTTTAGAACTACTCAGCGTCGGATTGAGAGCTTAATTTCAGTCAACGATCAGTTTTCATGGAGCCCTTTTTGTGGATTTACTTCATACTTATTAAAAATAGCTTCTTCTTTTTTTGTAAACACAAATTCATAGACTGGGATATGCTATTAGTTCTTCAACTGGCCGCATTTTACTTGTTGTAATGACGTGGGTTCTTCTTTCTTGATTGGTTTCAAAGATCAATTTCGTGTGTGTGGCGTTTGACTTTATGTATTGAGAGCTTATTGCAGTCAACGATCAGTTTTCATCAGAGATTCACTTAATACTGTTCTTCTCTTTTACAGATTTGAGATGGCATTGCTTCAAAGTCCCACTTTTTGCCCCGTTTTTGGGGCAAAGCAAGTCGAATTTCACTACCAATCCCCGAATCTCCCGAAGGTTGTCCTAGCGAAATCGAAGACAAGGGATTTTCGGAGGCGTAAACATCTCGGGAAAAGCGCGAAAACTAACGATAATCGCCCGAAAACAGTCAAGAAATTATGTGTAAAGTGTAGCTTTAGTTCGTCGTCGGACGACAACGATCGTATGGCTTGGAATTCGAACGACAACGATTCCGATTACGTCGACTCGAGCGTGGTTGAGGCCGGTAAGGATGATACGATCTGATCGATCGTTTTAACCTAAAAGTTTAAACTTTAAGGGAGTGCATCATATTTTAATGTTATACTCCCTCTGTTTTTTAGTAAAAGTCGTTTTACAATTTTTTTAATTAAAAAGTAGTCGTTTAAGTTTTACTTTTTCCAACAAAAAAATATTAAATATTTCCAAATTTACCCTTCCTTTAAATTAAAAAACTATTAAATAGGACCACATGTATTTTCATTCATTTCTTAATAAGTGTGCATTTTTCCTTAAACGACCTCTTTTTAGAAACAAAGGCATTATTAATTTATTTCAGCAGATGCGTATAGGCTGATTTCTGTCTTATCTAGCCTTAGATGTGAAATATTCATTTTATTGGGTGGGTTATCGTGGGGATTTATACTTAGGGTCTCTATGCATGGCTCTGATACCATGTTAAATGTCTATCTTACCTAGAAGTTTAAGATTATAGGGAGCAAATCATATTTTAATTTCGCATATTACACGGTTGACGTCCTCTCGTGCCCAGGCTAACTTCATGGCTATACTATTCTATTATATTAAGGTTGATGGGCGAGTATAGACCATCGAATGATATGTCAATTAAGCTTTATTAAAAAATAAAAATTAAGATAAATCCACCCATCTTTTACTATTTTACCCCTCTATTTAGTTAAAATTAATGTGAGATATTTATTTATTAAGCTTCAAGGCTTTACTATAATCAGCCATAAATAAAATTGGTCTGTCAATTTATTTTTATTCAAAATTAAAATAAAATTAAAAAAATCACCAGCTACCTTCAGTTAATTACTGTATTACCTAGGGGTGAGCAAAAATATCCGAAAATCGGATTCCGATCTGATATCCGGTTTTCAAAATCCGGAAAACCGGATAACCCGTCATTTCTGTTAAGTGAACCGGATCGGATTCGGATATGCCCAAGGGTAAAATTCGAATATTCGGTATCCGGTTTTAATTTTTTTTGTAAAAATATAAATTAAAAAATATAGCCAAACAAAAAGCCCAACGCCCAAATAAACAAAAAAAATTCGGATATCCGAAAAAAATTCGGATATCCGAATCAAAAAAGGGATCATTTTATTGATAATATTAAAAAAATTCACCTAAAATCGGAGTCGGATATCCGCTTTCGGATATCCGATTAATCCGATTAATCGGATATCCGAAAGCGGATATCCGAATTGAATCGGAGCGGATGCGGTTTATAGTTTGAGATATCCGAAAATTCGGATATCCGGAATTCGGATATCCGAAATTCCGGATATCCGAATTTGCTCCCCTAGTATTACCCCTCTATATTTAGTTAAGATTAGCATAACGTATTTATATATTGAAGCATACGCATTTGATTGCGCACGAAATACTAGTATTATATTATCACCTGGCTTGAGCTCTGATACCATGTTGAATGACCATTTCACCTAAAAGCTTAAGCTTGAGTGCATAATATTTCATTTCCAGCAAAAAAGGTAAATGAGTTCATCTAAAAAAAGCCGTCTTTAACAATTGGCTTCCTTTTCGTATGGAACAGTTGAGGTAAGAAGCGGACAAGATGGCTTCGTGATCAAAATGAGGGACGGTAATAACTTGAGATGCGCTCATAATAACCTCCGAGGCGGTCGCCTACCGAGTTACGCTCCTCACCCTGCGATCGTCCTGAATATGGAAGACGGGACAGGAATTCTCTTACCTATAATCGTTCGTAAGCGACGTTTTTTATTGTGTATTTATTTTCCTCTTATTACGGAGAGAAAAAAAAGTTGCAATTATTCGATTATTTGAGCAGTGGAGATGCCGAGCGTATTGCTGATGGCCACTCTGCGCAATGTCCAAATCGTACGTCACGCTTCGTCTTCTTTATTCAATATATTTCGTGTTATATTCGAATCGTTAGAAAAAAAGAATAAGAAACTTTGCGACGACTCTCAGGCTCGGCCTACGGTGTATCAAGTGGTGAAGGATATGATTGAGAAAATGGGCTACACGGTGAGTTTCGAGCTTTCTGCGCGGGATTATTGGTACACGTTTTATATAAACTAGTACTTTTCGGCACATTCTATGTGTGTTTAGAATACAATTATATTTTACATTGCTCTTAATTTTGAGATTTATTATTTTTTATTTCTAATAGAGTGTTAGGGATGTCAAATAAAAAAAAAGTGTAAAATTGATATGAAAATTATGAGGAATTATATAAAAAATAGATGGACTAAATTGCAATAAATTACAGACCAAATGTGACAATTTATTGGCACCCAACACCCTTTACATAATAAAATAGATATATGTCATTACCTTCGTTCGTTTTTCGCGATAGGTGAAACTCGTGCGCATCACAAAGAGAGTGCACGAGGCATACTTTGCGGAGCTACACCTAGTAAAGGTATCTTTCTACCACCGTCGACGTTTTTTTAATTTTTTTTACTCGCAATTTTTAAACAATTTTTTTTTTCGGAAAGTCGGACGACGGAGCGGAGCCTATCATCTTCGACCTTAGGCCCTCGGACGCCATTAACATCGCCGTGAGTTGTAAGGTAAACATTTAAAAGCACATTCACGACAACCTAAGATACAAAGATACATACATCTCAGTTTAGGCAGACTAAAAAAAAATCGATCCTTTTTTTTTTGCAAACGTAGGCGCCGATACAAGTCAACAAATTCTTGGCGTACGACGACGGCGTTAGGATCGTCGAGCCCATGAAAGAATCTAAGCGCAACGGCGTACTTTCCACTCAGTTGGACAGGTAAACGACCATAGGTGCAAATTTATAACGAGGCTGTATTATTCATCGAACCATTTTTCGTCTTTTCGGGAAATTAAAATTTCTATTTTTTTGGCTAAAAAGCATAAAAATCCCATGTGGTTTAGAAAAAAAAAAAAAGCACCAAAATCCCTATGGTTTGAAAATTGCATTGTTGTTTTTTTTTAATTACGCATTCCTTCTCATTACTTCCCCTGATTGGGGGTGAATAATGCCAGGTTTCAGACAACACAGGGGGTACGATGTTAAGTTTAGTAAATCACAGGGAGATTTCGCGCAATAAAAAAAAACTTAGTATAGTATCATGCATTTCAGTGTAACCATATGCGAGAATAGCATAAATTACCCATTTTTTCAAAAAAAAAAAATTCTTGAATGTAGACCTACAGGGAAACCATGCATGGAAGCGAAGGAGTTCGATTTAGTTAGGAACATGCTAATCGCGGCCGTCGAGGAGCGTTACCACGACGCAGGTTTGTACAGTCGAATTGTTCTATATTCGTAAAACAAAGCGAAAAACGACCTCATATTTACGCGCAATACTTGTTATTACCTCTCGGGGGTTATGACAGCTTTGTGGAGGGACAAACTCACTCAGCTTAGATCGAAGCGAAATTGGACTTAAACCGATCGATCGATCAAACCTTTTGTCGTCGGAAAACTATCGGTATCAAATTTGAGATCTATTTTAGGTCTTTGTTTTCTCTCATAGATGGATGAAGAAATATTAATGTGATTAATCAGTTTATCAGGAAGTGGCTGGCTTGGCTTGGCTTGGCTTTTACCTGTAAATATAATCATTGGTCAAGAACAAGACTCTTCATGGATTATATTTACGTATAGTATTTAATACATGTAAAAAGCCTGGTGGAAATGTGCAGTATATATAAATAATCTATTCTAATTTCTACTATAACGGACGTGAGTGGTTATAAACTGTCACAATTAGTCTATCATTTATTTGCAATCTTGTCTTTGTCAAAATCAGGAGTAACGTTAAATATAATTATATTCTAAGCACATGCATAGAGGGTGCGAAAAAACACTAGTGCACATTACGTATGTATGTTGAGACTAGGGTGGACATTCGGTACGTACCGAACCGTACCGAATCGAATTTTTTGATTTTTTTAAAATCGAATACCGAATCGAATTTCTCGGTTCAGTATTCGGTTATACCGAATTTGTAATAAATTCGGTAATTCGGTTAACCGAAATATTTAAAAAAAAAAATAGGTATAACCGAATTTTAACATATGAAATATATTAATATTTTTAAATTTTAACATATTAAATTACATATATTAATTTTTATATAATTTTAACAATAAATATAAATTTCGGTAATTCGGTTCGGTTTGGTATACCAGTTCGTACCAAACCGAATTATCAAAAAATTTAAAAAAAAAAAACCAAATACCGAACCCCATTTGTACCGAATTTTCGGTATTTCGGTCGGTTCGGCCGGCTTACCGAAGTGTGGCCACTAGGGGTGGGCGTTCGGGTTCGGGTTTTCGGGTAAAACCCGATCCGATCGGGTTCGGGTAGTTCGGATCGGGTAAATCGGATATTTTGTCGGGTATCGGGTAACCCGATACCCGAATTAATTATGTCGGGTCGGGTGTCGGATAGTTGAATTAGTACCCAATATCCGATCGGGTACCCGATTATTTTTACTAAGCCCATTAAAAATATATTATATACAAATAAACCTGATTCACTATTATAGCCCACTAATTATTCGTAGCCCATTTAGAAATAAGAATAAAAACCCCTTTACCAGTCCACTCGAACAGTCTCACTGACTCACTCCAGCCACGAAGGAATAAAATGCAACTGCAATCCCTAAATGCAGTAGCTCAAGTTGAGAAGAACTCACATATTATATTATATGCTACGCTCAAGTTTTTTTTTACATATGTATTTGCAATGCAGTAGCTTTTGTGTTTTTCTGCTTTTTGTCTTGGCTTTTGCTATTTGACTAATCAAATATTTTTACACATTGTAATATTTTACGCCTTGCATTATTTTACGCCTCGAGTTGACATGACGTTTTTTTACGCCTAGCATTATTTTATTTTTTATATTACAAATTCAAAATCGGGTACCCGACGATGTGTACCCGACAAGCGGGTACCCGCCGTAAATCGGGTCGGGTTCGGGTAGTGAAAATTTTAACCCGAACCCGAACTACCCGAATCCGATTTACCCGAAACCCGACTACCCGACCCGACGCCCACCCCTAGTGGCCACCCCTAGTTGAAATTTGTTTATATTATATATCTTGGTATTTTTTTTAATAACATCATGCAAGCAATCGTAGCAATTCATTAATCCGTTGATTATCCAAAGAATGAAATCATCCGTTCAATAGACAATCATCGAACGGTTCACATCATCTATAAAAATACAACCAATCTCCTGCCACGTCACCAATCCGATCGAAACCCCCGCAAGAACCGTAGATTACACCCTTCTCCGAAAAAACACTCGAACGGCTCAGATTTTCTCACTCTCCCGCCACAGATTTTCACCTTCGATCACTTCCCATTATAAATCACCGCCGCCCGAGGAAGACGACGCTACCAAAGCTTTTCCCAATCCAATCACAGGCTCACACAGAAGATCAATCTATACACATGGCTCGCACGAAGCAAACGGCGAGGAAATCCACCGGCGGCAAGGCTCCACGCAAGCAGCTCGCCACCAAAGCCGCCAGGAAATCCGCGCCGGCGACCGGCGGAGTGAAGAAGCCCCACCGATTCCGGCCGGGAACCGTCGCGCTCCGCGAGATCCGAAAGTACCAGAAGAGCACTGAGCTTCTGATAAGGAAGCTTCCTTTTCAGAGGCTCGTGAGGGAGATTGCCCAGGATTTCAAGACCGATCTGAGGTTTCAGAGCTCCGCCGTCGCCGCCCTGCAAGAGGCGGCGGAGGCCTACTTGGTTGCGCTCTTCGAGGATACGAATCTCTGCGCCATTCACGCAAAGAGGGTGACGATTATGCCCAAGGATATTCAGCTGGCGAGGAGAATTAGGGGTGAGAGGGCATAAATGTAATTTAACCTTTTGCTTCTTTGTCGGCGTTGATTTGCCTTTGTTAAGAAAACCCTTCAGTGGGAAGGGTAGTTATGTATTTTATTCGCCAATCAACCTCAATTGGATTTATGTTTTCAAACATCAAAGTTCTTCAAATTAAAACCAAAAAGTTTAACTTTACATATCATTAGATTAAACTAGTTTTTACCCGTTCAATGCACAATATTACCTATTGTGGTTATTATATGTGAATAAACTTATAATTATGTTTGATAGTGGGTTTGTGTAATTAACTTAGTTGGGTTTTTCTCTAATTTTTATTATTAAATTTATTTTTTATGGGATCCATGAAAGCATATTAGAACATCTATATTTTTATAATTATGTAAAATTTTAATTTAAATTCTCTTAATCTATACTATTATAAAATTGGTGAGGGGTGATAAAAACTGCCCCACTTTGGTCTATTATTTGCAATCAATCCTTCATTTATAATTTAACTAATTAAGTAATTTTCATATCACTCATAATTTTTTTATTTACTGTATTTATGCCTCTAAAGTCTAAAGCTAAGTTTTTTATATATTTAAAATTTATAATTCATCTTAAACAGTAGAAATTATGATTTTAAAATTTAAAGTAATTTTAATATAATTATATTTTAAGCACACATCGGGGATGGTACTAGTATTGATTAATTACCAGAAATGAGTGAGACATTTTGTGGTGGGATATTGACCTGGCTATCTCTGGTGGTTTGAAATTAGTATTTTCACAATCAAAGTATATTTAACTAGGGAAAAAGACAATTGATTAGTTGTGGTCTACCAATTGATATACATGTCGAACAATTGTCAGGATGCATGTCATCATCGCGATCTAAATAATGCCAACAAAATAAAGGGATAAACCTTTAATAATACATCCCACCTTCTAGTCCCTCTTTTAGTCTTTATTAATGGATAGATGGATGTATATTTATGAATATCTTCGTAGTAATCATATAGTATAGTCAATAATAAAATCCATGGGCATAGATACAAAACCAGTCTCCATGCAAGTCCATAGACTATTGCGTTACAGCAATAAAATCATTTAAAATTGCTAATTGAAAGATAAGATCAAGACTGTTGTCATGTTAGGTGGGTCCCACCGCCAAAGCTTATCATGTATAAAATAGCTCAGAGTGTAAACTGAAGAACTAAAAAAGCTTGTCAGCTTCAAAAATTCTTACACAAGTTTTCGTTTATCTACTTGGCAAGTTCGTTGTAAGTTATGGGCTCTCTTTTATCTGGTTGGGATTCTCAGTTCTCAGACCCTAATCTTGGTTAGTTGATAATTACTTTTACTGACCTTTTTTTTTTTTTTCCTATTGATGGGTAACGATTATTTTATTAACTACGTTATATGTTCTTGGTTAATATTTTCCAGTGAAGATGAAGAGGAATAAATCGTTGACAAAAGAAGGCATCGAAGCCTTTTGGAAAACAAAGAAGCAAAAGGAAGAGGAATACTTGAAAGAACTCTCCCTTATGTCACCTCGTACCAAGGTAATAAAGAATAAATAATATAAGACGTTTCATTAGCCGAGTTAATACTTAATAATAGTAAGAGATTGGTTGAATGAATCTAAAAACGCGTGGTGTCAACAACGTTTTATTCACTCAAAATTCTAATATACACATCGTATTTTGTTTTGTATAAAATAAAAAACAGAAAGTGATGATTGAAGAAGCGGGCGTGGAAGACGAAGAAAGTCTAGAGAAGTTAATACTGAAGAATGGATGGTAAGTTGGAAACTGACAATTGCAATAAAATTCGTTAATCTCAATTATCTTTTACTTTCTTTCCATACATCATAAGTATTGAAACATATTTTTCTGCTATTTTTTTTTAGGTGGATAAGTAGTAGCTCGGCATTTCTGAACGAACCGCCAGTAATTGCACCAGAAGGAACCGGACACAAATACGCTGCACAGTTCCACGTGGCAGAAATCGCCGGACCGCCGTCGAAGACAAGATCAGTCTAAACGCCGCCGCCGGTCACGGCGGTTGATGTAAAAAAATTAAGTAATATATATTTATAATATAATTACTAAGTATAGAGTGATGTGTCTTGTATGCAATGTATGGAAGGACGTGTCAGAATTCGATGGTTTTATTTGTACCGAATATTAATAATACCATATTTTGTGATGTTTTAATCGTATAATTTAATATGTCTGATTTGTGAGATGATTGCGATGACTATTGATTGTGATTTGCGACCTTCATATTTCCTCCAATTGTTATGATCATTGTGGCCCATATTTGATTAATCACTAAGCTTCCTGGCGAAAATAAATTAAACATGGCTTGAATTTGGTTTGCATATCATTTTAAATTTACTATAAATTATGGGTGGTAAAAGAGTCAAAATAGTTAAAAGCTTAAACTCGTTTATTTCGTGAGATTCAAACACATGACTAATCGTCGGTTTACAACTCTAATTTCCGATCATGTCTTTATCTTGTCCTTTATACAAACTAGTACTTTTTTTCGCACACTCTATGCGTATACATATGATTTAATATATTACGTTGCTCTTAATAATTATGTTTAGCATACATTGTCGAATTGGTGAATAATAATTTATAACTGTATAAAAGAAAAATAATGTTTAAGGGGTGTAAGTATAATAAATAAAAAATATAAAAGTAACATTAAAATTGTTAAAGTAATTAAATAAAAAAATAGAGAGACTAAATTGAAAATAAATATGACGGACCAAAGGGTGATAGTTCATAGCCACCTCACACTCTTTATAGTATAGATATTTGTTAATTTGTCATTTTTTAAAATTTTGTTTACACAATAAAGATACTTATTTGCTTGTGATTTAATCAAAATAACGAACTAAACAATATATAAATATGTTAAAGAAAAGGTCTAAGTTCTACTTGATGAACCTTAATTATGATGTAGTGTCTATACGTTCAACATAATTAGTTAAGGCTGGATATAAATAAAGGGACCTTTACAATTCAGCCACATTCAACTTTAAAAATCGTGTTCAGCCCCTGTCAGAAAAAGCAATTAGTTTTAAGGACCTGATTTTTCATACCACTTCATCGGTCTGCGGTACCACTTCTTTGTTCTGTAGTACCACTTCTTTGTTCCGCAGTACCACATAATTGCTCTGCAGTACCACTTCTTTTGTTCTGCAGTACCACTTCATTTTTAATCGCAGAAAAATAAAGTGGTACTGCAGAACAATTAAGTGGTACTGCAGAGCAATTATGTGGTACTGCATAACAAAGAAGTGGTACTACAGAACAAAGAAATGGTACCACAGACCGGTGAAGTGGTATGAAAAATCGGGTCCTTAAAACTAATTGTTTTTTCTGACAGGGGCTGAACACAATTTTTAAACATGAATAGGGGCTGAATCATAATTAACTCATAAATAAAAGTCCAAAGTCAACTATCACTTATTTCAACAGCCTGTCATTGAAACTTCATTTTCTTATTACTTCTTTATTAATGGTGAAGGTTAGTTGAAAGTATCTATTAATTAATCAGAATTTTTTTCAAATTAGAAAATGACATAAAATAAAAAATAAATATTAGATCACGTTCTCTAGCCTAATGAAACTGCTTATTCTATTTTTAGTAAAATGCTTATTTTTCTAACTAAATATTAAAATCAAAATTAAAACACAAACCTCTTATCAATTTTTATTTTGATGTACACAGGTAATTCGGTGTGCAACATAAACTAGTATTTTTTAATGGACTATCTACCTATATAGGGTCGTACACGATGTTAATTCGTGGAAATTAAATGTCACTGACTTCATAATATGGTTAATATATATAATGCTGTAGATAATAAATGAATACAATTAAAATCTGTAGTCAAGTCACGTTATTTTTTAACTAAAGTATAGTTCAGTAAAACCTCCATAAAATAATACTCTAGAAATTAATAAACTCTATAAAATAATAAATCTTATGGTACGAGCTTTAAAAAAAATCAAATTCGATAATATAGTAAGATAATAATTTTTCGGAAAATTATATTTACAAATATTAGGTCCTATAAAAAAATCTAAATTAATAGTTCTTTAATATTACAACTATAATATTATGGTAATTGTTTAATATGAATATATGGTTACTTGTTTTTATTTTCTTTAAATCTAGTTGAATTAAAATCTAGTTGAATTAAAATCGGAAGTACATCAAGATTATTTTTTAGGTTTAGAAAAATGAGAACTTAATTAATGGTTTAAAACCTTTTAACAAATCAAGAGAAGAGCAGGCAAATCTCAAGCTCTGAACTTTACACACCTAAAACACACACTATTGACAAACCAAAATCGCATCTTCAAGAACCAAGCTCGGAAAAAAACCCAATTTACACACAGTGAGAAATTTCTACTTTTATCGTATTGGGGTTTTAGGTGTAATTTATACGAAGCAATGGCGGTCAATCGCCGAGAGAAGAGCGGCGGACAATCGGTCCTAGGATCGAGAATCGCAATAGCTATTGGGATCGGAATCTTCGGCGGATGTGTTTTCGCCTTCTTATTTCCTCATGGATTTTTCTTCTCCAGCGATTCGCCGGCTCGAGTTGGTCGCGCCGTCGACAAGTCAGGCTTTGAGGTACGTAGTTCTGATCAGCCGTAAGAAGTTTAATTTTTTGGGGAAGTTGAGTTAATTAAGCTTGTGATTTGCACCTTATTCAGCTCGAGTAATGTTAATCATGGAAGGATTTACTGTTAATTCTTGTTGGATCTTCGATTCTTTGCTGGCTATATCGACTTAAAGCTTTTGACTTTTTTTGCTCGACTTTTATCTTGAACTCAAAATGCTTAGATAGGACATTTCTGGGATTAACTCTATCCTTTTCTCTATCGGTTTTATTCTGATCTTGAAATAGTTTGTTTCGACTTAGAGCTTTTGTCTTTCTTACTTGACCTTTCTCTTGCTGTGGAGACAGAACTCAAATGCTTAGATAGCTCATTTCTGGGAGTTACTCAGATCCTTTCTCTATTTGGTTATAATCTGATTCTTCGTATGAAATTGTTTGCTTCGATTTTTGTTGCCTGGCCTGCATTTATGTTGGATCGTCGGGAGTTGACCTTGTACAGTTTTGCTTTTTCGAGTTCTACAATAAATGAATGATCGACAATATACAATGGATACGTTTCTGATACGGTACACGATTTGTTGACCTTCTACACTTTTGCTTCTCCGATGGTTTTGTTGATCACTTGTGTTTCTTGCTTGACATCCATCATACGTGGCAAGATTTCGATTCATCTTCCTCGTTCTGTTTCATCCTGAATCCTCTTTCGATTATTCCTACAGGTCAATTCAGCACAATGCGAATCATCCCAAAAAATCAGCACGCTCAACTCGGAAATAACAAGGCTCTCCCAAAAAAACCTCGAACTGAAAAAACAACTCAGGGACTTAAACGAAAAGCTACGACTCGCCTCAGCCCAGCAACACAAACCTATTCTCTCCATCTCCACAACCACCCCACAAAAAGCGGGCCCATTCGGCACAGTTAAGGGCTCGCCAACTAACCCAACCATAGAACCCGACGAAACCCTAAACCCTCGTCTGGCCAAGATCCTCTCCTCAGTATCCATCAACAAAGAGCTCATCGTCGCCCTCGCCAACTCAAACGTCAAGCCAATGCTCGAGCTGTGGTTCACCAACATCAAGAAAGTCGGGATCAAGAACTACCTCGTCGTCGCCCTGGACGAAGCAACCCAAGAATTCTGCGGATCCAACGACGTCCCCGTCTACAGACCCGACCCCAACGAATCCATCGACTCCATAGGCAAGACGGGCGGCAACCATGCAGTCTCAGGGCTCAAATTTCGAGTCTTGCGGGAATTTCTCCAGATGGGCTACGCCGTCCTCCTCTCTGACGTGGACATCGTGTTCCTACAGAACCCTTTCGAGCACATATACAGGGATTCGGACGTCGAGTCGATGTCTGACGGGCACAGCAACCAAACTGCGTATGGGTACAACGACGTCTTCGACGAGCCCTCGATGGGTTGGGCCCGATACGCGCACACGATGAGGATATGGGTCTACAACTCGGGCTTTTTTTACATTAGGCCCACGGTGGCTGCCATCGAGCTATTGGACCGTATAGCCGACAGGCTAGCCAAAGAGGATGCGTGGGACCAGGCGGTTTACAACGAGGAGCTGTTCTTCCCTTCTCACCCGGGATATGTGGGTTTGTACGCTTCGAAGAGGACGATGGATATGTACGAGTTTATGAACAGTAAGGTTCTTTTCAAGACGGTGAGGAGGGACCAGGGGCTGAGGAAGTTGAGGCCCGTGATCGTTCATGTTAATTATCATCCCGATAAGTTTGCGAGGATGAAGGCCGTGGTCGAGTTTTACGTCGATGGGAAGAAGGATGCTTTGGATTCGTTTCCCGACGGGTCGGGTTGATGGCGGTGCGGGTTTTCGGGTTTTCTTTTTTCTTTTTTTTTTTTTTGCTGCGATTTGTACTGTGGTGGTGAATAACTTTGTCTGACTTTTTGGAATGTTGTTGTGTGTAATGGTTTGAATTGTACTCATAGAAATGTTAATCGTTTTGGGCTTTTGATCCTTTTTACCAACCCGCCAGCGGATCGAATAGAGCTTTTAACTACTGTCTTTTACCAATTCGGGTGGGTCCTATGAACAAGGAAGAATTAGTCTCATTGGGAGCCGTGGTCGTCGACGATGAGTTTCGAATTCGATTTAGACCGAGCCTAGTCGAAGCGTGGGAACTGCGGTGAAGGGGTGGGGATCGGGTCTGTGGTCGGGTATCAGGTAGTTCGGGTTCGGGTTAAGATTTTCACTATCCGAACCCGACCCGATCTATAACGGGTACCCGCATGTCAGGTATATATCGGGTTCGGGTACCCAACGTCGGGTATTTTGAACTAGAAATGTGACTAAAATTTTATAATGCAATATACATATCAAATATTATACTAAATATCATATATAATATTTGGATATTTTTTTAAATAAATATAATATATACACTTTATATTTTATTAATAAAATTTGGAGGCTATATTTTTAAATATTTATAATGATTTATGCATTAAATATCACTTGTTAATTATACAATTAAAATAAGAAATTAATCGAAATATTGTTTAAAACTTTAACATTACACAAGTTAGATATTGATATCAAATTATAACTTTTCAATGCTTATATGTAAAACTAAAATATTTTTAAAAAAATTATAGAATAACCCGATCGGGTAGTAATTTACTACCCGACCCGACCCGATTAATAATTATCGACAAATAATCCGAACTACCCGAACCCGATAGGATAGGGTAAAACCTGAATACCCGAACCCGAACGTCCACTCTTATCGGTGACGTTGCGTGGGGATACCTACCTGTCTAAAAAAAAAAATCTTTATCAGTGTCTATGGTGGAAAAGGGTAAAAAAGAGAAACTCTATTATTAACGCCTTTCTATCTTTTGAAAAAAAAATTATAAAAAAATAGAGTTCTACATTTTTTTTCCATTTAAAAGTTAAAAATGGTGGGAACAAAAAGGAAAATGTACAAGCCGTGGGGGCGTGGGGTACCGAAGCTCCCGCGTAGCCCAACCAATGTCACTGAGCCACGTGTCTTTGTTTCTCAATAGTACCGGAATGCTGAATGACCATCTCCAATCGATAAACGCATTCTCAAACTCAATGCATTCTCAAACTCAAAATGCAGTAATTCTTCTCCAATCGATCAACTCATTCTCAAACTCAATAGACTATTTTGTATTATTCACTTCCACATCAATTTTTTAAAATTTCAATACTACCCATATATTTTACAACTTTTAATATTGCGTAATAGTTGGTTTAGATCTCGGAATTTAAACTACATAGATGGCAATTAAAAGAAATCTAGAAAAATCAAATATTAAATGGACTACAATTAGATGAAAATAATGAAAATAAAATCTAAAAAAAAAGAACAAAAAGAACAAAAAGGGTTCGGCCGTTTCACTATATAATTATACAATTATGTTTATGAATAATGAAAGTAAAATCCGAAAAAAGAAATAACAAAAAAAAATTACAGCTCATAATGACTGTTCTTTTTCCCATTTTCATCTTTTTCTGACAGCTCACCGTCTGTCATTCGTGAGCTTTATCTGACAAATATACATATGGAGAAAGTTAAAATTCAGGACTACCGTGCAAATTAAAAAGTCCGATCGCAAAATAACTGGTCCGAACGCATAGATGCGTTTTTGAGGTGAGAGAAATTAAAAATCCCATTTTGAGTTTGGTTTTTGGTATCGATTGGAGTAAATTTGTGAATTTTTTTTTGTTTCAAGTTCGGTTGGAGATGCTCTTGGATGGTGGGGCTTCACTTAGGTGCTTCAATTAGGTCAACAAATTTGAGGATTATGTTTGGAGCTGGGAAGCACAAGTGAAGGTTGGTTTGGCTCTGAAATTCTTTCTGTTCTATTTTTTTAGGTGGTTATTTAGGTTAATAATCCTCATGATTTTGGTTTTGAACTTGTGTTGGTGGATTGTGTTTTTCAGTATACTGATATGTGTGGCGTGGGGTTGGGAACTTACTATTCTTGTGGTTGTTATTAAACTGGGTAGTGTTATCAAATGCTTTATGTGAGAGTGATGGTTCTGTTTGATTTGACTGCTGTGTTATGGGGAATCGATCTTGCCCTGTGGAGAGCTAAATGTTATTTTGTGAGATTACCAAGTGATGAGCAAAATACAGATTTCTAAGGAGGAATATGTGTTGTTCTTGAGCAGAATTAATGTGCATATAATTCAGATTTGTTTGTAGAAATTCTTAATTTAAACGAATGTATGCTAGACTGAATATACGGCCCTAGGATGACTTCACTATTGTCTGCAACCAATTGTTTTTGCAAGCTTTTGAATGCCTTTGAACATTGGCTGAATGATTATACGAGGTTTCTCAAGAATAGCATGCAGATGAACTCTTCTCCTTATCCCTAGTTGTTATGGAACAGTTAAGTACTTCACACACCAAAGAGATGAATACAGTTTGGCACCCTAGCTAGCTGATTGACTTCATCATAATGGGGGAAGTCATCTGTGATGCACTCACACACGCGTGTCTTAGCTAGACGATTGAATGGATATGCACGTAAGTGATTTCGATCATTGGTCTGGCTTGCTGATGTGGCTTTGCTTTCGATTTCTGTAGGGATTGCCGAAATTAATTATGTGGGGTAAGTGTATTGATTTTGTAATATTTCTGGATTTCGTAAACTTTTTAATTTAATTTCTCTTTTCGAAAATGATTGGATTTCAGAAAGTATGATATATTCGTTGTAACGCTGATGGTCATGAGTTTCTGTATAATCCCGGAAATCGGGCAGGATTCAAAGGTTACAAATGTTGTTTCCTCTTTATGACTAGTGGATCCGTGTAATATGCTGATTTTGCATATTACGATTTCGCAGTAACGGGAATATCTCCCGTACATGATTTTGTTCTATTACTTTGAATAAACAAGTAACTTGTCGTGACGCCTCTATATAAGAGCTGTCCGAGCAAGGACTCTATCATTCATCATCATCCTAATTTGCCGAAAGGCACTATTCCTATTCCTATCTGCTTCAATTGTTTCCCATGATTAATCCACCGCCACCACCTTTCAATCCCGACGAGATTGATGAGTCGTGGAACGATGATCGTATAATCATGTTACTCCATGATTACAAGCCTTATGCTGATCTCCCTAGAAACGTGCTTACCGATTTGATCCTTTTCGTTATTTGCCAGAAAACTTACCAGGTTAATCTGTGTCATATCTTATTCTTTTGGTGTAGCTTAGGCTGTTTTTTTTCTGCTGTGTAAGCTTCGAAAGCTGTTTGAAGTCTCTGATGTCATTTCGAATAAACATAAATTATTCCATCATATGATCTCTCCCTCTCTTGCCCTAGCTTAGAATCTCTAAGTTATTCTGTGATATATAAATCTTGTGGCTATTTGTGGTTGATTGTAAGTATCTTACAATGAGTTTTATCCCTTATCTATATTTACCAGGTTGTGTCTTAAACCTTGTCATGGATTCGATTAGCCTTCTTAATTGCCTTGTTTCAACTTTAGTGAAAAATGATATGCCATATGAATCAACTAATATTATCTCTGATGCAGAGGGCACTTGGTATCTCTTAGACGCTGATACTTCGAAACAATCTGCATTTGGAAACTGGGTTGCACACGGAGAACCTCGAAGTATTCTTTTGGATGCTATGATCGAAGGTTGCATGAAAACGTTCGAATTTTTAACTTATGGGATCGTCTGGAAAGAACTAACTGGTCCCTGAAAGAATACACAGTGACTACGACGAACGAAGATGGCAGGGTACTTTAGAACACCGCCATCTTCTTTATTACATGTTCTCATGTTGTTTTCTCAAAAAAAAAAAAAAGAATCTTTCAAAGATTTCATCATCAATCATAGCCAAACTGTGTCAGTCCACTGATTTGCAGGTAAGAAATATGCTCTGCAAAATGTTCCAATCTGCTGAGTAAGGCATCCCAAATATGAACCATGTGAGTCGATTCGAGCACCTAAGACTGTAGTAAACCTCATGTGCCATGTATCTAATTTGCTCGCCTTTTTTTTCGTTCTTTTCGAAAGTTAACTCTGAAATCTCACAAGTTTCGCTCATTCGTTAGCATTTGGTCGAAAATGACAATTCCACCAAAAAAAATGAACGCACATCGTTAATTACGGTATTTGATTTGCTCCATACTTCAGTTTGATCGTTGCCATTTTTCAGGAACCCGAGCCTGCACCCATGGTCGCACCGCCGGTCCCGGAGTGGGCCCCGGCGGCTCAAGCCGATGTTGACCATGAAATGGCTGACTGGGATTGGATAAATGAGCAATTCAGAAGCTCTTCGAACGAAGGGCATTTACCTCCTCTAGGTATGTTATTTGTATGAATAGTAATGCGTGTATCAGGGGCGGAGCTAGGAGATAATTTGAGGGTAGTGCCAATTATTAAAAGAAAATATAAGACGAAATAATAATATAGTATGTAATTAAAATACCTGGCAAGTTATAATTGTTTTTTTTTTACATGTCTCCATCGAAATCATTGTATGATAAATGACAAAATAATTGGATATATAGATGAAAATTGCTGAAATATTGGATAAAACAACCATATAATAATGTGATTATTTTTTCCGGGCATATACACCAATTTTGTTAATGTCTACTGATGATGGATTCTATGTTGCTTGAAATCATATGTCCGATATTTGGAAATAATCAATTACTTCCATAAAGAGACTTTAATATAATTTATATAATAAAATAATTGCTTATCAAGTAAAGATTCACGTTAAGTATCATGACCGTCAGTGGCCAACAATTGACTTCATTTATGTGTTATAAATAAGAGGGAAATTACTGTTACCATAAAACTAATATTATACAGATTAATTAATAATTAGATTTATATGCACAAGGTGGCCGATGGGGCCTTCATTGGCATTGTATATATGTAAATGTATAGAATATATATCTACATACATATATACATACAAAAAGCAACATATAAGATATGCATATATATATATGTACAGAAATGTTATGGTGCTCGCCTTGCGTGAGCACCATCCGTGGGCACCTGTTGTGTGGCATTTTTTTGTGCCACGTCAACATGCCAAATCAACCCCCGACGGGTTCACTAATCCCATGTGTAGGTTATAGATCAATAAAAAATTCCATTATATGCTGATTTGGCGCGTTGATGTGGTTGGTGCTCACGAAGGTGCTCACGCAAGGTGAGCACCATAACATTACTCTATATATATATATATATATATATATAGGTAAGAAAAATTAAAATTTCAGGGTAGGCACTTGCCTACCCTAGGCACAAGGTGGCTCCGCCCATGGTGTACTTTTTTTTAGCAACATATATTGTATGGTATGAACGAAAGCTAGTGAACATCTATATTCATATTTATTTATATATATATATATATATATATTTTAGCATTACGGTGGCTGGATGATGAAGGCAGCAGCAGTTCGGATTCTTCCGATGAAGAGAAGAGTAATTGAAGAGTGGCTCTGAGATTTGCTTCCTTTTTTTTTTATCTAGTTTGTTGGTAGTCAGGCCCTATTGTATTTTTAAATTAGGGTCCAGGCCCATGTCAGAATAAATATAGTTTAAGGGACTCATTTCAGAATTTAACTTATAATAAAGGTTTTCTGACGAAAATACCCCTGTAAAAGAGTAATTATGAAGTAGTATCCCACGCCTCTATTTTGTTATCAAATTGCAGTATATTGTTATCAGTTATCACATAACAGGAAGTGTTATTCATCACAAATATTTTGTTATTATATGGCTAAATAAGTATTATTAACATAATAAAATGAGTTTTGACAATTGAAATATCTCATATATTATACTCATAAGCATCCGCTGCAAAATATAAGAGTTTATTTTGATATTACGTCGTCAAATATAAGCTTTGCGAGGGTATGCTTTGTATCTAATTGACGCAAATACGAAAAAAAACTTAAATCGATTCATGTTTTCGGCTAAAATTACAGCTAATATGTATAAATTAGAGTGACCCATGACTTGGATATTACGTCGCGCCACCATGTCGGATCTATCGTTCGTCATTCAAGGTTAATCGAGCTGAAAATGAAATAGTTGGAAAATTTTGGCGTAAATAAATGTTTCTTAAAGTGATACGAATTTCAAATCATTTGTCATTGCGAAGCAAATAAGAGGTACTTCATGTGAAACACGTAGAACTATATTTTTGTAAGGGGTATCGAAACAGGTTTAAGTGTTACCTGTTGTCCTCTATTTAGTATAGTTTTGAGTTAGAAGCTTGCTTGGCAACACTTCATCCTTTCTGGATAACACTTTCTTATTTCTGAATAACACTTTTGCTATTTTACATGAACATGTTATTTCGTTTGAATTAAGTGTTATTTTTTTGGCAACTCGCTACAGTCACTGTAGAAAGTGTTACTCGATATGCACAAATGGTTATCCGAAAATTTGATTCCCAAACGTTTCAATTTTTTGGATCGCGTCAAAATATTTACCCAATTTCTAAATAAACACTTACGAGTCTGCTGTACCACTTCACTGTTCACCAGTACCACTCCATGGGTCTACAGTACCACTTCATTGTTCACCCATACCACTTCATGAGTCTACCGTACCATTTCATGGATGTACAATACCACTTCATGGACACTGTATATCACTTCATGATTGCTTTGCTCGTTTGAAGAAGCCGATGGCAATGATTCGTAATTTTTTTTGTTTATTATGGGCAAATATGTCTTTTATCATGGATTATGTCCTTTAGGCGAAATAGACCTTAGGAAATTATGCAAAAGGACCCCTTTCTTCTTATTAGTAAGATAGATTTGGTAGGATCAAGGTCAGAGTTCTCAGACATGTAGAACTGGGCCTCAAGCAAGAAACTAAACAAATACTAGCTAACGAACCGAACCCCCATATCAGTCTATCCTCTGTCTTTTCCCTGGCCTGGCTCAGACTCGCGCGCTACAACGCCAGTAGAAGACCTCGCGGTTCCCTGTCAATGTTCTACACTCTACTTGGCTCGGTCAATTATCCATTTAATCTTATATTGATTAGATACCTGAACGATCAAAGATTCTCGCGAGTCCGTCGTATGTAAAGAAACTTCCGCCCCTTTCCAAAACTATTAATTGAATCATTTCTAAATGAAACTTATATTTAGGTACTTATATCTATATGAAACATAAATAGGGCCTGAAATCAAAAGCAAACCTATTAAATGAGTCTGAAATCAAAGCAAACCTATTAAATGGGTCTGACATGTAATAACCTCTTTTTTTTCTATTGATTATTAATTTATAACTGACCAAAATGTGGAATAAACTTTGACTACTTACCGATTCTACACCTCATATAAAAAGAAAAAAAAGGAGTTCTAATGTTAATAGTCTGATTAATATGTAAAGTCAACAATAAATAAATACTTACTAATTAAAATAATTAATGTTAATAACAATTTATTTTTATGTTAACATTGACAAAAAAAAGGTTATTTAATTATAAATATTGTATTAGTACAGACAATTATGCCTGCGGCGGGGCGGGCCTAGGTGGGCAAGCCAAGTATTATAAAATATTTTTCTTTTTTTCTTTAAATATCGATATATAAATAAATAATAAACGTTTTTTTTGAGCTCGTATTTTCAATTTGATCAAGTTTAATAACATATATAAATTAATATTAAATAGATTAGATTTGATTAGAAGTAATTTGACCTTAAATAATTCATTTTTGTTGTTTTTTTCTTTTCTTAAATATTTTTTATATTTTTTCAATTTGGGCCCGTCATGCCATTTGTCAATTTGGGCCCGTCATGCCCGTTTTTCAGCCAAATGTGGGCCGCTTAGGCAGGCTAGGGGCCCGGCACACCTAGCCGGACCGTTTTGATACTCTAGTTACTATGAAAAATAATTAGATACTAATATAACGTGCCTTTAGAGAAATAACTTAATTAATATGTTACAGTGCAATTAATATTGCTAAAATTTGGAAATAAATTATTGTTGAATCATGTTATATTTTTAAAAAATTTACTGCAAATTCCAACTGTTTGGGGGTGTAGAGTGTGTGTGAATAGTAGGACCCACATAGATGCTTAAAATGAACGAAGAGGGAAGAAAATTGCAAGATTTGAAGCCAGAAAGCATACCATGAATGAAGTCAAGTAACAAATTGCTGCAAAATCGGATTTTTTTTCCGTCTTCCAATTCAAATAATAAGTATAATTTGGAATGAATGATATATCTCATAAAAGAGGAACGCAAATCGGATTTTGCAAATCAAGTAACAGATGGATGGGTTTCTTGTCCTAATATAAAGATAGGAAAAAATAAACAATAGGCCTAATATGGTGTTTGGTTGTTCTTTTCTCAACCCCATATTACATAAAAAGGTCCAATTTATACTATTTTGTTAAGCGTAAGTGCTTTCTATAAACCGTTCAATTTGTCGGACACTTGAGTCTTATTAGGAAAAATTTATTCAATAAAATAAAAAACCACCAACCACTTTTACTTACTATGTTTAATTAATTCTTAACTTTTTATACATTTAATTTAATAATAAGTCAATTTTCTTTTTAAAAGCAGACGCATTTGAGTGTGCAAGAATATTAGTACAACTATGACAGTGAGAGACAATGAATTCAAAAAGTTTAACGTTTGATTCAACACAAATTGACACTTCATCTCAACAAGCTGCAAACATAATGAGTTAAATAACATATAAAATTGATCCCAAACCATATAAATCTTCAGAAGAGTCAACATAAACGAACCCACAAAACACATATATTGTATCGTCCCTAGCCATGTATATTATATTATATTAGATATAAAATCATTATCCTCACTTATGCGATAATTTAATATTAGAATAGAATCAACTATAACGGTAAATAATAAATAAATCCATCATCGTGCGTAAAGCTTTTCCCACTAGGAAATAAATCCATCATAGTGCACCATGCGTATTTTTCTATTTGTTTATTTTCCTCCTCTTTTTTTTTCAATTGTTATAGATTTATGTGTTGTTAGGAATCGTGAATCAAGAATTCAGATTAAACAGTTTTGGTGATTGTCCAAACTTGATTAAGAATACCGGTCAGAAGAACATAAGACCGAAGATTAAAAGATCAGATAATCAGTCTGAAGGAAATTGCTCAAGCCTGGTTAAGGATACCAGTTAGAAGAAGATTAAAAGATCGGACGTCAGTCAGCAGATTACATATGCGCAGGAGACCGGATATTAGTTAGAAGAACACAAGACTGGTTATCAGAAGAAGCGTGCCTAAAACAGAAAGGCATACACACATATACCGGACCTGGCAGGAGCCAAGATCAGAACTCAGATACCGGACCGATAAAGTGCGAAGACCGGAGTTCTGTCATCAAAGATGCCACGTATACAAAGATTCAAATTTACTCAAGGCGGGATAATGAAACCTACTGTCGAAATCTTTAATGCAAGGCTGCCATAGGAAGTCAGGTCGAAGTCAAGCCAAGCTTAGAATGGAAAAAGCAAATGAGACAGTATAGACTGCTGCCAAGACCGGACAGTACCCATTTTGGGAAAGTGCATTTAATGCACAGCTCAGCACTTGGAGCCATATCACAACGGTCTTCTTCATCAACAAACAAGTATATATATCACAGAAGAAACACTGAAGAAGACAACAACACAACCACGAGAAATCAATCAGACGAAAGTCAAGAACAAAGCGAGAAATCTAGAAAGTGTTGTCCTCACTGTACGATAACCGGTCAGGTTGAGTAAGTGAGTTATTGTTATTCCGACGGACTGTAAAAAGCTGTTGAAGTAGGTGGATTGTATTTTACGACTGCCTAGGGATTCACTAGATAAGGCTGAGGGTAGCCGGGTAGGTTGTACTGTGAGTGTATAACTGAAGTCTAGTGAACCTTCCTCACGAGGAAGAAGGGGAGACGTAGGAGATTTAACTCCGAACTTCCAGAAACAAACTGGTATCGTCTTTCACACACACACTAACACTACGCACAGATTATCGGTTTCTGAGTCAGAACCGATCTACTAGCTTCCGCAAATAACATAAAGAGAAAAATCAAGCACCGGTATTAACCTTAACAGGTTAAATACCAAATAGGCGTCAAGCGTTTATTCACCCCCCCTCTAAACGCGTAAACCGATCCTAACAAGTGGTATCAGAGCGGGTTTGCTTGATTTTTTTTTTCCTCACTAACCATGACTTTATCAGATCAGCTTCTTATGTTTAGCAGGGAAAATTTTCTTGAATGGAAAATAAGGTTGATGACCTACCTTTATGCGCAAGATGATGAAATGATCGACGTACTGGAAAATGGACCATTCGTGTTCAACAAGATAAACGCAAGACATGCTGTCTACCCTGACGAGCCAAGAGAAATTCCAAAGGGAAGACACGAGCTGTCAGCAGAAGAGAGACGAAAGACAAATCTGGATAATATTGCAAAAAATGCCATATTCAAAACTCTGGACATAGAAGTCTTCAGACAAGTTATGACAGGCAAGACCGCTAAGGAAGTGTGGATCAAACTAAGTCAACTTGGGGAAAACCAAGAAATCAACGAGCTCAAGGAAAATCCAACAGAAGCTCTGGAAGACGGAAAATCATCCAATGTGACACAGGTTAATCAGCGTAAGCTAAGCGATAATACTAACATTCAACTTAAATATGACAGGACCGGATCCAAAGCTGAGAATGACTCCAAAGAGGAGACAAACCAACACCTAAGGTGGAAGAAGGCACAAACCTCCACGACTAATGGAGATAGCCACAGATGGGATGATACCGATTCCGATGAATCAAGTTCTGAGGATGAACCAAGCAACCACAAAGTTGAACCAGACCTTATCTGCCTGATGGGAGATCAATCAGATCCAGAAAATAAGTTCACCTATGAAGAAGTTCTAGATGCTCTTCAGAATATGGCTGATGAATACTGGAAACTGAACGAGAAGTTAAAAGTGGCAGAAAAAGGGAAAGCACCAGCGCTAGAGGATACCGGACCTCTTCTTGAAAAGATCAGCTATCTACAGGAAGAAAACCTCAAGCTCAAAGAAGCAGCCGAAAAGAATGCATCAGAAAACAAGAAGCTGACCGCCTTGGTCCAGTCATGGACTAAGTCAACAGAGACATTCCAATGTCTCCAAGGTTCCCTAAGGGATGCTGGTGACCGAACCGGACTCGGATACGACGAAAGAATTGATGTCGACAAACCAACAACATCCGCACAACCTACTACTCCAAAGGTGATCAACTTTGTTCGTTCTGCAAACTATAACCCAGTTTCTGTTGCTCCTATGAACAGGTCTAAGGAAACTGGAGTGAAACATACCTACAATTCCTCAGTGTCCTACGCAAGGACAAGACCTCAGGTAGCAAGGGGGAACAATGTAAGAAATGCTCCACATAAAGGAGTACCCCAACAATTAAGGGGGAATACCGGAGTGAGTTATGATTCACGAAGAAGATCTCAACAACCAAGGGGGAATGGCCACGACACGAAATCAGGGACACAAGGCTACAGAAGACCCAAAGACTGGTCTCAGAAGAGAAATAATAAATATAAATATCTTATTGATCCCATTACCGGTAGACACATTAGGATAATCCAATTATGGATACCTAAGGTACTAATTCCTAACCGGACTCAAAGAGATTTGGGTACCGAGGATTTTATTTGTTCTTGCAGGAATACATGCAGGAACTCAACCGGTTCTACTAACCTCTAGACAGCAGATGCTGTCGGCACATGCCCAGGGGGAAAGACACCCGCTGAGATCGAACCATGTGCCAAGTCAGCGGCTACCTTTGAAATAGGTATCCAGCAACTGTCTGAACCGGTACAAGCAAGAAAGAACTTACAGTCAATGTGCTTGGTTACTAATGAGTTCATGTAATTAGAAATGAATCATCTGGGAACTCAAAAATTCTCTTACACTTATTAAAGTTAATCTTAATAATGATCCACCATCATTACCAGTATAAGTGAAGGAAAAGAAAACAGAAATTGCTCTTTCTAAGCCTTGTACTAACACCATGCCTAGGACCATAGCGTATGCTGTGAGTCATCTATATACTGGCAAGCTTTAGGTAAAAATGCAGTAAAGAGAGGGAATCAGGTGTCTGGAGAAAGGCACAACAGATGATCAGAATAACCAAGCGGTAGCAGTCAGACAGGACCCCGGAAAGGAAGCTCCGAACCGGGAAAATCAAGCAATAAAGGAACAAACCAGTTTCAAAAGAGCGATACTTGTCTAAAAGAAACCGGGACAGTGTATTGCAAGAAGTTTGCACCTAAGGGAGCCTACTGAGGGGGAACGCCTCAAGCAAAGGGAAGAAGAAGGCTCTCAGAAGACCAAATAGCGCTCAAGAGACGATCAAATCAGCCTGGCGACTGATCGGAATAACTGGTGGAAATACGAACTAAGGGGGAATTTATCAGCAGGAACTGAATTAGTCTTGAGATCAACTAAGTCCGAAAGTTCCCATCAGAGACCGACAATCCATACCGGAGAAAGACAACTAAAGGGCAATCGGTGAGGGAAATAATCTCAGCTCCAGACAAATGGCGTGATGGTGCTCTACATGGAGACTGGTTTTCAGCCGACTGAATGACCTAGTGTAGCTTTGGACTCTAACTAGTGGTTAAGGAGCAGACAAACATGGGTCAACAAGCAAGCTCTTCTATTGAAGGAAGGTTACAGCCTTAAAAGGAAAAGCAGTAGAATTACCAAGGCTGTCAACCCGGTGAAGATAGTCGAAAGCACTGAAATTAGGAAAGAGAGACTAAGTGCAGGAATGACAAACCGGTGAACTACACACAACTGCATCAGACTGGTTCTCAAAAGCAGAGTTTACTCTTTGTCTAAGTATCTAAGCTGTCTCAAAGGCCTTCTGAAACCGAAACTATCCATGACTGACCAATGGATAAACATGCGACTCCTACTGAGCGGATAAAGACCGGGTCTCTTCTATAATTGTGCCCCATCAATGCACATATTATTGAAGTTTGTACAGCTGGCCTTGAAACTTGCATGATATTAGAGAAGGTGAATAGTCATATCATCAACGAATCTCTGTCATCGGAAAAGACATAAAGTTCCGACGCACTGAAAAGAAGATAAGCATGGCTTGGAATACTGTACACCCGTGACACAAGTTGACAGGAATTTTTCGGCTATTTAAGGACCTCACGACCCTCTTCAAAATCCCAGTCACTCAACAACAACTAAGTTCAAAATGCCTGAGTTACCGAAACATCCACAACCCTCAGTCAGGATAAGCCTCACAACCAGAAAAAGCTTAACAAGTCCAAGCCCAGTTTTCTTACCCAATCGCCTCAAAGCAGTATCTCCAACAGACTGGATGCAGTTTCATCCATTAGATCATTCAAAGACCTCACGGCGGTCAAACAAAGCTACAAAGACGCTGCTGTGGACTAGCAGGCTTTTTAAAACAAGTCCGACGGCACAGAAGGAGAGCTCTGGGATGCTCTCTGATGACTGGACGAGTTGGATCAGATGCACCCAGTCATCAGCTTCTTACCCAGAGCTGAACAAAAGATGCCGCGGACCGGGCGAACCATCAGGGCACTACAAGGACCCAAAGGAGAAGATGGCGCCCCTCCAGTCCCTTGTAGACCATCGACCCACCAAGAGACGGCGTAGTAGCCGAGCGGTTGAGAAGCCATGGGTTACCTTATCGCTCCTACCAGCCTCTCGAAGAGACGGTCGAGAATCCATCAAGGAAAGGGACTGGAAAAGGAGAACCGGTTACCCGGGATTAAACGCCATGCCAGGCACATACCCGGACACCGGTTCCTATCGGTTTCGTTGCGCTTTTAGTGGTGCCAACAAGCGGACAACCACCATGACGCAACAACCGATTCTCCAAGGAGCTCAACTAAAAGCGTGAGTCCTGGAGACAACTGGAGCTTTGTACGAGCTGCTAAGACTGGACGGGTCAGAAGAAGACTTCTTCAGATCTTTAAGCGTCCGGTCAAATCTGCGCGCAGCTACAGAGCTACCGGTTTCATTGTGCTTCAGAAGGAGAGAACAACTGTAATGATGACTCCCTTGCACAATGACTACCTTCCCTCATACCGGACAAGTGATTGTCAAAAAGGGGGAAGAAGAGTACTGCCCACTGCCCAATACTAATTGGGGAGAAAGGGAAGATGGCAGTACTGAACGAAGCTGCTGGCAGACCAGGACATACCAGAAAGACCTTGGGATGCCAACAACCGGAAGATCGAAGAAGTATACCGATACTGGTTGTGACAAGCAGTGTGAAGAAGAGTGCTGCTAGCTGAGGAGAAAGGGCAGATGGAACTGCTGCAGCACTGAGGCGAAGCAGAAGGCAGACCGGGATATACCAAAGAAACCGGACGATGCCGACAACCAGAAGATCGAAGAAGTTTAGCATATCTAAGGAATAGATAGGCCAACAACGGTTGTAATAGATCGGTAGTTTATGTATCAAATCTCCTTTGATATAATAAATACCTTTCTGCTTCGTTGAGTTTTGACAATCACCAAAAAGGGGGAAATTGTTAGGAATCGTGAATCAAGAATTCAGATTAAACAGTTTTGGTGATTGTCCAAACTTGATTAAGAATACCGGTCAGAAGAACATAAGACCGAAGATTAAAAGATCAGATAATCAGTCTGAAGGAAATTGCTCAAGCCTGGTTAAGGATACCAGTTAGAAGAAGATTAAAAGATCGGACGTCAGTCAGCAGATTACATATGCGCAGGAGACCGGATATTAGTTAGAAGAACACAAGACTGGTTATCAGAAGAAGCGTGCCTAAAACAGAAAGGCATACACACATATACCGGACCTGGCAGGAGCCAAGATCAGAACTCAGATACCGGACCGATAAAGTGCGAAGACCGGAGTTCTGTCATCAAAGATGCCACGTATACAAAGATTCAAATTTACTCAAGCGGGATAATGAAACCTACTGTCGAAATCTTTAATGCAAGGCTGCCATAGGAAGTCAGGTCGAAGTCAAGCCAAGCTTAGAATGGAAAAAGCAAATGAGACAGTATAGACTGCTGCCAAGACCGGACAGTACCCATTTTGGGAAAGTGCATTTAATGCACAGCTCAGCACTTGGAGCCATATCACAACGGTCTTCTTCATCAACAAACAAGTATATATATCACAGAAGAAACACTGAAGAAGACAACAACACAACCACGAGAAATCAATCAGACGAAAGTCAAGAACAAAGCGAGAAATCTAGAAAGTGTTGTCCTCACTGTACGATAACCGGTCAGGTTGAGTAAGTGAGTTATTGTTATTCCGACGGACTGTAAAAAGCTGTTGAAGTAGGTGGATTGTATTTTACGACTGCCTAGGGATTCACTAGATAAGGCTGAGGGTAGCCGGGTAGGTTGTACTGTGAGTGTATAACTGAAGTCTAGTGAACCTTCCTCACGAGGAAGAAGGGGAGACGTAGGAGATTTAACTCCGAACTTCCAGAAACAAACTGGTATCGTCTTTCACACACACACTAACACTACGCACAGATTATCGGTTTCTGAGTCAGAACCGATCTACTAGCTTCCGCAAATAACATAAAGAGAAAAATCAAGCACCGGTATTAACCTTAACCGGTTAAATACCAAATAGGCGTCAAGCGTTTATTCACCCCCCCTCTAAACGCGTAAACCGATCCTAATATGTGTTGTGGTGTTAATTCCACCGCGCCGAACAAGTGCATTATTATTGTAGAAATCCAATCGAATTGCTCACTAACGTGAATTCAAACCAAGAAATGCGTGGGAAAAACAAAATTCTGTTTTTTCATTCAATTGATCAAAAAACGCTCGTACACTGTACAATTACACTTAACGCTATTTAAACCATTTAGCTATTTACATATAATTACTAAAATACCCCTGCTAGCTAATTCCTAAACGAGCTAACTGCTAGAACCAACTGCTAATGAACTGTAATGGTTCTTGTGTCATCTTCTACCGTGAATCCTTCTTCGATCTTGCTTGGTAATTCTTCAGCCCACACCCCCCCCCCCCCCTCAAGATGAGCATGGGGTAAACACAGGCTCATCTTGGACAGAAGTGATTGTAAACCATGTGGATGAAGGGATTTAGTAAATAGGTCAGGAAGGTCCATCGAAGAGGGGACATGTGTAGGTGAAATGAAGCCTGCTCTATACGATCCCGAACCACGTGGCAGTCAATTTCTATGTGCTTAGTGCGCTCATGGAAAACTGGGTTGGATTAATATGGATGGCAGCCTTGTTGTCACTATATAATGGAATGGGAAGAGGTGGAGGAAGCTGTAAATCCGAGAGCAGATAAGAATGCCAACGAAGTTCCCGAACTGTGGAAGTCATGGCCCTGTATTCAGATTCAGCTGTGGAACAAGAAATGGTTGATTGTTTCTTGGCCTTCCAAGAAATCAGACTAGTGCCAAGCATCACGCATTAACCTGTCAAAGAATGTCGTGTGGTTCGGCAAGATCCCCAATCTGCATCACTGAAAGCATGGAGCTCCAAAGCAGAGTTCCTGGAATAAAATAGTCCAACAGAGAGTGTGTGCTGGTGTTGAATTGCTTGCCAATGGAATGTTCGCGGAGCATGGACAAACTGACTCGTCTGTTGCACTGCGAATGTAAGATCAGGCCGAGTGTAAATCAGATACAGCAGTCTGCCAACAATGCTCCTGTACTGCATTGGATTCTCTAGCAAAGTGCCTGAATCCTGATCATGACTGGGAAAGATGTGGCCTCCAGGCATAGGTGTGGAGACAGGTGAGCTGTCCAACGTGTGTGTGTGTCGCAGAATATCCATTACATACTTCCTCTGACTGATGAAAAGACCTTCATCAGTGTGGGCAATTTGCATTCCAAGAAAATACTTGGCTTGCCCCAGGTCTTTGTTGGTAAAAGCAGCATCTAGAAAAGCTTTAACTTCCTGCATTTTGAGCTCTGAAGTTCATGTCAGCAGAATATCATCAAAGACGAGCGGAAACAGTTGATATTGATCAGTCACAAGCTTAAAGAAGCAGTGATCATGGGTAGATTGGAAAAAGCCAAAAGATAACAGTTTGGAGGTAAATTCTAGGTTCCATTGTCTGGATGCCTGTTTCAAACCATATAGAGACTTGTGGAGCTTGCACACCTTGGAAGAATTTGCAGATTTGTGACCAGGTGGAAGCCTCATATAAACCTCTTCATCAAGAGAGCCATGTAAGAATGCATTGTTAACATCAAGTTGGTGCAAAGACCAATTTTTGACAGCTGCAACTGCAAATAAAACTCTCACTGTGACTACCTTGGCTACTGGTGAAAATATTTCTGTGTAATCTTCACCCTCAGTCAGTGTTAAACCTTTGGCGACAAGCCGAGCCTTATATCTGTTCACAGTTCCATCTGCATTACACTTCACACGACACACCCATTTGCATCCTATCAACTTTTTACCTTAAGGGGGATCAACAAGTTCCCATGTCCCATTAGATTCAAGTGCTTGAAGCTCCTGGTTCATTGCATCAACCCATCTTTGGTCTGTCCTAGCCAAATTGTATGTTGATGGTTCCTGAAAGGTTGATAGATTGGCCATAAATTGTTCATGTTCTGGTGTGAGGCTAAGATTGTAATCCAGCAGTGATGATCTCAAAGTGTCTTCAGAGCAGGAATTGGTAGTCACAAAATCCTTTAGCCAGGTGGGAGGCTGCCTTGACCTGGTACTCTGCCTTAAACTCACTTGCCCATGTCTCTCCACAACAGAATCATCTGGAGCAGGGCTGTCTGATGAAACAGGTAGGTTTTCATACTGATGATGAATGATGTTCCCTTGACTGCTTGATGCTTCAGATGGAGGGTGCAGTTTATTGATATGATCAGTATCAAAGGGATCTCCAAGGTATACATCATGCAGAATTGTATTCTGCTCAATAAGAGCCAATGAGGGAAATGTGTTTTCATGGAAAACAACATCCCTTGAGATGATGATTTTGTTCAAGGAAGAACAGAAAACTTTGTATCCCTTTTGTCCTGCAGGATATCCCACAAATATGCCATCAAAGGACCTTGTATCAAATTTATCTCTGCTTGGATCAGTGTTGTAGACATAGACAAGACAACCAGAACTTCTCAAATGGTTGTAATCTGGTGGCTTGTTTGTTAAAATCTCAAAAGGACTCTTCCATTTTAGGATTCTGGAAGGCAATCGATTGAGGAGATGAACTGCTGTGAGAACAGATTCTCCCCAGAATGCCTTAGGTAGGTGTGACTGGAAAAGAAGTGACCTTGCCACTTGAAGAATATGTCTATGCTTCCTTTCTGCAATTCCATTCTGCTGTGGTGTATAGGGACAGCTTCCTTGATGGGCTACACCCCTATTTAGCAGAATGTCTAGGAAGGAAGAACTGGTGAACTCAGAACCATTGTCTGAACGAACTGTTTTAACCTTGGCTTCATACTGGTTTTCGCAGTAAATGAGAAAGCTCTTGAACATATCTGTAGTCTGAGATTTGTATCTCATCAAATAGATCCAGGTAAATCTGCTGTAGTCATCCATTATTGTCAGAAAGTAATGACAAGCTGTCATGCTTGGATGCTTATAGGGTCCCCAGACATCAAGATGCAGCATTTGAAAGCAGCTCGAGGTGGTGATATGACTTAGAGGAAATGATGAGCTGTGTTGCTTGGATTTGGGACAAACAGAGCAATCAGAGACACCATCAAGACCTTTTTCATTCAAAATGAAATTGGGTAATTGCTTCATAACATGTAATGAAGGGTGGCCAAGTCTGCTATGCCACTTATCAGCTGAGACAACAGAAAACAAAATTTTTGAATTGCTAAAACAAAATCTGGTTTTATTGGATAAAAGACTTGAAGCATAAAGCTCTTGAGCCTTGAGAACTGCCTGTCTTGAGAAGGATGCATTGTCAAGTATGTATAGATTCTTCTAAACCGTTCCAGCTGCAATAACCTTGTCATTCTACAACTCAGTGATCAAGAAGAAATCAGAATAAAATTTGAAACAGGTATTCAGGTCATTTATGAGCTTCCTCACTGAAAGCAGGTTGCACTAAAAACTTGGAACATAGAGACAATCTCTCAGTACAACATCATTTGATAGGGTGACATTTCCTATGTGAGAAACAGACCTCACACTTCCATATGGCAAGAAAACATGAACAAAACCTTTGACAGGTTTTTGCACTGTCATCAGTTCAAGATTTTTGCACATATGGCATGTTGCTCGAGTATCCATTAGCCACAAATGGTCTTTTTATCATACCAGATGTGCTAGAATTAAGGTTAGGTAGAACAGAACTACCTGCAAAGTCGTCCAGATGAGCAAAGTTGACTGAGGTTGGATCTTCAACTGCTTTCTCCTTCAGCATTTTTGTAAGTTCACTCTTCATCATCTTCATCATCTGCATGTATCATGTTCGTTGCTATTAACATCAGTATTCTCAGCTTTTACTAGATTAGCCTTGAAGTGATTCTGAGTTTCCTTCTGAACACTGTTGGTCCTTTCAGTGTTGAAACCTGTAGGAAAACCATTGAGCTTGTAGCAGTCCTCTTTGGTGTGTCCTGTCTTCTTGCAGTAACTGCATGTTCTTAATTTGAAGCATTCATCCTTGATATGCCTAGTTTTCTTGCAATAGTTGCAAATGAGATGATTTCGATTCTGCTTCATCACTCCTCTGCCAAAACTGCTCTGCTTCTGCTCGAAGTTTCTGATCAACATTGCTGCATTCTCACCTGAAGTATTCATGTTCATTGAGACTTCTCTATTCTTTTCTGCCTTAGCTATCATGCCATAGATTTTGTTCACAGGGGGTAAAGTCTCAAGGAACAGAATCTGATTTCTTTCTGACTCAAAGACATCATTAAGCCCCATCAAGAATTGCATAGATTTATCCTCCAGCTCTCTTTCCTCAATCTTAGATCTAACCGCAGGAATGACATCCGTTAATGGTCGAAGCTGTTCAAGTTGATCCCACAGATTCCTGAATTTATTGTAGTATTCCACCACAATCAAGTTCCCTTGCTTCAGACACACGATCTCCCTCTTTATCTCATAAATTGCAGACAGGTTCGAGGTCCCATACCTCTCAGCAATTTCATCCCACAATTGCTTAGCATCGTGGATAAACATGAAGCTATTCACAATGTCCTTGGAAATGGAGCTCTTGATGCAACCAGTAACCATACTATTTATTTTCTCCATCGTCTATACTCAGGTGAATCATTCGCAGGTTTTAGGTATTTTCCATTAATGAAGACGATTTTCATTTTTAGCTTCAAGTGCTTCCAACATCGAAATTTTCCAGATCAAATAGTTCGTAGCAGTTAAAGGAGTAGATACAATCATCATACCAGGATTATCGGATCCATACAACATGAAATCCTCATCCTTTTCAGTGACTGATTGCCAGTGCTCGCATTCTCGGAAGACGCCATTTGCACAAAATTGACTTTACAAAGAAGAATTGTTGATTCTCCACTGAAGATGGAACGATCTATTCAACCTTGATGCTCTGATACCATGTAGAAATCCAATCGAATTGCTCAAGAACGTGAATTCAAACCAAGAAATGCGTGGGAAAAACGAATTCTGTTTTTCCATTCAATTGATCAAAAAAACGAGTGTACACTGTACAATTACACTTATAACGCTATTTCAACCATTTAGCTATTAACATATAATTACTAAAATACCCCTGCTAGCTAATTCCTAAACGAGCTAACTGCTAAAACTGCTAATGAACTGTGAATGGTTCTTGTGTCATCTTCTGCCGTGAATCCTTCTTGGATCTTGCTTGGTAATTCTTCAATTATTTATTATTAGCATTAAATTATCTGTTTAAGCTTAATTGGCTCTATTGTTTTGACTTTCTACTTCTCTCTTTTATAGTTTGTGTGCTTTTCCTTTCTCTGTTATTTCACTATTTATGTGCTGTAATAATTAAAACATTATGTAATTTATAACATACTATTATTATTTTTCAGTTAATGTCCTCTTTGCTTCTATATCTATTCTTGCGCGATTTATGCATTATAATTGGGCCAGTGTTGGGCCTTTTACAAATTGCTCCCATATTATATTACCTAATTCTCAAAAATTTTGATTATTTTTCATTTGTTGTTTTTTTTTTCAGAAAATGTCTATACTAATATTTATTGCGTTCGATTCGAATATTATTATTGGATCCAACAGTCAACAAATGGTTTTATTACTTACTTCAATTAGGGTAAATAAGCTAAATTGCTAATCACACACGCATATATCCATGCATAACTTGTAATAGAATATCTTATATACACACAATATGTAACTAAAGTAAAAGTTGGGTGGAAGTTTAAACGCTGCTAAAAATAAAAGCTCTGTGACCAATACTTTCACTGCCATAATATATTGGGACCCATATTTCATATAATTATGATGTAGGCCCATAATCAATAAGAGAATCCAATTAAATGGTTCAAAACTTAGCAGTTAGAACATCTACATTGGGACATTGGTCAAACTTATGACATGTGTGGTTCTTCTTCTGCACCTCAACAAATATTAAAATTGCATTTATCTTTTATATTTAGTGGTGTTGGTTGCTTTTTCTAAATTAATACTACCTCCGTCCAAAACCGTTTTGGACATTTTACTATATCGGGCGTCCCAAACCGTTTTGAACATTCATTTTATAGCAAAAAAACTACCACAAACAATCAATATAATACTATTAAATATTCTTAAAAGACGTGTCAAAATATACACTTTTTCACCTTTTAATTGTACTATATTATTAAAATATTCAATTTCTTAAAGCTCGTGCCATACCCCAAATGTCCATAACCGTTTGGGACGGTAGAAGTATTTATAACGTTGAATGTCTATTTCATGTCATGTTAGTTGAGCCCCCTGAGTAAATAATTTAATACACTACATATATTTTGTTGACGTAGTTATCTCTGTAGGGTTTTAATAGAACATAAAAAAAAATTAAGTGAAACGGAAATTAATTGTACTACATGAAAAATGGTAATAAGTAACATTATCCATGAAATTATATTTCGTCGTCATTCATCTATTTTCTTCTTACTTTATGCTCAACTCTGTCGTCCTTTTTAGATGATGTGTGTGGGCCAATTCTCAACGTTCAATCATTCACTTTCCAAGATATATGTCAAACATTGATTTTTATTTATTTATTTTGTAAACTGTGATTCAACCAATAATGATCCAACGGCTCAGAATCGTCAGCACCTTAGATCGACGGACTACGGTTGCTCAATCTGTCGGGAAACATATTTGGGACACAATTATTTGTTTTTTATTTATTGTCTGTCGCCCCAATAATATCATAAACGTAATAAAATAAGAACAGCTAAGAAATCATCATTATAATCATTATTACAAGAACGAATATTTTTGTTGAAAAAAAACAGGCGTGAGTAGAGCAGTCGGGCCTGGGCCCGCGGGCCGACCGGCCCCGCCCTCACAAAGTGGCGGCGCCGGCGGGCTCTGAAATTTTAGGCAGGCGGGCCTGGGCGGGTAAGCCCGCGACGGGTGCGGGCTTTGGTGGGGAGGGCTAGCCCGCGAGTAGCCCGCCAGAATAATTAAAAAGTATAGATATTATTTATAATATAATATTACAAATATACAATAAAAATTGATACTTACTAACATAAATAGATTAATATTAAAAGTTTATTAAATCAGATATATTTTCCTTCATTTTCTATTTTTTTTCCAATTTTTATATTTATTTTTTCTATTTTTTATTAATTTTTTTTTACTTTTTCCTATTTTTTTATAATTTTTTCTTATTTCATTTTTTTAATAACTGGCGGGCTAAGCCTGCCAGGCCCGCTACCCGCCTGCAGGCGGGGCGGGCCTTCGTTTCCCAGGCCCGCCAGTAGGCGGGCTTGCCCGCCCCCGCCCCGCCAGTGGCGGGCTTTGGCGGGCTACGGGTCAGCCGCCCCGCCGGCCAGTTTTGACAGTAGTAGGCGTGAACCTACACAATTACACATGCTTTCAAATTTTCATTTAAAATCGACTAAAACTAATATTACGGATTGAATATTGCAATCTCAATCTATCTTAGTATTTTCGTTGAATTGATTTATTGTACAATTTGCTAGTACTTAATAAGTATTTTTCAACACTTAAATACCTAGATGAATAAAAAAAATCAATCAGTCCCTTGTCAGAGTAATCTTTTCTGTAGGTACCCAGTTGAAACATTTTTTACTGATAGGCACCTAACTGACGAATGTACCCTTATAAAAAGTTGTTTATTGCAACTTTACCCAGTTTCTTATGTACAGTTCAAAATGAGCAAAGCCACACACGAGCAAATCTACACACACGAGCTTCTTCTCCAAAAATCTGCTTGTGCTTCCCGAATCAAGCGACGAAGCTACTCTCGTCGCAACTGGCCATCACCACCATTGTAACGCCTTTCGAACTCGTCGCAGTCGTTCACCGAGAAGGAAGTGAACAACAATTCGATTTTTTTTAAAAAATTCGTGCACTGTCGTTGAATCATTCGTTGCGTGCTTGTTATAGGTTGGGATAGATGTTTCGGTTATTGTTCGTAATGATTTGTGCGTGTTTTTTCGAATGGATCGATTTGTTGTGGTCGATTTGGATTTTTTCGAATGGTTCAATTTACTGTGTTGATTTGGTTTTTTTCGAATTGGTCGTCTTGTTGTGGTTGATCTGCGCTTTTCGAATGGGTCAATTAGTTTTGGTACTACATGATTATTGTATTCGGTACCATCTGTTTGGGCAAATTGGTACGCCGTGTGTGAATAAAATGGTACCACTAGAGCAT
This sequence comes from Craterostigma plantagineum, assembly GCA_027422505.1. Taxonomy (NCBI): domain Eukaryota; kingdom Viridiplantae; phylum Streptophyta; class Magnoliopsida; order Lamiales; family Linderniaceae; genus Craterostigma; species Craterostigma plantagineum. The sequence continues at coordinate 21,787,408 of JAPQWV010000003.1, read as the reverse complement.
TCGTAAGTTGGGCATATTCTGTCGATTGTGTTGCAATTCCGCGTTAATGTCGTTTTTAAATTGTGCAGGCTAATTTTCTGACGAATTATTGGGCACAAAAGTATGCGTATCTATGTAAGAAGACCGTGAATCCCGAGTTTAACCGGCCCCAATGGTGACGTAGACTGTGGGGTGCATGCGTCATTAACCATAGAGGAATACGCTGTCGACAGCCCAGAGTTCAAGAAATATGGCAAAAAAGTCAACATGGTGTATATCGTCCTTCTATGGCTGCTCGCATTTTGCGTGACAAGTACAGTTGTATGCTAGATCTGTTTCGTTAAGTTATTTGACTTCGTTGTGAGACTGTTTGGATACATTGTTGTTTTATGTTTGTTGTGTAGTTCTATGAGACTGTCCATATTTTATGCCGTACCATATCTTTTTATATTAACGTACCTTTCTTTAACATACAGAGTACCATAATATGCAGGTTTACTGTACCATTATGTATATATGTAGCGTACCATAACCAGAATATATGAAGTACCTTATCTTTTATATTAGCTTGCCTTATCTTTTACATACAGAGTACCATAAAAATATGCAATTTTATCGAACCATTATGTCTATATAGCGTACCATTACCAGAATATATGAAGTACCTTATCTTTAATAGTAACGTACCTTATTTTTTACATATATAGTACCATATTCTGCAAGTACCGTACTAATATGTATATATATAGAGTACCATAACCAGAATATATGAAGTACCTTATCTTTAATAGTAACGTACCTCATGTTTTATATTAAGGTACCTTATCTTTTACATACATAGTACCATAATATGCAGTTTACCGTACCATTAAGTATACATATAAAGTACCCTAATCTGCAAGTATACCGTACCATTTATTATACCATAAAAAACAAATAGATTCCTAAGCAAATCGCGTAGGGCTGCATGATTTTGACCAGACCTAACAATAATAAAATGGCTAAAAAAGAAAAAACTTTCGCATAGGACTCACCAGATTTTTCAGAATATGCTGTAAGATGTTCTTACTTCTATCCTAACATTCTAATGAATCTTGAAGTTTGAAGGTTTATTCATGCGTGTAAGACCTAATGCACCTAATTTGATATAAAAGGTAACAAATACTCTATATTAGTGTTTTAGGGTGGTTCCGGATGAAAAACTAATCCCTACGACCTCGAAAAATACTAACCCTAGTATGACGTATCACATATTAAGGGACGCCGTACCTTTCTTAACTATGTAGGGGTACCTGTGTCTTTGTTTGAAGCGTACTTTCTTAGACACGGTTGTAGTACTCCAAAATTACATGTGACATCAAACATTTTCTGAAAGGCAACGACATGTCAGAGACGTCTTTTCCTGATTTATTACCTCGTATGTCAGAAATATGTCCAATCGTGACAGAAAAATGTCAAATATATGTCCAGTCGTGACAGAAAAATGTCAGAAATTGTCTCTTAATTTTTACATCAAACATCTTGTAAAAGACTTATTTTTTGACGAAATATCCCCAATTCATCTTACTGAACTCTTACTTTAATTTATATGGTACTTCTTTCTGAGTCGATACCGTACTCTCTATGGTATTTTTATAGTACTTTATTGTCATATATTACAGTACTTTGTTGGCATATGTTACAGTACCTTGTCGGCATATATTACAGTACCTTATTGGCTTATACTACAGTTCTTTGTTGGCATATATGCCCTAGTAACTTGTTCACATGTATTACTGTGACGCCCGGGGCCGATGAGGGCGGAGAGTGATCGCCGGTGCCAGAGAGGTGCACTGACAAGGAGCGGCTCCTGGCAGACTTCTAGGCGAAGGGGTACGTGAACGAACCGATCCGACACCCGAATGAGAGGGGATCATGAGGCTGAAAATGTATGGGCGTGTCAGGCTAAGAATCGTATAAGAAAATTGATAGTACTACTCATATCACCAAGGTCGACCTACCTTTTCGGGAGTCCATCTATAGAAACTCCGAAGTTAAGCGTGCTTGACTTGGAGCAATCTAAGGATGGGTGACCCCCTGGGAAGTTTCTCAGGGTGCGAGCGAGTACACGAAGCACGCTAGAAGGTTAAATGGTGGTACAGTGAGGCCAGACTATCAGTAGGAGTGTGGTGGGCCCAACCCCACTGGTCCCGATAGGGACCGATGCTATAGTGACACCCTATGGGACGGGTCGTTATAATTACAGTACCTTGTTGGCACAAATTACGGTACCTTGTTGGCATATATTACAGTACCTTGTTGGCATATATTACAGTACCTTGTTGGCATCAAACAAAAAGAATGAGCCATATCCTATTGACACATTTGGACGAAAGAATGAGCCATATCCTATTGACGTAAGAAAGAGTCCCTTTTATACTCACACAATGCAAATCTCGATACCATTCGAATTTGTAGACGCCATATTTTCAGATGATATAACAACCTTTATAGAGGTACGTCTATGGTATAGCGTACGCGGACATCTTGGTACCCTATATACACGTAGAATGGTACGCAATAAACATACCAAATGGTACGTAATAAACATAACAAATGGTACGTAATAATAGTTATATAAAAATCCGAATCCAGATGGATTAGCCTCAATAACTATCAAATCCTAACATCCCGCCCTTATATCGAGCTCTTAGATCACATTCAGCTCCCGAATTTGGACTAAAGCTTGACCACACGGGTGCAATCGATTAGCAAACCCAAAGAAAAAAAAAGCTTACCTGACAAAAACGAGACCCAAAATCGAGAACCCAACGATCAAGAGGCTCGTCGCTCGTTGTCCGGTGCTGGCACGAGCAGAAGGAGGTCGTCGGCAAGAAGAAATTTCGTCGATGGTGGGATGGGGCTCAAAATTGCAGAGAAAAAAGAATCTGAAATGAAATTGTAAAATCATTTAATAAGGGTAAATTGGTAATTTTTGGTGGTTAGGTACCTATTTGTATAATTTTTATTCAAGTAGGTATCTAGCTTAAAAATATTACTGACAAGGTACTGAATTGGCTTTTAAGTTTTCCAATAGGTATTTATGTGTAAGTATTACATAAAAAGGGTAGGAATGGGTCTTTTAAAAAATAGCCTTTGACTGGAGTCAACTTAAAAAAATAGCCTCCTCGATGATACCTTTTAAAAACTAGCATTCAATTTAAGGTTGTTTTCGTCTTTTTACAGGTGTCTTTTTTTTTTCCACAGTAAAAACTAATATGTTAAATCGGGACCGCGTTAGGGTGGGAGGGTGGGCTGTAGTACGATGGTTGTTTAGTAAGACGTTCAAGTAATAGGTCGTGCGTTCAAATCCCCAATACATATTTTCTTTTTATATAAGACTACCCAGACGAATGGGACCTCGGCAGGGGACACGTGCTATATAGCAGGGGTCCCGCCCATTTGCTGCACAGCATGGGCGGGTCTTATGTGCCTACTGCGGCTAGGGGTGTTCAAAAGTTGGTAAACCGACCGTACCGAACCGATACCGAAAGTTCGGTACAAACCGAATACCGAAATTTCGGTTCGGTTCGGTATTCGGTATAAAAAAATCTGAACCGAAATTTTTCGGTAATTTCGGTACGGTCGGTAACCGAATTACCGAAATATATATAATAATATTTAATAATATATAATAATTACATAAATATATATAATATATATATACAATTTAAACATAAAAATAAAATAAGAAAAAATTATAAAAATAGGGGAAAATAAGGAAAAAATAATAAAAAAATAGGAAAAAATAATTTAAAAATATAAAAATATGAAGAATTAAATATATATAATTTCATAAACAATTAATTTTCAATTTTTTTAATTTATTTCGGTTTTTTCGGTTATTTACCGAAAATAACCGAACTTTTCCGGTTATTACCGAACCGAACCGGTTTACTTCGGTTCGGTATTCGGTATGGGATTTTTAGAACCGAAAATTTCGGTTACCGGAGGTTCGGTACGGTACGGTAATTACCGTTTGAACACCCCTAACTGCGACAGGAGACCCGCTCATGCTGGGCAGGGGACCCGTGCTATATAGCAGGGGTCCCGCCCATTTGCTGCACAGCATGGGCGGGTCTCCTGCAGCATAAACACTGGCCCCCTGCTTAGGAGACCCGTGCTATGTAGCACGGGACCCCACATTTTTTAGGACTCCGATTAGTAAGGGCATTCAAGTCATAATTCATTTGGAGGCTATTTTTTTAACGTTGACCACGTCATATGCCATTTACTTAAAAATCCCGGGTAGGAATGTTGTGGGTCCCACTTTTTAATTTCTACTTTCAATTACGGTTTTTCTTAGGGCTGAGCAAAATATCCGAAAACCGGATTCCGATCCGGTATTCGATTTTCAAAACCCGAAAAAATGGATATCCGTTTTAGAAACCGGATCGGATATCCGATCCAATTTATTTTAAAATAAACCGGATCGAATATGGATAGTGGTTTGTCTAAAATCCGGATATCCGGTATCCGATTTCATATTTTAAAAAATAAGAAAAATAGCTCAAAATGAAAAATGAAGGTCAAAAAAGGAAAAAAAATCGTCCAAGTGGAAATATTTATATTCATATTATTTTATTATTGCCAAAACCTTTGTAAATAAAAAAGAAAAACAAAAACATCTAGATGCAAGTTAAAAAATTAATGTGAATTTGTGGTACTGTGTTAATTATTTATTATGTAATTTTGAATCATAAAATTCACATATTGTGTTAATTACTATGTGTAGAAATTTTTATATGAAAAAATATATGTTTTATTTTGATAAGAAATAAAAAAATGATTTTGAAAAGACAATATTAAAAAATATAAAAAATAAATATAAAAACCGGATGCGGATATCCGATTTAAATATCCGAATAAAGCGGCCGATTAAAACGGACTGGATACTGCTATCATTTTTTGATATCCAAAAATCCGAATATTCAAATTTCGGATATCCGAAAATCCGGATATCCGATTTTGCTCACCCATAGTTTTTCCTCTCATTACGCTCCTTTACATCCATCTCCTTAATTCCGCTAAACGGCGCTGCACAATTACTTATATACCTTCCATTTCGTCATTCACTCTGTTTTGGGCCGATGGGCTATATCGTCATTCCAAAAAAGAGTCAAACTAGTCAACGCCACCACCCTTCGCTAGTGGTATTTCACCTTACGCTATTCATTGTTTCCATGATTTGACGAGCTTCACTTGACACGTGTCATATTATGGTTCGTTGGTCTTCATTATGGGGATTCACAGTCTCCAAAAGCACAAAAATGAAACAAAGGCAAAGAAAAACACACACAGTTTTCTTTCCTCTCTCTCTCTCTCTCTCCTATCTCTATTCTGAAGAAGCTCGTCTCTTTCTTCCTTCTCTCTCTCTAGAAAGGAAAAGTTTTAGCCAAAAGCAATTCAAATTCGGCCTCAACGAAGACCGTAGTTGTGGTTTGACCTCAATCATAGCTGATCGTTGATTCCAATATTTGAATCGAGCTCAGTTTTTTTTTCCTTCTGTTTTTGGAGGAAAAATGCTTGCGGATAGTGTTGATAGCAATGTGCAGTTTCAGCAGCAGCGAAATCAAAGCAGCAGCAACAATAGCTGCGGCGAGAGCAGCGAAGAAGAGCTGTCGGTTTTGCCTCGTCGTACGAAGGTTGTGGTGACTGGTAATAACAGAACCAAGTCTGTATTGGTTGGGCTTCAAGGCGTGGTCAAAAAAGCTGTTGGACTCGGCGGATGGCATTGGCTGGTGAGTTCTATTGATTCTGATTATGAGATTGATTGTGCTTTGAGCTTTGAATGCTTGAATTGAGTTTCGGGATTCAATTTCAGCGGCAGAAAGTAACTGATTGATTAATTGCATGTTGATTACTGTTGGAGGATCTGTACTTTTTGAGTTTTGCCTTGCATTTTTTGTGATTGGGTTTTTCTTGTGGTGTCTTCCATCAATCAGTTTTCGTTGTATCCCAGGATTGTCTGCTTCAGTAACTTCAATTCTTTGATAGCTTTTTCCAGAGAAACTCGATAAAAATTCTGACTGCAATCTCAGATCATTCATGATTTTGATGTCCTACGGTTCTTCATTGCTACGCATGTTTTGAAAATTGATCTCTGTGTGTGTGTTTTGGCTTGAATTCATCTGAGGCAAGATAGTCTCTGTCTAAATTTCATACCCACTTTAGCTACAAGATAGCTTTTGTGACGCAAGCTTTGAATTATTCCATTCTCTCACCTCACAAAAGAAAAAAGAGACTTCCTTTTCCTGTTTGGCTTTATGTACTTGAATACGAAGAGCATTAATATATATAAATATAATGAATCGTTGACAAAAAAAAAAATGCAGCTTTTAACTAATGGGATTGAGGTGAAACTTCAGAGGAATGCTTTAAGCGTCATCGAAGTTCCTACTGGAAATGAAGACGAAGAAGAAGAAGGCATTGAATTCCAACATGCACATTGGAACACATCTGACAACATCGGTGAGTTAATTCTTTAATGTTAAGTACTTAGTTTAACAAAGGATTCCCTCGTTTCATCCATGACTTATTCCCTTTCTCTTTCTCTTTTGCATTTTTATTAGCATTTGGCAATCCCCGAAGCTCTCAAAGGTCGAGGAATCATATGCTCAAGCCTTTCATTTCGTCTCAACAAACTTTGAGCCGCTCTGTCTCCAGTGATTCAATGTCCAAAGATTCCATCTCTACGATGAAAGAGTCCTCAGTACGGTTCATTGTCAGCTTTCTCTTCTATTTTCAAGCCAATTTCCACATCAAACTATTTACTAAAGTTTTAAATATTCTTCATCAATCAGAAGGTCGATCTTGGCAAGCTCGAGATTTCCGCACTTCATAGATATCTAAGACACTTTAACCTCGTGAGTGCATCTTCATTACATTACATAATGTCGTACATTTTTTTTAATTCGAAAATCTTTAACGCTATTTATCAGGTCGAGGCGATTCCCAACCCTTCGAAGGAGCAAGCGATCGAAGTTGTACAAAGGCACTTTATGTCTCAGGTTCGAGCCCTTCGTCTTAAAATTGATAATAATGTTACTCTAAATCTTATATTCGATTAGTCAATATATATATTATTTGTTTATATGTTTTGCAGCAAATGGATGAGTTGCAGGTAATTACCAGGTTCGTTAAGGCGGCAAAGAGATTGAAGCCCGCCTGCAAATGAGATCCGCCCCGACTAACGAAACGTCTCTTATGGGACCCGACCCGTTAGTGAATCGTTTACCGGCCTTTTGTTTGTATACTTTTTTTTATCTCTTCTGACGAGTTTAGTTTTTTTTTTTGTTAGAAACATCTCATGTAAATATATGGTGTAAGGAAGAACCTGTAAAAAAAAACTGCGACGCTGACCAAAAACCATGCAGAATGAGGACATTTAATTCTTGGCTGAATGTAATGCTTTTCTCTAATTAAGTCTTCGAGCAAGTTGAATTTTTCTTACTGAAAGCCATTTGTGAGTTTTCTATCAAATTTCAGTTGAAGAAAATAGCATTAAAAGTCAACGATATTGGACTTGTAATAATTCCACTATTGGGCCAATTGAGCCGAAAATTGGCCCATTAAAGAAGCTTTAATTGGGCCGATCCAAATTGTATGAGGGTACCTTCTCCAGATACTTTCTCCACAATTGGAATCGAAGAAAGACGTTGTTTCTTCAGATCTCCCTGTGTTCATAGTCGAAAGATCGTTGGTGATTTAGAAAAAAGATGACGATGTTTCACTTCCTAAACTGCGCAATCCTCACGTTCGGACCTCACGCAGTCTACTACACCGCTACGCCGTTGTAAGCATCGCCCATCAATCATTTCGATTCCGTGGAATTTGATTTTTTTGTGATTCTTAATACTGTGATTTCTTTTTGTTTTGGTTTTCTAACGTTGGGTTGAATTTCGTCGACGTAAACCTGCTTTGGCTTGTGAAAATATGGGTTGGGCAATTGACAGCAGGTTTGCTGAATGTGCCCAATGAATTTGGTGTTGTTCTCTTCATATGAAGAGTTGATAACGACGTAATTACATTGGTGCCATAAACATAGGAATTCCACATTAGAGTTAGTCTCATCGAGATTTCAGAGTTATTCGTTTTTGTGGTTGTTCAGTTTCTGCTATGTCACTGACTTCAAATGATTTGTGATTCCGATGAGATTTTACCATTAGAATGTGACTGAAGTTATATATGGCGTATTTGCTCAACAGATCTGAGTATGATACGATTGGCACTTCTATCAAATCGGCCGTCGTTTACCTCATAACAACATTGGTGAAGGTTGGTGAACGTGAAATTTTGATCGTGTCTGATTAGGAAACTAATTAACTGTTTGTCCATTTTAAAGAATTCTCATTCATTTCTTTTGCAGCTCGTTTGCCTCGCGACATTCCTTCAAGAATCTGAAAGTGAGAGCTTCGATCCTTATCAGGTACTGTTTTTGAATATCCTTGTTGAATCAACTTCTGACCGAATTTACTAATCATTGTCCTCATATTTACTCTCAGGAATCACTGAAAGCATTGATTGGGTTCATAGACGTGGCTGGCCTCTACTTTGCCTTGACGCAGCTAACTCACAGGAATATTTCCCAAAATCACAAGTTTCAAGCCGTTGGTCTTGGTAGACCGTGTTCTGATCTGTTCCCATCCCCTTATTGTAAAAACAAAATATTAGCTTTTCGACATAACTTTCATTGAACCCCCCTATCTTTTTCGACAATGACAGGCTGGGCATTCGCTGATTCCATACTACATAGATTGGCTCCACTTTGGGTCGGTGCTAGAGGTTTAGAGTTCACTTGGGACTACATTTTGCAGGGAATCGAAGCTAACGCTAATCTGGTAAGTACAGGAGAATCGTTCCTCACGTTCGTTCATTACCACAACTGATTTCTTGGAATGTCAGGTTCTAAGCATAACGCTCGCCTCACTGTCCTCCTTGATTTGGCTACGCAAGAACAAGCCCCAGGCTTTGGTTCCCATCGTGTATGCATGTGCTGGGATTCTTGCAACTATGCCATCGATCACTAGGTTTCTTCTTTCAACTATATTCGTTCTAAGAAGGAAGAAGCTATTACAATCCACAATTGGCACGAGTTTTCATTTTCTTTTTTATCTTTTTGGTTTGTGGGCAGCTATCTAAAACGAGGCCTGGGATGGCACTTTCCCGAGATCGTAGGATTCGAGCTGCTCACTTCTCTAGCGATGGCTTTCGTCAGCTGGCAGCTATTCGTCGCCTGTCAGAAACCATCGTCCAACTGAAAAGGGAACCGAGGCAGAGATCGATCGATCAGACAAATGGGTTGGTAATCGAAAACTTTCTTTCTCAAAAATCAAGTTGAGTTTCTTGTTTAGGCTTCTCTCATGTTTTGTAACCTCGTTTTTGGAAGTAGAAAAACTTCTGATTGTTAAGTTGAAGAAGATATTCATTACAATCCTCCATTTGTAGAACTTGAATGAATTTTCCTTTTCCTTTTTGGGGCTTGTGGTAATTTGATTAAAGTTGCTGGGAGTGATGACTGATGACTATTGGCCTTCGTTAATCTGCAGTTTGACCGGTAAACGGCGTCGTTGGTTTTTTTAATTATATATTTGATGATTTGGTCAGCATTCATTGGATCTAGTCAGGTCCAAGGCAAGGCAGAAAGAAACAAATAAAAAGGTATTTGATGATAATTTGTCGAAAAATAGTTGTAATGTAAAGACTTGTTACATAAGTGCATTTTATATTTAATTTAATACCTCGAAGGACATTAGTTAGGACAGCACATGCTAAATATTCCAATTTAAACTTCGTATCTTTTACTCCCTCATTCGAGCTAGCTCAGCGCTTGCGTCACTGCTAATGCTTACATAAGAATTTTTACTATTATCAATTTATTATTGATAAATTAGACTATGCATAGACACTAAATTTGTGAAAGAAAGTAGAAAATAAATCTTTCGGTGTAAGAAATCCAAAGTGGGAAACATCGTTGAAGAAAAATCGGTCACGTTGTTCTGAGACTCGAGACCAATATCGCTTATCACATCAATAAAAAAAATTAGTGATCACGTAATTAAAGGTTTTAATAACGATTAAGTCATTTGTAATGTAACATTTTGTCCTAAAGTCAATAATTCCACGTTGTAATGCATACCTCTTTCCCATGCTATTGGTCCGCTGATGCAAATGTAACGCAGCAACGTAGAAAGGGTATTATTGGTATTACAGTAAATTGACCCTATAAAAAACTCAGCTTCGGTCAGTCGAAGCGTCTCATCCATTTCCGCCCCCCTTTTCCAAATTCTCCGCCGCTTTCCCCAGCTATTGCCGGCGTTCTCCCGGCGAACTTTGATCCTTTCCAAGCACCTCAATTCCCCAGTTCGTGGTCCACGCCTTCCGTTTTCCGATCATCTGCAACAATGTCTTCGTTGTAGAGCGAAAGGGCGCTGAATCTATCAGTTTCACTTCAAGCGCTTCGATTCTCCTAATATTCTCGCCAGCAATTCTACTCTTTCTGTTCGTACTCATGGCTATCCGTCTCACCGTCGCCTACATAGCTAACCTCAACGGGAAACGCGCCGGAAACCCACGCTTCCTCCACGACTGCGCGTCGAATTCACGCGCCTTCCGTCGCTTCACTTCCCTGAATCACGAGAGGGATTTCTGTCGATTCAAGCAGCCTCCTACGTCCTGTTGCTCATTTGTTGATATCGGCGAGTTTCAGTCGCCAGTTGTTTGTGGATTGGTCTCAGTGGTGAAGCAGTTGATGAGGACCTCTCCATCCGATTCTTCGGCTTCAGGGTGTTCGCCCATTTTGTCCTTTGTTTCGGGCGGTGTTAAATTGATGCCGTGTAATGTTCCGACGAGCGCGGAGGTGGATAGAGGGGGAACTTCAAAGGGAGAAATTGGAAGAAGTGAAAGAGAGGAAGAGAAGGGTATGGTGATGGCGAAGAGCTCCCTTGCTCCGAGTGTAGGGTTGCAAACGAACCGAATCGAATCGAATATCATAATATTCAATTTGTATTCGTTAATTTTTCCAAGTATTCGTATTCGATTCGATTCGTATTCGAATCCTAAAAATCGATTCGATTCGATTTGATAAGATATTCGAATATATTCGCGAATATTCGAATATTCGAAAGAAAATTTCAATTTTTTCCCCATAAAACCTGTTAGAATTAAAAAATAATTCCGAAAAATTACAAAATCTAAGAAACAACTCAATGTTCGTATTTGCTTTTTATTTTTACACTTGGAGCGTGAGTTAAATAGATGAAGGGTTTGCTTTATTTCCTTTTATGGGTCAAAACAAATAAATAATTTGGGTCTAATATTTTATTTCGGCTTACAAGTATATATATAATATATATTATTTAAATATATATTACATTAAACGAATCGAATATTCGTTAATTTTTCGAATCGAATACAAACATATTCTTATTCGTATTCGAAATTATTCGAATCATAAAAAGTATTTGTATTCGTATTCGTATTCATTTATTTCGAATTCGAATCTTAAATTTCGAATCGAATCTCGAACCGAACCGAAAATATTCGGTTCATTTGCAACCCTATCCGAGTGGTGTGGATGTTTTTTTGGTTAAGGGTGATTCTTCCAGTAAAAAGGGTGGGGAGGGCTGGATGTTAAGGTTGATGAATCTTTGTTTGGGTTCTTCTATGGATGCTAAGGCAGCTTTCACAGCGTTGAGTGTGGGGATTTTGTCCAAGTCTACGTTGGCTGAACCACGTTCGATCCCGTCCAGGTCGATGTACCCGACTTTCGATGTAGGGGATAGGATCTTGGCTGAGAAGGTACGGTACTAGTTTGTTGTTTGAGTTTTGTAGGTGTTGAGACTTTGAGTTGGTTCTTTGAGTGGATGTTTGAGATTGGTGGTTTCTGTTGGCGTATTTATGATGTGTAAGAATCTATATGTGATTTAATGATCTTTTCATCGGGATTTACTCTTGATGCTCTGTATGATCTTTTGATTTGTGGATCGAGTTATGTTATGGCGCTGTTTCAGTAGCTAATTTGTCTTTTCTTGACTTCTGGTCTCCAGGTTTCTTATGTTTTCAGGCATCCAGAAATTTCAGACATTGTCATTTTCAAGCCTCCTTTGATTCTCCAGGAATTTGGTAGCAGTTCATCTGAGGTGTTCATCAAAAGAGTTGTAGCGAAGGGTGGTGACACTGTAGAAGTAAGTGATTATCCTCTTCTTTCCGCATCTATTTCATTTAGTCTTATTTTCTGTATCGCTAGATCTAAAGTTAACCGTCTTCAGGTTCACGCTGGACAACTGATCTTGAATGGCGTGTCTCAAGACGAAGATTTTATCTTGGAGCCTATGTCCTATGAAATGAGTCCAATGGTAATATATCTTTCCTTTTTTTTGTAATTTGAACTTTTCGGATGCTCTTCTATGTTCTAATCAGATGCTGAGGAAAAAAAAGACTCACGATAGTTATGTTTGATCCCCCTCTTACAGGATGTTCCTGAAGGCCACGTGTTTGTGTTGGGAGACAACCGCAATATCAGTTTCGACTCACATAACTGGTGAGAGCAGTTTATCATCAAGTGACTGTGTTAGTCTCAACGATACTGTTTGTTATCGCTTTCCTCTTACTGAAAACACTTTCGACTAGAATGTTAGAAACAGATACTGAATAAAGATCTCATATTTGTTTCAGGCGATGATTGAGAGGACGAGCCCCAGGCCCACATGTTGGAGCGCGGTGATCCCCGTCGGGATTTTGGTGAGTTTTCTTGCGGTGGGGACGAAGATTCGGTCGTAGACTGGGAGGAGGAGGATTTGGATTAGGAGCGGGATGACTGGGACTGACGACCCGGGAATCTCGAAGCTTCCTATTTTGTTGTCTGTTGTAGTGCTCTGCTGGATTGAGAACGTCTGGAGTTGGGCCATGCACGTGTTCATGAAGACCGTGCTGAGTATGATGGGGAGCATTCGTATTAGGATCTTCGTCTCTTTGCCGTGCACGTTTTCCACGAGGACGGTGATTGGGGGCTTCTTATTTTTGTCGTGTTATCTAAAACCTGCAAAAAAAGAAGAAATCTTGCGTTTTGTTTGTTTCTATTGTGAGGTGGCAAAAAATGTGGGCCCAAAACGCCTTAGGGTTTATGATTTATGATTTAGAGTTCAGCGGTTAGGTTGCATGTTTATCTGAATTGGTTGGTCCTGGGAAGATCTTGTGTTGTTGTTCCCTGTCATTTCTCGGACCAACTTCGTGCGGATCGTCCGATAATGGGATCTTTCGGTTTCTAATGGCGGCTACGAACACCTAAAGAAATCACACGCCGTGTTGTGTCATTACCATTACAAAAAGTCGACTTATTGCAATAACACGAGTTATTCTGACCTGTAGAATCCTTGCTAAAGGGGATTCCGCTCGGGACATGATTTCGAAAAAACGGGCCCCTGATGATCAAACCCGACGTCGAAATTACCACGGGTATGAAGCAGAGGCCGAAACCCAATCGCAACCGAGGTTCGACTATACGATGAAGGTGACTCCAAATAGAGCTCCGAGGTTTACGAAAAATAGGTACCAATTGAAGTAGCTCGAAAGATTAGAATCTCATTGCGACCCTTATTACAATTAGGGTTAGGCTTAGGGTTAGAGTTAGAATTAGGGTTTTTCATGGCTTCGTTGAACTGATCTGCTCAGAGAGAGGGTAAGCCCGCCTTTATTTCGCCAGTCCTGAGGGCGACGAGGTAAAGGCTCGCGAACAAGCCTCTTGGCTTATAGTCGCCGACTCGCATTGGTTTCCTTTAATTTGTGATGAAGATGGTGATGCATCATTGCAAGGAAAGGGCCTTAGGGTTTTGAAATGTGCTTGTATTGCTAGAAATAGAATTGCATTACCTTGAAAAAAGATTATTGGTTTGTCAAGATCATGCATGCAATTAGGGTTTTCCTAATATTTATATATATATATATATATATATAAAGATTATGTTGGGGGAGGGTTTCGTGTCGGGTTTCGAAGCCAGGTTAGTCAAAATACGAGACCTGCCATGGACCAGTCCTATTGCCATCCCTACCCGGCGTCATTTTTTAGTGTATAGTATTTCCCTTTTGATACAATAACAAAGTAAAATGCATTCGAAAATTACAATCTCATGGAGGAAGAGACGCGGGGAGTATCCTCATCCCCATCCTTGTAGCTTAATAATAGCATGCCATCTTATACTAAAGTACATAAAGTACATAAAGTATAGGCAAATTTTGAACTTCATTTCTAGTTATTTTATATTTATTACAACATGGCCAACATTTGATTCTAGTCAACGTTGCACCATCGTCCACTGCCTTGTTTATCCGCCAATCTTGCGCCTTAAGTAATGCTCTGATTTAGTACACCTTAAAGCATAATAAATGCACTATTCTTACCGTTTTAGTTCGCACATTGAGATCCAACACGTAACTAGCATCCTAGAAAATCAATCGAAATCTCACTAATCACCACTTAATCTTAGCGTAATCGAAAGCCTTTTACAGAGAAATTGCAGCTTTAAACGTATCGTGGCTTGAAAGCAGCAGCAAACAACGCAAAGGCTTGAAACTGTTGGCATGGCAGCGGACCCGGTCGAGTAATATCGCGGCTAATATTTGAACAACTAAAGATAAAAGTGGAAACCGAGATTTAACGTGGAAAACCCACAGACAAATCCGGGTAAAACCACGGGCAAGGAAGAAGAATCCACTATAGAGGAAAAATATAGGAGTTACAACATCTCGATCTATAAAGGAGAAAACCCTCAATAACTCACGGAGAAAATACCCAACAAACTCTCTATTATCTCTCTATCTCTTAATCTTCGTTTCTATCCGTGGGATGCATTTATCTGTCGAAATATGTGGCTATTTATAGGAAAAGTTTGCCATGTCAATAAAAGAAACTCTTCAGCACACCATTGAATGAGTTTCTCCTTTTCCCAAGTTGAGTGTAGCCTTGGACCATTCAAATGCCACATGTTGCAATTAGCAGCTTTCATTGACTATTCAAAGCCGTTATTCTTGATAATGTCCCACTTGAAGATTCGATTGAGATCAATCGAATCTTCACACCATTCTTTCTTCCTTACATTCTTGTTGCTTACAGCTCAGCTAGGCCACCCACGACACCAAACGAACTTGTCAGTGTTGACCGCCTTCGTCAAGAAATCTGCTAAGGTGTCTTTCGTATGAATCTTCAAATCTACCGTGCCCTCTTCCACTTGTTCACGAACGAAGTGATACTGGACTCGTATGTGCTTTGAGCTGGAATGGAAAGCTGGATTCCTTGCGAGATGCAAGGCACTCTGACTGTTAGAACAGAGGAATATTCTTGTCCGTGGCCGAGCTCCTCCATGATCATTTTCAACCATACCGCCTCTTTACTTGCTTGCGTAGCTGCAACATATTCTGCTTCAGTGGTTGATGTTGCGTAAACGGATTGAAGTTTCGATACCCAGCTTACGACTCCACCAGTAAGAGCTAACACATATCCCATTGTAGATTTGCTCTTGTCAAGATCACCTACATAATCAGAGTCAACGTACCCTCTGACAGTAAAGTCTGCTTCCACGTAACATAATGCAACATCTGAGGTTCCTTTGATATATCGTAGGATCCTCTTCACCGCACTCCAATGCTCTTTGCCCGGATTCGCCATGTACCGACTTAATACTCTCACTGCATGGGCAATGTATGGCGTATACAAATCATCGCCAACATAAGACTTCCCACTGTAGGACCCCGGTCCCCAGAAATTAGGTCGGCCAATAAATTAAGTGTATGCTTTACGTAATTTTATGATAATTACGTATGTGTTGAATACCTATGTGATGTATAAATTTTATGCTTGTGAATTATATGCGAATTACGTACAATTAAGTGCCAAGGAGTTTGCGTTCATGACGACCCCAAATCTATGAAGAGGAATTTTCGAAATAATAAGTAAAGAAAATGACTTAGGATAGCCAAATGAAAGTTGGCTAGAATTTTACCTTGGGCTAGAGATTTAATGTTGGGCTATAACCCAATTTAGGCCCAAGCCCATAAGAACACAAAATGGGAGACAAGTTTCCCCATTTCAAGGAAGACCCACGCTCACTCTAAACTCCACCCTCAAACCTATGAAAATATCTAAAAATACCAAACCCAACCATTGAACTCGATAACCACTCATAAGAAAAGAAACGAAAAGCAAGAAAGAAAGCAAGAAAAAGAAGAAGAGAAAGGAGCCGAGACCAAAAGAAATCCGAGCAAAGAGCGCTCCCAAGCTAGCTTAGAAAACTCGAAATTGTGTAAGTGAAAGTTCTACCTCAAGCTATTTCGAATTTTATTTCATGGTATAAAACATGTTTAGGACTAGGAAATTTAGGAGACGAGGTGTATATAGACGGCAACTCTAACCTTGGATGAAAATCCATAGTTAAAGATTCTTCTAAGCTTAGCTAAGTGTTGGGTAGAATAAAGCTAAGAACCATGGTTCGACGGGATGAAGAATGAAGATGATGAGAAATGTCGAAACCATGTTAAGGAAAATGTCGAATGTTAAGATAGAAATGTCGAGCTAAATGTCGACATTAAAGTCGAGCTCAATGTCGAGTGGAATTGAGTATAAAATGTCGAGTCCTTCTATTTTGATAAAATGTCGAGTTCAACAAATCGGTATAAATGTCGAAACGAATGTCGAACTGGATAAAATGTCGAGTTCAAAGAAGTCGAGATAAATGTCGAAACGATATTAAGAAAAATGTCGAGAGCCACGTTGAACTCATGTCGACATTTGTTGTCTCAAATGTCGAAACCATGCTAAAAAGACAAATGTCGAAACACAATATCGATATTTACTAAAAAAGTCGAGATGCTAGTAAAATATCGAAATAGTAGGATGTCGAGTCAATATATCGAGATTTATCTAATGTCGAGATGCCTAATGATAAATGTCGAAACCATAGTAAGGAAAGATGTCGAAAACATGTTAAGGAAAATGTCGAATGTTAAGATAGAAATGTCGAGCTAAGATAGTTAAAAATGTCGAGATCCTTCAACAGCCCAAATGTCGAATCCTTACACAAACAAATGTCGAGTTCTTACACATAAAATGTCGATACCTAACCAACCATACAACCCGATATTTAAACGATGTCGAGACCCTTTAACCCAACAATGTCGAGATCTTTAAATAGTCCAAAATGTCGAATTCTTACACATACAATGTCGAGATTTATGATGAACTCATGTCGACATTTTCAGTTCAAAATGTCGAAGCTAGGAAAAATATCGAGATCTTTACATACACTATTAAGGAAAATATTTCAACACTTTTCAAGTACATAGATAACCAATACTTTAGAAAATGCACTGACATAATAATTTTATGATTAAGGTCGAAAATTACGAACTCCGCCGAACCAGTAGCGGTTAATCTACGGATTCCAGGTAAATAGAAATTCAACTACGATACGTAACTTGCCTGCGTCCGATGATGTGAATTTACGTGCTCATGCATTTTACGTGGAACGTGCATGTTACGACAAAAGTATTTTACATGCATGATAGCATGATCTGCATATTTACATGAGCATGACATGAGCACTTGCACGCATAAGTAGTACGTATGACACGAGGTAAGAGCGTGCGTAAGATCGCCTGTGTGCGATGTATACTCGCCGATTTTGGCGTTTGTGTCGACTCAATGAAGAGTCACGGCTCCCCTATGCAGCCATGGCAAAAGAAGCCATAAGGTCTGTATAAGAGGCTGGGGGAATACCCCGTATGCGGGAGATGCAACCTGGAGGATGCGGCCCGGGGCACGCACTGAGTAAGGGAAGATTCCTGCGGGTGACCTTCTAGTGCGTAAAGCACTAACCGGGAGGGAAGATTCCTTCGGATGACCTCCGCGGTTAGTGGCCTCGGTGTTGGCTACCAGTGAGAAGCGTCCGCGTGGAGGCCGCACTGAGGAAGGGAAGATTCCTTCGGGTGACCTTCTAGTGTGAGAACCTCCACACATGAGATCTCTATGAAATGGCGCATAGTGGGATAGAAAGCCGAGGGCCCGTACGAAGTAAGAGTATAAGAAAATGAGTATGAGTCAGAAAAAGGACAAGAAAATGAGAAGGAGAGTATGAGCATTAGAAAACGACGACGTGGATTGTCGATCGTTAGGACACGTGCATACATGCATAATTTCTGCTTACTGAGCCTCGGTGGCTCATTCTTTATGTTACGTATTGTAGGTATCGACGATCACGGTACGTGATCCGTCCCTTATGCGAGGCCGACCTTTTGAAGCTCTCCGGCTGCTTTTGAGGTGGAAGTGTGTGTATGGATGACGACCTGTGAAGGCCGGGCGCATAGGAAGCTTTTGGCTGCACACACACACACGTACACTTGTATTTTGTAGACAGGGACATGATGAAAATGTCGAATGATTTAGAACATTCTTTTGACGTGTATAAAGACCCCCGCATGCACTTTTAAAATGAAAAATTTTATTCGCATTTTTATGCGTTTACACGATATCAAGACATTAACACTTAGAAATAGATAGGAATACGAGGTCGGGACGACGGGTCCTGACAGAGTGGTATCAGAGCTTCGGTCACAGGTCCTGCAGACTGTCCATACACACACACTCAAAAGCGCGGAAGCGGCCTTGCTTGTAAGTACTATGTTATGTGAATTGCTTGTATGGTTTAATTTATTGGCCTTAGGAATTGTCAGGATAGGTTGAGAAAATGGTAAGAATTAGAGGTGAAGGAAGTAGGGAATCTGATCAGGGTAGGGATACTAATAACCCTCCTGACAATCGGGATGCTACCATCCTGCAACTGACTGAGTTGGTCCGGCAACAGTCGGCCCAGATTCAGCAACTGATCCAGCAGCAAAATGCTGGTGGGCAATCAGCCAATCTGCCTCCCCCACCTGAACGAATTGAGATGATCGGGGAGAGGTTCAGGAAGCTAAATCCTCCATTGTTCGAGGATGCTGTGGATCCCACATCCGCCGAGGATTGGCTGAGGACGCTGGAGAACATGTTCCAGCACAGTCGCACCCCTGAGGCGGAAAAGGTCATGTGCGCTGCCTACCTGCTGAGGGGGAGCGCCGGACACTGGTGGGACACCGTCTCAGCCATCGAAAACCCACTAACGATGAGCTGGGACCGGTTTAAGGAAATCTTTCGAGGGAAGTACTACACCGCCCCGGTCAGAGCCCAAAGGATGAATGAGTTCATCAACCTCCGCCAAGGAGCAATGACAGTGGCGGAGTACATCAGGAAATTCGAGCAGCTCTCAAGGTTCGCTGCTCATATGGTCAGTACGGACACGCTCAAGATTGAGCGGTTCATGGAAGGGCTGAAACCCGAGCTGTACAGAGACGTGAGTATGGCCGGAATACAAGGAGCCACGTACGCGCAAGTGGCTGAGAGGGCGCTTGTGGCGGAGCAAGCTGAGGCAAGAATTGCTCGCGCCCAGGAAGCAAAGCGCAAGTTCGTACAAGGGCCGCAAGGGAGCGGAAGTAACCCAAAGCGGCAATTCGTTGCCAAGGAAGGGAAACAAGGGTTCCCGAATAGACCTGGACCACCCCCACAGTTCAAGCCCAACCAGGGTAGACCCCAGTTGGATCTACCCGTTTGCCCGAAGTGCGCACGGAGACACCCGGGAGCCTGCAACTCCCAGAATGCCGTCTGCTTCAAATGTGGCAAGACAGGCCATTACTTAAGGGCATGTCCGGAAGGAGGATCCGGGAGCCAAGTCAGGAACCAGTTAGAACCACCAAGGGTACCGGCCCGGGTCTACACTATAACCTCCGAGGAAGCGGAAAACAACCCGGCCGTGGTAACAGGTACCCTCCTCGTCTATGAAACCCCCACTTGCATCCTAGTCGACTCAGGAGCGACACATTCGTTCGCGTCCACTAAGTATGTCACGAGGGTAGGAGTCACGCCTCACCGAGCTGAGTGCGAATTTAGGGTAACAGTTCCGAACGGGAATTCCACCCAAACCAATCAGGTTTTACGGGATTGTCCAATAGTAATCGGGGACAAGGAACTGCCCACAGGCCTCATAATAATTCCCATGAATGATTATGAGGTGATCCTTGGAATGGATTGGCTATCGAAGTACGGAGCTGTCATAGACTGCCACCGCAAGATAGTCACACTCAATGCGGACGAGAATGAACCCCTTAGGTTTGTAGGAACTGGCAAGGGGACCATGATTTCTAGGATATCAGCGTTGAAAGCACAACGACTGATCAAATCGGGGTGCGAAGCCTATCTGGTATTCGCTATTAAGTCGGAAGAGAACGCCTCCCCGAAAATCGAGGAAGTGCCGATAGTTAAGGACTTCCCCGACGTATTTCCCGAGGAGTTACCGGGACTACCACCCGAACGGGAAATAGAGTTCGCTATAGATCTGGTACCTGGAGCGGCACCAGTATCTAAGACCCCATATCGGCTAGCACCGACGGAAATGAAGGAGTTAAAGGATCAACTCGACGAACTCATGCAGAAGGAGTTCATACAGCCGAGTTTCTCTCCCTGGGGAGCGCCGGTGCTATTCGTGAAGAAGAAAGACGGGTCCATGCGATTATGCATAGACTACAGGGAGTTGAACAAGTTGACGATTAAAAACAAGTACCCACTCCCTAGGATAGACGATATATTCGATCAACTGCAAGGTGCAACGGTTTTCTCTAAGATCGACTTAAGGTCGGGTTATCATCAATTAAGGATCCGGAAGGAAGACATCCCGAAGACGGCCTTTAGTACCCGTTATGGCCACTTTGAGTTCCTGGTGATGCCATTCGGGTTGACTAATGCACCCGCAGCTTTTATGGACTTAATGAATCGAGTGTTCAAACCCTATCTAGATAGGTTTGTCATCGTCTTCATAGACGACATCCTAATCTACTCAAGGACGAAGGAGGAGCACGAAGAACACCTGAGAATAGTTCTGAATATATTACGAGACAAGCAACTATATGCCAAGTTCAAGAAGTGCGAATTTTGGCTCGACCAAGTCGCATTCTTGGGGCATATAGTATCAGGAGAAGGGATTTCTGTAGACCCGAACAAGATAGAAGCCATTAGCAACTGGCCCAGACCGACCAATGTAACGGAAATACGGAGTTTCCTCGGTCTGGCGGGTTATTACAGGAAATTCATCAAGGATTTCTCAAAGATAGCGTCTACACTGACGAAGCTGACCAGGAAGAATACGCCGTTTCAGTGGACCGCAGAATGCGAACGAAGCTTCCAAGAGCTGAAGGGACGGCTGACGACGGCCCCAGTTCTCACGATACCTTCGGGAACTGGAGGGTTCACCGTGTATAGTGATGCGTCTAAGAACGGGTTAGGGTGTGTGCTAATGCAGAACGGGAATGTAGTAGCATACGCCTCTCGTCAACTAAAGGAGTACGAGAAGAATTACCCGACGCACGACTTAGAACTGGCGGCAGTGGTCTTTACTCTCAAGATATGGAGGCATTACCTCTACGGAGAGCGGTGTGAGATATACACTGACCACAAGAGCCTCAAGTATTTCTTTACGCAAAAGGAGCTGAATATGAGGCAGAGGAGGTGGTTAGAGTTAGTCAAGGATTACGACTGCGTAATCAACTACCACCCAGGCAAGGCGAACATAGTAGCCGATGCCTTAAGCCGAAAAGCAGTTAGTGCAGAACTACAACTGCTGGAAGTAGAAGTCGTACGGTTAGGTGAAGTTGAGGCGCAGCTAGCAGCCTTAACTTTGCAACCAATGCT
Organism: Craterostigma plantagineum; assembly: GCA_027422505.1. Classification (NCBI taxonomy): domain Eukaryota; kingdom Viridiplantae; phylum Streptophyta; class Magnoliopsida; order Lamiales; family Linderniaceae; genus Craterostigma; species Craterostigma plantagineum. Next base: position 21,765,627 of record JAPQWV010000003.1, on the reverse strand, counting down.
GCTAGAGCAGATTAAGGCAGCGCTAGGAGCAGACGAGTTGTACGCAAAAATTAAGGAGGCACAGCCGGAACAACCAACTGGAGACCTCACGATACGGGAAGACGGACGACTATACTTCAAGAACCGGTTGTACGTGCCAGACGACGCCGAACTACGATGGCTAATAATGACCGAAGCCCATGCCACTGCATACTCGGTACATCCAGGGGCAACGAAGATGTACAGGGGGTTAAAGGAGAATTACTGGTGGCCAGGCATGAAAAAGGATGTCGCGACTTTCGTAAGTCAGTGCCTGACGTGCCAACAAATAAAAGCCGAGCATCAAAGGCCGAAGGGAACCCTACAACCGTTACCCATTCCGGAATGGAAATGGGATAACATTACCATGGATTTCGTAGTGGGGCTACCGAAGAACGCCAAAGGGCATGACGCGATTTGGGTGATCGTCGATCGATTAACCAAGTCTGCCCATTTCCTACCAATAAGCACGAACTTTTCCATGGAACGGTACGCGGAGCTCTATATTCAGGAGATAGTGCGACTGCACGGCGTTCCATCATCGATAGTCTCGGATCGCGACTCCAGATTTCTATCGAAATTCTGGACGAGCTTGCAAAAGGCGATGGGAACGAAGCTATCTTTTAGTACCGCCTACCATCCGCAGACGGACGGTCAGTCCGAGCGAACCATTCAGACCCTGGAGGACATGCTCCGAGCGTGCGTACTCGATTTCAAAGGGAATTGGAGTAGGTACCTCCCATTAATTGAGTTCTCGTACAATAATAGTTACCACGTCACCATTGGGATGGCACCGTACGAAGCGCTATACGGGCGTAGGTGCAGATCCCCAGTACATTGGGACGAGGTTGGCGAACGGGCAGTGTTAGGCCCTGACATAGTACGAGAAATGACGGAAGCCATTACCACCATACGAGAAAGAATGCGAACGGCACAGAGTCGACAGAAAAGCTACGCAGATCGAAGACGTCGACCATTAGAATTTGAAGAGGGAGATATGGTATTCGTGAAAGTATCGCCGATGAAGGGTGTGAAAAGGTTTGGGAAGAAAGGAAAGCTAAGTCCTAGGTATATAGGACCATTTAGGATACTGAAGAGAGTAGGCGAGGTAGCATACCAACTGGAGCTGCCTGCGTCATTATTGCAAGTGCATGACGTGTTCCACGTCTCGACACTGCGGAAATACATAGCTGACCCGAACCACGTTCTAGGAAACGAGTCCCTACATCAACAATTGAAACCGGATCTAAGCTACGAAGAGACTCCGGTGGAGATAATGATGTACGAGACCAAAAGACTTAGGAATAAAGACATCCCTTTAGTAAAAGTGTTGTGGCGGAACCAGTCCACGGAAGAAGCCACATGGGAACGGGAGGACGAAATGCGAATTCGTTATCCCGAATTGTTTCACACGGACTGATTTCGGGGGCGAAATCCTCCTTAAGGGGGGGGAGGATGTAGGACCCCGGTCCCCAGAAATTAGGTCGGCCAATAAATTAAGTGTATGCTTTACGTAATTTTATGATAATTACGTATGTGTTGAATACCTATGTGATGTATAAATTTTATGCTTGTGAATTATATGCGAATTACGTACAATTAAGTGCCAAGGAGTTTGCGTTCATGACGACCCCAAATCTATGAAGAGGAATTTTCGAAATAATAAGTAAAGAAAATGACTTAGGATAGCCAAATGAAAGTTGGCTAGAATTTTACCTTGGGCTAGAGATTTAATGTTGGGCTATAACCCAATTTAGGCCCAAGCCCATAAGAACACAAAATGGGAGACAAGTTTCCCCATTTCAAGGAAGACCCACGCTCACTCTAAACTCCACCCTCAAACCTATGAAAATATCTAAAAATACCAAAACCCAACCATTGAACTCGATAACCACTCATAAGAAAAGAAACGAAAAGCAAGAAAGAAAGCAAGAAAAAGAAGAAGAGAAAGGAGCCGAGACCAAAAGAAATCCGAGCAAAGAGCGCTCCCAAGCTAGCTTAGAAAACTCGAAATTGTGTAAGTGAAAGTTCTACCTCAAGCTATTTCGAATTTTATTTCATGGTATAAAACATGTTTAGGACTAGGAAATTTAGGAGACGAGGTGTATATAGACGGCAACTCTAACCTTGGATGAAAATCCATAGTTAAAGATTCTTCTAAGCTTAGCTAAGTGTTGGGTAGAATAAAGCTAAGAACCATGGTTCGACGGGATGAAGAATGAAGATGATGAGAAATGTCGAAACCATGTTAAGGAAAATGTCGAATGTTAAGATAGAAATGTCGAGCTAAATGTCGACATTAAAGTCGAGCTCAATGTCGAGTGGAATTGAGTATAAAATGTCGAGTCCTTCTATTTTGATAAAATGTCGAGTTCAACAAATCGGTATAAATGTCGAAACGAATGTCGAACTGGATAAAATGTCGAGTTCAAAGAAGTCGAGATAAATGTCGAAACGATATTAAGAAAAATGTCGAGAGCCACGTTGAACTCATGTCGACATTTGTTGTCTCAAATGTCGAAACCATGCTAAAAAGACAAATGTCGAAACACAATATCGATATTTACTAAAAAAGTCGAGATGCTAGTAAAATATCGAAATAGTAGGATGTCGAGTCAATATATCGAGATTTATCTAATGTCGAGATGCCTAATGATAAATGTCGAAACCATAGTAAGGAAAGATGTCGAAAACATGTTAAGGAAAATGTCGAATGTTAAGATAGAAATGTCGAGCTAAGATAGTTAAAAATGTCGAGATCCTTCAACAGCCCAAATGTCGAATCCTTACACAAACAAATGTCGAGTTCTTACACATAAAATGTCGATACCTAACCAACCATACAACCCGATATTTAAACGATGTCGAGACCCTTTAACCCAACAATGTCGAGATCTTTAAATAGTCCAAAATGTCGAATTCTTACACATACAATGTCGAGATTTATGATGAACTCATGTCGACATTTTCGGTTCAAAATGTCGAAGCTAGGAAAAATATCGAGATCTTTACATACACTATTAAGGAAAATATTTCAACACTTTTCAAGTACATAGATAACCAATACTTTAGAAAATGCACTGACATAATAATTTTATGATTAAGGTCGAAAATTAGGAACTCCGCCGAACCAGTAGCGGTTAATCTACGGATTCCAGGTAAGTAGAAATTCAACTACGATACGTAACTTGCCTGCGTCCGATGATGTGAATTTACGTGCTCATGCATTTTACGTGGAACGTGCATGTTACGACAAAGTATTTTACATGCATGATAGCATGATCTGCATATTTACATGAGCATGACATGAGCACTTGCACGCATAAGTAGTACGTATGACACGAGGTAAGAGCGTGCGTAAGATCGCCTGTGTGCGATGTATACTCGCCGATTTTGGCGTTTGTGTCGACTCAATGAAGAGTCACGGCTCCCCTATGCAGCCATGGCAAAAGAAGCCATAAGGTCTGTATAAGAGGCTGGGGGAATACCCCGTATGCGGGAGATGCAACCTGGAGGATGCGGCCCGGGGCACGCACTGAGTAAGGGAAGATTCCTGCGGGTGACCTTCTAGTGCGTAAAGCACTAACCGGGAGGGAAGATTCCTTCGGGTGACCTCCGCGGTTAGTGGCCTCGGTGTTGGCTACCAGTGAGAAGCGTCCGCGTGGAGGCCGCACTGAGGAAGGGAAGATTCCTTCGGGTGACCTTCTAGTGTGAGAACCTCCACACATGAGATCTCTATGAAATGGCGCATAGTGGGATAGAAAGCCGAGGGCCCGTACGAAGTAAGAGTATAAGAAAATGAGTATGAGTCAGAAAAAGGACAAGAAAATGAGAAGGAGAGTATGAGCATTAGAAAACGACGACGTGGATTGTCGATCGTTAGGACACGTGCATACATGCATAATTTCTGCTTACTGAGCCTCGGTGGCTCATTCTTTATGTTACGTATTGTAGGTATCGACGATCACGGTACGTGATCCGTCCCTTATGCGAGGCCGACCTTTTGAAGCTCTCCAGCTGCTTTTGAGGTGGAAGTGTGTGTATGGATGACGACCTGTGAAGGCCGGGCGCATAGGAAGCTTTTGGCTGCACACACACACACGTACACTTGTATTTTGTAGACAGGGACATGATGAAAATGTCGAATGATTTAGAACATTCTTTTGACGTGTATAAAGACCCCCGCATGCACTTTTAAAATGAAAAATTTTATTCGCATTTTTATGCGTTTACACGATATCAAGACATTAACACTTAGAAATAGATAGGAATACGAGGTCGGGACGACGGGTCCTGACACCCACTGCTGATGCATACAGTACTCGAGACATATCCATCCTTCCTTCTTCGCTGCTAGAGCTCATACTGGAGGATAATTTGAAATTAACAAGAAGTGGAGTAGAAATTGGCTTACAATCTTGCATATTGAAGCATCGCAAGACCTTCCTCAGATAATTCTTCTTTGAAAGCCAAATCTTCCTGTTATTTCTGTCTCGATAAATTTGCATCCCTAGAATCTTGTTTGCCGGTCCCAAGTCCTTCATTTCAAATTTCCTAGCCAACTGTGTCTTGAGTTCTTCAACACGATCCTTGTTGGGCCTGCTACCAACATGTCATCAACATACAACAGTAATATGATAAAATCACTTTCACCAAACCTCTTGAAATATGCTCAAGGGTCTGCATTCAATCTGTTGTATCCAAGGCTCATGATGAAGGAATCAAATCTCTTATACCAACACCTCGACGCCTGTTGGAGCATATAATCTCTTCTTCAAGATCTCCATGAAGAAAGGCTGTCTTCACATCTAGTTGCTCTAGATGTAGGTCGAATGTAGCAGACATCGCCAGGAGTACCCGAAAAGTCGTCAGTCGAATCACCGGTGAGAATATCTCATTGAAGTCAATGCCTTCTTTCTGAGTGTAGTCTTTAACCACCAGTCGTGCAAGAAACCACTCTACTTGATCATCGTTATTCCGCTTGATCTAAAAACCCATTTATTACCGATTGTCTTTCTTCCATAAGGTAGTGGCACCAACTCCCAAGTCTTATTTTTCCGTAGAGCTTCCATTTCTTCTTGCATTGCCGCCAACCACTGATTTGTATCTGAACTGTTTAGTGCTATTTGAAGAGTTGATGGCTTCCATCATCAGTTAGAAGACAGTGTGCAACGTTGCTGTCCATATCGTAATCTTCATGCCAGGATGATGCGGTGCCCCTTCCTCGTGCTCTGGTACTGCTTCAGAAGAATCTTATTCCACGGACTTCCCTTTCACCTGAATCGTCGTAGTTTCTGGGCTTTCCTTTGTAGTGCTATCATTTCCTCCGATTAGTTTATCTTCTAAGAAGACAACTTCCCTGCTGATGACTACCTTGTGGGCAGTGGGATCCCATAGGCGATACCTCTTCACACCATCAGCATACCCCAAGACAACACTTCCTGGACTTCGGATCCAACTTAGTAGTTTCTTGGGCGATGTACATCACGTAACAGGACTTCCAAATGCTTGAAGTTTGGAATAATCGCCTGGCTTTCTGGTCCACATCTCCATAGGCGTCTTCTGATCAACTGCCGTTGAAGGCGATCGATTGACCACGTAGCAGGCGGTGTTGACTGCTTCTGCCAGTATGATTTATCCAGACCTGCAGCTCCCAACATGGCTCTTGTTCTCTCCAACAGAGTCCTATTCATCCGCTCCGCCACTAATTTGTTGTGGAGTATATGCCGTAGTGAAGTGCCTTTTGATGCCTTTCCTTTTGCAAAAACTATCAAATTCCCTGCTATTATATTTTCCTCCATTATCCGTCCTCAAACACTTGATCTTTTTTCCTGTATCAAGTTCGACCCGAGCCTTGAAATTCTTGAAGGTTGCAAACACATCCCCCTTACTCTTGATGATATACACCCAACATCTCTTGGAGTAATCGTCGATGAAAGACAAAAAGTACTTTCCTCCACATCGGGATGAAACCGGTGACTACCATACATCAGAATGAACCAGTTCTAGAATATCGTTGCTTCTAGAATTTGATGTGTTGAATTGTAGCCGATGTTGCTTGTTTGCTATGCAATACTCACATAATGGTAGTGACACCTTCGTGAGACCCCGAAGTGGCCTGCAAGAATTTTCATTCCTAGTTCCGGCATATGCCCGAGCTTCTGATGCCACAACATAGTAGATCTTTCATTTGAACCTCCTGAAGCTACAGATGATTCGCCTTCGTGCTCTCCCAACAGCATATACAAATTTGCAGCAACTTTTTCACCTTTCATGACTACAAGTGCTTCGCGAAATATTTTCATTATTCCTCCCTGAATTTTGATTCACCTCCAAGATCATCGAGCTGTCCCAAAGACAATAAATTCTTCTTCAGACCTTCTACGTGCCGCACTCCTTGCATAGTGCGAACTGTACCGTCGTGAAACTTCAACCTCACGGTTCCAACGCCTACGATCTTTAAGGCATTATCTTCACAACTGTACACAGATCCTCCTAAGATAGGTTGGTGTTGAACCAGTCTCTTTGAAGAGGTCATATGATAAGTTGCGGAAGCAATATCTCATCATACGCCTTTCTGCTCTCCGTTGAGATTGCTTCGCTACACAATACGTCTCCACCTGATGCGTTTTCCAGATTTCCTTGAGGATTGATTCTTCAGGTGACCCTTCTTTCTACAGTGGTAGCATTGCATATCCTTCTTCTTACTTTTTGATTTCCCCCTGCCTTGAATGTGACTCTCACTTGAACCACGTTCCGTTGATCTCCCTCTCATCACCATCAAAGCTTCGACCTGTTGAGAGCCTGCTCGCTGGTCTTTCTTATTCTTCCACCGATTTTCTTCTTCATGAATAGCAGCTGCGATGTTATTGAAGACTAGATCTTTGCCTTTGTTCGCCAAGTTGATGATGAGTTGATCATACGAATCAGGCAAACTTTGAAGTAGAATTTCTGCACGTTCTTTGGCCTCCGTTTTATACCCCAACGATGTTAGCTCGGAAAGTAGAGTATTCAAGACGTTGAGATACTCCGTCACCGAAGTAGATTCAGACATTCTCAAGGTGAACAATTTTCTCTTCAAGAAAATTTTATTGTGTAACGACGTCGGCTCGTACAGATTGGTTAGGTGGTCCTATATCTCCTTTGTCGTTTTCATTTCTTCGACGCTAGACAATATCTCATCTGCTAGTGCCAGATGCGACAGCGCTCCGGTCCATCTCGTTCCATTTCTTTTCATCTGTCACTGTAGCTAGTTTTCCATCGATAGCCTCCAGACAGCAGTCCTTTCGCAAGATCGCCTTTATCATTAATTTTCACAGTGTGAAATTTCTCCCGTTGAACTTTTCAATATCGAACTTCGCCGCCATATCAGTCATGAGCGATACCTCCGCCGGGGTTGCAACAATAATTATTGAACTCGTACCGGCTTTTTCGTCACTGTAACAAGGGCAGTATAATATCTTTATTTTCTGATGTGGAGGGTCCACGTTAGTGGCAACCACAGAGCATACGATAAATAGATATATAGAACCCAAGTTCGGCTCTGATACCAAGTATATGCACACACATGAATACGATCAATATTTGTTGATTAGCAGAAAACCCTAATCTGACTATGCTTTAAAATTATATTATGTTTGTATATATATTTGTTACCACATACAAACATTGTGGCCTTTTATATCCTCCCTTATTTGATTGATCGATCCATCCCTGACATTGTTATCTTCTCCGATGGCCTGAAATTATGAGAATTGACATTCGTGAATTGATTAGTGAATCAAGAAATGGTGTTCTTATTACCTATTTAAGGATAGGGTTATTGCTTATAAAGTGTAGTAAGACTAAGAGCTGAGCCTACCATTATGGAGACTTTGGCTTTCAAACTGCGCAAGCTTTGTAGGTAAAGATATAAGCTATATATAAAGCTCAAGAATTGATGAATATTTTACATTAATTATACAATAATCAGATAAGTACGATTGAGGGGCAATAATTTAATTACAACCATGGTTTAGTTGAGATTAACGCAAGTCTAGTCACTGTTATCAACATTATTTTAATGTCCATCATACTCGATTTTCTCATGAAATGTGGGATTTCATATGCTTTAGTGTATTTCAATGCATTAATTAGCTCATTAGTCTAAGACAAATGATTATGAATTTAGACCTACTTTGTGGTAATAAAATATAAAGCGAGCCAAATTTTGACACCAGACATTCAAATAAATAGCTAAGAGAAGTGGTTACCCCATAAAAGAAGGATCAATATATAGTTGGAATGGGATTTAAATAAGTTAATTTGCAAGCAGATTGAGATCAATGTTTTGATTGGTTATTATTATATACTAGTGCAAACCCGTGCGTTGCACGGGTCTCTTTTTTGGATGGAGTTATTTACTGAACGTGCCTGTTAGTTGTGGATGGTATGTGAAAAAATATGTGATTAAAAAATAGAATTACTATTAAATGCAGCAATAATAACTTATTTAACATATGAGTAGCTAAGACCACATATTGGAAAACACTGCTACGGTGAGGAACTGTCTGAATTCTTGGATCAGTTCTGGTGAAACATCGTACACGTCATCTTCAGCAAACATGAATGAAAATGCTGATCGCAGCACGTATACTCCACATTCGCCGCTGATTCATACAGGAAAAGAGACAAACAATTTACGTAAGAAATCGTGATTCTACAAAATAAATAGGGTCATGGTTTTGCACTACCTCATAGTCTGCTTGGGGAAGTTTGGATCTCTAAAAACAGCGAAGTCCACGATCGAATCAGTGATGCGCAAATCTTGAAGAATATATGGGATCATAAGTCGCGTTTTTTGAAATGCCTCTTCGAAGAATCTCATATCCCTATCAACCGAAGGTTCAGAGTCATGTACGATTATTGACTGTTTTTTATAGTCAATAATGCACAGTATCCAGTGACATTGATTTATGTTGACTGGGATAACTATAAGATCTGTTTCCTCCCAAGGGAGAGATGGCCCATCCTCAACAATTCCTTGTACATACGGTCGAATGAGAGATAGGTCCATACACCCATCGCTCGTATGCTCTGCTGCAATTATTTGGTTGACCACTGTAGGCATAAAAGAAACCCTCGACTTTGGGAATCTTGCATGTGACTGCTTCTCCATAAATTCTCTTAAGCATTCGTCTATGTGCTGGTGGAGAATAGAATAGAATGCATAATAAAAATATGTGGAAAAAATTAATGGAAAGATGATTAAGTATTGTACCTCATCATGTAGCCAACTTCCCTTCGTCATAAGGTTTTTGAAGAATTCTTTGCCGCGTTCTTCTCGGAATAGCGTACCGACAGAATCTCTGTCAGTCATTGTTCCGATTGTCGCCGATACACGCGGAAAGAATTTTAACATCTTGTTGACATGCACCGCAAGAGTTTTCTCTGCCGGGACGTTTTTTGAAATCAAACGGTGTCCCTCTAACGTGCTTGTATTTTTTGTCTTAGATCGTTTTTCTAATGGGTCCTCTCTTGGCTGAGTGGAAATATTAGAGTGCTTTCTTTTTGCCTGTAGTTTCGTCTCCTTAGTTGAAGGGATGTTTGTTGTGAATGTTCCCCTCCGTAGGTGTAGGGCTTCTCTTTCCTGTAAAAAAATCGGACGTGGAGTTATAAGTGGTAACAATGTGTTCAATTTTGCTAAATCATGTTTCACATACCAAGCGTTTGTTCTATACGCGATAGCCTCCCATCGATTTCCGAGTAATTTTCGTTAATCTTTATTGTCAGATCGTCGAACCTCTCAGTATTATATTGGACATAGCCATCTATCTTACGTTCTATACGATCAACAAATTCTCTAGCTTTCTGATGAAATCCCGCAACAATGGTGTCTAAATACTCTCTTATTTGATTGATCATTTTATGGAACCTTTTTTTTTGGTTTTTTGTGTGTAATGGTGGTAAAATTATGAAAATGATATGATTTATATAGATTCTAGGTCGATGTTAAGGAACTGAAAAGACACTACTGTCCACTCGTAACTTCTCAGTAAATATATCGGTTTGTTTTGTTTAAATGAGTTCTATGATTAAATGCATTTAGTGTGTATTCATCACTGTCTTAATTGCTTGGATAATATTTCAATGTGTCTTTTCATTTCCACGATCATCATAATTACGCAGTGATGGTTTAAGTAATAGATCATGCGTCTTTTGAGTGCAATGGTTTGTTATGATTACAGAGTAATTATTGAACGGTCATATTGATCCATTCTGTTGTGTTAAATTTAGTAGTGTCTAGATGATAAATAATGTAGTTATGTCTAGATTAAGTATAACAGTAATATAGCGAGTCTTGTAATGTAATTATGAATTGAATAACTTTTACCTTTTGCATAATGCACTACCGACTTCCACACTACTGACCTCAAATATTATTCGAACAGGAAAAAAGTTGTAATTATTCTAGATGAAGTGTAACAGTAATATAGGTATATTAATGAATTATCTGAAATCGTGGGACTGGGCAGATTTTTGCACTACTGTACTGCAGTTGTTGATAGCGTACTTTCGTTTACAGTACTTTATATCAGGCGTGCAGAATAGGCCATCTCTGTAATTTCATGACTGTTCGATTCGCAGTCGTGCAAAATCTAACATAGCATGTTATTATACTGGTCCCAGTTGTAGCTTGACGCGTCAACAATAATTACAACTTTTTTCCTATTCGAATAATATTTGAGGTCAGTAGTGTGAAAGTCGGTAGTGCATTATGCAAAAGGTAAAAGTTATTAAATTTAGTTTGATGTGCGACTGTTTCTGACATTCTTATCAATTTGCATGCTTATGAAGATTAGCCGCAACATTTATTCAGTCGACAATATTTTCGATATTTTTTCAATTTTGAATATTAACATTTGAAAAATAAGATGGCCAGTAGTGTGGACGTCGGTAGTGCAGTTTTGAGATATTAAGTTTATGCACTTGAGGATGACGTCTAACTGTTCTTGAGTAATTAGAAATGAGTTGCTGTAATATGTTGTACTCTTTTCATAATATATGTAGTAATATGTAGATTAACGATAACAGGGACAACCACAATAAAATGATCTTTAGTGTGCAATCCGGTAGTGCATTATGCAAAAGTTCATCCTATTCAGTAGTGTATAATTCGGTAGTGTACAGTTCAGTAGTGCATTACAGCTAACAATATTCAGTTAACAATATTTACATAATACTCATAAGATAAAATGGAAAACTATTGATTGAAAGAGTGGTGGGTTGTTTTCACGTAAGATAAAAGGGACAACACAGTAAAATGGTCAGTAGTGTGTAATTCGGTAGTGCAATATGCAATAGTTCATCCTATTCAGTAGTGTACAATTCGGTAGGGTATAATTCAGTAGTGCATTACGGCTAAAATTTATTCAGTTAATAATATTGTAGTGTAAATTATAGACCGATTCCCTTTTTGGATCAAGAACATTTGAAAAATAAAAAACGGTAATCTATCCGATCGCTCTCATAGTAGTGTGTAATTTGATAGTGCATCATGGAGAAGTATGAAATGAGATGTTGTTATATGTACATGTTTTCAATTGCAACAATAATTCTCCCATGCATTTGAAAAAATTACAAACTTAATAATCTGTAATTGTCATTCTGCGGAGGGAAATATGATTAGTGAAAATTACAGAAGTCATTAGACAATTCTGCACCAATACCTATGTCCTGCATTATTAATAAAGTAGATTGTCAGCAACTACTAATCTTCATTTTGTGGCGGCTGATAAACGTATTATAGTACGTTTATCATAGTATTTAATTGGCTCATAATAGAGTTTTCGTAGTCATTTTATGCACTTATTAACCCTATTTCTACTTGTTTTGGTATTATAAGGCTTTAGGACGAGTTTCGGGCGAAAAGGAGCGAAAACGAGGCAAAACGGCGCGAAAACGATGAAAACTGGTGAAGGTCACGACCGTGACACATAGTGCACCTGGCCGTGACACATGGCAGAGAGTTAGACTGAAGACGGTCACGGCCGTGACACTTCTTGCACCAGGCCGTGACCCATAGCAGCAGCAGCATTAGAAAATTAATATCTCTCAATCCAGACCTCAGATTGAGAATCCCTTCGGTCAGAATCAAGATTGGCAAGTCTTCTATCTATGGTTAAAATTTCAGGTCAATCGGACATCGTTTACCCCTTCATCTGAGAGAAATACGAAACTGTCGCAAAGCTGGAAAAGTGTCACGGCCGTGACGCCTCTGCACGAGGCCGTGACGCACGGCAGTGAGCTCTATTTTGTGCCCCGACAGTGTCACGGCCGTGACCTATCATGTCCCAGGCCGTGACAGTGTCGAATTTCACTATAAAGGCCCGATTTCGATCCAGAAAAGGGGGACATCTACCAGATATCAACCCTAATCCCTCAAGAGACGAAAAAGAGCCCTGAAGAACACAGAATTGCGTCCCGGAGCGCAAGAGACGGATCAACGATGCAAACATGCCCAATTGAACGAAGAACGAAGATTCATCCGCGCTACCACCCCAGATCATCAGTATTCAAGACCATGAGTCTTCTTTCTCTGTTCTCTATTTCTTTCGTTGTTTTCCCGTCTATTATGCGTAGCTAAATTCCCTATGTGTTTGGGATTAGATGAACGCTAGGATTATTCGTACTTAAGACATATGTTTATCGTGATTTGCGTATTCTAACTATTTATTGTTCTATGAAGTTGTTTCTTCGCTTTAATATGTCTATGTGTTAAAGTGAATGTATGGAAAATCGTTTAGGGCGACAGCTAAATAGCGATTAGGCCGTTCGTAGAAGATAGAAATCGAGTATAGGGCGAAAGCAAATACTCGATCCTCACTATTAGTAATTACTGAACTTTAGATCCCCACGAGCGTTTAGGGCGACAGCAAATTCGCGAGTGGGTAGGAAAATTACTGCGATTTAGTCAAGAATCACGTTGGCACGATATTTCATTGTCTTGGGCGATCACACCTAGCGGGATTCGAATCCCGAGCACATCATTATTATCTGAAGCTTCGTATCAGTTCTAAGCGCGTTCGTTGAATTTCTAGTTGATTTAGGAGCGGTCTTTTAGGTTAAGTCATAAAACAATCTGCGTATTTTATTTAGGCTAAATATCGAGTTGATAGGTCACTACTAGTACTTGATTTATTCCTTGTGTTCGATACTCGTTTACTCACTTTACTGCACTACAAACGATAGGTCCACTGCCTATCGCACGTCGGTGTTAGTAATTAGGTATTCGTTTTAATTATTACTTGTCGCACTTTCATTCACGCACCACGTGTCGATCAAGTTTTTGGCGCCGTTGCCGGGGAATAGATTGATATTAGGAACACCGTAGTTCGGTAATTTAGCCACTTTTATTTGAAGTTTTTTTTCTTTATTACTATTTGCGTTATTTGTGCTTCTAGTCATTGTTATTTTCGTTATTTCTTTTACGGGTTGATTTCTTTTAGTCCAGATACAGAAGTATGGCGGACCACAGAGTCCCTGTCCACGAGGAGGAACCATCACTACAGGATCTCCTCAAGAATGCCGCGCTAGGTGGTACTGAGACGGCGATTGTCATCCCGCCGATTGAGAACAACAATTTCCAACTGAAGCATTCTTGGCTTCAGATGATATTCCAGATGGCCCAGTTCGAGGGCAACCCAGATGACGATCCCTACTCGCACCTGAAGGCTTTTCTAATCGTTACCGACACTATCAAGATCAACGGAGTCTCGGGTGATGCAATTAAGCTCATGTTGTTCCCGTTCTCCCTGAAGTTCAGAGCGAAGGACTGGCTGGAGATGTTGCCACCTCGCTCAATCACTACATGGGAGGAGCTGCGAGCCGCGTTTATCGACCACTATTTCCCACTGTCGAAGGTGCTAAGGTTAAAGACAGAGATCTCCCTATTCCATCAGAAGGACTCAGAAAACCTCTACGAGGTGTGGGAGCGATATAAGGCACTACTGAAGAGGTGCCCGCAGCACGGGATGTCGAAGGCAGCCCAGATCAACCGATTTCACGAGGGACTCAATGACCAGACTGCCCATATGCTAGACGGAGCCGCAGGAGGAGGACTCGTGAAGCTGAATGCGACCGACGCTTGGAATCTGATTGAGGACTACTCGAGGAACAGTTTCATGAGGGGTAACATGAGGATCAAGACGCTAGGCGTGTTCGGGGTAAGCGAGGAAACGGCCACGAATGCCAAATTTGAGGCGCTCCAACAACAAATTGCAGCGACGAATTCTCAGTTGCAGACAGTCATTGGTGCACTACTCCCGAAATTCGGGCAGACACAGCTCGTGAACGCCGTGACGACCATCTCACCATCGCAGCAGACACCGTACCTACCGCTGTGTGGGATCTGTGGCGCAGCCCACGAAACATCTGAATGCCAACTTGGGCAGTCGCTGGAGCACGCAGATTACATGGGGAATTACCAAGGTGGCCAGCGAAGCTACCAGCCTCGAGCGCACCCCAATCTGGCGTACGAGAATCAGAATCATCAGGGGCAAGGACCACCCGGATTTCAGCCCAGACAGTCTGGGTTCCAAAACGGAGCGCCATGCAATATCAGAATGCACCCACCAGAGGATTCGATGATATGAAGGAGATGAAGGATATGATGAAGACGCTCCTCACGAACTTCAGCAGCACCACCGCAGCCCATGAGAGTCGGATGACAAAGATGGAGGAGTACATGGAGGTGAATGATATCCGTGCTCAGAATACAGACGCCTCTATCAAGAGGTTGGAGCAGCAAGTGGGGCAATTAGCAAAGCAAATGGCGGGGCAAAATCAAGGATCACTCCCGAGCTACACCGAGACAAACCCGAAGGAGTACTGCAATGCGGTAACCCTGAGGAGCGGGAGAGGATTACAAGGAGCTCTAGCCAAGCAGAATTTAAAGGAGAAAGTCAATTTCGAGGGCCACAACGAGCCAGAAGTGGAGGAAGCAAGGGCGACGGAGTCGAGAAGGTCAAGGATGACGAGGGAAAGACGCGACCATTCGTGAAGCCGTATCAACCAAAGATCCCGTACCCAGCTTGGTTGAGGGGAGCTGCGCCTGAAAAAGAGAAGGTTCAACCTAAAAAGGAGGAGGCTGCACCCGAAATAGAAAAAGCGAGGGAGAACGAGCGGCAACCAGTGATGCCGTACCAGCCAAAGATTCCCTATCCAGCACGGCTGAAGAAGGACAAAGACGAGGCGCTAATTGGCAGATTCATGGGTATGTGCAAAGAATTACATATTAACTTACCGTTTGTTGAAGCTATTGCGCAGATGCCCAGTTTCGTTAAGTTTCTGAAGGACTTGCTGACGAATAGACGGAAGCTCGAACACGTCTCCATGGTATACCTACGAGGAGAGTGTTCGGCGATACTCCAGAGCAAGATACCGAAAAAGCTCAAGGATCCAGGGAGTTTTACTATTCCTTGTCTGATAGGTGATTTAGTTGTTGAGCATGCTTTAGCTGATCTAGGCGCTAGCATAAATTTAATGCCGAACTCCATGTTTAAGCGCTTAGGATTAGGCGAACCACGACCCACTAGGATGAGTATTCAATTGGCCGATAGATCGTTAAAATACCCCCTAGGTGTTATTGAGGATGTTCTAGTTAAGGTCGATAAGTTCGTTATCCCTGCTGATTTTGTGATCTTAGACATGGACGAGGATGAAAATGTTCCATTAATTCTAGGTAGGCCATTCTTAGCTACAGGCGAGACCATGATAGATGTTAGGAATGGAACATTAACCTTGACAGTAGACGGTGAAAAAGTTACGTTCAATATGGCTGACTCGATGAAAAAGAGCAACGAGCAAGATGATAAATGCTATTTCTTAGATGTATTTGAGCACGATTTTCTCTTTTCCGTGCAAGGTCTGTCACAGGTCAGTAAGCATGATAGGCACACGATTATGGCAATTGATAAGTGTGGGGAGGAGATCGACGAACCCATCATAGCCATCGACGAGAGCATCGAAGAAGTTAACGACAAGAGCCCAGTCCAGGAGCGACCGCCACTAGAGTTGAAACCGCTGCCCGGCGAAAGGCGACACCTCCAAGGTATGGATGCAGGCGAGGGAAACTTAAGCAAAAAAGAGATGCTGTACCTCGACTTCCAGCCACCCTAAGCGAACGAAAGCACGTCCGGCTAAAGACGGTAAAGGAAGCGCTTCTTGGGAGGCAACCCAGGCTTTATCTATCTAGTATTTTTTTTATTATGTCTATTATTATTATCATTCATGTTTTTTTTCTGTTACGTTTAGTTTTCCTTTTAGTCATGTCAGGCATCACGAGTCACGATACGACAACCATCACGCGTTTAGTCACGACCACGTGTTTTTCGTCAGGGAAGTTTCGTTCTCTTACACCTACTTTTCCCTTTCGTTTATTCAAATTTTACGTTGAGGACGACGTACGGCTTAAGTGTGGGGAGGGGAATTTAGGTTGAAAACTTACGTGAAAATTTTTTAATTTTTTATGACGTGTCTGTGAGCTATAAATTTCGTTGAAAGGCATGAATTTATTGAATTAGGCACGATTTTTGCGCATTATCTCGAGTTAGTCTGCATTATTATAAATTCTTGTGAGCAATTAGGATATGCATGACTGATCGAATCATGTCTGCCTGAATAGATGTAGCACTGTTTTAAGAGATTCGTACACATAACCCTGTTTCGTTGTGAGAGTTTGAGCCTGACGAGCTTATGCTCATTTTTCTTGATTGTGTGACGTGCCTAGTCTATATCTCTCTAGAACTTGCATGTCTGATGCGTGTTGAAACTATTTTGGTGTGTTAGTGTGAAAATGATGAGGGCATTATGAATTAAGTCCAGGGCCAGATTTTTCCACCATGACTAACCCCATTAGTTAGCCACTTTGAACCTGAGCCTATTCGTTTGTTTACCTCGTAAATTATAAGAGCCACTGACCCGAATAAGCCTCCAGAGATTATCTGAATCTGAGTTGATTAGAATAGAGCAGAAGTCGAACTTGAGAGTCACCGTTTCGGTGTATGATTTGATGTTCTTCTCTGCTATTCATGAAATGACTCGTGCTTTACTTGACCGTTTTCTGAAATGACCCGATCCCTTGCATAAGCCTGCCCATAACCCTTTGGCAAGATATAGGTTTCGGTAATAAGTATCCTTAGGTACACGGCATTCGCTGTGACGATGTATTCTATGCGACAAAAGCCGAACCTTGATGTTTTTAGGGAATAAGGGCAGTGCACAAAAGTAGAGCGTAACTAAGGTGAAAGGGCAGAAAATGAAAGGGAACTGAGTCGAGAGGGTCGGGCAGAAAAGTCTAGGATTTCAGAGCGAGAACCTTGAGTCTTATGTTGGGACGTGTGATTGTCTGTTTGATCATGCTGTGTTCTTTGATAATTTTTGCTTAAGTGTCCTAGCTCTAAGATTAAGTGTTCATTATATATGCTTATCGCTTCATGATTATTCGACCCGTTTCCCCAAAAAGACCATCAGATTTATGCTTGCCACATTTAGTAGTAGAGATGCGATTAGCTTGCAAGTTTATGGTAGGGGCGGGACTAGTGCACGAATTGAGCGATTCACTATATGCTAGCCTATACACTGAGTGATTTTGAGCGAATCTCTGTGAGGTATGAGTCTCGATTGGCAGTGCGAAGGAAGTTTGGGTCAACAAGTGCAAGTCATTCGTGTGATGTCCATGGTTGCTCGCTTGATTCTGTTTCGTGCTTTCTAGCTTTGATGATAAATTGCGAACGATCGTGCCGTTATCTTGATTTGTACCTTCTCTGACTTCCAATTTACTTGAGGACAAGCAAATGCTTAAGTGTGGGGAGGTTTGATAAACGTATTATAGTACGTTTATCATAGTATTTAATTGGCTCATAATAGAGTTTTCGTAGTCATTTATGCACTTATTAACCCTATTTCTACTTGTTTTGGTATTATAAGGCTTTAGGACGAGTTTCGGGCGAAAAGGAGCGAAAACGAGGCAAAACGGCGCGAAAACGATGAAAACTGGTGAAGGTCACGGCCGTGACACATAGTGCACCTGGCCGTGACACATGGCAGAGAGTTAGACTGAAGACGGTCACGGCCGTGACACTTCTTGAACCAGGCCGTGACCCATAGAAGCAGCAGCATTAGAAAATTAATATCTCTCAATCCAGACCTCAGATTGAGAATCCCTTCGGTCAGAATCAAGATTGGCAAGTCTTCTATCTATGGTTAAAATTTCAGGTCAATCGGACATCGTTTACCCCTTCATCTGAGAGAAATACGAAACTGTCGCAAAGCTGGAAAAGTGTCACGGCCGTGACGCCTCTGCACGAGGCCGTGACGCACGGCAGTGAGCTCTATTTTGTGCCCCGACAGTGTCACGGCCGTGACCTATCATGTCCCAGGCCGTGACAGTGTCGAATTTCACTATAAAGGCCCGATTTCGATCCAGAAAAGGGGGACATCTACCAGATATCAACCCTAATCCCTCAAGAGACGAAAAAGAGCCCTGAAGAACACAGAATTGCGTCCCGGAGCGCAAGAGACGGATCAACGACGCAAACATGCCCAATTGAACGAAGAACGAAGATTCATCCGCGCTACCACCCCAGATCATCAGTATTCAAGATCATGAGTCTTCTTTCTCTGTTCTCTATTTCTTTCGTTGTTTTCCCGTCTATTATGCGTAGCTAAATTCCCTATGTGTTTGGGATTAGATGAACGCTAGGATTATTCGTACTTAAGACATATGTTTATCGTGATTTGCGTATTCTAACCATTTATTGTTCTATGAAGTTGTTTCTTCGCTTAATATGTCTATGTGTTAAAGTGAATGTATGGAAAATCGTTTAGGGCGACAGCTAAATAACGATTAGGCCGTTCGTAGAAGATAGAAATCGAGTATAGGGCGAAAGCAAATACTCGATCCTCGCTATTAGTAATTACTGAACTTTAGATCCCCACGAGCGTTTAGGGCGACAGCAAATTCGCGAGTGGGTAGGAAAATTACTGCGATTTAGTCAAGAATCACGTTGGCACGATATTTCATTGTCTTGGGCGATCACACCTAGCGGGATTCGAATCCCGAGCACATCATTATTATCTGAAGCTTCGTATCAGTTCTAAGCGTGTTCGTTGAATTTCTAGTTGATTTAGGAGCGGTCTGTTAGGTTAAGTCATAAAACAATCTGCGTATTTTATTTAGGCTAAATATCGAGTTGATAGGTCACTACTAGTACTTGATTTATTCCTTGTGTTCGATACTCGTTTACTCACTTTACTGCACTACAAACGATAGGTCCACTGCCTATCGCACGTCGGTGTTAGTAATTAGGTATTCGTTTTAATTATTACTTGTCGCACTTTCATTCACGCACCACGTGTCGATCAGCGGCCAATGCCAGTATTGGAAAAATACAGAAGCCGTTAGATATTTCTTGAACTCATTAATGTGTGATGGCAATATCCTGTGGAGCTTCTCGTTTCGAACAAATGATGCAAACGCATTCCGCAGCACATGTATTCCCCCGTCTCCGCTTTGAGAGTACATGCATAAAATTGGAAAATGTCATATTCTATAATTTAAATGTCGCACTCAATTATATTATGTATAGACAATTATGGTACCTGTTAAGCTGTTGCAGGATACTTCTATCCCTTTTTATGACAAATTGCTCTCCACAGTCTTTGACGCCTATCTTTTTCAGTAAATGCGGTATGATTAATGATGCATCACCCAAGGCTTTTATTGTTTTCCGCAGGTCCTCATCCGACTTTGTGTCTGAATCCAAGACCATAATGGTTTTTGTAGCTGGGTAAGCAAAGCAAAGCACCCAATGTCTCTGTTCAATTTTCAGCCGGAATACTATAGCTTTAGCTTTTAACCAGCTGGATGATGGCCATTCTGCAAATTTGCCCAGAATGTAAGGGAAGACATTATCTAGATCCAAGTTTCCATCATTGAATGCAGTCCTTGTGAGGAATCGGCTGAAATCTGTGTTTGCGAAAGCGACGACTTTGGAAGCATACTTGCACAGATGCTGCATCTGAACGAAACCTCGCAGGTCATCTATATGCTGTAATATATGTCAGATGATTGCTATGAGTGTTTACTTATATATATTCTGTACAGTTTCTTATGCAATAGTGTATATTTACATCGAAAAGAATTCCTTACAGCATCGCGTAATTGCCCTTTTTCTGCCTTGAGTTCGTTAAAGAATAGTTGGCGAAGACTTCCTCCCAGGAGACTTTCTCTGCAGTCGTCTGGGTTCATAGACCTTATCATTCTTTCAGCTTTTGGCCACATCTGTAGCTTGTATAGTATATGTTCGTCAACTTTCGGGGAGAAGGAAGGCACTCGAGTTGGAGTTTCATCGGTCGCAGCCTTTGTTGCAGAACTGTTGGTTGCACGTACTGAAGGTTGTGCTGCTATAAAAATTTAATTAATTAATTTATGAACGTTACGTTCTTATCAAATTGACAGTTGCGTACCTTGCATATCAATCTTGGCATTTATGTGGTCGATCTTTTTTTGTATGGTGTTGATCACATACTCTAATGGCTTCAGTTCCCGTCCTAGCCATTCTCGTTGCATATGAATTCCTTCAGCAGCCTCGATGTTGGTCAACCTCTCACTGATGTCATGCAGAGCAGCTTCAATATTGGTTTTCATTTGGTATGTCTGCTCTGAATTCCAATCGACGGTGTACGCCACGTCATATACACCAGCTAAAACTTCGGAAACTTTTGATTGCACGCTTTCCAATAGTGGTCCTTCTTTAACTGGCTGAGAATGCTCATGTTCTGCTTGTTCTGAACCAGCAAGTATGACATAATATTGACGGTTATATAACATATTTTGTTATAACGTAAGTGCATTATGTCATAACTATTTGCGTCTTTTACTTGTATTCGCTTGGACATAATTTGGATCAGATTCTTGTTTGTTTTCTGAAGGTACGTACGGGTTTTGTATTTCCGTCTCGTCGTCCGTAGAAGGCAACTCTTCGGTCTTGCTTGTGAATCATCAGGTTGAATGTTGCAGTTCTGTTCATCACCTCTCATTTCTTGCGACATTTCTGTCATGGTTTCGTTCCTTGTTTCGTCATGATGAATGTCATCGCCATCACTCTCCAGAATTCCAAGTTCTTCGACGAAGTTGTTAGTTGTGTTCGGTGGATCTGATGCTTTCTGCCTCTCTTCGATTTCTTCTCGAGACTTCTCAGCTTCAATAGGCTGCTCGTTTGTGTCGGTTGCCGAATTTATCTCTGATATTTCATGCCTTATCTTTCTTCTTACTTCCGTATTTTCTTGCGATATTTCTGTCATGGTTTCGTTTCTTGGTTCGCCATGCTGAATGTCATCGCCATAACTCTCCAGAATTCCATGTTCCTCGACGAAGTCGTTAGTTGTGTTCGGTGGATCTGATGCTTTCTCTCTCTGCTCAGTTTCTTCTCGAGACTTCTCGGGTTGAATGGACTGTTCGTTTGGGTCGGTTGCTGAATTAATCTCTGAGATGTCATGCCTTATCTTTTTCCTTAATTCTGTATTTGTTGTATTCATATTGAGGATTTCGTGCCTCTTCTTCGTTCTTATCTCCAAAGCTGGTGGGTCGCTGCGATCATCTGGGGCCGATGATGAATCTGAAGTGCTGGAATGTTCATAAGAACTTTCACTCTCATCTGATAATGCTCTGATGTCTGGAGATTCTGTATTTTGTAACGACATTCGGCACACTGTACAACCTTGTCTGACATAAGTAGAGAGTGTGCGTATCTGTAAGTTGATGTTACTTGCCGGAAATTGGCTTTCACGGAAAAACGACTCAGCCAGTTCTTCTGCAGTTGGTTGTACCAGATTGTTGATTATGTCTATTTTGGCCACTGCTTCAATAATCTGCTCCATCCTTGGTGCACTTTTCGGACTCCAATTGTTGCTTTTCCATAAACACATCCGCGGTGCATTGAATTCTGGATTTTCAATTCTTGTAGCAAACTTATCTGCCATTCCAGGGATGCATTCATAAGACAGAATATGTTTTGCGCAAAGTAAAGACATCTGTCAATACGTTGTTAATTTTGATTCAATATAAATATTTAGACAACTTGATGTGTAAAATAAACACGACTATTATATATGTATGCTGTAAAAACAAACCTGAAGAGGATGTACGAAACCCCCCAAAGTCAATGTCAAAGTTATTTTGCCTCCATTGTTGGTGACAGTTTCCCTATTTGATAGAATATTTCTCTTCATCGATGAAAGCACTTTTCTATATCCGATAGTTCCCCATGGGTAACTGTTAAACGCGTCAAAATATCACTTGCTAAATAGAGAAAGTTTTTCTCTATCAGTACTGATCTTCGTGTAGTTTGCTGTTCCAGGACACCTTGAACGAATAACACGCTGGCTAGCTTCAGTTTTTCTAGATTACATCCAGTTGAATCTGAGCCGGGCATATCAGAGATTTATCAATTGCTTCCTGAAGTGTGGTTTTTGTTTTGCCAGGGAAGTGTTCTGTCAGGAACTTTTGGTTCGGATTTATTGTAGGTGGTGTTCCAGATTTCAGCCCTCTTAATATCGAAAATTCCATTTGCGAGAACGCATTGGATTTTTTTTATTATCATCCATAGGTCTTCAGAATCGTCCACCTCAACCTGTGACTTCATCAGAACCAAATTATTTGGTTGGACAGATTGAACTGTTCCGCAGAAATTATCAACTTGGCGAATGGTGATTTTTCTACAAACTGTTGTCGTTCCTCTTCGTTGAGCTGATTGATTATTAGATTGCTAAAGTACTATGTCGGCACAGATGCCTAACTAGCAAGAAATAACAGCATGTTTAGAGATTTGTGCCCTAAGTGTCACCTGTATGCAAAATCAATTTCATTTAGAGTGATTTTTTGAACCATACAATCTACAGTTATGCATGCCGAAGTTATTTGTTAGAAAATGACTGACTCAAGATTTCGCACTACTCAGGAAGTAATAAACAGTTCAAAGTGCCGCGCAGTAACAGGTGCACCAATATAAAAATGTTGACTGTGTTACAGTAATAACACGGACTTCTCATACGTAATAGTAAGTTTCTTGCTATCAGCATAGTATAAAAATAAAGTCAGATATGATTGCAAAGCAGAATGACGACACAGGAAGGAAAGACATGGGCAGTTCAATCTCAAGCACTTATATTTGGGAACTTTATTCAGAAATATGAAAAGTATCGTATTGAATAGCGTTGTACGGGTCATCTTAGGAGTTCCATACCTGCTTCGTTGTTGGATTCATTGGTGCGTTGCTGATTTTTCTTGCCCTTTCCTTCGTCGTTTACTGTAGTGTGGTTTATTATCACTTGTCATCTCCAATTTTCCCTCTTTAATATTAGGTTAAAATGTGGATTGATTGATTTCGGGTTTATTTAATTACACGTTTTTTCATTTCGATTTTTGATTACCATTTATGTTTTGGTATTTGTTCTGACGACTTTGGCTGGGGTAAATCGCATAAGTATGTCATATCTCGCAGTTGCGACTGATACCTGGACAGTAGTGATATCAAATGTTGCGACTGAAATTGCACTACTACCGACAGTAGTGTAAGTAATGGCAAATTGCCCTATTACTAACGGTAGTGTAAGTAATGACTTCAATTGCACTGCTGATATAGTGATATCAAATGTTGCGACTGAAATTGCACTACTACTGACAGTAGTGTAAGTAATGACAAATTGCCCTATTACTAACGGTAGTGTAAGTAATGACTTCAATTGCACTACTGATAATAGTAGTGTAAGTAACTTGTTGTACCGTTCTTTTGCATAATACAGTAGAGAGTTTTAGTGTAGGTAAAATGTTTCTATTTGACTTAAGGTCAATATAGTTTGATTTATTTTTGGACGATGTTAATTATTTTATTTGACACACCTGTTAACAGTAGTGTAATTAAATCGTTTGATATGTCATGAAGTCAATATAGATTATTATTTTTAACACGTCTCCTCAATGTTTTTTAAAAAGATCTTATTAAATTCCCGATTATGATTATTATACACGTTTTCATTGGAATCAGTGATTTTTTTCCACAATTATTTTTAACATTTAAATTCGGAAAATCCCTTATGCCGTTTGAGTAGTGCAAACATCGGTCGTGCAAAATCTTGGTAGTGCAAACATCAGTAGTGCAAAATCTCAGTAATGCATAAATGGCGTAATTTCTGAAATACAATAAATTGATGCAGTGAATAATAACTCTGGAATTAATCACATATCTTTTTACATAACATTGAGGAGCATAAAATAATATAAACGTACATAACCAATGGCAAAGCTACCTGCAAAACAGAAAATAAAAAAAACATGCAAAAACTACGTTAGGCAACAGCATTGCGATGAAATTGTAGTTGTTGGAACGGAAGAGTTTCTTTTTTTCAAGCGAGTCTTTGAAATTCTTAATCGGTTTTTAACTCTGTAGAAGGACGATGGAATTCCAATGGTATCTAATCTGCAAATTTGAAATATAAGAAATTATCATTATATGAATGAAGTGAATTAAATGCATGCTCATATAATAATGTGTTGGAGTAATCTATAGTGCTTGTTATAAGATGTCTGTAATGTACAAATCTCTCACCTAAATGTTGTAGACTTCATGGTAAACAATATTGACTATTTCATCATCTTCAAGTTCGTCTTCTTTCAAGCTGAGAATCTTTATTCCTGTCTGCGATGTTGCCCGAGACAATGCAACGTACAGTTGGTCATGAGTAAATACTGGTTTTGGTAGATATACTCCAACCTTGTTAATACTCTGCCCTGACTCTTGTTAATAGTCATTGCATAGCAGACTCGTATCGGAAACTGCTTGCGGCGCAATTTAACTGGCAATGTGGAGTCTGTTGGCGAAACGACAATTCTTGGAATAAGTACCTTGTTTCCATGTGATCCTATAATAATCTCGCATTCAATCACTTTATTGCCCATACGTGAAACAGTCATTCTTGTTCCATTACATAAGCCTTCTTTCTGATTGAGATTTCTCAGCAGCATTACAGGAACTGCCTCTTTCAACAATAGTTTGTGATTTGGAAGACCAGAGAATTCGAGAGTGTTCAGAAAGTCAACAGGGTACATGTTTCCAATTTCACTCTCTTTTCCTGAATTGACTTCTATAGTATCCGAGCTTAAATATTCCGTTGCTTCACCGGAGGACATCGACAACATGTATCTGTTAATCTCATCAACTGTTTCATTTGTTAGACTGAGTATTGCCCTCTCTTTGAGATCTGTGTGATCGGAACTATTTTGTTCAAAATCGTCGTAGACATATTCTGCAATCTCTTTGACAGTATTTGTAGAAGGCTGAATAATCATCTCAATGGGAATTTTAACTGCTTCTCTACCGTTGAATGAAGCGGCTGCTGGATTACCATTTCCGACCTGTAAGACCCAGTTTGCAAAATCAATCTCAGACTGATATATTCTCATATTCTTCTTCAAGGCATAGCAACGACAATTGTTCCACAAGTATGAACGGTTTATAACCGATTCAACAATATCTTGGCGGGTACCCTTTGGAATTACTGGCAATAATTGCCTAAAATCTCCTCCAAGCAGTATAGTTTTTCCTCCAAATGGGATTTTATCTGCACCTTTATTTTGAGCTGACATAAGATCCCGTATTGTTCTGTCCAGTGCTTTGAAAGCAAATCTGTGTGTCATCGGCGCTTCATCCCAAAAGATCAATTCTGCACGACATATGAGATCTGCTAATAATGTTCCATGACGTATATCGCACATGGAATTTTCACGAATGTTATTGGCAACTTGAATCTCGAATGAGCGGTTCTTCCACCTGGTAGCAGTAAGGCGGCAATCCCCGATGATGCTACAGGAATTACTATCTTGTTTTCTGACTGCATTTTTTTATTAGCAAATTGTATACATAAGTCTTTCCTGTTCCTCCTGGACCATTCAGGAAAAAAGCTGACCATCATTTGTATTAACTGATTCAGTAACAGCATGAAATATCGCTCTTTGTTCTTCATTGAGTGTATCAATAAGCTCCTCTAGTGCGCTTACGTCAACACGTAAGTTTAATTCGTCCATGAATAATCTGTTTTTAAGATCTGTCA
The DNA here is from genome assembly GCA_027422505.1 of Craterostigma plantagineum. Lineage (NCBI taxonomy): Eukaryota > Viridiplantae > Streptophyta > Magnoliopsida > Lamiales > Linderniaceae > Craterostigma > Craterostigma plantagineum. Next base: position 21,739,461 of record JAPQWV010000003.1, on the reverse strand, counting down.
GAATACCATCAGGTGGAGTCGGCATCTCAGGGAAGTCCGCAAGTGATTTTGAGTTCTGTTTTAATAACTTCTCGACCTCGATAAGAGTGTAGTTCTGTAATTCCTCTTCAAAAAGGTTCAAAGATGAAAATGTGAACAAACGTCTTTGTCTCCATATAATATCTTCTGACAGAGATTTCCAGAAATTATTCCATAATCGTAAAGGATCTGTTATTTCGCAGTATGTCAGCAGTGTGGCAACTAAATGTCGCAGTTGATTTGGAGTTGCCCATCGGTCAGCTTCTTCCATAGCTTGGTGCCATTCACAATCTCCTTCTAATAATCCTCTTCTGTGACATGCTTGTTTAAAACTTTGTAATATATTTCCGTCCACGGTTCGTATATCCTCATAAGAAGTTGGTCCTTTATCAACCATGAGCAACATCTTCATGTAGTAAAGCTCACCAGCAGTCGGATGAATATTTACAATTCTTCCAAGAGCAATTCCTTTTTTTCGTGGCTGCCAAGATCTGTCACAATCTTTCCATACGAATCTCGACGGAAATTGTATGTAAGTGAGAGTCCTTGCTTCACTATTACGGGAATTTGTTAACATCCATTCAGTAAACATGGTTATTCGAACACCATCACGTGTTAGTAAACTCTCCAAATCAACAGCATCATCATAAACAACACTCTGTTGTCCTTCAAGATGTATAGGAAGTCTTTGAACAGCTGGCGATCTGTAATGTATGTCAAATTGCAATATTCTCCACATAGCTTCGCAAGCAGATAAGTATCTACAGTCAATATATCTTTTTATTTCATCACTGTCATTACTAATTTTTCCAGAGCTATGAACTTGATCGCCTGCTGGATTTGTGTTTTCGATAATCATTGTCGCTTTGTCGACTCCCTTTGTAATATACTTGAACAGGTATTTGATTGCCTTACTTCTATTGCACCATTCGACGTTTATATGAGCATAATATTTTTTCAGAAGTGGTAGATTGTGCGGCACAACATAACTATTATCCATGCGGATTTCCTTTTTTATAATATGAATTTTGTCTGTTCTTCGTCGCCGATATTTCACATAACCATTATCGTCCACTGTAGTCGATTCATTATACTGTTTAGGGAACTTTTTTGTGCACCTGAAATTTTCCATACAGGCATTGTTTGGTCTGTCAGGCCCACATGGTCCATGCATTGACCAAATAATATCCTTCCTCATCGATATCTCTGTCAGGAATCTCTGCTGATATTACTGAGTCAACTTCCGAAGGACTTGGATGTCCATCATGTCCGCTTAGCCAAATCAATATATGTGCATGTGGCAAACCTCTTTTCTGGAATTCTATCGTATACAAAACTGGAAAAAAAAGGAGATCATTTACGACTGAATAACGTTTCTGAAATATTTTGGTTATTATTCGGATAAAATATATAATGCCATATTGTAGAAAAAATACCTACAACAACAGGTCCAAAAAACAATCCTTTTCGAATGTCAGAAATTAAGCTGTCCAGTTTTATCCTGAAAACTCGACATTGCAAATCTGGCCTATCATTAGAACTGTCATTGCCATATTTCGCCGGTCTGTAATTTCATCCCAATTAGGATTCGCTGTGATCGTGATGAATAGATGTGGATTGCTATACCATCTGCATAAAGCTTGTGCATCATGATAGTTTTCCAACATATATCTGGGAGAACCAGTGAACGATGATGGTAACACGATCTTCTTTCCAATTGATCTTGCATCTGTCTCTCCCTTTGTTACTGCAGCAGCAATATTATTATAAATATCTACTCTCAATGTCTTTTGATTATTCCTTATCCAACGCAGTCTTTCTGTTTCAATAGCGGTATAAGCATCGACAACATACTGATGAAGTAAGCGTCCAGCTCGCACAATACCTAGCCCTTCTGATAATCTCGTCTGTATTTGATATGCATAGAATTCACGCATGGTTATGTAACGTCTCTTGATAGAACTGTGCACTTTGTCTGAATACGCTATTTTGTCATGGAAACCAGACTGTCCAAATGGGAATAACAATGGATACTGCATGGCCATAAAGGATGGATGTGATTCGCTGATTCTCTGCAGTGGACCATTTTTGGTCTGCACTATGATGTCTCTCTCTCGGATTGTTTCAGGAAGGTCGCCAACTATCAATCCAGCAATTTCATCACTGGAGGGAAGTTCATATTGTTTTCCTCGATGGCCTCGTCCAATTAGTAATATTGATAATTCCGCAGTTTCGCCCGACTCATATATGTCCCGCGCCATCCGGAAAATTTTAGCCAGTTTATTGCATGCATCCATCATTTCAATAAGTCCAGTAACCACTTTTGTATCCAAATTTTCCAAGATTTTTCTGGACAACGTACCTAAACGGTTAGATACTTCATTTGATGTGTCGTAGATGTAGAGCTGAGCAAATTTTGGGGAATGACCTTCAGCAGGAAGTAATGAACCGATAGTATGACAATTTTGCCCGTGAATTCTGTATACGTACGAACCTGCCCTTGCCTTGACTTTTGTGTCTATCTTTGCACCCATTGATGTGAATGAAAGGATTGAGTTATAGACTCTTATAGATTGCCGGAAAGATCTATCAGATAACTTTTCTGAAAGATACAATGGAGGTTCTGCAAGAGGAGACAGTGAAACTCTTCCTTGACTATAGCACAGGGAAAAAACTGATTTGCCATCATTCATTTTTCGTTTTACTGATTCTGATTTCCACATCAGTGCATGACAGTAACAACATTGAGTGATGGTGTCTGTTGTTTTTGTCTGAGAATTTCTTCTGATTCTTTCACTTGATACTGAATCTGTTAAAACAAACGCTTCTTTCATATTAAAACATCATTTTAGACATTACTACATAAACATTTAGAAATTTGTAGTACTGACATTTACCTTGTAATGAACTTCGAGGTACCCGTTCATTGTCTCCAAATAATTTTCTATGATCGTTGTGCGAGCAACGTTTCCTCTCTAATGGCGCTGTTAAAATATTTGGATATTAAATAAGTATATCAAAGTCGCCATGATATTCGAATCTGCTATGGTAAAATATGTCTAATATTATTGTTGATCAAATTTGCTACCATTCTGAAGATGATCGGTAGAATCATTCATATTTGTCTCTTCGAAAGATTTTCTTTTTTGTTGGATGCCTGCGAGACGATCTACAACATAAAATAAAATTTGAAGAAGCATGTTATTTTCATAAAACATATATTGTAATACAAATACAGATCGTGTTACCGAGCTGCAGCTCAATTTCGGAATATTTCTGCAATATTGGCATATATTGGTATTGGAAAAATCTTGAGGACTCTTGTATGGTTTGTGGAAGTGTCTCATAACTCTTTAGCAGATTCTGACAATGATCATGCTCATTTTTTGAATGACAATCCACTTGTCTTGAAATTTTTCCGGTTAAATGATCAAGAAATAGAGGTAGCTCATGAAATATCTTTTTAACGGAATCTTCAAAATCTTTCTCCATAACTGATTCTTTAATCTTTGCGCACTATAGATCAATTCTGTGCTGTTATACCGATGTCTTTTCAGCGATGATATTCTAATCCTTTCTTATGATGTAAAGTTTAACTTCCATAAAATTTATCATCTTTATAACTCCCCGTCCTCTAACAGCAATTAGTAATATTCTCCCAGCTATCTGAGGAGGCACGTTACATATTTATAGTTGTCGCTTCGGGATTGGATGCGTGACATGACATACAGCTGAATATAATATATCATCGGACCTTTTTTTGTAAGTAATAATGTAGTGAAAAGATTAAATGAAATTTTATTTAATTTTTAGACAGTGCTATAATGTTGACCAATAGTTGTATTTATTTGTAAAACGTTATGGCGTACCAACTAATGGCATCTGTTTATGTCCTTTTGAATTCCTCGGACATGAAGGAAATAATGATATGTAATTTAATATATGAATAGTTCACCCTTTTAACGATACAATGTATTTTTGCTACCTTAATGCTATAGTTGATACGAAACATGCGCTAATTAATTATATGGAAGTAAACTTAATCGCCATTTTAACGATACAATGCATATTTGGTAGATTACTTAATGCTATAATTCATACCAATCATGTAATTGTTCTAATGCAATAATTAATTATCTGGAATGTGACGCGTCAAGCTATCGACAAATGCAGTCCATTAGTGTAGATATCTTTTCAGTCACAACGTTTCTGTAGTTCGGCAAGCTATCGACAACTGCAGTGCAGTAGTGCAGATATCTTTGCAGTCACAACGTTACAGTAGTGCAATTGCTCATCCAATAAATCCTGCAAGTAAAGGTTTTCATCTCTACGATGTCAGGACTATAATGTTATCTAAAGATTGCACTACTGCTGGTTTCACCACAGGATTGCACTACCGAAGTGAACTGCACCACTAAGGAAAATTGCACTACTAAAGTGAACTGCACCACTAAAGAGAATCGCACTACCGAAGTGAACTGCACTACCGATCAGAATTGCACGACTAAAGAAAATTTCACGACCGACCAGAATGCACTACCGACCAGAACTGTACTTCCGAATAGCTGTATTGATTTTTCGAGGCTTGTGTTCAACACAATTTCCTTAAAACAGATTCGTGTTTTAGACAAATTTTGGAATTACCTTAATTGCCATTTTAACGATACAATGCATATTTGGTAGATTACTTAATGCTATAATTCATACCAATCATGTAATTGTTCTAAAGCAATAATTAATTATCTGGAATGTGACGCGTCAAGCTATCGACAAATGCAGTCCATTAGTGTAGATATCTTTTCAGTCACAACGTTTCTGTAGTTCGGCAAGCTATCGACAACTGCAGTGCAGTAGTGCAGATATCTTTGCAGTCACAACGTTACAGTAGTGCAATTGCTCATCCAGTAAATCCTACAAGTAAAGGTTTTCATCTCTACGATGTCAGGACTATAATGTTATCAAAAGATTGCACTACTGCTGGTTTCACCACAGGATTGCACTACCGAAGTGAACTGCACCACTAAGGAAAATTGCACTACTAAAGTGAACTGCACCACTGAAGAGAATTGCACTACCGAAGTGAACTGCACTACCGATCAGAATTGCACGACTGAAGAAAATTTCACGACCGACCAGGATTGCACTACCGACCAGAACTGTACTTCCGAATAGCTGTATTGATTTTTAGAGGCTTGTGTTCAACACAATTTCCTTAAAACAGATTCGTGTTTTAGACAAATTTTGGAATTACCTTAATCGCCATTTTAACTATACAATGCATATTTGGTAGATTACTTAATGCTATAATTCATACCAATCATGTAATTGTTCTAATGCAATAATTAATTATCTGGAATGTGACGCGTCAATCTATCGACAAATGCAGTCCATTAGTGTAGATATCTTTTCAGTCACAACGTTTCTGTAGTTCGGCAAGCTATCGACAACTGCAGTGCAGTAGTGCAGATATCTTTTAAGTCACAACGTTCGTCAAGCTAAAGACAACTGCAGTCCAGTAGTGCAGATATCTTTGCAGTCACGACGTTACAGTAGTGCAATTGCTCATCCAGTAAATCCTGCAAGTAAAGGTTTTCATCTCTACGATGTCAGGACTATAATGTTATCAAAATATTGCACTACTGCTGGTTTGACCACAGGATTGCACTACCGAAGTGAACTGCACCACTAAGGAAAATTGCACTACTAAAGTGAACTGCACCACTGAAGAGAATTGCACTACCGAAGTGAACTGCACTACCGATCAGAATTGCACGACTGAAGAAAATTTCACGATCGACCAGAATTGCACTACCGACCAGAACTGTACTTCCGAATAGCTGTATTGATTTTTCGAGGCTTGTGTTCAACACAATTTCCTTAAAACAGATTCGTGTCTCAGACAAATTTTGGAATTACCGAAATATTGATTATAGCCCACATAAGAGTTATTGCAAGTTAGTAGTGTTAGTACCCGGGTCTCACATAGTTGACATCTTATTTTTATAATTTTTGTAACGTGAGAATTGAACATATAATAACTCCCATGAGCATGAGTGGGAAAAGGTATAGAAAATATACATAGATATCATATCGTCGTTTTCATTTACAGATACAAAGTTGTTGGTAGTGCAAACTTATAGTTCATAAAGGAAATCAGGCCATCAATCTAAAAATATTTCAAATCAGATCTCATCTAATCTCAAAAAAACATAGTAATTTTTGTGCAATTTGCATAGTCAACTTTTAATTGAGGATCAAACCTTTCGATTTCGAAGTTTTTATAAAAGTTCTATGTACCGGCTGTAGCAGAAATTTCTTTGCAATGCACAAACTCGACTACCTTTTTAACAACACAGTCATTGTAATAACAAAAGTAGATGTTTGTTCACATTGCAACGAAACTTTACATTATAGAGAAATATGAAGTGCACAAACTGCTACTTATATCCATCTGTTGCATGCGAGAGCCACCGTCAGATATTTTCTGAAATCTTCTATCTGACGTTTTGTAATTCCGTAAAAGGAATCATCAGAGAATACTAAAGCAAACGCCGAACGCAACACGTACACACCACACTCCCCACTGTTCCAGAAGATCAGAATAATGGATCAATGAATTCAGACAATGGCATGTATGAAATATATGCATGGACGAAAAGAAAATTTCTAACTTACGCAATAGCTTGCTGAGGGTATTTTTCATCTCGCGTAATGGTGAATTCCGTACGGTCAGTTGTCAACCCAAGATGTTCAAGTAGAAATTGCATGGTGTGTAATGTCTTACCAAAAGCGTGGTTGAACAATCTCATGTTTACATCATACGTTTGGTACGAATCGTGAACAACAACAGTCCGTGCTTTGTAGTCCACTATTGCAAGAACCCAATGACACTGATTGACGTTCACTGGCACGACAATTAAATCAGTCTCCTTCCAAGGTGTTGCGGGCCAGTCAGCCAACATTCCTTCAGCGTAAGGTCTGATCACAGAAAGGTTGTGCTGCCCTTCCAAGAGGTATTCTGATGTAAATATGTTGTTGAATGCAGTATTCATAAATGCAATGGAACGGCGTGCAAGGCTTGTTTTTTGCTGAAGTTCAATAAATCCGTGCAAGCATTCATCAATATGCTGCATGAAACGAATTTTCATTCAAGCATATGACGACAAATATGATTGGAAAGTATCACATGACATACCTCATCAAGCAGCCATGGAGCGTTTGTCATCAGGGTTGTTAGAAATTGTTTATGTTCGTGGATACATCGGGGAACATTTCAAGGATTCGACTGATACGAAAATCAAATGCAGTTCTGACAGAAGTACTTCTTCCAGCATCAGAAACGAAGTTTGGCGATGAATTCGTCGGAATGATTGTCCGCTTCCTTTTTTTAACCATTGCTGGAACTGTTTGTTGTTTTTTGGGTTGTGGTTGTTGTTTCTTTGGCGGACGTACATCAGTACCTGTTGATCGTTGCGGATTATGCGGTTCTGTAGGGAATGTGTTTCCTGAACGTTGATGACTAAGAAGGTTAATAGCAAGATAACAATGTAATGATATTTTTATATATTGTTAGGAAACAGTCGCATACCGATTTTTTCTCTATTGTCAGCAACTTGTGGTTTATTTGTTGAAAATGTTGATCAATCATTGTCCTCATACTCCTTAACATAGCGGCATGAACATCGTATCTTGTCTGCAGCGCAGCAAACCTCTGTGAAGCATGCTGTGCATAATCATCGATCTTCCTGTCAATACGGCCAATCATCTTGCTTATTGCACTCTGCAATTCCCCAAAAGTTCTTTGTAAAAAATTTCGAATCTCATTCATCATCGTGAGTTTGAGTTAAATTAAAGTTACTATGATTAGTTTTCTTCTACATCAATGAGATTTATATATGCAAATGGTAACCTACATAGATTGGTCAACAATTAAATGTGACCTCTACAAACACTCCATGTGAAATTATTAATAATTAATGAAGAGAAGCTAATACGATCAACCCAATGCTGAAAAGTTTCCAAATGGGAAAATTACTGCATGAATTAATGGGCTGGAAGCCTAACGGTTTCTTGGCCACATTCTCCGCTGAGAACAAATTCATTTCTATAGTAATTAATTAGCTAGTTATGCATGGAATTTGAACGGTTGGATGAATTTATACAATACAACGGTTTATTGCCTAATAATGAGATATACGTTCCAAATAAAGAGGTGGAAATCTAATCCATCAATAAGCTCATAACACGTGATTTCATTAAGTATTGGCGTATAAGCCGCAAGAAATGTGTCACAATAATTATATAATTATAAACCCTAAAGTCGAATTATTCTTTCGTAATATATGTAGTAATATATGTACACTAACGATAAAAGGGACAACCACAATAAAATGATCATTAGTGTTCGATTCGGTAGTGCATTATGCAAAAGCTAAACTTTTTCAGTTATGTTCGTTCAGTAGTGTAAACTATAGGCCGATTCCCTTTTTGGAACAATAACACTTAAAATAAAAAACGGTAATGTATCTGATCGCTCTCATAGTGGTGTGTAATTTGATAGTGCATCATTGAGAAGTATGAAATGAGATGTTGTAATATATGTACATGTTTTCAATTGCAACAATAATTCTCCCATGCCTTACAACGTTTTCCTATTTCGGACAATATCTTTTGAAAAATGAAAAACGGTAACTCGTCTGATCGTTTATGTTAATGCATTTTCCAATGTTATGTAAACAGGGTATTCTGGTCCTTTATAGAGAAAATAGATGAAGTCCAAACTATTCAAGTGTATAATTTGGTAGTGTGTAATTCAGTAGTGCAATACGGCTAACATTTATTCAGTTAACAATATTTACAACGTTTTCCCAATTTCGAACATTTATTCAAGTGTAAAACGGTAATTTGTCCGATCACGGGGATAACTAATATCTGTTTTAATTCCTAAGAAAATGGATAGTAGTGTGCAATTTGGTAGTGCATTATGGAGAAGTAACTCTCAGGCTTGAAATTGTGAGGGTGAGACCACACGCGTCCATTTCGCAGAGAGACAGGCATGCAACATCATTAAAATAACGTCTTATCTTACAGGATTCTAAATGATAACATTTAACGAACATCACTACAATGGCATCCAATCTAAAAACTACTTGAACTTCTCAATCTTTTCCTCCTTTATCTTCTTACTTCTGACATGTGGAATGCGATCGGCGTCAACACGCTTAGGCCTTTTTAACGCTGACAGAACCATATCGAAATCATCAGGGGCATTTTTTGTTAAAATGATATCTTTTGGACCAACAACAGACTCCACAATGCTTTTACAAACATCATCCTTAGGCATTTCTATACAGTATGTCGATTCTTCCGGGAGGACGCATTCAACTGGGGATACCACTTTCGATAGAGCCTGTGAAACCTGAAAAGAACTTATGGATCCACTAAGCTCGATATTAATTTACCGACACATTAGATCCCAACTATTATAGTAATAAAGGTTATCTACACTGTTTACCTCAACAGAATTCTCCTCATCAGGCACGCCTTTAATAGGATGAATCTCATCCATACGGGTCATCGTCAAGCTCTTATAAGAACATCGAAAATTGAAAGGTTTGATCCTCAAATAAAAGTTGAAAATTTTCCCAACCAATGAACGGATACATTCAGGAAGTTCTTCTTCATCAACGTTTTCGCCATCCATCACACTTTTCTGAGACAATTGGAACACTGATTATGATACAACTATTCACAGAATATTGTCAAGAATTCTCGCTTACCAAGCCGTTCTTTAAATCCTCAGCCGTTGTGTTTGTGTATTTTCTGGCTGGCCCATCAAATATAACGAATGTACCGGTATCAGTCCCATTTTCAACGATGGTCTCAATACGGAACCTACACAAAGTAAGAAAGCAAAATAGGAATATTCACAACAGGTCACTTTAACAGAAATGATAATTTCCTTCGTTACACTGCACAATACCGCAAAACACCCAAAGCATTCATATTGTCGCATTTGTTGCAGGTAAGTGCGCTTTCGGACTTTCTCAACTTTGACGAACATCTCGAGCAAGAAATATAGTTCCAACCACTCCGGCTAACGACATCGGTTATTTTAGCCTGACATAAAAAATAGCGGTCCTGCGGAACAAAAAACATTAAAAGCAATGGCAAGGCGACTCATGAGACAACATGAATACATAAATAGTACCTGCTCGACTTCCGTACGGAGAATCATGTATATATCAGACAATGTGCTTTTTGTTGCTTGCCTCACACTGCTAAATGACTGTATAGCTGTTGAAGTAACATGCACGTTCATCCTAGGAAAAATAAATATAATGTATGAGAGCATTGCACTGTTTAATGTACGAATTAAATACTGTGAAACGACATGTCACCGTCTGCCGAAATCGGAGACGGATGCACTATCTCCATTAACATAAAGAGTAGTTGCAGAAGTTGTATTCAAATACAAACCACCTGCGAGACAAATATAGTCAGAAATTATTTGTTGAAGAAAGAATCAATTACAGATGGAATAACCTGAAAATATCTTTGGATTTATATTCGTCACGATAATCACAATAGCGTCCCCAAAAGTTCCTTTCAACCTCTTGTAAAACTCAAGTGCTTTATCATCCCAAGCTGTAATAGTTGCATGATGCCCACTGCAAAGAAAAATATTGTCATATCATTATACCCCACACAACAGCGACAATCAATGAGAAGGGAAAAAAACATCGTAACTAAAACGCACCCTTCCAAAATTATATTCACCATCGTACGTGTTGAATAACTATTGTCATCTGGCTCAACAATGGACGAAACCACCGCAATTACATCTACACAAATATAAACCACATGAGGGCTACATTAAAAAATAGAGCACATACACATATTTGATAGACATAAACATGCAAATACCCGGTAAATAATCACGCCCACCAGCGTTTGATTCTAAATATTGAAAAGAACGAAACTGAAATTTCTCCTTTTTGATGATGACACCATCACCAATACTGCGAACCATTGTTGTACGGTTACTATAACGTATCATATAACGATTCTCTGTTGTCCGATATGTCTGCGGAGCAGTGACAACATCAAAGTTTGATATGGAAAAAACGCAGCCTTCCTCAAGCAGGCCTTCAAATTTTAGAACGACCGAACTATTGATTGTAGCCTGAATAAGAGTATGCTATAACGGAATAAACTAACATTAGATTATGTAAAAAAAAGGAAATAAACTGGATTTTTTGGCACCTCTTCATCGAGTAACATTAACCCGACTAATATCAGCTCTCCATTTCTTCTAAAATTGGTAGCTCTCCAGTGACGAAGCAGCCTAACGATGATGGTATTGTTGCCCATCCCAGGACTCAAAACGCTAAGCACAGAATGATTATTTGGTGCAGCCATCATGAAACAAATGATATGTGTACTTAATAATAGCCGGGAAAAGTGTGTTGACAAAATAGTTATACAGTTTATATATAATGGCAAAATTAAAACATTTAAAATTAAAAAAGTTATTGTTATAATTATAACCCAAACGCTCCGACTATAGGATAGGATTCACTGAATGTTTCATAAAAGAAGTGGTGTCATACATTAAAGGCAAACCTTTGAGTTCCAGTAATATAATATAATCAATTAACGTTTCACATTGTACTCGAACCATCCACGTAAATCCCACAACATTCAGACCCAAAATGGTAATTGAACTCTTGAGCGCTGACGTGTCACCCAGCGATTGTCTATAGGGGGTCAACGAGAGGTCAACGATTTTACTTTTAATAAGTATATGATTCCGAAAAATTATGATAGAATCGTAACAACGCCAATGCTAGGAACTGATCAACGGCTGTGATGAATTAGAACGAAATCTAATTACTGGACAGTCAACATTAAGGACAATATATACATACATACATAATATATAAATCGATTTCAACAGCATCAACTGCTCGCCTGATTAAAGCCATTGAAGAAGAAAATGTATCTCAATAAGTCGATTCATTCAGATTATAAATACCAATAATGTAATTATCTATACTTCTCCAAAAAAAAAAAAAAAGAACGAAAGAGTACATCCCGTAAGAGAATGGGCTTAAGCTGACATGAATGTTAGAGAATTGATAAAGGGAAGACGACATAGTTCCCAAAGAGTCAAGAAATAGCTAGCGAAAGAGAATTTAGTCTTCGTTCTAAAACTAAAAGAAGGGGCTTTTTTTGGGATCATAAGAGTATTATTAACCTCACTATCTGCCCCAGAAAACGAAAAGCTTTCGTCGATTCTCTGAGGCACTTGTTCTTCTCGTCCCTCGACCAGTGCTGCACCACAATACACAAAAAGAAAAAAAAAAAGCGTCAGGCAAATCACCCGATATTTTCAGACATAACGAAAATCATCGTGTTCCTTTTTTTTCTGTAGAGATATACACCTCTCCAAGGGCGTTGAGCTTCTCTCTAACACCCTTCAACAACTCTTGTTCATCACCGTCCCACATGAAAAACTCCATCTGCTTCCCCTCCATAAGTCTTTCAGAAACCTAATAACATCGATAAAATATGTTGGACCAACAATTCAGATGAGAGAGCTCCATTTAAATGACGTATTGAAAGAATTAGGTGGATGTACTGAGCACCTTTTTAGCTATTACTTGTCCACCAGCGATGTGTGAGAAGTAAATATTGTAGAGATGGCAGAGAAACAATGGAGGGCTCTTCTCGGCGAGTTCTTCCAAGTATTGGGCGTATGAAATCCCGGGATTGCTTGGTTCTGGGATTTTGTTGCCCTGCTCGCTAAACCATCGTAGATCCTTACAAAGACCTTCGGATCTTTCCAGCCCAGTTTTTCTAAAGTAGACATCTGCGTAAGGAATTCGCAGAATCGAATTAACAGAATGGTTTTTTTATCAGCAGAATTGCAGAGATTCTCAACTATGGCTCCATCATTGAGACACAAACGGAAGTTGATTTCTTTTCTCCAAACCATAAGCTTCACGACAATTTGAACAACTAGAAAATATGCAGCGAACAGATGTAATTACACTATGGCTCCATCACAGAGAAGCAAAAGAAGTTAGTTGATTTCTCCAAAACCAAAAGCTTCAAGACAATTCTGAACAGCTAGAAATATGCAAAGAACAAATAGCTCGAAGACAATTTCAACGTGGGAGAAACTCACAAGAGACGTCGGTGGTTTCATCAACGATGCGCTCCACCGTACGGAAGACCAGCTCACTATCGACCAAGTACTTCAAGAACCCTTCCATAGTTGGCTGCCACGTGTCGCCCTCGTCGGCATCCTCGCTATCGTCCTCATCGGTCTGTACACTTTTGCCCTTTTTGTTCCTCAGCTTCATAGCCACAAATCTCATCTCCTCCGTGATGCCCTTCTTCTCTCCGGGATACTGCTTCCTGTATCGACGTCGCTGCCTCTTCAACGGCGGCGGCGCCACAATCGTCGACGACAACTCTCCTCCACCTTCTTCTTCTTCTTCAATCTCCGTATCTGACGCATAGGAATTCGCGCAGTGCAGAATCGGAACTCTTTGGTGGCTCCTCGCCGACCTGAACAGATTCGGGACGACGAGGAATTTAGAAAAGTTTTGGGGTCTAATTGGAATTTTCAGAAAATTGAACGAGGATGAGGGGTTTAGGTTTAGCGCCATTTTCGTTACTTCCTATCTTTCTCAGATTTTCGGAAGGTATCTGTTCTTTGTTCCCAACATAGTGGGGTTCTTAATGGGCTTAACAATACAAATTGGCCCAATTATTGATTGGGTGTCATATATTTAGAAAAGGAATGTTTACACTTGGGGATTGTTTGATATCCATACTTATGGATTACATGAGCATAAGTTATTTGTGTATAGATATACAAAGATTTTGTTGATATTTTAACATGTTTGATATTAATTCTTTCGGCTCGTTTGATTCCCATGTATGGATGGGTAATGAGTGGTTATGAGATGGTATGATAAAATTGTATCGTGTTTGTTATACGGATATAGTTATACATGGCTTGTAAGAATACACATTTCTTACACTCAAAGCCTTTATCAGTCATGTATATACATGCCCATCATGGAGGTGGGTATATCAATACACTTCTTAATGCCAATTTTACCCCTGATTTAAATTCTATCTTGCCCTAATTCCATCTCCATCTCCGTCATGGTTCTTTCTTCCTCTCTCCAAAATCACTTTCCAAAACTGCCAAAACAACGGTGCTTTCCATAGCAATTCCGACTCGAACTAGAAGTGAGCATCTCCTTGAACTCGATTTTGTATTCGATTTTTGGCAATTCTATGAAGTCAATTTGTTCCTAAACGGTGGAATTTTTCTCATTTTCTGTAGTTTTAGTATATGAATTTATGTTAGGTTGTGGGCTTATTATAAACGTAGGAATGTGTCTCATTTTCTCAATTTGGCTGTGGCATTATGGGAATGCTATGCTACTTTTATTTTTTGACAATTGGAATGCTCGCAATGCTATGTTCTGTAATATAATTCACTTCATGCTTTTTTTTTGTCGCCAATGAAACCACCGAGCTATTGCGATGCATACAATTTCCTCCATCTCGAAGAGTTCTTGTCATAATTGAGCAGAGGATCCGCCGATAATTCTCGCAGTGCTTAACAAGGTTTTGTTACTCATGAACTTACGAGATTTCTTGTATTTTTAATTGTCTTAGTAGAGATATGTCCGTGGACGATGACGAAGGTGTACTTTGTGCAATTGCTTGTGTGATAGCAGAGTAGTTGTATTGGATGAATTTACTGGTATTTTTTTGTGGAAGAATGCTCATGAGCGACGTATGAAAAGACGTAAGTGGTCTATGAAAGAAAAGATTCCGAGACAAATAGATTATTTGAATAGTCTTGTTTCTGACGTGAATGATGTTGCACTAGACAATTTGAGGTTTAACAAAAATGCATTTGGGAGGTTGTGCAATATTCTTCAGATGTATTCGGGTTTGAAACCTTCTAAATATGTGGGCGTACAGGTAGCCATGTTCCTTGGGATCTTATCCCACCATAAAAAGACCGAGTCCAAAAACACTCTTTTTAAAATGTCAACACAGACGGTGTCTAGATATTTTAATAATGTACTTAACACAGTTTTAACCCTTCACAAAATCCTTCTAGTGAAGCCTATTACCGACAACAGCGGTACATCTTCATCTAGATTCAGGTTTTTTCAGGTATTACTTCTCTTTTAGAATTGATTGAGTACTTTAACTTACTTTATTAATTATTTCTCTTACAGAATTGTGTAGGGGCATTGGATGGTACATAGGAATAAGAGTACGTCCGGATGAGATACAGAAATCGCAAATCCCAAATATCCACCAATGTGTTAGGGGCGTGTGATGAAAATATGAATTTCATATACGTATTGGCTGGATGGGAGGGCTCAGTAGCAGATAGTAGAGTACTGCAGGATGCTTTGTCACACCATGATGGATTTCGCGTTCGTAAAGGTATGGATTCCCAAAGCTCAACGTCATAATCATATGTCAACTATGTATCATTAGAGTGCTATTATATTTATCCCTGTAGGAACCTATTACTTGTGTGACAAGGGTTACGCCAACTCCGAAGGTTTTCTAGCACCATATAGGTGTACGTTACCACTTATCAGAATGGGGAACTGGAAGTCGAACACCTCAAAATGCAAAGGAGTACTTTAATATGAGGCATGCTTCAACTAGAAATGTAATTGAGCGGGCATGGGGTCTCATGTAAATGAGGTGGAATATTTTGGAAAGTGCTTGTTTTATCCCGTGAAGACTCAAAATCGTATAGTTCTGGCATGTGCGTTGCTCCATAACTTCCTTCGAAAGGAGATTCCGGTTGACCCCCTCGAAGAACTGGTTCCTGAAGATTATGTTAATGAGAATGCTGCCAATGCAGAAGATGAAATCTCGACGATCGAGAGCACTACTGCTTGGAATGCATGGCGTGATGAGTATGCAACAACCATGTACGACGAGTGGAGGAGCTCTAGAGGATATCTATGAAATTGTATATTCTTCGTTGTTTGGTTATATTTTATTTTCATTCAATTACGATGTCTTAGCAAACGATACTTGTTGTTTGCAATTAATGTTATTTCAAGATTCACTTTGAAATAAACTTGTTTTGTTTCTTGGTAATTTAGAGAAAATGGCAGAAAAATTGCAAAACCATAAACATCAAATATAAAAATTTCAGCAGAGAAATAGGACTGAAAAAGAAATAGTACTGAAAAATAACACAACATAAAAATACATATCCACACTTCGACACAAATCCACCAAGTTGACATAATCCACTACAAAAACAAGTACAGAATTCAGACCATTCCAACAAACATAAACTTGAAACATTACATATTTCAGACAATCCAAGAAAAGCTTTGCCAAAAACACAATTACCATTCACATGTCCTCTCAAACTAGAGACATCACTATAGACTCTCGATCAACGTCGTTAGACCTTAGAAAATAATTGAGCCTAACAGGATTTGATGCAATCGCTTCAGTTATTGAAAAACGTTGCGACGACGTCAAGTCAAGTGGCATGGTTCGAATAATTTCAGCAGCCATAATCTGTTTCTCCTCCATATCGCGAGCCACACCAACCTTCGAAGTATGACCTTCTAAACGAGCACATGTCTTTGCATTAAGCTCTGTCATGTGATTCAGTACCATCTCAATGGAATCATCAAATTTCTTTGGCCTCTTTCCTGGCTTAACACTCGTAGAATCTGTTTTTGGTCTTTTTGATCGATCTTTGTTAGACTTAAATCAGGGCTGAAGTTTGTGCCTTCGGAATTATCACCACCAAAGAAAGTAAAGTCATCGTAAGATTGGTTTGGGAATGATTGGCAATTTCCTTCTAAGTACAACGTGGCCTCCTCTATTAATGTTTTTTATCAGACCCAACGGTAGACCCCTCTGTTCCCCCAGACCCCTCTATCTCAACCAAAGGATCCTGTCCTTTCTCTTTTCAGATAATGCATCTGTGAAACTCATAGAAGCAGCTTCAGTAGCCCTGTCTTTTCCAAATATTTCTTGTCAGTCATAATAGAAAGGTCATACTTTGTTTCGCAAAGCATATAACCTTGATTTACTCTGTAATTTCAAGTAGCAAATGAATACAATTACTTTAAATTAGAACAAATAAATAAAGAAAAAGAGATACCATTACCTTATGCAATTCATCCCGAAATGTATCAGATGCATCTAACGTGTTGTTAAGGTTATTATATCTTGTACCAGATTTAGATAAAAAAAATCTACCAGTTGATAATACTCCCGTTTCCAATGGTGGACCTTCGAGTGTATGTGAGGTTGTGCTCGAATATCAGAATCTGGCTTCGACTTCTTGATAATAGACTCGATAGCATTATGGTATCCTGCTCTGAATCCGTTCTCGAATCTTCATCCCTCTGCGACTATCTGTTTTAATGCCATAATAAGAACTCTCTCCTCGTCGGGCCTCCATAAGCGCTTCGCTTTTCTCATTATTCTCCTCACTACCATTGCTTCCTTGCTTTTTCGCATCTTTGCCTCATTTCAATTGGACCAAAGATTTATTGGAACAAGGGGCTAGGGTTTGCTCCTCTTTTCTTCATTAGCTCTGTATTTTGTTGTCAAATGAAACTGTTGAAGCCAGCGAATATAAGACCGTAACCACAACTTTATTTTATTCAAAGGGCAAAAATGACATATGTAATAAATTCTTCACACCAATCAAACGCTATCCCATATCTTTACCCAAATATCAAAACAAACATATCAAACATATTACAAATTATATATGAGCAAAATCCTTGTATTGGATACATAAATAATATATACACGCCAAATCCACGTACATCGGAATCAAACGAGCCCTTTGTATAATGGCATAAATTGTGTTTGATAGATATGTTTGGGGTGTATGAATTAGTGATATGCACCTCATAACCACCTTAAAGGTGGGCATGCATATACAAGGCTTATAACTTTAATCATTGCAATAGACATGTATAGCCATGCATGGCATGTATGACTATACACAGATAACAAACACGAGGCAACTTATTCGTACACGCATCATAACTATCTATAGCCATCCATTCCCACGTATCAAGCAACCCCTTAATTACATATATAAAAAATGTCAGGTTTGTTCATTGTCAGCATATTTTTATATATAGGTACCTAATAGAATCAAAAAATTTTAAATATAGTATTCGGTTGATTGGAGGTACATCATATCAGAAATTTATTGAGAAACGAATTGTGGTACATTACATAGGTAAATATCACACGACATATTTAGAAATTAGGTACCACAAAAAACGCGTAATATGATGTGTAATATACATATAAAACGATACGTAAATGATGATCACTTGTACTTTCAACCAAACGGATAGCTGTGCGTAAAAGTTTATTCTAATAGGTATAAATATATACTTATAATTTATCCAAAGGAGAATTGAATTTAAAATTTTTACTTGTGAAAATTTAATTACGCCTTAAAAACGCATTAATTAAAAAAAGGGAGCTTTCTATTTCAGGCCCCATCGAAACTTTGGAGTCGAGTTCAGGCCCTCCTCCCATAAAGTATAGGTTTAAGGACCCACATTAAATTAAATTCAACGTAAAGGACACAATCACTGAAGTGACAAAATGCCCTTTGTTGGTCTAATATAAAGAGGTATGATATCGCTATATTGTGTTACAATATGTTATTCAAGTGTTATCAATCGAAAAAACTCTTTGAACGATCGATTTGCCGTAAACTTTCGACCATACTGGGCACAAAATCAAGTCTGATGTGCACTCGATGATTTCAATGATATTTACGTCTTCAGATTTAAGATTAGTGAGGAATAATTTCTAGAAATTTATTTCGCAACTAAGATAAATCGAGCATGTTTTTGGTCGAAATTAAAGCTAATATGCATAAATTGGAGAGACCCATAGCTTGAAAATTAAGTGGCGCCATAGAGGTGTCTCAATCGTTCGTCACTGAAGATTAAGGAACTGAAAGTGAAATCGGCAGAAAAAAATCGTTTAAAACAAGTGTTCGTTATGTGGTATGAGAAAGTCTTAAAGTGGTATGAAAACCACAATAACTAGTACAGTATATGCGTAAAGTGATATGGTTATGATAAGAATCGTTACTCGAACTGGTACGAGATAATAGTTATTCTACTTTGTTAATAATTTTATATGATGAGGTACTAAAACAACGTAAGGTGGTAATTAGAGGCCTAAAGTGGTATATCAACGATAAGAAGCGTTACTCGAACCGGTATTCGTGATACTACTCATTCTCATCTGGTATCAGTTTTATAAGATGCGGTACCAGAAAAGCATAAATTGGTATATAGTAGGCGTAAAGTGGTATATCATCGATCTCGTACGAGATATTACTTATTATCATCTGGTATAGATTTTACGATATGTGGTACAGAAATAGCATAAAGAGGTATGATTTATGAGTAAAGTGGTATAACATCGAACTGGTACGAGATATTACTTATTATCATCTGGTATAGCTTTTATGATATTTGGTACTGAAACAGCATGAAGAGGTATACTTAGTTTTATAAGATGAGGTAGCAGAAAAGCATAAATTGGTATAGAGGAGGAGTAAAGTGGTATAACATCGATCTCGTAAGAGATATTACTTATTATCATCTGGTATAGATTTTATGATAAGTGGTACCGAAACAGCATATAGAGGTATGCTTTAGGCGTAAAGTGGTATGGAAACGATAAGAAGCGTTATGCGAACTGGTACGAGATAACAATGATTCTCACCTGGTATACTTAGTTTTATAAGATGCGGCACCAGAAAAGCATAAATTGGTATAGAGGAGGAGTAAAGTGGTATAACATCGATCTCGTAAGAGATATTACTTATTATCATCTGGTATAGATTTTATGATAAGTGGTACCGAAACAGCATATAGAGGTATGCTTTAGGCGTAAAGTGGTATGGAAACGATAAGAAGCGTTATGCGAACTGGTACGAGATAACAATGATTCTCACCTGGTATCTATTTTATAAGATGCGGCACCAGAAAAGCATAAATTGGTATAGAGGAGGAGTAAAGTGGTATAACATCGATCTCGTAAGAGATATTACTTATTATCATCTGGTATAGATTTTATGATAAGTGGTACCGAAACAGCATATAGAGGTATGCTTTAGGCGTAAAGTGGTATGGAAACGATAAGAAGCGTTATGCGAACTGGTACGAGATAACAATGATTCTCACCTGGTATCTATTTTATAAGATGCGGCACCAGAAAAGCATAAATTGGTATAGAGGAGGAGTAAAGTGGTATAACATCGATCTCGTAAGAGATATTACTTATTATCATCTGGTATAGATTTTGTGATAAGTGGTACCGAAACAGCATATAGAGGTATGCTTTATGCGTAAAGTGGTATGGAAACGATAAGAAGCGTTATGCGAACTGGTACGAGATAACAATGATTCTCACCTGGTATCAGTTTTATAAGATGCGGTACCAGAAAAGCATAAATTGGTATAGTTGAGCCGTAAAGTGGTATAACATCGATCTGGGTCGAGATATTACTTATTATCATCTGGTATAGATATTAGTATATGTGGTACTGATACAGCATATAGAGGTATTCTTTACGCGTAAAGTGGTATGGAAACGATAACAAGCGTTATGCGAACTGGTACGAGATATTAGTTATTCTCAATTGGTATTAATTTTACAAGATGCGGTACCAGAAAAGCATAAATTGGTATAGTGGAGCCGTAAAGTGGTATAACATCGATCTGGGTCGAGATATTACTTATTATCATCTGGTATAGATATTAGTATATGTGGTACTGATACAGCATATAGATGTATTCTTTACGCGTAAAGTGGTATGGAAACGATAAGAAGCGTTATGCGAACTGGTACGAGATATTAGTTATTCTCAATTGGTATTAATTTTACAAGATGCGGTACCAAAACAAAGTAAAGTGGTATAATTACCATAAGAAGTGGTTTTCAGACTGAAACCATAAAATATACCAACACAATGAACTAAGCGTTATATTCACAACCATTATGAATGGCAAAAGGACACTATAAATTCATAAATAACACTGGATTAACAAAGTGGTCCCAGTGACCTAAGCTTGGTATATTCACATCCTTTGTGAATGACAAAATCTACCAACACTGGATTAACAAAAATACCAGTGACCAAAGCTTGGTTATTCACATCCTTTGTGAATGACAAAATATAACCTAACACTGGAATAACAAAAGATACCTGCGACTAAAGCCTGGTACCTGGTATTATTCACAGCTAATGTGAATGACAAAAAGACAAAATGAATATGCAGAATCATATTGGTTCGTTGCATCGCCTGCGATTATGCCCGATCCTCTTGCATCTTCCACACTTGAGCGGGCGGCGGTCTTGAATCTGCGAAGGAATCCTCTTTGTTCGTGGACGACCGGGGGGGTCGTTGAACATCCGGCTCAACGACATCCTCAGGTAACGGATGTTCAACAGCAATATCAGAAGGAATTGGATTTATAAAGGACATGTAGGTCTCTCGGTATTTTGCCAAACTATAATAGTCGTCGCAAAAATCATATGGTGAAAGACCTAAGGAGAGGATGCAAGAACAAGCATGCTTACATGGAAGGCCCTCCAATTGGAACAATCTGCAGGAGCAAACCTTATTGGTTAGGTCTACGGCAAATTTCTCCCCGTGATCTGAAACCTCAAACTTCCAGCCACAAGCAGCATCAACAAACAATATACGAGATTTGTCAATGTTGAATTTCAGTTTTTTTTTCCGGCTTCTTACACAAGCGCCCGATTTGTTTCTGCGCTTCATTTCTTTTGTCATTCAACATAATCATAACTTTTCGCCGTATTTCGTCGACCAATCCCACTATTGGCAGTGCCCTAGCCACACGCACCCAGCTATTCCAACTTTCTGCGATATTGTTGTCAATAATTCCCCATCTCTTGCCAGCAAATAAAGAATTAGCCCATGAATTTGGCTTAGACTGCCGCATGAAGGCTTCGGCATCTTCAAATGCTGCTTGAATTTCTTGTATGAATTTTAAGTATTCATGCCCATAAGGAGAATAAGCCGCTTTCTTGAACAATGATGTCCAATAGGTTTTGTTCCTGAAAGGGTTTTTCCTCAACACTTGAGTTCGGAAATTATCAATCACGTGCCTTAGACAATAAGCATGATGAGAGGCCGGAAAGACCATCGGAACGCCCTTAACGAGGCCCTCATTCCGATCTGAGAAAAAGACATACTCCCTGAAGTTGTCTATTCCACGATACCGGAAGATGTGTCTCAGCTTCAGGAGAAACCACTCCCAATTATCATTGTTCTCTCCGTCAACCACTGCCAACACATTACATGTTATTTTATGTAAACACCCAGCTATAACATATATACAAAATCACAATATAATTGAGATACCTGCAAACGCAACTGTGAACAACCCATCATCTCCATCCTTCGAAACCGCACTCATCAAACAGCCTTTGTGTTTCGACTTGATGTGTGTCCCATCCAGGAAAATTAGGGGACGAAAGCCACGAACAAAACCAGTTATACACGCTTCGAAACATATAAATAACCTCCTAAATTTGTTGGTTTCGGCGTAAAGTTTGCAGTCCGCAACACTTCCTGGATTCGTTTGCCTGACTGCGTCGCAATACCACCTCAGTCTATCATATGATCCTCTATGAAGGCCATGAATATTTTGTAGAGCGATTTCTTTCCCTGCCCACACTCGATTATACGGAATTTCTACTCCAAAATCCCTCAACAAGTCATTCTTGATTGTTATTGGCTTGTACAGAGGCTCACTTCCCAATTTAGGCTGCACTAATTCGGCTACCAATTTAGCATCGGCCTTGGGGTGGCGGCGACTGAGCAAGTTCGATTCCCCACATGTATGATTGAGGTTGCACTTTCGAATCCTGAATATGCCATCAGCCTTACTGCGAGCAAAATATATCCGCCAATTACATCCGTCCACATTGCAAATAACAATGATTTTCCGCGGGTCATTCTTTATATACTGGAACGATTTACGTTGGGCAATCGCATACTTCTTCAGCACTCTCCGAAAATCAGCGGCATGTTCAAATATTTGACCTACACCTTGGATGCCTCGAATCCAACTATCGATCGAGTTGACAGAGTGAGAGCATATGGTTCCTGAATCTTCAATAAGAGGTAGCCCCACATCAACCATGTCCATTCTCTTCGCAGCGACCATATCAATCACCTTCACCTTTAACTCACGGTGCAATCTCACCATGAATTTGATGTCATCATCTATGAGCAATGATACTAGAGTTTGATTTAGAGGTGACTTGTATTTGAATGAAAGGGCGCCGACGTTCGACATTGGGAATCTGTGTGTAACATGTATCATCAGTTGGTACATGGGTGTGGTTTCTGTAACTTCGAAGCTAAAACAATCAGCTTCATATTTACACAACGTCAACAATCCATCGCTTTCATGGCCTGTATTAGGGTTAGGGATAGACATGATATTTGGTGGAAAATCTGTCATTTGGCAGGTTGCGAATGAGAAGGAAGGGATAGCATTTATTTTCAGAGGATATATGTCATTTGGAAGTGTGTGGAATATTTTTCATTTTGGCAGGTTGTGGTACGCGTTGGTTAGGAAGTGGTACCATTTGGGGAATAACTGGTACAGTTTGGGGTAAAGTGGTACCATTTGGCACCTGAGTGGTACCATTTGGGGCATAACTGGTACAATTTGGGGTGAAAGTGGTACCATTTGGCACCTAAGTGGTACCACTTGGGGCATAACTGTTACTGTCTAACCAAGAGACGCTGTTTTAGGCGCGAAAGCTGAAGCTGGGTATTATTTTGGGCGGGAATTTGGATGTAGTATATATTCCTGTAGTAATGTGGTACCAGAATCACTTTATCTGTTACAGATTGCAGTTTAGAGTATCAGATCTTTAGGGTAAACCGTTTCGGGGTTACGATTAAAGGTTTATTATGGTAAGATTTGTTTTATGATTGACGTATAATGCCTGGTTAGAAAGATTTGTTGTAATTCATAATGATAAATATCAATGTGATGTAAATTGAGGAACTTGGTGGAATACATTTGTCTACTATTTGCATTTGTGTACACTTCACATGATCAAAACCTCATTACTTGACAACTTATATCATATTTGCATAAAACGTAACAAAATCAAGGAACTTGGTGGATCATACATCAAACCTTATATTTCCATGATTTATATTCTTCGACAACCGAATAAACCAACTTTTATTTACAAAATTATTCGAAATATTAATATGTTACAGAGTACATGTAATCTAGTATCAAAACGACTTTATGTGGTATCGAAACGTAGTGATGTGGTACAAGGATAGTATAAATTGGTATCAAATTATGCTGAAGTGGTACATTTTTCTTGTGATTTGGTATCACGTAAAGATGGAGAGGCATATTCATTGTCGGCCCATACACACTTCTGGAATGTTCTAATATTTTGGTATGAAAGGAGTATAAATTGGTATGTAACTAAGCTAAAGTGGTATGGCTTTCCTGTGATTTGGTATCACGTAAAGATGGAGAGGCATATTCATCGTCGGCCCATACACACTTCTGGAATGTTCTTATATTTTGGTATGAAAGGAGTATAAATTGGTATGTAACTAAGCTAAAGTGGTATGGTTCTCCTGTGATTTGGTATCACGTAAAGATGGAGAGGCATATTCATCGTCGGCCCATACACACTTCTGGAATGTTCTTATATTTTGGTATGAAAGGAGTATAAATTGGTATGGAATTGCGCTAAAGTGGTATGGTTTTCCTGTGATTTGGTATGAAGGGTTAAGTTTACATGTTAATATATTGTGGTATGAAAGGAGTATAAATTGGTATGTAACTAAGCTAAAGTGGTATGGCTTTCCTGTGATTTGGTATCACGTAAAGATGGAGAGGCATATTCATCGTCGGCCCATACACACTTCTGGAATGTTCTTATATTTTAGTATGAAAGGAGTATAAATTGGTATGTAACTAAGCTAAAGTGGTATGGTTCTCCTGTGATTTGGTATCACGTAAAGATGGAGAGGCATATTCATCGTCGGCCCATACACACTTCTGGAATGTTCTTATATTTTGGTATGAAAGGAGTATAAATTGGTATGGAATTGCGCTAAAGTGGTATGGTTTTCCTGTGATTTGGTATGAAGGGTTAAGTTTACATGTTAATATATTGTGGTATGAAAGGAGTATAAATTGGTATGTAACTAAGCTAAAGTGGTATGGCTTTCCTGTGATTTGGTATCACGTAAACATGGAGAGGCATATTCATTGTCGGCCCATACACACTTCTGGAATGTTCTTATATTTTGGTATGAAAGGAGTATAAATTGGTATGGAGTTGCGCTAAAGTGGTATGGTTTTCCTGTGATTTGGTATGAAGGGTTAAGTTTACATGTTAATATATTGTGGTATGAAAGGAGTATAAATTGGTATGTAACTAAGCTAAAGTGGTATGGTTTTCCTGTGATTTGGTATCACGTAAACATGGAGAGGCATATTCATTGTCGGCCCATACACACTTCTGGAATGTTCTTATATTTTGGTATGAAAGGAGTATAAATTGGTATGGAATTACGCTAAAATGGTATGGTTTTCCTGTGATTTGGTATGAAGGGTTAAGTTTACATGTTAATATATTGTGGTATGAAAGGAGTATAAATTGGTATGGAACTAAGCTAATGTGGTATGGTTTACGCGTGATTTGGTATCACATAAAGATGTAGAGTCACGAAGGGTTAAGTTTACATGTTAATATATTGTGGTATGAAAGGTGTATAAATTGGTATGGAATTACGCTAAAGTGGTATGGTTTATGTGTGATGTGGTATCACATGAGAACTACTTCAAAAAGCATGTATTTTCAGGAAAACAACAGAATAGCCTTCATTCAAAACACCAACACTTGCAAACTAGTTCAAAAACCACAAACACCAGTCATATGTCTGAACACACGCAACATCACCATCAACACAGTCAATCCCAAAATCACCATAATCTTATACAAACTTCAACTACAAACAGAGATAGAGAAACAACATACTACCTCAAAGCCACGAAGAAGCAGTGAACTCCAATACCCCGGACAATACTCGGGCCCTATACTTCTCGATGTCCCCGGAACTGTTAACATCCTTCCAAAATAATGCCTCGTCGCGACAGATGGCCTCCCCAATAATGCACACCCACACTCCACAATATGTGCCATTGCTAGCCTGTTGTCGACAACTTCCAACCACCAGCTTCGAAGAGGGCAATTGCAACACCCAAGTGTTGCATGTAGGTGCGAATTGCATTGACCTAACATTGGAGAACTAGTGAGATGCACAACATCAAACATCAAGTAATGAATGGTACATTTTTACTTACACATCGGACTGCGACTTTGGTTGCCCGCGAACCGGACATCGTATTATAATGGACGAAGGAGTTACTGGAGAGGTCGAGTGCCAGCAAATGCCAGTGAAAGCTGTGGAATAATGGGAACACGATGAACTTCGAGGTATGAGCCATCGGCCCGCCTAACTTGTCCAGCTCCGCCACCGTGGCACTCGATAGTAATTGCTTAAACGTGGCAAAACCTCCCGGTGTACCTAACTTAGGTGGCTTACTCCTCGTCATGACAGCTTCGATATTGTGCTGAGAATAATGACAAAGTTAAGGTGTTCGAACCACTTACTTGATACGTGCATATTATAAGGACGAATTATGTACACAACATACCGCAACATGAGTCGCAATGAAGAGTGTCTCTGCACTAGGGGCAAAGCGTCCTTTATAAAGATCCGACGATAGGTATTGGAACCACGCGTCTATTACATCGCACCTTGTAGGACTTCCTTTTACCATTGCTGCCAAATGCACACCCTTCAGCTGGACATTCCCCTCGTCCCAAATCACCTTGCTGCATTTACAACAACCATTAGTTACTCGCCGATCATATTCCAACGATCGAAAAAATTATTAAAAGTAACTTACTTGAAATTGCCTAGGTCGATGTATCGGTCAACAAGCTCTCTTTCAGCAAGAGATAGAGTTGCCTTCCCGGCAAACTCTTTGTCAAGCGTCAGGGAACTATCGGCGCCGCCCTCGTCTGGAACGCCTTCTGGACTGTCTGTCGTATAGCTGTCGCCTACTTCAACTGTTACTGCTTTCTTAGGAGCAGCTTTTTGGTTCCTTCGCTTCTTGGTAGGCGGAGACGTGCTTCCGGGAGGTGTAACGAAGTCCTCGTCCCTTTTTTTGTTTCTGTTGGCCCTTGTCCTGACATTCTGAGCTATCGAGGGATCATCCGCCTGCGCCTTCGAAGCTACATATTGCTTGTACTCATCACCCACCGTCGAAACAGAAAACGACTTCAGTAACTTGGAAATCATGTCGTCTGCCCCTGCATCATCAACAGACTTCCCATCCCTAGCATCATCACCCTTCACACTCTCATCAGCCCTAGCGTCATCAACAGACTTCCCATCCCTAGCAACATCACCCTTCACACTCTCATCAGCCCTACCGTCATCATCCTCAGCACCCTTCACAGACTTCCCAGCACTAGCATTATCATCCCAATCACCCTTCGCACTCTCATCATCCCTAGCATAATCATCCTCAGTACCCTTGACGCTCTCATCAGCCCTAGCACTGTCATCAGCCCTAGCATCATCAACCTCACCTTCCTTCTCATTCGCATCAATCACCTTCTCAGCTACCTTGTCAGTCTCATGGACCTGCTCATCGAACTTCTCATCATCCAACAACCCATCAGAACTTTCAGCCACCTTCTCAGACCCATCGTCCACCTTTGCATCGGCTGCCTTCTCAGCCCGATCCTCTGCCTTATCAGGTTCGTCATCCATTGGCTTCTCATCAACATCAACATCAACTCCATCGACCCACGTTAGGCTTGCGGGCAAAGAGAGGTACAATTTAACCTCGTCCTTGAGAAATAGAAGGGGGTGGGCAACTTCATTAGGCGCCAACTTCTCGATAGATTCCAAGAATCTCTCTTCTCTGGTTCGACTTGATGGGTTCACCCACCTAGTGAACCGAGGAACACCATCCACCGACTGCCACTTACCTAACGAGGGTGCATGCTCGTACACCCATACCTGAAAAGGGGCAAATAAGTACATTAAGCGATGAATACGAAAGAAATAAAACAACATTACTGAAAAGCAGGGAAGACGACTTACTAACAAGCCAAGAGTGCACCCTTCAATGTACGCCGGCCTTTGCAAAATCGATTTTACAAGGAACGAATGAACTGCCGGCCCCCACGCTAAATTACCAATACAGTCTAGACGCTCAACGTAAGACGCAAGGAATTCAGGGAAGTTGTAGCTCGGTGTGGGAAACAAAATGCAAATACACACTAAGAGGACATACATTCGGCTGAAATCCTCCAAACTGACTGTATCACACCGACCTTTTAATTCTAACATTTGCTTAATTACATCGTCCCGGCCTAATCGACTGAATTTTTGATCGGGAAAACACCTCTTCACAAACCCTACTTCAGACCCATATTTATGTGCCAAATCCACAAACTGACCGCATGCTTTAAGCCCCATAAACACTGAAAACTCTTTCACAGAAAATGGAACCAAATTACCTTCTCCAAACCTGAAAATCGTGGCATCCTCATTTAGTCGACTAAGCACGGCTTTTAACCTACCATTGGGGATTTCGCATGGGCTTAGCCGCCGGAATACCGCGAACGGCGTCCTCTCCACAGCCTCGATATGGGCTTCGCTGGCTCCTCCCAGAATGTCCGTCATACACTTCAGGAAAAACTTGGGTTGGCATCGACTTCTTATGCCCGTTGGACGCCTTTCGCTCGATCCCTCGACTTTATTCTTCCCGGCGAGCTTCCTATCCTTCTTCCCAGATACTTTCTTCTTCCCAGCATCCTTCTTTCGGCCCTTTTCTTGTCGATTGACGGGTTTCTTCGGAGCCATCGCAATAATCGTCGATGATGGGTCGAAATTGCTCGGGTTTCGTCGATTAAGGGTTCTAATCGCTAGAATTGGCCGGGTTTCGTCAAATCGGGGGAAGTTTCGTCGATTAAGGGGGCAAATCGGGGGAAATGTCGTCGGGTTTTCGCGTCGAAGGGGGGAGTCGAATTTTAGGGTTTCTGGTATGAAAATCGATTTTGGGCCTCAATTCGTCTCTTAATTGGTATATACCATAACATTTACAGATGATTTAATAATAACACTTCAATCTGAATACATACCACTAAAATATATTTCTATACCACTTAATAACACGTTAAAATTTACAGTCTAAAAATGTTGATGTAATTTCAGATACAAAAAAGGGTAAAAATGTCTTTTCCGTCCCAAATGGTCCTTTTCCCTAACTTAAACTTTGTTTGGGTCCTTTTTCCTATTTAAAATATAAAGAGGGCCTAAATCATATGGAAACTTCTTAGGAGGGCCTGATATCTAATTAGCCCTTAAAAAAAATGAAAACAAAACACGTGTAAACATACTCAATGGACACTTGATTATGGCTTTTAAATAGAATCTTCCAGAGAAGACTTTTGACCTACTTTAGGATTTTACACTCTCACGTTTGTCATTAGTTCCTAAGAAGTATTATCATATTCGTCTACACATGGTCATGCTTTATAATTGTGATTTATTTATTTTATATTAGTTTCTTTAACGGGATATGAAAATATGATATCTGACTCAACATATCCCTCACAACCGTCCTCATTCATTACTACATTAAATTATTCGAGTTATGTCACGGCTTGGACGCATTTTTCAACACTTTTAACAGTTGCGATACAAAGTAGTAACATTAAACTTCAAATAAGATATCTTTCTTACAAAGATCCAACGGCCAAGAACTCATCATCAATCACGAATTCACGAACTCAGCACATCGCTCGATGAGCTTAGTCGAATTATTCGATGTGGGATTAAAGAGATGAAAGACGTGATCTTCGCCTTCGCTCTCGAAAAACTCAGCTTTGATCGTTGTTCCCTTAACAGCCACCAAATTCTCGTAGAAAAGCTTACCCCTATCCCTCAAAACGTCGCCGCCGGCGACGCACACGAGCACCCGCCGGCAACCCAAGTTCTCTAGTCCCGGAGCCCCGACCCCGAAAGGGTTGATCCACGGGTCGTCGCACCCTTTCTCCGACGGGCAGACGAACAGCCACCACCTATCAACCACCGACTTGAACAGCTCATTCTCCGACTCTAACCCTATGGGCTCCTCGCCTCAGAAATAAGGATGTATCATGACCATCCCGGCGACCTTCAAGGGTACCGCCGGCGGCGGCGGCGCGGGGGTTTCCGGCCGTCCCAGCCTGAGAGCCATGTGGTAAGATATGTTGGCCCCGGCGCTGTCTCCGACCAAGAAAACCCTACTAAAGTCCGCCAGCTCGTTGATCCACGGGTCGTCGCCCCGACCCGACTCGTGGGACCCGACCCATTCGAGGGCGGCCCACGAATCCTCGTACGCCGCGGGGAGAGGGTTTTCTGGGGCTAATCTGTAGTCGACGGAGACGGCGATGGCCTTCGATTCTTTGACCAAATGGTTGAGTGAGTTGTGGTACTTTGGCTCGGCCATGGAAGCTATCAAGAATGCTCCGCCGTGGAAGTAGATTATTAGGGGAAGCTTTTCTACTTTTTCAATTTGTGTAACAAGATTTGTTGGGCGATAGATGCGAGCTTTGAGGCCCTTTATGGGTTCGAATATTACATCCTTTGACTCGACTTTGGTCAGTGGGTCGAGCGATGGTGGCGTAGTTTCAGTGGCTAAGAGCCTCTCTATGGTTCCATCTTTGTAGACCCTTAGGTATGGTGGGATGTCGTGGATTATACGGCTATTAGGGTTAGGGTTTGAGTCTTGAGTTTGTGTGTTCATGTTTTGAATTTTTTTTTCTCTTTGGATCTCTTTTGAGGTGTGAAATGTAGGAGATTTGTGTTTATGGGAACGAATGTGTTTGGGATTGGAGTTTGTCCAAGTTCATGCAATGAAAGGATTAGTGTCGTGTGGTTGTTTTTATAGTTGAGGGAGGCAATGTGTGGTGTGGTGTGGGGCTATTGGCCATGTGAGATGATTGTATTACCTTTTTATTACATTTTTCAATTAAATGTTTTGCCGCTCCTAATTTTTTTTAGTTTATTTTTAAGTATTATCTTACCTATAAATTTGGGTATAACTCAACCCCACTCGAATTGTGACAGCAAATATCGAAAGTTAAGGGTTCAAAGTAATTGGAACCCACAATCTCAATATGGAGATCTTATGACTAGGTTTAGCAAATATCGAAAGTTAGTATTCAGAGTAATTTAAACCCGCGATCTCAATATACGGATGTTATATGACCCAACCACTTGAAGACTCACGGAACTAAATATCTATACTCTTATATAAAGATAGTTTAGGACGGATAAAAACTGTCAATTTGATATGTCCTAGTTATTTACAAGTGAATCCTTAAATTAAAATTATATTTGTTAAATAACTTATCAATAATATAAAATGTTCAAATACAAAATATACACATTTGCACACGCATTGGTGTGCTATACATACTAGTTTATATTAAGATTGAGCCGCTTGTAAATTAGTCAATTCTCAATTAATGTTTAATAATGTAACAAGTGTATCACTATGAATCATGAAACTTACGGGGACATTAATATAATCATTCGTAGCATCAAGAAGTCAGCTTTTCTGCATATTTCTTGAGCTAATCACGTCTCACGAGTAACGCTTGGCCATAAAATATAGATGGTTTATATTAACATATAAATCAAATTTAGATCAGCATGGCTGCTGTGTATGTATATATATGTCATGTTACGGCGCGATATTTACATTGTTTTTGTTATGTAAACATTTGTCAACGGCCACTTTTGTTTTTTTCAGTTGCTTCCATTTAATTTTGTTGTCTCCATGTTATTTATTTTTTATTTGTGCCACTTTCATGCCCTTCATTTAATTTGTTGTCTCCATGTTATTTATTTTTCTTTTGTGCCATTGGCCTTTCATATCTTAGATTAGGAGGAAATAGATCAAACCCTAGTGATGTCATGTTGGGGGAGTGGGTTGATTTACCCACTCTACCACTCCACCACTTCATCTACTCAACTCTCTATCTACTCTATTAATAATAATATTATAATAGTTATTAGTATATGCCTTTGCCTATATAAAGGCATCATACGAGCTTGTAAAAAAACACATCAAAAAGAGTCAAAGTAATAGAGAGAGAAAGAAAGAGAAAGAGGAGAAAAAAATAGAGGGTTTGTTCGGTATTTGCTCCAACTATAAAGAGAGTGAGTGTTTTCTCCTTTATAGATTGAGAGGTTGTAACCCCTGTTTTACCCCAGTAATAAATTTCTACCTCGCCCGTGGTTTTTTACCCCAAGTTAAAAGGGGTTTTCCACGTAAATTCCCGTGTCCATTTTATCCTCACAGTCATTTCCAATATTATTACGCTGTCCATTTTGTAACAAGTGGTATCAGAGCCAACCCTAATTGATATTCCGATTATGCTTTGTGGTTGCAGTTTTGTCTAATCTTTCACATCAGAAAGGATATTGAAAAGGTTTATCGTTACGGAAGTGTTTTTTGGCAAGTCGTGGCAATAGACTGTGTAAGTAAGTTCTGTCTAGGTGGCTGGTGCCAAGCGGGACACATAGTGACCCCACCAGATCTCATCTGGGAATTTACTTAGAAGGGTAATTTTGTCTAGAAAGCTGGTCGCTACCCTTTCTGCAAATTTTCTGATCAGTACTATTTGCTGGACTGTCGAATTTCTCCGACGATAGCGACGTGGGAAAAATGGCAGCTAAAAATGAAATTGAGAAATTCAACGGGAGAAACTACTCACTGTGGAAAATAATGATAAAGGCAATTTTACTCAAAGAAAATTGTATTGAGGCGATCACCGACAGACCAACAACAATCACAAGTGACGTCAAATGGAAGAAGACAGGCGGGAGAGCCATCGCCAATATTCATCTGACATTAGCAGATGATATATTATCAAGCTTTGAAGAGAAGACCAGTGCGAAAGAAATTTGGGACCATCTTGAGAAGTTGTATCAAGTCAAGTCACTCCACAGCCGAAATTTTCTTGAAGAGAAAATTATACCATCTACGAATGGAAGAATCTTCTTCAGTGACCGAGCACATCAACAAGTTGAACACTTTGTTCTCTCAACTAAGAGACTTGGACTACAAAATAGAGCCAAGTGAACGTATTGAGTTCTACTGCAAAGCTTGCCAGACTCCTACGATCAACTCGTCATCAACTTGAGCAACAACCAAGCTGCGGGAAAACTTATCTTCGATAGTATTGCTGATGCGGTTCTTGAAGAAGAAAGTCGGCGCAATAACAAAGAAGACAAGTTGATAATGTCCCAACAGGCGAAAGCGTTGACGGTGACGAGGGCAAGATCAGGAGCTCGTGGTCCAAATGTGAGCCGAAAACAGACAAGACCCGGAGAGTCTGGTCCAAGTGGTAGTCAAAAACGGCAAAGCCTTGTTATGAAAAATAAGAAGGTTATATAAGTGTTACCACTGTGGCAAGAAAAGTCATATGAAGAAAGATTGTTGGGCTCTAAAATGCCCGAGGAAACGCCGCCAACACTACCGACGATGGAATCGCCTTGGTGTGTGAAGCCGCAACCACTATCGTTGAAAAGGGAAGATTCAACGACGTGTGGCTCATCGACTCAGCAGCTACTTTCCACATGACCTCTCGAAAGGAATGGTTTCATCAATACGAGCCAACCTTTGGAGGATATGTCTACAGCTGCAATGACCAGGCGCTGAACATTGTCGGGGTGGGTACGGTTCAAACAAAGATGTAAGACGGAACTGTGCGTACCATCCATGCTGTCTGACATGTGGAGGGCTTGAAGAAAAATCTGTTGTCGGGCAATTGGATGATCTTGGTTTCAAAATTGAATTGGAAAACAAGATCATGAAGGTATCCAAAGGAGCACTAGTGGTGATGAAGGGAGAAAAGATAGCTGCAAATCTATACACGCTGAAGGGAGAGACTCTACAAGCAGGGCAAGCATATGTTGCTACAACAAGTTCAAGCGAAAAGTCTACAATGACTTGGCATAAGAAACTTGGTCATATGTCTGAACAAGGCATGAAAATTCTTGCACAAAAGAATCTACTTCCTGGTCTCACAACGGTGACGTTACCATTCTGCGAGCATTGCATTGTGAGCAAGCAGCATCGCCTGAAGTTCTCCACTTCAAATTCTAGAAGCAAAGAAATTCTAGAATTGATCCACTCTGACGTATGGCAAGCACCGGTCACATCCCTGGGAGGAGCCAAGTATTTCGTATCATTCATAGACAGCTACCCCAGGAGATGCTGGGTGTACCCAATCAAGAAGACGGACACAGTGTTTCCTATCTTCAAAACATACAAGGCGCGATTGAACTTGAAACCGGCAGAAAAATCAAGTGTCTCCGGTCAGATAATGGAGGGGAATATACTGGCAAAGAATTCACTGAATTCTGCAAAGGTGCGGGCATCAGAAGATAGTTCACCACGGCTTACACTCCACAACAAAATGGAGTGGCAGAACGGTTGAATAGGACCCTGTTGGAAAGAACAAGGGCTATGTTGAGAACTGCGGGCCTGGAAAAGAAGATCTGGGCGGAAGCGGTCTGTACTGCCTGTTATGTGGTGAATCGGGCTCCATCTACTGCTATAGAGATGCGAACACCGACGGAAATGTGGACTGGTGGACCTGTAGATTATTCAGACCTCCATATATTTGGAAGTTCAACGTACGCGATGTACCACAACCAAGAAACAACGAAGTTGGATCCAAAGTCCAGGAAATGTCTATTCTTGGGGTATGCTGATGGACTAAAGGGGTATCGCTTGTGGGATCTCACTGACCACAAAGTGATTATCAGTAGAGATTAGGGGTGTAAACGAACCGAGCTGTTCGCGAGCAGCTCGGCTCGAGCTCGGTCAAAATCGAGCTCGAGCCGAGCTCGAGCTGATTATATGTGGGTCGATAGCTCGTCGAGCTTATCGAGCCACATTAGTTTTTTATATTATTATAATATATTTATATTTTTAACAATTGGCCCAATTAAACAAACCCTAGATAACCCTAAAATGAATTTCATTTCCTCAGCCGCCAGACACACAACCTCACAAAGCTCCAGAAGCTAAGCCACAGGAAAAGCTGGAAGCTTGAGATGCCAAC
This sequence comes from Craterostigma plantagineum, assembly GCA_027422505.1. NCBI lineage: Eukaryota > Viridiplantae > Streptophyta > Magnoliopsida > Lamiales > Linderniaceae > Craterostigma > Craterostigma plantagineum. The sequence continues at coordinate 21,704,111 of JAPQWV010000003.1, read as the reverse complement.
ACCGTCTTCTTCTTCTTCGCTAGCATAAGGGTTTCTACGCCTATTCCATTCCTGAGAAAGATCAATCCAACCCACAAATTTATAAACTTATATATACACAGAGAGAGAGAGAGGACCATTGTCCAACGTATAAACGAGTCGTAGGTTCCAAATTGCAGGCCAGCATAGGATATAATCTCGACCAGCGTAGGCGTCAACCCAGCGTAAGCCCCTCTAATGCCACGGTTATTCAGTATGCCCATAAACGCAGACCTCATGTCAGGATAAACCTGGAAATCATATGAGCTCCACCAGTTCGAAGATTCGAGCTTCTCGAGCCGAGCTCAAGTATTTCGCATCATCTGATATGGATCGAGCCTCTCGAGCCGAGCCCGAGCGGCTCGATAACCCGTCGAGCCGAGCTCGAGCCTCGAATTTCTAAGCTCGATCGAGCTTGAGCCGAGCTCGAGCATGTTAACTCTTTATCGAGCCGAGCTCGAGCTGGGCCATGTTCGGGCTCGGCTCGGCTCGTTTTCACCCCTAGTAGAGATGTTATCCTTTTGGAAGATAGCGATGAGGAGAAAGTCGAAGATGATAGCAGTACAAAAGGCGTGACAAAAGACTACACCGGTGAAGAGAAAATTGGAGCAATATAATTCTTCTGAAGCTGAACCGGCACACGAAGAGCCTGGCCCAGTCGAATCTGAAGTACCGGATCACTTGCGGTCATCACGCGAGTGTAGGCCGCCAAGTTGGCACTCAGATTATGAGATAGATAGCAATCTTGCATACTGTTTTCTAACGGGGATGGAGAGCCAACCACTTTCCAAGAAGCACGGAATAATTCAGATGCGAGTCTGTGGATTTCAGCGATGCAAGAGGAAATGGAAGCTCTCTATAAAAATAAGACATGGGAGTTGGTGTCATTACCGCAAGGAAGGAAACCCATTGGCAATGGGTGTACAAAATCAAGCGGAATGGTGATGACCAAGTAGAGCGATACCGTGCTAGACTGGTTGTAAAAGGATATGCTCAGAAAGAAGGGATTGACCTCAACGAAATTTTCTCACCGGTGGTTCGACTTACAACAGTCAGGGTGGTCTTGTCAATGCGTGCTACATTCGACATGCATCTTGAGCAGCTGGACGTGAAGACGGCCTTTCTCTATGGTGACCTGGATGGAGAAATATATATGCTTCAACCAGAAGGATTCGAGGAACAAGGAAAAGAAGATCTGGTTTGCAGATTGATCAAATCTCTTTACGGGCTCAAACAAGCACCTCGATGCTGGTATAAAAGATTTGACTCCTTCATAATGAGTCTTGGCTACAACAGGCTATACTCAGATCCTTGTGCGTATTTCAAGAGATTTGGCAATGACGATTTCATCATGTTGCTGTTGTACGTCGACGATATGCTGGTAACAGGACCCAACAAAGGTCGTATCGCCAACTTAAAGACTCAACTAACCAGTGAATTCGAAATGAAGGACTTGGGGCCAGCAAATAAAATTATTGGCATGCAAATATCTCGAGACAGAAGCAAGCGGAAGATTTGGCTTTCACAGAAGAATTATTTGAAGAAAATATTGCGAAGGTTCAACATGCAAGATAGTAAGCCAATATCTACCCCTCTTGCTGCTAATTTCAAGCTATCCTCCGATATGTGTCCTACTGATGAAGACGAGAGGATAGAGATGTCTCGACTGCCATATGCATCAGCGATAGGAAGTTTAATGTTCGCAATGATCTGTACCAGACCAGACATTGCCCATGCAGTGGGAGTTGTTAGCCGATACATGTCCAATTCTGGACGGGAGACTGGAGTGCTGTTAAGAGGATTCTCAGATATATCAAGGGAACCTCTGATTTTTCCTTATGTTACGGAGGTACAGATTTTACTGTCCATGGTTTTGTTGATGCAGATTATGCAGGTGAACTTGATAAAAACAGATCCACAACCGGATATGTGTTCAATCTTGCTGGAGGAGACGTAAGTTGGGCTTCAAAACTGCAGTCCATTGTTGTAACGTCAACAACGAAAGCAGAATATGTCGCAGCTACGCAAGCCAGTAAAGAGGTAATATGGTTGAAGATGTTGCTGGAAGAACTTGGCCACAAACAGGAGAAAATTGTTCTCTATTGTGATAGCCAGAGTGCATTGCATCTTGCAAGGAGTCCAGCATATCATTCAAGAACCAAACACTCCGGGTCCAATACCACTTTGTTCGTAAACAAGTGGAAGAGGGGACAGTGGACATGCAAAAAGTTCATACTGCAGATAATCTGGCAGACTACATGACAAAGGCAATTTCTGTGGTCAAGTTTATGTGGTGTCGTTCTTTATGTGGATTGACAGAATCTAAGTAACATGCAAATGCAAGCTAGAAGAATGGTGTGAAGATCTGATTGCGCATCAATCAAATCTTCAAGTGGGAGATTGTTGGGGGAGTTGGTTGATTTACCCACTCTACCACTCCACCACTTCATCTACTCAACTCTCTATCTACTCTATTAATAATAATATTATAATAGTTATTAGTATATGCCTTTGCCTATATAAAGGCATCATACGAGCTTGTAAAAAAACACTCCAAAAGAGCCAAAGTAAGAGAGAGAAAAAAAGAGAAAGAGGAGAAAAAAATAGAGGGTTTGTTCGGTATTTGCTCCAACTATAAAGAGAGATAGTGAGTGTTTTCTCCTTTATAGATTGAGAGGTTGTAACCCCTGGTTTTACCCCAGTAATAAATTTCTACCTCGCCCGTGGTTTTTTACCCCAAGTTAAAAGGGGTTTTCCACGTAAATTCCCGTGTCCATTTTATCCTCACAGTCATTTCCCATATTGTTACGCTGTCCATTATGCAACATGTCATAGAAGGATAGATCAAGTGAACCTCTAAATATCTTCAAATGGACTTCAACAATTCGATTCATTTGAAATCATTGACTACCATAGTTTATGCGTATTTAGAAATATCTTCAAATGGAACTCAATAATTCGATCCCATTTGAAATCCATTGACTATCGTAGTTTATGCGTATTTGGGCATAAACACATACATAGGCCAGTGAAATTGTCCTGCTGAATGTTGGGATCGTCACATAAACGATAACGAAGTTCAAAATTCATTTTAGACTTAAATTAGTTGAGATATCGAGACTATTAAAGCTTTGTGTGATGGAATGGGATACTCAACATTGGCAAAACAAAACCCTAGTGACATTTTGTGATATTTTCTTCCTTTGTTTGAATTTAATCTACACTTTCGATTCCACTTACATAGTATCTACTTTGACTAAATTCGTTTGCCTTAGGATTGTAAATAAATCAATTTTATTTTAGGCAAATCTACACATAAATCCCTACACCCCAAAATATTCATCAACTAACTCCCCCCTTCCAATTCATTTATCACTAAACTCCCCCTTTCAAACTTATCTATCACATAGCTACCTAATGGACAAATATACCCCTGTAAAACATAAATATTCCAAAATAACCTTGTGAATTCACTTACAGAGAGAACGACGACGAACAACAGACGACGAAAAGCAGAACGAAAGAGCACAGAGAAGTCGGCCGATTCTCAGCTTCACCTTCACAACGAGCAACGAACGAGATTCTTAGGACTTCACACCTTTATCGACTTGTAAGAACGGTATACTGTAAAAATGGCCTCTTGACACCGTTTTTCGACTTTAATTTTTCGTTTTTTTATGGCATTTTGGGTTAATGTAGAGATTAGGGCTTTCATAGTTGCATTTCTTGAAAGATTTAATGTCGGGCTATGTTTAATTTTGTGATTACGGCTCGAATTTGGGGTTTATGGCAAAATTAGGGTTTAATTATTTCGTTTTTCGAATTGGGAACTTGGTATCATTCAAATTAGGGATTGTTATCTTCTAATTCGGAGAGCGTGTATTGCGGCGTACATACTGCAATGCCCATGGATCGATACATCGTCGGACCGGTGGCTCGTGGGAGGTATCTTGACGAAGTCGACGTTGAATTGTATCGTGGCTTGCCGCCACGATACCTACCGACGATGGAATCGCCTTGGTGTGTGAAGCCGCAACCACTATCGTTGAAAATGGAAAATTCAACGACGTGTGGCTCATGGACTCAGCAGCTACTTTCCACATGACCTCTCGAATGGAATGGTTTCATCAATACGAGCCAACCTTTGGAGGGTATGTCTACAGCTGCAACGACCAAGCGTTGGAGATTGTCGGGGTGGGTACGATTCAAATAAAGATGTACGATGGAACTGTGCGTACCATTCATGCTGTGCGACATGTGGAGGGCTTGAAGAAAAATCTGTTGTCTGTGGGGCAACTCGATGATCTTGGTTTCAAAATTGAATTGGAAAACAAGATCATGAAGGTTTCCAAAGGAACGCTGGTGGTGATGAAAGGAGAAAAGATAGCTGCAAATCTATACATGCTAAAGGGAGAGACTTTGCAAGAAGGGCAGGCATCCGTTGCCACGACAAGTTCAAATGAGAAGTCCACGATGACTTGGCACAAGAAACTTGGTCATAAGTCAGAACAAGGCATGAAAATTCTTGCGCAAAAGAATCTACTTCCTGGACTCACGACGGTGTCGCTACCATTCTGCGAGCATTGTATTGTGAGCAAGCAGCACCGCCTGAAGTTTCCCCCATCGAATTCCAGAAGTAAAGATATTCTAGAATTGATCCATTCTGATGTATGGCAAGCACCGGTTGCGTCCCTGGGAGGAGCTAGCTACTTCGTATCATTCATAGACGACTACTCCAGGAGATGCTGGGTGTACCCAATCAAGAAGAAGGACGAAGTGTTTCCTATCTTCAAAACATACAAGGCGCGAGTTGAACTTGAAACCGGCAGAAAAATCAAGTGTCTCCGATCCGATAATGGAGGGGAATGTATTGGCAAAGAATTCACTGAATTCTGCAAAGGTGCGGGCATCAGAAGACAGTTCACCACGGCGTACACTCCACAACAGAATGGAGTGGCAGAGCGGTTGAATAGGACCCTGTTGGAAAGAACAAGGGCTATGTTGAGAACTGCGGGCCTGGAAAAGAAGTTCTGGGCGGAAGCGGTCTGTACTGCCTGTTATGTGGTGAATCGGCCCCATCTACTGCAATAGAGATGCGGACACCGATGGAAATGTGGGCTGGTGCACCTGCAGACTATTCAAACCTCCATATATTTGGAAGTTCAACGTACACGATGTACCACAACCAAGAAACAACAAAGTTGGATCCAAAATCCAGGAAATGTTTGTTCTTGGGGTACGCTGAAGGAGTAAAGGGGTATCGCTTGTGGGATCTCACTGACCACAAAGTGATTATCAGTAGAGATGTTATCTTCCTAGAAGATAGCGATGAGGAGCAAGTCGAAAATGATAGCAGTTCAAAAGGCGTGACAAAGACTACATCGGGGAAAAGAAAATTGGAGCAATATAATTCTTCTGAAGCTGAACCGGCGCACGAAGAGCTCAACCCAGTCGAATCTGAAGTACCGGATCTCTGGCGGTCATCACGCGAGCGTAGACCGCCCAGTTGACACTCAGATTATGAGATAGAGAGCAACCTTGCATACTGTTTTCTAACTGAGGATGGAGAGCCAACCACTTTCCAAGAAGCACTGAATAATTCAGATGCGAGTCAGTGGATTTCAGCAATGCAAGAGGAAATGGAAGCTCTCTATAAAAATAAGACATGGGAGTTGGGGTCATTACCGCAAGGAAGGAAACCCATTGGCAACAAATGGGTGTACAAAATCAAGCGGAATGGTGATGACCAGGTAGAGCGCTATCGTGCTAGACTGGTTGTAAAGGGATATGCTCAGAAAGAAGGGATTGACTTCAACGAAATTTTCCCACCGGTGGTATGACTTACAACAGTCAGGGTGGTCTTGTCAATGTGTGCTACATTCGACTTGCATCTTGAGCAGCTGGACGTGAAGACGGCCTTTCTCCATGGTGACCTGGATGAAGAAATATATATGCTTCAACCAGAAGGTTTCGAGGAACAAGGAAAAGAAGATCTGGTTTGCAGACTGATCAAATCTCTCTACGGGCTCAAACAAGCACCTCGATGCTGGTATAAAAGATTTGACTCCTTTATAATAAGTCTTGGCTACAACAGGCTATATTCAGATCCTTGTGCGTATTTCAAGAGATTTGGCGATGACGATTTCATCATGTTACTGTTGTACGTCGACGATATGCTGGTAGCAGGACCCAACAAAGGTCGTATCGTCGACTTGAAGACTCAACTGGCCAGTGAATTCGAAATGAAGGACTTGGGACCAGCAAACAAAATCCTTGGCGTGAAAATTTCTCGAGACAGGAGCAAGCGGAAGATTTGGCTTTCCCAAAAGAATTATTTGAAGAAAATCTTGGGGAGGTTCAACATGCAAGATAGTAAGCCAATATCTACTCCTCTTGCTACTAATTTCAAGCTATCCTCCGAGATGTGTCCTACTGATGAAGACGAGAGATGTCTCGACTGCCATATGCATCGGCGGTAGGAAGTCTAATGTTCGCAATGATCTGTACCAGACCAGACATTGGCCATGCAGTGGGAGTTGTTAGCCGATACATGTCCAACCCTGGTCGGGAGCACTGGAGTGCTGTTAAGAGGATTCTCAGATATATCAAGGGAACATCTGATCTTGCCTTATGTTACGGAGGTACAGATTTCACTGTCCATGGTTTTGTTGATGCAGATTATGCAGGTGAACTTGATAAAAGCAGATCCACAACTGGATATGTGTTCAATCTTGCTGGTGGAGCTGTAAGCTGGGTTCAAAACTGCAGTCCATTGTTGTAACATCAACGGAAGCAGAATATGTCGCAGCTACGCAAGCCAGTAAAGAGGCAATATGGTTGAAGATGTTTTTGGGAGAACTCGGCCACAAACAGGAAAAAATTGTTCTTTATTGTGATAGTCAGAGTGCGTTGCATCTTGCACGGAATCCAGCATATCATTCAAGAACCAAACACATCCGGGTCCAATACCACTTTGTTCGTGAACAAGTGGAAGAGGGAACTGTGGACATGCAAAAAGTTCACACTGCGGATAATCTGGCAGACTACATGACCAAAGCAATTCCTGTGGACAAGTTTATGTGGTGTCGTTCCTCATGTGGATTGGCTGAACATAAGTGACATGCAAAGGCGAGCTAGAAGAATGGTGTGAAGATCTGATTGGTCTTCAATCAAATCTTCAAGTGGGAGATTGATGGGAAAGTGGGTTGGTTAATCCACCTACCCATTAGTAATAATAATAATAATATATTTAATTATATTAATATTATAATGATTAAGTGATGTAAGCCATGACCTAATTTGTTAAGTTTCTTGCCTATAAATAGGATAGGGAGCTTAAGCTAAAAACACACCAAAATCAAATCCTAAGAGAGATAGAGAGAGAAATATAAAAAAAAAATAGAGGGTTTGTTCGGTATTTGCTCCGACTATAAAGAGAGATAGTGAGCGTTTTCTCCTTTATAGATTGAGAGGTTGTAACCCCTGTTTACCCCAGTAATAAATTTCTACCTCACCCGTGGTTTTTTACCCCAAGTTAAAAAGGGGTTTTCCACGTAAATTCCCGTGTTCTATTTATCCACACAGTCATTTCAAATTTCGTTACGCTGTCCATTTCGCAACAATAATTGCTCTAAACTGAGAATTGAAAGGGAGCCAACCATATATTATGATGCTTTCCATCTATCTACAACCTACCAACTCCCACTTCTAAAGGTTGGGTGCGAAGTGAATTCTGTATATGCACACAAATGATGATCATAATCTGCAGAAATTCGAGTAGAACCAAACTATTATCCGCCAAAAAGAATCGAAATTTCGACTCAAAAGTAGAAATTCCTTCTATGAAGAGAGACCGCAAGTTATGAAATGTGATACAAGTAGTATCGAGCGCCGCATCAGCGTCGATTAACAGGCGAATCTTAAGAGAGCACGAGCCACAATGAACTACTACGGATACGGGCAAATCTCCTATTGCCCGTAAATATACTTTACTTCCATACCTCGAAAACTGATATCCCATTTCCTCCAACTCAGAAGAATCAACTGAGAAATAATCACCACATCTGCATTGGTAACTGAGTTCGAAGTAACTGCCAGAATCTTCGGCAGTCATTTCCTCTAACCTTACAACATCTTCTCCTATTTCGAGATCTTGTCTAGATACTCGCAATGCGTTGTCATAGTGCGCACGAGTTTTTGGATCAGAAAGGATGTTCCATGCCTTTTGTAAGAGTAGATATTTGTTTCCTCGTTCATAGTCTAGGCTCGATGTTTCGATTGTCTTGTACAGTTTATCTGGATGATGATTAAGGATGGCAGATCTGTAAGCTTTACGGATTTCTTCGTAGCTTACGTCTTCCTTCACGCCTATGAGAGACTCTGTTGTTCTGTATCATGGCCGATGAATCTCGGAGAGGATGACAACTTTACTGCAAGGATCGACGATGAACTTGTTACACGAAATTTCGACACGTATATAAGATGATTAAACACGCAAAGGCGTGAAGAAATTGAAAAAAAAAAAAATCAAACATTTTGCAGAGATTCAGAACTAACTGCTAGCGTTAGCGGTAGCCGTCATACACATTGAATTGAAGGCAAAATTTCTCAGGGTTCCCAATCTATCTATGCGAAGAAAAAAAAAACTTCAACTGGAAATACTTGAATAAATCCGTTTCGAATTCGTTCGGATGTATAAAAAGCTAATTAGAAGAAGTGGTGCGGTGATAATGGAACATCATCAAAGAATATAAAAGATATTCTATCATCGACATGACAGCAACAATCAATCAATGAACCTCGAATATTGTCATGACTGAGGACACCTTATGATAAAGCAGTGTTCGCCGAATCGATAATTTCAAATGACAGTTTCCATGAAAACAGAGATTCCTCCTACCTAACACATGCCAAAGCACACGATTCGATCACACAACACACACCAAATCCAGTCCAGTATCAGGGTTTTAGCTTCTGGACAATTGAGTTTTAGTAAAAATTAACGAAAGGCAGGAATTATGCATAAGATAGTGTAGTATTCCTCGGAAGAGCCAGATATTCAATCAGTGATTGTTTGGTTGGAGGGTTTAAGTATTTTAAAGGTCGGTTTATGATATCTTACCGTGTTTGTTTGGTAGGTTTATCTAAACCATCGGTTTATATAAAACCACTCTAAACCCATGCAGACATGTTTAGATAAACACACCCCCTCACATGTGTTTATTTAAACCCACTAACCAAACACATATTTTATTTATACCCATTAATTTGTTTTATATAAACTCTTACTTATTTAAACCCTCCTAAATATAAACCTGTCAACCAAACGAGCACTCAAGGGGTATTTTAACAGAAGGGAGCATTCCCAATTTTTATTAAGCAAAAGGGAGTGGATCGAAAGTTACCAAAATACCTCAACTTAAATTGACTTTTTTCGAGAATTTTGAATAATTCGAATAATTATTTTTTAATTCGAGTAACATATTCAAGTAAAAAAATAAAACTCGAAAAAAAATAATTATTCAATTTTAATATTCGATTTTTTTAACTCGAATTATATATTTTTCTACCAGAATTTTATTCGAGTAACTAAATCCGAGGTCGAATAACTCGAATAAAAACTCGAATAAACCGATTTATGTTCGAAAACGTCGATTCAGGCTCAGAAATACCAAAATTCATTCAGATTTGGGGTTAATATGAGTAATAATCACGACCCATCGATTAACACCTCATTTTGACATGAAACTTCAGTCGATCGGATCAAAATGATAATCAAACACTTCGATTTTTTTTTAAACACCCAATACCTTTTTTTAAATTAAAAACCCTAGACTCCCTTTTTTAATTTCACGCAAAACTAATCCTATTTAACAAAAAACTCCTTCAATCAATCGACGATTGGTTGTGTTGGATTATATGTGTAAAAAATGGAAGAAATGAGGAAAAACAAAAGGGTAAAATGCATATAACTCCCTCGTGGTTTCGCTGAAATGCACATAAACCCTCGTAATTTTTTATTGGATGGTACTCCCTCATGGTTTAATTAATGTTGCACCGTACCCCCGAGCAGCAGTTTTTGTCCCAAATTGGATTACACGCGCTCTTATTGAAGGTGGGTTAAGCGTGGATCATATTATTTACTGTTAAATGACCAGAAGGTAAATAGTTGGGGTTATTCTGGTCATTTACAGTAAATAATATGGTCATTTGAGCACGTGTAAGAGCGTGTGTAATCTAATTTCGAGCAAAAACTGCTGTCCGGAGGTTATCATTTGAAAAGAAGGTGAATAGTTGGGGTTATTCTGATCATTTAACAGTAAATAATATGGTACAAGCTTAACCCACCTGCAATAAGAGCGCGTGTAATAAAATTCCAGGCAAAAATTGCTGCCCGGGGTACGGTGCAACATTAGTAAACCAGATTACCGTGCAATAAAAAAGGGAATTATTATTCACCGCCCCCTTTTTCCTAGTCACCGCCCCCTAAAGGACTGTAGAAAGACGGTTTTGCCCTTATGATATTTAAATTAATTTAAAAAGAAAAAACTAACTAAATATATAATTCGGTCCGAAATACTGAAAACTAAATTCGAACGATGGATCGCTACGGAAAAAAAAATCGATTTAACATTTTAGGACCGATCAATCAATATTTTCGGCCCTGCAGTGCACGGGTCGAACGAAATTTTCGGCCGGGCTGTGTGCAGCCGATCGATATTTTCGGCCCGGACACTGCCTGGCCGAAAATTTCGTTCGGCCCTGCAGTGTACGAGCCGAACGATTTTTTCGGCCCTGACAGGTCTGCCGAAAAAATCGATCGGCTGGTACACTGCAGGGCCTAAAATATCGATGGTCCGCTGCACTGCCTGGCATCTCGATTGACCGTATTTTTTTCTAAGTTTTTCGGGAATAATTATTTGTGTTAGTAACTCTTTTGTGTTATAAGTTGTGACTATCTACTGTATTAGTAATTCAAAACGGAATAAAGATGCAAAACAATATTCCAAACATAAACAGTACGCGTCCGGTACATAAACGAAACATAAACAGTACACTTCGGAATATTTTTTTGCATCTTTATTCCGTTTCTAATTACTAATACAATAGATAGTCACAAATTATAACACGAAAAAATTACTAGAACAAATTATTATTCCCGAAAAATTTAGAAAAAAAAGACTGTCGATCGAGATTTTCGGCCAGGCAGTGCAGCGGACCATCGATATTTTCGGCCCTGCAGTGTACTGGCCGATCGATTTTTTCCGCCAGACCTGTCAGGGCCGAAAATTTCGATCGGCCAGTACACTGCAGGGCCGAACGAAATTTTCGGCCGGGCAGTGTCCGGACCGAAAATATCGATTGGCCACGCACGCAGCCCGGGCCGAAAATATCGATCGATCGGTCCTAAAATGTTAAATCGAATTTTTTTTCATATCTATCGATCGTTCGAATTTATTTGTGTACGTAGTTTTTAGTATTTTGTACCGAAATTATATATTTAGTTAGTTTTTTCTTTTTAAATTAATTTAAATATCATAAAGGCAAAATCGTCTTTTTACAGTCCTTTAGGGAGCGGTGACTAGGAAAAAGGGGTGTGAATAGTAATCAAGTAAAAAAAGGTGTTTATGTGTATTTGGGGAAACCACGATGGAATTTTATGCATTTTAGCCAAAACAAAAATATTATTCCGCGCCAGGTAGGGGTCGAACCTACGACTTTCTGCTTAGGAAACAGACGCTCTATCCACTGAGCTACAGGCGCTATATGTAAATCTCTATATGTTTGGAACACATGTTTGAATTTTTCAACGAAAAGCTTTATTTATCATCACATATTTTGACGTTCATCGAAAACTGAAAATATATGAGAGAATATGCAAACACGTCTTAAACAATGAAGCTCTAGCCCGCCTCTTACATGGTCGTCTTAAACGTATACAGATTAACAGCACAAGGGAAATAAATACTTGAAAAAAAAAAAGACTTGAATGGATTTTCAATCAAATGGTAGCAAATTCATATATATATTTATATATATATATCTCTAAAGAAAGCTCTCTATGTTGATTTCCACGAAGGAGCAAGGGTCTGGTATGTCGAAGTTATCCAACACCTACAAATAAAAAAAGGAAAAAAAAAAAGTACCCGAAACACGTCAAATAACTAGAGACTACTACTTCGCAGGCGAATGACAATGAGAGTAACGTAGAAACATTATCGACAAAATGCTTTGTCTATCTTCGAACAATGGCTGCGTATATGGAAAGTCTTATGTTGCGTACCTGTGGGTGAACGATACCAAAAGTGCCAATTTGTTTCCCTCTGTAAATGATGCTTGCTTGTCTACCTTGAAGGTACTCGGGTTCCTGATAACATATATATATATATAAATGATTGCTTGAGAAAAATATAAGTATACTCTTCTTCAACAGTTAAACGAAAAAGATTCATCATACGTCTGAGCTTTTTATATAGTAGCCAGATTCATCCCCAGGTGATACAAAAGGAGTTCCCGTCACCTCCATTATTCTGTCGACTAGCCCATGTATTAACTGCAGACAAAAGAGAATTTCTAATTACTAGTTTGATAACTACTTCAAATGTCAGGTGACTTGAGAGAAAACAATCAGTGACTGGGTCTGTTTTCATGATTATATGTGTTGGAAGCATTTTTTATCAGATGACAATGACTGGTATTGTTGCGGTTGGTTTACTTGCATGAAAGTACCATCATTGATTGATTGATGAACGTATTTCATATGTTGAGTCAACTAGTTTCAGAATAAGATGTCGATGAGTTTTGACCTTTTGTGTTCAGACTCGGTTACTAAACGATTCGTAAAAGTGGATTTTTGTACCTCGAATCCAGAAGTAGCTCCACAGTACAGAGCAGCAAGACGACGTTGGTTCGAAGCTCCGACATCGTTCGTCTCGTTTAGCAGCACAACATCGCCAACTTCATAGATCTATTATTATACATGAAATTCAAATAATGTTGAGGAAAAATGGTGCGAATTTCTGTGATAGGATCATGATATGACTAGCAGGAGTATTTGGGGGTGTCGTTACCTTGATTGGTTTTGGATGGTCTTTGTTATGACCAACAGTTTTTAAAATGCCAGGCATAAGACTGGTTCGAACGATCTGGAAAATACAGAGAGACATGTTAGTGACGATGATCTTACTGAGTTTTGAAACTATTTGCAGAACCGCGAAAACAGAACAATAGTATACCTCAAAATCCGCCGTACGTGGATTTCCAATAATTGCTGCAGTTCTACTGTCGTCTTTCCTATTGAGCATACTGAAATTCTCTTTGTAGGAGCACAGTATCCATGTCAGGACCTCCATGTACCCAACCATCGCAATCTAAAAGGTAAGGATAAATCACAGTTACAAACAGTAGAAACCAAGCTGTCATTCTCACTCGTCAGCTAAGCATTGATTTATTTGCTTGCTAATGGAAGCAGGCACTTACCCAATGAACAATGAAACATAAAGTAGACTATATCAAAAACACTTTCAACTTTTCATAAACGAAACGGGGAAACAAATATCAACGATGGATAAAAGCATAAGCATGTCCCACCTCCCCTCGTATAAGGTCGGTGAACTGATTCAGTAACTGGGGACTCAGAGATGGAAGCGCTATCTTGGGAATTTCATTGTATCCATAAGCAATTGCCACATCCTTAGAACAAGACCAGAGAAAATTTTAACGTACAACTCAGACATGCAAAACATGTGTGGCGGTACTGGTCCCAATACCTCTGCCACATCACAAGGATGGAGGACGTCGCTTCTTGTTGGAGGAACGGATAGAGTGAAGCCAACACCTGATTTTACTGATTCAGATTGCTCCACTTGCAATTGCATTTTATTCAACAATCCAGCAACCTAAAGTTCAATCTTCGAATATTAAACATTTTAATGTTTATTTCAAAAACATTATCGAGTTATGTAGAATATGGTAACTTGGATGCATCCCCCATTTGCTCCGCAACTTAAACCATAACAAAGAATCCAGTGACATAATCATAATCAACATTCACCACAGAGCATTTTCCCGACATTCAAGTATTCACTTAAGGTTAAGGAGTATAATATGGTCCAGCTTAGCTGTGATTGCTAAGTAAATGGAGAACTTTCTAACTAGAACTACAACTTATGACCAATAACAAGGTGAGTAGATCTAGACAACACTAAAAAATAATAGATAACTAAAAATACTGAAAAAATGTTACCTCATCGGCTGGCAAGGAGACTCCAACAACATTGGTGATGGAAGACAAGGGTACATCCATTTGGTAGGGAGATAGATCAGGACAAACATATGACTTTCCATCAGGATATACAACTTCAACTGGCTCAACTTCAAACTTATTTTCACAGTAGACTGAGAACATTGTTACCTGCATTAATATATAAAGATCAACATGGAAAGAGAAGAAATCCCGGGACAAGTGTTCTGAATCTGATTCATAATTACCACTGTGTTGAGGACAATATTGGCTTTAGTCAAGTCCGTGGCAGTACACTCAATGAAGATGTTCTTTGTCTTCAATGTAATGGCAGAATGTGCACCATTTATAATTGGCGGCAAGGACAAAACAGTTCTACACAAAGATAAATTGATAAATTATACCAGGGAACATAACGAGCACAAGTTTGTATAAGAAAGACTTTTTAAGCTTTGTGAAAAACATTAGTTACCTGTTACAATCATATATTACTGGAAACACAGGTGAATCTTCAATTATATGTAAAAACTTTTTCAGCTTTAGATCAGACTGCAAATCATTTGAAAAGAATATAGATTTAGACGAACAAGCATCATAGTAGAAGAGCACTTGTAAATATTTGATATTCTATTGTACACAAACAGACACACATAATAAGTAGAATAGCATACTGGCAACATGCATTGAAAGGGAACTACCAAAACGTCAACTCACCTTGTAGTATTCCATTAGTTCATCAGCTCTAAAGTTCCTAGTCTGAAGAAACCGTAAAACAGTTAAATATAAAATCACTTGAGAAACAATACAAAACAAGAGAGAATGGTTCAGAATGTACACCTGTTTCAGTGGGATAAAGTTTATTTCTGGAGGTGGTAAGGCCTGAAACACAGAAAAATGATTGACTATCAGTCAGCTGATTCTGGGACAGTTGAGGTTGGAGGAACAAACACTACCTCATATGTAAATGGTCCTTTTATTGTGTCTAGATCATGTGTGCCGATAGCAACAAGTGTTCTTCGCCTACGGATTATAAACCACAATGAGATGTTAGAAATAAAACTCTTAAGGAAGAAACCACATGAAAAGTTATTGCTTCACTTCATGTATCAAAAATTTCAGATGATCGTATAACATACCGACAAATATTCTGATGTAGCCGATCTTGGAGATCAATAAAGCTGTTATATCGAGTATCATCAAAGGTAACGCCTCTCAGAACGGCACATACAACATATGGGCGTATCTTTGACGTCTACATTCAAGAGATAATAGTAACCACATATTTTGGGCTATCGCTGTAGGCAAATTACAGTGCACAGATTATTATAATCACCTCTGATTTCGCGTGCATTTTGAGCATAGATTTTTTACTGATGGCCGCCAAGCTATACTTCGGTACAGGATCAAGCCCATTAAAAATGCGAAGGGATTGAGCCAAACCCTCGAGACAGAGCAAATCATATCTGTATTGAGCCAAAAATAAGTCATTACATATAGATCCTGTATCATTAGGATGTTAATTTCAGATCTAAAGGAAGTCAATAAAATCAAGCAAATTTTTTCCATTTGTGAATCTATTTGTCCTCGCTTTCCGTTACCAGAATATAATGTCAACATGGAAGTTTGGAACAGATAGATTGATAGATAAAATGATAGTATGGAGATAAAAAAAAAATATACCTGTTTGCAGGAACTTCGATCTTGTATATAATCTCCTCATCGCCAGATGGTTCCTCATTTTCCAAATGCTTCTCTTTTCTAATTATTGCCTTTTCGGTAGTCTGGTTTCACATGAACCCGTCATAAGACAAAATGAAAATCAACAAGAACGACGTTTTCAAGAGAATCTCGGTTCCAAATGCCATGTTGGCATTTAAATGAAAAGAACGGAACTAAACTCAAGATTCAAATTTGACACAATACTTCTGCAATAAAGTTAGAATTTTTGCAAACTTTAAATATCAATCACCAATGTAACCGTGCAAAAATTCAATGGCTGCAACTAGTGCTGAAGTCTTAAATTGCCAGAAAAACTTATTATTTGCTCACAATCACTCTTTATAAACCAAACTACGAAACCCGCATCAACTTAATCTTACTCCTACAACAATTATACAAGAACAATTAGAGTAAACATATCGTGACAATCCATAATTTCCGGAAAATATTTATAAAGTGCATCCAAATTACGCGACATTCAACAAAATCAACACCGAGTCAGCTCAACAAATGACAAAACGTACCACGTCATCCAATTCAATCCCAAACTTGAAGCACAAATCCTCAAACTCTTCTTCAGCTGATAAAATAAATCAAAATTAACCAGTATGGAAAACAACGAGATGAAAAATGAGAAAATCACCACATTCCATAAGTATCAGCATCTCGGAAAAGGATAACCGATACTTACAATAGGCGCGACCAAGTGCTTGGAAGAGCCGATCTCTGCCGACGCTAACAGTAGGCATGGCTGGCTGTTCACGGCGGAGGCGTTAGTTAGTTATACCTAGCTCTGTTTTTCTCCTCCCTATTTATCGGGTTTTCTGAAAATTTGGACCCAAGTAATATATTTTACATTCATTGGCGTCGATTTGCTAAATGCCATGGCCATTGCTTCAGCCCATTGGGCTTACGTTGGCCCATTTTAGATAGCAAATGCATGGAAGAATTGAATTCGATTTAGGTATTTACTGTTATGCCCTTTTTTACTTATTGTAGACGCTCGCTTCACGTGGAAAATAAATAATATGTTTATTTTAAGTGGTTTAGGATCATTTGCGAATCTATAAAATAAGGAGGGATGTGTAACAACTTACAACGTACAAACTTGAAGCTTTTCTTCTTTTCTTTGTTCGTCCATTAGTTTGAATATTCAAAGAGTAACACATATACGTAAATGGAAGATAAGATACGTACGTATATATGTATTTTTCGATTTATTGATGTATGTCAATTCATTTGTTGGAGTTTTGATCCATCTACTACTTAGCCACATTGAGCCGAAATGTTTGACAGTCACTGAGAGAGCGAAAGCTGTTATTGGTGGCTTGAGAAATATCTTCGTAAGATGTAATAGATATCAGAAATCTATGTAAGAATTCGAATAAAATGATTGGTCTTTCTTTGATTATCTGTTTTTGGTCACATCAAATGGAGCACTCGAGTCCCACAAGTTCAAGCAACTTAAATATCCAATTGAGCATTGACTATGTGAAAAAACAAATATTCTTATTTGTCCATATTTCGTATATATTAATTAAAAGACAATTATTTTTATCTGGTTAAGGAAAATAAGCATAAAATATTTCTCGTGAGCAGTTTAGGAAATAAAAGTATTTGTTTTAGAATGAGTGTACTTGTTTTTCTTATCCAATATTAGAAGTTAGAACGAGTGATGTAGAACTCACAATATCTCATATTCAGAAATTGAAACGTGGCGAATTAGTATTCGCGTAGAATAAAAATTGAAGCCATGGTGGATCATTTATTATCACAAACACGTTTGGTTTGGCAATTGCAAAGACTAAAAAGAAACATATCCTAGTATTTATAATCTAATTTAATTAAATCATAGCATACATAATGCTCCCATGATAATGGGAGTCCATATCTTGATTTAAAACAAAATGCACACGAAGAATAATATATAGACAAAAAATAATTACTCACCATAAAAAAGAAAGTGAAAGCTAGTTTCCCAAACTACCCCTTCGTTTCTTTCCATTATAATAGCACTCACCCCCCAAAGCCTCAAAATATCATTTCATATCAACAAAAACTCAAAAGCTATTACTACATCAAAAAACATGGCCACGAAAACATCACTTATCATCATCCTCTCTTTCATCCTCGTCCAAACATGGCCTTCATCTTCTTCATCTTCATCTTCGGACGAGCCCACCGCCGAGTCATCGATGGTCCGCACCCACGAAGAAACCCTAGCCATGTTCGAATCGTGGCTCGTCAAGCACGAAAAGATCTACGAACCCACGGAAGATAAACAAAGGAGGTTCGAAGTATTCAAGGACAACCTTAAGTACATCGACGAGCACAACTCTCTGCCCAACCGAACCTACACGCTCGGCCCGAACCGTTTCGCGGACCTCACGAACGAAGAGTACCGAAGGAGCTTCCTCGGGACGCGTGCCCGGGCTGGACTGAGGCTGCCCGGGTCGAACGTGATCAGCAACAGGTACGAGTTTCGGGCTGGGGACGAAGATGGGCTGCCCGAGTCGGTCGACTGGCGTGAAAAAGGAGCCGTCGTGGGCATCAAAGACCAAGGGAGTTGTGGTAAGAAATTATTAGAAAAGCTTACTAGCCATTGAATATAATTTGATTCTAGCTATTTTTTTTTTGGAACATATGGTGTTGTCGGGGCGTCGAACTCAATCTCATGTCGGTTTATTACCGAGTTTGTGATTTGCATATAAGGTCCATTTTTTAATGAAAATTTCTTGTTAGCTTATATGTTGGGCTTCCGAGTACGGAATGGTAGTTGATTATTGATCTTTGATAAACTATAATTTGAAATGCATAGTGGGAAAAAATTTTTCCTTACAATAAAAAAAATTAAAATTCATACATAAGTTACTTAAGATATACGAAATGGCCCCACTGAAATTTTATATTTTCATTTGGACCCACTAAATATTTTTTATTATTATTTTTGGACCCCAATGTCTTAATCTCCTAGCTCTACCACTGATGGTTATAGTTGTTGCGCGTCAAATTTCAATCCCACCTACGTCGGTTGATTTAAGTATGAAATAACTGTTGGGCTTATACGTCGGACTTCTGAATATGGAGCGAGCCGTATCTATCTTATTGAAGAAAGAGTTCATTGCTAGATTCGAAAAATGTGTCGTATTATTGGGCTCGAGCAAAAATTTCTATGTCGAATATATTTTTGTAGGGAGTTGTTGGGCGTTCTCGACGATCGCATCCGTGGAGGGCATAAACCAAATAGTCACCGGAGATCTGATCTCACTCTCTGAGCAAGAGCTCATAGACTGCGACCGTTCTTACAACGAGGGATGCAACGGAGGGCTAATGGACTACGCCTTCGAGTTCATCATAAAGAACGGCGGGATCGACTCCGAGGAAGATTACCCTTACACGGAGAGGGACGGGAAATGCGACCAATACCGAGTTTGTTTATTTAAACAAATCATCTTCCAAATATTCGTCGGGAATACACGCATATGTGATCCTACTTACCAGGTTCTCTTTTTTGTTGATCGCAGAAAAATGCCAAAGTCGTGTCGATCGACTCGTACGAAGACGTCCCCACGTACGACGAGAAGTCCCTTCAGAAGGCGGCGGCGAACCAGCCAATCAGCGTTGCGATCGAAGCCTCGGGATACGACTTCAGCTCTACGAATCTGTAAGCCCATCCCTTTGTGGGGTTCTCTTTAAAACCAATCGACAACAGGTGATGACTACATAGAAGTCATACTTGTTTCGGTTATCCGATATGAGATTGGGTTTGATACCCCAACAGAATCTACAATCTCCTTGAATTCGTACTAATTTATTACACCGTCGCCTGGCCTCGTGATAAAACCCTAATTTCGTGCGCCTTTCGTCTCTCTCTAGGGCATATTCACTGGGAAGTGTGGGACAGACTTGGACCACGGCGTGAACGTCGTGGGCTATGGCTCGGAAGGCGGGACTGACTATTGGATCGTACGAAACTCGTGGGGCCCGAGCTGGGGCGAGGAGGGATACATTCGCATGCAGAGAAACGTCGGGGATAAATCGGGAATTTGCGGGATTGCAGTCGAGCCTTCGTACCCGATAAAGAACGGTGCGAACCCCCCCAACCCGGGCCCGTCCCCGCCCTCGCCTGTCAAGCCGCCCTCGGTCTGCGACGACTACTACGAGTGCCCCTCGGGCACGACTTGCTGCTGCCTCGACGAGTTTTTGGGGCTCTGCTTTGACTGGGGTTGCTGCCCGCTCGAAGGGGCGTCGTGCTGCGAGGATCACTACAGCTGTTGCCCCCACGATTATCCCGTCTGCCACGTCTATTCGGGCACTTGCAGTAAGGTGAGTAAATGAATTTTTAATTTTTTTTTTGTCTTAGCTATCCATTTGGTTATAATTTAAGCGGGCTTAAAATTTAACGAGTTGCACGTGCGTATAGAGTGAAACGCGCTGATTGGTGTTCTGGCCAGCGTGTAAGGTGACACATGTCAAATTTTAAGCCAACTTAGATTGCAAGACCAAACCAAATATTTTTTTTTTTTGGTTTTGTCTTACCTAGTCACTTGGGTATAGCCTAATTGTGCTTAGAATTTGATATATGACATGAGTATCGAGTGAAACTCGCCGATATGTTAGCGTATAAGTTAGACGCTGTGTCAAATTTTAAGCCCAGTTAGATTACGGGAAGAAAAAAACCCCATAAAAAATATTAGACCAAATTATTATTTTTTTTTTAATGTGCAACGAAGTTGCTATTACTTTTGCAGAGCAAGAACAACCCTTTGCTGGGAATTAAGGCAATGGGGAGAGTTCATGCGAGGCCAATTGGGACTTTGGGAAGGAGGAAGAGCAGTTATTGAAGAATCGGTATTGAAGGTATACACTGAAAAGGGCCGAAGAACTTAACGTTGATGTCTAAGGAAAGATGTCGCAATTTATGAAGGGAATGTTCCACACAAGAGAACTTAACCTGGGATTTTATATTTGAAAGAAATACGATTATATTTATATTCCTACTGCATTTGTATTATCGTCTGATTCGTGAATTAAGGCGTGTTATCAAGATTTGTCATTCAATCTCCAACGTTATAAAGCTAACGCCATTGGTTTCAATCGCTAATTATTTGTTTGATTGATAGATTGGTTTATATTTATGAGGTCGTAAATATAAACGGCGAACGACATTTTAGTTCCTAATGTTTGAGGCATGGGCGTTTCTGGTGTCTTACTTTCCAAGTTGACCCATTTCGTCCCCAATATTACTGAATTTGGACTATTTTGGTCCATTGATTAATTTAATCGCTAATTTAGATATTTAACACGTCAGAGCTCATGATCTCCTTTTACTCGACGTAAAACCTCATAATACATGTTCTTCTTCGATTTAAACGCACATCATTATACATCACATTTAGGAAATGATCGACAACCTTGAAAATGAGTTAAATGTGATACATAATAATTCTCACGTGCGTTTTAGTTGAAGAAGATGATGATTTTTCATGAGGTGTTAAGTCAAGTTAAAGGAGATAATGAGCTCTCCAATTCCATCTAAATCAGTGATTACGTTAAACGGAGGACCAAAACCGCCCAAAATTGGTAAGTTTGAGGACTAAAAGTGGCACCTCGAAAAATATTTTTAACGCCCATGCACCCAAACATCAGGGACTAAAAATGTCTCTCCATAAACATAAAGTAAGCTATCAAATATGCACTAATAGCATTAGGTATTGAAAAGATCATCAATGCCAATAGTTTTTTGACTTATATACATATACACACACAATGTGCACTTTTTACATGAATGTAATTGTAATAATATGGGATAGAACCATTAGAGCAGATCAAAGAGCTTAAACTAACTTATTAAACACCCCAAATCTTCGAAACAAACCCACCATAGAGATCTCCCTTCCCTAATTTTTCGAGCACCAAATTTCGAACTCGAAAAACCCGAGCGAAGAATCATCAGCATCGATTCGACTCTCTTAATCCCTACCCTAAAATAGCCAACATATTATGTTAGAACATGATATCTAAAATCGTATATCGATAGAGCAAAACATCGAATCGAATATATGCAAAAACGAGAAGAACGATTACGATAAACTCTTACCAAAGAGTCGCCGTTCATCCACTGAGGATCGTAATCTTCTAACACTTTAATGTATTGCTCCATAGCTTCTTCAGGGCTAATTTTTCCCAGCCTTTGCCACGCATTCCTAGCAACGTTAGTTCAGTCATATGTTACGCTTCTTATGATTTAAGATCGTTCGTCCTATGTTATTACAGTCGATCACTTTTTTTTCTTGACAAGTCTTATGTTAAACTGCAGTAAGTTCCAGGGAAGAGCCCTAGCTTGATCCAAGGAATGCAAAGCCTCAAACTTAATGCTCATTCTTATGGTCAATATCGAATGCAAAGATCGCTTAGGACAAGAAATTCGATTAGTACAACAATTTCGATAAAGAATTGAGAAAAGCGTTCGAATACCATTTGGCACGAGCCGAGAATTTAAGAGCCATTGGCTGGGATTCGAAGCAAGGCCCTTCGATGGCGAGCCTATGAAGCCCATAGAGCTGCATTTGCTCTTCGAACCCTAATTTTTTCGACGATTCTTCGCCTTTTTCCCTGTGATTTCGCCCGTATTCGACGTAGTTGACAGCTCGGGCGAACTTTCTTTCGAGCTCATTCCTTTCGATTCCTTCCCAATCATCTTCAATATCTTCTTCCTCGGACGATTTTCTTTGCCCTAACATCATCGTATCACCGTCTTCCTCAGAAGCTAAAGGATTCTCATCGTTCTTACATAAAGCCCCATCAAGATTATTACCTCCGCCGTCGATGGTAGAAGCCATTTCGATTTTCTCAGATAATCGGTCATCAGCCTCGTCGGAAAAGCCCTTCTCCTCCGAGATTATGGCTCCATCGCCGCCGTCCTTTTCAGGACCGTCCGCCGCCGACCCAACATCACAGCCGCCTAAAGGCGCGGCGGCGCTTTCTCTGTCACGACGATCGGCGTTCGAAATCACAGCCTTCTCCTTGCCCTTCGCCGCCGTAGCTTCCAACGAAGTGCTAAAAATCTCGTCTTTCGCTATAGATTCGCTGGAAAAAGCGTCAAACGATGAAGGACGATTAAAGGGATAAGATATAGCTAAAACCCAGCATAGAACTGCAGTGAATAAAGCTGCTAAAGTCAGTTCTTGGACGAAGAACTCCATAGCTTTTCTTTATCTTTTTTTTTTGAGTTCGATCAAAAGGGGAAAGGAAAATCACGAGGGCTTTCAGGGATTTGTCAGATGGTAAGAGTCGAGGGAGACGAAAAGGATCAAAAGTGAAAGAAAGGTCTTTGTAGAAAAGTAAGATTATCGAAATAAGGTTAGCAAATCTTTATGTTAACTCTTCATCATGGTGTACACTCAAACAAATTTGAAATGGAAAAAAAAAAGAAGAGAAATTATGAAAGTAGTTGGAGAATTAATTTTCAGGAAGGGATGTTTTGAAGAGGAGAAGAGCAAGGTATATTCTTTTTCCTTTTTCTTTTCTTTTTTGTCTTTATTTTTTGCTACTTGTCCCTTTCTTTGGTAGGCTAGGGACTAAAGTGCAATATGGGACCCAATGAGTGAAATAATATCCCATGATTCCATGAGTATGATCAAAGTGAAATTGAGGTATTTCGTTGAATAAATATTATTTTGTTGTTAGTTTAATAATTATTTGTATGATATAGATTACGTATATATCAAATTGGATTAATCTACATTACAGTTCAATCTAATCCTCATAGGCGTGAAACTCCACGAAAGATCATATTGGATTGTACTAAAACTCTACGAAAGAGAAATCTTACAAGAAATAACCAATCATTAAATTCCAATTGCATGTGCATATATCGCATTCTAATAAATCCCTCTTTATTTTCCTTTTTTGTTAAAGGAAAAATGTTATTTTCACATTTTATATTTATTATAATGAACTGCTGCGTCGACAAGCTTATCCTCGGGTATGAGTTGCATAATTCAAACATGTGATTTTATCAAATTTCATTCATACCATACATGCATGACTAAAAGTCAAATATTGTCACCTTTAATGTGATTTTCACAATTTAATTATTAGTTTCTCTATGCTGTTGTTTGATGTAACATAAAAGCAGAAGATAACAAGCACGCACACATAATATATGCTTTAATATAGCATCTCTATGTATCTAAATGTTAGGATCGGTTTACGCGTTTAGAGGGGGTGAATAAACGCTTGACGCCTTTTCTGGTAGTTAACCGGTTAGGGCTAATACCGGTACTTGATTTTTCTCTGTGTGTTATGTGCGGAAACTTGTAGGTCGGTTATGAATCAAAACCGATAAACGATGTGATGTGTTAGTGTGTGTGTGTGAACAAAAAGTACCAGTTTGTTTCTGGAAGTTCGGAGTTAAATCTCCTACGTCTCCCCTTCTTCCTCGCGAGGAAGGTTCACTAGACTTCAGTTATACACTCACAGTACAACCTACCCGGCTGCCCTCAGCCTTATCTAGTGAATCCCTAGGCAGTCGTAAAATACAATCCACCTACTTCAACAGCTTTTTACAGTCCGTCGGAAAAACAATAACTCACTTACTTAACCAAACCGGTTATTGTACAGTGAGGACAACACTTTCTAATTACTTGCTTTGTTTTTTTTTTAATCTTGTCTTTTTGATTTCTCGTGGTTGAGTGTCGTACCATCTTCAGTGTCTCTTCTATGATATATATACTTGTTCTTTGATGAAGAAGATTGTGAAATGGCTCCAAGTGCTGGACTGTGCATTAAATGCACTTTACCCAAAATGGGTACTGTCCGGTCTTGGCTGCAGTTCATACTGTCCCATTTGCTTTTTTTTCCACTTTAAGCTTGGCTTGACTTCGACATGGCTCCTCATGGCAGCTTAAAAGCTTCATCAGAGGTTTTCATTATCCCGCCTTGAGTAAACTTGAATCTTTGTACACGTGGCACGTTTGGTAATTGAACTCCGGTCTTGGCACTTATCGGTCCGATATCTGAGTTCTGGTCTTTGCTCATGGCAGGTCCGGTATATGTATTTCGGTTTTAGGCACGTTTGTGACCTTCTAACTAATATCCAGTCTTATGTCCTTCTGACTGATATCCGGTCTTTTGCACACATGCTATCTGCTGACTGGCATCCGGTCTTTTAGTCTTCTTCTAACCGGTATACTTAATCAAGTTTGGACAATCACCAAAATTGATTAATCTGAATTCTTGATTCACGATTTCTAACAATTTCCCCCTTTTTGGTGATTGTCAAAACTCAACGAAGCAGAAAGGTATTTATTATATCAAAGGAAATTTGATACATAAACTACCGATCTATTACAACCGTTGTTAGCCTATCTATTCCTTAGATATGCTATGTTTCTTCGATCCTCCGGTTGATGGCATCGTCCGGTCTATCTGGTACGTCCCGGTCTGCCTTCTGCTTCGCCTTAGTACTGCCGTAGCTCTATCTGCCCTTTCTCCTCAGCTAGCAGCACTCTTCTTCCCACAGCTTTTTACAACCGGTATCATAGATACGCCACAGTTTTTCGATCTTCCGGTTGTTGGCATCCCAGCTCCCTCTGGTACGTCTCGGTCTGCCTTCTGCTTCGTTCAGTACTGCCATTTGCCCATTCTCCTTGAACTGACAGTACTCACCCTAACCTCGCTAGTACTGCCTTCTTCCCTTTCGCCTCAACTGGCATTGGCAATACTCTTCTTCCCCCTTTTTGACAATCACTTGTTCGGTATGAGGGAAGGTAGTCATTGTGCAAGAGAGCCATCATTACCGTTGTTCTCTCCTTCTGAAGCACAATGAGACCGGTGGTTCTGCAACTGCGCTCAGCTTCGACAAAACGCTTCAAGGTCTGAAGAAGTCTTCTTCTGAGCCGTCCAGTCTTAGCAGCTCTTCAGAGCTCCGGTTGTCCCCTGAACTCACGCCTGGAGTCGAGTTCCTCGGGGAATCGGATGTTGCGTCGAGGTGGATGTCCGCTTGTTTGCACCTCTGAAAGCGCAACAAATCCGATAGGAGCCGGTATCCGGGTATGCATCTGGCATGACATTTAATCCCGAGTAATCGGTTCCTATTCTAGTCCCGGTTTTTGGTGGGTCGTCGACATTTCTCGCACCGAGAAACTGGTAGGAGCGGTAGAATCTCCCATGGCTTCTCAACCGCTCGGTTACCACGCCGTTTCTGGGTGGGTCGATGACCTCCAAGGGACTGGGTGGGCGCCATCTTCTCCTTTGGGTCCTTGTAGTGCCTGGATGGCTCGCCCGGTCTGCGACATTTTTTGTTCAGCTCTGTGTGGGAAGCTGAGGACTGGGTACATCTTCTCCAACTCGTCCAATCCTCAGAGAGCACCCCATAGCTCGCCTTCTGTGCCGTCGGACTTGTTTTAGAAAGCCTGCTAGTCCAAAGCAGCGTCTTTGTAGTTTTGTTTGACCGCCACGAGGTCTTTGAATGCCCTAATGGGTGGGTCTGCATCCAGTTTGATGTAAATACCGCCTTGAGGTGGTTAGATAAGAAAACTGGACTTGGACTTGTTAGGCTTTTTTCTGGTTGTGAGGCTTATCCTGACTGAGGGTGGTAGATGTTTCGGAGGTTTAGGCATTTTGAACTTAATCGATGTTGAGTCGCTGGGTATTTGAAGAAGGTCGTGAGGTCTTTAAATAGCCGAAGAATTCCTGTCGATTTGTGTCACGGGTGCACAGTATTCTAGGCCATGCTTATCTTCTTTTCAGTGCGTCGGAACTTTATGTCTTGTCTGGTGACAGAGATTCGTTGATGACATGACTCTTCACCTTCTTAAATAATCTGCAAGTTTCAAAGCCAGCTGTATCAAGCCCAATAATATGTGCGTTGATGAGGCGCAGTTATCGAAGAGGCTCAGTCTATATCCGGCCAGTAAGAATTATATGTTTATCCACTGGTCAAAGATAGTTCCGGTTTCAGAAGGACTTTAAGATAAGTCAGACATTTAGAAAGAGGATAGATTTTGCTTTGAGACACGGTCTGGTGTAGTTATTCGTAGTTGGACGGTTTGTCGTTCCCATATCCAGTCTCTCCTTCTTGATTGTACTGCCTTCGATTATCTTTGAGTGATTTGCCGATTTGAAAGCCTTGGTGCTTCCGCTCCATTGCCTCTTAGAGTTGAAACTTCCGTCTTATTTCTGAATTTTAGTCTTCTAAGCACTTGCTTTTTGATCCATGTTTGTTGACTTCCTGATGCCATTTATCTTCTGAGGATGGTTTCGTCTTCAGAGAGTACTTCAACCCTGCATGGTTGTATTTTTTAGCGTTTCCCCTTAGTTGTCTCCTCTGGTGTGAACTGCCGGTTTTGAAGTAGGCTTCCGAACTTAGTTGATCTCAAGAGTGATTCAGTTTTTTCTGGTTCCAACTTAGTTTGTATCTCCAACAGTTGTTCCAACTAGTCGCCACGCTGATTGCCTTTCTTGCATTGATCATCTCTTGAAGGCTGTTTCGTTTTCTGAGAATACTTCTTCCTTCCACCTGAAGCGTTCCCCCTCAGTTGACTCCTTTAGGTGTGAGCTGCTTGTGATACATTGCTGTTTTTACAATCCCTAGGCAGTCGTAAAATACAATCCACCTACTTCAACAGCTTTTTACAGTCCGTCGGAAAAACAATAAGTCACTTACTTAACCAAACCTGTTATCGTACAGTGAGGACAACACTTTCTAATTACTTGCGTTGTTTTTTTAATCTTGTCTTTTTAATTTCTCGTAGTTGAGTGTCGTACCATCTTCAGTGTCTCTTCTATGATATATATACTTGTTCTTTGATGAAGACGACCGTTGTGAAATGGCTCCAAGTGCTGGACTGTGCATTAAATGCACTTTACCCAAAATGGGTACTGTCCGGTCTTGACTGCAGTTCATACTGTCCCATTTGCTTTTTCCACTTTAAGCTTGGCTTGACTTCGACATGGCTCCTCATGGCAGCCTTGCATTAAAAGCTTCATCAGAGGTTTTCGTTATCCCGCCTTGAGTAAACTTGAATCTTTGTACACGTGGCACGTTTGGTAATTGAACTCCGGTCTTGGCACTTATCGGTCCGATATCTGAGTTCTGGTCTTTGCTCATGGCAGGTCCGTTATATGTATTTCGGTTTTAGGCACGTTTGTGACCTTCTAACTAATATCCAGTCTTATGTCCTTCTGACTTATATCCGATCTTTTGCACACATGCGATCTGCTGACTGGCATCCGGTCTTTTAGTCTTCTTCTAACCGGTATACTTAATCAAGTTTGGACAATCACCAAAACTGTTTAATCTGAATTCTTGATTCACGATTTCTAACACTAAAACTTGCGTTTATTTTACAATTTATATATTTTATTTCAGATATGTCTCTCTGATTTTCTTTTATCTATGTTTAAAATTTGACTTTTTATGGGCGGTCGTGAGAGGGTTATGTTCTCTTGGCTTGAGCTGCAATACTCAACTATATTACTTCAATAAAAGCCTAATCTTGATAGAGTGTATCATAATTTAATTCTAGACATTACATTTTTAGTTTATTTATCAAATAAATCGTATCTGTTGAGTATATAAGAAACTACATTTGATTTATCCTGCAATATGTTTATCATCAATTATTTGCACGCAAATTTCGACCAAAAATTAAGTTATCCATGCATTGCATCGTCAAATTGCTTCAATTTTAAAATTATTGCAACAAATTAATCCTTCCATACAAATAGACGACGAATCACAGTTGTGTCTTGTTCTTCCCTATTATTTCTAGTAGAAAACTTTCTCTTCTTACCAAATAGTTTCGAATCGTCCAAGTTTTTTTCAGGCAATTTGTGCGCTCTGAAATTTATAGGCAGCGACCGAGTTAGAGTTTTTTTTAGAATATAGTCCTTTAACTCGTCTATTACTTCAATTTGGCCACCATATGTATCTATTCTATATTTATTTATTTATTATATAAAGAGACTAGGTTGGCTGTCAATTTATTTGTAATTTAGTCCTTCTATTAAAATTAATTTTAAACTTATCATTTAACTTTTAATTTCTTAGTTGTTGCAATTACCCTACCATTAGTTTTCATTTTATATATTTGAAAATTATATTTCATCTATTAAATATTTATAACTTTTAAAATTAATGTAACATAATATAATATATCTAAGCACACGCTTGGAGTGTCCGTAAAATACTACTTCATCCGTCCCACTTATTTCTTCCTATCTTTCTATTTCGGATGTCCCACATATTTCTTCTCATTTCTATTTTTGGTAAAAGATTATTCCAATAATTAAACTAATTATACCATTTATATTAAAAAAAAAGCTTCTAAATTTGTGTGTCCACTACAAGATTTTCTCTCTCCATGCTTTAAAAGTGTACTATAATATTAAAAAAAACGTAGTTTCTTAATTTACGTGTCTACTAATTTTTGGGAAGTATTAAGTGGGACAGATGAAAAGCACAGCTCCGGTAAATAAATCATTGATAAGAGGAAAAGAGCTCGAATACCATATAGCAGGCGAGCATTTAATTATCTTCCAATGTAATAACTCACACCGACTCATTTCTGAAACCAATTTAAAGCAAGTAAAACAAAACCTCTCTTCCTTTCTCTGTAAAATTACCATAGAACAGAAAACAGATAAGCTATCTATGGAGTTGGCTTTAAAATCACCATAGACGCTCGGTGTGTGTAAGTGTGTTTTCTTTCTCATCGCAAAGGATGAAGGGTGTCAGTAATATCATCTTCTACTTGTTCGTTTCAACTGCTACACTCTCTCGCCTTGCTTCTTCTTCATCATCATATCAAGGTATATTTTCTGTAAGAATCTTTCTTGGGAGTAAAGTTACACTTTTGGCCCTCATTCTTTCTCCCGTTTCTATTACCTTTCAGTGAAAGGAGGAGACGTAATAAGCTTGCAAGATTACGAGCCTCATAATCCTGTCCCAATCTCCAAGGCTACGAATGTAAGGCCTAAGCCTATCCAACACGGTGCTCCTCTTATGCCCTTCGTCCCGGGAAATCCGCCGCCGCCGTCGACGCCGTTTCAGCCCGGCCCAGCGGCGGAGCACGGTATGTATCCTTAAGTCGTCTGCCGTGGATGAACCAGCCTCTGTGTGATGTGATGTATTCTGACACGATCTTTAACGTTGTTGCTTTCTATGTGTTGGCTTTGCTTTGTAAATTTTGTCGGTTCTTGGGAGACAGCGTCGTTCTTTCTGTATTTTCCTTCTCTTCGAAGCTCTTTTGGTTTTCGGGGTACGTAAATTTGACGAGTTTGTTTTGATTATACAGTAATGAAAGTTTTATTTATGGGTGATTTATTCCATGTTATTCAGTGTTCATGTCGAACTTGCATTATTTTATTCTCTTATATAATGATTAATATTCTTCTATTATATTTACAAGTATAATTAAAATAATATTTACTGGTGAGAGAGATACGAGAGACTGGTGAGACGAGACGAGATCTTACTTATGGTATTCCAATCACCTATTAATATTCTTTATTATATTTTCAAGTATAATAAAATAATATGGAAAGAGAAAAGTAGAGTGGACGTTGTGGTGGATGGTGATTAGGAGAGATATTGAGCTATAATATTAATATTTTAATAGTGGAATAGGGATTGGAATAGAGAATGAAATAGGTGATCCGAGCCGTAAAAAGACTAGGAAAAACAAAAAAAATCTCGTCTTTCTCTGGAAAAAAAAGGAAAGCCCAACATAAAATTGTTTGTCCCATTTGGCTAAAACGTCGTTCTTATGTTGTATCATCCGATGGTTGGGAAATATTATAGAAGCGTTGCATCTAATGAAGTAGATGACTAGATAAATATATACGATCTCAATTTTCTTAATTCTGAAACAGTTTAGAATGAGGCGAATCTACAGAAAAATATCCATTTATACAAATTTGCAAGTCAATACCTTTGTCAGAAATTTTTTGTACAAGTATCCGTTTGACGGTGTCTACCATTTTTCCAGTCTTGATGTACAGTTTTATATGTGTACTATGTATCACGTCATGCGTTTATATGGTACTCATATACGTTTCTATATAGTATATTAATGTATTATGTGATGTATCATTTTCTCACTGTATTATGTACCACAATACGTTTCTATATGGTACAAAAATGTGTTATATGATGTACCTTGCGGAGGATCAGGTATCAAGAAAAATTTATTCTAATAGGTACATACATGTTAGAGATATTTTATTGTGTTCATTTTAGTTTTATGCCTATGTTCTGTAGTTTATTTTAGGCTAGGACCTAATTGTAAATATACCTAACTTGTGGGCATATTAGTAATATCGGGCCCAATAGCCCATTAGGGCTTATGTATAAATACCCTAAACAAAGCATTGTTTAGAGTTCCTGATTCATATGAAGAGTTGAAGTATTTTGCTGAAGAACTTGCGCGTCTCTCGTCGTTCAAACTCTACAACACGTCTAGTGGTATTACAGATCGTTTGCTTCCGTAATTCATCATCTAAGGTAATCCCAATTATATGAATCACGTTAAGGTTGGATAAACCGGACCAACAAGTGGTATCAGAGCTAAAATCGTGGATCAAATTCATCGAATTTTTTTTACTCTGAAGCTTTATAAATTCTTTAATCCCCACGAATTCTGCTTAATCTCTGATCAAAAGTATCAGTTTTTTCCAGCAAATTCAGTCGAAGAATCGTTATTGACGACGAACAGGAACTTCTCGAAGAGCCAAATAGTTTTCGAGTTGATCTCAATCTCAATTTTAAGCCTCTCGAGATCGGTGTCGAAATCTTTCCCGAATCTCAATTTTAAAGCTTCTCGAGATCGTTGTCGAAATCTTCCCCTAATCTCAATTTTAAGCTTCTTGAGATCGTTGTCGAAATTTAACATTCAATTTTAAGTTTCTCGATATCGTTGTCGAAATTTGACAATCAATTTTAAGCTTCTCGAGATCGTTGTCGAAATTTGTCATTAATCTAAATTTTAAGCTTCTCGAAATCTTTCCCGAAATCATATTAAATTACAATTCCATGCTTTCTCGACACTTTGCTCGAAATATTTCTTAATTAAAAGGTTCTCGAAGAAATGCTAAATCCCGTCCCGAAATTCAAAGATTCTCGAACTTTTTCAAAGCTTCTCGACATTCTCCTCGAACTCTATCTTTAATACAATTTTTCCCTCTCGAAATATATTACATCTTTCTCGAAATTAATCTCAATCTCACCGAAATCTCTCGAGAAGCTACACTTCGAAGAATCAGAAATTAATTCTACATTTGAAAAATCTTGATATCCTCTGCTTTCGAAGTCTACCACGAAATTTAAAGCTTTTTGTTAGTCACTTCGAGAAATTCATCACTCCTATTCTTCGAAAAATATTTTTATTAGTTTAAATCTGTTGATTTATTTTCAAAAGCTATCTCTGATCCAGATAAAAATTATTATCAATTCACATCCAGTTTTCGAAAACCATCTCGAATTCTTCTTACTTCTCAAATTATCCGCAAGTCTTATTAAGTTTTTTCAGCAAATCCTTCGAAGACATTAATTTATTGAATCAACATAAGATCAGACTTCTATCTTCGAAATCCTATCTAATATCATCTTTCGGTAATTGCAAATTAAAAAAAAGGAAAATTATTAGTATTCATAATTAATTAAATAAATAATTAAATTCTGTGACTATTTTATCTTTCATCTATTTTTCTAACTTTGTTTGAATCATCTAAGATTAGCTCATCAACACGATTAAGATCCACAACCAACCTACTACAAGAACGGACCTATACTCGCTTGGAAACGACGCAAGACCTCCCATTCTCAAGATACAGCATGGACGCTCAGGTTCATGATCATCGACAGTAAGGATAATGGAGACCTAATGTACGAGTCCATCACTGAAGGCCCAGCTCGATTTTGGATCAACATTCCTGGCAATCCAGACAATGATCCTCCCGTTCCAGCCTCCAGGGAACCGAAATCTCGCTCGGCCTACACTGAGCTGAAAAACTCCGATCTCATGCAAATCATCAAGCCAGAACATATCTCTGCCAAAGCATTCCAAATGACATTTTCATGCAGGTCAACAGCCTACAAACTGCCAAGGAAATGTGGGACGAAACTAGTAAAATGATGCAAGGAACTGAATCTGGATACAAGGCAAAGAAATCCATCATCCTCACTGCATATGACTCATTCAAAGCCAAGGATGGCAAAGAACTGTATGAGACCTATCAACGATTTCTGACTTTAGTGAATGAGATGAGAAAGATCAATGTAACCAGAACTGGTGAGGTAATCAACACGCTTTCTCTCTGCACTACAGCCAGAATGGAGGAAAATAGCAAGCAATATCCGCCAGAACAAGGACGGAAGAAATGGACATCCATTCTCTCTTCGACAGTCTCGCCCAACATGTTGAAGACATCAGTGAGTTTCAGAAAGCATCAAAAGAAAAGGAAGCCATGGAAACTCTCGCACTAATCAGCCACCGAAAACAAGAAAAATTTCAAAGCCTATACAGAATCCTAGCTCATCTGAAAAAGACAATGATAACACCGGTGCAGAAATAAATCCTGAACTGGCTGACATTACAAAACAAATGGCCTTGATCACCAAACGCTTTGACTCATACACCAAGAACAGATCTTCAAATCGACTTAGGACAAGCTCCTCGAAGAAGCGAGACCGAAAGACTGACGACTCTGAACCTAAGCCATCCATGAAAGATCAGAAATGCTTCAACTGCGGCAAACCAGGACACTTCACTTGAGATTGCTTTCTGCCTAAGACAAAAGACGTTGACTACTACACCAAGAAAGCCCAACTTCTCAAACAAAAGGAGTCGGGAGTTGTACTCATGGCAGAACAGGAATCATGGCTCGAGGACACATCTGAAAGTGAGAATGAAAACCTGGCGCTAATGGCAAATGTCGAGGCTAACTCTGAAGTGAAGAGCACAACACTGGAGCCACTCTTTCAACTGACTCATCTTCAGAGACTGAGGTATGCGACTCTAACTCTGATATACGTAAACAACTTTGTGTTCTTCAAGAAAAACTAACATCCATGGTTAGGGAAATCGTTAAGGAAACTAGAGACTAAGCTAGAAAACAATGAAAAGTCCTCCGAATCGAACTAGTTGAAAAAGCTACGTTAAACTCTTTTCTACAACAAGCTCATGATACATCCCTCAGACATGACACTAAAATTAGAGATCTAGAAGATAAGCTTTTTGAAAAGGAAAACGATTTCAAGAAAAGTGAGGAAGAGTGAAACTCGATATCTCTACAATATGAATTCTTATCTAAAGAACGAAATCGTCTATATTCCAAAATTAAAAAACTTGAGGATCTTCTAACAAAAAGAGGGAAAACAGATAGAACGATCTTTCTAAACAAGCCTAGAGACATAGAATTTTATGATCCACGTGAAGGATTAGGCTTCGTTGCAGATTCCATTCCAATGGTAAAAAAACCCCTCCCTCTTTATGATATTAGTTTCCTAGGTTTAAATATACATAGTCTCATGCCTTTCACTAGCTCATCTACACTTGACATTCTGGAGAAGAAAAAGAGAAATAGAGAGTACTGGGCCGAAATTCCACTTGACTACACGGAACTGAATAAAAGTTACCGAACTAAGAAAACACCTCTATCTGATGACTACTTACCTTTGTATACACCCTCTTAAGAAGAAGTAGGTGTCCAAAATCCAAACACCTCTAGTACATATATCCCTGCAGTTATCAAGGAAATTTATGATTTGCGCTCGACTCTTGAGTCCGAAAAGATTATTTCTCGAGTAGAAAAAGACGTACTACTAACAATCATCGCCTCACTCAAAAAACAAATCAACAACCCCATAGGGTTCTCCCCACAACTGCCTCTAGCTGAGTCTAACATAGAAGCATCACTCCACAAGAAAATGAAAGGGAAGGAGAAAGCCACAAGAGACGATCTGTTACTTGAAAACTGTGCCTCCTCTTCTAATCTTTACTATTCCTACGATGATGCACTTGCCTTAGATTCCCGCTTTCGATTAGCAAATGCAACCTCAATCAAGAACGATGCACGCTTCTTTGCTAAGTCAGCCTCGCAAACCCAATGGAGACGACACAAACTAAAGGCAAGACGGACTTTCTAGCTGAAATCTCACGCCTTCAAGACATTAATACGACACAAGCCAAGGAACATCAAAATCAAAGTGAAATCTTCAAGTGCGAAAAAGAGAAACTACTAAATGAAATTTTCCTCCTAAGAAACCTCAACGATAATTCATCTGAAGTTAATTCTTTTTCATGATCTAACTCCTAATGCTATGTAAAATTTGACCACATGCAAGAGAATAACAACGAAGAAGAAGACGTTGGCTTGGGTCCGGAAATCGAAACCTGAACCAACTCCTTCTAAGACTTTTTGCCCTACTACCTATGCTTATGATGAACCTACTGTTATTTCTTTGAATATCGTAAGTCCTTTGATGTTTCCTATTTTAATAAACCTATCAATTATAAGGGGGCATTCTCCTGCTCGACAGTCATCATTACGACTCAAACATTCCCACAGCCAATCAATCATTGAACAAAAAATCAATATGGCATAATCTTAATGTCAAACGGATTTGGGTGCCCACGCAAAGCCATTACTTGACATCCCCTCGACATTCAAAACAAGAATTGAAGCAATGGATTCCAAAATCGAATATTAATTCCCCATAGCTGTTAATTGTATCAATAGGACTACCAAGCTTTCAACTATGAAATGGACTGTGCCCATTCTCAAGTGGGTACCGAAATGTTTCTAATTTCGTTCCTCTTGCAGGCCATCATGTGTGGTATCTAGACTCAGGTTGCTCCGCACGCATGACTGGGAATAAAGAATTGTTGAGCAACTACACTGAAAAGTATGGCGGTAAAGTACGTATTGGAAACAACGAGTAATCCCCAATTCTAGGACGAGACTAAATCACGGAAATCTGACCATTCAGGACGTCTCATACGTTAAGGGATTAGGACACAATCTATTCAGCATTGGTCAGTTATGCGACAAAGATCTCGAGATCAACTTCAAAGCACGAAAATGCAGCATCAATGACGACCACGGTAACGTTCTACTCCATGGAACTCGCAAAACAAATCTCTATACAATTGATCTTAAAACAACCATCTCGCCCACAAATATCTGCCTACTCTCTAAAGCGTCACATTATCAGAACCCCATCTGGCACAGTCGCTTATCCCATTTAAATTTTAAAGACATTAATAAACTATCAACTAAGTAACTAGTTACAGGTCTACCAAATCTTATGTATCGAAAGGAACATCTCTGTCATGCGTGTGAACTAGGGAAAATGAAAAGAGCATCTCATAAATCCAAACACGTCGTATTTTCCTCTCGACCTTTAGAACTATTTCACGTTGATTTATGCGGTCCGATGAGAACAGAAAGTCTCAGCGGTCGCAAATATGTTCTTGTTCTCGTCGATGATTTTTCCAGATACTTGGATGAAATTTCTACGAAGTAAAGCCGAGACCGCCTCAATAATAGAAATCTTCGTGACAACCACACAGAATCTGCTACAGACTCGAATTCGTATCATTAGATCAGATAATGGTACATAATTCAAAAACAGCCGATTGAGTAACTTCTATGCATCCCAAGGCATATCACAACAATTCTCAGCTGTCGGAACTCCACAACATAATGGAGTCGTCGAACGGAAAAATCGAACACTTGTTGAAGTTGCACGCACAATGATAATTCAATCTAATCTTCCACACTCCTTCTGGACTGAAGCACTAAGCACTGCATGTTTCACTCAGAATTGCACGTCAATCCACAAAAAATTTGAGAAAACACCCTACGAGATCATAAATAAACGTGCTCCTAATATTTCATTTCTTCGAGTGTTTGGTTGCAAATGTTTTATTGCAGATGACCGAAGCAACAGAGGCAAATTTGACCCCAAAGCACTCGAAGGCACTTTCATTGGGTATTCCTCGACATCCAAAGCGTTTAGAGTATTTCTCAAAATTGCTAAGGCTGTACGTGAAAGTGCAAATGTCACATTTGACGAGACTATTCCAACAATACCAGCGACATCTACCAATATATCAGCGACTCCGCAAAAAGACTCAAATTCTTCAAATACAAATATGGTATCCCTGGATTTTTTACTTGAGGATCACCTAACTCGAGATCCAGTGCCTTCTCCTGAGGCAGAAATTCCACAAGTGGAAACCCCTGCTCAATAGCAAACCCACTCAACAACCGATATTGAAGACCTTTCTACCTCCTCAGACACAGATCTCACGCTTCCAAATACCACATCCACTGAGGACGGAATATCTCACTTGAGTCATGATCCCACTTCATATGACATATCATCTTATTCTGGAGTTGATGGTGAAGCAGTAGCCTTACAACACGATCAGCCTTCTAAAGGTGCAGCTGAAACTAATCCTCAAGAACATACTCATGATTCTCAGATGGATCAACCACTTTTACGAAGGTCAACTCGCGAAAGGAAAAGTGCACTTCCGAACGATTACGTCTCATTTCTCCACGAGCATTTCTCGTGTTTTATAAGTCAACTCGAACCAAGAAAAGTGTTTGAAGCTCTTGCCGACCCAGACTGGACCATCGCTACGCAAGACGATCAGTCAATTCGAACGCCTACGCGTTTGGACCTTAGTTCCTAGACCTAGAGGAAAAACATTAACACGAAGTGGGTCTTCAAAAACAAAAGTGATGAAAATGGCATCGTCATTCGCAATAAAGCCCGGCTGGTAGCTAAAGGTTACAACCAGCAAGAAGGCATCGATTACGATGAAACATTTGCACCAGTCGCTTGAATTGAAGCTATTCGCTTATTTCTTGCATACGCCGCTCATAGAGACTTTATTGTTTACCAAATGAATGTCAAAACAACCTTTTTGAACGCAATTCTCAAAGAAGAAGTCTATGTGGGACAACCTGAAGGATTCGTAGACTCAACCAAGACAGACTACGTGTATCGTCTTGACAAAGCACTTTATGGCCTTAAACAAACACCACGAGCTTGGTATAGACGTTCTTTCTACTTTCCTAGTCGACTCTGGATTTACCAAAGGTAAAATTGACACCACCCTATTCATTAAGCAACAAAATTTCAATATCCTACTTGTTCAAATTTACGTTGACGATATTATCTTTGGCTCGACGAACATCACATTATGCGAGGAATTCGGCAAACTAATGACCACTAAATTTGAAATGAGCATGATGGGAGAAATGAACCTTTCTCAGACTCCAGATTAAACAAATGTATGATGACATTTTTATTAGTCAGTCCAAATATTAGCGATCTTCTAACGAAATACCAGATGGAAAATTGCTATTCCATAGCCACACCTATGTCCACAGCATGCAAGCTTGATGCAGATCCCTCCGGAAAATCCATCGACGAAACGCATTATAGAGGAATCATCGGATCTCTACTCTACCTGACTTCAAGTAGACGAGACATCGTCTTTGCTACTTGTCTATGTGCACGCTTTCAAGCAAATCCCAAAGAGTCCCACCTGGCTGCCGTCGAAAGAATCCTGCGCTATCTGAAAGGAACTCCAAATCTCGGATTATGGTATCCCAAAATCTCCAGCTTTCAATTAATTGGATACACTGACTCAGATTTTGCAGGTTGTCGCATGGATAGAAAAAGCACGTCAGGTGGCGTCCAACTACTTGGAGACAAATTAGTCTGCTGGTCTTCAAAGAAACAAAATTGTGTTTCCACATCGACAGCTGAGGCAGAATATGTCGGAGCTGCCATCACAAATTTTGTGGATGCGCACTCAACTCATAGATTACGGGTTTGATTTACATAATATTCCTATCTACAGTGATTCTAAAAGTGCTATTGCGATTACATGCAATCCCGTACATCACTCACGAACTAAGCACATTGATCTTTGATATCACTTCATAAAAAATCATGTTGAAAATGGCATTAGAGACATGCATATTTTGTTAGCACTGAACACCAACTGGCCGATCTTTTCACTAAAGCATTGGATAAGAAACGCTTCCAATTCTTAGTCTATAGGTTGGATATGTTGAATCTAACCTCTTAGCACAACTGCATACATGTTAGGCTAGGCATATATGTTACGTAGGCCTATGCACGAGTTTAGGGGAGCTAATTTTTTTTATTTTATTTAAAAAAAAAATCTTCGAACTTCTGTTTATTAATTAATTATTATCGCATCTGTCTAGGGGGAGCATTATTATTTTTTTATTAACGCATCAGTCTAGGGGGGAGTATTATTATTATTATTTTATGATTTACCTTGCATTTATACTTTAATTATTACTTTTCTGGTTTTATGCATTATTTTATACACTTTCTTAGAAATATTATATCTTAATCACTCCATTATCTCATATTCATCGGCCCATTCTCTTCTATCTCGAAATCTCTCGGCCCTTAAAATTTCGAAATGCCTAAATCACTATTCTCAGATTTTTCGCAACCCACATCGGCTCTCGAAATCCTAATTAGACCCTCGAGATTCCAATCTTTCGACATTTTTACACTTCGGATTTCAATACCCTACATGGGCCTTTGAGAAGACCATTCAGATCCTCCGAAATCTCAATTTTTGAAACCAAACACACATCTTGAAATCTCAATTTCTCATTATTCACATTTGCTCAGATTTCGACATCCAATTTGGGCCTTCGAGAAGCCAAATTGACATCGATATAACTTATTTCTCGAAACCTTTCGTCTTCTTCACTTCGATTTCTCCCAAATCACTGAAAATCACCTTCTCTCTCGAAATCCCTATCGACATTCCCATTTTCTCGCCCTTCTTCGGAAACTATCTTCAGTTCTTCCCTCACCTCCCTCAATCATTCACTGGTAAGTTAGAAATAGGTTTCGCATTATATTTCGTTAACCTTTAATCTTATTGACGCAGGTGCACAGCTGCAAAAAACATCGCGATTTATCTCTGTTCTTCGAGTTCTATTTTACTCAAAACTGGAGTTCGAGTTCGTTTCATCCTTCGAAAAGCAATTTCGGTTTTTACGACTCGAAATCTTTGTTTAAAATCATTCGATTTCTCGAACTCCTTCAACCTCGAAAACCCTTTCAATCGGTGCATTTTATCAGATCAATCGAAGTCTTTTGATTTTAATTTGAATTTTTAAAAAAAATTGCACGTTCTCGAAATCATCCGCTGATTTTACAAGTTCTCGAAATCTTTTAATTTTAATTCAAATTCTTCGTAAAACCGCACGTTCTCGAAATCATCCATTGATTTTACAAGTTCTCGAAATCTTTTAATTTTGATTTGGATTTCTCGACAAATCACACGATCTCGACATCCTATGCTAATCTTACGCGATCTCGAAATCTTTTATGTCAAACTTTCTCGATAAATTGCACGATTTCGACATCAAATGCCGATTTTACAAGATCACGATTTCAAAGGACTTGCACGATTTCAAACTCATCACTAAATTGCACAAGTTCGAACACATTCTCATGCTCTTGATTTAAATATTTCGAAATCACATTTGATTTTAAAGCTTTCGCAGTACAACCTTATTTCTTGAAATCAATTTCTTTCCATATATCATTCTCAAATTTTTATTCATCATTACATTTATCTATATACATATATATAAATATATATATAAAATAAAAAAAGAGCAAAAAAAAATAAAAAAAAACCAAAAAACAAAAAAGAGATGGGGCGACAAGTGTTGGAATTCTATCTCGCAGTCCATCACTACTTGGTTCCTAACAAAATCATGGTTCATATTTTTTAGATCATGGATATTGCAAACCGTGATACAATCTACCCAATCTCCAAATGGGTCGAGCCACTGAAGAACAACTATCAACTGGACACAACAGCGTTCAGATGTCAGACATGGTCATCATCGCCATACTCAGGAATCATTTCCTGCAACCTGCATTCACAATTACGACGACTGTTCCTCAAGTCTACCTGCAACAATTTTGGGGACTGATGGATCAAGTACAAGATACAAATGAGGTCATGTTCCAAAGTCAGATCGAGAACACCTCAGTCGTTCTCGACAAAGACCTCCTGAAGGCAATCCTCCACCTGCCTACCTTGGACGAGCTTGATCCAACTCCCACCACTCAAGAACTTCTTGATGGGATGCTACAACTAGGATGCACCCCACCGATGACTCACATTTCAGCATTCTCAGTCACCAAACTACCAAGCCCGTGGAACACACTCTTCACATTGATCAACAAATGCATATCTCCAAAACACACCGGACACGATGGCTGCAATCTCAGCATTCTCTCACTCTTCTACGACATCGCGTTCGGGAAACGGTATGACTATGCGGAACTCTTCATGAGAGAGATAGTGAACCAGATCCGTATCAAGGATCACTTGAAGACATCAAAGCCGAAAGGCCTTCCATTCCGACGGTGGTTCCAAGTCCTTGTTCGTCATTACATGGAACTCCACCCTGAAATCACTCACCGACCAGTTGCGGAGCACCTAGCGGTTCCAAAGCTGAATTATCTAAAACGCCTAAAGGATGGTACGCCTCTTCAAGGAATGCCACTTCCAACCCACCTCCTTGACCTAGCCAATCCCGCGGACCCCAACGTCATCGCTTACCGGAGGTCACAGAATCTTTCTGCCCCTACGATACGGTCAAACCCCACCGTATCCAACCCCGGGGCCAGCCCGAGTGTGAGAAAGAGTCCAGAGCACATACGCGAAGTACGTACAAAGAAAAAAACATGACAGACCGGCGCCTCCTCCCGTGTCAGACAACTTTGCACCTCCCCTCCTCACTACAACTCCCCGAACCGAACCCATAGGAACAGGAGCTGATTTAATCAGCTT
This sequence comes from Craterostigma plantagineum, assembly GCA_027422505.1. NCBI lineage: Eukaryota > Viridiplantae > Streptophyta > Magnoliopsida > Lamiales > Linderniaceae > Craterostigma > Craterostigma plantagineum. Next base: position 21,662,237 of record JAPQWV010000003.1, on the reverse strand, counting down.
CTGAGGAGAAGTCGCCGCATCTGGTTCAACGGCGCATGCACAACCTAGCCATTCCCATTCAACAACCTCCCAACAGGTTGTTGTCTCAACATCTCACGGGGAACCATCTCAACCATCCTTGCCCCACTCGGAGGCGAGCGATGTCCAAATCAGCGACACCCAGCCCCACGTCGTTGTCCCTTCTTCTTGCACATCGAGTCTAGTGTCCACTCTCCCAAATTTTTCTCCATTTTTTAGGACACAAACACCTTTATCGACTAGTCCCCGTGATCAGTCCAGAACGTCTGTAGAAATATCATCCAAGGATGATACGCGAGGATCGGACGAAAGACCTGACATGGGGCATAACACAACTCAAGTGCAATCAGGCCATCTCGATGAGCTCGCCTTATCGACGATGCAAAAGGTAAGCCTAAGTGGCCCCGGCTCCTCAAGTCCCGAGTGCTTTTCTGTACCGGTGGGCCTCGGCACAGAAATCTATCTGATGTCGTGACAACAGATTGCCTTCGTGGCTCTGTTGGGTTATTACCCTTTGTGACTCAAGCTCAGCTCGACCAGCGACTCGCAGCTCTACGCGAAGAATGAAGCAAATGGAGGCCTCCATCCTGCAAAAACTTACCTCTGCTACATCCTCAACAATCCAAGACAAAGGGTAAAGCACCCCTGGTAGAAGAGCATGAGTCATCTCCCTTACCCCACTCTCCACAACACCACTTTCGAACACCCGAACCCATAAACCAACTAACCTACATACCTCCAATTACGGAGCTCCGCGACAACCTCTTAGCTCGTCTTCTCAGCGAGGCGGACACATTATCTGAAGAAAATAAGGACATCGCCTTCAAATACGCTACAGCTGTCATTACGACCCGCCCTCACACAAACGACGTCATGACGACCAGATGACGGTGGTCATCTTGAGGGGAAGAAGCGTCCGCGGGTCGAAACAATCACCACCCACACTGAACCATCCGCCTCAACCCAAACTTACAAAGAAACCTCTACGTCCACCAATCCACAACCCACTACGACCCATTCAGCCCACACGACCATCGACCTTCCAAAGAGCCTACCCTCGCTACCCTCCGACTTCAGACCAGACCCATCTCCACAGGAAACCAACGTCCCTCTCTCTCCAATTCAAAACATGTCCTACCCTGATCCTCTGACAGAGCTTAACGAATTTATTGATCAAGGGTGGACATCTCACAGCGGTGGAAAATCCTACTCCTGAGGACGAACTTCAAGAGAGATTGGACAACGTTCATGACCTAATCTAGGCAGCGGTTGAAGTCAGCTGCAGAATGGCGCCAGAAGAACTCTGAAATGGAGAAGACTTTCAAGAGACCCCATAAGCATCTGAGAGCACCTGGGAAAATGCCGAGATCATAACTCCATTTCAAGAAGAAATTCGAAGTAAAATCTGGCGAAATCGTGATCAAATTCGACCGTACAACGAAATGGAATTGAGAGGCTTATCACATCTTGAAGGATCCAAGAAATTGGCCTATCATTTTGTATACAAATGGACGGCGAAAGGAGGCTTGAGGATCACAGACGAAGAAAAGAAGAAAATGAGAGCGAAGGGACTCATCAACGACATATTGGATGTCACATGCGAGCAGATGGGAAGACACCTAACATATCCAGTCTACAAGGTACGAAGACTGGACGACTCAGAAGACCTCATCACTGAAGGTGACCTGCAGTACATCAATCCCAATAAAGTATATCAACTGTCAAAAGTCTATAGGAAATTCACCTTAAAAGAATTTCGATACAAGTTGGGATACGAAGCCATCAAAAGACATATGCTGAGGGACATTACTTTCTACACGGGCCACGACCTTCAGATAGCAATAGAGAATAACGCCAAGAAGGTCAACCTCACCAGTCCCCATTTTACCGGCATGGAGAAGGAACTCAGGTCATACCCAGACGGCTTCATCTTCAAAGAACTCGAGCTTTCAGTAGTCTACACTAATCTTGAAGGATTAAAGAAAGTCATGTTTCTGTCAGAGATCGAAAAGTACTGCGACAGAACCCTCAGAATCATCCTTCAGAACTGAGAAGTAAATTAAGAAGATACACTGAGCCATCAAATAATGACCTTGCGAGCTTAGGTCTTGAGAATTTCCGAGATGAAATCGTCAGCCTGTCCAAGACAGCTATTGAAGAAATTCAAAATAGACTATCTCTTCGCCGATCAGACTATTTGAGGTCGCTCTCAACCTCGGATTCTTCATGACAAAAGGCCGTGCTACAACGACAAATGAACACAAAGGGGGAGATTGTTCGAGATATTTTGTGTTCATTTTAGTTTTATGCCTATGTTCTGTAGTTTATTTTAGGCTAGGTACTAATTGTAAATACACCTAACTTGTGGGTATATTAGTAATATCGGGCCCAATAGCCCATTAGGTCTTATGTATAAATACCCTACAAAGCATTGTTTAGGGATACTGATTCCTATGAAGAGTTGAAGTATTTTGCTGAAGAACTTGCGCGTCTCTCGTCGTTCAAACTCTACAACACGTCTAGTGGTATTACAGATTGTTTGCTTCCGTAATTCATCATCTAAGGTAATCCCAATTATATGAATCACGTCAAGGTTGGATAAATCGGACCAACACTACAAATAAAAAAACGATGAGGTACTGACTTGTAAATTTTTATATAAACATATATTTTTCTGTAGATTCCCAAATAATATGAAATAGCTCACAACATACAAAGTTACAACTCTTATCTTCATCATCAGCGAAAAATGACTGAATTTTTAAGATAAAGGAAAAAGAAAAACTCATAATGGCCTTCGTGACTCGTGAGGTCCATTTAATGTATTTAAAATTTAAAGCAACTAAATCGAAATAAAGTAAAGTTAAGGGTGAGTTTGGTATGCGGAATTCGGTGCGGAAAGGAAAAGAAAACGTATGATAGTACGACACGTGAGACGTAATGTATAATGATCCGATGCGTATCATTTCATTTTCCTTTTCTTTTCCGCGTTGGATTCCGCATACCAAACGGACCCTAACAGACTTCATTGCAATAAATGTAATCGCAGTGGCAACTTCAATAACTTTTTCTTGTCTCCAAAGAAAGCTCAGCTTAAAAATATCGATCAAAAATCAAAACCCTCGCTCGCACACCGTAAAAGAGAAAAGGGGAAAGGAAATAAGCAGATCAGCTGAAATTAATTAGATGTCTGGAATGGAGAGGCTTCATCGGATGTTTGCCGGCGCCGGAGGGGCCCTCGGCCATCCTCCGCCGGATTCTCCAACGCTCGATACGTCGGAGCAAGTCTACATCTCATCCCTCGCCCTCTTGAAGATGCTGAAACACGGTAAGCACGCGACTATTTAGGGTATCGATTGTTACTATCACTGTATGTTTGTTAATATGAGTCCATTGAAAAATGATGATGATAGGTAGGGCTGGAGTACCTATGGAAGTGATGGGTCTAATGCTTGGCGAGTTTGTCGATGAGTACACTGTACGTGTGGTAGATGTATTCGCCATGCCTCAGAGTGGTACTGGTGTTAGCGTTGAGGCTGTGGATCATGTTTTTCAGACCAATATGCTTGACATGCTCAAGCAAACTGGCAGGTACGTAAAATTTATTCTTAAAGCTCAGATCTTACGATGATTCTGTTCCTACCTGCGTGTTAAAATTGGGAAGGTATATTTGGGTTACATTTGTTGATTTATCAGTGCTTATTATCCATTGAATGATTGCTAGTGTAATGATCTCAGTTTTTTTTCACTGGAATATGTTGATTGATTCATGTGAATCTGTTGCGAACCTTTTTTTTGCTTCTCCATTTGCCTTTTTCAGGCCGGAGATGGTTGTTGGGTGGTACCACTCTCATCCAGGTTTTGGATGCTGGCTCTCTGGCGTTGATATCAATACTCAGCAGGTCATAGTTCATCAATTGTCTAAACTTTATTTGCTTATTTTGTGTAAGCTTCAAACTAATGCATTATTTGTTCCAATCTGAGAGAGGTTCCCTGGGATGGTCATATGTTAACCATAAATGTCTTGTCTTATATATAAAACTCTGTTGTTATGCATAAAGTTGTTTTTCTATTCTTTGCTTACCATATTGTAGACTTTCATTGCTTTCAAGTATTACAATTGCCTTTAGGCATCGTTTTCTTGCAGAGTTTTGAAGCCTTAAATCAGAGAGCAGTGGCAGTGGTGGTTGACCCCATACAAAGCGTTAAAGGAAAGGTGGTGATCGATGCTTTCCGTTTGATCAATCCACAGACTATGATGCTCGGTCAAGAACCACGACAGACTACATCCAACCTGGGGCATCTCAATAAACCATCCATCCAAGTAATGTACACCCTATAAATCATCAACTGCCACCTCCTTAAATATGTCTTTACCCTTCGCCTCTCACTACCAACATGCATTTTCCTTTGCAGGCCCTTATCCACGGTTTGAACAGGCATTACTACTCTCTAGCCATAAACTACAGAAAGAATGAACTCGAGGAGAAAATGCTTCTGAATCTTCACAAGAAAAGATGGACCGATGGATTAACCCTTCAACCGTTCGATGCCCACTCCAAAACAAATGAACAGACAGTCCAGGTAAGTATTTGGCATACGATTGGTTGCCTCAATCAGCCTTTTGTTTTTTTCAGTTTTTCAATAATTCTCGTTCTCATTTATCGGTAGTGCTTTGTTTTTGTAAATGTTTAGGAGATGCTCAGTCTAGCTATAAAATACAACAAAGCAGTTCAAGAGGAGGATGAGCTTCCACCCGAGAAACTCGCCATCGCAAACGTAGGGAGGCAAGACGCCAAGAAGCATCTCGAGGAGCACGTCTCGAACTTGATGTCTTCCAATATCGTTCAGACATTAGGTACTATGCTCGATACCGTTGTTTTCTAGATCTTTTGTCGTTATTTTCCCTAAAATCGAGCGTAGTACCAAATCTGGCTTGCTGCTTGTTCTGGACATCATATGTTATACTTTATATCATCCTCGTACTCGTGATAAAATCTCATCTTGTAGTTTGTATCTGAAGATTCACTCAACGTGATCTTTTTTTTCCCCAAGTCTTGGGAAAGATAATTATATTTCGTGGTATTTTTTAAGCATATCTTTGAATTTATTACGTAACTAACTAATATGCCATGTGAAAGGTAAGATGATTGCTTACTCAACTCAAACAAAGATTGGAGTTTTATTAAATTAGTTCAAGATAAACAGAGTCATTAGCATTTGTTATGACGATCACTTGTTAGATTAATATAACGTACAATGTAATATTGTGTTTATGTTTGTGTCGACATTACATTTTTTTTTCTAATTTGCAGTAGATCTACTCAATCATCTATGAATGTGTTTGTGTCTACGCTTAAATTAGTACCTTTTCTTCACTCCACTCAATTGGATATGAATCTACGCCTCCCCCAAAAAATATATATGTTGCTTTGACCTTTAAGCCAAGACTTTTACGTTATAATAGGGATGTTAATAATAATTTGAAGTATTTTGGATTCAGTAAGTTCCAATATATGTATTTTCTCATTTAATTAACAAATAGAAACCAATTTTATTCGAATTATTTTGAAATAGTAAAAAATTCAGAACTGTCGACAATATATTAAAATGTATATGTATTTTACCGTATATGGGTAAAATGCATATAACCCCTTCGTGGTTTCGCCGAAACGCACATAAACCCCCGTGGTTATTTTATTGCACGGTACTCCCTCGTTATTTAAGTAATGTTGCACGATACCCCCGGACAGCAGTTTTTGCCCGAAATTGAATTACACGCGCTCTTACTGCAGATGTGTTAAGCTTGGACCATATTATTTATTGTTAAATGATCAGAATAACCCCAACTATTCACCTTCTTTTCAAATGATAACCCCCAGGGGCAGTCGCCTTTGCCCGAAATTGGATTATATGCGCTCAAATGACAATATTATTTACTAGGGGTGAGTAAAAATATCCGGAAACCGAATTCCGATCCGGTATCCGATTTTCAAAATCCGGAAAAACGGATATCCGGTTTTAAAAACCGGATCGGATATCCGATCCGATTTATTTCAAAATAAACCGGATCGGATAAGGATAGTGATTTGTCTAAAATCCGGATATCCGGTACCCGGTTTTATATTTAAAAAAATAAAAAAAATAAAAAAATAGTCCAAAAAGAAAAATAAAGGTTCAAAAAGGAAAAAAAATTCATCAAGTAGAATATTTAAATTTATATTATTTTATATTTGCAAAAAACTTTGTTATAGAATTGAAATAAAAATAAAACATAAAAACATCGAGATGCAATTAAGAAAATTAATGTGAATTTGTGGTATTGTGTTTCTTATTTATTATGTAATTTTGAATAATAAATTTACATGTGAATTACTATGTTTAGAAATTCTTATATAAAAAATATATTTTTTTATTGTGATAAGAAATAAAAAACATTATTTTGAATAGAAAATAATAAAAATATAAAAAAAATTAATGTGAATTTGTGGTATTGTGTTAATTATTTATTATGTAATTTTAAATCATAAATTTACATATTGTGTGAATTACTATGTGTAGAAATTCTTATATTAAAAGTATATTTTTTTATTATGATATGATTTTGAACAGAAAATAATAAAAATATAGAAAATAAATTTAAAAATCGGATGCGGATATCCAATAAAAATATCCGAATAAACCGGACATCCGATTTTCGGATATCCGATTAAAAGCGGAGCGGATACGGATACCAATTTTCGATATCCGAAAATTCGGATATCCGAAAAACCGAATATCCGATTTTGCTCACCCCTATTATTTACTGTTAAATGACCAGAATAACACCAACTACTCACCTTCTAGTCATTTAACAGTAAATAATATGTTCCAAGCTTAACCCACCTGCAGTAAGAGCGCGTGTATTCCCATTTAGGCCAAAAACTGATGTCTGGGGTATGGTGCAACATTAGTTAAACCACGAGGGAATACCGTGCAATAAAAAAACCACGGGGGTTTATGTGTATTTCGGCGAAACCAGAAGGGGGTTATACGTATTTTACCGTATATTAAAAAATGGAAATATTTCTTTATCATGCATTTAACTGGACAAAGAGAGACGCGGTCTCTCAAGTGGATGAGGACTCTCGACCTCCACGTCATCGCCGCCGCCAACCTCCGGCGAGAAATTAAAGTCAAAGCCCTTCAAGAAGTGCGTTACTCCCGACGCCGATGACGTCACCACTCCGCCGATGTTTAGTACTACTGTTCGCCCCTTTGCCTTCTCTCCTTCTCCTCCTACTCCGTCGCGACCGCCGGGCGATTTCCGATGTCTCGCCTTGTGACCGCCAAGCCTTTGTAGGACCCGAAGCACTTACCGCACGCCGGACACCTGTGAGACGGCGGCGGAGTAGCCGGCGTCTGCTGACGTGGAGGCTCGACGGTGGTACCTTTTGCGAGCATGACGAGGCATAAGGCTATGTTGTACTCCTCTCCTTGGTCAACGGTCAACGCGATTTTGACCGCCGCCGCCGTACGACGGCGTTTTCCTCGCCTGCCTTTGACGGAACAAAACGGTGGCGCGTGTGGAGCTGCATCGGAGGTACTTGTTTGTTGCGTTTAAAGCTTCTGACGCTATTAATTGTCTCTGAAGTTTAAAACTTGTATGTGCGAATGTTTCGTTTCTGCGTTTAAAACCTTTGTGCATTATTATATATATATATATATATAGTGAAAAGGGTTGAGTAAACAGCTAACAGACAATTAGACACAGACAACAACTGTAGGTAATATATAAGTTGCTGTAGTGAAATTCCCAAAGATTGGAACTTTCTTGATGGCCAAGTGGAAGCTGAGAATGGACTGACTGGGTTTAGTTAGGGCGACTAAAGGAAGGAATGAAGGGACTAATTCAAAACTCCCAAAGACAAAGCTATGCAATTGTAATCTTCCTCAAGTAATGAGTGGTCATTGGTGACGTCAGCTCTGGGCTGCCAAGTTGCATGCAATATTAATCGTCTATTTGATGATGTGTATCTTTGATTAAATAAATTGTAATTAGTTGACGCTTTGGTGCCTGATTAACACTTGCGATAATACTCTACTAACCTCGATAGCCAATAAGACAGATTGTGAAGATTATAAATTTATAATTAGTGGATTGACATTTTAACAAAAAAAATGATTGCATATGACACTTAGTAGATTAAGATTTGAAGTATCGCACATGCCAGAAGATGATTGAAATTTTATCAAGCTTACTGTATTTGCCTGTTGTTTGTTACTATCTCCGACTTCTTGATCATACGAAGAATTGATGAAGATCAAACTGAAAACTCAGTAAATTTTTTTGTAAAAATATTACTCCCTCAGTCTCAAACCATTTTATACATTTTACTAAATCGGGCGCCCCACTAGCTTTTGTACATTTCCTAATTTAGCAAAAAACTATCACAAACGATCAATATAATAATATTAAATATTCTTAAAAGACGTGTCAAAATATTCACTTTTTTACCTTTTAATTGTACTATATTTAAAATTCAGTTTCTTAGAAAACGCGTCATACCCCAAATGTCCAAAATGAATTGGGACAGATGGAGTATTAGTTAATGCGATGGAAATCCCAATAGCTAAGCTATTACAAGAACAAAGCTATATTCTCATCTGTACCCAAGTGTACGAACAGCAGCGTTTAACTACAAAGTACATTGCCTAGCAATAATCGCCACCTTCTTTCGAACCTGAGATAAGCGAATTTCAAAGTGTTAGAAACAGAATTAGGATGTCCAAGTTAGATAAGAAAGGAAACTATATCATTTTCCTAATATTTACTAGCAGAAAGATCCATGAATGATTCCCTAGCCTGCAATAAAGGAGGGTTGCCCTAAAAATCCTCAGTTCTTGATTACAGTTGAAGCTAGCACGCTTTCTATGTTTCAAAGGCAAAATCGAATACAATAGCATATCAATCTTACAGAAAATTAACAGATCTGTGCAGGAAAGGAACATTCTTAATCAAAAAAGAAAAGGGGAAGCTTAACGAAAACAGCCGAGGATTGAAGCACAAAGAAGAACAAACATCACTGTAAATGAGCTAAGAAGCACAGTACTCGCATCATTCATAACTGCTCTCTCTAACCAAGGTAGAAAACGTCATCAGTCATGAGAAGTATATACTGCAAAATCCTCAGAGACACATTTCCGAAATCAAGCGGAGGAAGCCTCAATTCTCTAACTCTGCTACAAAACCTAGACGACGAACCCATATTGTTGCTAGAAATAGAATTCAATCTTTTAAACAGATACAGCATAATCCTAACAGAATCTTGCGAACCATTGTCGTTAGTCTTAAAAAGGGTCCATCCCACTCCAAGCAATGCCCTAGAAAAGCCATCCATCGACTCAATTCTCTCGCCCGTGCGCGCGCAGAAAAGGGAAAGTGAGCTTCGATGCCAGTTGTTATTACATAAAGATTCGATCTTTGCGACTGGGATGAGATTCTTTTTCAAGAAAGCGAGCTTAAAGCGACCCTTCGACAGATTCACAAAGAGGCGAAGGTGGGCCAGCGAAGCGGTCTCGAAAGAAGGAAATGGCAGTGGTACGCTGTCGTTTGGCAGTGACCATGAATAGGCCGACGACGTGGTGGAAATCGACGATGAAGGCGGCGATTTTGGGGAGGGCGGCGACGGTCATGAGAAGATGACGTGGGAAAGAGATGGATTCGGCTGAAGATCCATGCCTAAATCTCTGCAAATCGAGGCGAGCTTGTACGTGTCCTTCACTAGTTCTTGGGTTGGGGCGAAGATCAGTAATGGGATTCTGTTTCTTGAGGAAATGGTGAAGGGATTGCTTTCGTCGTCGTCTTCGTTTTCGTCGGCGCCGGAGAAATTCTGATTCTGGGGATTGCACAGAGGGTTGCTAGAGATCATGTTATCTGCAGATACTAATGATCGTACGAGCTTGATTGGTAGCATAGCATCTAGATAGATAGAGAGAGATGTTTGGGTTGAGCGGTAATATTAATTCCGGGCCAGCGGTAGTTGTATTTGAACCCCGCGACAATTTATCGGGATATTAATTAAAGTCGAAAGGACACCGAGATTTTTGCGTGGTTCGGCCAATACCGCCTACATCCAGACAATAGTTTTACTATATTTGAGAATATTACACTGTACAAAATAACACTCGTGTTTAAACCCAAAACCCGAGACCCCTTATCCACCCGGGTAATGTTTTTGTACCTACTCTCAATTACCACAGTAAAACTACACCCACTGTCACCCTTATCCGCCCAGACAAGATTTTTCTTTTTTTTCTTTTTCTTTTCCCTCTCATTTTTCCTCTCCCTCACTCGCTCTCTCTTTCTCTCAATTTGGGGTGCTCTTTACCATTGATCGAGCAAGCCTTTATATAGGCAAGCTCAAGTGCTAAAAACAAAATGCCTAACGTAACTGCATACATCATGACAAGGGAAAATGAAAATGAATTCTCCACCTTCGCATGTGTATGCACGGTTGAAAAGTCAACAATTCTCCCCCCTTTTCAACATCAGATTCTTTAGAGAACCTCCAGCGAACCCGAGAATGAGAGTAACACGTTCGTAAATACCACAAACGTCCATTGACCTTCCTTGTAGCACCTACACATAATCCGAATCAAGAATTCCGATCCTACCCCACTTGATTCATTCAACGACCAATCTTATGTGCAGCTATGTTGAACCGACTCGACCCGTCGATTCCCGAAGAGGGACTTCGATGCAACCTCTTCTCCAGCAGGATTTTCCTTCTCACCATCGTCTGCCTTTATATCACACTCGAGCGATTTTCGTGAACCCATCGAAGTCTGAGTATTATATACCATACTCACTTCCAGACGATACAAACCTTTGCACTCTTCTCCCTTTGGTAGGACCATTTCCGCCATGTGTGATTTTCCCAGACTCCCCCTGCTATGAAACTCCATAGCCCTGAAATCTGACTGGCTCGAGAATATTAAAAACTACGCAACTTTGGGACAACGTCACACCACCCAAATGCGCACCGCTCCACTAACCATTTTGATCTTCCTCGTTCCAACACACCGAACAACGCAACGATATCCATCAGCCCATGGAGATCGAAAAACCGTTCGCATTTCCCTGAACGCATCAAAATATTCTCTTGGAGCAAACCCGAGTTTAATATCTTTCTTCTTGAGAACGAGCGCCATCATTAGAGACCGTGAGAACGTCTCCAAGATAAACCGTGTGGTACCCTCATGTGGAATTTTCCTAGCTGCTTGTCCTTCTTCCTCCAAGTCGGACCGTTCTTCTGATGTGCCCCGGCTCACCACATTTGTAGCATCACATGCCCTTCCAGCCACCTGGATTTGGACCTGCTATTGTCCCAAATCCCTTTGGCATATCACCTTCCTCTATGATTCACTCTGAAAAATAGCCAACACCCAGCTATCACCAAAATTTGACCGCCCTCTCTTTTCATGCTCCAAAAGAGTTGACTCCACCATCCACCGTCGGCATCGTATCGTACCGAATGGTTGTGATCAAATTATCACCCGAATCAGGAAGCGCGGTAAGAAGTAACAGGGCCTTACTTCTTCCTCTCCGACACATCTTGACCCCAAATCTTTCGTCATTTACTCCGACTTTTCCTCGTCTCCCATCAAAGCTTATCACCCAGCTTTGACAAACGAGCACATCCTTCACTCTTTTTCTGCAACAGAGTGAAACCTCCCGCACTAGCACATTGTCGCAATTTGCTGTCATCCGTCGCTATTATCCTTGCAGAGATTCAACAGCCCGGCCCAAATAGTACTGATCAGATAATTCCCAGAAAAGGCTAGCGACCTGCCTCGCAGCACTATTGCCATGACTCGCCAAAACTCCACCGTCGACAAGCTCTGCCCAACACCGAGCATCCCATCAACGATAACCATCTTGTACAATCATTTTTTCAGCACAAGACATCACCTCGTTGAACCTCGCTCTGACACCGGCTCCCCCCGATCGACGTTCCCTTCTGATATCTTTTCTGATGTGGAAGATCAGACACAGCTGCAACCACAGAGGATACTTAGAATACCAGCAGGGTTTGGCTCTGATACCACTTGTTGGGGTTGAGCGGTAATATTTTAATTTCGGGCCAGCGGTAGCTGTATTTGGACCCCGCGACAATTTATCGGGATATTAATTAAAGTCGAAATGACACCGAAAGAACACCGAGATTTTTACGTGGTTCGACCAATACCGCCTACATCCACGAAGAGACAATAGTTTTACTATATTTGAGAATATTACACCGTACAAAATAACACTCGTGTTTAAACCCAAAACCCGAGACCCCTTATCCATCCGGATAATGTTTTTGTACCTACGCTCAATTACCACAGTAAAACTACACCCATTGTCACCCTTATCTGCCCAGACAAGATTTTTCTTTTTTCCTTTTTCTTTTCCCTCTCATTTTTCCTCTCCCTCACTCGCTCTCTCTTTCTCCCAATTTGGGGTGCTCTTTACCATTGATCGAGCAAGCCTTTATATAGGCAAGCTCAAGTGCTAAAAACAAAATGTCTAACGTCACTGCATACATCATGACAAGGGAAAATGAAAATGAATTTCTCCACCTTCGTATGTGTATGCACGGTTGAAAAGTCAACAAGAGAGAGAGAGAGGTGCTCTTAAAATTAGATTCCAATAATTATTATTTCATAGGATCAGAAGATAAATGAGTTCAATACAAAAAGGTTGTTGTGCTCAGTCTTGAGATCTATTGTGGGTTCATCGCATATCAAATCAATGTTTCATCAATTTTCATTTTCAGATTTTTAATTTGCCAGGCTAAAATCTCCTCGGTTTGAGCTTCTATCTCTTTCACACAGAAAGATATGTTATTTAACTCGTGTTCCTTTTCAATCTCTTCCATCGAGAGAGATCTGCAATGAAAATTTTACATTCCTTCGAAATAAGAAAAGACAGATAGCACTAGTGAGTGAGCACTAAATTTCATTTGTACGGAATAATAGTACAATTGACATCAATGAGCAATGGCACTGAAAGAATCTAGAGGATATCGAACAGTAAAACCTATTCTCAACAATGAGCATGGCACGGAAAGGGGGTGTTTATTTTGGGGTGATCCTCCAAAACATTACCGTAATCCTCTAATCACCATGTCTATTTAGCTTAAGTGATGAGTCATTAATGACATATTACATAGGTGATGAAAATGGGCTAATAATCTACCTTTTGGATCACCCAAAAAAGCTAGGTGATCTTACATTGATGGGGTGTGGACAACATTACCCCTTAATTTAGCATTTATACCTAATATATCATTATTAATTTTTAAATTATATAATTAGATTATTTAAATTTAAAATAATATAGTAATAATAAATAATATATTGAATAAATATACGAAAAACTTATTTTAATTCTTAAAAAATTAAACTCGATATTAAAATAGTAATCATTATTATGTAAATAGCATATATAATATATATATATATATTGTTATCCCCGTATTTTATCGGTCAAATATTCGAGTTTGACTGAAATAAGGCCGGAACATCTCCCACGGAAAAGATCTCCCGAGACGACGCCCGAAGATATACCGGCCGAGGAGTTGAAGTCGCGCTCGGGATGAAGGCTGCTCGAGACCTTCTTTCGTGACGAAACTATAAAAGGCGACCCAAATAGCTAACCATCATGGCCCTCAACGTGGACAACTCACCATCATGGGTGGTTACCAAAGCCACTATCTCAAACGTGGGATATCTCCTCTACATGACATATATATTGTATATATAAGAGGAAGTAAAGGTACGATCTAGGATTTTCATCTACGATATTACTCAATCTAACATCTCATGCCATGCGATTCATCTCCCTCGCTGAAATCAGACATATGACTGATGCGTTTTCTCATAGCCAAGCGGTCGATCGACTCTCTCTCTCACTTTCATTATTATATGCTTATACAGTTTCGCACACTCTCTAATTACTGTTTATCTTATTTTCTTTACGCTTTCAACGTTGATGAACGATTATCTAACTTGAGCGTCGGAGGGGCGTCGCCAAAACGGCGCCCTTTAGCCCGCTTTTTCGTGACGTTTCAGGGATCCGCCGAAGGCAAAGACGACGAACTCGAAACGGCGACGGACCGATACCTTCCAGCGCACTATTGATGCTAGGGTCGATTTTTCGGTCCGCATCATATATCAACCACATAATTTATGTAATATTCGTAGGATGATTACACAATATTCTAATATCACATTGATATACAAAATGAAATATCACCCCAAAACAAACACAGTAATGATATATTACCTCATCCGCATCACAGTGATATTCACATTACGATGATGTGAATATCACAGTGATGTTGGATCACTGGAAACAAACACCCCCTAAATGTCACGTCTAACAGTAATTATTCTCCCGCGGTTAATCTTAACCTAAAATAATATTATCAAAATATTCATTTCAACTTCAACTTTTATTTCATTTCAATAACACCCACATATTTTACTGACCAAACTATTATTTTAAAATCGATTGAAAAACTGTGGAATAAACTAATTATATAAATGATAAAGTTGTACGCACAAAAAACCGGAGAAATAAATATTCATTAGAAAACAATGCACAGACCTAAAGATACATTAAAACCAACCTTATCCATTTCAAACTGATACATTTGGCCAATTTTTAAACAATCTTGGCGGGAAGGGATGAAAATTTTCTGGGATACCAAGTATTTATCGTTATTTTAGTTAATTATAATGTACTGTTATTTTCAATGTTTGTATGTTATATGATGTTTTTAAATTTTAATTATTATGCTTGTATTTTCAATGCGGTAACTTAAATGTCCTTTGCAATGTGCTAAATTAGAATTTTAATATTGCAGTTTGTAACCCTTTTTTATACAAAAATATTCATGTATTTTAATATAAAAGAATAATATAAATAATCAAATTTAGTTAATATTTTTATGATGAAAATATAATTATTAGCATTTGGGGGTCAATTGGTAAGACTTAAAAAATTTTAAGGTGATTAATAGTAAAAACTCAAATATAGGTATAGGAGGTGTAGGGATAGCAATGGGGCGGGCGAGGATCTAATCCCCGTCCCCGCGATGCATTCGGGGATGAAATCGCCCCCGTCCCCGCGATGCATTCGGGGATGAAATCGCCCCCGTCCCCGCGGGGATCCAGGCGGGGCGGGGATTCTCCCGCCCTTAATTTTTTTACAAAAATAATATTTTAAATCTAATATATAAATTAGAATATATTTTTGTCATATATATTATATAAATTATAATTTAAGATATTATTTGTATTAATTTAATATTATTTAATCTATATTTTGATATTATGTTACCATTATTTTAATTATAATTTAATATTATATATTATAATATATAAAAGGGGGTTCGGGGACGGGGCGGGGATCCCACAAGGAAAAATCATTACCCATTCCCGCCCCGTGGCGATAAAATCTCGGGGATTCCCCGCCCGGTTCGGGGCGGATCCCCGCGGGTACGGGGAATCCCGCCCCACTTCCAACAGGAGGTGAGAGAAATTGATAAAAACCTATTTTAGGTTTGGTTTTGAGTATATGTTGGATGAAGAATTTGGGTATATGTTGTTATTTGAAGTAATATTGGAGTTGATCGTATAAAGGGAAAAAAGGAACCAACTATACATACATCATTTCAAATGTTACAACACTTTACCACGTTTTTTTTCCTTCGATAGAATCACATGGCAAGGGATGATGATCTATTTGCAACCACTCTTGGTAGTATCTGCCACCAAACACATGTTAATCAGAATATATTCCAACAAGTTGATTTTCTTAAAAAAAAAAAGAAGTTTAGAGAGAGAGAGAGGGAGAGGGAGATGTACATCGCCAAGTCGAGCGCTGATTTTGAGAGGAACAAAGTCGTCTGCCCTCGTCTCTCCGATGTTAACGATTGCGGTAGAAGCGCCGGCTTCATGTGCAGCCCTGCAACAATCCCAACGACGATAACCAATTTCTATATCATATATAAGATGCTAGAAAAAAATACGAAACACTATTGTCGTTATACTTTACGAGGCGAAAAGCAGACATGGTCATAACTGAAGAGCCGAGCACTAGGAAAGCGTCGCATTCTTCTGCAGCTTTCATTGCTCTGTCTGCCCTTCCCTTTGGCACGTTATCACCGAAGAATACAACCTGACAAAAAAATATTTTAAGGGAATGAACGTAATCCTAAGTGCTTGTTTGGGTATGTTTATATTTAGGAGGGTTTAAATGAGTATAATTTATATAAAACTAGTTAATTGGTATAAAGTAAAATGTGTGTTTATTTAAACCCGCTGTCATGGGTTTAAAGTAGGATTACATAATCACATGATTTATTTAAACTATGAACCAAACATGTGCTAAACCCACCCACACTTAAAATATAGCTTAACTCATGAACCAAACAAGGCATAAGAGTTTCTTCTTGAAAATGAAGCAAATTTCATGACTATTCAGATGGAGGCAGATAACAGCTTCGTTCAAGTAAATAAATATTGGCTACAATAAATTTCTAAAAAAAGGAAGGAAAAAAAAAAGAAACTTACATCAGGTTTTAGGATCCCATTGCATTTCCGACAATTTGGAATATGAAATTCTTCTTCCCAAAACTTCACGTCAACTTCGATATCGCCATCGGGTCGTTGCTTCATTCCGAAACTCTTGTCCGAACGGCTATCATAGTCGAGGCTTTCGATTGCTTCAGCCCACTGTGAAGATGAACTTTTTAAATTGGCAGCAAAAAAAATACAACAAAACTCTAAGCCGCACAAAATCATTTTACAAGATGAACCAACGAAAGGGAAGAGTACCAAAAATTGTGGAAAAAATTTCAAGATACAAGAAACCAAAAGCGTAGCACCCAATATCTCGAAGACTATGGTACTAAAAAAAGACCAACCTTTGGATTCAGGGCTTTGACTTCCTCCTGAAACAAATCTCGAGCGACGGAAAACCCACAGTCTGTACAAGAAACTACGTATACAGTTCCGTGTAATTCAAGAGGGTTGCTTCCAGCACGATGATGCAGCCTTGGAAGCCAAAAAAAAAAACTAAAAAAATAAAGTCCATATGTACAAGGAATTTAATAAAAATATTCGTCTAAACAAAAAGCTGTTAACCTGTCCACGTTTTGAGTCATCATGAAGCTTATACAACCCAATTTCTCTAGTGATGCTAAGGCAATATGTGCAGGCCCTGGTTTAGCAGCAGTGAATCTCCTCCATCCAGCATAACTCCCAGCCCAATATCGTCTTCGAGCTCGGTTTGACCGTAGAAACTCCTATTTCATTGAAATAATGTATTTGATCTTAAATATACAACTTTTCCACCAATGAATGTTCATAGCACAGTGCCTTATCTTACAATACTACTACACAACACAGTAGATCTTATATAACAAATAAAGTAGTAAATTCCAGGACATGCCTTCTGATCACCTGGTGAGTAATTGGCCGGAAACCAGTGCTATAAGCTCCATTTGGACTGTAAAACCAGGGTATGCATAGCAATTAAGTAGTTGGAGTATGAGCAACCCAGATAGATAAAATTAATCACAAAGAAGAATCTGCAGAATGGGAACATAAAACGCAAGGATGTAATATGACCTTCTGTAATCAGGAATCCCACTCTCCGTGCTTATACCAGCACCAGTCAAGATAACAAGCTTCGAGCTGCCGCCAAATTAGTACCAACACAAAAGAACAATAAGATGACGTAGAAACTTTTATTATAATAACTTAAAAAAAAGATCCAGTTTTTAAGAAAATAAATTTTCTCGAATCCATTCTGAAAGTTTTGATTTGAGCATAGGAAAACAATAGGATAGGAACGCATGATACTAAACATAGTAATTTGAGGGAAGAAAGATGCATATTATCAATAGCCATTATATCTCTATGTCGAGTATAGTTCATGGGACTCCAGAGGTGTTAAAATGCAGAAAATCACTTCAAAGTCCCAATGTTACATGACATTGGTGTACCTTCTTTCAAACAACTGATTCAAGAGCTCAACATCTTCATTGCTCGGAGGATGTGAACCTGGGATCATCTTTTCTGCACTCACAAAATTCGACGGTAATTCTGCATTTCCCAATGTGGCCCCGGTGGGTGATATGCGATAACTTGTTCTAAAAAGCCTTATAGATCCTCGGGTTGATATGAATCTTTTTGACCTCAGAGAAACTTTTTTACACCGATGAACTGAAGTGAAAGCATCTGTCACAAGCTTAAGACGTATCAGGAAGTTGGCCATTATAATCGAGAGATGAAAACAACGACTAATACAACCAAAATCCAGAAGAAATAAAGAAGACTTGCCAGATGACCACGTCTTTAGCAACTTCTGAACACTTCTTATCTGCACATTTTCAGCATCCAATTGTTGCTAAAAATTCAATGAAACGAAAATCAAAGCGAAAAATTTTCAAGAAATCCACAATAGAAAATCTCAGTGTGCAGTCAGGCAGGCACTTCCATGCGCTGAGTGATAAGTCTCACAAAGTTCAATACAACTAAATATTGCTAGTTTAATTCAGAAGGAACTGAATCTAACGCTCGAAGCTGTTGAATAAGGTACTTCCATGAGGAAATATACGAACAACGCAACAATACCAACGCAAAACATGCCTATATTGCCCATTTACAATAAATTAAGGTCACCCAAACTCAACAAAAGATAACAGTTTCATTAAATTCGAAAATAAAATTCACAAACTAGTTAGCACGAATGGGTTGAAGTTCCAAGCTCGCATCAACATTCACAAAATGACAAGGCAAGCAACCCTATATGAAACATCTTCCACGAACGATACACATCAATATGAGACTTACAGAGAACAAAGGTCGATAATTACAACGCAAAGCAGCCATTGCCATTTGATTTTTCTCGTCTTCGATGGACTTCTTGGTAGAAACCTCGAGCCAAATTTGATCGGACAAATCGAATTAGAGCTAACCAAATGTATGACCTGGCGCCACGTTGAGGTGTTAGCTACCATTGACGAGGAATACTAAAAACTTGGTGAATAACTACATTTAAATCCCTGTATAATGCTGCAATTACTAATCGACCACCATACATTAAAATGTTTCACCGACACGACGCCCTTAAATAAACTTGATTATTACATTTTTCCTCTCTAACATCCAGAAATTAGTATTTTACCCCATTAGTTTGAGACATTACATCCGTTCTTCGCTGAACTGAAGATGATTGCGTTTATCTTCCTATCCTACGTATGGCTCCATTAATCAATTTCTTTTGACAATTAGATAATGAGTTTCTGTATTTTCACCTTGTTTTCCGTCGTGGCTATTGATTAGGCCTCACTTGATCAGTCAACGGAGTTTCAAAATCATATCATGATAAACAATGCCTGGGCTCGGCATCATGGTAAAGCTAGGGGAGTTTTCTCAGACGCCGATTAATAAAGCATGCCCTTTTCGTTCGAACATTACGGCGTGATGTAAAAGAAAGAATCGCATGTATGTATCTGCAAAGAAACCGTAGATTATCCTTTGAATCCCAGCTCAAGAAAAGGCAAGAATCGTTGCCTGAACAGCGACCCAATCGAATGGGCCAACCCATTGACCTCTTAGTGTACGATTGAAGTCGTTTATATAATATACCTATTTTCTCATAATCATTCGTTTGCTTTCATCATATACCATGGAAAAAATGGAAAAGGGGTCCATATTTTGTATTGCCCTCGTTTTATTTGCTGCTTCTTGCGCAGGCAGCAATGATCGTCATCAGAGATGGAGGAGTAGTTCGTCGGCCATAAACAAGCTTGGATCTTCAATTGTATTTCCACTCTATGGCAACGTTTATCCAAATGGGTATGTAATTTATACAGTTTCTAATCCTTAGTATGCAATGATTGTGCCATTGTTAAAAAAAAAAAATATATTCATTTTTTGCAGATTTTATTTCGTTCAAGTATACATAGGCTATCCGCCGAGGCCTTACTTCCTCGATCCCGACACTGGGAGCGATCTCACGTGGCTTCAATGCGATGCTCCGTTCGTTCGCTGCACAACGGTAATAAAAACGATCGATTCTTTATCGAATAGCAATGTCGAAAAAATTTTATGACCGTGAGTTGTATGATGATATTACGCTTAGGGCTTTCACCCGCTTTACCGACCGAGCAACGACTTAGTCGTATGCAGAGACCCACTCTGCGCTTCGCTCCACTCGAGCGACTACTCGTGTGATAATCCCGAGCAGTGCGATTACGAGGTCGAGTACGCGGACGGCGGGTCGTCGTTGGGCGTTTTGGTTAACGACCTTTTTACGGTGAATATGACGAGCGGGATTCGTATGAGCCCACGTTTGACTCTCGGGTTCGTATGATCTTTATAGAAAAAAGTTACGTAATTTTGCGTAGTTCGGTCGTTTGATTTTCTATTTTTGCAGTTGTGGGTATGATCAGTTGCCTGGCTTGTCTGATCATCCGTTGGACGGAGTTCTCGGGCTTGGGAGGGGTAAGTCGAGCGTCTTGTCCCAGCTTCGCGATCAGGCAGTTGTGAAGAATCTAGTCGGGCACTGTCTGAATGGGCGAGGAGGGTACCTTTTTCTCGGGGAAGACGTGTACGATTCTTCTCGGGTGACGTGGACGCCTATGTCTCGGGATTACACGTAAGTTTGAGAAACTATTTGAACAATCTTTCGAGTAAACGTTGGTGAATGTTATTTTTTGCCCCCCAGTGTTTGGGGCATGAACGTTTTTGTTCCCTTCATGTTCCGAGATATCACCTTTAGTTCCAGTGTTACCAATTTTGTGCTGTTTTTGTCTTTCAATTTACTTAACATTTAGTTTTGACGGAATTTACTAGTCTGACCGCCCAAATTTACGGGGCAATTTTTGGTCCCACGTTCTTCGGCCTGCAAAAATTCGTGATGTAGGCCAACGCCGTAATATTTGTTGGTCTTGCTCGTAAAATCCGTCCAAACTAACGGTTAAATTAATGGACCAAAACGACACAAGATCAGTAGCATTAGAGACTAATAGTGGCATCTCGGAACATGTGAGACCAAAAACACACATACCCCAAATACTGGATATCAACAATGGCATATGCTCGGAAAAGAAGTTTGAAAATTTTTGTCGATTATTCTTTACAGAAAGCATTATGCCACTGGATTTGCGGAGCTTCGCTTCGCTGGTAAAAGCACGGGCTTTAAGAACCTCAACGTGATCTTCGACAGCGGGAGCTCCTACACTTACTTCACGTCTCAAATTTACCATACTCTCCTTCATTTGGTGAGTCTTTCGCGCGAAAAATCCCCCATAATCATCATTATACAGACAACAAATCAAGAAAATGATTTGCTGGCTTTTTCTTTCTTTTCCTGACCATTTTGTGAGGAAATTGATTTTCCATGTTTTTAGCTTTAAACATAGTTTCTTGATCTACACAAAAATGATTTTTCGTTTCCTCACCAATTTGTTTAAAGCAAACACACCCTAAAAGAACTGATATGCAGATAAGCAGAGAGCTGAAAGGAAAGCCATTGAAAGAAGCGACCGAGGATCGAACCTTACCGTTCTGTTGGAAAGGAAAGAAGCCATTCGATAGCACTCGCGAAGTTCGGAAGTACTTCAAAACTCTTGCATTTAGCTTCGCCAGCGGTTGGAGAAGTAAATCCCAGTTCGAAATTACGCCTGAATCGTATCTTATCATCTCGGTAAGATCTACGAGTGTTCCTTCTTTACAAGAACTTCGATTTTTCTTGTTTTAGGAAAAAAAAAAAAGGAACAACTTTTCTGAAAAATTTCTTGCAGTCGAAGGGCAACGCTTGCCTGGGAATTCTGAATGGGACCGACGTGGGATTGGACAAATTTAACATGATTGGAGGTAAAGATTGAATACGCTTCCATACATAAGTGGGAAGCAGCACAACTCCGTTGGATTTTCGACACAGTCGTCGAAAATTTGAATTTTTTTTTATGACGCGTCGAAAATTCTTGTGCTCATATAATTGCCATTTTTATGCAGATATATCAATGCAAGATAAGTTGTTGATATATGATAATGAGAAGGAGATGATTGGTTGGAGCCCAGCAAACTGTGAACAGCAGCCAAGATCCTTAATCAGCAAGATGTAAGGCTTTGTAATAAAATAAGATCAATGTTTTTTAGTTGAATGTAAATAAATGTCTTAGAGGTAGATGAACAAAGAAGGGTTGGACTTAGATTAGGTATTTACAAGGTATATTGCTAAAATAAAACCTAATATGATGATTCTTGGGAAATTTAACTGGAAGTGAATTGCAAATTGCAATGGCTGCTGCATCTCTTTGTAAACATTTATATTTGGTCTCAATTCAACTTGATCAAAAAAGTATAAGTCAAAAGTCAAAATATGTATAAAAAATATAACTTTATGTTTGTTGATAAACATAATTAACTATACTCCCCATAAAATCATATAAAATTTATAGATAAAGATAACGATACTGCTCTATTTGAACTCATTGACTTTCGATGTCTCTGTGCCAAGCAAAGCAAAATTAGTTTATTTAGAATAGCCACAGTCATCTCACAGCTGACGTTAAGATTCAAATTCGCTTTTTACTAAGTCGAAATTTGAGGGAAAATGTGGATTATAAGGTAAAAAAGAAAAAAGAATTCCGTATAGATCTTCAGCATGGATTATATTTAAATTTAGAGCCCAATTAATGATATCCTAACAAATCAAGTTGAAGCCCAACGTTGTATTGTAGGATAACTAGCAAACATTTCATACTTAATTTACAAAAGAGGGCCTACATTAACGTGAAAGTTGAATAGCCCTTTATCTTCTCCACTAAGCAAAAATAACGATAAACTGTGTGTGAAAGCGAAGCAGTAATGGCTTCATGTTCATGTGTGAAAATTCTCCTCGCCCTTCAAAATCCCAGCACCATATTAACAACCCCAAAGAAATCAAGAACGCAACTTTCACCTCATTACAAAGAAAATTCCAAATATGGAGAAGAAAGAACGTCAATTCCCGTCGACAGAAGATTGTTCAACCTATCCATTGCTGGGCTCGTACTGTCCGCTGAAGAGCACTTTCTGGGATATCTATCTTCTTCGAACAATGCCATGGCTTCTTCTTCGGAAGCTTTGGGTCTACAGAGATACACTGATTCGAACAATGGCTTCACACTCCTCGTACCTTCTTCTTGGAACAAGGTCTGAATTATTCCTTTACACTATGTTTGGTTTGAGGACACTAGGGTGGAAAATAAAAGTGACCGCAATGATTTTCGTAAGTTTTTCTTCGTTTTCGCAAGTGATAGAAATTAGTTTTCATTAGTTTCAAGTAAAATACGATCAATCAAACACGAAAACAACTTTGCTTTTCCTTTTTTTTTCCTACTACTTTCCATGAACCAAACACACCCTTGTTGTTTGACCTTCAATGGTGTAGAAATTTCATGGGTAGATAGCATTTAGTTTAAGATTAGATTTTTTTGGTAAATATGTTTATATTTAGTAGGGTTTAAATTAGTTAGGTTTTTATAAAACTAATTAATCGATATAAAATAAAATGTGTGATCGGTTAGTGAGTTTAGTAAACACATTTGAGAAGGTATATTTATCTAAGCCCATATACATAGATTTAGAATTAGATTACGTAAACTCATGATTTATATATAACTATGAACCGAACATCTAAAAAAGTTGTATTAAACCGACATTTAAAATACCTAAATCGATAAATCAAACAAGGGCGTTGTGTGTGAAAAATTGTTGTTTTCTCGGATTATTAGGTTGATAAGGCTGGGGCAACTGTTCTTTTCGAGGATTCGATCAAGAAATCGAACAACATAGGCGTCGTCGTTTCGCCGGCGAAAATTTCGACCCTCGTTGAGTTTGGAACTCCTCAGTTCGTCGCTGATAAACTCGTACAAGCCGAAAGGCGCAAGGTATAAGTGAATACGCCGTTTGATTTTTTTTTTTCAGTAGTGTACGTTTTCGGGTTGGAGTGGCATTTTTAGGACGCTTAGCTTGCAATTTTAGGATAAATGCGTTTCAAAATTGAAACAATTTTAGTACAGTTAAATTAAAGGTTTGCAATTTAGGATAGTAAATTTCAATAATTGAAGTAATTTGAGAGCGTTAAGTTTCAAAATTCATGCAGTAATTGTACTCAAATTGCTTCGATTTTGAAACTTATTGTCCTAAAATTTGAAAACATGAAATTTAAGATATCAATTTGAAAACATGAAATTTAAGATAGCAATTTGAAAACTTGAAATTAAGACGCAATTTGAGGACACAAGTTTCAAAATTAAAGCAATATGATGATATTAAGTTCCACAATCCCGGCGACAATTGTACTCATATTGATTCAATTTTGACACTTTTTTTTTCAAACGAAAGCTTCATTAAACTTAAAAAATTTACAGGGACTAACGAGTTCGAATGCGCCCTCTGGTAACAATCGACCATCCAGAGAAAGGAAAGCTCTCAAAAAGAGAGAACGAACACGTTTAAAAACGAAAAGACAAAAGAACCCAAAAGAAAATAAGATTCAAATCTCGGACAAAAAGAACTAAAGAACATACTACGGATCAACCTAACACTCCAAAAAATGGCTATTAAGTCAGATATACGGCACTCTTCACTTTCTTCCGTCTTCAACTTGTAAATCTTGTCTTCTTTGAGAATGACACTCCCAAAATGGGAGAAAGAACTCCTACAAAAGCAGAAAAAACTCCTACAAGAGGGGACAAGCCCTACAGTGAGGAGAAACACACTCCCATTTCGGGAGACTCGAACAACCAAAGCGAAAAGAAGAAGAAACAGGAAAAGCATGGTGAAGAGGAAAGAGAAAAAGAAAAGAGGTACATTTCCCAACCTCCGTTAATGGAGGAAGGAGAGGGTTTAGGGCTGCTTTTTTCTTTTTTGCTTTTGAGAGAGGCGAGAGGCTTTTGAGGAGAGAGATTAATATATAAATTTCTTGTTTTCAAATTGCATTAATTTCGAAACTTGTTGTCCTAAAATTGCCAATTTCAAGACAAATAGCATGCAGGGATTAATCGTTTCTTGGGTTTTTCCAGGAAAGCACGAAGGAAGCGGAGGTAATATCCGTCTCAGAGAGGTTGGGGCAAGGCGGGCTTCAAGTGTACGAATTCGAGTACAGGGTCGACAGCACGAGGGGAGGGCTAAAACGGGTATTTTCGGCGGCCTTCGTTTCATCTAAAAAGCTCTACCTTTTGAACATAACTCACTCCGACGGGTTAGAAGCCCCTCTCGACCCAGAAAGGCGAACGATCCTCGAACAAGTTCTCCATTCGTTCGAAGCTCTTCCTCCGACTTGAAAAAGGCAAAGCGTATTCTTCATTACCGTGTTCGTGGCGAATTCTTGGGAAGTTGTCGACTTTTCGACGTTTTCCACTCGTTATTTCGTCGTTCGGCCGAGCTTATATATTGATTTCGGAAACCCATTTTATAAGCGTTATTTACCACCCCAAATATCAGCCACGAAGCCATTCTCCTCGCACCTGTGGGCATATAAACTATCTATTCCGCCGTCTCAATAGTATCATTAACTCCATGCATGTATTACGACCTGACCGGACCCGACCATCGATCCATGCATAAGATTGACCTCACGGGTGAATATGAGGATATCGCAATCGGAGTGGTAGCGAAACTGATCATATTCGATCCCATAACGATTCCTCAAGAACTTAAATCGAAAAGGCGTATACGTAACAAGAAACGAAATCCCAAAATGTTCGAATTATATTGTCACCAATAGCCCAAACTATGCTCGGTCCTATTGAAAACCTTTCAATGCAACACTGAAATAGACCAAGGACAAAACAAAAGGGACTAACAAAGGTTTCTCACAGTATTTGGATCGTCCAGTCATCTGCGACCCTCACGTTGGGCTTTCGAACGGTTATTACAGACGAGGTCGTTCCTCCTCGAACGATGAGTGGGCCTGACTTGATGTCTACCTTCTGATTTCCCGGCTCGATGAGGGCAGTTTTGGGATTCAATGGCAGACCTAAGAGAATGATTCTCTCCACGGTGCACTTTGTCGTAAATTTGTGGCTTCGGTCTATAGCGGGACCCATGCTTGAGGAAGTAAGTTTTCCATCAGAGAATGTGAAGCGTCGATGTATAAAGGCGCCTTTTTGAAACTCGAAGCTTTTCCAGTCGTCGATGTAGAGTTCGCCTTCTGCAGCGTTGGAGCTGTTGAGAGATATCACCTGCATTTCAATGCAAAAAGCTCGAGCCTATATAATGATGCCCATTCAATGATTTTTATTGGGTTAACTACTTTTTTAGTCCTATAAGTTAAGGGGGTTAGCAATTTTCACACCCGTTTTCAAGGGTTGCAATTTAAGGATGTGTTAACTTCCAAAATTGAAGCAAATTTAGGACACAAAGCATCAGAAACCTAATTATTTATTGCTCATTTGGAGAAAAATATTACGTGGCAGTTTCAGGACACCCAACGTATAGGGTTGCAATTTAAGGACACTGACATTTAACAATGAAGCAATGTAAGGACGTAAGTAGGTCTGCGACGCTTGCTTAAATTTTGAAAGCTAGTTTTTCTTAAGTTGCAACTCCTTAGGTTGGGTATCCTCTAGAGTCACCCTCTAACTTACTGGAACTGTTTTTTCCTAGGATGCAACCTTCAAATTTAATGCAGTTGCAGCCATATGCTTTAATTAATTTCTCGATATTTGACTAGACGGAGAAGAGAAATCCAACAATTAACGGGTTTAGGAGAAACTAAAAACATAAAGGCCACAGATTTCACAAACAGGAAAATGATCGTGTAGGAAGGGCAATACCAGTGTGTATGGATCATTTTCCATTTGAGTGGAACTTCTTCGAAATCTATCCTTCCTTGGAATAATCGTCCCAGCTCGAATGAAAGCAGGTATGCCATCTTCCAAAGCTTCCAACGTGTGAGTAACTCCGCCCTTGTAAGCTTTCCCAGTTTTAATGTCAAACCAAGATTCATCTCCCGGGAGATACACCGACACTTGCTTGGCTCTCTATAACAATATTACAACATATTACATACACAGAAGATAGAAATAAGGGGAGTAACTGTATGAATATCTCGACCTGAGTGTATATCCCTTGCACCAAAAGACTGTGGCCTACCATAAAAGCCTCGTCGTTGCTAAACGTTTCAATGTCGTCGGGAAATTCCATCCAAAGGGGACGTGCGACGGGAATGCCAGTGACGTTCGCCTCTCTGAACAGCGTGTAGAAGTAAGGGAGTAGCATGTAGCGTATGCGTATTGCCTCGCGTATGAGCTGCGTATTTCTTTCCCTGAAAAAACAAAAAAACGTTTCAGACCACTGTTAGCGAGCTAAAGTTAAATGCAATGTAATTATGTGATCGTCTTATAATACCCGAATAACCAAGGCTCTCGTCTCTTGGTGTCGTGATGAGCATGCGCCCTAAAGAAGGGATAAAACGCGCCCAGCTGATACCATCGAACCAATAGCTCAGTGTCAGGATTACCAAAGAACCCGCCGACATCAGCGCCTGAATTCGCATAAAATATCGAAGCATACATTACGAGAGAGAGAGAGAGAGAGAGAGAGAGAGAGAGAGAGAGATTGTGACATACATACCAGAAAATGACATCCCAGTGAGACCTAGCGTTAAAATCATGGGGACAGAGACCCTAAAGTGATCCCAATCAGCTGAGTTATCGCCTGTCCAAACCGCGCCATACCTTTGACTGCCCGAAAATAAAGCCCTCGACAAGACGAAAGGCCTGTCTTTACCCTCGCCTCTCTTCACAAGACCGTCTGAGGTACCCATATGGAAATAGTAACCATAGGCATTATGCAACTCCCTATGTTCGACGTCTCCATAATGTAAGGCGTCTCTTGGCATCGATACCTTGGTTAAGAAAAGAAGACACATTGGTATATACATGTTGCAAGAGAAGGTGGCAAAGAACCAAGAAATATTTCAAGAAAGCAACCGTAAATCATTAACCATTATCGCAAGAATAACAAGAACTTCACTTAACAATATTATGCATCTATGGAATCTTAATAGAGCATTATTACCAACCTCGGGGCCATTGAAGACGGAAGGTTCATTCATGTCATTCCAAATGTACAACGAAGGAGTCGAACCGATATAATTATCATAAGAGAATTTGTCACCCCACCATGACCTAATCTCGGGATTCACCACATCCACGTACGACGAGGAACCAGGCCAACACCAGCCATCGAAATCTTTCCCAGTAGAATCTTTCACATAATACCCTTTCTCCGTAGCCTCCTTATGAATAAAATACGACTCATCCCTCTTAATGTGAGGATCCACAATAGTCACCATATGCCTACCTTTCGAAGCCGACTTATTCTGCATATCTTGTGGGTGAGGAAACAACAGCTTATCCCACGTAAAATACTTCTTCCCATCCGTATGCTCGATATCAAGCCACAAAACATCGTAAGGAATATCATGCTCGTCGAACTGCAAATCCACGTTGTAAACGTCCTCTTCGTCCCTATAGTTCCACCTACACTGATGATAAGCAATCGCAAACAGCTGAGGCATGGAAGGTAGGCCCGTGGCTGATGTATACTGTTTCACAACATCTTTGGGGCTCGGGCCAACGAAGAAGAAGGTGTCCACCACGCCAGCTTCGCTCATCCACAGTGTATCGATCCTCTTTTGATCGGAGGGCAGCCTTAAAACCGACGAAAACTCATCGTTCCAGCCCGGCCCCATTACATCTATCTGCATTTCGGCAGCATTTAACCAGAAAAACCCCGAACTACCCCTCGATTCACCATGTGATATCATGAAAGGAATGCTGCCATATAGCCCAAAAGGCGAATCGTGTACATACTCGAAAACGTCGAGGTTGAACAGCCTATATGGCTCAGATTCCTCAATCCCAGGACCTTTCGTTGGCTTTAGAGCCAAACTAGTGGCTCGTTCGGGTATACCGTAAACAAAATCTGCATCGTAAAACGACACATCGAAGCTAATACTCTGTGGTCCATAAGGTCTGCTGTCAACATGGCTCCTAAACCTCTCTTCCCAGTCCTCATTCTCCCCTTTTTTATCCTTCAGCTGTTCGAAATCGAACAAACCGTTTGAGTTCAGAGACAGAACTTTCTTCCCATTCTCACCGATCTCCCTCACGAAAACCTCAAAGGGGTCGTGCCTTATCACACCCTCATATCCATCGGACAAATAGACGACTGAAAGAGTTCCCAATACGTCGTTATTCTCCTCACTCAATCTCTGTAACCACAATTTCTTGTCAGAGAATTCGGGGATAATCACATCGGGCACCTCGAACCTCTTTTTCCTAGGGCTCAGATTAGGGTCCTCGTCAATTTTGACCCTCAGTATACCATCGGGATAAACAGAGAGCCTCAACACTAGAGGCTTCACACCCTCGCGAGAGTCGATGAGATTAGCCACGAGATCGCCGTCTGAGACGGATACATCGGAGGCGGTTAGAGTGCACGCGCCGGGGTGTCGGGATCGAGCGCGTTTGCAGAACGGCGTCTGATTGCAGTTTCTGAATTCGTCCTTTTTCCACGAAAGCACGAAGCTTGTGAGGAACAAAAGTACTATGAGAGTGAAAATCACCCCTTTCATGCTAACACACAACAGATCGGCCACAACAATGTGCAAAAATCATCAAATCGCAGGTTACGACGTCGATGGTACAGCGATCGAGTGAGCCAATTAAATTTATGGAGCGAGTGTTGCAGACGAGAATTCTTCGGAAGAAATGGTAGGAAAAGGAGGTGATTTCCTTTATTTTCAATTAGGTCCTTTGTTTTATGGAAAATCTCACTTTGCAACAGTGAGTGAATACTGAACTGGAGTCTGAAATTATGTTAGTTATATGTTAAATATTCAATATAAATTTAGGGATGAACTCAAATTAGAATTATTATTATGATTATATCGCTAGTGGAATTAGATATTGAGAGATCTGATTTCATAATCATGCTAGGATCACCTCTTTGGAGAATTTTATTAAATTTGAATGAATAATGTTAATATTGTAATGTAAAAAATTTACGTCTTGATTGGTCGCTCCCAAGGAGTAAAAAAAACGAAATTTCAAGAAACTATATATGTTGTTGCCACGATTAGTTACTCGTTGCATATACGATAGCAGAGCTTGATGATATTATAAATTAATGTCTATCTTCTCCTCTCAGAATCATCGATCTTGAAAAGATGATACTGCCATTGAACTTTGGATCGGATATAAGAAGCTATATGATGATGATTTTCCTAAATTATATTCTACTGCTTATTCTACAATGATATATCTCCATACGTCTATAATAGAAGTCTTAGCATGCCCATATTGATTTTTTTTTTTTTTGAAATAATGCCCATATTGATTTTGAGATGCGAGAAATATCAATTGAATCAACATAAGTCAAAAGCCATATAATGTCCTGAAATGTGAAGACAACATGCATAGCATAGTAGTAGCATGTGCTTGCTCTCTAGGCTTCGTAGAGTCCTTTAATTAATACGGTCAATTGCAATTAGTTGGAAATCCCTTAAAATCAAATTAAGAAAAGTTTAAATTATGTTCTACGACAGTCTGTCCCGTTTGCTAATTATTATACTATTTTATTACGATTAGGGACTACAACTACAACATTAATTCATTACGCTCAACAAATACGCAGGCGTCGTCACAATTCACAAACCATGATTTTGATGCTCCTCGATTTTTAAAAAAACAATGATCAAAACAAAAAAATTCTTACATTAAAATACTTCATCAACTTACACAATTCGATAACTTTAAACTCAAAAAAAAAAAGGAAAACAAAATAATCTACGAATCATACAACGCAGTAGGAGCTGCTACCTCGGACCCGAAACCTGCTGCGACGACATATAAGAAAACGAATTGTACGAACTGCTCGTGTTAGTCGGCGGCCGTTCACACAACACAAACTCCCCACCACCTCCTCCGGCGGCGGCGCCGCCGGCCTCCGCCTCCTCCTCCTCCAAGGTGGAAGCTTCTGTGAATCTCCGGCCATAAAACCTAAGAAAGCTCAACGACTCTATCCTCGGCTCGCCCAGAGCCACCCCGCCCTCCAACATCCCCACCACGTTTGACATCGACGGCCTAAGGATCGGCTCCTCGTGCACGCAGCACAGAGCCACTCGGACGAGCCGCTCCACCTCCTCCCGGCTCACCCGACCGGCTATCCTCGGGTCCACGAGCTCCAAGTACCTCCCCTGCTCGTGCATCTCCAGGGCGAGCAAAGGGAAGTACACGAGCCTTCTTTGCCTACTTCCCCCTCGACTCCCTAGACAGAGGGGAAGAAAACCTATTGTTGTTGTTGTTGCTGTTGTCTGCTTCCGAGGTATCATCATTACTGTGATGATCTTCGGACTGAGTCTGAGGGGAAGAGTTCTTCTTCCCCCTGACGAGCTCGAGCAGCACCATCCCGTAGCTGTACACGTCGGTCTTGTCCGAGATGGCCGAGCTCGTGAGCCACTCGGGAGCAAGGTACCCGCGTGTCCCACGGAGGGTCGTGAATAAGCCCGACTGCTCGGGGCTCAGGAGCTTCGAGAGCCCGAAGTCGGAGATCTTCACCTGGGACGACTTCCCGTGCAGCAGTATGTTCTCGGGCTTCACGTCGCAGTGTATTATCTTGTGCTCGCACCCCGGAGTGCAGGTACGCGAGCCCGCGGGCCGTTCCGAGCGCGATCTCGAACCGTTCGGCCCACTCCAGGGCCCGTTCGCCTCGGAATAGGGTTCGGTCGAGCGAGCCGCGGCTCATGTACTCGTAGACCAAGAGCCGTTGGCCCCTGAAGGCGCAGAACCCCCTGAGCCTCACGAGGTTCACGTGGTGGACCTTTCCTATCACGGCGATCTCAGTCAGGAACTCCCTCTTGCCCTGAGCCCCGAGGCAGGTGATCCTCTTCACGGCGACGTCGGTCCCGTCCGCAAGCCGTCCCTTGTAGACCGTCCCGAACCCGCCCGAGCCGATCTGAGTCTTGAATCCCTCGGTGGCTCGGGCGAGCTCGTCGTACGCGAACCTCACGGGTAATCCCGGTATGGACGCGAAGTATTCGTCCGCCTCTTCTTCATACTCGCCGAGCTTTACGTTGCTACGACTCTCCTCCCACATTTTCCTCCTCCGTCTCCTCCTCCTCCGCCTCGACCATATGATTAGGGCAACGATTGTGATTAGCGCGACGCCCGAAGTCGGGAGGAGTACGGACGCGACTATCGGGAAATCGGACGACTTTTTACTGCTTCCAGGGTCGACCTGAAGTTCCGAGACGACAAGCGTCTTGACGAAGCCCGAACGGTCGTTATTCGGGCCGGGCCTGACCACGAGCGAGCCCATGCGGTTCGCGATCGTGTAGCACGAGCCCGAGCTTTGGGCGTAGAAAATTCCCAGGCAAGAACAGTCCGACGAGCATAGGTTCTTACAATACGGTAAATCCACGCCGTTCGCCACTGGGTCGATGAATTCGTTCGCGAAGTAGTCGTATTCGCTCCGAAGACTCACATAATTTATTACGCTGACGTTCGACGACGACGGCGAGGAATTATTATTACACGGGCCGGGCAAGGCCAAGGAATTGTCGGCGGGGACGCAATAATTTTTGTTCGGGTCAGTTCGAAATCCTGAGGCGCACTGCAGGCACGAGCCTCCGTTGGTGCAAACGCCGAGCTCTTTGCATATATCCGGGATTTTGCACCCATCGCTCGGGTTGGTGAAGATTTGGGCCGTGGATCGATCGGAGATGTCGAATTTTAAAACGTTGAATACGCCTCGGTGGTCGAGTTTGACCATCCAGAAGGAGGCGTTCGCCGCCGCCGTCGCCGGAGAAGCGCCGCCGCCGCCGGAGAAGGGAAGCTTTATGACGGGCTTTTCGTAGTCGCCGATTAGATACACGCCGCTTGAGTTCATCACCATGTAAGAAACCCTTGCGTTGACCGACGACTCTGTGAAAGCCTTGGTGTTCATGGAGAGACGCCAGTAGGTGACACCGTTCCACTGAAGCACGGCGTCGCCGTCGCCGATGGCGAGACTGTAACTGCCTTCCGATGGGTCGCCGTCGTTTGCGGCGGAAACCAAGTTCTTGCCGGCGGCCAGCTTCTGTCCAGAGATTAGCACGTCTGTGGGGGAATCAAAGCTCTCCCATAAAGAGGCGTTCTTGCCGTCGAGCAAGACTAGGTTGCCGGTGTCGGCGAGGTGCAAGTAGGCGGCGGCGGAGGTCAGATTCTGGGGCGTTGACCATATGGGTTTTCCTTGATCGTCGCCGTACAAGGCGAGCCCTAGGCCGGTGAAAGTCAACTTGGACGAATCGGAAAGGGGATGGTTCCGATTCGCAGTCCAAACGACGACGTTCGACGCCACGTGGACGACGACGAAGTAGAAGGACTTCGATTCTGGGCTGGAGTTGTCGATCCTCGCCTCGAAATCGCCGCCCTGAGAGGCCAAGAAAACGCCGCCGGAGTTGTCTATCGACAGAAAATGGGTGACGGTGAAGTTCGGCGAGATGTACGACATAGCGATGGGCGCCGACGCCGTCGGCGGCGGCAGAAGCGAACAGCATAGGAGGAAGGAAGCTGCGACGATCGTTTTCAAGAGGTGGGAAGAGAGAGGAGAGAGAGCTTTCTCAGATCCCATGAAGGGTTTTCTTGGAAACTGAAGGTGAGGTGTTCTTGATGATGATGATGGTGGTTGTTTTCTTCATAATTATTTTGATTGGTTAGTTGGATTAGATTTAGGAGGGCGCTACATGTTTTTTTCCTATTCATGGAGGAAAAGATGCGATGACGATTTCTTTTTTTTTTTTATTCTTTGTCTAGTTTGACGTGCTTGGCCATTTTTTGTATGTAATAACTGTGGTTATTACGTCATTTGTGTCTTTTATGAGTTGGGATTTTACTTGTAAGGTAAGAGTAGGATATGGATTTACTTTTCTTTTTGTTTTAGTAACCATTCTATGATTTTCGAAATGTGTTGATTTAGTGGTTGGATTGGATAAGGGGTCGGACATGAATATGAGTCTCAATGTGGAGCATTCGGTGTTTGAGGTAATTTAATATTACGGTGATACTCATATCTTAATCTTAATGTCAATCAAAGTGACATTTTATTACTGTATTTATTTTGGATTGATTCAGAATTTTAAATATCATATCAAGGTGATCCTTCCTCACGCACGTTAAATAGCATCGACGAGGAAGTTATGTGAGGATCATTGCGTTGCGATGTTTTGAAGGATCACACCATGAATATAGAGTATAAAAGATAGTCTGACATTTGCAAAATGTGAAATTAATAACCACATATTTCTGTTTAATGATTAAATTAAAAATATGTTCAAAATAAAATTCTAAAAATCACAAGAAAATAGGTTTCTATGTTTAGAAATGTGAAATTTATAACCGAGTATTTATATCAAGTCGAAATTAAAAGTATGTTGAAAATATTCTAAAAATTAGGATGTTAAAAACAAACCCGACCCGCCAACCCGACACGAACCTCACCCGAAAATAACAGGTTTGGGTTGACATTTTCGACCTGTTTAAGTAAATGGGTAATCCGAACCCAATCCGAATATTAAGTGGGTCAGGTTAGGGTTCGAATTTTCAACACGAAAACAACCGGAAATCAAACTGTTTATCAGCATTTTACCCGAATAATATAAATTATTAAAATATCCTTAATAGAAATAAAATAAACTGCTTTTGTTTAATTATATGACTTGTATTATTTGAAATTTTATTGTTGTTGATTTTTAGAAAAAAACAACTGCTTTGTTTCTCTAATGTTTTATTTAATTTTACTTTATAATTCTGATTATTCAGTTATTTTTCCTTTTTCTTTTTAATTTTAAACGGGTTGGCGGGTTAATGGGTTGGTTATATTTGGGTTGAAGCAGGTCGGGTTAGGGTTCAATATTTCAACTGTTTAAGTAAACAGGCCAAGTCATGTTTAAGTTTTCAAACGGTTAAGTAGACGAGTTGAACTCGAATATGATTCAACACGACTTTTTTACCATCCCTACTAAAATCAAAGAAAATAGGTTATGTATTTTGAGGACTCGAACCCTTTGTAAAATCAAAACAGCAACTTGACTCAAAAGTCAAAGAGAGACGTGTAAGGTTCCCCCACATTATTAAGACCATTTAATGCTAGGGAGACGAAGCTCAAGTGGTAATAAAATAAAATAATACGTATCTTTCCTTATTTAATGTGCACATTGGGATCATGAAGTAGAGGTTGGGCAGATGGTCTGGTATTTTAAGGGTGTCCACAACAATAACACACCCATAATACTACCACATCAGCTTTTCACTATATTTTCCTATATTTTATTCTATAACACTTTTATTCTACTTTTTCCACAATAATAACACTACTATAACACGGACCCACAACTATAAATAAATAATTTCTTTTTTTCCTCCCTCATTCTCTCTCCTCCATAATACTATAATATTCCTATAACACAGTGTCATAAATATGACACAGTGTCGTGCTCATGACACCTTCACAATGGTGGTGTGTCATATAAAGTGCCAAATAAGCACATATGACACACATATAAACCACCATTGTGGTTACCCTAATTTCGTTTGATGGATATCAGCCGAATTAAAAAGCTCACAAAAAAAAAAGAATTCTTTAAATATTCGGCAATCTATACATAAATACCCAATAACAAACTAAAAAGCCACTGAAGTACCTTGTCAGATATATTTTATAGGTAGGTACCCATTTGACTAAAAATTTTACACTTAGGTACCTAATTACCTCATATTATGAAAATACCTTATTAACTGATTTAGAATTTCATTTCAGCTTTTTTTTTTCTCTGCAAAATTCGACCTTCAGCTCGCCGTCGACGATTTCTTCTTGCCGACCAGTTCCTTCTGCTCGTGCCGGCGCCGGACAAGGATCGAAGAGCCTATTGAACGTTGGGTTCTCGATTTTCGGGGTTGATTTTGTTAGGTAAGCTTTTCTTTTGGTTTGGGTTTGGTTAATCGATTTTGGGCGTTTGTTCAAGGTTTATCCCAAATCCGGGAGCTCAATGCGATCCAAGAGCTCCATATAAAAGTGGAATGTTAGGATTTGATAGTTATTGAGACTAATCCATCGAGATTTCGGTTTTCTTTTATGTAACTGTTACGACGTACCATTTCCTATGAATATTACGTACCATTGTATGTTGTTATACCGTACCTAAAATACATTATGCGACGCAGTCCGATTGGACATCTATGTTATGTAGTATCTTTGTGTATTTATATCACGTACCAAGTAACATGTGTATACGTTACCAAACTGTCCAGTTATGCAGTACCAATCTAAACTATATACCGTACCATTTATACAGGTTGCCGTAGTATCTGAAAATATGGCGTCTGCAAATTCGTTAGGTGGCGGACTATGAGACATTCTTTTTACGATTTATGCACATTTGTCGATCATCAACCCTATTCCGACTCACGAGATGAATGCTCAAACCGATGATGAGAATTTCATTCGTGACCTGGACATCCGCGTTCTCCCCGGTCGCCGAAAGACACGGAGGATTCCATCTCAGGTAGATAGAAGATCCAACAAGTGTAAAATATGTGGGAAATACGAACATAATCGCCGTACTTGTACAGAAGCCATAACGACGTAGCGTCCGTATTTTCCATGTATTTTCTTTTTGCTTTTGTCCCATAACCTTTTTCGGTGCTCTTTTGTAAGCTATTGGCTCATTCTTTTTGTCTAAATGATGCCAGTAGGTCATTGTTTTGTTCAAATGTGTCAATAGGATATGACTCATTGTTTTTGTCGAAATTTGGTACTGTAATGACTGTCAGTTTGGTACAGTAAGATATGCACATTTGGTACGGTACTATATGTAAATTTGGTACTGTAATGACTGCCAGTTTGGTACAGTAATATATGCACTTTTGGTAACGTAATATATGCCAGTTTGGTACAGTAAGATTTCTAAATTTGGTACGGTATTATATGTAAATTTGGTACTGTAATGAATGCCATTTTGGTACAGTAATATATGCACTTTTGCTAATGTATGCACATTTGGCACCGTAATATATGTAAATTTATTACTGTAATACATGCCAGTTTGGTACCATAAGATATGCAAGTTTGGTACGTTAAAATATGCCTGTTTGGTACTGTAATATATGCCAGTTTGGTACCCTACGGCATGCATGTTTGGTACCGTAACCTATGCCAGTTTGCTAATGTACATTTGGCACCGTAATGGATGTAAATTTTACAGTAATATATGCCAGTTTGGTACCCTAATATATGTAAATTTGGTACGGTGATATATGCCAGTTTGGTACCCTACGGCATGCATGTTTGGTACCGTTGAAGCAAATGCCTGTTTGGTACTATAATATATGCCTGTTTGGTACCGTACGATATTCAAAAGTGATAAAGTAATATATGTACATTTGGCACCGTAATATATGCATACGATAAAACAAGAAGGTGCTTCTTATGGGGGTCAAGCCGATAAGAAAATCAGTGTATCAAGATCTCAATCTGAGATCTTATTTCGGGAAGCATGCATCCAGGATATTTGGTACTGTAATATATCCCAATTTGGTACGTTAATATACGCAGCCTTGGTACTGTAATATAGGTAATATATGTACTCTAAGTGTACGACATAGGGTACTGTATCCTTTCAGAAGTAGGTACCGTATAAATTAAAGTAAAACTTTGAATTTAAGACTTGGCTATATTCCGTAACAAACGAAGCATTTCAGTATGTGTTGATGTGTATAGAGGATTAGACAATTTCTGACTTTTTTCAGTAATGATTGCACATTTTTCTGACGTTTTTCAGTAATGAGTGGACAGATTTCTGACATTTTCTATGTCATGTTTGGACAGATTCTGACATACGATGTTTTAAATAATAAAAGACAACCCATCTGACATGTCAGTGGCTTTAATAAAATGTTTCATGTCATATGTAATTTTGGGTACTGCAACCGTGGATGCGTTGGTACGCTTTAAACAAAACGACAGGTACCCCTACAAAGATATTTAAGGTACGGTGTCCCTTATATATATGATACGTCATACTAGGGTTAGTAATTTTCGGAGTCGATCGAATTACTTTTTCATCTCGAACCACCGTAGACCAATAATATATAGTATTAAATACGTTTCAGATCAAATTCGGTGCATTACGCCCCGCACGCATGAATTAAATCTTAGAATACCATGATTCATTATAGTATAAGGATACAAACAAGAACATCTACAACATAATTGAATAATGTGGTGAGTGCTACATCTGCGAATTCAGTGCATTAGGCTTTGATATATTTTTTCATTTCGTTATTGTTAGGTATTGCCAAAATCACGCAGGACAACGCGATTTGATTAGGAATGTACTTATTTTTCGATCGTATAACAAATGGTACGATATACTTTCATATCTGGGTACTGTAAATGTGTAATTATAGATACGGTAAACCTGCAGGTTATGGTACTATATAGGTAAATGATAAGGTAGCTTCTGTAAAACACAAGGTACCTTAGTGTACAACAGATAAGGTACTTCACGTGCGATATATAAGGTACGGTATATATTTACGTAATGGTACGATTAACCTGCATATTACAGTACTCTATAAGTAACCGATACGGTACGGTATACTTGCATATCTGGTTACCGTATATGTATACGTATGGATACGGTAAAATTTCAGGTTATGGTAATACATATGTAAATTTAAGGTATGCTAATGGTACAACAGATAAGGTACTTCATGTGCGATATATAAGGTACGGTATATATTTACGTAATGGTACGGTTAACCTGCATATTACGGTACTCTATATATAAGCGTTACGGTACGATATACTTGCATATCTGGGTACCGTATATGTATACGTATGGATTCTGTAAAATTTCAGGTTATGGTACTACATGTAAATTTAAGGTATGGTAATGGTACAACAGATAAGGTACTTCATGTGCGATATATAAGGTACGGTTAACCTGCATATTCTGGTACTCTGTACGTAAAAGATAAGATACGGTCATACAATAACATATGGTACTGCATAAATTACGGACAGTCGTAGAACAACACAACACAGTACAAAAGAAAACCAACATAAACAACCAAAGGTCTCCAAACAGTCCCATCCCCGACTCAAAAATAAGTTAACCAAACTAAACAACACAGTCTCCAAAGAGTCTAACAGCATATCCAAGAAACTTACTGAAAATGATCTAGCATGCAACTACGCTCGTCAGTCGTCACGTAAAATGCGAACAGCCATAGAAGCACGATACACATCCATGTTTACTCCTTTGCCATACTTCTCTTGGGTGTCGACAACGTACTCCTCTATGGTTAAACAAGCATGCACCCCGCAGTCTACGTCGCCAAATAGGGGCCGGTTAAACTCTGGATCCACGGGCTTCTTACATAGATACCAAATGCAGAACCATTTTATTCACACAACGGATACCAATTTGGCCAAACAGATGGTACCAAATGCAGTGATAATGTAGTACCAAAAAAAAAAATTGACTTTCGAAAAACACACTGTTAACAAGCAGTACTATTTCGTTCACACAAGAGATACCAATTTACCCAAACAGAGGGCACCAAATGCAGTGATACTGTTGTACCAAAAAAAAATTGACCCCATTTTTTGAAAAACCCACTGCTAACAAGCAGTACCATTTTATTCACACAAGGAGTACCAATTTGCCCAAACAGAGGGTATCAAATTCAATCATAATGTAGTACCAAAACAAATTGACCCCATTAAAAAAAACCAGTTAACAAGTAGTACTATTTTATTCACACAAGGGGTACCAATTTTCTCAAACAGAGAGTACCAAATGCAGTGATAATGTAGTACCAAAACAAATTGACTCCATTCGGAAAAACCACTGTTAACACGCAGTACCATTTTATTCACACAAGGGGTACCAATTTGCCCAAACAGAAAGTACCAAAAGCAGTGATAATGTAGTACCAAAACAAATTGACCCAATTCGAAAAAACCAAAATCGATCCATTCGAGAAAATCAAAATCGACCCATTCCAAAAAAAACCCAAATAGAGACTTTCCACCCATCTAAACACGCACAAAAAAACCCTAATCGAACAACAAATCAATCTCATTCCAAAAACACGCATCCATTGTTACGAACACTAACCAAAATTGCTTAAACACAACGAATTATGGCAAAATCAAACTAGATACAAGCCTATTGATAACGGAAATACCGCGAACGAGTGGACAGACGAAAATACTACGAATTACTTACCTATCGATTTCAGACGGCCAATACCACGACGAACGAGTAGACAGAGGGCAATACCGCGATGAACGAAGGGAACAAGCTCGATCTCTGAGAATTAATCGCGCGATTTGGAAAGATGGGTGTGAGTTTTTTTTTTTTATGAAGGAACGAACATGAAATGAGAAAAGCAGGTAAAAGATGTAAATAAACAGTTTTAATAGGGGTAAATCCGTCAGTTAGGTACCTATGAGTAAAATAAAATTCAACTAGGTACCTAGTTTAAAAACTTATCTGACAAGGGACTGAAGTGTTTAATTTTTATTGATGTAGGTATTTAAGTGTAGAAGCCCCTTAAATATTTTCACAACCGTTGCAACTTTTGGTGAAATAGTCAACGAGCCAGCATTGAATGTTTGCTTTCATTACACACCGAAAACTATGCGAATCCGTGTCGCTGGTTTGACTTAACCTTTCTTTTCTATTATTATTGAAAGGATATATCATATGATTCGGAATTTAGGATTTCTATTTTAATAACTTTGATGATTGTCCTTATATCCTTCTCTAAACGCCAGGCTATATTACAAGTGTTAAGTAGTTCATAGCTGTAAAAGCAAACCTTTTCATTCGAACAAATTGTCAGAAACAAAACAAGAACTTAACAAAGATAGCCAACTACAGAGATCAAAGAAATGATCCACGCCCAAAAAAAAAACAGACACATTAGAATGTTAAAACGATAATTCTCAGGTATATATTTCATCCATTCCACGTGAATCAGTTGTTGTACATATTGCGGACTTCATCATATTCAACAACAAAACTCTTAATTCTCAAGAAAAGGTTTACCAAAAAAACACTTCACAAATGGGCCGAGGCACTAACTCTTTCTTCCTTACGTTCGCCATCGCTTTCACCGCCAAACTTACCCAAAATCCCAACTTCTTTTTCACTCTCACTGCTCAGCATAGACGAAATGTTCTTATCATCCACTGCAATGGCATTCTTTTTGTAATTCCAAACGAGCATTGAAACGTAATCTTGAGGCGAAACCAACCCTTGTTCTTTCAAGCAGTTTCGCTGCTCTTCGATAGTTTTAGAGTCCTCAAGCTTTATATATTCAAGCAACGCCTTCTCATGGTCGGGCCTCCACGCACCTGGCAACGGCGAATAATCAGTTTCAGGCACAAGAGACATTCGAGTGTACTGAAGCCCATCGATAGACTCAACGAGCCCCATCCTCAGAAGATTGTGATACTCAGGCGATTGCCCTTTCTTTTCCTTCAAAGGTCGACTCAAATTCCTCGCACCAATCTTATAAACCTTAGCCCTCGACCTCAGCTTGTACTTTGCAGCGTAGAGCTTTGCT
Organism: Craterostigma plantagineum; assembly: GCA_027422505.1. Lineage (NCBI taxonomy): Eukaryota > Viridiplantae > Streptophyta > Magnoliopsida > Lamiales > Linderniaceae > Craterostigma > Craterostigma plantagineum. Next base: position 21,620,493 of record JAPQWV010000003.1, on the reverse strand, counting down.
AAAGAACCCCTTATGATGTAAGAACAGAAATTGACAATCTTTTTTCTGTTATCAGCGTAACGGTACCACTCAACTATGGTCGACAAGAATTTGTTCATCTGAGCGTTGGTATGGGCTTGAGTGGCGTGGAACATTCTAAAACAGGGCTGTGGGTCGGGGTCTCTATCTCCCTTGAGGAAATTCAACTTTCTGAACTGCTTAATACACTGCTTCAAGCTAGCAGTTACAGACAAAAGGGTTCCAACGCCCTTTTCGCTGATTATTTTCCCGCCCGTGGCAGTGTACCGAAGAGTAGGGTAAACGACCCTTCTACACAAGACGTGGTCAAGAAACATTATGCCCTTCGTTATGTGTTCGATGGGGAGGCTTTCGTTGTCTAGCTTGAGCATATACTTTTCGTCGCAAAATTCGATCAGCTGCTTTCTAAGGGTAGCAGCGTCTGCCCTTGGCCCACGAACTCCTATTAATATGTGGCCGCCGTATCTTATGTAGTCGATCTTCCTCGTCTTGTCTGGGCCGCTAGTGGGAACAAACTCGGGCCATGAAGTGCTTCCTTGCTCGGGACCGTTATATATGACATCGCTCGCCGATGGCTTGTAGAATTCCTTGATTTTGTTTTCCATCCATTGGTCCAATTCGTCTAGGCATATGTTGGCCAAAAGAGGGCTGAGGATACCACAGTGGCCCCATGAAGGAAGTATCTCGGCTTCCTCGGGTGCGAACCCGAAAAAAGTTTCTAACCAATATGGATCGGGCTTGGGCTCATCGTCTGCAAGAACTCTCTTTTTCTGATACTTTCTCTTCGTCTTCTTCTTCTTTTCCCCGTCTTCGAATTTGGTCTTAATAACCTGAGTTGTCAATGCAGCTTTTATCAAATCGACCACTTTCTTATCCCTAACATCCCTCATGAGAGCACCAATCACCATCCCAACCTTCATCCCATCCAAGATACAGCTCAAATCTCCCTTGATATACCATAAATAACCGGCGAAATTTCTCCTGATCATTCTCAGCACCGTGTGCGCATTTCTCCCAGGTCTAAAAGCATACGACTTCTGCGAAAACCTCGCCTCATAAACTGGCTCCAACATCATATATAACACCTCCTGGACAAGCTTATCTTGAAAAGGGGCTGGCTGCGTTGTTGTCAAGATCGCCCTAATCTTCCTCTTAGACAGAGATTCGTACTCTGTCTTATCCTTTGGAGACTTTATGAAGAACTCTAACCTAGCTCCCCACTTAAACCTACCGTCGAGGACAGCATTACGAAGAGCCAACAAGTCTTCGAGCGCAGACCGAGTGATCGCGCTACGTGGCATGTAAGCACCCATCTCGTCTGCGCAAACCTTCTGATAGGCCAAAACCCACAGCTCAAACCTTCTCAAATAACTGGTTAAATTAGTGACTGTTCTATTGGGTTCGCGGAAATTCTCGAGCCACATTTGGGAACAAACCGCAACTCCATCCTCTTTCATCAAGATGGATGGGTCGTTTGGGTCCTGAGCTCGCCTCGTAAAAGTATAAGAACTGTACATAATTGATCGAAGTACAAAAATCCCATCTCTATCCTTAAGGCCGAGGTTGCTAATCAGCTGAGATTGGAAGGAATTGCTTTTGCAGTTCAATAGAGATGCAGCCCTGTCCCTGAGTACTCTGCAGCTCAACAAAATCCGAGGCCGATGCATTTAACTGCTCAACAAATCATACGAATTGAAGCAGAAATTCGAAGACTCTGAAATCCCCATAAACCTCAACATTAACATACAGAGCAACTTTAACTTACCGAGCGAAGCAATAGCCCTAATTTCAACACGAAGCTGTCGAAGTGGCACAGCATTTTCATGGAGAGGTCGAAATTAGGGTTTAAGGGTATCGCGGGTTTAAGGATGGGTTATCAGATTTTTTCCCCGTATTATTTATTGATATATATTTTCAATTTCTGTTCGTCTATTTCGTAATTAATTAAATTAATTATTTCCAAATTCACACTGTTTTATTTCAATTGTGGGGCAAGTCTCCCATTCAAATGGGCTGGGCTGGGCTGGACTGGGCTTGAGTGCTAATCCATCTTTATCTTTTTTGGCCCTTTTTCCCATCTCATTAATTTTACGTTCATTCAATGGCTTTTTAAATTAAATAATGCAATTTTAATCAAAATTTAATAAAATAGGGTTATTTCGTCCGAAATTAATAAAATATGGCAAAACTCGGCCATTAAATGCGACGTCGCAGCTATTAGCCGTGATGATGACGTGGCACGAATAAAAAAACGCGTTGGTCCCGTTAATAGGCGCGACGCCGCGTCTATCAGGCGCGACGCCGCGTCTAATAGATGCGGCTATGGTTGTTTCATTTATTTTTATTCTTTTGTTTGTGTCGTCGCCCCTATTAGGGAGCGATGTTCACTTTTCTTTTCTTTTTTTACATTTTTCTAACTTATTATATATTTTATATTTATAAAATTCATCAAATCATAAAATCATCGTTATTTCATGAGATTTACATAATAAAAATCAATAAACACATCTAATTTATTGTTTGTTTCGCGACGATTAAAATGATATGCATATCATATATTTTTTGATAATCAAAAATATTTTTTTATTTTTATAAATTAAAAAATACTTAATTTGAATAAATTTAAGTATTCAAAAATATCTATTGAGAAAAAAAATAAATGATCCACGAAATAATGTATTCGTACTAAGATGTACAAAAGAAAATGGTCCACGAAATAATGAGTCATTCCTTTTTTTTTCTTCGTATTTCTTTCTTTTTTATTTTCTTATTTATTTTATATATCCAACAAATCATAAAATCATCGTTATTTCATGTGATTTACATAATTAATAAACGTACTAATTTATTGTCGTTTCACAACGATGAAAATGATATGCATATCTTATATTTTCGAAATATCGGAAATATTTAAGTGTTTTTCAAATTTATTCCAATTTAAGTATTTTAATTTATAAAAATAAAAAGTATTTTTATTATCGAAAAATATAAAATATGCATATCATTTTAATCGTCGCGAAACAAACAATAATATGCTCATTGATTTTTATTATGTAAATCTCATGAAATAACGAAGATTTTATGATTTGGTGGGTTTTATAATTAAAAAATATAAAATAAATTAAAATAAAGAATTAAAAAAGAAAAAGAAAAGTGAACGTCGCCCCTGGGCGACGACTCAAACAAAGAAATAAAAATAAATAAAAAACAACCATTTAATGAACGCGCTTTTTTATTCGTGCCACGTCATCGTCACGGCTAATGGCCGCGACGTCGTGTTTAATAAACGCGTTTTGCCCGATTTTATTAATTTCGGTCAAAATTACCCCATTTTATTAAATTTTGATTAAATTGCATTATTTTATTTAAAAAGCCTCATTCAATCATATCCACTTATGAACGAAATCATCTGTTCCAATAGATGTCTCAATGGGTGTACCCACTAATTATATCGAACGAGATCATATGTGCCAATAGATGTCTCAATGGTGTACCCACTAATTATATTGATGGCATGGAAATTGGATTTTCAAATTAAAACTAAAAACACAAAAATTGTGGATACATGCCTGTGGTTGCTTTAAAATTTTAAAATTTAAGAGAGAGATATTAATGGGGCCACATGGATATCTATAAAAAGAAAATTTATCTTTCACTTTCCTTATTAAAGGGGTATTTACACATAAATATCTACTTGGATAAAAACTTGTAATTTAGAATCATGTCAGGATTTTTTTTATATGTAGGTAACTAATAGAATAAATTTTTTGCACATAGGTACCCGATCCGCCGCAGGTACGCCGTATTAGCACATTTTGGTATCTTATAGCATCGTATTGTGGTACGTAATACGTTGAGAAAATGGTACGCCGTATTAGCACATTTAGGTACCCTATAGCAACGGTATAGGTTACCGTATAAAGGCGTTCCATGGTACACTATGCGCACATAGAAAGGTACGGTCTTTACACATAAACTGGTACAAACAGTAAATCGGGTACCTATATGTAAAATTTTCTGACATGAGTACTGATTTGTAACTTTTTTATTCAAGTACGTATTTATCTATAGATTACACCCTTATTAACACATATATTTTCTTCATAAAACGAAATTCACTTGAGAACACCTCAACAAAAGTTTACATAATCCCAGAAGAAATCTTATTGAGTTTTTGCACTGCAGAATTTCCTTGACAAAATTTTTCGATCAGAACTTGACTACGGTAATTTTTAATTACATTTTTTTTAACTGTGTCGTTCCTCTATTTTGATTGCTTGTTATCAAATTTCGTTTTTGTAGGATGAAGAAAATGCATCCGCACGTCGCAAGCTTGACTTTGAAACAAACGAGAATTATCAGAGAGAGCAGTTGAACCCACTACGTTGAAAGATAGTGGAAGAGCCATTGATGAACGATAAGATCGTCAAACAGAAACAACAATTCCGACTATCAGTATGGAATTTGAAAATGAAGACGAAGCTTATCAATTTTATAACGAGTTTGCACGTTAGACTGGATTTGGTATAAGGAAGCATTAAGCTCATCGTGATTTTCTTGACGGCAGACTTGTAGACAGGGTAGTTTGTTGTTCTTGGGAGGGCCACAGGCTAAAAGACAAAAGGGACGGGAACGTCAAATATCGTCGTGCAGAAACTAGAAGTGGTTGAGGTGCACAAAGAAGACAAAAGTCAGGTTATCTGGTAATTTTATAGTCATCAATTTGTCGCTGAGCATAGTGGACACTAACTGACCACTCCAAATAACAGTGATTTTCATAGGTCACACAGAAAGATGACTGCAAATCAAGCAGCACAGGTGGAAACCATAATTATCAATATAATTAGTGGGTACACCCATTGAGACATCTATTGGGACATATGATCTCGTTTGATGCACTTAAGTACAACCCAACTCATGCTAGAAATAGAGCCACATCGATATGCATTATTCTCTCTTATGTTATCTTTGTTGTAAAATAGAAGACGATTCTTCTGCTTATTCTTCTTTAATCTTTCATGACTTTATATATAGTGTAGAGATTTTTAGGATCAATATAAATTAGTGTTTACCTCTTTTGAACTTTGCGCTTATGTCCGCTATATCATTGCGCAAAAAATGTACGTCGAAGATTCGTTTACTATGACTATTTTTATCAAAGGCATAAAGGTGGTGGATTTGCGCAAAAAGTGTACGTCGAAGGTTTGTTTACTATGACTATTTTAATAAAAAATCTAAAGGTGGTGGGGATCATTGTTGTCTTTGATGAAGCGTTGGAAACGAATGCAAATGAAGGAACTAATTCGACTGGGACCACACGACGGCTCAACCTTAGGGACGCCTGACTTGTGCATGTATATGAATATATATGTACATATATATATGCGTATATATGCAAGCGCTTGTTTGAATGTGTCTACGTTGTGTGTGTATTTGCGCGACGCTTGGCCTTCCAAACCAATGTCTCAATGCATACTGCATCAGTCCATCTACCTTGCCATAGTTGTGGCAAGGAAGGATTTCGCCTTGTTTGTTGAGTTCACGCAATCCATTGCAGTGTGGCAAAAAAAAAGCGCCAACTTTGATTTCTATGTCTTTTATGATATGCAGTGTCGTTACGATTGTGCCATAAGACCATCTCCAACCGATAAAAGCATTCTCAAACTCAAAATGCAGTAATTCTTCTCCAACCGATCAACTCATTCTCAAACTCAATACTATTTTGTAATATTCACTTCCACATCAATTTTTACAAAATTCATACTATCCACACTACAAAAAAAGAGAAAGAATAGTGACCGAAGACGCTACCAAAAAGCCGTCGCAATTAGTAGCGACGGATATTTCCGACGTACAGTATGTCGCCAGATTTAGCCACGGACACTCCGTCGCAAAACAGTCGCAAAGATTCGCGATGGGTTTTTTGTCGCAGATTTGCGACCGAAGTACCGTGGGAAAATACCGTCGCAAACTTGCGACGGCAAAACGGTAGATTTGCGACGAATGTGTCGTCGCAATGAATGAGCGGGTTCTGAAATTTTAGAATCCCCTCCCAAATAATTTTTTATTTCATATTCTCCCTCTCTCTCTCTCTATTCATTCTCTCTCCCACTCATCTCTCTCTTCTCTTCTCGTCTATTCTCTTCCTTCATTCTTTTTCTTTTCTTTCTTTTATCGGCTGCGCGGATCTTGTAGCGGTGATCCGGGTGTGGTGGAGGTGGACGGCGATGGACTACGACCGGGGGCGGTCGATCTGGTGACGACAAGCTCCGGCGGTGGATCTGGCGGCAACGAGCTCCGACTAATTATATCGAACGTGGTGGATCTGGCGGCGTCGAGCTCCGACAGTAGTGGATCTGGCGCCGACGAGCTCCAAAGTTGGCGAGATGAAGGACGATGGCGGATCTGGCAGATGTGAGGTCTGTCGATTGTTTTTTTTCTTTCGTTCGTTCTTTTTCTTTTCTTCATTGTTCTTCTTCGTTACTTCATCTTCTTTGAAATTGATTTTTTTTGTTCACCACCAGCCTCACCCTCGCCACCCACGTCAGCAGCTCCACCGTCATCCCCTTCACCACCACCTCCAGCGTTGGGCGGATCGGGCGTGGCGATGTTGGGCGGCGCCGGCGACGTCGACGGACGGATCTGGGTGAGGCAGTGTTGGGTGGCGTCGGCAATGGCGAGATCTGGGCGTCGCGTAGCGGCGATGGCGAGCCATATCTGCGGTGGTGCTTGGGTTGATGGTGGCCGCCAGATTCCGGCAACGGGATCCAGCGGCTACTTTTATTTTTATTTTTCATTTGTTGTTTGGCGACGGACATCCGTTGCACAAATTATTATTTTTTTTTAAATTTGATTTTCTCTTTTGCGACGGATATGCCGTCGCAAAGTTCCGTCGAAAAGAATTGCGACGGATTTGCGACCGAACTCCATTTTGAACGGGCGATTAGCGACGGACCCGTTCCGTCGGAAAACCGTCGCAAAACATGTTTTAGCGACGCAGTTGCTACGGATCTGTCCGTCACAAAACTAATGCTTTTTTGTAGTGCCATATATTTTATAACTTTACCAATTGTACTTTTTTAGATTTAATCGAAAAAAGTTAATAAGGTTAATAATAAAGATATATTTATACATTGATCAAATTAAATGGCTTAATTATTTCAATACTGTATCAGCACATGCTTGAGTCAAAGTCAACAGCTTTCTACCTTAATTTAAGCAAAGCTACTTCACTATTATTTTTTGTATCCTTATAGTATCATTTATTTGATTATTTATTGTCTTGTGTGTCTTAAAGAGATATTTGAAGAATGCGTCAGAGACAAAATGTCTCCAGAAATCAAACTTTCTCTGACAGCCACAGGTCAATTCATGTGTCATTGATCAGCTTTATCAGACAAAATAAAGATATATGAGAGAAATGGAAAATTCGGACTTCAAATGCAAATTAGACCATCTCCAACCGAAAAACGCATTCTCAAACCCAAACGCATTCTCAAACTCAAAATGCAGTAATTATTCTCCAACTGATCAGCTCATTCTCAAACTCAAAAGATTATTTTGTAATATTTACTTTTACACCAATTTTTACAAATTTCAATACTACCCATGTATATTACAACTTTACAAATTAGACTACAAATTTTAATTAATTTTAATCACAAAACTTAATAAAGTTAATAATAAAAATATATTCATTTAAATAGCATCTAATATCGTTTATTAAAAAGGTATAAATATGATGTGAGATAGAAGAAAATTATAATAAATACATGAGTGGGATGTATAACAATCAAATTAATATCAACCTTATAATAGTAAAAATTGTAACATTGGGAGACATCGCATCAAGGATTATAATAATTGTCCTAATTGTGTCGGGGATCGAAACCATCAATATTGATTTTTAAACAATTTTAAGATGCGTAAAAAAAAGATGTCAGCTTTTTCTTGTAAAGGGTATCAACTCTACTTCCGTCTTGTCTATTTTCATGACATACCAGTTTTCAGCTTTTTCTGATAAAACACAAAGAGAGAAGTTAAAAGGACTACGGTGCAAATTAAAAACTCCATCGCATAATAACTGTTTGAAATGCAAACATGCGTTTGGAAGAGGAGAGAGTGTGTAGCAAACGCATTTTGCATTTGGTTTTGGTGTTCAGTTGGAGTAAATTTACCCCAAATTTTGAGTTTGGTGTTCGGCTGTGAAAGGAATCGGCGCACATAATCGAAGTATTATACGCAGCGGAAAATTAAAATTTTTTTATATCAACATATCAAACCGATTCCACCAAGATCCATGCGATTAAACTTGACTCGTTCGTAGAGATTATACCTGATATTTCCTTGAGATGAGTACGTCCGTAAATACCATACGTATGGTATCTCTACTGATATCCACCAAGAACAAGATTAGAGAATCGTCCTTTCTTTAGCTAGAAATACTCGGATGATCGAACTTGATTCACGAAAACAGAGAACTCATTTTCTGCTTTCTCTTGTGTAAGATACGCACACACTCACAATCGAGATAAAAGGACATACATCATATTTGAGGGTTACGGCTTCTTATATATCCATTCATCATATGATTGGATAAGATATTATTATAAAATTAATGAATCCTTGCCAGTCTAATCCCATGATTTAAGCAAGTGTATACTTTTTTATACCAACCATGCTCAAACGTGTGATACTAAACGATTTAGTATCAAATGAACAATTTTTTCCTTGTGGGTTATTTTCCCAAATTATGCATAGCCGATTCCCTAAAATCTTTTATCCTTAAATGGCGTACTAAATATATATCGCATATATATAGTTATATATATCACATATATATTAATTTGAATCTTATTTATTTTGTGTTATATGATGAACAAATAAATTATTCCATAATTAATTTATCATCATATTTTACATCTCCATGTAGCACACAAAATTACTTTCTTTGATCTTCTTTTCGGTGTGACCCAGTAGGATCCATGTCACGTTGGCAATAGAATTAGATCTCATTCTAATTCTATAAATCATAAGCGGTACCTAGCAAATACATTAAGACTACCCAAGTGACATAGATAATAAGTATCTCAAATACGAATCATCATCCTTAAGCAGTAACTGCCCGTGTCAATTCCTTGTCACATAATATCCTAAATAAGTTCAAGGTAGGAATGTGTCATCCTCTCAACTTATTTATTTCTTGATTCCAAAAGCTTATCGTAAATATGATTGCTCTTAATCATATTGCATTGCATTACGATATCACTTTTATCAAGGGGCCCGTGGATATTATCACTCATAAAATGAGGGACAAAATATTCTTGATGAACGTAATCCACTGCACTTGTCACGCTTGTCGTAACACCACCCGTATGGTTACCTTTTACGGCTAACGTTGAGCGATACTAACAGACACGCATTTCCAGTGTTGAAAAATGAACATCTCATATGACATAATTGAAGACATGTATGAAACATTAATGACACAAACACAATCTATAGTATGTTTCATTTCGGGTCTATCCGATATCATAATCTCCATTATATATCTGTGTGATTAAATTGATAACTCTTTATCAAATAGTTTGCAGAATATAACTATCATTTTATCCACACATTAATCTTAAACATGATAATTAGTATTCCATGCTAACTATCAAGATTAAGGATAATTTAGAGTAAATATTATTTAATTCAATATGGAATTCTACAATCTAAGTCATCGACTTAAACGACCCACAAATAATTAATTTACTCAAGGAACAAAATGATATAAATAATTCAATTCGTGAAAATAAAAAGCGCAACAATATAAATGTTGGCTTCTTGATCACAATACTAACAGGTTGGACATGCTCTTAAAAAGTCATGTAGCATTCTAAGTGATTCCAAACTCAAAGATGCATTTTTTAGGTGAGAGAAATTAAAAATCCCATTTTGGGATTGATTTTTGGTATCGGTTGGAGCAAATTGATGAAATTTTTTTTGTTTTCCAGTTCGGTTGGAGATGCTCTAAGTTCTGTACGTTTTGCGGCTAATTTTTAGGTCTCTTACTTTTCCTTTAGAAGAACCACAACGAATTTAATTCTTCGACGAATTGTTCCTCAATCCTTGTTAGAATAGAGCTTTGAGATCTTCGAAAGCACTCAAAATTAGCACTACGTCAATCGAACTTTGCTCGGATGTTTAAATTTTCGTTCCGACTTGGATGTTACTACTTTGCGAGGGGAGCTTTTGCGCGCTATTATTGCGTGGAAATCGGTGAAATCGTTGATCTGTGTTGAAATATTAGTTTAGTATGATTATGATGCGTGGAAACTAATTTGAGAAGTGTTGTTACTAAGGTTTTCGTACCAGATTAAAAAATTTGATGGTCTAAAGTTTAGTGATTTAATGGAAATGAAGTCGGAGTAAAGTCAGTGTCTTTAGAAATAATAAAAATATATTATTATAATATTTAATAGATGTAAACAAGTTGGGACCAAACCAAAATTTGACTTTTATTCGTGTCTGAATGTATGATCCTGCCAATTCAGTTGGTCTTCAAAACCCCACAAATTTGATAACTTATCCTAATTATATATATTATATGATGTTCATGGAAAATATAATACATATACACATAAATTTAATTTCGTTGCATCTATCGTGTGACAATTTGCCTACAAGGACTAATTTTCCCGAGGGAAAGATATGCCAAGAAATGGACCGTAACTTCTCTTATGATCAATGTCATGCATGTCTTAACCACAATGAGGAAAAATTCTCTCCCACACAAATACAGAAACCAATATTTCTCTTTTTCCTTTATTTTTTTCCTCTAAAATGTATTTTCATGATATCACGCTAAGTGATCACTTCATTTCCATTATTTCTTATTACATTCGACTAAAATTATGACCGTATCTTGCAAAGTTTTAATGATTCAAATTTTTTTTGTCCATGACTATCATAGCGTGTGTGAACTTATGACACCACTCTGATGCCTAAGATTAGTCTCGTCGAAAGTGGAAGTCATTTTATAGACAATTGCGATAAAAAAATAAAAAATTTAATGTTGCAGTTCATGGTAGACAAGAAATGCCCATTCAGGACTGACTACTGTCTAGACATTAAAATAAGAACCCAAGTGTCTGAAACTGAAGTGGAAATAACAAATATCAATCATAGTTTAGCTCCTTAACTGAAAGTGGAAATAGAAGCAACGGTTTTTTTGCCCGAGTCGATCCTAAATCAAAGCTCGAACGAAGAATCGGCGTTCACAAACGAGACGAACTTTTAATGGAACGCAAGGCAATCGCATATATTGGAAAAACTCGAGCGTTCTTCTTTACTTAGTTTCTCTGCTCCAAATCCTTCACGACGCTTGCAACAGCATGAATGATCATCTTCTTAACCTTCGGACAAAAAACCATTACAACAAACACATTGAGAGTGAGATTATCGCAAACCTTTTGCAGATAATTACGAAGGAATGTCACAATTACACATATTACGTTAAAAAAAAAAAAAAGCGTACCTCTAGCTTGTCCTCCTTCGCCCTGTGATTATTAGGAAGAATTCGAAATTCTTCGGTCATTCTAAGGCATTCTTGGATGTTTTCAGGCGAGACAAAGTCGAGGGCAACCTTTATGCAAGACTGAGATATTACACAGAAACACATCATAGCTATATTAAGGCCGGCCCGGCCCGGCCCAAATGAGATAATGAATCAAGAATTTTGGTTCATTTTGATTGGGGAAAGAAGAAGAAAGGAGAATTGACCTTTAAATTTCTCACTTGATGAGGACAACCAGCGGGTATAAAAACGGCGTCGCCCAGTTTCTGAATAAATGTCCACGGTTCGATTCCTATATATATATATAGAGAGAGAGAGAGAGAGAGAGATGAGTTGGAAGAGGGTGAAAAAATACGATCGAACGAAGTAGGGTGTAATAAGTAGGAAAGGCGAACCGTATTCTTCCTTGAGTCTTCTTTTGTGTTCCATTGTCAAGTACACAGTTTGGTCATGGATAGGATGGATAACCTGGTAAGAAAAACACATTAAAGTTGTCAAATTGAGAAGTAAAATATATATGAAAAAAGACTTCTTCACGCCAGGCTAAGGGAGACTGATAAAAAGAGCAGAAATTGTGTAATGGAAAAACATGCAATGGAGAAGCAGAACACGGATGATGATAAAACCAAACCTATGCGCAGAGAATGAGCAATTAGTATATTCTCACATTTTTTTCTACCACAAGCTTTATCTGTACAATGTAGAGATATACTTAGCTAATTTCGTGACAAAACCGTACATGAAGGGATTTTTGTTTTGGGTTGATGCTCCAAAACATCACCGTGATTCTCCCGTCTACCACATTTCAATGTGTTTGTTTTGTCTAAGTGATAAGCCATCACCGGAATTATCGATCACCTAGGTGATGAAAATGAGGTGATATTTTAGGTTTCGGATCACCCCCAAAAAGCTAGATGATCCAACATTACGGTTATGGAATGATCTACTTCATTTTTTAATGGACAAAAAGTACCCATTATATTTTAACATGATCCTTTTGTTCCGGGAGGAATAACTTCTCATCATATTGCAGCTGGTACGTTGGGCATATTAGCGGGTCTATTCCATCTAAGCATCCGACGCCACAACGTTTATACAAAGGATTGCGCATGGGAAATATTGAAACCGTACTTTCCAGTAGTATCGCGGCTGTCTTTTTTGTAGCTTTTGTTGTCTACCTTATGTGTAATTATAAACAAAATTAACATAGTTAAATTTTAAAAATGTTTCAGTTATTTAAAAATATTGAATACTTATATTAGAAAGAATTACGGAATTATAAATAATGCTTATAAATTAAAATATAGATTTTAAAATATTAATCATTATCATGTAAATATCACCTTAAAATTTAACACGTTATTTAAATTTACGTCTAGGGTTAAATATGACATTTATACAACATCACCCTACGCATTACAGTGATTAAACAAACAGAATACATCAATAGCAAGTTGATTGCAGACACACTGATCCTCGATCCACATTCCGATGATACTCACATAACGGTGATGTGAATATCACCGTAATGGTTTATCGCGACAAACAAACAGCCTCAAAGAGTTCTCTAATAAATATTTTCTGGAATTGACATCATTGATCATCGAGCTCCCTTAAATAGGAGAACACAATCCATGTTCAATATTGCCTAAGATACGGAAAATAATATACTTAGGGACTTGCTACCTACAGTAAAGGAAATAAATCACCAACATCTTTACTATATATTTATACTATAAATTAATGGAGAGTTTCAGATGGTAACTGTCAATTTGGTGTGTCAATTTCATTTTAATTATAATTATGCCATTAAAATATATGTAAAATCAAAAATTAATTAACTTTAGTTTATAATGAGACCACCACACAATACTATCAAAATGGGTGTGACATTCATCTTAATCACAATTTTTGCCATTACAACATCAAATAATTTTTAAATCAAATTTAAAAATTATTTGATATTTTTTACAACAATATTTCTAAGCAACACATGCTAGAATGTGCTAAATAACTAGAAATTATAAATCGCAAGGGGTGCATAGTAACTACCTCAAGCATTGTGAATACAATGAAGGTGGTGTTTTGTAAAGGTTGATCAGCGATGAAGGTTGTCTTTGTTGTTATTTAGGGTTAGTTACAACAAAAAAGGCTGTTCTTTAAAGGTTGACTACAATGATGAAGGTTGTAGAGATTAGATAGTTGTCAAAATACATTCATGCTCTGATATCATGTTGAATGACCATTTCACTAGCTTATAGGGAGCGCATTATATTTTATTTCGAACACGCCTTTGCACGTCTAGGTCGATTCAGTTCTTACCTAGCCTTAGGCTTATAATTTCCATAACAGTCGGAGGAATGACTATAATTTTCACAAATGGGTGCTCGTGTGATTCGTTGCCGCGAGCCTCTTGGTCTGAGCTCTGATATCATGATGAAAAATATTTCGTGGAATTGGTAATTTATTGATCACGACCCCTTTAAATAGGAGAATAGAATACATTTCTATCAAATCTCCTCTGATATGGATAAAATATCCTACCAAGCTACCTATAGAAAAGGACAAAGATCACTAATCAAATTTATTAAATCAAAACATGTATACATGTAAACTCTACGATCATGCCTAATAAGTAACTTATATTCTTCAGTTGAGAAAGTATGAGCCAAAACTCAGATCAATGAAGTGATGATCGAATGAGCTCCGACGGTGATCAAGCTCGAGCAGCTCAAGCTGGTGAACGTTTGAAGCATTGCTGCTCAGTTCTCGTCTGAAAGTGATCTGATCGACCAAGACTTAGCTGAATATTTTGAATATTAGTTGGATTTATCTCGACCGTATCAAGGCAATAGAAGGATCTGAAGGCTCACATCTAAAGTTGCTTATTCACTTATAAAAGTGTTAAGCACTTTTGTTAAAGGAAGAATCTCAAAGTGCAAATCTCACAGCAGATGGTACAAGCTCGTTACAGCTGAGGCAGTTAATAACTACTGAAGCTGGTTCTATTTTTCAGTTTTACCAGTGGTCGAGTAGGAATGTTCCAGGCTTCGTAGCTTCTATATAAGTGCGAATTAGGCTAAGTTGTAAAGTCGAGAGTTGAGAGAGTAAGTTGAGAGCTTGTAATCTTTTGAGTGTTCATCAATAAAAGCGCTTCTACTGGCCGTGGACGTAAACTCAAAAGTGAGTCGAACCACGTAAACAGTGTCTATTTTTCATTTCTTTGTTGTTTTTTGTTGCGATTTCTTTCAAGATTCATTCTTTCGATCTGCGAATCACACAAACTTCAATCTTCATCAAGTTTGGGTATCTTTTGGTGTCTGAATCTTTAACATCTTCATCAACTTCAATCTCTCTTTTAAACCTTGAGTGATTTTTTTTTACCTTCAAACTAACCCCTAACTTGTCATGATTTAGAGGTCATGATTCTTGTAAATGTGACATATGATAAAGTCGAATGAAGACATGTTAAAGCTGTGTTTTAGCTTTTTGTGCTTCAATGAGCTTCATCTGTGACATAATGGATCAGATCCTAACTGTATGTGAGTTCTAATACCATTGGACAAAGACATAACACGTATAATATGAAACCCATACCTAATTTTTAGCCAACTCAATATATCAAATTTGAGAACTTCTCCACAGCACCAAAACCCAAAATACAGTAAAACACTTCATTTTCACATGAAACACAAAATAAAAAATGAGTTTTTTACTTCTCGCTCCTCAGAAATGCAAATTTGCCTTTGCACTAAAAAAATGAGTTTATGCTTGAAAATGCAAAGCCCTTTTGGTTTTTATATTAAAATACTCATATAATATAAAAAAAACTAATAAATATATGAAGAAATTGGATAACATGTGCATTAATAATTATAATTATAAATTAGAAATAATTTCTCTTTTTATTAAATTTTTCTAATATTTTATTTATATGTAACATCATAGTCAACTATTTAAAAAGTTGTAAAATATGTGGACAATTCAGAAAAATCGTAAATGTTTGTTTGAAAGAGAATAATATTATTTTGATTTGAGAAGAATTATCGCATGTTGTGACATGACAATTACTGCATTTTGAGTTTGAGAAAGAGTATTCAGTTGGAGATGGCCTAACCAACCATAGACTCATCATATGACAAAAGATTAACGATCTACATGCTTTGAGCAAATCTTAGCACATTAACACAGATCTTTGATTAGCGAACTACACATTGAGATTTGTAAGTCATCAAAGTGCTAGGAAAGTAGTAACCTCTAATGAATAATGATACGGCAACAAAATGATTAAACAAACAAATTACTTACTTGGCGAAGCTGATTACAGTATATGTGTCTGAACTCTTTGAAGTGCTTTCTCACATATTCCTCCAACTTAGGTACGTCTTCCCTCCTAAATATATCCCAGAGAGCGCCACCTTCAGTGTCCAAAGCGCTTTCCGACGAAATATCAGAAACAGAAGTATCATTTCGTGACACTGTGGGGCGTTCTTCTTTTCCTTCCCCTGCAAATGCTTCATAGTCTTCAGACATTTTAAGTACATATGATCGAAAATATTTCAACATCATTACCCGAACCTTTTTTGTCATACTGATTCTTGGAGCATGCAATAATATCAAATCGTTTCTCTCCCAAGTCCATTCCATCCTTTTCTGATACTATTGCTCGCTCAGAACGTTCATCCAACGATTTTCCATCTGCCATGTTAGAAGTGCTCGAGCAAATTTCCACAATTTCATCATACCGTGGCATTTTGTCCTTACCATCAGAATTCAAATCATTTCCGTGCAGAAATAGTTCCCTTCGATCTTGAGCAGCGTGTTTCTCTTGCAGCTCTTTTACATTGGACAAAGTCACAGGCTCGAGATTCATTGTCTCCACATGCATCAGCACATTCACCTAAAACAAACAGAAAGATCCCATATCTCAAAAATACACAAATTGCACAGAAGAAAAGAGTTCCTTTTAGAAAAATCATACTGCATCAGACATATCACAGTGCAACTTCGTTACAGAATCTCCCCGTCCCAGTTCCTGAGAAATTCCATAGGCGATGTACGTTTTTGGGCCCATATCAGGCATAAGAGAACCCTCGGGAAGCTTAGTAGCAACGTTCAAGTACCCATGTCGAGGATTTGTGTATTCTTTGAAGGGCAAGCAACTGATAAACTCAACACCATGGCGAGGCAAGCGTTCTTCAAATAAGTCAGATGGAGGCCAATCTTTCAGCTTCAGAATCACGGGCCAGCCTTGTTTATCGACCCTTTTGCCCTCTGAATACCCATCAAAAAACTGGTGGAGATTCACATCAACCTGATTTTTTCCAGACATTGTGCATAGAGAAAATCAAAATTCATCCCCTTCAGCAAGAAAGAGCAATTGAAACTTAGAAGAAACTGTGAACTAACCTCACACCAATCCAAGCAATTGATAGCAGTTACTTTGAGTAGACGCTCACGTTTACTATCTGTTTTTTGTCGAAAGGCACGCCACATAACCATAGGTTCCCAACTCAAACCCGAGGTAGTTTCAAGCACATCGGTAACTAACACGGGCTCGCCTTTTGACCAATGCCATTGAAAATGTCCCAAATCGTTGTGTTTAAGGCCCTTCGCTTGAGGACAGTATAAGCCATCCATTACATTACCAGTTAGTTTCTCTGGACATGAGCATCGCTGCTCATAATCTTTATTCAGCGTGGTATCTAATTCTTCTGCTTTCTTTAACAACTGAGAGACTCGATCATCACAAAACATGCTCGTTAGCTCTAAAATTCCATCACCACACCCTCCTAAGCATTTCGGTGGGCACGGAATGAGTCCATTTTCTGTAGATTTCCACTCAGCTTTTGACTCATTAGGTGACTCAGCGATGCATTTGACCATTTTCTTATCTTCGACTCTTTTGTCACCACCATGCAAGTATTGGAACCCATAATCTACGTATTCCACTGTAATTTCATTACCAGCGTTTCGTAGAGAACCCTGACGAATCTCCCGACAGCAAGAGAGGCACAGATCATAAGAACAGTTACGGCAGTTCCGATGGAAGTCAGCGATGGATGTCTTACAGTTGTCGCTGGAATAAGATCAGAAAATAAGGAATATAATGCTCACAACGCAGAAAAAAATCTTAGCAGCAACGCAGAGGTCTAAAGGATTTACCAATATATTCGTTCATTGTCCTCACAAGCTGATTTTTGTGGCTTTATTTCAGAAACAGGCCGTCCTAACAAATGAGAAAAAACTAACTTAAGTTGATCGAAAGCATCTGATTGAATCAGAAAAGCAAATTTCTAAACTGAACCAATAATTGATAATACCATGAATCTTAGCCTCCACCTCTAACTCATGAATCTGTTCGGCGTTAAAACGTTCAAAAAATGGCAAAAGAATCCTCAGCATGTATTTGGAATATCGGGTCTTCTCTTCATTCCCATAACTTAGTTCCAACTTCTTCAAGCTCTAAAAGAATACATACATGCAAGAACATCATCTTCAACTCAACAAAGGCAGAAATCAGCGGGCAAAATATACGAAGATGGCAATGCCAACCTCCATAGGCACATCAAGCCTCAAGCAGCTCTTGCAATTACACATATTACGACAAACAGGGCATGCTTTGACGAAATCATTTTCAGACATTCGAGGGTACCTAAGAACAGGTAAAACAACAAATGAGAAAAAACAGAGGAAGACACCAATAATGTAGTAGTTCCATACCATCTATCGATGCATATCAGACAATATCGCTTCGAGTTACACTTTGTGCATCGTACGACTCTCCCTTTATCGTTTCTCTTACACTGGTGACACGTATTTCTTTCAGCGTCCTACGCACAAACCAAACGCAAGCAGCAGAAGACGTAAGAATCAAGACCTTGGCAAACCGCAAAAGAGTATGCACAATCATTAGCAACCTACAAGATAATAATTTCGAATCACATACGTTTTCGACCAAGTTTTTCTTAATTGCGGGCTCTGCCTCATAATCCCTGCTCCTAAGTTTGCGCAGAGATCTACGACCATTCTCTCCAGTTTCTATGGTGCTTTTCCCCCAATTTGTGCCTCTTACACCACTGACCTCACTCTTCTCTAGTTTTCTCTTCCTCTTCTGACCCTTGAGGGTTGTCTCGACATTGTCATCACACTCAATTACTTCATCGATTGATCTTTTATTACAAGACTTGCTTCTTGTACTTACAGTTCTACCTCTACCTCTGCCCTCGACGGCTTGACCTCGTTTTTCTCGACAGAATTGACGTTTGCGCTGATCGATCGGCCCACCTTCTTCTTTAATCCCATGGCTGACAATATCTGGGACATTTTCACCCAATTCCTTCGCCACGTCACCAATTTCCACATTGTCGCACTCGCTAGCTGAATAATTCAAATTCATGCTGAGACCAAGGAACCCTTTTTCTTTAAAAAAAAAACCCTTTTTCTTTATCGTAAGAAGTTAAAAATCGAAGAAGACGATTCTGAAACTTTCTGCGCGCAAATCAAGAACCATGAAGAAAGTAGTTGAACCCACAGTTTTGCATTCAATTTGCACCTTTCACGATGAAAATAAGTGACCAATCTATTATGGATAAATTCCTTATCAGGCCCTATCAGAAACTAAACTTCCGTATCAGTACCCCTGACAAAATTTCTTCCTTATCAGTACCCATCTGCAAAAAGTTGTGTGTTTAATACCCCAATCAGTAAACGGACGAAAATACCCTTTTCTGAAATTAAACTAGACATCATACCAACTATTTTGATTATTATACCAACTGTTATTCTAATTATACTAACTGTTATCATTATTATACCAATTGATATAGTGTACAATTCTGTTGGTATAATTACGACAACAGTTGGTATAATTTCTACAATTTATGGTACAATAGTAAAATCAGTTGCTATAACACCAATTTCACTGTATAAAATTAAAATAACTGGTATAATAACGAAAATAGATGGTATAATTTCTACAATTATAATTTCAAAATCAGTTGGTATAACGTCCAATTTCAATGTATAAATTAAAATAACTGGTATAATAACGAAAAGAGATGGTATAATTTCAACAATTTCTGGTATAATTTCAAAATCAGTTGGTATGACGTCCGATTTCACTGTAAAATTAAAATAACTAGTATAATAACACAAACAGATGGTATAATTTCTACAATTTTTGGTATAATTTCAAAATCAGTTGGTATAACGTCCAATTTCGCTGTATAAAATTAAAATAACTGGTATAATAACGCAAACAGATGGTATAATTTCTACAATTTCTGGTATAATTTCAAAATCAGTTGGTATAACGTCCAATTTCACTGTATAAAATTAAAATAACTGGTATAATAACGCAAACAGATGGTATAATTTCTACAATTTCTGGTATAATTTCAAAATCAGTTGGTATAAATGTCCAATTCGCTGTATAAAATTATAAAACGTTAATTACTGGTACGATAAAAAACAGATGGTATAATTTTTATAATTTCTGGTATAATTTCGAAATAAATGTCCAATTTGAAGTGTGAGACAGGGGTATTTTCGACTTTTTAACCCTGAAAAGACCTTTTTAGGTACTGAACATGAAGAAATTTTCAAATGGGTAGTTATAAGGAAGAAATAATTCGAGGGGTATTTAATAGGAATTTGAAAACTCAAAAGGTACTGATAAGGAATTAACCCATCTATTATTACATCAGAGTATCAGATTTTCGTACTAGCCACCCGATACTTAGGGTGTCCACAACAATAACACACTCATAATACTACCACATCAGCTTTTCACTATATTTTTCTATATTTTATTCTATAACACTTTTATTCTACTTTTCCCACAATAATAACACTATTATAATACGGACCCACAACAATAAATAAATAATTTCTTTTTTTTTCTCCCTCATTCTCTCTCCTCCATAATACTATAATATTCATATAACAAAGTGTCATAAATATGACACGGTGTCATGCTCATGAAAATTCACAATGGTGGTGTGTCATATAAAGTGCCAAATAAGCACATATGACACACATATAAACCACCATTGTGGTTACCCTTGGAAGTAGAGGTCTTCAGACGGCTTGAACCTAACGGTTCGGTTAACCGTGGTCAACGATTACAGTTCAAACAGTAACCAAACCGTCAATTATAAAGCTTCGGTTAGACCTGGGTAACGAAATGGGCCGGTGCCGATTCTGTCGGTTCCGGTTCCGTCGGTTCCGGCAGTGTTCCGGTTCCCCAGGACCATTGTCCAGGGACCGGACCAAAACCGCGGAGCTGAACCACGGGCCACTAATGGGACGGTTTCGATTCTAGAACCGGTTCGGCCCATTAATTTTTATTTTTTTATAACTTAGAAACAATTTTTAAAAAAAATTCCGAAAATTTTATTCTAGAAAAACAAAAAAGAAAAGAAAATTACACAAAAAAAAACTACTAAAAATACAAAAAAGAAAAAAAAACTACTTAAAGATTGAAAAAAAGAAAAAATTAGAAACTAAAAAAAATTAAGAAATACATTTTATTCGACTTGACTATTAACTAGGGGTGAGCAAAACCGGATATCCGGATTTTCGGATATCCGAATTTCGGATATCCGGATTTTCGGATATCAAAAAATGATATCCATATCCGTTCCGGTTTTAATCGGATATCCGCTTTATTCGGATATTCAAATCGGATATCCGCATCCGGTTTTTATATTTATTTTTTCTATATTTTTTAATATTTTCTTTCAAAATCATTTTTTTATTTCTTATCAAAATAAAAAATATATTTTTTCATATAAAATTTTCTACACATAGTAATTAACACAATATGTGAATTTTATGATTCAAAAATTACATAATAAATAATTAACACATTACCACAAATTCACATTAATTTTTTAACTTGCATCTAGATGTTTTTGTTTTTCTTTTTTATTTACAAGGGTTTTGGCAATAATAAAATAATATGAATATAAATATTTCCACTTGGACGATTTTTTTCCTTTTTTGACCTTCATTTTTCATTTTGAGCTAGTTTTCTTATTTTTTTATTATTTTTTTAAATATGAAATCGGATACCGGTTTATTTTAAAATAAATCGGATCGGATATTTTAAAATAAATCGGATCGGATATCCGATCCGGTTTTTAAAACCGGATATCCATTTTTTCGGGTTTTGCTCAGCCCTACTATTAACTATGTTCGAGGCCTCTCGTCTTCGTCCGAACTAGAAGAACGGGACTCGTCGATGGCGTTCTCCCTTCGATCCTTCGAGTCGGCCAAATATCAATCCTTCAATAATACGAGCATTGCAAACGAAGTCGGGCTACGGCTCGCGCGTCGATCTCCGATAATTCGGCCGGATGTAGAGAAAGCGGACTCGGAGGCGACGCTAGACGCTTGCACGGCTAAAACATCTCGAGCGACGGCAGATAGGGTCGGATAAAGCGTCGCGTTCAATTTCGCCATCCCAAAACGCCGAAGTCTTCAGGAGTCTGGAAGTTGTGGCTCAGGTAGAGTTGGATCTCGTTTGTGTTCGAGCCCGACGCACGCGCTTTATTTTTCGTCTTTTGCGCCTTCAATCTTCGTAGTAGTCCCATTGTGCCGCCAAGTCCTTCCGACGATCCGGCTTCGCTCGCTGGTATGGGCGCCTCAACACTGTATCCCTGCGCAGCTGCATAAAATGAAAAAATTTATTGGAGAGAATCGTTAATTGACGCCTTTTGGTCGTCAACGTTCTTTCCAAGAAACTGAGAGTAATAATCCAAAAAAAATCAAACATGTCCACACCGCAACTAGGGTCGAGTAAAGCAGACAAACCGTGGACTATTGGGATATTTTCCCAATATTTCCTGAACTTCTGCTCCATGCTTTGGATGAAATTCCCCAAGTACGGATTACTCCGAAACTCGACGAACTTGTAACACATGGCGAAGAGGCTCGGTATGAACAATGGGGACGTCGGGTAATGAACACCGAAAAATTTTTCCGTTGCCTCGTTGAATACTTCAAGTATGGACACAAACAAACCTGCAATATTCCAACCGACGTCTCGTAACTCATACCTGGAGTTGTTGCCGACTGCGAAATGGTTCCAAAACGGCGTCACCAAGTCCTTGTAGCGCATGAAAGTGCTGAGGAGGTGGTGTAACGAGTTCCACCTAGTCGGGACTGGCAAAGGGAACGTCTTGTAGGTAAGTCCGGCGGCTTGCACGTTTTGCTTCCATGACTGTCCGTATCGGCGTTCACGTAGTAACTTTCCTATAACCTTAAATTTTTCGATGATATCTCCCAAGATTTCATCGAAAGCGCATTGCACACAAGTTAATTATGTGGCAAGCGCACCTAACATGGAGTAGTTTGCCGTCTAGGGTAACCTTAGATGCCTACGAAGGATCCCTATCGCTAAGTTGTTCGAACTAGCATTATCTAAAGTGATAGACATAAACTTATCTTGAATATGATATTTGTTAACGACGTTCATGACATAGTTCGAAATAACGGTTCATGTATGTTGCGAATCTAGGGGATCTAGGGAAAGAATACGTTTTTGCATAGTCCATGTATCATCTATCCAATGGGCGATGACCACTATATAAGATTGCGACGTAATGTTAGTCCAAATATCGGTAGTCAAACTAATCCTACATGAAATGTTGGCTAAATGACTAATTAAGCTAGATTGATATTCTTTAAAACATTCTAAGACATAATTCCTAAGGGTTTTACGGGATACGTTATGGAATTCGGGTTCTATCGTACTCGTGAATTCGATAAACCCTTCACTTTCTGCAATGTAAAAGGGTTCTTCGCACATTACTACCAATTTAACTAACGCTTTTCCTAGAAATTTCCCTAGTAATAACAAAATTCCTACCCGTACCTACGTTATTGTCTAGGTTCAGTTCCCACCGGCTCTAAATTCGGCCCAAAATGCGCCCTCTCAAGGTGTTTTTTCATCGAGCCCGTCCCACCTTGATTCGGGCCGGATTTAAATTGGTAGGGATGACGACACAATTTACAATAAGCGGTACCTATGAGGGGATTATTTTAATCCATTTCTAAGTCGAAAAAATTCCATACTTTAGACCGCCGACCACGCGGTTAGTGCTTCCTTCTTGTAGTCGCCGTAGAAGCTTGGCTCGGTCCCTCGTCCGTCGCCGCCGTCGGTTCCGGTACATCGGTCTCCTCGTCGGTGTCGGCATTTCCCCGAAACGTATTGGCGACTGGCGTGACCTAAAACCATAAAAACATCTCCATCGCTCGGGTTAGGATTTCTCGATGACGACGCCATTAGTATAATATAAAAATAATAATTATAATTTTTTGTAATAATAAGTGAGTATGTGTAGTAGTGTAATAAAATAATTATATTGCTAATAATATTATTAATAATGATGATGATGATTTTGTAGAGAGTTTTTTGAGAGAGAGGGAGAGATTTGGATGTAACTGTGAGTTAAAATGGTTAAAATGAGGTGGTATTTATAGATTTTTCGTTTGGGGGTAAAATGGTCATTTTAATGTATTTTTCGAATTAAAAAAAAAACATATAGACGTTGGAACCGGAACCGGTTCTCCACGGTTCCGGTATCACGTAACCGGCCCAGCCCATTTATAATGGGCCATTACCCAGCTCTAGTTTCGGTTACGGTTCTTCATTTTCCTAACCGTAAACCGGCGGTTATAACCGTCTTCTAAATAATAACTAAATGGCTTAATTATTTGTTTGGTCCCGTAACTTAGGGGGTGTGGCATATAGGGACCGCTAATTTAGGATGTGGCATTATAGGGACAGTAAGTTTTAAATCGTGCAATTTATAGACATTATATCTGATTTTTCCCCAAAATACATCGCGTGCCACGCACGTGACCGATTTTATACCTGATTTTTCCAAAATACATCACGTGCCACGCACGTGACCGATATTTATACCGGAAGGTCTTACATGGCGCTGGACCTAGGGTTGCAAACGAATCGAACTTTTTTTGTTCGATTCACGATTCGATTCGAAATTTTAAGATCGAATTCGAATATTTAGAATACGAATCCGAATAAGAATATTTTTTTTATTCGAGAAATATCCGAATACGAAATATGAAATCACAATATTCGATTCGAATATTAATTGAGTTATTCGATTTGAATAATTTTATATATTTGTAAATTTTAATATGAAATATTTATGGTATGAAAAAGACTTTTAAAAATAAATCAAGAATAAGATTTTTAGAAGTTTTGTTTATTTCTAACGGTAAAGTGTAGAATTACTACCATAAATTACAAACTTAATATTATGTGTAAATAATTTCCTTTGAATAACCGCATTCATGAAATAAAATGTAATAAATGAAAACTTACATTATTATTAATGGATTGCACAATTTTAAGAAATTGTACAATTTCGAAGGTTTTTTTTCACCCTCAAAGGGGGTTCGAGTACATAATATTACAATTTTAACATATATTTATAAAATATATTGTAAATGAAATAATATTTATATTTTATTAAATTGTAAAGATAAATACTCAAATATAATCCATATTCGAGTATTCGAATATTCGATTCGAATATTTCCGAATACGAATAAGAATCGATTTTATGATTCGATTAAATATTTGAATATTCGTATTCGGATTCGATTGTCATCCGAATAGACTATTGGGGTATTCAACTCGACTCGATGTTTGCAACCCTAGCTGGACCGATGACATGCCCGTTTTACAAAGTTTTTTTTTTGTTTTTAAATTAATTTCTAACATTGCGACAAGTCGGATTATTTTAATGACGTGGTATTTATTTAAAACAGGCATGTCATCGGTCCGCCAAAAAATGATCAAAACGGGCATGTCATCGGTCCGGCGCCACGTCAGTTCCGGTATACAATCGGTCACGTGCGTGGCAGGTGTGTATTTTGGGGAAAAATCAGGTATTGTCTATAAATTGCACGATTTTAAAACTTATTGTTCTTGTAATGCCATACCCTAAATTAGCGGTCCCTATAATGCCCCCCCTAAGTTACGGAACAGAAAAATAATTAAACCCTCATATGTGTTTCTTTAAACCAACTAACCAAACACATTTATACTCATTTCATTGTATATAAATCTTACTAATTTAAGCCCTCCTAAATATAAACCTACGAACCAAACAAGCACTAACTGTTTCCTCAAATAATTGGTATGTCAATTATCATAATTATATTTTTACCCTTATCTAAAATTCTTTCAATTTTATTCTCCAACATCAATTTTTATATACTAATTATAAAACTTAATATTTTAATTTCAACTACAAAAAATAACTTAATATATAGATTAGTATTATATAATTATGTATTCACACGCATTGGATGGGCAAGAAATAATAGGTATATATAGTAATCGTCAAATCCTCTCATAAACTTAAAGAAACATTCAGGATAAAATACAGACGTTGACAGACAACAATAAAGAAACCTTAATAACAAGATTAATTACAAAAAATATGATTTGAAAATTAATAATGTTACATAACACATGACAGATATGTTAATAACGTTATGATAACATATGATAGTTAGTGTGTGTATATTGAAAAATATAGGGTAATTCTATATTGATCCCCTTAAATTCTATTTAGACCCCTATTAATTATCAGACAATTAATAATAGCTTTAATAATTATGTTTTTTTACCGAATAGTAATTAACTAAAAAATTTGAGGAATTATTCTATTTTGAACGTCTATGATGAACTCTAATTCTTTAATTTTTTTTATTATTAATGTAATTATATCATCACATATTTTTTAATTATACCTAAAAGTAATTTATCATTCCACATATCTATTGTTTTATTTATTACAATTATATCTCCACAATCATTTTTCCTTTTACATATTTAAAAATAATGTTTCATCAAACATTATATTAAATACTAAAAATATAAAGTAACTATATTTATAGTTATATTTTAGTACACACATGGAATACGCGGGTAATACGAGTATAAATATATAATATAGACGTGTATGACAAAAAAATATGATGGCTATTACTATTATTATAAAATAGAAAGAAACTCTCATCTAAACATCCTCGTCATAAATGTTGGAGGCAAAATGAATTGGCAAAATAACTACGGGGAATTTTGGCACCCCTCTAGTCACCATTTTCATCCCCTATTTAATTAGCAACGATGTTTTGTTGCAAGTTCTTGTTAAATATGTTCTCTTATGGAATTGTAATATCTAAATTGGAAAAAATAAGGTCAATATTATCTCAACTGCTGATAAATATTTTACCTATAGTTTAGTTTTGTAAAAATGTAAATATGGCAACTGTAGTAATTACATATTTATTTAGAATATATTGTTACGTAAATATGTTATTACTACAGACGGGTGTATGTTATATGGATTGTATTAACAAATTTGCTACCAATTATGTTATATTGAAATAATTCTAATGATCACTATTTATATGTTATTCATATTAATGCTGTTGAATATATCAATATTTTTAAGTACGTGTACATTTTTCGTAGTTTAAAATTGGGAATTTTAGAGAAATACCCCATGGCAATTTAAGCTTTATGATTCAGCTTTTATTTTGCAACTAGATACCAAGCTAAAATTTAGTTTTTACCCCCTCATATGAAAATTACGGAATAACCCTTTCACTTTTTGGCTGAAATCGATCAAACCTACCTTCCCCAAATCCTCAAACTCCTCTTGATGGTTCGCTGCTCGCCGTCAGTTTCTCCATGTTCATTAATTTCGCTCCAATTCCTCTTCTTCTTCCCTTACTCTCTCAAATTAATTCATCTCGACAACCTACCTTTGATGTCGCAAGGCGCCGTCCATGGTCGGAATTCATCATCCCTCAATCTCCATTGTCCCCTCGCAAAAATTTTTCTTCTCTGCGTTTTCTTGTATTACGTTCACTTTTAATTTGTTATTTTATTATTATTTTTATTTAGGAAAGCAAAGGGCAATATGGTAATTCTGCATGTGAGGGAGTTGAGATAAATTTTTTGCCTAATGGCAGTAGCTATTCCCAAAACCAATCTGACGGGGACTGATTCGTAATACTATGTTTATCAATGACACTCAAGACCGGTTGTGCAATCAAAATGATTAAAATAAATAAAAAAAATCAACAATTTCCCACAACCGGTTGGTGAACCAGTTCACCAAGCGGTTGTGCACAGTTTTCGATAAACAGCTTTATATGATTTTAATGAATTTTTATGATACATTCAATTATCTATTAAAATATTTTTTTTTACCACAATGTATGATTATAGATACTAATATTGATATATTTTGAATCACAATTTCAAATAATCTATTTCTCTATGACATTCTATAATTATCATAATTCATATTATTTTTTTCTCCAATGACCAAAGTATCTGAATTTTATATTATAGTGTAATATATTTTTCACACATTCAAATACTACTAAAAATTATAATACAATATAAATATTATGGATTGTGTTGGGTTGTTGATAAAGTATGAAAATTGTTTAGGTTGAGTTGTGGTGTATATTGTGCATGTGAAAAAGAGAGAAATTAATATTTTATTTCCAAAACCGGTTGTTGAGGTTGTTGATAATCGTAGTCTAAGTTAAATCTTATATCAGGTATTTTTCTCTAAAACCCCTTTAAATTAAAAACCAATTAATAATGCTTTGAATTCAACAAGTTAATTGAAAAATTAATTAATCAATAAAAATTAATGCTAGGACTTAATACAAAATAATAATAATAAATTAAATATTGTTGAATACAAGGTAAGAAAATGTTAAATTTAATAACTTTTAGTCATTCCAAAGTTATTTTCTCTCCCAAAAGGGGTGCCAATAGTAATACCCAAAATATAATCGATGAACCTACTACGAAACAAGTCAAACTCGACTCGGTAATCATGAAAGATTAATCATTTATCAAATGGTTTCACTTAATCAATGTGAAAATTCAAGACAAAACGTTACATATCCTCCTCCTTAAGCTACAGAGGCCAAATTACGCAAAGCAAAAAGCAGCAGCAGAAGAAAACCGTTCCATTACAAAAAGCTTGTTGACATGATCCACGAAATGCCTGAAAGAAAATAAAATAAAAAACTAATAAGGAAAAAAAATGCTAATCTTAAGCAGCAGCAGATGCAATAATAGCATTCACAGTCAAAACCAAGACAGTTAAACCTCGTCATATGTCCAAGAAGTTTGGTCTATATTAACCGGAAAATGGAACTAAATAATATAGCTTATTATTGCATAACGAACACATGAATGATAGAACTACAGTGAATAGTAA
Source organism: Craterostigma plantagineum (assembly GCA_027422505.1). Taxonomy (NCBI): domain Eukaryota; kingdom Viridiplantae; phylum Streptophyta; class Magnoliopsida; order Lamiales; family Linderniaceae; genus Craterostigma; species Craterostigma plantagineum. Next base: position 21,591,612 of record JAPQWV010000003.1, on the reverse strand, counting down.
AAGGGATTAATGTAGAAATAAATGGCTATCACATTATGGTACCAAAACCTACTCTCCACGAATTGAATTGGATAACATCTTATATTGTTGTACAAGAAAAGATACAAACGATCAAGTGCAAGCGATTCTTACTTTGGATTTCTGTGAAAAATTCCCAGAACAAGGTTGAAGAAATAAATATATAATACGTGTGTGTATATAACAGAAGCTCAGACGAGTTTATGTTATGAGATCTATTCATGATCTTTATCATAGTAATGCCGTGGTAACCTTAACTATAAGGGTGCGTTTGAGTATGCAGAAGTCAATGCGAAAAAGAAAACATGTAATGGTACGACACACGACGCGTGACGTACAATGGTTTGATGCGTACCACTTACTTTTGCTTTCCTTTTCCGCAGACCAAACGCACCCTAAATCTTTCTAACATGTATTCATTCAATAGAAATGCACGCTATCAAAAGAAGAATTCGTATATCTTTCATACTTTATAGAGTTGAGCATCACCACCTCTAAAGACGAATTCAAAATTCATCAAACGTTTATCTACAATCAATTCTTATCTCAATGCGACATCAAACAATCACCACAAGACATTGAAAAAACAATATCATTGATGGCGTGGCTAAATATCCAAGAACGATTGATTATAATTGCTTCGATGACTAACAAATAGGGCTGCAAATGAGTCGAGCTCAGCTAATTTCTGAGCTCGAGCTATTGAGCTCAATTTCGAGCTCCAAAATTTCGACCACACATGAGCAAGCTCGAGGTCGATTGTCACAAGCTTCAGTCAAGTTGGCCCTGGCTCGACCTTTCACCCCAAGGAACAAATTCTCCTAATCACTTCATTCAACTTCTTCAAGGACAACCATTGAAAAGTTCTTCAATTGCTCCAAAACTAACTCTTGTGTCTAATTTTTCGTTTTAAAAAATTGCATCATTAGTACCACCATCATTCAACATCAATATTCTACTTCCATCTTTTATTCAGCAAAAGATGTTAATTAGCTATAGTTGTCAAGAAGCTCAAGTGTTGTATTTCTTCCATTCACAATACGCCCCATTTCTCAGCCAATAAACAACTTCACCATTCGCACATAGTTATGCATCGTCACCTAGTAACCCGATTTTGGTTAGGGGTACAGGCAAAATTGTAATTCTTGACCTTCACGAATAACTCACTTCTTAGAGTTACAATCTCAATACTTCTAAAGCTTTAAAGGAGTCACCAATTGGGACTGGATTACATGATATAGCCTCTTTGATTTATGTAATGGGTCAGTCGAAATTTGATCCTAAAGCGAGATCTCCTCGCTTAAGGCATGATTACGAACACACAAACATATCTATCTAGGTAAACTATACATGATGAAATGCATAAGTTTACCTTTATCTTCATCAAAATAGTTTCGTTCCATGTCTTGTAAGTATGCCCCCAATGGTGTTAAACTCCGCCATGGCCACCATTGCGGTATGGCGTAGCGGGAATTTGTAAATCAGCCATGTCCCACCATTTTCTGCCAATTTTCCGCCACGCCATTGATATATGGCGGTTTTTTGGCTTTCTGCCATGTCCCGCCATCAACCAGTGATAACACTGAATGTCCCATAGGACTCCTAAATTCATTGACCTTGCACAGGGCTACCGGAGTCTAGTGTTGGTCAGCTGAAATTGTTGGGTATACCAACTAAGCCAATTTACTCAGTTCATTATGATTTTACTGATATTTTTTAGATGACTTAAAATTTGGTTGACCAAAAAAGAATTGTTGCTTATGAATCACTTTGACTAATGTAACTGAAGAAAAGGGAGTAGTATCGAAAGGGTATAGAAACAAAGCCTATGAATCATCTTAAAGGTGGGAAAAAATTGGGATGACAAGCCCCTTTCAGGATCTTGAAAAGGATATTCATAGATATTTCACATTAAGGGTGCACTTGGTATGCGGAATTTGAAGCGGAAAACAAAACGAAATGGTATGATCACTAAGCGCAACGTACAACGGTTCATTGCATACCACTACACTTTTTCTTATCTATTCCGCATCAAATTTTGCATACGCGCACCCTAAGGTTCATTATGATTTAGGTATTGGGCGAGGAAATTAAAATGAAAATAATAATGTAAGATGAAATCGCATCTGTCTTGTGCATTAACATATTGTTCCTTCGTGTTTCCCACAAAAAATACCGGTACTAGTCGACATTTAAATGACCCCTATTTTTATGGAATGAGATCTCAATGTTTCATATTGAGATGCGTAAGAGATTCCTCGAAATCTATAACATAATTCAAATATCTATATTAATCCCAATTCGACCATTTATTTCCTTGGATTGGTAAAAGATGAAAATATATAACTAAAAATACATATAACCAAAGAGGAACAAAGAATAGAAGAAAGACTGACCGGCCTAGTTTTCCTGTGGAATCCTTTTCTCTAACTCCTCAACAGCTCCATTCATAGCATGCAATATCATTTTCTTCACCTTTAGAACGAAAGTAGGATAAGAAAGCAAACAATGCAAGGACATATAATTGTAAACCAACTAAATAGTTTTGTGGCCTACAATGAAAATGTGTAATGGTTGTGTGATATTTATATCATTCATTAACACATGACATATAAGAAATGTAAGACCGAACCGAATTGAAAATATACACTTCAAATGAAAAATAAGAGTTGGATACCAAATTCAAGGTAAAGTTCTCAAATTAATCAATGCGTACTCCTTTTAACAATGGCTTGGTATCTTAAAAGCAAATCATCAAACATAATTTTCAACCATGAGGATTGTAAAACAAGAACAAAAATATACCTCTAATTTGTCTTCCTTTGCCCTGTGATTCCTGGGAAGTACACGGAATTCCTCTGTCAACCTCATGCACTCGTGTATGTTCTCAGGAGAGACAAAGTCAACTGCGACCTTTATGCAGGACTGGCATGCAAAATAAAGAGTAGCAAACCACATTCAACGAAAAGGAAAGGTTATTTTGCGGATCTGTCAAAATAAAACTCACAAAAAGGAAAACCCGTGTAATAGAAAAAAAAAAATTATCTACCAAGTGAAAAGAGAAGTATATTAAACTTCCAAACCGAGGGAAAATGAACATTCAAGGCAGAACATCACCTTTAAATTCCTCACTTGGTGGGGACAGCCAGCTGGTATGAAAACAGCATCCCCTACTTTCTGAATGAAGGTCCACGCCTCAACACCTAAGCATAAACAACATTAAGAAAAATACCGAAATCATGTGTGGAAATGAATTTAGTCAAGACAAACCAAATTCCTCCTTGAGTCTCCTCTTATGCTCCACGGTCAGGTATACAGTCTGATCATGTATAGGGTGGATAATCTGTCGAATGATATAAAATGTGTAACATCTGTAATGCAATCTTGGAAGGCATCAAGCACACAGTCTGAGGAATTTAAATGTAGCGAAATATAGAAAAATGGTTATGTTTGCAGCTACTAGTCCAGCATAAATTATTCCACCTTGGTTATCGTAAGTATATACCATTAGTTGAACCACAAAATATTGTTGGGATTTGTGAGCTAAAACTCCATCAATCGTAGTCTAGAAGGATCGAACGTAAGCTTATATGATCACAGCTTGAAGATGAACTGAGTTTGGCTGCTGGAAATCTTTCTAAGTGTTGAAAGCCAAGTTTGAATTTTCAGTTTAAATGTGAGTCGTTGATCTTGGCAGGCATCAGATCGGATGGCTAAGGTGAAGAGTTGTTTCTTCACTTAAAGAGTCATTCATCACTTTTACTAGCTGGGTGATAGCTGAGGTGAAGGGTTGTTTCTTCACTTAAAGAGTCATTCAACACTTTTACTAGCTGGGTGATACACGCGGTACAACTGAAGCAGCGACGTACAAGTCTGGTAAAGCACACAGCAGAAATTCTGTTCTATATATACCAGTTTTTGCTGTTTCGAGTAAGTCACTTGGTGAGCTCGTAACTTTCTGTAGAGAGCGATTCTTTGAGAGGTGTAAAAGAGAAAGTTGTAAGTGTATGAGATACTTGTAAACCCTTCTCTTCTATTAATAAAATAAGCTCTGATTGGTCCGTGGAAGTAGACCAAAGTTGGGTCGAACCACGTTAAACTCCTATCTTTTCTGGTTTCTTTTTCAGCTGATAACTCGATTCGATCTCCTTCAAGATCATCGTTCTTGGATCAATTCACACACATATTTGACAGATTAGTGAATTGCGAATCTTGGGCGGCCGATTTTCCCAACAAGTGGTGGGTGAGCGTAGAACGAAGCGATCTTCAGATGGCTGCTACAAGATTTGAGATGGAGCGACTTGCAGGGCAGAATGATTTTGGGTTATGGAAAATAAAGATGAAGGCGTTTCTCGTTCAGCAAGGGCTTGAAGAGGCAAAAAAGAGATGCTGCCCTCCGATATGAATGAGGCGATAAAGAAGGCGATGAGAGAAAAGACGTTAAGTGCATCATTCTGAGTCTCTCTGATCAGGTTCTGAGGAAGGTTGCGAAAGAGACTACCCCAGACAGGCTATGGAAGAAGCTTGATGACTAATACATGACGAAGACGTTGGCGAAGCGTCTATATCTGAAACAAAGGGTTTATTCTTTCAAGATGTTCGAAGAAAAGGCGTTAGAGGAGCAGCTTGATCGTTTTTCAAAACTGGTTTTGGATCTTGAGAATATAGGCGAGACCTTGAAGGATGAGGACTAAGCTTTGTTGTTACGTGCGCTACCAAAGAGCTATGAACACTTCAAGGAGCCTTTGTTATATGGCCGAGAAGCTCTTAAACTGGAGGACGTTCTCTCTGCTTTAAGCTCGAAGCAACTAAACACAAGGAAAGGTTCAGAAGTTGCAGAATTTCCTGATGCGGCGCAGCTCCTTTATGCGAAGAATAAATCATATCCTTGGACTAAGAAAGGCAAGATAAAGGCAAGATCAGCTCCTTCAAGATGCGGCGAAGGACGAATGGATCCTTGACTCGGGGTGTTCATTCCATGTCACGTGCAACAAGGAATGGCTTCAAAATTTCCAAAAAAACGAACCAAGAACGTGTGAAGCTTGGAGATGGAAAGAGCTGTAAAATTTCTGGGATTGAATCAGTTCGTTTGCGGCCCAATTCAGGCAACGTGGGGATCCTAAGAGATGTTAGGTATATGCCTAATGTTATGAGGAACCTTATCTCGATCGGCGCTTTGGATAAAAGAGGATTAAACACACAAGTACAAGCTGAAAAAATCAGAATTTGGAGGCAGAAAAAGCCTGTCAGGCTTTAGGAGGCATGGTATTTACGTGCTCGATGGTTGTATGGTGGAGAGAAGAAAACCTATGGAAACTAGGGAATTTTGTGGCTTGAATGTGGTGGAAGATAAGCCACAAGAACCTCGTCTTGAGGTGGAGAATGTCGAGCCAAGACAGCTACTTGGAGCTGAAATTTCAGAAAATCTAGAAGGTGCTGAAATTCAAGCTGCTGAATATGGGTCTGATTTTGCACATTCTGGAAAATTTCTATGTCTTTAAGCTTGATTCAGTTTAAATGCAGACTGTTGATCTATGGCGTGCTAATGATCGGATGGCTCAGATTAAGAGTTGCAGTTTAACTTATAAAGTTGCTACAGCGATTTTAGAAGTTGTTAAGTGAGCGCTAGCGCTGTACAAAATGTAACAGCACAAGGTACAAGTCACGAAGCAGCGAAAAGGGTGAAAGAGCTGTTATATTCTGCTATATATACCAGACCCTTTGAGTTCGACTAGGAAGATTCGAGCGATCATATCTTTCGATAGAGTGAGAGTTAGGTTTGATGTAAACTAGAGAATTTGTCAGGAAGATACAATCTTTTAATCCTAATTTACGGTTTGGAATAAAAAGCTTTGGTTGGTCCGTGGAGTCGAGCGAACGCTCTTTGACATAATGTGACCAAACAGCTAATTATAGAGCACGATTAATTTCAATTGAGTCACCCACTGGCAGACTCGATTTTGATTCCCAAAGGTAGTGTAAATAAATTTGTTTCTTATTCTAAGTTCAACAGCACATGCCAAACATTAACAGCCCAGAAACAAGAATTACCTCCGGCAATGGATTATTGTATATGTGCCTGAACTCTTTAAAATGCTTCTTAATGTAGTCCTCAAGTTTAGATATATCCTCCCTCCGAAATATATCCCAAAGAGCACCTCCTTCAGGCACTGAGAGCCCAACGGCACCTGCTTCAGAAGCTTACAAAATTTCAGCAAATGATTGAATGAGACGAAACATTATCAGTTAACATTTACCAGGTTGGTTGCTGGAGACATCCTCGAAAACATTTTGCTTGTCCGATGGATCAGAATCATCCTTTTCAGCATGGCCATTTCCTGAAGCATTCGTTCAGTTCAAATCACAAAAAAAAAGTATTAAAAGATGGCGAACAGAATTTCTCATTCAGCATGGACTTGCTGTTACCGTAATTTCGCTGTTTTTCATCCTTTCTATCAACATGAAATTTATCTCCATATAGTTCCCTCTCATCCTGAGCCGCATGCATCTTTTGCAGCTCCTCTACTTTCTTGAGGTCTTCAGGTGCAATCTCAACCGCTGTTTCATGAGTCAAAACATTGACCTAAAGGGCAAGAATTAGTCCATAAACACAGTCGTAGACACCACAAAAGGGCAAAGAAAATCGTCACTAATTTACTTATCTTTTGTCATATATTGGGGTAACGTAAATAACTGAAGACAATTCAGAAAGCAAGACGTACTGCATCGGACATATCACAGTGCAATTTTGTAACAGAATCCCCTCGTCCGAGTTCCTGAGATATTCCATAGGCAATGTATGTCTTCGGCCCCATATCTGGCTTTACCGACTTCTTGGGCAGCTTTGTGGCAAGGTTTAAATATCCAGCACTAGGATGCGTATAGGCTTTGAAAGGCAAGCAACTAACAAACTCGGCCTCATGACGAGGTAGTTTTTCCCCAAATAAGTTCGACGGAGGCCAATCTTTCAGCTTGAGAATCACTGGCCAACCTTTACTATCATACCAAACTTTTGAATACCCATTGAAGAACTTGTGCACATTTATGTCTAACTGCGTGCATTGAGAAGTTATTACATATTTATTAGTTCAATTCACATGATAGAAAAACTTCAAACTACGTTTCAACAGAAGACAAAACTGAAAACACCCTTCAAGTATAATATCTTCCAAATAAAGTCAGCATTTCAATGAAAACCAATTGGGCCGGTAGATGGCGATCAGAAAAAAAAAACAATAAGCCTGACCAAGGTTCCCAGCTCAAAAGCTTGAGTGTAAGAAGTTTTCAGTAACTATGCTGCTGAAAAGTGAAAAAGGCAACAGGTACTGCGATAAATTAAACTGACCTCGCACCAATCCAAGCAATTAATGGCAGTCACGTCAAGCAGAAGTTCATGATTTGTGTTTGAAACCTGACGAACAGCACGCCACATGACCAAGGGTTCCCAGCTCAAACCCAATGTTGTTTCAAGCACGTTACTGACAATCACAGGTTCACCTTTCGACCAATGACATTGAAAATGTTTCAGATCGTCATTCTTAAGGTCCTTAGCTTTAGGACAGTACAAAAAGTTGTCCTCTGAATTCTCACGAAATGCTGCTTTAAGTAGTTCATCCCTATCATTGGCATTTACAGAGAAGGCATTCGAACAAGAGCAATCGTCATTGGAAACTTTTAAAAAATCTTCATGCTCCTGCATTTTGTCTAAATTCTCTGCTTTCTTCAGCAACTCAGCGACCCAATTGTCTCTAAACATGGTCATTAGTTCCAGATTTCCAACATTACAACCCCCAACCGGGCAAGGGATTTCACCGTTTTCTGTAGATTTCCACTCATAGTCAAATCCCACAGAACCGGTGGTGACATCTTCGACTGCTTTAATTCCTGTAGGGTCATCGTCGATATCTTCAACCACCTTTTTGCAATTTCTTCTGGCTTTTTGGCCTTTCGCTTCTTTAGGCGGGCCACCGTGCAAATACTCCTCACCAAGATCCCTGTATCGAAAGGCCACTTCCTTTTCACCATCCCTTAGATGCCCTCCACGAATTTCGCGACAACAGGTGAGGCATAGATCATACGAACACTTAGGACAGCTTCTGTAAAAATCAGCTATAGACGTTGCACAGTTGTCACTGCATAAATCAAAATGGGACTATGTCTGTTGCTACAATATAGAACCACATACCTTCTAGATAAGAAGAATTTTGAAAAGGATTTACCAGTATATACGTTCACTAACTTTGCAACCTGATCTTTGTGGCTTTAACTGTAATAGGTGTTTTCCTGCCCAAACAGAGGCTTATCAGACAACGTCCAAGGAAATCTATAAAATTTTCGATTCTAATGGAAAGTACCTTGTATCTTAGCCTCCATCTCCATCTCGAGAAACTGCTCTGCATGGAGATGTTTCAGAAATGGCAAAAGAACCCGGATTATGTATTTGGAATATTGCATTGTTTTATCATCACTGTAGGTATGCATCAAATTCTTCAAGTTCTGCGAATAAACAAGGCTAATAAGAAAATAGGAACCTACTAAATTTGAAACAACGAAACATGGCCAAATGGGGCAAAGAATAGTTGCTGTAATAATGTAGCGGGAAAGCCTAGCTGGATGCCGTTGTCTGATGATTGCAACACAAATAAAAGTTTAACCGAACCCTTACTGGTCCATCTAGCCTCAAGCAACTCTTGCAATTACAGTTATCACGGCAAAACGGGCATTTTCGAGCAAAATCTTCATCAGACATCAACGGGTACCTGTGAACATATGCTTTCAGTTAACCCAAGAGGAGACAGAAAACAAAACATGCTCAAGGAAAAACCTGGTACCATTTTCTCATACAAGGTTCACAATATCGCTTTGTGCAACACGCGTTTTTCTCGTTTTTTATTATGTTAGTGCACCGCACGACTCTCCCTTTGTCGTTCCTTTGGCACTGATGGCACATGTTAGACTGCCAATTCTCCTGTGGAACCACACACCAAAGGAAGCAATCAGCCAAAATATACTGTTAATCGAGTATCCAGCGCAGAAAACTATAATAATTCCACATATCATGTAACAATACAATATAAGAACTTCCAAAATACTTACATCTTTGTCTGAATTCTTCGTACCCTTAGATTTCACCCGATTATCCTGCTCAAGACCCCTCTTACCCTTCGTCTCCTTGCTCCCTTTAGCAACTTTCGATCCATTTTCTTCGTCATCAGATCCTTCATCCTCTTTTGGCAATTTTCTTTTCCGTGTTCCTTTGTTGCTCGCCAGGCCCACACTGTTCTCATTCTCACCATTGCTCTCACTCTTCTCTCCCACGTTTTTCAATCTGCAGCCACTTTCCACATCCTCGGCCTTCTTCTTTTTCTTCCCCTTCCTACCTTTCCACTCCTCTCATCATCATACTCCACTTGGCTAGCCTCCTCAATCCTCTTTCTCGCCATTTCGCTCGCCTTTCTAGGGATCCTAGTCCGAGAATTACTCAACCCGACAACGATTACTCTTTCTTTAACTCCAACGCTAACAGTATTACCCCTCTCCTCCGCTGCCGCCTCTTCGACGGAGTGCGCGCCTTTATCCACCTCCGTACAGTCCTCTTTCTCGCCGGACATCACATCCTCACCATACCCAATTGGCTTATCCTCTTCTAGCACGCCGATTTCTTCCTTCACGCCCTCCATGTGTTCGCCCTTTTACCACTATCGCAAGCTCCTATGCGCCGTAATAGGTAGAAATTCTTGAAGGGAATGGTAGAAAGCCGTCGCCTTTCGTATGATTTTTAGTTCCCCTTTTCACAAATCCCGCCTCTTCTTTCGATCTACGCGACCCCACTTGCTCGAAAACAATTCTTCAGAATTATTTAATTGAGAATATAAATCTAATTTGGGGTGTTGACGGTTTTGCCCCTTGAAGAAATCAATGTGCGGTTCCTAAATATACTGTGGATTAGGTTAATAACATAGTATGGTGAATGGTTGGTCTTGGTAAATACATTGGCTCGTTTGATACCCATGTTTTGGATTTGATGGTATATGTTATTTGTGTATGGCTATACACGGATTCCTTTGATAGAATATTTTTAACATTTTTGATATGTGTGTTTTAATTATTTTGGTAATGGTATATGTATTGTTTGATTTATATGTTTGAAATGTTTATGAAATTATAAAATATACATAAAAGACAATTTTGTCCTTTTTACAAAAAAACAATTAAAAAAAACAATAAAAAAAACAATTGCAATCATCGTCTTCACGGAGTCCCTAATTTCATATGAACAAGCAATCGCAAGCTCAAAGTCTTTTTCCCCAAATTACAGAAATCCTCCCCAAATTACAGAAATCGCAAGCTCAGAGTCTGTTGTACGATTTCGATGGCAGGAAGCGGCGACGAAGGAAGATGAAGCTTGTTCGTTGCTCCCTCCGGCAACGACGAAGCTTGCTCCGGTAAACCCACAGCCCCTCGTCAGCACCGCCGAGACGACGAAGCTTGTTCGTTGTTCCCTACGGTGAACTACCATCAGCCCTTCGTCAGCACCGCCAAGCCCCTTGTCAAACACCACTGTCGACGCCGAGCACCTCGTCTCCGTCGAGCACCTTCATGAAAAAACGAAAAACCACCATCAGTCCTCCTCAGCGCCGAAGAGTCCCTCGTCAAACACCACAGCTAATAGGGGTGAGCAAAATCGGATATCCGGATTTCGGATATCCGAAATTCGGATATCCGGATTTTCGAATATCAAAAAATGATATCCGTATCCAGTCCTGTTTTAATCGGATATCCGATGCTTTATTCGGATATTTAAATCGGATATCCGCATCCGGTTTTTAAGTTTATTTTTAATATAATTTTTCATATTTTCTTTTCAAAATCATTTATTTATTTCTTATCAAAATAAAAAATATATTTTTCATATAAAAATTACTACACATAGTAATTAATACAATATGTGAATTCATGATTCAAAATTACATAATAAATAATAAACAATATGTGAATTCATGATTCAAAATATATTCTGTTCAAAATCATTTTTTTTTTATTTCTTATCAAAATAAAAATATATTTTTTCATATAAAAATTTCTACACATTGTAATTCACACAATATGTGAATTCATGATTACATAATAAAATAATATAAATATAAATATTTCTACTTTTGAGGATTTTTTCCCCTTCTTGCCTTCATTTTTCATTTTGGGCTATTTTTTTATTTTTAATTATTTTTTAAATATAAAACCGAATACCGGATATTCGGATTTTAGACAAACCACTATCCGTATCCGATCCGGTTTATTTTAAAATAAATCGGCGATATCCGATCCGGTTTTTAAAACCGGATATCCGGATTTTCGGGTTTTGAAAACCGGATATCGGATCGGAATCCGGTTTTCGGATATTTTTGCTCAGCCCTAACACCTGAGCACCTCGTCACTGCCGAGGTCGTGGTCGACACTGGCGACAGACCAGCGGTCACGGAGTCTCCAACGGTGAAGATGAGGGCAAAATTGGTATTAAGAAATTTTTATTAGTATACCCACCTGTAGGATGGGTTTGTCTAAACAAGGTTCATAATGATTTGTGTGTAATAGACTTGTATATGAATACAAGCCATGTATTGATTTACATAGATACCAAACAAGGTGTGTTTTTCCTATACCCACTTGATACCCATGTATACATGGGTATCAAACAAGCCCCTAGGTGTAACTATCCAAATCGAGTGCAAATAGATTTATACCTAAATATTCTTTTTTCGAAAAAAAAAATTTGCAGGTTTTACTTTCTTAAATTTGATATTCGTGTCAACATATAATTTCAATATCAGCAATTGCTTCAATCGAATTAGAATTGACAATGATAATACATTTAAATGGATGTTCTTAGAATACTTCGGTAAAGTAATAACTTTTTTGACGAAACTACAATTAAATCCCCATTTCCCAATATATCTATCAACTAACTCCATCCTTCCTATTTTATATCATCAAACTCCCCGTTCAAACTTTTATATCACCCCTAATGGACAATTTTAGCCTTATAAAAACAACAATATTACCAAAAAACCTGTCGACACCCACGGACCCCCTTACCCAAAATTTGTAGTACCAATATACATATTCCTGTACCACCAATGTATAGATGTTCGTGGTACCATACCGTGGTACCATTCCGTGAGACAATGTAGTATCATACGTAGGTTACTTGTAGCATCTTTTCCACCATTTGCTTACCTACCATAAAACCTGTCAACACCCACGGACCCCCTTACCCAAAACTTGTAGTATCAATATACGTATTCTTTCAGTACCAATATAGGGGCAAATCGTCCATGGGGAGTGATCGACACGTGGTGTGCTAATATAATTTGCAAGTGCGACAAGTGATAATATAAAACGAATACCTAATTACTATCACCAACGTGCGATAGGCAGTGGACCTATCCTGTGTAGTGCAGTAAAGTGAGTAAACGAGTATCGAACACGAGGAATAAACTGATTACTAGTATTAACCTATCGACTCGATATCTAGCATAAATAATCCTAACAGATTACTTCCAAATCAATGAGAGACTCAAAGAACACGCATAAACTGATAAGAGAGCTTTCAGATAATAAAGATGTGCTCGGGATTCGAATCCCGCTAGGTATTATCGCGTTAGACAATGAATATCGTTCCTACGTATTTAGACTAGATCGCAGTAATTTTCTACTCGCTCGCGAATTTTGCTGTCACCCTAGACGCGGGGATCTAATATTTAAGAATTAAATGGCGAGGATCGAGTATTTGCTTTCGCCCTATACTCGAATCCTATCATCTACGAACGGCCTAATCATTGTTTAGCTGTCGCCCTAAACGATTTTCCACACATTCACTGTAACACATAGACATATTAAAGCAAAGAAACAATTTCATAGAACGATAAATAGTCAAAACACGAGTCACGATAAACATATGTCTCAAATACGAATTAACCTAGCGTTCATCTAATCCCAAACACACAGGGAATTTAGCTACTCATAATTGAAGGGAAAACAACGAAAGAAATAGAAAACGAGGAAAGATGACTCATGATCTTGATGTACTGATGCTCTGGGATGACATCGTGGGTGAATCTTCGTTCCTCGTTCAATTCGGCGTGATTACGTTGTTGATCCGTCTCTTGCGCTTCTTGGGTGGATTTCTGCGTTCTTGATGCCTCTTTTCGTCTATGTGGAGTTAGGGTTGATATCTGGTGGGTGTCCCCTCTTTCTGAGTCGAATTTGGACTTTAATACCGAAACTCGCAACTATCACGGTCTGGGACATGGGCCTTCACGGCCGTGACAGTCATCGTTTTGCTTCTCGCGCTTTCTGCCAAGTGTCACGGCTAAGTGCACTGGGTGTCACGGCCGTGACATACCGAACTTCGACTCTCTGCCAAGTGCATTGGGTGTCACGGCCGTGACGTCCTCCAGTATAACCTTCGAAGCTTACTGCCCAGCGTCACGGCCTAATGCAATTTGGGTCACGGCCGTGACGTTCTTCATTGTAGTATTCTGTCCCTTGTCACGACCTGGTGCACTATGTGTCACGGCCGTGACACATGCCTGTTTCGTCATTTTTGCTCCGTTTTGCCTCGTTGTTGCTCCTTTTCGCCCGAAAGCCGTCCTAAGGTTCAACAATATCCAAATAGGTGTAATTCGAGCAATTAAATGCATAAAATGACCACGGAAATTCTATTATAGCACCCATAATTACCATAATAAACGTATTAAAATACGTTTATCCGGGAGTTATGTGTAAGATTATTTTGATTTATTGAGTTTGTTAATAGATAATATGGAATGAGGAGTTATGTGTAAGAAAATAGGGGTAGGGGGATTTAATTGAAGTTGCGCCTAACTTTTTTAAGGACATAAAAGAAATGACGTCCTCTCGAGTTTTGTTTTATCACTTATGGAAGTGTTTTCTCAAAAACAAAAAAAGACAATTTTTTGTTTAATTAGAAACGAGATAATAAAGATATTATATATCTTTGTTTTTGACACGATTTGTATTAGATTCTTTTCCTGATTAAAATTGTGAAACTTGTACTCTTCAGACCATCTTCAATGAACACACATTTTCCAACTGACAGCCAAAAATTGCTCCAATTGACAGCCATACCCAATTGACCATCTCCAAACACAAAAATTGCTCCAATTGACAGCCATACCCGTTCTCAAAATGAGTTTACACATTTTCTCTCACCAAAAAATGCATCTTTGCGTTCAACTGATCACAAATCGCATATTGTTTTTAAATATTACAAAGTGAACCTCCTAAAATTAATAATTATTATTCTGGTTTGGTGTTGTAAGTATGAGAAAGATTGATCGAATGTGTGGGATAGCTGCAAAATATGATGGCAAACCGTCGTTGCTCTCATTTCTCCTAATCTAACGCCTAGCTCTTTGTGGCGACCCTGCTTTCCTAATTAGGATTAATGGCGGATTTCCGCAACGTAAGCCGCGGAAGGCCCGTCTAGTTAAAATTTTTTCCCAAATTAATATACAATACTATAAACATCCGTCTACATCGTTATTTCTGTACACGGGCCGAAGCCCCAAAAATATCAAAAGAACCAAAAGTCCTAAAGCCGCTCCATAGGTCTTCATCCATGTACCGCCCCGCCCTCAAAAGTCCGTGGAGCACCGCCACCAGCCGCCTCAGTCTTGACGCATATCGGCGTCAGACTCAGTACCTACAACACGTAAACACTGAGCAATTTGCCCAGTAGGTGAATAAAATGCATGTATGCAAGTGTGCACTCAACCCCAATCCCAATATCTCGCAACATGATTTAATGCACACTCTTTCTTTTCCCACAATTCATATTTCACACAACACAGGGCCCTAGGTTAGGCTCGGCACCCACGCGCGCCATAAATATCATGGGTGGTCACGTGATTCCACCCGTATCCAATATCATGGGTGATAACACATAGTCATGGGCGGTCAGACCCGTATCAGTACCATGGGTAATATCAATATACCCGTATCAATATCAGCGGTATGCACCTCGAATCGACCACATCCGAGTAGACAGATCGATCACGTCTGTCTCCGCTAAGTGGCCTGCGAGCCCAACCTCAAACAATAGTCACAATCATTTCAGTCTACCCCAATCGTTCGTATATCAAATCATCACCGTATCGCTACGGTGGAAACCATCTCTCAACCTGATGCGATATGCACATGCTATGCATATAAGCGTAATAACATATAAAACATGATTCGTATGAAATATATGTAAAAACACATAAAACACGTATTTCACATAAATCACTGAATCACATAAAATCACATAAGTCACATATGTGTTTACGCATTGTAGATGGATGATCCACCTACCTGTCCTCCCGCTATCGCTAAATAAGAGGTCTGATGGAATCCCTATACGTCGCTGCTCTGAATAAATAAATATTATCACATTACTATTTTTGCTAAGTTACGTAAGTCTCGAATTTCCAAATCTTAAATATCAAAAACTCTAGAAATCTTCAAAATTGTAAAATTGTGAAAACTCTAAAATTTATGAAAACCTAAAATAATAAAATTCTTAAAAATAAATAAACCCTAAAATATCGAAAATTTATTAAGAACTTTTAAAATGCTATGTTGAAATTATTTATGTTACGTCGAAATCTTTATACAATGTCGAGCATCATCATATCTCGACATCCTACCAATGTCAAGATCTTTAGTTGAAAGAGCCAGTATCGAGATCTTTGGTTGAAGATGAAATGTCGAAGCATATAAATATCGAGACCTTATAAATATCGAAGTCTTTTCCATACAATGTCGAGGTCTTCTAATATAGATGTCGAGATCTATACAGATATAATAAATGTCGAGGTCTTCAAGCCATATCGACATCTCATGGATGTCGAGACCTTAGAAATGTCGTAATTAAAGTTGTCGACATCTTACCAATGTCGAGAATCAAGACCACAGTATAAGAGAAATATCGAAACCCTTACTTATCGAGATCTAAGGTAAATGTCGAAATCTATTCATTGAAAATGTCGAAGTTCTTACAAAATATCGAGACCTTACTCCTTAATAACGTTACTACACCTCGACATCTTTAATAATTATCCTATATTGAAATCATATAATTGTCGAGACATAGATGTCGAAATCCTCACTATTATTATTAAACATTTCGACATTCTACCAGTTATCACATTTCGACATTTTATGTCATATACCTCGAAATCATTTCAGAATTTCTTCTATGAAACATCTCGAGCAATGTATTGTCGAGTTCTTATTAATGTCGACTTTTTATGATGCATCAAACAGCTCGAAATCTAACTATGGTAGGATACCATATCGAGATTTTCCAAGATCGTGCTTCTCCTAAAACCCTAAAACAGTTTTTATTATGATTATCTCCCTAAACTAAAGTATCTCCCAAAAACGGTACTTTAAATCACTAAATTTCTAAAGAATCGACCAAGCTCTAAAGATTCCTACATATCTTGAGCTTATTAGTACTTATTTGCATAACTACTCATGAATATTACCAAATCTTGAGCAACTAAGGTTTTCTAAACATGATAAAGATATTTCTCTATTTATCACCTAACTATGTAAACGCTCATGGCTATTAACGTGAGTTAAGTATGCTGAAAATAAGAAATTATACCTTACTTCAAGGTTCAGACTTTCGAAAATTGTCTCCTTCTTATGTGTTACACCTTGTTTGAGGGTTTCGTTCAACTCAACGTGTTTCTTCCTTTTCTTAGCTTTATTTTACTTAATGGTGTTATGATATAAAAGATGTTGAATAGGTATTAGACCATCCCAAGGAATCGATGGGACAAGGTGGTGAATAGAAATGACGTGCTTTCCCTAGGGGTGTTCATCGGTCGGTTCGGTTCGGTTTTCTCAAATTTCGGTTCGGTTTTTCGGTTTTCGGTTTTACGTATGCTTAATCCGATATCCGAACCGTTTTAATTTGGTTCGGTTCGGTTTTTTACAATTCGGTTCGGTTTTTTCAGTTCGGTTTTCCGGTTAGGAATTTAATATCACCAAAAAAAATTATGAGCTGAAAATACGTAAAACAATTTATGGTTACTAAAAAACAAAGAAGGATTTATGGAACGTGACATGTAGCAAAATAATTCAAAGGTACGAAAAAAACAACATGAAAATGGAACAAAATCAAACCAAAATATAAAAACATTCATTTGAAGATACTACAAATTATTTGGGAGAAAAATACTATTTAATTGTTGTGGAAAACATGCACCTAAAAATGGAAAGAAAATATACCAATGAAATAATATTTATTGCGTTGTTTACGTTATGGGAGAAAAACAAATGATTTTTTATATTTTTCTATTTTTAATGTAGCATGATAATTTCAGTTCGGTTTTTCGGTTTTTTCGGTTTTACGTATGCTTAATCCGATATCCGAACCATTTTAATTTGGTTCGGTTCGGTTTTCTACTATTCGGTTCGGTTTTTTTCGGTTCCGGTCTTTTCGGTTCGGTTCTTTACGGTTCGGTCGGTTTTTTCGGTTATTTTGAACACCCCTAGCTTTCCCCAAGGCTTAAGTAACTTGATCATTATCTAAACTGGTCATGCTTATCTTAATTGAAGCCCTTGGGCCATAACGAATATTATTACTTCATATATGGCCCAAATGAATTTATCCCCAATCATGCTTCTTGATCTAATTTCCTTAAATATTTCATATTAAATTAACTCTTAAATATACATATTTATGTAAATTTCAGGTAATCATATATTTAGTTACATCAAAAATCCCGTATTAAAATTTACGGGTATTACAGCTCTTCATCACATCCACTCGATATATAGGAATTGGAAATTATGGCCCGCAAAAGAACCTCGCCGGAAAAATCTAAGGAGCCTCGCCGGCACCAGCCGTTGATAGGACTTTGTTCGTCACCTTTGCGAAGGGCTGTGCGGTGAACGGGGAAGAGGTACTACGAAAGGGAGTTGTTTGGGCAGGCTCTTTATGTTAGTTATATTTTGTGAGGGGCTTGCTATAGATGCTATGCTTAAGGGAGAACTGAGGCGGGAAGTTTTTCGTTAATGGAGTTTGGCTGAGGAAGTGTGTGGATAGTGATGGTGCCCGGGCGGACTGCCCGAGCCCGAGCGTTGATGCTTGCATCTGTCCGTGTGATCGTTGAGTGTGCATCTCTTTTGCTACTGGGAATATTTGTCTTCTTGCATCGCTCAGTTCTTTCACTTTCTTGGCATGATAGTTGGTAACATCGCCACGGACACGCTGATTTCTTTAACTTGGTGTTGTGGCCTGTGGCGGGATTGGCAGGGGTGAGGCTCATGGTTGAGGTGAGAGAGAGGATAAGATAAATGCCAAGTCATGTGGCGGGATTGGCAGGGGTGAGGCTCATGGTTGAGGTGAGAGAGAGGATAAGATAAATGCCAAGTCATGGTGGACAGGCCGCTGAAACCTCGCACGCCTACTGTTTGACAAAATTCCTCAATGAGCGCAGATTCATGCAAATGCATTAATTGAGCAAGTTGTAGTCCATTTAATGTTTAATTCTTTTGGAGTTATTAGTTTTGCCTATATCTTATTTACCCTACGTCTTTCAGTATTGCACGTACAAATTATAACTCTATTGTTAAATTTTTCTCGAGCATATGTAGTCTAATTGTAAAGCTATAAAACATGTGGGTAGTATTGAATATTGTACAACTTGGTGTGGAAGTAAATATTACAAAAAAGACTTTGAGTTTGATAATGGGTTTAACGGTTGGAGAAGAATTACTGCATTTTGAGTTTGCGAATGAGTTTGGGTTTGAGAATGCGTTTTTCGGTTGGAGATGGCCTTAGGTGAGAGAAAACCGAAAAATCCCATTTTCGGTTTGCGTTATGGTATCCATTGGAGTACTTTTCTGACATGCGTTCCTGTTTGGGCATCGGATGCCCTTAGGCTATAGTAATAGTATAAATGGGCAACAAATTATTTTATATTTATATATTAATTAAGTTATTTAAACAATAAAATTTAACGTAAGAATAACGTAATGATAAACTATTAAGGGTAAATTGTAAAAGCACCATCTATTTGACATACAAACAACAGTTCATACTCATCTCCCACTCCCACCCTTAATATAACACTAGTATTTTTTTATTTTGTTTAATTTTTTTCAATATGACTCAATTAACAGACTAATTGGACGATTTGTAGCAAGGCGTGACGTTTAATAAAATAGAATAGATAATGAATGTGCTCCTAAATAAAATATAATTGTAACAAAAATCAAATAGTTTCTAAATATTTAATTCATATAATAACTTCATAAATGGCAAATATAGGTAGGATATTACTTGGAAAATAAAAAAACAAAAGAAAAAGTCGGAGTTTGAAAACTTAAAGGTCCCATGGTCTAGGAGTGGTTGGGATTGGGACATTGGACTCCGACTGATCCAGTAACCCGAGTTCAAATCTCGGTAGGACCTTAATTCATTATTTTAATTCATTTTTATTTTTATTATTTTTCTTTATTTCGCGGGGTAAGCCCAATAACGGCCTAAAGCCCAATACTAATTCACGTGTCAAATTATTGCGTCCCACGAAGATCCAATCCAATTCGGAGTTTTCGGATTTCAGCAAGACATTTGAGAAAAGCAGTGATCTCCGACGGACGAAGTATTTTCGGTAACAATTTCTTTCTTATTACTCTTTGAAAGTGTTTTATAAGTTCATTTGCTCAAGTTCTGTCACGAATCATGGCTGCTACGTTATTCTAGCTTACTTTTGGTGATTTTTCGTCGTCTAACGCGATGAGACAGCTACGTATGGATATTGTTTGATGAAATGACTGACTATGAAGCCATTGTATGTTCATTAGCTTTTGTTCTGTCACGAATCATGGCTGGTACACTTGCTAGCTTGCATTTGTGAATCGTTGTGTGCTCGTTGGCTTTTGTTCTGTCACGAATCATGGCTGGTACACTTTTCTAGCTTGCATTTGGTGATTGTTTCTTGTCGAACGCCACGGAGAAAGAAAGCTATGTATGGAGATTGTTCGATGAAATGCCTGTGTGAGATGTCATTGTGTGTCCAGTTAATTAAGGACTAGGAATCGATATGATTTTTTTTTCTTTTTTGATCTACTTTCTGTCATCATGCTTAAATCCGCTGCATCTGCACATATACTGTTTTGTGTTCTAATTAATCTAGAGTTTCATCGAGCTAGCTCTACCTTTAGATTACGTGACTATTCGTTTTCATTGTTATGCCCCTTCATATGCTAAATCCGTTCCATTATGATCAAGACTTTCCATAACTCAACAGTCCATAGCGTTACAGATGTGATCATATTGCAATATTTTCCTCATTTACATATGTTTGTTGCTACATAAAACATACTTCACGACGACACATTCCTATCCGATTTCAGACGATAAATAAGAACTTCTCACAGCAATGGAAGCAAAATTCTTCCGCTTTCTCAAGATTGTGGGAGTGGGGTTCAAAGCCCGAGCAGAAGCAGGGGGGCGACTGTTGTACCTAAAGCTCGGCTACAGTCACGAGGTCGAACTCGCCGTACCGCCCGCAGTTCGTGTTTTCTGCTTCAAAAACAACGTCCTCTGCTGTACTGGGATCGACAAAGATAGAGTTCATCAGTTCGCTGCTGCTGTTCGTAGCTGTAAGGCCCCCGAAGTTTACAAAGGCAAAGGCATTATGTACATCGATGAGGTTATAAAGAAAAAGGAAGGCAAACGATCGAAATAAGAGCCATCCATCACCTCAGTCAGCCCAAATGAGGTACTTTGCATCAACCTTAGTTATATATATTCTTGGTCTTGGAACAAATCATCCTTTACAACATCCTATTTAACTATTCATGTTGCTGAATTCTTGTCTTAAGGAAATCTTTCGTATTTTTTAGTTGCTTGTTCTTGAGCTATGATACATAAATTTGAGGGTTAATGAAATCATAGGAGAGAACATTCTAGACACCATTCGTTTCAAGGCTTTCATTCCTATTTATTCCCCAGTAGTCAGCAGTCTTAACATCGTCCCTAACCATCATCTTCGAAAACTCTTCGTGGTCATACTTTAGGGTAGCTTTCCCACCGAACTCGCTGGGTAGATTCTCCGCGTCGAACAGCGCCTTCATCACCTCCGTGCTCTTCTTCTCACTAGGATAGACGAACTTTATCTTCTGAAAAGTGTTGTGGTCTACAAAGTACTTCACGACCTTCCAAAACGCCTGGAAAATCCTAGGCGGGCTATAGAGGACTATGACCGCAAGCCTCTCGGGGTAGTGATTCTGTAGTATGTAGATGATGTCTTTAGCTGTCTTGATTGGGACATCCGTGTTTATCGACCATCCGTTGAAATCTATCAGCCAAGTCATTTGCTCTTGGCCTTGAGGTAGGTTTAGTATTGCGTTCTCCACTAGGTAGATTAGATGCCTTACACTGCCTTCGCCCGCCGTAGTTGTCTGTAATAAAATTGCGTAGAGTGTTCAAAAATATATGTTATGTAATTAGCTATTGTCTTACCTACCCAACCGAGTATAACCGAACTCCAGTGCAAATTTGACATGTGGCATTCTTACACACTGATCTTGATCTATCCACTTTGCTTCATCAACGTGTGTTTCACTTCACTTTATATACTTGCAACATGGCTAGGACAAGTGTATAAAGTGAAACTCACGTTTGTGTAGCATCATTGATAGAATACTGTAAGAATGCCACATGTCAAATTTGCACTGGAGTTTGGTTATACTCGGTTGGGTAGGTTAGACAAAGCCATGTGATTAAGTGTAGAGTACGAACCTGCTTGCCGGGCCTCAGTATAAGGACGGTTCTGCCCTCTCGGTCGTGAAAATTGGCTTTCGAGACTTTCCCAGTCGCACCTTCGTGTGCGACTTCAGGCTGTTTTACGACATTGAAACTCATAATTTAGCGACAAAAATCACTTTTTGTTCGAGCACGTCGGTTGAGGTTGCTTACCCATTTTATTTCTTCGGGTTTGAATTCTTTTCTCCATTTAATGGTTTCTTCGAGCATTTTTTGCGCCTTTTCGACGTTCCATCCCCGAGCTATCAGATACCTCCTCAGGCATGAATCGCTGCAGAATTTTGAGCTTCGATCAGATAATTGTCCGAGTCCTTCCCTCAACTTTTGAACCTAGCGATATAAATTTTGTCGCTAAGATGTTTTTCGATGGTGCTACGAAATCGAAATATGGGACGTATTTTGCCTTTCACCTTAGCATTTTGATCTAGTTCTTGATCAGTGTTGATGTCCTGATTATTCTGAGGTCTTCTTCTGAACATGGTACCACTCTAATTTCTCTGAAAACTAGAGAATATATGAACTGCAGAAAATATGAGGGATTTTTTTTTTCTTTTTTTTCTTTTTTTTTTATCTAATTTGATGTTGCTTAAGAAATCAAAATCTTGACAGAAAGAGAAACAAGAGAAGGCAAGCAAAAGTGTGTAATGAAAAAATACATATGTAAAACCAGCATTCATAACGTAACCACGAAAAAGGCATAAAACAACTCAAAATCAAGAATCGCAGACTCAACATTCAAATTTGCATCAAGAAATATACCTTAAAAGGAGCCCTTTATTACGTTTTCTTCAAGCAACCACAGTGCAGAAACAGAAATCAAAGGTGAACAGAACTATGACTCTTCTATCATAAGATATAATACGAGTAACTTCAGTTTTTAACTCGTAATATATACAAATATGCTGTGTGAACTAACGGAAGATTAGTGGGTGGGTCAAGTTTTGTGTCCTTGTCACGGAATTCGTGTTTTTGGCCTGCAATAAAAAACGTCATCGGTGTGTGAGAAACAAACTAAGAAAGAATTGGTCTTCTGTTTACTTTTTGTATTGGTTGTTGACTAAACCGGCATCTCTCCACGTGTTAATATGCATCTAGAAACTTGCCCCATTACTAATTGCGACTTTGACTTTAGTTTCATCCTAAGGTTGAATATTAAAATCGACGAGCTAGAGATGATGTAATACTAAAAACTATACGAACCTATAATCTATATTCGACTTTTTAGAAAAAAAAAGAAAAGAAAAGCTATGTGGGGTGTTTCGGAGAATACAATTGGTAACTAAAGGGGTATAAGTAATTTAAAGCAACAATCACTGCTATATTAACAAAAGGAAGTAGTTTTTAGGGCAACCTAAATTAAATTCCCATTCCCTTATTTTCTGTCAACTAACTTCCCATTCCATATTATTTATTAACAAACCCACTAAATCAAAACAATCATACACATAACTCCCCATAGACAATTTTGCCCCTCTATTATTTATCTTTCTTCTCCAACCCACTAATTGAAACACACACGTAACACAACAACCCTAAATTGGTAAAGCTCTCGATGACGACGTAACAGCCCTGCCTTCGCCGGAAAAAGGTCTGAGCTTGCCTAATCTATCATGAGTTTCTCGATCTAGGTAAGTTAAGGAGTTTTTTCTTGTTTTTTTTCACTATGGCTCGAATCGGTCCAGCCGCTTTGTAAAGGGACGCGGCGGTGTAGGGGCTTGGTGATGGGGATTGTGGGTGGGTCGAGGTCGGCCGCCGCCTTGGCTAGCCGGAGCTTGGGGTTTCAGATGAGCGTGCTGTATTTTGATTTGGAGGAGGTAGAATTGTAGTAAAAGTGTTCGTATAAATGTCTACAAAAACTACAACTCTAACATGGTTGTCGTAATTTGAGGAACTTTTTTTGTTGAATCTATGTCTGTGTTTCAGATGAGCGTGCTGTATTTTGATGTGGAGGAGGTATAACTTTTTTTATTGAATCTATGTCGTATAAATACGCCGGCGAATTGTAATGTGGCTATTGAAATAGAAGTTTTTTTAATATTGTGATGATGTGCTATTGCTGGTGTCTAATAAACTTTTGTATCGTGTTTGTTGGTGGGTTATGATATTAATGCTAGAAGGTATTTTTTGTTCAAGCTTTTGACCATGGTACCACAAGACAATAACATTTGGTACTCCGACTATGTTATCATATTTATAGGTATTATATACTGGTACTACAAACAGCCTAGTGATGGTACTGTAACATCATATATACAGGTACTACAATTGTCCACATAAAGGTACTTCAAATATCTATATATTGGTACCACAAATTAGAGGGCGTATTTCGAAGCCGCTAGCACGGTACGAAAAAGATACTACAAACAACCTACTACACTACTACAAAAGCATATAATATGGTACTACGAAAGTCCATATGTAGGTACTACGAACGTCTTTATATTGGTAACACAAATTATAGTTGGCGTATTTCAACGTTGTTCGGGTTATTTTTTGGTCCGTGAGTAGGTATGGTACGGCACTGGCACAGAAAGATACTACAAGTAACCTACGTATGGTACGACGCTATCTTACGACACGGTACCGCGAAAATCTATATATTGGTACTACAAAAACGTGGTACGAAAATGATACTACAAGAAACCTACGCATGGTACTACACTAGCATATGTTATGGTACTACGAACATATATATATCGGTACTACAAAAATCTGTGTATTGGTACTACATGCGTTTTTAGGGTAGGAGTCTCGATAGTTACACATGGTACGGAATGATACTACAAGTAACCTACGTATGGTACTGCACTAGCATATGTTATGGTACTACGAACATCTATATATTGGTACTATAACATCTATATATTGGTACTACAAGCGTTTTTAGGATATGAGTCTCGATAGTTACACATGGTACGGTTAATATTTAGAGAGATTATTACGTTGAAATCCCAACTTTCTTTCTACTTAATATGATACTAGTAAGAAGATCTTACTACATAGTCAATGTATTTTATCGATCGAAAGTTAATGTTTATACTTTATGTTATCGTGTGTTTAATTCTATTATGTGACGTATATTGGAAGTTCGCACGCCTTATTTGCACAATAATCTACGTATTTTCGATAATTAAAAACGTGGTACGAAAATGATACTACAAGTAACCTACGCATGGTATTACACTAGCATATGTTATGGTACTACGAATATCAATATATTGAAACTACAAACATCTGTATATTGGTACTACAAGCGTTATTAGAGTAGGAGTCTCGATAGTTACACTGGTACGGAAAGATACTACAGTAACCGACGTTTGGTAGTACAGTAGCTCACGATACGGTACAGCAAACATCTATATGTCGGTACTACAAACATATGTATGTTGGTCCTACAAATTTTGGTAGGAATTGTTCCACGCCGTCCGAATTATTTTTGCTCCGGGACTATGTTACCACAGTTATAAATACTTTAGTGATGATTTGCTATCAATATTGGTGGGTTAATATTTAGAATTAGGGATTATTACGTTTAAAGCCCAACTTTCTTTCTACTTAATATCATCTGGTAAGAAGATTTTACTACATAGTCAAGGTATTTTATCGATCGAAAGTTAGTGTTTATATATTATGTTATCGTGTGTTTAATTCTATTATGTGACGTTTTGGAAGTTCGCACGCCTTATTTTGCACAATAATTTACGTGTTTTCGATAATTAAAAACGTGGTACGAAAATGATACTACAAGTAACCTACGCATGGTACTACACTAGCATATGTTATGGTACTATGAATATCAATATATTGGTACTACAAATATCTGTATATTGGTACTACAAGCGTTATTAGAGTGTGAGTCTCGATAGTTACACTGCTACAGAAAGATACTACAGTAACCTACGCATGGTACTACAGTAGCTCACGATACGGTACCGCAAATATCTATATGTCGGTACTACAAATATATGTATGTTGGTACTACAAATTTGGGTAGGAACTTTTCGACGCCGTCCGAATTATTTTTGCTCCGGGACTATGTTACCATAGTTATAAATACTTTAGTGATGATTTGGTATCAATATTGGTGGGTTAATATTTAGAATTAGGGATTATTACGCTGAAACCCCAACTTTCTTTCTACTTAATATGATACTAGTAAGAAGATCTTACTACATAGTCAAGGTATTTTATCGATCGAAAGTTAGTGTTTATATTTTATGTTATCGTGTGTTTAATTCTATTATGTGACGTATATTGGAAGTTCGCACGCCTTATTTGCACAATAATCTACGTATTTTCGATAATTAAAAACGTGGTAGGAAAATGATACTACAAGTAACCTACGCATGGTATTACACTAGCATATGTTGTGGTACTACGAACATCAATATATTGGTACTACAAACTCTGTATATTGGTACTACAAGCGTTATTAGAGTATGAGTCTCGATAGTTACACTGGTACAAAAAGATACTACAAGTAACCTACGTATGGTACTACATTAGCTTATGATACGGTACCACGAAAATCTATATATTGGTACTACACATATGTAAATTGGTACTACAATCGTTTTTCAGGTATAATCATAATAATTGGAGCATAAACCAAGCAGATCCTCAACCTTAGAAACATAAAAAATTGTTTAAGAACAGGGTCACAAAACCTCAACCTCAGAACAACATATCAGTCTCAACAAGTCTAAAATCTTGCAAACATAGATAATATCATTCAAGCAAGTGGAACATAAACCCACTAGGATCTCTAAGTATTGTGGAAGCCATGGAGCAACGATATGCTTCGACTTCGACATCGTCAAAATACCTTACACGATCTGTAGGTCCGACGATGTATTTATCCATGGACATTGCAACATGTACGCTGCAATCCATGCCCTCCGGATTCTTCTCTCTCTTGTCTACATAAATAAACAATGAAATTTACAGTACCATTAATTATGTAATGCAGTACTAATTCAATTAATATACGGTATTAAGATAACAAACAACCGAGCCTCGTACTAAGACAGGCACAAATGCAAAACCATTATGAGATTTTATTTAAGCGTAATAGAAGCTAAAATCCCTAATTTGAAAGATGTCAAAACCCCGAATCGAACAAGAAAAAATATAACTAATTTCTGTCATAAACCCCAAATTCAAGCACTAATCAAAGAAATTAACATTGCCCAACATGGAATCCTCGAAGAAATGCACTTATCGAAGCCCTAAGCTCTAGATTAACACCCAAATGCCAAAAAATTAAAAAATAAAAAAAAAGCACACTTACAGTCGAAACTTGTTCTCTCTGTCTCGTCTCGTTCTCTGTCTCGTTCTCTGCATCATTCTATCGTTCTCTGCCTCGTCCTATCGTTCTTGCCTCGTTCTATTATTCTCTGTCTTCTTCGATGGTTTACAGTGTATTTTGAAAGTGAAAGAGAAGGGTGTGGGTATTCAATGGTTTTTTGGTAATATTGTTGTTTTTATAAGGCTAAAATTGTCCATTAGGTGGCTATGTGATATAAAAGTTTGAAATGAGGAGTTTGATGATAAATGAATTGGAAGGGGGATTTAGTTGATGGATAGTTTGGGGTATGGGGATTTATGTGTAGATTTGCCTAGTTTTTATCCATTTTTTTAAAAAAGGGACTTTGACAAAGTCAATTAAATAAAATAAAAGGGAGTGAGTTTAATTAATGAACTAATATTAACTATTAACTAAATTAATCATTAAATATATCTTTTTTAATATATATATATATATATATATATATAAAGCAATCCAACCAATCGACGAAAAAACAGAAAATCGAACAAATACTGAATCATCCAGCCGACATCCACTAGATCCGAAACACCCAAGACCCAAGAATCTCGATTTTGTTCTTCAAAGCATATACAGTAAGTGGCATTTCGATTTCTGCATCGTTAAAATGAATTTTTTCGGGCATTGCAAATTTCGTTAATGTTAACCTCATTTTACATTTCGAGTATCGGGAATTTGATTTTCGCATCATTGGGTAGTTGTGATTAGCATTTTTACGACCGATCTGCAAGGAAAATGCCGTTTTTCGATAATTCGAATAAATTATTTGATTTTTTTCTGTTCGAATACGTCGTCCAAATAAATATTTTTCAACATATCTAATTCGAATCAAATAATCGAAACCGCAATATATTCGAGTACATAATTTGAGTTTTTTGTTCCAAAAGATTGTTCGAATAAGTGTTTTTTCAACATATTGGAATGGCTCGATGTACGTACTAGATTAATAATTCGAACAAACTTTTCGGGTAATATCATAAATCGACGTCACTCGAATAATGTTTTTTTCGAGTGTTTACTTTATTCGGCCCGCTTCCGCTGCATAGCCGAACACCTTGGCCCGTTCTTTGTCTCGCCATAATGGAAAGTGCACTGGATGAAGCCAGGCTGTGCCTCGTCAGAATAGTACATTTGATTTAAAATTCGAGTTTATTTATATGTAGGTTATGCCGACCAGCATCATGATTGATTACGATGGAGAATGAATTATTGGAGATGATAACAAGTATAGTTGGGTTCCAAGGATGAGAACAAATATAACTCCCATTGGTTCGATGGTGATCGCTTTTTGCTGGAGGATCTCCGAAACGAAATATATGCGTCTATTAATGTAAGCGGGAGGCTGGAGTTGAAGTTGAGTTATCAACTACGTATGAGAGGTATGGAAGGTTTTGCTCCATTGTATATAAGAATGATAGAGAACTGAAGGGTTATATTTACTTAGGGGTTCAATGGATAGACCGATTCTCTATGTGGAAATCGGGCACGCTACGACCCTTTCAGTTGAAGTTCGTAGCGGCGGAGGTGGTTACAACAATGATTATTTTGATCGTATCATCGACTTCGGCAGCGATGGAGATGTGAATTATGGGGGCGAGGGTCACGACGAAGCGAACGTGCACGCCAACTTTGATGAGAATGTTGTTACACGGCAGAACGTGCACATCAGTTTTGATGGCGTAATCGAAGAAAATGCATACAGGGATGAGGAGGAAATGGGGAGGAAAATGATACAATTATTCCTATTGATCGGTATTCTTTTACTGATGGTTCGATCATGAGAGTCGGTGACGAATTTGAGGATAAGAGGGCTGCCAAGAAGAGGATCCAAAGAGTTGCCGTAGATGCATCTTTCGAGCTCCGGAGCGTAAAATCTTCTCGATCGGTCTATGCCGTGAAATGCAAAGAGGAGGGATGTGTTGGAGGATATGGACCGCAAGGATTAAGGATAGATCCGTATTTTCGATTCGTACATATTGCAACACACATACGTGCGACCTTGCAAATCGGAACACAAGACTTACTGAAGCATCATCATCCACCGTGAGCGATATGCTGCTTGAATCTTTTCAGGGCTCTACAAGTACACCGGCCCCTAAACTAATTCGAACAATGATGAGAAACCGTGAGATCGAAGTTTCATAATTCAAAGCATGGAAATGAGGCATTTAGCCCAAAATGCAATGAAGGGTGACCCCGACGAGAGTTACAAGCTGTTGCCGTCATACTTGTCGACGTTGAAAAGGTTGAATTCGGGAATCATAGTAATCCTATATCTAGACGATGAGCGGAGATTTAAACATGTACTCCTATCCCTTGGTGCTTGTATTGCGGGATGCCGTCATATGAGGAAGGTTGTTTGCACCGACGACACCAGGGGCGGAGCTAGAAAATAAATTGAGGGTGGGCGAAAAAAATGAAAATAAGTCAAATAAAATAATATATAACATGTAATGAAAAACACTTACGGATTACAACTGCTCTTTTCGAGTCTTCATATTTTGAAACCTTTGTATGATAGCATCATTGTCAATGTTACGAAATATTTCCTTCTCTATATACACAACGAAACTATCATTCATCCAGTTATCGCCCATTCGATTGCGCAACTTATCTTTCACAATTCCCATGGCCGAAAATACCCTCTCAACTGTTGCAGTTGAAACTGGAAGAACCAACACCAAAGTCAAAATCTTATAAACCAACGGATACACCAAATTTTTCTTTGACTCAACTAACTTTTCTGAAAGATCCTCTAGACCTTGCAATCCTTCAAATCCTTTATTAGCACACATATCAAATATGTAAATGTCAAGTTGATCATCAAGTACAAGAAGATCCGAGCTTGAGAAGTCCATGGGATAAAGCTCAGCTAGTCGCATCAACTTCTACTTGTCAAAAGCACAAAATAAGTTTGCGGACATAAGCAAGCAACACAAAGAAGTAACTCCATAGTTGCCTCTGAAAAGCGATCATTTAGTTCTTGGAGCTGCATATCAACGACACCGTAGAATAACTCCACACGATAATGATGCAAATTTGTCACTTCTGGAGCATACGATGAGGGCGACCACGAGGTGACCAACGTGTGAACATATCATCCATTTTGAGGATATTGATTTGGTGTTGATCACAAAAGATGCAAACCTTTTCTAATAATGAATCCCAACCACCATCTCTGATCATTTGAAGTCGACGTTCGCATACTTGTACCAAATTCATTGCATTCACAATATCTTGGTCTTTCTTTTGTAAAGCCATCGACAATTCATTAGAAATTCCCAAGATATGCTTCATCAAATTCATATTGAATGCAAAATCAAACGAAAGAATTGATTCCAATAAATTATAAGCCTCCGTTCTTTGATCTGGAGAACTAGATTTATCGCCATAAATCATTTCAAGCACATCACTAACAGCTGAGAACATAGTAATTAAGCTGACCAAAGAATTACAACGCGAACCCCAACGTGTATCTCCGTCACGTTGAATGGTAGTTTCTTGAATTAGTCCCCGACCACTTGAAATCTCCCCCTCTCTAATGCATCAGTAATGAAATCGAAATGCTTCTCTCGAAGAATATCCGAACGTTTGCACGATGCTCCAACAACATTTACCACATCCCCAACAACACGGAAGAAATTAGAAATTGGTAGTTTTTTCTTAGCCACGGTACAAGAGCCAGTTGAAGCTGGTGAGCAAAACAGTGTATGTAAAATGCACATGGAGTCTCTTTCAAAATAAGTGTCTTTAGGCCATTAAATTGGCCCTGCATATTACTTGCTCCATCATAACCTTGACCCCTCAATCTAGAGATGCTCAATTTATGTTTAGAAAACATATTATCAATTGCAGCTTTGAGTGAGAGCGTTGTAGTACTAGTAACATGCTCAATCCCAATAAAGCGTCCATTCACTCGCCCACTACCGTCCACATAACGCAACACAATTGACATTTGTTCCTTCATCGATATATCACGAGATTCATCCACCAAAATAGAGAACAAAGAATCGCCAATATCTTTAATAATAAAACCAATCGTTTCACTAGCACAAGCACTCACTATATCCTTCTGAATATCAGGTGAAGTTAACTTGCAATCTTGGGCGCATTTTTCAATATCACGTCGTTAATTTCTTGATTGTGAGCACCTAAAAACTCCAGTAGGACAAGAAATTTACCTGGATTAATTGAATCTTCAGTTTCGTCGTGACCCCGAAATGAAAGCCCTTGTCTTAACAAAAGTCTGATACAATCGATTGAAGTAATGAGACGAATACGATAATCATTCTTCACTGTCTTTGACTGTCGGTGCAATATCGATTGAATATGCCGATCTTGATTCATCAATGCTTCACACTTCATCCGAGCTTTATGATGTTCACTGTCATGTTGACCAACATGAGCATTTAACTTATCTTTGGCCTTCCAATTTGTGAATCCTTCCCTAACAAATGCCTCGCCTCCAGATTGTTTTCCCTTAGCCGTCTTGAAAAGATAACAATATAAACAATATGCCGCGTCTTTCATCTTTTTCTATACTGTACTCCAACCAATCTCCATATTCTCTAAACCAAGAGGAATTGAACCGTCTAAATTGATGTGCTCCAAATTTTCGTTTGGGAAATTCAACAACTGAAGGTTCGCACGGACTTTGCAAATACACCCTTCTAACTTGATCTCGAACATTACCATCGTAATCGAAAATTGGAATCCTTAATCCGGGATCTGCTGGTAATTGCGAAACATCAAATGCACCAATATAGTAGTATCTCCTACGTTCTGTGGTTCAATTTCTGTAGCTTTGCGTTTAAAATACTTGTGCATTGTGGTTGTGCTATTGCAACTTTTTTTGGGGATTGTTCTCGTCTAGATCGAAGGTTTCCAGTTGCAGGTGTATTATTTTCTTTTGAAGGGTTTTTGTTTTTAGTGTTGCTATGTTAACCTGATTATTTGGGCTAAGAAACAACTTAAATCTCTAATTGTATATTAATGGTCTAGCCTCAACCCAATATATAACATCATAGTTTGGGCACACATACGCCTAGGCCCACTTCACTATATATTATTAAATAAATTGTTTTGTTGATGAAGCCACATGGCACTTAGCATATACATGAAAAAACGAAAAAAATAAAGAATGAGGGTAGGCAAGAAACGCATTTAACAACTATATATATATATATATATATAGATAAATTTTCAGGGTAGGCAGCCTGCCCTGACCCCAAACAAGCTCCGCCCTTGGGCGACATCCATCAGTTTCCTTTGGCTTGGGGCATAATTGACGATGTAGAGTCGATAGAAGCTTGGACGTAGTTTTTGAACGAGCTCTTGGCAGTCGTACCCAATGAGGAAGATCTTGTTATCTTCTCCGATAGAGCTGCTTCAATCAAAGCCGGCGTTGCAAACATCTACAATCGTGCACACCACGGTCATTGTGTTTGGCATCTATCACAGAATATGAAAGACCGTTGTAAGAAAGCAGTGTGCGACTGAGATGTTCATGCGGATTGCTAAACTATACAAGCAATGTGACTTTGATTCACAATATAGGGATTTTGAGAAAAGGTTTCCCGCGACACATGCGTATTTGGAAGGAAATGCTACTACGGAACGATGGAGTCGAGCTTATTCTCCGATAACTCGCTATAACATCATGTCTACGAATGTAGTCGAATCGATCAATGAAGACTTCGTGAAGAAAGAAAGCTCCCAATCATTGCGCTTCTGGATTCCATACAGAGGATGACGACGGATTGGTTTTGCTAGATACAGACAGAAATCCATACAAGCAACCACACAGTTTACCCCAACGGTGGAAACAACAATCCTTGAAAGGTATACGCTAAGTCAAGGGTATGAAGTTGGTGAAATCGCTCCGCCAGAGTATGATGTCCGTTCTTCCGGGAGTCGTGCCGTTGTTAATCTGCATCGAAGACATGTACGTGCCGCCAATTTGATGTCGACAGGATTTTGTGTCCGCATGCAATCGCAGCGAGTCTACGAGCGAACATGTCTTTCTATCCGTTGTATTCGGATTATTATTCTGTGCTAACGTGGCAGTTCGCTTATCATGGACGAGTTTCTCCGTTTTCGGATCAAGTCGAATGGGATACCGTGGAGGAATTGGTGTTGCCGCCTTAGTTCGTAGCAAGGCGTGGGAGGAGAAAAAGTAGATTTCCGTCCGTCGGTGAGTTTGGTCGTAGACGTTAATTATATTGTAATTTATTCGAGTGATACAATGTTGCTATGGATATTTTAAGATTGTATCGTTGGTAAGGGATTCATATTTGGATTCACATTTGGATCTATAGTCTCTGTTCTTTGAGTTTTGTATGGATGTTCTAGTAAAGCGAATACGCTACTCGAATAAAGTTGTGTTAAAAGATCGAAAATGATCTTATTCGAGTATGTTTGACCAATCGAAAACATTCGGATATATTACTCGAACAATATTTTTATTAGAATAAAGAATAATCTGTTAAAGGTCGAAAAATTATTCGAGTATGTTTGACAAATCGAAAACATTCGGATATATTACTCGAATAATATTTTTATTAGAATAAATTATAATCTGTTAAAGGTCGAAAAGGAAATTATTTGAGTATGTTTGACAAATCGAAAACATTCGGATATATTACTCAAATAATATTTTTATTAGAATAAAGAATAATCTGTTAAAGGTCGAAAAGGAAATTATTCGAGTATGTTTGACAAATCGAAAACATTCGGATATATTACTCGAATAATTTTATTAGAATAAAGGATATCTGTTAAAGGTCGAAAAGGAAATTATTCGAGTAATTTTGACAAATCGAAAACATTCGGATGTATTACTCGAATAATGTTTTTATTAGAATAAAGAATAATCTCTTAAAGGTCGAAAAGGAAATTATTCGAGATGTTTGACAAATCGAAAACATTCGGATATATTACGCGAATAATATTTTTATTAGAATAAAGAATAATCAGTTAAAGGTCGAAAAGGAAATTATTCGAGTATAGTAGGAAATCGAAAACATTCGGAGACTGTACTCGAATAAATTATTTTTATTCGACTTGTTTCGGGTAAAATTCGAATTATGATTATCTCAATATTTAGGTGTAGAAATATCAATATTTCGATGTTTTACAGCCTTTACAAAGCTAATAATTCGCTTGATAAACAAAAACAATGTTTGATAATAATCGTGGAATGAGTTATGATGGAATGACAAATAGTTCGACCTTTGTAGAGATGACGTTTGATAATAATCGAGTATAATTCGACTTTTGTAGAAATGATATCATATCTTAATTTGATATAATTTACTTTCATGAATTTGAAACACTAATAATACTAAGATAAGCAAGACATTTAACATTGCATGATGATGATGATAATAATAATAATATTTAGATTTTTAAGAACTGTTTTTCGATTGGTGTGGAAGTTCGAATAGGTTCGACAACGATACTCGAATTATGTTTAATATCGAAGATCACAAAAAATTCACTTATTCGAGTTTTTTGGTAAATCGAAAAGGTTCGATTGCGTTACTCGAATAATGTATCTTTATTCGAGTAACTTGAAAGGTTCGAATAACAAAAACTTTTACAAAATTTCATCCTACATAACACTGAACTCACAGATCAACATTTCATCCCAACATATCATCCCAAAACAATTTATCATCCCAAATCAATATATCATCCTGAATCAATATATCATCCCAAAATCAACATATCATCCTAACCCTGAAATACCTCATTGACGTGTTGCAGTAATAGTATAATATGTTATTAAAAGAAATAATTAATTAACTAGAACATATTGAGCAAAAAGAACATACCGCTTCGGAGATCCAAATTTTTGGCGTAGATAGCTCTTTGAAGAACTTCTTGTCATACGCCAGTATTATGCCCGCACGTTCCTCAGATCCACTCATTCTTGACAACTTCACGCTGACTGCATCCAAGTTTTTCAGCCTCGAGTAAATGTGATTCTCTAAGTTTCTGAGGCGAGGTTTTGTACATGTAGGGGTCGATTCGGGCAACGGCACAAACGGGCTCTTCAGCACCTTTAACTGTTTCTTCTCATGTTCAGGCTGAACTCGTTTTCTCAACCGTTTCTTCTCGGCCCCGGGCTCCGTCACCCCCCTCTCGGCCTTGGGCTCCGTCACCCCCCTCTCGGCCTTGGGCTCCGTCACCCTCTCTCGACCTCGGGCTCCGTCACCCCCCTCTCGGCCTCGGCCTCCGTCACCTCCCTCTCAGCCTCGGCCTCCGTCACCCCGGCCTCCATCGTCGTATCGGCCGGCTCATTCCCCGTCTCGGCCCCCGTCACCGTCCTCTCGGCCGTCTCAAAACCTAGAAATGGGAGTAATATGCAAACATTGAGACCAAGATTACCAAAAGAGAAACTAATTAAAGCCGGAAGTACGTAAAATGTAAACATACCAATATTTGCCTCTGGCGTATCATAACTCCTATCCCGTTCCCTTGCCAACCTCAGCGTCTCGAAACCTAAAAAGGAGTGATACAATTTGAACTTAAGTACTTCCTCTGTCCCAAAGTGTTATGGACATTTGGGGTACGACACGGTTTTTAAGAAACTGAATATTTTAATAATATAGTACAAGTATGACACGTCTTTTAAGAGTATTTAATATTATTATATTGATTGTTTGTGGTAGTTTTTTACTATAAAAGGAAACGTACAAAAGAGAATGGGACGCCCGATATAGTAAAATGTATAAAATGGTTTGGGACGGAGGGAGCAATATATACCAATATAATTTTATATAAAGTAAACATAACGTAATGCATACCCTTGAGCACTGTCGTGCGTAACTCTCTAATCTTGGCCCTCAACGACCCCATCTCGGCCTCCACTTTCTTAGCGAGACGCATCTGTTCTTCCCATATATCCCTAACATCTGCGTCCATCTTGTCCATTCTTCTATCAACTTGGGTGACTATCGAAGAAGAAGACACAAGTAGAGGAGTGGATGCCTCACGTTGCGGAGGAGGGGATGCCTCATGTCGCGGAGGAGTGGATGCCTCACGTTGCGGAGGAGGAGACGCTGGAGGAGATGGACCAAGTCGATGGTCAGCACAGTAGACCGACATCCCAAGAAGATGCTCTACTATCCTCTGGGATATAGCATCATCCCTGCTGCCACAAAAGCCGGCGATCGTGCGGCCGTGATCTGAATCAAGTTCAGCATCGGATGGTGTAAGCCAACACCGCACATCATGTGTATTTGTACAAGTTAAAAAACTCAATTGAATTAGGGATATGCAACTCTAAAAATCCATATTATAAATAAATATATATACTTACATTCATCTCCGCATCATTGAAGACATGCTCCACCGCTTCCCATGTTGGAGCAGAACTCTTGGCGAAGAATTTGGTCTTCCAATGGCACATGCAGGGTAACGGGAGTCGTTCATCGCTTTTCCTCCTTGCAAAACTCCCGACACTCAGCCAACATTCGAATGCAAGAACCTGATAAAACAGAGTGTATTAAGTTAAAAAATGTAATTAACTTAAATAAAATAAATTTACTTACCTGAAGCGGTTGGACGAAGCCGCTAATATCGAAGGTCGTCTGGTGTTTTCCCTTGGAAGTCATGATCCGACGCTTCTCTAACAGGTCTTTGTTCAGACCATACAGAACCTCGTCGAACGCAATCCTTCCCCAATGATATTTGTTGAAGCTATCGAAATCCTCCACCAGACGGAGCCAGTCCCTTTTCACTCTTCGCGGCCCTAGTACCCCGACGGTAAAATATAGGGCCGCGATCTTCAATTTCTCGATATTCACGCCCTTGTCGCCATCGGCCGGAGGATCGCGCATCATGTCGTTAACCTTCCGCTCCAGATCATCCAAATATATTACTCTCTTGTCTACGAGCCATAAAACAAACGTTAGTTTTAAAATTGAAGTAAAAAAGATTCAAAATGATAAAAAACAGGAGAATCATACCAGGCCAATGCCTCCTTGTAAACTCGTTTGATGACGGTCTCACTTGATCATCGGCAGCGTAACAGTGCAGGCCGGTGAGCAAGCAATACTCGACCAACGAAAATCGTAACGGTCGCTCCCGAACGACCATCCACAGCTCCTGCGAGGCACATACTCAACCTGACGGCTCATGTAATGCCTGTAAAATTTATACGAGATTATTTCAGTAATATTCGGAATGTGTGAAGTCGATTTTGAACATACACCGATTTCTTTCCGTGCCGAGCCAAGAATTTAGAATTGGACCCGAAGAATTTAAAAGGGGCCGAAATAATTATGGGCCAAATGGAGAATAATGGCCCAAGTATGTGAGAGATAGATTAGATGTTAGGAATTTTGGCCCAATAATATAAAATAATAATAATAATAATAACAATTATAATAATAATAATAAAATTATTATGGCTGAAATTAAGTAAGGGAAAAATAAATAAAATAATTCCAATTCACCTCCATCCATCTCCATGTGAGCATGGAGACAAGATCTATCCAAGCCACCTCCATGCATCTCTATAATGGCAAGAGGACAAAAACAACCAACAATTTAAAGGAAATAGAGAAGAAGAGAGGAGAGAACATGGGAGAGATGGGAGGGGGAGAAAAGAAAGAAAAGAAAGGACAAAATAACCTAACTAATATACCACTTTACACCTAATCAACTAATATTACATGAAGACAAATAAGAATAAGTAAGCTAAAAAGAATAGAAAGAGAGGGGAGGAGAGGCCGTGAGAGTGAGAGAGAGAAGGAAGAAAGGAGAGAAAGAAAAAGAAAGAAAAAAGGGAGAAAGAAGAGAAGGAGAAAAGAGAGGAGGAGAAAAACCTTCGGGAGCTTGTGATCGAAACTCTAGGGTTGGGATCACACGAAACAACCCGATACGTAGCTATCTCCGGAATTTAGGGTAGGTGGAGATCATCTACATACGTAAACAAAATTAGGAGTCGTGAATTTAACGTGATTGCATGATCTCTTTCGAATTTATACGTGTTTATGTGCTAAACGTGAATTTCTTGCATGATTTTCGTGATAATGTTTACATGCTAAAATTCGGCCAGCTTAATACCTTAATCTTTATGAAGTTTAAGTCCATGAAACATAGGAATAGAGTTAGAGGACAGAACAAAACTTGGGAAGGATTAGTGTTTTCAAGGGTTTTCTTTATCCATTTCGGCCAAGAGGTTAAAAAATTCATACCTCACAATCTAGACCTCGGATTAAAAATCCCTTTGGACAGAGTCAAAATTTGCAAGTTCTTTATCTATGGTTAAAATGTCAGGTCCATCGGACATTGTTTACTTTGTGATCATTGAGAAATACTAAACTGTCGCAAAACAGCCGTATAAAATAGTTCTTCAAAAATTTGAAGACTAGATTGAATAGTTTTAAAAATCTGGGAGCTGAGAATGTAAAATCCGAACAGGAGAGAGTTTTTTTTAGAAATATAAAGCTTTTGGGGTAGATTCGAAATTCGAATTAAATAATTGGGGTCCTTTGTGAAATTTTCGTAATACGGGGACTAGAAAAGTTCTAAAAATATGGGGGTGAGGGTGTAAAATTAGAACAGGGGAGATTTTTAAATACATATAAAGCTTTCGGGGCAGATCTGAAATTTTTAAAGATTCGGGGCAGATCTGAAACTTAGAAAAAATTTCGGGTCCTAAAAAGTAATTTATGAGATTTTGGGGTTTTAAATGCAAAATTTAGGATATTTTTAAATTAGGAACTTAAGTGATATTTTGAAATTGGACGTTAGAATTTTAAAATATATTAAATTAGGGACCAATTGTGAAATTAGGGCCTTAAAGTGAAAATGATTAAATGTTGGGAACTCTTAGTGAAATTTGGGGAGAGTTTCGGTGGTTAAGATTTCGGGCCGATCAAATCGGAACGCGGGCTTCGGGCCCGAATTATTTGGTGTATGAAGATTTTCGAGATCGGGCCGAGCTAATACCTCGGGCCGATACATTGCATTTTATATGTTGCGTTGTGATATGTTGCATTTTATTTGCATGCGGCGTACACGTGGTACGAGGGGAGTTATAACCGTGTGGGGTCACGGTAACACTGTATAGTGTCGATGAGTGGGGCAAAGTGATCGATGTTAGTTGTCAGGCTACGATTCACTGAAGCGCTTGCGGTTGAGACCGAGCTGGGGCCGCTTGTCATTATTTTAGGTGCGGTTGAGACCGAGATGGGGCCGTTACCACTTGTCATTGTTATAGTTACGGTTGAGACCGAGATGGGGCCATACTATCATGACATTATATGACATTTTATGCGTGGATTCCGAGTCTAGCCTAAGGCCCTGTTTATGAGTTGAGAGTTGAAGTAGGAACGAGCGTATGAGATGTCAAGCGTGCATATGTGAGGTGTCGGGTTTGGGATGTGAGAGCATTTGCATTCATGCATATTTTCAATTTTCATCTACTGGGCAAAAACTCAGGGTTTACGTGTGTAGAATAAGGTGGCTGATGGCGGTGACTCCACGGACTTTTGAGGGCGGCGCAGTACATGAGACGCGACCTGTAGAACGAGTTTATGTTTCGTGTTTTAAATTTGGTTTGGACCTCTTGGGCTTCGGTCTAATGAATAAAAAAAGTGTTTGGGTTTGGACTTATGGATTTAGACATTGAACGTATTTATATTTTATTATGTTTTAAAAGTTTTAATTAAGTGGCCTTTCCATTGCTTCGCTCCGAAAATCCGCCAAAATACGTATCTAGGAAGTCGGGTCGTTATAGGTCATCAGAAACCACATAAGCATGTTGGAGTTGTAGTGGTCTCGGGCCACCTTTATCAAGTTCCCGAACTGGGTCGTAGCGACCATCTCCGCCATTTCCCTTTCGTTCAGAAGCGTCCGAATGCGTTCGGAAACTAGCATGTACGGTGAGTTCAGAGTAAGGGTGGCATGGTAGAAATTTTCCGCCGGCATCTTCGTCGGAAAATAGACCTGAAGAAATTGCAACCAAACCAATGTTATTTGAAAAACCACTGTTATTCGAATAAAGTATTCGAATAACGGACACTCGAGAAACGAATAAGTTTTTCGAATAAAAAACCCGAATAAGCGTAATTCAAATTTTTATACCAAAATTCACCTACCAGTTTGATTTCGATTTCGACGTTTACCCATCATCGATTTCACGTGAAAATAGGTCGATTAAACTGAATGAACCCAAAAAACCGAAAACCCATACTCACCATGACTCTATCGCCGTCGACAATCTCATCGACACGGTCCCTTCGAAGCGCAGCCGGCGTAGTTCTTTTCCTCTTCGCCATTGTATTAGGTCTCAGATTTGTGGAACGATTTCGACTGAATAATTCGAGTGCAGGAAAAAATCGAAGAGAAGAGAAGAAAAGTGGAATACTAGGGTTCGAAAATATTTTGGTCTGACTTTCGCATTCTTATTTATTGATGCTTTTTTTTTCGACTGCACACCTTGTTCGAGTGTCCTATTCGAGTCTTCTTTTCAGGTAAAGTACTCGAATAAATATTTATATCAACGCGGAGGTATTTATTCGAGTCTAGTAATATAGTCAAGTCGTATAAATTATTCGAATAAGTTATTCGAGTTTTTATTCGGTTGTATATATTACTCGAATAACTTATTAAATTGGTTAAACCGTAACTGTTTGATATTTAACCTTCTTAAACATTTTTTAGTAAGGGTATTCTAGTCATTTTGTCCCTCATTCCCTTTTGTTAATTCTTTTAGGTTTCGGTCGCTTTTCTCAAAATTTC
This sequence comes from Craterostigma plantagineum, assembly GCA_027422505.1. NCBI lineage: Eukaryota > Viridiplantae > Streptophyta > Magnoliopsida > Lamiales > Linderniaceae > Craterostigma > Craterostigma plantagineum. Next base: position 21,550,657 of record JAPQWV010000003.1, on the reverse strand, counting down.
CATATATATTATTGAGATTGTTTTCTAGCGGGAAGAAAAATTGTATCCAAATGGAAGTCGATTCAGTGCACAAGCTATGCGAAACCGTGAGTCGCTAGTGCTCTGATCTTCGTTTCGTCGTTTTAATGTTTAGCTTAGCGTTGCTTAATTTCTGTCGTAAGCAGCTACTTTGACGATAGACTGGTTGATTGTTGGTGTTTCTCAAATTTTGTTTTCAGTTGATTGGTTTTTCGCTTCAAAGGTGTCGAATGTTAGGCGATCTTTGCAGATTATCAGTGTCTCTCAAGCCCGAGCCTGGATCAGTGCGTATTTCAGGTAAGATACGACCTGATTAACCCCTGGCGTATGTATCGCTGTAATATATGAAATTTGGTGGATAATTTATTATGTAGGCTGAGCAGATTCGAATCGTTTGTTTGAACTGGGAAATGTTAGCTGAAGTACGATTTTGATCTGATAGCTCTGTGGTTTCTCATCGGATGTTATTTTGTTGTTTGATTTTTTGAATGACGTTAGTATGTATGAGTATATGGAAAAGCTGACCTGATAGTCCGAGACATGCTTTGCTAATTGGATGGATTGGGCGTGTTGGAGTATTTCTTCTGATGCATAATCTTTGTTAAGATCTGAGTGTTCTGTCGTTTCCTACAGTGTTTGTTATAGAACTGTAACACAGGTATCTCCTATCGTCATTAGCAGTTGGAAATTCAATGCAGTTTGAAGCTGCACATCGTGGAAAGCATATGTTACCTTTATACGATTGCTCTAGAAATTCAACTCAAAGTAGAGTTGTAGAGTTTCTTAGAATACTTAATAGTTGAATGAAGGAGACGCGACGTAGATAGGTTATTACTGTTATTACAAGCTGATTATGTTCTTGTCCCCTGGAACAGTTTCTGATACAGGTATCGGAAGCAACTTGGAGGAGTTCAAGGAACTTAAATGCCAGTGCGATTCAACCCTGGCTCGTAAATGGGGTTCGTAAAGTTGTTTTCATGGCTTCATCTTTCAATTATTAGTGCTATTACTGTCCTGCTTACCTGCAGGCTTTTTTTAAGGCTTGCTGCCTAATAACTTAAAAATCATCTAGTGCAGATGGCGCTCTTTTTCTTGTTACTACCAGTAAGTTGGTTCATCTATTGAAATGACATTGCATCAAATCTCTGAACTAGGAAATAAAATAATTCTCCTCTTGTTTAATTTTACTGTAGGACTTTCCAACAAAAAGATACATTGTTTAAAAATTGATGTGAAAGAAGTTGATTCCTCAAGAAGAGTGATCAGACTGCAATCATCGACCAAAAATGGTACAATGTTCAGGTAACAATTCCCTGATCCATCTTAGCTGTTTCAGATGTAGTTCTTCCATTGTTTAATAATTGAAATGTCGTGATTCCAGTGGAAATGAAGTATCATTCTCTGTGTTTGAAGAAATTGACCCCATCGTGGAAGCTATAGCTGTATTTCTTCGGAAGGTTGGTTTCTTCATCGAAACATCTACTACAATTGGTACCTTAGTCATAACTGTTTCGATATTTGATTGAATAATTTGCTTTGATGTCCCTGCAGATGCTTATCATGAATTTCCGGGTAAACTTTTTTCTCACCGCGCTCTGTTCTTCAGCTTATGCTTATATCCTAGCTCTAATTTAGAGTCGATTCAAATTATTTGCTGAACCGGTTGATAAGTTGTTATTCTTTTCAGGGTATTGCAATTGAACTGTCAGTTGAATCGGGTGCTAGCCTAGGATCGCAGGGTCAGAGTATTATATTGCACCATGCTTGCAAAGCAGATGTTAAAGAAAAACCTCAAATGGGGGATTGGAGAATACATTACAAAGCATGGAAACAAACTGGCAGGAGCTTGCCAACTCTGTTTTCCAAACGGGTCGGTTCTATCACGATTTTATGATTTTGATGTGTTTGCTTTTGAAAATATTTACATCCAACATATAGATTTTGCACTTTGATTTTGCAATTGCCGAGACTTTAGGGTCGAACTTACTTATCGGGTTTCTTAGCTACTCTGCATTCTTTAGATTCGTAAACATGTTTCTCATACTGTTGACATTATCATCTTTCCCGTGTATCCTTCAAACTTTTCAGAAATAATATCAAGATAGGAACTGGAGTTGCTTGCAGCCCAGAAAGCAAGCAGAATCACAGAATCGAAATGGAAGTCGCAATTATCATCAGTGAGGTACCTGAGCCAACCAACTCCTCCTGCCTTAGACAACATGGTAGTAAAACAGAGGTTCGTAGTGTACTAAAGCGCCACACTGTTTCATGTATATCATGTCCTCCTTAGATTCGAAAAATAAAGCAACCATGATTATCAATCAATCCTTACCATATTCAACTATTGTTCGACTCAGGTCTTGTCCTTCAGAAACTTTTTACCCTCTCCAATCCAAGAATCATCTCTTAATGCTCTGACCGGTATCAAATGGAAAAAGTACGGGTTGACGCTAAAGGGTATCATAGAGCAAGACGGAGTTGCATTGTTAGAATGGGAAAATTTGCGACCTCATACCCACATAGACATCGTACTCCACGTACATAGTAAACAATATCCTCTCCAGACATGTATCATCTTCTTTGCAATATCGTGACCATTACCTGCATATGCATTTTTGCCTGTCTTCCTTAATTCTCTACCAAGATAACGATAGTTCCAGGCTCAAAGCGCAGTCTGCCCGATAGATCACTCACTAGGAGAGCTATGAAGGATGCACTTGCAGATCTGAAGGAACGAAATCCAGGTACCCTACTCAGCGAACATTCTTCTAAGGTAAGCGTTCTTTAAGAAAAGAAATAGAAACTTCAGGTGTTGATTGCGAAAAATAGTTGAGAAAAAACTTTCCATTCCATCTATCGAATGGTGGAACTCTTCATTAACAGATTCTCAACTATGCACCCGATCTAGCCAAAACGATTTCTGGGCTGATCTTGTCTTCCAGTGATTTGCACTTCCAAGAAGAGTGCTTTTCTCTTCTTGGATTGCACTGCGGTGAAGAAGCGACGGAGAAGATTGACAAATGCCTCAGGGACAAGATAGTTTCAGCTGTGATGTTCAATGACAAAGACACTCGAGGAAAAACAGAGGCGAAGACCACTCTTTTCTCAGATAATGCCCATGCCGAGGAGGAAGAGATACAACTACACACACTCCCAGAACAGGATTACGAAGAGGACGAGGTACCATTTTACTTCTCTTTACTACGATCAACCGTTTTTTATTCATGATTTAGAGTTCTGCTTGCTATTACACAGTACTTAGGAAAATTACTTGCGCCGACAGTCTAAAAAACATACGACAATACATCATTACGAACTGATATGATCACATAGCGAACAAAGAGATGGAAAGACACGAGATTAGATGTGTCTCATCTCAGTGCTGGTTCCTCGCATTCTCCTTTTGCTTGACTTCACTCCCTTGTGTGTGGTCGAATTCTGCAACGACCAATACCAAGTTAAGAGAGTCACCTCAGATTTACAAAATTAGCAGAGACGTGTAATGTAAATATACACACCAGTGTGCCTTCCTTGAACAGTCTTGCCCTCCTCCTCGTCCTCATTCCCATATATCCCACCGAATCCCTCTTCTTCCGACCTTGTCGTGTATCCTTCTCCAAGGGACGACATAAGATCCCTAAATCATGTAACAAAGAGCGATGTTATCTATATGATCGGCATAGGCTAGTAAATTTTGTATTCATTTCTAGGCTTAGGCAATGGGACGAGCTGGGGCTAAGACTAATCCCCATCCCGCCCCTACATCGGAGAAATTTCATATATCAGATGGAACGAGAAATCCTTACTCCATTACTACCAACTCTATTCATATATGTTAATATCTTGTAGTTACTAACTTACCCTGCCTTGTGTTTGTGCTCATTCTCTTGGCTCTTTCCATCGCCAGAACTATCACTCACTGTCTGCAAGTATCTAACGCTTCGTGTCGCCTGTAGATGATTTGAGGAGATCGAAGATGGCGCTTGAGCTCTACTAACCGATCGAAATAAGCTAAGCATTTTTTGCATATTTTTGTTGCTCCGTCTCGTTTCTGTCTTTTCTTTCTTCTATCTTCTTATTGGAACCAATTGGGCTGTGGTGTGCTGGAGTTTATATAACGGTGTGTAGAAGTTACTGTCTGCATATTAATAGGTGTCCTTCTAAATATGGATTCCGTTGGTGGAAGGTTCTTTGATCACCACGTGTACTTTGGACGTGCGTCGTTGGACATTTCTCGGTGAGTTTATGGTAGGCCTCATGCAATAGGAATTTTGATTTTTCGAGGAAATTTAAGGGGCCTTCGCTTTTTTGACACTTGTTCGGTTTTCTATTGTTTTTCTATTTTATATCCACTACTTTTAAAGGGAGTTTTACAAGTTTGATTAATTTTACATGGATAGTTGTTGGATCATTGTCTAATTTCTTGAGGCTGGGGTTGGTTGGTATTATCTTGGGAGATGATTTAGGGCTTCAACCTGCTATACTTGGGTTGGGTTCTTGACCCAAATACAAGTTTTTATTTATGACCAAAGTATTTTGCAGAAAGAAAAAGGAGTAAAGGACCGCCAAATCATAAAATAATCATGAATAGAAGGCACTCTACTGTAGTCACGTAGTATTATTATTATTACACGTTGATTAAAGCAATTTAAGTAGAGGATGTTCGAAGTAGCCGGGTAAGTGTTTGAAGAAATGATTGAGAGGGTGTCTTCTTCTGCCCATATCGTGCCTTCGAGCTTCTTAGGTACGAGACATGCATTACATACATAATGTTGATTTCTGTCGATGGAAGCTTCTCTCTGTGTTGATTCTGTCTTGAAACGGAAGGCTAGAAGTTAGAAGAAGCACATAAAGTAAGTACTCCGTCGAAAATGAAGGGAAATAACTGACTCTCGCCCGACTACGGTTGTTCAATGGGGTGGGGATTCCACGTCCCCCCGGGGATTCGCCCCGAATAGGACAGGGAATCCCTGCTATTCTACACCGCGGGGCTGGGATGGGGGATACTTTTCCCCGCGGATATTCCCGCCCCGTTCCCTGCCCCGTCTCCGATAATTAAAATAATATTTATTATATTCAATTAATATTACTTCCTCAATTCCATATATTTCTTCCCAAAGATTAGTGGATACGTAAATTAAGAAAGTTCTTTTTTTAATACTATAGTACACTTTTAAAGCAGAGAAAATCTATTAGTTTGCATGCAAATTAAGAAGCTCTTTTTAATATACATGGTGTAATTAGTTTAATTATTGACATAATTTTTTATCAAAAATAAAAATGGGAAGAATTATGTGGGAACTCGAAATAGAAAGATGGGTATAAATAAGTGAGACGGAGGAAGTATTATAAGATAAATGATATTAAAATATACTTTGGATAATATTAAAATAATATAAATATTATTAAAATATAGTTTAAATCATATAAATAATATTAAAATATAGTTTAAATAATATTAAAATAATATAAATTGAATTTTCTTTTAAAATAGTGACAGACAAGGATCCCTGCGGGGACGGGGACGATTTTGTCCCAGTTTGCCTCGTGGGGACGGAGATGGGGAAAAGATCCCCACCCCGTTGACAACCCTACACCCGAGCCTTGGTTGAAAGGTAAAAACCGAGGCGGGCTTCCCCACCCCGTTGACAACCCTCCGTTCGAGCCTCGGTTGAAAGGTAAAAATCGAGGCGGGCTTGATTTAATCGAACTGATAGACGATCGACATTGTAGAAGCTGTGGTTAAAAGTCGGGGGTATTTTTGTTCCAAGGATCATTGAGAAGGAAACTAGGATTATGTAATGAAGAAAAGTCATCTCTATTGCAAGATGAAATAAAAGGAGCAACCATTACGGCGAAAACCATCTGATCATATCGTTTGTATAAGCAATAGACTTCAATCTATATAAAACAAAAGCATTCTTAGCATTTTATCCTCACCGGGCACAGAGAAAAGCAGTTGAGAAACCTCAGAAACATGCTTTTGAAGCTCTTCTTAGCCTCCCTCCGTTTCTTCTCCGCGAACGAATTGCAGGGGGGATATTCCTCGAGTTCTCGCATGCTACCCGAGAACTCCTCCCCGACCGAGCTCTGAGGTGTTTCTGGCCAAGAAACGATCTCAGAAATAGTAATGCTTCGGAGAAAATCTTGCAAGAAAACGGTGATTTGCCAGAATTCAGGCCGTTCTTTAGGATCTTCATCCCAGCACGATTGTATGAGAGGCGCGAGCCGTTTGGGAACTTCCTCCATCTCTGGCCTTCGATTCTGAAAAAAGGGAGAAAAAAGAAAATGAGATTCGCATTCGACGCAGCGAACAGGCTAAACGGTTGTGAATTTTAAGATGTGAAATTGTTATTACCAGCGATGCGTCGTAAGCTACGAGGATGTTGTTCCTGCCATTGAAGGGAGTTTGATTGGTGAGAAGCTCCCAGAGAATCATGGAGAAGCTGTAGACATCGACCTTGTGATCGTAGTGCTTCTTTTCGCCTAAACGAAGGGCTTCTTTTGCTGAACAACTGATCAAGGAACAACGTGAGGAAGGCGAGTCTCATATTATGTAAGAAATTATACTATTAATCGAAGGAAATAGAAAGAAGAAAACAGAACCTCGGGAGCCATCCAACGATAAGTCCCCGCCTCGGTGGTCATCTCATCGTCGGCTTCCTCTCGGGCCAGGCCGAAGTCGGCCAGTTTGATTGCCCTTTTATCTTTGGTGAGAAGAAGGTTGCCTTTGCACGAACATTGCATAGACAACTTTTTATCTCGGAAAAAAATTATCACGTAGAAAAAAAGGGGGACAAACAACGACGCCATTTTCGGTCCCCCTAGGGCGGTTTGGTTCAAAGAAATAGTGAGGAAAGAAAAAGAAATGGAAAAAGAGAATCAATTTTGTGTTTGATTGATTAGAGAAATAGACGAGAAAAAGAATTAAGTAAATTTTAAAGCAAAACTGTGGAAAATGATGGAAAAACTGGTGGAAATCGTTTTCGATTTAGTCTTCTTTTCCTCACTGTTTTCCTCGATCCAAACACACTCTTAATGTTTTGGGGTATGCGCATTTTTAGTCTCCCATGTTTCGAGATGACATCATTTCTAGTTCTTAATGTTACTAGTTTTGTGCCATTTTGGTCACTCGTTTAGTTTAACGTCAGTTTGGATGGAATTATCGGCCGGGGACCCGAATTAACGGGTTGGACTTTAATTCCATCATCTGACTTGCAAAAAATTCGAGCCGGTTCGGCCCGTAATTCCGTCCAGTTTAAATTAATCAGAGGATCAAAACAACACAAATTGGTAATGTTCGCGACTAAATCTAACCTCGTAACATAGAAGGACCAAAACTCTCATACTCGAAATATTGGGGACCAAAAAAGCGTTCGCCCGGAAAAAGCACATGTAAGAAGAAAACTAGAAGAAAAAAGAAATACTCGGTTTCAAGTTGCGGTGAATGATCCTATTCCGATGAAGGTACTCCATAGCTCTGGAAATATCCAGAGCAAAGCCCCACCGCCGTCCTAACGTCGAGGCGTTCGGGACGTAGTCCCCATAGGAGCCTCTGGAGAGTGCCACCTGGCACGAGCTCGGTGACGATCATCCTTGCTGGACTTATAACTGCGCCTAAAAACTTTATCATAGTATAAACACACCATTCGTGCGAGTTAAAAAAAATGGCGAAAATTTGTATCCAAATTATGTCTTAGTACCTTTACGATGTTACCGTGGCGTACTTGAGAAAGGATCGTAACTTCCCGAGCGAACCTTTCTTCAAATGTTTCAGACATTGTAAGGGAAATCTCGGGCTGTATGACTTTGACTGCTACGCGCCTGAGTTTGTACCTGAAATAGACGAAGATGATTAAAAGAAGAAAAATTCAGACGCAAACAAAGCTGGTAATAAATCCCGAATCCGATTACACGACATGCGTTACGTAACTTATATAATCTTGGGTGTGGCCTGAAATTCCGTTCCTTTTCAGCGGAAATCTCTCTTCCGTATGAAATGAGGTCACCTTATTTAATGTTACTCTTAACTTTATTCGTCTAAAAACGTTACAATTTTTCCTTTCTTTTTTTCTCTCGTCACGCCTTCTTCGTGATATGCAGAACAAAAAACGTTACGTCCTCTGTTTATTAATTCGAGTTTTCCCGAAACGGTGAAAAAATAGTAGTCATTCGCCGGAAAAATCATTGTTTCGGCGGTAGATTCTAAAATGTTTACAAGAAAGTAGCAATCTTTGTGCCTATGTTTTACGGGGAAAAAAAGAAAGAAAAACAGAAGAATTGCCTTATTCTGATATCAAACAAGAAAATAGGAAGAATCATTTATAGAAAAATCGATCAAAGGAATCTTTAAAAAAAAAAAAAAGAGCACACATTCTCAACAGAAAAGAGTAGCAAAGAACTTTGCGCATTGCAAGAAATAGAGGGTTTGAGTCTGTAAATTACTTACATTCCTTCGTAGACGATGGAGTAAGATCCTTCGCTGATCATCGGTCCAATATCGAGCTTTTCTGCGTCGATTATCAGCTGTTCATCGATCGCCAGAGAATTTAGATAGAAGATTGATAAAGGGAATTCATCTTCATCGGCCATTTCTCTGCAGAGAGAGAGAGAGAGAGAGAGAGAGAGAGAGAGAGAGAGAGAGAGAGAGAGAGATAAGAAGTAAAGAAGAGGGAAAAATCAATAGATTAGAATTATTAATTTCGTTTGTAGTAATGCGGGTGGGTAGGCTGATCCTCTGACGTCATCATAAAAGGGAAAAAAAAAGGAGAGAAAATGTGACGTTGCATATATAGAGATCATTATGTAGGGTAAAATATTTATAGTAGTATCCACATGTGTAGATAAGCATCGAGAGAAAATCTTTTATAATTATTACCGCTGGTGTCGATCAGTACATTATTAATATCTGAATTGCTATTCACCGCCCCCTTTTTCCTAGTCACCGCCCCCCTAAAGGGCTTGAAAAAGACGTTTTTGCCCTTTTGAATTTAAATTTCTATTTAAAATCCATTTCCATACAACACTTTAATATCGCAATCACACATCCAAATCAGAGTCAAACATAAAATAAAAAAAATGAAATCGCAATGAATCTTCTATTTGGGAAATGGAAAGGTCAAAAGAAAGGGTCTTTGGGACGGATGGTAAGCAAATTCTCGTAAATTTCGTCAATATGCACGCGAATTATCGAACACCGATCGGATCCGATCGAAAAAATTAGGCCCGACCGAAACATAATTTCGGTCCACACAAGGGGTGACCGAACAACAATTTCGGTCACCCACTGTGGCGACCGAAATTATGTTTCGGTAACCCTTGTAGGTGACCGAAAATGTTGTTCGGCCGAGGCTGGCCGAACCGAATTTTTAATTCGGTCGGGACGGCCGCGGCCGAAACGGGATTTCGGCTCCCGTATAGGTGACCGAAATCTGATTTCGGTCGCCTCTTACGGCAGCCGAAATTCCATTTCGGTTGTAATTTTAATTTTTTTTTATTTTTATTTTTTTAGACTTTGAGAGTGTTCCGGAGGATTCCACGGGCGACGGGATAAATTACAATGAACATTTCCGCGAAGGAGGACGATTTTCGACCGACGTGGAAGCCATTAACTGTATTATTTATTTGGATTATTTATTTGTATATTTTATTTATAGTATTTATTGGTTTATTTATTTGGATTATTTATTGGTATTATTTATTTGGATTATTTATTTGTATATTTTACTTATATTATTTATTTGGATTATTTACTTATATTATTTATTTGGATTATTTATTTATATTATTTAATTTATATTATTTATTTGGATTATTTATTTGTATATTTTATTTATAGTATTTATTTGGTTTATTTATTTGGATTATTTATTTGGATTATTTATTTGTATATTTTATTTATATATTATATTTATATATATGTCAGAATTATTAATAAAAAGCTATGTAGCTCAATGGATAAGTACTTTCTTTATCAACTAGAGGTCATGGGTTCGATTCCTAAATACCACAATATATGTCGAGTTTTTATAAATTAGAATAAAAAATAAAAAAAAAATGAAAAAGTGAAAATTAATATGGGGTAGTGCGGGCCGAATTGTAATTTCGGTCGGGCCCAGTGCGGGCCGAACTGAGATTTCGGTCGGGCCCAGTGCTGGCCGAACCGAGATTTCGGTCGGGCCCAGTGCGGGCCGAACAGTAATTTCGGTCGGGCCCAGTGCGGGCCGAACAGTAATTTCGGTCGGGCCCAGTGCGGGCCGAACAGTAATTTCGGTCGGGCCTGTGCGGGCCGAAAATGTTGATCGGCCCGAATACAGCCCGGGCGAAATTATTGTTCGGCCCGTGCACAGTCCGGTCGAAAATTTCGACGAATTTCCTTATCGATCGTTCGAATTATTTGTGAGAATTATATATTTAGTTAGTTTTTTCTTTTTAAATTAATTTAAATATCATAAGGGCAAAAATGTCATTTTCAAGCCCTTTAGGGGGCGGTAACTAGGAAAAAGGGGGCGGTGAATAGCAATTCCCTATTAATATTTAAAGTAGTATTGTAACTCAATAACTAGGCATGCATGGATAGATACGAGTGGCGAGGCTGAGTTGCCTTCGTATATTTGGGTATGTTTTATGAATCGTTTTATTTAATTTTATATACCCATCTTAACATTTTAAATGGAGTTGCATTTTGGCCCAATAAATTTACCAGAATACCCAAACACTACGACATTGAAAGCCCAAATGTTTGTCTTGGTCGAATAGGATCTTGTTTCTGTGTAACGTACGTTAATTGAAACTAGTGTTACACCCTTGAGTGCCACGTCATCAGCTCGTTCATGGCCGAGCTATAGAAGTAGCGATGATGTGCGGGTTCAAGGTGCATTAGTTGGCGGGGAACAACACTTGGACGATTTCTACCTGAAGACGCATGGAAGGATCCGGCGAGGTAACAAGGGACTCGGTCGGAGCCGGCAAGGTCAGGCACGGTGGCCGGTCAGGCAGGTGGCTTGGCCGGGCCGCGCGCTTACACAGAGCGCGGGGCTGTGCGCGGGGCGCGTGCACACAGGCGCGAGGCTGTTGGGGCAGCGCGCGCGCATCGTGCGCGCATTGAGCTAAGGGCGTGCGGGAGTTCTCGCAGGGTGTGCAAGAGCTGGCGCGCATGGAACTTACCCGATGTGCGAGACTTCTCGGCAGGGCCTGTGCGAGGTTTGGCGCGCGAGGCGGGGGCAGCGCGCGCACATGTGCGGCACGCGGTGCGGCACCAAGACAGGCCAGCGCGCGTAGGAGGCGCGCGCACATGCGGGCTAGCGCGGCCGCTGAGGTCCAGCGATGGCAGCAACGGCGGACGGTGATCCGGCGGGCGAAGGCGTGCGAGTCTAAGGCACGGAGTTGATGTTTCAACACTTAGACAAGATTCGATGTTCAGGAGGCCGCTTAGGACGCTGAGGTTCAAGACGGTAATCATCGGAACGACGAGGCCGAGCCGGGCACGGCGCGGTCGACTTGGGCGCGAAATGGGTCGGACCATGGGTCGGGTCGGATCGGGTCGGGCCGGATCAGAACGGAGTGGGTCGGACCGGGTCAAAGACGGAGCGGGTCGAACGACGGAGCGGGTCGGATCGGGTCGGGCCAGACCACGTGGGCCGTGGCCGGACCGCGACTAGGCGGGGGCGGCGGTGCGCGATCGCGGCGTGCCGACGGCCGGGGCCGAGACCAGCCAAGGCGGACCAGTTGGCCGACGAGACGATCCATGGTAGGGCCTGGCCGCGAGGGCCAGGCCAGGTGCACGCGCGGCGCGAGGTTCGCGTGGGCCCGGCCGGACTGCGAACTGCGGGACGACGCGGGCCAAGGCACGCCAAGTCCAAAGGTTTGCTAAGTCCATGGAAAGCTTCCAAGGAGGGTTTGACTAGGTTCAAAGGTTTGAGATCTCTGAGGAAGACTTGTTTGAAAATATACTATATAAATATGCCATTTTCGAGCAGCCCAAGAGGGAGGACGAAAATTGCAACTTGAGGCAATTGAGCGTACTTCATAGCGAGCGAGAGAGCATCCAAGTGGAGTGGCGTCGAGTTCTTCGTTTGGGGTAGAATTCGATAAAGGGGTCGCGTTGAGGTTTTCACGAGCGAGTGAGGCGAGTGATTAAGATCCTAAGGGACACTTAGGATAACCGTGTTAGTAGCTTCGTAGGGTAGCGAGGTGAGGCCGAGGTCTGTTCGGTTCCACACGCGTTTGAGTTTTCCTATCGTGTACGTTTTGTTCGCTGAGGAATAAAACGGGGCTAAGTCAAGGAGCGAACATCGGCGAGTCCCCTTAAATTACGTTGTCTTGTTTATCTTCCGCTTTACAAGGTAGGGCGACGTGTTTGGAGGCTGAACGTGTTCAAGGCGAAGTTCCGCGCGGCGGAATTTGATTGGACGCGTGCCGGTTGTGAAGGCGCGGCTACGAGGATAATTTCGAAAAAAATTGTCTAAGTATCGGATTCGCAACAAAGTTGGTATCAGAGCCAGGTTACGACATGGCTGAGGGCAGTCGATCGACGGCGGCTCGACTGACGGACCTGGAGAATAGGATGGGGTTGCAACAAACCATCCTAGAGAACCTACCCGACTTTACGACGTGGGTAGCTGACGTTAACGCACTCAAGGTAGCAAGGGCGGCAGAGGAGGCGCGGATGGCAAGGATCGAGGCCGAGCATGCGGCGCTTCGAACCTTGGTGGCGGGTGGCTTGGCGGCCCGGGCCGCACCGACGGGTCGAAGATCCGCAAGGGTGCCGCGGATGTTCAACGGAGTGCGTGACGCGAGGGAGTTGCAAAACTTTCTCTACGACTTAGAGGCGTATTTTCAAGGCGCGGGAATACAAGAGGCGGACAAGGTAGATGTCGCGTTGAACTATCTCGAGGACGACGCGAAGCTGTGGTGGCAGACGAGGCTCACGCAAGACGCAGAGCTCAATAGGCCAAGGCTCACGGCCTGCGCTGAGTTGAGGCGTGAGTTGGAGGCCCAGTTTCTACCGGGGAACACATCGTGGGTGACGAGGGAGGCGCTGAAGAAACTCAAGCACACGGTCTCGGCGCGAGACTATGTGCGCGAGTTTGCCTCGCTCATGTTGGGCATCACCGATATGTCCGAGACGGACCGACTCTACACCTTTATTGGTGGGCTCAAGCCATGGGCCCAAATGGAGCTGAATCGGCAGGGTGTCCAGGACCTTGCATCGGCTTACGCTGCAGCGGAGCGGCTTGTCGAGATCAGGCCAATCGAGCAGCAAGCCACGACGACCACTTCCATGACGGCCAAAAAGGGGAAGGAGACCAAGAGAAAGAATGGAGTGGACAAGAAGGGAAAGGAGGTAGCGCCCACGGAGGAGGCGACGCAGTACCCCAAAGGCGGCGGGTGTTACGTCTGCGGCGTGATGGGGCATCGAGCGAGGCAATGTCCGAAGCGGACGCAGGTGGCGGCCGTAACAGTCGAGGACGACTGAAGGGGAAATCATGAGGGTGGCCCCACTTCGGATAACTACTCTTCGATGTACACCTTCTAAGGACCTTTTGTTTGTGAAGTGCAGGGTCAACAAGATTGAGGTGTTCGGGCTTGTCGACACGGGCGCAACTCACACGTTCGTGGCAAGTCGGCTGATCGAGGATCTCAGACTTAGCGTGCACTTCCACAAGGCGACAATCAAGGCCTTTAACTCCCATGCAACCGAGGTGAAAGGCTTGACACGGGCGGTGCTTAGCCTTGGCGATTGGCGAGGACGGGTCGACCTTGCGGTGGTCGAGATGGGCGAATTCGACCTGATCTTGGGGCTAGACTTCTTGAGGGCAGCGAAGGTATGGTACCACGAATATCGATACACTGGTACTACAAACATACGTATACTGGTACTTCAAGTTTGGGTAAGGAATTTTCGACGCCATCTAAATTATTTTTGGTTCGTGACCGTTGCCATAGATATTGGTACTACAAGTAACCTACTCATGGTACCACACTTGCTTACGATACGGACCACGAACATCTGTATATTGGTACTACAAATATATGTGTATTGGTGCTACAATTTTAGGGTAGGAGTTGCGATAGTTAAGCACATGGTACGAAAAAGATACTACAAGTAACCTACGTATGGTACTACACTAGCTCACGGAATGGTACCACGAATATATATACATTGGTACTACAAGAATACGTATATTGGTACTACAAGTTTTGGGTAGGGGGTCCGTGGGTGTTGACAGGTGTTTTGGTAATATTGCGAAAGTTAAGCAAATGGTACCGAAAAGGTACTACAAATAACTACATATGGTACTACATTATCTCACGGAATCGGTATGGTACCACGATATCTATACATTGGTACTACAAGAATACGTATATTGGTACTACAAGTTTTTGGTAGGGGTCCGTGGGTGTTGACAGGTTTTTTGGTAATATTGTTGTTTTTATAAGGCTAAAATCGTCCATTAGATAGCTATGTGATATAAAAGTTTGAAATGGGGAGTTTGATGATAAATGAATGGGAAGGGGATAGTTAGTTGATTAATAGTTTGAGAGTAGGGAGTTATGTGTAGATTTCTCTAAACTGAAACTATAATTTAAATATATTATGTATATATATACATTATAAAATTAAATGTATAAGAATTAACTAAAACTAATAATTAGCTAAAAATGGTAACTAAAATATAGTGAGTAATTTTTAAAATTTTAGGGAAGTTCCATGTGGTAACCTCGAGTATTCGACTTTTCCAGTTGGTACCAAAAGCTGTTTTTCGATCCCGGCTGGTAACCTCGAGGTTTCGACTTTTCCAGTTGGTATCCAAAGCTTGTTTTCGATTTCGGCTGGTAGTTGGTACCCCCGAGGTTTTATGAAAAGTAATTTGGTACCCCTGAATTACCAAAACTGGATTTAAAATACTTAAAATGATCACAAATTAAAAAAATAAATTATTTTTTTATTTTAAAATAATAATTTTAAATATAAAAAATAGTATAAGTTGGGAAAAGTTATAAATATTTTTAAAAATATACAAATATTTTTTTTCGAATCCCGCAAGAACGTTGAGATGGAAAATATTTTAAAATGTAATCGAGAAAAAAATTGGGTACCAACTGGTACCCATGAGGTTTTGTGAAATGTAATTTGGTACGCTTGAATTACCAAAACTGCATTTAAAATACTTAAAATAATCAAAGATTCAAAAATATTTTTTTATTGAAAAAATCATTTTAATTATAAAAAAATAGTATATAGTTGGAAAAAATTATATAATTATTTTAAAAATAGAAAATTATATTTACCGAACCCAAATCCACAATGTTTCAATTGGGTTTTTAGTTTGCTCACGATCTCTCACGGTAACTGATAATAATAATAATAAAAATATATAGTTCATCATAAAAATATATTTTTCGATATGAACGCTGGATTTTCGATCTCAACGTTCGTGCGGGATTCGGAAAATATATTTTTCTATTTAAAAATAGTTATAACTTTTCCCAACAATATACTATTTTTTATAATTACTTTTTTTTTAAATAAAAAATAATTTATTTTTGAATTTGTGATTATTTTAAGTATTTTAAATCCAGTTTTGGTAATTCAGGGGTACCAAATTACATTTCATAAAACCTCATGGGTACCAGCCGGAATCGAAAACAAGCTTTGGGTACCAACTGGAAAAGTCGAAAACTCGAGGTCACCACATGGAATTTTCCTAAATTTTATTATTAATTTTATATTAAATTGACAGACAATGGGCAGATTACACCACACATGACGCCTAATAAAATAGAATTCAATAGATAATATTATATATATGTCTTATATAAGAAAATAATCTATCATATCTAGTCCAACTTTTTTAGTAAAAAAAAAGTTGGGGTTGCCTAGAGAGGTTAAAACAGTTGACCAAAAAGCTAAAACTTGCTATTGTTTGAAACAAAATGTCTTTCACAAAAGGTTCCCTTGTTGATGATAAAAATTAAAATGTATCCCTTTTTAGAACTTTTATCAATTATTTGATTGTCACACAGTTTGGCGAGTGGTTACATTAGTCCCGCCCCGCCCCATTTATTCCAACGCGATTCTTGAGAAGTATTTTCATGCAACCAGTTAAATAAATATGTATATATATATATATATATACTTTTTCTCTAATTAATTCCCCAACGCATTCATCACAATTTCAATGCACATACATACATATACATATATTCTTACGAGAATTTATTCTGAATTAAAATCCTAATGCATTTGTCGTTATGAATGTTGAAACGAACTCCATGCTACGATTTTTTTTAGGCCGTCTTTTCTTGTTTTGCGGCTTTTGACATCACATACTAATCACTACTATTCAATAGTCACTTTCATTATTATATAAGCAGACAATAAATAATGACGACAAGAACCAATATTTACATTAGTCAATAAAGCAAAGTCGCGTATTAGCCATGCATGATACTTACTATCTAATAATTGCCTAGATAAGTCACATTCACACATGTATCACTAATTCACACTAACCAAACAAACCCCATAACCTAAAAAGATTAATTCACAACAATACTCACAATAATCTATATCTCTACATAATTATCTACTAACTAATTTATATTTATTTCACATATAATAAAGACTATTATCCCACTCCATCCCGTGACCATAATAATCATTCTCTTGAACATCGTAATAAAGCATCCCATTATCATCCATTGCAAGCCCTCCATGAAAATGCTCCATGTTAGAAAAAGACGAACACGATGGGCTATTATGATTGCTCGAAAACCCATCTATAGATAGCCTGTGAATTTCTCTCTCGGCATCGTTGAGTTGTTCGCCCAGCTTCAAAAGCTGTACCATCGTACGGACGACAACACACAGTTTGATCAGTTTAATAAGTCTTAGGTTTCATTCATGCAATAACAGAAAAAAATAACCCCCAGAAAGTACCTCAGTTTCAAGGCGACATTTTTCGACGACGGTGTTTTCGTGCTCAGATTTGAGCCTTGCGTACTCTTCTTCGAGCTTTTTGCTCCTCCACCGTGCTCGGCGGTTCTGAAACCAGACGGCGACCTGCCTCGGATCTAACCCTAGTTCGTGGGCTAAACGGTCTTTTCTCTCTGTTTCGAGCTTGTGTTCGTCGCCGAAGCTTTGCTCTAGCATTTTGGCTTGTTCTTCGCTGAGTTTCCTCTTCCTCATCATCAGCATCGCCGCAGCAGCACCTTCTCCGCCGCCGGAGGCGGCGAAGCCACCGTGTTGATGTTGCTTGTTCGTCCTTGTTCGCCGCCTTCTTGGCTTTGACGGCGGCGGCGGCGGCGAGTTCGACTGGTCTATTGCATCTATGAACAACGTTGGAAAACAACCATTAATTGCAAATATTTTTCGACGGAGGGAAAAAAAGATGTTATTTACTGCTATTATTACTACGAATGAACTGACCTTTTTGAGGGAGGAAATTAGAGTAAATCTCATCAGGTGTATAGTACTGAGAAATGAGTAGCATTTCTTCGTTGAGTTCAGTGTTCATCTCTCTCTCTCTCTCTCTCTCTCTATCTCTCTCTCTCTCTCTATCTCTCTCTCTCTCTCTCTCTCTCTCAAGCTTGAGTTTTGCTGTTCTTTGTTAAATGGCTGTAGTTGACAAGAAGAAAGCAGAAAGCTGCTGTCTTTAAGGCTTTATTTATAGAGTTTGAGTGTTAAATTTCAGCCTTGTGTTGCGAGTTTAATTGCAGTTATGCCATTAGGTTTTTTCATTTTTAAATTATTGTAGTATCTGCATTTACCTTCATTTTATGAAATTCTAATATTAGAAACGCATGTTCCATGAATCCATATCATATATTCGAGCAAAGAGTAAGGTATAAAGTAATCAGAATAAGTATTTATTTATATAATTTCTTATCGTTTGTAATGCAAGGAGAAGAAAAAGATGCAACTACATATAAGGACAAAATCCATATAGAAACAAAAAATGATGACTTGTTACGCTATAGTAGCTTGATTTGGTGAAACGTGATTCATTTATTTTGAATGAGTTTCTTGTGTGAACCAAACACTACATATATTCTTTTTCGTTTTTCCTTTATTTCCATGTATAAATAATAAATGTGTTCCTTTCCTTCTTCTCTTTTAATATAATGAATGGAAACAACCTTATACATACATACATACATACATACATACATACATACATACATACATACATACATACATACATACATACATACATACATACACACACACATACACACAAACATACATACATACATACATACATACATACATACATACATACATACATACATACATACATACATACATACATACATACATACATACCTTGATTCTATGTCCGAAGCATGTGATCGCATGAATTTGATGCCCATCAGTTTGGATAAAGTTTTGTGCATGGGTTAACTTATTTAGTAATTATCCCTTATTTAACTTGATTCTCTACACTATCTTTTTTTTCAAGTTGCTTCTTTATTACATTGCATTATTTTTAAGGATGATATTATTCTAATCGTCAATCATAATATAATGTTTGAAGAAGATAGTGTGTTGGAGTCCTAAGTATTCGACACATGAACATGATTATCATCTCCATATACACAAGTCTATCGAATTTATTTATGATTGACGTAGGGTGTTATGAAAAAAATATTGATATATGTTGAAATTGACCCTATTTATTATACAAACAAAAGAGGTGAATTAAAAATTCTCGTGGTAGAGTTAGCCAGAAATAGAATCCCAAGGGCTCAAAAACAGTCAAAAAACTGACAGCATACAGCTACGTATATATATTTATATATATAATAGCTACAATATTAATAAATTACTAAAATACTACTTGTAATTTCGAAGAGAGTTAGCTATACATGATCTCACTCTTAAAAAAAATCAGGGTTTTATCTTGGTAGCTTCGTTTCTGTATAATACTTAGACATGATAAATAACATGTAAATGATATATATTTGTTACCATATATATACAAAAGCTAGTGTGAATTTGCTTTCCCTGAAGTGAACACAAGACAAGACATCAAATGAAACAAGACCAAATTGTATGTACCAATTTCATGCGAGGAAAAATAGTAGATAATCAAGAAAAGATGAAATGAAACGATCCTAGGCTAGGCTAGGCTAGGCTTTGAGGTTCGGATCCCGAACCTGAAAATAAAATTAATTAAATACATCGGTATATATATATTGTGTGTCTATTAATTGGGACACGAGGCTCGCTTTTGCTGTCTAATTAGGTGGTAACTAATATTACCGTTCCCTAAGCCTTCCCTTTGCCTTGAAGCGTGGCTCGAGAAGATTAGATTAGTTACATTATAAAAATATATGCTTGTTTATTCCTTATTGGTCCAAGGAAGTTTGCAGCAAATAATATATTACTAATACATTTCGCACTATATGCGTGTGCTTAAAAATATAATTTTTTTCAACATTATTTATAATTTTTAGATTAATAATTTTTAGTGTTAAGATGAAACATAATTTTTTAATATAAAAGTAAAAAAATAATGTATAAGGGTATAAGTACAATAAATAGAAAAATTAGAAGTTATATAAAAAGTATTTAATTAAATAACAAATAGAATGACTAATTGTAAATAAGTTGACAGATCAAATTTGACAGTTTATAGTCACCATAGACCAATTATAATATATATATATATATATATACACGTCTAAATTGCGCACTCGTATGCATGTGCTATATAATTTATAAATATATTTATTAGTTATTAAATAATAATTATTAGAAATAGAAGGTAAATATGACCATATAAAAATGCAAGGTAGTGGGGGTTCTTTTAATTAATATAATTATTTTTAATTTATTTTAATTGACAGATCAACTTACTGCCGCAATACTTAATAAAAGAGTATAAAAAATATATTATGTATCGTGATTTTTAAGAGTGCACTAAGCCATGACGATGTCACATGCAAACCCTCGTGCCACGATAACCCTTCATTGTTAATTTGACTTGTGGATAATTGAGAAATTAGCTGACGTTAAATTCGGAGGGAGGATATTTTTATATTTTTCATTTTAGATGTGTTACTTGTAATGCATTCGGATTTCTTTATCATGGCTGCGGGGCCTTTTTTTTTTTTATTTTACCAAAAGAAATTCTTTTCATATTTGGTACTAGACGTCGAATTTGTCCTTTGGGGTAATCGTTTGTAAGGATACATGATATTTTTAATCGATTATTTCTTAAACTAACACAAATCTATTTATAATACATGTCTCCCGGCG
Organism: Craterostigma plantagineum; assembly: GCA_027422505.1. Classification (NCBI taxonomy): domain Eukaryota; kingdom Viridiplantae; phylum Streptophyta; class Magnoliopsida; order Lamiales; family Linderniaceae; genus Craterostigma; species Craterostigma plantagineum. The sequence continues at coordinate 21,530,370 of JAPQWV010000003.1, read as the reverse complement.
TAAAATAATGAGTACGTCTCGTCTAATGTTAATTATTTTTTAGTAGAGATTCGTTTGTTGGTCAAAATTCTAATGAGTTTAGGTGTTGGATATGCTATGGTTATTTCTAATTACTATTTAATATGATAGGATCAAGGCTATAATATATAACTAACTGATACGGTTTAAAAAATTCATTGAAAAAAATAACACATTGGCGTTCACCTCTGTCGAAAGCTAAGACGCGAGGCAAAACGATATACTGCTCTCAAAAGAATAATTTCTGCATTATTTCTTCTTGGGTAAATCGAGCTACTACAGTAATTAAATTAATAATGATTTTGTGAAACCCTATTTTTCGCACGAATATTATTCACGTACACACGCGGAAGAGCGAAGAAATGATCACGTAATCCAAGAAATTATTAAAAAAAACCCTTTTCCTATGAAATGTTAGGAACTTTCCAAACCAACGGTTATTATGGTTATAATAGATATTTAAATAGGAAAATTTGTGTAAATAATCCATCTTATTGATTTTCTTCTTAAAATAAACCCAACTTTAAGTTCTTTCTGAATAAACTCAACTATAATAGGTATCTTCTCAGATTACACCCATATTACTTTTAACCTATTCAATATGTTAAATATTTTTCTTTTTATTTATTTTTTCTTCTTTTTCTTTTTCTATTTGAATAAATTATTTTTCACACTTCAGCTCGAAAATTTGAAAATAAGTATTTCGTTGAACATCCCAGGAAATTCTTAATAAATAAATTAAAAATATAAATAAATCAAAGTTTAAAAAAAATAAAACAATAATGTATTAAAAGTCATGTTACTTTATTATATTAGTTATACCTAAAAAATTAACTCCAACATGATAAGAATTTAAAAATTCAAAACAAAAAATTTTAGCGTAAATGCCATGAAATTCATTGGTACAATTAAATTTTTTGAAAATTTCATAAAAAAAAGTATCAAATATTTATACCGAAAATTTCTGAAAGTATAAATAAGTAAATTATCAAATAAAATTAAAATATTCAAGCAGAGGAAGTTCTTAATAGGGTTCCCCGCCCCGTCCCCGATAATAAAAATAATATATATTATATTCAATTAATATTATTATAAGATAAACAATATAAAAATATACTTTTAAATATTAAAATAATATAAATATGATTAAAATATAGCTTAAATAATATAAGTAATATTAAAATATAGTTTAAATAATATTAAAATAATATAAATTGATTTTTTTTTCTAAAATAGTGACGGGGCGGGTATCCCCGCGGGGACGAGGACGGGGATTGGATCCCCGCCCCGAATACGTCCCGTTGACAACCCTAGTTCTTAATAAATATGTTTTTTTTTTGCCATTTTGAGGGATTTTTGTGGAAATTTTTTGGTTTGCTTTTTTGTATTTTATTCATGTTGGAGATATCTTGTTTTATATATTCTAATTCTAAGATCTGAACAATACCAAAGTGTATGTTCAACATGAATAAAATACAAAAAATCAAAACAAAATATTTCCACAAAAAATCCTTCAGAAACTGAAAAACAAAAATCAACGCGAACTTAATATAAATAAAACATAATCAAAATTTTAGAAAGTAAAATAATGAGATTAAAATATGTCAACGAAAATATTTATTGAGAACTTCGTCTGCTTGAATATTTTAATTTTATTTGATAAATTACTTATTTATAATTTTGGGAATTTTCGGTCTAAATATTTGATACCTTTTTTATGAAATTTTTAAAAAAATTAATTAGTGTACTAAGAATGTCGTGGGATTTACGCTAAAAATTTTTTGTTTGATTTTTTATATTCTTTTCATGTTGGAATTATTTTTAATAGCTTTAATTAATGTTTAAAGTAACATGACTTATTTAATATATTATTTTTTATTTTTTAAACTTTGATCTATTTATATTTTTAGTTATTTTATGAAGAATTTCTTGGGATGTTTGTCGAAATATTTATTTTCAAATTTTCGAGTTATTTTGAAGTGTGAAAAATAATTTATTCAAATAGAAAAGAAAAAAGGAAAAAAAAATTAATCTGTTGAATAGGTTAAAGGTAAGACGGGTCTAATCAGAGAAGATAACTACTATAGTTGGGTTTATTCAGAAATAACTTAAAGTTGAGTTTATTTTTAGAAGAAAATCAATAGGATGGATTATTTACACCAAAATTTCCATTTAAATATGTCTGATCTTTATGAAAATCGTAGTTGTTTCTATAATCTCTCTCACTCCCTCCCTCTCTCCGAACGAGATCATCTGTCCCATTATGTGTCCCATTTATCATAGGGGCTTAAGAATTTAGGGGCCCGCCATAAGTTTCATTTAGGTTTCAGGCCCCTGCAGAAAATCCATAGTTTTAAGGACCCAATTTCTACAACACCACTTCACTGTTTTGCAGTACCACTTAACTGTTCTGCGGTACCACTTTATTGTTCTGCATTACCACTTCATTGTTCAGCAGTACCACTTCATTGTTTTTCTAGTACCACTTCATTGTTCTGAAATAACACAAACGATCATCCGATACCAGTTCATATACACTTTATAATACATGTGTAAATCTAGATCCTTATTTCTAAATTTTATAAAATTTGGGTCCTTAAAACTATGAATTTTCTGACAGAGGTCGGAAACCTATTTTAAACATGTTTTGGGGTCTGACACGTAATCACACCGTTATTATATTGTTGACATGGAAATTCTAACATTTTATAATTAAAAATACAAGAGATAAAATATTAGAGGGGTGACAGATTCACGTGTAGAGAGATATATAGAGAGAGAGAGAGATTTGTATATTCAAACTAAAACTAAAAATATTATATTTTAGCATTTTAGGGTTTCGGATGTAGGATTTAGGGTTTAGGATTTTGGGTTTATAATTTAGGGTTTACGGAAAAATAATCCAAGAAGACAAAGGAGAAAAAAATTATATCTTAGCATGTACACATGGATTCTAATTTTTTTTCTTTATCTCTTCACACGTGAATCACTCATCTCTCTAATATTTTATCTTTTATTTAATCATAAAATGTTAGAATTTACATGTCAGCATTATAATTAATGGGTACAAATAATGGGACATAATCATGTTCGCTTCATCTCCCTCTCTCCCTCTCTCCCGCCCTTCCTCCATCCCTCCCTCCCTCCCTCCCCCCTCTCTCTCTCTCTCAAGTGTATGATATTCCTTCAAATAAAAATATGTGAATTATTATGAACAAATCATGATTCATCACAATGAATCATCAAAATTAAATCATGATTCATCACAATGAAGCATCAAAATTGTGTGATTAAAATGTGGATGTTTTTGGAATATTAATGACTGATGAATTAAGATAATATGAGGTGTATAAAAATATATTGTATTTTTGTATGAGTTGTATAGATGATTAAATTGTATTTTTAGTGTATGATTTTAGTATAAATAGGTGTTTTAAGTTGCATTGTAAAGATATAAAAAAAGTATGGAAAATATATTCTCCCTTTAAATTCTCTCCTTATATTATTATTAAAATAATCATAATATATAAAAATAATCTTAATATAATATAAATCATAACAAATATTTCATAACACGTTATCAGCACGATCACGCTCTATCGTCAAGATCAACCTCCGCCGTAGAGATCAACTTCAACCGTCGAATCAACGTCTTTCGAACTTCTTCAATTTGGTCGAGGTACCGTAATTTTATTTTATACCAATCGTTGGTTTAATTGTGGTATACGACTTTCCATTTTTATTAAAGGTGATGAGATCCAGATTTTGATTCTCTATCATAGCTTGTGAAAATATTTTAGCGAATTTTACAAAAATAGTTCAAAAATAATTTTTACTTATATTCTGGAATATATTTCGTTATATTATAATTTTATTTATTAACTTATTTGACTTTAAAATTTTATAAAATCATGTCGTTGCTCTATCTGATGCTTGAAGAACATTTTCTTATGTGTATTATTATTATCTAGGCACTTATTTGGATGTCGGTAACGTTTATTTGGATGTTGATAGAGTTTTTTCATACGATTTTTTTCAAAAGACGATACTGAAGAAGAAACTATCAAGGTTATTAAAGAAGAGTAGTTATAAATCTCTTTTAATATTTTGTTGCGTTTTTTTAATTGTTTATATTTTATAGTACTATGACGAACTTGGCAAGCCTCGAATTTGTTGCACTGGATATCAACGGCAAGAACTATTTATCTTGGGCACTAGATACCGAAATTCACCTGAAAGCCAAAGGTTTAGGTGACGCCATTATCGCTGCGAAAACCACAACAAATCAGGACGCAGACGCAACCGCCGCCAGTGGCACAACCATATCCACCACTCCTCATGATAAGGCAAAAGCCTTGATATTTCTTCGCCACCACATTCATGGAAGTCTGAAAACTGAATACTTAAACGAAAAGGATCCTGCTGAGTTGTGGAAAAGTTTGAAAGAACGATACGACCACCTGACAACTGTTATCCTGCCGAGAGCAAGGTACGAGTGGATAAACTTACGACTGCAAGATTTCAAATCGGTGAATGAATATAACTCGGCAGTTCATAGAATTACTTCTACATTGAAATTATGTGGAGAAGCAATCACTGATAATGATAAGCTCGAAAAAACATTCACCACTTTCTACCCGTCGAATGTAGTATTACAGCAACAATATCGTGAAAGGCAATTCAAAAGGTATGCAGAACTAATATCTGTTTTATTGTTGGCTGAGCAAAACAACGAATTGTTGATGAAAAACCACGAATCCCGACCAACCGGTGCGGCTGCGCTCCCCGAAGCGAATGCAGTCAGACGAAATAATAATGATAATAATCGAGGTAATGGTCATGGACGTGGACATGGCGGATATCGCGGCCACGGACGAGGCCGTGGTCAAGGCCGAGGTCGTGGCCAAGGATACTACGGCGGTGATTATCAGTACTTCCGTGGTGGTTATCAAAACAACCCTGGTGGTTATCAAAGTCTTCCCCAGAAGAGGAAAAGCTATGAGAAGAGGCACAACGAATAAAATGATAATGATGAGCGATGATATCGTTGCGGTGGTTTGGTCCATTGGTCGAAAACTTGTCGCACGCCCAAACATCTTGTTGAATTATATCAAAAGGACAAAGGAAAGAAAATTGAAACAAATCTTGTTCAGGGTGATCTCGCCTCTACTTCTGGTGTCAATGTGAAAGTACTCATTTCGAGGCCGCGGATTTTCAATAAGCTTGATGTGATTCCCTTATGTGTTATTATCATATGTTTAATTATGTGTGTGTATTATATGTATCATTGTGTTAAGTTATTTGTATGTTTGCATGCTTTATTATCAATACTAATGGTCATTATGTGCTTATTAGTAAGGACATTCATACAATGGATACGAGCATGTGCAATGGAGAATTATGTGTCGCAGACTGCACAACAACTCATATAATTATGAGAAACAAGAAATATTGTGATCATCTTGAAATGAAAGGAGAGAGTGTCATTACTATCTCGGGCAGTACAAATATGATTGAAGGCTCCGGAAGAGGTAACATTTTACTGTCGAAAGGGACAAGGCTAATAATTGAAAAAGCCTTATAGTCTCCTATGTCTCAAAGAAATTTACTAAGCTTTAAAGCAATTCAAAATAATGGATATCATGTTGTGACGGCAGAAAAGGGAGACGTCGAATATTTGCACATGACAAAAGTGATTTCGAATGATAAAAGAATCATGGAAATATTACCTTCTTTTGACTCTGGGTTATACTATACATATCTGAGAACAATTGAATCATATGCTATTGTAAACCAGAAGTTTATTGATGACATTACATTTAATGTTTGGCATGACCTGTTTGGCAATCCCGGTTCAATTATGATGCGAAAAATAATTGAAAATTCACGTGGACATTCGATAAAGAACCAAATGATTCTTCAATCTAATGAATTATCTTGTGTTGCTTGCTCTAAAGGGAAGTTAATTGTTCGGCCATCACCAATGAAGGTAAAGAATGAATCTATTGTATTTTTGGAACGTATACATGGTGATATTTGTGGACCGATACACCATCATGTGGACCATTTAAATATTTTATGGTATTAATTGATGCATCGAGTAGATGGTCCCACGTATGTTTATTATCTACGAGGAATGTAGCGTTTGCCAGGTTGCTTGCTCAGTTGGTTCGATTAAGAGCACATTTTCCGAATTATCCGATAAAGAAAATACGCCTTGACAATGCTGGTGAATTTACTTCCACGACATTTAATGATTATTGTATGTCTATCGGTATTGATGTTGAGCATCATGTGCCACATGTTCATACGCAAAACGGTCTTGCAGAATCGTTGATTAATAAGACCATTATTGATGAAGTCGAAGCTTCCCTCGTCTTGTTGGGGACATGCTATATTACATGCAACGGCACTAATTTGCATCAGGCCAACAAGTTACCATGATATCTCCCTGTTACAAATGATTTATTTATGGTCAGGAACCAGATATTTCCCATCTAAGAATTTTTGGATGTGCGGTATATGTTCCAATTGCGCCACCACAACGCACAAAAGATGGGACCTCAAAGGAGGTTGTGAATATATGTCGGATTTGAATCTCCATCCATTATAAGATATTTAGAACCGCTGACTGGAGATTTATTCACGGCTAGATTTGCAGACTGTCACTTCGATGAAACAAATTTTCCGACATTAGGGGAGAAAAGAAACAGTTGGAAAGCAATATTAGTGGGAATGAATTATCGCTAAATCATTATGATCCTCGAAAGAAAGAATGTGAACTGGAAGTTCAGAAGATAATTCATTTACAAAGCTTAGCGAATCAATTGCCAGACAGCTTTAGTGACCCAAAGAGAGTGACTAAGTCACATAGTCCGGCTGTTAATGCAAACACGAGATATTGAGCCTAAACCACAACTGAAGCGTGGTAGGCGATCCGGTTCCAAAGATAAAAATCCTCGGAAAAGAAAAGGAGCAAATAATAAGAATGGTGCAATCGAGGATTTATCGACTAAAGAAGAGTCGATGGCCATAAATGACGATACAAATGAAACTCAGGGACCTGAACATATTGAAAATAATAATAATAAAGAGATCTCCATCAATTACGCCCATAATAGAATTAGATGGAACCGAGATAAAGTCAACGTTGACGATAAATTCTCATTTAACGTAGCGCTACATGAAATGAATGAGATGAATGAAAATGAGGATCATGAACCAAGGTCTGTGTTAGGATCAGTTGACGCGTTTAGAGGGGGGTGAATAAACGCTTGACTCTTTCTCTGTTTATTTAGCTATTTCGTGCGGTGACTGGTATTCAATCAGTGACCAGTCAGTACTAGTGAGGAAAATGATACTGAACGATTGCAACCGATGTGAAAATAAATACGTGTGCAGCTTTGCATTGAATGTCTGAAATTTCCTTTTTGTCTTAGCAAGCTCTTGTCTCGAGTTTCCAACCTGTATCAAGTCCGGTCCAGCATACTTCAGTGATCTGTTTAAAGTCTTGTTCGTGACCGGTATCCATAGTCGGTATGTGATAGAATTCTTCGTAATTAGTAAAGACCGGTCACTTAAGTGTAGCATTTGTTCCTCAGTGTAGACCGATGCGTTAGATCTCCGGTTTCATATCTTTAGTCAGTTATGTCAACACCAAAACTATTAATCCGAATGTTTGAATTCGTATTACTAGCAATTTCCCCCTTTTTGGTGATTGACAAAACTTAGCAGCAGAAAACCAATTTTTCATTTATACCAAAAAGAATTTGATACAAACTATAACTACTCATAGCCCTTCATGTCATGCAGTCTAGCAAGGTCAGCCAGTTGGTCTTTCGTAAGGGTGCAGGCCAAGTGCCTTAGACTGCTGCTGTCATACTGTACTTCAACCTGACCAGCTTCGCTAACTGGAATAGCAGAAGTATGTTCCCTTAGTGCTTCGTCCGGTATTAGTGCGGCTTCGATCGCAGCTCTTTTCGGATCACCGACCTTAAGAGATAGCTGTGAAATGAACTTTCTGAGGCTCGGTTGAGCTTGAGCTGGAGTGTTGATGTTTTTTGCTGCCGCCACTTTCCCTCTTTTTGGCAATAACCGGAGTCACTAGTCTGGTCAGTGCAGTCAGCTGAGCTTTGATAACCTCCATGTCTGCACAGACGTCAGAACAAAGATCGGTTAAATCGTCCGTGAGGGCACGAAACCTTTTATTAGTATGCTGCCGGTCACCGTCGATTTTCTTGCTGAGAATAGACATCGTTCTGTAAGTCTGTTTGACCAAGGAGATCTCCTTCGTTCCACCCATGATCTCAATCGGCACAGAGGCGGTTTTGGGAGAAGCACCCGGTAGGTGAGAAGATTGGGAAGCTGTCTGCTGATGGGCTGTAGTCTGAACTTGCACCGGTTGAGGATCGGTGAAGACAACAACCGACTCAGTTGTAATAGTAGTAACTGAGGTGCCCTGTCCAGCTGCTGCTTCAGCAGTATGCGAGGTGACAGTCTCGCAGACAGCATCGGTTCCTTGCTCCAACTGAACTTCTACCGGTTGGGGATAGGCGGTAGTGACTGCGATATCTTGTCCATCTTCAGCATTGGTTGGATGAGAGGGGTCCGTCGTAGAGATACCATCAAAGGTGAGAGGCAGCGGCAGTGGATTGAGTGCCTGAATGTGAATAGGTATCTGAGGCAGTGAATAGGGAGATGGGATCTGAATCGGTATCTGCAAATTTGCCAAAGATGGCATAGAGACTCGGGATCGATTGGCTGAAAAACAGTGGTCCGCCAGATGAGGATGATGAAGCCGGTATTGAAGGGCCCTGTTCAGACATGGAGATGAGAACTGGTCTGAATACCAGTTGAAGAGAAGCAGCGTCTGCTGGAGCTGATGAGGAGGGCATTGGTGCGAGAACCAAGGTTGTAGTCATGGTGGATGCAGCTGGTGTACTGAAGGTAGTAGAGGTAGATGCAGTTGGTGTAGTGGAAGCAGTAGATGGGGACGAGACATCCGGTTGAAGCCTGTTGAGAACAGTAGCATAATAGGCCTGCATGCTCTGCATCTCTGCCTCCAGGCTAGTCAGAACCTGAAGTTCGTGAACTGCATCATGTCCTTCCGGTTAAAAGTTCAGCCTTCGCTGCTCGAGGTAATGTTACAGCTGATTTATCGTGTGACGAAGGCGGTACAATTCCTGAGCGCTCATCAAGATCTTGACCGACTGGATACCAGTAGCTTGATGAGTTTGGCCTCAGTCTTTCTGGCGTTCTTTAGGCGATCAGAAGAGACCTTGGAGCTCCAGACCGTTCGATTGAGTGGCATGTACCAGAGGTCTAGCCAGTCCTCATATGCCTAAAGATCAGCCGCAATATTCTCATTAATTTCCTCGCTGATGAGTTTCCAGGCAGTGTCGTCAACTGACTCAGGAACGTCTGGAACAATGATGGCTTTGCCCTTTTCTTTGTCAGTCGGAACTGGTTGGACCGCTTCTCGTATCACCTTACCGCCTCGTGGTGGAACAGTCCTAACCACAAATCCAGTTGTCCCTGAGACTGGAGGGACAGTGATGGTTGGTGCAATCAGAGAAATCGACTGTTGTGGCTGTGTAGAGTGAGGCGGTTCCTGAGTAGCTGAGGGTTGAGCAACCAGACTTGCTGGTCTGCTTGTAGGCTTAGACGGCCGGGCAGTCGAAGATACCGATCTGGTTGTTGCTTTCTTTTTGGGCGCCTGGCTTCTCGGTTTCGTAAAGATGTTCTGAAGTGGCTGAGTGTCTTCAGAAAAGGAGGTCGTCAAAACCAGTTTCTTCTTGGCCGGTTTTGAGGAGAGCGGTTGGGAGTATTAACTTTCTTCTTTGTGGGGGCAGTTGAAACCGGTCTTGGATCAGCCTCAGATCTGCCAGTAGGTTTCTTCTTTGTTGAGACAGCAGCCATCGGCTTAGCTGGGCGATCAACGGTGGGTTTCTTGGTCGGCTGGGAGACGGTGAAATCGTCAGAAGCCTTCCGTTTGGTCGGTTTCTTGGTAGGTGAAGCCACGACTACCATTTGACGGATAAAATCCGCTGATACTATCTGGAGCAGGCGATACTCTGGCTTCAAAACAACCCACTTATCGGAATCTTTAAACGATGTCTATGTCAGCGACATCGTGGGCTTCAGTTGTTCCTTCATATCATCTGGAACACTGATGGCAGTTGCACCGGTGGTTGGAAGATTGAAGTGCTCGGCGAAGTATTCCTCTGTGATGTCGAACTGCTGACCATTGATTTGGCATTGTAGACGGTCGCCAACGACGATGACTGTGTCGAAGAACTGGTGCAGGGCGTCTGGGTAGTACTCGTTTGAGCACTGAAGAAAAATCTGAAGACCAGTTGCAATTAGGGCTTCGAGAACAAGGCGAAAACCGTCATGCTCGGTTTCCATGCTGTTGGCGAAGTAAATCTAGAGCGCAGTTCTTGTGAGATCGTTGTGTACTGGGGCCATTTTTCTGAGAATGTGGTAGGGTTTTGACAAGAGATTTGGAGAAATTTGAGAGAGAGACGATTCTGCTTGTGAGTTGAGGATAATGATAAAACTTCTCCAATCGATCACGAAACCAAGTCTTTTGAGCGGGATAAAGCGTGTTTTCGCATTAAATGCGTAAGACGTCTTGTCGCTTAGCCTTCCTCTCACATCGTAACTGCTGGGTAGTACAGAGCTTGTTGTCAGTTTTCCTGAAAAAATTACTATGATGGAATGTGTGCAATTGATGACGTGTATTAAATAAAAACGATTTCGGTCAGTCATTGGTCAAGAGAAGATAACCGGTTTTAGGGGGTAGCAGCAAAAAATTGAGATTTTGAGGGACATATTTGTGACGAAGGTCAGTTTTAGACAAAACTAACAGGAGTAATGTATTTTGACCAATATGAAGAAAATGACTGTTTAAGAAGAAAGGCTTACTACGATCATCAATTTGCACGGTTTGTGTAGTGTCTAGGCAACCAGTTATATCAATCAATTTGATATAACAATGTTCCCCCTGACTCTATGCTTAGGTTACTTAGGATAAATCTAATAAACCTAAAGCATTTCGAAAGAAAATGAACTTAGCTTCTGGTAGCGGCTTGGTCAGTATGTCAGTGATTTGCAGATCAGTTGAGATGTGTTCCAAGATTACATTCTTCTTCAACACATGATCTCGTATGAAGTGTTGCCTTATCTCAATGTGCTTCGTCCTTGAATGAAATACCGGATTCTGTGTAATGGCAATTGCACTCGTATTGTCACAGAAGATGGGGGTATCGGTTTCCTTGATCCCATAATCTTCCAGTTGATGCTGTATCCATAGGATCCGTGAGCAGCAACTTCCAGCCGCCAAGTACTCTGCTTCAGCTGTGGATGTGGCTATGGAGGTTTGTTTCTTGCTGAACCAAGAGATTAGCCGTCACCAAGGAACTGACATGTTCCACTGGTGCTTCGTCGGTCTATCTTGCAACCGACATAGTCAACATCGGTATAGCCATCCAACGACATACTTGAATCTTTAGGATACCACAGACCTACACTGATGGTCCCTTTGAGGTATTTCAAGATCCGTTTTGCAGCTGTGAAGTGGCTTTCCTTTGGATCGGACTGAAACCGGGCGCACAGACAAACGCTATACATAATGTCCGATCTGCTGGCAGTGAGATAGAGCGGTGATCCAATTAATCCCCGGTATTTGGTAGCTTCAACTGGAGTTCCATTTTCATCATTGTCTAATTAGATTGATGAACTCATAGGTGTTGTGGTTTGCGAACAGTTTTCCATACCGAACTTCTTGAGCAACTCCTTTGTGTATTTGGCTTGATTTATGAATGTAACGTGCTCCATCTGCGATACTTGAAGTCCCAAGAAGAAGGTAAGTTCACCCATCATGCTCATCTCAAACTGATCTTGCATCGCTTTAGAAAACTACTTGCACAACTTAGGATCAGTTGACCCAAATATAATGTCATCGACATAGATCTGAATAATCAATAGATGGTCGCCCTTTGTAAATCTGAATAGTGTTTTGTCAACACTCCGATGGTGAACTGGTGATCAGTTAAGAAGTTTGATAACGTTTCGTCCCAAGCTCTTGGTGCTTGCTTTAGTCCATAGAGAGTCTTTTTCAACCGGTAGACGTGATCATGGTGCTCATGGCTTTCAAAACCGGGTGGTTGAGCAACATATACTTCTTCAGAAATTATACTGTTCAGAAATGCACTCTTAACATCCATTTGAAACACCTTGAAGTCCTTGTGAGCTGCGTATGCTAAGAATATCCGAATGGCCTCAAGTCATGCTACTGGTGCGAAGGTCTCGTCATAGTCAATTCCTCCTTCTTGCCTATAACCTTGAGCAACCAGCCTTGCCTTATTCCTAGTGACAAGTCCATCCTCATTGAGCTTGTTCTTGAATACCCATTTTGTACCAATTACGGTTTGGGTTGGCCTGGGAACAAGAGTCCAAACTTGATTTCGCTCAAACTGGTTCAGTTCTTCTTGCATAGCTTCTATCCAGTTGTCATCCTTGAGGGCTTCATCAACCTTTGTTGGTTGAAACTGAGATATGAACGCATGACTGAATAAGTTTGGATTCGTCTGTCGCCTTGTTTTCATAGGTGCAGTAGGATCTCCTATGATCAATTGCTGGGGATGATTCAGCTTTGTACGATTCCATTTGATGCATTCCCCATCAATTGATTCCTCCGGTATGCCTTGTGTACCATCATTAGTTCCGTTTTCTGGGACAACTTCATGACCAGCATTGCATGAACTGGCTGGTTCAACCGGTATCTCAGTAGTATCATTTTGAATACCGATTTCTTCTGTGATGGGTAGTTCAGTAAGTTCTAAGACCGGTTGATCCCATTCTTCATCACTCGTCTTCAAGATGAGATTTCTCCAGTTGGCTGCTTAAGCGACTAACGTTACTAGGACTTTGGTCATCGGTCTCTGATTCTTCAAAGACTACGTGTGCTGATTCTTCAATAGATAGAGTTTTAGTGTTGAAGACCAGGTAGGCTTTGCTGATTGAGGAGTAACCAAGAAAGATCCCTTTTTCTGCCTTTGTATCGAAGGCTGAGAGTTTATTTTTCCCATTGTTGTGGATGAAACACTTGCTCCCAAAGGTTTTGAAGTAGCCTACTGAAGGGACATTTCTGGCCCATACTTCGTATGGTGTTTTGCCCTGTTTCTTGCAAATCATTGACCGATTCTGTGTATAGCACGCAGTATTGATGGCTTCTGCCCAGAACTTATGAGAAATGTCTGCATAGGCTAACATTGTTCTGGCCGCTTCCTTGAGAGTTCTGTTTCTTGTTTCAGCAACTCCATCTGCTGCGGTGTCCTGGCAGAAGATAACTCATGGTGTATACCATGGTTCTAAAGAAATTCGGTTAGCACAAAATTCACAAATTCAGTACCTCGGTCACTACGAATTCGGTTTATGTTACCATTTTGTTCATTCTGTATTCTTTTGAAAAGTTTCATTAGGCTGACTGAGGTTTGGCCTTTAGATTTTAAAAATACGACCTAAGTAAACCTAGAAAAGTCATCTACAACTACGAGAGTGTACTTAGCACCGCCAAGACTGACCACCGGTATGGGTCCAAAGAGATCCATGTGAAGTAAGCCTAGACACCGGTTTGATTCTATATTCCCTTTATTTTTGAAAGTTGACATAATTTGTTTACCTAACTGACACGCAGTACAGTGTTTATGTTTTGAAAACTTTAGCTTAGGTAGACCTCTAACTAGACTGTTCTTCTTAAGGGCTGAAATGGTCTTAAAATTTAGATGGTTGGGGCGTTTGTGCCATAGCCAACTTTTGGAGTTATGAGCTATAAGACAAGTTTGTGTGGATACCGACTGATCTCCCCACTGGACTCTATATGTGCCACTGACTCTATAACCGGTTATCAGTATGCGTTCCGTTTTATACTTAACAAAGCATTTATCCTTTTCGAAGGATGCTAGAAAGTTATTTCTACATAGCTGACTAACACTTATTAAGTTATAATGAAGGTTTTGTACTAAATGTACATCCTTTAGGGTAAGGTTCCTGTGACTAATCACTCCCTTCCCTATTATTTTACCTTTACCGTTGTCTCCAACGGTGATGATCGGTCCGGTATGTGGCTTAAGCTTCTTCAGCAGCCTTTCGTCTCCCGTCATATGTTGACAACATCCACTGTCTAGATACCATATCGACCGGTTTAGCTCCTTAATGTACTCCTGAAAAAGAAAAATATATATACATATATATGTATATTGGTACCCAGTTTTACTTGGGTCCAGAATAGATTAGATTCTTAGGTGCCCAAATCTGAATGACTTTGAAAGTCCGTCCAGTACTTGGGTCTATAAGATATTTAATATTTCTAGACCTAGTCATTCCTAGTCTTGGTGCCCGGTATTGCCTACCCCTGTTTTTATACTCATAATTATACCCCTAATTCCCCATGTGTTCATGCCTATTAAATATTGGTCTAGTTCGTGAGGGAACTTGGCAGTCTCTCATTTGATTGATGTTCTTTCCCTATCCTGACTGGGGGCTTTGGTATGTTGCCGGTATCATTAGCTTGTGAGGGGCTAGCTGAGACAAACTTGATCCATCCGGTATTCTTCGCGTGTGATGAAGGTTCACCTGGTCCGGTGTCCTTAAACCCTAGCCCGGTCTTATCATTGCTATCCTTCAGGTTGCTCTTAATGCTTTCTGCTTTCTTCTTGGGCTGATTCCAAGTATGTATAATGGTGTTTAACCTAGAGTTTTCATATTTTAGTCGCACTATCTCCTTTCTAAGTTCCCTGACCTCCTCAGTCAGAATCCCTATTTAACTGATGTCACTACCGGTTTGTTCAACCGGTGTGATTTTGCCCTTTTGCTTAAGTCTAGCAGATAACTTCTGATATTCATCAGCCATTTCTTGAAGAGCTTGAAGTAGCTCTTCCTTTGTAAAGTCATTCGAGGCAGATTCACATACCTCATCGTCAGTCATGTTGGCCATAAGACATTCATGAGTTTCCTGGTCACTACTGATATCTGACTCATCACTGTCTGATTCTTCAGAGTCAGAGTCATCCCAGGTTCTTCCATTTTTGGCTACCAGTGCATTTTGATACTTCTTGGACTTGGTATTGGCTTTCTCCTTTTTTTTCTTAGAGACTCGACAGTCAATAGCGTAATGTCCTTTCCTGCCACATTTAAAACAGGAAATATCAGTTCTTTCAGTTTTGTTTTTCGAAGAGTTCTTACCTTCGCTTCGGTTTTTCTTCATGAACTTTCCGAGTCTATTTACAAATAGTGCCATGACTTCATCGGTCAGTTCCTCAGATGTTTTTGATGTTGAGGCTTCTGGGGCTACAAGTGCTTTGACCGATTGTTCTGTAACTGCTTCTTCCATCCTCATTTGTAGCTCAAACTCATAGGCCTTGAGATCAACAAATAGATCGTGAACCTGTATCTTGCTGAGATCGTTTGATTCTCTCATGGCCATGGTCTTTACATCCCACTCACGAGGAAGTGCTTTCATGATTTTGATGGCCACATCTCGGTTTTCCAACGTTATTCCAAGAGCAGTGAGATCGTTGATGATGTTCATGAAACGGCTCTCGAAATCGGTCATTGATTCTCCCGGTTTCATCTTTGCGCCATCATACTTTTGAATGGCAACTATAAGCTTGTTTTTCCTTGTAGATTCATTCCCTTCACAGATTTGGCAGAGTTTCGTCCAGACCTCCTTTGCGGTTTTACACAGGATAACTTGTCTAAATGTTCCGGTATGCAGTGTTTTGAACAGAATGTTTGGCCATGTTGTCCAGATTCATCAGTTTCTTTTCGCCCTCTGTCCATTCACTTTTTACCTTTGGAATTGTTTGTGGATGTGTCCTATCTTGTGTGTGTTGTGGGTTGATCTTTGTGAGCGAGGGAGGTCCATCTATGATGACGTCCCACATATCTTCGTTCTGGGCCGCTACATGAGTCATCATACGAACTTTCCATTCCATGAAGTTTTCTCGGGAGAACATCGGCAATTTGCTTGATGTTTTCATTATTATTGGTTGATGATTGAATAAACCCACTCTGATACCACTTGTTAGGATCGGTTGACGTGTTTAGAGGGGGGTGAATAAACGCTTGACTCTTTTTCGGTTTATTTAGCTATTTCGTGCGGTGACTGGTATTCAATCAGTGATCGGTCAGTATTAGTGTGTGTGAGACCGAGTTGTTTCTGGGAAACATCTCCTACGTCTCCACTTCTTCCTCACAAGGAAGGTTCACTAGATCTTCAGTTATACAAATCACAGTACAACCTACCCAGCTGAACACAGCTCTAATCTTGTGAATCACCTAGGTAGTCGTTTACAACAATCCACCTACTTCAACAACTTTTTACAGTCCGTTGGAAATAAAGAACATAAACTAAGAACAGTTATGTCTTTAGACTTCACTCTTGATTTTTGCTTTTTCACAGTGTTTGAAGATCGTCAATAGTCGCTTAGAATACGTGAGATGATGAAATAGTTGTCTTCAACTTGTATTCCTCCTTTTATAGCTGAGATTTGAATTTGAACTCTTTGTGAGATAAACTCTTCACTCTGAACGCATTAATTGACTTTCCCAAAATGGGTATGTTCAGTTTGTGTTGCAGTTTATCCTGTCACTTTGCTTTATTCCTCAGCGTTAATTGTCCTCTGCTTCACTTTAGACTTGCAGCTTTGCATTGAATGTCTGAAATTTCCTTTTTGTCTTAGCAAGCTCTTGTCTCGAGTGTCCAACCTGTATCAAGTCCGGTCCAGCATACTTCAGTGTTCTGTTTGAAGTCTTGTTCGTGACCGGTATCCATAGTCGGTATGCAATAGAATTCTTCGTACTTAGTTCAGACCGGTCACTTAAGTGTAGCGTTTGTTCCTCAGTGTGGACCGATGCGTTAGATCTCCGGTTTCATATCTTTAATCAGTTATGTCAACACCAAAACTATTAATCCGAATGTTTGAATTCGTATTACTAGCAGTCTGTAAACGAATGCAGACTACGAAAAGATTGGCCAAAATGGAAAGATGCAATCGAGGCAGAATTAAAATCACTATAGAAACGAAAAGTTTTCGGACCTGTAGTCCGCATACCAAAAAATGTAAAGCCGGTTGAATTTAAATGGATTTTTACTAGAAAGAGAAATGAAAATGGGGAAATTGTAAGATATAAAGTGCGGCTTATCGCACAAGGTTTCTCGCAGAACCTGGTATTGATTATGAGGAGATATATTCTCCTGTGGTGGACGCAACTACTTTTCGTCATATAATTAGTCTGGCAGTACGTGAAGGACTCGATATGCGTCTAATGGATGTCGTCACTGCTTATCTATATAGACTTGACAGTGACATTTATATGAAGCTTCCGGAAGGATTTCAGCTGCCTGAACTCAGGGCCGCGAGATGAGCACTCAATTAAGCAAAATAAGTCGCTTTATGGATTGAAGCAATCCGGGCGTATGTGGTATAATCGCCTAAGTGTATTGAAAGAGGGCTATACAAATGATCAAATTTGCCCTTGTCTATTTATGAGGAGATGTGATAACGAATTTGTCATTATAGCAGTATATGTCGACGTCATCAATATAGTTGGAACTCCTGAAGAGTTGTCGAAAGCGGTTAATTGTTTGAAAAAGGAGTTCGAAATGAAAGAGCTCAGTAAAACAAAATATTGTCTCGATTGCAAATTGAATATTTGAAGAATGGGATATTTGTACATCAAGAAACTTATATGAAAAAGGTGTTGAAAATGTTTTACATGGACAAAGCTCATCCACTGGATACTCCCATGATCGTCCGTTCATT
This sequence comes from Craterostigma plantagineum, assembly GCA_027422505.1. NCBI lineage: Eukaryota > Viridiplantae > Streptophyta > Magnoliopsida > Lamiales > Linderniaceae > Craterostigma > Craterostigma plantagineum. The sequence continues at coordinate 21,512,524 of JAPQWV010000003.1, read as the reverse complement.
ATACGTGAATAAAGATCCGTTCAGACCACGCGAAAATGATGAAGAGATACTTGGTCCTGAAATACCATATCTTAGTGCTATAGGAGCGCTAATGTATCTTACAAGTTATACACGACCTGATATAGCGTTTGCAGTAAATTTATTGGCAAGATACAGTTCTTCGCCTACTCGTAGACATTGGAACGGAGTTAAACGAATATTTTGATACCTTCAAGGAACAACTGATATGGAACTGTTCTTCTCTAATGAGTTGAAAACGGATTTAATTGGGTATGGAGATGCTGGATTCTTATCCGACCCACATAATGCACGATAACAAACGTGTTACTTATTTACGTATGGTGTAACTGCTATTTCACGGAGATCAGTTAAACAGAGTTTAATTGCCACTTTATCTAATCATGCTGAAATACTAGCGATTCATGAAGCTAGCAGAGAATGTGTCTGGTTGCGATCGATTATTCAGCATATACAACAAACTTGAGAATTATTATTGGAAAAGTTACTTCCCACGACATTATATGAAGATAACGCGGCATGCATTGCCCAATTAAAGGATGTATATATCAAATATGATAGAACAAAACATATATCACCAAAAATTTTCTTTACACATTAGCTGGAGAAAAATGGTGATATTGAAGTATAACAAGTGCGATCAAATAAAAATCTTGCAGATTTGTTCACAAAAGCACTTCCCCCAATAATTTTCAGAAGGTTAGTATATGAAATTGGCATTCGAAGACTTAGAGATTTAAAATGATGTCATCATCAGGGGGAGTAAATATGTGTTGCACTCTTTTTTCCTTAACTGTGGTTTTTCCCATGTGGTTTTCCCATTAAGGTTTTTAATTAGGCAACAAGCTAAAACATATTCTTTAAAAAACATCCAAGGGGGAGTATTATGAACAAATCATGATTCATCACAATGAATCATCAAAATTAAATCATGATTCATCACAATGAATCATCAAAATTGTGTGATTAAATGTGGATGTTTTTGGAATATTAATGACTCGTGAATTAAGATAAGATGAGGTATATAAAAATATATTGTATTTTTGTATGAATTGTATAGATGATTTTAGTATAAAATAGGTGTTTTAAGTTGCATTGTAAAGATATAAAAAAAAAGTATAGAAAATATATTATCTCCCTTTAAATTCTCTACTTATTTTATTATAAACTAATCTAATCTATAAAAATAATCTTAATATAATATAAATTATAATAAATATTTCATAACATGAATGATTTATAAATTGAAGTGATGCGAGTGCAATATTTAAATTAAATCAAGCTATATAAATTAACTCGAGCTAGAGGGACCACAGTCAATCTTTTCTTAATCTTTTTTTTTATTGGATTGAATTGAAAAACGCAGTTCTAGGCCCTAATTTCAAAACAACATTATACATAATATCGGGCACGTCACTATCTATGGTGCAACAAAAATCCCAAGTTGTGATACCACAAAAAATTATGTAATTTCAATATTGGAATTGAGATAATTGGAAACTAAGCTGATCGATTTGATTGTCCATGTACATTTGTCCGTCCTTTTAAAAGGACTTTTCTTTCTTGAATGGGTAAATTACTTATAAGACCCTTTCAGTTTGAACTTCCTTATCAGTATTCCTAACAAAAAATCTTCTTTTCATTACCCATCTGCGATAAAAGTTGTGTAATTAAACCCCAAACAGTGAACGACGAAAATACCCTTTCCTGAAATTAAGTTGGACATTATACCAACTGCTTTGATTATTATACCAACTGTTATTCTGATTATACCAACTGTTTATCATTATTATACCAACTTGTATAGTGTACAATTCTGTTGGTATAATTACGACAACAGTTGGTATAATTTCTACAATTTCTAGTATAATTTCAAAATCAGTTGGTATAAATGTCCAATCTCGCTGTATAAACTTATACTAACTTTATTTACTGGTACGATAAAATAGATGGTATAATTTCTACAATTTCTGGTATAATTCCAAAATCAGTTGGTATAAATGCCCAAATTCGTGGTATAAAATTACAGTAACGTTATTTACTACGATAACGAAAACAGATGGCCTAATTTCCTCAATTTCTGGTATAATTTCAAAATCATTTGGTATAATGCCTAATTTCTTTGTATAAGATTATAATACATTTATTTATTAGTATAATTACGAAAAAGATGGTACAATTTCTATAATTTCTGGTATAATAGCATAATCAGGTGGTATAATGTCCAATTTCATTGTATAAAATTCGAATCTCATTATTTACTGGTATAATAACTAAAATAGATGGTATGATTTCAACATTTTCTGGTATAATATCCAATTTTGTTGGTATAATTTCCTCAATTTATGGTATAATAGCAAAATCAGTTGGTATCATGCCTAATTTTTTTTTTATAAAAATATAATACCTTTATTTTTTGGTATAATTACGAAAACAGATGGTACAATTTCTATAATTTTTTGTATAATAGCATAATCAGTTGGTATAATGTCCAATTTCATTGTATAAAATTCGAATCTCATTATTTTCTGGTATAATAGCGAAAACAGATGGCAAAATTTCAACATTTTCTGGTATAATGTCCAATTTTATTGGTATAATAACGAAATTTTTTGTTATAATGCATGTGAAAATAATTATTCAGCTTTTTTGACTGTGTGAGACAGGGGTATTTTCGGATTTTTAACGCTGAAAAGAGCTTTTTAGGTACTGAACAGGAAGAAATTTTCAAATGGGTACTTATAAGGAAGAAATAATTCGAGGGGTATTTAAAAGGAAGTTGAAAACTTGAAAAGGCCTGGTAAGGAATTAACCCAATAACAAATCTTTGTCTTTTACATATGATTTTTCTCAACAACTAGGTGAATCTACAGAAAAATACGCATTTTTGTATAAAAGATTTGCAATTCAGTATCCATATCAGAAAAAAAATTATAAGTACCTGTTTGACTGTGTGTACTATTTTTCATTTTTGACGTACCTTTTTATATGTGTATTCGTACCACATCACGCATTGATATGGTACCTATATAATTTCTATATGCTACTTTAATGTGTTATATGATGTACCATTTTTCGCTATATTATGTACCATAATACGTTGCTCTTTGGTACTTAAATATGACGTACCTTGCGGCGGAACGGGTACCAATGTGCAAAAAAACTATTCTAATAGGTACATGCATATAAAAACACTGACAGGGTAATGACTTGCAACTTTTTATATAATTGGGTATTTTTCTGATAATTTCCCCAACAACTATTCTATTCTTTCTAAATTCAAAAAATAGTGAAAAAAAACCCTTTTCTGTAGTTAAAATATAAAACGCTAGTGAACGTGAGGTACTAAATTATTTACAAGAAAAATGACGCCTTTTAAAATTGATTTATACCTTTTACAAAATAAAATTTACACTTAATTGATCTACTTCAATTTTTTTTTTTTTTTTGGTAATAAAGATTTTCATTACCAACAAGGACCCCACTGTTTCATACATCACATTCAATCTAAGTACTACGAAAAAACCAGATCATGAATAAAAGCCTTGGCCTTACACGTAAGCTTCTTAAACCTCATGCCATTCACTTGCCCTTTGAACTCGCTCTGGATTGTCTTGAACAGGACCGAAGTCTCGCGCAAACCCGCATTGTGAATTCTCGCATTCCTCTCCTTCCATAATCCATACGCAATTGCCGCACAACCTGCTAACTGGATTTTTGCTATATGATTCTTATGTTTCCCCAGCTTTATAAGCTTCTTTTCCCAGTTCTCAAAACTGTCCGGTATGGTGCATTCCAGCCAACTACTAGCTTCTTGGTTGACTCTCTTACTGTATGGACATAGGCATATTAGATGCTCTATACTTTCATCTGCTTGCTGACAGAGCACACAACTCAGGTCAGGTACATTCATCCCCCAATGTAACAGTCTATCTCGCGTTTGTAGCCTTTTATGCAGTATAAGCCATAACACAAATGCATGCTTAGGCAGAGTCCATCTATTCCACACTGCTGCTGCGGGTTTGAATTTGGGTTGGCTGCCCTTGAGCCATTTATAACCTGAGGGTACAGTGTAGCAGCCGTTTGCATTCTCCTTCCACACATCCCTATTGTATCCATCTCGCATCATATCTCTCACTTTGATTAGTTGCTTCCACTGCCAGCTGCCCTCACCTTTATTACCATATTCCCAGAACCCAAGCTCTTTAAGGTAAATGCAATGTACCCACTTGATCCATAAGTTGTCCTTTTTCCTGGTGATGTCCCAAACCTGCCTTCCGATGCTAGCATAATTCCATGTTCCACAATCCCTAATGTTAAGCCCACCACTCTGCTTCCTTTGGCATACAGTCTCCCATGCAACCAACGCTTTAATTTTTCCTCCAATGCCCTTGCCCCAAAGAAACTCACGGCATTTCTGGTCCACCCTATCCACAACACCTCTTGGTAACAGGAATATAGAACCCCAGTAACTGTGCAATGATAGCAGAACAGAGTTTATCAAGCAGCATCTTCCAGCATAGGACAAGTTCCTCGAAGTCCAGCTATTGATTCTTTTCACAACTTTGTCCACCAAAGCTTCACAATCTGCTCTGCTCCATTTGGTAGGGGAAATTGGTACTCCTAGGTACTTCATGGGGTATCGTCCCTCTGTGAATCCAGTCAACCCAAGTAGTTGCTGTTTTGTTGTCTTTTGAACACCTGCAATATACATACTGGACTTCGTGGGGTTAGCAACCAGGCCAGATGTGTTCGTGAAATGCTCCAAGCTGTTCATAATCAACTCCACAGATTTTTGCTGCGCCTTACACATGATCAGGAGGTCATCGGCGAAGCATAAACTCACCAGATTACTTTGTTTACACAGGGGATGGAACCTGAACCCTGCCTGCTTCGATGCTAACAGAAGTTTCCTTGTTAGGTACTCCATGATGATAACAAACAGTAAGGGGGATATGGGATCTCCCTGCCGTAAACCCCTAGCCCCTTGAATATGTCCTTCCAGCCTGCCATTAAAGGATAGTTTGTACTTCACAGTTGAGATACATTCCTGCACCCACGCTACATATTTTACTGGGAATTTCATTTTGTTGAGCAGACTAATCAGAAACTTCCACTCCACTGAGTCATACGCCTTTCGCAAATCAATCTTCATCATACACCTTGATGATGCATTCCCTCGTTTGTAGAGTCTTAACAGCTCCTGACCAATCATAATGTTGTGTCCAATTGCTCTACCTTGTACAAAGGCACCCTGGTTATGATTAATTAGGCTGGGCAGCACCTTATTTAATCTGGTACACATTAGCTTGGATATGCATTTGTAAGTAGTATTGCAACAAGCAATAGGTCTATAGTCCATAGCTGTTCTAGGATGGTCTGTTTTTGGTACCAGAGTGATAGTTGTGTTGTTCATGGCTTTGACCAATCTGCCTTCTTCAAAAAACTCCATCACAGCTTCTGTCATGTCTTCCCCAACTATACTCCAAGCAGCTTTAAAGAACTCATCAATTTTTCACTTTCAAAAACATTTAATTTTCATCAAATTATTTACAATGAAAACCATCTATACTTTTTTTATTCCCAGAAAGGTCATCATCTTGTTAAATAATTGAATGGTACTGTAGAATCTCCATTTTATTTTTAAAATAAAATTGCAAGATTATCACATTCATATGAATGTTCCTAGATTTAGTAACTCTTCATAGTGTTGTAAACCTTCTTGCAATGTCGCTATACTTAAACATAGAATAGAAACGCTTTTAATTGAGCCCTTCTTTTTCTTATCCGAAACATAAACTTTGTTCCTTTTACCAAAATTAAATATCATGTATGATTGAGGCTGCGTTTGTTGGATTACATTCAATGGATCCTCAAAGTGTGGCCATGGTGGAAAAAACAAAGTATAATTTTACTATAAATGGAAAAATAACCCATCAACTCTTATTATGAAAAAAAAAATGCATAAATAGACATATGTGATAAATCTAAATCTTATCCAAATTAATAATTGGTATTATTTTTTCCAATTTTGATTCGATTTGCTATATAAGTAATAAAGGTGAAATTTCATTGTCATGGGAAAAGATCCATGCATTAATTTGACTTAGTAAGCATTCCTAGATAATTAATGACTATTTTTAGTATAGTCCTAGCAAAGGATATATCGATATTTATAACTGGTTTCCATTCCATCAATATCTGCAATATTAATTATCCAACCATATATAGTTCCACAATTCGTCTAAATAGTAACTACATTGCATGTCACTTCAAATTTGGAACCACATATTCTGTTGACACACTTTGATTAAATAATATTTCATTTATATGCACTTCACTTGGTATTCATTAAAATAGTTTTAATTTAAGTGTAATATAAAGAATGACTTCGAGAAAGAGTTAGTTGTAGCCTAACAAATCTTTAATAAACTAACATAAATAAAGAACCTGTAAGATTACGACACGTAAGCGATTAAATCTTTACGTGAATTAGATTAAATTAGAGAATCGAGGTTTGTCCATATTATTGACACAACAAGAAAAGGTTTTCTTCTATTTCAAGTTGGTTTCTTATTCTCAATCTGTGTAAGGATAAGCCTATTAACTAATACTAAATCTTACAATTATCTCTAAGCATCCATAGGATAAGAAAGAATGAATGTCAGTTTATGACTAACTACTGCATACTCACACATTATTCTATGAATGGTATAAATAGATCAGGTTTCTTAATAATTAAGGTAACGACTTATCCATAAAGAATATAACTATTTGATGATAGAAATATATTATGCAACCGAAAAAAAGATGGTTCTTGTTCAACTGCAGAAATATTTCTGTGTTTATAAAATATTAATGGAAGCAAATGTATCGACGATCTGCGACGCTTTTTATTCGGAGATTCCATTTGCTTTTCAAGATTCGGATCAGATTCAAAATATATATTTTAATTTAGTTACCAAATAGTTGGTACCATGTTTATCCCGACAAACACAATTCTTGTTTCCCATCTTCGAACTTCCTAAATACTCGCTAAGCTGATTTTCAAAATGATTATTGATAGTGGCTAATCGCTTTTATTTGCAAGATTTTGTAATTTAATTCGTTGGAAAGCTTACAAATTTGTGATTACCAACGCAACTATACGTTGGGTTGTGGCCCTAATGGTACGTAAAGTATCAAATAAAATGTATATAGTTCGTATATTGTCTTAATGACCTTTTTTACAAGTATCACTCACCATCAAAAATAATGAAAATAAATAAAAAAAAAATTAAATAAGAATCAAAGAAATTTAAATATTACTCCCTCTAATTTTAAAAACAAGTTGTGTAAGGATGACACAAAATTAATAAGAGCATCTCCAATGTGTACTTTATATTTGTGTAAAACACAAAATAAAATACGTCTCTACTCCAAATGAAACTATATTAACAATAATATTATATTGATGGGCAGAGAAACTCTAGTTGCAGAGTAATCACAATTTTCAACACAAAAATAGAGTTGTAGTTTCTATTTACTTATATTTTATTTACTAAATATATTTTATTTATATTTAAAAATATTTAATCTTTTCTTATAATAATAAATGTAAAAAATAACATTAATTTTTTTATTGATATTTCCTTTTAATTTAATAAAATTATAATTAAATATATGCTAATTTGGTAATTTATCTAATTTTAAATATAATATATTTTAATCATTCTAATATAAAAAATTGAATAAGTAAATTTAATATATAGGAATTTGATTTTTAGTGTAAAATAGAATTAATTATTGGAGTAAAAACTAGTGTAGAAAATAGAGTTATGGGTTGGAGTAAAAGCACTCTAGCAACAATATTATTGCGTAAAATTACCATTATTTTTATGGGACTGGGTTGGAGATTCTATAAATAAAAGTAAAAAAATCTCCATTATACACTTAATTAATTAGTGTCTACCTTACACATCATATGTGTGGTAAATAATATATAAATGTATTTTTATTAATTATCAAATAATAATAACTAAAGGGTAAATATGTTAATTTAGAAAAAAGCAATGTAGTGGGTGATTGTTTTAATTTAATATTATTATTTTAGTTTATTTTGATTGACAGACCAAAGTTGACGATTTATACATGTCCCCGACACTTAATAAAAGATTATAGTTATTATCTTATTTAGTTTAACAACTTCTATTTTGGATAAGGGGTTAAATAGGATAAAAAAATAAATTCTAAATTGATTTGTTTTTATGGAGGAAGTATAGAAAACATGCAAAGTAATTCTATGGCATTAACATTATTCATTTTACTTACGATGAATTCTCGAGTGCCTCAATTATATTACCACAATTTAATCAACTCAATTAGCCCCATACGTTACGCCTGAATTAAAGCTGTAATAATATTATTCATATCAACTAAGTATTACTTAAAAGGAATCCACCCTCCTTAAGTAAACACATCATGCAACTAATCACAAATATTAAGATAATCCTTTCATGACGTGGATTGGAACAAGTTGTTGAATGGCGTACTTAATTCCCTTCGCTTGTTTTAAGACAAGTATATAGGATTAAGATTGCTAGCTGTCTTCTCCTTTTTCCCACACTTTAAACCCCCACGAAGCTTTTAGCCGCACATGGTTTACATTAGTTTGAGTTTATAAGTGTTATAGTTTATTTTTCACGTGTCGTCCCCCCATATGTTGGGGTCTTAGCTTTGCATGAACTATTTTTCCTACTATTCACATTTTCCTTACACTCCATTGGTTGAAAATACTTGAAATTTGTAAATTTAATGACATTAAGTGCATATCATTCGACAACATTAATTAAATTATGTTAATTAATGGAACATAATATTTAATCTATTTTTCATTGAGCCGGTCCATCGGGTCTAGCCGTATTGATTCGGTTTGAATGAGCCGAAATGGAACTGAACATTGGTCAAGAAAGGTTCAGTTTCAACTCTCCATTATACATAATTCAACCGTTGTTTATATTACCAATGAGGAAAAAATATTTATTTTCTTCATATTTATCTTGACTTTTTAACGAAAAATAAATAAAAAAATACGTACCAATAAATGGTTTGATACCAATGATTTACATATCTGTTAGGGTATATACTAATTAAAAGAGTGCAAATAAAAAAATTCTTTTTCATGCTAAGTAGATAAAATAATTAATAAACATAGCATTAAATGGTTTACTTTACATATTAATAAGTGGACATATTAATCAAGGTGTGCAAATAGAATTAATGGGATGACAATATAATTACCCTATTTTTCTTTTTGTGTTTTTTTGAAGGAAATCAATATATTCTTGAAAAGAATCTTTATTAGAATCGGGAATCTATACTTAAATACCTAATAGAAAACTAAAAAACCACTCCAGTCCCTTGTCAGATATGTTTTATAGCTAGGTATCCATTTGAATAAAAATTTTACACTTAGGTACCTAATCACTAAAGATTACCAAAATACCCTCATTAAATGATTTACAATTTCATTTCAGTTTTTCTTTTCTCTGCAAAAATCGATTTCCATCCCTACGTCGATGAAATTTCGAGCTCCATCTCTGCATTGACGACCGCCTTCCGCTCGTGGTGGCGCCGGACGACGAGCGACAAGCCTATTTCATGTTGGGTTCTCGATTTCGGGTCTCGATTTTGTCATGTAAGTTTTTATTTTGCTTTGTGTTTGGTTAATCGATTGCACTCGTGAGGTCAAGCTTAACCCAGATCCGGGAGCTCAACGCGATCTAAGAGCTCGATGTAAGGGTAGGAAGTCGGTATTTGATAGTTATTGAGGTGAATCCATCGGGATTTTAGATTTCTTCATATAACTGTTATTACGTACCATTTGTTATGTTTATAACGTACCATTCGTTTTGTTTATTACGTACCATTGTATGTGTCTATACGGTACCAAGATGTCCGCGTACGCTGTACCATTGTAAACTAATTAGACGTACCATTTATACAGGTTGTCATATTATCTTGAAATATACCGTCTACAAGTTCGGTTAGTGACGGGGCGTTATTTGCATTGTGTGAGTATAAAAGGAAGTCATTCTTAGTATCGATCAATGAACCGACGACGCACGAGATGAATGCTCAAACCGATGACGGGATTTTATTTGTCACCCGGATATTCGTGTTCTTCTTGGTTGTCGAAAAACCCGGAGGATTCCTTCTCAGGTAGATAGAAGATCCAACAAGTGCAAAACATGTGAGAAATACGGGAATAATCGCCTTGTAGAGAGGTCGTATCGACGTGGGGTCCGTATTTGCCCATTTTGTTACTGCTTTTGTCCCAAAACACATTTTTTGTTGCTCTTTGTATGGTAATGACACATTCTTTTATCCAAATGATGCCAGTAGGTTATTCTTTTGTCCAAATGTGTCAATATGATATAGCTCATTCTTTTTGTCTAAATGATGCCAACAAGGTACTTTAATATATGCCAATTTCGTACTGTAATATATGCCAGTTTGATACTGTAATATATGCTAGTTTGATATCGCAATCTATGCAAATTTGATACGGAAATATATGCCAGTTTGATATCGTAATATATGCAAATTTGGTACTGTAATATATGCCAGTTTGGTATCGTAATATATGTCAATTTGGTACGGTAATATATGCCAGTTTGATACTGTAATATATGCAAATTTGATATTGTAATATATGCCAGTTTGATATTGTAATATATGAAAATTTGATACTGTATTATATGCCAGTTTGATACCGTAATATATGCAAATTTGGTACTGTAATATATGCCAGTTTGGTACCGTAATATATGTAGTTTGGTACTGTAATATATGCCAGTTTAATACCGCAATATATGTACAAATTTGATGCTGTAATATATGCCTGTTTGATACCGTAATATATGCAAATTTGATATTGTAATATATGCCAGTTTGATACCGTAATATATGTCAATTTGGTACTGTAATATATGCCAGTTTGATACCTAAATATATGCAAATTTGATATCGTAATTTATGCCAGTTTGATACCGTAATATATGCAAATTTGGTACTGTAATATATGCCAGTTTGATACCGTAATATATGTCAATTTGGTACTGTAATCTTGCCAGTTTGATACCGTAATATATGCAAATTTGATATCATAATTTATGCCAGTTTGGTAATGTAATAAATGAGAACAAAGAGATGGGCATATATGTCAACAAAGTACTGTAATAAAAGCCAACAAGGTACTCTAATATATGCCAACAAGGTACTGTAATATAAGCCAACAAGGTACTGTAATATAGGCAAATGAGGTACACTAAACATACCACGGATGGTACTGTATCGTTTCAGAAATAGGTACCGTATAAATTAAAGTAAGTTCGAATTTAAGACTTGGCTATATTTCGTCAGAAACGAAGCATTTAAGAAGATGTTGATGTGGAGAAATAAAGAGACAACTTCTGACGTTTTTCTGTCATGACTGGACATATTTATGACATTTTTCTGTCATGAGTGGACAGATTTCTGACGTACGAGGTATTAAATAAAAAAGACAGCTCATCTGACATGTTATTGGCTTTCGTAAAATGTTTGATGTCATATGTAATTTTGGGTACTACAACCGTGTCTGAGATGGTACGCTTAAAATAAAAAAAACAGATACCCATACAAAGCTAAGTAAGGTACATCGTCCCTTAAATATGTGATACGTCATACTAGAGTTAGTATTTTTCGAGGTCGTACGAATTGGTTTTTCATCTGGAACCACCCTAAAACACTAATATAGAGTATTAGTTATGTTTCAGATCAAATTAGATGCATTAGGCGTTACACGCATGAATTAAACTTTCGAACTCCAATATTCATTAGAATATAAGGATAGAAGCAAGAACATCTTACAACATAATTTGAAAAATCTAGTGAGTCCTACATGTGCGATTTTTTTATATTTTTTTATTCATGTTATTACTGTTAGGTATTGTCAAAATCATGCAGAACATTGCGATTCGCTTAGGAATCTATTTATTTCCAATTGTATAACAAATGGTACGGTATCTTTGCATATTAGGGTACAATATATGTATACATAGCGATACGATAAACCTGCAGATTATGGTACTATATATGTAAATGATAAGGTACTTACTGTACAAGATAAGCTACCTTACTGTATACAGATAAGGTACTTCATATATTCTATTTATGGTACGGGATATATACACATAATGGTACAGTTAACCCGCATATTATGGTACTCCGTATGTAAAAGATATGGTACGGCAATATGAAAGACAAGATACTTCATATATTCTATTTATGGTACACCATATATTTACATAATGATACGGTTAACCTGCATATTATGGTACTCTGTATGTAAGCGATATGGTACGGTAATATAAAAGACAATGTACTTCATATCTTCTGTTTATGGTGCGCTATATGTTTACATAATGGTACGGTTAAAGTGCATATTATGATACTCTGTATGTAAAATATAAGGTACGATCATATAAAAACATATGGTACTGCATAAAATACGGACAGTCTCACAGAACTACACAACACAACACAACACCTGGCAGTAACCGTCCACACACAAAAAACCAACATAAACAACCACGGATCTCCAAACATTCTCGTCCCCAACTCAAATAAGTTAACCAACCTAAACAACACATTCTCTAAACAGTCTCACAGCATATTCAAGTAACTTAACGAAATAGATCAAGTATACAACTGTGCTCGTCACGTAAAATGAGAGCAGCCATAGAAGCACGATACACATCCATGTTGACTTCTTTCCCATATTTCTTGAACTCTGGGGTGTGTACAATGTAGTCCTCTATGGTTAAACAGGCATGCACCCCGAAGTCTACGTCGCAAAACTGGGACCGGTTAAACTCTGGATTCATAGTCTTCTTATATAGATACTTATAATTTTGTGCCCAATAACTCGTCAGAAAATGAGCCTGCACAATATAAAAACGACATTAAAGCAGAACTGCAACACAGTCGACGGAATATGCACAATGTTAAAACTTACGAATGCTCTAGCGGCCCAGGCCATCTTATGCGAGGCCATAAGATTCCGAACGTAGATCGAAAGAGCACATGATGGCACCTAGAAGAAAGCTCATATCTGTTCTGCGGAAGCATTTCTTGAAAAAAGTAAGACTGTCAAGAAGCAGTACCATTTTATACACACACGGTGTACCAAATTGCCGAAACAGATGGTACCAAATACAGTGTTCATGTCGTACCAAACAAATTGACCCCATTCGAAAAACCCAAATCGACCCATTCGAAACCGGCCAAATCGATCACAGTAAATTGAATCATCCGACACTAACGCAGAACTGCAATACAATATGCACAATGTTAAAACTTACGAATGCTCTAGTGGCCCAGGTCATCTTGCGAGGCCATCGGATCCCCAACGTAGATCGAAAGAGCGTAGGATGACACCTGGAAGAAAGCTCGGATCTGTTCTGCGGAGCATTTATGCAAGAAAGCAAAACTGTTAAGAAGCAATACCATTTTATACACACACGGCGGTACCAATTTGCCCATACATATGGTACCAAATACAGTGATCATGTAGTACCAAATTGAACCCATTCGAAAAAACCAAATCGACCCATTCGAAAATGGCCAAATCGGCCACAGTAAATTGAAGCATTCAACAATACCCAAATCGACCACAGCAAATCGACCCATTCAAAAAAACATGCACAAATCTACCACAGTAAATTGAATCATTCGAAAAAACCCAAATCGAACAACAAATCGATTCATTCGAAAATACACGCACAAATTGATACGAACATTAACCGAAAATGCTTAAACCCAACGAATAACGGCAAAGACAAACTAGATACGAGCCTATTGGTTCTCCACAGAGTAAACGAAACCCACCATGTCGATTTCTGAAGGCGAAGGACTTACCTTTTGGGGAAGACGATTTCAAAAGGCGAATACCACGAAGAAGCGAGAACCCAACGATGATGAATCTGAAGCAAAGCAACCACAGGTCGATTCGGGGAAGAATCGCTCGATTTGGAATGGTATATGCTATTTTTTTATGAACAAACGCTGAAATAAGAACTACATGTAATATTGTAATAAACCAGTTTTTGCAAGGTTAAATCCGTCAGTTAGGTACCTATGAGTAAGAAATGTTTCAACTGGGTACCTAGAGAAAATATTACTCTGACAGGGGACTGATATGTTTTTTTTATTCTTCTGGGTATTTAAGTGTTGAATTCCCTATTAGAATTTGATGCTGGACTATATCAATGGAGCCCATTATTAGGATTTGGAAAGTCATTAGAAGATCCAAAAATGGCGAATTTTGTAGTTGGGCTCTACTATATGTATACAAAATGAAACTACGTTTAGTTTAACAAGTTGGAGGTCATTTACGAGATTTTCATATTTTTTGGGATATAATGAATAATAAATAGTTGATGGATGTAAATGCAAATACTTGCAATAGCCCACCAATGATTAAAGGATTCCTTGCCTTGGTTTGTGGGCCAATATTAGATAAGATATTTTCTTTTTCCCTATTTTCATTCAAGGTATCTTTCTTCAGTGTTACTTTTTGTAGGAAAATTTGCTCTGCCATGGATAGAAGAATCTCCTTAACGATCATCTTCCTTATTACGGTTTCAGCTTTTACCGATCATCTAAGACAGGTTTGTCGGTCGTCTCTGACGAGCCGAGTATGATGAAGCTTATACGTTTTGCTGAGCTTGAACCAACGTTTCAGCTTGATGCTTTTGATTGATAGTAGAGTTCCGTTTTTGATTAGTTACTTTGTTGATTCTCCCTGAGCTTCCTTTTGAGTTTTTTGGTCGTATTGTGATTTCCTCCTTAGATAGTCATCGTTTGACCATAACTATTCTTGACTGATTTGATTTCAGTGGCTCGCTACTTGACTGTTGATTTGGGTGATATATAGTAAGCTAATAAGTTAAGATCTTGGGAATTGATTGTAGAGGTTTTCCTTTATTGGTAAGGGAACAAAGGAGATCTTTTCCTTACTTTGGGTTGCGTGCAAAATCAGAGAAGCGATTGTTGATAGATCTTTCAGCTAACATCTGATTTCTAATGATGAATAAACATGAGCGATGACCAACTATTTGGACTGCAGCGTAAATCTGAATCTCCTGATCAGAGAAGCAATTTGCTCGTATTTTGACTTGAAGGAGATGAACTTAGTCATTAGATATGAACTTTTGATTCGATATGTGGAGTGTTTGATTAATTTGTGACCTTTGATTACTTCTTTAAGGGATAACACTTCGGACGATTTTATAAGTGAACGCACGCATTTCTCATTTTCAACGACTTGGATCGATTTTCTAAAGCAATTTTAGGTTCGTTTTAGTCGATTGATTGAACGTGTTTTGGGCTCTTTATTTATACAAAAGCTTGATTGTCTCATGTTGTGCAGCCAATATCTCTATATCCAAATTTTGATTTCCATTGTCGATCTTCAAGATCTTTCGTTTCTCGTTTCAAAGGAACAAAAAAAGTCACATCAAAGAACCAAAAAAAAAAAATCCAACACAGAGACTTTAGTTTTCATTGGAAAATTTTGAGTACCATTTGACAGACTTAAGTTGCCTTATGCGTATTATTTATCAACAAAGATCTGACTTTCTTTCCGAAATTCATTTGTGCAGGTTGAAGCTGGGAGACCATCCCATAAGCTTAAACTGAACTCCAAGATTCTTCAGGTACTTCCCCTAAACTCTCAAGAGCGTGTAATATTTTAAACTTAGATATCATCTTATTGTACTATGGCTTCTTTTGCAGGAGGATATTGTTAAGCGGATTAATGATGACGACAAGGCTGGATGGAAAGCATCTATGAACCCTCGATTTTCTAACTATACGGTAAGTTTTCTTTTGTCAAGTTTTTGGTCTTCATTTATTAAATGTGCACAAACAAAGTAAAAGAGATGACGTGTAGATGCTGAGAGTTTTCTAATTTCCAGGTTGCGCAATTTATGCACATCCTCGGCGTCAAAAAGACGCCGGAAGCTGTCTTGGAAAGCACGCCAGTTGTTACCCACAAGAAGGGCCTCAAGTTGCCGACAAACTTCGATGCAAGGACAAATTGGCCTCAGTGCACTACTATTAGTGACATTCTTGGTCAGTTCTTTAAATATCTAATATATATATATATATATATATTTATCTTAAATTTGGGGGCGATTTACTAATGCTTTTTATTCATGCGGCTAACGTGCATTATGGATAACACCAAACAATAGATCAGGTAAAACTTACTTCATTCTGAGAAAAAGTTGTCAACGTAAGCATCACATAATCTTCAAGCTGCTGATCTGATTCTTCGCTTCTCAGGGGCACTGTGGTTCTTGTTGGGCATTCGGTGCAGTTGAATGCCTCTCAGATCGTTTCTGCATCCGTTTTGGAATGGTTTATTTCATTCGCCAACCCCTCGATTTTTCTTCGTCATACTACTATAATGTCGAAAAAATAAAGCTGATATTCAAAGTACATTTTCACGATCTCTTTTTTAGAACACAACTCTATCGGTCAACGATCTCTTAGCGTGCTGTGGCTTCTTGTGCGGCGATGGCTGCGATGGAGGCTATCCAATCAGAGCATGGCGTTACTTGAAAAGCACTGGAGTAGTGACCGCAGAGGTAATAGATATTCTTGATTTTTTACTAAAAAACTAACATTTGTGATATTCTTGATTTGATAAATTTTCGTGACAGTGCGATCCTTACTTTGATAACACGGGCTGTTCACATCCCGGCTGCGAACCTGCTTATTCAACGCCTTCGTGTGTGAGAAAATGCCAAAAGGAAAATCTTCTTTGGAAAAAATCGAAGCACTATAGCGTCAACGCTTACAGAATCAGCTCCGATACTTACAGCATAATGGCTGAGGTTTACAAGAATGGGCCTGTCGAGGTTGCCTTCACTGTCTATGAGGTAAATACAAGTAAACATGTGATACTATATTTCAAATTTTAAGCAAGCCCATTCCAATTTTTTATTCGAATTCATGGAATTTTCATCAAGATTCGCCTTACGAAACAATCTTGCCGCAGGATTTTGCCCATTACAAATCGGGAGTTTACAAACACATCTTCGGCGATGAGTTGGGCGGACACGCCGTTAAGCTAATAGGCTGGGGCGTATCTGAAGATGGGGAGGAATATTGGGTCTGTTTTTTTGAGCCCTATGATATTATGACTACATAAAAGATGGCTTTTTTTTTCTGTGTGAAATCAGCACAACACTGACTTCCCACTGTTTTTTTACCTCTCAGCTATTGGCGAATCAATGGAATAGGAGCTGGGGCGACGTAAGTTTTTTTCCTTTTGATCCCTCAACTGTTTTACGCTTTCAGTAAGCAGCTGTTTTTTATCCGTATTTCTTATTACGTACGGTAATTTTCAGGATGGGTACTTTAAGATCCGTCGAGGGACAAACGAGTGTGGAATCGAAGAAGATATTACGGCGGGTTTGCCTTCGCCAAGAAACGTGATTGTTCAAGATGGCGATTGGAGCGCCATTTCGCTCGATGCTTCGATATAAGGTATCGTAATTTAATGGGCTTTTATCGATCTATCGATCGATGTTGTAAGAAAGAAAGAAAATTTTATCTAAACAATGAGCCGCTGGCTTGTGCTTCGTAAGCTTATATTGGTGCTTTAATTCTGGGATTTGTGTTTGTGTCTTTGTTGTGTAAATTTCGTATGTTTTGAACTAAGTTCTGGGAATATTTCAGTATTATCACAATGGTTATATTAGACTAGTCTACCGTTATGAAATAGGCAGTCATATAAATTGAACTCATTTAACAAATCAGGCTAAAACATGAATGTGTATCTGTGTGTATGTATAATAAGTATATGTTACTTCTGTCCCACTTAATACTTCCCAAAATTAGTAGGCACGTAGATTAAAAAACCATAATTTTTTAATATTATAGTACACTTTTAAGGAATGGAGAGAGAAAACTAATTAGTGGGCACGCATTAAGAAGCCTTTTTTAAATATAAATGGTGTAGTTAGTTTAATTATTGGAATAAGTTTTTACCAAAAGTAGAAATGAGAAGAATTATGTGGGACGTTCCAAATAGAAAGATGAGAAGAAATAAGTGGGACGGAGGAAGTATTATACGTCTTTTCTTGGGTTGTTTTGTATGGAAGTCAATGAATGTAAGAGCATCTCCAACGGGTACTTTATTTTTGTGTAAAACACAAAAATAAAGTATGTCTTTACTCCAATGGGACTATATCTAGCACTAATATTGTGTTGATTAGCAGATATACTCTACATGTAGAGTACACACAATATTCAAACACAAAAATTGTGTTGTTATTTCTATTATGACATTTATTTAATAAAAATACTTTAATTATATTAAATATTTGATATTCTTATAATAATAAAAATAAAAATAATGTTAATTTCCTTTTATAATTAAATAATATGCTAAGTTTATAAATTATAATTTTATTGACTTTTTAATTATTGTAATATAAAGTTTAATTTGATTTTTAGAGTAGAAAATAGAGTTAATGTATTGGAGTGAAAATAAGTATAGAAAATAGAGTTTATGGGTTGGAGTAAAAGCGCTCTAGCAGCTGTATGCAAACTTAACTGTACTTTTACGCTGCGGGTCTCTAAGACATGAGAAATAATTGACGCGAAAGTGAAGCAAAAAAGACCAATGTGCGAAGTTGTTAAAAGTCTTTGATGTTCGAATTGGAGGAGTGTATAAAGGTGTTTTTTTGCTTCAAGCTAATGTCTTGCTTTATTTAGCTTTGACTATTTATGAATAATAATGATTATTTATTGGCTAATATATCTACCCGTACATTGTAGTTATATGCAGGCGAGAATATGATTATCTTTAACGATAAAAACTGTGTATATTTATGGGTAACAGTGGAATTAATAGGACTAAATGTATTTGTCAAATCTGTATTTAGACCATCTCCAATAGTACCGCACGCAAACGCAAAATGCGTTTTTGCTTTCTCTCTCCTGTTTCGAACGCAAATTTGTGTCCGAACGCAAAAATGCGTTTGATGTTTTAAAATTGCAAATAAGCCCTTTACTTGTATTGATTATGAAATCGAACATATAAAATATATTAAAGAATTTGAAAATTGTATACTATGATTATATTGATTATATTAAATAATTATTTTAACATTGACACTTATTTTAGTAATATTTTTTATATCTTATAATTATTTTTTATATTTTATTTATATGTAATATAATTAAATATTGTTTTGACCACAATATAATTTTGGAATATTTTATAGACGTGTATTTCAATTGTTATGTTGTGTTATTTCGATATTTTTAATAATATTTTGTTTTATGTTTTTAATATATATAGATATCAAAATTAAAAGAATATTGTGGTTAGTTTGTACAGTAGTAAAATATAGGGGTAATATTCTTTTGCGTTTGCGTTTGCAGTTGACTGTTGGAGAACAGTTACTGCAAAATGCGTTTGCGTTTGCGGTTGACTGTTGGAGATGGTCTTAGCAAGTCACAACGCGTTGATAGCTGCCACTTTAGATAGCTTAGGTCATGTTCTTGGTCGTTATACAGTTCTTTTTCTACAAATTAATGTAAAATTTTATATAGATTTCATTTATAAATATTACATGTTATATCAAGGTATAAGTGGGTGGAGGTTAATTTATGAGTTGTGGTAGCATTTATTAGCCGGTGTGGATCCGTCATGCATATATATCACTTATTATTAATAAACGATTAAAAATTTCGACATTTATAATTTTATTTGTTTTTTTACTATTACTCCCTCCATCCCAAACCCTTTTATACATTGTGCTAAATCCGTCGTCCCACATCTTTTGTACATTTCATTATTTAGCAAAAATACTATCACAAACAATCAATATAATAATATTAAATATTCGTAAAAGACGTGTCAAAATATACACTTTTTACCTTTTAGTTGTACCATATTATTAAAATATTCAATTTCGTAATTCTCGTACCAACTCCCAAATATCCACAAACATTTGAAACGGAGGGAGTATTTTGCAATGTGGCATCACTAAATGAATTTGACTAGAAGTTATTATTTTCTGGAAGTTTCTGACATCAATATGATTCCGTCATTAAAAGCAGCCAAAGTATCGACAAATAATATTCTAAAAACGAAAACAAATATTTTACTTTGTGGAATCTACAGAAAAATACTCATTTGAATAAAAAATTTGCAAATAAGTGCCTCAGAAATTTTTATGTAAGTACCCGTTTGACTGTGGTTACCATTTTTTTAGTCTTGACGTACCTTTTTATATGTGTATTACGTCACGCGTTTATATGGTACCCATATACGTTTTTTATGGTACCTTTTGTTATATGATGTACCATTTTCTCACTGTACTGTGTATCTGTATCACAATACGTGCTATATGGTATTTAAATGTGTTATATGACGTACTTTGCGACGAATCAGGTATCAATGTGCAAAAAATTTATTCGAATAGGTACTATATATAAAAAACTGACAGGGTATGGACTTGCAAGTTTTATACCAATGAGTATTTTTGGGTAGATTCTCCTTTTACTTTCTTACTTTCGAACATTTAGTATTCTGTCCCAACCACACGTGTACTGTAAATTGTAATTACTTGCTAGTTGCTGGGATCTCTTTAGTTGAAAGGTACGCCAATATAAGAAACTAGAAAAGAATTGAAATGTTAATCTATATATATAAAAGTTGGATGGTCTCTCTCCTGATCTGACACGTGTGCGACGGAGTCCCCTCCCACCCAATCAAAGCGCGCGGATGACATTCTGATTACTATTCTGATTTTATGTTGGTAGATTCCGAGTTTAATATGTATGGAAGTGCTGACGTGGCATTGTATGAGTGATTCTATATTTTATTTGGGGCGATTGCACTGTATATCACGTTATTCGGTCGCCGGACTTACTAACGATAGAAATGAAAAGACATTTTATATATTAAATGATGCACAGAAAAACGAACAGAAACATCAAATGAAAACATCAAAAAAAGTAGTCGGCCTGGTATGAATTTCACCATCTCCTTTTCACCATCTCCTGCCATGTTTAATGAAAAAAACCCCCAATTCAAGCGCGAAATATCCCTCGCCTCAAACTCCTCCGCAAGAATATTGTTGGGAATGGATGCGCCTAAGCTCGTCGTAGCTGGCGGGAAAGTCGCCGGAAAGGGGGCTGTATCACCACAGCTGAAGCTGGACTGAAGCTGAAGAAAATGCTTTAGATCTGAAGTGTTTAAGCTGCGATTAAATGAGGGCTGTTGATCTATATGCGCACGCGATCTGATGGTTAGTATTCAAAGGTGACAGATTTAACAGGGGACGTTGGATGAGGCGCGAGATGATGATCGGCGGACTAGATTTAATCGCAGGAAGTGTTTTGCACTTTTATAAGTGAAAGAAGCGACTTCAGTGTTAGCTGTGATCAAACGTGGGCCATTGGATGCGATGAAGATGGATCTAACGGCTGAAAACGATCGCGATTTATTAACACCTGAAGACAGCAATATAAATACCAGAATTTCGAGTTCAACTCTGTTACTTCAAGAGCTTGTAACTTTCTCTAGAGTGAAAATTAGAGAGAGTTGTTAACTAGGGTTTGGTAGTGGACTTGGAGGTCTGTAAGATCCTAGTTGGTGATTAATTGAAAGGAACACTCTGTTGGTCCGTGGACGTAGGCGAAGATCGCCGAACCACGTTAAATTGCTGTGTCATTTTTCTGGTTTTTCGGTTCTGTTTTTCGATCGATTCGAACTGCGATTTCTCGTGGTGCGGTGTAGCTGCGGATCGCCGTCGATCTTCAGAGCATGGCAGCAACTCGACTCGAAATGGAGATCTTCAATGGATCGAACGATTTCGGTCTCTGGAAATTGAAGATGAAGGCGCTTTTGACTGAGAAAGGCCTTGAGAGGCTCTTAAGCCTGAGAAGGACATGAACCGAAGGAAGTGGCAGAGGCATTGAAGAAGAAAACGAGAGAACGAGCGTATGCAACGCTGATTTTGTGTCGAGCGATCAAGTGCTTCGAAAGGTTGCGAAGGAGACTTCGGCGGAGGATCTGTGGAAGAAGCTCGACGCATTGTACAAGACGAAGTCTTTGGCACGACGTCTGTATTTGAAGCAAGCTCTATATACTTTCAGAATGCAAGAGAAAGTGGCATTGGAGCAGCAGATCGATCACTTCACGAAGTTGATACTAGATTTGCAGAATATCGGTGAAGAGTTGAAAGATGAAGATCAAGCACTTCTCCTGCTATGTTCGCTTCCTAAAAGCTATGAGCACTTCAAAGAGGCTCTGTTGTATGGCCTGGAAACCTTGAAGCTCGACGACGTACTCTCAGCGTTGAGTTCAAAGCAGTTAGACACAAAGAAAAGTCATGAAGTAGCTGAAAATTCTGGTTCGGGCGATATGTTGCTTGTGATGCAGAAATCAAATTTTTCTCAAACGAAGGGCAAAGGAAAGGATGTGTATGAGGCTAGGGGTCCTCTGAGATGCTTCCACTGTCAAGAGGAAGGTCACATTCGAAGGTTTTGCCCAAAGAGAATCGGATCAAACACACATCGAGGCAAACTGACAGCTGTGGCATAATGTGCTGAATTCGGCTATGAAGATGCATAGGTCTTGCATGTGTCTGAGCATGTGGAGAGCAAGGAGTGGATCCTTGACTCGGGGTGCAGCTACCACATCACTTGCAACAAGGATTGATTGCAAGGATTTAAGGAAACACAAGGCAATGTGAAGCTCGAAAATGGCCAGTTTTGCAATGTGTTTGGGGTAGGATCTGTGCATTTGAGGCTCAAGTCTGGTGTTGTAGGCATTCTTAAGGATGTTAGGTATGTCCCGGACTTGAGGAGGAACTTGATATCCATAGGAGAATTGGATTCGAAGGGCTGCAACATGAGAACAGTTGCTGGAAAATTAACAGTTTGGAAACAGAGTAGGCCGGTTCTGTCAGGATTTCGAAGGCATGGAATCTATGTCTTGGAAGGTTGCTCTGTGATGAAAGGCACACCTATGGAAACTAGGAAATGTGGACTACTGAATGTGGTGAAAGGGAAGCCACACAAAGCTCGTTTGGGGCCTAAACGAGCTGCTCCAAATCCCTTGCTTGGAGCAGTTTTAACAAAAACTGCTGTTGTGAACTTGGAGAAGTTGAGCTCGGATGGTACTGATTCTGAGCTCAAGGTGGAGGCTATTCCACCAAGGAATGAAAGCATGTTGAAGCCACATGAGAGGTCAAGCTTCGAGGAGGATGAAAGCTCAGAAATGGAGGTCGAAACAGAGGGAGAAAGCTCGACCAAAACTGAGAATGGAGCTGAAATTTCAGGAACTGAACTTGGAAACTGTGATGTTTTCAAGTTGCAAGGCCTTCCACTGTGAATGAGGGCAAGGTAAAAGCAAAGGACATCGGGTTAAGAGCTTGGAAGGAAGCTCTTGAGGCTGTGAAGGGAGAACCTTCGGGGGAAATGAAGGTTGAAAGCTCGAAAGCCCGAGTTGGTTTCCAAGTGGGAGATTTCAATCTCACTTGGGCTCGACAAGGTATCTTTCGAGGCACGAAGCTCCTAAGGGAGCTTGATGATCAATAGAGCGGAGCTACGGATCAAGGTGGAGCTTCAAACGAAGTTGCGAAAAGGAAAACACAGAAGATTCCTGAAGCAGAACTGAACTCGAAGGCTGGTTCTGGTAAGCATTTGGGGCGCTGATAACTAGCAGATTTGAGCTGTTTCGAAGGAGTTGGGGGCATGGATTGGGAGCTCTAGGCTCAAGGTGGAGTTTATTGGGAATGGATGCGCCTAAGCTCGTCATAGCTGGCGGGAAAGTCGCCGGAAAGGGGGCTGTATATCACCACAGCTGAAGCTGGACTGAAGCTGAAGAAAATGCTTTAGATCTGAAGTGTTTAAGCTGCGATTAAATGAGGGCCGTTGATCTATATGCGCGCGATCTGATGGTTAGTATTCAAAGGTGACAGATTTAACAGGGGACGTTAGATGAGGCGCGAGATGATGATCGACGGACGAGATTTAATCGCAGGAAGTGTTTTGCACTTTTATAAGTGAAAGAAGCGACTTCAGTGTTAGCTGTGATCAAACGTGGGCCATTGGATGCGATGAAGATGGATCTAACGGCTGAAAACGATCCCGATTTATTAACACCTGAAGACAGCAATATAAATACCAGAATTTCGAGTTACTCTGTTACTTCACGAGCTTGTAACTTTCTCTAGAGTGAAAATTAGAGAAAGTTGTTAACTAGGGTTTGGTAGTGGACTTGGAGGTCCACGTCATCAGTTGGGCGGCGGCGACTAGCCGGCAGCTTAAGGGGTACCACGGCGGCGGAGAAGAAGTTCTGCACCAACAAACGCCGCCATAAGCTCCAAGAAACCTACAAGGAGGCGATGCACAACACTAAAGACACAATTCAATAATATGCTTACGTTGACTCCGACATAAACCCAAAACTTATCTGTGGGTCTCGACCTCGACATCGTCTTTTCTCAGGAATCTTCGTGGCATTGGCTTTGATATTTGATGTTTCCAGAGGAAAAGAGAGCCAATACTTCAAAAGTGCTTTTGCAGGATACGTAGTTGGTATAGCCCTAACTATCGTGGTGATGAATTGGTTTCAAGCTGCTCAGGTTAGTGACCCTCTGAAAAAAGAAAGATCTCAACATTGTTTATGAATCTTGGGCAATAGAAGTAATTTTCTTAACCTGTGAACTGTCTGGATCTTTTGCCTCCGCCGCCCTAGCCACGCACGCCATAGCGATCTGAAGCATCTGAACCATCTCCTCTTCGATGTTCTCAAACCTCATCAGCTCAGCGTCGAACATCTCTGCCGTCCACTCCTCCCTCACCAACCGACTGAACCCACCTCGGCAGATCTAAAACCTCCTCCCTACTCGGCGACTGCGCCGACTGCTTCCCCGTCAGCATCTCAAGCAGCACCAACCCAAAGCTGTAGACGTCGGATCTGTGCGTGTACTTCTTCGTCTCCAACAGCTCAGGCGCACGGTAGCCAGCCTGGCGTTTTCCGGCGGGGTAGTTCATCAGAGGGGCTAAGCCCACATCTGAGACGCACGGCTCTAAGTCTTGGTTTAATAGGATGTTGGACTTTATGTTCCCATTGGAGAACTTCGGCCCGCCCGTCGAGTGCAGGTGTGTTAGCCAATAATCTCAAAGCAAATAATAAAGAAAATAAAAAAGAAAAGAAAATCCATGCATCCAACGTGATGCATGTTGGAAGAGAAGTCAAAGATGATAATCTAGAAAAAGCAAGAGTGGCATGCTATGGCAAAGGCAAAAAACGTGTGAAATAAAAATAAAAAAAAGTCAAGAAAGGATAGCTAGATTATATCTATATATATCTATGTCTTGTAATTGATAATCGATGAAGAAATAAAAAAAGAGCTTGATCATTCTTAAAGTGTAAGAATAATACATCTCTTCCTCCCTAGAAATATAATTTGAGCGGCTATAATTCCTCTCGTAAAATAGAGCACCGAATGTGCATGAGAGTGTAAGTGAGGTAGTGAGCGATAAATATTAAATCGGTCGAGAAAATAACAAAATAGTTTCAGATCAACGCTTCCGCAAGATAACAAAATTGGTATCAGAGCCGATGGTGTCAATGGAGCCGCTAGAGCTGACAGAGCCAGTTGGATGCTGAAATACCAGGTGTTGGAATGCCATCCCCGCTAAAGCTCACCGAAAGTAACTACGTATGGTGGAGCACCGAAACAAAAGCTTTGCTGAAATCGCAAGGCTTATGGGAAATAGTCGAAGATGGATATTCACCCAATACGACGGGGTATACAAGGTCGCAGCGGAAGACGTTGCGAGCCGCCGCCATAGAAAATGGTCTTGCGCTCCTCATCATCTATGAGGCGATAGATTTTACCGGTGTCAGATAGATAGACGCAACGAGAAACGCCAAGGAGGCCTGTGAACTGTTGGAAAAAGCGTATAAAGATGATGATTGTAGCAACCAAGTTCAGCCACAAAAACAAGGCGAACTTGAGAC
This sequence comes from Craterostigma plantagineum, assembly GCA_027422505.1. Taxonomy (NCBI): domain Eukaryota; kingdom Viridiplantae; phylum Streptophyta; class Magnoliopsida; order Lamiales; family Linderniaceae; genus Craterostigma; species Craterostigma plantagineum. The sequence goes on along the minus strand of JAPQWV010000003.1, from coordinate 21,486,417 downwards.
GACGAAGGAGGACTAGAAGAACGTTGAGGGCGAACCCGTACGAAAAGAGGTAGCTCGTGACGTGGAGAGCAAGCATGATAAAGATCACGCTGAGCCGGTGGTGGAAAAGAAAAAAGTCAAACCACCACTAAATTCCAAAACGGAAAAAGAAGAAGGCGAATCATCAAAGATGAAAGCCGATGATGATGAAGAGGAAGCAAAATATCCAAAGGTCGAGGAACCCGTGGACGAACGAAAGAAAAAAGGAGCTCCAAACGAAGAAGAGCTCGAGAAAGAGGAGGCGTATGAAGAAACGCCACCTCGACAACCACCCGAGAAAGTTGACGAGATCGACGTGAGGACATCAGAAAATGCCGATGAGATGAAAAACAAGGTCAACGACGCCATGCATGCGTCGTCGGAGAAGGCTAAAGATAATGCCTACAAGGCGGACGTAAAAGCAATGGAGACATACGAGACGGTGTCAAAGAAAGGCGATTATGCCGACAAAGAGACGAGAAAGAAGCCAACTTCCCAGCAGGCTGAAGAAGCCGTACGAGGTGAGACGCAGAAGCGCGATGAAATGGTCGCGCATGAAGCCATGACGGAGACCCTGCGAAAAACTGACGAAGAAGTGTAACGACCCGTCCCATACCGGGTGTCACTATAGCTTCGGTCCCTACCGGGACTAGTGGGGTTGGGCCCAGCATACTCCGACTGATAGTCTGGCCCCACTGTACCACCATTTAACCTTTTAGCGTGCTTCGTGCACTCGCTCACACGCACCCTGAGAAACTTCCCAGGGGGTCACCCATCCCTAGATTGCCCCAAGTCAAGCACGCTTAACTTCGGAGTTTCTATAGATGGACTCCCGAAAAGGTAGGTCGACCTTGGTGATATGAGTAGTACTATCAATCCTTTTATACGATTCTTAGCCTGACACGCCCATACATTGTCAGTCTCAGGATCCCCTCTCATTCTGGTGTTGGATCGGTTCGTTCACGTACCCCTTCGCCTAGAAGCCTGCCAGGAGCCGCTCCTTGTCCGTGCACCTCTCTGGCACCGGCGATCACTCCCCGCCCTCATCGGCCCCGGGCGTCACATGCCCACCAGCTTCCGCCTGGTTCGTCCCGGAACCAGCACCGTACTGTGAGAGGTTGTGCTCTGATACCACCTATAACGACCCGTCCCATACCGGGTGTCACTATAGCTTCAGTCCCTACCGGGACTAGTGGGGTTGGGCCCACCACACTCCGACTGATAGTCTGGCCCCACTGTACCACCATTTAACCTTTTAGCATGCTTCGTGCACTCGCTCACACGCACCCTGAGAAACTTCCCAGGGGGTCACCCATCCCTAGATTGCCCCAAGTCAAGCACGCTTAACTTCGGAGTTTCTATAGATGGACTCCCGAAAAGGTAGGTCGACCATGGTGATATGAGTAGTACTATCAATCCTTTTATACGATTCTTAGCCAGACACGCCCATACATTGTCAGTCTCAGGATCCCCTCTCATTCTGGTGTTGGATCGGTTCGTTCACGTACCCCTTCGCCTAGAAGCCTGCCAGGAGCCGCTCCTTGTCCGTGCACCTTTCTGGCACCGACGGTCACTCCCCGCCCTCATCGGCCCCGGGCGTCACAGAAGTCAGTCGCCAGAAGATCAGGGAACCTAATGAGGTCAGCTCTAAAGAGATGGAGCGCGTTAACAAGGAGAAAGCACACCAGAAAGAAAAGGAGGTAAAAGAATGGATTGAGGCGAGGAACAAACTCGAGACCTATATGAATATCTTGAGAAGCCAAAGCAACATCAAATATAAGCTTGCTGAAGAACTGAAGACGAACGAGAAGGACGAGATCGCGCCTATGACCAAAGAGGCCGCGAAGCGGATGGACGACTACCAAAATCTGAAAGAAACAGATAGCGATGAAAACTGCAGAAAAGTCGCGGAGGAGGTCACTAATAAAAGCGATGCGCTTGTGAACAACGAGACGGAGAAGTACATGGTCGTCACCATGGAGGAAATTAACGAGAAGGAGTACGGAGGATTCGACATGCGAGATGCTGGCGATGAGCCGACGAGCCTGCTGACGGGCTACGTCACGAGGATGAAGAAAGAAGAGAAAAATATTTATTATATCAGCGAGAAGAAGCTGATGATCACGGGGTTGTTGAGAAAATGATATACTTCCTCCGTCCCGGCTATTTCTTCCCAAAGATTAGCGGGCACAGAGATTAAGAAATCACATTATTTTAATATTATAGTACACCTTTTGAGGTATATAGAGAGAAAAGTTATTAGTAGACACGCAAATCAAGAAGACTTTTTTAATATTAATGGTGTAATTAGTTTAATTAGTGGGATAATTTTTTACCAAAAATAGAAATGGGAAGAATTATGTGGGACGCCCGAAATAGAAAGATGGGAAGAAATAAGTGGGACGGAGGTAGTATTATTTATGCAGGAGATGTTCGAAAAGAAGAACACGTTAGAAGAAACTAGCCAAAAGGCGAAGGTGGTCCAAGAAGGAAAGTTGACAGTCGAGCAAGATAGAAGAAGCATACAGATAGTGAAAGCGCGTATTGATGGTACGAAAGCCAAAGAGGCGTATAACACAGTTCGACGGGTAAATACTAAAACGAAGTGTGTGAAAGCGGTTCGAGACAGCAATTGGCTAACCGCGACGTACGACAGACGAAAGCGGGTCAAATTTAGAGAGCGGTGAAAGACCCAGATGCTTTGAGATTAATGGGGGAATTTGTTAGCCAGTAATCTCAAAGCAAAATAAATAAAGAAAATAAAAAGAAAAGAAAAACCATGCATCCAACGTGATGCATGTTAGAAGAGAAGTCAATGATGATAATCTAGAAAAAGCATGAATGGCATGCTATGGCAAAGGCAAAAAACGTGTGAAATAAAAATAAAAAAAAAGTCAAGAAAGGATTGCTACATTATATCTATATATATCTATGTCTTGTAATTGATAATCGATGAAGAGTAAATAAAAAAAGAGCTTGGTCATTCTTAAAGTGTAAGAATAATACATCTCTTCCTCCTTAGAAATATAATTTGAGCGGCTATAATTCCTCTCGTAAAATAGAGCACCGAATGTGCACGAGAGTGTAAGCGAGGTAGTGAGCGATAAATATTAAATCGGTCGAGAAAATAACAAAATAGTTTCAGATCAACGCTTCCGCAAGATAACAAGGTCGGCCACTCCCTGTGCCGCCCCGAGGCAGATCTTCACCCTCGATTCCCAGTTCGGTGCTCATCAGCGAGTGTCATTTCCACTCGGGGGAGCTAAACATTCGAGGTGATTCCAATCGATTATGTTTAGGCAGGTACTTCGAGCCTTTGATTAAATTTATAACACTTATTTTACAGTTATTCTGTTTATGGGCAAGGAATTGCTGGGGCTTTTGTGCGTAGTTGTGTGTGATTGGGTGGAATCGTATGACAATGAAATTATGGGTGGCCATTGGCAAGAGTGTTGTGTAGAGAAAGAAGGACATGTCCAAAGTCTTTACCATAATCGTCCGTATAGTTTTGACAACCTTAGAACACATTATAACAGCAGTGGATCATGCTTCTTCTTGCCGAGGGTTAAACGATTGAAGCTTTTACCACGTTTGCGTTCTTTCATGGCTGGGCAGAATGATCTATCCCTTCATTTTCCCAATGGATTTTGTAAGCCTCAGGGTTCGTTATCATAATATATGCTCCGTTGATATTTAATTTGAAGGATTAGATTATTAGATTTTTTTACTACTGTGAAGATTCCACCTTTTCCCTGTGTAGAGGGAAAGAACTTCGCACTCAAGCATACTGAAGGATGACGCAGTGGCAAGACTCGCTGAGCTTGGAAAGGTGCGGAAAAATCTATGAGCTGACGGATAATAACGAATCACTGAGGAATTTGAAGGATATCTATGCTGAATATGAAACTTGATTTTGGCTTGCAGGTGACACGTAAGGTTTTAGAGTTTAAACTTTTGTTTTTTTTTAAATTCTCTCCTTTTTCAGGCGTCTGGACCGTCAAACTCACATTGCTTGGCGTTTTCCATTGACGTTGTCTCCCTTACAGGTGGGTATACCATATGGGGAATATCCATGGTAGACATGAAGGGCCGAATCCAACTGAAAAGGCTCTGTTAATCGGCTCCCATTTGGTTAGCGTATCTATCTGTAGCATCTTTTTTTTGTAAAAATACTATATGCTTTAACTACTTTTTTCCGAAGAAATAATCTTCAATGTTGAGTGGAAATACAGGATACTTTTTTTGATGCTGGAATATTTGATGGAACCCTTGGAATTATAACCGCGCTATCCGCTTTAAAGGTCTTAAATGCCAGGGGAATGCTTGGCAAACTCAAGCGCCGGTGGAGGTAAGCAGTAGATGATGTGCTTTTGCCGAGTCGATATAGAATTGCCCTTAAAACGATAGCTATTGCCAACTTAAAAACTTGGGTTGTTTCTCATCAGGTGATTGCATTTAGTGATAAGAAGGATTTCGTTTCCAGTCCACCTTCTTGGGAAGTGTTGGAATTTCCGGGGTATTGCCTGCCTCGACTCAGCAGGCACATGATGAGAGGTTTGCACCACAAAAGCTAATAACAATGATAGTTGTTAACTGCCCCATTGATAGTTTTGCAATTGTAGTGGTGTCGCTTTGCAAACGCTTTGAGAACGAACTCCATTGAAATAACAGAGGAGGCCCTTTTGCAGCTCACGTACAACCGTGAATCTGTATGGGGTTATAACGAGGTATTCTAATCTTTAATAAATCTTCATCAGAGGGCTGATACTCCGTGCAAACTCTTAGGCTCATTTTTTATTACAGGTTCGCATCGAGCAGGGACCCGTGCTCGAAAGTTTACGTCTCTTGGGCAAACTCGATTGAAGGTATGATAACTCTTGGGTTTTGATTCCTAACAATTTATATATTGTAAGGATAAAGACATACATGTTGTGCATCGACCTTTTCCTCCTTTTTTCAACGAAGTTTTCGTACTTTCTCTTTTAGGTAATGATGAAAGGCTCACAAGGGCACGCAGGAACAATCCCATGGCCATGCAAAGGGATCCCATGAATGCAGCAGCTGAGCTAATCGTGTTATTGAAAAGCCTCTGCAAAAAGCCCGAGGAATACTTATCCTATGACAGCCATTGCAGAACTTCCTCGCTAGAATCTCTTCAGGTGGGGAAAGCCGGCGTGGATAAGTAGATGTGAAGGTAATAATGGGGAGGAGACGCCATGTCTTAATATGCTTTGGTTGATGGATACAAAGGAAGGAGATGGAGTTGCAGCTTGGTTTACTATGAATGATAAGTATATGGCTGAGGTTGACGACGACATGTTTAACGAGGAGGATGAGATTAATAAGGAATTTGTTTGTTTGCAGATAAAAAGGAAAATGATGGGGCAACAAAAGAAGGAAGAACTGGAAAGAGAGGTAAGAGAGTATCCTTTTTTAGTCTTGATCTATAGAGGAAACCTAATGCCTACCATTTTTAGATATTAAATGATGCTTATGTAGATATTCTTATAAAATTACGAATCAGAGAATGGTGGTATGCTGTAGATCAAATTTGAGAATAAGTTGTCTAATTATTTCATTTTCTTTAGTTTGCTGTCCTGATTGTCAATCGTTTAGCTCTTCTATGCTATGCATTATATATGTCCTTTATGCTAGCTTAATCTTGGATTTCACAGGTTCAACTCAGAAAATGCAAGTAAGTATCCTTGGGGTATCTATTTTTGTATTGGGTTCATATTGATTTGTGTCAAATGTGTAGCCTTTTATCATTATTGTTTCATGTGTACGGAATACTTTTCACCGTTAGCCTTCGTCTTCACAATTTTCTTACCGATGTATTGATGCTTTTCAGCTACAACAAAAAGACGAGGGTCAATGTCTTGGCCGAGCTTGAAGTCCCATGGAAACCCCGATCGTGGTATACGTTCTATACCTTTTTTTGTTTCTAGTGGTGTTTCCTTTTTCGTCGAAAATTATGCGTAGATGGTAATTTCTCAGGGAATAGGATATTCTTCACTATGGCCGTCGGCGAACTGCAGAGAGCCGCTCGACGTGAGAATCGAGTTTACTTCCATATTGATAGACAAAATCTTTCAGGTATTTTTTTCCTTTTCGTATAAACCTATCTTTATCGCTTCACTCTCAAAGATGCGGGCTAACTAAATAGCTTCATTCGTCATATTTCAGTAAGATCTTCAAGTACAAGTTCGTCCACTTGGGTGGCGATGAAGTGAATGCTGGTATAGGCATTCGTCTTTTCTTGCACGACGCTTATTTCTGTAGGTTCGTAGATTGCTGGAAGTAAGAAACAAAAGTCTCATGCGATTTTACAAGCTGAACAAGAACGACACTTTATGCTTTTAATTTTCGTGTATGCCATTCTTAGTTTTATGTTCCGAGCTTCTGTCTTTCTAATTCTAATTTAGTTTCTTTTTCCCTCTTTTTTCATTGGGTAGGTTTTGCTACATGATGAAGACATCTGCTATAATTTACGTTTGATGACGAATTTATTGAGATGAACAGACTATTCATGCTTACATGGATTGACGTAGACTTTACACGGAATGTGGTCTTGATTAATTAGGGAATCATTTCCTATTATTGGCATAGGAATATGGGGTCAAGTAATTCACAGCGCTACAAGTATATCAAATCCGGTTCGCTAGTCTCTCAGTCAGGATTATCTTACCACACCCATCTTTGTCTGATGCAGACCACGTGGAGCTTTAATCTTTATCCATTGGGAGCTTGCTTTTTATGTAAGCACATAGATAATGATTTCGGGTTCTTTCATTTTTTGTGAATGAGAGGAAGTCTTCTCCTATATGTTTGTTTGTTCGTAGCATGATATGTTGCAAGTTATTACAATCTTAGACATAGTTGTACAAATCATTGCAGTCTTCCAAAATTGTAGTCCCACAACTTAACAAGCTTACGTTTGTAAGCGGTCTTACAGTAACAGTCTTACGGAGTTCGCAGTCGTACACTTATAAATTATTGCAGTCTTACGAAGTTCGTAGTTGTACACTCTTACTTATTGCAGTCTTCCCAAATTGTAAAAGTGTAAGTAAACATATTTACTGATGTCAGAGTCTTACACTGAGACAGTCGTCCAAAGTTTGCAATCTTATAAATAACTACATCCTTAAAAAATTACAGTCGTGCAAGCAAGCAGTCCTATAGTTGTTCGCAATCTTACACTAAAACAATCTTACTAAGTTTCGCAACAAGATCGGGCGGACTTTGCATTTCGATAGAATTTTGGTATTGGGTTATTGAATTTGATCTGCATTCTATGGACGACACTTATCTCTCATTTGATAAATGATAACATAAAATACTGAGTCTAAAAATTATATAGTTTTTCTAGGGAAGAGATTATCTGATATGTAATTTTGCAACATAAAATCACGGAGCCATTCATGCCATCACTGTGTTAGTTGTGACTAAAGCTTTTCAAAGTGGATTGGATTTAATATAAATCATGCACCCGAAAAAAAAAAGAAGGATACTTCGCATTTTTTTCACGAATCAAGATTATGAGCATCGATGTAGACGACGTAATAGATAACGGATTTATTAAAAATTTATAAACTGTAACATTTCGAGCTTCAAACTTGGATATTTCGGTTGATCATATGATAAGAGCTTAATCAATGTCGCGGTGTTGGACTAATCATACCAACTAAGGCTTACAAGGGTGTAAAGGAAGAGGGTGGTTCGACTCCATCTCCTCTCGCCTCATCTCCAAGTTGGACCCATCATTCATGACTCAATAACAGGTAATAAAAATCAATATCACTAAGTATAGAATAGAAGATTTGTGAGTAATAAATTAATAAGCTTAATCTTCGTTTTATATACAAAAAACTATAATAATGTGGTGACTTTTCGAGTTAACAAGTTGATCTTCGAAGCGTTGAAGAAGATGAAAGAAAAATTGCCAGGCTCCCTGTTATCGAGGGACATAATCTGAAAAATTATGGGAAGCATAACAAACAAGAGTTATTCGACTATTGCTTATCAAAACCTTTCAGTTTGCTAATTTCAGGTAATAAATAGTACACATGTGGCATTAAAAACAATGCATGTGGATTTCTGAGCATACTAAACAGTCTCATGTGCCAAAATACAGTCAATGTATAACTTCAAAATATCAGCCTCTTCAAATGCGATAGAATCGAGAAAATATGAACAGATGCGAACGGGAGTAAGGGTCTGAAGAAGGCGACGTTTGCTAAGAAATCAACGATTTTGATGCGGATGGTGATTTTGAGGCTGATTTTCAGAATTTTACCGACGATGATGAAGAGAAACAGGTCATTGTGAAAAAGAAATTCGCTTCATTTGACACCAAAAGCTACGGTTATAACCTTGATAAGCCTTTTCATCTTCCTCATTAGTGGATATACATAAATTATAGTTTCGACATTAATATCATTTTATCGTGTTAGACTGTACGATCCACAGCTAGCAAACTACGCTACTTAGACATGGTAAGAATGCACGGCCGTGAGACTGTAGAATGTGTTCTTTTATTATTGTTTTTATAAAAAGTTAAGATCTATTATGCAGTAATTTTATATTACACAATAAAAGATTGATGTGTCTAACAAGACCAGACTAATAAAATATTAACTTAAAAATTGTGTTTTTATACTGGACAAAAAATAACCAGTGCATCGCACGGGAGCAAAACCTAGAACTACTTAAACATTGTAAGACTGTAGAATTTTTATTATTGTTTTTATAAAGAGCTAATGATAATGATGCACTAATTTGATATTACACGGTAAAAAGAATGATGTATGTGACAAAACATATGATTGGGTCACATTCGGGTTCAACACGTTTAATAAACCTGCTATTTTTGGGTGCCATTCATGTCGATTTAAAAAAAATTATAAGACTTCGTAAGGTAGACAATTTGTAAGATTGTAAATTTGCGGGGGCTTTCTAAGACTGCAGGAGTGTGCACTGCTACTTTTTTACGACTGCATGTTTGTATGACTGTTTGCCAAATGTGTGACTGGAGTTTTATTACAATTAGTGTAATTTTGTTTCATAAATGTAAGACTAGAAGTATGTAATGTTGCAGCGATGACTTCAGAATTGTAAAACTGTGAGACTCACTACTTCGAAGGAATACTTAGGCTTATTTTGACACAAATTCCTTAAAATAGATTCACTCTCTCAACATCAGTCTGCGAGTACAAATTTCTGATCGATGACACTCTGTTAGCTACGATGACAACTTTGTATCCTGGCAGTGTAGAAGCTCAAGCTAAAAGAAGATCGATGGAAGTGAATTTGCGTAAATTGACTACAATTACTCTATTAAAATAGCAAACTCAAAAAATTATCTACTCAATAATAAAATAACATACTTGAAAAATTGTGTTTATATTTAAGGACTCTGTATTGCCTGAAGAATGCATAGCATTCTTTTTTTCTTGATGTGATTTATTGAATTTAATTTCCAAATATGCAGGAATAAAAGGGGGAAAGTGATTAAAATCGCTCCTGGTTTGTATAGTCATAATAAATCCGAGATTTGGTGGGTAATCAAGCAGAGAAGCTTGCCTACAACTTTCAAGCTTTACACTGGTAATTTTACTTCATTCATTTAATATTCCTTTTTTTCAACTTCCCATTTTTCTTTCTTGCCAGTATTCATATACTTTATATGTGACTGCAGTAAAAAGTTGGCATTAAAAACAATGCATGTGGATTTCTGAGAATACTCCATAGGCATTTAAAAGGTTGATACGGCAGCTAAACAGTCTCATTTGTTGAACAGCAGTCAATGGTATAACTTCGAAATATCAGCCTCTTCAAATGAGATGAGAACGAGAAAATATGAACAGATGCGAACGTAAGGGTCTGAAGAAGGCGGAGTTTTGCTAATAAATCGACGACTTTGATGCTGGCGAGTTTGAGGCTGATTTTCAGAATTCTACCGACAATAATGAAGAGAAAAAGGTCATCGTCAAAATGAAATTCGCTTCATTTGCCTCCAAAAGCTATGGTTCTATTTTTTTTTATCGTCCATATTAACTTATCGTGTTAGACGTACGATGAACAACTAGCAAACTGTATTACTTAAACATTGTAAGATTGTCCGACTGTGAAACTGTAGAACATTGTATTCCATTTTTGTGAAACTGTGAAACTTATCATGTAAGATTGTCGGAGGCGCGTCGCCGATTTAGCTCGTCTTTTTCGTGGTATGTCAGGGATCCGTCGAAGACGAAGACGGCGAGCTCGAAACGGCGATGGACCGATAACTTCCAGCGCACCATTGATGCGTCGGGACATTTTTCGACCGCATCAATTGGCGCCGTCTGTGGGAATCAGATAAATAAATAACGGTGCACTCAGAAGAGATCGGGAATCTGAAGCTGTTTCGAGTCCGTCACCATCTACCCTACCCCATTTTGCTTATTGCAAGCTCGATATCAACAAAACCCGCTAGCGGAGCCGCCTTGAGCAGACGGACCTCGGCCCGTTATTGGCCGTCGGCAGCGCAACTGCGGGCAGCCCATCGTGGAGGCTCAACACCAAGGCAGCTGTTCGAGCGGACCATCCGTTGTTGTCCTTGGAAACAGAGCAGAACAAGCCATTGCAAACAGCAATTGCGAACCTGTCGCACCGCCAAAGTCTGAAGTCATGCGAACACCTCGGCTTATTAGCAAACCATCCTCGGTGATCGAGCAATCGGCAAAACGACCCCGATCAAACAACCCGCACGCTGTTGCAGAGAGTACAGCGGCGTAGCAGCTTTGCTATTTCACCTAGGGGCATAAAACCGACCCAAGCGATGTTGTCGCAGCCCGCCGCGCTCGCAATCAAGCCTCCATTCAGACTCTTCGGAGTGTCATCAGCATCTGGGAGCACAGCCGCGGACAGCTGCCCTCGAGCCGTAAATCCGGGCGCAAACGTGGCCACCGGTGAAATCCCTCCCACTATCAGACCCTTTTGATAGTCCCCTGACCAAGGGGATATCCGTGCCTTCCATGAACCGACCATCACGATCGCCACCGATGAACAAAGCCACGTCACCAACACCAAATAATCACCATATGACGTTGCGAGTTTCCGACCGATCGACGTCAATCTCTTGAAATCAGGGATACCCGCGATGTATACCTGCATACTGTTCCTTTGCCGCGAATAGCCGACCCTCGCCGAAGCCAAGCCGAGCCAGCGCTGAGTTGGACCGAGAGGGTGCGAAGGGAAATTCACAATCTCGCGACTTATAGATCTCTTGCCAAGAAATCATCATCATTCGGACACCTTGTACCTCCACGAGGGCAACCACAGCCACGTCCGAGATTGCCGATGGTCGATATGTCGCCAATCGGATAGCAAAAGTCGGTCTGTAAGTTTTTCAAAGTTTTTGGGGTTCGTGGGTAATATCTTAAACATATGGGTTGATTCTGTTATTTTACTTGGGAGCGTACATGATGAAATCTGAAAATATGGGGTCATTCTGCGAATTGTGGAAATGTTTGAGCTTTTAGAGTAATTTCCTTAGGGGTTATACTGGGCCGATGGAATATATTATAGGGTCCAGCTATTTTTCGACTTTTTTGGGTTTACTGAAAAACTATTTCTTGGGCCATAATGCTCGAACTATTTTCCTAGGCATGCTATTATGAAATTTATCATGCTGTTGAATTAATGGGCCATTAACATAAATATAACTTGGCTCCAAAATCCGACTGTATTTGCTGCGTTTTGACTTCCTAGTTTTGAGAAGCTGACATGGCTAATAATTTGGCTACTATTATTATCCGTTGGGTCTGAGCATGTACTTTTCATTGGCGTACTATGAAATTTTGAAAGTTGTTCAGGCATATGTTATTTCTCAATCGAATAATATCGTCTATGTGGTCACGAAGAATCGAGAGAATAAATGATTCGGGGCAGCGTAGACGCCCGCTGTAGTTATAAGAGAAGTCACCCCTGAGAGAAAGACCAGATTGGGTAGCGCACCCTCGGCTGTGGTTCGCGCAATGTTTCGCAGCAGGCTGGCCCTCATCGCTGAAAAACAAAACAGCCTTCGAAGATGCCCCAGTGACCGACGGAAAAATGCTCGAAGAAATCAGCCATGCTCGCCATCGACAACAACAGCCTCGCAAAGCAGAAATCTGCTCAAATATGCAAGGTCGTACGTCCGCGCTTCAACCCTTGGTTTTCCCCCGCACAGCCTAGCTAATGGATCTGCCCTCTGCTCGCAGAGGCCATCCCACGTGGTCGAGAATTTTCGTAGTCACCGCCCTTAAAGGTCAAAAGCACGTCGGCGTCGAAGAGCATAACACGAGGCGTCACGAAGATAAAACGTGTCGACTCGTCAATTCAATGGGAGATACCCGTTATTCTATTATTATATTTCGGGTCTTTAACCTTCCTTCGCAGGTCTTTACGAAGCTCGACGACAATCTATACAAAAAAAGAGATAGAAAGAAGCTGCGATTTTTCAGATGAGCACAGCCCAAAGGGCATGGCGCGGAAATTCATTCACCACAGCGCAGTCACCATTGCCCTCGGGAACAACCTTCGAAGGCCACCCTCCCTAGAATTCTGCTTAGGTTCACGATATTCCACGCCCTCGCTTCAGCCCTCGAATTTCGCCCGTACAGCTTAATTAATGGACTTGAGCACGCCATCTGACTCGTTAAAAGCCTTATGCTCACGGAGGTATCCCACATCATCGAGAATTATCACAGCGACCGCCCTCAAAGGTCAAAAAGCCCACCGCGTCGAAGAGCCTAACATGAGGCGTCACGAAAATAAAACGAGCCGACTCGTTTCACCCAAAATGGGAGGTACCCCTTATTTTATTATGATATTTCGAAATCTATACCTTCCTTCGCAGATCAAAAAAGAAAACAACTGCGAACGGATGTCGAGATGAAACCACCACGAGCTCGCCAACGGATAGCCCATGATTAAGGCTCGATCGAACAGCACGCTTCACCTCAATTAAACCACCATCGCCTTCAAGAACAACCCTTGTGGAAAAAATTCGACTAAAATCAGCATGGTTGCACGCCGGCGCTGCAGCCCTCGGTCCTCGCCTATACAACTCAGTAGGATCTGAGGCGGCACTACCGATCCACTTCGGCGCTTTTTACCTGGAGCTGAGGCGACCACGATCAAACCCTTCGAGAAGCCCGATGCGCATGGAGGTATCCGACATGATCGAGGATGACATAGCTATCGACTTCGAGGGCCAGATTTCACCGGTGCCAAGGAACCGTACATCAAAAGTCGCGAATGTCAAACGCGTCGACTCATCCCTGCAAAATAGGAGGTACCCCTGATTTCATTATGATATTTCGAAAATTTTTACTTTCCTTCGCAGATCATTTTTTGGGAACTCTACAATGTCCCGTACAAAAAAAATACGAGACTCGCAAATTTCAAACTTCTCGAGGGAAAACGCAACCACTATGACGCCCCCGACTACGAGGACGATCGCCGCACCCCCTTTTCGTTCCTCTTCGAGTTCCTCAGAGCTAGAGGTTATGATAAAGACTCGGTTGTGAGTTTTTCGATTATTTTATGAAGCGTTTTGCATTTTCATTGTTGACTATTACATGCTCGGGGGAAAATGAAATATGTTAGGATATTCAGATTGCGGGGTGACTTATTATATTGTGCAACAATTACTTTATCGCCGTGAGGGTTCAGCACGTATATGCATTGTTGTCCTAGTTATCACAACAGATTCTTGCACCTTCAAATGCCTGACTTGCTCGGGCCCTTAAACCCGACCTTCTGATACTCGAGGATTCAAACTATATACGCCGAGGACTCGCCTAATCGCAAATGAAAGCGGTGATCAAAAACTTCCCCCGATAAACAATATCGAAGACCTTGGCCAAGACTGAAGATCGTTCTCCTATTCCCTCTGCGTGAGGCATCGCCACCTCTATAAAAACTAGAGGCAAAGAATTACATCAAGCCCTTCGGGACTATACCCCTCGCGAACTATAATTTTGCGCACACTGTTACCCCTCTACGCGAGGCAGCGCCACCTCTATAAAAGTTAGAGGCAAAGAAGAAGTATTTTCAAGATCGCCAAGGCTCTCCTTGGATTCAGGGGGATGCCCCCGACCCGAGGCAAGAGACCCCACGCTATTATGCCACACCCGAAGCTCTTGGTGAGAACAAGAACAATGGAGTTCGAGAGAACAAATTGAAGACAATATCGAGGTAACTATAATCTTTTATTTATAACAATCATGCTTCAAAGGTCATAGCAGGTAAAATAGGAAAGCGGAAAGCAAAGACAAAAGTCACAACCCGAAGGACTAGACAAAACAGAATTATTCGAGCCCGCGCTCGAGGAACCTTCGCGAGGTTAGTACCCCTCTTTTTTCTCAATACTCGAATATTTTATTACGTCCAAAATCCACTACACTCTTTTGGACTATTTGTGAGGGAGACTATTGTTACCCTCGGATTTAACCGGTAAAATATTCGAGTCTTACTGAAAATGACGCGGGAAACATTCCCCGCCAAAACACCTCCCGTGGCGAAAAACATGCCCCCCCCCCCCCCCCCCCGCGGAGAAAACCTCTCGAGCGACACCCGACAAGAAACATCCCAAGGCGAACAAGGCCCGAAGGAACTCCACCCGAGGGGTGACACCTCGCTCGAGCAATTTCCCGAGGACGCCACTTAGCCACTAGCCCACTAACATTCCCCTACACATAACTAACCCCCACTAACCCCGTATGGCTTACTCACTACCACCATGCTGGGGACCAAGTAAATGGGAGGTTACCACCACGGGGTCTCACCTATAAATACACGACGGTTCACTCTAAAAAAGGTACGTTCATCTCATCTCAACAACTTCTTTTTCTTCTATACCATATTACTACAGTTCATCTCACTCTCTCGAACGACTCACTTCTCCTATACACTCGACCCTTACAACACGTCTCGAAGGATCCAAGGAATCGCCACCTCATAGCCGAACGTCTCATCAGTTTATACTCTCTTTAATTATTGATTTATCTTATTTTCTTTTACGTTTTAATGTTATTTTCTATACGAAGAACGATCGACTGACTTGAGCGTCGGATGGGCGTCACCGAAACGGCGCCCTTTAGCTCGTCTTTTTCGTGGTATTTCATGGATCCGTCGAAGACGAAGACGGCGAGCTCAAAACGGCGACGGTCCGATAACTTCAAGCGCTTCATTGATGCGTCGGGACATTTTTCGACAGCATCACTTAGATTGATAGTGTTCTTGCAAGTTTAGCAAATCTAGGATTAGGTGACATCTAAAGACGAAAGCATAGGTCAACTATCCCACGAAATACAGCACAAGTTCTATAAATTAACGACAACCAAAATTTATTTAATTAAAAGAAAGTTGATAAATTAATGAATACTTACTGGAATACTCAATTATAAGTACTTTTCAAACTCTCGTTTAATTGTAATTACTTGTTTGAAGCACCGCACAATGTGTCATTTCTTGGTGTAATGTGAGATGACAATATACAAGTTCTCACAATGATAATGATAAAGGAATTTATGTGAATACCCAAGATTGTTGCTCTTTTTTTCTACTTCTATTTTGGTTTTTTTTGGTCCAGTAAGTTCTGGGGCCCACCTCTGATCGAAAACTATTTATTACACTATTTAACCGACAACCACCCCAACCGTCGATGGACAATCTCAATCAGTTCTATTTGTTAATCTTTCAAATCCATTACATCATAAAATTTGGATAAATTGTAGAACCATCGCCGTCGTTTAAAAATATCCAATAAATAAAAGGGACGATTTGAATTCAGGCCCTTATATTTTTTCAAATAGGATTCAGGCCCTGTCAGAATTAATATAGTTTTAAGGACATATTTAAGAATTTAACATAGAATAAAGGTTGACGAAAATACCCTCATAAAAGAATAGTTATGAAGTGGTATCCAGTACGCATGAGGTGGTATCCAGCGCAACAAACAGGAGGTGGTACTGTAGATCCATGAAGTGGTACTGTAGACCCATGGAGTGATACGAGTGAACAGTGAAGTGGTATTGTAGACCCATGAAGTGGTACTGGTGAACAGTGAAGTGGTACTGTAGATCCATGAAGTGGTACTGATGAACAGAGAAGTGGTACAACATTTGTAGACCCCATGAAACGGTACTGTTGACCAGAGAAGAACTGGTACGGGAGACCCATGAAGTGGTACAGTTGACACAGAGAAGTGGTACGACATTTTGTAGAGGCATGAAGTGGTATTGTTGAACGGAGAAGTGGTACAGAAGAACTCTTATGTGTTTCTTGTGCAAATATTTACCCGATTTCTGCAGAAACACTTAAGAATTCTCCTGTACCACTTCTCCGTTCAACAATACCACTTCATGGGTCTACAAAATGCTGTACCACTTCTCTGTGTCAACATTACCACTTCATGGGTCTCCCGTACCAGTTCTTCTCTGGTCAACAGTACAAGTTCATGGGTCTACAAATGTTGTACCACTTCATGGATCTACCGTACCACTTCATTGTTCACTAGTATCACTTCATGGGTCTACAGTACCATTTCACTGTTCACCCGTACCACTTCATGGGTCTACAGTACCACTGCATGTACAGTGTTACCACTTCTTCATGGTTGAAGAAGGCGATGGCAATTCTGTGTAATTTCCGCACGTAGGCAGCGGCAAATGCGTCATTTTTTTCAAAATTTGTCCTTAACTCTAAAACCAAACTTCAAATAGATCCTTATTTCTTTTTCAAACGTTGTTGGGTCCTAAGATCTAATGAAAATATGTTAAGTGGGCCTGAACTACAATTAACTCTAATAAAAGGGCTTTCAAAGTTCAGGTCTCAACATGAGTTTTATTTAGATTTTAGGACCCTGTTCAAAAATTCATAGTTTTAAGGACCCGATTTCTGCAGAAACACTTAAGGGTTCTGCTGTACCACTTCTCTGTTCAACAGTACCACTTCATGGGTATACAGTACCACTTCACTGTTCATCAGTACCACTTTATGGGTCTACAGTATTGTTAGGATATGCGGAAATCCCCGATAATTATTTTGCCCGAAAAATGACGATAATAAATAAATGAGACGAAAAATAAATTTGGACAGTGGACACGAGATTTTACGTGGTTCGGTCAGAATGACCTACGTCCACGGGCCGGAGGGTAGAACTTCTTTATTATGTGGAGATATTACAGACACGTACTCTGACGTGATACAAAAGCACTACAACAATATTAGGAGTAGGCTACAGAAAATAATCAGAAGAAGATCGGTATGGCTGTGGTGGTTTGTGGTCTGTGGTGAGCACCTCTATTTATAGGCAATATTTGCCTCGAAACCTGCATGTGAAAGCATCTGCACGCCTTTGAATAAAAACCTCAGCCGCAAGCCTTTTCTATTATTTTTTTCTCATTCTCATGTGGCTGCCCCTTTTGAATATTCAACACATGTGCCTTTTACAGATGTATTTCGGCACCTACCAAAACGGTCACTCTCAACAAATCTCCACCTTGACCTTTGGTACCGTAGATTACTCCACCTTGATTAGTAATACTTTTATCTCTCTCCGACCTTAGCACCGACGGGCTAGTTCACCAACTTTAAAACACCAATCAAGTCCAAGCAATGCTTGAACTTGGAAGCTGGAAGAGCTTTCGTAAACAAATCTGCAGGATTATCCTTCGTGTTAATCTTCTTGATAAACACCTTCTTATCTGCAATGATATCACGAAAAAAATGAAACTTAACATCGATATGTTTAGTCTTTTCGTGATACATCTGATCCTTAATCAAATAAAATCGCACTTTGACTATCACAGAAAATAGTAATAACTCCCTGATTCTGAGTTAATTCGCTGAATAACCCTTTCAACCACAAAGCTTCCTTGATCGCATCAATAATCGCCATGTATTCTGCTTCAGTAGTAGATAACGCCACTACATGCTGTAGAGTAGCTTTCCAGCTAACTGCACAACCTCCAATAGAAAATACATAACCAGTAAGAGATCGTCGTTTATCGAGATCACCTGCATAGTCTGAATCGACGAAGCCAACGAGAGTATCACTGTTTCTGCCAAACTCCAAACAAAAGCTTAGAGTACCCTTCAAGTATCTGAGAATTCACTTCACTGCTTGCTAGTGTTCTTTCCTTGGGTTAGCCATATACCTGCTGACAACACTTACAGCCTGTGAAATATCAGGACGTGTACATACCATTGCATACATAATACTGCCGACTGCACTCGAGTAAGGAACTCGTGCCATGTGCGCTTCTTCCTCATCTGATGATGGTGACTGGGCAGCGCATAGCCTAAAATGGCTAGCAAGAGGAGTGCTGACTGGTTTGGCATCGCTCATGCCAAATCTCTCCAAAACCTCTTGAGGTAACTTTCCTGGGTCAGGTGTAACTTACCAGCTCCTCTATCACGTCTAATCTCCATACCAAGAATCTTCTTAGCTGCTCCTAAATCCTTCATCTCAAATTCACCGTTCAATAAGGCCTTCAACTGGTGAATTTCTGCAAGATTCTTAGCCGCAATGAGCATGTCATCAACATATAACAATAGATAAATGAACGAACTGTCATTTAACTTCCGGAAGTAAACACAACTATCATACTTGCTCCTGGAGAAACCATGACCCAACATGAAAGAATCAAACCGTTTATACCACTGTCTTGGAGACTGCTTAAATCAGTATAAGGATTTCTTCAGTAAACAAACTTGGTCTTCCTTGCCTGAAGCCCTCAGGTTGCTTCATATAAATCTGTTCATCTAAATCGCCATGTAAGAACGCTGTCTTGACGTCAAGCTGTTCTAACTCCAAATCATACATGGCAACGAATGCAAGTAATACACGAATAGAGCTATGTCTAGCGACAGGTGAGAATACATCATTAAAATCAACACCTTGTTCCTGACTATAGCCTTTCGCGACTAATCGTGCATTATACCTTGCATTGTCAGAACCAGATAAACCTTCTTTCTTCTTGAAGACCCACCTACATCCGACTATTTTCTTTTTCTTCGGCGGCGGCACAAGAATCCACGTACCGTTCTTGTGCAGAGACTCCATTTCTTCATTCATCGCTACCAGCCACTTATCATAATTATCATCGGTTATTGCCTCCGAATAGGTAGAAGGTTCGCCGCCTCCACCTGTTTCTTGCGCCACTGATAAAGCGTACGAAACTAAATTCATGTACCGCTGTGGTAGTCGAATCTCCCGTCTCTCCCTATCTCTGGCTATAGAATATTCCTGCTCGGTGCTGTCACCTTCAACAGGATCTGAATTCTGTTGAACTCGTAGCAGGGTCATCTGAAGGATCTTTGTTGATCTCAAGCTCCACCTCGCTCTGTACACTATCCTTCTTTTCTTGATTAGTGGGATTAGTAAACTCTTTGGAAGGATGTAACATAGAAGACTCGTCAAATGTAACATCTCTGCTAATTATAAATTTGGGTGATTTGGGATCAGGATTATATAGTCTATATCCTTTCACCCCTGAAGCGTAATCGAGGAAAATACATTTCCTAGCTCTAGGCTCTAACTTTCCCTCGTTTACGTGCATATAAGCTGGGCACCCAAATATTCTTAAGTTGGAGTAATCAGCAGGAGTACATGACCATACTTCCTCAAGAGTTTTGAAATTGATCGGTGAACACGGTGAGCGGTTGACAATATAACATGCTGCAGCGATAGCTTCAGCCCAAAAATCATTTGTCAACCCAGCGTTGGAGATCATACATCGAGCTCTCTCTAAAAGCGTCCGATTCATGCGCTCGGCAACACCATTTTGTTGAGGCGTCATTCGAACAGTGTGACGTCGAGCAATACCTTCATTCTTGCAGAATTCGTTGAACTCGCTTCCACAATATTCTAAGCCATTATCTGTCCGCAACCGCTTGATCTGTTTTCCTGTCTGCTTTTCAATCAAAGCTTTCCATTGTTTAAATGTTAGGAAAACATCACTTTTCTGTTTAAGAAAATAGACCCAAACTTTCCTTGAAAAATCATCAATGAAAGTCAACATATATCTTGCACCACCTTTGGACGGAACACGAGAAGGACCTCATACATCAGAATGAATATAGTCCAAAGTACCTTTCGTCCTGTGGACAGCTGGCGAATTGAAGCTGACTCGTTTCTGCTTCCCAAAAATACAATGTTCGCAAAAGTCCATCTTACCAGTACTTTGACCGCAAAGTAGGCCCCGCTTGCTTAAAATCGTCAAGCCTTTTTCTCCCATGTGTCCAAGTCGCATATGCCATAATATCGTGGTATCAACCTCCGGGGATGTCGAAACTGCAACGTAATCTGTAACAGTAGTTCCCTGCAAAATATATAAATTTCCAGACCTGCAAGCTTTCATCACGATAAGGGCACCTCTGGCAATCTTTAAAACTCCATCTTCACCTGAGAACCTGCACCCTTGAGATTCAAGTGTGCCTAAAGAGACAAGATTTCTCTTCATATCTGGAACGTGTCTGACTTCTGTGAGCGTTCGGATAATTCCGTCGAACATCTTGATCTGAACTGTGCCTTTACCAACAACTTTACACGGAGCATCATTTCCCATTAAGACAAATCCACCATCAAATTTTTCGTATGTGGAAAAACAATCTCTACTCCGACTTATGTGGTAAGAACAACCCGAATCTAAGATCCACTCATTATCAGACCTAATAATATTTGCAGTTGCTACAAAAATAGTTCCATCGCTCTCATCAGCAGCTAAACTAGCTTCGGCGGGTTTATTATATTACTGGTTATTTTTCTCCTTATTTTTTAATTTAAAACAATCAGCTTTAATGTGACCTTTTTCTTGCAAAAATTACAGATTTTATTTCTGTACCTGGATTTCGACCTTTCTTTAGATCGGCTGCTTTCAGCATCTCTACGCTCTGGTATTCCCCGTGCAAACAGGCCTTCTGCCTGGCTACCACTTGATTCTCCCGTAATATCCCTGTCTATCTGTTCTTTCGATTGTAAAGCGGATTTGTCACTAGAATATGATATTGTGTCTTTTCCATATATAGTCGTGTCACGAAAATATTTTAAAGACGAGGGAAGGGAACACAACAATATTATGGCCTGATCTTCGTCCGTCACTTTTACTTCTACGTTAGCCAAATCAATAATCATAGAGTCGAATTTATCGAGATGCGAGAGAATAGAAGTACCTTCCATCATTTTCATACTGTATAGCTTCTGCTTTAAATAAAGCCGATTCTCCTTAGTTTTCTTCATGTAGATAGCTTTTAGCGCATCCCACATACTCATGGCCGTCGTCTCCGTGGCAACTTCTTGTAAAACCTCGTAAGAGAGATTTAATATAATAGCCGATCTGGCTTTCTTGTCCAATTCATTAAATTGATCGCCCTTCATTTCGGTTGGTTTCTTCTTTGCGCCTTCAAGCGCCACCTCACAACCGTCTTGAATGAGTATGGCCTCCATCTTGAGACTCCACATTGCAAAGTTGACATTTCTGTCGAACTTTTCAATTGACATTTTTGTTATCGTCATGGTGGCTAAAAAATAAATCGGGTTGGCTCTGATACCAATTTGTTAGGATATGCGAAAATCCCCGATAATTATTTTGCCCGAAAAATGACGATAATAAATAAATGAGACGAAAAATAAATTTGGACAGTGGACACGAGATTTTACGTGGTTCGGTCAGAATGACCTTCGTCCACGGGCCGGAGGGTAGAACTTCTTTATTATGTGGAGATATTACAGACACGTACTCTGACGTGATACAAAAGCACTACAGCAATATTAGGAGTAGGCTACAGAAAATAATCAGAAGAAGATCTGTATGGCTGTGGTGGTTTGTGGTCTGTGGTGAGCACCTCTATTTATAGGCAATATTTGCCTCGAAACCTGCATGTGAAAGCATCTGCATGCCTTTGAATAAAAACCTTAGCCGTAAGCCTTTTCTATTTTTTTTTCATTCACATGTGGCTGCCCCTTTTGAATATTCAACACATGTGCCTTTTACAGATGTATTTCGGCACCTACCAAAACGGTCACTCTCAACAAGTATCACTTCACTGTTCACCAGTACCACTTCATGTGTCTACAGTACCACTTCATGGATCAAGTACCACTTCATGTACACTGTATAACACTTGCGAAAACTTAGGTCCTTATCTCTATATTTCATGAAAATCGAGTCCTTAAAACTATAAATTTTCTGAGAGGGGTCTGAAACCTAATTTAAAATATCTTTTCGGACCTGACTCGTAATTTGCACTAAATTAAATTGTTTCTTATAAAATGGAAAATTTTAAAACGATGACTTTTATATATGAAGAAGCATGTTATGCACTCACATATATATTATATCAAAAGCGGTCAATTCAATACACGAATTTTTCGTGCACGTAATATGTGCATGTCTGGCTTTGCATGTGCAATAAAGAAATGTGACCATGTAATAAATTATTCCCATATAATATTTAATGTTGGGAAAGGGATGTAAGTAAATTCTCCTTACCTTGTTATACCCTTAAAATAAAAAAAAAAAAAGATATAGCTCACAACATATTAGCTTAATTATTTTGGGCTGGAATAAATATAAAGATTAGAATAAAGGAATGACACACACCTATAGTGCCGCCGGTCAATACAAAACTATAACGTACGCATGGAATCACACCCATTTTGATATATATTAAAAATGGATATACACATCTAATTACTTCAAGTCTATCTATAAGTTATAACTAAAAGAAAACCAAATAAATCCACAATTTTATCTACAAAAGAGTATATGTATCATACTTCTTTTATATACAACAAGCATCATTATAAGGATTGGTCGTCCACAATTTATGTCATAGATGAAGATTCGTAGCCATAAGTTTTTGGCATGAACTCTATACCACGTTAAGGAACTACTTATATCTAAAGCCTCAGTTTTGAATTCTTTTTTTGAGTGAAAAATTGAAGAATCATAGACTATTTTGATACCATATTAATGGTAATCTCCATCTAAAAAATTTAAGCGTATCGTACTTTAATATTATTTATTTAATTTACACAACCAAACAACCGAAATTATATATATATAAAAAAAAACGAATTACGATTTAATCCTAGTAATTACAAAAACGAAACCTAACTCACGGTTTGCAAAGCTTCCAACAAAAAAAATGAAAAGAGAGTTGTCTTAAGTGAAAGTTGTTCATTAAATCTTCTTACCTGCCCTCATTCATTGCTCTAAAACACACACACACACACACAAACAACCTCTTTAAATAAATCCAACCCTTTTCCTTCACAACCTCCATGAAAACAATAACACTCCCCTTCTCTTTACCTTCATCATCGAAAACGAGAAAAAGAAAGAAAGAAAAAAAGAAAAAAATAAATAAAAGAAAAAATGCCTCAGTTTCTTCTTCCCAACTTCCTAAGCTCAGTGAAACTCAAGTACGTTAAACTCGGCTACCAATACCTCGTCAACCACATTCTCTCTCTCCTCCTCCTCCCCGCCGCCGCCGTCGCCGCCGTTCACCTCCTCCGCCTGAGCCCAGAAGAGCTCTACTCCGCCTACGCTGCCGCCGCCACCCTCCACAACCGCCTCGACCTCGTCCAACTCCTCTGCTCCGCCTTCCTCGCCGTCGCCGCCGCGACGGCGTACTTCACGTCCAAGCCGAGGTCGATCTACTTAGTCGACTACTCATGCTACAAGCCGCCGGCGACTTGCCGCGTCCCCTTCTCAACGTTCATGGAACATTCGAGGCTCATACTCAGAGAAAACCCTAAAAGCGTCGAGTTTCAGATGAGGATCCTCGAACGCTCCGGCCTCGGCGAGGAAACGTGCCTCCCGCCAGCGATTCACTTTATCCCTCCAACGCCCACCATGGAGTCGGCGAGGGTAGAGGCCGAGACGGTTATCTTCTCCGCCGTCGATTCTCTGATGGCCAAAACTGGGTTGAAACCAAAGGACATCGACGTCCTCATAGTCAACTGCAGCCTATTTTCTCCGACACCTTCCCTCTCGGCGATGGTGGTGAACAGGTACAAGCTTAGGAGCAACGTCAAGAGCTACAACCTCGCCGGAATGGGCTGCTCCGCCGGCCTAATTTCCGTCGATTTGGCCCGCGATTTGCTCCAAGTACACCCCAACTCAAACGCCTTGGTAATAAGCACAGAAATCATCACGCCCAACTACTACCAAGGCTCGGAGAGAGCCATGCTCCTCCCCAACTGCCTATTTCGCATGGGCGGCGTGGCGATTCTGCTCTCAAACAAAACCGGCGACCGCCGCCGTGCAAAGTACAAGCTCGTCCACGTCGTCAGAACCCACAAAGGAGCAGACGACAAAGCTTACAAGTGCGTTTACGAGCAAGAAGATCCTCAGGGAAAAGTAGGGATAAATTTGTCCAAAGATTTAATGATAATCGCCGGCGAAGCTCTGAAATCTAACATAACGACGATTGGGCCTTTGGTCCTCCAAGCATCTGAGCAGCTTCTCTTCTTATTCACGCTCATCGCACGTAAGATCTTCAACCCTAAATGGAAACCCTATATCCCAGATTTCAAGCAAGCCTTCGAACAGTTTTGCATTCACGCCGGCGGAAGGGCGGTGATCGACGAGCTACAGAAGAATCTACAGCTGTCGGCGGAGCATGTCGAAGCTTCTAGGATGACTTTGCATAGGTTTGGGAACACTTCTTCGTCTTCTTTGTGGTATGAATTGGCTTATATCGAGGCTAAGGGAGGATGAAGAGAGGAGATAGGGTTTGGCAGATTGCTTTTGGGAGTGGATTCAAGTGTAATAGTGCTGTTTGGAAGTGTAATAAGACGATCAAAACGACGATGGCCAACGATGGGCCGTGGGTCGATTGCATCGATAGGTACCCAGTTCATATCCCAGAAATCGTCAAGCTTTGATCTTTTTTTCCCGAAACTGGCCGACCTTTGATCTTCGTCATCGATCTTTGTTAGTTCTTGGGTTTTAGTTACGATTTCACTTATGTGTTCTGAAGATTTTACATTTATGTGTATGTAGTTCGAAAAAATGATAATAAAGATTGACTCTCTCTCTCTCTCTCTCTCTCTCTCTCTCTCTCTCTCTCTCTCTCGCCATGCATTTAGTTTAAAAGGTTATTTTTGGAGAGGGAGTTTAATGGAAGGGTTTAATAGATGTTGTCGGTTAAAAAGGTTGTTGTGGCAGCATTTATGATGTATTAATTAATATGTAGAATTCAAATGTGTGTTTTCTTGGTGGGAGAGAGTTAATGTTGTTGTAGTTGTGTACATCAATTTTTATCTGTTTGGCTTAGCTGTACTTAGTTAGATTTCTGAATTTAAGACAATGAGTTTGCCGGGCATGTGAGATGGTGACTCTCCATAAAAAAAGAGATTATGGGTTCAAAAATTCAATACCACTTTTTGATATCAATGTATATTTGGACAAGGACAAATGGGTCATAAAGCATTAGTACTTTTTGGAAGTCATGGATGGTTTTTTAGTGGATAATGAAGTTCAAGTTATATTTTGATCGAACTTAGTCGGAGTGTAAGTGTTACCCTCGGGTTCTACTGACCCCGCGGCAAAATACCCGACCTGTTTCAACTAACGTATCCACCTTACCCGAAGAACGACCCCTATCCTCAGCATGGTCTCGGGCTGGCTGGACTGACCCCAGGAAGGAGGCCCCGAACTCAGTAGGAGGTGGCCCGTGCCCAAGGCACCCCCGAGACTCTAGAGAATCCCCTGGCCCCCAGGGAAGTCGCCCAAGGACGTTTGCTACCGGAATACCTGACAGAATCACTTCTGGCAGGGGGACGTGACACATTCGGGTTCTTTCCCGATGCCCGAGCCAGACGTGTACTTCAAGGAATTCGGCCTCCCAGGTTGGAAACCGCCACGATCTCCACTTGGCGGTACTAGCAGAACGTGCAGTGAGTAACCACCCAGGACGGGGAGGATCAAGAGGACGTGCTGTCGTGGGGTTTAAGGAGACCCAAGCCCGTGAAACGCGGGAGGTGGGTAAAACTGCCCGAAAACTGCCTAAAGGAAGGACTATAAATGCCACAAGGCCCGCTCAGAACAGGTATCAATTTCTCTCTTATCCTACCGTTACTCTGCCACTTTTGCCACACAAACACTTTACACCATTTTCACGTCATTTTCTGCACTACTCTACGCCTGCAACATGGAATTTACCCTCTTGACATAGGCAAGAGGGCTAACGACCCCCATCTTCACCCTGTTTTCGAGTCTTTAGGTAGAATTCACGGCGAAATCCAGGCAAAAAGGGACTCGTTGGCTGTTTAGCGCGGTAGGTTGATTTTCGGCGGCATCAACTTGGCGCCATCTGTGGGAAATCTCTAGTTTCTCATAAGTATAAAATTTAGTATGGTGGTTGTCGAAAACGATCGCGTGCCGCCACCCGACGGCAACGGGCCGAGCCCAACTGACCTTGTCGGGATGTTTGCCGCGGCCATGCAAGAAATCCGGAGGATCGGAACGGACGCTGGAGTACTAATGGCCGAAAGGAACCAGAGAGGTAATAGGCCCGGGCAAAACAAAGGGCGCGACGCTGAACGGGAAGATAGCCGGCGCGAGGCGAACGGAGAGCACGACGTCGAACCGGGAACCGGAGAACGTGAGGATGAAAACCACACCTTAGCATCGGAACTTAGGAGAATACGCGCCAACAGGAGAAGGCGTGCCGACCAACAGACGGCCGAATTAGAAAGAATGAGGGAGGAGATCCGCAAACTTCATAAATTGACGAATCCGCCAGAAGCACCACTTTTTCCTCGAGCCTCGCCCTTCTCCCCAGGTGCTCGCGGCCCCACTGCCCGAACATTTCCGCTTCTTTGAGATGGGAAAATACAATGGTTCGGGACCCCCGAGGATCATTTAGCCATCTTTGAAGGAAACACGTCACTGTACCAACTAAGCGACCCTGTCAAATGCCGACTCTTCGTGACTACTCTAGCGAAGGGGGCTCAGCAATGGTTCAGCTTATTACCCCCCAGGAGAGATCAGGAGCTTTCAAGACCTCATTCATCACTTCATGAAGTACTTCTCAAGTAGCCGAAGACGCCCCTCGTCTGAGGCGAAGTTGCTGAACATAAGACAAGCCGAAAGGGAGAGCTTACGAGATTATCTTCAGCGTTTTAACCAAGTGAATATGGAGGTCCCCAACACCGCGCCCGAGCTACTCATCGGGCATTCCACCACGGCCTGAGAGATAGAGACCTCTTCAGATCGTTAGTGAATAAATATCCAACTATAGTAGAGGAACTGGTAACGCGGGTAGAAAAGTACGTTCGGGTTGAAGAGTCACATGCCCGTGAGCCCGAGGATAGGAAGCGCAAAAGTCCTCCTCGGGAATGCAGAAAGAGCCCCCCAAGAAACCAATACCGCAGGGTATTCCCTCGGAGAGATGGTCGTCCTTACCTGGTCCCTACAATTCCTCGGGCAGACTATCCGAGATTGCAGGTGAACAAACTTCGGGCACTGAAAATATGCGAGGAGAACGACTTCCTCCGCCGACCCCCGTATATTGACGGCTAC
Organism: Craterostigma plantagineum; assembly: GCA_027422505.1. NCBI lineage: Eukaryota > Viridiplantae > Streptophyta > Magnoliopsida > Lamiales > Linderniaceae > Craterostigma > Craterostigma plantagineum. The sequence goes on along the minus strand of JAPQWV010000003.1, from coordinate 21,458,833 downwards.
CCGAAGCGACCAGTGTCCGATACCTAATGCAATTATCACCACGAATATGGACATACCACTAAGGAATGCTTTCAGTTAAATCGGGAGTTAGAAAAGTTGATCGCGACGAACCCCGAGGCTTGAGCCAAACTTACTGGAGTGGACGGTGGTTTTGGAACCAGGCCCAGATATCCTGGGGCGGGGAATCGGTTCAATATTCGACAAGACGCCAACTTCACAACCAAGGAGAAACGATAAGGAGGACGGCAGAAAGAGAAGACAGACGAGGCCCGAGGCCATGTGTAAATGACACTCAACGAAATCAGGACGATAGGGAAACAGGACGATGAAGATCTCCTGAGAGAACCGCGCCGCGAGTCATCTCGGGAGGACCTACAGGAGGAGATTCCAATCCAGAAAGGAAGGCGGGAGTTCACCGGTTAGAGAACTTTGAAATCAAAGCACGAAGCAAACGGTCAGGACCCACGGTTAGCTTTGGTCCCGAAGACTTCCACGGAGGCGACGACTCTCATGAGGACGCCCTAGTCATCCGCACTGAAGTAGCCAACTACGATGTCGGGAGGGTTTTCGTCGACAATGGAATCTCTGTCAACATCATATACAAGAGGGCCCTCGACCAGATGGACTTGGGAGCTTACCCCATGGACAAGTTGGAAACAACTCTCTTCGGATTCACAGGGCACTGCATCGAGGCAATGGGATTTCTACACCTTTCGCTCACACTCGGGGAGGGCAAAACGAGGAAAACGCGAATCGCACCTTTCATGGTCATCAATGGGACAAACCCATACAACATCATCCTAGGGAGACCTGCATTGACTTCATTTGCAGCCATCGCCTCGGCACTACACCAGAAGATAAAGTTCCCTGTAGGAGACAAAATCGAGGAAGTCTTAGGGGACCGCAAAACGGCCCGAAAATGCTATGTGGAAGAGGTTCGGGTGGAAATAAAATCCTCCAAGTCCAGAAGGGAAGACCACCCGAGGGGAAGAGAAACGTTATACGCTATTGGAGCCACCAAAAAAGAGGACAAGGAGGAGGAGACTGAAGAAGTCCTGACCAAGCCGCCTGAGGGAACAGTCAAGATCGCTAAGGATTTGCCTCGAGACTTACGAGAAGACTTAATCAAATTGCTAAAAAGGAACAAGGACGTGTTCGCATGGACATCTAAGGATATGGTAGGCATCAGCCGGAGAATCATCGAGCACAAGCTGAATGTCTCTCGAACCACCCGACCGATCTTTCAGAAAAGAAGGCATCTCAGTGCAGAAAAGGATACCGAGGCACGACGCCAGGTTGAGGAGCTGTTAAAAGCAGGCCACATCAGGGAGGTTCAATTCCATTCTTGGCTCTCAAATGTGGTCTTGGTCCCGAAGGCTTCAGGAAAATGGCGCATGTGTGTAGACTTTCGAAACCTAAACGAAACGTGCCCGAAGGATTGCTACCCTTTGCCCCAAATTGACTAGCTGGTGGACTCGACTTCGGGACATGAACTAATCTGCTTTCTCGACGCTTTTCAGGGGTACAATCAGATTTTGCTAGCTAAGGAGGACCAAGAAAAGACAAGTTTCATAACCGCCGGAGGAACACACTGTCATGCCTTTCGGGCTAAAGAACGCCGGTGCCACTTATCAGAGGCTGATGGACAAAGTCTTCAAGGACCAGATCGGGAGGAATGTGGAGGTCTATGTGGATAACATCTTGATCAAATCTCGAGAACAGAGCTACTTCTTAGCCGATGTCCAGGAAACACTCTTGTGGCGACCCTACTTCCTAATTAGAATAATTGGCGGATTTCCGCAACGAAAGTCGCGGAGGACCCGATTTATAAAAAACATTTTGCAAAATAATAAACATTTATATAACAAAAGTCGGGTTTGACAAAAAGCGTCATATCTACACATCGGGCCGAAGTCCCAAAAATCTAAATCCGACTATCCTACGCCTCTCCACAGGTCGCGTCACATGTACTGCGCCGTCCTCAAAAGCCCATGGAGTCACCGCCACCAGCCAGCCTACAACTCACCCTGACACTCACCGGTGTCGGGTTCGGTATTACCTACAAAAATAAAACCCTGAGCAAAATTGCCCAGTAAGTGGTAGTAATAATATGCAATGCATGTGTGCACTCAACCAATCCCAAAACCTCACAATATAATAAAATGCACGCTCAAACCTACGTCACATCTCAACATACAACAGGGCCCTCGGCTAGAGTCGGCACCCACGCGCGCAATGGCAAAGTACGCCATAAACCATGCGGTAGCCCACGCCGGCCGTGCCGGGTCGCTCCTTCCGCACCCAAACCCGACGACTTTTCCCCGAGTAGTATACCACTAACCCGGGTAAACAGGAATCTCACATCTGTCTGCCGTCACTGAGCCAAATATATATCCGGTGGTATACACGTCGGGTGGCTCAATCCCGAGTAGACAGGTGTCGCAAACCCTATCTCCCACCAGGTGCCACGCGAGTCTAAACTTGACGACCAATATAGGTCACTCTACCCCACTCATCCGACACCGTAAGGCGTCACCGTATAAATACGGTACCACCATCTCTCACGTGCATGTCGTGAAATGCACACATAATTCATTCACATGTAACCCGTATCACATAACTCGTACAACTATTAATCTAGGCCGAACGTTTTAAAATCGCAAAAATAATCTTAAAATATTAAAATATGGATTGACCCGAGATGTCTAGTCAAAATATGAAACTATTTTAATTTAAAACAAATTTGGACTGAAAATAATTTAATTTAAAAGAATTGGGCCGGCAATAGGGCAAAAGCCCAAAGATTAAAACTTTCGGTCAAACTTACTGTTTTCGGTCAAATTCCAAATCAACTTTGCGACCCAATTTGAAACGCTGGTCAACCCGAGAAACTTTCGAGTCAACGCTCGAGTTCGCGAAAAAATTTTGCCGTATTCGCGAAACCGCCTAATCCGCGAAGCCCGAATTGAGCCCGCGAGAAACCCGATTTATCTCACAGGAATCACCCGGCGAAGTCTGAAATCGGCCCACGAGACTAAATAATATATAGATTACCCTAATATGATAGACCACCGGACGAGGCTCTTACGATAACTCCTATCCTCGCCATCGCCCTGAGGGATCGGTGTCTTCACGGCGGAAGCAGGGTCGGGCTGAAGACCCGAATCGGAATGAAAGGCTGAAGAACCACATAAATCAAAAGGGACATGCTCTATTTTCAGAAATGGGAAGCAATACGCTTGCCTTTGGAGGAAGTAGATGAAGCCATAAGAATTATAGGAACTAGAGGACGCGAAAGCGATGTGCAAGAGAAAGGACCAGAAGACGACATGTTGTGAAGATGGAAAGGAACTCATATTTATAGGCAGATTTTAGGCTTGTACGAGAAGCTAGCTAATTCAAGATTCGAGGGAAAAACGGCTAGGTGATTCTGCAGGAACATGACTCGGCCAGCGATATTTTCGGAAATCTGGAGGGCAAACCCGCTTTTAGTCAGACTAGTCATATCTATTTCTAAGAAGTTGCGGAGGATCAAATTAAAACAGCCCTAAACGGCCCACGCCACGAGAACTCTACAACTTTTGGATAAGCACCCGAGGACGCCCGCCGTTGCTATCGGGTAAAAGTCCCGAAGGTCCGAGGGATACCAACAAGAGGCATAAGCAAGAAAACACAAACATACAAGCAAGCAAAGAAGAAACAATGCTAAGGAGAAAAGGCCCGAAGGCTATGCATTCGAATATAATATGCCCCGAGGGGCCATGTTCAGATAACAGAACGGAAATATATGTATATTGGGGTTCATTACAAACTTCCCAAATTGACAGAAAGAAAAAGAAAAAAGGAAAACATTTAAGCGGCCGGACCGACCTGATCTTCAAACCCGGCAACTTCCCCAGACTGCTCTTCATCAACCTATACAATCCTCTCGACCTCGACCTCGACTTCAGTATGCTCCTCGCGAGCTTCTTCACCGACTGGTTCCTCTGGCACCCCAGTCTCCCCGGCGCCCCCTCAGCCTCCTCTCTCGAAGCGCCTCGCATCTCCTTGAACACAGGCTCAACCACCCTCGCCGCCCTCGGCAGCGGAACAGGCGTCCTCGAGGTACCGCTCCCGTCTCGTGGCTCGGGCATATAACCCCAGTCGGGGGTCTCCTTCAAGGTCTGGATGGCGTCCAGAAATTCAAAGGGTGGTCTGCCCGGTTGTACCCATGTGCCCGAAGCTGGGAAACACAGCATGGAAGCCCCACTTGAAGTAGGTCTTCATGTCCTTCAGGTGGTCGCGCTTAGGAACGTAGCTTTTAGTTAGCTCCTTCTCCCACTATTTCCGCTCCTCAACACAAGCAACCTCGGACTTGGAGAGCTGGCTTTGGAAGGAGGCTGTAAGAGTTCAGGGCCAATTGAGCTAGGAAAATCCAGAAATATTTACAGATGTCTACGACTAATCGGGGCATGAAAAACCTAAGGCCCATCTCGACCTGATAAAAAAATACGTGCCAAAGCCCTCGGGAGGGGTACTGGCTAGGTCGGTGGGGGAAGGAATTCTAACTTCAAAATCATCGGACATGCTCGAGAAGGATTTTAGTCTAGGAAGGTCAGAAGGCTTAAAGGTGGATACATTAATTTGGTGCCATCGAATACCGCGGTGACCGGCTCGAAAGGACTCAACCTCCCCGATCCAGGCACTGAAGGCCCGACGAAAGGCCCCTGGACCGGGGAAGTTGTCCTCACGAGGAGGAGCCGACTCCCTAGCAACAGATGGCTGAGGAACAGCATGGACAGAATGGGTGGCCTCAGAATCTATGGAAGGAGCCCTTGAAGAACCTTCACCGAGGCCTACGGAGTCGGCCCTCAGGGAACCCTCCCTAAGGGCCCAATACGGGGCTACCCCCTACACTAACCACAGGGATACCCGAACCCTCCAAATAATAACTACTACTGTCAGAAGAACTACTGCTACTGCTACCCGAACCCCCCGAACCATAGTAGAACTACCCAAAGCTATACGAGAACTCTCACCCGAATTAGAAGACATGATTTAACAAGGAAAGAGGCAGAGAAGAGAAGGACTTACAAGAACCTAAAAGGCTAGGAAGGGAGGGCTGGATGACTCGGGAGCTTCTTGAGAGAGAGAGTAGTAAGAGAAAATGAAAGAAATGAAGTGAAGAAAGGAGGTGGGGTATATATAGGCCCCATACGCTCAATCCGAGCCCTAGGATGCGATTCAGATCAACGGGTGATAAATCCGTGTCGATACTACCACGATCCGCGTCGATTCTCAGAACGGGCGCCAAAGTTCCCGCCCAGACGTCCCATCGGAGCCATCCAATAAAGAGGCGACGCGTGGCCAGGAAGATTGACCGGTTTTTATGCTTCAAAAACATAAAAGACCTACCCCCAGCGGGAAGACGCGCCGAAATAGCCCTCGAAGATACCTGCGACCCCGGTATTTTGCCATGACCATACAAAACGTCCAAAATTCACTTCACTCTTTTGGACTAATCAAAGGACTATTGTTACCCTCGGGTTCTACTGACCCCGCGGCAAAATACCCGACCCGTTTCAACAAACGTAACCACCTTACCCGAAGAACGATGCATTTATCGTAGTATTTAATTGGGTTATAATAGAGCTCTAACAATCATTTTATGCATCTGTTCGCCATATTTACACTTATTTTGATGTTGAAGGAGCTTAGGACGACTTTCGAGCGAAAAGGAGCGAAAACGAGACAAAACGGAGCAAATATGCAGAAAGCAGTGCATTATCACGGCCATGACACATAGTGCACCAGGCCGTGACACTGGACAGAGGCCGAAAACGAGGACAATGCTCACGGTCACGGCCGTGACACTTAGTGCACCAGGCCGTGACTGGAGGCAGAGACATCCTTAGAGATCGGTCACGGCCGTGACTCCTATTGCACTACGCCGTGACATAGTGCAGTGAGCGAGGCCAACCAAACAGAACAACGTCACGGCCGTGACGAGCAATTCAAGAGGCCATGATATTGGGCAGAGAGTTGAAGCGAAGGTAGTCACGACCGTGACATGTCATGTACTTGGCCGTGACACATGACAGAAAGTAACGAGATGCGAGGCGATGATGGTCACGGCCGTGATGGCCCATGCCCCAGGCTGTGACTGTTACGAAAATCAGTATTAAAGCCCAAATTCGACTCAGAAAGAGGGGACACTGACCAGACATCAACCCTAATCTATCAAGAGACGAAAAAGAGCCTGGAAGAATTAGGAATTTCATCCCGGAGCGCGAGAGACGGAGCAACGAAGAATCCGTACCGAATTGAACGAGGAACTAAGATTCATCCACAATTCCCACCAGTATCCAAGATCATGAGCCTTCCTTCCCTGTTTTCTATTTCGTTCATTGTTTTCTCGTCAATTATGAATCGCTAAATTCTCTATGTGTTTGGGATGAACGCTAGGTTATTCGAATTTAAGACGTATGTTTATCGTGACTCGTGTTTATGACTATTTATCTATCTATGAAATTGTTTCGTCGCTTTAATATGTCTATGTGTTAAAGTGATTGTGTGGAAAATCGTTTAGGGCGACAGCTAAACAATGATTAGGCCGTTCGTAGAAGATAGGATTCGAGTATAGAGCGAAAGCAAATATTCGATCTTCGCTGTTAGTAATTACTGAATTTAGATCCCCGCGAGCGTTTAGGGCGACAGCAAACTCGTGAGCGGGTAGGAAATTACTGCGATCTAGTCAGAATCACGTTGGAACGATAATTTATTGTCTTAGGCGATAATACCTAGCGGGATTCGAATCCCGAGCACATCTTTATCATTCGAAGTATTAAGCGTATTCTTTTAGTCTTTATTTGATTTAGGAGCGGTCTGTTAGGCTAGTTCGTGAACTAATCTGCGTACTTTATTTAGGCTAGATATCGAGTCGATAGGTTATTACTAGTAATTAATTTCTTCCTCGTGTTCGATACTCGCTTACTCACTTTACTGCACTACAAACGATAGGTCCACTGCCTATCGCACGTCGGTGATAGTAATTAGGTACTCGTTTTATTTTATCACTTTTGCACTTGCAATTTACATTAGCACAACACGTGTCGATCAAGTTTTTGGTGCCGTTGCCGGGGAATAAATTGATATTAGGAACACCGTAGTTCGGTACTTTAGCCACTTTTATTTGACGTTTTATTTGCTTTTTACTATTTGCGTTACTTGTGTTATTTGCGTTATTTGTTTTCCTACATAATTATTAGTCTCGCTATCTTTTCGACGTATTATATTTCGTTGCTAATTTTTGTTTTCACTCATTGAAGGTACGATTCAGCAGTGAATGACCCGAAGCCATCCCTCGGGTCCTATTGTTGAAGTAGACCCAGATTTTGAGCGAAAGTTACGAAGGAAACTCCAGTAAGGCACCGAATGAGCGACCACTAGCTCTCACGAACCTTTAGTTAGCTATTCAAAGGACAGTTCTCAGGAATCGACCCAACACTCACGTGTAGAGGCAGCCGTAGATAGTCCAAATACAGAAGTAGATATGGCGGACCACAGAGTGCCCGTCCACGAGGAGGAGCCATCACTACAAGATCTCCTCAAGAATGACGCGCTAGGCGGTACTGAGTCGGCGATTGTCATCCCGCCGATCGAGAACAACAACTTTGAGCTGAAGTATTCTTGGCTTCGAATGATTTTCCAGACGACCCAGTTTGAGGGCAATCCCGACGACAATCCCTACTCCCATCTGAAGGCTTTCTTGACGGTGACTGACACCATCAAGATCAACGGGGTCACGGGCGATGCAATTAAGTTGATGTTGTTCCCATTCTTGCTCAAGTTCAGGGCGAAGGACTGGTTGGATATGTTGCCGCCCAGATCGATCACCACTTGGGAGGAGATGCGAGCCGCCTTCATTAACCATTACTTCCCGTTATCAAAGGTGCTAAGGTTGAAGGCGGAGATCTCCATTTTCCACCAGAAGGATCAGAAAACCTCTACGAGGTATGGGAGCGATAAAAGGCGCTACTGAAGAGATGCCCACAGCACGGGATGTCAAAGGCAGCTCAGATCAACCGATTCCATGAGGGGCTCAATGACTAGACCGTTCACATGCTAGATGGAGCCGCAAGAGGAGGACTCGTGAAGCTCAACGCGACCGACGCTTGGAATCTGATTGAGGACTACTCGATGAACAACTTCATGAGGGGCAATACAAAGATGAAGACACCAGGCACATTCGGAGTGAGCGAGGAGACGGCCACGAATGCCAAATTTGAGGCGCTCCAGCAACAAATTGCTGCGATGAACTCTCAGTTGCAGACAGTCATTGTCGCACTACTCCTGAAATCTGGGCAGACACAGCCCGTGAATATCGTGACGACCACCTCACCGACGCAGCATAAGCCATACGTACCACTGTGCGGGATCTGTGGTGCCGATCGCGAGACCTCAGAATGCCAACTTGGGCAGTTGCTGGAGCATGTCGATTACATGAGAAATTACCAAGGTGGCCAGCGAAGCTTCCAACCCCGAGCGCACCCCACTTGGCGTATGGGAATCAGAATCCCAGGGGCAAGGACCGCCAGGATTTCAGTCTAGGCCATCCGGTTTCCAAAACAGGGCGCCACGCCAGTATTAGAACGCACCCGCAGGAGGATCCGAAGACATGAGGGAGATGAAGGATATGATGAAGGCGCTCCTCACGAACTTCAGCAGCACCACCGCAGCCCACGAGAGCCGAATGACGAAGATGGAGGAGTATATGGAAGCAAACGACGTGCGTGCCCAGAACACAGACGCCTCGTTCAAGAAGCTGGAGCAACAGGTGGGCCAGATGGCAAAAAAATTGGCGGGGCGTACTCAGGGATCACCCCCAAGCTACACCGAGCCGAATCCAAAGGAGTATTGCAAGGCGGTGACTTTGAGGAACGGACGAGAACTGCAAGAAGTGCCCGCCAAGAAGAAGGCGAAGGAGAACGCCAACTTCGAGAGCCACGACGAGCCCGAAGTGGAGGAAATCAGAGGCGACAATGTCGAGAAGCCCGAAGCTAAGAAGGAGAAGGTCGAGCTCGAAAACGGAAAGGCAAAGGAGATCGGGCGGCCACCGGTGAAGCCATACCAGCCGAAGATTCCTTAATATGGAATTCCTTACACGAGGCACAGTTTGGTAAATTTATGGGTACGTGTAAGGAATTCCATATTAACTTACCGTTTGTTGAAGCCATTAAGCAGATGCCCAGCTTCGCCAAGTTCCTGAAGGACCTGCTGACGAATAGAAGGAAGCTCGAACACGTCTCCAAAGCAAGATCTCGAAGAAGCTTAAGGACCCAAGGAGTTTTACTATTCCCTGTCTTAGAGGAGATTTAGTGATTGAGCGTGCGTTAGCTGACCTAGGTGCTAGTATTAATCTTATGCCATATTCTATGTTTAAGCGTTTAGGACTAGGTGAGCCACGACCTACTAGGATGAGCCTCCAATTAGCTGATAGATCATTAAAGTATCCTCGAGGCGTTATCGAGGACGTCCTAGTTAAGGTCGACAAGTTTGTGATTCCTGCTGATTTCGTTATCTTACATATGGAGGAAGATGAAAATGTCCCCTTGATCTTAGGTAGACCGTTCTTAGTGACAGGAGAGACCATAATAGATATTAGAAATGGGACATTAACCTTGATAGTAGACGGCAAAAAGTTACATTCAATATGGCTGATTTTATGAAAAAGAGTAATGAGCAGGGTGATAAATGTTATTTTTTAGACGTCTTTGAGCACGATTTTCTCTTTTCCGTGCAAGGTCTGTCACAAGTCGGCGAGCAGGACATGCACACTATTATAGAGATCGATGAGTGTGGGGAGGAAGTCCACGAGCCCATCATAGCCATCGACGAGAGCAGCGAAGAGGACAAGGAAAAGAGCTCGATCAAGGAGCCACCAGTCCTAGAGTTGAAGCCGCTGCACGACCACCTCGAGTACGCATTTCTTGGCAACAACGGAGGGGTATCAACCGAGCTACTGTACGCACAAGATCCTCATGAAGGACAATTTCAAGCCAGTCGTGCAACGTCAGAGGCGACTCAATCCTAATATGAAGGACGTCGTCAAGAAGGAGGTGATCAAGTTACTAGACGTAGAGATGATTTACCCCATTTCAGACAGCGCATGGGTCAGCCCGGTCCAAGTGGTCCCAAAGAAGAGAGGCACGACGGTCGTCGCCAACGAGAAAAACGAGTTGATTCCGACGAGGACTGTGACTGGGTGGCGCGTCTGCATCGATATACAGGAAGTTGAACGACGCCACGCAAAAGGATCATTTTCCCTTACCTTTTATTGACCAAATGTTAGAAAAAATATCCGATCACTCATTTTATTGTTTTCTTTATGGATTGTAAGGATACTTACAGATCCCCATAGCACCCGAGGACCAGGAGAAGACCACATTCACGTGCCCGTTCGGGACGTTCGCCTACCAAAGGATGCCATTCGGTCTCTGCAATGTCCCGGCCACTTTGCAGCGATGCATGATGGCCATATTCGACGAGCTGGTAGGTGAGGTGATGGAGGTATTTATGGAGGATTTTTCTGTGTTCGGTTCGTCATTCGATGCATGCTTGTCAAATTTGAAGCTCATACTCGCACGATGCGAGGAAACGAACTTGGCACTTAATTGGGAGAAGTGTCACTTCATGGTTCGAGAGGGCGTAGTTTTGGGCCATAAGATTTCCTCTAAAGGCATCGAAGTGGACCTAGCTAAGTTGGAAATGATAGAAAAGCTGCCCGTTCCCTCGAACGTGAAGTCAATTAGAAGTTTTCTAGGACACATTGGGTTCTATCGTAGGTTTATCAAGGATTTTTCTAAGATCGCAAGACCCATGTCTAGATTGCTACAAAAGATGCTCCGTTTGAGTTTAATGACGAGTGCTTGCATGCTTTTAACTTGCTCAAGGAGCGACTTATCGCAGCACCTATTATGGTCGCCCTCGACTGGGGGCTGCCCTTTGAACTAATGTGCGATGGTAGTGACTATGCAGTTGGGGCCGTGTTAGGGCAGCGCAAGGACAATCATTTCAGGCCGATTTACTACGCGAGTAAGACGTTAGACGCAGCCCAGGCCAATTACACGACCACTGAAAAGGAGCTGTTAGCCGTCGTATTCGCCTTCGAGAAGTTCAGGTCATATCTTATCTTATCTAAGGTTGTTGTGTTTACTGACCACTCTACTCTTAAGTACTTGTTAGCAAAGCTAGATGCGGAGCCCCGGCTGATCAGATGGATCCTGCTACTTCAAGAGTTCGACATAGATATCCGCGACAAGAAAGGTGCATAAAATTTGGCGGCTGATCACCTCTCTCGACTAGAGGAGTCCGAGATATACCACAAGGATGGAAGGGCTATACAAGATCGGTTCCCAGACGAGCACCTTTGTGCGATACAGGTGGTAAGTGACGACACTCCTTGGTTTGCAGATTTCAGTAACTACCTTGTTGCGAGGGTCCTACCAAAGGAGTACACAAGTCAGCAAGAAGAAATTCTTTTCTGACCTGAGGTACTACTTTTGGGAAGATCCGTATCTGTTCAAGCGATGTGCGGACCAAGTGATACGACGATGCGTTGCTGCTCCTGAAACTTCACGGATTCTGATGCATTGCCATAGCGGACCAACCGGAGGGCACTACACAGCCAATCGAACTGCTCAGAAGGTGCTGGAGAGTGGATTCTACTGGCCCACGATTTTCAAGGACGCCCAAAGATACGTTGACACTTGTGATCAGTGTCAGCGCGCAGGTAATATCTCTAAACGCGACGAGATGCCCCAGAATTTCATTTTGGTTTGCGAGATTTTCGACGTATGGGGTATAGATTTCATGGGTCCATTTCCTAGCTCGTATAATAATAAGTACATCCTAGTTGTTGTCGATCTCTCTAAGTGGGCTGAGGCGCAAGCCTTACCCATGAACGACGCTAGGGTAGTCGTTAGATTTTTGCGAGCATTATTTTCACGTTTTGGGGTGCCTAGGTGCATTATTAGCGATATGGGTACAGATTTCTATAACACCCAGTTTGCACGCACGTTAGAATGTTACGGTGTTAGACACACCCCGTACCACCCCCAAGCTAGCGGTCAGGTCGAGGTAGTAAATCGTAAACTGAAACGCATCCTAGAAAAGTCCATAGAAGGGAACCACAGGAAGTGGGCGAATAAGTTGAACGAGGCACTTTGGGCATATAGGACTGCATATAAGACTCCCATAGGCACCACACCGTATAGATTAGTCTACGGGAAGACGTGCCACCTCCCGGTAGAAATCGAACATAAGGCCTATTGGGAAATCAAGTCCTTGAATTTTGATTTGGGGGACGCCAGCGGAAAACGGCAACTCCAAATTAACGAGTTAGACGAGTGACGTTTATCACCTTACGATAACGCTCGCATGTATAAAGAGCGCTCGAAAGCTTATCATGACAAGAAAATTAGGCGAAAGCGGGAGTTTCAGACAGGGGACCAAGTCCTCCCCTTTAACATTCGACTTAGGCTCTTTTCCGGCAAACATAGATCACGATGGTCGGGACCGTTCACTGTTACCCGTGTTTTCCCTTATGGTACTGTTGAGATTTCAGGTATGGATGTAACGACCCGTCCCATACCGGGCGTCACTGTAGCATCCGTCCCTACCGGGACCTGTGGGGTTGGGCCCACCACACTTCGACTGATAGTCTGGCCCCACTGTACCACCATTTAACCTTTCAGCGTGCTTCGTCCTCGCTCACACGCACCCTGGGCAAACTTCCCAGGGGGTCACCCATCCTAAGATTGCTTCAAGTCAAGCACGCTTAACTTCGAAGTTCTTTCGGATGGACTCCCGAAAAGGTAGGTCGACCTTGGTGATATGAGTAGTACTATCAATTGTTTTATACGATTCTTAGCCTGACATGCCCATACATTGTCAGTCTCAGGATCCCCTCTCATTCGGGTGTCGGATCGGTTCGTTCATTTACCCCTTCGCCTAGAAGCCTTGCCAGGAGCCGCTCCTTGTCCGTGCACCCTGGCACCGGCGATCACTCCCCGCCCTCTTCGGCCCGGGCGTCACAATGGAGCAGGGTACCTTCAAGGTGAACGACCACAGGTTGAAGCACTATCACGGAGGCGAGGAAGACATGAGCAAAAAGGAAGTGCTATACCTGGATTTTCAGCCTACTTGAGCGAGCGAAAATGCACCGGCTAAAGACGGTAAAGTAAGCCCTTCTAGGGAGGCAACCCAGGTATTTTCATTTATCTTTAAGACAATAGCCTAAAAAATAATAATAATAATAATAATAATAATAATAATAATAATAATAATAATGTTTGTCACGGCCCGGTCCGTAAGGACTCACGGCCGTGACGACCTTACTTGGGCACACTGTCCGCTGTCACGGCCAATGGCTTAAGCCATCACGACCGTGACACATGCGGATATATATAATTAATTAAAAAAATAAAAAATAAATATATATATATATATAAATAGTAATGTCACGGCCATTAGCATAATCATCACGGCCGTGACGTTGTCCAGAGGCGCTCACTGCCTCTTGTCACGGCCAGAAGCCAAGGCTTCACGACCGTGACACTTACGGAATTTATAAAAAAAAATCGTTTTTTACTCTCCCCTCTCTCTCTTTTCTCTCTCTCCCTCCTCTCTTTTTCCCTCTCTCTCTCTCTCTCTCTCGACCTCTTCTCCTCCCACCACCATCACCCTCCCCCCCAAAATCACCGTCGACCACCTGCCGCCGACCACCTCTAATCACAGTCCCGCGTCTGCAATTCTGGCGAACCCCATTTAACCTCCTTCCTGAAGTAATTAAGCTTATAAGGTATGATTTCTCCCCCAATTAGTATAAAATTGGGGCTTTCTCGAATTATGCTAATTCTAGGAATAATTGTGCCCGTTCTACGTCCATTACATGTTATTATCGCTATGGGCATGTCTAATTCGTTGATGTTATTCATGAATTTCGATTGCTACGACGAAGAACCCTAATTTTCGAACTTGGGGCTTTTCAAAATTGAATCCAATTTCGTATTCATCATGCTTTTTCTTTGCTTGATACATGCTAGTAACACCTTGGGTATGATTAATTTGTTGATTTCGTCCTTTGATTTTGACGTTTATGCGACAAACCCTAATTTCAAATACTAGGGATTCTCGTGAATTTTTGGCGAAAATCTTCACTTCAAGGGTCGAATTAGCCTTAAATTATCATATGAGGTCCATGGATATGTTGGGTTGGTCGCTTATCTAGCTTCAAATGCTTATGTTGGCTTGCCCGTTACGTGTTTGATAAAATGCGAAATTGAATTTTCATATGGAGGGCTTATGCAAGTATCTATTGTGTAGCTATTTTGGTCGAGTCGAGCTGTCGTGAATCTAATTGCTATATTCTCTGTGAGCTTACATATGTTTTCTAGGTACCATGGGTCGAAGCCGCACTACTGCCCAGCGTGACCCCGCCTCGCGCTCGCACGTTCGTCAGACACTCAGACAGCCCGTACAACAAGCTGAAGGCCATGAAGTTCATCCCCATGGACCAGATAGACCACGACACGCTGGTGAAGCACCACATCGACCAGCAAGTCGCGCAGTACCTCTCACTCAGTGGATGGACCACATTCTTCAACATCGACGAACCGGCGTACAAGGAACTCACCTTGGAGTTCCTTTCCACCTTCTCTCACGAGGAATACGGCGTCAGCACAATTAACTTCCAGGCATTCAATGAAGAGCACATAGTGACGGTCGACAACCTTGGCCATGCACTTGTAGTACCAGTGCCATTTTTGGGCACGATGGACCATTCCCGGACCTGCACCATACGGAATTCAGCCCGAAGACTTCGAGCCCAGGCCGAGCCAGAATTCAGCCCGAAGACTTCGAATGCGTCTGCGCTCAGGAGCCCAGGCCTTCGCTATATTTACCGCCTCCTGACGACTTCACTATTCCCGATGGGCGACTCGCATGGAGCAATCACGCGCCGCGACCTATTCTACCTAGTTAAGATGCAGCGAGGCGAACGGGTCCACTTGGGAATGGCGCTAGCCCATGCCTTCGGTTCTCAGGCAGAAGCAAGACGCCATGGCAAGATCGCCGTGGGAGCACTTATCACAAAAGTCGTCCGGGGACTACGACTGTGGCCAGCGAACCCACCCGAGATGGATGTAGTCGGCGGGCGCAATCCCTTGAACGAGGAGATGCTCGTGAAGATGAAGATGCTCGTGAAGGCACCCACCTGGACTCGCACGAACAAGGTGTACATCTGGCACGAGATGTATCATGGCCAGACGGACCACGTCAACGTCCCCGCCGACCAGCTCTACATCGAAGGCCCTTACCCAGTGGAGACAGACACGACCGCCGGGCCTTCCTATTCCTCTGGCTACCACCATGGCGAGTCATTCGGTGTCGCCCCATACGTGTCGACAGCGGACCTCGAAGCACTGCGCCAGGAGATGATGCGCATGAATGCCGATGCGCTGCATCGCGACGAAGAGACCCGGCGCTAAAACTAAGAAACCCGGCGCCAACAAGAAGAGTACGAGCGACGGAATGAGGAAGCCCACCGTCGGTACCGCGAAGAGCTAGACCGCTATAACCAGGCCCTACAAGCCATGGACACCGCGCTCAAATACTCCCAACAGTCAATGTCATTCCTTCGACCGAGACCGCCCTCACCACCACCCCCATAGTGACGCGTTCCTTTCTCTGCTTTTCTTTTCCTCTCTTTAGATATTTCGGTTGCTTGAGTAGTCGCGTGTTTCTAACTTTGATGCCTATTTTTCCTTTGTTTCTAACTTTGATGTCTATAACTATGTCTATATTTATTATCTATGACGATTCTACTTTCTGCGTCTAATTTTCTCTTTAGCTAGGCCAGGATACGCATAACGAGTTACGATACGACCTTCACGCATTCAGTCACGACTACTTCACGAGCACGTCACTAATGTCAGGGGAGTCCCGTTCTTTTTACCTCTTTTCCCTTCCTTTTATCCTTTTTTATGTTGAGGATAACGTCAGACTTAAGTGTTGGGAGGGCAATTTAGGTTGAGAATGCACGTAAAAAAAAATGACGTGTCCGTGAGTCATTAATTTTGTTGGAAAGACATGAGTTGTTGAAATCATGCATGATTGTGTGCGCTTATCTCGAGTTGGTCTACAGTTTATGAAATTTCGTGAGCAATTAGGATAGGCATGACTGATTGAATCATGTCTGCCTGAATTTATATGGCACTGGTTTGAGAGAGTCGTACACATAACCCATTTACGTTGTGAGAGTTTGGGCCTGACGAGCTTATGCTCATTTTATTCGTTGTGTTACGTGCCTAGTCTGTATCTCTCTAGAACTTGCTTGTCTGATACGTGTTGAACCTATTTTTGGTGTGTTAGGATGAAAATGATGTAGGCATTATGAATTAAGTCCATGGCCAAACTTTCCTACCACGATTAATCCCCTTAGTTAGCCACGTTGAGCCTGAGCCTATTCGTTTGCTTACCTCGTATATTATAGAAGCCACTGACCCAAATAAGCCTCCAAAGATTATCTGAACCTGAGTTGATTAGAATAGAGCAGAAGTCGAACTTGAGGGTTACTGTTTCAATGTCTGATTTAATGTTCTTCTCTGCTATTCGTGAAATGACTCAACCCTACTTGACCGTTTTCTGAAATGACCCGATCCTTGCATAAGCCTGCCCATAAACCTTTGCAAGATATAGGTTTCGGTAATAAGTATCCCTAGGTACACGGCATTCGCTGTGACGATGTATTTTTTGCGACAAAAGCCAAACCTTGATATTTAGGGAATAAGAGCAGTGCACAAAAGTAGAGTGACTAAGGTGAAAGGGCAGAAAATGGAAGGGAACTGAGTTGATAGGGTCGGGCAGAAAAGTCTTGGATTTCAGAGCGAGAATGTTGAGTCTATGTTGGGGCATGTGACTGTCAGTTTGATCAACATTCTTTGAATTTTCGCTTATGTGTCCTAGCTTTAAGATTACATGTTCAGTATATATATGCTTGTTGCCTCATTATTATTTGACCC
Source organism: Craterostigma plantagineum (assembly GCA_027422505.1). Lineage (NCBI taxonomy): Eukaryota > Viridiplantae > Streptophyta > Magnoliopsida > Lamiales > Linderniaceae > Craterostigma > Craterostigma plantagineum. Next base: position 21,441,773 of record JAPQWV010000003.1, on the reverse strand, counting down.
GTTTCAACCCAAAAAGACCCTCAGATTTATGCTTGCCACTTTATGTAGTAGATATGCGATTAATTTGCAAGCTTATAGTAGCGGTCGGACTAGTGCACGATTTGAGCGATTCACTATATACTAGCCTATACACTGAGTGACTTGAGCGAATCCTTGTTAGGTATGATTCTTAATTTAGCAGTGCTAAGGAAGTTCAAGTTGATAGGTGCCGATCATTAGTGCATTATTCAAGATTGTTTGCTTGATTCCATTTTGCGCTTTCTAACTATGATGATAAGTTGTGAATAATTGTGACGTTATCTTGATTTGATGCCTTGTCTAACTTCTAATTTACTTGAGGACAAGCAAATGCGTAAGTGTGGGGAGGTTTGATAAACATATTTTAATGCGTTTATCGTAGTATTTAATTAGGTTATAATAGAGCTCTAGCAATCATTTTATACATCTATTCGCCATATTTACACTTATTTTGATGTCGAAGGAGCTTAGGACGACTTTCGGACGAAAATGAGCGAAAACGAGGCAAAACGGAGCAAATATGCAAAAATCAGTGCATCGTCACGGCCGTGACACATAGTGCGCCAGGCCGTGACACTGGACAGAGGCCGAAAACGAGGACACTGCTCACAGTCACGGCCGTGACACATAGTGCAGCAGGCCGTGACTGGAGGCGGAGACTGTCACGACCCACTTTTCCTATAACTGGTTTGGCGGATTTTTTCGCAACGTAAGCTGCGGAAGACCCAATTTAAAAAAAACACTCTTATCTATAATTTAAATATTACACACTCGCACACATTTACTTCGCAAACGTCCTGTTATGCAAACATTATAATTTAAAAGACCATAGCCTAATATATTTAAATATTTAAAACACACTAATAACACCCCTCAGGTCGCATCCATGTACGCCCATCCCTCAAAAGTACGTGGAGTCACTGCCATTAGCCTGCCTTAGTCGTGACGTGTCTCAACGTCCGACTCGTTCGTACCTACAACACATAAAACGTGGAATGAGCTATAAAGCTCAGTAAGTGGAAATATGCATGTATGCACGTGCGACCTAGCAAAGGCATCCGCGCCAGTGCTTTCTAATACTCACATACACATATCATTCTTATTTCTTTCTCATTTCTTTTTCATTTATATCAGGGCCCATAGCTAACTTACTACTCGCACCACCATAACATGAGCTCAAATCCTTTACGGATAAAAATACGATAGTGGCCCACTCTTGCTAGGATAAAACTAGGGTTTATCTCCAGTTTTATTATTCACCAGGTCGCCCCTCTATCTGACGATCGTCCTTTTCCCATAGCGGTTGCCTTTCCTGGCACTCTGGCTTACGCCATGTGTCTCGTCCAGGTGACCCTCATCCGCTAATGACAATGACAGTTGCTACACACTGGGTGGCCTACGCTAGGTCTCCCTAGGTCGCCCCTACCCAGGTCGCTCCTCCTATCGGACAGTTGCTCCACACTGGGCGGCCTACGCTAGGTTTCCCTAGGTCGCCCCTACCCAGGTCGCTCCTCCTGCCTCACATAATACATTAGACGGCTTACATCCCGTCGTGGTGCCTTTGTAGAAGTAGCTATAATATTCGTTCTCATATGATTGTATACTGTGCATACTCATAAATGCAAATCCTCACATATTCCGTGTATGCACATGCTCATGCCATATGAATGATGCCATGCATACATCCCATGCTCGCCTACAAGCGACAAATGCAATGCACGTTCACCTTCCCAAAATCATTAAACCCAAACGTGCACATAATATACTATGATGTGGTGTACCAACTGGTTTGCCACGTCATCGTAAAATCATAGATAATAGCTCACCATGCTATTTTATTATCGCCAGTAAGCACCTCACGTAAAACAACCAACACAGGTTGCCACATAATCACATAATGTCACATAATTCACGTCACGTAAAGTCACCTCACGTAAAACAACCAACACAGGTTGTCATATAATCACGTAATTTCACATAATTCACGTCACGTAAAATCATACAACACAGATAACCACGTAATTCGAATACCAACATGTAATTTATGTGTTGTAGTTGAGATTTCCACTTACCTGGCCTCCTTAACTATTTTGCTTATAGTTCTGAAGTTTCTCATTAACACCATGACCCTTAAATACGAAAACATACGTCAGTATATACCAGTTCAGGTCAGACTTTCGAAGTAAATATGCTAACATTCATGCTTCGAAATTCATGTTAATTTCAGAAATGACATTGTACCATGGTTCGAAAACACTAGTTTCGGATATAAGCTCGCGTTCGAAAAAACTTAATTCGAACTTCTCAATTTCGAAACCAAGTTCTCGAAAGTCACTAAGTTTCGAAATTCGTGGCTTTCCAAAACCTTGGTTTCGAACTTCTATTTTGAAATTCCCCTTTCGAATTTCCTAAGAATTTCGAAACTCATTTTCGAAATGAGTTCCAAACTTCACATAACCATTTTGAAAGTCTATTTCGAAATTCTTAACAATTTCGAAACTCATTTTTGAAATGGGTTTCGAACATCACAACACCCATTTCGAAATTCTATTTCGAAATTTGTTTCGAATTTCCCAATTGCTAAAATGATTTCAATTTCGAAAATTGCACATATAATTTATCCAAAATTCGAAATTCTTGTAGGCATCTACCTTTCGAAAATCATAACCACGAAAATGAATTTCTTATTTAAAACCTAACATATTTTACGATTGACGACTTCCAAAAATCATACTGAGGAAACCCTAACCTTTCGAAATCATCTCAACACCACGAATGATTACACCATACAAAAATCAAGGCTCGTGAAAGTAAACATATTATTGATTTAAAAATCACTAGAACTTCGATCTAAGCTCTCCTTCTCAAAAACACAACGAATACTTTGAAACATCTACATGTCTTAAAAAAAATCGAATTCTCAAGAAAACATGTACTTATGAGATTTCCCGTACTTGTTACTTCTTAAAGTTTATCGAACCATAATTAAAACATGAAATTCATAGTAGGAGTTCGTACCTTCTTTCAAGTTTGACCATGTACTTTGCTTTCTTTCTCTATAAAGCTTCCTTAGCATTCGTATGGTTTGTTGGAGATATTTTTGCATACTTATCTCATCTAAGTTTTGATTATTAGTTTATCATCTTTCCACATTGACTTAACTTTCGAAATTCTTGTTCGTGCATGATTGTCTAATGACAGTGACACCTTGTGACCTTGCTAACCTTTGTCTTTATTTGGTAACTTATATTAGGTTATTATAACTTTAGTTTGATTAATTTCGAAATTAGTTAACCATAAGTTTCGACATTCTTCCATTTAAATTTCAAAATCACACTTAGTTAAAATGAATAATTCGAAATTCTCATCTATAGTTTCCACATGATAGTAACATTTACCTAACATTAGTCTTAATTCATACCTTAATCTTAAGTTTATTTATTTATTTATTTTAAAGCCTTTGTTGGAAAATTTCGAAACTATGTTCCAAAATTCCTCCTAAGATCTTGCGAACTTCACCTCATGTTCGAACTTCTTTTCATTTCGAATTACATCTTGTAGGTTTCGAATTCTTTTAGCTTGCCTTACGAATTTCTTCCTAATTCCCAAAACTAAACCTAAGAAACCCTAATTCTTAAGTTTCTAAATCATTTCTACTCTTTCTAACAAAATTTCACATAGGATCTCAGACAAATATTTATCACCTACTTACCTCGTTGAATTATTTTTATTACTTTAGGTTGCTTTCATCTTGACCTTAAGCTTTGAAGGTTTCGACTCATCCCCTTTCCTATTCATGTAATATGTTCCAACGACAAACGACAAAATGTTAATACTTTAAACCTTTTATCAGTCATTCTTTAATATTAGCTAAATACCATTAAGAATTTCGAAATCCCTTTTTCTTTTTACTCGATTGTTCAAATGTCTTCTAGTGAAATATTTCTCTTTTATAGTAGGAAAATGATATCAACATGTTTTATTAATACTTAACTTTAACTTAATTATCCCCTATTATTATATTATTGTAGTTACCTTTCCTTCACGTTAGGTTTCCCCTTTTTGAAACCTAATTGAAACCTTTAGTTACTTGGTAGTTGTCCTTATGTGAATGGTCTTGATCAAGAAATTTATTGACCGAATTTTCCATACTACACTAGGGTCATCAATATTCCACTCTTATCATATACAAATCGGCCGATTTCAATTCCTACTGGTTAACAAAAATCATATTACAATCATTCGATCGACTCTTAAATACGTTCGGCGAAAGTTTATTCATTAGGTCTTGGAATCGACCGATTTAGTTCCAATATGGTTAATTATAAAGTCCACAACAACCGCCCGATTTCATAACTCCTTCAATTCATAATATTTTCGAATAAAACAACTTAACACATAAACACATATTCATATAGCCATATAACTTGCAAATCATATTAACACATACTATGCACGCATTTTTATTGATAACATAAGACTCCAAGAAATATTAACATATATAATACAAAATAATTTACATGTCACAAACCTAGATTTCACCTAAAGTCGCAATTTTTCTTTATTTAAATAATCTATCCATATTCCTATTTAAACCATTTCACAGCTAATTTTATTGCAAATCCCGTAGTTAAATTTTACGGGTATTACATTATGTGATGCCCGGGGCCGAAGAGGGCGGGGAGTGATCGCCGGTGCCAGGGTGCACGGACAAGGAGCGGCTCCTGGCAAGGCTTCTAGGCGAAGGGGTACATGAACGAACCGATCCGACACCCGAATGAGAGGGGATCCTGAGACTGACAATGTATGGGCGTGTCAGGCTAAGAATCGTATAATAGAATTGATAGTACTACTCATATCACCAAGGTCGACCTACCTTTTCGGGAGTCCATCCGAAAGAACTTCGAAGTTAAGCGTGCTTGACTTGAAGCAATCTTAGGATGGGTGACCCCCTGGGAAGTTTGCCCAGGGTGCGTGTGAGCGAGGACGAAGCACGCTGAAAGGTTAAATGGTGGTACAGTGGGGCCAGACTATCAGTCGGAGTGTGGTGGGCCCAACCCCACAGGTCCCGGTAGGGACGGATGCTACAGTGACACCCGGTATGGGACGGGTCGTTACAGGTGGTATCAGAGCACAACCTCTCGCAGTACGGTGCTGGTTCGGGGACGAACCAGGCGGAAGCTGGTGGGCATGTGATGCCCGGGGCCGAAGAGGGCGGGGAGTGATCGCCGGTGCCAGGGTGCACGGACAAGGAGCGGCTCCTGGCAAGGCTTCTAGGCGAAGGGGTACATGAACGAACCGATCCGACACCCGAATGAGAGGGGATCCTGAGACTGACAATGTATGGGCGTGTCAGGCTAAGAATCGTATAATAGAATTGATAGTACTACTCATATCACCAAGGTCGACCTACCTTTTCGGGAGTCCATCCGAAAGAACTTCGAAGTTAAGCGTGCTTGACTTGAAGCAATCTTAGGATGGGTGACCCCCTGGGAAGTTTGCCCAGGGTGCGTGTGAGCGAGGACGAAGCACGCTGAAACGTTAAATGGTGGTACAGTGGGGCCAGACTATCAGTCGGAGTGTGGTGGGCCCAACCCCACAGGTCCCGGTAGGGACGGATGCTACAGTGACACCCGGTATGGGACGGGTCGTTACAGAGACATCCTTAGAGATCGGTCACGGCCGTGACTCCTAGTGAACTACGCCGTGACGTAGGGCAGTGAGCGAGGCCGACCAAACAGAACAACTTCACGGCCGTGACGAGCAATGCAAAAGGCTGTGACATCGGGCAGAGAGTTGAAGCGAAGGTAGTCACGGCCGTGACATGTCATGCACTTGGCCGTGACACATGTCATTCTTATCGTGACTCGTGTTTATGACTATTTATCTATCTATAAAATTGTTTCGTCGCTTTAATATGTCTATGTGTTAAAGTGATTGTGTGGAAAATCGTTTAGGGCGACAGCTAAATAACGATTAGGCCGTTCGTAGAAGATAGGATTCGAGTATAGGGCGAAAGCAAATATTCGATCCTCGCTGTTAGTAATTACTGAATTTAGATCCCCGCGAGCGTTAGGGCGACAGCAAATTCGTGAGCGGGTAGGAAATTACTGCGATCTAGTCAGAATCACGTAGGAACGATAATTTACTGTCTTAGGCGATAATACCTAGCGGGATTCGAATCCCGAGCACATCTTTATCATTCGAAGTACTCTAATCAGTCTAGGCGTATTCTTTCAGTCTTTATTTGATTTAGGAGCGGTCTGTTAGGCTAGTTCGTGAACCAATGTGCGTACTTTATTTAGGCTAGATATCGAGTCGATAAGTTATTACTAGGAATTAATTAATTCCTCGTGTTCGATACTCGCTTACTCACTTTACTTCACTACAAACGATAGGTCCACTGCCTATCGCACGTCGGTGATAGTAATTAGGTATTCGTTTTATTTTATCACTTGTCGCACTTGCAATTTACATTAGCACACCACGTGTCGATCACCAGACGTGTACTTCAAGGAATTCGGCCTCCCAGGTTGGAAACCGCCACGGTCTCCCCTTGGCGGTACTAGCAGAACGTGCAGTGAGTAACCGCCTAGGACGGGGAGGATCAAGAGGACGTGCTGTCGTGGGGTATAAGGAGACCCAAGCCCGAGAAACGCGGGAGGTGGGTAAAACCGCACGGAAACTGCCTAAAGCAAGGACCCTATAAATACCACAAGGCCCGCTCAGAACAGGTATCAATTTCCTCGTATTCTATCGTTACTCTGCCACTTTTGCCACACAAACACTTTACACCATTTTCACGTCATTTTCTGCACTACTCTACGCCTGGAACATGGAATTACCCTCTTGACCTAGGCAAGAGGGCTAACGACCCCCCATGTTCACCCTGTTTTCGAGTCTTTTGGTAGAATTCGTGGCGAAATCCAGACGAGAAGGAGCTCGTTGGCTGTTTAGTGTTGAAGGTCGATTTTCGGCGGCATCAACAGACAATGAGGTTCAAGTCTGAATCAGAGTAAACCTAGTCGGTATGGAGACTATAGAAGATGACGTTCATGTTTGATTCAGATCGAACATAATTGGAATAAAACTACATACTTTGAGGTTCATATTCGTTTCATATTGAATTTAGTAGAAATGAATGTTGGGATACCTTAAAAAGGAAGAAAATGTTAAACAAAAAGTGATTCAAATCCATGGTAACACTCAAAAATGAGCCTTATATGGTTTGCTAACCATTTGAAACTTAGGTATGGGCTTCCTAATTAAATGGAGTTGAGCTCCATGCTTTATGATAAAATCTGTCAGGCCCGTTAATGTAGATGTCTCAATTTTAGGGATGCCAAAGGCCCGGGTTTGAACCGGAATTGCTAGGACTCATAAACCACCCAATTTTTTTTTGTGGACCCGTCAGACCCTAGTTGTTTTTTTTAAAAAAAATTATTAACTGTTAAATTGATATGTCGTTATATAGTTATATATTTATATAATTTGTATATAAATATTAAATGGGTGGGTATCAGTTCGAGGTTTGGTGAAGGGTTGACCAGACCTGAGACACTCCCCGGACCTGGCGGGGTTGAGTCATTTCAGACCCGTAATCCCCTCATTACCCGAATTTTGATAAATATCCACCCCATTAGGGGCGGGTTTTGTCGGGTTCGGGTTTGGACCCGCGTCGTTGGAAATCATTCTCAATTTCCTCGAAATGTTGCTTATTATGAGTAATTTAATATGCTACCCAACATGTATCGCCTAGTGGTTTGGAGGATGAAATTCTACCATTTTGGTCACGGGTTCGAACCGTGTCACTATCATTGTTTTTGAGATCTTGGTAGATTTCACGGACTAAGAAAGATTAGTCCCGTTGGAAGTCGTTTCATGGCCGACGTTGAGGTTCAGATTCATTTCAGACTGAACTTAGTCGGAGTGTGAGAACTACGGTGATGTTGTGTGGGGATACCTACCAGATTGACACAAAAAAATATGAGTAAATTAATGTGTTGAACATCTCCAAATACCTAATAATTGTTTGATTATTTCCCGTATAATTTAGACACCGCTTTTAATTAATATAACAGCTCGAATAATCACCGATTTTAGTAAAGGCTTAAGTATTTTTTTAGTCATGTACGTTTGACTAGATGGCAAATTTAGGACACTTAATTTAGTGGTGGCAATTTTAGTCCTATAAGTAACAAAATTTTTGCAATTTAAGGACACGTACGACTTTGGTTGCAATTTTAGTCCTCTAAGTATCAAAATTAATGCAATTTTACTACAGCAGAACTTAGAAATCTAATTTCAGACCGGAATTTATACGCGTGGAGCCGAAGATACTGAATTGGACTAAATTTATTTTGTTCATCATCCAATTAAGCCCTACCTGATAGTCCAAGTTAGCATATGTAATGTCAGGTGTATAAATTTCGAGCTGAAATGAGATTTTCTGACTTTAATTGTTCTAAAACTACTTTAATTTTGATACTTAACAAAACTAAAACTTGATCTTGTTACTCCAATTAAGCTCATCTTTTGTTTTCACATATGACGTAATGCTTAACTGAAGGAAAGAGAAGATAAATTTAGTATAAGTCAAATCTTCGACGCCACGCGTATAATTTTCGGACTCAATTTTATTTCTGGATTTGGAAGTCCCCAAATTGCTTCAATTTTTATAATCATAGCACTAAAATTGCCATCAACATATCAGGTGTCCTTAAATTGCTACAATTTTGGTACTTTAAATTAAAATCGCCACCTTTAATTTAAGTGTCCTTAAAACGCAACCTACTAAAATGTACTGGACTAAAAATGTAATTAAGCCTCTAATAAATGCACCGACTTATATATCAAATTATGCAAGATTTACAATAATAAAACTCTAGCATATGAAAGAAAAGAACAAAAAACACGAAAAACTATCCTATTACTATATAATATAGATTCACTAAAGAAAAACAAAAGAGCAAAACTTAATCTTTTTCTTTTTTACTAGAACTTAATCAAACGCATACATCTAAATAAAAAAAACTAAATAACTACTCGGTCAAAACCATTGACCAAAGCTAACCAAAGCTACACATCCATCCCTTCCCTAAACAAGCCTTCCAACACCTCACAACCCAAGGGTCAACTCAAGCTCAACCTCCCCATTTTCGGGTCGGGTCGGACAACCCAAACCCTGACTCCTCTGCTCCGACTGGTGGCTCAGCGACGACCCATGGCTCGGCGTCGTCGACACCTCGCCCTCCTCCAACCCACGGCGGCGGCCCGCCAAAACCGCCGGCCCGTTCTTCTTTGACCGCTTGAAACGCCCGCGGGTCCTGACCCGCTTCAGCCCGTTCGACCCCTTTTTCGTTCCTTCCTTTCCTCCGCCGCCGACGTGCCTGATATCGCAGGCTCTGAGCGGCGGGCACTGAGCCGCCGCCTCGGAATCGACGGCGGTCACCGGCGAGCCTCTCAGGATGGCCTCGACGGCGTCTTGGCAGAGCTGCCAGCTCCCGGACCATAACAACCCGACCGACCCGTAAATTGGGTTGACTATGCGACCACAAGCTTCGTAAAGCAAAGACCTAAATATAGCTGCAAAATGTCAAAAGAAAATCAAGAATCAAATGTTAGAAAGGAAGGAAGAGAAGCCCAAGCTTTAGCTTTCTTTCAATGATCGATCATCAATTATTATTATTACCAGGGCGAAGGTGTTGAGGGCCGGCATTAATGAGGTTCATAAGCCCGGCCCGGCCGTAGAACTTGGCAAGAAACACAGTTGCGTTAGCTTGTGCTTCGGAGCTTTTGATCCAATCCAAACACGGCCTTATGCTACAGCTTTCATTACATCCTTTTCTCAATACACGGCATCCATTACAGCTCATTCGCATCGTTAACGAAGTCTTCTTTTGTCTTCCAACTATAAAGCTACAATATGTTGCAGAGGGTTGCTTGATGAAGAACTTGAAGTTGATGGCTTATATATATGTATTATATATATATAGACAGTAATGGTTTAGGGGGGTAGCCAATTGGTTTGAGCTTTCGGTATTTGGATATTAAAGGGGTCAATAAAATAAAAAAAAAAAAGGAGATGAAATCGAGGTACTTTTTTGCCACATTTATGGGATGGGGGGATGCATTTGCGAATGCACTTGCAATAAACTAATTAAAAGACGTTATCTTTCTCTTCGCATAAAATGTCAAAAAGCTTCCAAAACAGAAATGTCTGCACTACGAACGACCACTTACGTAGCCGAGCGCGTACAGTCACGCGCGAGAAGAGGTGAAGGCCCACGTGAAGGGCCAATGGCGCGTACGTTACCATCAACGTGACACGCGCCGCGAGGCCAACGTGGACGGCGGAGGAAACGAAGCTATCGTCGCAACGTGAGGGCGCGTGAAGTCACGTGAAGGTGGCAGTAGTCGGTCGAATCGCCACATATCGTGGAGGCAGAGAGTGGGTCCCACTTCCCTACTTGATGGAAAATCGCGTTTATTTCCGGGAAAATTCGAAAAACCGCTTCTGGTTTTAAGTATTGTCTCTCTGTGGGCGGAAAGAAATTAAGTCTATGGGCATAACAAGCAAAAGTCAAGCATACCAAAGCTGTCACTCTTGTACTTATCCCATAAGATTGGGATATTTCACAAATTGGAATTTTTCTTTTACAAATTATTTTCTTTTACAAATTGGGGATTATTATATTACTTTTTCACTTCTGAATTAATACGATTGAAGGGTTTTTCCCCCTTATTCCTAATTTCTTTTTAATAATAATTTGTTAATTGCACTTAATCGACGCGGGACTGGATTCTTTGTCCCACTTTTTGTCCACATCACAAATCTTTGACAAATGCCAAAGCCACCAAGTATTAATATTTTTTCTTTTGTTTTATTTATTTTAAAATTTTCTATTTACGCATTCCATCAAATTCTAAAATCATCGTTATTTTCATTTGATTTATTGATAATCAAATAAACATATATAATTTATTCTTTATTTCATCACCATCAAATTGATACACATATCTTATATTTTTCGATATTCATAAGTGTTATTTTATTTTGTTCGTTCTAAATTGTGGGCTATAAAATGGGATACAATTTTGGGACAAAAGGATCCGTTCCCCGATCCATAGGTCAAGTGCCCGAACTTCAGATGTATAAAAAAAAAGGTTGAATACTTGATTTGGAATAACACACACAAATCAGAATGGTTAGTTCAGTTTGAAGTTTATGTCCCTTCGGATTCGAGTTATTATACTGAAATTAAAGGCGGCATGGGTTGTGTGGGAATACCTACTAATAAGCAAAAAGTAGATAACTAATATTTGCTTAACCTTTGGAAATTTAAAATGAATTTTGGGTTGTGAAGCTGCGACTCGTGTCCGCCAAGGGTCTTAGAATATTGTTTGATAAATATGCAAGTTGGAGTATTTAATTAAGATAATGGTCGTTCACGCAATGAAATAAAACAAGTCAGTTGCAATTAAATCAATTTAGTATGCTAATAAAAATGTATGGGAATCTTGAGGCCTATCCTAAGAATTGGAATCCGATTCCATTTCCAATTATGTGTGCGGTGAAGTCATAAGTGAAAAGATGGTTTTGTTAAGGCAAGGATAATCTCTTATTGAGTCGTGAACTTCATTATAAGTTATTGTCGGAAATAAAAATATTGTAAATTTTAAAAAATGAGAAACTCCGTTCTAACTTATGCTTTTATGCAATTGCGCATCTAAGACTAGAGAATAAAGAATACAGGAAAAATATTTGAAATAAATTTATGAACATGATACACTCCCTCCAGGTACATTTTTGGTGGCGTAATCATTTAACAGTTATCGAACTATGAGACGATTATGATTTCAGTAGGAATAAACCCCATTGTTTGTATATTGTCCAAGTTAATCAATGAGTTCAAGTGAGATATCTCCACATGCAATAATAAGGATGGCTAGGCATTTTTTCTTTGAGAAATTGCAGGGATGATGATCATGTGGAATAATAATAGTAACTAATTAGCATGTGGGCTGCTGCCGTGAGGCATTGAGAAAACAACATACTGAACTTTCCTAGAATTTACGATTACCTATTTGTTTATTGATTTTTATTAAATATATATTAATGATTTCCGTATAAGAATGGACAAACCAGATTTTGGATCGAAAATTTCCGTAGCCTAGCACCCAGATAGGGAAAAAATTAATATTTTAAATTATCCAAGCAATGCCAGCCTACCAAACGTGTATGCTATATAATATGTAAATGTATATTGATTATAAAATAATAATTTACTTAAAATAGCGACCTAAAGTTGAGAATATACAATAAAAATTGAAGCTTAAGAGCAACTACATCCGAGCTGCAAAACCAAAAAAAAAATCCAAATTTTACTCCAACCGATACCAAAAACCAAACCTAAAATGCGATTGTTAATTTCTCTCACATGAAAAAAAGCATGTTTGCGTCTCGGCCGGTTACTATGCGATGCAACTTCCTAATTTATTTTCAAGTCCTCAGTTTTTGCTTTATGTCAGAAGAAAGATAAATGTGACGGTTGACCACTGACAAAAGGTGAAAGAAGAAAGACCTGTGCGTACGAAAAATACATAAAATCACGTTGAATATTTCTAAGACTAAAGTTCCTTAAACAATAATAAAAATAAAAAGGCAAACCTAATTAGTCTAATTTGTATATGTACAAATATATTTTTATTATTAACTTTGTTAATTTTTTCGATTAAATCTAAAATAATATTTAGTTGTCTAATTTATAAAATTGTAAAATATGTGGGTAGTATTGAAGCTTGTAGAAATTATTGTGGAAGTAAATATTACAAAACAGTCTATTGAGTTTGAGAATGAGTTGATCGATTGGAGAAGAATTACTGCATTTTGAGTTTGAGAATGCGTTTGAGTTTGAGAATGCGTTTATCGGTTGGAGATGGTCTAAGATGAAAAAATTAACATTAATAAACTCAATCTTCCATAACGGCCATTTTTAGTCCTTTTCTGGCGATGATTTTTAAAAGGATTTTTAAATCAGAAGTTTCTTCTTCTATTTAGTCAGAGGTACTCTCACTCGTGATTATGAACCAAATCTGACCCTTACTGTCAGCTATGAAACTAATCCTCATTATCTGTGTATCACATACCAAGTTCACACAGAAACATCGAAAGTCAAAGAATCAAAGTGAAATCGAACCCATATGATAAGATAAAAGAATGGACAACATGAACAGAAAAGCAACTTTTAGCAGATTATGTATCTACATGGAAAAGATGATATAGGGCAAAAAAAGGCTTAGCCTTGGCACTCAACAATGTAGTATTATATACAGTTTTCGACTTGGCTCACAAAGTACTTCTCAACATGTATATTGCCAAACAACCAAAGATCCCAGTTTGCAGCGAAAGGGTTATTCATTTACGCAACAAAACGTCAATTTCTATGAGTTGATCTCCTTTATACGAAGTGAAAAAAGAATCACAGTTAAAAAGGATTTCTACCTCGCCATAGAAGTAGCCGCCTTCAAATTCTGGCAATTGAAGCCTTCCACTCTTACAGCAGCATTGTTCTGCCCAAATCGGACACAAACAGATGGAACAGAATCTTCAGGCGAGGAACATATTGCTGGCTTCGGCTTATTAATCCCAAAATGTGCATCTAAAGTGAGGGGATTATGGGCTCTGCACGGTGGAGATCCGAAGAAGTAAGGAGGTGAAAACGATGCTGCTGCCTTAGGATCCTCCTTCAATGCAAAGCAAAACAAATCGATTGTCGAAATCTCAGATGAGAAGTTATGCTGTGCAAGAAATCATGTGAAAACCACTGAAACATATCCATATAAATGCATAAGCCATACTTCCTACTTTACAGCTAAGTATTCATTCTTAAAAGAATCAAAAACTATCTTAAATTCTAACAACTTCCATCTGTTGTTCGTCAGTGAATCAATAGCTTACAGAAACCATTTCTTGAAATGCTTTCAGCTCCTTCTTTTCAAACAGGTGAAAATGCTTAAAATATCTTAATCAATAAGCAAGCCATATCAACAAAGTAGATTCATATGTAATAGGCCTACACGAAAAAAAAAATGCATCAACCCAACGATGATGAGATTGCAATTGAAAAACTAAAATGACGATCGAATACTGAATGTAGACATAAGATGGAACCAAACTAGCAACACGGACTAGTAAAGCAAATTCTACGATATCAGACTTGCATTAAAAACGGCAGAATCGTCAATTATCAATCTTAATCAGCTTTGAAATCATTATAATCATCCAAACAGACGGCACGACGAAAGATCATAAGCAGCAATTTTAAATCGCAATTGCCGGCGGCAAATGCCACGAACGTAAAACCAAACACACCTTACGAAGGATTAGGCCGAGCAATTCGTTAATCTGCTGTTCTGCACCAATCGCCTCAGCGTCGTTACTGTTACATCAAATACGTGCGTACGTATCAGATAATTTTAACAAGAGCAATTAGACTCATATACGCTGCTGAAAATTCAATGTCAACAAAACACAACCACGGGTGAAACCTCAACGGCACGGCGGCGGGGATATTTACGTCGGATGATTCGTACCGGCGCGGTTGTGGACAGAAGACCCGACCCATTGCCGTTGGGGTTTCGCGGCGATCCATCGCTTTTTTTATTTTTATTTACATTTTCTGTTAAAAGCGGAATGGAATGATTTCTTCGATGAAAATGAGCGACTAAAAAATGGATGATTTTGTGAATGAGGAAATTAAATTTTGACAAATGTGTTATTTAATACTTCATATTTTTAAAATCTTAAATGCAATATTAATTAGTCCTAAACTAGTAATTGATATGTAATGTTGGGAAAATAGAGTTCAATTTAAATTCGTCCTAAACTAGTAGTTGATATGTAATTAAAATGTTGAGAAAATAGAGGTGTGTTTATCTTGCTTGGAGTTTAGAAAATAGGGTGTTAATATTTAAATATTTGTTAGGTGTGGAGCAAGGGGAAGTGTCAAATTGTGGGTTTTTTACATTTGTAGGCACTTTTTTAATAGTTATTTATAAAAATAGGCAATATGTGTTACTTATTACAAAAATAGGCAGAATTTTTTTATAATTTCTTTCCATAATTTTTTTATTGGTACTATTTTCTGAGTTATTTTTTTACTTAATTTATTAGGTTCTTCATAGTTCTATTAATAAATTGAATCATATCGAATTAGAAATCATTTATCTCGATTACGGAATTGACTTTTTCAATTCGATATTCAGTTTCTAATTTTTATAACATAATTTTTTCAGTAAAACCGAACTTTTATGTATTTTTTTATTAGTAATAATATATACGATATTTTTAGGACTAAATAAATAATATATTCAATTTTTAATTAGCATGCAATATTTTGGAACCACGTCGATACAATTTTTTTCGATTCGCCGATTTATTTCTTAGTGCAAAATTTATATGACAAAAAACTTTAATTTTGAATGGATTTCGTATCGATAAAAAATACTTATACTGTAATTGTGCACTATATTTCATTTATTTGCGTGAATTGTATGTTTATCTTTCTTCATTATGAATCATAGTTCAATTGTATATCTTCTTTTAATTGTGTATATTGTCAAATGAATTCATACAAAAAAATAAATTAAAAGGAGTAATTTTTTTGTGGAAATTTGTTAATTAATTCACAAAAAAATAAATTAAAAGAATGTCTATATTATGATCACGACGAGATTCTTCCAATTGAAAGGAGGAGACGTTCGATAACTGACCATCAAATATTAGTGCGATAGTTTTAACCAAAAATGAGATTCGGTTCAAAATTACTCGGACTGCGTGAATTACAACGGCGTATCACTACAAGAACAAAAAGAAATGGCAAAGAAAGGGAGGCCCAAGACTAAGCCCATGTACCCAAGAAATATTATTGCAAACTTAGCATATTTGTAGGTCCGATCTTAACCGACCCATATCGGCAACGGGTCGGGCCGGGTCCAGCTCGATCAATTTTTGACAAATTGATTTCAATTTCAATTCCTTCTTAAATTATATTTATATATATATATATATAATATATACTAGTATATTTAGCCCATATGCACAATTTTAAAGTTTCGTGGTTTAATAACTTTTTTTAGTTATTTATAGACTAAAAATAGAATGAGGTGAATATTATGAATTTCATAATTTTTTTAATAGTAATTAAAGTAGAAAAAACTAAAAATTGTTTATTATGATTTAATAGATTTTTTTTTAATAGTAATTGAAGTAGAAAAAATTTGATTGGTCAATTTTAACTGACCAATTTACAGTTTTTATCCCCTAGGCTCCCTATATAAGAGTATTAGGTATACATACAAAGACAAAACCTTTCTTCTTATCATAATCCCCACGTTTAGTTTTACTTCTACGTGTACGCAGAACCAAGACAGCTACAATTAATTCATTTGCCAAAACAAGAAAAAGAAGCATCAAACCCACGTTTTCTTTCTCTTCTTTATTCATTGGTTTACCATCTCTTTTCTTAATTTATTTACTAGTTTATTATATGTGCAATGTAGATGCTAACTATCTATAGTTATTTTCTAAATAATTATATATCATTGGTTAATCATTGTGGCATAACGCGTGTGATAGTGAGTAATTTTAAAACTTTTAATATATTTTTTATTAAATTTATTACAATTAATTATCATGAGACACGTGTCAACCTATATTTTCATGATTATTAATTATATAAGATAATAATATAAAAGCTTGACCAAGAATGTGTCATTTGAACACTACGTGCCGAAAACATACGTGTAATAAATGACACACGGCTTCCCATGATTGAGAGAATCGCCGACAAAAAGGAAAAAAGGAAACTGCATAAACGATCGAAACACATATCTCATACCCAATTCGATCATCTGTTTAGATCTTTTGTTGACTTTCTATTAGTTTAGCTTAGTGGGATACTGCGATACACCATTAAATACGGTAATGCTTTGTTTAACATATCTCCTAAAGTCTTCGTGTCCGAAAACTAGAGTTTCCTCTTTTGTTCCTACCTTCCATTTTCTCCTTTCCTTATACACTTCTATATATATATGTATATGCATATATGTCAAAATATTCAGGTGAATAGCATCATGTTACCTGTGTTAAACTGCCCGGTATGTGTATATATATGCATAGATATATAGCACATTATATATATATATATATATATATATATGTATACACACACATATATTAATCACTCTATAAACTTTATATTTTCTTGCAGATTACTCACCTGAGATTGCCTGCTATCACTGCATGTAGATTAAGGCAAAACCATGTCTTCAATCACCATAAGAGCATGAATATTGGTACAGCAATTGTAAGAACTGAAGCAAGCCATTGTAACAGTGATCACAGAAGTTCTCTTCAAGGATCAAGAATCTGCATGGCTCGCCGTGTATCGAACAAAATCTGCAGGAAAAGATCGTTAGTCGTTCATTCTTCATGTAATGTTGAACTTTATATATATATATATATATATATATATATATATATATATATATATAATATATATATATACTCACTTTCAAGATTACAGAAGTCGTACGAAGGATTCTGAGATGAAGTTATCTTAGCAGGGATGCAAAGCTCTGAGGTTGCAAGCAATGCATTTACGTTAGGAACATTGTCTGTTCTTCCATTCTATACCTTCATGGTTTTAGCACCCCGAGCAGACTTCGTAAGAATCATTATCAAATACGTATTGTTCTAAGTATATATATATATATATATATATACACGTATATTTCAATGTGTACCTTCGTGTGCAGACTAAGAATCTGTTGGCAAGCAGTGCGCCGTACATCGTTCTTGGGCTGTTGTACGCTTATCTGCTTCATCTTTCATGGACATCAGATACAACTTGCTTGATATTTGCAACCAAATACCTCTTGCCACTGGTTATTCCTCTATAAAAAGAAATCCGTTTTTGTTGTTCATTTACTACATGAACCTATAAAAATGTCACTGATTTTTTATTTCTGTTTTCAGCTCTCAACCATATCTAAGCTATTCTCTAGGGAGATGTCAGTTGCTTCTGCTTGGATTCACTTATTAGCAGTCGATTTATTCGCAGCAAGGTAACATAATCACTAGCAAGTTTTTCTATTACAAAAAAAGGGAAGGAAAAATTCGAGTACCTTAGTTCTCTTACTTGATTACTGCCCAGGCAAGTGTACTTCGATGGCCTGCAAGAAAACGTAGAGACGCGACACTCGATTCTCATCTGCCTCTTCTTTTGCCCCCTCGGGATTCTGACTCATTTCATCACCAAAGGATTGACGAGGAGCAGAGAAGGCTCAGATCGAGGAAATAACGCCAACCTATGAAGCGAGTTTTTTTTTTTTTTGGCTTCGTTCGACAGATGATCTGCAATGCAGCAACGAGGATAGGTTTTGATGAATGTACTGGTTCAGTGTTTCTCCTTTTTACCATGAAACTAAATTATCTTGAAATCATTCACAGCTTTTTTACTGCTGATATTAATTACGGATAGA
This sequence comes from Craterostigma plantagineum, assembly GCA_027422505.1. NCBI lineage: Eukaryota > Viridiplantae > Streptophyta > Magnoliopsida > Lamiales > Linderniaceae > Craterostigma > Craterostigma plantagineum. Next base: position 21,423,209 of record JAPQWV010000003.1, on the reverse strand, counting down.
AACCCAACATAGATTCGGGGAAAAAGGATATCACTAAAAACAACTAAACTAATTATGAGCTGAGAAGCATAAAGAGAACAATGCCCAATATCAGATAGTTGCAGCGAGCAGGTAAAATAATTACATTACCTTCCTTCACCAATAATTACTTCGCCACAGCCTACAAAGCTAGCGGAACTATGTCGAATAACACAAAACTCAACTAAGAAGCATAATGCAGAATCCTCCGATGGATTAATTAGAATTATCAGCTGCAAAAATCAGTATGAAGAATTAGATGAACAGAAAATTGAACTGGCCTGTGATGGCAGCTGATTGAGCATTCCCTATCATCATAACGCTTTCCCTTTCACCTTTCCGTAGCATGTGTATCCAGCAAATCCATTCACGGACTTCGATTTCGTGGAAAACTGCGAATCTATCTATGCTATTGCTATATATCAGTTGGCTTGGCTTGGATGAGCAGGAAAAAGAAAATGAGGTTTCTAATTTCCTCTACAATGGGCCAGTTTTATGAGCTGTGTAGTACTTGGGCCTTCTGAGCCCATTCATGAATATATCAATTCCATCTACTAAATGTAATAATGAGCATAAACCAAAGGTAAATGTCAATACATCTTATTATCTTATATAAATATCGAATTGGAGGCATTGTTTTAAAACGCGTTGTATCGCGCGCAGTCGCGCGATAGCGTGATTTTCAATCAAAACGCCTCGAAGCGTGTTTTATTTAGCGTTTAATTTTTTAAAAAAAATTTCTGTTTAGCGACGGTTTTTCCGACGCTAAATCCGTCGCAAACATATTTTTGTTTTTTATTTTTAGTTTTTTTCTATTTAGCGACCGCGTTTCAGACGCTAAATCCGTCGCAAACATTTTTATTTTCTTTTAAAATTTTTCCGACGTCAAATGCTTCCGTCGCAAACTGATTCTTTATTTTTAATTCCTTTTTCTTAAACTTCCACCGAATAATTAAAGCGTCCTTATTTTGAGTAATTTATATGATAAAAATACATAATTATATCCAATTTATTCCTTATTTCATGACGATCATAATGACATGCATATCATATATTTTTTGATATTGATAAGTTATTATTTTACATAATTTTTACACCTCATAAACATGTGTTATCATCGAGTACCTGTTTAAATTTCCGTGACATGGTATGTTTATATTCACATTTTATATTTGATATATATTAGAGTGAACTGAACCTAAAAGCCACGTTGCCTTACCTTCCTTATATTAATTTATGTCAAATAGGACAAAAACAAATTGAGACCATAAAGAAGGAAGTTTAGGTGCTTGGTTCCATACAAAACAAGACACAAGTGGCATACAATTCAAACACACATGCGATGACAAGGGCCATATATTAAGGAAGAAAGCTGGGAAAAAAGAAAAAGGAGAAGTTGCATATCAAAAATAGAACAAAGGCCATATATTAAGGAGCAAAATCCGCACACCAAAAAAGAGAGCAAAAGACTATATATTAAAGGAGGAATCGGACAGCTCTGGGGGGAGAGACTTCACGCACCATAAAAAAAAGGAAAGAACCACCTCACTCCAACACATCATTAAGCCACGAAGGAGTCACCACTCTAGACGACTTTCGCAGCCAAGAGAATAGATAGTTGTTACTCGCTCGCACGACGGGAGACATCGGGGCGAAGCCTAACGACTCGTGTATCGTAAGGGACGAATTTTATATTTTATTTAGACGTTCGCAGCGATGCTTTCTTTTGAATCATCGTTGTTTTCGTATTTTAATATGCTAGCGTAAAATATTATGTGATTAAGGCCATGTGAGGCCGGATTATGTGTTCGTCTTAATGTTATTCGCATCGTATTTAATCGCATGAGTCGAGTTATGTGTTTTATATTTGAGTTAATGCTTGCGTGTGTCTGATCAACATATGCATGATATTTGACTGGTTTATGAGACGGACAAAGTAATTAGACCGGTTAGAACGATAAATATAAAGCACCACGACGTAAAACTGACCAGAAATGGAATTCGGTTTCGTTCGTGTGGTTTCCGAGGTCTTAGGCGCCGAAAGCGTTTAAACTCGGGGAATTTCATAAATATTAAATGCGTGCGTAGAAACTACAGTCATATAGACATACAGGGTATCGCTTAGGATCGTTATTGCGGGACAAACGAGTAGCGATTATTTTAGGAAATTCTACCTTGACTAAGACTTGTTTTGATTATTTATGATTGATTGCGTGAAGTAGGAATAATTCGTGCCGAGCATACGCCTTGATCACATTGTCGTTATTTGATTTTAAATCGCAAATCGTCTATTTGCTTTAATTGTTTATTTGCGCTTTTATCTGGTTTGATTATTTTTAGTATAAAAAAAATCATAAAAATACCATATTTGAACATTTGCATTAGTCTGAATTAAATTTCAGAATAATATTTTAAAATTAATCGAGCTGTCCTCGTGGATCGATACTTGGAATTCCGTCCATTTTATACTACTTGCGCGACCTAGTACACTTGCTAGTATTCGAGCGTGTCAGATATCAATATATTTTTCGACAATGATAACATTCATTTTAATAGGCTTATTTTAGTTGGACTGATAGTAAATTGAATCGAGAATGATTTTTTAAATGACATGGATCCCTATTTTATTGTTTGGGATTATATAAACTGTTTAATATATCGTTCATATATATTTAAATTTATAGATTTTAATCAATTATTTGTACCTTATTTTTTATTTCATTAATTTCTAGATGAAATATTGATTATTTAGTATCATAACTACAATAATAACATAAAAAGTGACCATATTTATATTTATTATATATTATATTATTTATTGCATTGTATCTAGCTTATCCGAAATACTCACGCAAAACGCGACACACTACGCTTTACGCTTTTTAAAACATTGATTGGAGGTGCCCAATAATAATTAATTATAATAAATAAAAAACAAACATAACAACCCACTATCACACATAATTGCACCATAATTTTACCCAATATCTTACATAAAACTTAATTATTTTATTAATGAATATAATTATCTACACTCTTATATAAAGAGCGCGAGGTGCATAAAAACTGTAAATTGGTCCGTCAAATTGATCAATCAAATATTTTCTACTTTAATAACTATTAGAAAATGCAAAATATATTGAACCATAACAAACACCTCATTCTATTTTTAGTATATCACTTATTAAAAAAAGCTATTCAACCACATAGCTTTAAAACTCATAATAACTACCTCATTCTATTTTTAATATATAATTTACTAAAATCATCAACTAATAATTTATTGTATATTTTTGCACACATAGGGTGGGCTAAAAATACTAGTAGATAGTTAATGCATGTTGTAAAAACGGGTTATCTTATAGTATTATAGAAATGTATGTGGCTTAGAATGTTGCAAATGTACTATAATAAATAATTATTATGAATTTTTAAAAACATTAAAGAAACATTAAAACTATCCACCACACATATACGATGTAAGTCCGACAGTACCTATCCTCTATCAAACATAAATTTAATATTTTTAACATGTAAAAGTTACATATAGTTAATATAGTGCATTGCACGGGTAAATACTAGTCTCCACACATATAGAGATGTATATATAACTACTTATTTCGGTATGATTGGCAAAATAATCATTCTACGTCGTAAGCCAATTTTTCCTTTTACATACTTCAAAAATACTTTTAGGGCCCTTTTGCTATCCCATATTAGGCCTTATAATATAAATAATAATATAATCGTGTGTTTGGTTTTCATATTCAAGCCCGGAATTAATTCACAAGCCCGCTAAGCCCAATATAAAATAACCTTTGTAGATGGGTAAGATAAATTATCATGGGCTTACTAAAATAAATTTGTACTAGGCTTTTATTCTTCAACCAAACAGAGCGGCTTGTTTGCTTTATAAAATTAGGCTAAAAAATAAATAATAGTATGTAATATAGTGTTTGGCTTGTTTCCTTCCAGCCCGTTATTATAGTATAGATAAGCCCGTGAGAGCCCGACATAAATAAAATGGAGAGTATGGATGAGATTAATTATATTGGGCTTTCAAAATTAAGCTTATCATGTACCTTGACTTGTTTTATAACCAAACTTGGCCTTTAGTTAATAGACGATAACAAATTGAGTTCATAGACGATAACAAATTGAGTTCATAAAATTTTATCTACTAAATATCTAAAAATTACAAGTATAATGTTCCATTTCTTTCCTATATTTTGGTTATTCCAACCTGTAATCTGCATCTACATCTTACTATTACATCACAGCAAAAGGAATAAACGGTATCTTCTTCATCACAAAAAAGAAATTCCCCATTCCTTTTGCACTCTTTTTCTTTTAGAAAAACCCATTCCCTATTTTTCCAAAAACTTGCTATTAACTCCGGCCCGGTACATATCCAAGCCCGAGCCCGCACTTACCGTGACCTCAGTATTCGCGGGCACAAATAGAACATCTCCTTCACCAATCACTACATTATCAGAAAAAGGAGAAGGCATCCACATTCTCCCTTCTCCCCCGAAGACAACGTACATCGAAGGTCCACAAACGCCTGGAAAAGAAGTCGATCGGTCCCGAGGAAGACGACACCGATCCACCTCGAACTCGTCGAACGGAGGCTGATACTTCACCGCGTAGGGACCCGAAGGTACGCCCCAAAGGATTTCTGGAAAACCCTGCAAATTTGACTGCTTAAATTATTAGCACGGTTTGTATTTACAAAAAGGTTTAAATCATTAAGGTTTATACAAAAAATTATGTCTGTTTGGTTAGTGGGTTTTATAGAATTCAACCTCAAGGGCGTTTTTTTATATAAATCCGTATATAATAAACTCATGATATAAGAACTCAAGATATAATAAACCAGCGTACCAAACACAACAGATCAACAATGTCTAAAACCTACTAATAAACCACCACGATATAATAAACCACGTACCAAACATATCAACAATGTCTAACTAAACCTATGAATCCAACGAAGCATCAAGGTTTATATACAATTAATTAATGAAGTATTAAATAAAATGGGTGCTTGGTGGATTTACAAGGTTTTCTTTTTTATCCGTACCATGTATACATGTGGCTTACATTTGTTGGATTGGATATAAACCCATGCTTTTATACAGTGAGCCACATGAGGCTCAGTGGGGGGTCATTGGACACCAATAGAATTTTTTTATTAGTAAATATATGAGGATATTTTTTAAGTTGGGAGAAAATTGAAAAAAATTACATCCCTAACGAAAATTTTTACAAATTTAAGGTATCGGGTCCAATTAGGCTGGACCCCAATATGTAAGTTTTATGCCTTCGCCACTGCATTTATAAACCTACCTACCAAACACACCGGGACGTTATAAACCAAACATTTAAATCTTCTAACCCTTTTTAAATCAGTTCGTAGTCGAGACACGAATAGCATAAAATATGAATTTCTTGAAAAATAAAGGCCAAGGGCATGATATTTGTAGTCTTCACCTGTTTGTACGTAAGCATGCTGCATAAAGTTTGGACATCTCTGTTCTTCGGCGTAAGCCCAGCGCGCACGACGTTGTCCGAGGTGGCCATGCACTCGATGCATTCTCCCTGTATGTAAGCGTGAGGCTCGTTTGCGCCCAAAAACAAAGCTTCGCCCGGCTTAAGCTTAAGGTGGTTAAACAAGAAAGAAGCGATAACTCCAATGTCGCCCGGGTATTGTTGTTCGAGCCTCAACACTAGCTCTTCCTTATCCGTGAGGTCCCTGACCTGTGAAAGATTTAATTTTTCGAATAGAAACTTCTTTATTTTTGAGATTGTAAAAAGAATGAAATTATTGCAATACCTGGCGTTTGATATGTAATCGGCTGATCAGTTTGGCAATCACTTGGGATATTACAGCCTTGTTTGCTGACATAAGCTTGGTGAATAGTGACTGCAAGAATTCTTTCTTTCGCTTCTCTTCGTCCTCATCGCTCAAGATTAAGACTTGGTTTACGCACGCACTGCCTACCACTTCGGCGATCTCGGGCACACTGTATATTACGCTCTTCAGTTCCTGAAAAAACAGGGGAAATATTTAATTTCTTTTTCCGGTAAGATTAATAACTCGAACAAAAATGATTTCAGTATTTCTTGAGTTGATTTCTGCCCATCAAAGTCCAACAGGAAATTATTACTACACGTGTATAAGCATTGAGGACAGAGACGTGGACTATTGAATATGCACTTGCAAGAGGTCGTGTTAGCTGATGTCACAGAATGGGTAAGCACATTGATTATATCGGTGGGTTTCCAGCGTAAGACGATTTGTCGGGCATGTAACTGATTGTGATGAAAGCGTAGTAGACAAAAAGCATTACGATTGCTTCGTTTTCACATAAAGAAAACAACAATCATGAATTCAGTTGCTGGACGAATTGAACACATCAGATATCAGATGATAGAACAGAACACAGTAAGGTACCCCTAACAACAGTAAAGATCTAAGGAATAGTATTTGAAGCAAACATTAAAAACCAAGAAAAGGCATAGATATCAGATCGATCGTTTTGGAAAAAGAGAAAGAAAAAATAGCTAAAACATAGACAATGAAACCGTGCAGCGATCATAAATAAAGCGAAAAAAAGAGGTAATCTGATGAAATACCTCAATAACAATAAATCCGCACAACGCCTCAAATTCCGTAAGAGCTAAAGCCATCTCAGGCTTGTGATTGCCGTCCTTGTACAGATCAGGCCTTTGCTTGTGCAGAGTCGAAGCCAATTCTTTATCAGGATGAGCCTGAATTGACAGCGCCTTCTCCACTGAAAGAACCTATGATCATATCTTTCTTTGTAATTATCAAGACAGAAGAAAGAATAAAAAGGGAAAAGACAAGGAAACATAGAATCATCGTACGAATCCATTTATAGATCTCATAGCTGCTTGCTAAAAAGTATGAAATATATGGCGATCAAATCTATGCAATCAAACGGGTACTCCATTTTTAGACCTTTCATCTTTAGAATTCTGCTCACCTAACTTATGTCGATAGCCCAAACATAGCATGAGTGATTCTTAACATTAAAAAGTATTAAAGCAGCTGAATACGTAAATCCTTCCCAACAAGAGCACACAACTGTGTTGAGAAAAAGTCAATCCAATCATCATAAACCAAAGCAGATTAGATCACAATTCGATAATTAATTCTTCTACCTTGAAGAGAAAAGGCAGATTAGGTCCCCACTTTTCGAGCACCTTCTCCCCTAGCACTCTAGGGTTTTGCTCAATCCAGTTTCTCAAGCTCACCGAATCGCACTTTCCGTTCACAACATAACCGTTACCATTGACTTCGTCCGGCGGCGCGACGACGTACGACGGACCTGACTCGTGCGTACCCATCCAAAACTCGGCGTACGGCTCGTCTCCTTCGATCTCGACGCCGGCGTTGCTACCGTACAACTGCGCCACGCCGGATTCCCTACCAGGCTTGCCCCAGTCGTAGTTCTTAACGCTGCATTTCAGTTTCACGATTTGCGCTGCCTCGGCGCCCATTGAAGATAGAGAGATTAGCAAGAGATCGGAGGAATTGGAAGGAAATGCAGGAATTTGAACTGCAGAGGAAGCAGAGGAATGGAGGTAGAGTCCATTGGAAGGAAAGGAAGAGTTGGGCTATTTGAAGGCAACGATTTCGAGAGGGAAATTACAATGGAGACAAAAGAAAGATGACGGCGGTGAAGGTGCTGCGTTACCGTTAAATCTAAGGAAAAAAGGAAGAGAAAATTAACGGAGGTTTAAAGGCGTTAGACGGGCGGTGGGGACGATGTGTATCGTCGTCGGCGAGTTGATAAAAGCGGTTGGGGCCTGGGGGTCATTAATAGATGATCAGACCATTTTGCGAATAACACCCCTGAAATCACATAGTTTGCAATTTAATCCCTAAAGAATTGAATTCACACTGCTATCTCTCCTCAAAAGTACAAAAGAAAATTACTTTACTTCCTCCGTCCCACTTATTTTTTCCCATCTTTCTATTTCGGGTGACCCACATAATTCTTCCCATTTCTATTTTTGGTAAAAGATTATGTCAATAATTAAACTAATTACATCATTTGTATTAACAAAAGCTTCTTAATTTGCGTGCTCACTAATAGATTTTCTCTCTCCATGCTTTAAAAGTGAATATAATATTAAAAAAGGGCTTTCTTAATTTACGTGCCCACTAATCTTTGGGAAGAAATATGTGGGACCGAGGAAGTACAAGCGTATTCATATTAAGGCCACTAAGCTTGTACTTTGTTATTTTGAGAGAGAAACATTGTCATTTCATAATATCCATTGGCAAATATATTATAATGAAATCAGTAGAAAGAACTGCTGAAAAAATACTAATGAACAAAAAATGTGGAACAGATAGTCCAATACTAATCTGGCTTTTACATATAAGTTAATGCGTCACTAAGTCATAAAATAGGTTGAGAACACACAAATATGTATATATATGACAAGAACTGAACTAAGGTAAAATAATGGAAGTTGTTAAAATTACAAAAGCACTTAAACTCTAGGGACTAAATGCATAATAGAAATGTTTGTTGAGGGGTTATATGCAAATACAAAGGCTTCAAAGGTGTGGATCAAGACCAATTTAATTCTCCGCGGTGCACACATATCAACTTGTGCACGTATTTCAATTGTGATTGAGTAATTTAATTATATTAAAAACTTAACCTACGTGGGATACGGGCCAACTTATTTAATAGAAAAAAAGTTTGGCTAGAAAGTGTATTTACTTTACAATTCATCGTTACTAGAAGAATTTCAGAAAGACGATATATTAAATTTTAATGTAGATGCCAAACTCTAGAAGAATAAAACAAAATCCTCATCCATATTTATCATACCAAGAAGCATTTATTGATACCCACCCTATCTCCCTAGGGTTTATTCGATTAGACCAATATACCCAATATATACCTAGAGCATAAACATAAAAGACAAGGTGTTGCATATTGAAATATATACACTAATATATATGATCAACCCGTTTATAAAAATAGGTTGCTTAAGGAAGCGTACGTAACGTACTCCACAAATTATCAACTCTTGATTTTGTTTATGGGCAAACTTGTTTTGACTTATAATACCTTTTATTTTGTATGTTGTTAAGAACAAGGGAACCTTAGTACGACTTGTTATAACGATGAATTCGTCTCCACGTTCAAATATGGATTATGCGTAGTACTAATCCTAGAACTTAATTCGATTTTCCAATAAGAATTACTATTATTTATTTTAATTGAGTACTTATCCTTTGATTTTTTATTTATATTGAGGCACAACGTACATATAAGAAAGATTGCGGGCGTAAACGTGAGTTGTGACGTTATACGATTTTATATTGTTGATGAAAACAAGGTCGTTTTCTAGATAGAGATGAGATTTGCTGTGGAATATATGTGTTACATTTGAGAGAAAATGGAATAATATAGATTCGGCCATTTTCCTGAAAGAGATGATGGTTGCTTTCGAATAGAAATATCTAAATAAATATGTCAAAAAAGGAAGAAAAAAAAAAGCATAAATAAGAACTGGCATCAGATTCAGATGCCTTCATCTATCTTCTCAATTGAACCCTTGCGCCGGAAATTGCTAAAAATTGACATTTTGATTTTGTCACTTACCCACATTCAAACGCAAATACTAAAATTAGTTAATTTTAAATGTCAAACTGCATATTTTACTTGTCTGCATTTCGGACACACATACAATATGGGCCGCGTTGAGCCCAATAATAAGGTAAATAAGACTGTTGGTATTATTTCCCAAATTAATGGAAATTCTAAAGTTAATTTAGCCCAATTCTTTATCAACACCTAACCTAATTGTGTAAATTAAATTTAAATATTTTGAGCTGCACTAATATATGAACTAATATTATCCGTGTGCTTAAAATATAATTGTTTTAATTTTAATTCTGAAATTTAAAATTTATGTTTGTACGAAATATAATTTTTCTTATATATATAAGGAAAATAATGATTAGGGGTATAAGTATAATAACTAAAAATTGAGAGGTTAAATGTGATAATAATTTAATTAATGAAATTAGAAATAGAGAGGTTAAATTATAAGTATTTTACAGACCAAATTAGCAGTTAATAGCCACCTTTAATATAATAGTATAGATATAGTACTATTTTATATGATTAATGAGAGTTATTTTTAATTGAAAAGTATTGCTTATGTGGCATTATCTAAGATGATTATTGTAATACCTGGGTCCCACGAGTAAGTTGGCCAATAAATTTGCATGCATGTTTTATGTTTACGTGACTGCATATTACGTGTTACTTAATTATGTGCTATTATGAAATTCTAACTTAGTTGAATAAATTTCAAAGAAGATATTAGAACGGATTTTAAGACTTAGAAACCTAAATAAATAGGTCCGATTCTTGCCTATGAGGAGATATACATAGTAATAATTATTATAGTTAATTAGAAACATAAGAATTCGAGCTATCATGTGGCTCGATTACTTAGTCATGGGGAAACATATCTAATATTATCATAATAGTTATTACATATAAGTTAGGATAAGCATTATTAAAGTAAAGAGATGACATCATTTGGTTAGTAGAACAAGCAAACACGAGATAAGGAACGAAGGAGATTAATAACTCATACCGTTAGTAACCCTCGAGAATTTAGGCATAAAAAAAAGAGGCAACTCAAACAGTAACCATACCAAGTAGGGAAAGGTACGGATTTTCATCCATGATATTCATGTTTTAAATTATTATTTAACATATTTTAAGTAGAACTAGGTACGGGAAGTTACATCTATGTTGAGGGCTTATACAAGTTTAATCTTCAAGGGTTTGAAAATATATAAGACCCGTATAATCACTTTTTATGAAGTTCGAAGAAGGTATAAAGTTCTTACTTTAATCTCAAGTTTCCATTTAGTTAGTAGCATGCTTTAAGAACTCGTAGATTCCAAAATATCATTTCCTTAGGAATTTATAGAGGTTGACTTTTAAGGGTTTAGAATGGTTAAAGTCCTTATAGTATTCCTACTGTTCTTAAGGGAAATGGGGGTTTTGATCGAAAGTGTTAAAATGTTTAAGTGTTAAAAGTGTTTTATGTGTGAAGCCGCGAAGGGAAACTTCACGAATTGAGAGGTATTTGCTTGGCGATTAGGTGAACTTGAAGTAATAAATTAAAATAAAAACTTTACGAACTGAGAATGGACTTCCCGAAGTGTAAATACGAGATATTCAGTATCACACCTTGTGTAAGTTTGGCGAATCAGATGGGAATTCGTGAAGTATGTGATATGTTGAAGAAATTCGGGAAGTAGTAATATGTGTCACAAATGTTGGCGTGGCAGCGGACCCGGTCGATTAATACCGCGGCTAATATTTGAGCAATTAAAGATAAAAATGGACACCGAGATTTAACGTGGAAAACCCCCAAACAAATCGGGGTAAAAACCACGGGCAAGGAAGAAGAATCCACTATAGAGAAAAAATATAGGAGTTACAACCTCTCAATCTATAAAGGAAAAAACACTCAAACTCTCTCTTTATAGTCGGAGAAAATACCCGACAAACTCTCTATTTTTTATTTCTCTCTATTTTCTCTATCGCACTGTCTTTGCTTTGTGCTTCTGTGTGGTGAATATACGTTTGTGGGATTGCCTATTTATAGGCAATAGAACTTGCATAAATGAGGTAATTGCTTACCTCATTTACAAATGCGAACACGATGACCATTCAATTCTCATGTGAGAATTTTTCCTTTTGACTTGTATAGCCGCATGTTCTGACAATCTCCCACTTGAAGACTTGATTGAGGATCAATCAGATCTTCACACCATTCTTTCTCCCTTGCCTTTCATGTTGCTTACGTCTCTGCTAGGCCACTCGAGGAACGACACCAAACGAACTTGTCAGTGTTGACTGCCTTCGTCAAGAAATCTGCTAGGTTATCCTTCGTATGAATTTTCTGCATATCAACCGTGCCCTCTTCCACTTTCTCACGAAGGAAGTGATACTGGACTCGTATGTGCTTTGACCTGGAATGAAAAGCTGGATTCCTTGCGAGATGCAAGGCACTCTGACTGTCACAGAACAGAAGAATATTCTTCTGTTCGTGCCCGAGTTCCTCCATGATCATTTTCAACCATACCGCCTCTTTACTTGCCTGTGTAGCTGCAACATATTCTGCTTCAGTTGTTGACGTCGCGACAACAGACTGAAGTTTCGACACCCAGCTTACGGCTCCGCCAGTAAGAGTGAACACATAACCCGTGGTAGATTTGCTCTTGTCAAGATCACCTGCATAATCAGAGTCAACATACCCTCTGACAATAAAGTCTGCTTCCCCGTAACATAATGCAACATCTGAGGTTCCTTTGATATATCGTAGGATCCTCTTCACCGCGCTCCAATGCTCTTTTCCCGGATTCGCCATGTACCGACTTACTACTCCCACTGCATGGGCAATGTCTGGCCGTGTACAAATCATTGCGAACATAAGACTTCCCACCGCTGATGCATACGGTACTCGAGACATTTCCATCCTCCCTTCTTCACTGCTAGGACTCATACTTGAGGATAATTTGAAATTAACAAGAAGTGGGGTAGAAATTGGCTTACAATCTTGCATATTGAAGCGTCGCAAGACCTTCCTCAGATAACTCTTCTGCGAAAGCCAAATCTTCTTGTTATTTCTGTCTCGGCAAATTTGCATCCCTAGAATCTTGTTTGCTGGTCTCAAGTCCTTCATTTCAAATTCCCTAGCCAACTGTGCCTTGAGTTCTTCAACACGATCTTTGTTGGGGCTTGCTACCAACATGTCGTCAACATACAACAGTAATATGATAAAATCACTTTCACCAAACCTCTTGAAATATGCACAAGGGTCTGCATTCAATCTGCTGTATCCAAGGCTCATGATGAAGGAATCAAATCTCTTATACCAACACCTCGGCGCCTGTTTGAGACCGTATAGAGATTTGTTCAACCTGCAAACCAAGTTCCGTTTTTCTTTGTCTTCAAAACCTTCCGGCTAGAGCATATAAATCTCTTCTTCAAGATCTCCATGAAGAAAAGCTGTCTTCACATCTAGTTGCTCTAGATGTAGGTCGAATGTAGCACACATCGCCAGGAGTATCCGAACAGTCGTTAGTCGAACCACATGTGAGAATATCTCGTTGAAGTCGATGCCTTCTTTCTGAGCATAGCCTTTAACCACCAATCGTGCACGAAACCTCTCTACTTGATCATCGTTGTTTCGCTTGATCTTAAAGACCCATTTATTGCCGATTGCCTTTCTGCCGTTCGGTAGTGGCACCAGCTCCCAAGTCTTATTTTTCCGTAGGGCTTCCATTTCTTCTTGCATTGCCACCAACCACTGATCTGCATCTGAACTATTCAGTGCTTCTTGAAGAGTTGATGGCTCTCCGTCATCAGTTAGAAGACAGTATGCAACGTTGCTGTCCATATCGTAATCTTCATGCCAGGATGGTGCGGCTCTTTTGCGTGTGCCCCTTCTAAGTTCTGGCTCTGAAGATTCGCTTGGCCCTTCCTCGTGCTCCGGTGCTGCTTCAGAAGAATCTTGTTCTATAGACTTCCCTTTCACCTGAATCGTCGTAGATTCTGGGCTTTCCTTTGTAGTGCTATCATTTCCTCCGATTAGTTTATCTTCTAAGAAGATAACCTCCCTGCTGATGACAACCTTGTGGGCAGTGGAATCCCACAGGCGATACCCCTTCACACCATCAGCATACCCCAAGAGCAAACACTTCCTGGACTTCGGATCCAGCTTCGTAGTTTCTTGGGCATTGTACATCACGTACACAGGACTTCCAAATACATGGAGTTTGGAATAATCCGTTGGCTTCCCGGTCCATATCTCCATCGGCGTCTTCTGATCAATTGCCGTTGAAGGCGATCGATTGATCACGTAGCAGGCGGTGTTGACTGCTTCTGCCCAGTATGATTTATCCAGACCTGCAGCTCCCAACATGGCTCTTGTTCTTTCCAACAGAGTCCTGTTCATCCGCTCCGCCACTCCATTTTGTTGTGGAGTATACGCCGTAGTGTAGTGCCTTTTGATGCCTTCCCTCTTGCAAAAGCTATCAAAATTCTTGCCAGTATATTCTTCTCCATTATCAGTCCTAAAACATTTGATCTTCTTTCCTGTATCAAGTTCGACCCGAGCCTTGAAATTCTTGAAGGTAACGAACACATCTCCCTTACTCTTGATGATATACACCCAACATCTCCTGGAGTAATCGTCGATGAAAGACACGAAGTACTTCCCTCCTCCTCGGGATGAAACTGGTGACTGCCATACATCTGAATGAACCAATTCTAGAATATTGTTGCTTCTAGAATTTGATGTGTTGAATTGTAGCCGATGCTTCTTGTTTGCTACGCAATGCTCACAGAATGGTAGTGACACCTTCGTGAGACCCGGAAGTAGATTCTGGCCCGCAAGAATTTTCATTCCTTGTTCCGACATATGCCCAAGCATAGTAGATCTTTCGGTTGAATTTCCCGAAGCTACAGACGCTTCCCCTTCTTGCACCGTCTCTCCCAACAGCATATACAAATTTGCAGCGACCTTTTCACCTTTGATGACAACAAGTGCTCCACGGAATATTTTCATTATTCCTTCCCGAACTTTGATTTCACGGCCAAGATCATCGAGCTGTCCCACAGACAATAAATTCTTCTTTAGACCTTCCACGTGTCGCACTCCTTGAATAGTGCGAACTGTATCGTCGTGCAACTTCAACCTCACGGTTCCAACGCCTACGATCTTTAAGGCATTATCTTCGCAACTGTACACAGATCCTCCTAAGATAGGTTCATAGTGGTTGAACCAGTCTCTTCGAGAGGTCATATGGTAAGTTGCACCCGAGTCAAGAAGCCATATCTCATCATAGGCCTTCCTGCTCTCCGTTGAGATAGCTGCTTCGCTACACAATACGTCTCCACCTGACGCGTTCGCCAGATTTCCTTGAGGATTGGAATTCTTCAGGCTCCAACAATCCTTCTTCAAGTGACCCTTCTTTCTACAATGGTAGCATTTCATATCTTTTTTTTTACTTCTTGATTTTCCCCTGCCTTGAATGTGACTCCCACTTGAACCACGTTCCGTTGATCTCCCTCTCATCACCGTCAAAGCTTCGACCTGTTGCGAGCCTACTTGCTGGTCCTCCTTGTCTTTCGCCGATTTTCTTCTTCGAGAATAGCAGCTGCGAGGTTATTGAAGACCAGAACTTTCGCGTTGTTCGTCAAGTTGATGATGAGTTGATCATACGAATCAGACAGACTTTGAAGTAGAATTTCCGCACGTTCTTTATCCTCTGTTTTATATCCCAACGATGTTAGTTGGGAAAATAGAGTATTCAAGACGTTGAGATGCTCCGTCACCGAAGTAGATTCAGACATTCTCAAGGTGAATAATTTTCTCTTCAAGAAAATTTTGTTGTGTAACAACGTTGGCTCGTACAGATTGGTTAGGTGGTCCATATCTCTGTTGCCGTTTTCTTTTCTTCGACGCTAGACAATATCTCATCTGCTAGTGCCAGATAAGATTTGCAACAGCACTTCCGTCCATCTCGTTCCATTTCTTTTCGTCTGTAACTGTGGCTGGTTTTCCATCGATAGCCTCGAGACAGCCGTCCTTTCGCAAGATCGCCTTTATCTTTAATTTCCACAGTGAGAAATTTCTCCCGTTGAACTTTTCGATATCAAATTTGGCCGCCATAATTTCTGCTCAGTCGTGAGCGATACCTCCGACGGGGTTGCAGCAGATAATTATTGAACTCGTCCCGGCTTTTTCGTCACCGTAACAAGGGCAGTATAATATTTATTATTTCTGATGTGGAGGGTCCACGTTAGTGGCAACCACAGAGCATACGATAAATAAATATATAAAACCCAAGCTAGGCTTTGATACCAATTGTTGGCGTGGCAGCGGACCCGGTCGATTAATACCGCGGCTAATATTTGAGCAATTAAAGATAAAAGTGGACACCGAGATTTAACGTGGAAAACCCCCAAACAAATCGGGGTAAAAGCCACGGGCTTGGAAGAAGAATCCACTATAGAGGAAAAATATAGGAGTTACAACATCTCAATCTATAAAGGAGAAAACCCTCAAACTCAATCTTTATAGTCGGAGAAAATACCCGACAAACTCTCTATTTTTTATTTCTCTCTATTTTCTCTATCGCACTGTCTTTGCTTTGTGCTTCTGTGTGGTGAATATACGTTTGTGGGATTGCCTATTTATAGGCAATAGAACTTGAATAAATGAGGTAATTGCTTACCTCATTTACAAATGCGAACACGATGACCATTCAATTCTCATGTGAGAATTTTTCCTTTTGACTTGTATAGCCGCATGTTCTGACATAGAAAGAATCACGAATTAAGAATCATATAATTAACTTCACGAAGTGACATGTTTGGCGAATCAGTAAGCAAACTTAGCGAATTGTATGTTAGACATTGTACTTCACGAATTATAAAGAAAGAAATAATATAAGCTATGTTATAGGACTTCACAAGGGAATAATAGGGACACTAGACTTACGAATTATATGACACTAGGCAACAAACTAAATAATGTTGGGACTTGTGCATATGTGAGGCTTACGAATTAAGGGAATAAAATAATGTTATAAGCTACTTTATAAGGGAATAAGATAATAGAGCTTCACGAATTCAGAGTGATATGGTGCTATCCCAATCAACGATATTTATAATGTGGGGCTCTGGATACTTAGTTTGCGGTAGATTAATCGTTATGCAGTTTTCTAAGTATGCGATGGTGTTGTAGATGCTGGGACGTAAACAGAAAGAACAAAGGGATTTACGTGGTTCGAATCTTATTGGATTCTACGTCCACGGGGCGCTGGGAACTGCCTTTCACTAAGTAACAATACTTGACACACTCAAATAATCCTCACCTTTGCTCCTAAAGTGTAGAAAATACGTTCAAGATATCTAAAGAGAGAATACTGTGTGAGTGCTTTGTAAAAAGATGAGAGTCGTGGAAAATATGGCTAAGTCCTTATTTTATAGTAGCTCCCCGCCGTCTATTTGATGCTATGTTCCAGGATTTCCGGGGGACGTACTACCTAGGGGCTGTAGGAAAAGTGACGGATTGCTTGATGGATTGACTTCTGTGGCGGCTACAGTGAGGTGCTCAGTGATATCTTTCTCTACTGAGACGACACGCGTCCCTGTAGTCTTTTTTCCCTTTCTTCTATTGTCTCTTCATCTTGATACACGAGGGTTTTTCCTCCTTTGCCCGGTCCATACTAGTGCCCATCAGGTCCTTGCAGATCCCTTTTCCCAGACTTGTACTTTACCATGGGCTTTTCTTCTCTGTGGGCTTTGTTGGGCCTTTCTTTATTTTTCGTTTTTCTTGGCCCAGTTAATTGAGTCCACATCAACCACTCCCCTACTCTAATTTATTTTTGGAGACAAAAGTGAATTAGAGTAAAATGATAAGTTAGACCTTACCTCCCCGTAAGGACCTTCTGTCATGATTCCCTGAAAAGGGACGTGTCTTTTACTACTTCGTTTTGGTACCTCGGGAACCGCTTCTTTTTTAATAGTGGCTTCTGGAAGTTCCTTAGTTTATTTTTTCGAAGGGTTGCCTTGTTACTGCACAGGTACGTCTCTCTCTCTCTTTCTCCATTTCTATTTCATCTTCGTCTTCTGTGGCTATGGCTTCCCCCATTTCAGATTCAGTAAAACCTTCGTCTTCCCCCACTCATTCCCTCCAGTCGATCTCTTCTTATACGTCGTCTACCCCCTATTTCACAGCCTATTTCTCAACCAGAAGCTCGTAACCAGTGCGCCGTTGTGCCCCAAATCGGCAATCGACCGCGAACTCGTTCCGCCGTCGCCTCTGCTATGGCTTCCCTTTCTCTAGGCGGAGCCGGATCTACTGGTTCGCCGGCCGATTCTTCGGGTTTGATCGTGTTCTCCGACCCGCCGCCTCCTCCTAACCCTAAGTCCGTCTCGTCTTCTTCTGCACGGGCTCTTCCCAGTGCTTTTAAGGCCTCTACGTGTTTGCCGGCGGGTCTGGACAGCTTGGTGGATGGGGGCTTTACCTTCGAGGGTTTCTCAGTGAGGGTGGCGTCGCCTGATCAGAGGGCTGACCACTGCCTCCTCTGTGCCTGGCGTTCTGGGAGGCTCAAATCAGAGCTGGGTTGCGCTTTCCTGTACCCCTCTTTCTCTCAGAAGTATCTAGGGCTTTCAAGGTCCCTTTAAATGAGTTCCAGCCTTATGCCATTCGCCTTCTCATAGCATTCTTTGTGGCGGTGCGGGCCGCCGGAGGAGTCCCCTCACCTGACCTAGTGCTCTCCCAGTTTTCGCCTAAACTTCATGGCGCTTTCTTCTATCTTTCATCCATCTCTTCTCGCATGGGGGGGAGACCCACTTTTTCGGAAAGAACCACAAAATGGACAAGGACTGGCAAGGTCCCTACTTCTTTGTGGAGTCTCCAGGTAGTTTGTGGGACTTTCCTTGTGACAAATGGGTGACTGGTGCGCCTCTTCGTAGTTCGGGCAAGTGTTCAAAAAGGAACTCAAAAGCCTTGTCCTTCCTAAATGCCCACGTCGAGGAACACGGCCCTTTAAACCCCTTCTCCTTGGCCAAATTTCCCGGTGTTTTGCATCATTTTGGGTTCTCGCCCTTCCCTGCCAACATTTCTCTTGAGGGTATTTTACTGTCTTCGTCGCATTTTTTAACAGCTCTCTGGGACCGACGTTCTACTGATTCCTTGTTTGTGGATTTTGGTGCAGGGATGACAGGCTCGTGGCTCAACCTGCTGGCGAACATAGAGGAAGGGAATGCTCCCCCACCTCCTGATACAGAGAGGTCTGCCCTAGTTTCTGATCCTCCCCTTCTCTTGGGCGCCCCAGACGTTCGTGCTGAGGTTCGTCAGTCTTCTTCTAAGGATTCGGGGACCTCTGATCTGCCCCCGACTGCCCCAACTCCCCAGGCGAAGCGAAAGGTTGGACCCCCGGTGAAGCCGACCAGAAAGAACAAAGGGATTTACGTGGTTCGAATCCTATTGGATTCTACGTCCACGGGGCGCTGGGAACTGCCTTTCACTAAGTAACAATACTTCACACACTCAAATAATCCTCACCTTCGCTCCTAAAGTGTAGAAAATACGTTCAAGATATCTAAAGAGAGAATACTGTGTGAGTGCTCTGTAAAAAGATGAGAGTTGTGGAAAATATGACTAAGTCCTTATTTTATAGTAGCTCCCCGCCGTCTGTTTGATGCTATGTTCCAGGATTTTCGGGGGACGTACTACCTAGGGGCTGTAGGAAAAGTGACGGATTGCTTGATGGATTGACTTCTGTGGCGGCTACAGTGAGGCTAGACTATCAGTAGGGTGCGGTGAGTCCAACCCCACAGGTCCTGGTAGGGACCGATGCTACAGTGACACCCGGTATGGGACGGGATGTTACAGGTGGTATCAGAGCACAACCTTTCGCAGTACGGTGCTGGTTCGGAGACGAACCAGGCGGAAGCAAGGTCGACCTACCTTTTCGGGAAAGGGATACATGAATGAACCGATCCCACCGAATGAGAGGGGATCCTGAGACTGGCAATGTATGGGCGTGTCAGGCTAAGAATCTCATAAGAGAATTGATAGTACTACTCATATCACCAAGGTCGACCTACCTTTTCGGGAGTCCATCTATAGAAACTCCGAAGTTAAGCGTGCTTGACTTGGGGCAATCTTGGGGTGGATGAGGAATGGGTGCCCAGGGTGCGTGTGAGTGAGGACAAAGCACGTTGGAAGGTTAAGTGGTGATATAGTGGGGCCAAACTATTAGGCGGAGTGTGGTGGGCCCAACCCCACAGGTCCCCAAAGGAAAAAATCTTGTCTAGGTGAATAAGAGTAAGAGTGGGTGTAGTTTTTAATGGGTAAGTGAGAGTGGGTCGAAAAACATTATCTGGGTGGATAAGGGGTCTCGAGTTTGGGTTTAAACACGAGCGTTATTTTGTACGGTGTAATTCTCAAATATAGTAAAACTATTGTCTTTCCGTGGATGTAGGCGATATTGGCCGAACCACGTAAAAATCTCTCGATGTTATTTCGCCTTTAATTAATATCCTGATAAATTATCGCGGGTCCATATATAACTACCGCTGGCCCGAAATTAACTATTTGGCGATTTTCCCAAGAGCGCTTTCCATCTTCAAACTCAATTATGATGTTAATCTTTTATTCCTAAACTCAATTATTACATCGATAGAATAAAAAATATAAAACATATGCCTAGTGAACTACATTTACCATTGGAGGAATTATACAATAAAATCTTATTACCCAAGAATAATTGCGAAGGAAATGACAGAACTCAAGTCTACATTGCCACGTTGATACACAACATCTATATTCTAAGCCTAAAGGCTTTTGATAAACTGTTAAATTATGATCAATCAATTTAAATTAATTAATAATATATTAAAATTTTTAAAAAAAAAACTACTCACTGCATCTTTTATTGTATATTATAATATTACCGTTTTATTTTTAGTATACACTTATATATGGTATAGCACGCGAGATTCAGAAACCTAAATAGATACGACTACCTCCGTCCCACTTATTTCTTCCCATCTTTCTATTTCGGGCGTCCCACATAATTCTTCCCATTTCTATTTCTGGTAAAAAATTATCCCGCTAATTAAACTAATTACACCATTAATATTAAAAAAAGTCTTATTGATTTGCGTGTCTACTAATAACTTTTCTGTCTCTATACCTCAAAATGTGTACTATAATATTAAAATAATGTGATTTCTTAATCTCCGTGCCTGCTAATCTTTGGGAAGAAATAGTCGGGACGAGGAAGTAATATATATGGTTGAAAGTTGAATAAAAATTTGCTCGAATTGATTGTCTTCAAACTTCAAAGGTTACATCTTTAATCAAATCATCCAAATGAAGTTCGCAACAGTTACAGAAAACCTCTTCAATAAATCAGCAAACGAAAATCAAAAATCATATCTGAACTCTAATCCTCTTCTTAGACTTTGACCTTCTTGGCTTCGCCAGATGAGCCCTCAACGAATCCAAGCCGAACCCAGCTCCGTGCCCGAACCCGTACCCGAATCCTACCCCAACTCCACACCCGACTCCGACCCCAAAAATCAGGGAAAGGTTATTCCAAGTCTCGCCGCCGAACCCAAAGGTTCCGGCGATTCCGAGCCCAATCCCTACGCCGCAGCCGACTCCGGCGCCGAGCCCAGGCCCCAATACGGCGCCGTTCGCCTTCGCCGTAGCGTCGTGGAACATGTCGGGCACAACTTGGTATATCGGTTTGTTAATCTCGGACTTTCTCGATTTGAAATCGATTGCCTTCCATTTCCATAGGGGATTTGAATTTGAGTCTGCCATTTTTTATTTCTCTATTTCTTCAGCGAGGAATTTACGCTTTGGTGTAGAGATTATGAGAAGTAAGAAAGATAAGGATTATGTTGATTTCAATCGGATAGATTTTATTGGGCTTGGCCCATTTTGAGATTAAATATACTCTTGATGGGCCGATTCAAACTTTTATTGGGCTCGGCCCATTTAATATTCAAATATAGACTTTATGGGCCGGTTCAATACCTGGCAAAATTTCCCTAGTTAACATACTATCTAGAGTAAAAGGCAAATTTGGTGCTTAAACTATACCGGTGTCTTGAAGTTGGTGCTGAAACTTTCAAATGTGCCGTTTTAGTTCTCAAAGTATGCAAAACCTTTCATTTTCGGTTCTTTTGACCAAATTCACCGGTTAACTAACCAACCGGTGGCCTAAAAACGAGGGGGTAAAAAATTCATTTACTATAATAAAAACAAAAAACTTAACAGTATAGATCTTGGACTTGGACTGCAAAAAAAAAAAAGGAAAGAAAAAGAGGACTGAGAAAGGGCTTCAGGAATTTCTCCGACGAGTCGATTTTCGGACACTCGATCGAGCTGGGAGAGGTTTCCGAGCTCGTCTGGGATTTCTCCAGCGAGAGAAGTGCCGTGGGCATCCAAAACCGTCGGGTAAGAAGCGTTGTTGCCTATCTTGGCAAGTTTCCAGCCAGAGAATTCTTACTTAGTTCACAAACTCACCTCTCCAAACTGAGGAACCCTTAAAGAGATGACCTAAATCGCCCGAAAGATTGTTCTGCTGGACGAATAAGCCAACTAAGGTAGTAATCAGACAGAGAAGGCACTTCCCGCTCAGCGAATTAGCGCTCAAATCCAAGTGAGAAAGCCCCTTTAAGCCGATGAAGCTAGGCGGGATGTGGCCCGCCAACATGTTCGAAGAAAGGTTGAGCTTCACCAAGCTAGCAAAATTCCCGAGGCTGGCAGGGATCGAACCGTTGAGCCTATTCTTCCCCAGAAAAGCCCTCTCAGTGCAGTCGAATGGCCGAACCCAATAGGAATTTCACCGGCTAGCAAATTCCCTATTAGGTGTATTTTTCAATCGCGAAGCTTTTACGATTTTATGTTGTGAAACTTACGATCGAAGATCTTTCCATTTCAGTGGTGATGTTGAGATTTTTCAGTGAGCATGTTACTTTCTCTTACTGAGCTTTGTTTCAATCAATGCTTTTTTTTTTTACTATTTCTAACTACATATTCCTTAAAAGACGAAAATATCATTTAGTAAATTCTATTAATCTGTTAAAATATGATCGAATAGGTTAAAAGAATCGAAAATGAAAGGTTTTGCGTACTTTAAGAACCAAGACAGCATATTTGAAAGTTTGAGCACCAACAGTGAGACACCGGTATAGTTTAAGCACCAAATTTGCCTTTTACTCTACTATCTATAGAGCACATGTGTAGAATATGCTCAGCTACTAGTACATATATAATGTGTAATGCAACTGTTGAAACCTAATCGTGATAATGCTGCTAATGCTTGATTTTCTTTTGGTCTGATTCAACTTGCTCAGCTCATTTCTCTGTTCTGTTCTGCTTCAAGTGCTCTGTTCTATCACAAGTGGGCTGCTGTCGCGCGTCAGCTTCTCGTACAGACATCTTCACGGTCGTGACCATGAGCTGAGATGCGTGGGTTTGTTTCTGCCGCGTGTCACGACTTCGTGCAGGCCACCTCACGGCCGTGACCATGAGCAGAGATGCGAGGCCAGCTTCTGTCGCATGTCACGGCTTCGTGCAGGCCCTCTCACGGTCGTGACCATGAGCCAAGTTGCATAGGGTTGTTTCTGCCAAGAGTCACGGCTTCGTGTAGACTTCTTCACGGCCGTGGCTCGTTGTTGAGTTGTTTAATAACAGTTTTGACTGTATTTTCGTCTTCTTCTTCCTTTTAAGCTTTTCCTTAGTTTGTGTGTGCGCATGAAGCTTTGTGTGCGATTTCAGCTGTAATTCAGATCTTGGATAATAGAATCGCCTTACCCGTGGATGTAGGATATTGAAATCCGAACCACGTTACATATTTGTCAAACAAGAATCACACACAATCACTAAAATCTCGATTGCAATTCGATATGGTATCAGAGCAACGTTTTTGATCTGCACGTTCTTCTTCATCTTCGGCTACATTCAATTCTTATTTTTCAGAACTATGTCAGAAGTTGTACCGCCCAGCCCGCCCAATCCACCGATCGTCAACAATCTGGGGATGAATGATCCCTATTTCTTGGGAACGAATGACAACTCCGGCCAATTTCTAATCCACGAGCCACTGAATGGAGATAATTACGTCACCTGGAGCCGCGCAATGATGATTGCTTTGATCGGTAGGAACAAGGAGGGGTTTGTCAATGGGGACCTCGTTCCACCAGTGGATGATCCACAGAATCTTGAGGCCACCAAGAATGAGCGAGCTATTTGGAAAAGGAACAACAATGTGGTAATCTCTTGGATTATTAATTCTGTCACCAAGGACATATCTGCTAGTATCTTGTATAATTCGAGTGCTAGGGAAGTTTGGTTAGATCTTGAAGAGAGGTTTGGGCAGAGTAATAAGCCTAGGATTTTTCAGCTTAAAAAGGACCTCATTAATCTCACTCAGGGAACTTTAAGTATTGCTGCATACTTCACTAAACTGAAGACCTTGTGGGATGAGTTGGCTAGCTATAAGCCAATAATTAAGTGTAGTTGCCCAGGCACAGCTGAAATCAAGGCTTATCATGAGGAAGAGTATGTGTTAACCTTTCTTATGGGGCTGAATGATACATATGCCCAGACGAGAGAACAAATCCTATTAATGGACCCTCTACCTAGCATCAATAAGGTCTTTTCTCTACTGGTCCAAGAAGAGAGGCACAGGTCCATGCTCTGTGGATATGCTAAGAGTATTGAGGAGCATAATAACAATATGGCTATGATGACTGCTTGAGGGGATACAGAACAAGCTAGGAAGACGTTTTATTCACAGAAGAGGGATGGTATGAAACCTATTTGTACCCACTGCAACAAGAAGGGTCACACCAAGGAAACTTGTTACTAGCTTCATGGGTTTCCACCGGGATTCAAGCAAAACCTGAAGCACAAAGGAGCAAGAGCCAACCTGGTCACAGTGGATGAAGCCAAGAAATCAGGACAATCAACAAATCAAGGTGGCTCAGACCCAGTGTGTGCAGCGGGCAGTATAGTTCAGGTGCAGATGACACCATAGCAACTGCAAAATCTGCGGATGCTCATCAACCAATCTGTGGCTTCCATGCCTCAAGGAGGCACAGAGTTGACATAACATGGTAAGACAGGGACATGTATCTGGTTATCATTTAAGGAACCTAAGTTTATGCAGTCTAATTTCTGGATTTTTGATTCTGGAGCAACTAGACATGTTTGTGGGAATCATGATCTGTGACTTGCATGAGCTAGATGTGTCTAGTGTGATCTTGCCTGATAAGTCGGTCATTAAGGTTAATAGGGTTGGGACAGTGTTACTAAATGATCACATTACCTTGACTGAAGTTCTGCTAGTACCTAAGTTTCACTTTAACCTTGCCTCTTAGGATTATCAACCCACTGAGGGAAAGCCTAGGAGACCACCAAAGAGACCAGCTTATTTAAGAGACTACCATTGTAACAGACTTCTTGATAAGAAGGTTCAGTACCCCATTTCCAAGGTTCTCTCTTATGAAAATCTTTCAGACCAATACCAGAATTATGTTTGTAAAATCTCATTGACCCATGAGCCTAGAAATTTTGCTCAAGCCTCTGCATCCAAGCAATGGGTGGAAGCTATGAATGAGGAATTTAGAGCTTTAGAGACCAATGACACATGGACTGTCATGCCTTTATCTGAGGGGAAGAAAGCCATAGGTTGTAGATGGGTATATAAGGTAAAATTAAACTCCCATGGTGAGGTCGAAAAACTGTTTTTCTGACTGAGGGACAACAGACGTTGATAGCTCAGGAACAACTGTTTGCTATTGTTCGATCTGTTCGAGTTGTGGTGGTTGTTCAAGTGGTTGTTCTGGAATGGTTTGTTGTGGGGTAGTCGGCGATTGTTGAGTGATTGTCAGTGTTTCGGTGGTTTCTCTCTGTTCGTCTGTCTATCTCACACTCTCACTAACCCCTGGGTTAGACTCGGGTGGGTTTTCCTGAGTCATGGGGTGGGGTATGTTGTATTTCTGGCAGTAGGCTTCTATGTTTTCTGGGCTAGCTAGGGTTAGTAGCTCGCGCGGAATTGGCATAGGTGTGCGCGAGTACTTCTCGTCGGTCTTCCCCTTTTGAAGAAATTTGAGTTTGGGCTGGCTGTAGTTTTCTTCTTCTGGTCGTGGTGGTATCCCCGGTGTTGTGGTCATAAAGTGGTGGATCATTAGTGAGAACCACCGGGGATAGGGCAGGTTCTGTGGCTTCTTCGATTTTTGACTTCGATCTCTGGTGAAGCTGATGTGATCAGCTTGGCATAGTCGTAATTTTTCCTGAAGACGACCCCGTGGAAGATCCGAAGGATCGTGAGGTTGCATCTGTCCCAGCCTGAGTGCTTCGGTGAGAAGCACTTGTTGACAATTGCAAAAAGAGTTCGCCAGGGATGTGGAATCATTGATTGCTGAAAATGGGAAACAAACTCGAGTGAGAAGAAGTAACCCATTATGAGCATATCGACGATGAGCTCGTCCTCGGATGCCTCATGTTCATATTCAGGTTGACATGGCAGCCGGAGGATTTGTCGAATGAATTCCTGGTGATCCTGACGGTCTCGTTTGCAATTTGGGCTTCATAGTAGGTGCTATTGTCCTGAGCGATTTTGGTAGTCATTATCCCCCAAAATTGTTGCAGATAGACAGTAGGGGCTTGGACTGGTGCTGAGAAGGCGTATCCAAGATGGTGGTTTCTCAAAATGGATGGGATGATCTCTTCTTGACACTTGAAAGTGTTCCAGTCGAGTTGGTAGTTGTTGTCTCTGATCACAATCCATTTGGAAGTTGAGTAAACGAGGTCTGCCGGTGTCGTCATTTTTTTATCATTTTTTTTATGAGCACCGGGGATTCCTATTGAAACTGCAACACGAAAGAAAACGATATTAGGAATATAACTTATGCGAATATTTTGGGCTTAAAAGATAATTCATTTTATACTCATTTATTGTAGCCCAAAACTGTTCGGCCCAATAACGGTTTTGAAGATGTCTTTGAAAATTTTCTAAGTGTGTTTCGCGAATCAGTGTAAAAAATTTCAAAATTTTGCATGAGTAAGTTTCGCGAATCAGTTTGAAACATTTTGTTTGACTTAGTTCGCGAATTGGATTAAAAAAGGACTTAGCGATTTTCAAATTGCGAACTCGAAGATTCACGGGTCAACATCAAAGGAGAGTTCGCAAATGACAAGATCTTCTGAAATTTTGCTAAGTGTGGATCGCGAATTGGTTTGAAAGAACTTTGCGAAAATTAAAATTTCGAACTCGACTATTCGCGAACTGACTTGGTCAAACATGAAACGCGAAACATCAGTTCGCGAATTGCAATTCGCAAATGCTAAGATTCGCGAACTTTGAATTCGAGAAATTTTAAAAACTTTGCGAATTGACTAAGTCAGTGACCAGTGAGTTCGCGAAACACATGCTCGGTTCGCGAAGTAGGATCTGAAAGATCAAAAAGGTAATTTAAAAAAAAAAAATTTCAAACCCGAATTCTTTTTCACGGAAACCTGTTAAAATCAGAAATCGACGATTTCAACTCCAGTATTTGAATAATCTTTACGTATTTCCACGAAAAACTCCCAGAATCGAACACTTCTTTCAGTAAATAAAACATAATAATAAAAAGAAAACGAAACCTTGTTCTTCTGAGATCAAAACCTGCAAAAGTTAAATATAACACTGAAGAAAAGTTAGAAATTGTTTTCTTACCCCTACGAGATCAGTGAGTGTGTGTGAGAGTGTGAAAGTGAAAGAGCACAGCAACAAAGAGCTGGGAAGTTTGATGCGTTCGCGACAGAGAGAGTTTGAAGATTCGAGAATTCGTGAAATCAGATTTGGGAATTTTGCGAATTAGGTTAAGTTGAGTTTCGCGGACCGAGAGATTAAGATTTGGGTTCAATTTGGGCCGCGAAACTTTGAGAAGAAGGGCCCACAGAGGATTCGCGAATTCTATGAAAGTGAAAATTTGACCTGTAGTTCGCAAATCAGAAACTTTGTTAATTCGCGAACTAGTAGTTTAAGGTATTGACTAGTCAAACATTTGAATGACTTCGCGCATTGTAACATGGTGATTTTGCGAAGTGGAGTCCGCGAATCTTGAGTTCGCCAATTGAGTCTCTGATTCCGAACTAGTATGGTCCGCGAATCTTCTCGGGCCTGTAGATTTGGGCCGTAGAGGTTTTTGAAGAAAGGACCCAAAAACGTATTTGAAATATGAAAGTCCAAAGGACTTCGCGAGCTGAAGATTAAAATAAACATGTACTGATTCGCTAACTGGGCTAAGAGATTGACGAATCCAATTGGAAAATTCACGAATTGGGTTGAAGGCAGAATTTTAAATGGAATTCGCGAACCAAAGAATTTTGAGAAATCCAAGCATTGATTCACGATAAAATTTTGGAAGGAAACAGATATAGACTTGTGAATTAGAACTAATATGATATGCGAAATTTTCAACTGACCTAAGATACATAATCTAGTAATTTGCTTTATAACATCAAATTGATTCTATCAAACAGCCAAAGAAAATCGACGAGTTTCTCAAGATTGATTTTGTGAAAGGCAAAGTCTGACAAACAACGATGGAAACATCGCTTTCTTTCGCGGCGTTGAACCCTCAAGTCAAATTTTCGTCTATGTTTTGTCGGGACAAATGATGTTATTGTTCAATTTGTGCCTATACAAAGACGTAGTTCGAACCACACCTCAATACTCTAAACATTCGGATTACTCAACTTTCTCATTCTCAGCTTTCTCGCTCACATAGATGGACTCGTTGCAGCAGCAAGTGTATGAAACACGTAATCACGTAGTTGGTCCTTATCCACAAAATTTGTGAGCAACAACTAGCGGCAGCGACATATTCTGCTTCTGCCATGGAGGTTGACACACAATTTTGTTTCTTAGAAGCCCAACATACGAGTTTATCTCCTAGGAATTGGATGTGGCTCGATGTGCTTTTCCTATTCAATTTGCAGCCTGTAAAATCTGCATCAAAATACCCTACTAGTTTCATACATGAGTTTTTAGGATACCAATGTTCGAGGTCTGGAGTGCCTTTCAGATACTTTAGAATTCTCTTGACGGCATGAAGATGCGACTCCTTTGGATTAGCTTGGAATCGAGCGCATAGGCATGTTGAAAATAAAATATTTGGTCGACTGGCAGTGAGATAGAGCAGATAGCCTATAATTCCTTTGTAATAGGTAGCATCTACAGGTTCGCCCAAGTGATCTGCGTCGAGTGTGCACGAAGCCGACATTGGAGTACTTGAAGGTTTGCTTTTGTCTATCCCATATTTTCTGAGAATGTCGTGAATGTACTTGGACTGATTGATAAATATCCCATCCTGAAGTTGCTTGATTTGCAGTCCAAGGAAGAAAGACATTTCTCCCATCATACTCATCTCAAACTGTGATTTCATCAACGTGCTGAATTCGACACAGAGTTCCGGGTTTGTAGAGCCGAAATGATGTCATCCACGTAGTTTTGTACAAGCATCATATCGGAATCCTTCTTTTTGACAAACAATATGGTATCAATCTTCCCTTTAGTGAAGCCTGTGTAGAAAAGGAAGTCGGATAAGACCTCGTACCAGGCCCGTGGGGCTTGCTTTAGCCCATATAGAGCCTTGTCGAGTTTGTATACAAAGTCCGGATGTTCTGTATTGAGAAATCTGTCTGGCTGTGAGACATATACTTCTTCCTTCAGAATCCCATTCAAGAAGGCAGTCTTAACATCCATTTGATAGACAGTAAAATCTTTGTGTGGTGCATATGCTAGGAATAATCTGATTGCTTCAATTCGTGCTACAGGGACAAAAGTCTCATCGTAGTCAATTCCTTCTTGCTGATTGTACCCATTAGCTACAAGCCTAGCCTTGTTACGTATTACCACACCATCCTCATCTTTCTTATTTTTAAATACCCATTTTGTTCCAATCACTGTCTTGTCTTTTGGACGAGGGACTAAGTTCCAGACCTTGAGACGCTCGAACTGATTGATTTCTTCTTGCATAGCGACTATCCAGTTCGAGTCACGTAGTGCATCTATTACTCTTGTAGGTTCTATTTGGCTCAAGAAACAAGTAAAATTACACTCATTCGATATCGAACCTCTAGTATTTACTCCTGTGGTGGGATCTCCTATTATTTGATCTGTATGATGACTTCTAATCCATTTCTTTTCGTGCGGTAAAGTAGCTTCATCCATTGCTGATCCCTCATTAAGTGGGTACTCGATCCCAGATGCAGTAGTGTTGCTAGCGGAAGGCGGTGAGCTATCTGTCGATGTTGCAGAGATCGAGTTATCTGTGTCTGAGGGTGGAACTGTTTTTTCAGGAATGGGTGCGGAAGCAGAAGTTGATGGACTATGGCTTGGTTCTGTTGTAGGAAAAGGATCGGTGGTCGGTTTGTCTCTGTTGATAGAGAAGTACATATGTTCAAAAAGTTGGTCCAGATCCATTTCCTCTTGAGGTGGTTGGCTGAAACACGTTGGTCTACTATTTCTTGTGTCTTCAACTGCTTGTTGTTGGTAGTACCCAAACTTTCCTTTGTCAGTACCTGGTTCTGAACGGTGGTGTTCAGAAGCGCCACTCGAGGACTCTCCTGATTCCATACGTGATTGAGTAGAACTGAGTGTTGTTGGTTCGAGTCCTGAGATGCTTTGTCCAGAATTAATTTCTGGACCCTCATCGAAAGTGACATTTACACTTTCAATGATCATTCTCTTGTCACGTAGATATACCCTATATGCCTTAGATTGCGCAGAGTAGCCCACAAAAATTCCTTCATTAGCCTTTGGATCTAGCTTATATTTATTTGTCTTCTTGATCGTTGGCGACGAAGCATTTGCATCAAAAAATTCTCAAGTGGGCAATGTTGGGGTAATCTTTCGTTTATTAGTTCATAAGGCGTCTTTCCAATCTTAGATGAATATTCGTTCGATTATGTGTATAACATGCAGTGTTCATAGCTTTCGCCCAGAGAAAATGTGGTAAGGAAGATTGTATTAGCATA
This sequence comes from Craterostigma plantagineum, assembly GCA_027422505.1. Taxonomy (NCBI): domain Eukaryota; kingdom Viridiplantae; phylum Streptophyta; class Magnoliopsida; order Lamiales; family Linderniaceae; genus Craterostigma; species Craterostigma plantagineum. Next base: position 21,392,534 of record JAPQWV010000003.1, on the reverse strand, counting down.
GTCCGGGCCGCTTCTACTAATGTTCGGTTTCGCCTTTCTACGACCCCATTCTGTTGCGGTGTGTGGACAACGGAAAATTGTTGAGAGATTCCTAGGGATTCATAGAATTCGCTGAGCTGTTGATTCTTGAATTATGTTCCATTGTCAGATCGAACTATTTTAACACTGCGTTATAGCAAGTTCTGCGTTGTCCTGATGAGATTTGAAATATGTTCTACTGTCTCTGATTTAGTCCGTAAGAAGCGAACCCAAGTATATCGGGAATAGCCGTCTACAATAACCATCATATATCGCTTTCCACTGATGCTACCTGTTCGCATTGGGCCGCACAGATCGATATGTAGTAACTCTAGTGGATGTTGAGTGGATGCTGTGTGTTTTGTAGGATGAGAGGCCTTTTTCATTTTTCCTCTCTCACAAGCTGAACACATATGCTCCTTCTGGTACTTCAGTGGTGGAAGTCCAACAGGTTGGTCAACAGCTTGTTAAGGGTCTTGAAGTTAAGATGAGATAGCCGCTGGTGCCATAAGTTATTTTGAACTGATGTTGCGTTGGAGATTAGGCATATATTTGTCTTTGGTCTGACGGTTATAATATCAATGGTGTATAGATTTGTCTTGCGAGTTCCAGTGAGAAGTTCTTCACCATTGGTATTGAGAATTTTGCATGTTCTCTTTTGAAACACGACTTCGAGTCCGATGTCACTGAACTGTCCAATTGACAAGAGGTTGTGTGTCAGTCCTTCAACATAATAAACTTCCTTGATTGTCAGTCGATTGCATATTGGATCTCCATAGCCAAGGATTCTGGCTCCATTGCTGTTTCCAAAGCGCACTAGTCCACCCGGCCTATCAACATAGTTGCTCAACAGTCATTTCTTTTCGGTCATGTGTGTGGAGCAACCTGAATCTAGATACCACACATGCGGGGCCTGCAAAATCAAACTAGAGGGTTTTAGGTACCCATTTAAAAATGGGTCCACCTCTGTTGTGCTTGTTAGTCCGTATAGACTCTCTACCCAGCCTAGATTTATTATAGTCATTGGAAGACTTACTATCACTTACAGAGTCATTAAGTGTTTCTAGAGCTTTAATTTGGGTTTCTTCAGTCTTAAGCTTTGGAACCCATTTTTTCAAATTTGTTTTTGCTTTAGAGACGCGTTTTGGAGTCTCTTCTTGTTTTGTGGGTTCCGTTGCAGTTTTAGCTTTTGATAGTTTCTTTTTCTTCAAAGACGTGTCTTTTGAAATCGTCTTGTGAGTTTGTTTGTTAAAGCGATTATGCGTGGGAAAATGATTTTTTGTAAAGATGATGTGTTTTGCGATACATGAGAAAATAAAGACGGTACAAAAGTTTTTGAAGGAAAACAATCTATGACAAAAGACTCGTTAAAATCGTGTTTCTCCTTCAAAATATCTTCCTTTCTAACACAGACTTGACCTTTCAGTGACTCTTTGATGGGTCCTGAAAATTTCAAAGTATCAGTGCAAGAAATTTTGTCATGCGAAATCAAGCTATATGAATGTGAGTGTAGTCGTAATTTTCTTCAAGTGCGGAGATTTCCTCGAGAAGTTTCTTACTTTCTTCATTGAAAGGACTTTCTCTCTCTTTCGAGAGTGGAGTGTAGATCACTGACTTTCTTTATGCAATCAGGCATATACCCTGCTGCATACTTAGTTGTCGATGCCTCACTCGTTGATTCTTCTGAGGTATCTTTCTCAATAGGACGGATTTCCGACTCAAATTCAGTTATTGCTGGACATTTTCTTCTTTATAGCTATCATTTAATTCTGTATACTTAAATGATATCTCAGCTTTCTTGTGTGTCTCATCCTTTCCTTGTAAGGTTTCAGATTTATTAACGAAAGGCCTGAGTTCTACCAAACAACCTAACTGTATGTATTTGATATCATATAGATAGGGTGCGTTAGTTATACCTTTCTTTAATAAACCTGGTTTTCAAAACCAATTCCTTTATGGGGATTAGAAGTCGACGTTGGCAACTCTGTTCAAGAAAAATGTCTGTTCTGTCTGTTCTCATCGGCTTAGAAGGTCCTCCAATTTTTAATTTTTGAGTACAGTCTTTCGCGTTCCTTACAGAGTAAGTCATATTTTACTGTAGCGTCCATTGCCTGATTTCTATGAGATCTCATTTCCTTAGCTAACTCCTTGGCTTTAGCCTCGGATTTTAGTACCTGAGCTTTTAGTTTTATTACTTTTTCATTAGCAACTAGAACACGATTTTTCCCACACGCATGCTCATACCTAAACTTATCCGGAACTTCCAGATTATTTTGTAGATTTGCTCTCTAATTTTCTAGAGTTATTAATTCATTTTTCATCTTAAGTAATGAATCATAGTCGGCTTCGCTTACCTCAACCATATCTGAGCTGGCGGCGATTTCCTTCTCTGACTCACTCCCTTCTATTTCAGTTCCATCTTCTTCATCATCATGTCTGGCCATAAGCGCCATGTTCTCTTCCTCGCCGTCTGAGGTGTCCTCAATCCAATGATCCTGTTCAGCCATCAAAACCATTCCTTTCTCCTTCTGCTCAGCCAATTGTACCTTTCTACGATAATAGTTGACGTCCTTCATCTTTGGCAGTCTGCATTCTCTGGAAAAATGTCCTGGTTTTCCACAGTTGAAACATTTTCCGTCTTGAGTGGCGGTTTCAGGGTCCTTTTCTTCACCTTGAGCCTTTCCCTTTGAATTTGATGAAGTTCTTTGACGGTTGGACGAGGACCTAGACTTCTTATAGAATTTATTCTGTACGAAGTTTGAGACCAGTGCCAGTTGTTTTGTGAGTTCCTTGACTGTGATCTCCTTGTCTCCGTGTTTTGAACAATCCTTGAGTTATTCGTCAGTCTGAATCTTCTCCCTCTTGAGCTTGAGATGACTGGGGGATCTCTTTGTCTTATGATTGTTTTATAGATGATCGTTCGGACAAGAGTGTGAGTGTGTCACTTTCCACCGATTTGGTTTCCTCCCTTCTTTTTCTCTACGTGATTGGAGTGTTGGTTGAGGTAGTCGAATAATGTGTGGATGCTAACCTTGGTTAGGTCGTTCATTTGTCTTATCATGATTGCTGTTGCAGGATGAAGTGATCCAAGGAACTTGATGTTAATCTCCATTAATTTTTGTGAATCCGTTCATTTTCAACTCGTTTATGAGGACAAGGAATCGATGAAAAGTTTCTTGAAGAGTCTCGCCTTTGTTTGCCTGAAAGCGATCATAGGAGATAAGAGTGTTCGCCATTCTTGCCATTGTGTTCACCTCTATTCCCTGCATCATAATCCGCAGGGCATCCCACATTTCTTTTGCACTTTCATCACATTTTAGTTGCATCAAATGTCGTAGGGAATGGCTTGCATCATGTATGATTTTGCAACTTTAGCGGCCTTAAGTCGCAGTTTCTCATCGTCATTGCATTGGTCGACAGACTTCAAGATACTCTGTGCTTCTCTTGCAGGAGTGGTTGTGGTAGTGGCCGGGATTATGGTCCAGTACTGCTTAGGTCATTTGTAAATAGATTCCAGCAGGTTATCTGAATTGTCCTTGCTCTCGATGAAGTTAATGAATCTTCTCTTCCAGACTGCATACTCTCCAGGTCTGATGATGGGAGGTCTAACATCATTTCCCATGCTTAAGGAGTCCATTTCTTGTGCTTTGGATATGATCGTTAACGTGTAATGTGAGGAAAATAATTTATGAATGATCTATGATTGTGAGGGTCAAAAATGATCTTTTAAGGTATGATTTTGACTTTAGGCTTTAGGGTTTCAGTCGTGAACTTTGATAGATATATAGATTCGTGAATTGAAACTTTCGCTTGGTTCGCGAACTGAATTGGTACTGTGTTGTTTCACAGATTAGTCTAAGTCTGGATTCGTGAAATGAGGCTGGGTCGTGAAAGAAACATATCGCGAATTGTCCTGAGATTTTGAATCTGTCAAATTTCGGATTCGCAGAGTTTGAATGACAGGATTTGCGGAATGACTTGAGGCACTGATTCGCGAAAGATGACTTGATTCGCGAGCTGATTGATTCGCGAATTAGTATGAAGGGTCGCGAACAACCCCGGATTCGCAAAAAATAGGACCCGCGAAATTTTGCGAACTGCGTGAACCGAATTCCTGAAACTTGTTCCTTCCAATTCGCGAAATTCCTCCTTGCAGAATTCGTGAAACCAAATGCGAACAGTGAATTCGTGAAAATTGAACCCTAACAAAACGCCGTTTGCGAATTCCAGAGCAGTGTAACGAAGTTGAGCTGTTCTTCACAGAAATTCCAGAAAAACTAACACCAAATCCGACATAAATCAATTAAAAAAACTCTTGAAATCGAAAGAGGTTCAAACTTGCAGCTTGAGCACAAATGGCAGTTGACGAGAACCAAGCAAACAAAAACTTTATGTAGAACAGAGCCGTTCTGTTTTTCAGACAGAAATTCCAACTGTTCTGACTCAAAACCGATAGAACACTGCTCGAATCTTTGAACCTTGAAGTGAAGTTTCCTCACCTACACGCTTGCTCTGATACCACTTGTAATTCCAGATTATCCAAGAACACTTCAACAGATTAAACCTTCGTTGAATGTGAATAGTATGCTTTAGAGGTTTAGTGTTGAATACATGAGATTTGTAAATGGAAACTTAGATTACTGATGGTTAGGGTTTAGGCTTAAAACCATGGAAAGGTATTAAGCCCCTTGGGCCCCTAACAAGCCCATTACAACCACAATCCAAATAACTAGGAATTAACACATTAAATACATCATAAAGAAATACAAAAGACTAAGAATAAATATTTTGGACACTTCTAAAATAATCCTAACATTTCGTCATGCCCTTTGTAGATGTACTTGTAGATATATTTTACAGCATCAACGGTTGAACAGATCTCGACATTAATGTGACAATTGAATTTGGCTAGTAAGTATGGATTATATGGTATAACCCAACAATTATCAAGGCATGAATTTCTAACATTAACAGACCGACCATTGTTTCGACGACGATATATCGGATATGAGTTATTTGCATACTTGGTAAGTTCTGGAAAATCTTTCGGATACTTGAACTTGCAACCTAAATCTTTTCTCATGCAAGGACATGTAGGATCAAGATTCCTGCAAGGGCCATGCATCATGTGTTTTGTTACCAATTGTAAAAGATAAGGATCAGTAATTGAATTTGGTAACTCAGCACATACGATTCTATCAAATGACTCAGGTGCATATATTTTTTATTTTTGATTCAAAATAAGCAAGAAATGAGAATGTGGAAAACCCCTGTTTGAAATTCTACAACATAAGTATATGCTATTATGTCACCAAAAATTTTGTATTTGAAAAGTTCATCTTTTAACAGTTCAAGCACGAAATACTCTGGATACTATATATGGCCTATTTTGTATCTCATGAGAAGGTAAACACATTTCTTCTATTTCTGGCCAGTTTGGATTTGATCGTTAAGAAAATATTCGGTTTCCCATAACATTGCACTAAGGCTTTCGCATCCATATATCGTTTATGCATATCTCTAGGGCCGCCTACAAATGATGCAAGTAATATAACTCGTGTACCAACATCAGCACCACTTTTGAGACCTTGGGTTACACTATCTAGTAGACCTTTGTAAGCTTCTTTTCGTAACTTAGTTTGCATTTCTTCACTTCTGAAAAAATCCAATCTCGATGTTTCTATTTTAATTGACATGTCTACAACATATTGTCGTAAAAGTCTCCCAACATTTAACAAAAATGATTGGTCATTCTCTCTTATTTGTAGCATATAACAATAATATCATGACAAGATACAGTGGTCCTTGCGGCATTTTTCTCCATAGCACCTACATGAGTAGGATCGTTAATTTAATGTTTGAAATGATAACCGGTAGTAGTACCACTGTAAAACTTTAAGAAAAAGTACCTTCATCTTCGGCGAGCAAAAAGTCCACCGGGTTCTTAAAATTTGCAATGTTGTAATTGCCTTCATTATGGCATGTTTTTTGCGAGTATTCATTTTTAGTATTATGATTGAATCGACCAACTTTTCTGTGCCATCTGGGGTTTCCAGCGGGAAAGATAAGTGGGTATTGTAGAGGATCATAACAACCAAAATAATGTTGAATAATCTGCGGTTTGCTATTTTTTGGATATACTTGAATGTGTGGCGTCATATCTTCATTGTTTATATTAGATTAAAACCATATACCAGCAACTTGCAATGCATTTGGATTGTTGAAAACGCGCTCATCTACAAAGGGATTGAGTTGTAAAGAAATTCTATGTTCATTCAGATTATCAATACTGCTAAGATTTCTGAAAAACTTAGCATATGGATTAACCTCCATGACGTTGAGTAATTTTGTAACAACACTTTCCTTGGAATTTGGATGGATAGACATGCGATTCAAGACTTCATGTATAGTGTCAAAGAAATATAACTGCAGATGTTTTGGGTTTTTACCAGTAGATGGAATTAACTGATCCATAAAATGGTGCAGTTGACCTTGCACACGAAATATATAAATACCACTGCTTCTCTTGGCTAATGATTTGTCATATTGTACTCCTAATGATGCGAATGCAAACATATTTTTGTAACTACGAACGTATTACCGGAAATGTTTAGCATCTTCATTATTGCCTATGTATAAATCTAATAATTCAGCAGGCATGTTTGAAGTCGGAAGCTTCACCTTTCCTAACGAACAACAGAAAGTAGGTGGTTCTAAATATATCTGTCTTGCATTGCAAAGCTCACAACTTGCTACCTTTGGCAGTAATTCAGGCGTGTTTGAATGCACTGTAGAGGATTTACACTACTATTTGAGATACTACTTAATTTGTTCCGTTTCCTCGCTCGTTCGTTTTTCATTTCCCTATGTTCCTCTAACGAACTAATTTTTTCCTCTTGTTTTGTATCATTTTTATCATTCAAACACGCCTGAATTAGTAATGAATTACCGACGATGAGTATCAAATTAGCGTAAGTGGATACTCGGCCTTCTCGAATAATAGCGATCTTCAACTATTCCCACCTGAAACTCGTGAAACAAAATCATAAAATAAGAACCATGGGAAAAAGTAGTAATAAAAGAAAGTAAGATTGTCGTTTAGTGAGCTAGTTTTTTTAATGCATTAACACAACAAAAGTATGCAACACACATACAAACACAACACAATTAAGCATGTGAATCTGTTATGTTTTCATTGATTTTCTCCATAACTTAGTAAAAGTGTTTTCGGAAAACTTCACCATTTAAGAGCCAAAGGATAACAACTGTAGGAAAAACTACATTTGCTCGGTAGCTGTGTAGAAGATCAATTCTAATTGTGCTTTGATTTAATTAGTTGTCCTTGTAATTAGGGGCTTTATTTGTATTAGTCCGTAGATTAGGACTAGATAGATATTTATACTAAGTGTGTTTAGTATAAATACTGTGTAATCAATCGTAATCAATAGAGGAAGTTTTGGAAATTGATCAGAAAGGCTTGCAATTCTATTTCTAGAGAGAGAAACAACAGTAACTTTCTCACTCTACTCGAATTCTCTCTCTTGTTCTTCATTAGAGTTTTTCAATCGAATCTTAATGTCGATCATTATCATCGAATTACTCAGAATTCATGCCTAGGATCATAGAGTTGTTAATCGTAGGACCTAACAATTGGTATCAGAGCAGATTCGTTCTGTTTTGAATCGAAAATTGTTAGAATTGGATTGAAAATCTATTTCTGATTACTGTTCATCGAAGAACAGTTTGGCGCGAATTTTTTTTCGATCCAATAGCTTAATTCTGTGCTTAATTGACTTGAATTTGGTGTTTCTGTGCTTGTTTAAGTGTTAGATCATGATTGCGATCAGTTCTGTAGCAATTTGAACTTCGTTTTTTGGATAAAGTCGATTCTGTGACTTACTGTTCGCGAAGAACGTGAAGAACACGTTCTGATTTTGATTAAATTTGACATACTTTGCTTCATAACGTGTTTAATCGCTTGTTCGTGCGTAGTAAGTAAATGATTGTGAGCAATTACCTGAAATTTCACTGTCTAATTCGTTGTTTTTGCTTGAATCTGTGTTAATCGTATTCTGTGATTTTTCTCGATCGTTCTAATTTTTCTCGCTAGGTTTACGATCGGATTAATTTCTCGATCGAAAAACTTGGCTCGAGAATTTTTCTCGGTCAGAATACGAAGTCAGCGCTAGAATCGTCAGCACGACCAATGGCTCGAGGACACGTCGAGTTCTGAAGAAGAGAATTTAGCCCTCATGGCCCGTCTCGACAATGAATCGGACGCCGAAACATCCAATCGTACGGACGACGACAACGCATCCACCTCGTCACAAGAGGTAGTCTCTCCTTCCACATTATTGACCATGTTAGATTCATATAAAAAACAATATGCTAACATGAAACGTGAGCAGAAAAGTATTAAGGAAGTAGAGGATAAACTTTCTAGGTCTCAGGAAAGGATAAAAAGTCTCGAATCAGAACTTAGGAGCTCTAGTGCTAAGATAGAAGAACTTACTAAGAGCATACATTCTAGAGAGACTAGTCAACCTCAAATAGGACAGCATAGCGAAAAGATTAAGGAGTTAGAAGATAGGCTAGCAAATAACTACAATTGCTTGGTTAGGAATCTCAACGAGAAAGCCACCTTAAATTGTAGGATAACCGAAGCTACCACTAAGATCACCAACTTAGAAGCTCAATTAGAAATATCAAATGCTAAGGTTAGTGAGCTTAGTGAAGAACTAGACGCCTGTCAAGCCGCCAAACTGATGGTAGAAAATAACTATGCTCTCTAGGTGAGGAACGTAAGAAACTATATGTTAAAATTAAGAAATTAGATGATATAGTTACGCGTAGGGGACGATCTGAACAGACGATATTTTTGAACAAGCCCAAGGATATAGAGTTCTATAATCCTATAGAAGGCATAGGTTTCACTAACCCACGAGTTCTACGGAAAAAGGAAATTTATTTATGATATTAAGAACATGGTTTTAGGAGTAACCTCTCTTAGAGAATTTACTGAATCAACGTATCAAAATAATTATGATTCATCTATGAGAAAACCCTCACATGGGCCCGAGATCCCCTTTGACTACACTGGACTAAATGAAAGAGACAGAAATATGAAACCTTTTTAACCCCTGTCTGTGATTTAGTTCAAGTCCTACCTCCTGAATCTCAAGCACACAACGAGGAAGTCAAAGACATTCATTATAAAAATTCTCTATACATACCTCCTCTAATAAAACAGATAGAGGAATCTCAAGCTAAATTGGACAAAGAAAGAGAGAATTTCGAAGCTGAAAAGAAAAAAGTTCTTCAAAGAAATGAAAAATCTCAAAGCTTCCTCATCCTCCCAAACTACCTCTCACGCTATACCTCAAAGCGTGAAAATCGAAAAATCACCTTCGAAAGATCAAAAGTTTATTAATAATTCTATTAAGAGTGCTAAGACTAAAATTTCGTTACCTACGTCTATAGGGAGCGTAGGGCAAGCACTAGAATTGAAGGCAAGAGTGTCTAGACTTAAGAAGGAGAAAGTAGATTTGAGTATGCTTTAGAATGTTACTCCTTCTGTACGAATAAATGACACTCGTAGAAATAAACGAGCCATTTCTTCGCTTAGAGTAATTGCTTCTACGTGTACTCTTCAGCCCATCATATTTAGAAGCACCAATTACGAAATAGGTTCTACATCTAAAGCTAAAATTAGTCATTCTGAAACAAATGCCACTAGGAAGACTCGTAGGAAACAAGATCCAGCCATAAAGAAAGCTTATGGCGCCGTACATGCTTGTACTCACCTAAGGTATCCTGTAAATATTGAGTCCCCCAAGCACCTTAAGAGATTATCAAAAGAAAAGATCTTTACCTCAGTCAAGCCTACCAAAGCATTTGTACGTGCTGAAATTCAACTTCCCTGCCAGGTTCAACCCACTTGGGTTCCTAAAACACCTCCTAAGAAGACAAAAGCCATAAAGGCTAAGTCTCCTAAATCCAAACCCAAAGTTACTTCCTTGAAGGCAACTTGGGTCACTAAAGTTCCTATCGAAAATAATTTAGGAATCATATCTGAACCTAAGACTAAATCTGCTAATCTGAGAGGACCCATGCTTAAGTGGGTACCTAAAGCTCTCTAACTTGTTTTTGCAGATCCATCATGTGTGGTACCTCGACTCTGGTTGCTCCACACACATGACGGGAAATCGAGACCTGCTGAGCAACTATCAAGACCGACCGAATGGAAAAGTCAGGTTTTGAAACAACGACTCAGCCCCAATTCTAGGACTTGGGGATATCATTCTGGATAATCTGACTATAAAAGATGTCTCATACGTCGAAGGCCTCCGCCATAACTTGTTCAGCATAGGCCAATTCTGTGACAAAGGGTTCCAGATGGTCTTTCATGCTGACCGGTGCAGAATTTTGGATAGACAGGACACATAACTCCTACAAGGACTTCGGAAATCAAATCTATACACGATAAACCTGACATCCGTGCGGCCCTCACAGCTGTTTGCCTCATATCTCAGACTGTAATTCAGAGGAACAGCTTATGGCATCAACGCATGTCTCATCTCAACATCAAAGCTCTTCAACGTCTCTCAACAAAAAAGTTGGTTCATGGTCTTCCAACTATAACTTTATAAAAGGAGCATCGTTGTTCGGCGTGCCACTTAGGAAAAATGAAGCGAGCATCTCATCATATCAAACAAGTGGCCTCTACTTCACGTCCTCTGGAACTGCTACATATGGACCTCTGTGGACCGATGAAGAAACAGAGCATCAATGGACGCAAATATCTGCTGGTCATAGTCGATGACTACTCTCGCTACACTTGGACAAGGTTTCTCCGAACAAAAGATGAGACAGGGGACTTGATCGTCAATTTCGTGAACTCTACTCAAAATTTGCTGCAGCAGACTAGCCAAGTCATTCGAACCGACAATGGCACTGAGTTCAAGAACAGATGTCTAAGTGAATTTTATCAGAAACTTGGGATAAGTCAACAATTTTCAGCCGCCAAGACTCCTCAACAGAATGGGGTAGTCGAACGAAAGAATAGAACACTAGTGGAAGCCGCGCGTACGATGCTCATCCACTCTGGACTTCCACATTTTCTCTGGGCGGAAGCAGTAAATACCGCCTGTTTCACTCAAAACAGGACGGTGGTTCACAAGCGCTTTGACAAGACTCCGTACGAAATTATCGACAAACGAGTACCCAACATTTCATTCTTCAAAGTCTTCGGGTGCAAGTGCTTTGTGGCGAACGACCAAGAGCAACGTGCTAAGTTCGACTCTAAAGCATTCAAAGCCACTTTCGTCGGGTATTCTTCAACCTCGAAAGCGTACTAAGTATACATCAAGTCCAACCACACAATCAAAGAAAGCTACAACGTCACTTTCCACGAAGTGACGGATATGGCTTCTGGTCACTTCAGTCCAGGACCCGTGCTTAACCCGATGGCTCCTGCACACCCCCGTTCAGGACCCGTATCCAACCAGATAGCTTCTGAATATAACAGTTCAGAACCTGTTCTCACCGGTGTGTTGGCACAAAACCAACAGAAGATGGCAACAACTCCGAATTCAACTCAGAAGAAGCAAAGAAACTTGCATTGGACGATTTGGACTATCTCTTCGAGCCAGTATATCGGTCACACACTGCTACACCTATAGTGGATTCTCCACCCGACGATACCGACGTACCAAGTGCTTCTCACGTCCCTACCTCACCCGATTCAGAATTGCCACAGAATAACGAAGAACCTACAGTAGTCATTGAGGAAGAATCATCAGAGACGATCGTTCCAAGTGCAGAATTGGAATTTCCTCACACAATTGATCAATCAGAGATTACAGGAAATCTAGACCCACAGATGGCTGATGCATCGTCTTCAGCCTTGCCTCATGAGCGCAAGTGGACTAGAGGTCACCCGGTTGATCAGATAATTGGCGATCCTTCGGATGGAGTGAGGACACGTCGTCAACACAGTCTCTTCAGCTGCTTCTTAAGTAAAAATGAGCCTACTAAGGTAGCAGACGCACTTCAAGATCCGGAGTGGGTAATAGCGATGCATGATGAACTTCATCAATTCGAACGTCTTCAAGTGTGGACCCTAGTACCACTACCGCATGGGAAAACAATTGTCGGAACCAAATGGGTATTCAAAAACAAGAAGAATGAAGATAGTGAAGTGATCCGGAACAAAGCAAGGCTAGTTGCGAAGGGATACAATCAACAGGAAGGCATCGACTACGACGAGACATATGCTCCTGTTGCCCGAATCGAAGCTATCCGTCTTCTCCTGGCGTTTGCGGCCCACAAAGACTTCAAAGTCTATCAAATGGATGTTAAGACCGCCTTTCTCAACGGCATGTTAAAAGAAAAAGTCTACGTCGCTCAGCCGGAAGGCTTTGTTGATCAAGAACATCCCGATCACGTCTATCGATTGGACAAAGCTCTCTATGGACTAACAAAAGGCCCACGTGCTTGGTATGATGTCCTGAGTGTCGTGAAGTCTGGATTCATACGAGGAACAATGGACACAACTCTCTTCATCAAAAGGCAAGACAAAGATCTGATGGTCGTTCAAGTATACGTCGACGGCATCATCTTCGGATCAACTAATCAACGGCTTTGCACGAAGTTTGGAGATCTAATGAAAAGCAAGTTCGAGATGAGTCACATGGGAGAGATGCAATTCTTCTTAGGACTACAAGTCAGGCAACTCGAAGATGGGATTTTCATCAGTCAGACAAAATACATCAAGGATATTCTGAAGAAATTCCATCAAGATCAGAGCAAGCCTCAGCACTCCTATGTCACCAAGCTGCAAGTTGGATGCCGATCCCTCTGGCAAGACGGTCGACGTCACACTGTATCGCAGCATTATTGGATCTCTTCTCTACCTCACTTCGAGCCGGCCGGATATCATGTTTTTCACCTGCTTATGTGCTCGTTTTCAAGCCGATCCCAAAGAATCTCATATGCTTGCAGTCAAAAGGATTCTACGTTACCTTAAGGGCACTTCTACCCTTGGACTATGGTATCCAAAGGGTACGAATTTCAAACTTATAGGCTATATTGACACTGATTATGCAGGTTGCCGAATAGACAGGAAAAGCACGTCCGGTGGCGCTCAGTTTCTAGGCGAAAAGCTGGTCTGCTGGTCTTCCAAAAAGCAGAACTGTGTCTCAGCTTCGACGGTCGAAGCGGAATATGTGGCGGCCGCCAGTTGTTGCTCCCAGATGTTGTGGATGCGGACTCAGCTTCGCGACTATGGGTACAATTTAAATAATATACCCATATATAGTGATAGTCAAAGTGCCATTGCTATTACTTGCAATCCTGTTCATCACTCACGCACAAAACACATAGACATTAGATATCACTTTATCAAGGATCAGGTAGAAAAAGGCACCATAGATATGTATTTTGTGAACACGGAGTACCAACTAGCTGACATTTTCACCAAGGCATTGGATGAAAAACGATTTCAATTCCTTGTGTTCTTCCGTAATGTGTGCTTTACCTGATCTTTCGTGCTACTAGATGTTCTATGCTATGTGTTTTCTTTACTTATATGCTTTATCTTGCGTGAATTTTAAAAAAAAATTAATACAGATAAAAATACTATACATATACCTATAATATAGGGGGAATGACGAAATCCTTTAGGATGCTGTAATACCCGTAAAAACTCAATTACGGATTTTACGATTTAAATAGCAGGGAGTTAGAGATTTAGTTGGATTAATTAAATAGGGAAGCTAGGATTACGAGAAAATCAATACGTAAATAATTTGCGGACTTATTAATAATAATTTGAGTACATGTTTTATGAGGTTATACGTGTTTATACGACTATGTGCTAAGTGTTACATATATGTTATGTTTTATATAACTTATATGATGAATTTGGGACTTAGATATAATCTCGTGTAAGGTATATAAAATTTTTGGTAGGAGAAAGTATTAATAGAAGTTAGTTAGTTATAAGAAATTTGAACTATATATATATAATAGAACTAACAAAATTAAAATTCACTATGTCGTGAATGGGCTACATTTAAATTTAAGCCCAAGTATTGAGAGATATATTAGTAGCAAATTTATGTAAGCCTAACAAGAAGCAATCGAAAACCTATCAAGGAGGGAAATTATATAATAATAATAATATAAGACTTAGTACATGAGAATTAGATAAGCTTGGATAAAGTAGGGAAACTAACGTCATATAACAACTAAAGCACGCAAAAGAAAAGCAGGGATAAGAATAGGTGTGCATATCATAAACTCATGAGAGAGAAACTATCGAAATTTTAGGACAAGAGAGAAGAAGGAAACGTTGAATAATAATGTAACCTTCTAACAACGATTGAGCAACAAACACAACATAAGCAGTAAAATAGTGTTCGAAAGGTATAATCCCTTCTTACCTTTAGTATTTAATTCTTTTCATTTTATGCTAACATGCTAATATACGATTATGTAAGAAAGAATTTGGGAGAGTTTTAGGTTTATGTTTAGGAAATTATCAGGTATGAAAATCTGAAAATGATTAGGTTTTGTATCCATTTGATTGACGAGGGTTTTTGAAGTCTTTAGAACTTTTATAATTATGCTTTTAAGTGTTACGGTACACTAAGAGTAATTTTCGACAGCTTAATATATTCAGGATTATGATAAGGTGTAAGATATTCCCAGTTTAGGATGGTTTATAAGGAGGATTTCGAATTTGTAGCTGTTTAGTGATTTTAGGGTTTTCATGATGTTATGTTAATACGACTGCTTAAGAACTTAAAAGGGCTGTGTTTGGAAAGAATAATACAGCAGGTATAAGATGATGAAGAAGTAGGCAGCGTGGTAAATCTCGAAGCCATATTAGCTGTGTAGGATTGATGTCGAGATCTTCATGAGGGTTTTAAAATGTCGAAATATAAGTTCCGAAAATAACCACAAATTGTTAGTAGAATCTCGAAATGTTTGTTAAAATATCGAAACATATCTCGAATTTTATATAGAAACTCGAGATTCTAGGATTCATATTATATCGAGATCCATGTTAAAGCTCATGTCGAAATCCGTCTTGGATGTTAACATATCGAAATCTTTGTGAAAAATCTCGAGATCAAGCTCGAGATTTACCTATCATGTCGAGATTCATTTATAAGGTATGTCGAGATCCATCCAAACCTTAGCTCGAGATCTATCTCGAATATGTCGAGATTTACCAACTATGTCAAGCTCGAGATTTACCAACATGTAGAGATCTAATGATGTCGAGATTTACCTCATAGACTATATCGAAATCTTAAGATCATGTCGAGATTTATGTCAAGGCTATGTTGAGAATCATTTTACAGTATATCTCGAAATCATGTCGAAATCCCACACTAAAACCCATTTCGTTAACCCTATCGAGAATTATCAATTCCATGTCGAAACCCATCTCGAATCATATTTCGAGACTTTGTATCATTCAAATCTCGAAACTTTGCTATCTACTATGTGGAGATTTAAGTTACTATGCAACTCAAGATTCTTGTAAATTTCAAAATGGTACTTTTTAATTAGGTCAAAATTCGGAATTTTAGGGTTTCGAAATTTATAGAAGTCGAAACTAGGGTTTTCAAATTAAGCCAATTTCGGGAAATTATAACTAGACTAACTAACCCTAATTTTATATGTTTCTATACTTAGGGTTTGAAGGTTAGCGACTAACCGTACGATAAGCTAAGGATACCAGGTAAGTGGAAATCGCAACTACAACACATAATTTTTATGTGCATGAAATTATGTGTTATATGCTTCTATGAATTTATGTGATCCTACGTGAACTATTTACATTATATGATGACATGACACGCATATTCATGGCATGAGCATATGCACACACGACTAGTATGAGAGTGAGGGAAATAGCGTGCATGAGTATAAGGTCGCTTAAAAGCGATATGTATATTTGCCGATATGGGCATTTGTGTCGACTCAATGATGAGTCACGGCTCTTATATGCTACCTAAATATATTACGGCGATTCACGAGGCCGACTGCCTGATTCACGAGAGGCAGGTAAATATCTAATTATATTACGGCGGTTCACGAGGCCGACTGCCTGATTCACGAGAGGCAGGTAATACCTAAATATACTATGGCGATTCACGAGGCCGACTGCCTGATTCACGAGAGGCAGGTAAATACCCCGTAGCGGGAGATGCAACCTGGAGGATGCGACTCGAGGGAATGAGCGGCACCGAGGGAACCTCGAGTGTTGGCGACCTCGTAGTAAGCTACCAGTGAGAAGCGCCCGCGTGTCAGACCGCATTGGGATGGAAAGGCGCCTTAGGGTTAAATGAAATTTGTGTGCTCGGGTTAGCCTCTCAACGGGAACGCATTGGGATTGAAAGGCACTAGTAGCCTCTCAGTGTGGACCGCATTGGGATTGAAAGGCACCATAGGGTTTAGCACAGATTGAGTACTCGGGTTTAGCCTCCTAGTGTGTGTACTGTCACTTGTTTATACCCTTAGGGGTTTGAGCTCTATATGGTGCATAGTAAGATTGAAAGCCGAAGTGGCCCAAATATGTTATGAATAGAATGGGAAGGATGTGAGAAGTCAACAGCATTGGCGCGAATGCCTTCGCTATTTAGGGCACGTGCACTGCATGCATGGTTTTCACTTACTGAGCTTTATAAGCTCATTCCACGTTTTATGTGTTGTAGGACCCCGCGATCACGGTACGTGCTCATTTTCACAGCGAGGCCAACTTTTGAAGCTTCCGTGGGCTTTTGAGATGGAAGTGTGTGTATGGATGCGACCTCGTGGAGGCCCAGTAGATAAATTTATTATGACCCACATGTGCGCTTTCCCATGTAAATAGGACCCATGATGATTTTGTAGGAACAGTTACGATTCCTTTTATGAAAGGAAAAATTTTATACGAAATTTTCTATCGTTCATTTCTTTTCTACGACACTAGTTACATAAACTAGTTAAGAAAGTAGTGGTGGAAGGCGGGGCGCCACATGTGGTATCAGAGCACAACCTCTCATAGTACGGTGCTGGTTCGGGGACGAACCAGGCGGAAGCTGGTGGGCATGTGACGCCCGGGGCCGATGAGGGCGGGGAGTGATCGCCGGTGCCAGAGAGGTGCACGGACAAGGAGCGGCTCCTGGCAGGCTTCTAGGTGAAGGGGTACGTGGACGAACCGATCCGACACCCGGATGAGAGGGGATCCTAAGACTGACAATGTATGGGCGTGTCAGGCTAAAATCGTATAAGGAAATTGATAGTACTACTCATATCACCAAGGTCGACCTACCTTTTCGGGAGTCCATCTATAGAAACTCCGAAGTTAAGCGTGCTTGTCTTGGGGCAATCTAGGGATGGGTGACCCCCTGGGAAGTTTCGCAAGGTCCGTGTGAGCGAGTGCACGAAGCACGCTAAAAGGTTAAATGTTGGTACATTGGGGCCAGACTATCAGTCGGAGTGTGGTGGGCCCAACCCCACTGGTCCCGGTAGGGACCGATGCTATAGTAACACCCAGTATGGGACGGGTCGTTACAGATGCTTTGATCTAAAGTCACTTAGAATTTTACCCCGACATGCGATCGATTTAATTGCTTAATTTTGTCAGTCTAAGTCGCATTCTTGTGTCTAAAGGACAATAGGTTGCTCCACTAGACACAAAGCCACTATACATATATGAGGATTCAAGCCTTGTTTTTTCCTTTCTTTGGATCTATTTCTCGAGTGAGTCACACATCAATTGCTTGTCTTAACTAGTGATACTTGGCTTCATACTAACCTTGCCTTAGATCGTTAGGAAAATGATAAGGGCGCTTATGTTATTCCCCACTCGGCCTTATAAAATTTTTTTTCCTCTCATTAGCCCTTAAGTCATCCACTTTGAGCCTTCTCCGATGCCCTTTTCTTCCTTTGAATCCCATTCCTAGCCTGCAACCGTTATATACTCTTCGGATGGTTGTTCAAACGAGAAAAGGAGGGGGAGAAAATAAGGAGGATGATGACAAAAGAAGGCATTGCTCAACGCGCAATCAGACCAAACCTGCCTTCCGACTATTTTTAGACGGTGGCATGGATCCTGCTGTGAACTTCTCCAACGATAATATCGTACGCTCGTCAGAACGACTGGAAATAGGAGCACCACGAAGTGAACTTCTCCAACGATAATCCGGTCTTATATTGGGAAATGAGAAGAGGAGCGCAGCCTTGGGTACGAATTCCATAATCGTGAACTTCTCCAAAAAGATAATCTCTGAAACCTCTCTAGGGATTAAGAGAAGAGGAGCACGGTATCGGCCCGAGAACCAACAAGAAGAACTTCGCCTACGAGAATCTCCTATAGCCTCGTGGAGAAGCGGAGCTTCAGCTTGAGCATAGCGTAAAAAGGGATAATTCTTAAAAGAAAAAGAGGGAGAAGAGATTGAAAAGAAGAAAGATGCCGAAAAAAAAGAGACGGACGTAGAAATGGAAGATGACGAAGAGATAAGCTCACTTTCCTCTAAATTCCTTCCCTTCTAAGTCCTAACGAAACTATAACCCTTACAACCCTTTGATTCCAATCGACGTCTCTCGCTTAGGTTAAATGATTAAAAAAGGCCTCGATCACAGGTAAGTTGACTTAAAATTGTTTGTGTTGACTTGAGCGATATAAATATAAAAATCCCAAGTTAGATTATTGAGTGCAAGAGCGAACCTAGTGAGAGTTGTCGAAATGGACCAGTCTATGAACTTAGGACTTCAGTTTGACGACATGACGTGACGGCATTTTCCTCTTTCAAATGTCTCGTAAACTTTTAGGTGTGACGATTGGTCGAAGCAAAATAATCTGACCTCATACTATAATAATAGTAATATACATAAAAAAATGTATGTTTCGCACATTCTGATATGAAATGTTATTTTTCATATGCGTTGAATTGAATAAATGCGAATTTATTTTGTTATCGCACATTCTAAATGTAATTTTAGATTGCATTGGTACTGAATTGTTGAAATGCGATAGATTTTTCATTGCTCTTACCCTCACACAATATCTTCAGTACATGTTTTGGGGGACCATGTATATGTGCTTACTAGGTAAATTTGTGTATTATATGCTCGTGACTTGAATTGATTTCATATTCTTGCATGTTTAGTCAATTCTTGCGCATTATTTGAGGGGAGCAAATATAAAAATCGTGCATTAGCTCCAAATATTCTTGACATTTTTCTCCAAGCGTTTCAGATTCCTTTAAACAAAATTAAGGAGTGAGACGTTGACACTACAAGGAAAATAGCTAGTCACAGACCAAATATTTCAAAAAAAAATGCCTAAAATAATTGTTTGATTAACTCTATTATTTCTAACGTTTTTCTCTAAGTGGTACAGATTTTAATTTCTGCCAGGGGAGCTAGACATTACTACACAGAAAATCCAGGGAGTTAATTGCATTTATTTTAATTCTGAGGGGGAGCTTTACAATGTGATTTTATTTGAAATAGCGGTCAATCAGAAATTTTTAGAAGCACTTACTATCGAGAAACTGGATATAAGAACTAATTTGTGATCTTAAGTTTCTCGATCGTAAACAGTGTTGGGAACGATTTTGATTGGCCGCGATAATTTGCGATCGAGAAAATTGAATTGAAGAGCAATTTTCGAATCAAAAATTTCTCGAGCGCAAATAGTAATGGGCCTGATCCATTTAATCGCAAAAGGTCAAATCGCAAACCCAACATTGATTTACAGCGAGTTAATAAAAGTTCACTTTCTTGTCAGTCGAAAAACTTTTTCTCACGAAACTTTCACAGACAGTCTCATTTTCGCAAAAATCTTTCGATTTTCCACAACAAATTGTCTGTTTAAGGTAGAAATGAGATTATTTTGACATCTGCGTGTGATTTACCTTAGTTAGCATCTGCATTTTGTAGTTTTTCGCACGTTTAAGATTAGATTCTCGACTGTTCTTCAAAACTGAGAAACCGTATACTATTTTATAGTGATTTAGGCTTGATTATGAATGTTATCTGAGATTAATGTCTGCACTTACGATAGTTTCTATGTTCTTTATGAATTTGATAGTGTAAATCTTCGGAAAATCTGCATCTTCGACTGTAATTTGAGTTTTGATGAAACTGGGTATTTGAATGTTTGAAGCCATCGAAGAACTTTGTCGATCGCTGATAAGCGTATTTTAGTACGTTTATATTTATTATTATTAAGTCGTTTGCGAATTAAATTTAATACGTTTTAAATGTTTTAGTTTGTATTTAGACGTATAAGACCAACAGAATTTTAATGAGCCATTTAATGTTATTAGTCCTATTTGGGCTTTGGTTGGCTTTCACGTGAATTGGTCATGATAATATTTAAGCAGACTTCTATACATATTATTCCACTTGCAGAACAGTCCAAAACATATAGCAGCTTTCAACAACGAAGAAAACAAAGAAAGACAAATCTGAAAAATGATCTTGGCTGCTCAATTGATTTAGGTGTCGTTGAAAGAAGATGAGTTCGACAACCCAGCGTGATTTAAGACGACCACATGATATCTTCGTTGAAAAGAGGGACATGAGACGAGAAAAAGAAGAGTGGAGGTTTACGCTTGACAACTCTGGATCCACATTCCCACCTTCAAAAGAAAAGAAAACCGGTTCAAACTTTACGCTATAGCCTATAAAAGGAGACGAGCTGCTCTAATTGACTGATCTCCCGAATTATCCAAAGGAAGGAGAAGCTTACCAAATTCCGAAGTTGGGGCAGTTTTGGGAGCTAAGGCCGAACCAATCTTAAGCAGGCAGCTTCCCCTTAACTCGCCCCAACACACACCAACCGAACTAGACGAAGCCACGAGCTGCTCTTGGGAGCTGAACAACAGAGCAAACCGGCAGTAGCTGAAGTCATTTCGCAGATCGGGCAAGTGCCAAATCGAGGAGCAACAACGCGCGTCAGATCTGAACAACGAACGGCAACAACCGAAGGCACAACCACAGATCCGACACGAGGCAACAACGTTGGAAAGTTTCAAACTGTTTTTGGTTGAATCGTTGGACACTTGACGAAAGAGAGAAAGTGCTGCTGTAAGGCTGTAAAGAAGCTCAATCAAGGATTTTCTTATTGGGCTTGGGCTGATTTTCTTTGGATGGCTTTGGGCTGATCGTTGGGCTTGGGAGAATTGTTGGACCGGGGCTGAGATTCCACTAATTCGGACGGTTGTAAGCGAGCCTTCTATCTATCTATTACGTGTTTCGATTGTTATGTATCGTAGTTAAGTTTATTATGGTTGAAGTAATATCAAAACCTTTATAATATTGTGAGATTATCGTGCTTATTCATGGACGCGTGAGTATTCGTTTAAGCTTGAATTTATTTTAGTTGATGAACTTAGTTTGATTAAATAGTTGCAAATGTTTAATTAATCTAGGTGAGTCCATGGCTAATTAAAACGACAAATCCGTAATTGTTTGTTCGTTTTAATAAGTGGCGAACAATATTCAACTTCTCCACCTTAGGTAAGTGCAAGTTATATTGTAGTTTAAGCGATTTGATTTTAACGGACCAACGTCGTTTCTTGCGAGAGCGTCGTCCGAGCGAGTTAGTCAATAATCGGGTCTCTTTCATTTTTAATGCTGTCGGAATCTTAAACCTTGCAGGGCGTCCCGGAGGTTATTTTTCGATTAGGGAAGTAATTATAGAGCGTCTCTTAATTATCGAGAAATTAAGAAGAGATTGGTTGTTAGGCGTTCGTCGACAACTATAACCGATTATGCTTATGTGTACACGTTATTAGGAATCTATCATCGATTATATAAATCAAGGTGGAGAACGATTAGTTCAACTATTATTTTGTAGTCGTTAGTTTCTATATTTTCCTTCGTCTATTCTTAGTTTAATTTCGTTTCTATATCAGTCTATTTTCAAAAAAATATATTTTCCTTTATAATTGCTTTAGTTTTGATTTCGGTTTGACAAACTAAGAACCCCCTTTATTATTATTATTATTATTATTATTATTATTATTATTATTATTATTATTATTATTGTTATTATTATTATTTTTATTATTATTATCGATCGAATTTTGATATAGAAGTAAATCAACCATCTTCCCTGTGGAGACGATCCTTACTTTCGCTATACTCATTAGTAAGGTTATAAATTTTATTTTTGGCCGTTTACGACGCGACCAAATTTTGGCTCCGTTGCCGGGGAAGGTGGTGTAAATTGATTTGCTTGTACTTCTAATTCAATTTCTTTGTCTAGTATCGATCTTCTCGACAGGTATGCTATGTTTGATCTAGAAGAAGAGAAGACGAAAGCGGAAAATTGAAAGGCGGAACATGACTTCCGTTTAGCGACATGAAGAAAAACGAACAACAACTACCATTCCATGTTACGTTGAGGGCGCACTATGATTTTCAACCGCCTTGAAAATTTTTCCGGGCTATGTCTAGCTAAAAGACGTTAAAGAAAAGCGCTTTTTGGGAGGCAACCCAATTATTATTAATGCATATCTATTATAAAAAATAAAATAAAAAAATAAGTTTTTGTTTCTTATATTTCGTTATCGTAAATTCGCTATGACGTGTCGTTTAGCTATGATTTTCAACATGTTCTAAGCTGGTTTGGGCAAGGTAGCTGGTAGCGGGAATCAAATTCTAAGTGTGGGGACAAAGCTTTTACGAAGCATGCACATCGGTCAATTCAGGGAAGTTCGCTAAACTACTATTATTTTCTTCTTCCATGAGTTACAATGATTATTGCGTTGAGGACAACGTAAAATTTAAGTGTGGGGGAGAAATTTCTGCGAAATTGATGCGAACGTTACTATTATATATGTGCATGATTTGTTGAATTAAAAAAAAAAAGGGTAAAATTTTTCAAAACTATGTTTCTTATCATGGACAGATTGATTTTATGTTAGATTAATGTGAGTAATTAGGATACACATGCGTAGTCGATGTTTTTCTTGCATGATGAACTAGGTGATACCAGAAAGATTCGTACGCATAACCCAATTTTTGTGAGATTTTTGAGCCTACGAGCTTTTTGCTCATTTCTTTGGTTGTGTGAAAAATGCTTAATTTATTTTTCTCTAGAACTTGCTTGCATATTACGTTTTGAAATTGCTTAAAGTGAGATTGCGTGAAATATGGAAGGTATTAGGAATTAAGTCATAGCCAAAGTTCCCGACCACGACTGATCATCGTAGTTAGCAACTTTGAGCCTGAACGTTTTCTTTCTAAAAACCCAAAAAAAAAGCCTTCAGAAATTTATCCAACCAGAGCAATAGTAGAAGTGGAGGTTGAATGCTGGTGTTGAAATGCGCAGCCGGACCTATACCAAAGTTGAGCGTGAAAAGAAGTTAAGAACTCTTCCATTGATAATCTCTCACTCGCAAAGAGGCCGAGAGAAGAGGAGCTTAGCACCGTCGAAATTCTGAGAACCCTTCCTCCGATAATCTTTCAATTTCTTGGAAAATAATATAAAAAAAAGGACGTGATCCTAAGAATGAAAGAAGAAGGGCTTAGTGAAATAACGACGAAGTCAAAAGAAGAACTAAAAAAGAAGAAGCATAACTTTCGGTGCGTTCGAGACGATGGCGTTATCCCGACACAACTACTACTCATATCCTTTTGTTGCTTATTATTTGCCTACCACACATATTTTAGCCATGCCCATAAAACCTTCCTGTTCACGCTTTATCATTTAAAGTGGTAGATTTACGAATCGTTTGCAAGCTTATGGTAGAGATTAGATTAATGCATTAGTTGAGAGAATTCACCGACATTTTACCTATACACCGAGTGATCTGAGTGAATTCCTGTGAGGTACAAATCTTGATTGGTATTACTAAGGTAGTCGTGAAGATAGTCGTTGATCTCGTATGTGTTTTTCGACGTTGCCTACATGATATCTATGCGTATTGTCATTCTTAAAGTGATAAGTTACATGAATTAAACTTATTTGGTTATAAACTTTCTTTGCTCGAGGACAAGCAAACGCTTAAGTGGGGGGGGATTTGATAAGCGTATTTTAGTACGTTTATATTTATTATTATTAAGTCGTTTGCGAATTAAATTTAATTGTTTTGAGACGTTTTAAATGTTTTAGTTTGTATTTAGACGTATAAGACCAAAAGAATTTTAATGGCCATTTAATGTTATTAGTCCTATTTGGGCTTTGGTTGGCTTTCACGTGAATTGGTCGTGATAATATTTAAGCAGACTTTTATACATATTATTCCACTTGCAGAACAGTCCAAAACATATAGCAGCTTCAACAACGAAGAAAACAAAGACAGACAAATCTGAAAATGATCTTGGCTCCTCAATTGATTTAGGTGTCGTTGAAAGAAGATGAGTTCGACAACCCAGCGTGATTTAAGACGACCACATGATATCTTCGTTGAAAAGAGGGACATGAGACGAGAAAAAGAAGAGTGGAGGTTTACACTTGACAACTCAGGATCCATATTCCCACCTTCAAAAGAAAAGAAAACCGGTTCAAACTTTACGCTATAGCCTATAAAAGGAGACGAGCCGCTCCAATTGAGTGATCTCCCGAATTATCCAAAGGAAGGAGAAGCTTACCAAATTCCGAAGTTGGGGCAGTTTTGGGAGCTAAGGCCGAACCAATCTTAAGCAGGCAGCTTCCCCTTAACTCGCCCCAACACACACCAACCGAACTAGACGAAGCCACGAGCTGCTCTTGGGAGCTGAACAACAGAGCAAAACGGCAGTAGCTGAAGTCATTTCGCAGATCGGACAAGTGCCAAATCGAGGAGCAACAACGCGCGCCAGATCTGAACAACGAACGGCAACAACCGAAGGCACAACCACAGATCCGACACGAGGCAGCAACGTTGGAAAGTTTCAAACTGTTTTTGGTTGAATCGTTGGACACTTGACGAAAGAGAGAAAGTGCTGCTGTAAGGCTGTAAAGAAGCTTAATCAAGGATTTTCTTATTGGGCTTGGGCTGATTTTCTTTGGATGGCTTTGGGCTGATCGTTGGGCTTGGGCGAATTGTTGGACCGGGGCTGAGATTCCACTAATTCGGACGGTTGTAAGCGAGCCTTCTATCTATCTATTACGTGTTTCGATTGTTATGTATCGTAGTTAAGTTTATTATAGTAGAAGTGATATCAAAACCTTTATAATATTGTGAGATTATCGTGCTTATTCATGGACGCGTGAGTATTCGTTTAAGCTTGAATTTATTTTAGTTGATGAACTTAGTTTTATTACATAGTTGCAAATGTTTAATTAATCTAGGTGAGTCCATGGCTAATTAAAACGACAAATCCGTAATTGTTTGTTCGTTTTAATAAGTGGCGAACAATATTCAACTTCTCTACCCTAGGTAAGTGCAAGTTATATTGTAGTTTAAGCGATTTGATTTTAACGGACCAACGTCGTTTCTTGCAAGAGCGTCGTCTGAGCGAGTTAGTCAATAATCGGGTCTCTTTCATTTTTTATGCTGTCGGAATCTTAAACCTTGCAGGACGTCCCGGAGGTTATTTTTCGATTAGGGAAGTAATTATAGAGCGTCTCTTAATTATCGAGAAATTAAGAAGAGATTGGTTGTTAGGCGTTCGTCGACAACTATAACCGATTATGCTTATGTGTACACGTTATTAGGAATCTATGATCGATTATATAAATCAAGGTGGAGAACGATTACTTCAACTATTATTTTATAGTCGTTAGTTTCTATATTTTCCTTCGTCTATTCTTAGTTTAATTTCGTTTCTATATCAGTCTATTTTCAAAAAAATATATTTTCCTTTATAATTGCTTTAGTTTTGATTTTGGTTTGAAAAACTAAAAACCCCCTTTATTATTATTATTATTATTATTATTATTATTATTATTATCGATCGAATTTTGATATAGAAGTAAATCAATCATCTTCCCTGTGGAGACGATCCTTACTTTCGCTATACTCATTAGTAAGGTTATAAATTTTATTTTTGGCTGTTTACGACGCGACCAATCGCAAACAGTCTTAATTGAATTCCGATTTAATTAAGATACTGTTTGTGTCGAATTAGTTTTTGATCGATAAAATTCTGATTTAGTCTCTAAGATAGAAGATTTTGACCGAAAAAAATTATTTACCATCGAGAAATCTAATTAGGATTTTTTGTGAGCGAAAAACTTAAGCACTGACGAGACAATTTAGATGCAAATTTTATCGAGCGTAAAACTTATTATTGCAAAATTAAATTTTCGATTTAATTTCATTACGGTCGCAAAAATTTAGCAGAGAAAAAAAAATAATTAATTTTTGAACGACTAATTTTTCGATCGCAAAATTCGCCGCTTAGGATTTAATTGATGGAAAAATTTCTCGACGATTGACTTAGTCTTTTGTTGACTAATTTTCCGACAGAAATATATCGCAGCGAAAAATTTTACTTAGGATCGAAAATCATGTACCGCTCGACATATTTCAGAAAAATTTTATTCAATCGAGGAAAATTTTTCGATAGTAAATTTACCTGAGAAAGAATTTCTCGATCGTAAATTTACGCGGAATTCTTCTCGATCGTAAAAATTGATCGACTACAGTCTCACGATTTTAACTTCAACACTTAGAAGATTTTTCTCTAAGTCTTTTACTCTGTAGCGAACATTAGCGAATAAAATTTTCTCGATCGCAAAATTAAAAGGAGTTATTACAATTGAAATCAATGCATAGGAAATCAATTTGAAAATCAAATTTATCGAGCGAAAAATTTCTCGGCATGAACAGTGACTTTACCCGCCATTAAACACTTAGAAAATTTCGAACTCTTTTTCACGCGTTACATGTTTAATTCGAAATTACATTCATGCCATTACATTTTTTTTAAAACTCAAGTATCCGATATGCATATTATACGATTTCAATTCAAAATTCATCAAACATGTCATGACTTGATACAAATATTATAGTTTGATGAAACTTAATCTATTTTCGACTAAAATCAAAATTATGAACTAATGAACTTTTATATCTCTTTATTTTTCAGATGGATCGCTACCCTCGATATAATCACATATACGACCACAACTTATATCTGAAGGTCCAGGATACAAATTTCCAGCTCGATCTGAGCACATTTAGGTGTCCGGACGAGATCATTGTCTCTATCCTGCGAGGCCACTACATCTGGCACGCATTAACGGTCACCGCCTCTGTGCCAATGGTCTATCTCCAGCAATTCTGGGGATGCATACAAGGAGCTGTGGCAAATGGAGCATTCTCCTTTACAACTATAATCGGGACGCGGCATATTCACATGGACAAGAACCAGTTTGGGATGATTCTGGACTTGCCATACAGCGAAAACTACGACCCGCTCCCGTCAGACGCAGAAATGGTGCATGACTTCATGCATATGGGATATCAACCGCAGCTCACCAAGCTAGCTCAGGTCCAGAGCAGCGGTATCCCTCATCCCTGGAAGACACTGTTCGGGATCGTGAACAAGTGTCTATCACCCAAGCATGCTGCTTCGGCAAGGGCAATGGCAACATACTGCGGATCTTTCACGGACTCGCATTCTCCAGAAATTACGATTTCACGCAGCTGATCTGGAATGATCTTGCTGAACAGATTTGGCTGAAGGAGAATCGGAGATCGAAGAACGTGCCCTACGCTCGATGGTTCAATGTGATCATCAGGGAGTTCATGGAGTTACACGCACAGAACATCCCTCAGCTGCCTCCTGGAGGAAACTATCAGCCGTCAAGGCTCAAATACTTCCATAATCCATGGCTCACGGACTTGGACCAACCGTCGATGCCGATTCCGCTCAACCTTCTTCGGCTCGCCGACCCCGCGGGAGCTGAATATCAGAGATTCTGTCGGGAACATAATCTAACAGAACAAATGATCAGAGGGCCCACCCGGCAGATTTCCATGTGAGCCCTCCCCAACCGCAACAACACCACAGCTCTGAAGCCATGTTGATTGATGAAGTGGCTCAGGAGCTAGAGCATGAGCTACCAACTCAGGACGAAGAGATTCCTGATACAGATGCCACCTTGATAGATGTTGTGGCTGCTGAGTTGGAACAAGAGGCTCCAACAGAAGAATTTCAAGTGGAAGTGCCCGTGCATGTAGGTGTGCTCGAAGAAACCATTGAGGAGGTTCTTCCACCAGTAGCACAGCCCGAGCTTGAAATGGGGCAAAGCTCGCTTCCACGGGTGACGGATCAGGCACATGAGGACGCTGAACGTGATCCTACTCCTCATACGGCCACCCCGTCTGACACGGAGTCGGACGAGGAAATAAGTCTGATGAGGAGGACTCCCAGGAGACTTAGCATTCAGTTGCAGTCCATCTTCCCCGCCGTCACCACCGCACCAGACACTATGATGACTGCTTCTACAAGTGTTGCTGGCACTTCATCGCTCAATCTTGAGCCGCAACCGAACCCACCGGTGTCTTGTTCGCAGGCGCAACCCGAGCCTGCCACAACACCCATAGATCCGAATCTCCAAGATTCGACTCAAGGATTGGGTGAAAGTCTCGTACAGTCGCAACCTCAAGTGACTGTGAACCAACCTGAAGAGTGGTGTCTACTCAAGGGTTGATAACAGGCGACATCAGTCGTCCTGGTCCATCCAAGGAGGCGTCGAATGAGCAATTCCAAGCTGCTCTCTCTGCTGCGGTCCAATCTCTTGAAGACAAGATAATGGAGAGAGTTCTTACTGCCATAGAGACATTCCGCAGAGACACCGGGAAAGCACCTGTCTCCGAAGGCACCTCGTCACAGCCCAACCTCACACCTCCACAACCCACACCCACCGACCCTTTAGCCAATTCATCCATCCTCATCAACCCATACACCATACCCATAACCGAGCTCCACGACATCCTACTCGCCCGACTGATCGGCCTCTCCATCCGGTCGCCTCAAGAAGAGTCTCTTTACAGACGATTGGTGGATCATCCTGAGCCACCTACTGATACTTGCCGAGGCCAAAGCTCCCACTCAAGACGCCGACATGATGACCCTGACGATCAGGATCCTCATGAGGGGGAGAAGAGGCTAAGGACATCTACTAGTGGCCAAGGACAAGTCTCGGGCGCAACACAAACAGGCGTTGGAGCAGGTGAAACCCAAACCACCCACCAAACACAAACCACCCAAACTATCCACACCACGCACCGCACCACCACTCTAACTCACATCGACCCACCAACCTTTCACCTTAGTACGCCTCCGCCCACACCACCGATCTACTCAAGCCCCTTGCTTCCGGAAGAAGAAGCAAGTGTCGCAATGCTCATAGCCCTAGCAGCTACTCAAGCTACTCCCTCGATTGCTCCAGACCAACCGGGCCCCTCAGGACATGGCGTCAATCCACATGAGGCTCTAGATAAGTATATCTTCGACGGACAGTGGATGACCCATTTCATGCCCGAGGAGCATCAAAGACGGCGGCTTCAAGACGTTCGATGTTTCTACAACAAGCCTACATAGACCTCGTGATCATAGAAGACGACGAGCTTCTGGAAGGTAAAGACTACGAGCAAGACATCCCAAGGCTACCAGAGTTGATCGCGCAACAAGCGGCTCCCCTCTACAAGGCTAACGCCAGGGACCGTTCGGATCGACACGCCGTGGGAGAACATACAAATAGAAATCCCCTTCCTCGAAGAAGTTCGTGAAAACATTTGGAGGTCACCGGAGAGAGTTAAGAAGCCGAACGAGTTCGAGCTAAGAGGGATCTCTCACTGGGATCAGCAGAAGAGGATGACCTACCTTTGGATGCTGACCAAGCTTGGACCTGATGTAAGGCTGGGGATGACTAAAGAACAAGTCAAGAGACACTATAAGAGTCTCTCCCCAATATGCCAACTACTCAGCGTATACTGTGCAAAAGGAGGCTTCCAACACCTCACTACACCATCGAGCGAGTAGATAGAACTCGAGAAGATCTAAGCGAGAGCGACCTATCGTACATCCCTGCTGATGAGGTATACCGTCTCTATCAGCTGTACTTGGAGAAGTACAAAGTCCTACCATACATCCTCAAGGCTTCATCAAGAAAGAAGGACTCGAGGGACTCTACCGGTTCATGATGCGCCAAGTCAAGTACTTCACCGCACACGACCTTCAGATGGCTCTGGAGAGCAACATGAAGAAGGTTAACATGACCGTTCCGCTCAACAAAGGACCTGAGATCGAAGGACTTCCCAACAATCACGTGCATATCAGCTCAGTCCTAGGCATCACCTACCACAATCCAATAGCCAAGAAGAATAGGTTGATGCTGAAGACTGAGATTCATAAGTTTTGTGATGGGACGCTCAAGGTCGTCAGGAAAAACATCGAGCAGAGGTTGGAAGAAATCAATCGAGATACGATGCTGAGGATCCACTGGTTCGTAAGAGAACAGGCGCTCCTAATGGAACTACTAGAAGATATCGAGGAGCGACTGACACGCTCAGAAACTTTGAGCATGCGCTGGGCTTGCGCAGATCGTACTACGCCCGACAAGGACAAACAACGCTGAGACGCAATCAAGCACAAAGGGGGAGAATGTAGAAGATCAATTCTAATTGTGCTTTGATTTCATTAGTTGTCCTTGTAATTAGGGGCTTTATTTGTATTAGTCCGTAGATTAGGACTAGATAGATATTTATACCAAGTGTGTTTGGTATAAATACTGTGTAATCAATCGCAATCAATAGAGAAAGTTTTGGAAATTGATCCGAAAGGCTTGCAATTCTATTTCTAGAGAGAGAAACAACAGTAACTTTCTCACTCTACTCGAATTCTCTCTCTTGTTCTTCATTTGAGTTTTTCGATCGAATCTTAATGTCGATCATTATCATCGAATTAATCAGAATTCATGCCTAGGATCATAGAGTTGTTAATCGTAGGACCTAACAAACTGCATCCCATTTTCCCCGTAATCAACGAATAATATAGCTTGAATTAAGAAAAGGTCGCAAGTGTATTGGAAAATGGGTGAACATTACTATTTTCAATGCCTAATGTTTCAGCGGAAAGTAGGGAACAATGAGGTAAGGGAGCAGACAGTGACACTGAGCATCCAAGGCACGAGAAATGGCGAACCGCAGGCAACAGATATAATGGAGGTTTACAATTTGGGCAGCCCTCTACTGATTTTTGTCTACTACAACGAAGTCAAATCCGAAGAGAAGGCACAAGGCAATATCTTGCAGAAACATTAATGCGGAAAAAAAAAAGCTTCAAGAAATTGAGTGGGGAAGAAGACGATGTCTTATTTGTTTAGTGGTCGTCATGAAATCGCTCTACTGAAGCACCTATAGTGAGAAACACAATTATACTGGTATAAGGAATTGGTAAAGATGTACGATAACAACGGCAAAACAATCCCAAAGACAATTGTGCCAAATATGTCTATGAACTGCCTACGGCTCCAATCAAAGCATAGTCACTTGAGGGGAACAATGAGGCTAAGTCTGTGTGAGGCCCGGGGCCGAATAGGGCGAGGAGTGATCGCCGGTGCCAGAGAGGGGCACGGACAAGGAGCGGCTCCTAGCAGGCTTCTAGGCGAAGGGGTACATGAATGAACTGATCCTACACCCGAGTGAGAGGGGATCCTGAGACTGACAATGTATGGGCGTGTCAGGTTAAGAATCGTGTAAGAGAATTGATAGTACTACTCATATCACCAAGGTCGACCTACCTTTTCGGGAGTCCATCTATAGAAACTTCGAAGTTTTGCGTGCTTAACTTGGGGCAATCTAGGGATGGGTGACCCCCTGGGAAGTTTCTCAGGGTGCAGTGCACGAAGCACACTGAAAGGTTATGTGGTGATACAGTGGGGCTAGACTATTAGTAGGGTGCGGTGGGCCCAACCCCACAGGTCCCAGTGGGACCGATACTACAGTGACACCCGGTATGGGACGAAATGTTACAGGTGGTATCAGAGCATAACCTCTCGCAGTGCGGTGCTGGTTCGGGGACGAACCAGGCGGAAGCAATGTCGACTTACCTTTTCGGAAAAGGGGTACATGAATGAACCGATCCCACACCGAATGAGAGGGCATCCTGAGACTGACAATGTATGGGCGTGTCAGGCTAAGAATCGCATAAGAGAATTGATAGTACTACTCATATCACCAAGGTGGACCTACTTTTCGGGAGTCCATCTATAGAAACTCCGAAGTTAAGCGTGCTTGACTTGGAGCAATCTTGGGATGGGTGACAAGTAGCTCAGGGTGCATGCAGTGCGAAGCACGCTGGAAGGTTAAATGGTGAACTGTGGGGCCAGACTATCAGTTGGAGTGTAGTGGGCCCAACCCCACTAGTCCCGGTAGGAACCGATGCTACAGTGACACCCGGTATGGGACGGAACGTTACAGTCTGTCACTCATTCGGAGGTCGACAGAACGGTGCACGAAGGACGAAGACACAAGGCGCTAAGGGCGGGCAAACACGAGAGAGGCCGACACACTTATGGCTAAGAACGAAGCGAACGTAACAGCTGAACCCGAGCTGCCCAAGGCTGAGCTCAAGTCCACCTTGCTAAGCCAATTTCAGCCCTGGTCGTCAAAGCATGGCGGAGAACAGACGCCCTGTGGCAAACGTCAATGGACAACCCAAAGATGTTAGAAACGAATACAAGCAAACTTTTTACACCGGCCTTCAAAGCCCAAAACCATACGCTCCCAAGATGACTATATTACAAAGAGGTCACTCTACCAAGTTGGGTAAGATGGGTCGTCAGCACACTATCAAGTCTTTGAACGAAGGTCATACGAGGATAGGCTGCTACAAATTATCCCATCGACCTGAGATTACAGGTGTTAGAAGCTGTAAACTGGAGTCATGTTATTGTTTTTTACCCTCCGAGGCTAAGTTCAAGGCTAATATCACTAAATCTACAGAGCCGACGGGGGAGAAAAAAGGACACACTGGCCGAGAAAAAAGGGGAAAACGGACCGAGGGTGAGGCCAAAGTTGTCGTAACAAAGGGCAAACCGAGGTGGAAGGCAAACCCAACTCAGCCTCACAGAAATCACGAGGGGTAAAGGCAAACACAATACGGTCACGAATCCCGCGGCCATGGACGAGCCAAGGCCGAGGCGAGCGGTAGGTCGGACAGCATGGAGGCCGCACCTACGAAGATAAAAAGGGCAAACGTGACATTGGCGAAAGCAGAACACAAATATATGGACGGATGTATTAGGTTTATAGAAACAAACTGAAGAGATGAGATAAACAACGAAGAAAAAAAAATCAATTACCTAGCTAAGAAGGAATTACCTAGGTTAAAGCTATTGTGAAAGAGGTAGAAGATGAAGAGGAGAACTACACAAAGATAACGTTCTATTGATATTATCAGTGTAAAAGTACTGTCGTTTGAAGAACCAATGGGACAAAAGATGGGCTGTACTTCGAATGCCAACAGTCGGGTGTAGTGAGATTACCAAAGATTTATATACTATAATTTAATTTATATTTAGTGAAGGGAAAATATATTTTAATTTTAAATATGATTTTATGGTGACCTATTACCTGAGGAAAACTGGCTGACAACCAGTGGATTCCCTCTTAGCATATAGTAATAGATATATTCGAAAATAATTTTTGTAGTTGTAAAACAAATATCTCTCTAAACTGACGAAACGCAAATTTTATATAGAGATCGAGAAACTATAATTAATATAAAATTGAATTATGCTACAGAATAGTATGTGTTGGTATATAATTATGATGCTATAATATTAAAGATGCAACGGATTATGTTTATAAAATCGACAACTTTGTAAGTCATTGAGTTTGAGAATACGTTTCTCGGTTGGAGATGGTACTAGGGGTGAATGATATTTAAACTTGTATGTTTGTCACACACACACCAAAGGTTGCAAACGAACCGAACCGAATCGAATATTTGCATTTTTTATTTGTATTTGTTAATTTTATCTGATATTCGTATTCGGTATTCGATACGTATACGAATCATAAAATCGATTTGATTCGATCCGATAATAATATTCGAAATGATTCGCGAATATTCGATCTTTTTATTTTTTTCAAAAATACCTGTTAATTCTGGAACATAAATCAAGCGGCAGCATGATGCAAAATCAGGAAATTGTCGGCAGAAACACAATTCTGGAACATGAACCATGTAAGAAAATTCTCATTAGGCATAATACAGGCCTAACTAGTATTTATGTATATATAATATATTATGCATCATATAATTCAAATCGATTCGATAACTATACGAATCGAATACCCATATATTCATATTCGTATTCGGTAACTATTCGAATCGAAAAAGTATTTGTATTCGTATTCGATATCCGAATATTCAAATTTGAATCTTAAAATTCGGAATCAAATAAAAAAAAGTTTGATTCTTTTGCAACCCCAATGTGCGTGCAAATATATCAAATTATCTCATAGTTGTCATTTCATATTTTCAATAGTATTTTAAAAAATAAAATTTTAATTTAATGATAGAGTTGTAATAAATTAAAATAATAAAGGTAAAATTATAATTAAGCAACTAAGGGTAAACATCATCTATTAAATTAACATACCAATTCGTTAGTTTTTATCCACCGCCCTCTTTAGTATTTATATGAAAGTATGATAATTTAGTACGAAGATGATTAAAATCTAAGACTAACCCCGAATCTTCCTATTATCAACGTGATTTTGAGGGTCAAAGGTCAATAATTGACCTTCTCATTTTTTTTTTGGGTTAATTAAAGATCAGGCCCTACTAAGATGTTTAACTTTGTGTTCAGACCCCATTTGAGTTTGATTTAGGATAAAGGACCTACTTTTTGGAAAATTCAGTGGAAACTACCTAAAGACTGCGAAAAGACATAATTATCCCTGACATATGCGAAATTTACCACAGAATACCCAAATGATCCGATTACAGTTGTCGAAATAATTATAACAGTTTTAGGCTGAAATGAAACACTTCCATTCATTTAGATAACAAATTGTCTGTATTGAGTACAATATCGCATATATTTAGTAACAACTTTATCAATTATAATACCAATACTAATAAAACGAATAAATTAGAGAAAAATACATAAATGATGTGATAAGACATATTTAACACTACATATACCAAATCAACGAAAAATACTTGAATAATACGATAACAAGTTTTGAAAAAATAATAACAGTTTCGCATCGATCTCTCCCAACAAGCGACGCATCGATCGAAACGAGATTTCACGTTCAGACCCGAATAGATCTCCACGATTGTGATGATATAAGGTGAAACTATCGTTAATTTGATCATAAGTGTTGATAAGTTTCGGATATTAGTGACGTTAAATGTGAGAAAATAAATATTGCCCGTATAGCAGAAAATACCACGTTTCGTTTAGTAAATAACAAATGATGTTGCAAAAGTAACACATCATTCAAAAACAATACCGCTTCCTGCAATAACACATTGCTTACACTCAATTGGTCGAAAGAAGAAATTCACGTTCGAAATTCGATCCAATCTCGACGTTACTAACAGCACAAAGTTGTATCGGCTTCAATTTTTAATGGGTCTTCATACTCGAAGAGAATTTTCGAAGTTCATAAAGCACGAAAGCTTCAAACACAATACGGAAATTTCGTTTAATACGGTGAAATCTCGACTTTAATGACCGGATAATGTAAATTCGACACAATTTCATCATGAGCCTTAGTTATCGATAATAATTATTGATGTTAATCATGGAATAACGAAGAATTTTGATGAGATCTAAGAGGACGTTTGCTAATTAAAATAGTTACACTCCATGCGTTCTGGGTAACAATTCTTGAAAAAATAATACCATATATCTTGATGCTTATAACAAATATTTCCGCAAAACGAACATATAAGGAGAAAATAATAACGACCCGTCACCCGTAAATAACACATGTAATACCCAAGTAAATGCAAAGATGAATAGATCATAACGTGATAACAATGCGAACCTAGCTGAATGACGCGATAACAAGTTTCGAAACAAAAATAACACTTTTAAGCTATTAGGAAACATTTTCTTTCAGTTTAATAACAAAAGTCTTGTACTTAGTTCTAAAATTTGTATATTTAGTACATGTGTGTCATCTATAATAAGAACCAACACAACGAATGACAAATTTTCCAGTTGCGATAAGACATTTAACCCTTGCCAAAGCGACGAAAAATAACAATTTAGTGCCCCCAAATAATTGTTTTAAGCTGAAAAAACATACGTTCAATAAGCTGAAAAATTCATGTTTCAAATTCGACCCAATCTCGACGTTACTAACAACAAACGTTGTATTGGCTTCGATTTTTCATGGGTCTTCATAATCAAAGAGAATTTTCGAGATTCATAAAGCACAAATGCTCCAAACATACGTTTAATATGGTGAAATCTCGACTTTAATGACCGAATAATGTAAAGTCGACACAATTTTATCATGGGCCCTAGTTATCGACGACAATTATTGATGTTAATCATGGAATAATGAAGAATTTTGATGAGATCTAAGTGGTAAACGTTTGCTTATTAAAATGGTCACTGAATAACACTTCATGCTTTCTGGGTAACAATTCGTGGAACAACAATACCATATGTCTAGATATTCATAACAAATATATCCGCAAAACGTAACATATAATGAGAAATTAATAACGACTCGTTACCCGTAAATAACACGTTTGCCAATAAAAAGTTGGTTGGTAACATTTTCTTTATTCTGAGTAACAATTCACGCAATTTGGGTAACACATCGTTAAGAACATTCTAGGAGTTTCTAGAATGTCAGAGATATTAACAGTACAATAACACATTGCCTGCAAATAATACCACATATCTGATAAAAAATAACAATATAGACCAACCGTATAGGACATTTGTAGCTATAAGTACCACAATATATCTAATCAATGCTACATTACTATTTCGATTAATTTCGTTCATAAATTCATTTCGTTCGGATGTATAAGATTGACATTCATGAAAATAGATGATATGATGAAGCTAAATCACAAAATTTCACTAAAAGACACGTTTTGCGAAAGTTGGTATCAATATGTGAAAAGTTGAGATAAAAATCATACAAACATATATCCCTTCCTTCACAACATACTAGTATCTCATTTAATGAGACATAATCGTTATGAATTCCAACACAAACGTGTTCAAAGTTCAAAATCAAACCACAAATATCATTTTATATGTCGTAAATCTGTATTTGATACATTTTCGAAGTTATTTTTTAAGGAATATTAACAGGATGATTCGTTAACGTCACCAGTACCAGATTGCCCGCACGTAATACTACATGTTTGCTATAAAATAACAATGCGAACCTATCGAATAACGTGTTTACACATAATGATACCACATAACAGGTTTCCAGTACCACATTACTAATCCGATTAATTTCGTTCATAAAAGCACATTGTTCGAGATTTACAAGATTAACATCTTGTAAATGTATGATTTGATGCATTTATCACACCAAATTCCTATAAAAGCTACATTGTTTGATTGAGGTGGATGATAGTGAATGTTCGAGGTCAATAGTTATTCAAAACATAAACTATTACTTTGTTCATTGAAACATCACATATGAATTTCAGCACGAATGCCATCAAAATTCAAAATTAAACCACAAATATCAGTTTATATGTCGTAAATCTTGAAACCTTAAGGGTAACCCTAAACCATTAAACCTTAATCTCCATAAACACATAACCCTAAACCTTGGTGCGACAACTACAGCAATTGGTAACACATAAGCAACTTTTAGTAACATATTTAACTAAATGGATAACAGTTAAATAGTTATTAGTAACACATTTGCACTGATTTAGCAATCCCGCTAAGATTCCAATCGTTGCATAAATCCCGCCCAATTAACCCAACCAATCCACAAATTCCGCCCAAAATTTAGCAAGTACAGTAAATCCATCCAAATCCAGTCAAAACCAATATCCCGCCCAATTAACCCAATCAATCCACAAATCCCGCCCAAAATTTAGCAAGTATAGTACCACTTCATGGCAATACAATAATATTTATTGTTTATTTAGTGACAAATCATGTACTTTTAGTAACAGTTCCGATAACAACAAGTAACGCTTTGGTTTTATGTAGTAACAGTTTCAATGTCAAAAAATATCGAAACATGCCTTCTAAAAGAACTTAGTTCGTAATATAACATTTCAGATAATACACCATCAATACTTACGAAAATCAAAATTAGGTCATAATATACCAATTAATCGACGAAGAAGTCGATTATGAGTTACCCCTCGTATCATGACCCACTTTGTTCATGAACCCATATGTTGGACAAAAAATACCAAATATATACTTCCGAGAAACAAAATAAAGTCGTACAATACCATTTAATGAGATAAAAATATAATATGTGAGAAATAAAATAACGTTTTTGTAAAGTTTTGTAACATTAAGACAAATCGTAGTGACAATAATGCATGAAATAGTAACATGTGCTCCCGATGAATCAATGGCTGCGATACGACTTGCTTTCACACAGCGTAAGTTTAGAAGTGATGAGGTAACGATTGTTTCAAAATTCACAGAGCCTATGAAACGCCCAAACTATGGGTATCTCGAATACGCACAGATTAGCTGCAATTGTTGCCAAAATCTAGTTCGATTTGGCCACATTTTTCTCAAATTTGAACCCATATAAAAATTCATTACAATTCTTACATCTTTCTTCATCAATACTAGAAAAAACATACGTGACACGTCGAAATTGATTGGTTGATGGGGCAGTCGATTGTGCTCGATTCATTGTGAAAAATGGATTTCGATTATCCGGAGAACTAAATATAAATCTGTTAAAAACATTTTACTATCGATAAATAACACATTATCAGTTTAAAGTAACACTTATAAGTTTTACAACAACGCGTCATATATCTGTAACATACAACTGGCGTCGAATACCACTTTACTATAAATCTGTTAAAAACATTTTACTATCGATAAATAACACATTATCAGTTTAAAGTAACACTTATAAGTTTACAATAACAACGCGTCATATATCTGTAACATACAACTGGCGTCGAATACCACTTTACTGAACGATTTCTTAAGGGTTTTAGTCAAAGCATAGTTTGGGTCTTTACCTTTGAATTTTTCAAAAAACAGGTCATTTAAACTAAAGAAATTAATGACAGGGTCTGATCACTAAGTTTAAACTTTTCTAGGGCTTGAAACGTAATTGTCCCTTTTTTTTTATCTACAAATCATCAATTCTGACCTTCTGACCCATCTTTGTTGACCTGACTTCTAAATTTGACCACGAAATTCGCAAATTCCTCCCTATAAAAACCAACAAAAGGCAAAGGGGACGTTTCATTCGTAACTTACCGTCGTCATAACTCATAACCCACTCTCTCTCAACACTTTTAAAGATACAAAAACACACACAAACAGTTAATTTCTGCAATTAAAATCCATTCAATAAATTAAAAAAAATGGAAATCATACCATTCGCAAGAAGCATAAGACAGAAGTTCTACAGTAAAAAGGGAGGGTACAATTACAACAAATCATCTTCGCCGGCGAGAAAAAGCATTAAAGTGGTTAGGTTCGGAGCCAATCCGAAGCAAGCGTGGAGGCTAAGGCTCGTACCGAAGCTGAGATTAGCTTCGCCTATGAAGAAGCTTTGGAATGGAGTTAAGGGCGTGTTTGGCGCGAAGAGGGTTCCAAGTGCAAAGTATTCGAGGAGCGAGTTTGAGAATAGGCTGATATTCGAGATTTATAAGAACACGGTGGCTTCTTATGAACTCGGTTATGCTAAATAATTCGTTCTTTCGATTTTATGTTTCGAATTATTCATTCATTTTTTAGTGTTTTTTTTTTCTATTCTTCTGGTTATGTGGTGATTGTCCAATGGTTTATGACATGAACGAATCAATTTACAATTTGTTTTTGTTATATAAGGAAAATTTATTTATTTATGTTGCCAATAAATATGGTGCAAGTATTGATTATACTTATTTATTGTAGATTAATCCTCGTGTGCAAAATAAAAATTCCAAATTATTACTATAGTTTCATGTAAAGTCCAGGCTGTGTTTTATTTCTTCAATGGCGTGCTGCGTTTCGTGGAGTTGCCAAGGAAAGTCAAATTCGTCATCTTTTTCATAATAATAACAAATAGTTATCTTTCTATTTTATTAAGTGGAAGAGGCTTAGAGTAACTATCATCTAATTAATTTGGTGTGTCAATAATAATTACAAATTTATCCCTGATATCGATTATTACAATTTGGTGTTGGGTAATAATTGCAATAACTAAAAAATTTAGAAGTGAAACGATTACTTATTAAATTGATTAAATTAGGGACTAAATTACAAATAAAATGATAGACCAATTGACGTGTTTTATCCACCCTAGACCTTTATATAATCTATTCTATTATATAAAGGCCTTAGGCCTTTTAGAAACAGCCATAAATTTATTGATTTGGTCTGTCAATCATATTTTTTTTTTACAAAATAAAAATTATTAAAATATAAAAACATCAATCCACGTTCTCTCTACCCGGTCCATTTGGTCTCATTTTATTTTAAGCTACATTGAAAATTTAATTAATCAAAATTAAAGAAAACCATCCACTATCTTTAATTACTAGTTTTAGTTATTCTATAGTTAATTTTATACAAAATTAATTTTTTATTTACTTATCAATATATATAATTAAATTTAAATTATAATTTCTAGTAAACATGATGTGATATGTATTATAGCAAACGCACTAAGTGTGCAAAAAGTACTAGTGATATATAAAGGCTATAAGCCTATTAAAAACTCTCATGAATTTAATTAATTTAGTCAGTCAATTTGTAACCAATATTTTTGGACAATTAAGAGTTAATAAAATATAAAAAATTAACCAACATTCTCTAAAGACTAATCTTCACATGTCCTTCAACAAAAATAAAATTAAAATAAAATTTTAAAAGTCCCACTATCTTGTAATTACTATTTTTAGCTGATCACTATTTTTAATTAATTCTTATACCTTTAATTTAATAAATTATATGTACATAATTAAATTTAAATTAATTATCTTAAATAAACTAAACTTAATATTTTATATTTATATAAGCAAACGCAATTGAGTGACTGCAAACAATACTAGTATATCGAACTGTTCTACCATATATTTAAGTCGGGTTATATATAGAGGAATTTTATGGTTCTCACCTTATGTGAGCACCTTACGTGGGCACCTGTCGATGTGGCACTGATTCATGTCATGTCGACATCCCACATCGACATAAGATGATAAGCGATATTAATTGATATATTTTAGGTGTCATTGCTCGACCCTCGGACGCCAATGTGGCATGTTTACGCACACAAATCAATGCCACATAATGTGCCACATTAAGCCGTAATACGATGGATTAATGTCAATTAACGTCACATATCATCTTATATATACGCTAGCACACAATGATGGATTATATGTAGGGATGGCAACGGGGCGGGGCGGGGGCGGAGATCTAATCCCCGTCCCCGCGATGCATTGGGGACGAAACCGTCCCTGTCCCCGTCCCAGAGGGATCCACGGGGGGCGGGGATTCCCCGCGGGGATTATCCGCCCCTTAATTTTTTTAAAAAAAGTAATATTTGTAATATAATATAAAACTTTGAATATATTTTTTATAAATATTATATAAATTATAATTTTATATATTATTTGTATGGATTTAATATTATTTAATCTATATTTGATATTATTTTACTATTATTTAAATTATAATTTAATATTATATATATTATAATATATAAAAGGGGGTTCGGGAGCGGGGCGGGGATCCTCACGGGGAAAAATCATTCCTCGTCCCCGCCCCGCGGGGATAAAAGCTCGGGGATTCCCCGCCCCACTGCCAACCCTAATTATATGGGCCTTAATATGACAATTTGCTTTATTTTGATAATTGTGAGCCTAAGCAGTCAAAATGGGCGGGCGCGGGTAAGACCGTCCTGCTGGTGGGTAGCGGGCCTGGTGGGCCCGGCCCGTCCAAAATAAAAGTAAAAAATAAAAAGGAAAAAGTTGAAAAAACATTAAAATAAAATAT
This sequence comes from Craterostigma plantagineum, assembly GCA_027422505.1. Taxonomy (NCBI): domain Eukaryota; kingdom Viridiplantae; phylum Streptophyta; class Magnoliopsida; order Lamiales; family Linderniaceae; genus Craterostigma; species Craterostigma plantagineum. The sequence goes on along the minus strand of JAPQWV010000003.1, from coordinate 21,350,410 downwards.
TCTTGAGTTATTCCTAATCCAATTTAAATTCTTTAATAAAATTTTATTGAAGTTATGAAACTTAATTAGATTACAAATTGAATCTCAAAATGTATAAAAAACTTATATAATTCATTTATATATTAGGTCCGTCCTCTGACAGGCCTGAGAAATGGCAGCCCGCCCCGCGGCCCGCTGGCCCGTTTGACAGTACTAACCTATAGTATGTGAATTAGGCCTCCATATGCTTACAATACATCCAATTAACAAATGTGAACATAAATATTCGGTTATTTTTCCTCCTAACACAATCTCACCGCGCTTCCTTCTACCTCGAATAAACTTTTGAGTCTTGGGATTTTTCAGGCTCAATTTTATCCCAAGCCCAATTCCATATAAGTTTGTGGGATTTATCTCTAATACAAATTGGGAATAAAGGAAGTAAGCCCACTTATATACATGACCAACTTTTTAGTTTATTTGATGTGTTACTTGAATTTGACACCCAACAGAGTCAAATTTAAACGTCATCGTCAGCTATGAGACGATGTTATCCTTCCAAATTTAGACAAACTAAAAGTAAGAGTTATTACATTTAAAAACTTGGTAGTAGTGTGAAAAAGTGGCAAGCAATCAAAATAACACAAGAAATAAAAAGTACTAAATCTAATTAGGGGCAATTTTCGTTCAGGCCTTGTCAGGAAAAAAATTAGTTTTAAGGACCCGATTTCTGAAGTACCACTTCATTGTTCCGCAGTATCACTTCATTGTTATGCAATATCACTTTATTTTCTGCAGTACCACTTCATTGTTCTGCAGTACCACTTCATTTGTTCTGCAGTACCCCTTCATTGTTTCTGCAGTTAATGAAGTGGTACTGCAGAACAATGAAGTGGTACTGCAGAACAATGAAGTGGTACTGCAGAGCAATGAAGTGGTACTACAGAAATTGGGTCCTTAAAACTAAATTTTATACTGACATGGCCTGTATTCGATTTAAAAACCTAAATGGGGCCTAAAACGTAATATACCCCAAGGTTTTGAAGACCGGACCGGACCGGACCGGCCGGTTCCGACCGGAAAACCGCAAACCGGTCGAAAATCCGGTCCGGTCCCGGTCATGTCTTCGTTTTTAAAAGAGTAAGAAAAAAAATTACAATATGAATAAGTTGGTCAAAAAGAATCAAAAAAATGAAATAATGAGTCGATCTATTGGTGAAGGTGTCAAATGGTAGTCTAATGGGCCTGAGTTCGATTTTCAGCTAACCTTAATATTCTATTTTATAATTAACTTATTACCCAACTTTTTATTAATATTCAATTTTGACCCCAAATTGATAGATGTAATATTTACAAATTATGCACAATTACTTTTTAAGGACTAACACAATTTACTTTATTTAATTATGCCCTTTAATTATATAAAATTAAAATTTGGAAAAAGTTCACAAAAAATATGTATATTTTCTATATTATTTGATTGATTCATTTATAAAATTAATACTTATTATATTTAAGATACCGCTTTTACTCCGATTTGATTGCGGTTTGATACCGGTTTAACCACTAAATCTCAAACTACTAAAATTTCTGATCGGGTTCAAAAACCGAGTTTCAGAACCTTGATATAACCATCTTATTATGCTGACGTGGTTTTGTTACATTCGATTTAGGTCATGTGAAACAATGATGATGGTTATTGACAACACAAGGAGAAAAGTCCAACTTTATTGTTTGTTATTTAATACTTCTTATTACTCCCTCCGTCCCGGTAACTTTATCACATAAGTTACCGGGCACGTAAATTAAGGTGGTATTATTATAATAATATAGTACAATGAAAAGGTAATAAAGTGTATATTTTGACACGTCTTTTAAGAATATTTAATATTATTATATTGATTGTTAGTGATGGTTTTTTTCTAAATAAGGAAATGTGATAAAATTAGTGGACGCCCAAAATGGCAAAATGTGATAAAATTAGTGGGAAGGAGGGAGTATATTTTTGAAGGAGAACAATTATAATTAGGGGCGTTCCTATTTCAGGCCCCATCGAAAGTATGAGTTTGAGTTCAGGCCCTCCTCACACTAAATATAGTTTTAAGGACCAGCATTAAGTTAAATTCAAATAAAAGGACACAATCAATGATTTGACGAAAATGCCCTTGTACAATCTGTGTAGGTGTTATATGAAGAGGTATGATATCGCTATATTGTGTTACGAGATGTTATACATATGTTATCAATCGAAAAAACTATTTGGACGATCGATTTTGCCGTAATTTTTCGAGCATACTCGGCACAAAGCTAAATATGCATAAATTCGAGAAACCCATGGCTTGAAAATTACGTCGCGCCTTAGTGGTGACTCAATCGTTCGTCCCTGAAGATTAACGAAGTGAAATTGAAATCGCCAGAAAAAATAGTTAAAACTGAGTCTATGTTATGTGGTATCAAAAACGCGCAAGTGGTATAATTTCCTTAAGGTTCGGTACAATAGTGGCATAAAGTGGTATAGTTACGATAAGAAGCGTTACTCGAACTGGTACGATATATAATTCTAATTTGGTATTAATTTTATATGATCAGGTACTAACACATCGTTAAGTGGTATAACTACCATAAGAAGTGGTTTCCAGATGTTATGCAAATGGTATTAATGGAAAAGCTATTTCAACTATCGATTTACCGTAAATTTTTTACACATACTGGCATAAAATCAATTTTGATGTGTATTCGACGATCTCAATGATATTTACGTCGTCAGACTTAAGATCTGTGAGGAATAGTTTCTAGAAATTAATTCGAGAATAAGATAAATCGAGCATATTTTTTGTCGAAATTAAAGCTAATATCATAAATTCGAGAGACCAGCTTGTGCGTCGCGCCTTAGTGGTGACTCAATCGTTCGTCCCTCAAGATTAAAGAAATTGAAAGTGAAATCGCAAAAAAAAATATTTAAATGAGTGTTCGTTATGTGGTATCAGAAACGTGTAAGTGGTATAATTTCGATAAGATTAGGTACAATAGTGGCATGAAGTGGTATAGTTTTGGGCAGGAACTATTATGTAATAAGCAAGTCACTTTATTTTGGGCGGGAAAGCTGAATCTCAGTATTATTTTGGGCGGGAACTTTTATGTAATATATATTCATGTAATGATGTGGTACCAGAATTACTTTATGTGTTATAGATTACCGTTTTCGCGCTAGGGTATCCAGTTTTCTGTTTAGAGTATCGGGTCTTAGGATAAACGTTTTCGGGGTACGATTAAGGGTTTATTATCGTAAGATTTGTTTCGTAATATACTATCTGGTATTGTTTCGTAATGTCTTGTTATCAAGATAGTATAAATTGTTACCGAAATAGTATTAAGTGGTATAATTTACATGTGATGTGGTATCATATAAAGATGGAGAGACCATATTCACTGACGGCCCATGAAGCTTCTGGAATGTTCTTATTTTTTGTTATGAATGTAGAATAAATTGGTACTAAAATACGCTGAAGTGGTATAATTTACATGTGTGGTATTATGTAGTATATATTCCTGTAATAATGTGGTACCAGAAACACTTTATGTGTTACAGATTGCGGTTTACGCGTTAGGGTTTCCAGTTTTTTGGTTTAGAGTATCGGATCTTAGGGTAAACTGTTTCGGGGTTACGATTAAAGGTTTATTGTCGTAAGCTTTGTTCTATGATTGACGTATAATGTTGTTTAGGATACATTTGTTGTAATTCATAATGGTAAATATCAATGTGATGTAAATATAGTTGTCTACGATTTGCAGTGGTATACATTTCACATAATCAAAACTTCATTACTTAACTACTTACATCATATTTGCATAAAACGTAACAAAATCAAGGAACTTCGTGGATTATATATCAAATCATATATTTCCATGATTTTTATTCTTCGACACCGACAAGACCAACTTCTATTTACGAAATTATCCGAATCATTAATATGGTACAGATAATATATTATCTAGTATCACTACAACTTAATGTGGTATCGATTCGAAATGTATTGTTACCAGGATAGTATAAATTGGTATGAAATTATGCTGAAGTGGTACAGTTTACACGCGATTTGGTATCATATAAAGATGGAGAGGCATATTCACTGTCGGCCCATGTAGCTTCTGGAATGTTCTTATATTTTGGTATGAAAGGAGTATAAATTGGTACGAAATCATGCTGAAGTGGTACAGTTTACACGTGATGTGGTATCATATAAAGATGGAGAGGCATATTCACTGTCGGCCCATGTAGCTTCTGGAAGGTTCTTATATTTTGGTATGAAAGGAGTATAAATTGGTACGAAATCATGCTGAAGTGGTACAGTTTACACGTGATGTGGTATCATATAAAGATGGAGAGGCATATTCACTGTCGGCCCATGTAGCTTCTAGAATGTTCTTATATTTTGGTATGAAAGGAGTATAAATTGGTACAAAATCATGCTGTAGTGGTACAGTTTACACGTGATGTGGTATCATATAAAGATGGAGAGGCATATGCACTGTCGGCCCATGTAGCTTCTAGAATGTTCTTATATTTTGGTATGACAGGAGTATAAATTGGTACGAAATCATGCTGAAGTGGTATAATTTACACGTGATGTGGTATTATATAAAGATGGAGAGGTATATTCACTGTCGGCCCATGTAGCTTCTGAAATATTCTTATATTTTGGTATGAAGGAGTATAAATTGGTACTAAATCATGCTGAAGTGGTACAGTTTACATGTTATGTGGTATTGTATAAAGGGAGACGGTTTGACGGTCCATGAAGCTTCTGGAATGCTTATTTTTTTTTGTTACGAACGGAGTGTAAATTGGTACCAAATTATACTTAAGTGGTATAGTTTATGCCTGTTGGACGCCGTTCACTCGATTCACCGACTTTCTCTTCCGAACAACTTTTTTCTCCTTCTTCTGGCCACTTCCCCGGCGATCGACGTCGTTCTTCTTTCTAGCAACTTTCTTCTCGCCAGCAACCTTCTTTCGGCCATTTTCTTGGCGATCGACAGGGTTCTTCTTTGGAGCCATCGCAAGATTCGTCGATGAAGCGAAATTGGTCGGGTTTCGTCGATTAAGGGTTCAAACGGTAGACAATTCTTTGGGTTTTCTCCTTGAATGGTGGAAATCTAATTTTAGGGTTTGTGGTAGTGAAAATCGATTTTTGGTCTCAGTTCTTGTCGTAATTGGTATATACCATAAAATTTAGAGATCATACCACTAAAATAGATTTATATACCACTTTACACAACGTGAGATTTAGGTCTAAAAAGTGATGTAATTTCAGGATAAAATATGGGTAAAAAGGTCTTTTCCGTCCGAATGGGTCCTTATCCCTAACCTAAATATCGTTTAGGTCCTTCTCCCTATCTAAAACATAAAAGGGGCCTGAATCCTACAAAAACTTCTTAAGAGGGCATGAATTACAATTGACCCTTATAATTATGGCCACCACCGTATGAAATTGCCTTGACACTTTAAATTGTTCAGTCAAATTTCCGACAATTATCCGATACACTTTTGTCTCCTCAGTGTGCACAGCTCTCTACTGTTCACACTCAAGTACAAACATAATGTGATTCTTTTCATTATTTTTCATTTTTTTAATTATATTTAATTTATTAAACTCCTCTCGTGATGCTAATAATTATATTACATTTATTTTGATAAAAGAATGCAATTGCAGACAGTGTGAAGAAAGGCCGAAAGGGTACTCGGACATATCCCAATCAATCCATAAGTTATGGAATGAAATGATTGCATTTTATGCCTTTCTATCATAATATTCCACCTTTAATGTTGAAAAAAACAGGTGCGTAGACTGTCACTATAAACTCGTTGCAGTTTTTATTTTATTCTTGTCAAGCATAGGCTAAAGAAGATTACAATTGGGATTTCTAGCTTATGTTATTTAAATATATAATATTATATATTGCATTTTATTCATGGGACCCGAAAAGAGCACGAAAAAATTCTTCTGTCACGTCCCAAACTGTGCCATGAAATGATTTCGCTTTTGAATATCTCCACTAAATATATCCTCACTGTCAAATCGGTAAATCTGTAATTCTATTGTCTATATAGTCTGTGACTGTATTTTTATTTATGCTATTATATAATGTATATTCTCTTTGTTTTGAGCTTTTCGTTTGCTAGCGGTGTGGTTGTGGTTGTGGTGTGTTGTATCTATACTATACTTAAATAAAAGATTAGCAGTACAGAATCACGTAAGAAAATTTTTATATATGGGAGTAGATTAAAGTTTTTATACATAACTATCCCTTTGATTGTTAGTACATTTTACCATTGTTTATGCATCTTTTTGTACATATATTATGTATCATCACAATTTTATGTGCTACCTAATTCCCAAAAATGTTACGTGATATCTTTGTAAGTATAACTTGACGTATTTTAATGTATTATGTACCAAAATACGTTTCAATGGTATCTAAAGTTCTTATACGATGTACCTTTAGCCAAACATGTACATGTGTGTCAAATTTTATTCTATTAGGTATTTATATATAAACAATTCAGAGTGACATTGAATTTTCTTTTATACTATTAGGTACCTATGTATTTCCTTAATATTTTGTAGCCGATTTTCTATGGGCAATTTTCATTCAGGCTCTTGTCATTTTCATTTAGGATTCAGCCCCTACCGGGAAAAAATTTAGTTTTAAGGATCCGATTTCTACATTACCACTTCATTGCTCTGAAATAACAATATGTTGAAATTTTGTAACACAAAACTATCATTCGGTACCACTTAGGATCATCCGATACCGATACCAGTTCATTTATGCAGTACCACTTATTGTTCTGAAGTAACAATATGTTGAAAGTTTGTAACACAAAACGATCATCCTATACCAGTTCATATAACTTTTATACCACTTTTTTTAGTTAGGTCGTTATCTCTAAAGTTTACAGAAATTGAGTCCGTTAAACTAAAGTTTTACCTGACATGGGCTTAATCTTAAAATAAATTTCTGACGGGGCCTGAACTGAAATTAACTCATGTCTTATACCTTTTATTCTGTACTTTTTTTTTTTAATCTTGGGGGAATGATGATCATCGTTGCTTTTTGAGGGGTTTATTTAAAATTTAAAAGAATTGGTTCTTCTCTAACATATGAAATGGGTGATTTATTGGATGCTTTTGGATAAGGTAAGGAAAAATGATGTTGAAGACCATGAAAAAGGTCAAATTAGGTATTCGACTTTTACCGAATTTACCGAATTTTAAATAATAATAATAAAAATTTCAGTAATAGCTAAATTTTAATACGTATAATTAATATAATTATATTTTATTTTCAATATTAATATAATAAAATATATTTTAATTTTAAAATTTCGGTAATTCGGTATACCGAACTTTCTGAATTTTGTTTTGACGAACCGAATACCGAACCGTATTTTTCGGTTCGGTTCGGTTCTGTACCGTCGGTAATTCAGTAAATTCGGTCGGTATACCGAATTACGCACACCCCTAATTGCTACTATATCTTACAAGAAAAGATGTCTTGAATACAATTTGGCAACATTCCTTAAATAGACCAATTATTTTATATTTTCATATAAAGGAAGAACGAATTTTCATCCGAACAAAAAAATAATAATAAAAAATTCAGTAAATTAAGTTTTCCTATATAAAGAAAATGCGGCCCAATTCTCGTGTCGACACCAAAAGGCAAAGAAAAACCTAAATTAAAAGTTTAAAAAAAAATTGAAAACATCTCTTTGCAATTTTCTTGAAAGCAAAAGGTGAAGTCAGCTTCCATCGATTCCTTTGTCCTCTGCAAACAGGGATTCTTCTGCTCACCCACAAAGATTTCAGAATTCTCAGAATCTCAGAAAATAATATACATATATTCCTTCAATAATTAGCCTTAAACGCAGAAAAATCTTTCCTTATCGAATATCTGAAGCTCTTCAGATATATCATTTCCAATAAACTAAAGCTTATTTAAAAAGATGTTCACAATCCCAAGCCTCTACGAACTGGGCACAACAACCTACTCAGATTCTTACGAACACATACTCAATGGTTTCTTTCACACACTACCGCCGCCGTCAGACGCCGGAAATCAGAACCTCAGCCCGCCGTCCACGGCGGAGGCGAAGGCAGCTGCGGCGAGCAACAACCACAAAGAAGCCGAACGGAAAAGAAGAAAGAGAATCAGCGGCCACTTCGCAACCCTCAAGTCTATTCTTCCCAACACCACAAAGGTAGTAAAGTAATGAATGGAGAAAACCCTAATTTTCTGGGCTGATGTTCTTCGTGAAAATATCCTATTACGTAACTGCTGTAATAAAATGTTATTTCAGACAGATAAAGCTTCGTTACTAGGCGAAGCTGTCCGAAGGATAAGAGAGCTGAAGAAAACCACCGAAGAAATAGCAGGCGACGACCCATTAAATCTCATGCTCTTCCCAGGCGAAGCAGACGAGTTCAAGCTCAGCCACTGCGACGGGGAGACGTCGGCGGCGCGACGATCAAGGCCACGGTATGCTGCGAAGATAGGCCGGAGATGGTCCTGGAAATGGTCCAAGCGCTGAAATCGGTTCGAGCGAGGGTTTTGAGGGCAGAAATGTCGACCGTCGGAGGCAGGACGAAGAGCGTTTTGTGGGTTAAGATGGAAGGCGGCGATAAAGTCGTCGAGGGTGAAAGCGATTTTTGTTTGGGGATTTTAAGGAGGGCTTTGAAGATGGTTGTAGAAAAGCCTTCTTCGATGTCATTGGTCGGTGGTAGTCAGGGATTGCCGGGGAATAAACGCCCACGTTACTATCAATTGTGTTAATCTAGGCTTTTTTTTTTGAATAAATAAATGGAAGTATTTTATAGTTTGTCTTGGTTTGTTCTAGTTTTTGCGTATTTTATTAGGGTTTTATCTTTGTAAAGGTAAGGCGTTGTGTGATGTGAGATTGATTACGACAACCTTTGATGATGACAAGAGCTTGTAAGTTGTATGTTTATGTATGAAGCATTAATAATGTACATTATTTCATTGTTTTGCAATGTCTTATCTGCAATATTCGGAGGTGGGATGGATTTCATTAGTGAACCTAATCCCAAATTCAGTTCAAATTTAATCAAATAACAAAAACATAAAAATAACTCCTATCCACTATAGAATAATATGTCCATATACACGAGAAATATTTTTGGATTTGAGCACAACTAGTGAACGGCATGAACTCAAATATATGTCATATTTTTATTTATTGGAATCGTATGTCTAAATGTGCAACCCTTACCACATACTGTATGTCTTTAGAATTATTTTATTTTGAAAGAAGAAGCCTTTAAAGCTATTTAAGTACTTCATATCTCATTGTCAACGTCTCGACGACCCCTTTTTCTCTAAATATCCCTTCAAATTTTTTAGTCAAGGCTTATAAAACGGACAAATCAGGTAACATGTTAATGTCGAAGACATGGTCGAAATATGGAAAAAGATTTTGTCTTCCTTCCCCAAAATAAGAGATGCACCTACATGCAAAAAATAGAAGATTGCAAATACCGTTAATAGAAGATATGAACCTCAGGAGAAGGAATCAAGGCTCGACTCAAATATTTACTATATTTGAGGAGATCTTCAAAGATATATTTTAGAAGGTATTCAATGGATCTTTTACCAATTCAAGAGGGAGCCAATGCCTATAAAGATTAGGAGATTTCGAGCTACAAATAACCACTTTTCGAGAGAGCTTTTTATGGAGTAACTATTGAGCGAAAAGTTACGAAAATCACGAGTTATAGAGCGAAGCATACTTTGAGTTTTAGCGATCATGAGAATGTTCTTTTTAGCCTAGTATTCGTTACAAAAGTCCTAGGACTTTGTAAGTTTGCAGAATCGTTAGATTCGTAGTTTGCAGAATCGTTTAGATTCGTAGTTTTCTAGGCTTGTTTTTACTATCTTCGGATAGTTATTTTGCCATCCATTGCTATAGTGGAATTTCGCCTTGAGGCACGCAGCAAGTTTCTGTAACTTGCTGCACAATTTACATCTCGTGTTCACCATCGTTCTTTACTTAGTTCGTCACATATTCCGATGTGCGTTTTGTGTTGGCGTCAGTGTTGACCCAACATTTGTCACCAGTTTTAGAACTTAGTTTATTTACAATCCATATCGTATCGGGACCACTTCAAAGTGGTATCAGAGCCACCGCTTGACGTAACTAAGCGTTTATGATCCTTTTCCATGGATGTTACAAGCTCAAACTACATTGGCAAAGTTCCAGTGTTAGACGGTTCCAATTATGCCTATTGGAAGGTTCGAGTGCGCCAATGCATCAAGTCCATAGATGTGCGAGCGTGGAAAGCTGTTCTCAACGGATATACTCCACCTCGATCTCCTCCAGATGATGATGGCTAAGTAGTCGACAAGCCGATCGAAGAGTGGTCTAATGCTGAAAAGAATGCGGCCGAGTTTAACGACAAAGCTCTTAATGCCATCTTCTCTTCGGTGGATATTTTCATGTTCAAGATCATTCAGAATTGTTCGATGGCAAAAAACGCTTGGGATTTACATCAGAGGTACTGCGAAGGCGATGCGAGCGTGAGGGAAACCAAACTGCGATACCTACTCAATCAGTTTGAAAATCTGAGAATGAAGGAAGACGAGGATATCACCACGTACTTTGGGAAGATCCTGACGATTTCGAGCGAGTGTGCTAGCCTCGGAGATCCGATTTCTAATAAGGTACTAGTTTCTAAAGCTTTACGTACGCTAACTGAAAAGTTTAATGTGAAGGTAGCAGCCGTCGATGAAGCACATAATCTAGGCACGATGGAGCTCACGTTGATGAACATTATGAAGAACTATGAGACCAACCTCGAAGTCCAAAAGAGAGCTTCACGCGGCAAAAGCATTGCTCTAGTCAGTCAGTCATCCAAGGTGCAAACTGAAGTTGACCCTGACAATGACGAGGATATGGCTATGCTCGTGAAGAATTTTACAAAGTTTCTTCAGAAGAAGAATGTCGAGCAGAATGTTGGCCCAACATTCAGGAAGGGCCAGAATGCCAAAGCTGGACATGCTTCTGCCCCTCCGTTCTTCAAACGCAAACCAGATGAAAAGAAGAAGAATATCAACTATGATTCTATACGATGCTATGAATGTCAAGGTTGGGGACACACTTTTTTGCAAGTACGGAAAGGCTATGTGGATCGAACATTCCGACGATGAAAATGAAGAACAGTGCCCTAAGGAGTCCAGGCAATCATCAGTAATCATACAGTCATTCTCTGACAACGAAGAAAAAGATCATCAAATCGGCTTTACGGTGGTAACCGATGTTGAGCCAACATTCGACTCAACATCTAGGAAACCAATTATTTTTGATTATGATGACTCAAACTGTTTTGATGGGTATTTAAGTTCTGATGATGCAGGTTTAGAAACAGACCTTTGTGCAGAACTCCAGAATAATGAAGCTGTGTTATTGCTGTCCACACAATATGAGAACGAAAAGGCGAAAAACTCGGAGCTCAAAGCCATAGTGAAAGCGCTGTCCGAGGAGAATGCCAAAAATGAAAAGATGATCGAAAGCTTGGTGGGTGGAATGAACAAGATGGAAGCCGTACTGACACGAAAGGACAAGGAGGTTGACAAGCTACAAAAGCGCGTCGACGAGGCCGATGAAACTTTTACGAAGTTGAACAGGGGTAAATCGACCCTTGATGAGGTATTATCTCTTGGTATGTTTTATAAACAAGGTCTAGGATTCAGTTCTCACCCATATGTGATGATCCTAAACCCGTGACCAATGTTCAGCCTAAGATAGTTTTTGTGAAGAAAAAATCTCATGCCTCGAATGATGTTTGTGAAAATGTGAATGTGAAGACTATTCCTAAGCATGCTACTAGTAAACTTAAGGATGTTTCATTTAAATGTCATCATTGCAAGCAGTCTGGTCATATTAAGCCATATTGCTGGAAATTGAAAGGGGAGATTTCTGCGAAGAAATCAATGTCGGCTGAAATGTTATCCAACATCCCGCTCAACATTGAGAAATCAGTGTTGAAAGGTATGTCTGGAGAAGGTTCAGCTGCCTCGCCTTCAAATTCTGGTAACCCAAATGCTGTTTTATCATCTAAGAAAGTTTGGATAGAGAAGTCCGTGCACAAGTGCAATGTTGTGTATACCTCTTTGCGAGCTAACGTGACAGGTTCTTGGTACTTCAATAGCGGGTGTTCCCGACATATGACGGGTACCAAAAAGTATCTATGTGATTGCATGCCTTTACGGAGTGGATCTGTGACGTTCGGAGGAGGTGCTAAGGGGCGGATTCTCGGTCGAGGCAGATTGAACGTGCCCGATTTCCCGAAGCTGAGCAACACTCTACACGTCGACGGACTTGTGGCTAATCTGATTAGCATAAGTCAGCTATGCGACGACGACCTTGAGGTAAGATTTAATAAGGGATGTTGTGAGGTTTTTAACAGCAATGGTGTTCGAGTTATGGCAGGTAAACGATCGAGCGATAACTGCTACTTAGTCGGAGACAAATCCAGTTCGAAGGATATGTGCCAACTCTCGAAGGCCGAAGACGATGTCATCCTTTGGCATTACAAACTAGGCCATGTCAACTACCGAACGCTGGATCAACTTATCAAACATGACGCGATCAGAGGCATTCCAAAGCTTAAGGAGTTTGATAAGGTTGTTTGTGAGTCATGTTTGAAGGGTAAGCAAGTGCATGCTAGCCATAATGTTTTGTGACGCCCGGGCCGATGAGGGCGGGGAGTGATCGCCGGTGCCAGAGAGGTGCACGGACAAGGAGCGGCTCCTGGCAGGCTTCTAGGCGAAGGGGTACGTGAACGAACCGATCCGATACCCGAATGAGAGGGGATCCTGAGACTGACAATGTATGGGCCTGTCAGGCTAAGAATCGTATAAGGGAATTGATAGTACTACTCATATCACCAAGGTCGACCTACCTTTTCGGGAGTACACCCATAGAAACTCCGAAGTTAAGCGTGCTTGACTTGGAGCAATCTAGGGATGGGTGACCCCCTGGGAAGTTTCTCAGGGTGCGTGTGAGCGAGTGCACGAAGCACGCTAAAAGGTTAAATGGTGGTACTGTGGGGCCAGACTATCAGTCGGAGTGTAGTGGGCCCAACCCCACTGGTCCCGGTAAGGATCGATGCTATAGTGACACCCGGTATGGGACGGGTCGTTACAGGTGGTATCAGAGCACAACCTCTCAAAGTACGGTGCTGGTTCGGGGACGAACCAGGCGGAAGCTGGTGGGCATGTGACGTCCGGGGCCGATGAGGGCGGGGAGTGATCGCCGGTGCCAGAGAGGTGTACGGACAAGGAGCGGCTCCTGGCAGGCTTCTAGGCGAAGGGGTACGTGAACGAACCGATCCGACACCCGAATGGGAGGGGATCCTGAGACTGACAATGTATGGGGCCTGTCAGGCTAAGAATCGTATAAGGGAATTGATAGTACTACTCATATCACCAAGGTCGACCTACCTTTTCGGGAGTCCATCTATAGAAACTCCGAAGTTAAGCTTCTAAGAGGTTTTGGGCTAAAGCGTTGCATACGGCATGTTACTAAAATGACTTCGTATGAATTGTTGAATGGGAAAAAGCCTATTGTTAGGTACTTTCATGTTTTTGAATGCTACTGTTATATGCTTTAATGATCGTGAGTACTTGACCAAATTTGATTCGAAGAGTGATAAATATATCTTCCTAGGTTATTCCTCGAATAGTCGTGCTTATCGAGTGTACAATTTGCGATTGAAATCTGCTCAGGAATCTATTAATATAGTTTTTATGATGCTACTGACCTAAGCAGAAATGCTCCACAAGTTGATATTTCAGATGTTATTCAAGCTGCCAGTGAGACAGAGGTTAATGTGGAGGAAAATGTTGAGCCAACATCTGACTCAACATCTGCACCTGAACAGACTGATGAGGCTGAACCTAGTGAAGTTCGAAGGGATCCCCCACCTAAGATACAGAAAGACCATCCCACTGACCTAATCATCGGAGACAAGCCGCCTAAGGATTATAAGTCTATGGTAAGGAACGTATGCACGCTTTATTAATACGCTGGGGTACGGTTTAATTGTTTTGTTTCTGAAATAGAACCTAAGAATATCCTTGAAGCTCTCAAGGATAATTTCTAGGTAAATGCGATGCAAGAGAAACTCTTGCAGTTTGAGAAAAATCGAGTATGGAGCTTAGTTCCACGGCCGAAAGACATTAATGTCATAGGCGCTAAGTGGATTTTAAGAATAAGTCTGATGAGCATGGTAGAGTAGTTAGGAATAAAGCGCGTCTAGTTGCCCAAGGCTATACACAAGTCGAGGGAATTGATTTCGATGAGACATTTGCCCCCGTTGCTAGACTTGAATCGATTAGGTTATTGCTAACTATTGCATGTTGGCTCAACATTACCTTACATCAAATGGATGTTAAGGGTGCGTTTTTGAATGGTCATATTGATAAAGAAACTTATGTTGAGCAGCCTAAAGGATTTGAAGATCCACATTTTCCTAATCATGTTTGTAAGTTGCAGAAAGTGCTTTATGGACTTAAGCAGGCGCCTAGAGCTTGGTATGGTAGGTTGACGACGTTCCTACTTGAGTTTGGGTTCGTGCGAGGAGAAGCTGATCGCACACTCTTTGTAAAAAGAGTTGGTGCAGATATTTTGATAGCCCAGATTTATGTAGATGATATTGTTTTTGGCTCTAGTTCTCAAACCATATTAGACCAATTCGTACATGCTGACTTCTACTTTGAGTATGATTGGTGAGCTAACATTTTTCTTAGGCCTGCAGATTAAGCAAAGCAACGACGGTATTTTCTTGTCCCACGAGAAGTATGCGAAGAACATAGTGAAAAAATTTGAACTATATACTGCCAAGGTAATGAAAACACCGATGGGTTCGACACAGAAGGTAAGTAAAGATAATGTTGGACAGAATATTGACCCCACATTGTATCGTTCCATGATAGGCAGTCTTTTATATCTTTCAGCGAGTAGACCTGATATTATGTTTATGTGTTTCCGTTTGCGCTAGATATCAGGCTGAGCCAAAAATTTCCCATTTAAATGCTGTGAAGAGAATATTAAGATAAGTGAGTGGCTCGTGTAGCTTAGGGTTATGGTTCTCGATAGATACTAACACGAATCTTGTAGGCTACAGCAATGCTGATTGGGCAGGTGATGAGGATGATCGCAAGAGCACAAGTGGCGGCTGTTTCTTCTTAGGTAACAACCTAGTTGCATGGTACAGTAAGAAACAGAATTGTGTGACTTTATCTACTGCTGAGTCTAAGTATATTGCTGCGGGTAGTTGCTGTACGCAATTAATGTGGTTGAATTGCATGTTGTGTGACTATGGTTTAGAGTGCAAATCTGTTCTCATGTATTGCGATAACCTTAGTGCCATCAACATATCTAAGAACCCTATCCAGCATCCATGCACGAAGCATATAGACACAAAACATAGCATTTGATTTTGAAAGGTTTTCTGAGAGATATGGTAGAGAAAGAATTAGTTCGCATTGAGCATATAGACACGAAACATCAGTTAGCTGACATTTTCACGAAAGCATTGGATTTTGAAAGGTTTTCGGACCTGAAAAAGTCCATAGGTTTGCATCAGTCTGTTTGAATGTTGGTCCAACATTTGGATCAACATAGCATATGTCGAACTTGATGGTTACTGTTTTGATATTTGATTTAATGTTCTCTCTGTTATTCTGTGAAATGATTTGACTCATCTAAACCGTTCCCTGAAATGACCCTCTTCCCTAAAAAAAGAGAGAGAGAGAAAAATAAAAATATATATTGCTCATGATTCTTTTTCAAGATACAGGTTCAAGTAATAAGTTTCCCTAGATACAAGGCATTCGCGGTGACGATGTACTCTTTGCGACAAAAATCCTAACCTTAATCATAAGGATCTTATAAGGGCTGTGCATAATACGACTAGTCTATAACTGAGGTAAGTAGGGCAGAAAATGAAAAGGAATTGAGTTTAGGGTGTTGAACAGAAAAGTCTTGAATTTCAGAGTTGAATGTTGAGTCTTATGTTGGGGCAACATATGTAACTGTCAGTTTGATCATGCTATATTTTGTGCTTTCGTTTATTTGCATTAGCTTTTAGGTCAGCATTTGTAGTTTCATGTGTCTAGTTTAGATATCTCTCAGAATTGCATTAGAATTCCTCGAAGAACAGCTTGTTACGCTTGTCTCAAGTGCTCATCATCGACGCTTAAATGGTTAGTCTCGCTCGCTCCTATTCTGATTTTTGACTTGGTATTTTTCGTTGAATCATGACTTGCTCCTGATTTTTACGTATTTGTGAATTCTCTTGGACTGTTAGAATTTTTTTGGCTTGGCTCGATATTCTTCACTTTCGCAAATCCTATTTCATAATGTAGGCAATCTCTGCATATTCGACAAGTTACTTTTTCAGACCTTTATAGACTTCAAGACTTATACTGCTCTGCTTTGATACTTTAAATCTTGAATGTCTATTGCGAACTCACCCAATTTCGAGTCTGAGATTGTTGAACCAGATATTGGATCCACATCTTCCTCAATATTTCACTTGGAGAAATTCTCTGAGGTTTACCTTTTCCAAAAGGGGGAGAAAATGGTGCTAATCAAGGTGGTGCAACTTTTGCTGGTAGTGCTAAGGGAACTTCGACAGGGGGAGCAAGAACCGAAATAGAAAGAAGCTAAATATTCCATTGAGTTTGAACTTCTTATCCTTATCAACTTTTACGTGCCTGATAAAGTTTTATACTTTTGTGCATGTTTGATTTAGTTCTCTAATTTGATTGCCTGCCGACAGTTTGTTTTTGCAGACTTCCCTTAAGAACCTTGGACGGCCTTGTACGAATTTCTAGTACTTTGTTATTTTTTACTCTAACCATACTTGATTTGTTTTTTTGGTTGAGTATATTTTGCCTTCAGGGGGAGCTTTGGAGCGTCAAATTAAGGGGGAGATTTCTTCCTTCCCAAAAAGGGGGAGATGATGCAGAAGAAGAAGCCGGCGGACTAAGCTAAGTGGATGTGCATGAGTTTTGGGAAGAAAGACAAAAAGGGGGAGATTGTTAATGTCGAAGACATGGTCGAAATATGGAAAAAGATTTTGTCTTCCTTCCCCAAAATAAGAGATGCACCTATATGCCAAAAATAGAAGATTGCAAATACCATAAATAGAAGATATGAAGATCAAGAGAAGAAATCAAGGTTCGACTCAAATATTTACTTGGGAGATCTTCAAAGATATATTTTAGGAGATATTCAAGGGATCTTTTATCAATTCAAGAGGGAGCCAATGCCTATAAAGATGAGAAGATTTCGAGCTACAAATAACCACTTTTCGAGAGAGCTATTCATGGAGTAACTATTGAACGAAAAGTGCGAAAATCACGAGTTATGGAGCGAAGCACACTTTGAGTTTTAGCGATCACGAGAGTGTTCTTTTTAGCCTAGTATTTCGTTTACAAAAGTCTTAGGACTTTGTAGGTTTGCAGAATCGTTAGATTCGTAGTTTGCAGAATCGTTTAGATTCGTAGTTTTCTAGGCTTGTTTTTACTATCTTCGGATAGTTATTTTGCCATCCATTGCTATAGTGGAATTTCGCCTTGAGGCACGCAGCAAGTTTCTATAACTTGCTGCACAATTTACATCTCGTGTTCACCATCGTTCTTTTCTAAGTTCGTCACATATTCCGCTGTGCGTTTTGTGTTGGCGTCAGTGTTGACCCAACATTTGTTCCAACATTTAGTCACCAGTTTTAGAAGTTAGTTTATTTACATCTATATCGTATCGGGACCAGTTCATAACATATTGAAGATCTTATCCATGTACGTGACTTGTGATTCTCATTCTTTAAACCTTTCAACTAGTAGAAAACAATTAAATAAATAAATAAATATATTATGACACGTCTCTTCTTTCTTGGACTCTAATGTTGGGCCAATATGAGGAACTCGTTCATGGCCATTCGCCTTAAATGAACCCATATGATAGGGTTTAGTATTCTTCTAATAATGCTAGAAAGACAACCCAAGCCCGAACCCAATCCATTGCAAATACATACACAAGAAGCCACATCACACAATAGCATATGCTAAATATAGCTTTCAAACAAATTCAAGATCATACAAACCAAAAAGAAAAAAAAAACACCAATAAAAATCGAAACACGCACACAGTGTGAAGAAGTACTCAGACATCAATCCTTAGTTCAAGGGAGCCGGCGAGAGCAAGGGTGTCAAATTTCGTTATTGGGCCTTACATCGGCCCACTTAAAAGAGGAGTTGACCAACATAAGTTGATGGTGTTCCTGTTGAAGATATCAGTTACAAATCAAATGCTATCAATGATGAGAATCAATTACGAGAGAATCAATCTCCATAACTCTTTCACAAAATCATCTCTTACATAATTGCATATTATTCTTTATTATTGCATACAATTTCTTGCAACGTTTGTTTTGATTCTTTGTTGTATTTGCCTATTTATAAGGTTGAATATGTTAATAGAAAAACCACTTCTCATAATTCCTTACATGGTATTAGAGGTTTGAAAGTTCCTATCTTAATTTTTCTCTTCTTATCCTACCATGGCAAATGAGCAGTCCATCATTCATAATGTTAATGAGCCTACTAGGCCATTCACTATTCGTCAATTGCAGAACACCATCAAATTAACACCCACCAATTACATAGCCTGGAAAACTCGGATAGAAGCAACACTTCTCGGTTATGATCCGTGGAAATAAATTGATGGGTCTTTCCCTTCTCCTCCAAAATTCCTCACTGAAGGTAATAATTCTATCCCAATCCCTACTGCGTCGACTTGGTTTCGCCAAGATCGGTTGGATTTTGGTGCTCTCGTCGGATCTCTCTCTCTCTCTCTCTCTCTCTCTCAAGATCTTGTACCTCTTGTCTCTCATAGTGGCAATGCCAAAGAAGCATGAGATATTCTTTCATCCACATATGCTAGTACGTCTCGCGCCCATTTCAAACAAATAAAAGCGCAGCTCTCCAGAATTACTCATACCAATCAATCGATTCTTGAGCACATCCAAGCCATAAAAAAATGCACGAATCGTTTGGCTGGTATGGGAAAACTTATGGATCACGAGGACATCATAGACAAGGTGCTCCAAGGTCTTGCTTACGAGGTATACAAATCTGTTATTGATGCTGTTAATGCTCGAGACATCCCTATTTCCTTCGAAGTTCTGCACGAGAAGTTAATCACCAAAGAGGTTGAAGCTACAAACATACTTCCTCCGACTCCTTTTCCGACTACTGTTCATGGTACGCAATACAGGAAATTTTTTTTTAAAGGACAACAATCAAGCTATCGACCACCGGCTCTTCTTCCCACGCCTCGACCCTCTTCTTCAGTCAAGACACAACGACCATATTTGGGTAAGTACCATTGGTGTCGACTCACAGGCCATGCTCACGACAAATGCAATAGATTCAAAAGCTTGTATCCCACAAGTGAAGTTCCAGCTCCGGTGTATGCTCAGGCTGCTCAGATTCGTCCACATACGTCATATGTACCTCAATCACATGACACAAGGTCTTCATTCTGGCATTGCCTCCAACGGTTGGCTCATGGACAGTGGAGCCTCTCATTATGTCACAATGATCTCAACAAGCTCTCATTGCGTGCACCATATGATGGGTCGGATGAAATTGTAATTGGCGATGGTTCAACTCTTCCGATTGCGAATACCGGATCTTTTCTCTTAATACTCCTCCTAAAATATTCACCTCTCTAATGTCCTACATGTCCCTTCTATATCAAGAAATATCTTATCCGTCTCTAGGTTTTGTGAGGAAAATAATATATCACTTGAAGTCTTATCCTCTCTTTTTGTGTCAAGGATCTGTCAAAGGGCACAATTCTTCTACAAGGACCTTCTAAAGCGGGTACTTATGAATGGCATCCACAAGCACCTCGAGTCTACACTACTTCCAAAAAGTCCATTCGCGACTGGCACCATTGGCATGGGCACCCATCTAGGTCAATTCGAATTTAAGGCTCTAAGTTTTCATCTATCTCCGATTTTCTACGTCGCATTGTCACTCATGCAATATAAATAGCCACAGGTTGCCTTTTTATTCCTCTACTCTTACCTCTCGTGCCCCTCTTGATTTAATCTTCACTGATACATGGTCAAGTCCAATATTATACCCAGTAAAAAAAAAATCTGACACTGAGCAAACTTTTCATCATTTTCGAGCCATTGTTGAAATTCAGAAGCCAACAATACAAGTATTTAGTGGTAATGGCGGGAATATGAGAAGCTCAAACCTTACTTTGATAGTCATGGCATTTCTCACCTCAGTACTCCTCTCCACACTCATGAGCATAGTGGGTTTGCGGAATGCCGTCATCATAAGCACATCGTTGAGACAGGTTTATCCCTTCTTTCTCATCCTCAAATGTCATTACATTATTGGGCATGTGCTTTTACTACAGTTCGCCTCCCAACTCCCACTTAATAATGATTCTTCTTATCTTCGTCTATTAGGGATTGTGCCTAATTACTAAAAATTGCAAAACTTCGGCAGTTTGTGCTGCCCATGTTTGCGACCATATGCTCGTCATAAGCTTGATAATTGATCGCTTCCATGCATCTTTGTAGGTTACTCACCAACAAAAAGTGGCTATTATTGTTTACATGTTCCAACAAACAGGGTTTATGTTCTCGACACTTAGATTTGTCGATACGTTTGTCCTTTTCCGAGTTTTAGTCCTTCGTCGACTCGTATATCTTCTACTAATGTTACAGAATGGTGCACAGTGTCACTTCCTGTTGATATAGAACCTCATGTACAACCCATGGTCCAGCCCACTATCGACCCTCAAAACCCGCCTACTGTCACTATCTCACCTCCACAAGAGTCATCAACCACCCCACACCACCACATCCTTCAACTAGAACCATCATCACTCACCTTCAAAACAATATTGTGAAGCCAAACCCCAACTTTGCCAACCCAACCGCGACCCAATCTCGGTTAGTTGAACCTCGTAATATTACTCAAGCACTAAAAGATACTCAATGGCGGCATGCAATGACAGAGGAATATAATGCATTATTGCGTAATGTTACATGGGAGCTTGTCCCGTCGCAATCGTCTCAAAATGTTATTGGCGGCAAATGGGTATATCGTATTAAATATAAGTCTTCAGGTGAAATCGAGCGTTACAAGGCTCGCCTTGTTGGTAGGGGTTTTCTTCAACGGCTTGGAATTCATTATTCGGGCACTTTTAGCCCGGTTATCAAGCCTACAACAGTCAGATTCATGATATCTCTTGCAGTCACAATTAAACAGAATATTCGGCAGCTTGATATTAATAACGCCTTTCTTCAGGGTAATCTTCACGATAATGTCTTCATGTCGCAGCCCATGGGTTTCCTGAATAAAGATAATCCCACTCATGTATGCAAACTCAAGAAGGCTATTTACGGTCTCAAACAAGCTCTGAGAGCTTGGTATCAAGAGCTCCGCACATATCTTATCTCTTACGGATTTCGCAATTCCATTGCTGATTCATCATTATTCATATAAAAGAATAATAATGTTACGTTTTATCTCTTGGTATATGTCGATGACATAATTATAATGGGTCATTCGTCTTCAGCTTTACAGGTGTTCATTACTAAGTTGGCTTCTCGGTTTTCTTTAAAAGATTTGGGGCCATTATCTTATTTTCTTGGAGTTGAGGTGCTCTCTCATGAGCATTGATTGTTTTGAGCCAGAAGAAGTATATTCAAGATATACTGGACCGTGCCAAGATGTCGGATGCTAAACTATACATAGACCTATGGTCGTTTATCCTCCTCTTAACCTCACTAATGGCTCTCAATTAACCAATCCAACTGACTATCGTGCATTGGTTGGAAGTCTACAATATCTGTTGTTAGGTTCTACAATTAACAACTCTACTATCCTAGGCTAGAATTCGTAGTAATTCGATCGTAATGATAATCAATTGAATTCGATCGAAAAACTCAAGTTAAGAACACTAGAGAGAATTCAATTAGAGTGAGAAAGTTACTGTTGTTTCTCTCTCTAGAAATCGAATTGCAAGCCCTTCGGATCAATTCTCTAAACTTTCTCTATTCAGCTCAATTAATTTATATGTATTTATACCAAACAAACTTGGTATAAATATCAAACTAGTCCTAATCTAAGGACTACTATACAAAATGCCCCAAATTACAAGGACAACTAATGAAATCAAGCACAATTACAAATAGTATTCTACAATCTCCCCCTTTGTGCTTGATTGCGTCTCCGCGCCGTTTGTCCTCGTCGGGCGTAATACGATCTGCGCAAGCCCAGCGCATGCTCGTAGTTCCTCAGCGTGATCCTTAGCTCCAGTCGTTCCTCGATATCTTCAAGCAATTCCATTAGGAGCGGCTGTTCTCTCACGAACCTGTGGATCCTCAGCATAGTGTCTCTATTTATTTCTTCCAACCTCTGCTCGATATTCCTCCTGATGACCTTGAGCGTCCCATCACAAAACTTGTTGATTTCAGTCTTCAGCATCAACCTATTCTTCTTTGCTATTGGATTGTGGTAGGTGATGCCTAGGACTGAGCTGATGTGCACGTGATTGTTGGGAAGCCCTTCGATCTCAGGTCCTTTGTTGAGCGGAGCGGTCATGTTGACCTTCTTCATATTGCTCTCCAGATCCATCTGAAGGTCGTATGCGGCATAGTACTTGACTTGGCGCATCATGAACCGGTAGAGACCCTCGAGTCCTTCTTTCTTGATGAAGCCTTGAGGACCTTTGTACTTTTCCACATATAGCTGATATAAGTTGTACACTTCTTCAGCCGGAATGTACGGTAGGTCGCTCTCGCTCAGATCTTCTCGAGTTCTATCTACACGCTCAATTGTGTAGTGAGGTGTTGGAAGTCCTCCTTTGTCAAAGTAGACGCTGAGTAGTTGGCTTATTGGAGAGAGACTCTTATAATGGCTCTTGGCTTGTGTCTTAGTCATCCCCAGCCTAACATCAGGTCCTAGTTTGGTCAGCATCCAGAGGTAGGTCATCCTCTTCTGCTGATCCCAATGAGAGATCCCTCTAAGCTCGAACTCGTTCGGCTTCTTCACTCTGTCCGGAGACCTCCAAATATTCTCACGAACTTCTTCTAGGAAGGGAATTTCTATTCGGATGTTCTCCCATGGCGTGTCGATCCGAACGGTCCCTGTCGTTAGCCTTGGAGAGGGAACCGCCTGTTGAGCGATTAACTCTGGTAGCCTTGGGATATCTCGCTCGTAGTCTTCACCTTCCTGAAGCTCGTCGTCTTCTATGATTACGAGGTCTATAGACGCTTGTTGTAGAAAGCGTCGAACATCGTGAAGCCATCGCCTTTGATGTCCTCGGGCATGGAATGGGTCATCCACTGTCCTTCGAAGATATACTTGTCTAGGACCTCGTGTGGATTGATGCCATGTCCAGAGGGTCCCGGTTGGTCTGGAGCGACAGAGGGAGTGGCTTGGGTAGCTGCTAGAGCTACAAGCATCGCAGCACTTGCTTCTTCTTCCGGAAGCAAGGGGCTTGAGTAGATCGGTGGTGTGGGTGGAGGCATCCTGAGGTGAAAGGTTGGTGGTTCGATGTGGGCGGTGCGGTGCGTGGTGTAGGTAGTTTGGGTGGTCTGTGTTTGGTGGGTGGTTTGTGTTTGGGTTTGGTGGGTTTGTGTTTGGGTTTCACCAGCTCCAGCGCTTGTCTGCGTAGCGCCCGAGCCTTGTCCTTGGCCACTTGTTGATGTTCTTGGCCTCTTCTCCCCCTCATGAGGGTCCTGATCGTCAGGATCGTCATGTCGGCGCCGTGAGTGGGAGCTTTGGCCTCGGCAGGTGTCAGTCGGTGGCTCAGAATGGTCCACCAATCGCCTATAGAGGGATTCTTCTTGCGGCGATCGGATGGAAAGGCCTATCAGACGGGCGAGGAGAATGTCGTGGAGCTCGGTGATGGGAATTGTGTATGGATTGATGAGGATGGAGGAAGTGGCTAGAGGGTCGGTGGGGTGTGGGTTGTGGAGGTGTGGGGTTGATTTATGACGAAGGGCCTTCAGAGGCAGGTGCTTTCCCGGTATCTCTTCGGGATGCCTCGAGTGCTTGGAGTACTCTCTCCGTGATTTTGTCTTCCATAGACTGTACAGCGGCAGAGAGAGCGGCCTGGAACTGCTCGTTCATCACGAAGGGTGCGGACGCCTCCTGAGATGGACCAGGACGACTGATGTCGCCTGTTATCAACCCTTGAGTAGACACCGACTCTGTGGGTTGGCTCACAGTCACTTGAGGTTGTGACTGTTTGAGACTTCCACCCAATCCTTGAGTCGAATCTTGAGGATTCGTCTCTATGGGTGTTAAGGCAGGCTCAGGTTGCGCCTGCGAACCAGACACCACGTGGGTTGGTTGCGGCTCAAGATTGAGCGAAGAAGTACCGGCAACACTTGTCGTTGTGGTCAGCGTAGTATCTGGTGCGTTGGTGACGGCTGGGAAGAGGGATTCCAGTTGAATGCTAAGTCTCCTGGGAGTCCTCCTTATCAGACTTATTTCCTCGTCAGACTCCGTGTCAGACGAGGTGGCCGTGTGAGGAGTGAGGTCTCGATGGACGTCCTCTAGTGCCTGACCCGTCACCGGTAGAAGTGAAGTTTGCCCCATTTCGACTTCGGGCTGTGCTACTAGTAGAAGAACCTCCTCAATGGTTTCTTCGAGCACACCAACATGAACGGGCACTTCCACTTGGTATTCATATTCAGGAGCCTCGAGCGCCATCTCGGTAGCCACGACGTCTATCAAGGTCTCATCTACGTCGGGCATCGGCTCGTCGATCAAGGGAGACTCCTGTTGAAGCTCCTGAGCGACAACATCTATCATCGCTTCGTCAGGGCTTGGTTGGTGTTCCGGTTGGATAGGGCTCACATGGTAATCTGCCGGGGGCCCTCTGATCATTTGCTCCGTTAAATGGTGTTCCCGGCAGAATCTTTGATACTCAGCTCCGGCGGGGTCGGCAAGCCTGAGTAGTTGGAGCGGAATTGGCATCGACGGTTGGTCCAAGTCCGTGAGCCGTGGGTTATGGAAGAACTTTAGCCTTGGCGGCTGATAGTTTCCTCCGGGAGGCAGCTGTGGGATGTTCTCTGCATGTAACTCCATGACCTCCCTGATGATCACGTTGAACCATCGAGCATAGGGCACGTTCTTTGACCTTCGGTTTTCCTTCAGCCGGATCTGTTCAGCTAGATCATTCCAGATTAGCTGTGCGAAGTCGTAGTTTCTGTCGAAGGCGAGACCGTGAAAGATTCGCAGTATATTGCCGTTGCCCTTGTCGAAGCCGGCATGCTTTGATGATAGACACTTGTTCACGATCCCGAACAGTGTCTTCCAGGGGTGGTACCGCTGCTCTGGACCTGAGCTAATTTGGTGAGCTGCGGTTGATATCCCATTTGCATGAAGTCATGGACCATTTCTGTGTCCGACGGGAGCGGGTCGTAGTTGTCGCTGTGTGGCAAGTCCAGTATCATCCCGAACTGGCTCTTGCTCATATGAATATGCCGCGTCCCGATTCTTGTTGTGAAGGAGAATGCCCCATTCGCTACAATACATCCCCAGAATTGCTGGAGATAGACCATTGGCACTGAGGCGGTGACCGTCAATGCGTGCCAGATGGGGTGGCCTCGCAGGATAGATACGATGATCTCGTCCGTACACCGAAATGTGCTTAGATCGAGCTGGAAGTTCGTATCCTGGACCTTCAAATATAGATTGTGATCGTATATATGGTTGTATCTTGGGTAGCGATCCATCTGAAAATAAGAAATATAAAAGTTTATTAGAGCAGTTTTATTTTTAGTCGAAAAATGAATAAATTTCATCAAACTATAGTAACATTGGAAATAATAGCATGTTCGATAAATTTCGAATTGAAATCGTATCAAATGCATAGTGTATGCTCAATTTTGAAAAATCGTAATGGCATGAATGTAATTTCGAATGAAGTATAAATCGCGTGAAAAATAGTTCGATATTTCGCTAAGTATTAAATCAGTAAGTCACTGTTCATGCCGAGAAAATTTTCGGTCGAGAAAATTGAATTGCAATTTGATTTCCTATACATTGATTTCAAATTGAAGAATTCCGTCTAAGTTTTGCGCTCGAAGAATTTTATCCGCTATTGTTAGTTACAGTGTAAAAGACTTAGAAAAATTTCCTAAGTGTTGAAGTTGAAAGCGTGACTGTAGTCGATCAATTTTACGATCGAGAAAAATTCAGTGTAAATTTACGATCGAGAAATTACGTCTCAAGTAAATTTACTATCGAGAAATTTTCTTCGATTGAATAAAATTCTCGATTTTGAAATTTGTCGAGCGGTATGTGATTTTCGATTGAAAGTAGATTTTTTTTATTCGCTGCGATATAATTTTATCGAGAATTAGTCAATGAAAGACTAAGTCAAACGTCGAGAAATTTTCCGATCAATTAGGTCCTAAGCGGCGAATTTTACGATCGAAAAATTAGGTGTTGAAAAAATAATTTTTCGCTGCTAAATTTTTGCGACCAAATTGAAATTAAATCGAAAATTCTATTTTGCGATAATAAGTTTTACGCTCGATAAAATTTGCGTCTAAATTGTCTAATCAGTGCGTAAGTTTTTCGCTCACAAAAATCCTAATTAGATTTCTCGATGGTAAGTAATTTTTTTTCGGTCAAAATCTTCTATCTTAGCGACTAAATCAGAATTTTACCGATCGAAAACTAATTCGACACAAACAGTATCTCAATTAAATCGGAATTCAATTAAGACTGTTTGCGATCGACAAAGTTCTTCGATGGCTTTAAACATTCAAATACCCAGTTTCATCAAAACTCAAATTACAGTCGAAGATGCAGATTTTTCGATGATTCATTCTACCAGATTCATAGAGAATATCGAAACTATCTTAAGTGCAGGCATTAAACTCAGATAAAGTTCAAAATCAAGCCGCAAACACTATAAAATAGTTACGGTTTTTCTCAGTTTTTTTTTTTAAGAACAGTCGAAAAATCTTAGTGAAACATGCGAAAAACTACAGAATGTGAATGCTAATGACTGGGAATCATACGCAATGTCAAAAGAATCTCATTTCTACCTTAAACAGACAGTTTGGTGTTGAAAATCGAAAGATTTTTGAGAATTTTAAGCTGTCTGTGAAAGTTTTTCGCTCGAGAGATTTTTTGCGATTAGGGTTGCGTGACAAAAAGTTTTTCGACTGACAAAAGTTAAACTTTTATTAAGTAGCATTAACTCAATGTTGGGTTTGCGATTGGACGTTTTGCGATTAAATGGATCAGGCCCATTACTATTTGCGCTCGAGAAATTTTTGATTTGAAAATTTCCTCTCAATTCAAATTTTTCGATAGCAAATTGTCGCGGCCAATCACAATTGTTTCCAACACTGTTTACGATCGAGAAACTTATGATCGTGAATTAAGTCTTCTATCTAGTTTCTCGAAAGTAAGTACTTCTAAAATTTTCAGATTGACCCCTATTTCAAAATAAAACCCTTTGTAAGGCTCCCCCTTAGTAATCAAAATAAATGCAATTAACTCCATGTATTTTCTGTGTAGTAACGTCTAGCTCCCCTGGCAGAAATTTAAAAATCTGTACCACTTAGAGATAAGCGTTAGTAATAACGGAGTTAATCAACACTTATTTTTGGCAATTTTATCTTTGAAAGATTTGGTCTTGTGTCTAGATCCTCTCTTTGTAGTGTCGACGTCTCACTCCTTAATTTTGAAAGATCTGAAATGCTCAGAAAAAAAAACGTCAAAAATATTTGGAGCTAATCTACAAGTCTTATACTTGCTCCCCCTCAAATGATGCACAAGAATTGACTAATTATGCAAGCATATGAAATCAATTCAAGTCACGGGCACACAAATTTACCAAGTAAGCATGTATACATGGTCCCCGAAAACATGTACTTTAAAATATTGTGTGAGGGTAGAAGCAATGAAAAATTTATCGCATTTAAACAATTCAGTACCAATGCAATCTAAATATGCATTTAGAATGTGCGATATACTAAAGAAATTCGCATTTATTCAATTCAACGCATATGAAACATAACATTTCATGTCAAAATGTGCGATTTTTTTTTTTACTATCATTATAGTATGGGGTCAGATTATTTTGCTTCGATCAATCGTCACGCCTAAAGTTTTACGAGACATTTGAAAGAAGAAAATGCCGTCAAGTCATGTCGTCAAACTACTAAGTTCATAGACTGGTCCATTTCGACAACTCTCACTAGGTTCGCTCTTGCTCTCAATTAGCTATCTTGGGATTTTATATTTTTATCACTCAAGTCAACACAAGCAATTTCAATTTACCTGTGATCGAGGCATTTTTAATCATTTCACCTAAGCGAGAGACCGTCTATGTGGAATCAAAGGGTTGTAAGGGTTATAATTTGGCTAGGACTTAGAACGGAAGGAATTAAAGGAAAGTGAGCTTATCTCTTCATCGTCTTCCAATTCTACGTCCGTCTCCTTTTTTTTTCGGCGTCTTTCTTCTTTTCAATCTTTTCTCCCTCATTTTCTTTTAAGAACTATCCCTTTTTATGTTATGCTCAAGCTGAAGCTCCGCTTCTCCATGAGGCTCTAGGAGATTATCGTAGGCGAAGTTCTTTTTGTTGGTTCTCGGGCCGATACCGAGCTCCGCTTCTCTTAATCCCTATAGAGGTTTCAGAGATTATCAATTTGGAGAAGTTCTCGGTATGGAATTCGTACCCGAGGCTGCACTCCTCTTCTCGTTTCCAGATATAAGACCAGATTATCGTTGGAGAAGTTCACTTCGTGGTGCTCCTCTTCCAGCCGTTCTGACGAGCGTACGAGATTATCGTTGGAGAAGTTCACAGCAGGAACCATGCCACTTTCTACAAGGTAGTCGGAAGGCCGGTTCCTTTGGTCTGATTTTTGCGCGTTGAGCAATGCCTTCTTTTGTCATCATCTTACTTTTTCTTTTGTTATCTTCCCCTCCTTTTCTCGTTTGAACAACCACTCGAAGAGTATAGAGTTCAGCTGAAGGCTGGGAATGGGTTTCAAATGAAGAAAAGGACATCGGAGAAGGCTCAAAGTGGATGACTAAGGGCTAACGTGGGGGAATTTATATAAGGCCGTATGAGGAATATCCTAAACTCCCTTATCATTTTCCTGACGATCTAACGCAGGATGAGTTTGACACCAAGAATCACTAGGTAAGACAAGTAATTTATGTGTGACTCACTCGAGTAGTAGATCCAAAGAAAAGAAAAAGGAACAAGGCTTGAATCATCACGCATGTAGAGTGACTTTGTGTCTAGTGGAACAATCAAATGACCATTTAGACACAAGAATGCGACTTAGACTGACAAATTTTAAGCAATAAAATCGATCGCATGTCGGGGTAAAATTCTAAGTGACTTTAGATCAAAGCATCCTAAAGGATTTCGTCATACCCCTTTATATTAGATATAGAAATATATATTATATATATTTTTATTTTTTTATATTATTATTATATTTTATTTTTATATTATTTTTATCACGCAAGATAAGGACAAATAAGCATAGAAAACACATAGAATAGAGCATGTGATAGCACAGAAGATCAGGTAATGCACATATTACGGAAGATTCAACAAGGAATTGAAATCGTTTCTCATCCAAGGCCTTGGTGAAAATGTCGGCTAGGTGAAACTCCGTGTTCACAAAGTACATCTCTATCGTGCCTTTTTCTACGTGATCTTTGATAAAATGATATCTAATGTCTATGTGTTTTGTGCGGGAATGATGAACAGGATTGCATGTAATGGCGATTGCACTTTGACTATCATTATATATGGGTATATTATTTAGATTGTACCCATAGTCGCGAAGCTGTGTCCGCATCCACAGCATATGTGAGCAACAAATGGAGGCAGCTACCTATTCTGCTTCGGCCGTCGAAGTGGACACACAGTTCTGTTTTTTGGATGACCAGCAAACCAGCTTTTCGCCTAGAAATTGAGCGCCACCGGACGTGCTTTTCCTGTCCATTCGGCAACCTGCATAGTCAGCGTCAGTGTAGCCGATAAGTTTAAAATTCATACCCTTTGGATACCATAGGCCAAGGGTAGAGGTGCCCTTAAGGTAGCGTAAAATTCTTTTGACCGCGAGCATATGGGATTCTTTGGGATCGGCTTGAAAACGGGCACACAAGCAGGTGGCAAACATGATATCCGGCCGACTCGAAGTGAGGTAGAGAAGAGATCCAATAATACTGCGATACAGTGTGATGCCGACCGATTTACCAGAGGGATCGGCATCCAACTTGCAGCTTGGTGACATAGGAGTGCTGAGAGACTTGCTCTGGTCTTGATGAAACTTCTTCAGAATATCCTTGATGTATTTTGTCTGACTGATGAAAATTCCATCATTGAGCTGCCTGACTTGAAGGCCTAAGAAAAATTGCATCTCTCCCATGTGACTCATCTCGAATTTGCTCTTCATGAGATCTCCAAACTTCTTGCAGAGCCGAGGATTTGTTGATCCGAAGATGATGTCGTCGACGTGTACTTGGACGACCATCAGATCTTTGTCATGCCATTTAATGAAGAGGGTTGTGTCTATCGTTCCTCGTATGAATCCAGACTTCACGAGGAAATCACTCAGGACATCGTACCAAGCACGTGGGGCTTGTTTTAGTCCATAGAGAGCTTTGTCCAAGCGATAGACATGATCGGGATGTTCTTGATCAACGAAACCTTCCGGCTGAGCGACGTAGACTTCTTCTTTTAACACGCCGTTGAGAAAGGCGGTTTTAACATCCATCTGATAGACTTTGAAGTCTTTGTGAGCCGCATAAGCCAGCAGGAGGCGGATAGCTTCGATACGGGCAACAGGAGCATAAGTCTCGTCGTAGTCGATGCCTTCCTGTTGATTGTATCCCTTAGCAACTAGCCTTGCTTTGTTCCGGATCACTTCACCATCTTCATTCTTCTTATTCTTGAAAACCCATTTAGTTCCGACCACTGTTTTCCCATGTGGACGGGGTACCAAGGTCCACACTTGAAGACGTTCGAATTGATTGATTTCCTCTTGCATTGCAATTGTCCAATCCGGGTCTCGAAGTGCGTCTGCTACTTTGGTAGGCTCGTTTTGGCTCAGGAAGCAACTGAAAAGACTGTGTTGACGACGTGTCCTCACACCAACCGAAGGATCGCCAATTATCTGATCAACCGAGTGGCCTCTCGTCCACTTGCGCTCATGAGGCAAGGCTGAAGTCGATGCGTCAGCCATCTGTGGATCTAGATTGCCTATAGTCTCCGATTGATCATTTGTCTGAGGGAGTTCCAATACTGCACTTGGATTGATCGTCTCTGATGATACTTCCTCGATGACCACTGTAGGTTCTTCGGTGTTCTGTGGCAATTCTGAATCGGGTGGGGTAGAGGTGTGAGATGAACTTGGTACATCAGTCTCGTTTGTTAGAGAATCCATTGTCGGTGTAGTCGTGTATGACCGATATACCGGTTCGAAGAGAGAATCCAAATCGTCTATTGCAAGTTTCGTTGCTTCGTCTGACACTGATCCTGTAGTTGTTGCCATCTTCTGTTGGTTTTATGCCAACACACCAGTGATTACGGGTTCTGAATTGTTGTCTTCAGAAGCCAACGGGTTGAGAACGGGTCCTGAACTGAGTTGAGCAGGAACCAACAGGTTAGGCACGGGTCCTGGACTGAATTGGCCAGAAGCCATATCTGCCACTTCGTGGAAAGTGACATTATAGCTTTCCTTAATAGTTCGGTTGGACTTGATGTATACTCGGTACGCTTTTGATGTTGAAGAGTACCCGACAAATGTAGCTTCGAATGCTTTAGGGTCGAACTTTGCACGTTGCTCTCGGTCGTTCGCCACAAAGCACTTGCACCCGAAGACTTTAAGGAAAGAGATGTTGGGCACTCTATTATTCACAATCTCGTACGGAGTCTTGTTGAACTGTTTGTGAACCACCGTCCTGTTTTGAGTAAAACAAGCGGTATTGACTGCTTCAGCCCATAGAAAGTGTGGAAGTCCCGATTGGATCAGCATTGTACGAGCGGCTTCCACTAGTGTTCGATTTTTCCTTTCAACGACCCCATTTTGTTGAGGTGTTTTGGCGGCTGAAAATTGTTGACTTATTCCAAGTTTCTGATAAAACTCACTGAGGTGATTGTTCTTGAACTCAGTGCCGTTGTCTGTTCGAACAACTTGAATAGTCTGTTGCAGCAGATTTTGAGTTGTGTTCACAAAATTGATAATCAAGTCACCAGTCTCATCTTTCGTTCGGAGGAACTTAGTCCACGTGTAGCGAGAATAGTCATCTACAATCACTAGGACATACTTTCTTCCATTGATACTCTGAGTCTGCATCAGACCACAGAGATCCATGTGAATTAGTTCCAATGGTCGAGAAGTAGACGCAATTTGCTTGATGTGATGAGACGCTCGCTTCATTTTTCCTAATTGACATGCCGAACATTGATGCTCCTTTTGTAGTAGTATAGTTGGAAGACCGTGAACCAACTTTCTCGTAGAAAGGCGTTGGAGAGCTTTCATATTCAGATGAGACAGTCGTTGATGCCATAAGCTGTTCCTCTGTAAATCAATCTGAGAAATGAGGCATACAGCTGTCGAGGGCCGCACAGACGTCAGGTTGATCTTGTAAAGATTGGATCTCCGAAGTCCTTGAAGGAGTTCTGTGTCCTTACTATCCAAAATTCTGCACCGGTCAGCATGGAAGACCACCTAGAAGCCTTTGTCACAGAATTGGCCTATGCTGAACAAGTTATGGCAGAGGCCTTCGACGTATGAGGCATCTTTGATGGTCAGATTCTTCAGAATGATATCCCCAAGTCCTAGAATAGGGGCTGAATCGTTGTTTCCAAATCCGACTTTGCCGTTTGGTCGGTCTTTGTAGTTGCTCAGCAGCTCTTGATTATCGGTCATGTGAGTGGAGCAACCAAAGTCGAGGTACCACACATGATGGATCTCATTTGAAGACGTGGATGCGCTGTCGTCGTCCGTACGAGTGGATGTTTCGGCGTCCAATTCGTTGTCGAGCCGGGCCATGAGGGCTAAGTTCTCTCTTCGGAGCTCGACGTGTCCTCGAGCCATTGGTCCTGTTCGGCCATGAGAGCTACTCCAGCTTCTTTCTGTTTTGTCAATTGAAGCTTCCTAAAGTAGTAGTTTGCATCTCTTTTCTTCGGGAGAGTGCACTCTCTGGCGAAGTGACCTGTTTTGCCACAGTTAAAGCATTTGTTAGTCTTTTTGGGATTCTTGACCTCGGAACTCTCCGGAGCACGTTCTTTGTTCTTGGAGCTTGTAGTACGAAGTCTATTGGCTGAGGTTGAAGACTTTTTCTTGAAGTACTTCTTGCTCATCATTTGTCAAATGAGAGCTAACTGTTTTCCAAGGGCTTTCATGTTCTGCTCGATGTCGGAGTCCGATTCATCTTCCGACTCTGATGATGAAGGTGGCCTAACGATTTTTTCCTTTCTTGATCTTGTGCTCCTCTTCTCCGAGACTAAGGCAACCGTGTCATCGGTTTGTTTGCCTCTTTGGTAATCTCGCGGATATCCTCCTCATGCTGAGCGAGATTATCGAACACGGCATGGACATCCAACTCCTCTAGATCTTTATTTTGTCGTATTTGAGTGGATATTTTCTTCCATTCCGTGGGCAGAGAAGATAGAAATCTAATGTTTGTCTCCATGTTTGTCTTCGTTATTTCTATCTTCCTCATCTCGTTGAGAAGAGTGAGGTATCGTTGGTAGATTTCATATAGACTCTCCTCTGGCTTTGCTTTGAATGAGTCGTAAGTAGTGAGAATATTCGCCTTCTTGGCCTTTATGCCAACTTTCGTCCTTTGCATCACCCTATGCAGCTCATCCCACATCCCTTTGGCCGATGTAAGGCTGTCGATTTGTCTGTATATATCGTTGGGGATGCCCTGCATAAGGGTACTCATGGCTACTAGATAAGCTTAGCTCGAGCTCTATCCTCCAGAGAGTATTCTAGGCTCCTTTAGTTGCCTAGAAGCTGGAATTGCTGGAGTAGCTTCTTCGTCCCCGGGTACATGAACCCAGAACTGTGCCGGTCCCTCTTCAAGGGACTTCAGTAGATTTTCGGCTTGATCCTTTAGAGCGATGAAATCCAGAAAGCGGCTTCTCCACACTGTGTATTCGCCTCTTTGCAAGATCGGCGGACGGTTGTCATTTCCGAGTGACTATGCATCCATGTTTGTATTATAGTAGTCGAGTTGTTGAAGGATCTTCGTTGATTGTTTTGAGGGTTGAAGACGATGTAAAGTGCTTCACAAGTGACGAAATTTGTTAGTAGCGTTTGTGTTGGTCCGAGATTTCACCAACAATACGACTTCGGACGGATTAAACACGCCTAAAGATCGAGATTTAAGAATAGGGCGTGTGGGGCTTGGTGGTGTTCTTGAGGAGACTCTCTCACTCTAGAAATGTTTATTTGATCTACACACACAAGCACACCTAACTATGTGTTAGGGTTTTCCTATTTATACCACAAGTTGGTATATAATAGGTGGGCCTCTTGTGAAGGCCCATTACATGAATAACTAAGAACTAACCCAATTAAGAGCTAGCCCAAAGTTTAATAAAGCAAATCAACAAAGATAATACAATGAAATTGAACACTACAAAATATTTCCTAACAATCTCCCCCTTAGTGTTCAATCTTCAGTTCAGCGCGGGATATCTTTGTTGGGCATATTGGAGATCTCGATTCCTAGCAAACTCCCCCTACAAGGGATATCTCCTCTTCTTGCGGAGGCATTGATGGCTCGGCTAGGACTCACTTGTTAAGATTCTCCAATCTTCTTCTTCTTGGCGCCGGATTTGTCGTCTTCGAATGGAAGTTGTCTGGTTCGGCCTCGAAGATGACTCGTCTGGCTCCAGAAGAAGGTAGGCGTGGGGCGTAATAAATGTGCCAAGGCTCCATTGAAATGTGACTTTCAAGAGTAGGGAGCTCGGTCTTCGGAGTGGTCAGCGCAGTGGTGGCGGAATGTGGTGGATGAGATGTGCCATGGCTCCTTCGAGTGTTCCATTATGAACATAATAGCCTGACACATAAGTATGTGCGCGGAGGTAGTGGAAGCCTCCGACGGGGCGTAGTTGGTGGAGGTGGCGTGGATGATGGTTGCTGCTGATGCTGCTGTACGATCTTCAACTCATTTCTTTTCCTTTACTCCCCCTTGAGATGATCTCCGTCTTCGGGATCGTCACGTTGTCCGTGGGACGAGTCTGCCTCTGGTGTTGATGGTGGTGATGATGGTGTGGTGTGGTGTTGAGTGAGGCAATCAAGTGGGATTCTCAGGAGTAGCAGCATTTGACTTTCCTCCAAGTTCATTTCGGAACTCGGAAGAGGCGGAGCAGCATGTGGTGGCGTAAGCGTAGGCGTGGTGGAGTGGTGTCGGTGATGGGACCTTTTCCTTCATAGATCCTCGTTGAGCGCGGCATGGAATGTGTAAGTTCCTCGCTGATTGCTATGAGTCGGGGCTCCATCACGAACGGGGTAACTAACCAGACGGGGGTCACAAAGACGCTCCGTCGTCACAACATCGAAACATGTGTCCGATGCGCCGCCTGTTTGCACAGGACAAAAAGAACCGGAGAGCCACAAAGGCTTTCCGTTCGCACGGACGATGAGACAAGCTCGTATCCGTGGCCCATCGACAGTTGTGGTGAGGGTGGCTGTCGTGGGTCTTCCGCTCTCGGTCAAAAGGACGTCATCAAGCGTTCGGGCAAGTTCACGAAGAACCTGCGGTGCGTAAAGAGTGTTTGTGTCCTAGAAAGTGGAAAATTTCGGTGGGTGAGGACACTAGACTCAATGTGGGTGGAAGAGGTGCAGTGAGAGGCGGGGCACTGCATGTTCAACATCAACCGTCTCCAAGTGGGGCGGTGATGGCTAACGTGGTTCCTCTTGTGCGAAATGAAACAGCTATCTGCGAAAGGATAGCTGAGTGGTTGGGAGGGGTTAATTGCGCGGTTGGACCAGATGCCGCGACTTCTACTCGGGAAACGAGCGAGTCGTCTCCTGTACCTATGGGCGAGGTCCGGGTTGTGGTGAGATATGACAGAGGAGTGCGATCATGTCGTCGTTGGTTCGCAACTCCTGCAAGCGACTTACGTCATCCTCCCGAGATCGTTGATTGGATCTTTGCGTGGAGGAGGATGTCGCGCGACCTAGACCTAGACTAGAGAGGCTAGGGTAGGCTCGTTCCTGGGTTAGGATCAGGGGGGTTTCACTGATCCATGGGAACTATGGTGGCGTGGCGTGATCGCGTTGAAAGGCGACCACGAGTGATGTCGACGAGGGTTGCCCAAAACTGTTGATCAGACACTTCTGAGACTCGTCAGGTGGTGGTGGTGGTGAGGGCGTAAAGAGGATCACGGTGGCTTAGGACGTCTCCATGCAGCGCACCATGGTGGAATGGATGGCAGTGGGTGGACGGTGGAGTCTGGTACAAGAGATCCACATCGCCTAAGCATCAAGATTGGATGGCGCGCCCACTGATGGTTGGTTGAACTCTTGTCAACCCTTCTTTATGGGTCCGGGTTCTGCACGGATTTGTACAGAAGTCATGATGATTGCTCGCTTCTCTGACATCCCTTCATGCACGTGGAGCAACCCGTGTAACGTGCATGATGGGGTTGGTTGCTCGCAGTGCATACCGGTCATGAATGTGGAGCAACCCATGTACCATTCATGCCGGGGGGTGGTTGCTCACGTCGTGTACCAGTCATGTATGTGGAGCAACCCGGGTGCCATACATGCTGGGTGGTGTGAAATTGGCATTTGGAAATTCCGCTCCGAAAAGTTTTGGGGTGACCTAAACTTTTTCTATAATGTGCCAATACCGTCCTAGGTCGATTGTTGGGTACGGTGATCGTTGCCGCGTTTTGGATTTGCCTTCAAAAATTTCACAAAAACGTCGTCTATACCGAAAATTTTGGCCCAGAAAAATTTTATTTCGGAAAATTTTAAAAGTTTAAAATAGACAAAGTCCAATGGCCTTAGAAAATTTTTCTCTATCCAATGATATAATTTTTCCTTAGGCTTAAAAAAATATTTCAACCCTTTTTTTTTTTTTTTTTTTGCTCCTTAACCTTATTTAATCCGAGGGGAGCCAGAAATTTTGGTGGTCAAAAACGTTTAAGTGCAATTTTTAAAGAGTGATTTTTGCAAGATTTGAGGCTAAAAATCGAGTTTGGATCAAGTTTAAAGGTTGGGTGCAAATTTCTCGGGGGGTGCGAAAAAATGGTGTGAAAATGTGCGAAAGATGTTGTCCCGAGAAATTTCGTTGTGAGAGTGAGTCGCGAAAATAAGGAAATTTCGCATTCAAAGGAAATTTTCGCATGTACTGTTAAAGTTTCGCATATCAAGAAGATTTCGCCTTCAGAGTACAATTTCGCATGTATAAAAATTTTCGCTAGTTAAGAAATTTCGCAGTTGTGCAAATTTTTCGCATGTATTCCAAAAATTTCGCGGTGAAAATTTGTTCTAAAAACGGTATTAAATTTTCGCAGGTAGAAAGAGTTTTCAAGTAGCAAAAATTTCGCAAGTTTTGAATTTTCTCAAGTGATATGGAAGTGAAGTGATGATGCGAAATAGTGAGGATGCGAAAAAGTGAAGTTGAAATTTTTGGATCACTGTAGCTGCGAAAAATTTTGAAGATGCGAAAATATGTATGATGAAGTGAAGTGTATGAAAATTTCGCGGGGCTTCACATGCTGTAGCAGCGAAATTTCTCGGAAAAATTTCTCGGCCTGCGAAATTTCTCGGACTGTAGATGCGAAAATTTCTCGGGCAGCGAAAGTTTCTCGGCCTGTGAAATTTTCTCGGCTAAGAATTTTCTCGGGTAAGAAAATTTCTCGGCCAAGAACACAGATTACTGTTCCATAGCTGCGCGACTTTTTCCAGAAAAAATGGCTCGTTTTCGCTCAAATCTCACTCAAAATCGACGAAACTTGTTCCAAAACATCAGAAAAACATTCCTAAACACATAATCAACCTTTGGGATGTCTAAAAACAACAAAACGAGTTCGAAATCGCCCAAAAACTGAAAGTGACGAAAATAATTTTTCAAGCAATTTTCACTCAAATCTTGCTCAAAACACGCAAATCCGGTCGCGTTGGGCTCTGATACCACTTGTTGGTCCGAGATTTCACCAACAATACGACTTCGGACGGATTAAACACGCCTAAAGATCGAGATTTAAGAATAGGGCGTGTGGGGCTTGGTGGTGTTCTTGAGGAGACTCTCTCACTCTAGAAATGTTTATTTGA
Source organism: Craterostigma plantagineum (assembly GCA_027422505.1). NCBI lineage: Eukaryota > Viridiplantae > Streptophyta > Magnoliopsida > Lamiales > Linderniaceae > Craterostigma > Craterostigma plantagineum. Next base: position 21,312,004 of record JAPQWV010000003.1, on the reverse strand, counting down.
TCTACACACACAAGCACACCTAACTATGTGTTAGGGTTTTCCTATTTATACCACAAGTTGGTATATAATAGGTGGGCCTCTTGTGAAGGCCCATTACATGAATAACTAAGAACTAACCCAATTAAGAGCTAGCCCAAAGTTTAATAAAGCAAATCAACAAAGATAATACAATGAAATTGAACACTACAAAATATTTCCTAACAGTTTGATTCGAAGATTAGATCGACAATTATTTTCGAGTCAATCTTTAAAGTATGATCGAATTAATTTCGTCGATATAGAATGTATTTACTGTTTTCGTGCGAGAAATTTTGTCAGCGGAAAATTTTACGAGCGAAATAAATTGCCCAAAATCGTTCAGTCGAGAAAAATTTCCTGATCGTGAATTTATTTCGATCGTAAAGAAACAGTACATTAGTAAGTTTCTCGAAAAGTCAAAATAAATCCGTTGACTAGTTTCTCGCGTACAAATGATTTTCGCCTGGTCAAACGTTAAAAGGTTTGACTGAAAAAGTTTTTCGAGTGAAAGTTATTACGCATGCAAGGTCAAAATTGGTCTCACTCGAAAAAAAATTTCGCTGGATAATGCTCGAGAAATATTTCTAACTAAAAACGTTTCTGCTGATGACGATTCTAGCGCTGACTTCGTATTCTGACCGAGAAAAATTCTCGCGCTAAGTTTATCGATCGAGAAACTAATCCGATCGCAAAACTTAGCGAGAAAAATTTGAGCAATCGAGAAAAATTCACAGAACGCGATTAACACAAATTCGAGCAAAAACAAAGAATCGAATAGTGAAGTTTGAGGTAATTGCTCGCAATCAAGTACTAATCACGCACGAACAAGCAATTAAACACGTTATGAAGATAAATATATCGAATTTGATCAAAATCAGAACGTGTTCTTCATGTTCTTCGTCAACAGTAAAATTTCAGAATCAAATTAATCAAAATTCGACGTTCAAACTGCTACTGATTTAGTCGCAATGATCATTTATCACTTAATCTAGCACTGAAACATCAGATTCAAGTCAATTAAGCACAGAATTAAGCTATTGGATCGAAAAACTTTTCGCGCCAAATCTGTTCTTCGATGGAACAGTGTTCGAAATAAAATTTCGATCCAATTCAAACAATTTACGATTCAAAACAAAACGAATCTGCTCTGATACCAATTGTTAGGTCCTACGATTAACAACTCTACGATCCTAGGCAAGAATTCGTAGTAATTCGATCGTAATGATAATCAATTGAATTCGATCGAAAAACTCAAGTTAAGAACACTAGAGAGAATTCAATTAGAGTGAGAAAGTTACCGCTGTTTCTCTCTCTAGAAATCGAATTGCAAGCCCTTCGGATCAATTCTCTAAACTTTCTCTATTCAGCTCAATTGATTTACATGTATTTATACCAAACAAACTTGGTATAAATATCAAACTAGTCCTAATCTAAGGACTACTATACAAAACGCCCCAAATTACAAGGACAACTAATGAAATCAAGCGTAATTACAAATAGTATTCTACATCTGTCTTTGACAAGGCCGGATGTTGCGTTCGCAGTCAACAAGCTCTCTCAATATATGCACAAACCTACAGATCTACACTATGCCGCCCTCAAAAGACTACTTCGCTATCTTAATGGCACTTACCATCATGGTATTATCATTCATCGTGACTCTCCAACACAACTTCATGCTAGTTATGCGGATTGGGCCGGTGATCGTGATAACTATTTATCTACAACTAGATACATAGTTTATTTGAGAAGAAATCCCCTCTCTTGGAGCTCCAGAAAACAAAGAAGCCTTGCTCGATCCTCGACATAAGCTGAATTTAGAGCCGTTGCAACTACAAGTGCTGAGATCATATGTCTGCAGTCTCTTCTACAAGAGTTAGATATTAATCTCCAACAAGTTCCTAGTATTTACTGCGATAACCTTAGAGCTACTCATTATGCGGCAAATCCAGTTTTTCATTCTCGGATGAAGCACCCCGCACTAGCTTTCCACTTCATCCGGGAACGAGTTCAAAAAGGCACACAATCAGTTAGCGGATGGTCTCACGAAGCCTCTAGCTAGATCCCGTCTTCATGTCTTATTTACCAAGATTGAACTTGCTCAAAGACCGTCCATCTTGCGAGGGAATGTTGAAGATATCAGTTACAAATCAAATGATATCAATGAGGAGAATCAATTACGAGAGTATCATTCTCCATAACTCTTCCAAAAAATAATCTCTTACATAATTGCATATTATACTTTATTATCGCATATAATTTCTTGTAACGTTTGTTTTGTTGTATTTGCCTATTTATAAGGCTGTATATGTTAATAGATCACTTCTCATAATTCCTTACACCTTAAAACCAAATGGTGATAGGTGGAGTAGCCCATCATTTATTAGCTACTCAATCTCTTCCAATTATCCGGTCTGAGACATATGTGACTTATTAGGGTTTCTAATTCTTATCAGAGGCAGATTGGCGGGCAAGGGCGGGATTTGGGGCAGGGCTGGTAAAGGCGGTAGGCAAGCATTTGGAATGGCAGGCAGCGTGGGATTAATATGGTTGTTATTGTTATTAATGCTTAGGATTAGTGGCAAACTTGTCCCCCGGGCAGGGAGGGCAAGGTGGACTGGCCGGGAATTTAAGGGATCGTCGACGCCTATAATAAGCTTTGTGCTGCTAAAGTCTAGTGTAATATGCTCGAGATTGAGATCATCAATATGATCAAACATGCGACGAATTTAAAAGATGCCATTTTCAATATTAGTTTTATTTTTTAAGTGTTTCGATGCTTGGAAATAAAATAGTGGTGCATATATATAGTGATATAATGTTGTGGCAAGCCTTTAGGTTTGATAGGATTATGCTGGGTTAGGTGTACTTAGACAGCTTTTTAGGTCAACCGTGACTTCAAGCTAATGTTGTTATTATACTTTGATAAAGAATTTTATCATTAACATAGGATCTTCGTAAGAGATATAGTTGAGGTTCATGGAACTAACTCGGTTTCCCTCAAACGTAACCGTAATTGAACTGAAAACACTGTAATTTAAATATGGGGTCGTTTGATATCCATGTTAATAGATGAGATGAGTATAAGTTATTTGTGTGGCTATACACGGATTTTGTTGATATTATATTTTAACATGTTTGATATGTATGCATTAATTATTTGTGTAATGATATAAATTGTATTTGATAGATGTGTTTGAGGTGTGTATAGGTGTGTGTGAATTAGTGATACACACATCATACCAAGTCATATAACTAAAATCCTTGTAATAGACGTGTATAGCCATACAAGGGAGCGAGCCTAGGCGGGCCAGCCTGTGCAGGTTACCAGGTTATAAGTTACGACTGTACGGACGACCCGCCCATAATTAAAAAAAAAAAGGAGGAAATTACAGTAAAAGTTACATGACAGAACTTGATATCGTTGAATTTAATTTTTGTCATTGTTGTAATTTGATTTACATTAGAAGTTAAGTTACATTATTGAACTTGATATTGTTCGTCGCTTTTTATCTTAATCAATGACGGGATCAGATCCTCTGTCCCACTTTTTTGTGCCACTTTTTGTGCCACTTTTCAAAAACATCATTAAACATTGTTCCTATTAGTGTTAAAACACCCGTAAATGACATTATATCATAAATATAATTATACCAAATGCTAAAACACAAAAAAAAGGTCAATATAATGTACATTTTTCTATCGTAATTTTCACTATATCATATATTTTTCTCTATCATAATTATAGGCGTTATATAATTATTTTTTTGTTGTTTTAGCATTTGGTATAATAGTATTTATGATATAATGTCATTTACGGGTGTTTTAACACTAATCGGAACAATGTTTAACGATGTTTTTGAAAAGTGGCACAAAAAAGTGGGACAGAAGATCTGGTCCCATCAATGACTATTTGTTTAAGCCGAAGATACATGAATTGAATTGTTAGATTATTAAATAATAAAGAATATTATGTTAATAGATAATATTGGCATCGGCTGCCTTGTGCGTGGTTCGCAATTACATAGGTGTGTTCGAAAATACAATATATATATATATATATATATATATTAACATCGAAAGCATTAATCAATCGTTATTTTGCATTTTGCAAGACATGGATTTAGTTAACTTCATCACTATTTGTAGAATTCCTAAAGTACCCTTTAATTCATCAATACCTAAATTACAAAAAAACTTATTTTTATGAATTTAAAAATATAAGATATGGATATCAATTTGATCGTCATGAAATAACGAATAAATTAGTGTTGTTTATTTATTTTTATCAAATAAATCACATGAAATAATGATGATTTTATGATTTGGTGGAATATGAGTATTTTTGTCTTTTTAAACAATAAGATTGGATTATTTGTGTTGGATCAGCCCATGTGATAATTAAGGCGGGCTAGCTTGATTATAAGACCGGACCGATGTTTTATTGTGGACTTTAATACATGGACTTTATTTGTACTGAACGGTATTACATAGGATATCTTGGTCTTTTAACCCACCTTATCAACCTAAGTAAACGCGGCCTTATATGGCTAAAATTGCACGGTTAACACCGTAGCTCAGGCCCACAAATGTATCTTTCCCTGTCTAAATATCTATCCACAACAACTTACAATTTTAATGGAAACATATTCATTATTTCAGAATATAGTCATAATTTTTATGTTAATATATCTAAAGAATGTTCTACATGCTCTTTTTCTTTTTGCAGTAGTAGTCCCGTCAAGCAAGTTAATAAAAAAGGCGTTGATTATCTGCTATTACCGTTATAGTAATATAATGATATTAGATTATAAATGATGGTAAAATGTGTATCTGACCAATTATATTAGTTTGACTCTAATTGATGAAAACGATGCTCTTCTGTGTTACGATAGTGTAATAAACACTCTTTCGATAAGTACCCTTCTTCTTTCGAGAGGTTGTACTTATGACCCCAATATTTAATGAAAAAAATATGAGTCCCTAATAAGCAAATAAATTTTAAAAAGAACACATGAAAGTCACCAACTTAGTCACATGTTGCTTGTAATATTTATACGGAAAGGTAAATCGTGAAAAAGGTGCATCATTTGAAATCATTAACATTACATCTTTATAATTTGTCGAGCCTGAAAAATATAAAAATAAGTGGTTATTGGCGTGAATTGAAGGTGAAGTTCACACATCATTAATGTGAGTACTTAATGAAAAGGTTACTCTATCTAACACGTGATATAAGCTCTAGGATTTTGTTTGATTTTTGACGCATTATCAAGAGACACGAGACCCATAAAGGTACATCGTATGTATTATTTTCCTGCCTATTGTAACTATCAAATTATCATAAAATACTAATTATTTTTAGCTCGTGACGTGGATTCGAATAACATAAAGCTATGTCGCACTAAAATTGATATTGATAATTGATATCATACAATTAAATAAATTATTCGACTCGATAAAATTCATTTGCAGCTAAACATGACAATCACCTTTTATCCGCACCCCTACTACAATGTCATAGGAAAAGCAAAATCACAATCAATTCTAACTTATACAATGTGAAAACTTTGGAGTACAAGGGCCAAAAAATAACCTTTGCAATTAAAGGGGCCACTTCCTTGAATATTCGAATTACAGGGATCAAATAAAAATATAACTAAAATCACCCTTTCATCACTTCCACCCCTACCCTAATAACATTTGTCTCATTCTCTCCATAGACCAACTCTTACCACCTCGTACGCAACATCACCTTCTCTCTCTCTCTCTCTCTCTCTCTCTCTCTCTCTCTCTCTCTCTCTCTCTCTTTTTCGCATGTATATATCTTTATATATATAATTGCAATCATAATGCAAGAATTTAACTGAAACCAGAAAAAACCCCATTCTTTATTCAAAGTTTGCTACCCTACAAATTAGAGCGGAGAAAAGAACATATTCAATTGAAGTGCTATTTCCCAGTGGCTGCCCACAAAAACGACAACTTTGACCAACTCAGAAGCCAAGAATCCCAGCAAGGCACAACCTTCTCCTCTGAAACCGACGGCGGCGGCGGCGACCACAAAAGAGCGACCGCCACCAAAGGCCGGCGACCTCTGCCCCCGCCGTCCGACGCCGCCTTTCTTCCCTTAGCGACGAATGCATCGCCTTAATGGTTCAGAGCGAGAAAGAACTCATGCCGAAAGATGGCTACGTCAAAAGGCTGACAAATGGTGGCTTAGATTCGATGATGTTAAGGAAAGATTCTCTTAAATGGATTGATAGAGTGAGTGATCCCTTCTCTAATCTATTTCAATGGGCTTATTGTCCTTTTTCTTTAATTTTTTTTCTTTATTTTCAGGCTTGTGCCCACTTCGATTACGGAGAGATTTGCTTGTATTCAGCCACGGGCTATTTCGATCGCTTTTTATCAATGCTCGAATTCTCAGAATCATGGCAAGAAATGGTGTGAGCTGCAAAAAAAAAGAAAAGATTAGTGCTTTTGTTATTACAGTGTTTTGATTCTTAAATTTGCAATGTCTTAAATAGAATCGCGCGGCGTGGGCAATGCAGTTGGCGGCCGTGGCTTGCTTATTTCTTGCAGCAAAAATGAATGAGATCGATGTTCCTTTCTTAATGGATTTGCAGGTGAAATTAAATTATGAACTTATATGTGTGTATATATGTCATGAAATTATCTATAATGCATGATAACAGGTGGAGGAGCCCAAATATGTGTTTGAAGGGAGAAGCATACACAGAATGGAAATGGTGATAGCGAAATTGTTTAAATGGAGGCTGAAATCTTATACGCCGTTCGATTTCGTCGACTGTTACCTCAGAAAGACGAACGACCGCAAACTCCCTCCTCGCCATGTGACTGATGCTTCGACTCGGATCATATTAAGTACTCTAGAAGGTCGGTTTGGTAACTACGAATTCGAATTTAGAAATTCGATGGAAATAGAATATATAAAATAATATGATCTAAACAAAAATTTAGGTGAAATTTAAAATGATATCATACGCAATTTTACGTGTCTAAAGTTAGATAAGAAATAAATCAGCTTAGACATGAACGGAGTACTGGAAATAAAGTATATAAAATTGTAATAAGCTTACACTCCTCTAAATTTAGGTTTTAGGCGTAGTGCAACAATTACTTCGATTGCAGATATTAGGTTCTTGGAATGCAAGCCTTCAGAGATCGCAGCTTCCACGGCTTTGTACGCCTTAGGTGGCGTTCAGAAAATCGACATCGATGGAGAATTGCCCGACGTCTGGAGCGTCGAGAAGGTTCATATTTTAGTTTTCTTACAATGTAATGAATTATCTATCTATTTTATTAAGCGCCAGAGCCCCATAGTAACTACTACCTTTTAATTAATTTGGTGTGTCAACCATAGTTACAATTTTTCCCATGATATTGTTAATATATTACTACAATTATATCCTCAAATCAGTTTTCTTATATATCAATAAAATTAGAATTTATAATTTAATTTAAAAATAACATAGTATATAAAATAATATATTTCTATTTATATATTGCACATGCATAGAATGCGCTTAAATACTAGTGATAATATAAGCTTGAGAGGGTCATCCTTAACTACATTGTGTTATTTCTTATAGGGTAGGGTGGCCAAGTGCCTTGTAATGATACGAGGGCTTACTGCATCGAACCGCGGGGTTGATAGCCCGGAATGGGTGCTGGAAACGGCAGAGTGCTTTAGCTTTGCGAGCGATCAGAGTACAACGACGGGTAGACCAGAAGGGGGTCCAACGCACAAGAAGAGGAAGCTGAACGGCTCGCCGGGTTTAGAGAAGTGATTCTTGATTTGGGTTGTAATGAAATTTTACTTTGGCAATGGACCAATTGGTGTGGTTTTCCTTCTTGCTTTCTTTTAAGATGTTATTTTGATGGAGGTGATTGAATTTGTTTGGCATTAAAAGTATCCCCTAGTTTATTATTTCATGTTTTGACGGAATGGGATGATAATGGTAGTCAATGGACAGGTCAGGTGGCGGCTAGAAATGTTTGTTAAGATTTCCGTCCCAATTGAACTCCACTGATTATCACAGTTTGTGTGGGTTTGGGGACCGTAGGCACGTGCCAATTATTAAATATACATCCAACTCAAAGTGGAATTAGTCGAAGTGGGTGTACTATGACGTTTTTTTGCAAAAATAATTCTAAGAAAATTGAAATGGTAATCGAATTTATTGTGTTGGGAATGGTGGTGGGCCCCACGGTGGTCAGTGGGCCCCGCGTCGGAACAGGTCCCGGTTTGGATCGGTACGACGATCGGGAGAAGTGGGACCCACAGGGTAAATTTGGTGGGACCTGCACAGTAACTACTACGGTAAAAATAAAATTTACCGTAAGGTAAGAAAGAACACCAGAACTTTAACGTGGAAAACCCTCTGTTAACGAAGAGGGAAAAACCACGACCGAGTCGACAAAATCTTCACTATAGTGAAAATTACAACCCTCGAATTTTTACTATCTCACTTTTACCACTCGTGTTTACCTCACATCTCTCTGTGGATGTGGAACCCTATCAGTTTCTACTTGAACTGATATCCTCACAATTCACTAGAACTACTTCTCTCTCTATATAGTAAAACTCGAATGAGCTTGTGATTATCATAAATGAAGAATCCTCAGCCTATTTATAGATGTCTTCAGCTCTTCTGGACCGATCAAAATGGGTGGCCAGGAATCCGCCGCGTCGCCCTTCAATATAAACCTTTCATTATTTTACTATATAGATAAAATAATATTATAATATAATGTAAATAATATTATATTATATATTTTGTCTTCGTTGGTGGGCTATGAAAGTGGCTGGAAACCAACAATCTCCCCCTCCAGTCTCATTCATTATTTGCGGGGAAGATCTCCTACCGCCTCAGCGATAGGCCATGCCTGTTTGCCCGGCGCAGAACTGTCTTCTCCTTGGGAATAACCTTCGTCAGAATGTCCGCAACATTCTTGTCCGTGTGGATCTTCTGCAGCTTGAACGCTTTCTCCTCAATAGCCAGTCTGAGTCAAGAACGTCGATGTGTTTCGTCCTCGAATGATACATAGTATTCTTGCTCAAGTTCAAAGCACTTTGACTATTGCAAAGTATTATGTACTCCTCCTGCTGAATGACCAACTCCTGAAGGAATCTTTTCAACCAGAGCATCTCCTTCCCAGCTTCCGTTGCTGCAACATACTCCGCTTCAGTAATTGATAAAGAAACACATTTCTGTAACCTCGACTGCCATGAGATAGCTCCCCTTGAGAAAGTGAATATGTATCCCGACGTTGACTTTCTGCTGTCGAGATCACCGGTCATATCAGCATCCGTATAGCCTATAAGAAAACATTTTCCACTTTCAAATGTTAGACATAATTTGGAAGTTCCTCTCAGGTACCTCATGATCCAATTCACTGCTTCCCAATGTGATTTCCCGGGATTTGATAGAAATCGACTCACAACGCCAACTGCGTGAGCAATATCTGGCCTCGTACACACCTTGGCGTACATCAAACTTCCGACCGCAGATGAATATGGAACATCTGGGACATCTTCTTCGTCTTCGCTTGTTGACGGACCGGATTTCTTTCGTAACTGAAAGTGAGCGGCAAGTGGCGTGCTAACTGGCTTAGCATCTTTCATATTGAACCTCTCTAGAACTCGTTCAATATAGCGCTCCTGGGATAACCACAATTTCCCAGCTTTTCGATCTCGAGTAATCTCCATTCCGAGAATCCGCTTTGCCGAACCCAAATCCTTCATGTCAAACGTCTTTGACAAATCTTTCTTTAACCTGCTAATCATCTCTGCATCTTGTCCGACAATTAGCATATCATCAACATACAGGAGAAGAACGATAAATTTACCGTTAGAGTATCTCCGAACGTAAACACATGGATCTGCATCTGTTCTCTTGAACCCCTGATGCACCATGAAAGAATCAAACTTCTTGTACCACTGCCGTGGAGCTTGTTTCAGACCGTACAAGCTTTTCTTCAGCCGGCAGACCATGTCCTCTTTACCTCTAACCTCGAACCCTTCGGGTCGCTCCATCTATATCTCCTCATCAAGATCACCATGCAAGAATGCGGTCTTCACGTCGAGTTGCTCCAAGTGAAGATCCATGGTAGCAGCTAGTCCTAGTATGACTCTGATTGAACTCATCTTCACGACTGGTGAAAATATCTCGTCAAGGTCGATCCCCTTCCTCTGAGTAAAACCTTTGACCACTAATCGAGCCTTGTATCTGACCAGCTTGCCGTCATCCTTCTTCAATTTGTACACCTATTTGTTCTTGAGTGTCTTCTTTCCTTTCGGCAATTGAACTAACTCGTACGTATCATTCTTCTTCAGAGATCCATCTCCTCTTGCATGGCCTTTGTCCAACAATCTTTGTCCCTACAAGCATTGTTGTAAAACTCGCCCTAGGCGGCCGCTTAGGCGCCACCTAGGCGCTAGTCGGCTAGCCACCGAGGCGAAAACTGCCTAATCGGACACTTAATCGGCAACCCTATAAATCGGCCGATTATTGCGATTAATCGGCCGATTAATCGGTTGATCGGCCGACTAATGGTTACCCAAAAATATTAAAATACAAAATTTTACTTAATGAAACACCCGCATATGCAGGTGTCGGCCCAATTTAATGAGGCATTGGCCCAGTTTGCCTCAAGCAATGGGTGTGACGTGCTTTATATAGAAAGGAGGTTGGCTTTTTTCGCACAACCTATCCGGTGTGGGACAAACTTCAGTATGTGCTTTCACATGCAACCAAAAAGAGCTAAACCTGATTGGACGTACACCATAAAATCACGAAGGAACGAGTTTGCTCTCTTTGACCAGTGTAAGGAAACATTAAATCTGAAATTAAAAAAATATTAAAACTGAAATAAAACATAAACTGAAATAACAATTATGTAACTAAAATATTGAATAGAAATATAAATAACTATAAACAGTATTAAAAAATAGGATAACTTTATTATACATCATTTTTAAATTGCCATTTTTATATTATTGCTTTTTATGGAATTGAAATTATTTATTTAGAATGTTGGTTAAAATTTATAATATTGGTATATTTGATTTATAAAAAAATAATAATAAAAAATCAATATACCGACTAATTCCCGCCTAGAAACCGCCTAGGCCCCGCCTAGATCGCCTAGGCGCTAGGCCCCCTCCGGGCGCCCGACTAGCGCCTAGCGATTTTTACAACAATGCCTACAAGATTGTACTTCCTGGAAGCTCTCCGGCTCCCCGTCGTCAGTAATCAAAATATAATCAGAACCCGGATACCTCATAAATGGTTGGCTTTCCCTAGTTGACCTTCTCAGCTGAGGTTCAACTGCTTCTTGCACATCTGAAGGCTCCCCCTGCTTAGTATCTTCAGTGTGTTCATCTACGACAGGTTCATCACCATCAATGGCTGGCTCTTCTGGTTCAGGTGCTGATTGTTGCATTCCTTCCTTTGTGGCACCATCATATGGAATGCTGACTGGTGTATCGTCTACACCGCCACCTATGGATTTTGTTACATCCACGTCTAAGTCGCCCATGGTTTCATGCTCATGGAATACTACGTCGCGACTTCGAACAGTCTTCTTCTTCTTTGGATCCCAAAGTCTGTAGCCGAACTCCTCGTCTTCATACCCAACAAAGATGAAAGGATTCGATTTATCATCGAGCTTCGATCTTTGTTCCTTCGGTACATGCATGAACGCCTTGCAGCCAAACACTCTTAAATGCGAATATGAGATGTCTCTACCGGTCCACACCTTCTCTGGTATATCAAAATCCAAAGCCGATGAAGTTAGTCGGTTGATAAGATAGACTGCAGTGTTGATAGCTTCCCCCCAAAATGACTTAGATAGATTAGCCATCTTGAGCATAGCTCGGACTCTCTCCATAATGGTTCGGTTCATTCTCTCCGCGACACCATTCTGCTGAGGAGTGCTAGGAACTATCTTCTCATGCCTAATGCCTTGCTTCGCGGAATAATCTCTAAACTCCCGAGAGATGTATTCACCACCATTATCTTTGCGAAGACACTTTAGAGGCATTCTCGTTTCTCTTTCCACCATCGCATGGAACTTCTTAAAATAGTAGAACACCTGGTCCTTCGTCCACAACAGATATACCCAGGTCTTGCGAGATGCATCATCAATGAAGGTCAGAAAATATTTACTGCCTCCCAGAGATTCGACTTTCATGGGTCCGCATACGTCAGAGTGTACCAACTCCAACTTCTTCATTCGCCTGGTTAAGTTCTTTGCGAATGAGACTCTATGTTGCATCCCAAATAAATAATAATCGCAGGGGTTCAGCGCTTTCTCCTTGGCTACTAGTATGAGGGACTTTTTAGCCAAGACATTCAACCCCTTCTCTCCTACGTGCGCCAGCCGTCTGTGCCACAAATTTGGAGAAGCATCACCTTCAACTGCGTTCAGTTGGTTAGCACATATCGCCGCGTGCATCTTGTACAGCAAGAAGCATAGCTTTCCTCTCGCTACCACCAATGATCCCTTGGTGAGTTTCCAGTTGCTATTCGCCATCTCATTATAGTATCCTTCATTGTCCAGCACCTTCACAGAAATCAGGTTGAGACGCAGGTCTGGTATGTGTCGCACATCTTTCAGCTGTAATATGCACCCTACGCTCGTCTGGATGCAGATATCACCGATCCCCACTATTTTAGAAACACTTTGGTTACCCATCTTGGTAGTGCCAAAGTTTCCCACCTTATACGTGGATAAGTATTCGCGTTTTGGAACACAATGGTAGGAAGCACCGGAGTCCACTACCCATTCGGTGCTTGCATCCGCAACATGACAGCAGTCTGCTTCATTCACCAGAGTAACCTCTCCACCATCATTGGAGGCTATTGCAGACGTGTTCTTGTCATCATCTTGCTTCTGTTTTCTGTTGAAAAGCCTACAGTTTCTTTGTAACTGGCCAATTTTTCCACAATGGTTGCACTTCCTCATCTCCCTGGACTTGGATCTATCTTTCGACTTGTCGTATCCTTTTGGTCCCCTACTCTTGCTCCGACCCCTATTCTCCATGACAAGGGCCTGATTTCCCGTACTGGTACTGGCAGCATCCTTCCGTCGTAGCTCTTCATTGTAGAACCTAGTTTTCACCATCTCCATCGCGACTTTACCACTTGATGCCGAGTTAGTGAGCGATACCACCAACGTATCGCAGCTATCAGGTAGAGATCCCAGTAGTAGACATGCTTGCAGCTCATCATCAAGGATTAGACCGGCACTCGTGAGTTGAGTTACCAGCCCTTCAAAGTCATTCAGATGTTCAGCAACTGATCGTCCCTCGTTCAGTTTCACATTCATGAGCTTTTGCATCATGAATACCTTGCTTAGCGCATTTGTCACCTCGTACATTCCCTCCAATTTCGCCCAGAGTTTATAGGGGTCTGTCTCATTTCGGACGTGGTTGTAAAGGCTAATGCCCACCCATTGGCGGATCACAGCTAGCGTCTTTCGTTGCAACTTCTTTCATTGGTCAGCCTTCCCGCCTTCGGGCATCTGCCTTCATTTTCGATTGGTTCATGGAGGTCTTTGCAATAAAGATAATCCTCCATCCTTGATTTCCATATGGAGTAATTCGTACTGTCAGCTTGATCATTTCTCCGTCGTTCTCCATGGCCGTCAAAATTACCAGCAACCTACTAGTATCTTTTCTGATGTGGAAGATCAGTCAAACCTGCAACCACAGATAATACTCAGAATACTGTCAGGCTCTGATACCACTTTTTGGGAATGGTGGTGGGCCCCGCGGTGGTCAGTGGGCCCCGCAGCGGAACAGGTCCCGGTTTGGCTCGGTACGATGATCGGGATAAGGAGGACCCACAGGGTAAATTTGGTGGGACCCCCACAGTAACTACCACGGTAAAAATAAAATTTACCGTAAGGTAAGAAAGAACACCAGAACTTTAACGTGGAAAACCCCTGTTAACGAAGAGGGAAAAACCACGACCAAGTCGGCAAAATCTTCACTATAATAAAAATTACAACCCTCAAATTTTTACTATCTCACTTTTACCACTCGTGTTTACCTCACACCTCTCTGCAGTTTCTACTTGAATTGATATCCTCACAATTCACTCGAACTACTTATCTCTATATAGTAAAACTCGAATGAGCTTGTGATAATCATAACTAAAGAATCATCAGCCTATTTATAGATGTCTTCAGCTCTTATGTATCGCTCAAAATGGGTGGCCAGGAATCCGCCGCGTCGCCCTTCAATATAAACCTTTCATTATTTTATTATATATATAAAATAATACTATAATATAATATAAATAATATTATATTATATATTTTGTCTTCGTTGGTGGGCTATGAAAGTGGCTGGAAACCAACAATCTCCCCCTCCAGTCTAATTCATTATTTGCGGGGAAGATCTCCTACCGCCTCAGTGACAGGCCATGCCGGCTTGCCCGGCGCAGAACTCTGTCTTCTCCTTGGGAATAACCTTCGTCAGAATGTCTGCAACATTCTTGTCTGTGTGGATCTTCTGCAGCTTGAACGCTTTTTCCTCAATAGCCAGTCTGGGCCAATGATAATGAACGTCGATATGTTTCGTCCTCGAATGATACATAGTATTCTTACTCAATCCAAAGCACTTTGACTATCGCAAAGTATTATGTACTCCTCCTGCTGATTGCCCAACTCCTGAAGGAATCTTTTCAACCAGAGCATCTCCTTCCAAGCTTCCGTTGCTGCAACATACTCCGCTTCAGTAGTTGATAAAGAAACGCATTTCTGTAACTGCCATGAGATATGGTTAGTAAAAAAATTGTAGGAGTGTTAGTCAGTTTGATCTTGTATTTATGATTTTGGTTTCGGTTCAAATTGTTGGTGCACAGTTGAATCGTCCATCTTTTTTTTTCATTTTTAATTTATTTTAAGAAAAATAAATAAAAAACGCCAAAATACCCTCGGCTCACGAGACCGTGGGTTTGAGAAACCGTAACGCTTAACCAAACCGTAAAACCACGAACCGTATAACAGTTAAAGGCCCAATACCAAAAAAATCTAGAAAATGTAGGCTCGTATTTAGTAATGATGTATTTGGGCAAGGCCCATTTTTCATTAAAGGCCCAATACAATCTATCGAGGAGCGTGATAACGGTCGAATCTTCAGGGTCTGCTTCTTCGTTTTTAATTTTTGTTGTAGAAATATTAGAGTATGAGAAAACTTTAATGGATAAATTAAATAGTTAATAACCATATGACAGTTATAACTTATACTGTACAATACAAGCACTTTCACACTAATATGAATCAATCATGCCACGATAGAAGGTACGCGTTGTTCAGCATTTAATATAATAACTAGTATTTCTGACATTTCTACTAGTGTGCAATAAAAGTTAATTATTGTTAAATTGTTTTAATACGGATATACTAAAAATAGCATTTGGTACTACTTATTATGAGGTTATGGAAGGTACATGCAGGGGCGGATCCAGGAATATTCTTCCGGGGGGCCTAAATAATAATACATCAATAAAAAAATAAATTGATTAATCGACTTTAAGATAGTACTTGAGATACAATGACTGAATTTAAATAAAAAACTTTCTAACTAAAAGGAATTCGACGTTCTTTCAGATTTTCAAAGTCTTCAATGATTGTTTCAAGACTCACTCTTGTAACAAATTCTCTCTCAATATATATATTAACGCATCTGAGAGAAAGTCTTCCTCCATTTTACTTCGAAGCCTAGTCTTCCAATATTCATTGCCGAAAATGAACGCTCTATAGTAGCAGTAGAAACTGGAAGAGTAAGCACAAGTACAATCAATCGGAAAACGAGATTGTATGTCACCGACTTATTAGTCGTCACCAACCATCGACATAATTCTGAAATAGAAGAAACTTTTTTATAGTCATCACATTTGACTATATTGTACTCGTAGTGCTTCAGCTGTATCTGCAATTGCTCCAGCTCATCCTTTGTAAAATCTACCATATAATACTTTTCAGCTAATTTACATATATCTTCAACGCTTAAAATCTCCGTAGCGTTTTGAGGATTTAAAGAATTACTAAGAATGAGCAATTCCATAGCATCTTCACTAAAGCGACTCCTAATCTCTTGCAACTGGGAGTCTATGGCAGCATAAAAGAGGTTGACCTGATACTGATGCTCAATGGTGATATTATTTGAATGATTACGACCTCGACCTCGACCTCTTCTATCAATGTAACGAGCACCAAAATCGGGAGTATCAATATTTCGAGCTTCACAAAAAGATTTTACCTTTACTAGAAGATCCTCCCAATTGTTATCCCTCATCTTCTGGAGTAAATTCTTGGTAGACAATACAAGCTCCATTGCATTAACTATATCTTGAGACTTGCACAATACAGCTTGACAAAGGACATCTGTGATCTCCATTACATCTTTCATAAGATGTAAGATAAATATAAAATCAAAAGAAGTAATTTCATCATAAACCGATGTAGCCTCTGCTCGTTGGGAAGGAAGTCCGTCATCCATAATCTTAAGCAATACTGTACACGCTGTACTAAACTTCTTAATTAGGCTGATCACAGATCTCAAATGAGAACTCCAACGTGTATCAGTAGCTCGCTGTACAGTACAAATCTGATTAAGTCCACTCCCTGTCGCTAGTTCACCGATGGCAATCAAATGTGCAATATCATCTGCATGAGCTTGCTTTAATTCATCGTTACGCTTACACGAAGAACCAACAAGATTAACAACATTAGTTAATCTATCAAAAACTGATGAATAGGTGTGACATGTTTTGCTGCTGAAACTAAAGCCAACTGCAATCGGTGGGCAAAGCAATGAATACAATAAGCACTTCTGCAATCTTTTGCAACCAAAGCTTGCAATCCATTAAACTCACCCCTCATGTTACTAGCTCCATCGTATCCTTGGCCTCTAATATTTTGAACGTCCAAGTTATAATGAGCTAAAGCAGAATATATAACACCTTTTAAGGTCAAAGAAGTTGTATCAGATACCTGAGGCCCAAACAAACGTTCAAGTTAGTGTGAGATAAAAAAAAAGAATATTTATGTAACGCCTTTAAGAGTCCTATCAAATACCTGAAAAAGCCCAAAGAAACGTTCCTTAATGAGCCATTTAGCATCCACAAACCTTAACACAATAGACATTTGCTCTCTTTTTGACTCATCAGGGGCTTCATCAACAATTATGCAATATTTTGCAACTCCAAGTTCTTCACGAATTGCATTCTTAAATCTCACAGAAAGCACATGAAGTATCTGCTTCTGAATATCGTGACTCGTATACTTGGCATTTTTTGGAGCTTTCGCAATCGCCTTCGCAAGCTCGTCATTATATCCAGTTATGAAATCCAATAACTCAAGAAAATTACCGCGATTTGATGAGCAAGATCTCTCATCATGACCCCTAAATGCAATACCTTGAAGTGCGAGAAACGTGCAACATCTGTATGAGCCTTTAATCGGAGACGATTAATTGCAATTTGTTGAGCATCAAAGTTATCAAACCTCCTTGCTATATGTTGTGGTTGATTCATCAAATCCTCGCACGCTTTCTCAGCATTACAATGTAGTGAAGAAACATTCTCCTTTCTATGTGGTTTAAAAAAGCACAAGCTTTTTTCCATTTTTAACTTTCTTCCAATTATCAAACCCATCAACGGTAAAAGCCATCTGATTTGAGCATGCCGATGGCTTGTTAAAGATAAAACATGGAAAGTAATATGCTTTATCTGTAGCCGGTGAGTACTCCAACCAAGGATATTGTTTGTACCAGGTGGATTGAAATCTCCGTGGGTGCTTATTTTTATTAAGCGGAAACTCCTGAAGAATTGGTTGATATGCCTTTAGATTTATATAAGCTCGGCGTACCTCTTCTTGCTGGTTAGGATTATATTCCCAAATTTGCCGACGTATCCCGGGATCACGCTCCAAAGAATTGAGATCAACATCTTGAATTTCTGTAGTTTTGAATTTTTTAAGAGGAACTTGGGATGAAACATCATTGTCATTGGATATTGGCGTCGGCGCCGGCGCCGGCGAAGCGACCATCGGGGAAGATATATCTTCATTTGCCCTCTTCCTTTGATAAAATCTATCAATAGTGATCGCTTTTCCATTGAAGTGAAATCTACAATCGAAAAACAATTTTAAATTCAGTACCGAACAATAAACTATCAATTGTAAAAAGACAATGAATAATCGAAGATTAAAGGAAATTCGATATAACCTTGAAATATCTAAGCGAGCTTGTTCAGATGAATATGATAAAAAAGTTAAGGAAAGCGAAGGAATTGTCTTGTTCCTTGATGTTAAAGAGACGAAGAGATTTATAGGAATTGTATTGTAGTTGTTCAAGAGCAAAAAAATCTTTAGCCAAGGTTAATGCGAATTGGGTTCAAGAGCTGCTCACGATTGTTTTTTTTTTAATACAATTTCGGCCTAAATTTACCCAAGCAGCAGCCCAGCTCGCCAGTAGCCCAGCAAGCCCAGTTCGCCAGCAGCCCAGCAAGCCCCGTTTTTTAATAACTTTTTTAACAAGTCTTTTTTAATAGAGGTAGAAAAGTCAATTAATACAGACCAATTGATAGTTTATCCTAGTCCCCCACTCGTAATGTAAGTGAAAATTGAATTAATATATAATTTTTTTTCCTCCGATCAAGGCTGGACTTTGCCAGTTAATTAACTGATCTATTACAGCTAAGTCGAGACTCTAAAATAAATTTTATTCTCTCCATCTCTCTGGTGCAATAATTGAGGCTACTAGCTAATGTGGATACTTTGAAGAAGAAGTCGTTCGTCATTAATTTGATAATTACGATTAATTCATGGTTGAATTAAGATCAAAACTGCAATAAATCGTAATTGCCAAACGCGGAGGTTGTCCGTTGACGAAATTCTGGAGACATGCATGTGCAATGTAATTCATTGTACAATAAATTTTTAATAATAAACATTATTAGAACTGCTACAAGCGACAAACTAAATTATATATTAATCCTAACGATAAACCCTCCAACTGATCTATGACAATATCAAGGCAAACGTTATGACACTGAAAATTATTTAATTTAATTACGTACTAAGGTTAATAATAACTTTCTCGCAAATTGCCATCTTCCCTGTCTACACAAACACCACAAACACATGCATGTCTGTCCATGATCTGTTAATTACTAATTAAAAGATACTATTGATTTCAACAAAGAAAAACGATATTAAAAATCCTTAATTTTTCATTATATAGACACTATTATATAGTCCGCCTTCGTCTTAAGCAAACTCTCTCAGCTTCAACTCATCGCTTCTCTCTCTCTCTCTCTCTCTCTCTCTCTCTCTCTCTCTCTCTCTCTCAACTCCGTGAAATTACCAAAATGGCCTCAACCATAGTCCTCAAAGTCTTCGTCTTACTCTCACTCATAGCCACCTCTTGCATGGCCCAGTCGCCGGCCGGAGCTCCGCGCGTGTCCCCCTCCGCCTCCCCCACGGTTGCTCCGCCGTCGAAATCTCCGGCGGTAGTGCCGTCACCTAAAGCCACCGCGCCAGCACCGGCGAGCACCAAAACGTCGTCACCGTCGCCGTCACCTTCGGCTAAGGCAGCACCAGGCGCACCGGCGTCGTCGGAGGCGCCGGCCGGAGGTCCTCCCGCCGACCTGACGCCGGCCGGCAACCATGGGTTCCTGAGCAAAGCTGCTATTGGTGGGACTTTTGCTGTGGTCGCACTCGTCGCCGTCGCTTTGATCTGATGGGACACGTGGACGGTTGATATTTATATTTTCGTTGACTTTTTTCTTCTCATTTTGGTATCATGGGTTGTGTTTGTTCGTTCATTTTCTTTCTTTATTTTTCTTTTTTCGTTTTGATTCATTTAGTGTTTTTTGTGTTATATTATTTTTATTGGGGAGATGAGATCATTCTTGGGTTCGACTTCGAGTATGATGTTGTGGTATGTACATTTTATCAAATAATAAAAAAATCTCATTCTTTTAATATGCATTATTTGCTTTGTAGTTGATGGTCGTATAGAATCTTGACTTCTATGATATACGACTAAGTTCAAGTAAAAAAAAAATCCCTCAAAAAAAGATATAAATAATAATAAGGTGCAATTATGAATTATGTAGTATGGCTCGGTTGTTGGATATAGATTGACTATATTTTGTTCTACTCATTCTTAACCGATAATGAGGATCGAAGTATTATACAATAGAATGTATATTTTGATCCAATTATTCAATTATGGTCGAGTGCGACCCTACTTTTCACAAATACAGTCATTTTCTTGCAAATTGCGAATTGCGGGATCGCTCCGCAATTTGCTCCAGTTATAATAAAATAAAAGATTATAATATGTATCACTTAATATTATCATTAATGTATTTATTTCGTAAATGGCTTCGAAGAATCTACGCACATGATACATACCGACACCGTCGCGGCTCAAGAAAATAGTTTAATCAAATTAACAGCTGGCCGTTAACAATCTTACACAATTGAATATCATGATTTTATTCATAGTTTGGAGTAGAAAATGATATATAAATATACAATAATTGAATATAATTGGGACTGCTAAAAACCAACCCGAAATAGCAGGTTTGTGTTAGCATTTTCGACCTGTTTAAGTAAATGTGTAAACTCGAATTCAACCCAAATATCAATTGAGTCGGGTTATGTTTCGAATTTTCAACCGAAAAGCAACCCGAAATCAACTCATTTATCAACTCATTTAATCGGAATAATATAAATCATTAAAATATCCTAATATAAATAAAATGAACTGCTTTGATAAATAATTATGTTTTGGAGACTTCGTTATTTGGAGTTTTGATTGCTTCTTAATTATGTTGATGTTTTAGGAAAACAATTGCTTTGTTTCTCTATTTTTTTTGTTTAATTTGAATTCAGTTTATTTAGTTATTTTCTTGATGTTTTTTTTTTTTGTAAAATTTTAAACATGTTGGCGGGTGATGTTTAGATTTGAGTTAAAGCAGGTCGTGTTTGCGTTCAATATTTCAACCTGATTATGTAAATGAGTCATGTCAATAAGGTCATAGTATTATATTTCTATTTCTTGGACCACGTGAACATAATAAACTCAACACTTGAACCATACAAGTTACAAGGCCCAATAAACTAACCTTTTTCTAGTTAAGCCCAAAACCTTCTACTGCATAGAAAAATCGAATCATGGTCAAACTAGAGTCAAATATATATGATCTTAATATAATTGGAACTGTATAATGCAACCATCGATATCTTCTGTAGAGTATTAAATGCGTAGCTGGAGACACAGAATTGACATGAATCAAAGCCAAATAGTTACGAGGCATAACATTTAATATACAGCTAATGTGTGTCATCCTCATGCAGGTGCAAACGTGTGTTACCCAATGTTCTAAGCTTCTAATAAATGGATGGGTCCTACTATTCACACTCCTAGATCTCACTTGTTATCACTCTTTACCACCCAAACAATTGATATTTATAATAATTATTTTAAATAATTACATGATTCAACAATAATTATTTTTCATTGTATTGCTCCTTATAGTTATCACCATACTTTCATATTAACGTAAAAATATAAATATTATGAAATGTATCAATATTAATCCCCTTTGTAGGGCTGTTAAAAATCGACCCGACCCGCCAACCCGACACGAACCGCACCTGAAAATAGCAGGTTCGGATTAGCATTTTTGACCTGTTTACGTAAATGGGTAAACCCGAACCCAACCCAGTTATTAAGTGGGTAAGGTTAGGGTTCGGATTTTCAACCCGAAATCAACCCGAAATTAACCCGGAATCAACCCATTTAACCCGAATAATATATATTATTAAATTATTAATAATATAAATAAAATAAAAGGATTAACCCTAATTCTTTATGTTAGGATATTTAATAGATTGTGTCAATAGTTTAAGTCTTAGGATTTATTTTCTTATTATCCTTTAATTTAGGCTTAGGACTAGAATGTAATTATCGTATATTTAGTGATTGGGCCTTAATATACCTAGGGTTAATGTGGTATATAAGGTTTTACCAACTCACTTTTGAAAGTAATCAAAGATCAAAGGCTTATCCAAATTTTTCACACAATACACACACTCAAAGGTGAGAATACTCCCTTTTCATTCCATTAAAGCCTCTTTGATTCCTTGTTTGGTGCAATCGGGACCAACAAGTGGTATCAGAGCAAACGTGGATCGATCTGCATTGATTTGAATCCAGTTTCGTTCGATTCCAAGAAAGATCAAAGGTGTTCTGGGCAAAAAATTATTTTCGGGCATTTCGAGCTTGTTTTGGGGTTTTGATGCTTCGTTTTTGTGTTTAAAACCTACCCCCAGATCGAGTATATGCCTAAAATGTTTTTAGAACACTTTTGGATCAGTTTTAACGAGTTTTGAGCAAGATTGAAGCAAAAACTTTTCGGAAAAGGACATCTCGGCCATTCTCTGTTTTTGGTCGATCTGACCTATTTTTTGGTGTTTTTAGCTCACAAATCGGTCGATTATGTGTTTAGGGAAGAATTTCTGAAGTTTAGGATCAAGTTTGAGCGATTTTGGTTGAGATTTGAGTGAAAACGGACGGTTTTCTGGGAAAGATTCTCGACAAGCAATGGAACAGTACTTTGATGTTCTTGCCCGCGAAACTTTCTGAATCGTTCAAATCCGCGAAATTTCATATCCGCGAAGTTGATTCCGAGAATTTTTAAACCGCGAAAATTTCACTTTCACTGCATTTTGCGCAACGGCCTATGCTCAAAATCCGAGAATTTTTAAAACCGCGAAAGATTTCTCTTAGACCCAATTTTTCTCAACTTCGTACTCTTTAAAATCCGAGAAACTTTATATGCGAAAAAGTCTATTCCAAGGATTTTTCTAAGCCGCGAAATTTTCCAAACACTGAGAAATTTTACTAAGTCGAGAAATTTTCAGCCGAGAATTTTCAGAAATTCCATACCCTAGAAAGCTTATTCCGCGAATCTTTCTGAGCCGCGAAATTTTTCTTTCAAGACCGAGAAAGTTTTGAACTTCGCGAAAATTTTTACATCCGAGAAAGTTTTTCAAAGCCGAGATTTTTTATCTCATCTGAGAAAGTTTTCAAAGCCGAGCAAGTTTATCTCATCTGAGAAAGTTTTTTCAATACCATATCTCTTTCAAATCCGAGAAAATTCCTAAGACCACACTTCAACTCTCGATGCGAAATTTTTTTTAACATGCGAAAATTTCTTGTGAAGCTTTAAAACTTTTAACTGAGAATCGTTCTCACATGCGAAATTTTAAATCCGAGAAATTTTCAACTGAGATTTTTTTTTTCTCTTTAAAACTCACAAACACCTAAATTTCTCAACACATTTTCTCGGATAACTCTTCATTTAATCACGTCCATTCGAACTGCGAATTTTTTTTCTCTTGACGTGTTAAGTCTTTTTCTCGTGTCAAAATCTTCTTGGGTTAAACTTTTCTCAAACTTATTTAAGATTTGATCCTAACACTTCAGTCCTAACACCCCAGACCACTTTTGACATAAAATTTGTTTTTGCTCCTCAAGTCTCGATTTAAATTTCTAGAACTTCTCCTAATTTCAAGATATATTTCTCATCCATACATTATCGACCATCACACACGCTCACTTAGTTCTAAGAAATTCTTTAAACAATTTTATTCTCAAAACTCTACTCATTAAACTCGTATTTCTCTTATCGTTCGTTACTAACTCTCTTATCTATACAAGATCAAAACCACGGACGATTCGACTGCACCAACCATGTCTACCACGAATGACATCTCCACAGTGGGCTCCGACACCAGGCCTCCGATGCTGCGACAAGGCGACTACAGCATATGAACAAACCGGTTCCTCACGTTCATCAGGAACAAAGGTGCACCACTCTCTCAATACCTTCTGGACTCCATCTTCAACGGACCAGCACAGTTCTGGACAATCATCCCTGCACAGCCAAACACAAACCCTCCCATGGATGAACGCCGCACTCCAAGAGGTCCCATCAATGAGGATGAACTGGCTCGCGTACAGGCCGACGAGACTGCCAAAGGATACCTCTTCCAGGCTATGGGCAACGAAGTCTATGCTCACATCGAGTGCTGCACAACTGCTAAAGAAATATGGGATGAACTCGTAGAAATCATGGCAGGCACAACTGAAAGTGCTCAAGGGAGGAAATCAGCCTATCTCTCACAGTATGAACACTTCCAAGCCTACGAAGGAGAGGAGCTGCGTGACACGTACCTCAGATACCTGAAGGTCATCAATGAACTCAAGAAAGCCAGGATCTCGAGGGACAAATTCGATATCAACAACCGCTTTCTTGGAAGCCTCAAACCACATTTGGGCAATGCAATCGTGATGATGATTCAGAGTAAGGACCTCTCCAACACGTCCATCCATGCTCGTTATGACAGTCTGTCTGCCTATGCTCCATACGTGCAACCTCAGTCCACCAACACTCGAGTCGACCCACTGGCCCTCCTCTCGAACAAAACCAATGATCGATCTTCCACCACTAAGACCAAACAGAACAAAGGAAAGCTACCAGCTGTTGTATCTGACACCTCTTCAGGATCCGAAGCTGATACAGAATCAGACGAAGATGTTTGTGATATACGCAAGCAACTGGCAATGCTCACTAAGTTGGTCTCAAAGAAGATCGGGAAAAAATCCTCATCCTCTTCCAATCGCCAAAGAACCTATAGCGGCACCAAAAAGACCACTCCCACAGAGGAAGCCAAGCCAACAAAGAAAGAAGAGGACTCCGCACCTCAAAAGTCTGTGAAGTGCTTTCGGTGTGGAAAGATAGGCCACTTTGCCAAGGAATGCCACGCCCCACGCATGAAGGACTCCGGCTACTACGACCGTAAGGCCAGAATGACCCGCAAGATGGAAAGTGGGAAAGCTCTACTCACCGAAGAAGCTGAATGGGTGAATGACACTTCAGAAGACGAGGGCCTAAGGATGAAGATTGCTGCATGGCAAGACTGGTCGAACATGACGAGGACGATGAGATGGGCCACACCGGTGAAAACGCAGCTAATGCTCCTACCAACGCTGAGTCTGAGGTACGAATCTCACACCTCGATGATGTGTTTAATCACCGACACGCCATTAAGAAACCCACCGTAGACGCTAGGGATTATGATGAACTTAAGCTAAAATTTGAAAACAACTATGCCTTACTTAGTCTAAAAGTAGAAGAACTTGCCTGTGCAAATGAACGTCTAATGGCCTCTGAAGCTTTAGTCAAACGTCTGCAAAGCAAGAACAAACAAAGTGAGACTAAGGTTAAGGAAACTACACTAGCCATTACTAAGGTTAAGGAAACTACACTAGCCATTAGTTCATGTGAAACTTCTCGCCTCCTGACGGCCTCCCAATATGAACTGCTTACGAAGGAAAGAGTTAGGCTATACCGCAAGGTGAAAGAACTTGAAGAGTAACTTCACCTTAGAAACGAAAACTCACGCATCTTATGCCTATTGAACCAACCAGTGGAAACAGAATTCTACAACGCCCGGGGGGGGGGGATCGGACTGTCTAGCAATTGCAATCCAACACCGCTAACAGTTAAAAGATATAACATGTGCAACACTACGTTCTTGCAAACAAGAAATGGTGCTCCCCCGCAGCTTAAGCCATTTGTGAGATCATCCTCCGCTACCATCTCAGAAGAAACAAGAGAACAGAACATTCATTGGGCAGAAATCGCGTATGACTACACAGAATTGAATAATAGAGATAAGACTAAGGTATCCTCACTCTCGGAGGATGTCGAAACCTTACTCCCAAACAAAGAAAAGGAAGTTGCTTTCCAAGATGTGCTCTCTCGCACTTACATCCCAAAGAAACTACTACTCATAGCAGAACTAGAACGACAACTAGAAGTAGAGAGGAAGGCCTTTGCAAAAGAGCGAGATGAGCTACTTAGCAAAATCTACACACTAGAAAAATTTCCCAATACGAACTATCCCTCTACATCGAGTCAAGTACCCGATTCTCAAACATGTAAATGTAAGAGGACGACAAAAATGACTCCTGAAGCTGACATATGTTCTAACACTAACTCTAGTATTCTTGTGGATACAGGGAATGTGAGTTCGACGTCTCTGGAAGGCAGTTCGTATCAAATGAAGGAGAACCCGCTCTTCGATGACAAGAAGAAAAAACCATCCTATATTCGTCCTTCCTCTCTATGTACTGAATCCCACTGTCCAAAGTTCGTAGACAATTATGTTGCCAAAACTTATCTTTCTTTTACCAAACTTATGTCTATGTGCTGCTGCAATGATTTTGTTCTCCCACGATTTCATGAATATGAAACACATGAACACGCAACCCTCCGACATCGCAAGCGAACCTTCTCTACGACGACGTCTCTGAATCCTCCCATCTCGCCTAAACCTAAGGTCAAGCGAAAACGTCTTTCGTCGTCAAACGCAAACTCACCTACTACTCGCAAGCCAAAGGCGACCAAAACTGAAGCACGAAAACAACAACCACATTACCCACGTCAATTCATGTATAAGGCGCCATACATGCAAACACGAATTAGGAAAATATGGGTTAGAAAAACCATAATCCCGCCTTATCAAACAAATGACAAAGGGAAAGCTAAATTAGATTCTACACAATCTGATTCAGAATCCACATTTCCCATTAAACGCATGAAAATTTTACTTGTATCACAAGAATGCCCCGTCAGTAAACGGGGACCCAACATTTGCTGATGATTGCAGGTCTGTCATGTGTGGTATCTAGACTCGGGTTGCTCCACACACATGACGGGGAACAAGGAGCTGCTGAGCAACTTCTCCGAGCGCTATCTCGGAAGGGTCTCCTTCGGAAACAGTCAAATGGCGCCAATTCTCGGAACTGGTGATCTCGTCCATGACAAACTGACGATCAAGGGCGTCTCTTACGTTGAGGGTTTGAGCTACAATCTCTTCAGCATTGGTCGTTTCTGCGACAAAGGATACAAGGTTCTCTTCGAATCTGACATCTGCAGCATTATAGATGCCTCGGGACTGCCACTTCTTTCTGGAACGCGCACGTCTCACCTCTACGTACTGAATCTCACGACCTCTCGACCAGTATGCCTTCTCTCTCGGGCTGCACCCAAGTTGAATGATTTATGGCACCGACGTCTTTCACATCTCAATTTCAAGACTATCAACAAACTGCGTCAGAATAAACTCGTCAACGGTCTACCCCAACTGACATATCATAAGGAACACCTCTGCTCTGCCTATGAATTGGGGAAGATGAAGCGATCGTCTCACATATCCAAGGAAACACCGTCCTCTAAGCTAATCCCCGAGCTCTTACACATGGATCTATGTGGCCCAATGCTTACGGCCACACTCGGAGGAAGACGGTATATTCTTGTGATTGTCGACGATTTTTCACGCTACACATGGACGAAACTCATTCGTACAAAGGATGAAGTTCCTGATATAATTATCGAGTTTGTTGTTACGTCCCAAACTCTTCATCAACAGAAGGTTCGGGTTATCAGAACTGACAACGGAACTGAGTTTAAGAACAAGAAGCTCAGTGATTTCTATGCCACTCAGGGCATCACTCAGCAGTTCTCAACTGTGAAGACACCGGAACAGAATGGTGTCGTTGAGCGTAAGAATAGGACACTAGTTGAAGCAGCTAGGACTCTCCTCATCCAATCCGGCCTTCCTCACTCTCTTTGGGGCGAAGCTATTCAAACGGCCTGTTACACGCAGAACCGGGCTTCCATCCACAAGAGATTCAACCGCACTCCATACGAGATGTTGAACAACCGTCGTATACCAGATATATCTTATCTAAGGGTTTTCGGATGTCGATGTTTTGTTGCCAACGATCGCCAACATCTTGGGAAGCTTGATCCAAAAGCACTCGAAGGAATCTTTGTTGGTTATTCGCTAAACTCGAAGGCATACAGGGTCTATCTTAAGGAGAAACGATCTGTCATGGAGAGCACAAATGTCACCTTTGACGAAAGCGAAGGCGACCTCATGGCTTCTGCTCATATTAGTCCAGAACCAGGTCTTCTACAGTCGTTGACAAAAGGTCAACCTTCAACAGCGGGGACTTCCTCATCTGAGGGCAACTCTGGTGAACTGAATCTCGATCTGCTTTTCGAGTACTTCTATCTAGTTCCCAAGACTCCCGCCGCCACCACTCAACCTACCGCTGCACCCACTCCACCTACACCACCAGCTATCGGCAATGACGTCGTCCCTCCAAACTTGGATGCACTCAATCTCAATGAAGACGACATTTTACCCAACCCTGGGAACATTGCTGATCCTGATGCTGAACCTTCTCAATCTAATACGATTGAGATCTCTTCTTCGGACACCGGACCTCAATCTAATGAGTCTCAAATCGATACAAATGCGGCCAGCTCCTCACAAACAAATGTACCACTTTGGGCTCGCTCTCATCCTACCGATCAGATTATTGGGGATCCCACATCCGGTGTTTCGACGCGTTCAGCTACGATGAGTGAAAGTCTGTTTGCTTGCTATCTCAGTCAAGTCGAACCATCACGAGTAGCTGAAGCTCTCAACGATCCCGATTGGCTGATTGCTATGCAGGAGGAAATAAATCAGTTTGAACGTTTACAAGTTTGGGAACTCGTACCACGACCCCACAATAGATCCATTATCGGCACAAAATGGATATTCAAGAACAAAAAGGATGAAGACGGTGTTGTTATCCGCAATAAAGCAAGACTTGTGGCTAAGGGGTACAACCAACAAGAAGGGATCGACTACGATGAAACTTTCGCCCCAGTCGCCAGGATCGAAGCCATACGAATTTTTCTTGCCTTTGCTGCTCACAAGAACTTTAAAGTCTACCAAATGGATGTGAAGACTGCATTTCTGAATGGATTTCTCAAAGAAGAAGTGTACGTTGATCAACCTGAAGGGTTCTTGAGCGAAGAGTTTCCTCATCACGTATATCGACTCTACAAGGCCCTCTACGGACTGAAACAGGCTCCCTGAGCATGGTATGACGTCCTCTCAGACTTCCTTGTTCAGTCTGGGTTCAAGAAAGGATCTCTGGATACAACTCTCTTCACCAAGCGGAGTGGCCCGGACATAATGATTGTACAGATTTATGTCGATGACATCATTTTTGGATCGACTAAACCACAACTGTGCGAAGAGTTCGCAGAATTGATGAAAGAGAAATTCGAAATGAGTATGATGGGTGAGCTGAATTTCTTTCTTGGTCTTCAAGTAAAGCAACTTCCCAACGGAATCTTCATCAATCAGTCCAAATACATCCATGACATCCTCGAGAAATATGGAATGAAGGATGCCAAGACTGCTGCTACACCTATGTCACCCTCTGGCCGACCCGACGCGGACCCATCTGGTGTTCCCGTTGACCAAACCATCTATCGAGGGATAATAGGCTCTCTTTTGTACCTTACTGCTAGTCGACCGGACATCGTTCTCTCGACAGGAATCTGCGCTCATTTTCAGGCAACACTGTGACGCCCGGGGCCGAAGAGGGCGGGGAGTGATCGCCGGTGCCAGGGTGCACGGACAAGGAGCGGCTCCTGGCAAGGCTTCTAGGCGAAGGGGTACATGAACGAACCGACCTGACACCCGAATGAGAGGGGATCCTGAGACTGACAATGTGTGGGCGTGTCAGGATAAGAATCGTATAATAGAATTGATAGTACTACTCATATCACCAAGGTCGACCTACCTTTTCGGGAGTCCATCCGAAAGAACTTCGAAGTTAAGCGTGCTTGACTTGAAGCAATCTTAGGATGGGTGACCCCCTGGAAAGTTTGCCCAGGGTGCGTGTGAGCGAGGACGAAGCACGCTGAAAGGTTAAATGGTGGTACAGTGGGGCCAGACTATCAGTCGGAGTGTGGTGGGCCCAACCCCACAGGTCCCGGTAGGGACGGATGCTACAGTGACACCCGGTATGGGACGGGTCGTTACAGGTGGTATCAGAGCACAACCTCTCGCAGTACGGTGCTGGTTCGGGGACGAACCAGGCGGAAGCTGGTGGGCATGTGACGCCCGGGGCCGAAGAGGGCGGGGAGTGATCGCCGGTGCCAGGGTGCACGGACAAGGAGCGGCTCCTGGCAAGGCTTCTAGGCGAAGGGGTACATGAACGAACCGACCTGACACCCGAATGAGAGGGGATCCTGAGACTGACAATGTATGGGCGTGTCAGGCTAAGAATCGTATAATAGAATAGATAGTACTACTCATATCACCAAGGTCGACCTACCTTTTCGGGAGTCCATCCGAAAGAACTTCGAAGTTAAGCGTGCTTGACTTGAAGCAATCTTAGGATGGGTGACCCCCTGGGAAGTTTGCCCAGGGTGCGTGTGAGCGAGGACGAAGCACGCTGAAAGGTTAAATGGTGGTACAGTGGGGCCAGACTATCAGTCGGAGTGTGGTGGGCCCAACTCCACAGGTCCCGGTAGGGACGGATGCTACAGTGACACCCGGTATGGGACGGGTCGTTACAAACACCAAAGGAATCCCATCTCACTGCTGTCAAAAGGATCCTCCGCTATCTCAAAGGAACACCCAATCTGGGTTTGTGGTACCCCACTCTATCAGACTTCAAACTAGTTGGATTCTCTGACTCGGATTATGCAGGATGCAAGATGGACCGAAAAAGCACCTCTAGAGCTGCACACTTCTTGGGAGGTAAACTCGTAAGTTGGTCGTCTCGAAAACAAAACTGTGTCTCAACTTCGTCGACGGAGGCAGAATATGTCGCCGCCGCTAGTTGCTGTTCACAACTTTTGTGGATGAGAACCCAACTACGAGATTTTAATTTTCATGTTGATAAATTCCCATTTACTGTGACTCAAAAAGTGCTATTGCGATGACGAGTAATCCAGTACATCACTCAAGAACGAAACACATAGACATTCGTCACCACTTCATCAAAGAACATGTCGAACAAGGCACGATTGAATTGCACTACATCACAACCGAAGATCAACTGGCCGACATCTTCACAAAACCGTTGGATGTCAAACGATTCCAACACCTAGTGACTATGTTGGGCATGTTGAATGTTCAGTTGTAATCAATCGACCCTACATGAACTTTGATAAAGTGTACATATTTCCTTTTTCACTTCACTTCATTTTCTATGTGTCTTCTGAATTATGTTTTTTGAGGGGGAGTTTTCGGTTAAGGGGGATCGTCTGATTTTTCATTATTTAAAACGGGAAGTTTTTTTCCGATTAAGGGGGAGCTTCTGATTTTTCTATTTATTTAAAAAAAAATAAAATAAATAAAATAAATATATATAATTAAATAAATAAAAAAATTTTGGGTTGAAATTTTAAAGTTTGGTCAAACTGGGTCAAAATTGGACCAATTGAACGTCAATTGGACCCAACTTTGACCAAACCCGCGAAAATTCAGCTCAGTTGAGGTTTTGACCAAGCCCACGAAATTTCGGCCCAGTAACTCAAAATTTCGCATGTACAGTAACAAAACCCCTAAAACCCCAAAACCCTTAACGATTTTCACATTCCTAAAAAATCCCGAGAAAATTCAAAAATTTCGCATCCCCTCTTTCAAAAATTCGCAACCCCTCGCATCTTCGTCGTCGTCAAACCTGCATTCAAAATCCGTATATCTGCATTCTCCATCTTCAAAATCAAGCTTTTCGGTATGAATACGCGTCAAATAAACCAAGTTCGATTCATTTTATCCTGTTTTGCCCTGTTTTTGATTAAATCTGTTAAAATTAATATTAATTTTTCTCGGCTCTGAATCGAACGCATGTTAGATTTATGATGTTTAATACCCTCAAATATGCATTGCCCACCTAATTACGAGTCGATTGAGTTCCGATTATTGCATTTTGGTTGAGATTTGCGTAGGTCTAAGGCTAAATCATTGCATCGTTTCGCACGATATCGCACTGTGTTCTTCACTGCGAAAATTTCTCAAAAAAATTGCTTTAAACGTTAAATTTCGCTGCTACAGTGAGCAAGGTTCCGCGAAAATTTCTCCGAGAAATTTCTTATATTGAAAATTTTCGCTGCTACAGTGACTAAGAAACTGCGAAATTTTCGCTCAAGAATTTACATGTGTTAAATTTTTTTTTTTCGCTGCTACAGCATGTTAAGTCCCGCGAAAGTCTATCTGAGAAAATCTTTTTCCCTCACGACAAAACTTTCTCTGCTACAGTGAGTTTAGCCCCGCGAAATTCTAATACATTTCACTTCACTTTACATCTTTTCGCATCTTCACCATTTCGCAACTACAGTGAACAAAATTTTTCTCAGTCCACAAAGCTTTGTCCCTCCGCGAAACTTTCATAAAACTTGCGAAAATTTCTCATTATCTGCGAAAATTTGAACAACTTGTGAGATTTCCTAACTTGCGAAATTTTCCAAACTTGCGAAATTTTAGTCAATCTGCGAAAAATGCTCACGACATGTCTATGCGCTATCACTTGCGAAAATTTTACTCTGACTGCGAAACTTTCTCACGACATGTCTATGTGCTATAACTTACGAAAGTTTCCTAATACATGCGAAAATTTTCTCTACCCTGCGAAATTTCCTTGATATGCAAAAAGTAACTTTGCGTGCGAAAATTACTACGTGCTACACTTAGCGAATTTTCCATTACATGCGAACCTTTACACAACATGCGAAAATATACTCAATCTGCGAAAATTTCTCACGACATGTCTTTGTGTTATAACTTGCGAAAATTTCCCAATACATGCGAAACTATACTCTGAATGCGAAATTTCCATGCTACATGCGAAAATTCCCTTTGAATGCGAAATTTCCTTGTTATATGCAAAATTCATGAATAAGACTGAGTGCGAAATTTCCTCTATATCGGCGAAAATGTTCTCTCGACATGCCTTTGTGTGATAATCTGCGAAATTTCTCATTGCATGCGAAAATTTTGGAATGCTTGCGAGACCTCTTAACGTGCGAAAATTTTCCATGCATACGAAGTTGTACAAAATTTGCGCAAACTTTCTCGACATGTCTACGTGTTATAATCTGCGAAATTTCCATTACATGCGAAATTTGACACAAAATGCTAAATTTTTTTTTTTTCAACATGTCTATATGTTTACTTAGCGAATTTTCTCATTCTCGCACTTTAATCCATACTAATCATATCACAATTACTGTCAAGCGCAGATATGACTGAAAAAGATCAAAGCACAATTGAAGCACTTGAGGCGGCTGCAATCCAACGGGACATTGCTCGCATCGAACTCAACACACGTCTCTATGTCCCACCACCCGAGCAGATCTTCCCACTGAGTCAATGGGCGGCCCTGATTCCCAACAACTACATGGTGGTCCTGCATAGCTTTCAGTGCGATGCCCCCGTCATCGTAGAAATCCTCAAAGGGCACCCACTTCGCCACGCCCTCACACATGGCGAGCCAGAAGCACAGGTGTACCTTCAACAATTCTGGCATACACTGCAGATAGCAGGACCACTCCATCTTGCCAAAAACTTATCCGCCCAAATTGATCAAGAAACGGTGGTCCTCACTCGCAAAATAGTGCAAGAAGTGCTTCAACTCCCCGTCTACTCACCCTATGACCCACTACCGACGCACGAACAACTCATCGAGGACATAGACCGGCTGGGCTATCAAGCAGAAACCAAGAAGAAGAAGGGCCCACTTGTCCTCAGTGAAGTCACCACCCGCAATCTGCCTCAACCCTGGCGCACACTGTACCTGCTGGTGAACAAGTGCATGTCAGGAAAGCATGCCGGTCAGGACCGCGGAAACCTTCAAATCCTCACCATCCTAACCGGCATTGCCCACAACCGCAAGTACAACTACGCCGACATCATCTGGATGGATCTCGTCGCGATGATCCAACGTCGCGACCGGGAAGTCGCCAAGGGAGTCACTAACCGATTCATCCCTTACATGCGGTGGCTCCCAGCCTTCATCAAACACTTCCGCATGCACTCCACCAACATTCGCATGCGGCCGGCAGCAGAACACTTCCCCATCCCCACAGTTGAGAAGTTCGCCAAGAAAAACACCCCGGCGAAGGATCGACACGCCATGATAATTCCGGACGAAGTTCTCGCCTACGCAGACCAGACAAATCCACACGTCCGAGAATATCGCATCTCAACCGCCTCATTCCGAGAAAGCCCCAGACCTCTATCTACTGTCCCTACGGAGCAGATCAACCCCCCTGCTCCTAACCCCGGGACTAGCCAAAACCCCACCACCACCTCCAAAAAGTTATTGAGTCGCGCCACATCCTCTTCCACCCGCGCTCCGAAAAAACGGTCGCGAGAGGATGACGTAAGCCGCCCCACGGAGCGTCGATCGAAACAAAAGCACGATCGACCTCCTCCGCCACAGATAAGCCGAGTCGAACCAATAGGTACGGGAGGTGATGTGTTCACCTCCCAAGTAGAAGTCGTGACATCTGGCTCAACCACGCAAACGACCCCACCAACCCACTTATCTTCCTCTCTACAGGAAGATATTTCATTCCACGAGGAGCCACGTATACCATCGACATCCCACTTGGAGATAGTCGATGTTGAAACAAGCAGTCCCTCGCCTCAGACTGCATCCTCTTCATGCACATCGAGTATAGTGCCCTCACTCCCCATAGTTTCATCCATTTCTAGGACACATACACCTTTTACTGCACCACAGAGTCTTCGTGACTCTGTCAGAACGCTCGGTGATGTCTCTGTGACTGAGAGCGGAAGACCTAGCACGGCCAACATCACAACAACCGTGAGCCTAGGCCATCATTCGATTGAGTCTGTTTCATCGATGATGCCAACGGGAAGTCTAAGTGACCCCGTCTTTTCCAGTCCTGTGCAAACGGGCGGCCGATCGGCAATCTTCTCCGATTCGGTGACAGTTGGAGTTCTTCGTGATTCCAACTTGTTAGATTTACCCCGATTCATCACCGAGACCGCGCTAGAGTCACGTCTTCAAGAGTTTGCAAAGACTCTTGAGGCGTCGATTCTCGACAAAGTTTACGCGCGTCTCGATGCGTCCACCGTCGACAAAGGGAAAGGTGTGGCCCCGGAGACGCCACCACCGACTCAAAATGTGGACGCTGAAGCCATTCTCTCTGCCATCTCCGCGAAGGAGCTCTTCTACCTCCTACGAGCAAGATTCGAGTCGATGACGGAACTCGACGAGGAGGAACAGCAGATGAAGAGAATGATGACTCAGCCCATGACTTGCCGCGCTCAAGGCGAGTCCAGCGGGATCAGGCGCGACGATCAAGACGATGATCAAGATCGCCGCGAGGGGGAGAATAGGCAGCTAGGCCAACAATCCCAAGGACTCACTCACTCGACGCCGTCCTCCTCCTCCAGGCCTGAAACAACGCCCGTAACAGAAACCTCACACCCCACTAGCCAAAAAACCCACCTTATTTACACTGAGTCACCAGCCAAATCACCCTCACCACCACCCACTACCGTCTCCAAAACTCTAATCGTCACATCGGCGTTAGAGACCACCCCCACACCGTCTCCACCCACAATCTCCGAACCTCTAACTATCACATCGATGTTAGAGGCCACCACCACACCTACACCACCCGACACCCAAATCATCCTTGCCAAAACCATCACCACAACTGAACCACCAGAATCTCCACCACAACCATCCCCACAATCCACAAACTCTTCCGACGCAACACCCTCGCCACCACACAGCGACACTCCTCTCAACACCGACCCCAACGTAGCTTCCGAGGACGTCTACTGCGCACAGAACGAGATCGAAGCCTACATCTTCAACGATGAATGGCTGTACACACCCGCCGATGCAGTAGCAGCCAGGAAGCTGGTGGAAAACGCTCGACGTCTGCTAATGGAAGCCTCACTAACGCTGATCAACACTGCAGACAACGAGGACGGAGAGGAGTACGACGCTGAACCAGCCGAGCTCGAGAACATCCTGCAATTCCAAGCGCAGCAAACTGAGGCCCCTGCTGCTCAGACGGATGTACCCACGGTGGATATACCGGAAGCACCGTGGGAAAACAAAAAGATCACCGCGCCGTTTCAAGAAGAGATCAGGAAGAGGATCTGGCGACGCAAGGAGCAGATCATCACAACCTTCGACGAATATGAGCTGATGAACATCCAAAATTGGAGCGAGAGAAAGAAGCAGCTCTATCGATGGAGCCTTCTGTGCCACAAATGCACAAATAGGACGCTATCCGATGAGGAAAACATCGCTCAGGAAATGAGTCGGGCCCCCATCTGCAAAGTCACTGACCTCCGCCAAGAGTCCAAAGGACCTGTCCATTACCCAGTATTCACAGTAATGAGGCAGGATGAGAGCTACTGTGAAGTCAGTGAGGCGGACTTCAAGTTTCTGCGCCTGGGCGACCTGTACAGCATGCTGGAATCCATGAAGCAGTTCAGACTCGTCCTCAGAAGTTCTGGACATCTCGTACGTGCTGAACCGGTCACCATGGGATATGTGGCTATCAAACGCCACATGCTCCGACAGGTCAGATTCTTCGCCACCCACGATCTGCAGATGGCGGTGGAGCACAATATGAAGAATGTGAATCTGACTCGCCCATCTTTCAAGAACGCGGACGACTACCGAGAAGGCGATGTGATCGACGGAGACGATCCGGCGGTCGCCTACTCGAACTATAAGGGAAAGATGAGGATGCTGCGCTGCTCAGAAGTGGCAAAGTTCTCGGATGGAACGCTCACCATCATCCAAGACAAACTCATGAAAATTTGCCGCATACTTTCAGAAGAAGATCCTCTCTGCCGATCCAAGTTCGCGAAGCTCATTGACGCTATAGCTAATCGATTGGTACTTCGAAGGAATCTCCGCGCCTTCGAGTTCAAGCTAGGGCTTCGCGAAACACTCACACGCTAATCCACCACCGCTACGCTCAAGATCCAAGACTCCCAACAATTGACACAAAGGGGGAGATTGTTAGGATATTTAATAGATTGTGTCAATAGTTTAAGTCTTAGGATTTATTTTCTTATTATCCTTTAATTTAGGCTTAGGACTAGAATGTAATTATCGTATATTTAGTGATTGGGCCTTAATATACCTAGGGTTAATGTGGTATATAAGGTTTTACCAACTCACTTTTGAAAGTAATCAAAGATCAAAGGCTTATCCAAATTTTTCACACAATACACACACTCAAAGGTGAGAATACTCCCTTTTCATTCCATTAAAGCCTCTTTGATTCCTTGTTTGGTGCAATCGGGACCAACACTTTATCCACTCTTACGCTCACACATGATGTTTTTAGAAAAAAAATTGCATTAGTTCTCTCTTTTTTTTTTAATTTGGATTATAATTCTGCCAATTTTGTTGTTTTTTCTTTTTTTTTAATAATTCTAAACGGGTTAAAGCAGGTTGGGTTTGAGTTTAATTTTTCGACCTGTTTAAGTAAACAGGTCAGGTCAGGGTTGAGAGTTTCAACCCGTTTATTAAACGGGTTGAACCCGAAGGTGACCCAACCCGACCTGTTTACGACCCCTACCCCTTTGTAGACGGGGATATTTTAAATAACTAAAATACTCTATATATATTATAATGTATGTTTAGAACAACATATTTTTAATCATAATACGAATAATATTTTAAAGAAATTAAATAGCAAAATACACTTTTCATAAGATTTTATTACCTACACAAAGGTTTGAATTAGACTTGTCAAAAATATTAATTTTTATATTAATAATATATGTAGAAATAAATTATATAGGTTTTTTTATATGTTTAATTACAATTTTAAGTGAAATTAAGTTTAAATAAATAAATTATTATTGAAGAGTTATGATTAGATTATTGATAGTCTCTAACTAAAATTTTTCTCTTTTTTTAAAATTCTTTTCCTCTTTTCTTTTTCCCTTTTCTTTTTTTTTTTCC
Source organism: Craterostigma plantagineum (assembly GCA_027422505.1). Taxonomy (NCBI): domain Eukaryota; kingdom Viridiplantae; phylum Streptophyta; class Magnoliopsida; order Lamiales; family Linderniaceae; genus Craterostigma; species Craterostigma plantagineum. The sequence goes on along the minus strand of JAPQWV010000003.1, from coordinate 21,274,020 downwards.
TCTTTTTTTTTTATTTTTTTTATTTCTGGCGGTGCTTGGCCAGGCCCGTGGACTTAGGCGGGTAACGGGTCAGCCCGCCCTGCCGGCCTGTTTGACAGATCTAGTTTGAATTATACAAGCTCTCTAATTAAATAAATATTTATTTCATAGTAAAAATATAAGTGAAATAGTTATTAACATTAAAATCATCTTTCTTAATTGGCAAATATTTATTTAATGTTACTTTACATATTAATTAAATTATTAACATTAAAACTCCCTTCCCCCTTTTCATACGGGGTATATAGTTGGTAAGAGTTAATGTTTACTCTAGATATTAATTAGGGGAGCAAATAGAAAATACGTAATAATGAGTTTTGTTTTCGTTTAAACACTTGTTGTAATGAAATTCATAGATGTAATGATGTTTACGGGTGTTTTAACACTTGACGGGGGGAGGTGTTACGATTCTCGTTCGTTGGAATACAGAATGGCATATGTGATCTCAACCGAATAAAATTACCCTAGATAAATACATGAAAAAATAGAGATTCTTAACTTATGAAATGCTATAGGATCGTTCCACAGTAAATAAATTAGTCATCTTTCCACAAATTAATTTTACTCAGCTCATTTACTCGTGACATAATCTCATATCACTACTAGAAAATACAGTATTAGAAACGGAAATTTCTGTGTCTAAAACTAAAATTCCGTTTCAACTGAGACATTAGACACATAATTATCTGTGTCTGAATGTGTAGGTATTGCTCTCGTGGAAAATTGGATACGGATAAATAAATTTTGTCACAGAGAATTTCATTTCAAATCCGTGTCTAATAATGAAGAATAATATCAAAATCAGACACAAATATTTCTGTTTCTAAAATTGAATTTATGTGCCTAATGAATTACTCAAATATGAATCCCACATACTCACATAAGTTGCAACACAATCTTCACATGCATGTAAGACTAGAATTCACAAAAAATATTGTATATGTCATCAAAAACCAAAAATCTAACCTAAAATATCTATCAAGAAGTTCATTGTTTTCCAGAACTACTTGGATATTTATGATTTGGAAGTCCAACACATCGAAGCAAATCTCTTATCACCAATTCAAGCTTTTCTTCGCGCTTCTTAGAGTCTTCGAGGGCATGAAAAAGTTGTTCTTCTCTCGATAGAAACAATTCTTCTCTCTTTTTATAATCTTCTTCAAATCTCTTAAAATCCATCTCTTCGATAGTTCGTCAATCCTATTTGCTTGAGAATTCGTGAATGACCGTGAGTCCGAAGGCCCTTTAGATGGACCTCCAGTGATACTACACCATGATGATATATCAAATGAATGCTCACTTGAATGGTCATGGTAGCCTGTTTTTTCTCTCTACTCTTCCTAAAGAGATAAAAGTAATGCAATCATTGTACAATTAATGATCCAAAAGATTAATGAAGAAGTACTTACACTCATTTTCATTGATTTACCATCGACAAACTCCCCGGTTCCTTTGTTAGATTTATGCAAGCGCTCGAACAGCTCGAAATCATCAACGCTTCTCTTCAATTCTTTCTCCTTTAATCAAGAAATAAGCAAACCAAATGCACCAATGTTCTCGTTAACTATAAGAATATTATGTTTGGAAAAAAAAACTAAAAGAATATTATGCCATGTAAAATGAGATCAACTACATAATAAAAACATTCAATTATTCATACAATTGTATTTTGTAAACCAGCTTTCATGCATTTATATGAAGTTATAAAAGTAAAACCGTACGTATTGATAAAAATGTCAAACAAGCATTACCATTTTAAGCCTATGCGCTTCTCGTGGAATCGATCTACATGTGTGTTTTGTTATTGATCCGTGCTTCATAGTCATGCAATTTTTTCTTGCTTTCTCACACATTTGTCGATACTCAATAGAGCTCCATCGATTTTCAACCATGTTATTTCACACATCATTTCCCATCCATCTTGGACCCCTATCCTTCATGTCTAACTTAGTAGGTATTCGACCTAGCTCTATGGAGGCCTTTTTCAATGCTTCACGTTTAGCTTTGCATATTATATCTGTAAATCGATCATTTGCATTCTCTTAGATCTTTTTCATCACCAATTCTGACATGTTATCCCATCGATACCTCTTCTGCAAATTTACAACATTAGTTAAAGAAATAGTTAAAAGCACTAAAATCAAGTAAGATATATCAAACTTTCTTTAATCATCTTAAAATTATCCCAAAGGTCATCATGATTTGTCGTGGCATGTTGCGAAAATTAGTGTATGGCTCCCTGTACATGTCTTTGATGAATCGAGATATTTCTGACAACGCATGGTTCAATAAATCTAAAACACACAAATATATTAAATTTATAAGTGTTGTTGAATTAAAATTCAGCTATGCACGAAGCGTTGAACGTACCAAAAAAAGAAGCAAAAACCATCTTATCCAAGTTACGTGCCGTGAGCTACCGTTATCAACATGGGACCCTGTGGCGTTGACGAACCCGTGTCCCAAGGTTTGGACCCCTTCGTCTTATCTCACTTTCTTCATGAGTTTCTTTATCAGATGAATCTTCAGATTGTGTTTTTTCAACCTACAACAATTTAAAAGTCAACCCACACAAATTCAGACATCATAAGAGAAATATCATCATAGCTCAATCTCTTCAACATGCCTCCTCTTCGACACATGTGATGAAGTACTAAGTTCTAAGGGCACCTCATTTGTTAGATTAACTGATCGGGACTGACTACTAGTTTGTGTTTGCTCAATCTATAAAAGTTACAAAAATTGTGAGACAAGAAAATAATAAGAAGACTATTACAACTCCATCAAACCTTCATGTTGTGTAAATGTTGCAACTTCCGTGGATGTGATGAGGTACTTTGTCCCGGTCGCACTTCATTCGTGTGATTAACAACTATGCGAGCACGACTACTTGCTTGTGTTTGCTCAATTTGCCCAACCTATAATAATTAAAAATACTATGAAATATCACAAATGAATAAATAATATTGTTAAAATGTTATGCTCGAAACCTGCAATGGAGTACTTTGCGCACGACCACGACCACGATTATGACTCTCTTCGCCCCTCGATGTCCACCTCCTCCTCTTGTTACCACCATCCTTTCTACTATAGGATGGTCTCAACTAAATATCACACTCGCACATAATTATACAAAAATACAAATATCATAAAGGTAATATCATTTGACAAATATACTCGCAAGATTACAAAGTTCGATAAAAGTTCAATAGATATTTTAAACATCAAAGTCCGAATTAGTATCACTGCTATCATATTCATCTTCGTGATGTTCATTCTCTTCTGAGTCAAAGTCTTCAATATCTACATTCACATCTTGCTCCTCCATTTCTAGATGGACCTCATCGAAATTAATAGCAGATTGAAGGTTTTATTCAACTAGATTATCTGAAATGATATTGATATCATCATTGTTCGAAGAATGGCATGTGGGGCATCCGTTTCTTCTTCTTGAAATGCAAAGTTAGTCACTAGTTGGGTAGTCTCTTCGTTTCCCTCAACTATGGGGATGTCAAACTTTCCTATAGCTTTAACTTTGCATACTGCCCACCAATCACGTCTTCCACGTCTTTTACTCGGAAACTTTGTGTAATATACTTGACGAGCTTGAGAAGCTAGTATAAATGGATCATCCGTATGCATTTAAGCTTGTGGTTAATTTCCACAAGACTAGAGCTATGAACTCTAAGCCCATTCCCAATTGTCCGCTGGCAATTGAACAAGACAATCTCACCCTTCAATTCATAGTATTCTAGCCCTATGACTTCTAAAAGACCATAGTATCCACTTCATCCTCATAACTACTTCCTAACACGCATACTCCATACTTTGCTGTTGCTTCCGAATTTCCATAATGCATAGTGTGAAAATTTAAATCCATTGACGAAGTATCCTTTATAACATGAAACCCTCCAACTAGGACCATTGGCTATTTTCCTTATAACACCATCGACTTCAACACTTGTCCCTTTAACCTATTAACAGAAAAACTTATAACGATCCTTATAAACTTAAATAAACTTAAATGTATCCTTATAATCTTTAAGTATATCATAAAATAACTTAACAACATACATGAGAACGTAGCCACTGCAGGAAGTCTCTATCACGTAATAGGTAAAGATCTTTCTCAGAAATTGGGGATATGCTTTTCTCACTTCACCAAAAAAATTCCTGCGAAAAGTGAGAACCAAATAATTTCGTTAATAGAAATCTTAAAAGAAAGACTGTACTTTTGAAAACTTAAATTAGAAATGGATTAATCTTCTCATGATTCAACACACATATCTTTGTGCAATTCTCATCTCATTGTCCTCAAGGTATCTAGTTGAAATTCGAGATCCAAGGGAACGCCCCGGATGAGAGGAAATTACTAGATTAGAACCTATATTTGTCGCACCTCCTTCATCATTTCTTGATTTTTTGTTTAGCTTTGATGGAATATGTGGCTCAAAGTATGCGGAGCAAAACGTAGAAACTTCTTCAATCATATATAGAGGCCTCAACTGTAAGCTCGATTCTTCAGTTTTTTCTTCAATTGGTGATAGAACCTATTTTAACAATATTTTATAATATTAGTATGAAAAGAATTTGTGTTATGAAATACAACATAACATATGGTTATGGTCTTTCGAAGGGGTACATCCAGCAATATTGTACAAGTCCGCCAACCTTAGCTTCATAAGCAAGGTGAATAGGCAAATGCTCCATTGAGTCAAAGAAACTTGGGGGGAATATCTTTTCAAGTGTGCACAATATTTCAACAATGTTCTTTTCAAGTTGCAGAACATGAACTACATGCAAAACGGTTGCACATATCTCCCTAAAAAAACAGTTGAGTTCAGCTATGGGTTCCCAAATTATTTTGGAAGTAAATCTCGAAGTGCAATTGGGAGTAGCCTTTGCATGAAGATGTGGCAATCATGACTACTCATCCATTAAACTTGCAATCTTTATCATTGACACGAACAGATATATTTGAAGAGTACCCATCTAGCAACTTCAACTCCTTTGTCCAAGAACACACTTACTTTACGTGTTCTTTACTTAGGGAGAACAGAGCTTTGGGCTTGTATAACTTTCCATTGGCGCCCTCACGTAAATGCAAATCTTGACGGCTACAAAACACCTCCAAGTCTCTTCGAGCACTTGCGTTATCCTTTGTTTTATCTTTGACATCCATAACTGTGTTGAAGATATTATCGAATACGTTTTTTTCGATGTGCATCACATCTAAATTGTGTCGAATAAGATTTGTATGCCAATAAGGCAACTCCCAAAAGATACTCCTTTTGATCTAATTATGTGAGATGCCGAATCCATCAATTAGTTGGACCCCACCCGAAGGTTCGCCAAATGTTATCATAGGAAGCTCATGCACTCTTCTTTGCATTTCTTCACCAGTTAAAATATTTGGTGCTGGATCATTTCCCCGACGAAACTTGTAAGCTTGTTTCCTGTATGGATATGCCGATGGCAATCAAACCAACAAGCCTTTGATCCATAATGGAGTCTAAATGCTTTTGTTCTCTCCATGCAGTGTGGGCATGCCAACCGGCCATGAGGACTCCATCCAGATAACATTGCATGGGCTGGAAAATCATTAATTCAATAGGATTGCCGCCCTTAAATTGAAATTATCTTTGTTGCAGATATCTTAAGTTTCTATACCTGAAGTCCACAAAACCTTTAATTCATCAATTAGAGGTTGCAAAAATACATCGAGATTTTTTGCAGGACTCTTAGGACCGGGCACAACCATACTAAGAAACATAAATGGCTCTTGCATACACATCCATGGTGGGAGATTATACACAATAATGATAACCGGCTAACATGAATAAGGAGTGCCATATTTTCCAAATGGGACTAAAACCATCGGTGCACAAACCAAGGCATGCATTGCGAGGTTCCAATGAAAAGAATGGATGAGTACGATCAAAGTGCTTCCACGCCTCTCCATGAGATGTGTGTGCCATACTTCCATCAGTACATTTAGTTTTTGCATGCCAAGTCATTTGTTCGCAAGAATAACTTGATAGGAACCCTCTTCAATCTAGGAACCAAAGGTAGATATCTTAAGACCTTGAAAGACACTCTTTTTCGGGACCCTGGGTTTTGTTTCTCATATCGTGGGTGCGAGCAGATAGACATATTTCTCAGTCTCATGTTCTTTATAATATAGTATGCAACTATTCACACAAACATGAATCTTTTTGTAACCAAGTCCAAGCTTCGTCAACTGTTTTTTGTTCTTGTACAATTTCTCTGGTAATTTTTCACTTTCAGGTAGCATGCTCTTGATTGTAGATGTAAATTGTCGTAACAAGATTCAAGCAAATTATAATCAGACTTGATCTTTAGCAGTTGCGCCATAGCAGACAATTTTGTGTGATGCTTACAACCATCCCATAATGGTACATCAGCGTCATCTAATAAGTCGAAGAACTTCTGTGCTTCAAGATTAGATGGTTGCTCATTACATAGAACTTCCGAGTAAACCTCATGGCCCATAGCTTCTATAACCATAGTCTTGTAACGAGATGCTGTCTCACTACTTATACTAGAAAAAGATCCTATATCCCCTACTTTTCTCTTAACGGATTCTCCATGTACATACCATGTACTGTAACCATCTTTGGTAACCATCTTTGAACCCATTTTTTACAAGGTTATAGAGCACTTCTTTCTTGCTTGAGAAAGCTGGAATAGCACAACAAGTGCAAGGACATTTTATTCGACCATCCGACACAAATTTGGGATGTGCATATGCAAAGTCTAAATACTCATCGAACCCCTTTCACAAATCTATCCGAGAGGTAACCTTTGTCATTGTTTCGATCCCACATCCAACTACGATTCATAATTTTGCGTTCTTAACTTGTTAAACAGGTCAAATTAAAGCCATATATGAACGAGCAGTCGATTAGTGGAGAAGTCGATTAGTGGAGAATATTTCATTAAGTTGTTATTTTAATATGGGTTGGACTTATAATTTCTCAATATGGGCTGAACATTTTATTTTAATAAGAAAATGATATGCGGAGAATTCTTTCCAAGTTAGAAAGTGGTACAATGGGCTGTGGAGAATGCTTTTGGTGTATGTGTGTTGAAAAGCTAAGTCCAAGAAAGTGTGGGTTCATTAAAATGTCGAAGAAGGTTTTGATGGCTTCGAGCTAGCTGCTGTTTGATGTTGGGGTTTATGTTTAGATAAGCAAGGCTACTCTTTGACTCGTTTCCTTGTTTTCGACAAAGTTTTAATTATATTAATTATTTTGACACGGACTCAGAAACAGATGAAGGGGGTCCCGTACGAAATGGATGTAAAATCACTAAGTTGTAAACTGATGTTGGATGTAATGTTAGGCTAACACTCACTATCACTCTCAAATACACAGCGGAAATGATAAGTACTTAGTGACGAAAAGACACGAATACGAGAAGTGATTTTATGCAGCAAGTCAAATAACTTGTTGCGTGCCTCAAGGCACAAAACTCCACTATAAAGATGGATTACAAACTATCAAAAAGGATAGTTAAACAACGCGTCTAGCAAAACCTACTAATCAAAAATGACTCTGCAAACTACAAGATCTCTCGACCTTTGAAAACCTAGACTAAAAGAAAAACTCTCTCAAGAGATGATACTTGCTCGAAATGCTCTTGAATTCGCTCGTTGTTCGTCGTGTCTCGTCAAACGGTTAAGTCCTTCGACTTATATACGTCTTCGACTTGTAAGAGACTTCTCCAACGACTTGGTGACCACCCATAACGTCCACTAACGTCCACTAAGTGAGGTTGGACCGTTAGTGATCGTTTGGGGTCGACTTGGTCAGTTCCAAGGGCTTGGTCTTCACTTAAGCTCCAAGTCTCCTATTTTTAGTATGCTCCTTTCCTATTTTTGCTCTAGCTCATCCACACTTCGTCCACGCGGTTTGATCCATTCCATCTCTTAAATATATCCTGCATAACACTAGAAAAATGCCACGTCATTAATAGAATAGGTTTTGGGCATGAAAGATAAAACTGAGATAGAGAACATTCTCGGCCAACAGATGTTGACTAGAATGTTACCCCAACATTGCTTCTGTTGAAAGCTCAACATCAACAATCTCCCCCTTTTTATCTTTCTTCCCAAAACCAAAGCAGAAGTTAGTCATAACAACGCTCCCCCTGAAGGCTACATCAACTCAGCCACAAAAACTAAGAATGGTTAGAGTTAGACGGAAAACAGAATAGTACTAAAAACTATTCAAAGTACTACTAATTAGTACACGCCATAAGAGGTCCTGCAAAATAAAAGACATGGTCCAAACCAAAAACAAACGCAGGCATAAATCACAAGTCAGGGCAGGCAAGCATGCACAAAACAAAACGCAAAACAAAGAGCACTCAAGCAAGCACTCAAACACACGCATGCATTCAAATATTAAGACTCTCAATAGAGTCCTCCTCCCTGTTTTCTTCAGCCCCAGCTCCTTCTGCTCCTTGGTCTTCTGCCTGAACTCGATCTCCCCCTGACTCTTCTGCCCCACCTTGCCTGCTTGGCTCAGCTCTATCCTCCGCCTCGTCAGCTGCATTCATTTCTGCCTCTCCCCCTTTTTGGGAAGAACGTAAGGCCTTGAGAGTTGTGAGTTGCGACGCCAGGAATGTGATAGTTTCTTCAAGGCATTGTATCTGGCGATCGGCTTGACTGCGGCGCAGATGTTGAGGCAACATCTCGATCAACATTCTGCGTCGGGGCTTTCCATGGCAAATCCACAACTTTGTTTGGCCCAGAGAGAATAGGAGACAGAGTATGGCACTTTGACAGTCACCAACACATCTTTACGAGTCGGCTCGAATCCTCCACGGAGCAACATCCCACAGATTAGGCACGGAAAAGGAAGTATCCCCGGCGATATCTTCTCTGCCTCCTTCGCTAATTGATCCAGCACTAATTCACCCAATTCAGAGGCAATTTTTTCCCAAGTGCGTAGAGAATATGTGCCATATTCTCATATTCTCAGCCACACGGGTCTCATTCGCAGTTGGCCACCAATTAAAGATGTCGATTTTAAAGAGCACAGAGTAGAGCGAGGTTAAAAAGTTGCATGAAAAATTTCCATCCCACTCCCTAACTCTACCCCCAGTAGAAACGACACCACCTCATCATTATCATACTCCTCCTCAATATCAACATTGGGAGTGCCCAAGAACTCATTCACTGCCCCAGCCGAAAACTCATACAATTTCTCCCTCAAGAAAATCTTCCCATATCTCCTAGAACTAGGATCATTTAGACTAGGGGAGAGATTAGAATATACCTCCCGGACTACCGTGTGGCAGTAGGTCCCAAACCGTGTTACCGTCTGATCGAAGTGTCGGGATTCCAAGAATTCCATGATGCCGTATCAACGAAAGCTGGTGACATCAACCGTCCTCTCAACTCGCACCACCCTTTGGCTAAAATGTGGCCATAGCTCCTCATTAATTGGGGCGTAGAACCTCCCCCTAGGCAGTGGAGTCTCCCAGTCCGACTCAGATGTTGGGGCAACATCTTCCTCAACATCCTCACTTTGGCTGGGAACTGGCGACAATGCGTGACTGCTGGCGGCTTGCCGTGAGGATATAGATGGTCGCGATCTTTTGGAAGGTCTGTCCTCAGATCCCATTGGCCTCTTACCAGTTTTCTTCTGTAGTTTGCTCCTCCACTCCGCCAAGGTTTCGCCGCACCAAACTCGTCATTTCCTTCACTTTCTGAGGCAAGGGAGTCTGAGCTAGTCAAAGGTGTGCCTCAGAGTGTGCCGATGGAGAAGCAGGAGCGTGTTTGATTGGGCTGTGAGTCGATGCTTCGGCAGTACTAGTCTCCCCTGAATTGGCACTTCTGGGACAATTAGACCAGGCTCATCCTTCGACGATTCCGTCTCGGTCTCTGATGAGGTGCTCGAGAGAGTAATGGGCTTATCTGCAGTCGACTTTGGCCCATTTGAAACACGAGCTTGTCGAAGACGGTTACTTTGACGCGTCTTTGGAGCTGCAACAGAGATCACTGTGGATGGTTGAGATTTTCGCTTCTTGGAGGCCTTCTTCTTCTTTTTCTTCGCTATTTTTGGTACGCTCACAGGAGCAGTGGTGGTCGGAATTTCAGCAGAAGCACGGTCTCCCTCTGGTGTAGGGTTTGGTGCACTCGGCGCCGTGGCTTTTGACCCATGCGTCGGCAGAGGTGGGTTTGATGGCGGAATTGCCGTGTTTATTGCACCTCTGATCACTCTAGTCTGGACTGGGCTTTGTTGTTCGTGCGTCTGTCAAAGAGCACTGAGCGGAACATGGTCGATGTCGTCGATTGGCGCCGGAATCATCTGAATTGGTCGAACATCGTGCACTGTTTCGCTCAATTTTGGGCTGACATTCTGCGCTTCTTCACGATTCAGTGAGTTTGCCATTCCAACAGTTAAAAACCGAGTGATTGGGAGAAAAACAGAGTGGAGAAATCGTGATTTAACACAGAGAAGCAGAGAAAAGTTAGAGAGATGATCGTCTTGAGAAACTTAGGGTTGAGTGAAGTTCGATCAGTCAAGTCATGGTTTATTATCTGGTTTTACTTATCACATAATAATCACAGATAGTGGAGTAAATGGGAAAAATAACCGTTAGACACAAGAGATTCGCCATATTGATTGATAAATTCACAATTAAACATGGAGCTAAAAAGGTGAAAAGACTAATTCATCATGCGAGCATACAAGAGCAAATTGAAGACTTGGTCATGCAAGTAAATCGGAGCAGTTCAGACCACGATTCCATCAAAAAGACAACTAAGTCCAAAGTCAAGGTAGAATCAAGAAATACTAACCATTTGAGCGATGTTGATGATCACTTGAGTCACATGTAACAAGCTGTTCTTCGAGATTTCTAATGCACATCTGAGAGATTTTCTAAACTAGACACACTACTAATAAATGCAGCATTAAAGACAGATACAAATAAAAACGAAAGCACAAAATGTAGCAATATCAAACTGACAGTCACACATGTTGCCCTCACATTTGACTCCACATCCTAATTCCGTAATCCTAGACTTTTCTGCTCAAGTCTTCTCAAAATCAGTTCCCTTTATTTCTACCCTTTCACCTCAAATATCCAACGAATTTATGCATTGCCCTTATACCCTCAGCCTCAAGGTTAGGCGTTTTGTCGCATAGTATACATCGTCACCGCGAATGCCGTGTACCTAAGGAATCTTATTACCAAAAACCTATATCTAGCCGAGAGTTTATGAGCATGCTTATACTCAATAACGATTGGTTTTTAGTCGCAAAGAGTACATCGTCACAACGAATGCCGTGTACCTAGGGACGTATTACCAAGAGCCTTTAAAAAAGGGATTGGGTTCATTTAGGGACCAGTCAAGAAGAATCGAGTCATTTCACAGGAAAACAGAACAGAATGTCTAACCAAACATCTAATTCGACATATGCTATTGATAGCATAATAACTTACAGTATTTTATGCCACAGGTTATTGGTCATTATGTCTCTAAAAGGCTTCAAATATCATATTATTACACTTATTTTTGATATCTTACAGATATCGGAGCAAAATAGATAAAACGGGAATATTTGGATGTTAAATGGATTGCTCTCAACAGTCGCACAATATAGAGCCACACAAGATATGAAGTTTAGGTTCAACAACAAATTACAAAATTGGTACAAGACTTGCAGCTGAAATTAAAACACCAAAACGCAGCCCATTGGATCGCATCTCTAGCTAGGCCCAATCAATTATCTCTCAAACCCTAATTAAAGCTCTAAGACAAGAAACAAGAGGAGAGAGACGTGAGAATTGTACACGGTTCAAGCAGACAAAAATAAAGCGGACGTGAGAACTTTATACGGTCAAGTAGACAAAAGATAAAAGGAGTTACGTGATTTATGAGTTTAATGTCCAAAGAACGGGATTTCAGATCCATGTCGAGTGGGAAGAAAATAAGAGAGAAGAAATCACAGCTCAACTATAAATACCGAACTGCTGCAAACGAAGAGGGGGAGCAGTTTAGAAGAGAGATCATGTTCTGTCATTTTTCATCATTATTGTTTTGATTTCAGTAGTTGTCAACACCTTCGATTTCCTTATATTTTATATTAAGTTTGTTATTTGAGTTAATTGCGGTTTTCGTACCTTGTGGAGAATTATCAGTTCCATTTTCTTTCGGCTAAGCATTACGTTCACCTCTTGAGAGAGGTTGGCGGAGAGTTTGAGTTGAGAGCAAAATAGAATCGAGCACTCGAAGGAGACGACGAAGCTCTGCCGCTTAGAAGGCCGCACACAATTCAAACAAGGAACGAGGCGAGCAGGCTGCTTTGAGTCTCCTACCAGCAAACTCGGCTGAATTAAAGCTGCTGAAGCTTGTGTATGACGAGAGGTTAAGGATATTTTTTTTTCACAGCTTTATTATTACTATTTTCATCTTCTCGTATGTGGTTGGATTTGTTTAGTTAAAGATATTTCTATTTTATAATCGTTATGGCCCATATCTTGGAAAAGTATTATCTAGTTTCATTAGTCAATTTATCGTTTGCTTCTTACTTTTATAAGGCTAGTTGTTAGTTTTCTTGGTTATTATACTATAGTTTAGGTAGCAGTTAGAAATCTCAATATACATACTTAATTAGGAGTTTGAGTGTGGTTAAACGTATTGTTAAGGGAACTCAATAAACCGAACTCAAGTTTATTAATTTCATATCTCGATCAGTTCTATATACTTTAAAATTCCTTCGACTATTATTTATTATCGTTAGTTTCAATATTTATTTCTCGTTCAATTTTACGCTAAAAACCCTATCAACAAAACCCCCCTTTTATTTATATTATTATTTCTATTATTATTATTATTATTATTATTATCTACCGAGTTTGAAATTAGAAATAAATCAACCATTTTCCCTATGGAGACGATCCCTACTTTCGCTATATTCGTATTAGTGATTAAGGTGATAAATTTTATTTTTGGCCGTATTCGACGCGACCAAATTTTGGCGCTGTTGCCGGGGAAGGTGGTGTCTATTGATTTATTTCTATTTTTAATTCGATTTTTTGTTCCAGAAATCGAGAGGACCGCGAGGGCGAATCGAAAGGCAAAAAAGCAAAAGGATTCGTCTAACAAGAATTTTCTTCAAGCGACATGGAGGAAATTGAACAGCAATTGCCACTCCGTCTTACGTTGAGGGATATGGCGACGCCGGATGTTAATCAACGGCCGCTTTGCATTGACTTTCCTATTCTTCAAACACCTTTTGAGTTAAAATCGGGTTTAATCCACTTACTTCCTACTTTTCGTGGTAACGCATGAGAGGATCCGCACAAGCACTTGAAGGAGTTTCACATGGTTTGCTCAACCATGAAGCCAAACGGGGTCACAGAAGATTAGATTAGCCTTCGTGCATTCCCTTTCTCCTTGGCGGACCATGCTAAAGATTGGTTATACTACTTACCATCAGGTTCGATTACTACGTGGGCCGAACTTAAAAAGCTGTTCCTTGCAAAAATTTTCCCTGCATCTCGTGCCGCGAACATTCGTAAGGAAATCTGCGGGATTCGACAATGGACCGGGGAAACTCTGCATGAATATTGGGAAAGATTCAAGCGACCGTGTGCAAGCTGTCCATATCACCAAATTTCGGAACTAGCACTTATCAAATATTTCTACGAAGGATTGCTACCCATGGAGAGAAACATGATTGACGCATCAAGTGGAGGAGCGCTGGTCGACAAAACAGCAGACGAGGCTCGTTGATCGAGCGGATCGAGTAATAAAAGTCACGGGTTAGAAAAATACGTCTCTGCCCACGTTCACGGCTTCGTATACTATTATTCACGGCCGTGAAGCGTTCGGGGGTTAGAAAATGGGTTTCTGCCCGCCTTCACGGCCTCAAGCACCTCTTTTCACGGCCATGAATGGTCCTTCACGGCTTGGTTGGCTGACCTTCACGGCCGTGACATCATCGCACAAGAAAATGGCATTCTGGTAGCATTCACGGCCTCTTGCATAAAAGTCACGGCCGTGACTCATGTTCTGCAAAACAACAGCCAGTTCACAAATTCATATCTTTCGATCTAGACATCGGATTTAAACCCTTTGGGTAAAATCAATATTTACGAGTCCTCTATCTATGGTTAAAATTTCAGGTCCATCCGACATCGTTTACCCTGTGATCATTGAGATAATCTAAACTGTCGCAAAACTGCCGTAAAACGTTTGATTTTTTTTTGTGAAGCCATATTATAGTGCAGAAATAATCAAAACGGCTTAACATATCATGAAAACGACTTAAATATAACAAATATAAACGTAAGAAAATACGTTTATCAAATATCCTCACACTTAAGCGTTTGTTTGTCCTCAAGCAAATAAATACAAATGGCATATAAAAGGATAAAATCATGCAACGTATCAATCAAGAATAAAATCACGTAGGAGATAATGCAAGTAAAGTCGGAAAGCATATTCTAAATCAACAACTAACCACACGACTTCCTTAGAAATACTTATCAAGATCCGTACCTCACAAAGATTCACTCAAATCACTAAGTGTATAGGTTAAGATGTCGGTGATATCTCTCGGGTCATGCATTAATCTAATCTCTACCATAAGCTTGCAAATGATCGTAAATCTACCACTTTCAATGTTCAAGCGTGATCGGAAGGTCTTTACCGGGTTATAATATGGCTAAGATATGTAAGATATGCAAGGAATAAGCGTCAAAAGTATATGAGCTGTAGTCGTGTCGGAATCATGCCATCATCTCGAATGCGCCAAATCCGTCTTTCTTATCCATCACCTCTATTCTTTTTGCATACGTCGGTTTTTTTTTTCATTTCCACCAAGCCCTTCTTCTTTCGACTTCTCGATCTAGGAAATAGGTAAAATGGTTTCGAGAGTGAAAGATTATCGGAGGAAGGGTTCTTAGTCAATATATATCCTTTTTTTTCTCTTTTTTTTGACATCGGAAATTTAGTACGGGTTGCGCTTTTTGAGTCCGGCATTCAACCTCCACTCCTACTATCGCTCCAATGGGTTTATGTCTGAAGGCTTAATCAGGGTCGGCATATTATAATCCGGTTTTCACAAATAAAAGGCCCAGGCTCAAAGTGGATAACTACGGTGATCAGTCGTGGTTGGATACTTTGGCTATGGACTTAATTCGTAATGCCTTCCTCATTTTCACGCAATCACACTTAAAGTAGTTTCAAAGCATAATACACAAGCAAGTTCTGAAGAGAAATAAATTAAGCATGATTCACACAACCAAAGAAATTAGCAAAAAGCTCGTAGGCTCAAAAATCTCACAAAAATAAGGTTATGTGTACGAATCTATCAGGTATCGCCAAGTTCATCTATGTAAGAGTCGACTCGCATATGTATCCTAATTACTCACAAGATTTCTAACATGAATCACCCTTTGATTGAAGGAAACATGATTTTCGAAAAAGTTTATGCCAATTTTCGAAAAAAAATTATACCAAAAATCAAGTCATGCACATATAAGATGTTTGCATCAATTTCGCAGAAATTCCATCCCCACACTTAAGATTTACGTTGCCGTCAACGTAATAATTATGTAACACAAGGAAGAGGAAATAAATAGATAAGCAAACTTCCCTGAATAGTCCGGTGTGCATGCTTTGTACGACTCCTCCCCACACTTGAGATTTTGAGTTCCCTGCGATCATCGAAAAACAAAATCATAAAAAACTAAAAATGCGCATAGAAATAAAAGAAAAACATAGGATAGGCTTGGGGTGCCTCCCAAGTAGCGCTTTCTTTAATGTCTTTTAGCTAGACATAGTTCGGAGGATTTTAGCGTTTTGTGATGTTGAGGAGGTGAATCGTTTCCTTCCCGAGTGCCTCGATGTCACCGCCATAGTAATGCTTGAGACGCTGCCCGTTCACCTTGAAGGTCCCTTTTTCTGGGTGTGTGATCTCGACAGTTCCGTAGGGAAACACTCGGGTCACCGTGAATGGGCCAGACCACCTCGATTTCAGCTTACCGGGAAATAGTCGAAGGCGCGAGTTATATAGCAAGACGTGGTCGCCCTCTTGGAATTCCCGCTTCATAATTTTACGATCATGGTAAAGCTTCGTACGCTCCTTGTAGAGGCGGGTATTTTCATAAGCCATTTGCCTCCACTCGTCGAGCTCGTTGACCTGCAACATTCGCTTTTCACCTGCAAGATTCAAATCAAAGTTAAGTTTCTTTAGAGCCCAATATGCTTTGTGTTCTAGCTCGACGGGTAAATGACAAGATTTCCCGTAAACAAGTCTATATGGCGTGGATCCGATAGGCGTCTTGTATGCTGTTCGGTATGCCCATAAAGCATCGTTCAGTTTGTTCGGCCAATCCCGTCTATGGTGTTCCATGGTCTTTTCGAGTATGCGCTTCAGCTCCCTGTTTCCGACTTCTGCTTGGCCGCTTGCTTGAGGATGGTACGCTGTGGTAACACTATGTTTCATGCCGTATTTTTCGAGCGTCCTTGCAAATTGAGTATTACAGAAATGCGTACCTTTATCGCTAATAATGCAACGAGGTGAGCCAAATCGAGAAAATAATGTTTTCAAAAATTTTACGTCAGCCTCTACCCATTTTGAAACATAATCAACTGCAACTAGGATATATCGATTCTTGAAAGAGGTAGGAAACGGACCCATAAAATCAATGCCCCAGACGTCAAATATTTCACACACAAGAATAAAATTCTGAGGCATTTCACTTCGTTTAGAAATATTACCTGTCCGTTGGCACCTATCACATTCCTCTACGTATTTTTTAGCGTCTTTGAAAATCATAGGCCAATAAAAACCACATCGAGTACCTTTTGTGCAGTTTGATTACCTCTGTAATGTCCTCCACATGGCCCCGAATGACAATGGCTCAAGATTTTAACCGTCTCGGGAAAAGACACGCATCGCCGGATTATCTTGTCCGCGCAAACCCTAAACAAATACGGATCATCCCAAAAATAATACTTCAAGTCTGAGAAGAATTTCTTCCTCTGGTGACTTGTGTATCCCTTTGGCATGATCCTAGCGACAAGATAATTAGCAAAATCGGCATACCATGGGGTTTCATCGAATACCTCACGTATAGCATATAGATGCTCGTCGGGAAAGTGGTCTCGGATTATTTCCTCATTGGTAGCCTCTTGGGTTGCATCTTCAAGTCTTGACAAGTGATCAGCTGCACAATTCTCGGTACCTTTCTGATCACGGAATTCCACGTCAAATTCTTGGAGTAACAGAATCCATCGGATAAGCCTCGGTTTTGCATCCGGTTTCGCAAAGAGGTGTTTGAAGGCCGAATGATCCGTGTATATGATGACTTTCGAGAGAACGAGATATGGACGGAATTTATCAACGGCGACACGACTGCGATCAACTCCTTCTCCTTCTCCGTGTATCGGCTGAAAATGTTTTTCCCGTCGCTGTCCTAAAACTGCACCTACTGCAAAATCACTCACATCGCACATTAGTTCAAATGGTAGGCTCCAATCGGGGCCTACCATAACAGGGCATTAATGAGCTTATCCTTAAGTATGGAAAATGCATTCAGGCATTCGGGTGTAAATTCGTAAGGTACGTCTTTCTCAAGCAAGCACGTTAAAGGTCTAGCAATTTTAGAAAAATCCTTGATAAATCTACGATAAAAACCCGCATGTCCTAGAAAACTTCTAATTGCCCTTACCGACGAAGGTGGAGGTAATCATTCTATGGTTTCTATTTTAGCTCTATCTACCTCGATACCTCTCGACGATATCTTATGACCTAAAACAATACCCTCTCTTACCATAAAATGACATTTCTCCCAAATTAGCACAAGGTTTGTTTCCTCGCATCGCTGAAGTACTTTCTTTAAATTAAATAAGCATACCTCGAATGAGTCACCAAAAATCGAAAAATCATCCATGAATACCTCCATTCCGTCACCTATTAGTTTATCGAAGATAGCCATCATGCAACGTTGGAAGGTGGCCGGAGCATTGCAAAGTCCAAAAGGCATCCGTCGGTAGGCGAATGTCCCGAATGGACACGTGAACGTCGTCTTTTCTTGATCCTCGGGTGCAATGGGAATCTGCAAATAACCTGAAAGTCCATCAAGAAAACAATAAAATTCATGACCAGACAAACGTTCAAGCATTTGATCAATAAAAGGAAGAGGAAAATGGTCTTTTCGCATTGCGTCATTTAATTTGCGATAATCAATGCAAACACGCCATCCTGTGACAGTCCTCGTCGGAATGAGTTCATTTTTCTCGTTGGGCACAACTGTCATTCCTCCTTTTTTGGGCACTACCTGAACTGGGCTCACCCATGCACTGTCCGAGATTGGGTAAATCACTCCCGCGTCGAGCAGTTTAATTACCTCGGCCTTAACTACCTCCTTCATGTTGGGGTTCAGACGCCTCTGGTGTTGTATCACCGGTTTGAAGTCGTCCTCCATTAGAATTTTATGTATGCAGAAGGTCGGGCTAATTCCTCGGATGTCTGATATCTTCCATGCAAGTGCCCTCTTGTGCTCCCGTAGTGTATCTAAGAGCATGAGTTTCTGCTCCTTCTCCAGATTTGACGCGATGATTACGGGAAGCTTTGCACCTTCATCGAAGAAAGCGTATTCCAAGTGATCGGGCAATTGCTTGAGCTCGAGCGTTGGTGGTTCCTCGACCGAGATCTTCTCACGATTTTCTTCGCTGCTCTTTTGCACCTCGATTGTTGGTTCCTCATTGACATTCTCATCCACATCTGCTTGGGCAACGACGAGGGGTAGGTCATCGTTTGGCTCTTCCTTATGGAGTTCCTCGTTTTCCTCTATTTCTTGCTTTGAGATGAAGGAATCAGGCTGCGAAAGTCCCTGCAACGATAAGAATTCATTCCACGCATCGATATAAAAACACTTATCGTCTAACTTCTCGACATTATTCATGGAATCGGTCATATCAAATGTCACTTTCTCACTATCTATAGTTAATGTCAATGTTCCATTACGAACATCGACCATAGTCCCTCCGGTAGCGAGGAATGGTCTTCCTAATATTACAGGAATATTTTCATCTTCCTCCATGTCGAGACTTACGAAATCTGCAGGAATGATAAATTTATCGACTTTAACAAGAACGTCTTCGATAATACCCCTAGGATATTTAACAGATCTATCCGCTAATTGTATACTCTTCCTAGTAGGTTTGGGTTCCCCTAAGCCAAGTTTCTTGAACATCGAATAAGGCATTAAATTTATACTAGCACCTAAGTCAGCCAATGCCTTATGTACAACAAGATTGCCTATTAAACAAGGTATAGTAAAACTCCCTGGGTCTTTTAATTTTTTTCGGGATTTTGCTTTGTAAGATGGCGGAGCACTCCCCTCGTAGTTCAACTGTGGACACGTCTTCGAGCTTGCGTTTGTTCGTGATAAGGTCCTTCAAGAATTTTGCCCAATGAGGCATCTGCGCAAGAGCTTCGACAAGAGGTAAATTAATATGTAATTGTTTAAAAATTGCAAGAAATTTACCAAACTGGTCGTCAACGATGTCCCTTTTAAGTCTCGCTGGATATGGAATTTTCGGTTGATATGTCTTGACGGGTGGCTTAGATACGGTCTCCTCTTCTTTGTCGGCCTCGATGTTTGCTTTCACGGGCTCAACATTTTTCTTCTTCAATTTCTGCACCTCCTCGAGCTCTCTCCCATTACGAAGCGTTACCGCCTTTACGTGGTGGTCCTTTGGATTGGTCTCGGTGTAGCTCGGCAATGAACCGGAAAGACGTTGTTGGATTGATTCGGCAATCTGTCCAACTTGTTTCTCTAAGGCGCGCAAGGAAGACTCAGTGTTTTGCAACCGTGCCTCTTGACTATCTAAGCGGGAGTCGAGCTTTCCCATTTCTCGAGCATTCCCTCCAGCTTATCATTGCGACCTTCAGGGACAACTTCAGAATTTCCACCGTGGTATCCATGCGGCCTCTGATTTTGAAATCCCGGTGGAGCTTGTTGTTGATTCCCATAGGTCAGGTTCGGATGAACTCGATTTGGAACGAAGTTTCGCTGACCTTGGTAATTCCCCATGTAATCGACTTGCTCAGTCGTAATAGCAGCGGGACAGTGAGCTGCGTCGTGGCTTCCTCCGCATGTAGCGCATGGCGGAATATACGTCGGATATGAATGAGAAGGCGCACCAGCTACAGGGATCATCGGGGCAGGTTGTAATTGGACAGCGTTAACGGCCGGCTTCGTTGCTAGCTTAGGCATGAGCGCGTTCATCAAGGTCTGCATTTGAAGATTAGTCGCTGACATTTGTTGTTGTAGGGTGTCGAACTTGGCGTTTATCGCAGTGGTGTTGTCGACGTCGTACATCCCCGGAGGTTTACCTCGACTGCTTGAACTCCCTCGTCGAAAACTATTTGCACTATAGTCCTCGATAAGATTCCAGCTTCCGTAGCGCTGAGATTACATAAGCCTCTGTTGCATGATCCGTCTAGTAATTGCACGGTATGGTCGTTTAAAGATTCATGGAACCGCTGAATTTGCTCGCTCTTCGTCATCCCGTGTTTAGGGAATCGGTTCAAGAGCGCTTTGAATCTAGTCCATACGTCGTACAAGTTCTCGCCTTCTTTTTGCTTGAACGCCGCGAGGTCCATTTTTAGTTTGAGAGCCTTCGAAGGTGGAAAGAAATGATTGATGAAGGTGGCATGCATCTGGTCCCAAGTGGTGATAGATCGTTCGGGAAGTAGGTTGAACCACTCCTTCGCATTGCCTCGTAGAGAGAATGGAAATAGGTAGAGTTGAATGGCTTCCGGGCTTACGCCTTATACTCGTATTGCGTCCGTAACAGACAAGAAGTCTCGGATGTGGCGATAAGCATCTTCCTCGGCGAGTCCATCGTATTGAGCTGTCGTCTGAAGCATTTGGAGCCAATGATGTTTGAGCTCGAAATTGTTCGGCATCTGAGGAAGTACTAACGCCGAGCTAATCGTTCTTACGGCATTGTTTCTCCACAACTCTCTCATTGGAGGTTCTCTCGTTGCTAATGGCATCTCTTCGCGATTCTGCTCCGCCATTTCGGTCGTTACTATGACTCGCCTAGCGTTTTCTAGTAGGTTGCTTCGAAAGGTCCTTTCAATCTCCGGGTCTCCTTCAACGATTGGTAACGAAGGATTCCTTCGGATCATGCACCGAAGTACACGTACCTAGACCGAAAGATTTCCGATTAAGCAAAAATACTAATATTAAATAATAAATAGCCAGAATAATAAACTAAGGCTTTTCTAATATCCATAGTTCCCCGGCAACGGCGCCAAAAACTTGATCGAGCGGATCGAGTAATAAAAATAAAACGAATATCGCAAACTATCCTACGCTCAACAGGCAAGTGTACCTATCGAAAAATAGTATAGAAATGGCAAGTATTCGAGTATCGAACCCAAAGGAACTGTATACTTTAGAAAATCGTCGTTTAAATATTCTAGTAAATATTTTGGTTTGTTGAGACGGTAAATAACAATAATTAGAAACACAACTTAGTAAAATGGTGCGGAGAGAAAACCCTTATGGAAACAGACGTATTTGAGACTTCGAATCCCCCTAGCTCGACCAAGACAAATATCAAGTGTACGTAAGCAACGCTATCATTAGACCGTGGAGATTCCTATTACATGCATACGAGTTATATAGCTGACGAAACTGCGCCATACCATACAATGATCGCAAACAACCAATCAACGAATTAAATAGCTGGGCAAGCTTTCCTAACTACTTAACTGAAGATCGCATTAAAAACACGGTGAATCCCGCTATTAGATTTGACTCTAATCCGGCGGGGTAGTTCAACCTATCTCTAGCGATGAGTTTATTCCGCTCGTTTACGAGTGGTCTAATCGTTCGCCCCTCTCTCGAGCGTAGCTCACGATTTCCCAACTACGTTAACTTAATCACATAGACATGATCGAGATAACTAGACAATTCCAATCACTTAGACATAATCGAAATCAGATGCTTCATAAACGAGTCATAATAATAGCAAAACATCAAATACACGTAAACATACGATCGATCTCGCTAGGGTTCATCTCATCTCAAATACAAAATATTTAGCTACTCATCATGATCACAACAAAGCACGTAACTAACATCGAATACATCATAAATACTTCCCTGAATTCGACTTCGAAGTTAGTCTCGTTCTTCACTGAGTAATTCTATCGAACACGTGGTGAGCGACTAAGTAGGTGTTCGTGGGTTTTGAAAGGCAACGTGCATATATGTATATGAGCTTGAATTGTGTAGCTTTCACGTACCTTTTCTTCTCCTCCTCATTCTTTCTCATGTTGGCTCTTTATATAGAGTTTTCATCATCTCCTTTATCATCTCTCTTCAGCCCCACAAAGATGAGCAAAATCATCTTCATAGACCTGTGCAGCCAAAAATCTCTCTTGAGCAGCCCTTGCGTTTAATTGTCTTGTCCTATGCAGAAATATTGTTTCAAGCGTGATATTTGCTCGGACTTTGATACAAGTTTAATTCCAAATAAGTTAACTTCGTTTCTTATCTTGTTCTTGACTTTTAATGCTGCCACAAAGAGGTTCACGGCCTCTTATATGCATCCTCATGGCCGTGACAACTTAAAATCTGAAGAATAACACGTCTCTGCCCACGTTCACGGCTTCGTATACTATTATTCACGGCCGTGAAGCGTTCGGGGGTTAGAAAATGGGTTTCTTCCTGCCTTCACGGCCTCAAGCACCTCTTTTCACGGCCATGAATGGTCCTTCACGGCTTGGTTGGCTGACCTTCACGGCCATGACATCATCGCACAAGAAAATGGCATTCTGGTAGCATTCACGGCCTCTTGCATAAAAGTCACGGCCGTGACTCATGTTCTGCAAAACAACAGCCAGTTCAAAAATTCATATCTTTCGATCTAGACATCGGATTTAAAATCCCTTTGGGCAAAATCAAGATTTACGAGTCATCTATCTATGGTTAAACTTTTAGGTCCATCCGACATCGTTTACCCTGTGATCATTGAGATAATCTAAACTGTCGCAAAACTGCCGTAAAACGTTTGATTTTTTTTGTGAAGCCATATTATAGTGCAGAAATAATCAAAACGGCTTAACTTATCATGCAAACGACTTAAATATAACAAATATAAACGTAAGAAAATACGTTTATCACTCATCGCTTATCTCAAGCATGGCTACAAATGCGCAACAATTTGGAACACGTCAAGACGT
The DNA here is from genome assembly GCA_027422505.1 of Craterostigma plantagineum. Lineage (NCBI taxonomy): Eukaryota > Viridiplantae > Streptophyta > Magnoliopsida > Lamiales > Linderniaceae > Craterostigma > Craterostigma plantagineum. The sequence goes on along the minus strand of JAPQWV010000003.1, from coordinate 21,250,720 downwards.
AGGCCAACAAAGGATGAGCGAGGTAAGTACCACTTCAGTTGAACAAAAATTAGATTCGCTAACATCTCTTGTGGAAAAACTTGTGATTGGAAAAACGAGTCAGGTAAGGCTTGTGGTATATGTACTTTTGCTGGACATACAACAGCGAATTGTCCTTCACTTCAGTTTGATCCTAGTGAGCAAGCCAATGCAATTGGAGGGTACACAGGACCATCTCAAAGACGCTATGATCCATACTCAAGTCAATACAATCCCGGATGGCGTGACCACCCAAATCGAGTTAGGGAAATAGACCGCCAGGTTTCATGCAGCAAGCACCAAGACCACCAAATCCTCCTCAACAAACCGCACCATCAAAGCCAGGTATGTCTTTGGAAGATATTGTTAAGAATTTAGCAACTAGCACTGCCATTTTTCAACAGGAAACTCGATCGAGCATTAATGAAACGCGCTCGAGCGTGTAAAACTTAGAAAGGCAAGTATCACAATTGGCCACACAGTTGAGTCAAGTACAGAATGAAAAGGATAAATTGCCAGCCCAAGTCGAGATCAACCCAAGAGAAAATGTAAGTATTATGACTCTTCGGAACGGAAAGGAGGTAGGACCAACAACTCATGACGAGGGTCCTTCAAAAACTCCTAGTGATGATAAGCATAAAGACAACGGGAAGAAGGTAAGTAATAACTCTAATATCGAAAAACCTAATCTTGTTATTCCTCCCCCTTTTCCTGGAAGGTTTGCTAGGGTAAAACAAGAAGAAGAGGAAAAGTGTATAATGGATACCTTCAGCAAAGTCGAGATCAACATTCCACTTTTGGATGCTATCAAGCAAATCCCACGCTACGCAAAATTTTTAAAGGAAATGTGTTCGAACAAAAGGAAACATAAGGCCGAAGGCAAAATCCTCGTAAATGATAATGTTTCCGCTGCGCTTCAAAGAAAACTTCCTCAAAAATGCAACGACCCAGGTGTGTTTGCTATTTCGGTTATTATAGGGCAAGAAAAATAAATAATGCCATGTTAGATTTAGGAGCTTCTATCAATGTTATGCCGTTATCATTGTTCAATGAAATGGGTATGGGACCTCTTAAGTGCACTGATATTTGCATTCAATTAGCAAACAGGTCCATTATTTATCCCGAATGATTAGTTGAAGATGTTCTAGTAAAATGTGGTGAATTTATTTTTCCAACTGATTTTTACATTGTCGACATGGGTGATGAACATGCGCTTGATTCTGCTGCTATTTTATTAGGACGATCATTCATGAAAACGGCTAAAACTAAGATAGACGTTGATTCAGGAACTCTTACTTTTGAGTTTGATGGCGAAAAACTTACTATGAATGTATTTGATGCTATGAAATTTCCTGATGAACCCGAATCCGTTAGTATGATTGATGCATTTGTTCGAGATGATTTTGAGCGTAATTTCACTAACGACACACTCGACTATGTAATTAAGAATAGCAAAACAGAAAAAGATTTTCATTTTGAAGTGGATGAAGATATCAGAAGCACGCTCATAACACTACATGCACTTCCGGAAGCTCACGATCAATCAGGTAAGAACACTTTTTCATTACCTATTCCTAATGCAAAAATTGTTCCTTCTATAGAACAGGCACCTACGTTGGAGTTGAAAGATCTACCAAAACATCTCAAGTACTGCTATTTGGGAGTTGAAGAAACGTTGCCAATCATTATTGAAAATGACTTGACCGCCATCCAAGAAGAGAAATTAATACGCGTTCTGAAGGAGTATAAGACAGCGATAGGATGGACTTTGGCCGACATCAAAGGAATTAGTCCCTCTATATGCATGCACAGAATTCTACCTTGAGCACGACTCTAAGCCGATTCGGGAAGCACAACGTAAACTCAACCCAGCAATGAAAGAGGTAGTTATGAAAGAAATTCTTAAATTATTAGATATGGGAATAATATTTCCAATATCAGATAGCCAATGGGTAAGTCCAGTTCATGTTGTTCCTAAGAAATCTGGGTTTTCACTTGTGAAAAATGATAAGAATGAATTGGTACCAATGAGATTACAGACGGGTTGGCGCATGTGCATTGATTTTCGTAAGTTAAATGCGGCTACTCGAAAGGATCATTTTCCGCTACCTTTCATCGATCAAATGCTAGAAAGATTGGCAGGTAAGTCGTTCTTTTGTTTCCTCGATGGATTTTCTGGTTATTATCAAATTATCGTGGCACCTGAGGATCAAGAGAAAACTACTTTCACATGTCCCTTTGGCACATTTGCATATCGTCGCATGCCTTTTTGTTTATGTAATGCTCCTGGTACATTTCAACGATGCATGATTAGTATATTTTCTGATTTGATCGAAACATGCATTGAAATATTTATGGATGATTTTACTATTTATGGAGATTCATTTGATCATTGCCTTGATAATCTAGTAGAAGTTCTCAAACGCTGCATCGATAAAAATCTTGTACTTAACTACGAAAAATGTCACTTTATGGTTAAGGAAGGAATAGTTTTAGGACATGTAGTTTCGTCTCGGGGAATTGGAGTAGACAAGGCTAAGGTCGATTTGATCTCTAATTTGCCATACCCCACTAATATTCGAGAAATTCGAAGTTTTCTTGGTCATGCAGGTTTTTACAGGAGATTTATTAAGGATTTCTCAAAAATCGCTCAACCGATGACAAGACTACTTCAGAATGACGTACCATTCAATGTCGAAGAAGGAGTCAAAACCGCGCTTAATACAATGGATTTTATTGCTTCAAGAGTTTGATTGGGAGATCAAGGATCGCAAAGGCGTGGACAACTCCGTGGCGGACCACTTGAGCCGTTTGATTCGTGACGAAGAGCCACTGCCGATTTCTGAGACGTTTCCAGATGAGCAACTATTTCGCCTTCAAGGTAAGGAATATCAAGAACCTTGGTTTACAAGGAACGCACGAAACAATTTCATGACAAACTCCTACATAAAAAAGAATTCATGGTAGGTCAAAAAGTTGTCCTTTTGAATTCAAGGCTGAAATTCATGCCAGGTAAGCTCAAATCTCGTTGGATGGGACCATATATTGTTAAAAATATTTTCCAAACGGCGTTATTGAAATTGAGTGCATATCTACTAACAAGTGTTTCAAGGTAAATGGTCACAGGCTTAAACCGTATTTTGAGAATGCTTTTATGGCTTGCGTGGAAGAGATCAAGCTGCGCCCACCCATTTATGCTTGACCTCAAAGACGGAAACTACGTCTAGCCAAAGACGTTAAAGAAAAGCGCTTATTGGGAGGCAACCCAATATTATCTTATTTTATTTTGTTATTGCAATATTTCCATTTTATCTATGTTTTCAATGATGATTTAGCAGGTTTTCTCTCGGCTCGGTATGCTACAAGATCTCACTAGGCTCTGGAACAAATATCTTCTCGCTCGGAATTCCTCTACGACTCCATCCATGTCAGGAAAGTTTTATTTTCAGTTTCGCTTTTATCACTCTTCACATCTACTCTGAAATATTAAAATGAAAATTAGGGTGGGAATCTTTAGATTTTAGCTACTATTTTCATTAGAATTCTACATTGAGGACAATGCGGAGTTTGGGTGTGGGGGAGATTTTCGTGATAGTCGATGAGAATAATTCTTGTCTAGAGCGAGCCGATATGCATTTACTAGAACAAGAGAGAAACAATTAGGAATAGCGATTTGGTATTAGGATGATTATTTTCATTTTTCTTCAGTTGATTTGAAGAATGAATGTGCAAGAGTCGACACAAAGCCTACTTAAATATGCGAGGTTCGAGCTTGAAAAAGAAAAAAATTGTTATCTTTATATTCGATTCCTTTCATGAGTGAGTCACATATGTTTCGAATATTCTAGAACTTGCTTTATTATACATGTTGATACCATTGGCGATTTTTCGTGTGCAAAAGTGATTAAGGCACTTAGGATTAAGCCATTGGCCTCACATTGATCCTACCTTAATATTATCCGCTTAGTGAGCCAACTTGAACCTGAGCCTTATTCTTCTTATTGAATTTAAGCCACTATATTTACCCATATCTATCCTTTTGGCTTTCTTTTTCAACCCATTATCGGATTAGATGAATTAGTAATTGCGAAGATTCCACGACCTAGAGATTGATTAGCTTGAAGCCTAGATACTTTTATTAGTGTTCCTATAGTTATAGATGGAAAAAAAGAGGAAGAAGAAAAAAAAATCAGAAAGGTTTACCTGAAAAAAAAAGGGGATCGAAAAAAAAAGAAGCGCAAATTCGAAAAAAGAAAAGAATAAAAGAAAAAGAAATCATAAAAAATAATATATGCGGCGCTGGTTTGTTTTATCTGTATTAAGAAGTAGTTGTGCGATGGTCGTGGAACTTAGCGATTATTATTCAATTGGTTCGATATTTTAGCATACTTTCCTAAAATATCCTACTTAAATCCCTAGCCCATTACAATACAAATAAAGACCTTTTGATTTGTACACTTAGGTCGCTATGTGAATGCAATGTGATATTTTAGCAAGCTTATGGTAATATCGTTTCATAGTGTTGATTTGAGCGTATACACATATTCCCATAAATACTTTGAGCGCATTGAGAGAATCCATGTGAGAGTTGTTGATTTTTGCGTGTTCAGGCTTTACTGAGATTGTCGAAATTCGATATGATCGTCTTGTGCTAATTGTTGTGAATAATTGATATCTCTAGGGCATGGTAATGCACGTCGGTGAACTCTTGATCAGAATGTTCCCATTTTTAATATTTAGTAAATGCTTGAGGACAAGCATTATCTTAGTGTGGAGGAATTTGATAGCATAATAATTTACAGTATTTTATGCCACAGGTTATTGGTCATTATGTCTCTAAAAGGCTTCAAATATCATATTATTACACTTATTTTGATATCTTACAGATATCGGAGCAAAATAGATAAAACGGAAATATTTGGATGTTAAGTGGATTGCTCTCAACAGTCGCACAATATAGAGCCACACAAGATATGAAGTTTAGGTTCAACAACAAATTACAAAATTGGTACAAGACTTGCAGCTGAAATTAAAACACCACAACGCAGCCCATTGGATCGCATCTCTAGCTAGGCCCAATCCATTATCTCTCAAACCCTAATTAAAGCTCTAAGACAAGAAACAAGAGGAGAGAGACGTGAGAATTGTACACGGTTCAAGCAGACAAAAATAAAGCGGACGTGAGAACTTTATACGGTCAAGTAGACAAAAGATAAAAGGAGTTACGCGATTTATGAGTTTAATGTCCAAAGAACGGGATTTCAGCTCCATGTCGAGTGGGAAGCAAATAATAGAGAAGAAATCACAGCTCAGCTATAAATACCGAACTGCTGCAAACGAAGAGGAGGAGCAGTTTAGAAGAGAGATCATGTTCTGTCATTTTTCATCATTATTGTTTTGATTTCAGTAGTTGTCAACACCTTCGATTTCCTTATATTTTATATTAAGTTTGTTATTTGAGTTAATTGCGGTTTTCGTACCTTGTGGAGGTTCCATTTTCTTTCGGCTAAGCATTACGTTCACCTCTTGAGAGAGCTTGGCGGAGAGTTTGAGTTGAGAGCAAAATAGAATCGAGCACTCAAATGAGACGACGAAGCTCTGCCGTTTAGAAGGCCGCACACAATTCAAACAAGGAACGAGGCGAGCAGGCTGCTTTGAGTCTCCTACCAGCGAACTCGGCTGAATTAAAGCTGCTGAAGCTTGTGTATGGCGAGAGGTTAAGGATATATTTTTTTTCACAGCTTTATTATTACTATTTTCATCTTCCCGTATGTGGTTGGATTTGTTTAGTTAAAGATATTTCTATTTTATAATCGTTATGGCCCATATCTTGGAAAAGTATTATCTAGTTTCATTAGTCAATTTATCGTTTGCTTCTTATTTTTATAAGGCTAGTTGTTGTTTTCTTGGTTTATTATACTATAGTTTAGGTAGCAGTTAGAAAATCTCCATATACATACTTAATTAGGAGTTTATTTTTTTGAAAAGAATGGATCCTTATTCATATATTGGAATCCGAAGATAATAAAAGATACAAAGCTTCAGTAGGGGACGAACGACCCTCCCCATCATAACCTAACTGCTTAGCCAAATAATGAGCGACATTATTAAATTTCCGCTTAACGAAAGAGAAATTAACTGATATGCATCTGGAAGCAAGGTGAATGCAGTCCTCAAGAATGCCACCACACTTCGCCGATTCGCTGTTATTGTCCCGCAAACTATTGATAACAGCAAGACAATCACCTTCCACGATGATCGAGCCCCAACTGCGTTGCTGAGCTAATATCAAAGCCATGCGAGCCGCTATTGCTTCAATAACCTCCGGGTCATAATCACCTTTGAAGAAACGCGTCAGCCACCCTAGGCAGCAGCCATGCGAGTCGCGTGCGATGATCCCTATCGATGCTCCCCCACGATCCTTATGTAAGGCTCCATCAAAATTAATTTTGACAACATCAGGTGGCGGTGGATTCCATGAGACTTGCTTCTCAGTAGTGTTGACAGAAACTGCGCTATTTCCTTCGTTAAAATGGCGATGCATATCCACTCCTTGTTGAATAGCTTGTCCCACGGGAACTTTGATTTGCTCCATCACCCATTTGTTACGCATATGCCAAAGAGACCGGCACATGCATAAGATTTGATCAAACTCATTACTAGGGAGCCGTTTATGCAAATTCCGTAACCACTCTTCTGCGGAAGATCTCCATGATTTAATCAGCGCATAAGATATGCCACTCATCTGCCAAAAGTCCTTCGCCTGTTGGCAAGATACGAAGATGTGCCGGTCATCTTCATCGCCAAAAAGGCATGAGCGACATACCAAGGATTGACTGCATTTCCTACGAAACAAATTTACTGCTGAAGCCAGAGATCCCGTGCATAGTCTCCAAGCAAAATTCTTCACACGCGGTGCAACCGAGCTACTCCAAAGAAAATCCCACGAACCTCGGCGTGAGCTCGATGAAGCACAATCTTTGTTTGCCAAGCTCCTACATAACCAATAAGCTGATTTGACGGTGAACAAACCCGACTTCGTGTAGTGCCAAATCAACTTGTCAGGCCCACCATGCGAGCTTAATGGTAGTCCTAGAATAACATCGGCGTCAACTGGAAGAAGAAGAGATCGTATGAGCGGCTCATTCCAAGCTCCTGAGGGTGATATACGTAGGTCTTGAACTTTTAGGTGTCCGAATTCTGACCGAATAGGAGAGATAACCCTGAAGGAGCGCTCTCTAGGCATCCACGGATCTGACCAGACCCCCACCTTATTTCCTTGTCGCACCTGCCACCGAACACCCGCAGCCACCAAGTCCTTCGCTGCAAAAATACTCCTCCATGTGAGAGAGGAGTTTCTCCCCCTGCTTGCGTGTAGAAAGTCGGAACGAGGAAAGTATCTGGCCTTGAATAAGCGAGAAAGAAGGCTCTCCGGATTGGAGATAATCCGCCATGCCTGCTTAGCCAAAAGAGCTAGGTTGAACGATCTAATGTCTCGGAAGCCCATACCTCCGTCAGCCTTGGATCTGCACAGTTTCTCCCATGACAGCCAATGAATGCTCTTCCGGTCTCTAGCGCTCCACCAATACCGCGACATGAGCTGGCCAATACTTCGAAGGAGGTGGGATGGTAGGAGAAAACATCCCATTGCATATGCAGGTATCGCCTGCAATATAGATTTGATAAGGACCTCCCTTCCCGCTTGCGAGAGTAGCTTCTCGGACCATCCCTCAATTCGTTTCCAAATTCGGTCTTTAATGAAGCTAAAGACCTCTTTTGTGCAACGGCCAACTACCGATGGCAGCCCCAGATACAAGGCATTGTTCCCCGTGTTAGAAATGTTGATGATATGACGGAGGTGGACACATACCATTTTATCGACATTCGGGGAGAAACTAATACCCGATTTTTCAAAGTTCACAATCTGACCCGAAATTTTTCCGTATACTTCCAGCAGCTCGCAAATTGCTTGTAAGGACCGAGTTTCCGCCTTGCAAAAAATTATGGTATCATCGGCGAAAAGGAGGTGAGAAATCGCCGGTGCAGTTGCTCGTACCTTTATTCCTTCCAATATTTTACGATCCTCAAGATCATGTATCAATGAACTGAAGACTTCTGTGCAAAAAAGAAAAAGGTAGGGTGATAGAGGGTCTCCCTGACGTAGCCCTCGCTTCGGTTTCACATATCCAAAACAGTTGCCATTTAAAATAAAGGAATACTCGACACCTGAGACACAAGACATTATTAGACGAATAAAATCGGAGTGGAAGCCCAACTTACCCATAACTCGTTCGAGGAAGGACCATTCTACCCGATCATACGCTTTACTCATATCAAGCTTTAGTGCACAGAAACCATTTCGACCTCTTCTCATCTGTGTCAATGCATGATTAACTTCAAAGGATATGAGAACGTTATCAGTAATTAATCTGCCAGTTATGAAGGCTGACTGTGAAGGTGAGATTAACGATCCATGATGGATTTTAGACGGTTAGTCACACATTTCGAAGCAATGCGATATAAAACATTGCAAAGGCTAATCGGACGGAAATGAGATATAGTCTCGGGGTTACGACATTTAGGAATAAGCACAACATGAGTATTATGAAAATGAGGCGAAGATATGCCCGTATTAAGGAAGTCAAGAATAGACCGAGCAGTTTCATGCCCGACGATATTCCAATATTTTTGATAGAAAAAAGGTGGAAAACCATCCGGACCTGGTGACTTATATGGGAACATACCCGACAATGCGTTCTGAACGTCGTCGACCGTGTACTGCTTTAGGAGCATTTCGTTCATATCTTGTGATACTCGATTGGGAATGGACCTAATCGCTGCATCGATAACGTCGAGAGAGGGGGATGTCGTAGCGAAAAGTCCTATAAAGTGCCGTTGGATGATACTTTCGATCTCAGCCCGATCTTCACACCAATTTCCCAGCTCATCTTTAATCCGATTAATGGAATTAATCTGTCTGCGACAAGATGCTCGCCTATGGAAGAAACGCGTATTCTGATCACCCCCTTTCAGCCACTCCGATTTTGCTCGTTGTTGCCAGTAAATTTCATCGCGGTGCAAGAGATTCTCTAGTTCCCCTTTAAGTCGCGCTTTTTCCGTTACTATAGTGTTCGAGGGAACAGAATTTTCCAACTCAAGCAGTTTACTTTCGATCGACTTCACTCTTAGACGGGAGCGTTCATAGAATTCCCTACTCCACGCCTTCAGCTTATCTCGACTAGAAGACAATATCTTCCAGACCCTATGATGTTCACCATGGTTCGACGGAGATCCCCAACACTGTTGAATGATATTCTTACATTCCTCCTCTTGGGTCCACTTTGCCTCGAACCGGAAGGGACGTGAACGAGCGACTGTTCGAGTATTCGAGGGCACCAGTTGAATGAGTAAAGCATGGTGATCCGACGAAAAAGTCAAGATATGAGAGACCCTCACATTAGAAAACTGATCCCTCCAATCCAAAGATGCACATGCACGATCCAATCTCTCCATGACGTAGGCATTTTGCATTTGTTTATTGCTCCAAGTAAAAGCGTGTCCGGAAAAACCCAGATCGCATAGCTCGCATTTGTTGAGTGCCGCCCGAAAATCTTCTATTTGCCAAGCTGGTCTAACTCGCCCCCCATACTTCTCCTCATTGCATAGAATCTCGTTGAAATCTCCTGCACAAAGCCACATATCACGAGATTGTTCCTTTAAGCGTTCCAATAATTTCCAACTCTCCTTGCGAAACTTTATATTTGGATCACCATAAAACCCTGTGAACCTCCAAGTAACTCCATCAGTAGATATATCTGCGTCAATATGGTGGTCCGAAAACGAGCGTAATGAAATATGCAGTTCGCGCTTCCACATCAGAATCAAACCTCCCCGACTTCCCCTTGATTCCACACAGATGCCATCTAGGTTGAACCTTTTTCGAATAAACTCAAATCTCGTTTTTCCACATTTTGTCTCAATAAGAAAAATAATATCAGCATGATACGAGCGGATGATATTTCCGAGTTCATGAATTGTCGAGTTGCCGCCCACACCCCGACAATTCCAACTAATGAGATTCATAACGCTCGGCGGGACTGTTCAACAGTTCCCGCCGATGAATCTGAGGTATCCATTGGAACCGGAATGAAGAACAATGGTTTCTTCAAACTTGGCTCCAAAAAAATATCCTCGTGGTTGGTCTTTCGTTTCCGTGAGCTCTCACTTTCAGTGCAAAACTCCTCCTGTGGCTTCATGCCTCTGGCGCGTTGTCGGATAGAGAGTTTATATTTTCTCTGTAATGTGGGAGGAGATCGGGGCTCCTGTTTTGGTATAAGAAGGGGTAGGGAAGTATGCATTGATGGCTTCTTTGGGTCAGTAGGGTCTATTGTTTTCATTTGCTGAAGAGTTTCGTCAGAGGGAGGGGTCCAAGGGTGTTGTTGGAAGGTAGGTGGTTGATTGTTATTGCCACATGATTGTGGGGGTTGTTTTCCATGGTCAGGCTCGGGAGTCAGTAGCCAATTTTTACGGTCCAGAATATCAGGTATGGTTTTGGTGTTAAGTGATTGAGGGTTAGTTGGAGAATTTTGGTTCGATCGGGATAAGGTGGTAGGATTAGTGTAAACATGAGTAGCTGGTATTAAGGGGATTGGTTTATGGGTGGCATTGGATAAGGTAGGGATAACGTCCATAATTAGGACAGAAGAAGATTGGTCAACTGATGGGGTAAATGTAGGCGCAATATCAGTCGGAGTTATTATGGGGCATTTATGAATTTTCGTAGTAATGGCCGGATTTTGTGGGGGGGTTATTGAAGACTGAAACGGATGCTGGTCTGATGCGGTTTCCTTAATGGGATCGGGAACCCTTGTCAATGACGGTAGGTTTTCAGCCCTAGCGCCGTCATGGCTTCGTCCCTCGTCATGGCTTCGCCGGCTTCATTTTGCACCCTCACTTTCCTTCCTAGCAGTTATGGCGGATCCATATATTCATTGCATGCCAGCAATCTCCCGTGGAGCACGAAGAGAAGGAGGATAAGGAAACTCCATTCCCAGGTCACCAAAACCTTCTTCATATTGTTTTCCGCAGTTCTGTACTGCATGATCTAGAAACCCACACAAGTAGCAAAAATTTGACAGACGCTCATACTTGAACTCCAAGCGAACTTCATCCCGTCCTACTATGTCGAGTTTCATCATCCTTCTGAGGGGTTTTCGCACGTCAATCTGAACCTTAAGTCTGACAATACTTTTCCATCTGTTGTTTTCAGTCACATCTGATTCGATATATATACCAAGACCCGTGCCGATCTGCCTCGCGATGCCTTCTGTCCTAGCCCAGAAAGGTAGATTTAACACCTGGACTTGGAATTGAGTCATGTTCAAGTCGACTTTACAAGGCTCCTCCTCCTCTGAAATTTCCTTAAGTATGATGATATGTTTCTCAAAAGACCATGGTTGTGTCTGCATGATACGACGACGATCAAGCTCATGATAAAACCGAATAATGAAACGGCTTTTGTCAATCTGATCCATATCCATTCCCCGGCCCGGGTTGAAAACAGAAGATAGGGTTTTCCGCAAGGCTTCGAAATTGAAGGACTTCTTCGATAATATTCGGCCGACTACCAAGAAGTATCTATTGTTCCGTGCAGTTTGTACTATATCTTCCGAAATTCGTATAGATTTCAATTCCTCTTCAGTGAAAGTAATATCTGCATTAGTCATCTTTGAAACTGAGAATGTATATCCCTCTCGAGTATCACAGTCAATGAGTTCGAAGTATGCCCTGAAAAACAAAACAAGATCGAGACACAGACGGCAAGTCTTGTATAGTGATTAGGTATATTGAGAGAAAAATAGATCTAAAGACAATAGAATGGTAGAGAAGGAATTCGTGGGAAGAGTTGATAGACGACACTGAAGGAGAGAGCGTAAGAGTTTTGCGTTGATCACGGTAGGATGAACCAAGCCTTCAAACCGAGATACGAGTTCGCCAGATCTTCCATGCAATGTATTTGAAGAAAATAAACACTCATAACGAGCGGAGAGAAAACACTCAGAAAGAGAGAGTAGCACTCATGACGAGAGAAAAAGTTTTCTACTTAATTAGGAGTTTGAGTGTGGTTAAACGTATTGTTAAGGGAACTCAATAAACCGAACTCAAGTTTATTAATTTCATATCTCGATCAGTTCTATATACTTTAAAATTCCTTCGACTATTATTTATTATCGTTAGTTTCAATACTTATTTCTCGTTCAATTTTACGCTAAAAACCCTATCAAAAAAAACCCCCCTTTTATTTATATTATTATTACTATTATTATTATTATTATTATTATCGACCGAGTTTGAAATTAGAAATAAATCAACCATTTTCACTGTGGAGACGATCCCTACTTTCGCTATATTCGTATTAGTGATTAAGGTGATAGATTTTTATTTTTGGCCGTATTCGACGCGACCAGCTATGTTGATCCAAATGTTGGACCAACATTCAACTCGACATGTGCAATCCTATGGATTTCTTCAGGTCCGAGAACCTTTCAGAATCCAATGCTTTCGTAAAAATGTCTGCTAACTGATTTTTAGTGTCTATATGCTCAATGCGGACTAACTCTTTTTCGACCATATCTCTCAGAAAATGATGCCTAATATCTATATGCTTCGTACGTGAATGTTGGATGGGATTCCTAGAGATGTTTATGGCACTAAGGTTATCACAATACATAAGAACGGATTCACATTCTAACCGATAGTCACATAACATGCTATTTAACCACAATAATTGCGTACAGCAACTACCCGCCGCAACATATTCAGACTCAGCAGTAGATAAAGACACACAGTTCTGTTTCTTACTATACCATGCAACTAAGTTATTACCTAGGAAGAAACAGACGCCACTTGTACTCTTGCGATCATCTTCGTCACCTGTCCAGTCAGCATCGCTATAGCCTACAAGACTCAAGTTTGTATCTTTCGAGAACCATAATCCTAAACTACACGACCCACTCACATAACGAAGTATCCTCTTGACCGCACTAAGATGAGAAACTTTAGGCTCAGACTGGTATCTAGCACATACGCAAACACTATACATTATGTCAGGTCTACACGCAGATAAGTATAGTAAACTGCCAATCATAGAACGGTAGAATATTGGGTCAACATTCTGCCCAACATTGTCCTTACTTACATTTTGCGTATAACCCATAGGCGTTTTCATTACCTTTGCCGTGTCCAGCCCGAACTTCTTAACCGTGTTTCTCGCGTATTTCTCTTGGGACATAAAGATCCCGTCGCTACTTTGCTTAATCTGCAAACCTAGAAAATAGGTTAATTCGCCTATCATGCTCATCTCGAATGTTGTGTTCATCGCCTGCACAAACTGATCTAATAAAGACTGTGAGCTCGAGCCAAAAACAATGTCATCAACATATACTTGAGCTATCAAAATATCAGACCCGACCCTTTTAACAAAAAGAGTACGGTCTGCCTCACCTCTCGTGAAACCGAACTCAAGTAAAAATGTCGCTAACCTTGCATACCAAGCTCAAGGCGCTTGCTTCAACCATATAGAGCTTTCTGCAGCTTAAATACATGGTTAGGATAATGGGGATCTTCGAACCCTTTAGGTTGTTCGACATAAATTTCCTTATCAATATACCCATTCAAAAACGCACCCTTAACATCCATTTGGTGTAAAGTGATGTTAAGCCAACATGCTATAGCTAAGAAAAGCCTAATCGATTCTAGCCTAGCAACAGGAGCAAACGTCTCATCCTATCCCTTCTACTTGAGTATAACCCTGAGCTGCTAAACGTGCTTTGTTCCTAACAACCCTACCAAGTTCATCAGATTTATTCTTAAAGATCCACTTCGTGCCTATGACATTAATATCCTTCGGCCGTGGGACTAAGATCCATATTTGGTTTTTCTCGAACTGCAAGAGTTCCTCTTGCATCGTATTTATCCAAAAATTATCCTTGAGAGCTTCAAGGACATTCTTGGGTTCTACTTCAGAAACAAAGCAGTTAAAACGTACCTCAGCGTATACAGTGTTCATGCATACGTTTCTTACCATAGACTTGTAATCTTTGCGTGGTTTGTCCATGGTCTTCCTTCATTCGTTCACGTCACCAATAATGAGGTCAGTGGGATGATCTTTCTGAATCTTAGATGGCGGATCTCGTCGCACTTCACTAGGTCCAGCCTCAGTGTTCTGTTCTGCCTCAGATGTTGAGTCAGATGTTGGCTCAACATTGTCATCACCAGTCTCCTCTGTTTCACGACAGCTTGTATAACATCTGATATATCAACTTGAGGAGACATTTTACTAAGATCAGTAGCATCATCAAACACAATATTCACTGACTCCTGAACGGACTTCAAACGCAAGTTATATACTCGATAAGCACGGCTATTAGACGAGTATCCTAGGAAAATACACTTATCACTTTTCGAATCAAACTTGGTCAAATACTCACGATCATTCAACATGTAGCAAAAATACCCAAAGACATGAAAGTATTTAACCGTAGGCTTCTTACCATTCAATAACTCATATGAAGTTTTCTTAGTACCATGCCTAAAGAACACTCGATTCGAAATGTGACATGCAGTATGTAAAGCTTCAGCCATAAAACGCTTAGAGACATTCCTAGAAAGTAACATAACACGAGCCATCTCTTGTAAAGTCCTATTCTTCCTTTCTGCCACCCCATTTTGTTGGGGCGTCTTAGGAGACGAATACTCATGCACTATGCCTTTCTTATCACAAAACTCATCAAAATGCTGATTTTCGAACTCTCTACCATGATCAGACCTAATACGAAAGATAGTAGCACTGAAATTGTTCCTAATCAAGGCACAAAAATTCTTAAAGAAATCGAACGATTCTGATTTTTCCCTAAGAAAAAATATCCATGCATATCTAGAAAAGTCATCCACGAGCACATAAGCATATTTCCTACCTCCTATACTTTCTACTTCCATCGGACCCATCAAATCCATGTGAATTAACTGAAAATAGTGAGCAGTTTTGAAATGTTGGGCAACCTCTTGGTCAACATTATGACTAACATGTGTTTGCTTACTCTTCAAGCACGACTCACAAACGACCTTACCAAACTCCTTAAGTTTCGGGATGCCTCTGATCGCATCATGCTTGATCAGCTGCTCCAAGGTTCTGTAGTTAACATGGCCCAATTTGAAATGCCAAAGAACCACATCATCCTCGGCTTTTGATAGTTGGCACACGTCCTTCACACCGGATTTTTCGCCGACTAGATAGCAATTATCGCTCGATCTCTTACCTGCCATCACTCGAACAGAATTTCGGTTAAAAACTTCACAACATTCCTTATTGAATCTTACCTCAAGGTCGTCATCGCAAAAGCTGGCTAATGCTGATCAGATTAGCAACTAGTCCTTCTACATGGAGTACGTTGCTCAGCTTGGGAAAGTCGGTCACGTTCAATCTGCCTCGGCCGAGAATTCGACCTTTAAACCCTCTTCCGAACGTCACAGATCCACTCCGTAAAGGCGTGTAATCACTAAGATACTCCGTGGTAACCGTCATGTGTCGAGAACACCCGCTATCGAAGTACCATGAACCTGTCACGTTAGCTCGCAAAGAGGTATACAAAGGCATTTATGACCTGATTTCTCGACCCAAACTTCCTTAGCTGACACTACAGCATTCTGTTTGCTAGAATTCGAATATGAGCCAGCTGAAGTTTCTCCAGACATACCATTCGACACTGATTTCTCAATGTTGGGTGAGATGTTGGATGACATTTCAGCCGACATCGATTTCTTGGCAGAAATCTCCCTCTTCAATTTCCAGCAAAATGGTTTTAAATGTCCAGATTGCTTGCAATGATGGCAAATATATGAGCTATCATTACTCTTAAGGGTCACATGCTTGGTACTATTCTTAGGATTCACAACTTCACACTCGTTACTAGCGGCTTGAGCTTTAACAAAGACTATTTTAGGCTGAACATCGGTCATGGGTTTTGGAATATCACATTCAGGCTGAGAATTATATCCTAGACCTTGCTTATCAAAGATACCTACTGACAATACCTCATCAAGGCTGGATTTACCCTTGTTCAACTTCGTAAAGGTTTCATCGGCCTCGTCGACTAGCTTTTGGAGCTTGTCTATCTCTTTGTCCTTTCGTGTCAGTGCAGCTTCCAACTTGTTCATACCATCCGTCAAATAAGCTTTTCGTTCTTCTCGTTTTCCTCGGACAAAACTTTCACCGCGGCATGGAGTTGCAAATTCTTCGCCTTCTCTATTTCATAATGTGCCGACAACAGCTGAAGGGCTTCTTCACAACTCTCTGTTTCAGGCTCTGCATCATCAGCTCAAAAGACCATCAAAACAGTTTGAGTCATCATAATAAAAAATAATATGTTTTTCAGATGTTGAGTCAGATGTTGGCTCAACATCTGTTACCGCATGAAGCCGATTTGAGGACCTTCATCTTCTTCGTCGTCAGAGAAGGACTGGATAGTAACTGATGACTGCTTGTTCTCCTCATAGCATGGTTCTTCATCTTCATCGTCTGAAAGGTCGATCCACATGGCCTTTCCATGCTTGCGAAGTGTGTTTGCACATTCGTTGGCAAAGTGGCCCCAACCTTGGCATTCGTAGCATCTGACTGACTCATAATTGATGTTCTTCTTCTTTCCGTCAGGCTTCCCAAATGACTTGTGCTTAGCGAACGGAGGACCAGAAGACGGTTCAGCTTTGGCATTCTGCCCTTTTCCGAATGTTGGGCCAACATTCTGCACAACATTCTTCTTTTTGAAGTACTTTGCAAATTTCTTCACGACCATGGCTATGTCCTCTTCGTTATTTGGGTCAATCTCAATCAGATCCTTCGATGGCTGGCTGACCAGTGCGACACTCTTTCCTCGTGAGGCCCTCCTTTGGACTTCGAGATTGGTTTCAAAGTTCTTCAAGATGTTCATCAAGACGTTGAAGTCCATGTTGGCTAGGTTGTATGATTCCTCGATCGCCGATACCTTCACATTGAATTTTTCAGTTAGTGTACGAAGAGCTTTAGAGTTTGGTACCTTGTTTGTCATCGAATCTCCTAGGCTGGCGCACTCGCTTGAGATCGTCAACAGCTTTCCAAAGTACGTGCTAATATCTTCGTCTTCCTTCATTCTGATATTCTCGAACTGACTAAGGAGGAGGCATAGCTTGGTTTCACGCACACTTGCGTCGCCTTCACAGTACTTCTGAAGAAGATCCCACGCATCTTCAGCAGTAGTACAATTCTGGATGATCTTAAACATAAACATGTCCACGGATGAAAAGATGGCGTTAAGTTCCTTGTCGTTGTATTCTGCCGCGTTTTTCTCAGCGATCGTCCACTGCTCGACAGGCTTGTCCACGACTTCGCCATCAGCGTCTGGTGCAGTCTTTGGAGACGTATAGCCATGGAGAACTGCTTCCCACGCTCGCACATCAATGGATTTGATACACTGCCGAACACGAACCTTCCAATACGCATAATTGGAGCCGTCTAACACTGGGACTTTGCCGATGTAGTTTGAGCTTGTAACATCCATTATATTGGATTTTCACCGGTTAGTAACGTCAAGCGTAGGCTCTGATACCACTTTGAAGGGTGTCTCGTACGAAATGGATGTAAAATCACTAAGTTGTAAACTGATGTTGGATGTAATGTTAGGCTAACACTCACTATCACTCTCAAATACACAGCGGAAATGATAAGTACTTAGTGATGAAAAGACACGAACACGAGAAGTGATTTTATGCAGCAAGTCAAATAACTTGCTGCGTGCCTCAAGGCGCAAAACTCCACTATAAAGATGGATTTCAAACTATCAAAAAGGATAGTTAAACAACGCGTCTAGCAAAACCTACGAATCAAAAACGACTCTGCAAACTACAAGATCTCTCGACCTTTGAAAAGCTAGACTAAAAGAAAAACTCTCTCAAGAGATGATACTTGCTCGAAATGCTCTTGAATTGGCTCGTTGTTCGTCGTGTCTCCTCAAACGGTTAAAAACTTCGACTTATATACGTCTTCGACTTGTAAGAGACTTCTCCAACGGTGACCACCCATAACGTCCACTAACGTCCACTAAGTGAGGTTGGACCGTTAGTGATCGTTTGAGGTCGACTTGGTCAGTTCCAAGGGCTTGGTCTTCACTTAAGCTCCAAGTCTCCTATTTTTAGTATGCTCCTTTCCTATTTTTGCTCTAGCTCATCCACACTTCGTCCACGCGGTTTGATCCATTCTATCTTTTAACTATATCCTGCATAACACTAGAAAAATGCCACGTCATTAATAGAATAGGTTTCGGGCATGAAAGATAAAACTGAGATAGGGAACATTCTAGGCCAACAGATGTTGACTAGAATGTTACCCCAACATTGCTCCTGTTGGAAGCTCAACATCAACAGAATATTTCCATTTTTATTTTCATATCTAATCCGTGCTTATTTTATTTAAAATAAAAATAAAAACTGCCAAAATCGTATATAAGCCTCATAATTTAGAAACGGATTCAGAAACAGAATATTTTCGTCTTTTATCCCCGTATCTAATCCGTGTCTAAATAAAAATATCAATTTATTTTGAAAACTGTGTCAGAATCCGTTTTCAATATTCATAATTTAGACACGGATTCAGAAACAGAACATTTCCGTTTTTATTTTCGTATCCAATCAGTGTCTAAATAAAATATTAATTTTTTTGAAATACAAATAAAAAACCGTGTCAAAATCAATTTCTAATACTCATAATTTAGACACGGAACGAATTTCGTATCTATTTTTCATGTCCAATGGTATGTTTTGTTATAGTGTATGAAGAGAAAGTGACCAAGAAATATATATGCAAATAAGGTCAAACGTGTTGGGTGTACAAACAGCTATCCCACACCGATTAGAAAAAAGGAAAAATGATAGGTTTATAAGCTTGTGGGTTCACTCCCTCTTTGCCAATTGGTTTTAGAGAGGAACCCCACAAGCTTATAATGGGCTTGGGCTGGAATTGGGCCTGAAAAATCCCTACAAAACGCATGCATAGTGTTTTGTTCCCCTTTATTAAAAAGCGTATTGGAACGCTTATCCACTTGCATAAAGTAATACACGTAATCACATGTAATTCTCGTATCTTGAACAATAATTATGACAACTATCACTCATTAAACACAACTTTCCACGATTATATTACAAAATAATCCCAACTTCCACACCCCGTCATATCAAACTAAATACATACATACATACATACATACATAATCACGCAACTCCTCAATCAAAAAACTAAAATTTTTTAATAAAAAACTCTCTTCAATCAACCTTGAAACTCCTTTCACTTTCCTCAAAGTCGAAGAATTCCTCCCATGGGAAGAAAAACAACAATCAGGGAAATCGTCGGCATAATCAAAGACAAAGCATCCCTCTCCAAAGCATCCCTCCTCTCCAACAACCCAACCCTCCGCCTCGCCGTCCTCCGATCCACCACCCACGCGCCGCCGTACCCTCCCCAAGACCGCCGCATCTCCTCCATCATGGAGCTCGGAGACGGCTCACGCGCCACCGCCTCCGCCCTCATCTCCGCCCTAATGGACCGCCTACACAATACCAAGAACTCCGTAGTAGCCCTAAAGTGCCTCATAATAATCCACAACGTAATCAAGCGTGGGCCCTTCATCTTACAAGATCAGCTTTCGATTTTTCCGAGGAACGGCGGCTACAACTACCTCAACCTCTCGGCGTTCCGCGACGGCTCGTCTCCGGCGGCGTGGGCGCTCTCCGCCTGGGTGAGGTGGTACGCCGGCTACCTGGAAACCCTACTCACGAGCTCTAGGGTTTTGGGGTACTTCCTTTGCTCTTCTTCGAGCGGCGTTGTAAGGGAAAATCAAGAACATAGGATATCCTCGTACTTGAACGTTGACTTGGTCCGAGACGTTGACTCGCTGGCGTCGCTGACCGAAGAGGCTTGTAAGGTGCCGGCCGGCGAATTTGGAGCTGATTTGTTGGCCAAGGAGATAGTTGGGCTATTGAGAAACGATCACCTTTCGATAGTCAACGAGTTATTTCTGCGGCTCGGCGAGGTCAACGAGCGGTTGGGAGGTTTGACTTTTGCTGACTCGGTGGAGTTGGTCTGCGCTTTGAGGAGGTTGAAAGAGTGTAGGGAGGCGGTGATGTTGACCGTTATGCCCTCGGCGGCGGCGAAGAAGCCGACGGTGGAGGCGATGTGGGGCTTGGTGGAGGAGCTCAGGGGTAAAATAGAGATTTCGGAAGTTTATAGGGAAGGCGGCGGTCGGAAGGTGTTGTGCCGGCGTGAGGAGAAAGGAAGTGAATCAGACCGGTTTGGTCAACGGGTTGGGCTTGAGGTGGATCGTGTTCGGTTTGGGTCGAGTAGGTTTGATGTGAATCACAACGTTTATTAGTTATTGCACGGTTCCGGTTCCCGGTTTCGGTTCCGCGGTTCCGGTTCCGGTTCCGAACCGGAACCGGCCCAAATATCTCTTTATTATTATTTTTTTAATTCGAAAAATACATTAAAAAAATAAAAAAAAAATTAAAAAAAAATTAAATGGGCCGGTTCCGGTTCTGGAACCGGAACCGGCCCATTTAAGGCCCGTGGTCCAGCTCCGTGGTTCTGGTCCGGTCCCGGGAAAATGGTCCCAGAACCGGAACCGGAACCGGAACCGGAACAGTGCCGGAACCGGTTGAACCGGAACCGGTGGAACCGGAACCGGTAGAACCGGCCCGGAACCGGCCCAACCCGGCCCATTACCCAGGCCTAAACTGGAGTGTTTTGGAATTTTGTATGTATAATGTATATTTATGTAGAATAATGATATTATTCATTGATTTCTTCGTGTATTAAGGTAACTATCAACTCTAATGTTCTATAAGATAATATCCACTTGATTGTCAACAATCTTAATAGAATACTGGTATTTCTGGTAAAATAATGTATATTATTATTAAATTGTTTTAATAAGTAATATACTAAAAATTGAATGGGTAGTTATTATGAGGTTTTGAAAGGTACACGTTTAATAAGTATTAATCTAAGTTGCACATTCATATGCGCGTGCTACATAATATATAAATCATTTAATATCAAATAATAATTACTAAAAATAAAAGGGTAAATGTGATAATATATAAATGCAAGGTAGTGGATCATTTTTTATGTTAACTATTAATTTGAGAAAAATTCTGAATGGTTAATAGATACACCAAAAGCAATTTTTAATTCACCCTCACCATTAATATAAGAGTATAGATTTTTTATTTTTTTAATATATGTAGAAAAATCCTGATTGGTCAACTGAACAGACCAATTGACAGTTATCCTAGCGCCACTTTTAATACTAGTATTCTCTTGCACACCCGAGTGCTATATAATATTATCTGTATTTAAGAAAGAAATCATAACACTAAAAATAGAATGACAATATAAAAATATTGTGTTAGTGGGCGGTTATACTAATTTATATTATTATTTTATTAGTTAATTAGAATCTACAGACCAAATCAATTTGGAATTGACGGTTTGTATCACAACCTCACCATTTATATATAGTATAGATAATAGAATAGATTTTGTTATCGTGGAAAAATCACAATCTCATCTCTCTTTATTCCAATGTTTGTTTGCCAAATCATTAAATATATACTCAGATCCATCAATATCACGATTAAATAGGTCGGTTGGTGGCCAAGAGATAAAGATCAATGAGCAAGAGAAGGACCATCTCTATACTATTTATCACTTGTGATAATAAAGAGACATAATTATATGATCTTTAATATCCATTATCCATTTAGACCACTATGCTTGATAATTTAAAGATATATTCCTAACTTCATAACTCGGGACAAATATGGGTATGTAATTTTTTTTCCGACAAAATAAGTCGAAGGTTATATAATTTCTGTCTTACTTGTAGAAAAAGGATCAAGCACTCGAATTATGAAGTTTATGACTGATTTTTGTAACTTTTAAATACAGAGACCAAAGTTGAAAAGTGGGTTTAGTTAGTTATCAAAATTTGCAATTTTGCCCTACAAATAAAAGATTTATACACGCTTTTAAAATTGACTACGCATACGACTTGGATTGTGAAATATACAAGAAAAACTTTTCGATCTTATGGCCCATTTGACTTTTCGAAATAGCTTTTGATATATGTTGGGGCAACCTTTTGAAGACGAAAGTGGACTCTATAGCACAATAAAAATACTTTTAGTTCGAAGATTGGGCTTAATATTTCGTCAAACAAAATGGCTTATGTATCCAAATTTTGTTGGGGCGTGTTTTAGTTTGACATTTTCTATTAATACTTTGGATGGAATTCAAGTTAGGGTAATTCTACTCACACCCCCCTAATTACTAAATACACCCCATATTAATTGTTATGTACTAAATAATGCATTTTTCCAAATTTAACTAGTTCTTTATTAGTTATATTCTCTCACACATTAATTATATACAAACTAAAAAAGGAAATTTTACACTATGTACTAGCTTTTATTTTGTAACGATTTTAACATTATTACATGTTTAAATTTATATATTAATTCCTCGAAAAATAAATATAATAATATTTGCATGTCAAATTATTTATATTTAGAATATGTATATTTTAGCATTATTATATTATTTATTTATAATTGATTCTGCAAAAAAAAAATATATGGTTGTGTATCTCACTAAATCAAATATAAATATTTTCAATATATTTGTTTAAGTTAATAAGATATATTGTAGCTATATGATTAGTTTATTATGTTAATTATTAATGTTTAGAAATTTAAAAATATGAACAATTTCACAATAGAATGTAAATCTAGCGAACTTATATATATTATTATTAAATGCAAAATGTTATAATAATTAAATTAATAAAATTATTATTGTTGAATTCAAGAGGGATAGTAATTAAAGAAAATAACTTTAACAAATTTCATGTTATTTTAAAAAACTAAAATCGAAAGTATTAAATTAATAAGGGGTGTAAATAGCATTTTTCATTCAAGGGGGTGTGAATAGTACGACCCGGCAGGTTGCACGTTGATGTTTCTGCCGCAAGTCTAAATCATAGGCATGAAATGAAGTGATTATATTCAATTGCTAAACATTGTTTTATATACTTTCAATTTCGATTAACGAATAGCTTATTGAGAAAATTACGAATCTACTTAAAGTAGTCTCGCTAGTTTTGGCTAGAGCTGTCAAAATAGCCCGCGGCCCGCCCTGCCCTGCCTATGGGGCGGGCTGGGTTTTTAAGGCCCGCCAGAAGGCTGGATTTAATTAAATATATATTTATTTAAATCGAGGAATTAATTAATAATTTTATTTATAATTAATGATGCATTTATAAATTAATACATAATTAATGTATATTTAAATATTATAATTAAATAATTAATGATGCATTTATTAATTAATACATAATTAATGTATATTTAAATATCATAATTATATAAATTATTCTTAATTAATTAAAAGTTTAAATAAATTTTTTTTTAAAAAAAATCATGGCGGGCGGGCTGGGCTTCAGTTTGAAGGCCCGCCCCGCCAAACAGCGGGCTTTGACGGGCCAGCCCGGCCCGGTCCGGCCCATTGACAGCTCTAGTTTTGGCAATAATTGAAGTTAAAATATATATCAAAATATGATTTTAATATATAATTATGAAGTCGCAGAAAGAACTTTTGAGAAAGAATAATTTAGGGTTTGAACAGAAAATACATAACTGACAACTGGAACTATTTTAATCAGTTTTTAGCCTGAAATCTGAATATAGATTAGATAATCTAAACAATTTGGGACAAGAAATAATTAAGATGGAAAAGTCTAGAGTAGACGAATGTGCTGTTCCCACTTTATTGAGCACGATGTGGAGATAGATCTCCTAATTTCGTCGTACATCAATCCTTTGAATTAAATTATATTATTTATGAATAGTGGGTTAATAGTATTATATTAATGTCATTTTCAAAGAGTAATTAATATATTCCACTTGCTCATGGTCATGGGAGTACGACGTCGAGTTATTGTCAAAGCTGTATTTTGGAAATAGCTAATATTTCCAGGACCGATCCAAAAAGTGACGAGAAAAGTTTGAGAATATGAAATGTAAACTATAGTTACTAAACTATCATTTTCTTACTACAATGAATAGTGATGTGTTTTGTGTTTAACTGTAGTTAACTAATCGTCGAGAGATTACCAAAAACAAAAACAACCATAAATTTGGGTCATTAGGTTTTTTTACTTTTGGCCAACCTTTTTTATAATTACAGAAATATGTCCCTAACTTCATATATTAGGACATATTTGAGTATTTGATCAAACATAAGAGTCTGAAATTCATACTACTTTACTCTGATGTGAAACATTTTACGTTGAGTTATTTTGTCAAGAAAGCTGGATATCCAAAATTTCTCATAACATATGAAGTTAGTGATATATTGTTTCCATCGGTAAGTTTGATGTAGACAACATATATACTTCAACGAGTTTCTATCTATTTAGTTTTCTTTTGATTCAATTTTTTTTTTTTCAAATTGAATGAGAACCTATCTTGGTGTTGAATCATGTAAATTTTTTTTGTTCCAAAATGATTTATATGGAACCTGCCTACTAAACCTAATAACTCTTAATTTAATCTAAATATTCTTAAGATCTGTACGCATGTTGTAGGGATTTTTTCAGGCTCAACTCTAGCCCAAATCAAGCCCATATAAGCTCGTGAGGTTCATCTCTAAAATCAATTGGCAATAGAGAGAGCTAGCCTAGCCTACAAGCTTATATGCGCGACCAACTTCTTTGATTTATCCGACGTGGGACTTGAGTTTGACACCCAACAGTCTCCCCTCAAACTCTCGACCACCTAACGGACATCCCTTTAAACAGTTATCTGCACTAAGCGCTTCCACCGCAACAATGCACCAGGCGCTTGTTTATCGCTGATCACCAATCGTTATTACAAGGGCCGGGGACGCACCACCCACATCGTATCTGAGCAAGAACCTCAATATATCTCAAGGTCACCCTCATGTATTTGCTCCACGCTCACCGCACCAATGTATGGATTTTTCCAGGCTAAATTTTAGCTCATATGAGCTTGTAGGCCCCCAAGCTTATATACATGACCAACTTCTTCAATTTATCCGATGTAAGACTTGGGTTTGACATGCAACGGCATGTAATAAGATTCCTTAATTCAAAGATCTTTACAACATATATTTTCTTGGGAAAACGAAGCCACACAAGGAATTATTCTTCATATATTTATCTGAGTTTCTAGCGAATTGCCTACTTTTAAGAAATTTATCAACCAATGACCAGTGATCATTCATGCATGTACACATCTTGACAGTCATTTGCAAGAATATTTATATTTGTCATGAGGTTGACCGAGACTGACCGTTGACTAGGTCAACAGGCCGTCGAGAAGGGACGGAAGGTGATGAAGGCTCGAAGTCACCATACATTGACCCGCGCACGGCAGCCTGCACGCGCACAGGGCAGGAGGCAACTACGCGCGCGCGGGGGCAGACGGCCAACAACGAGCAACAGCGCGCGCCAGCGCCTGCTAGCAAACGGCCGCGCGCGCGTCCTAGTCTGGGCGCTGGAACTTCTCGCAGGCCGTCCGACCGGGCCCAGGCCCGGAACGTCCTAAACAGGCCCGAATGAGCTACTAACAATGATATTCCTAGAATAAACAATTCTTAGTGGATTTGTAAGTGCTTCAAAGCTTGACACCTCAACTCCTAAGGTGTAATCCACTATCACTAATCAAGCATGCATGAATAAGCATAAGCATCCGATTGCTTACGCGAGTCGGCCAGCCCTTTGAGGTTCACACCGATGTTTCAGGCAAAGCTATGGGTGGCGTTCTCGTTCAGAATAAGTGTCCGATCGCTTACGAGAGTCGGAAGCTGAAGGACATCGAGACGCGCTATACGACGCACGAATGTGAAATGACTGCCGTCATTCATTGTCTCGAGTAGGGCCGTCAATTTGGCCCGTGGAGCGGGCCTGAACGGGCCAGCCCGCACGGGCCGCGGGCTTGGCGAGGCAAGGCGGTCCGGCCCGCCAGTTTTATTAGTTATATATATTATATATTATATTTAAAGTATATTAATTTTAGTTAATGATTCATTAATTAGACCATAACTACATATATATTAATAAATATATAATTATATGTTGTTTATCCATATATTAATAAATACCTTAATTAAATAAAAAAATATATAATAAATTAAAATATAAAATTAAAAATAAAAATTAAAAAATTATACGCGAGCGGGCCTGGCACGTCAGGACCGCGGCCCGAAGCTGGGTAGGCTGGGTTTCATTTTCTTAGGCCCGCTACTTGGCGGGCCAGCCCGTCCCGCCCCGCCAAATGGAGGGCTTTGGCAGACGGCGGGCTAGCCCGCCCCGGCCCATTGACAGTACTAGTCTCGAGTTATGGCGTCATTATCTTCTCGGTTCCAAATTCCTGATTGTGACAGACAACGTAGCCAACACGTACTTCAAGACGCAATGGAAGCTCACGCACAAACAAGCACGGTGGCAGGAGTTTCTAGGCGAGTTTGATTTCGAATGGGTACATCGTCCAGGACGACAGAATGACGTGGCAGCTGCGTTAAGTCGAATCCCTTTTTAAAACGTCTTAGCAGCATCAAGCACACCCACTAGTAGCTTCGCGGCCCGGATAAGGCGCGAATGTGAGAATGATCATGTCTACAGGAAGCTTAAGGAAGATATCGAGGTGGGACTAATCAAGTGTTATTGGCTCAAGGACGGACTCCTCGTAACCCATGGTGGCTGATATCACGTTCGGGCAGGTAAACTTCGGCGCGAATTGCTTGTTGAGCATCACGAGCCACAGTGGGCAGGACACCCCGGTGTAGGGCGAATGATGGTGCTACTATCTCGGAAATTCAACTGGCCAAAGATGGAGGAGGAGGTTGAAGCTTTTGTTCGAACCAGCCTCATCTGCCAAAGAGACAAGGCCGAGCGCACAAAACCATCTGGACTACTCCAGCCATTGCATGTACCGTCGATACCATGGAGATCGATCACGATGGCCTTCATTGTCGAACTACCCTGAATTGAAGGTAATGCTTCTATTTTTGTAGTGGTAGATCATTTTTCAAAGATGTCTATCTTCATGGTTGTACCTGTGGAATGCACGGCTGACAGACGTTGCCGTCGAGCTTTTCTTCCGAAATATGGTAAAGTATTATGGTATGCCCGAAGAGATTATCAGTGACCGTGATACCCGTTTTACGGGACGATTTTGGACGATCGTGTTCCGCATGCTTGGCACCAAGCTGCGATTGTCTTCGGCCTATCATCCCCAGACCGACGAACAGTCCGAACAAGCCAATCAACTACTTGAAGAGTACCTCCGCCATTACATGACGGCGAGTCCAAAAAATTGGCATGTTTTGCTGGACACCGCCCAATTTTGCTACAATCTTTACAAGTCATCGGCAACGGAGAAGAGTCCATTCGAGGTAGTGTACGGCTTCCAACCATTGACACCACAAACCGTGATGATTCGTGAAATTGGAGGGGATAGCTCAGCAGCATACCGGTTCGCTAGAGGAAGACAGATCATGTGGGACGAAGCCAAGGACAGCTTGGAGAAGGCTAGCCGCAGAACGAAGAAATATTATGACCAAGGTCATAAACCAATGGAGTTCGCGGTAGGCGAAAAAGTTTGGGTCAAGATGACGCCCCAACTTCGTGCAAGCTGGAAGGCTCAGTCTCCGGCAAAAAGCTTGATGCCCAAGTACGATGGACCTTTCGAGGTAATCAGCCGGATAGGCAAGGTGGCCTATATTAAGTTACCTCCGAAGTATATCATCCACCCAGTCTTTCATGTGAGCTTTCTCAAGAAGTGCTACGAAGACGTAGATCCTGAGAGAAGGCACGAGCTAAGTATACTGACGGCTCCTAGAAAGACATTTGACCGCGAAATAGAAATGATCATTGCATATCGGAAGAGATAAGAATTCCGAGCGTCCCATTTGACTACCTTGTTAGATGGAAGGGCGAGCCAATCATGAACAACTCTTGGGAGAAGGAAGAGGACCTACGGCAGTTCAAGGACAAAATCCAGGCGTATTCAAAGACGCAAGCCCCAGGGTCGTCGACGAGGGCGTCGCTCATTCAAGCCGGAGAGAATTGTTATGAGGGTGACGGAGACTGATAGTTAACTAGGTCAACGGGCCGTCGAGAAGGGACGGAAGGTGATGAAGGCTCATAGTCACCATACATTGAACGACAAAATTGGATCGCCGCCCGAGCTAGCTGTTTTGAGATAGTCTATGTTGTTAGCAACTCGACAAAGACTTGATACCGCACATAACCGACGAGAAAAAGACGCGCGATACGGCACGCAGCCTGCCAAGCCATACGCAGCACACGCACATCACGACCCGCGCGCATGGCAGCGCGCGCGCGGGGCAGGCGGCCAACAGCGCAAGCCAGCGCCTACCGACAAACGGCCGCGCGCGCGTCCCGCGCTCGCCCAGCACAGCGCACGCCCTAGTCTGGGCGCTGGAACTTCTCGCGGGCCGTCCGATAGGGCTCAGGCCCGAAACGTCCTAAACAGGCCCGTATGAGCTACTAACATTGATTTTCCTAGAATAAACAATTCTTAGTGGATTTTTAAGTGCTTCAAAGCTTGACACCTCAACCCCTAAGGTGTAATCCACTAGCACTAATCAAGCATGCATGGAATCTAATTGCACCTCAAGAAATCATCATTACAAGCTTGCGGAAGGTGGCAATTGAAGCCCAGCAAGGCGCCACTTCACTTGGCCAAAGAATATGTGGCTTGAAGGCTTCATGCAAAGTGACACCTAGCTAGCTTATGGGGATGATTTCGGCCACTATAAATACAAGAGAAATTAGAGGCTAGGGTATTCAAGGGTGGAAAGAGTAGAGTGTGTAGTGAGGTTTCGAAATTTAGAGTCCATGTAAACACTTGTAGTTAGTGAGGAAAATTTTAGTTGTATGGTTATGTCATTGTTGTGTTCAAGTCGAAAGTCGAGTTGTAATCCCGCAAGTTCTTTAATGAAATAGGGTTGGGGAATTTGCCCCGTGTCCGTCACTTTGTTCGATTTTTCTTTGGTGTGATCCCGGAGTAAATACGAACCACGCCATCTCCATAATCCGCAAATATATCATGTGAGTTGAGCGAAAAGTGTTGAAACAATCGGGGTTTAGGCTAGTCGATACGTCCCGTAGTCGTGTCGAGCAGTGTTGTGACCCGTAAAGTCGAAAAAGAAATTCTAAGTTACTTGGGGTCGTAACAATATTATTAAAAAAATAACAACCTAGTTGTGTCGTGGCGATTATTGTCTAATATCTTGTGATTGATCAACTTGTGATTTGTGGCTAATTAAATTATACTCTTGGTTATCAGAGAATCTCTTGAGGTGAAATGTTGGGATTTCATTCACACTATTATATCCAATTAGGTTCAATAATTTGTGTATAAATTAATTAGTGTGTTACATGCAATAATAGTATAATCCGAATATGCCCATGTTAAATTATATGTGAAAACACAATCTTGCCTAACTGCAAACGACGCTACATATTGCAAAAACGCACCTCTTAAGTTTAATCATTTTTGCACATCAAAATAGGGTTTTCAATTCATTGAGCATTCTTCCTTTCCTATAATATAATATTATAATAAGGAAAAAAAGTTGATATTTGTTTATTTTTTAGAAAAGATCGAACTTCATCTCAGAATATTATTATTGGGACCTGTGTTTTTTTTTTACCATTTGTCAATTTGTGATGTTAGCTTTTCACATGGATTCATTCCAAGGCATACGACAATATCCTAATGACTCGATCCTATATAGATATAGATATGCACCGCATCTTTGTGTTGTGAAAAAGCTAGAGTTGATTGTCAATCAACCTTTTTATTACCGATTTCCAAGTATTACATACATGGCAGGCCTTGACATGTTGGGAATAAAAACAAATAAATCATGGGAAACTTAAAATTGATGATTATTATAATTGAGATTTACACAACCTTAATTAATTATAATTATCACATGATATCTCTGCTCTAAGGCAGACTCTTCCAAAATCGTTTCAGAACAGCTAGCATAAAACCATGGATTAAGATGTATTCTTCTATAAATCCGTTTGCGCACTTACCTCCTCGAAATACCATAGAAAAGCTCGTTGTACTCCCACCAAATGAATGTTAAATGACCACTTAATGTAAATATTTGAAGGGGTGTATCATATTTTAACGTTTAAAATATTGTATTTCCAATACATGTCTTCATTCGTATGCTGTTTTCTGTCCTGTCGGATTTTTAATTAATTTTGTATAATATATTTTCTACACGCTGGTTCATGTCTAATGCTGATTTCTTTTTCTTATCTAAGAAACCGTAGGGATTGTTTCATATTTGAGTTTTACCATATACGCGTACGCCCTTACATTTATATCTAATTTCTTTTCATGTTTGTTATACATTAAATATCTAAACATGCACCCATGTCATGTATAGGATGATTTCCTTTTTCATCAAACATTAGACATGCATTTTCTTTACTAGGTGGTCGCAAAATACGTACCGATGAACTCTTGGTCTGAGCTATATATGAATAATTTTAGGCCATGTTTAATGACCACTACACCCAAAACTTAAGCTCGTGGAAAATATACCATCACAACATTATTATTATTATTTTTATTATTATTATTATTATTATTATTATTATTATTATTAGTATTGTTGTTGGTTGTTGTTGTAATTATTATTATTTTGTAAAACCCCATCTCTCTCGGGTGACACATGAATTCATTCCTAGTCTCACGTGTGGGTCATGACTCAATTAGGTGCAACTTGTCGGTTTTTTTTTATTATAGTACGAGTTGCCCACTCGAAACCTAAAGCTCAACCCGTTAAATAGAGAGACCAAAACTCTTCTTCTTCTTCACCATCACCTATTCCACACATATTCCTTCTTTCTATTTCATTATTCGAAAGTTTAACTCAGTACACAAAGAAAAAGAGAATACAAAAATGGCTCTCGAAGCTATAGTCTTTCCACAAGATCCTTTCATCTACGGCTGCAAAGACTATTCTTACAACATGGGACAGTTCGACAATAACTTAGTTCGCGAGGGTTCTCATGATAATTACCAGAAGATCCCAGAAAATCTCAATTTCACAGAATGGTCCAACAATAATTACTGCTACTGGCCGATTGATTCTCCGCCATCTTACTCGGCCATGAGCTTATCGCCGGAGACCCTCGCCGGAACTATCTCCGGAGGAGCGTCGGGTCGGAGGAAAAGACGCCGGACAAAGGCTGCTAAAAATAAAGAAGAAATGGAAAATCAGAGAATGACTCACATCGCCGTCGAAAGGAATCGCCGGAGACAGATGAACGATTACTTAGCTATACTCCGTTCGCTCATGCCTCCATCTTACTCTCAAAGGGTAAATTAGACTTTCTCTCTTCTCTACAAACCCTAGTTAACTATCCACCATGGGTAGAGTTGTCTGTCGAATGTAAAAGTTTAAGCTTGTAATGACTGTTAGTTTTTAATTTATACTACCTCCGTCCCGGTATATTTTGTACATTTGGGATTGGGTTCGGTTTTTAAGGAATATAATATTTTAATAGTATAGAGGAAGAAAAGTGTATGGGTGTGACACGTCTTTTAAGAATATTTAATGTTATTATATTGATTGTGTGTGGTAGTTTTTTACTATAAATGGAAATGTATAAAAGTTAGTGGGACGCCCGATTTAGTAACTTGTACAAAAATTACTGGGAC
Organism: Craterostigma plantagineum; assembly: GCA_027422505.1. Lineage (NCBI taxonomy): Eukaryota > Viridiplantae > Streptophyta > Magnoliopsida > Lamiales > Linderniaceae > Craterostigma > Craterostigma plantagineum. The sequence goes on along the minus strand of JAPQWV010000003.1, from coordinate 21,218,827 downwards.
GGAGGGAGTATATTATATCTGGACTGATTTCTTATTACATAGCCTTAGAAATGTATTATTTAAATAAGTGTGAGGATTCGTACCCAAGACCTCTCTGATCCCTGAAATCTTATATCATGTTTAATGACCACCTCACTTAAAAGCTTAAACTGTCGGAAAATGTACAATTTTGTTTTCTTAATTTACATATACTTTCTAACTGTGTCTTTTTTCACATATATAAATAGGGCGATCAAGCTTCCATTTTCGGAGGTGCCATCAACTTCGTGAAGGAACTCGAGCAGTCGCTTCAATCTCTCGAAGGGCGTCGTCGCCCAAAACCCGAGAACGGCAATAATAATAATAATTCCCATAATCCCCTCGTGGACTTCTTCACATTTCCTCAGTACACGACAAGCCCTTCTTGTCAAGACGAATCTTGTAATAATAACAGCTTCTCCGCCGCCGTGGATCATATTTCGATGGAGAGACGGTCAAATCTCGCCGACGTAGAAGTCAGCGTGGTTGACACTCATGCGAACGTAAAGATATTAACTCGGACGAGACCTAAACAGTTGTTGAAGATGGTGTCGGGATTTCAATCTCTAGGGTTTACGATTCTTCACCTTAACGTCACCACCATCGATCGAACTGTCCTCTACACTTTCAGCGTTAAGGTACTTTTATCTAAAAGTTTAAACTTGTGAGCGAACGTGTCATTTTTGTAATTTAATATATTATATTTCAACCCAGACCTCGCGTTTAGGCTGGTTTCTTTTATTGTCTGACCTTAGACGTATAATTTTACTCTAGAGGATTCGTATCCAAGATCTCTTTTGACCATTCAACAATGATATTCTGAAACGAATTGCATGGTTGCTTTATGACAAAGAAACTAGTGTGCAAGTAGGTATGATATATTAGGATTAAGATATATAGATAGGATTCACATGCATGCTCGTCCGAGAAAGAGAGAATAATGTGTCTTGGGGTTATTGCGACATTATAGATACACAATACTATTTTATAAATAATAGATTTATTGAAAATCAAATTAAATGAAATTGCAGGTAGAAGAAGAGTGCCAGTTGACCACGGTCAACGAAATAGCCACTGGTGTGCATGACATCGTGGGGATGATCGAACAAGAGACGAAAGTGTTAATGTCCGTATGAAGACAAACAACGTATTAGCCCGTTGATTAAGGGATTATAAAGTTGATTAATTTAATTAATATATGTGTTTAGAGTGTCGTCTTCTTCAATAATAATAACAATAGTAATCTAGATTTGCGCCACTTAAATTTAATTTAGGACGATTGTGATGTATAACGTGCTCTTTCGTTTGTCCCACATTATGAATTTCCATGTTTTAGGTAGAGAATGGCCGTATTCTACTTTATGATTGTCGAGGAATATTCTGTAATATAAGCGTCATTAGGGGATATTGTTCAATATATTGACCGGAAATTTGACAATACGCTGCAACTAACATAAACAATTATAATGTAGAATTCTTCATATCATACATGAAAACGATGTATAGATCTGCCTGATGATGACGCCATTGAGAGCAACTATTTTGGGAATATTTTGACGTAAAACCTTTAAGGTTCTGAATATATGTGGAGAACCCGAATATCCTACGGTAAATCCCGAACCCCAAAACCCGAATTAAATTAAAAATGTCTCCAATTCGACATGAAAATCTTTCGTAAATTAAAGACAACGCCCACTTCGTTTTAAGCCTAAAAATCGACCCCGAAATTTGAAACCGTATACAACCCACTCCAACAATATAAGGCCTAATATTGTCAAAGAAGAAGGCCAAACATACTACAAAAACACCGTCATTTAGTTTCTTGTCCTAAAAAACACACAAATGAACAATCTTATTACAACAACACAACCCATAAAATTTAAAAAAAAAAAAAAAAACTAAACACTTATTCATAATTTCATTCTCAACAAACCTCTCAAAATCAAGGTACGAAGTTCCGCCGACTTCGGCCGCACTTTCCGCCTTCTTCCTCCACTCCTTAGCCCTAATCCTCATCTCTCTCCCGCCCTCGCCGACCATCACATCTCTTACAACCCTAGCGACGTCATCCCTCTTAACGTCTTCCCCGATCTCCGCCCCTATTCCCCACTTATTACAAGAATAGAAACAATTCGTCTGCTGATCCGCAAAAAAAGGCCAGCAAATTACCGGAACGCCCCCGCAGACGCTCTCCACCATCGAATTCCACCCGCAGTGCGTCAAAAATGCCCCCACCGACCCATGCTTAAGGACTCGATCCTGCGCGCACCAACCCACCGTAAGCCCCCGTCCCTCGACCTCCGCGTAGAACTCCTCGCCCAGAAGGGTACTTTCGTCCTTTACCACGTCGGCCCTCACGACCCACAAAAAGTGTTGCTCGCTCTTCGCTAGGCCCCACGCAAATTCCTGGAAGTGTCGGGGCGTCATCGTAGTTATGCTTCCGTAGTTTACGTACACGACCGACCCAGGTTTTTGACCGTCGAGCCAGTCGAATACGGTCGGGTCGGGTCTCCAAAGGCTCGGGTCGAGCGGGTCGGCCTCGGTTTTGGGCATTTGCTTTGCGAGGAGTTGGAGCGGGCCGATTTTGTAGGTGTTTGTGTAGTTGAAATGGGATTTCACGGCTTGTAGCGATTCTCTTTCGAACTCGTCGAAGGTGTTGAAGACTATCGCGGGGGATTTTAGGCAGCTCTGCGCTTCTTCGCCGAGGTATTCGAACATTATGTCATTGGGGTCGGACGTTCGTTGGAAGCTCGGGAGGTACTTCAGGCGGATTTTGGCGTCCAAACCGACGATCCAGTCGATCGGGGCGTCGAGCGTTCCGTCGGTAAGATAATAGTCGTCTGTAAAAAAAATGATGTATCAATCAATAAAAACACAATGATTTTTTTTTTTGTTTTTAAGTTCTTATTACTGAATTTTATCTATTTTAACAAGTCCTTCTGATACTATTTATTCATTCTTGCAATTTATGAGGTTGGCATTATACAAAGAAATAATTAGGGGTGGAATACTAACTTTCAAAACTAATCAATTTGAGGACATTTTACGCCGACCCTAGATTTTGCCCAAAAATTACTTTGATTATTGCTTGTAAAAGTTACATCCTAAATTCATCCTACAATCCTGCCATCTAATAACTTAAAAGACAAAAAAATAATTAATCATATGCAAAAAATAAAACGACACAACTGATATATGTTTTGTTATTATACTAAAGTAAAGTTAAAAACAAAAATAAGAAATAAAACGACAGAAAAGAAAAATTAGGATTAAGCTTTTTAAATGAATTTATCTCTCAAACGTAATATTAGAATTTAGGCCCCTTGATTATGGTCTTGTTTTAAATCCAGGCTAGACACGGTGGGCTTAAACTTTTAGGCGAAAATGAATACTCAGCAAGCAAGAACCTTACTCTTAAAGGGACAAATCCCTCTCCGAACGAGTTCCCGATAATTCAAGTACCCTATGAACGCACAGGCCGAGGCCGTCCAAAACTTAACTCCGTGTATTCCCATTTCCCGAGCGGCCCTAATCCCGAAGCTCACAACCCCATCGGAGACCACGCATGAAACACTCGGTCCATCGGGCGCCGACTGGAGCCTCCTCAGTAGGTCCTTAAATGGCTCGAGGCATGTCTTTCGTGTGTAGTAACATAGCGTAGGGATGTCTTGGGTGGCGTCCTCGTTCTCCGAGGGGGGCATTCCGTCGGGGATGGTCTCGAACTTGAAGTCGGAGAGGCCCTTCACGGCTTCGGGCCCTTTGGATTTTATCAGTCGGCAATGGTTGAATTCGGTGTTGACGAAGGTTACGTGTACGCCTTTTGAGTGGAGGATCTTGGCGAGCCTCATCATTGGGGTGGCATGGCCTTGCGCTGGGTATGGGACGAACACGGCGTGCGGTTTCTCCATTGCTGGGATTGAGTGAGCTGTGAGCTATAGAGAGAGAAAGGACATGAAGTTTGTGTTTGTGACTCACTCTTCAAGGTGTAGTTAAGGCAATTTGAGTGGTTGGAAGATTTTCTAATAGCTATTGTTGCTATTGAAAATAGGAGAAATAATAACTCATGTAATGGGTGGAAATTTTTGCTTTATTTTTTAAAGGCTTAGTTATTTTTTTGGTCCCGTAACTTAGTGGGTGTAGAATTATAAGGACCACTAATTTAGGGTGTGGCATTACAGGGACAATAAGTTTTAAAATCGTGCAATTTATAGACACTATACCTGATTTTCCCCAAAATACATCACGTATCACGCACGTGACCGATTTGTGGCGAAGCTGATCCAATTGTATGTATAGTCCCGAAACAATACATGCAAGTATGCAACGATTGTCGAATAGCTCAAGTCAAAACGAACACTTGACTCCCCACTGCTTTTTTTTCCTTCTTTTATATTCTTAATAGAAAAATGTTTAAGAATAATACGTAATTACTTTATAGACGTAAAAATAATCTTATTCAAATTTTATACAGCTGGACCCCAACAAATAAATTTTTGTTGGCGTGGCAGCGGACCCGGTCGATTAATACTGCGGCTTAATATTTGAGCAATTAAGATAAAATGTGGACACCGAGATTTAACGTGGAAAACCCCCAAACAAATCAGGGTAAAAACCACGAGCAAGGAAGAAGAATCCACTATAGAGGAAAAATATAGGAGTTACAACCTCTCAATCTATAAAGGAAAAAACCCTCAATATCTTTATAGTCGGAGAAAAATACCGACAAACTCACTATTTATTTATTTCTCTCTCACGTATCTTCTCTATCTGTGTGGGATATCAAATGAGCTCTCGTTCGTTCCCCTTTTATAGAGGAAATCTCATGTACAAGGACAACAAACATCACGTCATCCATTACCTCACTAACGTGAACAAATGAGACATACCTTTGAAAAATATATCACACGTTAGCTTCATTTTTCTCCTCTGACTTTTCAAAGCTGGATATTGCTGACAATCTCCCACTTGAAGATTTGTGGATCAATCGGATCTTCACACCATTCTTTCTCCCTTGCCTTTCCTGTTGCTTACGTCTCCGCTAGGCCACTCGAGGAACGACACCAAACAAACTTGTCAGTGTTGACCGCCTTTGTCAAAAAATCTGCTAGGTTGTCTTTTGTATGAATCTTCAACATATCTACCGTTCCCTCTTCCACTTTCTCACGAACGAAGTGATACAGGACTCTTATGTGCTTTGACCTGGAATGAAAAGCTGAATTCCTTGCAAGATGCAAGGCACTCTGACTGTCACAGAACAGAGGAATATTCTTCTGTTCGTGCCCGAGTTCCTCCATGATCATTTTTAACCATACCGCCTCTTTACTTGCCTGCGTAGCTGCAACATATTCAGCTTCAATTGTTGACGTCGCGACAACGGACTGAAGCTTCGATACCCAGCTTACTGCTCCGCCAGTAAGTGAACACATATCCCGTGGTAGATTTACTCTTATCAAGATCACCTGCATAATCAGAGTCAACGTACCCTCTGACAATAAAGTCTGCTCCCCCGTAACATAATGCAACATCTGAGGTTCCTTTGATATATCGTAGGTGTAATACCCGGATCCGGTGCGTAAGTTGGCCAATAAATTTGCATGCATATTATGTGTCTATATGATTTTATATTTAGTATTATTTAATTTCGTGACTATATGATATTTAACATTATCTGGAAATTAGGTATGGAGTTTTAGGAATTTTGGAAATAAGATTTCGATATATGTTTTGTGAAGTTGTTTGATTGCTTCGAAATTTCATGTCGATATTTTTGGAAGCTCGAGATTTAGTTGAAAGAAGGCGAGATTGTTGTGATAGATCTCGAGGTTTAACATAGAAATATAAGCTCGACATCATTTTAGAATATGTCGAGATTTCCATGAAAGTTTATAAATAATGTCGATATCTATGCATTGGGTATAAGAACTCGAGATTTAATTTTAAAGAATGATTATTACAAGATTTAAAATATTGATACTTAATAAACGTTTTTATCACTGAACTTACTACATGATTAAGAATAAGATAAGTTCAAACAATTGAAACTAAAGTGAAAGTAGAAAGCAACTTAAAGTTAAGATAATAATAATAATTAAAAGTTTGAAGACAAAAGAGGAGAATTTTATAATTTAGTAATTAGTAGGATGGGTGTTTCAATTAATTTAAAAGTGCCGAACACTTAGTCAAGAGGAGAGATATATTAGTAATATAATTATAAATATTACGTGATTAAAGATAGTGGGTTAGGTTATGATCTTTGTCATTTATCTATCATTAACATCAAGTAAAAGAAATAAAGAAATAAACATTTCCTTTACTAACTATCGAGAAACTTGAGTCTAGAGAGAAGGCAGAGCTTGAACAAATGGAGATCGAAATTTAGCTTGGAGAGGTATAAATTATTTCTATGAGTTATGTTTTAATTAGGGTTAAGTATGTTTTATGTAATAATAGGCATGAACGGTTTATAAGAGCAGTGTTTATAAAGTTTTGATTTTCTAAAGGTTTAAGGTTGTTTTAAAAGTTCCGATGTTATGAGGTTTTGAGTTGTTAAAGTGTTGGCTATGTTATCAAGTGTTCTTATGATCTTTAAAGTGTTTTTAATTTACAAGGTTTTGATCGAAAGAGGTTGAGAGTTTAGAAAGAAATAGTGTTCATGATCTTTGAAAGATTAGAGTTTGTTAATGTTGAAGAGAAGAGGATACTGAAGAAGGTTTCGAAGTTTTATGTAGATGTCGAGATGGTTGGGAAGTGTTTTGAAATTTATAAGATTTCGACATAAATTTGGTATAGTTGAAAAAGTCGAATGCATGATGTCGAATTAGATTAAAATCTCGAAATGGTTTATCATGGAGTTGAAAAAAAAAAAAAAATCGAATGAGAAGTATGAATAGGGATGTAAAATGTCGAAAGGTCTACATGAAATAGTATCGAGTTTTATATAAAAGTCGAATGAGGACCTCGAATAGGATATCGACATGGGTGTTATGTGAAGTTTGCCTCGAGTTTTATGAAATTTTGAAATAAATATCGAGTAAAATGTCGAGTGTTAGTGTAGAGTAGTTTCGAGATTTTATCATGAAATGTCGAGATCAATTCCGGCTTCATTTCGAGATTTATTTGTTAATACATGTCGAGATGATGAAATAAAATGTCGAGTGAACAGTAATTTCGAGATTTTATATATAAATGTCGAGATGTGTGGTGTGAGTTGTTTCGACATTCTTAATACATGGGATATCGACATTTTGTTTTGTGGGGTATATATTGTTTCGAGTTTTAAAAATGTCGAGATCTATATCAAATTTTATTTCGAGATTTCGTTTCTATTCAAATCTTGAAACTTTATAATATATTATGTCGAGATTTAAATTATTATGTAAATTGAGATTTTTGTAAATATCAAAATGGTATTTTTAATTTAAGTTAAATTTGGAATTTTAGGGTTTCGAAATTTATAAGTCGAAAATAGGGTTTTTAATTAATTCAATTTTATGAAAGTATAACTAAATTAATGAACTATAATTTTATATGTTTCTATAATTAGGATTTGAAGGTTAGCGATTTAACCGTGCAATAAGCAAAGGATACCAGGTAAGTGGGAATTTCACCTACAACACATAAATCGATTGATATGTGTATTACTACGTGATTAATTGCTTCGATGAATACGTGGTATGTGAATTATCTGTTATATGTGATTGTTTGGAATGTTTATTGTTGCATTATTTATGCATCATGATCATGTGCACGCACAAGTCATATTGAGTATTTTGAGGAATGAGCGTGCATTATATTACTCGAGTGGAAAACGAGTTATATGTAATGGAAATAGATGAGAATATAGCTACTTCTACAAAGGCACCATGACGGGGGTAAAACCGTCGAGTATATTTACCTAAATTATTTAGGTATTGGGAAGGCACGTAGTATAACTATAGTGCCAGGAAAGTAATTTGATAGAGGGGCGACCTGGTGAATGATAAGATTGGAGATAAACCCTAATTTTATCCTAGCCAGTGTGGGCCACTATCGTATTTTTATCCGAAGAGGATTTGAGCTCATAATATGATGGTGCGGTTAGTAAGTAGCTATGGGCCCTGATGAAAATGAGAAACGAATGAGTATGATGTGAGGATAGTATTAGAAAGCACTGGCGCGGATGCCTTTGCTATTTTGGCACGTGCATACATGCATATTTCCACTTACTGAGCTTTATAGCTCATCCCATGTTTTTATGTGTTGTAGACGTAGCGAATCCGGTACGTAAATGTTTAGATGACGAGGCTGGTCCTTCTGGAACTTCCGGTGACTTTGAGGGTGGTGTGTACATGGATGCGACCTGTGTGGCGGGCGTTATATTTAATTATGTATGTTTTTGTAAAATATGATTGTATTGTATGTAAAATCTGAACAATGTTTGTATTGTAAAATAGTTGGGTGTGGTGTGTTTTGTAAAATCGAAAAATTCTATCGATGTTTCCTATGTAATATATTTTATATTTTATTTAGTCACGTAAGTTAGAGTAAGAAAATAGTAGTAGATGGCGGGTCGTCACAGGTTGGTATCAGAGCTTCGGTTGCAGTTTCTGTAGACTGTCCATGTACATACACTCAAAAGCGCGGAAGACAGCCTTGATTGTAAGTTATGTGATATTATGAATTTCTTGCATTGCATAATTTATTGGCTTAAGGGACTGTTAGGGTACAAGAGACAACATGGTTAGAACTAGAGGAGAAGGCAGTGGAGGAAATAATCATGAAGGCGAAAATGTAAACCCGATTGATAATCGTGATTCGGCTATCCTTCAGCTCACTGAATTAGTGCGTCAACAGTCTCAGCAGATTCGAGAATTGATTCAGCAGCAAAACTCTGAGGGGACAAGAAATAACGGAATTTCTCAGACTGATAGGGTTGAAGCGGTGGGTGAAAGATTTCGCAGACTGAATCCCCCTATCTTTGAAGATGCCATTGACCCAACATCAGCTGAAGATTGGATTAGAACTTTAGAGAGCATGTTTCAATACAGCAGAATTCCTGAGAATGAGAAGGTTCTGAGTGCTGCATTTTTACTACGAGGAAGTGCAGGCCACTGGTGGGACACCATACAGTCATTGAAGATCCTAGTACAATGAACTGGGAACGTTTCAAGGAACTGTTCCGAAATAAATACTTCACTGCACCTGTGCGAGCCCAACGCATGAATGAGTTTATCAATCTCAAACAAGGGGCGATGACTGTGGCGGAATACATCAGAAAATTTGAACAACTGTCAAGGTTCGCGACACATATGGTGAGTACTGATGCTCTGAAGATTGAACGATTCCTTGAGGGTCTTAAGCCGGAGTTGTATCGTGACGTTAATATGGCCGGACTACAAGGAGCTTCATATGCTCAAGTAGCTGAGCGGGCGATGGTTGCAGAACAAGCTGAGACAAGAATTATTCGTGCTCAAGAGGCAAAGCGAAAGTTTGTGCAAGGATCGAAGTGGAGTGGAGGTAATCAGAAACGACAGTTCTTTCCAAAAGGTGGGAAGTCAAATTTTCAGAATAGGCCTGGACCACCTCAGCAACAAAATCCTAATCAATGGAGACCCCCAGTTCCAATGCCAGCTTGCCCAAGATGTGGACGACATCATTCGGGTATCTGTTTTTCACAGAATGCTATCTGTTACAAATGCGGGAAGACGGGGCATTACGCAAGATCATGTACAGAGAAGACACCAGGAAATCAAGCTATGATTCCAGCGAAACCACTAACTGTGCCAGCACGCGTGTATACTTTGACTACAGAGGAAGCAAAAGCTAATCCGTCCGTGGTGGCAGGTATTATACTTATTCACAAACTTCCGACATGCATTTTAGTAGATTCAGGAGCCACGCATTCATTTGCATCCACTAAATATGTGGCGAGACTCGGGATTACACCTACCCTGTCTGATTGTGAATATAATGTGACCGTTCCACACGGAGTTGTGATGCGAACCAATTTGGTTTTACGGAATTCTCCGGTGTTAATTAATGGAAAAGAATTGTCCGTTGACTTAATAGTCATTCCAATGAATGATTATGAGGTGATTCTTGGAATGGACTGGATATCGAAATACGGAGCTGTCATCGACTGTAATCGCAAAACAGTTACGTTTAATATTGAAGAGAATGAGCCTTTCACTTTTGTGGGAGCAATCAAAGAAAGAAATGTTTCTAGAATTTCAGCGGTAAAAGCACAACGTTTGATCAAGGTGGGATGTGAAGCTTATTTAGTCTTCGCAGTGAAATCAGAGGAACGTATATCTCCGAAATTAGAGAATGTAACAGTGGTACGAGATTTTTCTGACGTATTTCCTGAAGATCTGCCCGGATTACCACCGGATCGAGAAATTGAATTTACGATTGATCTAATACCAGGTTCTGCTCCAATCTCTAGAACTCCCTATCGGTTAGCGCCAACTGAATTGAAAGAGTTAAGAGAACAGTTGGACGATCTGTTACAGAAGGGATTTATACAACCCAGTTTTTCTCCTTGGGGAGCGCCAGTTCTGTTCGTGCGAAAGAAGGATGGGTCGATGCGACTATGTATCGACTACAGGGAGCTGAACAAGATCACAATCAAGAATAAATATCCATTACCAAGAATAGATGATTTATTTGATCAACTTCAAGGCGCAACGGTGTTTTCAAAAATAGATTTACGATCGGGATATCATCAATTGAAGATTCGAAAAGAAGACATTCCGAAGACGGCGTTCAGGACCAGATATGGACACTGTGAATTTTTAGTTATGCCTTTTGGGGTAACTAATGCGCCAGCGGCGTTTATGGATCTAATGAATCGAGTGTTCAAACAGTTCTTGGACAAGTTTGTCATTGTGTTCATTGATGATATTCTTATTTATTCGAAGACAAAGGAGGAACACGAAATACATCTGAAGATAGTTCTTGAAATATTACGGAAGAATAAATTATACGCTAAGTTCAAGAAATGTGAGTTCTGGTTGAGTCAAGTCGTATTTTTGGGCCACATTGTTTCTGGAGAAGGAATTTCTGTGGATCCTAGCAAAATTGAAGCTATTAACAACTGGCCTCAACCAACTAATGTCACGGAAGTACGGAGTTTTCTTGGTTTAGCTGGATACTACAGAAAGTTTATTAAGGATTTCTCAAAGATTGCATCAACACTGACGAAGCTAACAAGGAAGAATATTTCATTCCATTGGAGTAAGGAGTGCGAGCAAAGTTTTCAAGAGTTAAAGAAGCGACTCACTTCAGCTCCAGTTCTTACAATACCGTCGGGGACTGGAGGATTTTCAGTCTATAGCGATGCATCAAGGAATGGTCTAGGATGTGTACTAATGCAACATGGAAAAGTAATTGCATATGCCTCTCGGCAATTGAAGGAGTATGAAAAGAATTATCCGACTCATGATTTGGAGCTCGCTGCTGTGGTTTTTGCTCTAAAAATTTGGAGGCATTATTTATATGGGGAACGATGCGAAATTTTCACGGACCACAAGAGCCTGAAATATTTCTTCACTCAGAAGGAATTAAATATGAGGCAAAGACGGTGGTTAGAACTTGTTAAAGATTACGATTGTGTAATTAGTTATCATCCAGGCAAAGCAAATGTGGTGGCTGATGCATTAAGCCGAAAAGCTGTAAGTGCGGAGTTACAATTGTTGGAAGTGGAGGTAGTGCAATTGGGAGAAGTTGAAGCACAGTTAGCAGCATTAACTCTACAACCTACAATATTGGAACAAATCAAACGAGTACAAGAAAATGACGAGTTATATCAAAAGATCAAAGGCGCACAGGCGGAGCAAACTTCAACTGATTTTAAAATTCAAGAAGGTGGAAGTCTATATTACAAAGACCGTTTATACGTACCTGATGATGCGGAGATTCGAAGAATTGTAATGGCAGAAGCACATGCGACGGCATATTCAGTACATCCAGGAGCTACAAAAATGTATCGAGATCTTCGAATAAATTATTGGTGGCCGGGAATGAAAAGAGATATTGCGGCATTTGTAAGTCAATGTCTAACATGTCAACAAATAAAGGCGGAACATCAAAGACCAGCAGGGACATTACAGCCTTTGCCAATACCTGAGTGGAAGTGGGATCATATTACAATGGATTTCGTGGTTGGCCTACCAAAGACTGTAAAAGGTTATGATGCTATTTGGGTTATAGTCGACCGATTGACTAAGTCTGCTCATTTTCTACCCATAAGCTTGATATTTTCCCTGGAGCGATACGCAGAAATATATATACAAGAAATTGTTCGACTCCACGGGATTCCATTATCAATTATTTCGGATCGAGATTCACGGTTCTTGTCTAATTTTTGGAAGAGTCTGCAGAAAGCAATGGGGACTAAGTTGTCTTTCAGTACGGCTTATCATCCTCAGACAGATGGTCAATCAGAACGAACTATCCAAACTTTGGAAGACATGTTACGAGCATGTGTTTTGGATTTTAAAGGAAACTGGAGCAAATATTTGCCACTGATCGAGTTTTCTTATAACAACAGTTATCATGCAACTATTGGGATGGCACCCTATGAAGCTTTATATGGGCGAAAATGTCGATCTCCCATACACTGGGTTGAAGTTGGTGAACGTGCGATGTTAGGACCTGATATGGTTCAAGAGATGACAGAGGCAATAGCAAAGATACGAGAAAGAATGCAAACGGCTCAAAGTCGACAAAAGAGTTATGCAGATAAAAGACGTAGACCGTTAGAATTTGACGCTGATGATTGGGTGTTTTTGAAAGTATCTCCGATGAAAGGTGTGAAACGGTTTGGGCGAAAGGGTAAATTGAGCCCAAGATACATTGGACCTTTTAGAATAATTAAAAGGGTCGGTGAAGTAGCTTACCAACTGGAATTACCAGCTTCATTGGCACAAGTTCATGATGTTTTTCATGTGTCGACATTACGAAAATATGTCACTGATCCGAATCATGTCTTAAGAAATGAATTTCTATATCAACAGCTCAAGCCAGATTTAAGTTATGAAGAGAAGCCGGTGGAGATTTTGATGTATGAAGTGAAAAGACTTCGGAATAAAGAGATTCCGTTAGTGAAAGTGTTATGGCAGAATCAGTCAACAGAAGAAGCTACATGGGAACGTGAAGATGATATGAGAAGTCGCTATCCAGAATTGTTTCAACCGATCTGATTTCGAGGGCGAAATCCTCTTTAAGGGGGGAGAATGTAATACCCGGGTCCCGTGCGTAAGTTGGCCAATAAATTTGCATGCATATTATGTGTCTATATGATTTTATATTTAGTATTATTTAATTTCGTGACTATATGATATTTAACATTATCTGGAAATTAGGTATGGAGTTTTAGGAATTTTGGAAATAAGATTTCGATATATGTTTTGTGAAGTTGTTTGATTGCTTCGAAATTTCATGTCGATATTTTTGGAAGCTCGAGATTTAGTTGAAAGAAGGCGAGATTGTTGTGATAGATCTCGAGGTTTAACATAGAAATATAAGCTCGACATCATTTTAGAATATGTCGAGATTTCCATGAAAGTTTATAAATAATGTCGATATCTATGCATTGGGTATAAGAACTCGAGATTTAATTTTAAAGAATGATTATTACAAGATTTAAAAAATTGATATTTAATAAATGTTTTTATTACTGAATTTACTACATGATTAAGAATAAGATAAGTTCAAACAATTGAAACTAAAGTGAAAGTAGAAAGCAACTTAAAGTTAAGATAATAATAATAATTAAAAGTTTGAAGACAAAAGAGGAGAATTTTATAATTTAGTAATTAGTAGGATGGGTGTTTCAATTAATTTAAAAGTGCCGAACACTTAGTCAAGAGGAGAGATATATTAGTAATATAATTATAAATATTACGTGATTAAAGATAGTGGGTTAGGTTATGATCTTTGTCATTTATCTATCATTAACATCAAGTAAAAGAAATAAAGAAATAAACATTTCCTTTACTAACTATCGAGAAACTTGAGTCTAGAGAGAAGGCAGAGCTTGAACAAATGGAGATCGAAATTTAGCTTGGAGAGGTATAAATTATTTCTATGAGTTATGTTTTAATTAGGGTTAAGTATGTTTTATGTAATAATAGGCATGAACGGTTTATAAGAGCAGTGTTTATAAAGTTTTGATTTTCTAAGGTTTAAGGTTGTTTTAAAAGTTCCGATGTTATGAGGTTTTGAGTTGTTAAAGTGTTGGCTATGTTATCAAGTGTTCTTATGATCTTTAAAGTGTTTTTAATTTACAAGGTTTTGATCGAAAGAGGTTGAGAGTTTAGAAAGAAATAGTGTTCATGATCTTTGAAAGATTAGAGTTTGTTAATGTTGAAGAGAAGAGGATACTGAAGAAGGTTTCGAAGTTTTTATGTAGATGTCGAGATGGTTGGGAAGTGTTTTGAAATTTATAAGATTTCGACATAAATTTGGTATAGTTGAAAAAGTCGAATGCATGATGTCGAATTAGATTAAAATCTCGAAATGGTTTATCATGGAGTTGAAAAAAAAAAAAAATCGAATGAGAAGTATGAATAGGGATGTAAAATGTCGAAAGGTCTACATGAAATAGTATCGAGTTTTATATAAAAGTCGAATGAGGACCTCGAATAGGATATCGACATGGGTGTTATGTGAAGTTTGCCTCGAGTTTTATGAAATTTTGAAATAAATATCGAGTAAAATGTCGAGTGTTAGTGTAGAGTAGTTTCGAGATTTTATCATGAAATGTCGAGATCAATTCCGGCTTCATTTCGAGATTTATTTGTTAATACATGTCGAGATGATGAAATAAAATGTCGAGTGAACAGTAATTTCGAGATTTTTATATATAAATGTCGAGATGTGTGGTGTGAGTTGTTTCGACATTCTTAATACATGGGATATCGACATTTTGTTTTGTGGGGTATATATTGTTTCGAGTTTTTAAAAATGTCGAGATCTATATCAAATTTTATTTCGAGATTTCGTTTCTATTCAAATCTTGAAACTTTATAATATATTATGTCGAGATTTAAATTATTATGTAAATTGAGATTTTTGTAAATATCAAAATGGTATTTTTAATTTAAGTTAAATTTGGAATTTTAGGGTTTCGAAATTTATAAGTCGAAAATAGGGTTTTTAAATTAATTCAATTTTATGAAAGTATAACTAAATTAATGAACTATAATTTTATATGTTTCTATAATTAGGATTTGAAGGTTAGCGATTTAACCGTGCAATAAGCAAAGGATACCAGGTAAGTGGGAATTTCACCTACAACACATAAATCGATTGATATGTGTATTACTACGTGATTAATTGCTTCGATGAATACGTGGTATGTGAATTATCTGTTATATGTGATTGTTTGGAATGTTTATTGTTGCATTATTTATGCATCATGATCATGTGCACGCACAAGTCATATTGAGTATTTTGAGGAATGAGCGTGCATTATATTACTCGAGTGGAAAACGAGTTATATGTAATGGAAATAGATGAGAATATAGCTACTTCTACAAAGGCACCATGACGGGGGTAAAACCGTCGAGTATATTTACCTAAATTATTTAGGTATTGGGAAGGCACGTAGTATAACTATAGTGCCAGGAAAGTAATTTGATAGAGGGGCGACCTGGTGAATGATAAGATTGGAGATAAACCCTAATTTTATCCTAGCCAGTGTGGGCCACTATCGTATTTTTATCCGAAGAGGATTTGAGCTCATAATATGATGGTGCGGTTAGTAAGTAGCTATGGGCCCTGATGAAAATGAGAAACGAATGAGTATGATGTGAGGATAGTATTAGAAAGCACTGGCGCGGATGCCTTTGCTATTTTGGCACGTGCATACATGCATATTTCCACTTACTGAGCTTTATAGCTCATCCCATGTTTTTATGTGTTGTAGACGTAGCGAATCCGGTACGTAAATGTTTAGATGACGAGGCTGGTCCTTCTGGAACTTCCGGTGACTTTTGAGGGTGGTGTGTACATGGATGCGACCTGTGTGGCGGGCGTTATATTTAATTATGTATGTTTTTGTAAAATATGATTGTATTGTATATAAAATCTGAACAATGTTTGTATTGTAAAATAGTTGGGTGTGGTGTGTTTTGTAAAATCGAAAAATTCTATCGATGTTTCCTATGTAATATATTTTATATTTTATTTAGTCACGTAAGTTAGAGTAAGAAAATAGTAGTAGATGGCGGGTCGTCACAGTAGGATCCTCTTCACCGAGCTCCAATGCTCTTTGCCCGGATTCGCCATGTACCGACTTTACTACTCCCACTGCATGTGCAATGTCTGGTCGTGTACAAATCATCGCGAACATAAGACTTCCCACCGCTGATGCATACGGTACTTGAGACATCTCCATCCTCCCTTCTTCACTGCTAGGATTCATACTTGAGGATAATTTGAAATTAACAAGAAGTGGGGTAGAAATTGGCTTACAATCTTGCATATTGAAGCGTCGCAAGACCTTCCTCAGATAACTCTTCTGCGAAAGCCAAATCTTCTTGTTATTTCTGTCTCGATAAATTTGCATCCCTAGAATCTTGTTTGCTGGTCCTAAGTCCTTCATTTCAAATTCTCTAGCCAACTGTGCCTTGAGTTCTTCAACACGATCTTTATTGGGACCTGCTACCAACATGTCGTCAACATACAACAGTAATATGATAAAATCACTTTCACCAAACCTCTTGAAATATGCACAAGGGTCTGCATTCAATCTGTTGTATTCAAGGCTCATGATGAAGGAATCAAATCTCTTATACCAACACCTCGGCGCCTGTTTGAGACCGTATAGAGATTTGTTCAACCTGCAAACCAAGTTCCGTTTTTCTTTGTCTTCAAAACCTTCCGACTGGAGCATATAAATCTCTTCTTCAAGATCTCCATGAAGAAAAGCCGTCTTCACATCTAGTTGCTCTAGATGTAGGTCGAATGTCGGACACATCGCCAGGAGTACCCGAACAGTCGTCAGCCGAAGCACATGTGAGAATATCTCGTTGAAGTCGATGCCTTCTTTCTGAGCATAGCCTTTAACCACCAGTCGTGCGCGAAATCGCTCTACTTGATCATCGCTGTTCCGCTTGATCTTAAAGACCCATTTATTGCCAATTGCCTTTCTTCCTTGCGGTAGTGGCACCAGCTCCCAAGTCTTATTTTTCCGTAGAGCTTCCATTTCTTCTTGCATTGCCGCCAACCACTGATCTGCATCTGAACTATCCAGTGCTTAGAGTTGATGGCTCTCCATCATTAGTTAGAAGACAGTATGCAACACTGCTGTCCATATCGTAATCTTCATGCCAGGATGGTGCAGCTCTTTTGCGTGTGCCCAATCTAAGTTCTGGCTCTGAAGATTCGCTTGGCCCTTCCTCGTGCTCCGGTGCTGCTTCAGAAGTATCTTGTTCCACAGACTTCCCATTCACCTGAATCGCCGTAGTTTCTGGGCGTTCCTTTGTAGTGCTATCATTTTCTCCGATTATTTTATCTTCTAAGAAGATAACCTCCCTGCTGATGACAACCTTGTGGGCAGTGGGGTCCCACAGGCGATACCCCTTCACACCATCAGCATACCCCAAGAACAAACACTTCCTGGACTTCGGATCCAGCTTCGTAGTTTCTTGGGCATTGTACATCACGTACACAGGACTTCCAAATACATGGAGTTTGGAATAATCCGCTGGCTTTCCGGTCCACATCTCCATCGGAATCTTCTGATCAATTGCCGTTGAAGGCGATCGATTGATCACGTAGCAAGCGTTGTTGACTGCTTCTGCCCAGTATGATTTATCCAGACCTGCAGCTCCCAACATGGCTCTTGTTCTTTCCAACAGAGTCCTGTTCATCCGCTCCGCCACTCCATTTTGTTGTGGAGTATACGCCGTAGTGTAGTGCCTTTTGATGCCTTCTCTTTTGCAAAAGCTATCAAATTCTCTGCCAGTATATTCTCCTCCACTATCCGTCCTCAAACACTTGATCTTCTTTCCTGTATCAAGTTCGATCCGAGCCTTGAAATTCTTGAAGGTAACGAACACATCTCCCTTACTCTTGATGATATACACCCAACATCTCCGGGAGTAATCGTCGATGAAAGACACGAAGTACTTCCCTCCTCCTCGGGATGAAACCGGTGACTGCCATACATCACAGTTAACCAATTCTAGAATATTGTCGCTTCTAGAATTTGATGTGTTGAATTGTAGCCGATGCTGCTTGTTTGCTACGCAATGCTCACAAATGGTAGTGATACCTTCGTGAGACCCGGAAGTAGATTTTGGCCCGCAAGAATTTTCATGCCTTGTTCTGACATATGGCCAAGTTTCTGATGCCACAGCATAGTAGATCTTTCGCTTGAACCTCCTGAAGCCACAGATGCTTCCCCGTCTTGCACCGTCTCTCCCAACAGCGTATACAGATTTGCAGCAACCTACCTTTCATTACTACAAGTGCTCCGCGGAATATTTTTATTATTCCTCCCCGAACTTTGATTTCACAGCCAAGATCATCGAGCTGTCCCACAGATAATAAATTCTTCTTGAGACCTTCCACGTGCCGCACTCCTTGAATAGTGCGAACTGTACCGTCGTGCAACTTCAACCCCACGGTTCCAACGCCTACGATTTTTAGGGCATGATCTTCGCAAATGTACACAGGTCCTCCTAAGACATGTTCGTAGTGGTTGAACCAGTCTCTTCGAGAGGTCATATGATAAGTTGCGCCCGAGTCAAGAAGCCATATCTCGTCGTACATCTTCCTGCTCTCCGTTGAGATAGCTGCTTCGCTACACAATACGTCTCCACCTGATGCGTTTGCCAGATTTCCTTGAGGATTGGAATTCTTCAGACTCCAACAATCCTTCTTCAAGTGACCGTTCTTTCCACAGTGGTAGCATTTCATATCCTTCTTCTTACTTCTTGATTTTCTCCTGCCTTGAATGTGACTCCCACTTGAACCACGTTCCGTTGATCTACCTCTCATCACCGTCAATGCTTCGACCTGTTGCGAGCCTGCTTGCTGGTCCTCCTTGTTCTTTCGCCGATTTTCTTCTTCGAGAATAGCAGCTGCGATGTTATTGAAGACCAGAACTTTTGCGTTGTTCGTGAAGTTGATGATGAGTTGATCATACGAATCAGGCAGACTTTGAAGTAGAATTTCCGCACGTTCTTTATCCTCCGTTTTATACCCCAACGATGTTATCTGGGAAAATAGAGTATTCAAGACGTTGAGATGCTCCGTCACCGAAGTAGATTCAGACATTCTCAAGGTGAATAATTTTCTCTTCAAGAAAATTTTGTTGTGTAACGACGTCGGCTCGTACAGACTGGTTAGGTGGTCCCAAATCTCCTTTGCCGTTTTCTTTTCTTCGACGCTGGACAATATCTCATCTGCTAGTGCAAGATGAAGATTTGCGACAGCGCTCCCGTCTATCTCGTTCCATTTCTTTTCGTCTGTTACTGTGGCTGGTTTTCCGTCGATAGCCTCCAGACAGCCGTCCTTTCGCAAGATCGCCTTTATCTTTAATGTCCACAGTGAGAAATTTCTCCCGTTGAACTTTTCAATATCAAATTTGGCCGCCATAATTTCTGCTCAGTTGTGAGCGATACCTCCGACGGGGTTGCAACAGATAGTTATTGAACTTGTCCCGGCTTTTTCGTCACCGTAACAAGGGCAGTATAATATCTATTATTTTCTTATGTGGAGGGTCCACGTTAGTGGCAACCACAGAGCATACGATAAATAAATATATAAAACCCAAGCTAGGCTCTGATACCAATTGTTGGCGTGGCAGCGGACCCGGTCGATTAATACTGCGGCTTAATATTTGAGCAGTTAAGATAAAATGTGGACACCGAGATTTAACGTGGAAAACCCCCAAACAAATCAGGGTAAAAACCACATGCAAGGAAGAAGAATCCACTATAGAGGAAAAATATAGGAGTTACAACTTCTCAATCTATAAAGGAAAAAACCCTCAATATCTTTATAGTCGGAGAAAAATACCGACAAACTCTCTATTTATTTATTTCTCTCTCACGTATCTTCTCTATCTGTGTGGGATATCAAATGAGCTCTCGTTCGTTCCCCTTTTATAGAGGAAATCTCATGTACAAGGACAACAAACATCACGTCATCCATTACCTCACTAACGTGAACAAATGAGATATACCTTTGAAAAATATATCACACGTTAGCTTCATTTTTCTCCTCTGACTTTTCAAAGCTGGATATTGCTGATAATTTTTGTATTATATTTAGATCCCACTAGTTAAATTTTTTAGCTCCGATACTGATTATGAAGACATCGAACTGAACTTTATCGCTGGCTAAGAGAAAACCCTAGCTTAGCGAGACTAATCCTCTTTCACATTGGGACTACTTTTAATTTTTTATTATTCTCGAAAGCATTTTCAACCTCGAGTATTTTAAATTCTAATAAGTAACATCTTATCACTTTCAGCCAAAAATATGTGGATGCCTTGTAAGATTCACCGTGGTGTTACCGCAAGAACATAGGGATGAGAAGAAGCCGTGATTTTACACGCACGTTTGAAATTGCCCGTTTGATGTCAGATTGACCGAGAAAAGTGTCCCCCTCGTTACCAATAATAAGGTCCTTAACATTGTGAAGGTATAATTCAATTGGAACCTTTTGCCTGTATATTAAAATTAAATAAAATACGTAGAATCTCGTTGTGGAAACAAAAATCGTTGGTGCTTTCGACGCAAAGAAAATACTGGAATAAACAGCAACCACATATCACTAACTATGGGTTGGGGAGGTTATGAGTTGAATAAATATGAGTGGACATCCACATAAGACCCATGTTTTTTTTTTGGAAGGAGATTTCATTTCATCAAATCAGATGGACATAAAGATACAACAGATCAATAACCAAAATGCTACAACATATTTGACTATTTTCTATTGCGTAGACGACGAATGGTAGCACAATGTCCGTTCTCAAAGCCCCAAAAAAGGTAAAACAACCCCGAAGGGACTCCACAAGGGAGAAAAACTCCCACGAGGGGAGGAGAAAAACTCTCACAAAGGGGAGAAAAAAAGGGGAGAAACTCCAAAAAGAGGAACTCCCCCGAGGAGAAACGTCACGGCACAAACGGCCGAGCGGAGTGGAGCGGATGTTGCGACAGTGGCAGCCACGACAGCGGTACCGACGACGGCTGTGGCAGCGATGAAGGCGGCGGTCGGCAGCCATCGTCAAAGCTCGGCGGCTGCCAGTGACTGGAGGAGGCGGCAACGGCTGGCGGAGCAGGCGGCCATGGCTAGCGGAGTTGGAGCTGAGGCGGTGGAGGAGGCTGGCGGACCGGCGGAGCTGGAGACGGTGGTGGGCAATTTTTTTTAAAGACAAACAGAGAAAGAAACAAGAAAAGAAGAGATCCCCCTACCTCCATGTTCCCCCTACCTCCATTAATGGAGGTGGGGGAGGAGAGGAGAAGGGGGGAAGGGATGGCGGCGTGTGTGGGTGTGGCTAGGGTTTTAGAGAGATGGGAGAGAAAAGGGGGAAATTACATAAGACCCATGTTTATAACATAAACATGGTAGTGGGTAGTTTGAATTTTTTTAAAATTTACAAATAAATATTATCGCGACAGGCGGCACCATTAGATGGCACCTACATTTCTATTCTAATATAAGATTCCACCAATTAATAATTAATATTATATGATTTCGTATACTATTCATCACAATTGCTCTCCCACACCACATGCCACGTAACCTCTTTTCTCTCTCATATCACAATTTTTTCTCTCTCATATTAAATCTTATATTCTCTCTCCCCTTTCCAAATTTGAAACTTAAAAAATATATAAAATAAGATAAAATTGTTGCATATATGTAGGGCTGTTCGTACCGTACCGAACCGAACCGAAATTTCGGTACACCCCTAGTAGATACCCAATACCGAACCGAATTTTTTGGTTCGGTATTCGGTTTTTACCGAATTTTTTTCGAAACCGAATTTACCGAAATTTAAATAATAATAATAATAATAAATTCGGTAATAACTGAATTAATAAATTTTATTTTCAATATTAATATAATAAAATATATTTTAATTTAAAATTTCGGTAACTCAGTATACCGAATTTACAAAAATTCAAAATCTGTACCGAACCGAATTACCGATTTTTTTCTTGAAGAACCGAATATCGAACCGAATCGATTTTGTACCAGAATTTCGGTATTTCGGTTTGTTCGGTCGGTATACCGAACAACGAACACCCCTATGTATATGTCAATCAATAATAATTAATTTCTATTTTATCGAGCAAATATTTAATAATTATTTTTCTGCAATTGAACTTTTAGTTAGACAAGAAAATAATAGAAAAATAATATTATGAATTAATGATGCGAGTTCAACATAAATTAGCCTAATTCTAAGAAACAAGTAAATTGATAAAATAAAAAAGAAAGTGAAACCAAATATTTCAAAACAGAAAATAAAATACTATAAAAGAGAACAAAGTTATTCGCGCATCAACTAATTGTAATAAACCATAAACCCAAAACCTTAAATCCTAAATCTAAACCCTTAAACCTTGAACCATGAACCCTGAACCATAAACACTAAACCCTGAATCCTAAACCTTGAACCATGAACCCTGGACCCTACACCTTGGACACTTAACCCTAAAACTTAAACCCTTCCTGAACCCTAAACCCAAAGAGATATAAATAAGAAAACATTGTAAGATACTTTTGGAGCAAAGAGAAAAAAGGGTGTGATATGAGAGAGAAAAATAATTTACAAAGGGATAATCTAAACGTGGGAAGGATGAGAGAGGATATAAGATTTGATATGAGGTGGAAAAGAGGTTACGTGGGAGTTGGTGTGGGAGAGAGATTGTGATGGATATGATAAAGACATCATATGATATTAATTATTAATTGGTAGAATATTTTGTGGAATAGAAATGTGGATGGAGGATCCCAAGCGTATTTTGTTGGTTAGTGTAGAAATTCGGGTCGGGCCTCTGATAATTTATCTGTTATCGAGGCCCACTCACACACACCACACATGAGGTGGGGTCCCGGTATAAGCTTGATGGGATTCCTTCCTAAAACCAATTGGTGTAGGAGCAGTGGCCCATCAAGCTTATATACTCATTTAATATTTTTGTGTTTTTCGGTGTGGGACTTCTCCTCACACGTGAATATTTCAACACTCACCCCTCACGTGTGAACCCATTTCTTTTAATCGGGGGGAAAAGCCATTCTTTTCGAACCCGCCATATATTTTTAATTGAGTCGGATCTTCCTGCTTTGATACCATGTAAGAAATACGGGCCGGGCCTCCGATAATTACGTGAAAGAGGCCCACGCACATGCGCCATACGGAGAAGGGGTGCCCGATATAAGCTTGATGGGGTTCCTTTCTTAAAACCAATTGGTGATAAGGGGTGCCCGATAGAAATCGTTGATGTGCATTATTTTCGTTCCACAGTTCATATTCTTCGTCATTGTCGAAATCGTCTCTGCCATCTCCTTTTTTCAGCAACCTCCTCAACCCAACCTCCCCAACTCTTAATTGTATTTTATGTAACATCAAATGTTAAGGCTACCTCAAGCCTATAAATAGAGGTGATTGTGAAGTGAAAATGGATAAGTGAATGGAAGAATTCTCTCTTATGGTTTATACTCTCTTGCAATAATTTCAGAACACGTTATCAGCATGAGACTCTAGCCGAAGCTGACGTTTATTTCTTATTGAGTAAGTTCGATTCTTTGTACTTTACGTATTTTCTACTACGCTTTTTCGTTATGGCTAACCATGCATAACCTGAGTTCGTCGTTCTTGATATCACGGGGAAGAATTACTTGTCATGGGTTCTAGATGCTGAAATCCATCTAGATGCTAATGGTCTTGGTGAGACCATAAAAGCCGAAAATGAAGCCACTAATCAAGAAAAGACCAAAGCAATGATATTTCTTCGTCACCATCTTGACGAGGGGCTGAAAAGTGAGTACCTGACGATCAAAGATCCAATTATCTTATGGACGAGCTTGAAGGAAAGGTACGAACATCAAAAGGCGGTTACTCTTCCACGAGCTCGTTACGATTGGATACACTTGCGTCTGCAAGATTTCAAAACCGTAAGTGAGTATAATTCAGCAATCTTTAGAATCGTTCTCAATTGCAACTATGTGGCGAGAAAGTGACCGATGAAGACATGTTGGAGAAAACTTTCTCCACTTTTCACGCTTCGAATGTGCTCCTGCAGCAGCAATATCGTGGAAAGACTTTTAAAAAATATTCCGAATTGATCTCTTGTCTTCTTGTTGCTGAACAAAACAATGAGATTTTGTTGAAAAATCACGAGGCTCGTCCAACTGGTGCTGCACCGTTTCCTGAAATAAACGCGTCAGCCGTGCAACATGATTATAAGCAAGTTAGAGGACGTGGTCGTGGTCGTGGACGTGGAAGGAATCGTTATAATCGTGGTGGTTATACCAAAAATACAACTCACCACCAGAAGTGGAAGGGTAACAATTATGAGAAAGATGGTGATCAAGGTAAAAAGAAAGTGGAAAATGAATGCCACCGTTGCGGCTTGAAAGGCCATTGGTCTCGTACATGTCGTACGCTAAAACATTTCGTCGACCTCTCCCAGGCATCGTTGAAGAAAAAGGAGAAAGATGTCGAGACAAACTTTCTTAGTGATCTTGGTCTCGCCGACGATGGCTTAAATGATTTTACTTCTCTAAATGTTGCGGATTTCTTTGTCAATAACCCAGAAGGTTAAACAAGTGGTAGTCACCCCGAAGGTGAAACTATTGTAAATTACCCTGAAGGTGATAATCCTAGAAATGTCTAAGAAGTCTTTTCAATTATACTGATGTAATGCAATTTTATCAATAATATTTTAATTTATCCATTGTATTATATTTCTTAATCTTTATAATATTAATATTATTTTATTTTTCTGCTTCTAAGAAAATGGACGTTTCTCGTACGAGTGTCAAAGAATTATGTCTCGCAGACAGCGCAACAACGCATTCGATATTTAAAGACAAGAAATATTTTTCTTCTCTCGTGATGAAAGAGTCACATGTTTAGTACTATATGTGGTAGTACAAATATTATCGAAGGCTCCGGAAGAGCAATAATAATTTTGCCTCGAGGAAGTAAATTTTGCGTCGATGATGCATTATATTCTTCAAAGTCCAATAGAAATTTGTTGAGTTTTAAAGATATCCGCCGAAACGGATATCATATTGAGACTAAAGATGAAGGTAAAAATGATTACTTGTATATTACAAGTATTATTTCCGAAGAGAAAGTTGTATTGGAAAAACTACCTTCTTATTCATCGGGATTGTACTACACACATATTTATACGTTTGAATCATATACAATTGTAAACCAGACGTTTACAAAAATGATGATGAATTTATTATTTGGCATAACCGGTTGGGCCATCCCGGTTCTATAATGATGCGAAGAATTATTGAGAATTCGTGTGGTCATTCTTTGAATAATTGGAAAATACTTCGATTTAATGAATTCTCTTGTGTTGCATGCTCTCAAGGCAAATTAATTATTCGGCCTTCGCAATTAAAAATAAGAAACGAATCACCTAAATTTTTGGAGCGCATACATGACGATATATGTGGGCCGATTCATCCACCGTGTGGACGATTTCGCTATTTTATGATTTTAATCTATGCATCGACGAGATGGTCGCATGTATGCTTATTATCAACTCGCAACCTAGCGTTTGCGAGATTATTAGGTGAATTGATTCGGTTACGCGCTCATTCCCAATTATCCTATCAAGACAATACGTCTTGACAATGCTAGTGAATTTTGTTCACAAGCTTTTAATGATTATTGCATGTCAATTGGGATAAGTGTCGAACGTCCAGTAGCTTATATTCATACGCAAAACGGTCTTGCAGGATCGTTTATAAAGCGCTTACAATTAATTGCTCGGCCATTACTTATGAGAGCGAATCTCCCAACTTCTGCTTGGGGTCATGCTATTTTGCATGCAGCAGAGCTAATTCGCATTAGGCCAACGCATTACCATGAGGTCTCCCCAATGCAATTGGTTCAGGGTCAGGAACCAAATATTTCCCATCTAAAAATATGTGGGTGTGCGGTCTATGTCCATATTAATCCACCACAACGCACTAAGATGGGGCCTCAAAGAAGGTTGAGAATTTATATTGGTTTTGAATCCCCATCTATAATTAAGTATCTCGAGCCGAAGACTGGAAATTTATTTAATTCCAGATTTTCTTATTGTCATTTTGACGAATCAGTTTTCCCAACATTAGGGGGAGATGAAAAAACACCGGAAAAGAAAATTTGTTGGAATGAATTATCATTGTCTCATTATGATCCTCGTACTAAGCAATGTGAACTGGAAGTTCAAAAGATAATTCATTTGCAAAATTTAGCAAATCAATTACCAGACGCATTTACTGACCCTAAAAGAGTTACTAAATCTCATATTCCGGCCGTTAATGCTCCGATTAAAATGAGTGTCCCAGAAGGACAAATAACCACTGCTAATGAGTCTACCGCACGTTTAATACGTGGTAGACCGATCGGTTCTAAAGACAAAATTCCTCGTAAAAGAAAAGGAGCAATTCAAGGTGGTCCCGAGGAAATTAAAACTCCTGAAGAGCCTACTGACATGACTGTTGAAAAGTTTCCAGAAGAAACACAAGTACCTGCAAATGTCGATAATCATGAGATCTCAATAAATTATGTCATGAGTAGAAAAATATGGAATCGAAATGAAATAAACGTCGACGATATTTTTGCATATGCAGTGGCAAAAATAATTGTTAATGAGAATGTAGATCTTGAACCTAGGTCTATGAATAAATGTAAGCTTAGAGATGATTGGCCAAAGTGGAAAGACGCAATTCAAGCTGAATTGAATTCACTGGCAAAACGTAAAGTTTTTGGACCAGTAACACCAGAAGATGTGCAGCCCGTAGCGTATAAATGGGTTTTGTAAGGAAAAGAAATGAGAAAAATGAAATTGTGCGATATAAGGCGCGTCTTGTAGCACAAGGTTTTTCTCAAAAACCCGGCATTGATTATGATCAAACGTATTCCCCCGTAGTGGATGCGACTAGTTTTCGATATTTAGTAAGTCTGGCATCAAATGAAAAACTGGAAATGCGTTTGATGGATGTTGTAACGGCATATTTATATGGCTCGTTAGATAGTGACATTTATATGAAACTCCCTGAAGGATTTAAACTGCCTGAAGAATATAGTCATAGTTCTCGCGATCTTTACTCGATCAAACTATGCAGATCACTTTACGGTTTAAAGCAAGCCGGACGTATGTGGTATAATCGCCTTAGCGAATACCTATTAAAAGAAGGATATAAAAATGATCAAATATCTAATTGGAACTCCCAAAGAGCTCCAAAAAGCGGCTGATTATTTAAAGTAAGAATTTGAAATGAAGGATCTTGGCAAGACAAAATTTTGTCTTGGTTTACAAATAGCATATTGATGATGGCGTATTCTTGCATCAGTCCGCTTATACGACAAAAGTGCTTAAACGCTTCTATATGGATAAAGCACACCCCTTGAGCACGCATATGATAATGAGATCGCTTGATGTGAATAAAGATCCATTTCGACCTCGTGAGAATAACGAAGAACTACTTGGTCCAGAAGTACCATATCTAAGTGCAATAGGAGCACTAATGTATCCTGCAAGTCATACCCGTCCTGATATATCATTTGCGGTTAATTTACTAGCAAGGTATAGTTCTTCACCCACACGAAGGCATTGGAATGGCATTAAGCATATATTTCGATACCTTCAAGGTACGATAGATTTGGGTCTTTACTATCATAAAACTGCAAAATCCGATCTCATAGGCTATGCAGACGCTGGTTATTTGTCTGATTCGCATAATGCTCGGTCCCAAACGGGTTATATTTTTACATGTGGTGGTACGGCTATTTCTTGGCGCTCAATAAAACAAACTATAGCCGCCACTTCTTCAAACCATGCAGAAATTTTGGCAATACACGAAGCAAGTCGGGAGTGTTTTTGGTTGAGATCAGTGATTCATCATGTTCGAGGAACATGCGGCTTAAATTTGGACAAAGGTGCTCCAACTATATTATTCGAAGATAACGCCGCATGTATCGCTCAACTAAAGGAAGGTTACATAAAAGGTGACCGGACGAAACATATATCACCAAAGTTCTTTTTCACTCACGATCTTCAAAAGAATGATGAAATTGACGTTCAACAAATCTGTTCATGTGACAATTTAGCAGATTTGTTTACAAAATCGTTGCCGACTTCAACCTTTGAAAAGCTAGTTTATAAGATTGGAATGCGGCGAATGAAGAATATCAAATGATATGCTCAAGAGTGGGAGAAATACTAAGTTGTACTCTTTTTTCCTTAACCACGGTTTTTTCCCACTGGGTATTCCGGGTAAGGTTTTTTAACGAGGCAACGTTGTATAGGAAAATGTACTTTTTCCTTCACTAGGGTTTTATCCCTTTTGGATTTTTCCTAGTAAGGTTTTAACGAGACATTTTACCGAAAGATGGACATCCAAGGGGGAGTGTTATAAACATGGGTCTTATGTGGATGTCCACTCATATTTATTCAACTCATAACCTCTCCAACCCATAACCTCCTCAACCCATAACCTCCCCAACTCTAATTGTATTTTATGTAACATGAAATGTTAAGGCTACCTCAAGCCTATAAATAGAGGTGATTGTGAAGTGAAAATGGATAAGTGAATGGAAGAATTCTCTCTTATGGTTTATACTCTCTTGCAATAATTTCAGAACAGTTTATACTATATAACTACACACTCAAATAAAAAAATTAATATAATAATTATATATGCTTAATAACGTGCATTGTACGGGTAAAAAACTAATGTTTAGTAATAGCAAAATGGAATTGAGGATCCCAGCAGTATGTTATGCGCGCTATGTTATGTGACTTAATTCGCGCGTATTAACGTGGGGTCGACTTATAGGATATTTTATTTAAATAATAAAATCACAAAGCGCATATTTGGTAGCCATGAGATACACTTGGAACTTGGGAGCAATTTATAAATAGCTTCGAAGATCTTCATCATTTTGTATCACAAACTCATTCGAGAAATACAGGCTGATAAATTTAAGTAGTCTGGAGGATGAGTGGAGTCGTGATTAGAATTCCCGTTGAGAGTTGGTATGTAATATTTTTGTGGGTAGTTTCTGGTAGTAGCAAAAATACAAAAATTACGAGGTAGTAATGTTTTCACGTGTGCATTTTCTTCGGCGTTGTAACGTAAGAGGTGGAAAAGAGAACAACTCAAGAATAATTTGACTCAGAAGTTCATAAAGAAAAATGCGAGAAAAAGAAAAAGGTTCTCAACAGGTTTCGATGTTTGCTCTCCATTCGTTGTATTAAAAGCCGAAAATCGAAGGAAATGACAACAAATGTGAAGCTAGCTGCTAATTCATCTTCTAATTGAGAAAATAGAAAGCATTTGACTCATCCATTATCGTCTTGATCACAAATTAATGGTAAGAGCATCTCCAAGGACACTCTAAACTCAGCGTGGGACGCCAGCCATAGCGCTGAAGGAGCTCCAAGGTAACTCTAAATGCCACGCTAAATCTGGAGGGATAAACAGTGCCCCGCTATTTGAAGCGGGCTCACCCGCTACGCTACCCCAATTTCTTTTTTTTTTCATTTCATTTTTTTAGTAAGCCGATTTTAGGATTTTGTTTGTTGTTCTAATATTTAATTAACCTAGCTGTTCATAATTTTTGCTCTGCTCGATCAATTTGGTGTAGAAAAAAAAATTCAATTTGGGGAAGACGATGAATAGTGTACAAACCCACTTGGGTTTCGATACTCTATTTGTTTCACGCATCCATTAAACTTTCGGACGGCCTCTTCCATTGTGCAAATACGAGATTCACAAGATCGATCACTCCGTTCGGGCCAATTCATATTTTTTTGTTGTTAAATTCCTCCTGGATTCGATTCCAGAACTGAGTAGAAGTTTGATAGCAGCTTTCTTCGACATATTTTTTTTTAAGATCTTTAAAGCATACGAATAAAAGTTTGCATCATTATTGGATTGTTAATTAGTTTTTGATGTTTTTTTTTTAATTTTCTAGTTCTAATTAGTTTTTGATGTTTAAGTACAATTGCTATGACATTTTGATATTTTGCTCTTATTATTATTAGTGTTATTGTATTGTTAATTATGTGGTTTGTTTTTAATGGACGGAAATCTATATTAAATCTTATTAACTATACAGCAAATTAATACTAATATAATTAAATTATCATAAAAAATATTTATATTCATTGTGAAAATTTATTTATAAATTTATATGTAATGGAAAATATAAATATTGTGTATAGAGTAAGATATAGAGGAAATGGTTGGAGTTAACTGATACTATTCACACTGTATATATAGAGGAATTGTACTGTAGCAACTCTAAACGTAGAGGGATGATTGGAGATGGCCTAACGCAACTCCACCAAAAGCATCTTTGACTCATTGTCCACTCTTTTGCTAGACCATAAGTCACAGTCACAGATTTATACTCATTTCTCTATAAATAAGAAAATATCTAGTGATCGAATAATCCTAGACAGAAAAAAGTTACATATCCTCTTCAAAGGTCAATGTGGAGACGAAATTCTCCTAAAAATTGTGCTTAGTAACAAAATGCCACTAAAAAATTATTGGTGGCCTTTGTTAAAATAACCCCTCACACAGCCCACCACCACCACTACCAAAAGAGTCATTTTTAAATCGATTTTCTTGATTACTTTTCTTTTCCATGAGAGATATTTCTTCAGGACATGGACATTGTACGGGTCTTTTTAAAAAATAGCATTTGACGCGGTCAAGTTTAAAAAAATAGCACTCTTGACTTTTTTTTTTGTCAATAGCACTCTTTTTAATTAACACTTAATCATCTTCTCGTAATCCCTTATTATTAATAAAAAAAAGAAAAACAAAAATAAAATACAACGCCTGAAATGAATTAAAAGCTGCACGTCCATTTTGCAGCAGAAAGCATTCATTCCACCTCACCCAATTATTCTCCTTCTTCTTCGTCCTCGTCCTTAAGAGAAATCACCTACAATTTCTTCTGCTTCTGCAAGGCAGTCGACCCGACTTCATATCAGCTTCTTCACAGGCGAAGGAACACTCGAAAGTCCTCAGTGAAAGAATTCGAACCTGACGCTTCACTGTAAGTACTTTTCCTGGTCGTATTTTGAATATAACCATCTAAATTTGTAACTCTCAGTCCTAAACCCTGTTTCGAAGTAAATGGGTTCTCCAAGCATCGAAATTCCGGTTTGGACTGCCGAACATGTTCAATTTTCGCTTTTTAAAACGTCCAGTTGGTCAGGGGACCCTGCTTGAAAGCAGGCAACCCGCGCGTTAGATCATGGGACCCTAGATAGAAGCATGAGTCCCGCACATAAATATACGGGACCCGCACATAAATTCATGGGACCCGCACATAAATTCATTGGACCCGCGCATAAATTCATGGGACCTCTATACCCCCGCGCGTTAGATCATGGGACCCTAGATAGAAGCATGAGTCCCGCACATAAATATACGGGACCCGCACATAAATTCATGGGATCCGCACATAAATTCATTGGACCCGCGCATAAATTCATGGGACCTCTATACCATCAGTGCATGGTTCCCGCACATTAGTGCCGGCGCATTAGATCTTGGGACCTGCACATAAATTCAGGGGACCTGCGCGCAAAAACAGGGGACCCACGCATAATCGCTTCTTATTGATAGGTCCCATGCCCCCATACACTTGAGCTTGGGTCCCGTGCACAAGAGCTTGGGTCCCGCGAATTAGAGCTTGGGTCCCGTGCACTAGAGCCTGGGTCCCGCGATATATGTTAGGATTTTCGAAAGGTCTTACGGTTTTGCAAGCTGTAGGGCTTCAATTAATTATGTCTGCATTATAAAAACACACATCATCCGAACTTAACATTTTTAATAATCCCAGAAACAAATCGACCAAGAATGCTGACGGACGCCCAAATCGTCGCCCGCCTCCAGGAAATCGTCCGTAACTCGGACCCCCGGACTACCATGGCCGACGCCGTCCGCCGCCGTCTAGAGGCCGACCTCGGCGTCGACCTCTCCCAAAGGAGGCTGTTCATCGTGTTTGAGATCGACAGATTCTTAAACGGCGACGACCATCCTATCGAACACGACGGCGAAGTGATCGAAGGACAAGCACCCGAGGCTGTCCGAAACGACGACGACGAGGCTGAGAGCGAAGTGATCATAGGCCCAGGTTGGATCGAGGTTGTCCGAAACGACGCCGTGCAGGAGGATGTCGACCAAGCTCCAGTTGGAGAAGGGCGAGAAGGGTAGATCAGTAAATTATTTAATAATTTTATGCTATTGTATTGTACGTGAATCTAAGTATTTATATTTAATTTGAAGCATTATATATTATGAACCTGATCTATATTTTAATTGTATTTTAAATTGAATGAACTATATTTTATAATATTTAATTAGGTTTAAAAATATATAGATAGTTGTATTTAATTAGGTTAGTTATGTAATAAACATAAAGAGGTATAATATAAAAGAATTTACAGGTTTTACTGTAGCGATTGGCAAACAATAGACCCGTGATATAACAGTAAAAGTAAAAAAGCAACCACCACTTTAACTTTCAATTCAATTCAATTGTCTTTTCTCCTGCACACCAAACGTTTTGCAAATCGTTTCTCTGCAAGTAAAACCCAAATCCGAACCTCAATCTACAATGGCAATCAGCGGGAACACCCAGAGAGTGAAGGTATTTGTTCTACTCTTCGTCTTCAATTTAACGGATCGAACCCTAATTTCAAAATCGGACTCGTGCTTGCAAGCATAGGACCGTGATTGCAAGCATAGGACCGTGCTTAGAAGTAGTGCGTATTTTCACGCCACCCGCCCATAAGATGATGGTCCCGATGATGGTCACAGCACGGGTCCACTGCGTAGCGTGGGTCCCGTGGCCTTGCGCCTACGAAGAACAACACGGGACCTTCGCGCTACGAGCAGGGGACCCCTGCGTTATAAGCAGGGGACCCACGCTTATACGCAGGGGACCCATGTCTGGACCATCATCTTATGGACGGGTCCCGTTAAAATTCGCATAGGTCCCGTGTAAATTCGCACAGGTCCCCTGTCAATATTCATACCAAGTAATTGGCTACAATGTGTTTTACGTATAAATTAGGTTGTGATGAAGAAGCAGTTCGAAATAGTGGACGAAGTTCCTGATTGCCGTCCTGCGGTGAGCTCGTTATACAGCGACGCCAGCGAGTTGATAAGACAGTGTCTTAACCAGGATGAGTTTCAGTTTTTTTGTGCCTCGAGTCCGTTCGGCCGCCTTGTTATGGCCGAGCCGGATTTTAAGCTCTCGCTCCAGTTGTTGTGGTTCCTCATCCAGAGGCAGACCACTCTGCACAACCGCGAAGAGCTCTGGATGGTTGTTGGCAATAGGCCACTCCGATTTTCAAAATCGGATTACTGCCTAATTACCGGGCTGAAGTTTGAAGCCGCGATACCGGCGGTGAACGAAGACGAATCATTCGCGATGAGACATTTTGGCGGTAGAGCCCAAATTTGCTTGTCTCACGTCAAGATTGCGTTGGAGGGTTTGTCTGGCGACGAAGAACGTAGGGACGACGAGAAGCTGAAGTTGGCGAACGTCTACTTCGCCACCGCGGTGTTGTTGGCCCGAAAGTCAAAGAAGGACACCGTCGTCCCTCCTTGGGTCCTCCATCTCGATGAAGACCTGTTTGCTTTCTCACAGTATCCTTGGGGCAGCGTGGCTTTCAGGGACGTCATACGCTCTGTTAAAAAAAATCTAGTTGAGATCAAACGGGATTGGCTGATAAGTGGGTTCGTGCAGCCACTTCAGGTGATTTATAATTAAGTTTTGCCATACCTTGTTTTGACATGATTGCTAATATTATTTGCGTTATGAATTCAGATAATGACATACGAGTGCATAATGGGCGTTGCAGACGAGTTTGCGGATCGCAAAGAAGAAGATTACACGCCACGCATGCTCAGGTGGGTGACGAGAAATTGGAGTCGCAAGGGATGCCCGACTTTTAAGTCAGTCGCATCACACGCTGACGGGTCCCAGGTACTAGGATTGATAGTGCCGTCAGCGTACGAGCTGGAGGGACCGTACTTTAGGGACAGCGTTTTCGATGTTGGGGCCCCACACGAACTATTCGATCGTGTCACGGACCTACTCCTGCAGGGAGCGGAGGTTAGGTGTTCCCGCGGCCACCACCATCGCTGTGAGGGTTCTAGCCGGCAGAATTTCGTGCCTGAGACCATAGCCCAGATCGAGGGCAGTGGCCGTCGCGACAGCGATATGATGTTGCATCACGGAAACATCCCCGAACATCCGCACGAGCACGGCTTTCATGCAGCTCCGGAAACGGGTCCATCAACTGGTCATGGTTCATCCTCGGGTCCACGCTTCGATGAATGGCAAAGTCGTATGGACCATAACTTCACCACGTTGTTCGGGCGATTCGACCAGCTTGGCACGCAATTGCATCAGTTTCAAGAAGAAGAGGGTCGACGGTGGTCGACGAACGAGAGGAGGTGGGATGCGTACGAGGACCATTGGACGCAAATGCGATCGTGGGGCGACAGCCTCAGGGAGTTGGTGAACTCGGTTCAGGGTTTGGCGAGCAGATTTTATCACGGGTCTCGCACTCCGCCTACCGAAGCTCGTTATAGTAAGCTTTTTATTTATACTTAGTTTTTTAATTAGTTGTGTAGATTACTTATCATTTACTATTTACGATGTAGATGTCGATCCAAGCGAGTTTGGTGGTGGATCGCACGATCCACAGCCCGAGTTTGGGCGTGGATCATCGGTCGCTACACCGCCCGAGATTGGGCGTGGATCGGTCGCTACACCGCCCGAGATTAGGCGTGGATCGGTCGCTACACAGCCCGAGATTGGGCGTGGATCGGTCGCTACACCACGAGATTGGTAAGTTTTTATACTTAAGAACATGAGAAATAATATATAGTTATTTTCGAATTTTCTTGTATAGATTACGATGAGAGATGGAGGAAGACATCGTACATGGAGCCGGATGGCTATATTCCGAGTCTGGATGCATGGGACGGTCACAGTCCGTCGGAATGGGCGGACTCCCGTTGGAAATACTATGTCCAACCGAAATGGACCGGCGAAGACGCAGAGAGAAGAGAAGAGGTGGTCCACTCGTCGTGGACAGGCGCTTATGGTCTCGGGGTTCACGAGGTCGTGACGGACGTAGAGGCTCCAGAGGACCACGCTCAGTTCGAGACCATGGACGAGCCTCCAGACGACCATGCTCAGTTCGAGACGCACGCTGAGCTGCTACAGGACGTCCCTCAGTTGGAGACGCACGCCGAGGCAGAGGTTTCTGTCCAAGCGGCCGACAAAGGAAAAGGCGTCGTCGGAGAGAAGACCCCTGAGCGGACGAAGAAGCCATCTTGGTACACCACGACGCCGTTCACCGATTTCCCCTCGACGAATGCAGTCAAAGCTCCAAAGCTTTCGGCGTTCGAGCGGCATATCCAGTTCAAGGCCAATAACATGTGGCCAAAAGTCGAAAGTCAGCTTTTAACGCTCATGCAGATTACCGGCATGAAAGTCCAAGGGAAGCAGCAAGAACACGACCCAAGATTGCTCCTGAACCTGGCGACTGAGGGTATTCCACTCGATGAGATGGTACGTATATAAATTTACCAAATACCTTTCGTCACCTTACTTGAATGTGTTGAAAAACGGTCTATATTGTATTGCAGCACGTCGATGAGTGCCTTGCTGGGATCGATTACATGCAGAAATTTAGCAAATCGGTTGCGACCAAAGTCGCGTACATGCCCCACAGGTTTAAGACGCTCGTCGACGAGCGAGGGGTGCTAAATTTTATCGGGAAGCCGTCTGGGAAAGGCTTCAAGAGATTGATCCCGTTCGCGAGGGGGGAAGAGGAAGATTGGAAGTGCAGGTCGTGGGATCTAGCGGCCAAATTTGCCATCCCCATGCGTACGTCAGGCCGATGGGTGTTGTTCGTTGTTGATGTGCGGGAAAAGGAGTTCGAGATTTACGACTCCGATGCGCCTCCTGGCTTCGAGTGGCGCTATATCGCCAATGACGTCAACAAACTTCAGATCATAATCCCGGGGATTTTCAAGGCTCTGGATATGATAAAACGAATGCCTAACAAGGGCAAGAGCTGGAAAGCTACTTGGCGTCGCGACTTCCGAAAACAAAATCAGTACGTTTTGATGAATGTTGCGTTTTATTACTTTGTCGTCGTGTTTAAAAATTAGTGTCGTGTTGGATATGATTTTCAGGGGAGAAGATGGCGTGGCGATGTTGCGGGCGGCGATGTCGCTTATGATGAAGAAGGACGACGTCTTCCGCCTCAATCAAACTCATATGAAGGAGTTTAGAAAATACCTCGCATCCTCTATTTTCAATAATGATTGGGACAGTTTTTAGTAATTTTGTTGTTGATTAAAATTTCCTGTGTTGAGTATAAATTTCATGAGTTGTAGAATTTCTCTGTTGAATTTTAATTTTACTTGTTTGATATTAACTTATCGTTTGTTGGATAGCTATTTAGGGTTTAGAATTGTGAAAGATTGAGTTTTTCTATCGTTTTCAGCTTTTTTTCAGTGAGACTGATGTGTGATTTGACATAAAAATAACTGATGTTTAAGTGATTTGACATAATTTACTGTGTTGAGTATAAATTTCATGAGTTGTAGAATTTCTCTGTTGAATTTTAATTTTACTTGTTTGATATTAACTTATCGTTTGTTGGATAGCTATTTAGGGTTTAGAATTGTGAAAGATTGAGTTTTTCTATCGTTTTCAACTTTTTTTCAGTGAGACTGATGTGTGATTTGACATAAAAATAACTGATGTTTAAGTGATTTGACATAATTTCACTTGTTTGTTATGAGTTTAACTTTTCGGCTGTTTGCTACGCACGTTCCCTGCGCGGGTCCCCTGAATATAAGTGCGGGGACGCTGCTCATAACGCGCAGGTCCCCTGCTCTTTACGCGCGGGTCCCTTGCTTATATTGCGCAACAATTCGACGGGACCGGACGGGACCCGGCCTTAACATGCGCATAATTTTGACGGGACCAATGACGACCCGGGCATCTCAGTATGGGTCCTATGCAATATGCGCGGGAACCCTGTTTTGACGATTGGGTCCCCTGCCCATAATATGTGGGTCCGATGTGTTCATGTGCGATTTTTGCAATGTTAATTCATGGAAGTAAGCGATTAATTGTGCGTATTTATACTTTGTTTATCGTAGAATACAATATAAAGTCATCAAACATAGCAGAGAACCCAAAAAAATTGGATAAAAACACAAGAATTATGTTAAGTCTATAAGATTGTTACATCCTACACAAATCACAAACACAAGTATGTTTTCTGGGTGTGCTCTCTTACTATATTCACGTCAGAGATCGTTCAACTTGAAATACTTGTCGGAATATATTTTTTTGGGTTACAAACTTGGAGTCAGATATTGTTAATCTAGTTGTTATTTTTTCCAATTTTGTTAATCGCGCACTTAATTTTTTATTAATTATTATCTTATTAAGGAATTTAATAAAATTACATTTTCGCAGGGGACAAAAGCCCCAAATCGGGGATCAAATGTCAAGTCATCTGTCCTATACATACAGTATAATGACACTGCTCTGACATGTCACTTTTGACCAATAAATGAAGCACTGCTCTGAGATGTCACTTTTCATCAATAATTGAACAATTATTGGACCCACTTAGTAAGCGAACGTGACCAACCCTAATGTAATGTGCTAGTCGGCAGGTCCCCTTCCTTTAAAGGCAGGGGACCTTACGTTAAAGGCAGGGGACCCGGCGTTAAATGCAGGGGACCTTACGTTAAAGGCAGGGGACCTTACGTTAAAGGCAGGGGATTAGAAGTTTGCACGGGACCCAAACGTTAAAGGCAGGGGACCTTACGTTATGGGCAGAGGACCCGGCGGGAACCACAAATATGCGCAGTGGTCCCCTGCGCATTTGTGCATAAGGGTTTTCTACCTCCATATTCAATTCATGCAGACGCACGTAACGCAACCTTACATAACATAACACAAATGGAAATCACCCATAAGCCACTCTGAATACGACGATACACACATATTACAACGTTATCTCCTAAAAAATTCACCCACCGAAGGAAACCGATTTTTCTGGGGTCGTCCGCGTTGTGAACCAACACGAGGCGGCAACATGTCCATACTACTTTCAATGCGGTCCGTTACCGGACGTATAGTACCTTCGTATGCCAACTTCCAGATCTCCAAGGTATAATAATCGCTTACTAATGAATACACCGGCACTTGGGCAGAACCACAAGCTGCAATCGCATGTGGACATGGGATACGATCGATGTCAAACTTCATGCACGTGCATGTGCGCAGCCCCAAATCGACCACCTCGTTCACATGCTGCCCGTACACGTTATATGTTAGATGCCCGACTTCCGACGCATGGAATTTTTGCAACTCGGTGAAATTCTCTCGTATGATCGGCTCCACCTTCGGCGTAAAGCTAGTCATGTTTGCGGCGATTGAAGCTTCGGCAGTTCGCCGATGCTTACTAAACCATGATGATGTTAGTCGTTGAATCGAGCCCAACAGTCCAATAATTGGAAGCTCTCTGTCCTTACGTAGAGCTGCATTTATAGACTCGGATCCATTGGTCGTCATTATGTTGTATCTTGATCTAGGGCAATATGCTCGCGTCCACGTTTCCTTTGGGACTTCGTCAAGATATTTAGCCACGTCCGCATATTTTGGTTCAAACTGCTTAAAATGACAGTCGGACTCGCTCTTTGTGTAGGCAGTAGCGACACGCCAAAAAATCGGGCAAGCACCTTTCTTCTTCATTTTCGTCTTCACGTTTTGTTGAAGGTGCCACGCACAGAAACCATGAAATGCGTTCGGGAAAGCGGCCGGAACTGCATTCTTTATTCCAGGATTCCGATCAGAAATTATTCTCGAGAGAAACCACGTCCATGGCTCGGTTCCCTCCGACCCGTCGGCAAGACCCCATGCTAAAGGATATTGATGGTAATCGCCGTCTTGCGCAGTGGCAATCATCATGAGACCCTTATACTTCCCCTTCAAAAAAGTGGCGTCGATAGAAACGACCTTCCTCATGAACGTAAAGCCTCTGACGCATGCGCCGTATGCCAAGAACATGTACTTGAACCGATTTTCTTCGTCCATCTCCCAATCAGTGATACTGCCCTCGTTGGCTTGCCTCACCGCATCTAAGTAAGCCGGCAGTAAACCGTAGCAAGCGTCCCTGTTACCAACTAGTTCGTCGGTCGCAATTTGTTTTCCTCTCCAAGCCTTGTAGTATGAAACTTCTACTCCCCTGCTCTGCATCATCGATTGTATGGAACTGGGAGCGGGGATGTCTTTAGGAGCCCTGAAATTTTCCAACAACGTGCTCGATACGAGCGACGAACTTCCCTGGCGATGTCTACGTCGTCGATGAGACACGCCGCACGTGTGCGTGTTGACGTACTTTCGGATTGAGAAAAAGGGGGAGTCCTTGTCCTGTGCAGCTCGTACTCGCCATTCGCAGTTCTCCTTCGCACATTTCACTACGTACAGGGTTTTGTTTGACCTATCCAGTTGGAGTTCGAAGCATGCAGCGACAGCGATTTTAGCGATTTCGTCCTTCAATTCTTTCTTGCTACGAAATTCTTGTCCAACATATAGGGTCGAACCATCCGTAAACGAATAGGTACTATCGTCGGCCACATCAGGAGCGTCGTCGTGCTCATCGACGTCAAAATCGTCATCATCA
Source organism: Craterostigma plantagineum (assembly GCA_027422505.1). Taxonomy (NCBI): domain Eukaryota; kingdom Viridiplantae; phylum Streptophyta; class Magnoliopsida; order Lamiales; family Linderniaceae; genus Craterostigma; species Craterostigma plantagineum. Next base: position 21,178,855 of record JAPQWV010000003.1, on the reverse strand, counting down.
TCATCATCATCATCTCCGACCCTTCCATCATCATCTATAGCACCTTGCTCTTTCTCATTTTCGTCTTCCCGTCCGACTTGCTCGTTCTCATTATCATATACATAGCCACTGCTTTCATTACTTTGGTAAGGAGGGTTGTAAGATGTGCTGGGAAAACCCTCAAATGGTTGGATTTCTGCGTTTGTATCGCAATGCGCTATAAGGCCGACGTCGAAACCCGACAAATCATTATCATGAGGTTGATGTGGTGGTGCCGCAATGATGATGAACTCAACTTCCACGTGAAGAGGTGGTCTTGATCGTGAGCAACCACCTCCAAGGTACGCACGTACGCCGTAATCGTTCTCGATGTAGATGGGGCGCACATAATTGTAGTCTATGCAAGGCAAGTAGCTTATCCGTAGTTTGGTATTGTCGTTGCGTAACGACAATGCATTCAATATCTCGTTAGTGAGATCCACTAACGTGCATGAATCGTCGTCGACCAAGATTGATTGCCACCGGCAAGTTGGATCGAGAACCCAGTTCGACGTATTGTCCTCGCGAATTACCCACTGACCATCGACTTGAAAAAAAATGCTGCTGATCGTCATGATTATCACCTATAGAGAATGACGATGGTGGAATGTATGCTTTCTGCTGCAAGGAGTTGGTCGTGCGGCTTTTAATACATTAAAAGCGTTGTTTTACTTTTTATTTTAAATTAATCTGGGGTCCCAAGCGTATATGAACGGGTCGCTGCCAATTTAGGGTTTCTCACGTTCACTTTATTCGTACCAATAATTGAACAATTACTGAGTATTTGGTCAAAATATTTTCCTCAGTAACAAGTCAAATCACCCATCACGTTTCGTTTCATACAGAGAATCAATTATTCAACAATGGAAAAAGGTTTATCAAGTCGTATGGTGGGATACGTGCTCAAGGGACCATAACTTTAATTCTTGGGACCCGAACGTTAAATATACGGGACCCGCACGTAAGAGCAAGGGACCCGCGCATATTGCATTGGCGCTGATAGGACGGGTCCCAAGCGTATATGTATATGAACGGGTCGCTGCCAATTTAGGGTTTCTCACGTTCGCTTTATTCGTACCAATAATTGAACAATTACTGAGTATTTGGTCAAAATATTTTCCTCAGTAACAAGTCAAATCACCCATCACGTGTCGTTTCATACAGAGAATCTCAACAATGGAAAAAGGTTTATCAAGTCATATGGTGGGATACGTGCTCAAGGGACCATAACTTGACATCTGGGACCCGCACGTTAAATATACGGGACCCGCCCGTAATATCAGGGGACCCGCGCATATTGCATTGGCGCTGATGGGACGGGTCCCAAGTGTATATGTATATGAACGGGTCGCTGCCTAATTTAGGGTTTCTCACGTTCGCGTCCGTCGTACTAATTATTGAACAATTACTGAGTATTTGGTCAAAGTATTTTCCTCAGTAACAAGTCAAATCACCATCACGTTTCGTTTCATACATAGAATCAATTATTCAACCATATCAAAAAAATTTATTCAAATAAACCTACAAATTCCTCCATATAACTTTCAACTACACCAAGTCCAAATTGTCCATATCCACCTACAATTAACACTAACCGAAGAACTCAGCCAAACAAATGGAGCATACAGCTATACTGGTCACGCAATATCCGTGCAGCCATAGTGGATCGATACGCTGAAATATCAATCTGCCTTTGATATTCATTAAACTCGGGCGTGTCAACCATAACTGTCTCCACCGTCAACGCCGCATGAACCCCGCAATCCAAGCTGCCAGCCTTCTGGCTCCGATTCATTTTATTATTCAACTTCGGCTTTGTGACGATATCGAACTTGAAACGCCAATATGCAGAAAGAAACTCCGCCTGCAAAAAATAGCAAACGTCGAACATGTTACTCAATAAATAAAAAATGATAGACAAGTCGGATTTCAGCTACTTACGAACACTCTCCCGGCGAATTGCACACCATGCGCGCCCAATGAATCGTTAAGGACGAAGGTTTGCGTTGACGCGTCAAAAAGAAGCACTGCCCAGTGGGTCCGTGCGAAAACGGGAGAGATGATGTACTTGCATCGTATCAATTCATCCTCCGTGAGACGCTCCAACCAACTCCGACTGCTTCTCGACAATCCATTCACGAATTCCTCCATATCATCCACCCGTACTTTCGCCATCCTATACAACTTCTGCGCCTTCCTAAAGTGCTCGTCTTGCACGTAACTTGGAAAGACGAAGACGCGAGGATAATAATCAGAGTCCGCATAGATTCGCCTCAAGCAATCTAGATATGGGTCAAGACAATTGGACTTGAGCATATCATGGAAGAGCAACATGTAGAAGCCTTGGGCATCCACGTCGCACATGTCACCCGACCAAACGTTATCACTGCATAAAAGAAAAATTATTACGTGTTTATGTACGATAACTGAGATTGACATCGAAAGAAAACATTTATCTAAATCTTGCCGCTTGAAGGTACTTGTCAATGAGCACGCGATCATGTGCATGAATCAACTGACGCCCGGAGAAGTCCACTCGCCCGCGGTACTTGTTACTCCACTTCTCATTTCTATCTGAGCCAGAATCCTCGTCACTTAGATCAACAATTTCTACAGTCGATTTGCCTTTTCTTCGAACTCCTCGGGCGCTCGACGAAGCACCAAAATCTCCAGCCTCAACCACCGCCACAAGTATGGGATAATCTTCAACAGGTACGATCGCTAAATGATCGTCGTCGCCACGATCGCGGTGGCCTCTCGCACACCTAACCTCTACTCCCCGCATGAGTAGGCCCGTCACACGGTCGAATAGCTCGTGTGCCGTCCCAACGTCAAAAACGTTGTCCCTAAAGTACGCCGCCTCCAACTCTTCCGATGACGGCACTAACAACCCTCGTACAAAATCGCCATCGACGGCATCCGCGACCGTCCTAAGAGTCGGGCATGCTTTGTGACGCCAATTCTTCGTCGCCCACCTGAGCATGCGTGGCGTGAAATCTTCTTCTTTGCGAACCGCAAACTCGTCTGCAACCCCCGGTATGCACTCGTATGCTAGTATCTGAATACGAATAACGCAAAAAATCTTAGAAACGTCCCTCAAAACATGGTATGCAAAGAAGCTTAGTTATAAATTCACCTGAAGTGGTTGTACGAACCCACTGATCAGCCACTCCCGTGACTTCTCCCGTAGGTTTACCTTTACAGTGCGTATGACCTCATTGAATGCCACGGTCCCCCAAGGATACTGGGAGAATGCTAACCGATCTTCGACGAGACTAAGGACCCAGGGACTGACGACGGTGTCCTTCTTCGACGGTCGAGACATCAACACGGCGGTGGCGAAGTACACGTCCGCCAACTTCAGCTTCTCGAAGTCCACATCGTCCTCGTCGCCAGACAACTCCTCCAACACACGCTTGACGTGCGACATGCGGACTTTTGAGCCGTAACCAAAATGTCTTGCGGTGAATTGGGAGCCGCCGTTTACCGGCGGTAGCTCGGCTGCGAACTTCAGCCCGGTGATTAGGCAATACTCCGACTTTGAAAATCGGAGTGGTTTTTCGCCAAAAATCATCAACAGCTCTTCCCGGTTGTGCAGCATCGTCTGGCTCTGGATAAGGTACCACAGCAACTGGCCCGAGAGGTTAAAATCAGGCTCGGCCCTAACAAGGCGGCCGAACGGACTCTCGTTCCTAAAAATCTCCCACTCGTGCTGGTTCAGACATTGTCTTATCAGCTCGCTGGCATCGGCGTATAACGAGCTCAGCTTTACAGTCAAATGGGAAACTTCGTCCACTGTGTCGAACTGCTTCTGCATCACAACCTAATTTATACCACACATTTTAGCTAAATTACGTGGTATGAACTAATGAAAACAGAAAACCCTTATGTGCATGCGGCGCAGGGGACCGCATCGCATATGCTGAGATTCAAGCACAGATGCGCATGAGACCCCTGCGCATCGGCGCGGTCCCAGCAAGGGTCCCCTGCGTATAAGCGCGGGTCCCCTGGTCATAGCGCGCGGATCCCCCGATTATAACGCGCGGGTCCCCCGACCTTGCGCGCGCGCAGTGACACAGGACCCTTCCTGCAGGTAAGAGGACCCCAGTGTTTAAGCAGGGGAAACGCGGCTAATACACAGGGGACCCGTCAAATAAGCACAGGTCCCCTGCTCATAAGCGGGGGTCGTCTGCTTGCAAGCACGGGACCCATGCATTAAAAAGCGACGTACGCTGCGCAAGCACAGGTCCTATGCTTGCAAGCACGGGTCCTATGCTTGCAAGCACGGGTCCTATGCTTGCAAGCACAGGTTCTATGCTACCAAGCGCGTGTCCTATGCTACCAAGCACGGGTCTTATGCTACCAAGCTCTGTCCTATGCTTGCAAGCACGTGTCCGCCCCAAATTAGGGTTCGATGGGTCGTTCCCAGATCCCCTCTCGCGTTAATTTGAAGAAGACGAAGAGTAGAACACATACCTCCACTCTTTGGGTGTTCGCGTTGAATGCCATTGTCGAATGAGTCGATTGAGGTTGAGGTTCGGTAGGCTTTGAGTTGCAGAGAAGACGATTTGCAGTGCAGGGGCGGGAGAGCACACGCTTGCTTTTTTTACTGGAAGTGAAAGATAGTGTGTTTTTTTTTTACTTTTACCCCACTCTTCTATCACGGGTCTGATGTTTCAGATTCGCTACAGTGTAACAGTAAACCCTTTAATTAATTTTTTCGTTAAGTGTTGTTGAGGTTGTTGATTGACATTAAATAAGGGTGAAATAGTCTTTAGAGCAGAGTTAGTAAGGGTAGAAAGGTAAAGTCCGATTTTGGGTGCTATTTTTTAAAAGATGACCAACTCAAAGGCTATTTTCTTAAAAAAATCCACATTGTACTGCACCGAATAAGAAAAAACGCCATTTTTATCAATATTAACAAGAAGAAAAAAAAGAAGAAAGCTTTCAGACGCCTTCTCTTTTATGGCCTCAGATTCGCTTCAAAGTATTCGCCCAGTCCGTCCCACACTGTTCAATATTCTAGGCTAAGACAAGAAGCCCCTTTTCTTCGATTATTCTGAAAGGTATGTTTTTCTTTGCTGTATGTTCTCTTCATTTTCCCTCACAATTAATATTCTTGACACTGACTTCGCCTGTCTCTATGTTGTCAGTCAAAGGTTCTTCTTTTGCGTTTGATCACTGTCGTTAATTTTCAATGTATGTTGGTGCTTTAATTCCTTCACTTTTCTTTAATTTGAAGTGGGTAGGATTTGATATTCGATTTCTCTTGTTTGCCTTTCCGACTAATTAAAGATCTTTCTTTGAGGTTCGTTTGCCTATTAAATGTTAAGGTAGTACAAGGTTGTTCAAGTTTCTTCGAGGGATCTTAATGAAGTGTTATTTTCTGCAAACTTGCTGAAAAGTGAAGCTATTGTCCAAGATGAATCTTCATATCGAACTCGTTCATTGTTGTTGGCGTGTTCGATTTCCTCCGTCTCTTCAAACACACAAGGTATGAATTATATTACGATTCTGAAGCTACGAAGCTCTGTTTTCTTACAGTCGATTGAACTTTTTTGTCGAATTTCTCAGGCGATGCTCTCATCGCATTGAAGAACTCTCTCGACGATTCCAATAACGTTCTCATAGACTGGAACCCGAGCCTAGTTAGCCCTTGCACTTGGCCCAAAATCGCATGCGATGGCGGGAATGTCACTTCTGTGTAAGAAGGTTTATGATATCCTCAGACGCTATTTCTCGCCTGTTCGATTATTGCACAATTTGTCTGAAATGATTGCATTTTCAAAATAGGACACTTTCTAACATGGGGTTTACGGGCACCTTATCTCCAAGAATTGGGAGTTTGACTACACTCATCACTCTGTACGCCTCACTGAATATAAATAAACCCAAAGATTCGATTTTTATTTTTATTTTTTCATGGTCACTTTGATGTGCTTCTTGAATTTCAAATGCAGACAGTTGAAAGGAAATGGCATCACGGGAAAAATACCCGAGGAGTTTGGAAATCTGACGAGTTTAACGATGTTGGACTTAGAGAATAACAGTTTGAGTGGTGATATACCATCTTCTCTAGCAAATCTCAAGAGCCTAACGTTTCTGTAAGTATACGCTTTAGGGGTTCTTTTTTTTTTTTTTTTCCTTTGGCGCTGTCGTGTATAGAATTCATTTTTTTCTTACAGACTTCTGAATGAAAACAATCTGTCTGGACAAATCCCCGAATCACTTGCAACTCTTACAAACGTTGTTAGCATGTAAGTAATTGCTGGTTTTACGAAAAATAGACGTTTGACAATTTCTCATCGATGAAAAGCTTCGTTTTGCAGACAATTCGCTTCAAATAATCTGAGCGGCAATATTCCCGAGCGATTGTTTCAAATATCCAAATATAAGTACGAATCGATTCCCTACTAATCTCTCTATACAGTTCCCTAGTATGAGTTAGAGTTACCTCCTTCAGTTTTTCAGGCAACCACTTGAACTGTGGCGCCAAATCCACGCCGAGTTGTGGGTCAAGCATCGAAGGTAATAAACTTAGTCATCACCTTTCTTTATTACACTATCATCATCAATTTTTAAATAGGACGTTCAAGCAAATCAAAGGCCGGGACGATAATTGGGGTTGTCTCGGCGCTTTTCGTCACATTTCTCCTCGGCATACTATTCCTATTCCTCTATTGGAGAAATAGGCGTAAAGACTACAAGCGCGAGGTCTTCGTCGACGTACAAGTTAGGTTAGTTAGTTAGTTCGCTTCACCGTTCTTACAACGTTCGAAAACATTTTCTAAGGGTGTGTTTGGTGTGAGGAATTCGGTGTGGAGAGGAAAAGAAATGGAAAAGGACAACAAACTTTAATGTTTGTTGATCAGATTGATAGATGAGGAAAAGAAAAGAAAGGAAAACGTTAACTAAGTTAAGAGCTAAAATCATAAAGGAAAGAAAAGTTAGTGAAAATCGTTTTCTCTATAGTTTCTTTTCCTTACTATTTTCCTTGATCCAAACACAACCTAAGTCTTCTATTAAAATTTCCGGTCAGGCGAAGTTGACCGAAGGATCGAGTTCGGGCAGCTGAAGAGGTTTTCGTGGCGAGAGCTTCAGCTCGCCACGGGCAGCTTCGACGAGAAGAACGTACTCGGGCAGGGCGGTTTCGGGAAGGTCTACGAAGGCGTCCTAGGGGACGGGACTAAGGTCGCCGTGAAGCGCCTGACCGACTTCGAAAGCCCGGGCGGCGACGCGGCGTTTCAGCGCGAGGTTGAGATGATAAGCGTCGCAGTGCACAAGAATCTCTTGAAGCTCATCCGCTTCTGCACGACGCCCTGCGAACGGCTATTGGTTTACCCATTCATGCAGAATTTGAGCGTTGCCTATCGCCTTCGAGGTATTATGTCTAATATCGGATAGCTGCTTCAGCTAAAAGTTAGGGTGTGTTTGGTTTGTGGAAATTTGAAGGGAATAGAAAAGAAGCTAAGTGAAAAAAGAAACTAGTTTTTTTTGTTTGCTTGGTCGATTGAAGGAACAAATAAGGCAAAGAAGAGAAATTCTAGTTTAAATTTATACTTAAAGCTAAGAAAAACTAATTTCTTCACCGAATGACGAGGAAACCGAAAGAAAAAACGTATTAGAACCATTTCCTCTCCAATTGTGTTTCCACGTTACTTTCCTCAGAGACACGATGTTAACTTGCACGCACACTTACATCTAGATCGTCTCTTTCTTATTAGCTTTAGGCGTGGCGAAATTGTGGTCATGAGAGTTGTACCCATGACCCTCTTGATATGAGCTTTATACCATGTGAAGTTATCATTTCACCTGAAAGCTTAAGATTACATGGAGTGCATCAATATTTTAATTTTATAAATTTTATTTCCAACAGTCTTCAATTGATTTTTGATTTAGCCCATGGCCGGGATAATGTAACTAGTAACGGGAAATCTGTTTCTTTGGTTCGATTTAAGCAGAGATTAAACCCGGGGAGGCCGTTTTGGATTGGCCCACGAGAAAACGAGTGGCTCTCGGGACGGCCCGAGGATTGGAGTATCTCCACGAACACTGTAACCCTAAGATTATCCACCGAGACGTTAAGGCCGCAAACGTCCTTTTGGACGAAGATTTCGAGGCCGTGGTGGGAGACTTCGGCCTGGCTAAATTGGTCGATGTGAGGAACACTAATGTAACTACATAGGTGAGAGGCACGATGGGACACATAGCTCCCGAGTACTTGTCGACGGGAAAATCGTCTTAGAAGACGGACGTCTTCGGGTACGGAATCATGCTCTTGGAGCTCGTGACGAGCCAACGGGCGATCGACTTCTCGCGATTGGAGGACGAGGACGACGTGTTGCTCCTCGACCACGTAACTTCGTCCTCTTTGTGCTTTTCATACAAAAAAATCGTTTCGAATGGGTATGAGGGGTTAAATTGCCCCTCAATTAGCCCCGTGACCTGGGTCTGGTGGTTGACCGAGCTTAGGGTTGTAAACGAATCGAGTTTAGGAATATAAACGAATCGAATCGAGTTTAGGTTTTTAAACGAATCGAATCGAATTTAGGGCTTAGCTTCGATTTGTATTCGATTAAATGAATCAAATATTCGTATTCGTATTCGACTGTTATTCGAATAATAAAATACAAATACATTCGTATCGAGTATTCTTCAATTTGAATATATTTTTTTCTTCTCTTTTTCTATTTAATAGAAACAATATAATATTATATTTATTATACTGTATCATAATTAAATATATATTGTATTATTCGAATCGAATATTTAATATTAAATATTCGAACCGAGCATTGTGATATTTGTATTTTGTATTCCAATTTGAAAAGCTATCCTTTTTTTGAATTCGAATTAAAATTTAGAATCAAATGTCGAATAAAAAAAAAAAAAAATTGATTCATTTGCAACCTTAGCTAGGTTTTAAGATGTTGACAAGTCTGTCATGGACGTCTCCTAGCGTGGCTTATCTGGTTGATGTAGTTTACACAGTATATTGCGTCAGCCTAAAAAGATAACAGCGTTCGAATATAAGCGGGTATGAAATTGTCCTCATGCAGGTGAAGAAATTGCAGAGAGAGAAGAAGCTTGGCGCGATAGTAGACTCAAACCTCGGCGGAGACTACGAAATAGGAGAAGTGGAAACGATGATACAAGTGGCGCTTCTTTGCACGCAGGCTTCGCCCGAAGATCGACCTGCGATGTCCGAGGTTGTCCATATGTTGGAAGGCGAAGGGCTCGCCGAGCGTTGGGAAGAATGGGAGCACGTCGAGGTTGCGAGGAGGCAAGAGTTCGAGAGGTTACATAGGAGATTCGAATAGGGAGAAGATTCCGTGTACAATCAAGATGCCGTCGAATTGTCCGGCGGAAGATGAATTTGTGAAAAAAAAAAGGGTGTAAGTAATTTGTTTTTTTTTTCTTTTTGTGTGTGTTTTGTTGTTATTTTCTTTTACGTTAGCATGGACCTTTTTGCGAATACGTACGTCCCGTCGAGTTTGTTCTCGAGTTGTTAGCATCGTAGTCGGAGATTTTTATGCAAAACTTTCTCTACTCTTATATAATCACTCTTAACATTTGTGAAAACCATATCTGCCAATTTGATAACTGATTAGTTATAATTTTTCCCTTAATTGTTTAATTGTACATTTATCCTTACTAGTTTGTTACATCATCCCTAAATTTGATATATTTGCACCAATATTGGGTGTGCTAAATATACTAGTGTCTAATCACTCTCACGCTTGAGCTTACTTCGTCGTAATTGTAATATACAAACACATAATTCAAACTCAACATAAGTAGCATTCGCAATCAAAGTTGTGGTGTTTAGAGTTCCATTGTAAATGCTCTTAATTTCTCCCTTTAAGGTAGCGTAATTGGCAAGTAAATGCCGTTGGGATTTTTCTGTTCACAAAAAGAAAAAAATTATATCAATGTTTTGAATCAATAATTAGATTGGTCTCAAATAGCTTGTGGGGTAATTATTAATTTCCTTACATGCACTATGTTTTTTCATATGCACTTAAGGGCGGCATAGATAGATTTACGTATAGTGTGCGTGGGCTATACGTTGTACGCAGTATTTGGGGTCGGATCTACAGTAGGGCCCGAGGGGGCCACGGCCCCCCTAAAATTTTGCGAGATTTTTACTACTATATGTACAGTATATAGCGTACGGTTATATAGCTTTTGATATCATAAATATAGTAAAATTTCTTGTAGTGTAGCGTACGGTTAAAGCCTATATCATCATTTTGTCTTAGCGGGTTATTCACCTTTTATTTTTTCTCTTAGCGATTTCTATTCTTTAGTTTCTTTTCAAAGGGAATTGCTATTCACCGCCCCCTTTTTCCTAGTTACCGCCCCCTAAAGGGCTTGAAAATGACATTTTTGCCCTTATGATATTTAAATTAATTTAAAAAGAAAAAACTAACTAAATATATAATTCTGGTACGAAATACTGAAAACTACATACACAAATAATTCGAACGATCGATCGATAAGGAAATTCGTCGAAATTTTCGACCGGACTGTGCACGGGCCGAACAATAATTTCGGCCGGGCTGTGTTCGGGCCGATCAACATTTTCGGCCCGCACAGGCCCGACCGAAATTACTGTTCGGCCCGAACTGGGCCCGACCGAAATTACTGTTCGGCCCGAACTGGGCCCGACCGAAATCACAGTTCGGCCCACACTGGGCCCGACCGAAATCTCAGTTCGGCCCGCACTGGGTCCGACCGAAATTACAGTTCGGCCCGCACTGGGCCCGACCGAAATCTCAGTTCGACCCGCACTGGGCCCGACCGAAATTACAGTTCGGCCCGCACTACCCCATATTAATTTTCACTTTTTCATTTTTTTTATTTTTATTCTAATTTATAAAAACTCGACATATATTGTGGTATTTAGGAATCGAACCTATGACCTCTAATTGATAAAGAAAGTACTTATCCATTGAGCTACATAGCTTTTTATTAATAATTATGACATATATATAAATATAATATATAAATAATTCAATCTAATTAAATAATCCAATTAAATAATCCAATTAAATAATCGAACTAAATAATCCAAATAAATAATCCAATTAAATAATCCTACTAAATAATCGAGTTAAATAATACAATTAAATAATCCAATTAAATTATCCAATTAAATAATCTAATTATATAATCCAATTAAATAATCCAATTAAATAATTTAATTAAATAATCCAATTAAATAATACCAATAAATAATCCAAATAAATAAACCAAATAAATACTATAAATAAAATATACAATAAATAATCCAAATAAATAATATAAATAAATAATCCAAATAAATAATATAAATAAATAATCCAAATAAATAATATAAGTAAATAATCCAAATAAATAATATAAGTAAAATATACAAATAAATAATCCAAATAAATAATACCAATAAATAATCCAAATAAATAATACAAATAAATAATACAAATAAATAATCTAAATAAATAATATAAATAAATAATCCAAATAAATAATATAAATAAATAATCGAAATAAATAATTTAAATAAAATATACAAATAAATAATCCAAATAAATAATACCAATAAATAATCCAAATAAAGAAACCAAATAAATACTATAAATAAAATATACAAATAAATAATCCAAATAAATAATACAGTTAATGGCTTCCACGTCGGTCGGAAATCGTCCTCCTTCGCGGGAATGTTCATTGTAATTTATCCCGTCGCCCGTGGAATCCTCCGAAACACTCTCAAAGTCTAAAAGAATAAAAATAAAAAAAAATTAAAATTACAACCGAAATGGAATTTCGGCTGCCGTAAGAGGCGACCGAAATCTGATTTCGGTCACCTATACGGGAGCCGAAATCCCGTTTCGGTCGCGGCCGTCCCGACCGAATTAAAAATTCGGTTCGGCCAGCCTCGGCCGAACAACATTTTCGGTCACCTACAAGGGTGACCGAAACGTAATTTCGGTCGCCACAGTGGGTGACCGAAATTGTTGTTCGGTCACCCCTTGTGTGGACCGAAATTATGTTTCGGTCGGGCCTAATTTTTTCGATCGGATCCGATCGGTGTTCGATAATTCGCGTGCATATTGACGAAATTTACGAGAATTTGCTTACCATCCGTCCCAAAAGACCCTTTCTTTTGACCTTTCCATTTCCCAAATAGACGATTCATTGCGATTTCATTTTTTTATTTTATGTTTGACTCTGATTTGGATGTGTGATTGCGATATTAAAAGTGTTGTATGGAAATGGATTTTAAATAGAAATTTAAATTCAAAAGGGCAAAAACGTCTTTTTCAAGCCCTTTAGCGGGCGGTGACTAGGAAAAAGGGGGCGGTGAATAGCAATTCAGCTTTTCAAATTCTTTTTCTTTTTAGTCGTAGCACTTTGTATTCTTCTTAAAGAGTTTTTTATTCTTGTTAGTTTTTTGTTTCCTTTTAGTTCTTAGATATTTTTGATTTTTTAACCAAATAATACAACTAAATTCATTATAAATATATAGTAATCAATTAGGTTTTTATGTAATATATATTTAATTGTCTTTTCATCTTTTATGGTTCCATTTATATTTTTATGATGCGCCCACAATACATAACCTAGCTAAAAAAACTTTTCCCCAAATTTTTAATTATGGACCTTATTATAGTTAAAATTACTTGCCGAATAAAAAACACGGTATTAACTAAAAAGGCTATATTGCATATTATATCCATAAGAATTTGCATTATTTTCTCCTTTATTTTCTTTATAGCATATTACTATTTGTCTAAAATTAATAATATGCTACACAATATTTATATCATCACGTCTTATCATTATTCATGCTTCGTCAAGGTTATCATCGATTTTTCGTTTTATACTGGTATTTTTTGTGTGTTATTTGTACAAAATTTAATTTATTGTGGAAAATTATTTCAGTTGATAAATCTTTTCAAAGAAAGATAGAAATAAAAATTAGCATCAACGTTGACCTCATCATCAACGCCATTTGCGGCCCCCCCGGTCAAAAGATTCTGGATCCGCCCCTGGCAGTATTTGTGAATCATATGTCATAAACGCATGATGTCAACGATGGAAATTTATCCTTTAGGCTCCATTATTGCGGGTTATTGGTGTCTTTTTTGTTCTCCAATTTAATGACCCCCAAAAATTATTGATTATAGCTAGTCTACCATAGTAGAAATTAGACATATTAGACCTGGAAAATCAGCGTCTAAAAGAAAAAGTCCATTATCTATTGAGGGTGACTAGACACGGAATTATCCGTGTCAGATGTGTAGGTGTTGTTCTCGTGGCAAATTTGGACACGAATATATACCGTTTTTATGAATGTTGTCACATTTCCGTTTTTATTTCCGTGTCTAATCCGTGTTTAAATAAGAACATTATTTTATTTTGAAATGAAGCTAAAAAATCGTGCCAACATCCGTTTCTAATGCTAATAATTGAAACACGAAACCAATTCCGTATCTATTTTTCATGTTTGATATTATGTTTTCTTGTAGTGTACATTGAACTTCCAAATCTCTTACCATTTTCTTCTTCTTCCAAAAAAAATTGAATGATGTGCGGGAATGTAACGTTCTGCAGAAAAAGGAGACTATCATCAAAACCCTAAAAAACCCTTAGTTTCTTTCTGTATGAAAATCCTTCATTACCACCCAAACCAGTTTTGAAAGGTTACATAAAACCCTTATTTATATTATTAGCATTTTTGAAGAATAAAGGGCAATATCTTAAACGATTAGAAAAACCATATCAATAAAAGTTATTTTTTTTTAAACATGGATTATCGCTAACTACTTCTGTTGATTGGACTTTGGAGGATTCTCCCTCGAGGCTTATTGCTTGGACGAATACCGAAATATTCTGTTTAAGACAAGAATATTTTTCGAGTTAGTGTGGTTCTCGACGCGCTTATGAAGAGATCACATTATTTTGCGCCCCAATTTATGTTACGTAACGATAACTTTGATATATTACGAGACGTACCAATCTTTGTTCATATCCGTTCAACGCATATCTGAAAGCTGGAGGCGTCGGCATCTTCGGTTAATATGTACGAACAGTGATGGTTTGGATACTCAGTATAGGATATAATGTTGAGGCTGTTCGTTTAAATACTATGAGGGGTTGGTATAATTTCAGAAATATGATATTTTCGAAATGTAACTTTTATGCTTTATTTGAAGTTTTGGGTGGACTGTTGAATGATGTAGATTTGGATAGTCATTGAATAAATATGCCATTAATCACAAGATCCATGGAGCTAATAGTACTTAATAGGGCAAACGACATTTTTAGTTCCCGATGTTTGGAGCATGGGCGTTTCTAGTCCTCCATGTTTTCAGGTGACACTTTAGTCCCCAATTTTACCGACGGTTTCGGTCCCCTTGATTACTTTAATCGCCAATTTAAACGAAATGTAACTGTGGGAGCATATGATCTCCTTTTACTCGACGTAAAACTTCATAGCACATTTTCTTCTTCGACTTAAATGCACGTGAGCATCATTACATATCACATTTAACTCAGTTTCAAGGTTGTCGATCCTTTCCTAAATGTGATGTAAAATGATATTCATGTGCGTTTTAAGTCGAAAAAGATGTGTTATGAGGTTTTACGTCGAGTAAAAGGAAATCATGGGCTCTCACGTGTTAAGTTTCGTCTAAATTAGCGATTAAATTAATTGAGAGACTGAAACCGTCCAACGGTAACATTGGGGACTGAAAGTGTCACCTCGGAACATGGGGGACCAGAAACGCCCATGCCCCAAACATCAAGGACTAAAAATGTTGTTCTCCCTACTTAATTTGGTAATTTTGGTGTAGATTTCGGCGAATGGCTGCGATTTGACATTCTCAATAATAGGGTGCTACTATTTGCACCCCCTTAGGGGGTGAAAATAACTTTGGAATTTGTATGAGTTAGTTATATTAATTATTTTTCTTACATTTTATTCAACAATTATAAACTTAGTAATTTTTTTCATTAACTCCGTTGTATTCAAGTAATGGTGCTAATCCCATTAACTTCTTTCGGTGGGACCCACTTGTTCCAATGCTGATGTTAAATTAATGTAGACGTTTACATGAATAAGTAAAAATATAATATAATATAATATTTCTTATTACCATAAAGAGTGAACTTGAATAAATACAAAAAGTTTAGCTATTAGTTAAAAACTAATATTAATATCTAAATGGTTAGGGCATGATAGTCGGTATGAAATACCCCTTCATAAAATTAGATTTTCATATTGTAATATGACACGTCTCATCTTTAATTTTTTTCGAAATATTATAATATTAAATAAAATATAGTTGTCTTATTATTGTTGACGTTCATTTTTTATTTAAGTTATACATTGCCTGAGACAAATTTCTTAACGAATGATTTGTCAATAAATATAGCTAATACAAAATTGTTACTACGTATAGAGTGTGACAAGCAGCAAACACAACGTCGGTAGTTATCTTTTTTCTAAAAAAATTCTAATAGATGATATTTAATGCAAAATAGAAACCATTGTCTAAGGATTAACATATATTTCAAACATTGACTTGTGATTTGTAATATAACTTTCTTTATATTTTTAGAAGTTACAGAATAATATAATGGCATGAGTTTTAATCTTACAAATTTGTTTAATAAACGAAAGAATAATTTAAAGTAAATAATACTTACCATATCCTCAATATTATCTAAACGAAAGAAATAATAGTTACCATATCCTCAATATTATCTAATATAATTGATAAATAATAGTGGACAAAGGGATCGAAGGTTGATGGTTATGATCATGAAAGTTGAACAAATAACTTTTTATAATAAATTGAGTGTGATAATAAATAAATGATGTAATAAATAGAGGATGATAATAAATAAGGAGGTCTAAATAGAATTCTAGGGGGTGTAATAGAATTACCCCACTTAATATTGTAAAGATTTCGGAGATGATTGGAGAAATACGCATTAATTACAATACCATGGAACTTAGTATAATAGTGTTTAATTTATGTAATGTAGATTGGCGCAATGATTTTGATTGGCTTTCCAAAAATGCATTTAATATTGTATGATCTGGATAGGCGATTGAATAATCGACATGAATCAATTACAAGATCCATGAAGCTAATAGTAGGGCCATGAACTTAATTCTTTAGGTAAAATGAATAAAAAGAGAAGGTTTTGTTTGTAAAGTTAGGAATCAAAGCGATACATTTAAAAGTTTGAACACCAACAGTAAATTTTTTTATATATTAAGTATTATTTTTACCCGCTTACTCTAAAATAGTATCACAATAACTTTGTATATAAAATCATAACTTATTTTTGACCCAAAGCCATTTCTATTGTGTAGATTTACGCATCTTAAGTAATCAGATTTAAAAACTACAAATTAACGTGTGTCTTGAGACATTCCAAATTTTAGCCTTCCCACAATCTTATTTAATGTTCATTAACACTAGGGGGAGGAAGAAATGAAAAGGATCTTGTTACAACTTCAATTCGCTTACTCCTCGGTCGGAATTAAGTCGTGTTTGGCCTGAACACGCCTCTCCGATAAGGAACCATCTCTACCTCGCCTGCATTGCCAGACTTTGGCAAACACCCGTTCAGTATTTGAACAACGTCGTTCATTGCTGGTCGGTCTTTAGATGCATCAGAGATACAATGCTTGGCTAATTTGACGACTTTCCAAGCAACCTCATCGTCGAATTCTCTTCCCAAATGAGGATCAACGATGCTTTCGATATCTCGGCTTTGAATCCTAGGAAGAACCCATTGGACAAGATTCAACCCTTGCGATATTGCTGGTTTTCCGCACACAACTTCAAGGATCACAACGCCAAAGCTGTATACATCCCCTTCTGTCATAAGATGGCCTTCTTGGTACCTAATGTGATAGAATAATTTCAAATGCCAAATCAATACCCAAAGAAATTGAATATACAAATATTACGGGCTTAAATGTTTTCTCCGCCATGAATATTTTTTAGGGAAGTGACGTTCTAAGGACGCCTACATTAGGTATGCAACAATTTCGGGACAATTAATGTAAAATAGAATTAATTTGAGTGCGCATAAACCAAATATTACAATTTTAGGACTAACACTTTTTAAAATTGAAGCAATTCGATAAATATAATGAATTTCAAATTTCTTGCTTTAATTGTTCTCAAATTGCTTCAATTTTTGAAACTTATTTTCCTGAAAACTGCAACATTAATACACGTGTCTTCAAATCGTGTTAATTTTCAAATTTGTATAGTAAAATCGGAACCTTTAATTTCCACTACCCTTGACTAAAAAAGGGAAAAAAAAATTAAGCTAAATATTATGCATGCTTACATGCATGTATATCGAACTTACTCGTGTGGCATGTATCCAAGAGTACCCCCAACACGTGAAGTGGCGGCGTTAATAATCCTCAAGAGACCGAAATCTGCCAGCTTTGCTTGAAACTCAGTGGTCAGAAGAATATTTGCCGATGAAGATATAAATGTGCCTAAGAGGGGGGGGGGGGTTAATTAGGCTTATAGAAATCTTGTGCTTCTTTTCGCAAATACTAAGTGCAGTGACTTAGATATGCCTACTGATGTTTGTAACGAATATGCCTGATATATCCTAGTTACGTCGGATGTGTTTCGGGTCTGTCTCACAGCGATAAAGAAATAACTGAAAAGTAAATGCGAGATAGGATTTTTATAGAGGTTATATCCCCAACTGGGGTTTACTCCTCTCCTTGGGGTTTGCTCCCCAAGAGTTCAACCAATCACTATAATGCACCGTAGCTGGATACAAAACTGATTGGTTAGCCCAATACACAACCTAAACAAGTCGAACACTAGCCACTACTCGGTTACCACATGCCGAGTTTCGTTCCTCGGAATCTCCTGATCCGACAGACACAGCTCGCTACCGAAGGGCCCCTGGAACTCGTCCTTCCCTTCACGTGCGTAAACGTCGACCTTGCCTCCTTGGTATTGCTCACGTCCGACGACAACACGTCCGAAGACAGAATATATGGAGGTGATGATGGAATATCAGATGAATCACTCGCTCAGTGATGGATACGCAAGTTAACGCTCAGTAAGGCAGAAAGCTATTGCAAGTGGAAACTCAGGAATCTCTCTGTCTGTTTCTGCTCAAGAATCTCTCGTAGGCTTATATTCGCAAATTCCAAGTTTTCGAAATTCTGAAGTGTGACTCATATATAATCATTTTCAATCAGCACTTCACATGGAAAATCATATCATATAATAATCACCAAATCAAGCATAGTTTCCATGCAATTTTCGAGTTAATCATACCATATAAATCATGCTTTTAATAAAATCATTGCAACGATCATATAGCACATTTAAGCATGATTATATTCCATATAAAAGCTCAATTTCGTTCTCAAGCATATTCAAGCATTTCGAATATAATTACCATATCAGAACTTTCCATAAGTGTTTCCCTGCTATCAGTTTCTAGAACAAGTCAATCCAGATTTTCTTTCCAAGTATAGCACACGAGATAGCAGCATATCAATTCCTTATTTAGCACAGATCAATCATATTTACTATGTTTAGCACATAATATCATATCATATCACAGTTGTCACGAATTTACTTGTCATGCCACAACTTTCCATATTTCAGAGATCACATCCGCGTTTAGCACATTACCATATAATAGCATCTTATCCACAAAGTCAATCAAATCAAATATTTCCTAAATATAATAATCTAATCAGCATAAGGAAAGATATGAATTCAATATTGCACATTAAATTGGAGGGCATGCAAGAATCGTATATGTGATTCGCGTCCAGGAATAATCAAGTATCAACGTATATATCACTTTCCATATATAAACAGCATATTTTCCATATATAGCTCAACAGGATATCTCATGCATTATTTCCATATATAGCACAGTATGATATATCATATCACATGGGCTGTCTATAACATGCGACCACATAGTCTCATCAACAAATCACAAACTCATATGCGAATCAACTATTCAACACTTTAATCAATTTATAGCTCATTATCAATGCATGGTCGAATATTATCATGAACTTAGACGTTATATTAATCACAAATCAAATTGCTTAATTTATAGACCTAACGTCATTACAATTACATCGTTCATCAAAACTCTCTAACACTCATGGACCAAAAAGGTCAACATTCTCCCCCTTTTTGATGATGACATGTAATTGATGCAGCACAGAAGCATGTAAGCATATTCGATTTCGCAAGTCCTAGCGCATATGTCTAAGTGTTCCATAATTGCAAAACAGAGCATATGATATTTCCTAATCACATATGATACATATTTGCTCCCCCTGCCTAAGTGCAGTTATCTCTATGACATGCAAAGATATATTGTGAATGAATTTTCTCCCCCTGTCTAAGTGCAGATATATCATGTCATTTTCAAGGTTATGTCATGAGTGCAAAATTTTGAAATTACCCATGAGTGTGCTCCCCATGCCTAAGTGCGCATTTTCCAAGTATGATTTGAGCAATCACATAATCATCGCAACAGGCACTTAGCACTTATCAAGAAATCTCACACAAGTCAATTTGCACAGTTAAGTATCAGAGTATCACTGTATCAGAGCATAAGATCAGATAACGCAGTATAGGATCAACACAGATATATCGAGAGATTAGGGCAAAAATATTGAGCATTGGAGATATATCATAAAAACAGCAAAATATCATATTGATTAAGGTTCAACAAGCTTCCCTACACACCAAAATACTTAGACGTTCAATGCCTAACACTTACCTTACTACTCCCCCTTCATTATCAAAAAGGTGGGAGGGACACTTAAGAACTAAACTGATACTAGCAGAGCGGAATATCCTAAGAGCAACTAAGAGCAGAATGTAACATGAGGGGCAGCCTACTGGCTTGAAGAGGTGTCAGAATCGGCGGGTTTAGGAAGGGACTTTTTTACCAGCTTGGAGAGCTTGGACAGTTTCAGCGACAGCTCGGTATACTGTTCTTTGAGCTTGCGGAAGCGCTTCTGATTATCAGCCTTGATATCGGAGATATCGCAGCGTAACACTGAGATTCCTGCCTTTCCTACGCTTAGCTCATCTTCGTAGTCGTCGTCCTCGTCGCTTTTGACCTTTGCTTTTCCCTTCGCAGCAGACCGTTTCTGGGCACTATCGACTGACCTATTCTCCTTTGCCTTGAACCAACCTTGGCTCTTTGAGTGATGAATTACCATGCGCTTTAGGGTCACAAGATCCACTACATGAACAGCCCTATCTTCCCAAGCCGGCGACAGAATAATACCCTCGCACTCGAACAGATGAGTGAGCAGCATTCCATAGGGCAACGCCTTATCTTTGCTTTCGATGGCCTGAATCATGTGCTTCATGACGATATATCCTAGGTTGAATCTGCTGTTCTGGGATATCATGTAGACCGTGAAGGTGCTCATGAAGTTTATGGTCGTCGAGTGGTCGCCACTGCCTATCCAGAGGGTCATGTTAAACAGTTTGTGCAGGAAGAAAAAATCGATAGGGAGCTGGTTCAGGGCTTCTCCGTCAGAAAATCGAGGTTTGGTGCGTGTATTCCAGAGTATGCGGAGGACATCACTGAGATCAAACTCATCCGCGTGGCACCAATCACACATGTCGTAATGACAGAGGACCTCATCAGCAACCCCCAGCATGGCATTCATTGTCTTAGTGGTCCATTCGATTTTGCGGCCTGGAACATAGGAGCGAATGTTGATATGCCCTTCGAACTCTTCGTAATCGAAGTTGGCATAGAAGAGCTTGACGACTTCAGGAAAGTAGGGCGTGTTGATACTGAGAAATTGCTCTCATCCAAAGTCCTTAAGCCATGTGATAACGTTTCCAGGAGGTAGTTGGTCGAAGGCAACTCCGCGTCCGCGAGCGATATCTCGTTTGCTAAAACTTTTATAAGTGGTGCGGTTACTTTCTTCCAGAGAAAGCATTTCAACTGGGATCTCATTGGGTTTTGACAGATCAGTAGGCGGGATATCAGTATGTTTTGGGGCGTTTGTGGAGATGGCGAGGCTTTTTCAAGTGGTGATGGATGTTTCTCAGGAGTTGGGGATCGTGGAGGCGATTTCTGAGTTTCCTCAGGGATATCTTCAGGAATCTCTGAACTGGAGGCAGGCTTTTCAGGTTTGGGTGATTTTGCGGGGGTACTGGTAGGTGTGAGGCTGTATTTCTTTGTCTTCTTCTTCTTCTTCTTGACAGGTTTGGCCGGAGATGAGATCTTTTCAGTAGATTTCACTTTGGAACGGGTTTTGCGAACAGAGGGCGATGAGGCTGAGTCTTGTTCCGGTGATTTGGGAGGAGATTCAAGTGGAGATTCATCGAACGTGGGTTCCTTGCGTTTTCGGCTTGAGGATTCCTTGGTGGCTGCTTTGGGTGTGGATGTTTTAGCCATTTTCAGAGATTAGGGTTTGAAGGGAAGTTTGGAGAAGATGAATGAGTTGATGAAGATTAAGGGACGGTTCTGAATTTTTAAAGGGATAGAGCTGATTTTACGGGATCTCATAATTATGGAAGGGATTTGACTGGACTGAATAGGAATATATTTTAAATAAATGAGTTCCCTAAAATAACTGAACGGCTGGAAAGATATCTACGAGTTACTTCCTAAAATAACCTGATCACATTCAAAGACAGATCCAGAAGATCGGGTATTCCTAAAATAATGTAGATAGCTGAAGGAATGTCTCGGAATAAAATAACTACGAATTTTTCCTAAAATAAGAAGACCACACTTAAGGAAAAAATTCTGTAAGATCCACGGGAATATTTCAAGGGCTGAAAATGTCTTAAGATAGGATAACTACGAATTTTTACCTAACATAGAATACCCTAGAGTAAATGACAGAATTAGGCAGATTTTCTAACCTTATTTAGCTCAATAATTCCCAATCGTTCACGGATGTCGCAAAATCTTGCCTCAATCAGAGGTTTTGTGAAGATATCAGCGAGCTGATCATTTGTTCCTACGAATTCCACACTGATATTCCCCTTCTGAACATGGTCTCATATAAAATGATGTTTAACCTCAATATGCTTAGTACGAGAATGATGCACGGGATTCTTAGTAATACTAATGGCACTAGTGCTATCACACAGAATGTGAATTTTGTCATAGCCTAACACGAAATCACTATGGGTTTGTTTCATCCAAAGAACTTGTTGACAACATTTTCTAAGGCCATATATTCAGCTTCGGTTGTGGAGAGGGCGATAGCATTTTGCTTTCTACTAGACCAAGTTACCAGGGAATTTCCAAGTAATTGGCAAGTTCCACTAGTACTTTTTCTATATTCCCTACAGTCGGCATAGTCGGCATCGGAATATCCCATTAATGGGAATTCATATGGGAGTACCACAGACCAAAATTGACAGTACCCTTGATATATCTAAGTATATGCATAACTGCGGTCAAGTGGGATTCCCTAGGGTCAGACTGATATCTCGAACACATACCAACAGCAAACATGATATCAGGACGACGAGCAGCTAAGTAAAGAAGGCTTCCGATCATACCTCGGTATTCTGTTTGATCAACTGGTGTACCTGATTCGTCACTGTCTATTTTGGTGGTCTGATGCATGGGAGTGGAAATTGCTTTGGAATCGTTCATCCCGAATTTTATCAGTAGTTCCTTGCTGTACTTCGTCTGGGATACGAAAGTTCCATCGTCAAGTTGCTTTATTTGCAACCCAAGGAAGTCGTTCAGCTCACCCATTAAACTCATCTCAAATTCCTTCTGCATAGACTTAGAGAATTCCTCGCAAAGAAGGATATTAGTACTACCAAATATGATATCATCAACGTATATTTGGACTAGTATCATGTGATCACCTTCATACTTAATAAACAGCGTGTTATCTATAGTTCCAGTCCAAATCCAATGTCAATCAAGAACTTACTTAGCCTTTCATATCATGCCCTAGGTGCTTGCTTTAAACCATACAATGCTTTATTCAATTTAAAAACATGGTTTGGAAAATCTTCCCTTGCAAAGCCCGGTGGTTGTTCTACATAAACCTCCTCATTTATAAAGCCATTTAAAAATGCACTTTTTGCGTCCATTTGAAAAAGTTTAAAACGTTTAAAGCATGCATATGCAAGTAAGACACGTATAGACTCTAATCTAGCTACCGGAGCAAAAGTTTCATCGAAATCAATACCTTCCTCCTGAGAATAACCTTTTGCAACTAACCTTGCTTTGTTTCTTGTGACATTACCATGTTCGTCGAGTTTGTTGCGGAAGATCCATTTGGTTCCTATGATGGATTTTTCATCCGGTCTCTCTACGAGTGTCCACACTTGGCTCTTTTCGAATTGAGCCAACTCATCTTCCATGGCAGAGACCCAAGATATATCATCCAAAGCTTCATGGACTGCCTTTGGTTCCATCATTGAAAGTAATACATCATGAGATTCCTCCGTATCTTAATTTAGTGCGGTTGCTCGAGTTTTGATCCCAGATCTGATGTTTCCTATTACTTGATCTGTTGGATGACTGGAAGCATGCTTCCATATTCTAGGTTGCAGCTCATCCGCTTCTGGTTCCAGTGTCTCAACATTATTGTCTTTGGGAATATCATCCTCACCGTCCTTAGTATCCTGTAATTCTGCAAGGGCAAATCTATACCTTCCTCATCAGTAGCATCCGCGTTAGGTATCTCATCAAAAGTAACATGTATGGATTCCTGAACAATCAGCTTCCTTTTATTATACACACGATATGCCTTAGAATGAAGACTGTAACCAAGGAATATCCCTTCATCTACCTTAGAGTCAAATTTTCCTCTCTTATCTCTATCGTTCAAGATGAAACATTTACATCCAAACATACGAAAATAACCTATATTTGGAGTTCTACCATGCCAAATTCCATAAGAGGTCTTCTTTAATAATGGCCTAAGGAAGACACGGTTAGACATGTAACAAGTTGTACTAACAGCTTCTGCCCAAAACTGTTTAGGAATATCATACTCATAACATAGATCTAGCCATTTCCTGTAATACCCTATTTTTACGTTCAACTACGCCATTCTGTTGGGGAGTTATAGGGGCAGAGAAGTTATGACTATATCCATACTGATCACAGAATGATGCAAATGATTTACTATCGAATTCCAGTCCGTTATCACTGCGTATCCTACATAGATTCATTTCTTTTTCATTCTCTAGTCTATTCACTAGTGATGCAAAGTTATCTAGTGCCTCATTTTTATGTGTAAGGAATATCACCAAGTATACCTGGAGTAATCATCAACAATGACAAAGGCGTATCTTTTACCTCGCAGAGACATCGTTTGAACAGGACCAAAAAGGTCGAGATGTAGTAATTCCAGAGGTCTGGATGTGCATATCACATTCTTTGTTTTGAACGATGTCTTGGTCTGCTTGCCCATTTGGCACGCCTTGCATGTTTTGTCCTTGACGAATTTTATATCAGTAACACCTCGTACCAACGCATTGCTTGTAATATGAGACAGTAATTCCATATTGGCATGTCCTAAGCGTCTATGCCATAACCAGGTGTTATCCTGTGTAACTGCTAAACACTTGACATTCTGGTCAGTCATATCATCAAGAGTTATGCAATAGATATTTCTATCCCTAGATGCACTGAATAATACTTTATTATCATTTCTAACAACACACTTATCATTTTCAAAAGTGACCTTATGACCTTTATAGCATAATTGACTAATGCTAACGAGGTTATGTTCTAAATTCTTAACTAACCATACGTCATCTATAGTAGTATGTAAAGTGTTACCAACAGTTCCAACTCCTATAATCTTAGCTTTTGTGTTGTCGGTGTAGGAGACAGATCCTCCATCATATGCTTTCACCGACACCTACTGATATCACCTGTCATATGGTGGGAACACCCACTGTCGAGGTACGACTTGTTTTTCTTGCTGGATTTTCTTCTTTGTACCTGCATGAATCATTTCTTCTCTGAGGTGCCCAACTTTGATTGGGTCCTAAATGGTTAGCAGCAAAATAACTTCTGTTCACACGTGATATATCGTGTGTCACAGGCTGTGATCTCTTGAACACTGATTGGTCAGGGTTAGAGACTTCATGAGCCTTCTTTGGCCTCCAGACATATCTAGCTTTATCAGCTCTCTTCAGAAAACAATGGTTAGCATAATGACCGTGACGGCCGCATGAAAAACACTTAGGTTTTCTAATAGTAGGTGGTGCAACATGCTCATGTGTCGTGGAATATCCTAATCCTGATTTTCCAATAGTACTGGGAATACTGAGTAACATATTAAGGTTTTGTTGTCCTTCAAGAAGTGTATTATTAGTACGAGATTTTTCTTCAAAGAAATCCTTAAGAACAGACATGTCTCTAGATATATTTTCTTTCTTCCTAAGCTTTTCGCAATTACACAAGGCTTTCTCTTCCTTAAGAGTTTCTAGCTCGGCTCTCAGGCGCTTATTTTCTAGATCTGTTTGGTGCTTCTCTCTAGCTACATCATCTCGTTGCCTATCAGACTCTTTACTTGTGAGTTGAGCGACTTAATCCTTCTTTCTGCATTTTGAATTATTTCAAACATCTCTTCCTTTTCATCTACTTCAGGGACTGAGGAAGCGTTATCATGAGATTCATCTTGCCTAGCATATAATTCATTCAGAAATAATATTTTCTTAATAGTGGATGAATTTGATACCTGATCATCATCGGCCATGTAGGCGAGATCTTCCTCTTCTTCACTTTCGCCTTCTTCCCAGTTTGTGACCATGGCTTTCTATTTCTTTATCTTTTTGTCACCAATTTCTGTTGGGCAGTTTGAGGTGAAGTGGTCTGACTTGTTGCACTTGAAGCATTTCTGCACATTATTCCTGGATGAGGTAATTCCCTTGTTCCTAGGTTGGAACTTGGAGTTTCCTTTGAACTTCCTTCTCAGCCGAGATTTTTCGAACTTCCTGGTCAGCATGGCGGTTTGTTCCAGCAAGTCTTCCTCAGTTTCCTCTTCGCCATCAGAATCGTTGTCCTGTTCAGTGTTGAAGGCAATATTTGGTTGGTTTCGAACTGGTGGTTTTTCTTTGATGGAGATCTGAGTCATCTCGTACGTGGTTAGGGATCCGATCAGTTCTGAGACAGAGAGCTCGTCCAAGTCCTTCGCTTCGTAGATGGCAGTTACTTTGGGATTCCATTCTCTTGGAAGATATCTCAGAATTTTTCGCACCTTCTCACCGTCCGGTATTTTCTTTCCCAACGAGAACATTTGATTTATGATATTCATAAATCTCGCGTACATGTGGCTTATGGTCTCGTTGTCCTCCATTTTTGTAACGACCCTACTTCTTAAATACGTATTTTGGCGGGTTTTACGCAGCGTAAGCAGCGGATAACCCATTTAATAAAAACTTTTTAGTACATAATAATACTCAAGTACTGGGCCGAAGCCCAAAAGTCTAAACCCATAAATAATAAAAAAAAAATTTGTTTTACAACACACATATTATTGTATTAGACCGAAGCCCAAATAGTAACAATACGAAACATGAATGAAATACTCCACAGGTCGCGTTCCATGTACTGCCCCGCACTCAAAAGACCGTGGAGTCACCGCCATCAGCCGTCTTACCTACACACGTAAACCCTGAGCGTTTGCTCAGTAGATGAAAATATGCATGAATGCAAATGCTCTCACATCCCAAACTCGACACATCTCGCAAAATGCACGCTCGACTCTTTTATCATATCTCATCATCAACTCAACTCATCTCATCACAATCAGGGCCCGAGGCTTAGGAACTAAAGGCAACACGCGCGCGCAGGGGTCCGTAGCTCGGGAGGCCCCACTCCCCACAAGGGTCAGTAGCTCGGGAGGCCCACTCCCCACATCTCAATCATATAGTGCGCCTTAGTCCTAACCTCAACTCATACCATTCGACAACCATCACTCGGTCATAAACTACCCCACTCATCAACACTATACAATGTCACCGTGACTACGCACGATTCTCTCCCCTCATAACACGCGTATGTAAATGTCATGCAAGTAAAATGCAATACATAAAAATGCAAATCTTCATATCATGTATCGGCCCGAGGTATCAGCTTGGCCCGATCCGAAAACTATCGTACGCTAAATAATCGGGCCCAAAGCCCGCGTTCCGAATTACTCGGCCCGAAATCTTACTCATCGATCTCTCTCCGAAATTTCACTAAGAGTTTCCAAAATTTAATCCTTTTCACTTTATTTAACACCCTAATTTCAATATTTGTTCCCTAATTTAATATATTTTAAAATTCTATTGTCCAACTTTCAAAATATCACTTAAATTTCTAATTTAAAAATATCTTTTTAAATTTTTTGCATTTAAAACCCCAAAATTTCATAGTTTACTTTTAAGGATCTGAAAATTTTCCTAAGTTTCAGATCTGCCCCAAATCTTTAAAAGTTTCAGATCTGCCCCGAAAGTTTATATTTATTTAAAAATCTCCCCTGTTGGGATTTTACATTCTCAGCTCCCATATTTAAAACTTTTTAATCTAGTCCACGAATTTCTGAAAATTACACAAAGGACCCCAATTATTTATTCCGAATTTCAAATCTGCCCCAAAATCTTTATATTTCTTCAAAAATCTCCCCTATCCGGATTTTACATTCTCAGCCACCAGATTTTTAAAACTTTTCAATCTAGTCCCCAAATTTTTGAAAATTACCCAAAGGACCCCAATTATTTATTCCGAATTTTAAATATGTCCTAAAAACTTTATATTTCTTTAAAAATATCCCCTATTCGTAATTTTACAACACAGACTCCCTGGATTTTGTAAAATTTCGATTAAGTTCCAAAATTTTAGAAATAATTATTTTATACGGCTGTTATGCGACAGTTTTGGATTTCTCAATGATCACAAGGTAAACGATGTCCGATGGACCTGAAATTTTAACCACGGATAAAGGACTTGCAAATCTTAATTCTTTTCAAAGGAATTTTTAATCTGAAGTCTAGATTGTGAGATATGAATTTTTGAACCTCTTGGCTGAAATGAATAAAGAAAACCCTAGAAAACCCTAATTCTCCCCAAGTTTTGCTCTATCCTCTTAATCTAAAGTCCTCTATCCCTATTTCCAAATATTCATAGATCTAAAAATACTCAATCTCGTGCTCCCTAAGATAACCAACGAAAAATTCATGCAAGCAAATTATTGTTATCACATAAACACGAAGAATTCGATGAATAACATGCAAAACACGTAAAATTCACAAATCCTATATTGTTTACGTATGTAGGTGATCTTCACCTACCTTAATCCCGTAGTGAGCCACGTAACAGGTTGTTTCATGTAATCCCGACCCCAGAGCTTCGATCCCGAGCTTCCGGAGATTTTTCTTCTCCTCCTTCTCCTCCTTTCCTTCTTTCCTCTTTTTTTCTTTCTCTCCCACTCTCCCTCTCTCTCTCGGCCATTTTCTTCTGTTCCTCCCACACGGCCTTTTCTCCTTTCCACTTTAATATCTTTGGATTTATTAGTTATTAATGTGTCCTTAGGAGTTTAATGAGGTGGCTTAGGTGAAAAGAGGTGGCATATTAGTTAGATCTTGTCCTTTTTCTTTCTTTTCATTTCCTATTTTCCCTCTCTCCAACGTGATTCTTCCTCTCTTCCTTTATTCTCCCTTAATTTATTTATCTTGTCCTAATGTGTGTAGAGAGGTGGCATTAGGTGTTATTATTTATTTATTTATTTATTTTTATTTCTTTTCTCCCTCTCTCTCGCCAACTCCCCCTCTCTTCTCTCCTCTCTTGTTGACTCTTTCTCTCTTTCCCTATTTGATTAATTAGGTCTTGTCTTTGTGGTTTAAAATGTTATATTAGGTTTATTTTATTTTATGGTACCAATTCACATGCATGGAAGGTGCTATTATGGAGATGCTTTCTTGTCTCATGCAAGTCAACGAAACCCTTCATGGAAAGGACCTATTATTCTTTGTCCTCATGCCATCAATGAGGAGCATCACCTCAACGTGTTATGATTAGTAGGTAATGATTTATTGGTATATATTTTTCCTATTTTATTATATTGTATTAAACTCACATGGAGGTGAAATGGAATTTTGTTTATTGTACTAAACTCACATGGAGGTGTCTTTATTTTTTTTAATTTGGCTCCTAATTAATTTCGGCCATTTATGAATATATATATTATTTTATTATTATTATTATTATCGTTATTGTTGGATCATATTCCCAACCTTACATTCATCTCGCAAACTTAGGCCAATATTCTTCTTTATTTGGCCTCGGGTACAATTCTAATTTCTTGGCTCGATTCGAAAAGAAATCAATTTTGTTCGAACATCGACTCCACACATTCCGAATATTATTGAAATAATCCCATATAAATTTTACTGGTATTACATTCTCCCCCCTTACAAGAATTTCGTCCCCGAAATTAAAGTATGGAAAATAATTCAGGGTACTTCTTTCTCATTTTGCCTTTTCTCGTTTCCAAATGGCTTCTTCCAATACTTGGTTTCGGTCACAAGACCTTCACGAGGGGTATGTTACTATTTCGAAGGCGTTTCACCTCGTACATCAAAATTTCCACCGGCCTTTCTCTATAGCTCAAGTCCGGCTTCAATTGTTGATGAAGTGATTCGCTTCTCAGCACCTGATTTGGGTTCGCAACGTATTTACGTAAAGTTGATACGTGAAATACGTCGTGGACTTGGGCTAACGAAGCGGTTAACTCCAGCTGATACGCAACTTCTCCTACTCTCTTGAGTATTTTGAAAGAGCCAATGTACCTTGGGCTTTTATGATCTGTTAAAATCTCGCATCGTTCTCTGTATAGATAATGTCGCCAGATTTTCAGGGCAAACACCACGGCTGCGAGTTCCAAATCGTGTGGAGGTAATTTTTCTCGTAGTTGAGCTTCGGGAGGCATCCGTAATTACCTTCCCGTTCTGCATCAATGCGCACCTCAAGCCATTTTTTTTTTGAGGCATCACTGTATAACGTAAATCTTTCGATACCATAGGGTATTGTAAGAACAGAAACCGTTGTCAGTCGTTTCTTCAACTCCTGGAAGTTTTCTTCACATCCTTTCGTCCACTTAAATGGAACGTTCTTCCTAAGTTAAGTCTGTCTTTCTTCACCGTTATTGTCACGATGAGCAGCTGCCGTTGGATCCAAGATGGCGCGCGATCTAATGGTCAGGATTTGAAGGCTGAAGATTTAATTATGTTCCTAGGATATCGCGCGAAAAGATCGATTGCTGAGATGTTTAAGAAGTGAAAGAATCGGATAGTGAATCGTGAGCATTGGATCAAAAATCGGACGGATGATAGTGAAGGTGCTATTTCGCTTACAGAGTCGCATGCGATTCTTGCTCTAACACGCAGAAATACAATACCACGTGGCGACTTGTGGAGTGTTCGATTGGATAAAATGGACGGTGAAGATAGATCGCTAATTCACGCTTAAAACATGCTTTCTATCTTATTAATGTCCGATTTCCAGTTCACTTTCTCGAGCATGTAACTTCTTTTAGAATGAAAATCATCGGGAGGTGAAAACACGAGAGTTGTAGAAGAGATAAAGATCTGTAACTTCCGTGTTGTGATCAATAAGAAAGGAAGCTCGGTTGATCCGTGGACATAGACTGAAGTTCAGCCGATTTTGTGTGTTAGTTCGCCGTAATTTCATTTATGCGACAGAGTCTATGCAGTGCATGTAAATACGGCATTTATTTAAACGTGAGCACAATTTCTTTGTCGCAATGGACATCAACATCTTTCTTCGAGATTTTGGATTGGATTTTGGTGATAAAAGTCCAATGTGATTTTCTTCTTGTGCGTGATCTCTCAAATCAAGATTACGGCGTTCGAAGAAAAATCTGATCTCGAAATTTATGAAGTTTATCTTTATACGGCGTTCGAAGGATACGCGAAATTAATGCTGATTATCCTTCGCTTCACTCACGCCTATAAATAGGTACTTGATGCACGCTATTTTGCACCACAACACAATTCTCTCCAACCACATCATTTAATTTTCGCAATGTATAATCTTGGAGGAAATGCGGATCGTGAGGATGTTCCTCAGGAACCTTTTTGGAGGGAAAATCTCGAAAAGCTTAAATTTGAGTTATTCCTTCTTTTGGGATTGCTCTTCGCTGTAATCGCCATTTTTGTGATGTGGGTTGCCACTCACTGCACTTGTGTTTAATTTGTGAAAAGTTAAGTCATGGGAAGTCGCGTCTTTGTCGGGCATTGTAATACCCGGGTCCCGTGCGTAAGTTGGCCAATAAATTTGCATGCATATTATGTGACTATATGATTTTATATTCATTATTTATTTAATTTTGTGCTTGCATGATATCTAACATTATTTGGAAATTAGGTATGGAGTTTAAGAAATTTTGAAAAGAGAATTTCGAAATATTATAATTTCGGAAACTTAGGGTTTCGTTTTGGATAATTTCAAAATTTTAGGGTGTTGAAATGTTGGTGTGAGGTAGTTTAGATATTTATAAAAATGTTTATATGGGATCTTGAGACTTGTTTTGTGGATTTCAAAACAAATGTCGATATGTGTCTTGTGAGGTTGAACATCTTGAATAGGATATCGAAAATAATGATGAGATAGTTGTGTGTGATGGGATTTCGAAATCTCTTAGCAATAAGTTTTGAACTTATCTAATAATAGCATTGAAATGACGTTGAACCATGGCTAATATTAGTTAAGTGAGTAGGTAAATGTCATAATCTCTTACAAATTAATGCACAAAAATCTTAAAGGATAAATACAAACAATTAAAAACTAAAGTTAAGGAACAAACATTATTTTATGATAAATGACAAACTTTGAGATAAGTATGTCTCGTATTGAATTTTTCAAGACATGGAATGATTTCAAAAGAACAAATCTTCGAAAAAAAAAAAAATAATAAGTTTGGAGAGAGGAAGGAGAACTCAAACGGTGTTACCAACTTAGCTTGGAAAGGTATAAATTTTTATTATAAGTTTATGTTTTATTACGGTTAATCATGTTCTATGTAGTAGTAGATACAAAGGTTTGAGATAAAATAATTATGAGGTTTTATTTTAAAACGGTTGGGTCTGTTTAATTTTAGTTATTGTGTTCTTGATATTTAGGGTTTGATCGAAAGATGTTGAGAGTTTAATAAGTAATAGTGTTTACAATTTGGGAAGAGTAGGGTTTGTTTAATGTCGATATGTTAATGTGAGGAGGATGTCGAATTAAATAAAGATGTCGACATGAGTATTATGTATCTTGTGTAGTTAAAAATGTCGAAGTCTAATGTGAATGATAATCTCGATATATATATATATATTATAATATGAGATGTCGAAGATGATTTTGGGAGTGTTAGGAAAATGTCGAAAGCTATCAAACAATGAATATAGAGATCTATATACATATAAATGTCGAACTGATTGAGATCTATAAATGTCGAGATGTGTTATTGGTTTAAGAATGTCGAATGAAAATATCGAGTGTGTCTTAGGTGAAGTGGTTTCGAATTTTTATATTGAAAGGGAATATGGAAGATGTCGAATGGTGTGAAATATTTGTTTGGTATTGACATTAACATGAAATGTCGAGTTGTGTTTGAGACAAGATGTCAATTTGTTAGGTGAAGTGGGGTCGAGATTTATTAAGATGTTGAATTGAATTTTTAAATGAAAGTCGATATGGGTTATGTGAAGTGGTTTGATTGTTTTGGAATTATTATGATGATGTAGACATTTTTGAGGAAGTGTATGATAAATGTCGAATGAATGATAAAGAATGATGTCGACATTTTTTAGAAGTGTATGATAAATGTCGAATGAATAATAAAGAATGATGTCGACATTTTTGAGAAGTGAAAATCTCGAGTTATTATATGACATGGGATCTTGAATGAAATAAGATGTCGATATATCTTGTGTAGTTAAAGATGTCGAATGAAATAGGATTGTGAGATGTTGATATGGTTTCGAGTTTTATAAATTTTGAAGACAATGT
Source organism: Craterostigma plantagineum (assembly GCA_027422505.1). Lineage (NCBI taxonomy): Eukaryota > Viridiplantae > Streptophyta > Magnoliopsida > Lamiales > Linderniaceae > Craterostigma > Craterostigma plantagineum. The sequence continues at coordinate 21,145,780 of JAPQWV010000003.1, read as the reverse complement.
CGAGATTTATCATATAATATCGAGATCCATTGTTTAGTTTAGTAAATGTCGAAACCTTGTTTGAATAATTAAAGAAGGATGTCGAGCTCTATTTGATGTCGAGATATATTTTAATTCATGTCGGGATTTATATAAATAGTATCTTTCAGTTAGGTTAAAGTTTTAAATTTAGGGTTTCGAAATTTATAAAAGTTGAAACTAGGGTTTTCTAAATTAAGCCAATTTCATGAAATTGTAATTAAATTAACGAATTTTAATTTTATATGTTTCTATAATTAGGGTTTGAAGGTTAGCGATTTACCCGTACAATAAGCTAAGGATATCAGGTAAGTGGGAGTTTCACCTACAACACATAAATTGTTTGATATGTGTATTACATGTGACTAATTGCTTCGATGAATCCGTGGTATGTGAATTATTTGTTATATGCGATTATTTGGAATGTTTGATGTTGCATTATTTATGCATCATGATCATGTGCACGCACGAATCATATTGAATATTTTGAGGAATGAGCGTGCATTATATTACTCGAGTGGAAAGCGAGTTATATGTAATGGAGATAGATGAGAATGTAGCTACTTCTACAAAGGCACCATGACGGGGGTAAAACCGTCGAGTATATTTACCTAAATTATTTAGGTATTGGGAAGGCACATAGTATAACTATAGTGCCAGGAAAGTAATTTGATAGAGGGGCGACCTGGTGAATGGTAAGATTGGAGATAAACCCTAATTTTATCCTAGCCAGTGTGGGCCACTATCGTATTTTATCCGAAGAGGATTTGAGCTCATGATATGATGGTGCGGTTAGTAAGTAGCTATGGGCCCTGATGAAAATAAGAAAATGAATAGTATGATGTGAGTATAGTATTAGAAAGCACTGGCGCGGATGCCTTTGCTATTTTGGACACGTGCATACATGCATATTTCCACTTACTGAGCTTTATAGCTCATCCCATGTTTTATGTGTTGTAGACATAGCGAATCCGGTACGTAAACGTTTAGATGACGAGGCTGGTCCTTCTGGAACTTCCGGTGACTTTTGAGGGTGATGTGTACATGGATGCGACCTGTGAGGCGGGCGTCATGTTTAATTATGTGTGTTTGTAAAATACGTTTATATCGTATGTAAAATCTGAACAATGTTTGTATTGTAAAATAGTTGTGTATGGGGTGCTTTGTAAAATCGAAAAATTTTATCAGCATTTCATATGTAATATATTTTATATTTTACTTAGTCACGTAAGTTAGTGTAAGAAAATAGTAGTAGAAGGCGGGGCGTCACAGGTTGGTATCAGAGCTTCGGTTGCAGTTTCTGTAGACTGTCCATGTACACACACTCAAAAGCGCGGAAGACAGCCTTGATTGTAAGTTATGTGGTATTATGAATTTCTTGCATTGCATAATTTATTGGTCTAAGGGACTGTTAGGGTACAAGAGACAACATGGTTAGAACCAGAGGTGAAGGCAGTGGAGGAAACAATCATGAAGGCGAAAATGTAAATCCGACTGACAATCGTGATTCGGCTATCCTTCAGCTTACCGAATTAGTACGTCAGCAGTCTCAGCAGATTCGAGAATTGATTCAGCAGCAAAACTCTGAGGGGACAAGAAATAACGGAATTTCTCAGGCGGATAGGGTTGAAGCAGTGGGTGAAAGATTTCGCAAACTGAATCCACCGACTTTTGAGGATGCTATTGACCCAACATCTGCTGAAGATTGGCTCAGAACATTAGAGAGTATGTTCCAATATAGCAGAATTCCTGAGAATGAGAAAGTTCTGTGTGCTGCATTTCTACTGCGAGGAAGTGCAGGACATTGGTGGGATACTATTTTGGCGATTGAGGATCCGATCAACATGAACTGGGAACGTTTCAAGGAACTGTTCCGAAATAAATACTTCACTGCACCTGTGCGAGCCCAACGCATGAATGAGTTTATCAATCTCAAACAAGGGGCAATGACTGTGGCGGAGTACATCAGAAAATTTGAACAACTGTCAAGGTTCGCGACTCATATGGTTAGCACTGATGCCCTAAAGATTGAACGATTCCTTGAGGGTCTAAAGCCGGAGTTTGTATCGTGATGTTAATATGGGCCGGACTACAAGGAACTACATATGCTCAAGTGGCGGAGCGGGCGATGGTTGCAGAACAAGCTGAGACACGAATTATTCGTGCTCATGAGGCAAAGCGAAAGTTTGTGCAGGGAGCAAACTGGAGAGGTGGTAATCAGAAAAGGCAGTTCTTTCAAAAAGGAGGAAAGCCAAATTTCAGAATAGGCCTGGACCACCACAGCAACAAAATTTTAATCAGTGGAGACCTCCAGTTCCAATGCCAGCTTGCCCAAGATGTGGACGACATCATTCGGGTATCTGTTTTCACAGAATGCTATCTGTTACAAATGCGGAAAGACGGGGCATTACGCAAGATCGATCATGTTCAGAGAAGACACCAGGAAATCAAGCTATAGCTCAAGCAAAACCACCAACTGTGCCAGCACGCGTGTATACTTTGACTGCAGAGGAAGCAAAAGCTAATCCGTCCGTGGTGGCAGGTATTCTACTTATTCACAAACTTCCGACATGCATTTTAGTAGATTCAGGAGCTACGCATTCATTTGCATTCACTAAATATGTGACGAGACTCGGGATTACACCTACCCTGTCTGATTGTGAATATAATGTGACTGTTCCACACGGAGTTGCGATGCGAACCAATCTAGTTCTACAGAATTCTCCGGTGTTAATTAACGGAAGAGAATTGTCTGTTGACTTAATAGTTATTCCGATGAATGACTACGAGGTGATTCTTGGAATGGACTGGCTCTCAAAATATGGAGCTGTTATTGATTGTAATCGCAAGACAGTTACGTTTAATATTGAAGATAAGGAGCCTTTCACTTTTGTGGGGACAAACAAAGAAAAAAAGGTTTCTAGAATTTCAGCGGTAAAGGCACAACGTTTGATCAAGGCGGGATGCGAAGTTTATCTAGTCTTCGCAGTGAATCAGAGGAACGTCCATCTCCGAAATTAGAAGATGTACCAGTGGTGCAAGATTTTCCGGATGTCTTTCCCGAAGATTTACCCGGATTACCACCGGATCGAGAAATTGAATTTACGATCGACTTAATACCGGGATCTGCTCCAATTTCTAAAACTCCCTATCGATTAGCGCCGAATGAATTGAAAGAGTTAAAGGATCAGTTGGACGATTTATTACAGAAAGGATTCATTCAACCCAGTTTTTCTCCTTGGGGAGCGCCAGTTCTGTTCGTGCGAAAGAAAGATGGGTCGATGCGATTATGTATCGACTACAGGGAGCTGAACAAGATCACAATCAAGAATAAATATCCATTACAAGAATAGATGATTTATTTGATCAACTTCAGGGCGCAACGGTGTTTTCAAAAATAGATCTAAGATCGGGATATCATCATTGAAAGTTCGAAAAGAAGATATTCCGAAGACGGCATTCAGGACCAGATATGGACACTACGAATTTTTGTTATGCCTTTCGGGGTGACTAATGCGCCAGCGGCATTTATGGATCTAATGAATCGAGTGTTCAAACAATTTTTGGACAAGTTTGTCATTGTGTTCATTGATGACATTCTTATTTACTCGAAAACGAAGGAGGAACATGAGCAACATTTGAGGATAGTTCTCGAGATATTACGAGAAAATAAATTATATGCCAAGTTCAAGAAATGTGAGTTCTGGTTGAATCAAGTCGCATTTTTGGGCCACATTATTTCTGGAGAAGGAATTTCTGTGGATCCTAGCAAAATTGAAGCTATCAACAAGGCCTCAACCAACCAATGTTACAGAAGTACGAAGTTTTCTTGGCTTAGCTGGATACTACAGGAAGTTTATTAAGGACTTCTCAAAGATAGCGTCAACACTGACGAAGCTAACAAGGAAGAATATTTCATTCCATTGGAGTGAGGAGTGCGAGCAAAGTTTTCAAGAATTAAAGAAGAGACTCACTTCAGCTCCAGTCCTAACGATACCATCAGGGACTGGAGGATTTTCAGTTTATAGCGATGCGTCAAGGAATGGTCTGGGATGTTGTATTGATGCAACATGGAAAAGTAATTGCATATGCCTCTCGGCAATTGAAGGAGTATGAAAAGAATTATCCGACTCATGATTTGGAGCTAGCTGCTGTGGTTTTGCTTTAAAAATTTGGAGGCATTATTTATATGGGGAGCGGTGTGAAATTTACACAGATCACAAGAGTCTGAAATATTTCTTCACTCAGAAGGAATTAAATATGAGGCAAAGAAGGTGGCTAGAATTAGTCAAAGACTATGATTGTATAATTAGTTATCACCCAGGAAAAGCAAATGTGGTGGCTGATGCATTAAGCCGAAAAGCGGTAAGCGCAGAGTTACAATTGTTGGAAGTGGAGATAGTGCAATTGGGAGAAGTTGAAGCAAAGTTAGCAGCTTTGACTTTGCAACCTACAATAATGGAACAAATCAAACAAGTGCAAGAAAATGATGAGTTATATCTAAAAATCAAAGACGCACAAACGGAGCAAACTTCAACTGATTTCAAAATGCAAGAAGACGGAAGTCTATATTACAAGGACCGTCTATATGTACCTGATGATGCGGAGATTCGAAGAATGGTAATGACAGAAGCACATGCGACTACATATTCAATACATCCAGGAGCTACAAAAATGTATCGAGACCTTCGAATAAATTATTGGTGGCCGGGAATGAAAAGAGATATTGCGGCATTTGTAAGTCAATGTCTAACTTGCCAACAAATAAAGGCGGAACATCAAAGACCAGCAGGGACATTACAGCCTTTGCCAATACCTGAGTGGAAGTGGGATCATATTACAATGGATTTCGTGGTTGGCCTACCAAAGACTGTAAAAGGTTATGATGCTATTTGGGTTATAGTCGATCGATTGACTAAGTCTGCTCATTTTCTACCCATAAGCTCGATATTTTCCCTGGAGCGATATGCAGAAATATATATACAAGAAATTGTTCGACTTCATGGGATTCCATTATCAATTATTTCGGATCGAGATTCGCGATTCTTATCAAATTTTTGGAAGAGTCTGCAGAAAGCAATGGGGACTAAGTTATCTTTTAGTACGGCTTATCATCCTCAGACGGATGGTCAATCAGAACGAACTATCCAGACTTTGGAAGACATGTTGCGAGCATGTGTTTGGATTTTAAGGGAAACTGGAGCAAATATTTGCCGTTGATTGAGTTTTCCTATAACAATAGTTATCATTCAACTATTGGGATGGCACCGTATGAAGCCTTGTATGGACGCAAATGTCGATCTCCCATACATTGGGATGAAGTTGGTGAACGTGCGATGTTAGGACCTGACATGGTTCAAGAGATGACTGAGGCAATAGCAAAGATACGAGAAAGAATGCAAATGGCTCAAAGTCGACAAAAGAGTTATGCCGATAAAAGACGTAGACCGTTAGAGTTTGAAGCTGATGACTGGGTGTTTTTGAAAGTATCTCCGATGAAAGGTGTGAAACGGTTGGGGCGAAAGGGTAAGTTGAGCCCAAGATATATTGGACCTTTTAGAATAATTAAAAGAGTTGGTGAAGTAGCTTACCAACTGGAACTACCATCCTCATTGGCACAAGTTCATGATGTTTTTCATGTGTCGACATTGCGAAAATATGTCGCTGACCCGAATCGTGTTTTGAGGAATGAATTTCTATACCAGCAGCTCAAGTCAGATTTAAGTTATGAAGAGAAGCCAGTAGAGATTTTAATGTATGAAGTGAAGAGACTTCGAAATAAAGAGATTCCGTTGGTAAAGTGTTATGGCAGAATCAGTCAACTGAAGAAGCTACGTGGGAACGTGAAGATGATATGAAAAGTCGGTACCCAGAATTGTTTCAACTAATCTGATTTCGAGGGCGAAATCCTCTTTAAGGGGGGGAGAATGTAATACTCGGGTCCCGTGCGTAAGTTGGCCAATAAATTTGCATGCATATTATGTGACTATATGATTTTATATTCATTATTTATTTAATTTTGTGCTTGCATGATATCTAACATTATTTGAAATTAGGTATGGAGTTTAAGAAATTTTGAAAAGAGAATTTCGAAATATTATAATTTCGGAAACTTAGGGTTTCGTTTTGGATAATTTCAAAATTTTAGGGTGTTGAAATGTTGGTGTGAGGTGGTTTAGATATTTATAAAAATGTTTATATGGATCTTGAGACTTGTTTTGTGGGATTTCAAAACAAATGTCGATATGTGTCTTGTGAGGTTGAACATCTTGAATAGGATATCGAAAATAATGATGAGATAGTTGTGTGTGATGGGATTTCGAAATCTCTTAGCAATAAGTTTTGAACTTATCTAATAATAGCATTGAAATGACGTTGAACCATGGCTAATATTAGTTAAGTGAGTAGGTAAATGTCATAATCTCTTACAAATTAATGCACAAAAATCTTAAAGGATAAATACAAACAATTAAAAACTAAAGTTAAGGAACAAACATTATTTTATGATAAATGACAAACTTTGAGATAAGTATGTCTCGTATTTAATTTTTCAAGACATGGAATGATTTCAAAAGAACAAATCTTCGAAAAAAAAAAAAAAAATAATAAGTTTGGAGAGAGGAAGGAGAACTCAAACGGTGTTACCAACTTAGCTTGGAAAGGTATAATTTTTATTATAAGTTTATGTTTTATTACGGTTAATCATGTTCTATGTAGTAGTAGATACAAAGGTTGAGATAAAATAATTATGAGGTTTTTATTTTAAAACGGTTGGGTCTGTTTAATTTTAGTTATTGTGTTCTTGATATTTAGGGTTTTGATCGAAAGATGTTGAGAGAGTTAATAAGTAATAGTGTTTACAATTTGGGAAGAGTAGGGTTTGTTTAATGTCGATATGTTAATGTGAGGAGGATGTCGAATTAAATAAAGATGTCGACATGAGTATTATGTCTTGTGTAGTTAAAAATGTCGAAGTCTAATGTGAATGATAATCTCGATATATATATATATTATAATATGAGATGTCGAAGATGATTTTGGGAGTGTTAGGAAAATGTCGAAAGCTATCAAACAATGAATATAGAGATCTATATACATATAAATGTCGAACTGATTGAGATCTATAAATGTCGAGATGTGTTATTGGTTTAAGAATGTCGAATGAAAATATCGAGTGTGTCTTAGGTGAAGTGGTTTCGAATTTTTATATCGAAAGGGAATATGGAAGATGTCGAATGGTGTGAAATATTTGTTTGGTATTGACATTAACATGAAATGTCGAGTTGTGTTTGAGACAAGATGTCAATTTGTTAGGTGAAGTGGGGTCGAGATTTATTAAGATGTTGAATTGAATTTTAAATGAAAGCTCGATATGGGTTATGTGAAGTGGTTTGATTGTTTTGGAATTATTATGATGATGTAGACATTTTTGAGGAAGTGTATGATAAATGTCGAATGAATGATAAAGAATGATGTCGACATTTTTTAGAAGTGTATGATAAATGTCGAATGAATAATAAAGAATGATGTCGACATTTTGAGAAGTGAAAATCTCGAGTTATTATATGACATGGGATCTTGAATGAAATAAGATGTCGATATATCTTGTGTAGTTAAAGATGTCGAATGAAATAGGATTGTGAGATGTTGATATGGTTTCGAGTTTTATAAATTTTGAAGACAATGTCGAGATTTATCATATAATATCGAGATCCATTGTTTAGTTAGTAAATGTCGAAACCTGTTTGAATAATTAAAGAAGGATGTCGAGCTCTATTTGATGTCGAGATATATTTTAATTCATGTCGGGATTTATATAAATAGTATCTTTCAGTTAGGTTAAAGTTTTAAATTTTAGGGTTTCGAAATTTATAAAAGTTGAAACTAGGGTTTTCTAAATTAAGCCAATTTCATGAAATTGTAATTAAATTAACGAATTTTAATTTTATATGTTTCTATAATTAGGGTTTGAAGGTTAGCGATTTACCCGTACAATAAGCTAAGGATATCAGGTAAGTGGGATTTCACCTACAACACATAAATTGTTTGATATGTGTATTACATGTGACTAATTGCTTCGATGAATCCGTGGTATGTGAATTATTTGTTATATGCGATTATTTGGAATGTTTGATGTTGCATTATTTATGCATCATGATCATGTGCACGCACGAATCATATTGAATATTTTGAGGAATGAGCGTGCATTATATTACTCGAGTGGAAAGCGAGTTATATGTAATGGAGATAGATGAGAATGTAGCTACTTCTACAAAGGCACCATGACGGGGGTAAAACCGTCGAGTATATTTACCTAAATTATTTAGGTATTGGGAAGGCACATAGTATAACTATAGTGCCAGGAAAGTAATTTGATAGAGGGGCGACCTGGTGAATGGTAAGATGGAGATAAACCCTAATTTTATCCTAGCCAGTGTGGGCCACTATCGTATTTTATCCGAAGAGGATTTGAGCTCATGATATGATGGTGCGGTTAGTAAGTAGCTATGGGCCCTGATGAAAATAAGAAATGAATAGTATGATGTGAGTATAGTATTAGAAAGCACTGGCGCGGATGCCTTTGCTATTTTGGACACGTGCATACATGCATATTTCCACTTACTGAGCTTTATAGCTCATCCCATGTTTTATGTGTTGTAGACGTAGCGAATCCGGTACGTAAACGTTTAGATGACGAGGCTGGTCCTTCTGGAACTTCCGGTGACTTTTGAGGGTGATGTGTACATGGATGCGACCTGTGAGGCGGGCGTCATGTTTAATTATGTGTGTTTGTAAAATACGTTTATATCGTATGTAAAATCTGAACAATGTTTGTATTGTAAAATAGTTGTGTATGGGGTGCTTTGTAAAATCGAAAAATTTTATCAGCATTTCATATGTAATATATTTTATATTTTACTTAGTCACGTAAGTTAGTGTAAGAAAATAGTAGTAGAAGGCGGGGCGTCACAGGCATATTGGAAGAAGACGCCGGCAGAACTTCCCGAACGTCGTCGTGTTTATCTTATAAGTTTTTTTTTTTTATGTACTCGGGTTGTAATATGATTTTCAGTTATATAATCGCTATGCATCGACTCTATCATGTTTTCTCTACGTCCTCGTATCATTTTCAAAATTGTATACAAGCTCCGAATTTTTAAAAATTTTATATCGTTCGACTCTCTTTTATTTCGCCGTTTATTTATTTAGCTTCCCGAATTTCATCTTGGTCCAATTCGGTCAAGCCCAAATTTTGAAAGAAAGCCCAAAATTTAAATTTCGCCGAATTTCCAAATTGACCCGAATTTTTACCCAAATTTCAAAGCAACCCCAAGTTTGATCAAAGATCCGAATTTTTTTTGATCATTCTCTCCCTACCTTAATTTAACCGAGATTCTCCTACTAATCTAAGTCTAAAAGTACGAAATCTCTAACTTTCAAACACATCCAGGAGCACATAAGATTCACACAAACATTCACGTAAAGCATATATCAGAAAATCGTAAAGCACATAATTACGTATTAAACTTACAAGCGTAGGCTGATCCTCCAGGCTTTTGAGCGGCAGTACATGGACAGTCTACAGAATCTATAACCTAACGCTCTGATACCACCTGTAACGACCCTACTTCTTAAATACGTATTTTGGCGGGTTTTACGCAGCGTAAGCAGCGGATAGCCCATTTAATAAAAACTTTTTAGTACATAATAATACTCAAGTACTGGGCCGAAGCCCAAAAGTCTAAACCCATAAATAATAAAAAAAAAATTTGTTTTACAACACACATATTATTATATTAGACCGAAGCCCAAATAGTAACAATACGAAACATGAATGAAATACTCCACAGGTCGCGTTCCATGTACTGCCCCGCACTCAAAAGACCGTGGAGTCACCGCCATCAGCCGTCTTACCTACACACGTAAACCCTGAGCTTTTGCACAGTAGATGAAAATATGCATGAATGCAAATGCTCTCACATTCCAAACTCGACACATCTCGCAAAATGCACGCTCGACTCTTTTATCATATCTCATCATCAACTCAACTCATCTCATCACAATCAGGGCCCGAGGCTAGGAACTAAAGGCAACACGCGCGCGCAGGGGTCCGTAGCTCGGGAGGCCCCACTACCCACAAGGGTCAGTAGCTCGGGAGGCCACTCCCACATCTCAATCATATAGTGCGCCTTAGTCCTAACCTCAACTCATACCATTCGACAACCATCACTCGGTCATAAACTACCCCACTCATCAACACTATACAATGTCACCGTGACTACGCACGATTCTCTCCCCTCATAACACGCGTATGTAAATGTCATGCAAGTAAAATGCAATACATAAAAAAGCAAATCTTCATATCATGTATCGGCCCGAGGTATCAGCTTGGCCCGATCCGAAAACTATCGTACGCTAAATAATCGGGCCAAAGCCCGCGTTCCGAATTACTCGGCCCGAAATCTTACTCATCGATCTCTCTCCGAAATTTCACTAAGAGTTTCCAAAATTTAATCATTTTCACTTTATTTAACACCCTAATTTCAAAATTTGGTCCCTAATTTAATATATTTTAAAATTCTATTGTCCAACTTTCAAAATATCACTTAAATTTCTAATTTAAAAATATCTTTTTAAATTTTTGCATTTAAAACCCAAAATTTCATAGTTACTTTTAAGGATCTGAAAATTTCCTAAGTTTCAGATCTGCCCCAAATCTTTAAAAATTTCAGATCTGCCCCGAAAGTTTATATTTATTTAAAAATCTCCCCTGTTGGGATTTTACATTCTCAGCTCCCATATTTAAAACTTTTTAATCTAGTCCACGAATTTTTGAAAATTACACAAAGGACCCCAAATTATATTCCGAATTTCAAATCTGCCCCAAAATCTTTATATTTCTTCAAAAATCTCCCTATCCGGATTTTACATTCTCAGCCACAGATTTTTAAAACTTTTCAATCTAGTCCCCAAATTTTTGAAAATTACCCAAAGGACCCCAATTATTTATTCCGAATTTTAAATATGTCCTAAAAACTTTTTATTTCTTTAAAAATATCCCTATTCGGAATTTTACAACACAGACTCCCTGGATTTTGTAAAATTTCGATTAAGTTCCAAATTTTAGAAATAATTATTTTATACGGCTGTTTTGCGACAGTTTTGGATTTCTCAATGATCACAAGGTAAACGATGTCCGATGGACCTGAAATTTTAACCACGGATAAAGGACTTGCAAATCTTAATTCTGTTCAAAGGAATTTTTAATCTGAAGTCTAGATTGGGAGATATGAATTTTTGAACCTCTTGATTGAAATGGATAAAGAAAACCCTAGAAAACCCTAATTCTCCCCAAGTTTTGCTCTATCCTCTTAATCTAAAGTCCTCTATCCCTATTTCCAAATATTCATAGATCTAAAAATACTCAATCTCGTGCTCCCTAAGATAACCAACGAAAAATTCATGCAAGCAAATTATTGTTATCACATAAACACGAAGAATTCGATGAATAACTTGCAAAACACGTAAAATTCACAAATCCTATATTGTTTACGTATGTAGGTGATCTTCACCTACCTTAATCCCGTAGTGCCTACGTAACAGGTTGTTTCATGTAATCCCGACCCCAGAGCTTCGATCCCGAGCTTCCGGAGATTTTTCTTCTCCTCCTTCTCCTCCTTTCCTTCTTTCTCTTTTTTTCTTTCTCTCCCACTCTCCCTCTCTCTCTCGGCCATTTTCTTCTGTTCCTCCCACACGGCCTTTTCTCCTTTCCACTTTAATATCTTTGGATTTATTAGTTATTAATGTGTCCTTAGGAGTTTAATGAGGTGGCTTAGGTGAAAAGAGGTGGCATATTAGTTAGATCTTGTCCTTTTTCTTTCTTTTCATTTCCTATCTTCCCTCTCTCCAACGTGATTCTTCCTCTCTTCCTTTATTCTCCCTTAATTTATTTATCTTGTCCTAATGTGTGTAGAGAGGTGGCATTAGGTGTTATTATTTATTTATTTATTTATTTATTTTTCTTTTCTCCCTCTCTTCTCTCCTCTCTTGTTGACTCTTTCTCTCTTTCCCTATTTGATTAATTAGGTCTTGTCTTTGTGGTTTAAAATGTTATATTAGGTTTATTTTATTTTATGGTACCAATTCACATGCATGGAAGGTGCTATTATGGAGATGCTTTCTTGTCTCATGCAAGTCAACGAAACCCTTCATGGAAAGGACCTATTATTCTTTGTCCTCATGCCATCAATGAGGAGCATCACCTCAACGTGTTATGATTAGTAGGTAATGATTTATTGGTATATATTTTCCTATTTTATTATATTGTATTAAACTCACATGGAGGTGAAATGGAATTTGTTTATTGTACTAAACTCACATGGAGGTGTCTTTATTTTTTTTAATTTGGCTCCTAATTAATTTCGGCCATTTATGAATATATATTATTTTATTATTATTATTATTATCGTTATTGTTGGATCATATTCCCAACCTTACATTCATCTCGCAAACTTAGGCCAATATTCTTCTTTATTTGGCCTCTGGTACAATTCTAATTTCTTGGCTCGATTCGAAAAGAAATCAATTTTGTTCGAACATCGACTCCACACATTCCGAATATTATTGAAATAATCCCATATAAATTTTACGGGTATTACAATTTTGAACAGCTCATATTGGTAAGTTAAGAGCGCTATTCTTTCTTGTACGACTCGAGTGGTTCCCTCATGTGTGACTTGAAGCATCTCCCACATGTCTTTGGCAGATTCGCATGAGCTCACGCGATTGTATTCTTCTCTCGTAACCCGCTCTGATACCAAATGAAGATATAAATGTGCCTAAGAGGGGGGGGGGTGAATTAGGCTTATAGATATGCCTACTGATGTTTGTAATGAATATGCCTGATATATCCTAGTTACGTCGGATGTGTTTCGGGTTTGTCTCACAGCGATAAAGAAATAACTGAAAAGTAAATGCGAGACATGATTTTTATAGAGGTTATCCCCAACTGGGGTTTACTCCCCTCCTTGGGGTTTGCTCCCCAAGAGTTCAACCAATCACTATAATGCACCGTAGCTGGATACAAAACTGATTGATTAGCCCAATACACAACCGAAACAAGTCGAACACTAGCCACTACTAGGTTACCACACGCCGAGTTTCGTTCCTCGGAATCTCTTGATCCCGACAGACACAGCTCGCTACCGAAGGGCCCCTGGAACTCGTCCTTCCCTTCACGTGTGCGTAAACGTCGACCTTGCCTCCTTGGTATTGCTCACGTCCGAGGACAGAATATATGGAGGGGATGATGGAATATCAGATGAATCACTCGCTCAGTGATGGATACGCAAGTTAACGCTCAGTAAGACAGAAAGCTATTGCAAGTGGAAACTCAGGAATCTCTCTGTCTGTTTCTGCTCAAGAATCTCTCGTAGGCTTATATTCGCAAATTCCAAGTTTTTCGAAATTCTGAAGTGTGGCTCATATATAATCATTTTCAATCAGCACTTCACATGGAAAATCATATCATATAATAATCACCAAATCAAGCATAGTTTCCATGCAATTTTCGAGTTAATCATACCATATAAATCATGCTTTTAATAAATCATTGCAACGGTCATATAGCTCATTTAAGCATGATTATATTCCATATAAAAGCTCAATTTGGTTCTCAAGCATATTCAAGCATTTCGCATATAATTACCATATCAGAACTTTCCATAAGTGATTCCCTGCTATCAGTTTCTATAACAAGTCAATCCAGATTTTCTTTCCAAGTATAGCACACGAGATAGCAGCATATCAATTCCTTATTTAGCACAGATCAATCATATTTACCATGTTTAGCACATAATATCATATCATATCACAGTTGTCACGAATTTACTTGTCATGCCACAACTTTCCATATTTCAGAGATCACATCCGCGTTTAGCACATTACCATATAATAGCATCTTATCCACAAAGTCAATCAAATCAAATATTTCCTAAATATAATAATCTAATCAGCATAAGGAAAGATATAAATTCAATATTGCACATTAAATTGGAGGGCATGCAAGAATCGTATATGTGATTCGCGTCCAGGAATAATCAAGTATCAACGGATATATCACTTTCCATATATAAACAGCATATTTTCCATATATAGCTCAACAGGATATCTCATGCATTATTTCCATATATAGCACAGTATGATATATCCTATCACATGGGCTGTCTATAACATGCGATCACAGTCTCATCAACAAATCACAAACTCATATGCGAATAAACTATTCAACACTTTAATCAATTTATAGCTCATTATCAATGCATGGTCGAATATTATCATGAACTTAGACGTTATATTAATCACAAATCGAATTGCTTAATTTATAGACCTAACGTCATTACAATTACATCGTTCATCAAAACTCTCTAACACTCATGGACCAAAAAGGTCAACGGCCGACTTGATATCTCTGTGTATAATTCCTTCATTGCAATTATGATACAAGTATTTTAACCCTAAATATAAGAATCAATGTTTTAAATGTTAGTGAATCCATACCATTTTTCATGATGCCCAACAAGTAGTTAACTACGATCCAATAGATCTAATTTTTTTTCTCAATCATTTTCTTGTTACCTTCTGCAACACCATTCAGAATTGAAAGCCGACATTCCCAGCTCAATATGTTATGGGTCATCGCTGTGTATATCGAACCATGGTCAAAAGAGAAAACCATGCATGTTTAATATATTTTATGAGGATAAACAGAATATTATCATATGATCTAAAGATTAAATTTGAACCATGATAATTAACCTGATAAATGGTCTTGAAGGCTCCGACCGACAAACTCGAATACAATGGCTTTGTGTTCTCCCTCATCGCAATATCCAAGAATCTTAACCAAATTACCATGGTGAATGTTTGCCAGAATTTTTACCTGATTCATAGTCGTAAGTACAAATCAAAAAATTATGCATAGAAAAAGAAGCTCTTATTACAACAATAGGAGCGATAGTACTACCTCCGATTCAAAGTCCTTGGTTCGAAATTTTGATGCAGTCTTGAGTACCTTAACAGCAACTTCACTTCCATTCATGAAGCTCTTGTATACAACACCAAATGTGTACCTTCTCCAACAATGTTTTTATCTCGCGTAAGATTCTCTACCTCTGAATATTTGAGCTTTCTCACCTTCGACCCCAAGTGATCAGTAATACCACTACTTCGTGGTTCGCCAGGCTTTACGCTTTGCCATACTGATCATTGATGATCACATATAGTTGAAACGGTTGTGATTATAGACTTCTAATGTTATTAATTATAGTAAAAAAGAAATATAATGTGATTATTCAGTGATGATATGCTTACCTTGTCTCCTTTTTCTAATGATTACAGCATATATTAAGGCTGACAGGACGATGATTACGACAACTGCACCCGACAAGGATGCAACAACTGGGATAATTGCGTAATGTTTTTTCTCATTTTTGCATGAAGTGTTATTCGTTGAACAACCATTTGAGAAGTTGGATGGAACACCAAAGCTGTGCCCCGAGAGTAAGTTCAATAAAAAATGTTGAGATTTGCAAGTTCTAAAAACCTCGGAAAAGAAATCATGTATAACGTATAGAAAATGCGTGATAGAACTAAGGATCCGCTTTGCGCGTTGTTTAGGAGTTCAGCAGGCAATGGACCAGTAAAGTTATTGCCTTCCAAATATCTGAACCGAAAAGTACGCATTAAACCAAGATATAAAAAATAGAAACAAGAAAATGGACTATTCATGTCTTTCCTCGCAATGATGAAAAGAGACTTACAAGAATTTCAAGAAAGAGAGTTGAGCCAAAAAATTAGGAACCGGCCCGGATAGGCTATTATGTGATAAGTCCCTAAAGTTAGATGTACAGAAAATTAGCAAGTGTTTAATCCTTTGTAGCATTGTTAAATTAGATATCCTTACAATAATTGTAGCATGGTTAAATTAGATAAGGAAGGAGCTATGTTTCCTGCCAACCCCCTCGACGACAAATTCCTGTAAAAAAATCAAGCTTCTCAGGTTAATTCGAAGATTTCGAAGACAAATAAACCTATATTATTTAATATAATGCATATGCATCTGAGCGACGTACAATGATAGTATGTTAGGAGGGTCAAACCCATTGTTACTGCAATTGATTCCAGACCAGGCATAGCTTTTCGGTAGGCAAGGATCGCCTATCCAATTGCTAGTTGTAATGGCGTAGGTCGATTTGATGCTCTTCATTGCAGCAACTGCACATTTGATTCATTTTCTTACACTTCCCAGATTGCCATATTTAGGTGATAATTGACGCATATGATTGAGTTATATAAGTAATTAAATGGCTATACATACCGTCGTTTTGGTCTGTCCCGCAATGTACGAATGATTTGACTGTAAAAAACTCGTATGCATTGATCATTACAGGGAGTGTCGAGTTAGGCTTGGGGACTAGCTTAACAATGTAACTAGCGTAGCCAACTGGTCCTAAAGTATAAACCGGTTAAAGTGACAGATATTCAAGACTTATGGAGCCATAAAAGTGGCCACCGTTTAGAAAAACATCGATTTGTCTGGTCAAGTTTGGCCTATTGGGCAAAATCTCGGCAAAGTAAAGGTAGAAACAGACTTTATCCGAAGCATTGATTGGCCCAAATGAAAAGGCGAGGGACTCGTTTAGGGATGGCGCTTGCAAGGCGCTACTAAGTATCAGTGAATAAGGAACACTCCACGGCGAGTTGTTGGCAAAGTTGGTTGCGTTAGGGTTTGATATTTGCGGGTTGTTTTGTATATATCCGGCATTCCATATTCTGTCAATCTTGTCCTCTTTGTACCTATAATATATATATGAGGAATTTTATGGTGCTCACCTTATGTGAGCACCTTATGTGGGCACCTAGTGATGTGGTATCGATTCGTGCCATTTCAACGTCTCACATCGACATCTAAGATTATGTCGTCTCAATAAACACCTTCTAGGCGCAATTAATCGACCTGATGTGGTGGACGGAACTATGCTAGAATCTCAAAATTCAAATTGAAAGTGAGAAAAACTAAAACCAAAAAAAATGAAAAACTGAAATAATCTTTCATTAAGTAGTTATAGACTAGGAATTGATTTAATGTAAGACTGATACTTCCCGACTTTAACTCGTGAGTGGCATCACAAGTAGCTGTTCTAGAGTTAGTTGACTTAATTAACTTGGCCGATAGTAAAAGGCTAAAAACTTCATTAAGTGTGCAGTTAAAAATAATGGAAGAATTTGTTTTAAATTTTGTAGATGAACTAGAGTTTGATATGGGAGGGGAGAAACGATTTTAACAGAGGAAGAAAAACCGCAGTGGGAGCTAATATTGTTGGAGGACGAATTTTTTCACTTGGCCATTTGTGCCTTTTTCTCTTTTTCTTTCACTCAGCGATTCACTGGACACTGCTTTTCTTTTTCTTCTCACCCACACTTTCGTTAAATACACCTTACACATGAGTACATATTTATAGTACTAAGCAATCAACTAAACACACAAAGCAACAAACTACAGCAAGACCGTAAAGCTTCTTTTTCTTTTTTTCTTCCACAAAGGCTGCTCAATGTCTAGTTGTTTTTTCCTTTTCCTCCTTTAATCATGTGTATCTGTTTTCTTCGTTTTTGGTCTTCTTTGGCTGCTCCTACTTCATGGTCTCCTTTTTCTATTTTTTATTTTATTATTTTTATTTTTCCTTGGACCCTTTGATTAAGCTTATCCAACAAATTCCTCCCTTAAGCTAAATCTTCTTTCGGTTTTTAAGTCCTCCTTAAACTTAACTCTCTTTCGTGTATCATATGTTGCGGCTCTCCATTCTCCGTCAATGATTGCCTTCGTGATCCTTGCCATGTTTGTCATCTCGTCGTACTCGTCTACCACTAGTTTGTCTTCTTTGACCATCTTTTCCTTCGGTTCGGTTCTTCACCGATGAAGTAAATATCCTCTTATTTTTCTTTCATCCCTGTGACGTAGTCCTTCAAGCTCGTCACCTCATCATCTGAACTCATACAATGAATATTAACTTCGTCGCAATTATCGGGCGTGTCGAATCCTTCATACTCCTTCTCGTTAATCTCCTCTATGGTGATGACCATGTACTTCTCCGTCTCATTGTTCACGAGCGCACCGCTTTTTCTGAATTTAATTACGACCTTTACAAGATTTTTATCGTAGCCAATATCCGTGGGTGTGTCGATTGGGTCCTTAGCTCCGGATCGCTTGGCCTTCCTCGGCATCTTGAGGATTTCCTTCGTGGTTACGTCAGTCGCTTCTTTTTCCTTTCATATTTTGGTTATCACCGATCCGCTTGGGGGCCTCCTTGGTCGTCGTCTTGACCTCGTCCTTCTCGTCCGAATCCAATTTATCGGCGAGCTTATCTCTTTCATTAATTCTGTTAGGCCGATTTATCCAACCTTGGTATTACCTTAGATGATGAATTACGGAAGCGATTGATCAGCAATACCACTAGACGGATTGTAGAGTTGGAACGATGATACATACGTGTTCTTCAGCAAAGGACGTCAACTCCAATAATGAATCAGTAACACTAAACAAAGCTTTGTTTAGGGTATTTATACATAAGCCCTAATGGGCTATTGGGCCCTAGTTAACTAATATACCCACAAGTTAGGTATATTTACAATTAGGTCCTAGCCTAAAATAAATCACAAGAGTAAGACAACCTAATTCAATTGAACACAATAACATAATCCTAACAATCTCCCCCTTTGTGTTCAATTTGCAATTTAGCGCTTGTCATCTTGGTCTTGTAATTGTCCCGACCCCTCAAAGAACACGTATCAAAATATATGGCGGAAGCGTCTGTGTGCGTGTTCTTCTTCAATCTCCTCATCCTTTATCTTTGTCTTGTGACCTCTTCTTTAGGAGATCCAAGCTCACCGTGTTCTAATCTTCTCTTCTTGTGTTCCAGCTCTCCTTTCGATAGTCGCGACTCCCCCTGCATTTGTTCAACCTTGTGTTGGGATTGGGAGTTTTGTTTAAACTCGAAGAGCTGTACACGAGTCGACAGCTTTGATTCTTGAAGTTCATGCTTAAGTTGTTGCCCGTATCTTGTCATTTGAGTCCGATATCTCCGTTCGATTGTAGCTCAACTCCCCTACATTTGTTCCACATTCGCGTTGAGATTGGGGTGTTTCTTTAAAATCGGAGAGTCGTACTTGTGGAGACAACTTCAATCGTTGGACTCTGTAGTCTTCGTTTGATTCTTGACGACGGTTGAGATTTGGCATTTTCTGATCTATATTGCACATTCGTCGTGGTGTTGCTCCCACTTTGCTTTGGTACTCCTCCCCCTCATGAAGATCGAACTAGGGAAATCGTCATGCGATAAGTCAAAATGGGGCATCGTCTTTGGCAAGAAGATCGCATCGTCGGCACAAGATGATGGAGTTGCGTTTTCCAAAAAAAAATGCTTGGGCTCCTTCATATTTTTCCATCAATTGCATGAGAGCCCGTTTTTAGATACGCACGGCGGAAATGGTAGGTGCTCAGGTTGGGTATTAACCTGACATAGCGACAAAGGCAATCCGTCGACACGACTTCAGAGATACTCTCTGAGACGTGGCCTGTGAGGACAAGGATTTATAAACCGGGCCACATAGGCTTCCCGTTAACGTCAATCTAGGAGCGTAGCTCATAGGCGATAGCCTGAAACCGTTGTTGTTTTGATATTGCAACGGCAGGACTTCCTTTCGATCATCGAATCATGTCTTAGAATGACATGTCTATGAAAGTTCTGATCTGGTCACAAAGTCCAGATAAGAAAAAAATTGTATGTGTCCTAAAAAGATATAAAAGCATGTGGATGGTGAGGACACAATAGACTCGATGTGTTCAAGAAAATTCAGTGGTGTGTGGCTGACTACCACTTAGTTCAATATCTCCTGCTTCCAAGTGAAGCAGTGATAGATTACGTGGCTCCCCGTGATTTAGTGAAACATCGGTCTGTTGGGAGATCGATGAGTGGGTAAGGCTCGGTTGTGCATGCGCCGTTGGACCTAATGCGGCGACTTCTACCGGGGAGCTAATAAAATTAGCACATGTACCTATGGGGGTTGGTCCGAGTAATTTGTGACTAAGAGAATTTTGTATCTTCCGCTCTTCGGTCTTCTCAAGAATTCCAAGTAGGGGTAGCTCTATGAGTTTGAGATCGTCACTAACACTCGGCTATGTTCCAGGGATAGGTTCAGTTTGGTCTGACAGAACCATAGGAACTTGAAATCCATACATCCGGTACGAAGTGATGTGTGCTGCTTGATTTTGATCAGCGGTTCGGAGCAGGTCTGTTGAGGTCATTGCCGAGTTAGCACTAGAAGCCATCATCGCCTTTTGAAGAGAGTTGACCGTTGTAGGTTTGAAATTCGTCCTTGAAGTTTATCTTTGGAATACGGGGGAATTCTTTTGAAGCAAAATTACGAGAGTATGAGGCCTTTCTTTTCTTTTCTTTTCTTTTTTTTTGCCTTTCTTTTTCTTTTCCTTTTTTTTGTTTTCGCATATATATGTATTATCTTATTAATAATGTTATAGTAACTATATATTATATTATTTATATATGTATATATAGATATAGATATAGATATATATATTTTATTCCTCCCCCTGAAATCATGCTTCTTAAAACCGAATTACTCCCCCTCAAAAGATACATATTCCTAAAATTATCGTTCGAGAGTCACTTTCCCTAAGTTCACACATTAGAGTTCGCTCTCCCTCAAAATTTAATTAGTGCTCCCCTTAAGACAAATATAAGAGTTGCTTCTCTTTAAAAAAAGTAGCTCCCCCTCAATGCATGCACATTTAAACATGTAAATTCTCTCCCAATTAAATAAGCGTGAACGTATTAATTTATTTTCAAAGCAGATGCAAACTAAAGAGTTATTGCTCTTTAAAAATGCATTAGAATGTACGTTTTTTTTATCGCTCTAAATTTAGAATAGGTATTTTGCGTTTCAGCTCATATGCATACAGAAAATTTAAGCTCGGAAATTCTTTAAGATGCATGCATAATAAAAATGTACCTATAGGAGGGTTTTCAGTCGTTTCAGTTCATATGCATGCTAAGATTTGAAATTTAAAGTTCTTTTACGCATGCATAGTTATGATGTACCCTTTAGTTTCAAAGTAGGTATATAGTCTTTTTAGTTCGATATGCATGCCAAAAGTTGCATATATAGAATTTACCTACGTTTGGTTGCTCGAATCGCTAACCAGTCGTGTCTGTGGAGCAACCTGAGATGCCATACACGCTGGGAAGTTTGGCTGCCCTCGTCGCATACCAGTCATGAGTGTGGAGCAGCTCTCTTAGTACCTACCCTTGCTGGAATATCTGCAAAACATTATCGGGACTTTGGTACCCATTTTTGGATGGGTCCTTCCTTGTTAGCAGAAAACAAGTTAGGCACATTTGGTTCAGATATTGATCCTAAGTCATTTTTCAAAGTCCTATTCAATTTGATTTGTGATTTAGGAATCCATAGCTTCAATCCTTGTTTTGAGTGTTGCGGGGATGTGGAGTGATGTTTTTGCTTAGGCACCCAAATTTGTTTAACATTAAGATTATACCCTGTTGAGTTTTTATTCATCAATTGATTGAATACGGGAGTGTTTGAGATGTGGCTTGCATGAGATGATGGATGTCGAGTAAAGGAGTGATGCAACTTATAAATATTAGATTTATTAAAACGGGAAACATCATAATACTTAATAGTCTTCGAAGAAATAAAATTATGTTCATCAGAAGCATAGTTTGTAGAGTAGAAAGCCTTGGTAGGAGAGGGTTTAGATTTTGATTTCCTGACCCAATTCATCGTCTTCTTGGTTAGTTTCTTGCCTGTAGCTAAATTTGACACATTATTAGGAGTTAAATCATAAGTCGAAGAAGAACCAACTTCAGATGAATGATCGTTGAGATTTCTTAGGAGGAAAATTTCATTTAGTAGTTTCTCTTTTTCGAACTTGAAGATTTCTATTTGATATTGGTGTTCCTTTGCTTGTAATTTATTGATGTTCCGGAGACGCGAGATTTCAGCTAGAAAGTCAGTCGTTCCTTTTGTTTGTGTCTTGTCTGGTTGAGTTTGCGAGCGTGACTTAGCAAAGAAGCGTGCATCATTCTTGATTGTGTTGGCATTTGCTAATCTAAAACGAGAATTTAGGGCAAGTGCATCATCGTAGGAATAGTAATGATTTGAAGGGGATGCATATTTTTCAAATAACAAATCGTCTCTTGTGGCTTTCTCCTTCCCTTTCGTTGTCTTGTGAAGTGATGCTTCTATTTTCGACTCGGCTGGAGGCGGTTGTGCCAGAAACCTATGGGATTGTTGATATGGTCTTCAAGTGTCGATATGATTGTCAAAAGTACGTCTTTTTCCACTTGAGAGGCAATCTTTTCGGACTCAAGAGTCGAGCGCAAATCATAGATTTCCTTGATAACTGCTGGGATATATGTACTAGAGGGATTTGAATTTTGGACACTTACGTCTTCTGAAGAGGGTGTATATAGAGGTAAGTAGTCATCGGACAAGGATGTTGCCTTGGTTCTGTCACGTTTATTCAGTTCCTCGTAGTCGAATGGGATTTCTGCCCAGTCCTCTTTATTTCTCTTTTTCTTCTCTAGGACGTCAAGTGTAGATGAGCTAGTGAAAGGGAGTAGACTAGGTATATTTAAGCCTAGGAAGCTAATATCATAAAGTGGGAGGGGTTTCTTTACTGTTTGTACGGAACCTGGAACAAAACCTAATCCTTCACGGGGATCATAAAACTCTATGTCTTTAGGCTTGTTTAAGAAAATCGTTCTATCTGTTTGTCCTCTTTTTGTTAGGAGATCCTCAAGTTTTTTATTTTGGAATATAGACGATTTCGTTCCTTAGATAAGAATTCATATTTCAAGGATATCGAATTTCGCTCTTCCTCACTCTTCTTGAAATTGTTTTCCTTTCGACTAGCTTATCTTCTAGATCTCTTATCTTAATTTCAAGCCTGGAGGAGTTATCTTGAGCTTGTTGTAGGAAAGAGGTTAACCTAGCCTTTTCTACTTGTTCGGTGCGCAGGACTTTTTCGTTGTTTTGAAGCTTGCTTTCTAGTTTTCTTAACGATAGGTTTTCGCTAGCCATAGATGTTAGTTTATCTTGCAGGATTGAAATCTCTAAATGTAAATCAGGGTAAGAATCGTGTACCTCAGTTTCTGAAGATGAGTCAGTTGTGGGAGTGGCTGCAGTATTGTGTTCCTCACCGTCAGATTCTGCTTCGGCGTTTGCCATGAGTGCGAAATTTTCTTCCTCCCTTTCAGAGGTGTCCTCGAGCCATGATTCCTGTTCTGCCATGAGTACGACACCCGACTGTTTTTGTTTTTCTGCTTGAAAACCTACTCTTTCTGATTCCAAAGTTGCGTTCAATTTAGAAATTTTATCAGCAACCTCTGGAATTTCCCAACAAGAGGTAGTTAAATCACTAATTTTCGCTTTCAGTCTTTCTATTTCTTTGTCACGATCATCGACTCTCATTTGCGTTGCTTCAAGCTTGCAATTGAGAGATGCTCTTCACTTAAGCTGACGAGGAGACATTTATGATTATTCTCTAAGCGAGCTTCTAATTCCTGAATTTCTTTAGCTTGTTTGTTCACTTTCTGTTCCCAATGATACGGCATATATGACATATTGAAAGTGGATATTGAAAGTTCAGTTCTAGAATTATTTTGGTTGGATATGGATCTTAATCGTGTTGATCAGCTAAATTTTAGATGAAATCAGATAACATTAGGAATATTGGAAATAAATAAGATAATCACCCAGTTTAGTGCTCAAATTTAATTATGAATATTGCTAGAGATTCAGACTTTATTTAAATTTAGTTTTTGAATGTCTTCGAAAGATTTTCTAGAAATCAAGATAGAAAACTAAATTGATCGTGATGAGTTCGAGATCATAGGAGTTTTCAAAATATTAAATATAGAGAGCATCTTCGAAGAGTAGTGGTGCGAGGTTTGCTTAGTAGATTTCTAAGATGAAATATGGCTTCTCGAGATAGAGTGAAATCAAAATATATTTTATAATTAAAGAATGTCGAAAACTTGAATTCAATAAAAGAGTTCGGGTACTTTAAAGTTGTGGGATATTTCGAAGGAAGATCTCGACAAAGGATATCGAGAGGTATAGAGTAGGAATTTAGGCAAGTTTCTTGAAATGTGTCGAGAAGCACAAAAGGGAAATTAAAAGATTTCGAGAGAGGCAAAATTGAAATTAAGGTAAAGTTCAAGGAGAATGTCGAGAAGCACTGAAAAAGTTCGAAAGTCTTTGAAATCTCGGGGTCAATCTTCGAGAACCTTATAATCGAGATATATTTCGAGTAGACTGTGGAGAAAGCACAAGATTTTAGTTTAGTATGATTTCGGAGAGGATCTCGAGAAACAAAAAAAAAATCGAAAGTTGCGAAATTGAGATGGAGTCTGATATCGAAAAGGATGTCGAGATAGCAAAATCAAAATTCAGATAGAATTTCGAGAAGTATTCGAGAAGCGTCGAATAGGTCGTGGATTGCGATAACAATCTCGAGATTTATCTCTTCTTCGTAGCAGATGTCGAGCAATCAAAATTGACGGTCTCGAGGTTTATCTGTTCTTCGACAATTTTCCTGTTCGTCGTCAAAATTGAATCTTCGGCTGAAAAAGACTGATAAATTCGATCAAGAATTATGAGAAGGCAGATATGCACCTACGCGTTTTTCATGAGCCGAGAAAGATCTGGAAATTTGGACGAGAAGAAATTGATAATTTTTTAAACTTAGAGCAAAAGGAACGAGATTCAAGATATGAATTTGATCCACGATTTCTGCTCTGATACCACTTGTTAGGCCGATTTATCCAACCTTGATCTGATTCATAGAATTAGTATTACCTTAGATGATGAATTACGGAAGCGATTGATCAGTAATACCACTAGACGGATTGTAGAGTTTGAACGATGATACGCACGTGTTCTTCAGCAAAAGACGTCAATTCCAATAATGAATCAGTAACCCTAAACAAAGCTTTGTTTAGGGTATTTATACATAAGCCCTAATGGGCTATTGGGCCCTAGTTAACTAATATACCCACAAGTTAGGTATATTTACAATTAGGTCCTAGCCTAAAATAAATCACAAGAGTAAGACAATTTAATTCAATTGAACACATTAAAATAATCCTAACAAATTCGTTTCCTCAAGTTGTTCATATAAGTCTCGAGGGTGTTTCTCGCGACGATCCATTCCTTCACCTTCTTGTTTTTCTCGCGTAGTTTTTCTTCGTCAACACATTCTTTCTCGTTAAGACTGGCCTCCGTAGGTCCTCCAGTCTTCTGTGTCGTGACTTTACTGACAACATGTCGCATGGCCTCCGTCGTGGCTGCGTCGATCGTCTCTTTCACGCCGCGTTCCTGGTTCTCTCTTTGCATGGCTTCTTCAGCCTGCTGGGTTATTTCTTCAACAGCCTCACCGCCATGTCTCTCTATGGCTTTTACGTTCGCCTCGTAGAATTTATCTTTAGTTCGTCCGACGACGCGTGCATGGCATCGTCGACCTTGTTCTTCATCTCCCGTGCATTCACCGATCCCTTCACGCCGATTTTCTCGACTTTCTCATGAGGTTGTGGTGGCGGCGTTTCCTCCTACGCCTCGTCTTTCTCGAGCTCTTCTTCGTTTGGAGCTCCTTTTTTCTTTTGTTCGTCCACAGGTTCCTCGACCTTTGGATATTTTGCTTCCTCTTCATCATCGGCTTTCATCTTTGATGATTCGCCTTCTTCTTTTCCCGTTTCGGGTTTTTGATGGTGGTTCGACTTTTTTCTTTTCCACCACCGGCTCAGCGTGGTCTTTATCACGCTTGCTCTCCACGTCACGAGCTACCTCTTCTCGACGGGTTCGCCCTCAACGTTCTTCTCGTCCTCCTTCGTCGTCTCAAGTTCGTCCTGTTTTTGGTTGCTGCAATCAGCGTCTTTTATATGCTTTTTCCAACAGTTCCCAGGCCTCCTTGTGTTTCTCTTTGCGCCTATCTCTCTGACACCGGTAAAATCTATCGCCTCATAGATGATGAGGAGCACACGACCATTTTCTATGGCGGCAGCTCGCAGCGTCTTCCGTTGCCACCTTGTATACCCATTCGTACCGGGTGAATATCCATCTTCGACTATTTCCCATAAGCCTTGCAATTTCAGCAAAGCTTTCGTTTCGGCGCTCCACCGTACGTAATTACTTTCGGTGAGCTTTAGCTAGGGTGGCATTCCAACACCTGGTATTTTCACCATCATCATCGGCTCCATTGACACCATCGGCTCTGATACCATTTTGTTGTTTTAAATTTTGTAGATGAACGAGAGTTTGATATGGGAGGGGAGAAACGATTTTAACAGAGGAAGAAAAAACCGTAGTTGGAGCTAATATTGTTGGAGGACGAATTTTTTCACTTGGCAATTTGTGCTTTTTCTCTTTTTCCTTTCACTCAGCGATTCACTGGACACTGCTTTTCTTTTTCTTCTCACCCACACTTTCGTTAAATACACCTTACACATGGGTACATATTTATAGTACTAAGCAATCAACTAAGCACACAAAGCAACAAACTACAGCAAGACCGTAAAGCTTCTTTTTCTTTTTTTCTTCCCCAAAGGCTGCTCAATGTCTAGTTGTTTTTTCCTTTTCCTCCTTTAATCACGTGTATTTGTTTTCTTCGTTTTTGGTCTTCTTTGGCTGCTCCTACTTCATGGTCTCCTTTTTCTATTTCTTATTTTATTATTTTTATTTTTCCTTGGACCCTTGATTGAACTTATCCAGCAGTATTGGCAAAACTAATTATTGAATAGCCCTAGTACCTTCGATGTTCATATTGGTAGTCAATGCATGTAGTTAGATCTTCTAGAAGTCATACATTACTTACTATTCACTCTAAACTCATGGATCTACATTTCAATTTTTTGCATTCCCCGACATCCTTGAGGAAACAAAGAGCAACTTATCTTTAATAGATGCATAAAGTCAATGCCACATACCTGACGAGGTCGTCGTAGTTTCCATACATAAAGGAAACCCTAAAGAGGACCTTATTTCCTTTCCCGGGCGTAAAAGTGGAGCAGTTTCTAGTTCCCTGAATGGATCCTCGAAAAGTTCTCAAGTTGTAGTACTGTCGTGGGACTTTTGTCTGAAACGCTGGAGAAATACTCACTCCTTTTCCAGTCTCTATGTAGTCGTCATCTCTGCTGTAATACAAAACCGCCGACTTTTGGATCGTTGTATCCTTCGCTTTCTCGAAGCCCACAGTCGAGGCTTATGAATCCTGAAAAAAAAAAAACAAATAAAATTGGTTTCGTGTGTAAGAAAGGATTAGAAAGTAGATCACAATGGGTAACTATATATATGCACGATATTAATTGGTGCTTTATAATTTATATGAATAGATACGTAAGAGTTTAACCTGGTGGATCTTGGGTGTGAACTACATGAAACGCAAATGCAAAAGCTATAAGCAGAATACAAGTGGAAAGATGACCCATTATGCTCGTGTATAGGAATAAAACCCGAGAAACGATATGCTGTTATTTATATGCGAGTATATATACCACATAACAGGTGCCACATAAAGCGTAAACATGCCACATCATCGTCCGATATGTCGACCAATAACCACTAAAATGTGTTAATTAGTGTTATGTATCATCAAATGTTGATGTGGCATGTCGACATGGCACGAATCAGTGCAGTGGCGGAGCCAGAGCAACCAATGGGTGGGGTCCAGTCTAATTGGAACCCACACCCTATATTTTTAAAAAAATTTCAATGGGGTCCCTATAGTGTAAAATTTTTCAATTTTAGTCCCCCACCTAAAATTTTATACTATATTACTAATAAAAAAAATTCAGTGGGGTCCTTGGACCCCACTAATCCTTTAGTGCTCCGCCTCTGAATCAGTGCCACATCGACAGGTGCCCACGTAAAGTGCTCACATAAGGTGAGCACAATAAAATTCCTCATAGAGATATATGCATATATATATTATCTTTAGTGTCTGTCCAATGAGCATCAAGTAAATCGTTATATTCTAAATTATCCCTAGCACGCCAATACAAGCCTTCGCCAGTGCCGAATCATAATTTATATATCTATTGCCTCGAAAATCTATCTAGTTTGCCTTCCTCCTGATATCCCAATGTGGCGAGTCATAATTTATTATAAATTATGCACGTAATTTGAAATGGTCAACATACTCCACGTGTTACATATCAGACAGTTACTACAGTATCAACCTGTAAATTCAACTCATTCGCCAGAAAAATTGTTAGTCCAAATGTTGCAGAAATTGTAAACCTGAATTTAAATGCAAGATAGATAACAAGCATGTGGGTGAGCATAAATATCCGGAAACCGGATTCCGATACGCTATCCGGTTTTCAAAACCCGAAAAACGGATATCCGATCTGATTTATTTTAAGATCATCCGGATCGAATACGATAGTGGCTTGTCTAAAATCCGGTAAATTAAAAATAATAATAAAAAATAGTGCAAAAAGAAAAATGAAGGTCCAAAAAGGAAAAAATCCTCAAAGTAGAATATTTAAAATTTATATTATTTTATTATTGCAAAAAACTTTGTTAGATACTTGAAGTAAAGAAAAACATAAAAACATGGATATGCAAGTTAAAAAATTAATGTGAATTTGTATTACTGTCTTTATTATTTACTTCTATTATGTAATTTTGAATCGTAAATTCACATATTATGTGAATTACTATATGTAGAAATTCTTATATGAAAAAAAAATAAGAAATAAAAATAATAATTTTGCAAAGAAAATAATAAAAATATAAGAAAAAATAAATTTTAAAACCGGATGAGGTGCGGATATCCGGTTTATATATCCGAATAAAACGGATATCCGATTTTCGGATATCCAATTAAAACCGGACCGGATACGGATATCATTTTTCAATATATGAATATCCGGATATCCGAATTTCGGATATCCGGTTTTGCTCAACCCGGTTTAACTAATGACTTGTAAACTACAAATCAATAACCCATAAGTCCGATCGGGGCTGGTTCATCATAATATTTTTTTCCTTGCCAATCGTAACCCTCCATTGAGATCAACAACTATAATATTGAAGTTTATAGAAGGTGAGGTTAAAAATTAATTTTGAATTTTTTTCTTTTAATGGAAATTTTTTAAAATAGAGAAAAAAATGGTTTACAATAAATTTATACTGTAACTTTTTTTGTCGCGCAAATTCGTTATAATAAATTAACAAGGGGGATGTGATCGATTTGTCGGGAATTTCGAGCCGGAATCTCGTCGGAGGTCGCCGGAATAGGCCTGAGAGGTTGGCCAGTCGAACTGAGGTTAGATATGAAGGTTTAGCTGAAGAGAAGACGCCGAGCTACAGTCACCGTCCGATCAAGGTGCCCGCGAGATCTGATGGGTGAGATTAAAAGATGGCGTTTGAATGTGAATCGTTGGATGACGCGGGAACGAGATCTATGGCCCAGATTAGAAGATGCAAGCTGATGCGGATCATGGATACGGACCGTCGGGTCTCAATCGGATGGCTAGGATTAAAGTTGCTATTCCACTTATAGAAGCGTCACGGAAGTTATGTGACTTCACGTGGAAAGCCTGTGGCGACGTGGCAGATTATAAGGCGTCAGATCAGAATAAACGGACGGACCTGATCGATCGCGAAGCATGCTTTGTATGTGATTTCAGCTGTATAAATATCAGTCCACTGAGTTCGACTTAGCATCTTTGAGCGTCCATAAGTTCTTATAGAGTGAGAATCTGAGTGAAGTGTAAACACGAAAAGTGTAAAGGGCACGGCAAAGTGTAACTTTTGTGTTTTGATCAATAAGAAACGGAGCTCGGTTGAGGTCGTCGGAATAGGCCTGAGAGGTTGACCAGTCGAACTGAGGTTAGAGATGAAGGTTTAGCTGAAGAGAAGATGCCGAGCTACAGTCACAGTCCGATCAAGGTGCCCGCGAGATCTGATGGGTGAGATTAAAAGATGGCGTTTGAATGTAAATCGTTGGATGACGCGGGAACGAGATCTATGGCCCACATTAGAAGATGCAAGCTGATGCGGACCATGGATACGGACCGTCGGATCACAATCGGATGGCTAGGATAAAGTTGCTTATAGAAGCGTCATGTAAGTTATGTGACTTTACGTGGAAAGCCTGTGGCGACGTGGCAGATTATAAGGCGTCAGATCAGAATAAACGGACGGACCTGATCGATCGCGAAGCATGCTTTGTATGTGATTTCAGCTGTATAAATATCAGTCCACTGAGTTCGACTTAGCATCTTTGAGCGTTCATAAGTTCTTATAGAGTGAGAATCTGAGTGAAGTGTAAACACTAAAAGTGTAAAGAGCACAGCAAAGTGTAACTTTCGTATTGTGATCAATAAGAAACGGAGCTAGGTTGATTCGTGGATGTAGGCCAAAGTCAGGGCCGAACCACGTAAATCCTGTTTTGTGGGTGTGAGTTTTTGGGTGCTTTTCTTGGTTTGATTGTGCTCCAAAGTGCTCAATTCGATTCCTAAACTTAGCATACACAGAATATACATTGAAACCTCGCTCGAGAGGTGTCCATTTCCTAACAAGTGGTGCGGTGAGCGTGGATCGAAGGAGCTCGATTCCCGGGAGAAATGGCCACGATGACCAAGCTCGAAATGGAGTTGTTCAATGGGCCTAACGGTTTTGGGCTGTGGAAGCTCAAAATGAAGGCCGTGCTCGTGGATAAAGGCTTAGAGGAAGCCTTGAAGCCGGATGCCGAAATAGAACCGACTACGTTAACCGTAGCTCAAAAGAAGATCAAGGAGAAAGCCTATTCCGTTATCATTCTCAGCCTCTCGGATAGTGTTCTTCGGAAAGTGGCAAGTGAGACCTCGGCGGAGGAACTATGGAAGAAGTTGGAAGCTCTTTACATGACCAAGTCCCTAGCACGGAGGCTCTACCTCAAGCAATCCCTCTATAGGTTCCAAATGGTGGAAGAATCTGCCATGAAGAGCAGATTAAGCAATTCCAGAAGTTGGTTTTGGACTTGCAAAATGTTGGAGAGGAGATCAAGGACGAGGATCAAGCCTTGTTGCTTTTGTGCTCCCTGCCTAAGAGCCACGATTACTTCAAGGAGGCCCTTATCTATGGCTATGGAAGGGAGAAGCTAACCATGGAAGATGTGATGGCAGCACTTAGCACAAAGCAGCTCAATACAAAGTTAGTACCAAAACTTGAACCAAATTCGGCCGAAATGTTAAATGTGCAGCTTAAGTCCAATCCGAGGTGGAAGAAGGGCAAGGGGAAGGAGGCTGATGAGCCTAGGAGGTGTTTCAATTGCAATGAGGTGGGTCACTTCAAGAGAAATTGCCCAAAGTTACAAAATCGGGGAAGTTCCAACCAAACTAGCCATGTCGATGATGGCTTTGAGTATGCCGAGGTGTTAGCCATTTCCGAGGAGGAGAGGAGGGAAGAATGGATCCTAGACTCAGGCTCTAGCTTCCATAAAACGTGCAAGAGAGAGTGGTTGCATGACTTCAAGGAGCTAAGAGGTAAAACGGTTAAGGTAGGTTATGGTAAAAGTTTCGAAATAAGTGGCTATGGTTCTATTAGAATGAGGCTTGCTAATAGGGTGTTGAGTGTCCTCAAAGATGTTAGGTATGTCCCTGAGTTGAGGAGGAACCTTATATCCATCGGAGCTTTGGATAGGAGAGGATTCAACACGCAAATCACAGCCGGGAAGATTCTAGTCAAAAGGCAAGGTAGGCTGATTCTGTCAGGCAGAAGACGACGATGTATCTACGTGCTCGAGGGATGTTCTGTGAGGCAAAGGCACATCATGAAACTAGGAAGTATGGTGGTTCAAATGTTGTGGGAGAGGTGCCCCAGAAAGCTTGGTAAGAGGTAGAAACAGGCCGCTCAAAAGTGAAGCTCGCGGCAGTCGAAGCGAAACCTGCTACTACAGCTTTGAAGCTGGCCGAGATGGTGACTTTGGACGATGTTTCCGAGCCCGAGATGGAGCTATTTGTGCCAAGGGATGAAGGTACCTCAAGTCCACATGGCAGGGATGGATTTGAGGTGGAGAACGGCTCAAGCTCTGTGGAAGAAAACGAAGGAAACTCGACGGCAAAGTCGACTGTCAAAACAGTTTTGGAAAATTCTGATGAAAACTGTTTTTCTGATTTTAGTGCAGATTCGGTTTTGGACGCGAGGAAGGGCAAGATGAAGATGATTTCTAGCCAAGGAAGGGTCTGTGAGGTGGCTCAAAAGGCTAGGATGGAAGGATCTTCGAGCCGAACGACGGAATTGAGCTCAAGAGTTCGAACCGATTCCAAGTGGGAAATTTCAATCCTACTTGGGTCGGCAAGTTCACTTTTGAGGCTCGAAGCTCCTAGGGGAGCTGGTTGATCAACCGAGCAAGAGCGTATTGATCGAGGTGGAGCTTTGACGGGGTTTCGAAGCTCGTGAAGATGGACTCTCAGAAGCTGAAAACAGAGTTTGGCTGATTTTCTGTGGACTTTGGGGCAAATCTCCAGGCGAGTTAGGGCGGCGATGAGGATTCCGGGAGTTAGGATTGCGAGATTACCGTCTCGAGGTGGAGTTTGTCGGGAATTTCGAGCCGGAATCTCGCCGGAGGTCGCCGGAATAGGCCTGAGAGGTTGGCCAGTCGAACTGAGGTTAGAGATGAAGGTTTAGCTGAAGAGAAGATGCCGAGCTACAGTCACCGTCCGATCAAGGTGCCCGCGAGATCTGATGGGTGAGATTAAAAGATGGCGTTTGAATGTAAATCGTTGGATGACGCGGGAACGAGATCTATGGCCCAGATTAGAAGATGCAAGCTGATGCAGATCATGGATACGGACCGTTGGGTCGCAATCGGATGGCTAGGATTAAAGTTGCTTATAGAAGCGTCATGGAAGTTATGTGACTTCACGTCGAAAGCCTGTGGCGACGTGGCAGATTATAAGGCGTCAGATCAGAATAAACGGACGGACCTGATCGATCGCGAAGCATGCTTTGTATGTGATTTCAGCTGTATAAATATCAGTCCACTGAGTTCGACTTAGCATCTTTGAGCGTTCATAAGTTCTTATAGAGTGCGAATCTGAGTGAAGTGTAAACACGAAAAGTGTAAAGGGCACGGCAAAGTGTAACTTTCGTGTTGTGATCAATAAGAAACGGAGCTCGGTTGATCCGTGGATGTAGGCCAAAGTCAGGGCCGAACCACGTAAATCCTGTTTTGTGTGTGTGAGTTTTTGGGTGCTTTTCTTGGTTCGATTGAGCTCCAAAGTGCTCAATTCGATTCCTAAACTTAGCATACACAGAATATACATTGAGACCTCGTTGGTGTCCATTTCCTAACAAGATTAAAAGACACCGTAAAAGATAAACAATTAAAAGGAATGAGCGAATGAAAAAAATGAAAAGAAAGGTGAAAGCTGAAAGTGAGAAGGTAAATGGACAAGCGTGAAAAGTCCATTTTAAATGAAATAAACTAATAAATATGTATTATAATATTGGGGCCTCAAAGTCTTTGGAGTGGTGTTCAACTCCCCCCGTCGACCATATATTTCTAGTTGAGCCTGTCACACTCACACACGAACATAACTTAGTATGGTTAGCTTGTTTGACGTGGTTTGCAGGCTATACAAGACCAATGTTTATCGGGTTAGTAAAAAAAAATTGGAACCTCAAATTATTGTGCCTAATTAATATATTTACATAACTATATACTAAACTAAGGTCATGGAGCCCTACAAAAATGGGGGCCTAAAGCCCTTGCTTTAGTTGCCTTACCCTAAAGTCGACCCTAGTCAGATTTAAAATACGCGAGTCTTCTATCATTATTTAAATTTTCGTAACAATCCATAACAACAATCCATCCCAAAGTGCCAAAACTGCGCATCGAAAAATGAAGGTGAAAATCTCACGTTTTTTTCTTTCTGTTCTTCTTGCCGTATGTACTATGATTGTAGCCCGAAATGATTTTTTTGGGGGAAAGAGTATGATTTGCTTTTACATTTTCAGAAGCGTAATTAATAATTTTCCTTCGTGGTCAATTTAGAAAGACAATGTTTTCGATATTTTTATGCTCTAATAATTTTCCTTCGCATGTACTAAAGCTTACTGATCAACGACTAGTCATCGCCGTGCGATTAATAGGTAAGAATGGAACACAATGCTGTGCGGCGATAATCGTTCATTTTCTGATCCACCAAAAAAAAAAAAAAAAAACATACATCAAGAACGAAACGTCAATTCGATGCAATTAGTACTGTCAATGGGCCGGGCTGGCCCGTTCAGGCCCGCTCCTTGGCGGACCTAAAAAATTGCAGCCTGGCCCGCGGCCCACGGGCCAAATTGACGGTTACTAGATGCAATCCATCGTATATTTTACATACATTCATATATACAATGAACGACGACTATCGAAAGTGGCACCTTTTTTGCTATGCTCTTAAGTATAATATCCCATGCGAAAATCGTCGAAATTATTTACCTAAAAGTATTACGAAAAAAAACTGGCTAATTCCAGGCGTACCAGAGCGTTGTAAGGCAATCATCTCCTGAATCTTCGACGCATATACAAAGCCCCAAAGCTAGAAAAATAAAGAAAGAAATTAATCATATAGCATATGCTTTTTTTTTATATTAGTTAGGCGACCAAATGCCGCAAATATTAGTTAATGAATACCTCGACTCCCTTCACTTCGAAATCCCGGGAACGTGCCAGACAAGGGTTTCCATATGTTTCAGAAGACGAACTCGATCCACTCAGCCTTGAAGTGAGTTGAATAATTGACGAATAACGATTAAATACGATGATTGAAATTAGTTAACAATTTTTTTCAATTGGTAGATTAGATATGCTTACAAGTCTTCCGCCAAATATAGAGCGAAATTGCTTCCCCCTCCCATGGCAAGGTACTCGGTTGAGCACAAAGTGAAGTAACGGTTTACGCCTAATTTCATTTAGTTATAGTCTTCGGCTCAATTTACATATGCTTATATATATATTATATAAATGGGACACAAATACACAAAACAAATGTAAACTTCTTACCTGTAGGGCGAAATATAATGGGATTTCCTCCACTGGTATTTGTGAAAACGAACGAATCCTTTGTTCCCTGAGAAAAACAAAACCTACTCAGCTTAACTTATAGCACAAAGTGGAAGAAGAAGAAAATTTTGTTTTTTTTTTCATCAGATTATTACAGGCATCAAGAAAATCATTACCTGGTACCTCTTCGAACTCGGTCTCACCGGTGCTTCGACCAAGCCGCCAAAAACAGCACCATTACAATCTCCTACAACCTAAAAAAGGGCAACAGTTAGACAAACTGAGATACAATAAATGAATAAAGATGTGTGTGTGTTTCTGTGATAATCAAGATAAAGGAAGTAATATTATTACAAGAAGGCTGAGCCCAGGCCATAGCAAGCTCTTTCTGTACAACGTCGATAGGGATATACCATGCCTCCATGTACTGAAGCAAAAAAATAAGCACATAAGCGTACAATTAGAAAGAAACACAGAGGGAAAAGGGCGAAAAAAATCTTTTTCAGACAGACCTATAGATAAGCATCCATTTTCTTCCCTTAACTATCACTGGGAGGGAAGCATAGAGAACGCCTCGAGCCTTCTCAGAGAGAAGCAAAGATGGCTCAGATGATTCTGGAAGAATATTATCTAAAGGAAGCAGCGGCGAGTCGTTTAAAGTCTTCATACAGATCCCTTCGTCCCCTTTGCCCTCAGAACCATAATTTCCTTTGCATGGCTTAGGATATAGAAAGCCTAAATTACCCAATCTAGACGTTTGATTGAATGCCCAACTCACTGATTGTCTACCCCTTGATAGTAAGCTCTTCCTCTTGATCTTCATCTTGGGATTTTCTCTTACAACTAAAGTTTGTTGGGACGATGTCTCCACTTCAACGTACTTGTCTGAATCAACTTCATCATCGGTTTTAGAGCTGTGTTGAGAGTCTGAGGACGCTACAAGTGAATATAGAAATGCAGAAAACGAAGAAGTGTCGGGTTGGCTAACAGAGTTCTCCGAGCAATTGTCTGAATCTGAGTCACCGTTCTTCGAATTACTTAGTTCATCCTATTCGAGGATCGAAACGAATAAATGAGCTGAATTATCGTAGAAGCATGATTGTGATGACAATGATAATTTCTAAGCATCTCAGCAAACACACAAAAAAAACCCAGGCTTTATGTGCTCCTAAATCAGCCAAGCTGTAGCAAAATTATAAATTTCACCTCGTAAATTCCCTAAGAATCGAGCGAAAAAGACAAACTTTGAACTGCCAGATCGTAATAACACTTGAAACCACAACATACTGAGCTAAAAAAGGAACGATAAACAATCCATAAGAGGGCAAAAGCAAAAGAAGAGGAATTACTTACATGCGATGAGCGTCGATTCGAGGGTTTATCAGAGATGGGGTTGAGTAAAACAGTAGTGAGATCAGATACGAAGTGGACTGCTTTGCTTCTCAACGACTCGCTTTCCTTCTGCAGCTGCTCGTCTTCCTCTTTATCATCATCCTCTTTTGTTCCTTCTTCTTCTTTGCCCATTTTCTTCCTCCTTTTCTCCTTGATTATGTACTGCAAGTGTTCAATTGCGATGGTGATTTTCCACTATCTTGCTAGTTTTCTGATAAGTGGAGCAGAATCGTAAAGCTTCTATTCTACAGAAATCTGTGCTTCGTTTTGCCGTGGGATAAGGATTTATATAGATATCTGCATTACTACAAACAAAAGACTTCATGGCCCAATGGATAAGGCGCTGGTCTACGGAACCAGAGATTCTGGGTTCGATCCCAAGTGAAGTCGCTTTTATTTGTATTTTTGTAGAGAAATATTTCGGCATTTTTAATAAAATAAACCAAAAAAAATAAAACATTAACCAAATAAACCGAAAACTAAAAGCATTAATAAAATAGCAGAGTTCGTAACCATTTTATACGAGTTAGAAACTCGTATAAAATCAATACGAATTATTTCGTCAATTGGCCCACTGACCCGACGTGGCGTCCATGTGCACACTAACTCGTATAAAGTACATACGAGTTAGTAAATCGTATATTTTGGTTACGAAGTAGTGGTAAACGGTCCGCTGACTGACGTGGCATTCTTAAGCTGTCGTAATTCGTATAAAAAATGGACGAGTTATAGTCCGTGACCGACCAACTTGCATGGCTCTGATTAATTCGTAAGTAGTATATACGAGATACGTCAATTATTGCAATTACTCATGCAATAATTGGTGTAACTCGTATGAAGTAGATACGAATTACGGGCCACTTGCCCATGCGCAAATAGCTCGTATTTAGTACATACGAGTTACTTCTCTATAAATCCCCCCAACCCTTTCGATTTTTAAAACACAACACAATATGGTGTCGAGTCGTGTACAAGTCGTAGTATATTTCGGCGGGTGAAATAATTCAATCATCCGATTCGATCGTTATATATAATATTCGTCCTATTTCGTATAGGCGAATTCGTCGCAACACCAGTTTTTCGGAGTTTATGTCGTTGTTGTTCGAAATTACGGGTGCTGATAGCAGTCGTTGTTCGTTAATTGTCCAGGCAAAAAATGAATACTTTCAACATTCCCGCCTCTTTCATCAGTTATTCCAGATCTCCAACGACAGCGATTTACAATTTTTCATTCATCCCGATTCAGAGAACAATTGTGTTGAGGTTTTTGTTGAAGTAGTTGAAAATTCAAGTTTTAATTTGAACGAAGAGCCTCATCGGAATTTTGAAGTTGGTTCTTCGAGTTATACCTGTCCGGATTTTCCCGACGTTGTCTCAGTTACGGCAGGGTTCAGTAATGTTTCTCTGGAGATGCCGGCGGTTGGTGTTCCATTCAGTATGCCGGGATCCGTGTCAAAACCGGAGCCAAATTTCGAGGCGGGTCCAGAGGAAGACGTTGATGTTAGTGATTCGGAAGCGGACGATGAGGATCCACTGTCCGAGTTACCCGATCCCAACGAGGACAAAGGGAACGACGATGAAGATGCGCCAGATGATACCATTCCGCTGGACTCTGCTGCTCCAGCGCTGTTTCAGTCCGTCCCGTTTTTTCAAACGTACCAAATGCCACCTCCTGCTGGTGACGACTACGGTGGTTACGGGGAGTTTTACGACAGAGATAACCCTATGTTTTGTCGAGGTATGATTTTTCCAAGTAAAAAACATTTACAACGTGCCGTCGACGATTTTTCGATCAGGGTTGCTAGACGCGAGTATCACGTCAACGAAAGCAGCAATACACGTTGGAGTGTCCAATGTAATCACACGGCTAGTTGCCCATGGAGACTTAGGGCATCCTTCAAGCCAAAAAAAGGTTACTGGTCTGTTACAAAATTTGAGGGACCACACGCTTGTTATATGACTGAGCTGGCGAGCACACACCGTAATATCTCTAGAAATTTCATTGCTGATATGTTGGTTGGAACCGTGAGAATCGATCCGCAGTTCCTACCCAAGAACGTCCAACAACTCGTGAAAGATAAATATGGCTACGACATCTCATATATTCAAGCTTGGCATGGTCTGAAAAGGGCGATGGAAAATGTTTACGGTACGTGGGAAGATTCTGTTACCAAACTCCCAACATTTATGAAGGCGTTGCAGCATTACAATCAAGGGACAATCGTGAGGTGGCTGAATCTGCAGACAGAGAGACCTGGACACTTCGTGCTCGGGTATGTCTTTTGGGCTTTTAAACCGAGCATCGATGGTTTCAAACATTGTCGAAAAGTTGTTTGTGTCGATGGTACGCATTTATACTCCAAGTAAAACTACTGATTGCTACGTCGTTGGACGCCAACCAAAACGTCTTTCCCCTGGCGTTTGCCAATGTCACGGAAGAAAGTACACACTCATGGACTTGGTTCCTTACTAATTTGAACATATTTGTTCTAGAGAATCAATCGGTTTGCCTTATTTCGGATCGTCACCCAGGTATTTAATAACGTGTATGTAATTTTTCAAGTTATTTTCGTAAAATCAGTTACTTTTAGTGGCGTATATGGTCTGTACAGGTCTTACGGGAACAGTAGAAGCCACTGACTTCTTTCGTCCACCAAATGGAGTGCATCGCTTCTGTCTTCGTCATGTAAAGTCAAACTTCTACAAGAAATTCAAGGATCAACAATTGAAGGATCTATGTCATAGAGCCGGTACGGCGCCAACATTGGATAAATTCG
This sequence comes from Craterostigma plantagineum, assembly GCA_027422505.1. NCBI lineage: Eukaryota > Viridiplantae > Streptophyta > Magnoliopsida > Lamiales > Linderniaceae > Craterostigma > Craterostigma plantagineum. The sequence continues at coordinate 21,106,456 of JAPQWV010000003.1, read as the reverse complement.
ATCGCATTATGCCGCAAATTGCGCAAATTAATGAACTAGCTAAGCCTTGGTTAGAAAAAGTAGGCGTCGAGCAATGGTCCCTTGCACACGACGGCGGTTATGACGACTAATATTTCAGAAGGGCTCAACGGGGTATTAAAAGGTGCTCGAATGCTACCCGCACGAGCAATCGTCGATTTCACTTTTCATAGGTAAGATCTAATCACCATCGATGATTTTTTATTCACATTTTGTTGTTATGACTTTTTCGATTGTTTCTTAAACGTTACAGGTGCGTACAGTATTTTCGTGATCGCTTCCAAGAAGCGTCGTCCTTAATGGCGAATAACGAGACGGATTGGTCACGTTATGCAACAAGATTGTTTCAAACTTGGACAGCAGAATCTTGGGATCACGTTGTATACCGTTTTGATGTCCGACAACATACAGCAGAAGTCATAACATCTGGAATTCATCAGCGCACATATGTGGTAAGGATCAATGATCGAACATACACGTGTGGAAATTGGAGCAGGCATAACATCCCATGTTCTCACGCACAAGCGGCTTGCCGTCAATGGCAAATTCACTCCGGTAGTCTAGTGGCGCAGTATTACAGTAAGCAGGAGTATTTGAAGACATATGAAGGGGATCGTCGCGGGCGGCGGCTGGCGGCGGCGGGTCAAAAGGCGGCCTGAGGGGCAGCAGCGGGGCGGCGGCGGGACTCGGCGGGCGGCGGCGGGACGCGGCAGGCGGCGGAGGGACGCTGCTGGCGGCGGCAGCTCGAGGGGGGCTGCGGCGGGACCTCGTCAAGGCGGGATGGCGGTTCGCGGGGCAGCTGGTCGGGCGGGGCGGAGGACCTCGTCGAGCCGGGGCGGCGGCGGGCAGCAAGCTTCGACGGCGGCGGGCGGCGGAGAACAGCAGCTCGTCAAGGCGGGGTGGCGTGTCGAGGATGGCCGGCGTCTCGCGGAGGGGGGCTGGTCGGCGGCGGGTCCTTCAGGTTCGGCGGTGGCGGCGGAGTGGGCAGCTGTACCTTCGGCGGCTTCTTCAAGCTTCGTCTTCGTCTTCATCGTCTGTTCGTATGGCCGCTAGGGCTTTTTTAAAAACAGATCTATCTCGTATGAAATCTATACGAGTTACGTGTTGTAATTCGTATGATTTGTATACGAGTTACGTCACGTGTAATCCAGCTGGAATTTTTCCAGCTGGACATGTAACTCGTATCGGAATTATACGAGTTACTTAACTCGTATAAACTTCATACGAATTGCGCTATTTTATTAATGCTTTTAGTTTACGGTTTATTTCGTTAATGTTTTATTTTTTTCGGTTTATTTTATTAAAAATGCCGAAATATTTCAGTTGAGTATTATGGCAAATTGTAATACTCGTAAATGATTTATTATTTGACTTTCCTTCTACTACAATACGTTTATCTCATTGCAAACTACAACCATTCTACAGATTACACCTTTTTCTTTCTCTTCTACAAGAATAATAAATACTTCACTCGGTCGCCGCCGTGACCTTCACATGCATCGGAGCTGCTCCTTCAGTTGGTCCCACCCCAAACTTCCGGCGCATCACTTCCCCACCATTAGGATGCCCAATCGAAGCTTCGTACTCTCCATGGAAGAGAGAAGCTTCGAAGAATCCATTCGAATCAGTGAAACCTCGTACTTTGCTCTCAGTCAACTGTCTTCTAACTTTATCCACGACATTCCCAGTCGCCAAATTGTTGAAGTTATTATCAGTCAAACACATCCTATAACAGCCGCTGGGGCTCCACGCCGACCATAGAACTATCCCTTGTACGGACGCATGAGAATGAATCTCCCTCAATAGCTGCTCTAACAAGCCAGCCTATATATATGTGTGTAATAACAATCAATTAGAAATGGAAACTTATTTTGTACGTGTAAGAAAAGAAACGGATTATGGCGTTTGACACGGTCAACCTTAAAAAATGACATTTAAATATAAAATTACCATTTTGTCCTTGTTAATTGGGCTCCACATTCAATACAAATATGTTAAATGGGAGGCGCCCTAGTGGTTGGCTAGTCGGTCGTTCAATTAATAGGTCTTGGACTCAAATCTCAAACACGTATATTTTTCTTATACAAGGATTGTAAGACGCAGAGGATCCGTGCAGTATAGCAGGGGACCCCAATGCTATGCAGCGGACACAGGGAACCCGGCAGGGGACCCGGACCCATCTGTTATTTGTTAAAATAGATACTGTAGAATGACGAAAATACCCCTAAATTGAAGGCTACTTTTTGAACGGTGAAATGAAGAAGGCTGCTTTTTTTATCGGTTGACTGGGTGAAAGGGCTATTTTTTAAAAAGACCAGTAAAAAAAAAAGATTAGATTTAAGCTTACTTGATTGGGCCCAGAAACGACGTCGAGCTCGGTGATCCATATGGGAAGCTTAGCGTAAGCTAAAGCATCAATAGCGGCCCTAACGTAGGGAAGATTCACATTACTGAAATGCCCTTCAAGCCCTATGCCCAAAGGACCGTTATACCCTCCTGCCCGAATCTGTCTGACCTTCCTCAAGTACTGCCCGGGGGCAGACTTTCCGTCATTGGGCTCTTCGATCGTGTTGTAGTCGTTCAAAAAAGGCACCGCCTTGGAGTCGCCGGCGGCGGATTTACTGAAGGCGGCGGCGCCGGAGAAGCCCTTTCTTCCAAGCTTGTCCTCGAAGAAGCTGAAGTGCAGGTTTTCGTTTTCGACGTCCCAGTGGATGAGCTGGCCGGCGTACTTCCTTGTCACGCCGTCGATTCGAGCGTTGACCGCCGTGAGTAAGTCATCCGGCCCGAGAGATCCGACCCATCCGGCTGGTATTTCGGGTCGTCCCAGAGAATGTTGTGTCCGCGGACGGATATGCCCTTTGACTTGGCGAAGCTGATTAGTTTGTCGGCAACTGAGTAGTCAACTGAACCACGGCTCTTCTCGGTGGAGTACCTACATAATTTTTTAATAAGATAATAAAAATAGGCTTTAATTATATTTTTTTAGCTTTGTGGTGGGACATGATTAAAGGTGACAGTTTCAGTCGTGTATCCAAGTATCAAAATTTAAGCTTGTCGGACAGTTAGATTTGAAAACTTCATTTCAGTCCCGAATTTTATATGAAAGGCGTTGGACCTCTACGTGTATGACTGAAATTAGTTTTTTGGATTTAATCGTCCTAAAATTGCTTCAATTTCGATATTTATTATGTAATACCTAAATTACTTCAATTATATTTACAAGACTACCCTTAACGTAAGTGTCCTTAAAGTGCCACCTACCCAAACATGCATGGACAGAAAATATACTTAAGCCATAAATATATCATAAGTTTACGATATTATATATATATATATATATATATATATATATATCTTACCATTTCATTTCGTTTTCGAAGACTGTGTATTTGAATCTTGGGGCAAACCAATTTTGGTAGGCATTATTATTGATGAGGTTTTGGTTAATTGCACAGCCCAGTGGAAAGCCGCCGCCGTTTTGTATTATGGTGACCGTTGAGTTTGATATGGGCTTACCTTCGCTAGCAGTGCTCACCTAGTCTTTCGATGCTGTAATAAGTATGTAATAAGTATTTTAATAACGTAATATTTAGTACGAAGAAAATAAAGGGTTTTATTCCATAATCGTATGTGTATATATGTATACATATTGACCTTCTCAACGTTGTCACGTTGGTGAGATTCCCACTCTTGTTGTGTGAATGGCTGCAATGAGATGCTATCTGCCCATAGTTCAACGTCGGAATTTTCGCTCTGTGGAATAAACACATTCATCGTTATTATATATAGAAACCATGATCATAAATTAAGATAGAAAAATTTATGATAAATTTACCTCAAAATAGAGATGAGCTGGGCCAGAAACGTTAACGACTAAGCCACCTTTGAGCATTGACCAACAACCTTTTTGGGCAGTGACCCAACCGGCCGTTTGATAGCCGTTGGCCGTCTTGAACCGAGCTGCCACGTCAGCAGTTCCGTTGCTTACTTGTAACCACGCTGTAAAAAAATAATGGAAGGATATTATATTAAAATTATATATACACATATATATGTCATCTAACCTATATATGGATATGGATTTTACCAGAGAAAGTATAGAGTTTTTCCTTGTGTAGATTGAACTCTTGAGCCAAACTATGGAAAGATTGTTTCCTTTGAGAGGCAACGATGTAATTGTTTCCATCTTCAGACATACGATGTTCAACCTTTGATTCGCCGAAGTTAGAATAGCCCTTTAGTCCTTCGTTTAGCTGTGGATTCATTACGATTCCTCCACGATATTGAGGCTCTAAAGGCTTCGCCAAGCACTATATATAATATATATATATATATATATGTAATTCGATATCACTTTGTATTGTGTGTAATCAACGTATTATATATGCAAGTATATTTAGATTATAGTACCTCATTTGTGTAGCTGTAATCATAAGGCAAAGCATAGACTTTCAGACCTATGTACAGACGAAAAACGGGCTTTATATTTTTTCGTACAAAATCACTAACATTTGCAACATAGGGTTTAGCCTTATATTGAATTTATGTTTATATATATATATATGGAGAACTAAGATAAAAAACTAAGATAAAATCATACCAACAAAGAGGATTTGCAGTGCGAACAAACAAAGAGAGAGCTTTTCCATTGGCCTTTTTCTTTCTAGGTTTTTCTGTTGACGAGGATACTGTGAATGTTCATGTATGTAATAAAGGGGTTTTATAGAGGAAGACAAAGTATCCAATTATACTGATTTGATGTTTAATTATAATGAAATAATCCACAAAATCTTTTAAATTTGATGCCAATTCATTACTCATATGTTGCAATATATACTGTGGTAAATTACATTAAATAGCATAAGATTTTGCTAATAATTATTAATTAACATGAGATTCTGATATAAAGATTGCTTGTTATAGTATAAGCAAAAGCTAAACACAGGCAATACAATACAAAGATTGTGAGATGGCAAATTATAATTCATCAGATAATCTTATTTCTGTCATCAACACAAAGTTGACTGCAAATTCGGTCATGGTTATAATAAGGCCATATCTGAATTTCCTAGCAAGTCCGAGTTTTGGGGAAAAGTTCAAAAATTCTTATTATTGCAGTATATGTATTTAACATAATATCATAAAGACTAGTCAAATAAAATATATAAGGAATTTGTATTCCAAGCAAATTATTCTCAACCATTTTTATGTAATTCAAACGGACTAATTTATTTATATGACTTTTCCGAGTTCATTTAACGAAATTCAAATGAATTTGCGAAGGATAAGCTAAATATATTCCTTTTAGTTTTATTTAACATCCGTATCAAATAAATGAGATTCATTCAATTCATCGAATTAAATAAAATTCATTTGGCAAAAACAAACTACGGAAATTGTTGAAAGTGGACTTAAACTTTATAACTTACTTTGTTCGACTGTCCATTACAGTTGGGCCGTTTCGTGTGCTTAGTGTTAATTACGTGATAAAAATATAAATCGTATTAACAAATCGATTAATTGATCTCCAAGTGTCCATTGTCTCTGTCTCCAGACAACGAACTTAACATTCTAATGTGTGTAGTCATATTCAATAATCATAAAGTATTAAGACTAAAATATTATATAATTTTAAAAGCGATAACATCAGGTATTAGCTTTACTATATTCAATCATAATGGTTAACAAAGTCTTTATTACAAATTTCCTTTTTCTTTTTCAAAAAAAAAAAAAAAGGAACACACTCCCCAAATATAGTTATTAACATTATACCCCTAACATATTCATCAATTGGGCCCAACTCATCGGCTCAAATACAACACAAGCCCATTAAGCCCAACTGCTCGACAGTGAACTGATTGTGAACACTGAGTGTGGACCCCAGTGCCCGTCAACTCCACGTAGTTGCAGTATCACCCGTGACCCGACCCGGACCCGTCCGAGGTTGGAGCAAATCAGCCCGTTAAGGCACGATGCTCGCCCGCTGAATATGTCGAGGTTTCCCCTCTCGAAGTAGTTGTAGTCGGGGCCAATCAGCCCGCCCCACGTAGGTTCTCGACCCGAAACCCGTACCCGTCCGAGTCGTATAGTGTCAGGCTTATGGTGGAATCGGTTCCGCCCTTTATGATTGACCCGGACTAAACGTAGACCGTGTATACGCAGTCTGGTCGTCCTGGCAAAATATTATGTAAAGTATATGAAAAGTCGAATTTAGATGATATAATTGGAATATATCTAAAGTTAAGGATAAAATAGTAATTATAATGATTGACATGCCAATCAATTTATAAACAATTACACTAATGTACTCTCTTAATAAAATAGAAAGATGATCTCGTATATCTTTCTTTTATATTAGAGGGGAAACCCACGTACAAACCGTTCTTGAATCAATTGGTTGGTCGACTTTCATTTAAAACAATCTGTACTCTTATATAAAGAGGGGGATAAAAACTGTAAATTAGTCTGTCAAAATTGATCAATCAATTTTTTTAATTTAATTACTATTAAAAAATAAAAAACATATTAAATCATAATAACCACATCATTCTGTTTTTAGTATAACAATTGTTAAAAAAACTTATTAAACCACGTAGCTAAACTCATAATAACCGCCTCATTCTATTTTTAGTATATAAGTTTTCAACTAAAAATTAATTTTATATTTTTTGCAGGTGTGCTGAAAATACTAGTATTAATTATAAATAGTGTGGTTCTTAACTTCATTATAGCTACCTTATTTTATTTTTAGTATATCACTTCTTTTTTTGATAAATAAATACTAAAATTACTATTAATAAAATCAACCACTACAAATTAATTTTTATCTTCTAGGCTGGATAGAAACAGTAAATTTGAGTATGATTTTGTCTGACATTTAAGGAACAATTTCACTTAAATCCCTATTTGCAAACTTTCTATCACATAACTCCCCAGTCAGAGAAAAATATCACTTAACTCCCCGTTTCACTGTTCGTACTACATTTTGAAGTCACGCTGTACCTTTCTATGTTTGTATTGTGTACCGCAATACGTTGATATAGTGTACCTAAATGTGTTGTTACAGTGTACCTAATTTTTTCACAGATTGGTGCCCGATCCGCCATAGGTACACCCAACACATTTAGGTACACTATATCAACATATTGTGGTACACAATACAAACATAGAAATGTACAGTGTGACTGAAGAAACTGGTACAAACGGTGAAACGGGGAGTTAAGTGATATTTTTCTGACTGGGGAGTCATGTGATAGATAGTTTGCCAAATAGGGATTTAAGTGAAGTTTCACCGCCATTTAATTTTATTTGAAGAATATATTAAATGATTAAAGTTTAAGGAAACCACACACTAACTATAAATGACAGGTTAGAGTTCTACCGTTTTGCTTAATAATTTTTGCAATGCTATATATAGAAGCACGTGTGCAGAATGTGAATTGTGAAATTAAATATTGAATTGTTGTTGGACGTAATTTAAAGAGAGAGCTGAACTTACGGATCTGCAGAGAGCGAAGAAGATGGATGGGAGAATTGCGAGGTTGAAGAAGTTGAACCGAACTCGGCTTATTTACACTCCTACTTTTACTTCATTATTGTATCATGTACGTATATCAACTGGAAAGTCCAATTTTTAAATACTCTCACCTTATTATGATTTTTATTTATCACTTTTTAAGCATTAAAATAATTTCCAATATATTCGCAAGATGAAAATATTATATACAAACAAAATTACACACACAAATATGCTTCAATCATTCATGCAAGCGGAATTATTAATTTTTATTATAAATGGGTATAAAATGTATTATCTTATAATTTTAGCGAATGATTAATTTGGCACGCTATTCTTGTGCCGGGACCGGATAAAAATATTATCTTAGAGAAACCAAATCCTAAAGGCGAAGACCAAAACCCAAAAAACCAAAACCCTAAAATCGAAGACCCTATAAACCAAACTTCTAAAAATCATCCAACCTGGAAATAGAAATCAAAGAAATCAGAAACCTTAAGAATCCAAGAAACAAGAAACCGAAAAATCACGCGAACCAAAAACCCAAGAAATAAAGAAAATCTAGAAATCATAGACTCTAAAACCATAAACCAGAAACTCTAGAAACCAAAAATCCTAAAAATGAAAAACCCTAAAACCATGGAAACTATTGAAACCCTTCAAACCCTGGAAACAAAATCCCAGAAACATTAGATAACATAAAAGCCATATAAACTAGAAATTTGATTCATTACATGGTCTCAGCCAAAAGAAAACCATCTCTAACACAGATTCACAGATTTAAATTCAAATCTGAGAACCTTCCTTAAAGCTGAAAACCCAGTTCTAAGCGCATCATATATGCATTTCTATTTTATAGCATTTTTTAGGGTTTTAGATTCTATATTTAGGGCATTTCAAATTTTTGGTTTCCATGGTTATTAGGGGTTTTAATTTCTAACTGTATTTTTTATTTTTAGGGCTTTGTCAGAATTTCTAGGGTTTTGATTTCAAGGATTTCTAGATACAGATAAGTCGTATAGATCGTTTAGGTCATTTGGTATGCAACCTGTCCGTAGCCATAAACGATCCATAAAACAAAAAATTAAATATTCTTGTACGGTTGCATTTTTTAAAAACTAATTCTCATAGAAATAAGCAACTTATTGACAAAAGGAGTTAAAACACTTCTGAGACGGACCCTCTCAGAGGGGAGGGCGGCCGAATATTTGGACTTCAGTCCGTTTCTTCCTTCTATTTCACCGCACTCCCAGGACGCATTCGTCTGGACGCGCTTTGGGGATGATATACGGCCTCTGCTCGAGATGCCCTTCGGTTGTGGCATGGTTTGGTCCATTGGTTCCCGATGCTTGGGGGTCCGCTCCATATACCTCGCCATGAGTTCATCTTATGGCTTGCTATTAAGAAACGGCTCTCCACCAGGGATAAGACGTGGGTCGCTGAGATCGCTTCTACCTCATTCTGCTCACTTTGAGACTTGGATGTCTGAAACGGTTGGCTACTTGTTTTACACTTGTCCCTACTCCAGACGATGCTTGGGCCTCATTCGGCAGAAGACTCGCTTTAAGTTGGCCATATATTGAGTGGCAGAGGGGAATTGTTTGGGCTTCACGAAGATGGCGCGGCAACCACCTAAAAAATTTGGCATCACGGCACTTGCTTGCGTCACTTGTTTATCACATATGGTTGGAACGCAACGGGCGCTGGCGTGAAGGAACCACAATGTCCGCAGATTGGCTAGCTGAGGATGTTATTCGACTAGTTAATCTGTGGCTCACCTCCCTCCATCCTCGTATTGCTTTACGTAGACTCTGGCGTATTGCTTGGTGATTTTTCTTGTTTTGAACTCTAGATTTCCTTTGTGGAGTGGCAGCATGTTGCCACTCCACAACATTCATCAGCTTTTGCTCTTGTACTTTCTATACATTGGACCATTCCAAAAAAACACTTATGAGAGAACGGCAAGTTATTAGTTATTTTGATTTGAGATAATTGGATATGGCATGCCACTCGAAATATGAAATATGAAATCTATCGATCTAAAGCATATATAAAGTCCAATATATTTTAAGTTTCTCATTACCAATTAAATAAAGAAATTTAACAATAGAAGCAAACTGTAACTTATGACTTAATAAATAACCCTAGAATCGTGTAACGGCAGTCACCGTCCCCCGATAGACGACGCTCTCGCCAAAACAAAAAGAACTTTTCAGCCTAGATTAATATTCAGAGAAGAATCTATTACATAGCAATCTTAAACAATACTTATTAATAATAATAATAATAATAATAATAATAATAATAATAATAACAAACAAAATATATGTGTCAATATAAATCTTATAATATTATGCAAATGTATTGTGTCCTCAAATGCCGCCACGTGTCCCATAATAGACGAGTATATATATGTGGGTGTGTTTGTGAGTGAACTTACCTTTGTGTTTACGTTGTGTAAATTCCACATAAACCTTAACTGAATAATATTCGACAAAGAGAGCACCGCAAAGGTTGCGAATCATGAGCTCAAGTTTTTTATCTCAATTTCATAAATAGTCAAAAACATCATGAAAGCACCCAATTTTCCTGTCCAGTAAGCAAATATCTCCTCCCGAAACCAATATACTCGATAATAAGGATCACTCTGACTCTGAGAAAAGATGAATGTTCATATATATATATATATATATATATATATACATATATATATATGTGTGTATAATTGTTGATCCAAACCAAATTAATAATAATGAACGACTTAACCAACCTCAGCAAGTTCTTCTTCGTCATTTTTGAAGATGAAGTACTGAAAAAAAAAATTGATATCCACTAATGACAAATAGAAGACTCACTAGTGCCAAAGTGTGATCCTCGAAAGTTTCGCCATTAACTAAAGTTTTTTATGTTGAAAATACAACAAATAACAGAATCCATTAGATACATCTCTCCACGAAAGACATAAACGAGTTTAGGATAATCTCCAACCGAAAACACATTCTCAAATCCAAACACATTCTCAAACTCAAAATACAGTAATTCTTCTCCAACCAATAAACCAATTCGCAAACTTAAAAGACAATTATTGTAATATTCTCTTCTATCCGATTTTTTAATATACCCATGAAATTTACAACTTTACAAATCAGACCATTCTATTATTTTAAATTCGATTGGCAAAGATAATTTCACAAAATTAATAATAAACTCAATATTTTTTCATATAAAAAACATAGAAAAAAATAACTATTAATAACAGGAGTCCTATTATATATTTTTATTTATTTTTATTTTTTATATGGGTATTTAATGATAAAATAATAAAGGGTATGCATTGTAATTTTTAGAACATCAAACACATTTTTTGGGAGATAGAGAAGATGAAACACATTTTGAGTTTGTGTTTGGTGTACGGTTAGAGAACTTTTAATATATATTTTGGGTTTTTTGGTATCGATTGGAGATGCTATAATAGTTCGTTTGGGTCATTGGAATACATCTCAGAAGAACGAGATATATTATTCGAATTATTTTCCATAGGTACTATTTTGTGTGTGTATATGTGTGCGACTTTGTTTTTTTTTTCGTTATGCACTAAGCTCCTCAATTTATATTAAATTATTTTAAGATAAGATGACAATTGTAATATCTGTAGTCAAGATTCACACGCATGATTAGGACGTAGTATTAAATACTATCAAACATATTTTCTATTTACTCACAGTAGGAAATCATTCGTCCTTTTGTTTACACCAATTACGGAGCTTGTGACATAGAAGGTCTCTCAGAATCAATTCAATCATACCGCAAAAATCAAGCTAAGGTCAATATATTATATATATATATATATATACACACACACATATACATATCTACATACACACACTATACGTAGGGGTGGGCGTTCGGGTTCGGGTTACCCGATACCCGATAATTATTAATCGGGTCGGGTATTGGGTAGTAATTTACTACCCGATCGGGTTATTCGGGTATCCGGCAAATTAATTTTAAAAAAATATATTAGTTTTTATGCATATTACATATCTAGATATCAATATCTAACGTGAGTGATATTAAAGTTTTAAATAATATTTCGATTATTTTCTTATTTTAATTGCATAATTAACAAGTGATATTTTCTTATCAACGCATAAATTATTGTAAAAATTTTAAAAATATACTCAAAATTTTATAAATAAACATATAAAAATATGTATATATTATATTTACTGAAAATAAACCATCCAAATATTATAAGTGAGATTTAATATATAACATGGATATATTAATATGTTATAATATTTTACTCATATATTTTCAATTAAAAAATCGGGTACCCGACAAATATACCCGATAAGCGGGTACCCGCCGTAGATCGGGTCGGGTAGTGAAAATCTTAACCCGAACCCGAACTACCCGATACCCGACTACCCGACCCGATGCCCACCCTTAACTATACGTATGGCCTACCCCTCGCTCTCAACGATAAAATTAAAAAAGTTTGTAGTACGCCAATTAAGTACCTTCCGAACTTTGCACTGGTTTAATTTGGCCACACGTCAACCGTAAATCCTTTTTTTCTCCTAAACCATCACAATATTAATGCAAAGCAGCCATATATCAAGAAAAAAAGTAATGTTTGAGATCTTATTATATAATTTCTTGTTTCTCGCTGATTTCTTTTGTCCGATTGGAATAAAGATATGAGAGGAATATTATGATCACATCAACATCGCCCGGGCCATAATATATTCACCCACACACACTCAATACGTAAAAATCAGAGATAAACAAGGAAGTATCCGTGTTGTTATATATATACATAGATGTCCTTGGAATCCTTTTCGACAACAATAACAATTATACCAAGAATAGTAAATATAAATATAATAAATTTAAAAGTGCGTAGTTGTTTCATTTCTTAGATAAAAATACGTGGAATAAAGGAAGCATTATTCAGTATTTTTTAACTTAGATAAATAAATTTGTTTTGTTCTAGGATCATTCAAATTTTACAAAACTTGGAGTATTAATAGGCTGCATAATGGTCAAATGATTTGGTCCTCATTTTTGAAAAAAAAAAAGAAATTACATTAATGAATTCACCACATGGGATTAATCTTTCGCTTACCCTATATTGCTTACAATATAATGAGGATTCAGCAATATAGATAGGATCGAGATTGCATAAAATAGTATTGCATATTAGAGTACCACTAAAGTTTTTCCTTATATAACAGTCATGCAAGACAAACTGAATTAACAGAAATATTAGAAGCCACAACCCATTTTTACTTGCATTATCATTATGTTTACTACCACAAAGATATACAGAAGCCCTAAAAACCCTAGAAAGCATAAACTGTAAAACACTATATACCCTAGAAATTCGTATAACGCTACAAACAAGAAACCCTAGAAACCTAAAAACACCTAAGACCCTAGAAATAAGAAGCCCTAAAAATCATAGAAACCAAGAATTCTACACAAAATACCTAGAAATAAAAAAACATTCAAATACAAACTCTTTGATAATCAGAAACCTTGAAAACCCTATAAACAAGAACCTCGTAAAATCCCTAGAAAATAAAAAAAAAACCCTAAATCCCTAGAAACCACCAACCCTAGAAATAGAGAAACCAAGAACCATGAAAAAAATAATAATCTCTAGAAACAAGAAACCTACCCTAAAACCAGGGAAACAACAGAAACCTTTCAAACCATAGAACCAAATCATAGAAACAATACAAAACAGAAAAATTAAAAGCCGTATAGATCACTATAAACCCGATACGATTTTATAACGAGGCTCAGCTGTAGGAAAGTGTTCCGTGGTAGGCTTTGTCACCGAGTTTCAATGCGGATCAGAAAATTTATTGATCGAAGGTTTAGCGGTGTAAACGGAATTGAACTGAAAATAAGCTGGAGTAGAACTTCATGCCTCTAAAAATAATAAAAACATATCCAAATTGATATAAATTATTAGCCATTCATTAAAGAACAATTTAAATATACAAAATAATTTTTTTAATTGCGAAAAAGGATTATTGCATCATTCAATTGGTTATAAAAAATTAAATAATCAGAATGATATATTTGAACATCTTATATATATATATATATGTATATATATTATATATATATATACATATATATATACATTTGCAGGATTATAAGTTTCATATTTCGTTCTGATGATATTATTTAATTTGAAGTAGTTTCTGAATAAACGCTCCGAAAATAAAGGAATAGCTTTTACCGGTGAATGTAGGAACTGTAACTTACAAGCTTCCACAAACAAAACGTTTACATAATACATCTCAATAGATATTTATTTTTCTTATATATACTAATACTTGCTCAAGCAAGTCAATGGTTATTAGAAACGCAATTCAGCCCACAATTATTCTAATATGTATCGAATCATTTTCTATAAAACTAAACAAAATTATTTTAGAATATTATAAATAAACATAATATTAGTCGACGCCTGGGCACACTTGAGTATGTAACAAACAGTAGGCTGTGTTGCCTGTCAGTAATAGGTATATGTTTACTATAACAGCTTTTACTGTCGTCCTAAACAAACATATATACATGTATCATCTGTACACACATACACAACTTAAAAAAAAGGGTTAATTACGAGTCAGACCCTAATAATATTCTCAACTAGTGTTCAGGCCCCAATCAAATTCCATTTAGTATGAAGGACCTGCTTTTCAAAATTCTTAGAGAAAAATACCCAAACTACGCGATATGACATATTTACCCCTAACAGATGCAAAAATTACAAACTTTTGCCATCATCTTCTCCAACGAGCTAGCTAATCTTCAAGCTCAATTTCCACCTATAATCTCGACATTCGTGAGCAGACGAGGTCCGACCCTGACCCGTCGTCGTAGTAGAGCTCGAAGGAGGCCACAGGCGAGGCGACAGGCTGCCGGAGCTTAACTTAATTTTTTTTGTTTTTCCAAATCACTTGGTGACGTATGACACATCTCTTTCAGTAAATAACAAATCGTCACACAAAAATACCACATCTTACATTAGAAATAACAATCCATATATTGTTAATAACACAGTCTGTATACAACCCATAGATCGGGAGAAAAAGAACGAAATCACAAAACGACACTAAAAATAGATGAAAACTGCATAAATCACGTCGTTATTGACTCAATAAGGTAAAGTAGACCTCAATTTCTCATGGGTACCTCGAATTTATACTGATTAGTTGCAAGAAACGGATATTATATTTTCCCTAAATCGTGTAAAAAAGAAATACTTATAACATAAAAAAATAACAAATATCTTATGGTTAATAACTGATATTGACTTAGAAGTAACACGTCACTGAAAGGTAATAACGCATTGTCTGTCGTAAATAACACATTCTGTATACAACCAATGGATCGGGAGAAAAAGAACGAAAATCACAAACGATACTAAAAAACAGATGAAAACTGCATAAATCACGTCGTTATTGCAAGAAACGAATATTATATTTTCCCTAAATCGTGTAAATAATAAATACTTATAACATAGCAAAAAATAACAAACGTTTTATGGTTAATAACAAATTTTGACTTAGAAGTAACACGTCACTGAAAGGTAATAACAAATTGTTTGTCGTAAATAACACAGTCTGTATATAAGTAATGGATCGAGGAATAAAACGAAAATCACAAACGACACTAAAAAACAAGATGAAAAGTGCATTAATCATGTCGTCATTGACTCAATAAGGTAAAATAGACCTCAATTTCTCATGGGTACCTCGAATTTATACCGATTAGTTGCAAGAAACGTATATTATATTTTCCCTAAATCGTGTAAAAAAGAAATACTTATAACATAGCAAAAAATAACAAATGTCTTATGGTTAATAACAAATTTTGACTTAGAAGTAACACGTCGGAAAGGTAATAACGCATTGTTTGTCGTAAATAACACAGTCTGTATACAAGTAATGAATCGAAAGGAATAAAACGAAAATCACACACGACACTAAAAACCGATGGAAAACTGCATAAATCTCATTGTTTATGACTAAATAAAGTTTTCCCGTCCTCAATTTCAGATGGGTCTTACTAATAAAGACGAATTTTTTATGTATCGAATGAGTTCGTGCTTCACCCCCAAATCAAAAATTTCGTCCAGAAATCGATTCAATATCAACTTTAACGGCCGAACAAGGTAAAAGCGACTGAATAAGATAAAATCGAATCAAACGAGTCTTAATATTAAAAGAAAAAATAAGTCGGTAACCATGAAATTGAGAAATTTTAGCTTTCTCTAAGACTAAAACGTTTTTTAAGTAAGTAACAGTTTACACAACAAATATAACACATATACATGTAAAAAAACACTTCATTGAGAATATTCTAGAAGGTTCTACCGTCAGAGAATTTAACACAATTGTCAGAGCATATTTACAGGACTTTCTCAAAATTGTACCACATTAATTAGAAATAATAACACACGTTAGGTTAAAAAAAAACAACTCGAACTCAATTAATAACACACTATCAATACCGATACCTCATAAATGTTATTTAGTACCACGTCAATAATTCGATTAATTCGTACAATAATACACTTTTATTTTGGATGTTTAATATGGATGTTCATGTAAATATATAATTTGATGAAGTTTAATCACCACATTCCTTTAAAATACACATTAGGCGAAATTTGATGTCAATAGAAGAATGTTGATCTCAATAGATATATAAACATGTAGTCCTCCATTGCTAAACATAGACTATCACATCTTTCAATGGAACATAACATTACAAATTGCACCACAAACATGTTCAAACGTCAACATTAAGTACTAATAACATTTATAGACCACAAATACAAAATACTAAGCTCAAAACCCTAAATTCGAGGCCCGAAACCCTAAACCCTAAACCCTAAACCTCGAACCCCAAAAATTTTTTAAGGTTGTAGAAATACCTGCACAAGTCGTGGATCATTCTCCCAAAATTTCATGTCGTAAACCCTTAATTTTAACCTCGAACCCGTAAGTCCTAAACCCCAAAAACTATCGTCAATTTCATATGAATGTTGATATGTTTCACAAAAATAACAAATGTCTTCAGGGTAATAACAAATGTTGACTCAAAAATAATAAAACGCTGAAAGTTAATAACGTCTTGTTTGTCGTAAATAACACATTCTGTATACAAATAATGAATCGGGATAAAAAGAACGAAAATCACAAACGACACTAAAAAAAACAGATGAAAACCGCATAAATCACGTCGTTATTGACTCAATAAGGTAAAATAGACCTCAAATTCTCATGGGTACCTCGAATTTACACCGATTAGTTGCAAGAAACGGATATCATATTTTTCCTAAATCGTGTAGAAAAGAAATACTTATAACATAGCAAAAAATAACAAATGTCTTATGGTTAATAACAAATTTTGATTTAGAAGTAACACTTCGCTGAAAGGTAATAACAAATTGTTCGTCGTAAATAACACAGTCTGTATACAAGTAATGGATCGAATGGAATAAAACGAAAATCACAAGCGACACTAAAAGCAAGATGAAAACTGCATAAATCACGTCGTCATTGACTCAATAAGGTCAATTAGACCTCAATTTCTCATGGGTACCTCGAATTTATATCGATTAGTTGCAAGAAATGGATATTAAGTTTTTCCTAAATCGTGTAAAAAAGAAATACTTATAACATAGCAAAAAATAACAAATATCTTATGGTTAATAACAAATGTTGACTTAGAAGTAACACGTCGCTAAAAGGTAATAACGCTATGTGTGTCGTAAATAACACATTATGTAGTCAACCAATGGATCGGGGGAAATATAACGAATGTCGCAACGACACTAAAAACGGATGAAAACTACATAAATCTCAGCGTTATTGACTCAATAAGGTAAAATAGACCTCGATTTCTCATGGGTACCTCGAATTTATACCGAAGACTTGCAATTTATGTCGACATCTAGATTCGATTTACCATTATTTTTCGAATTTGCACCCTAACTAGACAAGCAAATTCTACCTCGTGCATCGTCAATATCATCATGAATCCAACATTACATGTCGAATCGATTGGATTGGTCAATCAGATTTTTTTGTGCTCGATTCAGTGTAAGAAAAATTAGTTTGAAAAAAATTCTGTTGATAACGTTTTGCAGTAGCAAAATAACACAATGTTGTTGAAAAATAACGTATCTGTTTTGTATAGTAACACTATGCTGTAACTATATAACATACAATGAAGTAAAAGTGACGCTTCATATAAGACCAAAAAGCACGTCGTACTTTCGCTGGAAAAAAAAAAAGAGCAAAGGGTATTTTCGTCAAATTCTATTTTTGGTCCTTTACTCAGATTTTTACAAAAAGTGGGTCTCTTAAACTTATTCATTTTCTGACAGGGTCTGACGGGTAAATGAAAACTTTAGGGGGGCCTGAACAGAAATCTTCCCTAAAAAAAAAGAAAAAAAAATATCTTTTGCTAATCTAGTAAGCTATAATAATTACAAAATCGCAATGACATATTATATATATATATATGTATATATTTGTGTTTGTGCGTGTGTATACTGCTAGCTAGCTTGTACAAGTTTCATACGACTAAACTCCTTTCCAAAGCTTGCGGTCAAATAGGACTTCTTATTTTTTCTATTGTAGTATTAACCGTCTATTATTTTGGTGGGAACTATGATTTATTAATAAGTCTTCATTTTATATATATTTTGACTATTATATTGATGTCGGTTTTGTTTGCAGTGAACTACTGCATTGGTAAAGAAAGATGGAAGAATTAAGGGACAGAAAAGAGTGAAGATTTACTAAATGCATAGTAACAACAGTGACACATAGGTGATCTTACATGGGCAGAATAGGGCAATGACATAAAATCTTTTTTTATCCACAAATAATATCAGCATATTGTGTACCACTCCACTTTCTTGATAAAATGCCCCATATTATTAATTAAAACATCCTCAATTGTTACATTATTATTATTTTCATGTCCTCAATATTATATATCGATGTTGAAATTGAGGACTTGTTTTAAACAAAATATAGACCCAAATACTATAATAATATCACTAGATGTTAAAGCACTTGATTATACATACACACACACATGCTCAATCGATCGCCTATATATGTCACACGCTACTGCCCTTCTTCCTGCTTATTAACATTATTCTCCAAGCTCGTTCTCTGTTCACTTGCACAAATAGACAGAAAGGAGGGCTCTAATGAAAATTCATTGCTCACACTCATTTTACTCATATAAGTTGGGTATGTCATAACAGTTAGAGACCCCTTATTCCCCACATGTGTTATATTTATCAATATTATTCTTAGCTTAATCCCCCTGATTGCTATTATCAATTTCCATATTAGAGGCCACGAGAATGCAATGGTGAGGTTTTTGAAGTCTATGTTTGGAAAGTTTATATTTGATATCTGAGTTCTTCTTCCACCCCTGATGAACTGAGCTTTGGTATAGTGAGAGGTTCCACCTAAGTTTAATTTCCCTGGTAACAGTTGTAATAATCGGAGGGATTTCGTTGGACAATGTAGAGTTCTAAACCTTTGTGTTTCTCATTTTTTTGTTTTTTTTCTATTTTCTTATCATCGTCACTTGCATAACTGCGTTTTCAAAGAATGTGTGAATCAATGCCACATAACATGTGCCACATAAAGCCGTAAACGTGCCACATTAGCGTCCAGTACCTTACGTGGGCACCTGTTAATGTGGCACTAATTCGTGCAATATCGACATGCGACATCGACATAAGGTGACACATTCTAGGTGCCATTGGTCGACCCATCGGACGCTAATGTGTACCACATTAGCGTCCGATGGGTCGACCAATGACACCTAGAATGTTTACAGCTTTATGTGGCACATGTTATGTGGCATTGATTTGTGTGCGTAAAACATGTCACATTAGCGTCCGAGGGGTCGACCAATGGCACCTAGAGTGTGTCAATTAATGCAACATATCAGCTTATGTCGATGTCGCATGAGGGCACCTGTCGACATGCGACATCGACATAAGCTGATATGTTGCAATAATTGACACACTCTAGGTGCCATTGGTCGACCCATCGGACGCTAATGTGGCATGTTTCTGCACACAAATCAATGCCCATAATATGTATGTGGCACATTTTGTGTTATGTGCCATTGATTTGTGTTTGGCTTGATGTGGCATATTTTGTGTGGCATTGATTTGTGTTTGGCTTGATGTGGGACATTTTGTGTGGCATTGATTTGTGTGCGTAAACATGCGATATTAGCGTCCGAGGGGTCGACCAATGGCATGTAGAATGTGTCAATTAATGCAACATATCATCTTATGTCGCTGTCACATGTCGAGACATTGCATGAATCGCGATTCATGCTATGTCTCGACATATGACATCGACATAAGATGATATGTGACATTAATTGACACATTCTAAATCAAATGTCCCACTCTAACACTCGGAATTTTTTTTTCTCTCAAGACTTGCCTATCTTCAAATATGCTTGACTCCATTTATAGGACTCGGTCAAGGCACCTCAAAGGTCTTGCCTTGTTTTACCGCCTAAAATTGTCCAATCGCAGGAGCTTCAGGACATCCTGGTTCGACCAACCTGCACATCTACTTTTCTGGCTAAGCAGGGAAGTGGCAGGCGTCCTCTGGCCTGCTGGGCTGTCTTCAATGATGGTTTGGCTAAAAAGCAGCTTTTGGGAGGTTCAAAGTGACATTCCATCTTCATGGACAGTGGCTGGTCTAAACAGCAATGATTGCTGTCAGGAAAAGCGTCTCCATACCAGACGCGCATCTCATGTCCCCCGCTGTGTCTATGTCCCGCGCCGCATCCAATGATCGCTCCGGGTCCGAGCCAGGTCCGCCCCGCACACGCCCCAAAGTGTCGTGATCCCTTCGATGTAGTCGGCCTCGTGTTCGACTAAACTCCCACGGAGTCCGCGGCACATCCCAAGTGACACTGGCTTTGCCGTCGCTGGCCGGTCATTCTCCCGCCACCATTGACCCGCGGTCACTGGTCAACTCCGATCAACGTCGTGACAGTGTCTCAGTTTTATTCATCAATACATGTAATTGAATGGAATAAAGGAAACAATACTATAAATACATAATGGATGTCACGCGGTCAACGGTCAACTCCTATCAAAACGTTTTTTACCGCAAGGCAATATCACCTGTAATAAACGACCTTAGTTAAATGATCCAATTTTTAAGAGATTGATGTGAATAGAACAATTGCTTAGCACAAGTAACTTAGGGACAATATTTGAAAACTTAAATAATTGGAAGACTTGTTTTCAAGAAAATATTGACCCTAATACTACCCTAATACTATAACAGTATCTCTAAACTAGATGTTAAAGCACTTGAGTATATACAATCCATGATTACTTTTTCCCAAGCATATATAACACATGCAGACTGATGCGTCGATATTAGTTGATCTTTCGGGGATTTATTTTGAGTCAATTGCGGGATTATAAGTCGTGGTTTAAGTTTAATGTGGGTATATTAAGCTATTTTGATGGTTTATTCTATTTTGGGATCTTTCTGCGATTTTAGCAAAGATCAGGGACTCTTTTGCAATTTACTTTATTTTGGTCAAATTAGTAAGTCAATGATCGAGATGACAGAGTACCTTGAAACATGGAATGGAGCTTGAAACATGGACACGGACTTTACGAAAAAGAAGAGAAGAATAGGAAATTGTTTGGTTGAAATCAGGAACTGAGGAGGAAAAGCAGAAATGGTGTTTTGTCGGGAAAGAAATAAAAGCAGAGATAGCATATATGGGAGGATTTTTATCTTCATTCTGCCTTCGACAGATCTGGCACCAGACCATATAGCAGCTAAAGTTCTCACATAAACCACCTAAGGATCGGTCATCAACAGAAACAACTACCTGTCAAAGAAACTCACGCATATCTCATTAACCTCAAACACACAGCTGAAGCAACCTCTCATCTCACACGTTATTGAGCTGCCAACACCAACCAAACACATAGCTGCAACTTCCTTGTGCTCATCACCTGTTTGACGAAAAGACTCAACGAGAAGCAGCAGGACAAAGCAGATAAAAAGGCGAGTTACAATTGCGGAGAGACAAGGACGCACACAACCACACGACGAATCTGATACATTTTCTCGCTTTTAATTTATCTTTTATTATGGACGTATTTATTTTGATGCTTTTATTGAATTATAATATGTTCTAATTTCGTTATCTGGGGTTACGATGTAGCCAGACATAATTGCTATTGATTTTCAGCTTGTATGCTATAAAGACCTTAACGCTATGTTGAGTATCATAATCCGTTATTAATATTTACGAATTTCTGATCAACCTTATAGGTGTTTAGATATGAGACTGAGAGGTGATTATCTGAGCGTGTCCGTTGATTATGATATCATTAGAACATTTGGCTAAAGATAGTTACGTGACTAGTGCGATGATTTATGATTTTCTGAGTTTAATGCGTTCGACATGTAGAAATCTTGACAGAGATGTAGGATTCGCATGTTAGAATAGGTTATCGATGCTAGAGATAGATTGATAATTAAAACGGAAAAATCCATCGTCAACATAAGATTAAGTTTTCTTTGAAAAAGTGAAATCAATAGCATGATTGTCCTCGGTGAAGTCGGAGTCCCCAGATTTATCTTTGATTAAATTCGTTTAGTCGTGCTTCGTTATTGATTTGGTCGTTTACGTTTTTAATCGCATTTTATTATTTATCTACGCATTTTCCGTTAATCATTTCATCAACTACCAACTAGCGATTGTTCACATAAAATTAGAATTAATATAATTTCGTAACTTAGTAACACAGTCCTTTGTGTTCGATATCCGTACGTACACTATTATTTGTTAGAACGATACGTACACTTGCGTTCTTCTTTCTAGCTATTCATTTGTCACTTTACACAAACAGAGAGAAATGATGGCTTTATTGTAAAACACACTCATCACCTTCATTTTCACTCACATCAGTTGCTTATGCAATTATAGTTAGAGACCCTTTATTTCCCACATGGGTTAGATATATTAATATCTTCCTTAGCATAATCCCTTGGTAGCTTTTGTCATTTTCCTTATTAGAAGCCACGAGATTACAGTGAGGAGGTTTTTAAATCCAAGTTGGGCAAATTTATATTTGATAGTGGGGTTCTCCTTCCACCCTTCGTATTGTGAGTTTTGGATTTGGTGAAAGGTTCCACGTAAGTTGTATTTCCTTGCTCACAATTATCTGCCTCGGCGGGCTCTTGTTGGACGAGGAAGAGTTCAGAATCTCTGTCCATAAGTTCTCCGTTGGGACCTCCTTCGGATCCATTGTGGGGCTAATAACTCACCCCGAAGATTGCTTAGTCAAGACGCTTGCCTTCGGACGATGTCATTCATGCTATTCCTTTCGGAGGTAGGGGTTTTTGTTTATATATATATATATATATATATATCATCACTTGCGAGTTTTTAATGATTTTTTAAGGGCCCTCCCTCCTTTGTTGAGAGTGCTTGAGGATTATGGCGCATTATTATGAGCAAAAGGGAATATGGTACTAATAATAATTTTACGACCTCATTATTATCGGTGGGAGTTGAAGGAGAAGGTGTTGGTGATGATACGAAAGAATGTCCTCATTTTATATCTAAGTTGGTACGTAAGACAAAACTAGTTTTACCTCTATTAAATTCATTCAATTCCTTCAATTTATTTAGGAGATTGTGTAAAATCATATCTAACCGGTCGGTATACTCAGAGGATGATAAAACTAATTAGATTTGGACAAAGTATCAACAATTACGATCTCGAAACTACTTTGAGAATTATTAACGGCTCTGTATTTTATAGCATTTCTATTTTTTGATTCATTATAAAATCAACTCAAGATCCTAGATATGGTCGGATCCATTAAACGACAAATTAATCTCAAAGTAATAGAAATGCAGGATCTTGAGTTGCTATTGTGATGAATCAAGAAATGCAATAAATATAGAGACGTTAATTCTCAATTTCGAGTCGTAAGTGTTAATATATTCTCCAAATTATAATTAGTTTTATCATCCTCTGAGTATTAGAACTGACTGTCAGATCTAATTTTACACAATCTCCTAAATAAATTACATGAATAATATGACCTTAACAAAGGTAAAACTAGTTTTATCTTACGTATCAATTTAGATTTAACAACGCAAATTCTCTTAGTATTTGAAGTGTGATCCTCTTATACCCTACCCTACACATGTTGGTACACCAACCAACTTAGTTAGTGTCCAATTAAAATTATATTACGTCACACGTCAAATCTTAGGTAGATTATGAGTATACTCTCAAACATATAGGCAAGATAAAATCCATAAAACATTAAATAAATCTAAAGTTCCCGATAAAGAGATTGATCGTTAATCGATTCAATAATTCTTTTAAATAAAATTGACTTAGTTTATTGTGTTGTACATTTCTAGTATAATTGTGGTATACCCCCACATGGTTATACTAATAGTCACGCAACTACCCTATACTTTTTAAATTGTGAAAAATCAACACCGTTGCTCGGAGTGGTCTAAAATCTGAAACCGTATCTCTCAATTAGGGGTATAAATTGCGAGAAGCGGATAATTAAATAAACTACGATGAGTTTTTATGCAATCTTTCTTACTATAGGGGTTATGGTGTATTTTGATAAAAGAGTTTTATGCTTTACCGCCTTTATTTCGTTCGTTTGTCGGATCCATTAAAGGACAAATTAATCTCAAAGTAATAGAAATGCAGAATCTTGAGTTGCTATTATGATGAATCAAAAAATAGAAATGCAATAAAATATAGAGACGTTAATTCTCAAAGTAATTTCGAGTCATAAGTGTTAATATCTTCTCCAAATTATAATTAGTTTTATCATCCTCTGAGTATTAGAACCGACCGTCATATCTAATTTTACACAATCTCCTAAATAAATTACATGAATTATATGACCTTAATAAAGGTAAACTAGTTTTATCTTACATATCAATTTAGATTTAACAACGCAAATTCTCTTAGTATTCGAAGCGTGGTCCTCTTATACCCTTACACATGTCGGTACCCCAACCAACTTAGTTAGTGTCCAATTAAAATTATATTACGTCACACGTCAAATCTTAGGTAGATTTTGAGTATACTCTCAAATATATAGGCAAGATAAAATCCATAAAACATTAAATAAATCTAATGTTCCCGATAAATGAGATTGACGTTAATCGATTCAATAATTCTTTTAAATAAAATTAACTTAGTTTATTGTGTTGTACATTTCTAGTATAATTGTGGTATACCCCCACATGGTTATACTAAAAGTCACGCAACTACCCTATACTTTGATAATTAAATAAACTACGTGAGTTTTTATGCAATCTTTCTTACTATAGGGGTTATGGTGTATTTTGATAGAAGAGTTTTATGCTTTACCGCCTTTATTTCGTTCGATTGTGGAAAATGTTTGTGGTTTAAAACGACATCTGTAATCCTCGCAAACCAAACAAAATTGTAATATTCATTTACCATCCTATCAACCATGAATAAAGTTTATTGCATCAACAATTGAAGCTTTCGTAATAATAATATATATATATATATATATGTGTGTGTGTGTGATGCTCTTAAAATATCATTCCTTAACTATCTTGGAAGCTAGCAACGTCCATGTGATTCATTTACCCTTATTTCTTCTTCAACAGCTTCTCCTTTTTCTTTCCTCGAAACCTCATCGCTTTTCCCCCTAATAAAAAAAAAAATCAAGAAAATAATAACAAAAAGAAAAATTAATTAGTAAGGCAAAAAGAAATGTCCACCAAGATCCATTTTTTCCAACACATTTCTGAACTTGAAAACAACCTTTCTTCATCGTAGGACGACGATTCCACTACGCTCACACTGAACTGAAGCACTCCTTTTCCTATGCCTGAAAATTGCAGCCCAACCTCAAATTTTTAGACATGAAACCAACGATCGTAATCTCATCTTCTTCATTGTCTACCTTAGCCACTGCCCTCTTAATTAACAGTAGCGCTCGCCTGCAAATTCCCATTTTCTAAAACAACTCTTTCTTAAAGAAATTGATCCACCCCCACAAGCGATGAGGCTCAGAAGCATGGAGTTCTTAGTTAGCAAGGGCTCGTTTTTCGATTCTCCATGGCCGCCATTTTCGAGCTTCTTGCTAGAATCACCATTGCTGACGTCACTGAGTGGAGTACAATCTAGGGTTTTGTCCGAAACAGACGTGGAAGAAGTGTTCGTCGTCGTCGATGGAGTTGTTGTGCTGCTGCTTGCATTGAACACATCCGAGGGCAAAATGGACTTTTCATCTTCGATCTCATCAGTTGATACGCCTTTCGAGCATCTGTGAGGAGTCATTCCATTTCCTCCTAGTCCAAGCTCGTCCTCTTCCTTGACTCCAATACGAAGATGGAAGTGTTTGTTCTTCATTAGCTGAACGTCGCACGATTTCTCTGTCAAGAACACGTACACGCTTTCAAGTTAGTCAATGAACGAATTATCATACGAAAACATTACCAAAGTGTGTGTATATATATATATACATATATTACATACCATAAGAAGGCTCAAGGAGCTCAGATGCTTTGAGTACGTATTCACCACCTTCGGATGTATATAACAAGTCATTTTCTCCCAAATCATTCCATACATACCCATTCTTGTAATTCCTATACACATATGTTGATTAAAATTCAAAGCGTCAAATAAGCAAGAATATGTGTATTTATTCATTCATCAATGGAAAAGTGTACTTAATCAAATGAGAAAAAAAAAGGGTTTTTAACTGCAATGTAACTTTACCTTTTGCAGGACCAAGAATACAAAGTTGGCATTCCCTTACCCCTGAGAACTGAGAGGCGGTCCAAGACATCTACAGCAGAAAACATCGGCCATCATCTCATTACATTTACTATGCATGTGGAAAAGAAAAAAAAAGATTTTAAAAAAGATTAACCTTTTTAATCGAAGCTGTTGATGGGCAAGATGGGCTACTTCAACAGTATGAGGATGCTCTAGCTGTCCATTTCTTGATAAATAGTACACAACTTGAACTTTCTTGAACATTGGTCTCATTGCTCTTGCTTGGACACAAGCGTTAGCACTAATCTTCTCACGACTCATATTGATATCTAATTTATGTCTTTATCTTCCCTTTGACAACCTTTTAGTACTGTGAAAAAAACCCTTTTCTCACCAATTCAAAAGCAGCTCATCAAATCCAACAAAGAGATAGCGATAAAGGTGAAGAGCTGTGAAAGAAGACAAAATGCCCCGTTTAGTGGAAACTTTTCTTCTTCAGACAGGTGAGAGGTAAATGTCTCTAAGTCAACGTGCATGTCAGTATGCTTATGTGGTCAAGGTCAATTGGTCAATGCTTGAATTAGACGAAGCGAAGAACCAAACAAGTAAAGGTTTTTTGCGTTTGTGCAAAAAGAGGAAGCTTTTAGAATCGACAGGCTTTTTTTTTTCGTTGGCTCTATATTTGCAGAAGCTATACGACACTTGTGATATGCTATGTACGAATCCCAGCAGGAAATATAATATTTAAAGATGTATTTTCTGAGTATTTAAAGAATTCACCATCTCTTCATGTGACAAAGTGCTGGTGGAGTGGTGGGGTGGTATTTATGTACATTGTTAGGTTCGTTTTTTGAAGTTAATGTAATTCAAGACTTGGGCTGTCTTTGCAGATGGTTAATTAATTATTATTATTATTATTATTATTGTTATTATACAGTGTGTACTCATAAATTACGAAGTATGTGAATCATTTTTACCCATGGAGATGCAGCGAATAAATATTTCAGGTGGAACAGTGCACCTTTAATTCGGTTCGTCGAGAAAATAACTCCACTCCATATGTGGTATCTTTCTCACTTGTTTTATTTTTATCATTATTTTTTTATCTTATGCGAATTGTTGAAAGATGAAAAAAGAAAAAGAAGAAAGAAAGTAGGTTGTGTATGTATAGTAGATGGAGTTTTGATGATTTTTTTGCAGTAATTGAGGACTTATTAACTCGCAGTTAAACAAGTCAAAAGTTGTTTCGATGACCTTACATAATATGATCTCACTCGTGTTCTATAACTCATGTCTTTATTATATACTACCTCCGTCCCAATTCATTTTATACATTTTACTAAATCGAGCGCCCAGATCTTCTGTACAGTTTCTTATTTAGCAAAAAAACTATCACAATATAGTAATATTAAATATTCATAAAAGACGTGCCAAAATATACACTTTTACCTTTTTATTGTTCTATATTATTAAAATAATATTTGTTTCTTAATTTGCGTGCCAAATACCAAATGTACAAAAAGATTTATGACAGATGGAGTATAACATTTAATGGATAACCTTAAAATCTCACTATATTATCAAGTCTATTTCATCGTTGCAAAACAACATAGCAAGAGAACTTCCAAGTTATAATATATTGAGTTACAACAGAACATTAAAACTTCGTATCTTCTTAAGCATGTAATTAAACTCAAACAATAGGCTTAATTGACTTCACAGCAACCTTAATTCTATCCATGGCTCCTTTACTTGTCGATTTTTATTTATTTTTTGTTACAGTTTGACCAATTTAAATGTGACGGGCTATTATGCAATTTAGAAATATGAAACTCATATTTTGAGATGAATGCATATTTTGATTGGAATCATGAGAAAGAAAGATAAAGTCGCATTTTGAAATTGGTTTAGGGTGGAGAGATTTTAGCGTATTTTTTGTTTTGCAGTCCCATTGGAGATAGTCTTATAAATAGACCCAACCCAAACCCAAATGCCCAACTACCAAAGCCCAGTCAAATCTATTTATTGTGGAGTAGCTTTGTAAATACTCACAACATAGTCAAATTTGGTAATATATATACAATGATGCAACTACCCTAATTCAATATTCTCAACCCGATTAGTTGGTCGGGCTGATTTACGGATAACCGATAAATAGAGTCGGGTATCTATAAATCGCGTCGGATTCGTCGTAACTCTAGTTTGATCTCTTTCTTAGGTCGAGATACGATAAGTTTACGAACTATCATAGGAAAATCCCAGGATATGAAGAAATTAGGGGAAGGTTGTAATAGTGAAATATTGAAACTCTATGTCGTTATTAATAATCATGTCACTTAATATTTACTAATCCAAATCATCAATCACAATGTCATAATGTTTACTAACCATGTTATAAAACTATAATAACAACCATTAAATTCCAATAGATTGTTACATTAAGTCTCCAATCATGCTCCCAAAAGCCTATAAATAGGCACCTCAGTCGTCGAATTTCATATTCATTGAAACTATTCATAACTTAAACTTCTTCTGAGCCGTACTTCCTTGTAACAATAACATGGGTAGAATTATCGAAATGAAGAAGATCGAAGATGTTACCAAGTGCCAAGTGACGTTTTCGAAGAGGCGTAGCAGTCTGATGCGAAAGGCGAATGAGATATCAGTCATTTGCGACATCGACGTTGCTTTCATCGCGTTTTCGCCTTCTGCTGGCCGTGTTAGCAAGTATTGCAATCAAAGGTTGTATTTTGAAATTATAAATGAGTTTCTCCAAAGTTAAAGCTCTAATGTAATCGTTGGGTAGCAAACTCAAGTTTCACATCGGATAATTAGATAAGTTGTGACCAGTTTATAAGCTTGTGGACTACTCTCTCTATAGCCAATTGGTTTTAGAGTGGAATCCCATGGACTTATGAATTTGGGCTTCGAGGGGGATTTTATTTTCAACAGTTATAAGCTCATTCACTTCGGTTTCTTGAATATTTTGTTTTTTCGTGCAGGATTGAAGATGTGCTTTATCGCTACATCTGCTTACCAGTTGAAACGAGACTGAGGTTACTATATTTTCTTTTGATAGATTTGATAAATGAAATTTTATGGTGCTCACCTTATGTAGGCAACTTATGTGGGCACCTGTTGACATGACACCGATTCGTGCCATTTCAACATCTCACATCGACTTTTAAGGTTATGTCGTCCTAATTAACACTTTCTAGGTGCCCTTAATTGACATTTCGGATGCTGATGTGGCATATTGACGTCTTAAATAACATTTTACGTGTCAATTAAATATATTACGTCAATATGCCATCGGGATCCGAAATGTCGATTAATAGCACCTAGAAAGTGTTAATTTGGACGACATAACCTTAGTGTCGATGTGGGATGTTGAAATGGCACGAGGTGACACGTCAACAGGTGCCTACATAAGTTGCTAATATAAAGTGAGTACCATAAAATTACTATTTATATATATTTATATATATATATATATATTTTGAAGTTGTCCATAAATGATGTTTCTACTTGCAATAATATATATTTCTTTGGGTTTGGACACGTGGCGCCGCTCAGTCATATCAGCAATGTGCAGGTATGTGATCTACGGCTGAACCTATTCCTTGAGATTAGTACACATCAAAATAGAGGAAATGAAAGTATCCAAAATTCGACGATTTTTTTTTTTTTTCTTACATAAGAGAAAATTGGAGAAGCTTCAAGGCATCGCGCATATAAATGGCGAAACTAGCAAGTTACAATATCTGGATAAGCAGTAATTATCTCTCTCTTTCTCTCAGAACTATTATTCTATGAAAATTGTTATTACATTCTAGCTTTGTCTTAATCTGTATTAGCACTCAATTACTTGGAAATAATTATTAATTATTTCGAAGCCCTTCACTTATTGTTCTAATCTAGAGTATTCTTTACTATCTCAACATTTGATTCCCTGGATCTTTGCAACAATAATACGACACACTCCAGAATTGAGGTAACTCCGTACCTATACAAATCAATATGTATATATAGATATTCATCCTCGGAAAATTATTATATGTACCAAGAAATTGCATTTCTGTTTCGAATAGAATCTTCAACTGCAAATCACAAAGCGGACTTTGGAATCGCAGATTAAGGAAGCAAACCTTCGGTAACATTATCAAGCTATTTTAAAATATTATTATTGTTGTCGTTATTTAAGTTACTAGTGAGATTATAAATTATAATGCGCTTTCCAATAAATAGGGACTATGAAGTTGATCCATACATTGAACCTTCCTTCAACATGCTCTGTTGGTGCGAGAGGAATTTAAAACATTCTCTAGAAAAGATTAGTGCAAGAAAAGTAAGTCCGTCTTCGACTATAACAATTATATACGAATAAACGATTCACATAAATTTTTGCCTAATGTCTATATTATGGTGTTTGTTATTACTACAAAGGATGCATTGGTCGACTTGGAAAGTTTCAATGTGAGTTTCCTTGCACGAAGTGTATATACGTGACATTTCATTCATATTATAAAGATTATTTTAATGAATATATATGTTTATATTCCAAAACTATAGGTCAATCATCATATGGGCTTGGAGAACCAAGATGTTCAGTTTAACCCTAACCAAACCTATGACCTGAAGCCTTCTTACAGGTGAATTGATATTCATACAATTCAATCATTTCTAAGGGGAAAAAAAAAAAAGAAAATTATTACTCATCTAATAGACATTGTAAAGATGTAAAATGTATTGTATAAGCATTTTTTCTTGCTAGAGCCGGCGATGGAATTCTCAGTAATCTATCCAAAGACGAAAATGAGCTTCTCGATTTTCTGAACTCGGGGGATATTTGCGGATTTGCTCCCCCAAATCCTCTTGCATCGGAACTACCTGTGCTGACTATCCCTCCTCAACATGTAAAAAAAGATCTATGAATTATTTTTTTAATGAATTTTCTTTAGATTATTAACTATATATATGCAATTTGTGTCGTAGCAACATCCATTCGTTGCGGGTGAAACCCTAATCAACTTTCCGAATCATAGCAATGTTACCGCATGGAATCAATTGCCAGAAGTATGTGGCTTGTGTTGTTGTTATGTGTGTGTGTGTGTGTATGTATAGAACTATTTCAAATTTTATTTATACGTGACACGCAAAATCGATATTTTCAGGATGCTTTCTCCGACGAGGTTCGTCAAGCTAACAACGACTTCAGGTAATATGCTTGTTATGTGCTTCTTCTATATGATATCAAGAACAACTCTTAAAGCTTTCTTTTTTCTTCACATCCTCATGTCTTCAATTCTGAATGATGACTTGACCTAAAAACGTAACTTTTTTAAGGGAATGTATTAATTTTTAAATTTTATATAGCATATTCCCAACAGGCCCCTCACGTCAAGGCTGATTTATTATTATTCATTTACTTAGACATGTTGTATGACCATATTCAACAGGTTCAATCCTCCCTTGATGAATGATGTCGTGCATATGGTGATGCCTCCACAGTACAATCACATTGGAAACCCTAATTTCCAGACCAAAAACACTAATTTCCAGACCGAAAACCCTAATTTCAGACAACTTGGTGATTTCATTGAGGGTGGTGAGCAAAGCTACAATGCTATGATTAATTACGGAGGAGATTATTACTACGACCTCGATCCTATCTGGAATGTGCTTCAAGTGACTGACAATAATCGACTTGATTCGCCTGCTTTTGCTGTTGACCGGTCGGGGAATGCAATAACTCAAGACAACGTCGAGCCCTCTGAGAACGTTGGAAAGGAGGTGAATAACATATTTCTATGAATTATTTTTCATGAACTCTATGAATGATTATTTATTTATTTTTTTAATTTTTAATTGTATACAGAATTGTGCTGCCAGCGAGGACAGTGCTTGGGACTGGGAAGACGTCGTTCATCATTACAACGAGGACGTCCCCCATGGAGATCATTGGGGAAGAAAGTGAAGATTTAAGCTTCGTTTGTTGTCCTTGGTTTATTTCATAATCAAGGATTGTGGTTTTTCATTACTATACCCTTTTATTTGATGAACAGATATTAGACTATGCATCTTTTTCGCATGGATATTCTATCTTATATAATCTTGAATTGATATATTATTTGCTTGCTTTATATTCTTCTTGTTTGTCCCAAGTGATTTTGATACATCGAGATGGAGGTCAATGATTCGATCTCACTTGAACTCTTTAATTACCGTAGTCTGAATGGACTTGGAACGGTGAACAAGCACATGAGAAAAAAACCACATTACATTTGGAGGAAAAAAGAACAGTATCACTTTCATTACTAAACGTTTAAATACACCCATTGCACAACAAACATGAGAAGTGAAATGATTTTGCAAGTTGCAAGGAATTCAAGAATGAGACCCTGAAGACTATTATTATCGATAAATACTTTTACCTAATGCTATCCATTATTGTCCTTACGATGATGAAATAAAAGTATAGGACAAACAGTTTTCTACGGATTCGGTTTTTTCCAATTTGAGCTATAGTTACTTTTTTACCATATGCATTGCATAGACTTTGTGGGGGAATACCTCACGACTTTGTGCCTTGCATGGATAATTAATTTAGTGTAACGTATTATTACGGTGAAGGATATTTTTTCGCATGAACAGTTGATGTAATCGCACTCCATTGCCAAACCTAGACTCAGATACTAATTCATTATAATGTTTTCTTGGGTTGAAGGTTATTTTTTCGTTATGATAATTCTATTGGCACCCCCTTTCTCTGTTTACCACCCCCTTTTTTAAGTCAATATAAAATTGTAGCGATTATTAATATAAGGGACGGTACAACGAAAAATAATTAATATGTCAATGTGCCTTTAGATAAATAACTTATATATGATTAATATGTTTGAATCATCAGTCACTAATATTGCTAAATTTTTGGAAAATAAATTATTATTGTTGATCATGTGATTATTTAAAAAATTCTATAAATTTCAAGTGTTTGGGGGGTGGTTTCAGGCGGGCATCAGCAAATCATCTGTTCCATAATCCCTATCTCTTGTCCCACTTTATAGAATTTACATAAAATATTCTTATGATAATGAAAAAATATAAGATATGGATATCAATTTGATCATCTTAAAACAAAAAATAAATAGACGTGTTTATTTGTTTTTATCATTGTGAATTTTCGTTATTGGGCCTTATTGGCCGAACCACATAGGAGGAGAGTTGGCCCATATAGGAGATGAATTTCATCCTAAAACTAATTGGTGATAAGTGGAGTGACCCATCTACTTATATATTAGTCAAGCTCTCCTCAATTATATGTGAGACACATCAAATAATTCACATCAAATAACTATAATTTTGTGATTTTGTGGAATATAAAATTATAATATTTAGAAATAAAAAAGCACATTTGTGAACCACAAGATTTAAAATCCAACCACTCTAATTGTTTGGGACATGGAGGGGGACAAGGAGTGTGGGACAGTAATTTCAGGGAATAGATGGGGTGTGAGCACCCTTTTTTCATATTACTATAGATTTTTTATTTCGTATTAAAAATATCCGTAAAAAACTCGGAACAATTTAATAAAGGGGCAATTAGATTCAGGCCCCAATATAAGTCATTTAGGTTTCAGGCCCATGTCAGAAAAGTTTTAGTTTTAAGGACCCGATACACTTAATTGTTTTTCAGTACCACTTCATGGACCTGTAGTACCACTTCATGAACCTATTACCACGTCATGGTTTTGCAGTACCAATTCCTCGTTCTGCAGTACCACTTCATCGTTCTGCAGTACCACTTCATTGTTCTGTAATACACAAAATGATAGTCCTATACCATTTCTATATACATTGTATAACACTTGCGTAAATTTTATGTCTTTACCTATATTTTACAAAATCGAGTGCTTAACCCTAAAAATTTTTGACAGTGGCGTGAAACTTAATATACCTTTAATAAATAACTCTTTGAGCGAAGGAAGAACGATATCCACACATACGTACGCAACAAAAATGCGGGCCACGAAATGTACTTAAATGCATCTTCAGAAAGTATGCAAATATCTACTATTGCAGACTCTTCAAAAGAAGGACACATCGACTATATCGTACATACATCACTATTGTAATTTATTTGACATTGTTTACATACTATAAAGTATATAGTTAGGTATGCAGTAGCTTTGCAAGTAAACCAAAATATATCATCGCATCACCAATTCCCCACCTTAAAAAATATATAAAAAAATATGGCTGCTACCTATCAAACACAACTGAGCAGTGTTCTTTCCAATCGCATCATTACACCATTGTCCTTCTTTCCTTTTAAATATATTAATCAAGAAAACATTGTCCCTCCCACGACATATGGTGTGTAATAACATCTTAAATGTTAAAGTGCATTTGATTGGAACCACAAATTTCTCCTAAGCACAAACCACATACACCCTTCGTCAAATCAAATCATTCACTTCCATTAATTTTTTTGCAACATCGATAAAAAAAAAGAAACAAAAATGGGAGCTTTATCTCAGTTCTTGGCTCATATATACACCACGACCATGGTCTTCTTCACCATCCTAATCCTTGAGGTGGTCCTCCTCGTCCGTACCGCCGCCTCCGGCGCCACCAAGCGCCGCCCTATAACCACCGGCGAATTCCTCAAGCTCGTCGACCAAAGAGCGCCGGCGCAATCTTACAGTAAGTGCTTAGGTGTCGAACCTTTGGAGTGTAGGGTTTGTCTTCAGCTGTACGAAGAAGGAGATAAAATTAGGAAGTTGAAGTGTAAGCACACCTTTCACAAGATCTGCGTCGACACGTGGCTGCAGATGGAGTTTGCCACGTGTCCGCTCTGCCGCTGCAGTGTCTTGCCGGAGGACGTGGTGGTGAACCACCGGGTTGGGCGGTTGGGCGAGGATTACGCCGGCGATGGGAATTATAGCAGCGATGAGGAGCTTGTGATGCTTTTGTACACATTACATGGTAATTTCTTTCGAAGGTTTTTGTGAAATAATTAGATTGATTATTAGAGTGTGTGTGCCATTAAAAATTTGTAGGATTTTTCTTATGAAAAAATAGTAAGTTATAGAGATATTTGCTTGTCAGTGCGTCTCGTTTATATGGAAGAAAACCAACAAGTGCCATTGCTAATTTAGAATTCCACTTTTTTTCTTTTCTTTGTAGAGAATTATCGAGTTGGAAACTTAGATGTGGTTTATTATGAACTGTAATGTAACACCAATGAACTACATATTTCCATATGGTTACTACAGTTTATTGTTGTTATTATTATCACATTAGAGCGGATTAATGGTATAATTAAATTATATAGGAGAGGTTAAAAATAACTCGAATTGGAGTTCATATTCGAGCTTTAGTTTATTACGAGTTCGTTTTGAATTTCAAAATTTAAAACTTAATCAGGTTCGAACTCAAACTTAAAATAAAACGGCTTTTAAAGCCATTCTTCTTATATTCTTTAATTGGAAAATACCATAGTTTATGAGAAAAAATATTTGCGAAACTTTTGATCTATACCGTGATAATAAGCACAACAATTAGTAAATACACTTAATAATCACGAACATAATTACAGACTTACAGTTTAGAGAAGATGCATCAAATATGTACATGGAGGAACACACACACACATATATATATATATTATATATATATTCATAGCATAAACAATTCCCTACCTTTGATAAGCTTCAAGCAGAGAAGAAACCATTTCTAGCAGCAACACTAATCTGGGATTTTGGCTCTAAACCATTAGTTACAGATCTTTGATTATCCCTCACAATAATAAAACTCTTTCTAACATAATTCTTAATCCAAGAAAACCCTTTAAAATCCAAACAAGACATCAACTCAATTTCTTTCTCACCGCTTTTGAGCCTCCTTTCGTACTCTTCTGCAACCAATATTGCAATGTCCGCCATACTCTGTAATATAATTTTAATTTAAATGTATTATGATTCGATGATGGTAAAGTTCGGCTTTTTATTGAATTTGGAGTTTTGGGTGTCTATATATATGATGATGTTGGATATTATTATAAGATTTGGAAATGGATAAGCTTGCCAGGTGCGCAGTGGTGACGGTGGGCACCTGGTTTTATTTTATATACTTTGTTATTGTTAGGTTAAAAAAAGGGCCTTTTTCGGCCCTCTTTAATAGAATTCAGACCTGTCAGTATAAATTTCAGTATTAAGGACCCAATTTTTCAGTTTTAGAGAAAAGTACCAAATACTTGATCTTACCAAATTACCCCTACAAAGTTATATAATAAGAGGCACCCAGAACCAGGTTTCTGTTACCATCGCTAACCATATTATTAAGTAAATAATTTTTTTTCGATAAAAAACGGTGCACAGATTTCTCTTTTCTTTCAAACGATCCTCGGAAACGAAACTCGATCTATCCACCATGGTTTATTTCGATATTTAGATCTCGAAATATTCGATTTTATAGGTATATTTTTCGAACTCTTTTGACGCAAACAATAAAAACACGATGAAATCGAATCTCGATTCAGTCGAAATTGAAGATATTTTGTACAAATTCGAGATACCATAACATGAACAAATCTTTGAAACACAGTCTTGGCTCTATTGTTCGTCGCTCATGGTTTGCCAAAATTTAAAATCGTCGGATTGTTGGCTAAACATCTGTTCCCGTAACGTGGTATGGATGGTCATGCATCTGTCACCTTGAAACAGTTAACTGGTATTGGTGAGCTGGCATATGGTATATATAGTGATTATAGGTATCTATAAGCTGGATTTGGTACCGAATTCTAATTATCTGGTATCATTACAACAGTGAAAATTCGAACGAGCAATCAATCGTATATATTATTTCCATCTGCACGAACACACATCCTGCACCAAACCAAGTTGGGTGTGTCCTAGACGGTTTATCATGTTATTCAGGTTTCGAATGTTCGATTTACGGGTAAATTTTTCAAATTCTTTTGACGCTAATAATAAAAAACACAGCGAAATCGAATCCCGATTCAGTCGAAATTGAAGATACTTTTTACAAATTCGAGAGACTCATATCCTGAACAAATCGCTGAAACACCGTATTGACTCTATTGTTCGTCGCTCAAGGTTTGCCGAAATTTAAATACAATCGTCGGATTGTTGCCTAAACCACTGTTCTGGAAACTTGGTATGGATGGTCAAGCATCTGTCCTAGTAAAACAGTTAATAGGTATTGTAAAACTCTCATTTGATATATGTTTTGATTTAAAGGATAGAAAAATACGTAATAATGAGTTTTTTTGTTTAAACACTTGTTGTAATGAAATTCATAGGTGTAATGATGTTTACGGGTGTTTTAACACTTGACGGGGGGGAGGGGAGGTGTAACGATTTTCGTTCGTTGGAATACGGAGTGGAAATACAAAGAGTGGAATAGGTGATCTCAACCGTTAAAGCTGTATTTGGTACCAAATTTCTATTATCTGGTATCATTATAACAATGGAAACTCGATCGAAACAATTACCGTATATATTATTTCCATCTGCACGAACACGCATCTTGCATCAAACCAAGTTGGGTGTGTCCTAGATGATTTATTGTGTTATTGAGGTCTCGAAATGTTCGATTTTACGGATATATTTTCGGAATTATTTTGATGCAAGTAATAAAAAATCGACAAAATTGAATCCCAATACGGTCAAAATTGAAGATACTTCATACAAATTCGAGAGGCTCATATCCTTATCAAATCACCGAGACATCGTGTTGGCTCTATTGTTCGTCACTAAAAGTTGCCAAAGTTTAAATACAATCGCCGGATTTTTGCCTAATTTTCCGAAAGAAGAAAGTGGTACGAGTAAGTTATTAATTGTTATTCTCTGTGTAACTTGTGTTATCCAATTTAGGCGGGATTTCAATAAGTTAGGCGGGATCTCAGTAATTTATGCGGGAATTGCAATATTTGGCAACAAGGGAACTCGTCAAATAATGTGGTACATCCCTTTAGTTAACAGGTATAAAACGTGGCTTATTCGGTACAAAATCACTCATTTTAAATTACGTTTTAAACTTACGGGTTCAGGTTTAGGGTTTTAACGTCAATGGCTCCTAGGTATTTCTCAGAGGATATGTTGATACTATTAACGTCTTAATGTGAAACGTATACAACGAACCTTGATTAACAACATAAGGATAGGGTGTAGTATATACATTCTAATGGAGGTGATCTTGATTACAATACTAGTGATATCAATATTGGACTATTAACCTCAATGTTCACGTTTGGAAGACAATGCGAATTTGGTTTTTTTTATTGAAATTGAAACGTTTTCAAGGTGAGTAACACATTCTGCAAATAAAATAACACATGTATATATAAAAGAAAACATTTTATTAAGAATATTCCGGAATGTTGTATATTGTCAAGGAATTACCACATTACTTGCAAATGATACCGAATGTCCGATATAAAAGAACAGTACAAATCTAATTTTTAACACTATTGTTGATATTGATACTGCATATTAGGTTTTTCTACCACATTATAAATTTCATTAATTTCGCTCACAAATCCATTTTTTTCGATTGTTTAGGGTTTGGGGTCTCGAATGTTGAGTTTAGGGAATGTTGCTCGTGCTTTAATGTTGAACTTTGAATACGTTTGTGATGGAATTAATAACGTTATGTCTCATCAAACTAGTATATTTTGTGAAAGAAGAGCTGTGTTTACATGACTTTTGATCTCAACTTCCACATATTGATATCAACATTCGCAAAACGTGTCTTTTAATGAAATTTTGTGATTTAGCTTCATCATATCATCTATTTCCATGAATGTCAGTCTTATACATCCCAACAAAATGAATTTATGAACGAAATTAATCGAAATAGTAATGTGGTATTGATTAGCTATTTTGTGGTTCTTGTGGCTACAAATGTGTTATAACCTTCGTTTATATTGTTATTATTTATCAGCCATGTGGTACTATTTGCAGGCAATGTGGTAATATTAAGTTATTTTACTATTAATATCTCTGACAATCTAGAACCTTCTAGAATGTTCTTAGTGATGTGTTACCCAGAATGCATGAATTGTTATCCAGAATAAATGAAGTGTTACCAACCAACTTTTTAATTGACAAACGTTCCAATATTTCCCATCAAAATTCTTCGTTATTCCATTATCAAACTGATAACCTCAACATTAGATCTTAGGTCGCCAATAAAGTAGAACGATCTGTTACAGAAATTGTAAATATTTCGATCTTAGGTCGCATCAAAATTTATCGTTATTCCATGACTAGCATCGATAATTATTGTTAATTATTAAGACCTACACCCGAATTGGTGTGAATCCTCATTATTCAAGCATAAAAGTCGAGATTTCACTAGTTTTTTTTACCAAACTTCGAATTGGGTTTGAAGCATTGTGCCAACATAACATCGAAAATTTTCCTTGTTTATGAGGACCCATGAAAAATTGAGATCGATTTTACCTTTTTCAATTACTAACGTTGAAGATTTCTTCAATTTCGGGGAGTTTTGTGTAGCATACGAATTTTTGATCTTTCTTGACACCTTAGCCCGTACCAGTTGCATGTAGTTATTATAGGAAACAAACCGTTATTGTAGTTTATACATGAGGTAAGCCTTGTTACCATTTATTAGTAATCAGATACGATTTTTGAAGGTACAGTTCTGGAACTTGCAGGAAATGGTACCCAGATAAAGTGTGTGTTACTGAAATTGAAA
Organism: Craterostigma plantagineum; assembly: GCA_027422505.1. NCBI lineage: Eukaryota > Viridiplantae > Streptophyta > Magnoliopsida > Lamiales > Linderniaceae > Craterostigma > Craterostigma plantagineum. The sequence goes on along the minus strand of JAPQWV010000003.1, from coordinate 21,066,296 downwards.
ACGTTTCTATCTTAGTTCGCAGCAAAATTCGTTGTTATTTCATGTTGATTACTAAGACCCGCATCCGAATTGGTGTGAATACTCATTATTCGAGCATAAAAGTCGAGATTTCACTCGTTTTTACCAAAATTTTCGAATTGTGTTTGAAGCATTATCCAACTTATCAAATATTGTCCTTGTTTAGGAGGACCCATGAGAAACTGATATCGGTTTTACCATTTTCGATTTGCTAACGTTGAAGATTTCTGCGATTTCAGAGAGTTTTGGGTGTCGTACGAATTTTTGATCTTCCTCTTGACCCCCTATTTCATACTAGTTCCATGTAGTTATTATAGGAAACAAATCGTTATTGTCTTATCGTAATTTGTTATAAATGAGGCAACTTGTATTCCTCATGTTAGGAATCTGTTATTGTTTTTAGGGTAGGGCTTCAAAATAGTAAAAAATGGTACCTAGATAAAGTGACGTGTTACTGAAATTATTTGTTATTACTGAGGCAACATTTATTCCTCAATGTTAAGAATTTGGTATAGGTTTTGATGCTAGAGTTTCCGTACGAGCCGAAAATGGTACCTAGATAAAGTGATTTGTTACTGAAATGAAAAATGTTTGGATCTTAGGTCGCGGCAAAATTCGTTGTTATTTCGTGTCGATTACGAAGACCCACATTCAAATTGGTGTGAATCCACATTATTCGAGCACAAAAGTCAAGATTTACCTCGTGTTTGTACCAAAATTTCGAATTAAGTTTGAAGCATTATTCCAACATAACATCGAAAATTTCCTTGGTTACGAGGACCCATGAGAAATTGAGCTTGATTTTACCTTTTCCGCTCAATAACGACGAAGATTTCTGAGATTTCAGGGCGTTTGGGTGTTGGAAGAATCACAGATCTACAAAAAATTGAACGCGAGGGATGATGGCATAGCTATGTAAATTTTCGCAACAGTCGAGGGCAAATGGGTCTTTTTCGCACCATTGGGTCCTTAACTCTAAGGCAAACTTGAGATGGGTCCTTTAAAGTTAAATATAAAGCAATGCGGCCTGAATTCAAATGAAAATAGCTTAAAAGGGCCTGAAACGTAATTTCTAAAAAACAAGGTTGGGAAAGACACCGAATATAGTAATATTTAAAATTGACTAGACAAGTCGTTTGTCATATACTCCTCCCTCCCAATAGTTTTTGTACATTTTATTATATCGATCGTCCAAATATCTTTTGTACATTTCCTTTTTAGCAAAAAACTATCACAAACAATCAATATAATATATTAAACATTCTTAAGATACGAATCAAAATATACACCTTTTTTACCTTTTAATTGTACTATATTATTAAAATATTCAGTTTCTTAATTTGCGTGTCGAATCCCAAATGTACAAAATGAAAATGGACAGAGGGGATATTATATTATTGTTATTTTATTTCCTTAGAATGAAAAAGGGAATTTACAGAAAAGTACCTAATTAGATAAAAAGTTGCAAGTCAGTACGCCGTCAGTATTTTTATATCTAGGTGCCTATTAGAATAAATTTTTTGCACATTGGTACTCGTCCCACCGCAAATACGTCATATAACACATTTAGGTACCATAGAGAAACGTATTGTGGTACATATAGTGAGGAATTTAAGATGGCGTATAAAAAACGATATAGTCCATATAAATGCGCGACGTGGTACGTAATACACATATAAAAGGTACGTCAATACTAAAAAAACGGTACACACAGTCAAACGGGTACTTATATAAAAAAATTTCTAACATGGATACTGAGTTGTAAATTTTTTATATAAATGAGAATTTTTCTGTAGATTCACCATGAAAAAAATGGGGGGATTGGATTGATCAAGAAAACTTCATTGTTGTCTAGAAAAACAATATTCCTTTACCAAAGAAAAATGCTTAGCACGTTAAATGCCTCGGATAAAAAAGTTTATAAATGTAGTGAAATAATTAAAAAAAGATATATATTTATCTTCTGCGGGTTCGGACAAAACTATGTGCGCGGTCTTGAAAAAGCTTATCCTTGACGAGACAAAATCTATCTTTGCACCATGCTGCTGTTTTTACTTTCTAATTTTCATTCTCTCTCTATGCCTCAATATATAATTTAATGATAAAATTTGGAATTTTTCTCCCTTCTATAAATCTTGTATATGGAAACAAAATATGATACTTTCGGTGTGGTGCAATTCTAGTTCATGACTAATTCAATAATGAATGACAAAAGATTAGGTAAGCCAATTCCACTCGTCAATTTCAGTATTTGTTACCCGTCATTTCATCAACTACATTATCGCAATCTTTTGTTCTTATTATAATATTGCTAATTACCTTTTCGTTTGCTTACTCAGGTCTTATTTCAAACATTCAATTTTTAATCGGATCTGATAAATCTCATCGTCTGAAATCATCCGACTTCAAGCAAAACCATATCTACAATCTCAATTTCACACAAACTAAGATATTAAAAAAGTCTTATGAAATCGAATCTACTTTACTACAATACCTATTTCTCACCCTTCCAATTATGGTTGCAAACGAATCGAATCTAATCGAATACCGCAATATTCTATTCGTATTTGGATGACAATCGAATACGAATACGAATACTCGAATATTTAGTGAATCATAAACTTGATTCTTATTCGAATACGAATATTCTCGAATATCGAATATTTGTATTCAAAGTCACCTTTCATTTTTTATTTAATAAAATATAAGCAATATTATATTTAAAATATATATTCAATTATAATAAATTATATTTAAACATATATTGAATTATAACATATAATTTTTAAATGTTTTAGTGAGCTATCATATATTATATGTATGAATATATATTAATTATACTATATTTTATTTTATATTATTCGAATCGAATAATTCGATTAATTTTCGAATCGAATATTGTGATTTCATATTCGTATTCGTATATTTTTTGAATCAAAAATAATATTCTTATTCGTATTCTAAAATTTTGAATCGAATCGCGAATCGAACCGAAAAAGTTCGACTCAGTCCATCTTCCAATTCTTCAAATGAATTGTATGGTGCCAAAAATTAATTACATTTGACAACACGTGGATAATTACGTCACTCTAGCACTATGTCCGAAAAAAAAAGAAGAAAACTCATATTTATGACATGAATATTACACGTGTCCATCAATGTCCCTTGAAGTAATACGCGAAGTATTCCGTTAACAACTCAGGCCATCTCTCTTCGATGGAACGAACTACGCAGTGTGGAAGAATCGCATGATCGAATTTCTCATCGCTGTCGACTACGATCTTTGGGAGACAATCATCAACGGACCATACGCGGCTACGAAAGAAGATGGAACCCCAAAGGCTGCCAAAGAATACGAAGCTGATGTGGGAAGAACATGCTCGCATGCGCACTCACACGGGAATACATTCGGGTCAGTTCCTACTCATCAGTAAAGCTATGTGGGATATGCTCCAAGTCACTCATGAAGGAACCCAACGAGTTGTGCAAGAAAGACTGGCCCTGCTCACTCATCAGTATGAACTGTACTCGATGGAATCTGACGAGAATATAAGCCAGATGTACGCCAGATTCATGGGAATCATCAACCAAATGTTCTCTCTCGGCAAGAAAGTTCCCGACAGTGAACAAGTGAAAAGATACTGAGATCACTGCCCACGAGAATTGAATGCCAAGGTTACTGCCATCTATGAAGCAAAGGATCTGGAAGCACTTAGCATCTCTGAACTTATTGGATCTCTTATATCCTACGAGATGATTCAAACGTCAATGAATGAGAAGTCGCAGAACAAAAATCAGAAGTCCATTGCATTCAAATCCAACCAAGACGAATCTGATTCTGACGACGAAGAAGAAGGCTTGATGAACAACCTAGCCATGCTTACAAAAACATTTGAAAGATTCCAGCAGAAAAAGAAATTCACTTAGATAAGTACTGTTAAGTACCTAGATATACTGTTAAGTACTCCTAGGAAAGCATGCTAAACATTCTGTGCCTAAGTTTAAGTGTTTCTTTTGTGGTAGAAATGGTCATAATGCATACAACTGTTCTTTAAAAAAGTTGATAAAGCTAAGTATGTTTGGAGACCTAAGAAGTCACCTGTAGATACCACTGTTGTATCTGATTCTAGCAGGAGATCACCGTCTATGCAGAATGATATCGCACATGTTAACATAAGTTATTTCCCCGCTAACATGTTACGACCCAACAGAAATTGGGTACCTCAGAAGAGTACTTCTTTCTACAGGTACGAAGGAAGAATTCCAGTAAGAAAAGCAGATGGTATCTCGACAGCGGGTGCTCCCGCCACATGACAGGTGATATAGGTAATTTTGTGTCGTTAAAGGCGGTTGATGGAGGATACGTTTCGTACGCCAATGACGCAAAAGCCAAAACCATGGGAGTTGGTACTGTCGGTAACAATTTAATATCACTATAGATAACGTATGGTTTGTTAGGAACTTAGAACATAATTTAATTAGCATTAGTCAATTATGTGATGATGGACATACCGTAGCATTCGCCAAATATAAGTGCTTTGTGAAAAAGGATGATAAGATTGTGTTTAGTGCGTCTAGGCATGGCACATTTATTGCATCACTCTTGATGATATTGCTAACTAGAACGCCAAGTGTCTAGCAGTTACGCAGGATATCACATGGTTATGGCACAGAAGCTTGGGACATGCCAACATGGAACTGATATTGAATTATAACATATAATTTTTAAATGTTTTAGTGAGCTATCATATATTATATGTATGAATATATATTAATTATACTATATTTTATTTTATATTATTCGAATCGAATAATTCGATTAATTTTCGAATCGAATATTGTGATTTCATATTCGTATTCGTATATTTTTTGAATCAAAAATAATATTCTTATTCGTATTCTAAAATTTTGAATCGAATCGCGAATCGAACCGAAAAAGTTCGACTCGGTCCATCTTCCAATTCTTCAAATGAATTGTATGGTGCCAAAAATTAATTACATTTGACAACACGTGGATAATTACGTCACTCTAGCACTATGTCCGAAAAAAAAGAAGAAAACTCATATTTATGACATGAATATTACACGTGTCGATCAATGTCCCTTGAAGTAATACGCGAAGTATTCCGTTAACAACACAACATAAACAAAAAAAGAAAATACATTCTTTTTCCTTTTCATTAATTAGGAACTTACCACCCAAAATTAATCACAAAAGCCCAAGCGACTTCAGCCGCTGAAAATGCTCCGACGGCAAAGGCGGCGACGACCAGTATAATAACCTTGAATAAGAAGAAGAACGAATGTTTTATTATATAGTAATGAATCAATATAGAGCTATCTTATCTTATTTATACAGAGGGATAACGACTAATTAAAGCCTATTATTGATGTTTTTTTTTACTAATAGCAACTTTCAAACTTAATTTAAAATAGCACAGCAACAAAAAACGCCTTTAGCAGTGGCACGACTTCCTTCATAAATATTCTGCTTCTTCTGCAAGACCTCCAGTATTTCAACGCGCGGAGGCTTAATCTTATACTTCTTTCTAGCCTGGGTTAGCTAGACTTTTGGAAATGTAATTCAACCAGGTCTCGTCGAGACTCAAAGCGGTCAAGCACTTGCTCTTTTATCTTCTCTTGCGTGGGCTATCTCCCAATTTGATTCCATCATCTCCTTTAGAACTAACCCCCTCGTTGTCTTCCTCGCATCTGACTGCTTTTACGACTCCCCGGCGAAAGACTTTATCCTGGACCCGAACTCGGCCGTTCCATATAGACTAAAATCAGAAAAATGATTAGTATTTTCTAGAATATCTTATAAACGGAGAACCCTAGCGCCCAAGCAGCAAGAAGTCATCGCCGGTCTACCATCTTCAACGTCTGCCATTGATCCGATCAAATCCTACGCCGACGTTATTAAACAACGCACCTATGAGACCTCGTTTGAAAATTGACCAATCCGTACCAAAAAGAAATCCCTCATGCATATTGATACATCCGCAAAAATGGGATTTGAAGGTACGTACGACGGGCTGAAAACGTTTTCCGGGTCTTCCGGTGCACCTGTTTGCAAAAGAAGCCCTTTTTCAGGTGGCAAGGATGATTGGGACGCCATTGAAGGTTGATGAAGCCACTGCCGATAGGTCAAGAATGTCGTTGGCGAGAGTTGGTTTGAGCTTGATCCTGCTGATCCAGATCTTTCAAAATGAGCCATTAGATCGAAATCTTGAAAGAACCCACACCACCAAAGATTCAAAGTGAAGAAAATGCAACGCCAGAATTTAGCATTTAAGCCGACATCCTATCCTCAGACCACTTTTCAGAAGAAATTGGTGGAAAAAATCCATACGATCTAATAGAGAACAAATAATCCAAATCAAAGAAATAATGACTAACCAATCTTTAAAGCGCTATCCCTTAGGAAAGCTTCTAGCTCTAGCTTTTTTTCTTCTTATCTTTATTGGTCCCTTTTTAAGTCTTCTAGTAAGTCTAGTTTGACAGTATATAAAAGGATTTTTTCTTATTGAGCAATTTTGTCTAATGGCATTCGATCGCAGAATCCATTGACCGCAGCGTAAATGACTAGAATTTGTTTTTCAATTGGCAATGGTGTATATTGTGGTTGTTTGAGTATTTCTGTCAGCCTTGCTCCTCTATTGAGTAATGCTTGAGTGGCAGCATCAAGGCCGGAACCAAATTGAGCTAAGGCTGCTACTTCTCGACATTGTGCCAATTCGAGTTTTAAACTTCCGCATACTTGTTTCATAGCTTTCAACTGAGCCGCAGATCCTACGCGACTGACAGATAATCCGACGTTAATAGCAGGTCGAATTCCACAACTTGGAGGTATGGCTGAGTGGCTTAAGGCATTGGTTTGCTAAATCGACATACAAGACAACACTAAAGGGTACCATCGTAAGCTTATCGGTGGGGTTCAGAGCTATAGAAGAAGCGCCCTATAAATCAAAAGCTAGTATCGCAGGTTGGTATGAATCGCTTTCTCCCGCCTTTTCCGTTGTTGGTGGTTCTAGAGTTCTTTATTTTCTATTCCCTTAAACTTTTCCTTAGTGGGATTGAGCCCGAACTACCAGCTTCGCCACTCAATGTCGTATGTGACCGGTGAAACTTCATCTTTCAACGCGCTACATCCCCTCGAAAGGCATATCTCGCCTTCTAGGATGAAGACAAGAGGGCTCTGGTTGTCCTTTCTTTCTCTAGTTAATTGAATCTCCTAGAAGCCTTCTCGCTGGAGCAAAGTCTTCTGCTTTATTTCAATGGAGAATGCATTTGATTGATTTTCTGCAACTCACCAGACTCGAACTGGCACGTTTGTGTTACTAGGATACTTTGAAAGGGTTTCCATCAAAGAAATTACATAAATAAGATAATGTTCCGATATATATATATATATATATTATATTTCGGAAATCTTTTCCGCGCGGAGAATAACACGTCTGTTGTCGGGTATTTTTTATTTTTTCGAAATTCTTAGGCCTAGGATGGAGGAAGTACCCGCCCCCACACCCGTCCCCGAATCTTCGAAAGAACTCGGGTTATGGAAGGTTGTGGGTATTTTTTTTGTGGGTAGTTTACCGCAACTCCACTTCTAACCTTCTGAGATTGGGTGTAAGTCTCCAAAGCTTTTTCTGGAGACCTCCAATAAGCGCAGTGACCTTTTCTTTTCTGGAGGTGATGTTACCAAATCTTTGTTTGAAGCTTTGCCAGGAAGCTTATACTCCTTGAAGCTTTATTTCCCCCGAAACACAACAATAGACCTCCTACTATAAGGAAAAAGCTTCTCTTTGATAGCAGTCATAGAGGAGAGCCTTTCATCTACCATGCAACCCCCAGCGATCAAAATCTCGCAAAACAAGCTCCCGGGGAGATGAGAGAAAGAAAACAAGAGGCTCATGAACCTCCTCAGGGACAGTTCCAGCCTGATAACTACTGGAAAAGCAAGCCCAAGATGCGAAATTCAAGAACAATCGGCTTCGGGGATAAACGGGATCTCTTGGCGAAAGAAGAAGAACATTCGAAAACTGATTCTTATGAATCTTCGAGGCTAACCCATCTTTATCGATGATGAGAGAGTCCTATACTTAGCGAAAGAGAAGAAAAGAGGCTAAAGTGGTCAAAAAGTGCTAGCATGCATTTTTTTTTTAAAAAAAATCAAAAGGGGGATGAAGACATCAGAGGAAGACCATCATCTCTATCCGGGTACGATTATAGCTTCATTCATTCGTTGAACCTTGGGCATAACCATTAGCATTGAGGTCAATGACCACACCACCTCTATCATACATACGACATTACACGAAGCGAGAGTGCATGGTCAACACACACACACCTAAAGCGCCTACGTTCTGCTTGCAGCCACAACCTAACTTGCACGAGATTCTACAACCGAAGCTACTGGTAGTCCCGAGGGGGCGGCATCATAGTTAGCAGTACTGAACAATGTTTTAAAAAGCGCATAGCGCAGTATGTCGCGTTTTGGTGTCGGTAGCGCGTAGCGTAAATAGCGTAGCGCATTGCGTGAGTATTTCAGATAATCTAAATATAATACAGTAAATTATATATAATATATAATAAATATAAATATGGTCACTTTTATGTCGTTTTTGTATTTATGGGCTAAATAATCTATATTATCCTTAGAAATTCAATGAATTAAAAAATAAGGTACAAATAAGTGACTATAAACTAAAATATAAATATATATATGAATTATATATTAAAAAGTTTATATAATCCCAACAATTAAAAAATCATTCTTGTTACAGTTTACTACGAGTACTACTAAAATAAGCCTATTAAAATGATTCATAAATTATCGAATATTATATTGGTATTGAAAATATATGATATGCATGTCATTATGATCGTCATGAAACAAGGAATAAATTGGATATGTGTATGTATTTTTTATCATATAAATTACTCAAAACAAATACGTTTTAATTATTCGGTAGAAGTCAATATAAAAACAACTAAAATAAAATATTATTGTCGCTTTTTGAGTTAAATTACGTTAGAGCAAGCCCATCTACAACGCATTTAGGGCTGTCAGGATCAGGAAATTGTCTACTGTTTCTCGACGGAAATTGTCAGGAATTGTCACTGTTTATTTTGCGACGGATATCCGACGGTTTATCCATCGCTAAACAAGAAAAAAAAAAAAAAAAAAAAACGCGAAATAAAAAACGCGTTGGAGCGTTTTGACGGAGAAACACGCGATCGCGCGCGTCGAAGCGCGCAATCCAACGCATTTTAAAACACTGGTACTGAACGAGCGAGTCATCGGTCCGGGGAAAGAAAAGGTCGCCTTTGCTTATCTTACTCTGACGAGTCGCTCTATCGATTGGTACCAGCCGGGGAACTCCCTCTTAGCGAGCTACTTACTTGATAACCTCTACCGACAGATGCGCGAATTGCACTGGTCATTGCGCGAAATGTCCTCTAAGCCAGTCAATCAATGGAGGGAGCGGGTCGCGAGGTATTTCCCATAACCCGAGTTCTTTCGAAGATTCGGGGACGGGTGTGGGGGCGGGTACTTCCTCCGTCCTAGGCCTAAGAATTTCGAAAAAATCAAAAATACCCGACAACAGACGTGTTATTCTCCGCGCGGAAAAAGATTTCCGCAAACGTATCGAACCGAAAATATCTCAGATTGAGATCTTGATACACTGATTTCTCATAATAATAAATAGAGTCAATGGTGACTCCGCCGTGGGAAGAGCCGCTTCCTTCTTGCTTAATAGGGGGCTTCTATTCACCAACGCAGACTAAAAGTGCTCTCCGAATCGTGCTGGATAGTGACCCATCACACGGCTCTCAAACCTAACCTGTGTTGGATCCCGGGAGACAAAGTCAAAGCGCTTGATCCTTTGCCCCATACTTTGAGATGCTCCTCCCCTCTTTTACGAATCTACAACTCTCTTTACTGAGCGAGAGTGATTTTTCTTCTGCAACATCTTATTAGATAACTTGATAACCAGCCGTATTCATCGCCGTCGACGTCTTCAATGACATATCAAACAACAAAAAACCCTCCGTTATAAAACATACATATCAAACATATATCATAAAATAGAATAAAATAAAATAAAATAAAAACTCACCTTAGTCAGCATTCTCTTGGATGATCAGCAGCTAATCTACTATTGTTGTCGCATAAAATTCGATCAGGTTTAAAAAGGCACAAAAATTGTTGCAAATTACAATGACGACGTTGAATTAAATATACAACACTTAACACAAGAAAAAGGTGAAAAAACGAAATAAAATAAAAGAAGGTAAAAAAAAGGGGAAAAATTTGAACCTGACGTGAATCGAACACGCGACCTTCTGATCTGGAGTCAGACGCGCTACCATTGCGCCACGGATCCACTCGTTAATTTAATCATGTAAGTCAAGTTTTAAAACAAATATACACACCTATATTGAATGAATGAAACCACGGATTTTACTGCTATTCCAATTTCCATGCGATTGAATCTTTTATAAATCGGAATTTTTATGTTGGTACTTCTCCTCTTGTGATCTTTTGTTTATACTTTATGGGCTTTTGAACAACTAACTCATTGATTCAATTTCATATTTTTATACATTCACAATAGTCAATACATGGCAATCCCATCTTATCCCACTAAAACAAAGTCGATTCCAGTAATTTGCCGACATCTTCTGGTTCGTTGTGCTGCCAAGCGAAAATTGTTATCTGGGGTTCCCACGCAAAACATTAAAATATGGGACACAGTTCCATCTTTAAGAGACGACTTCAGCTTAATTAATACACGGTGCCTTGAAATCAACATTACTGTCATCTTAAATTTATGTCACCCTTTATTACAAAACACTAAGAAACAAAAAAATTTGCAACTCATAAGAAGAAACCCTAACGTCAAACTAATCACAAACGGATCCAACCTCCCTTTACACAAAAAAAAATTCAAAGGAAAAAAAAACTAAACAATTAGAATAACTATCAATCAACCCCAATCAGAAAAAAACACGCCACAGCAAAAGAAAAAAAAAAAGAATCACGCATCAACAGAACACAAATCATCAAGCACCTGCTTCATACCAGGCCTCTCATTCACAGGCAAAACGCACCTCAGAGCAACGCCGAGCAATTCCTCCACAACCATTTTCTTCGACTCCTCTTCTTCTTCCCCGCGATTGACGAAAATATCCCTATCGATGCAATCCACGGCCCGTCCCTGCTGTTCGCACATCCTCACCCAATCGGTCAAGTCCACCGCCCCCGACTGGCCGGAGATTATGTCTCCGGCGCTCCGCCTAGTCAGCAGCTCCATCAAGATCACGCCAAAGGCGTAAACGTCCGCCTTCGGCGATGGCTTCGCTGACGTGGCGGCGAGCTCGGGCGCTCGGTATCCGAGGGCGCCCAAGTTGAGCGCTTGCTCGGCGATTCCCGAGGGAGTCATGAGCCTGTGGAGGCCGTAGTCGGAGAGTCGAACGGAGTTGTTCGGGGGGGATAGGATTATGTTGGTGGGCTTTAGGTTTCCGTGGGTTAGGTGATGGTCGTGGAGGAATTGGAGGCTTCGGGCGACTTCGATGGCAAGGTTGAGCCTCTGGGGAAGAGATAACGGCGAGTACCTGCTCGGAGTCGTCTCTGTGAAGGGGAGGAAAATAAAAAAAAAAACGTTTTCAGGCAAGAACATCGGGACTGAATTGATCCACAGAGTAGGCATTTAGGACAGTTTTATGAATTGAGGTTAAATCGGGACAGCAGGACCAAACTGGTCCAAAATCGGCAACATTGGGGACTGAAAATTGGTTCGGGCAAAACATTGAGGACTAAATCGGTCCACTAAATTTAGCAACCATTCTGGGGTATTCTCCTCTCCTCGAGAATAATAATTCTCCTGGTCTGCAATTCTATCGCATTCTTTAAACTTGGCGATTTTTTGCCACTGGAGGCACGAATTGAAGAAATCTCCCGTCAAGTTTTGCGACTTGGACACGAAATATCTACGTGGATGTGTCAAGTCACAAAAGCTGACAGGAGATTCCAACGTGACCACAGTTTGCACTAAAATCGCAATTTTTGAAAAAAAAAATAATTGGTCGCCACAGTCAAAAGAAGGTCAAAAAATTGCAAATCAGATTAGGCCCGACGCACATTTTTGCAGCTATTTCCTAAAACAAACGGTCGAATTGTTAGTTAGGATGTTACCGTAAAGATGCAGAGCTAAGCTATCCCCACGCACATAGTCGGCCAAAAGAAGCCTCTCTTGCTCCCTCGGGCCCCAGTAATAAGCCCGCAAAGGAATGAGATTTTCGTGCCTAATCGATCCAATCTTCTTCACTTCCTTCGCAAATTCCTTCTTATTCCTCACCAACCCGACCCTTAGCCACTTCACAGTCAAAACGTGCCCATTGTCGAGCGTCGCTTTGTACAACGTCCCATGACTACTCCTCCCCAAGACTTCGGCCGGGGCCCGCGAAAGCTCCTCGGCCGTGAATTCGAGCGAAGAATCCAAAAAGAATAGCTCGCCAGCCAAGCGATCGGGCGAATAGACGTCCAATTTCACCTGTCGTTCCATCGCCTCGGGCGACGATTTTCTCCCCGAAGTCGTAGCCTGGTCGCCTCGATCCTCCTCGACGATTTCGCATCCGGGCTCGGGGGCGGGCCCGGGCAACGACCTCAGGAGACGGTCGTTGGAGAAGCTGAGAGAGGTTTGGGCGGGCCCGGTCCTGAAAATTCCTGCCTTGGCTCCTTCGCCTCTGCAGCCTCTTCTTCTTACATGGAACCTAGTTCGGTGATAGGCTAAGATTACGAAGGCAATCAACACAACGGTTCCGACGCAGGCTACTATGATGGCTATTCTCATAATCGACTTTGAGCTATGGCTATGGGTATGGCTGATGCTGGCTGGAACCGTGTCTGAAGGAGGCAGGTGGTTAAGCCCTCTAAGCCCTTCGTTCCCAGGGAAGAACGAAGATCGAGGGAAGTGCTTCAAATTTCGAGGGATTTCGCCTGAGAAGTTGTTGTAGGCGAAATCGACGAACTTGAGATTCGACGAGAGCCCTCCAGGGATTTGCCCTTCGAAGCTGTTGTTGGATAAATCGAGGTACTCCAAGAAAGTAAGCTTGGTTAGCTCGTCTGGGATTGGGCCAGAGAGGTTGTTGTTAGAGAGGTTCAGCAGTTTAAGACGTCCCCAACTGCCTATATCAGAAGCTAATTCACCAATTAGGGCATTGTTCGAAAGGTCTAAGTACTCCATTGGTGGTACTGAAGGTAGGACTAAGAGTTCGCTGGCGTGAGATATCTGTATAGGAATCGTACCGTTCAAACGGTTGCCCGACAAGTTCAGATTTGTGATCGTTGCTGACGTAAACAAGCTTGAGGGGATTTGGCCTTCGAATCTGTTTGAGCTGAAATCGATTTTGTTCATCTTTGGGTAGGAGCCCAATGCAGATGGCAGTGTGCCTTCGAAGGAATTGTTTCTTAGTCTGAGAAAAGTCAGCTTTTGGAACTTGTTTAGATCAGGGATGGAGCCGTCCAAGGAATTGGAGCTTAAGTCTAAGACTTCCAAGTTTTCGTTCCAACTTTCGAGATTGGATAAGTTGTCTGAAAGGAGATTGCTGCTGAGATCGACGATCTTGGAGTTCCCAACTGATTTTGGAAGTGGGCCCGTGATTGAGTTCGATGAGAAGTTGAGCAAAGTCAACGTCGTGGAGTTGATGGTGGGAATAGGACCTGGAGATATAAAAAAGTGCTGTTACGATTTGATAATGGAATTTGACATCCCTAAATTTCTTGATGTTATCGTCACACTCGTCATCCCTAAATTCAATGCCATGGTTTACATTATCCGTTCCAAATTGACGACAAAAAATGCAGCATTGAAAAAGGATTCAAATGGTAAACACGCAATCAGCAATGAACACGTTCCGTTCGTAATGATGATCCCTGTTTTCCCTAATTCTCTAATCACAGCAAAAAACGTATTCGCTCCAAATACAGAAAGGTAGAAACACGTGCGTATATACGACGAATCAAACGCACCGAAAAGCCAACAAAACACCCCGCGAAATTCGAAATGAAACTGACATTAATGGCCTCAAAGTCAACCTACAAACAACAAACAATATCAGAACGACAAAAGCTTACTCACCCGAAAATTCATTGCCACTAAGATCCAACTCCACCAATGGCACGCCACCATCGACCAACAACCTTTCAGGCACGTTCCCAGAGATTCGATTGTTTCCCAGCTTCAGCACTTGAAGATTCGTTAGCCCTTCGAAATCGGGCAATTCTCCTTCAATCCCATTGCCGTTCAAATCCAAAACCTTGAGGTTCCTAAACATTGCCATCACTTCACTCCTCCAAAATTCGCCGCCCAAATGATTTCCGCTCAAATTCACGAACTGAGCCGTACTAGAAAGGCTCGATATGTTCTCCACAATCAAATCGATGGACCCAGAAAATGCATTGCCACTCAAATCTAAATGCTCGACGTTCCTCAATTCAGTGATAAACTCTGCTATATCGCCCTCGATTTCGTTCCCACTCAAGTCCAAAACCCTCAACTGCTGAAGATTCCTAATCCCATTTGGGAACCATCCCGACAATTGATTATTCGAAAGGTTGACGTGATTCAGCGCCCACAAATCGTTAAACTTGGCTGGAATCGGCCCGTGGAACTGATTCCCCGACAGATCAATTACCTCCAGCGTCGACATTGACCCCATCGCCGGGACCAATCGCCCCGTCAGCGAATTTCCGGCGAGGGTTAGGTTTTGCAGCGACCTCAAATTCGTCAGCGTCGTGAATTTGAGGTCTCCGACGAGTCCCAGGCGGTCCAAGGCAATGGAGACGACCGACAATGAAGCGACCGGGTCGCAGGCGACGCCGTAGAAAGACGCCGGGCACGTCGATAGATTCGCCGGCGGGACCCACGAGCTGAAGATTCGGTTCGACGGGTCGGACTTGAAGCCCTTTCTGAACTCGAGCAGGGATTTGACTTCGGATTCGGCGGAACGAGCGGCGTGGAGGAGAGAGAAAGCGGCGACGAGCGACAGGTAAAGTGCGGCGGCCGACATCTCGGCGTGGCTGAGGCGTACGGCGGCGGCGTTGCCTTAGATGCGCGGCATTTGGTGGTGGTTTGTACTTTGGGGGAAGACTGGGAAAGACAGTTCAGCTTCAGCAGTGTGTTTCTGTGTGTGTGAGAGAGAGAGAGGGAGAGAGAGAGTTGTTTTTATATTACGAGAAAATGAGTTGTAATGAGTGTAAAATGGAAACTGCAAGTTTTGTACGTGAGGTGGGGCCCTATATCAATTAGTTTCCTATAACTTTTCTTATTTTGAGTTTAATTATTGCAAAATCTGCTATTAAATACCCAACTTATAAGAAAAATTAAATTCGGACCCTTGTCAGATCAATTTTACAAGGAGGTACCCGTCTGAAACATTTTTCCTTATTAGGTACCTGATGGACACTACTACCCCTATACATACATATGATTACATTTTAACCTAGGTTTTAAGTTAAATAAAGAAATAAAAACACAAAAAACAGAGGGGAACGAACATCTCAAATCAAACCCTACCTCAGCATAACACTTTCAGTTCGAGCCCTCACAAACGAACATCCCGAGTCGGCGTGGTAGGAACGAACATCCCAAATCGAAGCAATAACATCACGCAGAAGAAGGAATTGCTAACGACCGACACAGTAAGGAACGAACATCGCAGTAAATCGCAAGTAAGTTTGTCTTTTTGGAATTTTTTAGTCAAATATTATGTTAATGTTCGGTTTTGGTAGCTTGGGTCGTCGATTAGTACTTCGATTATGACTTCATTACTATTTTGATACGTGATTTTCCATTTTCTTTGATTTTCTGGTCGATTAGGGCTTAGATTGTGGTTTTCTTTCCGGTATTGACTTGTGGGTTTTTTATCTTTCAAATTGGTGTGGTTTTAGTTGTTGAAAATGGTATCGTTTCTGCCTTCGATTGGGGTTATGATTATGCTATGTTTCTGTACTGTTTACGCATTGTATTGATACTCTCTGTTAGTTATTTGGGTACTGTATGTATGAACAAATGGTACTGTATGCTCATTATTTGATTCCTCTATTTCTGTTTTATTCGCTTTGTAGAAATGGCACCAAAGTCTAGATTGAAGACACCGCGTAATAACTATGAGCTCTCGTCCAGATGTCATCCTTCTTGTTTCAGAAAAATGATGTCCATAAAGAAGAAGATGACCATTGCGCAAAAGGAAGCTCTTAAAAAGACACCGTTTTATTTTTTCCTAAATATGCCTAAGATGTCCCACTCGTTCGCGAGAATAGTGGCGCTACTACGGCGATATAATGTAGAGGGTAACTCCTTTAGGTTTGGTGAGAATGTAGATGTTGTGTTCTCACCGCAAGAATTTAGTTTGATCATGGGGTTGCACCACTTAGGTCAACCCGTGGATCCGAAATCCAAAACTGTTACCAAATATTTCGGAGGCAAAAATGGCAATGTAACTCGTAGAAATATCATACCGTTGTTGGATAGGTTTGTAGGGAAGCCGGGAAAAGGGTAATACGAATGATTTCGTTAGGATGTATGTTCTTTTCTTGTTTAACACTGTCTTATTCCGCATGGGTAATTCGAAACCCATCTTTCGTGAATATCTACGTCGATGACGTAGAGTCAATTGGTGAATACGCATGGGGAGCGGCCGTGCACGAGTATTTGGTTGATGAGATAAAGGAAGCCCCTGCGTTTAGGAGTGAGTCTCCAAATGTAACGATGAATGGTTGCACGATTGGTCTAATGGTAATTTACTTCACTTACGTTATATTTACTTATTTAATATGTGTTTAGTGATGATTTCAATGGTTTCATGATTGCAGATGTGGGTGAATGAGCATGTGCCCACTCTGGCTAAGAAGCAGAAAACCTACACATTTCCCCTGATGTTTAATTGGAAGGAAAATAGGGTTCCTAAAGATACAAGCATTGCGGAGAAAGAATTGGCCGATATTGTCAGCGTCTTTCCAATATACCCACGAAAGAACGAACTCAATTTATTGCAGCCTATAAACATGATTCCCGAGGTATGCTTTCTTTTTTATTAATTGCATTCTTTTAATTTGCTGAGCGAAATGTGTTTGTGTGTGTGTGTATGTATGTTTTAAGGTCCATGGAAACGGTGTTTCCCAGTCGGAGCTGATTGCTCGTGTTGAGAGGTTGGAGGCAAAGTTGAGGATGCAGAACGATGCTATTAGAGAGTTGAGGTCACGTGTTGGGATTGGTGAGGACAATGTTGAGGGACAGATAGATGGTGGTGCTAATGAGACTTATGGTGAGGAGAATGTTGACGTACGAGTTGATGACGAAGAAGATAAGACCGAGGGTGAGAGCAAGGATCAGAATGCTGAGAGCGGTGACGGAGAGGATAAGGCCGAGGGTGAGGATAGTAAGGCCGAGATGATTGATGCGGAGGATAAGACTGAGAGTGATGGTGAGGATAATAAGGCCGAGAGTGAGGATAATAAGGCCGAGATGATTGAGCGGAGGATAAGACCGAGAGTGATGGGGAGGGTAGTAAGGCCGAGGGCGAGGATAGTAAAGCCAAGATGATTGATACGGAGGGTAAGACCGAGATGATTGATGAGGAGGATGCGGCTGATAGCAGTGATGAGGAGGATGAAGGTGAGGGTAAGGATGGTAAGGCTGAGGGTGAAGATGGGGGAACAGTCCGTGACCGATACAATTTCATCCATCGCTCGATCATAAGAAGCGGCGTGATTCAGTATTTACTACGCTAGTTTCCTCCGAGCAGCGGCCACTGAAAAAGTCGAGAAAACTTAAACAAGCTGTGGTGATCGATGTTGAACAGGCTGAATGCGATATGGAGTTATCTATGACGTACTGCCATAAGCACTCCGGCAAACTAGATTATGTCGGACGTGACGGGTTAACCGAAGAGCAGCGCTCTTGCATCGACTTGTACATCAATGCCAAGAAGCTTACGTACGTTTAAAATTACATGTTTGATAGTATTCATTTGGTTGTTTTATTAATGGGGTTAGTTTCTTATCCAGCGAGGTCGTTTGGCAAAACGATTTGACTGAAGTCGATGCCAAAGGCTTCTATATGTTGCTATTTCGTGATCTGCTGAAGTCAAACGTAATTGATGCGTTTGCCAATTGTTTGATGCGACAACATGCGGAGATCCCCCGCAGACCACTTGTCTTGTTTATCCCATCTTTCGTGCAAATTGAATACTTCACGAAGGCACTAAAAATGACGAGGAGCGCAAAGCTGAACATCACGCAGATTGGTTCTTTCGTGGATGGTCTCTCGGCTAGCTGTCTGACTTGGCTTCAGAAGCTTGATGGAGCTCGATTGAGGTCGCTCAAGTATGTTATTTCGCCTGTGCATAAAGGGAACCACTGGGCGGTACTCGTGTACAAGGTGCAAGAGGGACAATTTGTGCTTCGGGATCCTCTTGCCAGCGATACGATGAAATGGGCTGCGAGATCATTCGTGAGTTATGCATTCTTCGTCTTGTTCTGCAGATCAAATTACATCTGGGTTTTGAATTCTTATGCTTCTTATGTGTTGTGCAGAGCCATTTTCTATCAACATACTGGTCTTGGAAGTACGACTACAATTGTAAGAAGGCTGTGGAAATGGAGAAGACTCGGCCCCAATCTGGTGAAGTGGATTGTGGGGTTCATGCAGCATTATCAATGGAGAGATACATTGTCGACACTCCAGAGTTCCAGAAGTACAGTGACGAGGTTGACATTGATGTATACCGTGCTTCGATGGCGGCTCGCATTTTACGTGTCCGTTTGAAAGAAAGAACATACCTCTCTGTCCAAGTCCGTTGACCCCCCATAATTTCATCGTCTCCCACTTTCATCTGGATCATGGAAAATTTCAGTCGAACAAACAGCTGGTACATGTTCCACACGTCGACATTTTCCTTCAAAGTAGAATACAGACTTTCAAACGGAACTTGATACTTTATGAAGTCACGTCTTGAATCAATTTTTCGGCCATCTTCTTTGGAGGGATATGTATACACCGATAAGCGTTGTCGATTCACTGATCAATAGTAGGGATGTATTCTTCTTATACTCACATAATGCAAACAATGTCCCCCCCACCAAATACAGTTGCAGACATCATAGCCTAGGATTATACCACCTGCTACAAGTAGTACAACACGCTGTAGTAAATGGTACAGTATATAAACGTATAAGAGACGTAATAAAGTTTAAATGATACTGCAAGACAAATAAAAGAAATTAGGGATTTCTGACAGAGGACCCTCATTTACAATGAAATATTGAGCTCCCACACCTAGAGTTCAAGCCATAAAGTAGGTTTAACATTTACACTCACCAGCTCGATAGAAAAGGAGGAGAAAATGACTTTTTTGAGGAAGATATGAGCTCGTGAAGAACTGTCACGATGGATGTTTAGCTCGCCATGGTTCGCTCCGTTCACTGTCGTTCATCACCTTCCATTGATTCTGAAAAGATTGGCGGGATGCGTGAGATGAAAATGGAAATGGGAATTGAGATGAGAAAGAGATGAAATGAGGGTAAAACTGTAATCTTACTCAATTGGGTACTTAGGTGTAAAAAAGTTTCATCATTAGGTACTTTGATACAAATGTATTCTGACAATGGTCTGATCTGGGCTTTTTTTTATATAGCTTTGGGGATTTAATAGCAGAAACCCCTTAATTATTTTCCCATTGGTATTTTGATTTGACTATCAGCATGGTTGTTGTTTAGAAACATTTTTGATGTTGTTTTCATAGATTTTTCACGCCACTGTTATCAACTTATCATATTTAAAAACTCAACTTTAGATTTTCTAATTGTTGATACCACTAGTGCCACTCTATTTTAGTTTTTACTATTCATTTTATAATTATAGTTAAATAATATCAGAAATTATGAATTAGTAATATGTAGCTAATCAATAAATACACAGTAGTTAGCTAGTAAAGTATAGTATAATAAATGCTAACCAATAGAAAGAAATAAATAAAGTGACATCTATATAATAATATCCAATTGAAATAAAAAATTTACATATCAATACCTATGTCAGAAATATTTACAGATAAGTACCCGTTTTACTGTTTGTACCAATTTTCTCAGTCTTGACGTACCTTTTTATGTGTGTATTGCGTAACACATCACGCGTTTATACAGTACACTATACGGTTTCCATATGGGACCTTAATGTGTTATATGACGTATCATTTTCTCAAACATATTACGTACCACAATACCTTGCGATATGGTACCTAAATGTGTTATATGGCGTACCTGCGGCGGATAAGGTACCTACCTATGTGCAAAAGAATTATTCTAATAGGTACATACATATAAAAAATACTGACAGGGTACTGAGTTACAAATTTATACAAATGGGTATTTATGTGTAAAGTCCCCATAAATAAACAGATGATAAATAAATAAGTTAGAATATTGTTCAACTAGATTTTTTTTAATCTGCAGGTGCATCAAAAAGTTAGGTCCGACTTAAACTCCTTAATTATTTTTTCAGTGCTAATTTGGGAGGATATCCATAGACTAGGTTTGTTCAGTTGAAAACTGTGATCGTCTCTTAGCTGATAGTGGCGATTAAATCTGTTTCAAATCAATTAAATTAAAGTGTATATACTATAGTTGCTGTGTGAGATTAACCTCCTACAGAAATTTTTTATATAAGTACTCGTTTGACTGTGCGTACAATTTTCTCAGTCTTGACGTACCTTTTTATATGTGTATATGTACCACGTCACACGTTTATATGGTACACATATACGTTTCTATATGGTACCTTAATGTGTTATATGTGTATCATTTTCTCACTGTATTATGTAGCACAATACATTTCTATATGATACAAATGTATTATGATGTACCTTGCGACGGATCAGGTACCAATGTGCAAAAAAATTATTCTGATAGGTACCTATATATCAAAAAACACTGACAGGGTACTGACTTGCAAGTTTTTATACAAATGAGTATTTTATGCAGATTCCGCATAACTAAATTATAAAGTGTAAATCTATAGAAAATTAATATATATATATATATATATGATTCATTAGTATTCTTTTGGGAGTTACTATTTACCGCCCCTAAAGGGCTGGCAAAATACGATTTTGCCCTTATGATATTTAAATTAATTTTAAAAGAAACAACTAAATAAATAGTAAAAATTTCTATTTAAAGCCTTTTTCCACACAACACTTTCCAAATCATACATCCAAATCAGACTAAAAAACAGAAAATACTCAAATCGAAATGGATCGCCGACTGGGACAGGGAAAGGGAAATGGTCTATTCTCACGACTGGTAAGCAAATTGTCGTATAAATCATTCGTACGTAGATGAATTAGGCCCGATCGATTGAAATTTAGGCCCGGCGAGTCACGGCCGAAACATAATTTCGGCCGCCACAACGTACGGCCGAAACATAATTTCGGCCGTGACTTGTTGCGGCCGAAATTATGTTTCGGCCGTGACTTCTGCCGGCCGAAACCAAGCTTTGAAGAACTTCTCCTTATACACCAACCATGTCTGCTGAACGTACTGGACGATAGCGGAGTCGACTACCCAATGCAGGGACATGTCAGTCACTGCCTGCTCGTATGCGTCGCTCGTCGGAGCTTCCACGACTACTTTCCAGGCCTTATGCATGAAGTGAGCTGCGGTCTTTTTGTTCTTCCCCTTCAGCCAATAAACTATGTTCTCCACGTCTTTATAAATATGCCACGTGCACAACAGATGGTGAGAATGC
Source organism: Craterostigma plantagineum (assembly GCA_027422505.1). Lineage (NCBI taxonomy): Eukaryota > Viridiplantae > Streptophyta > Magnoliopsida > Lamiales > Linderniaceae > Craterostigma > Craterostigma plantagineum. The sequence goes on along the minus strand of JAPQWV010000003.1, from coordinate 21,044,463 downwards.
GGAAATACGTTTTGTACGGGTCGAAGAAAGCCCAACTCACGATCAGTCACAATCGCCAAAGGGTAGACACCTGACCCCAGAATATCCCGAAGAGACTGCAACACCCACCAATAACTTCTCTCCGTCTCGTCCTCCATACCGGCAAACCCACACAGGAAGTTGTGATTACAGGGTCATCCCTATAATCTCAGAGGCATCTTGTACCTATTGGTCTTGTACGTAGAGTCAATGCTAATAAAATATGGATACGTCATCACCAGTGCGAGTGAGTCCGGGTGTGCGAGGAAAACATGTGTCAGTACATTAGTCTCCACGTCTCACAGGTACCGAACATAATATCCGGCCTGTGTCGCTTGGTGCATCAGCTGGCTCATCACGTCTCAGCCCTCATAAGAGTCCTTCTTCATACGATCTTTGTAATTATATATGTGTCTGATCGTCGCGTGATCGTCTGCGTGTCGAGCCCTCATCGCTGCGAGGATATGAGCTGGTTTCGCTTGCGCAGCAGTCATTTCCTATACGACCTTCCTTGCCTGGCTACTTACCCACTCGTCTGGCGGTGTCACTCGGGATACTGTATCAGTGGGTGATTGTGCATGGATTTCTCAGGTGGACCCGTACGAATGTACCATTCCCTAGTAATTGAATCCTCCTGGGATCTGACTACAAACGGACACCTGCACTTGTTAGACTTCGACACCCTGTAATACCCGCAAAATTTAAAGTGGGATTACGATAGGAAATTTCAAGACAATTAGGGAAGAATATTAGGAATAAAATTCCTAAGAAATATTTATGAACAAGGAAATTCGGACGAAACCAATTTTTCGGGATTAAGTCGAAAATAATATTTATTTGGATCCGAGAGAAATAAATTATTAAGGTCCGAAAATTATTAGAAGCCCAAAGTATATTTAAATATTGGCCCAAAATAAATGCTTAGCATGGCCCAAAACAAATTATTTCCAAAACCCAAATGATTTGAGATAGACATGAGAATTTCTTAGTGGCCAAGGAAAGCCACGTTATAAACTTATCATAATTTGACCACCTAATAAATAAAAGCCCTCATCTGTAATTGTAACAAACAAAAACCCTCACAACCAACGAACACTAAGGAGAAGAGAGAGAGGAATAAAAGATCGAACACAAAGGAGGACTTTGGCCAACTCAAATCAAGTTTTCACTTAGGAATTAATTCCAACAATAAGCCAAGGAGGTAAGACCTTCGCTAGCGTATAAGGCTCCCACTGATTTATGTATTTAATATATTTCATGGTTTGACAAAATTTTGTTAAGGGGCCGAAACAAGCAGAGACGAAGGGAAGTAAATTCGAACAAGACCAAGTTGATTTCAACCTAGGAATTTAATCCGAATTAAGCTCGGAGGATAGGTAGGTGGTTTTAAACCCTTACTACCCGTACGATTTTCCTCAAAATAGTTAGAATTCGATTGGAAGGCCAATTGAATTCAAAGTTTTAAGTTTTATGATTTTCATAAATTTCGTGACATGTTGCTATGTGATATTACGTGATTTTGAACTCAATATATGAGTTCTTGGACTGTATGATTTAATTGATGTGTTTATTCGATGAAGAACTTGTTGAATTTCTGGAAAAATTAGGGTTTTTAGCATGAAATTGAGTTTCGATGGAACAGTAGTCGGGCGATTTGAAGGTTTCGGGCGATTTATAAATCGCGGGCCTGTGTTGAACTTTTGAAGGCGAAATAATTTTCAAGAGATAGAATTGGCCGATTTGGAGTTACGGGTCGCGAAAAGAGTTTCGCGGGCCAGAAGTCGGGTTTCGCGGGCTGAAGCGATTCGCGGACTGTGAGAGATGTCTCGGGCCGATTTTAAGTTTCGCGGGCCGATTCCAAATCACGGGGTGATTCCTGTGAGAAGAGTCGGGCTTTCGCGGGCTTTAAATCGGGTTTCGCAGGTCTGATTGATCGATTTGCGAAATCGCCGAAAGTCTCACGAAATCGGGCGTTTACCTTACTTTCGCGGGTTGACCAGAGATTTTAACGCGGAATCGGGCGATTCGTGAAATCGGGTGTTGACTCGATTTTCGCGCGTTGACCAAGTGTGTTTCGGGCGATTTAAATTGGGCTTTGACAAATTTTTGTGTGCGTTGACTGACAGTTTTAATTTTTGGGCTTTTGCCCTATTTCAGACCCAATCATTTTAAGTAAATTTATTTTCGTCCCAAATCAGTTTTAGATAAAGTATTTTCTTATGTTTACTAGTATTTTCGGGTCAACCTATATTTTATAATTTAAAGGTTATTTTGGATTTAAAACCTTCGGCCTAGCTTAATGTTTTACGGTTAATTTGACTTAGCGAACTCTTTTCAAATGGTTACTTTTCGAATGTAGTTTCAAGCAATGATCTTTCAAATATAGTATTAAATATATAATAATGCGATACTTAGGAAATTCAGTAACGTAGATATTCAAGTAATTTAGATGATATACTGATGTGATGATTTTGTGCCTAAGGTCGAGGTTAGGAACATTGCTGAGCTATTAACGGGTAATCGACGGATGACAAGTAAGTAGAAATCCAACTACGATACACAACTTGTTTTACGTGCCTAAATTGATGATTACGTGCCTACGTGGTTTCATGAATTTGTGAATTGATTGAAGTATTTTAATGTGGTAAGTTTATGTTACATTTACTTGCATATGCATATTCACGTGCACGCACGAACTCATGAGGGAGGGTCGTGGGACTGAGTGTGCATAATAATATGTCGCTTGTATGTGACGAGGACCCGCCGATATAGGCCGGTGTGTCGACTCACAGTTGAGTCATGGGCGACTTCTATGGCACCATATACGGCGTACGACGTCGGTTATTATGATGAGGCAGGAGGAGCGACCCAGGAAGGAGCGACCTAGCTATGCTAGCGTAGGCTAACTGGCGTAGGCAACTGCCCTGTTTGCGGAAGGAGCGACCTAGGGGGAATCCTAGCGTGGGCTACCAGCGTAGGCTACCGTATGGCAGAGGGGACGACCTGGGAGGGTGCGACCTAGGGAAACCTAGCGTAGGCTACCCAGCGTGGGTCACTGTCACAGTCCTGTTGAGGATATTGAGCTTTTATGGTGCATAGTAAGTTCGCCGAGGCCCTGAGTGATACTAGTATGAGTACTAGGAGCATTGGTGCGGATCGCCTTTGCGAGTGTTATATGCATCGGCGCGGATTGCCTTTGCGAGTGTTATATGCATCGGCGCGGATTGCCGTTGCGGGGGAGTGTCACGTGCATACATGCATGATTTCTGCTTACTGAGCCTCGGTGGCTCATTCCTTATGTTGTGTGTTGTAGGTACGATAGGTCGGGCGTTGCGAAACGTCTCGACTAAGGCAAGCTGACGGCGGTACTCCACGGGCTTTTGAGGGCAAGGCTGTACATGGATGACGACCTGTTGAGCGATTGTTAGGATGTTTTATTTGTATAAATATTTATTTTAAGAAAAGTTTTTGAAATATGGGCTTTCCGCGACTTTCGTTGCGGAAATCCGCCAATTATTCTAATTAGGAAGTAGGGTCGCCACAGGTGGTATCAGAGCTTAGGTTATAGGTTCTGTAGACTGTCCATGTACAGCCACTCAAAAGACTGGAGGATCAGCCTTGCCTGGAAGTTCTATGTTTGATGTGATTATATGCTTACAATAATGTGCCTACTTACTCGACTGATTGTAGAATGACTAGCGGAAATAGGGAATGTATTGGCGAGTCGAGTCGTGGGGTTGCACGTGAGTTTCATGTGAAAGAACGTGACTCAGTGCTCCTGCACCTTACAGAACTGATCCAAGATCAAACGGATCCGAATAGTGAATTTAAGGATCAAGTTAATGAGCTTAAGGATCTGATCTATAAGCTTGTCAACTCTTCAAGTTCATCCGAACCTGGTAAATTCCCGCACTATGAACGTGCGATAGCGAAAAGAAAAGCGAATGAACAATTAGATCAAGCAGTTAACAAAAAGAGTCGAGTTTTCAAGGATTCTAATTTGCAGTCAAGGCCAATTCTGTGGGGGAATTAACCTCTCCACTCGAGCTCAAAGTTTTATTCCTCGATGCCGACAATGTGGGCAATTCCATAGGAGCATCTGTTATGGCCCAGGACTAAAACCCTACCTTCAGTGCTTTCGATGCGGAAAGGAGGGGGACTGTGCTAAAAATTATGTTCAACTTAAACCTCGAGGAAACGGAAATCCATCCCACCATAATGATTGGTGCTGCTATGAATATCTACAGCATAGCGTTCCTATGTTAGTAAATTCCGGCCGTGCAATTTATTTGCACACACTAACTACGAGACTAAGGTAGAATTATTTCTTGCTTTTCCTAGTATAGTGACGTGGAAGTCCAACCAGAGTTAATAAAATATTGGAAAATATTTCATTATTTATGATAGCCGCCTGAGTATCAATCCAAATCGTAATTTAACAGATAGAATTTTAAAATATGAAGTCGTATCTGATTTCCCTAGGAAAAATCGCAAGCCTCAATTTCCTGAGAGGAGACATACCCATCTTGCGAGTAAGACCATCCAAAAAAAAATAAATAAAAATTCAAACATCCAGTCTAAATATTCAGTAACTTCGGAAGGCAAATTGCGAAATTTTCCTCAAATAGGCAGTTTGACGAAGAGAATTACCTCGGCCACAATCGAAATCGTACCATTAGCTAAAGAAAGCATCGATATACATTTCGATAATGTTCCGAAATTTTTCCCGGATCAATTCACGATTAAAGACATTCTTTCTTATCCGAGTATTCTTTCTGTAATATAATGATGAAGCTACATTTCACTCCTTTCAGCATAACGACTCTAGATCCTCTAATACCAGAGTATAGCTTTATACCCAATCTTTCTATTCCTTTCGTGAGTTTTATGTGTTTCGTATCAGAGTGGCGCAACGAAAGCGTGGTGGATGCTCGTGTTTTTCAATCCTCGTCTGAACCAAGACTACAACTATCCTTACACTTCTTAGCTCAACCAAAAAGTAATACAGATCAGATCAACATCATCGATCAGAGTACGTGCTCTATCGGGAATCAACTATCTGAACCCGAGACAACCTTATTTTAGCCTTTGTAATCTTGCTTCCCTTCTTTCTACTACGCGGAATGTCATTCTTTCTTAAAAACTCTCAGTCGCTGTAGATTACAGACTATTTCTCATTATTTTAGCCTTTCTTAAGTTGTAGATTGGGTAGACCATGACTCAGCCGATGGTAGATGGTTCCTCTCCAACAATCGTAGATCAGGAGGCATTATAAGAGGGAAAGAAAGAGATACGATGTTTACGTGCTTTGGTAGTAAGTCGTTGCCACCCTCAATCCTAGTATCAGTCCTCATCGAAATGAGCAAAAGAACAATAGGTCGATTACGCCTTGGTACACAGACAAAATAGGACGACTGTTAATATTCGAAACATACCCTACAATTACCACGTTAGGAACCTATAGAAATCTTCGATGAAACTTTGAGTGTCAAGAAAACGACGAGGGTAGAGTAAATTAAGCCAGGGAATACTGTTTCGCTGAGTAACTTAAGTTATGATGATCCTGCCATGTATGACCTTCCGTAAATGCTATCCGATTCTCATCTTAGAACAGCTGATTTAAATCTCAATTCATGTGGAGTCGAGAATTAGGATTACTTCACTGCCATTAGCTACCTAATGCGAATTCCGAGACAAGAAAAGATCAACGAAGGAAATTTTATTCACTTTGAAGCAATCTTTGGAGTTTCCTTACCTAAATGAATTTACAAAATCGAAGGTGATAATCCAAATTGTCACCCTTGATTCAGAATTCTCTGTCCCATTTTCCTATATCTTCGAAAGTCACTCTAGATTCCTTACTGGATTCCTAATGCCTAGGTAAAGGTGACTTCCGGTCAGAGATAACCGCTTGGATCCTTTGTCCTCAAATCAGAAATTGCGAAACTTGGAAGAATTATTCTATTTCACAAGAATTCGTTCTTCTTATTTTCCCTAGTAAGGATTACCCTTACAAGCAACTAGGCGATTTTCTATCACCTAATCGAGCCAACGTAATCCCCTACCAGTCGTTACCTTGAACTGATCCAGCTAGCGGAATTTCGGGGGCGAAATTCTTTTAAGGGGGGAGAATGTAATACCCGCAAAATTTAAAGTGGGATTACGATAGGAAATTTCAAGACAATTAGGGAAGAATATTAGGAATAAAATTCCTAAGAAATATTTATGAACAAGGAAATTCGGACGAAACCAATTTTTCGGGATTAAGTCGAAAATAATATTTATTTGGATCCGAGAGAAATAAATTATTAAGGTCCGAAAATTATTAGAAGCCCAAAGTATATTTAAATATTGGCCCAAAATAAATGCTTAGCATGGCCCAAAACAAATTATTTCCAAAACCCAAATGATTTGAGATAGACATGAGAATTTCTTAGGGGCCAAGGAAAGCCACGTTATAAACTTATCATAATTTGACCACCTAATAAATAAAAGCCCTCATCTGTAATTGTAACAAACAAAAACCCTCACAACCAACGAACACTAAGGAGAAGAGAGAGAGGAATAAAAGATCGAACACAAAGGAGGACTTTGGCCAACTCAAATCAAGTTTTCACTTAGGAATTAATTCCAACAATAAGCCAAGGAGGTAAGACCTTCGCTAGCGTATAAGGCTCCCACTGATTTATGTATTTAATATATTTCATGGTTTGACAAAATTTTGTTAAGGGGCCGAAACAAGCAGAGACGAAGGGAAGTAAAATTCGAACAAGACCAAGTTGATTTCAACCTAGGAATTTAATCCGAATTAAGCTCGGAGGATAGGTAGGTGGTTTTAAACCCTTACTACCCGTACGATTTTCCTCAAAATAGTTAGAATTCGATTGGAAGGCCAATTGAATTCAAAGTTTTAAGTTTTATGATTTTCATAAATTTCGTGACATGTTGCTATGTGATATTACGTGATTTTGAACTCAATATATGAGTTCTTGGACTGTATGATTTAATTGATGTGTTTATTCGATGAAGAACTTGTTGAATTTCTGGAAAAATTAGGGTTTTTAGCATGAAATTGAGTTTCGATGGAACAGTAGTCGGGCGATTTGAAGTTTCGGGCGATTTATAAATCGCGGGCCTGTGTTGAACTTTTGAAGGCGAAAATAATTTTCAAGAGATAGAATTGGCCGATTTGGAGTTACGGGTCGCGAAAAGAGTTTCGCGGGCCAGAAGTCGGGTTTCGCGGGCTGAAGCGATTCGCGGACTGTGAGAGATGTCTCGGGCCGATTTTAAGTTTCGCGGGCCGATTCCAAATCACGGGGTGATTCCTGTGAGAAGAGTCGGGCTTTCGCGGGCTTTAAATCGGGTTTCGCAGGTCTGATTGATCGATTTGCGAAATCGCCGAAAGTCTCACGAAATCGGGCGTTTACCTTACTTTCGCGGGTTGACCAGAGATTTTAACGCGGAATCGGGCGATTCGTGAAATCGGGTGTTGACTCGATTTTCGCGCGTTGACCAAGTGTGTTTCGGGCGATTTAAATTGGGCTTTGACAAATTTTTGTGTGCGTTGACTGACAGTTTTAATTTTTGGGCTTTTGCCCTATTTCAGACCCAATCATTTTAAGTAAATTTATTTTCGTCCCAAATCAGTTTTAGATAAAGTATTTTCTTATGTTTACTAGTATTTTCGGGTCAACCTATATTTTATAATTTAAAGGTTATTTTGGATTTAAAACCTTCGGCCTAGCTTAATGTTTTACGGGTTAATTTGACTTAGCGAACTCTTTTCAAATGGTTACTTTTCGAATGTAGTTTCAAGCAATGATCTTTCAAATATAGTATTAAATATATAATAATGCGATACTTAGGAAATTCAGTAACGTAGATATTCAAGTAATTTAGATGATATACTGATGTGATGATTTTGTGCCTAAGGTCGAGGTTAGGAACATTGCTGAGCTATTAACGGGTAATCGACGGATGACAAGTAAGTAGAAATCCAACTACGATACACAACTTGTTTTACGTGCCTAAATTGATGATTACGTGCCTACGTGGTTTCATGAATTTGTGAATTGATTGAAGTATTCTAATGTGGTAAGTTTATGTTACATTTACTTGCATATGCATATTCACGTGCACGCACGAACTCATGAGGGAGGGTCGTGGGACTGAGTGTGCATAATAATATGTCGCTTGTATGTGACGAGGACCCGCCGATATAGGCCGGTGTGTCGACTCACAGTTGAGTCACGGGCGACTTCTATGGCACCATATACGGCGTACGACGTCGGTTATTATGATGAGGCAGGAGGAGCGACCCAGGAAGGAGCGACCTAGCTATGCTAGCGTAGGCTAACTGGCGTAGGCAACTGCCCTGTTTGCGGAAGGAGCGACCTAGGGGGAATCCTAGCGTGGGCTACCAGCGTAGGCTACCGTATGGCAGAGGGGACGACCTGGGAGGGTGCGACCTAGGGAAACCTAGCGTAGGCTACCCAGCGTGGGTCACTGTCACAGTCCTGTTGAGGATATTGAGCTCTTATGGTGCATAGTAAGTTCGCCGAGGGCCCTGAGTGATACTAGTATGAGTACTAGGAGCATTGGTGCGGATCGCCTTTGCGAGTGTTATATGCATCGGCGCGGATTGCCTTTGCGAGTGTTATATGCATCGGCGCGGATTGCCGTTGCGGGGGAGTGTCACGTGCATACATGCATGATTTCTGCTTACTGAGCCTCGGTGGCTCATTCCTTATGTTGTGTGTTGTAGGTACGATAGGTCGGGCGTTGCGAAACGTCTCGACTAAGGCAAGCTGACGGCGGTACTCCACGGGCTTTTGAGGGCAAGGCTGTACATGGATGACGACCTGTGGAGCGATTGTTAGGATGTTTTATTTGTATAAATATTTATTTTAAGAAAAGTTTTTGAAATATGGGCTTTCCGCGACTTTCGTTGCGGAAATCCGCCAATTATTCTAATTAGGAAGTAGGGTCGCCACACACCCTCTCCAATTCATCCTCGTTGCCTCTATAATGTTCTCCGCGAGAACATCTAATCAATTTTTTCGTACCGCATTTCTTATGCGACGAAATAATCACCTCGAAACCAAGAGCAATAGCGACACCTTTCGCCTAGTTAATGGCTTCCACGTCGGTCGAAAATCGTCCTTCTCCGCGAAAATGCTCACTGTAGTTTACCCCGTCGCCGATAAAATCCTCCGGGATGTGGACTTTCCTCTTCTCGTCTGAAAAAAGATTTAACGCCGAACAGTTTTTTTCGGCCCCATGTAGAGCCGGCCGAACAGCAGTTTTGGCCCTGCATGAGAGGGCCGAAGCAAATTTTCGGCCGTCGCAGTTCCGGCCGACGTAAGATTTCGGCCGGAACAGCGCCGGCCGAACTATAATTTCGGCCCCCTCATGCAGGGCCGAAAATTTTTTTCGGCCCGCATAAGGTGCGGCCGAAAATGATATTCGGCCGGGCCTTGTGCGGGCCGAAATTATTTTCGGCCACCTCTTGCAGGGGCGAAAAATTTGTTCGGCCGAACCTTTTTCAAGCGAATCCGATCCATGTTCGATAATTCATCTACGTACGAACGAATTTTACGAGAATTTGCTTACCAGTCATGCCAATAGACCCTTTCATTTGCCATGTCCCTTTCTCCTGTCGTCGATCCATTGCGATTTGAGTTTTTTTTGTTATGTTTGAGTCTGATTTGGATGTGTGATTTCGATATGGAAACTGTTGTCTCGAAAAGGTCTTTAAATAGAAATTTATATTCAAAAGGGCAAGATCGTCTTTTTTCAGCCCTTTAGGGGGCGGTGACTAGGAAAAAAGGGCGGTGAATAGTAGTCCAGTATTCTTTTTGAGATGGTTGACTAGTGTGTTGTATCAAAGATACTACACACACAACTTGGACTTGTTGGAGATGGCTTGAATAATATGTATTGTTTTTTTCAATTAATAAACATTCGTGTCTTAACTTCAAACACGGACGACATACATTACCTTGTCCATGAATAATAAGCCGACAATAGACGATACATAAACAAGAAACGCATCAATTCCCCGAATATATATATAAAAAAACATTATGATCTCCCATTAGCACCAAATAAAACGTAAAATAGGAAATATTTCCTAAAACAGTTTGTGATAAAAACCAGATAATTCGAATTCTCCTGCAGTGCGTTTGCTTAAAATCGGTTAGAAATACAATAGAAATATGTAAATAAATTGGATTATAGAGATTGACGCTGTTAGTGGCATGAGTCAGTACTACTGTACAGACTGTAAAGAGCCGTACACTTTGCCGTTTTCATGCTTTGTACCTCATCTTCTAACGCCGTTAGTTGACAGTTTCTTTCCTTTGTTTATCGAGAATTATTCATTATTTAAGTTTCATTTTCATTACTACATGTGATTTTTGTCTGTCCTAAATCACACAAGAAAACAATTTTAAACGACAGAATGAGTGATAATTAATCAGCTTATATTAGAAGCCTGGGCGTAATATCTTACGTCTCAATCAAATAAAGAGATATTATACTGTGCAAAAACGACACCATATACTAAATCATACACACTCATTCATGTGCTTCAAATATAAACATAATTAATATTAATTGGCATTTTGAGTTATTACAATTTAAAAACTAATAGATGAAAATTTAATTTAGGGCAAAACTGATTTTGTGAGAATATAGTAATAATTAAAAAGGTGAATCTGTAACATCCCGTCCCATACCGGGTGTTATTTGTAACATCCGTCCCTACCGGGACCTGTGAGGTTGGGCCAACCGCACCCAACTGATAGTCTGGCACTGTATCACCACTAACCTTCCAGCGTGCTTCGCACTGCATGCATCCTGAGCTACTTCCCAGGGGGTCACCCATCCCAGCCACAAGTCAAGCACGCTTAACTTTGAAGTTCTTATAGATGGACTCCCGAAAAGGTAGGTCGACCTTGATGATATGAGTAGTACTATCAATTATCTTATACGATTCTTAGCCTGACACGCCCATACATTGTCAGTCTCATGATCCCCTCTCATTCGGGTGTGGGATCGGTTCGTTCATCTACTCCTTCGCCTAGAAGCCTGCCAGGAGCCGCTCCTTGTCTGTGCACCTCTCTGGCACCGGCGATCACTCCACGCCCTCTTTGGCCTCGGGCGTCACAGAATCTACAAAATAATACCCATTTGTATAAATGCAAGTCAGTACATTTGTCATAAATTTTTTATATAAGTACTCGTTTGACTGTGCATACCATTTTCCCAGCCTTGACGTACCTTTTCATATGTGTATTATGTACCACATCACGCATTTATATGGTACCCATATAAGTTTTTTATATGGTACCTTAAAATGTGTTATGATGTACCATTTTCTCACTGTATTATGTACCACAATACGTTTCTATATGGTACCTAAGTGTGTCATATGATGTACCTTGTGGCGGATTAGGTACCAATGCAAAAAAATTATTCTAATAGGTACTACATATAAAAATACTGACAGGGTACCGACTTGCATATTTTATACAAATGAGTATTTTCTGTAAATTTCCCTATTAAAAACTGTAGAGTAAAATGATAACTATTCAAATTAGAATAATAATAAGACAGCTAAAAAACAGTAATCGAACTCTTAATGAAATACAGAAGATAATTGCTCATCAACCTAATTGGTTGATTACAATTTCAATTTATGCTTTGATTAATGTGTTAATATTTTAGCACACGCAAGGAGTGTGTAGTCATATATCTATACTCTTATATTAATGCTCAACAGGAGTTAAAAACCGCTCAATTTGGTGTATCAATCGGCTAATCAGAATTTTCTCAAATTCATAATTAACATAAAATAAAAATTAAGAAACCACTCACTACCCTTCTATTTTTAGTAATTGTTATTTAATATTTAATAAATGATTTATATATTATGTAGTACACGCATATGAGTAATCAATTTAAACTAGTTATAGTTAATTCTTTCCCCCATTTTTTTCCAATTGAGATTTATTACCGCTTAATCTGCTATGTATTTGTACACACACTCACACTGTGTCGTCGTGACAAATATAAAAATGCCTAATTTTCCATCCAAAAACGAAAGTTAATGTATTTAATGGTTCGAACTCAATACTTCAAAAGTTTTATCGAGACTAACCAACTTCGCTTGAAAAGCATATTTGTATACTCTTATATTGATCCATTGTGGTCAGTGGTTGAATGAGACATAAATATGTGATGTACGACTGATTGGTATCTATCATGTACCATACTCATTTAATTCTTCATTCAATGAAATAGTTTTTATATACAGTATGCATGTTATCACAATAGCTTGCTTTGGGAAGCATGAAAAATTATTTCAAGTCATGTACCCTGATGCAGAAGCCGTCTTAAATATACGTTGTAGACCTTTTTGGTCCAAATGACTATGAGAGTTTTGATTATTCAAAGTAATTATGTAAATTGGGGGTACAAATTAGAAAACTCGATATGCATGTTATATGATGTTTAAGTATGTGAAAATGTTCGATTAAGTGCTTAAATGTGATTAAAGTGTTAAGAAAATCGAATTTGAGTGATCTTGTGCTTAACTGAAATATTTATGTGATCACCTGGTTATGAACGTTTACGTATGAATGGAATCTCATTGCGTGCTATATATGGAAAATATATCATGTTCAGCGATATGGGAACTGAAAACGTGATTGAGTTATTTTAGGAAAGAATACCAATGTGATCATCCGGATATGAATGACTATGTTGTATATGTGGAAATGATATTCTGATTAAGTTCTTACATGTGATTGATCTATTTTAGGAAAGAATATCAATGATATATCCGTTGAGTGCGATATTATTTGACTCTAAAATCAGTGAATCAATGATTTATCTTTCCTTATGCGAATTGGGATTTATATTTTGGAAAGTGATTAATTGATTGAGATTATATGTGGTAATATGCTGATTGAGTCTATATATGGAATGTGTTGACAAACGGATGAGATTACCTTGGAAGGAAAGTAAGACTGAGGTATTTATGGTAAAAATTCATGTTGACTGTTGAGCTCAATTGGTTTATTCTTGACATGATTTCTTGAGTTAATGATCGTGATAATTGAGCTGCCTCTTGCATATTTTCGTGCTTAACTTTCCTTGTGAAGTGTATAAGCGATTATTGGGTCTATATAGAAGAAAACACTTCACGTTGAAGGGAACACAACGAACACACAAGCAAGCGAATCCCTTGGGTCCGTTTGGTAGGGAGGATGGGTTTAGATGATATTAGTTTTAGTTGGGTTTAAATAATGGAGGGTATGAATTTTTACGGTGTTTGGTTGATGAATTTAAATAATGATCTCGGATGGGTTTGATAGATAATTTTAGAGGTTTTTAAGTTTAATTAAATTCAATTACAAATTTACTCGTAAGTTGAATTAAATATAATAAATAAATTGTAATTTTATCATAAATGCCCGGGATTAGCTAAAGGTAGGGTGAGGGGTACCTTTAGTTAATACCTTAAGAGTGTGTTTGGTTTGGGGTATTATGGAGGATTAGATGGGTTAGGACTAAGTGAAGTAGTGTTTGGTTGGAGGGTTTATTTAAAGGTGGGATTGAATTTACCTCCTTAATACCCGGTATTAAATAAGGTTACCCCTCACCCTACCTTTAGCTAATCCCGGGTATTTATGACAAAATTACAATTTATTTATTATATATTCAATTCAACTTATGGGTAAATTTGTAATTGAATTTAATTAAACTTAAAAATCTCTAAAATTATCTACCAAATCCATCCGAGATCATTATTTAAATTCATCAACCAAACACCGTACAAATTCATACCCTCCATTATTTAAACCCAACTAAAGCTAATACCATCTAAACCTATCCTCCCTACCAAACGGACCATGGCTATTAAGGAGGTATTAACTGAATTCCACCTTTAAATAAACCCTCCTACCAAACACTACTTCACTTAATCCTAACCCATCTAATCCTCCCTAATACCCCCAACCAAACACACTCTTAGAGTTATTGAGCGTTAATTTGCGATTCATTCGTAGTTTGTGTTGAGCTTTCACTTGCGATTTCTGTACCCTTTGAGCGATCTTTAGCAACACACTACCCTAAACCTTTGTCTTCGGACGTGTTGTGTCTTCGGACGTGTTGAACGCACAAAGGAGCACGGTTGGAGTCTTTCGCACGTGGAGGGACGAATTTTGTGGATTCGGTGGCCCTTCGGTAGCAAGCTGCATCCAGTCAGAGAATTGGTTTCCTGGGTTAACGATGTGGATGGAAACTTGGCGTGCGACAGCCTAGGTGGAGGTCTAGTTTACAAAGTGCTTCGGTTGTGTAAGGGTCAATCATTTTGTATCCATAACCGGTAATACCTAGTGATTGATTGGAACTCTTGGGGAGATTACACCCCAAGGACAGGATTAAACCCCAATTGGGGCTATAACCTGTATAAATATCCCGTCTCACTTTACTTTCTGCTATTTACTTTCTGTGAGACAAACCTGGAACGCGTGCAAATAACTAGGTGATATCTGCCAAACGATTTCTGAAAATAACTTGATATTTTGAAACAGGGTTAGGGAGATAACGTTGATACTCGTACAGCTTTCTGGGAAACAACATACTCTGCAAATATCTTCTTAAAGAAAAGTATTTTTCAAAGAAGAACAAGCCAAAATTTTTATATCTTAATTCACCCCCCCTCTTAGGCATATTTTACACTTCATTTGGTATGAGAGAGGGTTACTCAACGAAAGGCCTAACACGCCTGAGTTAAGATCTAATGGCTTTTTCGAGTGATGTTTTTGCAGAGGGTCAATCCCACTCTAGGCCATCTCTCTTCGATGAAACGAACTACGCAGTGTGGAAGAATCGCATGATCGAATTTCTCATCGCTGTCGACTACGATCTTTGGGAGACAATCATCAACGGACCATACACGGCTGCGAAAGAAGATGGAACCCCAAAGGCTGCCAAAGAATACGATGCTGATGTGGGAAGAACATGCTCGCATACGCACTCACACGGGAATACATTCGGGGTCAGTTCCTACTCATCAGCAAAGCTATGTGGGATTTGCTCCAATTCACTCATGAAGGAACCCAACGAGTTGTGCAAGAAAGACTGGCCCTGCTCACTCATCAGTATGAACTGTACTCGATGGAATCTGACGAGAATATAAGCCAGATGTACGCCAGATTCATGGGAATCATCAACCAAATGTTCTCTCTCGGCAAGAAAGTTCCCGACAGTGAACAAGTGAGAAAGATACTGAGATCACTGCCACGAGAATTGAATGCCAAGGTTACTGCCATCTATGAAGCAAAGGATCTGGAAGCACTTAGCATCTCTGAACTTATTGGATCTCTTATATCCTACGAGATGATTCAAACGTCAATGAACTCAGAACAAAAATCAGAAGTCCATTGCATTCAAATCCAACCAAGACGAATCTGATTCTGACGACAAAGAAGAAGGCTTGATGAACAACCTAGCCATGCTTACAAAAAGATTTGAAAGATTCCAGCAGAAAAAGAAATTCACTTAGATAAGTATTGTTAAGTACCTAGATATACTGTTAAGTACTCCTAGGAAAGCATGCTAAACATTATGTGCCTAAGTTTAAGTGTTTCTTTTGTGGTAGAAATGGTCATAATGCATACAACTGTTCTTTAAAGAAAGTTGATAAAGCTAAGTATGTTTGGAGACCTAAGAAGTCACCTGTAGATACCACTGTTGTATCTGATTCTAGCAGGAGATCACCGTCTATGCAGAATGATATCGCACATGTTAACATAAGTTAATTCCCCGCTAACATGTTACGACCCAACAGAAATTGGGTACCTCAGAAGAGTACTTCTTTCTACAGGTACGAAGGAAGAATTCCAGTAAGAAAAGCAGATGGTATCTCGACAGCGGGTGCTCCCGCCACATGACAGGTGATATAGGTAATTTTGTGTCGTTAAAGGCGGTTGATGGAGGATACGTTTCGTACGCCAATGACGCAAAAGCCAAAACCATGGGAGTTGGTACTGTCGGTAACAATTTAAATATCACTATAGATAACGTATGGTTTGTTAGGAACTTAGAACATAATTTAATTAGCATTAGTCAATTATGTGATGATGGACATACCGTAGCATTCGCCAAATATAAGTGCTTTGTGAAAAAGGATGATAAGATTGTGTTTAGTGCGTCTAGGCATGGCAACATTTATTGCATCACTCTTGATGATATTGCTAACTAGAACGCCAAGTGTCTAGCAGTTACGCAGGATATCACATGGTTATGGCACAGAAGCTTGGGACATGCCAACATGGAACTGATGTCTCACATATTATGCAATGAATTGGTGAGAGGCATTCCAGATATGAAAGCCACCAAGGACAGAATTTGCAAAGTGTGTCAAATGGGGAAACAGACCAAGACGTCCTTTAAACCCAAGAATGTGATATCTACGTCCAGACCACTAGAACTGCTGCATCTTGACCTTTTTGGTCCGGTACAGGTTATGTCATTGAAAGGTAAGTGATATGCCTTTGTTATCGTAGACGACTATCCTAGGTGCACATGGGTCTTATTTCTTGCGCACAAAATTGAGGCTTTAGATAATCTTGCGCCACTGATTAAGAAGCTGGAAAATGAGAAACAGATGAAGGTCCGTAAGATTATGAGTGATAACGGTATAGAATTTGATAGTAAATCCTTTGCATCTTTTTGTGATGAAAATGTTTATAGTCATAATTTTTCAGCCCCTATTACGCCTCAACGGAGTGGTCGAGAGGAAAAATAGTATTACAAGAAATGGCTAGGACTATGCTGAGCGAATATAATACTCCAAAACATTTTTGGGCCGAAGCTGTAAGTACGGCATGTTATGTATCAAATAGGATTTTCCTTAGACCGATTATTAAGAGAACTCCCTATGAACTTTAGAACGATAAAAGCCCTAACATAGGATATTCCATGTATTTGGCTGCAGAGAGGAAAATTCGATTCCAAAGTAGATGAAGGGATATTCCTAGGATACAGCCTTCATTCCAAAGCCTTTCGAGTATTTAATAATATGAAGAAGACTGTTCAAGAATCTGTGCATGTTACATTTGATGAATTTCCTAACGCAGATGCTACTGAGGAAGGTATAGTTGTGTCTCCTGCAGATATACAGGTTACTGACAAAGAGGTGAATGCAATTCCATTGAAACTAGATACTGAGTCAGAGGAACCTGAAGCTTCAGACGAACAACAGCACAGGAAATTCAAACATGCTTCCAGCCATCCCACTGAACAAGTCATAGGAAATATCACTTCATGGATCAAAACGAGAGCAACTGCACGAAATGATATTGCTGAGGAATCACATGACGTGCTGTTGTCAACCATGGAACCTAAGACAGTGAATGAAGCGCTTGAAGATGAATCGTGGGTGATTGCCATGGAAGAAGAGCTGGCACAATTCGAAAAGAGCCAGGTGTAGACTCTTGTGGAAAGACCTAACGATAAGTCCATAATAGGCACGAAGTGGGTGTTTCGCAACAAACTGGACGAGAACGGTAACGTGACACGAAATAAGGCCAGGTTAGTTGCCAAATGTTATTCCCAAGAAGAAGGTATAGATTTTCAAGAAACCTTTGCACCCGTAGCTAGGCTCGAGTCTATACGCATTTTACTTGCTGCATATGCATCTTTTAAAAGAGTTAATCTTTTTCAAATGGACGTGAAAAGTGCATTTTTAAATGGTTTTATAAATGAGGAAGTCTTTGTCGAACAACCTCCCGGTTTTGAAAAGAAGAATTTTCAAATCACGTCTTCAAATTAAACAAAGCTTTATATGGTCTAAAACAAGCCCTTAGGACATGGTATGAAAGGTTGAGTAGGCTTTTACTATACATGGGCTTTACAACAGGAACAATAGATAACACTCTGTTGATAAAGTGTGAAGGGAATCACATACTACTTGTGCAGATATACGTTGATGATATCATATTTGATAGCACTGACATCACTCTTTGCGAGAATTTTTCTAAGTCTATGCAATAGGAATTTGAGATGAGCCTAATGGGAGAACTCACGTACTTCCTTGGATTGCAAATCAAGCAATTGGATACGGGAACATTCATATCTCAAACGAAGTACACGAAGGAACTACTTGAAAATTCGGAATGGCTGATTCCAAGGTACTTCCCACTCCTATGCATCAGACCGCCAAAATTGACAGTGATGAACAAGGTACGCCCTTTGACCAAACTAAGTATAGAAATATGATCGAAAGTTTGCTCTACCTTACGGCAAGCAGACTCGATATTATGTTTGCTACTGGTCTATGTTCTAGATATCAATCGAGTCCTAGGGAATCTCACTTGACAACAGTCAAGCGGATACTAAGATATTTGAAAGGAACAATCAATTTTGGTATGTGGTATCCAAATTCCAAGGAATTCCCATTAATGGGATACTCGGACGCTGACTATGCCGGTTCTAGGGAAAATAGGAAATGCACTAGTGGAACTTGCCAATTACTAGGGAATTCCCTTGTAACTTGGTCCAATCGGAAACAAAATGCCGTGGCCCTATCCGCAATGGAAGCAGAATATATATGGCCTTAGGAAGTTGTGCTCAGCAAATCCTTTGGATGAAACAGACCTTGAGTGATTACTGTTTAAGGTACGACCAAATTCCTATTTTCTGTGATAGTACTAGTGCCATTAGTATCACTAAGAATCCCGTACACCACTCTCGAACTAAGCATATAGAGGTGAAACATCATTTTATTCGAGATCATGTTCAGAAAGGGAATATCAGCGTGAACTTCGTAGGAACTAATGATCAGTTAGCTGATATCTTCACGAAACCCCTTATTGAGAGTAGATTCTGTGATATTCGCAACCGATTAGGAATTATTGAGCTCAAATAGGAAAGGAGACTAGATATGTTAACCCTTAGTATTTTCTTGATCTTATCTTTTAGGATTTCCTCGATTTTATCCCTTGATTTTATTAATATTTATCCTGATTCTATTTTCCTTATTTATCCAAATCATTTCCATTCATGGGAAGATTATTTTTTCTCTAAATAGATTTTATTCGATACTTATGTCGAAATCTATTTTCAGCCAACATTTTCTTTGAACTCAAAATCTTTACTTATTTCCTTTCTTAATTCCCTCGAGATATCCTTTTATCTTTAGTAAATTCCACATAACGTGCAATTTCCTTCTCTACTAAGTATTATTTTAAATTCAAATTTTGAAATCCCTTCCTTATCTGACACATGTCTTGTCGAGATCACATCCATTAATGACTTCTTTCCATCCTTATCCAAGAAACTTTCGGCCTTTATAATCAAACGCCTCCCTTCTTCCTCAAATTCATTCAAACCCTAAGTTCCTCACTTCATAACTTCCTTCTCCAATCCTTCGATCTCAACCATGGTGGAAACTAAAGGCGCCGAATCTGGGTCCGACAAAAAGCGAAACTTCCCTAACCGAAACCCCACTCTCTCCAAAAGCCACCCGTTCGAAGTCAAGAAGCAGCCCTAAATCCACGAAATATCCTACGAAACCGAAGAAGAAAAAGGCTAAGATCGATAAAATCCATATTTCCTCTCCTGCCTCTTCCCATGATGAGTCTGCCCCTCTCGAGAAACCTGCCTCTCCATAAAAATCTGTCTCTGCTCCGTTCGAGTCTTCTCCTCGAGACAAAACTCCCTCACTGGATCATCCTGAGAAGGCAATGCTCAATCCTGACAATCTAGAGGAAATCACCGACGAGATCAAATTCCTTACTGAGAGCACCAAGGAATTTCATGGAAAACTTCAGAAGCGGCAAGTGGCACGAGGAAGGTGCGTCAACTTTAACGAGTTGAGAGAGCCAAGTGGCGACGTGGCTGACGGAGTACGGCTGGGAAAACTTTTTGAGGATAGACAAATCTGTGTATGTGGAGGCGGTGAAGCTGTTCTACGCCAATCTCACTTTCATTGAAGACGAAACTGAGATTACAGTGAAGTCTTATGTGCTTGGGACGAACCTAGAATGGAATAGCGCAAAGATGAACGAGATGTTGGGAGTTGAGAACGAAGGGCTCTGTTACTTCGACTTCGTCCACTGGTGTACGTCTGAGGCGCCCCTGCGTGCCTGTGTGAAAGCTCCATGGAATTCCCCCTATAAGCCTAAGTTCTTTGAAGGAGAAGCACTGAACAAACTTTCTGTCGATCTGTTCTTCCTATACAAAGTTCTACACTTTACGCTCTGGAGCGCCCCCGTTGGCAGTGGATCCACCACCATGAACAACATGAGCATGCTGACTCTCTATCTGGTATCCCAAAATAGGCTGCTCAATCTAGGTTACTTTGTTCTTAAGTACATAGTCCATGCCATTAAGAGCTCTGATAAGGAACGTCCATATGGAATGCTGCTTACGCACCTGCTTGAATTCGAGGGAATCTCTCTGCCCAAGGCATGGGAAGATAGCCTAAAGCATGTAATAGATATGGTCACACTGAAGCGTGTTGGTATACGCTATGATGAGCGGCGAGGATGGTTCAAGACAAGGGATCAGAAGACCCCTTCGAAGAGTCCGACCAAGAAGAAAATGGATGATGAAAGCGACAACGAGCAGGGAACGATTGCTGATCTGAAAGGAAGTATCAAGGGCCTTAAGGATGAGAACCGGAAGAAGTTCAAAGAGATCTCACGGAACTTCAAAAAGGTTAAAAAGTATCTGAAGGAGATCTCAACGGTTCTGAATATCGCTGAATCCTCATCTGCCTCATCCGATAGCGATTTTCCAGCCCTTAGATCTTGATTCCTTAGTGATTCCCTAGCTCTGATAGGATTAGCTCTAGTTTTCCTTTTTTCGCTGGTTCTTGGGTTTGAGGGTCGAGGTTGGTTGCAGGTTTAGGTAGGTTGGTGGTGTTGGTCCCTCTTTTTTGATGTTGAAGGGGGAGAAGTCTAGGCAATTAATGCCTTATTTTGTTATCTTGGAATGATATAATATAATCGGCTTGCTTTTATATGCCTGTGTCTTAATCTTTTGTGCTTGAGTTTGTGATTTGCTAAGGATTAAGGAATTCCGCACATAGGCAGGGAGAGCAAACTGATGTGATGTGATGTGATAACTTGAGACATTCCATGGTAGCTTGTTATGTTCCATATGATAACCTGGTAATTGCTAAATCTTTGCGTCTGTGCTTTACATAGGTTTATTAGCAATTAGACAGGGGGAGCATGCTCTAAAATTTAATAAATTTATTTGCTCTGATCATATGTCACATGCTTTGATACTTAAACATGCTACGTGCTTAACTGGTTTCATATCGAGTGTACTCATATGCTTAAGATAGGCATTAATTACTTGTCATCATCAAAAAGGGGGAGATTGTAGACCTTTTTGGTCCAAATGACTATGACAGTTTTGATTATTCCAAGTAATTATGTAAATTGGGGGGTACAAATTAGAAATCTCAATATGCATGCTATATGATGTTTAAGTATGTGAAAATGTTCGATTAAGTGCTTAAATGTGATTAAAGTGTTAAGAAAATCGAATTTGAGTGATCTTGTGCTTAACTGAAATATTTATGTGATCACCTGGTTATGAACGTTTTCGTATGAATGGAATCTCATTGCGTGCTATATATGGAAATATATCATGTTCAGCGATATGAGAAGTGAAAACGTGATTGAATTATTTTAGGAAAGAATATCAATGTGATCATCCGGTATGAATGACTATGCTGTATATATGGAAATGATATTCTGATTAAGTTCTTACATGTGATTGATCTATTTTAGGAAAGAATATCAATGATATATCCGTTTGTGCGATATTATTTGACTCTAAAATCAGTGAATCAATTATTTAGCTTTCCTTATGCGAATTGGGATTTATATTTTGGAAAGTGATTAATTGATTGGGATTATATGTGGTAATATGCTGATTGAGTCTATATTTGGAATGTGCTGACAAACGGATGAGATTACCTTGGAAGGAAAGTAAGACTGTGGTATTTATGGTAAAATATCAAGTTGACCGTTGAGCTTAATTGGTTTATTCTTGGCATGATTTCTTGAGTTAAAGCACGTGATAATTGAGATGTCTCTTGCATATTTTCATGCTTAACTTTCCTTGTGAAGTGTAGAAGCGATTATTGGGTCTATATAGAAGAAAACACTTCACGTTGAAGGAACACATCGAACACACAAGCAAGCGAATCCCTTAGAGTTATTGAGCGTTAATTTGCGATACATTCGTAGTTTGTGTTGAGCTTTCACTTGCGATTTCTGTACCCTTTGAGCGATCTTTAGCAACACCCTACCCTAAACCCTTGTCTTCGGACGTGTTGTGTCTTCGGACGTGTTGAACGCACAAAGGAGCACAGTTGGAGTCTTTCGCACGTGGAGGGACGAATTTTGTGGATTCGGTGGCCCTTCGGTAGCAAGCTGCATCCAGTTGGGGAATTAGTTTCCTGGGTTAACGACGTGGATCAAAACTTGGCGTGCGACAGCCTAGGTGGAGGTCTAGTTTCCAAAGTGCTTCGGTTGTGTAAGGTTCAATCATTTTGTAACCAGAACCGGTAATACCTAGTGAGTGATTGGAACTCTTGGGGAGATCACACCCCAATATAGTAATTAACTAAAAATAGTAAACTAAAAATAGTAACTAAAAGGTAGCTATTTTTTTTAATTTTTCCAATTAATATTTTTCAATCTCAATTGACAGACCATTTGGCAGTTTATCCTAACCTCTCACCCTTAATATAATATATACTAGTACGTTTTCGCACACTATATGCGTGTGCTTAGAATATAATTATATTTATGTTAATTCTAATTTTGAGATTCATTATTTGTAATCTTTAATATATGACATATAATTTTTAACTATATAAACAAAAATAATGTGTAGGCATATAAGTATAATAAATAAAAAAAATTAAAATCAATATAAAAATTATTAAAATAATTGATTAACAAAGAGAGGACAAAATTGCAAATAAGTGACAGACCAAATGTGGCAGTTTTAACCACCCACACCTTTTATATAATAGAATAGATACTAATATTTCTGGCACACCTTACGTGTGTGCAATAAAATAAAGTTAATTATTATCAAATAGCTTTAATAAGTAATATACTAAACATTTAGTAGTTATTATGAGGTTACGGAAGATATGTGGTTTATTATTAATAGATGCAGAAACAAACTGATTGGACAATTGATACAAACTAATTGACGGTTTATCCTAGCCGTTCACTCTTAATATAATAGAATAATTATATAGAATAGATAATAAAACATTTTGATTTATGAGAGAAGTTATCATAAATTAAAAAACAAATTAGCTCCCTAACTTATTTTTAAATATATCACGATCTTGCATGTATAATCAGATTTCCAACATACCTCTGCCTAGTACTGTCAATATGGCCCGCGGCCCGTGGGGCGGGCTTCGATATTTTAGGCCCACCAGGGGCGGACCAGTTCGGGCCAGCCCGCGCCTGCACGGGCTTTGGCGGGGCGGGGCGGTCTAGCCTGCGGGCCGGCCCGCCATTATTGTAAATATATATATATATATATAGAAAATAAATATTAAATTAATTAGATAATAGATTAATGATTAAATAGTTATATCTAATTAATATCATATCTATTTCAAATACATAATTAATAGCATATATATCCGTAATTTTTTTAAAAATTATTAGTAAATTAAAATTTTAAATTAAAATAAAAAATAGCAAAATTATTTTCTAGGCCGCCAGGCCCACGGCCCGCTGCGGGCCGGGGTGGTCCCCATTTTTCTAGGCCTGCCAGGCCAACCCGCCGGCCCGGCCCGCTCCGCCGAGTGACGGGCTATGGCGGATGACGACCCAGCCCGGCCCGGCCCGTCAATTGAAAGTACTACCTCTGACACATCGTGATGGAACGTGAATATTTTTAAATAAGATTCTTCTTGAATATCGCATGAACTTATGGTCAGCCTTTCATGTGGTCCACTTTCTGAAATCATAATAAAAAATAAAAACCAACGTTAATTGGCTAGGTAATAAGTAGGGTGAGCAAAAATATCCGAAAACCGGATCGGATATCCGATCCGCATTTCTGTTAAGTGAACCGATCGGATTCGGATATGCCCAAGGGTAAAATTCGGATATCCGGTATCCGGTTTTAATTTTTTTGTAAAAATATAAATTAAAAAATATAGCCCAACAAAAAAGCCCAACGCCCAAATAAACAAAAAAGGGAATCATTTTATTGATAATATAAAAAAAAATTCACCTAAAATCGGATTCGGATATCCGCTTTCGTATATCCGATATTGAATCGGAGCGGATGCGGTTTATAGTTTGAGGTATCCGAAAATTCGGATATCCGGAATTCGGATATCCGAATTTGCTCACCCCTAGTAACAAGTGTTTCATTGTTCACTTTTCGGGATAGGGATGGCAGTGGGGCGGGGATCCGCCCCGAAAGGGGCGGGGAATCCCGAGTTTTTATCCCCGCGGGGCGGGGACGGGGACTGATTTTTCCCCGCGGGGATCCCCGCCCCGTTCCCCGCCCGCCCCGAACCTATATTATATATTAAAATATATATAATTTCAAATTATAATTTAAATAATAATAAAATAATATCAAAAAATAGATTAAATAATATTAAAATAATATAAATATATTTAAAAATTATAATTTATATAATATTTATAACAAAAAATATCCAAATTTATATATTATATTAAAAATATTATATTTTTTAAAAAAATATGAATCCCCGCGGGGATCCGGCGGGGACGGGGACGGGGACAGTTTTGTCCCCGAATGCATCGCGGGGACGGGGACGGGGATTGGATCCCCGCCCCGAACCCGCCCCGTTGACAACCCTATTTCGGGAGAATGTTTTCTACGAATGCCACCATTCATATCCCAATTAAAATTTCATTATCCCCTAATTTATGAGGACTAATTTCATGGTCATATGTTTCGTCTCAAATTACAGAGATAATAATCTCGAAGAGTCCAATAAACCTTTTAAATTCAGAGTCATACGTCCGACCACTTGCCATATGGTACAAATAATTTTTATTACCAATATATGATAAATTGGTATTTAATGAATGCATACGGCCTTTTTGGATTAAATCTTCTTGGATTTTCTTTTTCTGGCGTTACATATATGAGAAAAGCTTTTTGTGAAGCTTTTTTCGATCTTGTGGGTTGGCAGCAAGTGATGATGCACATTGCACAAAGATCGATTATCTTGCAATAACAATATATAAATATATATTACATTATTTAGGCACAAATAGAGCGTACATCCAATGTGGAACTATTTAATGATAATATTAAGAAAAAAAACGAAAATTACTAAGGTTTTCAGGCTTTGAGCACATGGACATTTCCAAGTACAGCTCAATCCATTACATTCCATTTCCAAGCTGTAAATATTAAACCATGGATTAACGAGGGTATTATCGCCATTGCCTGTTGTGATTGGGCCGCAATAACCCAATGGGCCTTAAACTATATAGCTAATAATTGGGCAACTCAATTTTTTTGGTGAACCACATAAATCTTGGCCTTAAATTATTTTCCTCATTTATCTTACTCATATTTAACAACATAGTTGGACATACATTATGGTCTTGCTTGTTCACATACATACATAAGCGATACTAGTATTTTTTAGAACATAAATGTATCATATATTATAGATAAATAGGTATGGATGCCCATAATTGGTTGGATCTATATTTATTTTATTTGCTTGATTTTGATTGGTTGGTTGTTGTACTTATTGGCCTATAAATATGGCCTCCCATTGCTCACTTGAAAAAATAATAACTAGAAATTTTCTCTTTGAAATCCCACGTTAATTGAATTCTATTATTATATATTATTTTATAACACGTTATCAGCACGAGACTCTACCGACAACACCGATCCCCGACGACGACGCTAATTTCTGCCGAAGATTTACGGGCATAATTAAGGTATAATAATTTTATTATACAAATTTGATATATATATACAATATACAACAAAATGCCATAGTCCGACTGGTTTCGCGGAATACCGTCAAAATCTAATTGATGGGAGGTCCAGATTTCGAATCCCAGCGGTGGCATATTAATTTTTTTTTCTATCCGACTAGCTTGGTTCGGTTTGTCCGACTAGCTTGGTTCGGTTTGTCCGACTAGCTTGGTTCGATTTATACCGCCTATCATGTGATGGTTTGTACCACCTGATATGTGCCGGTTTATACCGCCTATTATGCGCCGGTTTGTAACTCTTGCCAATAACTACGTCTAATTATATATTCGAAATAATTGGCTATACCGACTATATTTTTCGAATATTATTTTTATTAAGATTAGTTATGCATGTAATATTTTGTTATATTATCATTTTTAATGCTTTTTGTATTTTATAGTAATATGACGAATTTGGCGAGCCTTGAGTTTGTTGCACTCGATATCACTGGCCGAAATTACCTATCTTGGGCACTAGATGCCGAAATTCATTTGAAAGCAAAAGGTCTAGGTGATACCATCAAACCGATCAATGAAACATCCGAGCAGGACAAGGCGAAGGCAATGATTTTTCTTCGCCACCACATTCATGAAAGTCTCAAAATTGAGTACTTAACAGTGAAAGACCCGAAAGACTTGTGGAAAAATTTGGAAGATCGATATAACCACTTGAAAACTGTAATTCTCCCAATGCAAGGTACGAATGGGTGAATTTACGCTTGCAAGATTTTAAATCGGTAAGCGAATATAATTCTGCTGTTTATAGAATTACTTCTACACTGAAATTATGTGGAGAAACTATTACCGATGCAATTATGTTGGAGAAAACGTTCACCACGTTTCATCCATCAAGTGTTATTCTACAACAGCAGTATCGAGAGAGAAATTTTGAAAAGTACTCAGATCTTATTTCTTGCTTACTATTGGCTGAGCAAAACAATGAGTTGCTGATGAAAAATCATGAATCCCGACCGACTGGTGCTGCTGCACTCCCTGAAGCGAATGCAGTCAATGGTAATAATGATAATAATCGAGGTAACGGTCGTGGACGTGGTCGTGGGGGATATCGCGGTCGTGGACGTGGCCGTGGCCAAGGTCGTGGTCGTGGCCGGAGTTATCATGGTGGTGGTTATCAATATTTCCGTGGTGGTTATCATAATTATCGTGGTGGTCATCAAAATCTTTCCCAGAAGAAGAAAGTTTATGACGGTAAAAATGAAAAGAAGCAAACTGAACAGAAAGGGAATGACGAGAAATGTTATCGATGCGGTGGTCCGGGCCATTGGTCCCGCACTTGCCGTACGCCCCAATACCTTGTTGAGCTGTACCAAGAATCAATAGGCAAAGGAAAGAAAACTGAAACGAACTTTGTTCAGGGTACAATTGCTTCAACTTCTGGTGTTAATGAAGAAGGTGTTAATTTCGATGCCGACGATTTTCTGCTCCTCAATGAAGAAATTTAACCTGTTATCATTTTAAAAATTAAATGCTTTATTGTGTGCTTTGGTGTGTGTCGTTTGAAAGTTTGTTATGTTTTTCTATGATTTGAATGATATTCCTGTGTTTGCTATGTATCGTTTACTTTCAATAATATTGTCATGTTTGCTATGATTATTATTTGGATGTTACTCCTGTGTTTGCTGTGTATCGTTTGTTTTCAATAATATGTATTAATGATAATTCCATGTTTGTTTATAAAGGATTTTACATGATGGACACGAGCATGTGCAATGGAGAATTATGTCTTGCGAACTGTGCAACGACTAATACAATTCTGAAAAATAAGAACTATTTCGAGCATCTTGATATGAAAGAAATCAGTGTGATTACTATATCGGGTAGCACAAATATAATTGAAGGCTCCGGAAGAGCTAATATATTATTGCCTAGAGGAACAAGGCTGATTATTGAAAATGCTTTATATTCCCCTAAGTCTCAAAGAAATTTATTAAGCTTTAAAGCGATTCGAAATAACGGATATCATGTTGAGACTGTACAAAAGGGAGATGTTGAATATTTGCACATTACGAAAGTGATTTCTAATGAAAAAAGAATCATAGAAATATTACCGTCTTTTAACTCTGGGCTATACTACACATATCTTCGAACAATTGAATCATATGCTATCCACAGGTTTACCAATGACAGTACGTTTAATGTTTGGCATGACCGGTTGGGCCATCCCGGTACAACTATGATGCGAAAAATAATTGAAAATTCACGCGGACATTTGTTGAGGAACCCGAAGATTCTCCAATCTAAAGAATTAATATGTATTGCTTGCTCTAAAGGGAAGTTAATTATTCGACCATCCCAAATGAAAGTAAAGACCGAGTCTATTGCATTTTTGGAGCGTATACATGGCGATATTTGTGGACCGATACATCCATCATGTGGACCATTTAAATATTTCATGGTATTAATTGATGCATCAAGTAAATGGTCCCACATATGTTTATTATCTACGAGAAATGTGGCATTTGCGAGATTACTTGCTCAGCTGATTAGATTAAGAGCACATTTTCCAGATTATCCGATAAAGAAAATACGTTTAATGCTGGTGAATTTACTTCCAAGGCATTTAATGATTATTGTATGTCTATCGGTATCGATGTCGAGCAGCCCGTGCCACATGTCCATACACAAAACGGTCTTGCAGAATCGTTGATTAAACGCCTGCAATTAATTGCAAGGCCATTGTTGATGAAGTCGAAACTTCCGTCGTCTTGTTGGGGACATGCTATATTACATGCAGCAGCACTAATCCGCATCAGGCCAACAAGTTATCATAATATCTCCCCGTTACAAATGGTTTATGGTCAGGAACCAGATATTTCTCATCTAAGAATTTTCGGATGCGCAGTATATATTCCAATTGCACCACCACAACGCACAAAGATGGGACCTCAAAGGAGGTTGGGAATATATGTCGGTTTTGAATCTCCATCAATTATAAAATATTTAGAACCCTTAACTGGAGATCGATTCACGGCCAGATTTGCCGACTGTCACTTCGATGAAACAAATTTTCCGACATTAGGGGGAGAAAAGAAACAGTTGGAAAGAAATATTAGTTGGAATGAATTATCGCTAAATCATTATGATCCTCGAACAAAAGAATGTGAACTAGAAGTTCAAAAGATAATTCATTTACAAAGCTTAGCGAATCAATTGCCAGACAGTTTTGCTGACCCAAAAAGAGTGACAAAGTCACATATTCCAGCTGTTAATGCTCCTGCTAAAATTGATGTTCCTGCAGAACAAACAGATAATGCGATTGAGCTTAAACCACAACTAAAGCGTGGTAGGCCCTCTGGTTCCAAAGATAAAAATCATCGGAAAAGAAAAGGAGCAAATAATAAGAATGGTCCAATCGAGGATTTATCAACTAGAGAAGAGTCGATAGGCATAAATGATTATAAGAATGAAAGTCAGGTACCTGAACAAATCGAAAATAATGATAATGAAGAGATCTCTATCAATTACGCCTAGAATGGAATAAGATGGAACCGAGATAAAGTCAACGTTGACGACAAATTCTCATTTAACGTAGCGCTACAAGAAATGAATGAGATTAATGAGAATGAAGATCATGAACCAAGGTCTGTAAAAGAGTGCAGACAAAGAAATGATTGGCCAAAATGGAAAGATGCAATCGATGCTGAATTAAAATCACTTGAGAGACGAAAAGTTTTTGGACCTGTAGTCCGTATACCAGAGAATATAAAGCCGGTTGGATATAAATGGGTTTTTATCAGAAAGAGAAATGAAAAGGGCAAAATTATGAGATACAAAGCCCGGCTTGTTGCACAAGGTTTTTCGCAAAGACCTGGTATTGATTATGAGGAGACATACTCTCCTGTGGTGATGCAACAACTTTTCGTTATATAATAAGTCTGGCAATACGTGAAAAACTCGATATGCGTCTAATGGATGTTGTCACTGCCTATTTATATGGCTCACTTGATAGTGACATTTATATGAAGCTTCCTGAGGGATTTCAATTGCCTGAAAATTCAAGGCCCCGTGATGAGTACTCAATTAAACTAAACAAATCGCTTTATGGATTAAAGCAATCTGGGCGTATGTGGTATAATCGCCTAAGTGAATATTTATTAAAAGAGGGATACAAAAATGATCAAATTTGCCCTTGTATATTTATGAGAAGATGCAGAAATAATTTTGTCATCATAGCAGTATATGTTGATGATATCAATATAATTGGAACTCCTGAAGAGTTATCAAAGGCCGTTAATTGTTTGAAAAAGGAGTTCGAAATGAAAGATATAGGAAAGACAAAATTTTGTCTCGGCCTGCAGATTGAATACTTGACTAACGGAATATTTGTATGTCAAGAAACATATACGAAAAAGGTATTGAAAAGATTTTATATGGATAAAGCTCATCCGTTGGATACTCCGATGATTGTTTGATCTCTAGATGTGAATAAAGATCCGTTCAGACCTCGAGAAAATGATGAAGAATTGCTTGGTCCTGAAGTACCATATCTTAGTGCCATAGGAGCACTAATGTATCTTACGAGTCATACGCGACCTGATATAGCATTCGCTGTAAATTTATTGGCGAGATATAGTTCGTCACCAACTCGTAGACATTGGAACGGTGTTAAACGAATTTTTCGATACCTAAAAGGAACAACTGATTTGGGATTATTCTATTCAAATGAATCCAGGTCAGATCTAATCGGATATGCAGATGCTGGTTTTCTATCCGACCCACATAATGCTCGATCGCAAACGGGTTATCTCTTTACATATGGTGGAACTGCTATTTTTTGGCAGTCAGTTAAACAAAGTTTAACCGCCACTTCATCTAATCATGCGGAAATTTTAGCGATTCACGAAGCTAGCAGAGAATGTGTTTGGTTACGATCAATAATCCAGCATATACGACAAACCTGCGGGTTATTATCGGAAAAGTTAGCTCCGACGATCTTATATGAAGACAATGACGCATGTATTGCTCAGTTAAAAGAAGGTTACATCAAAGGCGATAGAACCAAACATATATCGCCTAAATTCTTCTATACGCATGACCTTAAGAAGAACGGCGAAATTGACGTACAACAAGTTCGATCAAGTGACAACCTCGCAGATCTATTCACCAAAGCGCTACCTCCAAGATCATTCGAAAAACTTGTAGATTTAATTGGACTCCGAAGGCTCAAAGATCTTGAGTAATGTTTACATCAGGGGGAGATAATATACGCTGCACTCTTTTTTCCTTCATTAGGTTTTTATCCCACTGGGTTTTTCCTAATAAGGTTTTTAACGAGACAACTAATATAATCATATGAGAATATTTTTATAATGGGCATCCAAGGGGGAGTATTATAGATAAATAGGTATGGATGCCCATAATTGGTTGGATCTATATTTATTTTTATTTGCTTGATTTTGATTGGTTGGTTGTTGTACCTATTGGCCTATAAATATGGCCTCCCATTGCTCACTTGAAAAAATAATAACTAGAAATTTTCTCTTTGAAATCCCACGTTAATTGAATTCTATTATTATATATTATTTTATAACATCATATTAATTTTTAAAATTTAAAATATTTAATACAAATTGTAATATAATTTAACGCATATTTATAAATATAAAAAGAAAAAAAGTAATTATTATAAAATTAAAGGTAATTATAAGGGGTAAAAATCAGAATAAACTACATATTGGCAAGTTAAAAAAAAAAACAAGAATAAAAATGGTAGTGGGTGGTTTACTTTCAATTTTATTAATTTTGATAAAGCTAAATTGACACGCCAATTACGACAGTTTATTGCAAGCCTTGAGCCGTAATAAAATAATATATAGATAACTTAGTCAATTCAAATATATATAAGACGAAAAACATTATTGCCTTACCTTACCTCGTACTCGCTCAAAACATAGTCAATCTAGGTCAATATATCTAGACATGGAAAAAAAAAAGAAGAAAAACAAGCACATTCTCAGCAAACTTATTGGCCCATATCATGATAATTCATCTATATATAGAGAGAGGCTTATATTGTATTATAGCTAAATCCATATAGCTTTGGCCTTGATGAGCAATGGCTTGAGCTTCCCCTTGATATTAAGAGAAATAATTTCGTCTGAGCCGCCGACGAACTTATGACCTATGAACACGGCTGGAACGCTGGGCTCGCATCCGAGCTCGACCAAAGCTCTCTCAATTTCCCGACCATTTCGAAAATCGTCGAGATCATAAATCGTAGGGTTTGCGCCGAAATTTCGTATTAATTTCTCCGTCGAGTAAGTAACGCAGCAATCAGTTTTGCTGAATATTACAACTGGGCTCTCTTTGCTAAGCCTTTTAACATCATCCATAACGTCTTCTTTCTTATTTTAGTTAGTTACGATATTTGTCTTATATGTGTCGGATTGTATTATAGTGTTAGAATACGGGCGTCCTATATATAGGGTTGGGACTCAATTATTTGTCATGTCCAAGAGATTTGTTTTTTTTTTTTTTATGCGTGATTTTTTTGGATAATGGTCGTGACTTGTATGAAGGATCTTTTGAGATGATAAAAAGGGTTTTGACTGACGTGTCTTGTGTTGTTTGTTGTCTATATGATTTTTATGCTATTCGAGAATATTTTTTTTTACTTGGCACTTTCTTTAATTGGCGATCGCATTTGGTTGCTTTTTTTTTTTCTTTTCCTCTTTTATTTTGCTAGTGTTAGTTTTTTTTTTTTTGTTCGAGTTGCCCCATTTGCATAATATCAATGAATGTGTTTTTTTGCCAATTTTGTAGTGTAAGAGGTGATAATTAAATATTGGTTGACATTACAAACTTAATTGTCTAGTTATTTACTAAGGGGTGCGTTTAAACTGGTTTGGGATCCTCTATTTCAACAGTTATTCCAATAGGTGTTACAAATCAATATTATATTTATCTTTCAAAAATTATATATTTTCTTGTTTAAACACTCGGTATAATGATATTTACGGGTGTTAAACACTTGGTAGGGGGATTTTTCTTAAGTTGCAATACCTAGTGGAACACCAAGTGGAACAGAGGATCTCATACCGTTCAAACTAGGGGTGTAAACGAGTCGACCGAACGACATGTGTCTTTTTAGTTTATGATGAAGCTCGAGAATTTGTTAAAGTAGATGATAAAAAATCATGAACTCACTCAGCTAAACTTTTGATAAGATGCAATAATGAGATCAAATGAGTCTAAATCAAGCACGCTTATAAAGCCTGCGAGCTTACTCGACTCATCGTGAATGCTAGAAAAATATTTACGTTCTATCCATGTTAATGATATGGGGTAAAGGTTAATACTATGATACAAGAATTTACTATATCAACAATCACCAATATTTGATTACTAGTATATTTAGTAGACAAGTGATTAAATGGTTAAGACATCCACGGTAAGGACTCAACAAGAAGAGAATAACAACGTGATCCAATCCATTTGTCATGAGATCTAAAGAGAATTTCACGTTTTGGAATAATATTTTACGGTAATGCCCCTTCGAGATGTATATTTTATATATGATTCTCTTCTCTTGGTTGAGCGATCTTGATTCTCCTTACCGTTTAAGAGATAGATATGGAGCAAATATACAACGTGCTTAATCACTCTCACTCACACATATATATTCTTTTCGTCCCATTATCTTTCTCAATGACTACTATAATTATGACCGTGGAAGGAATATTTCGACAAGCACTGTGGGGCTCCACTCGGAACAGGACCGGATTTGAATCTGTGCATCCTGATCCATTGCACAGTGCCACAAGTTTTTTAAATCCTCCACTTAATAGTTCAGTGACCTCTATATTGATTTCAGGATCATCATTTTAAAGCTCTATCTTATAACAAATAAAAGTTGCCAAAAAGATCATATATAATTGCATTTATTAACATATACGTTTGGACCTCCATGTGGTACAAGAATAGGGCCACAAAACATTTAAAAGCGGTCCTAACTCTGGAACCAGTTGGCAATAGAGTGACATCAGGTCGTGCGCTTTGTACAAATCATACTTGTTTCGATGTTCCGATGTGTGGTTGAGGTAAGAGTAGAGGTTGTGAAGTGACGGCTGATATCTACATATCGAGGTCAAAACTTAACCACAGTTGGATTCATCATCGACATGCGAGGACTTGAAGCAGAACGGACCCGAGAGATTAGTCGCGCTGAAAGTAGGAAAGTCATCTCATGTGCACGCAAAAATGGGGTTCAGACCCCATTAATCAAAGTGTCGGAAATGTGATGGCGTCACCTCCCAGAAAAGACAAAAAAGAAAATCTTTGTACTTTATTTTATTATTAAAAACTACTTCTCTTCTCTTAATGGGCGGGATCTTTACACATAAATATCCTCTCTGCAAAAATTTATAAATTTAGTACCATGTCAGCATTTTTTTATATGTAGGTACCTAACAGAATAAATTTTTTGCACGTAGGTACCCGATCTCGCCGCAGGTACGCCGTATTAGCACATTTATGTACCCGATAACAACGTACTGCGGTATATAATACGTTTAGAAAATGGTACGCCGTATTAGCACATTTAGGTACCATATAGAAAAGGACCCGTATAAAGGCGTGACATGGTACGCTATGCACACATAGCAAAGTACGGTCTTTACACATAAAACTGGTAGAAATAGTGACTCGGTACCTGTTTGTAAAATTTTTGACATAAGTACTGATTTGTAAGTTTTTATTCAAGTAGGTATTTATGTGTAGATTTTATCACTTTTTGGTTTGAACAAATCTTGCGCAATGAGTGATGACGAAGAAAAAGATATAGAGTAACCCCAAATGACCCTGCATGAATATAATATTACATTCTTTTTATCAACTAGAAGTTTAGAAATACATAGAATGAAGAGAAACTTTTATATACAACCATCGAATTTTTGTCCACTCTAACATCATCAAGACAATCATAGAACCGTACAAGGATCTCTAAGCTTTGGCGAAGCAGCAGTTGAAATAACTGAAATATGCTCCTAAGGATCTTCACAGATCAAAGCAGCAATAAGTTGTACTAATTCTGACATGCTTTTCTACAAACACATTGTGTGCAGATATGTGTTCTTGAATTGAATCTCAACAAATGCAAGCTCAGAAGCCCACAACAAAGCATCTATCTTTTCATAACGAATAAAACATCAAATGTAGAGAGAAAGGAAAGCCCAGTTACCTCTTTGCGTTCGTCCATAAGCCGACTATGATAAAAAAGCTTCGATCTTTACAGGAAAAACGAGCACCCTTCCTCTTACTTCGTCTTGTTGAGAAGAAATAGAATGAGAAAACGCTTTTCTCTATGTAAAAAGACTCAGATGAGGAATTATAAGGATATGTGGCGAAAAGTCAGTTCTTTTGAGACAACGCTTTGATCCGAGGGCAAGGTTTGTCTTCCTTCATGCAATGAAGTTAGAGAAAATTACTTAAATAGTGTTATTTTGAGAATCTAATTGCAAAACTAGTTCAGTTTTTATTACTATTACAAAACTAATTAAGTTTTTAATTTTAACTATTACTCTTTTCATTTTTCACTACTGAACTTTTTCAAATTACAATATTTTCACATATATTACTTTTAAGTTAGTAACTACTTCCTAATAATTATACATTTTATCACAATTCATTTTTTAACTACAAACAAATTAACAATGTATAGAATAAATTCCGACTTGAATAAAAGTCATTACTTTTCACGAAACTATATTATTATTATTACTGTTACTATTATTATTATTCTTTAATATTTGAAAAGAAGTATTAACGCATAAATAAATAAATATACAAAATAATAATCACCAAAATATCTATACTCTTTTATAAAGAGTTTATGGTAGATAAAAAATGTCAATTGGTCTATCTCAATTGATCAACAAAATTGTTCTACATTAATTACTATTAAAAAAATAAAAAAAAAAAAACAAACTTCTTAAACCACATACCTTCCATCCTCATAATAACTATCAAAATTTTATTTTATTGCACACATAGGGTGTGCTGAAAATACCAGTTCAAAATAATCATCTAACAAAGATTAATTTTCTGGAAATGTTTGATAACTACCAACATTACCCTTGAACGTGTTTCTCATTAGGCTTTCATATATTTCATCCGAATATCATCCTGTTCGATTACGTCCAATTTTTGTCTTTATGATTGCGTACCAAATAAGGCTTCCATAACGATACCTCAAGGAAAATTCAAAGTCCCCAATTTAGTCAATGTTAGATTATTTGGAATATATTATTAACATGGATCATCTTTCAAATACTTGGAAACGTAAAAAAAAAAATAGCAATCGTTAAATAATAATATATTAATATAATACTAATATACTTGACTAACATGATTAACTTGAGTTGAGGGTAGGGCTGAAAACGAGCCGAGCCGAGCCCGAGCATGGCCCGGCTCGAGCTCGGCTCGATTATGTACAAGTGGGCTCGAGCTCGGCTCGAGCTCGAAAAGGCGAGGCTCGAGCTCGGCTCGATAAACCATCGAGCTGCTCGAGCTCGGCTCGAAAAGCTCGGTTCGTCATAAAAAAATATAATATATTATATTTAATTATAATATTAATAAAAACATATATATATAAATAAAAAAAAAAGAAAAAATTGGGCTCGATAAGCTCGACGAGCTATCGAGCCCACATACAAAAAGCTCGAGCTCGGCTCGATTGTGAAAGGTCGAGGCTCGAGCTCGGCTCGAGCTCGACGTTGACCGAGCTCGAACCGAGCTTTGACCGAGCTCGCGAGCAGCTCGGCTCGTTTTCAGCCCTAGTTGAGGGGACGATATGGTTTATCTGGAACAATAACACTTGTGCAAATAACGATGAGATTGTTTTATTTATTTATTTTTTTGTTGATTTAATAGATTGATAAACAATAGTAAAAGCATGTCTTTAATAATAAATTATTAGTTTATGTAATCACGTGGGAGTGTAGGTTAGGTTACATCTAGTTAATTTTAATTATTTCTTTGATAATATATTTGATAAAAATTATTAAAAATGAAAAAATATAATTAGTAACAAGTTTTATGTTAGTTTAAGATAATATTAGTGAAATTTTGTAATTTTATGTATGTTTGTGGTGGAAATGAAAAGAATGATAGTTAAATTTTAAAAAGTTGATTAGTTTTTTAGTAGTCTTAAAAACTCCACAAGTTTTGTAATTAAATTCTCAAAAGTAATCTATCATGAAGTTAACTCTCTGCTTTTTTTTTTCTTTTTTCTCTTTTTGAGGTGCTAAACGATATGCTCCAAGATTGAGATGTTAAATTATGAAATATGTAATTCAATGGGGGCAATGCTAATTTTACCCAAACCATCGTCTTCCTCCCTCCCTAAAACCCTCACTCACAAGCTGAGTCTGCTAGCGAAAACCTTCGCAAGTTCGAACAATTACATTGGCAATCTACGAGCTATGGCTATGGCTATGGCTTCTTTAGCATCTGTTACCACAGTATCAATATCAGCGAACAATCATCTCAGATATCAAACTATCAAAATACCTCGCATTTCCGCCCAGAATCTCATCAATTCGCCTTTTATACGTCACCTTCCCGTCAGTGAACGCCGAAGTTCGGCGAAATTCAAAATTTCATCCTTCTTCTCGTCAACCCACGATAGAAAATCCAACGTTTTAGTGCCAACCATTGCAACAGTGTTCTTGGGATCGCTTGTTTTCATGGGCTCGTTTAAGGTCAAGCCCGCTTCTCCACAACCTGCTCAAGAAACTGAGAGTCTCGAGCAAAAGCGAGAAATTGATTCTATGAAAAGCGACGACATTGACGAAGACGAAGAGGAGCTTATGTGCGTGAAGCTGTTTGAAGGAAATCCGCGCGATGTTGAGGCGTTGAAGGTGGTTGTGAATGTGAAGATGAAGAAGGGGAAGACTAATGAAGCTGTGGAGTATGTGGAGAAATTGATCGAATTGCAGCCCAACGAAATGGAATGGAGGCTTTTGCAGGCCCTTTGTTATGAGATGATAGGGAATTTGGGTAAGGCCAAGAGTTTGTACAAGAATATAATCAAGCAGAGGCCTTTGCTGGTCAGAGCTCTTCATGTATGGTGATTTACGATTTTCTAACCCTTTTCGATTTATTCTCGAGTATTTGCTGGATCTACTTGCAATATGCTGCTGTTTAGTTTCTAGACCTTTGATGGTTGGAAAGAATAGTTTTTTTTAACTAGTGAAGTTTGATATAAGTAATCATGGTGAAGTTAAAAGCAACGCTGAGGCTTTACAAGCTATCTTGCTCGAACCGTAGTTCAGTTCAATGAAGTTCTTGGTTAATCGATCCCTTAGTCATATATTCGGACATCATTCATTACAGTTGTTGTGCCTTTCTTTTTTTCTGATCAGTGCTCTAACAAATATCTTTCGCTACATTATGAGCTCTATTTAATGGATCTTAAGTTTTTCTATCTCAGCGCAGAAATTTCAGATTTTCATTTTCCTTAATAGGGTCTCGCCATGGTGATGCACAAGAAGCACGAAGGCACAGCTGTTTTCGACATGTTAGAGAGGGCTTTGGAAATCGCCCGTCGTCAGAAAAAAGTCGCCGACGAAAGAAACATACGAATCTTAACTGCACAGATGCATTTAGTGACGGTAACATAACAGAGATCATTCATGATCTTCGACAAGAAACAACTTTTCACCTTTTTTGGTTTTGATAGGGAGACTTGGAACGGGCCCTCGAAAAGTTCCATGCACTCATCGATGAGAATCCAAGGGATTTTCGGCCATACCTATGCCAGGTTTGTTTCTGTAGTTTTTTGAGTGTTTTGGTTGGCCCTCATTCGTTCGGTGAAATGTGGGTTATTACAGGGGATCGTTTACAGCTTAATGGACAAGAAAAACGAAGCTGATCAGAGCTTTGAGATATATCGTAGCCTTGTGCCCGAAGAATTTCCGCAGAAAGGGTTCTTGGACGATGTTGTGCTTTCGGCAAGAACACAATCGAAGAAACAGTTTGAGAAGGAGCTGCAAAACTAAACTGTAGACTGAATTTGCCGTTTCTTCTCCCGTTAATTTCAACTTTTGAAAAGTAGCATTCTTGGGTTAACTAAGAATTATCGCCATGGTCAACGTTAAAAAAAAAAAAGCTCTCAATTGTAAAATATTCATTATGCCTTGCTAATTGGCATTCAAAACCAATATTTTGCATTGGGTGCTTAAAGGCGGGTGGGTGGATTGTAATGCAGTGGTTATGTAGTCTGTCGTTCAAGTAATAGGTCTTGGGTTTAAATCCAAAAAAAAAAATATTATTTATATAAGTGATCATACGCGGAGAACCCTTCAGGGGACGCCGATGTTGTGTAGCAGGGGCATGAGACCCCTCCTTTATAGCAGAGGGTCCGTGCTATTAGCAGGCGACCCCACATATAACACTAAACCCTAAAGCATAAATCACAAACCTCAAACCCTAAACCAATGCTTGTTATATATATTGGCGTCTGTCCATCCTTATAGCAGGGGGCCCGTGCTATAAGCAGACGACACCATATATATAACCATAAACCCTAAATCCTAAAACTTAAACCCTAAACCAATGCTTGCTATGTATATTGGTGTCTGTCCATCCTTATAGCAGAGGGTCCGTGCTATAAGCAGGCGCACCATAATATTTATATAATCGTAAACCTTAAACTCTAAATCAATGATTGCTATATATATGGCGTTTGTCCATCCTTATAGCAGGGGGTCCGTGCTATAAGCAGGGGACACCATATATTACCCTAAACCCTAAACCCTAAATCATAAACCATGAACTATTAACAATAAATCATAAACCATGAACCATTAACCACAAACAGGGGCGGATTCGGAAAAAATTTAGGGGGGGGGGGGGCATAAGATAAAAGTAAAAAGTTGGATTTGCAAAGTGCTAACAAATTTTATGGTTTTTTGTGGCTTCGAAACGTCATTTTTTTTTATCAACGTTATATTAACGTGAATTAAAAAAAAATACAGGAGGAAATAACACAAATCATATGTTGTGTGTAGGTAAGCCGCAGTACTTGTTTGATATTTTGTTTTTTTATATGACAAATAATTGTTTTAATTGTAATAAGGCTAATCAAATTGAAATTTTGGAAGTCCATGACGGGTTTAGAATTTTTAATTATGAAGGTCCTGCATTGATTAAATTAAATAATAAGAAATATTAATTTTATTTTTGTTCAAAATAATTTTTTTTAAATAATATTGGTATTTCTATCATTTGTAAAAATTATAGTTGTTATTTTTTAGAGTTCTAGAAACAATTATTTATTTACTGTTATTTTTACTGTACTGATATGTCAAATAATTAGAATAACAAAAAAAAAGTGAAAAAGGAAGTTAAACAAATATATTTAATTTAGTCCAAACCAAATAATTAATTCAAATAGATAAAAATGTGTGTGTGTGAGAGAGAGTTAAACTGAGTTTTAAATAAGTATTGTTATTTAATATATCATTAGCTAAAAAAATACTTAAAAGAATACTACAAAAGAGTGTGGGAAGGGATTTGAAGCCGAGTATGGCATGGAAGGAAACAAGCAAACCACTAGACTACATGCTCGGTCGAATTTAGTGTAAAAGTTATTACACATATAGTACTAAACGTTTCGAAAAAGCGGGAGTGGCCATGATAGACAAAGCGCACGAGCCCCCCCCCCCCCCCCCCATGTAGATCTGCCGTTGACCACAAACCAGAAACCATAATTGCTATATATATTGTATATTGGCTGTAGACCTGGATTGAACGTTTGACTACACAGCCATTGGAAGGAGAAAGCCACCCGCCTAGGGGTGGGCATCGGGTCGGGTAGTCGGGTATCGGGTAATTCGGGTTCGGGTAGTTCGGGTTCAGGTTAAGATTTTCACTACCCGAACCCGACCCGATTTACTGCGGGTACCCGCTTGTCGGGTATATATCGGGTTCGGGTACCCGACGTCGGGTAGTCGGACCCGATTTTTTAATTGGATATGACTAAAAATATTATAATTCAATAAACAAATTAAAATATCCATGTTATATATTAATATCACTTACAATATTTGGGTATTTTGTTTTCAATAAATATAATACATACATATCTTTATATGTTTATTTATAAAATTTTGAGTATATATTTTAAATATTTATATATGCATTGATATAAAATATCACTTCTTAATTATACAATTAAAATAAGAACTTAGTCAAAATATTATTTAAAACTTTAACATCACTCAAGTTAGATATTGATATACGTAATTATATATTTTTAATGTTATGTACAAAACTAATATTTTTTAAAAAAATAATATACCCGAATAACCCGATCGGGTAGTAAATTACTACCCGATATCCGACCCGATTAATAATTATCGGGTATCGGGTAACCGATACCCGACAAATAACCGAACTACCCGACCCGAACTACCCGAACCCGATCGGTTCGGGTAAAACCCGAATACCCGAACCCGAACGCCCACCCCTACACACCCGCCCGCCCCACGACGTTTATTATAATTGGTTTTGAATGAGGGGCTCAATAAGGCAATAATGATCATTTTACACTTGGTCGCCATTTTTTTGAAAGGCATTTTCTTAATCATTTCCATCGTTTAACTGTATTACCTATCAGTCACGTAGATATGGTAAAACTCATCTTTCTACATTTAAGTTACTCGTGCAATGAATCCAAGTATTCTGTACGAGATTAGAGTAAAATCTACGTCGACATCGACACTAATTACAAAAAATGGAGTCTTGCGTTAGATCATAGGCGAAGGTATAGCGCTACGACAAAAAGAGACATGGAGAAGTAAGTATGTAACAATTGCTACGTAACATTTACGATTTGGAAAGAGTGAAACCACTCTTTTGAGTCCTATCTTTCATCTTCTCCCATCTCATCCTCTCATTCGCTTCCCTCGTTAGCGCGCAGTGTTTAAAATAGCGTTCTGAAGCGCGCCACGGGGCGCGCATAAGCGTTTATTTTTTCAATAACGCTTTGAAGCGTTCTCTTTTTAGCGTTTTTTCTTTCTTTTTATTTTTAATAATTAAAAAAGCTTCTACTGCGCTTGGAAAGCAACTAATATGAGGAAGAAAACCCTATCATTTAATAATTGGATCCACTTTACGTCTTGGGCGGATCATAATTGAAAAGAAAATACATTTTATATTAATTGGCCTAGTTTATTCATTGTAATTTTAATATATAATTTATGTATTCTGTAATTTCCAAATCCGATCAACATTTTGTATCTTATTTTTTTATTTCATTAAATTTATGGAGAAACTATTAATGATTTTGTCGCATATTTATACTTGTTACACAATAAAAATATATATTTATATTAAAAATCGAGTGTCCAAAATACTCACGCAATGCGCAACGCTTTTTACGCTACGCAACATCGAAGTTAAAACGCGACGTACTGCGCGTTACGCTTTTTAAAACATTGTTAGCGCGTAAAACTTTCCTGCAAAAAGCATCAAATTATTGGCAGAATTGCGTACGGTCCTTGATTTCCTCCAATGGACCAAGCAACAAATTCAAATGGCAGAATTTTGATTCTATATGCTCCCTCTTTTTAATACAAGTTGTTTTAAAATTTATTTTTGTTTTAAATACAAGTCGTTTTCCAATTTCAAGTGAAAAAAATACTAATTATTTTCAATTTTACCCTTATCTTAATTAGAAATTATTAAATTAAATAAGATAATATATTTAAAAAAGACTGAAAAATTTATTTTATTTCTTAACATGCGTGTAATATCCTTAACGACTTGTATATCGAATAGATGTAGTAGTTTATTGTCTCGAAATCGTCGAATCAACCCTATTTACATATGAAATTAATTACTACCTCCGTCCCACTAATTTTATCACATTTTGCCATTTCGGGCGTCCCATTAATTTTATCACCTTTCCTTATTTAGCAAAAAATCTATCACAAATAATCAATATAATAATATTAAATATTCTTAAAAGACGTGTCAAACTATACACTTTATTACCTTTTCATTGTATTATATTATTATAATAATAACACCTTAATATCCGTGCCCACTACCAAATGTGATAAA
Source organism: Craterostigma plantagineum (assembly GCA_027422505.1). Classification (NCBI taxonomy): domain Eukaryota; kingdom Viridiplantae; phylum Streptophyta; class Magnoliopsida; order Lamiales; family Linderniaceae; genus Craterostigma; species Craterostigma plantagineum. Next base: position 21,001,300 of record JAPQWV010000003.1, on the reverse strand, counting down.
GATAATGGGACGGAGGTAGTATTTAGGATACATCTACAATGCCACACGTCTTCACATACAACGTAATAACAGTAACAACAACAAAGTATATATCATCCCACTCATACATACAACCAAAATCCATCTCAATAAACTAGAGAGAAAGAATTGAAGCCAAAACTTAACCCTACTAAAATCGTGCAAAAAAAGAATACACTCCATTTACACCTAATCTCTTCCACATTATTCGCGAATACTTCTCACACACTAAACTAATATTTAGCCCCACAATGTTCATCAACTAACCACTTTTCTCCTTCACTCCATTCACATAAGAGGAAGATAAGCTCCTCCATGCCCTTTCCTCAGTATAAGCGGCCCAGCGCTTTCAGGCACTTTATCCAACTCATTATTACACACCTCAACAACATCATTAAAACCTGTCGCCGTTACAGCCAAGTAAAGCTTCAGCTTTACGTCCCTCGTCCTCTTAAGCAAACACCGAAACGACCTTCCAAGGTACTTCGCCCAATCACCAGGCATTCCTCCGCCCGTCAGCCAAACAGAGAACTGCGATTGGTCGCCCCGAGCCTGAACTTCGGCCCTGTAAAACCTAGCAAGCTCGATGAGCATAGAAGATTGCAATGGCAAAACAGAGACGAATTCAGCCACAAAGTGCTCGGTTAGCTCGGGGTTTAGCATTTGCTCCCAAAGCACTAGAGCCCATTCGCTGGGCTGGTTTAGGCCGTAGGCTTCGGCGACTATGAGCGCTTCTTGGAACCTCGACTGGTCGACGAGTATTCGCCGTGCGTTGGTTTCTGAAAGGTCGAGCCATTTTGTGTCGGGCATGCGAATCTGTAGCGAGACGAGGGATGCCTGGGCGCAGGCTTTTCGGGTTTTGGTGCCAGCGTCGATGGATGAGTGGACTTCGGCGGCTTCTATGTAGTGGCGCATGGACTCGAGGAGGTCTTCGTTTTGGTCCTTGTCGTAACGGAGGAACCATTGGTCTGAGGATTGCTTTGCGCGGAGTTCTAAGAGGGAAGCGGTTTCGTGCTTCATGTCGAAATGGCAGTAGACCTGGATTGAAGCAGCAGACAAGAAAGTAAAATCGGTAAGGATGAAGGACGAAACTGCTTAAAAATCGGCAACTTTGGGGACTAAAAGTGACATCTCGAAATATGAGGGGATTAAAAATGTCAATGCCTCGAAACATTGGGATGAAATCACCTACTATAGAGACAGAACCATTTTGGCAATCTATGTTTAAAGGGATGCACCGATGACTTCTTTTTTTTTTCTTTTTCAATTTTGAATACTAACCTTGGCGAAGGCGTCGAGGTCGTTGGGATGGAAGTGCTTAAGTGATGAGAGAACGGCCATTCTGAATCCTCTAACAGACTCGGCTGTGCCACTGTTTGCATCTGCTGCTGCTGAGTACTTCTGAAGGAGGAGTTCTAACTGGCCGTTTTCGATGAGGATTCCGAGTATGAAATTGAGGGCGTGGAAGTTTCCAACGCCAGTAATTAGACGAGCAAGGCAGGAGAAATCGCCTTCCCATACGTAGGCTTCCACCCTTGTGGCAGCGAGAGCTACGAGCACGTCGACTCCGTCAAGGCAAGCTGATAACTTGTAGAAATGGTGGGATAGGATGAGAAGCTCAACCTGCGTCAAGATTTAAGGAATTTGGAATTACATGTCAACGTATGTATAGAGTTAAGTTGACAAGGTTCAAAATGGTTTGTAGGCATTCATAACATAGTTGACTTGGTACAGACCGTAATTACGAAAATGCAGAACAACTAAAGAAACGAAAAGGCTGATTTGATGCATGACTTAACATAATAGTGTTGTACTACAACTAAAGAAAAGAAAAGGGTTATTTGAGAGCAAAGACTAGCTTCGTGCCTCACATTCAATCATATGACTCCCTTTGTGCCTGGTTAATTGGGGTAGGAAAGAAGAGGAGTGCTCAATTTGGCATCAGTATTGCCTGTTACGCCTCAGTATTGTATCATATTTGGGCTGAGCGTAATAGGAGGGTACATGAAGGAGGTAGGAGGTCTGTAGATCAACTGTACCATCTGATTGTGAGGGAAATGCAGTGGAGAATGAAAGCTGTTTGTCATGCTCAAAAAGCTTTAAACTCTGATATATTTCGTAGAATCTGTTTGGCAAGTGGTTTGTAAGAAGTGTTTGTAGTTCTTTGATGTAATTTCCTGATGCCGCAGTGGTAAATGAAAAGTTCATTTTACCAAAAAAAAAAAAAAGACTAGCTTCGTGTTTGTTCCAACAACGAAATCGGGACAAGGAGTACCTCACATTCATGCGGAATCTCTTGACCTGTAATCACCAATCTCATCAGCGCATGGCCAATTTCTGATTCGGAAGGACAAAGCTCGGCCCATTTTAAGAAGTCAGAGAATCTCCACAACAGTGGAGCAGGTCCTTCCTCCTTTTGAGAGTCCATGTATCCCCCACGATGTGCTGCTAATAAACCTGTAAGTGGTAACTTGTTATATAACTAAATTCCAGAGCTGATTTTACCCAACAGCGTCAATGGAAGACAAAGCATTGGCAAGTTAAGCATGGCAAAGATTCAATCAAGACCTTCCTTAGTGCAAAATTACAGCATAACAATGGTATTTGTGACACATCTACACTGACTGCAATCTATTTTACTTGACAAAGTAGTTTGTTTACCTTTAAGAATGATTCAGCAAGAATCTGCGCGATACTAGCAGGGAGCATCGAGTGGGTTCTAACTAACAGTTTCGACTCGTCAAATGACTCTTGTGCCTTGAGAGTCAGCAATTGCAATAGCTCAGCGGGCTGCTTCTCAAATGCCTCTGAGAATGTAAGACCAAGTATATTTGCAGCCTTAACAACAGATATGATCTTTCTACACAGTCCTTGTCCACGACCTTCAGTTAGAATAGATGCTAAACTCTCTAAGACCTGCGTAAGAAATAATCAAATAGGACGGATGAACGGTTGCAATTTCCAATTAGTGGCAGACATCGTAAAAAGCTCAGAGAAGGACTAAAATTGCAAACACATATTCTCATCACGCAAAGAATACAGACTAGATAAGAGTCCAAAAATTACAAATTTCTTTTGTACGAGTTGAGAAAGGTTTTCCAACACCACATCTTCTCCACTACAATAAAGGGGTATTTAAAAGCCGGTACATATTCAGTAAAAAGAACATAGGTAATTCTAAATATAAAACTTTATGGAAGACATGATAATAATAAGAAAAAACTTATTAAAGCTAAGAACTTCAAGAAAGAGTTTGTTTCAAGTGGTCTAAGAAATGAACTAACATGGAAGACAAAGAAACTACCTTCAGGGGGTCAATCGCATGAGGATCAGTGTTGTCAAAAATCCGCCATGGCGGCGCCATGGCGGTATGGCGTGTCGGATTTCTGAAAATCCGACATACCGCAACCGCCTTGAAGGAGTTTTTGGTGGCGGCGCCATGGCGGCCGCCATGACCATGGCGGTGTGGCGGGAATGGCGGCCATGGCTTGAAATGGCGGATTTTTAGGGTTTTTTAGGTTTTGTTTTTGAGTTTCTGTAGTAAGTAATGGAGTTTTTGAGATTGGAGAAGGGAGAATTAGGGAAGACGACGATGATTAGGACAGAGAATTAGGGGTTTTTAAGCTTTTGGGTCAAATTTAGGTTTTAGGACTACTTAAACATAAAAAATTTTGACTGGGCCGGCCCAATTTCACTCCAATTTAATTAGTTGAATAAAGTAGATGGAAACCCTAACTGGTCCCTAACGACGGCGACCCTCCAACAGCAACTTCTCCCACCGGCGTCCCTCCTCCGGCGACCCACCACCGGCGTCCCTTCTCCGGAGATCCCCGCCGGCGGCCCTCCGACCGCGATCGTCCCTCAGCTAGAGGATGGGGTAAACAACTCTGCACTCTCTGGCTGGGAATGTCTAAGCTTTGTTGAACTTGCAAGATTGTTCGACCTCTTGCAAAGCATTGTTCCACTTGCACGTGGGATTTTTTCTCGTTCCTTGTCTTGGAAGTCGCTGCGATGGTGATCGCCGGAGCAGTGGCTCTGATAAGGACTATGAATACTATTTTGGTCCGGGTTACTTCATTAAAGCCTCATTCTTGTCTCTATAACATAATTATATCTTATGTAATATGTATAGCTATATAAAATATATATGTTTTAATGGTCCGCCATGGCTTCCGCCATTTTCCGCAACGCTATCCGCCATAGATCTATGGCGGTTTTTTGGCTTTCCGCCATGACCCGCCATACGCCATTAACAACACTGATGAGGATCGGTTAGAAGACTGTGTGACTGGAGAACCGAGCAAACTTCATCGTCCAGCATTGATAATGGCACTCTATTTCTCGGAGTTGAAAGGCCAGCTAGCTTCAAGGCAACATTTACCAGGACGAGTTCAGAAGGCGTGTTATCCGGGGAAAGCTTATGCTGGAGTTGTCTAGCAGCAGTTATTTGGCCGAAGTCCAACAACGAAAGAACAGCTCTTTCTAACTCAGCAGGTCCAACCCTTTCCTCCCATCTTGATAATGATGAACCTGCTTTGAATTTTTCATCTACAGAGAGAGCATCGTCTCTGAGGTTGAGCGGAACAGATTCAGACTCAAATTTGTTGTCCACTACATCAGGTAAAGGCTTTTTCGATGTTCCAAAGCCTTTTGCTCTCCTTTTGGCCTTGGAATTCCCTACAACAACAGTGGAAAAACCAGGGTCCTGGTAACTTTCCCTATCATTTTTCGCTGAATACTTGAGCTTTAGTCCATTTATATGATTGTCGATTTTCGAAACAATTTCAGCGGTGCGCTCTATAAAGTTAGACCCCATATGAGTCCCAGGTTCTCGTATGGGGTAGTTTGATAAATCTTCAGCCTCAGTCTTCACCTGCGCTTCCGATTCCACAGCCACCAGCCATACTCTGGTCTCAATTTCTCGCAGAAGGTGCAGCGGATAAATCCTTTAAACGACCACAAATATATGAGTCGTCGGTGGACACGGAATGAATCTTTTTGAGCAAACGAGTTGTCTTTCAGAAGACAAATTCGAAAGAAAAAGAAAAAGTAAAATAAAAATCGGAATTCTCACGGGTTTGATTGAGTTAGCAGTCCACTCAGCCACTGCAAAGCAAGCAACAAAATATCATGAAGTTCCCGAGGCGGGATGTCCTTTTCAGCTGCCTCTGCATGTTTGAGAAAGAACTGTCCAGCCTATAAAGAAGAGGAACATTTCAGCAAAGAATGAGACATGATGAGTAAGATCTTTCCTCATTTAGACCCCAACTACAGAAACTATGGGTATTTTTCTTAATTATTTTTCATCGCACCAATTTACCTGTATTGCTGGAAAGGAGTGTCGGACAAAAAGAGCCTGGCAGTGGCTCCATAAACAAGCTCTCTCTTCTGGAACGTCCCACAAAAATTCTTTCCATTCTGCCACCATGGCTTCAGCCTAGCCGTAACAACCAAAGACAAGCAAAAAAGATGAGACTGTTAAAATCGAATAAGATAAGAAGGCTAAGTTCTTATAGAACAATAAGCAGGTTGGTACATATAAAAAAATAACTGGAAGTTATCTTCCCCCCGGGACAAAGATCCATCATAAGAAGGTTAAGTTTCATATCCATATTACATCCATAGTCCATACCACAGATACTAGAGAAGAAAAAGGAAAGATGAAAAAGGATCACCTGCATTTCAGTTACATGGTTGGTGACAGATTTCCATCGTGAATCATCACTAGGCTCAAGCTGCTTGGCCCAACTGCGTGCCTGTTCCCAATACCCATTATTGATCAATGCTGTTAAAAGTGACTCATCGTCTAGTGATTCATTTCCTAGGAGAGGACACTCGTCGCTCCGCAGAGAAGGTTCTGCCAGTTCTATTTTCCAACTCATCTGCCCATAGCGTCCTGACGTGTGCCCTCCGTCACTGAAGTCAGTGGTGGCAAGTAGCTTTAACAGACATTTTTTCTCATATTGGGTTGGACACCTCAAGAGCATTGCATCTGCAGCTTTTATAGCTGTGGAAATCGTCCATGAAATGTTTACATTCTCTTCACCTTCCCGGGTTTGGTTGTAAATGAAGGGACTCTTCCTTGATTCTGGATGAAAAGGATCCCAGATGTGCTTTAGCCTCTTCAAGGCGCATTTGCGAAAAGGCCTGGAATGGAAAATATCTACTAGATCATACCTTATTAAGTGGTGCTATGACAAAACATAAACCAAGCTGATGATGGGGTTTTCTTCTTCTTGCAGAAAAGGAAATATGTCTGTTTTTGGGTTAATCTAACCATCTTGAAAATGGATTAATATAGAAAATAATCATGCAAGTTAAGAAGCTCCAGAACTTTTTATACTGGCCAGTAAGTGTAGTAACAAAACCTGAAGTGAACGAATGAAGGGCAATAGAGAGCATGACGGAAGAAAAATTTCAAAAGCTTGCAGCAGAGGGAGGAATAGATGCTGATCACATAGCACAGACACCATTGTAGCCAAAGAATTGGCCATGCTATCAAAGTCAGTAGAAAAGTCAGTATCCTCTTGGTCACTTATTTTTCCAACTTCCCCTTCATAAGTAACACCTCGAATGTTGGAGAAATCAGAAGCTTTGGAACTTTCAGAAGCCTCCAAAGCAAAAGAATCCACTGATAAAACAGGTCCCATCAGCCGCTTGCGCTTTGAATTTTTTCTATTGTAGTGAAGAGTTACGGTTTTAGCAGTCGCAGGGAGGGCGTTGTTTGCTTTTACTGCAGCTTGAACATTTTTTGCAACATGAGATGTAATATCATTAACTTTAATTGCCGACGTCACCCTGAAATTGCAAGAAAGTTTGTCAATTTCAATGTTTCCGAACTAAGAACAAGCTAACTACAACTAGAAAAGACTTGGATCTGGCTGCAAAAAACAAATATACACATGAAGCATAATAAGAACAAATTCAGATAATAAACCATTCAACCTCGCTGCAGTTATTTCAAGCCAAACGGTTAGGCAAGACAATGCAGAGACATCAGGAAAGCAAGAGGCAACCAAGGCCAAGATCGACCAGCGCAAGTTTTTTGCTTTAAGGAGAAGAGTCTCTCCAGGACTTTCCTTTCTCTCGCATTCCGCTACAATTCCAAATAGCTCAACAGGTGTAAAATAGTTTTCATCAGTCAAGAAAGTTCCAACCCTTTCTGCAGTAGTACTCAAGTTAGACGGACCGACTTTATTCCGGGACTGCATACTTTTCAAAACTGTTAATATGTGAATCTTCAAACGGGGGTCACTGAACTCCTTAGATGCCTGACACGTCGAAAATAAGACAACATCAAGATTCACTTGCTGTTTGAAAAAAATAAAGGAATGGGGAAGTAATCACAAGTGGGAGATGAGCACGGAAAGGTAATGAAGCTTACCACTTGGAGAACAGTTTCAAAAGGGTATTTCCCGAACTGAGACTCTGACAAAAACCCAACCTGGTACAGGACAGGGAACAAACATACTCTTTAGAAAGGGAAAAAAAACAGGACCAACTCAAAGCATAGAAGAATCGTAAAAGGGAAATAAAAAAATACCCAATCATTATCTCTTGCTAATACAGCAAGGTACTTATTGCTTAAAGGCATGCCATGCATCTGACAGAAAGCTGTAACCAGCTGCCAATGCTGGCTTGAGGCTTTCTGTTGAGATCTTAAATCACCTCCATCTCCTTGTCCGTTCAACAGCCAAGATCCACACGTTGCTCCGTTCGATAGTGAAGGTAGGCTTGCTTTTTCCAAATGCTGCAGAACAAGTGAGAGAGCTCTTGACGGTTGACTACTTATCCTCTCATTAAGCAATGATGTAACAGAATGATTATGAAGATAATCATCTGCCAAGGCTCTGGCAAGAGATTTGGTCAAATCAGCTTCAACAGGTGCTGCGTGAAACTGAGAGCCCCCAGGAGACAGTTGCGTATACTGACTATTGTCGGAAGAATTGTAAAAGAAATGTATTCTTCTCAAGGCGGCGACATCAATTTGGACAACAGTAGCTGATAAACCACATAACTCCAGAAGCATGATGCATGATGCCACCAGTATTGTATCATCAAAATGCTCAATAGCAAGGGGAATAACCTGATAATCAAGAAATGAGAAGTGAATCTTCCCTGGAATTGGATGCGTACTTTTCGACACGAAGTTTATCAAGTGTGCATAAGTTACGTAAATTGCAGGATATTTTTAGCTTGGCACAGCTCACCATATGCTATCATGATATGTAAAATAACTGTAGGACACTGGACCTGCTTTGAGCAATAAAATTTCTAAGAGTTACTACCTAACTGTACAATACAAAAGTAGAAGTTTACGTGACATAAAAAACCTGTACCAGGCATTAAATGCTAAATTAAATTAGGGTAAGAGTTCAGTATGACTTTAACCAGCACTGAAATTCCCCCAGTTACCGACTTCACTTAAATGAAAAGAAAGTTGCAAACTGTTTAGTTTTCAGACAACTAAAGCCACATTCAGGGACTTTATAAGTGAAAGAAGTGGATGATTAAATATAAAACAAACCTCCATGTCATTGGCAGAGTGCACTTTTTATTTAATATGATGGTTCTTGATATCAAAATAAATATATACGGGAAGGAAGATGGAAACTTGCTACTGCAACTGAAAATAGAATTTCATTACTGTATGATATACTCGATTCTTACAGTTGAAAGATATGGCTCCTCGCTCTCAGTTATTGGTCCAAGAAGTGTTTGTACATCTGCCTGAACGTTTACTTGTCCTGCTGAACCTTCAGACTGTCCATGCTTGTTTTCAGACTTTAAAATGTGGACCCTTGCTAAAAGAATATGACTGAAAGCAGCCAATGCGCGTCCTCGATGCAAATGGTGTTCAAGTCCAACCTTGGATCCCTGAAGTCAACTTACATTTTATAAACTGCCGATGTAAGATACAAAAGACATTACAGCAATCGCACCAAAGTGCCCAACCTAAAAAATATTAGAGTATGTTTATGCAACACATCATACATTCCAAATTGCCATTTCACCGTCAAAACCAGGGAGATAGTATCTAAAATGGAATCCTAAAAAATTTCATCTGTGTCTCTCATGATGTAGCTTATATTCTCTATGTATGACTTAGGATATTTCTGAAAGGAAATTTGCTACCTCCAACGAAGATGCATAGAGTTCCTCCTCTATATGCTTTTGAATGGAAGCTTCCCAGGACACAGCAGGAATTTGAGAATGACCACTGGAACTACCCACATGATAGATGTGCCGAAATAGTTCTTCAGCTTCTGAGTCAGCCAGAGCTTGCCAGATGATTGGCCCCTGTTTGGCATAAAAAAAAATACAGGTAAAAAACAGGCGGTATAATAAGTATGCGGATACGGATGTTCATGTCAATAATATAAAATTTTATAGCAATATATGAAGTATGATCATCACTCACACACACAGAGAGTGGTACTTAAAGGTAACTGATAAGTTGGCACGTCTCAAACTAACCTGCACATAGAGCTGAATCAATCTGCGGACAGCCTTAGGAAACCAGTATGGTATCATGTTCAGAATCGAAGTGTCTTGTACGGATGAGAAAAAAACACCCTCCCGCCAGTTCAAATAATCTATCAGGTCAGAATACCCTGACACACACACAAAGATTGAAGGACTGTGAGGACCAACAACGCAGAAGCATAATATTAGAATATTTTCTAAATTAGTTGACAAAGTTGTACAGTAAATCCAAAAATGAGAACTTGCCTTTAACCTTAAGAGCCAAATTCACATTTTTGCGAGGAGAATCTTGACCAAAACATGCTTCAGAGAGGGTGTTCCACAGCGTTGGGAAGCGTTGAGTGGCAGGTCTAAGGTTCTCCAAGGTGCATTGAGTGGAGCCACAGAGCCTGTTTACGCTACCACTACAGATGCAATCCTGTAAAGGAACAGATGCAAACATAAGTGTGGCTAGAGCAGCCATTTCCCCCGCTCCTTCTGCTATGTCATCCACTGCTTGAATGAATTCATCCGCCCCCAGGGCAGCCAGCTTACTCTCTGGTGCTAACTTATGAGAAGAAATAGCCCGGGCGTTAGAAAATGATGCATCGTACTCTTTCCCCTCAACTCTGAGCAAGAGTAAGAGCTTCACCCACTCATTATCACCCTGGAGAGGTATGTGGTACAAATAACTACATTTAATAGTTTCAACTAAAATCTCCATCTTTGACAAAATACAATTACAAGCAATAGTAAAAGGATATGCAATTTTGTACAATTATCATTTAAAAGGAGAAAATTAATGTACTCACAGCAGCATCCAGAAAGTAGGAGAGAAATTTCACGTCAATGCCTAAGTTGTGAAAGTCAAGATACATGTCAAGAAGGTTCGGCAGGTTATACTGCGCACAGAATTTTACAACGACCTTATGCAATGCTTGGACTGCATCTTGATTGATTGACACATTGCGACCAGATTGACCGTCATCGGCACTAGCCAATAACCAATGACTATTCTTGTTGGTGATAAAACCTGAATGGGCCAGCAAAAGTACGAGATCTGAAGTGCCATGCCAGTAGTCCGTCAAAAAGATCAATTGTTTTGCAAGCTGCTTTTCGACCAGCATCTTTAACCAGAAAGAGCATGGATCTGCTTTGAATCTGAGAACTCTGATGCCAGGAACGATCATACAAACTGGATCCAATTCTTGAGGGAAATCCGTGTAGCTGTTATTATCAGGAAGCTCTTGACCATACTTGACAGATGAAGCTGACTGTACGCTATCCAAGCTAATGCTGAGATTGCCAGAAGAGAGCGCATAAGATGGAACCACATCTAGTAACTTGGAAACTTCTGCCCAGTCATTGTGGCATACATGGTACTCAAGTTGTGATTCCCACAATATGTTAACACCCATAAGGAGTGGTTGGCCCAACAGTACCTGCATAAATTAAAATTCCTAAACTCCAGTAGAATTCCTTGATAATATTTCCTCACGACTCAGGACTAAACTGTTGCCAGTGGCCCAGCAGCACTTCAAGCATTCAAATATTGAAGATACAACTTTGATGGTGTATCAGTAGTTTGAAGAGAGCAATATGTGACCTTTTCTGGGGACCAAAGATGACAAAGACACTCCTAATTCCAGGATTCAGAATTAGAATCAAATTTCAATAAATTAGGGCTCAGACAGTAAAGGACGGTCCACCTTGTCTAAGATTTAGTGAATCCCTGATGATGGGTTATATACTTCTCTGAGTAGATTTGTCTAACAACTGCATACCCCATAGAGGCAACATATCATGATATATATTCCACCGGAAAAGAAATAAATATTGGTACGCTGGGAAGGATCCACATAGATTCTCAACCATGCTCATACATCCAAACAACTTATCATGATTCTTATCCATCATACACATAATAGCATTGTAAGAGTTATAAATATCAGAGGAAACCAACAAGTGTCTTACCCGCTCAATAGTCCTTTGATCCCAGGCATCTGACCATGCCAAAGCAGCTGTCCAATAGGCAGCATGATCGCTGTCTTGATCAATTTCCGGTGAGACTGCGTCCTCGTTAATACTCGCCCATGATCCCAAAACAACTCCCTCAAGCTCACCACAAACGATAGTGAAATCGCCAAAAACTGGATGCAAAAGGTGCAGACTTATCTCCCCAAGTGGTGTGTCATCGGAAGCTTTTCCAACCTCTTTAAGTCGGGTAGCCAAAGTGCTGAAGAAACTATTGCAAGGATATACCCTCTTTGGCAGAAACAACACATAGTTAGTCCCAAAGTTATTTCCAATGGTTCACTGTAGATATTTTAAATCATTAAATTCGAAGTGCCTCACTCATATACCTCTATCAGCGATACCATATCCAGTATCTTCAACTCATGCAGTCCAAAGTATGAGTTTCTTTTCATTTCTTCAGCAACTTGTAGCCGTAGAGATCTCCTAACAGTGCCAAATACCAACTGTTTAAGAGCGGTTTCGACATCTTCTCCAAGCTTTTGCAACGTCGTTATTGCAAGTCCTATCTCACCCTGCGAATCACAATCTGAATTTGATCGGAAACTCCAAATAAAATAATATATGTGTTAATCTTGTTAACCAGAATAAACAAACCTTCAGAAATAAATCATATGCTATGGCTCGTCCAACAATCCGTACATCATTAAAGGCATCGTGAGATTCATTGCTAGATAACTCTTTCTTTGAATGTAGGAGATGCAGTCTGAGTACAGCAAGAGGCAGACGGCCAGAAAGTAAGGCGTCCTTCACAATGGTTCTAAGGTCTAAATCATCTATCTCCCAGCGAGCGATCATATCTCTAGGGTTCTCTGAGTTAAAAGGAATGTTACCAAGGGAAGCTCCATCATATGACAGAACCGCACCACCCATGTCCTGAAAGTCAGAACTTATTTTCTCAGCAGATACGATAGCCAGATTTTCTCTATCATTCAAGTCACTGGAAAATGCAGGACGTACAGATCCATGATCTGAAGCAGCGAGTGAATGTGCATCGTCTAGAGTAACTGGAACGTTGAGTTTGGTCTCAGGTGATTCTGTAGCGACAGAGTTCAGCAACCCTGCTTTATTGACCTAAGGCATAGTTAAAAACAATTAACGATTATCCTCCCGGAAGCAAAATGAAGAATACCAGAACCATTATACTAGAATGCCACGAAGTCTTAATTACTCCTACACCCCCTAACATGGTCACTATATATGCCATACATTGTATTATTGGCAATAAATTGGGAAATTAAAAAATCTTCCCATTAGGTATCAAGCTACATTTGACCGTCACCATTTCGTTAGAGAGATAAGCCTATGTAATTACTTTTTTTTTTACATCAATGGGTAAAAAAAATTACAATTACCAGGCAAAGAGTGTATGTGTGTGTGCCAGTCAAAGGGGGGCTATGAGTAATTTAGCAATAATAAAATGGGTGCTCACTGCTACTGTAATTATCACTAAACCAAATGATGACTTACTACTGCTTGGCCTGGCCTTCGAAATTTGACATCCACTTGACCTTGCAGACGACGGCCAGCCACTAAGAGCTGCGCCATTTCCTGAATGGTTCTTGACATTACCTCTTCATCGTGTTCTCTATATGTTAATTCCAGTGGGGGAGAAGTAGCCTTCTTACTGGAAGCATCAAACTGCTTTGCAGCCAGCTTCTTATGCTGCAACACACTGTACTTGCGTACCATCCTAGTACCATAACGTGTTGCTAAAGACAGAATCCTGTTTCAAAATATGTGTGAGCCAGGTGAGTTCTGTATAATCAAGGTAATCAAGGTATCGGAAAAGAAAACATAAGGAATCTAGGCAACAGCATAAAACATAAATCAACTAAAACAACAGAAAACATTTTTCAAGTTACGCTTAGCAAAGCTATTGTTAACTAAGATGCTTCATAAGTAGAAGATATTTCTCTTAACTATACCACCAGGAATCAAGTACACTAACAAATTACCTTGATGCAGCAGCTACCTCACTATCGTTGCTCGTCTTACGGGTTATCAAGTAAACAGCAGCAAAAAGAAGCCTCAAGATTCCTTCAATGGCCAGATCGAGGCCTATAAGCATTTCTAACGAACTGTTCATCCAATGTGGAGGGTAAAGCTTTAGAACCCTTAATATGAGAATCCTTCTTTTTATATTTTTAAACAAAATCTAGAACTAAGAGTGATGAGGTTTAAATCTGTCTTACCTCTCAATTTCATTGAACACCAAGTACTCTAAAGCCAATTCCAAGCGTCGTATACGGCAAACCTGCAAGTCCCACCCTGAAAACGTTGTTATGTCAGCTGTAGAACCAAAGCCTTAAGCACAGATGCACGCGTAAAGGCCGATATATAATTACTTAACGAACTAGAGGATACTGCTACATATCCCAAAATGCTAGAAGACCTTAATGACATGCATGCTTAAGGGCATGAGTGAACGAACCAAAACATTGACAAATTTAAAATATCATCCACAAATGAATTTATCGTACATTCTGATCCCCCAACAGAATGATGGAACCATCATTTTTAGTGTCAAGACGGTTAAGGTGGCTCTTACCATTTTTCAAGCATAACTTTTCAGCAACCTCGGTGCCTTCATATAGGATAGCTCTATCCAAGATTTCGACTTTCCAGGGTGACCAGAGCTTTTTTGTTTGAGCAATCCCAATAAGGTTAACTGTTTCACAAGTTTGGCTGCTTTGGTGATCAATCATCCTACATCCAATTGCTTCAACGGGATAGAAATGTGATGTAAGAGAAATAGAGGGTAGTACAACAGAAAGACCATCTTTGGTGACCAAAAACAGAAAGCCATGAGTACAACATGCAACTGCTTCACTTGAGGAGAATTCACCGTGGTGCAAGTTATAGTTCATTTCATCATTCATGCAGGTATCAGCTAGTAGACTAGCATGTGCAACTTGAGAGCATTTCTTCTCTGGAGTATTCCTTCTTATGAGACGAGTTATTCCAAAATGAGACAGGCATATAACATCACCTTCTTTATATCCTGTTAAAGGTAAAATAACTCTACTCAAAACATATGACGGCAAGCCCGAACATGTTGACTTTTCCTGATTCGTGAAATCAGAGGCGCGTTGACCCCACTGGAACCTAGCCTTTCCATCTTCATTTCCCAGCTGAGCGTTTTGCCGAAAGTAACCGACGAGAGAGTAATTGATATCATGAATTGATGACTGAGTCATGAAATTGGGTGCTGAAGTTATTCGTTCGCTGCCAATATCCATAGCCCCGATCGCCCATGAAGTCAAGAAACCAAGGTCTGGATAATGCTTCTCCGTCGGGACATTTTCAGATGGCAGCTGGATATTGGAGACATGATCTAAAATAACTATAACAAAGATCACACCACACTCATCCATCAGTGCCAATGTTGAAGAATGAGCTAATGCGAGAATCCTCTTAAACTTTCTTTTTTTATCAAATTGATATGAGTTTTCGGACGTCCCAGGAGAAACCTGATGATCCCTGTTTTTCGGCATCTGCAGATTTATGCAAGGGCCGCCACCTTTTATATTACTGACATCGAGAGATGCTATATATGCACCACTTGTGGCACCATACAACGAGATAAAACCAGATTTACAAAGACAAACCAGATATCTACGAGAGAAGGTAAAGTCCGTCCATTCAAATGGACCTCGACCTGAATTTTCACAGGGTTTTATGAAGCATATCCATTCTATTCCCCAACTTAACAACTTGGCCACAGCAATTACAATTCTGTTATGATTTCCATCATTTTCATTGCTTGAATTAACCAAGTCCGAATCAACCACGGACCAGGCAAATCCAACTAGTTGATGTGAAAAGTCAGTGAACACTTTATGGCATTTATACGAGAGTTTCAAACCACTTCTCGTGGAGATGGACTCAACAAACACCTCAAAGGTCGGGCCATGTGGAGTAACATCTACATCTGATCTACTAATGGGATCTGCAACTGATAGATTATCCTTTACTTGATCAAGTGACGGACTACCACAAAAAATAGAGTCCATGAGTTGTGAATCCTGATCAAATATCTTAAATGAAACAACTGAACATTTCGGAAGAGAAGCTCTTTCGGGAAATTTAGTGTAGACTCGATGATTGGATCTCTGAGTTTCAGCTTTAGTCAAGAAAGTTCGAAGCCATCTCTTTGGACTATCGGACACTTGACCAGCCTCTGGAGCTCCTTCGTGTAAGCCAATCGATCTTTCTGCAGACACGGTGATAGTAGAATCAACTTCTTCAACCTCTGCACTTTGTGAGGAAGTCGAGCATGGCCCCCAACTTACCCATGTACCTTGCCCAGTATCATTCACCTGTAGCTGCTCAGCTGCTTCATGAGATTCACCAAACCTGGAAAATGCATGAACTACCACTCCATGCTTTCCTGAAACAAAGAGCAGCTCCCCAGACGATGCCTCGTTGTTATTATCAACTGTATCCTCAGAGAGGCCCCAAGCTAACGATTCTACATCTGATACAAAAACACCTCCCGAATAACCAACATCAGATTCTAAGTAACTATCACCGTTACACTTCGCAGACTCAGAAAAGCTAGAAACGTTATTGACTGAACCCGAAGTAGTGGGCAAATTTTCTTCAAGCTGATAATCGAAATCATCATAACCAATTTGAGCATCTGCACATGCAAAAGCATCCTACATCAATGAACAGATGAGGAAAAGAAACCCAAGAAACGTGAACAAAACCTACTCCATTGGATCAAAGATGAAACAAATATCGGAGAGATCACCTTTAACTAAAGGAAACAGCAGTGCCTCCGAATCGTACGAAAGCAGCAACAAAAACTTCCTCGTCGGGGAAATAAACCCTTCTCTAAAATCAAAAGGTTTATATGGGAACTCAGAGGGACCCCACTTCTGCAACTGCAATATGGGAAGCTCATTTTCATGGCAACGGAAACCAAAATCCATTTCTTCCCCTAAATATCATGAATATTGTCCAAAGAAACAGGAAGATGAAATCAACAGACTGTCCCTTAAGCAACTGAAAAACAAGTTGAAAACACACTGATCGGTACAAATCGAAAAGCCCCTTCAAGGAATAACAAATCAAATTGCGAACTATTATCTAACAATCGTGCAATTTAGCCAATCCGATGCCTAAAACAGCTTACTATAAACTGAGTAAATTTAACAAAGCCAATTAGATTCGGGGAAACCGAGCTCAAAATAATCATAAGTCAAACAAAGCAATGATTGATACCAGAATTAGTGCAACTCTAATCCTGCCAAAATCACGGCTAAGATCATAGAAACCTACAAATTAACATAAACTTGAACCCTTGAACCAACTACAGCTCCCTCTATTAACAGGCAACCCAACCTCGAGCGAGCAACAAATTCAGAGATTAATAGGAAAAAAAAAGATAAAGACGCATGCTAACAAACATGCATATGAAACAGTAGAGAAGCTTCAAGAACCTGATACGACGACGTTTTTTCAGGTTATTGATGTCATCAGAGACACTGAAATCTGATAGCTTTATCTTTTTGCCTGCGTTGAGATTGGAAGTTCATCGCGGACACGATGCCTTCGTTGATTGATTAAACTATTTATTTTAGATTATTATCGTAAATCTACTCATTTAATTTACTGTTTTACTTATTATCATTCCAAATGGAACCCACTTTATTTCATTTGCACAATGTAATTATTACTGTATACCTAATATACGGATTCTATTATAACTATTTTTATTTTATTTAATTCAAGGTTTAAAAGTGATGCTTGCCTCTTCTCGGTAATTTGATATGTGGGTATGGGTGGGTATGGATGTATATGAATAAGTATCTGTGTGTAGCTATACACGTCTATTACAAGGATTTTGGTTATAGGGCGTGTATATGCATACCCACCCTAAGATGGTTATGGGTGTGTATCACTAATCCATACACACTCATACACACCTCAAACACATCTATCAAACACCATTTATATCATTATACAAATAATAAAATACACGTGTCAAACATGTTAATATACAATATCAACAAAATCCTTATATCGTCATAAACAAATAACTTATACTCATGTAATCCATAAACAAGGATATGAAACCAGCCCGCAAGAAGGATGGAGAACGTTATCATGTCATGTCCGTAGGGGTGGGATCGGGTCGGGTTTTTCGGGTTTCTGGTTTTTCGGATCGGGTACCCGATAATATCGGGTAGTAAATCTGATACTCGATCCCGACCCGATCAAATGCGCGAAACCCGTCGGGTACCCGCGGGTCGGGTTCGGGTATTTGTTTTTATTTTTTATTTTTTTTGGAATTAGTTAAAAAGAAATAAAGTGGCCCAAGGGAATCGAACCCACAACATGTGGAAGGGAGCACTTATTACCACTGCTTCAACCATTGAGTCAAACGTTCTTTTAATTATAATTTTATATAAGCTCTATTAGTATTTATGCGTGTCAGTTTCTTAGGAAATCACTTGTCCCACATCGAATTTTCACCCAAATTGTGGGTGACGTACACTTCTATATAAACGCAATAACGCATACCACACCATTTTATATTGAATTAGTGCCATTTAATTTCAGTGGCACGTCCACTTGGATGTTTTAGTTAAAATTTTTCTATAAATAAATAATTAAACTAATTGGCATGGCCGATTAGGTTAAATAAAATTATTTTTTTTATTTTGTCGGGTACCCGATCGGGTAAATCGGGTAGTAATATGCTACCCGATGCCCGACCCGATGTACATGGTCGGGTATCGGGTTTAAACCCGATACCCGACATCTAACCCGATTTTTCTTCCGATCGGGTTAAAATCCGATCGGGTCGGGTCGGATACCCGAAACCCGAATCCGAATGCCCACCCCTACATGTCCGTATCTGTGTCTCTTGTTACAATTACTACTGACTAATAAGAAATTAATAAGCCTTCATTTTTCTCTCAATCATATAATATTGATTGATTAAAAGTGAGAATTCCCCTATTAACTATAGAACAGTCGCTAATTTTACTTACATCTTTCCACGAGTGTTTCTTTTTCTGAGTAACAAATTTGGCCATTAAAATTACATATAAAATAAAATAAAATAAACGTGTATATAGGAATCATATTGAATATTTAAATATAACTAAAATAAGTTTCAAGATTAAAAGGAAAATAAAATAGAAATTCTAACGCTATTTGTGGTTGATAAATTATCTATAGGTAGAGTAATATTAGTCAAACCTAACAAACGTATGTTGAATTTGTAGTTGCATTAAAATAAAAATCTTAATCTATTTTTGTTTACACAAAATGCTCTTAATTAATTTTGAAATAAATTCATCCATTTGAAAAAAAAAAAAACAGAAACGAAAAGAAAAAATTGGGTTGAGGTTGAGCTGAAACACATAAAAGCCCAATTAGCAAAGGCCCAAATTGAACGTCCACATTTACGAGATGAAATCACATCGAAAACCCTATTTAACTTCTAATATTAATGTAGGTAATTTGCTATTATAATGAAAGGCTAATCAATCTTCAATTCTTGATACACATAATTTTTTTTTTCGGAAGTGCTCTTATAAATGCGTTTTTAAATTATGCACTTAGTCAAATAGCGAAGCATGTCCCTCCGTAAAAAAAATAGCGGAGCATGTAATTGTGACGTCACTAAGACGCAAGCACCTCTATAAAGTTTTATCACATGGACGTTTTGCATACGTGGTTTAAAGGGCGTTATTGGAATTATGTAAAAAAAAGTACCATTTAATAATTTTATTGTCTTAGAATTAACTATTATCTCGATTTATAAATAACGTTTTTTATGGTTAAATTACACATCAATTCATAGTAACATGACATCTTAATTGAACCAACAATAAAGTGACCTTGCGATTATTTTCAATATGATGTTTCGTAAAAGAATAAAGTTACAATAAAACTATTCTCAAGGGAGAAACAAATACAAACCGAAAAGGAGAACTAAGATTGAAACAAAGCAAATTTCATAGGTAGAACAAAAACGAATAATGAATCTACTACAAAACTGCGTTAAACTTCATAATAATAAATATTTAGCTAAGATCTACAAATACTCTTCATCTTTTTTGCTTTGACGTTAAGACTGCATTTTCTATAAGAGAGATCAAATATTCAAAATGAGAAGATGTTGGAATTCAAAAGCAGATCATGCAAATGGGAGAGACATACACGGCCAGCAGAGCTGAGAGCTGAGCTGAGAACTATTAAGTGTTATTTTATAAAGTGCTGTTTTGTTCATAGCGTCTCTTTAAGTTGAGCAGTAGTTAACATTGTTGCCAATAACATTTTTATTAGTCGGTTGATTAGGCAACGGTCATTTAGGCGGGCTCGCGCCTATATAAACTTTTGTAATACGTTTTGATCTATACAGTGAAAAACACTTCTTCTTTTACTCATCAGTCACACTTCAGACAAAACTACAAGTTCAAGGGCACAAGATTGAATCAGCTGTTGGTGGATCACCTGGCCAGAATGGGACAGCAAGGGTCTCAGACCAGTGAACAATCAGAAGATGCTTTGGTGCAACTTCAACTCACACCCTTTCAACTGCATAACTTGAGAGCCATTCTCAACCAACCTATGGTCAATCCTTTACAAGAATCCACACAGCTCACAGATAAGAACCCTAGTATGTGTCTGTCTTTCAATTTGCCTAGGCTTACTGATGCTAGAATATGGCTGATAGACTCGGGTGCTACCAGACATGTATATGGAAATAAAGAGTTTCTGTCTGATTTGCATGACATTGAGGAATCCAATGTAATATTACCTGATAATACTGTCATCAAGGTTCACAAAGCAGGGTCTTTCAGACTTGGCAGATTCATTAATTTGACAGATTTGCTTTTTGTTCCTCAATTTCAGTTTAATTTGTTATCTGTGAGTTTCTTGGCTAACCAAAGGAACTACAAGTTCCTATTTGAAGCTAATGGCTTTGTGATACATGATGCATCACTTCGAATGATTGGCAGGGGTAAACAAACTTCTGGACTATACTACAAGCAAACTAACTCAGCTTTTCTGCCTTCTTTAAATTCTGGTTTCTGCCTTCTGTGAATTCTATATTTTTGAATAAACTTTCACTTGATCTTTGGCATAATAGGCTAGGCCATCCATCAAGTAAAGTGTTAGATGTACTGAAATCTTCTTTAAAGACTGTTAATGGAACACTTGATTGCTGTAAGATCTGTCCAGTTTCTAAACAAAAGAGAAATCCTTTTCCATCTAGTGTTAAGACAACTTGTTCACCATTTGATCTTGTTCACGGTTATGCATGGGGTCCTTTTTATATGACATCTCACTCAGGACATCGTTATTTTGTTACTATAATTGATGATTTCACCAGATTTACATGGCTTTTTCTTATAAAATTGAAGTCTGAAGTCCCATCAGTGATTGCTTATTTCTTAGCCTTGATTGAGACCCAATTCAGTAGCAGAGTAAAGGTGCTAAGGTCTGATAACGCAAAGGAATTTAACCAAGGTGAGCTGTTCAAACAAAAGGGCATTTTACATCAACTTTCATGTGTCCAAATGCCCCAATAAAACTCTATCGTAGAAAGAAAACATCAACACCTTTCAAACTAGCTAGATCCTTGTTTTTCCAGTCTGGAATCCCTCTTGATTATTGGTCTGAGTGTGTTCTTACTGCCACCTTTCTCATAAACAGAACACCTTCCTTGAACCTAGGAAAGAAATCACCCTATGAACTGCTATATCAGAAACAAGTAGATTACATCATGCTTAGAGTATTTGGATCTCTTTGCTTTTGTTCCACACTAACAGTAGGTAGGAAGGTCGATCTACGAGCCAGGGAATGTGTCTTTATGGGATATCCAACTAGGATGAAGGGCTACAGAGTAATGGACATTAACACGGGGGAATTCTTTGTTTCAAGAGATGTGAAGTTTGAAGAAACTGTTTTTCCTTTTAAACAGAGGGACACTGTTTTCCAGTGGCTGATCCCTTCCCGGAATGTGTACTGCCAAGATCTTGCGCCACGTCTTCAGAAAATGAAGACGTCACATTGCAAGATGACACTCAAGTGCCTGGAGATGTACATGAAGGGGGCCACTCCATCACCAATTCATAACTATAATGCCACTCCCTTACCAGCACACTGCC
This sequence comes from Craterostigma plantagineum, assembly GCA_027422505.1. NCBI lineage: Eukaryota > Viridiplantae > Streptophyta > Magnoliopsida > Lamiales > Linderniaceae > Craterostigma > Craterostigma plantagineum. The sequence goes on along the minus strand of JAPQWV010000003.1, from coordinate 20,979,644 downwards.
ATAGAAATCAGGCACAAGAACCTGTTCTGCAACCTGATTTAGTCCCTCTGCAGCAGAGGAAATCAGACAGACAATTAGGACAGCCTGCATATCTGCAAGATTGTCATTGCAACAACATAAGGGGAAGAAAATCTTATATCCTTTATCTCAGTTGTTAACTTATCAAAGATTTTCAGACAAGTTTCAGTCTCTTGTTTGTAATGTAGCAGTCAATAGGGAACCAAAGAGCTTTTCCCAAGCTTCAAGCTCTAAGGGGATGGTTACATGCCATGCAATAGGAATTTGTAGCCATCAACAGCAATGACACATGGACCATTGTACCCTTACTAAATGGGAGGAAATCCATAGGGAGTCGTTGGGTTTACAAACTCAAATACAACTCAAGTGGACAGATTGAAAAATACAAGGCTCGTCTTGTTGCCAAGGGGTACAACCAGACAGAGGGAGTAGACTACATCGAAACCTTTGCACCCGTGGCAAAACCTAATACCATCAAGCTCATTCTAGCTCTGGCTACCCAATGGCATCTTGTGCAATCGATGTAGAAAATGCATTTCTTAATGGAAATTTAGCTGAAGAGGTTTACATGGACCTGCCCCAAGGCTTCTATCAAGGAAATCAGAGGTCAGGGCCTGGGAAAATGGTCTGCAAACCGAACTGATCAATCTATGGACTTAAGCAGTCCTCTAGACAGTGGAACCAAAAATTCAGTGAAGCTGTGAAAACCTTTTGTTTTGTGCAAACAGAATCAGACCATACCCTATTTTCCAAGGGTACAGGTGATCATTTACTCATTCTTTTAGTATATGTGGATGATATAGTCCTTGCAGGACCATCCACCGTCGACATACAAGCAGCAAAAGAATGCCTGCAAAACTGCTTCACAGCAAAGACCTTGGTGACTTGAAGTTTTTCCTTGGCATTGAGATTGCTAGGAGCACTGCTGGGATCTACATTACACAGCGTCAATACACTCTACAACTGTTTGAAGACACAGGGTACTTGGAGGCCAAACCTCTATCAACACCCATGAGTCCAAGTGACAAACTCGCTGCCACCAGTGGTGAACTGTTATGTGATCCCACCAAGTACAGAAGGCTGATTGGCCATCTCTTATACCTCACATTTACAAGGCCGAACATCTCATTTGCGGTTCATAAGTTGAGCCAATATGTTGCAGCTCCCAGAACAGACCATCTCATGGCGGCGCACCACCTACTCAGGTATTTGAAAAGCTCACCAAGGCAAGGGATTCTTATGGATTCCATTTGTTCTTTGCAGGTTAAAGCTTTTTCTGATGCGGACTGGGGGTCGTGCAAGGACACCAGGCGATCTGTCACGGGGTTTCGCACCTTCTTGGGCGATTCGTTAGTAACTTGGAAGGCTAAGAAATAAGCTACGGTATCCAGATCCTCGACTGAAGTCGAGTATAGAGCACTAGGAGCAGTGGTGGCAGAAAACTATGGATCCACCAGCTCCTATCTGAACTCCACATCGCTGATGATCATGTCCCAGTCATATACTGTGATGACTATCGGCGTTGAAGCTGGCCTCAAACCCAAAGTGCCACGAGCGGTCCAAACACATCGAAATTGATTGCCACTTCATTCGGCACCATGTCTTGAACGACGCTGTCAGACTCTTACCAGTCCGATCTGAAAACCAAGTTACGGACGTGTTCACCAAGCCGCTCACGGGCCAATTATTACAGCAATTCCTACTCAAGATGTCCGTCATAAACTTATATCGTCCATCTTGCGGGGGGATGTTGGAATTCAAACAAGCAGATCATGCAAATGGGAGAGACATACACGGCCAGAGTATAAACAGAGCTGAGAACTATTAAGTGTTATTTTATAAAGTGTTGTTTTGTTCATAGCGTCTCTTTAAGTTGAACAGTAGTTAACGCTGTTGCCAATAGCACTTTTATTAGTCGGTTGATTAGGCAACGGTAATTTAGGCGAGCTTGCGCTTATATAAACTGCTGTAATACGTTTTGATCTATATAGTGAACACTTCTTCTTTTACTCATCAGACACACTTCAGATCAAACACCAAGATTTCATAGAAGAATAAGAACAAAGAATTTAAAAACCAAAGAAAAGGTTGTTTGTTCCCTCATCCCTAACAAACTATGAATAATGATGGTCAACATGAAAAATTATTTTTGGGATTCGTGGTTTCAAGTATACATGCCCAAATTCAACCGTAATCGGCGGTTGAAATCGCCAACCGTCGGTTACGGCAATCGTAAGTTGCCGGTTACAGGGCGGTTGGCCGGTTAGGCGGTTAACCGGCGGTTAGGAGATAAAAAAAATTAAAATTTTGAATTTTGAAAGAAGGCGCCCGTTTATTTAAAAAAAATTAAAAAATAAAAAAGAAAATGACCGTTGTAACCGCCGGTTAATCGGATAATCGGCGGTTACAACGGTCGTCCCCCTCATTATTCTATAAAATCCCCCCCCCCCCAAATCCCAAAAAATCACAACATCTTACTCTCTCTCTATAAACTCTCAATCTCTTCTTAATATCTATACTCTCCAATTTCAACCACCACCACCACCATCACCCCACCACCACGCGCCGCCACCGCCACTTCCCGCCACTGCCGCACCACCACCGCGTCGCCACCTCCCACCGCCTCACTACATGCGCCGCCACCGCCCACCACCACGCACCACACCACCACGCACCACCCTACCACCGTGCCGCCACCTCCCGCCGCTGCACGCCACGCGCCGCCGCCGCCCACCACCGCGCCCCCACCACGCACCACCATGCGCCACCCCAACACCGCCGCTACCTCCCGCCGCCACCTCCCGCTGCAGCCCACGCGTCGCCACCGCCCCCCACCACGCACCACCCTACCACCGCGCCGCCACCTCCCACGCGCCGCACCCCAAGCGTCGCCACCGCCCGCCCGCCGCCGCACCACACCGCCCCGCCACCAAGCACCACCACGCACCGCCGCCGACCGCCTCTCGCCACCGAACGCGGCACCCCACGCGCCGCCACAGCCCGCCTTTCGCCACCGACCGCTGCCGCACCCCACACGTCGCCACAGCCTGCTTCTCGCCGTCGACCACCGCTGCCCGCCCGCTACCCGCCGCCCGTGTCGCCGTCGGTATTGTTTTTGCCTTTTTTTTTATCCAACGGTATTTTTCGTGCCCGTGTGTAGTATAAATGGTGGTTAACGTGGTTCTCGTGCACCGAGGGCTAGCAAAGGGAAGCAAGCCGTTGGTAGTTCATCGCAAGATTACTACCAACAATATGACTCGAACGAGATGTTGATCTCACCGACGTGCTCGGAGACGACTTCAACGTGGACGAGATGTTGGCAACGTTCATCTTACATGGGCGTGACATGCCACTGGGTCGATGATTCGTGGACGATACAAAAGCGTTTGATCACATATAGGGTGTTCGACGAAGCGCACACGGTGCAAAACATTGCGATCAAGCTTAGGACAGTCTTATCAGAGTATAGGATAGTCAACAAAGTATTTTCAGTATCGTTAGACAATGCGAGCGCAAACAACGCCAGCATAGAACGTTTGAAGGAGTATTGTCAACCGTCAGTCGGAGGACAGTTTTTCCACGTGCGTTGTTTTTGTCACATACTTAACCTTTATATGCAAGACGCGTTACTTAGTTTAAAGGAACAAGCGCAGCCTATACGCTACTCCATCAGTTACCTGATGCGGCACCCTTCTTTATAGAAGAAGTGGAAGCGGTTCTGCGCTAGAGAGGATGTTCCGGCTAAGAAGTTTAGTCTAGACGTACCCAGCAGGTGGAATTCCACCTACAAGTTGTTGTGTGGCTCGATGGAATATCGACAGCATCTCTGCGACTTCTTTGCCGAAAACAGAGTGTTATCGTTCGATTTACTTCCAGAGTTGTGGGGCCCCTTCAAGTATTTCACGACGCCACCGAGGCGATGTCGGGTTCGTATTACCCGACATCAATACTAGCGTTAGATCAGTGTGTTAAAGTCGTAATCATAGTCGACGGGCTTCTGCTTGATCCAGTAGTTGGCGAGGCGGTTGGGAACATGACTGATAAATGCATTACAATGCATTTATCGTAGTATTTATTTGGGGTATAATAGAGCTTTAGCAGTCAATTTATGCATTTATTCGATATATTCACACTTATTTTGTTATTAAAGGAGCTTAGGACGAGTTTCGGGCGAAAAGGAGCGAAAACGAGGCAAAACGGCGAGAAAACCTTCTTTACTTCCATGTGTCACGGCCCAGTTTGAGGGCATCCGATAGAGAACAATAACTTCGAGCTGAAGCACTCTTGGCTTCAGATGATCTTTCAGACGGCCCAGTTCGAGGGCAACCCAGATGACGATCTTTATTCCCATCTGAAGGCATTTCTGGCGATGACCGACACCATCAAAATCAATGGTGTCCCGGGCGATGCAATCAAATTGATGCTGTTTCCGTTCTCGCTCAAGTTCAGGGCGAGAGACTGGTTGGATATGTTGCCGCCCAGATCGATCACTACCTGGGAGGAGATGCGAGCCGCCTTCATCAACCACTACTTCCCACTCATCCGTGACCTCTTTTACCTAACTAAGCTGCAGCGAGGCGAACAGGTCCATTTGGGAATGGCGGTGGCCCACGCCTCAGTGCTCAGGTGGAAGCACGACGCAATGGCAAGATCGCCGTAGGAGAACTCATCACCAAGGTCGTCCGGGGATTACGCTACTGGCCAGCGAATGCGCCCGAGATGGAGATAGTAGGCGGGCACCACACCGTGAACGAGGAGATGCTTGTGAAGATGAAGATGCTCGTGAAGGCGCCCACCTGGACTCGCGCCCACAAGGTGTACATCTGGCACGAGATGTATCGCGGCCAGACCGACCACGGAGCCGTCCCCGACGATCAGCTCTACCTCGAGGGTCCCCACCCAGTGGAGACAGACACGACGACTACAGGGCCCTCCTACTCATCCGGCTACCACCGCGGCGAGTCATCCGGCGTCGCCCGCTACGCGTCTACAGCGGACCTCGATGCGCTGCGCCAGGACATGATGCGCATGAACGCCGACGCGCTGCAGCGGGACGAAGAAGCCCGGCAATATAACGAAGAGACTCGGCGCCGACAGGAAGAGTACGAGCCACGGAACGAGGAAGCCCACCATCGGTACCAGGAAGAGCTAGACCGCTACAACCAGGCCCTCCAAGCCATGGACACCGCGCTCAAGTACTCCCAGCAGTCGAGGCAACCGTCGCCACCGCCGCCACCACCTTAGGGATTTCTTCTTTTCGTTTTAAGACATTTCGTTTGGTTGAGTAGTCGCGTGTGTTTTTAACTTGTTTCTACCCATGAAGCTTATAACTATGTTTATAGTTAATCTATAACTACTCTCTTTTCGTGTCTATTGCTCTCTAGCTAGCGCCAGGATACGCATAATGGATTACAACACGACCTTCACGCGCAAAATAAACAACTACGTCACGACCACGTCAGGGGAGTCCCGTTCTTTTAAACTCCTTTTCCTTCCCTTTTATCCTTTTTACGTTGGGGACAACGTCTGACTTAAGTATGGGGAGGGGAATTTAGTTTGAGAACTTACGTGAAAATTTTTAAATTTTTTATGACGTGTCCGTGAGTCGTGAAGTTCGTTGGAAAGGCATGAATTATTGAAATCAGGCATGATTGTTTGCGCTTATCTCGAGTTGGTCTGCATTATTATGAATTTTTGTGAGCAATTAGGATATGCATGACTGATTGAATCGTGTCTGCCTGAATAGATATAGCACTGTTTTGAGAGATCCGTATACATAACCCTGTTTCGTTGTGAGAGTTTGAGCCTGACGAGCTTATTCTTAGTTGTGTGACGTGCCTAGTCATTATAATTATTCGTTTAACAGAATTCTAGGGTTGGAGGTTACAGGCTGGGTTCTTTTTTTTGTTTAACAGAATTCTCTTAGGTAAATTGTTATATATTGAAGAAAAAACATGTTATACAATTATAATTATTTAAAGTTAATTTTTTTAAAAAAAAATTGGTCGGGTCCGGGTCCGACCCTGCACATCATTTATATCCCATCTACTGTATTGCCAACAACCTTCCAATCAACACTGGTGAGCTCATCCAACAGAAATTTGAAGGAAGTAGCAAGCCCCGAATCCTTTGTTTATATCTCTCTAGAACTTGCCTGTCTGATGCGTGTGGAAACTGTTTTAGTGCGTTAGTATGAAAATGACGAGGGCGTTAGGAATTAAGTCCAGGGCCAGACTTTTCCCACCATGACTAACCCCATTAGTTAGCCACTTTGAGCCTGAGCCTATTCGTTGCTTACCTCATATGTTATGAAATGCCCTTGACCCGAATAAGCCTCCAGAGTTTATAAGAACCTAAGTTGATTAGAATAGAGCAGAAGTCAAACTTGAAAGTTACTGTTTCAGTGTATGATTTGATGTTCTTCTCTGCTATCCATGAAATGACTCGTCCCTGACTTGACCGTTTTCTGAAATGACCCGATCCCTTTCATAAGCATGCTCATAACCCTTTGGCAAGATATAGGTTTCGGTAATAAGTATCCTTAGGTATACGGCATTCGCTGTGATGATGTATTCTATGCGACAAAAGCCGAACCTTGATGTTTTTAGGGAATAAGGGCAGTGCACAAAAGTAGAGTGTAACTAAGGTGAAAGGACAGAAAATGAAAGGGAATTGAGTCGAGAGGGTCGGATAGAAAAGTCTAGGATTTCAGAGCGAGAACGTTGAGTCTTATGTTGGGACGTGTGACTGTCTGTTTGATCATGCTGTGTTCTTTGATAATTTTTGCTTACGTGTCCTAGCTCTAAGATTAAGTGCCCATTATTTATGCTTGTCGCTTCATGATTGTTCGACCCGTTTCCCCCCGAAAAGACCCTCAGACTTATACTTGCCCACTTTGAATAGTAGAGATGCAATTAACTTGCAAGTTTATGGTAGGGGTGGACTAGTGCACGAACTGAGCGACTCATCATATGCTAGCCTATACACTCGAGTGAATTGAGTGAATCCTTGTGAGGTATGAGTCTCGATTAGCAGTGCGAAGGAAATTTAGGTCGACAAGTGCAAGTCATTAGTGTAATATCCGTGATTGTTTGCTTGATTCATTTTGTGCTCTCTAGATTTGATGATAAATTGCGAACGATCATGCCGTTATCCTGATTTATGCCTTATCTAATTTCTAATTTACTTGAGGACAAGCAAATGCTTAAGTGTGGGGAGGTTTGATAAATGCATTACAATGCATTTATCGTAATATTTATTTGGGGTATAATAGAGCTTTAGCAGTCAATTTATGCATTTATTCGATATATTCACACTTATTTTGTTATTGAAGGAGCTTAGGACGAGTTTCGGGCGAAAAGGAGCGAAAACGAGGCAAAACGGCGCGAAAACCTTCTTTACTGCCATGTGTCACGGCCGTGACGCGTGATGCATCTGGCCGTGACAATCACCAGAGGCGAAAATTGAAGACCGTCACGGCCGTGACGTGTAATGCACCTGGCCGTGACGAGGGACAGAAAGCGAAGATGGACTCACTGCCAACGGTCACGGTCGTGACGTGCAGTGACCCAAACCGTGACAACGGGCAGAGACTGGAGCTGATGACGGTCACGGCCGTGACGTACAATGCCTTAGGCCATGACGCAGGACAGCGATTATGTCGCGTTGAGTCGGTGATGGTCACGGCCGTGACAGCCCATGTCCCAGGCCGTGACCCTTACGAAAATTCTTATAAAAGCCCGAATTCGACTCAGAAAGAGGAGGAACTTACCAGAGATCAATTCTCAACCATCCAGAGACGAAAATAGGGCGAAAAGAACAGGAAATCCCGTCCCGGGGTGCAAGAGACGGATCAACGAAGAATTCACTCCGATTAACGAAGAACGAAGATCTTTCCACGAGATCACCTCAGATTCATCAGTAGGAAAGATCATGAGTTCTTCATCTTTATCTTTTAATTCTTTAGTTGTTTTTCCTTCAATTATGAGTAGCTAAATCCCTTTTGTGTTTGGGATTAGATGAACTCTAGGATATTTCATAGTTAAGACATATATTATCGTGACTCTGTGTTTTTGACTATTTATCGTTCTATGAACATGTTTCGTTGCTTTAATATGTCTATGTGTTAAAGTGATCGTGTGGAAAAACGTTTAGGGCGACAGCTAAACAACGTTTAGGCCGTTCATAGAAGATAGGATTCGAGTATAGGGCGAAAGCAAATACTAGATCCTCGCCGCTAGTAATTATTGAATTTTGGATCCCGCGAGCGTTTAGGGCGACATCAAATTCGCAAGCGGGTAGGAAGTTACTGCGATTTAGTCTTAATCACTTAGGAGCGATTTTATTGTTTTAGCCGATAATACCTAGCGGGATTCGAATCCCGAGCACATCTTTATCATCTGAAAACTCTCGCATCAGTTAGTCGCGTTCTTTGATTTTCTGGTTGATTTAGGAGCGGTCTGTTAGGTTAGGTCGTCAAACAATTTGCGTACTTTATTTAGGCTAAATATCGAGTCGATAGGTCATTACTAGTACTTGATTTATTCCTTGTGTTCGATACTCGTTTTACTCACTTTACTGCACTACAAACGATAGGTCCACTGCCTATCTCATGTCGGTGATAGTAATTAGGTATACGTTTTATTTATCAACTTGTCGCACTTCCCATTCACACACCACGTGTCGATCAATGACTATCAAGTGGCTCAAATATTTTTTTTGAGTTACCGGATATCTTCATTATAGCGAAAATATTGGATCCGAGATGGCGTTTAGAGGGTACGGGTAGACTACTAGAATGCTACTATACGAAGATATCGTCGGGCAGGGGAGTCGATAACATTTATTGGCAGCGTACTCGATCGAGCGCATGGCTCTTTAAAGGAGCTCTTTAAAGAGTATAAGCCCGATTTTGACCATGACTCGTCTCGATCGGGATCGGGGCACGGTCAATCTAGTTCTACTAGTAGTCGATCTTCACGATTAGCTGACTACTACGACATCCTCAACACAAACAAGCGTCCAAGGTCCTCCAAATCCATGATCGAGCGGATCGAGTAATAAAATAAACGAACACTAACGAAAAATCCTACGCTCAACAGGCAAGTGTACCTATCGAAATAGCATAGACGTAGCAAGTATTCGAGTATCGAATCCCAAGAGAACTATGTACCTTATAAAACCGTCGTTTAAATATTCTAGTAAATATTTTTGATTGTTGAAACTGTAAATAACAATACTTAGAAAATACAACTTAGTAAAATGGTGCGGAGAGGAAACCCTTATGGAAACAAACGTATTTGAGACATTGAATCCCCCTAGCTCAACCAAAACAAATATCAAGTGTACGTAAGCAACGCAATCATTAGACCGTGGAGGTTCCTACTACATGCATGTGGGTTAAGCTGACGAAACTGCGCCTTACCATATAATAATCGCAATAGCTGGGCAAGCTTCCCTAACTACTTAACCGATAGACATAATCAAAATCATATGCTTCATAAACGGGTCATAACAATAGCAAAACATCAAATACACGTAAACATACGATCGACCGCGCTAGGGTTCTTCTCATCTCAAATACAATAGATTTAGCCACTCATCATGATCACAATAAAGCACGTAACTAACATCGAATACATCATAAATACTTCCCTGAATTCGACTTCGAAGTTAGTCTCGTTCTTCACTGAGTACTTTTATCGAACACGAGGTGAGCGAATTTCTTAAGTGTTCTTGGGTTTTGAAAGGCAACGTATAGGTATGTATATGAACTTAAATAGTGTATCCTCACGTACCTTTTTCTCCCCCTCCTCCTCTCCTCACATTGGCTCTTTAAATAGAAGTTTGCCTTCCTTCACTTATGAATTTTCTTCAACGTGAGTTCCAAGGAGAAGAAATTTTAAAAGAACTCTAGCTTGTTTTATGCAGATTTTGTGCCCCAAAATAAGATTCCTTGTTTCTTGCTTGTTTCAAGGGAAGATGTTTCATCTCTTTCTTTTTCTTCCTTAATTCCTTGCACTATGTCTCGTAAGTGTCGTGTGTGATTGATAAATGTGGGAAATCTTGATTCTAAATGGTCATAGAAACATTCACGGCCTCATTTATGCACCTTCACGGCCGTGACAGCATAAAGCCCAAAGAAAAGAGGTATCTGCCCTCGTTCACGGCCTCTTACACCTCCATTCACGGCCATGACGCACAGTTCACGGCCTGGTTGGTTAATGTTCACGGCTGTGACACATTTGGGCAAGAAAATGGCTCTCTGGTGCGCGTCACGGCCTCGTACAAATCATTCACGGCCATGACGATTTTCCTACAAAACAGCAGCACATTCAAAAATTCATATCTCCCAATATATACCTCGGACTGCAAATCCCTTTGGACTGAATCAAGATTAACAAGTTCTCTATCTATGGTTAAAATTTCAGGTCCATCGTACATAGTTTACCCCGTGATCATTGAGAAATACAAAACTGTCGCAAAACTGCCGTAAAACGTTTCTTTATCAAATTATAGCCCTAAAATTGTCAAAGCGACTTCACTTATTATGCAAACGACTTAAATCTAACAAATATAAACGTAAGAAAATACGTTTATCAATCCCCTACATAGAACTCGATAACTTTATTTCGACCACTTTCGAGTTCGAGGACGAAGATGAGTTCAACGTCCTTAGATGGTGGTCGAGGGTGTTGCCAACGTATCCAACGTTGGCGAGGATCGCTCGAGAGATCCTTGCATCCCGGTCTCGACCGTCGCGGTGGAGCATGCTTTTAGCATGGGCGGTTTGACTTTGAGCGAGAAGCGTTCGAACTTGAGTGTCAACAATCTCGAGTACCAATGTCTTCTCGACGATTGGACTCGAGCTGAGTATCACACCCAAGATGACCATGCCAGCGACTCACCGGCGACCTTTTCGATGACACCACCGGCCGGAGACTAGCGGCGGCGGCGACGGCGAGGATTATTAGAGGCATTCGGCGAGGCGTGGACTCCACATCAACAAACACGCCCGAAAAAATATAAGTATCCAACTTATATTTTTTTTGTACAAATATTTATTACGTTTATACTGCTAACTAATGAATTGTTATTTTCAGGTACTAATTGATTTGAACAAGCATATTACGACGACGAAGCTCGAAAAAGATCAGTATTCAACTCTTATATTTTTTTGTACAAATAATTATTATGTTTGGCTAACTAATGAATTGTTATTTTCAGGTAGTAATTGATAGGAACAAGCCTATTACGATGACGAAGCCCGAAAAAGATAAGTAAATATTTCTACAATTGCTTCTTGTTCTTTTTTTTAAATTAAACTTCTAAGTTCTAATGTAACTTATGTTATGTTTATGCATTTTTTTCATAGGGAAGAAGATTTCGAAGAAGAGGGGCTTCGGTGAGTGCTAGCAAGTTAGCAACGTGTGATCTCGAGATGCTTTGACGGAGCATAATTGAAAGTTGATTCGTCAGAGCTCCTGAAATCATTCGCTGCATTCTCGCCTACACTTGCAGAAGCCTGAAAAATCGAAGAATCGTGGCTTCGCCCGTGATGGGCTTCAACAAGTTCAAGCGCCGGGCGCGTTAGGTAACTTTTGCTTCGGAGTTCGGCGCCTGGACTTGCTGAAGCCTTTCTCGGACGAAGTCCCGGGCGGCGGGCGCGTTAGGTATGACTCAAGGATATTTCGAAGAAGAGTGGCTTCGCCCATGATGGGCTCCAACAAGTGCGGCGTAACTCGTAAGGATGGAGCCTTTCGCTTCCGCGCATGCACCTGTTGGAGCCTTTCTCGGAAGAAGGCCCTATCGGTGTCGGCTAGTATTCAAGTTCCAAGATTTGCGGAGCGGAGGTCGAATTCGGACCGGATCGGATGGAGACTGAAAAGAAAACTTCTCATCTCACCATGTTCTGTTTTAATTTATGTATTGTATTGTAAAATTTGTTCAACTAATTACCAATATTTCATACTACAATTTTTTTTGTAAAATGTTGTACATTTTTGTAAGTGTCTTACAAATTATATAGTACATTCCGAATTCCATTACATAATTCGACCAAATAATATACCAAACATTTTAATCAAACATGAATATAAAAAAAAAAAAACCGGCGGTTTTAACCGCCGGTTAAACTAACCGTCAACCGCCCCCGGCCGGTTAGACGACGGTTAGTCCGCCGTCAACCGCCGGTTACGGTTAACCGGCGGTTGGGCAAGTCTAGTTTCAAGTGAGAAGGGGAATAATTTATTTAGAGAGAGTGATATAAGTGAGATTAATTTATCTAGAGAGAGAACGAAAAGTTACATATAAGCGAGATCTATAACATAGTTTTGTTGAAGTAACACAAAATAAAACAATTCATGATGTAGTACGACAAACTAAAGTGAGAATAAAAGAAAATATAAATATTCCTAAAATAATTGGAAATTTCCTTGATCAAAGGCTATTGTCATGGGATCTCAAAAATGATTGCAAAACCCCACCACACACTTTGATAATTAGTTTTTTTTTTAACAAACACATTAGATATTATTAATGTGTACGATTGAAGAGATCATAACAACATTATAGGGTGGGTTTGGGGAAATGTTTGGTAGAAGTGGAGTTTTGAGAAAAAAGGGTGTGTATATATAATATAGCATGTAACAATATATTTAAGTAATTTAAAGTGAAGTGGAAAGGTGAGGAGCTTTTTTCTTGCAAAAAAAGTCAAATGGGCACACACTTTTCATCAATTGTCTCAATTATATCTTCATTGTCGTTGTAAATTCAGAGAAGGAGATTTGAAACGAGGATTCACTATCATTGCAGTTTGATAGCATTTTTCGATGTACATGGTTTTTTTCATGTCAATATTATTACATTTAAGTTTTCCGATCCCTACAATTCGTCCGAGTTAAGTTTAAATCCAATCTGAATTTCATGTCCACTATGAAAACAATAATGATTTCTCAACTAAAAACTAAACCAATGGACTATCTAGAAATATATATATATATATATATATTATATATATATATATATATATTCGAACTCTCGTGAAATGTATGTCATGACTTAAATTCGTTAAAGATTTCAATTTGATTGAAACCTAAAACCTTGATTTAAAGATGTCAGGGGTGACATATCCTTCTCTTATTTCATTACAAGTTATTATAATTTAACAAGTTTCAAATTTTGTTTCCTTTCACAATTATGCATTATGTAAATGCCAGAAAATCCATATGAAAGATTGCAATTGAGTGCTTCGACGTGTACATCATTTAGCCCACCACGGAAAGTGGTATTGTTGCAGACAAAAACTACTGAAAAAGAGGGACAAGAAAAAGACTACACAGCTCTAACATTATCAGAATATAATATATATACATGCAATACACTTAATATATAAGATATCTATTATTATATGGACGTTGATGTACTAAATATATATATATATATACATATGTAATAAGATATGACTACACACACCTGAAATGATAGTCAATAAGGCCCTACTGTTTCTGCATCGTAGTGTGCGAAGTTAACTTAATTTGTGCAAATTAGTTCCAAATTAATAATATTGCGATTCAATTGTCCCTTTCGCGTTGAATAATTAAACTTGTTCAACCCATGAATGAAAAAAATAAAATATTAAGTGACTTGTGTGACACACGAAGAAAATGATGTGCTTTTTTCGGTGATTATATAACGTCATGATTATAAATTTGCGTCACTATATGAATTTTCGAAAATTTATTATATATTATATAATTAAGCAATGTAGGTGTCCTCATATGCTGCCACGTGTCCCAAAATAATTAATTTAAATTAAAAACAATATAACAAAACATAAGAAACTACCCACTTAGGGGTAGGGTTGTCAACGGGGCGGGGATCTAATTCCCGTCCCCGTCCCCGCGAGGCAAACGGGGACGAAATCGTCCCCGTCCCCGTCCCGCGGGATTGCCCGCTCCGTCCTATTTTTTTTAAAAAAAATTATTTTATATTATTTAATATTATTTAAACAATATTTTAATATTATTTATATTATTTAAACTGTATTTTAATATTACTTATATTATTTAAACAATATTTTAATTATATTTATCTTATTTTAATATTATCCAAAGTATATTTTAATATTATTTATCTTATAATAATATTAATTGAATATAATATATATTATTTTAATAACCGGGGTGGGCGGGGATATCCACGGGGAAAAATTTCCCCCCCCCCCCCCGTCCCCGCCCCGCGGGGTAGAATAGCGGGGATTCCCCACCCCGTTCGGGGCAGATCCCCGTGGGGATGGGGAATCCCCGCCCCATTGACAACCCTAAGTAGGTCAGGTCAGGATTCGAGTTTTCAACACGAAATCAACCCGTTTATCAACCAATTGAACACGAATAATATATTATTAAAAATATCCTCAATATAAATAAAATAAAATGCTTTTATTTAACTATATGACTTGTATTATTCGAAATTTAATTGTTGTTGATTTTTAGAAAAAGCAACTGCACTCTATTATTTTAGTTAATTTGGGCTTATAGTTCTTATTATTTAGTTTTTTTTCTTTTTTATTTTTAATTTTAAACAGGTTGGCGGGTTAATGAGTTATATTTGGGTTAAAGCAGGTCAGGTTAGGGTTCGATATTCAACCCGTTTAATCTAAACATGTCAGGGTTGAACCCGAATGTGACCCAACCCGACCTGTTTACCACCCCTATATTCGGGTTGGGTTAGAGTTTATACTTAAACAGGTCGAAAATGCTAACTCAAACCTGCTATTTTTTTGGTGCGGTTCGTGTCGGGTTAGCGGGTCGGGTTGGTTTTTAGCACCCCTACCCAATATACATAGTTATTTGGAACAGAACAAACGCCATCGGTTCTTTCTCGAGTTGAGAAATTAAATTTCCTACTCACTAATAGAAGAAACATTTTACCCACTTGGCCGTTAACCTGGATAATGTCCAGAAGTAGGGTTTCCACTTGTTTTATTAAATAATCAAACACCTAAATTTATGTTGCAACTAGTGAATTTCTTTTTTGCTATTATTAAATAGTGATCTCCAAAATCGACTCAGTTTACTTGGATCTAATTAAAGTTTATAGTTCGCCCTATATAATCTATTTACCTTCTATTTCGTACATGACATTTTATGTATGAAAAAGAGAAAAATGATGTTCAGTTCAAGCAACAATACCTTACATATCGAGTGCGTACCACTATACCTTTCCTTTTCTTTTCCTATTCGAAATCTCTAATCCAAACTGAGCCGCATGCCCCTTTAAAGTTTTAAAATAGGTTTCAAACCCTCTCAGAAAAAAAATATTATTTAAAGGACTCAATTCTATAAAATTTAGAGATAAGGACCTAAACTTAAAGAAGTGTTATAAAATGTATATGGACTGGTATCGGGTGATCGTTTTGTGGTACTGCAGGACAATGAAGTGGTACTGCAAAATCGAGTCCTTAAAATTAAATTTTTTCCTGACAGAGCATGAATCTTAAGTGAAAATTAGGACGGGGCCTGAAATGAAAATTTCCCTAAAAAAATAAAAAAGCAAACGTCTACCAATTCAATATTCATACAAAGTATACATTACAGATTTAATTATATCCCTTTAGTGCCTTTATAAAGCTTTCATTCCACTTCTCTATCTTATAGTTGACCTATAAGTCTCTCCCTCCCTCAACACTTTCTATAACATTCTTGGACGATCTCAAACGTACGCAAAGTTCTAACAACAATCGAAGCTATGTCTTCCACAGCCCAACACATGCTCATCAACCACGACCTTTTCGAGGAACAACAAGCTTATCATAATAATACGATGTTATCTTCACAGCTTGGGATCTTATTAAACAACAACCTCCCATCATCTTTCTTACAACAAACATCTTCATCTGATCCGTTGATGGATAGCTACGATTACGATCACTTATTTCCCCTGAGAATCCTCAACAACTCTTCTAATGATACTTCACCGTCTGAAGAAGATCGTTCTTCGCTGGCCGTCCTTTCTGGCGATGATCTTCTTCAGAATTGCACGGCCACGATTGATAGTCAGAGAGGATTTGGCTTCGTAGATCAGTTTCAGGGATCTATAGTGCGATCAACCACGAATAAGTTTAGGTAATAGATTGAACTTTTTCTGCATCAGTATAGTTCAGAATTAGGGTTTTTGTATTTATCAGTCTTTCTTCCATCATATAGACGCAGTTTTTTAACCCAAGAATTGGACAGTGAGGAAAGATATTCTCTTGCAATAATCTTTACTTCGATTGAGACTATATATATATATATATCATATCTGAGTGTATGGAGAGAGAGAAAGGGGAAGATTTCTTATTTCAACCTTGGACTTATATTATAGGTTTGTTTCTTGTAATGTTTTTTCTTTTATTATTATTATTATTATTAGGGCACAAGGGGAATTGAGTGACTGCGTGGTCAACGTGAAGAGAAGTGATCAACGAATAGGGGTGAGGATGAAGAAGATTGTTAAGGCAAGAAGAAAGGTGAGAGATCCTAGGTTTTCCTTTAAGACAATGAGCGATGTAGATGTGCTTGATGATGGATATAAATGGAGGAAATATGGGCAAAAGGTTGTCAAGGACACTCTACATCCAAGGTAAATAATGAAAAAACCCAATCTTCCATCTTCTTGCTATTTCCTTTCTTTCCTTTTTCCTGGTACATTTTCTTGAAATAATTAAAACATTAAATAACTACATGGTAGAGATGATATTATCGG
Organism: Craterostigma plantagineum; assembly: GCA_027422505.1. Lineage (NCBI taxonomy): Eukaryota > Viridiplantae > Streptophyta > Magnoliopsida > Lamiales > Linderniaceae > Craterostigma > Craterostigma plantagineum. Next base: position 20,962,880 of record JAPQWV010000003.1, on the reverse strand, counting down.
AAATGATCCCTCTTAACAATAGTTGTGTGTTTTTCCAAGGACTCTTTTTATGATAGTTAAGGTTATAGAAAGGATATAAAACTTGGGTTTTCATTTGGCAATAGATATGGGCATTTCTTTATTTATTTGCACAACGTTTTTAATAGTAGGAATCGATGTTTAAAGCTTACTAAATTGATGGTTTCATGTTTTACACTAAGCAATATTGGTGAGAACTAAATAGAATAGAATCACCTAAATGGCGGAATGGTTTGATTGATTATTGTTCCTTCACACACAATATATGGGAATCTATATGGAGCTGCGTACGTAAATTACATATTTCGCTTTCGAGCGGAAAAAAGTAGATCTACTTTTCACAGTTCAAATGATTACCGTATTTAAATCCAAAAATTTCTCATCTTTTCAAGAGAATCCATCCGACCTTACAAAGACATCATTAGTAATGACAACCTATAAAGAATCCTAATTCTGACGTCAAAAAATAAAGACATCGACTTTATCTCTTCTCCATATGATAGATGAATCCAGCAATTGCCAGTTTGGAATTATATATATAACATATACATATATTCTTTTTGCTCTTTTTGAGGGGTAACAACTATTATTGCACCTGTTAACTGTGAAATTTCGTTATTGGGCCTAACATCGACCCACTTAAGAAAAGAGTTGGCCTACATAAGTTGATGAGGTTTGATCCCTAAACTCAATTTCTGATAGGTGGAGTAATTCATCAACTTATAAGCTAATCAGTCTCTTTCAATTATTCGGCGTGGGACACGTGTGACTTATTAGTGTTACTTATTTTAACATTAACTGTTGCAGGAGCTATTACAGGTGCACACAAGACAATTGTCGTGTAAAGAAACGAATCGAAAGGTTAGCCGAGGATCCAAGAATGGTCATTACCACGTACGAAGGAAGGCACGTACATTCTCCATCTCATGATGACGAGGATGATAATGATCCTCGAGTTTCGTCTTCTACTTCTTCGAAGCTCAATAGCTTCTTTTGGTAGCTATGAAGTCTTGGAATGGAAAATAGTAATGATGATAATAATAATAATATTGATATAAAGAATTGTAGTTGGAGTTTATCACTGCTGCCCTACTCTTTTAATTTTTGTCACGTCATCGAAAATCTAATTTTTTTATGATGTATAAAAAATTGAACTGATTTGGAGGGAAGAATCGACCGTGGAGTTGAGCTATGGAGTATTAACACACGGCTTTGTTTAATGTTGTTCGTTGTTTAGGATGATTGATCTTACTACCACACTACTCATCCTCCAGTTAAAGATGTCGTTTGCTAGGTATATGAAATCTAAATAAATTTTCTTCATTTATACATTGTAGTCATCCGTGAAAGAAAAATTTACGTAAAAAGCTACAATTGAGACAAATTAGCTTAGACTTGACCGAGCATGTTGGACTGCCTAACTCAATTTACCAAAATCTTTATACTTATAGAAGTATATCATATTCTAATTATATATATTGTAAAAACAGGGAATACACTCAAAGATATTTTGGAGAAAAATCTCTTTCCCTTATCGTATACATCATTGACCCTTTTTGTACAAGTGAAAAGACCAAGACAAAGGAAAATATTACAGAATTAATTCCCTACTAGAATATTTACCTATATAAACTATTCTATCCAATCCTAACTTTGACTAAAATCTTTACCATATAAAAATTATTCTATCCAATCCTAATATATGCAAATACAGACATTATTACACTCCCTCAAGTTGGAGCGTGCAAATCACAAACGTCAACTTGCGCAATAAATAATCAAATTATGTAGTACCAAGTGCCTTCGTGAAAATGTCCGCTAATTGTTCGGTACTGCGCACAAAATGAGTCTCAACTGTTCCTTTTTGAAGTTCATCGCGTACGAAATGACAGTCAAATGTGTTTGGTTCGTTCGTGGAATACGGGATTAGCTGCAATGTGAATGGCGGATTGACTGTCACAATAAAGTTGCATGGGAAGTGTATGAGAAATCCCAAAACAATGAAGCAGTGCCTTTAACCACTTGAGTTCGCATATCGTCATAGCCATAGATCGATACTCAGCTCCGGCCGAAGATCGAGACACACTGCCTGCTTTTTGGTCTTCCACGAAATAGGTGAATTTCCAAGAGGATGAAATACTCAGTCAAAGATCGGCGAGTCACAAGACAACTCGCCAAGTCAGAATCACAATAAGCTCGTATTCGGAGATATACCCAGGCCTTAGAAGAATTCCTTGACCTGGTCGGCGCTTCAAATATCTCACCACTCGGAGAGCTGCATCCGAGTGCTCTTCCAATGGGTTCTGCATGAATTGAGCTAAAACATGCCCACCGTATGATAACTCTCGTCCAGGCCCGTAGCTTCTATGAGGCCAACGAGGCGGTCACCTCGAGCCCATCTTTGGAAGGGGCCCAATATTTTTTATACATATATATATATATATATTATAGTTAGTTGTTTAATTTCATTTAAAAAAATATAAAATTGTGCAAAAGATTGTTAGTTATACATGCACTTAAAATTAACAAAAACGAACAAAATTTTTTACTTTTTAATAAAATTTTGCTCAAACTATAAATATTAATCTTTTTTAGAAATAATAGACGTCGTTATCTTCCTATTTACCCAATCCAACCGAAATTTCTCAAAAAAATAGTGTTTATATAACTATTTTAAGTATTTATCTTTGTCTTTCTTTATTTAACTTACAGTTATGATATAAATTTATGCTATATTTCGTATCTCACTTCAGGCCCCCACTTCTTCAGCTCCATGCTTGCTCTGATCGAGTGAGAGTAAGATAAATCAGACGACCAACAAGCCTGCATACCTAGCAGGATTACATAGTGGCTTTCCCTGTGCAAGTGTTAGCCGATGATTTTGTTCCACTGGAAGCGTGAAGGTCGGGCACCCAACAAGCCAGCCTCAGTCACAATATCCAACGTGTACTTTCGCTGACACAAGAACAACCCAGCACTGCTTCGAGCAAATTCCACACCCAGAAAATACTTCAACATACACAAGCACATACAACTGAATCTGATCACGAGAATAAGTAACAACGAATAATCTGCATGGGACTGAACAAATCCATAAGTAGACAAAGCTCCTACCAACTTGGCGAACCAACATCAGAGTGCCTGACGAAGCCCATAAAGTGACTTTCGCAAGCGGCATACCTGATCAACTTGAGTGGAAACAAAACCAGGAGGTAGTCTCATGTACACTTCTTCATTTAACTCGCCATGGAGAAAAGCATTATGCACATCCATCTGCTGTAATTCCCAGTCTTTAGCTATGACTATAGTAAATAACAGGCGAACTGTTACCATCTTTAGCTATGACTGATTATTTCCAAGTATAACAGGTCGCGCTTTTATAGCGCTAAATAGTCCCATCTGAGTGATATTTGAGCTTATAAATCCACTTGCTGCCGAGCGGCCTTTTGCCTACAAGAAGTTGTTGAACAGTCCAAGTACCGTTCTTTTTTAGAGCCGAAATTTCATCACTCATAGCGTGACGCAAGCGAGGATCTTTTATAGCCTCAGAATAAGATCTAGGCTCTTTCCCAGTAGTAACAGCCGCAAAAAATGTGCGATAGGATACTGAAAATCTAGAATAATTAACATAATGCATCAATGCATGAGGTGTATTAGACAAACTCACCACTGACTGCACCAACCAAGTAGTCATGCAAACGGGTCGACTGTTGTTTCACACGATGGCCTCGACCTAAATTCTCCACCGCAACTGTTGGGTTATCCGCATTAGGCGGTGCGACTGGTGCAACTGACACCACCGGATCGGGAACATCTCGTGCCAAAGACGATGAGGGCGTCTCGCCGCAAAGGTCATTCAAAGATGCTTGTTCAACGGGGTTTCTGATTCAGTCGAAGTCATGGTTGGAACGGCTGGTTCGATCGTTGATTCACTAACAAGGCAGCCCTCCCTAAACATCGCATCTTCACAAACGGACTCAACATTCTCAGCAACCTGGGGAACCTGAACAGTGGTTGTAACAGAAGAAAAACCATAAGGAAAATATTTTTCAGAAAAGATCACATCGCGAGACACAAACATTCCTTAGCATCAAGGTCAAACATTCGCCACCCTTTCTGCCCAAACGGATACCACGCAAAAATACATCGTCTGCTTCTACTACCAAACTTGTCATTCGCTCGCTTCAAAGTTTTGCCATAGCCAAGGCAACCAAAAACACGTAAGTGAGTGCAAACAGGTGTTTCCCAAACAAACATTCATAAGGAGATTTGCCATGAAGGATTGAACTTGGTGTTCTATTAATCAAATAACCTGCAGTGAGAATACACTCGCCCCAAAACTTGATAGGAAGAGCAGCCTGGAATCGTAAAGCACGTGCGACATTAAGAATGTGTCGATGCTTGCATTCCACTTGTCCGTTCTGTTGCGGTGTACCTACACATGAAGTTTGATGCAAAATTCCATTTTCATTGAAATAATTCTTCAAGCACACGAATTCAGACCCATTATCACTTTTGATTATTTTGACATCTTTGTTGAACTGTCGATGAATCATAGCCATAAAATTTTTCAAACTTTTGCCAACATCTGATGGTAGTGAGCAAGATAATCCACATGAAAAATCAACTATTGTTACAAAATAAGATGCCCCACAAAGAGGATTTAACACGATAAGGCCCCCAAACATCGCAATGAATTAGTTCAAAAATATCAGTAGTTTTATTCATACTATCAGGAAAGACATTTCGAGTTTTCTTAGACATTATGCAAACGTCACAAACTTTATGCGAACTCTTACTACCATTTCCCTTAAATTGCTCCAACACTCTACCAGACGGATGACCAAATCTTTGATGCCACAAATCGAACGATACATTATGCTCTATCATAAATCCTTTTATTTCAGCCACGAGAAACAATACAAATTATTTGTTGTTTCACCCAGTCGTCCAATCATCATCCCCGAACCTGGGTCATGTAGTTCACACGCTTTCTTAGTAAACAGAATATGTGACGCCCCGCCATCTACTACTATTTTCTTACAATAAGTTTACGTGACTAAAGAACATATACCATATATTACATATGAAACATCGATGGAATTTTTCGATTTTACAAAACACACCACACTCAACTATTTTACAATGCAAATATTATTCCAATCTTACATATAATACAATTATTCCAATCTTACATATAATACAAACTTATTTTACAAAAACATAATTAAACACAACGCTCGCCGCACAGGTCGCATCCATGTACACACCATCCTCAAAAGTCATCGGAAGTTCCAGAAGGACCAGCCTCGCTATTTAAGCGTTCACGTACCTTGTTCGATGCGTCTACAACACATAAAACATGGGATGAGCTATAAAGCTCAGTAAGTGGAAATATGCATGTATGCACGTGCCAAAATAGCAAAGGCATCCGCGCCAATGCTTTCTAATACTATCCTCACATCATACTCATTCTTTTCTCATTTTCATCAGGGCCCATAGCTACTTACTAACCGCACCATCATATTATGAGCTCAAATCCTATACGGATAAAAATACGATAGCGGCCCACTCTGGCTAGGATAAAATTAGGGTTTATCTCCAATCTTATCGTTCACCAGGTCGCCCCTCTATCACGTCACTTTCCTGGCACTATAGTTCATACTATGTGCCTTCCCATTACCTAAATAATTTAGGTAAATATATTCGACGGTTTACCCCCGTCATGGTGCCTTTGTAGAAGTAGCTATATCCTCATCTATCTACATACATATAACTCGCTTTCCACTCGAGTAATACAATGCACGCTCATTCCCCAAAATACTCAATATGATTCGTGCGTGCACATGACCATGCTGCATAAATAATGCGACAATTAATAAATTCCAAACAATCGCATATAACAGATAATTCACATACCACGTATATATCGAAGCAATTAGTCACATTACAGTACACATATCAATCAATTTATGTGTTGTAGGTGAAATTCCCACTTACCTGATATCCTTAGCTTATCGCACGGTTAATCGCTAACCTTCGAATCCTAATTATAGAAACATATAAAATTATAGTTCGTTAATTTAGTTACAATTTCATGAAATTGATTAAATTTGAAAACCCTATTTTCAACTTATAATTTCGAAACTCTAAAATTCCAAATTTGACTTAAATTAAAAGTACCACTTTGAAATCTACAAAAATCTTGAGTTGTATAATAATTTAAACTCGACATAGTATATTATAAAACTTCGGAATTTGAATGAAATCTCGCAATATAACTCGGCATAGATCTCGACATAAAGTTAATAATCTTAATATGAATCTGGAGATCCTCTTCTATTCGACATTTATAAAATCTCGACACTACTTTATCTAAACATTTCGACATTCTTAAAAAACTTATCTCAAAAACTCATGTCGAGATTTTTAAGGTTTGCCAACAAAATTTCGAACTAGACCCGAGTTTTCCTAAAAATTTCGAGACACATCACACAAAACTTCGACATTCACTTCGAGATTATCTTCATAAAATTCAAAACAATACACAAATATTTCGAAATCCTCAACTTCATAACACTCACATCAACATCGTGTTTCAAAATTCATCAATACCAATCTCGATATCATCTTATACAAACACTCGACATCTTCCTTGAAATTATCTTTCAATATTCACAAAAGTCGAAATAAACTTCACATAACATGTCGACATCCTTACATCCTTATTCTATTCACATTTCTATTCTAATTTCTCAACTTCACAACCATGTCGAGATTTTGTTTTGGACTTCTTAAGATTTCGAAACAAATTTCGAGATTCTATCTCAAAATTCATAAGATCTCGAAATAAAATGTCGAAATCATTCAATCCCTAGTTCGACTTCCTCATCTTGGATTTCTAAAAAATTTCGAAGCTTAATCTCGAAATGTATTTCAACTTTCACAAACTTCATTTCGACATCCTTAAGTGTTAACCTTATTCCCATCTCGAAATTCTCCTAATTTACACCAACAATCTTTCGAAATTCTTATCAACCACTATTTAAATTTTCGAAATTAAACAAACCCTAATCTTTCGAAAATCATAAACACTATTTCTTCCTAAACTCTTAAAATCTTTCGATTAAAATCTTAAATATCATAGCAAATCTAAATGATGTTCTTCCTTTTCAAAAATCAAAAACCCTAAAGAACATAAACTTACATGAATTCCATGCTTAATAACTCTTACTTAAGCCAAAACCTAATTAGAAATATAAAAATTATAACAAAACCGTTACCAAATCCAAGTTGCGTTATGGATACTATTTGAGTTCTTTACCTCCTTCCTAAACTTGTTTCACGAAAATTTCATCTGACAATTTCTTTCATTCTATGTTGTTGTCCTAAAGCTTTTAATTATTATTATCACTTTAACTTAGATTGTTTTCTAGTTTCACTTTTAGGTTTAATAGTTTGGACTCATTCCTTTCTTAATCGTGTAGTAGGTTCAATGATAAAGACATTTACCAAATATCAATATTTTAAATCTTGTATTAATCTTTCTTTATAATTAAATCTCGAGATCCATCTCACAAATCTCACCATCGATCTCCAACTAAATCTCGAGCTATGTTTTGAAAATTATAATAAAGATTTCGAGATGTATCTATATATATATAAGATGTCGAGATATATATGAAGTTACAGACAAAATTTCAAAGCACTATCTCGAGATGAGTAAAATTCATGTCGATTTTCTAATTTACATTTCATTTCTAAAGTCGAGATTGTATTTCTAGTTCTTAAGATTTCGATATAAAATCTCGAAATCCTCAATTCAATTTCCTAAAAATTTCGATATGAAATTTCAAATTCAATCTCTATTTCGAGTTCCTTCTTTCGAGTTTCCCTATCCATCAACATCCCAATATTTCGAAATTATCCAAAAAGAAACCCTAAGTTTCCGAAATTATAATATTTCGAAATTCTCTTTTCAAAATTTCTCAAACTCCATATCTAATTTCCAAATAATGTTAGATATCGCATAGTCACGAAATTAAATAAATACTAAATATGAAATCATATAGACACATAATATGCATGCAAATTTATTGGCCAACTTACGCACGGGACCCGGGTATTACAGAATATCACAACCACTTTCATCCGCAAGTTGCGAAACAGACATTAGATTGCATGTAAGATTCGGCACGTAGAGAACACTATCAGATCCAATATGTGAATTAAATTCCACCTTTCCTTCTTGTTTCACAACAGAACGCCATCCATCATGTAATCCCACAACGCAATCATCAATATTCTTTAAGAAGCTCAAACAAGGCAAAAACCAGTCATGTGTCGAGAACAGTCAGAATCAATAATCCAACGTAACAAAGTCTTACCACTAAGCCTTTCATTCGATGGTGGTTTGCACTCCTTCATAAAGTTCATAAACATGTCCCATTGTTGAGCATTGAAGCCAACATATGTGTCTTTCCTTCCAGAAGCCACCATCGGCCCACCACCGTTTTCAATTTGGGCAGCATGTACATGCATTTGTCCAGATCCGAAATACCGCATCCACCATGCGGCCCAATTCCGCCACGACCAAACGACGCTCCACTTCCCAGATTTTTGCCTCCGCTTCGTCCACCATTTCTTGGCCGATCTCCCCACCACTCAGGGTATCCATGTAGTTGAAAGCAAGAGGTGGATTCATGGTCTGCTTTTCCACAATGATTGCAAACAATTTCTTTATCAGATTTGTGAGCACCTGACGTAACCGCCAAGTTTTGGAAAGCGAAGCTCATAGCGTCGTCTTTGCCTTCTCTATTCTTCACCATGCCATGAACGCGTTCTTCCTGACATATTTGAGCATAGACACGGCCAATTGAAGGAAGAGGGACAGTGCTCAAAATATGCGATCGAGCGTTCGCAAAGATACCATCGTCCAGTCCCATCAGAAACTGGTGTACTCGCTCTTCCTCCTTTGTTTGTCGATCTGCCCACTCAAATTGCATGTGCATCCGCCGCAAGCACAAACAGGTGTTTGCTTGTATTGCGACAGTTCCTCCCATGAAAGCACGCTCATACCGTGTTGTTTTAGGTTGGCCAATTCTGCCCTCAGTTCTTGAATGCGAGGACCGTTGGTGACGTGAAACATCTCCTTGAGTGAGTCTCACAGTCCCTTCGTCGTTTGTCCCGAAGTGATCATCGATTGAAGTCCGGGTTCGATTGTGTTCAACAACATGCAATAATCATTGAGTGTATCGCCTTCCAATCCTCCATGGTTGGCGTCGTCGATTTATCATTCGGCTTTGTCAACGATCCATCACAAAACCCTCATTTCTTCTTGGCTTGAAGCGCAATTTGAATTGCCCTTGCCCATTCTTCGTAGTTGTTCAGTTTGAGTTGAACTTGGGTTATGATATTTCTGGGGTTATCGCTCGATGTCAAGAGATAACCCGAACACACGCTTTCTATCGCTTTGCTCGTCTCAACCATGATGACTCTGATACCATGTAAAAACAAGGAATACACTCAAAGATATTTTGGAGAAAACTCTCTTTCTCTTATCGTATACATCATTGACCCATTTATTACATCATTGACCTTATATAAACTATTCTATCGATTCCTAATTTTGACTAAAATCTTTACCATATAAACAATATTCTATCCAATCTAATATATGCAAATACACACGTTATTATATATATATATATATATATTATTTATAATATATATATTATTTGTTCGAAAATCATTCATCCCAAGTTGGGAATCGTGTTTTCTACATGAAGGTCATGGGTTAGATTTTACTTGAAATATTTGACATTCATGTTTGTGTGGATATGGAAAGGGACACACACATGGGTAAAGTTAGGAAATTGTTCGAGGATAGGCAAAATAAATAAATAATCACTTGACGTAATAATCTATATATATAAAAGATGGATAAGTACTTTCCTTCTCTTGACACGCCAGCAACAAAATAGAGCTACAGCATGACACGTGGCAAAACTTTGCAACCCCATGTGAAAAACCTTATAACCACCGTTAATAGAGTAGATGGACAATCTTGCAATTTATATTGTATCCAATTATTAATAATAGGGCAGCTAAACAGTTAATTGTTCATCAAATGATCACAATTTCCGTTTTAAAACCTTTGAAAAAGACCTATATCAGGTTCTCCATCGAGTAGCACAAACAACGAGTTCAATAGCTATTCACCTTCTACGCAGAAGCAGGGAATACGTTGAACGGCTTCAAAATCTCTACACAAAGTGCTTATGGCCCGAAAATGAAGATTAGGACATCATCGGCAAGCAACTGATTATGTATTCTTTGGTGGGAGTTCGTGTAAGTAATTCATATTTAAGTTTCATCTCAAGTTTCTGTAATCATTTAAATGATTTGACTAAATTTGTTGGTTACTGTTTAGGGTTGTGAATTTATACTGTTGGCTCATAGGGAAATATCTCCCCCCCCCCCCCCCCCCGACAAAGCGATCTTCCAAAGCGACAGGGCGGTCATGGTATTTTGGCATTCTCTGCAGATCTTTTTGGCGATCATCAAAGAGGAACAATCATGGGGCACGCAAACATATGGAACGCTCACCCTAAAACTTACGGAGCTGGTTCTCGCACCGGTAATTCGATCGATTTCTGATTTTTTCTGCATCTCTGTTCGTTTTTGTTTGGCATGTTTGTGAGTTGATTCGTTGTCATTATGTTGATGATTACTGTGATTCAGCTGTAATCGACGCTAAATGAGATCAATGTTCTGTCGATTATGATTGTTTCTGTACTTTCATATAGATGGCGTGCGATTCAATTGTGTACTTGCAATGGATGTTCAATTTGTATATTATGCGCCAGATTTGGGTATTTAGGCGTACGCCTTTTCGCTGATATTTGAATTCAAATTGATGAAGGAGTAGATATATAAGAATGTCAGTCCATTATCGTTATATTTACTTTCTTTGTTCTATTGGGAGGATATTTTTCTTCTATGCTTGGGTTCGTATGTGCCTTTTAAATTTGTCTTCTCTGTTCTAAAATCTTTTCTGTTCTTGCTTGGGATTTGGTGTAGCCTTGTCTGTGGAAACACCCATGCGATAATTAGGAAGTATGGTCTCATGTGCTGCCGAAAATGCTTTTCGCAGCAGCGAAGGAAATCGGTTTCATCAAGGTAATTTCTTTCTACCCTCTCATATGTGCATTTTCGAATTTATACAAAAAGCTTTATTTAATCTTCTGCTTTTATCAAGTATTGATATTTATCAATTGCTCTGTCCTCAGGGCAGAGGCTGAGTCTTTGGAACATCTATCGGCCAAATAATAGATGTGTTCAATAATTGTGCCATCACAATCCTCACTGCACATTCATGCTGCTCATAACATGTTTGTGACTATGCGTATGTGGACAATAGGTTAGTGGCTATAACGACCCGACTTCCTAGATACGTATTTTGGCGGATTTTCGCAGCGTACGCAACGGAAAGCCCATTTAATTAGAACTTTTAAAACATAATAATATAAATACTTTCAATGTCTAAATCCATAAGTCCAAACCCAAACACATTTTTATTCATTAGGCCGAAGCCCAAGAGGTCCAAACCAAATTTAAAACACGAAACATAAACTCGTTCTACAGGCCGCGTCCCATGTACTGCGCCGCCCTCAAAAGTCCGTGGAGTCACCGCCATCAGCCGCCTTACCTACACACGTAAACCCTGAGCTTTTGCCCAGTAGATGAAAATATGCATGAATGCAAATGCTCTCACATCCCAAACCCGACACCTCCCAAATGCATGCTCGCATCTCATACGCTCGTTCCTACTTCAGCTCTCAACTCATAAACAGGGCCCTAGCTAGACTCGGAATCCACGCATAAAATGTCATATAATGTCATGATAGTACGGCCCCATCTCGGTCTCAACCGTAACTATAACAATGGCAAGTGGTAACGGCCCCATCTCTGTCTCAACTGCACCTAAAATAGTGACAAGCGGCCCCAGCTCGGTCTCAACCGCAAGCGCTTCAGCGAATCGTAGCCTGACAACTAACATCGATCACTTTGCCCCACTCATCGACACTATACAGTGTTACCGTGACCCCACACGGTTATAACCCCCCTCGTACCACGTGTATGCAAATGACATGCAAATAAAATGCAACATATCACAGCGCACCATATAAAATGCAATGTATCGGCCCGAGGTATTAGCTCGGCCCGATCTCGAAAATCCTCATACACCAAATAATTTGGGCCCGAGGCCCGCGTTCCGATTTGATCGGCCCGAAATCTTAACCACGGAAACTCTCCCCAAATTTCACTAAGAGTTCCCCAACATATAATCCATTTCACTTTAAAGCCCTAATTTCACAATTGGTCCCTAAGTTAATATATTTTAAAATTCTAACGTCCAATTTCAAAATATCACTTAAGTTCCTAATTTCCTAAATTTTGCATTTAAAATCCCAAAATCTCATAATTTACTTTTTAGAACCCGAAAATTTTCCTAAGTTTCAGATCTGCCACGAATCTTTAAAATTTCAGATCTGTCCCGAAAGCTTTATATTTCTTTAAAAATCTCCCCGGTTTGAATTTTACACCCTCAGCCCCAGATTTTTAGAACTTTTCAATCTAGTCCCCGTATTTACGAAAATTTCACAAAGGACTCCAATTATTTAATCCGAAATTCGAATCTACCCCAAAAGCTTTATAATTCTAAAAAAACTCTCCCCTGTTCGGATTTTACATTCTCAGCCCCCAGATTTTAAAACTATTCAATCTAGTCCCCAAATTTTTGAAGAACTATTTTATACGGCTGTTTTGCGACAATTTAGTACTCAATGATCACAAAGTAAACGATGTCCGATGGACCTGAAATTTTAACCATAGATAAAGAACTTGCAAATTTTGACTCTATCCAAAGGGATTTTTAATCCGAAGTCTAGATTGTGAGATATGAATTTTTTTACCTACCCCTTGGCCGAAATGGATAAAGAAAACCCTAGAAAACACTAATCTTTCCCAAGTTTTGTTCTATCCTCTTAATCACAAGTCCTCTAACTCTATTTCTATGTTTCATGGACCTAAACTTCATAAAGATTAAGGTATTAAGCTGGCCGAATTTTAGCATGTAAACATTATCACGAAAATCATGCAAGAAATTCACGTTGAGCACATAAACACGTATAAATTCGAAAGAGATCATGCAATCACGTAAAATTCACGACTCCTAATTTTGTTTACGTATGTAGATGATCTCCACCTACCTTAAATTCCGGAGATAGCTACGTAACGGGTTGTTTCGTGTGATCCCAACCCTAGAGTTTCAATCCCGAGTCCCCGAAGGTTTTTCTCCTCCTCTCTTTTCTCCTTCTCTTCTTTCTCCCTTTTTCTTTCTTTTTCTTTCTCTCCTTTCTTCCTTCTCTCTCTCACTCTCACGGCCTCTCCTCCCCTCTCTTTCTATTCTTTTTATCTTATTTATTCTTATTTGTCTTCATGTAATATTAGTTGATTAGGTGTATTAAGTGGTATATTAGTTAGGTTATTTTGTCCTTTCTTTTCTTTCTTTTCTCCCCCTCCCATCTCTCCCATGTTCTCTCCTCTTTCTTCTATATTTCCTTTAAATTGTTGGTTGTTTTTGTCCTCTTGCCATTATAGAGATGCATGGAGGTGGCTTGGATAGATCTTATCTCCATGCTCACATGGAGATGTGTCGGAGTTAGCGACCCAGCACCTCGCCGGAGTCGCCAGAAGTCGCCGGAAAAGTCGCCGGTCGAACCAGTGAAAGAGCTGTTGGAAAGCTGAAGAGTTAACTGCTGAAGCTGATCGCAATGCACAGGCGCCGTCGGATCGACCTTGGCGCGAGATCTGATGGCTCACGTTTGAAGACAGGTGATTTAATCTCGATCGTTAGATGGCGCGCGAAATCCATCAAAGGCTCAGATCGAATGATGGGTGATGATGCGGATCAAGAATCTCGGCCATTGGATCTTAATCAAACGGCCCAGGATGAAATCGGATTCCACTTATAGAAGTTCTGTGCGTTTCTTGCTGGGTCACGCGGAAGAGCAATGGCGACGTGGCAAGTTCTGGTGCGTCTGATCAGATGAGATGAACGGCACAGATGAAGCGTGAGACATGCTTTATTCATGAACTGAAGCTATAAATATCAGTGTTGCGATTTCGACTAGCTATCTTTGAGAGCTCGTAGTGTTTCGTAGAGTGAGAATCACGGTGTGAGTTAAACACAAAAGTTGTAGAGGGCACGGCGGTGTACAATTCTTGTGTTGTGATTAATACGAAAGGGAGCTCGGTTGATCCGTGGATGTAGGCCAAAGATTGGGCCGAACCACGTTAAATCTGTCTTTACAAAGTGTGTGTGTGTTGCTGTTTTTGGCATCGATTGAGCTTGCGATTGCTCAGATCGATCCATAAATTTAGCATACATTGAAAACTCTATCTAAGGGTGCCATTTTCACAACAAGATGGATGGAGGTGCATTTATTTAGTAAAAGATCTTGTTTTATTTACCACACTCACATGGAGGTGAATTGGAATTATTTTATTTATTTTTCCCTTACTTAATTTCAGTCATAATAATTTTATTATTATTATTATTATTATTATTATTATTATTATTATAATTGTTATTATTATTATTATTATTATTTTATATTATTGGGCCAAAATTCCTAACATCTAATCTATCTCTCACATACTTGGGCCATTATTCTCCATTTGGCCCATAATTATTTCGGCCCCTTTTAAATTCTTCGGGTCCAATTCTAAATTCTTGGCTCGGCACGGAAAGAAATCGGTGTATGTTCGAAATCGACTTCACACATTCTGAATATTACTGAAATAATCCCGTATAAATTTTACGGGCATTATAGTGGCCGTCGAAAATTACTATTTGTCGATCTTTATTCTCTGCGCTTTTCCGTACGATGTTTGCTTGAAATAAAAAAGTGCAAATGAATCGAGGCATTATCAGACTTTGCTGATGATTAAAAAGGTCATCGACTTGATGGCATATGCTATGGTGAGTCCGACAGCTTATTACATGAGATGATAAGTCGAAAAATAACTGCTCTTTTTTTTATCAATATGTGTTGTAGTACGTATTGCATTGGCATATCGTAGACGAGCAATCTTTCCCTCTTGAGATACCTTTTATCCAAAGCTATTGGGACAGAGCTTACTGGACTTCAGAACGATATACGGTCGTCTACGCCTGAAGAGATCGTAATGCAAGTCGATGTTTTTCACTGTTAGATTTTATCAAATTCGCAATTATCTGACTGATGTATTGCTGATTCTCAGGTACACAAAAAGACGAGGGGTCAATGTCTTGGTCAAGTTTGATGTCATATGGCACGCTCGATCGTGGTATACATTATATCCTTTTTTTGTTTGTAATGGTGTTTCCTTTTTTGCCGAAAAGTATGCGTCGATGGTAGTTCTCAGGGGAATATGATATCATTCACTATGTCCATCGGAAAACTGCAGAGAGCTGCTCGACGTGAGAAGCGAGCTTACTTTCGGTTGATAGACAAAATACTTTCAGGTCTCTTTTTTTTCTTTTCGTATAAACTTCTCTTTATCGGTTTACTCTCGAAGATCGCGGGTTAACTAAATAGCTTCGTTCGTCAGGTTTCAGTAAGATCTTCAAGTACAAGTTTGTTCACTTGGTTGGCAATTAAGTGAATTTTGGTATAGGTTTTCGTCTTTTCTTGATTTTTATTTTCACCTCCTTAGAAAGATAATAAACGGCGCTTATTTCTGTGGTGACGATCTTAGATTGCTGGAAGACAACTCACCGCGTGAGAAACTGGTCATTTATGTCTAAATCCTTACTTTCATTTGAAAAATAATAAATAAAAGTCTCATGCGATTTTACAGGTTGAAGAAGAACGACCGTTTTTTTTCATTCATCATGTATGCCATTCTTAGTTTTATGTTTCGAGCTTCTGTTTTCTAATTCTAATTTAGTTTCTTTTTTCCTCTTTTTCATTGGGTAGGTTTTGCTACAAATTGAAGTTATCTCATGTAATTTACGAAATTGATGACAAATTTATCGATTTGAATAAACTATTCGCGATTACATGGATCGAACTAGATTTTACACGGAATATGTAGTCTTGCTTAATTAGAGCGACTCTTTTTCTACTATTGACAGGAATGTGTGGTTCAGTAATTCATAGCACTCCAAGTATTAATCAGATCAGGTTCGCTTATCTCTCGATGAGCCTCTTTATGATAGTTATCTTACCAAACCTAATCTTATTTTATATTAGTTTGTCTATAATCCGATCCATGCTTCAGAATCTGAACAACGCCGATTTCAATTCATTTTTGCAAGAGCTTCGAGAGGTAAATTACGTTTGATTTCGCTTTTACTTGCACATGTGTTATAAGTGACTTTGGTAGAAATAATATTAAGATATATTGTCCGTTTAATTCTTTATGCGTGCTTTTTGTGTTTCATGCCGCTTCTTTTGTTTTTTTAGTTTTACTTTAGTGCGATACTTCCTTCTTCAATCTCCGTCTTGATTGTGGAGTCGTGATTTTCCTAACATTTCGAGTGTTTTTTGTAGAACAGTTGTGCGCGCGCCTGTTTTAATGAAAACACCGTAGAAAACAAGGTCATTCACTTCGCGTCTCTTGAAAGGGTTTAGGTATTATTATGATTATTTCAGTGTAGATAAAATTGACGGGTTTACTTCTTTCATTCGAGCTTTGCCAAGGGGTTTGTTCATTGTTGTGTAGAATTTTCAACTTTGTTGTCTACTTAATCAATTTATTTTTTCTTTATAATGTCCTTGGTGAATCGATTGTGAGTGATAATCTTTTGTTCGTTCCTGAATCGTTTGCTTTCGTTTGGTTTCATTTTTTTATTTTTACATGTTGGGATCACCAGTTTTCGTATTCATCAATAATCTCTCTCCGCCTGGACAAAGCCTCAAAGGAGAGCCGTATCTTAGACAATGGTTTATCTGCAGTGAACATCGAGTCTGACGAGCTCGATTATTTGACCAAGCGATTCATTGACGACTAGCGATGGCAGCGGAACAATCATCCGACAAGTGGGAAAGATCAAAGAGCCAAGCCAAAGAATACAATGAAGACCCCCATAAAGAAGGTGAGTGGCTATGAGCTTATATATTTGCAAGAATCTTCGCCTTTAAGTAGATATTGATATACAATGTTTGTTTTTAGGAGTTTAATATCTCAACCAGGTAAGAGGGGGCCTATTGAGATTCAATCTCCGTCGCTTAAGTACGCAAGAGAACCTTCAGATGCATCTGTGAAGAATATATATTAGTTTTAATGGTCGTCTAATTCCATGTACACTTTCGTAATTTTAAGAAAACCTTCATTGGAGGTTTACCAGGGAGGATGAGATGATGGTTGTCTTTCTGTTGTTAGAGTTGGTTTTGACAGTTATATTTTGGAAGTGTTTTGATATATTAATTAAATTAATAATATTCTTACCTATGATTGTACTTCTCCCCGCTAAAATCGGAAAATTTCTTATAAGTTCCTTCAGACTTGCAGTCGTGCAAATAGCAGCAATGCAGTCTTACGTTTCTGAAATTGCTGTAAACATTCTAACATTCTTACATATCTTGAGGTTCTCTGTCGTGCGGTCCTGCAGTCATGCAGTCTTACGAGATGTTCTTGCAGTCGTTCAAATACGTAGTATGGCAATATTGCAACTGTTCAACCTCAACAATCATGCAGTCCTCGCAGTCATACACGGTAGTATTACTACGTGTTCATGGAATTAGACGACCATTAAAACAAATATATATACTTCACAGATTTCGGTCGCACAGACGTGACACGGTCTTAAACGCACTATATATTCTGAGATATTCTGAGAATAATACTACGCACGGTAGTAGGTCATTCACGGTCGCAAGAGGTAGGGTTCACCATTTGCATTCCTCAAGTCAAGCAGTCATACACGGTAGTATTACAAAGTTGCAGTTGCACATTTGCAAATAATATTGCAAATTAGCAGTCGTGCAAGTTCACAGTCTTGCGGTCAGTGCCGGAGCCACTTGACGCCTATGTGGGCTTTTGCAAATTTAAACATACATGACAAGAAGTCTTGCAAATTTATAATCGTGCGACTTCGCAATCTTACACTGGTGTAGTCTGACAAAGTTGCAAATTGCAATCTGACACCAATATAGCCTTACGAAGTCACAGTCATGCAAATTTGTTGACTTATACTGGTGTAGCCTTTTGACGAGGACACGACGAAGTATATCATGTCAATGGACGTGAATAACTTGGTTCATTGTCATCACAGTTTACCTTCACTGAGAGTACCTATATTATAAATTATAAAGCAATCGGGTCTGACGGGTCTGCCTTATCAGATCCCACTTATTCGGGGTTTGGCACGGGTAGGATAGGCAACGGGGTCTCGAGTCCGTTTCAAATAATAGAGATAACTTCCGGGTCCTACCAAATCCGCTTCAGATAGAAGCAAACTAATACTACTCTATGTATAATCATATTCAAATTCACAAAATATAACGCGTGCGTAGCACGGGCAACACCTAGTAATATAAAACATTGACATAAAATTACATTATATAAGGCTTAACTTTTCAAATTTTCATGTGAGTATTAGTATGATCATTGTTATCAACATTAAGAAATCTTGAGTAGTTTGCAGGCTCGTGAATCAGCTTCGTACTTGGTTCAAAGGTAATGGTTTAGCAGGATTGTCAATGAGGCGGGGAATACCTGCTATTCTACCCCCGCGGGACGGGAACGGGGAATATTTTTCAATAGATATTATTATAAGATAAATAATATTAAAATTTACTTTGGATAATATTAAAATAGTTTAAATATGATTAAAATATAGTTTAAATAATATTAAAATATAGTTTAAATAATATTAAAAATATTACAAATTGAATTTTTAAAATAGTGACAGGACGGGGGATCCCCGTGGGGTCGGGATTTCGTCTCCGTTAGCCTCGCGGTGACGGAACGGGGATTAGATCCCTGCCCCCGCCCCGTTGACAACACTATGCAAAGAATGATGTTAACACAAGTGCGTAATTTATTGATCAACTTATATTTCACACCCCGATATAAACAATAAGACTACAATTAAACCTCCATAAAATATACTCTATAAATTAATAAATTCTCTAAAATAATAAAATCCTATGGTCTCAACCTGGGCCTTTGTAAAAAAAATATTAAATTTGTTAGATAATAAGATAATAATTTTTCGAGAAACTCTTCTACAAATATTAGGTCCCATAGAAAATCTGAACCAATGATTCTTAAATATTACAACTATAATAATATGGTAGTTTGCTAAATATGAATATGGTTACTTGTGTTTTCTTAAGTTTAAATCTAGTTGAATTTTTAGCATAACCTTTTTAATTGTAGCAAAAGAATTTCAAAGAAACATATATGAATACTAAATTAGTTGAATTAAAAATTTTCTCTATGAATTAATAAAATATTAACTTGTTGATAAACTAATATCTCTCTAAATTAATAAAATGATCCCAATGTTATTAATTTATAGAGTTTTTACTGTACATCTTTTTTCCATATCGTAATCCAACTACGGAAGTGTTGGCGGCGTTGGAAATCGAAAAAATGCAAAAAATTAATAGACTTGCTTATGGTGCTCACTGTGGTTACTCACGGTAGGTGGACAGCATAGCAAATCTCAATAGATATATTGGTTATTAAACCATGATAAACTGAAAATTGATTTCTCCAAATTCATAACATGAAATAGTTCTTAGCAAAGTCGTCTTGCATTACAAGTAGACCGAGAAGCGATTTCTTACGTGTCCGCCACGTGGCATAACTCTGTTTTTCCTATTGAATTCAGCAACCAATTTTCTTCCTCGTTTCGTCTTCCTTTCTATTACGAAAAGCAAAGGACGCCTTATCAATATCTATCTATTTATCCATCTCTTACTTTTAGGGTTTCGTCGATTTGAGTAAATTCGTCTCGCCAATCAAATCGAATCGATCATGGCGAAGAAGAGGAAATCTGATTCGAGCCGCTTAGACGAGGTTGATCGGAGCATGTACACGTCGTTCTGCACTGCAGCCAATTCGCTATCGCAGCTGTACTCACAGGCTACGAACCAGCAGCGCCTCGCCTTCCAAACCGGCGAACGAAACGCCATGGTTGTGATTTCTGCATAATTTACATAAACAATCGTCTTTTTTTTTTGGCTTCCGTATTAATTCGTTCTCTTCACTTGTGTATGGTTGGTCATTTGGTGGATTTTGTTTGAATATGAGCTTCCTTCTGTGATTACTGAGTCCGGTTGATTAGTCTCTGGGTAATCTAGCTGTGTTCTGTCTGAGCTGATTAAAGAGGATAAAACTCGGTTTCCAATGCTTGTTCTCTGGTTATGGTAGTAAGCGTTTGACGTCTATGGAACGTGATGATGTAAAGACAGTTTCTATGGGTACAGAATCCATTCTGCAAACAATTGCCATTGGGAGGGAATTGTACAAGTCAAAGTAGAATTTGTTGTTCGGTTAAGAACATATTCGGTCTTTATTGTTTGTTTGGTCTCATCACCATTCATCTAATGCACATCATCATAACTTCAATCTCATTAGCTGATGTTTATCCTTTCCATCCGTCAATGGAAGGAGAAGCTCTACAATTGGATTTCGAGGCATCAAGAAAGTGGGATTCGATTGACATCAGCCGACATAGCAGCATATTTGCAGGTTGGAACCCTTTCTTGATAACAAAAAGAATGTCATCTTTTTTTTCCTCAGCTTTTAATCGAATCATTCTATTTTGAATCCGCAGCACGAGCTCGATTATTCTCCAGATGAACCAGCAACGCCTCAAACTAACCCCGCGGGAATGTCGGTTTCTTCCAATGCATTTGGGCACGCGCCACGTTTGGGGAATTTGGACCAAATCAAGAATTCGGTGTTCTCTAATGCCCTCTCGAGCCCCGTGCGTAGGAGTTTGCAGCACTTTCATTCGTCGAGGAGCGGGGAAAATACAGGTAGTAATAATCTGCCTAGCTCTAACGACACTTCGATGGATATTCATCCCGATAGCCCCACCCATGATTTCCCGTACTGAAAAAAAAAAAACCAAGAAAAATTGCAAAGCATATACAGTAATGTATCGTAGCTATGGCGCTTGAACTTTGCAAGAAACGTATTTATTCGATCTGTGTTCTCTTTCGTTCTTTCTTTTCGATATTGCTTCGTCTAAACTATTTGATCCTTATAATGCAATTGTTTGACGGTTTTTTCTTTATATATATCTTGGCAATTGGATATTAAGCTTAGCCCAAGTGTAAGCTCGTTAGAAAACGATTGATTTGATAATGTGCACCTTGCCTTCCTAATAGGAACAGCATATGTCATAATAAAATAAAGGTTGAAGATTAGGAAAATAATTTAGTGCGAAAAATATTAACTAAATAGGGTTAATTCAATTTCAGGCCCCATTAAGAAGTTTGGGTTAGGGTTCAGGCCTCATTGCAGTGGGCTTTAGTATTAAGGACCCACTTTTCGGAAAACTCAGTGATCAGGCCCTAGAATGACGCAAAAAGACATATTTAACCCTGACATATGCCAAAATTACGCTGTATACCTAAATAATCCGTTTCAGCCAATTATAACAGTTATGCGCTGAAAAAGAACACTTTCTTTCACTTGGATAACAACAGTCTTGTATTGAGTACCATATGTCGTCTATTTAGTAACAAATGACGTCGCAGAAGTAACACAGTATTAAAAAATAATACCGATTCCTGCAACATCATTTGTTAATGTGTTACTGCAGGAATCGGTATTATTTTGAATGATGTGTTACTTCTGCGACTTCGTTTGTTACTAAATAGACATCATATGATACTCAATACAAGACTGTTGTTATCCAAATGAAAGGAAGTGTTTTTTTCAGCGCAAAATTGTTATAATTGTTCTTGAACCCTCCACCCGACCATCCCACTGTTTTCCTAGACAGAAAATTCATCATTATAGGGAGCAATGCTCGATCAGTGGAAAAAATGGGGTTCGATAGTACGATGTAATAAATATGTCTGTTAATAACATTTTACTGTCGATAAGTAACGTCTTATGACGTTAAAATAACACTTAAGGTTTTTACGGTAACAAATCAGTATAATTGTGTAACAGTTATAATTGTTCTTGACCTCTCCACCCGACCATCTGCCCCCTGTTTCCCTAGACAGAAAATTCATCATTATAGGGAGCAATGCTCGATCAGTGGAAAAAATGGGGTTCGATAGTACGATGTAATAAATATGTCTGTTAATAACATTTTACTGTCGATAAGTAACGTCTTATGACGTTAAAATAACACTTAAGGTTTTTACGGTAACAAATCAGTATAATTGTGTAACAGTTATAATTGTTCTTGACCTCTCCACCCGACCATCTGCCCCCTGTTTCCCTAGACAGAAAATTCATCATTATAGGGAGCAATGCTCCTATAATGGGTTACCAATTTTCAATCTCGAAACGTGTAATAAGATCGAAACGCTAATGATTCGATCTTTTATAGAAAAACGCTAATGGTCGTCGCGTTTAGTTTAGGTTTACGGTTTAGGGTTTATGGTGTAATACCGCATGATGGAAAACAAAACAAGGTGTTAACAATCTGTGTGAAAAATGGGGTTCGATAGTTCGATGTAATAAATATGTCTGTTAATAACATTTTACAGTCGATAAGTAACGTCTTATGAGTTAAAGTAACACTTGCGGTTGTTACGGTAACAAATCAGTATAAATGTGTAACAAATCAGTATAACTGTGTAACATAAAATTGACGTCAAATACCATTCAGAAATCACTTTTATTAAGGGTAATTTCGTCAAATCACAGTTTTGGGTCCTTTTTACTTAATTTTTCAAAAAAGAGGTCCTTAAAACTAAAAAAATGTCTGACAGGGCCTGATCCCTAATTTTAAAATATTCTGGGGCCTGACACAAAATTTCCCCAACTAAATAACATGACGCCAGCAAGCAAACGTACCACACTCTTTAATTACGTTGAGATTTTTAATCAACGGTCGGATAACATTGGTTGGTTTTATACAACATAATCTCTATTGATCGGTTGAAATCCTATGTACCACAATTCATGTTCCATTTTGTCCTACTTTATTAAAAACGATTAATATAATTATCGAAAAATATATAATATGGATACCAAGTTGATGACCATAAAACAAGGAATAAATTGGATGTGTTATTTATTATATTGTGTAAATCACATAAAATAACGATGATTTTATAATTTAGTGGAATATAAGATTAGAAGAACTAATAAATAAAAAACTTATGAACCGCATGATTTGATGGTTTGGGACATAATTTGTGAGACATATGATTTCATGAGCACTATTTAGTTGAGCTGGATTAAATAGAAGGCCCAATTTCAGAATCTGCACTGTTCAATTTCTATAAACCCTAGCTAAGAAATCAACTTAGCTCCACAGAGTTTCCATCTAAAAAATGGCTTGATAAAAACTCCTGTGTTTCATAATCCATTTTGGGGGACTTGCGAATTCTCCCTCGAGGGATTTGTTGATCGAATTCGAGGGAAGAATGAGCTAACAAGAAGTCCCAATATTGAAGTCCCAAATCCGTCCTTCACTTTATCAGCTTTGTTTCGATTCGATAATCTGCTGGTCATTAATGGACGGAAAATTTATTATTCGTTGATTTTGGGTTCAGATTTGATTTTCTCATGAAATCATTCGCAGTGGCCGCCTGAGAGCTTTTCGCCTCCGCCGGGCTTGAGAGCTTCTGCTCTGCTCATATCCCTTCCTTGGATGTCTGAGCTGAGACGTTAATTTCTGTAAAAAAAAATTATTGCCTTTAGGTATTTCGATGAAAAATTATGCTTTCGAACTCGAAGAAAGTAATGGTGTGCTTTCATTAACGAAATCGTTGGTAATGAATTTCAAAGTCGTAATTTCTAATTTAAGTTCATTGGTAAATGCTGTGATTTCAAAATCTGAATTTCAGGATGGACCTCGACGAGCATCATCGGGCTGAACTTCTAACTTTTCAAGAAACCGAAAATCCGAATCTGTTTCAATTACCAAACGCAAGGTTTGAGTTAAATTTGGATCTCAAATCGAAATTCGGAGATTTTTTTACTGAAAAATAAATGAATTGTAGGAAGTGGTGATTTTTAGGCATTGATCCGTTCCGTGCTATGTTAAAGTGTCATATCACATTAAAGACATTTTACGCTGAATTGATCGAAACCTCTTCATTTGCCATGTTGACGTCACATGCTCAGACAAAATGCCCAAATAAATTGAGCACCGTGAATCATATAAATGATATGTAAATGCTATATTGAGAAGAAATGAGTTCTACCTCTGAAAAGATAATTTCGTCATCGTTTTTTTTTTACGACAAGGATGGTTATTTATTCCTCGTAAACACAGGATTGTGGATTAGATCATTGCCCTGAACCTGCTAGTTGTTTGGAGACTACCCGAATTAAACCAAGGCGGCCCTTGTGAAAAAAAATTTGAATTAGAGGATCCAAACTAAAAGACGAGGATCCCTATTATCTCGGATCGGACTTTGTTAATCCATCCTATTATTTTTTTCATCATCTTTTTGTTTTTCGTCGTATGGTTCCTCGCAGTCCCAATATTTCGACTAAACTAAGATCATCTCCAACCGTACTGCAAAACCCAAAAATATATCCTAAAATCACTCCAAACGAATACAAAAATCGATCCCAAAATGGGTTTTGTACGTTATTTCTCCTCCACTAAGGTCATCTCCAACCGAAAAACTCATTCTCAAACTCAAACTCATTATCAAACTCAAAATGCAGTAATTATTCTCAAATCGAAAAACCCATTCTCAAACTCAAAATTTCTACAAATTTTTACAACTATTCAATACTACCCATATGTTTTACAAATTTCCAAAACTATATATTAATATATATCAGGTATAAACAATTAATTATAGTAGTCTCATTTTATAACAATTTCGTAAGAAAAAACAAAATAAAAATGAAGCTAGTAACGCACACTGCAATTAATATTCTTATTTTAATTAAAAATCATATTTAATAATATCTACAAAAGAACATGTCAGAAGTTTTTTTATAACGCATAGTACATCTCTTACTATTTCTCTCCTAATGTCCTTTAGAAACAGTAAATATTTTAACTATTCATCATCTTCGTCGTCAGTATCCCAAATTGATGAAATTGGGGTTTAGATTGCAATTAAAATTTCAGACGCATTTTTTGGCAGCAAACACATCTTTCCGTTTCATATAGGAGAGAGACACTAAGACGCATTTTGGGTTCCTATTTGCAGTTCGATTGGATCAATTTTTTCATCATATCTTACGTTTTGCGCATCCGCTGGAGATGGTCTAAACGTGTAGATGCGCATAATATGCGTTCTATATTTAGTAATTTCATTTAATGTCCTTTTGTTTGTTTAAATAATTAAACTATCCTTGTAAAATATAAAAATAATTTAAAATATATATAATAAGTAATTAGAAAGTTTTTTAGAATTAAAAATTTACCAACAAATTGTTTAATATGTTATAAAATATTATTTTTTTTTTAAGATATAAAATATGATGGCAGTATTGAAAAATTGTAAAAATTGGTCTAGAAGTAATATTTTTGAGTTTAAAAATGTGTTTAAACTGATTTTGCGTTTGCGATTGAGTTTATCGGTTGGAGATGCTCTAAGTCTCAATCGAATATGACCTTCATTGTTAGCTACGTTTGATCCCCGACTTCGAGGGATTAATCTTGCCAGTATATCTACAACAAATATCATAGTCATGGAATTTATTTAAATTCATGACCAAGTGATTTTTTAACTCTTCCCTCAATCGCTAGCATCTTTTACTGTTGTGAGGACCTTTGGGAGTGCGTATGATATTAGTCGGCTCAGTTCGATCTTTACAATAGAACCTACTGACGACTTTAGGAAAGGGACCAAATATGAAGTCGTCAATTGATGTTAAATTTATTAGGACCTTTACTTAGCTTCTAGAAATTTATATCCGTTATTTTATTTCTAGCTTCTAGAACTATAATATTCACACTATCCTCAAAGTAAAAAAAAAAATGAGAAGGAAAGAGAAAACTAGTTCAGATCTTGTCTGAATTGACGAGGCTGACGTTTTCGGGGAAATTGAGTTTGGCCTTATTTGCCCGAAAACGAAGGGCGGCTCGGTCGTAGGCTCGGGCGGCTTCCTCTGCCGTGTCGAACGTCCCGAGCCAAACTCGGGCGGCTTTTTGCGGGTCCCTTATCTCCGCGGCCCACTTTCCCCACGGCCTTCGGCGAACGCCTCTGTATCTTCGACTCGGCTGTGCCGAAGAAGTGTCAGCAGTATTTCGCCTTTGAGGTTCAGGAGTATTGTATGTGTAGACTGATGAATATGTCTCTTCTGATGATGTAATGACCGTGTTCGGCCCTCTGAAGGGCGTCGTGCCTGAGCATGGAGAAGCTTCTGCATGGTTGATTTTATATTAGTTAATTTGCTACGGCATGCAAAAGCTCGAGGTATTTAGATAAAGTAGGTTGTTGGTGAGTCGCGTTCAAGAACATCACGCACTCGCCGAAATCAGCTACACTAAATCTAATTCACTCGATGTTTATGGTCTTATAAAAACAAGAACACTTAGTGGTGCTGTGTATTTTGTCACTTTTGTAGATGACCATTTGGGGAAGATCTGAGCTTATATGCTAAAGTCCAATGACCAAGTGTTAGATGTTTTCGAGCAATTTCATGCTTTAGTCTCAATCAAAACTAATATGATTTGTCTATGAGCTTGCACTTTGCAGGGTCCTCCATTTAGTACTACATGGTTAATAATAGAATTCCACAAATTTTATGAGTTTGTTGGGCTAGAGATTATTGGAAATTCTCACATAGCCCTTTAATTAGCCTATCAGTAATCAACAAGGGATTTGTTTGTTGTCCCCTATTCGCCCCTGCTAATACAAATAATATGTTGTTATGTCTTGTTTGGTTAAGTTATTTAAAGCCCGAATTAATAGACAAGCCCGATATGTATAGACAGACTCGTTATCAATTAACGAGTTATTGAAACCAAATATATTATCATGGGCTTATTAACTTAATTTTATAAACGCTAAACCAAAGAAACAACTCTCTCATTATCTTTTCCATACTACTTTCTTCAAACACAACACACCATAATGTTTCTCTTTAGAACAATAAATATATACCTTTAAATTTATCATCGCGCTTTCTTTTGTACGAAGAAGAAGAACGAACATCATCTTCACCGCCGCCGGACACCACGTGGGCCAAAGCCGAGACCATAACAGACATTTCTAATTCGTCCATAAAAGCGATGAAGGAAAAAACTATATAATAAACTATATATTTGTGTGTGTGTGTGTCTTGATGTATTATTTCTCTTATAGTGTAGTGATGATTTTTTTGCTATCTACTATATATGGTTAGTAACGCATGATTCTAGAAATGTTTCACAGCTTTTAATATTCAGCGGAGTTTCTTCTAAGAAGGTTGACATGATCAAACCCTCTAATCAAATGTGAGCGAAGATAAGACCCTTATATAGCTTGAGGCAAGTGGGCATTTGATTTATACATATTGGTATATTTAGCACACCTATTGTGTTTATTTTATACTATTAATTAAGCTATTAAACAAATAAAATTTTATTAAAGAATAAACTTGTAAAAAATTAAATATTAAATGTGTATTTGTAATTAAGCAATTAAGGGTAGTAATTATGACTGACCAAATTGATAGTTTGTATTAACCCTACGCTCTTGATATAAGAGTATAGAAAGATAGATCAATAAATTTATATATATATATTAATTTATTTAAATTAAAATAATAATTGAATATGATGTTACGTAGTATAATGGTGGTCTTTTATGCTTGGTCCGTAGATTCGGTGGCTTATATAATCAACGTTGAGGAGGGTAACTGCATTTTGATATTACGTTATGGTAATATATTATATACGCAACTCATAGGCAGTCAAAAGCAGTGTGTGAACTCGAGAAGAGGAGGGAATATTAATTGATACGGTGCATATAATAATACAATGGTAGAGTTGAAGATCAATTATATATGTAATTAATTTGCTAATTTGTACGTGGCATTTTCCCTTCTCACATATGCGTTCTTGGGTCGTTCAATGCAAGTACAAGGAGTACGAATGAGAATGGTCTAGACGAATCAAATGGTTAGTGCAATTAATGGATCAAACGTCTGAGAAATTATTCATGAGAGATATCGATCAATAATGTTGAAAATGTCGCAGTTTATTTATAATTATGACTATATATATAGCCAACATATTTGGACCCAACCAAAGCTAATGTCTTCAAAGAGATCAAATGAATCACATGTTAACATCGTACGTACGTATCCTTAAAAGAGCTTATAACGAACTAAAAACCCTTCCAAGTAAAAGGCCATCAAATAACGGTTGTTCCGCTGTTCCACTGTCAATGTTCCATTACATGTTCATATAATAAAATTTACCGAAAACAATGAATCTTATAAATATTGAAAATATAAGATATGCATATCAATTTGATTATCGTGAAACAAATAATAAATCAAATTAATTTATTTATTTTATCATATGACATAATGATAATTTTATGATTTGGTAGAATATATATTTAAAAACTTAACCAATAATTAAGTAAATAAAAGAAAATTTATCAATAGCAAGATTTGACACAAATCAGCATAGTGAATGGAACACGGATTGTAACGTCAAAAATGGAATAAATAATCACGCACAAATAACTCCATCACTTAAAACAAAGCAAAAAAGAATGAACTCAACACAAGAATCACATCAATTCATACCTATCTACACACAACAAAAAAGCAAGAACAACGTCCCCATTCAACCCTTATTTCCCACCTCAAAAATCCCCAGCAAAAAATAAAAATAAAAATCAAGAACTACCAACCAAACTCCTCAAAAAAAAATCGTCCCTCAGTCGTCGCAGTTAAGCCCGCAAATCTCGAGCACGGGCCCGTCCCTCGACACGAAAGGGTTAACCCTCACCCAAACGAGCGTCAGAATCGAAGCCAGAAGCACCGACCAAATCACAATCACAATCACCGTGGGAACCTTCTCCTGCTTCCCCGTGAGCCCCTTGAGGAACGGATACAGATGCATGATGACCCATATCACAAAGAAAAGCCTCCCGAAAAGCGGGCCCCACGAATCGTACCCATTGTTCACCGCGTCCGCTACGCCAAGCACAATGACGTTGACGATCAGCAGAGTGGTGGGAGGTATCAAAAGGGAAGTCCACTTGAAAAGGTAGAGCTCGGCGAAATCTCCGTCGTTGTTTCCTCCCTTCGAGGTGACGGTGAAGTTCGTGCTTACGCCCGCGAGCACCTTCAGGAGTCCCTGGATGAGGGCAAAGAAGTGGGAGGAGACGCCTCCGATGACCCAAAACTGCTCGTTCCTCCACCAATCGTCGAGGCCGACGCCACCCCACTCCATCTCGAGGATTCCCGTCACCGCGGAGATGAAGATTAGCATGAATAGGATGCTTGCGTAGTTGCTTATCTGTTGGAAATAGAATATATAAAATTGAAACACGAAGCATTCCCTTCAGGGTTTTAAGCTTTTAGGTGAATTGGTCATTCAGAATTATATCAGATCTCAGGCCAAAAGGCCATGGGTACGAATCATCATAACATCCATTAAAAGAAAATTAAGCATCTAAGGCTAAATAAAAATAAAAACAATCCAGACACGCGGTCGTTTTGAAAATAAGTTATTAAAAATTACAATACGATCTTCAACCTTAAACTTTTAACATGCAAAGTTAAAAAATTGCGCCTCGCACTATTCATGTAGAGCAGTCAATGTAGCCCAACACATATAACATGCAAAACTTCACACTCAACTCGTTGACTCCTATCACGACACGACACAAATTTTTTAAGAAACTTCAATCACACACAGGAGATTGCACAAATGACTTCAGATCACAACTTTCATCAGTTTAAACCACTCAAAAATCGAATTCGCAAACTGATATATCGAAAAGTAAACATGTAAGCATATTAAATCTAGCACGTGTCACGCTATCATTTTGAAGTTTATAAGAACTGAGGGGCTCACGGGGACGATGAAATACCTCGGGGACGATGAACTTCCCAGTGAGGAGACAAATGGCGGGCAACGTACAATACACGATCAAGGGAAGAGAAGTCCACGGATACACCACAGAGTTTATGTACGAAAATCTCTCCAATCAATTCAAACCGCCTCCGTAACCGTACCAAATCGGACAATGTTTGCTCAAGAAAATCTCGACGGACCCGAGGGCCCACCGAAGGACTTGATGTAGACGGTTCGATATATTTATAGGGGAGTCAAACCCTTAAATGCCGGCCTTTTCGGCATGCAATAAACCGATCGCCAACCGTGACAGTGCATCTTAAAACCCGTTAGAATATCTTCTGTAACCGACCTGTATATCCATCAAACCTACAATTGTAACAAACAAACACTCGTAAACAGAAAAAAAAAAGAATTATCGCACAGTAATTTACGGTTCGTATTTTACCTCTTTTCCCCAGTCGGTCTTATCTTCGTACCCACAGCTTATTACGTGGATGGCTTCTTTCAAAAGGGACGAAGAGCTTATTGCACCGTTAATTCCCCCGTTTTCGAGCAAAGTCGATGCGACGAAAATGGGCGATTGTCCTAATTTCTTTTCTAGCTTTTCTTGGGAAAGAGGAGGCCCTGCGACGAATTCTTTATCTTTTGTATCAACGACGAAAAATTGTCAGCTTTTTTTCTATAGAGATGCAAATCGGAAAACGAACGTATTGCACAGTACCTTCAATTTCTTCCTCGATGGTCTCGAGCGCATGGATTTGCTTCGAAGCTTCTCTGTGCTTCGACTTCTTACCTTCGTTCTTTCTCTTTCCTCTCTTCGTCTTCTTATTCCTTGAGCCGAAGCAGTAGCAGCAAAAGCACCAGCTCGGCAAGCAATTGCAAGTCTTGCTCGGCGGTTTTTTCTTCTTCTTCTTCGGCATCGTAGCCGTACAAAGCTTGCCTTCTGAAAACGCACCCAGTTCCTACGTATATCGACCCTTGAAGCCCATCCAAGCCTTTCATGTTAATCTGTTTTTCGAAGCCAAGATAGTTATAATCGTTCGACGAATTCATGGAAAAAAGAACGAAAAATGGAAAAAAGGGGCATTTTCTTACATCGAAGAAGACGACGTTACGATTGGAGTACCTATCGTGGCGATCGATCCCATCGAACCTCTGAGGAAACTGAACGTAGCACACTTTTTTTCCGAGGTGGGGACTGGGGTCCATCATAAAGCACATGGCTTCCCTCAACGCCTTGCTGTTGTTTATGTAGTGATCGCAGTCCACGTTCAGGAGATAAGGAGCATTCGAAAGGACGGCCGGAACCCTAATATGAAATGGATCGATCGAAGAAACGTAAAAAAAAAAGAAAGAACTTTGTTTTTTAAAGGGGTTTTTTTCTTCGGTGAATCTTTTTACCAGTGCGTTCATGGCTCCAGCTTTCTTGTGGTGCTCAACCCAGGCCTCTTTTCTCGGGAAACGTATACGAGGCGAGGAAGCACATCTCCCTGAATATCGCTAAAGCCATCGTGGCCGATGAACACCTTCAAGCAAAGAAGAAGAGAATTAAGACGACATTTGGGGCGAAAGCGCGAAAAACTTTCCTTACGAGGGTGAAATTGAAAACTAACCTGGATCATGTCGGGATGGTCCCTGACGTTATTACCCGGCCACGGAGTTCCATCTTGCATCGTCCAACCTTCCGCGGGAACCCGCCAAGCTATTGATTCGAACTTTGAACTCTTCGTAATCTCTCTGAATCGAATTAATGAAATAAACGCCAGTCGATCGACCCTTGTAAATTAAAATGCACAATAAAAATAGGCTTACTAGGGGGAGTTGCGTTATAAGGGCAATTAAATTTAAGCAAAGGGGCACAATTCTAGCGCGATAAGTCTGAAATTAAGTTTCCGGCATTAATTGTCTTCAAATTGTTTCATTATTTTATCTTAATGTACTAAAATTGCAACCCCTTTAGGCGTATGTGTCACCCCACCCCTGGCATAAAGGGAGACACAGACACCTAATTTTAAGCGACTAAGTTTGAAACCAGGTTTTAGGCGTCATTTGTCATAAAATTGTTTCATTTTTTAAAACTTATTGTCCTAAAATTGCAACGCCTCCAGGCGTCAGTGTGACTAGAAAAATCAAATATATAAGGAACCTTCATTGCGCGCCTCTCCCTGATAAAGGCGGGATGGACTTTGTTCTTCAGATAGTCGATCTTCTGGAAGAAGTACCACTCGGGGGCTCGGGGCTCGATGTTGAACTTCTTGCAGAACGGGACCCACTTTCGGGCGAACTCCGACGTCTCGGAGAGCGCCTCGAAAGTGAGCATCGTCGCGCCGTCGTCGAACACGTAGCACGACACCTTTTCGACGGGATAGTCCACCGCGAGGATCGACAGGACCGTGTTCGCCGTAATAAGCGGAGGCTCCTTCATGGGATCCACCGTACTGACGAAGACGTCGATATCTGCTAATTCGGACGGTTTCCTTCTTTCTCGTACCTATGCATAGAGATGCGTCCATGTCAGAGAGAGAGATAGAGATGGAGGGAGAGAGAGAGAGGGAGGGGCGAGAGAGAGAGGGAGGGAGATACAGAGAGATAGAGATGGTGGGAGAGACAGAGAGATGAATGGGGAGAGAGAGAGAGGGAGAGAGAGAGGGGGGAGAGAGAGAGAGTTAGAGAGAGAGATGGAGGGAGAGAGAGAGTTAGAGAGAGAGATGGAGGGAGAGAGAGAGAGAGAGGGATGGAGGGAGGATAGAGAGAGATATTACCTGAGAGAGAGTCGATCGAGATAAGTTTCGCGCTCAATCGGGCACCATTTCGGGAATTGATCCAATATCCGCGACACGGCGAACCAAATTTCGCAGATAACTGACGTTAGCCAAAGGCCAAACGTGTCGGGAACGGAGTGAAGGATCCTATAGTGGAAAGAGAGGCCGAGGATCGCAAGTCGAACGATGATTATCAGCCTGTAAGGACTAATCTTGCTCGAAGGTATCGGCAATTTCCTAGACAATGGCTGCCTTCCTTTGTCCATCCTTTAAAAAAAGGAACCCATAAATCGAACATTTAAAAGCAAGCAAGCCGAAAAAATGCGTGAAAAAAATGGCTTAAAATTCTTACATCGGTAAATTGGGATCTACATCGCCTCCGTCGACAACCCCATCGTTTCCTTGATGTTTGACGATTTGAAGCTTTTCGTTTTGCCTCTTCTTCCAATCTTCCTTTCGATCCTTCCAAGCAACGCTTCCATATCCGTAAAGCGCGATATCTTTCTGTGGAACCATAGGCCGAGGGTGCGCTGCTACAAAAAGGGTAAAACGGTAAAAAATTAATTCCAAAATCCGAAAAAAAATAAGATTTTTTTCGAATCAAGCGACTTACAAGGAGCAGAATTTCCAAGAGGCGGCGACTGAACTCCATAGGCGTTATTCCCATACGGCGGTACTATGATGGCGTTTTCGTCATACGACATTTGACCATCCTAGGCATAGTTATCAATGTGAGAGAGAGAGAGAGAGAGGAGAGAGAGATTTTACCTCTTCGCCGTAGGTCAAAAGAGGGATATCAAGAACCTCAGAAGAGTTATCACGTTTCATTCCATAGTGAAGAGAAGATGAAACGCTAGCACTATGAGCGAGGCCCGAGGCTTCAACATCTCCGTAATCGAACTCATGTTCTAAATTGTCGATGCCATCTTCGTCCTCGTCACCCTCGACCCGAGGGCAACCTAAGAATCACGAGGAACACTTACAGAAAACGATAAATTTATCGAGCTAATGATAAAGAAAAACAAAAGGGCTCATTCGCTCACTTTAATGCGCTTGTATCTTGTTCTACACTGAGGGCATGCCTGACTTCCTGCTTTTCTTTCGTACTCATAGCACGTTTTGCAGACGGGGAAAGCGCATTCGTTGCAAGCGACGAAGAGTTCGCCGACGGCATTGATCTCCACTTCGTCCCCACAGATTTGGCATTTTGGTCCGCTTAGTTCGTGAACGGCTTTGATGTGCAGACGTTATACAACGAGAACTACGGTAAGCTTCAAGGAAATGATCAAGAAACCATAATGTCCTACAAGGAAACGTTTTCACCAGATAACATATCATAGGTTAACATATTACGAATAAGTAACAACCGAAATCTCGAATCTAAATCCCATCAACAAGATTGATAAATCCCTTCCAATCTTTAGGAAAAAAGGGACGATTTTCATTCAAATCAAACCAAGCTAATACAGAGAAAGATCTAGGATAGTACATACTCTTCCAATTTCATCAGCATTAATGAGAATAAACTCATTGCGATTATGCGAGCCAGCAATTAGCTTCCCACCAGTATTCATAGCCATTCCTCACTGAAATCGAGCCCAGAATTAATGTTTGAAAAACCCCTCAATGTCAAAATCCAATCTTTTCGGCGAAAGTCAACTCAGAAGATTCAAACCCTAGCAATGCACATGCTGTTGAAAATCAGGCCCGCCTTCAAATCCAACGTTCAATGCCCATCAAAAGCTGGACAAGAATCCCCATCTTTTTGTCTACTCTGTAAATTAAATCTCAATCAAATGCCAGTAAAATCCACCCCAAGCTTCAATCTTCTAACAATGGCTTACGACGAAAGCTAAGAGCTTTTTTCGACTGGAGAATCAGTCACACACAATAACCCAATCTTCGGACTTTGGCTTTAAGCAAATGTGGGCACTCCAATTCAAGAAAATGGGGATTTTTATTACAATACGACGAAGAAAGTCTACAGAAAAAATTGATTTGTTGGAGCGCTAGGTGAAATATGATAAGACAGAGAGATGGGAAATAAATATATAACTATTATAAATAAGGTGAATTCCTTATCAGTCTCTTTCAACATTTCAACTTCCTTTTAAATACCCCTCGAATTATTTCTTCCTTATAACTACCCATTTGAACATTTATTCCTGTTTAGTACCTCAAAAGCTCTTTTCAGCGTTAAATGGACGAAAATACCCATGTCTCACATATCAAAGTTGAATAATTATTTTTACATGCATTATACCAAAAAAATCGTTATTGTACCAACAAAATTGGATATTGTACCAGAAAATGGTGAAATTATACCATCTGTTTTGGTTATTATACCAGTAAATAACGTTAATCAAATTTTATACAGTGAAATTGAACGTTATACTAATTGATTTTGAAATTATACCAGAAACTGTAGAAATTATACCAACTGTTGTCGTAATTATACCAACAGATTTGTACACTATGCCAGTTGATATAATAATGATAACAGTTGGTATAATAATCAAAACAGTTGGTATGATGTCCATTTAAATAGCGGTATTATAATTTACAGCGAAATTGGACGTTATACCAACTGATTTTGATATTATACTAGAAATTGTAGAAATTATACCACATGTTTTGGTTATTGTACCAGTAAATAACGTTATTCGAATTTTATACAGTGAAATTGGGAGTTATACCATCTGATTTTCAAATTATACCAGAAACTGTAGAAATTACACCAACTGTTGTGATAATTATACCAACAGATTGATACAATATACCATTTGGTATAATAATGATAACAGTTGGTATAATTAGAATAACAGTTGGTATAATAATCAAAATAGTTGGTATGATGTCCAGTTTGCTTTTAGAAAAGGGTATTTTCGTCCTTTACTGTTTCGGGTATTAAACACACAACTTTTTCGCAGATGGGTACTGATAAGGAATAATTTTTGTCAGAGGACTGATAAGGAAGTTCAAAATTTAAAATGTACTGAAAGGGAATTTACCCAATAAATAATGCTTCACTGTATTTTAGCTGGACAGACTTTCTTGATTGACAGATAGAGAAGAGATGTGTGGAGCTAGACTTGCTCAACCGCCGGTTAACCGTAACCGGCGGTTGGTAACCGGCGGTTGGCGGTTAGTCCATCGGACTAACCGCCGTCTAACCGGCCGGGGGCGGTTGCCGGTTAGCCGCCCCCGGTTGACGGTTAGAGTAACCGGCGGTTCCAACCGCCGATTTTTTATTTTTTATTTTTATTTTTTTTAATTAATGTTTTAATAAAGTTAGGTTTAGTATATTATTTGATCGAATTATGTATCGAAATCCACTATATAATTTGTAAGACAATTAAAAAAATCTACAACATTTTACAACGAACTTGTACAACACAATATGTAGACAAAATTTTAATTAACTAATTACAAATTTATAATACAATACATAAATATAAATTAAATTAGCCTCCGTCTCCGTACGGTCCGGTCTGCATCCATCTAGGCAAATTTGAAGTCTTTTATATAGGGGCTTTGTCCGAGAAAGGCTTCAGCAAGTCCAATCGCCTACCTAGGCGGCTGAACTTGCTGAAGCCCATCACGGGCTAAGCCACAAAAAAATTAAATCATTCTTCTTTCCGGACTTCTCCGAGAAAGGCTTCAACAGGTGCAGGCGTCGGGCCGGCCCATCTAAGGACGTTGAACTCATCTTCGTCCTCGAACTCGAAAGTCGTCGACATAAAGTTATCGACTTCTATGTAGGGGTTTTGGGAGGACCTTGGACGCTTGTTTCCGTTGAGGATGTCGTAGTAGTCAGCTAATCGTGAAGATCGACTACTAGTAGAACTAGATTGATCGCGCCCCGATCCCGATCGAGACGAGTCGTGGCCAAAATCGGGCTTATACTCTTTAAAGAGATCCTTTAAAGAGCTATGCGCTCGATCGAGTACGCTCTGCCAATAAATGCTATCGACTACCCTGCCCGACGATACCTTCGTATAGTAGCATTCTAGTAGTCTACCCGTACTATCTAAACGCCATCTCGGATCCAATATCTTCGCTATAATGAAGATATCCGGTAACTCAAAACAATATTTGAGCCACTTGGTAGTCATGCTCCCAATGGCCTCGCCGACTACTGGATCAAACCGAAGCCCGTCGAGTATGATTGCGACTTTAACGCAATGATCTAACGCAAGTATGGAAGTCGGGTAATATGAACCCGACATCGCCTCGGTGGCATCGTGAAATACTTGAAGTATCTCACATAAACTGTTGCACGGGTCCCACATCTCCGGAAGTAAAATGTACGACAATACTCTGTTTTCGGCAAAAAAGTCGCACAGATGCTGTCGATACTCCATAGAACTGTACAGCAACTTGTAGGTGGAATTCCACCTGGTGGGTACGTCTAAACTAAACTTCTTGGCTGCTACACCCTCTCTAGCGCAGAAACGCTTCCATTTCTTCCACAAAGACGGGTGTCGCATCAGGTAGGAGATTGCGTAGCGTATAGGCTGCACCTGATCCTTTAAACTAGCTAGCGCGTCTTGCACACAGAGGTTAAGTATGTGGCAAAAACAACGCACGTGGAAAAACCGTCCTCCGACTGACGGCTGACAATACTCGATCAACCGTTCAATGCTCGCGTTGTTTGCGCTCGCATTGTCGAACGATACTGAAAAGACTTTGTTGACTATCCTATACTCTGATAAGATCGTCCTAAGCTTGATCGCAATGTTTTGCGCCGTGTGCGCTTCATCGAACTCCCTATATGCGATCAAGCGCTTTTGTATCATCCACGAATCATCGACCCAATGGCATGTCACGCCCATGTAAGATGAACGTTGCCAATGATCGCTCCATATATCGGAGCAAATCGACACGGACGTTCCTAAACTACCTAATATCGCTACTAAGTCGCGCTTAAGCGCAATTACTGTCTTCTTAGTATCCCGCGTCAAGGTGCTCCTCGAAATCTTCTTCGCCTGTGGGTTGTATGCGGTTTTGATCCAATGCTCGTAGATCGGGTCATCGGCAAATCGAAACGGTAGATGCTTCGCGGCTACGAACTTGGCAAGCTCGCATCGCGCAACGTCCTCGTTGTAATGAAACAACGACGTTGCGCTTCCGCTCCCGCCGGCGGGTCCCGACGCGGACGAATCCGTACCTCCGAACATTTGTTGTTGGTTTTGTGCTATACCTAACTTACTCGGGTGTTTCGAACGGAGATGGGAATTCATTGACCCATATCCGCCTCCCTTTCTAAAATTATATTCCTTGGGACAGTAGTTACAAATGGCTCTAAATTGGTTGACTATACTAGTAGGTACCTTCTTGAAGTGTACCGCGAAGATGTCCGACTGTAGCCGCCGGGCGGCGGCGGTTTGCGTAGGCGCTTCGCTCTCCGGATCCGCCTCCTCCACCTCCGTATATTGCGCGGCATGCGAGCTTGCTCCCGGCGATGGTTCGAAACCGGCCGACTCCTCGTTCAAGTCACCGCCGAGCACGTCGGCGATATCAAAGAACTCGTTCGGATCGTATTGTTGGTAGTCATCTTGCGATGAACTACCAACGACTTGCTTCCCTTTGCTGGCCCTCAATGCATGAGAACCACGTCGGCCACCACCACGATCCATCTAAAAATAATCTACACACGGACGGGTACGAAAAATATGGTTAGATAAAAAACTAAAGCAGGCCAAGAAAAGAATACCAACGGTCGGACTCGGTGCAGAGGCGAAACGTGGCGGTGCGGGCTGTCGGCGGGTGTCGGCGCGTGGCGGTGGTGCGGCGGCGACGCGTGGCGGCGCGTGACGGCGGTTCGGCGTGGCGCGTGGCGGCGCGTGGAGGCGCGTGGCGGTGGTGGTGCACGCTGGTGAGGCGGCTGTGGTGCGGTAGTGCGGCGGTGCGGTGGTGCGGCGGTTGTGCGGCGGTGGTGGACGGTGGTGCGGCGGCGGTGGTGTGGTCGGTGGAAGGTGGTGGCGGGCGAGGTGGCGGGCGAGGTGGCGGGCGGTGGGGTTAGCGTGGTCGGCGGCGGCGGGAGGTGGTCGGCGGCGGCGGGAGGTGGTCGGCGGTTGTGCGGCGGTGGTGGGCGGTGGTGCGGCGGCGGTGGTGCGGTGGTGTGGTCGGTGGAAGGTGGTGGCGGGAGGTGGTGCTGGCTGGTGGGGCGTGGCCGCGTGGAAGAGAGGCGAGAGAGAGAGAGATGATATCGAGAGAGAGAGAGAGAGGAGAGAGACAGTGAGAGAGCGAGAGAGTGAGAGAGACAGTGAGAGACAGAGAGAGAGCGAGAGAGACAGAGTGAGAGGGAGAGAGACAGATATCATTTATTTAAAGATGGTATTTCTTACCGTTGTAACCGGCGGTTACACGGCTTAACCGCCGGTTACAACGGATAATTATTATTTTTTTTTTTATTTTTTTTTAATTTTTTTAAAATTTGAATTTGGGCGGTGAATTCAAAATTTTAAATTTTAAATTTTTTTTTTTGAATTTACTAACCGCCGGTTAACCGCCTAACCGGCGGTTCCTAACCGGCGGTTTGCGGTTGGTCAAATCGACCAACCACCCCGTAACCGGCCTTGTGCGGTTGCCAGTTACGGTTGCTGCCGGTTACGGTTTGTAACCGGCGGTTCCGTAACCGGCGGTTCGGCGGTTCAACCGCCGGTTACGGTTGATTTTGGGTATGTCTAGTGTGGACTTCAGTTCTTGAATATGTTAAATGGAGTATAATCTCTCTCTCTCTCTCTCTCTCTCTCTCTCTCTCTCTGTGCAATAAATGGTGAATACACAACGAAGTGTGCAAATGAGTGCAAATAATGATGAGGTCCAAAAAATATTGTGGAGGTGGTGAATTGAGTTGCCCCCACTGTAGTTGGCGTAGCAATAATAAAGCTTGTATTATATGCATATATATATATACACACACACTTATTTGAATAAAATAATATAGTCAGAAAGAGAGAGAGAGTAAACAAAGAAGAGTTTTGGCAATGGAGTGTAACAAATACCATTGATTCTTCATTCTAGCTGACTCTTCGTTTGCTTTATGTGAATGATTTGTATAACTACTTGTACTTTACATTTTATCAGTTGTACTTTATATATTTCTTGTTTGTGTGAGGAAATTGTAGCCGCGTGAAATTCCTAATTTGGAAGTTTGTTAACGTATCTCTCTTTTACGTTTGTCTTTCCCTTTTTAAATAGGTAGATAGTGGCGGTAGGTTAATTTGAGGCATCCCAACTTAGTTGTTGGAGGTTAGTCTCAGTTTGGAGTGTGTGCTACAAGTTCATAGTCCATCTTGTCTTGGATGTTACAGTGTCGTAACAAAAACAGAAATATACCATCACTATAATTAAGTCCATTTTCAAGTACTCGAACATTTTTGTTGGCCACGAAACGATCTTAAGCTTCGTTAACAAAGTTCGGTCTGAAGCACTGGACCTTTAATGGTGATTCGGGCATATATATAATTTTCTATATCCAACTCCAACAACACTGCAGTCATCAGAGCCAGAACTTTCTTTCAGTGGTGTCCAAATTGAAGAAATGTAATATTTCAGTGGCTCCATTATCTAAATAAGCTTTATTTCTAGGCATTTTTTTATCGGATCATTATATAAGATCCATGGTGTAGCTTTTGCCTAGGCTCCTCACACTCCGACTAAATTTAGTTTGAAACGTCTAAATCTTATAGTTGACTATTGGAGCTAGTCTATTTTGTACACTCAAATGCTCGTGCTCTACACATATAAATGTATAATATTAATTATAAATAATAGTTACTAAACATAGATGGGTAATTGAAAATATAGTGGTGGTTTTTTTAATTTAATATGATTAATCTTAATTGACAGGCCAAACTCGACGGTTTATAATAGACCCTATGCCTTATAAAATAGTACAGATAGTATAGATAGACGGGCTCCTCGCATTCTGAATCTTGTCTAAATAGTACGATACTCAATTACTAAAATTTGATTTGAATTCATAAACTCCTTGCGAAGATATCATAATTCGCTATTCTTGAAACTAGTATATATATTATACTTGGGTCAATTTCTACGACACGTGTCCAACTTGCTGATTTAATAAAAATATTATTTATTTCATGGACTTGACAAAACATAAATCAAATCCTTTATCATTTCAACTGACCGAAAATACATGTCAATTATATATTAACTTAATAAAGACTAGTATTAAAGAATGCTGGAATAGTTCATCCTTCACGTCTTATTAACCTGAAACCTGCTCAAAAAGACCTAATAATGGATAACAATTAAATAATATCATAATAATTTTCAGTTAGTTGTTACATCCTTTCATTATGCGCCACATCTTAACCTGTCCCGTGCTCTGCGCTTCATTCCTACTACTCATTTCAGCCTTCAGGTCATATATATTTAGATACAGAGTATATAGCATGATATTACAGCATATATAAAGAATATATAGCATGATATAAAGATTTAACAACAAAATCATTTATCTACCGAGAGCTGATCAAAAAGTATCCATCATATAGACCATGGCTTAAACTAAAGTACTTTGCGATATAATAAAACCAAAATATGAAACATGTCAGTACTTTGCACTTTTACTTCCACTTGATGTTCCATAATCCACGTAATATACAAATCTCTTAAATATAAAATAACATTATATACATTTATGCACACCAATAGAATATCATTTTCCTCTACAAAGTGAAGATGGGTTGAAAATCAACAAGCACGTATCGACAAATCTCATCTAATTTTAATATACGATGGTGCTTGCGATACAACATAGTCAGATTCGCAACCCAAACTAATCATTCCACTTTCAACTCAGGGTAAGAAACTCAGTGATAATTTCAACTATGGGAAGATGAAGATGAAGTCCATTAATGGTGGGAGTGATGCAAAGTCAGTTAAGGAAGCTCAAAGATCAGATATTTGAGGGAGGAAATCTTGCGATGTTGAACCACAGAGGTTTTCCATTGATGGCGGTCGTATCTCATTTCGAGGAGCCGAGAGCTTCATGGGATGGGTACATGATAGCTAGCATAAATGAAGATACCCTTTCCCAAGACAGTACGATCTTCGTTCACAGATTCGAAAAACAGAGCTCTTTTACAGTGTTTTCAATCTTTCACTACCAAAGAAAATCAATCCCATACTTACATAATTTGCTAATCTCAACAACACTGGAAAACAAACATATTAAACCAAACCAAAGATCAACCGAAACAGATATACTGACCTACTATTTTGAAGCTCAAATCGTCGATAATTTTTCTCAACTGTTGAGGATGTTGTATTTACTGTACAGACAGAGAATAACTCGTTTAGTTTGTTTCTGCATAAAGAATAGGAGAAGGCACATAAG
The DNA here is from genome assembly GCA_027422505.1 of Craterostigma plantagineum. Taxonomy (NCBI): domain Eukaryota; kingdom Viridiplantae; phylum Streptophyta; class Magnoliopsida; order Lamiales; family Linderniaceae; genus Craterostigma; species Craterostigma plantagineum. The sequence continues at coordinate 20,920,528 of JAPQWV010000003.1, read as the reverse complement.
CAAATAAAGGACACGTGTACAAGCTATGAATGTGAAATACTGACAAAGCAAACCTATACAGCTTATATAAAATGTTAGAAACAACGGTTGGCAAACCGGTTCCGGTAAAAGGCCCACTAACACTATTTTTTATTTAAAATTGAACTAACAAACAAACTTACTGTCAACCGGAAAGATACCGTGCAATTTCGTACTTATATAGAATAAAGATATTATTCGGTGTACTTATTTCACTTTTGATTAAAAAATAGTTAAAAATGGGTCAATTCGAATCCGGCCCCATTAAGGGTTTGATTTCGAATTCAGACCCTATTTGAGAATTTTTTAGGTTAAAGGACCCATTTTGTATTGTGTAAAAAAGTGGTATGAAAGATATATGAACTGGTATAGAATGATCGTTTTGTGTTACAAACTTTCAACATACTGGTATGTTAGAGCAATGAAGTGGTACTGCAGAAAATAAACTGGTATCAAATGATCATAAACTGGTACCGAATTATGGTTTTGTGGTACAGAATTTCAACATACTGGTATGTAAGAGCAATGAAGTGGTACTGGCAGAAAACGGGTCCTTAAAACTAATTTATTTACCAACAGGGCTTGAACCTAAACGATAGTTATAGGGGCCTGAGATGAAAATGACCCTAACAAAAATTCATTGGGTTTTCTGTTTTTTTCTCAAATTTTATTATTCGAAGAAGTATAAGACAAGGTCAAGTTCGAAATCTTCAACCACGTGCAGCGTTGTCTCTATTCATGAACGACGTAGCACCATCTATTGACCAAATTATATACTTATAATTTTTTATTTATTATCCTGCATTTTCCCCAAATAATTAGGTTCGAATTATACTAGCTCTCGTTTATAAATGTAGTTTTCCTATATTATTATTGTCACAAATAATTAGGTTCAAAGTATAGTAGTTCTCGTATATAAATGTAGTATTGCTATATGCACTATTGACTATACTATAGATATCAATTATAGTTTATCTATTACATAGTTGAGGTTGATTTCCATTTAATATAAAAGCTATAGTAATATTATATGACCAATGTACAACGTTAAAATGAGTCAGTTCTCTAGGTTCGAGTTTGAACTCAAATTCTATATTAGATTCACATTCGGTTCGAGAACTCATTCGTACTCGATGAAGCGAGGTTATTTTTTGCATTTTTTTATTTGGTTTAATGTAAATGGAAAATTATTCAATTAATTAAATTTACCCATATAGCAACTCTCACGTAATTTGGTCCCACACAAAAAATAAAGAACACAAAAGAAGGGAAAAAAAGTGTCGGTCGATATTACCTAAATAATGACCAATATAATAGAATGACGATCAAGATATATGACCATATTGGTTGTTACGTTTCGGTGTTAATGTGCCATGTGCGATTAATATACAATTGCCATATCTACAATATTATATTTAATCCTCCATTAATACGAAAAAATCAGGAATAGGAATAATAAGAAATAAATAAATATTTCAGTTACTTTCGGTGCAACGACTAATAGCCACAATTTCTGTTGATTGAGCAGCACCTTCAAGATCACAATTCAATGTACTTTCGATGTATGCTTAGCTTTCTTACTGATCTGAGCTACTCGGAGCTCAATCAGATCGAAACAGCAACACTAACACACACTATTTTGACAGATGATTTAACGTGGTTCGGCTATATTTAGCCTACGTCGACGGATCAACCGAGCCTCGCCTTGTATTACTCTGAACACGAAAAATACAGACCTCACAGCCCTCTACAAGTTTTGTGTTTTGACCCCTCAAAGATTCTCACTCTACAAGTTTCTACGAGCTCACAAATATAAGCCATCGAACTGGTTTTACAGAGGTATATAGCTGAAACTTTAAAGGATCGATCAATGATAGCCGCTGATTTAATCTGATTGAACGCTCCAGATTTAGCCAAGTAGCACATGCATTAAGCGTGACCCAGCGTAAGTCACGTGACGTTTTTATAAGTGATTTCCCGCGTTCGTTCTCAGCCATGCGATCTTGATCCGACGATCACGATTCGCCATCCGCCAGATTAACTCTCATATCATCCTAGCCGTTCGATGCTTCGCGCGCCATCCTACGTCCCAGGTTAAATCCTCAGCTTCAAACCTCGTCCCTTAGATCTAGGCGTAAGCCAATCGGACGGCTGCTGAACTTCGACTCTTTCTTCAGCTTCTTCCAAGATCATTCCGTTCGGCCGTCTTCTCCGGCGATTTTCGCCAGCTCTTGCGACTGCGACCTTGCAACCCCAACTTCTCGTTTGCTCGAATCTGTCCAAACGTGCCAGCTATCCTCGCCTGAAATCCCACAAAGACACCCCATCATCTTCTTTCCTTGAGCTGAGAATCTCTGTTCAGAGCTTTGATCTCCCTTCAAAGCTCCACCTCAATTAATACTTTCTTTCTCGGTTGATCAACCAGCTCCTTCAGGAGCTGTGCGCCTTAATAGAGAACTTCCCGACTCCAAGTAAGATCTTAATTTCCCACTTGGAGTCATCTTGCACCTTTGAGCTTTCTATCTTCAGTTTGCTTGAAGATCCTTCGTTCCAGCCGCTCGAGCCACTTCCCTGACTCTCCTTTGGCTGGCCTTCACCTACGTCTTGGCCTTCTTTAGCTCCGAAGCCTCAGCAGTGTGCTTCATCAGTTCCTTTCCTAAATCAGTATCGAAAACAGAATCAAAACCAGAACTGTTATCACATGTGGTTTGTGTCCAGTTTTCTCTGTCATCCTCTTCATTCTCTGAGCTTTCCTCCACCTCAGATGCCATCCATACATCTGACTTTGAAGTGCCTTCGCCCTTTGGAATGAACAGCTCCTTATCCTCCTCAGAAGCATCATCAACAGAGCTCAGCTTTTCCAAACTGATGAAAGCAGTTTCTGTTTTCCCAGCTTCAACTACCTGTTTTGATCTGCCTTGCTCCACCTCAGGCTGAGGTTTTTTCTGGCTTCTCTTCAGCCACATTTAAACTTCCACATTTCCTAATTTCCAATGGTGTGCTCCTCATCACAGAACTTCCATCGAGGACATAAATACCGTGCCTTCGAACTCCCTCAAGAATCAGCCTCTTTTGTTTTATCACCTTTTCTGCCGCCTGAAGTTTGAGTGGTATAACCTCGCTTGTCTAGCTCTCCAACTGAGATAAGGTTCCTCCTCATGTCAGGTATGAACCTAACATCTCTCGATCCGTAAGCCACCTGACTTTAGTTTGAATTTCACAGAGCCAATACCTAAAATCTGACAGCTTCCACCATTTGCTAGCTTGACAGATTTTCCACCCGTTTCCTTGAAATCAAACATCCAATTCCCGTTGCAGGTTACATGGAAGCTACAACCTGAGTCGAGTATCCACTCCTCCTTTTCCTCAAGTTCAGAAATAGTTAAGATCTCGGCTGATCCATAGCTGCAATGCTCACAGAAATCAGAAGCACGTACCATTGCTTGTTTCTGATTCAGTTTAGCTTTGTTTGGACAGAACCTCTTGAAATGGCCTACCTCGTTGCAGATGTAACACCTCTTAGGTTCAATGGCTTCCCTCTCCTTACCTTTCTTCTTCCACAGCTTGGATTTATTCTGCACAAGAATCAAATCAGCTGCAGAAATTTCAGAGGTTACCTTTGGTGAGTTTAACTGCTTCGAGCTGAGAGCAGACATTACATCTTCCATTGTTAGCTTCTCTCTGCCATACAAGAGTGCCTCCTTGAAATGTTCATGGCTTGAGGGCAGCGCACGTAGAAGGAGAAGTGCCTGATCTTCGTCCTTCAGTTCTTCCCCTATGTTCTGTAAATCCATAATCAATTTCTGAAAGTGATCTACCTGCGTTTCCAGAGGCTCTCCATCCACCATTCTGTACTTATACAATGCTTGCTTGAGGTACAATCTTCGAGCCAGGGACTTGGTTAAGTACAGAGAATCCAGCTTCTTCCATAAATCCTCCGCCGAGACCTCCGAAGCGACCCTACGAAGCACACTGTCACTCAAACACAAAATTAGAGATGAGTAAGCTTTTTCTCTGATTTTCTTCTTCTGAGCTGCCGTCAATGTGCTCGGCTCCATCTCGGTTTCAGGCTTCAGACCTTCCTCAAGCCCCTTCTCTACCAGCACTGCCTTCATCTTGAGCTTCCACAGCCCAAAATCGTTGGAACCATTGAATATCTCCATCTCGAACTTAGTTGCTGCCATCGATCGGAAATCCGAGCGTTGCTCCACGCTCATCGCACCACTTGTTGATCGAGCAGCACCTTCAAGATCACAATTCAATGTACTTTTGATGTATGCTTAGCTTTCTTACTGATCTGAGCTACTCGGAGCTCAATTAGATAGAAACAGCAACACTAACACACACACTTTTGACAGAGGATTTAACGTGGTTCGGCTATGTTTAGCCTACGTCCACGGATCAACCGAGCCTCGCCTTGTATTACTCTGAACACAAAAAATACAGACCTTACAGCCCTCTACAAGTTTCGTGTTTTGACCCCTCAGAGATTCTCACTCTACAAGTTTCTACGAGTTCACAAAGATAAGCCATCGAACTGGTTTTACAGAGTTATATAGCTGAAAATTTACAGGATCGATCAATGATAGCCGCTGATTTAATCTGATTAAACACTCCAGATTTAGCCACGTAGCACATGCGTTAAGCGTGACCCAACGTAATTCGTGTGACGTTTTTATAAGTGATTTCCCGCGTTCATTCTCAGCCATGCGATCTTGATCCGACGATCACGATTCGCCATCCGCCAGATTAACTCTCAGATCATCCTAGCCGTTCGATGCTTTGCGCGCCATCCGACCTCCCCGGTTAAATCCTCAGCTTCAAACCTCGTCCCTTAGATCTGGCGCGCAAGCCAATCGGACGGCTGCTGAACTTCGACTCTTTCTTCAGCTTCTTCCAAGATCAGTTCGTCCGGCCGTCTTCTCCAGCGATTTCCGGCGGCTCCAGCGAGGTCCAGGCTCGCTTTCCTCAACAATTTCAATGGCTTTGATGAACATTACTTCTTGATCATCGTGTTGGCTGAAAGTGACATTTTTTCTTTCATTATACAAATAGAAAAAGATTAAATTATTTGCATCACTAATCATACAAATTCGCAAAGATAAAATCTTTAATAAAGTCGCAATCAAACAAAACATCGGCAATTTTGACCGTACTGTTCGTTAAACTTAAAAAATCGATAACGGTCTTCTTTTTTATGTTTCACGGGCAACTTGTTTTAGGGTTCACACGTGACTAAATTGACGAATACACGCGCCCAAACCATACCACTTGCAAGGTAAAATTCTAAATTTGGATTATCAGGTAGAATTTTAGGTCAATATTTGATCATTGTAAAATAATTTCGCTAAATGATCGCATAGAATTTTAGGTCAAGTAGGTGAAAATAGTCCACGCCATATGATCGCATAGAATTTTCGACTTACTTGTTTGTGAAAATGATCGAAAATATACGCATACTTAACCTATTTTTAGAATTACTAAATATAACTATTGTAAATAGCACACTCAATTAGTTAAATAACACACTCAATTTCCGATGTTAGGTAACTACGTCTTAAATTCACCAAACATTAGCTAACACGGACCATTTTGATAAAATTACCCTTTATTTATAATTTAGTAAATTCAAAATACTTGTAAAATTGTAATCTACTTTTGTTAAACAATATCTAAAATAATCTACCAAACGCATTCGACATCATTATTTGGTCAATCAGCCAGACACTCCAAAATATTTATATCCTCAATTATTTTAATCAAATGAAAGCTACTTCGGAATCCATCCACCCTACCTAGTACTGTCAATTTGGCGCGGCGGGCTTGGCCGACCCGTCGGCCGCCTTCTGGCGGGCCTAAAAAAATGGGGACCGCCCTGCGCCCGCAGCGGGCCGTGGGCCAGGCCCGCCCGCCACTAAAATATTTTTTACTTTTATTTTAATTTTAAATTTTAATTTACTAATAATTTGTTATTAATTATGGTATTTATTAAAAAATTATGGATAAGTATGCTATTAATTATATGGTTCATAATAAATATGGTATTAATTAGATATAATTAATGAATCATTAATTACATTACCTAATTAATTAATTAAGAGATTGGCGGACTGGCCCGCGGGCTAGCCCGCCCCGCCAAAGCCCGGCCCATGCGGGCTGGCCCGCCCCCTGGCGGGCCAAAAATATTGAAGCCCAACCCGCCCTTTTGGCGGGGCGGCCGGCCCGCGGGCCGCAGCCATATTGACAGCATTAACCCTACCAACAGGTTGTAAGGGATCAATTTATTTATTGATTTAATTTTGTAAATTTCCTACACGGTTTAGTTAGTCCACAGGCCCACTTCTTTACCCAGTAAGGCCCAAATTTTAAAGCCCATTAACACTAATACGAAATCAACAAGTATTATTCGATTTAAGAAGTTTTGCATCAGTTACATACGCACGATGCAATCGATTCCTATTCACATTAATTCTCACCTCCTTAAGCATTAATTCCCATGCAATACCACAAACATTAAAAAAAAAAAGAAAAAACTTTTGCTCTTCGTCTTTCAGCGATAGCCTCTCTATAAATACATCCCACCATCATTTACCTTTCCATTCAGAGCATCGTCAATAGCAAGAAATCAACTTCAGTTGTCGGAAAAAAAATGGCCCTAAATAAGAGTGTGCTTTTCTTCCTCACAGTAACATTCGTACTTCTCTCCCACTCAACCACTAATTCCCATGCAAGAGAATTATCGAATTTCTGGCAAAAGTTCAACTTCGAAGCCATTCTCGACACAGTAGATTGTTGGTCCGCGCTGTCCAAGATAAGATCGTGCTCGAATGAGATCGCAGCTTACTTTGCAAACGGTGCCATCGATATATCTCCTCAGTGCTGCAAATCCATAAGCGTTATTACGCATATGTGTTGGTCGCCCGTTTTGGGCGCAATAGGTTATTCCGAGGATCAGATAAATGTATTACGAGGATATTGCGATGCTTTTTCTGCTTACGATGTAATGGGCTATGGGCCCGTTCCGAGCCCGGCTGGCCACCCCGTCCCTTCGATGAACTAGGGCGGACTTGATTCAGTAGTTTTGTTATTACCATGCATGCGTGTGCTTTTGTCGATTTTTAATCTTGGGAGTCTTCTTGTTAGTTGAGCTACGAACCCTTGTTTATGTTTGGTTCTTATGTAGGGCTTTTTATGACATGATTTTGAGGGTTTTTCAATACTCGTTGGTTGCCTTATCATACTAAGCTACAAACTCTTGTCTATGTTTTGGTTGTTAGGTTTCGATTACATGGTTTTGAGGGTTTTTTGATACTCGTTCGTTGTCTTATTACATCGTACATCGTATTAAGCTCGTTTTATTCAAATTTTCGTACAATAACGACGTACTTGTTACGCCTTCTTAAAGATTGTGATGTTCGTCCATTGAGACTCCATGCGATAGGAAGCGTCGTCCTGAGCGTAAACTCCGCACTTGAACGTGTGGTATCTTCCTCCTCGTCCTTCTGCTTCGTACTTAAAACGCCCGTCGATAAAGATCGACACTTTATTTGCCTTTACGTTGTGAATGACGTTCAACTTGAACCATCTGTTGTATATATTATGCTCGATGATGTGGTTTCGATAGTACATTAGTTTCCCATCGTAGACTCGGAGCATTAGGGTTGTGGCGTGAGGTGGGGCCGACCCGAACACTTGCATGATACACACTCCGGAGGTGCCACGTGGCACGTACCCGTATCCCTCGAATTGCCATACGCCAGAAGAGTAGTGAAAACCCTAAAAAATAAGGCATATTTAGTTGGTACTTTTGAGGCATAATTAACATGAAATAATGCGATGCACAAGAACTGTCTAACTTCTATGATTTTGAATTTGGGCCGGTGCATCATGGTCTGTTGTAGAGAACCCCAAATATTTAGGCCGAACCTTTTGGGGCCCGATATCAACAAAATATTTTTTTAGGGCCGAACTTTAGGGATGATATTACATACACCTAATACAACACTTTTTTGGTTTCGGTATCACATCTTGAGGTCTTCCGTTTATTTCAAGAATGTGGCCACAAAAAAACGGTCATGTGTTGAATGATTCACCTAGAAGTTTAAGTTTGAAGGGATTGTATTATATTTTAGTTTTATATAATATATTTTCAATGCGCTAGCTCAGTCCATGCTGATTTCTTTATTATAACTAGTTTGATGATCACGATGATTCGTACACATGACCTCTTTGCAGCTCTAATATCATACTGAGTGACCATCCGCCTAAAAGCTCAATACTGAAGGGATAGTATTATACTTTATATTGTACTTCCGATCCATCAACCACTAGAGAATCCCAACCCGTAAAACATGAATTGAATGATATTATGGAACTAAATAATTTTCTACTTCCGAAAATACTTACCCTAATAGCGAGCTCCGTGCGAGGCCTTGTGTGACTAGTCGGAGAGTGAGGCTTGTCGGTTTTGAAGACCCATAACTTGTGAACTCCATCTTTGAATCGACACCTTTGATTCAAAGGCACATCGTAAGGTCTTTGTACGTAGAAGCTCGATTTACGTATATGTTGACGAACAAACCCTTTAAGTGGGTTTGAAATGACATGGCTACTTCCCACGGTAGTGAAGAGAAGCAAAATAAGTATAGAGTAAAATGAGGGTCGAAGCAAGGAAGAAGCCATATCCACACACACAAACACACACATTTACACAGTTGTTGTATATAATATCGATGGCATGTTTATAGACGATAACTACGGTGTATTTTTTTTTTTTCGTTTTTAGCCGAACGGCGGAGGTAAGGCAACGTGGAGGTGAGCGCATAATCTACATCATAAATTGACAAAATTGTTTTGTTTTTATTTTTTCATTTACATAGAAAATTAATTTCCTTGATCCTTAGGTAGTCTGTTCTTCTACTATGAATCGGCCTCAATAAGAAGTACCTCAGGAGAAGGGAATCATCGTCATCAATGATTCCAAATAAAGCATTTGTTGGATTTTATTAAGATAAATGGGCTTTGGGCCCAAATGGGTATTAACCCATTAAATAAAATCCGTTTTGGTTTTTATTAAATTGGGAAGCCATCGAATGTCGAAACGAGAAATCGTTGAAAGATTACGAATCTATGTTTCACGGGGAATCTAACAAATATTAATACACTCAAAACCGATATCGGGTGAATGAGAAATTAATTTTCGAAGTTGGCCCAATAATCATTAAAATGGTTGGTAGTGTTTAAGTGGGGAATCAAGTGTCCCACATTGGTTAGACACTAAGAAAATCTTCACTATATATATAGAAACCCATGTGGGTTTATTCAAAAGGGCTTGCCATGTGTATAGCTTAAATGGGCTTGTGGGCTTAAGTGGGTTTAAGTGGGCTTGAGAAACTTGGGTGAGTTTTGGCCCAAATAACAGCCCGGTGCGAGTCGGTGCCTCGCACCGACGAGCACCGAGCACCGAGCACCGAGCCCGTGCCCGTGGCCGTGGCCGAGGCCGAGCCGTGCCGTGCCGTGCCAAAGTGCGCAATGGGCGCTTTGAGGCGCGCACTTTGCACTTCGCACGACGCATCGGAGCTTATTTAAATTTTTCCTCCGGTGGGCGGCGACGGTGACGGTGCCGGTGACATGGCAGTCGAGGTGAGGATGATTGGGTAGCCCAGATGTGATGGCTTGATCCATTTGATCAATTGGGCTGAAGTGGGTTGTTGGGCTAATTCGGCCCAACTCAAGGTAGTGTCGGTCGGCCCAACTAGAGGCGTCGGTAGCCGCCTCGGGCCGTCGGTCGGAGAATCGGGCCGCCGCCGGTGGGACACGCCTGAGATTCGGGCTGTCGGCCCGAGAATCGGGCCTGTCGCGGGCCGGTAAATAAACCGACAGTCCAATAGTTGCAAAATGTTGCAATATAGTCCCTGGAAAATTACAGAAGCAGCCTAGCAAGTTCTCGAATTTGCGGAGAGGTCCCTGCGGGAAAAAGTCTATAAATAGACCCCAAATGAGTTGGAAATTTCATTCACTTCAACCCACACAAATTACATCATTCACTCCCAACTCCCTAAAATCCCGAAGCAAGAAATAACTCGGTTTCGAGTACAATTCGCCAGAAATTCTAGTCGTTGTGCTGCGATTATGAATTAAGAAAAAGGTCGTTGTATCTTGGGGACGATCGCTGCTAACCGAAAGCACTGGTATCGGGGCGATTTCGTCTTACGGACAGTGTGTCCAACACACGCCTCGACTACGTTAACTGTTATGGATAGTCTTCATCAACTTCAGGCGTATTTATTCTTCATGTTGTGTATAATAGTTATCACATATGCCCTCATCATTATCTGGGTATTGGCGAACTGCACCTGCGTTTGAAGAACACTCCATCTTCCGACTATCTACTGCCGAAGTTTATCTATTGCCAAAACTGTCTGCCGCCGACCAGACGCAACCACAGAAACAACAATCGTAAGACGAAATTTATTGTTCGTGATTTGATCGATGGCAACCAACGCAGCAACGATCCCTACCGGCAACCATGTCGAACGTCCTGCCAAATTCAACGGGACGGAGTTCAAACGCTGGCAACAAAAGATGATGTTCTATCTCACTACTCTCCACCTCGTCCGTTTTCTGAAAGAAACTGCCCCTTCGGTGACTGAAGTCGCTCCACCAGCTGAGGGTGAAAACCCTAACGACGCAGCTTACGCTGCCCGTGTCGCTCAATCTGAGCAAGAAAGGGCTGCGTTAGACGCATGGAATCATAATGATTTCATGTGCCGCAATTATATTCTGAATGCCCTCGACGACTCCCTATACAACGTCTATGCAGTGGCTACGACTGCGAAAGAGTTGTGGGATTCGTTGGACAAGAAATATAAGACCGACGATGCCGGACTGAAAAAATTCATCGTCGGCAAATTCCTGGATTATAAGATGACCGACTCTAAGCCGGTGCTGGACCAAGTCCGTGATCTGCAGCTGATTATTCACGATATTCATGCTGAAAATATGCAGATCAGCGAAACCTTCCAGGTAGCTGCGATTATCGAAAAGTTGCCGCCTCTGTGGAAGGATTTCAAGAATTACCTCAAGCACAAACGAAAGGAGATGGGGCTTGAGGACCTGATTGTGCGGCTTCGGATCGAGGAAGATAACCGAAAGAGCGAAGCCAAGAACAAGAGGGGCGGTATGGAGGCGGGAGCCAACTTGGCCGAGCCGAGCTATGGAAACAAGCGCAAAAGGCCAGGTCCGCCGCAAAAGAAGCAAGACCAGAATTCGAAAAGAATTAAGGGCAACTGTTATAACTGCGATAAACCAGGGCATATGGCCAAGGATTGTCGTAAAAAGAAGAGAGTTAATAATACTCGGGCGCATCTCACTGAAGAGAAGCAGCCGGCGAAAGACATGTCGGAGCTAGACTTGACTGCCGTCGTGTACGAGGCAAACGTCGTGGAAAATCCGAACTACTGGTACATCGACAGCGGAGCAACGCGCCACATCTGCTCCGACAAAGAAATGTTCTCCACTTACACGCCTATTTCGGGTAGGACGCTCTATATGGGGAACGCGGCGACGTCCAACATCGTAGGATTGGGACGGGTGGTGTTGAAAATGACTTCAGGCAAGGAAGTGACGCTTGTGGACGTGCTGCATGTCCCAGACATCCGCAAGAATTTGGTGTCCGGCGCTCTGCTTAGTAACGCTGGATTTAGACAAGTGTTTGAAGCTGGAAAATATGTACTGACCAAGAATGGTCATTTTATTGGCAAAGGTTACCTCGAGAAGGGCCTTTTTAAGTTATCTGTAATGCCTGTAAAACGCGATATTAAGATCGCTGATAATAATAAAGCCAGTTCTTCTTACTTGGTTGAGTTGTCTAATTTATGGCATGGTAGATTAGGACACGTGAGTTTAAACAAACTGAAAAAGTTAATAAGTTTAAACTTACTTCCACAAATGGAAATTGATTCACAACACAAGTGTGAAATCTGTGTAGAAGCAAAAATGGCCAAGGCACCATTTTTATCTGTCGAAAGAAATAGTTCACCATTAGAATTGATCCATACTGATATATGTGATCTGAAATTCGTGCAAACTAGAGGTGGAAAGAAATACTTTATAACATTTATCGACGATTGCACGAAGTACTGTCACGTGTATCTTTTAAGTGGTAAAGACGAAGCTCTTGATACCTTCAAAAGATATAAGAATGAAGTTGAGAATCAACTTAACTCTAAGATCAAAATAATAAGAAGTGACAGAGGAGGAGAATACGTGGCACCGTTTGTGGAATTTTGCCAAGAACATGGTATTATTCATCAGACGACGGCGCCATATTCACCTCAATCAAATGGCGTTGCTGAACGAAAAAATAGAACTCTCAAGGAGATGATGAATGCGATGCTAATCAGTTCAGGGTTACCTCAGAATTTGTGGGGGGAAGCCATATTGTCATCAAATCGCATTCTAAATATGTTGCCACACAAGAAACGGGATAAAACACCGTACGAATTGTGGAAAGGTAGACAACCTTCCTATGGATATCTTAAAGTGTGGGGGTGTCTAGCAAAGGTCGAAGTACCTAAACCAAAACAGGTCAAGATAGGACCGAAAACGGTTGATTGTATTTTCATTGGATATGCAGAAAATAGTAATGCGTACAGATTTCTAGTGCATAAGTCCGAAATTCCAGACATGAATTCTGGGATGATTATTGAATCGAGAAATGCTGTTTTCTTTGAGAACATCTTTCCAACGAAGGAAAGAAATGAAATAAGTTGTAAAAGAAATTATGAAGCCGTTAAAGGTTCTCCTCCAGAAGTTGAGGAACCACGGCAAAGTAAGCGTAAAAAGGTGGCCAAATTATTTGGGCCTGACTTCCTAACATACATGTTAGACGATGAACCTAGGACAGTGCAAGAAGCTCTGTCGACTCCAGAAGCTCCATTCTGGAAAGAAGCTGTAAACAGCGAAATTGAGTCCATAATGCAGAACCACACTTGGGAGTTGGTAGATCTCCCAAAAGGGTGTAAACCTTTAGGATGCAAGTGGGTCCTTAAAAGGAAATATAAAACCGATGGATCAATTGAAAAATATAAGGCTCGTTTAGTAGCCAAGGGATATTCTCAAAAGGAAGGATATGATTTCTTCGATACATATTCACCTGTAACGAGAATTACGTCAATACGGGTCCTATTTGCTATTGCAGCATTGCATGATCTCGATGTACATCAAATGGATGTAAAAACGGCATTCCTAAATGGAGACCTTGAAGAAGAAATATACATGGATCAGCCTGAAGGGTTTGTAATACCTGGACAGGAAAACAAAGTGTGCCGACTCGTGAAGTCGCTTTACGGGCTTAAACAAGCACCGAAACAGTGGCACCAAAAATTCGATATGACTATGTTATCGAATGGATTCAAAATCAATGAGTGTGACAAATGTGTTTACATTAAGGGCACACCCAATGAATTCGTGATTGTCTGTCTTTATGTAGACGACATGTTAATCACGGGAAGCAATCAGAAAATGATTGTAAACACGAAAACTATGTTGAAAAATCATTTCGATATGAAGGATATGGGTTTGGCAAAAGTCATACTAGGGATAAACGTCTTTAAGGCGTCCGAAGGAATTGTGTTGACACAATCTCATTATGTTGAGAACGTGTTAAAGAAATTTAATGCCTTCGATGATCCTCCGGCTAAGACTCCTGTAGATATAAATCTACATTTGGCTAAAAACAGAGGAGAACCCATATCACAACATGAATATGCTCGAGTGATTGGCAGTCTAATGTATTTATCGAACTGCACTAGACCTGATATAGCATATTCAATAAGTAAACTCAGCAGGTTTACGAGTAATCCTGGGAGTAATCATTGGATAGCCTTGAGAAGGGTGCTGAGATATCTGAAGCACACTATTAATCATGGCATACTCTATACGAGGTATCCAGCAGTTCTTGAAGGATACTGCGATGCTAACTGGATATCTGACAGCAAAGACTCCAAATCCACGAGTGGTTATGTATTTACCATCGGTGGTGGAGCAATCTCTTGGAAATCCTCAAAACAAACGTGCATAGCTCGATCTACGATGGAATCGGAGTTTATTGCACTAGACAAAGCCGTGAAGAAGCAGAATGGCTTCGGAATTTTTTGGAGGACATTCCTTGTTGGAATAAGCCTGTACCGCCTATTATGATACATTGCGACAGTATGGCCGCAATTGGTAGGGCACAGAATAGTATGTATAACGGAAAGTCTCGACACATTCGTCGAAGACATAATACCGTACGACAACTGATCTCTAGTGGAATAATCTCTATTGACTATGTGAAGTCTAAAGAGAACATAACAGATCCTTTGACGAAAGGCATTGCTAGAGATCAGCACTATAACGCAGTAAGGGGAATGGGGCTTAAAAACCACACATCCAAGAACAAGCTCGGTGGTAACTCAACCATGATGAGTGGAGATCCCACAAACTTGGTTCAATGAGACAACTAAGCTGAGTGTAGTTCAGTAGCTTACTTGGAATTTTTCTAAGAAGCTCATTCTCATAAGCTGCCCAAGTAATTACCGATGTCGTGTGGTAAAGGGTAAGCAATTTTGCTTTTAATGATGGCTATACCTGTTGGTGGAGTATTTCGGGATACTCTAGGATTAAGTCCTAATAGTCGATCACCTATATAAGTGAGAAGTGGGGCCGCTTCAATGCAACACTTATGAATCCAAGATATGGTCCAAGGCTGAAATGGACACAACGTGAGAATCGAAAGAAATAAGATTCGTCACTGTGTGTACGCTGTTGTTTTAATTTACACAAAAGCTGTCAGTTCAAGACATCATGTTCACTGAACAGCGAGTAAATTCTATTGCGTTTCACTATGGAAGGTTCAAAGCCACAAGCTACCTATCCCGATGCAGTGACGAGTTGTCGAGTTTTTCTTGCGAGAGTCAGCATGCATAGCATTTGCATTAATTTCCATTCATGTGGGGGATTGTTGGATTTTATTAAGATAAATGGGCTTTGGGCCCAAATGGGTATTAACCCATTAAATAAAATCCGTTTTGGTTTTTATTAAATTGGGAAGCCATCGAATGTCGAAACGAGAAATCGTTGAAAGATTACGAATCTATGTTTCACGGGGAATCTAACGAATATTAATACACTCAAAACCGATATCGGGTGAATGAGAAATTAATTTTCGAAGTTGGCCCAATAATCATTAAAATGGTTGGTAGTGTTTAAGTGGGGAATCAAGTGTCCCACATTGGTTAGACACTAAGAAAATCTTCACTATATATATAGAAACCCATGTGGGTTTATTCAAAAGGGCTTGCCATGTGTATAGCTTAAATGGGCTTGTGGGCTTAAGTGGGTTTAAGTGGGCTTGAGAAACTTGGGTGAGTTTTGGCCCAAATAACAGCCCGGTGCGAGTCGGTGCCTCGCACCGACGAGCACCGAGCACCGAGCACCGAGCCCGTGCCCGAGCCCGAGCCCGTGCCCGTGGTCGTGGCCGAGGCCGAGCCGAGCCGAGCCGTGCCGTGCCAAAGTGCGCAATGGGCGCTTTGAGGCGCGCACTTTGCACTTCGCACGACGCATCGGAGCGAGGAGCATTGAGGAGCTTATTTAAATTTTTCCTCCGGTGGGCGGCGACGGTGACGGTGCCGGTGACATGGCAGTCGAGGTGAGGATGATTGGGTAGCCCAGATGTGATGGCTTGATCCATTTGATCAATTGGGCTGAAGTGGGTTGTTGGGCTAATTCGGCCCAACTCAAGGTAGTGTCGGTCGGCCCAACTAGAGGCGTCGGTAGCCGCCTCGGGCCGTCGGTCGGAGAATCGGGCCGCCGCCGGTGGGACACGCCTGAGATTCGGGCTGTCGGCCCGAGAATCGGGCCTGTCGCGGGCCGGTAAATAAACCGACAGTCCAATAGTTGCAAAATGTTGCAATATAGTCCCTGGAAAATTACAGAAGCAGCCTAGCAAGTTCTCGAATTTGCGGAGAGGTCCCTGCGGGAAAAAGTCTATAAATAGACCCCAAATGAGTTGGAAATTTCATTCACTTCAACCCACACAAATTACATCATTCACTCCCAACTCCCTAAAATCCCGAAGCAAGAAATAACTCGGTTTCGAGTACAATTCGCCAGAAATTCTAGTCGTTGTGCTGCGATTATGAATTAAGAAAAAGGTCGTTGTATCTTGGGGACGATCGCTGCTAACCGAAAGCACTGGTATCGGGGCGATTTCGTCTTACGGACAGTGTGTCCAACACACGCCTCGACTACGTTAACTGTTATGGATAGTCTTCATCAACTTCAGGCGTATTTATTCTTCATGTTGTGTATAATAGTTATCACATATGCCCTCATCATTATCTGGGTATTGGCGAACTGCACCTGCGTTTGAAGAACACTCCATCTTCCGACTATCTACTGCCGAAGTTTATCTATTGCCAAAACTGTCTGCCGCCGACCAGACGCAACCACAGAAACAACAGCATTTTGTGAGTTTGGTAGATTGATTTTGTTGTCGTCGAGTGGTCTACTTGATGCTAAAAACGTCGTCGTCGTCCTTGTTTTAGTTTTCCGTTAGAAAGATGGAAAGTGATAGAAACTAAGAAAAACGTTACGGTCCAAAATTATGGCGCGTGGCGGTTGAATTTTTGCCTTCAGCAGAGTTCTATACCGAAGCTATCGTCTCTGCTGATGTCTTTTGAACATTTCAACGTATAGGCGGCTAATTAAAGGTTTGTTGTTACGATAACTTCTATATATATATATACATATATAATTATATAGATATCAATTTGAGAAATCGGATATATCTATAGACCCCATATTGTGAACATTTTTCTATTTTATAAATTAAACAACGAATTATTTTTGACACGTGGCATCCTTCTAAGCCACCTATACTTCTAGTGTTATATAAGATATATGTACATAGTGACTTTTTTTTTTCGGAGGTATATGTACATAGTGACTTAAAATAAGAGAAGTCGATATATTTATAGACCCCATATTTTGAACTCATTAACAACGTTTGACCTAGTAACGCCCCAAAAGTAGCGGTGTTTTTGCTCTCGTACTCGTTATGTTACATAATATTTTTTGGGTATAAACTTTCGGAAATATTTTTTAAGATCTTCTATTCAAATTGTGTTCCATTATGTAAGTATTCCATATCAATATGATTTTCTGTATATTTATATATAGATATATATGTTTAAACACTCTCATGTAATAATACTCATGGATGCACCAATATTTATGGGTGTTTAAAGTGGGAGAATGTGGAACGATTTTTCGAAAGTTGAATGAAATAGAGTATCTCATACCTTTAAAAACTGGGTGGGAAGTATGCTTAAAATATAACTATAACTACAATCAAATAAAGGTAAGATTGCCGTGATATATTGTTAGGGGAAACTATTGCCAACTTTGAGTTAGACTAAAACACAATGTACTATATAACCTATATAATCCATGAAGTGCCAATTCATACTTACACACAAGGTAACAATAAAATACAAAACCAAAATCATGCATCATCATCATCATCATCATCATCATCATCATCATCATCATCATCATCATCATCATCATCATCATCATCATCACCATCATCATCATCATCATCATCATCATCATCATCATCATCATCATCATCATCATCATCAAGCAATCAATCAATCTAACATTTTTTAAGAACACTGATATCCTTCCACCGCGACTCCATACAAGGAGATTCGTCGTTCTGAGCGTAAACGCCACACTTGAAGTAATGCGACTCTCCTCCCCTGTCGGGCGCCTCGAGCTTCAAGACTCCGTCGAGGAAAACCCTAACCGTTTTCCCGTCCACGTCGTGGATCACGTTCAATTTGAACCACCGATCGTAAATGTTGGACTCGACCACACTCTCCCGATAGTACGTTAGGTTTCCTTCGTAGACTCTGAGCATTAGGGTCGTGGCGTGTGGCGGAGAGGACCCGAAAACCTGCATGACGCACACGCCCGAGGTGCCACGTGGCACGTACCCACAAGCCTCGAATTGCCATACGCCAGACGAGTAATCGTAACCCTTCCAAAGATTATATAGGAAGGTTGGACGTAAATTATACAATTGAAATATGATATGATCCAGTTAAGCTTATGTTTTTAGAGAAAGTGACCATTTAACATGGTACATAGCTCATAATCAAGAGGCTATGAGTATGAATCATCACGATCACCCATTTCACAATAAGAAAAAAATCAATCTATAGGCATGAGACATGTTGGACGAAAAGTATAAATAAGATACACTCTGTTCAAGGTTAAGTAGTCATTTATAAAAGGGTTAATTATTTTCTCACCCGCAACTTAGAGGTGGCATTCTAGGGACATCGAAGTTAGGTCGTAAGATTATACGGCCTATAACTTTTAAAATAATGCATGCGCATTATATATATGTCAAAACTTGTCTACTTTGGAAAATTATTATCCGTAAAATAATGTCACTCCCTAAATTTTCTGCAACCTATTATCCGCCAAAAACCTAGAATTTGCAGAAAAACCTAGAATTTAACCTAAGTTTAATGTCCGTACCATGCCACGCCACGACCCCTAAATTACATGATGAACAGAAAATCAATTTTGGAAAAAAAAAATTATTATCAATTTGAGAGAAATATCCAAATCATATGTTCGACTAGAAAATCATGTTAGCCAAAGGCAAGTGAAAAGTCCTTACAACATTTTATCACAAGGTCTATTCATGGGTCGAAAAACCCATCAAAAACTCAAAGTCTCGTGTAATAATGAAGAACTTACGATGCTTATTAGTTTAAGTTAGCAATACATTTATCAGTTCCAAACATATCGAAAGGTTTTTACCCGTATGCGAATCTCGGTACGAGGATTAGTTCTACTGATGGGAGTGTGAGGCTTATCGGTTTTGAAGACCCATAGCTTGTGAACGCCGTCTTCGAAGCTATATCTCTCATCAATTGGTACGTCGTAGGGTTTTTGTATGTCAAAATTCGAAGAATTCAAAGGCTGACGAACAAACCCTAGCGATGGATCGATAGGTTCCCAAGCCGAAGCCATGGGCCGAAGTGTTGGGAGAATGATGATCGATAGTAATGAGCTTAATAGCAACGAAGAAACCATGTTGTGATATATGGGCTTTAGTGAGTTAATTGTATATTTATAGAATATTGAATGAGACGTCGAAGTATGTATATTAAAATTCCTTGTCACGTTCTTTACGTAATAAAGTATGGATTAGGTAGGTTTTCGACTTGTATTATGTGAAAAAAGAGCATATAATCTTACGTTAAATCTAGCTCGTGGGAGATTAGGTAAGAATAGTGCCGGGGAAATACATCGAAGTACCGATATACCGTCCTTATCGTATCGAAACGTACCGAAAATATCGAAAATTTTGGTATACCGAAGTTTTTGGTAAGGTATGATACCGTACCGAAAATTTTCGGTAGGGTAATGGTATGAAAATTTAAAAATTAGGTATACCGATTATACCGAAATACTAAAATTTTTAATATTTTATATATATATATATACACACGCCTACATATATTATATTAGTTTAAAAAATATAAAATGGATAAAAATATTATAAGGATCTTCATAAATTTATTTAGCCCATAAATTATTAACTATACCCAACTTTCTAAGATTATTGAGGCCCACCATATTTTACTTATATTAAAAAAACAAAAGGAAATACAAAATACATGTTTGTTTCTCTTTGCTACGAATGAAAAATCTTTTTATTTTGGAAAATTTGGTATTAATAATCCATCTTATTGGGGCCTAAGTGGTTTGAATTGACTAAAAATTCGCAAACAACGAATTAACGAGTTACGGGACACACATGGTAAAAAACCCTCTGTGTGAATGGTATAGAAGGTATGATATCGATACCATACCGAAATTTCGGTATGAGACCGTATCAAAATTTAAGGTATACCGAAATTTTGGTATGGTATTGGTATGATTTTTTTCGATACCGAAATTTCGGTACGGTATACGGTTTCACAGTTTGGTACGGTATACAGTACCGAACCACCCCTAGGTAAGAGGATGCTTTCACCTGGAAAGGTTGGGTTTCGGACAATCAGCGAAAGCTTATTGCTTTTTTAGATAAAAAGCACACATTTCTACGACTACAATGGCTCGTAAGTAGGGGTGAGAACGAGCCGAGCCGCTCGCGAGCAGCTCGGTCAAAGCTTGATTCGAGCTTGGTCAAATTCGATCTCGAGCCGAGCTCGAGCTAGCTTGTTGAATCGAGCCCAACTTCGAGCCCATCATATTTGGGCTCGTAGCTCGTCGAGCTCTTATCGAGCCGACAATTTTATTTTCTAATACATTAAATATTTAATATTTTATATTAAAATAATTATTTTATTTAATAATATATACCGAACTCAAGCTCGAGCCCCAATTCGAGCTTAATTACCTCGTATGACACTAAGCTTATCGAGCCGAGCCGAGCTTTAGCGTTTTTAAATATTTGGAGCTCGAGCCCAGTAAGCCTTAATCGAGCCAAACTCGAGTTGGGCCATGTTCGGGCTCGTCTCGGCTTGTTTACACTCCAACTCATAAGTCATGTATAAGCTAATAAAAGAAACAAATAAAAACAAAAAACAATTCATAGGATGTGCTTGGTTGGATCGGTGTTTTAAAACGTGTATTGCGCAATGTGTCGCGTTTTAATTCCGGTATTGCGTAGCGTACATAGCGTAGCGTATTGCGTAAATATTTCTAGCAATCATATTTTCCTCTATAAACATTATCCTTTTAATATTATTTTGTTTTATAATAGTTAGTTCACTAGAAAAATAATGTAGTATTTAAAGTATACAAATAATAATAACAATAATATAATAATAATATTCTTAGTTGACTATTTTTAATAAAAGAATTAATTTTAAAAAAATTGATATTTCAAAAAAATATTGATATGGATACATTATTTATTTTGATTTGTTAGGGGTCATAATTGTAATTCATCTATTTTTCCAATTCTATTTCACTTATTCCTTGAGATAACATGAAAAGATTATTTATCAATATCGAAATAAGATAAAAATATATGAAATGGATATAATATCATATTTTGATCATTAAAAACCAACGAATAAATTAGTATGTTCAGTTATTTTTATCATTACATGAAATAACCATAATTTTATGATTTGGCGAAAAACATTATTAAAAGTTAAAACAATAATAAATAAAAAAATTAACAGGAACGCTATTTGAGGTACGCATTGAAGCGTTTTATGGAAAAAAAGAAGGTATAGCACGCAACTAGCGCGCTATCATTCGCTTTTTTAAAACATTGGTCTCGATAGAAGAAAGTGGCTAGGAAAAGGAAAAAAGAAATTGAATTCTTTTTTTATATATATAGTTTTAACTTTAAGTTTAGATTAAATTTTCTGTTCTTTTCGTTCTCTACAAATTATATTTCTTTTTTCTTTCCGTACTGAATTGTTTACGTCAGTCATCAACCGCAGTATTAAGTATTACTTCAATAGAAAATTTACTATCTTTGATTTCACAATCAAAGTTTGCAACCAATGCATCACCATTATCATCACACACATATATATTTGGTACATACTGGGTAGTGGGCCAAGCCAGGGTAGCATATTGGGCCGAATGCAAGGCCCAATAAATTTGTTACTTTTAGGCTCGGCCCACTTAGATTCTGTACGGACAATTAACGACAAACACGAAGCGACAAAGCAACGAGTAAATGAATGATGTCAGACGAAGGAAACAATCGTTAAACTCGGAGAAGCAAAGCTCCTTCGCAAACGAAACCATGGCGAAGCTCAATGTGGATCGTCGACCGTCGATTTCGATCCTCGTATTCCTTTTGACGGTCTCGATTGCTTCGCAAAGCGACGCGGCGTCTCCACGGTGGCTCCGCCGGCCGGAGCTCGTCGGCGGCAAGTTCCTGACGAGGGAAGAACACTGGTTCAATCAGACGCTCGATCATTTCTCTCCTTATGTTGGGCTTCTTTTTTTGCTAACCCTTTGCTTCTCTTCGTTTCATACTCGATCGATTGTGGGGCTTTAATTGTTCATTTAATTACAGGATCACCGTCAATTTGGACAGCGATACTACGAATATCTTAACGAATTTCGTGCCCCTGATGGTCCGATATTCTTAAAGATATCTGGAGAATCTGTTTGCAGTGGGATTTCAAATGATTATATCAGTGTGAGTGAGTTTGCTTCATGGGATTTTATCAAATTGGATAATCTTATCGCAAGAAGCTTTGCTAGAAATTCTACTTATCATGATATCCAATAGCTACAAAGCTGGGAAGTTGAGATTTTCTTTTCGATTTTTACCTTTATCTAGTTTTGATTTCGAAGGTTCTGGCGAAGAAATTCGGGGCAGCTATCGTTTCTCTCGAGCATCGATACTATGGAAAGAGTTGTCCCTTCAGATCATCGACGACGGAGAATCTGAGATATCTATCCTCGAAACAAGCAATATTCGACTTGGCAACTTTCAGACAGTTTTATCAGGTAAGCATCTTTTTGTATGTATCATCTCTTGCCCGCAGTAAAAAAAGGTCGTGATTTGATTTTTACGATTTTTTTATTACACGGCAGAATTCCTTAAACGCCAAGCTTAACAGATCAAACGTAGAAAATCCATGGTTTGTATTCGGTATTTCTTACGCTGGGGCACTTAGCGCATGGTTTCGCCTGAAGTTTCCACATCTCACTTGTGGAAGCTTAGCAAGCTCTGCAGTTGTGAAGGCTGTTTACGAGTTTACTGAATTCGATCGACAGGTTTGATTGGTTTTCGAACGCTGTGTAATGAAATTTTCGAACCTTCGCCCCCTTTTGTTAGCCTCACTTTCTGTGGAAAATTATATTAATTTCTTACGTGCCTGTTTAGGTAGGCGAATCTGCGGGCCCCGAGTGCAAATCCATTCTTCAAGAAATCACCCGACTCGTCGATCGAAGAATCGAATCTGACGAAATAGCATTGAAGGCATTATTCGGTGCTGCCGAGGTGATCGTTTTTGTTTATCTATTGTATTCTATTATATAAAGGGTGAATGATGGCTTATAAACGGTCATATTTGGCCTGTCAACTTATTTGCGATTTAACCTTATTAGTTGAATAATTTTCATATCACGCCTAAATATTCTCTTCATTGTAATTACACCCCTACACGTTATTTTTCCTTTTATATATTTAAAAATTATATTAAACATAAAAAATTGTAAATGAAAGTAACATTAGATAAAATTATATTTTAAGCACTCGGATAGAGTGCGGAATAGTAGTCGTCTTTCATTGTTGATCAGATTTCATCTTCAGCTATTATAACTGAATTTGAAATCAATTGTTTTTCTTCTTACAGCTGACGAACGACGGCGATTTTCTCTACTTTCTCGCAGATGCTGCGGTTACTGCTGTATGTTTTTTTCGGACATCATCATTCATTACGGATTTTATCATTTTCAGTTACAACTGTTTTCCCATACTTTTTATCGTGTTTTTTCAGTTTCAGTATGGCGAGCCCGATAAGCTATGCATCCCTCTTATCGAAGCGAAGAAGGCCGAAGCAGATTTGGTGGTAATCATATTTTATACTCGAAAAAAAAATTACGAATTTTTTTAAGTTATAATACGTGGATTTTTTTTACTTACGAAGGAAGCGTACGCTATGTACGTGAAAGATTATTACTTGCGGAGTTTGGGCACCAGCGTCGAAACTTACGATCAGAAACATCTGAAGAAAACCGAACTAATCGGCGGAAGCTCTGATCGCCTTTGGTGGTTCCAAGTGTGCACGGAAGTTGCGTATTTTCAAGTTGCGCCCGCGAACGATAGCGTCCGCTCGTCGAAAGTCGATACTCAGTGAGTCAGAAAAAACCCGCAATTTTTTTGTTCGCGTTTATTGCCGTTTACTAGACCGTCGATGAGGTTGACTGATGAACGAATTTCATTGTAATGGTCGTAGGTATCATTTGGACCTATGCAAAAACGTCTTCGGAGAAGGCGTATACCCAGACGTTACTGCAACGAATATCTACTATGGAGGCACGAAGATTGCTGGTAAATTTTCGTCTTTTTTTTCCTCGTTCGCACGGATTGCCGGCTATTGAATGATAGTTTAGTTACTTTTTTGTCCAGTAAGTTTTAGGGGGTGTCAGTTTCACAACACCCATCTTAAGAGGTTGTAATTTAAGAGTACTAACTTTTAAAATTGAAGCGATTTAAGAACAGTTTGTGTCGAAAACCTAATTTTTGCTGGAACTCTTACACGTCCCAAACAATTAATCTCACGTGGCGTCGGAGTTGTTTCTTTAGGAATAAATCGCACGTGGTAGTTTCTGGCATACTGGCTTAAAATTTAAGGACACTAAATTTCAAAATTTGAAACAATAAGGACACAATTATGTTTCTAACTGTCCTTAAATTGCATCAACTTTGAAAGTTTTTAAGTTACACTCCTTTAAGTTGGGTGTCCTGAATGTGTCATCCCCTAACTTACGGGACGAAATAAGTAGTTATCCTTGATATAAACTATACTATTACACGATTGTTTCTTCATGGCTATATAATCTTGCAGGCTCGAAAATAATATTCACAAACGGATCGCAAGACCCATGGCGACACGCATCCAAACAAACGTCCTCGCCCGAGAGTGAGTCCCAAAAACCCGCCGTTTCGTTCTTTTTCATAATCATATTAATGAGCCTAATATTTCTTTTTTCGTTTCCCCAGTGCCTTCTTACGTCGTGACTTGTCATAATTGCGGTCACGGAACCGACCTTCGAGGTTGTCCCCAGTCTCATTTGGTTATCGAAGGTATTGAACGAACTTCTCCTTTGATAATCTTTTTGCGTAGTGAATGAACCTTAAAAATAAAATAAAATAAAATAAATTTTCAGGTGATGCGAAGAACTGCAGCTCTCCGGAAGCGGTCAACAAAGTGAGGCAGCAGATTATTTCTCACGTCGATCTGTGGCTTTCTCAGTGTCGGGACTCGGGCATGAGAAGCGCAATCTGATGAGTCGGTAAGTTTTCCGTATGTATGTATTTATGCGAACAACGCAGTGCTTTTCCGGTTTGCGACACATTTTCGTCGATGGCAACATTGATGAACTCGGATTTGTTACCGATGTCTGTTAATTTTAATAAACAGAGAAAGCAATACGCTTACTCCAACCAAAGAAATTGCTGGTACTTAGCCCATCTCCAATCATACTGCAAAATCCAAAAAAATATCTTAAAGTCACTCCAATCGAATCCAAAAATCAATTTCAAAATGGGTTTTGTATTTTCTCTCTCCTCCACTAAACGCATAGATGCATTTGAACCAGTGTTTTAAAAAGCGCAAGTGTAGCGCGCCTCGTAGCGTATATAGCGCAAAACCCGCTGTAGAGTAATAAAAATAGCATTTTTTATTTTTTATTTATTTTTTATTTTTCTTCTTTTATAAAGCTCAAAATAAATAAATTCAAAACTGCCTCAAATTAAGGCGATTTGGCGGCTATTTCTTCAATTTTGCCATACATCGTAAGTCGAGAGATTTTTATTAGAGAAATAATATAAAATTAATTACTTAAAATTTGAAAATAGTAAAAACACATGCGCGCACGCATATATATATATATATATATATATATATATATGTATAGCTCGTGAAGTGTGCTTAGATATAGTTAGATAATGTTCACCGTCATTTTTATAATGGTTTGTTTGCTTGTATTGTTATATATATAGATACACATATATATATATATATGAGTAATGTTATGGTGCTCACCTTGCGTGAGCACCTTCGTGAGCACCAACCGCATCAACGCGTCAAATCAGCATACAATGGGATTTTTTATTGATCTATAACCTAGACATGGGACTAGTGAACCCGTCGGGGGTTGATTTGGCATGTTGACGTGCCACAAAAAAATGCCACTCAACAGGTGCCCACGGATGGTGCTCACGCAAGGTGAGCACCATAACATTTCTGTATATATATATATATATATATATCTTTTGTCGTGTATGTGGCATGATCAAAAACCTCACGCAATACGCTACGCTATCTACGCTACGCAATATCGGAACTAAAACGCTACGCGCTGCGCAATACGCAAACACTGGTTTGAGCGCTTAATTTGCGTTCTATATTTAGTAATTTCATTTAATATCCTTTATTTGTTTAAATAATAAAAGCATCCTTTTAAAAAATAAAAAATAAATAAAATATATATAAAAAAAAGTAATTAGAAATTTTTAGATTTATAAAATTTAGCAAACAGTATTTATTTATTTAATTTAATATGTTATTAAAATATTTTTTTTTGAAGTTATAAAACATGTGGGCAATATTGAAAAATTGTAAAAGTTGGTCTATAAAAGTATTTCAAAAATAGTTCTTGAGTTTGAAAATGAGTTTATCGGTTTGAGAATAATTACTGCATTTTGCGTTTGAAATGGGTTTGAGTTTGCGATTGAGTTTGAGATGCTGAGAATAAATTGGTATGGTTTTAGATTCGAATAAGGTCGACGAAACTCTTCTTGGTAGTTAGGTTTATATTTTCATATTTGTGACGTATTCAAGTATAATTGCTCGGAAGAATTTGTCGATCGACCTCTTAAATTTCTATATTTTTGAACTGGGACTTGGGATGGAAGATAATTCTGAATTGGATATACTATTTGCCGAGCTAGGCAGAATGTTTTGAAAGAATTAGACAATCCGTTAGCAAATATTTTGAATTGATGTTATGAGATCAAACGGTTTGGTTTACTACTGTTGGCTGGGAAAGAAAAAAAAAATATTCGAAGATTGTGTAACACACAATTTCCTTAAAATAGATCCGCTCCCACGTATGTGCTAGAGGTTTTTTTTTTACGAGCGTCTATTTCCCGGATACTTCGAAACACACGGCGTTCGTTTAGCACAAAAACGACACTGACTACGAACGAAAAAGAACGATAGTAGAATTAATTTTCAGAGATATTTATATGTTTCTTTCTCTTATTTTTCTTATTATTTTTGTTGTGTTTTTTCCTTAGAATTAATGGCCTATTTATAGCCAAAATTTTGTAATAAAAAAATAATAATTTTTTTTAATAATTAGATGATATAACGAGTGTTGAGTTGAGGAGTGGTTAAAAAACCACTCAATTACAAAGCCACCAATCCCAACAAACATAATAAGAAAAATAAGAGAAAGAAACATATAAATATCTCTCAAAATTAATTCTGCTATCGTTCTTTTTCGTTCGTAGTCGGTGTCGTTTTTGTGCTAAACGAACGCCGTGTGTTTCGAAGTATCCTGGGAAATAGACGCTCGTAAAAAAATAACCTCTAGCACATACGTGAGGGAGCGAATCTATTTTAAGGTTGATTTATAAATTATCTAACAATCCCCCACATGAATGAGAATTGTTTGGTTAATGTTTCTGCTAATCTAATGATACTCTGCATAGAGGATAGTATGTTTTACCATTTGAACTTCCTCCTTGTATGCACGCTTGGTTTACTGCAGTCCAGTAGAACGCGATGTCTTTGAACTGTCCCGCTTTCCGTGTAAACGAACCCACGTACAATACACAGAGACCATTTTTCTCTTGTTCCGTTCTCATGGTTTTGTCCAGTACGGCCATGGACACGTCCTGATTCTGCGAGGGTTTCTAAAGAACTAAGCCTTTCAGTTCTCCTTTGAAGCGGCCCCACTTCTCCCTAACATAGGTGACTTGTCACGTCGCGAGTATTTTCTATCAATACTCTATGATAGTCATTAAAGCATCATAATGCTAGCCTTTTCCGTCATCACTGTTTCTTGACAGGAATGAGCGGGGTTATCCCCACAGTGATACCAAGTCCTAAAATTAGATTGTCCCTTTGAACCTAGATCTTGGGATCTCCAGTCACATACGTGAGGGAGCGGATCTATTTTAAGGAAATTGTGTGTTACACAATCTTCGAATATTTTTTTTTCTTTCCCAGCCAACAATTCGTATTCCATGCCTCGATCACTTCTCAATCTTTTAATTTTCTTGCCGAGTTGCGTTTCAACTTCGGTTTTGTAGAGAACGAATTTCTTTAATGCTTCGTCTTTGCTCTTAAGCAAATAAACATAGCAATATTTGGTGCAATCGTCAATAAATGTTATAAAATGTTTGAACGTATTTCAAATCACATAAATCGCTATGAATCAATTCAAGCTGTTCGGTACTTCTCGCTACCGAGGGGAAAGACGATCTCGTCATTTTTGCTTCAACACAAATTTTGCATTTATGTTTCGAATTAATTTCAAATGTTGGTATATGGTCCATGTTATCATAATCTACCGTGCCACAAATTGGAAGATTCAAGCAAGTAAACGGAAGAACGTTTTTCATTCTCATTTACAATAGTCATTACATTCAGCTTGAACAGACCATCACAGGCATAGCCTTTACCAACAAACACACCCGACTTAGACAATATCACTTTGTCGGATTCAATAACAATACGAAAACCATGCTTGTTCAACAAGAATCCTGAAATCAGATTTTTTCGTATCTGCGGAACGTATAACACATCTTTCAGCGTCAATATTTTCCCAGAAGTCATTTTGAGCAGTACGCTTCCCTTTCCCTCGACGGTAGCAGCAGCCGAGTTGCCCATGTAGATCTTTTCTCCTTCAATCGGCTCACAGGTAGAGAAGAGTCTACGGTTCGTGCACACATGACGTGTAGCACCGGTATCGATCCACCATTCTTGTGTATTCGACCCAATCATGTTTACTTCCGAAACCACCGCGACGAGACTCAAGTCCTCAACTTCTTTGGTGATGTCTTTCACCATATTGGCCTCGTGGTGCTTCTTTGGAAGTCGGCAGTCCGACGACTTGTGGCCTAGTTTGCCACAATTGAAGCACTTTCCCTTGAACTTATAGTTCGTCTTAGCAACGCCTCCGGTCGCCCCAAGTTTCGCTTTGGGTTTAACCGCGCCTTTGCCCTTTTTAGAGCTATGCTCCACCACGTTTACTTTCGATTCAGATGAGCTCGATACTCTCTTTTCCGACCTTTTGTTGTCTTCTTCGATTCGAAGTCTAACAATCAGATCCTCCAAAGACATCTCCTTGCGCTTATGCTTGAGATAGTTTTTGAAGTCTTTTCAGCCCGACGGGAGCTTTTCAATGATAGCCGCAACTTGGAAAGATTCGCTCAGAACCATTCGTTCTGCATGGATCTCGTGCAAGATCAATTGGATCTCTTGCACTTGACTGATCACAGTCTTGGAATCGACCATCTTATAATCAAGGAACCGTCCGACAACAAATTTCTTTGTGCCGGCATCCTCAGTTTTATATTTCCGGTCTAACGATTCCCACAATTCCGTAGCCGTAGCGACCGCACCATACACGTTGTACATAGTATCGCTTAGGACATTCAGAATATAATTACGACACAGGAAATCAGAGTGTTTCCATGCATCAACAGCAATCACGACCTCACGGTTCGTCTCGCCGTCGTTCACCTTAAGCTCGACCTCTTTCAGATATGTTGCTAGGTTCAGCGTGGTGAGTAGAAGAGCATCTTCTGTTGCCATCTTTTGAACGTCGAGGCTGTCCCCGTAAATTTCTCCGGCTTCTCCAGGTGGTTGATCAGTACGCTTGGCTTCGTAACCACAGGTATGGCAGTGGGTATAAAAGTAGTTGGGAGAACGTCAATGTTTCCTTTGTTTCCCGTAGATTCTTGGTTGTTGAGGAAGTCCACGTAGTCTGACATCTTTGCGGGATCGTCGATCTATTTTAAGATTGTTGGCTGGGAAAGAAAAAAAAATATTCGAAGATTGTGTAACACACAATTTCCTTAAAATAGATCCGCTCCCTCACGTATGTGCTAGAGGTTTTTTTTTTACGAGCGTCTATTTTCCAGGATACTTCGAAACACACGGCGTTCGTTTAGCACAAAACGACACCGACTACGAACGAAAAACAACGATAGCAGAATTAATTTTGAGAGATATTTATATGTTTCTTTCTCTTATTTTTCTTATTATTTTTGTTGTGTTTTTTCCTTAGAATTAATGGCCTATTTATAGCCAAAATTTTGTAATAAAAAAATAATAATTTTTTTTTTTAATAATTAGATGATATAACGTGAGTTGAGTTGAGGAGTGGTTAAAAAACCACTCAATTACAAAGCCACCAATCCCAACTTCTAGAAGTTGGGCCTTCTAGAAGTTGGGCCTTTATTGGGCCAAAACCGAAGCCCAATAACATTTAATTTCAAGCCCACTTCAATAAGTAAAAATAATTTTTTTTTCTCTCTAATTAATTCTCATTCACAAAAGATAATTTATAAATCAACTATCATATAAATTATCTAACAACTACATAAAACAATATCGATTGCTTATGGCCAGATTTTGATCAGTATATAGAAAAATGGAACGTCCTCTAATCTTGACTCCATCCACTATGTAACAATTAATGATGATATATTCGAATACCTTCTTTTGAATCAAACGTTTTTTTCCTGTAAAAAAATTGAATTTTGATATGCATTAAAATCTTTGGCCTTTTTTAGATTCGCTTAAATAAATGAACGAATAAACTGATAGTTGGTCGTATGGGTGTTTGGTCTAGTGGTATGATTCTCGCTTCGGGTGCGAGAGGTCCCGAGTTCGATTCTCGGAACACCCCTTTTAATATTATTTCTTTTCTCTTTCAACAAATTAATGAAAATAAAATTTTAAAAACTACAAGAAAATGCACCAGCCGGGAATCGAACCCGGGTCTGTACCGTGGCAGGGTACTATTCTACCACTAGACCACTGGTGCGATATATTAGAACTTATATTGTTTCTTTTATAAACCGTAATAGGGATATATTGTTCGCCTAACATTTTCTATTTTATTAAGGCTCGTCTCCTTATATAAATTAACATGTCAATAAATTTTATAGGATAATTACCATACCGTTATTTATTGTCAAATGACGTGTCTTACTAATTTACTTCTATGAAAAACGGATGATTTGTTAAAAAAATAACCAACTCATGTCATTTTGTTAATTAAAAGTTAAATAAAATAATAAATGTTATTATTAAAAACTACACACTTTATAAGTTGAATAAACCGTTGTTTCTTTCCCAGCTGCATCATAGGGTGTGAGACTAGTGTTTCCAAGAACAAAAATAGTGTAATATTGAAGGTAATGAGGTAAAAGAAAGAGTTCTCAACTTTCCCTTTTTTTTTGGGGATCAACTTCTTCATTGTTGGTAGTGTAGTAACAAAATACGTTTGCTACTGCTAATTTTCCAATGTTCTCCTCAAACACATGAGATCCAACAGCTTCTTTATTATTTTTGCCTCAATTTATTCTTCAGTTCATAAATATAACTAAAATCGCGATGCCCACAGGATAAAATAAATATACAATTTTAACTCAACAATCAACATACTCCTTTATTATTCATTACTATTTTCACCACCACTTATACTCACTTCGAATCGCCGCATATCGCTTCCACGGACAACCTCTTCGACACATTACGACACGGATCCCTCCCGAAATTACCCTTCGATATCGCAACAGAACACATCTCCTTCCTCACGCACCTCTGCAAAAAAAAAAAAAAAAAAAACCTCGAAAAACGACATCACATAATAGCACATCTACGGTCGATTTTTTAACCATTACCTTCTCTAAGACATCGTTCGACTTGGGAGAGTGACACTTTCCTAACCGAAAGCTCCCGCAAGAACCCGAGGATGTCCCAAAGCTGGCGAACTTTATCGAAGATATGAACTTCCCGGGCCCACAGTGCAAATGGAGTTTAGGCGCACGCGATAATAGTAACGCTTCTTTCCCGCCGTAGCTTTCGATCTTTGAGTCCTTGATGTTTGGATGATATTCCGACACATCGGCGCAAACGCTCGTCACCGATCTCTTCGCGAGGGAGATCTTAGTGGGGTCGCCTCCGATTTCTTCGAAGAGTACCAAAAGGTTCTTCGATGGCTTCGTCCAAGAACGAGGCAGGTGGTACCTTGAAGAAATGGGGCGGGTTTCGGTTAAACCTTCCTTTAGTATAAATGTGAGTTTTTTTTGGCTTAATTACTTCTTTTGGTCATGTAATTTAGGGGGTTGGCATTATATGGACAACAAATTTAGCATTGCAGCACTAAAATCAATGAAATTTAGGGACATTAGACGCCGTAACTTTTGATTTTGCCCCAAATCCTAAGGTTGAAGCGAATTTGGGACAAAATTTTGGATTTCGACGTATACTGTTCCTAAATTGCTTAATTTTGAAATTCATTTTTCTTATAATGCCACGTAAATTACATGACGAAAAAACTCTTTTTTATTTGTGTTTTTTTTCCTCTGACTTAATTATTATTTTTAGCCCTGCATATTTGGTGAAAGTGGCAATTTAAGGGACACATGAGTTAATGGGTGACAATTTTAGGACAATAAATTCCTCAAATTCCTTCGATTTTGAAACTTATTGTCCTAAAATTACAACCTTCAATTTAAATGTCCTTATAACACCACCACCCTTAGCATACAGGACCAAAAGAATTAAGCCTTTTTTTTTTCTCTCTTACCATGTTTGAGTTGGTTTTCCACACCCGACCTGGCATTTCGAAGGGCGGAAAGTCCCGATATAATCGCATCCATTGCATTCGCCGTTGGCATTCGTCGTCCAATATCTCCCAAGGCTCTCGCCGTTGACCCATATTTGACCTTTGCCCATGCTGCTCAAATCCAAGGCCAGCGGCTCGTCTCCATCGGGCGAGTCGAAGTACGCCTTCGTCGTGATTTATATAATATAAACTTTTACTTTTTCTAATATCAGAAATAAGAAAAGAAAAAAAAAAACGAGCCTCGTCCAAGGAAATTAATCGGAGGATTATGTTTTGTTATATACCTTATGCCAAGTCAAAGGCTGCTGCTTTTTTTGAGCAGTTAGCGAACTTCGAATCCACTCCGCTGAGGATACGCTGTTCGGCGAGTCGAGGTTCATGGCTTCTCCTTTGAGCCCAACCTACTCACAAACTACTTGTATAAGATACCGTGATCTATAAATATATATATACATTATATATAAATATATATATTCATATAACATACCTGGTAAGTCCATTTTGCCCAAGTCAAATCTAACTTTCCGCGATTGAGTCCATGCACTGCGACGGGACCCAAGATTCCCGTGTTCCACGTCTCGAAATGCCCGCCGACGTTCTTACATGACAGATACGTGAATGTGCAAGAACAAACTTTACACTCAGTTTGGTTTAAGGAAATTAGCAGGGAAAGGAAAATGAACTGGAAAAGGAAAACTAGTTCTTCTTTGGCTGAAGAACAAAGAAAAGAAAAGAAAATCTGGTTTAAGTTTATACTTAGAACTGGGGGAAAGTAATTTCTTCACCAAAATTGCGGGAAAAACGAAAGAAAGACTCATCAAAAAACCATTTTCTCTCCAATTGTCTTCAATCCAAACACTGCATAAGTTAAAACTAATTTCTTCACGAAATGGTGAGGAAAACGAAAGAAAAACCTACTAAAAACTATTCGGAGAAAGAAAAAACCCGAAAACATAAGTTCAAGTGGGAATTAGATTGGCAAATGAGGGTAAAATTGTAATTAACCGGTAACCCGATCGCCACGCTGAGGAGGCTGATTTGATTCGACCCAGGGTGAAGGTTGATGCTGCCTTTAAATGTGCATCTTCTGTTATCTCTCGTACCAAAAGCAGAGCCTAACATATCATATAGTTGGGCATAAATTTTAGCTATATTATATATATATAATATATATATATATATATATACACTCATATAAGTATATTGTTATAGATATTGCATATACCCAAAAGCTCCCCATTCACGAAAACATGGAGCACGTCGCCCGTCGACTGAACGATAATAGTCGGTAGTTCGCCGCCACGAAGGAATGCTTCCGACGAATCAACGTCAAGGCTGAGTTAGAAATTAAAAAAAAATTTACTTTTTTTTCCACGGAAAAATAAAACACGGTTATTCGGCCTTTTTTTTACCTTACCTAGTTTTGTACCAAAGATAATCGCTAGAATCTCGAGTTACGTTTATCTGTTCCAAGAGCCCAACAGTAGAAAGCGTTGCTGAACTGTCGTCCATGGAAGACAAATCTTCATTGTGAGTCTCCCACGACGATATCTCTGTCTGAGTTGGAAGCATTTCCAATTTCGACGTCTGAACTCCGACCTATGCTTAGACATGTAAGAATACATACAAACTTTCATAATTTGAAGAATCTTTTCGTAAAGGAGGTTTAGAAAAAAACACGTACTTGGGCTGTATTGAAGACGACGTTCTTGCAATCTGGGAGAATGCTAATCGACCAAGGAGGTAAACTGTAATGGGCGTTGTTGAAGTTGACTTTCGCCTCAGATTTAGTGTTGAAGTTCGAGAGAAAAGCAGCGCAATCGCCAGATTTGGAAGTGAACACAGTAGCCTGAAATAAAATCCCGAGAAAAAATGTTCTCAAGGCGCATAAAAGAAAACGCAAAGTAAAAACTCGGTAAGAAGCGTCGAAAAAAACCTGTTGATAGGTTGCCAAAGAAGTAACGACTGGATCTGCTGATACTAAAGCTTTTTTGCATAGTTTGATCGCTTTGTGTAGCTCTTTAAGGTGACCGTACTTTGGTTGTCTTATCAAACCTAAAGAGGTGAAATAATTTACATGCACTAGTATTTGCTTCTCCGGCTTCAAGAAATTTAACAAGATTGCATAAAAATAAGGTTAATTATATTTTCAATCCTGTAATTTAGGAGGTGTGAAATTATGGGGAAATCAAATTTAAGGGTGAAACTGTACGGATAATAACTTTCAAAATTAAGCAATTTAGGGACATTATACGTCTAACATGTGTTTCTTCCAAAGGCCAAAATTATGCTTAATTTTAAAAGTTAATGTCTGTATAGTGCCACCGCCAAAATTCTGTGTCCCTATAATGCTACCCCTCCTAAATTACGGGACTAAAAAAAATAATTAACCCGTAAATATAATACTTTTCATTACCATATTCATCTAAAGGAGCATCGTAATCATAGCTTGTAGTTATGAAAGGCCCTCCAGCCGAACGTGCAAAGTTTGTCCCGCCATGATACTATGATAATAAATTCAATTTTAACGAGAATTTATCACAAATGAAATCCCATTAAGACATTTTTGTCGTAATTAAAAAACGAACAAACCATGTAATAGTTGACGAACGAGCCTCCGCTCTGTACGAATCTTGCCACTGCAAATGCCAAGTCTTGGACCGGCCTCTGATAAATAGGACCACCAAATTCTGTGAACCTAAGTGCCAAAAATAATATTATGTTGCAAGGAAAAACAATTTTCTAATCTCTTTCTTGTTAGAGAACGACGAAGAATGTAAAACTTTTTCAGCTACCAGCCACTCCACGCCTCGGTCCAAAGCTTAGGCTTGTAAGGTTGGTTGGGTGAGAAATCATCGCAATAGAAGCCATTGCACGTATTGATCTACGCACAAGTTAAATGATAGTAAAACGTAAAATTAGAGTTCGAAGATTAGAGGATAAAAATATTCCAAGGGTGTTTGGCTTAAGGAACTTAGTGAGGAAAGGAAAAAGAAATAAAACTAACTTTTATGTTCAGTTGGAGGGGAGAAACAAAAAGAAAACTTAAACTAAAAATGGAAAATCAATTTCTTCACTGAATGGTGAGGAAAAGGAAAAGAAAGCTAGTGAAATGCATTTTCTCTTTAATATTTCTTTTCCAACCCACTTTCTTTAATCCAAACACAGCCTAAATATTTCTTCTTCCACTTCTTACCATAGGGTCGGGGGCGTCTTCTTCCTTACACATTACCCAAGGAACGCCAGTGTCAAGTTCGACCGCCATGTTTGCGGCCCAATTGACGTATTTTTTCCAGGTTCGCCGAGTAATTTCGCTTGCGAGCCATATTCGTTTTCGATCTGCTTAGTAAGTAACCGTTTGCAATTTTTATAAGAAGCGAAAAAAATTTCGAATTTTAGATTCTTAGGGCTGAATCCTTTCAAACCTGAGAGAGAATAATGGGGCCGCCCTGAGATTCGTACAGCTCTTCGCTCTTCATCATACTAACGATTTTCTCGGTGAATCCTTTCATAGCATTCTGCCAAAGCATTAAAGTTAGTTATCGAAGCGAATACTTTCACTTAAAGATGCAAGAAAGAAAGTGAATAACAACCTTAAAAGGCTCATTATCGGTCCTGAAACTGATCCCTGGTACATACTTAAGCCAAACTGGAAAAACCCCTAAAGGCCAAAAGACCAAAAGAAAAACACATTTAAAAGGTTAAGGCAGAGTAAGATAAGCGACTAGACGAAAAATTCTCAAACATGGTTTCAATGCAATGCAATTGTAATAACATTCACCCGAAATTCCACTCGGCGCATACGTAAGGGCCTATACGAAGATGTGCGTACAGCCCAGCTTTCTGAATGGTCTTCACAAACTTCACCAAATCATACCTCCCCTCGAAATTATACTGAAATTTGATAAACATACAAACAAAGGCAAAAGCTATAGTTCCCAAAAAAAGACAGAAATGAATTAGGAGAAAAGGCTACATACATTGCCAGGTGAAGGCTCATGAACATTCCAAAACACATAGGTGTCAATCACATCCACGCCGCCTTCTTTAGCTTTGTTAATCAGATCTTCCCACATCTGAAAAAAAGACAGAAGAACAAGAATTTTTACATTTCCATTGCAGCAAAAGAGATTCAGAAAGCAATTACCTCAGGCGTGCTTCTAG
The DNA here is from genome assembly GCA_027422505.1 of Craterostigma plantagineum. Lineage (NCBI taxonomy): Eukaryota > Viridiplantae > Streptophyta > Magnoliopsida > Lamiales > Linderniaceae > Craterostigma > Craterostigma plantagineum. The sequence goes on along the minus strand of JAPQWV010000003.1, from coordinate 20,883,694 downwards.
GGTAATGTATAGAGCCAGAAATGAGAATTCTACGTTGCCCATCTATAATCAGAGCCTTTTTATCATAAGTAACGCTACATCGCACAAGCCCACATCCCAAAAACACCGCAATGTACAGCAAAAGTGCCCAGTTTGTAACCGTTTCAGTCCTCATTCTCGGTTTAAGCAGCAATCTTCACTAACAATGGCTTTTTTAGGTGATATCTATGTGAGCATTATTGGGAAATTAGCTTAGCGAAGCTTGAATCTGCTCAACAGTGCATGTCCACTAGCAGTAACAGTACAATAGATTCCAAGAAAAGAAAAAAAGAAAGGTTGTTTTGTACGTGTTCACAGTTCACACCAAGTGTGAATAGAGAGATCAAAGCTTCACTGAGCAGTGGGCTCACTCAACGCACAACTCAGAGAAAATGAAAGCAGAGGAAAGGGACTTTTTTTTTCTTTTTTCTTTTTTCTTCTTTTTGAATTTTGGACTGTGGTGTGGCATGTGGGTGTGCGTGTGACAAAAAAAACGTCACAACAATATTAAAAAGAATATATAAAATATATATATATATAAAAAAAAAAAGGAAAGAAATGAAGGAAGTGACAAACGTACATAGATAAGGAGACACGACACCGAGGAAATATCCATAAAGCATGGGGATATTATCACTGAAATTAAAATAAGGGGCATTTTCATTTCAGGCCCCTACATAAGTATAATATAGAGTTCAGACCCTCTTCGGAAAATATTTAGTTTTAAGGATCCATTTTTATGCAGTACCACTTTATTGCTCTTACATACCAGTATGTTGAAATTCTGTACCACAAAACCATAATCCGGTACCAGTTTATGATCATCTGATACCAGTTTATTTTCTGCAGTACCACTTTATTGGTCTGACATACCAGTATGTTGAAAGTTTGTAACACAAAACAATCATTCTATACCAGTTCATATATTTTTCATACCACTTTTTTACACCACACAAAATGGGTCCTTTAACCTAAAAAATTCTTAAATAGGGCCTGAATTCGAAATCAAACCCTTAAAGGGGCCTGATTTCGAATTGACCCTTAAAATAATATGATCGTCGGATGGACTCTATTATTGTAATCTATACTCTTATATAAAGAGCCTAGGTGATAAAAACTTTAAATTGGTCTGTCAAAATTGCTCAATCAAATTTTCTCTACTTTAATTACTATTAAAAAAATAAGAAGCCTATTAAATCATAATAACCACCTCGTTCTATTTTTAGTAGGCAAATCTACACATAAATCCCTACACCCCAAACTATCCATCAACTAACTCCCCCTTCCAATTCATTTATCATTAAACTTCCCATTTCAAACAATTAAAACACATAGCTACCTAATGGACAATTTTAGCCTTGTAAAACTTAAATATTACCAAAAACCCTTTTGACTTAGTCAAGATCCCTTCTTCCAATTTCACTCGTTACAGAGAAAGCTTGAGAGTTAAATTGCAATAACGAGACAACGAGATGACGAGCAAGCTTCACTTTCACACACATCTATTCGACGAGAGACAACGAGCAAGCTTCCATGAGCAAGCTCTCACCAGTGTTGGACACATCGCGAGAGCTACTGTAAACTTCGGGTTTTTTTATTTTTTAATTTTATTGGCATTTTTGGTTAATGTAGAGCTTAGAACTTCGATATGCGCATTTCTTGAAGGATTCCATGTTGGGCTATGTCTATCTATTTGATTAGTGCTCGAATTTGGGGTTTATGGCTAATAGGTTTTATTTTTTGTTTTTCAATTTGTGGTTTTGATATCCTTCAAATTTGGGTTTTTTAGCTTCTATTACGCTTTCGATGAAACTTCATAAAGGTATGCATTTGTGACTCTCTTGGTACGAGGCTTAGTTGTTTTTAGGTACTATAAGTTTCAATACTGTTATTTGTGTCTATTTCTGGATAATTATGTATATTGGTGCCATTTGTGTCTGGTTAGTAGTACTGTAAACGTGATTTAATTATTTGACATCTTGATATCGTATATCAATTGAATTGGTACTGTTTGTCTATGCTTTTTAGTACGTCATTACATTATTAATGGTACTGTAAATTCATTATTTGAGTACACGACGGAGCAAAATACGGAGGGCGTGGATTGTGGAGTACATCCTACAATGTCCATGAATAGAAACATGATCATACCTACAACTCGTTGGAGTTATCTTGACGATGTTGAAGTTGAAGTATATCGTGGCCCATGACTGTCACATTACTTAAAGTTCCTCTTAATTGTATGCTCCACTTGTTTGAATGATATTATCCGTGTTTATAAGATTAGACTATTGTTGAGGTTCTAGGAACCTGTTCTGAGACATTTTTTATGCTTCTCGTGTTGAGGTTCTGCTGTAATTTGTAGTACCAATATATACACGTTTGCAGTACCACAACATGGTTGTTTGCAGTACCATAAACGTCTCTATTGCTGTATCCTTCGTAGGTAATTTGTAGTATCTTTTACGTACTGGGTGAACGGCGTCGAAATACGCTAGCTCTGATTTGTGGTAACAATAAAAAGACATTTGAAGTACCAACATGTGGATGATTGCAGTACCATAACTTATGCTATTGTAGTACCCTTCGCAGGTTATTTGTAGTATCTTTGTCGTACCCCTCGGTTGATTGCCGAAAACACGTCGAATACGCCCTCTAGTTTGTGGTACCAATGTAAACACTTTTGTAGTACCTATATATGGACTTCTACAGTACCATGACATATGCTATCACAGTACCATCTGTAGGTTGTTTGTAGTATCTCTTACGTACCGGGCGACGACGTCGAAATACGGCAAAACTAATTTGTGGTACCAATATAAACACGTTTGTGGTACCTATATATGGACTTTTGGAGTATCATATCTTATGCTCTTGTAGTACCATCCGTTGGTTGTTTGTAGTACCTTTGCCGTACCATTCGTTTGAATGTCGAAAATACGGAGATTCTTGAGCAATTAACGCCTGAGAGCTTACATAATGCGGCAAATAATAAAAATTAAACATGTGGCAACATAAAACATAAACACTAACTTCCAACATACGAAAAATCTTGACGATGTAGTAAGATGTGGTTACTAGCATCCCTTATTAGGAAAGAAAGTTGGCGTTTCAATGTAATAATCCTTGATTCTAAATATTAACCCGCCAATTTGGTAACCAAACAATCAACTTAGTATATTTGACTATGGTAACGTACCCACGGACCAAAAAATAATCCGAAAGACGTCGAAATACGCTCTCTAATTTGTAGTACCAATATATACACGTTTGTAGTATCACAACATGGTTGTTTACTATACCATAAACGTCTCTGTTGCAGTACCCTTCGCGGGTAATTTGTAGTATCTTTTACGTACCGGGCGAACGACGTCGAAATACGCTAGCTATGATTTGTGGTACCAATACAAAGACATTTGAAGTACCAACATGTGGATGATTGCAGTACCATAACTTATGATATTGTAGTACCACACGTTTGTTGTTTATAGTATCTTTGTCACACCCCTCGGTTGATTGTCAAAAACACATGGATTCTTCAGCAATTAAGGCTTGGGAGCTTATATAATGCGGAAAATAACAAAAATTAAAATATGCCAACATAAAACATAAACACTAACTTCCAACATACGAAAAATCTCGACTATGTAGTAAGATGTGGTTACTAGCATCACTTATTTGGAAAGAAACTTGGCGTTTCAATGTAATAATCCTTGATTCTAAATGTTAACCCTCCAATTTTGAAACCAAATGATCCACTTAGTATATTTAACTTTGGTAACGTACTCACGGACCAAAAAATAATCCGAACGACGTCGAAATACGCTCTCTAATTTGTAGTATCAATATATACAAGTTTGCAGTACCACAACATGGTTGTTTGCAGTACCAGACACGTCTCTGTTGCAGTACCCTTCGTAGGTAGTTTGTGGTATCTTTTACGTACCGGGCGAACGGCATCGAAATACGCTAGCTCTGATTCGTAGTACCAGTATAAAGACATTTGAAGTACCAACATGTGGATGATTGCAGTACCATAATTTATGCTATTGTAGTACCCTTCGTAGGTTATTTGTAGTATCTTTGCCGTACCCTCGGTTGATTGTCGAATACACGTCGAAATACGCCCCTAATTTGTGGTACCAATGTAAACACTTTTATAGTACCTATATATAGACTTCCGCAGTACCTTGACATATGCTATCGCAATACCATCTATAGGTTGTTTGTAGTATCTTTTATGTACCGGGCAAAAGGGGTCGAAATACGCCAAAACTAATTTGTGGTACCAATATAAACACGTTTGCGGTACCTGTATATGGACTTTTGGAGTACCGAATTTTTTGGTATCTTTTTTCTCCCAAATTATTCTATTACTAGCTATGGGGAACCATTGGAATTTTTTCCAAATATTGGAGATTTTGATTGTTGAAAAGTAATTCTTTCGTCTCAAAATCTCAAAATATTAATTCTTTATAGTATTCATTCTTTAAAGTACTTCTTTCGGTCATTCATTGAAAGGAAACACTTGTTTGAATTTAATGAATTGAGATATCTGGAAACAATATTTTTGATTATTTATTTAGTCAAATTCGAAGTAGAGTCTTAATCTATTTAAGTGTAGTACTATCCGTAGGTTGTTTGTAGTATCTTCGCCGTACCATTCATTTGATTGTCGAAAATACGTAGATTCTTGAGCAATTAACGCCCGAGAGCTTACATAATGCGACAAATAACAAAAATTAAACATATGGCAACATAAAACATAAACACTAACTTCCAACATGCGAAAAATCTTGACTATGTAGTAAGATGTGGTTATTGGCATCACTTATTTGGAAAGAAAGTTGGCGTTTCAATGTAATAATCTTTGATTCTAAATGTTAACCCGCCAATTTTGATACCAAACGATCAACTTAGTATATTTAACTATGGTAACGTACTCACGGACAAAAAAATAATTCGAACGACGTCGAAATACGGTCTCTAATTTGTAGTACCAATATATACATGTTTGTAGTATCACAACATGGTTGTTTGCTGTACCATAAACGTCTCTGTTGCAGTGCCCTTCGTAGGTAATTTGTAGTATCTTTTACGTACCGGGGCGAACGGCGTCGAAAGACGCTAGCTCTGATTTGTGGTACCAATATAAAGACGTTTGCAGTACCAACTTGTGGACGTTTGTTGTACCAAAAAATACAATATTATAACTAAGTCATGATGACAATATATACAGTAAAAACCCATTGAATCATAAAAACTGCATTAATACCAAAAGATAAAGTATTACAGTACCTATGTTGGTTTTTTACAGTACATATATTTGTTTTTTTGTAGTACCAAAACATGTTTCAACACTTGAACAGAAAACATGTTTCAACACTTGAACAGTACCAAATAATTACTCTTATCTGAAGTTGCCAACTAAATGAAGTTAGTAAGAGTGGACCGACGAGCCGTGAGCAAGCGAGCCCAGATTGGCACATGCAGTGAGCATGCTGATGAGGATCGACTCGTTGGGGATGGAGGGTTATGATTCTTGCATTGTTCTGTAAATGTGCAGCGCTTGCTTGTAATCTCCTGCTGTGACGTAGGCGGACATTATCGAGCTCAATGAGACCATGTTTCTTTCAGGCATTTCGCCGAACAGCTCCTTCGCTTTCTTTAGGTTTCCAGCTTTGCCGTACCCATCAACCATACAAGAGCACGACGTCCCTCTGAGGAATTTCTTCAAACAGCTTCTGTGCTTGGCCCATGTCGAGATTCAACTTCGTTCGATCGAACTCAAATCCGTACGCTCGAGTCAAGAACCTCGACGAGTAACCCGCGGTGGAAAAAAAAAAGAAAACTTACCTAAGCTTACCTGGATCGAGAAACCCACTGTTATTGGATAGGCTAGGAGATTTTCCGGCGAGGAGCTGAAGATGAAGGGGAGAAAAACATGGTGACGAGGTCTGAGAACGTTGGGCAAAGCGGATGTCGTCGATTGAATTGGAGAAGAAAAGATTTAAAAAATAATAAATGAGGGCAAATTCGTCCATTCAGTAAAATGGGTAGTGATGTGTATGAATGTTTTGATTAAGGGGTTTAATAATAAATTAAATGAGATGGGGAGTTAGTTGATAGAAATTATAGAAAGGGAGATTTAGTTGAGGTTACCCCTTTTTAGTATATCAATTATTAAAAAAAACTTATTAAACCACGTAACTTTAAACTCATAATAACCACCTCATTCTATTTTTAGTATATAATTTATTAAATTCATCCACTAATAATTAATTTTATATTTTTGCACATACGTGTGCTAAAAGTACTAGTTACTATGATTATTCTTGGAATTGATTTTGTGTTATGGCGATTAAATTTGGTAATTTGATTTAAACCGTTTGGCTATCATGGCTGTCAGTTAAAATTATTTATGACGACCTACGGCACGTGGAATGTTTAAATCGCCTCAATTATTAAGATTCAAGAAATATATATAATATACATCCGTGTTATTCCATGCTTTGGCATAATGCTTACATTCGAAGAATAGTCACGTAAACCTTCTAGCAATATATTGGGTCGTAGTAACTAGTTCACAGCTTTCGTGAAATGAAGTATCTACAAAGTACAAATATTTAATCCTAGGATGTCGAGCTTACATATTTATATATAGTACTTTTGAACCAGGAGATAATATATAAAAAACGGTATATTCACCATCACCACGATTCAATTCAACATAGTATTATTTTACTACACAACAATAAATTAATAAAAAAAATCTCGAAACCTTAAAATAATTCCCAAACGGAATTGTTGAATGCAAAGTTGGTAGGAGTTTTTCTTAAGTTCATCTAGTCAGAAGTTACATTAGTTTAATGTCAAATTTACACGTGCTAAATTCATATTGCGTTGAATCATTCACTTCACTTAAAGATCTATACTCATCTTCTCCGTAACCAGCAATTTAAAAAGCTTAACAAACAAATAAATGAACTAAATCAAAGTTAATTATCATAAATCTTTTTCTATCGTCCTCCATTTCAACATATTCAGAACATTCTCATACACAATGAATGTAATGGAAGCAGCAGGCGCATTTTTAAGCACACTTGCCGTGATTCCCTTGTAAAAACCTCGTATCCCTTCGAACCTATACATACAGAGACAAATCGCCGAAAAAAAAAAACCCATCGAAGCGAAAGAAGAATAGCACCGTAAAAAAAAATTAATAATAATTCTTACCGTGCAGTTTCCTTAACGACGTGTAAGCTGTCCATGTACTTCTGAATGCCAGCAATGTTAGGCCTTTGCTGTGGATAAGAAGAACAGCAGTTAATAAGCTAAGCGTAAGAATATTATTCCCTTCGCTGTAAGAGTTTTTTAAGTATTCGATGGATGTTCTTTTTATACCTGCAATCTAGCTCGGATAACCTGTGGAGAACAGCCATTCACAGTTAATGTGAGATGAGAGAGAGAGAGAGGGAGAGAGGGAGAGAGGGAGAAGAGAGAGAGAGAGAGAGAGAGAGAGAGAGAGAGAGAGAGAGAGAGAGAGAGATGTGAGCTTATTCAAAACTGGGAAGTTACCTGAAAAGGGTAAGTGCAGAGAATGGCCGCTAATTTCGAAGAAGCGCCTAATACTGCATAGTCGAAAGAATCCTGAAAAGATTCCAATTTCAACAGCCAAAGGGGAAAAAAACGGAAAGATGCCCACAGATTATCGAGTAGCTCGTGAATGAGTCATTAAATGCACTGGCTTGAGTTGCAGAAAAAAATAAATAATTAAGTCGATATCTATGGTTCAAGAGACTGCTATCAGAGCCGTGCAAAGAAAATGGAAAGCATGCATGTTAAAATACAACTAGAAAACACTATCGAGTTTGGGGGTCCGATTAGAAGGTACTAATATCGACCAATAACGTCAGAAAACTGATACTCTTTGTAATTGAAAAGGGAAGGATTTTCTCGAAACTCTAAAAAGGCTCACCAACACGTCATCAGTCGGTAAATTTTCTACGGTTTCTCCAGTCTGAAATCTGATAGCAACTTTGCGAAGTTCCTCATAAGCCGTAAACTGAATAGCCCCGTGAGCGACCTGCTGAAACAATGAGTTCATAAATAAAGTAAAGATGTAATGATATTCTATTATACGAAAAAACAGACAAGTAATAGGGCGAAAACTAACGAGGACAAGCCCGGGCGCTAGCCCTCTGTAGAACGCCTTCGACCCTTCTTCTCTCATTATGGTTCTTAAAGCATCTGAAAATCACCAGTGACCCAATAATGAAAACAATACAAATATCATAAAATGAAGGCTTAATCTTTTTTTGCCCGTCATGTATATTTGGGGAAGTGGAGTGACACCTATGGGATGGCAATTTTGGGAGGGTGTTGGGTATTCAGAGAAGAAAACGAAAAAGTGAAATGGTACGACACATGAAGCGTAACGTACAATGGTTTGATGAGTGCTATTACGCTTTTCCTTTTCTTTTCCGCATTGATTTTTGCGTACTTTGGTTTAAAGAAAGTGGGGAAAGGAAGAGAAAATGGAAAAGAAAATTAATATTAGTGTTTGGTTGATTAGAGAAATAGATGAGAAAACTTAAACGAAGTTTAAAGCTAAAACCATGAAAAATCAATTTCAGGAAAAGGAAGGAAAGCTAATGAACATCATTTTCTCTTTAGTTTTCGATCCAAACACAGCCTAAGTTTCGAAATTTAAGGAATATGAGGAAACCTAGATTAAATACAGCGCACATTAAGTTTCACAACTGAAACAATTTCAGGATAAAGCTTCAAATTCTGACGTTATTTGTCTTCGAATTGCTTTAATTTTGAAACTTGCTGTCCTAATTGCAACCTTTAACTTATATGTCTGCTCAAATTGCTTCAATTTTATGTAACTTATCATCCTAAAATGCAACCTTAAATTTACTCGTCCTTCTAACGCCACCACATTCAATATACAGGAGCACAAAAATAATTAAGAGTTATATGAATTTATGAAAGCGCATAATACCGTATAAACCAGAATACGGGCGAGCTTGCTGAGGAGTCTGAAGCTGTAGCCTCGTTTTCACTAGCCAGACAGGATTCGTAAAAAGAGAGACCTAAAAAACCATCGAAAGATATACTCGCAAGCAAAGATTTCGAAACTGTTTACTTCACTACTATAAAATTTTCTGACCAGTCCGCCAGCCTCAGCAGCCGACGCAAGATGAAGGCCAGGGCTTAGCTCTTCTCTATTTCTCAGATATCTTTGCTTGGCTTGGTTATAGCTACAAAAAAGGGAACAAGAAAATCGAACATTGCTAAAAGTGCGAAAAAAGCTCACATTCTTTCCGATAGTTCGAAAGAAAACTAGATAGATAAGAGATCCCATGAAATACAATTTACTATTCGATTAAAGTATGATGCTTACAAGAAAAAATACAGAGCCCACGAGATAGTTGATCCAAGAACGGCGGGATAGAAGCCAGCGTATAGCCCTTTGAGACCCTAAAGAAAGCCGAAAATTACACCAAATCGTCGAGCAAAGATATCGATTCTCTGTAATAAAAGCTGAACAAGAGGAGAGAAAGATTGTAAAAGAAAGAACTAACATACCTCAGCTCTAGCAATGGTGAAGAGGGCGTGGGGAGTGTTTTTATAGGTGGGCAAATTCGATATTCGGCCATCATTTACTACAGAGAACAGAAACCCCAAACTCAACCAATCAGCAATCGCTTCTTCTTCCTCGAGCAAAGACTGAAACTTTGATAAATGAAAGAGACTTGTGTACCTTGAAATCGAGTTCGTACAACGTCGAGAGGGTGAGAAAAGGTGACGCTGGCGAGCCCAGCGGCGGCGCCGGCGGCGGCATTCTCCCACTGCCACTCCGCCATCAAAATTAATTATTCCTGCGCGATTTGATTCAATTCTCCGCCATCCCTGAATTAATTGTCACGCAGCGTTGATTATGGGTAAAATCACTAACACGGCGACGTTTTCCTCGGATCTGCGATTGAACTTGACCTTCCCCACTAATCAGTCAATGGCTTGATTGAGAGGAAACATTAGAAGATTGATGTCCGAATTGAGTTGCTTTGTCATCAGAGCATCTTTCGTCTGATTTGTTCAGTTGTGAGTGTTTATGGGTTGGGAACTGTTATATTACTATACCTATTTCACGATTTTCTAAAATAATTTAAATAGTTGTATTTTTAATTTAGTCCTGTACTGTAGATTTAATTGGAGAAAAGTGTAACATAAACTTTGTTCAATTCAAACACGTATAAATTCCCGGCTGAAATTAGAGTTTGGATTTAAATGTTCTAAAATTATTTTAAATTTGATACTTATATGACTAAAAGGACCACGTTAGCGAAGGTATGTTTAAATTTAGATGTATATATGATTAAAATTGACACTCTTACATGTTACTAGTAATTGTTGCATACTTAAATGCTTGGGCACATGAATACATCATATTAATCTCATTTTAATTAATATTTAATATAAATTATAATTAAAATTTAATATATTAAAAAGGAAATCAATTTATCATAAATAAAAAAAAAGTAAATAGTAATTTACTAAAATAGAGGGATAAATTAGTATTTACATCTTTTTTATTGTTATTATTTTTTAATTGTCAAATTGACCGACCGATTATTTTACGGTTTAAAACGGTAATCTCCTCAAACATAGATGACTAAAAATATAATTAAATACGAGATTTGCTATTGTGCCCACCTACCGTGAGCAACCACCGTGAGCACCATAAGCAAATCTCTCATTTTTTTGCTTCTTTTCGATTCCCAACGCCGTTAACACCTCCGTAGACTCTCTCATATCCAATGCTAACCTAAATCCCTCCTCCAACACGTTAATTTTAAGAAAATCATCACCTCGGTACGTCGTCCACGTGTTGAGTAATAAATAATAAATTTTCTTAAAATTAACGTGTTGGAGGAGGGATTTAGGTTAACAATGGATATGAGAGAGTCTACGGAGGTGTTAACGGCGTTGGGAATCGAAAAGAAGCAAAAAAATTAGAGATTTGCTTATGGTGCTCAGGTGGGCACCATAGCAAATCTCAATTAAACACATCTTTTTTATTTTATTATTGTTTTTTAATTGTTAAATTGACCGACCGATTTTTTTTTACGGTTTAAAACGATGATCTCCCCAAGCATAGATGACTAAAAATATAATTTAACACATTATTAATGTTTTTTTATAATAATTTGTTGTATTTTATCTTATCGTGAAATTTTTTGTATTATCGTCTTTCACATTGTTATATTAAAATTTAAATCATTTGATCAATGGGGAAATCAAATCCCCCATCCATGAGGACTCCAATTCGGCGGTACACTTATTCCCAGTCCTCAAACTAACTCATCATAAAGCGTGTAGTAAGTAGTATTTGGGGTACCACATTAAGAGAAGAAGAAATTTTCGGACCACATTATCTACCCACGCATATACAGAACTGTTCCCTTCCTCGCAGAAGCTAATTAGTCATTTCTGAACACACAACGGTATATATAATCTTACGCAGTTTGCCTTAAAACTTCCAACTAGTTGTCTACAACAACAATGCAGTGCTTGCTTCAAAATTCTGATTTGTTCAGTCAGAATCAGAATCTTGATTAAGAGAAGATCTCACCGACCTCCTTTGACCCTCTAAGTAATCATCCTTGTCCTCATCCTCACGCTTGTGCTCTTCGATTATTCCTGAGAATAAAATTTGAGTTTTGACGAAAAAACATGTAAGAAAATAAACTCGGCTAAAAAATATCTAGTGTTCTCGAGCTGTTACCTTTCTTCAACAGCAGTTTCTCCAAGGTTCTTGTTGGGAAATCATCTTTTCCTCCCAAGGCTTCGAATCCCACTATCCTATCTATAGCAACTCCTTTACTGTTTGATAAAGAAAGAGATGAATATAGAAACAGAATATGAGATTAAGGGGTAATAAAAATGGACGTACCTGAATAGGACGACGCAAGGCAGTGTTTTGATCTTTAGCTTAGTGATGAAGAAAGGAGCATTCTATGAAAAATAAAGTAATGGATCTTCTGGTGGTTTTCTTCACTCTTTACCACTCAACAAAGCAAATGGAAGCACAAATGGCATAAACTTATATACTGACTGACCTCTGAGTCCACCTTGATAAATTTTGTACTAAGGTGTCTTGGAGCAAGGGCCTTCAAATGCTTATCCATAATTCTAGAAAGATTGGCAATCGTAATTTAAAAATAGGAAGAGCAAAACTAATCTATGGTAACACTTCAAGAAATCTTTCAAATGATTCAATTATGTCAGGTTTCTAATATAACCCCTTATGAAGATCAGATCAGGACATAAATTCCTCTTTTCATGAATAACTTTGCTGTCATAAATTACAGAGTAACCAACGGTAAAAAAGAAATGACGTAAGCATCCTTACTTGCAGCGGTAAAACTCTCGATGGTAGAAGTGACAAATAACCTTGTCACTTGCAGTTACTTCACCCAGAAAGTCTGCTTCGGTTATCTCCCTGCACTCCCCGTGTCCTTTGGTCGTCAATGCTTGCCTTTTCTCGGCTTCCTTCTATGTAACAGAAGAACAAAAAACGATTAAAACAGAAAAAGATAATCATCCATCCATATCCACATTAGTTCAAATGTAACTGTGAAAAAGTCGAGTAATTGACCTTAAGTGCTGCAATTCTGTCGGCATGCAACTTTTCCAGCTCAGGATCCTGAACAAAAATGGGGACATTTAGAAGGGCAGAGCAATTTTTGCATGAAATAGGCACATGTGGTACAACTTACATCGATCAGCTCGTCCAAATCCACTTCATGGTTGGCCGAGGAAGATGCATTTGCTTTTTCTTGTGCCAGAATTTCCTGTTAAAAAAAAAAAAAAAAAAAAGTCGAATTTAAAAATTGTCATGGGAAAGCCAGGGTTTACTTCCAAGAAGACGGAATCAAACACATTCATTTGCTCATCAACGATACACACAAAACCCAACTTATTTGGTTGCTTAAAGACCACTGCAAATTAAACCGTCCACCACAGTATGCTGTACTCCCACCATTGCAATTCAATCAGAATTATCCAAAGTAAAATGCCTAATTGACGCTCAGCACAATGTGAAAAATCATGTACCCGGAATCATCAAAAGGAAAATTTTATACAGTGTAGAGCTTTCAAATCCTCATAAAAACTCGAAATTCAAATTGCACATCATATGCTAACACCTGGTCAATGTGATATTAATCAAATTTGTTCAAACAACGTCTTAAGCATCAATTTCAGCAGCCAACGCATAGAACCACAATTATTATTTTTTTTTTCTGAAGAATTAAAAATAACAACAATAAATATGCACGGAGATCAGACCTTTTGGTAATCGCGAGCTGCGGCAGCCAACACATTCCCAAGAGCCAAATTAGAAAGCGTCGATTTCACTGAATCTGGATCCATTCTATCTTTTCCTCCGCTGAAACTGAAAAAATTAAAACCTAATTCGATCCCGAATCTGATATAATACCATAGACTTACGTTCAGCTAGATCCTTGCCTGAAGTACGAAACGAACGAAAAGATCGAGCGCGAGGTATATGCAATTTTCCGAGAAGTCGATTAATAGGCTTGTTGAGAGAGAAAGGCAAAAATAGCTCTCTCAAAACTAATCAGCTTTTTTCACTTTCAATTACTTCCTCCGTCCCAAAAGTTTTTGTACATTTTACTATTTTGGACGTCCCGAATCTTTTGTACATTTCCTTATTTAGCAAAAAAACCATCACAAACAATCAATATAATAATATTAAATATTCATAAAACACGTGTCAAAATATACACTTTTTACCTTTTAATTATACTATATTATTAAAGGGAGTTGCTATTTACCGCCCCTTTTACTTGTTACCCTAAATGGCTGAAAAAAGACAATTTTGCCCTTATGTTATTTAATTCATTTAAATAAAATAAAATATAATAAACAGTAAAAATTTCTATTTAAATCCTTTACCACACAACACTTTCCAAATCATATATCCAAATCAGAGCAAAAAAACAGAGAATTTTCAAATCGCAATGGATCGACGACAAGGACAGGGAAAGGGAAAGGGCGTGTTTTCACGACTGGTAAGCAAATTATCGTAAAAGTCATTCGTAACGTAGTTAGATTGTCGAAAACGGATCGGAATAGGCTGAAAAACGGCAGATCGGACGTAAAATTGGGCGAAAATAGGCACGGCCGAAGCATGATTTCGGCCGGCCACGTCACGACCGAAACACGATTTCGGTCGCGACATAGCATGGCCGAAATCAATCTTCGATCGTGACGAAGCCGACCGAAATTATGCTTCGGTCGCGGCTAATCCGACCGAAATCATAAGTCGGTCGCGGCTAATCCGATCGAAATCATACGTCGGTCGCGGCTAATCCGACCGAAATAACGATTCGGTCGGCTCTGCTCCGTGCGAAACCACGTTTCGGTTGTGGCTTGGCCGACCGAAATCGCCTTTCAGTCCCGTCTACGGCGGCCGAATTACGATTTCGGTCATGACTTTGGCCGAATCGTTTTTCGGTCGTCTCTCTGCCGACCGAAATTATGTTTCGGTCGGCTTTAAGAACGGCCGAATTTCGGTTTCGGTCCCTTTTTTTTAATAAATATCTAGTTGCAGGCCAAGGGTGGAAGTCCCTACTCGGAGGGAGCAGCAGATCCCCCCATTGGAGGGATCTGGAGAGCGTCACATTAGGACGTGCGGCGTAGATGCATCCGTTCGTAGAGAACGGGAAGAGGAGAGGCGGCAGCGAGCGGCTGCTTCTTTCCGTAAATGCAGATTACGATCCGCATGCGGATGATGACGTGCCGGATGATGCAGCATCGTTTTAGTCATCCGACGACGATGTGATACCGGCCTCCTCAGGTAATTCCCTTCTCCTCTATAAACATGACTTGCGATGTCGTTTCTTAATATACGTAAAAAAAAAGTTAAATTTATTTTTGGGTTATTCGTAAAAAATGAAATAGGGAGCAAGCGCTCCAGGGTCGTAGATGACGATTCCTGGAGGGTGCAGGGGCCACAGCCCGGTGGTCCAGAAGATGGCGAGGTGATCCCTAGTTACTTGGGGCACATCGCGCCCCGCATCTGGATGGATGAGGAGGAGAGGCCCTTGCTGAAGTGCGAGCAGCGGGCGTTAGTGGTTCGATCGCTTAAGTAGTGGTACTCCCAATTCCCCCCGGAGACGCAGAGCCAGATCGATGGCACGGGACTTAGGCACCTCACAGATGCCATGGTGGGTCACTTGGACCAGCCTCTTCTGTGCGCTTTTGTGGAGCGCTGGCAGCCCGACACGAACACCTTCCACATGGCGTTCGGGGAGATAACGATCATGCTCCACGACGTTGAGCAGATCCTGGGTATCTCGATCGACGGGGCGACGGTATCGGGCACCCCAGACGCTGACGACCAGCAGATCGCGACGAGGGAGATTATGGGCATCTCCGCAGACGTGCTGAGGGATTCTTGGAGAGGCGATGGGGTTGCGTCGAAAGACGTGATCCAGAGGATGCGGGGGGATCGGCCGGTGGGGTTCCAGCCACCGTAGTACAATGCCGAGTAACGATCCCAATGGGCCTCGAGTTCGTTCGCGATGTTATTCCTTACGGTGACCCATTCGTCCTCGTCATTATAAAGATGGGAGGCTATAGCGCGAAATCCGCAGTTGTCGTCGGCCACCGCATCCTTATATCTAACTATATACGAATGGATGACTGATGTTACGTGGTACTGCAAGCGGCTGTGGAAGAAGTTGGATTCACCTGTACAACGCATTTTACAGGATTAGAGGTGCATCCATGTTTCTACGAATTTAGGAGTGAAAGATAGTAGTATCTGTCTCCGTAGTAGATGTACGAGAGCGCTTCGCAGACGAAGATGACGTACGACCCTAGCTGCTACGACTGGTACTGCTGCGAATTTCTGAATCTGCTCGTGCACCTTCACCCATACGGTGTCAAGAGACCCAGTGGCCGAATTCAGCCATTGCTTCAGCTCGCTGTGAGCACTCTCCACACAACATGTAGTGGTGTTCCCGAAATGAAGCACATGGTTCGTCCAAGCTTTGGCGAACTTCTCCTTATGCACCAACCATGTCTGCTCAACATACTGGACAATATCTACGCCGGATACCCAACGCAGACGCATGTCAGTCACTGCCTTCTCGTATACGTCTTCCGTCGTAGCTTCCACGACTGCTTTCTAGGACTTATGCGTGAAGTGAGCTGCGCTCTTTTTGCTCTTCCCCGCCAACCAATAAACTTTGTTCTCCACATCTTTATAAATATGCCACGTGCACAACAGATGGTGAGAATGCGGAAATACCATATGTACCAGTCGAAGAAGGCCCAACTCACGATCAGTCACAATCGCCGAAGGGTGGACACCTAGCCCTAGAATATCCCTGATAGACTGCAACATCCACCCATAACTTCTCTCCGTCTCGTCCTCCATGACGGCAAACCCACACAGAAAGTTGTGATTACAGGAGTCATCCCTATAATCTCAACTAGAGGCATCTTATATCTATTGGTCTTGTATGTAGAGTCAATCCCAATAAAATAAGGATACGTCCTCACCAGTGCGAGTGACTCCGGGTGTGCGAGAAAGACATGTGTCAGCGCATTAGTCTCCTCGTCTCTCAGCGCTTCAACAAAATATCCGGCCTGTGTCACCTGGTGCATCAACTGGCTCACCACGTCTCGACCCTCAGAATATTTCTTCTTCAAACGATCTCTGTAATTATATATATGTCGGATCGTCGCGTTATCTTCTGCGTGTCGAGCCCTCAATCCTGAGAGGATATGAGCTGGTTTTGTTTGCGCAGCAGTCATTTCCTCTACGATCTTCTTTGCCTGGCTGCTTAACCCACTCGTCTGGTGTCCCTCGGGATACTGTATCAGAGGGTGATTGTGTATGAAATTCTCAGGTGGGCCCGTACGAATGTACCATTCCCTAGTAGCTGGATCCTCATGGGCTATGACTACAAACGGACACCTGCACTTATTAGACTTCGACCGCCTCTCCAATTCATCCTCCTTGCCTCTATAACGTTCTCCGCGAGAACATCTAATCAATTTTTTCGTACCGCAGTCTTATGCGACGAAATAATCAACTCGAAACCAAGAGCAATAGCGACGCCTTTCGCCCAGTTAATGGCTTCCACGTCGGTCGGAAATCGTCCTCCTTCGCGGAAATACTCACTGTAGTTTATCCCGTCGCCCATAGAATCCTCCGGGATGTGGACTTCCCTCTCGAAGTCTGAAAAAAAATTTGCACAGCCAAACTGGACTTTCGGCCCTTTGAAGAGGCGACCGAACAACAATTTCGGCCCTCTCTCAAGGGGCCAAAACATGATTTCGGCCGCCGCTGTCCCGGCCGAACTGAGATTTCGGCTTGAACTGCACCGGCCGAACAACAATTTCGGCCCCTTCAGACAGGGCCGAAATTATTTTCGGCCCCCACAAGGTATGGCCGAAATTGTTGTTCGGCCACTCCTTGTGCGGGCCGAAATTGTGCTTCGGCTGAGCCGAATTTTTCGATCGAATCCGATCGATGTTCGATAATTCATCTATGTACGAACGAATTTTACGAGAATTTGCTTACCAGTCATGCCAATAGACCCTTTCTTTTGCTCTTTCCCTTTCCCATAAAAGACGATCCATTGCGATTTGAGATTTTGTTTTTTTATGTTTGACTCTGATTTGGATGTGTGATTACGATATGGAAAGTGTTGTATGGAAAAGGACTTTAAATAGAAATTTATATTGAAAAGGGCAATATCGTCTTTTTCAGCGCTTTAGGGGGCGGTGACTAGGAAAAAGGGGGCGGTGAATAGTAATCCAGTTATTAAAATATTCACTTTCTTAAAACCCGTGCCATACCCCAAATGTCCATAAACTTACGGGACAGATGGAGTATTATTTTTTTCACTTGGACGACAAAACTATTTCAAGTTACAATTCCCCACTATGCTTAATGATAGTTATATTTTTAACCCTAAGTAAATTTAATCTGAAACAATTTAATTAAACATAATCCCTTTTACATTGACTTGCATGGGCAACACCGGGAGAAAATCAATCTTCATGGGATATCATTATTCTATTACTTAAAAGAAATTTAACGAAGATCAGAAGAATAAGAAAACCTATTCGAACGTTCCTTTGAAGTTATCATGGACGACAGAAACAACTACACCACAAATCTACACTAGCTTCGAACAAATATCATCGTTTATCAGGCTAGCTTCTATGTTCCATATGACTGATTTAGTTTTATTTTGTTTTAAGAATCATCTTTTTTTTTGTGACATTCGCCTTTGTACCTATTCAGTTTTCAATTTGCAGAAATTATGTTGAACTCAGTTATTGTGACGCTATATTGGGGTGGCAATTTAATCACAGTTGGCAATCACAGAGTTTATCATCAATCTCCAAAAGATAGTGGAATATCTTCACCCGATGTTTCGTTCGATGCGATGTTAACTCAGCTGCGAGAAATTATTGGATTGCAAGATAGTTTATTGAAGATATATGTACAGCATATGGAATAGATGATACAAATCATGTTACATCTTTTATCCACAGTGATAAAATGGGTACCTACGTCTTTGATACGCAACGGAATGCAACTGGGATAAACATGTACTTTGAAGAAGTTTCTGTGACAGAGATTCCAGGTGCATTCTATATAATGATTTTAATTTAATTTTTATCTTCTTCATATTAATTAGTTAATGGTTTTTATTGTAGACCCTGGTCATTCTGACATTTATGTTGAAGATCAACCAATTGAAAGAGAACCACAAGTTGAGTCACCTATAGAAAATGAATACATCATGGAACCTTATAAATTTATCTACGTCGTATGTGCCTTCTATATTAGTAGATTCCATTGACATACCAACAAGGTTGACAATTCTACCACTGAAAAGGGAAAACGTTCGAATATGTTTTCTTATTCTTCTGATCTTCGTGTATTTTGTTAAGTAATAAAATAATGATAATAAAATAATGATATTGTATAAAGATTGATGTTTATTAATGTGCTGCTTGATGCGAGTCAATGCAAAGGGGATTAGGTTTAAGTAAAATGTTTTAATGGAAAGTACTTAAATTTAATTAGGGTTAAAAATATAATTATCAATAAAATATTACGTATTAGTAGTAAACAGAGTGTGAATTGTAATTTGAAATAGTTTTGTGGTCAAAGTAATTTGCTTAATATTGCAACATTTTTAAAAAGTTTGCACTTATATTTTAGAAAGATCACTTTTTGCCTTTCTCTTAGGCTTGTTGACGCTTGACAGAGCTTGTACTTGTATATACATAATTCAAATTTTTTAGATAATTATCAATTACGCCATATTTGTTTTGGTAGTGCTTTTACAAATGCTTGATGATCGGCGCGTTTCGAACAAAAAGGACTTCTCGTCGCGTCACTTCCATTATTCTTTGGTGAAAGCGCGGCGCAGTCTATTACAAATGTGGATTTAATAGCCATCTAGCAATGACGTTTTATGTTCATTTTTGTCATTAAAGTCCGCATTTTGACGGTTGAATAGTTGAGGAGTACTATTATTTGCGTATGTTTTGTCTGCGATTAGACTAGTACTGTCAAAACGGGCCGGCCCGTAGCCCGCCAAAGCCCGCCTCCTGGCGGGCCTGGAAATTTAAGGCCCGCCCCGCCTGCGGGCGGGTAGCGGGCCTGGCGGGCAATAGCCCGCCAATTTCAAAATAAAAAATAAAATAAGAAAAAAAATAAAAAATAAGAAAAAGTAAGAGAAAATAATAAAAAATAGGAAAAAACAATATAAAAATAGTGAAAAATAAACAAAATAAAGAATTTAAGTTGGAAAAAATATCTAATTTTTATAAACTTTTTTAATTTTAATTTATTTATGTTATTAGTTACCAATTATAGCTAACAAATATAAAAATCATCATAGTTTATTTATAAATCTTATATTTTAAAATAATAATATAATATCAAATTTTCCGGCGGGTTGCCGCGGCCCGCATCCTGCCCTCAGGCGGGCCTGTGGCGGGGCGGGGCGAGCGGGCCGCGGGCCTGTTTGACAGCTCTAGATTAGACTATGGTGCTTACTTGCTGGGTTGCTCTTTAGTGAGCCTTTGTCTTTACCGGCTTGGCCATTGTTGCCGGGGGGACCCTTAGGGTTGTTTAACTCATGTACTTACCTATGAATGAGACAACGAGCTTTCGTTTAAAAAACGTCCTTATCATATATATTTTATATATTGTTAATAAAATAAAGTTTCTATGTGTAAGTACCCGTTTGGTTTAAAATACCATTTTATCATCGTTTACATATCTTTTTATATGTACATTACGATTCATATCACGTGTTTATGTTTTATCTAATTCCTAATATTTATATAATCTTTGGGACCATGACATATCTTTTTTTCAATGCATTATGTACCATGGTATCTAGATTTCTTATATGACGTATTTTAAGCCAAGAGGGTACCTATCTGTAAAAAATTGTATTCTACTAGGTACTTACATTTAAAATAACGGGTATCATAAATAAAAACTTACAGATCAGTACCTATGTCAGAAATTTTTATAGATAGGTACCCGATTTAATTTGTACCAGTCTCTTCAGTCATGCCGTACCTTCCTATGTGTATATGCGTACCATAACAGGGTACCTAAATGTGTTTGTACGGCGTACATAACGTGTAAATAGAGTGTACCTAAATGTGCCAATACGACGTAGCACGTATTACGTACCAGAATACGTTGACACATGGTACCAAACGTGTTGTATGGCGTACCTACGGTAGATCGGGTGCCTATCTGAAAAAATTTATTCTGTTAGGTACCTACATATAAAAAATGCTGATAGGGTACTAAATTACAAGTTTTTGTTACAGAGGAGATATTTATGTATAAAGACCCCAAATAACCTTAAAATAAATGCTAACAAGAAACTAATCTGACATTTTTTTAACCCTTTTTTATATCAAAACGATTTGTTGGAATTGTGAAATTGAATAGTGAATCTACTAAAATAGTATAAAAAATATATAATTGTCTTTTATAAGATAAATTTTATATAATGCAATAAAATGTTTACACATATTTAATCTACCGGTTTGACTGAATTACCATTTTATCCTCATTTACCAGAGTATATCATAGATGTTATTCTCCACTATGTTCAGTCTTATTAGAGATGTCACAACACTACAACGTAATCCACCCCTGGCTGGACCATGTCATTGCGTTATAACCCTAAAAACATTATCATTAAATATGTTTTCACACTTCACATATAATTCGAATTACATGCCAAAACATAAACAAGTAGCAAATACCCAACTCCCAATCTCATAAAATTGGCCAACATTGAATGGCAAGCCACGCGTGTAAGAAACCCATCAAACCTAATTGGGGGTTGTGACCATGTGCACCTCCACGTATTAAATACAATGCTGCACTAATTATGCATCCCTATATATACACACACACACACGCAAAACATATCATATCACACAAATTGCAACAAATAAATTAATCTAAAGTACACATTCTCCAAAAACACTACACGTAACTATGAGCACCAAAGTAGCCGCCGCCGCACAACCACCACCGCCCACCACCACCGTGTGTGTCACCGGCGCCAGCGGTTTCATCGGCTCGTGGCTCGTAATGAAACTACTCCAACGGGGTTATACTGTCCACGCCACCGCCCGTGATCCCGGTAAAAATACGATCGAATTATTATTATTAAAATCATAATTGTTATTATCATTATTATTATTCTTGTTGCATCTGTTTTTAAAATGTGCACCTATTAAGAAATGAATGGAAGTACATGTTATACCCTTATCAATTTTTATCCTATTTAATAGTTTCTTTTGGCTAAGATTTTGTGCTTTTATTTAAAGGAAGGTAAAAATTGAAAGTATCTAATATTTTTTATTGAAGAAAGTAAAACGATTTCTTTTAAAATTAAAAAAATTCTAAATCGACTTTTATTAAAAAAACAGAGAGATTATTATTATTATTAATTATTATTATTACTATTACTGTTACTATTACTATTACTATTATGAGCAGTAACTTGGTTAAGTTTTGCGCAATACGTAGAATATATCGTAAAAACGTTTTTATTTATTAGAGAATACGAAGAAGGTGAAGCAATTGCTAGAACTTTCAAGGGCCGACGGTTCGAGCCTTAAGCTATTCAAGGCTGACATGACAGCCGACGGAAGCTACGATGAGGCTATCAGGGGATGCAGTTGTGTTTTCCACATGGCAACGCCCATGGATTTCGAGTCCGACGATCCCGAGGTAGGGGACGATTTGCGTCTGTTTCCTAAGATCTTCTCTTCCTTTTTTTCTTCCAAAAAAGAAAACCCGAATTGTTATAGGACTGCTGCTACTAATGCGGCTACTACTTGTTTGTTGAAATTTCTATTCTGTCTCACATCAGATAGTTCTAGCTTTCAAACCCACTTAATATATCAAGAGGCAGTATCATCCGATCACAAATTGGTTTTAGAAAGGGCTCCTCGGTTTCTAATAGTATTATTACATCTGTCTGCAGAATGAGGTGATCAAGCCGACGGTGGAGGGGATGATGAGCATCGTGCGGTCGTGCGCGAAGGCCAAGACGGTTAGGAGGTTGATCTTCACCAACTCGGCCGGGACTCTGAACGTCGAAGAACGCCCGAAGCCCGTGTATGACGAGAGCAATTGGAGCGACCTGGATTTTATCTACGCCAAGAAGATGACGGGATGGGTATATCGTATTATATTTTTATTAAAAAAAATCGTGTAAATTTATGGTTTCAGACGATTTTTTCCCTTCTGTGCAGATGTACTTTGTGTCGAAGGTTTTGGCCGAGAAGGCGGCGATCAAAGCGTGTAAGGAGAATGGCTTAGAGTTCATAAGCATCATACCTCCAGTCGTGGTCGGTCCCTTCATCATCGATAATTGGCCGCCGAGCCTCATCACTGCGCTCTCTCCTATTATAGGTAAAGTAACTTCATATACGGCTTAACTAACCCGTAAATTGGGGAATGGCACTTCAAACGCACTACTTGCGCGCTACAGTTTAAGGACATTTTAAAATTGAAGCAACTTAAGGAGACAATCGGTCAGAAATGTCATGTTTCTGGCACATTGTGACCTCAAATTGCTTCAATTTTGAAAGTTAGTATTCTTGAATTGCAACCCGTCCTTAAATTGCAACCTTGCAAGCTGAGAGTCTGAACGTGCCACCCCTCCTTACCTTCAAGGACGGAAAAGGTAGTTGGGATTCTTTAGATTTTTGATTGATTTTATTCATCGCATAAAATCAGGCAACGAAGCACACTACTCTATCATAAAGCAAGGACAGTATGTGCACGTCGACGATCTCTGCGAGGCCCACATATTCCTGTCCGAGCAACCCCAGACAGAAGATCGATACATTTGCTCCTCCCACGACGCAACAATCTACGACATATCAAACATGATCAGGGAGAATTGGCCCGAGTACGATATCCCGACAGAGTAAGTTAAAATTCTCACAAAATAAAATTCTTAACGCCCCATTTTCCGCGATGAAGGTGTAAGGGAAAAAAAAAGCACTTTTTTTTTGTAATCCTTAGATTCGAGGGAATCGACAAGGACATACCCGTGGTTAGATTCTCGTCCAAGAAACTCACCGATATGGGATTCACCTTCAAGTATACGCTGGAGGACATGTTCAGGGAAGCCATAGAGACTTGTCGGGAAAAAGGGCTTTTACCTTATTCGACCGCCCGCGAAAAGGTCAATGGTGCGCTTAAGGTCGAAAAAGAAAGCAATGACATAAAAATCTAAGCCTAAGGATTAACAGTCGAGTTTGTTATAGCTTCGGTCTGTATCCCTTGTTACCCTTTCGTTTCAGCATTTTCCGTCTTCTTGATTTACAAAAAGCGCAATCTTCATATGTAATAAATTCCACCGCAAGGCGTTATTACAACCGTTACAGATACACACCAAGAATTGAAATGTAAGAGAGGTATCAACGATCTCATTAATTTTTTATTACGCTACTAGGTTCTTACATGGGATTCGTCGATTTACTGCCTCAAGCTCTCCACGATGTAGGAAGCATACAAATCCCTGTAAAAACAAAAAAAAAAGAGAGAGATTTTGATACGGTTAAACTATGAATTGAGAGCCTTGAAATGGGAGGAATTTCGAGATGACTCACATGGAGTACTTGATAGCATTGATTGCAGCTTCAGCGGGAAGAAAATCTTCGACTGCCACCGACTTGTTCTCATTCTTTTTGTCTAAGTTAAAGTCATGGAAAACAGACGAATGATAACACTAAGCTGATTTCTATTTTTTCTGTAAGAATAATTTAGGATACAGTCCTCAAAGAATCGGCGAATCTCAGCGAGGCGATGAGGTGGAAGATCCTTAATGTCCTTGTGGTGACGAAACTCGGGGTCGTCAGCGCACACAGCGATTATTTTGTCATCTCTTTCGCCCTGCGAAGAACATGTCAAGTCAGGACAGAAAACCCAGAAGAAATGTATGCTGTAATAAAACTTGGTCAACTGACGTTTTTCCAAGTTTTTTCGTAAGTGACAAGAGAAGCTTAAGAACGAATCAAGAATTTTTGTGGGACATTTCTAAAAGACGATTTTGACCTGGTCGATCATGGGCATTAGCCCGATAGCCCGAGCACGAAGGAAAGTGCCAGGTAGGACGGGCTCCTGTGTAAAAACAGAGTAATGTAAGATTTCAAGAACTCGCAACTTCGAAGTAGATTTAATGGATGATAATTATTTTCGAAAGAAATTTAAATAATTAACCTGCATCAGAATCAGAACATCCATTGGATCATTGTCCTCGCAGAGAGTTCTTGGAATGAAACCGTAGTTATGCGGATATACAACTGACGAGTAGAGCACTCTATCAACCTGGGAAATAAATCAATAAAATGAGTTTTAACTTTCAAGAAAGTTCGAGGAAAGAAGAAAGAAAAAGAATGCTCACTTTGATAAGCCCACTGGCTTTGTCCAGCTCGTACTTAACCTTGCTGCCTTTCCCGATTTCTACGACCTGGGAAAATAACACCGTTTGCGTAAATCATTACACGAACAAACGTGAGAAGGGAAAGTTCAAAGCCAATCATCAGAATTTACAGCAGCCCACGACATATATACAATCAAACGAGAAAAAGGGGTCTAATGTCGAAGGTCTAAAAACAGCCATGGAAAAAAGAAGAAAGCATTTTTACGTCAAAACTTACAGTGTTAAAAACAGCTGGTGCGCCAGGCCCTGCATAATAATAATGATGATAAATCAAGGTAACTGAAAACGCAGAAGCGATGAACGTAACTGCGTAAGGGTTCTATTTTTTTTTTTCATGCGATTCGTTTCGAAGAATCCATATATGAAATAGGGAGCTTTTAGAAGATGATACCATACCGATTTCAAGGTCATGCCATGGATGAGCAGCTACGGACCTTCGAGACATTGAAGAAAGAATCCTTTCGTTCAAGGCGACCCGAGTGGGCCTTATGCTTCTTTCGCTCCCTTGTCCACCTCCACCGTTATCAGCCATATTAAACTAAATTTTGTAAGAAAGAGAGACAAAGAATAAGAGAAAGGGCCATGTCAGTTAAGCATTATAACAAACATAAGATGTTCATTTGTCCATGAAATATCAACTAAGGCACTGAAACCAATTCGGGTACTAATCGTAGTTTCATCAGATTTTGATTCAACAACTATCGTAAAAGTTCGAAGCAACGCTAGCTGCTCATACAGGCCCACGTATTTCTTCAATCGGAGATACAGTTATCATAAGAATGATGTCAGATTAGGACAATAAGAAGTAACAGATACTCTTATAAAACGCAGGAAAATTGAACTCCGAAGCAAAAATCACTTAAAACCTGCTGTAATTACCACCAAAATACCAGACCCAATTAAAAAAAAAAACACCGAAAACGCGAACCAAAAAACAAAGAGCTACGAAAAGCATAGACAAATAAAGCATAGAGTTCATGGAAGTGAATCGACTTACCCAGAGGAAATAATGTGTGATTGGTAACGAAATGGAAAGCAGTAACAGTAGTAAGAAGAATTGGCGTCGCATAAATAGCTAGCAAAATGACAAGAAATAGTTCTTTATCGTTATTTGTAGTAAAGTGAAGAATTCTTTGACATCTTTCCTTAATAATTAGTGTGTGGAAAGCGGAAAGTCAGTAGTGTAATTAGGATATATATATTGACTCATGTATTTTATTTTATTATTTTTAATAATTAAGTTAGTCATAATACGATGATGGTTACATACATAAGACCTTATTTTTTTTCCTATTTATTATCAGTTTGGAGAATCTAGTTAGGCTCACACTACGATAACCCCCTTTTCCGAAAGGTAAAAAGAGAAAATTCATGCAAAAGGAGAATGGAATATTCCTTAAATTATTCTCCTAAAAAGGGAATAAGAATAATTTTTGTCCCAACGTGGTCAAGCGAACGAGGTAATTATGTTAGAATTTACATTGCAGCGAATAAAAGAATCGCTTTTTGTTTCCAACTATTTTTTGTTTAGTTGATGCAAATTTACTGCGAAATAATATCTCGTTTAGGCCAAACCTAGAAACCCAATATACAAGCACTATGGAAAATTATAAGTTGAGTATTGAGAGCATTTCCGACCTACATTACACAATAATATAGTTGCTACAGTATTTTTACTTCAACTCATAAACTTTATTTTCTACATTATTTTTTTACCACGACCCGATAACTCTAGTTTTACGTTAAAAAAACAAATTCCTATATATATTACTATCATAATTGATTTCTTAAACTTTATATTATAAAGATTAAAAAGTCAATATATTATAATTATTAATATTTAAAAATTAAATAAATTATAAAATTAGCATATTGTATAATTATTCAATTAAAAGGGAAATATCAATAAATAAAAGAAAATCGATATTAGTTTTTACTTTTATTAATACAAGAAAATATCAAATAAATATAAATAAGATATAAAATAAAATATAAATAAATAGAAACAACAACTCTATTTTTGTGTTGAAAATTGTATGTACTTTAGAACTAGAGTTTTCCACTGCTATCCAACACAATATTGGTGTGAAATATAGTCTCATTAAAGTAGATACGTATTCTAAGAGTACTCATTGGAGGTGCTCTCACTAATTTATATTCAGCCTAATTTTTCGACACAAATGCACCAAATCAGATCGATCTCCTCAATCGAGCAATCATCATAATCTGCATATTCCATATGCGCCAATAATCATCATTAGGGTTCGAGACACTTCACTTCCGTAGAGTATTTATCACCATTTGTTGAGAAATATAATTAGCCTGTTATTTTCAAAGTATAAGATCGAAGGAGGAGAGAAATAACTTGAATGTTGTGAGGCGTATTTGGAGGAAATATTATAACTAGCAATTCTTTGTTCTATCTATTCTCTCACTCGTTACAATGCATGCATCCACATCTATAGATAGATACATACGATAGGATAAGAAAAATGTGATAAACATGCGTATCTTAAATTTCGGCTATAGCATCCTATCTTGGACTTCTTTCTTTTGTTGTTTTGTTCGTTCTTGGTCTTCTTTGGCTGCTCTCATGTGTGTGTATTCTATTTATATTTTATTATTATTTTTTATTGTATTATTTTATTTTATTTTTCTTTTGTATTTTGCTTTGAGATTATATCCACCAAATTCCCCATTAATCTCAAAGCATTTGGGTCCTTCATCGATCTTTAAATTTGACCCGTTTTCGTCTGTCGTACGTCGCGGCTAGCCATTTGCCGTCTCGAATTGCTTTCACACACTTCATTTTAGTACTTACTTGTCAATACGTGCTTTTGTTGTCCGTCTGCTTCTTCCATCTTGCCCGACCGTCAACGTTTCCTTCTTGGACCACGTTCGCCTTTTGGCTAGTTTCTAAGGTGTTCTTCTTTTCGAACAGCTCCTGCATAAATAAAATATCATTGTCGAATCTCAACAACTCCGGGATCATCAGCTTCTTATCGCTGATATAATAGATATCCTTCCCATATTCCTTTATTGTCTTGGCAAAGTCCTTCATACTTGTCTCCTCGTAGTTAAGTTGGGCGCGTTTGGCTTCTGCACGCTCCTTAACAAGTTGCTTCTCGTAGATCATCTCTATGGAGATAGTCTTGTACTTCTCCGCCTCATTGTTCACGATCATATCGATAATATTGGCGACCTCCTCCGCGGCTTTTGTGTGGTTCTCGTTGATCTCTTTTTTCTTTAATTGATTATCGACCACCTGTTCAAGGGCCTCTTTTATCGCCGTCTCGATCTCATCTTTATCCTCTACCTCTAGGTTATTATTCTTATCGTTGATTCGATTCTTCAAGCTATTCATGTAGGCCTCGAGTTTGTTCATCACCTCGATCCATGCTTTCACTTCCTCTCACGTACCTTGTCCTCGTGAGCGTGTTCTTCTTTATTAGGGCTGGCCTCGGCAGGTTCTCCTATGTTTACTGACTTTGTCGCCAGTCAGCTGCAGGGTGTCCATTATGGCTTCATACGCGGCAATCTCGTCGCGCTCATGCGTTTCTCCTCGCTCAGCTTTTTCAGCATGCTTGGTTGTCTCTTCAACCGCCTCACCGCCTTTCTAGGACACTGTCTCGTGTGTCTTTGTGGCTTTCTCATTCACCTCGTGGGTATTATCTTTAGCTTCGTCCGACGACGTGTGCATGGCTTGTGTTCTCTGATGCTTTCACGTCGATTTCCTTCGACCATGTTCTTCATCTCCTGAGCATTCTCTGATGCTTTCACGTCGATTTCCTCGACTTTCTCAGGAGGTTGTCGTGGCGGCGTTTCTTCATATGCCTCCACTTTCTCGAGCTCTTCTTCCTTTGGAGCTCATTTTTTCTTTTTTTTTTTCCTTCTTCCTCCATTTTCTTTTCACCGTCGGCTTGTGTCATTCACGTTTCATCTTCTATCTCCTCCTCGGGTGCAAGGGGTAGTTTGTCTTCTCTTTCCATCACCAACTCAGCGTGACCTCTATTATGCCCAGCCTCCGCGCCACCATCTTCTCGTGCGTGTTTGCCTTCTATTTGGAGGTCCTCTTGCCTCTCTTTTTCCTTCCCGTCCTCAGAGAACTCAGTATCGCCGTCATCTTTAAGTTTTCTCAAGTTCGCCCTGATTTTGTGGATGAACTTGATCTGTGCTATCATCGTTCACGTACACTTTCTCTAATATTCCCAGGTCTCCTTCGATGTTGTAGCGCGAGCTATTTTCAAAGAATCTGATTCATCTACGGTAGCGTAGATTGTGAGGAGGGCGATTATCTCTTGCTTGTGGGAGTCTTTAAATGCCTTAAACTGGGTTGTTGTATACCCGCTCATATTTTTTGGTTTAGAATATCCGTCTTCAATTATCTTCCATGCACCTTGCGATTGGAGCAAGACTTTCATTGCAACTCTCCACCTTGGAAAATTATTTTTAGTGAGCTGCGGGATTAACATGTGGACATCTAATATCCACTTCGTCACGATCGGCACCATCGGCTCTGTCGGCTTTGTCGACACCATCGGCTCTGGCTCTGGCTTTTTTGGCGCTGGCGACACCATCGACTTTGATACCATTTTGTTATTTTTAAAGTCGAATGATTATAGACATAACTTGAATGTTGTGAGGCGTATTTATCAGATTTGGAAACGAATCTTGATTAGATTGTTGAACACGATCGATTTAACGTGGTTCTGATTCCTTAAGAATCCTACATCCACGATCTAAACTATTTTCTCTTATTAATCTCACAGAGAGGAAATTACAGTGAGTGCGAGGTAGAAGATGATGAAACAGAGTTAACGAACATAAGGCGCTAATTCACTACTTAAACAGATGAAAACACTTGAATTGGGTTAACGCCATGTTGGGCCTGACAATCACCAGCCTAGTCCAAGTAGAAATCGTGGTTGGCAGTCGTGTCTTAATAAGTGAACTCTCATAGACTGAAGCCCGCCTTTATTCAAGACAACACTTTTGATTCGCAGGCTCTTGTCGAGCTGCAGCATGTTTCATCTTGCTTATGTTGTCTTGGATGCGTTCATGATCGGCTTCCAATACCCCCCGCAAGATGGATGGCTTAAGTTGATGACTGACATCTTGACTAAGAAGTGCTGTAACAATGGTCCCGTGAGAGGTAAAAAGGTCTGCTAACTGATTTTCAGAGCGAACAGGAAGCAGTTTGATGGCACCTCTCGAGACATGATCCCGGATAAAGTGGAAGTCAATCTCTATGTGTTTCGAGCGTTCATGGAACTTAGGGTTGGAAGCAAGCTTGAGAGCTAAGGCATTGTCACAGTACAGGGCAGGAGCTTGGCTAAGTTGGATGCCGAGTTCTGTCAGGAGATAAGTAATCCAAAGCAGTTCTGCTACGGCTGCCCCTAATGTTCTATATTCAGCCTCAGTGGAAGATCTCGACACCGTGGGCTGGCGTTTAGCTTTCCATGTCAGAAGAGAGTCTCCAAGGAAGGTGCAGTAACCGGTAATCGATTTTATTGTATCCAAACAAGTGCCCCAATCACTATCTGAGAAGCCCTTCAAGTCAAAATTAGAAGCTGAGCTCAGAAGAATTCCCTGGCCTGGTGTGCCTTTCAGGTAGCGAAGGAGGTGATTGAGCTGCTGTCATATGGCCTGTTCTTGGAGCAGATATAAACTGGCTGAGCTTATGTACACAGAATGCGATATATGGCCTAGTAAATGTAAGTAGAGTAACCTTCCTATTAGCCTTCTATATCTGAAAGGGTCTGATAAAAGGTTCCCATCTGTTGCTGTCAGCTGAACCGAGGGATTCATAGGAGTAGTTAAGGGTTTAGATCCAAGATAACCAGTGTCTTCAAGAAGCTGTAGTGTATATTTTCTTTGTGAAATGTAAATACCAGCAGGGCTTCGAGCCACCTCAACACCAAGGAAGTATTTTAGTCTTCCCAAATCTTTAATTCTAAAACAGTCCCGCAGAAATTGCTTTCTCTGTTGAGTGCCACCAGAAAAGAACCTGCTAAACTAATATCATCCACGTAGACAAGCAAAACAACCATGTCCTCACCCTTTTCCTTTGATGAATAAGGTGTGGTCGGATTGAGTTTGGGAGAAACCAAATCCCTTAACAGCTTTGGTGAATTTTCTATTCCATTTCCTCGAAGCTTGTTTGAGGCCATAAATGGCTTTGTGAAGCTTGCAAACCATCCTCCCAGGCCCTTTCCGTGCATAACTCTGACAATATCCATGAGGCAAATCCATATAGACTTCCTCTGATAGCTCACCGTTTGAAAAGGCATTATTAACATCTAACTGCTCTAAGTGCCAGTTGAGTTTAGCTGCCAATTTTAATTGTATTGGATTTGACTACAAGGGCAAAGGTATCAACATAATCAGCACCTTCCCTTTGATCATACCCCTTAGCCACCAAACGAGCCTTATGCCTCACTGTAATGTTTTGGCTCAGCTGCTACTGACATGCTGTGATGAAATGCTTATGTTGTGCTGAGAATTGCTGATAAGAAAGTACTCTTTCTATTGGATGGAAAACCTTCTGCTCTGTAAATTTATTACAATGGTAGTCCTTCAGATAACTTGGCCTTTTGATCTGCCTACATGACCTTCTCTGGTCAGATTGATCCTGGCCAACTTGCTGTTGTCCTGATGCTACTGTTCCATCAACTGCATTTGGCCCTGAGGTTGGCATAGTATCTGCCCCTGTCTGAGCATATTGGAGGTCTTGCTCATCTGCTGGGAAGAGATCTTCAGGTTCTACTGTGGAAACATATTCTCCGTCTGGCAGTGGATGCAACAGGTAAGGCCTTGGGTGTAATACCAGTAAATTTTAATACGGGGTTTTCGAAATAGTTAGGGGAGTAATCTTGTGCCTTAGTAATATTTTTATGGAAAATTTAAGGGATAGAAATACTTATGACAGAAAATAAGAGATAGATTGGTAGAGTAGTTCAAATAATTGTGATGAAATCTTGGAATTTAAGAAATCAAGCATTACAAAGTCGGGTAAACTTGTAATATGGTTTAATTTACAACTTTGGATGGAACCCTTGTAGTCTCGGCGGAAATTAATTGGGTTGTGAGAACAACTTTTGGCCAATCACAATTCACTTAATTATCGAAATTTGGGCAGTGTGAGAGCTTCAAATCTTCGAGCAGATTAGAGTGCACGTTCGGATAACATAGGAGGTAAATTTTTGGATGACCAATTTCGGGTAGTTTCATGATAGGTGTTAACAATTACTTAACATGAGTGGAAAGTTGCATCACCTACTAGTCCTATCACTCACACAATTCTAAGTCCTTATACATATATACATTGGAAAGTTTTCAATGTATTGTAAGAAAGTAGAAAGCTTTCTATAAATAACTATACAAACGTAATACGCATAAAATAATACTAATCTATTAGAAAGGTTGAAGTACACATGGCGACCAAATAATATTTGATTAGTGTGACTAATACCATGTTTCTTGTTCAAAAAGAAAGGCTTATGTTTTACTAAAGTTGCTAAGGCATTTAACAAATATATATATCCTATTAAGAAGAAACCTGAGAAGTTAAAAAGAGAATACAAACGAGAGAAAAGACCCGACCTCAACTTTCTGTCAAGAGCAAATTCGGACAACTCTAGGACTTAAAACACACACAAAATTCGGACAGCTTAAGGTCCCAAAGTAGACCGAACTATTGGAAGAAGGTAGGTGAAAATCTCACCTACAACACGTAATTTTGTTATGATTTATTTGCAAATATATTCTATGATTTTATGTGAGAATTCGATATGAATTATGTGTTAGAAAACCCTAAATTTCTGGGTTCGAATATGTGCTATAGTTGATGTGTTATGTATTCATGTAAGTTGTATGTATAGGATCTTTACGTGAATAACACTTTGGGTAGCTACAACATACGAGTTATTAAATAATGTGATTATAATATTTGTGAATATATCTGAAAGTGGACATAAAGTGACTTTGATCTTTGTGTTATTGGAAAATAATTTCGGGCCCTTGAGTAGATTTAATTCTTGTTAGGTAGTGTTAACATGTTTGTCGGGCATATACCTTTGTTTTGACTCCTATTAAATTATGAATTTTTGGCATGTAATTTTGGGTCCATCGATTTGGTGTAATCACTTGAAAGGGGTTTTGAGCGAGTGGGTACAATCGGACATCTTGATTACTAGTAGGTGAGTTAGCCTAAATTAATATCTTTTGACATAAAGTAGAGCAAGGCGAATTTGAGTGTGACCTTAGTTAAAATTCGAGTGATCTAATTAGGTGAAACTTCGGATAGCTTAAACTGATATGTGAGTTAGCGTACAATTTTGGGCAGCTTGGGTACTAGCATATAAGTTAGCTTAAATTGTTGAGTAAGTTTATATTACTTTATTTGGACACAAGGCAAAGCACGGCGAAATTGCATATGAATAAGGCAAATTCGGACAACTTGAGTTCTTGTATGTGAGTTAACTTAAATGGTCGGGTAGATCCAATAGAAAATTCGCGTAAGATTGTAGTATGACAGCTTACAATTTCGGGTAAGTCTAGAAATTTGCCGGATATGGGTTAGTTTAAGTGTAGATGTTATTATTCCGGATAGTTAATTTCGGGTATTCTAATTAATTGACCTTCAGGTATAAGTAAATTCGGGTAAGATCAATTTCGCCGAGTAATATGATTTTCGGGCAGGACCTTAATTTACGTGGCGATCGGAAATATTGTCGAGGGAAATATATTTATTTATTTATGTGGTGTTGCATTTTTATTTGCACTACATAGCATGTCCACGATGCATTGGTGTGAGGGAGGTTGACCGTGTAGCCACGGTGACACCTTACGGTGTCGGCGCGAGGCGCGTTGGGTAGATGTGACCGATTTTGGTCGTCGACTCGTAGTGGAGTCTGAGGGTAGTCTAGTGCACCTGACATTATTGTCGATGCCATTTTGGTATGAGATATGAGATGGTCTGTTTGGCGAAAGTAGCGACCTGGTAGAGATAGCTCAGGGAGATCGCTACCAGCGTAGGCATCGCCGGGGCAGGTAGACGTCTCGGGAGAGAGCCGGGGGCTACTCGAGATCTGCTCTCCTGACTCCTTCCTTAAGTGGGTTGCGCGAGGTGCCTAGTTCTAGCCTGTGGGCCCAGTGGTTGAGGTGAGACCTATAGTTGAAATGAGATTTAGGTTGGGACGAGGTCTAATAGTAGGATGGGCGTGCATTGCATGGTAAGGTGAGAACACTTTCATATGAGATATGAAAGGCGGGGTTGAGTCAGGTTGAGTGCACGTTGCATGTCACGCATATTTTCACCTACTGGGCAATAGCTCAGGGTTTTACGTGTTGTAGGTACCGAGCCCGACGCTGATGCGCGTCGCGGCTGAGGCAGGCTGACAGCGGTGCTCCAGGGACTTTTGAGGGCGGGACTGTACATGGATGACGACCTGTGGATTAGGGTTTTGATGTTTTGTTATTTTGGGGCGACGACCCGTGTATAGTGATGACGTTGTAGGACGACTTTTGTTGAGTATATTATATTTTAGGAAAAAAGTTTTGTTAGACGGGTCTTCCGTGACTTACTTTGCAATAATCCGCCACTAACTATGATTAGAAAGTGAGGGTCGCCACATTGGGAGCACACAAGTATCAAAAGGATCCTCAATCTGCGAGGTGGACTGGTTCTTGAAAGGAAACTGATCTTCTCTGAAAGTCACATTTCTGGTGACAACTACTTCCCTGGTTTTTAAATCCACCACTTTGTATCCCTTTACTCCATTAGGCAAGAAAAGCACACTCCCTTGCTCTCTCCGCAAACTTAGTTCTACTTGCAAAAAGGGTTGAACAAAAACACAAGGATCCAAAAATACGTAGCATACTATAATCAAAAGACCTCTGATATAACTTCTCATAAGGGCTCTTATTTCCTAAGACTACTGATGATGTCCTATTAATCAAGAAGGCTGCACAGATTCTGGCCAGTAAATGAGGGAAACAACATATAATTAGTGATCTAACTACATTTAACAAGTGTTGATGCTTTCTTTCTACAATGGAGTTCTGCTGTGGAGTTTGGACACATGACAAATGATGGATAATGCCTTTATTTCTGAATAGTTCTGTTAAATTGAACTCCTTTGCATTATCAGATCTAACCACTTTAACTGGAGACCTAAACTGAGTTTCTACCAAGTTTAAAAAGTATGACAGAACTGTTTTGACTTCTGATTTGTACCTAATCATGAATAACCATGTAAACCTCGAATGATCATCAACAATTGTCACAAAATATTGATGTCCTAGGTGTGAGGGTTCCCTAAAAGGTCCCCACACATCACAATGTATAAGATCAAATGAAGAACATGTTATTCTATTATTGTTTGGGAAAACCAGTCTCCTCTGTTTTGCTATGGGGCAGACATTACAGAAGGACTCTGTTTGGTCTACATCATGCCGGTAAGAGGGTCTAATGATATCTAGAATCCTGTTTGAGGGGTGGCCTAGCCTCCTATGCCATGTATCCAATGATAATTTGGAAGTAAGAACTGGAACTGCTGAATTGTCGTGGTGAACTGAATCATCATGGAACATGTATAGGCCTCCCACTAGTCTACCCTTGCCAATCACTTGTTGGGTAGGTCCCTGTACCTGAAACTTATTTGATTCAAAGAAAAACTAGCATCCCAACTGGGCTGTTAGCATACTAACAGATACCAAATTGAAAGCAAACTGTGGTACCAGTAATACATCAAACAAGGTGATGTGCTTATTCAAAGCATATTTCCCTGCCTTAATTACTTTAATCACAGTTTTGTCTGGTAAAATGATGTTGGAATCATCTATATCATGTAAGTCAGTAAGCATTTTTGAGTTTCCACACACATGCCTAGTAGCACCTGAATCTATTACCCAACTTGTTGAGCTTGATAATTCAGGTAAGTTAAAGGAGAGACACCTACCAACATTGTTCTCACCAGTCATGGTCAGCTCTCCATGTTCCTGTGGCACACTTACTGTTGGTTGGCTGAATAAGGCCTTCAAGCTTTCAAGCTGGAAAGGTGTCATTTGAACCTGCACTAATGCATCCTTAGCTGTCAGGGTGCTGGTCTGTTGTGTGTTCTGCACTGTTCTCCCAAATGGCTCTATTGAAAACTGGTTCAGCCGGGCACCCTTAGACCTCTGATTGAGTCTGAACCCTGGTCGGTAGCCGTGCACTTGATAACAAGTCTCAATGGTGTGTCCCTTCTTGTTACAATGGGAGCACACAGGTTTTACACCTTCTTTTCTTTGACTGTAGGATATCTTTCTCCCAGTTTCTTGTTCATTCTTGATGGCCATCATTGCCATGTTGTTAGCCAGATCTTCTGCTCCTTTAAGCTGACCTGAGACCATCGACCTCTGTCTCTCTTCTTGAACCAACAGAGAGAATACTTTATTGATAGAGGGCAACGGGTCCATAAGAAGAATCTGCCCCCTAACTTGTGAGAAAGAATCATTCAATCCCATTAGGAAAGTCAGAACATAATCTTGATCCAAATAAGCCTTTAGTTCCTTAGATCCTCCACAGCTGCATTGTGCACTCGGTCTATAACTAACTAGCTCATCCCACAAGGTCTTGAGTTTAGTAAAGTATACAGAGACATTGTTAGCTCCCTCTGCCAGATTGAGTAACTCCCTCTTGAGCTGAAAAATTCTCGGTTTATTTGTTTGTCCAAAGCGCTCTTGCAAATCAACCCAGACTTCCCTTGCAGATCCACTGTAAAGTATACTAGCAGATATATCTTTCGTCACAGAATTGATTATCGACGAAATTACCACATTATTATTCCTCAGGCTGTAATCTGATTTTGCGAGCTCACTGAGTTCTGCGAGTCTGCAACTGGCTCCTTAAGGGTTCCATTAACGAATCCTTCCTTGTTGCGGCCTATGAGGGCGATCATCATGGACCTGCTCCATGTCGCATAGTTATCCCCATTTAATTGCTCGTGCACAAACACTTGGCCCGAAGTATCATTGTTATTGAGAAAGAACGGATCATTTATCAAGACTGTTGTGCTTGCGCTTGAGGAAGGCTGTATGGGAACTTCTGCCATTGCTAATTGAGAGGAATTGATCTGTGATGAATCTTGATTGCTTCTTAAAAAAAAAACTCTGCGCTGCGTTATTGATGCTCTGATACCATATCAGATTTGGAAACGAATCTTGATTAGATTGTTGAACACGATCGATTAACGTGGTTCAGATTCCTTAAGAATCCTACATCCACGATCTAAACTATTTTCTCTTATTAATCTCACAGAGAGGAAATTACAGTGAGTGCAAGGTAGAAGAAGATGAAACAGAGTTAACGAACAAAAGGCGCGAATTCACTACTTAAACAGATGAAAACACTTGAATTGGGTTAACGCCATGTTGGGCCTGACAATCACCTGCCCAGTCCAACTAGAAATCGTGGTTGGCAGTCGCGTCTTAATAAGTGAACTCTCATAGACTGAAGCCCGCCTTTATTCAAGACAACACTTTTGATTCGCAGGCTCTTGTCGAGCTGCAGCATGTTTCATCTTGCTTATATTGTCTTGGATGCGTTCATGATCTGCTTCCAACAGTATTTGAAGGAAATATTATAACTAGCAATTCTTTGTTCTATCTATTATCTCACTCGTTACCATGCATGCATCCATATATATATATATATATATATATATATATAGATAGATACATACGTTAGGAGAAGACAAAATTAGATAAACATGCGTATCTTAAATTTCGGCGATAGCATCCTATCTTGGACTTCTTTTCTTTTTTTTGTTTTCTTCGTTCTTGGTCTTCTTTGGCTGCTCTCATGCGTGTGCATTTTACTTTATTATTATTATTTTTTATTTTATTATTTTATTTTATTTTTCTTTTGTATTTTGCTTTGAGATTATATCCAACGAATCCAACTGGGGTTTAATATAAAATTAACTTGTGATAGATGAAGTAGCTGATAATTTTATATGCAGATAACAATCTTATCAGAAAACGTGGAATTGGGTTCGATACGTCGTCACACAAAAAGCGGCTAACAATGTGAATGATTTAATTAAAAATAGGTGGAAATCAATATTGTCTTGTTGGTAATAGCTACACTAGTGAATGATTTCACTTGAATACGAACTCGATGAAAACTATCTCCTTTTGATCCTTCAATAATGAGTCAAATGTAATAAATGCCCATAAATAAGAGACGAGTTAGGGTTCAAAGCATGCAAAACAGCCACTGCTTCACGCCTAAGAATATTGAACTCTATGTCAGCACTTTTCCTTCTATTCTTTTCTATATAAACCGTAAAAAGTTCTCCAAAATCAACACAAAAAAAAAACATCTCAGCTTCTAACAACATTTCGAAGAAATCGCTTGCACCTAAAAGATCGATGGCGTCGTCGTCCAAAAATCTCGCCCCGACGATCTTTTCAATCCTCTCTATAATAATTTCCCTTACGATTCTCTCGTAATTTTCGAACGCTGGGAAAATCTCAATCTACTGGGGCCAAAACGGAAACGAAGGGACTCTATCCGAGACATGCAATAGTGGAAACTACGAATATGTGAACATAGCGTTCCTCGCGACTTTCGGAAACGGTCAGACTCCAATGATCAACCTCGCAGGGCACTGCGATCCCTACTCGAACGAATGCACTAACCTCAGCTCGCAGATCAAATCATGCCAGGCTAAGGGCATCAAGGTAATATTAGAAATTGAGCGCTTCAGCCTATAAAACCAATTAGTGATATGTAAAGTGCCTCGAAATATTAACTTAGACAGGTGAGTTGAGGGATATATTAGAAATCTCAAAACGGGTTGTAAATTCTAGTATAAAATTACAAGACTAAGATAACTAATTTAATTGAACTCAATAAATTAATTCCTAATACGGGTCCTACACGTGAGGCATGACTGAAGACCTAATACGTTGACATTGGGCTGACAGTTGAGTGCGGGATTCAAGCAAATCGAACCCGCACTGATACCATATTAGAATTCAAAGTTTCAGCTTAAAACTAATTGGTGATATGTGAAGCTGTCTATTTAATATACTAACTGAGTCGGGTGAGTTGTGTTAGAAATCTCAACACATACCGAAATTGAGGGGCCCTTCATAAAATAAGTTGGTGATGGGTGAAGTTGACTCTTTGATTTATTAATTGCCGGGCCGGTGAATCATCCAATGTGGGATATAACAGAAATCTCAACACACATTGAAATTGGGCCCTTCTTAAAATCAATTGGCGACAGATGAATTTATCTCTTTGATCTGTTAATTGAGTTGTTGAACTGTTCGGTGATAAATGAAGTTGTATCTTTGATTGATCAGTCGGGTGATCAGTTGAATTATCCGATGTGGGATATAACAGAAAATCTAAACCTAATAACAGGTGATGCTCTCCATCGGCGGTGGGGCAGGAAGTTACTACCTATCATCGCCCGACGACGCCAGGCAAGTGGCTACGTACCTATGGAACAACTTCTTAGGCGGGCAATCTCCTTCGAGGCCTTTGGGCGACGCAGTTTTGGACGGCATAGACTTCGATATCGAGGGAGGGACGAACCTATATTGGGACGACTTGGCTAAGTATTTGTCGAACTACGGCGAAAAACGCGGCGGGAATAAGAAGGTGTACCTAACTGCGGCCCCTCAGTGCCCTTTTCCCGATTATTACGTAGGCGAAGCGCTTCAGACGGGACTCTTCGACTGTGTGTGGGTGCAGTTTTACAATAATCCTCCGTGTCAGTATTCGTCGGGTATGAGCAGCCTCGAGGGAGCGTGGGAACAGTGGAATTCGATTCCCGGGGCTGAGATTTTCTTGGGATTGCCGGCTTCTCCTGAGGCTGCGGGCAGCGGATTTATACCTGCGGGCGATCTTACGTCCCAGGTTTTGCCCGAGATTAAGGGCTCGGGAAAGTACGGCGGTGTGATGCTTTGGTCCAAGTACTACGATAACGGCTATAGTTCTTCGATAAAGAACGACGTTTAATCGTTACATTTATGAGATCGTTGCGACTGTTCTCCTCTGTGATTGTTGTATGAATGTATTTATGTGTTGTGTGTATATAATTTTCGTCCGTTTGGTGATATGCTGCGACGTTGTTCGAAGCTCTCGTAGCAATCTTTATGAAAAATCGAACAAAAGAGGCGACGTTTTGCTTTCGTACAGGTGAATCCATGCGCTTATCACGTAAAGAAAAAAAAGAAACCGAATATGTCAAAATTTGACAGAACCGCTCAAATTTCGTTTCAAAATTTTTTGAGACGATACTTCCGTCAAAATCTTGCGACCTATTCAAATGTTTTGCAACAATATTTCTATCTCTAATTTTGTGACATCTATTTTTTTTGTCGCGGTTCTCATCACTATTTCATCAATGTAGCTGCATTTTCTCATGAACATATATGCTTTCCTAAGAGAAAAAAGGAAGGTTTGCATAAAAAGACATCACTTTCACAAGCATGGATGGAATTTACAGCCGTTGAATGTGTTGAGAATTATGACCCAAAACCCGGAAATTCATAGTCGGAAATCGATCGGGGACGAGATCGGTGCAAACGTGCACCGGAATGATTAACTCAACTTTTGTAGAGGAGGCTTTGTACTTGCAATCTCTTCGTTGTCAGCACGGCCTCCAATTTGTTCATCTCGTCAAGTAGGCTTTCAATCATCTTTTCATTCTTCTCATTTTCCTCGGACAGTACTTTTACTGCAGCTTTGAGTTGCAAATTTTTCGTCTTCTCTATTTCGTATTGTGCGGACATCAGCTTTACGGCTTCATTCATCTGGACTTCAGCACAAACGTCTGTATCTAACTCTGCATCATCAGAACTCAAATACCCATCAAAACAGTTTGAATCATCATAATCAAAAATAATATGTTTCTCAGATGTTTAGTCAAATGTTGGCTCAACATCAGTTACCGCCGTAAATCCGATTTGATGATCTTCTTCCTCGTTGTCTGAGAAGGACTGTATGGTTACTGATGATGGCATGGACTCCATAGGGCACTGTTCTTCATCTTCATCGTCGGAAAGTTCGATCCACATAGCCTTTCCGTACTTGCGAAGAGTGTTAGCACACTCGTTTGCAAAACGGCCCCAACCTTGACATTCATGGCATCGTACAGACTCATAGTTGATATTCTTCTTCTTTCCATCTGGTTTGCGTTTGAAGAACGGAAGGGCAGAAGCATGTTCAGCTCTGGCATTCTGGCCCTTCCTGAATGTTGGGCCAACATTCTGCTCGACATTCTTCTTCTGAAGAAACTTTGTAAAATTCTTCACGAGCATAGCCATATCCTCGTCATTGTCAGGGTCAACTTCAGTTTGCACTTTGGATGACTGACTGACTAGAGCAATGCTTTTGCCGCGTGAAGCTCTCTTTTGGACTTCAAGGTTGGTCTCATAGTTCTTCATAATGTTCATCAACTTGTTGAACTCCAACGTGCCCAGATTATGTGCTTCCTCGACAGCTGCTACCTTCACATTAAACTTTTCAGTTAGTGTACGTAAAGCTTTAGAGACTAGTACCTTATTAGAAATCGGATCTCCGAGGCTAGAACACTCGCTCGAAATCGTCAGAATCTTCCCGAAATACGTGGTGATATCCTCGTCTACCTTCATTCTCAGATTTTCAAACTGATTGAGGAGGTATCGCAGTTTGGTTTCCCTCATGCTCGCATCGCCTTCGCAGTACCTCTGAAGTCGATCCCAAGCGTTCTTTGCCGTCGAACAATTCTGAATGATCTTGAACATGAAAATATCCACCGAAGAGAAGATGGCATTAAGAGCTTTGTCGTTATACTCGGCCGCATTCTTTTCAGCATTAGACCACTCTTCGATTGGCTTGTCGACTACTTCACCATCAGTATCTGGAGGAGATCGAGGTGGAGTATATCCGTTGAGAACAGCTTCCCACGCTCGCACATCTATGGACTTGATGCATTGGCGCACACGAACCTTCCAATAGGCATAATTAGAACCGTCTAACACTGGAACTTTGCCGATGTAGTTTGAGCTTGTAACATCCATTATAAAGGATCAAAAATGCTTAGTCACGTCAAGCGGAGGCTCTGATACCACTTTGAAGTGGTCCCGGTACGATATGGATGAAAACACTAAGTATAGACTAGATGTTGGGTAGAATGTCGGGTAACACTCAACCTAACATTCAGGTGCACATCGGAATATTGTAATTACTTAGTGACGAAATTGAAATAACACATGATGTAAATCTGTGCAGCAAGTTATAAAAACTTGCTGCATGCCTCAAGGCGAAATTCCACTAACAACAATGGATGGCAAACAACTATCCGAAGATAGTAAAAACAAGCGTAGAAAAAAAAACTACGAATCTAAACGATCCTGAAAACTACTAATCTAACGATTCTGCAAACCTACAAAGTCCTAAGACTTTTGCAAAAGAAATACTAGGCTAAAAGGACACTTTGGCTCGCTCAAATTCTCTCAACGAAACTCGATAATTTTCGCTCGTAGCTCTTAAAAGTTTTCTCGTCCAAAGGTCTGAGTTGCAGCTCAAAATCTCCTCATATTTATAGGTCTTGGCTCATGTTTGAATTGGTAGGAGATCCCTTGAATATCTCCTAATGATTTAGTCTTGACTTAGTCTCCAATCTTCCAATTTTCAGTAAGCTTCTTCCGTATTTCGCTCAAGTTACTCCACACGCTTTCCACACGTTTTGATCAATTCTCAATCCTTATTTAAGTCCTGCACAACACTAAAAATAGCCAAGATACGGATTAAACGCGTTTTGGGTATGAAAGATAAAACTGAGAAAGGATACATTCTCGGCCAACAAATGTTGGATAGAATGTTCCCCTAACATTGCCAATGTTGAGACCTCAACATCAACTTGGACCAAAGCATCACACCGCCGTACTTTCCCGCCCGCGGGTATAAATCCGCTGCCCGCAGCCTCAGGAGAAGCCGGCAATCCCAAGAAAATCTCAGCCCCGGGAATCGAATTCCACTGTTCCCACGCTCCCTCGAGGCTGCTCATACCCGACGAATACTGACACGGAGGATTATTGTAAAACTGCACCCACACACAGTCGAAGAGTCCCGTCTGAAGCGCTTCGCCTACGTAATAATCGGGAAAAGGGCACTGAGGGGCCGCAGTTAGGTACACCTTCTTATTCCCGCCGCGTTTTTCGCCGTAGTTCGACAAATACTTAGCCAAGTCGTCCCAATATAGGTTCGTCCCTCCCTCGATATCGAAGTCTATGCCGTCCAAAACTGCGTCGCCCAAAGGCCTCGAAGGAGATTGCCCGCCTAAGAAGTTGTTCCATAGGTACGTAGCCACTTGCCTGGCGTCGTCGGGCGATGATAGGTAGTAACTTCCTGCCCCACCGCCGATGGAGAGCATCACCTGTTATTAGGTTTAGATTTTCTGTTAATCTATCAAAGAGGCGACTTCACATATCACTGATTGGTTTTACGAATGATCACTCAATTTCAATGGAGAGAATTGCATAAATGATGTTATTTTGAGAATGGAATTACAAAACTAGTTGAGTTTCTAAACTTATTACAAAACTAATCAACTTTTTAAGTTCTAACTATTTTTATTTTCATTTTAACCACGAAAATATTTAAAATTATAAATTTTCACTATTGTTATCCTCAAATATCACAACATTTGTTAATAATTAAAATTTTACCCCAACTTTTAACTCAAATATATAAAAAATATATTACCCAGAAAAATAATCAAAATAAAAGTAAAATTAATTGGCCTGACCGTCTGGCAGGCCTAGAAATTGAAGGCCCCACCCCGCTCAAATTTAAAAAAAATAAAAAAGAAAAAAATAAAAACAAATGAAGAAAATAAATAACTATTTAAGCTCGAAATTAGTTCTAATTAAAGCTAATCTCGTAATAATAATTTATATATATTATTAAACTTGAGTAAATTAAAAATCGGAGCAAAAAATACTAACATACATATATAATTTATTTATGTATCAATATTTAATAAAAATATCATATTATAATTCCTGGCGGGCTCAATATGATTGTTTATTAAATATTGGTATATAAATAAATTAAATAGATATGTTAGTTTTAGTTCCGATTTTTAATCTACTCAAGTTTAATAAAATAATGAATTACTATTAAAAGATTAGATTTAATTAGAAATAATTTTGAGCTTAAATATTTAATTTTTATTGTTCTTTTATTTCTTTGTTCGAATTTTTTCTTTTTTTTTTTTGAATTTGTTTTTTTTTTTTGCGTGGCGGGGCCTTCAATTTCTAGGCCTGCCTGATGGCGGGGTTTGGCGGGCTACGGACCGGCCAGGCCCGACGGCCCGTTTTGACAGCTCTAGATATCGAACTCACGTGGGAGGAGTAAGTCACGGTCATGCCAAGTAATTTTACTTTTCTTTTTGATTATTTTAGTAATATATTTTTAATATATTTGGGTTAAAAGTTAGGGTAAAATTTTAATTATTACAAATGTTGTGATATTTGAAGATAAAAATAGTGAAAATTTATAATTTTAAGTATTTTCGTGGTTAAAATAAAAAAAATATAGTTTGAATAAAAAAGTTGATTATTTTTGTAATATGTTTAAAAACTCAACTAGTTTTGTAATCCG
Source organism: Craterostigma plantagineum (assembly GCA_027422505.1). Classification (NCBI taxonomy): domain Eukaryota; kingdom Viridiplantae; phylum Streptophyta; class Magnoliopsida; order Lamiales; family Linderniaceae; genus Craterostigma; species Craterostigma plantagineum. The sequence goes on along the minus strand of JAPQWV010000003.1, from coordinate 20,838,943 downwards.
TTCTCAAAATAACATTATTTGTGTAATTCTATCAATTTCAATGTGTTTCGAGATTTCTATTAATATCCTAGATCGAATGGTTCAACCCAAATAAATTAATATATCAAAAGAGACAACTTCGTCTTTAACCGATTGTGCTTTAGGAAATACCCATCAATATCTATAGAGATTTCTGTTATATCCCACGTTGAGAAAATATTGACGTGAGACATAGTTAACTCATCGTCTCTATTTGAATAAATTGGATGCGCTTATTTATTTTTATTTTATAAATCACGTGAGATAACAATGATTTTATTCTTAAGTGGAATATAGGATTAGAAAAGTAATAAATAAAAAAAGAAATTTTGTGAACCACATGATTTAAAATTCAACAAATCTAATCTTTTGGACATAATTTGTGATGATTTCTTACGCTTACAAAACAACACTTTCGTTTGATAGTTAGCCATATGGATTTTGCGTATCCATAATAATCAGATTGATGTAGTTATTACATATCATAATTAATCACTAATAAATTGTTGTTATTTAGGAAGAACAATTAACACGGTACCAGCGAGAGAATTACCTAAATAATGTTATTTTGAGAATTGAATTACAAAACTAGTTAAGTTTTTAAACATTTTACAAAACTAATCAACTTTTTTAATTCTAACTATTTTCTTTTATTTTAACCACGAAAATACTTAAAATTACAAATTTTACTATTGTTATCTTCAAATAGCACAAAACTTGTTAATAATTAAATTTTTACCGCAACTTATTTTACTCAACTATATTATAAATATATTACTTAAAGAAATAAGCAAAAGAAAAAAAATTACATGGCGTGACCGTGACACTCTTTCCACGTGTTCGACATATAGAGCTGTCAAAACGGGCCGACAGGGCGGGCCGACCCGTAGTTCGCCAAAGCCCGCCAGGGGCGGGGCGGGCGCGGGTAAGCCCGCCGTTTGGCAGGCCTGGAGATTGAACGCCCGACCCCGCCCAAATCAAAAAAATAAAAAATTCAAAAGAAAAAGAATTAAATATTTTTTATAATTATAAAAAAAAATTATAAGAACATATCATATCATAATTCCCGGAGGGCACAATATGATAATTTTTATTAAATATTGATATATAATTAAATTATATAGGTGTGTTAGTATTTTTTAGCTCCGATTTTAATTTACTCGAGTTTAATAATATAAATAAATCATTATTACAATATTAGATTTGATTAGAAATAACTTCGAGCTTAAATATTTAATTTTTATAGTTTTTTTCTTTCTTTTTTCGAGTTATTTCTTTTTGTTTTGAATTTGTTTTTTTTTTTGGGCGGGGTGGGCCTTCACTTTCTAGGCCTGCCAGATGGCGGGCTTATCCGCGCCCGCCCGCCCGCCCAATGCGGGGTTTGGCGGGCTACGGGCCAGCCAGGCCCGACAACCCGTTTTGACAGCTCTATATATCGAACTCACGGGGAGGAGTAGGTCACAGTCATGCCAAGTAATTTTTTTTTTAAGTAATATATTTTTAATATATTTGAGTTAAAAGTTGGGGTAAAATTTTAATAAGCTCAAATTTAGATCGAAGAATTTTTTTGGTCTTGGAATTTCATGAAGGCGCAGCCAAAACGAGAACGAGTTCAGTCGAACAACATATATAGTAAATAGTAAATAGAAGTGGAAGAGCCTTAGACTTCCGCCTGAGTTCCCGCATGGACAGGGTAGGGCAGGAACTTCGCCGGCAAGTGTTGTGCTATTTGAAGATAACAATAGTAAAAATTTATAATTTTAAGTATTTTCGTGGTTAAAATGAAAATAAAAATAGTTAGAAATTAAAAAGATTTATTAGTTTTGTAATAGGTTTAAAAACTCAACTAGTTTTGTAACTCCATTCTCAAAATAACATTATTTGTGTACCAGCCATTCCAGTCAAAGACTCGTCGTAACCAACGACGATATATGCGTTGTAATCGCTACAAATATATATAGACTCCAGCGTTGAAGGCGCTCGCAAAAACACATTCCCAAAACCAAAAGTTCGATTAGAGTGTCGGGAACTACTCTGTTTAGGGTTCTTCGTGCGGTAGAAGTATCTCCATTACGTAGGTAATTTTTCTTTCCGATGGCCTTCCGCGATCTAGTGTTGTCATTCATTTTGAATTTCTTGAATGTAACCGACTGTCCTTGGATCAAAATTCGGCTTTGTTGCTCTGATGAAAGGGGTCGTAAACAGGACGTTTTTTTTCGTGGAATTCCTCGTATTTGGTACCTCTGATTCGTCATAAGATCGAACTTCTCTTGAATGACGGCATTGGCTTTCTTTCTTCTGTAAGCCGATTTTCTCTTGAAGTTGACGCATTTGGTGATTATGTCAGCAAGACGCTAATTGATACTCACGCTGTGTAATTAAAGGTTCTAGGGTTTTTTTTTCCTTTACCAAATTGGCTTTTTGTTTGAATAAATGTCTAGTTTTAGCTCACGCTCTGTGCGCCGTCTGTTGCCACGTTCTTTATGTTTCTACGGATTTCGTTTATCTCCTGTTATGGTAGAGACTGTTTCCGTATTCATACGTCTGCGCTAGTTTTGATTTCCCATATCATTCGATGGTTGCAGTTTAGCAGAATAAATGAGTCATACTCCGAACAGAAGATTGCACGAGGATGGAGGGAATGGGAGTGGAAGTGGCCATCATGGATACCCATCTGGGTTAAAGCACCAGCATGAAGATCAAGGAACGAATTACGGTCTTGGGGGAAAGCCTTCTGCTTCTGTCAAGCACGATCACCAGGCCCCCCACGACGCCAGCAAGGAAGGTCGAATTCTGAAGGTCACGCCTCGTAGCAGCGATTCTCGGGAAGCAGACAGGAGAGCGCCGCCTTTGCTCCCAAACATGTTGTTTCGAGTGCCGACATCGAACGATACAGAGCATAGGGATTCGAGAGAAAGTACCAAGGAGAATAAGGTTGAAATTCGAGAAGGCAAGTCTGAATCTAAAGAGGAGTCGGTGCAGGCCGCTAAATCTGAGAAACATGATGGCAGAGTTGATGATGTAAAAGACACTAAACTCGAAAGGGAGAGTCTTTCTGAAGTCAAGGGACATGAAAAGATGGACAAGGATGCTTACGGTGGATCTCAAAGCCAGTGGAATTGGAAAGATCACAAGGAACCGTACCGTGCGAAGCAATATCAAGATGCCCCAGCTGCTGCCGGGAAAGTAGAACCGTGGAAGGCACCAGTTCTTGGTGTCCATGGCCCATCCGAGGCTGCAAAGGAAGGAATACGTGTTGATGACAAGGACATTTCTGTAGCTCGTGAGGATGTTGGGGAGAACAAGGTTGGCATGAAGTTGGAAGACAGATCCAAAGACAAAGATCGAAAGGCAAAAGAGGTTAAGAACTGGTGGGGGGAACGGGCTAAAGACAAAACTGATCGAGGGAGCAGCCTCCAACCGGGTAATAGCAGTACTGAGAACAAAGAAGCATCAAAGGAAGAAAAAGTTTCTGAGCATTCGGGGGCCGAAAAGAAGGAGTTTACGAAAGATAAGGAGAAGATTAACGAGAAGGAGAAGGATAATGTCAAGAAGGAAGCATGGAATGTATCCGATAAAGATTCTACTCTCAAGGACGTAGAGATGGTAGATGCTCCTGGTAAAGCTGTTGAAGGGGAAAAATCGACCTTAGAGCCGAAAAAGAGAGACCATGATCCTAAGAGTGTTGATAGGGAAGCAAGAGACAAGAAAAAGGAAAGGGAAGGTGATTTAGAACCTGAGAGACCTGACAAACGTGTTAAGTATCATGAGAAAGAGTCAGATGATAGTAATATTCATGTTGAAGGAGGTTCAGAATCGGGAAGGGATGGTTTGAATAGTGGAGTTCAACAGCGTAAAAGAATGCTTCTGCCTAGGGGGAGTCCTCAAGCTGGAAATCGTATCAGGATATCTGCTAATAACAATGAAGGGTATGATATTCACTTTGTCTTCCCGTTCCATGTTTTTTTTTTTTTAAATCTCTCCAGCCTTAAGTAAACTTGACTGCTATACTGATGCACTTTGTTTTAACATTACTAATATATTTTTATCCTCCAATACTGGATTTATTTATTTTAGTTGTAAAGATATCGCTAAGGTAAACCCTTCTCCTTTTCTTTCTTGCAGGTCACAGGGTAAGTGGTCGATTACGAAACAGGAAGACTTCATTGATTTTATTGAAATGAATTTTTTTCCCTCTAGCTTCTCCATGGTTGCCTAATTTGCAGAATGCCGGAGTTTATTATTGAAATTATCATTCACATTTCATGAACTCTTTGACATCTGCTTTCTTAATAATAAACTCGAGCATTCTGAGCTGCATGAGCTTTTTGTCGAAGTTCCTGTTTATGATATTTGGCACTGTTCCTTGTCAATCATTCCTTGGTTATGAGTAGTACATCTGGATAACTTAGTACATCATACATTTATGTGCTTTGGAACGTGGATAGTTTATCTTCTTGGCTGCCTTAAATCAATGCAACTTTCTCGACTTTCCTAAAGTTTGGCCCAACAATTGCTAAGAGATGGAATTTGCTGATGATGTTTTTGTATCACGATATAATCCTTCCAATCCATTTTTCATGAGGATTTTGTCATGCAATCCAAGAGTCGGCTGAGTTTTAAAACTTACATCCTTATCTTGAAAAGTAGCTCTCATAGTTCATTGAGGATTTTTTTTATGTATGAAATGTGTTGCTCAACTGAAATATTGTTCTCCGATTCATGCGGCCAACTTTGCAGGTAAAACTGATGTGTCGTCTGTTGTCTACAAAGTTGGGGAATGCATGCAGGAGCTCGTGAAACTGTGGAACGAATATAAATTACAAGCTGATAAAGCAAGTGAAGGTTCACAAGCTGGTCCTACATTGGAGATTAGAATACCAGCTGAACATGTCACAGCTACCAATCGTCAAGTAAGAGATTTGTTTCGAGCTTATGTTGCTGTTTCAGAAACCCTCTTCCATCTAAATGTACTCTGGATCCTAATATGATATTATATGTCCTAATTTGTGGTTTAAACATCTTGAAATGCTCCCCTCGTGCAGGTAAGAGGTGGGCAGCTGTGGGGAACGGATATATACACCGTCGATTCAGATTTGGTGGCTGGTGTGTATTGAATATATACTTTGCTTCAACCTATAATAGCTTTTTTACCATGATTTGATACATATTAACTGATGTGAGTGCCTTTTGTTTTAGTTCTTATGCATACAGGCTACTGTCGGCCAACTGCTTCTACTCCCCCTTCCGCTGCTCAGGAGTTAAGGGCTACTGTCAGAGTCCTGTCTTCCCAAGAATGTAAGTTAATACACCAGTCTTTAATGATGTGTTTCATGGCTTTGAACAGCTCTTAGCAACAGGTCACTAAATAAGAAAGCTAGTGGCAAACAATAGAACGTGGATACCTCCTCTATTCAATGTTTTTGTATGGTATACAGTTTCAAGTTCGACTAGTCTAAAGAGTCAAACATGAAATACTTAATTATCCTTACATATCTCTTTTAGTTGTCCTTACAATGTTAATTTATGCTTTATTGTCACCAACCGCACAAGGCTACATCTCTACACTGAGGAATAACGTCCGTTCGCGTGCGTGGGGTGCAGCAAGCGATTGCAGTTATCGTGTCGAACGATGTTGCATTGTGAAGGTTAGCAGTGTATTTCAAGTATCTACCATCTCAATTTATATTTTCTTCCATGTATCCTTTTTTATTATTATTTTTTTCTTGAGGCTGTGTGTTTCTGTGGTTGCCGACAGCGCATCTTTTTCCTTATATGCCGCCCTCCATGGTTTATTTGTTTCGTCCCTACCCTATGCATAACATATACTGTGCTTGTCAACTTTTTTATGTACCAATGACTCTTTTTTCTGAATTTACTAATGATTGATGAATCTTAATATTTCAGAAAGGAGGTGGAATTATTGATCTTGAGCCATGCCTTACACATTCATCTACCATGGAGCCTACTTTAGCTCCAGTTGCTGTGGAACGCACTATGACAACAAGGGCTGCAGCTTCGGTATTGTTCTCTTTATGCTAAGATATTCATTTGCATACTAGGCCAAGCAAATTGTTTATTCATGCCTATAATTTGTAAATTGTATCTTTCAAGTGGACTACTCTAATCTATACGTCCTTAATTATGTAGAACGCACTTCGACAACAAAGATTTGTTCGTGAAGTGACAATTCTGTTCAATTTATGTATGGAACCCTGGTACGTGTTCGCCCACATTCTACTTAAAATATAATTCATTCATCAGCAATGAGCTATTCATTTAATATCTTGTTTTACTTGCTTTCCTTTGTCTTAGGCTCAAATACAGCATCAGCACCGTTGCTGACAAGGGTCTGAAAAGATCACTCTTTACATCTGCACGCCTGAAGAAGGGCGAAGTTCTGTATGTTGAAACCCATTCCCGCAGGTAATTAAGCTGAAGTAATATATCTGCTAGTTTAATGTTGATTCTTTCTTCGGTCTTTACTAGTATAGTCACTGAATTAGTTGATAAAGATTAACAAACGATATTTATCTGCCCACTTCTCCTTTCTTAATCGATATCCTAGATACGAGCTTTGCTTCAAAGGGGAGAAGCCAATCAAGGCTGTAACATCAACTCACGGAGCAGAAAACGGTAGAGCTCAATATCACAACCATCATCTTCCTAATGGTGAAAAAAATGGTGGGGACATGGAAAGTGTCACTGTAGTAGATACTTTTCGTTGGTCTCGTTGTAAGAATCCCCTTCCCCAGAAAACTATGCTGACTCTCGGGATTCCACTGCCTCATGATCGTGTAGAGGTATAAATCCACATGGGTTTTTTTTTCTCTATTGACGAATTCGTTACAACTATTAGAGACCAATGTTTAATAGCGTGGATTTCAGATTAAATATTGGCTTTCTTTTTTCTTTTTTTTTTTTCTTTTTGGTTTTGGATCTCTGAAAATTGGGCAGGTTTTGGAGGAGAACATAGAATGGGATGAGATTTGTTGGTCCCAAACTGGTGTGTGGGTGGCTGGAAAAGAGTATCATCTTGCTCGTGCTCATTTTCTGGCTCCGAGTTAGAGAAAAAAAAAAGTGGATTTATGTTTGATAGAAGTCTGTCTTTTTATCTATATAATATATATGATGCAATGTGACAAATTGCCATTTTAAGTTGTAATTTGGTGTTTGGATGTTTGTTTGTGAATGCGAAAACTGACGGCAGTACCTTTTGCTTGTTTGGGTATGGTACTTATGAATTTACTTATGAAGTTATCAAGATGGCGTTTTAAATTGTATTATTAGTTGGAATTGTTAAGAAGTGGATGTTTTATATAACTGGATTGCTATTCACCGCCCCCTTTTTCCTAGTCACCGCCCCCTAAGGGCTAAAAAGACGATTTTGCCCTTTTGAATTTAAATTTCTATTTAAAGTCCTTTTCCATACAATACTTTTGATATCGCAATCACACATCCAAATCAGAGTCAAACATAACAAGAAAAAATGAAATCGCAATGAATCGTCTATTTGGGAAATGGAAAGGTCAAAAGAAAGGGTCTATTGGCACGGATGGTAAGCAAATTCTCGTAAATTTCGTTCGTATGGACGTGAATTCTCGAACACCGATCGGATTCGATCGAAAAATTTCGGCCCGACCGAAATGTAATTTCGGTCCCCACAAGGGGTGACCGAACAACAATTTCGGCCACTCCTTGGGGCGACCGAAATGTAATTTCGGTCAAATTTCGGTCACCCTATAAGGCGACCGAAAAAATTGTTCGGCCGCGGCTGTCCGAACCGAAATTTTCATTCGGCTGGGACGGTCGCGGCCGAGACGGGATTTCGGCTCCTATGGAGGTGGCCGAAATCTCATTTCGGTCGCCTCTTAGAGTAGCCGAAATTCCATTTTGGCTGTAATAAATTTATTTTTTTTTCAGACTTGGAGAGTGTTTCGGAGGATTCCACGGGCGACGGGATAAATTACAATGAGCATTTCCGCGAAGGAGGACGATTTCCGACCGACATGGAAGCCATTAACTGGGCGGAAGACGTCGCTATTGCTCTTGGTTTCGAGGTGATTATTTCGTCGCATAAGAAATGCGGCACAAAAAATTGATTAGATGTTCTCGCGGAGAACGTTATAGAGGCAAGGGGGATGAATTGGAGAGGCTATCGAAGTCAAACAAGTGCAGGTGTCCGTTTGTAGTCATAGCCCAGCAGGATCCAGCTACTAGGGAATGGTACATTCGTACGGGGGCACCTGAGAATTCCATACACAATCACCCTCTGATACAGTATCCCGAGGGACACCGCTAGACGAGTGGGTTAAGTAGCCAGGCAAAGAAGGTTGTAGAGGAAATGACTGCTACGCAAGCGAAACCAGCACATATCCTCTCAGCGATGAGGGCTCGACACGCAGAAGATAACGCGACGATCCGACATATATATAATTACAGAGATCGTTTGAAGAAGTAATATTCTGAGGGTCGAGACGTGGTGAGCCAGTTGATGCACCAGGCGACAGAGTCCGGATATTTTGTTGAAGCGCTGAGAGACGAGGAGACTAATGTGCTGACACATGTCTTTCTCGCACACCCGGAGTCACTCGCACTGGTGAGGACGTATCCTTATTTTATTGGGATTGACTCGACGTACAAGACCAATAGATATAAGATGCCTCTAGTTGAGATTATAGGGATGACTCCCTGTAATCACAACTTTCTGTGTGGGTTTGCCGTCATGAAGGACGAGACGGAGAGAAGTTACGGGTGGATGTTGCAGTCTATCAAGGATATTCTAGGGCCAGGTGTCCACCCGTCGGCGATTGTCACTGATCGTGAGTTGGGCCTTGTTCGACCGGTACATATGGTATTTCCACATTCTCACCATCTACTGTGCACGTGGCATATTTATAAAGATGTGGAGAACAAAGTTTATTGGTTGGGGGAAGAGCAAAAAGACCGCAGCTCACTTCACGCACAAGTCCTGGAAAGCAGTCGTGGAAGCTCCGACGATTGACGAATACGAGAAGGCAGTGAGTGACATGCGTCTGCGTTGGCTAGCCGACTTAGAAATCGTTAGTTATGTTGAGCAGACGTGGTTGGTGCATAAGGAGAAGTTCGCCAGAGCTTGGACGAACCATGTGCTTCATTTCGGGAACACCACTACATGTCGTGTGGAGAGTGCTCATAGCGAGCTGAAAGGATGGCTGAACTCGGCCACTGGGTCTCTTGACACCGTATGGGTGAAGGTGCACGAGCAGATTCAGAACCAGTTGAATCGCATCAGAAAGGTAAATTAATTATTATTACGTGTCTGATATCCTTATCTAATAATTTTTAAATGTTGACATGCAGACACTTGAGGAGTCCAGGTCGAAATCGAGATTCGGTCGCCGAGGATCCGCCGAAGTCGGATTTCGATTATGACTGCTCCAACCGAAACACGATTTCGGTCAGAGCCCCGGCGACCGACGTCGATTTCGGTCGGGCAAGTCACGACCGAAAATCGATTTCGGTCGGCCAGGTCATGACCGAAATCGGATTTCGGTCGACCTTGTCCCGACCGAAATCATGTTTCGGCGTGACTTGGCCGGCCGAAATTTCGCTTCGGCCGTGCCGTTTTTCGCCCGATTTCGCGTCCGATCGACCGTTTTTTGGCCTATTTCGACCCATTTTCGACAATCTATCTACGTACGAATGAATTTTACGACAATTTTCTTACCAATCGTGACAGCACCCCCTTTCCCTTTCCCTTTCCTTGTCGTCGATCCATTGCGATTTGCAAAAATCTCTGTTTTTTTGTCTGATTTGGATGTGTGATTTGAAAAGTGTTGCGTAGTAAAGGATTTTAAATAAGAATTCTTACTTTTTATTATATTTTACCTTTTAAATTAATTTAAATAACATTGGGCAAAAACGTCTTTTTTCAGTCCTTTAGGGGGCGGTAACAAGTAAAAAGGGGGCAGTAAATAGTAACTCCCTTTATATAATAATATTAGTTGAATTATTGATGAATTATTTGTTAACATCGATGGTATTATTTTATTAGATATTGATTGAAGGTTTGTTCCACACAAATGCCCCCTCTGAAAAAAAAACTTGTAATTTAGTAATCTGTCAGCAATTTTTTATATGTAGGTACATAACAGAATAATTTTTTTGCAGAAAGGTACCCGATCTGCCGCAGGTACGCCATACAACACATTTGGATACCCTATATCAACGTATTGTGGTACATAATACGTTTATAAAATGGTATGCCGTATTAGCACATTTAGGTACGCCCTATTTATACATTAGGTACGCCGTATAAACACATTTAGGTACCCTATATCAACGGTTATGGTACGCAATACACACACAGGAAGGTACGACATAACTGAAGAGACTGGTACAAATTAAATAGGTTACCTATCTGTAAAAATTTCTGACACATGTATTGTTCTGTAAGTTTTTATTCAAATATGTATTTATGTGTAGATACTCGTAGATTGAATGTAAATTGTATAAACAGATTATTAGAGTTGCATTATCACATCAAAATACTTAAATACTTTCTACAAATGTTCTAAATGAAATACTATAACATATGATCACTTTATAATCATGATAATTTACTTTGTCTACAAATGTTCTAACTGAAATACTTTATCTAACAGATGTTCTCTTCATAACTGATAATTTTATGTGTTCGAGGGATAGTTAGCGATGACATTTCCAGAAAAATTAAATTAAATTCGATTGCGATATTGTAAGCGAAAATAATTATTCCAGTTGAAAGTCGAGTAGCAAACTTCAAGTTAAGACAAACAAAAATACGCGGTGGAGCAAAACTGCCAGAGAAGTGATTGAGAGATCTGATAATGATAATGCATAAGCAAATCACTGTGAAAAAAAAGTATATGTTAATTGTTAAAAGAAGGGAGAAATAAAATACAATCCGAGTAAATATACAATATGACGTTTTAAGTATTCCCCAGGATGAGGGGGGTTGGAATTTTAAAACTATTCCAATGATTTAAGAAGCCTGAATAAACCAGCAGCTTCTCTAATCCTGGAGAATTCGATGCAGAACGCTTGCACTTCGATGAATATGTCATTAACTGCGACGAAAATAAAGTCAAAAATATATTTTCGCAATCAGCGAATCTATACGAGTCTTTAGTTCAAACAATCGTACCGTTAATAATCTTGTTACGGATCAAACTTTGCAAGAAAACACAAACTAATCTCACGAGTCTGTTCTGCATGTATTTATCTTGCTGTAAAGGGTGGACAGAGAAATATTGTCAATGTTTTGGACGTCAATAACGATTCATCGATGTTAAATAGGAACGAGAGAAAATGATATACTGTGTATATATATATATATAATATATATATATATATATATATATATATATATATATATGCAAACCTTAATGCCCTGGCAAGCACTTATGCAGTTGGAGATGTAAGTGTGCAAGAACTCGGTGGGAAGTTCGATCGTAGTTGTCAGCCTATTGACAACTTCCATGGAATGAAGGCTCATCTCCATATTTACAAGCACCGTAAAGTATCTGTTGCATTTCGTTTGGAAAGAAAAGCAATATGAATTCAGGGAAACTGATGTGAAATTGGAAAGAAACAGTAAGCCATGATAGAGAGAAGAATGTCATACTCTGATATTTCGGGTGAATTGACTAATTTAGTAAGAACTTCAACTGCAATCATAGGATTGTTTTCCACTAAATCCTGATCAGAACATGGAAAGAATAGGAAACAATTAGGAATCACATGTTCATTCTTACTCAGGGCAGAACATGAATAACTTACTGGAAGCTTCTTAGGTGTCAGCCCGCAATGATATACAAGCTTTGGGTCCTTTGCCAACTCCACCAAAACTTCCTGAAGAAAAAAGAATTATCACCCACTAGAAATGAAATATGTTGAACAGAAAAATGCACAAGTGATGATTACAATAAACATTCATTTATCCATTGGAGGAAAGATCATATTTTGCTTGTGACAAGATAACACATAAAATGCAAATATTTCTTCAGAAATTACTATTGTTGTGATAAGAAAGATATTGGCGTCTTGGCGAACTACCTATTTGCATGCTAAATTATATCAAGGATCACAAAAGACTTCATTACCTCTTGCTGCGACGGAACAAGGGAACCTTTCAAAGCTTTTTCAATCAAGCCTCTGACTGCTGCTCCTCTACTAGTGTCAGCACACATTCCATGGTCCCATAGAAGCTCATGGTTGACATCAGGGTTAAGCCACAACAGCTGTTCAAAACCAAGAGAAAGTTTTCAGACAAAACATCCATCAATCTGCTAGATTCCAGCACATGTGTTTTCAGCTGAAGTTGGTTCTGCATACTTTACCTCCCCATCAAGTACTGGGAGCCTGGGTGGGAAAGGCCTAATCCACTGCGGTCTTAGGCCACCTATTGAAAGAGATGATAGTACCCCAACTAAAGACTCATCTCTATTTCCAGATCCAATTTTAGAGGTAACTCCAGGTTGTGCGTCATACCTGAGATAAGAAAAAAAAAACAAGGACTCTACACTTATAAGATCGAAGGAAAAAAAAAAAAAAACCACGGTTGTAAAGCACAACATGAGATGAAGCTACAGTAGAAGTTACATCATTGTCAAACACACGTGAGATGAAGCTACCGTAGAAGTTACATCATTCTTAAAACACAATTCTTACTCGGGGGAATTACTATCACATTTTTGCGGCACATCAGGATCGCGTATTACATTTTTCACCGAGATGTCTTTGAACGAGCATCTGAATGGTTCCGATCGATTTTGGGAACAATACTGTTGCTTCAATTGCTCACGTTGTGGAAACGTCTGCAAGTTGAAAACAATTTAGAGATACAACTATTAAAATGACTAAAAATAAAAACTTGAAGAGGACTACACAGATACTAGCAACTAAAACGTCTTGCAAACATAGGAGCAAAGGTCCGTAGAAAAAATTATATTAACTTACATATGATGAAGGCTCAAAGTTTTTAATGTAAGCTCCCACAGACTGTTTGAAGAACTGCAAAAAGAAGGCTTTACTGAACAAGAATAGCGGAAGATAATAACTTTTCAATATAAAGGAAATCATAAAGAGAAACCAATGCGAATGCAATGATGCAGAGTACCTCCGTGGAAGAGGCTAACAATTGAAGAACAAATGCCCTTTCATACTTCTCAGCTCCATCGTCAGATGCCACCTGCACTTGACAAATCATTGAACCAAAACTCCATTTGCATGCACATGAAATTGATTAACAAATATAGCTATCATGTAGAAATTCTTTAATCAATTAACTTACATCTACAAGTTTCACGATAAAAGGGTTGGTTGAAGGCTGCTGTGATGAATAAACCTGATGCATTATTGCAAAAGCAATCAAACGCTGTGATGGCGTTAGAATTTTTTCCTGCAGTCACAAGAATGAAAAATACAGGCAAAATCCTGGTTAACTGCATTTCACTGCCATGTTTCGTAAAACAACTTATACACGCTAACTACATGCAATTATTTAGAATTAGAAGTCATGTTGCATAGAGCTTCAAATCATTTGCCAATTCTTGAAAGAAACAAATGATACTTAAACGATCCAAATCATTGAAAATAAAGTAACTTATCAAGTCCCTCGTCAAAATTAAACAAAATCGAAGGCAATCTGAAAAGACCTACAAAATGAGACACCATTCTGTAAAATTAACAACATATAATTGTCCCCCAGACCGAAACGATAAAATAGAAGCAGAAAAAGGAAACGGTAACTAAACCCTCGCCTGCGTCTCTGATGTGAGGAAATCGAGCGCCGAGCAGACATGAAAATGAAGGGAACGGGAAATGTTGAACTAAACTCCGACAGGATCTCATCGATCGTCCTATCTTCCCCGCCATTAAGCAGTCTCAAAAGCTTGCCGGAATCTTCGAACCCTAACATTTTTACAGCGACGTCCGAAGTTGAAAATACACCGTGAAGTCTTGCTTGTAAAGTTAGCACAGTGACAAACGGCGCCGTTTGGATTAGATAATTATATTTTCTAATTCTGATTGAGGGATAAATATAACAACGTCATCAAGGTTCTGAAACCGAGTTTTTGAACCGGACCGGAAATTTTAGTGGTTTAAAGTTTAGTGGTTTAACCGGTATAAAACTGGAAGCGAACCGGTATAAAACCGGTAGTTGTAAATATAATAAATATATATTTTATAAATAAATCAATCAAATAACATAGAAATACACATGTTTTTATGAGTTCTTTTTTCAAATTATAATTTTATAAAATTAAGGGGCAATATTAAATAAAGTAAATTGTGTTGGTATTAAAGATTAATTGTACCATGGGATGTGAAGTACTAAATCTATCAATTTGGGGTCAAAATCAAATAAAAATAAATACTAGGTCGAGAAGTGAATTATATAAAATATTTAATTTGGGGTCAAAATCGTATAAAAATAAAATATTGGGAGAGAAGTTAATTATATAAAGAAGTTAAATTTAAAAGTATTGTGTGAGATGAGAATCGAACCGAAGTCCATTGGATTACACAGTGAGTACCTCACCGTCAGACCAAACCAACTTTTCGTCTTTTTACCACTTGTTGCTAGGTATTATTAATTTGTCAGTTTTCAATTTTTTTTAGTTTAAAGAAGACCGGACCGAAACCGAACCGGATTTTCGCGGGTTTTCGGTCCGAACCGGCCGGTCCGGTCCGGTCTTCAAAACCCTGAACGTCGTATGTAGGGGTGGTTCGGTACGGTATACCGTACCGAAACTGTGATATCGTATACCGTACCGAAATTTCGGTATCCAAAAAAATCATACCAATATCATACCAAAATTTCGGTATACCTTAAATTTCGATACGGTATCATACCGAAATTTCGGTATGGTATCGGTATCATACCTTCTATACCATTTACACGGAGGGTTTTTTACATGCATGTCTCGTAACTCGTTAATTCGTTATTTTGGATTTTTAATCAATTCAAACTCCTTAGGCCCCAATAAGATCGATTATTAATAGCAAATTTTGCAAAATAAAAAGATTTTTTAACCTTAAATAATTTACATATTTTAGCTAGTCTCCTTAGTAAGACAAAAAAACTTTACATAACCACAAAATACAACGTTATTTACAGATTAATTAGAACGAAGCGGCTATATTTAAAAATTAGTGAAGATTAATAAAAAGTAATTGCATTGCATCTTCACGCTTTCAATCATGAAAAAAAGGCAAAAATTAAACGTTACTTGAGTTACATAAGTAAAATATGGTGGGCCTAATATAAGAAAGTTGTGTATAAGTTAATAATTTATTGGCTAAATAAGTTTGAGAAGATCCTTAATTTTTCATTTTATAGTTTTTGAAATAATATAATATATATAGGTGTGTGTATATATATAAAATATATTAAAAATTTTAGAATTTCGGTATAATCGGTATACCTAATTTTAAAAACTTTCATACCATTACCGTACCGAAATTTTTTGTACGGTATCATACCTTACCAAAAACTTCGGTATACCAAATTTTCGATACGATTCGATACGATAAGGACGATATTTCAGTATTTCGGTATTTTTCCCCAGCCCTAGTCATATGGTATGGTATTTCCAACTGAAGTTTTAATGTAAATGATTAATAATACTTTTAATATCCATAGTCATAACATTGCTAATATCCATATTATATTTAGTATTAATTGAAAAATATGAGTTGTTTCTGTAAGATTTAAATATTATAAATAAATTGCAATGCTAACATCCGAATTTCGATTTTTAACGTAATAATAAAAAGAAAAACTAAGTAAAAACGTCGCGCGTTCCTGCAATGCACTAAGCTTTTAATAATACTGTCAACTCGTCGCTAGCGACAGCGTTCTTCCCGTACTTAGAACAGTGTTCGACGGAGCTTCAACTCTGCAACAAAAGCCACCGAAGGAGATGAAGAAGCAAGAGGGATGGAGGAAGGTGAAATCAATGGAAACAGCGAGGGAGAAAACCCTCACATTATCGACGATTAGAAGTTCGCATAGAAATCGAATGAAATACGCGCGGTTCAATTTTGGATTTATCGTCGTCTAGGCTGTGCTTATGGTTACTATAAGAAGCAGAATGGGGATTGAAAGAAGGTAAGTTCAATTTCATCCCAGTTTTTATTTTTTTCGAAATTTCATTACATTTGTAGTTCTTAGTTTAGATGAATTGTTGGCTTGGGTTGGGTCCCTTCAATAGCAATCGAGCTTGCTTCTAAATCCACATCTCTTTGTCGCCTAAGCCCGATTTTGACTTTTGATAGGTAATAAACAATAGAAGAGAAGATACGTCAATGCAATTCTGTCGGTAAGATAAAATCATCTCTAACCAGCTCCTTGTTTGCACAGTTTCTTGGGATTTTATGCCTACATCTTCAATGCCCATCAGTTAAATCAAATCGAGGAAGGAAGCTTCCTCAAAGACTTCCCCAGGTTTTGACTACTGACTTTTTCTAGCTCATTTATCCGTGTTGGGATTGTTGACTTCAACCAGGCAACGTGATTATCTTCAAAAAGTCAATCAGTGATTTGCTGTCCTGTCCTAACACCAATTCCATCTATAAATAATTCGCATATACATTGCATTGATATAAGCTAAGCAAAAAAAAAAGAAAAGAAAAAAAAAATGGCCCCTTCGTCATCCCTGCCATTCTTCCTCCTCTCCATATTTCTGCTGCTATCTCCACCCTCAAATGCCCAAACCCCTCCAAAGTCATTCGCCTTCCCAATCACGAAAGACGACTCAACCAATCAGTACTTCACACCCATCACCATAGGAGGCTCAAACTCCACCACAACCTTCAACGCAGTGATCGACTTGGGCGGGAAATTCCTATGGTTCAACTCGATCGACTACTTCAATTCAGCCTCGAACTACCGCCCGATCCTATGCGGGACCCGCGAGTGCAGGGTCGCAAATGGGGTCGGCTGCGTCTTCTGCTTCAACTCCCCGCCCGTCCCGGGCTGCACCAACAACACGTGCTCGGACTACGCACTAAACCCATTCACGGGCACTCAAGGGTACAGCGGGCTGGGCCAAGATTCCCTCCACCTGCCGTCCTCGGGCAGGGACGGGGCCCTCCAGTACGTTTCGGGCAGCTTCCCGTTCCAATTCTCCGACCCCGTCCTGAGGGAGGGCCTCAACCGCTTCTCGGCTGGGCTGGTCGGGCTGGGAAGGACGAGGATCTCGCTGCCCGCTCAGCTGAGCTCTTCCTTCAAGATTCCTAACAAGTTCGCCCTTTGCCTGCCTTCCTCTAACCGCTCGGGAAGCTTGGCGATCGGAGACTCGGGAAATTCTCTGGAAATGACGAAAATGCCCCTCCTCAGAAACCCGGCGAGCACCTTCGGGAACGAGGTGATAGGAAACTTCTCGGTGGAGTACTTTGTAGACCTTCGGGAGATTAGGGTTGGCGGGAAAACACTTCCCTTGAATAAGACTCTGCTCGCCATCGATAGGGAGAGTGGGGCGGGCGGGACGAGCCTTAGGACGGTTAGGGCTTACACGACCCTTCATAGGTCGATCTACCGAGCCCTAGTCAACGAGTTCGTTAGAGCCATGGCGGCTAAGAAGGCTCGAAGGGTTGCAGCCGTGGGTCCGTTCGGGGCTTGCTTCGACTCGAGGACGGTGGGTCCTACTACAGTGCCTGAGATTGATTTCGTTTTCCCGGGAAAGAACATTGTGTGGAAGTTTTATGGGTCAAACACTATGGTTAGTGTTGGTAATGGGGATATGATTTGCCTTGCGTTCGTCGAGGGGTCGCCTAACTTGACGGGCCCCACGACGGCGGTGGTCGTCGGGGGATATCAGATGGAGAATTATTTGCTCGAGTTCGACGTGGGTTCGTCGAGGCTCGGGATTAGCGCTTCGCTGTCGACCCTGGGGACGAGCTGTTCCGAATTTAGGGCTTCTTAGGGTTATTGGAGATTTTCTTCATGTCAAGTATGTGTAATAAAAGGAATTGTGTCCTAAAGCTTGAATTGCTTTGGGTTCATATGTTATAATCGGTGGTATCTATTTGGGGATTGATTTGAATAAATTAAATTGTTGTGTGCGTGTATTATATGAAGTTTGTGCCATGGAATAATCCCAGTATTTACTACGTTATCCAACTTCAATAGACATGTTGAGTCATTTTCGTAGAAATTAGTAGGGAAAGAAGATGGCAGAGAAAACGGTTTTCGTTAAGTTTGTCTTTCGTTTTCCTAACCACTTAGTGAGGAAATTAGTTTTCTTTCCCCAGTTTAAAGCTGTATGAACTCAAGCAAAATTTTATTTTCTTTCCTTTTCCACATCCATTTCTTTAATCACTCAAACATAAAAACTTCATTTTCCCTTTCATTTGCATTTATCTACTAATTTTCACAAATCAAACACACCCTAAAACGTTGTGGGCACATATATATATACTAGTTTATTACCCGTGGTTGCACGGGGCAGTGAATAAATATAATTTTTTTTTGTCATGATAAATACGATAATAAAATTTGGTGAGTAACCGATACCACTAAGGTAGTGGATATGTATTGAAATTTTGTATCAAAAAATTTGGATACATGTAGGGGACGTTAATAATTTTTTTTAATTAATAAATTAAAAGTACATGTGGCACATTTATAGACCACCTACATTTCTATAATTATATAATTACCCGTGGTTGCACGGGGCAGTGAATAAATATAATTTTTTGTTTGTCATGATAAATACGATAATAAAATTTGGTGAGTAACCGATACCACTAAGGTAGTGGATATGTATTAAAATTTTGTATTAAAAAATTTGGATACACGTAGGGGACGTTAATAATTTATTTTAATTAATAAATTAAAGTACACGTGGCACATTTATAGACCACCTACATTTCTATAATTATATAAAGTGTGTGTGAAGTTGTGCATATTTTCTTTGTTGACA
Organism: Craterostigma plantagineum; assembly: GCA_027422505.1. Classification (NCBI taxonomy): domain Eukaryota; kingdom Viridiplantae; phylum Streptophyta; class Magnoliopsida; order Lamiales; family Linderniaceae; genus Craterostigma; species Craterostigma plantagineum. Next base: position 20,819,972 of record JAPQWV010000003.1, on the reverse strand, counting down.
TAATCCCAGTATGTGCTTTCATGTAAGCACTTGTTTAATACTCCCTCTGTTTCACAAAGAAAGTCGTTTTAGATGTCTTTTTTTTGTTCTAGAAAGCAAGTCGTTTTGGTATTTTCAATAAATATATATGTGTAAATTTCCAAAATTGCCCCCATATTAAATAACAACACATGCTTCATAAGTGGAATAATAATTAATAGTTAATGAGGGATATAAAAGACATTTTAACCCATGTCTTAATATGTGTGAGAAAATCTAAAACGACTTTATTTGTGAAACAGAGGGAGTATTGATTTGAATAAAATAAATGGTTGATTACGAAGCACTTACGTAATAGTTATATTGAAAAGAAAAAAAAACAGCTAGTTGGGACTTGGGAGAGATAAAAGATATAATGGAAAATACAATTTAAGTTAAGATTTTAGGCCAGCGAGGGGATGCATCACAATTTCCAAAAATGTGTAAGGTCAGCGTCTTCTGATTCCTGTCTCCACAATAACTCCTCAAACGTACTAAAATCTCTTAAAATGTCATATAATTATTTTATCTGATTTCATTTGTCTTTCTTAGGGTTGCAAGAAATTAGATAACAATACATATATATAAAATAAATGAACTACTGAGAAAACTTTCATTTGGAAGTTGTTGAGGCGAGGCTGGACAAGATGTACTTGGATTCAACAGTTTTAAGCTCTTCTTGGAAAAGAGATAAATAGACAAACAAATTTGATCTATCTTTCTTTCACTGTCTTCCTTATTACTTCTTCACTGTACATTTATTTCCCTGGCTAAACTAAAACTGGCAATATGAAATGATACAGGGAATAGATTTCAAGCAAAACCCTTTTCTTTTCTTGTTAAAAGTCGATATCTTTCTAGGGTTTCCGCAAAATATCAAAATATTTTTCTAGAAGATATTATTACATGGCATACAGTTTTACTGCTTTGGCCATATCTATCTTAAAACTTCTAAAAGATTATGTCCGAGACTTCTTGCATATAATTAGTATCTTACACATATTATACAAAAGGGTACTTCTTTTGTTTGTTTATTTGTTTTTTTTCCCTTCCAAAATACTCATCTCTTGGCACACACACACACACACACACACACACATATATATATATATATTGTTTTCAAGTGCATAGAGACTACGATATTTTAAGTAGTTAAGTCGAATTGAATAACAAAAAAAAAAAAGAAATGAAGTGTTGGACATACTTAGAACTCTCTATCTCCTAGATAGTTCATGTTCATATCATATATGATGTTATTTATCATCATTTCCTTGAAAGAAAACAGATGATGTATATAAGGTACGCGTCACTAACATATATACATTATTATTGTCTGATAGAGACCTGCCATAATTACATTTTAGTGAAAGGTTCTTATCGTCAGTTGATTTGAAGCTATAGGTGGTTTCTTGGAGTTGTGTGTGGCATTGTGACTTTAACTAAATTAGTGAACGAAAGATATTAAGATCTATCGTGAGAATATTATTGTTCATTACGCGAGAAATACGTATGTTTATGTAAGAGTAAGAAGGTATCTTGTACGCAAAAGCCAACAATAAAATCTAGTGACTGAGTTCAATCTCTCTTCTTGTCTTTGTCATTTGTGCAGTAGAGCAACAGTTCCACTTAACTTAAAGAAAAAAGAAACAAATCTTTTCTCATCTCAATTGTTTTCTCTTAACCCTTTTATGATAAATATATTCTTCGTGAATTAACACAGACACTTAGCCGGTAATAAGAGAGATTAAAACGAAAAAGTACTAAAACTTTAAAAGGAAGAGTTTTTTGCTCTAACTTTGCCTAAATTTCAAGAAGATATGAAACCCTACTACTGAGTTAACCTAAAGCAGTGAGTGTGTGTGTGTGTGTGTGTTTACAGAAACATATAATCACTTACCTGAGAATATAATGGAGAAGAAAGAGCGACGACTTGAAATTTATAACACATAGCAAATGATTGTTGGGAGGAACGAAGCCTGGTCCGAGACATCAAATGATTTCAAGAATCAAAGAGTTCCATATGAACATATTATATATATATGTATGTATATATATGTATGCATATATTAATGATCTCGAGCCAGACAACGCCCCTCTCAACATATTCACGCAGAAAATTTGGAATATATAACAAAGAAGAGACTAAAACAGATAACAAATTAGAACTCATCTTCTCTTGGATTATTAGTTGAGGGGAATGAAGCCTGGTCCGAAGCATTATCATAGTTGTGAAAGTTCTTTTTATTACAGCATAGCTAATTGTTAGGATATGCGGAAATCCCCGATAATTATTTTGCCCGAAAAATGACGATAATAAATAAAAGAGACGAAAATAATATTTGGACAGTGACACGAGATTTACGTGGTTCGGTCAGAATGACCTACGTCCACGGGCCGGAGGGTAGAACTTCTTTATTATGTGGGATTATTACAGACACGTACACTGACGTGGTACCAAAGCAACTACAATAATATAAGGAGTGGCTACAAGAAAATATTAGACAGAGAAGAACTGAGCTGTTGTGGTGGTGATTCTCCTTCTGCAAATGAGCTTATTTATAGGCTGAGTTCCCTCGATCGCTCCAGATGTAAACACACGAAATCCAATTCAAACGTAGGCGCACGCATTCAACAAATAAAGCTGCCAATTCTTCTTTTCATTTACGGCACTTGGACTTTTCAACCCACATGTGATGTTACTGTTACTTTGATGGCATCGAGGTCATCTTCACACTAATGATCATATGATCATTAACGAACTTCTCTCTCTATCTCTCTACAAAGCAGCCTCGAGCCATCTCTCTCTCTCTCTCTCTCTCTCTCTCTCTCTCTCTCTCTCCATGAGAAGAAAAGCTCAGGTGTGAGTCCTTATAAAGGAGATCTGACTAACTAGATGGGGAATTTAGGTTTTCTTTTCCTTTAAAATGAGAGTCTGGCTTTGCATTTAATCGTTCAGGACACGCATACCGACCTATAAAAACCTCTGACTGCAACTTTAAATAAAAATTGGGTGCTACTTTGGCACCCCTTATGGGGTGAATTCCTTATCAGTCCCTTTAACATTTCAACTTCCTCTTAAATACCCCTCGAATTATTTCTTCCTTATAACTACCCATTTGAAAATTTATTCCTGTTCAACACCTCAAAAGCTCTTTTCAGCGTTAAATGGACGAAAATACCCCTGTCTCACATATCAAAAAAGCTGATTATTTTTCACATGCATTGTACCAAAAAAATCGTTATTGTACCAACAAAATTGGACATTGTACTGGAAAATGGTGAAATTATACCATCTGTTTCGCTTATTATACCAGTAAATAACGCTAGTCGAATTTCATATAGTTAAATTGGACGTTATACTAATTGATTTTGAAATTATACCAGAAACTGTAGAAATTAGACCAACTGTTGTCGTAATTATACCAACAGATTTGCACACTATGCCAGTTGGTATACTGATGATAACAGTTGGTATAATAATCAAAACAGTTGGTATGATGTCCAATTTAAATAGCGTTATTATAATTTACAGCGACATTGGACGTTATACCAACTGATTTTGATATTATACCAGAAATTGTAGAAATTGTACCACATGTTTTGGTTATTATACCTGTAAATAACGTTATTCGAATTTTATACAGTGAAATTGGAAGTTATACCATATGATTTTCAAATTATACCATAAACTGTAGAAATTACACCAACTGTTGCGGTAATTATACCAACAAATTTATACAATATACAAGTTGGTATAATAATGATAATAGTTGATATAATTAGAATAACAGTTGGTATAATAATCAAAATAGTTGGTATGATGTCCAATTTAATTTCAGAAAAGGGTATTTTCGTCCGTTTACTGTTTGGCGTATTAAACACACAACTTTTTCGCAGATGGGTACTGATAAGGAATAATTTTTGTCAGAGGTACTGATAAGGAATAATTTTCTTCTTTTCATTTACGGCACTTGGACTTTTCAAACCCACATGTGATGTTACTGTTACTTTGATGGCATCGAGGTCATCTTCACAAATCTCCACCTTGACCTTGATTCCAAAAATCACTCCACCTTAATTTAGAATACCTCTGTCTCCCTCCGACCTTAGCCCCTGGCGGGCTACTTCACAATTTCTGAAACACCAATCAAGTCCAAGCAATGCTTGAACTTGGAAACTGGAAGAGCCTTCGTAAACAAATCTGCAGGATTTTCCTTCGTATTGATCTTCTTGATAAACACCTTCTTATCTGCAATGATCTCACGAATAAAATGATACTTGACATCAATATGTTTAGTCCTTTCGTGATACATCTGATCCTTAGTCAAATGAATCGCACTTTGACTATCACAGAAAATAGTAATAACTCCCTGACTCTGAGTTAATTCGCTGAATAACCCTTTCAACCACAAAGCTTCTTTGATTGCATCAGTAACCGCCATGTATTCTGCTTCAGTAGTAGATAACGCCACTACATGCTGTAGAGTTGCTTTCCAGCTAACTGCACAACCTCCAATACAAAATACATAACCAGTAAGAGATCGTCGTTTATCGAGATCACCTGCGTAGTCTGAATCGACGAAGCCAACGAGAGTATCACTGTTTCTGCCAAACTCCAAACAAAAGCTTAGAGTACCCTTCAAGTATCTGAGAATCCACTTCACTGCTTGCCAGTGCTCTTTCCCTGGGTTAGCCATATACATGCTAACAACACTAACAGCCTGTGAAATATCAGGACGTGTACATACCATTGCATACATAATACTGCCGACTGCACTTGAGTAAGGAACTCGCGCCATGTACGCTTCTTCCTCATCTGATGATGGTGACTGAGCAGCGTTTAGCCTAAAATGGCTAGCAAGAGGAGTGCTGACTGGTTTGGCATCGCTCATGCCAAATCTCTCCAAAACCTTCCTGAGGTAACTTTCCTGGGTTAGGTGTAACTTACCAGCTCCTCTATCACGTCTTATCTCCATACCAAGAATCTTCTTAGCTGCTCCCAAATCTTTCATCTCAAATTCACCATTCAATAAGGCCTTCAACTGGTGAATTTCTGCAAGATTCTTAGCCGCAATGAGCATATCATCAACATATAACAACAGATAAATGAACGAACTGTCATTTAACTTCCGGAAGTAAACACAACTATCATACTTGCTCCTGGAGAAACCATGACCCAACATGAAAGAATCAAACCGTTTATACCACTGTCTTGGAGACTGCTTTAATCCGTATAAGGATTTCTTTAACAAACAAACTTGGTCTTCTTTTCGTTCAACTATGAAGCCCTCAGGTTGCTTCATATAAATCTGTTCATCTAAATCGCCATGTAAGAACGCTGTCTTGACGTCAAGCTGTTCTAACTCCAAATCATACATGGCAACGAATGCAAGTAATACACGAATAGAGCTATGTCTAACGACAGGTGAGAATACATCATTAAAATCAACACCTTGTACCTGACTATAGCCTTTCGCGACTAATCGTGCCTTATACCTTGCATCGTCCGTACCAGATAAACCTTCTTTCTTCTTGAAGACCCACTTACATCCGACTATTTTCTTTTTCTTCGGCGGCGGCACAAGAATCCACGTACCATTCTTGTGCAGAGACTCCATTTCTTCATTCATCGCTACCAGCCACTTATCAGAATTATCATCGCTTATTGCCTCCGAATAGGTAGAAGGTTCGCCGCCTCCACCTGTTTCTTGGGCCACGGATAAAGCATACGAAACTAAATTTACGTACCGCTGTGGTAGTCGAATCTCCCGTCTCTCCCTATCTCTGGCTATAGAATATTCCTGCTCGACGCTTTCATCTTCAACAGAATCTGAATCAGGTTCTGGCTCATCCTGATTTGTTGAACTCGTAGCAGTGTCATCTGAAAGATATTTGTTGATCTCGAGCTCCACCTCGCTGTGTACACTATCCTTCTTTTCTTCATTAGAAGAATTAGTAGACTCTTTCGAAGGATGTAACATAGAAGACTCGTCAAATGTAACATCTCTGCTAATTATGAATTTGGGTGACTTGGGATCAGGATTATATAGTCTATATCCTTTCACCCCTGAAGCGTAACCGAGGAAAATACACTTCTTAGCTCTAGGCTCTAACTTTCCCTCGTTTACGTGCATATAAGCTGGGCACCCAAATATTCTTAAGTTGGAGTAATCAGCAGGAGTACCTGACCATACTTCCTCAGGAGTCTTGAAATTGATCGGTGAACACGGTGAGCGGTTGACAATATAACATGCTGCGGCAATAGCTTCAGCCCAAAAATCATTTGTCAACCCAGCGTTGGAGATCATACATCGAGCTCTCTCTAGAAGCGTTCGGTTCATGCGCTCGGCAACACCATTTTGTTGAGGCGTCATTCGAACAGTATGATGTCGAGCAATTCCTTCATTCTTGCAGAACTCGTTGAACTCGCTTCCACAAAATTCTAAGCCATTATCTGTCCGCAACCGCTTGATCTGTTTTCCTGTCTGCTTTTCAATCAAAGCTTTCCATTGTTTAAATGTTAGGAAAACATCACTTTTCTGCTTAAGAAAATAGACCCAGACTTTCCTTGAAAAATCATCAATGAAAGTCAACATATATCTTGCACCACCTTTGGACGGAACACGAGAAGGACCCCATACATCAGAATGAATATAGTCCAAAGTACCTTTCGTCCTGTGGACTGCTGGCGAATTGAAGCTGACTCGTTTCTGCTTCCCAAAAATACAGTGTTCGCAAAAGTCCATCTTACCAGTACTTTGACCGCAAAGTAGGCCCCGCTTGCTCAAAATCGTCAAGCCTTTTTCTCCCATGTGTCCAAGTCGCATATGCCATAATCTCGTGGTATCAACCTCCGGGGATGTCGAAACTGCAGCGGAACCTGTAACAGTAGTTCCCTGCAAAATATATAGATTTCCAGACCTGCAAGCTTTCATCACGACAAGGGCACCTCTGGCAATCTTTAAAACTCCACCTTCACCTGAGAACCTGCACCCTTGAGATTCAAGTGTGCCTAAAGAGATAAGATTTCTCTTCATATCTGGAACATGTCTGACTTCTGTGAGCGTTCGGATGATTCCGTCGAACATCTTGATCCTCACTGTGCCTTTACCAACAACTTTACACGGAGCATCATTTCCCATTAAGACGTATCCACCATCGAATTTTTCATATGTGGAAAAACAATCTTGACTCCGACTTATATGGTAAGAACAACCCGAATCTAAGATCCACTCATTATCAGACCTAACAATATTTGCAGTTGCTACAAAAATAGTTCCGTCGCTCTCATCAGCAGCTAAACTAGCTTCGGCGGGTTTATTAAATTGCTGATTATTTTTCTCCTTATTTTTTAATTTAAAACAATCAGTTTAATATGTCCCTTTTTCTTGCAAAAATTACAGACTTTATTTCTGTACCTGGATTTCGACCTTTCTTTAGATCTGCTACTTTCAGCGTCTCTATGCTCTGGTCTTCCCCGTGCAAACAGGCCTTCTGCCTGGCTACCACTTGTTTCTCCCGTAATATCCCTGTCTATCTGTTCTTTCGATTGTAAAGCGGATTTGACACTAGAATATGATATTGTGTCTTTTCCGTATATAATCGTGTCACGAAAATGCTTTAAAGACGAGGGAAGGGAACACAACAATATTATGGCCTGATCTTCGTCCGTCACTTTTACTTCTACGTTCGCCAAATCAATAATGATAGAATTGAATTTATCGAGATGCGAAAGAATAGAAGTACCTTCCGTCATTTTCATACTGTATAGCTTCTGCTTTAAATAAAGCCGATTCTCCTTAGTTTTCTTCATGTAGATAGCTTTTAGCGCATCCCACATACCCATGGCCGTCGTCTCCGTGGCAACTTCTTGTAAAACCTCGTAAGAGAGATTTAATATAATAGCCGATCTGGCTTTCTTGTCCAATTCATTAAATTGATCGTCCTTCATTTCGGTTGGTTTCTTCTTTGCGCCTTCAAGCGCCACCTCGCAACCGTCTTGAATAAGTATGGCCTCCATCTTGAGACTCCACATCGCAAAGTTGACATTTCTGTCAAACTTTTCGATTGACATATTTGTTATCGTCATGGTGGCTAAAAAATAAATCGGGTTGGCTCTGATACCAATTTGTTAGGATATGCGGAAATCCCCGATAATTATTTTGCCCGAAAAATGACGATAATAAATAAAAGAGACGAAAATAATATTTGGACAGTGACACGAGATTTACGTGGTTCGGTCAGAATGACCTACGTCCACGGGCCGGAGGGTAGAACTTCTTTATTATGTGGGATTATTACAGACACGTACACTGACGTGGTACCAAAGCAACTACAATAATATAAGGAGTGGCTACAAGAAAATATTAGACAGAGAAGAACTGAGCTGTTGTGGTGGTGATTCTCCTTCTGCAAATGAGCCTATTTATAGGCTGAGTTCCCTCGATCGCTCCAGATGTAAACACACGAAATCCAATTCAAACGTAGGCGCACGCATTCAACAAATAAAGCTGCCAATTCTTCTTTTCATTTACGGCACTTGGACTTTTCAAACCCACATGTGATGTTACTGTTACTTTGATGGCATCGAGGTCATCTTCACACTAATGATCATATGATCATTAACGAACTTCTCTCTCTATCTCTCTACAAAGCAGCCTCGAGCCATCTCTCTCTCTCTCTCTCTCTCTCTCTCTCCCTCTCCATGAGAAGAAAAGCTCAGGTATGAGTCCTTATAAAGGAGATCTGACTAACTAGATGGGGAATTTAGGTTTTCTTTTTCCTTTAAAATGAGAGTCTGGCTTTGCATTTAATCGTTCAGGGACACGCATACCGACCTATAAAAACCTCTGACTGCAACTTTAAATAAAAATTGGGTGCTACTTTGGCACCCCTTATGGGGTGAATTCCTTATCAGTCCCTTTTAACATTTCAACTTCCTCTTAAATACCCCTCGAATTATTTCTTCCTTATAACTACCCATTTGAAAATTTATTCCTGTTCAACACCTCAAAAGCTCTTTTCAGCGTTAAATGGACGAAAATACCCCTGTCTCACATATCAAAAAAGCTGATTATTTTTCACATGCATTGTACCAAAAAAATCGTTATTGTACCAACAAAATTGGACATTGTACTGGAAAATGGTGAAATTATACCATCTGTTTCGCTTATTATACCAGTAAATAACGCTAGTCGAATTTCATATAGTTAAATTGGACGTTATACTAATTGATTTTGAAATTATACCAGAAACTGTAGAAATTAGACCAACTGTTGTCGTAATTATACCAACAGATTTGCACACTATGCCAGTTGGTATACTGATGATAACAGTTGGTATAATAATCAAAACAGTTGGTATGATGTCCAATTTAAATAGCGTTATTATAATTTACAGCGACATTGGACGTTATACCAACTGATTTTGATATTATACCAGAAATTGTAGAAATTGTACCACATGTTTTGGTTATTATACCTGTAAATAACGTTATTCGAATTTTATACAGTGAAATTGGAAGTTATACCATATGATTTTCAAATTATACCATAAACTGTAGAAATTACACCAACTGTTGCGGTAATTATACCAACAAATTTATACAATATACAAGTTGGTATAATAATGATAATAGTTGGTATAATTAGAATAACAGTTGGTATAATAATCAAAATAGTTGGTATGATGTCCAATTTAATTTCAGAAAAGGGTATTTTCGTCCGTTTACTGTTTGGCGTATTAAACACACAACTTTTTCGCAGATGGGTACTGATAAGGAATAATTTTTGTCAGAGGTACTGATAAGGAAGTTCAAAATTTGAAAGGTACTGAAAGGGAATTTACCCCCCTTATGTGGTGAAAAGAACATTGGAATTTGTAAAAGTTATTTTTATTATTTTTTTTTCCATTAACTCATTGAATTCGTGAGAATTGTGCTAATGCCATTAAATACTTCCGCTGGGACCCACTCATTTCAACATGTTAAATTAATCTACTATAAAAATATACTAATATATTGTATTAATCAATAAATATATTTCGTATTTTTTTATAAAAAATTATAATATAATATTCCTTATCACCATAAAACAAATGAACTTGAATAAATGAGGAAGTAATAGCTATTAGGTAAAGATTAATATTAATATCTAAACGGTTAGGCATGATAGTCGGTATGGAATGTCCCTTCATAAAATTCGATTGCCTTAGACATTTAATAAAATATTTTATTATTGTGATATTGTTCACATACAATACAAAAGACGAATTGTTTGATGAAAATTTTGTCAAAAAATAGTGCTAATACAAAATAATTTTGCTAGAAAACAATTGAATAGATTAAAATAAATACTAATAAAAACCATTGTCTAAGGATTAATATATTACATTGACTTGTAATTTGTAATATAACTTCTTATTAATGTATGATTGTATCCCGTGACCAAGCCAATAATGGCTTGAATTTTAATCTTACACATATATTAATAAACGTGTAAAAAGAATCATTTAAAATAAATAATAGTTATCATATCATCAATGTCAATATTATCTAATACAATTAATAAACAATAGTGAACACTTAGGGGGTGTTTGTTTCCGGTGATCCAACATTACGGTGATATTCACATCACGGTAATGTAGATATCACCATGATGTGGATCAAGGTGATATGTCATCATCGTGTTTGTTTTGATGTGATAATTCATTTTGCATATCAATGTGATATTCGAATATTGTGTTTGTTTAGTTACATTGATGTGTGGGGTGATGTTGTCTAAATATCATATTTAACCTCATGGATATTATGTAGTTAAAAGTGTTTTAATATGTACATTTGAGGTAATATTTTACGTGATAGTTATTAATATTTGAAAATCAAGTATTATTTTAAGCATTAATTATAAGTATGTTAGGGGCTTCTACACTTAAATCCCTACAACAATAAATATAAAACAGATCAGTACCTTGTCAGATAGATTTTTAAACTAGGTACCTAGATGAATTTTATTTTACTGATAGGTACCTAACTGACGGATTTACCCCTACTAAAACAGCTTATTACATTTTTACCTGCTTTTCTTATTGTTTCACGCTCGTTCCTTCGTACAAAAAAAAAGAAGAAAAAAACCGATCAACCCTCTTCGAAATCGCGCGAGGAAGTCCCAGAAATCGACTTTGTTCCCTTCGTTCGTTGCGGTATTGCGCCTCTGTCTAGTCGTTCTTCGTGCTATTGCCCGTCTGAAATCGATAGGTAAGTCATTCACCGTATTTCCATCGTCTGTCCACTCGTTCGTCGTCGCGATATTGAATGGGCTTGTATCTAGTTTGATTTTGTCGTAATACGTTGTGTTTAAGCATTTTCGGTTAGTTTTCGCATCAATTGCTGCGTGTTTTTTGGAATGAGATTGATTTGGGGCTAAATTAGGGTTTTTCTGTGCGTGCTCAGATGGGGGATAGTCTCGATTTTGGGTATTTGGAATGGGTCGATTTTGGTTTCTCGAGTGAGTCGATTTAGGTTTTCTCGCGTGGGTCAATTTTTGTTTTGGTAAGCCCTTATCATTGGTTTTGGTACTATCTGTTTCGGCAAATTGGTACCCCTTGCGTGAATAAAATGGTACTTCGTGTTTAACAGTAGTTTTTCCGTATCGGGTCAATTGGTTTTGGTACTCTATGTTTGAGAAAATGGTACCTCATGTGTGAATAAAACGGTAGTGCTTGTTAAGAATGGTTTTTCTGAATATCGTCAAATTTGTTTTGGTACTACATTATGACTGCATTTGGTACCCTCTGTTAGGGCAAATTGGTACTTCTTGTGTTATAAAATGGTACTGCTTGTTGGCAGTGGGTTTTTCGAAAATGGGGTCCAATTTTTTTGGTACTACATTATGAATGCATTTGGTACTCTCTGTTATGGCAAATTGGTGCTCCTTGTGTGAATGAAATGGTACTGCTTGTTAACAGTGGGTTTTTGGAAAATGGGGTCAAAAGTTTTTGGTACGACATTATCAAGCATTTGGTACCCTCTGTTTGAGCAAATTGGTACCCCTAGTGTGAATAAAATGGTACTGTTTGATAAAAGTGTTTTTCAAAAATGGGGTAAATTTTTATTGGTACTACTTTATCACTCCATTTGGTACCCTCTGTTTGGGCAAATTGGTACCCCTTGTGTCTATAAAATGGTACTGTTTGATAAAAGTGTTTTACAGTTTTGCTTTTTTTGCAGAAATGCCTCAGCGGAAAGGATTTGAGCTGTCTTCCAGGTGCCATCCTGCGCTCTTTCGATCTACCATCAGCAGTTTGAAGGATAGAATGACCCTGATCAAAAAGAAGCTATAAGAAGGTCCCCGTTTCATTTTTTTTAGATATGCCTAAGATGTCTCATTCGTTTGCTCGAATTATGGCATTGATAAAGCGTTATAGTGTAGAGGCCAACACGTTTAGGTTGGGGGAGAATACGAATGTGGTATTCTCCCCACAGGAATTTAGTGTAGTAATGGCCTTGCATAATGTAGGACAACCCGTTGACCTAAATTCTAAAATGAAATCGAAAACCGTTGATCGACTTTTCGGGGGGAAAAATGGCAACGTAACCCGTAAGAAAATCTTAGACTTGTTGAAGAAGTTCGTAGGAGAGCCTGGGAGGGAGAACACAGATGAGTTTGTTAGGTTGTTTGCTCTTTTCTTGTTTAACTCTGTATTGTTCCCGATGGGGAATTCAAAAACCCAAAGTTCGTGAATGCGTACGTCGACGATGTCGACATGATGGGGGAGTATGCATGGGGAAAGGCGGTACACGAGTTTTTGGTTGCGGAGATAAAGCAAATTGTTGCGAATTCAATGCGGGTCGACTCGTCCAGCCTGATGATGAACGGGTGCACTATTGGGCTAATGGTAATACTCTACGTTACGTTGTCAGTTTACTTTTTTGATTATGTGTTTATTGATGAATTCAATGCTTTGGCAACTTTCAGATTTGGGTGTATGAGCATGTTCCCTCCTTGGCGCAGAGGCGGGAAATGTATATGTTTCCCCGAATCTTCAATTGGGAAGAAAGTAGGAAGCCGAATGACGTAATCGCTGCGGAGGCCGAATTGGCTGCAATTGCCTCTGTTGTCCCAATATACCCAACGAAGAAGGAGGTGAAGTTTGTGCATCCGATAAATTTGCTACCGGAGGTATAAAATTCCCTACTTTTTTAGGTATAATTTGCTTTGTTTCTAACTGTTTAATGAATTGTGTGTGGTTAAGGTTGATGGAGGAGTTGACGGATCTCATTTAGACCTGAGTGCTCGTGTGGAGAGGTTAGAAGCCGAGTTGAGATCGAAGAACGAGCTTATAAGAGATCTACAGTCAAGTGGTCGGACGTCGAAGGTTGATATGTCCAACGAGGACCTGATGGAGGAGGAAGCGGTTGAGGCTAAGGACAAGGATGTGTGCGAGGATGATGGCGATGATAAGGCACAGGATATGGCTAACATGGAGGGCGATGATAGGGATGAGGATAGGGCCGAGGAACATGATCACAGCGAGGGCGATGATATGACCGAGCAGATGGTTCATAGCGAAGGTGAGAAGGCCAGGAAGGAGATGGCCGAGGAGATGGCTCCTATCGAAGGTGAGAAGGCCGAGGAGAGCAATGTTGCGGTTGGTGATGGGGATCAAGCGGAGGATGAGGTTAGTGAAGAAGGAGAACAAGAGGATGACGAGGAGGATAAGGGCGCAGAGGATCAGGCTGAGGAGGCTAAGGGCGCAGAGGATCAGGACGGGGAGGATACGGGCGCAGAGGATCAGCCTAAGGCTTCGTCGATTGCTCGAACGGTGCGAGGCCGAAAAGATCGTAAAAAGCGGCGAAATTCGGCTCACACCAGATTCAACTCCTCAGCGGCCACAAAAGAAGGGTAAGGCAAAAAACAAAGCTGTTGTGGTTGATGTCGAGGCCACCGAGTCTGCTCGAGAGCCGTCGGTGGCATACTGCTCCAAGTACGCGGACAGCTATGACTATGCAGCCCGACGGGAGATCAATGCGGAGCAGCGATCGTGCATTGACACGTACCTTAAAGCGAAGAAGCTTAGGTACCGTTTTCTTCAATGTTTCGATTGTTTTGTTTGACAAGTTTTTAATACTACGATTAATACTTATGCAGTGAGGTCGTTTGGCAAAGCGACTTTGCCGCCGTCGATGCACAAGGATTCTATATGCTTCTATTTCGGGATTTGCTTAAGTCAAATGTTATCGACGCTTTCGTCGATTGTTTGACACGGCCTTTCGCGGGGATCCCCGGGAGACAAAGCGTCTTTGTATTCCCAAGTTTTGTGCAGATCGATTACTGGACGAAGATACAGAAGGTGTCGAGAAAGAGGAAGGTGGAAGCTGATCAGTTAGAGGGGTTCGTCCAAGAGATGGCGGGGAGTAGCCGGGCATGGCTAGATCGGCTTAATGGCGATGCACTCACAAAATTGTCATACGTGTTGACGCCTGTGTTGACAGGTAACCATTGGGGAGTGCTCGTCTACAAGGTCAATGAGCGGAAATTCTACGTACGGGATCCAATGGCCTCGCATAAGATGACCTGGGCCGCTAGAGCCTTCGTAAGTATATACATTGGCTAGATTCGGTCGGCTATGTTGCAGTTCTGCCTTAATGTTGTTTTTTTTATTGTGCAGGCTGATTTTCTGACAAAGTATTGGGCATGGAAGTACGATTATCTGTGTAAGAAGTCCGTGGATCCAGAGTACAACCGGCCCCAATTTGGCGCTGTAGACTGCGGGGTGCATGCATGTTTAACCATCGAGGAGTACGTTGTCGACACCCCAGAGTTCGCGAAATATGGCAAAGAAGTCAACATGGACGTGTATCGTGCTTCTATGGCTGCTCGCATTTTACGTGATGAGCGTAGCTGTATGCTGGATCTTTTTCAGTAAGGTTCTTGGAAATGCTGTTAGACTCTTTGGACTGTCGGGATGTTTAGTTTGGTTAACTTATTTTAAGTTGGGGATAGACTGTTTGGAGACCTTTGGCTGTTTATGTTGGTTTTTCTTTTGTGCGTGGACGGTTATTGCAAGTGTTGTGCTGCGATGTGTTCTATGTCTGTCGTCAATTTATGCAGTTTTACCGTATCCATACGTATACATATACGGTACCCAGATATAACAGGAAAACGTACCAAACTGTGACATATAGAGTACCTTAATATGCATGTATATCGTACTATTAGGTAAATTTGTACTGTACCTCATCTGTTGTACACTAAGGTACCTTGTGTTGTTCAGGAGGTACCTTATCATTTACATATATAGTACCATAAATGGCAGGCTTACCGTACCCATACTTATACATATATAGTACCCAGATATGAAAGTATATCGTACCATGTGTTATACGATCGAAAAATAAATACATTCCTAACTGAATCGCGTTGTCCTGCGTGATTTTGACAATACCTAACAATAACGAAATGAAAAAAAAAAGAACAAATCCTAATGCAGGTCCATTTTCGTAGATGTAGGACTCAACAAATTATTCAAATTATGTTGTAGATGTTCTTGTTTGTATCCTTATACTATAATGAAACTTGGTATTCTAAGATTTAATACATGTGTGCGGGGCCTAATGCACCGACTTTGGTCTTAAACGTATTTAATACGTTATATTACTGTTCTACGGTGGTTCGAGATGAAAAGGTAATTCGTACGACTTCGAAAAATACTAACCCTAGTATGACGTATCATATATTTAAGGGACGCCGTACCTTAAATATCATGGTAGGGGTACCTTTCGTTTTGCTTGAAGCGTACCAACCCATACACGGTTGTAGTACCCAAAATTACATAGTGACCGAAACATTTATTGAAAGCCACCGACATGTACTATGAGCTGTCTCTTTGATTTAATACATCATATGTCAGAATTTGTCCACTCATGACAGAAAATGTCAGAAATTTGTACCAAATCTGACAGGAAAACGTCATAAAAGTGTGCAATCATGACAGAAAAAGTCAGAAATTGTCTCTTCCTTTCTACACATGAACATCGACTGAAATGTGCATGTTTCTGACGAAATATAGCCAAGTATTAAATTCGAAGTCTTAGGGTACCAAACCATGGTATATTACAGTACCAAATCTGCATATATTAGGGTACCAAACCGTGATATATTACAGTACCAAATCTTCATATCTTAGGGTACCAAACCGTGATATATTACAGTACCAAATCTGCATATCTTAACGTACCAAACCGTGATATATTACAGTACCAAATCTGCATATCTTAACGTACCAAACCGTGATATATTACAGTACCAAAGCTTCATATCTTAGGGTACCACATTTACGGATATTTCAGTACCAAACTTACCAAATCTGCATATCTTAGGGTACCAAACCGTGATATATTTCAGTACCAAATCTGAATACCATAGGGTACCAAACCGTGGTATATTTCAGTACCAAATCTGAATACCATAGGGTACCAAACCGTGATACATTACAGTACCAAATCTTCGTATCTTAGGGTACCAAACAGTGATATTTTACGGTACCAAAGCTTCATATCTTAGGGTACCACATTTACGGATATTTCAGTACCAAACTTACCAAATCTGAATACCATAGGGTACCAAACCGTGATATATTTCAGTATCAAATCTGAATACCGTAGGGTACCAAACCGTGATATATTTCAGTACCAAATCTGAATACCATAGGGTACCAAACCGTGATATATTTCAGTACCAAATCTGAATACCATAGGGTACCAAACCGTGATATATTACAGTACCAAATCTTCATATCTTAGGGTACCAAACCGTGATATATTACAGTACCAAATCTGCATATCTGAGGGTACCAAATTTACGTATATTTCAGTACCAAATATGCATATCTTAGGGTACCACATTTACGGATATTTCAGTACCAAATCTGCATATCTTAGGCTACCAAACCGTGATATATTACAGTATCGAACTTACTTATATTTCAGTACCAAATCTGAATACCATAGGGTACCAAACCGTGATATATTACAGTACCAAATCTTCGTATCTTAGGGTACCAAACTGTGATATTTTACAGTACCAAATCTTCATATCTTAGGGTACCACATTTACGGATATTTCAGTACCAAACTTACCAAATCTGAATACCATAGGGTACCAAACCGTGATATATTTCAGTACCAAATCTGAATACCGTAGGGTACCAAACCGTGATATATTTCAGTACCAAATCTGAATACCATAGGGTACCAAACCGTGATATATTACAGTACCAAATCTTCATATCTTAGGGTACCAAATATACATATATTTCAGTACCAAATCTGGCGGTCATTACATTATCAGATTTACACAAAAACAACGAGCCATCTCCTATTGACACATTTGAACAAAACAATAACCTAATGGCATCATTTAGACAAAAAGAATGAGCCATTGCCATACAAAAGAGCACCGGAAAAGGTTATGTGACAAAAACAATAAGAAAATACATGGAAAATACGGACGCTACGTCGTTACGGCTTCTGTACAAGTACGACGATTATGTCCGTATTTTCCACATATTTTACACTTGTTAGATCTTCTATCTACCTGAGAAGGAATCCTCCGTGTCTTTCGGCGACCGGGGAGAACACGGATATCCGGGTCACGAATGAAATTCCCATCATCGATTTGAGCATTCATCTCGTGAGTCGGAATAGGGTTGATGATCGACATATATGCATCTCTATACTTCTGGCATCGGAAGTACGGATCACAATAATCGTAAAAAGAATGTCTCATAGTCGCAATACACGCTGCTGCATGCTTACAAGGGATTCTATAGACTTCCCACTCTCTGCATGAGCAGGTCCGCTGTTGGATGTCCACCGCAACTGAGCCATCTTCACCGACAACCTCAAATGCCACGTTTGAAGATTTACTCACTTTCAACATGCGAGCAGCAGTGATATTCTGAACAAGTTTCTTTTCTTGTTTTGGACATAACTCGCTAACAAGGGTCAGTCCTCTCTCGCGTCGTTCGTGCATCATTGTCATGATTTTCACGCGAATGGTATCAACCATGCCCTTTACAGGCAACGCTCGTGCTTCTTTTACCCAAGAATTCCAACACTGCTTGATTGTTGTTAATAACACCCCACCTATTCCCGTCGAATAACGCATTTGCCCAACATGTTGGATCTGATCTCTCAATAAAAGTCTGCGCAATTGGCATAGACTCGATGATGCTCGCGATGTGAGTCTGAAACTGTACCGAAGTAGTAGCATAAGCCGCTTTTTTGAAGACGGATGACCAATGTTTCTTGTTGTGCTTCGGGTAATGTTTCATCACCTGTAAATATAACAAATTATTTGCCTCATATTCATTAATGTAGTGTACACATTACTAAACAACTACCTCTTTTTTGAAGTTGTCAACCAAATGGCCAAGCAATATGCATGACGACTTCCTGGAAATGACATAGAAACAGCTTTAATAATACTCGGATGCCGATCTGAAAAGAACGTCAGCTCCCTCAATGTCGACGGGTAATGATGAAACATGCTCCTCAACTTAGCAAAGAACCACTCCCAATTTTCATCATTTTCAACGCTTACAACGCCAAAGGCAATCGTAAACAAATCTTCGTTTGCATCCTTTGCGACGGCCGTAACGAGCACTCCTTTAAACTTGGTCTTAATGTGAGTACCATCAACAAATATGAGCGGCCGACATCCCCGAACAAAACCTACGAGACAAGCATGGAAGCAGATAAAGAACCGACGAAACTTGTTGTCGTGAGGGTATACATCGTACTCCGCCACACTACCCGGATTGGTTTCTCTAACGGCATTACAATACCACCTCAACTGATCAAACGTACCATTATCCAGCCCATATATGTTACGAATGGCACTTTCTTTGCCTCTCTACGCCTTATGGTACCCCACTTCAACTCCATAGTCCCTTAGGATGTCTTTAACCATGGCAACGGAACGATACGATGGCAAGTCTCGGACCCTCTCTTTCACTATGTTCCCTACCCACGGCGCGTCCGCTCGCGGATGATCACGACTCCTAAGAGTATCTTCGCCACAACTGTGTTGTAGATTGGATCTCCGAATGGCAAACGAATTGTCGCATTTATAACGCGATGCATATATCCGCCACTTGCACGTCTCATCCTTGCAAACGGCAATGATTTTCTTACGCTCGTTCTTTGCGTAGACAAAGTTTCTCTGGATTGCAATGGAGTAGTTTTTCAAATTCCGTCGAAATTCATCTGCATCCCTAAAGATTTGTCCATCTCCCCGAATGCAATGACTCCATGCATCTACTGTGTTTCTTTCAAAATCAAACTCCACGGATTCTCCGTTCTCTTCCGTACTACAAGAAATGCTATCAATCATCAATATGAAAACCCTAAATTTAAAGTTTAACAACAATAAAATAAAAACAAACCTGTTCGCCGGGCCACTTGTACCACATCCATCGGCACGTTCCACTTTCATCGGTATCATTGAAAATTTGTATCGAATGAACAACTGATACACATTGAAACATCCGCATTTTCCTTCAATGTCGAGTACAAACTTTGGAACGGAACTTGATACTTTACTGAGTCATGCCGGGAATCGATATCCGACCACCTTCTTTGGAGGGATACATATATATCGATAAGCGTCGTTGCTTCATTGATTAATAGTAAGAAACACTCCCTTTTATACTCACACGTTGCAAATAAGGTCCCGCCACCAATCGAATTTGCAGATGCCATATTTTCAGATAATATGGCAACCTGTATAAATGGTACGGTGTATAGTTTATATTGGTACTGCATAACTAGACATTTTGGTACCGTATAGACAGGTTACTTGGTACGTAATATAAAAACACAAAGATACTACATAATATAAATGTCCAATCGGACTGTGTCACGTAATATATTCAGGTACGGTAAAACAACATACAATGGTACGCAATATACATAAGAAATGGTACGTGATAACAGTTATATAAAAAAACCGAATTGTCGATGGATTAGCCTAAATAACTATCAAATCCTAACATTCCACTCTTATTTGGAGCTCCTGGATCGCATTGAGCTCCCAGATTTGGGCTAAATCTTGAACAAACGCGTCAAAACCCTAAACCAAACCCAAACCAAAAGACAAGCTTACCTGACAAAATCAACGCCCAAAATCGAAAACCCAACGTTCAACGGGCTCTTATATCGCTGTCCGGTGCCGGCACGAGCAGAAGAAGGTGATCGACGGGAAGAATTTCGTCGACGGCGGGCTCGACCTCAATTTTTGCTGAGAAAGAAAAACAGAAATGAAATTCTAAATCATTTAATAAGGGTAATTTCGTAATCTTAGGTGATTAGGTACCTAAGTGTAAAATGTTTAGTCAAATGGGTACCTACCTATAAAATATATCTAACAAGGTACCTAAGTGGCTTTTTAGTTTGTTATTGGGTATTTATATGTAGATTGCCGAGTATGTTATATAATTCTTGAATAGAATTATTTTATTTTTAATTAAGCTTTAAAAATAATTTTAAAAGAGTTATTAATTATAAGTATTTTATATAATTCTTGAATATAATTATTTTATTTAGCTTAAATAGATTAATTAATTATTGTTTATAAGTATTTTCTATAATCCTTTAACATAATTCTTTAATTTTTTAAGCATTAAATATAAATTTTTTAAGATTTAAATATGCTATGTAATTTAAAATAGGAATAAGGGTATATAAGGAATGAATGTTAAAAGATAAGGATAATTTTGTTCAAAGAAATGTTTAAAATATCACTCTATCACGGTGTCACCCTGCTTTTCGGGGGTGATCCAAAAGCTGGAATATCACTCCCTTTTGATCACCTAGGTGATCTTCCATCACGGTGATGGCTCATCACCCACGTTAAACAAACACGGTGATGAGAAAACGATTGGAGGATCACAGTAATGTTTTGGAGGATCACCCCAAAACAAACACCCCCTTAAGAGATGGGATCGAAGGCTACTTGATGGTTTTGAAAGCAGAAGAAATCAGTATTTATTATATATTATATGATGTGGACGTCCAAGTGGAATAATGGAAATTAACCAACGATGCCTAAGGATAAGTAATCCATCTCCCCAAATATATTTGTGTCCCAAATTAATTAGAAGATAATGTAATGAATGACATATACTAGGCTTAATTTTGCCTATAAATACATTGCACTTGTTCATTTGTATCGATGTACTGTAAGTGAATAAGAAAAGAATTCTTCCCTTCATTTTCTCGTTATTTCCAATTACTTATACAATAATATAATATATTTATAACAGTTGTATAATAAATTGAGCGTAGTAATAAATAAGTGGGGTAACAAATAGTGGTGATAATAAATGGTTTTAGCTCATAAAAAAACGTTAGTTATCTTATTTTATTAATAAGAAAATCCAGTCAAAGTCATTAATTGTCCCAAATATTTAGGAGGTAATTAATAGGGGGTGTGAATACTGAATAGAATTAGGGGTGCATATAGAATTACCCATAAAAATTTCTTGCTTATCCTTAAATTAATATCTGAAATTGGGGATTTATGGTTCTTTCTTGAATCCATGCAACGTGAAAACAACGTCAAGACATGTCCTAAATCACGGCTGGCATTTGGCAATATATCTATGCATGCAGCATTACAGCGTTGGTTATTTTACAGCTATTTTGGTAGGTATGAGAGATCACTAAATGAGTTTTGCTTTATTATACTCCCTCTGTTTCACAAAAAAAGTCGTTTTAGATGTCTTTTTTTGTTCTAAAAAGCAAGTCGTTTTGGTATTTTCAATAAATATATATGTGTAAATTTCCAAAATTGCCCCCATATTAAATAACAACACATGCTTCATAAGTGGAATAATAATTAATAGTTAATGAGGGGTATAAAAGACATTTTAACCCATGTCTTAATATGTGTGAGAAAATCTAAAACGACTTTCTTTGTGAAACAGAGGGAGTATTATAGTATTATTCATTTCCTAGGGCTTTAGCTCTCCATATTATGACTTCAAGGCTCCTCAACGCAGTTACTACAGTACTTTGTTGTTTCCAGTCAACTGGGCAAAAACCCTTCTTAAGTTACAACGGTCAAAAACACCAACACACAGAACAAGACAAAGATGGACACTTTACACGAGACACAGAAAACGATACGACACTCGTATATATGTAATAAATGCAATTTTTTCCGTACTTGAATAATGTGTTGTTTTCTTCCATCATTACCTTATTATTATTTCTACCTTCCTCTCCTACACCTACTTTACAGCTCTCCTATACGTACCTGTCTATAATTCAATGCTCCTATTATACATATGCTGTGTTTTTTCATTTTATTATGGGAACTAAGCAACACTTTTTTTTTGTCTTTAATAACTATTTGGAAACTATTATTTTCTTTCTATCAACTCATTGATCATTATAATGTAGTTTAATATACAGTGAATCTTGCCTCTAATGTTAAGCTATTCTTATTTGGCTAACTAGTGTATAATCTTTATTTTAGCATGACAATATTCATCAACCACAAAAAATAGCACTTTTATTTTTATTATTTAACTAATTGTAGAAACATTTGATCATTGTTAACCATTTTGTATATCATTATAATAAAGTTACGACACCGAATTAAACTACTATATCCTACCGAATTATAATAGAAACTAACTCTTTAGATTTTCGACATATCAAAAATTCAAATTGATTGACGTTTTCCTTTTTTATTTTCCAAAATTTATTCCCAAGCGTGCAGAAAAAGAATTTACCGAATATTTATTATATGTATTCGTTGGTTTGTATCGATTTAGTTCAAATACATAAATCCAAACGCAGCCTTACACAACTTGAACTTTGGAATGCTTAAATCGAGTCAAAACCATATTTATGGTATAATATTTATTACATTTTTGCAAGTATATATTATAGAAACGAGTTTACCTTTCCCAAATCAAACTTACTCGTATAGCTCGTTCGAAACTAATTTCAAAATACGCCATAAATATCATCAAACATGTCCTTCCTTAATAGTTAAGTTCACTTTCCCTATAAATACAAATAATATGCTTTGCACATTATTTTGTGGGCAGCTGCAAAGATAAACGTTGTAATAGTCTTCCCCCAGAAATACGGTCAAGATCTGCACCGTTGAAAAATTATATGGACGGCTGAGATGCTTCCAGGTCAGCGAAAATCATAGGATCAGAAAAAATGGTACAAATATAATTTAGAGCCCCCGCATGACCAGGAAAACATAATATATGTATGTATATATATATATATATATATATATATATATATATATATTACAAACCCAAAATAAAAATAATCAATTAATGTCTGACTTGGCCGGTCATCGATTGATTTAATGTGGTCACATGCCCAAGGTGTATTTGAATAATTTAAACTTATTATATTTATAATTGAGTCGAATATGAAACTTATTTATGGTCTATGAGAGGATTCCTATTTCTAGCTATACTAATTCCGTTGTCCGTGTGTACTGTGTAATATTTGAAATTTACGAGGATAAAAAATGAGATAGAACCCTCAACCTCTATTTGAAATATAGTACGTTTTCGCGCACTCTATGCGTGTCCTTAGAATGTAATTATATCTATGTTACTTCTAATTTTGAGATTCATTATTTGTAATGTTTAATATATAAAATGTAATTTTTAACTATATAAACAAAAATAATGTGTAGGTATATAAGTATAATAAATAAAAAATCAGAGTAATATAAAAATTATTAAACTAATTAATTAACAAAGAGAAGACTAAAATAGGACTCAAGACATCTAAATTGTACTAGCGGACTGTGGAGCACTTTAAGAATAAGTACTCTTCATTTAATTTGTCTATGCCAGATGTAATTATAACTTTATCCTTCAATTTTTTTGTATTGCGATTTTACCAAGGAAAATAACAAACAATTTCACTTAAAATCGAATAATAATTTCATATATATTTGATTAAAATATTGGTATCTACTATTTAGGTGGGCCAGGTTTATATAATTCGGATTAAATGATGTTACATTTCATGAGGCTCTTGTTTTGTTCACAAATTTGCTCACAGAAACGACGGGATTGTCCATTATCGATTGGACTTTGATGTTATACATACACATTATTTAATCAAATTATGTTAGGATCGGTTTATGCGTTTAGGGGGGGGAGGGGGTGAATAAATGCTTGACACTTTTTGGCGGT
Source organism: Craterostigma plantagineum (assembly GCA_027422505.1). NCBI lineage: Eukaryota > Viridiplantae > Streptophyta > Magnoliopsida > Lamiales > Linderniaceae > Craterostigma > Craterostigma plantagineum. Next base: position 20,795,708 of record JAPQWV010000003.1, on the reverse strand, counting down.
TATGGCTAATACCGGTACTTGATATTTTTCTAAGTGTGATTTGTGCGGAAGCAAGACGGTCGGTTTTGAACCAAGACCGATGATAGGTGTGATGTGTTAGCGTGTATGTGTAAAGAAAACACCGGCTTGTTTCTGGAAGTTCGGAGTTAATTCTCCTACGTCTCCCCTTCTTCCCCGCAAGGAAGGTTCACTAGACTTCAGTTATACACTCACTGTACAACCTACCCAACTGCCCTCAGCTTAATCTAGTGAATCACCTAGACAGTCGTATAATACAATCCACCTACTTTAACAGCTTTTTACAGTCCGTTGAAAAACAACTGACTCACTTAACCAAACTGGTTTTCGTTCAGTGAGGACAACACTTTTCTAATTTCTTTCTTCACTTAGAGAGATTTGAATCTTGTCTTTGATTGTGTCGTATCTCTTCAGTGCCTCTTCTCTGATATATATAGCTGATCTTTGTTGGAGAAGGCCGTTGTGAGATAGCTCCTTATACCGAACAATGCATTAAATGCATTTTACTCAAAACGGGTACTGTCCGGTCTTCATAGCAGTTCGCGCTGTGCCATTTACTTTTTCCTTTTTAAGCTTAACTTGACTTCAAATTGGCTCCTCCTGGCAGCCTTGCATTAAATACCTTTAGCAAAAGTCTTCAACATCCCGCCTTGAATGATTTTGAACTTTCGTCCACGTGGCAGGTCCGGCATCTGTACTCCGGTCTTGGCACTTGTCAGTTCCGGTATTTGTACTCCGGTCTTGGCACTTGTCAGGTCCGGTATCTGTACTCCGATCTTGGCACTTGTCATGTCCGGTATCTGTACTCCGGTATTGGTACCTGTCAGGTCCTGTATCTATACTCCAGTCTTGGCAGTTTGTTAGGTTTCTAGCGCGCTTGTGAACTACTGACTGGTATCCGGTCTTAAGTCTTCGTTTAACCAGTATACTTAGTCAAGTTTGGACAACCACCAAAACTGTTTAATCTGAATTCTTCGATTCATGATTCTTAACAATTTCCCCCTTTTTGGTGATTGTCAAAACTCAACGAAGGAGAAAGCTATTTATTATATCAAAGGAAATTTGATACATAAACTACTGATCTATTATTTAGCCTATCTATTCCTTAGATATGCCCAGTTCTTCGATCTTCCGGTTGTTGGCATCCCCGGTCTCTCTGGTACGTCCGATATGCCTGCTGCTTCGTCTAAGTACTGCCAGCTGCCCTTTCTCCTGAACTGGCAGTACTCTTCTTCCCCCTTTTTGATAATCGCATGTCCAGTATGAGGGAAGGTAGTCATTGTGCAAGAGAGCCATCATTACAGTTGTTCTCTCCTCGTAAAGCACAATGAGGACGGTAGCTCTGCTGCTGTACTGGTGATTCTTAACAGAAGATCGCTCAGCCACGACCTTTTAACACAATGAGAAGTCTTCTTCTGAGCCACTCAGTTTTAGCAGCTCTTAGAGCTACGGTTGCCCCTGAACCCACGCCTTGTCGAGGGTTTCTTCGGGGAATCGGATGTTGCGGCGAGGAGATCCTTCACTTGTTCCCTCCTTGGAAAACGCAACGAATCTGATAGGAGCTGAGGGATACCGTATGGCATGGCATTCAATCCCCGGTATCCACTTACCAACTCCAGTTCTGTTTCTTGGTGGGTTCTCAGCCTTTTCTCCACCAAGAAACTGGGACGGGTGCCATCTTCTCCTTTGGGTCCTTGTAGTGCCAGGATGGCTTGCCCGGTCCGCGGCATCTTCTTTTCAGCTATCACTCCGTGTGGGAAACTGGAGACTAGGTGCATCTTTTCCAACTCGTCCAGTCCGCAGAGGAGTTTCTCAGAGCTAGCATTCTGTGCCGCCGGACTTGTTTTAGTATTCTTGTTGGTCCGAAACAACATCTTTACGTCTTTGTTGGACCGCCAAGAGGTCTTTGTATACCTTAATGGGTCGGTTTCCATCCAAGGTGGTGTCAATATCGCTTTGAGGTGGTTGGATAAGAAAACCGAATTTGGACTAGTTAGGCTTTCTCTGGTTGTGAGGCTTATTCTGACTAAGGGTGGTGGATGTCTCGGAAGTTTAGACACTGTGAACTTGTCGGTTGTGAGCTGATGGATTTTGAAAGAGGATGCGAGGTCCTTATATAGTCGAGAAATTTCTGTCGAGTTGTGTCACGGGTGTACAGTAGTTCAGACCATCCTTATTTCTTCTTCAGTGCGTTGGAACTTTATGTCTTGTCTGGTGGCAGAGATTCGTTGATGACAAGACTATTCACGCACTCAGATAACCTGCAAGCTAAAAGCCAGCTGTACCAAGACATATAATATTTGCATTGATGAAGCGCAATAATCGAGAAAGTTCGGTCTTTATCCGGTCAGTGGGGGTTATTGTATATCCACCGGTTAAAAGATAGTGCCAGTTTCAGAAGGAAACCGATATCAGATTTGTATAGCTCTATTTTAAACAATATGGGACTCATATGTTTATATTTCTCAGTGTATACTGACTTATGCCTATTTTAGATGAAACCGACTGGGATAAGTGTATAGGCCGGGACTATGAAGAAGTGATCGTTTTAAACAGAATGGTTTTGCACTCAAATCATCTATATGCACCGAGTTTTGTAATGTCTAGGCAACTTATTATATCAATGAATTTGATATAACTTCGTTCCCCCTGATTTCATGCCAGGACCTTTAGGGTAAGTCTATATGTCCTAAAAGCACTTAGAAAGATGATAGACTTAGCTTTGAGGAGCGGTTTAATGTAGATGTCTGTCGCTTGCCAGTTTGTCGAGCTGTCATCCAGTCTCTCCTTCTTGATCGCACGACTTCTGATTATTTTTGAATGAAGTAGTGGTCTTGTGATTTCGATGCTTTCACTCCATTACCCCCAAAATCAGTGTTGAACGTTCACCCTGTCGTCGCGTGTCGTCCAATGTATTGGCTTCTCGAGAGATAGAGCAACTTCTGCTGAGATGTTCAAAAACTCGATCTGTAGGATCTGCTGGAGCTTAGGCTTGACTGCTTTTGCCACGCCTTCTTCATCTTCAAATCTTGGTGAACTCATCGGTGTTGGTGCCTCTGATCAGTCATTCATTCATCTTTTCTCCAAATTATTCCTTGTCTGCATCCATCGTGTGCTATGTTTGAACTGGATGACTTTAATTCTTGCGACTGGTGCGAAGGTTTCTTAGTCGATCCCTTCCATCTGTTCTTTGTCGGTCACCCTTTGACCCGGTATTGGAATTGGTTTCCAAAATTTGGCAGTGCTCAAACTGGTTCAGTTCTTGCTTGGCTTTCATCCAAGTTATTCTCTAATGCCTTGGTCCTTGAGAGTTTGAGACAGCAACATGAGCAAGTATGTTGACTAGCATCTTATCCTTATTTCGCACTGAAATCTCTGATGAATTCCCTAAGATGATTGAGCTCAGTTCAGTTTCTTTTGATGAGTTCCCCCTCAGACTCTACCTCCGTCTGGAACTTCAGTCAGTTGCGAAGCCGGTTGCCTTTCTTACACATGAATTCCTTAAACTTGGAGATTTTTCTACTAGGTTCCCTGCATTGCGCCTCCTGAAGGTAGTTCTGTCTTCTGAGGATACCTCTGCCTTGCGTAGTTCCATTTTGGGGCGTTCCCCCTTAGTTGACTTATCTGATGTGAGTTGCTTTGTGATACAGCGGCCGGTTTCCTCTGAGATAGATGTTTCAACGTGCTTTTGAGACCGGTTTATTCCTTTATTGCTCGAACCTCCCAGAATAGAGCTTCTTCACTGGTTCCTTGACTGACTGATGTTGCTTAGAATTTGATCATCGGTCTTGCTCTTTCAGTCGTCCGGTTTCCTTCCTTATCTGCACCATTTCCTGAACTGGTCTGCCAGTAGGTGACTCACGGCGTGCGCCATGGTCCTCAAAATATGATATTAGTGTTAAGTTGGGAGGTTCCATTTTTACCTAGTTTCCCCCGACGCTTACTATTGAGGCTAATTGGTGAAGGTAGATCAAGAACTAGGTTACTCCTAATCGAGCATGAGACAATTTTTTTTAAAATTTTAAGTAATCCAATCTTTTTGTATCATAATCATTTCTTGGACTCACCGGTAACCAAACACATTGGACTATAAGCTCTTGCTTATATCAATTCAGAGTGTTGGTATTGTTGCTTCCTCGTCCGGTTAGTGTAGTTATGCCTTAGTTTTTAGTGAGACAGTTTAAATATCTCATATCTTTACCTTGGTAGCTATCCCAAAAAGGTAAAGATTGTCTTGGCACATGGTTTGTTATCAGTGAGAGTTCTTCTCCCCCTGGTCATGTGCCGATAGCGTCTGCTGTCTAGAAATCAGCAGGACTGGTTTAGTTCCTGCAAGCATTTCTGCAAGAACAGACAACGTTTTTGGTACCCATGTTGTTTTGGGTTCGGTTAGGGATTAGATCTTTAGGTAATCAGACTTGGATTACCCTAACGTGTCTACTAGTTACAGGATCAATAAGATATCTATATTTAATGTTCATGTTTTGAGATCGGTATCTAGGTCTTCTGTAACCTTGAGTTTCCGGTTTTGGGTTGTGAGCATTCCCCCTTGGTTGTTGAGGTCTTCCTTTTCGTGGGTCGCTGTTCGCACTCGTATTCCCCTTTGGTTGTTGAGATCTTCGCCTTCGTGGGTCGTTGTTCGCACTGATATTCCTCCTTGGTTGTTGACGTCTTCCCCTTCGCGAAACGTTATTCACTTTATTCCCCCTCACTTTCTGAGGTGCTGTACTTATATGAGGAATCGAGGAATTGAAGCTATATTCCACTCTGATTCCCTTAGACCTGTCCATAAGAGAAGCGGGTACTGGATTATGGTCTGTAGGACGTACATAAATTGATTACCCGTGAGATAGTCGGTTGATAGGACATCGTCGCCTCATCGATGTTTGCTTGTTCGTTGTACCCAAGCCCAGTCCGATCGCCAGCATCCCTTAAGGATCCTTGAAGAAGACAGTGCAATGTCTCGGTTGACTTAGTCCATCCCTTGACCAAGGCAGACAATCTGTGGTTTTCTAAGGCATTCTTTTCAGCTGCCTCCCTCAGTCTGAGGTTTTCTTCCTCTAGTTGGATGATTTTCTCAAGCAGAGGTCCGATATCTTCATGCGCTGGTGTCTTTCCCTTTTCTGCAGCTTTCAACTTCTCGTTCAACTTACAGTATTCGTCAGCCATGTTCTGAAGGGCATCGAGGACTTCTTCATAGGTGAACTTATCTTCTGGATTTGTTTGATCTCCCACCAGGCAGACAAGCTCTTTTCATTTTCGTAGTTGTTCAAGTCATCTTCAGAGCTGGACTCTTCGGAATCTGTATCATCCCATCTGTGGGAGTTCTTTTTAGCCACAGAAGCTTGTGACTTCTTTTTGCCTTTGAGCCGGTTTTCCTCCTCTTTGGAGCAGTTATTGGTGTTGTGTCCGGTCCTGTCACATTTAACGCAAGTGTTAGTATTTTCAATTTGTTCACCTTGCTTATCCTGTGTCAGTTTGAAGGATTCTGCTTCTCCCAGTGCTTTTACTGGATGATCCCCGAGCTTATAGACTTCTTGGTTTTCGCCAAGTTGGCATAACTGGGTCCACATTTCTTTTGCAGTTTTGCTCGTCATGACCTGTCTAAATACTTCTATATCCAAGGTCTTGAACATGATGTTTTTGGCAACATTATCGAGGTTTGCCTTTAGTCTTTCTTGTATTGACAGCTCGTGTCTTTCCTTGGGAACTTCTCGCGGTTCATTAAGATGTACAGCGTGTCGTTCGTTTACTTTGTTAAACACGAACGGTCCGGTTTATAAAACATCAATCATCTCGTCATCTTGCGCGTAGAGATGGATCATTAGCCTTATCTTCCATTCAAGGAAGTTTGCCCTGCTAAACATAATAAGATTGTCTGATAAAATCATGGTTAGTAAGAAAAATATCAAGAAACCCGCTCCGATACCACTTGTTAGGATCGGTTTATGCGTTTAGAGGGGGTGAATAAACGCTTGACACGTTTTGGTAGTTAACCGGTTATGGCTAATACCGGTACTTGATATTTTTCTAGGTGTGATTTGTGCGGAAGCAAGATGGTCGGTTTTGAACCAAGACCGATGATAGGTGTGATGTGTTAGCGTGTATGTGTAGAGAAAACACCGGTTTGTTTCTGGAAGTTCGGAGTTAATTCTCCTACGTCTCCCCTTCTTCCCCGCAAGGAAGGTTCACTAGACTTCAGTTATACACTCACTGTACAACCTACCCAACTGCCCTCAGCTTAATCTAGTGAATCACCTAGACAGTCGTATAATACAATCCACCTACTTCAACAGCTTTTTACAGTCCGTCAAAAAACAACTCACTCACTTAACCAAACTGGTTTTCGTTCAGTGAGGACAACACTTTTCTAATTTCTTTCTTCACTTAGGGAGATTTGAATCTTGTCTTTGATTTCTCGTGGTGGAGTGTCGTATCTCTTCAGTGCCTCTTCTCTGATATATATAGCTGATCTTTGTTGGAGAAGGCCGTTGTGAGATAGCTCCTTATACCGAACAATGCATTAAATGCATTTTACTCAAAACGGGTACTGTTCGGTCTTCATAGCAGTTCGCGCTGTGCCATTTACTTTTTCCTTTTTAAGCTTAACTTGACTTCAAATTGGCTCCTCCTGGCAGCCTTAAATACCTTTAGCAAAAGTCTTCAACATCCCGCCTTGAATGATTTTGAATCTTCGTCCACGTGGCCGGTCCGGTATCTGTACTCCGGTCTTGGCACTTGTCAAGTCCGGTATTTGTACTCCGGTCTTGGCACTTGTCAGGTCCGGTATCTGTACTCCGGTGGCACTTGTCATGTCCGGTATCTGTACTCCGGTCTTGGCACTTGTCAGGTTCGGTATCTGTACTCCGGTCTTGGCAGTTTGTTAGGTTTCTAGCGCGCTTCTGAACTGCTGACTGGTATCCGGTCTTAAGTCTTCGTTTAACTGGTATACTCAGTCAAGTTTGGACAACCACCAAAACTGTTTAATCTGAATTCTTCGATTCATGATTCTTAACAATATCGTTTCATGCATCTTTTTACGTAGCAACGCTCTTTTCTTTAAACCTCCGACCATCTTACGTGGCATATTGCGGTCGGTAAGAGGCTTAACACGGTCACGTGATGTGATAATGTTAGTGAGTTACGTGTCAATTGATGATTGGTTTCAAGAAGCTGTGTGAGAGTAGGTGTGTACTGTTAATCATTAACAAGTGATCATGTTGTAATACATTTGCATATATTTACCAAAATAACTATGTTATTACATATCATATCAGATAACAAGAGGTTTCTCTTCATATTTATTTATTCTCTGGAAACAACAGATTTGTTCTATCAAGTTTTCGTGTCATTTTAGGAACTTATACTGGTGGAATAAATATATCCTTATGCTACAAAATATTTAATTTGAATATACAAATCTTTCTTCTATATTAGGTATAATATACACATTAACTATAGTATAACAATAATTAGATAATATTAACAAGATATCAACGTAAGCCGACTTCATCGATTGTCAAATGAAATCACATGCCTATTTATAGGTCAAAATTGAGCACCCAAATTAAAGTCATGGGCTTATCTATAATCCTATACTATATATTAAGGGTGAAGGGTGTCTATTAACTGCTTAATTTGGTCGGTAAAATATTTGCAATTTAACCTCTCTATTTCTAATTTCATTAATTAAATAATTATCACATTTAACCCCTCAATTTTTTTAGTTATTTTACTTATACCCCTAATCATTATGTTCCTTTTGCATATGTAAAAATTATATTTCATCTATTAAACATAAATTATAAATTTGAAAATTAAAATTAAAACAATTATATTTTAAGCACACACATGTGCATATAGTATTAGTATACCTTATTATGGACATCCAAATATTTACAATACCTTCATTTTAAATTGAAGCATCGTATAATCGATCGAAGAACAAAATATATCGAAATCGAAGGGAAGAACGAAGAGTTTATGAACACTCTCAACAACAAATATGACAATACCATTTTCTCACATTCTAAATATAATTTAGGGAGTTGCAAATTATGGTGGTGATGGTGTATTCTTCACTCTCTATCTTTGACCTCAGACGAATAAAATCTTCAACAGAATAAGGAAGAACTAAAGGGCCTCTAATGTCATAACCATACATTTCACTAGACTTATCTAGAACCTTCTGAAATAAAGGATGATACAAGTACGAAATAGGCATAGACAACCTTCGAAACCCTTCTTCTGTACCTATCCGTACCGTTGGCCAACCTTTCTTTACCTTCACCTGTTCCTCCTTTCAATGTTTGTTAGCCTTTAAAGAAGATACGAGGTACAACGTGATTTATTTATAGTGTGATTTAATTTTATTTAATTTCTATAAGTTTATGTGGGCTAGTGAGTGATGATAGATGGTAATGAATAAAAATCATCTCTTTATCAAAAGTCTATAAGGGGCGATCGTGGATACCTAGGACGGTTGTTGGAATCATATGAGATATAATCGAGGAATTTAATCATATGATAATGAAAGAACTATCAAATTTACAGATTTGTGATTGCGAGAATCTGGAAACTTGTTTTGTATGATGAAGAAATCGTTTAACGTGGTTCGGATTGTGTTCAATCCTACATCCACGGCCAATCAAGAGCACTTTATTGATGGCGATCACAATTACAAAAGATGAAGAGCACAATCTTGCTCAGCTCGGAAGAACACTTTGAAAAAAAAAATATGCTCACATAATAGATCATCGAACTCGATGATCTATATACTGAATATAATTCCCGCCAAAAGGCTCCGCTCCTTTTCTATTATAAAGTCGTCAGCACCAAGGGCGTCTTCATAAGTGAATGTTTAATTTTTAAAAACGCCCTCACTTCAACAGCTTTGGAATTGGCGATTTCTACTAACTGTTCCATTGAGCTCTTCTCAGCTCAAGCATACTTCTTCGCTCCTTCCCTTCTTAGTTTTTAACACGCCCCCACAAGATGGCAAGTACAAGTTCTTGACTGACATCTTGAGCAGTAAATTCTGTAATGAAGGGCCTGTGAGCGGCTTTGTGAACACATCAGCTAGTTGGTGTTCTGATCTGACGGGCAACAGTTTAATGGTCCCATGTGAGATGTGATGCCGAATGAAATGGCAGTCCACCTCAATATGCGACCTCTCATGATACTTGGGATTGGAGGCGAGCTTTAGTGCCGACTGATTGTCGCAGTAAATGGTTGGTGTCTGCTCTGTCTTGATACTCAGCTCTTCCAACAAGTTCTTCATCCATAATACTTCTGCAACCACCGAACCTAAGGCTCGATATTCCGCCTCTGTCGATGATCTCGAGACTGTGGGCTGTTTCTTTGCTTTCCAAGTCACGAGTGAATCTCCCAGAAAAGTACACAGACCCGTCACTGACTTCCTAGTGTCCCTACATGCGCCCCAATCCGCATCTGAGAACGCGCTTAAACTGAGATCTGTGTTTGCTGTCATGAGTATTCCCTGTCCCGGTGAATTCTTCAGGTACCTAAGCAGATGATGGGCTGCTTTCAGATGTTCTGTCCTAGGTGCTGCCACATATTGACTGAGCTTATGGACCGCGAATGCAATGTCCGGTCTAGTAAATGTTAAATATAAGATCCTCCCAATTAGTCTTCTATACTGAAAAGGGTTGTCTAGAAGATCCCCATCCATGGCTGTCAGTTTCTCACTCGGACTCATAGGAGTAGTCAGCGGTTTTGCATCTATATAACCAGTTTCCTCTAGCAGCTGTAGTGTGTAATGCCTCTGTGTTATATATATTCCTGCCTCACTCCTAGCAATCTCAACTCCAAGGAAAAACTTCAGCTCTCCGAGGTCTTTTACTTTGAAACATTTGTTCAGGAAGGCTTTTGCTTGCTTTATTAGATCAAGTGACGGTCCAGTCAAAATTATATCATCTACGTACACGAGCAGAATAAGCAATTGCTCACCCTTGCCTTTAGTGAATAGAGTGTGATCTGATTCCGTTTGCTTAAAGCCAAAATCTTTCACTGAATCCGTGAATTTCCTATTCCATTGTCTAGACGCTTGCTTCAGACCGTAGATCGCCTTATTTAGCTTGCAAACTAGTCTGTTCTGCCCTGCTGTTCCCTTTCCTACATAGAGCCCCTGCGGTGGATCCATATAAACCTCCTCTGTGAGATCCCCGTTCAAGAACGCGTTGTTGACATCCAACTGTGCTAGATTCCAATTGAGTTTTGCTGCCAAAGCGAGGATAATCTTGATTGTATTCGGCTTTGCCACTGGTGTAAATGTTTCCATGTAATCAATACCCTCCTTTTGGTCATATCCTTTGGCGACCAAGCGTGCTTTGTGTTTTTCCACATGACCATCAGCATTGTACTTCAACTTGTATACCCAGCGACATCCAATAGATTGCTTTCCTGTAGGAAGTGGCATTACTGACCAGGTGCAATTTTCTTCGAGTGCCTGGAGTTCTTCTTCCATTGCTGTGACCCACCTTTCTGATCTTGATGCCTGCGCATAACTCCTTGGTTCTATTTCTACTGAGATGTTGTTGACGGAGTTCTGGTAGTGTCTTGAAAACTTCTGGTAGGACAGGAATCTTGAGATAGGATACCGATTGTTCCTTTCCTTCAGACTATTACAGTGGTAATCACTGAGATAAGCAGGCCTCTTGGAATTTCTTCCAGACCTTGTGTGTGTTGTTGTTGGATCATGCTGAACCTGATCCTGTCCTTCAGTGTTCCCTTCAAGTGGTGAGGATTGTAGTTCTGCCATGTGCTGTGGACTATGCTGCTGATCCACTGGGTCTGATTGAGCTGCTGTGGGAGCTTGTGCCGTTTGTAGTTCTGGCAATTGGGGTCCGTCACTTGTCTCTGGACTCACGGCACACGGCCTTGGCAGCACACATTCTGAAAATGGACTGCTGAAGCCTGGAGGAGCTGCTTGTTCCTTATAAGGAAAGATGTCCTCCCTAAAGGTCCCATCCCTCGAAATGGTAATTTCCCCTGTCACTAGATCCAGCACTTTGTATCCCTTAACACCATTGGCGTAACCAATAAACACACACTCCTTCGCCCTCGGGTCAAATTTTCTCCTCCCCGCAGACAGTGTGGAGCTGTAGCAGAGGCAACCAAATACCCTCATGGCATTGTAATCTATTGGCCTCTGATATAAGAGTTCATATGGGCACTTGTTCTTAAGCACCACTGATGGTGTCCTGTTGATCAAGTAGGTTGCTGTGAGGGCACACTCGGACCAGTATTTGATGGGCAGCCCTGACTGGAAATGCAGTGATCTGGCCACGTTGAGTAGGTGCTGATGTTTCCTTTCTACCAAGGAATTTTGCTGTGGTGTCTGGACACAAGACCTGTGATGTATAATTCCCTTGCTGCTAAACAGTTCTACCAAGTTAAATTCCCTAGCATTATCGGATCTTAAAACCTTAACTTTACATTTAAACTGAGTCTCTATCATTGACAGAAAATAAGTGAGCACAGCTTGTACTTCTGATTTGTACTTAATCAAGAATAGCCAAGTGAACCGTGAGTATTGATCTACTATAGTAATAAAGTATTGATGACCTAAGTGCGAAGGAATATTGAAAGGACCCCACACATCGCAGTGTATGAGATCAAAGCTGCTACAGACATCATAGCTGTTATCAGGAAATGGTTTCCTCTTTTGTTTCGCAATTGGACAAATTTTACAGAAAGTTCCTTCATCTCTATCATGTTTCAATGTTCCTCTAAGTATGTCTAGTACCTTATCTGAGGGGTGACCTAATCTTTTATGCCAAACATCCCTCGACATTTTATTGAAAATAACAGATGAACTACTAAGACAGAAAACAGGGTCTGTCTGTATGAGATAGAGTCCTTCAAGCTGTCTACCCTTGCCAATCACCCGTAGTGTATGATCCTGTATCTGAAATTTGTCAGCCTCAAAGTAAAATTTGCATGAGAGTTCATTAGCCAAGCAGCTCACTGAGATCAGGTTAAAACAGAACTGCGGCACATAAAGTATGTTGGTAAGAGTAATGTGACTGTTAAGCCTACATGCTCCTGCTTTATTCACCTTTATTACTGTGTTATCTGGTAGGACCACTCTTGACTCGTCTATTTCATGCACATTATGTAACATATTAATGCTACCACAAACATGCCTGGTGGCACCAGAATCCACCAGCCAGAAATCAGTATCAACACAGTTAGGCAAATTAAAAGTCATGCAAGTACCTGCTGATTTCTCAGTCTGCTGTATTGCCCCTATTGATTCGGTTGGCACATTACCTGTTGATTGGTTAATCAGGGCTTTCAGGCTATTGAGATGGAGAGGGGTAAGGTGAAGCTGCACCAATGCATCAGAGGTGGATGATGAGCCTCCAAGAACTGTCTGATCCAGTTGCTGTCCTCCTCTACTGATTGATTCAACTGGTACTAAATTCATTCTTGCTCCTCTGAATCTGGCATTCTGCCTATATCCTGGAGGATAACCGTGCACTTGGTAGCATGTCTCAATAGTGTGCCCTTTCTTGTTACAATGAGTGCAAATTGGCTTGACCCCGAGCTTAACCGAGTCTCTCTTGAATGCTGTGAACCCTTTCTTGATTGTCTCTTGATCAGTCTTAGTGGCCAACATTGCCATGTTACTGACCTGATCCTCTATTCCCCGTGTATGGCCTGGGATCATGGATCTTTGTTTCTCTTCCTGAACTAGTAACGAAAACACTTTGTTAACAGAGGGCAACGGGTCCATGAGTAAAATCTGCCCCCTTATTTGCGCGTAAGTATCATTCAGCCCCATAAGAAACGCAATTACATACTCTTCATCAAGATACTCCTTCATTGCGTTAACTCCACCACAAGTGCACTGGCAAGGTGGGCGGTAGCTGGCAAGCTCTTCCCATAGAGTCTTCAATTTTGTATAGTAGACAGCTATGCTGTTTGAATTCTGCGTAAGGTTGGTCAAGTCCCTCCTTAATTGAAAAATTCTTGGTTTATTGGTCTGTCCAAAACGCTCCTGCAGATCGTCCCAGACATCCTTTGCCGTGGAACTATAGAGAATACTGGCTGAGATTTCCTTGCTCACTGAATTCAAGATCCACGAGATAACCACGTTATTATTCCTTTTCCACGCGCTTACTCTGTTCAAGTCCGTTGCTGCAGGTGGCTTCAAATCACCATTCACGAAACCTTCTTTGTTTCGCCCTGTCAACGCAATCATCATGGATCTGCTCCAAGTCATGTAATTATCGCCATTCAGCTGCTCATGAACGAGAAGCTGCCCAGACGTATCGTTCCCATTCAAGAAATAGGGATCATTCCCCCAATCCTGCAGCCGCTACATTGGATGAGTCAACTGTCTCAGTGTTTGAAGTCTCTGTCGCCATTTCTGATTATCGATGATCGTATCCAAGATCGCAATTCACTTCTTGTTCTTCGCAGCTACAATCTGCTCTGATACCATATCAAATTTACAGATTTGTGATTGCGAGAATCTGGAAACTTGTTTTGTATGATGAAGAAATCGTTTAACGTGGTTCGGATTGTGTTCAATCCTACATCCACGGCCAATCAAGAGCACTTTATTGATGGCGATCACAATTACAAAAGATGAAGAGCACAATCTTGCTCAGCTCGGAAGAACACTTTGAAAAAAAAAATATGCTCACATAATAGATCATCGAACTCGATGATCTATATACTGAATAGAATTCCCGCCAAAAGGCTCCGCTCATTTTCTATTATAAAGTCGTCAGCACCAAGGGCGTCTTCATAAGTGAATGTTTAATTTTTAAAAACGCCCTCACTTCAACAGCTTTGGAATTGGCGATTTCTACTAACTGTTCCATTGAGCTCTTCTCAGCTCAAGCATACTTCTTCGCTCCTTCCCTTCTTAGTTTTTAACAAGAACCGTGGGGAAATTACGTACTACTGATGTCCTAAGCGAATAATTTGATGATTTCGATATCATTATCGTCTATGAGAATATTGGTTTCGAGGAAGATTACAATTTTACTCGGGTTTGCAATTTACGATGCCAGGAAAATAGGGTCAACTATGGGAAGTACCATAATGTAATAACTCGGGTACTCATTACTGTACTTGTTTATTTATTTTTCAATCATCTGTTTGGGCGGAGAGGATTTGTCACACTAATTTGTCATTACATTGCATGGTGTTTTTAGGGTTTCAAATAAATTAAGTGAATATCAAAGTAACGGCATAATTCACCTTTTTGTCGTTGGAATAATGCCGTTTCCAGCCCGGCCACTGACAAAAAAAATAAACTACCTGAAGAAAATAACATAACTACATTATTAAGCATCGAAATACCTGAGATATAAAGAATTACATGCTGCAATTACGTTAGGCCAAGGATTTAATGGTGCAATAACACCTATATATTCTAAGATATGATTATATCAAAAGTGAGGGGTATAAGCTGTTATTTGGTCTGTCAAATAAATGATCTGAAAAGAAAAGTAAACTTTGTGTGTGTAGACAATCGTTTTAACGTGGTTCGGATCTTTGAATAAATCCTACATCCACGATGCAATGCGTAATCTCTTATCAATAGTTTCACAGATTACAAGATCAAGAAGATTCAATGAAAATCTTCTGAAGAAAATTACAGATGAAATTTTTAAAAGAACTGAAAACACTCATAAGACTCGTATGAGCTGAAAGGCTTCATTTTATATTGCTAACTTCCTGCCAAATATGAAAGCTCGATCACTTGTGCTAAAAACGCCATTCTCCGATGCGACTCTATTAGTTAGTCATTCCTTTAACTGTAGCGCGCGACATTTAAATAAAAACGACTTCCTCTGTTATTTTCCTTTCATCAGCTGAAGCCAAGTCTTCCTTTTCAGTCTTTCCATGGCTGATGTTTGCATTTGAACATTCCTAGTGCTTCATTTTTTATATCCCCCCGCAAGATGGATGGTACAGATTCAGTACTGACATCTTGACTAGGAGCTCTCGCAAGATTGGAGCTGGCAAAGGTTTAGCGAACACATTGGCCACTGAAATTCTGATCTAATAGGTAGAAGCTTGATCACTCCATTTGCCACATGATGTCGCATAAAATGACCATCAATTTCAATGTGCTTTGAACGCTCATGGAACTTGGGGTTTGATGCCAACTTCAAAGCAGATAGATTGTCATAGAATATAAGAGGTGTCTGACTTATTTGGGCATTCATTTCCCCGAGCAGATTCTTGATCCACAAAACCTCTGCAACCATTGCTGTAGAGCTCTGTACTCGGCCTCCATAGACGACCTTGAAACCGTTGGCTGCTTCTTAGCTTTCCAAGTCACCAAAGCATTCCCTAAGAAAGTGCAATACCCCGTTACTGATTTTCTTGTATCCTTACACGCTGCCCAGTCCGCATCAGAGAATGCCTTCAACTCAAAATTCTGCTCAGAGTTCAAGAATATCCCCTGCCCGGGTGTGCCTTTTAAATTCCTTGCAAATGGGCTGGCTAAGTGATTTGTCCGAGGCATTGCCATGTATTGGCTTAACTTGTGCACTGCGAAAGAAATTCTGGCCTGGTAAAAGTTAAATATAGAGTCTACCTATCAACCTTCGATACTGAAATGGATCTTCTAACAGCTCACCATCACTTTCTATGATTGGTTGAGTGGAGCTCATGGGTGTCCCTAATGGCTTTGCACCAATGTAACATGTGTCCTCAAGCACTTGTAGAGTGTAATGCTTCTGTGACAAATAGATCCTCTTTCACTTTTTGCCACCTCTACTCCAAGAAAGTATTTCAACTCACCTAGATCCTTGATTTTGAAGCAACTGCTCAGAAAACCTTTTGCATCATTGATTGCTTGGACTGATGGACTAGCTAATATTATGTCATCGACATAAACCAAAAGAACAAGCAGCTGATATTCTCCACCTTTCGAAAACAAGGTGTGGTCAGATTGTGTCTGTCTGAATCCAACTTGTAGACCAGCTTATCCTTCCCTGTCTTTTCATAGTTTTTGTAAAAACCTTGTGGAAGGTCCATGTATACTTCCTCCGTTAGCTCGCCATTGAGGAATGCATTATTCATACCCATTTGAACCAAATTCCATTAAACACTTTGCTGCCAGACACAAGATTAACTTAATTGTGCTAGGTTTGGCTACATGGGCGAATGTATCAATACGATCTACTCCATCTCTTTTGTCATACCCTTTTGCAACTAATCTAGCCTTGTTTTTTCGATCTGTCCAAGAGAATGTATCTGATCCTGTAGACCCATCTGCGACCTATGGAATTCTTACCCTTTGGGAGAGTGATTATGGACCAAGTTCCACTGTCTTCTAATGCCTTTAGCTCTTCTTGCATTGCTGCTTGCCATTTGTCTGAGATGGCAGCTTGTGCATAGGTCTTTGGCTCATGGCTTACTGAGACTGTGCTCATCAAAGTCTGAAACTGTCTTTTGAAATTTTTGGTGTGACATCACTTCTGAGATTGGATACAAACATTCCTCTGCACCAGATTATTATAGTGGTAATCTTCCAAGTAAGAGGGTCTCTTTGGCTGTCTGCCTGATCTGGTGTGAATTCCTGCAACACCTGACTGGTTTCCTGCAACACCTGACTGGTTTGGGTGCAGGCTCTTGATGATGAGTATGCTCAATTCCTGTGTCTAAGCTTTGCTGATCCTCTGCTGCTGCTTGAGTAGGTTGTGCTGAGCTCAATGTATCAGTATGACATTCCTCCTCTGTTGTGGCTTGTTGGCTTGGAGAGAATGGGAAGGTGTTGAATCTTTCTCAGCATGTGACAGACCAGACCTGGGCAGCACCAAATCAGGAAAAGGATGTGGTCCTGACTGAGTGGTGGCATGTTGCTGTCTGAAAGGTAATATGTGCTCTGCAAACTGAACATCTCTGGAAACAAAAAATTTTCTTGCAGTGAGATCCATGACTTTGTACCCCTTGACCCATTTGGGTAGCCTAAAGATGCATTATGTTGCCTTCGGATCAAATTTCCTCCTTGAGCCCGCAAGTGTAGAATATAAACAAAGACACCCAAGGACTCGCCAATCATTATAGTTGAAAGGTTTTTGGTACAACAGATCATAAGGACTTTTGCCATTTAAGGTGGCAGAAGGGGTCCTGTTAATGAGAAACGTTGCAGCTAATATGCATTCGGACCAGAACTGAATTGGCAGACATGGCTGGAAAAATAGAGCTCTTGCCACATTAAGCAAGTGTTGACGTTTTCTTTCTACTATTGCATTTTGTTGTGGTGTCTTTACACATGATAAATGGTGCATTATCCCCTTACTTTTGAACAGATTTACCAAGTTAAATTCACGTGCATTAACTGTCCTAATGGCCTTGAGCTTACAACCAAACTGAGTTTCTACAAGAGCCACAAAATAAGGCAAGACTGTTTGCACATATGATTTCTATTTTATCATAAGAGCCATGTATATCTTGAATAATCATCCACAATAGTGTTAAATACTGATGTCCTAAGTAGGATGGAATATGAAATGGACCCCATACATCACAATGTATGAGGTCAAAGGGTGAACAACCAGAACTGTTATTATTGGGAAACATATTCCTCTTTTGCTTAGCTAAAGGGCAAATCTTACAATATGCATCTGTCCTCTTGATACTGTGTTTAAGAGACTGTCTTAGTATGTCTAACACCTTGTGTGAAGGGTGACCTAATCTATTGTGCCATATATCAGCTGACACATTATTCAGAAAAATAGAAATATCATGCACATTATCAGGTTTTCTACACGAGGCTGCAGACTTGAAGATGTACAGCCCAACTTTCTTCTTACCCTACCAATCACTCTCTGTGAATGGTCCTGTATCATGAATGAGTCAGTCTCAAAAGATACTTTGCAAAGATAATCATTTACCAGAGAGCTAACTGAATTAGATTAAAGTGAAACTTAGGCACCAATAATACATCTGCGAGTGTTATGTACGGGTTCAATTTAAAGGAACCTGCTTCATCAACTTCTATTACAGAATTATCTGGCAAGATTATCTTAGACTTATTAATTGGATGTAGATCATAAAGCAACTATCTATTTCCTGACACATGCATAGTAGCACCTGAATCTAACAGCCATGTGCTTGTATTTGTCAGCTAAGGAAGACTTGAATATAAGCATATACCTGCCATTTTACCTGCTTGATCATACTATATACCTTCTGAAGTTTTTGAGGTGTGGGACTGGTTTAATAGTGATCTTAAGCTCTGTAATTGGAGAGGTGTCAACTGCTGCTGGATCATGGCATTGCTGGCAGATGGCTCGTGATTTCTGATCACAGATCCTTGCTGTGCTGAACCTTGCCCAACATCAACTGCTGACTGGTTCACTCTGACCTGTTTGTATTTCAGATCCTGCCTAAATCCAGGTGGGTAACCATGGAGCTGATAGCAGTTCTCAATGGTATGTCCTTTCTTGTGACAGTGTGTACAGATTAGCTTCAATGTGCCATTCTTCTGCCCAAAGAATGGCTTCTTTCCGAAGCTCTGGTCATTCTTGGCAGCTAACATGGCCATATTGCCTATCTGATCATCATTGCCTCTGACAGGTCCAAGCATCATCGATCTCTGCTTTTCTTCCTGTGCCAATAATGAGAATACTTTATTTATTGAGGGTGGATCCATAATGAGTATCTGGCCTCTGAGTTGTGAGTATGAGTCATTGAGTCCCATCAAGAAACCATCAAATAATCCTCATCTAGTTGGGTCTTCATTAGCTCCATCCCCTCACAAACACATTGACACCGGTGCAGATAACTTGCTAGCTCATCCCACAATGTCTTAACCTTTGTATAGTAAACACCAATACTGTCATTTCCCTGTGACAGATTGACCAATTCTCTCTTTAATTGGAACACCCTCGGCTTGTTAGTTTGCCCAAATCTCTCCTGGAGATCCACCCAAACATCTCTCCCCGAAGAACTGTATAAAATACTTGCAGAATTTTCTTTAGATAGAGAAATCAAAATCCAAGAAATAACAACATTATTGTTTCGCTTCCACGCAGCGAACTTATCCTTTTCTGCTGAATCTCTGCTTGAAGATCACCGTTGAGAAAATCCCTCTTTGTTCATCCCAATCAATGCTATAATCATAGCTCTGCTCCACGTGACGTAATTGTCGCCATTGAGCTGCTCATGAACGAGGAATTGCCCTGAATTATCATTGACATTCAAGAAATATGGATCAATCGCCTGTGCTGATACAACTGAATTTGGTGGTACAGTTTCTGTTTCCATGATCAGGCTGTCGATGAATTCAATCTGATGTAATTTGAATGAACAATCGCTCGCAGCTTCCAAACAAATCGCTCTGATACCATGAAAAGAAAAGTAGACTTTGTGTGTGTAGGCAATCGTTTTAATGTGGTTCGGATCTTTGAATAATTCCTACGTCCACGACGCAATGCGTAACTCTTATCAATAGTTTCACAGATTACAAGATCAAGAAGATTCAATTGAAATCTTCTGAAGAAAATTACAAAAGAAATTTTTAACAGAACTGAAAACTCTCATAAGACTCGTATGAGCTGAAAGGCTTCATTTTATATTGCTAAGTTCCCGCCAAATCTGAAAGCTCTATCACTTGTGCTAAAAACGCCATTCCCAGATGCGACTCTATTAGTTAGTCATTACTTTAACTGTAGCGCGCGGCATTTAAACAAAAATGACTTCCTCTGTTTTCCTTTTATCAGCTGAAGCCAAGTCTTCCTTTTCAGTCTTTCCATGGCTGATGTTTGCATTTGAACATTCCTAGTGCTTCATTTTTTATATGATCACTAGTAGAAAGTGATGAATACGCCACGGCACTATGGGACACTGTTGTACAAAATCCGTCGCCCATAATAGACGCGGTGGCGTTAATGTAATTTTCTTTATGTTATGGTGAACATAGGCGACGGTTGTCCTATAAAAACCGTCGCCTATGATTTTAGTAAACTTTGGGCGATGGTTAAGAACTAAACATCCGTCGCCTAACTCTTTAATTTATTTTTTTAAAATTATTTTTTCTAGTATGGGCGACGGTTGTTTGACGAAATGAAAAACCGTCACCCAATACATTAATTTTTTAGAATTTTTTTTTTTATTTTTTAACACTTGGGCGACGATTGCTACGTAACACCGTCGCCCACGATTTATATAAAAAATCAATATATATATATATATATATATATATGTCATGGGCGACGGTTATGTGATTGTTTCGTAACAAACGTCGCCCATGAGTCTTTAAGAAACACTTCCTCGTCCTCACTTCACATTTTCGAATAGACGAAAAGAAACTAAGTGAGGCGCGGCTTTGGGCGATTTTCCGTTGAAGAACACGGTAAGGACTCCATTAGCAATTTCCCTCTTTGTATTTCGCGATATACTGCTTGAAATTTTTGAAATTGGTATTTTTTGCGAAAATCGGGTTTCGAATTTTCGAGATTTTGGAGCTTGATTTATGCGATTTCTTAACATATTCGTGTGTTTGATTTGTATTGATGTTGATTGCGAAAACTAGGCGTTTGATTAGAGTTGTACACTTGGGTTTTCCGGGTCGAAATTTGGCCGCGACTTTGGCCATCTGGCAAATTCGAAGGTTTTCCGACGTACCCGAGCTTGGAGAACACGGTATGAACTCCATTTAGCAATTCCCCTCTTTGTATTTCGCGATATACGGCTTGAAATTTTCGAAATTGGTATTTTTGCGAAATTGGGTTTCGAATTTTTGGGTATTATGTGCGTAATTTTGGCTTATATTAATTATAATATTTGATTTGAGGTTGATATTGAGCTTATATTTTGCGAAATGTAGGTTTTGGGTCAAAAAGTTGGAGGATTTGGGCAACTTGGGCGAATTTTGCGTGATATTCGAGCTTTGGACAGCTACGTAAGTTCTCAAACCCCTATTTGGTTTATATGCCTTCATCTTTGTGTATTTAAGTTTTTATTTAAGCTTAGATACCCGTTCAAGGTTTTCACATTAGGAGAAACCTTGAATAGTCCCCGTTTGGGACCGTTCTTAAACGTCCACTATCGCTTTAGGATGTAAATGTGCTTTTGAACGTCGATGTTGATGAAAAATTTGGTTTAGATTTCCCTTAAATATTCTCCGAGTAGACATATGGGTTGGATGTATATCCTTTTCATATTTTTTCGTCTACTTGGAGAACTATGGGGAAATGCTGCCGAATTTTTGTCAACATAGAAGCTCAAAGACACATTTACAAGCGATAGTGAATGTTTAAGATGGGTTAGGTTGGAGCGATGAGGACCCTACAAAGCCCTGGATCGATTGTACTTGCTTTTATGTGAATTACCTGTAATTATTTATTTGTATCGTTTAGGCTATTGGAATGGATTAGAGTTGGATGTATAGTTTACGAACAACGGTTGAGTATGTGTTAGGATATTTAATTAATTGTGTCAATAGTTTAAGTCTTGGGATTAATTTTGTAATTATCTTTAGCTTGGGCTTTAGACTAGATTGTAATTAATTTATATTTAGTGATTGGGCCTTAATATACCTAGGGTTAATGTGGTATATAAGGTATTACCAACTCACTTTTGAAAGTAATCAAAGATCAAAAGGCTTACTCTTATTTTCACACACTACACACACTCAAAGGTGAGAAACTCTCCCTTCTTCATTCCATTTAGCCTCTTTGATTCCTTGTTTGGTGCATTTCGGGACCAACAAGTGGTATCAGAGCAAACGTGGATCGATCTGCATTGATTTGAATCCAGTTTCGTTCGATTCCAAGCAAGATCAAAGGTTTTTTGAGCAAAAAATTGTTTTCGGGCATTTTGAGCTTGTTTTGGGGTTTTGATGCTTCGTTTTTATGTTAAAACCTTCCCCCAGATCGAGTCTATGCCTAAAATGTTTTTAGAACACTTTTGGATCAGTTTAACGAGTTTTGAGCGAGATTGAAGCAAAAACTTTTCAGAAAAAGGACATCTCGGCCATTCTCTGTTTTCGGTCGATTTGACCCATTTTTGTTGTTTTTAGTTCACAAATCGGTCGATTATGTGTTTAGGGAAGAATTTCTGAAGTTTAGGATCAAGTTTGAGCGATTTGGTTGAGACTTGGGTGAAAACAGACGGTTTTTCTGGAAAATGTCGCGACAAAGCAATGGAACAGTACTTGATGTTCTTGCCCGCGAATTTTGCTGAATCGTTCAAATCCGCGAAAGTTTCATCTCTGCGAAGTTGAATCCGAGAATTTTTTAAACCGCGAAACTTCTCTTTCACTGATTTTTTTTTTTTCGCAACGTCTATGCTCACATCCGAGAATTTTTACACCGTGAAAATTTCGCTTTCACTACAGTTTCTCGCAACAACCTATGCTCAAAATCCGAGAAAGTTTGAAACCGCGAAAATTTTTCTTAGGCCCAATTTTTCTCAACATCGTACTCTTTAAAATACGAGAATTTCCAAAACCGCGAAAAATTTCTCTAAGACCCAATTTTTCTCAAGTTCGTACTCTTTAAAATCCGAGAAACTTTATACACGAGAAAGTCAATTCCAAGAATCTTTCTAAGCCGCGGATTGTTTTTCTCAGCCAAGAACTTGTTGAAAATTTTTATATCCGAGAATTTTTTTTTACCGCGAAAGTTTTGAAAGTCACGAAAATCTGTACATCCGAGAAAGTTTTCTAAGCCGAGAAAGTTTATCTCATCTGAGAAAGTTTTTTCAAAACCACGTCTATTCCAAATCCGAGAAAATTTCCTAAAAATCACACTTCACCACTCGATGCGATTTTCTTTAACTTGCGAAATTTTCTTGTGAAGTTTTTAAAACTCTCAACTTAGAATCATTCCCACACGCGAAACTTTTAAATCCGAGAAAATTTTCACCTGTGAATTTTTTTTTTAATTTCTCTTTAAATTCACAAACACCGAAATTCCTCAACACTTAATTTCTCGGATAACATTTCACTAATCACGTCTCCTGAGCTGCGAATTTTTTTTTCTCTTTCATGTTAAGTCTTTCTCGTGTTAAAATCTTCTTGGGTTAAATTTTTCTCAACCTTTTAAGATTTGATCCTCACACTTTAGAACTATCTCCCTAGACCACTTTGAGATAAAATTTGTTTTTGCTCCCCAAGTCTCAATTTAAATTTCTAGAACTACTCCTAATTTCAAGATATATTTCTCTTTCATACATTATCGACCATCACACACGCTCACTTAGTTCTAAGAAATTCTTTAAACATTTTATTCTCAAAACTCTACTCATCAAACTCGTATTTCTCATATCGTTCGTTACTAACTTCTTATCTACGCAAGATCAAAACCACGGACGATTCGACTGCACCAACCATGTCTACCACGAATGACATCTCCACAGTGGGCTCCGACACCAGGCCTCCGATGCTGCGACAAGGCGACTACAGCATATGGACAAACCGGTTCCTCACGTTCATCAGGAACAAAGGCGCACCACTCTCTCAATACCTTCTGGACTCCATCTTCAACGGTCCAGCACAGTTCTGGACAATCATCCCTGCACAGCCAAACGCAACCCACCCATGGATGAACGCCGCACTCCAAGAGGTCCCATCAATGAGGATGAACTGGCTCGCGAACAGGCCGACGAGACTGCCAAAGGATACCTCTTCCAGGCTATGGGCAACGAAGTCTATGCTCACATCGAGTGCTGCACAACTGCTAAAGAAATATGGGGAACTCGTTGAAATCATGGCAGGCACAACTGAAAGTGCTCAAGGGAGGAAATCAGCCTGTCTCTCACAGTATGAACACTTCCAAGCCTACGAAGGAGAGAAGCTGCGTGACACGTACCTCAGATACCTGAAAGTCATCAATGAACTCAAGAAAGCCAGGATCTCGAGGGACAAATTCGATATCAACAACCGCTTTCTTGGAAGCCTCAAACCACAATGGGGCAATGCAATCGTGATGATGATTCAGAGTAAGGACCTCTCCAACACTTCCATCCATGCTCTTTATGACAGTCTGTCTGCCTATGCTCCATACGTACAACCTTAGTCCACAACACTCGAGTTGACCCACTGGCCCTCCTCTCGAACAAAACCAATGAACGATCTTCCACCACTAAGACAAACAGAACAAAGGGAAGCTACCAGCTGTTGTATCTGACACCTCTTCAGGATCCGAAGCTGATACAGAATCAGACGAAGATGTTCGTGATATACGCAAGCAACTGGCAATGCTCACTAAGTTGGTCTCAAAGAAGATCGGGAAAAAATCCTCATCCTCTTCCAATCGCCAAAGAACCTATAGCGGCATCAAAAAGACCACTCCCACAGAGGAAGCCAAGCCAACAAAGAAAGAAGAGGACTCCGCACCTCAAAGTCCGTGAAGTGCTTTCGGTGTGGAAGATGGGGCACTTTGCCAAAGAATGCCACGCCCCACGCGTGAAGGACTCCGGCTACTACGACCGTAAGGCCAGAATGACCCGCAAGGTGAAAAGTGGAAAAGTTCTACTCACCGAAGAAGCGGAATGGGTGAATGACACTTCAGAAGACGAGGAGCCTAAGGATGAAGATTGCTGCATGGCAAGGCTGATCGACATGAGAGGACGAGGAGATGGGTCACACCGGTGAAACACAGCTAATACTCCTACCAACGCTACATCTGAGGTACGAATCTCACACCTAGATGATGTGTTTACTCACGACATGCCATTAAGAAACCTACCGTAGACGCTAGGGATTATGATGAACTTAAGCTAAAATTTGAAAACAACTATGCCTTACTTAGTCTAAAAGTAGAAGAACTTGCCTGTGCAAACGAACGTCTAATGGCCTCTGAAGCCTTAGTCAACGTCTGCAAAGCAAGAACAAACAAAGTGAGACTAAGGTTTAGGAAACTACACTAGCCATTAGTTCATGTGAAACTTCTCGCCTCCTGACGGCCTCCCAATATGAACTGCTTACAAGGAAAGAGTTAGGCTATACCGCAAGGTGAAAGAACTTGAAGAACAACTTCACCTTAGAAATGAAAACTCTCGCATCCTATGCCTATTGAACCAACCAGCGGAAACAGAATTTATACGACGCACGAGGGGGGATCGGACTGTCTAGCAATTGCAATCCAACACCGCTAACAGTTAAAAAGATATAACATGTGCAACACTGCATTCTTGCAAACAGAAATGGTGCTCCCGCAGCTTAAGCATTTTGAGAGCATCCTCCGCTGCCATCTCAGAAGAAACAAGGGAACAGAACATCCATTGGCAGAAATCGCGCTTGACTACACAGAGTTGAACAATAGAAATAAGACTGAGGTATCCTCACTCTCGGAGGATGTCGAACCTTACTCCCAACAAAGAACAGGAAGATGCCTTTCAAGATGTGCTCTCTCTCCTTACATCCAAAGAAACTACTACTCATAGCAGAACTAGAACGACAACTAGAAGTAGAAAGGAAGGCCTTTGCAAAGAGCGAGATGAGCTGCTTAGCAAAATCTACAGACTAGAAAAATTTCCCAATACGAACTATCCCTCCACATCAGTCAAGTACCCGACTCTCAAACATGTAAAGTGAGAGGACGGCGAAAATGACTCCTGAAGCTGACATATGTTCTAACACTAACTCTAGTATTCTTATGGATCAGGGAATGTGAGTTCGACGTCTCTGGAAGGCAGCTCGTATCAGACAAAGGCGAACCCACTCTTCGATGACAAGAAGAAAAAACCATCCTATATTCGTCCTTCCTCTCTATTTACTGAATCCCATATCCTAAGGTCGTAGACAATTATGTAGCCAAAACTTATCTTTCTTTTTACCAAACTTATGTCTATGTGCTGCTGCAATGACTTTGTTCTCCCACGATTTTCACGAATATGAAACACATGAACACCACGCACAACACTCCGACCTCGCAAGCGAACCTTCTCTGCGACGTCTTTGAATTCTCCTACCTCGCCGAAGCCTAAGGTCAAGCGAAAACGTCTCTCGTCGACAAAAGCAAACTCACCCACTTCTCGCAAGCCAAAGGCGACCAAAACCGAAGCACGAAAACGACAACCACATTCCCCGCGCCAATTCATGTATAAGGCACCATATATGCAAGCACAAATTAGGAAAATATGGGTTAGAAAAACCATAATCCCGCCTAATCAAACAAACGACAAAGGGAAAGCTAAATTAGAAACAACGCATCTAATTTAGAATACACATTTCCATTAAACGCATGAAAAATTTTACTTGTTTCACAAGAATGCCCCGTCAGTAAACGGGGACCCAACATTTGCTAATGATTGCAGGTCTGTCATGTGTGGTATCTAGACTCGGGTTGCTCCACACACATGACGGGGAACAAGGAGCTGCTGAGCAACTTCTCCGAGCGCTATCTCGGAAGGGTCTCCTTCGGAAATAGTCAAATGGCGCCAATTCTCGGAACTGGTGATCTCATCCATGACAAATGACGATCAAGGGCATCTCTTACGTTGAGTTTGAGCTACAATCTCTTCAGCATTGGTCGTTTCTGCGACAAAGGATACAAGGTTCTCTTCGAATCTGATATCTGCAGCATTATAGATGCCTCAGGACTGCCACTTCTTTCTGGAACGCGCACGTCTCACCTCTACGTACTCAATCTCACGCCTCTCGACAAGTATGCCTTCTCTCTCGTGCTGCACCCAAGTTGAATGATCTATGGCACCGACGTCTTTCACATCTCAATTTCAAGACTATCAACAAACTGCGTCAATATAAATCGTCAACGTTCTACCCCAGCTAACATATCATAAGGAACACCTCTGCTCTGCCTGTGAATTGGGGAAGATGAAGCGATCGTCTCACATATCCAAGGAAACACCATCCTCTAAGCTAATCCTCGAGCTCTACATATGGATCTATGTGGCCCAATGCCTACGGCCACACTCGGAGGAAGACGGTATATTCTTGTGATTGTCGACGATTTTTCACGCTACACGTGGACGAAACTCATTCGTACAAAGGATGAAGTTCCTGATATAATCATCGAGTTTGTTGTTACGTCCCAAACTCTCATCAACAGAAGTTCGGATTATCAGAACGGACAACGGAACTGAGTTTAAGAACAAGAAAACTCAGTGATTTCTATGCCACTCAGGGCATCACTCAGCAGTTCTCAGCTGTGAAGACACCGGAACAGAATGGTGTCGTGAGCGTAAGAACAGAACACTTGTTGAAGCGGCCAGGACTCTTCTCATACAATCCAGACTTCCTCATTCTCTTTGGGGCGAGGCTATTCAAACGGTCTGCTACACACAACCGGGCTTCCATCCACAAGAGATTCAACCGCACCCCATACGAGATGCTGAATAACCGTCGTATTCCCGATATATCCTATCTAAGGGCCTTCGGTTGCCGATGGTTTTGTGTGGCCAATGATCGTCAACATCTTGGGAAGCTTGATCAAAAGCTCTTGAAGGCATCTTTGTTGGATACTCACTAACTCAAGGCATACACAGTCTATCTGAAGGAGAAACGGTCAGTAATAGAAAGCACGAATGTCACTTTTGATGAAAGCGAAGGCGATCTCACAGCTTCTGGCCATATCAGTCCAGAACCAGCCTTCTACAGACGTTGACAAAAGGTCAACCTTCACGGCGGGAACTTCCTCATCTGAGGGCAATTGTGGTGAACTAGATCTTGATCGCTCTTCGAGTACTTCTACCCAGTTCCCAAGACTCCCGTCGCCACCACTCAACCTACCGCTGCACCCACTCCACCTACACCACCAGCTACCGGCAATACGTCGTCCCTCCAAACTTGGATGCACTCAATCTCAACGAAGACGACATACTACCCAACCCTGGGAATATTGCTGACTCTGACGCAGAACCCTCTCAATTTAATACGATTGAGATCTCTTCTCGGACACCGGGCCCCAACCTAATGAGTTTCAAATAGACACAAATGCGGCCAGCTCCTCACAAACCAACGTACCACTTGGGCTCGCTCTCACCCTACCGATCAGATTGTTGGGGATCCCACATCCGGTGTTTCGACACGTTCGGCTACGATGAATGAAAGTTTGTTTGCTTGCTATCTCAGTCAAGTCGAACCATCCGACGAGTAGCAGAAGCTCTCAACGATCTGATTGGCGGATTGCAATGCAGGAGGAAATAAATCAGTTTGAACGCTTACAAGTTTGGGAACTCGTACCACGACTCACAATAGATCCATTATCGGCACAAAATGGATCTTTAAGAACAAAAAGGATGAAGATGGTGTTGTTATACGCAATAAAGCAAGACTTGTGGCTAAGGGGTATAACCAACAAGAAGGCATCGACTACGATGAAACCTTCGCCCCAGTTGCCAGGATCGAAGCCATACGAATGTTTCTTGCCTTTGCTGCTCACAAGAACTTCAAAGTCTACCAAATGGACGTAAAGACTGCATTTCTGAATGGATTTCTCAAAGAAGAAGTGTACGTTGATCAACCTGAAGGGTTCTTGAGCGAAGAGTTTCCTCATCACGTTTATCGACTCTACAAGGCCCTCTACGGACTAAAACAGGCTCCCCGAGCTTGGTATGACGTCCTTTCAGATTTCCTTGTTCAGTGGATTCAAGAAAGGATCTCTGGATACAACTCTCTTCACAAAGCGGAGTGGCCCGGACATCATGATGTACAGATTTATGTCGATGACATCATTTTTGGATCGACTAAACCTCAACTGTGCGAAGAGTTCGCAGAATGATGAAAGAGAATTCGAAATGAGTATGATGGGTGAACTGAATTTCTTTCTTGGTCTTCAAGTAAAGCAACTCCCCAACGGAATCTTCATCAATCAGTCCAAATACATCCATGACATCCTCGAGAAGTAGGAATGAAGGATGCTAAGACTGCTGCTACGCCTATGTCACCCTCTGGCCGACCCGACGCGGAACCATGGTGTTCCGTTGACCAAACCGTTTATCGAGGGATAATAGGATCTCTTCTGTACATCACTGCTAGTCGACCGGATACGTTCTCTCAACAGGAATCTGCGCTCGTTTTCAGGCCACACCAAAGGAATCCCATCACTGCTGTCAAAAGGATTCTCCGCTATCTCAAGGGAACACCCAATCTGGGTTTGTGGTACCCCCTCTATCGGACTTCAAATTGGTTGGATTCTTGACTCGGATTATGCAGAATGCAAGATGGACCGAAAAAGCACCTCTGGAGCTGCACACTTCTTGGGCGGTAAACTCGTAAGTGGTCGTCTCGAAAACAAAAACTGTGTCTCAACTTCGTCGACGGAGCAGAATATGTCGCCGCCGCTAGTTGCTGTTCACAGCTTTTGTGGAGGAGAACCCAAACTACGAGATTTTAATTTTCATGTTGATAAAATTCCCATTTATTGTGACTCAAAAAGTGCCATCGCGATGACGAGTAATCCTGTACATCACTCAAGAACAAAAACACATAGATATTCGTCATCACTTCATCAAAGAACATGTCGAGCAAGGCACGATTGAATTGCACTACATCACAACTGAAGATCAACTGGCCGACATTTCACAAAACCGTTGGATGTCAAACGATTCCAACACTTAGTGACTATGTGGGTATGTTGAATATTCAGTTGTGATCAATCGACCCTACATGAACTTTGATAAAGTGTACATATTTCATTTCACTTCACTTCATTTTCTATGTGTCTTCTGGATTATGTCTGTTGAGGGGGGAGTTTTTAGATTAAGGGGGAGCGTCTGATATTTCATATTTTAAAACGGGAAGTTTTACGATTAAGGGGGAGTTTTTCTTATTTTCATTATTTAAAAAAAAAGAAAAAAAAAATATTTGGGTTGAAATTTTAAAGTCTGGTCAAACTGAGTCAAAATCGGACTGATCAAAACCATTTGGGCTGAATTTCAAATTTCTGGTAAAAAAGGGTCAAAATTGGGTCCAAGTCCGCGAAATTCAGCTAAGTTGAATTTTGACCAAGCCCGCGAAATTTCGGCCCATTTACTCAAAAATTTCGCATGTACAGTGTCTACAATCGTAAAACCCCAAAACCCTTAACATTTTTCACTATCCTAAAATCCCGAGAAAATTCAAAATTCGCAACCCCTCTTTCAAAAATTCGCAACTTCCCGCATCGTCGTCATCATCAAAATCTGCATTCAAACTTCGTTTCCTGCTAACTCCATCATCGCAAATCAGCTTTTCGGTATGAATACATCTAAATAACCCAATTTCTGTTCGATTTACCCTATTTTGCCCGTTTTGATTAAATCTGCTTGGTTAGGGTTAAAACTTTCTCGGCTCTGAATCGAACGAATGTTAGGCTTTAATGTTTAAAATCCACCAAATATGTATTTCCCATCCTATACGAGTCGATTGAGTCCAAATATTGCATTTTAGTAAGATTTGAGTAGGTCTAAGGCAAAAATTGATTGCGCTATCTCGCCTCTTACAACGTGTTCTTCACCGCGAAAAAATTCTCGAACTTAATCATTAAATTTCGCTGTACAGTGAGTAACGCCCGCGAAATTTTTAATTTACCCAAGAAAATTCCTGCACTACAGTGAGTATAGCCCGCGAAACTTTTATTCACCGAGAAAAATCTCAGAACCTTCTCTGAAAAAATGATTTAATAGTTAAATCTCGCTGCTACAGTTAGATAGGCCCCGCGAAACTTTTATTTTACCCGAGAAAATTCTTGCACTACAGTGAGTGAGGTCTCGCGAAATTTTATCTGAGAAAGTTCATACGAGAATTTACATATGTTAAAATTTCGTGCATACAGCACGTGAAGTCCCGCGAAAATTTCATATACTTCACTTCATAATCCAGATTTTCGCATCTTCGCTTTTCTCGCATCTACAGTGAACTAAAAATTTTCTCAATCCACAAAGATTTTTCAACCCGCGAAAATTTCATATACTTCACTTCATAATCCAGATTTTCGCATCTTCACTTTTCTCGCCTTCACTTCATAATCCAGATTTTCGCATCTTCACTTTTCTCGCATCTACAGTGAAACTAAAAATTCTCAATCCACAAAGATTTTTCAACCCGCGAAAAATTCCATATACTTCATTCACAATCCAGATTTCGCATATTCACTTTTCTCGCATCTACAGTGAACAAAAATTTTCAATCCGCGAAACTTCCATTTAACCTGACGAAGTTTTCCTTATATGCTAGATGCATGCGAAAATTCACTCTGAATGAGAAAAACACATCAACGTGCGAAATTTTCATATATGCTAAGTGCGAATTCCTGAAACATGAGAAAAATTCTAACGTGCGAAATTTTGTGGCTGAGTGCGAAATTTCTTGAAACATGAGAAAATTCCTTGAAACAAAGATAAGTGCGAATTTTTCTCATTGCGTACGAAATTTTGACAACGTGCGAGATTCTTAACTTACGAAAATTTTCCATACTTGCTAAATTTTACACAAAATGCGAGAATTTTCCTGACTTATCTATGTGTTACACTTAGTGTCGAAACTCGCATCACATGACAAATTTCAAATCTTAACAACTATGTCAAAGGGACCCTAAATTAGCTTAAATGTGAATTTTTCTTATATATAATCTTGGGCAATTCTATGTTTATTTTATCATTTCGTGACTAGTCAGTACTAATCTTATTACGATTACTGTAAAAGCACAGATATGACTGGCAAAGATCAAAAATACACTTGAAGCACTTGAGGCGGCTGCAATCCAAAGGGAGGTCGCTCGCATCGAAACTCCACGCGCGTACCTATGTCCCACCACCCGAGGAGATCTTTCCACTAAGTCAATGGGCGGCCCTGATTCCCAACAACTATATGGTGGACTTGGACAGTTTTCGGTGCGATGCCCCGTTATATAGAAATTCTCAAAAGGGCACCCACTTCGCCACGCCCTCACTCATGGCGAACCAGAAGCACAGTGGTACCTTCAACAATTCTGGCATACGCTGCAGATAGCTGGACCACTACGCCTTGCCAAGACCTTATCCGCCATATCGATCAAGAAACGGTGGTCCTCACTCCCAAAATACTCCAAGATGTTCTTCAACTCCGGTCTACTCACCCTACGATCCACCACAAACACACGACCCAACTCATTGAAGACATCGACAGACTGGGCTATCAACCAGATACCAAGAAGAAGAAAGGCCCACTTGTCCTCAGTGAAGTCACCACCCGCAATCTACCACAACCCTGGCGGACACTGTACCTGCTGGTGAAACAAGTGTATGTCAGGAAAGCATGCTGGTCAGGACCGCGGAAACATTCAAATCCTCACAATCATGACCGGCATCGCTCACAACCGCAAGTACAACTACGCCGACATCATCTGGGTGGACCTAGTCTCGATGATCCAGCGACGCGACCGGGAAGTCGCCAAGGGAGTCACGAACCGCTTCGTCCCATACATGCGATGGCTCCCAGCTCTGATCAAGCACTTCGCCTGCACTCAACCAACATCCGCATCCGTCCGGCAGCGGAACACTTTCAAATCCCAACTGTCGAGAAGTTCGCCAAGAAGAACACACCGGCGAAGGATCGACACGCAATGGTGATTCGGACGACGTGCTCGCCTACGCCGACCCAACCAACCCGCACGTACAAGAATACCGTGCCTCAACCGCCTCCTTCCGTGAAACCCCGCACCCTCTATCCACTGTCCCTACGGAGCAGATCAACCCCCCTGCTCCTAACCTCGGGACTAGCCAACCCCCCACCACCACCTCCAAAAAGTCATCGAGTCGCGCCGCATCCTCTTCCACACGCGCTCCGAAAAAAACGGTCGCGAGAGGATGACGTAAGCCGCCCCACGGAGCGCCGATCAAAACAAAAGCACGATCGACCTCCTCCGCCACAGATAAGCCGAGCCGAACCAGTAGGTACAGGAGGTGATGTGTTCACCTCCCGAGTAGAAGTCGTGGCATCTGGCTCAACCACGCAAACTACCCCACCAACCCACTTGTCTTCCTCTCTACAGGAAGACATTTCATTCCACGAGGAGCCACGTATACCATCGACATCCCACTTGGAGATAGTCGATGTGGAAACAAGCAGTCCCTCGCCTCAGACTGCATCCTCTTCATGCACATCGAGTCTAGTGCCCTCACTCCCCATAATTTCATCCGTTTCTAGGACACATACACCTTCCACCGCACCACAGAGTCTTCGTGACTCTGTCAGAACGCTCGATGATGTCTCTGTGACTGAGAGCGGAAAGACCTAGCACGGCCAACATCACAACAACGTGAGCCTAGGCCATCATACGATTGAGTCTGTCTCATCGGTGATGCCAACGGGAAGTCTGCGTGACCCCGTCTTTTCCCGACCTGTGCAAACGGGCGGCCGATCGGCGATCTTCTCCGATTCGGTGACAGTTGGACATCTTCGTGATTCCAACTTGTTAGATTTACCCGATTCATCACCGAGACCGCGCTAGAGTCACGTCTTCAAGAGTTTGCAAAGACTCTTGAGGCGTCGATTCTCGACAAAGTTTTACGCGCGTCTCGATGCGTCCACCGCCGACAAAGGAAAAGGTGTGGCCCCGGAGACGCCACCACCGACTCAAGATGTGGACGCTGAAGCCATTCTCTCTGCCATTTCCGCGAAGGAGCTTTTCTACCTCCTACGAGCAAGATTCGAGTCGATGACGGAACTCGACGACGAGGAACGGCAGATGAAGAGAATAATGACTCAGCCCTTGACTTGCCGCGCTCATGGCGAGTCCAGCGGGATCAGGCGCGACGATCAAGACGATGATCAAGATCGCCGCGAGGGGGAGAATAGGCAGCTGGGCTCACAATCCCAAGGACTCATGCAATCGACGCTGCCCTCCTCTGTACCTGAACGAACGCCCGCAGCAGAAACAGAAACCTCACACCCCACTAGCCATAAATCCCATCCCATTAACCCCAAGTCACCAGCCAAATTACCCTCACCTCCACCTACTACAGTCTCCGAACCTCTAACTATCACACCGATGTTAGAGGCCACCACCACATCTACACCACCCGACACACAAATCATCCTCGCCAAAACCATCACCTCAACCGAACCACCAGAATCTCCACCAATTCCATCCCCACAATCCACAAACTCCTCCGACGCTACACCTCGCCACCACATAGCCATACCCTCTCAACATCGATTCCAACCGGCTTCCGAGGATGTCTACTGCGCACAGAACGAGATCGAAGCCTACATCTTCAACGATGAATGGCTATACACGCCCGCCGATGCAGTAGCAGCTAGGAAGTTGGTGGAAAATGCTCGACGTCTGCTCATGGAGGCCTCGCTAACGCTGATCAACACCGCAGACGACGAGAACGAAGAGGAATACGACGCTGAACCGGCCGAGCTCGAGAACATCCTGCAATTCCAAGCGCAGCAAACTGAGGCCCCTGCTGCTCAAACGGATGTACCCACGGTGGATATACCGGAAGCACCGTGGGAAAACAAAAAGATCACCGCACCGTTCCAAGAAGAGATCAGGAAGAGGATCTGGCGACGCAAGGAGCAGATCATCACCACCTTCGACGAGTATGAGCTGATGAACATCCAAAGTTGGAGCGAGAGAAAGAAGCAACTCTATCGATGGAGCCTTCTGTGCCACAAAAGCTCAAATAGGACGCTATCCAATGAAGAAAACATCGCTCAGGAAATGAGTCGGGCCCCCATTTGCAAAGTCACTGACCTTCGCCAAGAGTCCAAAGGACCTGTCCATTACCCAGTATTCACGGTAATGAGGCAGGATGAGAGCTACTGTGAAGTCAGTGAGGCGGACTTCAAGTTTCTGCGCCTGGG
Source organism: Craterostigma plantagineum (assembly GCA_027422505.1). Taxonomy (NCBI): domain Eukaryota; kingdom Viridiplantae; phylum Streptophyta; class Magnoliopsida; order Lamiales; family Linderniaceae; genus Craterostigma; species Craterostigma plantagineum. The sequence continues at coordinate 20,760,949 of JAPQWV010000003.1, read as the reverse complement.
CGACCTATACAGCATGCTGGAATCCATGAAGCAGTTCATACTCGTCCTCAGAAGTTCTGGACATCTCGTACGTGCTGAACCGGTCACCATGGGATATGTGGCTATCAAACGCCACATGCTCCGACAGGTCAGATTCTTCGCCACCCACGATCTGCAGATGGCGGTGGAGCACAATCTGAAGAAGGTGAACCTGACTCGCCCATCTTTCAAGAACGCGGACGACTACCGAGAAGGCGATGTGATCGACGGAGACGATCCGGCGATCGTCTACTCGAACTATAAGGGAAAGATGAGGATGCTGCGCTGCTCTGAAGTGGCAAAGTTCTCGGATGGAACGCTCACCATCATCCAAGACAAACTAATGAAGATCTGCCGCATACTTTCAGAAGAAGATCCTCTATGCCGATCCAAGTTCGCGAAGCTCATTGACGCTATAGCAATCGACTGGTACTTCGAAGGAACCTCCGCGCCTTCGAGTTCAAGCTAGGGCTTCGCGACACACTCACACGCTAATCCACCACCGCTACGCTCAAGATCCAAGACTCCCAACAATTGACACAAAAGGGGGAGATTGTTAGGATATTTAATTAATTGTGTCAATAGTTTAAGTCTTGGGATTAATTTTGTAATTATCTTTAGCTTGGGCTTTAGACTAGATTGTAATTAATTTATATTTAGTGATTGGGCCTTAATATACCTAGGGTTAATGTGGTATATAAGGTATTACCAACTCACTTTTGAAAGTAATCAAAGATCAAAAGGCTTACTCTTATTTTCACACACTACACACACTCAAAGGTGAGAAACTCTCCCTTCTTCATTCCATTTAGCCTCTTTGATTCCTTGTTTGGTGCATTTCGGGACCAACAGTATGCGAAGGGTGTTTAGGAATTTATGAGATATACTGAACGGAATCGTAGGAAAAAAGGCAATCGAAGATTTTGTGCCCGTGTCGTAATTGCAATAACATGAACTGGTGGAATAGTGATGTTGTGAAGGAACATTTGCTAATAGCCGGTTTTAAGCCTGGGTATACGAATTCGATATGGCACGGTGAAGCCGTCGTCGATGAAGCTAGTTAGGCGGGTGTCGGAACTAGTACAAGAGTGTCATTAGATTTGGAGGACGATGTCGTAGCTGAAGGTTCTTCGGACGACGATAATGATCGTATCGAGGACATGCTGCGTGATGTCCAAGAGGATTTCGAAGAACGTCCTCCCGTATTTGACATCGTTGTTAGGGAAAACAATATCCCTCTGTACACCGCGTGCTCAAAGTACACAAAGTTGTCTGCTATCTTCAAGCTGCTGAACGTTAAGGCTAAATTTGGTATTTCAGACAAGTGTTCTCAATACTTTTAGAAATACTCGTGGATATGCTTCCAGATGGCAATGAGCTTCCAACGTCGACCTACGAGGCAAAGAAGCTATTTTGCCCATTGAATTTACAGTACGAAAGAATACACGCTTGTCCGAACGACTGCATACTTTATAGGGGATATTACGAGTCGACTGATAAGTGTCTGACGTGCGACACCTGGCGTTATAAGAGAAAAGACGAAGTCGGTGGCCCCTGCTAAAGTTTTGTGGTACTTACCAATAATTCCGAGACTAAAATACATGTTCTCAAACGCCGACGATGCTAAGATGTTTAGATGGCATGATGAGGAAAGGAAAAAGGATTGAAAATTGAGACATCCGGCGGATTCAACGCAGTGGAGGAGCATTGATTTGATGTATCCTGAATTTGGAGGTGATGCGCGAAATCTCCGGCTGGGGCTTTGCACTGATGGGATAAACCCTTTTGGCGATTTGAGCATCTGTCACAGTACTTGGCCGGTGCTGCTTTGTATGTATAACGTCCCTCCGTGGCTTACGATGAAAAGAAAATACATCATGTTGTCGTGTTTAATCTCCGGTCCAAAACAACCAGGAAATGACATTAATGTCTACTTGGCTCCGTTGATCGACTATCTGAAAGCACTATGTTACAAAGGAGTTGAAGTGTACGATGCATGAATTAGATCACGGTTTACAGCACGCCCCATGATATTCTGTACCACAAATGATTTCCCTGCTTACGGTAATCTGTCTGGCTATAGTGTAAAAGGCAAGAAAGCATGTCTAATTTGTGGGGATAATACGGATAGTCAGTGGTTGAACAACTGTAGGAAACACACCTAAATGGGCCATCGAAAATTCCTGCCACGTACCCACGAATATAGAATGAAGAAAAAGCTTCTACCACTGTTTAACGGGGAAAGCGAGACTTCAAGGGCTATAATACCGTTGAATGGCACAGAATTGAGTGATATCGTTGCACACATCAGTACTCAGTTTGGTAAGAAGTGCAAAACATAGAAAGACGGCAATGTCTGGAAAAAACGATCATTATTTTGGAAGCTACCTTATTGGGAGAACCTCGACGTCAGACACTGCATCGATGTGATGCACATTGAGAAAAACGTGTGTGATAGCATTGTAGACACTCTTTTAAATATGCCCGGTAAGACAAAAGATGGACTAAAAAGCCAGGCTTGACATGGTCGAACTTCGAATGAGGCCTCAGCTAGCACTGATCGAAAAGGGAAAGATTCCTTCCCCCGGCTTGCTTCACACTAAGCAGGGCTGAGAAGTTAAGTTTTTGCCAGTGTCTAAAAGGTATTAAAGTCCCATCCGGTTATGGCGGTAACATAAGGAGATATGTCTCGATGAAAGACCTGGAGCTGGTGGGGTACAAGTCTCATGACTGTCATGCATTGATGCAGCATCTGCTACCAATCGCAATCCGTGGTATAATGCCGAAGCATGTTCGTCATTGCATTTCAAAATTGTGTTTCTTTTTCAACGCAATATGCAATAAAGTTCTTGATCCCGAGGTGCTAGACGAGCTACAAGCAGATGTTGTAATAACATTGTGCCGCTTCGAGATGTTCTTTCCACCGTTTTTTCGACATAATGGTACATCTAGTCGTTCATCTAGTTCGAGAAATCAAGATATGTGCCCCCATGTACATGAGATATACGTATCCATTTGAACGGTATATGAAGATCCTTAAGGAATATGTTAGAAATCGGTATCGAGCGGAAGGCTGCATAGTTGAAGGATACACTACAGAGGAATGCGTTGAGTTTTACTCTTCGTACTTGACAAATGTTAAAGCGGTTGGGATACCTACGTCTCGCCACGATGAACGACTAGGAGGAAAACCATTGACGAAATCACACTACAAGAAAATATCGCGAGAACTATGGGATACTGCACATTTCCTCGTGTTGCGCCATATTCCGGAAGTGCACCCGTTTATGGAGGAGCACATGGCTAGCTTACGGCACGAAAATCCTAAAACATTGGAGTTGTGGTACATAAATGAGCATAATAGACTATTTTTAGGCTGGTTCAGAACGAGGGTACTTTATGCAGACACCGGATCGGATTGCAGTGAGATGATAAAATGGCTGGCATGGGACCCGAATGGACAGTTGCGACATATGAAGGTTACGACATTAATGGGTAGATGTTTTATACAAAAAGGCGAGATGGTAGGAGTGCGTCGCAGAACAGTGGGGTCACATTAGTTGCGTCGTCGAGAGAAGTATCTCGTGGAAAGGATACTCGAGTTACGAGCAATGCAAGTTCATACTATGGATTTATTGAAGAAATATGGGAACTCGTCTACAAGAACTACGTAAAATTTGTCTTACTACGTTGTCAGTGGGTTTGATAACAGGCAAGGCGTTCGGATAGATCCAGAGTTAGGATTAACAATAGTGGACTTACAGAAAGTGGGTTTATGTGGAAGACCCTTTCATCCTCGCACTGCAAGCGAAACAAGTATTCTATGTTGAATATCCTGCTTATTGTTCTTCAAAGAAAGAGAAGTGTTGTTGGCAACGGTGATGCGGATGATGAAGAGGACTATGACAGAAGCGATGAAACATTCCCATTTCCTACCGGTGTGGAACACGTCCCTATTGCGGAAGATGATACAAATTTTCATAGATATATAGTTTCAAATCACGACGAGGGAATGTATTGTTGACAAATTCAAAATTGGTAACTATTATAGTTTGAATTTTTGAAAATTTTGATACTCGTTTTCCATTTATCTACAGTTTTCATTTGTTTTTTGCTATAAATCTTTTCTTATTACTTTTTCAGGTACAATGTCTTCGAAGTGGCCCGTGGCAATGTTGAATTTGACCCTCCCGACCAGATACCGAGTTCTCGCGGTTCAGGAGGCGAAGCCTTAGATCCATTTCCGTTGTCGATGAATGTGACGGTATGCATTTATTCTTAATTATTGTTTAATGTGCGACGACTTAATGTCTTAGTAACATTAACAATTTTATTCTTTTAAAATCGTATAGTATCCTAGGGTTCGATTGATGTTAGACATCGAAGGGACGTTAGAGGTTGTCGGTCTTGGCACCGTCACTGAGGGATGTTCCCAAATTCATGGAACATTGGTTACGGCAGACAACGTTGTTGTCTCCGTTGATTCCGTCGTTCTCGGCGAGGTCCAATTGCCTGTACCAACTATGCACCGGATAACTCATGGAGATGCACTAGGCAGCTGCGTTCAGTGGCCAAGAGAGTTAATACGTTCGAATAATGCGGTAATAATAAATAAGCCATTACAAGTTTTGTTTTTCGCTTTTATACATTTTATTGAGTAATCATATTCCCAGGTATCTTAATAAGGAGTCTGAGAATTTCAAGTGTTGCGACCCGAGTCGTCTAGAGGCTACGGAACATGATGAGACATCAAATAGTGAAGTTGATTTCCTGGCTGCTATTATCAAAGATGTGCATGTGGCTGGCACTTACTTGTTTGCGCCTTTTTGTGACGGGTAAGAAAATAAGATATTTTCTTGATTGCTTATGATATAAATAATCATTTCGTTTCGTTTGTTTTAGTGACCATTGGATTCTATTGGTCATCGATTTTTCCTCGAACGAGGTATATGTGTTCGATTCGCTCGCACTGAACATCAGCGTAAGGAAGATAAGTGTTCGCCCTCGAATAGATGCGTAAGTTTTTTATATACAATAAAGTTCATATATTAGTAACTCTATATTAAATTAATTTATTTAACCTACTTTCGAGTTTCAGGGCAATTCTCATGGCGTCGCTGACGGGTGCAGTCCAAAATCGGAATAGGAAACCGAAGGTTACTTGGAAGAGATGCAAGGATTGCATGTGACATATGAATTTTCAAAGTTATTTGTGTTAACTTATTACCGTTATTCGATATTGAATCACATGAAAATCTTTCTAAATTAGTGCCCACGAAAACCGAGCGGGAGTGAGTTATGTGGATTTTACGTCATGAGATACATGTATGATATTATCTGCAATCGTATCGGCAGAGATGATACAACCAACTTGCCAACGGTATTGAACTTTAAAATCATCAATTTCTTTAAGTTTCAAGTTTAATATATGTTTATTAGTATGTCTTAACATTATCATGTTTTATAGGTACTAGAGCGCTCCTCTTACGGCGTCGAACAACTCAATGAAGTACGTGAATTGTGGGCGGAGCATTTTATATGCAATATTTGACGTAGGTTAGACTTTTCGTTATATGTTCGTGTTTATGTTATGAGGATCGATAGTTTGTTGGACGGTGATGTAACTGTTGATTTTATTGAGGATTATTAGTAATTGATTGATTATTTTGTTGATTTTTTGGATTTCATTGTTGCGAATTTGGATTTGATTGTTGGGGGCATAAATAAAACTTGACAAGCTCGAATACTAACAAGTATACTAGGTCGTGCAAGTAGTATAAAACGGACGTAAGTCCGAGTATCGATCCACGAGGATAGCTCGATTAATTCTAAGATATTCTGAATTTTTAATTTAGACTAAAGCGAATATCAAATAAGGTGTTTTTGTGATTCTTTTTTTCGATATAAAAATAAAATAATCGAACTTGATAAAAGCGCAAATAAAAATAACGGTTTTAAATCAATAATGACAAACGTGATTAAAGCACATATTTCGGCACGGATTATTCTACGTCTTCATGCAGTCGACTTTATCTAATCAATACGATTTAAGTTAAGGTAGAAATTCCTAACATACGTGCTACCCACTGTCGCGTGTATAGCAACCCTATGCGAGAGTGAACCAATCAACTATATCCCTATATGACTGTAGTTACTCCGCACGCATTCCGTTTCATGAATTTCCCCGAGTTTAAACGCTTTCGACGCCTAAAGTCTCGGAAACCACACGAACGAAACCAATTCCATCACCATATATGGATGATGGCAAAACTTATTTAATTGTTCTTGCCGTTAACGTCTTCTTGATGGTCCCCTCAATTTCATTACTATTATTTATAATTGCTCCACAATCGTTACTTGGCTTTTGGTGGGCTACAAGATCTTTTCTCATTGGTGGCTTCCCTTTTGCTTTTGTAGCTCCTTTTATTGTCATCTGATATCTGAAATACACGAAATATTCATGCAACAAAAGATATCTCAGTATATTTTAGTATATGTTGATCCAAACACTTTTATTGGGCATATAATTTATATAAAATCATAGCTTATCAACAGCCCCCAAACTAGCTTTGATTGTCCTCGATCGTAAAAGCGGAGTAAACAAAATCAAGTTAGGATTTTACGACATCACTAAAGGAATTCTCAGAATTAAATGCACAATCAGTCGAGATCGTCATCAGCTAATAAATGATGTAGTCAAACATGGGACATGAAGTAATAATTCGCAATCATATCATAGCACGAAAATATGTCCAGATCCTAACACGTATCAAGTGACAACTCTCACATGGATCGCTCAAGTCGCTCGAAGTGTTTAATGGGATCTGTATAAAAGCGCTCAGCTCACGACATAGAATGATATTACTCTAAGCTTGCAAGTATATCACATCATAATCACTTATGAATCTCATGCACGAATCAAAAGGTCTTTATAATGGTTGTAATGGGGCTCGGGGTGATAAATGCGTGTCATATGGGATGAGTGAGCTACTATAATGGAAACTCGTACTACTATAAAATGCACTAAAACTATTAGTAATAATTCGAGAAAATAATTCTGAAAATCTACTTTAGCCCTCTTTTTTTATATATATAAATATTTTTTTCGATATATTTTTTTCTCAGATTTTTTTTCTCAGTTTCTTTTTTTTTTCTCGATCACTCTTTTTTTCTTCTTTTTTTTCCAATAAATAAAACATACTACCACAACCAGGTATAACACACTGTAATCGTCTTTCCTCTAATTTAATAGACTCAATACTCTGAAGCGATTAGTAAGCTAACATGTTGACAATGGTTTGAGGATGAAGGATAAAATAACAGGATAATCGGCTAAATATCAATGGCTTGAAATCAATAAATAAGGCTAATAATGCTCATGTGGGCTCACTAATTGATAGATATGTTGGGTATGGAGATATTTAGGCCAGTGACTCATCCTAAGCGCCTTTATCATATTCGTACACAAAAATCCACAGTGATATTGACATGCATAACAAAGTAAGTTCGAAAATAATCAGACTACGCATGGCACTCATAAAAAACACATTGAGCAAGTATTGTGTTGCTCTATTTTTTTTGGCTCAGAACTCACAATATTTTCTGGGTTTGTGTCTCATGATACGCACTATTTTTCTGAAGCAATCAATGTGGTCAGATAATCATGCTAATATCAAAACACGTAACATGCAGAACTTTCACACACAATTAGCTGAATCTTATCTCGACACAAGCAAAATTTCAAAAAAATTCATCATTGGCAGGAGTTTTCGTAAGTGACGTTCAAATCATAACATTGATCAGTTAAACCAACTAATAAATCGAAGAGATCGATATCATATAAAATCTAGCACGTATCATCCCACCCCCAAACTAATTATCACATTGTCCCCAATATGTAGAATTTAAAGTAAAGAGAGAGTTTAAGTGACACTGCCCTGAATAATCCATAGATCGATGTGGGCGAGTTGTGAGGATTTCAATTCTTCATGATAGAGCTACTTCTGCGGACGAACCACCCCCAACTGACTATGAGCCTGTGAGGAAACATAACTAGATGACATCGTGATACGAATTTTTGTGAAATAAATTCAAATGCAAGACACACTTATAATATGCGATAATTAATATGGACTTAAAATTGAAATGCATAGATAATACTTGGGTTGCCTCCCAAGAAGCGCTGCTTTTATAGTCGTTAGCTCGACTGGCCATCAGACTGATCAAGGAGGGTCATTGTCTCGGCTTCTGTCGTTGTTCAGGAGGTCCTTCAGATCGCTGGAAGACACAGAATAACGAGAAGCACTTGCATTTGTAACATTAGGTTCAACCAGATTAATCGAGGTAGTTTCCTCTACTTCTCGATCATCTTACAACTTGAGGCATTGAGCATTGACCGTAAATAATTCTTTTCCATCTTTGAAGATTTGTATGGCTCCGGAAGGAAACACTTCCGCCACTTCATATGGTCCACTCCACTTACTCTTCAATTTTCCTGGGAATAAACGTAATCGCGAGTTGAAGAGTAGCACTCGATCACCGATTACTCTCTCCGTATGATTCTCTTGTCATGCCATTTTTTCATAAGCTCTCTCTAGAGTTTCGCATTTTCGTACGCTTGCTGACGAAATTCTTCCATCTCATTTAGTTGTAGCAACCTATTTTTGACTGCTTCAGAATACTCAAAATTAAGTTTTTTAACAACCCATGCACGATGTTCTAACTCGACAGGTAAATGACACGCTTTCCCAAATACTAGTTTAAAAGGCGAGGTTCCTATAGGGATTTTAAAAGCAGTGCGATATGCCCATAATACATCATCTAACTTTAAAGACCAATCCTTCCTAGAGGCATTTACTGTCTTTTCTAAGATCTGTTTAAGTTTCCTATTGGAGACTTCTACCTGTCCACTAGTTTGGGGATGGTATGGGGTAGACACTTTATGCTTGACACCATATTTTGATAATAAATTGGCAAATAATTTGTTACAATGAGTACCACCATCACTAATTATCGCACGAGGTGTACCAAAACGAGTAAAGATATGTATTCTCAGAAATCGAATGACCACACGTGCATCATTAGTCCGACATGCTGGCCTCTACCCATTTAGATAGATAATCAACTGCAACCAATATGTACTTATTAGAGCATGAAGTAGAAAAAGGCCCCGTAAAATCTATACTCCAAACATCAAAGAGCTCAACTTCTAACATGCAATTCAAAGGCATTTCATGTTTTCTAGAAATATTACCCGTACGTTGACAACGATCACATGAAGCCACAAATTATGAGCATCTTTAAATAAAGTAGGCCAGAATAAACCTGATTGTAGTACTTTAAATGCAGTTCTCGTCGGACCGCGGTGTCCACCCGTCAAACCAGAATGACAATGAGATAGGATAGAATTTACCTCTTCGGCGGGAATACATCGCCGGATTACTTGGTCAGAGCAAATCTTGTACAAAAACAGATCATCCCACAGGAAATGCTTTGCATCAGAAAGAAATTTCTTCTTCTGATGAAAAGTCAAGCCCGTGGGAATATTACCTGTAGCAGCATAATTCGCAAAATCAGCATATCAAGGCAACGATGCATCAAGTAAATCATAAATTTGTTCGTCAGGAAAGCATTCATCAGTCGGTACGTTCTTATCAAGCTCATGCGAATTGTCTAGCCTAGATAAGTGATCATCTATCACATTCTCGACACATTTTTATCACGAATTTCTAAGTCGTACTCTTGAAGCAGTAAAATCCAACGAATCAACCTAGGCTTAGCATCTTTATTAGCAAATACGTGTCGCAATGCAGCATGATCAATATATATGATACTTTATTTAACACAAGATAAGAATGAAATTTGTCTACAGCAAATACCACAGCTAATAGCTCTTTCTCGGTGGTAGCATAATTTTTCTGTGCATCGTCGAGAGTCTTGCTAGCGTAATATATGGTCTGAAATATCTTATCTTTGCGTTGTCCCAATACTGCACCAATTGCACCGTCGCTAGCGTCGCACATCAGTATAAATGGAAGCGTCCAATCTGGCGCGACTATCACCGGCCTGTGGTGAGTTTCTCCTTCAAAGTTCGAAAGGCCTGTAAACATTCATCTATAAAATTAAAAACAATATTTTTAACTAAACAAAGGCTTGGCTATTTTCGAAAAATCTTTTATGTAGCGCAGCTAGAATCCTGCGTGGCCTAAAAAGCTCCGAACCGCCTTCATCGACGTGGGTGGTGGTAGTTGCTCAATTGCGTCGATTTTTGCTTGATCCACCTCGATTCCTTTGTGAGATATCTTATGACCAAGAACTATCCCCTCTTGTACCATAAAGTGACATTTTTCCCAATTTAATACAAGGTTATCGTTTCAGAACGAAAGCTAAATTATTGAGACATGCATCAAATGAAGAACCAAACACAGAAAAATCATCCATGAAAATCTCCATAAACTTCTCTACTACATCATGGAAGATAGCTAACATGCATCTCTGAAAAGTAGTTGGTGCATTACATAATCCAAATGGCATACGTCTGTATGCAAAAGTACCGTAAGGACAAGTGAAAGTAGTATTTTCTTGATCCTCTAGTGCTATCGAAATTTGATTATATCCTGAGTAGCCATCTAGAAAGCAATAAAACTCATGTCGAGCAAATCTTTCTAACATTTGATCAATAAAGGGGAGTGGGAAGTGATCCTTACGAGTTGCGTCATTTAATTTTCTATAGTCTATGCACACTCGCCAACCCGTAACTGTCCTAGTGGGAATTAACTCATTAGAATCATTTTTAACTACAGTCATGCCTCCCTTTTTGGGAACTACCTGTGTTGGACTAACCGATGCACTTCGGAGATAGGATAGACGATACCTGCGTCCAGAAGCTTGATTACCTCCTTTTTCACCGCATCTTGCATCATTGGGTTTAAACGTCTCTGCACTTGTACAACTGGTTTGTATGCGTCCTCCATCAAAATTTTGTGTACGCAAATGGTTGGACTAACTCTTCTTATGTCTGCCACTTTCCATGCAAAAGCTCGTTTATGTTCTCTTAGCACTCGCAAAAGTTTTTCTTCCATAGTATCTGTCAAAGAAGAAGAAATAATCACTGGCAAAGTATCAGATGCGCCAAGATAAACATATTTTAAAATTAGGTAAGGGCTTAAGATCTAAAATTGGAGGGTCTTCGATTGAGGGTCGTGGCTGGAGTTCCGATGGTCGATCGAGCGGCTCAATTCTGTTTGGCCGTCCTCTTGTGAGGTGGATTTGCGTCTAGACTCACCACGATAAAAGCTAAGTCGTCCTGATTTTCGATATCCTCTCCAGTTAGACATGCGTCCAACTCATCCTTGTTTCTGAAAACTTTGACATACTCAAAAGTGCATTTGTCAATAGTATCGATAAAGGAACACGAATTATCATCCGCAGGGTGTTTCATTGCTTTGTAAACATCAAATTCTACCTTATCATCCCCTACCTGAAGGATAAGCTTACTATTACCGACATCAATAAGAGCTCTCTCCGTATTTAGAAATGGTCTTCCTAGTATCAGTGGCATATTGGTGTCTTCTTCCAGATCCAGCACTACGAAGTCTGCCGGAAAGTAGTGTTCTCCCACCTTAACTAGCACATCTTCAGTTATTCCTCGGGGGTATGTGATCAATCTGTCTGCTAACTGAAGGATTGTAGATGTGGGTTTTGGCTCGCCAACTCCAAGTTTCCTAAGAAGAGAAAATGGTAATAGATTAATGCTCGCACCTAAGTCACATAAAACATTGGTAAAAGAAAGTGAACCTATTGAACAAGGGATAGAGAAACTCCCTCTGTCTTTAATCTTTGGTTGTAACTTTCTTTGTAGCACAGCCAAACATTCTTCAGTAAGCGCTATCGTACCGTGTTCTTCCAGTTTATTTCGATTCGATAACATTTCTTTCATGAACTTCGCGTACTTCAGAATCTGCAAAAGTGCTTCACAAAAAGGGATATTAATTTCAAGTTTTCTAAATATGTCAATAAAATGCTCGAAATGTTTATCCTGTTTTCCTTTTCGTATCGCTGCGGAAAATGGAGGTCGGATCTTGATAGGAGGCAGTGGTTCGGCCTTCTTTTCCGTTAGTGAGTTGTCCGATACATTCTCCGTCTTTTGCTTTCCCTTTTGGGCGTGAATGTTCTCGTCTTTGGTCGCGACTTTGTTCTGATCAGCCTTTTCTGGTCTGATCTCCATTGCCGCCTTCTTCTTTTCCGGAGCTGGCTCGAGCGTCTTTCCATTTCTTAACTGAATGGCTTTGGCGTACTCTCAAGGGTCCTTCTCTGTATCGCTCGGGACTGTTCCCTACTTGCGTTCGGCCAAAGAGCTCATCAAATGATTCATCGAGCTTGCCAAACTTTGCAAAGTATTCTCTAACTTGTCGAGCCTCTCATCCTTCTTGCGATTTTGGTCGTTTTGATAGTGAGTCATCTTCTTGAATGATAGCTCCCAGTCGGCTTTCTGTTTTGGTGGTGGAGGTGCATTCTGTTGATTCTGAGCTTCTGAAGGCTTTAGGTAGTGGGAATTTCCGTACGACAAATTCGGATGATTCCTCCAACTCGAATCGTACGTGTTTGAGTATGCATTTCTTGGCCTATTATGAATGTGGTTTACTGTTTCGGGATCCTTGCCTTGCATCTCGTCTAACCTCCTATGTATAGCTTCAAATTGAGCCTCTATAGAACTACTTATCTCGTGTACTCCAACAGCTCATCAGTCTAAGTCTTGTTCAGTATACCTTGCGGGATAAGCTGCGATACGCTCGATGGCTCGGAGTGCATCTTCGTCAGCTAGCTCCATGAAATTCCGTGTACACCCGCCATCGACGATCCTCTTATTTTGTGTACTCAGTCCCAGGAAAAATGACTGCATCTGAACGCTCAACGGTATACTATGGTTCGGGCATCACCTGAGAAGACTTATATCCATGCCACGCATCGCTCAGGGTCTCGCCACCTTCCTGCTTAAAATTTACCAATTGGCTTCTTATCTCGCTAGTTCTCGATAAAGGGTAGTACTTCCCTAGAAAGCACTCAGTCAGTTCCTTCCAACTAGTGATAGAGGCGTGTGGAAGTGATGAGAACCACTCTGACGCCTTTCCTGTCAAAGAAAATGGGAAAAACGTTAATCGTATAACTTCCGCTGAAACACCGGGTATTTAATTGTTTTGCAAATCTGCGAAAATTTTAAAAGGTGAGCGTTTACGTCCTCATTTATCAGTCCATGGAATTGGACCGAACCAGTCACCATTTGTAGTGTAACCGGTTTAATCTCAAAATGGTTATTCTGCCCTCCGGGAATGACAATCGAATCGTTGTCATCGAACAGTCCCGGAAGTGCACGACTAAGCAGCGTGGGACGAGGAAGAACTGCCTCATGGTTATGTTGTCCATCATGGTCGTGGACCTCCTCCTGGTTGTGGTGGTCGTGATTATCCATCCTTCGTCTACGATCTCGATTGTTACGGCGGCACGTCGCTTCTATTTCACTGTCGAATAAAAACGGTCCCATATTTGAGCTACGTGTCATACACAAAGTAGAATTCTGCCAAAGATGGAAAAATTAACGTAAATAAGTGCCGTGAAAGAAGTGATGACTTAAGAAAAAAAAATAGTAATAAATATTAAAGTAAAAAAAATATTCTAAATGATGATTATAATAATAGTAATGCTAATAATATACTAAAAATAGTAATTTTATGTAGAAAAAAATAATACTTCTACTGCAAAAAAATAAAATAAAGTAATAATAATAATAATCAAGATAAAATATAATTTTTTATATAATTTTTCTAACTGTTTTTTTTAGAAAATACTAAAAAAAATAACAGAAACAAAAAAATTTTAAACTAAAACTCAGAATATATTTTAAAAATAATATTACTGCTATCCCCGGCAACGGCGCCAAAACTTGACACGCTCGAATACTAGCAAGTATATTAGGCCGTGCAAGTAGTATAAAACGGACGTAAGTCCGAGTGTCGATCCACGAGAATAGCTCGATTAATTCTAAGATATTATTCTGAATTTTTAATTTAGACTAAAGCGAATATCAAATAAGGTGTTTTTATGATTCTTTTTTTTCGATATAAAAATAAAATAATCGAACTAGATAAAAGCGCAAATAAAAATAACGGTTTTAAATCAATAATGCCAAACGTGATTAAAGCACATATTTCGGCACGGATTATTCTACGTCTTCATGCAATCGACTTTATCTAATCAATACGATTTAAGTTAAGGTAGAAATTCCTAACATACGTGCTACCCGCTGTCGCGTGTATAGCAACCCTATGCGAGAGGGAACCAATCAACTATATCCCTATATGACTGTAGTTACTCCGCACGCATTCGGCTTAATGAATTTCCCCGAGTTTAGACGCTTTCGACGCCTAAAGTCTCGGAAACCACATGAACGAAACGATTTCATCTCTGGTCGGTTTTACGTCGTGGTGTTCAACACTTCAATTCTAACCGGTTTAATCACATCTCTGTCTCACAAACCAATGAACAAAACAAGCATATGGCGATCAATCATACGCAGACATTAAGATCGGCGTAGAGCACATAACTCATCACATACGATTAAATAAAGCTCGATAACATTAATACGGGTTCATAATCCGGCCTAATAAGGCCGTCCACAAAGAGAATTAAACACACATATTTATTAACGACACCAACGAATGTTCAACCAAACTCATAATTAAAACACAGTAAAAGGAAAGATAGAATAAAACGCCCCTCACAGTACTTGCGTCGAACGGGTGGTGGGCGAATGAGAATGAAGGTGCTCGATCGTCAAGTCTTGCCCGTATATGCTTCGTCTGAGCTGCGTGCTTGAAAGGAAGTGCAGCTTCAGCTGTGATATGTAAGCTCCGGAGGTATCGGCTTAGAAGTTGAGAGTTGTATGGTTGAGGTGTGAGCTCCGAATGATGCACGATGTAGTCTTCAAGATGGATCAGGTGCTTGCTGTGGTTTAAGAGTAGACTGCTTGGTGATTGTGAGGTGCAAGTCGAATGATGAGGTGAGGTTGATGCTTCAGCTTCTTACTTCGACAAATGAAGAAAGGTTTTTGGATGTATCTCAGCCTTATAAGCGTGTATGTGGCTCTGTGTAAGTCCCCCCTGTTTGTTGAAGTATGGGGTTTTTATAGAGTTTAAAACTCTAAACCACCAAGAAATGATCTTGCGCAGACTTTCTATGTATGCAAATCTCGCTCGTTTCCTTTTTTCCACCTTGAGCTGCCTT
Source organism: Craterostigma plantagineum (assembly GCA_027422505.1). Lineage (NCBI taxonomy): Eukaryota > Viridiplantae > Streptophyta > Magnoliopsida > Lamiales > Linderniaceae > Craterostigma > Craterostigma plantagineum. The sequence goes on along the minus strand of JAPQWV010000003.1, from coordinate 20,745,652 downwards.
ACTCGTTTTTTTTCTTGAGCCTCGTGCGCATGATAGCAATCTTCTTAGGTTGGTTTCTCTCTTTTGTTATATATGGATTAGGGCTGAGCAAAAATATCCGAAAATCGGATTCCGATCCGATACCCGATTTTCAAAATTCGAAAATCCGGATATCCGGTTTTAAAAACCGGATCGGATATCCGATCCGATTTATTTTAAAATAAACCGGATCGGATACGGATAGTAGTTTGTCTAAAATTCGCATATTCGGTATCCGGTTTTATATCTAAAAATAATTAAAAAAATTATAAAAAAATTAGCCCAAAATGAAAAATGATAGGTCAAAAAGGGAAAAATCCTCAAAAATAGAAATATTTATATTTATATTATTTTATTATGTAATTTTGAATCATGAATTCACATATTGTGTGAATTACTATGTGTAGAAATTTTTATAAGAAAAAATATTTTTTTTATTTTGATAAGAAATAAAAAAAAATTACTTTGAACATAATATATTTTGAATCATGAATTCACATATTGTTTATTATTTATGATGTAATTTTGAATCATGAATTCACATATTGTGTTAATTACTATGTGTAGTAATTTTTATATGAAAAAAGATATTTTTTATTTTGATAAGAAATAAAAATATGATTTTGAACAGAAAATATGAAAAATTATTTTAAAAAATAAAAACCGGATGCGGATATCCGATTTAAATAACCGAATAAAGCGGATATCCGATTTTCGGATATCCGATTAAAACCGAACCGGATACGGATATCATTTTTTGATATCCGAAAATCCAGATATCCGAATTTCGAATATCCGAAAATCCGGATATCCGATTTTGCTCACCCCTAAATTATGGATGATGCCAAAACTTATTTAATTGTTCTTGCCGTTAACTTCTTCTTGATGGTCCCCTCAATTTCAATAATATTATTTATAATTGCTCCAAATCGTTACTTGGCTTTTGGTGGGCTACAAGATCTTTTTTCATTGGTGGCTTTTGCAGCTCCTTTTATTGTCATCTGATATCTGAAATACACGAAATATTCATACAACAAAAGATATCTCAGTATATCTTAGTATATATTGATCCAAAATACACTTTTATTGGGCATACAATTTATATAAAATCATAACTTATCATATATCTTCGGTGATGGGTTTACACCGGTTGCCCAAAACTGTACATATGGGCGACGCGTAGAAACAGTCGCCCGTGATGAATAACAACCGTCGCCAGGGGCGGAGCTAGAAAATTTTTTCACGGTGGGCACAAAATTTAAAACAAAACTAAGATGACGATATATATTATAGATGAAAAATGCAGAAATAGTGGAAAAAACAAACCTTAAACTTGGATCTCTCAACGTTTTTAGTCCTCTAAACTTTCTAATCAAATCTGTATGTTGTTCTCCCTATTCGAGAGAGCACAAAACCGTTAAAACTATAGTTACGACAATTTCAAGAATAAAACATAAAATAATATATGTGAACTGTAAAAAGGTGTACATAATAAAAAACTATAATAATGGTGTTAGTTGTGCGAGAAAAATAAAAAGTAAAGACAGTACAAATATTTAAAACATAGTGAGAAATGAAATAGCTCATTCCTACTTATACATAGTAAATAAATAGAATATATATGAAATAATATGATGACTTTGACTTCGAAAAGACATACGAATATATTTGTCGAGTATATATAAAGGGAAAATATATTCTGTAATAGACAGGTGGCAATTCAAGCAAGGCAATAAGTTTCAATCATTACACCTAGCTAATATATAGATTAGGATGCACAATTCCTTTTACCATACACCAATAAGTTATAAATTTAATATATATATATATAATATATATATATATATATATAGTAATATATTTTTTTTGCCTACCCTGGGCATACATACATTGGCTCCGCCCATGACGGTCGCCCATGAGCATTTCTACACTATGGATGTTTTTACAATTTTACCTTAATATTTCAGTTCATTACAATTTTATCCTTAGTTTAATTTTTTAAATAACTTAATTAATAATATGAAATATAAAACAAACTTTATATATTTGCTAAGTATACTAGTAAAGTGTAATCCATATGCTGTTGCTTAAAAACATTTATTTTTAAAGAGCTGTCAAATGGGCTGCCGTCATCAGGAGGGCCTGAGAAAGGGAGGCCTGCACCGCTCCGCAGGCAGGCCACGGGCCTGGCTGGCTTAACCCTTTATAAATAATAAAATTAAAAAAAAAAAGAGAGAGAGAAAAAAAAGAAGAAATTAGTCTAAAATCTAATCCAACGTCTTTAATAATAATTTATATTAAGCTTGATTAAACTAAAATCATAACTCAAAAATATAAAACATATATAAATCATTTATCTATATTAATTATTTAATATAAATAATATTTTTTAATACTGGCGGGCCTGTCCGCCTTCAAGCCCGCGGCCCGCTCTCTGGTGGGCCTGAATAATTGTAGCCCGCGGGCCCAATTGACAGGTCGGATTTTGAATATAGGCGGGCCAGCCCACGAGCTAACCTTCCTACTAGACCCACTCCCTAGTGCGTCTAAAAAATTACCGGCGGGACATGGCCTTTCCCGGATATTTGAACTTAGAATTACGATTTCAAATTGAACCTTAACCTTTGACCACAATTAACTGAAAACTTTACCGATCATATGATCACGGTTCGAACAACACTTATGGCATGTACATTGAGAAATAGGTGTGTGCACAACTGCTAACAAGGAATTGTTATTAAATTATTCCTAATATTGCTATTATTATTATTATTATTAAAATAATATCTATTTTATTAAGGCTGATGGTAGAGTAACTGTTTTTGGTGTGTCAGTTTTATCATGCAATTTCAATCTTATTCTCTATGTAATTACAATTTAATTCTTTATTTTTTTATATTCTGAATATATTATATGTAACTAAGATTTTGTTATACTTTAAAATAAATTATCATTTTCCTCGTTTATCACTTCACTTCGTAATCATTTACAAGAAAATTTTTATAAAGATCTCGGAAATCGAAATGAAAAATTACCTTTCGTTCCTATCCAAGAAATTTTTTATAAAGATCTAGGAAATTGAAATGAAAAATTACCTTTCGTTCCTTGGTTTTTATCAAAATATTTTAAAAATATGATTTCTGTTCTTGAGTTAATAGTCTTTTAAAGCAACAAAATTATACTAATATGTATGTTATTGTTTTAGGAGAACAAATTTCTTTATTAAAGAAAAGTATTGGAAATTCATCCTCAATAAAAGACATAAAGAACTTTTTATTAAAATAAAAAAAATAATTTAGAAACAGTTGATATTGCGTCTCCAAGTATTCAACCTCCTCCTGAAGTTACAGATTTTAAATTAAAATCTATTTCTAAAATTGAAAAATTACTTGAAGAAAAATTTCAAAATCTTAAGCTTAATACTTTAAGCGAAGAATTTGAAAACAGAAATTAAAGAATTAAAATTAAGTAATAATAATTTAGAAAGAAGACTTTCTAAGCTTGACAAGGGAAAAGAAGTCTTAGATGACTTCTAAATCCCTTGATGAATTTGCTAGTACGACAGAAAATGATAATTTTCTTTCTACACTTGAAGTTATCACTTCTAAAAAATGGCTAGTGAAGATTTCACTACTCATTGATAAAAATTATCAAAAAGATCTTATAGCCCTCATTGATAGCGGTGCAGATTTAAACTGTATCCAAGAAGGTATAATACCTACTCAATATTTTTACAAGACTCATTCTCTCAGCTCTGCCAGCGGAGAAAAGGTTGCAAATCAATTACAAAATTCCTAAGGCCTATATTTGTAAAAATAAGGTCTGTATCCCTACATCTTTCTTGCTTGTAAGGAATATCACGAACCAAGTAATTCTTGATACTCCGTTCCTTAGGAAAATATATCCTATCACTAATATTGATGAACGAGGATTTAAAGGAAGCTTCGAAAATAAAGAAGTATTACTTTAAATTCATTACTGAACCAATTTCACGAATTCTTAGTTAAATTAAAGATTCTATTCTTATTAAAGCAAAAGAAAATCAAATAAATTATTTGAAACAAGAAATTAGTATACTTACGATCGAGGATAAAATCCAAAATCCTAAGTTACTAGAGAAAATTAAATTAATTCATAACGAATTTACATTGCAAATATGCAATGATCTTCCAAATGCATTTTGGAACAGGAAGAAACATATTGTTTCTTTACCTTATGAGGAAGATTTTAGTGAAAAAAATATTCCTACTAAAGCCCGTCCTTGCCAAATGAATGCTGAATTATTAGAATTATGTAAGAAAGAAATAAATTCTCTCTACAGAAAGGTTTAATAAAACCTTCAAAATGTCCTTGGTCATGTACTGCAGCCGAAAAGGAAAGAGGAGCTCCCAGGTTAGTAATCAGTTACAAACCTTTGAATAAAGTTTTAAAATGGATCGGATATCCCATTCCTAATAAAAAAGATTTACTTGATCGATTGCATAATGCAATTTTATTTTCAAAATTTGATTTAAAATCTGGTTTTTGGCAAATCCAAGTTGAAGAAAAGGATTGGTACAAAACCGCTTTTACAGTCCCAATTGGACAATTTGAATGGAACGTTATGCATTTTGGTTTGAAAAACGCTCCTTCGGAATTTCAAAATATTATGAATGATACATTCATTCCTTACAGTAATTTTATAATTGTTTATATTGATGATATTTTAGTATTTTCTAAAGATATCGAAACACATTTTAAACATCTTGATATTTTTAAAAAAATAATTATTCAAAATGGGTTAGTTATATCTAATCCAAAAATGATTTTATTTCAAACAGAAGTTAGATTTTTGGGTCATTGAAAAGGGTAGTATTACTCCAATTAATAGAAGCATTGAATTTGCATCAAAATTTCCTGACCAAATTTTAGATAAAACCCAATTACAAAGATTTTTAGGAAGTTTAAATTATATTTCCCCGTATTATAAAAATCTTGCAATTGATACATCTATTTTATACGATAGATTAAAAAAGACACCTTGTCAGTGGACAAATAGTCATACTGAGGCAATTAAGAAAATTAAAAGTAAAGTCACTCATCTTCTTTGTCTCATGCTTGCTAATCCTACTTGGCAAAAAATTATTGAGACAGATGCGTCTGATATTGGATTTGGAGGAATATTAAAACAAGTTTCTCCAGATGACAAATTTGAGCATCTTGTTAGATTCTATTCAGGAAAATGGAATAATGCTCAGAAAAATAATGCTACTATAGCCAGAGAAGTTCTCGCTATAGTAAAATGTGCTTTAAAATTTCAAGATGATCTTTACAATCAAAAGTTTTTAATAAAAACTTATTATCAAGCTGCGAAATTCATGTTTCAAAAGGATTTCAAACATAATGTCTCGAAACAAATGTTTACGATATGGCAGACTCATTTAGCCCCTTTTGACTTTGAAATAATTTATAAAAAAGGAAGTGATAATAGTCGTCCTGATTATCTTACGAGTGAATATTTAACATGAGTTCTTTGCAAATTGTAGCAATGTCCCAATATGGGAGATGTTTCGCCTCTAATAGAGGTGGACGTGGTGGTCGTGGTGGTTGTATCATTGCCCAAATGGGTAACAAGAAACTTGTGAAAGAAAATCTTTCACAATTTTCTGCATCTTCAAGCAATGCTTGGAATGAGGACGATCCAATTTAAAAAGAATTTCTTGAATACAAGAAACAAAAGGCGCAATCGCAAAATAATGAAGGTACTTCTTATGCAAAAATTATTGCAGAAGACGACGAAGATGTCGATTATGAGAAAAAGAATCATACAGAGGTAATAGTTCTGTTAGAATTTAAAGATTTAAAATGGTCTGACGAACCATGGACAATAATGTCCAGGTATTTAGAGAAAGCATCATATGCTGCCCTTTTTTATAAATCTCGTGATAACTACGAGAATATTTTAAAAGCTACTAGAACAGCTGATTTTGAGCGTTTTAGCGCGGGTACTACCCAAACTGCTCAAAGAAAATGTTACACCTTTAGTAAAATTATTATTAAGCTGATAATAACTGCTGAAAATTGGGCACTTCATCCTTAAAAGATAGAGAATATCTCCATCCCGAATCAGAAATTTTGATTAAATATAATTATTATGATTATATCGAAGCCTTTAATAAGGTATTTTTATATCAAAATGATAATAAAAAACACTCTTGGTGGATTAAAATCTGCTCAGATGTTTATAAAAAGGATATTCCTAATTGGTTTTATCAATGGTGGCTATCATATGGCGCATCTATTGAAATTTTAAAGGAACCTTTCTTTGGTTTATATCAAGAATGGGTTAAAGTATCTCCATTTCTAATAGAAGCGGAGCATAATAAACAATGTATAGAAGGAATGGCTTCTTTACATTTTTATATTGAATTTTCCATTCCGTGATTTGGAGGTAGACTCCAGAAATGGGTTATGCCCAACAAAAATTCCTTGTCTTCAGAGAAATATTTTTTATAAAATTTTGGAAGAAAATGATTCGCAAAAATCAGACTGGCGAATATCAAAGTCAGCAAACGATTGATACGATCGAAGAGAAAACTTCTCTTTATAAAGATGCGATTAATAATCAACAACAAAGGAAGCCCCTAGTCCCTTTGAGACCATTTCTAGAAGACTAAATCTTCAGAAGGGAAAAATGAAGCCCAACGAGATAATTGATGTCTATCTTGAAGAAATGAAGAAAGATATTGCTATGAATTTTGGAGTGGACATTTTGGACATTTCAATGAGGACTTCATCTAAAGATGAAGAATTTTGCCTTGCTGGTGAAGGACAAGATCCAGAAGATCCGGATGACATTATTATTGAAGATTGTTGGTCCCGAGTTTTACCCAAACGAACAACTTCGGACGGATTAAACACGCCTACTAGATCGGAATCGAGAACGGGCGTGGGGCTTGGTGGTGTTCTTGAGGAGGCTCTCTCACTCTAACATATGTTTATTTTATCTACACACACAAGCACCTGCACTATGTGCTAGGGTTTTTCTATTTATACCACAAGTTGGTATATAATAGGTGGGCCTCTTGTGAAGGCCCATTACATGAATAACTAAGAACTAACCCAACTAAGAACTAGCCCAAAGTTTAATAAAGCAAATCAACAAAGATAATATAATGAAATTGAACACTACAAAATATTTCCTAACAATCTCCCCTTTAGTGTTCAATCTTCAGTTCAGCGCGGGATATCTTTGTTGGGCATATTGGAGATCTCGATTCCTAGCAAACTCCCCCTACAAAGGGATATCTCCTCTTCTTGCGGAGGCATTGATGGCTCGGCTAGAGGACTCACTTGTTAAGATTCTCCAATCTTCTTCTTCTCGACGCCGGATTCGTCGTCTTCGAATGGAAGTTGTCTGGTTCGGCCATGAAGTTGACTCGTCTGGCTCCAGAAGAAGGTAGGCGTGGGGCGTAAAAATGTGCCGAGGCTCCACTGAAATGTGACTTTCAAGAGCAGGGAGCCCGGTCTTCAGAGTGGTCAGCGCAGCAGTGGCGGAATGTGGTGGATGAGATGTGCCATGGCTCCTTCGAGTGTTCCATTATGAACATAATAGCCTGACACATAAGAATGTGCGCGGAGGTAGTGGAAGCCTCTGGCGGGGCGTAGTTGGTGGAGGTGGCGTGGATGATGGTTGCTGCTGATGCTGCTGTACGATCTTCAACTCATATCTTCTCCTTTACTCCCCCTTGAGATGATCTCCGTCTTCGGGATCGTCACGTCGTCCGTGGGACGAGTCTGTCTCTAGTGTTGATGGTGGTGATGATGGTGTGGTGTGGTGTTGAGTGAGGCAATCAAGTGGAAATTCTCAGGAGTAGCAGCAATTGGTGTTCCTCCGGGTTCAGTGTTGAACACTGGAGAGACGGAGCAGCATGTGGTGGCGTAGGCGTAGGCGTGGTGGAGTGGTGTCGGTGATGGGACCTTTTCCTTCATAGATCCTCATTGAGCGCGGCATGGAATGTGTAAGTTCCTCGCTGATTGCTATGAGTCGGGGCTCCATCACGAACGGGGTAACTAACCAGACGGGGGTCACAAAGACGCTCCGTCGTCACAACATCGAAACATGTGTCCGATGTGCCGCCTGTTTGCACAGGTCAGAAAGAACCGGAGAGCCACAAAAGCTTTCCGTTCGCACGGACGATGAGACAAGCTCGTATCGTGGCCCATCGACAGTTGTGGTGAGGGTGGCTGTCGTGGGTCTTTCGCTCTCGGTCACAACGACGTCATCAAGCGTTCGTGCAAGTTCACGAAGAACCTACGGTGCGTAAAGAGTGTTTGTGTCCTAGAAAGTGGAAAATTTCGGTGGGTGAGGACACTAGACTCTATGCGAGTGGAAGAGGTGCAGTGAGAGGCAGGGCACTACATGTTCAACATCAACCATCTCCAAGTGGGGCGGTGATGGCTAACGTGGTTCCTCTTGTGCGAATGAAACAGCTATCTGCGAAAGGATAGCTGAGTGGTTGGGGGGGTTAATTGCGCAGTTGGACCAGATGCCGCGACTTCTACTCGGGAAACGAACGAGTCGTCTCCCGTACCTATGGGGGAGGTCCGGGTTGTGGTGAGATATGACAGAGGAGTGCGATCATGTCGTCGTTGGTTCGCAACTCCTGCAAGCGACTTACGTCATCCTCCCGAGATCGTTGATTGGATCTTTGCGTGGAGAAGGATGTCGCGCGACCTAGACCTAGACTAGAGAGGCTAGGGTAGGCTCGTTCCTGGGTTAGGATCAGGGGGTTTCACTGATCCATGGGAACTATGGTGGCGTGGCGTGATCGAGTTGAAAGGCGACCACGAGTGATGTCGACGAGGGTGGCCCAAAACTATTGATCAGACACTTCTGAGACTCGTCAGGTGGTGGTGGTGGTGAGGGCATAAAGAGGATCACGGTGGCTTAGGACGTCTCCATGTAGCGCACCATGGTGGAATGGATGGCAGTGGGTGGACGGTGGAGTCTGGTACAAGAGATCCACATCGCCTAAGCATCAAGATTGGATGGCGCGCCCACTGATGGTTGGTTGAACTTTTGTCAACCCTTCTTTGTAGGTCCGGGTTCTACACGGATTTGTACAGAAGTCATGATGGTTGCTCGCTTCTCTGACATCCCTTCTTGCACGTGGAGCAACCCGTGTAACGTGCATGATGGGGTTGTTTGCTCGCAATGCATACCGGTCATGAATGTGGAGCAACCCATGTACCATTCATGCCGGGGGTGGTTCACGTCGTGTACCAGTCATGTATGTGGAGCAACTCGGGTACCATACATGCTGGGTGTGTGAAATTGGCATTTGGAAATTCCGCTCCGAAACGTTTGGGGGTGACCTAAACTTTTTCTATAATGTGCCAATACCGTCCTAGGTCGATCGTTGGGTACGGTGATCGTTGCCGCGTTTTGGATTTGCCTTCAAAAATTTCACAAAAACGTCGTCTATACCGAAAATTTTGGGGCCCGGAAAATTTATTTCGAAAATTTTTAAAAAGTGTAAAAATTTCTCTATCCAATGATTTTTTTTTATTCCCAGGGGGAGGGGCAGAAATTTTTGGTGGTAAAAAACGTTTAAGTGTATTTTTTAAAGAGTGATTTTGCAAGATTTGAAGCTAAAAGATGGGTTTGGATCAAGTTTAAAATTTCTCAGACTTTGAAAGTTTCTCAGGTTTGAAAATTTTCTCAGTTTTAGAAATTTCTCGGATTTGAAAAATTTCTCAGTTTTGCAAAATTTATCGGATTTGAAAAATTTCTCAGTTTAGCAAAATTTCTCGGGCAGCGAAAGTTTCTCAGGTTGATAAAATTTCTCGGGCAGTGAAAGTTTCTCGGCCAGCGAAATTTTCTCAGGCAAACTTTCTCGGCTAAGAAATTCTCAGCCTGCAAAAAAAATTTCTCGGTTTCAAAATTTCTCAGCCTGAGAAAAAAGAATTTCTCGGTTTCGAAATTTCTCAGCCTGAGAAAGGAAATTTCTCGGTTTCGAAATTTCTCAACCTGAAAAAGAAATTTCTCGGTTACGAAATTTCTCAGCCTGAGAAAGAAAGTTTATCGGTTTCGAAATTTCTCAGCCTGAGAAAGAAAGTTTCTCGGTTTCGAAATTTCTCAGCCTGAGAAAAAAAATTTCTCGGCTATGAAATTTCTCGGCCAAGAACAGTTTACTGTTGCAAAGGCTGCGCGACTTTTACCAGAAAAATGGCTCGTTTTCGCTCAAATTTCACTCAAAATCGACGAAACTTGTTCCAAAACTTCAGAAAACATTCATAAACAGATAATCAACCTTGGGATGTCTAAAAACAACAAATCGAGGTCGAAATCGCCCAAAACTGAAAGTGACGAAAAGTATTTTTCCAAGCAATTTTCACTCAAATCTTGCTCAAAACACGCAAATCCGGTCGCGTTGGGCTCTGATACCAATTGTTGGTCCCGAGTTTTACCCAAACGAACAACTTCAGACGGATTAAACACGCCTAATAGATCGGAATCGAGAACGGGCGTGGGGCTTGGTGGTGTTTTTGAGGAGGCTCTCTCACTCTAACATATGTTTATTTTATCTACACACACAAGCACCTGCACTATGTGCTAGGGTTTTTCTATTTATACCACAAGTTGGTATATAATAGGTGGGCCTCTTGTGAAGGCCCATTACATGAATAACTAAGAACTAACCCAACTAAGAACTAGCCCAAAGTTTAATGAAGCAAATCAACAAAGATAATACAATGAAATTGAACACTACAAAATATTTCCTAACAAAGATATTGAAGATAATACTCAGGACCCCATTAATGATCCAATCGGACAAGAAATTGCAATTATTAAAGAAAAGCTGGCACAAATGGTCAAGACCCGTGAAGAAATTAAGGAGCTTAGAGCCAAAGAGCTTAAAGAAGCTATGGATAGGGTCAAATAAAGTTGATTGCAACATCAACGATGGAAAATGGATTACTATTAGCTTTAATAAAGCTAAAGATAAGATCGAAGACTTTCTTGCCAAATTGATTACAGCTGTCAAGATTCCCTCGACAAAGTGGATAGCTATGAAGAAAATTTATCTTCATTTTAATTTTTACATTGTAATTTTATCGTCTATTTATAGTTCTGAGACTCATATGTCTCAGGTGTGCTTTTCTTTACGCTCTCTTGTATTCTCTCTTCCTTCTCTCTTATAATTTCTATCTGCTGTAAAATATTTCTAAGTAATAAAAGTTGAAGTTTCCTGTAGGATTCTCTTACTTGTTTTCTTTCTTTGTCTTTATATATTTTATTTAGTCTCACTTAGCCTTAATGGAAGGCTAAATTCTATCGTTAAACTACACCAAGATGCCTTAGTACCTTAATCAGGGTTTCATATCATATTGTACATATATTAATATGATATATTTAATATTTTTATAAAAAACTTTTGAAAATTGATTGAAAGAATTAAATTTTGAATAAAGGTTGTAACAAAATTTGATTTTGATTAATCCGATGTCGGCTCTTGGCAAGCCCGTGTTGCCGAAAGGAAGGCGTTTTAGGGCGATGGCTGTTACCGATTGAATTAATTAAATGAAAAATTTTTATTATGTAAAGATCCTTGTATTCGATGATTTAATTCTAACAATCACAAAACTAATCTTTATTTTTGATTTTTCTGCTTGACTACTATTGAACAAGATTTCGGATTTGGTATATCGGCTGGAATACCTTTAGTCCTAAAGGGATCAGACTGTTTACGGTTTGATAACTGGACTGACGTCAAAACAACGCCAAGTGCTATTTTCCGTTGTTCTAGTTCTTTAGGATGACAAGCTTCTTGTTTTTCTTTTTCTTTTTTGTAAAGATCCACTCTCTGGTATTAAAAATAATACTTCATCAATGTTATAAATTATATACAACTGAAATATAAACTATAACTATATTTTTAGCACATATTATTAGGGAGAAAATGACAAAAAGGATGAAGATCAAGACCGAGATATTTGTCGCATGAGCATGCTATATGAAAGGACAAACCATCGTTGGAATATGGAAATTCGAGACGATATCCTATTTGTTTCTTGTCTTTTATTCACCATTGGAACTTGGAGAAAATCGAAAAAGAAAAAATATACTGTTTTGTTCTTTTCCTATGGGTTCAGAAACTTCTCTAATATTAGTAATTCAAGAGTGATAATATTTCACTTTATTTGAATTCCCTAGTAGTGGTATGTAGATTTAAGACGATACATGTAGTCAAAGATGCATCTGTTAATAGCCGAAGGGTGCAAATTGCTATCAAAATCAAATGTACGTAACATTATTATATATTTTGGTATATGTACATCTTTTCAAAATTACTTGTTTGAGAGATTCACAGCCTACCCACCCCCACTAAAATCCAGAAAAAATTCGCCCCAAGTTAAACGACCTAATTAGAGAATCCTAAGTCCATATACACTGTTTCCATTGGATGATATATTCATTGTTAATCGTCATTAGCGATTTTAGTAATGCCATTTAATTTTAAATTACTACATTTTATCTTATGACCGAAAGTGATGCAACATGTTTGTGTAATTATATTTGTTTATCTTCGATAAAGTAGGAGGTAATTGTAAGATTAATTTGATTTGCCTCTTAATGTGCCTAAAAGCTAACTATGGTCTTTTGTGAATCATTTTTTCATATTATTTATAAATTATAGTAGTCGACGTGACAAATAATGAGATGAAGAACAAATCGAGACGATCAACAAACAAAACAAAGTAGATTTGTTTCTCTAATGTAGAAAGTGACTTATAAAAGGCATCAAAGAAGGCTGTCTCTTTTCGTCTCAGTCGTTGGCATTCACAGTTAATATTCGAAATTATTTTATCTAAATGGACGGCCATTATTGGCATTTCTATTCGAACTCCTCTCCCTATCTATCATCTATAATCTTGTTCCAATCTCATATGTATTGGATGATATAGTTACTTCTTTATTATTGTCTTGTTGGATATATACTTGAATAAGACGTATCAATTTGTTATGTCATGATCTTGTTTATATAATATATATATTCCATGTAAGACATATCAACTTGTTACCACATCATTTGCATATGAAGAAGATAAAAGATTAAATCTAAACTATGGTCAAGTTAAATAAAATGCATCATTTGTTAGCGCATGTGAACTTTCATCGTGTAATTAATACAACCACATATTACATACTATTTTCTTCCCCTTCTTATTCAAACTCCGATCATCGTGTTCTAACACATGCATCATGTGACTCATATCTAATCCATTGCTTACACAAATCAAGCTAAGTTCTTGTCGTTGGAATAGATATAAGTTAATGTTGGAGATCACGATGGCACTTGTCGCCTATCACCATGAATATTCTTCTCATTTCACTAATTATAAACTAATCAAATGCATAATTTTTCTAACCCTATTAAATGCTTCGTGTTCGATCTCTCCACACAACACAAAATATCCCCCCCCCCCCCCCCCCCCCCCCCCCCCCTCCTCTCTCTCAAACCCTTACAACGCCGATGACTTCTAGTGTCTAAACTCTAATCCTTAGCAAGTCTTAATGAACCAAAAGGAAGCCTTAGTCTTCGACGAAACCCTAATAGAAAAAAGCCCAAAATTACCCTCAGAATTCATATGGCCTAACGAGGATTTAGCTAACGAATCTCAAGAATCGCTCGAAGATCGACCGATAGACTTAAAGGGCTTCTTCGAAAACGACCCAAAATCGATACGCTTCGCTGCAGAACAAATCAAGAAAGCATGTTCTAGCCATGGATTCTTCCACGTCATCAACCATGGCGTAGACCAAAGCTTGATAAGCGCCGCAAATTCAAGCATGGATTCTTTCTTTGAGCTTCCATTGAGCAAAAAGGTTGCCTTAAAACGAAAACCAGGCGTTTTGAGTGGTTATTCGGGTGCTCACATCGATAGGTTTTCTTCTAAGCTTCCATGGAAGGAAACATTTTCCTTCGTTTACGAACATATGCAAGGCCCGGGCATCGACGTGGTTAGCTATATAAAATCTTGCCTCGGCGAAAGCTTTGAAGAATCGGGGTAAAGTTTTATTACACCATACGTTACTTTTCGATCTGAATCGTTGGTAGTAAATTGACTATGCCCTCTTTGATTATATCAAAGGCGCATTTATCAGCGTTACTGCGAAGCGATGAAGTCTTTAACGCTAGCGATTATGGAGCTTTTTGCTATTAGCTTGGGAGTCGATAGGTATTACTATCGAAGGTTTTTCGAAGATGGTTGCTCGGTATTGAGAGGAAATAATTATCCACCTTGTAGAGAAGCTTCGCTTACACTTGGAACTGGGCCCCACTCTGACCCTAATTCTCTTACAATTCTTCATCAAGACCAAGTCGGAGGGCTCGAGATTTTCTCCGAGGGCAAATGGCTTGCGATAAAACCTCGCCTCGACGCCTTCGTTGTGAATATTGGCGACACTTTTATGGTACGTTTAACATGCATTATATTATTTATTACTAGTAGTTTATCAGCAGATAAGATAGAATTCGAATATATCATTAATCGCTTGTAGTTAGTGGATATGAAATAAATTGACAGATGAAACCAACATTATAATTTACATTTAGATAATTAGTATGTCATGGATATGTATTGAATGATCATATCTTTCTTAAGATCGAATGGAAGTGTCGTCAAGTGAAAAAAAAAAGGTTGTCTGGCAGTCTTTTTCAAAAATGGATAGTGTGGCTAGACGTCATGGCCTATAAAACCAAGAAATATATTATGTGTATAATTGATGGACATCTTGTCATTCCAATTTATGCTCCCCATCTAACTAAAGTAAACTTAAATGATTTTGTTTTATTCGAATGAGAGATCATAGAAAAAGCTAAGGTTGAAATCAAGAGAGAGCCCACCACCAATGAATGCATATATCTTCTACTTTTTAATTTCTCCTCATATCACGTCGTCCGTACGTGTCGACTAGCTAACTTAGGGACGAAAAAAGGAATTACTTTGTACTTATTCAGACATACATGCTTTCGAGCTAGCAAAAAATGGATAGAATTTTATTGAATTTATTGCTGTGTTACTTACATTGAAATGATTTGTGTATTAATAGGCGTTGTCCAATGGAGATACAAGAGTTGTCTCCACAGAGCAGTGGTGAACAAAGAAAGGGCTCGAAGATCGTTAGTGTTCTTTGTAAACCCTAAAGAGGACAAAGTGATAAAGCCTCCAACGGATCTTTTGAACGATGAAGATCAAGAGACAAGAAAGTACCCTAATTTTACTTGGTCGGAATTGAGGGATTTCACACTGATTCATTACAGGGCTGATACGACTACACTACAAAACTTTGTCCAATTTTTATCTCTATCATCCTCATCAGCATCAGCATCTCATATTCACTAGAGATAATATATAAAAATAATAGTTGATTGCCATGCATGATGATCAATGGACCTTATATATATATTTGGGTTTTCATCGTAAGCTTTTTCTTTTTCCCTTTTTACCGAGTATGTGTCTTTTGTTGTCTTCTTCACCTTGTCTAGTCTTTTTTGTTTCACTTGAATTATGATGTGTTTTTGTCTTTATGCATCGATAAAGTGACAAATATATATGTGGTTTTTATTTTACCGTTTTCTTTCTTTTTACCGAGTATGTGTCTCATGGCTGGTAAACTACGAAAGTTTGGTATGTCAATTTAAATTAATTAAAAAAAATAATATTACAAATAATATAAAACTACCCACTACATTTACCCTCTATTTTTAGTATACATTTATATTGCATAGCACAGATTTGAGTGTGCAAAGTTCTTGTAATTTATTATGATACAGAGTTTAAACTATGAGGTTATATGTACGAATCTTCACAAACGCTAATAAGAGAAAGTTACACCTAACTAGATAAAAGAATGAATCAGGTTGCGAGGGACTGTGCTTAAAATAGTATACATAATTAAAATATAATGCGCTCCTACAAGTTTAACCTTGTAGGTAAAATTTAACATAATATTAGGGGTCTGAACAGGAAATCGTCAATGCGAATCCTCAGCCTAAATTCGAGGAAAACTTGTTGAAATAAAATTTATAAAATTAAAAAATGATACACCCCGAGGCCTAACATGCTTAGATTTTTGCGGGAAGTGCTGGTCATTTAGCATGATATCGGAGCTCAGTCTAAGAGATCATGAGTATAAACATCACAACCACTGACAAGAAAATTTCTTGTCTAATGCTAGACAAATCAACCTACATGCTTAAGGTTTGATTAAGAAAAGAAATCAACTTCGACGTGAGGAAGCTTTGAAATAAAATATATAGATTTAAAATATGAAACCCATAAACTTTTTAGGTTTGATTGATTATTTAGGAATGCTCTGCTCTTTGAATGATCCGATTTGTTTTTTAAATGATGGAATAAGACATTGTTTACTTGAATAACCGAATCATAAGGGACAAACCTTTGATCTACTGTTGCAAATTGGAAACATTAATGCCAAAAAAAAAAAAACAAATTATGTGAAAAGTCTAAATAACTATAAGATGATATTCCAGCTATATATGTTTTAAATGTTGACAAGTGAAACAGCTGATGTCCTAGCAAAGCATTAAATTTCGAAACACGCAATTGTTTGAAGACATTCTCAAGTTCCTTTCCGAATCTATTACAAACTGGGTCCATATGTATTTGTCCTTATTTATTTTTATCAATTTTTAATGATTTCGTTTGTTAAATTACAATAAACTGCAATAGAATCATAACACATTATATGGAAACTGTCCTTTTGACCATTCCAAGATCCAAAATTTGGAAGCATCCAGTTGAGATAATATATATAAATTGAGCCCCTTTTAACTCCTGCTGAACATATTCTAATTATAAAGGATTGGTAAAAGATTTGGATATATATATTATTCGCTCAAAGTATTTTACATATCCAATTTAGTGCGTGTGTGTTTGCGTGTGTATATTGTATTTTTTTAACCATTAGGAAAAATGAATCATAAAATAAATTAGGGTGTCAAAGATGATTGATGCTTGGTGTTGAAATATCAATTGGTACGATTTGATATGTCGAACTTATGTCTCGTCTTATAGTTTCACAAATATTGTAGGGCAAAGCTTCCTATGGTCGAAATTATGTGACATAATAAAGTTGGCTAGCTCATATCACATACATAGCAAACCAATGAACCCACATCATTAAATGCAAAAATAAGTTTATACCAAAATGTCAAAAATAATGAAGAAAATCAATGACCCGCGACATTTTGTTGTGACGAAAAATCATATTTTTATTATAATGGTCAATGGACATGAATATGATATGCACATGCACAACATGCTATGTAATTTTGTATTATAAAAATTAGTTTCTGATAGAAAAATCTTGATAAGTATTCCACTATTCACAAGTTTTACATTATATAAAAAAATTACAAAAACTATAGTTTTTTCTTATTATTTCTCATTCACTAAAAAATTTTGGTAAACTATTAGAAATCGAGGGGTCCTTCCTAAAACCAATTGGTGATAGGAGGAGAAAGCCTCTTATATATATACTACCTTCAAGAGCTTGAATTATCCGATGTGGGACGAAACCCACTTAGAATCTCAACACGCCCCCTCACGTGTGGCATGACTGGCCTAACACGTGGACATATGAATCGGGTGACGGTGAGCGGAAGCTCGCTCTGATACCATATTAAGAACTGAGAATCTTGAAGAATGAAAGTGAAATTGGCGCGATGAGAAAGGAATGGGAATTTCATTGATTGATAAGTGTTACAGGTCCCACGTTTATATACAACACTTTTACATAACCGTTGTACAAGCTAACTAATAGAATCGTCGTTGCTAATTGCGTTTACGCCTTAATGAGCCAACGGTACAGAAGGCGTTACTTAAGAATAACGACTTAACACTTATAAGAACTCGAAGCTTCTGTTTTAAATTAGCCCGCGTCCATGTGCTGAGTTCTTGACATCAGTTCAGCTTGATGCTGATGATCTTGGCTTGACTTCAATAGCCCCCCGCAAGATGGACGATACAGATTGATAACGGACATCTTGGCTAAGATTCTCTGTAACAATGGACCCGTGAGGGGTTTAGTAAAGACATCTGCAACCTGATTGTCCGAGCGAACTGGTAAGAGGCGAACTGTGCCATTCATGACATGATGACGGATAAAGTGACAATCGATCTCTATGTGCTTGGATCGCTCATGGAACTTCGGGTTGGAGGCCAACTTCAGGGCTGATAGGTTGTCGCAATAGATGACTGGAATGTGATTAACAACTATTCTAAGTTCTATCAGTAATTGTTTAAGCCATAGGACTTCAGCTACTGCTGTTCCGAGCGCGCGATATTCAGCTTCAGTGGAACTTTTGGACACGGTAGCTTGCTTCTTGGCTTTCCAAGTGACCAGCGAATCTCCTATAAAGGTGCAATAGTCGGTCACAGATCGCCTTGTATCCTCACAAGCTCCCCAGTCAGCGTCAGAAAAGGCTTGAACCTGCAAATTGGAATTAGAGTTCATGAGTATTCCTTGCCCCGGCGAGCCCTATAAATACCTGAGCAAATGGTGGGCTGCCGTGAGGTGACCGGTCCTGGGTGAATCAATGAAGTGGCTGAGTTTATGGACTGCAAATGAGATGTCTGGTCGGGTGAAAGTGAGGTAAAAGAGGCGCCCAATCAGTCTCCGATACTTGGAAGGGTCAGGCAAAAGTTCTCCACTGTTAGCAGTGAGTTTTTCACTCGGGCTGATGGGCGTAGAAAGAGGCTTGGCTTCCAGGTAACCAGTGTCCTCTAAGAGCTGCAATGTGTACTGTCTCTGAGTGATGTAGATGCCATGATTGCTACGAGCAACTTCAACTCCCAAGTCCTTGATGCTGAAACAGTGTTTTAAGAATTCTTTTGCTTGTTGTATGGCTGTGATAGATGGACTTGCAAGTATAATGTCGTCAACATATACTAAGAGAATCAGTAATTGATCACCTTCACCCTTTAAAAACAGAGTGTGGTCTGAGCTTGTCTGGATGAAACCGAAATCAGTCACAGCCTCAGTAAATTTTCTGGTCCACTGTCTGCTAGACTGCTTAAGTCCATAGATTGATCTGTGCAGCTTGCACACCATCTTGCCTGGTCCAGACCACGAGCTGTTTGTGTGAAGTCCCTGTGGCAAGTCCATGTACACCTCTTCCTGGAGATCCCAGTTGAGAAAGGCATTATCCACATCCATTTGTACAATATGCCACTTGAGTTTGGCTGCAAGAGCTAGGATAACTTTGATGGTATTAGGCTTAGCCACTGGTGCAAAAGTCTCAATGTAATCCACACCCTCTGTTGGCTGTATCCCTTTGCCACGAGCCGCGCTTTGTGCTTCTCAAGTTGACCATTGGAGTTGTATTTTATCTTGTAAACCCATCTGTTTCCCATGGACTTTCTCCCAGGTGGTAAGGGAACAATGGACCAGGTATGGTTATTCTCGAGGGCTTGCAGTTCTTCAATCATGGCCCTCCTCCAGTTTGGACAGCTTGAGGCTTGAGCAAAGCTTCTTGGCTCCTTAAGAACTGATATGTTACAGAGGAATGACTGGAATTTATCTGAAAATTTCTGGTATGTCAGCACCTTGGACAAAGGGTATAAATTTTTCCTGTCTCTGAGATTGCTGCAATGGTAATCCTGTAGGTATGTAGGCTTCTTTACTGGCCTGCCTGACCTCCTAGGATGTTGGGCGTCTGATGCAGATTGCCAAGCAGAACCATCTGTTGCAGGCTGCAAGGCAGAGTTATCTACTGGAGCTGAGAAGAAGCTGGTGTCCTCTGCCTGGGCCTGTGTGGCAGGTTCATGTGCCTCTGGCTGGGCCTGTGTGGCAGAGTTATGTGCTTCAGGGATGAACTCAGTTGCTGCTTCTGTGGGCTGCGTGTTTGCTATGGGTTCATCACAGAATCTTGGCAGCACACAGCTCGGGAAAGGATCATTTGCTGTTAAGGCAGAGCCCTCTTGTTTGAAAGGGAAGATTGCTTCCTCAAACCTGACATCTCTCGAGACAAAGACCTCCCTTGTATTGACGTCCATCACCTTAAAACCCTTCATTCCAATGGGATAGCCTAGGAACACGCATTCTCTGGCCCGGGGGTCGAACTTCCTCCTACCTGCTGACAAAGTAGCACAAAAGCAGAGAGAGCCAAAAGTCCTGAACATACTGTAATCTACAGGTTTGTGATATAATAGCTCATAAGGGGATTTGTTTCCTAGGGTGACTGGGGGGGATTCTATTGATAATGAAGGTGGCAGTGAGAACACATTCGGACCAATACGCAAGTGGGACCTGTGACTGGAAAAACAAGGACCGAGCTACATTTAATAGATGTTGATGTTTTCGTTCAACAATGGAATTTTGTTGCGGAGTTTGAATGCATGATCGGTGGTGTAAAATGCCCTTCTGTCTGAACAACTCAGCCAAGTTAAAAATTCCTTGGCATTGTCAGATCTTAAGACTTTGATCCTGCTCTTAAATTGAGTCTCAATTAAGGCAAGAAAGTATGCGATGATAGAAGGGACTTCTGACTTTAATTTGATCATAAAGAGCCATGTGAATCGTGAATGATCATCAACTATAGTGACAAAGTAACGATGTCCTAAGTAAGAGGGCTCATGAAAGGGCCCCCACACGTCGCAATGAACTAAATCAAACGGAGAACAAGCTGTCCTATTGTGGCTAGGGAAGGGATTTCTCTTCTGATTTGCAAGGGGGCAGTTTTTGCAACAGGAAGCCGAGAATTCTTCATTAGTTCCTAACACGGATTTCAACATGTTTACGACCTTACTAGAGGGGGTGACCCAACCTATTGTGCCACAAATCAAGTGACCCTTTATTAAGAAAAACAGAAACAGTCCTATCAGAGGGAATAGAAACAGAGGTGAAAGCTGTGTCATGTCGCATGAAGTAGAGCCCTGCTGCTTGTCTACCCTTGCCAATCATTCGGTGTGATGCATCCTGAATCAAGAATCCATTAGCTTCAAACTGAAACTTACAGCCCTTTTGGTTAGCCAAGAAACTCACTGAAATTAAATTAAATTGGAATTGAGGCACATAAAGAACATTAGTCAATGTAATATGTCTGTTTAGCTTGCAAGAACCAGCCTTGGTAACCTTGATTATGGTGTTGTCAGGTAATATCACATTTGACTCATCAATATTATGTAAGTCATATAGATAATTTTGACTTCCACACACGTGTCTGGTTGCTCCTGAGTCAACCAGCCATATGCCTGCATTGGTGAGCTCAGGTAAGTTAAATGACATACACATACCAAGGTTCTTGTCCTTCTGTGGTGCACCAAGATTGATTGCAGGCTGATTCAGCAAAGTCTTTAAATTCTGTAACTGGAAAGGATTAAGTTGGAGCTACACCAAAGTGTCTTCTGCCTGGCCACAGTGTTGATGATCTTGTTGTCCCATCTTGGCCAAACCACACGCCTGGAGATGCTGTTGCCCTACACTGGCCAGTCCATATGACTGAGGCTCTTGCAGCCCAATCCTGATTGGTCCATCATCTGCCAGTTGATTAATTCTTGTGCCCTTGAACTTAAAGCCTTGTCTGAACCCCGGTGGGAACCCATTCAAATGATAGCAAACATCCACAGTATGTCTTCTTTTGTGACAGTGCGTGCCCAGAGGCTTTGCATCATCTTTTTTCTGGTTAAGAGTCCCTTTCTTGTGCCAGTCTTGGCTATGATTGTTGGCTGTCATCATGGCAAGATTGTGGATTGAATCATCCCTCGTCTGATTACCTTCAGCAACTATGGATCTTTGTCTTTCTTCCTGAATCAAGAGACTGAAAACTTTGTTAATCGATGGAAGTGGATCAATGAGCAAGATTTGGCCCCTTATTTGTGCGTACGTGCCATTCAAGCCCATTAGGAAAGCAAGAACGCGCTCTTCATTGAGGAAGTCCTTCATGATCTTGATTCCTCCACATGTACACTGAAGGCTGGGCTGATAATTTGCCAATTCATCCCAAAGGGTTTTGAGCTTGGTGTAGTAGACTCCAATGCTGCTCGACCCTTGACTCAGATTGATTAGTTCTTTCTTCAGTTGGAAGACCCTAGGTCGATTTGATTGACCAAATCTCTCCCGAAGATCTTCCCAAACTTCCCTGGCGGTGGAATTGTACAGTATGCTAGCTGAAATTTCCTTCGAAACTGCATTTAACAACCAAGAAATCACAATGTTATTGTTTCTTCTCCACGCAATGACCTTGTTCTGATCTGCTGCGCTGGGTGGCACAAGATCCCCGTTTACGAAGCCTTCTTTGTTCCTTCCAATAAGAGCTATCATCATCGCTCTACTCCATGTTGCATAGGTTTCCCCATTTAGGGTTTCATGAACCAGCTGCTGTCCTGCAGTGTCCCCATTGCTCAAGAAAAAGGGATCATTCATCAGGTATAAGGCTGTGAGATTTGGGGATCGTTTCTGTAATTGATGGCGGTGGCTCCGTCATTGGCTCATCCATTCTCAGGTTGGCTGTGAAGATCTTAACCTTTGAGTTTTCAAAGATGATGAAACAGAGTTCGGCGTTGTTCTGATGATCCAATCCACAATCTTGCCATGATGACAGCCAACAATCATAGCCAAGACTGGCACAAGAAAGGGACTCTTAACCAGGAAAAGAATGCTGCAAAGCCTCTGTGCACGCACCGTCACAAAGAGGACATACTGTGGATGTTTGCTATCATTTGCATGGGTTCCCACCGGGGTTCAGACAAGGCTTTAAGTTCAAGGGCACAAGAATTAATCAACTAGCAGATGATGGACAAATCAGGATTGGGCTGCAAGAGCCTCAGTCATATGGACTGGCCAGTGTAGGGCAACAACATCTCCAGGCGTGTGGTTTGGCCAAGATGGGACAACAAGATCATCAGCACTGTGGCCAGGCAGAAGACACGTTGGTGCAGCTCCAACTTAATCCTTTCCAGTTACAGAATTTAAAGACTTTGCTGAATCAGCCTGCAATCAATCTTGGTGCACCACAGAAGGACAAGAACCTTGGTATGTGTATGTCATTTAACTTACCTGAACTCACCAATGCAGGCATATGGCTGGTTGACTCAGGAGCAACCAGACACGTGTGTGGAAGTCAAAATTATCTATATGACTTACATAATATTGATGAGTCAAATGTGATATTACCTGACAACACCATAATCAAGGTTACCAAGGCTGGTTCTTGCAAGCTAAACAGACATATTACATTGACTAATGTTCTTTATGTGCCTCAATTCCAATTTAATTTAATTTCAGTGAGTTTCTTGGCTAACCAAAAGGGCTGTAAGTTTCAGTTTGAAGCTAATGGATTCTTGATTCAGGATGCATCACACCGAATGATTGGCAAGGGTAGACAAGCAGCAGGGCTCTACTTCATGCGAGATGACACAACTTTCACCTCTGTTTCTATTCCCTCTTATAGGACTGTTTCTGTTTTTCTTAATAAAGGGTCACTTGATTTGTGGCACAATAGGTTGGGTCACCCCTCCAGTAAGGTCGTAAACATGTTGAAATATGTGTTAGGAACTAATGAAGAATTCTCGGCTTCCTGTTGCAAAATCTGCCCCCTTGCAAAGCAGAAGAGAAATCCCTTCCCTAGCCACAATAGGACAGCTTGTTCTCCGTTTGATTTAGTTCATTGCGACGTGTGGGGGCCCTTTCATGAGCCCTTTTACTTAGGACATCGTTACTTTGTCACTATAGTTGATGATCATTCACGATTCACATGGCTCTTTATGATCAAATTAAAGTCAGAAGTCCCTTCTATCATCGCATACTTTCTTGCCTTAATCGAGACTCAATTTAAGAGCAGGATCAAAGTCTTAAGATCTGACAATGCCAAGGAATTTAACTTGGCTGAGTTGTTCAGACAGAAGGGCATTTAACATCACCGATCATGCGTTCAAACTCCGCAACAAAATTCCATTGTTGAACGAAAACATCAACATCTATTAAATGTAGCTCGGTCCTTGTTTTTCCAGTCACAGGTCCCTCTTGCGTATTGGTCCGAATGTGTTCTCACTGCCACCTTCATTATCAATAGAATCCCCTCAGTCACCCTAGGAAACAAATCCCCTTATGAGCTATTATATCACAAACCTGTAGATTACAGTATGTTGAGGACTTTTGGCTCTCTCTGCTTTTGTGCTACTTTGTCAGCAGGTAGGAGGAAGTTCGACCCCCGGGCCAGAGAATGCGTGTTCCTAGGCTATCCCATTGGAATGAAGGGTTTAAGGTGATGGACGTCAATACAAGGGAGGTCTTTGTCTCGAGAGATGTCAGGTTTGAGGAAGCAATCTTTTTTCTTTCAGACAAGAGGGCTCTGCCTTAACAGCAAATGATCCTTTCCCAAGCTGTGTGCTGCCAAGATTCTGTGATGAACCCACAGCAAACACGCAGCCCACAAAAGCAGCAACTGAGTTCATCCCTGAAGCACATAACTCTGCCACACAGGCCCAGGCAGAGGACACCAGCTTCTTCTCAGCTCCAGCAGATAACTCTGCCTTGCAGCCTGCAACAGATGGCTCTGCTTGGCAATCTGCATCAGACGCCCAACATCCTAGGAAGTCAGGCAGGCCAGTAAAGAAGCCTACATACCTACAGGATTACCATTGCAGCAATCTCAGAGACAGGAAAAATTTATACCCTTTGTCCAAGGTGCTGACATACCAGTAATTTTCAGATAAATTCCAGTCATTCCTCTGTAACATATCAGTTCTTAAGGAGCCAAGAAGCTTTGCTCAAGCCTCAAGCTGTCCAAACTGGAGGAGGGCCATGACTGAAGAACTGCAAGCCCTCGAGAATAAACATACCTGGTCCATTGTTCCCTTACCACCTGGGAGAAAGTCCATAGGAAACAGATGGGTTTACAAGATAAAATACAACTCCAATGGTCAACTTGAGAAGCACAAAGCGCGGCTCGTGGCAAAGGGATACAGCCAAACAGAGGGTGTGGATTACATTGAGACTTTTGCACCAGTGGCTAAGCCTAATACCATCAAAGTTATCCTAGCTCTTGCAGCCAAACTCAAGTGGCATATTGTACAAATGGATGTGGATAATACCTTTCTCAACGGGGATCTCCACGAAGAGGTGTACATGGACTTGCCACAGGGACTTCACACAAACAGCTCGTGGTCTGAACCAGGCAAGATGGTGTGCAAGCTGCACAGATCAATCTAGGACTTAAGCAGTCTAGCAGACAGTGGAACATAAAATTTACTGAGGCTGTGACTGATTTCGGTTTCATCCAGACAAGCTCAGACCACACTCTGTTTTTAAAGGGTGAAGGTGATCAATTACTGATTCTCTTAGTATATGTTGACGACATTATACTTGCAAGTCCATCTATCACAGCCATACAACAAGCAAAAGAATTCTTAAAAGACTGTTTCAGCATCAAGGACTTGGGCGACCTGAAATACTTCCTGGGAGTTGAAGTTGCTCGTAGCAATCATGGCATCTACATCACTCAGAGACAGTACACATTGCAGCTCTTAGAGGACACTGGTTACCTGGAAGCCAAGCCTCTTTCTACGCCCATCAGCCCGAGTGAAAAACTCACTGCTAACAGTGGAGAACTTTTGCCTGACCCTTCCAAGTATCGGAGACTGATTGGGCGCCTCCTTTACCTCACTTTCACCCGACCAGACATCTCATTTGCAGTCCATAAACTCAGCCAATTCATTGCTTTACCCAGGACCGGTTACCTCACGGCAGCCCACCATTTGCTCAGGTATTTAAAGGGCTCGCCGGGGCAAGGAATACTCATGAACTCTAATTCCAATTTGCAGGTTCAAGCCTTTTCTGACGCTGACTGGGGAGCTTGTGAGGATACAAGGCGATCTGTGACCGGCTATTGCACCTTTATAGGAGATTCGCTGTGACAAGGCGATCTGTGACCGGCTATCTGTGACAAGGCGAACTGATGTCAAGAACTCAGCACATGGACGCGGGCTAATTTAAAACAGAAGCTTCGAGTTCTTATAAGTGTTAAGTCGTTATTCTTAAGTAACGCCTTCTGTACCGTTGGCTCATTAAGGCGTAAACGCAATTAGCAACGACGATTCTATTAGTTAGCTTGTACAACGATTATGTAAAAGCGTTGTATATAAACGCGGGACCTGTAACACTTATCAATCAATGAAATTCCCATTCCTTTCTCATCGCGCCAATTTTCACTTTCATTCTTCAAGATTCCCAGTTCTTCATATGGTACGAGGTTACTTTTAAAGATGCTATTCATTTAAGATATCTTGGTCTAAACCTAATACATATGTTCACAATTCTCATTGCTTTTCCTTCTCAACAAACTCAATTATTAGCATAGCATTGCAACATGAATACAATATTGGCCACGAGAATAAGCTCAGTTGCCTGAATATTTTGAAAAATATGTAAGAATCACAAATTTTCCATCAATAACCGACCTACAAGACTAAAAATGTCAGTA
Organism: Craterostigma plantagineum; assembly: GCA_027422505.1. Classification (NCBI taxonomy): domain Eukaryota; kingdom Viridiplantae; phylum Streptophyta; class Magnoliopsida; order Lamiales; family Linderniaceae; genus Craterostigma; species Craterostigma plantagineum. The sequence continues at coordinate 20,719,139 of JAPQWV010000003.1, read as the reverse complement.
TTTTTTGTCTTTGAGTTTTAAATTGTATTACTTCTCACATATATAGATTTTAGCTTACATATAAGATGACTAAGAAAAATATAACAGCATAATAAATGAAAATCAGTTATACAAAATGAGATAATCATGGGATTTGAGATTATCCTCATTCATAATAATGAAAATCAATTATACTAAATGAGGCGATAATGATTTAAAATTATCATCATTCATCATTATCCGTTATCACCCCCCTCAAGCAAGACGTGGGGCTTGGGCCGACTCGCAGCTTGGAACAAATGAACTCAAATAGTGGTCGAGCTAGGCCTACGGTGAAGACATCTGCAATCTGAAGATTTGATGCGATGAACTTCGTAAGAAGCCATCCGGAGAAGACAAGTTCGCGAACAAAATGATAGTCAATGTCAATATGCTTGTGAGCAATGGGATTCTGACTGAGAAAAATAGCACTATTGTTGTCACAAAGTAGAAGTGGCATATCCGAGAGAGAGACGTGAAGCTCTTTAAGAAGATTGGTTAACCAAACTACTTCAGATTCGGCGTTGGCTAAAGCACGGTATTCTATCAGATAAAATAATGGGTACCAAATCTAACTGGGCGCAAACAATGGTGAGGAACCGTATCAACGAACAATACGTCAAACTTAGAGTAATTACGTCTGGTGGGAGCAAAGCAGCGGAAGCGTTGACCATAATGTCTGCGAGTGGAAAGATGATTGAGCTTTGGAACTACAAAGCTTATATCAAAGAAGGCAGCTTCATCGATTGGAACTACAAAGCTTATATCAAATAAGGCAGATTCATTGATGCCTTTTTCACACTTCGAAGTTAAAATTATAATTGTCATGATGGTCTGAGATTGGTGTTATCCTTTGTCAATTCGTATTGAAAAACTTGGTCCCCTTACGTTTTAGTATATTGGGATGTAATTTCTCAGGCAATTCAATTTGAATTAGCGTAGGGTGACTGGGATATTCATCTCCTTCTTAATATCATTTGTGGTGGAGTTCACATATGATAGATACTGTTGTGTAGGAAAGTGCATGTTAGAATTTTTTGATTGCTCTGATACCATGATAGAATATTTTTCCTCTAAGGGTAAATTGTATTACTACTCAAATATATAGATCTTACATATAAGAATAAGCAAAATATAGTAGCACCATAAATGAAAATCAATTATACTAATTGAGCAGATAGTCATGGGATTTGAGATTATCCTTATTCATAATAAATGAAAATCAAGTATACTAAATGAGGCGATAATCATGGGATTTGAAATTATCCTCATTCATCATTATCCGTTATCACCTCCTCAAGCAAGACGTGGGGCCTGGGCCGACTCGTAGCTTGGAACGAAAGAACTCAAATAGTGGTCGAGCTAGGCCTTTGGTGAAGACATCTGCAATCTGAAGATTTGAAGCGATGAATTTCGTAAGAAGCCGTCCGGAGGAGACAAGTTCGCGAACAAAATGATAGTCAATATCAATATGGTTCGCGCGCTTGTGAGCAATGAGATTTTGACTGAGAAAATTAGCACTATTGTTGTCACAAAGTAGAAGTGGCGTATCAGAGAGAGAGACGTGAAGCTCTTAAAGAAGATTGGTTAACCAAATTACTTTAGAGGCGTTGGCTAAAGCATGGTATTCTATCAGATAAATTGATGGGTACCGAATCTAAGTTGGCGCAAACAATGGCGAGGAACCGTATTAACGAACTAACCGTCAAACTGATAGTAATTACGTCTGGTGGGAGCAAAGCAGCGGAAGCGTTGACCATCATGTCTGCGAGTGGAAAGATGATGGAGCTTTGGAACTACAAAGCTTATATCAAAGAAGACAGCTTCATCGATGCCTTTTTCACACTTCGAAGTTATAATTATAATTGTCATGCTGGTCTGAGATTGGTGTTATCCTTTGTCGATTCTTATTGAAGAACTTGGTCCCTTACGTTTTAGTATCTTGGGACGTAATTTCTCTGGCAATTCATTTTGAATTTGCGTAGGGTTGGATATTCATCTCCTTCTTAATATCATTTCTGGTGGAGTTCTCATATGATAGATAGTGTTGTGTAGAAAGTGCCTGTTGGAACTTTTTGATTGCTCCGATACCATGATAGAATATATTTCCTCTAAAGGTAAATTGTATTACTTCTCAAATATATAGATCTTACTGTTAGGTCCTACGATTAACAACTCTATGATCCTGGCAAGAATTCAAAGTAATTCGACGATAATGATAATCAATAAGATTCGATCGAAAAACTCATTTGAAGAACGAGAGAGAGAATTCGATTAGAGTGAGAAAGTTACTGTTGTTTCTCTCTCTAGAAATTGAGTTGCAAGCCTTTCGGATCAATCTTCAAAACTTTCTCTATTCAGCTCAATTGATTTACATGTATTTATACCAAACAAACTTGGTATAAATATCAAACTAGTCCTAATCTAAGGACTACTATACAAAACGCCACTAATTACAAGGACAACTAATAATATCAAGCACAATTAAATGTATACTCTACAATCTCCCCCTTTGTGCTTGATTGCGTTTCCGCGCCGTTTGTCCTTGTCGGGCGTAATAGATATGCGCAAGCTCAGCGCATACTCGTAGTTCCTCAGCGTGATCCTCAGCTCCAGTCGCTCCTCGATATCTTCAAGCAGTTCCATTAGGAGCGGCTGTTCTCTCACGAACCTATGGATCCTCAGCATGGTGTCTCTATTAATTTCTTCCAACCACTGCTCGATATTCCTCCTGATGACCTTGACGTCCCATCACAAAACTTGTTGATTTCAGTCTTCAGCATCAACCTATTCTTCTTTGCTATTGGATTGTGGTAGGTGATGCCTAGGACTGAGCTGATATGCACGTGATTGTTGGGAAGCCCTTCGATCTCAGGTCCTTTGTTGAGCGGAGCGGTCATGTTGACCTTCTTCATGTTGCTCTCCAGAGCCATCTGAAGGTCGTGTGCGGCATAGTACTTAACTTGGCGCATCATGAACCGGTAGAGACCCTCGAGTCCTTCCTTCTTGATGAAGCCTTGAGGACCTTTGTACTTTTCCACATATAGCTGATATAAGTTGTAAACTTCTTCAGCAGGGATGTACGGTAGGTCGCTCTCGCTTAGATTTCTCGAGTTCTATCTACGTGCTCAATGGTGTAATGAGGTGTTGGAAGTCCTCCTTTGTCACAATAGACGCTGAGTAGTTGGCTTATTGGAGAGAGACTCTTATAATGGCTCTTGGCTTGTGCCTTAGTCATCCCCAGCCTTATATCAGGTCCTAGTTTGGTCAGCATCCAGAGGTAGGTCATCCTCTTCTGCTGATCCCAATGAGAGATCCCTAAGCTCGAACTCGTTCGGCTTCTTAACTCTGTCCGGAGACCTCCAAATATTCTCACGAACTTCTTCTAGGAAAGGGATTTCTATTCGGATGTTCTCCCATGGCGTGTCGATCCGAACGGTCCCTGACGTTAGCCTTGTAGAGGGAACCGCCCGTTGAGCGATTAACTCTGGTAGCCTTGGGATATCTTGTTCGTAGTCTTCACCTTCCTGAAGCTCGTCGTCTTTTATGATTACGAGGTCTATAGATGCTTGTTGTAGAAAGCACCGAACGTCGTGAAGCCGTCGTCTTTGATGCTCCTCGGGCATGGAATGGGTCATCCACTGTCCTTCGAAGATATACTTATCTAGGACCTCGTGTGGATTGACGCCATGTCCAGAGGGTCCCGGTTGGTCTGGAGCGACGGAGGGAGTGGCTTGGGTAGCTGCTAGAGCTACAAGCATCGCAGCACTTGCTTCTTCTTCCGGAAGCAAGGGGCTTGAGTAGATCGGTGGTGTGGGTGGAGGCGTCCTGAGGTGAAAGATTGGTGGGTCGATGTGGGCGATACGGTGCGTGGTGTGGATAGTTTGGGTTTGGGTGGTTTGTGTTTGGGTTTGGTGGGTAGTATGCGTTTCACCAGCTCCATCGCTTGTCTGCGTAGCGCTCGAGCCTTGTCCTTGGCCAGTTGTAGATGTCCTTGGCCTCTTCTCCCCCTCATGATGGTCCTGATCGTCAGGATCATCATGTCTGCGCCGGGAGTGGGAGCTTTGGCCTCGGCATGATTGGGTAGGTGGCTCAGGATGGTCTACCAGTCCCCTATAGAGGGACTCTTCCTGAGGCGACCGTATGGTAAGACCGATGAGGCGGGCCAGAAGGATGTCATGGAGCTCGGTGATTGGGATAGTGTATGGGTTGATTAGGATGGAAGAGTGTTGTAGAGGGTCGGTGGATGTGGGTTGTGGAGGTGTGAGGTTGGGTTGTGACGAGGTGCCTTCAGAGACAGGTGCTTTCCCGGTATCTCTTCGGGATGTCTCGATTGCTTGGAGTACTCTCTCCGTGATTTTGTCTTCCATAGACTGTACAACGGCAGAGAGCAGCCTGGAACTGCTCGTTCGTCACAAAGGGTGCGGATGCCTCCTTGGATGAACCAGGACGACTGATGTCGCCTGTTATCAACCCTTGAGTAGACACCGACTCTTCAGGTTGGCTCACAGTCACTTGAGGTTGTGACTGTATGAGACTTCCACCCAGTCCTTGAGTCGAATCTTGAAGATTCGGCTCTATGGGTGTTGTGGCAGGCTTGGGTTGCGCCTGTGAACCAGACACCACGAGATTTTGTTGCGGCTCAAGATTGAGCGAAGAAGTGTCAGCAACACTTGTAGATGTGGTCAGCATAGTATCTGGTGCGTTGGTGACGGCTGGGAAGAGGGACTCCAGTTGAATGCTAAGTCTCCTGGGAGTCCTCCTTATCAGGCTTATTTCCTCGTCCACTCTGTGTCAGACGGGGTGGCCGTGGGAGGAGTGAGGTCATGATGGACGTCCTCCAGTGCCTGATCCGTCACCAGTGGAAGAGAGCTTTGCCCCATCTCTACTTCGGGCTGTGCTACTGGTTGAAGAACCTCCTCAAAGGTTTCTTCGAGCATGCCAACATTCACGGGCACTTCCACTTGATATTCATGTACAGGAGCCTCGAGCGCTATCTCAGTAGCCATGACGTCTATCAATGTATCATCTACGTCGGGCATTGGCTCTTCGACCAATGGAGACTCCTGTTGAAGCTCCTGAGCGACAACATCTATCTTCGCGTCGTTACGGCTTTGGTGATGTTGCGGTTGGGGAGGGCTCATATGTACAGCTGCCGGGGGCCCTCTAATCATTTCCTCGATTAGATTGTGTTCCCGACAGAACTCTGATACTCAGCTCCCGCGGGGTCGGCGAGTCTGAGTAAATGGAGCTGAATGGCCATTGAAGGCTGTGCAAGGTCCACCAGCCTTGGGTTGTGGAAGAATTTGAGCCGGGGCGGCTGATAGTTTCCTCCCGGGGGCAGGCGAGGAATGTTCTGCGCGTACATCTCCATGTGTTGACGGATGATGACGGAGAACCATCTCGCGTACGGCACGTTCTTGGACCGCTTGTTCTCCTTTTGTCTGATCTGTTCTGCAAGGTCGTTCCAGATCAGCTGGGCGAAATCATAATGCCGCGAGAACACGACTCCGTGAAAAATTCGGAGGATGTGACCGTTGCCCTTATCGAAGTCGGCGTGCTTCGGAGATAGACACTTGTTCACGATCCCGAGTCTTCCATGGGTGAGGGATACCGTTGCTCTGAACCTGAGCGAGCTTGGTGAGCGGCGGACGGTACCCCATTTGAAGGAAATCAGCCACCAGTTCTTCATCTGATGGGAGGAGGTCGTAGTTTTGGCTGTGAGGGAGGTCAACTAGAGCTCTGAACTCGTTCTTGCCCATGCAGATGTGCCTCGTCCCTACAACAGTCGTGAAATGGTATCCCCCGTCCAAGATGATGCTCTTGATCATCCCCCAAAACTGCTGGAGGTAGACCATCGGCACTGATGCCGTCACGGTAAGTCCATGCCATAGTGGATGGCCTTGAAGGATAGACACGATAATGTCGTCTGGACACCGGAAGGTGGCCAGGTCCAATTGGAAGTTCGTGTCGTGGACATTGAGGTATAAGGACTTCTCGTATATGTGATTATATGTTTGATAGCGATCCATCTGAAAAATATAACAAATCATTAGTTCATAATTTTTTATATTAGTCGAGAATAAATTTAATTTCATCAAACTATAATATTGTATCAAGTCATGACATGTTTGATGAATTTTGAATTGAAATCGTATGATATGCATATAGAAATTTCGATTTTGAAAAAATGTAATGGCATGATGGTAATTTTGAGTTAAACACCCAACGCGTGAAAAATAGTTTGAAAATTTTCTAAGTGTTTAATCGCGAGTAATGGCACTGTTCATGCCGAGAAATTTTTCGCTCGATAAAATTGATTTTCAAATTGATTTCCTATGCATTGATTTCAATTGTAATGACTCAGTTTAATTTTTCGATCGAGAAAATTTTATTCACTAATGTTCGCTACAGAGTAAAAGACTTAGAAAAATTTTCTAAGTGTGGAAGTTGAAATCGAGACTGTAGTCGATCAATTTTACGATCGAGAAAAGTTCCGTGTAAATTTACGATCGAGAAATTATTCCTCAGGTAAATTTACTATCGAGAAATTTTCCTCGATTGAATAAAATTTTTGATTTGAAATTTGTCGAGCGGTATGTGATTTTCGATTGTAAGTAATATTTTTTTTTTCGCTGCAATATATTTCTATCGAGAAATTAGTCAACGAAAGACTAAGTCAACCGTCGAAAAAATTTTCAATCAATTAAGTCCTAAGCGGCGAATTTTACGATCGGAAAATTAAGCGTTGAAAAATTAATTTGTTTCGCTGCTAAATTTTTTCGACCAAAATCCAATTAACACGAAAATTCTATTTTGCGATAGTAAGTTTTGCGCTCGATAAAATTTGCGTCTAAATTGTCTATTCAGTGCTTAAATTTTTCGCTCACAGAAAATCCTGATTAGATTTGTATACGATTTCTCAGTTTTGAAGAACAGACGGAAATCTAAACTTAGAATGCGAAGAACTTCAAAAAGCAGATGCTAACGACGTTAAATCACACGCAACTATCAACAGATTCTCATTTCTACCTTAAACAGACAATTTTGAGTTGAAAATGGAAAGATTTGTGAGTGATTTGAACTGTCTGTGAAAGTTTTTCGCCAGAGAATTTTTGCGATATAGGGTTGCGTGAGAAAATGTTTTTCGACTGACACAAAGATGAACTTTTATTTACTCGCTGTAATTCAGTGTTGGGTTTCCGATTTGACGTTTTGCGATTAAATGGACAGGCCCATTACTGTTTGCGCTCGAGAAATTTTCGATTCGAAAGTTGCTCTTCAATTCAATTTTCTCGATCACAAATTATCGCGGTTAATCAACAATTGTTCCCAACACTGTTTTACGATCGAGAAACTTAAGATCGCAAATTAATTCTTATATTCAGTTTCTCGATAGTGAGTACTTCTAAATTTTTCAGATTGACCCCTATTTCAAAGAAAGTCACATTTGTAAAGCTCCCCCTCAGAATTAAAATAAATGCAATTAACTCCCTGTATTTTCTGTGCTGTAACGTCTAGCTTCCCTGGCTGCAATAAAAAATCTGTACCACTGAGAAAGAAAGACGTTAGAAATAATGGAGTTAATTTGGTTTGTGATTAGCTCCGTTCCTTGTAGTATCGACGCCTGACTCCTTAATTTTGTTTGAAGGAATCTGAAACACTTAGTGAAGAACGTCAGGAATATTTGGAGCTAATGCACTATTTTTATATTTGCTCCCCCTCAAATAATGCGCAAAAATTGACTAAATATGCAAGCATATGAAATCAATTCAATTCACGAGCATATAACACACAATTTTGCCTAGTAAGCACATATACATGGTCCCGGAAACATGTACTAGAGGTATTGTGTGAGGGTAAGAGCAATGAAAAAAATTATCGCATTTAAACAATTCAGTACCAATGCAATTGAAAATTATATTTAGAATGTGCGAGAATAAAATAAATTCGCATTTAGTCAATTCAACGCATATGAAATATAACATTTCATGTCAAAATGTGCGAGAATAAAATAAATTCGCATTTAGTCAATTCAACTCATATGAAATATAACATTTCATGTCAAAATGTGCGAAATTTTTCCTTTCAAGATTTTTTTTTCATATTACTATTATTATAGTATGGGGTCAGATTATTTTGCTTTGATCAATCGTCACACCTAAAATTTTACGAGACATTTGAAAGAAGAAAATGCCGTCAAGTCATGTCGTCAAACTAAAGTCCTAAGTTCATAGACTGGTCCATTTCGACAACTCTCACTAGGTTCGCTCTAGCACTCAATTATTTTTAACTTGGGATTTTTATATTTATATCACTCAAGTCAACACAAGCAATTTTAAGTCAATTTACCTGTGATCGAGGCATTTTTAATCATTTCACCAAAGCGAGAGACCGTCGATTGGAATCAAAGGGTTGTAAGGATTTTAGTTTGGCTAGGACTTAGAAGGGAAGGAATTTAGATGAAAGTGAGCTTATCTCTTCATCATCTTCCATTTCTACGTCCGTCTCCTTTTGTTTTTCGGCGTCTTCTTTTTTTTTTCGATCTTTTCTCCCTCATTTTCTTTTAAGAATTATCCCTTTTTATGCTATGCTCAAGCTGAAGCTCGCTTCTCCACGAGGCTATAGGAGATTATCGTAGGCGAAGTTCTTCTTGTTGGTTCTCGGGCCGATACCGTGCTCCTCTTCTCTTAATCCCTAGAGAGGTTTCAGAGATTATCTATTTGGAAAAGTTCACGGTTATGGAATTCGTACCCGAGGCTGCGCTCCTCTTCTCGTTTCCCGATATAAGACCGGATTATCGTTGGAGAAGTTCACTTTGTGGTGTTCCTCTTTCCAGTCGTTCTGACGAGCGTACGAGATTATCGTTGGAGAAGTTCACAGCAGGATCCATGCCACCTTCTAAGAGATAGTCGGAAGGCAGGTTCCTTTGGTCTGATTGCGCGTTGAGCAACGCCTTATTTTGTTATCATCCTCCTTATTTTCTCCCCCTCCTTTTTTCGTTTGAATAACCATCCGAAGAGTATAGAATATGGTTGAAGGCTGGGAATGGGATTCAAAGGAATAAAAGGACGTCGGAGAAGGCTCAAATTGGATGACTAACGGCTAATGAGTAAGAGAAAAAATTTTATAAGGCCGAGTGAGGAATAACCTAAGCGCCCTTATCATTTTCCTAACGATATGAGGCAAGGTGAGTATGAAGCCAAGTATCACTAGTTAAGACAAGCAATTGATGTGTGACTCACTCGAGAAATAGATCCAAGGAAAGAAATGAACAAGGCTTGATACCTCACGTATGTATAGTGACTTTGTGTCTAGTGGAGCAACCTAATGACCTTTAGACACAAGAATGCGACTTAGACTGACAAAATTAAGCAATTAAATCGATCGCATGCCGGGGTAAAATTCTAAGTTACTTTAGATCAAAGCATCCTAAAGAATTTCTTCATTCCCCTATATTATAAGTATATGTATAGTATTTTTATATGTATTAAAATTTTTATCTATTTATTAAATTCACGCAAGATAAAGCATAGAACAAAGAAACACATAGCATAGAACATTTTGTAGCACATAAGATCTGGTAAAACACGTATTACGGAAGATTCAACATGCCTAATTTTCCGACAAGGAATTGAAATCGTTTTTCATCCAATGCCTTGGTGAAAATGTCAGCTAGTTGGAACTCCGTGTTCACGAATTACATATCTATTGTGCCTTTTTCTACATGATCTTTGATAAAGTGATATCTAATGTCTATGTGTTTTGTGCGTGAGTGATGAACATGATTGCAAGTAATAGCGATGGCACTTTGACTATCACTATATATGGGTATATTATTTAAATTGTACCCATAGTCGTTAAGCTGAGTCCGCATCCACAGCATCTGGGAGCAACAACTGGCGGCGACCACGTTATTCCGCTTCGGCCGTCGAAGTTGACACACAGTTCTGCTTTTTGGATGACCAGCAGACCAACTTTTCGCCTAGAAATTGAGCGCCACCGGACGTGCTTTTCCTGTCCATTCGGCAACCTGCATAATCAGCATCAGTATAGCCGATTCGTACCCTTTGGATACCATAGTCCAAGGGTAGGAGTGCCCTTAAGGTAACGCAGAATCCTTTTAACCGCGAGCATATGGGATTCTTTGGGATCGGCTTGTAAACGGGCACATAAGCAGGTGGCAAACATGATATCTGGCAAGCTCGAAGTGAGGTAGAGAAGAGATCCAATGATGCTGCGATACAGCGTGACGTCGACCGATTTTCCAGAGAGATCGGCATCCAACTTGCAGCTTGGTGACATAGGAGTGCTGAGAGGCTTGCTCTGATCTTGATGGAATTTCTTCAGAATATCCTTGATGTATTTTGTCTGACTGATGAAAATCCCATCTTCGAGTTGCCTGACTTGTAGTCCTAAGAAGAACTGCATCTCTCCCATGTGACTCATCTCGAACTTATTTTTCATTAGATCTCCAAACTTCGTGCAAAGCCGCGGATTTGTTGATCCGAAGATGATATCGTCGACGTATACTTGAACGACCATCAGATCTTTGTCTTGTCATTTGATGAAGAGGGTTGTGGCTATCGTTCCTCGTATGAATCCAGACTTCACGAGGAATTCACTCAAGACATCGTACCAAGCACGTGGGGCTTGTTTTAGTCCATAGAGAGCTTTGTCCAATCGATAGACGTGATCGGGATTTTCTTGATCAACGAAGCCTTCCGGCTGAGCGACGTAGACTTCTTCTTTTAACACGCCATTGAGAAAGACGGTCTAAACATCCATCTGATAGACTTTGAAGTCTTTGTGAGCCGTATAAGCCAGGATAAGGCGGATAGCTTCGATTCGGGCAACAGGAGCATATGTCTCGTCGTAGTCGATGCCTTCCTGTTGATTGTAGCCTTTCGCAACTAGCCCTGCTTTGTTCCGGATCACTTCACCATCTTCATTCTTCTTATTCTTGAATACCCATTTGGTTCCGATTATTGCCCATGTAGACGGGGTACTAAGGTCCACACTTGAAGACGTTCGAATTGATGAATTTCTTCTTGCATCGAAAATTATCAAATCCGGGGTCTCGTAGTGCGTCTGCTACTTTAGTCGGCTCATTTTGGCTTAAGAAGCAAATGAAAAGATTAAGCTGACGACGTGTCCTTACTCCGCTCGAAAGATCGCCAATTATCTGATCAACCGGATGGGAACTAGTCCACTTGTGCTTATGCGGCAGGGCTGAGGAAGATACGTCAGCCAGTTGTGGTTCTAGATTTCCAATTATCTCCGATTGTTCGATTATTTGAGGAAGTTCCACTTCTGCACTTGGAACGATCGTCTCTGATGATTCTGCCTCAGTAACCATTGTAGGTTCTTCGTTATTCTGTGGCAAATCTGAATCGGGTGAGGTAGGGACGTGAGAAGTACTAGGTACATCGGTCTCGTTAGGTGGAGAATCCACTATAGGTGTAGCAGTGTGTGATCGATATACGGGCTCGAAGAGAGAGTCCAGATCGTCTAATGCGAGTCTTAATGCTTCTTCTGACGTCGATTTCAAAGTTGTTGCCATCTTCTGTTGGTTTTGTGCCAACACACCAGTGAAAACAGGTTCTGAACTGTTATATTCAGAAGCTATCTAGTTGGATACGGGTCCTGAACTGAGGTGTGCAGGAGCCATCGGGTTAAGCACGGGTCCTGGACTGACTTGACCAGAAGACATGTCCGCCACTTCGTGGAAAGTGACGTTGTAGCTTTCTTTCATTGTATGGTTGGACCTGATATATACTCGGTACGCTTTCGAGGTTGAAGAATACCCGAAGAAAGTTGCTTCGAATGCTTTAGGGTCGAACTTGGCACGTTGCTCTCGGTCGTTCGCCACAAAGCACTTGCACCCGAAGACTTTAAAGAATGAGATATTGGGTACTCTATTATTCACAATCTCGTATGGAGTCTTGTTGAACCTTTTGTGAACCACCGTCCTGTTTTGAGTAAAACAAGCGGTATTAACTGCTTCAGCCCATAGAAAATGTGGAAGTCCGGAATGAATCTGCATTGTTCGAGCTGCTTCCACTATGGTTCGATTTTTCCTTTCAACGACCCCATTTTGTTGAGGTGTTTTTGCGGCTGAGAATTGTTTATCCCAAGTTTCTAATAAAATTCACTGAGACGTCTGTTCTTGAACTCAGTGCCATTGTCTGTTCGAATGACTTGGATAGTCTGCTGCAGCAAGTTCTGGGTGGTGTTCATAAAATTAATGATCAAGTCACCGGTCTCATCTTTGGTTCGGATGAACTTTGTCCAAGTGTAGCGAGAGTAGTCATCGACGATCACTAGCACGTACTTTCTTCCATTTATGCTCTGAGTCTGCATCGGCCCACAGAGATCCATGTGGATTAGTTTCAATGGTCGAGATGTAGACGCAAGTTGCTTAACGTGATGGGATGCTCGCTTCATTTTTCCTAATTGGCATGCCGAACACTGATGCTCCCTTTGTAGTAGTATAGTTGGCAGACCATGAACAAACTTTTTCGTAGAAAGACGTTTGAGAGCTTTCATATTCAGATGAGACAGTCGTTGATGCCATAAGCTGTTCCTCTGTAAATCAATTTGAGATATGAGGCATACAGCTCTCGAGGGCCGCACGGACGTCAGGTTGATCGTGTACAGGTTTGATTCCCGAAGTCCATAGAGGAGTTCTGTGTCCTGATTGTCCAAAATTCTGCACCGGTCAGCATGAAAGACCGCCTGGAACCTTTTGTCACAGAACTGGCCTATGCTAAACAAGTTATGGCGGAGGCCTTCGACATATGAGACATCTTTTATAGTCAGATTCTCCAGAATGATATCCCCAAGTCCTAGAATCGGGGCTGAATCGTTGTTTCCAAATCTGACTTTGCATTTGGCTGGTCCTTGTAGTTGCTCAGCAGTTCTTGATTTCCCGTTATGTGTGTGGAGCAACCCGAGTCAAGGTACCACACATGATGGATCTGCAAAAACGAATTAGAGAGCTTTAGGTACCCATTTAAACATGGGTCCTCTCAGATTAGCAGAATTTTTTGGTTCTGATATAGTTCCTAAATTATTACTTGAGGGAGTTTTGATAACCCGAGCCACTTTCGGAGAAGTGGGTTTGGGTTTGACCTCTTTAGGTGACTTGGCCTTTTCGGCTTTTGTCGTCCTAGGCGGAGATTTAGGAACTCATTTGGGTTGAACCTTGCAGGGAAGGTTAATTTAAGCACGTACAAATGCTTTGCTAGGTTTGGTTGAGGAAAAGATCTTTTCTTGATGTAATCTTCTAAGGTGCTTGGGGGATTTAATCTCTACGGGATACCTTAGGTGAGTACAAGCATGTACAACGCCATAAGCTTTCTTTGTGGCTGGATCTTGTTTCCTACGAGTCTTCCTAGTGGCATTTGTTTCAGAATGATTAATTTTTGACGTAGAGCCTATTTCGAAGTTGTTGCTTCTAAAGGTGATCGGCTGAAGTGAACAAGTAGATGCAATTATCTTAAACGTGGAAATAACTCTTTTATTTTTACGAGTGTCTTTAACAGAAGGAGTAACATGCTCAGAAACATTTAAATCTAGTGGCTCCTTCTTTATCTTAGTGTTAGACACTCTCGCCTTTGTTTTTAATGCTGACGCTACGCTCCCTGTAGACGTAGGTAAAGGACAATTAGTCATAGCACTTTTAACAGAATTATTTTTACAATTTTTATCTTTCAAAGGCGGTTTTTCAATTTTCACGCTTTTTGTAATAGCGTGAGAGGTAGTTTGGGAGGACAAGGAAGCCTTGAGATTTTCCATCTCCTTAAAGAATTTTTTCTTTTCAGCTTCGAAATTCTCTCGTTCTCTATCTAGCTTTGCCTGTGACTCATCTATCTGTTTTATGATAGAGGGTTTGTAGAGAGAATTTTTGTAATTAACGGCTTTAACTTCCTCGTGGTGTGTTTGAGAGTGAGGAGGTAGAACTTGAACTAAATTGCAGACAGGTGTTAGAGTTTCTTTCCTATTTTTGTCCCTTTCATTTAGTTCTTTGTAGTCAAAGGGGATTTCTGGACCATGTGGGCCTTGTCTAATGGATGAATCGAAAGTATTTTCATACGACGATTCAGTAAAATTTCTAAGCCCAAGTGTTTAACATCGTATATTTCTTTCTTTTGTAAAACACGTGGATTACTGAAACCTAAACCATCCTTTGGATTATTGAAATCTACATCCTTTGGCTGATTTAGAAATATTGTTTGCTCGGATTGTCCCCTACGCGTAACTATATCGTCTAATTTCTTTACTTTGGCATATAGTTTCTTGCGTTCCTCACCTAGGAGAGCATAATTATTTTCCACCGTTAGTTTAGCGGCTTGACAGGCGTCTAAATCCTTACTAAGCTCACTAATCTTAGTATTTGATGTTTCTAATTGAGCTTCTAAGTTAGTGATCTTAGAAGTAGCTTCGGTTATCCTACAATTTAAAATGACTTTCTCGTTGAGATTTCTAACCAAGCAATTGTAGTTATTTGTTAGCCTATCTTCTAATTCCTTAATCTTTTCGCTCTGTTGTCCTAGTTGAGGTTGACTAGTCTCTCTAGAATGTAGGCTCTTAGTAAGTTCATCTATTTTTGCACTAGAGCTCCTAAGTTCTAATTCGAGACTATTTATCTTCTCCTGTGATCTCGCAAGTTTATCCTCTACTTCCTTAATACTTTTCTGCTCACGTTTCATGTTAGCATATTTTTTTTATATGAATCTAACATGGTCAATAATGTGGAAGAAGAGACTACCTCTTGTGACGAAGTGGATGCGTTGTCGTCGTCCGTACGATTGGATGTTCCGGCGTCTGATTCATTGTCGAGACGGGCCATGAGAGCTAAATTGTCTTCTTCAGAACTTGACGTGTCCTCGAGCCATTGGTCCTGTTCGGCCATGAGAGCTACTCCCGCTTCCTTCTGTTTCGTCAATTGGAGCTTCCTGGAGTAGTAGTTGGCATCTCTCTTCTTCGGAAGAGTGCACTCTCTGGCGAAGTGACCTGGCTTGCCACAGTTGAAGCATTTGTTAGCCTCCTTAGGATTCTTGACATCGGAGCTCTCTGGTGCACGTTCTTTGTTTTTAGAGCTTGTAGTCCGAAGTCGGTTGGCTAAGGTTGAAGACTTCTTCTTGAAGTACTTCTTGCTCATTATTTGTCCTATGAGAGCTAACTGCTTTCCTAGTGCTTTCAGATTTGGCTCAACGTCGGAGTCCGACTCTTCTTCCGACTCTGAAGGTGAAGGAGGCCTAACGGTCTTTTCCTTTGTTGATCTTGAGCTCCTCTTCTCCGAGACTAAGGCAACAGTGTCTTCGTTCTGTTTGCCTTTTTGCTCCTTGAGAATCTCGATTATATCATCCTCATGCCGTGCGAGGTTGTCAAACACGGCATGGACATCCAACTCCTCTAAATCTTTATTTTGTCGAATCTGAGTGGATATTTTCTTCCATTCCGCGGGCAGAGAAGATAGAAATCTGATGTTTGTCTCCATGTTGGTCTTCGTGATCTCTATCTTCCTCATCTCGTTGAGAAGAGTGAGGTATCTTTGGTAGATCTCGTATAGACTCTCCTCAGGCTTTGCTTTCAAGGAGTCGTAAGCGGTGAGAATGTTCGCCTCTTTGGCCTTTATGCCAACTTCCGTTCTCTGCATCATCCTATGCAGTTCATCCCACATTCCTTTAGCCGATGAAAGGCTATCAATCTGTCGGTATATGTCGTTGGGGATGCCCCTGCATGAGGGTGTTCATGGCTACTAGATCAGCCTTAGCTCGAGTCCTCTCCTCGATTGTGTACTCCCTAGGCTCCTTCAGTCGCCTAGATGCAGGTATTTGAGGAGTTGCCGTTTCTTCACCTGGGACATGTACCCAAAATTGTGCGGGTCCCTCTTCTAGTGACTTCAGTAAATTCTCGGCTTGATCTTTTAGAGCGATGAAATTGAGGAAGCGGCTCCTCCACACGGTTTATTCGCCTCGTTGCAAAAATCAGTGGACGGTTGTCATTTCCGAGCGAGTAGCATCCATTTTGTTTTGTAGTTGAGTTGTTGAAGGATCTTCGTTAAGTGTTTTGAATGTTTGAAGATGATGTAATGTGCTTCACAAGTAACAAAATTCGTTAATAGCGTTTGATTTGAAAAATAGATCGAGAATTGTTTTCGATTCAATCTTTAAAGTTTGATCAAAAATACTTTCGTCGAAATAGAATATAGTGTGTACTGTTTACCTGCGAGATAGTTTGTCAGTGAAATATTTTTCGAGCGAAATAAATTGCCCAAAATCGTTCGGTCGAGAAAAATTTCGGATCGTGAATTTATTTCGATCGTAAAAGAAACAATACGTTAGTAAGTTTCTCGACAAGTCAAAATAAATCGGTTGACTGGAAAAGTTTCTCGCGTGTAAATGATTTTTAGCTTGGTCAAACTTTAAATGTCTGACCGAAAATGTTTCTCGAGAAAGAGTTTTTACGCGTGCAAAGTTAAAATTGGTCTCCCTCGAAAAAGATTTTCGCTGAATAATGCTCGAGAAATATTTCTAACTAGAATCGTTTCTAGTGTTGACGATTTTAGCACCGACTTCGTATTCTGATAGAGAAAAATTATCGCGCCAAGCCGAGAAAAATTAATCCGATCGCAAAACCTAGCGAGAAAAATTAGAACAATCGAGAAAAATCACAGAATACAGTTATCACAGATTCAAGCAAAACAAGGAATTAGACACTGAACTTTCAGGTAATTGCTCGCAATCAATTACTAACTACGCACGAACACGCAATTAAACACGTTATGAAGGACAATATGTCGAATTTGATCAAAATCAGAACGTGTTCTTCATGTTCTTACGCAAACAGTAACCCACAAAATCGATTTAATCCCAAACACGAAGTTCAAACAGCTACGGATTTGATCGCAATCAACATTTGACACTTAAACGAGCACAGAAACATCAAATTCAAGTCAATTAGGCACATAATTATGTTATTGGATCGAAAACAGATTTCGCGCCAAACTGTTCTTCGATGAACAGTGAACAGAATTAAATTTTCGATCCAAATCTAACAATTTTTTATTCAAAATAGAACGAATCTGCTCTGATACCAATTGTTAGGTCCTACGATTAACAACTCTATGATCCTAGGCAAGAATTCAAAGTAATTCGACGATAATGATAATCAATAAGATTCGACCGAAAAACTCATTTGAAGAACGAGAGAGAGAATTCGATAAGAGTGAGAAAGTTACTGTTGTTTCTCTCTCTAGAAATTGAATTGCAAGCCTTTCGGATCAATCTTCAAAACTTTCTCTATTCAGCTCAATTGATTTACATGTATTTATATCAAACAAATTTGGTACAAATATCAAACTAGTCCTAATCTAAGGACTACTATACAAAACACCCCTAATTACAAGGACAACTAATAATATCAAGCACAACTAAAGGTATTCTACACTTTCATATAAGACTAAGCAAAATATAGCAGCATAATAAATGAAAATCAATTATACTAATTGAGAAGATAATCATGGGATTTGATATTATCCTCATTCATAATAAATGAAAATCAATTATACTAAATGAGGCGATAATCATGGGATTTGAAATTATCCTCATTCATCATTATCCGTTATCACCCCCTCAAGCAAGACGTGGGGCTTGGGCCGACTCGTAGTTTGGAACGAAAGAACTCAAATAGTGGTCGAGCTCAAATAGTGGTCGAGGTAGGCCTTTGTTGAAGACATCCGCAATCTGAAGATTTGAAGCGATTAACTTCATAAGAAGCTGTCCGGAGGAGACACGTTCGCGAACGAATGATAGTCAATGTCAATATGGTTCGCGCGCTTGTGAGCAATGAGATTCTGACTGAGAAAAATAGCACTATTGTTGTCACAAAGTAGAAGCGGCGTATCAGAGAGAGAGACGTGAAGCTCTTTAAGAAGATTGGTTAACCAAACTACTTCAGAGGCGTTGGCTAAAGCACGGTATTCTATCCGATAAATTGATGGGTACCGAATCTAAGTTGGCGCAAACAATGGTGAGGAACCGTATTAACGAACAAACCGTCAAACTGATAGTAATTACGTCTGGTGGAAGCAAAGCAGCGAAAGCGTTGACCAAAATGTTTGCGAGTGGAAGATGATGGAGCTTTGGAGCTATCAAAGAAGGCAGCTTCATCGATGCTTTTTTCACACTTCGAAGTTATAATTATAATAGTCATGCTGATCTGAGATTGGTGTTATCGTTTGTCGATTCTTATTGAAGAACTTGGTCCCTTACGTTTTAGTGTTTTGGGACGTAATTTCTCAGGCAATTCATTTTGAATTTGCGTAGGGTGACTTTGATACTCACCTCCTTCATAATATCATTTGTGGTGGAGCTCTCATATGATAGATACTGTTGTGTAGGAAGTGCAAGTTGGAATTTTGTGATTGCTCTAATACCATGACAGAATATTTTTCCTCTAAAGGTAAATTGTATTACTTCCCAAATATATAGATCTTACATATAAGATGAATAAGCAAAATATAATAGCATAATAAATGAAAATTAACTATACTAATGAGGAGACAATCATGCGATCTGAGATTATCCTCATTCATAATAAATGAAAATCAGTTATACTAAATGAGGAGATAATCATGGAATTTGAGATTATCATCATTCATCATTATCCGTTATCCCCCCAAGCAAGACGTTGGGCTTGGGCCGTCTCGCAGCTTGGACGAAAGAACTCAAATAGTAGTCGAGCTAGGCCTTTGGTGAAGACATCTGCAATCTGAAGATTTGAAGCGATGAACTTCGTAAGAAGCCGTCTGGAGGAGACAAGTTCGCGAACGAAATGATAGTCAATGTCAATATGCTTCGCGCGCTTGTGAGCAATGAGATTCTGACTGAGAAAAATAGCACTATTGTTGTCACAAAGTAGAAGTGACGTATTATAGAGAGAGACGTAAAGCTCTTTAAGAAGATTGGTTAACCAAACTACTTCAGATGCGGTGTTGGCTAAAGCACGGTATTCTATCATATAAATTGGTGGGTACCGAATCTATGTGGGCGCAAACAATGGTGAGGAACCGTATTAACGAACAATCCGTCAAACTGAGAGTAATTACGTTTGGTGGGAGCAAAGCAGCAGAAGCATTGACCATAATGTCTGCGAGTGGAAAGATAATGGAGCTTTGGAACTTCAAAGCTTATATCAAAGAAGGCAGCTTCATCGATGCCTTTTTCAAACTTCGAAGTTATAACTTTAATTGTCATACTGGTCTGAGATTGGTGTTATCATTTGTCGATTCTTATTGAAGAACATGGTCCCTTACGTTTAGTATCTTGGGACAAAATTTCTCAGGCATTCATTTTGAACTTGCGTAGGGTGACTTGGATCATCTCCTTCTTAATATCATTTGTGGTGGAGTTCTCATATGATAGATATTGTTGTGTAGGAAAGTGCCTGTTGGAATTTTTTGATTGTTCTAGTACCATGATAGAATATTCTTCCGCTAAAGGTAAATTGTATTACTTCTCAAATTTATAGATCTTACATATAAGAAGAATAAGTAAAATATAACAGCATAATAAATGAAAATCAATTATACTAAATGTGGAGATAATCTTGGGATTTGAGATTATCCTCATTCATAATATATGAAAATCAATTATCTAAATGAGGCAATAATCATGGCATTTTAGATTATCCTCATTCATCATTATCCGTTATCAATAATACAGACCCACGCAGCACCCTCTTGTGATTTATACATTGTGTTGCAATTATATGAGTCAAGCACTTATGTATAGGATACATGCTCTAAGATTTTTAAGGAAGCAATAAATACATGATGCAATGCCATGCCACAATCGTATCTTTCCGGAATTAAATGATTTTCATATTTTATGTACACATAATTTCAGTTTTTTATTAATATTTCGTCGCCACAATGTATTATGTATATCTTAATCATTTTTTTGACGGGATAACAAAATAAAAAAAATAGTTATTTT
This sequence comes from Craterostigma plantagineum, assembly GCA_027422505.1. Classification (NCBI taxonomy): domain Eukaryota; kingdom Viridiplantae; phylum Streptophyta; class Magnoliopsida; order Lamiales; family Linderniaceae; genus Craterostigma; species Craterostigma plantagineum. The sequence goes on along the minus strand of JAPQWV010000003.1, from coordinate 20,699,115 downwards.
TTTTTATGGAAGTTTTCACACTTCGCCTAAGTTCGACTCAATTAAATTTTAACCAATTGTCAGCTCATAATTACTTTTTCGAGTTCATATTGTGTCCCACCCTAAGTTCGTATATACTGACATGGATCTCATGGTGTTCAAGTGAAATCGAACTGATTACTGAACCTTATTGGCAAGAATCATGTAGACCACGTATGACCTACCCCTTGGGCATAATAAAGATTTCAATTATACGTTTGAAATAACAGTTTTTGACGGAAATGTTCATTATAGCGTTTAATATTGAGACGCTATTAATAACCTTCCATATATATGAATTTTATGGTGCTCACATTGGGCATCTGTTAATGTGGCACCAATTCGTACCATTTCAACATCCCACATCGATATCTATGGTTATGTCGTCTAAATTAACACATTCTTGGTGTCATTAATCGACATTTTGGATGCTGACGTGGCATATTGACGCGATATATTTCATTGACACGTAAAATTTTATATAATGCGTCAATATGCTACATCAGCATCCGAAATGTCGATTAATGGCACCTAAAAGGTGTTAATGAAAACGACATACCCTTAGGGGGTGTTTGTTTCCGGTGATCCAACATCACGGTGATAGTCATATTACCGGGATGTGAATATCACTGTTATTTGGATTAAGGTGATATGTCATCATTGTGCTTGCTTTGGGGTGATATTTCATTTTGCATATCAATGTGATATTGGAATATTGTGTTTGTTTCATCACAGTGATGTCTGAAGTGATGTTGTGTAAATGTCATATTTAACCTTATGTATATTATGTAGTAAAAGTGCTTTAATATGTTCATTTGAGGTAATATTTAACGTGATAGTTATTAATATTTAAAAATCAAGTATTATTTTTAAGCATTAATTATAAGCATGTTATATAATTCATCAATAGAACTATTATATTTTTTAGGCTTTAAACATAGAATTTTTATCCAATTATTAATATAAGTATTTTATATGATTCTTCAATATAATTATTTTATTTTTTTAAGCTTCAGTAAATTAATCAATTATTAATTAGAAGTATTTTCTATAATCCTTCAACATATTTCTTTTAGTTTTTAAGCATTAAATAGAAATTTTTTAAGATTTAAATATATTGGTTATGTAATTTAAATATGAGTATGGGTATATAAGGAATTAGTGTTAAGAGATGAGGGATAATTTTGTCCAAAGAAATATTGAAAATATCACTCCATCACGGTGATGGAGGATCACCCTGCTTTATGGGGGGTGATTCGAAAGCTGGAATATCACTCCGTTTTGATCACCTCGATGATCCTCCATCACGGTGATGACTCATCACTCACGCTAAACAAACGTGGTGATTAGGAAGCCGGTGATGTTTTGGAGGATCACCCCAAAACAAACACCCCCTAGATGTCGATGCGTGATGTTGAAATGGCACGAATCGGTGACACATCAACAGGTGCTCACACATAAATTCCTCTATGAGGGCACCTGTTGATGTGGCACCAATTCATACTATTTCAACATCCAACATCGATATCTACGGTTATGTCGTTTTAATTAACACCTTTTAGGTGCCATTAATCGACATTTCGGATGCTGATTTAGCATATTAACGCCTTATATAACATTTTACGTGTCAATGAAATATATCGCGTCAATATGCCACATCAGCATCCAAAATGTCAATTAATGACACCAAGAAGGTGTTAAGTAAGACGACATAACCGTAGATATCGATGTGGGACGTTGAAATGGTAGGAATTGGTGCCACATCAACAGGTGCCCACATAAGGTGCTCACATAAGGTGAGCACCATAAAAATCCCCATGTATATGTGTGTATATGTTGAGAGATCTTCATGTTTGTATGATTTGAAGCTATTGTATCAACCTAATAACAAAATCGAAACGATGAATTGTTGTGTAAACACTGTGATGTAACACGGTTCAGATGCAGATTGAATCTTACGTCCAAGATCAAAGCCACTGAGTTCTTATTAATGAACAAAAATGAGAAAGTTACAGGGAGGAATTGAATTACAGGGGATGGTATTAGAAATCCCGCTAAAACACCCTTTTTATATTAAAGGCCCGTTATAACCACTTTTCATCATATCTAAGTTGAAGACGTCGCTGCTACTCGCAACTTAATAAGTAGAGACCCGTTATTAAGAAGCGCGCTTATGAACAGTCTCGCGACTCTATTTTAAAACCAAGTCAATTTCGCTCCTTCTCACAGCTTCTTAACTGTCTTGAGCTACCAGTTCCAAATTCTTGCATCTTTGGCACTTGATTCCTCAATAGCCCCCCGCAAGATGGATGGTATAGATAGATGACAGACATCTTGACTAGTATCTGCTGCAGCAATGGGCCAGTGAGCGGCTTAGTGAATACATCGGCTAATTGGTGCTCAGTTCGAACGGGCAATAGCTTGATTGCTCCCTTTGTGATGTAATGCCGAACAAATGGCAATCGATCTCAATATGTTTGGATTGTTCGTGAAATTTTGTGTTTGAGGCGAGCGTAAGAGCGGACTGGTTGTCACTGTAGATGACTGGGACTTGACTCGGATCAATGCTCAGCTCATCGAGGAGATGCTTGATCCATAGAGCTTCAGTCACAACTGCCACGAGAGCCCTATACTCGGCTTCGGTGGATGAACGAGATAATGTCGCCTGTTTCTTAGCTTTCCAGGTGACCAAGGAGTCTCCTAAGAACGTACAGTAGCCCGTGACAGATTTTCTTGTGACGGTGCAAGCTCCCCAGTCTGAGTCAGAAAATCCTCGCAGCTGTAAATCTGTGATTGAGCTGAAGAAGCTTTCGGATATCGGAGCAGATGGTGAGCTGCCATCATATGTCCAGTCCGAGGTGCTGAGATGAATTGACTAAGTCTGTGAACTGCAAAAGCAATATCAGGTATAGTAAACGTCAAGTAAAGCAACCTGCCCACAAGTCTCCTATACTTAAAGGGGCCACCAGCAATTCACCATCCTTCTCTGACAGTTTGCCACTAGGATTTATAGGGGTTGTAAGTGGTTTGGAATCCAAGTAGCCTGTATCTTCAAGCAGTTGTAGTGTGTACTGCCATTGTGAGATGTAAATTCCAGTTTCTCCACGGGCTACTTCAACCCCAAGGAAGAACTTAAGCTCCCCCAAGTATTTTATTCTGAAATTGGAGCTAAGATGGTGTTTCACCTCTTGTATCATTTCAGCTGAAGGACTAGCCAGTATGATATCATCCACATAGACTATCAAAACAACTAGGTCCTTGCCCTTGCCTCGAGTGAACAATGTGTGATCTGAATTCATCTGTCTGAAACCAAACTGCTTTATAGATTCTGTGAATTTCTTGTTCCATTGCCTCGATGACTGTTTCAGACCATATATTGATTTATGCAGTTTACATGTCAGTCTTTGCTATCCAGTCCCTTCATTGTCGAGCTGCAAACCTTGTGGAATATCCATGTAAACTTCTTCAGCTAAATCCCCATTGAGAAATGCGTTGTTTACATCTAACTGTACCAGATTCCATCCCAGCTTGGCTTATAATGCAAGAAGGATCTCGATAGTGTTAGGCTTTGCCACCGGTGCAAAGGTGTCTATATAATCCACACCTTCCCTCTGGTCATATCCTTTCGCCACTAACCATGCCTTATGCTTCGCAACTTGCCCTTTTTCATCGAACTTGAGTTTATACACCCATCTACACCCAATAGTTTTCTTTCCTTGTGGTAAAGGGACAACTGACCAAGTCCCATTTTCTGCCAAGGCCTTGAATTCTTCACTCATGGCCTCAATCCACTCCACAGACCTTGAAGCTTGTGTGTAGGTTTTTGGCTCATCTGTTATGGAGACCTTATTGATGTAGGACTGGTATTTGGCTGAAAATTTTTTATATGACATAACTCTTGAAATAGGATAGAGTGCCTTCTTCTCCTCTAGCCTGTTGTAGTGGTAATCTTTTAAATATGGTGGCCTCCTTGACTGTCTGCATGATCTTCCATATTCTGCTGATCTTCTTGGCCACTCCCTGCTTCATGTGTATTCTGGGCAGGCTGATCATGCCTTCTTGATTGTCTGCATGGTCTTCCATGTTCCTGCTGATCTTGGTGGCCAAACTCTGTTTCATGTGTATTCTGAGCAAGCTGAGTGTTGGAGATCTCTGCTTCATCACATGTATTTGGGGCAGAATGGGAAGCAGACTAGTTGTCTTCTGAAGAGAGGTCAGGTGGAGTTGGTGATCCTACTCCCTGATCGTCAGGTGTTGAATGGTCACATAAGAAATCCCCTTCATGCTGTGATGATGGAAGCATTCTCTCCTCTGCTGATTGGCCTATTTCACGCGGTTTTGGAACTACCAGACTGGAAAATGGATCTTCTCGAGTAGAAGATGAAGATTCCTTCTTGAATGGAGTCCATGACCCGGTATCCTTTCATCCCAGTAGCCAAGGAAAACACACTCCCTAGCCCTTGCATCGAATTTCCTTCTCCCTGGAGCAAGTGTTGAGCAGAAACCAAAGGAGCCAAATACTCGCAAAGCATAATAATTCACTGGTTTTTGAAACAGAACTTCATAAGGACTCTTTCCCCCTAAGACAATGGATGGTGTTCTATTAATGAGGAAGGTAGCAGTCAATACACATTCTGACCAGTATCTAATAGGAATTTCAGAATGAAACAGTAAAGACCTAGCTACGTTCAAAAGGTGTTGATGTTTTCTTTCTACCACCGAGTTTTGTTGTGGAGTTTGTACACACGAAAGGTGGTGTATAATGCCTTTCCTTTTGAATAGCTCAACCACATTGAATTCTTTTGCATTGTCAGTTCTCATTGTTTTAACTTTTCCACTAAACTGAGTTTCTATTAAGGAGAGAAAATATCCAAGCACTGATGGTACCTCAGATTTCTGCTTAATCATAAAAAGCCAAGTAAAACGAGAATGATCATCAACTATTGTGACAAAATATCGATGTCCTAAATGTGATGGTACATGAAAGGGACCCCAGACATCGCAATGGACTAGATCAAACACAGAAAGCCATTTTGCAGTCATTTGGAAATGAGTTCCTTTTCTATTTTGCAACTGGACATATTTTGCAAAATGAATGTTCAGAAATATGATTGTGCCTTAAAGAGGGTCTAAGGATATCCATGACCTTGCTAGATGAATGCCCTAACCTAGCATACCAAAGATCTATCGTCAAACTATTTAAAAATACAGACTTATTTATGTCAGTAATCTGAAAAACAGGATCTACTTGTAGCACATATAAGCCAGCAACTGATCTACCCTTGCCAATCACCTGTAGGGAATGGTCCTGCACAACAAAATCATTAGTTCTGAAGCAGAAACTACAGCCCATTTGATTGGCCAGCTGGCTTACCGAGATTAAATTGAAACAGAACTGTGGCACAAGTAACACTTCTGTCAGTCTGATGTGCTTATTGACAGTGACGGATCCTGCTTTATTTACTTTAATGACAGTATTGCGCGGCAATATAACGTTTGATTGCGCTATTTCATGCAAGTCTGTGAGAATTTTTGGGTCACCACACACGTGTCTGGTTGCCCCAGAATCAAGCAACCAGTCACTAGTGTTTGTGAATGCAGGTAAATTAAAAGAGAAACAGGTACCTCCCCTCTTTTCAGTCGGTTGAATTAGCTCATTTTCTTGCTCCAAACCTGGCAGTGATTGGCTCAACAGTGCCTTCAAGCTTTGGAGCTGCAATGGTGTGACTTGTAGCTGAACCAAGCTGTCTGTCTGCCCTGAACTGGTTTGTTCTGCTCTATTAGCTGGTCCCACGAGTGCATGATTCATCCGAGCCCCTTTAGCCTTCTGATTCAGCTTGAAGCCAGGTGGGAAACCATGGATTTGGTAACAGGTTTCCACAGTGTGACCCCTTTTGTTACAATGAGTACAAATAAGCCTCACAGTTTCCTTTTTCTGGCTGAAACCCGTTCTTGGTAGTTCTTGATCACCTTTGGCAGCCATCATGGCCATGTTGTGGGGTTGTTCTCCACTTCCTTGACCCAGCCCCGATGCCATCGATCTTTGCTTCTCTTCTTGGACCAAAAGAGAAAATACCTTATTAATGGAAGGTAGAGGATCTATAAGCAAGATTTGTCCCCGAACTTGGGAGAATGAATTATTCAAGCCCATGAGAAAGGCCAAACATATCCCTCTGCAAGATATTCAGTTATCTCCTTCATCCCCCGCATTTACATTTGCAGGATGGTCTGAAATTAGCCAACTCGTCCCATAGAGTCTTCAGTTTAGAAAAATAGACTGCAACAGTATTGGATCCCTGCGATAGGTTGATGAATTCTCTTTTCAATTGGAAGATCCTCGGCTTGTTCGTCTGCCCGAATCTTTCCTGAAGATCTAACCATACTTCTCTCGCCGATGCACTGTATAATATGCTAGCAGATATGTCTTTAGAAACAGAGTTGAGAATCCACGAAATGACCACGTTGTTGTTTCTCTTCCAAGCGCTGATTTGATTCTGTGCAGCAACTCGATTTTGATCATCAGCAGCTGGTCGTTCTTTCAGCTCTCCGTTGACAAACCCTTCCTTATTCCTCCCAATGAGTGTGATCATCATCGCACGACCCCACATCGCATAGTTATCCCCGTTCAACACCTCGTGAACAAGAATCTGCCCGGAAGTATCGTTGTTGTTGAGGAAATAGGGGTCATTAATCAGTACAGCCGAAGAAGAAGAGGCAGGGGTCGTAATTGCCGCCATGGTGATCGATGAATTGACAGAATGGATGATTGCAATCTTCTGGAATCTTGATTGATCGCAGCTTCGAGCTCAAACAAAAAGCTCTGATACCATAACAAAATCGAAACGATGAATTGTTGTGTAAACACTGTGATGTAACGTGGTTCAGATGCAGATTGAATCTTACGTCCAAGATCAAAGCCACTAAGTTCTTATCAATGAAAAAAAATGAAAAAGTTATAGGGAGGAATTGAATTACAGGGGATGGTATTAGAAATCCCGCTAAAAACACCCTTTTATATTAAAGGCCCGTTATAACCACTTTTCATCATATCTAAGTTGAAGACGTTGCTGCTACTCGCAACTTAATAAGTAGAGACCCGTTATTAAGAAGCGCGCTTATGAACAGTTCCGCGACTCTACTTTAAAACCAAGTTGATTTCGCTCATTTTCACAGCTTCTTAACTGTCTTGAGCTACCAGTTCCAAATTCTTGCATCTTTGGCACTTGATTCCTCAATACTTAACGAAACACATTTTTTTCCTGCTGAACACTAATGGTGAACCATCCATTTCAAGCTATTTTTTATACCAAAAAAGCGAAGCATTTAAGTTTGCGGGACAAGGAATTTCGCTCCGCAAGAATCGACTTTGTGAAAATTCGTGTATTTTTTAGCTATATTCGAGCGTTTCTGTTGGCGTGGCAGCGGACCCGGTCGAGTAATATTGCGGCTAGTATTTGAACAATTAAAGATAAAATGTGGACACCGAGATTTAACGTGGAAAACCCCCAAACAAATCGGGGTAAAAACCACGGGCAAGGAAGAAGAATCCACTATAGAGGAAAAATATATGAGTTACAACCTCTCGTACTACAAAGGAGAAAACCCTCAATACCTCTCTTTATAGTCGGAGAAAATACCGATAAACTCTCTATTTTTATTTCTCTCTATTCTCTCTCTTTTATTTCTTCTGTTGTCGGATGCTTTTCATATGATCGCTGCATGGCCTTTTATAGGCAAAGCTATTGAGCAAATGAGGTAATTTCTTACCTCATTCACAAATGTGAACCACTATAATAATGTCAGCAAACTAAAAAGAATTCGGCGCCAACTTGTTCTTTTTCCTTTCTTCACTGTGCTCCAATGCTCTTTGCCCGGATTCGCCATGTACCGACTCACTACTCCCACTGCATGTGCAATGTCTGGCCGTGTACAAATCATTGCGAACATAAGACTTCCCACCACTGATGCATACGGTACTCGAGACATCTCCATCCTCCCTTCTTCACTGCTAGGACTCATACTTGAGGATAATTTGAAATTAACAAGAAGTGGGGTAGAAATTGGCTTACAATCTTGCATATTGAAGCGTCGCAAGACCTTCCTCAGATAATTATTCTGCGAAAGCCAAATCTTCCTGTTATTTCTGTCTCGGTAAATTTGCATCCCTAGAATCTTGTTTGCTGGTCCCAAGTCCTTCATTTCAAGTTCCCTAGCCAACTGTGCCTTGAGTACTTCAACACGATCTTTGTTGGGCCTGATACCAACATGTCGTCAACATACAACAGTAATATGATAAAATCATTTTCACCAAACCTCTTGAAATATGCACAAGGGTCTGCATTCAATCTGCTGTATCCAAGGCTCACGATGAAGGAATCAAATCTCTTATACCAACACCTCGGCGTCTGTTTGAGACCGTTTAGAGATTTGTTCAACCTGCAAACCAAGTTCCATTTTTCTTTGTCTTCAAAACCTTCCGGTTGGAGCATATAAATCTCTTCTTCAAGATCTCCATGAAGAAAAGGCGTCTTCACATCTAGTTGCTCTAGATGTAGGTCGAATGTAGCACACATCGCCAGGAGTACCCGAACAGTCGTTAGTCGAACCACAGGTGAGAATATCTCGTTGAAGTCGATGCCTTCTTTCTGAGCATAGCCTTTAACCACCAGTCGTGCACGAAACCGCTCTACTTGATCATCGCTGTTTCGTTTGATCTTAAAGACCCATTTATTGCCGATTGCCTTTCTGCCGTCCGGTAGTGGCACCAGCTCCCAAGTCTTATTTTTCTAGTAGAGCTTCCATTTCTTCTTGCATTGCCGCCAACCACTGATCTGCATCTGAACTGTTCAGTGCTTCTTGAAGAGTTGATGGCTCTCCGTCATCAGTTAGAACACAGTATGCAACGTTACTGTCCATATCGTAATCTTCATGCCAGGATGGTGCAGCTCTTTTGCGTGTGCCCCTTCTAAGTTCTAGCTGATTCGCTTGGCACTTCCTCGTGCTCTGGCACTGCTTCAGAAGAATCTTGTTCCACAGACTTCCCTTTCACCTGAATCGTCGTAGTCTCTGAACGTTCTCCTTAGTAGTGCTACCATTTCCTCCGATTGGTTTATCTCCTAAAAAGATAACCTCCCTGCTGATGATAGCCTTGTGGGCAGTGGGATCCCACAGGCGATACCCCTTCACACCATCAGCATACCCCAAGAACAAACACTTCCTGGACTTCGAATCCAGTTTCGTAGTTTCTTGGGCGTTGTACATCACGTACACAGGACTTCCAAATACATGGAGTTTGGAATAATCAGATGGCTTCGGTCCATATCTCCATCGGCGTCTTCTGATCAATTGCCGTTGAAGGTGATCGATTAATCACGTAACAGGCGGTGTTGACTGATTCTGCCCAGTATGATTTATCCAGACCTGCAGCTCCCAACATGGCTCTTGTTCTTTCCAACAGTGTCGTGTTCATCCGCTCCGCCACTCCATTTTGTTGTGGAGTATACGCCGTTGTGAAGTGCCTTTTGATGCCTTCTCTTTTGCAAAAGCTATCAAATTCCTTGCCAGTATATTCTCCTCCATTATTCGTCCTCAAACATTTGATCTTCTTTCCTGTATCAAGTTCGACCCGAGCCTTGAAAGTTTTGAAGGTAGCGAACACATCTCCCTTACTCTTGATGATATACACCCAACATCTCCGGGAGTAATCGTCGATGAAGGACACAAAGTACTTCCCTCCTCCTCGGGATGAAACCGGTGATTGCCATACATCAGAGTGAACCAATTCTAGAATATTGTTGCTTCTAGAATTTGATGTGTTGAACTGTAGCCGATGCTGCTTGTTTGCTACGCAATGCTCACAGAACGGTAGTGAAACCTTCGTGAGACCAGGAAGTAGATTCTGGCCCGCAAGAATTTCATTCCTTGTTACGACATATGCCCGAGCTTCTGATGCCATAGCATAGTCGATCTTTCACTTGATCCTCCTGAAGCCACAGATGCTTCCCCTTCTTGCACCGTCTCTCACAACAGCATATACAAATTTGCAGCAACTTTTTCACCTTTCATGACTACAAATGCTCCGCGGAATATTTTCATTATTCCTTCCCGAACTTTGATTTCACAGCCAAGATCATCGAGCTGTCCCACAGATAATAAATTCTTTTTTAGACCTTCCACGTGCCGCACTCCTTGAATAGTGCGAACTGTACCGTCGTGCAACTTCAACCTCACGGTTCCAACGCCTACGATCTTTAAGGCATTATCTTCACAACTGTGCACAGATCCTACTAAGATAGGTTCGTAGTGGTTGAACCAGTCTCTTCGAGAGGTCATATGATAAGTTGCGCCCTAGTCAAGAAGCCATATCTCGTCGTATGCCTTCCTGCTCTCCGTTGAGATAGCTGCTTCGCTACACAATACGTCTCCACCTGACGCGTTTGCCAGATTTCCTTGAGGATTGGAATTCTTTAGGTTCCAACAATCCTTCTTCAAGTGACCCTTCTTTCCATAATGGTAGCATTTCATATCCTTCTTCTTACTTCTTGATTTTCCCCTGCCTTGAATGTGACTCCCACTTGAACCACGTTCCGTTGATTTCCCTCTCATCACCGTCAAAGCTTCGATCTGTTGCGAGCTTGCTTGCTGGTCCTCCTTGTTCTTTCGCCGATTTTCTTCTTCGAGAATAGCAGCTGCGATGTTATTGAAGACCAGAACCTTCGCGTTGTTCGTCAAGTTGATGATGAGTTGATCATACGAATCAGGCAGACTTTGAAGTAGAATTTCTGCACGTTCTTTATCCTGTTTTATACCCCAACGATGTTAGTTGGGAAAATAGAGTATTCATCGTTGAGATGCTCCGTCATCGAAGTAGATTCAGACATTCTCAAGGTGAATAATTTTCTCTTCAAGAAAATTTTGTTGTGCGTCGGCTCGTACAGATTGGTTAGATGGTCCCAAATCTCCTTTGCCGTTTTATTTTCTTCGACGCTGGACAATATCTCATCTGCTAGTGCCAGATGGAGATTTGCGACAGCGCTTCCGTCCATCTCGTTCCATTTCTTTTCGTCTGTCATTGTGGCTGGTTTCCCATCGATAGCCTCCAGACAGCCGTCCTTTCGCAAGATCGCCTTTATCTTTAATTTCCACAGTGAGAAATTTCTCCCGTTGAACTTTTCGATATCAAACTTCGCCGCCATAATTTCTGCTCAGATAATTATTGATCTCGTATCGGCTTATCGTCGCCGTTACAAGGGCAATATAATATCTATTATTTTCTGATGTGGAGGGTCCACGTTAGTGGCAACCACAGAGCATACGATAAACAGATATATAAATCCCAAGTTAGGCTCTGATACCAATTGTTGGCGTGGCAGCGGACCCGGTCGAGTAATATTGCGACTAGTATTTGAACAATAAAAGATAAAATGTAGACACCGAGATTTAACGTGGAAAACCCCCAAACAAATCGGGGTAAAAACCACGGGTAAGGAAGAAGAATCCACTATAGAGGAAAAATATAGGAGTTACAACCTCTCGTACTACAAAGGAGAAAACCCTCAATACCTCTCTTTATAGTCGGAGAAAATACCGACAAACTCTCTATTTTTATTTCTCTCTATTCTCTCTCTTTTATTTCTTCTGTTGTGGGATGCTTTTCATATGATCGCTGCATGGCCTTTTATAGGCAAACCTATTGAGCAAATGAGGTAATTGCTTACCTCATTCACAAATGTGAACCACTAAAATAATGTCTGCAAACTAAAAAGATTCGGCGCCAACTTGTTCTTTTTCCTTCCTTCACATTGCCCATTTGACCATTCAAAGGCCCATGTGGCATTTTATGTCGACAGTTTCATGCTCGTTATGGTTTTTCAACAGTTTCGACATGGAAGATTAAATTTTCTTTCAAAGTTCAGTTACGCCCTTTTGCACTACATACCGAATATTGAAGAAATATTGTGGCGTGAAAATCACTTCTTTTCAATCGTGGTTAAAAAGATCGTATTCTTGGGTTGCTGTGAAAGAAAGGTTCACACACCAATCTTGAAAACCCTAAATAGACCTAATGGGTTTTTTTAGAGAAAAATACCTAATGAGAATTTAGACTTACGAATCAGTCCCTTCGGGTTTGCTTTTGTGATTAAGTACTGACATTAGGCAAAAAATTTGTTTCCACTCCCTAAATGTTAAATTATTATTATTACCCTTTTCATTTCAAAAGCTGTGTTGGAGAGAGAGACGATAAAACCGGAGCTTCAAATGAGAGAGAGATGAGAACTAGGGCAAAATCCTATTTCCGGCCATTTTCGAAACTGCCTAACTTTTACTGCCGTGATAAACGAGGTGATGCTTGTTAGGGACGGCGAGTCGAGCGTCGTTGCTTGTGAGACGCAAAGTGGGAGCAGATGACGAAGAAGAAAACCAAATTTGAAGTTCATGATCATATTGTTTCGAGTTTTTTCGATGAATTGTTTCTTCATTTGCATTGAGTTCGCAAATTTTCGTAGTTGATGGGCTCAAACGTGGTTTGTTTATGGAGAATTGTGAAGCTTGTTTGAGGATACGAAAAAGTTTTTTATTATGTTTGAAAATTGATTCCTCGAATGAATTGTTGTTTTAGAGGAAGAGATTTTCTTCTTTGCAAGCTTCGTTATTTATTTGTGAGTGGCAGAGCGTGAGACGTGAAGTGTTATTGTTTGTGGTTTTTTTTATTGCAGAGACGTGACTTGAAGTAACGAGTGAGCATCATAGAAAAGAAATTAGTTCTCTGATTTGAGCTTATCCAACATAAATCACTTCCTGGCCTTCTTCAGACATTCTTCACTGCTCGAATTCACCCATTTTCATGGACGCACAAAGCAAGTACAGTTGCTCCCTTACAAAAGACGACAGGAAATTCAAGATGAGAACACTAGAGGAAAGAACCCATCGAAGAAGCGTTGAGTGATTATGATCTGGACAAGCAGATTGGGAATCCTCACTCGTTTATTGGTCCTTAAACCTGTCGAGGAGATACTTACGAATGAGGAGCTACGAGTGGTATTCGAGGAAATCTGAGAAGAAACAGTGATCTATGCGGCAACCATTTTAGTCTTAAATATCTAGCTTCAATTTGGACGTATTTTTCTCATAGATATATGTATTATTTCTCAAAGATTAAGTATTTTCCTTTCAAATTAGGTATTTATCCTCTGAATTTAAGTACTTAAAAGGATATGAAAGTGAAGATGGATATTGCGATGATCAAGTATTTTAGGCACAAAAATCTGTATTTTTTGCCTTAAATTAGGTACTTTAACTATCGATTTAGGTATTCTAGTCTCGATTTAGGTATTTTATTGCTGAATTCAAGTACTTGACCGTGAATGAATGTGAAGTTGCTAGAAAACTCATTTTATGTTGTTTATGATGAGTTATGCCCTTAATTTGTAAGATTTTGATTAAACCCATCATTTTAGAATTAGATAACTCGACCACATACACAAGTATTTTATGCGTACAAAGCAGTATTTGTGGCGTTAAATTAGGTACTTTCAGTCTCGATTTAGGTATTTTATTGCTGAATCAAGTATTTGACCGTGAATGAATATGAAGTTGCTAGAAAACTCATTTTATGTTGTTTATGATGAGTAATGCCCTTAATTTGTAAGATGTTGATTAAAAACCATCATTTTAGAATTGGATAACTCGACCAATACACAAGTATTTTATGCGTACAAATCAGTATTTGTGGCCTTAAATTAGGTACTTTCAGTCTCGATTTAGGTATTTTATAGCTGAATTCAAGTACTTGACCGTGAATGAATTTGAAGTTGCTAGAAAACTCATTTTATGTTGTTTATGTTGTTTATGATGAGTAATGCCCTTAATTTGTAAGATGTTGATTAAAAACCATCAATTTAGAATTAGATAACTCGACCACATAGACAAGTATTTTATGCGTACAAATCAGTATTTGTGGCCTTAAATTAGGTACTTTCAGTCTCGATTTAGGTATTTTATAGCTGAATTCAAGTACTTGACCGTGAATGAATGTGAAGTTGCTAGAAAAATTATTTTATGTTGTTTATGATGAGTAATGCCTTTAATTTGTAAGATGTTGATTAAAAACCATCAATTTAGAATTAGATAACTCGACCACATAGACAAGTATTTTATGTGTACAAATCAGTATTTATGGCCTTAAATTAGGTACTTTCAGTCTCGATTTAGGTATTTTATAGCTGAATTCAAGTACTTGACCGTGAATGAATGTGAAGTTGCTAGAAAACTCATTTTATGTTGTTTATGTTGTTTATGATGAGTAATGCCCTTAATTTGTAAGATGTTGATTAAAAACCATCAATTTAGAATTAGATAACTCGACCACATAGACAAGTATTTTATGCGTACAAATCAGTATTTGTGGCCTTAAATTAGGTACTTTCAGTCTCGATTTAGGTATTTTATAGCTGAATTCAAGTACTTGACCGTGAATGAATGTGAAGTTGCTAGAAAACTCATTTTATGTTGTTTATAATGTGTAATGCCTTTAATTTGTAAGATGTTGATTAAAAACCATCAATTTAGAATTAGATAACTCGACCACATAGACAAGTATTTTATGCGTACAAATCAGTATTTGTGGCCTTAAATTAGGTACTTTCAGTCTCGATTTAGGTATTTTATAGCTGAATTCAAGTACTTGACCGTGAATGAATGTGAAGTTGCTAGAAAACTCATTTTACGTTGTTTATGATGAGTAATGCCTTAATTTGTAAGATGTTGATTAAAAACCATCAATTTAGAATTAGATAACTCGACCACATACACAAGTATTTTATGCGTACAAAAAGCAGTATTTGTGGCGTTAATTAGGTACTTCCAGTCTCGATTTAGGTATTTTATTGCTGAATTCAAGTATTTGACCGTGCATGAATGTGAAGTTGCTAGAAAACTTATTTTATGTTGTTTATGATGAGTAATGCCCTTAGTTTGTAAGATGTTGATTAAAAATCATCATTTTAGACTTAGATAACTCGACCATAGACTTAGACCGATTCTCATACAAAATATACTTTTGAATGGGGACGAGATACATTCCACAAAAATTGTTGTTTTAGTGCACCATATCAAGAGTTAATGACATGAATCACCACAAACATGAAAAATGGTGTTAATTTCGGTATATTTTGCCAACGAAATATAGTATACTGTATCGGTTTAGGTAACGCCAAACTTCCTCGCTTCGCCATCGCTTATTATTTTTTATCGATTAAGGTATTCATGTTGCAACGAAGATAAATGCTACTATAAAAGTAGGGATTTCATCCCATTCAACCTTTGTACCACTTCAAAGAAACATAAATGTTAGTTACTCTTTCATCATACATCAAACCCATTCCTCAGAATACATCAAACCCATTCAATCGTTCACATACCGATACACTTCACACATCACACCAACCAGACCTAAGGATCGACGACAAATAACGAGTCTATGGTTTGATTAACCTCGAGAGAAGGGCAGCACCATGCCTCAGAATCTAATAGTATCAGAAACACGTAAACAATATAATCCAAAAGGACTTGGAAGTAAAAATTGTGAGCAACCCTTCCTCTTTGCTTGTTTCCTTGCCGGGAAACCCTTCATCACTAGCTTCTATGAACTGACAAGAACAAAAGTAGTCAGATTTCGACCTTGAATCGCCTCACTGAGATTATTTCAACGAAATTAAGCACTAAGAATGTTAGACTTCCTCAAACCTCATACCCAAAATATTTCAGATGTCACCAAGCAAACAAACAGATACAAACACTTATGTATGAGGGCAGAAGACTTGTGCTAGTGGGGTGGAGGACTTTTAGAGCAGTGGGCTGGCGGGGAGGCAGGAGCTGTAATTTGCTAACGTAATACCATGGCAAAGACAAAGCCAGACAGTGACTGGAACAACGACGAGCGAGCAACCTACAAAAGACAACGAGCCACAAAAACGAATAGCAATAGAGCAGCCACGAGCAGGGACGATTACCAATGAGCAGAGAAGAGTGGAGGGACCGACAACAAGCCGTGACAACTGCCGGCGAGCACCTGCGATGGCGGGATAGGCATTAGCAGTAACGATTTCCGGCTACCAGCGACGATCGGCGAAAAGCAGCGAGCGGAGGCGGTCCGCGCGACAGAGACGAACAACGACGAAGCCGCTATGAGCAGGGAAGAGAATCGGTGAGTCTGTCGGCAGTTTTCTTTCTGATTTGGTTTTTGTTTTAATTTCATTACTGATGTAACAGGTTGAAGAAACTAAGCAGAAAGGGCATTTTTGTAACTTGCTATGTGAGGGAGCTTAAACTAAGTTTCTGCCTAATGGCAGTACCTAGTTACAAAATTAAGCCAATGGGGACTGATTCCTAAGATAAACTTGTCAATAGGTATTTTACCCTAAAATCCCCTTCGTAAAAAAATGGTTAGCGTATCCACAGCAGGTAATAATCTGTAAATGTACTTCCCTTATATCATATTAAAATGATTATCGTTTCGATATATATCTACACACAACTACTTACTACAATATATATCTCTCTAAGTCTCATTACCATATGGACAGTTTCATTTTATATAAGTAAAGCACAGAATAATAAATAATATGCTCATTTCTTTTCCTGGTCAAGAACTAACTCTTCATATCACTTTCGTGAATAAAATCAAGAAATCAATCAGACGAGCCCAATTAGTGAAACCCACCCTAGTTTATTACGTAGGGCTCAACTTGGACAAAACCCAATTTGTGGAGTTAATTACAAATGTTGACACTTTTCAAACTTGAATTTCAAAAATAGGCACCATTGTATAGTATTACAAAAATAAATATTCTTTTATTTTACTTTTTTAAGAATTATTTGCACAAATTTACTACAAAATAGGCATCCTTTTAATTTATTTTTGTATGAACTAATTTGACAACATACACAACTAAAAAAGGTAATACAATTGAACAACAATTCATAAATGAAGAAAGATTAATATACGATTCACGCAAATAAATGAAATATAGTGCACAATCAGAAAAAAAAAAAAAAAAAAAGAAAAAGCAGCCATAGTAAATCACCACCTACTTTTTTGAATAAGTATTTTTTGTCGACATGAAATTCGATAAAGTTTTTGTCACGTACAGGTAAAATCTGCACAGAACCAACTAAAAAACAATCGGCTAAGCGAAAAAATTGTAGATCTCGTGGTTCCAAAAATTGCTTGCTAATGTCTGAAACCAAAACCTTATACTATTTTATTTTGTGCATTGTCATAATTTAATGCATCTATGCATAATTGATTTATAAATATGTATATACATGAAAATAATAACAATAATATTTAATTAAAATACCATAGGTCCTTAGTATTAAAAATAAGTGTTGGTATATAGGAACAAAGTTTTCGACAAAGGCTAATTAGGGAAATAAAATTTTCAAGGTGTAAGAATTCTTCAAGGCTATTAGTTAATAACTAAATGCAATTAAATACCAAGTTGATATAAGAAGTCAAGTGGACAAAATTCGATATGATAGAAAAGGATAAACACCAACATTTCTTAACCAAAAAGGTAATCAACGTCACCTTCACCTTTCCCAACAATTAATAATTATCCAATTAATCCTTCATGAACATACATATAGGAATTTAAAGAGACGAAGTATATAGAAAAAGGGGCAGAGAGAGAGAGAGAGAGAGAGACTGGGAGCAATAACGAAAATTTTGCTAAGTTGGGGAAAATTAAAGAATCAAACTTCGAAAGAAATAGGTAAATCTTCATCTTACAACACCTAAGTATATTAGTATATTACATGACTTATATATGGGGTTACATAATATTAAATACCGATTACGAAGTTCAAAATATTGCACGGGCTTGGAATCGCAAAATGTAAATATATGTTTTCATGTGTATGTTACTGTTGTAGGGGTGTTAGAAAGTTTTGTTCTTATAATTAAAGAAGGCTTTTTGGTATCATTGAATACGCTAGGGTTTTTCCTTAAGTTTTTAAACTGTTGCATAATTGAATAAGTTTCGGTATTAGAACATAATAATAATTTAAGATTTCGAATCTTTTGTATATTTTAATACTTAAGTATCGTGGAGAAATAATAGTCTCGATGTTAATGTGGATTTAAGTTAGCAACAAAGTTTTGACAAATCATGAAGTTAGATGATGTTCTTGAGGTTCTTGGGAATGTTAGGGTTTGATCGAAAGCTTCCAAAGTTTCGAAGAATTAAGTTATGAATCTCGAGATAGGATGTTGAAAGGAATTAGATAAATCTCGATAGAGGATGTCGAAATAAATTAGATGAAACTCGAGACACAATGTCGAAATCTAGAAATTCATTGGATAAAATGTCGACGTATGTTATGATGTTAAGATATATTGCGAAATTCATTAGGAAAATATCGAAATGAATTAGGTACATCTCGAGCTATGATATCGAGATTTACAAATTTATTTAGATAGGATATTGAGTTAGGATTTCGAGTATGATGTCGAGACCTAGAAATCCAATTGTTTAGAAAATGTCGAAATATATTTCGAAATTTGTTGGAAAAATGTCGAGAGGTGTTTCAAAATTTTCTATGATACATATCGAAATCCCTTATATTGCACTTTGAAGTTCTCGGCATGTAATATGAAATTTTCATAGGTATAGACTTCGAAGTTTATAAAGTTGATCTCGAGATATAGTTTGATCTCGAAACAATTCGATATTGATGGAGAGGAAGATCTCGAGATTAAAAAGTGGAACATTATCTTGAAAAGTTTAATCTCGAGACATAACTTTAACATTTAAAATTAATAAGTTTCGATATTTTTAGGGTTTTCAATATAATAAGAATTAGGGTTTTCAGTACGGTATAGTTTTCACTTTTAATGCAGGTTCGATATGGATTAAACATAAAACCGCTAAGCCAGGAGTCTAATACATTATAACTGATAAACAGATGTAAACATTACGGATCAAAGTAATCATACATATCACGCACGCATGTCATTATAGGATTTCATATTTACGGATAAAATAATTGTATTGGTGAGGAGTCCGATAAGGGCAAGGACAAGGTCGCTTAAGCGAGCGGAGAAAATAGGCGAAACTTGTGAGTATGATTTGCAACATGTACCTTATGTGCCTTATGTGTTTACATGCTTTATATGGATTAATTGACTAATATGTGCTTTGTATGTTATTTACGGATCGATGTGAATTACGTGACCGTGAAGTGCTTTTATATGATATATGTGCTATTTACGAATTTACGTGAACTATGTGACTATAAAGTGCCTTTATATGATTTATGTGTTATATAAAGTATTCATATAGCAATTGCATACATATAAATGAAAGGAGAAACCGTTATTACTGCTAAGACTACGGATAGTACGATACGGATGCTACGGCATACTTCCCTTCAAATCGGGGGATGACAGAGTCCTGTACAGGCACATACAGATATTTACAGTATTGACAGAGTCCCGTGCATGGGCGCCGACTGGGCTTACAGAATACGAGTCTAGCTACTCTATAACGGGAGTATCCCAATAGATGTACATATAGAAATGGCATGTGATCTACGGATCCTATGAATGACCGTTATATGAACAATGATTATATGATTCGAAATGGCATGGTTACGCTAGTGATGAAAAGGAATGGATTACTGTTTATTTTATTTGTTACTTGTATTAATTAACATGTTGCGATCATACTCTGAATCGGTTTCTTCACAGTTGTTGTAGATAATTAGCAGGCTGCGTAAAAAGCATATCATAAAGGATGGATTCAAGGTTGGCCAACTACGCTCTCTTCCTGCTCCTCTCTGGTTCATCGTTAACATATAGAATGAAACGGTTTTAGACTGTTACATTTTGTGATTCGTATGATAGGTACATATATGTACATTATTGTGAAAGGAACTAGATCGGATGTATGTACCCGTTTTTGTTAAAGGAAATGGTTATGGAAATCGCGAAAAATTTTATACGAATATTTTATAGCTGCGTAAAAAGGTAATAGGAAACGGGGGGCTACATGTAGTGGTATCAGAGCCTAGGCTTTAGGTTCTGTAGACACTTGCATAGTAGGTACATATTATGAATTGCCCTTAAACTTTTCTTGCATATATAGGCAAAGGGCAATAGGTAATCCAATACCTATAGAACGAGATGAACCTACTATAGAGGGAGGAGGAAGAACGGCCGTACCTGAATCCCATTCATCGCATACTCTTAGACAGTATGAATCTGAACACCCCCTGACAACTCCCCGAGAACGACGGTATGATAAATTAAGAAAGATGTGTGCTGTGGATTTTATGGGTACGACAGATCCCGCGGAAGCGGAAACATGGCTGAAGAGAACATAAAGGATATTTCATATGATGCAATGCACCCCAGATGAGAAGTTCGATTATGCAGTCTCACTCCTTCAAGGGCATGCATATGAATGGTGGGAAACAGTCCCTGATAGTATGACCCAACCTCCGGTGTTTACATTCCAAGAATAAAGATATATTAGATTAGCATATTAATTTACTGTTCTATCCTTGTCTTATATAAAAATCTTTCTATAAAAATATTTATTCTTATGAATATTGAAAAATATAATATATGGATGTCATTTTGATCGCAATGAAGTAAAGAATAAATTAGATATGTTTATTTAATTTTATCATTAAAAGCATATAAAATAACCATGATTTTATAATATGGTGGAATAGTCATTTCAAAGGGTATAGTGGTCATTTCATATCATTAGTAGGATTTGGATTAATTATCTTGACCATCCATATGAGATGAATTATCCAATGTTCTTAAGATTATTATAGCGGGCTTTAAAATTATATCGGGCTTTACATAAATTTTATTTTGGAAAATGAACAAGATTGGATTGGATAAATCATTCTTTATCTTGGCTTATCTAATAAACTAAACGCAGCCTAACTCTAGAATGTTTGGGAGCGATTGAATGAATTCCAGACTTGAAGGAGGGGTCTATTCACAGTTTCTCAGCGCACATTGCGTACTTTGGGACGGCTCGGGCGCGGGCTCGGAGGTGCGAGGCACCTCCTCGCACTTTGGCTATGCTTTGGGCCAAAACCCACATGAGCTTCTTAAGCCCAATACCCACAAGGGTTTCTATATTTTTGGTGAAGGTTTTCTTATGTATAAGCAATGTGTGGGACAAATTCCCCACACTTCATAACACCATACACTTTAATAATTTTATTGGGCTAAGTTTGGAAATTAATTTCTCATTAATCCGAAACCGGTTTTGAGCGTATTAATATTATTTAGATTTCCCTCAAAACTTAGATTCGTAATCCTTCAACGGTTTCTCGTTTCGACGACAGCTGGCTTCTCGATTTAATAAAATCAGTTTCAGCTCTTCTTTAAAGGCTTAATTACCCACTGGGCCCAATGGCCCATTAAACCCAACATATACGATATCTCCCATCGAGATATTTTACCGACAGGTTTTCTCGATGGCATATTTTGAAGAGGTAATTTTGGCAGGCATTACCGACAAAAGTCTCGTCGAAACACTATTCAAGGGTTTCGCACGTCGACTATTTTGAAATTTTTGGTAGCGGACATATTAGCGATGAAAGTCCCATCAAAGCACTAATTTCGACGTTTTCCCGATGGTTTCCCCAAGAGCGCGAAACTATTTGTTTTGCTGATATTGGAAAATTGAGTTCGACAGAATAAATTTTAGTTGATGTTTTTGATGAGAGAACTCGTCGAACAAGAAAACCTACAATGTTCTTTTTGGTACAAAAATCGAAAAAATATGGTGTGTTTAGGGCAAATAGAATATCGAACCAAATGGCTTTGTGGGAGGAAATAACGGTTAAAAATTGAAATATCAATGATTTAAATATCGGTTAGCGGGAATTTTCAACTGAGAGATCGCTGAAAATTCGGGCCCAAGTACATGGGCCGGCACGCCCCGGCCCTGAAAAACATCGGGCTCGGGCATCAATTTCCAGAACCCAAAACCTAAGCGGGCCTACTTGGCCCGACCCATCAGGCCCGTAGGCTGGCAGCCCACATGCCTTAAAGCCTGACGGGGCCGCGGGCCAAATTGGGCCCGCTTTTTTATTAGGTTTTTTCGTTCATTTTTATATATTTTATTATAAAATCCAATCGATGGAGAAAAAAAAAGTATTTTTTAGAAATATTATGGGATAGAAATTTTTTAATAATATCTTTGTAATATTATGTATGATAATCATATAAATTATAATAAATAATGAATAAATAAATTTTTTAAAATAAATAAATTATAATTTTATTAAAATGTAGGCCTGTCAGGCCCGACGGACTAGAATGTCCCATTAATCCACTGGCTAGACCAAAGAATCTTAGGCCAATAGGAATTCGGGCCAGCCCGACCCAACCCGCTAATAGTTGGGCGGCCCGGATTGAATTTTCTGCTTGACACATATGGAACGTCTCGTCGAGAGAACATATTCACAATGTAAAACTAAATAACCGAAAATATGCAATATTGTCAAACATTAAATTATTCCATTCTAGTATACATTTTATAACTAGAGAGATGCAATTTCCCAAATGATCGTTGTTTATGTTGTCGATTTAACCTTCATCTTTCGCCTGAAACAATTTAGTCCAAAATGTTGTCAGATTTTACACCGATTTAACCCTTCCAGCACCATCATTAACGTCAAATTTAACAGGAATAACTCGACGACTCTAACAACAAACTAAAAGAACACAATTACCAAAACCCTAATTTATGCTTGATAGGGCTAAATAACTCCGAAAAGCCTCAATGACTTCCTCTATACAAATCATCACTATGGCAAACAACACAGTAAGATCATCGCTAACATCTTTCAACGCCCGCGCAAGCTTCGGCGGCAGCGATCCTCCACTTATCTCTTTCAACGCCTCGTCGCACTTCTTCACGTACGCCAACACTTCCCTCGAATAATCCGCCAACTCATCGACGTTGCCACAGATATGTATATGTAAATTAAAAAATTAAAGGTGTAAGAATTAACTAAAAAAATAGTAATTAAAATATAATGAGTGATTACCAATTGGCAGTTTATAGCCACCCTCACGCTCAATAAATAGAATAGATTAACCATGTAAAACAAAATAATCGGAACAATATTGTCAAACATTAAATTAATTTATTCCAATATACATTTTATGATTAAAGATGCAATTTAACAAATAAAATTTTATTACAACTAATAAAGGGATTTTAAACAACATTGCCAAGTCAAAATAAAAGAAAGTTGAATTGGCGTCGAGCATTCGGGAAAACCAAACTGATCACCAGTGTTTCGCATGAACCAATTTAGTCCCATATGTTGTCGATTTTGGACTAATTTTGGCATTATGTCGCGATTCACATCAATTTTAACAGGAATATGGACGACTCTAACAACACATTAAAAGAACACAATTAGCAAAACCCAAAGTTATACTCGGGGTTCAAATAACTCCAAAAAAACCAAAACGATCACCGGTTTTTTGCCCGAACCAATTTCTTCATTCCATCGCGATTCACATCAATTTTAACAAATTAAAAGATCACAACTAGCAAAACCTAACTCATACTTAGGGTTCAAACAACTCTTCGAAAAAACCCTCAACGACTACCTTTATACAGAGCATCAACGATAGCAAACAACACAGTAAGATCATCGCTAGCATCTTTCAATGCCTTCGCAAGCTTCTGCGGCGGTGATCCCCCACTTATCTCTTCGAACGCCTCGTCGCACTTCGTCACGTGCGCCAAAACATCCTTCGAATACTCCGCCAACTCGTCGATGTTTCCCTTCCCCAGAGCGCCTCTGCACTCGCCGAGAAAACGGAGCGCTTGGGTTAAACCCTCGGCGCACTTATCGACTTTCGATCTGTTGGCTACGGTTACAACCGACTTAGCCTTTGTTAATGCGCCACTGACGACCTCTTTTGATTGGTCTACGGAGATTTGACCCAAAACCATGAGGTTCGCCCCAGCGGATCGCGGGTCGGATCTGAATGACTGAGCGCATTTTTCTGCGGGTTTGAGCGATTGGTTGCATATATCGCTTATTAGGTCGGCGTCGGCGAGGAAATAAGACGATGATGCGAGCATGACGAGGATGAGTGAAGAGATGGAGATCTTCATTGTTGTTCTTTTCTTTTTTCTTTGTTGATCTAGGAGGTATGTAATAAGATGTGTGTTTATGTTAAACCTTTGGGTGTAAAGGACTGAGTGAGTGTTTATATAGGGGTTAATTGGAATATAACTTTTTGCAAGGTAAGGGATTATAGGAATCTATAGAATTTTATTGTGTGAAGATTGAATGAACGATGTGGATTATGTTATGTGAATGAAATGACAAAAATAAAATAAAATTGATAGCTAACATAAAACGTAGATAAGGATTAATATCGTCCATAATATGTTCAATAAATGCATTCGTGGCCATGAGAAATAATGCCAACGTACTTGAGAAAGTACATAAAAATACAAAGAGCATCCATTATTCACAATTCAATCGTTGAATGGAAATACTGATAGGGAACAAAGATGAAATTAATTAAGGATCAAACAAACTGAGATTTCTAACAACGATGAAATTGTAGCGTAGTACTTGATACTATTGGCACTCAATCTCAAATCTATACTGTTGCGGTGTTGCAATATAAGGGTGAAACCGTCACTTTGATCTGGTAATATTAACAATTTAATCCCTCAATTTATTTAATCCGATAACTATTATTACTTTTAAACTTTTTTATTACCGTATTCCTAAAATTTATTTTCCTTTTGTATATTTAAAAATTATGTTTCACCTATTAAGCATTAAAAAAATTATAAATCTCAAAATTAAAACTAACATTACATGTAAATTTACTTCTCCAACTCATTCGCAAACTTAAAATGCAGTAATTCTTCTCCAACCGTTAAACCCATTATCGAACTCAAAAGACTTTTTTTGTAAAATTTACTTCCACACCAAGTTTTACAATATTCAATACTACCGACATGTTTTATTTTATAACTAGCATAAAGAGCCTGCCCAAACAACTCCCTTTCGTAGTACCTCTTCCCCGTTCGCCGGACAGCCCTTCGCAAAGGTGACGAATAGAGCCCTATCAACGGCCGGTGCCGGCGAGCTCCCTAGATTTTTCTGGCGAGGTTCGTTTGCGGGCCATAATTCCAATTCCTATATATCGAGTGGATGTGATGAAGAGCTAGGCTCTAGATTAGGAGAAATGAGAGCAACGATGTGTAATGTATCTGGCTCGGTGGTCGTCGTTATGATGGTTTGGAAGTGTTGTATTTTGTCAAACACGTGGCGTGCGCGCTTATATATGAGAAAGGAGATAAAGATCGAAGGACGATCGAAGATCGAAGGACGATCGAGGGAGGATAGATTGAGACAGAGAGAGCTAAGATTAGATAAAGAAGATCGGCTTTCATCGGCTAAGGGAATGTGGGACGAACTGCATAGGATGATGCAGAGGACGGAAGTCGGCATAAAGGCCAAAAAGGCAAATATCCTCACCGCTTACGACTCCTTCAAAGCAAAGCTGGAGGAAAGTCTGTATGAGATCTACCAAAGATACCTCACTCTTCTCAAAGAGATGAGGAAGATAGAAATCACGAAGACCAACATGGAGACGAACATCAGATTTCTCTCTTCTCTGCCTGCGGAATGGAAGAAAATATCTACTCAAATTCGACAGAATAAAGATCTAGAGGAGTTGGATATCCATGCCGTGTTTGACAATCTCGCACAACATGAGGATGATATTAGCGAGATTCAAAAGGAGCAGAATGGCAAACAGATCGAAGACATTGTTGCCTTAGTCTCAGAGAAGAGGAGCTCAAAGCTAAGAAAAGAAAAGATCGTTAGGCCTCCTTCACCTTCAGAGTCGGAAGAAGAATCGGACTCCGACGTTGAGCCAAATATAAAAGCCCTAGGGAAACAGTTGACCTTGATAGGAAAAGGATGACCAAGAAGTACTTCAAGAAGAAGTCTTCAACCTCAGCCAACAGACTTCTGACTACGAGCTCTAAAAACAAAGAACGTGCACCAGAGAGCTCCGAAGTCAAGAACCCAAAAGAGGGTAACAAATGCTTCAATTGTGGCAAGCCAGGTCACTTTGCCAGAGAGTGCACTCTTCCGAAGAAGAGAGATGCCAACTACTACTCCAGGAAGCTTCAATTGACTAAATAGAAGGAAGTTGGAGTAGCTCTCATGGCCGAACAAGACCAATGGCTCGAGGACACGTCGAGTTCTGAAGAAGAGAATCTAGCCCTGATGGCCCGTCTCGACCATGAATCGGACGCTGAAACTGCCAATAATACGGACGACGAAAACAAATCCACCACTTCACAAGAGGTAGTCTCTTCTTCCACATTATTGACCATGTTAGATTCATATCAAAAACAATATGCTAACATGAAACGTGAGCAGAAAAGTATTAAGGAATTAGAGGATAAACTTTCTAGGTCTCAAGAGAGGATAAATAGTCTCGAATCAGACTTAGGAGCTCTAGTGCTAAAATAGAAGAACTTACTAAGAGCCTACATTCTAGAGAGACTAGTCAACCTCAAATAGGACAGCATAGCGAAAAGATTAAGGATTTAGAAGACAGGCTAGCAAATAACTATAATAGCTTTGTTAGAAATCTCAATGAGAAAGCCACCCTAAATTGTAGGATAACCGAAACTACCACTAAGATCACTAACTTAGAAGCTCAATTAGAAATATCAAATGCAAAGATTAGTGAGCTTAGTAAAGAACTAGACGCCTGTCAAGCCGCCAAATTGACGGTAGAAAATAATTATGCTCTTCTAGGTGAGGAACGCAAGAAACTATATGCTAAAATCAAGAAATTAGATGATATAGTTATGCGTAGGGGACAATCTGAACAGATAATTTTTGAACAAGCCCAAGGATATAGAGTTCTATAATCCTATAGAAGGTATAGGTTTCACTAACCCACGAGTTCTACGGAAAAAGGAAATGTATGATATTAAGCACATGGGTTTAGGAGTAACCTCTCTTAGAGAATTCACTGAATTGACGTACCAAAATAATTATGATTCATCTACGAGAAAATTTGCTGCAGCAGACTATCCAAGTCATTCGAACAGACAATGGCACTGAGTTCAAGAACAAATGTCTCATTGATTTTTATCAGAAACTTGGAATAAGTCAACAATTCTCAGCCGCTAAGACTCCTCAACAGAATGGGGTAGTCGAACGAAAGAACAGAACTTTAGTGGAAGCAGCACGTACGATGTTAATTCACTCAGGCCTTCCACATTTCCAATGGGCTGAAGCAGTAAATACCGCCTGTTTCACTCAAAACAGGACGATTGTTCACAGGCGCTTCGACAAGACTCCGTACGAAATTATCAACAAACGAGTACCCAACATCTCTTTCTTTAAAGTCTTCGGGTGCAAGTGCTTTGTGGCGAACGACCGAGAGCAACGTGCTAAGTTCAACCCTAAAGCATTCAAAGCCAATTTCTTCGGGTATTCGTCAACCTCGAAAGCGTACCGAGTATACATCAAGTCCAACCACACAATCAAAGAAAGCTACAATGTCACTTTCCACGAAGTGGCAGATATGGTTTCTGGTCACTTCAGTCCAGGACCCGTGCTTAACCCAATGGCTCCTGCACACCTCAGTTCAGGACCCGTACCTAACCAGATTGATTCTGAATATAATAGTTCAGAACCTGTTTTCACTGGTGTGTTGGCACAAAACCAACAGAAGATGGCAACAACCCCAAATTCAACGTCATAAGAAGCAATGAGACTTGCATTAAACGATTTGGACTCTCTCTTCGAGCCAGTATATCGGTCACACTGCTACACCTATAGTGGATTTTCCACCCGACGAGACCGGCGTACCAAGTCCTTCTCACGTCCCTACCTCACCCGATTCAGAATTGCCACAGAATACCGAAGAACCTATAGTAGTTATTGAGGAAGAATCATCAAAGACGACAAGTGCAGCATTGGAACTTCCTCAAGCAATTGATCAATCAGAGACTACAGGAAATCTAGACCCACAGATGGCTGATGCATCGACTTCAGCCTTGTCTCATGAGCGCAAGTGGACTAGAGGTCATCCGGTTGATCAGATAATTGGCGATCCTTCGGATGGAGTGAGGACACGTCGTCAACACAGTCTCTTCAGCTGCTTCTTAAGTACAAATGAGCCTACCAAGGTAGCAGACGCACTTCAAGACCCGGATTGGGTAATAGCGATGCATGATGAAATTCATCAATTCGAACGTCTTCAAGTGTGGACCTTAGTACCCCGTCCGCATGGGAAAACAATTGTCGGAACTAAATGTGTATTCAAAAACAAGAAGAATGAAGATGGTGAAGTGATCCGGAACAAAGCAAGGCTAGTTGCGAAGGGATACAATCAACAGGAAGGCATCGACTACGACGAGACTTATGCTCCTGTTGCCCGAATCGAAGCTATCCGCCTTCTTTTAGCTTATGCGGCTTACAAAGACTTCAAAGTCTATCAAATGGATGTTAAGACCGCCTTTCTCAACGGCGTTTTAAAAGAAGAAGTCTATGTCGCTCAGCTGGAAGGTTTTGTCGATCAAGCACATCCCGATCACGTCTATCGTTTGGACAAAGCTCTATACGGATTAAAACAAGCCCCTCGTGCTTGGTACGATGTCCTAAGTGAATTCCTCGTGAAGTCTGGATTCATCAAATGGAACGAAGAGCCGTGGATTCAAGTCGACGACATCATCTTCGGATCAACTAATCCACGGCTCTGCACAAAGTTTGGAGATCTAATGCAAAGCAAGTTTGAAATGAGTCACATGGGAGAGATGCAGTTCTTCTTAGGACTCCAAGTCAGGCAACTCGAAGATGGGATTTTCATCAGTCAGACAAAATACATCAAGGATATTCTGAAGAAATTCCATCAAGATCAGAGCAAGCCTCTCAGCACTCCTATGTCACCAAGCTGCAAGTTGGATGCCGATCTCTCTGGAAAATCGGTCGACATCACGCTGTATCGCAGCATCATTGGATCTCTTCTCTCACCTCAAGGTGGCCGGATATCATGTTTGCCACCTGCTTATGTGCCCGTTTTCAAGCCGATCCCAAAGCATCCCATATGCTCGCGGTTAAAAGGATTCTGCGTTACCTTAAGGGCACTCCTACCCTTGGACTATGGTATCCAAAGGGTACGAATTTTAAACTTATCGGCTATACTGACGCTGATTATGCAGGTTGCCGAATGGACAGGAAAAGCACGTCCGGTGGCGCTCAATTTCTAGGCGAAAAGTTGGTCTGTTGGTCATCCAAAAGCAGAACTGCGTGTCAACTTCGACGGCCGAAGCGGAATACGTGGTCGCCGCCAGTTGTTGCTCCCAGATGCTGTGGATGCGGACTCAGCTTAACGACTATGGGTAAAATTTATATAATATACCCATATATAGTGATAGTCAAAGTGTCATCGCTATACCTGCAATCCTGTTCATCACTCACGCACAAAACACATAGACAAGATATCACTTTATCAAATATCATGTAGAAAAAGGCACCCTAGATATGTATTTCGGGAACACAGAGTACCAACTAGCTGACATTTTCACCAAGGCATTGGATGAAAAACGATTTCAATTCCTTGTCGGAAAATTAGGCATGCTGAATCTTCCGTAATATGTGCTTTACCTGATCCTCTGTGGTACTAAATGTTCTATGCTATGTGTTTTCTTTGCTTATATACTTTATCTTGCGTGAAATAAATAACTATATATAATATTAAGGGGATGACGAACTCCTTTAGGATGCTTTGATCTAAAGTCACTTAGAATTTTACCCCGACATGCGATCGATTTAATTGCTTAATTTTGTCGGTCTAAGTCGCATTCTTGTGTCTAAAGATCATTAAGTTGCTCCACTAGACACAACGCCACTATCTATAAGTGGGGATTCAAGCCTTGTTTCTTCTTTCTTTGGATCTATTTCTCGAGTGAGTCACACATCAATTACTTGTCTTAACTAGTGATACTTGGCTACATACTAACCTTGCCTTAGATCGTTAGGAAAATGATAAGGGGGCTTAGGTTATTCCACACTCGGCCTTTTATAATTTTTCCCTCAAATTAGCCCTTAGTCATCCACTTTGAGCCTTCTCCGATGTCCTTTTCTTCCTTTGGATCCCATTCCCAGCCTTCAACCGCCTCTATACTCTTCGGATGGTTGTTCAAACGAGAAAAGGAGGGGGAGAAAATAAAAAAAAAGGGAGAGAGGATGATGACAAAAGAAGGCATTGCTCAACGCGCAAAAATCAGACCAAAGGAACCTGCCTTCCGACTATCTCCTAGAAGGTGGCTTGGATCCTGCTGTGAACTTCTCCAACGATAATCTCGTACGCTCGTCAAAACGGCTGGAAAGAGGAGCACCCCGAAGTGAACTTCTCCAACGATAATCCGGTCTTATATCGAGAAACGAGAAGAGGAGCGCAGCCTTGGGTACGAACTCCATAACCGTGAACTTTTCCAAAAAGATAATCTCTGAAACCTCTCTAGGGATTAAGAGAAGAGGAGCACGGTATCGGCCCGAGAACCAACAAGAAGAACTTCGCCTACGATAATCTCCTTAGCCTCGGGGAGAAGCGGAGCTTCAGCTTGAGCATAGCATAAAATAGGATAGTTCTTAAAAGAAAAAAAGGGAGAAAAGATTGAAAAGAAGAAAGACGCCGAAAAAAAAAAGGAGACGGGCGTAGAAATGGAAGATGACGAGAGATAAGCTCACTTTCCTCTAAATTCCTTCCCTTCTAAGTCGTAGCCAAACTAAAACCCTTACAACCCTTTGATTCCAATCGACGGTCTCTCGCTTAGGTGAAATGATTAAAAATGCCTCGATCACAGGTAAATTGACTTAAAATTGCTTGTGTTGACTTGAGCGATATAAATATAACAATCCCAAGTTAGAAATAATTGAGTGCAAGAGCGAACCTAGTGAGAGTTGTCAAAATGGGCCAGTCTATGAACTTAGGACTTTAGTTTGACGACATGACTTGACGGCATTTTCTTCCTTCAAATGTCTCGTAAAATTTTAGGTATTACGATTGATCAAAGCAAAATAATCTGACCTCATATAAAAACATACATAAAAAAAATTCGCACATTCTGACATGTGTTTCATATGCATTGAATTGAATAAATGCGAATTTATTTTGTTATCGCACATTCTAAATGCAATTTTAGATTGCATTGGTACTAAATTGTTTAAAAATGCGATAAATTTTTCATTGCTCTTACCCTCACGTAATATCTTTAATACATGTTTTTGGGGACAATGTATATGTGCTTACTAGGTATATTACGTATTTTATGCTCGTTACTTGAATTGATTTCATATGTTTGCATGTTAAGTCAATTCTTGCGCATTATTTGAGAGTAGGGTTGCAAATGAACCGAATATTTTCGGTTCGGTTCGAGATTCGATTCGAAATTTAAGATTCGAATTCGAAATAAATGAATACGAATACGAATACAAATACTTTTTATGATTCGAATAATTTCGAATACGAATAAGAATATGTCTGTATTCGATTCGAAAAATTAACGAATATTCGATTCGTTTAATGTAATATATATTTAAATAATATATATTATGTATATACTTGTAAGTCGAAATAAAATATTCGACCCAAATTATTTATTTGTTTTGACCCATAAAAGGAAATAAAGCAAACCCTTCATCTATTTAACTCACGCTCCAAGTGTAAAAATAAAAAGCAAATACGAACATTGAGTTGTTTCTTAGATTTTGTAATTTTTCGGAATTATTTTGTAATTCTAACAGGTTTTATGGGGAAAAAATTGAAATTTTCTTTCGAATATTCGAATATTCGAATATTCGCGAATATATTCGAATACCTTATCGAATCGAATCGAATCGATTTTTAGGATTCGAATACGAATCGAATCGAATACGAATACTTGGAAAAATTAACGAATACAAATTGAATATTATGATATTCGATTCGATTCGGTTCGTTTGCAACCCTATTTGAGAGGGAGTAAATATAAAAATCGTGCATTAGCTCCAAATATTTTTGACGTTTTTTTTTCTCTAAGTATTTCAGATTCCTTCAAACAAAATAAAGGAATGAGGCGTCGATACTACGAGACAATGAGCCTATTGTCACAGAACAAATATTTCAAAGGAAAACTTGCCAAAAATAATTGTTGATTAACTCTATTATTTCTAACGTTTTTTTCTCTAAGTGGTACAGATTGTTTTTCGCCAGGGAAGCTAGACGTTACTACACAGAAAATCCAGGGAGTTAATTGCATTTA
The DNA here is from genome assembly GCA_027422505.1 of Craterostigma plantagineum. Taxonomy (NCBI): domain Eukaryota; kingdom Viridiplantae; phylum Streptophyta; class Magnoliopsida; order Lamiales; family Linderniaceae; genus Craterostigma; species Craterostigma plantagineum. The sequence goes on along the minus strand of JAPQWV010000003.1, from coordinate 20,666,737 downwards.
TTTTAATTCTGGGGGTAGCATTATAAATGTGATTTATTTGACATAGGGATCAATCTGAAATTTTTAGAAGTACTTACAATTGAGAAATTGGATATAAGAATTAACTCGCAATCATATGTTTCTCGATCGTAAGCAGTGTTGGGAACGATTCTGATTGGCCGCGATAATTTGCAAATTGAGTTGAAGAGCAATTTTCGATTCAATATTTCTCGAGCGCAAATAGTAATGGGCCTGATCCATTTAATCGCAAAACGTCCAATCGCAAACCCAACATTGACTTACAGCGAGTTAATAAAAGTTCACTTTTTGTCAGTCGAAAAACTTTATCTCACGCAACCCTAATTGCAAAAAGTTCTCTCTAGAAAAACTTTCACAGACAGTTCAAATCTCTCAAAAATCTTTCGATTTTCAACACCAAATTGTCTGTTTAAGATAGAAATGAGATTGATTTGACATTTGCGTGCGATTTAACTCCATTAGCATCTGCATTTTGTAGTTTTTCGCTTGATTAGGATTAGATACTCGACTGTTCTTCAAACTGAGAAAACCGTCTACTATTTTATAGTGATTTAGGCATGATTACGAAGTTTTATTTGGGTTAATGCCTGCACTTAAGATAGTTTCGATGTTTTTTTAATCTGGTAGATTAAACTTTCCAAAAATCTGCATCTTAGACCACTAAGTTGAGTTTTTAAAGAAACTGGGTATTTGAATGTTTGAAGCCATCGAAGAACTTTGTCGATCGCAAATAGATTCAATTGAGATACTGTTTGTCTCGAGTTAGTTTTCGATCGCTAAATTTTGACTTAGTCGCTAAGAAAGAAGATTTTGACCAACAAATCACTAACCGTCGAGAAATCTAATTAGGATTTTCTGCGAGCGAAAAATTTAAGCGCTGAATAGACAATTTAGATGCAAATTAGATCGAGCGTAAAATTTACTATCGCATAATAGAAATTTCGCATTTTATTTCGGTCGCAAAAATTGAGCAGCGAAAAAATTAGTTTTTCAACGCTTAATTTTTCCGATCGTAAAATTCGCCGCTTAGGATTTAATTGATCGAAAAATTTCTCGACAATTGACTTAGTCTTTTTGTTGACTAATTTCTCGATAGAAAAATATCGCAGCGAAAGTTTTACTTAGGATCGAAAATCACGTACCGCTCGACAAATTTCAAATCGAAAAATTTTATTCAATCGAGGAAAATTTTTCGACAGTAAATTTACCTGAGAAATAATTTCTCGATCGTAAATTTACGCGGAATTTTTTCTCGATCGTAAAATTGATCGGCTACAGTCTCACGATTCCAATTTCAACACTTAGAAGATTTTTCTCTAAGTCTTTAACACTGTAGCGAACGTTAGCGAATAAAATTTTCTCGATCGCAAAATTACACGGAGTTATTTCAATTGAAATCAATGCATAGGAAATCAATTTGAAAATCAAATTTTTCGAGCGAAAATTATCTCGGCATGAATAGTGACATTTTTCACGATCAAACACTTAAGAAAATTTCGAAGTTTATTCCACGCGTTATATGTTTCATTCGAAATTACAAACATGTCATTACATTTTTCAAAATCAATTATACCATATGCATACTACACGATTTCAATTCAAAATTCATCAAACATGTTATGACTTGTTACAATATTATAGTTTGATGAAATTAAATCAATTTTCAACTAAAATCAAAATTATGAACTAATGAACTTTTATATCTCTTATTTTTCAGATGGATCGCTACCCTCGATATAATCACATATACGACCACAACCTATATCTGAAGGTCCAGGATACAAATTTCCAGCTCGATCTGAGCACCTTTCGGTGTCCAGACGAGATCATTGTATCTATCCTGCAAGGCCACCCCATCTGGCATGCATTGACGGTCACCGCATCGGTGCCAATGGTCTATCTCCAGCAATTCTGGGGATGTATACAAGGAGCAGTGGATAATGGAGCATTCTCCTTCTCAACCATACTTGGGACGCGGCACATACATATGGACAAGAACCGGCTCAGGATGATTCTGGACTTGCCATACAGCGCAAACTACGACCCGCTCCCATCAGACGCAGAAATGGTGCATGACTTCATGCAGATGGGATATCAACCGCAGCTCACCAAGCTAGCTCAGGTCCAGAGCGGCGGTATCCCTCATCCGTGGAAGACACTGTTCGGGATTGTGAACAAATGTCTATCGCCCAAGCATGCTGGCTTCAACAAGGGCAATGGCAACATACTGAGGATCTTCCACGGAATCGCATTCTCCAGGAACTATGATTTCATGCAGCTGATCTGGAATGATCTTGCAGACCAGATCAGGCAAAAGGAGAATAAGAGATCCAAGAACGTGCCCTACGCTCGGTGGTTTAATGTGATAATCAGGGAACTCATGGAGTTGCACGAGTCCATCCCTCGTCTACCTCCTGGAGGAAATTATCAACCACCAAGGCTCAAATTCTTCCACAATCCACGGCTCACGGACTTGGACCAACCGTCGATGCCGATTTCTTTTGAGCTGCTACGTCTCGCCGACCCCCAGGGAGACGTATATCGAACTTACTGGCGGGAGAATCACCTCACCGGGGAGATGATTCGAGGGCCCCCGACAGATTTTGGATTTAGCCCTCCCCAACCGCAACACCAACAAAGCCTTGAGGACACGATGATAGATGTTGTCGCTCAGGAGCTTCAACAGGAGTCTCCTTTGGTCAAAGAGCCAATGCCCAACGTAGATGATACACTGATAGACGTCGTGGCTACTGAGATGGCGCTCGAGGCTCCTGAACACGAATATCAGGTGGAGGTGCCCGTACATGTAGGCGTGCTCCAAGAGCCTACTAAGGAGGTTCTACTTCAGGAGGCACAGCCCGAGGGGGAAACGTGGCACAGCTCACCACCTAAGACGACGGAACACGCTGGTGAGGACGAAGCACGAGAACCAACACCTCACACGGCTTCCTCGTTAGACACTGAGTCTGATGAGGAGATCAAACTTATGAGACGGACTCCACGTCGACTGAGCTTTCAAATCGAGTCACTCTTCACCGTCGTCTCCACCACGTCAGACGCGTCGCTTGTCATACCTTCTAGGGCTGAGGACCCTTCATCGCTCAATCTAGAGCCGCAGCCCACTATCACAGCGGCGGTCGGGGCCGAGGATCAGACTATCACTACCGGCCTCGACGTCGAAATGTCTGACGTACAAGTTCAATCTGAGCCTGTCATAACACCCTTAGAGGAGAATCTTCAAGATTCGACTCGAGGATTAGGTGGAAGTCTCATACAGTTACAATCTCAAGTGACTGTGAGCCAACCTGAGGAGCCGGGTGCCTGCTCATGGGTTGACAACAGGCGACATCAGTCGACCTGGTCCATCTTCGACGGAGGCTTCCATACCCTTTGTGACGAACGAGCAATTCCAAGCCGCTCTCTCCGCTACTGTTCAATCGCTTGAAGACAAAATAATGGAGAGAGTTCGTACTGCCATAGAGACATCCCACAGAGACACTAGGAAAGCACCTGTCTCCGAAGGCACCTCGTCACAGCCCAACCTCACACCTCCACAACCCACTCCCATCGACCCTCTACAAAATTCATCCATCCTCATAAACCCATACACCATACCCATAACCGAGCTGCACGACATCCTACTCGCCCGCCTGATCGGCCTCTCCATCCGGTCGCCTCAAGAAGAATCTCTTTATAGGCGATTGGTGGATCATCCTGCGCCACCTACTGCAACTTTCCGAGGTCAAAGCTCCCACTCAAGACGCAGACATGACGATCCTGACGATCAGTACCCTCATGAGGGGGAGAAGAGGTCACGGACATCTATGAGTGGTCAAGAACAAGGCCAAGGCTCGGGCTCTGCGCAGACAAGAACTGGAGCCGGAGAAACCTCACAACCCACTACACAAACCACCGCCACCACGCACCGCACACAATTTCTAAGCCCATTCTACCAACCCACCATCCGAACGCCTCCGTCGACCCCATACACACACCTGATACTGACAAGCCCCTTGCTTCCGGAAGAAGAAGCAAATGTCGCAATGCTCGTAGCCCTAGCAGCTACTCAAGCTACTCCCTCGGCCGCTCCAGACCAACCGGGCCCCTTAGGACATGGCGTCAATCCACACGAGGTTCTAGACAAGTATATCTTCGAAGGACAGTGGATGACTCATTCCATGCCCGAGGAGCATCAAAGACAACGACTTCAGGACGTTCGAAATTTCCTACAACAAGCCTCCATAGACCTCGTGATTATAGAAGACGACGAGCTTCAGGAAGGTGAAGACTACCAACAAGATATCCCAAGGCTATCAGAGTTGATCGCACAACGAGCGGCTTCCCCCACAAGACTAACGCCAGGGACCGCTCGGATCGACACGCCGTGGGAGAACATCCAAATAGAAATCCCCTTCTGGAGGTCACCGGAGAGAGTTAAGAAGCCGAACGAGTTCGAGCTGAGAGGGATCTCTCACTGGGATCAGCAGAAGAGGATGACCTACCTCTGGATGCTGACCAAACTTGGATCTGATGTAAGGCTGGGGATGACTAAAGAACAAGTCAAGAGTCACTATAAGAGTCTCTCCCCTATATGCCAACTACTCAGCGTATACTGTGCAAAAGGAGGACTTTCAACACCTCACTACACCATCGAGCGAGTAGATAGAACTCGAGAAGATCTAAGCGAGAGCGACCTGCCGTACATCCCTGCTGATGAGGTATACCATCTCTATCAGTTGTACGTGGAAAAGTACAAAGGTCCTCAAGGCTTCATCAAGAAAGAAGAACTCGAGGGACTCTACCGGTTCATGATGCGCCAAGTCAAGTACTTCACCGCACACAACCTTCAGATGGCTCTGGAGAGCAACATGAAGAAGGTCAACATGACCGCTCCGCTCAACAAAGGACCTGAGATCGAAGGGCTTCCCAACAATCACGTGCACATCAGCTCATTCCTAGGCATCACCTGCCACAATCCAATAGCTAAGAAGAATAGGTTGATGCTGAAGACTGAGGTTCATAAGTTTTGCGATGGGACGCTCAAGGTCATCGGGAGGAATATCGAGTAGAGGTTGGAAGAAATCAACAGAGACACAATGCTGAGGATCCACAGGTTCGTGAGAGAACAGCCGCTCCTAATGGAACTACTAGAAGAAATCAATGAGCGACTGGAGCTGAGGAACACGCTCAGGAACTTTGAGCATACGCTGGGCTTGCGCAGATCATACTACGCCCGACGAAGACAAACAGCGCGGAGACGCAATCAAGCACAAAGGGGGAGATTGTAGAGTATACATTTTAATTGTGCTTGATTTCATTAGTTGTCCTTGTATTTAGGTGCTTTTCTTCTATTTGTCCTTAGATTAGGACTAGCTAGATATTTATACCAAATGTGTTTGGTATAAATACTTTGTAAACAATCGCAATCAATAGAGAAAGTTTTGAAAATTGATCCGAAAGGCTTGCAATTCAATTTCTAGAGAGAGAAACAATAGTAACTTTCTCACTCTACTCGAATTCTCTCTCTTATTCTTCATTTGAGTTTTTCGATCGGATCTTAATGTCAATCATTATCATCGAATTACTTAGAATTCATGCCTAGGATCATAGAGTTGTTAATCGTAGGACCTAACACCCTCCAACACATATACAAACATATTCCAACACATACAGACAAAAGACCCAAAAAAGCAAAAAAAAAAAAAAAGAAAGAAGGATTAAAATGCTCGAACTTTGGCGATGCTGCAGCAACCACGAGCAAGCTCAGTAGGGTTTCCAATTAAGTTTTTAAAGTCTAGTTTTATGATTTTTCTAACATAATTAAAGGTTTAATGGTGCAATTAATTAAGCCCATTAATTATTAAAGGTAAAGGAAAAAAAAGTAAAAAATAAAGAATAAATTAGCGCCAGGCAAGCCTAGGCGAACTGGAAAGGCGAGCCTAGGCGGTAGAGGCAATCACCTCATTGATTTCGCCTAGCTCAGGCGATTTTCCGTTCGCCTAGAGTAGGCGAGCCTAGGCGATTGCTTTTCAAACACTGAATAAAAATAATATAAAAAAATAGGAAAAAAAAAATTATAGAATTCAACTTGAAAAATATATTTAATTTCTTTTTAATATTAATTATTTATGTTATTAGAATACTCAAAAAATATCAAAATCAATATAATTTATTTATAAATCTTATTATATAAGCCCGCTCAAGCCAGCCGTTTGACAGGTCTACTATCATCAATTGATTTTAGCAACTCTGATTTCTAATAAATACGACAAACTATAGAATTATTACAAATCGGTTCTCTAAGTCCAAAATTATCATCGCTATTGAAGTCGCTTCTTCGATGAAAATTTTTTTCCTGAGAAGTCTTAAGTCGTGGAACGCTTACAATAACATAAATACGGTGAACTACACATAAATCGGTGAATTACAAAACAATCAACTGTAGTTTATTCATACCTAAACAAGAAGAGAAAATTAAGTTCCCACTAATAAAGAAGAAAGCACAGCAAGAATGCTTCTTTCAGCAACAATGTTCCTCAGAAACAAAACTAAAATGACAAATATACCAGCAAGCATGTTAAGTTCATAGGCGAAAGGCCCAAAAACATAAACAGAAAAAAATAGAGAAAGAAACCGCAAATAGACGCGCTTTTTAAGCAGTAGCAGCATTTTCGGCGTAATTTTTGTTTCCCTCCTCAGCGGTCGATTCGAACGTCTCGCCCTCCACAAGCTCGGGAACCTCATCATCGTCATCGTCGCCCTGGGCCTCGGGCGCAGCGCTGGTCCCAGCCCGGGATTTTGCTTCTGAAATTCTTCGGCGAGCTTCTTCAAGTTCTCGAGATTATCTGGGCCTGAGATTCCGATTTTTTTTTTGCAGGTTTGAGTTTTGGAAAACATTGGGATTTGTAGAACCCGAAAAAGAAAGGGAAAGGACGGATTTTTATTTACCCAATTGCTGAATGATTTGTGGAAGTATGTCCTGCAATTCTGAAACAACAAGAAAGCACGAGTGTTTTCAGCCATCGATTTATGGGAAAACTGAGCAGAGAATTGCAGTCACTACAAAGGGTGTGTTTGGTTTGTGGAATTATAGGGGAAAGAAATCGTGAGAGAAAACGGTGTTCAATAAGTTTCCTTCCGTTCTCCTCACCATTTGGTGCTGAAATTATGGTTCAAAGTGTAAACTTAAGCAAGATTTTCTTTTCTTTTCCTCGTCTATTTCTTCAATCGACTGTTTCCATTTCATTTTCTCCATTACTATTTTTCACAAACCAAAACATGCTTAAAGAAGGTATAGGGAGAAGGAAAACATACTCTTGGTCTGAGAAGTGCCGCTAACAACCCAAGTGTTGGCAGCAATAGATGCTTGAACTGAAACCCATCACAAAAAAGCAGAGCTCATTTCAACTTTCAAAGTTCAGAGAATTGTTTTACCATTGTTTAAAACCAAGTCTCAAATCACAGGTTTTTAGTTAAACCTTTTGGGTTAGTGAATTGTATGACGACATCCTCCTTGAAGATGTTGACCTCTTCGATTGCGGGTATGGCGTTGACTCCAATTCTCTTCAGCGTGCTCTGTAGCCTCTTGTCGTCAGTGGTTGCTGTTTTGTGGACAGCCTTCTTCTTCCTTAAATCATTACGAGATACCAAGTTAGGGCAACATAAACAAGTTACGGGACGTCATAAAAAGATAGCTTGCAAACTTAAAAAAGTAGTAGAATGAATGCGAACCACAAGGAAAACCAACCTTCTCATTGTACCCTTTCCACCAGTACGAACCACACCAGCCATCTTCTGTAATTTTTCAACATTCATCTGTAATTTGAGACAGAAAAATATATTGAAAAAGCGCAAGTTGAAATGGCCGAAGCATTATCAATCACAATGATAGGACGACCATCCCAAGCCAAGCCCCCTATTTTGGTTTACTATACACTATGAGTAAAGCTCGAATTGAAGCTAACAATGTCCTCTAATCTAGAACAGAGTAAAACAAATATTGATAAGACATCAACCGAGTAAAATTTGCGACCATAGAAAAACCATGTCAGATAAAACAATCGAAAATAGATTAAACCCAGCTCATCTTCCCTCTCTAATGAAGGAATGGATTGCTAAAACCTAAGCAAAGGGGTCTTCACGAATACAATTTAGCAAATTCTAATAAGTCCACCAAATTAACTGAAAGATTGAAAACAAGGAAAGGCAGCTAAAAAACAGAGGCCATCAGAGAATTAATTCGATTTTGTCAAACAATACATGAACAGATAGGAACGAGAATGCCCAAAATCACGGATTCGGTGATAAAACTCAAGCTATTTACGAAATTCACGGAAACAACAAGCACACATGAAATGAAAAGAACAATGGCGAGTTATTTGAGCATATAAGGTTAATCGCGTCATTACTTCTACGAACTGAACTGAGTTCAGGTGCCAGGCGAAGACGACGCTAAATAATGTGGAGAGAAGGATCACGAATGAAACCCTAGATGTAAGAGCGTGCGTGGTGAATATACAGCGTAAATACACCTTTAAGCCCCTAGATTTCTGTTAAATTATAGTATTGACCACGTTATCATGAATATTATTGTAATTAAGACCAGTGTTTTCAAAAGCGTAATATCGCGCGGTCTGTCGCGCGTATTAGCGTAAATCTTCTTCAAAACGCTATGAAGCGTGTGAAAAAAGCGTACGGAATAGGCAGAGACGCATAGAGGCATGACGTGCCAATGCCTTTATGATTGGACTGACAAACAAAAAAGCGTATGGATCAGAGACGCATAGAGGCATGACGTGGCAATGCCTTTATTTAGTTTCCCATTTTCTTTTCGAACTTTTAAATTAATTCCACAAAAACATAAAAAGCAATTATTTAATGTAATCTAATTGATAAAAATAAATAAATTTATCTAATTTATTCTTTGTTTAACAACGATCAAAATGACATGCATATCTTATATTTTTCGGTGTTCGTAAGAACCATTTTCTAAATACTATATTTTTTAAATTTAGGTTTCCTAAATACTACACAAGAGTGAAATTAATTTAAAATTCAATTAAATCTTATTTACATGAATTGTTTAATAAATTTTTTTAGATTTTTATTGTTTGTAATATATACAATAAGATTTTTACATATATTATTTAAACCCAAATTTTATATAAAGCTTGATAATATACTTATGATTAATAATTTGTTCTAAATTATGTTTCTTAACGTAATAAGTGGCTTGTCCGAAATACTCACGCAATACGCTACGCTATTTACGCTACGCGCTATCTGAATGGAAACGCGACGCGTTGCGCTATGCGCGTTTTAAAACATTGATTAAGACTTAGGGGTGTTCAAATTTCGGATAAAACCGGAAAAACCAGCCCAACCGAAAAAAGCCGAACTGAACCAAATTAAAAAAGTTCGAATACCTGATTAAGCATACGTAAAACCGAAAACCGTAATTATCATACTACATTAAAATAGAAAAAGATTAAAGATCAATTGTTTCTTCTCCCATAACGTAAACAACACAGTAAATATAATTTCATTGTTATACTTTTTTCCATTTTTCACCAATCAAATATTGTTTCTCTCCCAAATAATTTGTAGCATCTTCAGATGAATGTCTTTATATTTTGGTTAGATTTTGTTCCATTTTTATGTTGTTTTTTCGGACCTTTGAATTGTTTTTGCTATATGTCACGTTCCATAAATCTTTTTTATTTCTTAATAACCATAAATTATTTTATTTATTTTCAGCTCATAATATTTTTTTGTTGAAATTAAATTCCTAACCGAAAATCGAACCAAAAAAACCGAACTGAATTGTAAAAAACCGAACCGAACCAAATTTAAACGGTTCGGATATCGGATTAAGCATACATAAAACCGAAAACCGAAAAACTGAACCGAATCGATCGATGAACACCCCTACTAAGACCGGTAAAATTTTTAATAGAAGACCGATTATATTATTAATATTACTTTTCGAACCCTCTATGCGTGTGTTTAAATATAATTATATTTCCTTTAGTTTTGATATTGAATATATTTAATCAGTGAAACATAATTTTTAAATATATAAGTGAAAACTAATGTGTTGGGTATAATTACAAAAATTAAAAAATTAAGAGGTGAAATGATAACTTTGTAGATTAACTAAACTATAAATGTTAGAGGCTAAATTACAAATAAAATGACAAACGAAATTGACTGTTGTTAGCAATATTAGCGCTTTATATAATAGATAGATAAAATGACAGAGCAAATTAGCAGTTTTAGCCACATTAACCTTTTTATATAACTAGTTACTTTTGCACACTCTATGTGTGTGCAATATAATTGTAAATGAAAAAGTAATTTACTCAACTTATGTAGTCGGTAGTTTCTTATTATTTACTTATATTTAATTGCCGTAGTGGAGAGGAAAGAACATTAATTTAACTAAAAAATAGATAATAGAAAGGTTACAATTGTAATTATCCTATACAATTAAAATTGCCATATCACGGCAGTTTCTATGAGGCCCTGCCCTGAGCCTTAATAATATAGAAAGATAGATAGATAATACAGTAAAACCTCTATTACTCTATAAATTAATAACCTCTCTAAAATAATAAAATCTCTCGGTCCCGACTTGGGCCTTTGTAAAAACTCATCAAATTCGATAAGATAATAATATAATAATTTTTTGGAAAATCCCTTTATAAATATTAGGTCCCATTAAAACTCTAAATTAATAATTCGTAAATATTACAATTATAAACTATGGTAATTTGCTAAAATAAGGATCCATTTATTACTCTATTTTCTTAAATTTTAATCAAATTGGATTTTATCTCTAACTTTTTTAATTGCAATCAAAAGTTCCGATGTCGAGTTTTCTAACTGCAACAGAAAAATGTAAAGGGTCGTTGTCGCCATTTTGTGTCGCTTAATATCCCCATCCTTCTGAAAGTTGGTTGAAAGATACTCCGATAATATCCTACGAGCATTTGATATTGTACATTGAGTAATTTTCAAACGATATTTTTTTATTAATTCACACTTGTAAATCGTTTTGAGTACATGAACATTTATCGTCGATACATTCTAAATTTGTTAAATTTAAAGAGTCTCTCTTTTAATTGATAAAATATTAATTTAGTGATATATTAATATCTCTCTAAATAAAATTTCATGGTCCAATGTTATTAATTTATAGAGGTTTTACTGTACATGTTCAATAAAACCTCTCTAAATTAATAACGGTGGACCATCAAATTTTGTTAATTTAGAGAGATTTTAATATATCGATAAATTAATATTTTTATTAATAAAAAGATAAACCTTTTAAATTCAGATAGTGCATGCCAATGTCAGACTGAATCAAATGGGAATATGAGTGAGTATCTTGATATTACATACAATTAAATCGTGTACGATTATAAGCTCATGAATATTTATTAATTGTAATATTTTAGTAAATTCATTTATAATTGTAATATTTTTGACTTATTAATTTAGAATTTTAATGGGACCTGATATTTATAAAGGGATTTTCCAAAAAAATTATTATATTTTTTGTTTTTGGTAGAATGATCTGTATTCATTTACCACATCTCCCAATGGAATATTACCTTACATATTTTTCACATCCCATGTAAAAAGAACAGACATGTTAATAGAATGGGTATAAGCACACTCGAGTAACCAGGTCAGTTCCATTTGCAGACTTCAGTTGGCAGATATTCCTAATTCGCCACTTCATCTCTTGCGCGATTATATGAACAAGTTGTTCCACTGAATACTCCCCCATATCATGAACTCTTCTATTCCTTTCCCGCCATACATGGTATACCATAGAAGCATAGCAAGCACAACTGATACGAGCCTGCAACTTCTTTTTGCCCCCCACATTCAACAACCAGCTAACCAAGGAATCAAAAGATAAAAAAGGCACACTAAGATTCATCCAATCAGCAACTGCCAGGGCCACCTGTTGGCTGAACTGACAACCAAAGAATAGGTGTTCTTTTGATTCAGCAGCACAACCACACAGTTTGCATATTTTGTTAGTAATAACCACACCCCATGCCTCTAATCTGTCAAAGGTTAGGAGCCTTTTCTGCAACAGAATCCATAATATAAAAGAATGTTTTGGGATGTTAAACCTGTTCCAAATGGCTTTGCTAAGCTGGGATTTTGGTAGATCACCCTTCAGCCAATTATATCCTGAGCTGACAGAATATATACCATCGCCAGTAGGACTCCAAGTTCTTCCCACATATCCAGCCCGAAACTTCTCCTTAAGTCTGTGTAGCTTTTTCCAGTGCCAACTGGAATCCGCCGCAGGTGTGAAGTCCCAGAAACAGATGCCCTTCAAGTATACTGCATTGATCCACTTGATCCAAAGGGATTCCACATCCAAGGTAATGTCCCAAATTTGCTTACTGGCAAGTGCATGGTTCCAAGTCACACAGTCTCGAAGACCCAATCCACCTTTGGTTTTAGAGCAACAGACTTGTTCCCATTTGACCAGAGGCAGACATTTACCACTCTCCTTCTTCCACCATAAAAACTTCTTGCTTATTTTGTCGATTTCTTCAGTAACAACCTTAGGGAGAATAAAAATGGACCCCCAGAAACCGTGTATAGCAAGGAGAACAGAATTGATAAGACATACCCTCCCAGCATAAGACAGATTCCTAGATGACCAACAATGAATTGTTGATGTGATCTTGTCCACCAAGGCCTGGCATGAGCTCCTACTCCATTTAGTGGGGGAGATAGGCACACCAAGGTACCTCATAGGATAACTTCCTAGCTGAAAACCAGTGATATCCAAAATCTGCTTTCTGATGTTGGGAGAGACACCAGCAACAAAAATATTGGACTTCTGATTATTTGCCTGTAGCCCCGAGACCTGCTTAAAATGTTCAATATCCTCTGTGATGCCACTGACTGCCCCAGGTGCTCCTTTGCAGAACAGCATCAGATCGTCAGCGAAGCAAAGATTCACCAACTTAACTTGCTTACAGAGGGGGTGAAACCTGAAGCGAGGGTTGGAGCTCGAGGATTGTAATTTACGAGAGAAATATTCCATAGCTATCACAAAAAGCAGGAGAGATGAAAGGGTCCCCTTGTCTAAGTCCCCTAGCAGCTTGGAAGCTTTCAGTCACTGCTCCGTTCAAGGAAATGCTATACGAAACAGTCCGAACACATTCCATGATCCATGAGACAAATTTCATAGGAAAATTTAGCAGACATAACCAACTGTGGAGGAAGTCCCAATCTAAGGAATCATAAGCTTTCTTGATGTCAACTTTCATGAGGACACGGGCTGAAACATTCTTCCTGTTATACAGCCGAAGCAGGTCTTGGTATAATAGAACATTATGCACTAGAGAACGGCCCTTCACAAATGTACTCTGATTAGCCTGGATGAGCTTGGGCAGTAGGAGGTTAATCCTGGCACATAACATCTTGGATATGCACTTATAGAACGTGTTACAGCAAGCAATAGGCCGAAAATCAGTGGCTGAAACAGGGGCTGAATTCTTAGGTATGAGACATAAAACCGTATTGTTCAGCATAGGGAATAATTTTCCTGTGCTGAAGAACTCCATAACAGCATCTGTAATGTCTTCACCCACCACACTCCATGCATGGGTAAAAAAACCACTGTTGTATCCATCAGGTCCTGGCGCAACATCCACATGTATAGATTTCATCACTGAGAAGACCTCCTTTCTGTCAAAAGGTTGAATCAGAGAGATCTGATCTTCCAGACTGAGGATATAACCTTCTGCCACTACCTTCTGATCAAGGTTCTGCAGACCTGGTGCTTTCCTATATGTTCTGAGCTTGAGTACAGCATGAAAATATGCAGAATTTTGGTCCCTTTTATCCAGCCATCTGACTTTTGCTTTCTGTTTAAGAAACCTGAGGTTAGCTTCACTCAGAAATTTATACTCCTGTCTAATACATTCCTCCTTCTCAATCAATTCAGCTTTCAGAGGATCAGAGTGCAGTTCGAGCTGACAGACCTCCAGTTGTCCCCTAACAATGTCTATTCTATTGACAATATTTGCAAAGGTTGATCTGTTTAATTCTCTGAGGGGCTCGGATTCTCAACAGATTGCCATATAAGCTCCTCATTGAGGAACCAGACTGCCTAGACCAGTTTTGTGCCACAGTTTGTAGGAAGGCAGGGGCCATGCACCACATATTAAAAAACTTGAAAGGCCTGTTCTTAGCCACAGGTTTACTCATATCCCTTAATAAGATGGGAGTGTGATCAGACATCCCCTCATGAAGAAAAGAAGCTGTATAGCTACAGAACTTGGAGATCCCTGCCAAATTGCCTAAAGCCCAGTCAATTCTACTCCAAAATCTATTATCTTTGCCTTGCCTATTAGCCCAAGTGAAATGACAGCCACTCCTCCTGATTTCCACCAATTGACATTGCTGAGAACATTTATTGAATCCAAAGAATTCCTTGGACTGGATTGCAGACCCTCCTAACCTGTCCTCAAAACCCCTTATGTTGTTGAAATCCCCCGACACCAACCAGGGGTCAGACACTGTTAGACCAATCAGTTGAACATTCTCCCATAATGTTTCTCGAGCAGAAAGGTCATTATGACCATATACACAAGTTAGATAAGAGACCAAAGACTTATTAGCCATCAATCTGAAGTGCATGAGTTGGGCTGATTTAGAGATCAGTTCCAACTCAATCCCACCTCTCCATAGTACTACAATGCGACCATTGGGTTGTTCACTCAAATTGTGGCACGCTTCCCATCCACAGAACACCTTCTTTAGTACACCATCCATATGCCCAGATTTAATTTTAGTTTCCAATAGACAAAGAAAGTTAATGCTATATTTTGAGCAGAAGAGAGAGATCTCTCTCTGCTTTACAGGGCCATTCAGGCCCCTGACATTCCAAATTACTGACTTATCCATGGCTGTGGCCATGGACCCTCTGCTTTAAAGGGGTACTCCATGGACCAGGCTTCTTCCCATATTCCTCCTACTGTACCAACTCAGCCCAGTTGGCACTAACCAGATCTCCATTTGGCTCAGGGGAAGGGGGCTGGGAGTGAGTCAGCTTCTCAAACCCTTTTGACGCAGAGGATTTGGAAGGCTGGGGGTCTACACATTTACTCACATGATCATCAGGAACTGTCTGAGCGTGGTCACTAGAGGCATTCTGAACAGAGGTAACTGGAGCAGACCTCTGCACATGCTGCCAAGTTTTTTTGATATCCTTCCTACAACTGGGCTCCTCATGTCAATATTTCCCACACTTAGAGCATAAGACTGGTTTCCATTCATATGTAACTTTCTGCTCAATTAGCTGGCCTTTTTCATTCACAAATTGAATGGAGTCTTTGAGAGGTTTGGTAAGGTTTATCTCCACCAGAACCCTAGCAAAATGAATTCTCTCCTTATTGTGGGTACATTTATCTGCCATGATAGGTTTACCTATTAAACTCGACAGCTTGCTTAAGGTTTTATTCCCCCAGTATTTCAGATCCAATTGGGGCAACTGGATCCAAATGGGGACACTCTCCACACCTACGTTATTGAGCTGAGTGCTATCTGTCCAAGGAGCTAACACAACAGCTTTCCGGTCAAAGTGTAAGATCTGTGTTTGTAGAATGTGATCCCTAGCCACCACACTGTCAAATTGTGCTAGGAAGAGCCCCTGTCTCACCTGCCAAACATTAACTAGCCCTATTTTGTCCCATTTGCGTTTCGGAAACCCAGCCATAACACCATAAGGGGGTTCGATCCCAATACATAGCACAATACATCAGAGTTCCAGTGCTCCACTCCCTAATTTCATCCACATACACTGAGCCAATTTCAAGGCCGCCATTAGTAGCCGGCTCGATGTACTCAAAGCGGTGGTCCTGATTTTGCAACATATCCACATTAAATTTCCCCCATGGATTTGGTTGAGTGGTCATCGAAGCCTTCGGTTTTACTGATCGTCCAGCTGATTCCCCCAGCGTCGGCCGTTCCTTCACATTAGCCTCATTTTCTCCCAAAGAGATGTAAGATCGTTTTGGCGAAGGCGGCGCCAATGGAACAGTAACTGACTTCGGCTCCAATGGAACAGTGCCTGCTGATAAAATCACAGAGTTCGCTCCTCGCTGTGGTCCAAAACTGCTTTCCTCAGACTCCTCGCGGCAATGATCTCCGATTGTAGGGTGCGTCGTCTCCGAGACCGGCGCCGGCCTCTGTTTGGTCGTTTTTCTCTTTTTCGCCATGTGCGAAGAGAGAGAAAAATTACCCCTAATTGATTGATTTTTGAATTGATTGTAGTGAAAAAAATTGACGTGAAGCTTTTTCTTTTATTTCAGAGAGTATATGAAATTATAGAGTAATAATTTATATAGGTTTTACTGTAACAAATTTATAGTTGGTCATTTGAAGCAAATAAACCGGGTACTAGTTGGGCTTACTAAAAATATTATTCTATAATAACTCAATCCATAAACCTAAGCTTGACAATGGAGCGGAAATTACCCATTTCCGTGGAGATTCGCCCGACTGGCGCAAGATTTCCTGCTTTTTACGAGTGGGGATAGGCAACACATTGAATTACTAAATTATCCTTTCTAATATTCTAAACCTATTATATGTTGCATGTTGTTAGGATATTTTTATCCCCAATAATTAATTTCCCAAGAAATGACGATAATAAATAAAAGAGACGAAAAATAAATTTGGACAGTGAACACGAGAATTTACGTGGTTCGGTCAGAATGACCTACGTCCACGGGCCGGATGGTAGAACTTTATTATGTGGAGTGATTACAGACACGTACACTGACGTGACACAAAAGCAGCTACACAACTAGGAGTAAGCTACAAAGAAATATCGAAGAGGAGAAGATCTGAGATGTTGTGGTGGTTTTTTTTTTCTGCCTCGTCTAATCCCTATTTATAGGCGAGTCTATGTAAGGAAATCGCATATGAACATAGGAAAAGTGTAGCCATCCCTTTTGAAATGTTACTCGGCGCCTGACATTTCTTTTCTTCGTTGTTTTTTTTTGTCCCACGTTTTCCTTCTCAATTTTATGAGCTGTATTTGTTGAATGGTCAATGACCATTATTTCTGCCAAAGGTCACATCAACACATGTAATCCCGAAAACAATGATAAAAACATTACTAGATTGTTATTTGGAAGAATGTGCGATACCAAGCAACTGTTATTTCTAAGTTGTATTGGAAAAATTGATGTATCATAACACTGAAAAGATAATGAAAATGACGGAAGGTACTTCTATTGTCTCGCTTCACGATAAATTTGATTCCATCATTATTAATTTAGCGAACGTAGAAGTAAAAGCGACGGACGAAGATCAGGCCAAACTCCGATAAATCCTCACAAGATTGGGAATAAGAGAATATTTTCCCCTTAACGATGACGCTAAGATTTTAATATCGAAACATAAGTTCCACTTCGGTCCCATTTGCGAAAGCCAAAAAAAAGCCCACACGTTCTTAAAAAATGTTGACATTCACATGTAAGTTTAAGTTTGTAACTCAAAGAGGTATTATTTCCCATGAGATGTAAGCCGCCGTCATCATCCCCCATTTATATATATAGTGAATATCCAAAATCAACAGTCTCCCAAAATTCAAATTCAAAACCAACAAACCTTTTCGAAAGTTTAGAACCCTTTATGAGAATTTCATGAATGCTTGAATGATATTTGTAGAAATTCGGGCCGGACCTCCGGTAATTTATCCGTCATCGAGGCCCACGCACATGCGCCACACGGAGAAGGGATACCCGGGATAAGCTTGATGGGGTTCCTTCTTAAAACCAATTTGTGTTTAAGAGGAGTGGCCAATCATCTTATAAACCATTTTAATTATCTCATCATTTTCGGTGTGGGACAACTGTCCTTTCACACGTGATATTCAACACTCCCCCTCACGTGTGAGCCCATTTATTTTAATAGAACGGAAACACCATTCTTTTCGAACCCGCCATATATATTGTTTTTTAATTGAGTCATATCTTTCCGCTCTGATACCATGTAGAAATTCGGGCCGGGCCTCCGGTAATTTATCCGTCATCGAGGCCCACGCACATGCGCCACACGGAGAAGGGGTACCCGGTATAACCTTGATGGGTTCCTTCTTAAAATCAATTGGTGTTTTAAGAGGAGTGGCTCATCATCTTATAAACCATTTTAATTATCTCATCATTTTCGGTGTCGGACAACTGTCCTTTCACACGTGATATTCAACAATATTCAAGCAACTTTTCACGTTATGAATCCTCTTATGTTCCCGGCGATACATATAAAGAATGGAGTGAACTATTTGAATCGTACAATACATCTATTGAATTGCAATGCAACTCGACACATTATCTTTCTATTTATTTTTTCAGATATCATAAATTACTTTCTATTTATTACTTCCAACAATATCCAAAAATATAATTTTTACGCTATGGGCAATGCATTACTTGCCCCATTTCCAATAACAATCTTCTAATAGCCACAAATCCTTAGACTATATACCTATAATAAACCATCAATTGCGTATTGAATATCGAGCTACTTTTGATGATAACTAAAAAGCGGTAAACTCACCACCACCGCCATAACTTCCCCCGACCAAGTACCGCCGCCGTGGATTCCCTTCCACCGCCAACACGGCGGTGGTAGACGGTGTCGGCTTCCCATCATCTCCTCGGAGGATTCTCACCTGTCGTTTCAAGAACTTGACGTAGTGAATCGCCTCGTTCAACATCACCGCGGCGTCCATCTTAGCTCCGCCGGGGACGAGCCTCTGCAGTACCCTCATCTCGCCGATCCTCTCCCGGCGGAGCCTGGCGGCGGTGCTCTGAGGATCGTCGCTGATTCTGACGTTTCTCCGCCTGGGTTTCCTAACCGTCGATGGGTCGATGTCCACGGACTGCATAGATGCGATTCTGTACATCGATCTCTTTCGCCGGCCCCAACTCTTCTTCTTCTATTTCTTCGGATTCACGGCGGCGGCGGCGACGATGAGGAGGTCATGTCTTTGAACTGTTAATGGTGGGGATGAATAGTAATCGGCCAGCGGCCATTGTTGGCGGTGGAGATAATTAGGGTTTTCGTCGTAGTCGTGGTGGTAATGGAGAATATTAGGGTTTTTTTCCATGTGTTGTGAAGTTGATATTCACAATGGATTCACAACAAGAATTGTGGGAGTTTTTGTTGCGTAATAACGACGATTGCTGGATATAATCTAGGATGAGAAATAGAATTATTATTATTATTATTATAATAGTGTGCGATATAACATGTGTATATGGACCAAAAAGAATTGAGAATTCAAGCTTTCACTTGGCTGTCTTATTAAGCGGTTGGTGATGGATTTGAAGCACTAACCGTACAATCTCTCTGAGGTTGTGTTAGAGAGAGAGAGAGAATGAGAGAGAGGGACATTGTTTGTTAAAGGGAACTGTGAATTTAAATAGATTCGAATAACTTTCGATGTTTCGAACGATATACATTTTGCGTAATTAAAAATCTAATGCTTATCTTGAGTATTTAGTTATCAGCCCATAACTATAAAATGACATCATGAGTTGAATATATTTTTCAAAGCGTGAAGCAAAGGTGTAAGATAATCCCAACGACCTGGAATCAGCTAATGTAAAAACGTGTCGTGACATCATAAATAATTTTTTTGTCTCTCGTTAGAAGAAAAGAGTTCGTATTAAGTAATTTGTACGGAGAGGTGAAAAATATCTTCTTTAATCCCATTTCTCCTTTTCCTCAGATGGGACCTTCTCAAACGTTTCCACACACAAATCACTATGTATTTCATTTACACACACATTTAGATAATTCACATGTACGTTGACAATATGTATTCATTGATCGATCAGAGACGTGTCAGTGTCATAAATCATGAAGCGTTAACCTTTGTTTAATCTTGTAAGGGATGAATAAAACAGGTAGACACATTGCATCAATAATAGAATTAATTATATTCAATTATATATTTGGAAGGCGGAGCGTAATAATTTGATAAGAATCGATGTGTAATTCTTAATGGGTCCTACTATTCACACCCCTCTACTATTTACACCCCAAACACTAAATTTGTTACCTAATCACATGAATTTAACAATAATTATTTTTTTATTATTATTTATATAATTCAACAACATTAATTGCATAATTTATTCAACAATATTAATTAAGCTATTTTATCCAATGATATCACAATATTTAACTTACTTATTATTTTATCTTATATAATAGCCTCACACTTTTAATTAACTTTAAAAATATTAAATTTGAAAAAAAATTATCAATACTAATATTTCATTTATTTCAATAAAAAAATTCACATAAAATAAATATTACTTATTATTTATGAAAAACTAAACAGATCATTAACAATGCCAATCAACTAAATATTATCTTTTTTTAATCAATTCAATATAACATAATCTTAAGGTTAATTTTCTTGTTGAAGCTTAAGTAAAATAATGGTTATCTTCACAACTTATTTTTTTTTAGTTATCCAGTTTATATATGTGACTTTCGAACATGGTGATTACACATAAATTGCATATGCAATTGTATCACTTGACGGGAAATTGAGGAGGCTGGGAAAGCTAATATGTAATCATTAAGGCATTTATGGCAGTACTTGTGGTTAGTTTTCAATTAGATCGATATTTAGGGGTAAGGTTTACTTTAATGGTAATTATTTAATAGTTTAAAATTGTTAAGCATTTTGGAAAGTATTTGATAATTTAATTACACATTAATTAAGGGGGTGCAAATAGAAAAGGGGAGGGTGCCAAATAGAATTACCCATTATTAATTTGTTCATGTAGTAATTAGGGTATCTATTCTATTATATTAAGGGTGAGGGGCCGGAAAAAAATCGGTCTGTCAAATGAAATATTAATTAATAAAATTAAAAAATCACTAACTACCTTTAATTACTATATTTAGTTTAGTACTATTTTTAGTTAATTACCATCCTACTTTTAATTATAATAAATCAATTTTCCTTTTCACAATTTATAACATACAAAAAATTAAATTGTGATTTCTATGGAATATTTCACACAAATAAATTTAAAATAGCACACACATTTGAGTGTGCATAAGTTACTAGTATGGGTTAAATATGTAACGGAATACAAATGCACATAACAAGATACATAAAGATGAAACTAGGGTTGGGTTTTATCAGATTATAATGGTCCACAAAGCATACCATAAAAGAGTACAATTCTGATCTCATTAAAGGAAGCTAACTTGATCTAAATATGTCCGAACTAAGAACATTACGTTTCCTCTAAGGTTTTAAATACATTTATACATAACCATGTTTATAATTGAATTTACCAAACGGAAGACTAGAAAGGGCGTTGATATCTTAAAATGATTCCTATTCCATGAGATTTTTATGTACGACTTAAAATTCAACTTTCTATAGTTGGGAAAAAGATGAAAATGAGTAAATACAACCCTTGTCGGTCCGCAAAAACGGGGAGGATTTTTAATTCTATAGGCATTGTAAATGTTAGGTCTTGGAAAGCCATTGCCTTCATCATTAATTGTCGTCAATTGGTAAATCTGCACTGCAACGGCTACTTTAGCTGTCTCAAAATATTTATTACATGTGAAAAAGCTTAAATACATCAACCAAGGAAGGGTTAAGTAGGGGTGGTTCGGTACGGTATACCGTACCAAAACTGTGATACCGTATACCATACCGAAATTTCGGTATCCCATAAAATCATACCAATACCATACCAAAATTTCGGTATACCTTAATTTCGATACGGTATCATACCAAAATTTCGGTATGGTATCGGTATCATACCTTTGATACCAATTTGCACGGAGGGTTTTTTACCATGCGTGTCTCGTAACTCGTTAATTAGTTGTTTTCGAATTTTTAGTCAATTCAAACTCTTTAGGCCCCAATAAGAACTAATACCAATTTTTCCAAAATAAAAAGATTTTAATTCATATAATAACCTTAAATAATTTACATATTTTAATCAGTCTCCTTAGTAAGAAAAAAACTTTACATAACCACAAAATATAACTTTATAGAGATTAATTAAAACGAAACCGCTATTTAAATTATCTTAGAATGTTGGGTATAGTTAATAATTTATGGGCTAACTAATATTATGAAGATCCTTATAATATTTTTATCCATTTTATATTTTTTTGAAATAATATAATATATGTAGGTGTGTGTGTGTGTGTATATATATATAATATTAAAATTTTTAGCATTTCGGTATTTCGGTGTAATCGGTATACCTAATTTTTAAAATTTTCATACCATTACCGTACCGAAAATTTTCGGTACGGTATCATACCTTACCAAAAACTTCGGTATACCAAAATTTCGATATTTTCGGTACATTTTGATACGATAAGGACGGTATGTCGGTATTTCGGTATATTTCCCCATCCCTAGGGTTAAGTAGCATATCACAAGTGCAATAGTTTACATATCATGGTGCGTAATGTTAATTAATCCATGTGATGTAATATTTCATTTCATATATAGGTACAAATAAGGGCCAAAGATGAGTCGATCAGACTTTTGAAATTGATGAGGTGGCTCGGCAAAATGTTAGAAATAAATTATATAATATTAAAAATATGATACATTTCCATGGTGCTTACGTAAAGTTGTCACTAGACTTGGTATCATCATTCAGTCGAATAGGTCATAAGTATGAATTCTTGCGGCAACAAACCCATTGAAAAAAAATCAACGTTTAAGATTGGATAACAAAGAGAGCATGAATGATGGACATAAAAAATGTATAATTAGAATATGATGCATTCACATAAAGATTAAGCTTTTTAGACGAAGTTTCATTCAACAATAAAGCCAAATGGAGCTCAAGCTTCTTGCACTATCTGGTTGAAACGATAATCAGTTTGAAACTGAAGAATAGTAACAATAATAAATAAATAGGAAAAATAAAAATATTTGTTTGCGATTAAGTTTTCATCATATAAAAATAAAAATAAAATCTTTTTTCCCGCCATGTACATTTAGTTAATGTCGAGAAGTTTTTGATTGAATAAGTATAATATCACGCGACATTAATTTTTTTTCCTTTCGAAAATGACATTAATTACTTACATTCATAATTTAGTAAATATATACTATCTTTGCAGCTGATTCTTTTCTAATATTAAAAATATTCCATTAAGTACTTGAGGCAATACGTTGATTTTTTATAATATTTCCATGGATAGAGGAGATTTTATGAATGAACATCATCCAAATCAAAATAAATAGGTATTACTATTCGCACTCCCTTTAGGGGGTGTATAAAACATTGGAAAACGTTTAACTTGGAAAAAAATGTTTTCTCTTACATGGTTTCAATAATCATAAATATCATTACTATCACCAATAATTAATCACCATTCGCCATTAATTAATCACCATTAATATTTCCAATTCATTTTACCTTCAAACATTTGTCACGAAGGATTTTTAGATGAGATCTTCTTTCTACTTTAATATAATAATGGCCATCATATTTTCCAATCATACACATTATATATATTATATACTAGTTTTTTTACCCATGCAATATACGGTACTAAACTATCTTTCATTATTATATGTTAATAAAATTAATAAATCTATGTAATAGTGGATAGTTATTGTGGAATTAACATGTGATAGTGAGATTTTATGTGGTTTTTATTATTATAATTTGTTTTTTTAAGTTAAGCGACACGTGGCATCATATGAGAACACCAACATTTCTATAATTATAAAATTTATTCTTGTATTTTCTGCATATTCTATGTGTGTACTAAAAATATATGTTTACTATTACTTTTTAATTTTAGTATTTAAAATTCATAGTATTTGATGAAATATTATTTAAATAAGTAAAAGGTAAAATAACTTGTGGAGATATCATTATAACAAAAAAAATGAATGAATGATAAATTATTTTATTAAAAATTAATTTGTGATGATATAATTAGAATAATAAAAAAATTAAAGGATTGTGTTTAGGTCATAGACGATAAATATAGAAAAAGTCTTCAAGTTTTAGTTAATTAATATTTGGTCAAAATGATATGGCTTTTAAAGCTGTAATTAATTGTGTGATAATTATTAGGGGGTCTAAATAGAATCTAAGGGGTCTATATAGAATTACCCAATAAATAAGAGACCACCTCCATTCGATTTCGAATAATAAAAGGTTAACATCTTCTAAAAAAAAATAGGTGAATCTACATAGAAATACCTATTTATATAAAAAATTGCAAGTCTGTACTCATGTCAGAATTGTTTTTTTATATAAGTACCCGTTTGACGTGTACCATTTTTCCAGTCTTGACGTATCTTCTTATATGTGTATTACGTACCACGTTACGCGTTTATATGATACCATTTCTCACTGTATCATGTATCACAATACGTTTCTCTGTGGTACCTAAAGGTGTTATATGACGTACCTTGCGGCGAGACGGGTACCAATGTGCTAAAAATTTAGTCTAATAGGTATCAACATATAAAAAAACACTGACATGGTATTGACTTGCAACTTTTTATATCATTTGGTATTTTCTGTAAATTCCCCAAAACATATCCATATAACAAGTATGAATATACTTTGAAAATTAAAATCTTGAGTCTTAAAATTTGACAATTAATCCACAAATCATCTTCCTCCTAGCATTGATGAAATCATGCTGAAATTCTTTGTATATATCACGACAGATTGCTCAATCTATTCTATTTCATTAATGGCCAGGACCTTTTAAAAGCTGTCAATTTTTATCCAATTTAGTGTATCAATTACACCCAAATTTTGAGTCAATTTGTTGGTTGCTTTTAAAAAACCACTCACTAAAATATTTTAATATTTCCAAATTTGTCCTTCCATTTTTAATATTATTATTTTCAGAATTAAATATACATAATATTATATAGCACACATATGGGCGTGCAAAATTACTAGTTTTCCTTAATTATCTCCTTAAGTTCATACGTAAATTATAATTCAACCAAAACGGTAAAAATACCAAAAAGATTATTAATTACCAAATAAGAAATAAAATCCACACCTATTTGTTTGTTACTGTGTATGTCTTCATCGTCCCATCACTCACATGGCTTCCATAATGTCCGTACACCTTCTCCCACCTCTAATATTTCTCTCTCTCCTTTTCTCCGTCACCGCCGCCGATCAGCCGCCGCCGACGGCCCTAATCCACGACACATGCAAAGCCTCACGCGACCCGCCGGCGTGCGAATCTCGGCTCTCCGGCGAGTCCGCCCGCCTCCCCCAAAACGCCGCCGTTTCGGACATCATTCAGTCGGCGCTGAACCTCACCGCCGTCGACCTCCAAAAGGGGCGGCAAATGGTCGACGCCGTACTCCGGTCCGCCGGAAACCTCAACCGCACCAACGCGGCGAAGACTTGCCTCGAAGAGCTGGGCTTCGCCGACCACCGCGTGGGCCTCGTCGGAGACGCCGTGAACTGCCCTGATAAGAAGAAGCTCGAGGACGCGCGCGCGTGGATGGGGGCGTCGCTGGTATACATGTACGACTGCTGGTCGGCGCTCAAGTACGTGAACGACACGCTCCTCGTCAGAGAAGCGATGGTCTTCTTCAACGACACGCTAATCGCCGGCGCGAGCGACGCTTTAGCCATGGTCGCCAACTACGACCTGTTTGGGGAACAAATCGGGTCGTGGGGACGGGTTCGCACCGAGAGAAACGGGTTCTGGGGATCCGAGTCCGATTCGCCCGTGGGTCCCGTCGGCGGAGTGCCGCGCGGGCTGAAAGCTGACGTCACGGTGTGTAAGGGAGGAGGGTGCAATTACGCTACGGTTCAAGAGGCGATCGACGGGGCCTCGGAAAACGACGGGTCGGGTCGACACCACGTTATATGGGTCCGGACCGGGTTGTACGAAGAGACGGTTCGGATTCCTCTGGAGAAGAGGAACGTGGCGCTGCTCGGCGATGGAATGGGCAAAACGGTCATTACTGGGTCCAAGAATGTGGGCCAGCCCGGCGTGAGTACATTCAATACGGCAACATTGGGTGAGTTTTTACTAGTAATACTAGTATCATAGTATTATCTTGCTTAATAAATTTTAAACTTGAAATGTCGATTTTTGTGGTTGTCTATTTTATTGGTTTGACTTATCTATTTTCGTTCTTTTGGTCTTTCATATGTCATAAGCTTGAACTTATTAAATGATTGATAGTTCTTTATGATTATATTAGAATAAATTAAAATGTTTTGCTACTTTTTAGTTTATTGATGTCAAATAGAATATATATTATGTCTAGATTTACAGATTTTATATGTACTTTTGGATCCGCCGGCCATTTTCCGCAACGCCATCCCCATAGATATATGGCGGTGTTTTAGCTTTCCGCCATAACCCGTTATTCGCCATTGATAACACTGTTATGTGGTTCCAGCGTTTTATGAATAGTTTATAGATTAGGGGTGTGAGGTTATAATAAGTCATAGTAGGCCCTATACATAATATTATTTATCAGGCTCATTTTATTCTTATCTTATCCATTTGTTTTAGGTTATGTATAACAGGGTCCGTTTTATTTTATCGATTTGCCAAAAGTAAAACCACACACATTAAAACATTATACAAGATTATGTATAGGGCCTTATCTTGAAAAGCAAACACGACCTAGGTGACATGGCAGAATATTATACAATTTGTCTTCCATTTGCTTATAACGCAAGTGAACTTAAACTTTGATGTACGGTACATTACTACATCACTACATCCAGTGTTGGTTCATCAACCAGTGTTTCACTCTACACAGCAGCGTGTCGAATTTTAAGCCACTTTGCAATAAATAGATAAGACAAAACCATTATTCTAAATAACTTCTTAGATTCTTTAGTATTATTTCCAAAATATGTTTGGATATTTTAAAAACAATCACATTTCTCTTGCAGGAGTCGCTGGAGACGGCTTCATGGCAAAGGACCTCACGGTCCAAAACACGGCGGGCCCCGACGCCCACCAGGCCGTGGCCTTCCGTTCGGACAGCGACCGCTCGATCATAGAAAACTGCGAATTCGTAGGCAATCAAGACACACTCTACGCCCACAGCCTGAGACAGTACTACAAATCCTGCCTCATACGAGGAAACGTCGACTTCATCTTCGGCTTCTCAACATCCTTCTTCCAAGACTGCACCCTCCTCTTGGGCCCGCGCCAGGTCGACCCCGACAAGGGCGAGAACAACGCCGTCACGGCCCACGGGCGAATCGACCCGGCCCAGTCGACTGGGTTCGTCTTCCAAAATTGCCTAATCAACGGCACCGAGGAGTACATGAAGTTGTATTACGGTAACCCTAAGGTGCATAAAAACTTCTTGGGAAGGCCGTGGAAGGAGTATTCGAGGACGGTGTTTGTAAACTCGACTTTAGGTGTTATTATATCGCCCGAGGGTTGGTTGCCCTGGGACAAGGACTTCGCATTGGAGACGCTCTATTACGGGGAGTATGGCAATAAGGGTGAAGGCGCCGATACGTCGAAGAGGGTTGCGTGGAGCAATAAGATCCCGCCCGAGCACGTCTGGGTTTATTCGGTTCAGAATTTCATTCAGGGCGATCGGTGGATTCCTTCGCCGGAAAATTGAATGGTAGAAAGAACAATGTGTTTGATTCTTTGTTACAAATAATATGGGAAGCATAAATAGTACTACGTTACAAAGAATATGAGGCAATTTCCGCTCATTTACCCCAAAGCAAGGGTTTCAGTAAAATGTAGGCAAATCTGCTCAAGCGTCGTTTACACACATCTGCTATTATAACACAGTTTATACTAATAGTAGGTACACTCGAGTGCGTGTGCCCCAATTACGTAAATTATTTTTATATTTAAAAGTTAATTTTTTAATATATAAAATTATAACTAAATTTCAAAAGGAATGTAAATAAATATTAACGATATATTTAAAATACTGCAAAAATCGAAGGACTAAGTTAATTGGCATACCAATTAGAAGAGCAGTTACTCTAATGTGCTCTCCCTTGATAAAATAGATGGATTAGGCATGAATAGTACTACGTTAAAAAGAATATCAAGAACTTCCTTTCTTTTACCCACATTTCAATTTATTAACTTCAAACGTTTCAGGGGGTTTCAAGCAAAATGTAGGCAAATCTTCATAAGGAGTTAGTTTTAAGACACACGGGTGCTATAACGCAATTTTACGCCAAGATAGAAAGGAGATGAAAAATGGAGTCGAAAAACTACTCTGCCCAAGTACATGTTTGCTGGGGTGAAATAATAAAAACGCAAAATCAACTCTCGGATTCTGAGTGCTTACTCTCATCTTTAGGCGGTGCAAATTGCCTCGTGAGTTGAGACCTTTTCCATGGGTCCAAAGGTGCCGTCTGTGGCTGTTGTGGCGTCGGTGGCTTCGCTTGCCTTAGTTCATTTTCCCTATCAACAAACCTGCAGAGAGAGAGAGAGAGAGAGAGAGAGAGAGAGATATCTTTTAGTTTCGACACTATATACAAGAAAAGATATCCAAGAAAAGGAAGGGAGAAAAGGGATTCGTACTCTATATAAGCCATTGGTGCAGCATCGCCAACACGAATACGAGTACGAAGCAGCCTTGTATATCCACCAGCTCTATCTCTGCAATAGGTGTAGCATAGCTTCATAATCACATATTCACAATCAAATAAACAAGGGACAGTTAAAGTTGAGATTGTGTAACCTGTATCGATAGGCCAGTTCTGTAAATAACTTGTGAAGGACATCGTCTCCACGAACAAAAGCGGCTGCCCGCCTTGAAGCACACAGTGTACCCTGTAGTAAACTTGGGAAGTGATGAGTAGTTACACATAACTTTCGTAGAGAAACAAAACAATCCACATACAACTAAGACAAGATCAGAGTTTTTAGTCTCACAGGCGTATCGAATTACATTATATTTGTGAGGTTTCTAAACTTGATTCATTCAACTATCAAACCCCGATTGACAAGAAACATAGAGGTTAGGCAACAAAATGTGGAAAATGTAACCATGTCGAAGGAAATTATGACTTATGAGGCAAGGCATGTAACAATCACGTTAAATTCAGTACAAACAACGGTTCACAGCTCGACTCGAATATGTACAACAAATTCAAATTAGTAATTATGAGAGTTCGAAAAGGTGAAATACACACCTCCTTCCCAAGCTGTATCATGTTATCAGCTAGCCTTCGAACTTCCTTAGCCTATAATCCAACACAAAAATCGAACAATCAAACAAAGGTTTTGTTCGTCACTGCAAAAACATCACGAAAACCCTGAATTGCCGTGGCGGTAAACGAAAACAGAAAATAAGAGCAAGCAAACGAACAACCTTAGCAACAGTCGTCTCGATCCTCTCGTGCTTCACCAACTGCGACACCATTGTCCTACAACCAGATCAATTTCAATAAAAAAACCAAACTACAGAAATCTGCCAATACGAAATCAAAAAACGAAACACGGAAAATCGTTTAATTCGAATCGTTACCTGAGCATGGACATTCGATGGCCCGTCGGCCGATTGAGCTTTCTGAAATTCGTCATTTCGCTGACGATTGCGTGAATGTCTTCGGAGAGGGGAAGCTGATAAACCAAAACCCTGCAAATTACAATCGACCGAAATCTGCAATGCAGTTGTGATGTTATTGGGCCTCGTAATAGGCCCATTTAACGTATTACTCCGATTGTTGAGCCCAATATGATATTAGGGACTTTCTTTTGTAAATATGAGTATTTAGAGGACTGATTTGGTACTTTACTTATTGAGCAGATTTGGCGAATTTAGTCCAATAGCGCAGGCATCTGCTTGAAGTCGAAGTGTTTATGTCAGAATATGAACCCTAATTGAGGGTTTAACAGAGCTAAGCAGCGAAGCCTTTCACACTTACATAGCAGTCCTACTCTCAAGAACCCACCATTCTCTCGAGGAAATTGGAAGCAATTGGATAGGTGAAAAGAAAAAGCTAGCGTATGGGCATTTGATCGAGCAGTTGAGATGCGTCTTTGGAAACTGTCTCATGCTGGTTTCTGCAGTCAGGTTAGCCACTCAGAAAACCCTATTGAGAAGTCTTCGATTCGTACGATTGCAATCTGTTCCTTCGCTTGCCCACTTCTCACCGTACTTTTCCGATTCGGGCTCAGAAGACGTTGGCGTTGATTCGAGGAACAGGCCTGTAACAGTTTATGGCGATCGATTTGGTGACATTGATGGTGGTAGCGAATTGAGTTCGACTGAAGTTGCTGATATTCTGAGAACCATGGAAAAGGAGCCTCTCTCTGCATTGGGGTTCTTCAATCAATTCAAGGAGAAAGGGTATAGGCATGGAGTGGGGAGCTATTTAGCTCTCATTAAGATTCTGTGTAGTCGGGGTTTGGATAGTAAGGTGCTTTCTTTATTCGTGGAGCTCATCAGAATGGAGACGGAGGAAAGATCTTTTGAGGTGTCTGAGTTATTCGATGCAATGGCAGAGGAAATCAAAACCGAGGGATCATCTTCGTTCTTACACGCATTCGACGTGTTGATTAAAGGTTACGTCTCATTAGGGATGTTTGAAGAGAGTTTAGATATCTTAATTCTGACAAAGGAGCATGGAGTTGGGCCTTCGTTGTTTTCGTGTAACTTATTGCTCAACGGGCTTATGGGGTATGGAAAATTCGACGCAGTAGTAGCTAGGTTTAAGCAGTTGAAAGTACTTGGGGTTACTCCTAATGCATATACTTACGGAATTTTAGTCAAGGCATATTCTCAAATGGGTCGTTTCAAAGAAGCAGCGAGCATTTTTTCCGAGATGGATGAAGCTAAAGTTACGCCGAATGCTTTCTCCGTTGCAGCTTATATCGAAGGTCTCAGCTCTTACGGTAAATCTGATATAGCTTATGACGTTTTACGAGCGTGGGAAAGGAAAAACGCCCCACTCGACACATACGCTTACGCTGTTGTGATTCGTGGTTTTGTCAGCGAAAAGAAGCTTCAAATGGCCGAGGTTGTCCTTAAAGATTTGGAAGAAAGCTGCCATGAACAGAGTGAGATGCACTATGGACCCTTGATTCAAGGGTTCTGCGATCGTGGAGATATTGGTAAAGCTTTGGATGTCAATGGAGGTTAAGGGCATCAAAACTAACTGCTTTATCCTCACTTTGATTCTTCAATTCCTGTGCCGTAAGGGATTCCATTCGATAGCAGTGGAGCATTTCAGGGAAGTTAGAAAGGCCGGCGTACTTCTTGACGGGGTTTCTTACAACGTTGCCATCGACGCTCTCTGCAAATTGGGAAAGCTGAAAGAAGCTGTCGAACTGTTCGATGAGATGAAGGGCAAGAATCTGATCCCAGACGTGGTGCACTGCACCACTTTGATGAGAGGTATATGTCTCCACGGAGAAATTAGCGATGCGAAAAGATTGTTCGTGGAAATGATGGAAAATGGCCCGAAGCCCGACGTTATAACTTATAACGTGCTCTTCGACGGGCTGTTTAAAAATGGGCTTATCCAAGGGGCGTGTTTGCTTATAAAAACCATGCAAAAGCAAGGCGTGAGCGCGAGCCCAGCCACACATAATATAGTGATAAAAGGCCTATGCTATTTTGGGAAATTTAAGGAAGCTGAAGCTTACATCGACGGTTTGGAAGATAAGAGCCTCGAAAACTATGCTTCCATGGTTAGTGGGTACTCAGAATCGGGCAATTCTGTCTTAGGTTACAAGCTTTTTCTTTGTCTGATGAAGAAAGGCCTCCATATATCCAAGAATTCCCTTACAAAGCTTTTTAGCAGCCTCTGCTCGGAAGGCAAACACGATGAAGCCATAAGAATGCTTGAGATTTTGACGAGCAGCTCTTCGGGCGGCGGCCCTAGCAAGAGAATGTACGAGGATCTCATCGCCTCGCTCTGTAAAGCTGGAGATATGGAGAGGGCCCGTAAGGTATTCGACGAAATGATCGATAGAAGACTTTCTCCAGATCTGATCACACACACGATTATGGTAGACGGATACTGCCATAGGAATCTCCTAATTGAAGCCCACGAACTCTTCGGGCTAATGAAACAGAGGGATGTTCTCCCCGACACCGTTGCTTACACTGTATTGCTCGACGGGCACTTGAAGGTTAGCTCAAAAAACGCCCACCCACCTCACGAAATTCCAGAGAGGAGACAAAAAAGTGCAGAGAGAGTGGCTTTGATGTACCAGTCTGAAATGGAGGAGATGGGCTTAAAACCCGACGTTGTTTACTACACTTCACTGATCGATAGCAGGTGCAAATCGGGTAACATCGAAGGTGCAGTTTCACTGTTTGATGAAATGATTGAAAGGGGTTTACGCCCGGATACTGTAAGCTGCACAGCTCTTATGTATGGCTACTGCAAGAAAGGAGACGTGGTCAACGTTCTTGCGCTTGTGTACGAAATGATGTACGAAGGATTAGAGGTAGATGAACGTACTGTGATGACAGTGCATAATGGCCTCGTCGAGAATCGTTGAAGAATGCTATCGAGTTTATGTTGTCGATAACTCGGTTGTGTAAGTTCGTCGAAGGCTCCAAGATCAGAGATTGAGCTAATGTCGAAAATGGAGGTGTTTAGGTATTGTAAAGCGCCTAACTGTGCTCTTTTCTGGCATTTTTCTGACATTTATATGTTATGGATTGACATTGTGTTTCTGGTTATTGCAGTTATAGTGAAGAAGGCGATGGTTATGACAGGCTTGTCGACTGCGAATGGAAAAGAAACTTATAAATGCATCTAAAATGGTCAAAAGCTTCATGTCTACACGCGTATATATACTAGGTAAGGACTGTTGACTGTTGACTAATCATCAGCTCTCTCTTTCTCTCTCTCTCTCTCTACTCACACATAGTCGTCTCTGAAGAGATGATTGGGGATATACATAACGGACGCCACGTTTACAGCCGCCCATGGTCGGCGATGAACCCGCCGGACCTCTTCGCCGGAGATGACGGCGCGGCGGCGACTAGCTCGCGGCCGTCGCCTAGGAAAGTGGAGCTGCAAGGCCCGCGCCCACGGCGCTCAAAGTCAAGAAAGACTCTTACAAGATCCGCAAACCGCCGGTCCACCCGCCGGCGAATCAGCAAGGAAATCGAGGGAACGAAGAACGAGGAAGGAATAATAATCAAGAAATTAAGCCCGTCATAATTTATGCCGTTTCTCCCAAGGTCATACACACCACCGTCGGCGACTTCATGTCCCTGGTCCAGCGACTCACCGGGCCGGAAGTCGCCACGTCATCGTCCGCCGGAGGAGATGTTTCCGGCGGCCAGGCTGGCATCTATTGAGAGGACGATTAATAGCCCGCTTGGTATGAATAAGCCCAATGATGAACAGTTTTCGCAGGGGATGAACAGTGATTTGAGTGGAGACGGCGATAACTGTAAGAATTCTGGTTTATTGGACGATATTCTGAGGGATTACTGCCGTATTCCAGTTTCCGACGTTGGTGGAGGTGGTACGGCGATGAAGGGGATACTCTCGCCGGTGCCGGGGAGTATGCCGCCGCCGATTTCGCCTGGGTTCTTTTCGTCGGCGCCGGTGGACCCGTTTTGGATGGGCGGCGGAGGTAATTTGGTTGGGTTGAGCCCTTCGGCGGTGGGGTTTTGCTGGAGTCCGGCGATTGCGTCGCCGACGGCCGCTTCTTTTGATATTTTCAACCCATTCTTTGACTTTTAGGGCTTTTGCCGGACCCTGGAATATGGAATATTATATTTTAAGGGTGTGTTTGGTCCGCGAAATTCGATGCGGAAAGAAAAGAAAAGTGTGGTCATACACATTGAATCATTGTACATTACGCTTTACGTGTCGTACCATTCTACTTTTCCTTTTCTTTTCCACGTCAAAATCCGTAAACCAAACGGAGCTTAAAGAGAAAATGGGAAAAGAAAGGTAGTGGAATTTAATTTTTTCTTTTAACTTTCCTTGCAGTTGTTTTGTTTTTTTATGGTAGTGTTAGTTAGCAATTGTGCTTGTGGTGAATGTCATCTTGTATCGGTAGGAAAATGTAGAATGAGGAGAAAAAGTTTCACCGCAATATATAAATTCCAATCAATGAGTTTCATATTTGATTCTCTTTCTTTATCTCGAAAGTTACATATTTTAGATTCTAGTTCGTCGAATTTTGTCAAATTTAGCGGCAAGTCCAAATAGTTAATACTAACACGTTGATAATCATCTTGTATTGTCTAACGTGTAAATACAAAACTATCACACAAAAACCATACTTTATAGGACCAACGCACATTGCACATTTAAAAAATTATCACCTCACAATACACATCATCAAATTCCTCTACCTAACTGATCATCTACACAAAAAAAAATTTCTCCCATCAACACAAAAAAAAAGAATCGAACACCCTTAGTTGCCTCAGCTAAACCTAACCTAAGTTTCCATAAAAAGAATCCGCTCGATAAAATTACCCGTTTCTCCTACGATCTAAGAGGCGCTCCATAGTTATGGAACGTCTTAATCGTACTGTCACCATTCCCCGTCACCAAAACGAGGCCCCACGTCTTCAAAGCCATTCCCGAGCTCGCACACATGAAGCTTTTCCTCGGGCCATGTAAGAGAATCCCGACGAGAAAAGCCATCCATAGAGAAATAGTTTGCAAGGGTATAACGGTCCGAATAATCTCGAGTTTTCGGCGACGAAAAGAAAAGGGTTCCCGGTGTGGCGAACTGGACAGCGTAACTATATTGGAAATGACTGTGAGGATAAATGGAACACAGGAATTTACGTGGAAAATCCCTTTTCTTAATTGGGGTAAAAAACCACGGGCGAGGTAGAAATATTATTATTGGGGTAAAAACAGAAGTTACAACCTCTCAATCTATAAAGGAGAAAACACTCACTATCTCTCTTTATAGTCGGGGCAAATACCGACAAACCCTCTATTTTTCTCTATTTCTCTCTCTCCCTCTTATGCTTTGATTTTGGTGTGTTTAATTGCCTTCGTTTGCTGCCTTTTTATAGGCTAATAACCATTATAATATTAACATAATAATATAATTATTAAAATAAAGTCTTGAACCGCGTGAAGAAAATTCTTCACGCGGCAGACACCTTTGTTGACAATCTCCCACTTGAAGATTTGATTGAAGCTCAATCAGATCTTCAAACCATTCTCCTAGCTCGCCCTGGCATGTTACGTAGATTCTGTCAATCCACAGGAGGAACGACACCACATAAACTTGTGTACATGAATTGCTTTGGTCATGTGTCTGCCAGATTATCCGCAGTGTGAATTTTTTGCATGTCCACTGTCCCATCTTCCACTTGTTCACGAACAAAGTATTGGACCCGGATGTGTTTGGTTCTTAAATGATATGCTGGATGTCATGCAAGATGCAACGCACTATGGCTATCACAATAGAGAACAACATTCTCGTGTTTTTACCTCTTTACTGGCTTGCGTATAGGGATGGAAAAGGGGCGGGTCTGAACCGGGTTTGGCAGGACCCGAGACCCGCCCCGGTTAACCTATCTTAGACCCGATACCCCCTGCCCCGCCTAACGTAGAGACCCGCCCCGACCCACATAAAGCGGGTCTGACCCGCCAGACCCAATGGATGTTTAATTTCTTTTTTTTTTTTATTTTTGAATTATAATTTTTTAGAATATAAAAAACCAACATATATTTGTCATATTTGGAGATTGATGTATCTAAGAATCCTTTTAACAGCACTTCAGTGCTCCCGGCCAGGGTTGGACATGTAACGGCTAACAACTCTTACTGCATGGGCAATGTCTGGTCTGGTACAGATCATTGCGAACATTAGACTTCCTACTGCCGATGCATATGGCAGTCGAGACATCTCTATCCTCTCGTCTCATCAGTAGGACACATCTCGGAGGATAGCTTGAAATTAGTATCAAGAGGGGTGGATATTGGATTACTATCTTGCATGTTGAACCTCCGCAAGATTTTCTTCAAATAATTCTTCTGAGAAAGCCAAATCTTTCGCTTGCTTCTGTCTCGAGAAATTTGCACACAAGGATTTTGTTTGCTGGTCCCAAGTCCTTCATTTCAAATTCACTCGCTAGTTGAGTCTTTAAGTTGGCGATACGTCATTTGTTGGGTCCTGCTACAGCATATCGTCAATGTACAATAGCAACATGATGAAATTGTCATCGCAAAATCTCTTGAAATACGCACAAGGATCTGAATATAGCCTGTTGTAGCCAAGACTCATTATGAAGGAGTCAAATCTCTTATACCAGCATCGTGGTGCTTGAGCCCGTAGAGAGATTTGATCAATCTGCATACCAGATCTTCTTTTCCTTGTTCCTCGAAACCTTCTGGTTGAAGCATATATATTCCTTCATCGAGGTCACCATGGAGAAAGGTCGTCTTCACGTCCAGCTGCTCAAGATGCAAGTCGGATGTAGCACACATTAACAAGACCACCCTGACCGTTGTAAGTCGAACCATCGGTGAGAAAAATTCGTTGAAGTCAATCCCTTCTTTCTGAGCATATCCTTTTACAACCAGTCTAGCACGGTAGCGTTCTACCTGGTCATCATCATTGCGCTTGATTTTGTACACCCATTTGTTGCCAATGGGTTTCCTTCCTTGCGGTAATGGCACCAACTTCCATGTCTTATTTTCTTAGAGAGCTTCCATTTCCTCTTGCATCGCTGAAATCCACTAACTCGCATCTGAATTATTTAGTGCTTCTTGGGAAGTGGTTGGCTCTCCATCCTCCGTTAGAAAACAGTATGCAAGATTGTTCTCTCGTAATCTGAGTGCCAACTGAGCGGCCTACGCTCGCGTGATGACCGCCGGAGATCCGGTACTTCAGATTCAACTGGGTTGAGCTCTTCGTGCGCTGGTTCAGCTTCAGAAGAATTATATTGCTCCAATTTTCTTTTCATTGGTGTAGTCTTTGTCACGCCTTTTGAACTGCTGTCATTTCCGACTTGCTCCTCATCGCTATCTTCCAGAAAGATAACGTCTCTACTGATAATCACTTTGTGGTCATCGAAATCCCCAAGCGATACCCCTTTACTCCATCAGCGTACCCCAAGAACAGGCATTACCTAGACTTTGGATCCAACTTCGTCTTTTCTTGGTTGTTTTACATCGCGTACGTTGAACTTCCAAATATATGGAGGTTTGAATAGTCTGCAGGTGCACCAGTCCATATTTCCATCGGTGTCCGCATCTCTATTGCAGTAGATAGGGGCGATTCACCACATAACAGGCAGTACAGACCGCTCCGCCTAGAACTTCTTTTCCAGGCCCGCAGTTCTCAACACAGCCCTTGTTCTTTCCAACAGGGTCCTATTTAACCGCTCTGCCACTCCATTCTGTTGTGGAGTGTACGCCGTGGTGAACTTGTTGGGGATATGCCCTCGGAATGCCATTCGAGGATGTAATGAATATGGCATAAACATGAACCTGTTATTCACACTTTAATATTTTGATATTGTATTCAAATATTTATGTATAGAATTTAGAAAAGGCATATTATTTATTTATCTATCCAGTCTTACTAGGCTTCCGGTGAGACGGTAAATAATAAATCCCTACGAGTTTAGTCACCGATTCTCATGGGATGAGAGAGGGGGCACCGGTGAGCTATTATTCTCGTATATAAAATTAGTCCATAAGTCTTAGACCTCAGTAGGGTGACTGAGTGTCGATCACGACTTATTTGTTGACGACTCTAAAATGGTTGTGCCAACCATTCGCTTGGGAAGCAGGAGGTCGTAACAATGGTCTGAGTTGAATTAGGGGATTAACTTGTATCTGGACACGACTCGTAACGACGATCACGTGGCTAATTACTGTTGAGTGTCAATGATCGATCGATTGACTATAGTAGTATACGTGGACCTTAGGCCGAAGGGTCTTTGACAGAGTGTAGTTTGAATAATTTCATCGTCACGAATTAGACATAGTGTTGGGTTAATGAGTTTGACATTACCATGGCTCTCACTCGACCGGGACATATGTGAAGGGTCTATACGTATTACGACGATCTATAGTCGGTTCGTAAAATACGAAGATCGTACTCAACACGGGATCTATTCGGTACCATGGGATTGGCTAGGTGCTTACCGAATTCTTGGATTCCTCCCTTGTCGGGTTGAGACGAACCAAGAGAGTCGGGCTTAAAAAGGATCACCGAGACAGTATCTACTAAAGTGAGATGTGTTATTACATATCGGTCTTGGAGACGTTAATAAAACATTAAATATTAGCTTTACAAACTATATATATTTGGAATAAGATTCTCGGAACGAAACGACAAAGAATGAACCGAAAATAGGGTTCACAACCATGAGCAAGGCTCGTCAAGGTCGTGAAGGCCGCCTGAAAAGTAGCAGCAGATTCAAAAATTCCAATTGAGACCTCAGATTGAGAATCCCTTTGGTCAGAGTCAAGATTGGTGAGTCTTCTATCTGTAGTTAAAATTCCAGGTCAATCGGACATCATTTTACACCTCGAACGGATGGAAAAACGAAACAGTCTCAAAGCTGTTGCAAGTCACGGCCGTGACACATGCGGGCCGTGGCCGTGAAGCACAGCAGAGGCTGAGTTTTTGGTCGCGACATGGTCACGACCGTGACCACTATGACCCAGGCCGTGAAGGGTGTTGTCACGGCAGTGAATGGGCTTGTTTCAGGTCGTGACGGGCGGCGATTTGGCCAAATTTAATCCAAATCAAGTCCAAATTCGTTCCTTGTTCTTATGTGAGACATATGGGACATTGTCTAGTCATTTGATCATATTATACAAAGGAATCAAACAAGACATGAGTCATGTAGGACATGATTCAAAGTCATTTTTAAATGTTGAAATATACGAAGAAAGGCTTGTATGTAAAAGGTTGAGTCTTAAATGATGTGCTTTGACTCTGAGAAAACCATTTCGATTGTTGCGATAAAGTTCACTAAATCTTACTCACACAGATGCACGCTTTTATGAGATCTGTCAGACGGATGTGAAAATCGTATTTCTCTAGGAGACGTAAAATGAAAATCCCAACGATTTTATATCGCAAGCAGATGCTCATAGTGTGCGGAATTATAGAAATGAGTCGTACAGACTTACTTAAGCCTTCAGGAGTTGGTGTCTTTGGTTTGATGAAATAGTTGGGAACTATGGAGTCATAAGTACAAAGATAGCCTTTTGTATCGTAATAAATGCAGTGGGAGTTAGATATAATCATCGTTTTGTACGAGAGATGTTGTCTTTAGAAAAGAGAACAATATTAAAATACTCCGAATGGTAAAAGCGGGGCTTTGACCAATTTTCCATAAACGACTTGGGATAAATACCTACATTCACGGAACAACCTATTTGGAGATAGTGTTTATTACAGAATGGTAGGTTTATCCCGGACCTTTTACTTGAAAAGACGAGGTCAACTACAAGAAAAAGGCTTCTTACCTACGATTTAGTTTTCTATGTTCTCGTTGCAAGACAGATCGAAAAGCTAAATCGAGTCCCATATACAGTAATAATAAGTGGCCTTGTATATGCGGAGTTTGACTCGCGTTTTTGACAAAAGATAAATACGCTGAGAGCGTTTGTCAAAATTAAGGCTACCTAGGTAATTACAATAGTCCATGATGTTGGTCTATTCGAATGGAGAAATATAGGTGGACAGTTAGACTTACTTTCGAACTCCAATTTGACGTGGGTGATCAAAAATCCACTTAGGGTTTGGTTTACAAAGTTTAATGGTAGAACAGTACCTTGAAATGGTTTCAGGGAAGTACGTACTGTTAGTACATGGGCATCGTGAGATTGAATCCCAAGTCAACCATGCGCACGAGTGCAGATAATTACCTGGGAGGTAAGAGATCAGTTTGGATATTGAAGTCTTCTTGGAAGAGCTTTAAATAGTTCCAGGCATTGTGGGTCTACTTCTGCCATTGTGGTGTGACAATAGCAGAATGATCACTTTAGCCAACAAACCTTTGTCTCACAGTTAATCCAGACAAATGAAAAGAAAGAAATGTTACATGTTGCATGTATCGTTGAAAAATGGCTGCTTACCCGCGCAGGAGATAGTGCCGCGGAAAGGTGGCCGACCCATTCATTGTGCCTTTTATACAGGCAGTGCTGAATAACGTCTTTAGAAGACGAGTGTTAGATACACACAGCATATGGCAGCGAGTGCAAGTGGGAGATTGTTGGGGATATGCCCTCGGAATGCCATTCGAGGATGTAATGAATAGGGCATAAACATGAACCTGTTATTCACACTTTAATATTTGGACATTGTATTCAAATATTTATGTATGGAATTTACAAAAGACATATTATTTATTTACCTATCCAGTCGTACTAGGCATCCGATGAGATGGTAAATAAATAAATCCCATATGTACGAGTTTAGTCACCGATTCTCATGGGATGAGAGAGGGGGCACCGGTGAGCTATTATTTCGTATATTAAATTAGTCCATAAGTCTTAGACCTCAGTAGGGTGACTGAGTGTCGATCACGACTTATTTGTTGACGACTCTAAAATGGTTGTGCCAACCATTCGCTTGGTAAGCGGGATGTCGTAACATTGGTATGAGTTGAATCAGGGGATTAACTGGTCGACGATCACATGGCTAATTACTGTTGAGTGTCAATGAGACTATAGTGGTATACGTGGACCTTAGACTGAAGGGTCTTTGACAGAGTTGGCTTCGGGGTCCTGACTTGTCACTAGTTTGCTAGGCCCACCTTGTTCGAGGTTGAACATGGATCAGCGGCGACATGCGGTCTTGACAACGAAGTGCAACTGCTGGGCATTGACAGTCGTGAGAGATTCACAACCTCGCAAGTAATCGAGGTTTATGTCCTATGCATATTCGGGACGAGGAATTACGGAATCTTTGCAAAGTATAAAAACTAACTCACGTGGGACGTGGAGTGTAGTTTAGTAATTTCATCGTCACGAATTAGAAATAGTGTTGGGTTAGTGAGTTTGACATTACCATGGATTTCACTCGACCGGGACATGTGAAGGGTCTATACGTATTACGACGATCTATAGTCGGTTCGTAATGGAGAAATATAGGTGGACAGTTAGACTTATTTTCGAATGGAGAAATATAGATGGACAGTTATACTTATTTTCGAACTCCAGTTTGACGTGGGTGATCGAAAATCCAGTTAGGGTTTGGTTTACAAAGTTTAATGGTAGAACAGTATCTTGAAATGGTTTCAGGGAAGCACTTACTGTTAGTACATGGGCATCGTGAGATTGAATCCCAAGTCAACCATGCGCATGAGTGCAGATAATTACCTGGGAGGTAAGAGATCAGTTTGGATATTGAAGTCTTCTTGGAAGAGCTTCAAATAGTTCCAGGCATTGTGGGTCTACTTCTGCCATTGTGGTGTGACAATAGCAGAATGATCACTTTAGCCAACGAACCTTTGTCTCACAGTTAATCCAGACAAAAGAAAAGAAAGAAATGTTACATGTTGCATGTATCGTTGAAAAATGGCTGCTTACCCGAGCAGGAGATTGATGTGATTGCGTTTGTAATCAAACACACAATTACAAACACAAACACATCTCTCATAAAACATCTTCCCCACCTCTCTAGCCATCCTTGGGAGGTGGTGGAATTTGGATACGTCCCGGGGTCGGCGTGGCGATCTTGCCAAGGCGTTGGAGCGGGGAGAGGTCACGACGTTGCTTGGAGCGAACTACGACAATCGGGACGGCAAAGCGAGAGCTAGGATCTTCGCTACGAGGGTAAGCTACGAAAATCCTTATTATGTGTCATTTATATTTTCTTTACATAACCAAGCAATCCGGGGCTCCTTACGGGGATCTTAGGAAAAATTTTAAACTGCCGCTGCGCCCGGGGTTAGATCTCGGGACACCCTTTCCCTAATAGAACTGTCTTCTGATACCCGCCTCTTTGCAGAATTCGGTGAATTCTTTGTCAATATATTCCCTTCATTATCTGACCATAGACACTTGATTTTTCTGCCGGTTTCTAGCTCAACTCGAGCCTTATAAGTTTTGAAGACAGGAACACATCGTCCTTCTTCTTGATTGGATACACCCAGCATATCCGAGAGTAGTCATCAATGAATAATACGAAGTAGTTGGCTCCTCCCAGGGATGCGACCGGTGCTTGCCATACATCAGAGTGGATCAATTCTAGAATTTCTTTGCTTCTAGAATTCGATGGAGAGAACTTCAGGCGATGCTGCTTGTTCACAATACAATGCTCGCAGAATGGTAGCATCACCGTCGTTAGACCAGGAAGTAGATTCTTTTGGGCAAGAATTTTCATGCCTTGTTCAGACAAATGATCAAGTTTCTTGTGCCAGATGATCGTTGACATTTCATTTGAACTTGTCATAGCAACAGATGCTTGCGCTTCTTGCAGAGTCTCTCCCGTCAGGATGTATAGATTTGCAGCTATCTTTTCTCCCTTCATCAACACCAGTGCTCCTTCGGAAACCTTCTCGATCTTGTTCTCCAATTCAATTTTGAAACCAAGATCATCAAGTTGCCCCACGGGCAATATATTTTTCTTCAAGCCCTCCACATGTCGCACAACACGCACAATGCCATCGTATATCTTTATTTGGACTGTACCCACCCCGACAATCTCCAGCGCTTGGTCATTGCAGCTGTAGACATATCCTCCAAAGGTTGGCTCGTATTGATGAAACCATTCCTTTCGAGAAGTCATGTGAAAAGTAGCTGCTGAATCAATGAGCCACATGTCGTTGAATCTTCCTTTTTCACCAATAGTGGTTGCGGCTTCACACACCAAGTCGTCGGTAATGTTGGCGGCATTTTCTTGGGCATTGAGATTTTTATTTAGAGCCCAACAATCTTTCTTCAGATGACCTTTCTTGCCACAATGATAACATTTTATAGCCTTCTTATTTTTGGTAACAAGGTTTTGCCGTTTTTGACTCCCACTTGGACCAGACTCTCCATGTTTTGCCCGTTTTTGGCTCGCGTTCGGACCACACACTCCTTATATTGACCTCGTCACTGACAATGCCTCTGCCTGTTGGGACATTATCAACTTGTCTTCTTTGTTATCGCGTTCGGACCACACACTCCTTATTTTTATCAACTGCAATATTATCAAAGATAAGTTTTCCTGCAGCTTGGTTATTGCTCAGGTTGATGACGAATTAATCGTAGGAGTCTGGCAGGCTTTGTAGTAGAAGATCAGCACGTTCACTTGGCTCTATTTTGTAGTCCAACTCGTTAAGTTGAGAGAACATAGTATTCAACTTGTTGATGTGCTCGGTCACTGAAGAAGATTCTTCCATCGTAGATGGTATAATTTTCTTTTCAGGAAAATTCGACTGTGGAGTGACTTGACTTGGTAGAACTTCTCAAGATGGTCCCAAATTTCTTTCGCATCAGTTTTCTTTTCGACACTTGATAATATATCATCTGCTAAGTCAGATGAATATTGACGATGACCCTCCTGTCTTTCCATTTGGCATCAATTTTAATTGTTGTTGGTCTGCCAGTGATAGTCTCCATACATTTTTCTTTGAGTAAAATTGCCTTAATCCTCATTTTCAACACGAGTAGTTTTTCACGTTGAATTTCTCAATTTCATTTTTAGCTGCCATTGTTTTTCTCTCTCCCCAGAAACTTTAACGGACGAATAATAATAATAATAATCTAACAAACTTTCTGATGTGGAGGACCCAATATTATTAGCAACCACAGAGCATACGGTAAGTAGAATTTACAGACACCCAACCAAAGCTCTGATACCACTTGTTGCGAAATGAACAACGTAATTGTATTGGAAATGACTGTGAGGATAAATGGAACTCAGAAATTTACGTGGAAAACCCTTTTTTAATCGGGGTAAAAAACCATGGGCGAGGTAGAAATATTATTATTGGGGTAAAAACAGGGGTTACAACCTCTCAATCTGTAAAGGAGAAAACACTCACTATCTCTCTTTATAGTCGGAGCAAATACCGAACAAACCCTATATTTTTTCTCTATTTCTCTCTCTCTCTCTCTCTCTCTCTCTCTCTCTTATGCTTTGATTCTGGCGTGTTTAATTGCCTTCGCATGCTGCCTTTTTATAGGCAAATCATTCTTCTAATAACCATTATAATATTAATATAATTAAATAATATAGTTATTTAAATAAATTCTTGAACCGCGTGAAGAATTTTCTTCACGCGGCAGACATCTTTGTTGACACCCGGGAATCGTACGCTGACGTGGCGTCTGAATCTGTTACCATGGAAGCGCGACGGTTGGGTTTCCTTCGGGGTCCGGGGAGGAAATGCTCGCAAGAACGTATGGATTTTGGCGGTTGTTTAGAAAGTATGAAATTTAGTTTGGTAAATAACTTAATATAAACAGTCCAAAATAAAGAATAAATTGATATATTTGCACACATTGGGTGTGCAATACATACGTTGGAAACCGAACCAGATAATTATAGAATACATTTTTGTCAAACTTACAAGTGATAGAGCTGTCAAAACGGGCCGAGCCCGTCAGGTTGGCCCGCCCCCGCCATGAAAAATAGGCGGGGTGGGTTGATCAAATCCTGGCCCGTTTAAAAGCGGGCCAAAGGCCAGCCCGCTTGGGCCGCGGGTTGAGGTGGGTCGGGGCGGGTCGGGGCCGGCTGACCGCCAGTAAATGTATAT
This sequence comes from Craterostigma plantagineum, assembly GCA_027422505.1. Classification (NCBI taxonomy): domain Eukaryota; kingdom Viridiplantae; phylum Streptophyta; class Magnoliopsida; order Lamiales; family Linderniaceae; genus Craterostigma; species Craterostigma plantagineum. The sequence continues at coordinate 20,622,030 of JAPQWV010000003.1, read as the reverse complement.
TACATTTATTTATTATGTATATATATTATATACATTTTTGTATGCTAATATTAATAAATAATATTTATTAGTAATTAATTATAATTGATTTATTTATGAACTTATATAATTCATAAATGATTATGGATTTCCGTTGATTATTCCAACTTCCATTATTAACAAAACTATTATTCGCAAAAAAAACATTTTTTATTAAAAAAGAGTTAGCGGGTTAGCCTGCCAACCCGCTGTGAGGCGGGGCGAACTACTAGTGTAGTAGCCCTTTATGTTGGCGGGCTGGCCCGTCCCGCCCCCGTTTAATGGCGGGATGAGGCGGGTCCGCTTGACAGCTTACAAAGTGAACATAAATTATCGACAATTGAAAATATAATAATCTTGTGATAAAATTCTCTTTCATTTTCTTATGTGAACAACTAAACGTGGGGCGATAAAGTATTGTATAACTCTTAGACAATTTTGACGGAGCTTTTTATTATTATTTTTGTTTTAAAAATATTTTTTCAATTCCCCCAAAAGCATAGTTATGTCACTGCGAGTATTGTCTTCTTAGGAGTGTAATTGCACGAACAATTATGGTTCTGGTCGCAACTAATGTTGCGGGCCAAAAAATTCTCGGCCCTAGTCCATCGAGACTAATTTTTTAAAATTTGTAAAATTAATTTTTAATAATTTTTAATTATTCATTACTATTTATAATTTATACCTAGTATTATTCAAAGTAACATAAATAAATAATTCTAAATATAGTTATATCTGTAAATAGAAGGTATTTCTTTTCTTAGGGTAAAGTCCGCCTGTTCCCCTAACATAAATAAATAATTCTAAATATGGTTATATCCGTAAATAGAAGGTATTTCTTTTCTTAGGGTAAAGTCCGCCTGTTCCCCATATGGTTATACTAAGATGCACGTTGCTACCATTGTTTTAAAATGCGCATAGCGCAACACGTCGCGTTTCAGTTCAGATAGCGGGTAGCGTAAATAGCGTAGCGTATTGCATGAGTATTCGGACAAGCCACTTATTACGTTAAGAAACATAATTTATAACAAATTATTAATCATAAGCACATTATTCAAGCTTTATATAAAATTTTGGTTCAATATATATGTAAAATCTCATAATATATATCCAAACAATAAAAACATACCTAGAAATATATTAAACAATTCATATACATAAGATTTAATAGAATTTTTAAATCTAATTTCACTCTCACTAGCCAGCATTAAAAATATTGGACAATAACTAATAAAATTTTAGGAATCTAAAATGTAGTATTTAGAAAAGGATTCTTACCAGTGTCGAAAAATACAAGATATGCATGTCATTTTGATCGCTGTTAAAAAAGAATAAATTAGTTGAATTTATTTATTTTATCACATATTACATTAAATAATCCAGCTTTTTATGTTTGGTGGAAATATTTAAAAGTTAGAAAAAAATTGAAAAACAAAACTAAAATGGGTTTGTCAGACGTTAGTCTTTCGTAAACTACATTAGTATAGCCAATACTTCTCTCTTCCGCTTAATAATAGTATAGTTGAGTTCCGTACGCTTTTCTTTTTACGCATCGTAGCGTTTTAAAAAATTTTGTGCTATTGTGCGCCTTGACGCGCGCGACCCGCCGCTTTTAAAAACACTGGTTGCTACTATGTGGTTGTTTTATTACCCGATACACCTTTATGGTTTCTAAAACATAGCACAGTCCCCCTACTCAACACTTTTGCCCGAAATTGAATTCCACGCTATTATTGCGACTGAAATAGAGTTTGGTCAAATTTATTGACTGAAATGACTAAAATACCCCTAAAAGTCATCGTCTTCTTCCCCACAACACTCCCTGTTGACGAAGAAATCCACAGGAAGAAATCAACAATCATGAAGAACAATTGAAGAAGAATCAGCAATCCTAAATTGAAAACAAAAAAATCAGCGAGCAAGTGACCTTCAAACATCGGAATTTAAAAAACGAAAATTGCAGAAAAAATACCGAAATTGCATAGCAAAGGCTATTATTTGTAGTATAGAGAAAGATCTATTTGTTGTATCAAGAAAGACTCATCGCTATTGTTTGGCCTGAAGTTGAGTATTTTCTTCTTGACCCATTATTGGCTGACATTTTTAGTTCTTTTCAAATGCTTACAATCCTGCCTCTATTTAGATAAAATCAAGGGCAAGAAGAGAAAGAGGAGCATATCAATGTACCATCAAAGGGCTTTGCTAGGGTACCATTTTGCTTTCTTCTTTGATTCGAATTTCTACTATTGACCTACCTTCATTAGCTGCAAAGTACTTAAGAATGTAACTCTATACATGCTGACTTTTTTTGGTATGGCATATCACATAATGAATTCATGAAGCATATTATAGATTCTGAGTTAAAACTTAATTCATCTTACACCATTATGTGAGCATACTTGCAGATTAGCAAAGGGGAGAGCTCGTCTAAAAAGGGTGGACGAAAAAGTTCCCCTCCTGGATCTGAATCTGATGATGAATCAGAACAAGCGAAAGAAGAAGGTTTTCATGGTTCTTCGGATAGATTATGTCCACCTGAGGACGACATAAAGGCTAAGCTTTGAATGCTTTGATTGGGCAATAGATTGTTAAAGGCTAAGTTTCATGGAGAATTTGAGCTGCTGGTGCGATTACTGTTTCAGCTTATGAGGGTTCAAGTTGTATTTGGCTGGGTTATTTTTATAAGGGTAAAATGGGAATTCGATTTTTCATCTGACCGTTTGACTTAATTTGACCGAAAAAGAGAGCGTGTACAAAGTTAAATAAATGGTTAATTTAGGGTCAAGCCTCAAAACATATTTTCAATTAAAGATAAGGACCTATGTAAGTTACATTTAGAGATAAGGATCCAATTTAACTTTCATTTAGAGATAAGGACTCATGTGGTACCACGACCCATGGAGTGGTACCACAGGCCCATGAACTGTTATTGCAGACCAATGAACTGTTACTGCAGAGTAATAAAGTGGTATGAGGGAGCCATGAAGTGTTTCTGAAGAAAATAAGTCCTTAAAACTAATGCTGGTCCGAGTAACTGAAACTTAAAATTGGGCCTGATACGAAATTTGCCCTTAATAAACCAGAAGGAGTTTATTTGCTATTTCCAAACTACAAGGGGGTTTTGTGCTTATTTTTAAACCAGAGGTGAGTTAGATGCTATTTAACCTTCTTCTTATAAATGAGTTTTGTAAAATGTTGGACGTAAAAATAAAAGGAAAAGAAAAAACACTCGCCTAATTTGGCCTGCAACCCTCCGGGGTCTATCGCCCGTTGGCCCGCCTGCCTGTTGAGAAGCAAATAAAGCGATGTAAATAAAGTAGGTCCTAACCAAAAGATAAAATGTTTATTGCATGCATGTTTTCGCATTGCCCTATTTAGTGTTTCATTCTGAAGAAAATAAACAAAAAAACAGAAAATATCCCCAAATTGAATTGCAGAAATGACGACAGCATCCACGGATCATGAACTGCCGACACCTCATGACGTTGAAGACGAAATGAGCCTTGAAGAAGAAGATCATTTTCTCAAGAAACTCCATGACATTTACCCCAGATTTTACGTATTTCAGAAGGATTTGTACCATCCGCAGCATCCCATATTCAGTGGTCATCAGATCTTCCTCTTCGATCAATACGATGAAAAGGGGTGGGTTAGTTTATTAGTTAATTCCATGTTCTTGAGTTTTTCTTTATTCCACAAGTTTCATACATTTAGAGGGCTGCTGGAAAGATGATTTTGTTTTACGATCCTTATTTTTCCTACTGTTAATAATACGGACTATGACCACAGTTCTCGTACGCCATTGTTGTCATTTGATCTTTTTCTTTTTTTAGAAAGGTTGATGAAATCTCATATGCATCGAGTAGTCAATCTTTTATAATAACATAATTATCTATATATAAATTGATGTTTTGTTCATGTGTAGTGGTCCTGTCGTTGAAGCGATGGATCTCGTAGGTGCCAAGCACTACAGCCTTGTAGAATTGGAGCACATCCATTCGTTCAAGGAAAGCAACCTCGTTTTCGAATTTAGAGGTTGGAAGCTATATGCCGCCGAAATCAATCAAAATAGCTTTTTAGTGAAGATATGTGATATTGGTCACAGTCCGGGTCCTCGCCAAGTTTCTGTGCGTGAGAAACTTCCTCTTTTTCATCTTCATTTGGTTATGAGTTAAACTTGTATGTCATACGGCATCTATGTGCATTTTTTAGGACGAGCTTCGACATCTTAGAAGCAGTAAAGTAAGGAATCACCAAACGTCGTTAAAACCATTGGTTACCACTGCGAAAGGAGACTTGCTCTTAAATACGAGGGAACACGTCCAAAGCACTTCCTTTACGATATCATAAAATCTGGTATAAGAAAGCATGATATGCCTTCCTTTCTACGATGTAATAATGTATATTTTGTGATGACTTGCCATTGGCGTTTTGTTTAGATGAATTTGGATGGGATGACCGTCTTAAAGTGGCTCTTGATATTGCCAGCGTCGTTGAAGCATTTCATTGTCAAGGTTTTGTGCACGGGGGTATCGATGCTGATAGTTTTATGATATATGAGGTTCTTTTGTCGTCTATACAGTTCTTCTAATTTTGCATATCACCAATCGTCATCTTTTATCCGTCTAGTGGTTTGTATGTATATTCATTTTGAGGATCGCAGGACTATTCAGTGATGAGTTATCACTTCAACGTGGACTATTACAACAACTATATTAGGACAGCATATAACTGTGGTTACTTCCTTCATAAAGATGGTCACTTCCAGACTTCGGACACATACGGTGGCATAGGTATGTATGTGTGGTAGCCTTCCTTCTTTCTTCGTTTGGTAGTAGTAACTTCTTTTCTTCATTTTTCACTTGCTACGATAGACGAATCAAAGATGATGACTATGCACGAAGATGTTTACGCCTATGGATGCCTACTTCTTATGCTCATAAGCAAAAAAGAAAGCCTTTACGATCTTTGTTGTTGGTGGTCTTCAGCTGAAAAATCCACAAGCGATCTTGTCCATGAAAGTTTCCTCCAAACTACAAAGGAAGTGAGATCTAAACTCACGAATTTGGTGAGTAGGTGTCTTGTAATGCAGAAGGACGATTTGCATCTGAATCCGTCGATGAGGGACGTTGTCCAGATCTTGTCGGAACATAAAGGTTCAAACCAATCCACGCTGCTAAGAAACAGAAGCTGTGTAATTCGCCTTTAAATGATTTCTATCTCAAAATCAATATTGTAGGATCGAAAAAAATTATGGTTTTGTTAACAAAAATTCAGGATTATTATAGTATGTTCTGTTATGTGTGTAGTTGCAATCATGGTAAGGTAATACCTGTTGCTGCATTATTATATTAACAGCCTTAGGTTGATTTTTAATGATGTTTTCAGTCGTGTTGGTCTTGTTCTGATTTGTTCGGTTGACCGTGTGCAGACGTTGATGAACGAACAATTCCATTCTTTTAGACACAACGCATTTAATAGTTCAATTTTACTTGTTTATACATCACAAAAGAGTTGGGTATGCAATTCGTGCATCATATTTATGGCTGTGATAAAACGATTCTTTAATTTTCAATTGAACCTTCAGAACAAAGCATCATCATCAGGTCCGAAAGAAATAGTACGAGCAGCGAATTGCAGCAGAAATTCAGATTGAAAACTATAAACCCATCATATTATATGCGGGATATCAAACCCAATTGACTAATTCCAACTTCTCAGAGTTTTGTTTTTACTATTTCCACATACTTCTGTTGTAATCTCCGCTTAGAAGTTAGAACTCGACCATGAAAGGTCAAAATATCGCCGCTATGCCCTTCGAACTTATGAATTGTCTTTTCTTCGATATGAAAAACCTTTTCTGGGACGATAACAGAAGCAATGTTCAACTTCTTTCGAAGGGCGTAAGATTTTTCAACATCCCTTCTGTTAAAAAGAGAGTTCTGAGATTCCCACACGCCAAATGCAAACTATTCCATCTTTACCTCCACTTGCCAAATATTTCCCGTCTAGGCTAAATTTCATGGTTCGAATCAGACCATTGTGGGCTTCGAGTTGTGGTCCTGAATATACTGGGCTGAGCTCCGTGCATTTCTTACGCTTCAGTTCTACGCTCAAAGGAGCCATTTTTGGATCCTTTGAATGATCAATCGTTAGGTTTTTCTTCGTTTTTCTCCCAGCGAAATGATTCCACCAGTTTTTCTTTGTTTTTTTCTAAGGTACAACATCTATCAATCGATACCTTTGCTCCGCCATATTTACTGCACGCTTAAGCATTTTCTTATCATTTCGCATCACTTTTACATCATTTTCTCTACCACGTCACACCTGGAATATGGAAACCACACTCTTGACCTAGGCAGGAGGACAAACAACCCCCTACCCTAACCCTGTTTTCAAGCTTTCAGACAAGATTTGAGGCGAAGTTAAGGCGGGAAGAAGCTCTTCGGCTCATTTACGCGGTAGGTCATTTTTCGACGGCATCAGTTTTGAAGCAAAGGTTTTTTAGGAACCCAATCCTAAGTATATAAACAAGTGCCAATCCAATCTTTCGACCGTATTTTGAACAATGTAAAAGAAAACAACCCAAAAGCGTAATAAATATGCCTTGAGATCTGTGAACTATGATGGTAGGTTTTTTTCTCTGCAGCACACGAGCGGCGTACAGCACTAAATCGCAATCGCTGGAATATTTTGTCTACGTAGTACGTATGTGCTCTCCCAACAGCGTAATCTGAAGACGATTTCCACACTTGGGTAATGAGCAAAAATTGAATCTTTGAGAGAACCCACAAATAAAACAAACTGAATTAGATGGCAAATGGATGATTAAAATGTATATATAGGGTTTTGACTTTTGGACATTGCCGACTGCCGTGAGCAGTTACAAGTGTTGGGGTTGTTGAAATCATGAACAATAATAACGGCGAATAACCAACGACGAAAGCGAAATAACACGGCGATTTTTAACGTGGAAAACCCAAAACGGGAAAAACCACGGGATCGCTCTCCGGATCTAAGAAAACAGTCCACTATAACCAAGTTCGACGATTACAGCGACAACTCCTCCCGAGAACGTCTCTGGGTAATCACAGTCCAAAAACACCGAAAAATACTACGCCAACAAGAGAGCACACAACGTCGAGTTACAAACTCGGTACACCAACAAACGTCGAGCTACAAGCTCGGATATACGAAGGAAGGGTGCAAGTAGATTACCACCAACTGACGAACCGACCAATCTGACCTGATAGATGTATAGATCACGTCGAAGTAAGGCTCCTCCCGAAGTTTGGACGAAACCGGGGTAACGGATCGTCCGGATCGAATTTTTCTTCCCTTTTTCTTCTTCTCCCTCTTTTCTTTCTTTTCTCTCTTTTTTCCTTCTTCCTCTCGTCTGTTCATGCGTGTGTGTTGTGTATGTTATTTTTTTTACATAATAATATTTACATAGTAATGGGCCAGCCCAACTATGGGCCGGACCCAATAAACTCCCCCCGGCTCATACGGTGGGCTCCAGTAAGCCCGCTTTCCGTCGACAGGTCTTGAGCTTCTCCTTCGGCAAAATCTTCGTCAACATATCTCATCCGTTCTCGCTCGTGTGTACCTTCGCCAAATACAACTGCTTTGACTCGAGCACATCTCGAACCCAATGGTATCTGACGTCGATATGCTTGGATCTCGAATGGAATGACGAGTTCTTGGAGAGGTGTATAGCACTCTGACTATTGCTGTAGACGACATACTTGTCTTGTAGTAGACCAAGTTCTTCGAGAAAGTTCTTCATCCACAAAGCTTCCTTGCAACCCTCCGTAATTGCAATACTTGGCTTCTGTGGTGGATAGCGCAACGCACTTCTGCAACTTAGATTGCCACGACACAGCTCCCCCTGCAAAAGTCATCAAAAAACCTGAAATAGATTTTCTAGAGTCGATATCACCTGCCATGTCTGAATCAGTATATCTAACTAGCATAGGCTCTCCGCTGTCAAAACACAAACACGTCTTGGAAGTGCCTCTGAGATATCTCAATATCCACTTTACGGCTTCCCAGTGCTTTTTCCCGGATTAGAGAGAAAACGGCTAACGACACGAACGACATGGGCAATATCGGGTCGAGTACAAACCATAGCATACATCAAACTACCGACCGCAGACTGATAAGGAACTCTGATCATGTCGGCCTTCTCTTTCTCACTTTTCGGGCATTTCTCAGATGACAATTTGAAATGACCTGCAAGTGGAGAACAAACCGCATTGGCATTACTCATGTGAAATCTCTCAAGAACTTTCTCAATGTAGTCTTCTTGAGATAACCATAGCTTTCGATTTTTCCTGTCACGAGAAATCTTCATGCCGAGAGTTTTCTTCACCGCTCCCAAGTCCTTCATTGCAAAAGACTTGCTCAATTCTCTCTTCAATGCGCAATCTTGCTAGTATCATGGCCGATGATCAACATGTCGTCAACGTACAAGAGAAGAATAATAAAATCGTCATCGGAGTACCTCTTGACAAATACACAATGATCCGAGGAGGTTCTCGTGTACTCGTGACTGTTATAAAAGAATCGAACTTCTTGTACCATTGACGTGGAGCTTGTTTCAAACCGTACAAACTCTTATTCTACTTGCAAACAAGATGCTCCTTTCCCTTGACTTTGAATCCATTGGGCTGCTCCATGTAAATGTCTTCTTCAAGATCACCATGAAGGAATGCAGTCTTCACGTCAAGTTGCTCAATCTCCAAGTTCAAGTGCGCCGCCAAACCAAGAGCAACTCGGATCGAGGACATCTTCACCACCGGTGAGAATATATCTTCAAAGTCAATGCCTTTCTTCTGACCGAAACCTTTCATAACCAACCGAGCTTTGTACCGTGGCTGAGAATTATTTTCTTCAATCTTCAGTCGACAAACCCATCGATTCTTGAGAGTTTTCTTTCCTCGAGGTAGCTCTACCAAATCATAAGTATTATTATCATGGAGAGAACGCATCTCTTCCACTATAGCTTTCATCCACTCGTTCTTGTCGTCAACAGAAATTGCGTCTTGATAATCCTCAGGTTCTCCAGTATCTGTTAGCAACACGTACTCATCTGAAGGATACCTCGTGGATGAACGATGCTCCCTAGCAGATCTTCTCAACTGAGGTTCAACCGAAGGTTCTTCAACAGTTTCATCAACAGGTTCTGTTGGCTCAACATCAACATCGCCTATAGGATTTTCATCGTTGTCGACGCCGCTAGATTCTGGAACATCTCCCCCTTGATCAGGATATGCTATACGTACAGGAGGTGGATCTAAATCAGGGAGATCACCGCTGGACTTCTTAGTCGAGTTCTCTGACTGGATGTCTCGTATGCACTGGTCTTCAATAAACACCGCTTCTCGGCTTCTAATAAGCTTCTTCTGCACGGGGTCGTAAAATCTGTACCCGAACTCATCAAGGCCATAACCGACGAATACACACGGTCTTGTCTTCACATCAAGCTTCGATCGCTCGTCTTTCGGAATAAGAACAAAGGCTTTGCACCAAAACACGCGCAGGTGATGATACGAGGCTTCCTTTCCCGACCAAATCTTATCTGGTACCTCAAATCTTAAATGAACTCAAGGTGTGAGATTTAAAACATGGACAACTGTATTTAACGCCTCACCCCAGAAAGAATTCGGCAACTGCGACTGTGACAACAAACATCTCACTCTCTCGATCAGTGTTCTGTTCATCCTCTCAGCTAAGCCATTTAACTGAGGTGTCTTTGGAGTCGTCTTTTGATGTCGAATACCGTATCTCTTGCAATACTCATCAAAAGGACCACAATATTCCCCTCCGTTGTCCGTCCGAATACACTTGAGCTTTTTGTTTGTCTGCCTCTCCACCAAAGCGTGAAATTGCTTGAAAACATCTAGCACTTGGTCCTTGGACTTCAGCGTATAAGCCCAGATCTTCCTCGAGTGATCATATACAAATATAACAAAATAAAAAGCACCACTAAGTGTTCTTGTTTTCATAGGACCACAAACATCGGAGTGAATTAGATCGAGTGTAGCTGATTTCAGCGAGTGAGTGATGTTCTTGAACGCGACTCGCGTCTGCTTCCCAGCCAAGCAATGATCACATCTTCGTAACGAATAATTCTTCACGCCAGATAGAAGATTCTTCTTGTCTAGTATCATCAGTCTCTTTTCGCTCATGTGGCTGAGTCTATTATGCCAAAGTTTCGTGGCACCACCATCGTCGATTGCATTCACAGTAGAATCTGCAATCTTTGCTTGAGTCACATAAAGCTGAGATGACGTCTTCTCTCATTTCTCCACGATCAAGGAGCCTTAGTAAGCTTCCATTTTCCATCTCCAAAGTGGCTGTGGAAACCTTCATCGTCGAGCTTCCCTGTGGACATCAAACTCATGCGAACCTCTGGAACATGCTTCACGGCCTTCAAAATCAATGTATTGCCATTCTCCGTCTGCAAGCGCACGTCGCCGATACCGATTGCTCTAGCAATGCCATCGTCTCCCATAATAACTCGTCCAAAATCACCAGAGGTATATGAGGCAAAGAAATCCCGTCACGGTGTAGCATGTATCGTAGCACCGCTATCGATCACCCAACTAGTCTCATGACTAGTTAGATTAACAGCATCGTCATCGCGCACAACAAAGAAATCTGCCGTGACTGCGGTTACCTTGTCAGCTTTATCAGCATCCGTCGTCTGATGATCTTGACTCTTCGCATTCTTGTTCTCTCTCAGGAACTTTCGACAAACTCTTTTAATGTGCCCCTTCTTGCCACAATAATGACACTCGATGCTAACATACTTCCCAAACTTGCTCTTACTTCTGTTGCAATCACCTGGGCCTCGACTCTTGCTCCTCCCCCTGTTCTCCGTGACTAGGACATCGACCTGCATAGAAGAACCCTGTGACTTTCTTCACATCTCTTCCTTGAGCACGCTGCTCTTCACCAATTCCATCGAACATATGCCATTTGGAGCTGAATTAGACAGTGACATTCTAAATGTCTCCCATGAGTCTGGCAATGTACCAAGAAGCCACAAACCCTGCACTTCATCGTCGAAGTTCATTCCCATTCCAGCTAGTTGATTAACAATTCCTTGGAATATTTTCAAGTGATCCGACATGTTGCTCCCTTCTTGATACTCCAAACACATCATCTGCTTGATCAAGAAAAGTTTGTTGTTCCCAGTCTTTCGAGCGTATAACTGCTCAAGCTTGCTTCATAAGGTCCTCGCATGTTTCTCGTCACTTATGTAGTTGAGAACATTATCGTCGACCCATTGTCGAATAAAGCCGCAAACCTGACGATGGATCAACTCCCACTCCTTGTCGCTTTTATCAGTCGGTTTCTCCAGATCGAACACGGGTGCATAAAAATCTTTCACATATAAAAGATCCTCCATCTTTCCTTTCCAAATATGGTAGTTCGATCCATTCAACATAACCATCCGACTAGTATTGCCCTCCGTGACTTCAAACACAGCACCACAACACAACTTTTTTGATACCGCTTTGTTGGGGTTGTCGAAATCACGAACAATAATAATGGCGAATAACCAACGACGAAAGCGAAATAACACGGCAATTTTTAACGTGGAAAACCCAAAACGAGAAAAACCACGGGATCGCTCTCCCGATCCAAGGAAACAGTCCACTATAACCAAGTTCGACGATTACAGCGACAACTCCTCCCGAGACCGTCTCGGGGTAATCACAGCCCAAACACACACCGAAAAATACTACGCCAACAAGACAACACACAACGTCGAGTTACAAACTCGGTACACCAACAAACGTCGAGCTACAAGCTCGGATATACGAAGAAAGGGTTCAAGCCGATTACCACCAACTGTGACGAACCGACCAATCTGACCTGATAGATGTATAGATCACGTCGAAGTGAGTCTCCTCCCGAAGTTTGGACGAAATCGGGTAACGGATCGTCCGGATCGAATTTTTCTTTTTCCTTTTTCTTCTTCTCCCTCTTTTCTTTCTTTTCTCTCTTTTTTCCTTCTTCCTCTCGTCTGTTCGTGCGTGTGTGTTGTGTATGTTATTTTTTTACATAATAATATTTACATAGTAATGGGCCAGCGCAACTATGGGACGGACCCAATAACAAGCTGGATTTCATTTTGTATTTATAGACAACAAAGCAATTAAATCAATAAAGATCGCATTTTTAGTTGTCTTTAGGCAATTAATTTTGATGAATTTACGTCCAATTTTGATTTAGGAGAAAAATGGAGAGGATGGGGACAAGCGACAGGGGCATTATTGTTCATTGCCGACCGTGGGTATTTTGTTTGTTCTTACACAAACATGTCTATGAAATAAAATTTTCAAAGTTAATTTGCTGAATCACTATTCACTAGTTATGAATCTACAGGCTTGTGTTGTTTGTTTTTTGTACCTAGTGAATATTAAATGGGTTAGCGATTTCTCGGACACACATTAATACTCATTTATTGTTTGTTGCCACTAATAAAAAGACATTCTAAAATCATAAATGGAAAATATTTTTTATGGTTGAAGGATGAGTCCAAATGAATGATTCGACATTTGAGTCATAAATGTTGAACTTGAAATCGAATCGAGCTATAGGCTCTTTTCTTGAAATAATAACAATTTTTACCTAAATTTTAATATTTTCGAGTTCGTCGAGTAAACGAGCTCACGGACATAATCGAGCACGTTGAGAGTCATCGTATTTTTATTTTTTATATATACATACACAAACGTGATTTCCTGCAAAATGCTATATAACGTCACGGTTGTCCACATATTTATTATAACAATAAGATGTCAATTTTGTTCATCAGTCCACAGAACGACGACTAAATATAAGTAGGATGCATATATTAACACATTTTCTTGCTTACGCAGTATATGGAACTACTACACACGGCGATATGCATGCACGAATTTATATAGGTGAGATATATTCGAAACTTATAAGAAGCATTTTCATTTCTTGTCAATTTGATGTTAGAATAAATCCCACCTACAATTATATATGTAGAGTTTGAATTATAGGCAAAAAAAATTTCCAACACATATCTCCATGAAATATCAAGATCCCTCACGTTGACTTGTATTTGCGTATTCCAACTCTTATCTATTTCATTGACTCTTTTACTTATTTTATGGCCTCTTGACTAGCTTTTTGTGATGCACCAACTTGATATACATATATGATAATATCGTATATATATATGTATGTTGTTATAAATATATTATTATGTGGATGTCCTCTATTGGAGTGTGTGCCACATCTATTGCCTATAAATAGACCTCATTGGTCACTTGTAAAATGGACACAAATTTTAAAGGAACTCGTCTCTCTCTCTCTCTCTCTCACGTTACTCTCACTCTCACTCTTTCCCTCTCTCACTTATAATATTATATAATGTAATATATGTTATACTTAGTATAATAATGAAACCTTAATACAATTAATAAGTTAAGTTATTTATAACACGTTATCAGCACGAGACTCTACCGACAACGCCGATCCCCGACGACGACGCTAATTTCTGCCGAAGATTTACTGGCATAATTAAGGTATAATAATTTTATTATACAAATTTAATATATATATACAATATACAACAAAATGCCATAGTCCGACTGGTTTCGCGGAATACCGTCAAAATCTAATTGATGGGAGGTCCAGATTTCGAATCCCAGCGGTGGTATATTAATTTTTTTTTTCTATCCGACTAGCTTGGTTCGGTTTGTCCGACTAGCTTGGTTCGGTTTGTCCGACTAGCTTGGTTCGATTTATACCGCCTATCATGTGATGGTTTGTACCACCTGATATATGCCGGTTTATACCGCCTATTATGCGCCGGTTTGTAACTCTTGCCAATAACTACGTCTAATTATATATTCGAAATAATTGGCTATACCGACTATATTTTTCGAATATTATTTCTATTAAGATTAGTTATGCATGTAATATTTTGTTATATTATCATTTTTAATGCTTTTTGTATTTTATAGTAATATGACGAATTTGGCGAGCCTTGAGTTGCACTCGATATCACTGGCCGAAATTACCTATCTTGGGCACTAGATGCCGAAATTCATTTGAAAGCAAAAGGTCTAGGTGATACCATCAAACCGACCAATGAAACATCCGAGCAGGACAAGGCGAAGGCAATGATTTTTCTTCGCCACCACATTCATGAAAGTCTCAAAATTGAGTACTTAACGGTGAAAGACCCGAAAGACTTGTGGAAAAACTTGGAAGATCGATATAACCACTTAAAGACTGTTATTCTCCCAAATGCAAGGGATGAATGGGTGAATTTACGCTTGCAAGATTTTAAATCGGTAAGCGAATATAATTCTGTTGTTTATAGAATTACTTCTACACTGAAATTATGTGGAGAAACTATTACCGATGCAATTATGCTGGAGAAAACATTCACCACATTTTCATCCATCAAATGTCATTCTACAACAGCAATATCGGGAGGAAAAATTTGAAAAGTACTCAGATCTTATTTCTTGTTTACTGTTGGCTGAGCAAAACAATGAGTTGCTGATGAGAAATCATGAATCCCGACCGACTGGTACTGCTGCACTCCCTGAAGCGAATGCAGTCAATGTTAATAATGATAATAGTCGAGGTAATGGTCGTGGACGTGGTCGTGGGGGATACCACGGCTGTGGACGTGGCCGTGGTCAAGGTCGTGGTCGTGGCCGGAGTTATCATGGTGGTGGTTATCCATATTTCCGTGGTGGTTATCATAATTATCGTGGTGGTCATCAAAATCTTTTCCAGAAGAAGAAAGTTTATGACGGTAAAAATGAAAAGAAGCAAACTGAACAGAAAGGGAATGACGAAAAATGTTATCGATGCGGTGGTCCGGGCCATTGGTCCCGCACTTGCCGTACGCCCCAATACCTTGTTGAGTTATATCAAGAATCAATGGGCAAAGGAAAAAAAACTGAAACGAACTTGGTTCAGAATACAATTGCTTCAATTTCTGGTGTTAATGAAGAAGGTGTTAATTTCGATGCCGACGATTTTTTGCTCCTCAATGAAGAAATTTAATCTTGCTATCATTTTATTAAATGCTTTGTTGTTGTGTGCTTTGGTATGTATCGTTTATTTTCAATAATATCGTTATGTTTGCTATCATTGTTATTTGGATGCTATTCCTATATTTGCTATGTATTGTTTGTTTTTAATTATATGTATTAATGATAATTCTATGTTTGTTTATAAAGGATATTATATGATGGACACGAGCATGTGCAATGGAGAATTATGTCTTGCAGACTGTGCAACGACTAATACAATTCTGAAAAATAAGAAATATTTCGAGCATCTTGATATGAAAGAAGCCAGTGTGATTACTATATCGGGTAGCACAAATATAATTGAAGGCTCCGGAAGAGCTAATTTATTATTGCCCAGAGGAACAAGGCTGATTATTGAAAATGCTTTATATTCCCCTAAGTCTCAAAGAAATTTATTACGCTTTAAAGCAATTCGAAATAACGGATATCATGTTGAGACTGCACAAAAGGGAGATATTGAATATCTGCACATTACAAAAGTGACTTCGAATGAAAAGAGAATCATAGAAATATTACCGTCTTTTGACTCTGGGCTATACTACACATATCTTAGAACGATTGAATCATATGCTATCCAAAAGTTTAGCAATGACAGTACATTTAATGTTTGGCATGACCTGTTGGGCCATCCCAGTACAATTATGATGCGAAAAATAATTAAAAATTCACGCGGACATTTGTTGAGGAACCCGAAGATTCTCCAGTCTAAAGAATTAACATGTATTGCTTGCTCTAAAGGGAAGTTAATTATTCGACCATCCCAAATGAAAGTAAAGACTGAATCTATTGCATTTTTGGAGTGTATACATGGCGATATTTGTGGACCGATACATCCATCATGTGGACCATTTACATATTTCATGGTATTAATTGATGCATCAAGTAAATGGTCCCATGTATGTTTATTATCTACTAGAAACGTGGCATTTGCGAGATTACTTGCTCAGCTAATTAGATTAAGAGCACATTTTTCAGATTATCCGATAAAGAAAATACGCCTTGATAATGCTGGTGAATTTACTTCCAAGGCATTTAATAATTATTGCATGTCTATCGGCATCGATGTCGAGCATCCTGTGCCACATGTCCATACACAAAACGGTCTTGCAGAATCGTTGATTAAACGCCTGCAATTAATTGCAAGGCCATTGTTGATGAAGTCGAAACTTCCATCGTCTTGTTGGGGACATGCTATATTACAAGCAGCAGCACTAATCCGCATCAGGCCAACAAGTTATCATGGTATCTCCCCGTTACAAATGGTTTATGGTCAGGAACCAGATATTTCTCATCTAAGAATTTTTGGATGTGCAGTATATGTTACAATTGCACCACCACAACGCACAAAGATGGGACCTCAAAGAAGGTTGGGAATATATGTCGGATTTGAATCTCCATCAATTATAAAATATTTAGAACCCTTAACTGGAGATCGATTCACGGCTAGATTTTCCGACTGTCACTTTGATGAAACAAATTTTCCGACATTAGGGGGAGAAAAGAAACAGCTGGAAAGAAATATTAGTTGGAATGAATTATCACTAAATCATTATGATCCTCGAACAAAAGAATGTGAACTAGAAGTCAAAAGATAATTCATTTACAAAGCCTAGCGAACCAATTGCCAGACAGTTTTGCTGACCCAAAAAGGGTGACAAAGTCACATATTCCAGCTGTTAATGCTCCTGCTAAAATTGATGTTCCTGCAGAACAAACAGATAATACGATTGAGCTTAAACCACAACTAAAGCGTGGTAGGCCCTCTGGTTCCAAAGATAAAAATCCTCGGAAAAGAAAAGGAGCAAATAATAAGAATGGTCCAATCGAGGATTTATCAACTAGAGAAGAGTCGATGGGCATAAATGATTATAAGAATGAAAGTCAGGTACCTGAACAAATTGAAAATAATGATAATGAAGAGATCTCTATCAATTACGCCCAGAATGGAATAAGATGGAACCGAGATAAAGTCAACGTTGACGACAAATTCTCATTTAACGTAGCGCTACAAGAAATGAATGAGATTAATGAGAATGAGGATCATGAACCAAGGTCTGTAAAAGAGTGCAGACAAAGAAATGATTGGCCAAAATGGAAAGATGCAATCGATGCTGAATTAAAATCACTTGAGAGACGAAACGTTTTTGGACCTGTAGTCCGTATACCAGAGAATATAAAGCCGGTTGGATATAAATGAGTTTTTATCAGAAAGAAAAATGAAAAGGGCGAAATTATGAGATACAAAGCCCGACTTGTTGCACAAGGTTTTTCGCAAAGACCTGGTATTGATTATGAGGAGACATACTCTCCTGTGGTGGATGCAACAACTTTTCGTTATATAATAAGTCTGGCAATACGTGAAAAACTCGATATGCGTCTAATGGATGTTGTCACTGCCTATTTATATGGCTCACTTGATAGTGACATTTATATGAAGCTTCCTGAGGGATTTCAATTGCCTGAAAATTCAAGGCCCCGTGATGAGTACTCAATTAAACTGAACAAATCGCTTTATGGATTAAAGCAATCTGGGCGTATGTGGTATAATCGCCTAAGTGAATATTTATTAAAAGAGGGGTACAAAAATGGTCAAATTTGCCCTTGTATATTTATGAGAAGATGTAGAAATGATTTTGTTATCATAGCAGTATATGTTGATGATATCAATGTAATTGGAACTCCTGAAGAGTTGTCAAAGGCCGTTAATTGTTTGAAAAAGGAGTTCGAAATGAAAAATCTTGGAAAGACGAAATTTTGTCTTGGCTTGCAGATCGAATATTTGAAGAATGGAATATTTGTATGTCAAGAAACATATACGAAAAAGGTATTGAAGATTTTATATGGATAAAGCGCATCCGTTGGATACTCCGATGATTGTTCGATCTCTAGATGTTAATAAGACCCGTTCAGACCTCGAGAAAATGATGAAGAGTTGCTTGGTCCTGAAGTACCATACCTTAGTGCCATAGGAGCACTAATGTATCTTACGAGTCATACGCGGCCTGATCTATCATTCGCTGTAAATTTATTGGCGAGATATAGTTCGTCACCAACTCGTAGACATTGGAACGGTGTTAAACGAAATTTTCGATACCTTAAAGGAACAACTGATTTGGGATTATTCTATTCAAATGAGTCCAAGTCAGATCTAATCGGATATGCAGATGCTGGTTTCATATCCGACCCACATAATGCTCGATCGCAAACGGGTTATCTATTTACATATGGTGGAACTGCTATTTCTTGGCGGTCAGTTAAACAAAGTTTAACCACCACTTCATCTAATCATGTGGAAATTTTAGCAATTCACGAAGCTAGTAGAGAATGCGTTTGGTTGCGATCAATAGTCCAGCATATACAACAAACTTGTGGCTTATTATCGGAAAAGTTACCTCCGACGATCTTATATGAAGACAATGCTGCATGTATTGCTCAGTTAAGAGAAGGATACATCAAAGGCGATAAAACCAAACATATATCGCCTAAATTCTTCTATACACACGACCTACAGAAGGCCGGCGAAATTAACGTACAACAAGTTCGGTCTAGTGACAACCTCGCAGCTCTATTCACCAAAGCGCTACCTCCAATATCATTCAAGAGACTCGTAGATTTGATCGGACTTCGAAGACTCAAAGAGATCAAGTGATGTTTACATCAGGGGGAGACAATATACGCTGCACTCTTTTTCCCTTCACTAGGTTTTTCCCACTGGGTTTTCCTAGTAAGGTTTTTAACGAGGCAGCTAATATCATTTATCAAAGTATTTTGTTTTAAGGACATCCAAGGGGGAGTGTTATAAATATATTATTATGTGGATGTCCTCTATTGGAGTGTGTGCCACATCTATTGCCTATAAATAGACCTCATTGGTCACTTGTAAAATGGAAACAAATTTTAAAGGAACTCCTCTCTCTCTCTCTCTCTCACGTTACTCTCACTCTCACTCTTTCCCTCTCTCACTTATAATATTATATAATATAATATATGTTATACTTAGTATAATAATGAAACCTTAAATACAATTAATAAGTTAAGTTATTTATAACATATGTGACTTTGTATATACTAGGCTTTTGTGGCCGCACGTTGTGGGGCCGTGAGTAAATTTCAACCCGGAAAAGAGTAATAAAAAATGACGGAGCTCATTTTGATCTGTGGGTAGGTTCAACATATTAAATAGGAAGACTATATACGATTTATATAGGCATATATGTGGGTATGCAGTCCGTTTTGAAAATATACTGAACTTTGAAAATGGAGGCAACATAATAAGATGTTTCAAACGACGAACATCGATGTTCGACAGTTGTACGTCCCATGTGCAAGAACAAAGGGAAGGTGCACAATGGCAAGCACATTACAAATAACACTCTTCTACACATCCCTCTACATAATTATAACCATAATAGTGTTCTTTTTCTACAAAATGGACAAATAGCTGCTCACAAGTAAAATAACACAGGCTTTCCATTATGTCAATTTATATACAACCACTTTTCAATGGTATTCACATTCCTTCACTGACCTCAAAGAGTTGATACACATCATATGCACAAGAACAAACACCAGCCGAGATCTCTTGAGGCCTGCCTGTCTGACATTTTGAACAAAGATTCCTTGAGAGTGAGCTACCAAATCCCATTTAGATCGCCATTTAGGCAAAAGCTACCAAATCCCAGCATGGGCTGATTCGTAACCCTCTACGTGCTCCTCTTTGTAGGGCTGAGCAAAAATATCCGAAAGCCGGATTCCGATCCGATATCCGGTTTTCAAAACCCGAAAATTCGGATATCCGGTTTTAAAAACCGGATCGGATATCCGATCCGATTTATTTTAAAATAAACCGGATCGGATACGGATAGTGGTTTGTCTAAAATCCGGATATCCGGTATCCGGTTTTATATTTAAAAAAATAAAAATAAAAAAATAGCCCAAAATGAAAAATGAAGGTCAAAAAGGAAAAAAAATCCTGTAGAAATATTTATATTTATATTATTTTATTACATAATTTTGAATCATGAATTCACATATTGTGTAAATTACTATGTGTAGAAATTTTTATATGAAAAAATAAATTATTTATTTTGATAAGAAATAAAAAAAATGATTTTGAAATGAATATATTTTGAATCATGAATTCACATGTTTATTATTTATTATGTAATTTTGAATCATGAATTCCCATATTGTGTTAATTACTATGTGTAGTAATTTTTATATGAAAAAATATATTTTTTTATTTTGATAAGAAATAAAAAATGATTTTGTAAAGAAAATATGAAAAATTATACTATAAAAATAAATTTAAAAACCGGATACGGATATCCGATTTAATATCCGAATAAAGCAGATATCCGATTTTCGGATATCCGATTAAAACCGGCCCGGATACGGATATCATTTTTTGATATCCGGAATCCGGATATCCGAATTTCGGATATTCGAAAATCCGGATATCCGGTTTTGCTCACCCCTACCTCTTTGTCCCCATCTACGGCCGATTGCTACTTTGTGCCCTTCATGAGGAAGAAGATCGAAAACCCTCTTTCATGCAAGCGAATACGTCCACGTTTCAGGCAGAGTGTGGTCAGCCATACAACACTCCATGGCCTCAAACATGTCTTCTTCCGATCGATCATCTCCTATACGCAGAATGATCTCCAACAACTTACCCCCTTTTTTCATGGCTTTCATGAGCTCATTCACTTCAAGTTTGCCGCAAACTTTGCTTCGGTAATGCAAAAATCAATGCACACACTTGGTTTGATTGGGTCTTGACCTCGACTATCGGCTGGCCGCTCTCGACCACCATGGGCTCATTCGTCAGAATGCTGTTCATCTCGTCGACGGTGCAGAAGCAACAAGTTCAAACACCTCATATTCCTCTCCACGCCCCCACACGGGCATTTCGTCGAATAATTTCATCAGGTCTTTGACCAACCTCGCCAAGTAATCGAGGAGCACTTTTGCCTGCCAAGACCTTAAATTAGCGTCAGCCACTCCGTAATGCCAGACCACAACGCCCTCTTTCTCTTCTATCGATGAGCCGTCGATGGCCTCCATGTACTACTGCTCCATTATTGGTCGAACAATTCTTTTCCATCCCTAAGTCGATGGTGCGCGAGCCATGTGGTGTCCATTATGAACCCTTGGTCTACCTGATGAAGTAGCCATGTTCTGTGAAAAGGCCGACCCATCTTGAATTTGATGATGCCTCAATACGTGATGTGTGGCTGCCGTGTCCAACGCGGTTGGCTTTTGGGAAGAAAGTGAATGTAGTTTCTGTTTTTTTTTTTTTATTTTCATATTCGTTTTCAATAACTTTTTAAATTTTTTAGGTGACCTGCCACCTGCTGGAAACTGGCTACCAATAGGTGGCTTCACACTTTTATATTACTATATATATATATATACCTAAGTTGTATCTATTTAGTATTTACGAGATCTCATCTAAAAAGTCCATTCATAAAGGTAGTAGTTATTTTCATAAGATTAATGATAAGATGAAGCAGGGACCAAATCTCGAACGCATGTTGTCATAGTCTTATAGTTATGACAAACCAATCTCATTACATATTTTTTAAAGATTAATACACTAAGCTAATCGTGATTTCCATGCTATTAGCTATCTTTATTCTTTTATCCGCATATAATCATATTTCATTGATTCATTCGACCAATCATTGAAACATTATTGAAGAAAAATTTTAATTTTAGCCTGGCTCATACTCATTCTCCACTTTGCAATAGAAATACATGATCCCTTTACGAATAACATTTATGTGGTTCTTGTGTGGAGTGTTTGAAGAAACTGTTGCACATCTTTTCCTAGTGTGTCAATTCAGCCAGCAGCTGTTAGGGAGAATTGCTGGATGGCTTCAGCTGAATGTCTCCCTCCAAACATTTGATGAGCTAATTAACTGGTTCTTGCATGTGGGTGGGAAGAAACAGAGGAAAGTTCGTATCAGTATCGCGTACTTTGCTTCGGTGATGTATCACATATGGAGGGAGCGAAATCGCAGAGTCCATGAAGTGGGTTCTTGTTCGGTGGATCAACTTGCACACATGATTTTGCAAGAGATGGAATGCAGAGTAAGGATTCTGCTATAATTGATCATGCGTGTGTTTTAGTCTTCTCTTGTTGATATGGTGTAACTGGATAGACAATTGCAAATTGTGTACTGTGCTTTGTGGTAAATGAATATAATCATTCTACCAAAAAAAAAACATTTATGTGGTTCAATATGTATTAAATATATATAGATATTATATATATATGTTAAGAACTTTAAACGTTTTGTATGCGCTATTAATAATTGATACATATTTTATTATAGTTGGAAGTTAGAACATTTTGTTATATTTATATTTGTCAAGAATGTAAAAATTTTGTTATGATTTGAACGTAGAACATTTGGATTATATATTGTTTTGTTATTCCCAACATTTTGTTATAATTATATTTGTCAAGAATGTAAAACATTTTGTTATGATAACATTTGGAATATGTATTGTTTGTTATTCCCAACATTGTTAGGGAAGATTGCGTCATTGAAAAGTTAGGCCATGAGGGTATCTTAACTTTTTGTGTTATGGAATATATTAACTTCGACGACGAATTTGCGGGAGCGCCTTATGGAACAAAATTAAAAACAATTCGAGACGTGCTCCTCCCATTAAGAAGATGCGTATTTCACAAGCATTTCAAAAAGCATCTCGGTCATAACAGTGTCGACATAAAGGATATCTTTTCAGAAGATACCATAACTGAGTATGAAAATGAGGTACGTTTATTATTTGCATCGACGTCTATTTTTTGATAAAATTTTTAGATTAAAGTACTGATAAAGAATCATTCTTTGCAGTTATTATCTTATCTAAAAGAGCTTTCATCACTGGTATGCGAGAATTTCTACGGAGTAGTGTAAGTGATTTTTTCTTAACGACTTAAAAATATCTGTAATCATCCTTAACCAATAATTTTATTTTATTTTGTTTTTTATTTTCAGTTTTGATGAAGACAAAGGACTCTCTGAAAGGAGTTCGGTGGATGTGATGTTCATGTCTACACTTGCATTTATCCATAGACATTTTGTAAGTTTCCATACAAAGGATTATTGAAATACATAAATTTGTCGTTAACTTATTTTGTTTCTTTCTATTGTCGATTAGAAAGATACGATCCTATACAAAAAAACTGACAAGCGGGATGTCAGAGAAGTTCTTTGATCGACACATGAGGCGACGACCAGGTAACTCTACCTCGTAACTTATTTGAATATAACTATTAATTATAAATGGAATCTAATTAAATGTTTCTGATCAGATTTGCATTTGGTAGTTTGTTTTTGTGGTTTTATAGTAAAGGTTCCTTGTCTTACAATTTGTGTTTTATAATAGTCGCCTTCTACGCTATTATTACAATTTGCTTCATATTGTTCTAAACTTTTTTTTTTTCTATTTTACCTTAGAGATATGCAATTTTAGCGACTTACCGGGCCAGACATATCACATGTTTTTGGGTGATAAATGTAAAGCATTGCAAAAATTGCACAAAACATACGTGTATCTTGTTCAACTTGAGTCCAAGAGTCCGTTTGGATTGCCTGAAGGCTGCGTTGTGATAAAAGACTTCAATGCTTGCTCTCAAGATGAATTTATCATGAGCGATATGGCATCTGTAACGGATGTTATAGCCCGCCCCAGACGCCATTCGCATTCGATGCCTTACTTCAACAACGACTACTATAGTTGCATGTTCTTTAAGTACTCTTTTTCACTTTGACGTAACTAATTATGACATTCAAGTTCGTCTCATGACGAATCAAAGTTGTTGCCTTGTCCACAACCAGCTTTCAAGGGAGTGACGTGTCCAACCTTGGAAGCTTTATAATACGTCTATATATATGGTGCATCTATTAGATACGAAAGTTAAATAGCGTGACCAAATATTCAGAGCTCCACTAAAAATCTCTACGACGTCATGTCTTGGTTTGATTAGACCGCACCTAATGTGCGATGTTTCAGATATGGTGGTGCACAAAAAGGTTGATGAGTTCTCCATTCATTGTCTGCAGCCAAAGCTAGAAGATCGCCTTTTGTTTATGTTGTGGTCCTATCGTTGAATCAATAGATCTTATAGGTGCCAAACCATAGTCTCTCGGAATAGGAGCACCTCACCATTCATTCATAAAAAAGCAACTGCGTTTTTTAATTAAGAGGTTGGAAGCTATTTGTCGCTGAAATCAACTCGTGAAGATACATATATTGATTGGATGATCGAACATTTTGATTACATATGTTAAAGGTTTGAACATTTTGTTATGATTAACACGGAGAACATTTTGATTATATATGTCAAGCACTTAGAACATTTTGTTATTATTACAACTCATAACATTTTGTATGACTAGAACAAAGAATATTTTATAATGCAATATAAATAACACGTCCGCCAACTCGACGAAAGTATTCCTCATCTCACGCAATGGAACATAGTTATCTACCAAGTCAAAAGATAAAAATTTGATCATCTCTCATATTTATATAATAGCACTACTGTGAATTCTAAACAAGTTGTTATGATCGTGAGCTACATCTTATTTGATCGGCTAACGATCCACCATCACAATACTCTAGGATAATCGACTTGACGGGAAACTTTTTTGTTGATCCAAATGGATATGAAATGCAATTATAACAATATTATCATATCGTAGGTGTTGCAAACCATCCAATTCGATCTTTCAAAGAACCACAAATAATCAACCAAAATAACAATGAATACATTATAATACAAACTGGATAATACTTATATAATAATCCTTAATTGCATCTTTAGAGCGATGATTGAAATCTTTTATCACGACGTTGCCTTCAGGCAATCCAAACAAGACTTAGAGGATACCCTTTAAGACATGGGCGATATATGACATAGCATATAATAGATATTTGGAACAAAATGACATGTTTTACAAGTATAACAAAATGTTAGGAATATCAAAACAATACATAATCCAAATGTTCTACGTTCAAATCATAAAAAATGTCTTACATTCTTAAGTATATGATTATAACAAAATGTTCTAACTTCAAACTATAATAAAATTTGAACCAATGATTAAGCGCACATTCAAAACATTTAAAGTCCTTAACTAACACACACACACACACACACATATATACTAGCTTTTTGCCCGTGCAATGCACGGGTCTTAATAAGAGTAATACTTAATCTAATATTATAATTTAATTACGTGTTAATAAAAAAATTATAACATTATAATACTTGTAGATTATAAAATATAAAATCGTAAAATGCATATGAAAAACGTAACATAAATCAATATGTTATATCTAATGGGAAAAATAACAAAATATAGCTAATGACATCGTACTCTTCGCTTGAAGAATAAATAATTATACTCCTCCTCCCAATCGACTCGAAAAACATGTGAAACCTTTACTTCATCATCGCTTGATTTTGGCGCCCTCAGCATAAACACAAATTTCGACATCAGGCGATTGTTCACGTAATCTTCTAGTAAGAATGGCCCATCATCTCCACCCTATAATATTGTCCAAAAAATAAATTTAAGAATCGTGAAAAAAATTAACTCATTACAAACAGTTATACCTCAATGTAAATCTGCTCTAATTCCGATGCTGATATGCCTAATATGACCTTCGCATGATCATTCCAACATGTCAACTGCTTGGAACCAGTTTTGTCACTAATTGTTGTCTTTAATTTATATCTGTAGATCAGAGAATAATTTAAGAATAAAAGTTAAGAAAACATAATTTTAATTTAATCACATAAATTCATTTATATGTCGAACGAAGTGATTACCTTGGGATAGTGTGTAACCAACCTGTTGCAAGTTATGCAATAACCATCCGTAACCTTGTTTACCTTACAGAGCGGACACGATTCATACCAAATTGTCGCCATTTCTATGTGAGCTATACATGCGCATACACGAAAGCACCGAATCTGCAAAAAACAATATATAATATCATTAACATGATATAACGAATGATTTATTTGGGAAAGTAAGGCAATATTACATTCTCAGCGACACGGTAATCAGCTAATTTGATTGGAACAGCATCAAGCAAGCTGTATACTTGATGTAGAGTGTTTCCACGTCTTCGACTCAATAAGATATGGTTTCGTGCAATATTATCCCAAGCATACCTGACAAACAATGATAATTTACTTAAATGATATACAAAGGGAATACATAAGAACGATTAACAAAACTATAAGAAAATAACATACCATAAACATATCTTTTGGGTCTCGTCAATGTTTGGGTCAACAAACACTCTGCTAAATCGTGTTGTGTTTAGATACGCACCTAACGATCCTCATATTAAAAACACACGTAGCAGAACAAAAATTAATTTGTGATCATTAACATGCCAAAAAATATAACAAACTATCTAAATTGTTGTACTCTTTACTTCAACTCTCGATACTGCCAGAATCTGAATCTTTGTTGCATCAAATAAAAGATTATAATCTCCACATGTGGCAAATTTTCCCCATAGTGAAATTTTCATTACATCCGTGCTGAAAAACAAAGTAGCAAGAAATTAGATAGATGGTAACAATATTATACTTGGGAGCTTCAACGTATTATAGGAGTACCTCGTGTCACAAATTAAGACGTTTCGAACATGAGTATTGACAACCGTGCCATTTTTGTTCTTAAAACTAACATTTTCCAAATCGCCAACATAAACCACAAAGCCAATCGCATCTGCAACAAATGTTCAAGTACGACAAATTTAATAATGTTTAACGAATAGTGGAAAAATAAAATGAGGATTACTTACCGACTAAGTGGTCTTTGTGAGTGGCGTACTGATGAATTGTACTTAGTTGATTAAACCGAAAGTTGTGTAGAGGAACATCATCATCAATGCGATGTCCAGTATCTACAATTTTGGTATTTAGGTGAAAATTCAACTTATAATCATTCCGCACGGGCCAATCCAAATCTGAAGCAGCGTCCACGCCTAAATTATTAATGCAATACACTGTCCCTACTTTCAGAATATGTAGATATTTGTCAATATCATCGTCGCGTAAGGTTACTTGTATTTCGGTTCCCTGTAAAAAAAATGGTTAATAAATAACACAACTGAAAGAGTCTTGAATGATAAATTTAAAATTTAAGATTTACTAATAGCTCAACATCGATGAAGATTAAATTCTGTACCCTAAACTCTTTACTGGATCGTACTCGAGTATGAAGATCGTAGCGCCACAGTAAACGCCCTCGTAGATGCCACGTATAATTGTAGGGGCATATTTATTTAAATGGTTTGTATGTTAGATGTTCCATCTGCAATTATTAAACAATTTATTGTAATCTTAGTGATAAAACTTAAATTTAAGTTTTAACAACACAAAAATGAATGCGTATCATAAAAATTAAAGTCGATAAGAAAAATAATCGACTTGAACAGCAGCTAGATTGAATTTAATTAATCATTTGTAAAAGATTACATACACAGTTATGACAAAAATAAACGACTTGACACATAAAGATTTAGGTAATTTTGATTAAAAAATCTGCAATTACAGCGTCATTGTTATGTAACAATATTAATTATACATAGTTAAGACCAGTTCATTGCGTAATATTAAGTAAATAGTTTTGATACTTGTTAAGTAAAAAATATTAATATACATAGTTAAGAAATAACGGAAAAGGTTATGTAGAAAAATTAATTCAAAAACGAATAACATGTCAAAAAATGAGAAAATAATATTAAAAATAAAACATGCATCGACCTTACATGTTCGATAAAACCTCACTGTACACAACGTTCTTTGTAACATTTTCTGCCAAGACATGCTTGTTTCGTATTAGAATCTTGAGTCCCTTTGGTGACGTGACACGGGATACTGCAACGTAAAGTTGCCCATGGCTGAATACAGAGTTCGGAAGATATAAACCTACCGAAGTTAACGTCTGTCCCTGGTTGTCATCGCAAAGGCTAATTTAAGAGGAAATTGCCTTCTTCTAATAGCAAAACCCGATTCCTGGTTGGAGGGCGATAAATCAATGCGGGGAATGAGAACATTATCTCCAATCTTAGGCCCAGAAATAACTGTAGCTTCGATCACCTTATCCCCTAGCTTGTAAATAACCAATCGTGTGCCATTGCACAAACCAATCGACTGATTCATGTTACGCAATAAAATGACCGGTGCTCCGGCTTTCAATTGCAAGCAATGGTTTGGAAGACCAGGAAAATTCGTTGAATGGAGCAACTCTATGGGATTCATTTCTTCTACCAATTCACCAGATTCCGATGAACATAGTCTGTCCGAACTCAAGTAATTTCGAGAAATTCCGGGAAGCAACGACAATATTTTTGAATTGATGCTGTCAACATCACTATTTGTGGGCGCGAGAATAGCTCGTTCCTTAATGTAATCCAAATCCAAATACCGTCCTCGAAGGCCTTGATACACTGCATCAATTAAAAGATCAGTCCCATGTGCATCGTCTTTTATCAAGAATTATTGTAGAATATCAATCCAATTTGATTCACCATTAGTTGTAAGCGATCTTCCCGGGAATTTACCATCCCCTATGTCTAGGACCCATTTTCCGAATTGTGCCATTCTTTGCAAATCTTCACCGGAAACATCAACAGCACAGAGACGCATGTTTATTTCCAACTTCACTAATTGACACTGATTCCAGAAATTAGCACGTTGCAAAGTAGTGCAACAATTGCCTCTCGACCACCTTTTGCGATAACCGGTAATATTTGTCTGAAATCACCTCCCAAAACGAATAATTTTCCTCCAAACGACAAATTATTGTCACAAATATCCCTTAGATGACGATCAACGGCCTCAAATGCAAGTCGATTAGTCATAGGAGCCTCATCCCAAATAATCAATGACGCCAATCGAATTAGCTCAGCTCGTGAAGAAGTTTTCTCGAACGAACAAACAGAATTCTCCGCAGGAATTAATGGTATCTTAAATGTAGAATGAGCAGTTTTACCACCAGGTAGTAATAAGGCAGCGATTCCAGAGGACGCAACTGAAATAACAATTTGTCTGTCTGACCTAAATTTGGAGATCAGTGTATTCCACAAGTAGGTCTTTCCCGTTCCGCCACTACCATAGACAAAGAATAAGCCACCCATATTTTCGTCTCGAGCTCTCATAATAGTAGAAAATACCTAAATTGGTCTGAATTTAGGCCCCGAGCAAGTCTTTCGTAGTTTTCCTTTTCTAGTGATGTATCATAATCGAGTTCATCCATTAGCAACCGATTGGTGGAGCGCTGCGCATCCTCGACTGATGGTTGCGGCATATGAGGATAATCTTTCAACGACTTGCCATTTTTGTTGAGGATATGCTCAATCTCAAGAATACCCAAGTTACGTCGTTCTTCATCGGTGAGGCGCAAGTCGAAATTATTAGATCGTCGTTGAATCATATTCTCGATATCATTACTAACATACCTGATTTTATTTTTTATGTTAAACATGTCTCTATAAGAACAAACGGCCGAACATGTAGGGTTAAAATAGATAGACTCGAACATTTAATAACAAATTGACCTAATATTTATATTTTGAGCTTTCAATCGAGCCTCAAAGCTAAACTAATATATTAAAATAAAAAAATTGGCCCCTAATAAAAGTAAAGCATAATATAAATTAAGATAACGATACTAATTTTTTTGGACAATGGTGACGCTTCGATATATGAGGCAAATACCTCGATTTGCGCATTGTTTCTGAGGCAAGGCGATGTCTCATCACCTTTTCGCGCCTGACGCTTTTAAAAAGTATTTTTTCATTCGATAAAATATAAATATTTCTTTGTTCGGTTAAAAACCGCAAAACCGCACCGCAACCGCACCAAACCGCTCGAAACCGTACGTGTGGTTTTATTTTTCAAAACCGCGGTTTGAGAATTGTTTTTAAAAAAACCGCATATAGTGGTTTGGTGCGGAATTGGCCGAAAACCGCCGAAAACCGCACCACGCACACCCCTACCTGGAATGTAGGTTGAACAACTCCCCTTACGGTCCTTATGTCCTCGTATGACATTGCTCCACGCACCTTCGTAAGAAGCATCCTGAGATAGTAGCGCTCACCAGCACTTGGATGTGTAAATGGTAGTCTCCCTATTGAAACTCTTTGCTGACGTTTTCTCCAAATTTTACTTTGACGGTTCCACAACCATTCGGTTGGAAAATCCGAATATGTCAACGTTCGAGCTTCGTGATACCTTCGATTTGCGTCGAACCAGATTGTCAACATGGTGTTTTGTGGCTGATTAATTAATTCATGCAGATCGTCGTTGTCATGAAAGACAATGTTTTGATCGCCGGGCAGATGAAACTGCATCCTCTCAACAGATGGGTATTGATGTTAAGTGGGAAATCAAAAATCCTCCAACATGCTTCTATGGCAGACACATAACGACAGTCTAAATATTGCCTAATCTCATCAACGCGATGTTGTTGCGCCCCACCAATGTTACCTTGCACTCCACTCTCTTCGATGACAAATGTTGCACGATCGTGTCCTTTGTGGATATACTTTATAAGTATTTAACCACGCTTCGGACGGCTACTCGTTCAACGTTTATGTGAGCATTGTACTTGACACACAAATCCCTGTTGAATGGGACCACCCATCTGTTGTCGATTTCCCGACCGTTAGCTAATGTTGTGGCAGATGTTCTTCTACGCCGGTACTGCACAAAGCTTCGATCGTCGATAACCGTCTCATCGCAAAATCTCTTCGGATATCGCTTTGAGCACTTTTCCTCGACTAAGCATGGGCCACATGGTCCATGAATCATAAACTTAGTGACAGTTTCATAAGCTAGTGGGTCATTGAATTTATCAGGTATCTCAGCATTGATGAATTGTTAACATCCTCTGCACATGCGGGCTTATCAGTTGGAGTCAC
Source organism: Craterostigma plantagineum (assembly GCA_027422505.1). NCBI lineage: Eukaryota > Viridiplantae > Streptophyta > Magnoliopsida > Lamiales > Linderniaceae > Craterostigma > Craterostigma plantagineum. The sequence goes on along the minus strand of JAPQWV010000003.1, from coordinate 20,590,936 downwards.
CGTAATAAGTATATGTGCATGCGGAAGGCCGCGCTTTTGGAATTCAACAACAAATAAATCTGCATTATTTTTATAGTTTTGTTAGAATATTATAAAATAATGAAAACAAAAATAGTATCAGCATAGAAAATTACCAGCAATGACAGTTCCAAACATCCGTCTGTCCTTCAAATCACGAATTAGTTCTTTCATCTTTAGCCTGAAAACTCGAGACACGATGTCCGGACGGTCTTCAACACGTTCATATTGAAGTATCTCTCTTGTAATTTCGGGCCAATTAGGATTACAGGTGAAAGTGATGAAAAAATCAGGAGGACCCATTGCACGGCATATTGCGACTGCGTCCTGATAATGTTGGATCATATTGCGCGGTCCTCCAGTAAATGATGATGGTAGAATAAATTTTCTACCAACAGAAAGCGCATTAACATCTCCGCTTAATACAGCATCTTGAAGCCCGCTATACAGTTCTGTACGCAGACAGCCTTGGTTACACTTAACATAAAAAAGACGATTTTGCTCAATAGCGCAATACACATCAACAATAAATTGTTGGTATAAGCGACCACCTCTAACTAAGCTATCACCATCCTCTTCTCTATCTTGGATTCGGTACGCATAATACTGTCTCATAGAAACTTCATCTCTTGAGCTACTCGAAGAGCTTGTCGGTATGTTGATTCTCCAACCATCCGTTCCGTAAGGAAATAATAATGGATATTGTAAAGGCACATAAGCTGGATGTGTTTCATTTATCCTTTGTAAATTACCGCTCGTTGTCTGTATAATTACGTCTCTATGTCCCAAGTCTTCTGTACAATCACCTACCAATAAAGCAGCTACTTCACTCGACGTTGGACGCGTATATTTTCTACTTTCTCTAGATTGAATGATACGTATACGAAGATTTAGATTGCTCTCTTGTCCAACCAGCATATCTCGAGCATTTCGAAAAACTGAAACGTATGGGTTTACAACATCGAGCATGTCTTGTAGCCCACGAAGTATATCGGCACTTACATCTGAAGTAATCGACGAACTCATCGCATTCAGACGATTGGAAACCTCATTCTCAGTGTCATAAATATATAGCTGAGCAAATCTAGGACCAGTACCCTGTTCTGGGAGTAATGATCCAATTCTATGGTAATTGCTACCACCAATGCGAAACACGTAAGGTCCCCTACCATCATTGACACTGTTGTCGATTCGCCCTCCCATTGAGGTGAAAGCCAATAATGAATTGTACATTCGGATTTTGTCTTTGAAAACTGCCTACGAATGAAGGGACTGAAGGAACGGTGGTGATATCGGAATACTTGGTAGCCGAACTTGACCGTTTCCACAACATAATTGAAATCTAGGATTTGTCAAGGTACTATCACGAACTTTTTCCGAAATCCACATGAGGGCATTACAATTGGGGCATTTGATTGTTCTATCTCCAATATATGAACGAACGGGGAAAAAGCTTCTTCTATTTGTAGTGGATGTTTCTAGAAAGAAATAGTTGAAATAAATACTTACTAATAAAGGTTTTTTTCAATTAAGAAATAAGTAAAACTAATTAAAAGAGATTACCAGGTTGACTACGATTCCTAACAGGCTGAGTAATTGTTGATTGACTCGAAATATTAGTTCGTCGAGTTGACATTCTCACGGCCCGAGCTTCACGTTGTAAAGACAATTGCCGTTGCCTTCCAGTTTGCATAATATGATTTGAAGATCTACTGGTTCCGAAATGATTTGTTTCCATTGTTGTTTTAAACTAATTGGCAATGTACATGCCTAAAAGCACATAATTTTATAATCATAATTTAATTATTTACTTAAATTTAATATATTAACAGAAGTGATTAGTGCATTATGAGGAAAAAAACATATGCAAATATTATATCATGATCGATAATGAAAAGGCTGTAGCATTATAAATTTAAAGTACCTTTTTGACAGTCGAGAGATGGTGTACTCTATAGATCCTCCCAGTTGATTTTTAAAATCCTGCAAATTTGACATGAAACTAATCTTGTAAAAATATATACAGACAATGTAAATAGTAGTTGTGCATTATTCAATGACATAAGGTGTTAAGAAAAAATTCTTATATTGTATAGCTGGGTGCATATATTTTATAGTTTGGAAAAGCGCACAAATATCAGAGAAAATTAATAATCAACTGGGATAATTTATTATAAGTAGAAAGCGATACCTATGAACGATTAGAGATAAAGGTAGCAGAAAGAATTAATTCAGAAATGCACAACCCAACCAGTGTTAATAAGAAAGGTAGTCGAATTAATTTATTAATGTTGTTTGCAGAAAATTCACCAGGTCCACAAAGCTAAAACAGTCGCTTGAGTCGTGCGGTTTTTTTTTTAATGATTCCAAGGACAAAGATGGTTTATATAGTGAAAAGCAGTGTTTAGGGAAAAGAAGTTTTTTTGCACGTTAGTTTAGTGGGTAGTTCTTATAATCGTATTTGTTTAAAATATTAAGCGATTATAAAAATTCAAGAGGACACATGGCACCATATTATGAAACCTACATTTGCATATCTATGTAGGATATCCAACACACATCATAATCAAAATTGTAATGTAAAAAGAAAACAAAATAAGTTGGCAACTAATTTATGTATTTCAGTGATCTTTTGTCTGGAAATTTACCAAATGTCAATGGATAAATGCAAGCGTAGATATGAACATCACATCGACTGAGATCCTTCGTTCAGAGAGTATTTTGTCTTCATGAGAATTGAAAACAGAAAATAAAATTAATTTGAGGTTGTTTAAGGATGATTTCAGATAATTTTAGGTCGTTAAGAAAAAAAATCACTTACACAACTCTGTATATGTAGAAATTCTCGCACACCATTCTCCGTATTTGGAACAAAATGACATGTATTACAAGTATAACAAACCGCTTGGCCAACCGTAAAAAGGCGTCGAAGAATTTCTTTCCGTTGCACAGGCTCTCTTAACTTAACACTAACCCCGTGAATAATGAGGTAAAGATAAGCCTTTAGTGTTAGTGGACATACCATGTTATGTATGTCCGCATCATCTGTAACAAGAGTGACATCCATGTTTTATTGGATGTCTCAATATTTGGCCAAACTCTTTAACTTCCACATATAATGGCTGTACTTTGATGTTTTAGAAATTCGTGATGATGTTTTTTGCGCATTAATGAGGCATTGATTGAAGTATATAAAACTCAGATCCAGGATTTTTAGGAGCTTTACTATGATTTCAAAATAAGGGGTTTTAGGAGCTTTACTATGATTTCGAAAAGTTGTGATGATGTTTTTTGTTTTTTTTTTAACTTTGCAATGAAGTCATTTCAGATATCATATCGTCCTCGTGTCTTATTCTGAGTTGTCTCTCAAGCAACACGAAAAGCGCCATTTTGTTTTGTTTTCTATCATATTATTATCAAATGACCGAAAAATTATACGCACTCTCAATTAGATAAGAAACATCATCCATGCTTTCTGATATATCACAGTATAACAACACATTCTTATTTCTTCAACATGATCTTTCTAAGTTGAACGAAGAAAGTCAAACCAGATAAAAGAAATCAAGAGCGAAATCCCACACATCAGTAGAGACTGAAGTACTCCTCTTGATTCTTCAGTAGCATCGGCTGGAAGGAGAATACTCCAATTTTGTTCGACGTATACTTTGCCAGGTTTCTGTATAGGATCGTATTTTTCTAATCGAAAATAGAAAGAAACCAAATAAGTTGACAATATGTATTTCAATGATCATTTATATGGAAATTTACCAAATGTCCACGGATAAATACAAAGCGTAGATATGAACGTAACATCATCCGAATTCCTTTGTTCGAAGAGTCTTTTGTCTTCACGAGAACTGAAATAAAAAATAAAGTAAAATAAATGTGAGGTTGTTTAAGGATGATTTCGGATATTTTAAGTCATTAAAAAAATCACTTACACGACTCTGTATATGTAGAAATTCTCGGGACCAATTGATCAAAGCTCTTCAAGATAAGAAGATAACTTCAAAGAACGATTCTTTATTAATACTTTAATTCCAAAATTTTCATTTAAAAATAGACATTGATGAAAACAATTATAGCTATAAATACCTCATTTTCGTATTCACTTATGGTATCATCTGAAAAGAAATCCTCTATCTCGACATTCTTATAACCGATATCTTTTTTAAAATAATTGTGAAATACGCATCTTCTTACAGGGAGGAGCATTTCTCAAATTCCTTTTAAAAAGAAAACTTGTAGAGAAGAAGTTCCAAGCACAGGAAAGCGAACTTCCCAACCTTAAAAAATTTATCATTCATTAATGAATGATAGAAGTGGAATTGCTTACCAACCCAAAAATGTTAATCATTATAGTCAGCAAAATTCGACGACAGCTAATCCTTACAACGGGGATTTTGAAACTCCTGGATTTCGAAATTCCCAATTCCGACTTACGAAAATCCTGATAGATGATGACGTTCCATGGAATGGTGAATATTTTCATCTAGTTGGCATATGTATTATTTATGGTGCATATCAACTATCTCATCAGACATATCGATCTTCTGTTGATTTCAAGCCGGAACTTTAATTAAAGATCCTTTTATTTATTTATTGTATTATGTCGGTTATTTAAGAAATATATATCTTATCATTTCCAGGAAATAAAGTAATGATAGGCGATATGGCATCGTAACGGATGTTGTAGCCAGACCAAATCGCCATCCTTGTTACGACCACCATTACGATATATGTATGTTCTTTAAACCTTAGTACTCTTTGAGTTTAGATCTCACTTCCTTTGTAGTTTGGAGGAAACTTTCATGGACATGATCCCCTGTAGATTTGTTAGCTGATCACCAACAACTAAGATCGTATTTTTGTTTATGAGAGCCAGAAGTAGGCATCCATAGGCATAAACATCTCAGTGCATAGTCGTCGTCGTTGATTTGTCCGTCGTAGCAAGTGAAAAATGAAGATACGAACTACTACTTTCAAATGAAGAAAGAGGATGGCATACATACATACATATGCCACCATATGTGTACGAAGAACGGACGTGACCGTCTATAGCAAGGAAGTAACAACAATTATATGATGTCCTGATGCAGTTGATGTAATAGTCCACGTTGAAGTGATAACTCATCACTAGATAGTCCTGCGAGCGTCAAAATGAATATAAATACAGACCATTAATTAAGACGGATGAAAGATGGCGACTGTGATATGCAACGTTTAAAAGATAACAATTATAAATTGACGACAAAGAACCTCATAAACCATAAAACTATATGCACAGATACCCCATGCACAAAACCTTGACAATGAAATGTCCCACTGACGTTGGCAATATCAAGAGCCACTTTAAGACGGTCATCCCATCCGAATTCATCTACAAAACGTCATTGGTAAGTCATACACAAAATATACATTATTACATCGTAGAAAGGAAGGCAGATCGGGCTTTTTGTTATACCAGATTTTATGATGTCTGAAAGGAAGTGCTTTGGACGTGTTCCCTCGTATATAAGAGCAAGTATCCTTTCGCAATAGTAATCAATGATTTTTATGACGTTTGGGTTAGTAATTACTTTGCTTCTTCTAAGATGTTGAAGCTTGTCTTGAAAAATGCATGTCAATGTCAGACGACATGCATGTTTAAATGATGAGCAAATTAAGATGAAATAGAGGAAGTTTCTCACGCACATGAACTTGGCGAGGACCCGGCTCGTGCTCAATATCATGAGCACGCTTTTTTATTGATTTTTGCGGCAAACAACTTCCAACCTCTTAATTCAAGAATAAGGCTGTTTTCTCGAAACGAATGGGTGATGTGCTCCAATCTTGAGAGACTGTAGTGCTTGGCAATTATAAGATCCATCGCTTCAACGATAGAACCACTACACATGAACAAAATATCGATTGACATATAGATAACTATGTCACTAAGAAAGATTGGTTACTTGGATGCATATGATATTTCATCAGCCTTTTAAAGAAAAAGATCAAATAACAACAATGGCAAGTATAATAGCATAGATGTATACATCTAAATGTATGAAACTTGTTGGAACAAAGAAGACTCAAGAACATTGAATTAATTAATTAAACTACCGACCCATTTTTATCGTACTGATCAGAAGATTTGCTGACTGCTGAGTTTGGGATTCTGCGATGGTACAAATCCTTCTGAAAGACGTAACGTGTAGCAAATGTGTCATGGAGTTTCTTGAGAAAGCGGTCTTCTTCTTCAGATTTATGTTCTTCAAGGCTCATACCTGTGGCTATTCTCGACATTTTTTGCAATTCAATTTGGGGAATTCCTTCTTTTTCATCCCATATTTGGGACACTACTATCCAACTTCACCTTATTTAGCCCATTTTTATTGGATGGTAATGGATGAGAAAAGGGAAGAGAATGTTACAAATACATATATTTCAATTTCATATACTAAACAAATGCAAGAAGCCCTTCTCGACCTTGTCAATTTAATTTCTAACTTGTTTTTGAAGATCAAGTATGTCATAAACAGGCTAACATATTAAATCTTAAAATAAATATAAATATAATGACACCGAAATTTAGGGGAAGTAGGAGGTAATACAAGGCACACCCACGTAAACACCTCACTCAAGGAATCCACCAAGAGCTTAATGTAGGACTGAGACAAGCATGAAGCTTAACAGTAATATTTTATTCAATCTGTCCGTCCTCATTACAAAAGGGGGGTTTTAATGAGACGAAAATACTTGAAAGAAATAAGCGAATTAAATGAGAATGTTGAAGGACTGATATCCAACGAGTTCCATGCAAAAAGGACCAAAGAACTAGACGATCTTTTCGAATTCCCGCACTTGAGCCTGTTCTGGCAGTCAGCAGTCAAATGGCCATAACTTCCTCTTCCCTTCATAATTTTTTGTGCCGTTAATTTCTTTAGAAACTAGACTTCCGTGGCTTTCCATTGGTAGTAAACACGCCCCCTGAATCGCAGCCATTAAAAGCAGTTTAATGTTAGAAGTTGACTGTCGGACGAGGTTTTTCTCTGTGTCATTCTCCCCGAGTTGGAAAAGATTCGTCCTCGAATCTGTATCGAGTTCATTACCGATATACGGGGATAGGTCTGAGACATTGAAAGTATCCGAAACGCCATATTCTTGAGGAAGTTCCTCCTTGTACGCATTATCTCCCAACTTCTTCAGTATTTTAAAAGGTCCATCAGCCCTCGGTTTAAGCTTCCCATGACGTCCACGCGGGAACCGATCCTTCCTTAAATGAATCCAAACCAAATCTCCCTCTTCGAAGACTAGCTTCTTCCGACTCTTGTTTGCGGCCCGTTGATACTTCTCATTTTGATTGATAATTTCTTGACGAACTTGCTCATGCAATCGTTTGATGTGCTTCGCACGCTCCTCTCCATCGCCACTAAAATGAAGATCAGCAGAACGAGGACTCAAACCCAACGGCGTAATCGGGTTACTACCGTACACAATTTCAAACGGACTTTGCTTAGTCGTCTGACTCGTCGAGCTATTATAAGCAAACTCTGCTTGAGCCAAAACCGTATCCCACTGGCGTGGATTCTTCCCGATTAAACTCCTTAGCAAGTTTCCCAAGCTCCTATTTACCACCTCCGTTTGCCCGTCAGTTTGAGGGTGATGAGACGAACTAAATTGCAGCTTCGTTCCCATTTTCCTCCAAAGTGTACGCCAAAAGTGGCTCATAAACTTGGAATCCCGGTCAGAAGTAATCGTTTTGGGAATTCCATGCAGCCGTACAATCTCTCGGAAGTAAAGATCTGCGACATGAGTAGCATCCAAAGTCTTTATACAAGGAATAAAATGCGCCATTTTCGAAAACCGGTCGACAACCACCATGACTGAATCTTTGTTTCTTTGAGTGCGAGGTAGCCCAACGACAAAGTCCATACTCACATCCTCCCATGGACTTGTTGGCACCGGGAGTGGAGTGTACAAACCCGTATTTTGGCCATGACTCTTCGCAATGTGGCAAATTCTGCACCTTTCGACGCAATTCTTGACATCTCGATCCATTCGTGGCCAATAAAATTTCTCCCGAACAAGTCCAAGAGTCTTATCCCTTCCAAAATGTCCAGCAAGGCCCCCACTATGAGCCTCATCAATAATGGCTTGCCTTAGCGAGCAATTTGGAATACATAATCGTTTATCTTTGAAGAGAAAACCATCGTGAATTAAAAATAAATTGAATGGCGCCTTCAAGCACTCGGTCCAAATGGGAAAAAAGTAAGGATCATCCTTGTAGATATCCTTGATCACTTCAAAACCAACAACCTTTAATTGTAATGTAGATAATATCGCGTACCGTCGACTTAGAGCATCAGCGACCCGGTTGAGAACTCCAGATTTATGCTTGATGACAAAGTTGAAGGCTTGAAGAAATTCGACCCACTTTGCATGACGAGCATTCAGTTTCTGTTGGGTGTTCAAATACTTCAAAGCCTCATGATCTGAAAAGAGCACAAATTCCTTATGAAGGAGGTAATGCTGCCAATGATCCAAAGCTCGAACGATGGCGAAGAACTCCTTGTCGTAGGTGGAATAATTTCGGCGAGAATGATTCAGCATCTCACTAAAGAACGCAATCGGCCTCCCTTCTTGGCTAAGAACTCCACCAATTCCTACGTTGGAAGCATCGCAATCTACTTCGAAAACTTTATCAAAATCCGGGAGTTGTAAGACGGGAGCTTTCGACATCTTTTCCTTGAGGAGTTCGAAGTTTCTTTGGGCCTCTTCACTCCATTTGTAGCTGCCCCCCTTCAAACATTCGGTTATCGGTGCAATAATGGTGCTGAAATTTTTTACGAACCTTCGATAAAATGAAGCTAGACCATGAAAACTTCGAATCTCGTGGATCGTCTTTGGAATGGGCCAACTCAGAATAGCTTCAACCTTTGTCTCGTCCACCCTGATGCCCTCTGAAGAAACGACATAGCCTAAAAAGATAAGGCTGGAGGTGAAGAAATGGCACTTCTTCAAGTTGACGTATAACCGCTCCTTCCTTAGTACCTCAAACACTTGTCGAAGATGTTCCAAATGTTCCTCCGGGCTGGAACTGTACACGAGGATATCATCAAAGTAGACGACAACAAATTTCCCAACAAATGGCTTAAAGACGTGATTCATGAGCCGCATAAAAGTAGAAGGGGCATTAGAAAGGCCAAAGGGCATAACCATCCACTCGTAGAGACCATCTCTCGTTTTGAATGCGGTTTTCCACTCATCTCCCGGCCTCATTCGAACCTGATGATAGCCACTCCGCAGATCAATCTTCGAACCAATCTTGAACCCGTGTAGTTGGTCAAGGAGGTCATCGAGCCGAGGAATAGGAAACTGGTATTTTACAGTGATCTTATTCACCGCTCTACTGTCAATGCACATGCGCCATGATCCGTCTTTCTTAGGTACAAGAAGGGCTGGAACAGCACACGGGCTTTTGCTTTCTTGCACAAAACCTTTCGCCAAAAGTTCCTCGACTTGTCGTTTCAGCTCTTCATGCTCCTTAGGACTCATTCTATAGGCAGCCTTGTTTGGTATTGATGCCCCAGGGATTAAATCAATGCAATGTTGTATACTTCGCATTGGAGGAAGTCCTTGTGGAATCTCTTCGGGCACCACATCATGAAACTCCTTGAGAAGGGGCTGGACCGAGAGTGGGACGTCAAGAATCTCTTCGTTCTCTTCCAAAATCACCAAAGCAAACGCCTCCACCGCTTCCTCGATCGCTTTCTCAACTTGTGATTTGGTGAGTAGATTGTTCCCTCCCTGCTTTGGAACGCTTGGGCTGTCCTCCAACTTTGAAGGTCCCAAAATAATCTTCTCACCATCTTTTACGAAGGTATAAGTGTTTCGAAACCCGTCATGTTGAGTTTTTCGATCATATTGCCAAGGTCTTCCAAGAAGCAAATGACACGCGTCCATGGGAATAACATCGCACCATACTTTATCCTTATATTTCTTCCCGATAGAAAACTGAATAAGACTCCTCTTGGTCACCTTTAACTCGTTACCCTTCCGAAGCCATGAAAGTTTGTAAGGTTGAGGATGATCTTCCATCTTCAGCTTTAGCTTATCCACCATCGTAGCTGATACAACATTTTCGCAGCTTCCTCCGTCAATGATAACATTGCACACCTTACCATGAGAAGTGCACCTTGTTTGAAAGATGTTGTTCCGCAGCCATGCATCCTCCTCCACATGGCTGGTATTAAGGCTACGCCGTAAGACCAACAATTCACCACGATCCTCGTACGTGATTTCATCCTCCGCTTCAGGAGCGTCATCATATAAGGGTTCTGATTCGTGGGGCTGTCATCAACTTCTTCTTCGATAAGAGTTACGACCCTCCGATTCGGACAATCCGATGCGATGTGCCCAAAACCCTTGCATTTGAAGCAAGTTTTTTGGTTATTGGAACCACTAGGCTTCGCTATATTCCCCTTGTAGGCAGGTATATCATCCTTTGCGCCATTTGTCGGTGTGCTCTTAGTAACAGACGACCCGCCACGGGGAGGGGTGCTCTTGTTCGAGATAAAGCGGCCCTTCACTCGGCTTGATTCCTTTTGTTGCTTCTCCACTTTGAGAGCCAATTTACACACATCATTGTAGGTCCAATATGGCTGCAATTGAACCACGTTCCCAATCTCGTACCTAAGCCCTCCAAGAAATCGAGCAATAATCTGTTCATCCGGTTCCATAGCATCACATTTCATCCTAAGATTTTCAAATTCAGCTATGTAATCCTCCACAGACAGCTCCCTTTGCCTGAAATTGTGATACTTGAGAAAGGCATCTTGGCGGTAATTATCCGGTAAAAACCTCTTGCGGAGCTCCTTCCTCATCTTGCTCCACACCCTAATCCTTGATTTGCCCTCTCGAGCTCGTTGTTTGTTCAGATGTTCCCACCAAAGAGAAGCATATTTCTTCAGTTTAATTGCAACAAACTTCACTTTCTGATCTTCTGGAACCGCTCTAAATTCAAGGACCCTTTCGACGGAGTTGAGCCAATCAAGAAACTCGTCGGGGTCGCTTTTTCCAACAAAGTCGGGGACATCAATTTTGAAGTCGAATGATTTCCCACGATCGTTGTTCCGTTGCGGCCTCTCCTCCCGGGTTGAGTCGTTACTTGAGTTATCGTATTCCTCATTATAGAAAACATTATAGTCGTTCGAAGAGTCACCTTCGGAATCATGACCCTGAACATCACGATTCGGAAGTTCGCCGCGTGCAAGACGCTGCTCGAGTTGTTGCACTTGTCTCCTTAAATCGTCCAGTTCGATGTCTCGCAGATCGCGTTCACGCCTTGGACTTTCTGTCCTTCGACGAGGCGGCATCTCCGACCTTAGCTCTGATACCAAGTTGACACCGAAATTTAGGGGAAGTAGGAGGTAATACAAGGCACACCCACGTAAACACCTCACTCAAGGAATCCACCAAGAGCTTAATGTAGGACTGAGACAAGCATGAAGCTTAACAGTAATATTTTATTCAATCTGTCCGTCCTCATTACAAAAGGGGGGTTTTAATGAGACGAAAATACTTGAAAGAAATAAGCGAATTAAATGAGAATGTTGAAGGACTGATATCCAACGAGTTCCATGCAAAAAGGACCAAAGAACTAGACGATCTTTTCGAATTCCCGCACTTGAGCCTGTTCTGGCAGTCAGCAGTCAAATGGCCATAACTTCCTCTTCCCTTCATAATTTTTTGTGCCGTTAATTTCTTTAGAAACTAGACTTCCGTGGCTTTCCATTGGTAGTAAACACGCCCCCTGAATCGCAGCCATTAAAAGCAGTTTAATGTTAGAAGTTGACTGTCGGACGAGGTTTTTCTCTGTGTCATATAAAGTTTGAAGACCTTATCTCGTATTCTTTTGTGAAGCGTCGGCGTAATGAAGGGATCGGGCGGATTAATCAGTCCATCCAAGGTCATTAAGCTTGGATTCAATGAACTATATATCAATTCGACTTTGGAATTTTTATTATTTTTTCCTAATCCATTTTGTCTCCATATGATATAATACATAACCACACTTCCCAAGATAGTGACGAAGGTTTGAGCATAAAGAGGGGAATTTGTATTATTTTTCCTAATCCATTTTGGCTCCATATGATATAATACATAACCACACTTCTACATCACACCGGAAATATTGGCCGAAACGAGTGACTTTCAGTTAAAAAAAAAATTCCGCAAGTGATAATGAGAATATCATTATATTAAAGGATTATTGGCAAATGATTCATTAAGTAATGCCTAAATTCATTCCGAGGGGTTGATCAGTCCATATTGGAAGTCGTGAGTTCAAATTCAGTGCGTGTACTTAGAAAGGGACTAAGATGAAGCTAAACCTTAACTAGAAATTGTAATGCAAAAATGAACGTATAAATAATATAAATCTTGAAAAATTATTAAGTATAATGATTCAGTTTGGGTTATTATATTCGATAATAACAAAATATGTTACTATCCTCGTAATGGAATAAATTTGGATCTCCAATCACCTTTCTGACAAGATAAGTTCGAATCCTAATTGGCTGTTGAAGTTCACTAATTTATACACCACTTGGCCGTTGTGACGAAATACTGCCATGATTTCGGACTTATTTTCCCAAAAAAGAGCTAAATTTGGTCGAATATATGAAGACGTGCTTTTGCAGTTATAAAATACTTAGGACCCCCACTTGATCTAGTATTTTCTGCACGTTCAAATACGTGTGGGAGTGCTTGCGCTAGAAGAGAATGTCATGTTTAGGAAATATAATATGATCGAGCCTAGCTAGTTGCGTGATAATAAGTCATTCGAATGATAAGAGTTATATGAAAGAATTAGCCGACAAAGAGAAAACGATACCTTTTGGGAGATAAAACGAGTGTGTTGATCAACATGAGAATTATTAAGCCGAGAGATCTCTCTTTCTGACTGGTGAAGCTAACCTTGTCCTAATGCACATATTTCTGCAACGTCTTTATTTTATGATTTTTTTTTCTTATAAAAAAACTTGTTAGTCGGACTTTATAATCCTTGGGTTAGCACGAGCTTACGAGTTTGCTTTAAGGCAAATTTTGGATCTTTGGATATGATTAGATGTATACGAGGAGTTTTTATTCGCTAGTATGTATGTGAACTTTGATAATGTTATTAAGTTCATGGAGAAACCACAGATTGGTTGCTAATGTTATGCTAATCTATCCTAGTATATTAAGTGTGGGGCTTGATATAAACCGTCAATTAGTTTGTAAAATTAAGCTTTATTAACAAAAAAAATTAATTAATAGAATTAAAAGAAAACCACCAACTATCTTTAATCACTATTTTAAGTTATTCAAAATAAAATTTTATAACAAATGGATCTCTTTCTATATACTTATAAATATATATATTAAATTGAAATTATAATTCCAATAAATATTTTAATAAATAAACTTTAGTATGATGTATTTGTATATTATAATATAGCACACACATTTGTGTGTGCAAAAAGTACTAGTGTTGATTGTGTATCAAAGAGCATATAGAAAAGGCCAATGAGACGGAAAAAGTTTTATGAAATATTTGGTAAGCTCATATCAACTTGATGAGAATATTGATATAACAAATCAGAACTAGACCAACACTGTTCAAAACATTATTAAAAATTCAACCTAATGTTGTTAATATAATAATAATGCAGCAGCAGGTATTACCTTACCGTGATTGCAACAACACACATAACAGAACATACTCATCATGAACTCGTTAATAAAACTACAATCTATTCGATCAATTCCATTGCCACATAGAAATCGTTTAAGAAGAATTACACAACTTCTATTTCTTAGACGCTGCTGAAGATAAAAAACGTGCCTAAGAGGGGGGTGAATTAGGCTTATAAAATTTTACGCTTCTTCTTTTCACAATTCTAGTATGTTGACTTAGAGATGCATACTGATGCTTGTAATGAGTAAGCCTGATATATCCTAGTTACGTCGTATGTGTGTCGGGTCTGTCTCACAGCGATAAAGGAATAATTGAAAAGTAAATGCGAGACAGGATTTTTATAGAGGTTATATCCCCAACTGGGTTTACTCCTCTCCTTGGGATTTGCTTCCCAAGAGTTTAACCAATCACTATAATGCACCGTAGCTGGATACAAAATTGATTGATTAGCCCAATACACAACCGAAACAAGTCGAGCACTAGATACACTAGGTTACCACACGTCGAGTTTCGTTCCTCGGAATCTCCTGATCCCGACAGACACAGCTCGCTACGGAAGGGCCCCCTGAACTCGTCCTTCTCTTCACATGTGCGTAAACGTCGACCTTGCCTCCTTGGTATTGCTCACGTCCGAAGACAGAATATATGGTAGGATGTAGGATTATCAGGATGAATCACTCGCTCAGTGATGGAATGAATCACAAGTTAAAGCTCAGTATGGCAGAAAGCTATCGCAAGTGAAGGATCAGGAATCTCTCAATATGTTTCTGCTCAAAAAATCTCTTGTAGACGTATGTTCGCAAATTCTAAGTGCTTGAAATTATGAAGTGTAGCATGTATATAAACCTTTTCAATCAGCACTTCACATGGAAAATCATATCATATAATAATCATCAAATTAAGCATAATTTCCATGCATTTTTCGAAAGTCAACATGCCATGTAGATCATGCTCATAATCAACGTTCACAACGGTCATTAGCTCATTAATGCATGATCATATTCCATATAAAAGCTGAGATCGTTATCAAGGCATATTCAATCATTTCGACATATATTTACCATATCAGCACTTTCCATATGTGATTCACTGCTATCAGTTTATAGACTCAATCAATCCAGATTTACATTACATGTATGACACACGAGATAGCAGCACATCAATACATTTTCCATGTTTAGCACATAATTTAAATCATAGCATTTAAATCACGAGTTAATGTGTCATAGCTAAACTTTCCATATATCAGAGATCACAACCCTTTCAGCACATACCATATATTATTGCATCTTATCCAAAAAGTCAATCAATCAATTCTTTCCTAAATATAACATCATATTCAGTATAAGGAAAGATATCAAGAACGATTTCGCACATTTAATTCAGTTGGATGCATGCAAATGATTTTCTAGTCGATTTTATCCAGGAATAAACAAGTACCAACGGATATATCACTTTCCATATGTAAACAGCATATTTTCCTTTTATAACTCAGTAGGATATCTCATGCGTTATTTCCATATATAGCACAGAGCGATATATCCTATCACATGGGCTGTCTATAACATGCGATCACTTAGTTTCACCAGTTAATCACAGAATCACATGTGAATCAAATATTCAACAATTTAATAAATTTTAGCTCATATATCATGCATGGTCGAATATTATCATGAACTTAGACGTTATATTGATCATAAATCGAATTGCTTAATTTATAGACCTAACGTCATGACAATTACATAGTCCATCAAAACTCTCTAACGCTCATGGACCAAAAAGGTCAACAGCTGGGAACGAGATTGAATCTTGGAGTCCTGACAAGATCTCGACAACGTCCCTCATCGACGGGTTCGGATGTACATCGTCCTTCTGCATTACAAGACACCTACTCACCAAATTCGTGAGTTGAGATCTCACTTCCTTCGTAGTTTGGAGGAAACTTTCATGGACAAGATCGCCTGTGGATTTGCCTGCTGAAGACCACCAACAACTAAGATCGTAAAGGCTTTCTTTTTTGCTTATGAGCGCAAGAAGTAGGCATCCATAGGTGTAAATATCGTCACGCATAGGCATCATCTTTGATTCGTCTATTGTACCAAGTTAAAAATGAAGATAAGAAAATTACTACTATCGAACGAAGAAAGAAGGAAAGCATACAACACATACATACCTATGCCACCGTATGTGTCCGAAGTCTGGAAGTGACCATCTTTATGAAGGAAGTAACCACATTTATATGCGGTCCTAATAAAGTTATTGTAATAGTCCATGTTGAAGTGATAACTCATCACTGAATAGTCCTGCGAGCGTCAAACGAATATACATGCAGACCTTTAATTAAGACGAACGATGGAGATTGTGATATGCAAAGTTAAAACATAAAAATTGTAAATAGACGACAAAAGAACCTCATCTATCATAAAACTACCATCATCGATACCCCCATGCACGAAACCCTGACAATGAAATGCTTCAACGACGCTAGCAATGCCAAGTGCCACTTTAAGACGGTCATCCCATCCAAATTCATCTAAACAAACAAAATATACATTATTACATCGTAGAAAGGAAGGCAGGTCATGCTTTTTTTTTTTCTATACTAGATTTTACGATGTGTGAAAGGAAGTGCTTTGGACTTGTTCCCTCGTATATAACAGCAAGTCTCCTTTCGCAGTGGTAACCAATGATTTTAACGACGTTTGGGTTATTCGTTACTTTACTGCTTCTAAGATGTCGAAGCTCGTTCTACAAAATGCATGTAGATCTCGTACGACATACAAGTTTAAGCTAATTACGATGAAACAGAGGAAGTTTCTCACGCATAGAAAGTTGGCGAGGGCCCGGCCCGTGATCAATATCCCGTATCTTCACTAATACGCTTTTTTGGTTGATTTCTGCGGCAAATAGCTTCCAACCTCTTAATTCAAAAATGAGGTTGCTTTCCCCGAACGAATGGGTGATGTGCTCCAATTTTGAGAGGCTGTAGTGCTTGGCACCTACCAGATCCATCGCTTCAACGACAGGACCACTACACATGAACAAAACATCAATTTATATATAGATAACTATGTTATTAAGAAAGATTGACTAATTAGATGCATATGAGATTTCATCCGTCTTTAACAGAAAATCAAAGAAAACGAACGGCAAGAAAAAACATAGATGCATGTATACATGGCGTACATAATAGAGAACTGGTCATAAACAGTAGATAAACAAAATGTTGGTCCAGCCAGCCAAAGACGACGCCCACCAAAATTGAAGGAAAAAATAATAAAATATTATTTTTAATATTTTATTAAATTAATGAACGGCTCATATTGAAGGGCGACGCGGCGGATTCCTGGCCAACCATTTCGAGCGGTCCAGAAGAGCTGAAGTCATCTATAAATAGGCTGAGGATTCTTCAGTTATGATCATCACAAACTCATACGACTTTTACTATATAGAGAGAAGTAGTTCGAGTGAATTGTGAGGTTATCGGTTCAGATAGAAACTGATAGGGTTCCACATCCACAGAGAGGTGTGAGGTAAACACGAGTGGTAAAAGTGAGATAGTAAAAATTCGAGGGTTGTAATTTTTACTATAGTAAAGATTTTGCCGACTTGGCCGTGGTTTTTCCCTCTTCGATAACAGAGGGTTTTCCACGTTAAAATTCTGATGTTCTTTCTTACCATACGGTAAATTTTATTTTTACTGTGGTAGTTACTGTGTGGGTCCCACCAAATTTACCCCGTGGGTCCCACTTCTCCTGATCGTGGTACCGAGCCAAATCGAGACATGTTCCGCTGCGGGGCCCACGACCATTCCCAAGGCAAAAGCGCTGAACCCCTGCTATTAATGTTTATTTGCAAAGCAATATAGAGTTTCATTCGCGAAGAACTCAACCAGGCGAATGAAGAAGTTGGAGTTGATGCACTCTGACGTATGCGGACCCATGGAAGTCGAATCTCTGGGAGGCAGTAAATATTTTCTGACCTTCATTGATGATGCATCTCGTAAAACCTGGGTATATCTGTTGCGAACGAAGGACCAGGTATTCTATTATTTTAAGAAATTCCATGCGATGGTGGAAAGAGAAACGGGAATGCCGCTAAAGTGTCTATGCACAGATAATGGTGGTGAATCCATCTCTCGGGAGTTCAGAGATTATTCCACGCAGCAGGGCATTAAGCATGAGAATGAATGAATCGAATCATTATGGAGAGAGTCCGAGCGATGCTTAAGATGGCTAATCTATCTAAGTCATTTTAGGGGGAAGCTGTCAACACTGCAGTCTATCTTATCAACTGACTACCTTCATCGGCATTGGATTTTGATATACCAGAGAAGGTGTGGATCGGTAGTGACATCTCATATTCACATTTGAGAGTGTTTGGTTGCAAGGCGTTCATGCATGTACCGAAGGAACAAAGATCGAAGCTCGATGATAAATCGAATCCTTGCATCTTTGTTTGGTATGGAGACGAGGAGTTCGGTTACAGACTTTGGGATCCAAAGAAGAAGAAGACTGTTCGAAGTCGCGACGTAGTATTCCATGAGCATGAGACCATGGGCAACTCAAACGTGGATGTAACGAAGTCCACATGTGTCGGTGTAGGCAATTATACACCAGTCAATATTCCATATGACGATGCCACAGAGGAAGGAACGCAGCTAAGAATCTGAATCAGAACAGCCAGACGTTGATGATAATGAACCTGTTGTAAATGAACACACTGGAGGTACTGAAGTAGTTGAACCTCAGCTGAGAATGTCAACCAGGAATCGCCAACCATCTACGAGGTATCCGAGTTCTGATTTTATTTTGATTACTGACGAGGGGGAGCCAGAGAGCTTCCAGGAAGTACAATCTTGTAGGGACAAAGATTGTTGGACAAAGGCCATGCAAGAGAGGTAGATTCTCTGAAGAAGAATGATACGTGCGAGTTCGTTTGCCGGAAGGAAAGAAGACACTCAAGAACAAATGGGTGTACAAATTGAAAAAGGATGATGGGAAGCTGGTCAGATACAAGCGATTAGTAGTCAAAGGTTTCACTTAGAGGAAGAGGATTGACTTTGACGAGATATTTTCACCGGTCGTGAAAATGAGTTCAATCAGAGTCATACTGGGACTAGCTGCTACCATGGATCTCCACTTGTAGCAACTCGACGTGAAGACCGTATTCTTGCATGGTGATCTTGATGAGGAGATATATATGGACAACCAAAAGGATTCGAGGTTAGAGGTAAAGAGGACATGGTCTGCCGGTTGAAGAAAAGCTTGTACGACCTAAAACAAGCTTCGCGGCAGTGGTACAAGAAATTTGATTCTTTCATGATGCATCAGGGGTTCAAGAGGACAGATGCAGATCCATGTGTTAACGTTCGGAGATACTCTAATGATAAATTTATCGTTCTTCTCATGTATGTTGATGATATGCTAATTGTCGGACAAGATGCAGAGATGATTAACAGGTTAAAGAAATATTTGTCAAAGACGTTTGACATGAAGGATTTGGGTTCGACAAAACGGATTCTCGGAATGGAGATTACCCGAGATTGGAAAGCTGGGAAGTTATGGTTATCCCAGGAGCGCTATTTTGAACGAGTTCTAGAGAGATTCAATATGAAGGATGCTAAGCCAGTTAGCACGCCACTTGCCGCGCACTTTCAGTTGCGAAAGAAATCTGGTCCATCAACAAACGAAGACGGAGAAGATGCCCCAGGTGTTCCATATTCATCGGTGGTCGGAAGTTTGATGTACGCCATGGTGTGTACGAGGCCGGATATCGCTCACGCAGTTGGCGTTATGAGTCGATTTCTATAGAATCCCGGAAAGTCACATTGGGAAGCAATGAAGTGGATCTTGAGGTATCTGAGAGGAACTTCCAAATTATGCCTAACATTTGGAAGTGGTAAATTTTTTCTTACAGGCTATACGGATGCTGATATGGCCGGTGATCTCGACAGCAGAAAGTCAACGTCGGGATACATATTTACATTCTCAGGGGGAGCTATGATAAACGCATTTCAATGCATTTACCGGTATTTATTTGGGGTATAATAGAGCTTTAGCAATCAATTTATGCATTTATTCGATATATTTACACTTATTTTTATATTGAAGGGGCTTAGGACGAGTTTCGGGCGAAAAAGAGCAAAAACGGGGCAAAACGGCGCCAAAACAATGAAAACTGGTGAACGTCACGGCCGTGACACCTAGTGCACGCGGCCATGACGAAGGACAGAGAGTTGGACTGATAGGGGTCACGGCCGTGACACCTAAAGCACCTGGCCGTGACACTTGGCAGAGAGGTCGACTGAAGATGGTCACGGCCGTGACGGTTTCTGCACTTGCCCGTGACCCTTGGCAGAGAGGTCGACTGAAGGTCACGTCGTGACGCCCTATGCACTTGGCCGTGACATGAGGCAGCGAGTGACGAGACGCGAGAGGATGATGGTCACGGCCGTGACGGCCCATGTCCCAGGCCGTGATCGTTACGTAAATTAGTATAAAAAGCCCAAATTCGACCCAGAAAAAGGACTTTTCACTAGAGATCAAACCAAAACCCTCCAGAGACGAAAAAAGAGCCAAAAGAACGCAGAATTGCATCCCGGAGCACAAGAGATGGAGCAACGACGCAATCACGCCAAATTGAACGCAGACGAAGATACTCCCGCACCACCATCGCAGATCATCCGTATATCAAGGTTATGAGTTCTTCGCCTTTATTTCTTATCTCTTTCGTTGTTTTCCCGTCTATATGCGTAGCTAAATCCCTTTTGTGTTTGGGATTAGATGAACGCTAGGATCTTCCGTAGTTAAGACATAATTATCGTGACTCTGTGTTTGGACTATTCATCGTTCTATGAATCTGTTTCGTTGCTTTAATATGTCTATGTGTTAAAGAGATCGTGTGGGAAACGTTTAGGGCGACAGCTAAACAACGTTTAGACCGTTCGTAGAAGATAGGATTCGAGTATAGGGCGAAAGCAAATACTCGATCCTCGCAATTAGTAATTACTGAATTTTAGATCCCCGCGGGCGCTTAAGGCGACAGCAAACTCGCGAGCGGGTAGGAAAATTACTGCGATCTAGTCAGAATCACGTAGGAGCGATAATTCATTGTCTTAACGATAGTACCTAGCGGGATTCGAATCCCGAGCACATCTCTATTAATTGAAAGCTTCGTACCGGTTTTAATCGTTTTCTTTGAATCTCTAGTTGATTTAGGGGTAATTGTCAGGATAAGTCATAAAACAATCTGCGTATTTTATTTAGGCTAAATATCGAGTCGATAGGTCACTACTAGTACTTGATCTATTCCTTGTGTTCGATACTCGTTTACTCACTTTACTGCACTACAGACGATAGGTCCACTGCCTATCGCACGTCAGTGATAGTAATTAGGTATTCGTTTTAATTATTACTTGTCGCACTTTTCATTCACACACCACGTGTCGATCAAGTTTTTGGCGCCGTTGCCGGGGAGTAAATTGATATTAGGAACACCGTAGTTCGGTAATTTAGCCACTTTTATTTGACGTTTTCTTTGTCTTACTATTTGCGTCATTAGTGTTAATTTCGTTATTTGGTTTCCTACGTGATTATTAGTCTCGTATTCTGTTCGACGTATTTGTTTACTCCTTTGCTAGTTTTTGTTTTCACTCATTGAAGGTACGATTCAGCGGTGAATGACCCGAAGCCATCCATCGGGTTCCATCGTTGATGCAGACCCCGATTTCGAGCGGAAATTACGAAGATAACTCAAGTACGACACCGAAGGAGCTTCCACTAGCTCTCAGGACCATTTAGTTAGCTATTTAGTGGATAGTTCGCAGGAATCGACCCAACACTCACGTGTAGAGGCAGCCGTAGATAGTCCCTACATAGAAGTAGACATGGCGGACCATAGAGTGCCCGTCCACGAGGAGGAGCCATCATTTCAGGACCTCCTCAAGAATGCTGCGCTAGGCGGTACGGAGTTGGCGATTGTCATCCCGCCGATCGAGAACAACAACTTTGAGCTGAAGCACTCTTGGCTTCAGATGATATTCCAGACGGCCCAGTTTGAGGGTAACCCCGACGACGACCCTTACTCCCATCTGAAGGCGTTTCTGACAGTGACCGACACCATCAAAATCAACGGGGTCCCGGGCGACTCGATCAAGCTGATGCTATTCCCGTTCTCGCTCAAGTTCAGGGCGAAGGACTGGTTAGATATGTTGCCGCCCAGATCGATCACTACCTGGGAGGAGATGCGAGCCGCCTTCATCAACCACTATTTCCTACTGTCGAATGTGCTCAGACTAAAAACGGAGATCTCCCTGTTTCATGAGAAGGATTCAGAGAACCTCTACAAGGTTTGGGAACGATACAAGGCGCTATTGAAGAGATGCCCACAGCACGGGATGTCGAAGGCAGCCCAGATCAATCGGTTCCACGAGGGGCTCAACGACCAGACTGTCCATATGCTAGACGGAGCTGCAGGAGGAGGACTCGTGAAGCTCAATGTGACCGACGCTTGGAACCTAATTGGGGATTACTCGAGGAATAGTTTCATGAGGGGCAATACGTGGATGAAGACAACAGGAGTATTTGGAGTGAGCGAGGAGACGGCCACGAATGCAAAATTCGAGGCGCTTCAGCAACATATCGCTGCGACGAACTCTCAGTTGCAGACAGTCATGGGCGTACTACTCCCGAAGTCCGGGCAGACTCAGCCCGTGAACACCGTGACGACCGCCGCACCGACGCAGCACACCCCATACGTGCCATTGTGCGGGATCTGTGGCGCAGCCCACGAGACATCGGAGTGCCAACTTGGGCAATCGTTGGAGCACGTAGACTATATGGGAAATTACCAAGGTGGCCAGCGAAGCTTCCAACCCCGAGCGTACCCCAATCTGGAGTACGGGAATCAGAACAACAAGGGGCAAGGACCGCCGGGATTTCAGCCGAGGTCTTCCGGATTCCAAAACGGGCAGCCACGACAGTACCAGAATGCGCCCGCAGGAGGATCCGACGACATGAGGGAGATGAAGGACATGATGAAGGTACTCCTCACGAATTTCAGCAGCACCACCGCAGCCCACGAGAGCCGAATGATGAAGATGGAGGAGTACATGGAGGCGAACGACGTGCGAGCCCAGAACACGGAGGCCTCACTCAAGAAGCTGGAGCAGCAGGTGGGCCAGATGGCGAAACAGTTGGCAGGGCGTACTCAGGGATCGCTCCCAAGCTACACGAGCCGAATCCAAAGGAATACTGCAAGGCGGTGACGCTGAGGAATGGGCGAGAACTGCAAGAAGTGCCCGCCAAGAAGAAGGCGAAGGAGAGCGCCAACTTCGAGAGCCACGACGAGCCCGAAGTGGAGGAGATCAGAGTCGACGATGTCGAGAAGGCCGATGCTGAGAAGGAGAAGGTCGAGCCCGAGAAGGAAAAGGCGAAGGAGATCGAGCGGCCACTGGTGAAGCCATACCAGCCAAAGATCCCGTACCCGGCTCGACTCAAAAAGGACAAGAACGAGGCACAGTTTGGTAAATTTATGGGTATGTGTAAGGAATTGCATATTAACTTACCGTTTGTTGAAGCTATTACGCAGATGCCCAGCTTCGCCAAGTTCTTGAAGGACCTGCTGACGAATAGAAGGAAGCTCGAACACGTCTCCACCGTATGCCTGCGAGGAGAGTGCTCGGCGATACTCCAGAGCAATATCCCGAAGAAGCTTAAGGACCCAGGGAATTTTACTATTCCCTGTCTTATAGGAGATTTAGTGATTGAGCGTGCGTTAGCAGACCCAGGCGCTAGCATTAATCTTATGCCGTATTCTATGTTTAAGTGTTTAGGACTAGGTGAGCCACGACCCACTAGGATGATCCTTCAACTAGCTGATAGATCATTAAAGTATCCTCGAGGCGTTATCGAGGATGTCCTAGTTAAAGTTGATAAGTTTGTGATTCCCGCGGATTTCGTTATTCTAGATATGGAGGAAGATGAAAATGTCCCTTGATTTTAGGTAGACCATTTTTAGCCACGGGGGAGACCATGATAGACGTTAGGAATGGAACGTTAACTTTGACGGTAGATGGGGAAAGAGTCACATTTAATATGGCCGATTCGATGAAAAAGAGTGGCGAGCAAGATGATAAATGCTATTTTTTAGACGTATTTGACCACGACTTCCTTCTTTCCGTGCAAGGTCTCTCACAGGTCGGCGAAGAGGACATGCATACGATTATGGCGATCGATGAGTGCGGGAGGAGGTCGACGAGCCTATTATAGCCATCGACGAGAGCAGCGAAGAGGACAAGGAAAAGAGCTCAGTCGAGGAGCCACCGGTCCTAGAATTGAAGCCGCTGCCCGACCACCTCGAGTACGCGTTCCTAGGCAGCAATGGCGGGTTGCCAGTCATCATCTCGTCGAGCATCGACGACGGACAGAGTGGCCAGCTCTTAGACGTAGGCGCACAAGAAGGCTTTGGCGTGGAAGATATCCGACATAAGGGGATCAACCCGAGCTACTGTACGCACAAGATCCTCATGGAGGACAATTTCAAGCCGGTCACTCAACGTCAAAGGCGCCTCAACCCCAATATGAAGGACGTGGTGAAGAAGGAGGTGATCAAACTGCTAGACGCGGGGATGATCTATCCCATTTCAGACAGCGCATGGGTCAGCCCGGTCCAAGTGGTCCCAAAGAAGGGAGGCATGACGGTCGTCACCAACGACAGGAACGAACTGATTCCGACGAGGACGGTGACTGGATGGCGCGTCTGCATCGACTAGAAAAGTTAGCCGGTCACTCATTTTACTGTTTCCTTGATGGTTTGTCAGGTTATCTACAGATCCCCATAGCACCCGAGGACCAGGAAAAGACCATGTTCACTTGCCCGTTCGGGACGTTCGCGTACCGAAGGATGCCGTTCGGCCTCTGCAATGCCCCAGCCACCTTCCAGCGATGCATAATGGCCATATCCGACGAACTGGTAGGTGAGGTAATGAAGGTATTTATGGACAATTTTTCTGTTTTCGGGTCGTTATTCGATGCATGTTTATCAAATTTAAAGCTCGTACTCGCACGATGCGAGGAGACGAACTTGGCACTTAATTGGGAAAAGTGCCACTTCATGGTTCGAGAGGGTATAGTTCTTGGTCACAAGATCTCCTCTAAAGGAATCGAAGTGGACCGAGCTAAGTTGGAGACGATAGAAAAATTGCCTGTCCCCTCGAACGTGAAGTCGATTAGAAGCTTTCTAGGACATGCTGGGTTTTATCGTAGGTTTATTAAAGATTTTTCCAAGATCGCACGTCCCATGTATAGATTGCTAGAAAAAGATGCTCCGTTTGATTTTAATGACGAGTGCCTGCATGCTTTCAATTTACTTAAGGAGCGAGTTACCGCAGCACCTATTATGGTCGCCCCCGACTGGGGGCTACCCTTTGAACTAATGTGCGATGCTAGTGACTATGCAGTTAGGGCCGTGTTAGGGCAGCGCAAGGATAATCATTTCAGGCCGATCTACTACGCGAGTAAGACGCTAGACGCAGCCCAGGCCAATTACACGACCACCGAAAAGGAGCTGTTGGCCGTCGTGTTCGCTTTCGACAAGTTTAGGTCATATCTTATCCTATCCAAAGTCATTGTTTTTACTGACCATTCTGCTCTTAAGTACTTGTTAGCAAAGCCCGACGCCAAGCCCCGGTTGATCAGGTGGATCTTACTACTGCAAGAATTCGACATCGAGATTCGCGATACGAAGGGTGCAGAGAACTTGGCGGCGGATCACCTTTCCCGACTAGAGGAGTCCGAGATCTATAATAAGGACGAAAGGGCGATACATGATCGGTTCCCAGACGAACATCTTTACTCGATACAGATGGTAAGTGACGACACTCCCTAGTTTGCAGATTACGCTAACTATCTTGTTGTGAGGGTCCTACCAAAGGAGTTCACCAGTCAGCAAAAGAAGAAATTCTTTTCTGATTTGAGGTACTACTTTTGGGAAGATCCATATCTTTCAGGCGATGTGCGGATCAGGTGATTCGACGATGCGTGGCTGCTCCAGAAACGACGCAGATCCTTAGGAATTGCCACAACGGACCGATCGGAGGGCACTACGCAGCCAACGGAACCGCTCCGAAGGTGTTAGAGAGCGGATTCTACTGGCCCACGATTTTCAAGGACGCCCAAAGGTACGTTGACACTTGTGATCAGTGTCAGCGCGCAGGTAATCTCTCAAAACGCGACGAAATGCCCCAGAACTTCATCTTAGTTTCTGAAATTTTTGATGTATGGGGTATAGATTTTATGGGTCCATTCCCTAGCTCGTACAACAATAAGTACATCCTAGTCACTGTCGATTATTTTTCCAAGTGGGCCGAGGCACAAGCCTTACCCACAAATGATGCTAGGGTAGTCGTTAGATTTTTGCGAGCATTGTTTTCACGTTTTGGGGCGCCTAGGTGCATTATTAGTGATAGGGGTACACACTTTTGTAACACTCAGTTTGCACGCACGTTAGAACGTTACGGTGTTAGACACAGCCTATCCACCCCATACCACCCCCAAGCTAGCGGCAGGTCGAAGTAGTGAACCGTGAGTTGAAACGCATTTTAGAAAAGACCATAGAGGGGAACCGTAGGGAGTGGGCAAATAAATTGAATGATGCACTTTGGGCATATAGGACTGCATTTAAGACTCCCATAGGCACTACACCATATAGACTAGTCTATGGAAAGGCATGTCACCTTCCCGTAGAAATAGAGCATAAGGCATATTGGGCCATTAAGTCCTTGAATCTTGATTTGGAGAACGCCGGCGGAAAGCGGCAACTCCAAATTAATGAGTTAGACGAGTGGCGTTTATCGGCCTACGATAATGCTCGCATGTATAAGGAACGCTCCAAAGCCTATTGTAACGACCCGTCCCATACCGGGTGTCACTATAGCATCGGTCCCTATCGGGACCAGTGGGGTTGGGCCCACCACACTCCGACTGATAGTCTGGCCCCACTGTACCACCATTTAACCTTTTAGCGTGCTTCGTGCACTCGCTCACACGCACCCTGAGAAACTTCCCAGGGGGTCACCCATCCTTAGATTGCCCCAAGTCAAGCACGCTTAACTTCGGAGTTTCTATAGATGGACTCCCGAAAAGGTAGGTCGACCTTGGTGATATGAGTAGTACTATCAATTCTTTTATACGATTCTTAGCCTGACACGCCCATACATTGTCAGTCTCATGATCCCCTCTCATTCTGGTGTTGGATCGGTTCGTTCATGTACCCCTTCGCCTAGAAGCCTGCCAGGAGCCGCTCATTGTCCGTGCACCCTGGCACCGGTGATCACTCCCCGCCCTCTTCGGCCCCGGGCGTCACACCTATCATGGTAAAAAGATCAGGCAAAGACGAGAGTTTCAGGAAGGGGACCAAGTCCTTTTTTTCAACTCTCGACTTAGGCTTTTTCCAAAAACTTAGATCACGTTGGTCGGGACCGTCACTGTTACCCGTGTTTTTCCTTATGGTACTGTTGAGATTTCAGGTATGGAGCAGGGTACCTTCAAGAACGTCCACAGGTTGAAGCACTATCAGGCGAGGAGGACGTGAGCGAAAAGGAAGTGCTGTACCTGGACTTCCAGACTTGAGCGAGCAAAGACGTCCAGCTAAAGACGGTAAAGTAAGCGCTTCTTGGGAGGCAACCCAGGTATTTTCGTTTATGTCTCAGCCATTAGTTAAGTCAAAAAAAAAGACCCGGTCAAGGCCAACTGCTTAAGCAGTCACGGCCGTGACATACCTACATATGCACACTGCCATTCGTCACGGCCCAAGGCTTAAGCCATCACGGCCGTGACTGACCTAGAGGCACTTACTGCCCGATTTCATGGCCAACAGCCTAAGCTGTCACGGTCGTGACCAAGCTTTAGCAGCACACTGCCCATCGTCACGGTCAACGGCTTAAGACGTCACGGTCGTGACCAACGACAGTGGAACCCTCTGCCCTATGTCACGGCCAGACTCTTATGGGTTTAAAAAAAAAATAATAAAAAAAAATTAATAAATCGCCGAGTCACGGCCAATGACATAAACGTCACGGCCGTGACTGTCGACAGAGGCACCTACTGCCTCGCGTCACAGCCACGTGTCTCACACGTCACGGCCGTGACTGTCGCGGATTTAAGGGCAAATAACCTTTTTTTTCTTCCTTTATTCTCTCTCTCTCTTTCCCTCTTCTCTCTCGCGACTCTTCTCCCCTCACCATCACCTCCAACCATCTCCCTCCAACACCAACACTGTGACACCCCGCCTTCTACTACTATTCTATTACTCTAACTTACGTGACTAAATAGAATATAAAATATATTACATATGAAACATCGATAGAATTTCTCGATTTTACAAAGCACACCACACCCAACTATTTTACAATACAAACATTGTTCAAACTTTACGTATAATACAAACTTATTTTACAAAAACATAATTAAACACAACGCCCGCCGCACAGGTCGCATCCATGTACACACCACCCTCAAAAGTCATCGGAAGTTCCAGAGGACCAGCCTCGCTATCTAAGCGTTCACATACCGTGTTCGCTGCGTCTACAACACATAAAAATATAGGATGAGCTACGAAGCTCAGTAAGTAGAAATATGCATGTATGCACGTGCCAAAATAGCAAAGGCATCCGCGCCAATGCTTTCTAATACTATCCTCACATCATACTCATTCTTTTCTCATTTTCATCAGGGCCCATAGCTACTTACTAACCGCACCATCATATTATGACCTCAAATCCTATACGGATAAAAATACGATAGTGGCCCACTCTGGCTAGGATAAAATTAGGGTTTATCTCCAATCTTATCGTTCACCAGGTCGCCCCTCTATCACGTCACTTTCCTGGCACTATAGTTCATACTATGTGCCTTCCCATTACCTAAATAATTTAGGTAAATATCTTCGACGGTTTACCCCCGTCATGGTGCCTTTGTAGAAGTAGCTATATCCGCATCTATCTACATACATATAACTCGCTTTCCACTCGAGTAATACAATGCACGCTCATTCCTCCAAAACTCAATATGATTCGTGCGTGCACATGATCATGCTGCATAAATAATGCGACAATAAATATTCCAAGCAATCGCATATAACAGATAATTCACATACCATATATTCATCGAAACAATTACTCACGTAACATTACACATACCAATCAATTTATGTGTTGTAGGTGAAATTCCCACTTACCTGGTATCCTTAGCTTATCGCACGGTTAAATCGCTAACCTTCGAACCCTAATTATAGAAACATATAAAATTAGCGTTCGTTAATTTAGTCATAATTTTATGAACTTGGCTTAATTTGAAAACCCTATTTTCAACTTATAAATTTCGAAACTCTAAAATTCCAAATTTTACCTAAATTAAAAGTACCACTTTGAAATTTACAAAAATCTTGAATTGCATAATAATTTAAATCTCGACATAGTATATTATAAAACTTCGAGATTTGAATAAAACGAAATCTCGAAATACCATTCGACAACGATCTCGACACCACTTCATTTAAACACTTCGACATTCTTAGTAATTTATCTCGAGATCTCATGTCAAGGTTCTTACAGATTTCGAAACATACTTATGATTAATATTCAATTCGAGATTCTGTTCCACAACTCATAAACTCGAAACATACTTCACATTACACTTCGACATCCTTACTCGAGATTTTCTTTCAACATACATAAAAATCTCGAAATCATTTTACACAAACATCTCGACATTTTCTTCGAGATCTTTCCTTCAACATTCACAAAACCTCAAAACTATTCACATAAGTATTTCGACATCTTTCCTTTCACAACTCACAAAACTCGAAACAACACATAACATTTCGAAAACCTATTCCAAATCCTCAACTACACAAGACTCATATCGAGATCTTGTTTCAAAATTCATCAATGCCAATCTCGATATCCTATGTCGAAATTCTTATAAATTTCGAAACAACATCACACAATCATCTCGACATCCACATAAAAATTTCGAAACAATCAAACAACTTCACAAACTTCACCTCGAGATTTCATTTCAATCCTCATTTCGACATTTTCCTGACTATTACCAAAAATCTTTCGAGATTTTTATAGAAAAACTTTATAAATTTCGAACTAAACAAACCCTAATCTTTCAAAATCACAAACACTATTTACTTCTAAACTCTTAAGAATTTCCGATCAAAACCTTAATTATCAAGAACACAAAAACCTTTGAAAACAGACTCAAACCTTTAGAAAATCAAAACCTCATAAACCTGATTTCATGAAATGTTCGTGCATATTATTACATAAAACATGCTTACTCATAATTAAAACATAAGTTCATAGTAAAAATTTATACCTCCTCCAAGCTAATTTAAGATCACTGTTTGAGCTCTCCTTTGTCTCCCTTAATTTATTTTTCCCAAGATTTGTCTTTTGAACTCCTTTCATAATTTGCATATTGTTCATAACGAAACATACCTATCTCAAAGCTTGAATTTTTTATTTTTATTTTTTAAAGTGGTTTACTTTAATTTAACAAGTTTGTCCATATCATCTAAACTTATTATGTGTACATCTCTAATAAAACGACACTTACCTAATCCCTTTAATCAAATGATAGTTCTTGGTTAAATATTGACCTTTTGTAAATCCTTTATAGTAAACTTTCGAAATCTATCTTGAAGGATTTCGAAATCTCTCTCAAAGATTTCGAACTTATAATTTTTTTTCCAACTTCCCTTGAGAATTTCAAATTACATAAATCACCTAGATTTCGAAATGCTATTTAGCAACAAAGTTTTGAGCTTTTATCCACAATTAATTCAAACTTTCCTATCCATCAACCTCTTATAATTTCGAAATTATCCAAAAAGAAACCCTAAATTTCGAAATTATAATATTTCAAAATTCTCTATTCAAAATTTCTCAACCTCCCTACCTAACCTCCGAATAATGTTAAATATCTTGTCGGCACAAAATTAAATAAATACTAAATATGCAGTCATATAAACACATAATATGCATGCAAATTTATTGGCCAACTTACGCACGGGACCCGGGTATTACATTCTCCCCCCCCCTTAAAGAGGATTTCGCCCTCGAAATCAGATTGGTTGAAACAATTCTGGGTACCGACTTCTCATATCATCTTCACGTTCCCACGTAGCTTCTTCAGTTGACTGATTCTGCCATAACACTTTTACCAACAGAATCTCTTTATTTCGAAGTCTCTTCACTTCATACATCAGAATTTCCACTGGCTTCTCTTCATAACTCAAATCTGGTTTGAGTTGTTGATACAGAAATTCATTTCTCAAGACATATTTTGGATTAGCGACATATTTTCGAAATGTCGACACATGAAAAACATCATGAACTTGTGCCAATGAGGCTGGTAATTCCAGTTGATAAGCTACTTCGTCGACTCTTTTAATTATTCTAAAAGGTTCAATGTATCTTGGGCTCAACTTACCTTTTCGCCCAAACCGTTTTACGCCTTTCATTGGAGATACTTTTAGAAATACCCAGTCATCAACTTCAAATTCTAATGGTCTACGTCTTTGATCTGCATAACTCTTTTGTCGACTTTGAGCCGTTTGCATTCTTTCTCGTATCTATGCTATTGCCTCTGTCATCTCTTGAACCATATCAGGTCCTAACATCGCACGTTCACCTACTTCATCCCAATGTATGGGAGATCGACATTTGCGCCCATACAAGGCTTCATAAGGTGCCATCCGAATAGTTGAATGATAACTATTGTTATAAGAAAACTCATTCAACGGCAAATATTTACTCCAGTTTCCTTTGAAATCCAAAACACATGCTCGTAACATGTCTTCCAAAGTTTGTATCATTCGTTCTGACTGACCATCCGTCTGAGGATGATAAGCCGTACTGAAAGACAACTTAGTTCCCATTGCTTTCTGCAGACCCTTCCAAAAATTTGATAAGAACCGTGAGTCTCGATCCGAAATAATTGATAATGGAATCCCGTGGAGTCGAACAATTTCTTGGATATATATTTCTGCATATCGTTCCAGAGAAAACATCGAACTTATGGGTAGAAAATGAGCAGACTTAGTCAATCGATCCACGATCACCCAAACAGCATCGTAACCTTTTACAGTTTTTGGCAACCCGACCACGAAATCCATTGTAACGTGATCCCACTTCCACTCGGGTATTGGCAAAGGTTGCAATGTACCAGCCGGTCGTTGATGTTTTGCTTTTATTTGTTGACATGTTAGACATTGACTTACAAATGCCGCAATGTCTCTATTCATTACCGGCCACCAATAATTTATTCGAAGGTCTCGATACATTTTCGTAGCTCCTGGATGTACTGAATATGCCGTCACATGTGCTTCCGTCATTACTATCCTTCGAATCTCCGCATCATCAGGTACATATAAACGATCTCTGTAATATAAACTTTCATCTTCTTGTATTTTGAAATCAGTTGAAGTTTGCTCTGCCTGTGCGCCTTTGATCTTTAGATATAACTCGTCATTTTCTTGTACTCTCTTGATTTGTTCCAGTATTGTAGGTTGTAGAGTTAATACGGCTAACTTTGCTTCAACTTCTCCTAATTGCACTACCTCCACTTCCAATAATTGTAACTCTGCACTTACCGCTTTTTGGCTTAATGCATCAGCCACCACATTTGCTTTTCCTGGGTGATAACTAATTACACAATCGTAATCTTTAACAAGTTCAATCAATTTATGTGTTGTAGGTGAAATTCCCACTTACCTGGTATCCTTAGCTTATCGCACGGTTAAATCGCTAACCTTCGAACTCTAATTATAGAAACATATAAAATTAGCGTTCGTTTATTTAGTCATAATTTTATGAACTTGGCTTAATTTGAAAACCCTATTTTCAACTTATAAATTTCGAAACCCTAAAATTCCAAATTTTACCTAAATTAAAAGTACCACTTTGAAATTTACAAAAATCTTGAATTGCATAATAATTTAAATCTCGACATAGTATATTATAAAACTCCGAGATTTGAATAAAACGAAATCTCGAAATACCATTCGACAACGATCTCGACACCACTTCATTTAAACACTTCGACATTCTTAGTAATTTATCTCGAGATCTCATGTCAAGGTTCTTACAGATTTCGAAACATACTTATGATTAATATTCAATTCGAGATTCTGTTCCACAACTCATAAACTCGAAACATACTTCACATTACACTTCGACATCCTTAATCGAGATTTTCATTCAACATACATAAAAATCTCGAAATCATTTTACACAAACATCTCGACATTTTCTTCGAGATCTTTCCTTCAACATTCACAAAACCTCAAAACTATTCACATAAGTATTTCGACATCTTTCCTTTCACAACTCACAAAACTCGAAACAACACATAACATTTCGAAAACCTATTCCAAATCCTCAACTACACAAGACTTATATCGAGATCTTGTTTCAAAATTCATCAATACCAATCTCGATATCCTATGTCGAAATTCTTATAAATTTCGAAACAGCATCCCACAATCATCTCGACATCCACATAAAAATTTCGAAACAATCAAACAACTTCACAAACTTCACCTCGAGATTTCATTTCAATCCTCATTTCGACATTTTCCTGACTATTACCAAAAATCTTTCGAGATTCTTATAGAAACACTTTATAAATTTCGAACTAAACTAACCCTAATCTTTCAAAATCACAAACACTATTTACTTCTAAACTCTTAAGAATTTCCGATCAAAACCTTAATTATCAAGAACACAAAAACCTTTGAAAACAGACTCAAACCTCTAGAAAATCAAAACCTCATAAACCTGATTTCATGAAATGTTCGTGCATATTATTACATAAAACATGCTTACTCATAATTAAAACATAAGTTCATAGTAAAAATTTATACCTCCGCCAAGCTAAGTTAAGATCACTGTTTGAGCTCTCCTTTGTCTCCCTTAATTTATTTTTCCGAAGATTTGTCTTTTGAACTCCTTTCATAATTTGCATATTGTTCATACCGAAACATACCTATCTCAAAGCTTGAATTTTTTTTTTAAAGTGGTTTACTTTAATTTAACAAGTTTGTCCATATCTTCTAAACTTATTATGTGTACATCTCTAATAAAACGACACTTACCTAATCCCTTTAATCAAATGATAGTTCTTAATTAAATATTGACGTTTTGTAAATCCTTTATAGTAAACTTTCGAAATCTGTCTTGAAGGATTTCGAAATCTCTCTCAAAGATTTCGAACTTATAATTTTTTTCCAACTTCCCTTGAGAATTTTGATAAACGTATTTTCTTACGTTTATAGGTATTATAATTGAAGTATTTGCAAGTTAAAAAGGAGTCTTCATGTCAAATTTGGTAATTAATTATGAGTTTACATCATTTCGGACAGTTTTGCGGCAGTTTAGCATGTCTCGTAAAATAAGGGGTTAAAGTTGACCGATAGATCTGCAAATTGGAGGGGAGCTAGAATACTTAATGATCTTAATTCTCACAAAAGGGATTTGCATTTGAATATCTACATCGTGAGATATTAATTTTTGAACTTAATGCAAATTTTTTAGTGAATCAAAGTCAAGCTTTGTATGCATGATTTCCATGTTTTTCGACAGTTTCGGTTTCTTAACAGATGAGGGGGTAAAAGTTGTCCAATGAAGCTGAAATTGTAACCAAATATAGAAGACTTGTTGATCTTGATTCTTGCCGGAGGGATTTGGATTTGGAGCTCTAGATTGAGAGATATTAATTTCGGAAGTTACTGCCGTGTTAGAGGTGGTGTTGGAGGTCAAAACACACTAAAAATGACTCCTACCTAACTTGTCTCTTCTTGGTCGAAAGTTCAACCATTATTCAAGGAAAGAGGCATGATTTAGACCTAACTTTCGACATTGAAACACCCCATTCCATTTGAACTCAATAAAGGAGGCTAAAGTTGAAGGAATTGGGGGACAAAGTTAGCTTTCTTCAATGTGAACAAGTTAAAGCAAAGAAGACTTGCATGTACATGAGTTTGAGCTCCCCTTGCTATAAATAGAGGAAGGAATCATTGGGAGAGAACACACACATACACTTCGAGAAGAGAAAGAAAGGCTAGAGAGAAAGTTAGCTCATTGACTTAGCTTGTGTGCTAGGTATTCGATAAACGGCTCAACGAAGAACAAGGGTACGAAGCCATAAACAGGGAAGATCTATATTTTCTTTGATGTTTATTATGTTCTTAGTTGAGAAAATGAGTAGCTAATTTCTTGTGTATTTGAGATGAGATGAACCATGGCAAGATCGATCGTATGTTTTAAGTATATTTAATGTTATGCTATTGTTAAGACTCTTTTACGAATTTATATGATTTCGATTATGTCTATGTGATTGAAATTCTTATTTATCTTATCCATGTCTATGTGTGTAAGATAGATTAATTGGGAAATCGTACGCTGCGCTCGAGAGAGGGGTGAACGATTAGAACACTCGTAAACGAGCGGAATAAACTCATCACTAGAGATAGGTTGAGCTACTCCGCTAGATTAGAGTCAAATCTAATAGAAGGATTAATAATGATTTAATGCAATCTTCGATTAAGTAGTTAGGGAAGCTTGCCCGGCTATTTCAGACGTAGATTAGTTGCTTACGAGCCTCATGTGATAAGGCGCAATTTCGTCAGTCATATGAACTCATACGCATGTGTTGGTAATCCTCACGGTCTAACGTTTAGCTAAAACTTTGATATATGTTTTCAGCAGATCGATCGAGCTAGGGGGAGTCGAAGTCTCAAATACGTTTCGCTTTCTTATCGTCGTTCATTCTCATCATTTTTATTAGTGTTGTTCATTTATATTTTCAGTTTTACAACAATCAAGGCATTTTCACTAGGATATTTAAATTCAAGTTTTTCTAATTATTTAGTTCCTTTGGATTCGATACTCGAATACTTGCCATTACTATGCTATTTTTGATAGGTATACTTGCCTGTTGAGCGTAGGATAGTTGTCGATATTCGTTTTATTTTATTACTCGATTCGCTCGATCAAGTTTTTGGCGCCGTTGCCGGGGAGCTATTGATATTTGGAAAACATCAGTTTATTATTCTAGCTCTATTATTATTATTATTATTAATATTATTATTAATATTATTTCTTGAAACTATCTATTTTATTTTTATCATCCTCAATATTAAAAAATATATATTATTATTATAGTGATTATTATCTTCTTTATTATTATTCTGTGTCAGTTATTATTATTATTATTATTATTGCTATTATATTATTTTTATTAGTACTATTATTATTATTGTTATTATTTTTACTGTTATTTTTACTTATTATTTTCTTTTTCTCCGCTATTTTTCGTTATTTTAATTAGTATTATTGCTGTTATTTTTAATTAAATATTTTATTTTTTTTTATTTTTTTTTAATCGGTTTTCTTTTGGTCTAGGTACGTGTACGTTGGTGCATGACCCGAAGGAACCCTGCACGACCAATAGTGGAAGGAGACCCGGAGATCGAAAGGACTTTTCGACGCAACGTGCGAGAAAACGCGAGGCAAGCTGAAATGGCGACTCAAAATAACAATGAAATGCCATTAGCAGTGCAAGAACCACCAATGAGAGAACTTTGGAGAAACAATGCCGTAGGAACGATTAGCTCGGCGATAGTACTTCCTCAGGTACCGAACAATGTTGAGCTCAAACATCATTGGCTCCAAATGCTTCAGACGACAGCTCAATACGATGGACTCACCGAGGAAGATGCCTATCGCCACATCCGAGACTTCTTATCCGTCGCCGACGCAATACGGGTACAAAGTGTTAGCCCCGAAGCCATTCGACTCTACCTGTTTCCATTCTCTCTGCGAGGCAATGCGAAGGAGTGGTTTAACTTACTTCTCGAGAGATCTATCACCACTTGGGACCAGATGCATGCCACCTTCATCAATTATTTCTTTCCACCTTCCAAAGCACTCAAACTAAAGATGGACCTCACCGCATTCAAGCAAAAGGAGGGCGAAAATCTATACGATGTTTGGACCAGATTCAAGGCACTCTTGAACCGTTTTCCTCAACACGGGATGACGAAGAGTGAGCAAATTCAGCAGTTCCATGAGTCCTTGAACGATCATACCGTACAATTACTAGACGGAGCATGCAATGGAGGGCTATGTAATCTTAGCGCAACGGAAGGTTGGAACTTAATTGAAGATTATAGCGCGAACAGTTTCCGACGAGGGAGCTCGAGCAATAGAGGCAAACCACCGGGAATGTACGACGTCGCTGAAACTACCGCAATCAACGCCAAGTTCGACGCCCTCCAACAACAAATGCAGACTTTGATGAATGCGCTCTTGCCTATGAAGCCCGCCGTAAATGCTGTCCAATTACAACCCACACCGAGGACTTCCACAACTATTGCGCCTTCTCATTCATATCCGACGTATATTCCACCATGCACTATATGCGGAGGAAGTCACGACGCAACTCACTGCCCAACCACTATTCCAACAGAGCAAGTCGATTACATGGGAAACTACCAAGGTCAACGAAATTTCGTCCCGAATCGTGTTCATCCTAACCTGGCCTATGGAAATCAACAACATGCACCGCCGGGATTTCAAAATCAAAGAACACAAGGATATCATGGCGGAAATTCTGAACCCCTTCCGGAAGGTCGCGTAGACAAGCTCGAGGGAATGTTATCTAAGCTTATGGGAAAGCTCGACTCTCGCTTAGACAGTCAAGAAGTGCGGTTGCAAAATACAGAGTCTTCACTACAGGCTTTAGAGAAACAAGTTGGGCAAATTGCCGAATCAATCCAACAACGCCCTTCCGGTTCGTTGCCAAGTTACACCGAGACCCACCCAAAGGACCACCATGTGAAGGCGGTGTCACTTCGCAACGGATGACAGCTCGAGGAAGTACCAAGGACCAAGGCGAACGTCGAGATCGAGAAGGCGAATGTCGAGGACGAGAAGGCCAACAAGGAGGACGAAGTCAAACCGACTATTAAGGCGTACCAACCAAAGGTCCCGTACCCAGCCAGACTCAAGAAGGAGATAGTAGACGATCAGTTCGGTAAATTTCTCTCCATTTTCAAAGTATTACATATTAACTTACCGCTTGTCGAGGCTCTTGCACAGATGCCGCGTTGGGCGAAATTAGTCAAGGACTTGGTAACGAACAAGCGCAAACTCGAAGATATCTCCACCGTTTGCCTTCGAGGGGAATGCTCGGCCATTCTCCAATGCAATATTCCGAAGAAGCTTAAGGATCCAGGGAGTTTTACTATACCTTGTCTTATAGGAGATTTAGTTGTTCATAAGGCATTGGCCGATCTAGGTGCTAGTATAAATCTAATGCCTTATTCTATGTTCAAAAGACTAGGTTTAGGTGAGCCCAAACCCACTAGAATGAGTATTCAGTTAGCCGATAGATCTATCAAGTATCCTAGGGGTATCATCGAGGATGTACTCGTGAAAGTTGATAACTTTATAATCCCAGCTGATTTTGTTATTCTTGACATGGAGGAGGATGAGAATATTCCCCTTATTTTAGGAAGACCATTTCTCGCTACCGGGGGAACGATGGTCGATGTTCGTAATGGAACATTGACGTTGACTATAGATAGCGAGAAAGTGACCTTTGATATGACAGAGTCGATGAGTAACACCGAAGAGCTCAATGATAAATGCTATTACATGGATATTATTAATTGGGATAACTTCCTGACTTTGCAGGGACTCTCACAAGCCGACTCGCTCTCTTTAGTGCAAGAATTTGAAGAGCCCGAGGTTGCCTTAACGACGGACGTTCACATAAATGAAGACAACAACATCAAAGACGAGCAACTCGCCAAGGTAAAGACGAGCAACTAAGAAGAAAGGGAGAAAAGCTCAATCGAGGAACCACCGACGCTCTAACTCAAGCAACTACCCGATCACTTGGAGTATGCATTCTTTGGAGAAAATTCGATGTTACCCGTCATCGTGGCCGCAGATCTAGAAGAGGAGCAGAAAAGCATGCTCTTGGACGTACTAAAAGAACACAAAAAGGCGCTTGCATGGAAGATCTCAGACATTCGAGGAATTAGCCCAAGCTTTTGCATGCATAAGATCCTCATGGAGGATGAGTACAAACCGGTGGTGCAACCCCAAAGGCGATTGAATCCAAACATGAAAGAAGTCGTGAAGGCCGAGGTGATTAAGTTGCTCGATGCGGGTGTTATATATCCGATCTCGGATAGCAAGTGTGTGAGCCCAGTTCAAGTGG
Source organism: Craterostigma plantagineum (assembly GCA_027422505.1). Classification (NCBI taxonomy): domain Eukaryota; kingdom Viridiplantae; phylum Streptophyta; class Magnoliopsida; order Lamiales; family Linderniaceae; genus Craterostigma; species Craterostigma plantagineum. The sequence continues at coordinate 20,551,888 of JAPQWV010000003.1, read as the reverse complement.
TACCTAAGAAGGGAGGAATAACTGTAGTGCCCAATGAGAAGAATGAGTTAATTCCGACGAGAACCGTCACGGGGTGGCGCGTTTGCATCGACTATCGAAAGTTAAACGATGCGACGCGAAAGGATCATTTCCCTTTACCCTTTATTGATCAAATGCTTGAACGTTTATCGGGTCATGATTTTTATTGCTTTCTTGATGGTCTTTCAGGATATTTGCAGATTCCCATTGTGCCCGAGGATCAAGAAAAGACTACCTTTACATGCCCGTTCGGGACATTCGCATACCGAAGGATGCCTTTTGGACTATGCAATGCTCCGGCCACTTTTCAGCGGTGTATGATGGCCATCTTTGACAAGCTAGTAGGAGACATAATGGAGGTATTCATGGATGATTTCTCGGTTTTTGGTAACACGTTTGAGGTATGTCTCTCTAACCTTAAGGCTGTGCTTAAGCGATGCGAGGACACCAATCTTGTGTTGAATTGGGAGAAATGCCATTTTATGGTGAGAGAGGGAATCGTGCTAGGTCATAAGATTTCGTCTAGGGGGATTGAGGTAGATAGGGCTAAAATTGAGACTATCGAGCGTTTTCCACCACCCTCGTCAGTAAAAGCAATTAGAAGTTTCCTAGGACATGCGGGTTTTTATCGTAGATTTATTAAGGACTTCTCTAAAATTGCTAGACCTTTGACCCGATTACTTGAGAAAGACGTGCCATATGAGTTTACATCCGAGTGCATGCATGCATTTTCGATACTTAAGGATAAGCTTATTAATGCTCCTATCATGGTAGCTCCCGATTGGGGTCTACCTTTTGAACTCATGTGCGATGCAAGTGATTTTGCAGTAGGGGCAGTTTTGGGGCAGCGACGGGACAAACACTTTCGGCCGATATACTACGCAAGCAAGACTTTGAACGAGGCACAAGCAAATTACACTACCACTGAAAAAGAATTGCTTGCGGTCGTGTTCGCACTCGACAAGTTTCGCACCTACCTCATCCTTTCCAAGGTCATTGTCTACACGGATCACTCGGCCCTCAAGCACCTCCTCGTCAAACCCGATGCAAAACCAAGACTAATCCGATGGATCTTACTACTCCAAGAATTCGACGTGGAAATTCGAGACCAAAAGGGGGCTGAAAATTTTGCAGCCGATCACTTATCGAGATTGGAGGACTCACATTACGAAAAGAATGACGAGGATAGCATCAAGGACCACTTCCCTGGCGAGCATCTTTATGCTTTACGTGAGGTAAACGATGATATGCCTTGGTATGCTGATATTGCTAACTATCTCGTGGCAAGGATCATACCAAAGGAATACTCAAGCCAACAGAAGAAAAAATTCTTCTCGGACTTGAAGTATTACTTTTGGGATGATCCATACTTGTTTAGGACTTGTGCCGATAAGATGGTCAGGCGATGCGTGTCATTTCCCGAGACGATCAAGATCTTAGACCATTGCCATACCGGACCGACCGGAGGCCACTATGGGTGGAATCGAACAGCCCATAAGGTACTCGAATGTGGTTTCTGTAGACCTTTTTGGTCCAAATAGTTATGAGAGTTTTGATTATTCCAAGTAATTATGTAAATTGGGGGGTACAAATTAGAAAACTCGATATGCATGTTATGTAATGTTTAAGTATGTGATAATATTCGATTAAGCGCTTGAATATGTTTTAAATGTTAAGAAAATCGAATTTGAGTGATCTTATGCTTAACTGGAATATTGATGTGATCACCTGGTTTTGAACGTTCTCGTTTGGATGGAATATCACTGCGTGCTATGGAAAATATGTTCTGATAAGTGGTATGTGGATTGTACGCATGATTGAGTTATATAAGGAAAGAATATCGTCTGAGATCATGCTAATTTGATTGAGCTATATATGGAAGATATATTGTGTTAAGTGATATATGAGCTGTACACGAGATTGGGATATTTTAGGAAAGTATATCACTGTGATCGCCCGGATATGATTAAGCTATATATGGAAAAGATATTCTGATTATGTGTGAAATGTACTGATTGATTCTATATATGGAATGTGCTGACTAACGGATGAGATTACCCTGGAATGAAAGAAAATCAGTAGTATTTATGGTAAGTGATCATGCATGACCGTTGAGCTTAATTGGTTTATTCTTGGCATGATTGTTTGAGTTAATGCACGTGATTAGTGAGCTTTATCTTGTATATTCTGTGCTTAACTTTCCTTGTGAAGTGGACAAGCTATTCGTGGTTCTATATAGAAGAGAACACTTCACGAAGAGTACAACAACGAACACACAAGCTGTCGAATACCTTTGAGTGATTGAGCGTTAATTTGCGATTCATTCGTAGTTTGTGGTTGAGCTTAATTTGCGAATCTGTACTCTTTTGAGCGATCCCTAGAAACTCCTACCCTAAAACCATTGTCTTCGGACGTGTTGTGTCTGCGGGCACGTTGAGCACACAAAGGAGCACGAGTGGAGTCTTACGCACGTGGAGGGACGAATTTTGTGGATTCGGTGGCCCTTCGGTAGCAAGCTGCATCCAGTCGGGGAATAGGTTTCCTGGGTAAACGACGTGGATCGAAACTTGGCGTGCGTCAGCCTAGAACGAGGTCTAGTATCCATAGTGCTTTGTTTGTGAGCAGGTCAATCATAGTGTAACCGGTATTACCTAGTGATTGATTGGAACTCTTGGGGAGATCACACCCCAAGGACAGGATTAAACCCCAGTTGGGGATATAACCTGTATAAAAATCTCGTCTCACTCTACTTTCTGCTATTTAATTTACTGTGAGACAAACCCGAGACACGCTCTAATATCTAGGTGATATCGTAGCAATCATTTCTGAAATTAACGTGATATTTTGAAACATGGTTAGGGAGATAACATCGATACCATACTGAATTCAGGGAAATAACACACTCTGAAATATCTTCTTAAAGAAAAGTATTTTTCAAAGAAGAATAAGCCATTTTTTTATATAGCCTAATTCACCCCCCCCCCCCCCTCTTAGGCATATTTTACACTTCATTTGGTATCAGAGCGGGTTACTCAACGAAAGGCCTAACACGCCTGAGTTAAGATCTAATGGCTTTTTCGAGTGATATTTTTGCAGAGGGTCAATCCCACTCCAGGCCTCCTCTCTTCGACGGTACGAACTACGCGGTATGGAAAAATCGTATGATCGAATTTTTGATCGCTGTCGACTACGAGCTTTGGGAGACAATCATCGACGGACCATACACAGCTGCGAAATCCGATGGAACTCCAAAGGACACAAAAGATTACACTGTTGATGACAAAAGGGGAATCACGCGAAACGCAAAGGCGAAAAACATGCTCGCATGCGCACTCACACGTGAAGAATACATTCGGGTGAGTTCTTGCTCATCAGCAAAGGCCATGTGGGATATGCTCCAAGTCACTCATGAAGGAACCCAACGAGTCGTGCAAGAAAGACTGGCTCTACTCACTCACCAGTATGAACTGTTCTCAATGGAATCTGACGAAAATATAAGCCAGATGTACGCCAGATTCATGGGAATCATCAACCAGATGTTCTCTCTCGGCAAGAAAGTTCCGACAGTGAACAAGTAAGAAAGATACTGAGATCACTGCCACGAGAATGGAATGCCAAGGTTACTGCCATCTACGAAGCAAAGGATCTAGATGTACTTAGCATCTCCGAGCTGATTGGATCTCTTATATCCTATGAGATGATTCAAACATCAATGAATGAGAAGTCTCAGAATAAGAACCAGAAGTCCATTGCATTCAAATCCAACAAAGAAGAATCTGATTCTGACGACGAAGAAAAGGACCTAATGAACGATCTGGCCATGCTTACAAAAAGAATTGAAAGATTCCAGCAGAAAAAGAAATTCAAAGGAAACTTCAACAAATTCCAGAACAAGAACAAGGGAATATCCGCGTCTGGGAAGAAAGTTCAGAAGTGTTTCCGATGCAACAAACCAGGCCACTATGCACATGAATGCCCCGCAACTAGCAATGAGAAACCAAGGAAGCAGAAGGCTATGGTGACGGAATCAAATGACTCTGAACTGGAACAAAGTGAGGACGAGGATCACGCTTACATGGCTGACGAGGATCAGGTATCTTGTTCTTCCTCCATTGAGAAAATCCATATCCTAAACAATTTATATGGCTATGAAAGTGACTCATCTGTTTCTGATATAGAAGAAAGTAAGGAAGATCTGTGTAGGTTACTTCAAAAAACGGAGAGAAAGATTAAGTCACTAGATTCCTTGAATAAGGAATTAATAAGGCAGCGAGATGAACTAGCTAAGGAAAAACATGAGGCTGTTCTAGAAATCTCACGTTTGAAAGAAGAGTTAGTTACTGCTAAGAAAGAGGGAATTCCCTGTGACTGTGAGAAAATAGAGAAGAAAAACAGTGACTTATCCAGAGACATTGTAGAACTCAGAAATTCTTTAGAAAGGGAAAAACAGAAGGTTTATAGCCTTCTTGAGGGCAGACAGAACCTAGACATGATGTTAAACATTTCTAGCAATATTGATAAGATAGGCCTAGGTTATTCCACCGAAGTGAAGCCTGCTAAATCCTCTGTGTCTAAGTTTAAATGTTTCTGTTGTGGTAGAAATGGTCACTATGCATACAACTGTCCCTTAAAGAAGTTTGATAAAGCTAAGTATGTCTGGAGACCTAAGAAGTTACCTGTAAATGCCCCTGTCGTATCTGATTGTAACAGGAGATCACCTGCTGTGCAGAATGATATCTCGTATGTTAACAGAAGTTATTTTCCCGCTAACATGTTAGGACCCAACAGAAATTGGGTACCTCAGAAAAGTAATTCTTGCTACAGGTACGAAGGAAGAATTCCAGTAAGAAAAGTAAGTGGTACCTCGACAGCGGGTGCTCCCGCCACATGACAGGTGATATAGGCAATTTTGTGTCGTTGAAGGCGGTAGATGGAGGATACGTTTCGTACGCCAACGACGCAAAAGCCAAAATCGTGGGGGTTGGTACTGTTGGTAACAATTTAAATATCACCATAGATAACGTTCGGTTCGTTAGGAACTTAGAACATAATTTAATAAGTATTAGCCAATTATGTGATGATGGACATACCGTAGTTTTCGCCAAAGATAAATGCCTTGTTAAAAAGAATGATGAGATTGTGTTTAGTGCATCTAGGCATGGTAATATTTACTGCATCACTCTTGATGATATTGCTAACCAAAACGTCAAGTGTCTAGCAGTTACACAGGATATCACATGGTTATGGCATAGACGTCTGGGACACGCTAACATGGAACTAATGTCTCACATATCATGCAATGAGTTGGTGAGAGGTATTCCAGATATGAAAGCCACCAAGGACAGAATCTGTAAAGCGTGCCAAATGGGGAAACAGACCAAGACGTCCTTTAAGCCTAAGAATGTGATCTCTACGTCCAGACCACTGGAACTGCTGCATCTTGACCTTTTTGGTTCGGTACAGGTTATGTCATTGAAAGGTAAACGATATGCCTTTGTGATTGTAGACGACTATACTAGGTACACATGGGTCTTATTTCTTGCGCACAAAGGGTGAGGCTTTAGATAATCTTGCACAACTGATTAAGAAGCTAGAAAATGAGAAAGAAATGAAAGTTCGTAAGATTAGGAGCGATAACGGTCTAGAATTTGATAGCAAATCCTTTGCATCTTTTTGTGATGAGAATGGTTATAGTCATAATTTTTCAGCCCCTATTACGCCCCAACAGAACGGAGTGGTTGAGAGGAAAAATAGAGTATTACAAGAAATGGCTAGGACTATGTTAAGCGAATATAATACTCCAAAACATTTTTGGGCCGAAGCTGTTAGTACGGCATGTTATGTCTCGAACAGGATTTTCCTTAGACCAATTATTAAGAGAACTCCCTATGAACTTTGGGAACGACAAAACCCCTAACATAGGATATTTCCATTTGCAAATGTTTCATTTTGAATGATAGGGATAAAAGAGGGAAATTCGATTCCAAGGTAGATGAAGGGATATTCCTAGGTTACAGCCTTCATTCCAAAGCTTTTAGAGTGTTTAATAATAGGAAGAAGACTGTTCAAGAATCTGTGCATGTTACGTTTGATGAATTTCCTAACGCAGATACTACTGAGGAAGGTATAGTTGTGTCTCCTGCAGATATACAGGTTACTGACAAAGAAGTGAACGCAATTCCGTTGGAACTAGATGATATGTCAGAGGAACCTGAAGCTTCAGACGAGCAACAACGCAGAAAATTCAAACATGCTTCCAGCCATCCCACTGAACAGGTCATAGGGAATATCACTTCAGGGATCAAAACGAGAGCAACTGCACGAAACGATACTGCTGAGGAATCACATGACGTGCTGTTGTCAACCATGGAACCCAAGACAGTGAATGAAGCGCTTGACGATGAATCGTGGGTAATTGCCATGGAAGAAGAGCTGGCACAATTCGAAAAAGAGCCAGGTGTGGACTCTTGTGGAAAGACCGAGCGATAAGTCCATAATAGGCACGAAGTGGGTGTTTCGCAACAAACTGGATGAAAACGGTAATGTAACACGAAATAAGGCCAGGTTAGTCGCCAAAGGTTATTCGCAAGAAGAAGGTATAGATTTTCAAGAAACCTTTGCACCCGTAGCTAGGCTTGAGTCAATACGCATTTTACTTGCATATGCATCTTTTAAAAGATTTAAGCTTTTCCAAATGGACGTAAAAAGTGCATTTTTAAATGGTTTTATAAATGAGGAAGTTTTTGTCGAGCAACCTCCCGGTTTTGAAAAAGAGGAATTTTCAAATCACGTTTTTAAATTAAACAAAGCTTTATATGGTTTGAAACAGGCCCCGAGGGCATGGTATGAAAGATTGAATAGGTTTTTACTAGACATGGGATTTATAACAGGAACAATAGATAACACTCTTTTTATCAAGTGCGAAGGGAATCACATATTACTTGTGCAGATATATGATGATGATATCATATTTGGTAGCACTGACATCACTCTTTGCGAGAATTTTTCTAAGTCTATGCAACAGGAATTTGAGATGAGCCTAATGGGAGAACTCACGTACTTCCTTGGATTGCAAATCAAGCAATTGGATACGGGAACATTCATATCTCAAACGAAGTACACGAAGGAACTGCTTGAAAAATTCGGAATGGCTGATTCCAAGGTACTTCCCACTCCTATGCACCAGACCGCTAAAATCGATAGTGATGAACAAGGTACGCCCTTTGACCAAACTAAATATAGAGGTATGATCGGAAGTTTGCTATACCTTACGGCAAGCAGACCCGATATCATGTTTGCTACTGGTCTATGTTCTAGATATCAATCGAGTCCTAGGGAATCTCACTTGACGGCAGTCAAGCGAATACTTAGATATTTGAAGGGAACAATCAATCATGGTATATGGTATCCAAATTCCAAGGAATTCCCATTAATGGGATACTCGGATGCGGATTACGCCGGTTCTAGGGAAGATAGGAAAAGCACTAGTGGAACCTGCCAAATACTAGGGAATTCCCTTGTAACTTGGTCTAGTCGGAAACAAAATGCCGTAGCCCTATCCACAACCGAAGCCGAATACATGGCCTTAGGAAGCTGTTCTCAGCAAATCCTTTGGATGAAACAGACCTTGAATGATTACGGCTTAAGGTACGACCAAAATCCTATTTTCTGTGATAGTACTGGTGCCATTAGTATCACTAAGAATCCCGTACACCACTCTCGAACTAAGCATATAGAGGTGAAACATCATTTTATTCGAGATCATGTTCAGAAAGGGAATATCAGCGTGAACTTCGTAGGAACCAATGATCAGTTGGCTGATATCTTCACGAAACCCCTTATTGAGAGTAGATTCTGTGATATCCGTGACCGATTAGGAATTATTGAGCTCAAATAGGAAAGGTGACTAGATGTGTTAGCCTTTAGTATTTCCTTGATCTTATCCTTTAGAATCTCTGCGATTTTATTCCTGATTCTATCTTCATTATTTATTCAAATCCTTTCCATTCATGAAGAGATTATTTTTAGACCTCCTTCGACATTTATGACAAAATCTATTTTCAGCCAATATTCTCTTTCCCTCCTTAATCTCCGCGAGATATCCTTTTATCCTTAGCAAATTCCATAACGGGCAGTTTCCTTCTTCACTAAGTTTCCTTTTAAATTCAAATTTTTGAAATCTCTTCCTTATCTGACACACGTCTTATCAAGATCACATCCCTCTATAACTTCTTTCCATCCTTATCCAAAGCAGACTCGGCTCTTTATAAACAGTTTCAACCTTGTTTCTCCATCCATTCAAACCCTAAGTTCTTCACTTCAAAATTTCATCCTTCAATTCTCCGATCTCAACCATGGTGAAAACAAAAGGCGCCGGTTCTTCGACTGACAAAAAGACAAAAAGTTCCTTACCCCAATCCCCACTCTCTCCAAAAGCCACTCGCTCCAAATCGGCAAGCAGCCCTAAATCTAAGAAATCTCCGACAAAACCGAAGAAGAAAGCCAAGGTCATCAAATCTCCCACACCTTCTCCTGCCTCTTCCCATGATCAGCCCGCATCTACTTCCCCTGAGAAACCCAGTTCTCCTGAAGTTTCTGCTCCACCTGAAAAATCAGCCTCTCCAGAAAAATCTGCCTCTGCTCAGATCGAGTCTCCTCGAGACGAAACTCCCCCACTGGATCACTCTGAGAAGGCCCTGTTCAATCCTGAAAATCCAGAGGAGAGTCACTGACGAGATCAAATTCCTGACTGATAGTACCAAGGAACTTCACGGAAAGCTTCAGAAGCGTCGCGTTGCACGAGGAAGGTGCGTTAAGTTTGATGAGTTGGCTGACAGTCAAGTCGTAACATGGATGACGGAATATGGCTGGGAAAATTTCCTGAGGATAGACGGGCCCTTGTATGCGGAAGCCGTGAAACTCTTCTATGCTAATCTCACGTTCGTTGAAGGCGAAACGGAGATCACAGTCAAGTCTTATGTGCTTGGCAAGACCCTTGAATGGAATAGCGCTAAAGTGAATGAGATGCTGGGTGTTGAGAACGAAGGGCTCCGCTACTTTGACTTTGTCCACTGGTGCACCTCTGAAGTATCCATGCGAGACTGTGCAAAAGCCCTCTGGAATTCCCCCTATAAGCCAAAGTTCTCTGAAGGAGAAGCTTTGAACCAACTTCCCATAGATCTGTTCTTTCTCTACAAGGTCCTGCATTTTACGCTATGGAGCGCCCGAGTTGGAAGTGGAGGCCATTCCACCACGATGAACAACATGAGCATGCTGACTCTCTACATGGTGTCCCAAAATAGGCCACTGAACTTAGGATATTTCGTTCTCAAGTACATGGTCTATGCCAGCCAGAGCCCAGATAAGGAACTTCCCTATGGTATGATACTGACACATCTGTTTGAGGCCGAGGGAATCTCTCTGCCCAAGGCTTGGGAAGACAGCTCTAAGCATGTTGTGGATCTGGTCACCCTGAAGCGTGTTGGTATACGCTATGATGCTCGCAAAGGCTGGTTCAAAACAAGGGATTTGAAAACTCCTTCCAAGACTCCGATCAAGAAGAAGAAGGATGATGACAGCGATGACGAGCAGGGAACGATAGCTGATCTGAAAAGAAGCTTCAAGGGGCTTAAGGATGAGAACCGCAGAAAGTTCAGAAAGATCTCACGGAACTTCAAAAGGTTAACAAGTATCTAAAGGAGATCTCTGCGGCTCTTAATATCGCTGAATCCTCAACTGCCTCATCCGATAGCGATTCCAGCCCTTAGATCTTGTTCCGTAGCAATTCCCTAGCTCTGATAGGATTAGTTCTAGTTTGCTTTTTTCGCTGGTTTTTGGGTTTGAGGGTCGCAGTGGTTTGCAGGTTTAGGTAAGTTGGTGGTGTTGGTCCCTCCTTTTTGATGCTGAAGGGGGAGAAGTCTAGGCAATTAATGCCTTATTTTGTTTTTTTTGGAATGATATAATATAATCGGCTTGCTTGCTTTTAAATGCTTGTGTCTTAATCCTCTGTGCTTTAGTTGATGATTTGTTAAGGATTAAGGAATTCCGCACATAGGCAGGGGGAGCAAACTGATATGATGTGATAACTTGAGACATTCCATGATAGCTTGCGACATTCCGTGGTAACTTGTGACATTCCATGTGATATGATCTGGTAATTGCTAAACTTTTGCTTCTGTGCTTTACATGAGAATACTAGCAATTAGACAAGGGGAGCATGCTATGAAATTTGATAAATTTGTTTGCTCTGATCATATGTCACATGCTTTGATACTTAAACATGCTACGTGCGTAAATAGCTTCATATCGAGTGTATTCACATGCTTAAGATGGGCATTAATTACTTATCATCATCAAAAAGGGGGAGATTGTAGACCTTTTTGGTCCAAATAGTTATGAGAGTTTTGATTATTCCAAGTAATTATGTAAATTGGGGGGTACAAATTAGAAAATTCAATATGCATGTTATGTGATGTTTAAGTATGTGATAATATTCGATTAAGCGCTTGAATATGTTTTAAATGTTAAGAAAATCGAATTTGAGTGATCTTATGCTTAACTGGAATATTGATGTGATCACCTGGTTTTGAACGTTCTCGTTTGGATGGAATATCACTGCGTGCTATATATGGAAAATATGTTCTGATAAGTGGTATGTGGATTGTACGCATGATTGAGTTATATAAGGAAAGAATATCGTCTGAGATCATGCTAATTTGATTGAGCTATATATGGAAGATATATTGTGTTAAGTGATATATGAGCTGTACACGAGATTGGGATATTTTAGGAAAGTATATCACTGTGATCGCCCGGATATGATTAAGCTATATATGGAAAAGATATTCTGATTATGTGTGAAATGTACTGATTGATTCTATATATGGAATGTGCTGACTAACGGATGAGATTACCCTGGAATGAAAGAAAATCAGTAGTATTTATGGTAAGTGATCATGCATGACCGTTGAGCTTAATTGGTTTATTCTTGGCATGATTGTTTGAGTTAATGCACGTGATTAGTGAGCTTTATCTTGTATATTCTGTGCTTAACTTTCCTTGTGAAGTGGACAAGCTATTCGTGGTTCTATATAGAAGAGAACACTTCACGCGAAGAGTACAACAACGAACACACAAGCTGTCGAATACCTTTGAGTGATTGAGCGTTAATTTGCGATTCATTCGTAGTTTGTGGTTGAGCTTAATTTGCGAATCTGTACTCTTTTGAGCGATCCCTAGAAACTCCTACCCTAAAACCATTGTCTTCGGACGTGTTGTGTCTGCGGGCACGTTGAGCACACAAAGGAGCACGAGTGGAGTCTTACGCACGTGGAGGGACGAATTTTGTGGATTCGGTGGCCCTTCGGTAGCAAGCTGCATCCAGTCGGGGAATAGGTTTCCTGGGTAAACGACGTGGATCGAAACTTGGCGTGCGTCAGCCTAGAACGAGGTCTAGTATCCATAGTGCTTTGTTTGTGAGCAGGTCAATCATAGTGTAACCGGTATTACCTAGTGATTGATTGGAACTATTGGGGAGATCACACCCCAAGGACAGGATTAAACCCCAGTTGGGGATATAACCTGTATAAAAATCTCGTCTCACTCTACTTTCTGCTATTTACTTTACTGTGAGACAAACCCGAGACACGCTCTAATATCTAGGTGATATCGTAGCAATCATTTCTGAAATTAACGTGATATTTTGAAACAGGGTTAGGGAGATAACATCGATACTCATACTGAATTCAGGGAAATAACACACTCTGAAATATCTTCTTAAAGAAAAGTATTTTTCAAAGAAGAATAAGCCATTTTTTTATATAGCCTAATTCACCCCCCCTCTTAGGCATATTTTACACTTCAGTTTCTATTGGCCTTCAATTTTCAATGACGCTCAAAGGTATGTAGACATGTGCGATAGGTGCCAACGGACAGGTAATATCTCTAAGCGCAATGAAATGCCGCAAACTTTTATTTTAGTGTGCGAGGTATTTGATGTTTGGGGCATTGATTTCATGGGACCTTTCCCTACATCGTTTACTAATCGATATATCCTAGTTGCGGTTGATTACGTTTCTAAATGGGTAGAGGCACAAGCGCTGCCCACTAATGATGCTAGGGTTGTCGTTAAATTTTTAAAAACGTTGTTTTCACGATTTGGTTTGCCTCGTTGCATTATTAGTGATAAAGGTACTCACTTTTGTAACACTCAGTTTTCTAGGACACTCGAGAAATACGGCGTTAAGCATAGTGTTACCACTCCGTACCACCCTCAAGCAAGCGGCCAAGTGGAAGTCGTGAATCGGGAATTGAAGCGAATTTTAGAGAAAACCGTCGAGCACCACCGAAGGGATTGGTCGAACAAGCTGAACGACGCATTGTGGGCCTATAGGACAGCCTATAAGACGCCTATAGGATCCACATCTTATCGTCTCGTTTATGGAAAATCTTGTCATTTACCCGTCGAGCTCGAACATAAAGCATATTGGGCTCTAAAGAAATTAAATTTTGATTTGAATCTCGCAGGAGAAAAGAGGAACTTGCAGATCAACGAACTCGACGAGTGGCGCCAAATGGCTTACGAGAATACCCGCCTCTACAAGGAGCGTACAAAACAATATCATGATCGAAAAATCATAAAGCGGGAATTCCAAGAGGGCGACTTAGTCTTGCTATACAACTCTCGACTACGCCTATTTCCAGGCAATTTGAAGTCACGATGGTCTGGTCCCTTCAGAGTATTTCCATACGGCACAGTCGAGATCACTCACCCAGAACGAGGGACGTTCAAGGTGAACGGACAGCGTCTCAAGCATTACTATGGCGGTGATATCGAAGCGCTAGGAAAGGAAACAATTCACCTCCTCACCACCACCCAGAGCTGAATCACTGAACGATGTCTAGCTAAAAGACTTTAAAGAAAGCGCTACTTGGGAGGCACCCCAAGCCTATCCTATGTTTTTCCTTCATTTTTCTATGCGTATTTTTAAGTTTTATGATTCTGTTTTTTTATGATTGCAGGGAATTCAAAATCTCAAGTGTGGGGAAGAGCCGTACAAATTATGCACATCGGACTATCCAGGGAAGTTCGCTTATCTATTTATTTCCTCTTCCGTATGCTACATTATTTTTATGTTGAGGGCAACATAAATCTTAAGTGTGGGGAGGGGAATTTCTGCAAAATTGATGCGAACATTTTTATATGTGCACCTGATTTTTGGTATAAAATTTTTCGAAAATTTGGCATGAATTTTTTTTCGAAAATCATGTTTCGTATCATGAAAGGATGATTTTGTGTTAGAAATTGTGTGAGTAATTAGGATACATATGCGTAGTCTACGTCTTTCTTACATGATGAACTTGGCGATACTTGAGAGATTCATACACATAACCCTATTTTTGTGAGATTTTTGAGCCTACGAGCTTTTTGCTCATTTCTTTGGTTGTGTGAATCATGCTTAGTTTATTTCTCTTCAGAACTTACTTGTGTATTACGTTTTGAAACTACTTAAAGTGTGATTGCGTGAAAATGAGGAAGGCATTAGGAATTTAGTCCATAGCCAAAGTATCCAACCACGACTGGCCCCCGTAGTTAGTCACTTTGAGCCTGAGCCTTTTATTTGAAACCGGATTATAAATTGCCGACCTGATTAAGCCTTCAGACATAAACCCATCGGAGCGATAGTAGAAGTGGAGGTTGAATGCCGGATTTAAGAAGCGCAACACGTGCTAACTTTTAGAGCTGAGCGTTGAAAAAAAAAGAAAAAAAAGAGAAAAGAAAAGTAGAAAAAAAGAAAAGAAAAAAATATATATATTTTGACTAAGAACCCTTCCTCCGATAATCTTTCGCTCTCAAAAGCGTATTATCTATTTCATAGATCGAGAAGTCGAAAGAAGAAGGGCTTGGTGAATGAAAAAAAAAAGAAAAAAATGAAAAAGAACGACGAATGTTGGCGCATTCGAGATGATAGCATGATTCTGACACGACTACAGCTTATATCCTTTTTATGCTTATTCCTTACATATCTTACATATCATAGCCATATTATAACCCGATAAAGGCCTTCCGATTCACGCTTGAGCATTGAAAGTGGTAGATTTACGAATCATTTGCAAGCTTATGGTAGAGATTAGATTAGTGCATGGCCCGAGAGAGTTCATAGACATTTTAACCTATACACTGAGTGATTTGAGTGAATCTTTGTGAGGTTCGGATTTCGATAGGTATCGCTAAAGGAAATCGTGAAGTTAGTCGGTGATTTCGAATATGCCTTCCGACTTTATTTGCATTATCTCCTACGTGATTTCGTTCTTGATTGATACGTTGCATGATTTATCCTTTTATATGCCATTTGCATTTCTTTGCTTGAGGACAAGCAAATGCTTAAGTGTGGGGAAATTTGATAAACGTATTTTCTTACGTTTATAGGTATTATAATTGAAGTATTTGCAAGTTAAAAAGGAGTCTTCATGTCAAATTTGGTAATTAATTATGAGTTTACATCATTTCGGACAGTTTTGCGGCAGTTTAGCATGTCTCGTAAAATAAGGGGTTAAAGTTGACCGATAGATCTGCAAATTGGAGGGGAGCTAGAATACTTAATGATCTTAATTCTCACAAAAGGGATTTGCATTTGAATATCTACATCGTGAGATATTAGATTTGGAACTTAATGCAAATTTTTTAGTGAATCAAAGTCAAGCTTTGTATGCATGATTTCCAAGTTTTTCGACAGTTTCGGTTTCTTAACAGATGAGGGGGTAAAAGTTGTCCAATGAAGCTGAAATTGTAACCAAAGATAGAAGACTTGTTGATCTTGATTCTTACCGGAGGGATTTGGATTTGGAGCTCTAGATTGAGAGATATTAATTTCGGAAGTTACTGCCGTGTTAGAGGTGGTGTTGGAGGTCAAAACACACTAAAAATGACTCCTACCTAACTTGTCTCTTCTTGGTCGAAAGTTCAACCATTATTCAAGGAAATAGGCATGCTTTAGACCTAACTTTCGACATTGAAACACCCCATTCCATTTGAACTCAATAAAGGAGGCTAAAGTTGAAGGAATGGGGGACAAAGTTAGCTTTCTTCAATGTGAACAAGTTAAAGCAAAGAAGACTTGCATGTACATGAGTTTGAGCTCCCCTTGCTATAAATAGAGGAAGGAATCATTGGGAGAGAACACACACATACACTTAGAGAAGAGAAAGAAAGGCTAGAGAGAAAGTTAGCTCATTGACTTAGCTTGAATGCTAGGTATTCGATAAACGGCTCAACGAAGAACAAGTGTACGAAGCCATAAACAGGGAAGATCTATATTTTCTTTGATGTTTATTATGTTCTTAGTTGAGAAAATGAGTAGCTAATTTCTTGTGTATTTGAGATGAGATGAACCCTGGCAAGATCGATCGTATGTTTTAAGTATATTTAATGTTATGCTATTGTTAAGACTCTTTTACGAATTTATATGATTTCGATTATGTCTATTTGATTGAAATTATTATTTATCTTATTCATGTCTATGTGTGTAAGATAGATTAATTGGGAAATCGCACGCTGCGCTCGAGAGAGGGGTGAACGATTAGAACACTCGTAAACGAGCGGAATAAACTCATCACTAGAGATAGGTTGAGCTACTCCGCTGGATTAGAGTCAAATCTAATAGAAGGATTAATAATGATTTAATGCAATCTTCGATTACGTAGTTAGGGAAGCTTGCCCGGCTATTTAAGAAAACATCGAACTTATGGGTAGAAAATGAGCAGACTTAGTCAATCGATCCACGATCACCCAAACAGCATCGTAACCTTTTACAGTTTTTGGCAACCCGACCACAAAATCCATTGTAACGTGATCCCACTTCCACTCGGGTATTGGCAAAGGTTGCAATGTACCAGCCGGTCGTTGATGTTTTGCTTTTATTTGTTGACATGTTAGACATTGACTTACAAATGCCGCAATGTCTCTTTTCATTACCGGCCACCAATAATTTATTCGAAGGTCTCGATACATTTTCGTAGCTCCTGGATGTACTGAATATGCCGTCACATGTGCTTCCGTCATTACTATCCTTCGAATCTCCGCATCATCAGGTACATATAAACGATCTCTGTAATATAAACTTTCATCTTCTTGTATTTTGAAATCAGTTGAAGTTTGCTCTGCCTGTGCGCCTTTGATCTTTAGATATAACTCGTCATTTTCTTGTACTCTCTTGATTTGTTCCAGTATTGTAGATTGTAGAGTTAATACGGCTAACTTTGCTTCAACTTCTCCTAATTGCACTACCTCCACTTCCAATAATTGTAACTCTGCACTTACCGCTTTTCGGCTTAATGCATCAGCCACCACATTTGCTTTTCCTGGGTGATAACTAATTACACAATCGTAATCTTTAACAAGTTCAATCAATTTATGTGTTGTAGGTGAAATTCCCACTTACCTGGTATCCTTAGCTTATCGCACGGTTAAATCGCTAACCTTCGAACTCTAATTATAGAAACATATAAAATTAGCGTTCGTTTATTTAGTCATAATTTTATGAACTTGGCTTAATTTGAAAACCCTATTTTCAACTTATAAATTTCGAAACCCTAAAATTCCAAATTTTACCTAAATTAAAAGTACCACTTTGAAATTTACAAAAATCTTGAATTGCATAATAATTTAAATCTCGACATAGTATATTATAAAACTCCGAGATTTGAATAAAACGAAATCTCGAAATACCATTCGACAACGATCTCGACACCACTTCATTTAAACACTTCGACATTCTTAGTAATTTATCTCGAGATCTCATGTCAAGGTTCTTATAGATTTCGAAACATACTTATGATTAATATTCAATTCGAGATTCTGTTCCACAACTCATAAACTCGAAACATACTTCACATTACACTTCGACATCCTTAATCGAGATTTTCATTCAACATACATAAAAATCTCGAAATCATTTTACACAAACATCTCGACATTTTCTTCGAGATCTTTCCTTCAACATTCACAAAACCTCAAAACTATTCACATAAGTATTTCGACATCTTTCCTTTCACAACTCACAAAACTCGAAACAACACATAACATTTCGAAAACCTATTCCAAATCCTCAACTACACAAGACTCATATCGAGATCTTGTTTCAAAATTCATCAATACCAATCTCGATATCCTATGTCGAAATTCTTATAAATTTCGAAACAACATCACACAATCATCTCGACATCCACATAAAAATTTCGAAACAATCAAACAACTTCACAAACTTCACCTCGAGATTTCATTTCAATCCTCATTTCGACATTTTCCTGACTATTACCAAAAATCTTTCGAGATTCTTATAGAAACACTTTATAAATTTCGAACTAAACAAACCCTAATCTTTCAAAATCACAAACACTATTTACTTCTAAACTCTTAAGAATTTCCGATCAAAACCTTAATTATCAAGAACACAAAAACCTTTGAAAACAGACTCAAACCTCTAGAAAATCAAAACCTCATAAACCTGATTTCATGAAATGTTCGTGCATATTATTACATAAAACATGCTTACTCATAATTAAAACATAAGTTCATAGTAAAAATTTATACCTCCTCCAAGCTAAGTTAAGATCACTGTTTGAGCTCTCCTTTGTCTCCCTTAATTTATTTTTCCGAAGATTTGTCTTTTGAACTCCTTTCATAATTTGCATATTGTTCATAACGAAACATACCTATCTCAAAGCTTGATTTTTTTTTTAAAGTGGTTTACTTTAATTTAACAAGTTTGTCCATATCTTCTAAACTTATTATGTGTACATCTCTAATAAAACGACACTTACCTAATCCCTTTAATCAAATGATAGTTCTTAATTAAATATTGACCTTTTGTAAATCCTTTATAGTACACTTTCGAAATCTATCTTGAAGGATTTCGAAATCTCTCTCAAAGATTTCGAACTTATAATTTTTTTCCAACTTCCCTTGAGAATTTTGATAAACGTATTTTCTTACGTTTATAGGTATTATAATTGAAGTATTTGCAAGTTAAAAAGGAGTCTTCATGTCAAATTTGGTAATTAATTATGAGTTTACATCATTTCGGACAGTTTTGCGGCAGTTTAGCATGTCTCGTAAAATAAGGGGTTTAAGTTGACCGATAGATCTGCAAATTGGAGGGGAGCTAGAATACTTAATGATCTTAATTCTCACAAAAGGGATTTGCATATGAATATCTACATCGTGAGATATTAATTTTTGAACTTAATGCAAATTTTTTAGTGAATCAAAGTCAAGCTTTGTAGGCATGATTTCCATGTTTTTCGGCAGTTTCGGTTTCTTAACAGATGAGGGGGTAAAAGTTGTCCAATGAAGCTGAAATTGTAACCAAATATAGAAGACTTGTTGATCTTGATTCTTGCCGGAGGGATTTGGATTTGGAGCTCTAGATTGAGAGATATTAATTTCGGAAGTTACTGCCGTGTTAGAGGTGGTGTTGGAGGTCAAAACACACTAAAAATGACTCCTACCTAACTTGTCTCTTCTTGGTCGAAAGTTCAACCATTATTCAAGGAAAGAGGCATGATTTAGACCTAACTTTCGACATTGAAACACCCCATTCCATTTGAACTCAATAAAGGAGGCTAAAGTTGAAGGAATTGGGGGACAAAGTTAGCTTTCTTCAATGTGAACAAGTTAAAGCAAAGAAGACTTGCATGTACATGAGTTTGAGCTCCCCTTGCTATAAATAGAGGAAGGAATCATTGGGAGAGAACACACACATACACTTAGAGAAGAGAAAGAAAGGCTAGAGAGAAAGTTAGCTCATTGACTTAGCTTGTGTGCTAGGTATTCGATAAACGGCTCAACGAAGAACAAGGGTACGAAGCCATAAACAGGGAAGATCTATATTTTCTTTGATGTTTATTATGTTCTTAGTTGAGAAAATGAGTAGCTAATTTCTTGTGTATTTGAGATGAGATGAACCATGGCAAGATCAATCGTATGTTTTAAGTATATTTAATGTTATGCTATTGTTAAGACTCTTTTACGAATTTATATGATTTCGATTATGTCTATGTGATTGAAATTCTTATTTATCTTATTCATGTCTATGTGTGTAAGATAGATTAATTGGGAAATCGTACGCTGCGCTCGAGAGAGGGGTGAACGATTAGAACACTCGTAAACGAGCGGAATAAACTCATCACTAGAGATAGGTTGAGCTACTCCGCTGGATTAGAGTCAAATCTAATAGAAGGATTAATAATGATTTAATGCAATCTTCGATTAAGTAGTTAGGGAAGCTTGCCCGGCTATTTAAGACGTAGATTAGTTGCTTACGAGCCTCATGTGATAAGACGCAGTTTCGTCAGTCATATGAACTCATACGCATGTGTTGGTAATCCTCACGGTCTAACGTTTAGCTAAAACTTTGATATATGTTTTCAGCAGATCGATCGAGCTAGGGGGAGTCGAAGTCTCAAATACGTTTCGCTTTCTTATCGTCGTTCATTCTCATCATTTTTATTAGTTTTGTTCATTATATTTTCAGTTTTACAACAATCAAGGCATTTTCACTAGGATATTTAAATTCAAGTTTTTTTAATTATTTAGTTCCTTTGGATTCGATACTCGAATACTTGCCATTACTATGCTATTTTTGATAGGTATACTTGCCTGTTGAGCGTAGGATAGTTGTCGATATTCGTTTTATTTTATTACTCGATCCGCTCGATCAAATTTCAAATTACATAAATCACCTAGATTTCGAAATGCTATTTGGCAACAAAGTTTCGAGCTTTTATCCACAATTAATTCAAACTTTCCTATCCATCAACCTCTTATAATTTCGAAATTATCCAAAAAGAAACCCTAAATTTCGAAATTATAATATTTCAAAATTCTCTATTCAAAATTTCTCAACCTCCCTACCTAAGCTCCGAATAATGTTAAATATCATGTAGGCACAAAATTAAATAAATACTAAATATGCAGTCATATAAACACATAATATGCATGCAAATTTATTGGCCAACTTACGCACGGGACCCGGGTATTACAAACACCACCGCCGATCACCGCCGCACTCTCAACTCCGGCGACACCCACAAGACTACCCTCAACCCCCATTTAATTTGATTAAGAATACAAGGTATGATTTTTGCCCTATCTACTCCGAATTCGGAAATTTTGTTCATAATTGCTAATTTTGGGGATGCTATCTGCTATTCTTCGTTCACTATGTGCCATAGATGCTAGAGAATTGCTCGATTACGTTAATTTGCGGATGATTTTCGAAATTTCTACGAAGAACCCTAATTTCGAATTTGGGGTTTTTCAAAATTGAGTCCAATTTCGTATTCTTCATGCTTTTCCATGGCTATATATATGTGAATAACACTTTGGGCATGCTTAATTACGTGATATTGAGGGTTAATTTTGAAGTTCAATGACGAACCCTAATTTTCATAATTGGGGATTTTCGAAATTGGGTATAATTTGGTGTTACACTTGCTCTTTTATGATGATATACATGCCAATAACACCTTGGGAATCTTTAATTTGCTTATTTGGTTCATTAATTTCGAAGTTAGGACACAGACGAACCATAACTCTAAATTTGGGGCTTTTTTGGACAGTATTATCGAAATGATTACTCTGATTATGTGGGTTCGTTTTGAGTTCTATTATGACTTCTCTGCGCACTTTGCTTGCTTGATTTTGAAACTATCTTATGAATTTCGGGTACGTTGGTTGCTATAATTTGGGACTTGATATGCATACCTGCACCTGCACGTTATATGTTCGATAAAATGCCAATTTGAGTTTTTCATGAGTTATTGCATATGCAAGTTACTACTTTGTCGCTATTTGGTCGAGTCACGCTGCTTTGATTTTAATTGCTATACTCGTTGAGCTCACATCTCTTTTCTAGGTACTATGGGTAAAAGTCGCTCCTCAGCTCAGCGTGACCCCGCCTCACGTTCGCCCGTTCGCCAAAGGCGACGCGGACCTCCGCCTACATTGCTAGAAGCCATGGGTCAGTTCGCCGAGGACACTCAGACGGCCCGGTACAACAAGCTGAAGGGCATGGAGTTCATCTCCATGGACCAGATCGATCACGATACGCTGGCGAAGCACAACATCGACCAGCAAGTCGGCCAGTACCTCTCACTGAGTGGATGGGCCACATTCTTCAACATCGACGAACCGGCGTACAAGGAACTCACCCTGGAGTTTTTGTCCACGGTCTACTACGATGAATACGGCGACGACAAAATCACATTCCGGGCATTCAACGAGGAGCAGATAGTGAGGGCTGACAACCTATGCTATGCACTTGGAGTACCAGTGCCACACCCACACCGGTCCTATGCGACCTACTTTGATCAATCGGGCGGTCGACAGGGTTGCTGGGCTGACATCGCGCGACCAGACGAGCCGGCATACAGCGCGAAGACGTCGAAGGCATCGTCGCTCAGGAGCCTAGGCCTGCGCTACATCCACCGCCTCCTCACGACCTCGCTCACACCGAGGGGCGAGTCGCACGGAGCCATCACCCTCCGTGATCTCTTTTTCCTAACTAAGCTACAGCGGGGCGAACAGGTCCATTTGGGAATGGCGGTGGCCACGCCTTCAGTGCTCAGGCGGAAGCAAGAAGCCATGGCAAGATTGCCGTAGGAGCACTCATCACCAAGGTCATTCGGGGACTACGCCTTTGGCCAGCGAAAGCACCCGAGATGGAGATAGTCAGCGGGCGCCACCCCTTGAACGAGGAGATACTTGTGAAAATGAAGATGCTCGTGAAGGCACCCACCTGGACCCTCACGAACAAGGTGTACGTCTGGCACGAGATGTATCGTGGCCAGACGGACCACGTCGACGTCCCCGCCGACCAGCTATACCTCGAGGCCCCTTACCCAGTGGAGACAGACACGACCACCGGGCCCTCCTACTCCTCCGGTTACCACCATGGCGAGTCATCCGACGTCGCCCACTACGCGTCTACAGCGGACCTCGAAGCGCTGCGCCAGGACATGATGCGCCGACGCGCTGCAGCGGGACGAAGAAGCCCGACGTTATAACGAAGAGACTCGGCGCCGACAGGAAGAGTACGAGCGACGGAACGAGGAAGCGCACCGTCGGTACCGAGAAGAGCTAGACCGATACAATCAGGCCCTCCAAGCCATGGACACCGCGCTCAAGTACTCCCAGCAGTCGATGTCCCTCCTTCGCCCGAGGCAACCGTCGCCACCGCCGCCACCACCTTAGGGATTTCTTCTTTTCTTTTTAAGACATTTCGTTTGGTTGAGTAGTCGCGTGTGTTTTTACTCTGTTTCCCCCTTTGATGCTTATAACTATGTTTATAGTTAATCTATGACTACTCCCTTTTTATGTCTATTTCTCTCTTTAGCTAGCGCCAGGACACGCATAATGGGTTACAACACGACCTTCACGCGCTATGTCACGCCTACTTCACGACCACGTCATTTTCTAGTCAGGGGAGTCCCGTTCTTTTTAAACTCTTTTTCCTTCCCTTTTATCCTTTTTACGTTGAGGACAACGTCAGACTTAAGTGTGGGGAGGGGAATTTAGTTTGAGAACTTACGTGAAAATTTTTAAATTTTTATGACGTGTCCGTGAGCTATAAATTTCATTGGAAATGCATGAATTACTTAATCGGGCATGATTGTTTGCGTTTATCTCGAGTTGGTCTGTATTATATGAAATTTTGCGAGCAATTAGGATATGCATGACTGATTGAATCGTGTTTGCCTGAATTGATATAGCACTGTTTTGAGAGACTCGTACACATAACCCTGTTTCGTTGTGAGAGTTTAAGCCTGACGAGCTGATGCTCATTTTCTTGGTTGTGTGACGTGCCTAGTCTATATCTCTCTAAGAACTTGCCTGTCTGATACGTGTTGAAACTGTTTGGGTGCGTTAGTATGAACATGATGAGGGCATTAGGAATTAAGTCCAGGGTCAGATTTCCCCAGCACGACTAACCCCATTAGTTAGCCACTTTGAGCCTGAGCCTATTCGTTGCTTACCTCGTATGTTATGAAATGCCCCTAACCCGCATAAGCCTCCAGAAATTATATGAACCTGAGTTGATTAGAATGGAGCAGAAGTCGAACTTGAGAGTTACTGTTTGAGTGTATGATTTGATGTTCTTCTCTGCTATTCATGAAATGACTCGTGCCGTACTTGACCGTTTTCTGAAATGACCCGATCCCTTGTATAAGCCTGCCCATAACCCTTTAGCAAGATATAGGTTTAGGTAATAAGTATCCATAGGTACACGGCATTCGCTGTGATGATGTATTCTTTGCGACAAAAAGCCGAACCTTGATGTTTTTAGGGAATATGGGCAGTGCACAAAAGTAGAGTGTAACTAAGGTGAAAGGGCAGAAAATGAAAGGGAACTGAGTCGAGAGGGTCGGGCAGAAAATTCTAGGATTTCAGAGCGAGAACGTCGAGTCTTATGTTGGGACGTGTGACTGTCTGTTTGATCATGCTGTGTTTGTTGATAATTTTTGCTTACGTGTCCTAGCTCTGAGATTAAGTGTTCATTATATATGCTTGTCACTTCATGATTATTCGACTCGTTTCCCCCCGAAAAGACCCTCAGATTTATACTTGCCACTTTGCATAGTAGAGATGCGATTAACTTGCAAGT
Organism: Craterostigma plantagineum; assembly: GCA_027422505.1. Lineage (NCBI taxonomy): Eukaryota > Viridiplantae > Streptophyta > Magnoliopsida > Lamiales > Linderniaceae > Craterostigma > Craterostigma plantagineum. The sequence goes on along the minus strand of JAPQWV010000003.1, from coordinate 20,528,207 downwards.
TATGGTTGGGGTTGGACTAGTGCACGAACTGAGCGACTCATCATATGCTAGCCTATACACTTGAGTGAATTGAGGGAATCCTTGTGAGATATGAGTCTCAATTAGCAGAGCGAAGGAAGTTTAGGTCGACAAGTGCAAGTCATTAGTTTAATGTCCGTGATTGTTTGCTTGATTCCTTTTGCGCTTTCTAACTTTTATGATAAATTGCGAACAATCGTGCCGTTATCCTGATTTGATGCCTTATCTGATTTCTAATTTACTTGAGGACAAGCAAATGCTTAAGTGTGGGGAGGTTTGATAAACGCATTTCAATGCATTTACCGTGGTATTTATTTGGGGTATAATAGAGCTTTGGCAATCAATTTATGCATTTATTCGATATATTTACACTTATTTTTATATTGAAGGGGCTTAGGACGAGTTTCGGGCGAAAAGGAACAAAAACGGGGCAAAATGGCGCCAAAACAATGAAAACTGGTGAACGTCACGGCCGTGACACCTAGTGCACGCGGCCGTGACTAAGGACAGAGAGTTGGACTGATAGGGGTCACGGCCGTGACACCTAAAGCACCTGGCCGTGACATTTGGCAGAGAGATCGACTGAAGATGGTCACGGTCGTGACGGTTTCTGCACTTGCCCGTGACCGTTGGCAAAGAGGTCGACTGAAGAAGTTCACGGCCGTGACGCCCTATGCACTTGGCCGTGACATGGGCAGCGAGTGACGAGACGCGAGAGGATGATGGTCACGGCCGTGACGGCCCATGTCCCAGGCCGTGACCGTTACGTAAATTAGTATAAAATGCCCAAATTCGACCAGAAAAAAAGGACTTTTCACCAGAGATCAAACCAAAACCCTCCAGAGACGAAAAAAGAGCCAAAAGAATGCAGAATTGCATCCCGGAGTGCAAGAGACGGAGCAACGACGCAATCACGCCAAATTGAACGCAGACGAAGATACTCCCGCACCACCATCACAGATCATCCGTATATCAAGATTATGAGTTCTTCGCCTTTATTTCTTATTTTCGTTGTTTTCCCGTCTATTATGCATAGCTAAAGCCCTTTTGTGTTTGGGATTAGATGAACGCTAGCATCTTTTGTAGTTAAGACGTATAATTATCGTGACTCTGTGTTTTGACTATTCATCGTTCTATGAATCTGTTTCGTTGCTTTAATATGTCTATGTGTTAAACTGATCGTGTGGGAAAACATTTAGGGCGACAGCTAAACAACGTTTAGACCGTTCGTAGAAGATAGGATTCGAGTATAGGGCGAAAGCAAATACTCGATCCTCGCAATTAGTAATTACTGAATTTTAGATCCCCGCGAGCATTTAGGGCGACAGAAAACTCGCGAGCGGGTAGGAACATTACTGCGATCTAGTCAGAATCACGTAGGAGCGACAATTCGTTGTCTTAGCCGATAGTACCTAGCGGGATTCGAATCCCGAGCACATCTCTATTAATTGAAAGCTTCGTACCAGTTTTAATCGTGTTCTTTGAATCTCTAGTTGATTTAGGGGTAATTGTCAGGATAAGTCATAAAACAATCTGCGTATTTTATTTAGGCTAAATATCGAGTCGATAGGTCACTACTAGTACTTGATCTATTCCTTGTGTTCGATACTCGTTTACTCACTTTACTGCACTACAGACGATAGGTCCACTGCCTATCGCACGTCGGTGATAGTAATTAGGTATTCGTTTTAATTATTACTTGTCGCACTTTTCATTCACACACCACGTGTCGATCAAGCTATCTCATGGCAGTCGAGGTTACAAAAATGTGTTTCTTTATCAACTACTGAAGCAGAGTATGTTGCAGCAACGGAAGCTGGCAAGGAGATGCTCTGGTTGAAGAGATTTCTTCAAGAGCTGGGAATTCAACATGAGGAGTACATAATATTTTGTGATAGTCAAAGTGCTTTGGACTTGAGCAAGAAAACTATGTATCATTCGAGGACGAAACACATCGACGTTCGTTACCATTGGCTCAGACTTTCTATTGAAGAGAGAATTCAAGCTGCAGAAGATCCACACAGACAAGAATGTTGCGGACATTCTGACGAAGGTTATTCCAAAAGAGAAGACTGAGTTCTGCGCCGGGCACGCCGGCATGGGCTATCGCTGAAGCGGTAGGAAATCTCCCCTGTAAATAATGAATGGAGCTGGAGGGGGGGAATTGTTGGTCCAGCCAGCCAAAGACGACGCCCACCAAAATTGAAGGAAAAAAATAATAAAATATTATTTTCAATATTTTCTTAAATTAATGAACGGCTCATATTGAAGGGCGACGCGGCGGATTCCTGACCATCCGTTTCGAGCGGTCCAGAAGAGCTGGAGACATCTATAAATAGGCTGAGGATTCTTCAGTTATGATCGTCACAAACTCATTCGAGTTTTACTATATAGAGAGAAGTAGTTCGAGTGAATTGTGAGGTTATCAGTTCAGGTAGAAACTGATAAGGTTCCACATCCACAGAGAGGTGTGAGGTAAGCACGAGTGGTAAAAGTGATATAGTAAAAATTCGAGGGTTGTAATTTTTACTATAATGAAGATTTTGCCGACTTGGCCGTGGTTTTTCCCTCTTCGTTAACATAGGGTTTTCCACGTTAAAATTTCTGTGTTCTTTCTTACCTTACGGTAAATTTTATTTTTGCCGTGGTAGCTATTGTGTGGGTCCCACCAAATTTACCCTGTGAGTCCCACTTTTCCCGATCGTCGTACCGAGCCAAACCGAAACATGTTCTGCTGCGGGCCCCACGGAAAGTTGTAAAATAAAATCATCTTCGCAGCAGCCCTCAAAATGTATGAAAGTTGTCGAATAAAGAAAACTCAAGAAGATGGAATTAATTAATCAAACCATCGACCCATTTTTCATCGTACTGATCGAAGAGGACCTTCTGGCGGCTGAGTCTGGGATTCTTCGGATGATAGAAATCTTTCTGAAAGAAGTAATGCCTAGACAAGGCGTCATGGAGTTTCTGGAGAAAGCGATCTTCTTCAGATTTATCTTCTTCAAGGATCATATGTGGCTATTCTCGACATTTTTTGCAATTGAAGTGGGGATTTCCTTCTTTTTCAGCCCATATGTGGGACCCTATTTATATTATATAAATCGAACTTCGCCTTAGTTAGCCCATATTTATCGGATCGTAGTTCGTAATGGAGAAAAAGGGAAGAGAATGTTACAAATATATATTTCAATATCATACAAGTGCTAGAAGCCCTTCTCGACCTTGTCAATTTAATTTCTAACTTGTTTTTTGAAGATCAAGTATGTCATATTAAATCTTAAAATATATAAATATACGTAGTTTGAAGACTTATCTCGTATTCTTTTGTAAAACGTCTGCGTAATGAAGGGATCGGGCGGATTAATTAGTCCAACCAAGGTCATTAAGCTTAGATTCGATGAACTATATATAAATTCGATTTTGGAACTTTTTTTCCTAATCCATTTTTGTCTCCATATGATAGTATACTACATAACCACACCACACTTCTCAGGATAGTGAGGAAAGTTTGAGCAAACAGTGGGGAAAGTATATAAGTATTATTTTAATAATTCATTAATTAATCAGAGTCATAAATCAAGTAATAATATAGAGGGGCCTGATTTTGACCTTTTCTCCGTATAGTTTGATGTAGTATCAAAATAAATGCTGGTATGTTTTGTATTGTAGGGTAGCAATCTTGAAAAATATTTTAACATGTCCCTCATTTGATGTATAGCAATATGCAAGTCCTCATTTGGGACCATTCGTTGATTTTAATGTTGTACTTTTTTTCTTCTCTTCACGGTATATAAGCAGTATTGTTGTCATTGTTTATAATTAATACTTGTCTACATCACACCGGAAATATTGGCCAAAACGAGTGATTTTCAGTTATTATATTTTTTACGCAAGTGATAATGAGAATATCTTTTTTATTAAAAGGATTATTGGCAAATGATTTATGGGAATTGCTATTCATCGCCCCCTTTTTCCTAGTTACCGCCCCCTAAAGGGCTTGAAAATGACCTTTTTGCCCTTATGATATTTAAATTAATTTAAAAAGAAAAAACTAACTGAATATATAATTCTGGTACGAAATACTGAAAACTACATACACAAATAAATTCGAACGATCGATCGATACGAAAAAAAATAAATTTTGATTTAACATTTTAGGACCGATCGATCGATATTTTCGGACCGATCGATCGATATTTTCGGACCGATTGATCGATATTGTCGTAAAAATCATTCGTACGTAGATGAATTAGCGAACACGGATCGAAATAGTTTGAAAAAGTCCCGACCGAAACACAATTTCGGTCGCCACAAGGCACAACCGAACAGTAATTTCGGTCGCCACAAGGCACGACCGAAACAGGATTTCGGCTATGACATGCGGCGACCGAAATTGTGTTTTGGTCGTGCCTTGTGGCGACCGAAATTTCATTTTGGTCGTGCCAGTTCCGACCGAAATTTTGGTTCGGTCGAAGCTGGCACGACCAAAACAAGATTTCGGTCGGAGCTGGCACGACCAAAACAAGATTTCGGTCGGACCTGGCACGACCAAAACGAAATTTCGGTCGGAACTGGCACGACCAAAACGAAATTTCGGTCGCCACAAGGCACGACCGAAATCCTGTTTCGGTTGTGCCTTGTGGCGACCGAAATTGTGTTTCGGTCGGGACTTTTTCAAACTATTTCGATCCGTGTTCGCTAATTCATCTACGTACGAATGATTTTTACGACAATATAGATCGATCGGTCCGAAAATATCGATCGATCGGTCCGAAAATATCGATCGATCGGTCCTAAAATGTTAAATCAAATTTTTTTTTTTCGTATCGATCGATCGTTCGAATTTATTTGTGTATGTAGTTTTCAATATTTCGTACCGAAATTATATATTTAGTTAGTTTTTTATTTTTAAATTAATTTAAATATCATAAGGGCAAAAACGTCTTTTTATAGCCTTTAGGGGGCGGTGACTAGGAAAAAGGGGGCGGTGAATAGCAATCCAGATGATTTATTAAGTAATGCCCAAAATCATTCCAAGGATTGATCATTCCATATTGGAAGTCGTGAGTTAAAATTCAGTGGCGTGTACTTAGAAAGGGACTAAGATGAACTAAACCTTAACTAGAACTTGTAATGCAAAAATGAAGGTCTAAATATACATCTAGAAAATTAAGTATAATGTTGGGAAAAAAAAAAAAGAAAATTAAGTATAATGATTCAATTTGGGTTATTATATGTGATAATAACAAAATATGTCACTATCCTCGTAATGGAATAAATTTGGATCTCCAATCACATTTCTGACAAGATAAGTTCGAAACCGTAAATGTTGTTGACGTGTAATAGTTTATACACCACTTGGCTGTTGCGATGAAGTACTGCCAAGATTTCTGACTTTTTTTTCAGAAGAAGACCTAAATTTGTTCGAGCGTATAAGGTAAACGACATGTTTTTGCAACTATAAAATTTTATAATCGACAATTATATAGTTGCCCCTTAACAACAACTCAAACTTGTCAAAAAATAATTCTTCGCCACACATCTTCAAAATGCACGTAGCAAATTAGCTGAAACCCTTGCGATTTTTGCACTTGATGCGTTGTAAAGCTTATAATGCCGCGACCTAAGTTGATAAATATGCTCCTGAAGAAATATGAATTTCGCCCGCCTTAGCAGTTTTTAGTTTGTTAAGTTGCTTAATTCGCTTCTTTTGTTTTACGCCTTTATAAGTTATGTTGTATTTTTTTCGTTTGGCATATAAATAAGGATACTGTAGCGAATGGTTCCAATTAATTCAATACAACAGATTCGGTTCGTCTTTTCCCGCCAATCTCTCTATTCGTCATTTCTCTCTGTTCCTTCTTGAATTGGATTTCTTTGATCTTCGATTTCAACATGGTATCAGAGCAGGATTAATCGATCCGATAACACTCTTTTGTTCTCAATCAAGAAATTGATTTGGAGAAGTATTGATTGCGATGGATTCTCAGCAAGCAAGCGTTGAAAAAGACAATCACACTTCAGCTGAAGTTGTTCGTACTGCAACTGAGATCGAAGAAGATTACCAGCTTCATGGATCAGACAATCCTGGTATGATGATTGTCTCTACCCCTCTGACTGCAAGTAATTTCTGATTTGGAAGTGCTCTATGATGGATGCACTTGAAGCCAAAATGAAGCTAGGCTTTGTCGATGGAACATACAAAAAGCCTACGATCAATTCGCCAAACTATAGGAAATGGCGAAAAGTAAATAGCATGGTCACAGGATGGATCAAGAGCTCAATATCTAAGGACATTGTAAACAGCCTCATGTTTATACATGATGCTGAGGAATTGTGGAATGAAATCGGAGAGCGATATGGAACATCCAATCTGTCATTGGTGTTTGAGATCAAGCGTGAGATTGCGCTGCTCAAACAGGGATCTATGACTGTGGTTGATTACTACAACAAAATGAGAAATCTGTGGGATCAATTGGAGCAATTGCGTCCTGCAGTTGAGGCTGAAGGAACAACTAAATTCAAGATTGATGAGCGAGAGATGGAAGATAAATCAATATTTTTGATGGGGCTTGGTGATGTTTTGAAGCTGAACGCAGCCAGCTGTTATTCAGGATAGATTGCCACCAGTGAATAAGGTGTATGCGATGATTGGGCGAAAGCTGAGAAGAATAAGGAGGTCACAGTGAGCATGAATTTTCCTGGTGATACAGCAGCTATGATGGTGCAGAATCAGAATTTTGGAAAATTCAATCCTGTCAAGAATGCTGATAGGATAGCTGCAAATGGGCGAGGCAGTGTGAGAGTGGATAAAAGCCATTTGTTTTGCAATCACTGCAAAAGAAATGGACATACAAAGGAAGAGTGTTTCAAGCTGATAGGTTTTCTAGATTGGCACCCAAATGCAACAAAGAAAAGAACACAGAATGATGGAGGACAAAGATGGAACTCACAGAACTTCAAGGCCAATTCAGTCACTGAGGTGATTGCAGATGATCCAGTTCCCAACAAACCTGATGAAGTCAATATGCAGTCACTCCAATCCATGATGATGCAGATGGTCCAGACAGAGATGGCCAAGCTGATGAAGGGAAAGGGATCAACAGCAGAGAACCAGAACTTGGCAAGCTCTGCACATTTTGAGGATTTTGCAGGTAGCTCTGTTCTCCCTCTTGTTAATTATGGTCCTGACTTGTTTGATGATGAATCATGGTTTGTAGATACAGGAGCCACAGGTCACATGTGTCGAAACCTAAACCTTATCCTCAAACCCAAACTAGTTAAAACTTTTACCCCAGTGTGTCTTCCTGACCATTAAGTCTGTTACTCACACTGGAAGCGCATCCTCTTACCCAGAAATATGATGCTAAATGATGTTTTGCATCTTCCCTCTTTCAAGTTTAACCTTCTCTCAGTCAGAAAATTAACCAAGGACCAACCAGTTTTCTTCAAATTTTTCACTGATTTCTGTTTGCTAATTGAGTTGCAGAATAATCAAGTGATAGCAGCTGGTAAAATAAAGAAGGAGCTCTATATCCTTGATAGAAGTTCCTTCACTGATAAAGCCATCCAAAGTTCCCAACATCTATATGCTTCTCGTTTTCTACAGCCCAAAAACAGAACATTTATTCCTTGTGTCATGAATTGTTTTTCTGCCATGTCTGCTAATATATGGCATTCAAGATTGGGACATCCCTCTCTCCGTGTTATGAAACATTTACCATGTTCTGTTGTGAGAAATATCTTAGACACTGATGTTACTGAATGTGGAATTTGCCCTCTTGCAAAACAACACAAAGCCAAGTTCCCAAATAGCCATATTCAAAGCAGTTCTTGTTTTTCCATGTTGCATATGGATCTTTGGGTCCATACAAATATCCTACTCTAAATAAATGCCACTACTTCCTAACCATTGTTGATGATTATAGCAGATTCACATGGATTTCCTACTCAAATATAAGACCCAAGTACCAGACACACTCAGTCACTACTTTACCTACATCAAAAATCAGTATGATAGCCATGTCAAGATCATTCAGACTGATAATGGCAGTGAGTTTCTTTGTTCGGCCACTCAAAATATTCTTCTGTCCCAAGGCATTGTCCACCAAAAGACATGCCCTTACACCCCACAACAAAATGGGGTGGTTGAGAGAAAACATAAACACATAATTCAAGTAGCTCGAGCCTAACTTTTTCAGTCCAAATTACCCAAACATTTCTGGGGGGAATCAGTTCTTACCTCTGTCCACATTATTAACAGGTTACCTTCCAAACTCCTTGGTTGGAAATCTCCTTTTGAGCTACTCACCAATACACAGCCAAATTATTCTCATTTCAGAAATTTTGGTTGTCTTTCTTTTGCAATCAATTCTGCACCCTCTAAAGATAAGTTTGATCCAAGGTCATTGCAAGGTTTTTTTGTAGGCTATCCTGTGAGTCAAAAGGGGTATAAAGTCTATTGTCCTTCATTGCATAAAGTCAGTGTCTCGGGATGTTAAATTCTTTGAGCATAATTTTCCCTCTGTTTCATTCCTCAATGACTCTGTGGTTCTACCCTCTGTCGTTCTTGGAGACCCTTTTGAGTCCATTACCACCTCAGACACTTCCCAAAACTCCTTACCAGGTGAATCAGCTGATCTCAATAATGAAGTTTCTTCTACACCAGTCCCTGATTTTACATCACAACAACCATCAGACAACCACATGACCCATACTACTTTACCCCCTGCACCAACAAGGCAAAGCACCAGAACCAAACATGAACCTACATGGATGAAAGACTATGTCAGAGTCAATCATTGCTCACAACAGAACACCTCTTTACCTATTTCTTCTTCTACTCAGGCACATGAGATCTATGTGGCAAATGTGTCTGCTCCCCAAGAGCCTCACTCTTATAATCAGGCTAGAAATAATGAGAAAGGATAGAGGCTATGCAGCATGAAATAAAGGCTCTAGAGGATAATGATACATGGGAGCTAACATCTTTACCTGCGGGTAAGAAACTTGTTGGTTGCAGGTGGATTTGTAGAATAAAATATAATGCTGATGGCTCAATAAACAAGTATAAAGCAAGGCTTGTAGCTCGTGGTTTTACACAGGTAGCAGGGGAGGACTATTGTGAAGTGTTTTCCCCAGTTGCAAAGGTGGTTACAGTTCGAGTGATTTTTGTTCTTGCAGCAGTGAGAGGATGGTCTTTACAGCAGCTTGATGTCAACAATGCCTTTTTGCATGGCTTTCTTGATGAAGATGTGTATATAGAAACCACCTCCGGGCTACACTAAGGCACAATCTCATCAGGTTTGCAAGTTGAAGAGGTCTTTCTATGGCTTGAAGCAAGCCTCCCGGCAATGGAATGTTGAGTTTACCACTCAGCTGCAGAATTATGGTTTTAGTCAATCCTCTCATGATCACTGCCTTTTCACCTTGATCAAGCCAGATTTTTAGCTTTTACTTCTAGTTTATGTTGATGATGTGCTGATTACTGGTTCTGATGAGGCACAGATTCAGATGGTGAAGGATTTTCTTCACAATGCTTTCACCATTAAGGACCTCGGCTCTGCCAAGTTCTTCCTTGGAATGGAAATTACCAGATCAGAGATGGGAATATCTATCACCCAACAGAAGTATATCACTGATATCCTTCGAGACACTCAAATGCTGGAGAGTTCTCCTTGTGCAACTCCTCTGCCTAGTGGTCATATTTTTCCATCAAAAGATAAGGACACCTCTCCTCTTTATCATGATCCTTCTCAGTTTCGCCGCTTAATAGGAAGACTGCTGTATCTAAATTTCTCCATGCCTGAATGCTACAAAGTCAATTGGTCTGTTTTACTCTAGTCAATCTTCTTTGGCGCTTAGTGCTTATAGTGATGCGGATTGGGGAGCTTGCAAAACTACCAGACATTCTTTAACTTGTTACTGCATATTTCTAGGAAGCTGTCTAATCTCTTGGAAGACCAAGAAACAGACCACCTTATCTTGTTCAACTGCCGAATCCGAGTATAGATCAATGGCCTCCACAGTTCGAGAATTGCTGTGGTTGTCTTACATTCTTGCAGGTCTCAAGGTTTCTGTCTCTGCCCCTATCATTCTGAAGTGTGACAATCAAGCAGCTATCCACATTACATCCAATCCCGTTTTCCACGAGCGTACTAAACACATTGAAATAGATTGCCACGTTGTCCGGGATCAATTCAAGAAAGGTTTCATTCTCCCTCGAAAGGTTCCCTCAGCTCACAATCTTGCGGACTTCTTTACCAAGCCACTTTCCTCTCAGGTTTTTGGCAATTTTCTGTCCAAGATGAGCTTATGGTCACACCATGCTCATCTTGAGGAGGGGCTGAAGAAATATGAATTTCGCCCGCCTTAGCTGTTTTTAGTTTGTTAAGTTGCTTAAGTCGCTTCTTTGTTTTACGCCTTTATAAGTTATGTAGTATTTTTTTCGTTTGGCATATAAATAAGGATACTGTAGCGAATGGTTCCAATTAATTCAATACAACAGATTCAGTTCGTCTTTTCCCGCCAATCTCTGTTCTTTCTTAGAATTGGATTTCTTTGATCTTCGATTTCAACAGCTCCACACATGTATTTTTCGAAAATATAAAATCCAGTTGTAAATTAATCGCATTAGTCCCCTATTATTGAAAAGAAAAGAAAAATCTGGTGAAGATCATGAAGATCATGAAGATCATGAAGAATGGCCTCAGATATCAGCTTCAGTTCATAACAGTGCTTAGCGAAGCAGAGGTGAATAACTCTCAAACGCGTCTTTATAAGTTAAGCGCGTTTTCTCTCTCAAACGGCTTATTAACTAAAGCGTTGGTATGAGCGGCGTTTTAAGCTGTGATGGATCAGATGACTTTGGCGCCAATTCCATATATAAAGGGCACAGTGCAGAGCGTAACAATTATCTGAAAATACACACTACCAGTCTTTCAATTTTCACTGTAAAATTCTTCAGTGTTTTTCGCTTTTAGCAAGAAGATTTTGATTCATCTTCTTGATCTTGTAATCTGTCGATTGTGAATAAAGGATTACAAGTTTTCGATCGTGGATGTAGGATCAATTAAAGATCTGAACCACGTTAAGATCATTGTGCAACAAGATTTAGATTTTGTTATGGTATCAGAGCGTTTTCAAGCACGACAGCTGCGATCAATCTGAAAACAAGGGTGATTAATTGAATTCTCCAAGAATCCAATCATGGAAGCCACTCCACCGCAATCAAATTCAACTGCTAATCCGCAGATGAATGAACCGTATTTTCTCAACATCAATGATACCTCAGGTCAGTTTTTGGTGCACGAACAGCTGAATGGGGACAATTATGGAACCTAGAGCAGAGCTATGATGATTGCACTCATCGGGCGAAATAAAGAAGGGTTCGTGAACGGGGATCTTCAGGCGCCTGCAGTCACTGATAAGGACAAATTTGCAGCCTGGAAAAGAAACAATAACGTTGTGATTTCGTGGATTTTGAATTCTGTGACAAAAGAAATCTCAGCAAGCATCTTATATAGCTCGTTGGCAAGAGATGTGTGGGTGGATTTGCAGGAGAGATTTGGTCAAACAAATAAGCCGAGGATATTTCAATTAAAGAAGGAATTGGTGAACTTAGCCCAAGGAAATGACAGCATTGCAGCCTATTATACCAAGTTGAAGACATTGTGGGATGAATTGGCTAATTATTTGCCGACTTGTCAATGCACTTGTGGGGGAATGAAGCTCATGAAGACGCAGCTAGATGAGGAGTACGTTATGGTATTCTTGATGGGATTGAATGATACCTACTCACAGCTTCGAGGGCAGATCTTAACAATGGACCCTCTGCCATCAATAAACAAAACCTTCTCGCTATTAGCACAAGAGGAGAAGCAAAGATCAATGGTTCTTGGACCTATTAGGGGCAGTGATGATCAGATAAATGGGATGGCTATGTTGGCTGCAAGGAAGGACCACGATCAGGCAAAGAGAGGCTATGCTGGTCAGAGAAGAGATCCACAGAAGCCAATGTGCACTCACTGCAACAAGAAGGGACATACTATAGACAGCTGCTATCAATTGTATGGATATCCACATGGATTTAGGCAGAACTTAAGGAACAAATCAGCTAGAATAAATCAATCAGCAATCGATGTGGTACAGACCACAGCACAGCAGAACAAGATTCAAGAATCAGCTCACAACAATTCACTGATTCAGCTGTAGCTCACTCCATTTCAGCTGGAAAGCCTCAGAGCATTGATAAGCCAATCAAGCATCAGCCAAGGAACAGAGGATGCAGGATTTAATCAGCAATCAGACAGAAGGACAGGTACTTGTCTTACATTTGATCTACCTGAGTTGACAAATGCTGATACATGCCTGTTAGATTCAGGAGCAACAATGCATGTTACAGGAAATATAGAACTGTTGTATGATCTACATAAAATTAACAAATCGAGAGTCATACTACCTGATAACAGAATAATTGAGGTAAGCCAAGCAGGTTCTGTTAGGCTAAATCAGCACATTACTCTCACAGAAGTGCTTGTAGTACCACATTTCCACTTTAACTTTATATCAGTGAGCTCATTGATCACTAACCAGGACTGTAAAGTTCTCTTTGAGCCTGATTCTTTCTTGATACAGGACCATTCACAGAGAGTGATTGGCAGGGGTAAGCAGATTGCAGGTTTATACATCATCAAAGCTGCTTCAGTTAATAGGAATTTTGATAGTATGACTGCTATTTCTGTTTTCTTAAATAAAATGTCGGCTGATCTGTGGCATAGGAGGTTAGGACACCCTTCGAGCAAGGTGTTAGACATGTTAAAATTTCCATTGAGTCATGTGAAAGAACCAGCAGACAGTTTCTGTAAAATCTGTCCAGTAGCAAAACAGAAAAGAAATATCTTTCCAAATGAAAATAAATCAGTGTGCTCCCCTTTTGATCTTGTTCACTGTGACATATTGGGCCCATTCCACGTGCCATCACACTTGGGGCATCGATATTTCATCACTATAGTTGATGACTTCTCTAGATTCACATGGATGTTTATGGTGAAGAGGATGTCAGAAGCACAAACTGTCCTACCATATTTTATAGCTCTTGTTGAGACACAATTCAGCTCGAAAGTGAAGACTATTAGAACTGATAATGCACATGAACTAAACTTGACAGAGTTGTTTCAGAAAAAAGGGATAGTGCATCACCTATCTTGTGTGGAAACACCGCAACAAAATGCCGTTGTGGAAAGAAAGCACCAACACTTATTAAATGTGGCAAGAGCACTCTTCTTTCAATCAGGTTTGTCTATGGATTATTGGTCAGAATGTACATTAACTGCAACATACCTCATAAACAGAACTCCCTCAGCTTTACTAGGAGGTAAGAGTCCATATGATATGTTGTATCAGAAACCATTTAATTATGGGATGTTGCGAGTTTTTGGCTGCTTGTGTTTTTGTTCAACACTTGCAGGTTCCCGAAGGAAATTTGATCCGAGAGCTAGAGAGTGCATTTTCCTTGGATATCCAGTTGGGATAAAAGGATACAAAGTAATGGATTTAATGACTAGAAGGATATTCATTTCCAGGGATGTAAGATTTGTGGAAGGAATACTGCCACTCAGGGGCCAGAATAATCCACATATAGCAGAACCAGACCCTTTTTCTCAACTGGTACTGCCCCAGTCACTTCAACCTTACACAACAAGAGAAGCTCCACCTTCACATCATCAGGTGGGACAGCAAGGACTGTCTGAAGATTCTGGTGTTGCAGCTGAGATCCAAGATCAGGTCACTGAGGAGGAAGACTCACAGCAACTCAGTCAGCAACCAGAAGCTAACCAGACAGATTCAAATACAGCAGACATGCAGATTGATCTGCAGCAGAATGTGGGAAGTTCACCAGGCATGCAAATGACTAACACAAGGTTAGGGAGGCAATCAAAAAGACCTTCATATCTTGCTTATTATCATTGCAACAACATGATGGACAAGAAGACCATCTACCCAATATCAGAAATGATCTCATGCCAGAAATTCTCCAACAATTTCCAGAGCTTCATCAATACAGTAACTGCCAATCAAGAGCCCAAAACTTATGCACAGGCCTCACAATCAAGAGAATGGGTAAAGGCAATGGAGGAAAAGTTAAAAGCACTTGAGGATAATGGAACTTGGTCCATTGTAACACTACCAAAGGGTAAAAGGTCAATTGGCAGCCGATGGGTGTATAGATTGAAGTACAATTCTCTTGGACAGTTGGAGAAGCATAAAGCCAGATTAGTGGCTAAAGGTTATGACCAAAAAGAGGGCATAGATTACATAAGTACGTTTGCCCCAGTGACAAAGCCGAGCACCATTAAGATAATACTGTGTTTAGCAGCAAAACATCAATGGAATTTAGTTCAGCTTGATGTTAATAACGCATTTCTGAATGAAGAATTGGCAGAGGAGGTGTATATGGATCCTCCCCAAGGACTTAATATAGCATATGAAAAGGCAAGTAAGGACAGAGTGGTGTGTAAAGTGCATAGATCTCTATACGGATTGAAACAAGCATCCAGGGAGTGGAACAGAACATTCACCAGTGCTGTCAAGAACTTTGGATGTGTTCAAACCCAATCAGATCACACATTGTTCCTAAAGGGACAAGGAGGTCAGCTGTTAATACTTTTAGTGTATGTTGATGACATTATATTAGCAAGTCCATCAGCAGAACAGATTGAAGAAGCAAAATCATTTCTCAGTACCTGTTTTAAAATAAAGGACCTAGGAGACCTTAAATATTTCCTTGTGAGTAGAAGTGGCAAGAAGTAATGAGGGCATTTACCTGTCCCAGAAGCAGTATACTTTGCAGTTGTTGGAGGAAACAGGTTACATCAGTGCAAAACCACTCGCAACTCCCATGAGTCCAAGTCATACACTCACAGAAGCTGATGGTGATCTGTTGAAAGATCCCTTCCTGTACAGGAGACTGGTTGGGAGACTTTTGTACCTGGTTTTTACTCGGCCAGATATTGCCTTTGCAATCCAGAAACTGAGTCAATACATGGCACTACCAAGGACCTCACATCTAACAGCAGCACATCATCTCCTCAGATATTTAAAGGGGTCACCAGGGCAAGGCATTCTACTATCATCAGATCACAGTTTTGAGCTCAAGGCATTCTCAGATGCAGATTCGGCCGGTTGCAAAGATACAAGAAAGTCAATTACAGGTTATCGTACATTTTTGGGTAATTCCTTAGTAACCTGGAAAGCAAAGAAACAAGCAACGGTATCAAGATCATCTACAGAAGCCGAGTATAGAGCATTGGCAACTGTTGTTGCTGAGATACTGTGGATGAGAAACTTGCTGGGAGAAATGGGTATCACATTGGAACAAAAGCCAGTTATCTTTTGTGATAATCAATCAGCTGTGCAGTTGGCATTGAATCCAAAGTTTCACGAACGGTCTAAACATATAGAAATAGATTGTCACTTTATCAGACACCACATTGCCAATGGAGTGATCAAACTGTTATCAGTCCGTTCTGAACATCAACTGGCTGATGTTTTTACTAAGGCATTACCAGCACCAGTTCTACGGGAATTCCTACTCAAGATGTCTGTAGTTAACTTGTACAGTCCATCTTGCGGGGGGATATTGAAAAGAAAAGAAAAATCTGGTGAAGATCATGAAGATCATGAAGAATGGCCTCAGATATCAGCTTCAGTTCATAACAGTGCTTAGCGAAGCAGAGGTGATAACTCTCAAACGCGTCTTTATAAGTTAAGCGCGTTTTCTCTCTCAAACGGCTTATTAACTAAAGTGTTGGTATGAGCGGCGTTTTAAGCTGTGATGGATCAGATGACTTTGGCGCCAATTCCATATATTAAGGGCACAGTGCAGAGCGTAACAATTATCTGAAAATACACACTACCAGTCTTTCAATTTTCACTGTAAAATTCTTTAGTGTTTTTCGCTTTTAGCAAGAAGATTGTGATTCATCTTCTTGATCTTGTAATCTGTCGATTGTGAATAAAGGATTACAAGTTTGCGATCGTGGATGTAGGATCAATTAAAGATCTGAACCACGTTAAGATCATTGTGCAACAAGATTTAGATTTTGTTACCTATATGTAGAAATGTGAGGTTGCTTTCAATTCATTTGTAATGGAAAGAGGGGCCTATCATGTGCATAACTGTTGCCCCATATTTAATTCATTATATATATATATACATTTTTTTTTTTGGTCCCAAGGTATCCCCACACAGTCCGGTTATGGGCTAACCGCCACACACTCCAGAGGTGGAACTAATCCCCGGGGTCAGATGGATACGTCCCAAACCCACCCAACAACGATAGTCATGGGCATGCCCATGGGAACGGTCCCATATATATATATATATATATATACACGGATTGACAATTACATACTACGGTCACATTATAGCATATACCACTTTCAGATCAAATAAAAAAATAAAAAAAAATCAGAAAATGTACCATTGCAAATCCATGTCTCCTGCAATGGGTCGGCTCATTACATCTTCCAATAGATGTCATGTATTGTAATTCTTGTGAATTCTTTGATTATCTTAGTATTTGTTTTATCATACGCTAATGAATAGTACAAGGATCACTATATAAAGTAAGAGCTTTGAAAGAGTAGTAAATTAATTTCAATGAACTTAAATAGAGGGAGGGTTCATTGTCCCCACAATCCACAACATCATGCACCTACCTTGAATTAAAAATGATAAGCAAAAGGTTTATACATTATATATATATATAATATATATCATTAAAATAGAGTACGGTGCTATATCATTGCACAAAATAAAGCATGGCCGAAACAACAGTAAATTAACCATATATATATATATATATATTATATATAGATCACATATTTCTTTTCAATTACTATCTCATCACATCAATTGGCCCCAAATATGTACTCAATGATATACGTGAAGTTGTTGTAGAGCTTATAATTGAGGTTAAATGTTAGATATCACTTGCATTTTTTTTTTTTTCAATCGTAATCTGTGTGGACTTATGACAATACCCAAGCGAACACTTAGGACAATACAAAGTTTGCAATGACTTCAGTAAATATATAAAAATAAGTTGTACATTACACAAAATACGTACAACACGATAAAAATATAAACAACACAATAAATAATACAAAAAAGATCTAAAAAGTTAAAACAGAAAAAGATCAAAAGAGATAGACAAGTTTTCCTGTTTTAAGGGTCCATAGCTGCTGCACTGCATGGGACCAAATCAGTACACCTAACTCTTACAGGACATAACCCTAAAACCAACCACTACATATATAACTATTCATTGTATTTCTCTTTTCCTTTTTCCAATAAATTCTAATATTTTTCTATTACGTTTAATCATTCAACTCGTGCACGTCGTTTTGGACTTTCTCCGTGTATGTAATAAATATTAAATCCAATATCTTCTGCCCATTTTCAGACTCGTTCAATAAAGCCATATCTACAGTTTAAACTGTCACTGATTCTCTTACATTTTGAGTAACACCTCTCTCTCTGTCTCTCTCTCTCTCGCTCTCTCAAAACACACGACAAATTGAAGCATACATAGCTTATCTATTTCTTTCTTGGTTGTCTGAACTCTTCTCTGAGGTGATGAGAAGTATTAGTTGCAGAAGAAGGGTTATTACATCGGTGGTTTTGATCATCTTCTTAGCTCTTGGCCGCCATGAATGTAGCTGCTCAAGAATCCTAAATCCATTCAAGATTATAAAGCCAAGAAATACAATGAACGATCATTTAAGAAATTTCATGCCTAAGAGAAGATGGATTCCAGCCTCGGGCCCTTCGAGGAAGCACAATGATCTTGGCTTGCAAAGCTGGCGAATGCCATGAAAAAAGATTAAGTTTATAATGATTTTTTTTGTGTTTTAGGCCAAGATTGTGATCATCTGATGAATCTGATCATCTTCTAATCTTTTTTGTTTCTTTTCTTTGTTGGTTTTTGTTGATTTACCGTACGAGGTTTGTGTTTTGGTCTCGTGAATTCTGACTTATTATTGGTATAGGCAAAGGCAAATAGACACTTCTTTTTTTAGAATTTTTCTTATTGGATTTTGGTTTGTGTATTACCTAATGAATTGTGATGATATCCATATACATTAATTATGATGAGCGAGATAAAGCCGTGATTTCCGTTCAAGATATTTTAATATTAATAACTCGATATGCAATGTATCGTCACACAATTACAATTTTAATTATGGTACGCCGCACCGTTTATCATCACAATTAAAAGTAACTTATTACTAATAACCATTAGTGATATTATTATGAATAATCATTCTCGTTTCCTACTGTTTTTTTCTTTTTCTTTCTAATGAGGAGAAGATAAACGATGGTCTTTATTTATTTAACTCCCTAATTCGGTAAATTATTTAATAGAAACAAATAAATCAGACTTTCAAAAGTCAAACAGATAATATTTCCACGGATACTTAATAAAAGTGTTCCCAGTTTATTCAAAAAATCCGGTAGATATGTTACTTGCGTCTAAATTTCGGTGGACAAACGTATATTAGAAAAAAATATTACGTATGTAATTAATATTACAACGTGTATAGTAAATATATATTAACTTGAGAAGTCTATCTTTTTTTTTTTGAATAAAAATGAACATTCAATTCAAACGAGGTCAGAAGATAACAAAGTCGCTAAAGCTTGCGAAGGTGGGGAACGACCCTCACCATTGCAACCTAAGACTTTAGCAAGGTAGTGGGCAGCACCGTTACCACCACGTTTAACAAAAGAAAATGAAATGGAATGAAACATATCAGTAAGGGCTAAGCAGTCGTGCAAGATTGCACCAGAGTTCGATGAGATGGATGAATTCGACGCGAGGTTCTTGATGACTGAGAGGCAATCTCCTTCGAAGATGGTGAAGCGCCAGTTGTTTCGTAGGGCAAATTGCAAGGCCCAAAGGACTGATCGTGCCTCAATAACCTCCGGTAAAAAAGATCCGTGAAAGAATCTCGTGAGCCAACCACAACATGCACCAGAGTCGTCGCGAGCAATAATGCCAATAGATGCCCCGCCGCGTTGGGGGTGTAGAGCTCCGTCAAAATTGATTTTGATAAATCCTGAGGGGGGACATTGCCAGTGCGACGGGTGAGTCGTAGCACCAAGATCACCGTTAGAGAGCGGCCTATCAAAAGATGCAATATCAGCTGCCCTCTTAACTGAAATAAGAGGCGGGGTGTCTTCGTGCTTCATCACCCAAGAATTCCTAGAAAGCCAAATAGCCCATAAGAGATTGAGGAACTCGTCGAAAAGATTCGTGCCTAGGACTTCAAAAACTTTGCGCAACCAAAATTCAGCAGAGATGACCCAAAATTTTTCGAAGCCCGAAGAGAAGCTAGAGGCTTTCCAAATTTGGCGTGAGTAAGGACAAGAGATAAAAGCGTGCTTGGTATCTTCAAATGGTGAGCTGCAACGGCTACAGTGAGGGCTGGGAATACACTTTCGGTAGATATGTTACTTGCGTCTAAATTTCGGTGGACAAACGTATATTAGAAAAAAATATTACGTATGTAATTAATATTACAACGTGTATAGTAAATATATATTAACTTGAGAAGTCTATCTAGTTAGTGTTGGTTGCTCCCAAAGAGTGGCCGACAAAACGCAATGGCCAAACCCCTCCTCGTAAAGATTCATAAAATTAAAATAATAAAAACGAGTAAAAATACTAAGTACTAAAATAGCATGCAGTTGAATGCGCTAGTCTTTATTTATGACATTCGTCTTTAATACATTCCATTGAAGTCTATACAATCTGCGACGCATGTTCTTGTTCAAGGGAGGCCCTCAAATAGACATTTTGACCAAATTGTGAATATAAAGGGCTTCCAGTATTTTAGTTATTGTTTTCATTTGTTTATAATAGTTATTTTCATATTATCCCTTATTTTATTTTATGGCTTTTTCCTACCCAATTGAATATAACTCATCTCCACTAAACAAATCACACATGACATGACACGATATAAATTTAAATGCACGTACTTAGTTGATATTTTAACATGGGTAGATAGCGTATAAGAAAAACATTTGTCACGTCACTTAGGTTATACTCGGGTAGGCAAGTCAAAATCTTTAGTGCCTTTTTGTTTGTAGGGTTACATATAGAAGGCCCTAAATTAGTAAGGTTTATATAAAACTAATTCATAAGTGTAAAACGTGTGTATGGTTAGTAGATTTATAATAACCCATTTGAGAGGTTGTTTATATAATAAACCTGTGTACATGTGTTTAAAGTTGATATATTTAAATCCACAAACCAAATGTATCAACATGTTAACCAATTTTTAAAATCTGTAAACTCATGAACCAACAGGGCAGAGGGAGTGTTATCATAGTTTATAACTTATAAACATTAGCTAATATGAAAACCTTAAAAAACAATTTACTAATTTATTATCCAAAATTAAAAAGGACAAGTGATATGGGCCCTTTGTTTTCAACATAGGCCAATGGGCCGCATATGGGCCGTCATCTGGGCCCAAAGAAAGCAGGTTGGCACATGCGTGATGATGATGTTTCTCCCTCTTTTTCTGCATTATTTGCTTTAGCCAAGAAAGCACTACAGAGAGAGATTCAAGGAAGAAACTCATTTTAATTCCTGACTTAAATTCTTATCTTATTTATTTTGTCATTGACTAAATGACAAAAATGGTGGTCGAACTATACCACAGTCTCGCTGTTCGTGCTCAAACTTTTAATGTGCTGTTTTGGTTCCTGGTTAGGTAAAAGAACCAAAGGGAATAATTTTGCAAAGTTCAGGAACCAAAACGACACATTTAAAAGTTTGAGTACAAACATTTAGAATTTTTTTATATTTACATAATATGTGCATAATTGATATAAAATTCATATTCGATCTCCACGAAAATTTCTAATTTTTTTATTTAAAACATAGTTCAACACAATTACACCGTAAACATGTATGCCTCTTGAAAAGAATATGTAAAACAAATTAATTGTCGTTGTTAAAACTTGAAAAAACGGTGTGATTGTGTTGGTATGCCTCGTGAAAAGAAAAATTACGGTGGTAATCGAAACTTAATATTATATTTAGTCTTTACTATAGCGTGTATGTAAAATAAAAGTATTAATAATTGGTGCTCAAACTTTTAAATATGTCATTTTGGTTCATGAACTATGCAAAATTGTTCTCGTTTAGTTCTTTTACATGTTCTTTAGGTCAAATGAATAAAAAATGACAGGTTTTGTAAAGTTTAGGAATCAAAACGGCACATTTAAAAGTTTGAGCACAAATATTGAGATTGTGGTTAATTTAAGTACGAATCATTCGCTTTGGTACCACGATTCTTTGTTTCCTATCATTTGTGTTCTCTCCTCTTTCTCATCCTCAAATTTTCTTAAATAGCCACAGAAAAATAAATTAGTTTTCTCCCACGTTGGAGTAAACCTGGGTAATTGGCCGGGTCAACCCAGACCCGGCCCAAAACCGGCCCACGAAACCGGTCCAGAACCGGAACCGGTACAACCGGTTCTGGAACCGGTAACCGGCCCAATAGTCGTGGATTGGGCCGGTTCTGGGAATCCGGAACCGTGGATTACCGGTTCCGGTTCCGGGCCGGAACCGGAACCGGCCCGTTGGGCCAACATTAAATTTTTTTTTAATTTGAAAATACTGAAAAATATAAAAAAAAAATTAAATGGGCCGGTTCTGGTTCCGGAACCGGAACCGGCCCATTACAGACTCGGGGTTCTAAATAATGGTTCTGGTCCGGTCCAGGGAAAATGGTCCCGGAACCGAAACCGGAACCGGAACCGGTACTGTTCCGGGACCGGTAGAACCGGAACCGGTGGAACCGGCCCGGAACCGGCCCGACCCAATTCATTACCCAGGTTTACGTTGGAGGATAGGGAGGTCTTGTCCTCTTTCATTCATTTTCTTTTCATGTTTTCGTTTATTTTTGCCTTTATCTAGTCTTTAGATGAGAATTAATTTCATATTATAATCTATAACAGAATCAGATATTATAACTTAAGGGAAAAATAATACGTTTAAATATAATAATGAAAATGACAAGGTTTTTGCAAAATTTCAAGGTGTCTAATATACCCTTTATAATAAAATTTACCAAACTTCTCGTACGTAATAAAATAGTCAAAATGTCTTATACGAGTGTTTAATATGAGATATATTTTATATATTGACTTTGATGCATACATACTGAAATAAATTGTTTTAACATAATATAAATCAATATTGTGTAAAATAGTCATCCTTCACTACAAATTTTATTTGCAGGCATTGTTAGATATCTTAATTTTTTTACAATAATATTTATTATTTATGCATACGGTTCGTCGTGAAAACATTAAATAGAAGTAAAATAACATAGAGAGACCTGTTACAATTAATACATACGTAATTTCTATTAAAATAAGTATTGTTAAATCTAACGGTAATATATAAAAAAATACCCAATTGAATAAATTTTTTACACATAACTACCCATGTCAGAAAATTTTACAGATAGGTACCCGGTTTAGTTTAGCAGTTCTTTAGTCATGTCGTACCTTCCTGTGTATATATTGCGTACCATAACACGTTGATATATGGTACTTAAGTATAGCATACGTCGTACCTACGGCATGCTTGTGTATTACATAGGGCGTACCTAAATATAACATACGTCGTACCATTTTCTGTTATATAGGGTACCCAAATGTGTTGATATAGAGTACCTAAATATAACATAAGTCGTACCTACGGCATGTCTGTGTGTTAGATAGGGCGTACCTAAATATAACATACGTCGTACCATTTTCTATTATGTAGGGTACCCAAATGTGTTGAGATAGGGTACCCAAATGTGTTGTATGATGTACTTTCGGGGATCGGGTACCTATCGGAGTGGGCCTAGGTAATTATTATAACATTTTTAATACAGCCCAATAAATATTCAGCCCACTAATAGGTCAATCGATTTAGGGTTCTTTTTCTATCTTCTTCCTCCTCCACGCGAATCTTCTCAAAAGTAAAAAATAAAAATCAATGTCGCCGCCGCCCACCACCCGCCCGCCACCGTGTGATTCCGTCGCCAGCCCTTAGGAAGATGCTGCTAAAGATTGCAGGCGAAAAAGAAATAAAAACTTCAGATTAGCCTCTGATAGCCGATACATTCAACGCTAAAATCAAGAAAGAAAGAAAAAATGTCACTCTCTACGCTCCTTCACCAGCACCCACCGTCTCCGTTTTCCATCTGCAGAATCCCCAAACTCAACCTCAAAATCCCGCCCATCAAATCCTCGCTGCAAACCCCCGAAATTACCAAAAAGCCCTTCCCAGCCCAAACCCGCGTCGAAATCCTCTCCGAAGCGCTTCCCTTCATCCAAAAATTCCAAGGCAAGACGATCGTCGTCAAGTACGGCGGCGCCGCCATGAAATCCGACGAGCTCCAAGCCTCCGTAATAGACGACATCGTCCTCCTCTCCTGCGTTGGCCTACGCATCGTATTGGTCCACGGCGGCGGGCCCGAGATCAACCAATGGCTCCAACGTCTCGACATTAAGCCCAATTTCCTCAACGGTCTTAGGGTTACAGACTCGTCGACCATGGAAGTCGTTTCCATGGTTTTGGTAGGGAAGGTCAACAAGAGCCTCGTGGCTTTGATCAACAAGAAGGGATCGACTGCCGTAGGGCTTTGTGGGATCGACGGAAGGATATTAACCGCTCGCCCGTCCCCGAATGCTTCTCAATTAGGGTTCGTGGGGGACATTGCCAGCGTCGATCCGTCGATCTTGAGGCCGCTCGTGGATAACAGGTAATAATAGGGTTTGCAAACGAATGGAATCTGATATGATATCATCGTGTTTTATCTGTGTTCGATTTGAATGATCGAATATTCGTATTCGTTTTCTTATTCGATTGGTGTTCGAAGCCTGATATCGATTCGAACGTATTCATATATGTTCGAATTCGAATGTAGATTTTTAGTTTTTCTACATGAAATCCGTTTAAGCATAATGTTTAAACATATATCATATCTAAGACGAAATATGTTTTCAGTATCGTAATTTTGGTGTGCAGACTGCAGAGCAATGTAACGACAACGAATTTAGGGGTTGACATCATAGGGACAATAACTTTCTTAATCAAGTAATTTAGGTGCGTTATATGCTGCAACTCTTGATTTTCTTTTTCTTTCCAAATTCTAGTGTTTCGGCGTCTACTTTTAGGATTCCGGCAACTTTAGGTGGTGCATTAAAATTACAACTAGGCGAATGGATCGATTACTTGTTACATAGCTTAAATGTTCTATCTATCCCAATTAAAGCACCTTATTCATTCCTATTTTGTGGTATGATACATTCATGTAACTTTCAAAATTACGCAATTCTGGGACAAAATTCTCTTCTCTAAATCGCTTAATTTTGAAAGTTGTTGTCCGTATAATGCCACCCTATAAATTTTGTTTCTCCATAATGCCCCCTCCCCCTAAATTACAGGACAAATAATATTGTCAACCCCTATATTCAAGTACACGTTGAATTATTCGAATTGAATGTCCCATAAATATTTGAACCGAATATTCTGTTGCAACCGAAAACAGGCACATACCCGTGATTGCATCCGTGGCGGCGGATCCCTTAGGACAACCATACAACATAAACGCCGACACGGCGGCGGGCGAAATAGCGGCGGCCTTGGGAGCCGAAAAGCTGATTCTTCTGACCGACGTGACGGGAATTCTTAAAGACAGGGACGATATAGGGAGTTTGGTGAAGGAGATCGACATAAAGGGTGTGAAGAAGATGGTTGAGGAAGGGTCGATAGGGGGGGGAATGATACCGAAGGTTAACTGCTGCGTTAGGTCATTGGCTCAGGGCGTGAGGACGGCGAGCATTATCGATGGGAGGTTGAAGCATTCTCTGTTGCTCGAGATTCTCACCGATGAAGGGGCGGGGACGATGATCACGGGTTGAATTTTTTTTTTTATGATTTCGTTTTTCACGTTCTTCATGATTTTTCTGTGATTATTGTGTTTCTTTGAATGTTGAGAATCTAAGGAAGCATCGACTTGTTGTATGCTTAGGCTGCGTTTGGTTTTGTAAGATGAGAAAATAATTTTATAACTTTTTATCTAGAGATAATATAATCTTGGTTTGCTGCTGTCAGTAACGTTCGATTTTCGGCAATTATTTGGAAATGGGTCTCGTCTGAAGATGAGGGTTTGGAATTTCATAACAATGCTAAAAGGAATTATTGGTCATTTAACGATTAGTAGTATTGGATAAAATATGTTGGATTTGATGGTTTGTAGTAGCAACTTCTATATTTTATCTCGGGCAATTCACACATGGGCATTAGTGCAACTCAACAATGGTTGGTTGATGACATGAGCTTTATCGTAGTGTTTTTTCTTTTTTTCGTTCTTTCTTCGGCCAAACATATAGGAATTGGAGAGCTAGATGATGATGATAAACGATCGTCTAATTATGTGTTTATGCCCTAGGATGGAGAGAGATTCAAAAATAGATATTGCACTATCTTTAGATTTGTTTCTTAATTTTCGAATTAAATAATTTCTTATAAAAGATTAAATCTGAGCAAGGCTCAGAGAACTTTCTTATGGCTTTTAATTAAAATAGGGCTATTTGAAGCCATATTCATTAAAATAGGAGAAATGTGACGGAAATTATTAAAATCGAATGAAACGCTACCATTAAACGCGACGTCGCACCCATTAGACGCGACGGATGACGTGGCACGGGCAACCCTCGCAAAAATCCAGGTGGGCCCGACTGGGCCCGCGTGTGGCCCGCGTCGCGTTTATTGTACGCGACGACGCGGTTAATAAACGCGAAGTTTGACCTAGACAGCAGTAATGGCCACTAAACCCACCACTAAACACACTCACGACGGCCCACTACGATAATGGGTTATCGCCGCATTTAATGGGTGCGACGTCGCGTCCATTGCCTGCGACGTCGCATTTAATAGAAACGGCATTTTCCCCTATTTAAGCCGCTCGATTTTTGATTATCAATTAAAATTTCATACATATCCAATATGGTGTCTAGAAAAATTCAAATAGTTGTTTATTATGGCGGTGAAATCATACACGGATCAAACACCATACAGTATAGTCTTCAACCCATCGGCTATCGACGAATTCGTCGCGATACCAATTTCGATCAATTTCTTAGTATGCTGTACGACATGACTTCCGTTGACAGCAATGCTTTCTTTTTAATCGTTCGTGTGAAGAACGAATACTATCAACACTCACGACTGTATCATAATCTCCTACTAATGTCTAGTGATGCCGACCTCGCATACTTCTTGGATCTCGACAACGAGCTCGATTACATTGAGGTCTTTGTCGAGGCAACCGAGATCGTTCAGTTCGATCGCAACGTAGATCCTCCCGACGAGTACACGAATCCCGCGCCGATGGATTCGATTCCTGACATTACTTCAGTTACTGAAGGATTGACGAATATTTCGTTTGCTCCTCACGAAGATATACCTTCGAGCAGCCGTTGCGTTCCTATTAGTTCGACGGTGGCGCAGCCTGAGATCGATCATGACGCCGTCCAAGATAGTGACGTCAGTGACTCTGAAGCCGATGACGAGGGTGGGGCACTAGACGATTTGCCAGATCCTGCAAATGCCGATGATGAAAATGACGATGAACCAATGCCAAGTGAGCCAGAAGAGAATATAGCATTATACCAGTCGGTGCCGTTTAATACCTCTTATCAAATGACTCCCCCAGAAGTTGACGAAACTGGTGGTGATTTTTACGACACGGACGATCCCGCATTTTACGTAAGTATGACGTTTAATAGCAAAGAACATTTAAAATGTGCTGTTAACGATTACTATTTGAGGGTTGTTAGACGTGAGTACCACGTGACCGAAAGTAACAGAACCGCATGGAGCGTGAGATGCAATCACAGCGACGATTGTAACTGGACACTGCGAGCAGTCTTCAAACCGAAAAGTTTTTTTTGGAAGGTGACGAGATACGGATGACCGCACACATGCTTCACGCACGAGTTGGCCAGCACGCATCGCAATGTTTCGCGTACTGAAATTGCCAGAATATTAATCCAAACGGTGAAGAATGACCCTCAGTATTTACCTAAAAACGTGCAGCAGCTCGTAAAAGATACTTTTGGGTACGACATCACGTATATTCAAGCATGGCATGGACTCAAGCGAGCAAAAGAGATTGTCTATGGTACTTGGGAAACGTCAATCCAACAGCTTCCTATATTCATGAATACAACCCCAGAACGGTGGTGAAGTGTGGCATCTTCAAGATATGTCTGGAGTGAAAAAATTCCGATATGTACTTTGGGCATTCAAACCTTGCATTGACGGTTTCAAGCATTGTAATACCCGTAAAATTCATACGGTATTATTTTAATAATATTCGGACGGTATGAAGTCGATTTCGAACATATACGGATTTTCTTCCCGAGTCAAGACAAGAATTTAGAATTTGACCCGATAAAAAAATATAATTATAACATGATAATAGTAATAATAAAATGGATAAAGATAGAGAAGTATGACTAGTAACATGCGTGGATTGTGTTACACATGAGATTTACATGTGTAGTTAGTATTACACTTCTACTTAAGTAATTAAATAAAGACGAGAGAATATTTGAATACATATGTGAGGGAGGATTTAATATTACTTAGCTCATGATAAATATTAATCTAGTAAAGGACATAGTACTACTTGGATGTCATTTAGCGATTGATAGGCATGATTAGGTATAATTATTATATATACATCCATATAGATATGTCCACAAACATATGTGTATCAATGTGTAGTATATTAACCCTTCAAAGGACTTTATAAGTTGGGGAAAACTAAATTGATAATAATTTAGTACAAGCTAAACAAACAAGACAAGGGTTAGTAAAACATCAATTTCTTTTACTTATCATCACACGTTATAAAGGGAATAAGAACAAATCTTTAGAAAGTGTACTCAAGGTAGAAAGCTAATGCTAAATTCGTGACAACCATTACTTGAAAGATAGGCATTGGAAATATCTCATTCATTATCAAACGAAATATAGCCTAGAAATAAATGACACCCCAAGCACTTGTAGACAAGGATCAAGTCATCAAAAGCTACCTAACACACTATGATAACAAGAATAAATTAGACAAAAAATTTTAGAGAAGGACATGGGATAGAGAGGAGAGGCCGAGAGAGAGAGAAGTAGAGAAAGAGAAAGAAAAGAAAAAGGGAGAGAAAGGGGAGAGAGGCCGAGAAGAGAGGGAGAGAGGGAGAGAAGGAAAAAGAAAAAAAAAAAGAGAAAAGGAGAAGCTCACGGACGAGGAGAAGCTCGGGATCGAAGGGTCGGGATTACACACTCGTAACACAACTTCTACGGATTAAGGTAGGTGAAGATCACCTACATACGTAAACAATATTAGGATTTGTGAATTTTACGTGTTTTGCATGTTATTCATCGAATTCTTCGTGTTTATGTGATAATAATAATTTGCTTGCATGAATTTTTCGTTGGTTAGCTTAGGGAGCACGAGATTGAGTATTTTTAGAACTATGAATATTTGGAAATAGGGATAGAGGATTTTAGATTAAGAGGATAGAGCAAAACTTGGGGAGAATTAGGGTTTTCTAGGGTTTTCTTTATCCATTTCGGCCAAGAGGTTAAAAAATTCATATCTCACAATCTAGAGTTCGGATTAAAAATTCCTTTTAATAGAATTAATATTTTCAAGTCCTTTATCTGTGGTTAAACTTTCAGGTCCATCAGACATCGTTTACCTTGTGATCATTGAGAAATCCGAAACTGTCGCAAAACAGCCGTATAAAATAGTTATTTTTAAAATTTTGGAACTTAATCGAAATTTTACAAAGTCCAGGGAGTCTGTGTTGTAAAATTCCGAATAGGGGATATTTTTAAAGAAATATAAAGTTTTTAGGACATATTTAAAATTCGGAATAAATAATTAGGGTCCTTAGGTAATTTTCATAATTTTGGGGACTAAATTGAAAAGTTTCAAAAATCTGGTGGCTGAGAATGTAAAATCCGGACAGGGGAGATTTTTGAAGAAATATAAAGATTTTGGGGCAGATTTGAAATTCGGAATAAAAAATTGGGGTCCTTTGTGTAAGTTTCAAAAATTCGGGGACTATATTGAAAAGTTTTAAATCTGGGGGCTGAGAATGTAAAATCCCAGCAGGGGAGATTTTTAAAGAAATATAAATCTTTCGGGGCAGATCTGAAATTTTTAAAGATTCCGGGCAGATATGAAACTTAAGAAAATTTTCGGATCCTTAAAGTAAACTATGAAAGTTTGGGGTTTTAAATGCAAAATTTAGAAAGATATTTTTAAATTAGAAATTTAAGTGATATTTTGAAAGTTGGACAATAGAATTTTAAAATATATTAAATTATGAACCAATTTTGAAATTAGGGTGTTAAAGTGAAAAGGATTAAATTTTGGGAACTCTTAGTGAAATTTCGGGGAGAGATCGATGAGTAAGGTTTCGGGCCGAGTAATTCGGAACGCGGGCTTTGGGCCCGATTATTTAGCGTACTATAGTTTTCGGATCGGGCTAAGCTGATACCTCGGGCCGATACGTGATATGAAGATTTGCAATTTTATGTATTGCACGACATTTGCATACACGTGTTACGAGGGGAGAGAATCGTGCGTAGTCACGGTGACATTGTATAGTGTTGATGAGTGGGGTAGTTTTATGACCGAGTGATGGTTGACGAATGGTATGAGTTGAGGTTAGGACTAAGGCGCACTATATGATTGAGATGTGGGGAGTGGGTCTCCCGAGCTACTGACCCTTGTGGGGAGTGGGGCCTCCCGAGCTACTGACCCTTGTGGGGAGTGGGGCCTCCCGAGCTACTGACCCCTGCGCGCGTGTTGCCTTTAGTCCTAAGCCTCGGGCCCTGATGTGATAGGTTGAGATAAGATGAGATGTGATGAGATGCGAGAAAAGAGTCGAGCATGCATTTTATGAGATGTGTCGGGATGGGAGTCGAGTGAGAGCATTTGCATTTGCATATTTTCATCTACTGGGCAAAAGCTCAGGGTTTACGTGTGTAGGTACGAACGAGTCGGACGTTGAAAAGCGTCACAACTATGCGGCTGATGGCGGTGACTCCACGGACTTTTGAGGGCGGCGCAGTACATGAGACAAGACCTGTGGAGTGTTTAAAATTATGATTCGTATTTTTACTACTTGGGCTTCGGCCCAATAAATTAAAGTGTGTGTTGTTAAACATTTATATTTTCGGATTTGGATTTTTGGGCTTCGGCCCAGTACTTGGATATTGTTATGTTTTAAGAAGTTCTTATTAAATGGGCTTTCCGCTGTTCACGCTGCGAAAATCCGCCAAATTACATAGTTAGGAAGTTTGGTCGTTACAAGCATTGTCGTAGAGTGGTCTGTGTCGACGGTACGCACTTGTATTCGAAGTACAAGCATAAAATGTTGATTGCATGTGCACTCGATGCAAATCAGAAAGTTTTTCCACTTGCGTTTGCCACCGTTAATATCGAAAGCTTACATTGTTGGAGATGGTTCTTGAACTTGCTTAATGTTCATGTATTGGAGAGACAAGGGGTATGCCTAATTTCAGATCGCCATCCAGGTATTTGCAATTAAAAATAGATCAAGTTGTTGTTTTTTTTTTCTTTTTACTAAAATTTGTTCATGTTACCTACGAACTGTAATGCAGGTTTACTGTCCGCAGTAGAACAGCTCGACGCTTATAGGTCTCCAAACGGCGTGCATCGTTACTGTTTACGTCACGTCGTATCAAATTTTAACAAAGAGTTCAAAGACAGTGACCTAAAGAAATTGTGCCACAGAGCAGGGATGGCGCATACGGTTGAAAAATTCGAACGGATAATGGAGCATCTTAAGAGTCTACGCAAAGAAGCCTACAATTTGTTGCGCGCTATTGATCGAGAAAAGTGGACATTTGCTTACGATGGTGGGCTTAGGTGTGGTTCAATGACGACGAACATCTCAGAAGCACTTAACGGTGTGTTCAAAGGGGCTCGCTGTAATACCCACAAAAATTATATGTGATTATTTTAATAATATTCGGAATGTGTGGAGTCGATTTTCTAACATACACCGATTTCTTCTCGAAACGAGCCCAAAATTTACAATTGAAAATGGACCAAAAATTTATTTATGGGCCAAATGAAGAAAATAATGGCTCAAAATAAAAGGTTGGAAGTTTGGTCCTTCAGTAAAATTTCAATGGGCTAAACACAAGAAATGAAAGCCCAAATAAATAAACATATATATCTAATAATAATAATTAATTAGTCCGAAATTTATTAATGGACAAATAAAAAAAACGTGGCCTAATAATATAAAATAAAAATGTTATATTTTTAATCTAAAGGGAAAGGCCAAGATGAGAACTCATCATCACCTACCCTAACTTAATTAAATTTATTTTGGTCCCATAATGTTATATTATTAAGGGAGTAAAAATAGAACACCATCACCTCATTACCTTTAAAAAATATATAATAATAATAAATAATAGAATAAAGGACATCAAAAATGAAAATGAGAGAGATGGAATTAATAAAGTTGGTTGGTATAAAAAAAATAAAAATTCTTACCTATTATTGCAACTAATACAACCTCATTGGTTACATAAGCACAAGATAAGGACCCCTAATACACCTCATTGCTTTAGGACAAATTTACAACCCATAACATAAAGAAAAAGAGAGGGATGCCACGTTGGGGAGAGCTCATCATCATCTAATCACCATTACCTAATTTATAGAATAAAAAAAATACAATCACCTAATAATTTAATTAATGAAAAAAAGAAAGGCTCCTCAACTAATACACCTCATTTGGTGCATGAAGACAAGAATGATAATCAATAAGTAAAAGAAAGAAATAGAGAGGAAGGGAGGAGACGAAAACGTGAGAAAGAGAGAGAAGAGAGAAAGAAGGAAAAAGAAAGAAAGAAAGAAAAGGGAGGAAGAGGAACCGAGAGGGAGAGGGAAAAAGGAAAGAAAGAGAAAAGAAAGAAAAAAAGAAAGAAAGGAAAGAAAGAAAAAGCAAGAAAAAGAGAGGAAGAAGAGAAGGAAAGAAAGGGAGGAGGAGGAAAAAAACCCGCGGACACGTGGAGGGCTCGGGATCGGAATTTCTAGGGTCGGGATTACGGAAATAAGGTAGGTGAAGATCATCTACATACGTCAACAAAATTAGGGTCGAGATTTTACGCGTTGCATGAGTCATCCATCTCGTAGCTTGCATGATTATGTGCCGAGTTACGATCAAGATCGAACGTGACTCTCTACGTGAATTTGTGTTGACTTTGCATGATTTTATGTTAAGTCCTTATACGCTATTTTTGGCCATTGTGCTTTAGGGAGATAAAAGAAGTTAGGGATTGGAAAGAAGTGTTAGAATTTTTAAGGGCAAGATTGGTTAGATTTGGAAAGTTCGGGTAAAAGTGCAAATTAGGGTTTTCTAGAGTTTTTCTTCAACTTTCGGCCATGAGGGTTAAATTTTGGGTGAGGGGCAGAATTTTGGGTAGATTGGGTCAATTTAGGAAGTTTAGGGTGTAAGTAAAGATTTAAGAAAATTTGAGTTTTGGATTAAATTTGGGTTTCTCAAAGTTTAGGGACTAGATTGAAAAGTTTTAAAAATCTGGTGGCTTAGAATGTAATTTCCAAACAGGGGAGATTTTTAAAGAAATATAATGCTTTTGGGGTAGATTTGAAATTCAGGATAAATAATTGGGGTCCTTTGTGTAATTTTAAAAAATACGGGGACTAGATTGAAAAGTTTTATAAATCTGGGGGCTGGGAATTAAATTCGAACAGGGGAAATTTTTAAAGAAATATAAAGCTTTCGGGGCAGATCTGAAATTTTAAAGATTTGGGCAGATCTGAAACTTAGAAAAATTTTCGGGTCCTAAAAAGTAAATTATGAGATTTTGGGATTTTAAAAGAAAAAATAATTCAGAAAGATATTTTTAAATTAGAAATTTAAGTGATATTATGAAAGTTGGACGTTAGAATTTTAAAATATATTAAATTGGGGACCAATTGTGAAATTAGGGTCTTAAAGTGAAAAGGAATAAATTCCGGGAACCCTTCGTGAAATTTCGGTGAGAGTTTCGGGCCGATTAAATCGGAACGCGGGCTTCGGGCCCGAATTGTTTGGTGGATGATAGTTTTGAGATCGGGCCGAGATTATATCTCGGGTCGATATGTTGTTATTTAATATGATGAATTTTATATGTTGCATTCTACTTGCACGACATTTGCATACACATGGTACGAGAAGAGAGAACCGTGCGGAGTCATGGTAATATTGTAAAGTGATGTTGAGTGGGGTAGTTTATGACCGGTTGATGGTCGTCGAATTGTATGAGTAGTGAGGTTAGGACTAAGGCGCATTATATGATTTAGATGTGGGGAGTGGGCCTCCCGAGCTACTGACCCCTGCGCGCGTAAGTCCTAAGCCTCGGGCCCTGATGTGATGAGATGAGTTGGGATGAGATGAGATATGAGAAAAGAGTCGAGCGTGCAATCTGTGAGATGTGTCGTGATGGGAGTCGAGTGAGAGCATTTTCATTCATGCATATTTTCATCTACTGGGCACAAGCTCAGGTTTACGTGTGTAGGTACGAACGAGTCGGACGTTGAAAAACGTCACGACTAGGTGGCTGATGGCGGTGACTCCACGGACTTTTGAGGGCGACGCAGTACATGGGACGTGACCTGTGGAGTGTTTTAAATTATGTTTCGTGTTTTTTTTTTACTATTTGATCTTCAACCCAATAAATAAAAGTGTGTTTCGTTAAACATTTTATATTTCGGGTTTATACTTTTGGGGCTCCGGCCCAGTACTTGGATGTTGTTATTTTTTAAAAAGTTTTTATTAAATGGGCTTTTCGCTGTTTACGCTGCGTAAAACCGCCAAATACGTATTTGAGAAGTAGGATCGTTACACTCTTACTGTCTCCAAAAGCAATAGTCGACTTCAGCTTCCGTCGGTGTTCCGGATACTTTTGTGATAGGTACCAACAGGCAGCTGCGGCGATGCAGAGTTCGGAAACCGAATGGTCTCCTTATGCGTGGAGGATGTATAGTGACTGGTCAAATGCCTCGTTCGGCCATTTTGTAACTGCATTTGACCCGCGAGCACAAACAGCAGAGGTGTATACTTCTTCATCGGTGACTCAAAGAAAACACGTGGTGAACATTCAAGGAAGAACGTGCACTTGTGGAAAATGGGACCAACATTTCATTCCATGTTCTCATGCGCAGGCAGCGTGCCGCCAGTAGAATGTTAGTAGCACACAGTTCATTGCTCCTTTCTACAGTAAAGTAGCATATTTTCAGTCATATCAGGGAACGTTTTATCCACTGCATGACGAGCGACATTGGGAGCCTGCTGATTTTTTGCTTGTCCATAATGAAGACCAACGTGAAAGAAGAGGACCGGGTAAGTCAAAGACAACTCGTATTCGCAACGAAATGGATCAGGGTAGCTCAAGTCGGAGACATCATCAGAGAGGTCGTGGACGTTGATTGTCGGTTTCGCTGTTGGTTTTTGTAGTAGTTAGTTGTATCTGTTAGTTGATGTAGTATTTCGTGCTATATGTGTTTAAGTATTTGGAAGTAATATCATCGACTTACGACTAAAAAAGTTGCTAGAAATAATAAAACTGTTCGCAAACAGAACAACAAGAAACACAAATAAAAAACAACCGAATTCTTAATTAGATAAAAATACAGAAAATAAAAACTAAGGTATATAATGCCCTCCTGTGCCACATCTACGTGGTCGTCTATTTCTGTGCAGATGGACACGGTCAACAGGAGCTTCGGGCTGCTCAGGGCGAGGACGTCGCTGCTGGGGTCGCGGCGGTGACTCTTGCACAAATGGTTGATACAGTGGCGTCGAATCGTCGTCATCATCATCGCCGTAGTCGACACCATAACCTGTTGGTGTAAAGTAACTACCATCACCGTACAATCCCGTGCGACCCCGTGAAGACGACGGGCCAGGGTCCTGCGGCGGACCACGCGAAGATGACGGGACACTCATGTGTGCCGGCGGGACATCAGGGGATGGCACATGTCTTCGCTGTCGTCTGTCAAGGAAAAGACCTTGCATCTAATGTATCGTATCCAATCCTCCTTCCACATCTCCACCTGTAAATATCACCTGCCCTATCGACGTGCTGTGTCTAATGGGTAACAAGTCACCTCTTAAATGACACGTCCAAAATAAAATAAAAAAAGCAAAAAACAAAAAAGGAAAAATAACTAACCATAACGTCGATAAATGCACTATCTTCCATCTGGAATCCTCGGTCCATATGGATCGTCGATGGAGAAATATAACGACGGGTGACCCTTCGGTACCATGGGAAATAATCTGGAGTTGGAGTGCACTGCGCACCGCCAACTATCTCCATCGCATCGACCATCCTCTCGTACCGAGACACCCATAAGGCTCCGTACTGCTCGTGGTAGGCCCTCCAATCCCTTCCCGCGAAGTTACGTGTACCGTGTCGATGAAGATCAATATCAAGACCTCTTGGACGCTGCGGGACGGACTGAACCATCCCGAACTGTCGAAGCACGCGATCGGGATAGTGCCACTCAACGATGTTGTAGAATATGAGTGGACACGACGACCGAACGCATGCTGGTCGAGAGTCGGCTCTTAATGTCATAATCTCTAGTGCCCCATCGTCGTAGGGTGCCCAAACGAACTGCTCCATCGACATGCTATCGATCGACTCCCGAATCGCACGCAAATTCGAATGCGTAGATGTTGTATGATCGAAGAGCGCATTCCACCTGAAATGAAAAAAATATAAATATTTTATTAAAATATATTAAAATATATTAAAATAAAAACAAATATTTTAAATATAAATATTTTAACAAAAATATATTAAAATATTTTAGGAAAAAAATATTAAATATGTTAAGAAAAATAAGTAAAATATATTAAATTTTATAAGAAAAATATGTTAAATATATTAAATATTTTAAAAAAATATTCTAGCAGTGCGCAATAATTAATAAACATCGTCTTACTACCTTGCAGCATGTGGCGGCATGGGCAACTGAATTGCATCTTCCTCGGTGGGCATCATCCGCACTCGAGGACAGATAATAACGGGTTGCACAGGTAATATACGAATCCATGCCCATACCTACACAAAATTTAAATTAATATGTATACACCTCAAGAAAATTCAATTACACAAAAGAATGCACCTGTAGCAACCACAAAGCTCCACCGATGTTCATCTTCTGACGCTGGCACGAAGTACAAAGCTCTCTGTACAAGAAAGCCAGCACGGCACTGCCCCAACTGTAAGTGTGCACGGCGTCTATGTCTTCGAGCAGCGGGAGTAAAGTCATGGACGTCGAGCTTCCGCTGGAGTCGGGAACAAAACCGATCCCATAAGCAATAGCGCATATGCACGTGCCCGCTGATCGACCTCATAATCTGAGCTATGATCATCGATTTCGTTGGCTTCTAGCCAGTCTGCAAATTTCCTCAGCGACACCTACGTCCCGGTGTATGCCCCCACAACAGGTCTGTAACCAGTCAGTTCCTCCAAGTAATCGAGCCACTGATCCTGCGTCCTGTGCTGGATAACACCACTGACCGAGTGACAATCAACGGGGAGTACCCACAGCATACCGACGTCCTCAAGAGTGACGGTGGCCTCACCCACAGGCAAGTGGAACGTATGCGTCTCATTCCTCCACCTCTCTACGAGGGCCGTGATCAAGTGTGGATCTAACTTCTGAGATCCACAACTATACACGCCGTAGAAGGACATAGTATCCAACCTCTCCAGAATACGACCGTGCAACCGCACCGGTCGTGAAAGCTTACCCCAGACGACACTCTCCAAACCCCTAACGTTCAAAGGCGTGTCGAGGGCACCATCAGCGTTGGATAGTACATCGTTACAACGATGAGTATCGTGGAATATCAGAAGTGATCTGTCGATCGGACCATAATATTCATTCGTATCCATCCTAAATTAGCGTTTCAAAGTCAATATCGCAACAAATTACAATAAACAAACATATAAATTGACTCATGTACTAACAAACGAATCA
This sequence comes from Craterostigma plantagineum, assembly GCA_027422505.1. Lineage (NCBI taxonomy): Eukaryota > Viridiplantae > Streptophyta > Magnoliopsida > Lamiales > Linderniaceae > Craterostigma > Craterostigma plantagineum. The sequence goes on along the minus strand of JAPQWV010000003.1, from coordinate 20,490,989 downwards.
AATAACCTAGAAACCTAATTTCAAAATTAGGTTTCGCAATTAGGGAAAATTCCTAAATCGAGTGAATTATGTAAAATTAACGTATTATATCAATCTACTAAGCTACCCACAATATGTAAAGCACATATTATACCAAAACACAAACTTAAACGCAAGACGAAATTTAACGAAACATCAAAATCAAGATTTAAACAAATTAGGAGTTTCATACCCAAAAGAAGCTTAATCGATGATGACGAGGAAGAATGAATCTATCACGTGGTGTTGGCCGCTGTAATTCGCCGCTGTAAATCGCCGGAATCGGTGGGGAGGAGAAGAGGAGAAATGGGGAAGAAGAAGAAGAAGAGGCCGCGGATTTATTATTCGCGTCGTCGCTGCTATTAAGCGCGACGTCGCGGCTAATAGCCGCGACGGTAGGTTTACTGGGCCATCACTCGGCCCAGACAATTTTTTTAAAAAATTAGGCCCAAGTTTCGGGCCCGATCAGGCCCGCGTGAAGCCCGTCGCGGCTAATAGACGCGTCGTCGCATCTAATCAACGCGATTAGCTCGATTTTATTAATTTTTGTCAAATTAGCCCTATTTATCGAATTTTGGTTAAATAACCCTATTTTAATTAAAAAGCCCTTTCTTATTGTGGGGCTGGGCTTATGAAAATCAAATATTTAATCGGAACACAATTCTTGTTTTCGGGGTTTTGGTGTACGGCCTAGTACATCGCAAACCTAGGATAGAACGTTTCAGTATTTATGTTACATCTCAGTTGATATAAAATAGAGTTAATTAGATGTGAGGCCCATTTAGTAGTTCCATTTTTTATTTCAGGCCCTATTCATGTTTCAAATAGAAATAAGGACCTAAAATTAAGTTTCATTTAGGAATAAGGACTTAATCCATGAAAAAAGACATATTTGCCCATAATAAACAAAAAGAATTACGAATCACTGCCATCGCCTTCTTCAAACGAGCAAAGCAACCATAAAGAAGTGGTATAGATCATACATGAAGTGGTACTGTAGACCCATGAAGTGGTACGGGTGAACAGTGAAGTGGTATTGTAGACTCATGAAGTGGTACTGTAAACGCATGAAGTGGTACTGTTGAACTGAGATGTGGTACAACGTTTTAGACCATGAAGTGGTAATGTTGAACATAGAAGAAGTGATACTGGAGTAGACTCATGAAGTGGTACAGTTGAAATGTTTGGGATTCATGGGTCCAAAAACACAGGACCAATTCTCTAACCAACAGTACCACTTCATGGGTCCTCTGTACCACTTCTTCTCTGTTCAACATTACCACTTCATGGATCTACAGTACCACTTCACTGTTCACCCGTACCACTTCATAGATCTACAGTACAACTTCATGGGTCTACAGTACCACTTTATGTAACACTTCATGTTATGTAATAACTGATAACAGAACATGCGCGCTGGATACCACTTCATAAATACTCTTTTATGAGAGTATTTTCGTCAGTCAACCTTTAATCTATGTTAAATTCTGAATTGGGTCCTTAAAACTATATTATTTCTGACATGGGTCTGGGTTCTATATTAAAAATTAGATGGGGCCTGACACGTGAAGCTCCCATATAAAATATACCGTGCATCTTACAATCAATCATTGCCGGGATCGTTCTTAACTAAAAAAAAGCAAAACATTATATTATTTATTTCAAATTTATTGTATCGTGGTCGTTGCTTGATAGTGCAGTATTGTTGGGGTTGAGCGGTAATGTTTCGGGCCCAGCGAAAGGTTGATTTTGGACTCGCGACAATTTTGTTGGGACAATATAAAACGAAATGACGCCGATAGAGAACACGGGATTTTTACGTGGTTCGGCCAATACCGCCTACCTCCACGGAGAGCACCAGTTTCACTATATTGAGAATATTACACTGTATAAATTTACCGCTCGTGTTTAAACCCAAACTCGAGACCTCTTGCCCACCCGGGTAATGTATTTGTACCTACTCCCAACTACCCCAATAAAATTAAACTCGGTCTCACCCTTATCTACCCGGATAATTTTTTTTTTCCTCTCGCTCTCTACAATTACTGGATTTTCTTTTGCTTGGTGTGTTTACAAATGAGCTTCGATGCATCAATTTATAGGCAGAGCAAATGAAGAATTAAGTCATCACACGCGTCATCCTTCAATTACTTCTTGCTGGTGGGAAGATGAGTACTAAATGCTTGTTGGCTCATGGCTTCGTGGTGCTTGGCCGAGTGGACCCAACAAATCTCCCCCCTCCAGCCGCTTTCAACATCACCAAGCGCTCCTCTTGGCGAGTTCGATCTTGAGAGTTACCCGCTCGTAAATACCACGAACATCCATTGGCCTTTCTTGTACCAGGTACACATATCCGAATCAAGAATTCAGATCCTACCCACTTGATTCACCCTGCGCCAATCCTATGTGCAGTTGTCGAGCCAACGCTACTCGTCGATTCTGAAGAGGGACTTCGACGCAACCCCTTCTCCAGCAGGACTTCCCTTCTCAACATCGTCTGCATTTCCATAAACGTGCGCACGATTTCGTGAACATATCGAAGTCAGAGTATTATGAACCGCATTCCCACCCAGACGATACAAACCTCCACGCTCTTCTCCTTCAGTAGGACCTTTCCGCCACGTGTAATTTGACAAATTACCCCTGCTATGAAATTCACATAGCCCTTAGAATCTAGCTGGCTCAAGGATATTAAATTTCTGCCCAATTTTGGAACAAAGATCACACCACCCAAAGTGCGCACCGCTCCGTCAACCATTTTAATTTTTACCGTTCCAACACCTCGAACATCGCGATGATATCCACCAGCCATGGAGACCGAACCCTTACTATTTTTTGGAACGTATCAAAATATTTTCTTCGAAGCAAACATGGTACTTCGACCTGTATCTATATCCATTCATCCTGAGAACGAGCGTCATCGTTTGAGACTGTGAGAACGTCTCCAAGATAATCTTCTGCTACCATAATTGTGGAATTTTGCTCACCATTCATGTCCTTCCTCCAAGTCGGACAATTTCTCTTGATGTGTCCCGGCTCACCGCACTTATAGCAACACGATGCCCTTCCCACCATTCTTTGATTTGGACCTGCTGCTACCTCTAAATTCCCTGGCGTGAAACATTCCTCTACGATTCCCCCCGTATATCAACGCTGAATTTTGGGTATCCCCATAATTTAATCGTCTCCTCTTTTCACGCGCCAAAAGAGTTGACTGTACATCCACCATCGTCACTGTCGTCTTTTCGTATAAGATGATTCTGACCAAATTATCATAAGAATCAGGAAGCGAGGTAAGAAGTAAAAGAGCCTTATCTTCTTCCTCTAACTTTACATCAACTTTTTATAAGTAGATCCATAAGTCCGTTGAACACGCTAATATGATCCATGAGATTTCCACCTTCCTCCATCTTCAGCCGGTACAACTCCCGCTTCAGATATAACTTTGTGGCTAAGTTTTTCCCGAGATGCAGCTCCTCCAACTTCGCCCACAAGTCTGGTGCAGAATCCTCATTAACAACATTATTAATAATGTATCTGCAATGTACAAACAGATTGTGCTAACACATCTTGACCCCAAATCCTCTCATTCTTCTTTCGTCATTTTCTCGGGTTTGCCGTGTCCCCTTTCAAAGCCTTAGCCAAGCCTTGATGAACAAGTATATCCTTTCGTCTCTGCCACAGAGTAAAACTTCCCGTTCCATCAAATTGATGCACTTTGAAATTGTTTTCCGTCGCCATTATCCTTGCAGAGATTCAACAGCTTGGCCCGACACTTGGTCTTCCATAACGAAAAACCTTATTGATATCTTTCTGATGTGGAAGATTAGACAAAGCTGCAAACACAGAGCATACTCAGAATATCAATTAGGCTTGGCTCTGAGACCACTTGTTGGGGTTTGAGCGGTAATATTTCGGCAATACTGCCTACCTCCACGGAGAACACCAGAATAGTACACCGTACAAATTTATCGCTCGTGTTTAAACCCAAACTCGAGATCCCTTACCCACCCGGTAATGTATTTGTACATACTCCCAACCATCCCAGTAAAACTAAACTGAGTCTCGCCCTTATCCACCCGGATAATTTTTTTTCTCTCGCTCTATACACTCACTGGATTTTCTTTTGCTTGGTGTGTTTACAAATGAGCTTCGGTGCATCAATATATAGGCAGAGCAAATGAAGAATTAAGTCATCACACACGTCATCCTTCAATTACTTCTTGTTGGTGGGAAGATGAGCACTAAATGCTTGTTGGCTCGTGGTTTGTGGTGCTTGGCTGGAGTGGACCCAACAAGTATAGCCCACCTTAGCAACAGAGTCCAAGGGTAAAAACGTATAATGTTATAAAGTTGACATGCAATCACATACATTACACGTATTATATATACTAGTAAGTTTTTGCACACCCGATGAAATATAAATATATTGAAGTTATTTTAATTTTGAAATTATAATTTTTAGTGTTTAAGATGAAATTTAATTTTTAATAGATAAAAAGAAACTTAGTTGTAGAGGCAGAAGTACAGTAAATAAAAAATTAGGAGTGATATGAAAATACTTTATTAATTAGATTACAAATGAGGGACTAAATTGCAAATAAGTTTCACACCATTTGTGGCAGTTTATATCCACCACAAACCAATTATATAATGGTATAGATAATTATTAAATAATAATGAAGCATGAGTGTAGTGTCTAATAGGAAGATAAACATATGCATAATCTCCCATTGATCCGCAGCCATTTGCATGCTTTAGGTTATATATTTGTATATCAAAGGGAACCTTCGAATAAAATATATAATACAAAAAAAAGCAAAAAATTAATGGTACGGCTGCAACCTCAATGTCTTGGGAATGTCTCTATTGATTCCTCTTGCGTCTCCAAATTCTTGGGTGAGTCCATCACACATGAACCTTTAACTAGTGTGGTTTATTTAGTTGACGTAGTTTGACAGATTGTCGCGAGGTTTACTGTGTTTTAGTGAAAAGGTTTATCTTGTATGCTCTCTCTCTCTCTCTCTATATATATTATATATATCGAATATAAATAAGTGGTTACACATAATAGGTGCCACTATTATATAACAAATGCTTATTTGAATTGTGGAACTAAGTTCCCATCATTGGCGGAGGCAGAGTCAGTGGGGTTCTTCTAGTATATATTGGGCCCCATGCCCAAAATTCAAGGGGATCCTCATCCTGTAGTTTCTTTTTTTCAATTTTAGACCTATCATTAGAAAATATTATTTTTTTATTAATAAATTTCTTTTAAGGTATTTCACGTCACTAGACCTTATGTGCCGCGTCAGTGGTCACTGGTTCCCATGGGTTGACCTGATGACCTGAATGGTAATTCACGTCTCAATGCACGTGTTCGAATCCCATAACTATCTTATTAAGTGAATTTGGAACCTATTCACCTTATCCAACCCCGATTGAGTGATGCTACTCATGAATAATAAAAATATATACTTTTACTGTGCAATAATTATGAAATTTTCACTTTTCGGACACTAATTACAAGTACAATCTTTTAGTCTAAGGTAGGTGGTTAGTTGTTTCAAACAGAAAACTAACATTACACAACGACCCAATTGTTATTGGGCGGTGTTCTTGGGTTGATCCTTTTAAAGCCTATTTTTCCATTACGGTAAATAAACGGCTTTTTTAATAAAATAATTAAAAAACTATAAACCATTAAGAAAACAGATATGAAATCAAAACCATTAATAAAATAGAGATTTTCGTAAAAAGATTATACGGGTTACTAGTCCAGGGTGGCCCTCGCATCTGACATGGCATTTCCAGGTAATTCGTATAAATAGTATACGAGATGTAACTCGTAAAATAATCATACGAGTTATTATAGTGCCCGACCAACATGCATGCGCATGCAGCGTGTCAGTCGATAATGCGTATAACTCGTATGAATATATTACGAGTTACGTGTGTAGTGCAATAATTCATGTAACTCGTAACTCGTTTCTATAAATACCCCCGCTTGTCGATTTTTAACACAACACAAACAATGGTATCGAGTCGCTTACAAGTCATAGTATATTTCGGTGGTGAAATAATTCAATTATCCGATTCTATCGTCAAATATAGTATCTGTCGTGGGGCGGCGGTCACGGCGGATGAGGTCGTCGAGGCGGCGGACGCAGCGGGCGCGGCGGAGGAGGTCGTCGAGGCGGCGGGTCGCGGCGGCGACGGGCAACAGGTCGGGGGTGGCGTCGTCTTTTCGTCTTCTTCTCGTCATCTTCTACGTTTTCTGTCTTCGTCGTCTTCGTTGCTTCGATCTGTTGGGTTTTTAAAACCAGATCTAACTCGTATTTATACTAGTTACGAGTTACTTAACTCGTATAATATTTATACGAGTTATGCCACGTCCTACGCACTCGCCAGCGAGGATTAGTAACTCGAAATTTTATACGAGTTAAATAACTCGTATATAGTTATACGAAAATCTCTATTTTATTAATGGTTTTTCTTTCATAATTATTTTGTTAATGGTTTATAGTTTTAATTGTTTTATTAAAATAGCCTAAATAAACAGATAAAATTAACTATATTTATTGCGTGGTAATAATAATAACCAAGAGATCAACCAACTATTGCGGCATTTTTCCACCAACGGTTTTTAACTAACTTCCAAAAAAGCAAAGGCCAATACAACACCATTGAATTTTTCCTTCATCTCCGACCTCTATATAACCAGCATTTCGTTGTCCCTCTTCCTTTCATTCCACCAAAGAAGCGAGAAAACAACAAGCGGAGAATTTCTCTTTGTTTTTCCTCATTTCCAAAATCATTTATCAGTTTCCAAAAAAAAATAGAATAATGATGGGAGTATTGTAACATATCGAACGAAAAAAGACGCGCACGGTTGTAAGAACTCATCTTGCGTCGTAAAATGTATGATGCCCTACTCACTCTGCTATGGGCTATGCTCACATTCTTAGAAGCCAAAGAATTTAAGGTGAAAGTGGGCAATTATTTCTAGTTTGGTGGGCCGTTCAGAGTATGGGTCCTGTGAGTCCTGCCAGTTTCAATGGGCACGGGTTGGGGAGGAACGGGTCGATAAAATGATTTCCTTTCGGGACATTCGCCACCAACGTTCTTGCGGCTTCTCTAATGGCTACTTTGGACACACTTAAGAGAGATGTAAGTATTCTATTCCCTGCCTAAGTTCGATTTTTCTTAGAAAAAAGGTTTGATATTAACTGATTTTCTTACAGGTGAAGACTGAGCGCGCGATACGGTTGTGTCTGGGATTCAGTTAGGGTTCTTAGGTTGTCGGAGCATTGTGTCGACTTTTATTGGAGATTATCACAAACTGATTTGCCACCCTTCTGCAAATCCATATTCTACTGAAAGTAGTCTCACTTTCCCTATAAGAACAGTGAACAAAAAAGTAAGAAGTCATTCCACAGTAAAAACAATTTCGAAATACATTTTACTCATTCGCTTAGTTAGAACGTTACCATGCCGGTCGAAAGCTTCTCTTGAACCTCATAGCAATCGGGCGTTATGGTCTCCAGAAAGTACCGGGGAAAAGGCAGTGCAATGATTCATTCATAAGCGTAGCAATCAACCTACGCACGTTAATAAATTTACTAATCGGCGAAACAGAAGATAATTAAGAAAGCGAATCTGAAATTCCTTACGTCGAGGCTCCTCTGAAGGTTTCTCGGGCGCTTCTTGAGTTTCTTCGGCGGCGGCTTCCCTAACATCTTCTGTAGAACTTCAATAGCCTCTTCTTTTGTCAGCGAAAGAGAGAACTTAGGAAGAGAAGGCACCTGTGTTTGCGCTTTTCCTCTATTAAAAATATTGAATTTGAACGAACGCAATAATATTGGTAAGAGAGGAAAAGCGCAAACGCAGGTGCCTTCTCTTCCTAAGTTCTCTCTTTCCCTGATAAAAGAAAATGTCATGGAAGATCTACAAAGATGTTAGGGAAGCCGCCGCCGGAGAAACTCAAGAAGCGCCCGAGAAACCTTCAAATGAGCCTCGACGTAAGGAATTTTAGATTCGCTTTCTAAATTATCTTCTATTTTGTCGGCTAGTTGATTTATTAACGTGCATAGACTGATTGTTAAGCGTATGAATGAATCGTTGCACCGCCTTCTCCTGGTACATTTCTGGAGATCATAACGCCCGATCGCTATGATGTTCAAGAGAAGCTTTCGACCGGCAAGGTAACGTTTTAATTTAAGCGAGGGAGTAAAATGTATTTCGAAATTGTTTTAGCTGTGGAATGGCTTATTACTTTCTTTATTCAGTGTTATTGTAGTGAAGTCAGACTGCTTTCAGTGGAATATGGTTTTGCAGAAGGGTCGTCAATGAGTTTTTTTTTTGGCGTTGCTTTTTGTCGAAACGCTTGGATTGAAGTTTGAATCTTTCGGATTTTTAAGAAAGCGTCAACTTTTGTGGGCTGGAATCTCATGGCTAACGTGCTAAGCTAATAACTGATCGAGTGGGGATAATTTTGGATGTCTGAGCGATATGCTACCGAAAAGATTTCGCCCGTCTATGTGATCAATGATTTGTTGGGATGAGATTAATCGTTCTTTTGAGTTGCCTTCCTCTAATCTCTATAGTATCACGAAAAAAAATGTTAGAAAGGCGGATATCATTATTACCGACGACCATTGATTGATATTTTTTTTCTCTCTTTCTTTCATAAATATCTATACTATATATAAATGGTGAGGGTGGGATACAAACCGTCAATTCCAAATTGTTTTGGTTGTAGATTTCTCATTAATTAATGAAATAATTAAATATAAATTAGTGTAACCACCCACTAACACAATGTTTTATATTCCCAAATTTGTCCTTCTACTTTTAGTATTATGATTTCTTTATTAAATATAGATAATATTATATAGCACACACATCGGGTGTGCAAGAAAATACTAGTTTATATTAAAGCCAAAGAGATGTAGAAATTATAGAGAGTGAAATGATGATTAATATGTGTTTATGCCCCGATAATTTTCCTTCATCAAAGAGTATTACATTACATTGATGTAAGACGACGGACATTCCCTTCGAGGGCTTATGATGAAAAAATTATATAGAATATTAACCGGGACACGTTGAACCTTGGTTCCGAATTTTGGTGTACGGCCAAAGTACATTGCAAAACCTATGGGATATAACGTGTATTAATTCTACATCTACATACCAGAAATAAATCATGGCCGCGAGCGTTTTTAATTAACAGAAAAGGGACCAAGATAGTATATTAATTATTTCAAATTAATTGTACCGGAGTCCTAGCTTGACAGTGCAGTATAGCCTAGGCTGTTAAAAATCGACCCAACCCGCCAACCCGACACGAACCGCACCCGAAAATAGCAGGTTCGGGTTAACATTTTTTACCTGTTTACGTAAATGGGTAAACCCGAACCCAACCCAGTCATTAAGTGGGTTAGGTTAGGGTTCGGATTTTCAACCCGAAATCAACCCGGAATCAACCTGAAATCAACCCATTTAATGTGAATAATATATATTATTAACATATTATTAATATAAATAAAATAAAAGGATTAATCCTAATTCTCTACCCACTCTCACGCTCCAACATGATGTTTTTAGAAAAAAAATTGCATTAGTTCTCCTTTTTTTTGTTTAATTTGGATTTATAATTCTGAATTTTGTTTTTTTTTCTCTTTTTTAATTTTAAACAGGTTGGCGGGTTGGGGGTTGGGTTAGGGTTAAAGCAGGTTGGGTTTGAGTTTGATTTTTCAACCTGTTTAAGTAAACAGGTCAGGTCAGGGTTCAAGTTTTCAACCCGTTTATTAAACGGGTTGAACCCGAAGGTGACCCAACACGACCTGTTTACCACCCCTAGTATAGCCCAGGGATAGGGCTTGAGATCCTCCATTTCGCTAAGTATTCCATTAGGTATTCAAAATCAATATTATATGTCTATTTTGTGTTTAAACACTCGGTGTAATTGTACATGTAACGGTATTTACGAGTGTTTTTGCACTTGGTTGGGGAATGCGTAAAGGCTTTTCCTAAGATGTAAAACCTATGATGTTATAATTATTGTTGGCATGCACTCACACGCACATAATACACATTACAATGTAATAAAAATAATTAAGGGCAATTCTATATAGACCCCCCTAAGACTCTATTTAGACCCCATATTAATTATCGGATTATTTAAAGAAATGGCCTTTGACATAGTCAACGTAAAAAAATAGCCTCCTAAATGATAAAAGACCAATGTACCCTTACTTACTCTGCGTAGAAGACTATTCTACCCTTTTTTAATGGCAATCAACGACAGTTAACGAAAATTACAGCTTTTCACAGATGTTTACTGTAGAATCTGAAAAAGCAAAAGTAAATAAAGAAAGAACCCTTTCACTTCACGGGCACTTTGCAAAATCGATCAAGCTTTCTCTCTTTTCTTCTTCACAGTCGAATTTGAAGCTCAGAATCCATGGCAGTTCAGGCGAGATCCCAAACAGTGAAGGTAATTTTTTTATTTTTCGAAGAACCCGTCCTATACAATCGCACGGGGCCCTAATTTTAGGCTGCAGGGTACCCGTGCTTGCACTGGCAGGGGCCCCGTGCCTTGAATCTCAGGGATCCGTGTGAAAGCGCAGGGGTCCTCCCCAATTAACCCGCGCTTTATCTCGCTGGGAACCCTAGAAAGCATAGCACGAGACCCGTGCTTCTAGCGCTGGAGACCCTTTCTATGTCGCCAGGGTCCCGTGCTGGCACGCACGGGTCCCCAGCGTGGCATAACAAGTGTCTCCAGCGCACATGAGCACGGGTCCAGTGCTTATGCGCGCGGGTCTCCCTACGTGCAAGCGCAAGAGACCTGCACGTAAGCTCAGGTCCGCGCAGCATGGCAGGGGACCCGTGCGCGGCGGCCTATCTAATAATAAGCAATTTTCCCGCAGCATATCTAGTTAATTTCTTATTTATTTGTAGGTTCAATTGAAGAAGCGAATTGCCGGAGGCGGCGATGACCATGATTACCGGTTACATATCACCTCACAATACTGCGAAGTGAGCCAGGATCGTTGGTTGGCTAAACGAGGATGAGCTGGCAGTTTTTACGGAAGGGAGTCCGTTCGGCAGGCTCGTCAACGCTGCCGCCAATTTCAATTTGTCGGCGCAGCTGTTGTGGTATCTCATCAAGTGCCAGACGCAGCTTCACAATCGTGACGAGCTTTGGATGATCCTCGGGAAGAAACCGCTCCGTCTTTCAAAAACGGAGTATTGCCTAATCACGGGGCTGAAGTTCGCAGCCAAACCGGCGGTGAACCAAACGGATGAATTCGTCCGTCGTCATTTCCCGAGAAAAACGGCACTGACGCTTAAATTGTCGCACGTTAAGCAGCGGTTGGAGGAGTTGGCTGCCAACTCCACGGTGGCGTCAATGACGAGAAGTTGAAGTTGGTCAACCTGTACTTTGCGGGGTACGTCTTGCTGCCCCGACATTCCAAGAAGGATACCACCCTTCCTTCTTGGATCGTTTATCTAGTCGAAGACTCACAGGCCTTCGAGCGTTACCCTTTGTAATATCCGGAAATTTAATACGGATTTTTACATTGTTAGCAACGCAATTTAATGTAAGGTGGAAATTCCAATAGTATATTTAATGAAGGATTCAACGACTTGGTGGGAGGAAAATTAGGAAAGTATCGAGTCTGAATAGGAACAAACCTAGGGTTTAAATATTTATGTATAGGAGATACACAAAATTGATAAAGTATTCTATTGATAAGGAGAGATTCGGCAATAAGTTTGATGTTCGAATAAAATCATGAAATTTTCATGTAAGGCCATAATAGAATTCGGGCAATAGGAAAGATAATTTCAAGCAAGGCCTAGGAATTCGGACGACTCTTGATATTTAGGGGGAATGAAGTTTCGGATGATGACATGTAATTTCTAGGGTAAGAAAGAAATAAAATAATACAATAGTTTACTTAATTTAAATGGAAATCTAGTCACCTACTTGTCTTTTCCATCACCAGTTTCGAAACTTTATACATATCCACTCCTTGAATTAACAAAACTCTCATGAAAGACAATTAATTAAGACTCAATTCTCGGGTATTAAGGGAACTTTATTATTCGGGCAACTTAGTTTAGTAATAAGTAATAAAAGTTAATTATCCTAACAGAAAGGTTCGGTCACCTTCTTGTTACTTCATAAGTCACAATTCCCAAAGGCTCTCATGTATATCTAATACATATTAATAAGAAGAAAACCCTGATTTTTAAAGAGGAGAACGAGAACAGACTAAAGAGCACGACAAGAAGAAGTAAAAGAAAACGAGATTTCCAGTAAGGAGTAAAATTCGGCCAGCTAGGAATTATACAGAAATCAAATCTCGGATGTTAGGTAGGTGAAATTCCATCTACAACACGTAAATAAGTTTATGATGTATGGGATGACGTGTTTTGATGCCCTACATGTTTACGTGAATTTGTTATGATTTTTAGTGTGAATGTTATGTGGATTAAGACTGAGTTTTAAGGTTTAAATAGGGTTTAGGACTTCATTTTATAACTTCGGTATGTCTTCATATAGCTATGAGATTTAAGTATTTTAATGTACGATAGATGAGTTTGTTTGGAGAAATCGTTCGGAATATATGATCATAAATTCTCGTAATGGAGCTTGTTTAGTATTTTAATGTGTTGGTAATTATATTATGTGAAATTTCGATATGAGGACAAAGATTGATTATGTATGTTTGTGGTGTTCGACTTCGAATTAATTTAGTAGACTAAGGACTTGTGAAGCACAAAAGTTTTGGGCAGTGTGAACTTTTCATTATGTTGAGTTGTCGGCAATATCTAGGTGCTAACTCAAGTTTCAGTACATGTAATACTTAGGCATATTAGGTTTTCCTACACGTTTGATCATTAGGTATTTGAGGGTATTGGTGTGTATAGATTATGACAGGTTTACGGCATTATTGTAGCTTTTAATAGTTATCGGTTCTTTGTATATAGAAGTATGTTTTCGGTATCTCACATGATTTACGTGATCTTGTTGGACTAAAATGAACTATGTGATATTAATTGAAGTTTCCGTGGCTTATGTGGTATATGTGATTTACATGATATTTAATAGTTGTTTAAGAAATCCAAGGTATTAATTATTTGTGCTTGGAAACGTAGGTGTTTAACTTAAATATATATGCTCTTATGGATATGTTAAGTGTTGTATGTGAGTGGTTCGATGTTAGAACAACTGTTGAAACTTTTGAAGATCGGAAGTATAATATTATTTTGGGGGTTTGATTAATTTTGTAGGTGTCTATATTTAGTCTTTGAAGTCCTCGACAAATTAGGGTTTTCTTAGACTTTTGAAGAAGTATTTAATTGAGGTTTGATTTAGTTTTCGGGCCTTTACGGTTTATAATATTTGGGTAGTAAGTCGAAGTTTCGGACAGGACTAGAATTGTTTAGGGAATTATTTTCAGTAAGTTCTAGGGAGTTATTTCAGAAGATTTGGAGGAAATTATTTTTGGGTGAATTATGGCAAGAGCTGGAATGTTTTCGAGGAAATTTTATTTATTTATTTTACAAATGTTGCAATTTAATTGTGTGGCACTTGCAAACAATATTAGTGCGTGCGAAAATTGGGTACCGTATGAAACAGTAACGCCTTGTTATCTCGGTGAGAGGGGTAGATTATGGTTACGAGGAATTAATGATTGTATTTAAATTGAGGTTATTATTAGATGACTAGAAATAGTGATTGTCGAGGTAGTAAGCTAACTCAAGTACGACAGACTGGCGTAAGTTATCGTGTGCTTGGGGCTCGAGGCGTGTGACTCAGGTGCATCAGGTCGACAAGCGTCCGGTGCATAAGGCTTGGACCGCGACTCGAGTATATCAAGCTGGTAATCGTCAGTGTGTAGGACCTGAGTGTGGAGCTACCTATCATTTTAGTAAGTTGATGAGGGGGTTGAATATACGTTATATTATTTCGTGTAGAATTGGAGGAATTTATTTTAAGGATTACCTTTTTATATTGTTGGAAAGAATGGACTAGCAGGAAGATGCCTTCTGTGAACATGTAGGTGAACTGCTAGTAGACTAGTGGGAAGATGCCTTCTGTGAACATGTAGGCGAACCACTAGTATGGTACATGTTATCTAGCAGGAAGATGTCCTTTGTGAACATTTGGACGAACTGCTACTAAACTAGTGGGAAGATGTCTTTTGTGGACATTTAGACGAACCAGAAAATGGCGGAATGAGTGACCTAGCAGGAATATGCCTTTTGTGAACATTTAGGCGAACTGCTAGTATAAGCTATCTAGTGGGAAGATGCCTTTTTGTGAACATTTAGGCGAACCACTAGTATAGTACATGTTGTCTAGTGGGAAGAGGTCTGGTGTGATCATTCAGACGAACCACTAGTATATGTTGTTATTAGTGAAAGGAACGTTCTGGCAGGAATATGTATGCTGTGAACATTCAGACGAACTGCTAGTAGAGTATGATTGTTATAAATACACGATGAGCATCTAGATTGTTTAGTCATGATGTGAATTATAGGTAGTTTGGGACGAAGGAAAAGATGAGCGTGCATTGAATTGTGAGATGATGTGGGAACGGGGAGCGAGTGCATGCATATTATTCGCCGACTGGGCATATCGCTCAGGTTTTCGTGTTGTAGGTACCGAGCCCGACGCTGATGCGCGTCGCTGTTGAGGCGGGTGACGGCAGTGCTCCACGGACTTTTGAGGGCGGGGCTGTACATGGATGCGACCTGTGGAGCGACGTTAGGGTTTTGAGTGTTTTGATATTTTGGGGCTACGGGCCGTGTGTAGTGATGATGATGTAGATTACGATATTAGTCGTAATATATTTTATTTAAGAAAAAGTTTTTGTTAGACGTGTCTTCTGCGACTTACATTGCGAAAATCCGCCACAATTAGCATTGGAAAGTGAGGGTAGCCACAGGTGGTATCAGAGCTTATGATACAGATTCTGTAGACTGTCCATGTACGGCTGCTCAAAAGCCTGGAGGATCAGCTTTGCCTGTAAGATTTTAAGTTTGAAGTAATTATGGGATTACAATAAGATATGTGTTTGTGTGATTTAGAAAATAGCGATAAGAATGACTAGAGGACGTAGGGAACAGAGAGGTGAATCCAGTCTAAGAGTTGAGTCTGAATCCCCGAATCTTGAGCGGGACTCAACTATTATGCGCTTAACCGAATTGATCCAACGTCAGTCGGATCAAATCAATGAGCTTATCCATAGCCATAACAGAAGTTTGTCCGAACCTCGCCAATCTCCTCAGCCCGAACGTATGGAAATCATTGGAGAGAGGTTCCGTAAACTAAACCCCCCGACATTCGAAGACGCGACCGATCCAATGATAGTGGAAGATTGGCTGCGTACTTTGGAGAACATGTTCTTATACAGTCGCGTACCTGAACATGAGAAAGTTCTACGCGCGGTGTTCATGCTGAGAGGGAGCGCAGGATTTTGGTGGGATAACATCAAAATTCTTGAACACCCTGCTACTATGACCTGGGAAAGGTTTAAAGAACTTTTTCGGGCAAAATACTTCACAGCACCAGAGCGAGCGCTAGAAATGAATGAGTTCATTAACCTCAAACAAGGAGGGATGGCTGTTGCGGATTATACATCCGTAAATTTGAACAACTGTCGAGGTTCGCGCCGCACATGGTCTTGACAAATGAGCTAAAAGTGGAACGCTTCGTAGAGGGCCTCAAACCTGAAGTCTACCGTGATGTTAGTATGGCGGGAACGCACGAAATTTCATACGCTCATGTCGCAGAGCGGGCAATTATGGCCGAACAGGCAGAGGCGAGAATTTCAAAGGCTCGGGAAGTAAAGAGGAAAGTGGAGAGCCAACAAGAACATAAAAAGCGTCAAATCTTTGAAAATGGCCCAAATAATCAAAGCAATTCCCAAGGGCAACAGAACTGGCGGCCGAGGCCTAATCAAGGACCGAGTAATCTCCCGAATCAAATTCGGAATATCACTCCCCAATGCCAACAGTGCAGGCGATTCCATAAAGGCGTTTGCTATAGGACAGGCCCTATATGTTTCCAATGTGGGAAGTCGGGGCACAACGCTAGAAGCTGTCAGGAAAATCCACCGGAAATTCCAGCCAAACGACAGTACGACCACCACTAACCCAAGCTCAGATATTTACCTTAACAAATGAAGAAGTAGAAGCGAACCCAGCCATCGTACCAGGTATGTAAATACTTAAAGCATACCCATATAGACACGATTATAGAAAGTAAAATATGCTAATGCATTCCAGGTGATCTCCCAGCGTTATCCCTGATCGAGATTGACCTAGTATATGTTAGTATTGTGATCAAGAAGCCAACATTTATATTGTTGCGTTTTCTTTATTTTCACGAATTGAATGATTTATATCATTTTGTTCCTTGAGTAAATTAATTATTTATGGATCATTTAAGTCGATGACTTAGATTGTAGAATTCCATATTGGAATAAATACTATTTACTCTAAATTATCCTTAATCTTGGTATTTAGCATGGAACACTAATTATCATGTTTAAGATTAATGTGTGGATTAAATGATAGTTATGTTCTACAAACTATTTGATAAAGAGTTATCAATTTAATCATACAGATATATAATGGAGATTATGTATCGGATAGACCCGAAATGAAACATACTATGGATTG
This sequence comes from Craterostigma plantagineum, assembly GCA_027422505.1. Classification (NCBI taxonomy): domain Eukaryota; kingdom Viridiplantae; phylum Streptophyta; class Magnoliopsida; order Lamiales; family Linderniaceae; genus Craterostigma; species Craterostigma plantagineum. The sequence continues at coordinate 20,474,264 of JAPQWV010000003.1, read as the reverse complement.
TGTTTGTGTCATTAATGTTTCATACGTGTCTTGAATTCTATAATATGAGATGTTCATTTTTCAACACTAGAAATGCTTGTCTGTTAGTATCGCTCAACGTTAGCCGTAAAAGGTAACTATACGGGTGGTATTACGACAGGCGTGACCAGTGTAGTGGATTATGTTCATCAAGAATATTTTGTCCCTCAATTTTATGAGTGATAAATCCGCGGGCCCCTTGATAAAGGTGATATCGTAATGCATGCAATATGATTAAGAGTAATCATATTTACGATAGAACTTTTGGAATCAAGAAATAAATAAGTTGCGAGGATGACACATACCTACCTCGAACTTATTTAGGATATTATGTGACAAGGAATTGACACGGGCAGTTACTGCTTAAGGATGATGATTCGTATTTGAGATACTTATTATCTATGTCACTTGGGTAATCTTAATGTATTTGCTAGGTACCACTTATGATTTATAGAATTAGAATGAGATCTAATTCTATTGCCAACGTGACATGGATCCTACTGGGTCACACCGAAAAGAAAAGATCAAAGAAACTAATTTTGTGTGTTACATGGAGATGTAAATATGATGATAAATTAACTATGAGATAATTTATTTGTTTATCATATAATACAAAATTAGACAAGATTCAAATGGATAATGATAGATATATATACGTGATATACAGAAAAATATATGTGATATATTTTAGTATCTATTCATTGATAAAAGGTTGTAGGAATCGATTATACATGGAAAGGGGCATCATTGATATAGAATAATACGTCATTGCTTAAATTATGGGATAATACAAGGCAATGATCCATTCCATTTAATGAATGATATCTTATTGCTTATATTATGGGATAATACAAGGCAATGATTGATTCTATTTTTAATGATATATTATCCAATCATAAGATGAAGCATGGAGATATAAAAAGGGCCGTAGCCTTCAAAGAATACATGCATCTAATTATCCATCTTGTGAGTTCTCACGTGTATCTTACAAAAGACATAAAATGAGTTTTATGTGTTCGTGAATCAAGTTCGATCATCCGAGTATTTCTAGCTAAAGAAAGGACGATTCTTTGATCGAGTTCTTGGTGGATATCGGTAGAGGTACCATACTTTTGGTATTATCAAACATCGCTCATCTCGAAGAAAGAACAGGTATATCTCTATAAACTGGTTAAGCTTTAATTCGCATGGATCCTGTCGGAATCGGTTGATATGTTGATATAAAATTTTAATTTTCCGCTGCGTGTAAATGTGCACCGATTCCTAACAGTGGTATCAGAGCCATCTTGCGTTGCTTACTGTAAGAATGTTTTAATTCGCTATTTTATTCACATGCTTGATGATTGCTGTTCAACGTGTTGTTCAGAAGATCATATATTCATAGTATATTGTATATATGTATATAGAAGCAATCATGTGCCGCTATCATGTGATGATCAAAGTTGCCTTACTTAGAGTATCTGCACATATAATTGATTATAATATGCATTCTTGTCCAATATTAGATATGATATTGCCTTGATATTTTCGATCTAGAAGATTAGGTATGATGATGCCTTGATATTTTAAATTCAGAATATGTACGTACACATTCATGTCTCAACGTGATAATATGGATAATAATTACAATCACATGACCAAGTTGTATATGCTATGAGTATACATGATGTGATGTTTACAATAAGAATTGTTCTATCTATAATACGTCCAATTGGAAACTGTGACGATGATTTAAATAGCATATGATCATAATGCTTGCATCGTATATATTCATTAGATGATCTGTTGTATATATCATATGATTTCCAATCTGTACGACTGGCCGAACATGGAGATTTGATCTCATATATAGTATGCAAGATTATTAGATAATTTGCATCTTTAATGTTTTATACAGGAATGGTTCAAATATTTGTTAATATGATTAACGAGTATAGTCCCTTTTAAATTTAAGTCTATTCCCTTGCTATTCTATCCGCGCCGAATTTTGAAAGAATATTGGTGGGACCTACTCAGTAGGCACCGTATTTAATCATTAAGAGTCGCGGGGTATGTCCGACATGCCGTATCAAATAGAATGAGTTTGCTTATCAAGAGACCAAAACCGTTTTGGGTCTTGGGGAGAAGTTTTGTTAATATACGATGTTGACAAAACCGAGAGTCAAATATGATTTGATTAGCAAGGTGTTGCTTACCTAAAATAGCTAAGATAAAGTTTCATGCCGCCGCTGGCTTATTCTTAGTGAAAATATGGATCTTGGACCTACTACTATGGGGCATTAAATTGTAGTGGGAGTTTTATTATCTGAATAAAACAGTTACGTGAAAATAACTGAAACCTTTTTTCTTTTGTGACGTAGATAATGGCAGCACAAGCATTGTCGTTGCGTTCGCTTTTGGACAAGGACAAATTGAGCTCTAATGGGACCAATTTTATTGATTGGTACCGTAACCTAAGAATCGTTCTTAGGCAAGAGCGTAAGGAATATGTAATTAATACACCCATTCCCAAAGATCCCGATGCTAATTCAAGTGTTGAAGAAGTCGATGAGTACGACCGACATTGTTCCGATGAGATCGATGTACAATGTCTGATTGTGGCGACGATGGCACCCGAATTGCAGAAGCGATTCGAGTTGAGCACATCGTACGATATCATGGAGCAACTCAAGAAAATGTTTCAAGAGCACGCACGTGCTGAGAGGTATAATGTGACTAGAGCTTTGCTGGCATGTAAGATGTCTGAGGGTAACTCTGTTGGTGATCACATGCTCAAGATGTTGAGTTATGTGGAACAGTTGGAGAAACTTGAAGCTCCTGTGGGCAAAGAGTTGGCCACAGACATTATTTTCAACTCTCTCCCTCCCAGCTATTCATCGTTCATCATGAACTATCATATGCATGGAATGGATAAGAGCTTGGATGAGATCCATGGGATGCTGAAAACTGCTGAGCTTGACATGAAGAAAGGAGTTTCTCATGTGCTTGCAATTAATGCAGGTGGGAAAAAGATTAAGAAAGACAAATTCAAGCGCCAAACAAAAGGCAAACCAAATTTTGGTAAAAATAAGGCTAAGGTTGTCGCTTCGAGCGCTCCCAAGGTCAAGGTTGCTGCTAATGCTGAATGCTTTTACTGTAAAGGCATTGGGCACTGGAAGAGAAATTGTCCCAAGTATCTTGATGACTTGAAAAATGGAAAGGTTCCAACCGTTTCAGGTACATTTGTTATTGAAGTTAACATAGCTACTTCTGATTCTGAATGGGTATTTGATACCGGATCGTGCGCTCATATTTGTTCGAATATGCAGGCACTAAAGAATAAGAGGATGCTAAGAAAAGGCGAAGTACAACTACGTGTCGGGAATGGTGCAAGTGTTGCAGCTGTTGCTATTGGATGCATAGATGTGTCTTTGCCAAGTGGACTTGTTTTAGAACTGAAAAATGTTCATTATGTTCCATCTATCTCTAGAAATATTATTTCTATTTCATGTTTGGACATGGATGAATTTTATTTCACCATTAAGAATGGTTGCTTTTCATTTTATAAAAATAATTTATTTTATGGATGTTCTTATGAGAAGAATGGTCTATATTTGCTTGAGATGGAAAAACAAGTTTTGAATATCAATAACAAAAGATCCAAGATTTCTCATGAGAGTATGACTCTCATGTGGCATTGTCGCCTAGGTCATATAAATGAGAGACGCATTAAGAAATTACAAGAAGTGGGACTTCTTGGTCAATTTGATTTAGAATCAATTGAGACATGCGAATCTTGTTTGCTCGGGAAGATGGTTAAAGCGCCTTTCACCAAAAGAGGCGAAAGGGTAAATGACCTACTAGGACTGATACATAGTGATGTATGTGGTCCGATGGCGACTAATGCTCGGGGAGGTTATCAATACTTCATTACATTTACTGATGATTTCAGTAGATACGGCTATGTCTACTTGATGAGACACAAATCTGAATCATTTGAAAAGTTCAAAGAATTCAAGAATGAAGTTGAGAACCAGCTCAATAAGAAAATAAAAGCCTTACGGTCTGACCGTGGAGGTGAATATTTGAGCATAGAGTTTGGTGCTTATCTTAAAGAATGTGGAATTGTTTCACAGTTGACTCCTCCTGGAACGCCGCAATGGAATGGTGTTTCTGAAAGGCGGAACAGAACCTTGTTAGACATGGTTCGATCTATGATGAGTCAAACTGAACTTTCTCTTTCTTTTTGGGGTTATGCGCTTGAAACTGCTGCATTCACACTGAACCGAGTTCCTTCTAAGTCTGTAGAAAAGACACCATATGAGATGTGGTTTGGTAGGGTACCAAATATGACTTTTATGAAAATTTGGGGTTGCGAGGTTTACGTCAAAAGGTTGATGGTTGATAAACTTGGCCCTAGATCGGATAAGTGCTTCTTCGTAGGATATCCTAAAGAAACCAAAGGATATTATTTCTATCATAAGTCAGAGAACAAAGTGTTTGTTGCTCGAAATGGCGTTTTCTTGGAGAAAAAGTTTCTCACTCGAAAAAGCAACGATAGTAGCGTTAGACTTGAAGAAATTCAAGGGACACTACAAGATGATACGGTTATGGGTTATCATGTGTTCCAACCCATGATAGCTTCCACCAGCGCGAGTCAAGAAGAGCCAATTTCGCAACAAGTTGCGGAAGAGGCTCAAGTTTTGCCTCAAGCTGATTCGACGTCAGTCGAAGTTGAACAACCACAAATTGTTGTGGAAGAGGTTCAGCCGGAGGAACAACCTTTACGTAGGTCAACACGGATAGTCCGAATGCCTGCGAGGTTCTTGGGACTACATGAGATATTGGTATTAGATACCGAGGACCCAATGACTTATAAAGAAGCATTAGACAGACCTGACTTTGATGAGTGGCTAGGAGCCATGAAATCCGAGATGCAGTCTATGTACGACAATCAAGTTTGGAACTTAGTCGACCTTCCTGATGGTGTAAAAGCCATTGAAAACAAATGGGTTTTCAAAAGGAAGACAGACATGGACGGCAATCTGACTACGTACAAGGCACGACTGGTAGCGAAAGGTTTCAAACAAGTTCAAGGAGTTGACTATGACGAAACTTTCTCACCAGTAGTTATGTTTAAGTCGATTCGGATCCTTCTAGCAATTGCCGCATTTCACGACTATGAAATATGGCAAATGGATGTTAAGACTGCTTTTCTAAATGGCGATTTAGAGGAAGATGTGTACATGACACAACCAGAAGGTTTTGTAGATCCATTGAATTCTAGGAAGGTATGCAAGCTTCAGAAATCCATTTATGGGTTGAAGCAAGCATCACGAAGTTGGAACAAACGCTTCGATAAAGAGATCAAAATGTTTGATTTTATCAAATGCGAAGAGGAACCTTGTGTATACAAGAGAACTAGTGGGAGCGCAATAGTTTTTCTAGTACTGTATGTAGATGACATACTTCTTATCGGTAATGATATTCCATCACTGGAGTTTGTCAAATCCTCGTTAATGAAAGTGTTCTCGATGAAGGATTTGGGCGATGCTGCTTATATTTTGGGCATCAAGATCTATAGAGATAGATCTAAGAGACTCATAGGATTGAGTCAAAGTGCATATATTGAAAAGGTCTTGAAACGGTTTTCTATGCAAGATTGCAAGAAAGGTTTCATACCTATGTCGCATGGTATACATTTAAGCAAGACTCAGTGTCCTAAAACACCTGATGAGCTGAATGAGATGAGTAAGGTTCCATATGCTTCGGCCATTGGATCTATCATGTACGCCATGATATGCACTCGCCCTGACGTGTCATACGCGCTTAGTGTGACAAGTAGATATCAGGCAACTCGGGCATAGCACATTGGCGTGCAGTTAAAAATATCCTCAAGTACCTGAAAAGGACTAAGGATATGTTCCTTGTTTATGGTGGTGAACCTGAGCTCGTTGTAAAAGGTTACACTGATGCCAGTTTTCAAACCGACCATGATGATATGAGATCGCAATCAGGATATGTATTTCTGCTCAATGGAGGTGCTGTTAGTTGGAAGAGTTCCAAACAGGAAACAACAGCAGATTCCACTACTGAGGCAGAATACATAGCTGCTTCTGAAGCGGCTAAAGAGGGATGTTGGATAAGAAAGTTCGTAACTGAGCTTGGTGTAGTTCCTAGTATTGATGGCCCAGTTGAGTTGTATTGTGACAACAATGGAGCTATTGCTCAAGCGAAAGAGCCTAGGTCACACCAAAGATCCAAACATGTTCTGCGTCGTTATCACTTAATACGAGAAATCGTTGATAGAGGTGATGTGAAGGTTTGCAGAGTTGATTCCGCCGGCAACACAGCCGACCCACTGACAAAACCTTTACCTCAAGCCAAGCACACTTCTCATAGTGAATCTATGGTATTAGATACGATGGAAATTGGCTTTGAATTATACGATTATTCTGAGGACCCTTGTTTATTGCTACATGCATAGAGATGTTTGGTTTGGCTTTAGATCAAGTGGGAGATTGTTAGTATTGTGATCAAGAAGCCAACATTTATATTGTTGCGTTTTCTTTATTTTCACGAATTGAATGATTTATATCATTTTGTTCCTTGAGTAAATTAATTATTTATGGATCATTTAAGTCGATGACTTAGATTGTAGAATTCCATATTGGAATAAATAATATTTACTCTAAATTATCCTTAATCTTGGTATTTAGCATGGAACACTAATTATCATGTTTAAGATTAATGTGTGGATTAAATGATAGTTATGTTCTACAAACTATTTGATAAAGAGTTATCAATTTAATCATACAGATATATAATGGAGATTATGTATCGGATAGACCCGAAATGAAACATACTATGGATTGTGTTTGTGTCATTAATGTTTCATACGTGTCTTGAATTCTATAATATGAGATGTTCATTTTTCAACACTAGAAATGCTTGTCTGTTAGTATCGCTCAACGTTAGCCGTAAAAGGTAACTATACGGGTGGTATTACGACAGGCGTGACCAGTGTAGTGGATTATGTTCATCAAGAATATTTTGTCCCTCAATTTTATGAGTGATAAATCCGCGGGCCCCTTGATAAAGGTGATATCGTAATGCATGCAATATGATTAAGAGTAATCATATTTACGATAGAACTTTTGGAATCAAGAAATAAATAAGTTGCGAGGATGACACATACCTACCTCGAACTTATTTAGGATATTATGTGACAAGGAATTGACACGGGCAGTTACTGCTTAAGGATGATGATTCGTATTTGAGATACTTATTATCTATGTCACTTGGGTAATCTTAATGTATTTGCTAGGTACCACTTATGATTTATAGAATTAGAATGAGATCTAATTCTATTGCCAACGTGACATGGATCCTACTGGGTCACACCGAAAAGAAAAGATCAAAGAAACTAATTTTGTGTGTTACATGGAGATGTAAATATGATGATAAATTAACTATGAGATAATTTATTTGTTTATCATATAATACAAAATTAGACAAGATTCAAATGGATAATGATAGATATATATACATGATATACAGAAAAATATATGTGATATATTTTAGTATCTATTCATTGATAAAAGGTTGTAGGAATCGATTATACATGGAAAGGGGCATCATTGATATAGAATAATACGTCATTGCTTAAATTATGGGATAATACAAGGCAATGATCCATTCCATTTAATGAATGATATCTTATTGCTTATATTATGGGATAATACAAGGCAATGATTGATTCTATTTTTAATGATATATTATCCAATCATAAGATGAAGCATGGAGATATAAAAAGGGCCGTAGCCTTCAAAGAATACATGCATCTAATTATCCATCTTGTGAGTTCTCACGTGTATCTTACAAAAGACATAAAATGAGTTTTATGTGTTCGTGAATCAAGTTCGATCATCCGAGTATTTCTAGCTAAAGAAAGGACGATTCTTTGATCGAGTTCTTGGTGGATATCGGTAGAGGTACCATACTTTTGGTATTATCAAACATCGCTCATCTCGAAGAAAGAACAGGTATATCTCTATAAACTGGTTAAGCTTTAATTCGCATGGATCCTGTCGGAATCGGTTGATATGTTGATATAAAATTTTTAATTTTCCGCTGCGTGTAAATGTGCACCGATTCCTAACAGTATAAAAGCCATTCTGAATTCTACGTTCCATGTCCGACCCATGTTAGGGGAGTTACGTGATTTGATAAAACCAGTAGGGTGTAGAACTCACCTGAGGATGGAGGATGATATGCGATTATCCTGAGTTATTACAATCGACGAATTTCGGGGGGCGAAATTCTTCTAAGGGGGGAGGATGTAATATCCGGAAATTTAATACGGGATTTTTACATTGTTAGCAACGCAATTTAATGTAAGGTGGAAATTCCAATAGTATATTTAATGAAGGATTCAACGACTTGGTGGGAGGAAAATTAGGGAAGTATCGAGTCTGAATAGGAACAAACCTAGGGTTTAAATATTTATGTATAGGAGATACACAAAATTGATAAAGTATTCTATTGATAAGGAGAGATTTGGCAATTAGTTTGATGTTCGAATAAAATCATGAAATTTTCATGTAAGGCTAGAATTCGGGCAATAGGAAAAATAATTTCAAGCAAGGCCTAGGAATTCGGACGACTCTTGATATTTAGAGGGAATGAAGTTTCGGATGATGACATGTAATTTCTAGGGTAAGAAAGAAATAAAATAATACAATAGTTTACTTAATTTAAATGGAAATCTAGTCACCTACTTGTCTTTTCCATCACCAGTTTCGAAACTTTATACATATCCACTCCTTGAATTAACAAAACTCTCATGAAAGACAATTAATTAAGACTCAATTCTCGGGTATTAAGGGAACTTTATTATTCGGGCAACTTAGTTTAGTAATAAGTAATAAAAGTTAATTATCCTAACAGAAAGGTTCGGTCACCTTCTTGTTACTTCATAAGTAACAATTCCCCAAAGGCTCTCATGTATATCTAATACATATTAATAAGAAGAAAACCCTGATTTTTAAAGAGGAGAACGAGTTAAAGAGGAGAACGAGAACAGACTAAAGAGCACGACAAGAAGAAGTAAAAGAAAACGAGATTTCCAGTAAGGAGTAAAATTCGGCCAGCTAGGAATTATACAGAAATCAAATCTCGGACGTTAGGTAGGTGAAATTCCATCTACAACACGTAAATAAGTTTATGATGTATGGGATGACGTGTTTTGAAGCCTTACATGTTTACGTGAATTTGTTATGATTTTTAGTGTGAATGTTATGTGGATTAAGGCTGAGTTTTAAGGTTTAAATAGGGTTTAGGACTTTATTTTATAACTTCGGTATGTCTTCATATAGCTATGAGATTTAAGTATTTTAATGTACGATAGATGAGTTTGTTTGGAGAAATCGTTCGGAATATATGATCATAAATTCTCGTAATGGAGCTTGTTTAGTATTTTAATGTGTTGGTAATTATATTATGTGAAATTTCGATATGAGGACAAGGATTGATTATGTATGTTTGTGGTGTTCGACTTCGAAGTAATTTAGTAGAAAAAGGACTTGTGAAGCACAAAAGTTTTGGGCAGTGTGAACTTTTCATTATGTTGAGTTGTCGGCAATATCTAGGTGCTAACTCAAGTTTCAGTACATGTAATACTTAGGCATATTAGGTTTCCTACACGTGTGATCATTAGGTATTTGAGGGTATTGGTGTGTATAGATTATGAAAGGTTTTCGGCATTATTGTAGCAATTAATAGTTATCGGTTCTTTGTATATAGAAGTACGTTTTCGGTATCTCACATGATTTACGTGATCTTGTTTGACAAAAATGAACTATGTGATATTTAATTGAAGTTTCCGTCGCTTATGTGGTATATGTGATTTACATGATATTTAATAGTTGTTTAAGAAATCCAAGGTATTAATTATTTGTGCTTGGAAACCTAGGTGTTTAACTTAAATATATATGCTCTTATGGATATGTTAAGTGTTGTATGTGAGTGGTTCGATGTTAGAACAACTGTTGAAACTTTTGAAGATCGGAAGTATAATATTATTTTGGGGGTTTGATTAATTTTGTAGGTGTATATTTAGTCTTTGAAGTCCTCGACAAACTAGGGTTTTCTTAGACTTTTGAAGAAGTATTTAATTGATGTTTGACTTAGTTTTCGGGCCTTTACGGTTTATAATATTTGGGTAGTAAGTCGAAGTTTCGGACAGGACTAGAATTGTTTAGGGAATTATTTTCAGTAAGTTCTAGGGAGTTATTTCAGAAGATTTGGAGGAAATTATTTTTGGGTAAATTATGGCAAGAGCTGGGATGTTTTCGAGGAAATTTTATTTATTTATTTTACAAATGTTGCAATTTAATTGTGTGGCACTTGCAAACAATATTAGTGCGTGCGAAAATTGGGTACCGTATGAAACGGTAACGCCTTGTTATCTAGGTGAGAGGGGTAGATTATGGTTACGAGGAATTAATGATTGTATTTAAATTGAGGTTATTATTAGATGACTAGAAATAGTGATTGTCGAGGTAGTAAGCTAACTCAAGTACGACGGACTGGCGTAAGTTATCGTGTGCTTGGGGCTCGAGGCGTGTGTGACTCAGGTGCATCAGGTCGACAAGCGTCCAGTGCATAAGGCTTGGACCGCGACTCGAGTATATCAAGCTGGTAATCGTCAGCGTGTAGGACCTGAGTGTGGAGCTACCTATCATTTTAGTAAGTTGATGAGGGGGTTGAATATACGTTATATTATTTCGTGTAGAATTGGAGGAATTTATTTTAAGGATTACCTTTTTATATTGTTGGAAAGAATGGACTAGCAGGAAGATGCCTTCTGTGAACATGTAGGTGAACTGCTAGTAGACTAGTGGGAAGATGCCTTCTGTGAACATGTAGGCGAACCACTAGTATGGTACATGTTATCTAGCAGGAAGATGTCCTTTGTGAACATTTGGACGAACTGCTACTAAACTAGTGGGAAGATGTCTTTTGTGGACATTTAGACGAACCACTAGTTTGTGTTGAAAATGGCGGAATGAGTGACCTAGCAGGAAGATGCCTTTTGTGAACATTTAGGCGAACTGCTAGTATAAGCTATCTAGTGGGAAGATGACTTTTGTGAACATTTAGGCGAACCACTAATAGTACATGTTGTCTAGTGGGAAGAGGTCTGGTGTGATCATTCAGACGAACCACTAGTATATGTTGTTATTAGTGAAAGGAACATTCTGGCAGGAATATGTATGTCGTGAACATTCAGACGAACTGCTAGTAGAGTATGATTGTTATAAATACGCGATGAGCATCTAGATTGTTTAGTCATGATGTGAATTATAGGTAGTTTGGGACGAAGGAAAAGATGAGCGTGCATTGAATTGTGAGATGATGTGTTGTAGGTACCAAGCCCGACGCTGATGCGCGTCGCGGTTGAGGCGGGCTGACGGCGGTGCTCCACGGACTTTTGAGGGCGGGGCTGTACATGGATGCGACCTGTGGAGCGACGTTAGGGTTTTGAGTGTTTTGATATTTTGGGGCTACGGCCCGTGTGTAGTGATGATGATGTAGATTACGATATTAGTCGTAATATATTTTATTTAAGAAAAAGTTTTTGTTAGACGTGTCTTCCGCGACTTACATTGCGAAAATCCGCCACAATTAGCATTAGAAAGTGAGGGTCGACACCCTTGGGGGACCGTGGCTTTCAGAGCGGCACTACGATCGCTGAAACGAGATTTTGACGATAATAAGGAAAGTAAGCTGATCAGTGGATTCGTACTGTTTGCTAAGATTATTTATTTCTTTGTCTTCAGATATTAGCATATGAATGCATACCGGCCTCGCTGAGAAATATGCTGAACTTAGAGAGTGGGAGCATGCGAGGCCGCGTATATGCCGGTGGGTCACGAGGAATTGGCCCCGGAAGGGATGTCCGAAGTTGGTGGATGTTGCCAAGACGATGCGCGGGTCCAATGTACGAGGTCTACTAGTGCCGATTGGAAAGAGACGCAGGCATATTATTTTCGGTACAGCGACTTCGAGGACGATGAGCCACGCGACGACGTGTACGATAGGGTGACGACCCTACTGATGGACGGGGTGGACATTAGGTGCAGTCGTCGTGCGACTGCAGGACATCTTGGCCGGCGGGCGGCAAACGAACCCAATTACAGAGTCCGTCCCTCAGCTCTCTATCAGATCACGACAAGACGAAGAGAGGGGCATGGGCTCTGACTACGTGCCGCCGTCCATGCAGGGGGCTACTTCAATACGCCGCCGACATCGCCGCCAATGCCAGGGCCATCGCACGGGTATGGGCCATCGTCGGAGTAGTTGGACGAATTTGCTTCTCGCGTGGACCGGCGATTCGATGAATTTGGCAATCGGTTCGACACGCTTACAAGCGGCCTCGACGCACTTAGCGGTCGGTTCGAGCATCTCGAGAACGAGTTTTCGCAATTCAAAGACGGCTTTGCGCAATTCCGAGACGATTACGATCGACGATCCGACTTCTATGAGGAGCGGTTCAACTCGATGCAAGGTCTGGGCGAAGACATCGGAGGCGTTGCGTCTCAGTTGCAAGAGCTTCGGGACGACTGGACGAATTTATTCGGTCCACGTACACATACCGACGCGCCTTATCGCGGTAACTATCTTTACCCCTAATTCAAATTTAATTTACGGCGTAACTTACAATTTAATATGTATCGTAGATGACGAGGCGACTTCGACTGGGTGGACGCAATTTGCGAGCCGGGATCCACCCAGTTCGAGCGGATGGGGATGGCCGGCAAATGAGTATCCATGGAATTCTTACGTTCAATCGCAATTGGACGATGGATACGGCGCGCAGAGCGAGACAGATTATGAGGTCGACCCATCTACTTGGAGGGGCCTCGACTGGGATCAGTCGATGCTGCCAACTTCGGCGGTTGCGGATTAGTCGACAGTGGCTGATAGGGGTAAAGGTGTGGTCGACGTGACCCCGGAAGGGCGGCAGAAGAATTCGTCCAAGTGGCTGCAGTCGCCGTTCACTGAGCCTCCGTCGACCGGTCAGATGGAAGTGAGTCTATCGGCCGTAGAGGTCCATATTTCTAAGAAGATCCTGGTGTGGGGGGCCATAGTGAGAAACCACGTCCAAGATTCGGTTCCCTCCGAGTCAGCAAGACCCCATGCGAGCGGGTAGGGATGGCAGTGGGGCGGGGATCCGCCCCGAACGGGGCGGGGAATCCCCGAGTTTTTATCCCCGCGGGGCGGGGACGGGGAAAGATTTTTCCCCGCGGGGATCCCCGCCCCGCCCCGCCTTATATATATATTATCATATAGTATTAAATATAATTTAGATAATATTAAAATAATATTAAATATAATTTAAATAATATTAAAATAATATTAAATATAGTTTAAATAATATTAAATTAATACAAATAATACATAAAAATATAATTTATATAAAATTTATGACGAAAATATAACTAAATTTATATATTATATTTAAAATATTAATTTTTTTTAAAGAAATTGAATCCCCGCGGGGATCCGGCGGGGACGGGGACAATTTTGTCCCCGAAAGCCTCGCGGGGCGGGGACGTGGATTAGGTCCCCGCCCCCGCCCCGCCCCGTTGCCAACCCTACGAGCGGGTATTGATGGTAATCACCATCTTGCGCCGTAGTAATGAGCAAAACTCCTTTATATTTTCCCTTCAAAAAAGTTGCATCGATAGATACGACTTTCCTCATGTATGCAAATCCCCTAACGCATGCGCCGTATGCTAAGAACATATATTTGAACCTCCTTTCTTCGTCCATCTCCCAATCCGTGATGCTGTCAACGTTTGCTTGCCTCAACGCATCCAAGTAGACCGGAAGTAAACCGTAACAATCGTCCCTGTTACCGACTAATTCGTCTGACGCTAGTTGCTTGCCTTTCCAAGCCTTGTAGTACGAGACATCTACTCCTCTGTTCTGCATCATCGACATGATTGACTGGGTGGCGGAATGTCTTTAGGACCGGTGAAATGTTCCAACAGAACTTGTGATACAACTGACGAACTTCCTTGTCGATGTCTACGGCGACGATGAGAAACCCCGCAGGTGTGCTTGCCGCAGTACGTTCGGATTGAGAAAAAAAGGGGAGTCCTTGTTCTGTGCAGATCGTACTCGCCATGTGCATCCTTCGGTTGCGCATTTCGCTACGTACATGGTTTTATTTGACCGGACCAATTTGAACTCGAAACACGCATCAAGGGCGACTTTAGTGATCACGTCCTTGACTTCCTTCTTGTCCCGAAATTCCTGACCAACAAACAGGCTTGAACCATCCCCAAATCCATACGTGCCGTCATCAGCATGTGGAGAGTTATGCTCTGCCATTGAGACATCGTCATTACCACTTTCCGAAGCATAATGTTCATCGGGTTGTTCGAAAGTATCATCTTCATTCTCATTTTGATTCTCGCATGGTCCGGTTTGATCTTCTTGAAAACCCTCGTATTCAGAAAGATGGTAGGAGTGGTAGTTAGATGTGTCGCCCATGTAACCCTCCACGGGATGGATTTCCTCATTTGCGCAGCACTGCTCTATTAGACCGACGTTGAAATTCTATTCATCATTAAGATGAGCTTGTGGTGGTGTGGCACTGACAAAGGACGCAACCTCAACATGGAGCACGGGTCTAGACTGTGGACCACCAAAACCAAGGTATGCACGTATACCGTAGTCATTCTCGATGTAGATGGGTCGTGGGAAATCGTAAACTACGCTAGGCATGTAGCTTAACGTGAGTTTAGAATTCTCGCTGCGTAGCGACAAAACCTTCACAATCTAATCCTTCACGTCATCTAACGTGCATGTTTCCTCGTCGACCAAGATTGATTGACATCTATGAGTAGGAAGAGGACACCACTTCGAGGTATTGTCCTCGCCAATTATCCACTGACCCTCGACTTGGAACACAATGTTAGTGATCGTCATGATTACCCCCTGCAATAGAAGTAAAATTTATTAGAACCGTAGCCCTACTGCGAAAACCAATACAACTTGCGAAACCCTAGTTTGCGAAAACAATAATTTGCAAAAACCCTAGTTGTCGAAAACGTTATTTCGGATGTTGTGTTTGCTAACGTGATTTCTAGGCATAATTAAAGAGCTAACAGCTTCCAAACCCCTAACAGCTTTCGAAAACCCTAACAGCTATCGAAAACCCTAACATATAGCGTGGGACCCTTGCACCAGCGCCTGGGACCCAAGCTCTAGAGCGCGAGACCCATGACTTAGTGCGCGGGACCCATGCCCTAAGGCGGCCCATGCACTGATGCGCGGGACCCCAGCACCAGCGCCTGGGGCCCTTGAACTGATGCTCGGGTCCCGTGCTCTAGCGCGCGCGGACCCGTGCTCCAGTGCGCGCGCCCCCTGCACTGATGCACGGCACCCCGGCACCAGCGCCTGGGGCCCTTGAACTGACGCCCGGGTCCCGTGCTCTAGCGCACGCGGACCCGTGCTCCAGTGCGCGCGCCCCCTGCACTGATGCGCGGCACCCTGGCACCAGCGTGCGGGGACCCTGAATTGATGCCCAGGTCCCGTGCTCTAGCGCGCGAGGACCCGTGCTCCAGTGCGCGCGGCCCCTGCACCAGCGTGCGGGGACCGTGTAAACATGCGCGGGGCCCCAGATCTAATGCATGGGGCCCTTGTGGATATATGTGCGGATTCCATGAAGCATGACCACGAGTTTCGTCTTTCCGACTGGAAATTCAAAATTCTTGCGGCCAAACATCACGTAAATGACACAATCACGTAATTTGGAGGATTAAAATTCGTAATTCAAAAAGAAAAAACTTACTGTAAAGAGTTAGAGCTGGGTATTTCCTTCCAGACTTGTTTCGCAGACTTCGAGTTCGACTTAGTGACGAAAATGAGGGTGTGTTTTTCTTTAGAAACGATGTAGAAGGATGGACCGATCTGGGTTGGTATAGTAATTATTACGTGCTGCTGTGCATTTAAATGGAGTTTCGTTTCTTTTATATATACAGATTGTGTATGTATATTTATTTTTCTTTTCTTTTATTTCTAGTTAATTAACGAGGGTTTAAAGAAGATGGTTAACGGTAATTAAAATGAAGGCCATTGACAAAAAAAAAACGTCAACGAGGTTATTTTTTTAATATTGACTGAGTCAAGGGCCATTTTTTTAAAAGGCCCTTAATTATCACACAATTTCTTTCAACTTTGAATGTCTTTGACCAAATACTGATTAACAAAAAAATTCGATGAATTTTCTATTCTGACGTCTATGATGACCCTTAATTTTTTTAAATTTTTATTGTTATAATTATATCATCACAAATTAATTTTTTAATATATGTATTTATCATCTCACTTCTTGTTTTATTTCTTAATATTATATCTCCACAAATCATTTTTCCATGTACATATTTAAAAATAATATTTCATCAAATATTATAAATTTAAATACTAAAAATATAAAGTAACTAGTTATATTTTAATGCACACATAGAATATGCCGGAAATTCTAGTATAAACATTATAAATTTTAGTTATAGTTGATTATTATTTATTTTTTCTAATTACTCTATATTATTTATAAATTATCAGCAGACAATTTTCATGTTGTTGTAACTACCAACTATATTATTCATTTACGACTAGGTATCACTTCTCAGTTATATTTAATTTCTACATTTTTATCAAATAAATTTATAGGATTACAAGACAATGTTTGCAAATATGATATTAATCTTAGTCTTTTTTGTTTTTATCTATATCTATTTTGTAGGTTAATATGGAATATTTTTATCTTAAAAGGTCTCAGTTAAAGAATAGTATTTAAATCTAAAAGCATGATTAATTTTAAGTGTTTAAGTGTAAATTTAACTTCAAAATAAATCAATTAATTTTTCGGATGGTAAATAAATTAATTAACTAATATTTATAGAAAACCTGCTAAATAATTTCGTTGGATCAATGCATTAATGATATAATAGATTTATACTTGAATTATTATTGGTGAATCAAATGTAGAGAATTAAATTTCGTAAAATTATACTCCCTGTGTTCCATTATTACGTTTAAGACTTTTTCACACCTATTAAGAAATTTAAATTGTCTCTTTTATCCCTCATTATTTGCAATGTCATCATTATCCCTCTTTTTTCCTTATTTAACATGAGGGGCAAATCTGAAAATCACACATAATTTTTTTTTTTGAAAACCCCAAACGACATTCTTTAAGAAAAAAAAATTTGCAGAACGACATTCGTATTGGTATTGGAACGGAGGGAGTACAATTTTCTCAAGGTTTTTTAGACCCCAAAAGGGGTGCCAATAGTAGCAATAATTAAACAATGATGAAGTGAAGCATGAGCGTCTAATAGGAAGATAAAGGTACGCATTAATCACGCGCCGCAGCCATTTGATTTGTATACTTTATATTATATTTTTATATCATAATATACATAGTTAGAGTGCATAGCTAAAATACCATTAGACTATCTTTATCGGCAACCGGTCATGTGGAAATAAATAGAGAAATGAGAAAAATAAATCAAAACAATAAAAGAATCCCACAAACTCCAACAACCCGGTTGGTGGACCAACCTGGTTCACCAACCGGTTGTGCAAGTAAACTGTTTTTGCAGTTTTATTGATTTTTTATGATACATTTAATTATCTATTAAAATTTTTATTTTATTTTTTACCAAAATGTATGATTTTTCTCTACAAATAGAGACTAACATTGATACATTTTGAATCACAATTTCAAATTATTTATTTCTCTATTACATTCTATAATCTTTCATAATTTATACTCCCTCCGTCCCATGATTTTTATCACATTTCTTAGTGGGCACGGATATTAAGGTGGCATTATTATAATAATATAGTACAATGAAAAGGTAAAAAAGTGTATATTTTGACACGTCTTTTAGGAATATTTAATATTATTATATTGATTGTTTGTGATATTTTTTTACCAAAAAAGGAAATGTTATAAAGTTAGTGGGACGCCCGAAATGGAAAAATGTGATAAAATTAGCGGGACGGAGGGAGTATCATTTTTCTTTCTCCAATGACCAAAGTATCTAAATTTTATATCATATAATGTAATTTATTTTTCAAACATTCAAATACTGCTAAAAATAATTATAAAATATAAATATTATAGGTTGTGATGGGTTGTTGATAAAGTATGAAAATTGTTAGATTGGGTTGAGGTGTAGGTTGTATATGTGGAGGAGAGAGAAATTAATCTTAGTCTTTTTTGTTTTTATCTATATCTATTTTGTAGGTTAATATGGAATATTTTTATCTTAAAAGGTCTCTGTTTTTTTTTTTCAAAGCTTAAAAGGTCTCAGTTAAAGATTAGTATTTATAAGCTTTTTGCATATCGTTCTTGTTTTGCCTTTTTTTTTTACTCAATCAAAGCTTAGAAAATGGATGCAAACCTTCGATTAAAAAAATATAAAAAGGATTGACAATCAGGTAATGGCTTAATGGTACGGCTTCTTCAATGTCTTGCGAGTTGCGTTGTATTCCCAAAATCTTGAGTAAGTCTATCACACATAGAATCTTTACTAGTGTGGTTTACTTAGTTGGCAGATTCTCACAGATTATCACGCCAGCATTCGGGGTTTACTTTGTTTCGGTTATAACCCAATTATATCGAAAAAAAAGTAGTTTCACACGATAGGTGTCCGTAATATATAACAAATGCTGAACTGAATGGTGGAAGGAATTGGTTGACCTAATGACCTGGGGTGGTATTTCACCTCTTATGCACAGATTCGGACCCCATAACTATTCTACATCTTAGAATTTGGAAAGTATTCACATGAGATTGGTCTCACCCATACCCGATTGAGTGAGGATACTCCAGAGTTAAAATATAAATATATACTTTTATGGCGCAATTATGTATGAAGCTTTCACTTTTCGGCCCTAAATTACAAATAATTGAAGGGTAGTTAGTTGTGTGTGACCCTCCAAACCAACACTTTCATCTCTATATATACCCCTGATTTCCATCACAAAGAGAGATTAGGAAGATACTCATCTCTTACAACAATCATGAAAAAAAGTAATTTCAATCAAATGACTCCAATAATCTCTCCACTCCATCCACCATGGATGATTATTCAAGAACAACTCTCACCACACACCTCAAGAAAACTACTACACCACCACGAAGCCCCTCCGCTCGATTCTCCACCACAATCACCGAGCAACGTCTCTCTACCCTTCCACGGGCTCGACGGGAATATAATCATGGTCCTATCGGTCATCCTGTGCGTCTTGATTTGCTCCCTCGGCTTGAATTCAATCATAAGATGCGTAATGAGATTCTCTAACTCTTCACCCTCTGGCTCAGGCCCCACGGTGGGCTACGAAGCCGGCCTGAAGCTTCCTGGCTCGTGCGCCGAGTGCGCCATCTGTCTGTCGGAGTTCGTTGCAAGAGAACGAATTAGGGTTTTGCCAGATTGTGGACACGGATTCCACGTTAGGTGCGTCGATAAGTGTCGTGCCCGACGTGTCGTGCTTGTACGGCGTAGGACAATGGAACCTTTGCAACCCGAAAGGTTGATAAGAAACTAGGGAGTTTGATTAACTTACTTCTGTAAAGATTTAAGTATAGCAGCTCTTGTACTTAGCTATAGTGATTGGCAAGCAAGTGTATGTAAGCTTTTTGCATATCGTTCTTGTTTTGCCTTTTTTTTTTTACTCAATCAAAGCTTAGAAAATGGATGCAAAGCTGATCACTCACTGCTTATGGCACTAAAGCCTAATCAGCTGTATTATTAGGAACTAATCACTTAATGACATGAAAAAGGCATAGGACAATTGGTTAGACGGAGGTCCGAGGTTCGATTTCACTTATACTCACATTTTATTGTAATATGCATAACTTTGATTTCACTTGTTCATTTTTTTATTGTAATATGCATAAATTTGATACGATACGTAAAAGCCAGATAGATTAATTCCACTAGAAACGGTAAGGTTAAAATAGTCGGAATGTATGGACTGTGGAGGTATTATCTGAGGCCAAATCGAAAAAGGAAAAAAGAAAAAAGGGGCAAGCGTTCTTGAATGTTCTATATGACTATTCTATAATGTAGGTAAGGAAAAGAAAAGAAAATTAGACAGAGACTACGTTCAGTCACTGTACTTCGAGAGTGAAACTATAAAATGGACAAGAAAAGGATAAGAGTGGCTATAAAATAAAACAAAGATGGCCTGTGGAAGTGGAATATGAGAAGGAGAGCACTGCGTTTACTTACCAACTTGATCAAGATTTCATTTTATATAAAGATATGAAATAGTCATTTCAAAAAAGAGCAGCGATAGCCATTTCGAAATGAAGCTCAAACAGAAACACAAATAAACATCAGCCAAAATTCTAGGCGTTACCGCATTTGCTAAGATACTAAATTTCAGCATCGATCGAAATTAAGCCGTACGACAAAGATAAGAGGAGTATTATGTACCTACATAATTCAAAATTCGATCAACTCAATGGTCCCATCATTCATCTTCGTCTTCTTCAGATGCCTCGTTCAACCACTGCATCGAAAAATTATCGGGCAAAATTGCGTTAGCATGGATCTTTTCGATTGAATTGAAAGTAGTATGATTCTTACAATGCTGCATAAATCTCACAACTTGCCTGGATAAACTTTTCAGCTTGCTTCAGAAAAACCTTGTCAGACTCATCAGCCTCTTCCTTCTCCGCAGCCCAATTGAGTACAGCCTCTTCTTGCAATATGTCTTTATCGTATAAAAGATGCAGTATCTGAAAATGCGCGTTCAGAAGAAATTACAGAGTGAGAATCGAAAAACAGATGTATAATAACTAAGAACGAATGAAAACCACAAAATGCAAGAGATCAGTCACCTGAGCAAACAGTCCAGAGTATTCTTTCATAGTCTCTGAACAGAGTTCTTCAAATTTCAGTATGACCTCAATCTGTCGTGAATCGACGAAATAATATGCAACAGAGGCAATCAATTGAATAACATGAAAGGAAATTATTATCGTGTCTGTACAAACCTCTTCGTCTATGCTATGCAAGTAATACTTCAAAACCTTTTTCCACTTCACAAGTACAGAGGCGACATTTTTAACGAGTTCACCTACAAGGAACAGTCATTAATGGACCAGACCGATAGTCAAAGGGAACTTCATGCCTGTGATGCAAAATACTTTCGCCAACTCGAAACTCGTTGTGAAAAAGGTTCTAAATTCAGTCCATGGACAAAGACAATGCATTATTGATTACATTATGTAAGAAACATTACCAGGTGAACCATGTGGGGTTTCCAATGCCAATTTCATCATAGAATAGAACAATGCACCAGCACAGTCAGTAGCAGTAAGATTGTACGACAGCCTGAGTCATGAAGGAAAGAATATTAGTCTATGAACCAATCAAATTCTGAGTTAGGGAAGTTACAGTCAGCATTTTGAAAATAGGACATTGTTAAATATTTTGTTCAACTGAGCACTAAAAGAAACTCTAATATCATCATACCGCAGTGAATTGACTTCTAATATAACATTGTCGTCTTTGACATTTTCATGTACAGCCCTCAGGAAAGTTGCTTCAACCTGCAGCAAGATGAAGAAAGAGATATTGAATTAGACTACGTTTTTAACCAAAGAAAAAATTATCATGAGCATGCATATACCTCTCTCTCAAATTGGACATAGTCATCTCTGACATCGTCGTCGGAATCATTAGTTGATTCAGCTCCGAGCTCCCCCGATTGAGGAAGAATGGCATCATCCTGATTTGATATATCGAGGTCCTCAGTCATACTCTTTACAATTTCCAAAAGTCGGTCTTGAGGTATTGGTGCAACAGAATGTCTCCATTCTTCTACATTTCCTCCCTCACCAAACGACCAAATGAAACCAACCCCACCACTACCAACCTGGTCATAAACGCTATCAGTTAAGGAAAATGCATATGTGAAACTCCAATACCACTCGTTTAATGAGATTTCTAATCCGATAGAATGAATAAAAGCACTAGTCCTTACTATGATCTCAACTAACATAGTGCATGACTCATCTTGTTTCACTTATGCGACGGAGAACATGATATGACTAGATAGGCAAGTAAGGTGCAAATGTGATGAAATCGGAAGAAACCATTCATGTTAGCTGTCCTATATGCATAGGCTGAAACTTGATAGAAGGGCAGGACAACAATGGTTGTCGCAGCAAGTAAATGTTTTCACCTTTGATGATAGTGCCAAGAAAAACACAGAATGATTACAAACGGGGAAGGAAAAGCAGACCTCTGAAACAGATGCTGTTTGCGAATCAGGTAAGTTTGTCCATAACCCCTCCTCCAACTTCTGGGATACGTTAGATATCGCTGCGTACAAAAATATAATTTAATGAAAGACCTTTATGGCAATTCCATGTAATTTTGAATGCATCAGATAATCTATCACTCGAAATCTCAGTAATACTGGAATTCATACTGAAATATGAGAGGCATGATGAGAATAGGGCTTTCATATCCACCGTGTAACCACTATACATAGAGAAACCTACTGAGCTAAATTTGCAAACCGTACGGTTGAAAAGAGCATGAATATTTCTTCCAAGAAAATGATACAGTAGAATTAATAGAGGCAGATGTGAAGTTGATTGTGGAAGGTACCAGAAAAGTCCACGTTCCCACTACTACTATCAGCATACTCCAGCTCTTCATCACTATCTTGCTTTACTGGCTCTTGATATAAAGACACCTTTGAATAAGCTGGAACAATAAACTGCGGACCGATGATTACCTGTCCATTTAAAGCACATAAGAATCACTATCATGGTTCCAGAAAACAAATTTCATATATATGTAGACGCCATTCATGCACAATAAACCAACGCTCCATATGTAAGAAGTCCTCAGAGAACCTAGTCTGCAATACTATATAAACGGAAATAGTATATAAATGGCCATCAAACTCATCAACAGGGCCAAAAATGTTTCCAGGGGTATAAATACCAATCACTCGACTCAAGAGAACGGCATCATAAAGAGAATAAAGATAGAGCATACACAATTTCCAGATTTATTAGTAATCCGGTCTATAAATATGCTTCTCATTTCAAGAAGATAATCGATCAGCAACCATCAATTGGCAATGTAACAGTGCAGACCTCAATCATCTTAAACACGGACTACAAGATGATGGAAATTAGAAGTTGGGATTACCAGTTGGACCTTAATCAAATCATACTATATAATTAAACACAGAGAAACAAAAGATTTCCAATATCGGTTCGCAACAAATATAGCTTCCATAAATGAAAATTAATGAATGACATCTATCAAAGGGTTCCAATTTAGGCATATTAAAAAGCATTACCTTTAAAGACAGAACAACCCCAGGTTCCAAAATGGCTCCAGCTTTTATGATCACTCCATCACATACTATTGCATGCTTCAACTTACAACCATCCTCAACAGTGACCTTATCCCAAATATAACAACCATCAATTGAAACATTCGATCCAATAATACAGCCTTGACCTATAACAGAGTTAGAGACTTCAGTGTAGTTTCCGATAGCGCTTCCATTCCCAATTACAGTGGAAGGGCCAACTTTCGCAGAACGTGACAAGCTCACATCTGTAGTATGAAGAAATGTTAGATACAACAACAAAGTATAAATAAAGAGAAATAATAATGTCAAAGATGAGTGTACAAGTAATAGCAACCATTTGTTAATTCTTATCGAATGTTATACAGGACAAATCAAGTTTTAAGAGAAATAATCAATATGCAAAACCAAACTAACAAAAATAGAGTTAACCTAGTTTGTGCACCTGATGCGTGATACAATGCCTCTCTTTCAAGACTTGCCCCAGAATTTCCAAAAAACTGGACATCAGGCACAAAAGGATAAGTCCACCGCTGGATTATATCTTTGCTAACGGTGTCATAGCTCCGATAGTTGTCAATCCTAGCCGCATAACTTGAATGAATTTCATGGGTGAAGATCTTGTAGCCCATAATCTGGAATTTCATTTTACAAGAGTTCCAGAGAGAAAATAAAGAAAGAAACGAGCATAATATACATTACCATGTATTTAAGAGGGAATAATAGTAAAAAAACGAAAAAAACTACACGAACAACAAAACGAAAAAACTACACGAACAACATCAGACCTGCAAAGAATTATGTCATCTAAAAGAATGAGTCAATGATGGAAGGTTCCACCGTGATAAAACAACATAGCATCTTGAAGTAAATGCCATTATAGTTGGCAAAGGCATCGAAATAGGAGACTGTTTATCCAAGTAAATGTCATATAAGAACTTACATCATCAACTAGCAACCCCTTGACAAAGTGACGTCGTAAATGTTGATAGTCAAAATTGTCTGTGAAAAGACTGAGGACCTCTGGGGAACATATGTCAATATAGCAATCCTGAGAATAATACAAACCAGGAGCCACAGCATTAAAGTCTTATATATTTGTCGTTCTTTCCAAAAGATTCAATTTTTTTCATTTACCCAGATAATACCAAACAAGAAACAAGGGAAATTGCTTCAACAAGAAAATAGAGACCTGCTTGTCATTGTGAAGCGAGATGGAAGAATTCTCTATCAGCATTGCCTTGTCTAAAGTGATCGTGCCCTTTGAAAAATCAGCCTTGTCCTCATAATACAAGAGCTGCTTTGTATCAGGGTCAATTGCCATAAACAACTCATCTGTTCCCAGACGAGATTGACGAGTAATAGCACATGGTTTAGACCGTTTAGTAACCATGGTCATCACTGCATTTTTGTCAACTCTCCTCCTCTCCTTGTGTTCCTTAAGCGCCTCTGTAATCGACATGTTGCTCACAGTATCTCCAGAAACAAGGATGAAGTCACCGCGTATCTTCAAAGAGAAACAAACACCAAAAGTTAGTTTACATCAGTATCGCAAAAGTCAAATAGCCCACAAGTTATGGTACCTTTATAATGTATCTTTCGAATCGATATAATTAGTTCCAAGCTTTATACTTACCTACAGTCTACACGTGTTAGTTGGTAATTGCATAGAGGTGTTGACATGTTAAAAAGTTTGGATTCTTAATGACGTGGAAGCATATTAATGGAGATAGGATGAAGAGATAGTTAGCTATCAACAACATAGAAAGGAATTCTAAACATCGGATCGATTAAGACCTCGTCTAGCTCCAACTTTTGATTCAACCAAGAAAGGAAAGCGGAAAAAAAAACGTACCACGTGTTTTTCGTAGATCAATCGCATCGCATCTCCTGCACTGATTGCATTATACGACTCTATCATATTGACCGAAAAGTTCGGTTGCCCAATCCAATTAGATTTCTTCAAATAGTCAATCACTTGCTTAGAATGAGCACAACAAAACACATAAACTTCCTCCACCCCAGCTGATTCCAGCCAAGCCAATGTATAGTCAATCATAGGCTTGTTCACCAATGGCAGCAATACCTTCAAAGTACACAAACAATCATACCAGGAGAAGACAAGAAAATAAAATAAAAAATAATCTCATCCACAAATATATCGTCTCTAAAGAATCAGGCCACTGTAAACTCTCATATCAAAACCATCACTGATATACTCATCACAGTTTACTAGCATCGGGCAAAGTATATGCATCAATTGCTTCTGCAGCATCTTAATAAAAGCATCCAAATAGATTGCAAGAACACAATTAGAGCCACAAATAAACCACACGCTAAGCTTTATCCGAAACAAGATAATGATAGACCTTAGCTAACAACACATACTAACAAGTCACACGCATGTAATCCATCTACATATATCAAACCTACATACTTTGGGGCGTTCGAGGGTAATTGGGCGAAATAGAGTCGCAAAGCTATCGGCCAAAAGGACGGCCTGAAGAGGGACGCGTGAAAGCTCTTCCTCGGCGTCTTCGCCTCCTCCTCCTCCTTTGTTTCCTTTCCTCGAAACCATTTTCTCAGCAGTCACCGCCGCCAACCGACGCCGATGCACCTAATCGCACTTAATTGAGAGAAGAAAACGAGGTGAATTTTGTCTCCTTGTTACTGAATTTTGGACCGCTTTGCTTTTCCGTTTTCTTTTCTTCTACTTTCGCTCTCTTCTAATTCAGTAAGACAAATTATGAATTTATATAAACTTATGCAAAGCGGTCCAAAATTCTTATATAAAACCCTCCCAACTTTTTAAGAAAGCCGACAAGCTAATTTAATAACGTCCCCGGCGACATTTATATTATCACTAATGCTGTTTTCAATCATTTTCTTAACAATGCATTCTATTAGCTTTTACGATCATTTCCCTTTATAAAATACTACTACCCCCGTCACTCTTATTTCTTCCCATCTTTCTATTTCGGGCGTCCCACATAATTCTTTCCATTTCCATTTTTGGTAAAAAATTTTCCCACTAATTAAACTAATTACACCATTAATATTAAAAAAGTCTTCTTGATTTGCGTGTCTACTAATAACTTTTCTCTCTCTATACCTCAAAAGGTGTACTATAATATTAAAATAATGTGATTTCTTAACCTCCGTGCCCGCTAATTTTTGGGAAGAAATAGCCGGGACAGAGGAAGTAGTTTTTTTCCTGTGCAAAATGCACGGGTCTTTTAACTTCGTATGATTAGCGTAATATAAACAGAACTTTATCTTGACGAATATTCACAATGTCTATTGATATATTCACAATCTCTTATAACACCAAGTCTTGATGCATTGTCCACAATATCTGCACGGATTCACATCTTATGCATCGAATAACTCGCTCCTACATACATTGTAAGAGCATCTCCAACCGAACACCAAAATCCAAAATTTGAGGTAAATTTACTCCACCCGAACCCCAAAACCCAACTCAAATTGCGTTATATATTTCTCTCTCTTCGTTTTGACGCATGTTTGCGTCTGTAAACAGTTTTATGTGATGTAACTTTTTTATTTGCGTTCAAGTACTTAATTTTCTCTCTCTGTCAGAAAAAAGCTGACGATCTGAGAAAGCTCACTCTTACATGATTACCTTGTACGTCTTGGCTTTATTGTATTGTAGTAATAGAATAGATCTGCTGTTTAATCTTGTTATGATATGACAGTTGTACTCTTCTTTTTGTAATAATGAATGATACTGTTTAATCAAGTCAACGAACAACGACGAAGACCAAGGCAGTGCGTGATTAGAATTGGGCTATTTAATTTATTGGATCTTAATATTCAAGGGCCCATTTATCCTTAACAGACTGACTCAGGCCCATTATCAATCAACGTCGCGATATTTATTTTTTAAAAATAATAGTATAATATTATTGTGAAATATAAATATGTGGGTAGTAATTGGAATTTTGGAAAACTTTTATGAAAGAGAATATTACAAAATGATATTTTGAGTTTGAGATTGGGTTGTCAGTTGGAGAAGAATTACTGTATTTTGAGTTTCGGTATGGGTTTGAGTATGAGAATGAGTTTTCCGGTTGGAGATGGTCTAAGATACATTACACATGAACACACTTGTCAACTAACAAAAAGCGTAAGCTAAATTGAAGAATCTGAAATAAACAGATTAATTTTAAAAAATCAGACGGGAAGTTTACATGACTAACATTATTTTTTTGTATTCTCTTTCAGTTCTTGGTATGCAGTGGCATATTTTAATCTTCCTTCTCCTATGCTAAGATCTCTTATCCCCTGCCTTATAGCCTTCTACTTGATCTTCTGATGGCTGTTTCCCAAAATTTGCCCTTCCCCTCTATTTTTCCTGCCATCACTCACTCAATATTTCTACATTCGTATTATTTAGGTTTACCACTACATTCGAGCCTCTTTTGCAGTCCATCTTCATCGTATTATTTAGGTTTACCACTACATTCATCTTCTTATTTAAACTTTTCTCTTGCAAGCCCCATGTTTCATTCCTTTCTCACTTCTCCTTGTTCACCACTTGCACGTTTTTCTACTTTTTCTCACTCAACTTTCTCAAAGTTGTTTGCGTTACTCCACCATTACCCACGTCACTCCTTCGTCACTTATATTATTGCAGTTTTCTGTTTTTTCCAACAATACTTCCTACCACCAATTCATTCTTCTTTTGCTACCACCAACAATAATTCCCCCGTGACATTGGACTGGATAAATGGCTGTGCATTTTCAGGCTGTAGAGGATTCGACAGTGAAGTCAATTGGGGATTTGGTGGAAGGCGCATTGTAGATTGTGGAGACACGAAAACGGGGAAATTACGGTGAGGATGGAGAGATCCACAACGGCAGTGGGATTTTTTTATATCTAATAATATCGTTTTTCTCTTGTTGTGCGGGTCGTAGGCGGTTTTTTAATAATACTTTAATTATTAAAAATAATAAATTTTAGATAGGGGATACGTGGCACTATATTAGGGAGACTATATTTCTATTCTAATATAAGATTGTGAGCAAAATGTCTCATGTATCAAGGTTTTATTTCTTCCTTCCACATTATATATTAAATTATTCGGTGTTTTCTCCTTTTCGTTTTCCAATAAGAAACTGCACAAATAAAATCTAATCTAATTACACAAAAAACGAAAAAGTGTTCCATAAAAATTTCCAAAATGTCCTTGTTCTCTTCCACAAAGATTGCGAGTAGCGATGAATGTTGTATAATAATTCCGTTTTGCATAAGTTTATATAAATTGATAGAGGTTTGCAATGGTGCCCACCTACCGTGAGCAACCATCGTGAGCACCATAGCTGATTTGCAGTTACAACTCTTTTTCTCCCACTCCGGCGATGCAATCACCTCTCCCGTCTAGCTTCCTCATTACATCCGTTGTCCATCTTCCACGCACTCATTTATCAAAAATTCATCATCTCAGCTATGCACGAGAAAATTATGAAGTTCTGATAAATGAGTGCGTGGAAGATTAATAACGAATGCAATAAGGAAGCTAAGAGGAGCGGTGGAGGTGATGGCATCGCCAGAGTAAGAGAAAAATAGCTGTAATTGCGAAATCAGCTATGATGCTCACAGTGATTGCTCACGGTAGGTGCGCATCATATCAAACCTCTATATTCATATGTGTGCGGATTACAAAGTTGGAGTCGTTATATAGGTTAGTATAGGACGTTAAATGATATAATGATTATAATACTTCATGTGCTAGTGAATGCATCGAGTCTCTAACTATACCAAAGAAAGGATCGAAACTGAAGGTTTATGGTCCAAATAAATGTTCTTTAAAAAGTTTAAGAGAACAAAGTTACAATTTTTAGAAGAGCGTGACTTTCCTATTATTCTCAACTTCCAATCAATCATGACACCTACTCTATCTCCTATTTAAACAGCCAATAAATTCATTATAGTTAAATTAATATGCCACATGTCAAAATATAATTAGACTCGAGTTAAACCCAAATGGATAGGAAAGACAAGGCCTAATTAATATTAAGTTAATTAACGATTAATTTATTAAATACGAAATTAGTTCCTTTACCACGTTCATTTCGCCATAACTTATTACCAATATATCCCTATTTGATGAATATTAACGAAAATACTATATTGCTGCCCAATTTAGAACAAGATATACCATATAGCACCTATTAATCTCTTCCAAATGTAGCAAACCATCTCCCCAAATTCTAATTCCGTCCTTATTTATGGTATACTAAACAAGTAGCATAACATGACAAATCCATGGAAAGATCCAAACTTCATAAGCACTGCGCTAAGATAGATCATCAAAGTTTTGAGCTTTTCAGACTATGAAAACTATACTCGGTAGGTAAATCATTCTGTCTTATGAACCTCCTTTTGCTCTTTCCACTGGTCGGGAGTCAGTGCCTTCGTAATCGAAAGGGCGTGTATGTGTTTTATCTCTTCGGCCAACGCTGTGTTCACCAAACGATGCCTCTCCAAAAGGCGCTTCCCCTCGAACTGTTCTGAAACGATCGCTACGGCAAAACTCGCCCCACATCTGTTAAGAATCACGAACAGATTCGATGGTTTCAGTAGCAATATTTGTTAGAACTGAAGTTGAATGGTAAGAGAAAAGAAAGATGGGGCTCAAAAATTGGATTCTTACCCGCCAGAAGTATCAGTGACATCCTGAGTACAGATGGCAGATGCAAGGAGGAGAAAAGAAAATGGGTTTAGAGTCAGTGACATCAATTTGTTTAAGAATATGCATGCAGAAGAGTACAGCTGAAACTATGGGAGATAGCGTAAGGAAATAATAGACTATGGCTACATTATAAGGTTACTAAAGGATGATTACTGTGGAAGAAGGATAATGCAAAGAGCAAACACAGACGGGTTTTACAGTCAGCAGCAGAAATTGGTGTAAGAATATGCACGAAGAAGAATAACAACTGGAATTATAAAGATAGCAGTAAGGAAAGAACAGATTAAAGCCAAGTTGAAAAATGACTACTAATGCATCAGAAGACATAATGAAAGATGCATTTCATATTCTGAAATTCAACCATTACAGAAGGTTCCAGAGGATCGTTTTAATAGGTCATTTCTTCGTATCTCCTCGACGAGACGTATCTGTTTTTTATACCACTTAATCAGAACGAACAGCAAAATGAAATAATTCAAAGCCAGGCGAACATCAACAAACGACAGAAACTCAGAGTTGCAATAACCTTTTGCCCAGACCACATTTTTCACTCCATTAAAGTTTCCGCAAACCAAATCGATCATCACATATTATTACACTTCAGAGTAGGGGGACTGGATGATAGGGTTGACCTTCAGCCCAGCATCCCTCTTTACTCGGACACCTGAAGATAGCGACTTTCAGGATATATGGTCAGATGGGTAGTACACCTGGGGACCTGCAACCCTGTACGGAAAAAGTAAGGTGGGTCCCGACAGCAAAGCAACTCGAGCGGGAAACGTTGGATAAGGTCGACCAGGAAACACGTGGCGTTCTGGGAGTGGTCGACATTGTGAACAGTAAGGAGGCGCGCCAGTCTGACAACAGTACGACCGCAGGTGCTGTCTCTCCTAGGTTGTACCAGATGTCGCTATCAAGTGGTCCCGGGAGCGTGCCAGCTAGGAAAGCAAAGGGGATTTGGGTATATGGGAATAGAAACAGACGAGATCAAGGAGAGATTCAACACATTACACTAAACACTTAGACATTTTTCACTGTGTTCATCTTCTTCGTCTTCATCATACAAAAAAGCACTGTATGAGCGAAGTAAGGTTGAGTGTGTAAATCCCGACTGTCAATAGTGAAGACTATTTCCGGCGGCCCGTGGACGTAGGACATCTGTCCGAACCACGTAAAATCCTTGTCTCTCGCGTTTTTTTTCTTCTTTAACACTAAAATCAAACCCTAAAACACATCAAGAAATCAAGGCCCAGTCCGTTTCACCCATCACCGTCCTTCCCGAACCAAATATCGTTGATCGGGGTCATACCCGCATCACATATAGAGGCATAACATGAACTTTGTTCGACTCATCAGCGATCGCATCGTTCCAATCTCAAATTTCAGAGACTGATATAACCGCAGATATTAGAAAAGAAACACAGCGTTAATCAATTCCACTGCGAGAATCGCATAGACGAGCGAGAAAAAAAAGCAAACAAACGTGAAGGAAACACAGAATCAAAAAGCCTTAAGCAGACAGAAGGAGAGAAGAGAGGCGAATTGTTACAAGATGAGCAGGATTGAGCTTTGACTTCAGCGTTGACTCCACTTGCTCCTTCGTCACGCTCACAGCCATCTTCGTTCCCCTGCGTTTCTTCCGTGTGCAAATGTGTATGTATCGTGGTGTGTACTGCGTGCATTATATAGCATTGCTTCAGCGCCTCGCGTAAGAGGGACGCAAGGCAGAATACCATAGTGGGCCTTAGTTGAAGCCCAATTTTATATTTTAGGCTTTTCCTATCGTTCATATTGGGCCATAGCCGTGAATTGATGATTTCTGCATTAACATCAAAATTATCTTTTGGATCAATCTTTTATATGCATCTCATTACTTATACTAGTATTTTTTGGAGAAACCATAGTCCATAGACCATACCATATGTGCTTTTTAACATATAAATATTAGTTATTTTAATTTATTAAAAGAGAATATTTTAAATGTGTGTTGAAGTATATAAATATAATTAAATTTATATTAAACTACAAATTGCGTGTAAAATTGTTAAGATGAGCACATGACAGTTTCCTCTTTATTAGAACGTGGGTTAGTAGTTTTTTTTTTTTTTTTTAATTTATGCTTTGTAGAAAGAATTAAATTGACAAACCCAAAGCTGTTTATATGATGACGACTGCTAATAAAATAGAAAAAATACTAATACAACACTAATGTTCAAGAATAAATAAAAAATTATATTGTGAGCTAAAAGAGCCTACATATAATCCCGCTGATAAAATTTGATCACGATTTACAATAAAACAAACTAAATCGAAGGAAAACAAAATTCAAGTTCGAACGAAAGAACCAAATTAAAATCAACTTATTAAAACTCCATAATAATTAATAACGCTCACATCTACATTAGGGATGGTAAACAGGTCGGATTGAGTTACATTCGGGTTCAACCCGTTTAACAAACGGGTTGAAAACGTCAACCCGGACTTGACCTGTTTACTTAAACAGATTGAAAAATCAAACACAAACCCAACCTGCTTTAACCCTACCCCAACCCGTCAACCCGTTTAAAACTAAAAAGAAAATAATAAAATAGACAGAATTATAATTCCAAATAAAACAAAAAAAGGAGAAATAATGCAATTGTTTTTCTAAAAACATCATCATAATTAAGATAAAATTAAAGTTCCAAATAACAAAAGTTTCAATAATTAAATACCAAACAAATTATTTCATGGTGATCAAGTATTAACCGAAGCCGATGATAATTGACTCGAACTCTCTACCATACTCTCTTCCATTTGATCTCCCATATTATAATCATGACATCTTCGCATAATTCATCGACCATAGGAATATGATCCATTTTTGCTAAAGAATCAAATGAAATCAAATGATTATATAGTAGGCGAAAACATAAACTACAAATCAGAAAAAAATACAGAATTTGAGTTTGGGATACAAGTTGGGCCTGGGAGCATGTGTGTGCGTGAGAGTGGATAGAGAATTAGGGTTAACTAGAAATTTTCCTTTTATTTTATTTTTATTAATAATATTTTAATAATATATATTATCTGGGTTAAATGGGTTGATAAACGGGTTGATTTCGGGTTGAAAATCCGAACAATAACCTGACCCACTTAATAATTGGGTTGGGTTCGAGTTTACCCATTTAAGTAAACAGGTCGAAAATGCTAACTCAAACCTGCTATTTTTAGGTGCGGTTCGTGTCGGGTTGGCGGGTCGGGTCGATTTTTAGCAGCCCTAATCTACAACACTCTTTGCTTTCCTCCATCTTCAAGTTCAACTCGTCTTCTTTTGCGAACTACCACTAAGAAAGAAACAACTCTTACACGATGAGATAGAAAGCATCCAAACCAAGAAAATCAAGAACGAAGAAAGGAAAACAATAGAAACGGAGAGTGGTCCTTCCTTCCCATTTCTAAGATATGAATGGTGTCCAAGAATGGAGAAGAAACAAGAAGATGGAAATTAGAGAAATGGCGTAGAGAAGATATACCTCGGAGACAGAGAAGGGGGAAGTTCAAGGACTACGCCGTCAAACTTCGCCCTCAAGGCTACTGCCGAGCATCCAAATAGCCAGCGTCGACGGGCACCTTCTCCCTCTTCGCCAACTCCAAGTCCTCGTCGATCATCATCCTCACCAGCTCCTCGAACTCAACCCTAGGCTTCCACTTCAAAACCCTCCTCGCCTTGCTCGAATCTCCCTTCAGATTATCAACCTCGGCGGGCCCGAAAAAACCTCTCATCAATCACAACATGGTCCTTCCCAATCCAAGCCCACGTACCCAAAGGCAACTTTCAAGAACTCCTCGACCGTGTGAGACTCTTCGGTTGCAACCACATAGTCGTCGGGCTTTTCTTGCTGAAGCATAAGCCACATTGCTTCCACGTAGTCCCCTATGAAGCCCCACTCCCTAGACGCCTGTCAGTTGCCCAGGAACAGCTTGGATTGGAGCCCCATCTTGACTCGACCCACGGCCCGCGTGATCTTACGGGTCACGAAGTTTTCGCCCCGTCGGGAAGATTGGTGGTTGAATAGCATGCCATTGCAGGCGAATATGTTCTAGGCTTCTCTGCAGTTGACTGTGTAATAGTGGGTTGCGCACTTGGACATTGCGTATGGGGAACGTGGGTGGAATGGGGACGTCTCTGATTGGGGCGGTGGCGTTGCCCCGAAGATTTCGGATGAGCCCGCTTGGTAATACCTATGTACATAGGAAACATTGCATGAATAACCGGTAATTGTATATTGAGGTAAGTTTAAAAGCTATCTATGCCAAGAAAATCAGATTCTTATAGTAAAATGAATACCAAAAAATGAATGGCATGATACATGAGATGGAGATCATGTTTACTGTAGATTTCTTTGGTGATTTGGTCATCTTCGAAATGTGCATAAGGAGTAGTAACACTATCTATGGCAAGAGGTGAGATCAGACTCGGAAAGTTTGGGCAAGAATCTCGAATTCATTATGCCAAAATTCCATCAAAATTGCATAGCTAAAGTTAGAATCTGATTGGATTCGGTTTGTTAATTCACCATTTACAGATTCCCCATGCCAAGAAAATCAGATAATTCGAATTTGGAACAATATGCAATCCGAATCCAAAAGTCATACCCATTAATGACATGATAAGCTGGAAATATTGTATACTACCAATTCCATTGTTGATTTGGTCATGTTCAAATCAAGAGATTTTCGGATCCTCTTACCATGGATCAGAAAAAACGTAAGCGAGCTCCACACGATATTAATGAATGGCTTGTCCGTGAAAATTCCCAGACATGCTCGATTGGCTGTAGTTAGGCTAGATCCGACTATAGGCAACTAAGCACATTCCAATCCCTAGCTCGTGTTATCAAATCACAGGGTCTTTTAAAAGAATAGCCCTTGACTTAGTCAATGTTAAAAAAATAGCCTCGTTGAAGTTTCTTTTGGTCAATGGCCTTCATTTTAATTACGTTAACAACCCTCGTTAATTAATTAAAAATAAAAATAAATATACGTACAGACGATCTGTATCTATATAAAAGAAACGAAACCACATTTAAAAGCACAGCAACACATAACAATTATTACAACCACGCAGATCGATCCATCCTTTCTTCTTCACGTCTCTAAGAAAAAATAGTCTCATTTTCGTCACTAAGTCGAACTCAAAGTCTGCAAAACAAGTCTGAAAAGAAATATCCAGCTCTAACTCTTTATAGTAAGTTGTTTCGTTTCGAATTATGAATTTTAACTCTCTCGAAATTACGTGATATTTGGCCATGAGAGTGTCGAATTTCCAGTTGGAAAGACGAAACTCGTGGTCATGCTTCATGGAACCCGCACATATACCCACAAGGGCCCCATGCATCATATATGGGGCCCCGCGCATAACTTCAGGGGCCCCGACATCTTTACACGGTCCACGCACGCTGGTGCCGTGGTTAAGGCGCGGGCACTGGAGCACGGGGCCGCGCGCTAGAGCACGGGACCCGCACATCAGTTCATGGGCCCCAGGCGCTGGTGCTGGGGTCCCGCACATCAGCGCATGGGTCGCGCACTAGGGCATGGGTCCCACACACTAGGGCATGGGTCCCGCGTACTAGAGCTTGGGTCCCGTGAACTAGAGCGCACTCCCGCGCACATTAGCCCTGATGACCGGTGCATCAGTGCCGCTTGAGCACTAGAGCAGGGGTCCCGCGCATCAGTGCGTGGGTCCCGAGCTGCAGTGCAGGCGTCTCCCGCTATATGTTCGGGTTTTCAAGAGCTGTTAGGGTTTTCGAAAGCCCTTAGGGTTTTGCAAGCTGTTAGGATTTTGATTGTGTCTCGAAATCACATTATCAAACACACAGCTCTTAGGGTCAAGCTGTTAGCCTTTCGCATGACGTTAGGGTTTTCGCAAGCTGTTTGGGTTTTCACAAATAGGGCTCTAGTTCTAATAAATTTTACTTCTATTTTGCAGGCGGCAATCATGACGATCACTAACATTATATTCCAAGTCGAGGGTCAATGGATAATTTGCGAGGACAATACCTCGAAGTGGTGTCCTCTTCTTAATCATAGATGGCAATCAATATTGGTCGATGAGGAAACATGCACGTTAGAAGACGTGAAGGATGGGATTGTCAAGGTATTGTCGCTATGCAGCGACAATTCCAAACTCACGTAAGCTATATGCCTAGCGTAGTTTACGATTTCCCATGACCCATCTACACTGAGAATGACTACGGTATACGTGTGTACCTTGGTTTTGGTGGTTCGCAGTCTAGACCCGTGCTCCATGTTGAGGTTGCGTTATTTGTCAGTGCCACACCACCACAAGCTCATCTTAATGACGAATCGAATTTCAACGTCGGCCTAATAGAGCAATGCGATGCAAATGAGGAAATCCATCCTGTGGACTGTTAAATGGGCAACACATCTAACTACCATTACCATCTTTTTGAATGTGAGGTTTTCAAGAAGATCAAATCGGACAGTGCGAGAATCTAAATAAGAATGAAGATGATCCGGTCGAACAACCCGAGGAACATTATGCTTCGGAAAGTGATAATGACGATGTCGACGTCCCGGAGCACAACTCTCCACATGCGGACGATGGCACGTATGGATTTGGAGATGGTTCAAGCCTGTTCGTTGGTCAGAAATTTCGGGACAAGAAGGAAGTCAAGGACGTGATCACTAAAGGCGTCTTTGATGCGTGTTTCGAGTTCAAATTGGTTCGGTCAAATAAAACCATATACGTAGTGAAATGCGCAAGCGACGGATGCACATGGCGAGTACGAGCTGCACAGGACAAGGACTCTCATTTTTTCTCAATACGAATACACTGCGGCAAGCACACATGCGAGGTTTCTCATCGTCGCCGTAGACATCGGCTAGAAAGTTCGTCAATTGTATCCCAAGTTCTGTTCGAACATTTCACCGGTCCAAAAGACATTCCGCAACCCAAGTCAATCATCTCGATGATACAGAACATGGGAGTAGATGTCTCGTACTACAAGGCTTGGAAAGGCAAGCAACTAGCGTCGGACGATAGGGACGATTGTTACGGTTTACTTACGGCGTACTTGGATGCATTGAGGCAAGCAAACGCTGACAGCATTACGGATTGGGAGATGGACGAAGAAAGGAGGTTCAAATAAATGTTCTTAGCACACGACGCATGCGTTAGGGGATTTTCATACATGAGGAAAGTCGTATCAATCGATGCAAATTTTTTGAAGGGTAAGTATAAAGGAGTTTTGCTCATTGCTATGGCGCAAGATGACGATTACCATCAATACCCTCTCTCATGGGGTCTTGCTGACGCGGAGGGGACCGAATCTTGGACGTGGTTCCTCACTAGATTGAGGCATTTCGTACCGGACATTAATGAACTCGTCATAATTTCCGACCAAAACCACGGTATAAAGAATGCCGTCCCGGATGTATTTCCGAATTCGTTTCACGGTTTCTGCGCGTGGCACATTCAACAAAATTTGAAGACGAAAACGGTGGACAAGGGTGAATGCCCCATTTTCGGGCGGGTAGCTAATGCCTACACCAAGGCCGAGTGCGATGCACATTACAGACCTCTGGGTACAACATTCAAGTCGGCGGATCGATATCTTGACGAGATTGCAAAAGAACGGTGGGCGAGGGCATATTGTCCCAAATCGAGATATAAACATCATGGCCAATAGATCGGAGTCGATAAATGCAGCCTACGCGCGGATAGAGAACTTCCAATAGGATTGTTGGGCTCGATTCACTGATTAACATCAGCTTGGTTCAGTAAACATCGAAGAGCATGCGAAGCTTCTGTCGCTTCGACTTCGACGTCGTTTACGCCGAAGGTCGAGTTGATCCTCCGCGAGAATTTCGTTGGGTCGCAAAGATTTCACGTATCGGAAGTTGGGCGTCTAACATATAATATATATACGGGCACAACGTGAACGAGGTCGTCGATCTAGAGTTGCGTACATGCAGCTGTAAGATGTTTGACATCGACCGAATTCCTTGCACACACGCGATTGCTGCTTGTGGTTATGCCAACGTCGATGTGGGTTCACTAGTTCACCCTTATTACAGCTTGGAAATTTGAAAGTTAGCTTACGAAGGTACTATATGGCCGGTGTCTGAACACATTGAAAGAAGTGTGGAAATGCTACTACCTCCTCGCGAGAGATAACGTGGAAACCACAAAAAAATAGGTTGTCTTCTGTTGGCGAATTTAGCAGGAGGTAAAACCTCTAATTTAGGGTCTTCTAATGTAATAGAACCTAACTATGATTGTTATGAAATGAAAGTTTTTTTAAATTAACGTAATTATGGTTTTAATAATGTAATGAAATGAAATTGTTTGAGGTATGTAAAGTTAGGATCTTAAAGTTAGGGTTTTAAAATTAGGGTTTTAAAGGGGTAAGAGTTTCAAAATAATGGAGCAAATTTACATAAGAACAACGTGCCTTATGTTAGTGACTGGGGCTCATGCGCAGTGGACGAATGAATTCGTAATGAGGCTGAATCAAAGTTCAAAATTATTCAATCTGGTGTAAAATCGCGAAAATAATCGCAGGGTCCTCGCACATTATCACTGTGGCTCGGGGCTCATGCGCAGTGGACCCGCGCTAGCTGATGCGCGGGACCCGTGCTTATGCGTGAAGGTCCCGTGCTTTCACGCACGGGTCCCATGCTCATGTGCAGGGGCCCGTGCTTAATGCTTGGTCCCTAGCGCTTAAGTTTGGTCCCCTTCGGAAATTTTGTAAACCCTAATTATAGTCAATTATTGCCCTTCCTTCATTTGCAAACAATTACTTTTGAATTATTGGTTGGTCAACTATTTGTCTGGAATAGCTTTGATTCAGGTGTCGCCTTATCAAATCTGATGCGCTTTTCGATGTGTGAAAAAGCAAGTCACGGGGTTTAAGAAGAATTTCAATAATTATAATACATATATAATTTTGTACATATTAAAACTTAAAAAAAAATTAACCATAACGAAAAATTTGTCAAAAAAAAAATAATCTTGACCAAAAAATTACTCTTATGTCGTTAATGTATACAAAAAAATTTACACTATTTGGTTATTGGTTTGAATGTGACGTTGGTGAATTAGTTGGATATCACAATAATTGAGCAAATCTACATAGCAACAACTCGCCTTATGTTGGTGACTTGGTTAGGATGTAACAATCGAAAAATCGTATCTTATAATTGCAAAAGACCATACTTTTGTGGGCTATGATATTATATGACGTATTATATTCGTATGGAGGCTGAATCAAAGTTCGAAATTATTTAATCCACTGTAAAATCGCGAAAATAATCGCAGGATCCCCGCACATGAGCTCTGTGGTCCGGGGCTCATGAGCAGTGGACCCGCGCAAGCTGATGCGCATTGGATGCTGTACCCCAGCGACACGCGAGGGACCCGTGAACTCACGCAAGGGACCCGTGCTCATGAGCAGGGGACCCGTGAACTCACGCAAGGGACCCTTGTGCATAAGTGGACACGTGCGCATAAGTTTGGTCTCATGCGCAGCAGACCGGCACCGTGTGGAAATTATATTGACTAGTCAACAATCATTGGTCAATTATTGTCATTATTGTCTGTTACTTTTTCTGTGATATTGTCAGTGTCATAACAGTAATGTCAAATCATAAGTAAATAATTTAATCATAACGAAAAATAATTTATAAACGAAAAATTAATTTACATACCATTGTAAACGAAAAAAATTTCGATGTGATAAAAAGAATTGTTTGTCAAAACTTTCAGATAAAATAATTTACAAACAAACTTTGTTTTTCATAAAAAATTTCCCAAAATATTTACGGAATAAAAATTAAAATTACATTCATCTTGGACCAAACCAGGAATAGAAGTCCTTACGGAAAATACTAACTGCAAGAAATTTCCTAAAATCTATAATTTCCTGCTGTGTCAGATTGGAGACGTCGTCATCTCGAAACATGAGGCTCATTGCCGCCGCAACACATGAACGCCCTGAAATGTTACGCACTTATACAGAAAGCGTCGTAAAAAAATTTAATGAATAATAAGGAATGAGACTTACCTTCCTTGCTGCTTGGCGAACCTCGGATGGCGCTGAACTGTCCATTTCTTGAATCGATTCTTGATACATCCCATGAAAACCAATATCGCCGGGATTAATACTTGAAGTGACGACAATGTTGTGTTAAGGTGGCGCATGACATTGTCGCAAGACTCGTATATCGTCATCGTCTTCTTTCTCATCAGCGACGCATAACACCCAATGTGCTATCGTTTGCATTGGGATGATGATGCAATCTGCACTCATCCATGAGATCGACCGCCATCCATCCTGAAGTCCGCTCGCGTAGTTGGTCCACATAGGAAGCATCCAATTTATGACTTTTCCGTTCTCGAAGCCTTCGAGTTCGATACATGTATTGAAGGCGTAAGACATGTACGCAACATTCTTCGAAGTAAATGTATGCGACTTCTGCATGTCTAGGAACCCTCTCATGGCTTCATTCATATGCTGAAAAACCAAAACAATAAAGGCTTTACAATTATAGTTCATTGCAAAATTAATGGTTCAAATGCATACCATGTCATCGAGCCACCTCATTGGCGTAACTAGATCCTCAAACCATTCTCGTCTACGCTTGTCGACTGCGCATTGTACGTAATCATCGTCCGCCAAAGCCTGTATATCGCCCTCTACGCCCCCCCACATAAGGAGTTTTTAGAAATATGAACGTCTACGACCGAAAGCCTCACATTCATCTGACCAGTTGACTCAGTGTATGGCAAATGCAGCCACTACGACGGATTTTCCTGCCGCTCCTCCGGGTCGCCTCGACCACATCTTTTCCCTTGTCTGCCTCCGTCGGCCCCGTCGACTGTGGATTAGGTGACGCCCCTCCAAGTCGATGGGTCCACCTCATAATAAGGCTCGCTCTGTCCGTCGACGTCATCATCCCATTGAGCAACGTAAGACGCAGAGTATCGTTTACGGCCCCATCCCCACATGGTCGTCGGACTGGGTGGATCCGGTCTCACAAATTCATCCCATCCAGTCGAAGTCGGCTCGTCGCCTACGACGCATATTAAACTGTAAGCTACGCCCGTAATTAAATTTGAATTAGGGGTAAAGAGAGTTACCATGATACGACGCGTCGTTATGTGTGCGTGGACCGAATAATCTTGTCCAGTCGTGACGTAGCTCCTGCAACGACTGCGCAACTACTCCAATGCTTTCGCCCAGCCCTTGTATCGAGTTAAATCGCTCCTCGTATGTTTCGGAGCGTCGAGCGTAATCGTCTCGAAATTGCAAAAAGTCGTTTCCGAACTGCTCGAACCTACCTCTAAGCGCGCCGAAGCCGCTGCTAAGCGTGTCGAACCGGCCGCCAAATTCGTCGAACTGTCGATCCACGTGGCTCGAAAATTCGTCGAATTGCTCCGCCGACGGATACCCATACCCGTGCGATGCCCTGCGTGTGGCGGCGTATGAAAAAGGCCTCCGTAAATGGACGGCAGCACATAGTCAGAGCCCCTCTCTTCGTCTTGCCGTGATCTGATAGAGAGCTGAGGGACGGACTCTGCCTCATAATTGGCTTCGATTGCAACCGCCACCCGCCGGCCACGAGGTCCTTCAGCCGCACGACGAGTGCACGTAACAACCACACCGTCCATCAGTAGGGTCGCCACCCTATCGTACACATCGTCTGGCTCATCGGCTCCCAAGTCGCTGTCCCGAAGATAGCCGACCTGCGTCTCTTCTCCGATCGACACTACTAACCCTCGTACATGGGACCCATGCTCGGCCTTGGCAATAGCCGATAACTTCGGACATCCCTTCCTAGTTCACTCCTTCGTGACCCACAGGCATATAGGCGGCCTCGTATACTCCAACTCTCTAACTTTAGCGTATTTCTCAGCGAGCTTCGGTACGCATTCGTATGCTAATATCTGAAGACCAAAGAGACAAATAATCTTAGCAACCAGACGAAACCCTAACCTCACAAGATCAAAAGACAAAACCATAACCTGAAGTGGATGTACGAAGCCACTGACCAACAGACTCTCCTAAACCTACTTCAAATCTCGTTTCAGCGACCGTATTGCCTCTTTGAAAGCCAAGGTGCCCCAAGGGTAACAGTTGAAGGCTGTTTCGACAAAATAAACGATCCGAGAATGAAGGGTGGTATCCTTCTTGGAACGTCGGGGCAGCAAGACGGAGCCCGCAAAATAGAGGTTAGCCAACTTCAACTTCTCGTG
The DNA here is from genome assembly GCA_027422505.1 of Craterostigma plantagineum. Taxonomy (NCBI): domain Eukaryota; kingdom Viridiplantae; phylum Streptophyta; class Magnoliopsida; order Lamiales; family Linderniaceae; genus Craterostigma; species Craterostigma plantagineum. Next base: position 20,431,850 of record JAPQWV010000003.1, on the reverse strand, counting down.
TCGACGCGCAGTATCGTTGGCAGTCAACTCCTCCAACCACTGCTCTACGTAAGACAAACGATCGTCAGCTCCGTTTTTGTCGGGAAATGTCGACGGACGAATTCCTCCCTGATGTTCACTGCCGGTTCGGCTGCGAACTTCAGCCCCGTGATTAGGCAATATTCCATTTTTGGAAAACGAAGTGGTTTTTCCCGAGGATCATTCAAAGGTCGTCACGATCGTAAAGCTCCGTCTGTCTCTTGATAAGATACCATAATATCTGCGCCGACAGATTGAAACCGGCGGCAGCGTCGACGAGCCTCCCGAACGGACTCCCTTCCTTAAACACTGCCAGCTCATCCTCGTTTAGCCAATCGACAGTCTTCTTGCTCGTTTCGCAGTAGCGTGACGTGAGATGTAACCTTCAACCACGGTCATCGTCGCCTCCGGCAATTTGCTTATTTAATGTAACCTAAAAATAAGAAAATGTAAGCTAATTAGATCGAATGAAATATGCTTATTATTAGATCTGCTTCAAAGCATGGGTCCCCTGCCATGCTACGCGGGGAGCCTGAGCTTATGTACGAGTCCCTTGCGCTCGCACGCACTGGTCCACAGTGCCCTCAAGCGGGTCTCTTAGCTATGCTGCGCTGGAGACCCGTGCGTGTTGCGTAGGACCCCTGCTCTTATGTGCGGGACCATAACACTTGCACGCATGGGTCCGCAGCACTAGCAAACACGGTCTGCGCTTGCAAGCACAGGTCTCGTACTATGTAGCACGGGTCCTTCGCTAGCGCGCACTGGTCCCCATGTCTACATCGCTCGGGTACCCAGCGCAGCATAGCACGGGTCCCCAAAGCAGCAAGCACGGGTCCCGTACTATGTTGCGAGAGTCCCCGCGCTGGCACGCACGGGTCCCCAGCGCAGCATAGCATGGGTCTCCAGCTCTAGCAAGCATGGGTCCCGTGCTTATGCGCGCGGGTCCCGTGCTATACTTCGAGGGTCCCCAGCGAGACAAAGCACGGGTCCATTGCCGTGGACCCCTACGCTTTGCCCCACGAGTTCCCTGCACTTCCACACGGATCCCTGAGCTTCAAAGCACGGGACCCTACCATTGCAAGCACGGGTACCCTGCGCTTCGAATTAGGGTACCCTGCGGCCTCAAATTGGGTCCCGTGCAGACGATGGATTCTTCATAAATTAAAAAAAATTACCTTTACTGTTTGGGATCTCGCCTGAACTGCCATGGATTCGGAGCTAGAAATTTGACTGTGAAGAAGGGTGTGAAGAGAAGAGGGAATCTTGATCGATTTTGCAAAGGGCCCGTGAAGTGAAATGGGTGCTTTTTTTATTTACTGTTGCTTTTTCAGATTCTACAGTAAACATCTGTGAAAAGCTGTAATTTTCGTCAGGTGTTGTTGATTGCCATTAAAGAAGGGTAAAATAGTCTTTTACGTAAGTAAGGGTACATTGGTATTTTACCATTTAGGAGGCTATTTTTTTAACGCTGACTATGTCAAAGGCCATTATTTACCAATCTAATCGTGGATTAGCAGAATCAGTTACCCACTCTCCGTCAATAATAATTGATAAACGTATTTCAATACATTTATCGTAGTATTTAATCAATTACCAATCCAAAAAGGACGGAAACAGTCTATGTCACGGCCGTGACATATCGCGCACGAGGCCGTGACAAGGAACAGATACCGAAACCAAAGACACTGGTCAATGTCACGGCCATGACACACAGCACAACAGGCCGTGACTCGAGGCAGAGATCGTCTTAGAGTTCGTCACGGCTGTGACACCAATCGCACCAGGATATCTACAGATCCCTATAGCGCCATCGGACCAGGAAAAGACCGCCTTCACTTGCCCGTTCGGGACGTTCGCGTACCGTATGATGCCATTTGGTCTTTGCAATGCCCCAGCCACCTTCCAGCGATGCATGATGACCATATTCGACGAACTGGTAGGTGAGGTAATGGAGGTATTTATGGATGATTTTTCAGTTTTTGGGTCGTCGTTCCATGTATGGTTGTCTAATCTGAAGCTCGTACTCGCACGACGCGAAGAAACAAATTTGGCACTTAATTGAGTAAAGTGTCATTTCATGATTCGAGAGGGTATAGTTCTGGGCCATAAATGGACCGAGCTCAGTTAGAGACTATAGAAAAAAATTACATGTCCCCTCGAACGTGAGATCAATTAGGAGTTTTCTAGGTCATGCTGGGTTTTATCGTAGGTTTGTTAAGGATTTTTCTAAGATCGCAAGATCCATGTCTAGATTGCTAGAAAAAGATGCTCCATTTGAATTTAATAATGAGTGTTTGCATGCATTTAATTTGCTTAAGGAGCGACTAGTCGCAACACCTATTATGGTCGCTCCCGATTGGGGGGTTGCCCTTTGAACTAATGTGCGATGTTAGTGATTATGCATTTGGGGCCATGTTAGGGCAGCGTAAGGACAACCATTTCAGACCGATCTACTACGCGAGTAAGACGCTGGATGCAGCCCAGGCAAATTACACGACCACTGAAAAGAAACTGCTAGCCGTCGTGTTCACTTTCGACAAGTTCAGGTCATATCTTATCTTATCTAAGGCTATTGTTTTTCCTAACCACTATGCTCTTATGTATCTGTTAGCAAAGCCGGATGCCAAGCCCTGGCTAATAGGGTGGATCCTGCTACTTCAAGAGTTCGACATAGAGATTCGCGACAAGAAGGGTGCAGAAAATTTGGCGGCTGATCACCTCTCTCGACTAGAGGAGTCCGAGATACACCACAAGGATGGAAGGGCTATACAAGACAGATTCCCAGAAGAGCACCTGTACTCGATACAGGTGGTAAGTAACGATACCCCGTGGTTTGCAGATTTCGCTAACTATCTTATTGTGAGGGTCCTACCAAATGAGTACACCAGTCAGCAAAAGAATAAATTTTTTTCTGACATGAGGTACTACTTTTGGAAAGATCCATATCTTTTCAGGCGATGTGCGGACCAGGTGATACGACGATGTGTTGCCTTCCCAGAGACGACACAGATCCTGAGGTATTGCCACAATGGACCGACTGGAGGGCACTACGCATCCAATCGAACCGCTCAGAAGGTGCTGGAGAGCAAATTCTACTGGCCCACGATTTTCAAGGACGCCCAAAGGTACGTTGACACTTGTGATCAGTCTCAGTGCGCAGGTAATCTCTCGAAAAGCGACGAAATGCCCCAGAACTTTATTTTAGTTTGTGAAATTTTTGACGTATGGGGTATAGATTTCATGGGTCCATTTCCTAGCTCATATAACAACAAGTACATCTTAGTCGGTGTGGATTATGTGTCCAAGTGGGCCGAGGCGCAAGCTTTGCCCACGAACGACGCTAGAGTAGTCGTTAGATTTTTACAAGTATTATTCTCACGTATTGGGGCGCCTAGGTGCATTATTAGCAATAGGGGTACAAACTTCTGTAACACCCAGTTTGCAGGCATACATATCGAGGGCCCTTATCCGGTGGAGACATACACGACTGCAAGGCCTTTCTATTCCTCCGGTTACCACCAGGGCGAGTCATCCAGCATCGCCCCATACGCGTCGACAGCGGATCTCGACGCCCTGCACCAGGAAATGATGCGCCTGAATCACGAGTCGCTGCAACGCGACGAAGAAGCCCGACGTTATAACGAAGAGACCCAGCGCCAACAGGAAGAGTACGAGCGACGGAACGAGGAAGCCCACCGTCGGTACCACGAAGAGCTAAAGCACTATAACCAGGCCCTACAAGCCATGGACATCGCGGTCAAGTTTACACAACAGTCGATGTCGTATCTTTGCCCGAGGCCACCTTCGCCGCCGCCACCGCCTTAGTGACCTTTCTTTTATTTCTTTAGACATTTCGTTTGCTTGAGTAGTCGTTTGCTTGATGTTTATAACTATGTTTATAATTAATCTATGACTACTCTCTTTCTATATCTTTTCCCTCTTTAGCTAGGCTAGGATACGCTTAACGAGTTACGACACGACCTTCACGCGTTCAGTCACGACTACTTCACGACCACGTCATTTATTCGTCAGGAGTGTCCCGTTCTTTTTAACCTTCTTTTTCCCTCCCTCTTATCCTTTTTACGTTGAGGACAACGTCGGACTTAAGTGTGGGGATGTACGTAAAAAATTTTTTATGACGTGTCCGTGAGCTATCAATTTTGTTAGAAAGACATGAATTATTGAACTTAGGCATGATTGTTTGCGCTTACCTCGAGTTGGTTTGCATGACATGAAATTTTGTGAGCAATTACGATACGCATGATTGATTGAATCGTGTCTGCTTGAATAGATATAGCGATGCTTTGAGAGATTCGTACACATAAACCTTTTTCGTTGTGAGAGTTTGAGCCTGACGAGTTTATGCTCATTTTCTTGGTTATGTGACGTGCCTAGTCATTTCTCTCTAGAACTTACCTGTTCTGATGCGTGTTGAAACTGTTGTGGTGCGTTAGTGTGGAAATGATGAGGGCATTAGGAATTAAGTCCATGGCCAAATTTCCCTACCATGACTAATCCCCTTAGTTAGCCACTTTGAGCCTGAGCCTATTCGTTTGCTTACCCTATGAATTATAAAAGCCACTGACCCGAATAAGCCTCCAGAGATTATATGAACCTGAGTTGATTAGAATATAGCAGAAGTCGAACTTGAGGGTTACTGCTTCAATGTCTGATTTAATGTTCTTCTCTGCTATTCGTGAAATGACTCGATCCTACTTGACTGTTTTCTGAAATGACCCGATCCCTTGCATAAGCCTGCCTATAAACCTTTTGCAAGATATAGGTTTTGGTAATAAGTATCCCTAGGTACACGGCATTCGCTGTGACGATGTATTTTTTGCGACAAAAGTCAAACCTTGATGTTTAGGGAATAAGGGCAGTGCACAAAATTAGAGCGTAACTAAGGTGAAAGGGCAAAAAATGAAAGGGAACTGAGTTGAGAGGGTCGGGCAGAAAAGTCTAGGATTCAGAGCGAGAATGTTGAGTCTTATGTTGGGCATGTGAATACCAGTTTGATCATGCTATATTCTTTGATTTTTTGCTTATGTGTCCTATCTTTGAGATTACGTGCGTCAGTACCTATGCTTGTCACTTCATTATTATTTGACCTGTTTCGACCCAAAAAAGACCCTTTAAATTTAGTAATTTCATTAAAGTCCTTTTATGTTTTTAATAATTAAAATATCCTTATAAAAAATAAAAATTACTAAAAATACATAAAAAAAAATAATTAGAAAGTTTTTTAAAATTATAAAATTTACTACCAATATTTTTTTATTTAGCCGTAATATGTTATTAAAATATTTTTTAAGTTATATAATATGTGGGCAGTATTGAAAAGTTTTAAAAGTTGGTCTAGAAATAGTCCTTTGAGTTTGAAAATGGGTTTACCTGTTGGAGAAGAACTACTGCATTTTGAGTTTGAGAATCAGTTTAAATTTGCGATTGGGTTTATCGGTTGGAGATGCTCTTAGACCATCTCCAGCCAATACCAATAATCAAACACAAACATAAAAAAAAAATACTCAAACCAACATTCAATGCATACCCAAAATGGGTTTATGTCATTTTCTCTCCCTTATAAACGCATACATGTGTTTTCAATTAATACCAACGCATAAAAGCATCTCCACTGAAACTGGAAAAGTTAAAAAAAAAAGGATAAAATGACTCCAACCGTACCCCAAAACCAAACTCAAAATGCGAGTTATGATTCTCTCTTCTCTTTAAATCGCATATATGCGTCTAAAATCAAATTATGTGTTTATATCATTCTCTCTCATCATTTAATTATAGCAAATATCATTTATCCCTCTATTGATTTCATTTAGTTTCATGGTTAGTATATTTCTCATCAAAATTACGTGATTATAGCTTGATGTAAAATCGACAATAAAAAGATCTCTTATATAGTATACATATTATTACGACAATCATTATTTTCAAATATTTTCTAAAATTCGCTGTTCTTTATAAAAAATGATTAACTGAACTCTCTAAATATTAATTTTAATTCAAAAAAAATAGCATACAGTCAACGTAAATATCTAAATATGATTTTGAAATGAACTTAATTAATTTTATATTTTATATGATGACGCGCTTGAATTTAAAAAAAAATTGATGATTAATTTGTGAAGTTGTAAAATGTGTATGTAATGTTGGAAAGCTTTAAAAGTTAGTGTCATTGAAAATATTACATAATATTCTTTTGAGTTTGAGAATGAGTATAATGATTGGAGAAGACTTACATCATTTTGAGTTTGAGAATGCATTTTCGGTTGGAGATGGTCTAAGTTTTATCTCACAAAGCAACACATATTACATTTGGTAATTAACTATTAATATGCAAATTACTATAATTAGTTTTTTATTATTTATTTTAATCGTTTTTATTAATATACCACATGAATAATGTCAAAATTGTAAATACAATATTTAAATTATTTATTAAAAATTTAGTCTAAGAAAATATTATTTATTTATTTATTATGTGGGTAAAATTGAGAAATTGTAACGTGTGTGGGTCTTATTAAAAAATTAAATAAGTTGATGCGAAAGAGAATATTGCAAAAATATCTATTGAGTTAGTAAATGAGTTTAATGGTTGGAGAAGAATTACTGCATTCTTAGTTTGGGGATGACTTCGCGTTTGAGAATGAGTTTTTCGGTGAAGATGGCCTAAGGATTAATGAACTGAAGAAAAAATCATCCTCAGGAGAGAGTTGATTTTGTTTGCTTCGTTATTAGACTATGTTTATCCATGACATTCACAACAGGTCATGAGATATTAATTTCTCTCTCCTCCACATTCACAACCTACACCTCAACAATTTGCATACTTTATCAACAACCCAACACAACCTATCATATTTATATTTTATAATTATTTTTAGTAGTATTTGAATGTTTAAAATAGATTACATTATATGATATAAAATTTAGATAGTTTGGTTATTGGAGATAGAAAAATAATATGAATTATGATAGCTTATAGAATGTAATAGAAAAATAGATAATTTGAAATTGTGACTCAAAATGTAGCAAGTCTCTATTTGTAGAGAAAAAAAATCATACATTTTGGTAAAAAAATTAAAATAAAATTTTAATAGATAATTAAATGTATCATAAAAATCAATAAAAATCACAAAAACAAAACTGTGCACAGCCGATTGGTGAACCAGGTTGGTCCACCAACCAGGTTGTGGGAGGTTGTGGGGAATATTTACTTGTTTGATTTATTTTATTTAATTATATTGCACAACCGGTTGTCCGGGTCATGATAAACATAGTCTTACGTGTGTACCTAACGTTTGTCGATATTTTGAATTAATTTGATAAACAGTCATTTGGATATCCTTGTTATAACGTTATCGAAATAAGTAAGGTTGATTAAAACATATGTCCGCAGTTGAAAGATGAAACTAACTGATTGTTGGCCATTTGCTAAGAGCATCTCCAACCTGCTAAGAGCATCTCCAACCTCTCATAAAACTAAAGTTAATTTTGCACAGAAATACAGTTGCTACATTGCTTTTTCTCCAACCCATAAATTTTATTTTCAACACTAATTTTTACTTCAACCCATCAACTCTATTTCCTACGCTAAAAAATAATATTATAAGTTCATATCATTATTAACAATTTAAAATAAGTTTTCAAATAAAATAATAAACTAAAAATATAACTCTGGTTTTGTGTTGAAAATTGTGTAAACTCTAGATCTAGTGTATCTCTGTATATCAACACAATTTTAGTGTTATATATAGTCCCGTTGGAGCAAAGACGTACCCTATTTTTGTGTTTTACACTAAAATAAAGTACCCATTGGAGATGTTAGGAACTTTTTCGTATTTTTTTTTAATGGTTGACCTCATATATACATGCATGCGCTATTAAGTGACTATATATGAGTATATGACACCAACACAACAATGCTGTTTCTATAAATAATGTTCTCATTATATGTGATGTGTTATATCAAATTTCAAAAAGTTGGTTCGATCAAGTATTAACAGATTCGACATTTGTTAACGGTAAAAATACTGAAAAAAAATAATTGTTTTTGACTTTCTTTATTATTTTGTCTACGTGGCTCCATTTCTTTTTGCCCCGACAAATGTGCTTGGTATGCAAAGAATTTAATAATGTTTGTTCGTTAAGTGTGACGCTTATCGTCGTACGTAAGATATTCAAGTGCCTTAATTAACCAAACCCTCTATATATAGTATTTATTATTACATATGTCGCCTACTATATTAGGTCTTGAATTGCGATCTTATCATACTTTGGCCGCGTTTAGTTAGGTGGATAAGGTGGCATAAAGACCAAGATATCCTATGTAATACCGTTCAGTACAAATAAAGGCCATGTATTAAAGTCCACAATAAAACATCGGCCCCGTCTTATTGATAGGAAAATATAAGATATAATTATGTTTGGATTATTTAGCACATGAGTTATCCAAAGACATGTTCACTTTACAATATATAATCTAAGTATTATTTATAAAATTACAAAATTAACCTTTAACTCATCACTACATAGTTTTAAAATAAATTATTCTTATAAATGTCGAAAAATATAAGATATGCATATCAATTTAATCACAATGAAACAAAGAATAAATTGGTGTTGTTTATTTATTTTTATCATATAAATTACAAGAAATAAAGATGAATTTATGATATGGTAGTATAAGGGTATTATAATCTTTTCATAATAATAAGGTTTGGATTAGTTGTCTTGGCCCAACCCATCGGAATAACTAAACTGGGCTTGATTGGTTATAAGAACGGGCCGATGATTTATTCCGGGCTTTAATACGCGCACTTTATTTATAGTGAACGGTATTACGTTGGATATCTAGCTCTTTATCCTAGTTTATCAATGAAAGTAAACACACCCTTCTACACCTGACTTTCACGAACCCGTGTCCCATGCATCGATTCCTTTTATATCTATGGCATTTTATCATAATACTAGTTACATATACCATTTTATATCTGCTATATTATGTTTGCACTTCGGCAAATATATTCTACGATTTTCATCTATTTTCTTCCTCGTTCTTTCCTAGTTTCATTATTAGCTTGAAGGCTTTATTTTTCTGGCTAGGCATTTTTACATATGGGGTAACTTCCGTTAAATCCCCATCCCCCTACACATAACTCCCCATTCCATATTATTTATTAACAAACTCCCTAAATCAAAACAATCTTACACATAACTCCCCATGGACGATTTTACCCTTATATTTGTAGTACCAATATACGTATGTTTGTAGTACCTCATCATGGATGATTTTGCCCCATCTATTAATTTCCACGACATCACCCCAACTTGTAGTACCAATATACGCATGTTTGTCGTACCAATATATAGATATTCGTCGTACCATCCCGTGAGCCCATGGAAGATTTTTGTAGTACCAATATACAAATGTTAGTGGTACCAAAAAACCTGTCAACACCCACGGCCCACCCTTACCCAAAATTGTAGTACCAATATACGTATGTTTGTAGTACCAATATATAGATGTTCGCCGTACCATCCCGTGAGCCCATGGACGATTTTTCTAGTACCAATATATAGATGTTCGTGGTACCGTATCATATGCTAGTGTGGCACCAAGATTAGGTTACTCGTAGTACCAATATCTACGGTAACCGTCACGATAAAAAAATTCGGATGCCGTCGAAAAATTCGTTACCAAAACTTGAAGTACCAATATACGTATGTTTGTAGTACCAGTGTATCGATGTTTGTGGTACTATACCGTGAGCTAGTGTGATACCATACGTAAGTTGTGCTGAGCACATGGTACCGAAAAAAGATACCACAAGTAACCTACGTATGGTTCCACACTATATCACGTTATGGTACCACGAACATCTATACATTGGTACTACAATCATACGTATATTGGTACTTCAAGTTTGGGTAAGGAATTTTCGATCATCTGAATTATTTTTGGTCCGTGACGGTTGCCTTGGTACTACAAGTAACCTACTCATGGTACCACACTAGCTTACGATACGGTACCACGAACATCTGTATATTGGTACTACAAATATATGTATATTTGTCCTACAATTTTAGGGTAAGAGTTGCGATAGTTAAGCAAATGGTACTACAAATAACCTACGTATGGTACTACATTATCTCACGGAATGGTACCACGGTATGGTATCACGAACATCTATACATTGGTACTACAAGAATACGTATATTGGTACTACAAATTTTGGGTAGGGGGTACGTGGGTGTTGACATGTTTTTTGGTAATATTGTTGTTTTTATAAGGCTAAAATCGTCCATTAGGTAGCTATGTGATATAAAAGTTTGAAATGGGAGTTTGATGATAAATGAATGGGAAGGAGGGAGTTAGTTGATTAATAGTTTGGGATTAGGGAGTTATATGTAGATTTCTCTTTATATATACAAGCAGAGGGTTATTCTTGTTTTTGGCTTTTAATTTAATACCATCGCACGTTACTATTTTATTTTTTATATATATATTGTGATTTGACTTTTTTAGTACCCTTTGCTTGGTCATTATTACAGTTCATTTTCATGCAAGTTTGTGTCGGGGACCGTCTAAGAATGAACTGAAGAAAAAATAATTTGCAGTGTTGCTTTTGCTTGCTTCGTTATTGCATATGCATGAAATCTCCACGCGGGCGCTTTTACAGATATATGTCTTTGTATTCCAACATTTTGAAATACATTTGTCCATTAAAGGTTATTAATTGGTCAACATTTGTCCACAACCTATTGTTGACCATTTAATTAATAACAACTTTTTCATATTTCATACTTGTGAGGAGGACCTCGATCATACATGCATGCGCGATTAATTCGTACATTACAAAAACGTATGTCGTTTATATACAAACGATGTATGTACAATTGTATTCTAAAAGCAGATTAAGAGTTTCCAGAAAAAAAGATAAAGCTGGTTAAAAGATAGGATATTAGTAAGGCTACTAAAAACCCGGATACTACTCGAAAATAGGTGTGTGTATTCTCTGTCCGTACGTCGTCTTGCTTGAAAATGCGCCGTGATAATTACAAAGGGTAGTAAGGTACTTAGAAATTTTCAAAATAAAAAAAAAACATAAAAACACATTAAGAAGACACGAAAAAAGAGAAGAATAGAACAAAGCGACTACAAAAATCAGACGGATTAGCGACACACGAAGCCGTAGTTTTACCGTCGCTAAAACGAGTTTGCGACGGAATAACGACGGAACATTTCTCCCATGCTTCAAGTAAAATGTTGAAGTATCTTCGATGCAAAACGGACAACCCATTTTTCCCGATGTACCCCAACCAGACAGCATTGCGTATGCAGGAAAGTCGCTTACCGACCAAAATAGTGCAGCTCGTAGCGTAAATCCTTCTTCTCGTAACGCATCATAAGTCAGGATTCCTATGTTCCACAACATCTTTAACTCTTCGATCAAAGGTTGAAGGTAGACATCTAATGTGTTCTTTGGATTTTTTGGACCCGTGATCATAAGGTATAAAAACATATATTTCTTACTTAAACACTAACCAGGCGGAAGATTGTAGGGAATCGTAATTATAGGCCAACACGAATATTGTTTGCCAAACTGTCCATGGACAGTGAAACCGTTGGTGCACAAGCCAAATCGAACATTTTGTGGTTCCTTAGCAAAGTCGGGAAACTTACTATCAAAATGCTTTCAAGCTGCACCATTGGGTGAGACATGACACCTTCATTGGGTATATGTGGAGCGTGCCATGTCATCATCTCCCCAGTCGTCTTACACGCGTATAATCTTTGAAGCATTTGACCAAGTGGTAAATAACGTAATACTACAACATAAGACTTAGATCTATCAGAATATGTATATTGTGCTTGAGCGGTTAAGTTGAGCATCATTCTTCCAAAACAACACACATCCCGTTCTACAACAATCAATATGCTCCATCGATAATAAAAATCCATCATAACCTTTTTCTATCTCATAATAGCTTTGGGGAAATTTATTGTCTGGTGGCAAAATCCTATGAACAAAATCGGACGGTGTCAAATGCAAACGCAGACATATTAGTTTCAGACTTAATACTCGACCATTCTGCAGTCGCGGCCCGTGTGGAGTAACTCGAGCCCTCGTACAGCGGAGTGTCGTTGGTCCATAATTGCTCCACAAAGCAACTTCAATTGGCATCGTCGAACTACTCCCCGCAACATCAAAATTTGTATGTGCCACATAATTTTGATCGTAATCGGATTCTTGATTTGAACCGACATTGTTTGCATTACAACCCAAAACAAGAACATTCGTTTGGTTGATATTTAAACATGAACTTATACCTCCTTCTGTTGGTTGAAACGATGAATATCCGACTTCGCCGTGCGCGATCCAATTGTAATTATGTGGCATGAAACTCTTTTTGAAAGTTGCCACACTTCTTGAAAGGACAACAAATCCCATTCTCCGGATTTTGAGATGTTGCAAATTGTAGAAAATCATCAACTCCTCGTGAAACGGCCACGACATCTTTCTTTCAATACATCCATTTGTGGGTGTTGACGGACCATTCATACCCTCATTATTCATTTTATGTGGATAAATATAATATAATGCTTCTACATGTACATATGAGCCGGATAATATATGTATAATCTTTACGCTAAATATTATAAGGATGTGTATGAGAAAAAAATCATACAATATGCCTAACTACACAACTAAAAACACACACACACATACACACACAGATATATATATATAGTATAATTTTTCACAGGCAAGATCCGCGAATATTTCCTCAAAGCATAAAAAATCATGCCGCGATAAGGTAGCCAGCCATAATGCGCGAAAATTGGCTTTACAATTATCGACGGATACTCCGTCGCCAGTTAAGCAGTAGTGTAATTTCCACATTTAGCGACGGATAACAGGAGTATCCGTCGCAAAAGTTTGCGATTGTTCATCACAATTTTGCGACGGAGTTGCGACGGATGCTCAGCCACAAAGATTTTCGACGGAGTATCCGTCGTAAAAGTTTGCGACTGTTTTTCCATCACAATTCTGAAACGGATGCTCAGTCACAAAGATTTCTGACAGACTGTCCGTCGCAAAATTTTGTGACTGTTTCGTCGTCGCACCTGTCGAAAACTTTAGCGACGGTTTTGCGACAGAATTTCCGTCGGGAAATTTTAGCGACGGAGACAAGTGTCACAAATATTCGTCGCTAACTTTATGAAGGCCTCGTCCCGTCGCTATTTGAGATTGTTTTTTAGTGACCAATCCACCAGCAAATAGGATTCGTTTGTTGATACTGGAAGGTATTTGTTGTAAGTTTCTTTTTTTTTATATGTTAATCTTCGTGTTGTATAACCTATTAAGACCAATGAAGACGAAAGTTTAGGACTCGAGTTTTATCTTCATGTTATGTTACATAAAGTAGACCAGGGAAGCAGATTTAAGACTCTCGCTCGAGCATTAATTTTTCATTATTTAATGTGTAACCTGTTAAGACCAGTGAAGAGAAGGTGTATGTGACTCATCATTCCATATGTTAAGTGACATGTTTTATGTAACCCAGTGAAAAAGGATTAGGCATTTTATACGTTCATCTTTTTTTAATGTTACCTATTAAGACCAGTGAAGAATGTGTAACATAAGTAGACGACCCGTGAAGAATGTTTCGGACTCGCTCAAGCATTTCATATATGGTCAATGATTTTCTCATGTTATGTAACTAAGAGGCCGTTCTCGGTCGGTCTTATGCTTGAAACAACGGCAATAACGATGACAATAATTTTCATATGATTTGTATGGTTACAGATATAACCTGAGGATCGCATTCGTGACACTACAAATGGCAAAGAGATGACGAAATGGGAAGAAGAATCTCCAATCTCCTCCCAGCACCTCCATATTAACAACAGCCACGTCAAAGGCCTCCAAGACAAGCAGGTAATATTTCTATTTTCAATTCGGACAGCTATATATTATTGTGTGTTTGTGGTAATATTTGGTTTGCAAGAAGTTGTTTATTGAATTGAATTCCTCGGGGTACTGTTGGTCTGAAAGTGTATATAAGTCTCGAGTATGAAAAACCATTACAAATAGAAAAACAGTAAAAAAAAGACTTACCCGCATAAATGTTGCATCTATTGGTTTGTGATTGCCTCCCTTGATTAATTATTATGTGTTTGTATGCAATCATCTATATGTGTTATTTGGAAGAACCCTCATCTACAGTCACTTATGTTCAAATTGAACATCTTTTACGTTGAGTTTCGAATCTGTATGTGTTTTTGGACAGACCGCTGATATTAACCTCTTATGTTGGTTCTCAAGTCTGTAGTTGGGCTTTTCGTATCCTGGTCGTTCCCGCTGGCAAAGATTATCCTTCTTCCCCTTGGACCATTTCACCCATTAGACCACTGAGTACATTTGCCTTCGGTGTCATCGTCAGGGTGGGCCAGCAAGTGAGCAGCATCCTTACGTGGATACGATGCCGGCCCGGACATCGATTTGCGTCAAATACGAAGTATGACTGGTGATGGTCGTCCTCTTACGAATATTTGGATTGGCAATCTGAGTTCTGCCTTCAGGGATGCTATCGCAGTCTGAACAAGTGTCGGCATCATAGCTACTACGGATCAGGACAGAGCAGCAGTAGCATCTTGAGCAGTGGACTTTTTCTTTGACGGACCGCACAACTTGGTTGAGGCGCCCCGACAGGGTTTCGTGATTGGCTATTCGAGCGGCACGGACGTATTAATGGGCGGTATTTTAGGATTGAAGGGCGGGTTGCTTTCAATTCTATCCCAGACATTGACGACCAAGTTCTCACACTGCTTGGGCTACTTGGACGATGATTGTGGCTACCATTACAGTAGACTGATCATGGGGAGCCCATTAAAGATTCGCTAAAATATGTGATCCCTGTGACAATCTACGGAGGCTACTACATCGACATTGTGATTTTATACGTCAGAGAAGTTAGAGTGAAGTTTGCTAAGAATGCTCTCAAAAGGGATGGTAGAGGACTCGGGATCTAATTGAGAGGTGGGATGTTAGTTGATTTGGGATCTCAGGTTACTCACTGATCGACACGTGGTGTGTGAATGAAAAGTGCGACAAGTAATAATTAAAACGAATACCTAATTACTATCACCGACGTGCGATAGGCAGTGGACCTATCGTTTGTAGTGCAGTAAAGTGAGTAAACGAGTATCGAACACAAGGGATAAATCAAGTACTAGTAGTGACCTGTCGACTCGATATTTAGCCTAATAAAATACGCAAATTGTTTTATGACTTAACCTAACAGATAATATCTAACTCAACTAGAGATTCAAAGACGCTTAAAACTGATACGAAGCTTCAGATAATAAAGATGTGCTCGGGATTCGAATCCCGCTAGGTGCTATCGGCTAAGACACTAAAATCGTTCCTACGTGATTTTGACTAGATCGCAGTAATTTTGCTACCCGCTCGCGAGTTTGCTGTCGCCCTAAACGCTCGCGGGGATCTAAAATTCAGTAATTACTAACGACGAGGATCGAGTATTTGCTTTCCCCTATACTCGATTCCTATCTTCTACGAACGGCCTAAACGTTGTTTAGCTGTCGCCCTAAACGTTTTTCCATACGATTACTTTAACACATAGACATATTAAAGTAACGAAACAAATTCATAAAATGATAAATAGTCAAACACATAGTCACGATAATCATAAGTCTTAACTACGAAACATCCTAGCGTTCATCTAATCACAAACACAAAGGGGAATTACTACGCATAATCGACGGGAAAACAGCGAAAGAAATAAGGAATAAAGGTGAAGAATTCATTATCTTGATATACGGATGATCTGTGATGAAAGCGTTGATGATTCTTCGTTCTTCGCTAAATTGGGTGTGAATTCGTCGATGATCCGTCTCTTGCGCTTCGGGACGCGAATCTGTGTTCTTTTGTGCTATTTTTCGTCTCTAGAGGGATTAGGGTTGATATCTGGTAAGTTTTTCCCTTTCTGGGTCGAATTTGGGCTTTTTATAGTGAAATTCGACACTGTCACGACCTAGGACAAGATAGGTCACGGCCGTGACACTCTCTGGGCAAAAATTGAGCTCACTGCCGCTCGTCACGGCCTGGTGCAGTAGCGTCACGGCCGTGACCCTCTCAACAGATTTGCGGCAGTTCCGTATTTCTCTCGGATGGAGGGGTAAACGATGTCCGATTGACCTGAAATTTTAACCATAGATAGAAGACTTGCCAATGTTTATTCTGACCTCTCAACAGCTTTTTTGAGAGATATGAATTTTCTAATGTTGCTGCTGCTATGGGTCACGGCCTGGTGCAATAAGTGTCACGGCCGTGACCATCTTCATTCCAACTCTCTGCCCAACGTCACGGCCTAGTGCACCATGTGTCACGGCCGTGACCTTCACCAGTTTTCATCGTATTCGCGCCGTTTTGCCTCATTTTCGCTTCTTTTCGCCCGAAACTCGTCCTAGAGCCTTATAATACCAAAATAAGTAGAAATGGGGTTAATAAGTGCATAAAATGACTTCGAAAACTCTATTGTGAGCCAATTAACTACTACGATAAACGTCCTACAATACGTTTATCAAACCTCCCCACACTTAAGCATTTGGTTGTCCTCAAGTAAATTAGAAGTCAGAAAAGGTATCCAATCAAGATAACGGCACGATTGTTCGCAATTTATCATCAAAGCTAGAAAACATGAAACGGAATCAAGCGAACAATTATGGACATCATACTAATGACTTGCACTTGTCTACCTAAACTTCCTTCGCACTGCCAATCGAGACTCATATCTCACATGGGATTCGCTCAAAATCACTCAGTGTATAGGCTAACATATAGTGAATCGCTCAATTCGTGCACTAGTCCGGCCCCTACCATAACTTGCAAGCTAATCGCATCTCTACTACTTAATGTGGCAAGCATAAATCTGAGGGTCTTTTTGGGGAAACGGGTCGAATAAGCGATAAGCATATATAATGAACACTTAATCTTAGAGCTAGGACACTTAAGCAAAAATTATCAAAGAACACAGCATGATCAAACAGACAATCACACGTCCCAACATAAGACTCAACGTTCTCGCTCTGAAATCCTAGACTTTTCTGCCCGACCCTCTCGACTCAGTTCCCTTTCATTTTCTGCCCTTTTCACCTTAGTTACGCTCTACTTTTGTGCACTGCCCTTATTCCCTAAAAACGTCAAGGTTCGGCTTTTGTCGCATAGAATACATCGTCACAGCGAATGCGTGTACCTAAGGATACTTATTACCGAAACCTATATCTTGCCAAAAGGTTATGGGCAGGCTTATGCAAGGGATCGAGTCATTTCAGAAAACGGTCAAGTAAGGCACGAGTCATTTCATGAATAGCAGAGAATACATCAAATCATACACTGAAACGGTAACTCTCAAGTTCGACTTCTGCTCTATTCTAATCAACTCAGGTTCAGATAATCTCTGGAGGCTTATTCGGGTCAGTGGCTCTTATAATTTACGAGGTAAACAAACGAATAGGCTCAGGTTCAAAGTGGCTAACTAATGGGGTTAGTCATGGTGGGAAAATCTGGCCCTGGACTTAATTCATAATGCCCTCATCATTTTCACACTAACACACCAAAACAGTTTCAACAAGCATCAGACATGCAAGTTCTAGAGAGATATAGACTAGGCACGTCACACAATCAAGAAAAATGAGCATAAGCTCGTCAGGCTCAAACTCTCACAACGAAACAGGGTTATGTGTACGAATCTCTTAAAACAGTGCTATATCTATTCAGGCAGACATGATTCGATCAGTCATGCATATCCTAATTGCTCACAATAATTCATAATAATGCAGACTAACTCGAGATAATGCGCAAAAATCGTGCCTGAATTCAATAAATTCATGCCTTTCAACGAAATTTATAGCTCACAGACACGTCATAAAAAATTAAAAATTTTCACGTAAGTTTTCAACCTAAATTCCCCTCCCCACACTTAAGCCGTACGTTGTCCTCAACGTAAAATTTGAATAAACGAAAGGGAAAAGTAGGTGTAAGAGAACGAAACTTCCCTGACGAAAAATGTTGACGTGGTCGTGACGGTGATGGTTGTCGTATCGTGACTCGTGATGCCTGACATGACTAAAAGGAAAACTAAACGTAACAGAAAAAAAAAACATGAATGATAATAATAATAGACATAATAAAAAAATACTAGATAGATAAAACCAGGGTTGCCTCCCAAGAAGCGCTTCCTTTACCGTCTTTAGCCGGACGTGCTTTCGTTCGCTTAGGGTGGCTGGAAGTCGAGGTACAGCATCTCTTTTTTGCTTAACTTTCCCTCGCCTGCATCCATACCTTGGAGGTGTCGCCTTTCGCCGGGCAGCGGTTTCAACTCTAGTGGCGGTCGCTCATCGACTGGGCTCTTGTCCTTAACTTCTTCGATGCTCTCGTCGATGGCTATGATGGGTTCGTCGATCTCCTCCCCACACTTATCAATTGCCATAATCGTGTGCCTATCATGCTTGCTGACCTGTGGCAGACCTTGCACGGAAAAGAGAAAATCGTGCTCAAATACATCTAAGAAATAACATTTATCATCTTGCTCGTTGCTCTTTTTCATGAGTCAGCCATATTGAACGTAACTTTTTCACCGTCTACTGTCAAGGTTAATGTTCCATTCCTAACATCTATCATGGTCTCGCCTGTAGCTAAGAATGGTCTACCTAGAATTAATGGAACATCTTCATCCTCGTCCATGTCTAAGATCACAAAATCAGCAGGGATAACGAACTTATCGACCTTAACTAGAACATCCTCGATAACACCTAGAGGGTATTTTAACGATCTATCGGCCAGTTGAATATTCATTCTAGTGGGTCGTGGTTCACCTAATCCTAAGCGCTTAAACATGGAGTACGGCATTAAATTTATACTAGCGCCTAGATCAGCTAAAGCATGCTCAACAACTAAATCACCTATACGACAAGGAATAGTAAAACTCCCTGGGTCCTTGAGCTTTTTCGGTATCTTGCTCTGGAGTATCACCGAGCACTCTCCTCGTAGGTATACCGTGGAGACGTGTTCGAGCTTCCGTCGGTTCGTCAGCAAGTCCTTCAGGAACTTAACGAAACTGGGCATCTGCGCAATAGCTTCAACAAAGGTAAGTTAATATGTAATTCCTTGCACATACCCATGAATCTGCCAATTAGCGTCTCGTCTTTGTCCTTCTTCAACCGTGCTGGATATGGAATCTTCGACTGGTACGTCATCACTGGTGGCCGCTCGTTCTCCCTCGCTTTTTCTATTTCGGGTGCAACCTCCTCCTTTTTTAGGTTGAACCTTCTCTTTTTCAGGTGCAACTTCCCTCAACCGAGCTGGGTACGGGATCTTTGGTTGATACGGCTTCACGAATGGTCGCGTCTTTCTCTCGTCATCCTTGACCTTCTCGACTCCGTCGCTCTTGCTTTCCTCCACTTCTGGCTCGTCGTGGCCCTCGAAATCGACTTTCTCCTTTAAATTCTGCTTGGTGGGAGCTTCTTGTAATCCTCTCCCGCACCTCAAGGTTACCGCATTGCAATACTCCTTGGGGTTTGTCTCGGTGTAGCTCGGGAGTGATCCTTGATTTCGCCCCGCCATTTGCTTTGCTAATTGCCCCACTTGCTGCTCCAACCTCTTGATCGAGGCGTCTGTATTCTGAGCACGGATGTCATTCGCCTCCATGTACTCCTCCATCTTTGTCATTCGGCTTTCGTGGGCTGCGGTGGTGCTGCTGAAATTCGTGAGTAGTGTCTTCATCATATCCTTCATTTCCTTCATATCATCGGATCCTCCTGCGGGCGCGTTCTGGTACTGTCGTGGCGGCCCGTTTTGGAATCCGGACGACCTCGGCTGAAATCCCGGCGGTCCTTGCCCCTGGTTGTTCTGATTCCTGTCGCCAGATTGGGGTGCGCTCGGGGCTGGTAACTTCGCTGGCCACCTTGGTAATTTCCCATATAGTCTACGTGCTCCAATGATTGCCCAAGTTGGCATTCCGATGTCTCGTGGGCTGCGCCCAGTGTTTTAAAACGCGCATAGCGCAACGCGTCGCGTTTCAGTTTAGACAGCGCGTAGCGTAAATAGCGTAGCGTATTGCGTAAGTATTTCGGACAAGTCACTTATTACGTTAAGAAACATAATTTATACCAAATTATTAATCATAAGCACATTATTCAAGCTTTATATAAAATTTGGATTCAATAATACATATAAAATCTAATAATATATATATTCTAAACAATAAAAATACATAGAAATATTTTAAACAATTAATGTACATAAGATTTAATAAATTTTTAAATTTAATTTCACTCCCATAGGCCATCATTAATAATATTAAACAAAAAACTAATATAATTTTAAGAACAAAAAATGTAGTAGTTAAAAATAATCTTTATCAGTAACGAAAAATATAGGATATGCATGTCATTTTGATCGCTGTTAAACAAAGAATAAATTAGTTAAATTTATTTATTTTTATTACATAGATTACATTAAATAATTTAGTTTTTTTATGTTTTGGTGGAAATAATGTAAGTTAAATAAATTTGTAAAATTAAAATAGAAAAATCTTAGTCAAATCATTGCCACATCTCTCTCCCTGTCTGCAATAGTTATGTGTTTGTACTGTACACGTTTTTAAATCACTGCCACGTCTCTCTGCATCTCTCCTCTGTCAGCAATAGTTATTGTTTGTACTGTACACACTTTTTTAATTACGCCTTGTCGCGTTTTCTGGAATATTTACGCTAACTCGCGCTTTGAAGCGCGCGATAAAACGCTTTTTAAAACATTGGTTGCGCCACAGATCCCGCACAATGGCACGTTTAGGGTGTGCTGCGTCGGTGCGGTGGTCGTCACGGCGTTCACGGGCTGAGTCTGCCCGGACTTCGGGAGTAGTGCGCCGATGACTGTCTGCAGCTGAGAGTTCGTCGCATCGATCTGTTGCTGAAGCGCCTCGAATTTTGCATTCGTGGTCGTCTCCTCGCTCACTCCAAATACTCCTGTTGTTTTCATCCTCGTATTGCCCCTCATGAAACTATTCCTCGAGTAATCCTCAATCAGGTTCCAAGCGTCGGTCGCGTTGAGCTTCACGAGTCCTCCTCCTGCAGCTCCGTCTAGCATATGGACAGTCTGGTCGTTGAGCCCCTCGTGGAACCGGTTGATCTGGGCTGCGTTCAACATCCCGTGTTGTGGGCATCTCTTCAATAGCGCCTTGTATCGTTCTCAAACCTCGTAGAGGTTTTCTGAATCCTTCTGATGAAACAGAGAGATCTCCGTTTTTAGTCTGAGCACCTTTCTACAGTGGGAAATAGTGGTTGATGAAGGCGGCTCGCATCTCCTCCCAGGTAGTGATCGACCTGGGCGGCAACATATCTAACCAGTCCTTCGCCCTGAACTTGAGCGAGAACGGGAATAGCATCAGCTTGATCGCGTCGCCCGGGTCCCTGTTGATTTTGATGGTGTCGGTCACCGTCAAAAATGCCTTCAGATGGGAGTAAGGGTCGTCGTCGGGGTTACCCTCAAACTGGGCTGTCTGGAATATCATCTGAAGCCAAGAGTGCTTCAGCTCAAAGTTGTTGTTCTCGATCGGCGGGATGACAATTGCCGACTCCGTACCGCCTAGAGCGGCATTCTTGAGGAGGTCCTGAAGTGATGGCTCCTCCTCGTGGACGGGCACTCTATGGTCCGCCATGTCTACTTCTGTGTAGGGACTATCTACGGCTGCCTCTACACGAGAGTTTTGGGTAGAATCCTTTGAACCATCCTCTGAATAGCACACTAAGGGATCCTGAGAGCTAATGGAAGCTCCTTCAGTATCGTACTTAAGCTTCCTTCGCAACTTTCTCTCAAAATCAGGGTCTGCGTCAACGATGGGACCCGATGGATGGCTTCGGGTCATTCACCGCTGAGTGGTACCTTCAATGAGTGAAAACGAAAATTAGCAAAGAAGTAAACAACTACGTCGAAATTAATACGAGACTAATCACGTAGGAAAACAACTAACGAAATTAAAACTAATAACGCAAATAGTAAAGAAAAAGAAAACATCAAATAAAAGTGGCTAAATTACCGAACTACGGTGTTCCTAATATCAATTTATTCTCCGGTAAATGGCGCCAAAAACTTGATCGACACGTGGTGTGTGAATGAAAAGTACGACAAGTAATAATTAAAACGAATACCTAATTACTATCACCGACGTGCGATAGGCAGTGGACCTATCGTTTGTAGTGCAGTAAAGTGAGTAAACGAGTATCGAACACAAGGGATAAATCAAGTACTAGTAGTGACCTATCGACTCGATATTTAGCCTAATAAAATACGCAAATTATTTTATGACTTAACCTAACAGATTATATCTAACTCAACTAGAGATTCAAAGACGCTTAAAACTGATACGAAGCTTCAGATAATAAAGATGTGCTCGGGATTCGAATCCCTCTAGGTACTATCGACTAAGACACTAAAATCGTTCCTACGTGATTTTGACTAGATCGCAGTAATTTTCCTACCCGCTCGCGAGTTTGCTGTCGCCCTAAATGCTCGCGGGGATCTAAAATTCAGTAATTACTAACGACGAGGATTGAGTATTTGCTTTCGCACTATACTCGATTCCTATCTTCTACGAACGGCCTAAATGTTGTTTAGCTGTCGCCCTAAACGTTTTTCCATACGATTACTTTAACACATAGACATATTAAAGTAACGAAACAAATTCATAGAACGATAAATAGTCAAACACATAGTCACGATAATCATAAGTCTTAACTACGAAATATCCTAGCGTTCATCTAATCCCAAACACAAAGGGGAATTAGCTACGCATAATCGACGGGAAAACAGCGAAAGAAATAAGGAATAAAGGTGAAGAATTCATTATCTTGATATACGGATCTGTGATGAAAGCGTTGATGATTCTTCGTTCTTCGCTAAATTGGGCGTGAATTCGTCGATGATCCGTCTCTTGCGCTCCGGGATGCGAATCTGTGTTCTTTTGTGCTATTTTTCGTCTCTAGAGGGATTAGGGTTGATCTCTGGTAAGTTTTTCCCTTTCTGGGTCGAATTTGGGCTTTTTATAGTGAAATTCGACACTGTCACGGCCTAGGACAAGATAGGTCACGGCCGTGACACTCTCTGGGCAAAAATTGAGCTCACTGCCGCTCGTCACGGCCTGGTGCAGTAGCGTCACGGCCGTGACCCTCTCAACAGCTTTGCGGCAGTTTCGTATTTCTCTCGGATGGAGGCGTAAACGATGTCCGATTGACCTGAAATTTTAACCATAGGTAGAAGACTTGCCAATGTTCATTTTGACCAAAGGGATTCTCAATCCGAGGTCTAAATTGAGATATATGAATTTTCTAATGTTGCTGCTGCTATGGGTCACGGCCTGGTGCAATAAGTGTCACGGCCGTGACCATCTTCATTCCAACTCTATGCCCAACGTCACGGCCTAGTGCACCATGTGTCACGGCCGTGACCTTCACCAGTTTTCATCGTCTTCGCGCCGTTTTGCCTCGTTTTCGCTTCTTTTCGCCCGAAACTCGTCCTAGAGCCTTATAATACAAAAATAAGTATAAATGGGGTTAATAAGTGCATAAAATGACTTCGAAAACTCTATTATGAGCCAATTAACTACTACGATAAATGTCCTACAATATGTTTATCACTCACTTCCCCAGGTTGTGTATGGTCCATTCGAAGCACAAGTTAATAGGCTCATTGAGCATCGGTCGCTGACGCGATTTCACGGTTGTTCGAGTATGTTGTGCTATGAGGGGTGGTTTCAAAGGGATCTCGTGGGTTTTCCAGACGTCACACTGCGATTCAGCAAGGCAACATCGTACATAAAAGCTACGAACGGTACACTTGTTCGTTCAGAAGTCACACTTCTTCTGTCTTGCGTTCAGGCCAGCATCGAGGGACCATGAGATTTTCGGCGCCAATCTACAGCAAGGACATTACGTGTCGTACGATATTGGGGTGTCCCCTTTCGCATTTGAGGAGATGGACCGTTCGACTCTAGACAAGTTGTAGTAGGATTTCCTTTTTTAGTTTGTTGTTTGTTTTTTGGGATTCGATCTTTATGTTTACTCGCTCTGTAATCATCGATATTGCCTTGTTAACTTGCTCGATGGTGTCTGTGAACTTATGGGCTCGCTCAACCTGTGGTTGCCACCATTTTTTGTAAGACTAAAGAGAGAAAGACTTGGTTTTAGGTATATATATTCTGATGCATAGCACTTGTTTTATCGAAGGTAATTAAGATTAGAATGGGTGATGATTGACTTGGAAATCAGGGCTTTTGTCTGTGGTGGGTGTGTCGGTAAGCAGCTTCAAATACAATTAGATTGTGAAGTGTGATGTGAAGTGTTTATTTTTTAACTATAAAATCCCCTTTTAATAGTCAATCGTGTGCATTTTTCTTGTCTAAGTAATGATAACACATCGATCGAACAACATAAGAAATCGGGAAGTCGACCAAACCAATCTCATCGTAGTGCAATAATATATGCCAACTAGTAAAGTACATAACTAGACATAATATACTACTAGTACCCACAAAATCAAACTTGCCATCCACACACACATAACACATCTCACTCCGATGGCATATGGGCAAACATCATAACATAACATAACTAAGCTAGCCCGAGAGACCAAGCATATACTCATCGATTATGGTCTGATTTCCATTGCAGATCACTTTGAGAGCTTCATAGTATTCGGATGGCACCGTTCTTGAGTATTGTATTCGCGGTAAATAGTACGACCCCAACGCAGTACACCTGCCATACATCACATCCATCGAAGGATCCTCCATGACTACACTTCTCGGAAGCCGAGTGATTCTCAAACACTCAACCCAATCATTCACATCCATTGGCCATTTAATGTCGCCCATTACCCCGGCATTATTGCTCAACAAGCAGCAGAAGAAAAAGAAGATCATCAACACCACACCCGATTCATATGTCCACGTGTTACGCCAGTCATGCCGCACGTGAGGGGGCGTGTTGAGATTCTAAGTGGGTTTCGTCCCACATCGGATAATTCAAGCTCTTGAAGCTAGTATATATATAAGAGGCTTTCTCCTCCTATCACCAATTGGTTTTAGGAAGGACCCCTCGATTTCTAATACCACCACCTTTCATCGCGCGCCACCGTTGATACATCAATTTAGTTAGTATGTGTGTATGTAAAAGTAAAGCATTTATCCTCGTATTAAAACTAAAGAAAACAAATTAAAAAATACAGGTGCAAACCTCATTTCAAATCAGCTTCAACAGCAAGCATACATAAGCAAAAACTAATGCATCACTTTATGAACATCAGCTAACTGAACATAGCGGCTTCGAATGTGGAACAATTGGTTTTTGGTAGCGATAAATAAAAGGGCGTAGTCAAAACTTAAAATGTAAGTTCTTTTCCTTTATCTCCAGGCAAACATGGGCCGCACAACAAATTTCCTATCAGAATCTTATTTTATAGCTAGTGCAGAAGACAGAAAGAACATCAATTTATAAAACTGCGAGAGAGACAAACAAAACTTATAACAATATACAGTAAAACCTCTCTAAATTAATAACATTGGGACCGCTAAATTTTATAATTTAGAGAGATATTAATATATCGATACATTAATATTTTATTAATTAAAAGAGAAACTTTTTAAATTCAGCTAATTTAGTACTTATATATATTTCATTTCATCCATCAACCAATTTATTTGTAACTAATTAAATATATTTATGTATAACATCAATTCCTTGTATACGATTAACAATTATATTCATGAACATCGGAACTATTGGCTGCAACTTAAAAAGTTAGGGATGAAACCAATTAAATTTACGTTTTAATAAAACGCTAGTAACAAAAGATTTACATTTTAGCAAATTATCATAATATTTATATTTGAATATTAATGAATATTAATTTAGAGTTTTTGGGACATAATATTTATAAAGGAATTTTTTAAAGGATTATTATTTTATTATCTTATCGAATTTGATGATTTTTTACAAAGACCCAAGTCGGGATCGAGAGATTTTATTATTTTAGAGAGGTTATTAATTTATCGAGTATTGATTTATAGAGGTTTTACTATGAAAAGATCAGCCAACTATCATATACAGCGAATACCGTAATCCCTTACGGCTATTTTACATCAGTTTGAGAGAGATGATCTGAGCTGAGATGATCTTAGGAAATAGACTCCAAGAGAAAAGACGGGGAAAGAATGGTGAAACGTTCACGAAAAAAACCCTAGAAGAGGCAAGCGAGCCCGTTGGATAAACACTATTTACACATTACACCCTTGACTTACATCAAACTATTATCGGCCTCATAAATGTCAACTATGGAAATAGGGAAATTCTACTTGCACCCCTTGAATTACTATATGCACCCCCTAATTTCCTGTAACACTAAATTTATTACAAAGTACAAGTTTTGAAGACCCAAATGGCCGATCTTTATGAGTCCGATCATAATTACTGTTGATTGTTATTTATTACCGTATTACCCTTCTCTACTATTTTTTAATATTCGTAATAATTTTCAGTCATAGTAACTGTTAATTAAATTATTCATTTTAACAATTAAATTACCTCTAGGGATAGTAACTAAATTATTCATTTACACAATTAAATTACCACTTTTAATATTACTGTAATTACCTTTCTACAGATTTATTAAATAAATGTATAAGGTTAAAAGTTAACGTTAGTAAATATGATATTAATCTTGATTTTTATTTTACTTTTATTTACATCATTTTGTGTCTGTTAATATGAAATAATTATAAGAAGAAATAAATTCATAATAATATGATAAAGTTTAAATATATTACTCCCTCTTTCCTTAATACATGTCGTTTAAGGATATTACACGCATGTTAAGAAATAAAGTAAATATCCATTATACCCTTAATTAATTATGTTATCTCATTTAATTTAACAATTTGTATTAAAGATAAGGGGTGAAACTGGAAATAATCAATATTGTTTATCTTGAAAACTGTCAAACGACATGTTAAAAACAAAAATAAATTCTAAAACGACATGTATTAAAGAACATAAGAAGTATTAGTTTTTAAGTGTTAAAGTGTCGATTTAACGTAAATATAAATTAATTATAATTTGTGAAAACTAGGTAAATGGGTTGCTTTTTAATCATGTATTAATGCTAAAAATAATAATAAATTACATTATTATCGATGAATGTAATGTAGAGAACAAAATTCTAAACAAGTTTACAAATTGTTTTCTTAAACCGCAAAGGGGGTGCCATCTGCCAATAGTACACCCATGGAAATATACCCTTAATTTACGTCATCAACGTAGACTCCTTTTAATGGGCCTGCTATACTTTTTCGAATAGCCAAAGCCCATACGTAAGGCCCAACTAAAAACAAGTTGACCGAGCTTTGACTTTTGAAATTAAATGAGTAAGCAAAGGTCAGCAGCTATAATGAAGCAATGTCGAGTAGTGATGAATTGATGATAAAATATTTGAATCTGTCGGCGATCGGCAATCGGCGGCAACGTAAACAAATTGGAATTGTCAATTGATTGATTGTCTATTTAGGGTTTTGGGGCGTATGCATGATTTGTCGTTTACCTCAGAATATTGATTTTTGTTCTGATCCCATCTGTGGAAAAAAGGCAAGCCCGGCGTGAAAATTCAGACGTTGAAAAACCTTTTTTCGTGTTGAAGCGATGTATAGCTCACGCATTACGTCTCCTTTTCCCCAGGACTAAAACCAGATCTGCTCTCTGATTCCTGGCTATTCAAATTGTGCTCCCACTCCGAGACGCCTAATTCGCAAGTAAGGAGAGCGATTTGCGACGGGCGGATCTGTTCGATTTTAGGAATGGAGGCAGAGAAGAAATCGTCTGTCTCGGATGTTGGGGCGTGGGCGATGAATGTGATCAGTTCCGTGGGGATTATTATGGCGAATAAGCAGCTCATGTCCGCCAATGGATACGCTTTCAGCTTTGGTAAGTGTTTTCAAAGTTATATGCGTATGCCTCCCTTTCAGCATCTATCTTAATCTATCACTTTGCTTTCTTCAATTTGATTTAGCTTCCTTTTCTTTTTCGATTGATCTGCTCTGTGATTTGAGGTTGGATCGTGCATTGAGAAGTATGCGATTGTTGTTGATAATTTTGAATTAAAGAAGGAAAAGGCTGAGGAATCAGAATTGAAAAAAGAAACTCAAAGTATTATTTGTTGGTTATTATTTAACAACTACTCAGTGGAGTCCCTTTCGCTTTGGTATCAATTCATCGCTTAATGGTCAGTTGATGTACCACATGGCTTGGCAAATTGAGATATCTCATTATATGCGCCGATTCAAACCATATGTTTAAATTAACGGTGATTCTTGTGTTTCCCTTTCTCAGCTACAACATTGACTGGGTTTCACTTTGCTGTGACGGCACTTATTGGAATGATATCAAATGCTACCGGCTTGTCTGCATCGAAGCACGTGCCTTTTTGGGAACTTCTATGGTTCTCAATTGTAGCAAATATGTCAATCACGGGGATGAATTTCAGTCTCATGCTGAACTCTGTTGGATTTTACCAGGTTCTCAATCCTAACACATGCCACTTTTTCTTCCACAAGTCAACTTTCGTTCAAATTTTGTTTCCTCTCATAGTGATGACATTGTGCAGATCTCAAAATTGAGCATGATTCCTGTGGTCTGTGTAATGGAGTGGATAATGCATGGCAAGAAGTACTCTAGAGAAGTAAAGATGGCCGTCGTAGTTGTAGTCATAGGTGTGGGAGTTTGCACTGTGACCGATGTCAAAGTGAATGCTAAAGGTTTCATTTGCGCTGCTGTCGCTGTCCTATCCACATCCTTACAGCAAATCGTGAGTAAACCTTACCATTTTTTATCTAATCATAAATAGACTTCTATTAGGATGGTAATAAGATGCCATGATATGTCCAAAAATTGCAAGTTACATTATTGGATCATAGGCTGCATGATTATGCGATACTCTTGTTGATTGCAGTCCATAGGCTCCTTGCAGAAGAAGTACTCCATTGGATCATTCGAACTACTGAGTAAAACAGCCCCTATTCAAGCTGGGTCTCTTCTAATTTTGGGTCCTATAGTGGACTATTATCTTACCGGGAAACTAATCTCCAAATACAGCTTTGGGGCTGGAGTCATCGTAAGCACCTTTAACGCCGATTGATTAAGTTTTCACTTTTCGCCCATCTAACTCGTTCAACATATACGTGCAGTTTTTCATTCTCTTGTCATGTTTGCTCGCTGTTTTCTGTAACGTGAGCCAATACCTCTGCATAGGACGTTTCTCGGCCGTTTCTTTCCAAGTGTTGGGACACATGAAGACTGTCTGCGTCCTAACACTGGGATGGATTCTGTTCGATTCTGAGCTGACTTTCAAGAACATCTCGGGCATGGCCGTAGCAGTCGTGGGCATGATAATCTACAGCTGGGCGGTTGAGTTAGAGAAGAAAACGCCCCATTCGAAGCCAATTTCCCACGCGAAGAACAGCATGACTGAGGAGGAGATCAGATTGCTCAAGGGGACGAATCCCGCCATGGACGTCGAGCTTGGGGAGCCAAAATGATTGTTGAAATTCTGGTGAGCTTTCTATAGTTTATATAGTTGTTTAATTTTGTTTTGTTCATTTGCCTGAAGTTAAAGTGAATCCTCTGAACTGGTAAGAGGGGGGGAGAATGGGGAGGAGGGGAAGATAGAGGGGAGGGGAGTGGTTTGAATTGTGAAAGATGTGTAGGAGAATTTTTACCTGTTAAATCTCTGTAATCTATATACCATTTTGTCAGTGGATTGGTTCTCTATCTGTTGCCTGTGGTGTGTGGTGGATCTACTTCGAATGATATAGTAAAAGGAATGCTATCCAAATTACTTAAAGTGAAGACGATTTTAATCAATAAAATGTATGAAGTGAGAGAATCATCAAAATGATACACTTGATAATTTTTCCCACTTAGTTTCGTCGAGTCTAAGTGGAAGCGAACCAATTAGCAGTGAGTCCTCTTTTCGAACAATGCAGACATCGAATTCCCAGGTACATTAGCTCGTTCTGAAGAGCATTGTAATTGAGCATATCTTCGTAGAAGGGAATGAATGCCTATTTTACTTTTCGAAGTATATGTTCAACTGAGGAGTAACATCCAGTTTCGTCCTTGATATTCAGAGCCCACGATTCAACTTCTCTGAAAAACTTCACATCAGTTTCTTCTTCATCGTTGGAAGCCGAATAGCTTAGCAAAAGCTCATTTGCATATTCAGCACATTTTTGCCTGCCTAATCAAAATTAATGGTGTTGTCAGCTATCCCCGAATGTCTTAGAGTCATCAGTTTTTCTTTGATTTTACGGTAGGGTTAGCCCACTTGAAGAAACCACAGTTAGCCTCAGGATTCGATGAAGGTCCCTGATAAAGATACGAAATTTAATCAGAAGAGTTAATAATATACGAGTTCAACAGATTCTCCACTACCAACATAACAGATTACCTGCAGCCCACCTTCACTTTTATCCCAGAGTGAAGCAGAAAAAAAAAAAAAAAAACAATCGATTTTAAGAACACTAAAATCGCAAAAGCAACATAAGAGGGTAGTTTCGGTTACCTCACCACGTGCACAAACGTAAAAACGGCGCCCCGAGTTAGGTCCCGATTTTTTCACCACTCGAGAAACACATGGTTCCTTGTGCCCCTTGCAACGGGGGATGCTAGTTTGCATGAGCTGTTGTATCCTTTGCCACTCGACCAACGCCGAATTGTTCCTTTCGTCTTCAGAGGGTTGTGAGGTGTCATCTTCTTGAGTCAGCATTTTTTCCTTCGCCTGCCACTCCTTCTGAGATTCGCGCATTTTGCTTTCACCATCGGGGCAAGGGCTAGAGATATCAGCTTTCTTTCCATGGCAGACGCTGTCCGAATCACAACCCTTAACTACGGCATTATGGAAAAATGATTTGAGTGAGAGCTGAGACCATTGCTGCCCTGCTTTTTTCTTGTAAACAAAGGAGGAAATCGACTTAGCATGGTCAGTTTTTGATTCATCTATTGACTCTTTAAAGTTCTCTTGAGAACAATCATTTGAAGAAACAAGCACATCTTCGCCAATCAAATCTGTTGAAGACGAGCCGCTCGAATCTTGAACTCCATCAATAACTTGACTGCACCTTTCAATTCCAACAAAACTTCCATTAATAGAGCTGGATATACTAGATGCACTTATTTCTTCGACAGAGCGCTTTCTTGAAAACATTGACGCTGTCAAGAGAATCATGACATATAGATTGGTAAGAATGTAGCAAGGAGAAACTCATTCATTTCCTGACTATGTTGCAAGATTATGGTCTTCAAATATAATAAATGAGCACCTAGTGTCTGCTGGCACCCAAAGACCTGGGGACAATATCTAGTAGATAGAAATGGGGTGTTGTGTGGTTGCATATTCGGTATTTCCACCAAGCTAACATAGACGGGAACATGATCAGAACCTTCCAATTTGATATTTCTTCCTGCTTTCCACCTGCACTATTTGGAAACAAAATCACGAAGCAGACAAAGATGATAGATAGCATACTATTCGTCAGTGTTTTTTCATGTCATGGATAATATATGTTCAAGTAACATCTTACAGAAAGTTCATCAATACGTCCCATCATTACCTAGGTGTAGTACCAGGTTTCCATCGTTTGAACTGCTCTAATATGTCACAATCTTCAACATGGCAAGTCACGAGGGTATGTTCCTGATCTTTTCCTTCATGAAAACATGGACCAGCACAAAGAATGTGGTCGATACGTGTCCCGTAGTTGAACTCCTCCGCACCAGAATTCGTTGGCCAACACGTGAAGGCATCTGTCCTAAAGTAAGATCGAATCACTTAGTGAAACAAAAAATTCACATCACATAGCGACAAATTAAACTTTCATGAAGTTGTGACTATGAAAACTAAAAAATATCAAATATGTATGTCATCCCAAATGCCCGAACCTGTCCGGATGTTTTTCTCTGAACACATCGAAAAAGTGGCCTCCATTTGTCGTTAGCAAAGATCTAAACCAAGTCCTAAACCTGCAAGACAGTTACGAATATATGACTCTGAAGGAAAATATACATTCCTGTAACTTAAAGACTTTAATGCTGAGCCTGCATATGTGGCCAAGAAAAAAAGGAAAATACACAAACAAGCGCAACTTGCCTATCTTTCTCAAAATCAGGTCCGACATCGCACCGATCTATAGCACAGGGGGCAATATTGAGATCCCCAACAACGACTATCCTCCGTCCCAGACTTAGTAGAGACTCCCATCTTTTCTACACAAAAATCATCAACATTTACTATAAAAGATGAATATTCAACTCCAAGACAAATTGCATGTCTATACATCCATGGAAACGGAACGAACCAACTACCTGTAAAACGCTGAAAAATTCGAACTTAAATTCGATTCTCTCAGCATCATCAGAGGCAGCTCTGGGCCCATAGATATTAAAAATAACTGTAGGGAGAAAAAATATGGTTATAACCGAGATACACCCACACCAAACAAAGCTGGGAAAAGCGGTGCAGAACCATGAAAAGGTATGGTCAGAGACTCTTTGAATGGACAAACAATGCTCAGAGAGGGAAAACATGCCGGTACTAATCTACCAATCGTGCGCTCACCAAAATGTCCGTGGTCAGTTATGATACATCGCCCTTCACTATCAACTTTCAGAAGTTTCTCAGTGGAGAACCTTTCCAATCCTTCTGCGACAGAAGAACATTCATCTTTCCTGTACCCAAACCCAGACGAATTCTTCAGAATACCAGTGAATCCCTCTTCAGCATGACTTGGCAGTGCCACTTCATCGCTGGAAAACGCAGATTTCACACGGCAAAAAGTCGCCACACCTGATTATAAGCATGTAAACTACAATTAATCTCCGCTATGAACTACACAAGGAAACTAGACAAATCACGAAAGGTCGAAACACATAACGCAAAGTGCCGAAACCAAGAGTAACGTTCTTCGAGAATAATTAACCCAGAAAACTAATGCATCCTAAACACCACGCAGAAGAACTGAAGTACTGAATCCACCGCTAAAATTCGAAAACGTCTGATAAATCATCACCAGAATAGCCAGTTCGTCCTCGATCAGAGGTGCGAGTGCAAGAGAAAAACGATTCGTATCCCTTCGCCTGCACCAAATCAGCTCTCATTTCCCGCGCGGACAGCTTCGTCTCCTGTAAGCATATAACATCGGCGTCGAGGGAATCGAGAAATTTGCACAGAGAACCAAACTGTGCGACGCGCGGCCTCAATCCATTCACGTTGTACGTCACTATCTTCATCATCAACAGAATTTTCGCGCTGTTTCCTTAACATCTGCGCGCAACATCAACGTCGGAAATGGCGTGTAATTGAAAAATAACATTTCTAGTCCCCCAGATTTAAAGCTTTTATCAAAGTTAATATTTAATATTTTATGATTTCTTTATCCTATCCAACACAATCTCTCCCACACCACGTCCCACTTAACATCTTTTCCACCTCAATCAAATCTTATATTCCATCTCATCCTTTCCAATATTAAATTCTCCTTCGTCAATTACGTTTCTCTCTCAGTATCACACACCTTTTTTTTTCCCCTAAATCTTCAGAATTAGGGTTTAAATTTAAGAATTTAGTGTTTATGGTTCACGGTTTAGGATTTATGGTTCAAGGTTTAGGATTCAAGGTTTAGGGTGTAGGTTCAGGTTTAGTAGGGAGGATGAGTTTAGATGGCATTAGCTTTAGATGGGTTTAAATAATGTACGGTATGAATTTTTATGGTGTTCGGTTGATGAATTTAAATAATGGTATCGGATGGATTTGGTAGATACTTTTAGATTTTTTAACTTTAATTAAACTCAATAACAAATTTACTCATATTTTGAATTGAATATTTAATAAATAATGGTAATTTTGTCATAAATGTCCAGCTAATGGGGGATGATAGTTTTAGTTAATACCTTAATAGGGGTATTGAGAAAAGTATTAACTAAATCTCATCTTTAAATAAACTCTCCAACCAAACACTACTTTACTTAATTCTAACCCCTATAATCCTCTCTAATACCCCCAACCAAACATACAAGGGTTTAAATTTTAGGATTTATTGTTTATGATTCAGTGTTTAGGGTTCAATGTTTAGATTTTAGGGTTAAGAGTTTAGGATTTAGGATTTAGGGTTTAAGATCTAGGATTTAGGGTTTAGAGTTAGGGCTTAGGGTTTATTACAACTAGTTGACGTGCAAACAACTTGGTTCTCATTTATATTCATTTTATTTTTGTTTTTGAAATATTTGTTACATCTGTTTATTTTTATTAATTTACATGTTTTATACACCAATTTTATGTCGAATAGGCATCATTAATTCATGATATTATTTTCTATTATTTTCTTGTCTAGTTAAAATTCAATTGCAGGAAAATAGTTATCAAAGTTTTAATCAACAAAATAGAAATTAATTTTCATTGATTGACACATATGCAAAATATCGTATTATATATTTTTTTAAAAGTTATCCAAATTTGGGAAGTATGAGAGAGAATATAAGATTTAATTTGAGACAGAAAAGAGGTTAAGTGGTATGTGGTATGAGAGAATAATTGTGATCAGTAGGATGAAGAAATCATATAATTTTAATTATTACTTGGTGGAATAATTAGTGGAATAGAAAGGTGAAATAGCGGATCCCAGCCGAAAGAAGTTTACCTTGATCAACATTAAGGGGATGTTTGTTTGAGGTGATTCAACATTGCAGTATATCATTAGTCTGTTTTGTTTTTAGGTGATATTCTATTTTGCATATAAACGTGATAAAGAATATTCTGTTTGTTTAATCAATATTATGTGTAGGATGATATTATATAAATGTCATATTTTACCCTAAAATAATGTATTAATTTTTTAAGGTGATATAATATTTAACTATCTACGTTTTAATTTATAAGCATAATTTATATACTTCTGTGCCTGCATTCCTAAAATCGAACAGATCCGACACTCGCAAATAACTCTCCTAACTTGCGAATGGGTAATTCTATATGCACCCCCTAATTCTATTCACACCCCCTATTAATTACCTCCTAAGTATCTGGGACAATTAATGACTTTGACTGGATTTTCTTATCAATAAATAAGATAGCCAACGTTTTTTATGAGCTAAAACCATTTATTATCACCACTATTTATTACCCCACTTATTTATTACTACACTCAATTTATTATAAAACTGATTTCTTCTACTTTCAAAATCATCAAGTAGCCTTCGATCCCATCTCTTAATTGTATTAGATAATATTGACATTGATGATATGATAACTACAATTTATTTTAAATGATTCTTTTTCCACGTTTATTAACATATGTGTAAGATTAAAACTCAATCCGTTATTGGCTTGGTCACGGGATATAATCATACATTAATAAGAAGTCATATTACAAATTACAAGTCAATGTTTAATATATTAATACTTAGACAATGGTTTCTATTTGTATTTATTTTAATCTATTTGATTGTTTTTTAGCAAAATTATTTTGTATTAGCACTATTCTTGGACAAATTTTTCATCAAACAATTTGTCTTTCGTAATGTAAAAATTAAAAAAAAAAAAAAAACGTGAATAATATCACAATTATAAAATATTTTATTGAATGTCTCAGGCAATCGAATTTTATAAAGGGATATTCCACACCGACTATCATGCTTAACCGTTTAGATATTAATATTAATCTTTACCTAATAGCTATTATTTCTTCATTGATTCAAGCTCATTTGTTTTATGGTGATAAGAAATATTATATTATATTTTTTATAAAATACGTTTTTTAATATTGATTAATATAATATATTAGTATATTTTTATAGTAGATTAATTTAACACGGTATGCTGAAATGAGTAGGTCCCCACTGGAAGCATTTAATGGCATTGCACAATTCTCACGAATTCAATGAGTTAATGGAAAAAAATTAATAAGAGTTATTATTGTTGAATACAATATAAGAAAAAGAATTAATATAAATAATTTGTACAAATTCTTTTCACCCCCTAAGGGGGTGCCAATAGTAGCACCCCTTGCGAATTAGGCGTCTGTGAGTGCGAGCACAATTTGAATAGCCAGGAATCAGAGAGCAGATGGTTTTAGTCCTGGGGAAAAGGTTTTTCAACGTCTGAATTTTCATGCCGTGCTTGCCTTTTTCCCACAGATGGGATCAGAACAAAAATCAATATAATGAGGTAAACAACAAATCATGCATACGCCCCAAAACTCTAATAGACAATCAATTAATTGACAATTCCATTTGTTTACGTTGGTGCCGATTACCGATTGCCGATCGCCGACAGATTCAAATATTTTATCATCAATTCAGCACTACTTGACATTTCTTCAC
Organism: Craterostigma plantagineum; assembly: GCA_027422505.1. Lineage (NCBI taxonomy): Eukaryota > Viridiplantae > Streptophyta > Magnoliopsida > Lamiales > Linderniaceae > Craterostigma > Craterostigma plantagineum. The sequence continues at coordinate 20,395,318 of JAPQWV010000003.1, read as the reverse complement.
TATAATTGCTGATCTGCTTTGCTTTACTCATTTAACTTGAAAGTCAAAGCTCGGTGTACTTGTGACGCCCGGGGCCGATGAGGGCGGGGAGTGATCGCCGGTGCCAGAGAGGTGCACGGACAAGGAGCGGCTCCTGGCAGGCTTCTAGGCGAAGGGGTACGTGAACGAACCGATCCGACACCCGAATGAGAGGGGATCCTGAGACTGACAATGTATGGGCGTGTCAGGCTAAGAATCGTATAAGGGAATTGATAGTACTACTCATATCACCAAGGTCGACCTACCTTTTCGGGAGTCCATCTATAGAAACTCCGAAGTTAAGCGTGCTTGACTTGGGGCAATCTAGGGATGGGTGACCCCCTGGGAAGTTTGCCTAGGGTGCGTGTGAGTGAGGACAAAGCACGCTGGAAGGTTAAGTGGTGATACAGTGGGGTCAGACTATCAGTCGGAGTGTGGTGGGCCCAACCCCACTGGTCCCGGTAGGGACCGATGCTATAGTGACACCCGGTATGGGACGGGTCATTACAGGTGGTATCAGAGCACAACCTCTCGCAGTACGGTGCTGGTTCGGGGACGAACCAGGCGGAAGCTGGTGGGCATGTGACGCCCGGGGCCGATGAGGGCGGGGAGTGATCGCCGGTGCCAGAGAGGTGCACGGACAAGGAGCGGCTCCTGGCAGGCTTCTAGGCGAAGGGGTACGTGAACGAACCGATCCGACACCCGAATGAGAGGGGATCCTGAGACTGACAATGTATGGGCGTGTCAGGCTAAGAATCGTATAAGGGAATTGATAGTACTACTCATATCACCAAGGTCGACCTACCTTTTCGGGAGTCCATCTATAGAAACTCCGAAGTTAAGCGTGCTTGACTTGGGGCAATCTAGGGATGGATGACCCCCTGGGAAGTTTGCCTAGGGTGCGTGTGAGTGAGGACAAAGCACGCTGGAAGGTTAAGTGGTGATACAGTGGGGCCAGACTATCAGTCGGAGTGTGGTGGGGCCAACCCCACTGGTCCCGATAGGGACCGATGCTATAGTGACACCCGGTATGGGACGGGTTGTTACAGTACTTGTATATCCCCGGCCATGAAATTATTGTTTTCACTGCTACAACTACAGGCTAATTGACGATTGCGATGAAAAGTGGTGGTGCGGTGTTGATGATCTTCTTTTTCTTCTACTACTTGTTGAGCAATAATGCCGGGGTAATGGGCGACATTAAATGGCCAATGAATGTGAATGATTGGGTTGTGTGTTTGAGAATCACTCAGCTTCCGAGAAGTATAGTCATGGAGGATCCTTGGATGGACGTGATGTATGGTAGGTGTGTTGGTTGGGGTCGTACTATGTACCACGGATACCAACAGGCAAGAACGGTGTCGTCCTAATACTATGAAGCTCTCAAAGTGATCTGCAATGGAAATCAGACCATAATCGATGAGTATATGCTTGGTCTCTCGGGCTAGCTTAGTTATGTTATGTTATGATGTTTGCCCATATGTCATCGGAGTGATATGTTGTGTGTATGTGGATGACATGTTTGTGGGTACTAACAAGTATGTTATTCTTTTTTTTTCAAACGATAGTTTGCATTAATAACAAAGATACAGGGCTAAATAGCCCGAGGGGTCTCACCGGTACATCGTCAACCAGGAGAACAAAGGCTCACATAGGAGCACCAAACAATCACAAGGGGAACAAACACTCCCACATGGGGATAAATGGGTTCACAAGAGATAAAAAACTGACAGAAAACAGAACAACATAATCTACGACAAGAACTAAAGAACTTATAACAAAAAAAGCGATTAGGCGATCGGGGTGGAGGCGGCGAAAGGAGGTGGAGCGGAGCTCGGCGGCGGGCGGCGACGACGGGGAACGGCGGCGGGTGGCGACGGCAGGCTGTGGACGGCAAATGAGGAACCAATATTTTTTATTTTACAAAGAAAGAAAAAAAAGAAAGGCAACTCCCCCAACCTCCGTTAATGGAGGCGAGGGAGGAGGTAAGACGGAAGGGGTGGGTGTTTGTTGGAGGGGTGGTGGGTGGGTGGCGGTTTGGGGTGTAGGAAGAAGAGGGGTTAGGGTTTTGGTTTTTTAGAGGGAAGGAAGAGAGAAGATTTAGAGAAAAAGGAAATTGGCCGCTCCCTCACTAATCACTATCACAACTAGTACATTATTCTATTTATTTACTTACTAGTATTTATATTATTGTACTGCATATGATTGAAAAAGGGGATTTGATAGTTTAAAAAATGATCACTTCACACTTCACCTAATCTAATTTTTCTCTGTTAAATTTAAAAACTGACGCTATCTGAGCTATTGGCCAAATATTCAAACAGTGTGTTTCGGGTTCGTCTGCTATGATATTCTCTTCAATCGAGCCCCCTCAAGTTTTTGAATTGGCGTGCAATAAATAATCGTATGTACATTGTCTTGCAGCACTTCGGTGAAGTGAATCTTCCATTGACAGCTCCGAGTTACATGTATATTAACGAGCCTATTTTAACATTTTCGGTTTTGACCTGCTTACTGATTTAATTTGAAAAGTCAAAGCTTGGTCAACTGGTTGTTTTTAATTGGGTCTAAATTATGGGCCTCATCGATTTTCAAAAATGATAACCAAGGCAGTCGAGGTTCGACATTAAGACGATGTTTGTTTTAGGTGATCCAACATTAGGTATGTCATTAATGTTTTTTAGTTCTATTTTGCATATAAACGTGATATTGGAGTATTCTGTTTGTTTAATCACTATGATGTGTGGGGTGATCTTATATAAATGTCATATTTGATCCTATACATATTACTATTAAATTTTTAAGGTGATAATAGTTAAATATCTACATTTTAATTTATAAGCATTATTTATAGTTCTATAATTTTTTAATATAAGTATTAAATATTTTTAAAAACTGAATTTTTTTTAAGATTTTATTATGTTAATTATGTAATTGAAATATTAATAATGCCGTATAAGATAATAATGTTAAAAAGGGTATTTTTGTCCAAGAAATAGATTGATCACACCATCATCATGATGTTGGATCGCTTAACTTTTTTGGGATGATCCATAACATTAAATGTCATTCCATTTTCATCTCCCAGGTGATCTATCATTCTGTTGATAGCTCACACCTAGACTAAACAAACATAGTGATAAGTGATAAACGGGATAAGATTACCCCTAAACAAACATCTCCTAAGTTTATGCGCAAAGAATATACATCGACATTTATCTCTAAGGGTGAGTTTGGTATGCGGAATTCGGTGCGGAAAGGAAAAGAAAACGTATTATGGTACGACAAGTGAGTCGTAATGTATAACGATCCGATGCGTATCATTTCATTTTCCTTTGCTTTTCCGCGTTGGATTCCGCATACCAAACGGACCCTAAAGGAAGTAGTATGGACACATTTGTGATTTTCTGTAGTAGATAAATTGGGGAATGTTTTAATAGTATTTGGCGGGACCCTCTTTTATAATGTAGATATTCTTGCACGTGGAATGGCCTCTTGATAATACAATTAGTTTATTTAAAGGGGTAGAAATAATTCAAATAAATGTTTAAATAAATAGGTGTTTTCGCGATGGCTAATGTCACGGCGACTTTGGATTTAATTTTGGTCTCCATTTTTTGCTCATCTACGAGAGAAAAACACAAAAAATTAGTTAGAAAACCTAAGAAAATGGACCAAGTTAATGAAAACATCGTGCTCATTATTCATTAGTCACAACGTCGCCAATAATGTTTGCGAAAATGCCTATTTACTTCTTTTTTAAGCCTATCTTATCTTATATATAAAAATGTAATCATATGTTGTCACGTGTCCTTTAATTTCAAAAATAAATTAAATATAAAAACCCCCCAAAAAATCCCACTATCACATGTTAAATTCCATAATAACTACTCAGTATCCACTATCAAACATAAATTTAATAATTTTATTAACATAATTAGATATAGTTATACCCACTATGAAACATAAATTTAATAATTTACTAAGATATAATAATTATGTAATTAATACCGTGCATTGCACGGGTAAAATACTAGTGAATTACAGTAAAATCTCTTTAAATTAATAACGGTGGGACCGTTAAATTTTATTAATTTAAGGAGATATTAATATATCGATAAATTAATATTTTATTATTATTCTTAATTCAAATATCTACCGGTCCATGCCAATGGCGGACGGATCAAATGAGAATATAAATGGGTATATATCTTCATATTACATACAATTAAATCTTGTACGATAATTTATCAATACTAATATTCATTGTTTTGTTGTAATGATCTTTTAAATATTTGGCATGGTGGCCGTAGCAAAGCTCATGGATATTTTATAATTGTAATATTCTAGCAAATTCATAATATTTATAGTTGTATGAATTATTAATTTAGAATTTTAATGGGACTTAATGTTTATAAAGGGATTTTCTAAAATAATATTATCTTATTATCTTATCGAATTTGATGATCTTTTACAAAGGCTCCGAGTATGGACCGGAAGATTTTATTATTTAGAGAGTTTATTAATTTATAGACCTTTTACTGTAATATATGTTAAAGTGCTTAGAATAATTAAAAAAAAAGGCCCAATTCGAGCTCAATTTCTAGGCTAAGCTCGAGCGATAAAACTTTCAAGCTCCACTTCGACTTGTGAACTCGTTTGCTCGGCGAACTCGAGTTTTAAATTTCGAAAGTTTAAAAAAAAAATTACAAAATAATAGGAAAAAAATTAGCTTTCAGATAACTACGACAAAGCTTGTATTCAACAAATCATGAGATAGTCGAGCTTTAGTGGCATTACTCGTCCTTCAACTCCAAATTAAGAAAAATATTAAGATAAATTCTTTCATATGTTCCATTTGATTATTGTATGATCTCACATATCGTCGTGGTAGTCTTTACACTCCGATTAATTTCAATCTAACGTGAATTTATACGAAACGTCAGCTATGGGACGACCCATAGCGGGACTATTATCTATATACTATAAGCCTCATGGCTTACTATAAATTGTCATACAATTGGTCTGTCATTATTAGAAAATTAAAAAGACTACCCGAAACCTTTAATTAATTATTATGTCACCCCTCTATTTTCAGTTAAAATAATATAACATATTTATATACTATAGCACACGCATTGGAGTCTGCAAAACATACTAGTTATTCTTTAAATGTATTGACCCAAATATACACCAATTACGATGAAATTTGAGCTCGACAATCATGACTTTGATTCGAGATCGTCGTTGAGGCAGCTAATTTATCCTTTCACAACGAATTAATTCAAGAAAAATCTAAAATTCTTTAAGGTTGCGTTTGGATTGGTGTATTTGAATTGAAATCCGTGATTTGAAGTTATGAATTCTGAAATCCAAATTTTAAATACAAATCCACCGTTTGGCAAACGTTAGGATTTCGGAAATCCGAATTTCAAATGTGGTCGAGCTCTCGAGCCGGCTTGAGCCATCGGTCATCGAGCTCGAGCTGGCTCACCGAGTTCGCGAGCCGACTTGACTCATCGGTCGTCGAGTTCGCAAGTCGGCTCGACTCATCGGTCGTCGAGCTCGCGAGTTGACTTGACTCATGTCGTCGAGCTCGTCGGCCGACTCGACTCGTCGTTCGTCGAGCTCGCTGGTCGGCTTGACTCATCGTTTGTCAATAATAATAATAATTATTATTATTTAAGAAAATAATCACGGCAAGATTTGGTATTTCGAAAACGGACCGTTTCCGATCGAATTTCAAATCCATCAAAAGACAAGCGCTCGGATTCTCCTCGGATTTGGATGAAATCGAAATCCAAAACCGAGCGGTTGCCAAACGGGTGATTTGAATGAAATTCGGATTTCAAATCGAAATCCCCCGATCCAAACGTAGCATAATAAAACTTGGACCAAACTAATACATATACAAACACGTAACTAGGCTGGAGAAATATACTGATATACCGTTCTTATCGTATCGAAACGTACCGAAAATATCAAAAATTTTGGTATACCGAAGTTTTTGGTAAGGTATGATACCGTACCAAAAATATAATGGTAATGGTAAAATTGGGTATACCGATTTTACCTAAATACCGAAATACTAAAAATTTTAATATTATATATACACACACCTACATATATTATGTTATTTCAAAAAAATATTAAATAGATAAAAATAAGGATCTTCACAAATTTATTTAGCCCATAAATTATTAACTATACCCAATTTTATTGAGGCCCACCATATTTTACTTACATTAAAAAAACAAGGAGTTTGAACTAAAAGTTGTATTTGTGGTTATGTAAAGTTCTTTTGTCTTACTAAGGAGACTGACTAAAATATGTAAATTATTTAAGGTTATTTTGTGAATTAAAAATCTTTCTATTTTGGAAAATTTGGTATTAATAATCCATCTTATTGGGGCCTAAGGAGTTTGAATTGACTAAAAATTCGAAAACAACGAATTAACGAGTTACGAGATACGCATGGTAAAAAACCCTCCGTGTGAATGGTTTAGAAGGTATGACACCGATGTGTGATACCGTATCGAAATTTAAGGTATACCGAAATTTTTGTATGGTACTGGTATGATTTTTTCGATACAGAAATTTCGGTATTGTATACGATATTACAGGTTTGGTACTGTATACCGTACCGAACCACCTACACGTAACGTAGATGAGGATTTTGCCGTCGCAAAAAATCGATTATTGTTTTCTTAAAAGTGAAAATATCTACTTTATACTATTGACATTTATATTTTATTTGGCAAATGAAAATATCCACTTGTCAAAAAGTCAAAACTTTTCCTTTGAATTTTGTACATCTTCCCTTCTACCACGATCACGTGTTGTTCGTTTGATGCACAGTACAGACAAATTGATAACAACATTCCATAAGAGCTTCTTTTTCATTGTTTTCTGAGATACGTATGATCCAAGAAAGCTTCCTCAATTGTGTGTTTTCCCTAAGTTGATGGAGGTTGATGACGCGCATCCTTCTCGTTATTTTTCCGCGGTGGGCATCATCATCGACGCCTGCGAATTTCTCAATCTGTGGTTTGGTCGAAAGGATCAAGCAATTCGTTCGAGACGCTGCAATTGCGATCCTTGGGAATGTTATATCTGCGATTTTCACTTTCTTCTTTGCTCTCGGTTAGTGGATTTTTAATTTCCCTTTTCGTTAATCGCCAGAACGTGATGGGGTTTTTCTTTTTCTTTTTGTCTGGCTGGGCTTGGCAGCCTTAAATTCGTTGAAATTGACCTCGATAAGCATCTTTCTGTTTGATTTTATAGGTCAAGAGTTCTTGGAATTTATCAGTTTCTCATCAAAGCTTATCTCATGGAAACGATCGCCTGTTGTTAATGTAAAATTGCTAATACGTTGCTTTTCCACAGTATGTTGGGAGGTCAATTTGTGTTTGGGACTTAAAAACACCCATCGATTTTATTCTGGAATATGATATTTTCGGTGCGCGAAATTAGGAAAATGGTGAAAAAAGATCTGTAGTCGTCTAATAATCACTTCTTGCTCATGATAGGTGTTGTGGATGGATTATTAGTTAAAATGAGCCTTTTCCATTATAACAATTTCTTTCTTCGTTACTTCGTTCTGCAGTGGGAATCTTGCTAGGAGCATTGACTGGTGCTCTGATAGGTCAAGAAACAGAGAGTGGATTCATTAGAGGAGCTTCTGTTGGTGCCATATCAGGCGCTGTTTTCTCCATCGAAGTGTTCGAATCTTCTCTACTGTTATGGCAGTCTGATGAATCTGGGATCTGTTGTGTTCTCTATCTGGTGAGCTAAGAGAAGAGCTAATTTTCAGAAACAATAATCTATGTTTCCTTGTTAATCTTTCAAATCTCTGAGCCCCTTAAAACTTTGGAAACATCTTTCAATTTGATGCTCAACAGTTCCAAGATACATTATGAATAACGATTCCTTCTAATCTGAATCGATTCGATTACACAGATTGATGTGATAACAAGCCTTCTCAGTGGTAGGCTCGTCCGTGAGCGTATTGGTCCAGCGATGCTCAGTGCAGTGCAAAGTCAGGTATTTCAAACTCAAGAATTCCATGAATACGTTTTCACGTGGAATAAACAAAGAAAATGAGAAGTTGCTCTGATATTATCCATCAGATGGGAGTTGTCGAGCCGTCGTTTGAAGAAGCCCAGAATATATTCGACACGGGCGGGTCAAAGGGCATATTGCTAGACACACTCGACGAAATCCCAACCTGCATTATTACAAAAGATGACACAGTTGATAGTTCTGGGGAGAGATTTTCTTGCTCAGTTTGCCTTCAGGTAGTAACGTGTTCTTTCTTTTTGTCTGTTTCTGTGCTCTAACTCCACCGATTTTTCTTCGTTTTGTTTAGGACTTTCAAATAGGAGAGACGGTAAGAAAATTACCCCATTGCCAGCATATGTTTCACCTACCGTGCATCGATACGTGGCTTGTCAGACATGGTTCGTGCCCATTGTGCAGAAGGGTCCTATGATTATGAATAAGTAAATGACGAGTTTTCTTTTGTACATTATGTACGTACTTTTCACGTACGACTACTTCTCGACTTGCTCGGTTTGAACTCAATGCTTTTGTAGAAATGTTTTACGGTGTAGGGTTTGATGTATATAGTAGGATTGAGCATCGTTTGCTGCTTTTCTGTGATTGTGTTGTATTACTCTCTGCTGACATAACCTTTTGAGCATCGTTCGACCAAGTTTTTATCTGACTTGATTTGAACCTCATTATCTGACTATGGGAGGATCCTCAAGGCTCATTCTTGTTAGTATGGAAAAGATAATGAAAAGGAAATGAAATGATAACTAGTTTAAAAAAAAAAGAGAGAGAAAATATAGGGCAAAAACCTAAAATGGTCCCCAATGTTTACCTCCTCGACCAATTTAGTCTCCGATGTTTCGCGAGGACTAATTTAGTCCCCGATGTTATCGAATTTGAACCAAATTGGTCCCCGCCGTTAAATAGTTGTTAATTTGGATGGAAGTTGACACGTGTCGACATACGATTGGTCAGATTTAAAAAATCATAAATTAAACATTAAGAAAGGGAAAATCCAAAAAAGGAAAAAATTAAAGAAAAATAGAGTAATTTTTTTTTTAAAAAGGGAAAATTACTAATAAATTAAATATATAAATAAATTATAATAATAATAATAAAAATAAATTTAAAAATAATAAATTAAAATCAAATAAAAGAGAAAGAGAGAATGAAAATATATTAAAGTAATAAATTAACAAAGAAAAATTACAAGATAAAAATAAAAAATAAATAGGGAGAGCAGATTAAAACAAAAAATGATAAATAAAAAATTAAGATTTTTTTAAAAAAAGTAAAAAAGTAAAAATATTTATTTATTAGAAACCAAATAAAAGCAAAAACATAATTAAGGTAAAAAATGCCTCTATTATTTTTACGAAGACCGTCTCTACCAAGTTAATGAGGACATAATTGTCCCAGTTCTCGAATTTTTTTTTAACAAATATTCTGGGACGATTGCATCCCCATTAACTGGACAGAGACGAGATCGAGAATTCTCGTCAACTTTCAGTGATATTTTTATCTTATATTATTTGTCACTTATTTTTAGTTTTTAATAATAAATATTTTTTTCTTATTTATTATTTTTTTTATGTTTTAACATTTTCTCTCTCTTTTTTGGTTTATTTTTACTTTTTTATTAAATTATTTTAATTATATTTTTGCTCTATTTTAATTTAATATGTTTATAAATTTTTATTATCATTTTATTTTTAGTTGAATTTAATTTATTTATAATTTAATTTAATTCTCTCTTTATTTTCATTATATTTTAATTTATGATATTTTTTCTCTTCATTTTTTTTTGATTTTTTCCGTTTTTGGATTTTTAATTTATTAGTTTTTTTTTCTTTTTTTTGAATGTTTTCTTTTTTGGATTTTTTCTCTTTTTAATGTTTAATTTATTATTTTTAACATATTTTCTTTCTCTCTTTCTTTTTTATTTGATTCTAATTTATTATTTTTAATTATTATTTTTTAATATTTATTTATTTATATTAATTTATTAGTACTTTTCTCTTTTTTTTGGTTGAATTTTTTACTCAATTTTTTTGAATCCCCCCCCCCCCTTTTGGAGTTTAATTTATGATTTAAGTCTGGTCAATCGCATGTCGACACGTGTCAACTTCCATCCAAATTGACGGCTATTTAACGGCGGGAACCAATTTGGTTCAAATTCGATAACATCGGGGACTAAATTGGTCCTCGCGAAACATCGGGGACTAATTGATCCAGAGGGTAAACATTGGGGACTATTTTAGGTTTTTGTCCGAAAATATACGTATAAATTTATACATAACCCTTGAAGGAATTAGAAAACTACTTTCCTCTGCCAAATGCCGCGGAAAAAGAAAGATATAAGGAAACACATCTTTAAACTCCATCTAGTGATATAAGGAAATCAATCACTTGACCTATGCTTTGAGACACATCGAAGTCCTTTTTTTCCTTTGTTTCTATTTTTATCATGAATATATCTCCACGTTTAGATTATTAATGAAAGAATTAACATTCACATTGTCACGTTTTCTTAGCCCTGCACATATATATGAAACATGCATCCCACGCAATGGAAAAACATCGTTGACTTCATTGATTCATTGACCAAGATTCCATCTTTAAAATTGTAGATATCATTCCACAATTAAGAATAGAAAAAAGTGGAACAACATATAGAAATGGCTCGAAAGAGAGACAAGCTATGGTGGGGAATCCTTCGCAGAAAGCTTTTCAGACCACCATCAACTTCTTCTGCAGCTCATACCATAGTTGTTCATACCAACAATGGACGTTACAGCGACGAATTCAACAGCAGCAATGCCTACGAAGAAGACAACCAATGTAATACAGAATTCCACTCGAGGGAAGACATGGCTGCAGTCGTAATACAGTCATTCTTCAGGGGTCACCTCGTAAAGATTTCTCATCTGATGTCTTTTACTTCTTACCGTTTACGATGAAGGTAGTACTAACTAAAGGATGTTTTTTGCAGGCAAAGAGGGCTTATAGGGCACTAAAAAGCTTGGTGAAATTGCAGGCTATTGTTCGTGGGGCAATCATTAGGAGACAAGCGAGGATAGCCTTACAATGCATGCACGCTTTGGCCCGTCTTCAGATCACGGTCCGTTCTCGCCAGCTCCTGACCATCAGCTGAAGCTCAAAACCCGACCCTTTATTTAAAATTCGACACAAATCGAAATTCTTCTAAACGATGTTTATGTAAAATGTACTCCTTTTTTTTTCTTGACATTCTTCACTTGATGGGCTTTAACCTTATTACCCAAGAAACCAATACTATTCAGTCATTGAAATAAGATGAAAAAAGAAGAGTAAGAAAACGAAGTAAAATATAGTGTATCTGCTAGAGAATCTCGGGATGTTGCTTGTACTCGTGTCTGTAGTATGATTAGGTAGTAAAGGATCTGTGGCATAGTTTACGGGAAACAGTTCATGCGTGTCTACATCTTTCATGTCATAACCTGGGCAACAACCAGAGGAAAACAGAGTTTTTTTTGTTCGCATTAGTTCATAAGGTTCAGCGACAGTAATCAGTTGACAGTCGAAGAAGAGACTTACAGTTAAACTTCTTCCAACCGAGCACAAGTTTCTCTCGATCAAACACAATACGGTAGCCCGTCATGAAGTTTTCTGGGATTTAAGATTTTTTATTACACGAAATCCTAATGGTGAGAAAAAATCCCCCCACAAAGTGAAATCAAAAGGAGAGAGCATTGGAACTAAGTAACTCACGCCCTATTATATTGAGTTCTTGGCTCTTGATAATGCCCAAACAGTATACAAGATCACGCTGCAAGAAAACGATCAGATTCATCAGGAAAGAAATTAGTAAGATTAAGCTGCATAAGTTTACGTTTACCAGGCTTGAGATGACGATTATCGGGTCAAAGATCGTCATCTGACCTCCTCCATCCATAGTCAACGTCAAGCCAGGGATCGAGCTCATGTTAGATCCATGGCTATCCGTTATTACAGTAAAAAGAAAACATCGAGGAGAGCTTTGTAAGAAACCTTTTGCTAAGAGACTGATATGAAATGTATCAAGACTCACCTCATAGTGTAACAGTACTCGAAAGGGACTCTTGGATCAGGCGGACGTCTTATATCTCTGACATTCGAATGGAACTGCAAGAAAAGCTTAAAAGGTCTTAAGCCCAAAAATGGGCTGACTTCAATATAACATGGTCGTTTTCATCATAAGAGGACTTACTATGTCTGAAATCTCTGAGTAGAGAGGTTCGACGAGGTAAGTGAAAGAAGTGCCCGAATCGAAAAGCGCAACAAACTCAGAATCGACAGCGTCCATCCCCACAGAAACTCGGGTCACGTTAACATCGTACATAGGGCTGCAAGAAAACTTTCTTTTTCACTCAAAGAAAACATCGTAATAAACTTCGAACTGTCGAAAATTCTTTCACTCACCGAAATGAATTCACGTTGAAAGGAGTCTCTTCTTGATCGAAGCTACCCTTGTCCCCGAAGTTTATCCTCCCCGTCCCATCCCGCCCGAAACACATGGAGAAAGAGTTCGATACGTACCCTTCTCTCGACAGAATACTCGGGACTGATATCTTGTCCAAACCTAGCCCGAACAAACCATTCGGTGCTGCAATATCTACGAATGAGCCTGTCTGAACCTGCCCACATCTGCTTTTAACACAAGCAAAAATTTGTAAGACTTAAAACCCAAGGATTAGGGCTCTGATTCGATCGATCGATGACCACTCACCCAAATGTAACGTATGCTTTAATGAGTTCTTCATCATCATAGTCGTCATCGTCGTAATACAAGGCCTGCAAGTGTATTACGTCCTCCACTAAAATGCCCGAGGTTGAAGTCTCGGAGGACACATAGGAAACGTGGTAAGGGCAGTGGGCAGACGTTGTCGGGCAGCTGCTTTTGCTGGGACATAATTCACTGTTGCAAGTGATGTTTTTGCTCGTCGAAGATGTGTCGGGATCGTATATGTTCAGCTCGAAATCCTCCCACACAGAGCAACATCAAATGAAAACTCAGATTCATGTCTGTGTGTGTGTGTTTTGAAGCTCTAAGAAGATGAACTTACAGATGTGTATGGAGATTCATCGATGGACGCGCACCTAACACAGTGGCAGGGAACCCAAAACAAGTCGCTGCCAGTGTCGAGCGCCACCAGAAATTTCAACCCCGGCGTTCCTAAGGTCACCGTCGTGTAATGCAAGCTACGAAGAATCTCCACGTAGAAATTGAACCAATCATAGTCCCCAAAAAATGGGGGGAAAACACGAAAAAAATCGCACTAACTTACAATCCCAAAGAGCTTATCCGAAACGTAGCGTTCCCGTCGGAGAAAGTTACGGCGTCGTCGAGGCCGGCCTGCAATTTCCGGCCGTGAAGGGCGCGATCGTGTCCCGCCAACAAGGAGTAGTAATCGAAGCTGCCCTTTTCCGGCCAATCGCGCGGCGTGGAACCGGTTTTAGACCACCGCTGTTGGACCTGCTTGGAGAATCGGTGGTGCATTTCGAGGCTGAGGATTCGTGCCGTCGAGAATTCGAGCGGCCATAGGAAGAAAATCGACGCCATTAAAGCAAAGCGTATGCACATTTTCCCTTTTCAGTTTCTCTTTTCGGTGAATGAGTTACTGTGGAAACTGCCACTGAAGACTGAAGAGTGCACAGTAAGGTAGTTGTAATGTTGATGTGATGAACCTACGTGGAATAAAAATTGAATTTTAACCGCTTTTTTTTTTGTTTTTGTTTTATTTTATTAAATTCGAGCTCGACTTTAAATCAAAGTTCAGAAAAAATATATGAGCAAGTATGTTTAGCACGTATAATGTCTAAATCTATGAGCAAATATATTTTATATTTTGAATATTTTATATTGTTGATTAAGTTATTATTTAAAATAAATAATAAGAATAAAACAATAGGGGGAAACTTCACTTAGTCCCTATTAGGCAAACTTTCTAACATAACTCTCCTGTCAGAGAAATATATCACTTAACTCCCCGATTTGCTGTTTGTACCAGTTTACTGTACCTTTCTATGTTTGTATTGTGTACCACAACGCGTTGCTATAATGTATCTAAATGTGTTGTTAAGCGTACCTTAAAAGTGATGTTTGGTGTACCCAGTGTTTTCAAAAGCGTTTGGTCGCGCGCTTTGTAGCGCGCATACGCGTGCATTTTCCTGAAAACGCTACAAGGCGTTAATTATTTAGCGTACTTTTTGTTTTTTAGTTTTCTATTTATTTTATTATATTTTTTGGTACAAGCGCCCGATTTGACAGACTTTATTCCTTTTGGACATAACACGTGGCCTTTAGCAGTGTTTGTGGACGAAAGTTCTCAACTAAAGTAATACACTAGTCAAACTTTATATATATATGGAATAATGTAATTGAAGTATGTTTATCTTATTTTTCTTTTTTATTTAATGGTTTTTCAATTTTTTATCTTTAGTTGATAAATTTTTATTGTATTTATCTTTTCTTTTGTTTTATAAAAAAAAATAGAGGAGACAATGGAAAGCAAAAAATTAGAATGAAGTGAGTTAAATATATTATTGGAGATATAAGCTATAATATAACAAATTTATGTTATATATTACGTTTTCCTGCATTGTAAATTACTTTTTCGAAATAGTCACGCAATGCGCTACGCTATTTACGCTACGCGCTTCAGGAGCCAAAACGCATCGCATTGCGCGTCTCGCGTTTTAAAACATTGGGTGTACCATTTTCTCAATGTATGATGTGCCACAATACGTTGATATAGTGTACCAAAATGTGTTGTATGGTGTACCAAACAATAAATCGGGGAGTTAAGTGATATATTTCTCTAATAGAGGAGTTATGTGATAGAAAGTTTGCAAATAGGGATTTAAGTGAAAGTTCTCCAAATAAAATAGTAATAAACTAAAATATTCAAGGTAAAATTATAAGCCAGTTCGACTCATAGTTCACTACTATTAGGAATAAAAAGATGAAAGTTTCAATGTCACTTGAATCTTGTTTTCACATATAGAAAATAAACTCGAATATGGCTATAGAGTAGCTAGACTAATATCTTATTTTGTACTTCATAGAAGAAATAAAACGATTGGTCGAATGTTTGCCTAGTTGTGCAAGGTCACCTTGCAGAATCTCGCAATTAACGTAGTATAGTATATTTTCGCGCCCCTATGATCTAATGAATAATCATAATATTAAAGAAAAGCATTTTCAAAGAGTTAGATTAGCCCATGTTCAAACATGAAATCCAAGTAGAACTGGCAAAAAAGGAATCTTAAGCTAGCAAACACATTCAAAGCCAAAACACAGATAAGTGTAAGAAGATTAGCATCACCCAAATCACAATTTCTCAGTACATAAAAGACGAGTGAAAGACGGCTACGAAGAGATTCAAAGCCACTAAAGTACGTCCAACGAAAAGAATGAACAGTCGAGAAAAACAAGTACAGAGGCGAAGAGGCGTTAATCAAATTATTACCCTTACGTTCATCAGCCCATCACAATATAGAGCATCCCTTCTGAGATTTACCCTTCTTTTTCTTTTGCTTTGGCGGCTGTAGTACAACTTTAATGGCTGCATCGAATACCGCTTTCACATTCTGCAATAACGATCATATTTAGCCCACGATTGGAGGAAAAAAAAAATATAAAAAGGCGACGATAGGTTGTGATTACTGCTAATAAACCTGCTGTGTTTTCGAACTACATTCGATGTAAGAAGGAGCATCGATCAACTTCCTTAGCTCCTCGCCCTAAGAGAGGAGGAGATGGATATCGATGAGTGTAAGAAAACTTCAATAACCCATAACTCGAATGTAAGAATTTTGATTCATATTCACCTGCACTGTGGTGATTGGCACAGCGCCTGGATGGTCGACGAAGAATTGGTTGTCGTCTCGAAGATCTGTATCCAAGAACGATATTACATAAACTTAAAGTGTCATTTAGCAAATTTAGTTTTACAACACGACTGGGAATTCACTTTTATTACAAGGACAAGTTACAGAAAATGCAGACGCACTCAGTTCAGACTCTCTTCTGTAATTTAATGATGGTGTGGAGGAAACATAGGAGGGATGAGTTGCGTGGATCCTATTTTAGAGAATAAACACAAAGTTTTCGTACGTAGATATGTAAAGTATAGTCAAAGATCTAACCAAGCTTTGTTCCGACGAGGACAATGGGCACGCCAGGAGCGTAGTGATTCAACTCTGGGATCCACTGGAAAGAGACAAAACGATGAGCTTGGTCAAGATAGAGGAAACAATTTCAAGTAAATGGTAATATGTAAGGAAAACTAACATAGAGCTACCTTTTTAGAAACATTTTCAAAGCTAGCTTTGCTTATGAGGGAAAATGCTAAAATGAAAACATCAGCTCCACGATAACTCAGAGGCCTTAATCTGTTATAATCCTCTTGTCCTGTTTCGCACAATGGCAGACATGTCGGTTAGAAAACACAAGAAACACGGTGGCGACAAAAAGATGTGAATTTGATGTTAGAAAATGTCTGTGAACTTTCTGAAGGATTGGTACAAAAAGATATTCAGTAATTACCAGCGGTATCCCACAGGCCGAGGTTGACAGTGCTCCCATTTACGACGACGTTTGCACTGAAATTGTCGAATACAGTAGGCACATAATCCTGTCATTTTAAAAGGAATATATTATCCATCGTAAGGTTAAAATTTAATGCTCGGTTATTTTACACCCCTCAGAGTTGGTAACTCAGCCATACACGTAAATAGCAGTAATTTGATTGCCTTATACGGTATCATGAAAACCTTATCAAAAAGAATCATAGGGTATTACATACCAAGCTATCATACTTTACTTAGTTTTCCCAAATAGACAATACAAAAACATATCCGAAATGCCTAAAAAGGAAATCGTGAGACTTAAGTGACTATCGAAAGGCAAGATCACCACAATCCTCGCATCCATTTATATGTTGAATGATTAACTGGAAATATAGAAAGAAAATGACATGTCTGCAACTTATCCATCGTCACAGTGTCATGCATTCTAACTAATTATCATGAAGAACATCATGCATCGCCCGAGGGGCCGATTATATAAATCAAAGATCGAAATAAAATTTACTATAAAACAAACAAAAAAAGGAAGGAAAAGGCAATTGCAGACCGTGGGGAATGTGTTGCTTGTATATGAAATCAACAGACACGTCTTCCCAACAGCACCATCACCAACTGTCACGCACTTGATGAATTTTGACGCACTCATCGCCTCCGTTATAATCCGTCGATTGCAATTGTTTCCTCCTTAAAATCGCAGTTACCGTCTTCTCATTCAGATCTTCCCAAGAAGATCTGACCCGATTAGGACAGTCACAACCTGGGATCGGCAATATTAATAACAACCACGCACGAACATAGCACAATCCAACAAAAAACGAAAAAAAAAATGTGTCCAATTCTCAATGCGAACAAAAAGTATCTTAACAAGCATCAAACCCTAAAAGACGACTCGGAACTGCAGAAAGAAAGCGAATTGTATCGAAAAGGAAATAAGCAAACGTAGAAAATTGGGAATCAAGATCCACGGAGAGAGATAGAGAAAAAACAAGAATTCAAACTCGGAAAAGCAATGCATGAATTTGAGAGGAGAAATAAATTAGCCGGGAAAAAATGCTACCATTGAAGCGCTCTCCTAATGTTCAACGCCTACTCTATCGCTCGTTCTTACAAATACCCTACGATTTCGGAGGGGAAGTGTCCGACACGTTACTTATTTATTTGGGTAAATTCCATTTCTGTACCTTTCAAATTTTGAACTTCCTATCAGTACCTCTGACAAAAATTATTCCTTATCAGTACCCATCTGCAAAAAAGTTGTGTGTTTAATACCCCAAACAGTAAACGGACGAGAATATCCTTTTCTAAAAGCAAACTGGACATCATACCAACTATTTTGATTATTATACCAACTGTTATTCTAATTATACCAACTGTTATCATTATTATACCAATCTGTTGGTATAATTACCACAACAGTTGGTGTAATTTCTACAGTTTCTGGTATAATTTGAAAATCAGATGGTATAACTTCCAATTTCACTGTATAAAATTCGAATAACGTTATTTACTGGTATAATAACCAAAACTTGTGGTATAATTTCTACAATTCTGTTATAATATCAAAATCAGTTTGTATACGTCCAATTTCGCTGTAATTATAATAACGCTATTTAAATTGGATATCATACCAACTGTTTTGATTATTATACCAACTGTTATCATTATTATACCAATCTACTGGTATAATTACGACAACAGTTGGTATAATTTCTACAGTTTCTGGTATAATTTTAAAATCAATTAGTATAACGTCCAATTTACTGTATAAAATTTGATTAACTTTATTTACTGGTATAATAACCAAAACAGATGGTATAATTTCACAGTTTTCTGTTACAATGTCCAATTTTGTTGGTACAAAACGATTGTTTTTGTATAATGCATGTGAAAATAATTATTCAGCTTTTTGATATGTGAGACAGGGGTATTTCGTCCATGTAACGCTGAAAAGAGCTTTTGAGGTACTGAACAGGAATAAATTTCAAATGGGTAGTTATAAGGAAGAAATAATTCGAGGGGTATTTAAAAGGAAGTTGACATGTTGAAATGGACTGATAAGGAATTCACCCTATTTATTTTGGGCTGAATGGCTGATATACCTGGTATTTTTAATAAAATAATTAAAAAAATAAACCATTAACAAAATAAACATAAAATCAAAACCAATGGATAGAAAAAGAGTTGGTTGCATAGCATCGACTAATATTACCGAAAATATTGTTAAATACTTTTGCGAGAAGGTTTATCGAAAACGTCAGTAAACATTGAGAAAAAATCAATTTGTTTTTGGTTTTAACCTAGCGCCATAGAAGAAATAGGAAAAGGCCCAGGGAAATTCGTATAATTTTCGTATGAGTTACGTAACTCGTATAAACTTTATTCGAGTTATATCCTCGCTGGTGCGTGCGTGTTATATGGAGTAAATCATATAACGTTTATACGAGATAATCAAATCGTAACTCGTATAAAATATTTACGAGTTAGATCTGGTTTTAAACCCTACAACACGCCGCAATGAAGAAGACAAGACGACGACGAAGACGATTCGATGGCGACGACGAGGCGACGAAGACGACCGAAGAAGACGCCACCGCCCTAACTGCACGCCACCGCCCACCCCACCCCGTGCCTGCCTGCACGTCGCCACCCACCCTGTAACATCTCATCCCATACCGGGTGTTACCTATAACATCCGTCCCTATCGAGATCTGTGGGGTTGGGCCCACCACACTCCGACTGATAGTCTGGCCCCACTGTATCGCTACTAACCTTCCAGCGTGCTTCGCACTGCACGCACCCTAAGCTACTTCCCAGGGGGTCACCCATCCCAAGATTGCCCCAAGTCAAGCACGCTTAACTTTGAAGTTCTTATGGATGGACTCTCTAAAAGGTAGGTCGACCTTGGTAATATGAGTAGTATTATCAATTCTCTTATACGATTCAAAGCCTGACATACATTGTCAGTATCAGGATCTCCTCTCATTCGGGTGTGTGATCGGTTCATTCATGTATCCCTTCGCCTAGAAGTCTGCCAAGAGCCGCTCCTTGGCCGTGCACCTCCCTGGCACCGGCGATCACTCCCCGCCCTCATCGGCCCCGGGCCTCAAGCCCACCAGCTTCCACCTGGTTCGTCCTCGAACCACACAGTACTGTGAGAGGTTGTGCTCTATTTGCACTTGTTACATCCCGTCCCATACCGGATGTTACATGTAACATTCGTCCCTAACTAGACCTGTGTGGTTGGGCACACCACGCTCCGACTGATAGTCTGGCCCCACTGTATCACCACTAACCTTCCAGCGTGCTTCGCACTGCGCGCACCCTGAGCTACTTCCCACGGGGTCACCCATCCCAAGATTGCCCCAAGTCAAGCACGCTTAACTTGAAGTTCTTATGGATGGACTCCCGAAAAGGTAGGTCGACCTTGGTGATATGATCAGTACTATCAATTCTCTTATACGATTCAAGGCCTGACATGCCCATACATTGTTAGTCTCAGGATCCCCTCTCATTCTGGTGAGGGATCCGGTCATTCACGTACCCCTTCGCCTAGAAGCCTGTCAGGAGCGCTCCTTGTCCATGCACCTCCCTGGCACCGGCGATCACTCCACCCTCATCGGCCCGGAGCCTCACACACCCCACCCCCTCACCCTTCGTCGCGTCCGTCGCCCTACTGCCCGCCACAGTCCCGCGATGCTTCTGCCCCGCGCCCCGCTGTCCCGCGCCCCACCGCTCCGCGACGCTCTGCCGCCCGACCCGCCGCCTCGAAGACGTCCTCTGCCTCGACGATCTACGCGCAATTAGTTTCGGTGAGCGACCCCGTGGTGATCCAAAATACAATTGTGTTAATTTCATCATTATCAAATGCTATTTTTTATTGTTGATTTGTTTTGGTTCCATTTTTTAACTGTAGAATGGATTTGGATTCTTCTTACGGGCCTGTTGAAAATTCGGTGTTGACGATACAGTCAAATCACCGTAGTAGGAATTTGTTGTTAGATGAGGATGCGATAGATAGAACTATTAAGATTAGGTCATTAGAGAATGTTGTGTGGGGTACTAGAGAAGCATCGAATGTCCTACACGGTCGCTTATTGGAAGTTGAATATATGGGTCTATACAGCGTCTACAGCTATATGTGGCAGAGGGTTGACCCTTATTTGATTACAGCATTGGCAGAGCGTTGGAGGAATGAGACCCATACGTTTTATTTTTTTGTTGGAGAGGCAACTGTTACTTAACAGGACGTAGGTATTTTGTGGGGTTTGCCTGTAGATGGTAGTTGTGTCTCCGGTGTGATCCATACGAGCACGGTCACAAAGTGGATGGACGAGTGCGAGCGGTTGCTAGGTTTTACTGCCTAGTGAGAAAATTAAGGGGTCATCGATGTCGATGAAGTCATTAGCGAGTTGGTTGTTGGCCCATCCAATTTCAGATGATAGTGACGAGGTAGAGGTCGAGTGTTTAGCACGGGGTTATGCGATGATGCTCTTTGGTGCGGTGATGTTCCCCGATTGTAGCGCCAGCACCGTATCGTTGACGTACTTTCAGCCGTTGGAGGATATTGTGGAGGTCTGCTCGTTTAGTTGGGGTACTGCGCTGCTATCATTCCTATACAGAGAGCTTTGTTCGGCATGCGAGCCGAAAAAGCTTAATATAGGCAGGGGCTGTTGCAGGTAATTATATAGAAACTTTGATTAATTTTTTAGTTATTTTTAAAATTTATTTAGAACATGGGATTTGCTTTAGGCATGGGCATATGTGAGGATCCTTCCCTTTCAGCCAGTTCGGGATCTTCATCGTATCTCTATGGACCCCAGAATAGTCGACGGGATAGTCTTACCGATCCCGCCACATGCTGCGAGGTTTGGTCGTTCATGTAAAGTTTGTAGTTTTTTTCCCTTGTTACATTTATAAATATTGTTTAAATAAATGACAGGTGGAACACATTATTTTGATCACACCACGTCAACAAATTCGAACGTACGTACCATCCGCGAGTTCCTTGATCGCCTGCAGGCGCATCAATTTGTATGGACTCCATATGACATGACGCTCTCGGAGATTGCTGCTCTTCCTCCCCAGTGCTTACCGAGCGCTTGTCGATCCTGATCTTCTTCAATATCGTGGAGATTCATTACCCCCAACGAGTACTTCGACAGTTTGGAATTATCCAAGGGATTCCCATTATACCGCCGTATCGAGATATCAATCTTCATGTTTACGAGCGTCGACAGCGGTCGGAGATGGATTGGAGATCGCATCATGCAGGCTGGATTGGGTTATAGGAGGATCGAGAGGACACTATCGTTAATGGTCCTCCAACGACTGCACTCATATCGGTGGAGGATGGATATTACGAGTGGTTTCATCAGATCACTCGCCTCTATATATCTCCACATGGGATGCAGATGTCACGGGGCTTCCATATGGGGGATGCGGTGTTCATGTCGACCATCGTAAGTTTTATTTATTTATTACTGTTATTTGTTTAATAGCCCAAATGATATAATTTACTTTTTCATTTTTAGGAACCGGGGGGTTCACGACAGCCTTTGTTACGCGAGGAGCGGCGATTATGACGAGTCCATTTACTGGAGCAGTTGAGTAACATGTTTATCTCGCGACGCCAAATTCGACGTAGCAGTGAGGCTCGACCATCTCACGTACATGAGGTCGGACCATCTCAAGTGCACGAAGCTATGAACTCGTCCTTCTCTGAGGATTTTTCGCCCTTTTTGCAATCATCTACACCCCAGCACAGCTTCCAGCCAGAGTTTATGGATCATCATGTATGTTAAATTATTTAAAATTTTTAAAAGGCATTATTTTAATTAAAAACCCTTAAATGATTTACTAAAATTTAAAATAAATATTTAATTTGATTAACACATCTTAGGCGTTTACGACACCATCACCACGACCGCGACGTCCTCAAAGTCCGGGAGATGATGCGGAGCAAGGTAACCGTTGAGGAAATAGAGTTCGTAGGCCAGCTCGTTGTGGGACCGGCATATTTGGCGCATCAAGGCAGATAGATCGTTATGTGATTCGTTATTTTTTTGTGTGTAATGACTATTATACGCGTTCGAATCTATTCCGCTTGTGAATTATTATTCTATTTATTATGATGATTATTATTATTGTATTTGTTATTATTATTATATTTATTATTATTATATTTGTTGTTATTATTGTTATTATATTTGTTATTATTATTATATTTATTGTTATTTATTATTTTATATTTTTTGTTAGTTATTATTGTTATTATTATTATATTTATTGTTGTTATTATTATTATATTTATTGTTTTTATTATTATTAAGAAATCAATATTGAAAATTCAGTTGATATATAAAGACTAAAGCGATGAAAACAACGATGTATATTTTTCAGCGCCGTCCGCGTTGTCTAGCACGAGTTTCACCACTGTCCATCTCATTCCTGATGCGAGATCGACGATATCTAACGGGACCAGTTCTCTCTCGACGAGCATCGTTATGAATAAGAGTCCAATCTTCGGGGGTCCAGTAACGTTTATGGTGCAATGGTTCAAAGGTACCTTCGTATGTCTTATAATACTCCACCTTACTGTAATACTGTGCCACTAAATTACCGGAGTGAATTTGACATTGACGACAAGCCGCTTGTGCGTGAGAACATGAGATGTTATACCTGCTCCAATTTCCACATGTACATGTTAGATCATTGATCCTTACCACATATGTGCGCCGGTGAATTCCAGATGTTATGACTTCTGTTGTATGTAGTCGGACATCAAAACGCATACAACGTGATTCCAAGATTCTCCCGTCTAACTTAGAAACATTCTCGTTGCATAACGTGACCACTCAATTTCATTATTCGCCATTAGTGACGAGGCTTCTTGAAAGCGATCACGAAAAAAATATACGCACCTGTGAATTTTAAGAAATAAAAGAAGAAGTCATAACAACAAAATTAAAATAAAAAACTAACGTAGTGAATAGAGCTCACCTACGAAAAGTGAAATTGACGATTGCTCTTGCGGGTAGCATTCGAGCACCTTTTATTATTTGAACAGAGAGTTGTGCTTTATGGGACTCCGTTGAGACCTTCTGAAATATTAGTCGTCATGACACCGCATCGATAACCACCGTCGTGTATGAACGTCCATTGCTCGAGGTTTACTTTTTCAAACCAGGGCTTCTTATGTTCATTAAATTTCGCAATCTGATCCATAATGCGATTGAATTTATCAAATGTTTGCACAGTACCAGCTCTATGACATTGATCCTTCAATTGTTGATTCTTGAATTTCTTGAAGAAGTTTGATTTTACATGACGAAGACAGAAGCGATGCACTCCATTTGGTGGACGAAAGAATTCAGTGGCTTCTACTGTTCCCATAAGACCTGTACACACCATATACGGCACTAAAAGTAACTGATTTTACGAAAATAACGAGTAAATTACATTACTAAGATTAAATACCTGGGTGACAATCCGAAATAAGGCAAACCGATTGATTCTCTAGAACACATATGTTCAAATGGTTAAGGAACCAAGTCCATGGGTGTGTACTTTCTGCCGTGATAATGGCAAACGCTAGGGGAAAGACGTTTTGGTTGGCGTCCATCGACGTAGCAATTAATAATTTGTGGCTATTATTTGGAGTATGAATGTGTACCATCGACACAAACAACTTTTCGAGAATATTTGAATCCATCAATGCTCGGTTTAAAAGCCCAAAAAGATACCCGAGTTGGAAGTGTCCAGGTCTCCCTGTCTGCAGATGGAGCCACTTCACGATTGTCCCTGGATTGTAATGCTGCAACGCCTTCATAAATATTGGGAGTTTGGTAACAGAATCTCACGTACTGTAAACATTTTCCATCGCTCTTTTCAGACCATGCCAAGCTTGAATATACGAGATTTCGTACCCATATTTATCTTTCATGAGTTGTTGGACGTTTTAGGTAGGAATTGCGGATCGATTTTAACGGTTCCAACCAACATATCAGCAATAAATTTCGAGGTGTGTGCTCGCCAGCTAGTCATATAGCAATTGTGCGGTCCTTCAAATTTTTGTAACAGACCAGTAACCTTTTCTTGGCTTGAAGGATGCCCTCAGTCTCCAAGGGCAACAGCCGTGTGATCACATTGAACACTCCAACGCGTACTGCTGCTTTCTATAACGTAATACTCGCGTCTAGCAACCCTGATCGAAAAATCGTCGACGGCACGTTGTAAATGTTTCTTAGTTGGAATTCCTCGACAAAACATAGGGTTATCTCTGTCGTAAAACTCCCCATAACCACCGTAGTCGTCACCATCAGGAGGTGGCATTTGGTACGTCTGGAAAAATGGGACGGACTGAAACAGCGTTGGAATAGCAGAGTCCAGTGAGTGGTATCATCTGGCGCATCGTCATCGTTGTTCTCGTCGGGCTCATTGGGATCGGGTAACTCGGACAATGGATCCTCATCGTCTGCTTCCGAATCACTAACATCAATGTCTTCCTCGGATTCAGGCACAAAATCTGGCACGGGTTCTGACACGGTTCCCGCATATTGAATGGAACACCAAGCGTCGGCATCTCCAGAGAAACATTGTTGAACCCTGCCGTAACTGAGACAATGTCGGGAAATCCGGACATGTATAACTCGAAGAACCAACTTCAAACGCAGGAAACTCGCCCTCTTCTCAAACATCCGACGAGGCTCTTCGTTCAAATCAAAATTTTGAATTTTCAATTATTTCAACAAAAACCTCAAAACAATTGTTCTCCGAATCGGGGTGTATGAAAACTTATAAATCGCTGTCGTTGGAGATTTGAAGTAGCTGATGAAAGAGGTGGGAATGTTGAAAGTATTCATTTTTTGCATGGACAATCAGCGAATAACGACTGCTATCAGCACCAGTAATTTCGAACAACAACGATATAAACTCGAAAAAATTGGTGTTGCGACGAATTCGCCTATACGCAATAAGCCGGATACTATATTTTACAAAAGAATCGGATGATTGAATTATTTCACCGCCGAAATATACTATGACTTGTACACGACTCGACGCCAATTTTTTGTGTTGGGTTAAAAATCGACAGGGGGTATTTATAGAAACGTAATTCGTAACTATTTTTTACGAGTTACTCGAATTATTGACTGACAGTGCATGGGCATGCAGGTTGGTCGGGCACAAACGTAACTCGTATAATATTCATACAAGTTACTGGAAATATCTCGTAATCTATTTATACGAGTTACGTTGAAGTGACATATCAGGTCAGCGGACCAGCATGGACGAGTAACTCTGTATAATATATATATGAGTTACTAATTCGTAAAAACAGATTACGAAAATCTCTATTTTATTAATGCTTTCGATTTCATATGTATTTTGTTAATGCTTTATAATTTTTTAATTATTTTATTAAAAAAGCCGATATACCTTCCAATTTGGAGAAATTGCAAATTAGTCCAATTAAAATACCCTTTACGATTCTGATTAAAGGTTCACGTCATATTATAATTCAGTCTCTCACCGCCTAATAGTGCGTTTGATATGCAGAATTTTTGTCCATGAAAAATACGATAGGCAATTAAGTTGGGGCATCAAACGACAATAATTTCCGCTTCGATTTCCTTTTCGTTTCCTTATCGAAGCTGCATACCAAACGCACCCTAAATTGCAACGTAATTTCTTTCGAGGTGGACAACGCTTTCAAAAATCGTAACTAAACCATTGACCGTTAGACCATTGTTTAAAATTGTAGCCGTTATTTTGTAATCCGGTTATGGTTAACTAAATTCCAAAACCGACGACCGCCGATTTATTCATTAATTTATAACCGAAGATAGCCATAAAAAGTCTCGTTCAAGTTCCCAGCAATTTTTCACACCTAGATATTTTTTCATAATTTTTTTGAAAGAAAAAGGAAAAATTTATAAAACTAGTTTGAACCGCGAAACCAAACAATCGGTTTCAAACCCTAACACACCGATTTCAGGCGCCCAAACGCAAAGAAGGTTGTTTGTAATCAGAACATTGAATCGTTGGCCCGCGTCTAAATTTCGAGCGTCTAAATTTCTCCCTCGAAATTGACCGCTTACTCGCCATATTACTATAAAACTTATCGTTCAAATTTCAGAACATGCTAAGCCATTAGAAGCATATCCCTATGGCATAGCATAATACGAACGAAAGAAAACTACTCCAACCCCACAATGAAGATGATCATAGCCCGAGAAAAGTGCATAAAGAAGCAAAGTATCAGATCATCTAAAAGGGCTTTCGGAACCCTACTCAAGTCTAGCAGAGCCCGAGCTTGATGTTTCTCCAACCGAATCTGCAGAAGGTGGATTTGTCGGGGCCTTCTTCAAGGAAGTTGGCAAACCAGAAATTTCCTGAAAATTAACCAAAAACAGAACCCACTAATCCAATTTAATCGGTCTCTCATCTAACTGGCAAGAATTTCTAAACATCTTTAGTGTCATTAAGAAAGGGAAACTATAAGAATCGACGTGGAAGAATCAACGAGAGCCATAATGAACCCCATCTTGATCAAGAATGATAACAGCTGAATGGCCATTGTAGAGTACTATAGTGAGTTAGGCTATTCACTGCCTCGATGGACAATAACAACATACAGTAGTTTCACACACACTGAATAAATGCAAGTACGCACTAAACATAGTGAAGTAAAACACACTGATGAACATACTACCTTCATCAAGTGCAGCCTAAAGTCGCACGGCCGAGCCTGATTTCCAATACAGGCAAGAACGAATTTCGAATACTGAAACAAGACATCAGCAGCAGCTTGCTTCCTTTCTTCAACCTACAACAACAAGGACAAGAAGATACACCCATGAAAATGACTAGAAGATACACATACATAAGTCCCTGAAACATGTCGAATAAGTGGTCTGACTTCTGAAATTTCCCGAGAATGTTAAACTATATAGGGTAGAAAGATCAAATCAACTCGATATGTGAATCGAACAGCTTGGCTCCAACTTATTCACCAATAGGATTACGATGGAACCATAAGTTTAAAGGTTTTCCTTTGAAGTTCATTCAAACAACAAAAATATATACACATATGTATATAATTGCTAGCTAATTGAAGGGTAAAAGGGGGTTCTTCTATATCTTTCAATACTCGGAAGATCCATATATAATTGGTTTCGAAATTGTCAGCAGATTAGGTGCTAAACAGAGTATTCATGAGCTCCGCTAATTCCAGTAAGCGGCTAATACGAATTGGGGAAAGCGATCGCAGAAATAACCAATACTAAACAACGAAGGATATACAGATTAAGGAATTAAAGCAGCTTAATTTCGAAAGTAATTCTCCCTAAACAATCCGAGTATATGAACTGCAAGCATGTGTAAAGGCACCTCGTAGTCTTTCATGGCGGCAAATTCGATTCCGTCGCAGCTTCGCCACTGACTGCTGCTTCTGAACTCGACCTCGATGTAGAATATTCGCAAATACTTTGACTACATATATCTATACTTAAAATAAAAAAGCAGATGGCCTATTAGCTCAGCTGGTTAGAGCGTTGTGCTAATAACGCGAAGGTCACAGGTTCGAGACCTGTATGGGCCATAGTTTACCTTTTCCGTTTCTTTATCTCTTTTTTATTATTTTGTGATTTGTTTTTCATTCAAGTCTCCCTGTAACTGCTTGTTATATTTACTTTGCAGTTTCCTTTTTAATATCATCAATCCGTTCGTGTGTAGAATGATCCAGAAAAACAAAAAAAAGAAAGCTTAAAGAAAAAATCTAAATTTATCTCCATTATTATATCGTTATTGAAAATTTTTCAAAAAGAATATCAAAAAAAACCATTGAAACTTCAATCCCTCTTACTGGGATTTCAAGTAAGAATCTCTGGCGTGCGATTCGTATGCAAGAGAAAACAACACTTTTTCTACGACTCCGATGACTCGTTTGATATGTGCGTATGGGTGATTATGGGGTGTGTATGAATAAGCCATACATGCCTTGTATGGTTATACGCGTCTATCACAAAATCCATACATACCTATGCACACCTCAAACACATCTATCAAACACATCTATCAAACACAATTCATATCATTACACAAATAATTAATACACATATATCAAACATGTTAAAATATAATATCAACAAAATCCGTGTATAGCGGATAAAAAAAGACTAATCTGAATGAAAACATCACATACATACCATGAAAATGAAATACAAAAGTACAGTAACAAATATATACGCACCAAGAATTTCAACACAATCAAACAATAAAATGCTTTTGCCCAATGATTAATAACAAACTTACTTGGAGATCGAAGACCTCTTATCAGCTAACGCCAATTGAGCCGCCGACTTAGCCAAAGTTGAGGGCTTAAGCACGCTCTTCGGATTGAGCGCTTTTCTGATCTTAAACACGGCCCATGCCGTCCCCATTGCATGCCCGGCGGCGTCGAGCCCCTCCTTCGTCGCCTTACCAGCTTCATCGCCGTACCTTATTACGAAAAAAAAAGAAAGACATAATCGAAGAAGAAGTCGTTAGTAGGATTCAATCAAGCATATGGTTGATTGTCGGGATATTTACTGGAATGAAAACGGGGCAAGAAAAAATACTTGTGAGTTACGACGTCAGTTGTCACGGTGGAGGAGGTCGACATCACGTTCTTTCCTGCCACTTCGACTGCATCACAGACCCTGCCTGAAAATGTAAGAAAAACAGTTAAAAAAGGGTTTAGTTTGGTTTCTTCAGGGTTGTTGAGAGCTTAGACTGTGTTTGGTTTGAAGAAAGTAGTGTGGAAAAGAAAAATCGGAGGAAAAATGGTTTTTCCTAAGTTTTCCTTTTTCGTTTTTCTCACCATTTAGTAAAGAAATTAGATTTTTCTAATTATAAACCAAACATAAAATTAGTTTTCTTGAGTCCTCTCTTCTTTTTTTCCCTACTAATATTTTCACAAATCGAACACACCTAAGGAGACGGAATAATTCTTCGAGACATTGGCAACATTAACTGATATATCAAATAGGTTAAACTACTTTTTTTCCACGACACACAACTTACGGGGATGCAATCAAGGACACGAACTCAAATATTTTAACAATTTAAGAAGGCAATGCCTCGAAATAAAATTTTGGCTGAAACTTCCAACGCGAGGATAGATCATACACCGCAGTTTCAAGATACCAAACTTACACGGTTGCCAATTTGAGGAAAACAAGTTTCAAAAATTGAAGAAATTCGAGGGTGCAAGAAAATTACATCCTTAAATTGCTTCAATTTTTTAATTTCAAACGCAACCCTGTAAGCTTGGTGTCATGAAAGTGTCACCCCCTAACTTACGAGCTGAACACACGGGCAAAATACCACCAGAACAAACGAAGAGCGCTAGACATGGTCCATGGATAGATAAAAAGGACTTTTAATAACGTACTGAATCCATCGAGAGAAGCCAGCACGACTTCCCCCGGCAACATGCCGAAGAACTTCTTGCCCAGTTTCGAGTTCGCAACAGAACCCGTAAAAAATCCCGACACCTTCACAACTCCCGAGAGCATCCCGTTCGCCACCTTCTCCGTCATCTTCGTCACCCTCTTCGCCCTAACACACGCCATCAGACGAAAAAGATTATTTATCGTGATTATGAAGCAACGGAATCAACACAATAAATGTTGTAGTTACCTTTTAATCCTCTTCAAAGTCTTGGGATCAATCTCAGCATCATCCTTCTTAACCATCCTCTTCTTCAACGCATCGTTTCCCCACTTTAGCTTCTCCATAGTAACATCTCCACACCATAGAATCCCCTTCACCATCTGCCCCGAGCCAGCGGCTATCAGCCGTGCCGCCGTCCCACTGTAATCTTCAACATTAGGCGCCAACGTCGTCCAATAAGCAGCACATTGGCCCTCCTTCGACGCTTTCTCACCCACGGTAACCTCTCTACTCTTCGATTCTGACCCAACGTCCTTAAAATTGGTGTATTTCTCCAAAACCCCGTCTAACTCCTTCAATAGCTGGGCTGCATTTTCAGAGGGCAAAATCGTCAAACCGTAGCTCAGCACCTCGCTTTCCTCGTCCTTAGTAGGGGGGCTGAAGGAGAAGAAATAGTGGGACGAATCGACCCTGACGGCGGCCAGGTCTTTGGTCAGCGGCCACTGGACGTCGTCTCCGACGGAAGCCACGGCCGCGACGGTGTTATCGCCTTGCTTGAGGCGGTGGATCCGGAGATCTCCGGCGGATAGCTCGACGGAGTAGTGCTTGTCGATTAGGTTGAGGACGGTGCTCGGGAGTTTGATTACGAGCTCCGATGAGGTTGGGTCTTCTTCCGGCGGGGCGGAGGGGGAAAAAGGCTCGGCGTAGGGGAAGAGGTTGGTGTTGAGGTCGGACATGTCGATGGTGGGGTAGAGAGTTGAGGAAGTGGAGGAGAAATGGGGAATTGATGCGTCGACTTGTGGGTAGGTTGGGGCTCGATCGGAGTTTTGGGACGCCATTGTTGTCTTCTTCTTCTCTGCAGATTGAATCTCTGCGTTTCTTCTTGATAAAGTTAGGGTTAGGAGGAATTTGAATTGGGTGAGTGGAAATCGAGGAGTACTTTTGGTACGCGTTGAAAGGACAGTTTGCTGTCTGTGGGGTTTAAGGGAACTTCCCGCGTAGAAGAAACCGCTTATTTTTTTTCTTTCCAGCAGCAGTGTTTTAAAACGCGTATAGCGCGCACTGCATCGCGTTTCAGTTCAGATAGCGCGCAGCGTAAATAGCGTAGCGTATTGCGTGAGTGTTTCGGACAAGCAACTTATTACCTAGAAACATAATTTATAACAAAGTATTAATCATAATCATATTATTCAATAAGCTTTATATAAAGTTGGGTACAACATGATACGTAATCTAATAGTATATATCCCAAACAATAAAAATAAACATAAGCCTAATATTGAAAAAGATAGCTAATAAAATTTTAGGTAAACTAGACTTAAAAAATGTAGTATTTAGAAAACGATTGTTATGAATATAAAAAAATATAAGATATGCATCTCATTCTGATCGCTGTTAAATAAAGAATAAATTAGATAAATTTATTTATTTTTATCACATGGATTATATTTAATAATTATTTTTTATGATTTGATGGAAGTAATATTAAGTTAGAAAAAAATGAAAAAGAAAAATGAATGTATTATATATATCGTTGTCACTTGTCGTTGTCAGAGTCTTGCATAGCATAGCCATTCATCTCTCTTCCGTGATAGATAATATACCGTGAAAGATGCGATACGCTTTTTCCTTTACGCCTTGTCGCGTTGTACACAAAAATTACGCCATAACGCGCCTTAACGCGCGTTATCCCACTTTTTGAAACACTGATTACAATATAACGAGTTTATGGCAGATTTTCTTTTAACAGTTTTTTTTTATAAAATATATTGTAATTTACAATATAACGAGTTTATGGCAGATTTTCTTTTAACAGTATTTTTTTTATAAATATATATTCATTATAGTTTAAAATAGTATTTAATAAGTTAATTTGTTTCAATAAATTAAAAAATTAAGAACAAGATGATAATTAAAGTAATATATGAATATGTAGTAAATTAGCAGTTTTTATCTACCAAGAGCAATTGTACAGGTGTTTTAAGAGAAGGAGAGATACTTTATCTTAAGATAATATATCTTCAGATATCTTGTTCAGTTTCCATTAAGCTTATATTGGGTTAGATTATTATCTTGTCATTGCATGATAAAAATAATATTATGTTAGGTTAGCTTGTTAAGTTACCAATCTAACCCTGCATCAAAGAAACAATGTTAATATCAAAAAATTAATTCTTATGAATATTAAAAAAATACTAGATGACCATTTAGATCGTCATGAAACGAATAATAAATTAAGCATCTTTAATTATTTTTTATCATATAAGTTATATAACATAACGATGATTTTAAAATTTGATGGGATTGTCATTTCAAGACTATTGTTGTCATTTTCTTATTA
This sequence comes from Craterostigma plantagineum, assembly GCA_027422505.1. Taxonomy (NCBI): domain Eukaryota; kingdom Viridiplantae; phylum Streptophyta; class Magnoliopsida; order Lamiales; family Linderniaceae; genus Craterostigma; species Craterostigma plantagineum. The sequence goes on along the minus strand of JAPQWV010000003.1, from coordinate 20,362,644 downwards.
TAGTATGGGTTGGACTAATAATCTCGACAATCCCTTTGAGATAAATTATCTAACGTTCAATAAATTATTATAGCGGGCCTTATAATAATCTCGCGCTTTATTTAAATGATCTTTTGGGAAGTGAACAAGATAACGTTAGATAATGATACATTATCTTCACGTGAAGTAAATGCAGCCATAGGTTATTGCATTACATTGCACGCGGATTATCAAATTAAAATTTTCAATTTGAGTTCTGTTACGTCAAATTTGTCTAAGCTCCTTATATACATGGAGGTAAAATGTTCCATTTATACTTGAATTCGTTGACTATTATAGTTTATAGTTTATACGGACTTGGACTTCGAGATGTGACATGGATATCCGCAAAATCATCTAACTTGCCAGTTGGTTAGAGGTTGAATCATTTAAAAGAACATATTACAAATCGAGCCTACAACTCCAACCTATAACACTTTTTACTATATTTTGTCTTCTTTTTTCCCCCCAAAACCATGTCTATTAAGAACACGAAAAATAATTACAAAGAGATAAAAATCTCAGAAAGCCTCATGAAACTTTCCGAAGAAAGTCATGTGGGCAACACCACAACCAAGCAAAAGAAAACAATTGCAAAACACAACTCCAGCTGAAAAATAGATGGCAAAGATACATAGATTCAACATGAAAAACATAGTATATGAAGAAAAGAAGTTCCCAAAAGCCGCTTGTCCCATGGTCGAAACAAAACTCCTTGAACCCCTTTCACCCCCAAAATCGACTATGCTTTGGAAAGCATCCACCCGAAGGCTCATGTTTCAGCACTGTCCAAACCTGTTCCAATGGACCTACTGCCCATGCATCTGCCAGGCACTTCAAATCAGAAATCCTCCGGAGATTCACAAACCAAGAGAAAACGAAAGTCCCAAAGAGGGAAAAAGAACCCCATAAAGGGGAAGAACAACCCACACAGGGGAACAAACCCCACAAGGGAGAAGAACACTCCCAAAATGGGAGACAAAGTACTTTGTCTTCAACTCAATAAAACTCGTCTTCTCCCGAAGCAACGCTCCACAACACATCGGGCCTAAACAAAGACACGAGCTCCCAACCCGAGCAAATACGAAAAAAAAAGAAACCATCACAACATGACTAGCTCCGCCTATTTGAATTAGGGGTTTTTCAAGGAGTAGTGAGAAAAAAATCTTAGCCTCATCCACCTTCAGTTATATACATTTTGTGGAACATCTCAACGAGCTATTATTACAGTTCTTGAAAACATTACAACACCATATGCTTGCAATAGTGATTATAGTTAGGCCATGAATTTCTTCTTCTATCTCCACAACCTCATATATTAGCATCAATCTCCCCAGTTGGAACACCGCACAAAAGCATCTCATCGCCCTCGTTCGATCCTTTGGGAGATAGATCGTTGAATTTGACGTCTTTAATTGTTCCTTCATCTTTATGTTCGTCGAGGTTCATAAGATCGCTATTCTCGACGGTTCTTTCGTCTTCTAACATGGAGTCTAAGGATGTAGTCGAGGCGACTGTCCTAAGATCGATGGGGTGTCTAGTTTTGACCTTCTTCCTCCATCCGTGGAGCGATTTTCTCACGTTTTCAGATACGATCGTTCTCTTATACTTCGAGCCCATCTTAATAGAAAATTGAAAAGAAATTATTCAAAGATGGAAACTTTGCAAAGAAATAGGGCCAGATTTGAGCATGTGCATAATGACATGTTGTTTTGCACGTGACCCCAATATTTTTAGGGATGTCATTTTATGACCCAATATATGCCTTAATGTATTGGCTCTTTTAATTTTTAGGGCCACCATATTCTGGCCTAATATCCCCTAGTTCTTATCCTTTAATTTTTTTCCTCTTAATGATCGACGCTTATACTTGAGGGCATTTGTTAAGAACGGGGTCACAAAGAGACTGTGTTATTTTTCGTATCTTTCGAATCCTATAATTACCTGAGTTACTATGATGTATAGAGGAAAAGTGATGAAACTGCACCAAATCTGGGACACAACCCTGCGAAAAAATCATCGATTTAACGGCAGGAATTTATCTTATAGAAATGTAGGCGTTTTCATATGCTGCCACGTGTCTCTTTACTTAAAAGAAATTAATAATAAAAACCTCAAAAAACAATCCTCCACAATAACTACCCACTATCAAACATAAATTTTTAATAATTGTATTAACATATAATAATTAAAAATAGTTAATACCGTGCATTGCAGGGGTAAAACTATTATATATATATAGATATTAATGTCACGAAAATAACGTACCCAAACGTCAGGCGAATCGCAAGAAAAGATCGATCCCCCGTGTAGCACGACTGTCCCCTTATTTCCCACTTGACCGTAACGAAAAAAAATAGCAAACGAACTATCGATCAGTTCAAGAATATGCATGTCTGAAATCTTCAAGAAAAATGCTTCTTCGCTTACCAGAGACCATAGATACATCGCCATCTCGAAAGCGTTCTGCATTTTTTTTGTGCGCAAGTAAATATTGGTTAGTTTTTTTCAAAATTTATTTTAAGGTTTCGAAGGGGGCGGGAATTCGAGAACCTGAAACGAGACGAACTGTATGACTCGAAGGAGAAGCCCGGGACTGCCAAACCAGAAAAGCTCGTCCCTGAGATTGAATTGCTGAACGCCTTTCCACTGGCTCGAGTCCATAATTTCGACCGCAAGCTTCACCACTATTCGGTGAAGCTTTGTGCCCATAAGAAGTATCAACTACACATAGAGAAAAAATATATATAAAAATATGTTGTGTGAGCAAACTCAAATCCCATATCGAATAATTGGATAGTAGGGACCAGATTATAAACTTGTGGGTTACTACCTCTATTGCCAATTTGGGCTTCTGGATTGGGCTAAAAAGGGATTTTACTCCCAACAAAGAAGAAAAGCACGGTCGGAAAGATATGACGAACATTAGGACAGCTAATTAGGAAAGTTGGAAACTTACGATCGTCGGAAGAAACGACATCCAAAAGTATATGTTCGTCCCTGATCCCAGAAAAAAAAAAAAAGATCGAGCCTTTTATCTTTTTTATGTTTGCTTTCGAAACCAAGAACGTAAACTTTCCTTACCGTGGAATCCGAGAATGATACACACAATGGCGAAAATCCAAAGAGGAATGCTGCAGTAAAGATGAGAAGATAAAATAGCTACATTGTCTATCGAAGAACGAAGAAATACTATCAAATATAATGAACCTTATCCCGACGATATCCCTAAACTCTTCTTCCATGCTCCGAAGCATGTAATGTGGAAATCGTACGTAAAAGGCAACTGATGGGCCTGCAAATATGAATTAGTAGAGAAAATCATTTCAACGACGATTTCGAGCAAATTCTACGGTATTAAGAGCCCTTACAGTAATAAAACCGAGTCGTAAGGCCATGTAGTCTGCTTGGTGGATCGAACTCCAAAATTGGCGACTGAAGCAAAGCTGAGAAAATTACCCAAAAAAAAAGTAGAAGATGAAGACAATATCTTGAAGAACAAAGCTCTATATAATAGACGTTTGTTATTATATATGCATGGTTCGCCAAAACGGACATTAATGTTCCGGTTTCATTGCATTGTCGCGTGAATATTGCATTTAGGCCTTCGTTTTTTAAGTACCGAAGGCCTAGGTTTTTTAATCTTATTCAAAAAATCCTAAATGCTCTGTTGGATTCCGAATTTCGATTTTAAATCCAAATTTTCCCCAAATCTTCCGTTTGGCAATCGAACGGATTTGGATATTGATTTCGTCCAAATCCGAAGTTAAGTCTAAACACTTACCATCTGTCGGATTTGAAAATTCATGTCAAGTGGTCTGTTTTCAAAATCCAAGTTGAGACCGTAATGAGGTTTTATTAAATAATAATAATAATAATGATAATAGTAATCATAGCAAATAATAATCATAATAAAAATAAAGTGATAATAATAATAATAATAATATGTAAGAAATATGGGCATGAAGAGGCCATATGCAAGCAGGGGACTAGGGGTGGGCGTTCGGGTTCGGGTATTCGGGTTTTACCCGAACCCGCGGGTCGGGTAGTTCGGGTTATTTGTCGGGTATCGGGTACCCGATAATTTTTAATCGGGCGGGTATCGGGTAGTAATTTACTACCCGATCGGGTTATTCGGGTACCCGATATATTAAATTTTAAAAACTATTAGTTTTGTACATAAACATTAAAAATATATAATTACATATATCAATATCTAACTTGAATGATGTTAAAGTTTTAAATAATATTTCGACTAATTTCTTATTTTAATTGTATAGTTAACAAGTGATATTCTCAAAATTTTAAGTGAAATTAATACAAGATATTCAAATATTGTAAATGATATTAATATATACATGGATATTTTGATTTGTATGAATTATAATATTTTTAGTCATATCCAATTAAAAAATCGAGTACCCGACTACCCGACGACGGGTACCCGAACCCGATATATACCCGACAAGCGGGTACCCGCCGTAAATCGGGTCGGGTTCGGGTAGTGAAAATCTTAACCCGAACCCGAATTACCCGATACCCGACCCGATGCCTACCCCTACGGGGACGCAGAGAGCATGGAAGCTTGTGAGTAAATCAGGTGAAAATGATGATGGTTCTGTGTCTGTGCCACAGAATTTGGTTACTCAGACTCAGCGGGTTGTTGTAGCTGTTTCTGTACCTCAGCACAATCTGGGAAATACTCCGAAGCAGAGCGATGCTGAGGCTGTTCCTCTTAAGCCAATACAGCCTCTGGGAGCTAGTCCGAAGTCTAAGGGTTGCAGCAGAGTGTGTTAGCACCAGTGGAAGACAGTCCTGGGCTGATTTGGTGCAACAAGAGGCAGAGGATCCTAAGTTTGTTCCTAATCCAAACCCTTCCAAGCAGAGGGTCCATGATCCGGGTCATGGATAGGAGTGCTATATGGAATGTAAGGGGCCTTAATGGCCCTGCTGAAGCAGAGAGAGATAGCTCTCTTCTACTGTAAATACAGAATTAATCTCATGTGTCTCCTTGAAACAAAGCTGAAGGTGGGAAATATAAATATTGCTATCTCTACAATGTTCAGGGTTGGAACCATTGTCATAACCTGAGTGAGCATCCTAATGGAAGGATTGTGACAGTATGGAGAGAAGATATTGATTTAGACCTGATATCCAAGTCTGACCAGTTTCTGCATCTCAGAGTTAGGAAGGCTGGGGTCTTTGTCACTTATGTTACATGTGTGTATGTGATGAATGACCCCCCGGTAGGGAGAGACTATGGGAAGCTATCTTGCAGTTTGGTGGGACTCTTCGAGATCCTTAGATGATTTGCGGTGACTTCAATAATATTAGAGGATTTGCGGACAGACTTGGTGGAGCTGCTATCAATGCCAATGAGTTCAGAAGCTTCAATCATTGCTTGCAACTCTTTCAGCTGGATGAAATCAGAAGGAGTGGATGCCATTACACATGGACTAACAAGCAAAATCATGAGACGAGAATATGGAGCATGATTGATTGGGCATTTGACAATGAGGCCTGGATCTCAAAATCTTGTGATCTTGTGAGTACAGTGTGATCTTTCTCAATGAAGGAGTTTCTGATCACACTCCCATCCTCCTCACATGCAATGGGCAACAACAGCCATGCATAAGATCCTTTAAACACTTCAATATGTGGAGCCTAGCCCCCTCTTTTGTGAAGACTGTGCAGGATAACTGGAGCACTTCCAACGGGTCACCTATGAGGATTCAATGTGGGAATCTGGTTAAGCTCCAAAAGCCTTGAAGGCCTTAAACAGAGACACATTTGCGGACATTGTGAAGCAAGCTGAGGTTGTGAGGGAGAGGATGGATGAATCCCAAAGGGCCTTGCATGATGACCCTTTGAATAAGGAACTGTTAGCTAAAGAGGCTGAGATCAGAATGAAGTATGGTTTTATGTCCAAGGCTAGTGAGCAGTTCCTGAGGCAAAAAGCTAAGCTAAGATGGTTGGATAAAGGAGACCAAAACACGACATACTTCCATGCTATGATCAAACAGAGAGCCTACTCTAATCGAGTGGTCTCTATATCTACTGGAGAGGACAGACTTATCTCTGAACCTGGGGAGATTCACACACACTTTACTGAATACTACCAGGGTCTGCTGGGAAAAGCCTCCTTGACTCATCCTAGACTGGAGCAGGGAGTGGCTGATGAAGGTTATTTGCTAAACCTTTCTGACCAGTTACAGCTAGTAAGGCCTTTCGATAGGAAGGAAGTCCTGGAGGCAGTTAAATCAATCCATGAGGATGCTGCACCAGGGCCGGATGGGTATGGTAGTGGGTTCTTTAAACAAGCCTGGGGAATAGTGGGTAATCATGTTACTGATGCTGTTATGGAGTTTTTTTACACAGGGAAGTTACATCCAAGCTTGAACAAAACAGTTTTGTGCCTTATACCTAAGGTTTCAAACCCAGCCACAGTCCAAGACTTGAGACCTATATCCTGCTGCAATACAATTTACAAATGCATTTCTAAAATGCTGTGTTCTAGGCTTAAGCCTCTCCTGCCCAAACTCATCCATGATAACCAGAGTGCTTTTGTTGAGGGGAGATCTATTGTGCATAATATTCTATTATGCCAAGATATGATTAGGTTGTACAATAGGAAAAATTCTTCTGCAAGGACTCTTATGAAAGTGGATCTTAAGAAGGCATATGACTCAATGGAATGGCCCTTTATGAGGAACTAGTTAACTCTGCTGAAATTTCCCGAGAAGTTCATCACATGGATTATGGCTTGTGTGACTACTGTGACTTATACTATCTCTATCAATGGGTCTCAATCTGGTTCTTTTGCAGCTGCGAGATGTCTGAGACAAAGGGACCCTACCACTATTGTTTGTCATAGTAATGGAGTACTTAACAAGAAAATTGCAGCTTTCCTCCAAGGATCCCTGGTTCAGATTCCACCCTCTTTGCAAACAAATTAGGCTAGTGAACTTATGTTTTGCTGATGACCTAATGCTTTTCTGCAAAGGAACAGTTAGAGCTGTGAGGGTGGTCAAAGAGGCTCTTGAGCAGTTTAAAACAGTTTCTGGTTTGGAGGCCAATCAGCAGAAATCAAACCTCTTCCTGGCTGGTACTCAGAACACTGTGGCAGAGCAGATTTCCCAGTTCACTAGTTTCCAGATGGGGGAGTACCCAATGAAATAATTGGGAGTGCCCATTTCGCCTACTAAATTGGACTAGAAGCTCGTGCCAATGTCTGGTGGAGAAAATTACTGCAAGAATCAGATGTTGGGCAACCAAAAACTTGTCTTATGCTGGGAGATTGTGTTTGATCAACTCGATCCTCTTATCAATACATGGCTACTGGGGAGCTATCTTCCTATTGCCCAAGGCTGTTTCCAAGGAAGTGGACAAAATTTGCAGGGAGTTCCTATGGGGCAAAACAGTGAATGGAAAGAGTGTGGCTCTCATTAGCTGGGACAGGGTCTGTTTGCCTAAGAAGCATGGTGGTTTAAATCTTCGAGATTGCGTGACTTGGAACCTACCTCTAGCTGGAAAACAGATTTGGGATATCACACTTAAAGCAGGATTCTCTCTGGATCAAGTGGGTCAATGCAGTCTACCTAAAAGAGACTAGTTTCGGGGAGTTCTCTCCTGCATTGGATTCATGTTGGCATTGGAAGAAATTGCATAGACTCAAAAGAAATTTCAGGCTGGCTATATGGGAGGAGATGGACAGTGTCGGCTGATGGCAAATATACCATTAAATCTGGGTATGAATAGCTTAAAGGGGCAGCTCCCTACTTCCCCTACTGTAAAGCTATTTGGAATAGATATAACTTTCCTAAACATTCCTTTATTCTTTGGTTGATCATGCACAAGAGGCTTCTAACCACTGACAGACTATTAGAATGGGGGATGTTGTTTAGCAACAAGTGCAGGCTGTGTGGTGTGGCTGAGGAATCACTGGAACGCATTTTTTGTGGAATGCTGGTTCAGCAGAGCTGTGTTGCAGAGAATTCATGAATGGCTGAATCTGGGGGGACTAGTTTCCACTTATACTGATTTATGTGAGTGGCTGTTATATGTGGGAGGAAGAAGAAACATTCATTTCTGCATTGTGCTATCCTGTTACTCTGCTGCTCTGTATCATTTGTGGTGCGAAATGAACAGAAGGCTGCATGATGGGCGAATGATGAGCGTGCAGCAGATTTCACATAGCATTGCTGGTGAGATGAGATGGAGAATTAAAAATGTTTGTAGGGTGAAAACCGCTGCCAGCTCTGATACTTATAATCGAGTCTGTTATTCTGTTTTAGTCTGATTACTTGTATAGTGTTGGGGATTTTGTAGGGTTGGGTGTAACTTTCGACAGTGGTAAATGAATATTATCATTCTACCAAAATAATAATAATAATAATAATAATAATAGGGAGTGAACAATGAGTCGAGCTGACTCGCGAGCTCGATGAGCCCGGCTCGAGCTCTCTCGCGGGTGCTCGAAAACTCGCAAGTCGGCTCTCGTTTAATTATTATTTTTATTTTATTTGTACTTTTTAGTTTTATGAAAAAGTTAGAAAACGAGTTCGCCCGAGCTTCTCAATCTCGAGCTTCATTTTGAAATCCGAATTAAAAATCCTAACGTTTGCCAAACAACGAATTTGGATTTGAAATTAAGAGTTTGAAATTCATAATTTTAAATCACCGATTCCGTTCAAACACGAGAATCCAAACGCACTCTAATATAATTTTTTGGATCGCTAGTTTTATGGAAAAGGCATGTGGTTGTCTTCTCCTGGCCGTGATCAATATTGTAAAATTCGTTAGGCGCTAGATGGCCTAAGCAAGGCCCAACATATCTTATTATTTTATTTTATATACTAATATATCATGTATACCAAATTTATCTATCTAAACGAATAACGCTAATCCTAACAACTTTTTTTTGTATTTAGTACTTTTTTTCCAAAACAGAACCAGATTTCGCTGCACAAGACACCGCCTAGGCCGAGTTTTACGATAGAGACTGTGACTACTCGTATGCTCGTTTAATCTTAAATATTTTTCTCGAAGTCTCCTCGAATATCGCCGTTCCAATTCCGATTTATGTAAGAGATTAGGTAACATTATTACCAGCCAAACGAGTAAGTCGTGCCTACTCCACGGGTGAGAAGTGTGGTTGCACACGAAGCTCGACAAGCGCCTAACCCTAATCCCGTCGCTAGTCTCGATATCTACGAGAAAAATTTTATTTTTATTCTATTTCGGAAAAAATAAGTATTTTCATCTCTCGACACACGCCTTAAGTTGGCGAAAAAGAAGTTTACGAAATCATTTAAATTACCCGCGGAAGAAGTCTCGCCCATCAGCAATCCCCGAAAAGCCAACGTCTTGGCGTGATTCTCCCACGTTCTCCAGCTATAGATCTGCGCCAAAATTAATGAAAAATTCGGCTTTCTTAGGGTGTGTTTGGTTTGTGAAAACTAGTATGGAAAAGAAAATGAAACGGAAAAGAATTTTTTTTTTTTTTGTATTTGGTTGATTGAAGAAATTGCCAAGGAAAATAAAAAAAGGAAAATGTAGTTAAGTTGATACTTAAAACAAGTGAAAACTAATTTCCAAACCAGGAAAAACTTATAACAATCGTTTTCTGTCACGTTTTCTTTTTTTCGCAGTACTTTTCTTCGAACCGTGTTAAACATGGGAAAATTGAAACTTGAGGCGTAATAATATAATGGACCTTGATCATGGATAACGCAATAGCGAGAAAGCTGTAAGAAACGTGAGTAACGCCGAGGACGAACAAGAAACGATGGAGCTGCTCGAGGCTCTCGTATGAAGCAAATGGCTGGTGATCCTAATAATAGTCACACAGTGTTGAGATTATAATCGAGTTTAAATATAGAGTAGCAGACCATCGTCGTTCACAAGAAGCAAGAAAACGAATTAGAATGATTACGGTCATTTCGACTACGTTGGCAATGCATGTTTCTCAAAGAGGTGAGTGTCATCCACGAGCATAACGAGAAATCACTTCGTTATGCTTGTGTATGGCTCCTTCTTTGATGAAACTATGATTTGCAGACGTAGTAGAAGTAATTGTAATTATTTTTCATATTTCTACTTTTTGTGCTCGTCACTGACATTCTACTCTATATTTCTCTCGTTCGAAATATAGAGCAACAGGTTCTTCAGATTGCGTATTTAACTGAGCGAATATAAGGTCGTTTGACTTGAACCGAACTTATAAGTTGATCGACGTACCTCGGGACAAAATTCTGCGCGAGTATCGTCGATGAGCAGACGCGAAATCGAGCGATTATTCACACGATTCATCGACCGACATGGATAGAATCGGCTGCTCAGCGCCGATGACTTAACGCAGATTTTCGCCACGAAGATTATCCAATGGCCATCAAAAGAGACAGAAGCCCAAATACCATCAGCTCTGATTCACAAAAAAAAAACAATCTTTTTTCCTCCCCTTCTTTTTTCCCCAAAAGAAGCAATGCAACAAAAAAACAGCAATAATATATATAGTGAAAGTTCAGTAATACCTTCCTTTATCTTCTCAAGTGCTGCAAATAGGTGCTTCCTCTTAGTCCTATCCAACCACTATCCACACAAAACAAACACATAAAACAATGAGTAACAAAAAATGGTGAAACATTCAAGAAAGTTATTTAATTTTTTTTTAAAAAAATTACATTTCCAAACTTCTTCAAGCCTCCATGAATGGAGAATCCAATGGCGACAAGCAAAGTGATTACAGTAGCTACTGCCCACGTAGGCGTTTCAGCCAATGATCTTCCTTCTCCAGCTTTCATTGAAGAATCTCAAGCTCTCTTTTTTTTTTTCAAGTGAAAATCAAGGAAAAGTATTTAATATTATGGGGTTTTCCAAGAAAAAGCCATATCAGTGTTTTTTGATTACATTATTAGTTACAAAGGTTTAAATTTGTTGTCCTTTTCTGCTCAGTTAGGTTTTGGTCATTGGAAAGAGTTGAGACTTTTGAAGACCATGGTCGTATATATATGGCATTAAATAGGAGATGCATGGGATGTTATAAGACAAGCAAGCAAAGTATGGTCCATTAGGTTTTAAATAGGGTAGGCGTTTTCATATTATTATTATTATTATTATTATTATTATTATATGTGTGTCATAACATAATAAAGACACGCAGTTCTTACCTCCACCAGCCCTCAACTAACTAGTTAATTCTGTGGAAAGAAATAAACTTGAGTTACTTCTTGGAGATTCAATGTTCCTAAGCAGAGTGCTATGTAAGAAAATTAAATGTCTCTGTAGTAATTTCAACGTCGGCTCGAGAATAGGTCATTGATGATATTGAGACCGTTGTATTATTTCAAGGAGGGTTAGGTAGAGTAGGAATGTAGGAATAAGACTATACATGATTTGCGATATAAAAAAATAGATATGTTATTTTATATTTTAAAAAGTTATGCTTTTAATATGAATTTTATTATAATTAGTATATATAATATATATATATAATTATTATATATACACGGCTTTCTATACGTAAATACCTATTGGAAAACTTAAAAGCCTAACTCCTGTCAGAAATCTTTTTAAGCTAGGCACCTTTTTCAGTAAAATTTTTACAGATAGGTATCTGATCCCCTAAGATTACCAAATTACCCTTATTAAATGATTTTCGAATTTCATTTCACATCATTTTCGCTGCCAATTTTGAGCTTCCTCACGCCATCGACAAAATTTCTTCTTACCGACGACCTCCTTCCGCTCGTGCCGGCGTCGGACGACGAGCGGCGAGCCTATTCCACGTTGGGTTCTCGATTTGTCTCGATTTGTACTCGTGTAGTCAAGCTTTAGCCTAAATCCGGGAGCTGAATGCAATGTAAGAGCTCGATGTAAGAGTAGGATGTCGGTATTTGATAGTTATCGAGGCTAATCCATCGGGATTTCGGATTTTTTATATAACTGCTAATACGTACCATTTGTTATGTTTACAATGTACCATTGGTTATGTTTATTACGTACCATTGTACGTGTCTATACGGTACCAAGATGTCCGCGTCCGTCGTACCATTGTAAACTATACAAACGTACCATTTATACAGGTTGCCATATTATCTGAAAATACGTCGTCTACAAGTTCGGTTGGTGGCGGAACATTTTTTGCATTGTGTGAGTATAAAAGGAAGTCATTCTTACTATTGATCAATGAAGCGACGATGCTTATCGATATATACATATCCCTCCAAATAAGGTGGCCGGATATCGATTCTTGGCATGACTCAATAAAGTATCAAGTTTCGACTCACGAGATGAATCTCAAACCGATGATGAGAATTTTATTCGTGACCCGGACATCCATGTTCTTCCCGATCGCCGAAAGACACGGAGGATTCCTTCTCGGTAGATAGGATATCCAACAGTGCAAACTATGTGGGAAATACGGGCACAATCGTTGTACTTGTAGAGAAGCCGTATCGATGTAGCATCCGTATTTGCCATGTATTTTGTTACTGCTTTTATTCCAATAACCTTTTTGTTGCTCTTTTGTATGGTAATGACACATTCTTTTGTCCAAATGATCAGTAGGTCATTCTTTTGTCCAAATGTGTCAATAGGATTTGACTCATTTTTTTGTCTAAATGAAGCCAATAAGGTACTAGAATATATGCCAATTTGGTACTGTAATATATGCCAAGGTACTGTAAGATATGCCAACAAGGTACTCTAATATATGCCAATTTGGTACTGTAATATATGCCAACAAGGTACTGCAATATACGCCAACAAGGTACAGTATTATATGCCAACAAGGTACTGTAATATATGCCAACAAGGTACTGTAATATGCACAATAGGGTTATAAAAAGGTACTGTAATATATGACAACAAATTACTGTAATATATACCAACAAAGTACTGTGATATATGACAATAAGGCAACATACCATAGAGGGTACAGTATCCTTGCAGAAATAGGTACCAATAAATTGAAGAAAGAGTTCGGTAACATGACTTGGGGATATTTCGTCAAAAAATAAGCTTTTCAGAAGATATTTGATTTCAAAAAAATAAGAGACAATTTCTGACATTTTCTATCACGATTGGACATGAGCTGACATACGAGGTAATAAATCAGGGAAAACGGCTCCTCTGACATGTCAGTGCCTTTCAGAAGATGTTGATGTCATATGTAATTTTGGGTACTACAACCGTGCCTGAAAAGGTAGTTCAAAAAAATAGATACCCCTACAAAGTAAAGGTATGGCGTCCCTTAAATACGTGATACGTCATACTAGTGTTAGTATTTTTCGAGGTCGTACGAATTATTTTTTCACATGGAACCACCCTAAAACACTAATATAGAGTAATTGTTACCTTTTATATCAAACTAGGTTCTTTAGGCATTACACGCATGAATTAAAACTTCAAACTCCAAGATTCATTAGAATATAAGGATAGAAGCAAGAACATCTTACAACGTATTTTGAAAAATCAGGTGAGTCCTAAATGTGCGAAATTTTTTTCTTTTCTAGTCATTTTACTATTGTCAGGTCTGGTCAAAATCACGCAACCCTACGCGATTTGGTTAGGAATATATTTATTTTCGATGATATAACAAATGGTACAATATACTTGCAGATTAGGGTACCATACATATACAAAAAGGTTATGGACTATATATGTAAAAGATAAGGCACGTTACTACAAGGTACTTCATATATTCTAGTTATGGTACGCTATATATATACATAATGGTACGGTAAACTTGCAGATTATGGTACTATATATGTAAAAGATAAGGTACGTTACTGTTGACCTTTTTGGTCCATAAGCGTTAGAGAGTTTTGATGGACTATGTAATTGTAATGACGTTAGGTCTATAAATTAAGCAATTCGATTTGTGATCAATATAACGTCTAAATTCATGATAATATTCGACCATGCATGATATATGAGCTAAAATTGATTAAATTGTTGAATATTTGATTCACATGTGATTCTATGATAAATTGGTGAAACTAGGTGATCGCATGTTATAGACAGCCATGTGATAGGATATATCGTTCTGTGCTATATATGGAAATAACGCATGAGATATCCTACTGAGTTATAAAAGGAAAATATGATGTTTATATATGGAAAGTGATATGTCTGTTGATACTTGTTTATTCCTGGATAATATCGAATAGAAAATCGTTTGCATGCATCCAACTGAATTAAATTTGCGAAATCGTTCTTGATATCTTTCCTTATACTGAATATGATGTTATATTTAGGAAAGAATTGATTGATTGACTTTTTGGATAAGATGCAATAATATATGGTATGTACTGAAATGGTTGCGATCTCTGATATATGGAAAGTTTAGCTATGACATATTAACTCGTGATTTAAATGCAATGATTTAAATTATGTGCTAAACATGGAAAATGTATTGATGTGCTGCTATCTCGTGTGCCATACATGGAAAGTAAATCTGGATTGATTGAGTCTATAAAGTGATAGCAGGGAATCACATATGGAAAGTGTTGATATGGTAAATATATGTCGAAATGATTGAATATGCCTTGATAACGAATCTGAGCTTTTATATGGAATATGATCATGCATTAATGAGATAATGACCGTTGTGAACGTTGATTATGAGCATGATCTACATGGCATGTTGACTTTTGAAAATTGCATGGAAATTATGCTTAAATTGATGATTATTATATGATATGATTTTCCATGTGAAATGCTGTTTGAAAAGGTTTATATACATGCTACACCTCATAATTTCAAGCAATTAAAATTTGCGAACATACGTCTACGAGAGACTTTTGAGTAGAAACATATTGAGAGATTCATGATACTTCACTTGCGATAGCTTTATGCCATACTGAGCTTTAAATTGCGATTCCATCACTGAGCGAGTGATTCATCCTGATAATCCTACATCCCACCATATATTCTGTCTTCGGACGTGAGCAATACCAAGGAGGCAAGGTCGACGTTTACGCACACGTGAAGGGAAGGACGAGTTCTGGGAGCCCTTCGGTAGCGAGCTGTGTCTGTCGGGATCAGGAGATTCCGAGGAACGAAACTCGGCGTGTGGTAACCTAGTGTATCTAGTGCCCGACTTGTTTCGGTTGTGTATTGGACTAATTAATCAGTTTTGTATCCAGCTACGGTGCATTATAGTGATTGGTTGAACTCTTGGGAAGCAAATCCCAAGGAGAGGAGTAAACCCCAGTTGGGGATATAACCTCTATAAAAACCCTGTCTCGCATTTACTTTTCAGTTATTCATTTATCGCTGTGAGACAAACCCGACACACATCCGACGTAACTAGGATATATCAGGCATACTCATTACAAGCATCAGTAGGCATCTCTAAGTCACTACATACTAGAATTGTGAAAAGAAGAAGCATAAATTTTTATAAGCTTCATTCACCCCCCTCCGCTCTTAGGCACGTTTTTATCTTCAGTTACTATAATAGATAAGGTACTTCATATATTCTGGGTATGGTACACTATATATATATAATGGTACGGTAAACTTGCAGATTATGGTACTATGTATGTAATGATAAGGTATGGTACGCTATAATATAAAAGATAAAGTGCTTCATTTATTCTAGGTATGGTACGCTATATATACATAATGGTAAGGTAAACTTGCAGATTATGGTACTATATATATGTATACATAAAGGTACGTTAATATAAAAAGATATGGTACTTCATAAAATACAGACGAAGTCTCATAGAACTACACAACAAACATAAAAGACTAAGTCTCCAAACAGTCTCACAACCGAGTAAAATAACTTAACGAAATAGATCTAGCATACAACGGTGCTCGTCACGTAAAGTGCGAGCAGCCGCACGATACACATCCATATTGACTTCTTTGCCATATTTCTTGAACTCTGGGGTGTCGACAACGTATTCCTCTATGGTTAATGAGGCATGCACCACACAGTCTACGTAGCCAAATTGGGGCCGATCTCTGGATCCACGGTCTTCTTACATAGATACTCATACTTCCGTGTCCAATAATTCGTCAGAAAATGAGTCTGCACAATATAAAAACGACATTAAGCAGAACTACAACACAGTCGACGGAATATGCCCAATGTTAAAAAACTTACGAATGCTCTAGGCCCCAGGTCATCTTGTGCTCTACACGTCAATTTGCTTATGGTAGATCGAAAGAGAGTAGGATGGAACCTGGAAGAAAGATTAGATCTATTTCGCGGAGGCATTTCTGCAATAAATAAAACTGTTAGCGAGTAATGAAGAAGCAATACCATTTTATTCATACACGCGATACCAAGTTGCCCAAAAGATGGTACCAAATACACTGACCATGTAGTAGCAAAACAAATTGACCTCATTCGAAAAAAACCCAAATCGACCCATTTGAAGAAACCCAAATCGACCACAATAAATTGAACCATTAAAAAAAACCCAAATTGACCACAGCAAATCGACCCATTAAAAAAAACACGCACAAAATCGACCATAGTAAATTGAACCATTCGAAAAAAAATTCAAATCGAACAACAAATCGATCCACTCGAAAAAACACGCACAAATTGTTACGAACCGAAAATGCTTAAAACCAAATAATAACGGAAAATGCAGACTAGATACAAGCCTATTGATTCTCCACAGAGTTCACTTGCAAGCTTCTTATGCACGAAGAGTGGACTTACCTTTTTCGTTTCAAAGCAAAATCGTTTAAATTTCAGAAGGCGAATACCACGAGCTCAAAGGAAGCGAAAACCCACCAAGACGATGAATCCGAAATAAAACAACGATGGGTCGATTTGGGGAAGAAAGTCGCACGATTTGGGCGAGTTGAGGGTGTATGATTTTTTTATGAACCTACGCTGAAATAAGAACCCCAGGTACCCTAGGTTAAAAATAAGTCTGACTGGGGACTGATTTGTTTTGTTTTTATTCATGTAGGTATTTAAGTGCTGAAACCCTATATATCAATTTGTGATGATATAATCAGAATAATTTAAGGACCCTAGAGAATTGCATTATACTTAAACAAAAAATGATTGTAATTACATATAGGATTAATTGCAATTAAAGACACAATTGACATATCGGTTAAGTTAGTCAGTTAGACCATCTCCAACCAATACCAATAATCAGACGCAAACATACAAAAATACTCCAACCAATACACAAACGCATACATAAAATGTATTTTATGTCATTTTATCCCTCATATCAACGCATACATGCGTTTCATTTGACAACGACACATAAGTTTTTATCTCTCACAAAACAACTCAGACTAAATTTAATAATATTTTTATTACATAAATTACTATAATTAGAGTTTTATTATTTATTTAATTGTTTTTATTAACATACCACATGAATTCCAAATTATAAAAAAATATTTAAACTATTTATTTAAAAAGTTAGTCTAAGAAAATATCATTTATTTATTATGTGGGTAATATTAAAAAGTTTTAACAAATGTGGGTCGTATTGAAATTATAAAAATTGATGTGATAGAGAATATTATAAAAAAATTCTTTTGAGTTTGTCAATAGTTTAATGGGTTGGAGAAAATTACATTTTTGAGTTTGAGAATTAGTTTGTGTTTGATACTGCATTTTCGGTGAGATGGCCTTACAAGATGTTTCCATCCCTAATATAATCGATAGATTACATGATTTGTATACGAGTAATATCATTCATGGAAAATTGTCTAATTGGGCTCGGGCCGGTGACACGCTCAAACACTAGCAAGTGTACTAGGTCGTGCAAGTAGTAAAACGGACGAAGTCAGAGTATCTATTCACGAAGACAGCTCTAATTTAGCTAAGGGAATTTTATAGTTTTGGTAATTGATTAAGGAGATAAAAAAAATGCAAATAATAAAATAAACGCAGATAAAATAGATGAGGATAGAGCAATTGACGACGACGTGGTCAACACACATGCTCGGCACGAATTATTCCTAATGCAATCTAATTTATCTAATCAACATGGATCAAGTCAGGGTGGAATTTCCTAATATATGTGCTACCCATTATTCACGTAACTAGCAACCCTACATGAATAGTGAACCAATCAACTTTATTTTTATATGACTGTAGTTCCCAAACGTGCATTTGATCTTCGTGAAATTCCCCGAGTTTAGGCGCCGAATTCCGTCTCTGGTCGGTTTTACGTGGTGATGTTCGATATTTGATCAAACCTTTCTAATCACCTTTTCGGTCTCATTGTACTAGGTCAAGAATCATGTGCATGGTGGCCGATCACACACACGTCATTAAACTCAAATAAAGAACACATAACTTAAATCATATAATTAAATAAAATATGAATAGCATAAAATACGTAGTAATAATTCGGCCTCACACGGCCTTAATCACAAAAGAAATTAAGCTTACATGCGAATAAACGAAATCAACAACGACTCGAAAGAAAACATTGTTGAAAACGAGGTAATAAAGGTATAGAAGTCGCCCCTCACAATGCTCGAGTCGTCACGCGTCGCCGCGCTGTCTCCCGTCGTGTGAACGAGGGAGAAACGCCTTGGAGACCCTCGGGCTCGCTCTTAGCTTTCTCTAGTCTTCTTAGCCGTCAAAAGTTCCTCCGTCAAAAGCTTTTTCTCGTAGCTGTTCCGCCCTTTATTTCAGCCGTCCAAGCCTTATTTTATTTTCAGTCGCCGCCCCGCCTCCATTATTCGCTGTATTCGCTCGTTTAAATAGAAGACAAACCCTCCTACTAGAGATGATGGGCCTAATCGTATGCGATCACTTGGGTTGTTAATTGTTTCCATCTATGAATTCGAATGCAGCCGCAATTTACGTGGTCACGTGCTTCAATCATTGGCTTCCACAATTGCTTTTGATTAATCACTGAGGTTGCTCTTAGATGGTGTTGACTTGCGTGTATGTGATGTGTATTTTCGAGCATGAGGTCTCGGGTCTTCCAAGTCCGAATTTTTCCGTTTTTGTTCCAATTTGCCCTGAAGTCTATGAAATAAGAAGTGTGATATGAACATAATATATTTGAGGGTATTTAACAATGGAAAGTGCACATTTACGAGTATAAAAACTACGTAAAATCCTAACTTATCAGCCGGGCTCAGAGGCTTGACGGGCTTTCAGCCATCTCCAATTTCAGAACTTCCTCTTCACCCTATGAAAATTTTGATTCAATTTGAGTTGCCATATTTCCTATGGGATTGTGAGAATTCCATTTTATAGTATTACATTGTAGAAGAAAATGGTTCCTTGATATTGATCACTGTCTTTCATTGGTTTGTGTCGTACATCGAGTTCCTATGTTATACAGATCATATCTTGCAGAAATGGCTAAGGAGCCATTGAGCTATTTGTGTGAGTAAATAATTCTCTACTTCCCAATGTTACATTATTTGGATCCTTAATGATACTAATTACTAGCAGCTTTTATCATATTAGCCCTTTTCAGCTTTGTCCAGCTTATTACCTTGCAAGGTGATCGATTTTATTAATTTGCAATTTATTTTGTCAAAAAAAAAAGATCGAAAGTGCAAATTTTTTCGTAAGACAAAACTGATAATCAATTCAAACTATGCGGATAGCATGTGGATTTATCTAATCAATGTCGTATTAATTAAATAAATCTGCAAATGCTATGTTAGGCCATCTTCCAACCGAATAACGAATTCTCTAATGCAAACTCATTCACAAACTCAAAAGAATCTTTTTGCAATATTCTCACATCAACTTTTATAAATTTTCAATACGACCCATATATGTTACAACTTGTCAAATTACCCACAAAAAATAAATAAATTATATTTCTTATTCTAAATTAGTTTAAATATTTTATTTACAATTTTGAACATTATTCATGTGGTTATTAATAAAAACGATTGAATAAATAATAAAAGGCATATGTAATAAAAGTTAACTCCTAAATTAGTATAAGTTTATTTGTGAGAGATAAAACTCATACGTTGGTGTCAAATGAAAACGCATGTATGCGTTTATAGGAGAGAGAAAATAACATAAAACATATTTTGGTATGGGTTTGATTGGAGTATTTTTTTTTTATGTTTGCATCTTATTATTGGAATTGATTGGATATGCTCTTACCGCACAAATGTCAACGCTATGATATCCGATAAGGTTGACTTTCATAATTGCAAGAGGTGTCTAAAGTACATTGTCAACTCTCCCTTGTCGAATACCCAATCGAAGTTATTATATTCCTACACTTTCTTTTATAACTATGCTATAACTATCAAGAAATGTGTAAATAATTACAATAGCACAATTATTATATATATGTGTGCATTCCTACGTTATATCCTACATTATTTACAGGCACACAATATCATCTGGGAAGCCCATCTCAGTTCCATGGATTCGAAAACAAGGTACGTACTAAAACACACATTTAACTATGCATTTCTGATATATATATATATATATATATATATATATAAATATAATGACTAATGTTATGGTGCTAACCTTGCGTGAGCACCTTCGTGAGCACCGCACATCAACGCGCCAAATCAGCATACAATGTGATTTATTATTGATCTATAACCTACATATGAGATTAGTGAACCCGTCGGGGGTTGATTTGACATGTTGACGTGGCACAAAAAAATACCACACAACAGGTGCCCACGGATGGTGCGCACGCAAGGTGAGCACCATAACATTTCTCTATATATAATATCTATGTGTGTATATAAGATTAGAATACCGTTTAAAAGATCTTATCCGATTATGGGTTTTTGTGCAGAAGCACAGAAGTTATCACCATTGATGTTAATGAAGCCAAGAATCGAGTCGACAAAGGCCAAAAGTACCTTGATGTCAGGTCATATTGTCATAATAATATATTATTATATAATAACGGATATATAACATATCTTAAACTGGTGCTACTATTCACACCCCTTTTTGGATATAAAATGTTATTTACACCCCCATTACATTAAATACATTACATATATAGTGCAAGATGGTATTTAATCAACTAAATACTTTACATATGAGCTCATACAAGGTTTTGTGCAGTAATTATTCAACAATAATAATTTTGTTAATTATTTTATTTTTCATTAACACGTTTCATTTAATAGTTTTATTTTAAATTAATCTACACTGTCACCCTTTATTTAAAAGTATAACTTATTAATAAAAATAATCATATAATGTAATATTTCTTATTAACTTATAAATTTAAAAGGAGTTACAATTTAATTTAGTTAATTACTCAATAATATAAGATTTCTATATTTTAGATATTACAACTATAATGCATATGGCAAACGTAAAAAATCCACTTGTATACTTCACTGAATTTTATATAAAATTATATAATTATGAGAAGTTAGTAACATTGGTTGAAAAATAAATTAGTAATTATTTTTGTTCTCAATAATAAATAGGAGAGAGAATCAATCTACACATAAATACATACCTTAATAAATTTTTTACAGATAAGTACCCATGTCAGAAATTTTTACAGATAGGTACCCGATTTAATGTTTAACAGTTTCTTCAGTGACGCAGAGTACCTTCCTGTGTGTGTATGGCGTACCATAACACGTTGATATAGGGTACCTAAATGTGTTTATACTGCATACCTTATGTGTTATAGATGGCGTACCTAAACGTGATAATACGGCGCACCATTTTCTCAACGTATGACGTACCACAATACGTTGATATAGGGTACCTAAATGTATTCTATGGCGTACCTGCGGCGGATGGTACCTATCTGCAAAAAATTTATTCTACTAGTTACGTACATGTAAAAAAAAATCTGACAGGGTACTAAATTACAAGTTTTTTTCAAAACGGGTATTCATGTGTAAAGACACCGAGAGAATAAAAACAAAGCATTAAATAAACTTGAAAACATACTATTTGTAGATTGATTTTCTTTAGTAATAAAGAGGGGTTGTATTTAGTAAGTATGGGGTGTAAATAGAATTACCCAGCTTAAACTTGTAGTATATACCTAAATAGGGCTGAAGAAGATTTCAAGAAAGTTCATGCCGAGAATGCAGTCAATGTTCCTTATTACTTTGAAGGTGGGACGATTATAAGCGAACTATTCAATTTCAAATATATTATCTTACTAATCTATATATATACTCCATTAAATAAATCTAGGAACTAAGGTGAAGAATCCTAATTCGTGGATCGAGTCAAGGCCGTGTTCGGCAACGATGATCATCTTATCGTGGTAAATATTTTTTTAACTATTTAGACAACAAAATTTAAAGATTGAATACAATCAGTTCAAAGTAGTATTATTACATTTATCATTAGGCATGCTTTACTGGGGGAAGGTCTAAGCTTGCAACTACTGATCTTGTTGATGCTGTAAGATTTGACTTTTTCCATCGAAATATATATATATATATATAAAATTGTTAATCTGATTTTAAAAACTCATTTAATGTAGGAATTGAATGCATATAACATGGGAGGTGGGCTCAAGGCTTGGATTGATAATCGATTTCCCCTTATTACAAAGCCAACTCCTCAACAAGCTGATGAACATAAAATTTAAATGCTATGAGATTTAATTAGGGTTTCTTATTGTCTCGTGATTATGTTTGTCGTTCATTATACCTTCTGATGTGTATAGAACTATCATCTAAAGCATAGGTTTTTATCCATGTTTCTATGAATAAAGTTTGAGAACCTTAAAATAGTTATTTTAAAAAACAGGTCCCATGTACGCAGATGATACGACCTACTAATTAAACTGGTGTAATAACGATTGAATCCGTAACCTATTATTTCGATTATTAACTAAACAATCACTAATCCATTCAATACCAAAAACCTTATATTCGTCCAACGTGTCAAATCATGAAAGCAACCTCCAATGGGACCCAGATCTCCTGTCCCACTCGTTCGTCCCGCAATTTGTACCATATTTTATAATATTCAGATAAAATGATATTTATAAATATCGAAAAATATAAGATATGGATATCAAAACGATCGTAACGAAATAAATAATAAATTAGATGTGTTTATTTGATTATATCACATAAATTTAATGAAACTAAGAAGATTTTAAAATTTGGTGGAATATGTAATTCGAAAATAATAAATTAAAATAAACCTAAGGGGGGAAATCTGAACCCTGGATTGGACACTTGTCAAGAATCCGTGCTTGTGGGACAAATTATGGGACAAATGAGTGGGATAGGAAATCCGAATCCCCTCCAATGTACAAATATTGCTTTTGAATTTGATATTCAATTATGTGCTAAGCCAATAATCCTTGAGTGAACTCAGTGAAGGCCCATGTTAACAATCATCACTTTAATTTTATTTATCTATTGAAGCTTCAGCCTATTTTGAAAATATGGGAAAGTTTATGTAATTACACAAATAGCTTTTCTAATTACGTAGGACTAATTTTATTACCATTATCTCTAATAATTACATGGAGTATTTTGTGACTGCAATTTGCAGGGTTATTATATAAGGGCAAATTTCGTTTCTGGCCTTTGTAAGAATTTTTTTTCAGTTTTCAGGCCCTGTCAGAAAAATATTTAGTTTTAAGGACCCGATTTCTGGAGTAACATTTCATTATTCTGCAGTAACACTTCATTGTTCCTCAGTAACACTTCGTTGTTCTGCAATAACACTTCGTTGTTCCTCAATAACACTTCATTGTTCTGCAATAACACTTTATTTTTCCTCAGTAACACTTCATTGCTCTGAAGTAACACTTGTGTAATTTTGGGTCCTTAACGCTAAATTTTACGAAAATTAGGTCCTTTAAACTAATATTTTTCTGAAATGGTCTGAAACCTATTTGAAAATATTTTTAGGGCTTGAAACATAATATACCCTTATTATACTATGCCTTTTGACTTTGTCCATCCTTCCCTAAAGTGAGGGGCAAAAGAGAGAATTGACATCTGAATAAATCGATATATATAAATACACACACACACACACTAGATGGTGATGCCGTGCGTTGCACGGCATTGGTCTAACGGTACTCCGGGACATTGTATGTATTGAAAAAACCTTATTCTGATATAAAAAGAAAATCACATTACATACTCATTTTGCTCATGGTTAGTTCTACAGTAATAAATTAATACGAAGAGGGTTGCGTGATTTCTGAGCTTGATGTCCAAAGAGCGTGATTTCAGTTCCATGTCGAGTGGGGAAGAGAAAGAAATGAAGAAACCACGGACATCTATAAATACGGAACTGCTGTGAAACGAATTGAAGGAGAGCTTAGCAGAGATTTAGCGTAGATGATAGAAAGCTGAGAAAATCGAGTTGTGAGAACAGAGGAGTGCGATTGTTTGTGAAAGATGATAATGAGAGCAAATAGAAATTGAAGAGAGAGCAGAGAAGTGCGATTGTTTTTCATTTCAAGAACTTTTCTTTCCTTTTTGTTGTTGTACCTTCATACATTGAAAGTTATTTATATATTATAAGTTATTTATGAGATAAAAAGTCTTGAAGCTAGTTAACGTGTGGAGAGCTTGAAATTTATTATGCTATCTTTGATTCTCGGGCGATAATGCATACCGTCTGACGTACGTTTTCGAGGAAGACAGCAAGTCGCAGCTCAACGGTTGTAAGTTTATTTCTATTTTTTTGATATGTCACTAGAATTAATTAATTTTAGTTGTGTCTTCGTTAATATGTTTAGCGGCTAAGATCCTATAGTCGAAGGATTATTGGAAGCTTAGGTTTGTTAAAACTGTGAGATTAACGAGCCTCCTTTTGTAAGCGTGAGTATTCGTTTACCTTTGAATTAATTAAAAATCGATTGCGTGGGTTAAGTAAGTAGTGACCAATATTTACGAGATCTAGGTAAATCAATAGCTAATTAAAACGACAAATCCGTAATTGTTTGTTAGTTTTAATAAGTAGCAAATAATATTCAACTTCTCTACATTCCGTAAGTGTAAGTTATATTGTAAGGTTAAACGATTTGATTTTAATAAACGGCGTCCGAGTTTATTAGTCAATAATTGGGTCTTTTCGTATTTAACGCTGTCGGAATCTTAAATCTTGCAGGGCGTCCCGGAGATTATTTTTCGATTAGGGAAGTAATTATAGAGCGTCTCTTAATTACCGAGAAAGTAAGAAAAGATTGGTTATTAGGCGTTCGTCGATAACTATAACCGATTATGCTTGCGTTGACAAAATACTTTTATAAATCGATGATCAGTTAAATAAATCTAGGTGGACAATAACTCCTTCGACTATTATTTTATTATCGTTAGTCTCGATATTTTTATTTCACGTTATTGCGTTAAAAACATTATCATCAAACCCCCCCTTAATATCATTATTATTATTAATATTATTATTATAATTATTGATCGAGTTTGAAATTAGAAATAAATCAACCATTTTCCCTGTGGAGACGATCCTTACTTTCGCTATACTAATATTTAGTGAATAAGGTGATTAATATTATTTTTGGCCGTTTTCGACGCGACCAAATTTTGGCGCCGTTGCCGGGGAAGGTGGTGTCTATCGATTTACTTCTATTTTAATTCGATTTATTTTGTTCTAGTTTCTGCCCCGATCTTCTCGAATAGGTATACTAATATTTGATCCAGAAATCGAGAGGACCGCGAGGGCGAATCGAAAGGCAAAAAAGCAAATGGATTCGTCTATCAATATCCAGCACAGAAGCCGAACAAGAATTTTCTTCAAGCGACATGGAGGAAACCGAACAGCAATTGCCACTCCGTCTTACTTTGAGGGATATGGCGATGCCGGATGTTAATCAACGGCCGCTTTGCATTGAATTTCCTATTCTTCAAACACCTTTTGAGTTAAAATCTGGTTTAATCCACTTACTTCCTACTTTTAGTGGTAACGCAGGAGAGGATCCGCACAAGCACTTGAAGGAGTTTCACATGGTTTGCTCAACCATGAAGCCAAACGGGGTCACAGAAGATCAGATTAGCCTTCGTGTATTCCCTTTCTCCTTGGCGGACCATGCTAAAGATTGGCTATACTACTTGCCATCGGGTTCAATCTCAAAAGCAGTTCCTTGCAAAAATTTTCCCTGCATCTCGTGCCGCGAACATTCGTAAGGAAATCTACGGGATTCGACAATGGACTGGAGAAACTCTACCCGAATATTGGGAGAGATTCAAGCGGTTGTGCGCAAGCTGTCCATATCATCAAATTTCCGAGTTAGCGCTTATTCAATACTTCTACGAAGGACTATTACCAATGGAGAGAAATATGATTGACGCAGCAAGTGGAGGAGCTTTGGTCGATAAAACGGCAGACGAGGCTCGTCGTCTTATCTCAAGCATGGCTACAACTGCGCAACAATTTGGAACACGTCAAGACGTAGGCCAACAAAGGATGGGCGAGGTAAGTACCACTTCGTTTGAACAAAAATTAGATTCGCTGACATCTCTTGTGGAAAAACTTGTGATTGGAAAAACGAGTCAGGTAAAGGCTTGTGGTATATGTACTTTTGCTGGACATGCAACAACGAATTGTCCTTCACTTCAGCTTGATCCTAGAGAGCAAGCCAATGCAATTGGAGGGCACACAGGACCATCTCAAAGACGCTATGATCTACTCAAGTCAATACAATCCCGGATGGCGTGACCATCCAAATCTGAGTTACGGAAATCGACCGCCAGGTTTCATGCAACAAGCACCAAGACCACAAAATCCTCCTCAACAATCCGCACCATCAAAGCCAGGTATGTCCTTGGAGGATATTGTTAAGGATTTAGCAACTAGTACTGCCATTTTTCAACAGGAAACTCGATCGAGCATTAACAAAACGCGGTCGAGCGTGCAAAATTTAGAAAGACAAGTATCACAGTTGGCGGCACAAATGAGTCAAGTACAGAATGAGAAGGGAAAACTACCAGCCCAAGTCGAAATAAATCCAAAAGCAAATGTGAGTATAATGACTCTTCGAAACGGAAAGAGATCGGACAAGAAAATCATGACAAACCCCGCACAAAAACTTCGAGTCACAATGAAAAGGACAACGAGAAGAAGGTAAGTAATAACTCTAATATCGAAAAACCTAATCTTGTTATTCCTCCCCCTTTTCCTGGAAGGTTTGCTAGGGTGAAACAAAAAGAAGAGGAAAAGAGTAATGGACCTGATCGACACGTGGTGTGTGAATGAAGAGTGCGACAAGTAATAATTAAAACGAATACCTAATTACTATCACCGTCGTGCGATAGGCAGTGGACCTATCGTTTGTAGTGCAGTAAAGTGAGTAAACGAGTATCGAACACAAGGAATAAATCAAGTACTAGTAGTGACCTATCGACTCGATATTTAGCCTAATAAAATACGCAAATTGTTTTATGACTTAACCTAACAGATTATATCTAACTCAACTAGAGATTCAAAGACGCTTAACTGATACGAAGCTTCAGATAATAAAGATGTGCTCGGGATTCGAATCCCGCTAGGTGTTATCGACTAAGACAATAAAATCGTTCCTACGTGATTTTGACTAGATCGCAGTAATTTTCCTACCCGCTCGCGAGTTTGCTGTCGCCCTAAACGCTCACGGGGATCTAAAACTCAGTAATTACTAACGACGAGGATCGAGTATTTGCTTTCGCCCTATACTCGATTCCTATCTTCTACGAACGGCCTAAACGTTGTTTAGCTGTCGCCCTAAACGTTTTCCATACGATTACTTTAACACATAGACATATTAAAGTAACGAAACAAATTCATAGAATGATAAATAGTCAAACACATAGTCACGATAATCATAAGTCTTAACTACGAAACATCCTAGCGTTCATCTAATCCCAAACACAAAGGGGAATTAGCTACGCATAATGGAAGGAAAAACAACTAAAGAAATAAGGATTAAGAGTGAAGAACTCATAATCAATGATGGCACGGAGAAATCTTCGTTCTTCGTTCACTTCTGCGTGGAATCCCGTCTCTTGCGCTCCGGGACGTGAATCTGCGTTCTTTTGTGCTATTTTTCGTCTCTAGATGGTTTAGGGTTTGTATCTGGTGAGCTCTGTGCTTTCTGGGTCGAATTTGGGCTTTTTATAGCTATTCCGTAACGGTCATGGCCTGGGACATGGGCCGTCACGGCCGTGACCATCGTCGACTCTACTTCGTGTGCTTGCTGCCCAACGTCACGGCCAAGTGTATAAGGTGTCACGGCCGTGACCACATTAGGTCGACCTTTCTGCCAACTGTCACGGTCAAGTGTATAGGATGTCACGGCCGTGACCTGGGGCGGTGGCTTCGACCTGACTCTCTGCCAAGCGTCACGGTCTGGTGCAAGGGCTGTCACGGCCGTGACCTTGGGCAGTGTCTCGCATTACGCCTCTGGGTGGTGTCACGGCCAAGTGCATAAGGTGTCACGGCCGTGACACCTGGCAGTGTTCTGCCTTTTTGCACCGTTTTGCCTCGTTTTTGCTCCTTTTCGCCCGAAACTCGTCCTAAGCTCCTTCAATAATAAAATAAGTGTAAGTATATCGGATAAATGCATAAATCGACTGCTAAAGCTCTATTATACCCCAAATAAATACTATGATAAACGCATCGAATTACGTTTATCAAACCTCCCCACACTTAAGCATTTGCTTGTCCTTAAGTAAATTAGAGTTCAGAAAAGGCATCCAATCAGGATAACGGCACGATTGTTCGCATGTTTCCATCAAAGCATAGAAAGCACGATACGAAATCAAGCAAACAATCACGGACATTACACTAATGACCTGCACTTATCAATCATGAGCTTCCCTAGCGCTGCAAATCGAGACCTATACCTCACAAGGATTCACTCAATTCACTCAAGTGTATAGGCTAGCATATGATGAGTCGCTCAATTCGTGCACTAGTCCAACCCCTACCATAAGCTCGCAAGCTAATCGCATTTCTACTATCTAAAGTGACAAGCATAAATCTGAGGGTCTTTTCGGGTGGACATGGGTTACATAGTCATAAAACGATAAGCATGTAATGGTCACGTAATCTTAGAGCTAGGGCATGTAAGCGAATAGCATCAAAGAACATAGCATAATCAAAATGATAATCACATGCCCCAATATAAGACTCGATATTCTCGCTCTGAAATTCTAGACTTTTCTGCCCGACCCCCTCGACTCAGTTCCCTTGCATTTTCTGCCCTTTCACCTTAATTACTCTCTACTTTTATGCACTGCCCTTATTCCCTAAAAACATCAAGGTTCGGCTTTTGTCGCATAGAATACATCGTCACAGCGAATGCCGTGTACCTAAGGATACTTATTACCGAAACCTATATCTTGCCAAAGGGTTATGAATTTGCTTATGAAAGGGATCGGGTCATTTGAGAAAACGGTCAAGTCAGGGACGAGTCATTTCTCGAATAGCAGAGAAGAACATCAAATCATACACTGAAACAGTAACTCTCAAATTCGACTTCTTCTCTATTCTAATCAATTCAGGTTCATATAATCTCTGGAGGCTTATCCGGGTCAGGGGCATTTTATAACATACGGGGTAAGCAACGAATAGGCTCAGGCTCAAAATGGCTACTAGGGGGCATTAGTCATGGTAAGGAGGATTTGGCCCTGGACTTAATTCCTTGTGCCCTCATTATTTTCACACTAACACACCAAAACAGTTTCAACACGCATCAGACAAGCAAGTTCTAGAGAGATATAGACTAGGGACGTCACATAACCAAGAAATATGAGCATGAGCTCGTCAGGCTCAACTCTCACAATGACACAGGGTTATGTGTACGGTCTTTCAAAGCAGTGCTATATCTATTCAGGCAGATAAGATTCAATCAGTCATGCATATCCTAATTGTTCACAGAATTTCATAGAATGCAGACCAACTCGAGATAGGCGCAAACAATCATGCCTGATTCAGTAATTCATGCCTTTCCAACGAACTCAA
Organism: Craterostigma plantagineum; assembly: GCA_027422505.1. Lineage (NCBI taxonomy): Eukaryota > Viridiplantae > Streptophyta > Magnoliopsida > Lamiales > Linderniaceae > Craterostigma > Craterostigma plantagineum. The sequence goes on along the minus strand of JAPQWV010000003.1, from coordinate 20,332,745 downwards.
CGACTCACGGACACGTCATAAAAATTTAAAAAATTTCACGTAAGTTCTCAAACTAAATACCCCTCCCCACACTTAAGTCAGACGTTGTCCCCAACGTAAAAAGGATAAAAGGGAAGGAGAAAGAGTTTAAAAGAACGGGACTCCCTGCCGTGGTCGTGACGTAGTCGTTTATTTCGCGCGTGAGGGTCGTGTTGTAAGCCGTACGTTGTAATCCGTTAGGCGTATCCTGGTGCTAGCTAAAGAGATAAGTAGACATAAATAGAGAGTAGTCATAGATTAACTATAAACATAGTTATAAGCGGTAAAGGTGGAAATAAATTTAAAACACACGCGACTACTCAAACACGAAATGTCAATAAAAAGTAAAAGGAGAAACAAATCCCTAAGGTGGTGGTTGCGGTGGCTGCGGCGATGGTGGCCTCGGGCGAAGGAAGGCCATCGACTGCTGTGAATACCTGAGTGCTGTGTCCATGGCTTGAAGGGCCTGGTTATAGCGCTCAAGTTCTGCGTCGTACCTGCGGTGGGCTTCTTCGTTTTGGCGCTCGTACTCTTCCTGTCGGTGCCGAGTCTCTTCGCTGTATCGCCGGGCATCTTCGTCCCGCTGCAGCGCGTCGGCGTTCATTCGCATCATATCCTGGCGCAGCGCTTCGAGGTCCGCTGTAGACGCGAAGCGGGCGACGCCGGATGACTCGCCGTGGTGGTTACCGGATGAGTAGGAGGGCCCTGTAGTCGTCGTGTCTGTCTCCACTGGGTGGGGACCCTCGAGGTAGAGCTGGTCGTCGAGGATGGCTCCGTGGTCGGTGGCCGCGATACATCTCGTGCCAGGTGTACACCTTGTTGGTGCGAGTCCAGGTGGGCGCCTTAACGAGCATCTTCATCTTCACTAATACCTTCTCGTTCACGGGGTGGCGCCCGCTTACAATCTCCATCTCGGGCGCATTCTCTGGCCAGTAGCCTAATCCCTTGATCACCTTGGTGATGAGTGGTCCTACAGCGATCTTCCCATTGCGTCTTGCTTCCGCCTGAGCGCTGAAGGCGTGGGCCACCGCCATCCCCAAATGGACCCGTTCGCCTCGCTGTAGCTTGGCCAGGTAAAATAAATTGCGGAGGGTGACTGCTCCGTGCGAGTCGCCCCTCGGTGTCAGCGAGGTCGTCAGGAGGCGGTGAATATAGCGCAGCCCTGGGCTTCTCAGCGCAGACGCCTTCGACGTCTTCGCGATGTATGCCGGCTCGCCGGGTCGAGCGATGTCAGCCCAGCAACCCTGTCGTCCGCCCGGTTGATCAAAATAAGTCGCGTGGGGCTGGTGTGGGTGTGGACGTGGTACGCCAAGTGCATGGCACAGGTTGTCGTCCCTCACTATCTGCTCTTCATTGAACGCCCGGAATCTGATCTTGCTGTCTCCGTATTCGTCGTAGGAGAACGTGGCAAGGAACTCCAGGGTGAGTTCCTTGTACGCCGGTTCGTCGATGCCCAGGAATGTGTTCCACCCACTGAGTGATAAGTACTGGGCGACCTGCTGGTCGATGTGGTGCTTCGCCAGCGTCTCATGGTCGATTTGGTCCATGGCTATGAACTCCATTCCCTTCAGCCTGGTGTATCGTGCCGTCTGGGCCTCGTCAGTGAACTGACCCATGGCTTCTAGCATTGTCGGCGGAGGCCCGCGTCGCCTTTGACGAACGGGCGAACGCGAGGCGGGGTCACGCGAGGCTGAGGAGCGGCTTTTACCCATAGTACCTGAAAGAAAAATGTGAGCTCGACGAAATAACAATTAAATGCAAGTTGGCCGGCTCGTCCAAAATAGCGACAAAGGCATGTAATATTCAAGATTAGATGAAAAAGTTCAAAGAGGCATTTTGTCGAACACGTTGCGTGCAACCGAAATCACTCAATCTAAGTCCGAAATTGAACAAGATAATGTACCCAAATATATAATATTTTGAATCGAGGCTAATTAACATCATCACACAACGGAATTCACCAAATAACCACGAATTCGTGTAATTAAGCACACCCAAAGCGTTCATAGCATGTATCTATCAATAAAGGGGCAAGAGAAACAACAATTGAGACCCAATTTTCAAAAATCCCCAATTTCGAAAATTAGGGTTCGTCAAAGAATCACGAAATTCATCCACACATTAACGTAATCAAGCGATTCTCTAGCGTCTATGGCACATAGTGAACGAATAATAGCAAATAGTATCACAAATTAGCATTTACGACCACAATTTCCGAATTCGGAGGAGATAGGGTAAAAAGCATACCTTGTATTCTTAATCGAATTAAATAGAGGTTGAGGGTGGTGTTGTGGGTGTCGCCGGAGTTGGGGGTGACGGCGGCGGTGGTGGTCGAAGGTGGTCGAAGGTGGTGAGGTTTGAGAGAGAGACGAGAGGGAGAGGAAGGGAAATCGCGAGAGAGAGAGAGGGAAAAGAGAGGAAGAAAAAGGGAAAAAAATCTGATTTGCACTTTAAATCCGTGAAGGTCACGGGTCACGGCCGTGACCCGAGGCAGTGAACGCCTCTGGAACAGGTCACGGTCGTGACGTACTCGTCATAGGCCGTGACCGAATCGATTTTATTTATTTATTTATTTATTTATTTATTACTTTTTATTTATTTATTAATTTTTTTTTTTTGCGTCGGAGTCACGGCCGTGATGGCTTAAGTCATTGGCCGTGTCAAAGGGCAGTAGGGGCCTCTGGGAGGAGTCACGGTCGTGACTGCTTAAGCAGTTGGCCGTGACATGGGGCAGAAAGCTCCATATGAGATCCCTCTTGGTCACGGCCGTGATGGCTTAAGCCTCTGGCCGTGACGTGGGGCAGTAGAGACCCCTGGAGGTAGTCACGGCCGTGACTGCTTAAGCAGTTGGCCGTGACCGTCCTTTTGTTTTTTTTAAAAAAAAAAATTTAAGGTAGTGCCTAAGACATAAATGGAAATACCTGGGTTGCCTCCCAAGAAGCGCTTACTTTACTGTCGTTAGCCGGACGTCTTTCTGTTCGCTCACGTCTGGAAGTCCAGGTACAGCACTTCCTTCTCGGTCACGTCTTCCTCGCCTGCGTGATAATGCTTCAACCTATGGCCGTTCACCTTAAAAATCCCTGCTCCATACCTGAAATCTCAACAGTACCGTAATGGAAAACACGGGTGAAGAACACATACCCACGCTGTCGATTGCATATAAAAAGCCATGAAAAAGCATGAAGAACACAAAATTGAACTCAATTTTGAAAAGCCTTAAAATCGAAATTAGGGTTCTTCGTAAAAATTTCGAAATTTAACATCAAACTCACATAATTAGGCTTACCCAAAGCGTTCCTAGCATGTACCTATCAATAAAGGGACAAGAGAAACGACAATCAAGATCCAATTTCAGAAAGCCCCAATTTGAAAATTAGGGTTCGTCAAAGATTCGAATAATTGCAATTCAAAGTAACGAATTAAGCATGCACATAGTAATTATATCATGTAATAAGCAAATAAAAGCATGTTAAGACCAAAGATTAACGAATTCGACGAGATCCCCAAATTGAAATCGAAATAGGGTAAATAGGATTGCATACCTTGGAGTTTTAACGAGATTAGGGATGGATGTCGAGGGTTAGGTGATGATTCGCCGATTTGAGAGGACGGCGGCGGTGTTAGGTAGTATATAGGGGCGGTTTTGGGTGGTGATGATGAGAGAAGAAGAAGAAATCGCGACAGAGAAGGGAAAAGAGAGGAAGAGAAAGGGAAAAAATCTGATTTGCCCTTTAAATCTGTGAGGGTCACGGCCGTGACCTGTAAAGGTTTTGGCCGTGACCGAGGCAGTGAACGCCTCTGGAACATGTCACTGCCGTGACGTACGCGTCACAGGCCGTGACCGAATCGATTTTTTTTTTAAAGGTAGTGCCTAAGACATAATGGAAATACCTGGGTTGCCTCCCAAGAAGCGCTTACTTTACCGTCGTTAGCCGGACGTCTTTCTGTTCGCTCACGTCTGGAAGTCCAGGTACAGCACTTCCTTCTCGGTCACGTCTTCCTCGCCTGCGTGATAATGCTTCAACCTATGGCCGTTCACCTTAAAAGTCCCCTGCTCCATACCTGAAATCTCAACAGTATCGTAAGGGAAAACACGGGTGACAGTGAACGGTCCTGACCAGCGTGATCTAAGCTTGCCAGGAAAAAGCTTAAGTCGAGAGTTAAAAAGAAGGACTTGGTCCCCTCCTGAAACTCTCGTCTTTGCCTAATCTTTTTATCGTGATAGGCTTTGGAGCGTTCCTTATACATGCGAGCGTTATCGTAAGCCGATAAACGCCACTCGTCTAACTCGTTGATTTGGAGTTGTCGCTTTCCGCCGGCGTTCCCCAAATCAAGATTCAAGGACTTGATAGCCCAATATGCCTTATGCTCTATTTCTACGGGAAGATGACATGCTTTTCCATAGACTAATCTATATGGGTGTAGTGCCTATGGGAGTCTTATATGCAGTTCTATATGCCCAAAGTGCATCATTCAACTTATTTGCCCACTCCCTACGGTTTCCTTCTATGGTCTTTTCTAGGATGCGTTTCAACTCACGGTTCACTACTTCGACTTGGCCACTAGCTTGGGGGTGGTACGGGGTGGATAGGCTGTGTCTAATACCGTAACGTTCTAGTGTGCGTGCAAACTGGGTGTTACAAAAGTGAGTGCCTCTATCACTAATAATGCACCTAGGTGCCCCAAAACGTGAAAACAATGCTCGCAAAAATCTAACGACTACCCTAGCATCATTCGCTGGTAAGGCTTGCGCCTCGGCCCACTTAGAAACATAATCGACAGCGACTAGGATGTACTTATTGTTGTACGAGCTAGGAAATGGCCCATAAAATCTATACCCCATACATCGAAAATTCCACAAACTAAGATGAAGTTCTGGGGCATTTCGTCGCGTTTCGAGAGATTACCTGCGCGCTGACACTGATCACAAGTGTCAACGTACCTTTGGGCATCCTTGAAGATCGTGGGCCAATAAAATCCGCTCTCCAACACCTTCTGAGCGGTACGATTTGCTGCATAGTGCCCTCCGGTCGGTCCGTTGTGGCAATGTCTAAGGATCTGCGTCGATTCTGGGGCCGCCACGCATCGCCGTATCACCTGGTCTGAACATCGCCTGAAATGATACGGGTCTTCCCAAGAGTAGTATCTCAAATCAGAAAAGAATTTCTTCTTTTGCTGACTCGTGTAGTCCTTTGGTAGGACCTTCGCAACAAGATAGTTAGCGTAATCTGCAAACCAGGGAGTGTCGTCACTTACCACCTGTATCGAGTATAGGTGCTCGTCTGGGAACCGATCGTGTATCGCCCTTTCGTCCTTATGGTATATCTCGGACTCCTCTAGTCGAGAGAGGTGATCCGCCGCTAGATTCTCCGCACCCTTCTTGTCCCGAATCTCTATATCGAACTCTTGCAGTAGTAGGATCCACCTAATTAGCCGTGGCTTGGCATCGGGCTTTGCTAACAAGTACTTAAGAGCAGAGTGGTCAGTAAAAACAATAACTTTAGATAGGATCAGATATGACCTGAACTTGTCGAAAGCAAAGACGACGGCCAATAGCTCCTTTTCGGTGGTCGTGTAATTGGCCTGGGCTGCGTCTAGCGTCTTACTTGCGTAGTATATCGGCCTGAAGTGGTTGTCCTTACGCTGCCCTAGCACGGCCCCAACTGCATAGTCACTAGCATCGCACATTAGTTCAAAGGGCAGCCCCCAATCAGGGGCTACCATAATAGGTGCTGCGACTAAACGCTCCTTAAGCAAATTAAAAGCATGCAGACACTCGTTATTAAATTCAAACGGGGCATATTTTTCTAGCAACCTAGACATGGGTCTCGCGATCTTAGAAAAATCTTTAATAAACCTACGATAAAACCCCGCATGTCCTAGAAAACTTCTAATCGACTTCACGTTCGAGGGGACACGCAATTTTTCTATAGTTTCTAACTTAGCCCGGTCCACTTCGATTCCTTTAGAGGAGATCTTGTGACCGAGAACTATACCCTCTCGAACCATGAAGTGGCACTTTTCCCAATTAAGTGCCAAGTTCGTCTCCTCGCATCGTGCGACTACGAGCTTCAGATTCGATAAGCATGCATCAAATGACGACCCGAAAATAGAAAAATCGTCCATAAATACCTCCATTACCTCACCTACCAATTCGTCGAATATGGCCATCATGCATCGCTGGAAGGTGGCTGGGGCATTGCATAAGCCGAACGGCATCCTTCGGTATGCAAACGTTCCGAACGGGCACGTAAAAGTGGTCTTCTCCTGGTCCTCAGGTGCTATGGGAATCTGTAGATAACCTGACAAACCATCAAGGAAACAATAAAATGAGTGACCGGCTAACTTTTCTAACATCTGATCAATAAATGGTAAAGGGAAGTGATCCTTTCTCGTCGCATCATTCAACTTCCTGTAGTCAATGCAGACGCGCCACCCAGCCACCGTTCTCGTCGGGATCAGTTCGTTCTTGTCGTTGGTGACGACCGTCATGCCTCCCTTCTTCGGGACCACTTGGACCGGGCTGACCCACACGCTGTCTGAGATGGGATAGATCATCCCCGCGTCTAGTAATTTGATCACCTCCTTCTTTACCACGTCCTTCATATTGGGGTTGAGCCGCCTTTGGCGTTGAGCGACCGGCTTGAAATCGTCCTCCATGAGGATCTTGTGCGTGCAGTAGCTCGGGTTGATACCCCTTATGTCGGATATCTTCCACGCCAAAGCCTTCTTGTGCGCCTTCAACACGTCTAAGAGCTGGTCCTTCTGTCCGTCGTCGAGGCTTGACGAGATGATGACAGGCAGCCCTCCATTGCTGCTAAGGAATGCGTACTCGAGATGTTCGGGCAGCGGCTTCAATTCCAGGACCGGTGGCTCCTCGACCGAGCTCTTTTCCTTGTCCTCTTCGCTGCTCTTGTCGATGGCTATTACGGGCTCGTCGACTTCCTCCCCACACTCATCGATCGCCATAAGTGTGTGCATGTCGTGATCATCGGCCTGTGAAAGACCTTGCACGGAAAGGAGAAAGTCGCGGTCAAATACGTCTAGAAAGTAACATTTATCATCTGCTCGCCACTCTTTTTCATCGAGTCGGTCATATTGAAAGTAACTTTCTCGCCGTCTACTGTCAAGGTCAAAGTCCCATTCCTAACGTCTATCATGGTCTCCCCCGTCGCTAGGAACGGTCTACCTAAGATCAAGGGAACATTCTCGTCTTCCTCCATATCTAAAATAACGAAATCTGCGGGAATCACAACTTATCAACTTTAACTAAGACATCCTCAAAACACCTGAGGGTACTTCAACGACCTATCAGCTAGTTGGAGACTCATCCTAGTGGGTCGTGGCTCACCTAGTCCTAAACGCTTAAACATAGAATACGGCATAAGATTAATGCTAGCGCCTAGGTCTGCTAACGCACGCTCAATCACTAAATCTCCTATAAGACAGGGAATAGTAAAATCCCTGGATCCTTGAGCTTCTTAGGGATCTTGCTTTGGAGAATCGCCGAGCACTCTCCTCGCAGGCAAACAGTGGAGACGTGTTCGAGCTTCCTTCTGTTCGTCAGCAGGTCCTTCAAGAACTTGGCGAAGCTGGGCATCTGCGTAATAGCTTCAACAAAGGGTAAGTTAATATGCAACTCCTTACACATACCCATAAATTTACCAAACTGCGCCTCATTCTTGTCATTTTTCAGTCGGGCCGGATACGGGATATTCGACTGGTATGGTTTCACCGGTGGCCGCTGGATCTCCGTCACCTTTTCCTTCTCGGGCTCGACCTTCTCCTTCTCAGCTTCGGCCTTCTCGACGTCGTCGCCTCTGGTCTCCTCTACTTCGGGCTCGTCGTGGCTCTCGAAGCTGGCGTTTGCCTTGGCCTTCTTCTTGGCGGGCACTTCTTGCAACTCTCGCCTATTCCTCAGCGTCACCGCCTTGCGTACTCCTTGGGATTCGGCTCGGTGTAGCTTGGGAGCGATCCTTGAGTGCGCCCCGCCAGCTGCTTCGCCATCTGGCCCATCTGTTGCTCCAGTTTCTTGAGCAAGGCGTCCGTGTTCTGAGCACGCAAGTCATTCGCCTCCATGTACTCCTCCATCTTCGTCATTCGGCTTTTGTGGGCTGCAGTGGTGCTGCTGAAATTCGTGAGAAGCGTCTTCATCATGTTCTTCATCTCCCTCATGTCGTCGGATCCTCCCACGGGCGCATTCTGGTACTGTCGTGGTGGCCCGTTTTGGAATCCGGACGGTCTGGGCTGAAATCCTGGTGGTCCTTGGCCCTGATGGTTCTGATTCCCGTACGCCAGGTTTGGATGCGCCCGAGGCTGGAAACTTCGCTGGCCACCTTGGTAATTGCCCATATAGTCTACGTGCTCCAGCGGCTGCCCAAGTTGGCAATCTGAGGTCTCGTGGGCTGCGCCGCAAATCCGCACAATGGCACGTAAGTCGTGTGCTGTGTGGTGTGGTGGTGGCTACGGCGTTCACGGGCTGAGTCTGTCCGGACTTGGGAAGTAGTGCACCAATCACTGTCTGCAACTGGGAGTTCGTCGAGGCAATTTGTTGCTGGAGCGCCTCGATCTTGGCACTAGTGGCCGTCTCCTCGCTAACTCCGAACACACCGGGTGTCTTCATCCGGGCATTGCCCCTCATGAAACTGTTTCTCGAGTAGTCCTCAATCAAATTCCATGCGTCGGTGGCGTTGAGCTTCACGTGCCCTCCTCCTGCGGCTCCGTCTAACATATGGACCGTCTGATCATTGAGCCCCTCGTGGAATCGATTGATCTGGGCTGCCTTCGACATCCCGTGCTGTGGGCACCTCTTCAGTAGCGCCTTGTAACGCTCCCAAACCTCATACAAGTTTTCGGAATCCTTCTGATGGAACAGAGAAATCTCCGTCTTCAATCTGAACACCTTTGTGAGTGGGAAGTAGTGGTTGATGAAGGCGGCTCGCATCTCCTCCCAGGTAGTGATCGATCTGGGCGGCAACATAGCCAACCAGTCTCTCGCCCTGAACTTGAGCGAGGACGGGAACAACATCAGTTTGATTGCATCGCCCGGGACACCGTTGATCTTGATGGTGTCGGTCACCGTCAGAAACGCCTTCAGATGGGAGTAAGGGTCGTCATCGGGGTTTCCCTCGAACTGGGCCGTCTGGAAATCATCTGAAGCCATGAGTGCTTCAATTCAAAATTGTTGTTCTCGATCGGCGGTATGACAATCGCCGACTCCATACTGCCTAGCGCGGCGTTCTTGAGGAGGTCCTGAAGTGATGGTTCATCCTCGGGAATGTTGTGGACGGGCACTCGATGGTTCGCCATGTCTACTTCTGTGTAGGGGCTATCTACGGCTGCCTCTACACGTGAATTTTGGATGGATTCCTGCGAACTATCAATCTGAATAGCTAACTAAGCGGTCCTGAGAGCTAGTGGATGCTCCTTCGGTATCGTACTTAAGCTTCCTTCGCAACTTTCATTCGAAATCTGAGTCTGCGTCAACGAGGGCCCGATGGATGGCTTCGGGTCATTCACCGCTGAATCGTACCTTCAATGAGTGAGAAGCAAAAATTAGCGAAGAAGAAAACAAATACGTCGAATAAGAATACGAAATCAATAACGACGCAGGAAAACAACTAACGCAAATAACACAAATAACGCAAATAGTAAAAACAAAGAAAACGTCAAAATAAAAGTGGCTAAAATACCGAACTACGGTGTTCCTAATATCAATTTATTCCCCGGCAACGGCGCCAAAAACTTGATCGACACGTGGTGTGTGAATGAAGAGTGCGACAAGTAATAATTAAAACGAATACCTAATTACTATCACCGACGTGCGATAGACAGTGGACCTATCGTTTGTAGTGCAGTAAAGTGAGTAAACGAGTATCGAACACAAGGAATAAATCAAGTACTAGTAGTGACCTATCGACTCGATATTTAGCCTAATAAAATACGCAAATTGTTTTATGACTTAACCTAACAGATTATATCTAACTCAACTAGAGATTCAAAGACGCTTAAAACTGATATGAAGCTTCAGATAATAAAGATGTGCTCGGGATTCGAATCCCGCTAGGTGTTATCAACTAAGACAATAAAATCGTTCCTACGTGATTTTGACTAGATCGCAGTAATTTTCCTACCCGCTCGCGAGTTTGCTGTCGCCCTAAACGCTCGCGGGGATCTAAAACTCAGTAATTACTAACGGCGAGGATCGAGTATTTGCTTTCGCCCTATACTCGATTCCTATCTTCTACGAACGGCCTAAACGTTGTTTAGCTGTCGCCCTAGACGTTTTTCCATACGATTACTTTTACACATAGACATATTAAAGTAACGAAACAAATTCATAGAACGATAAATAGTCAAACACATAGTCACGATAATCATAAGTCTTAACTACGAAACATCCTAGCGTTCATCTAATCCCAAACACAAAGGGGAATTAGCTACGCATAATGGAAGGAAAAACAACTAAAGAAATAAGGATTAAGAGTGAAGAACTCATAATCAATGATGGCACGGAGAAATCTTCGTTCTTCGTTCACTTCTGCGTGGAATCCCGTCTCTTGCGCTCCGGGACGTGAATCTGCGTTCTTTTGTGCTATTTTTCATCTCTAGATGGTTTAGAGTTTGTATCTGGTGAGTTATGTGCTTTCTGGGTCGATGGGCTTTTTATAGCTAATCCCGCAACGGTCACGGCCTGGGACATGGGCCGTCACGGCCGTGACCATCGTCGACTCTACTTCGTGTGCTTGCTGCCCAACGTCACGGCCAAGTGTATAAGGTGTCACGGCCGTGAGCACATTAGTTTGACCTTTCTGCCAACTGTCACGGTCAAGTGTATAGGATGTCACGGCCGTGACCTGGGGCGGTGGCTTCGACCTGACTCTCTGCCAAGCGTCACGGTCTGGTGCAAGGGCTGTCACGGCCGTGACCTTGGGCAGTGTCTCGCATTACGCCTCTGGGTGTCACGACCAAGTGCATAAGGTGTCACGGCCGTGACACCTGGCAGTGTTCTGCCTTTTTGCACCGTTTTGCCTCGTTTTTGCTCCTTGTCGCCCGAAACTCGTCCTAAGCTCCTTCAATAATAAAATAAGTGTAAGTATATCGGATAAATGCATAAATCGACTGCTAAAGCTCTATTATACCCCAAATAAATACTATGATAAACGCATCGAATTACGTTTATCAAGACCTTCAGCAAAGTCGAGATCAACATTCCACTTTTGGATTCTATCAAGCAAATCCCACGCTACGCAAAATTTTAAAGGAAATGTGTTCGAACAAAAGGAAACATAAGGCCAAAGGTAAAATCCTCGTAAATGATAATGTTTCCGCTGCGCTTCAAAGAAAATTACCTCAAAATGCAAGGACCCAGGTATGTTTGCTATTACGGTTACTATAGGGACGAGAAAAATAAATAATGCCATGTTAGAGTTAGGAGCTTCTATCAATGTTATGCCGTTATCATTGTTCAATGAAATGAGTATGGGACCTCTTAAGAGCACTGATATTTGCATTCAATTAGCAAACATGTCCATTATTTATCCCAAAGGATTAGTTGAAGATGTTCTAGTAAAATGTGGTGAATTTATTTTTCCTGCTGATTTTTATATAGTAGACATGGGTGATGATCATGCACTTGATTCTGCAGTTATTTTATTAGGAAGATCATTCATGAAAACGGCTAAAACTAAGATAGACGTTGATTCAGGAACTCTTACTTTTGAGTTTGATGGCGCTATGAATGTGTTTGATGCTATGAATATATCCCGATGAACCCGAATCTGTTAGTATGATTGATGCATTTGTTCAAGATGATTTTGAGCGTAATTTCACTAACGACACACTCGACTATGTGATTAAAAATAGCAAAACAGAAAAAGATTTGCATTTTGAAGTGGACGAAGATGTCAGAAACGCGCTCATGACATTACACTCACTTCCAGAAGCTCACGATCAATCGGGTAAGAACACGTTTTCATTACCTATTCGTAACGCAAAAATTGTTCCTTCTATAGAACGGGCACCTACGTTGGAGTTGAAGGATCTACCAAAACATCTCAAATACTGCTATTTGGGAGATGCAGAAACTTTGCCAGTCATTATTGCAAATGACTTGTCCACTACCCAAGAGGAGAAGTTGATACATGTTTGAAGGAATACAAGAGCGCTATAGGATGGACTTTGGCCGACATCAAAGGTATAAGCCCCTCGATATGCATGCACAGGATCCTACTTGAGCCCGACTCTAAGCCGATACGAGAAGCACAACGCAAGCTCAATCCGATCATGAAAGAGGTAGTTATGAAAGAAATTCTTAAACTAGTAGATATGGGAATTATATTTCCAATATCAGATAGCCAATGGGTAAGTCCAGTTCATGTTGTTCCTAAGAAATCTGGTTTCTCACTCGTAAAAAATGATAAGAATGAACTAGTACCAATGAGATTACAGACGGGTTAGCGCATGTGCATTGATTTTCGAAAGTTAAATGCGGCTACCTGAAAGGATCATTTTCCGCTACCCTTCATTGATCAAATGCTAGAAAGATTGGCATGTAAGTCTTTCTTCTGTTTCTTCGATGGATTTTATGGTTATTATAGAATTGTCGTGGCACCTGAGGATCAAGAGGTAACTACTTTCACATGTCCCTTTGGTACGTTTGCATATCGTCGCATGCCTTTTGGTTTATGTAATGCTCCTGGTACATTTCAACGATGCATGAGAGTATATTTTCTGATTTGATCGAAACATGCATTGAAATATTTATGGATGATTTTACTGTTTATGGAGATTCATTTGCTCATTGCCTTGATAATCTAGTAGAAGTTCTCAAACGCTGCATCGATAAAAATCTTGTACTTAACTTCGAAAAATGTCATTTTATGGTTAAAGAAGGAATAGTTCTTGGCCATGTAGTTTCGTCTCGAGGTATTGAAGTAGACAAGGCTAAGGTCGATTTGATTTCTAATTTACTATACCCCACTAATGTTCGAGAAATTCGAAGTTTTCTTGGTCATGCAGGTTTTTACAGGAGATTTATTATGGATTAATCGAAAATCGCTCAACCGATGTCAAGACCACTTCAGAATGACGTACCATTCAATTTTGGGGACGAGTGCAAGGAGGCATTCAATAACTTAAAGCTATTACTCACTACTGCACCTATAATTCAACCTCCAAACTGGGAGCTGCCGTTCGAACTTATGTGCGATGCGAGCAAGTACGCCGTCGGAGCTGTACTTGGACCGAAGGACGGAAAGAAAAGCCACGTCATCTATTATGCTTCGAAAACTCTCGATTCGGCTCAGTGCAATTATACAACAACTGAAAAAGAGCTTTTATCTATTGTGTTTGCTTTTGATAAATTTAGGTCTTATTTATTGAGATCTAAAGTTATTGTTTATTCTGACCATGCAGCTCTTAAATATCTATTGTCGAAAAAAAGTCTAAACCACGCCTGATTAGATGGATCCTTTTGCTTCAAGAATTTGATTGGGAAATCAAAGACCGAAAAGGTGTAGACAACTCTGTAGCCGACCACTTGAGCCGTTTGATCCGTGATGAGGAGCCACTACCGATTACTGAAACATTTCCGGACGAACAATTATTTCGGCTTCAAGCTAAGGAATATCACGAACCCTGGTTTGCCGACGTAGTTAATTATTTGGTAACTGGTGTGCTGCCTCCATATTTGAGTTCTTCAAGGAGAAATAAAATTAAGAGTGATTCTAAGTATTATAATTGGGATGAGCCATATTTGTGGTAAACTGGATCGGACCAAATAATACGTAGGTGCGTTGCAAATGATGAAATTAATGATATACTCACTCATTGTCATACATATGCATGTGGAGGACATTTCGGACCTAAACGAACAACTAGAAAGATTTTAGACTGTGGATTTTATTGGGAAACTATTTTTAAAGACTCTTATTTATTTTGCAAGAGTTGTCCTAATTGTCAAAGAACAGGTACAATTTCTTTTAGAGATGAGATGCACAAAATCCTATTTTAATTTGTGAAATTTTCGATGTTGGGGAATGGATTTTATGGGACCTTTCCAAACTCGTTTGGTCTTCTTTATATATTACTTGCCGTTGATTATGTCTCGAAGTGGGTGGAAGCAAAGGCTACCCGAACTAACGATTCTAAAGTTGTTGTAGGATTTCTTAAAACAAATATCTTTAGTAGGTTCGGCGTTCCTCGCGCAATTATAAGCGACCAAGGCACACACTTTTGCAATCGCACGGTGGAAGCACTCATGCGCAAATATGGAGTACATCATCGACTGGCCACCACTTATCACCCACAATCAAACGGACAAGCTGAAGTTTCAAATAGGGAGGTCAAGAATATTTTGGAGAAAACCGTAAACCCGAATCTTAAGGATTGGAGCGTGTGCGACTAGACGACGCACTTTGGGCATATCGCACTGCTTTAAAACACCAATTGGGATGTCGCCATATCGCCTAGTTTTCGGTAAGATGTGTCATTTACCTGTTGAAATTGAACATCGTGCTTTTGGGCAGTTAAACAGTGCAACATGGAAGCCACAAAAGCTGGTGAGGAACGGAAATTTCAACTGCAGGAGCTTGAAGAGATTCGTCTTGAAGCATACGACAATGCGAGAATGTACAAGGAACGCACGAAGCATTTTCACGACAAACTCTTGCATAAAAAAGAATTCATGGTAGGCCAAAAAGTTCTCCTTTACAATTCGAGGTTAAAGTTCATGCCAGGTAAGCTCAAATCACGCTGGATGGGACCGTACATTGTTAAAAATATTTTTTCGAATGGCGTTATTGAAATTGAAAGCATAGCCTCTAACAAGTGTTTCAAGGTAAATGGTCATAGGCTTAAACCTTATTTTGAGAATAATTTTATGGATTGCACGGAAGAGATCAAGCTGAGCCCACCCATTTATGAATGAATTTGAAGAACGGAGACTACGTCTAGCCAAAGACATTAAAGAAAAGCGCGCATTGGAGGCAACCCAAAATTATCCTATTTTATTTGGTTATTGCAATATTTTCATTTTATCTATGTTGTTTGATGATTAAGCAGGTTTGACTATCGGCTACATATGGTACAAGATCTCACTAGGCTCGGGAACAAATATCTCTCTCCTCGGAAATTCTCATGACTCCATCACTGTCAGGGAAGTTTTATTTTCATTATCACTTTTATTACTTCCTTCACATAGACTCTTAATTATTAAAGTGAAAATGAGGGTGGAAATCTTTAGATTTTAGCTGCTATTTTCATTAGAATTCTACATTGAGGACAATGCAGTGTTTAGGTGTGGGGGAGACTTTTGTGATAGTTGATGAGAATAATTCTTGTCTAGAGCAAACCGATATGCATTTGCTAGAACATGAGAGAAACAATTAGGAATAGCGATTTGGTATTAGGATGATTATTTTCATTTTTTCTTCAATTGATTTGAAGAATGAATGCGCAAGAGTCGACACAAAGCCTACTTATATATGTGAGATTTGAGCCTTAAAAAAAGAGTATTTATCTTTATACTCAATTTTTTTTACCGAGAGCGTCACATATGTTTCGAATATTCTAGAACTTGCTCTATTATACATGTTGATATCATTGGCGACTTTTTGTGTACAAAAGTGATTAAGGCGTTTAGGATTAAGTTATTGGCCTCAAATTGATCCTACCTTCAATATTATCCGCTTAGTGAGCCAACTTGAGCCTGAGTCTTATTTTCTTGTTGAATTTAAGCCACTATATTTACCCATATCTATCCTTTTGGCTTTCTTTTTTAAACCCATTATCGGATTAGATGAATTATTAATTGCGAAGGTTCCACGACCTTGAGATTGATTAGCTTGAGAAGCGTCTATATACTTGTTATTAGTATTCCTATAGTTATAGCTGAAAAAAAAAGAGAAAATGAAAGAAAGAAAAAAAAAATCGGAAAGGTTTACCGAAAAAAAAAAAGAAAAAAAAAGGTCGAAGAAAAAAAAAGCAGAGAAATATATATTTGAAAAAAAAAGAAAAAATATGATAAAAAATATATGCGGCGCTAGTCTATTTTATCTGTTTTGAGAAGTACTCGTGTGATTGTCGTGGGACTTAGCTACTATTATTCATTTAGTTCGACAATATTTAGCCTACTTTTCCAAAATATCCTACCTAGAATACCTAGCCCCATTACAACCCAAATAAAGACCTTTGATTTGTACACTTAAGTCGCTATGTGGACGCAATGTGATATGTTAGCAAGCTTATGGTAATATCGTTTCATAGTGTTGATTTGAGCGTATACACATATTTCCATAAACAGTTTGAGCGCATTGAGAGAATCTTTGTGAGAGTTGTTGGCTTTTGTACGTTTAGGCTTTACTGAGATCGTCGAAAGTTGATATGATTGTCATGTGCTAATTGTTGTGAATAATTGCTATCTGTAGGGCGAAGTAATGCATGTCGGTGAACTCTTGATCAGAATATTCGCATTTTCGATCTAGTTAAATGCTTGAGGACAAGCATTGTTTTAGTGTGGGGGAATTTGATATATAATAATTTACACTATTTTATACCCGTAAAAAGTGCGTTTTTGGTCGATATTTCTACAATCCATAACGGTATTCTACGATTACGTTTAATTACAGGCCTTTCAGGTATCGAAGCAAAATAGGCAAAATAGAACCGTAAAGATGGGTCCTTCAGTCCAATCAGCCAAACATTTAGGCCCATGGTCCATAAGTTCAATCGGCCCAATCAAATACCCAATTGAAGATTATAAATCAGTGAAAGAAGACATCAACGCTGAAAAATAAACACGACCCATTCATAGTCAAAGGAGATGTAAACAAGCTGCTCAATTTGTGTATGCTGTCGTTGAAAAGAAGGAACCCATCGTGATCTCAAGACATCCACAAGATAAATTGTCATTGAAAAGAAGGACCATGAGACGAAAAGAAAATAAGAGAAATTAAATTTCGTACAGACACGCAAGGTTCAAACAGACAAAAGGAGAAAGAGGGTTGCATGATTTCTGAGCTTGATGTCCAAAGAGCGTGATTTCAGTTCCATGTCGAGTGGGGAAGAGAAAGAAATGAAGAAACCACGGACATCTATAATACGGAACTGCTGTGAAACGAATTGAAGGAGAGCTTAGCATAGATTTAGCGTAGCTGATAGAAAGCCGAGAGAATCGAGTTGTGAGAACAGAGGAGTGCGATTGTTTGTGAAAGATGATAATGAGAGCAAATAGAAACTGAAGAAAGAGCAGAGAAGTGCGATTGTTTTTCATTTCAAGAACTTTCCTTTCCTTTTTGTTGTTGTACCTTCATACATTGAAAGTTATTTATATATTATAAGTTATTTATGAGATAAAAAGTCTTGAAGCTAGTTAACGTGTGGAGAGCTTGAAATTTATTATGCTATCTTTGATTCTCGGGCGATAATGCATACCGTCTGACGTACGTTTTCGAGGAAGACAGCAAGTCGCAGCTCAACGGTTGTATTTCTATTTTTTTGATATCTCACTAGAATTAATTAATTTTAGTTGTGTCTTCGTTAATATGTTTAGCGGCTAAGATCCTATAGTCGAAGGATTATTGGAAGCTTAGGTTTGTTAAAACTGTGAGATTAACGAGCCTCCTTTTGTAAGCGTGAGTATTCGTTTACCTTTGAATTAATTAAAAATCGATTGCGTGGGTTAAGTAAGTAGTGGCCAATATTTACGAGACCTAGGTAAATCAATAGCTAATTAAAACGACAAATCCGTAATTGTTTGTTAGTTTTAATAAGTAGCAAATAATATTCAACTTCTCTACACTCCGTAAGTGTAAGTAATATTGTAAGGTTAAACGATTTGATTTTAAAACCGGCGTCCGAGTTTATTAGTCAATAATTGGGTCTTTTTCGTATTTAACGCTGTCGGAATCTTAAATCTTGCAGGGCGTCCCGGAGATTATTTTTCGATTAGGGAAGTAATTATAGAGCGTCTTTTAATTACCGAGAAATTAAGAAAAGATTGGTTATTAGGCGTTCGTCGATAACTATAACCGATTATGCTTGCGTTGACAAAAATACTTTTATAAATCGATGATCAGTTAAATAAATCTAGGTGGACAATAATCCTTCGACTATTATTTTATTATCGTTAGTCTCGATATTTTTATTTCTCGTTATTGCGTTAAAAACATTATCATCAAACCCCCCTTAATATCATTATTATTATTAGTATTATTATTATAATTATTGATCAAGTTTGAAATTAGAAATAAATCAACCATTTTCCCTGTGGACACGATCCTTACTTTCGCTATACTAGTATTTAGTGAATAAGGTGATTAATATTATTTTTGGCCGTTTTCGAGCGACCAGCGTCCCATCGCAAAACTTATGAGTCTCAGTCTTCAGCATCAACCTATTCTTCTTGGCGATCGGATTGTGGTAGGTGATGCCTATGACTGAGCTGATGTGCACATGATTGTTGGGAAGCCCTTCGATCTCAGGTCCTTTGTTGAGCGGAGCGGTCATGTTGACCTTCTTCATGTTGCTCTCCAGAGCCATCTGAAGGTCGTGTGCGGCGAAGTACTTGACTTGGCGCATCGTGAACTGGTAGAGTCCCTCGAGTCCTTCTTTCTTGATGAAGCCTTGAGGACCTTTGTACTTCTCCACGTACAGCTGATAGAGATGGTATACCTCATCAGCAGGAATGTACGGTAGGTCGCTCTCGCTTAGATCTTCTCGAGTTCTATCTACTTGCTCGATGGTGTAGTGAGGTGTTGGAAGTCCTCCTTTTGCACAGTATACGCTGAGTAGTTGGCATATAGGGGAGAGACTCTTATAGTGGCTCTTGACTTGTTCTTTAGTCATCCCATCAGGTCCAAGTTTGGACAGCATCCAAAGGTAGGTCATCCTCTTCTGCTGATCCCAGTGAGAGATCCCTCTCAGCTCGAACTCGTTCGGCTTCTTAACTCTCTCCGGTGACCTCCAGATGTTTTCACGAACTTCTTCGAGGAATGGGATTTCTATTTGGATGTTCTCCCACGGCGTGTCGATCCGAACGGTCCCTGGCGTTAACCTTGTAGAGGGAGCCACTTGTTGCGCGATCAACTCTGGTAGCCTTGGGATGTCTTGTTGGTAGTCTTCACCTTCCTGAAGCTCGTCGTCTTCTATAATCACGAGGTCTATGGAGGCTTGCTGTAGGAAACGTCGAACGTCCCGAAGCCGTTGTCTTTGATGCTCCTCGGGCATGGAATGGGTCATCCACTGTTCGTCGGAGATATACTTATCTAGAGCCTCGTGTGGATTGACGCCATGTCCTGAGGGGCCCGGTTGATCTGGAGCGACCGAGGGAGTAGCTTGAGTAGCAGCTAGGGCTATGAGCATTGCAGCACTTGCTTCTTCTTCCGGAAGCAAGGGGCTTGTCAGAATCAGTGGGGTGGATGGGGTCGACGGAGGCGTTCTGATGGGGGGTTGGTAGAATGGGCTTAGAGGTTGTGTGCGGTGCGTGGTGTGGGTAGTTTGGGTGGTTTGTGTTTGGTGGGTGGTTTGGGTTTCATCTGCTCCAGCGCTTGTTTGCATTGCGCCCGAGCCTTGTCCTTGGCCACTAGTAGATGTTCTTAGTCTCTTCTCCCCCTCATGATGATCCTGATCGTCAGGGTCGTCATGTCGGCGTCTTGAGTGGGAGCTTTGGCCTCGGCAAGTATCAGTAGGTGGCTCAGGATGATCCACCAATCGCCTATAAAGAGATTCTTCTTGAGGCGACCGGATGGAAAGGCCGATCAGTTGGGCGAGTAGGATGTCGTGGAGCTCGGTTATGGGTATGGTGTATGGGTTGATGAGGATGGATGAATTGGATAAAGGGTCGGTGGGTGTGGGTTGTGGAGGTGTGAGGTTGGGCTGTGACGAGGTGCCTTCGGAGACAGGTGCTTTCCCGATGTCTCTGCGGGATATCTCTATGGCAGTAAAAACTCTCTCCGTTATTTTGTCTTCAAGCGATTGAACAGCAGCGGAGAGAGCGGCTTGAAATTGCTCATTCGTCAAAATGGTGCGGACGCCTCCGAGGATGGACCAGGACGACTGATGTCGCCTGTTAGCAACCCTTGAGCAGACACCGGCTCCTCAGGTTGGCTCACAGTCACTTGAGGTTGTGACTGTATGAGACTTCCACCCAATCCTTGAGTCGAATCTGGAAGATTCTCCTCTATGGGTGTTACGGCAGGCTCAGTTTGGACCTGCGAACCAGACACCAGTAGTGGTTGTTGCGGCTCAAGATTGAGCGAAGAGGTGCCGGCAACACTTGAAGAAGTGAGCAGCGTGGTATCTGGTGTGATGGTGACGGCGGGGAAGAGGGATTCCATTTGTATACTAAGTCGTCTGGGAGTCCGTCTTATCAGGCTAATCTCCTCATCTGACTCCGTGTCGGATGGGGTAGTTGTGTGAGGAGTGGGGTCACGTTCAACATCCCCTAGAGCCTGATCCGTCACCAGTGGAAGCGAGCTCTGCCCCATTTCTGTCTCCGACTGTGCTTCTTGTTGAAGAACTTCCTCAATGGTTTCTTCGAGCACGCATACATGTACGGGCAACTCCACTTGAAATGTTTCGGTAGGAGCTTATTGTTCCAACTCTACAGCCACAACATCGATCAGTGTGGGCGCTATGTCAGGAATTTCTTCGTCCTGAGTCGGTAGCTCCTGCTCGAGCTCCTGGGCCACTTCATCAATCAACATGGCCTCAGGGCTTTGGTGTTGTTGCGGTTGGGGAGGGCTAACTCGAAAATCTGTCGGGGGCCCTCTAATCATCTCCTTGGTGAGGTGATTCTCCCGGCAATACCTCTGATATTCAGCTCCTGTGGGGTCGGCAAGCCGAAGAAGGTTTAGTGGAATGGGCATGGAAGGCTGAGCTAGGTCTACCAGCCTTGGGTTGTGGAAGAACTTGAGCCTTGGTGGCTGACAGTTTCCTCCCGGAGGCATGCGAGGAATGTTCTGCTCGTACATCTCCATGTGTTGGCGGATGATGACGGAGAACCATCTCGCATGCGGCAAGTTTTTGGACCGTTTGTTCTCCTTTTGTCTGATCTGTTCTGTGAGGTCATTCCAGATCAGCTGGGCGAAATCGTAATTCCGCGAGAACATGACTCCGTGAAATATTCGGAGGATATGGCCGTTGCCTTTGTCGAAGTCCGCGTGCTTCGGTGATAGACACTTGTTCACAATCCCGAACAATGTCTTCCACGGTGAGGGATACCGTTGCTCTGGACCTGAGCTAGCTTGGTGAACGGCGGACGGTACCCCATCTGGAGGAAATCAGTCACCAGTTCTTCATCTCATGGGAGGGGGTCGTAGTTTTGACTGTGGGGGAGGTCAAGTAGAGCTCTGAACTCATTCTTGCCCATGCAGATGTGCCTCGTCCCTACAACTGTCGTTAAATGGTATGCCCCGTCCAAAATGAGGCTCTTGATCATCCCCCAAAACTGCTGGAGGTAAACCATCGGCACTGATGCCGTCACTGTAAGTGCATGCCATAGTGGATGGCCTTGCAGAATGGACACGATTATGTCGTCTGGACACCGAAGGTGGTCATGTCTAATTGGAAGTTCATGTCGTGAACGTTGAGATATAATGTCTTCTCGTATATGTGGTTATATGTAGGATAGCGATCCATATGAAAAATAAGAGATATAAAAGTTCATTAGTTCATAATTTAATTTAGTCGAAAATGATTTAATTCATCAAACTATAATATTGTAACAAGTCATAACATGTTGATGAATTTTGAATTGAAATCGTGTAGTATGCATATGGTATAATTGATTTTGAAAAATGTAATGGCATGTGTTGTAATTTCGAATGAAACATATAACGCGTGGAATAAACTTCGAATTTTCTTAAGTTTTGATCGTGAAAAAATGTCACTGTTCATACCGAGATAATTTTCGGTCGAAAAATTTGATTTTCAAATTGATTCCTATGCATTGATTTCAATGAAATAACTCCGTGTAATTTTGCGATCGAGAAAATTTTACTCGCTAATGTTCGCTACAGTGTAAAGAACTTAGAAAAAAAATCTTCAGTGTTGAGGTTGGAATCATGAGACTGTAGCCGACAATTTACGATCGAGAAAAATTCCGCGTAAATTTACGATCGAGAAATATTTCTCAGGTAAATTTACTATCGAAAATTTCCTCGATTGAATAAAATTTTCGATTTGAAATTGTCGAGCGGTACGTGATTTCGATTCTAAGTAAAATTTCGCTGCGATATTTTTCCATCGAGAAATTAGTCAACGAAAAACTAAGTCAATCGTCGAGAAATTTTTTCAATCAATTAAACCTTAAGCGGCGAATTTTACGATCGAAAAATAAGCGTTGAAAAATTAATTTATCGATGCTAAATTTTTGCGACCGAAATAAAATCAAATCGAAAGTTCTATTTTGAGATAGTAAGTTTTGCGCTCGATCTAATTTGCATCTAAATTGTCTATCAGTGCTTAAGTTTTTCGCTACAAAAAAAACTTAATTAGATTTCTCGATGGTAATTAATTTTTCGGTCAAAATCTTCTATCTTAGCGACTAAGTCAGAGTTTATCGATCGAGAACTAATTCGACACAAACAGTATCTCAATTGAATCGGATTTAATTAAGACTGTTTGCGATCGACAAAGTTCTCGATGGCTTCAAACATTCAAATGCCCAGTTTTATCTAAACTCAAAACAGAGTCGAAGATGCAGATTTTCGAAGATTCACACTACCAGATTCATGGAGAACATCGAAAACTTTCTTAAGTGCAGGCATTAATCTCAGATAAAACTCATAATCATGCCTAAATCACTGTAAAATAGTATACGGTTTTCTCAGTTTTGAAAAAACAGTCGAGAATCTAATCTTAATCATGCGAAAAACTACAAAATGCAGATGATAACGAAGTTAAATCACACGCAAATGTCAAAAGAATCTCATGTCTACCTTAAACAGACAAGTTGGTGTTGAAAGTCGAAAGATTTTTGAGAAATTTGAACTGTCTGTGAAAGTTTTTCGCGAGAGAAATTTTTGCGATTTGGGGTTGTGTGAGAAAAAATTTTTCGACTGACAAAAAGGTGAACTTTTATTAATTCGCTGTAAGTCAATGTTGGGTTTGCGATTTGACATTTTGCGATTAAATGATCAGGCCCATTACTATTTGCGCTCGAGAAATATTGAATCGAAAATTGCTCTTCAATTCAATTTCTCGATCGCAAATTATCGCGGCCAATCAGAATCGTTCCCAACACTGTTTACGATCGAAAAACATATGATTGCGAATTAATTCTTATATCCAATTTCTCGATTGTAAGTACTTCTAAAAATTCCAGATTGATCCCTATTTCAACTAAAATCACATTTATAATGCTCCCCTGAGAATTAAAATAAATGCAATTAGCTCCTTGTATTTTCTGTGTAGTAACGTCTAGCTTCCCTGGCAGAGATTAAAAAATCTGTACCACTTAGAAAGGAAAACGTTAGTAATAATGGAGTTAATTTGGTATGTGACTAGCTCCTTTCCTTGTAGTGTCGACGTCTCACTCCTTAATTTTGTTTGAAGGAATCTGAAACGCTTAGAGAAAAACGTCAAGAATATTTGGAGCTAATGCACGATTTTTATATTTGCTCCCCCTCAAATAATGCGCAAAAATTGACTTAACATGCAAAGCATATGAAATCAATTCAAGTCATGAGCATATAACACACAATTTTATCCAGTAAGCATATATACATGGTCCCCAAAACATGTACTTAAGATATTGCGTGAGGGTAAGAGCAGTGAAAAATTTATCGCATTTAAACAATTCCGTATCAATGCAATCTAAAATTACATTTAGAATGTGCAAAAACAAAAAATAAATTCGCATTTATTCAATTCAACGCATATGAAACATAATATTTCATGTCAGAATGTGCGATTTTTTTTTTATATAATATGTTTTTATATGGGGTCAGATTATTTGCTTTGATCAATCGTCACACCTAAAATTTTACGTGACATTTGAAGGAAGAAAATGCCGTCAAGTCATGTCGTCAAATTAAAGTCCTAAGTTCATAGACTGGTCCATTTTGACAACTCTCACTAGGTTCGCTCTTGCACTCAATTATTTCTAACTTGGGATTTTTATATTTATATCGCTCAAGTCAACACAAGCAATTTTAAGTCAATTTACCTGTGATCGAGGCATTTTTAATCATTTCACCTAAGCGAGAGACCGTCGATTGGAATCAAAGGGTTGTAAGGGTTTTAGTTTGGCTAGGACTTAGAAGGGAAGGAATGTAAAGGAAAGTGAGCTTATCTCTTCGTCATCTTCCATTTCTACGTCCGTCTCCTTTTTTTCGGCGTCTTTCTTCTTTTCAATCTTTGCTCCCTCTTTTTCTTTTAAGAACTATCCTTTTTATGCTATGCTCAAGCTGAAGCTCCGCTTCTCCACGAGGCTAAGGAGATTATCGTAGGCGAAGTTCTCCTTGTTGGTTCTCGGGCCGATACCGTGCTACTCTTCTCTTAATCCCTAGAGAGGTTTCAGAGATTATCTTTTTGGAAAAGTTCACGGTTATGGAGTTCGTACCCAAGGCTGCGCTCCTCTTGTCGTTTCCCGATATAAGACCGGATTATCGTTGGAGAAGTTCACTTCGTGGTGCTCCTCTTTCCAGCCTTTCTGACGAGCGTACGAGATTATCGTTGGAGAAGTTCACAGCAGGATCCATGCCACCTTCTAAGAGATAGTCGGAAGGCAGGTTCCTTTGGTCTGATTTTTGCGCGTTGAGCAATTCCTTCTTTTGTCATCATCCTCTCTCCTTTTTTTTTATTATTTTCTCCCCCTTCTTTTCTCGTTTGAACACCATCCGAAGAGTATAGAAGGTGGTTGAAGGCTGGGACTGAGATTCAAAGGAAGAAAAGGACATCGGAGAAGGCTCAAAGTGGATGACTAAGGGCTAATTTGAGGGAAAAAATTTTAAAAGGCCGAGTGAGGAATAACCTAAGCCCCCTTATCATTTTCCTAACGATCTAAGGCAAGGTGAGTATGAAGCCAAGTATCACTAATTAAGACAAGTAATTGATGTGTGACTCACTCGAGAAATAGATCCAAAGAAAGAAGAAACAAGGCTTGCATCCTCACTTATGGATAGTGGCGTTGTGTCTAGTGGAGCAACCTAATGACCTTTAGACACAAGAATGCGACTTAGACTGACAAAATTAAGCAATTAAATCGATCGCATGTCGGGGTAAAATTCTAAGTGACTTTAGATCAAAGCATCCTAAAGGATTTCGTCATCCCCCTATATTATAGGTATGTATAATATTTTTTATAGAATGTTTTTATTATATTCACGCAAGATAAAACATTTAAGCATAGGAAACACATAGAGCATCTAATAGCACAAAAAGATCAGGTAATGCACATATCACGGAAGATTCAAAATGCCTAATTTTCCGACAAGGAATTGAAATCGTTTTTCATCCAATGCCTTGGTGAAAATGTCAGCTAGTTGGTACTCCGTGTTCACGAAATACATATCTATAATGCCTTTTTCTACATGATCTTTGATAAAGTGATATCTAATGTCTATGTGTTTTGTGCGTGAGTGATGAACAGGATTGCAGGTAATAGCGATGGCACTTTGACTATCACTATATGTGGGTATATTATTTAAATTGTACCCATAGTCGCGAAGCTGAGTCCTCATCCACAACATCTGGGAGCAACAACTGGCGGCGGCCACGTATTCCGCTTCGGCCGTCGAAGTTGACACACAGTTCTGCTTTTTGGATGACCAGCAGAGCAGCTTTTCGCCTAGAAATTGAGCGCCACCGGACGTGCTTTTCCTGTCCATTCGGCAACCTGCATAATCACCGTCAGTATAGCCTATAAGTTTGAAATTCGTACCATTTGGATACCATAGTCCAAGGGTAGAAGTGCCCTTAAGGTAACGCAGAATCCTTTTAACCGCGAGCATATGGGATTCTTTGGGATCGGCTTGAAAACGGGCACATAAGCAGGTGGCAAACATGATATCCGGCAAGATTTAGGTGAGATAGAAAAGAGATCCAATGATGCTGTGATACAGCGTGATGTCGACCGATTTTCCAGAGGGATCGGCATCCAACTTGCAGCTTGGTGACATAGGAGTGCTGAGGCTTGCTCTGATCTTGATAGAATTTCTTCAGAATATCCTTGATGTATTTTGTCTGACTGATGAAAATCCCATCTTCGAGTTGTCTGACTTGGAGTCCTAAGAAGAACTGCATCTCTCCCATGTTACTGATTTCAAACTTGTTTTGCATTAGATCTCCAAACTTTGTGCAGAGCCGTGGATTAGTTGATCCGAAGATGATGTCGTCGACGTATACTTGGACGACCATCAGATCTTTGTCTTGCCATTTGATTAAGAGGGTTGTGTCTATCGTTCCCCGCATGAATCCAGACTTCACGAGGAATTCACTTAGGACATCGTACCAAGCACGAGGGGCTTGTTTTAATCCGTAGAGAGCTTTGCCCAAATGATAGACGTGATCGGGATGTTCTTGATCGACAAAACCTTCCGGCTGAGCGACATAGACTTCTTCTTTTAAAACGCCGTTGAGAAAAGCGGTATTAACATCCATTTGATAGACTTTGAAGTCTTTGTGAGCCGCATAAGCTAAAAGAAGGCGGATAGCTTCGATTCGGGCAACAGGAGCATAAGTCTCGTCATAGTCGATGCCTTCCTGCTGATTGTATCCCTTTGCAACTAGCCTTGCTTTGTTCCGGATCACTTCACCATCTTCATTCTTCTTGTTTTTGAATACCCATTTAGTTCCGACAATTGTTTTCCCATGCGGACGGGGTACTATGGTCCACACTTGAAGACGTTCGAATTAATGAATTTCATCATGCATCGTTGTTACCCAATCCGGGTCTTGAAGTGCGTCTGCTACCTTGGTAGGCTCATTTCTACTTAAGAAGCAGCTGAAGAGACTGTGTTGATGTCGTATCTAGGGCTGTAAATGAGCCGAGCTCGAGTCGAGCTCGGCTCATTTTCTGGGCTCGAGCTCGAGCTCGAGCCCTTACAGCTGAGCTCGAGCTCGAGCTCGAGCTCGTCGAGCTTTTCAGCTCACGGCTCGAGCTCGAGCTCATTTGCAGCCTGATGAGCTCGAACTCGAGCTCGAGCTCACGAAGCTCATCGAGCTCGAGCTCGAGCTCATTAATAAAAAAAAACTAAATTAATAAAAATAATATAAATTAATATAAAAATACAAAAAAATATAATTTTTTTAAAAAATCGAGATTTTTAATAAAAAATTAGTAAAAATAATATAAATTAATATAAATTTTTAAAATATCGATTTTTTTAAAAAAATAAAGAATAATATAAATTATTATTAAAATATAAAAATATAAAAAATTAAAAAAAAAATGAAAAAGCTCGCGAGCCTGTTCACGAGCTCGCGAGCCACTATGTTTGGGCTCAAGCTCGAGCTCGACTTAAATGAGCTCGAGCTCGAGCTCAACATAAATGAGCTCGAGCTCATTTTTGTCGAGCTTGAGCCGAGCTTTTATCGAGCCGGCTCGTCGAGCTCACGAGCCGGCTCGGCTCATCTTTCACCCCTAGTCGTATCCTCACTCCAACCGAAGGATCGCCAACTGTCTGATCAATCGGGTGACCTCTAGTCCACTTGCGCTCATGAGGCAAGGCTGAAGTCGATGCATCAGTCATCTGTGGGTCTAGATTTCCTGTAGTCTCTGATTGATCAATTGCTTAAGGAAGTTCCAATTCTGCACTTGGAACGATCGTCTCTGATGATTCTTCCTCAATAACCACTGTAGGTTCTTCGTTATTCTGTGGCAATTCTGTATCGGGTGAGGTAGGGACGTGAGAAGCACTTGGTACGTCAGTCTCATCAGGTGGAGTATCCACTATAGGTATAGCAGTGTGTGACCGAACTGGCTCGAAGAGAGAGTCCAAATCGTCTAATGCAAGTCTCGTTGCTTCGTCTGGCGTTGAATTCGGAGTTGTTGCCATCTTCTGTTGGTTTTGTGCCAACACACCAGTGAAAACAGGTTCTGAACTGTTATATTCAGAAGCTATCTGGTTAGGTACGGGTCCTGAACTGAGGTGTGCAGGAGCCATCGGGTTGCGCACTGGTCCTGGACTGAAGTGACCAGAAGCCATATCTGCCACTTCGTGGAAAGCGACATTGTAGCTTTCTTTGATTGCGTGGTTGGACTTGATGTATACTCGGTACGCTTTCGAGGTTGACGAATACCCGACTAAATTGGCTTCGAATGCTTTAGGGTCGAACTTAGCACGTTGCTCTCGGTCGTTCGCCACAAAGCACTTGCACCCGAAGACTTTAAAGAAAGAGATGTTGGGTACTCGTTTGTTGATAATTTCGTACGGAGTCTTGTCGAAACGCCTGTGAACAATCGTCCTGTTTTGAGTGAAACAGGCGGTATTTACTGCTTCAGCCCATAGGAAATGTGGAAGGCCTGAGTGAATTAACATCGTACGTGCTGCTTCTACTAAAGTTCTGTTCTTTCGTTCGACTACCCCATTCTGTTGAGGAGTCTTGGCGGCTGAGAATTGTTGACTTATTCCAAGTTGCTGATAAAAATCACCGCGACATTTGTTCTTGAACTTAGTGCCATTGTCTGTTCGAATGACTTGGATAGTCTGCTGCAGCAAATTTTGAGTTATGTTCACGAAATTGACGATCAAGTCCCATGTCTCATCTTTTGTTCGGAGGAACCTTGTCCATGTGTAGCGAGAGTAGTCATCGACGATGACTAGCAGATACTTGCGTCCATTTATGCTCTGTCTTCATCGGTCCACAGAGGTCCATATGTAGCAGTTCCAGAGGACGTGAAGTAGAGGCCACTTGTTTGATATGATGTGATGCTCGCTTTATTTTTCCTAATTGGCACGCCGAACATTGATGCTCCTTTTGTAAAGTTATAGTTGGAAGACCGTGAACCAACTTTTTCGTTGAGAGATGTTGAAGAGCTTTGATGTTGAGATGAGACATGCGTTGATGCCATAAGCTGTTCCTCTGAATTACAGTCTGAAAGTTGAGGCAAACAGCTGTCGAGGACCGCACGGACGTCAGGTTGATCGTGTAAAGGTTGGATTTCCGAAGTCCATAGAGGAGTTCGATGTCCTGACTGTCCAAGATTCTGCACAGGTCAGCATGAAAGACCACCTGGAACCCTTTGTCACAGAACTGGCCTATGCTGAACAAGTTATGGCGGAGCCTTCAACATAAGAGACATATTTTATCGTCAGATTTTCCAAAATGATGTCCCCACATCCAAGAATGAGAGCTGAGTCATTGTTTCCGAATCTGACTTTTCCGTTTGGTCGGTCTTTGTAGTTGCTCAGCAGCTCTTGTTTTCCAGTCATGTGTGTGGAGCAACCAGAGTCGAGGTACCACACATGATGGATCTGCAAAAACAAGTTAGAGACCTTTAGGTACCCACTTAAGCATGTGTCCTCTCAGATTAGCAGATTTAGTTTTAGGTTCAGATATGATTCCTAATTACTACTTGAGGGAGTTTTGTAACCCAAGTCACTTTCGTACAAGTGGTTTTGGGTGTTGCCCTTTTAGGTGACTTGACCTTTTCGGCTTTTGTCGTCCTGGGCGGAGATTTAGGAATCCATTTGGGTTGAACCTTGCAGTGAAGGTTAATTTCAGCACGTACAAATGCTTTGGTAGGCTTGACTGAGGAAAAGATATTTTCTTTTGATAATCTCCTAAGGTGCTTGGGGGACTCAATCTTTACGGGATTCCTTAGGTGAGTACAAGCATGTATGGCGCCATAAGATTTTTTTATGGCTGGATCTTGTTTCCTACGAGTCTTCCGAGTGGCATTTGTTTCAGAATGACTATTTTTAACTTGTGAGGTAGAGCCTATTTCGTAGTTGGTGCTTCTAAAGGTAATTGGCTGAAGAGTGCATGTAGAAGCAATTATTCGAAGCGAAGAAATGGCTCTTTTATTTCTACGAGTGTCATTTATTCGTACAGAAGGAGTAACATTCTTAAGCATACTCAAATCTACTTGCTCCTTCTCAAGACTAGACACTATCGCCTTCGATTCTAGTGCTTGTCGTACGCTCCCTGTAGACGTAGGTAAAGTAATTTTAGTCTTAGCACTCGTAATAATAGAATTAATAAACTTTTGATCTTTCGAAGGTGATTTTCGATTTTCACGCTTTGAAGTATAGCGTGAGAGGTAGTTTGGGAGGATGGGGACGCTTTGAGATTTTTCATCTCATTTAAGAACTTTTTCTTTTCAGCTTCGAAATTCTCTCTTTCTTTGTCTAATTTAGCTTGAGATTCCTCTATCTGTTTTATTAGAGGAGGTATGTAGAGAGAACTTTTAGAATGAACGTCTTTGACTTCCTCGTTGCGTGCTTGAGATTCAGGAGGTAGGACTTGAGCTAAATCACAGACAGGGGTTAAAGAAGATTTCATATATCTGTCTCTTTCATTTAGTTCAGTGTAGTCAAAGGGGATCTCAGGCCCATGTGAGGTTTTTCTCATAGATGAATCATAATTATTTTGGTATGTCGATTCAGTGAATTCTCTAAGAGAGGTTACTCCTAAACCCATGTGCTTAATATCATACATTTTCTTTTTCCGTAGAACTCGTGGGTTAGTGAAACCTATACCTTCTATAGGATTATAGAACTCTATATCCTTGGGCTTGTTCAAAAATATTGTCTGTTCGGATTGTCCCCTACGCGTAACTATATCATCTAATTTCTTTAATTTTAGCATATAGTTTCTTGCGTTCCTCACTAGAAGAGCATAATTATTTTCTACCATCAGTTTGGCGGCTTGACAGGCGTCTAGTTCTTTACTAAGCTCACTAATCTTTGCATTTGATATTTCTAATTGAGCTTCTAAGTTAGTGATCTTAGTGGTAGCTTCGGTTATCCTACAATTTAGGGTGGCTTTCTCATTGAGATTTCTAACCAAGCTATTATAGTTATTTGCTAGCCTGTCTTATAACTCCTTAATCTTTCGCTATGCTGTTCTATTTGAGGTTGACTAGTCTCTCTAGAATGTAGGCTCTTAGTAAGTTCTTCTATTTTAGCACTAGAGCTCCTAAGTTCTGATTCGAGACTGTTTATCCTCTCCTGAGACCTAGAAAGTCTATCATCTACTTCCTTAATACTTTTCTGCTCACGTTTCATGTTAGCATATTGTTTTTTATATGAATCTAACATGGTCAATAATGTGGAAGAAGAGACTACCTCTTGTGAAGTGGTGGATTTGTTTTCGTCGTCCGTATTATTGGCAGTTTCAGCGTCCGATTCATGGTCGAGACGGGCCATCAGGGCTAGATTCTCTTCTTCAGAACTCGACGTGTCCTCGAGCCATTGGTCTTGTTCGGCCATGAGAGCTACTCCAGCTTCCTTCTGTTTAGTCAATTGAAGCTTCCTGGAGTAGTAGTTGGCATCTCTCTTCTTCGGAAGAGTGCACTCTCTGGCAAAGTGACCTGACTTGCCACAATTGAATTATTTGTTAGCCTCTTTTGGGTTCTTGACTTCGGAGCTCTCTGGTGCACGTTCTTTGATTTTAGAGCTTGTAG
Organism: Craterostigma plantagineum; assembly: GCA_027422505.1. Classification (NCBI taxonomy): domain Eukaryota; kingdom Viridiplantae; phylum Streptophyta; class Magnoliopsida; order Lamiales; family Linderniaceae; genus Craterostigma; species Craterostigma plantagineum. The sequence goes on along the minus strand of JAPQWV010000003.1, from coordinate 20,301,154 downwards.
TCCGAAGTCTGTTAGCTGAGGTTGAAGACTTCTTCTTGAAGTACTTCTTGCTCATCATTTTTTCCATCAAGGCCAACTGTTTCCCTAGGGCTTTTATATTTGGCTCAACGTCGGAGTCCGATTCTTCTTCCGACTCTGAAGGTGAAGGAGGCCTAACGATCTTTTCTTTTCTTAGCTTTGAGCTCCTCTTCTCTGAGACTAAGGCAACAGTGTCTTCGATCCGTTTGCCCTTCTGCTCCTTTTGAATCTCGCTAATATCATCCTCATGTTGTGCGAGATTGTCAAACACGGCATGGATATCCAACTCCTCTAGATCTTTATTCTGTCGAATTTGAGTGGATATTTTCTTCCATTCCGTGGGCAGAGAAGAGTCTGATGTTTGTCTCCTTGTTGGTCTTCGTGATTTCTATCTTCCTCATCTCTTTGAGAAGAGTGAGGTATCTTTGGTAGATCTCATATAGACTTTCCTCCGGCTTTGCGTTGAAGGAGTCGCAAGCGGTGAGGATATTTGCCTTTTTGGCCTTTATGCCGACTTCCGTCCTCTGCATCATCCTATGCAGTTCGTCCCACATTCTTTAGCCGATGAAAGGCTATCAATCTGTCTATATATGTCGTTGGGGATGCCCTGCATGACGTTATTCATGGATACTAGATCAGCCTTGGCTCGTGCCCTCTCCTCAATAGAATACTCCCTAGGCTCCTTCAGTCGCCTAGATGGGGGAATTTGAGGAGTCACTGTGTCATCACCGGGAATATTGACCCAAAACTGTGCCGGTCCCTCTTCTAGTGAACTCAGTAAATTTTCAGCTTGATCTTTTAAAGCTATGAAATTGAGGAAGCGGCTTCTCCAAACGGTGTATTCGCCTCATTGCAGAATCGGTGGACGATTATCATTTCCAAGCGAGTATGCATCCATCTTGTTTTGTAGTAGAGTTGTTGAAGGATCTTCGTTAAGTGTTTTGAAGGTTTGAAGATGATGTAATGTGCTTCACAAGTGACAAAGTTCGTTAGTAGCGTTTGATTCGTAAAATAGTTCGAGAATTATTTTCGATCTAATCTTTAAAGTTTGATTGAAAATAATTTCGTCGAAATAGAATATAATGTGTACTGTTCTCGTGCGAGAAAGTCTGTCAGCGAAATATTTTTCGAGCAATTGCCCAAAATCGTTCGGTCGAGAAAAATTTCCAGATCGTGAATTTATTTCGATCGTAAAGAAACAGTACGTTAGTAAGTTTATCGACAAGTCAAAATTGACGAGAAAAGTTTCTCGCGTGTAAATGATTTTTAGCTTGGTCAAACTTTAAAGGTCTGACCGAAAATGTTTCTCGAGAGAATTTTTTTACGCATGCAAAGTCAAAATTGGTCTCTCTCGATAAAGATTTTCGCTGAATAATGCTCGAGAAATATTTCTAACTAAATCGTTTCTAGTGTTGACGTTTTTAGCGCTGACTTCGTATTCTGACCGAGAAAAATTCTCGCGCCAAGTTTTTCGATAGAGAAATTAATCTGATCGTAAACCTAGCGAGAAAAATTAAAACGATCGAGAAAAATCACAGAATACAATTAACACAGATTCAAGCAAAAACAATGAATTAGACAGTGAAATTTTAGGTAATTGCTAGCAATCATTTACTAACTACGCACGAACAAGCAATTAAACACGTTATGAAGCAAAATATGTCGAAATTGATCAAAATCAGAACGTGTTCTTCATGTTCTTCGCAAACAGTAAATCACATAATCAATTTAATACTTAAAACGAAGTTCAAACAGCTACAGATCTGATCGCAATCAATATTTAGCACTTAAGCGACCACAGAAACATCAAATTCAAGTCAATTAAGCACAGAATTAAGCTATTGGATCGAAAATAATTTTTCGCGCCAAATTGTTCTTCGATGAACAGTAATCAGAAAAAAATTTCAATCCAATTCTAACAATTTTCGATTCAAAACAGAACGAATCTGCTCTGATACCAATTGTTAGGTCCTATGATTTACAACTCTATGATCCTAAGCATGAATTCCAAGTAATTCGATGATAATGATTGACATTAAGATTCGATCGAAAAACTCAAATGAAGAACAAGAGAGAGAATTCGAGTAGAGTGAGAAAGTTACTATTGTTTCTCTCTCTTGAAATTGAATTACATGCCTTTCGGATCAATTTCCAAAACTTTCTCTATTGATTGCGATTGTTTACAAAGTATATATACCAAACATACTTGGTATAAATATCTAACTAGTCCTAATCTATGGCTAATACAAATAAAGCCCCTAATTACAAGGACAACTAATGAAATCAAGCACAATTAAAATGTATACTCTACAGTTATGAAAAGAAAAGTATGTCTAACTTGCAGATGATTTTGACACGAACTTGCTTTTTGTCTTTGGAAATATTTTCAATCTCCGAAGCTGTAAATTTTAGTTCTGTCACTACGAAAAACTTTAAAGTTTCTCATCAATTACCGTGGAGTATTCCAATAATTCTCCTAAAAGGCTACATCAAAACTATTTCCACAAATAGAAAACTACATAAAAACAATGAGCTTGTTAGAATTGAACAATAGTAACTTTATCACAATAGTAACATAAAAACGTGCATCACAAATTGAACGTTGTCTGCCCTATTTCCCCCGATCGTTAGAAACTTCACAATCTTGATCAGTGCATGAGCTTGTTTCAATTTTTATTATATCTCGTTATGCTTTTCTCCTCGAAAACAATTAGTTAAAGTCCATGGTATAGATTGTTATTTTGTATTTGTCCCCTTACACTATACCCAACCAACAACAACTCTAGTAGGTTTGCATTTTTATTTAAAAGAAAAAGAGGGGAAAAAAGAAAACAAAATCATCTTGGAAATAGAGGTAAACCCAAACAGATAACTTAATAAATTTAATTAAATATACTTATATGTGATTGATTATTATTTAATTTTTAGTTAATTATGACATACGAATCTGCATTATTATAACCAAAAAAGGAGAAAAAGAAAAATAAAATCAACTTGGAAATAGAGGTAAACCCAAACAGATAACTTAATAAATTTAATTAAATATACTTATATGTATTATTTATATTTTTTAGTTAATTATGATATACTCTTGATCAGTGCATGAGCTTGTTACAATTTTGTTATATCTCGTTATGTTTTTCTCCTCGAAAAAAATTAGTTAAAATCCATGGTAGATTGTTATTTTGTATTTGTCCCCTTACACTATACCCAACCAACAACAACTCTAGTAGGTTTGTTTTTTTAAAAAAAAAAATAAAGAGGGAAAAAGGAAAACAAAATCATCTTGGAAAGAGAGGTAAACCAAACAGATAACTTAATAAATTTAATTAAATATACTTATATGTGATTGATTATTATTTATATTTTTAGTTAATTATGATATACAGATCTGCATTATTATAACCAAAAAAGGAGAAAAAGGAAAACAAAATCAACTTGGAAATAGAGGTAAACCGAACAGATAACTTAATAAATTTAATTAAATATACTTATATGTATTATTTATATTTTTAGTTAATTATGATATACAAATCTGCATTATTATAACCAAAAAAGGAGAAAAAGAAAAACAATATACAAATTGGAAGTACAACCAACGCAGATAATCAAAATACATTTATTAAATATAATATTACATTTACATATTTTGTTGAACATGCTGCATACGTCTACATTATAATAAAGAAAACTATACCAAAAAGTTAATGGAATCAACTTGGAATTTGGAAATGCAAGACATAGATAATTAAAAGCAATTAATGACCTGCAACCCACATTGAAAACTGGCCACATTGACGCTTTTATGATCTATATAAGTATAAAAGTTGGATAGGGACCCTATTGTGATGACACGTGGCAACAAAATGCCCCGCCCATATTCGAAATTTCTAGGTTCATTGTATGAAGTTGAACAGTTTTCTTTTGTGCTGGCATGGCGGGCAACGAGCCATTCTATTTCTTTTTGGTATGATATCAGAACCAATCGTCTCCCTATTAAATGAATTCTCTGTATCTTCACTGTGAGGAACGCCAACAATCGGTTCATTTCTTAATCAATGCAGCCCTTCACATACTCTACCAAACGAGTGAAGGGTTTGGGACCGCAAGATTTTTCTTCAGCGTCAGACCTCTCTTTCATGGAGATCTGCAGAGGAATAGTGATGCAAAATCAAGTGACTCCGAAACAAGGCTGGGAAACAAGTCTGTAACAATCTTGAAGAGATTACGTGGGAATCCTCAGGGCGGAGGAGTCTTGGCTAAAATCAGAATTTGAAAAGGAAAAATTAGAGCTCACATTCGTTCAGCAAAGGGCAGAGACGGCTTCTAACGCAGTTTCTTTCCTCGAATCTGAGATCGATCAGAAAAAATGGAGATTGCCCTAATTCGGGCAAAAGAGGAGGAAGAATGGGAGAGATTTGCCGACCTTCCTAAGCAACAATTGCAAGAAGCTTCTAAAGCCATCGATGAGGCGAAGGCTTTAGCTCAAATAGCCTGAGATGGGTTTACAAAAGCGAGAAAGAGGCTGAACAGGCGAAGGCTGGGGCGAACGCCGTAGAGAGTAAGCTTAGAGCTGCTAAAAAGGAGATCGAAACTGGGAAGGTGTTTGAGAAGTAGGCAATGGCTGCTATAAACGCCTTGGAAGCAAGCGAAGGAAAGAGTGCGTTGGAAGATGCGGTAAGAAGGGCTGAGGCTGGTCAAGAGTGAGAGGTAGGTCCGCCGAAAGAGTTAATACAAAAGGCGATCGATATCTAAATCAAGATCTCCTGAATCTCGGTCTCATTCTCCACGTAGTAAAGACTGAAGAGAGTAAAAGCGGAGCATGATGTTGAGAAACGAAGTACGAAGGAATATGATAGGAAAGGTGATAGGGTTGTGGGAGAGGCAAGGAGTGCGGATAAGGGTTTGCCTGGTGAAACTGAAAGGAAAGAGAGGAAACAAGGAAGGGATGTTGTTAATGGCAGTTCAAGATCGAGGCGTGAACACTTGATTTCTCCTGGAGACCTGCATCAAAGGGGCCGGCATAGATCAAGATCACCTTATGACGATGATAATAGAGGACATGATGAGGTATCTATGCTCTTGATAACGTTGGGTCTGTCCATGTTTCTGGTCAGACAAGAAGTTATCTAGATGTTATTTAACAAATTCTTTGAATATATGCAGCGTACAGGCAGAAGGAATTATGAGGACAGGTGAGCTATTTAATAGACATTTTAGTTATATTTACGATTTGCGTTATCGTTCATACGGGCTTAGTAACAGATAGCATTTGAGTTATTTATCCCAGTCGGGTTGTTCAACCTACATTCGTACTATGCAGTCTCTTTTCATTTGTTGTAATTTCTTTTTGAATTCAGCTGTCGTATCAGGAATGGGGATGATGATTCATTAGCCAAGATGAAAGCTGCTGAGGAGAAATTGGAATCAAAAGACAAGGAAAATGTACCTTCAACTAAACTTTTGGTGGCACGAGTGAAATATGAGATTCATCAGTCAAGATGTAGTTTGCTATTTTATAGTCCTCTTACCTGGTTTACTTATGATTCATATGATCTTCAGCAAAAGCCATCATTTGAGCTATCTGGAAAGCTTGCTGAAGAAACCAATCGATTCGGAGGTAATGCTCCGCCCTGCGAAGAAATATTATCGATGGTTTTCATCATTTATAACATTTCTATTTGAATCCATTGTTTCGAGCTGCAACTATCTAGCGGGAAGTGAGTAGATGAGTTACTTAACCATGTGATTCTGTTATGTGGCGTTGTTGTTAGCTGGATTATTCTCTTCAACTCTCCCTAAAGATCTTTAATGCTTTACTAGGCATAACACTGTTGTTTAATGAGCCATCGGATGCTCGAAAACCAGACATAAAGTGGCAATTGTATGTTTTCAAGGGTGGTGAAGTGTTAAATGGTAACCTTGTAAAATAACTAATTGCTATCTTGCCGTTCCATGGTAGTTACAAGTACTGATTGCTACTGTCTTTTCATATGCAGAAGCACTTTATATACATCGTCAGAGCTGCTATCTCTTTGGTAGAGAACGGAGGGTAGCAAATATTCCTACAGATGAGGCTCTGTGCAGCAAACAACTTGCAGTCCTTCAGTATCGGTAGGATTAATTGTTGGATATGTATAACTCTTTTCTTTTTTTATTTAATCGTGAGAAAAGGTTGCTATTGTCTCGCAGGCAAGTAGAAGCGGAAAATCCTGATGGTACACTGTCTAAGAATGTGAGGTGTGAATAAGAATTACTGAATTTTATAACCATTGTTGAGTGACCACACCACTAAAGGCTAATCTTGAAGGGTGTGTATCACTTTTTATTCTTATATAATTTATTTCCAACAACCATGACATTACTGAAATTCTCGAGGCCTTTTGCAGTTCTAAAAATTGGTGATTTCTTCTGTCTTTTGTATGTTCTAGGCCTTATTTGATGGATCTTGGGACCACAAACAAGACCTTTATTAACGTGAGTTACCTACGAAGCATATTCCATTGGGTCATCATGCAGTAATCGAAATATTGTCCAGACATAACAAATTTCTCGATTGCAGGATATTCCCATGGAACCTCAGAGATACTATGAGCTGTTTGAAAAGGATACTATCATGTTAGGAAATAGCAGGTAAATCAATGTTAGAATCCCAAATGGAATCTTATGCTCTCCTGCTTGTTTTGCAACTGTAATTCTTTCTTTTCTTTTTTCTTCTTTCCGCAGCCGAGAGTATGTTTTGCTTCATGAGAACTCAACAACATGACGATAAATCGAATTCACGTCATGAAGACCCAAACGTGCATTTTGAACCGTTATATATTTAGTGAAAATACGTTAGGCATAGTACGGTGCAGATAGCTTTGGCGTGGTGTATGTGCTATGTAAGGTAAGAGAGAAAACCATGTACTTCCTCTCGGTTAAGATTATGACTAAGGCATTGATTGATTCAGTTCTTGGCGAGTTGTAATTGTTATGCTATGTAATAACATTAAGTAACGTTGGCCACATTTTCTTTTCGTTATTTTTTTTTTCTTTTGAGCTATAGAATACATTTTCATAACGAATTGAATATGATCCTCAAATTATCGCTGAGAAGGAGATGACGACTGAGCCCAGTTCGAATACGTCATAGGGGAAGTCTGGGAAGAAGTTCTTTATGAGGTTTCTCACGTTCTTGGTGAGGAATAAGACGACATCGTCAAAGACGGCTTGTGATATGATTTTGATCATGTTACTGCTGCTGCTGCAATTGCCGCTACGGGTTATGTTGTTTTTGTTTGCGTTGAATTCAACTGTGCATGCAATCAAAACACTTCTACAAGAGTACGAAGGTACCGTTCAAAATATTGACTATTGTTTTATATTAAAAAATATTCACTATTGTTTTATATCAGATGGATTTGGTAGATGATGACGGAAAAAGTTATGTAGGGCACTGAGGAGTCTTGAAGGCACAAAAAATTAGTCAACAATATTTATGTAAGACCACATGAAAGGTTTATTTATTTAATGAAATTTACGGTACTACCGAATGATTGCACTTGATAATTGGTTATGTACATTAGTTAACTTAAAAATGTGTTATGGTAATGCGAACAAACTGTTCATTGTACCTCTACTTAGTTGCCAGTCGCAATCAAATATGTTTAACTGCTCACAAAAAACAGTGTTGTAGACAAATTAGTATTGTGCAGCAACTAACAAAAATCACCTCATGACTGACAAGTGTTCGCAATGGCAAAGTTTCTGCAACCAGTCTTGCAAGAGCACTTTGACAGCCTGAGTATTACGTTCACATGATGGACAGAATGGACGATAAGATTTATGACATTGTTGCAGTCCTATGCAGTCTTATATTTCTAAAGACATATTAGCAGTCTTAGGCGGTCTTATAATTTTCACATACCTATATTCTTTAAGTCCAGTACTCTCACTAAGTGTTTGACAGTATTACAAGTCAGTCGTACAAGATTGCTTTACTTATCAACTTATATAATATATATTGGTAAGGCTGATATTGTAAGGTTATTGTTGCTGCTGTTAACATCAATTTTGTAAGGCTGCTCCTAAAAATTGTATTATACGATAGACGAGGCATGCATTATATTATTTATATTATATTATATTATACTATGGGGAATCCACACAAAAGTACCCATTTATATAAAAATTTCTCAAGTTAGACCCCTGTCGAATTTTTTTTTATATGTACGTACCTATTAGAATAAAATTTTTGCACATTGGTACCCATTCCGCCGCAAGTACGTCACAGAACACATTTAGATACCATGGGGAAACATATTATGTACATAATACAGTGAAAAAACGGTACATCATATAACACATTAAGGTATCAAAGAACGTATATAGGTACCATATGTGGCTACCATATAAAACCGTGGCGTGGTACGTAATACACATACAAAAAGTTACGTCAAGACTGGGAAATGGTACACACAATCGAACGGGTACTTATATAAAAAAAATTTCTGACTTGCAAATTTTTATATAATTGGGTATTTTTCTGTAGATTCACCTTATATTATGATATTATATTATATTACATTAGATAAATCTAATTACACAACGGAGTCGTACAATATTTTTGGCGTCACCTTTGTACTGCAGATATTTGGATATTAGCTATCAATAATTCAGTTTTTGGATCCTACAGACGTGGAATATAAAGTCTTTTGTGATGATGCAGATAAATAATTCATGTGTGAGGTTGTCGATTGCTCAACTATGTTGGTCTAAAGTCCGAGAATCCAAGCCTGTTAAGCGAATTTTTGGAGCTGACGCACACTCAGAGCGACCTGCGACAACTATGGCCTTCATATATATGAAGACGAGATGCTAAGCCTCATAGTTGGGAATACGTACATCCTTGAAATATTAGATGATACATGTTCTCTCTGTTTCAAAATTTGCTATATATGCGATGAGATGATCATCGAGGATGATCAACTTAGGCCCTTTACCTCGATTATATGGAAAAAAGTTGTATTTTTTTTAATTTGTTCAACACCCTAAAAAAATTCCTTTTGTGCTCCTTCAGTCTTGCAATCTTACGTTTCTAGGGTTCACCTCCTTACAGTTGTATTGACATTGTTGCAGTCATACGCAGTCTTATAGTTCTAAAGACATATTAACAATCTTACGCAATCTTACAATTTTCACATACTTATGTTCTTTAACTACGGTACTCTTACTAAGTGTTTGTTTGACAGTATTACAAGTCAGTTACAAGATTGCTTTACTTAACAACTTATATAATATATATTGGTAAGACTAATATTGTAAGGTTATTGTTGCTGCTGTTAACATCAATTTTGTAAGACTGCTCCTAAAAAAATTGTATTATACTATAGATAAGGCATGCATTATATTGTCCGATGCACTGTAAAAAGAAAAGTTGCGGTTCATTCAAGGTTTTCGGTCCATCAACTATCAAAACTTCGCGACATATTAAAATTTATGGCTCTCAGTTTCGTGGTACAAGAATCTTGCTGGTGCAAAGAGTTTTTGAAACTTTGCGGTCCATCAAGAAAAATTTGCTACATCATTGTTTTGCGGTAAAAAACACTTTGCGCGGTTCGTCCAAGGCGTTCGGTACATCAACTATCAAATTTATTTTTGAAAGTCAATAACAGAAATCAGCCGAATACGTGAAACATTGTGCAAATCACGTTTTAACATGTTCACAACATCAAAATGGTATATTTTATACATTATTGACTCTCTCGCATATCATCAATAAAATACTGTAAATAAAAATTTACGATATATAAGAATATAATGATTATGACTCTAATTCTTTAATATATATAAGATATAATGTTTTCCATGTGTTTCCCCGAGAAGATTCAAGACGTTTCTCACTGTATCAATATTCTTCAACGACTGGATGTAGTTCTTCAAACTAATAATTTAAATATGACATTATCTGTCTAGATATTCTATTATTTTATGGAAGATTCAAAAAAAAATTGCTTAGAACATTGCCCACATAAAAAAGTGCAACATAATTCATCACTCATAGGCTAACAACTGCAGTGTATTGCGATCATATTACAAAATATCTCAGAATATATATAGCGAAGGTTTAAAACCGTGTCACGTCTGTGCGACCCAAAGAACGACGTTTAATTTTGTAAGATTGTAAGACTCTACGATGCACGGTTATGAGACTGCATTGCTTAAACATTGTAAGACTGTAAGACTGCAAAGCTACTGCTTAAACATTGTAAGACTGTCGATGCACATTTATCAGACTGCAGTACTTAGAGCATCTCCAATAGCCCGTGATAGCTGGCGTTGGACTCCATACATGGCGATAAATCATCTCCAACCGGTCGCCAAACGTGCTCTTTTTTTATTTTACTTTTTTTTATGTTTGTTGTATGAAATTTGTGGAAGAAACATATGAAGAAGACGATGATGCGACGAGAGAGAAAAACTTTCATGTTTTTTAATTTCTTTCCTGTAAGTTTTTTTTCCTTTTATTTTTTTGAAAATGGGCGTTGCATTTATTATTCAATTAATTAATTTTCTGTTTAAATTTTTTCATTTTTCTTCTCATTTTCTAAAAATAAAAATATAAGATCTTCATGGTTTTTAATGTTGATAATTTTATCATTATAATATTTAGATAATCTGATTTTATCTACTTTAGATTTTATAGGTATTTTAACTTCAAATGTCTTCTTACTTTTTATATTTGAGAATTTACGTTTATTGTTTATTTTTATAATTTAAATAATTTTCAACAACTTATTTAACTAAGCATATGTCCCGAAATTTGGCGGGGCATTGTTCCCCCACTACTCTTTTTTTATTTTACTTTTTTCTTATGTTTGCTGTATGAAATTTGAGGAAGAAATAGATGTAGAATACGATGACGCGACGAGAGAGAAAGACTTTTATGTTTTTTAATTTCTTTCCTGTAAGTTTTTTTTTTTTTGAAAATGGGCGTTGCATTTATTATTCAATTAATTAATTTTATGTTTAATTTCTTTTCATTTTTCTTCTCATTTTCTAAAAAATAAAAATATAAAATCTTCATGGCTTTAATGTTGATAATTTTATCATTATAATATTTAGTTTAATTTTATCTACTTTAGATTTTATAGGTATTTTAACTTCAAATGTCTTCTTTTGCATTTGAGAATTTAGGTTTATTGTTTATTTTTATATTTTAAATAATTTTTCAACATTTTATTTAATAAAGCATATGTCCTCAGATTTGGCGGGGTACTGTTTCCCCACTACTCTTTTTTTATTTTCTTTTAATTTTTTATGTTTGCTGTATAAAATTTGGGGAAGAAACGGATGAAGAAGACGATGACGCGACGGGAGATAAAGACTTTTATGTTTTTTAGTTTCTTTTCTGTAAGTTTTTTTTCTTTTACTTGTTTTTGAAAATGGGCGTTGCATTTATTATTCAATTAATTAATTTTCAGTTTAATAAATTTTCAGTTTTCTTCTCATTTTCTAAAAATAAAATATAAAATCTTCATGATTTTTAATGTTTTTTTTGGTAGAATGATTTGTATTCATTTACCACAGACCCATTCAACTCTTACAAAGTTCACACACCCAAACACATATCAGCATTGATAAAAGGGAAACATACAAACACGGTTAAACAGTTCTGATCCCTTAGCAGTCTTCAAGTGACAGCTACTTCTAATTCTCCACTTCATTTCTTGGGCAATATTGTTGGCAAGCTGCTCCACTGAAGTCTCTCCCACGTCATGGACCCTTCTGTTCCTTTCCCTCCATACATGATATAGCATAGCAGCGTAACAAGCACATCTGATGCGGGCATGCACCGTCCTGTTTCCCCTTCTCTCAACATCCAACTAACCATGCCATCAAATGATAAAAAAGGAGTACTGAGGTTTAGCCAATTAGCAACTTTCTGGGCTATCTGTTGGCTGAACTGGCATTCAAAGAACAAATGTTCTAGTGTTTCATCAATCTTACCACACATTCTGCAGAGTCTATTAGTCACCACCACTCCCCAAGCATTTAATCTGTCAAACGTTAGAAGTCTTTTCTGCACTAGTAACCATACCATAAGTGCATGTTTAGGAATGTTAAACCTGTTCCAGATTGCTTTACTAAGCTGGAATCTTGGAGTGTCGCCCTTGAGCCAATTATACCCAGAACTGACAGTGTATTTCCATCACCTGAAGGTCGCCACACTCTGCCACAAACCCATCTCGGAATTTTTCCTTGAGTCTATGCAGTTTCTTCCAGTGCCAACTGGAATCAGCCGCAGGTGAGTAGTCCCAAAAAGATACTCCTTTTAAGTAAACTACATTAACCCATTTAATCCACAGAGATTCCACATCCAGTGTAATGTCCCATAATTGCTTGCCGGCTAGTGCTTGATTCCATGTAACACAATCACGAAGACCCAATCCACCTCTGTTTTGGAACAACATACTTTTCCCATTTGACCAAGGCCATACATTTACCACTTTCCTTCTTCCCCCACAGAAACTCTTTGCATGTTCTATCAATCTCCTTTGTGACTGCTTTTGGGAGAAGAAATATGGCCCCCCAGAACCCATGGACAGCTAGAAGGACAGAATTTATAAGACAAAGCCTCCCCGCATATGACAAATTTCTAGTTGCCCAGCAATGAATTCTTGCAGTGATTTTCTCCACCAAAGCCTGGCATGAGGTCCTGTTCCATCTAGTAGGTGAGATAGGGACACCAAGGTATCTCATAGGAAATTCCCCGAGTTGAAAACCAGTAATGTCCAGAATCTGTTTTCTGATGTTCGAGGAGACACCAGCTATAAAGATATTAGACTTCAGCTTGTTGGCCTCCAGCCCAGCTACCATCTTAAAGTGCTCCAATCCCTCCGATATAACCCTGACTGCCCCAGGTGTTCCTTACAAAACAGCATCAGATCATCAGCAAAACAGAGATTCACCAATTTCACTTGCTTGCAGAGGGGATGAAACCTGAACCTAGGATCATTGGAAGAAGACTGCAGTTTGCGCGTGAAATATTCCATTGCAATCACAAAAAGCAGAGGAGATAGAGGGTCCCCCTGCCTAAGTCCCTTAGCAGCTTGAAATCTACCTGCCAGCCCCCCATTAATTGAGATGCTATAAGAGACTGTCTTCACGCACTCCATAGTCCATGCTACAAATTTCTCAGGGAAATTCAAGAGACATAACCACCTTTGGAGGAAATCCCAATCAAGGAATCATAAGCTTTCTTGATGTCAACTTTCATGAGGACACGAGCTGATGCATTTTTCCTATTATATAACCTGAGCAGATCTTGACATAATAGAACATTATGCACTATAGATCTCCCCTTAACAAAAGCGTTCTGGTTATGTTGGATGATCTTAGGCAGAAGCAGTTTGATCCGAGCACATAGCAGCTTAGAGATGCACTTGTAGATCGTGTTGCAGCAAGCAATTGGCCTGAAATCATTAGCTGAAACAGGATCAGATTTCTTTGGTATAAGGCACAGAACTGTGCTATTCAATTGAGGGAGTAATCTGCCTGTGCTAAAAAACTCCATAACAGCATTTGTAATGTCTTCACCCACCACATTCCAGGCCCGAGTAAAGAATCCACTGTTATAACCATCAGGACCGGGGGCCACATCCTCATGAATAGTTTTCATCACTGATAGCACCTCTTTCCTGTCAAAAGGCTGGATCAAGGTTAATTGGTCCTCCAGGCTGAGTGTGTATCCCTCCTTGACTACATTTAAGTCAAGGTTCACCAGACCTGCCTTTTTTCTGCCCAGCAAGTCCTTATAATACTCAGTAAAATGTTGCTGGATACTCCCCTGATCTTCAATAGCATTCCCCGCCTGGTCTATAATAGATATCACTCGATTCCTATATGTTCTGATCTTAAGTATAGCATGGAAATATGCAGTGTTTTGATCCCCCTTGTCCAGCCATTTGGCTTTTGCTTTCTGCATAAGAAACTTAGCATTAGCTTCACTCAGAAACTTATATTCTATCCTGAGTCTTTCCTCTTCCTCAATTAACTCAGGCTTCAAAGGATCAGAGTGTAATTCTTGCTGGCAGGTTACTAGCTGCCCCTTAACAGCTTCTGTTCTGTTAACAATATTTGCGAAGGTTGATCTGTTAAGGTCTCTGAGAGGGCCTCGGAGTCTCAACAGATTTCCCCATACACTCCTCATTGCAGATCCAGCTTGACTCACCCAATGCTGTTCCACAGTCTTTAAAAACTCAGGGGCCATGCACCACATATTAAAAAACTTGAAAGGTCTCCTCTGAACAACTGGTTTGCTCATATCCCTTAGTAATATGGGAGTATGATCAGACACCCCCTCAGGGAGAAAGGTGGCTGTGAAGTCACCAAAATTTGACATCCATTGCAGGTTGCCAAATACCCAGTCAAGTCTATTCCAAATTCTGGATTCATGGCTTTGTCTGTTAGACCATGTGAAATGGCATCCATTTCTCCTAACTTCCTCCATTTGGCATTGCTGGAGACAAGTGTTGAAACCAGTGAATTCCTTGGATAGTACGGCTGATCCTCCTAGTCTGTCTTCAAACCCCCTGATGTTGTTAAAATCACCCCACATTAACCAAGGGTCTTTCATTGTCACACCAATCTGCATAACAGTCTCCCACAGCATATCTCTAGCATGAAGTTCATTGTATCCGTATACAACAGTGAGGAAGGTAACCAGAGATTTATTTACCAGCACTCTGAAATGCATATGTTGAGCAGAAGCTGAAATTAATTCCAGGTCTATCCCTCCTCTCCAAAGGACCACTATGCGACCATTAGGGTGCTCATTTAAATTGTGTCTGGCTTCCCATCCACAAAACATCTTATTTAATACACCATCCATACGCCCTGATTTGAGTTTAGTTTCCAAAAGACAAAGCAGATTAATACTATATTTACTGCAGAAGAGAGAGATCTCTCTCTGCTTTGCGGGGCCATTCAAGCCCCTGACATTCCACACTGCTGACTTATCCATGGCTGTGGCCATGGACCCTCTGCTTTGAAGGGGAACCCCATGGACCAGGCTTCTTCCCATATTCCTCTTGTATTATCTCATCTGCCCACTTACCACTAGCATGTGGATCAGGGCTCTGAGCTTGGGCTTGGGCTACTGCTTCACTCCCAGTAGAAACAGAGGTACTGACTGGTTGAGATTCACTAGTCTTCACTTCTGCTATCTGTACAGGAATCGTATTGACAGTCGGATCTGAAGGAGCTGGGACATGGTTCAGAGGCTGCCACACTCTTTTAATATCCTTTCTACAGCTCGGTTCCTCATGCCCATACTTCCCACACTTAGAACACAAGACTGGTTTCCACTCATACGAAACCTTTTGCTCCATCAACTGTCCTTTTTCATTGACAAATTGAATACAGTCTTTCAGAGGTTTGTTGAGACTGACCTCCACGAGGACCCTTGCATAATGAATTCTCTCCTTGTTATGAGTACATTTATCTGTCATTATAGGTTTCCCTATTAGACTGGATAGTTTGCTTAGGGTCTTTGGTCCCCAATATTTCAAATCCAGCTGGGCATCTGAATCCATATGGGTACGCTCTCCACACCAACATTATTTAGCTGAGTGCTATCTGTCCAGGGAGCTAGCACCACTGGCTTTCTGTCAAAGTGAAGGATTTGAGTTTGAAGAATATGGTCCCTGGCCGCAACACTGTCAAATCGTGCAAGAAAGAGCCCCTGTCGTACCTGCCAAATATTCTCCAACCCCATTTTGTCCCATTTGCGTTTCAGAAACCCCGCCATGACGGCATAGGGGGATTTGATCCCAATACATAGCACAGAATAGCAGAGCTCCAATGCTCCACCTCATCCTTGATCTCGTCTACATCCACTGCGCCAATTTCAATACCGCCATTAATGATAGGTTCGATGTACTCAAGACGGTGGTCCTGATTTGCAACATATCCACGTTGAAATTACCCCATGGATTAGTTTGCGTAGGTATAGCAGCCTTCAATTTCATCGATCGCCCAGCCGATTCCCCCAACGATGGCCATTCCTTCATATTTGTCTCGTTCATCCCCAAAGAGATTGGGGTTTTCGGCACCAATGGAACAGTACCTGATTTCAGAGCCAATGGAACAGTACTCGCTGATACTATCACCGATTTCACTCCATGAGATGATCCCCCACTGTTATCCTTATCATTGCCACAACTAGAATCTCCGATTGTAGGGGACGGCGTCGTCTCCGAGACCGGCGCCGGCCTTTGTTTGGTCGTTTTCCTCTTTTTCGCCATGTGCGGAAGAGAGAGGAAAAAAACCTCTTAAAATTTCAAGCATAGTGTATGATTTTTAATGTTGATAATTTATCATTATAATATTTAGATAATCTAACTTATATTCTCATCATTCTCGAATAAATTTATTAAGTTTTAAAGCTATTTCACATAATAAATATCACTTGAAACTGCTGAAAAAATGAGGTATTGCATATTTGCTAAATCACATAAGTATTTTTGAATTAGAAAATGTTTATATAAACTTTATCTTCTTTTGACATTGGATTATATTAAATATACCTTAAAACAATTGAATCACATGCTATCAAATACCTTGCTAATAATTCATTGTCACCGTAAAGGTGAAGATTTGTATCAAGGGCATTTTCTTTCGGCATTTAACTAACTATTTTCGTGGCCGTTTGTTTTAATGCAAGAAACTATCGTGTTAGAGTTCAAGCAGTACATGTGCGGTCGCGGTGGAGGACGATGATTGTTAACTGAAGGGTCATTGAGAGGACGGCCATGAAGTCGATGGGTGTTACGGCGGAGTTCGACTATTTTCTTTTTACCATTTCATGTTTTGTATTTATTAGCCAACTGCTGAGCATAATGTAGAATGAACACTCGTGCATACCAAGTAAACCGAAATGGTATTATAAAACAGTATTTCATCAAACATGCGATTTATTTTATGGTGTCGATCATAGCACTCTGATCAAATAAAAACAGAATGCAGTATACACAATCTAAAACATAGACCATCTTAGTTCCTTTATTGTATGAGTCAAATCAATACAAGTAACGGTCATACATGCCATTTTATGGTTAAACAACATCGATCATGCTATTTATCTCTATAAACGTCTGAATTTTTTTTATTAACATATGCATGCTGTCTATATACTTGGATGAAAAAAGAAACCCCGTGCATCGCACGGGTCTAAACCTAGTAATAATAGAATACATATATATATATATATATATCGGCATCATTTCATACCCGTGCACTGTACTCTCCTTTGTTGTGCTATGAAAGCGCTGAAACAGAAAACTTGTTTCTTTCTCTGCTCTTTCTTCACACCACTCCACAGCTAAATATCACGTGAATACTCTTTTATCTAGCTTGCTAATCAGGTGATTTTTTCCCCGTATTTTATGTTCGTTAATTGGATCTGTTTCTGCAAATTTATGCAGAGTTGCAGCGGAATAGGAAAATATTGAACGGCGCAGATATTGGTGGCGCTCAAGTGCCGACGCATCGTCATTTTGGTTTTTCCTGAAGGAATTGGAAGGTGCGAAGCCCTTGGTTTGGTTTCTGCGTTGATTTGTTGCTGTAGGTTGTTGCTATTGTTGTTGTTGTTGTTGTTATGTTGCTTTCCTTACTATATTTGCATGTGCCGCTGATGTTTTTAATGATATCTGTAACATGTACGTGCTCGGGGAAATAAATGCTATCAATGGAATGGTTTTACTGAGTCTGATTTATGTGATTGCTGCGTCTGTCATGCATGTGTGTGAATTGCGTTGTTTATTGCAGCTGGCATTGGGTTTTAAGATTGCGTATTAGTATCTGGGGATAGACATGAAAATTTCTGCTTATTTGCTTTGATTGCAGTGTTTGGGATACTTTTCTGTGTTAATTGATGTTTTTTTTTTCTTTTTCCGCATGATTGTTTGTTAATCAAATTGAGTGAACCACATGGTAGGTATTCAAATGACGGGGAATAGTGATGTGGAGATGGAGGATGCTGAAAAGCTCACACACGTTGCTGAAACTTATGTGCACGATTCTGCTAAAGGAGAACCTGAAACTAAGAATGAAGATGGAGAGTGTGGTGTAAGTAAAGACAATGAAGCCGCTTCACAACAGACTTGTATGGATGAGCAAAATATTCGGAAGGGTGAGGGCGATGATTTGGCATCTGAAAAAGACACTACAAGGCTCGAGAATGAGCAGCGTATTCAGGATCCAAAAGAGGAAATAGCTCACTCAAATGCAGAGGAGGAACAAAACAACGCTAAAGATGAAGTGACTGAAAAAAATGTTATGAATTGTGGAGCTGAAGAGCAGATACCCACCGAGAATGGCATTGAGTCCATGAGTTCTGATAAATCATTGAAGGAGAAACTGAATGAAGAAGTTATGAAAAAAAAGCCTCATGAAATTGGAGGGGAGGATGCGGATTGTGGTACCAAGATTACAGGAAGTGAAGAGCCTGTGCAAAATGCCAATTCTAGTGGAACTCAGCAGTCTTCAACTCAAATATCTGCTAAAGAAGTTCCTCCAGGTCATATTGCCATGCTCCATGATGTTCCACGAGGAGAGGATGAAAATATGGAAGACGCAGCTGGCCCACATGAGAGCAATCCTGCCAAAGACGAAGTGAAAGAAATAACAATTGCTAGCCCAGGAGCTAATGGAAAATTTGCGAGTCTTGAAACTGTCGTGAAGCTTGGGCATGTAGATACTTCACTTCCAAGCCAATTTGAATCTGCTACACCCACTTCTCCTGCCATAAGTACATAGGTAAGAGATGGAAACGATAATGTGTTTTCAGGCATTTTTTATTTTTCGGAAAGATAATTGATACGTAAACTATAAGGACATATGCTAGTGAAATCAATGAGTTAAGTTATTGTATTTAAAGATGAATGTTACTCTTTTACCATTTCTAAGTTTTCGTTTTTGTTAGATGGTAGGTGATGGTGATGGAACGCCAGAAGACCAAATGCTATTTATGAAGGATCTCGAAAGCTTTTACCAACAGAGGACAATGGACTTCAAGCCACCCAAGTTTTATGGGCAACCACTGAACTGTCTTAAGTAAATAGATTATGCAGTTCTATTAACTTCTATGTCTTAGTTTTTCACCGTAATTCTGTTGTATCCCCTTTTTGATTGCTAGGTTATGGAGGGCTGTGATTAGCTTGGGAGGCTATGATAGGGTATGTATATTTCACTTGTGATTTTTAGTAATAATGTTTATACTCATAATCTTAGCAGACTGCATGCATCTTCTGAAATCAACATGCTATATAAATTACGAGGTGTTATTTTGTTCTGAAAATTTAGATATATTCGTGTATTTATTGTACCTTTGGAGTATTAGAACGTGGTGAAATTCATCTGCACATTGATAGAAGAATGCATGAAGTAGTAGCAATCAGGACAACTGGATGCAGTATAATAAGACTTATAAATTAAGTATGAAAACGTCAACTATTTACTTTTAATTAAGTATAATAAGACTTATATTATTAAGTATGACTAGTCTTAGAGGCATGTTGTAGGTGCAACATTCTCAGCTGTTTCAATGGTTCTGATCGTTTGCACATTTGTTTAGGTAACAGGAGCCAAGTTGTGGAGGCAAGTGGGAGAGTCATTCCATCCTCCAAAGTAAGCATGTATTGTGTGTACTTGTTTAACCTGTATAATGTCTTAACCTTTAGGAATCTTATGTTACTGGACTCTGACATGCTATCCAGTATCAACATATTGATAATTTAAAATGAAGATGGGTTCTTTTTATATCCAAATAGCTAATTAATATTTATTCCATCTCATTTTGGTTGTTTTGGGATGCCTTTTGGCTACCAAGTTGATGTGGAATGACTTATTGTATTCCTTTTTCATACTGAAGTTGCTTCTGTACTTGCCTTTTCCTTGCCAGGACATGTACAACTGTTTCTTGGACATTCCGCATTTTTTATGAAAAGGTGAGATTACTAATGTTAACTTTTCTAATAAGGAATATGTCCATATAATTGCTATGCTTTGTCAGAATCTGTTCCATTGATATCACAGCCATAACCTGGTTACATGTAACTTTTCGTTGCGTTAGATTAGTGACATTTGAACATTAAATGTGCCTGGATTCCCGCACCAAATGATAGGATAGGACATACTTTTCTTATTTTGATCATGTCTTTCATACCTACCCATGCTAAATGTGAAATTGCAGCAGGAAATGGCATTATGGCCTGTATCCATTCTTCTTGCCATTACCATACATGTTTGTGTTGTATTGTCGATTTCGATATGGTGCTATATGTTAGTTTCGTCTAAAGATTCTTATTATCTTTATAAATGACTTCTAGGCCCTTCTGGAATATGAGAAACATAAGATCAGATGCGGTGAACTTCATTTCGGAACAGAGACGCTACCGGAAACACCTGGTGCTGATGTTGAGGTGAATTCTCTTTTTTAGAGTGAATATGGTTGCTACCCCTTTTGGCATGAATTTCATCTAGTTTTTTGGGGTTATATACTTCCTAGCATTGTGAGTTCAATCATTTTTCTGATTCCAAACATGATTGTCACGCTGAAAAATATTCGTGTCTAATTTTTGCTCGTTTAGAGCTGAAAGCTATGATGTTTGATGAAATCATTATTTTACATGTTGGTGGGCATAATTGTGGTGTGGCTTAATAACTTCTGTTGTTTGTTTGTGTGTGTGGACTGTATGTGTGTCTTAAGTTTTGGCTAATGTGATTTTCATATTGTAACTTTATTGCTGTATTGATTTGGTCATAATTCATGTTTTGGTGAGTGAGTGCCACATCCATGTTGTCATTCTGATGACTCATGCAAAGATGTACGTCCTTATCTTGTGTGCTTGTTATATTTACATTATGTATAGCTGACTTGGTAAATTGACGTATCGGTTTATTAATTCAAGTCAGTTTGAGTGAGGGTTGTCCTTATTGTCTTTTTGATAGGATGGTTCATGACATATTAGCATTGTATTCGTTTTGCGCATAAGTCTGTATTCTTTACAGTATGGTCAGGGAAATGGTTTCCAAGGATCCGTGTCTGGGAGGGTTAGAAGAGATGCTGCAGCACGTGCTATGCAGGGTTGGCATTCTCAACGAAATAGTGGTTATGGTGAGGTTTCTGAACCAGTTATAAAGGTATGTTATAATCTCATGGTCACGTACCATTTATGCTTTTGCATCTGTTAGGAATTCTCATTTTTTTCTTCATTTATTTTGCCTTAGGATAAGAATGCGATCAATATTGCAAAGCGCGAGAAAAATCTGAAAGTTATTGGTAAGTTGACTTTCTTTTGCAATGGGTATGCTCCTCCTCAGTCCCGCACATCTGACACAGGAGATTCGGAATCGGTTCAATTGACATATCTATTCCCGTCTTTCCTTTTCTGTTGGCCCATGTAATGTACAGGCTCAGGGAAACAGAAGAGGCCAAATGAAGTGGAGCATTCTATGAAAGCTCTTCGCTCCGAAACATCTAGGCAGTTAAGTTCTAATAACTTGTCTTAGACTTCTTTCGACCCATGTACAAGTTCTACTTTTGAGTTCTCATGTCGGGGCATAAAGATTTGAGCAAAGTTTTATGCGCATATAGGCACTACAGTTTTATTTTAGGATTAGCACATATACTTATGATTTTTATTTCGGAATTTTAATTCTGTGCTCTGTTTAAGTTTTTCTCGTCTAGCCATAACGTTTTACTTCTTCCTACATGTCTCTGCTAGGTTGGTGACATCAGTTATAGATGTTGGGCCCCCAGCTGAGTGGGTGAAGGTTAATGTACTCCAAGCCGTATGTTTTGCTTCCAAACCTCTGTCTTTTCTCACAGTGGCTGATGGTACTTCTACGCCAAGAACTAACAGAGCATCTCTTTTTTCTTTGCGTGCAGAAAGATTGTTATGAAGTTTATGCTCTAGTCCCGGGTCTAGTACGGGAAGAGGTGTGTGAGTGTATTTTCTATGACACTGCTCAGTGACTTCTTCTTTATGTCGTTGGCTTTTAGAGTTCAGACATAGGAAAAGGTAAATAGAAGAGTTACATTGGTTGTTGAAAATAAAAATTTGTACCTCGGATTTTCAGGTGAGAGTTCAATCAGATCCTGCTGGACGGTTGGTCATTACTGGTCAACCCGAGCAAGCTGATAACCCCTGGGGTGTTACATCATTCAAGAAGGTATGCGTGTGTGTATTTGTTTATCTATGTGTCTTCCTCAATTAATATACTTGCAGTTTGAAATGTTGTCCTCAACATAGAGTATAATATGCATTTACACGAGAAAAAACGTTTGGTTATTCGAAAATATGAAAATGAAGATGTAACCAGACGATGTTTTTAGGTGATAAGTCTGCTGACAAAAATAGACCCTTTCTGTACTTCTGCGTCGTTAGCAGATACTGTGTGTGTGTGATTGTTGTGTCTCCTTTATAACTTAGAAGACCAGCCTTCCCTTCCCACATGCATGTCTTACATGAATTCTTAATTTTGATCTATTTGCAGCTTGCAATTGCTGTCCTAAACATTTTGTATAAGATGTTTGGTTCTTTGAAGAGTAAGAAAAATGATGTGTAACAAAACAATGTTTGTATGTATGTATGTAGGTGATAAGTCTGCCAACAAAAATCGACCCATTTCGTACTTCTGCGGTCGTTAGCCTGCATGGCGGTCTTTTTGTGCACGTTCCTTTCGAAGAGTCAGATTTGTAGAGATGTTCTTCTACAAAAGGGAGGTAACTTTTTGTCTGACTACTAACTATTAGGGGCAGCCACTCACTGCTTAATACACTTGCTATATGTGTGTTTGATTTGAATTTGAACCATAGATTAGCAATTCATTTACTTTGCAGCAGTTTGAGGTTAGGATCTTGATGATTAGACAGTAACCTATTATGGCAGATTGATGACAGTTTTAATTGTTGCAACCTTCATGGTTTCTATTACACAAATAGTACCAACTTGATGGTGATCTACATTCAACTCTTGATTATGAAAAATAAGAATCAGACAAGAAACAGTGGTTGCCTTTTGTTTGGATTAAACTTTAGGTCTTTCGCTTGTATCATATCAACCTGAAAGATGAAACAGCCTGCGGGAGATAAAAAAAAAAAGATTCAACCACAACATTAAGAGGCAAATATTTGCAGTGGTGTTATACGATTGTGTCTAGGCCTAATAAATAACCTGCGTCATTACCTTCTTAATTTTCGAACCCAATATGCCTTCGTCTTCCTCAACAAACTGAAAACGCGTAAGAAAGATCGCATCAAAGACGAAAAATTGACCGTGAAAATAGGACAACGCCTAAATGGCGCTGGCTAACCTGCCCCGTGAGCGTATACAATCTGTTGTAAAACCCATTGTTCGCAACGCCGAGCACAGAGTACAAATGCCTCGAACTCTCTCCTGGGTTTTTCAGCGTATACTCTATGTAATAAAGTCCTAACATGCAAGGCAAGGTGTAGTATATATATCACCAAAGAATTCGCCAGTTCTTGCCTTTTATAAAACTTCGCTTTTTATTACCATTTTTCGCTTTGCTGTCTATGAGCTTCGCGGCGACCCCAGGCGGCCTCTGCCAGCTTCTATCCAATCCACTAACCTATGGCGAATTGAATTCTTGAAATTCCATTTTTCTTTCTTTTACTTTCTCGAGTAAAAGGCAAAAGTAGTGCTTAAATTATATCAAATTCACGCCGTTGGTGCTCAAACTACATGTGTATTTTGGTTCATGAACTCTGTCAAACCTGTCATTTTTTTATTCATTTGACCTAAAGAACCGCTAAAAGAGCCAAAAGGAAATTGTTTTGCAAAGTTCAAGAACTAAAACGACACAATATCACGTATATATATAATTCTAATTGTTGGTACTCAAACTTTAAAATGTGTCGTTTTGGTCCTTGAGCTTTGTAAAATCGCTCTCAGTTGGTTCTTCTATCCGTCCTTTAGGTCAAAGAAACCAAAAATAAAAAGTTTTGCAAAATCAGGAACCAAAATGACATTTAAAAATTTGATCAACGACATGAGACTTTGGTATAGTTTAAGCATCATTTTTGCCGTTCACTCTTTCTTCTCAGAACACGAGAATCTGGATCCACTTTACCAGCGTCTCTGCAAAGGCATCGACTTTCCCGAAAGACTCGAGCTTGGTGAAGTCGGCGCCGAGCCCAGATATTACTAGGCTGACTAGAGCAAGTAAAAACATAAGCAAATATTCAACAAACACAAATGCATAAGATAAGATCTTCGGTTAGTTTTGAAGGTTGATGTTCTGATATACCGTTCGAATTGGAAGTTTCCGAGGGATAAAATGCGATTATTGACCTCACGCCATCAGTATCTCCAATCCCTACTTGCCAATCTAAAGGGGGAAAGAAACTTATGAGCAAGTAAGAAGACAGTTCAAGCCATTGCCATTCTTTTTTGTTATTTCATTCCAAGAAAATTCAGCAATATACAACACACACACACACACACACACTTCACCTTGAGGAATGGAGATCTTAAACTTGTTGGCTTCATCAGTATACACGCGGAACTCTTCTTTGATATCTGCACAAAACACATTGAATTTGAAGCCCATGATAAGTTCTTGACCAATTTAGGTCATTCAATTGGCAATGTAATGATTAGAACAGACCAGTTTGAGCAGCCAATGCAACTGAAGAAAATGCAGGTAAAGTACAAACAGCAGAAAGCCCATGAAGCAAAAGCTCCCTCCTTCTGTGTTTAGCAA
Source organism: Craterostigma plantagineum (assembly GCA_027422505.1). Classification (NCBI taxonomy): domain Eukaryota; kingdom Viridiplantae; phylum Streptophyta; class Magnoliopsida; order Lamiales; family Linderniaceae; genus Craterostigma; species Craterostigma plantagineum. Next base: position 20,276,362 of record JAPQWV010000003.1, on the reverse strand, counting down.
TCAAGAGATAAAAAAAATTAAAAACAAAGCGGAAAGTCATAAATTTGCAGGCTAAAGTTCGAAGATTTGCAACCTTGTGTTTTGTGGGTTGTAATCGAGTTCGTTGCTCTTGCAAGAAATGACGTTGGAACACTTTTTCCTCCTCAAGCTTTCTGTAATGGAATAAACTGCATTTGTTAACTGAAAAAAATGGCGAATCGTAATGAACACTAGAGAAAAGAATAGACCTTGTTGTTGCAGAGGAGACTGATAGACATGTGAAAGGAAATTCGAAGATGAGATAAGAGCCATTACTTAGCTTCTCTCCAGCTTGGATGGAACGGAATGGAATCGAAGTTGATTTTCTTTATTATGTTTTTCTTCTATTTCCTAACATATTTAAAAATTTTCATCTTTACTTGAGAGAATTAAATAAATAATGTTATTTTGAGAATGAAATTACAAAACTAGTTGAGTTTTTAAACCTACTACAAAACTAATCAACATTTTTAATTTTAACTATTTTTATTTTCATTTTAACCATGAAAATGCTTAAAATTACAAATGTCATTATTCCTATCTTCGAATAGCATTGTTAATAATTAAATTTTTACATTTTAACTCAAATATATTAAAAATATATTACTTAAAGAAATAATCAAAAGAAAAATAAAATTACTTGGCGTGACCGTGACCTACTCTTCCTACGCGAGTTCGATATCTAGAGCTGTCAAAACGGGTCCGGCCCGTAGCTCTCCAAAGCCCTCCATGGGCAGGGCCGGGGCGGGTAAGCCCACCGTTTGGCAGGCCTGAAAATTGAAGGCCATGCCCAGTTAAATAGGTATGTTAGTATTTCTTAGCTCCGATTTTTAATTTACTCAAGTTTAATAATATAAATAAATTATTATTACAAGATTAGATTTAATTAGAATTAATTGCGAGTTTAAATATTTAATTTTTGTTATTTTTTTCTTTCTTTTTTGATTTTTTTCTTATTTTTTGAATTTGTTTTTTTATTTGGGCGGGGCGGACCTTCAATTTCTAAGCCTGACTGTGCGCTTACCCGCGCCCGCCCGCCCAAGGCGGGCTTTGATGGGCTACGGGCTGGCCTGGCCCGGTGACCCGTTTTGCCAGCTCTAGATATCGAACTCACGTGGAAGTAGTAGGTCAGGCCAAGTAATTTTATTTTTCTTTTTTTTTTCAAAACGATAGCTTGCATTAATAACAAAGATACAGAGCTAAATAGCCCAAGGGGTCTCACCGGTACATTGTCAACCGGGAGAACAAAGGCTCACATAGGAGCAACACACAACCCCACAAGGGGAACAAACACTCCCACATGGGGAGAAAAGGGTCCACAAGGGACAAAAAACCGACAGAAAACAGAACACCATAATCCACGATCAAGAACTAAAGAACCTATAACAGAAACAGCGATTAGGCTAAATCTACGATACTCTTCACTTTAACCTGGTCTTCGACTTCTGGGTTTTGTCTTCATCGGACTGAAAGCTCCACAAGGGAGAAAAGAGCTCCTAACGCAAAGGTCAGGAGAAACGGACTCCACATGGGAGACTCGAGAATGGTCGGTGGTGGCGGAGACAATGACGGCAACCCAGCGGCAGCAAGGCGGAGATGGTGGAGGCAGCGAGGCGGCGTCGACGCCGATGCGAAGGTGGCGAGGACGGCGGCTGCAGCGAGAGGGAGGTGGCAAGACGGCGGCAGCAGCGAGGGGAGGCGAAGGTGGCGAGGACGCGGCGACAGCGAGAGGGAGGTGGCAAGACGGCACCAGCAGCGAGGGGAGGCGGAGGTGGCGAGGACGGCGGCGACAGCGAGACGGCTGCGACAAGGAGGTGAGCGGAGCCGCGAGATTAAAAACACAAACAAGAGAAAAAAAAAAGAAGAAGAAAAACAATGTCACTCCCCCTCCTCCTGCGAGGAGGGGGGGCACGACGACTGCTTGCGAGGGTGCTCTTTTGGGGGTGATTGTGGGAATATAGAGGTGGTGGTGAAGGGAAAGTATTTTGGGGGTGGGAGGTGGCGGCTACAAGAGCGAGGGTTTCAGAGGGTTTTCAGAGAGAGGGATAGAGAGGGAAAGTATTCTAGACAGGGATTAAATACGGAAATAAAAACGGAAATGTTCTAATTTTATTTTCTTTTGATTATTTATTTAAGTAATATATTTTTTAATATATTTGAGTTAAAAGTTGGGGTAAAATTTTTATTATTAACAAGTGTTGGGCTATTTGAAGATAACAATAGTGAAAATTTATAATTTTAAGTATTTTCGTGGTTAAAGTGAAAATAAAAATAGTTAGAATTAAAAAAGTTGATTAGTTTTGTAATAGGTTTAAAAACTCAACTAGTTTTGCAATTCCATTCTCAAAATAACATTATTTTTGTAATTCTCTCATATTACTTGGTTGAAACTAATGGCTTATGGGAGGTTATTCCATCTCAAAAGACATGGTTAAAACTATATGATCATCGTATTATGTGAATTTGGTACATATCTACACTCTTTCATTAAGCGTCATAGCTTAATATAAACTGTCAAAATGTAGTCTGTCAATTTAGCTTAATTCAAAAAATAATATTAAATTAAAAACCACCCACTACTTTATTTTTAAATAATTATATTACAATTAAAGAATGAATTTATTTATTATTTAGCACACCATGCAAAAGCTACTAGTTCACAAAATTTTTTAAGAATAGTCTCATCTAGTGTCTAATGTAAGCTCATAATCGATTGAGCGGTAATACTTCGGTCGACAAAAAAAAATAGTTCGTATTTACTTGTTATAATGTCACTAAGGACATAAGTGTGAGGTTAATTCACAAACTCAGACATTGAGCTCAACTGATGTTCTTTTAAGTGATAGAGCTCGACTTTGTAGAAGAAACGCTGAACGAATGAAGAAGCAACTTTGAAGCTGAAGTAAAGTTGCTGGCGGGAAAATCAAATCACTTACTAAGTCGCTGATCCCATCGACGTCTTCTTCAGCGGGCAAATTAAATTACCGTTAAAACGGTTGATACACGAGCGAAGCATGAAAGCATATAAAACAGAGGAATTTTCTGTGTGAAGACATACATTCTACTGCGTCTAACTTTTCTGTGAGTGCGAGAGAGGGAAAGTTGATAACACGGAAATTGTAGAGTGGCGTGAGCTCTGTAAAAACCTGTGATTTCGTATCAATAAAGGATTGGTGCTTGGACCGTGGACGTAGGCTACACATCGTAGCTGAACCACGTAAATCTGTTGTTGATTTTCGATTTCTGTTTGTCCGATTCAATTTGCTTCAATTCAATCACGTTAGGTTAGATATCGATCCTACGTGTGGTCTAATTGTTGCTGAGCACGATTATCCTCAACAGCTGGTGCGGTGAGCGTGAAACAACACGCGGCTGAAGCAAATGTGAATTGGTGAAACATAATCGAGGAGGATGAGTTCATCGCGGTTTGAAGTGGAAACATTCACTGGTCTGAATGATTTCAGCCTATGGAGGTTGAAGATGAAGGCTCTACTGGTTCAGCAAGGATTGATTGAAGCACTAAAAGATGAGAAGAACATGCCAGCAGAATTGAGTGCAGTTGATAAGAAATCGATCATCGAACGAGCTCATAGCACGATTATTCTGAGCTTGGGAGACAAGGTGCTGAGACAGGTCTCTAAGGAAGATACATCTGCTGGAGTGTGGCTGAAATTGGAGAGCTTGTACATGACAAAGTCTTTGGCAAATCGACTGTATTTGAAACAGTCACTGTACTCATACAGAATGACTGAGGATAAACTAATCGATGAGCAAATTGATCAGTTCAGTAAATTGATCCTTGATTTAGAAAACATTGAAGTAGAGATAGAGGATGAAGACCATGCATTGTTGCTCCTTTGTTCCCTTCCCAGAAGTTACCAACACTTTAAGGGAACAGTCCTGTATGCAAATGAAACACCAAGAGTGAGGCAAAACAAGTGTAGAATGCAGAGAGCTTAAGTGTCAGGGGAAGATGGGAGAAAAGAGAGGGAAAGAAAGGAAAGAAGAGCAGGTCACAATCAAGAGGAAAAGCCAAGGGGAATGTGAAATGCTATCACTGCGAGGAAGAAGGACATATCAAGAGGTTCTGTCCCCAGAAAACCAAAGGTTTGCCTCCAAAAATAAAGGAGCAAGGTGAAGCTTCAGCTGTCTCTGATGGCTATGAATCAGCAGAGGTATTAAATGTGGTGGAGGTTGACAAATACAAGGAGTGGCTGATGGATTCAGGCTGCTCTTTCCACATGACTTCCAACAAGTCCTGGCTGATGAACTTCAGTAGCATTGAAGGAGGCAGGGTGTTGCTTGGAAATGACACACCATGCAGAATACAGGGAATAGGGTCTGTCAAACTGAGGATGCACACTGGCAGTGAGGTAACTCTTGAGCAAGTGAGGTATATCCTTGAGCTGAGAAGGAACTTAATCTCAGTTGGAATGCTTGATGACTTAGGTTATGAAACAGACACAAAGAATGGGCAGATGAAGGTATTCAAGGGCTCAATGCTCGTGATGAAGGGAGTCAAGAGAAATGGTGTTTATTCACTACTAGGCTCTACAGTGGTAGGAGCTGCATCTGTTGCCAAGACGAGAGAGAACCTGGCAAACCTGTGGCACAGAAGGTTAGGACATGTGAATGAAAAAGGACTTACTGAGCTTTCTAAACAAGGTCTGCTGGGAGAGAAGAAGTTAGATAAGCTGGAATTTTGTGAAAACTGTGTATTTGGCAAGTCACACAGAGTTAGTTTCCAAACTAGCAGACACACTTCTAAGGCTGTCTTGGAGTATTTGCACTCAGACCTATGGGGACCAGCCACTGTTCAGTCCCATGGGAGAGCCAAATACTTCATGAGCATAATTGATGACTACTCGAAAATGGTGTGGATAATTATGCTAAGATCAAAGATGAGGCACCGGAAAGGTTTAAGGTCTGGAAGAGGGCTGTAGAACTTCAAACAGGGAAGAAGATCAAGGTGCTCAAAACTGATAATGGCTTGGAGTTCTGCCAAATGACTTCAACAAGTTCTGTGAGGCAGAGGGAATAAGAAGACATCGAACCATTCCCTATACTCCTAAGCAAAATGGTCTGGCTGAGAGAATGAACAAAACCTTACGTGAAAGAACCAGATGCATGTTGATCAGTGCAGGGCTGCCAAAGTCTTTTTGGGCTAAGGCTATATCCACTACAGCCTACCTAGTAAATAGATGTCCCTCAACAGCTATTGGATGTAAAACCCCAGAGGAGATGTGGACAGGTTCAAAACCAAGTCTGGAACACCTCAGAGTGTTTGGATGTGTTGCTTATGCACATATAAAGAGGGACAAGTTGGAATCAAGAGCAGTTAAGTCCATCTTTATAGGTTACCCTGAAGGAGTTAAGGGGTATAAACTTTTAGTTTGGAACCTGGGATGAAGAGATGTTTCTTCAGTCGAGATGTGACTTTCACAGTCTGAAATGGGAAAACTGCAGAAACCAAACTCATCTGATAAGGAGAATCAGGGTGGATCTGATTTTCTAGGAAAGATACAACTTGAGGTGGAGCCTCTTAGGACTCTGAGGAAGCACCAAGAAGAGTCTGAAGATGAGGAGGAATCACCAGAAGAGGAAGAGGAGATCAACTCTAAGGGTGGAGCACCCTCTGGGTTAGGAGCTGATGACTTTTCTGATTATATGTTAACCAGGGACAGAACCAGGAGGGAAACCAGGGATCCTCAACGTTATGGTCAGGCAGATGTGATTGCCTTTGCTTTCATAATGGCTGAAGAAATTGGTGAAGAACCTAAGTCTTACCAGTAAGCTGTTAGGAGCTGTATTGGAAATCTGCCATGAATGAGGAGATGATTTCCCTGTGGAAGAATGATATGTGGGAGCTGGTAGAAAAGCAAAAGAACCAGAGAATGATAAGCTGCAAGTGGATCTATAAGAAGAAGCTAGAAGCAGACTCAAAAGTCAGGTACAAAGCTAGACTAGTAGCCCGAGGCTTTACCCAAAGGGAGGGAATAGATTATAATGAGGTTTTTTCTCCTGTGGTGAAGCAAAGGTCCATCAGATTGCTGCTCACTGGTAGCTCAGTACAACTTAGAACTGGAACAGTTAGATGAAAAACAACATTTCTATATGGAAACTTAGAAGAAAAGATTCTGATGAATCAACCTGAAGGGTATATACAACCTGGACCAGAAAACCTTGTATGCAGGTAGGTCATTGTACGGGTTGAAGCAAAGTCCCAGGCAGTGGAACAAGAGGTTTGATCAGTTTATGCTCAGAAAGAGTTTTGAGAAAAGCAAGTATGATCCATGTATCTACATTAAAGGGAAGCAGAATCGGTGTGTCTGCTATCTGTTGATTTATGCAGATGATATGCTTGTGGCTAGTGAAAGCAAGCAGGAAATAGACTCTGTCAAAGGGCTGTTGAAGGCTGAATTTGATATGAAAGACCTCGGGTCAGCTAGGAAGATACTGAGAATGGAAATCATCAGGAACAGAGCTGAAGGTTTTCTGAAGCTTCAGCAAAAGCACTATCTTGCATCAGTCCTGGAGAGATTTGAGATGAGTGATTCAAAGGCAGTGGTGACCCCCTTGGCTGCCCATTTCAGACTAAGTAAAGGAACCGAGGAAGTATCAAATGAAAAGGCTGAGTACATGAGGAAGATACCTTATGCAAATGCTGTTGGATTAGTGATGTATGCTATGCCCTATGGTCTGCATAAGACTTGATTTGGCTTATGCTCTCAGTGTAGTTAGTAGGTTCATGGCTCAACCTAGGAAGGATCATTGGACTGCCCTGAAGTGGATACTGAGATACATACGGGTAAGGGACTGGTATTCAAGCAGAGCAAGGCATACACTGAAAGGAATAAGAATCTGATTGAAGGTTTTGTGGATTCAGATTATGCAGGATGTCTTGATACCAGGAAATCTCTCAGGTTATGTATTCACTGCATGTGGAACTGCAATAAGCTGAAAAGCAACCCTCCAAAAGGTAGTTGCTTTGTCAACTACGGAGGCAGAGTACATTGCCTTGACTGAGGCTGTCAAAGAAGCCATTTGGCTCAGAGGAGTAACAGCTGAGCTAACGAGGAAAGAGCAGAGAATCGAAGTCTTTTGTGATAATCATGGAGCTGTCCATCTTGCCAAAGATAGAGTTCATCATGAAAGAACGAAACATGTAGATGTCAGACTGCATTTCATCCGCGAGGTGGTAGATTCGGGTGAGATCACAGTGAGGAAGATCTCCACTGATCACAATCCAGCAGATATGTGCACCAAACCAGTTTCAAGCAGAAAATTTAACTATTGCTTGGAGTTGGTTGGGTGTCGAGATTCTCCCTAAGCATGGGAGGATGAGTTCCAAGTATCGAGGCCTAAGTTGATGAATCAAGGTGGAGATTTGTGAGGTTAATTCACAAACTCAGACATTGAGCTCAACTGATGTTCTTTTAAGTGATAGAGCTCGACTTTGTAGAAGAAACGTTGAACGAAGGAAGAAGCAACTTTGAAGCTGAAGTGAAGTTGCTTGCGGGAAATCAAATCACTTACTAAGTCGATGATCCCATCGACGTCTTCTTCAGCGGGGGCAAATTAAATTACCGTTAAAACGGTTGATACACGAGCGAAGCATGAAAGCATATAAAACAGAGGAATTTTCTGTGTGAAGACATACATTCTACTGCGTGTAACTTTTCTGTGAGTGCGAGAGAGGGAAAGTTGATAACACAGAAATTGTAGAGTGGCGTGAGCTCTGTAAAAACCTGTGATTCGTATCAATAAAGGATCGGTGCTTGGACCGTGGACGTAGGCTACACATCGTAGCTGGTAAATCTGTTGTTGATTTTCGATTTCTGTTTGTTTAAATCCGATTCAATTTGCTTCTATTCAATCACGTTAAGTTAGATATCGATCCTACGTATGGTCTGATTGTTGCTGAGCACGATTATCCTCAACAATAAGTAATCAAATCACATCTTAAAGTGGAGGTTATAAGCCTATATCTACACGAACCACTTAACAATCATAGTCTTGACTTGGAACAAAACATGTAACTCAGGTGGTCGATATTGTTGTTGAAGCCATATTTTGGACTGTGCATTCCGATATATTAAATATACGGTTAATTTAGTGTCAGACCCCAAAACATATTTTCAATTAAAGATAAGGATCTATATAAGTTATATTTAGAGATAAGGACCCAATTTAACTTTCATTTAGAGATAAGGACCCATGTGGTACCACAGACCCATGAAGTGGTATCACAGACCCACGAAGTGGTACCACAGACCCATGAAAAGGTAGCACAGACCCATTAACTGTTATTGCAGACCAATGAACTGTTACTGCAGAGTAATGAAGTGGTATGGGGGAGCCATGAAGTGTTTCTGAAGAAAATGGGTCCTTAAAACTAATGCATTTCTAACATGGATCTGAACTGCAACTGAAACAGAAAATGGGGTCTGATCCTTGCCCTTAAAGATTCCTCAATTTTTGTGGTTCATTTTTTTAGAATCCAAGATCACATAAGACCAAAATTCTAGGATCAAATTGATCGATGTTATCACATCTATATTGAGGGTCTCACTTTGTTATAAGAACGGTGTCACACAATTTAAAAACGGGTCAGATCACTGAAGTCGTAGTTGTTTCATAATTCACGATTGTTATAAAAATATTATTGTAATTAATATTTATATTATGATTGTGATAATATAATTATAGAGAGAAATATTTAGATAGGGGAAGTATGAATTAAATTCAATACTTGGTGTGTTTTATAATGCAACCCAATGTGTCTATTTATAGGCAATTTTTCAAATTACAACCACAAAATAAAATATTACATTCTCATAAAATAATCACATGTAATTTATAATCTCATCTATTTTATTCTTGTTTAACCACTCCATATACATCCAGTCCAATACTTCATAATACTCCCCCTTTGATGTATATTCAGGAATATGCTCGTTAAAACCTTATTAGGAAAAATCCAGTGGGATAAAAACCTAGTGAAAGATTTACATAATTCCTTTATTACACTTTCATATGTTGCCTCGGTAAAAACCTTAACTGGGAAAACTACATGGGAAAACTCACAGCGAAATGAAAAAGAGTGCAATGCATATTTGCTCCCCGTGATGATATTATCATTTCAAATATCGAAGTCTTCGAACACCAATTGAATATATCAATTATCTGAAAATTATTGGGGGTAATTGCTTTCATAAACAAATCTGCAAGATTTTCCCTAGATCGCACTTGTTGTACATCAATATCCCCATTTTTCTCCAACTCTTGTGTAAAGAAAAATTTTCGAGAAATATTCTTTGTGCTATCGCCTTTAATATATCCTTCCTTTAATTGTGCAATACATGCCGCATTATCTTCATATAATATCGTCGGAAGTAAGTTTTCAGATAATAGCCCACAAGTTTGCTGTATATACATAATATCGATCGCAACCAAATACATTCTCGGCTAGCTTCATGAATTGCTAATATTAGCGTGATTAGATGAAGTAGCCGTTAACCTTTGTTTAACTGATCGCCATAGCAGTTCCTCCATACGTAAATAAATAACCAGGTTGCAATCAAGCATTATGTGGGTCGGATTAGAATCCAGCATCTGCATTCCCAATTAAATCTGCTTTCATCTCATTAGAGTAGAACAATACCATATCAGTTCCTTGAATGTATCAATATATTTGTTTAACTCCGTTCCAATGTCTACGAGCCGGTGAAGAACTAGATCTTGCCAATAAATTTACAGCAAATAATATATCAGGTCGCGTATGACTCGTAAGATACATTAGCGCTCCAATAGCACTAAGATATGCTACTTCTGGACCAAGTAGCTCTTCATCATTTTCACGTGGTCTGAACGGATCTTTATTCACGTCTAACGATTGGACAATCATCGGAGTATCCAATTGATGAGCTTCGTCCATGTAAAACCTTTTCAATACCGTTTTTGCATAAGTTTCTTAAATATCCCATTCTTTAGATATTCAATTTGCAGTCCGAGACAAAAAGTTCATTTTTCGGGGATCTTTCATTTCGAACTCCCTTTTCAAACAATCAACAGCTTTCAATAACTCTCCAGGAGTTCCAATTATGTTGATATCATCAACATAAACTGCTATAATGACAAACTGATTTTTAGATCTTTTCATGAATATACAAGGGCAAGTTTGATCATTTTTATACCCTTCTTTCACTAAAAATTCTCTTAGGCGATTATACCACACACGCACAGATTGCTTTAATCCATAAAGTGGTTTATTAAGTTTAATCGAGTACTCAGTTCGTGGCCCTGAATTTTCTGGTAATTTCAATCCTTCGGGAAGCTTCATATATATCACTGTCAAGTGATCCATATAAATAAGCAGTGACAACATCCATAAGATGCATGTCGTGTCCTTCCCATACTGCCAAATAATTAAATAACGGAAAGTAGTTGCGTCTACCACAGGAGAATACGTCTCCCCATAATCAATATCAGGTCTTTGCGAAAAACCTTGTGCAACAAGCCGTGCTTTGTGTCTCGTAATTTCACTGTTCATTTCTCTTTCTGGCGAAAACCCATTTATAGCCAACTGGCTTTACATTTTCTGGTATGCGGACTACAGGTCCGAAAACTTTTCGTTTCTCAAGTGACTTTAATTCTGTCTTGATTGCATCTTTCCATTTTGGCCATTTCTTTGTCTGCATTCTTGTACAGACCTTAGTTCATGATCCTCATTCTCATTAATCTCGTTAGTTTCATGTAGGGCTACGTTAAATGAGAATAGATTGTCAACGTTGACTTCGTCTCGGTTCCATTTAATTCCATTCTGGGCATAGTTTATCGAGATCTCTTCATTATCATTATTTCAAAATTTTCAGAATTTTCAGGTACCTGAGTTTTATTCTCATCAACATTTATGCCCGTCGATTCTTCTTTAGTCGATAAATCTCCGATTGGACCATTCTTATTATTTGCTCCTTTTCTTTATCGAGTATTTTTATCTTTTGAACCCATGGCCTGCCACGCTTAAGTTGTGGCTTAGGCTCGATATCATTATTTGTATGTTCTATAGAAACATCAATTTTTGCAGGAGCATTGACAGCTGGTGTGACTTAGTCACCCTTTTAAGGTCAGTAAAGCTTGGCAGTTGAGTAGCTAAGTTTTGTAAATGAATTATCTTTTGAACTTCTAGTTCAGATTCGTTCGTTCGAGGATCATAATGCTTTAACGACAATTAATTCAATTAATATTCTTTTCCAAGTTTCTTTTCTCCCCCTAATGTCGGAAAATTTGATTCATCAAAATGACAATCGGCAAATCTAGCCGTAAATAAATCTCCCGTTAAAGGTTATAAATATTATATGATCAATGGGGATTCAAATCCGACATATATTCACAACCTCCTTTTGATGTCCCATCTTTGTGCGTTGTAGTGGCACAATTGGAACACATACCGCACATCCAAAAATTCGTAGATGAAATATATATCTGGTTCCTGACCATAAACCATTTGCAATGGGGAGATATCATGATAACTTGTTGACCTGATGTGAATTAATATCGCCGCATGTAACATAGCATGTCCCCAACAAGACGAGGGAATTGACCTAATCAATAATGGCCTGCAATTAATTGTAGACGTTTAATCAACGATTCTACAAGACCGTTTTGCGTATGAACATGTGGCACAGGATGCTCAACATCAATACCGATAGAAATACAATAATCAGTAAATGCCTTGGAAGTAAATTCACCAGCATTATCAAGGCGTATTTTCTTTATCGGATAATCTGAAAACGTGCTCTTAATCGAATCAACTAAGCAAGCAATCTCGCAAACGCCAGATTCCTTGTAGAAACATACATGGGACCATCTACTTGATGCATCAATTAATACCATAAAAATGTTTAAATGGTCCACATGAAGGGTGTATCGGCCCACAAATATCACCATGTATACGTTCCAAAAATACAGGAGGTTCATTCTTTACTTTCATTGCTGATGGCCGAATAATTAACTTCCCTTTAGAGCAAGCGTACATGTTGAAGAATCTTCTGGTTCTTTATCAAATGTCCACGCGAATTTTCAATTATCTGTCGCATCATAATTGAACCGGGATGGCCCAACCGGTCATGCCAAATATTAAATATACTGTTATCGTCAAACTTCTGGTTTGTAACAGCATATGATTCAATTGTTATCAGATATGTCTAATATAGTCCAGAGTCAAATGAAAGTAATATTTCCATGATTCTTTTATCATTCGAAATCACTTTGTCATATGCAAATATTCTTCTCCCTTTTCTGCTGTCTCAACATAATATCCGTTATTTCGAATTACTTTAAAGCCTAATAAATTTCTTTGAGACTTAGGAGAATGTAAGGCATTTTTAATTATCAGCTTGTCCCTTTGTGCAGTAAAACACTAGCTCTTTCGGAGCCTTCAATTATATTTGTACTACCCGATATAGTAATAACGCTTTCTACTTTCATATCAAGATGATCGAAGTATTTCTTATTTCTTAAAATGGTATGAGTCGTTGCACAGTCTGCAAGACATAATTCTCCATTGCACATGCTCGTATAAATTGTATAAATATCCTTAACAAATATAAAATGTTATATCATTAATGAACACAATAAAATTGCATGTATGAGTAGCAAGACATATAAACATTAGTATATAAAATAATAATATAAAATATTTGCATACATAAAATTTCATCCCCCATAATATTCGAAGGAATATTTGATAAATATTAGCTGTGACACCGATTTTCTTGAATACCACAATTTTGAGCAACGTCTTGTCTCGAACATTCTTCACCTTGAATTATAAATATCTACGGGATCTTGGTGCGAATAAAGATTCAACAATTGCGACGATGATATTATTCTCGATAGCGGTCTTTACTCAACATTTCATTCTCGTTTATTTATCACATTTTCCGTTTCGGGGAAAATCTTTTGAACACGACGATAAGATACACAACCATTCGTATTATTTGGGGATACATGACATTCCATTCATTTAATATCTGTAAGGTCGTACGGTAATTATGGTATCCATCTGTGTCCGTTGTCCAAAGTCTGTATTCATGTCCGAAATTCGTGTCCACCGTCCACAGTTAGTTCATAGTCCGTCCAATCGGTAATTAATTTAAAGTTGTTTAATAATGTAAACAAATATTGTTTTAATTTTTGGAGATTTTATATAAAAATACCCATTAATATAAAAAATTAGCAAGTCAGTACCCTGTCAGCATTTTTTCATATGCAGGTACCTGTCAGAATAAATTTTTTGCACATTGGCACCTGCCCGCCACAAGGTACATCATATCAGACATTTAGGTACCATAGAGAAACATACTGTGGTACGTAATACAGCTAGAAAATGGTACCACCATATAGCTTGTCGCAAGGTACCGTATGGAACGTATATAGGTACCATAGATGGGTACCATATAGATGCGTAACGTGGTACGCAATACACATATAAAATGGTACGTCAAGACCGGGAAAATGGTACGCACAGTCGAACGAGTACTTATCTAAAAAAATTTCTGACATAGGTACTGACTTGCAAATTTTTTATACAATTGGGTATTTTTCTATAGATTAATTTTCTTATTCTTAAAAAAATTCCACACGCTGGCCTTTTGATGTATAATTTATTTTTTTAAAATATCTATAATAGTGTACAATTAATATCAACAAATTACCGTACATAAAAATAAAATACCTCACTCGTGAAATTATCTCGACGGAGGTTGATCATTGCCGGAAAGCGCTCGTGCTCAATCGTGAAATTATCTCGAAGGAGATTAATCGTTGCCGGAGAACGCTCGTGCTGATAACGTGTTATAAAAATATTATTGTGATTAGTATTTATATTATGATTATTGTTTTAATATAATTATATAGAGAAATAATTAGAGAGGAAATATGAATTAAATTCAATACTTGTTGTGTTTGCAATACGACTCAAGGTGCCTATTTATAGCTAAAAGTTTGACCGCAACATAAAATATTACATTCTCATAAAATAATCACATTTAATTTTTTAACTCATCTATTCCATTCTTATTTAACCACTATGTATACATTCACTCCAATATTTCATAATATTCCAATATTTCATAATAACGATGAAGTTAATGTTCATAAACTCGGATGAGGCATGTGATTAGTGATATAAGTTTAGGTGGAAGTGATTTTTTCATAGTGAACAATGTGAGATTTTCATTTCATATTTTATTTTGTCGGGTAGAATTTTTGAGGGATATAAAAAATATTATTATAATATTTTTGAGACAAGAGATTACTTTTTGCTGACATATACCAAAACAATGGATATGGACGATGAACTTTGCAGTAATTGCACCTACCGAACTTTCGCAAGCAGTAGAAAATAAATTAATAAAATAAATGTTATTAACGAAGCAATATCGAAAGCCTTCCTCCGTAAAACTCTTTTTTTTTTTTTTCATTTACCTTATTACACAAACCCTAAAAATCCCATCTTTCTCGCTTACACCTCTTTTAAATCCTCAGCTGCGGCGCAAAAAATCGCTGATTTATCGGTAAGATTTTCCTGATTTTTCTCCATTTTTCTTGTTTTTCTTTGTTTTTTGTGTTCTGGGTATTATTATTTCACTGTAAATTCTTCGAAATTAGGAGAAAATCCCAATTTTTCGTTTTTCTAATTTTCGAAATTATTAAAGCTCGAACCTTTTTCGTTCCTTCCCACTCGATCTCTTCGAGAATCTGTTGAATTCTGCTGAATTTCGAAGGATTTCACTGCAATTAATTCGAAGGGATTTACTCTGACGACATTCATCTACCTTGTTCACTCTGCTCGAAATTGAAATATGCATTTCAGAGTTCAGAAACCTTTTGCATTTCTACTGTGAAATTCTCACAGTTTCGAAATTCAAGCGCTTTCAGAAATGTAGTTTATTACTCACACTGCTTCTTCAGCTGAAGAAGAAGAAGATCTGTGTTGCCCTTTTTTACTATTTTAGATTCGTCGGCCTCCTAAAATTTGCCAACGATCAGGGGTAGATTCAAGAAAATGTCCGAAGCAACGGCGGTGATGTCAGCATCTCACGAGCCCTTCACCCTCACTCAAGCGACGGCGCCTCACCCAGGCCAGCTCGACCATCAGCAGCAAATGCGCGTGAACTACGCCGGAGACGGCGGACAGTACTCATCTCCGGCGCCGTTTCCGATGGTTCCCACCAACCCCGCCGCCTCAGCCATGAATCTCAACTCCGGCGAGCAGAAAAGGAAGAGGGGTCGTCCAAGAAAGTACGCAATGGACGGCAACATGTCTGTGCAGCAGCAGCAGCATAGCTTCTCAGCTTCGCCGGCGGTGCCTCAGCCACCAACTCCGGCGACTGTGGGTGGGTCCGACCCGTCGGGGATGAAGAAGAGGGGAAGGCCACGTGGGTCAAGGAACAAGAAGAAGCAGATGCAAGTCATAGGTAATGTTGTCTACTCTACTCTGTGTTTTTTTGGTTGGTGAAAAAGCAAAGATCTTTGGTGTTTCTTTTAAGTATGTAAGACTGTTTCTATTCTATGATAGCACTTGGAAAAGATTCCATTATAGGGTTCTGTGTTACTGTGGTTTTTCTCTATATATGTGATGGTTTCTTGAGTTTGGTGATGAATGGGGAATTTAGTAATGCAAGTGGGAATTTTTTATCTTCTTTTTTTTTGGGTGGATGCTCTTTTAGGAGAGAAAGAGATGGATTCTTTGCAAGAAGATCCCTATTAAGCTATGCAATATGTATCATTTTTTACCCATGGCCAAGATTACAGCTTTAGTCCCTATTCTGAAAATCTTGCGCTTAAACCCCGTGTTTTCTCTGTTATTGCGCTCGTGTTTGTTTGATCATCGCTTGTGATTAATCAGTAAACATAAATTCTTGAATCGATTTGCGCTTTTTCAGGTTCGACTGGCATGGGATTTATACCTCATGTTATCCATGTCCACGCCGGCGAGGTTTCTACTCTTTCATTTTCGTCAAGTTCCATTTGATGTTCCATTTTATGTACGTATATTAGACTAATGTAATAATAATACTTGACTATTCTTAGGACGTTTCTTCGAAGATAATGGCATTTTCCCAAAACGGCCCTAGGGCCGTTTGTATCCTCTCTGCAAATGGAGCCATTTCGAACGTTACCCTCCGAGCTGCAACCTCGGGTGGAACTGCCACCTATGAGGTTCAAATTCCTTCTTTAAGGCTCTGTTTGGTTTGCGGATTTCGACGCGGAAAAGAAAAGGAAGTATAATGGTACGACACGCGAAGCGTAGCGTACAGTGGTTCGGCGTGTAATCGCTACACTTTTCTTTTCAGCATCGAATTCCGCGTACCAAACGCACCCTAAATATATATCTTGGTTGGCTTTTTTACTTCATTTTTTTGTTGTAAATTCTATCGCCGTATTATTCGATGTGTTTCATTTTCTTTCTGTAGGGGCGGTTCGACCTTTTGTTCCTCTCGGGATCTTTCATGCTGTCTGAATTCGCGGGTCAGAAAAGTCGAACGGGCGGTTTGAGCGTCACTTTGGCGGGGCCCGACGGTCGGGTCTTTGGTGGAAGCGTCGCGGGGCTATTAATCGCCGCTTCGCCAGTGCAGGTTAGCCCTCTCTCTCACTCTCTCTCTCTGTATTGACAGTAGAAACTCGATAAATTAATACTTGATTTTATAATATACTATCTGAGATCATATTTTTGGCTGGCCCGACTCGGGGATAGGTAACTAAATCAATAGTTCGTTGAAAATATAACACTATGCTTTTTACAGTCTCTGTAGGTTTCATATAAAATATAAATTTGTAATTCCTGAATAAACACGTATTGCTACTGAATGATTTATGAAGTTTTCCTGAAAGAGTGTCTTAACTGTCCTTTGATTTTAGTTTAACTAATCAATTTTACCTCCAATCTTGTGTAGGACTTGTTTGTGTATTGCACAAAATTCCGCATGCCAAACGCATCCTTAATGATTGTTTGGTTTAAGGAATTTAGTGAGGAAAGGATAAGTAATGGAAAAGAAAAACTAATTTTTTTGTTTGGTTGATAGAGAAACAGGTATGAAAAAGAAAAGAAAATTAAATTTAAAGTTAATCTTTAAGCAAAAACCATGGAAAACCAAATGGTGGGGAAAATGAAGAAAACCTAGTAGAAATCGTTTTCTCTCTAGTTTTCTTTTCCTAACCGTTTTCCTCGATCCAAACGCAGCCTAAGTGTTCTTTCAAACTATGATAAGGTGGGAAATTATTCGAATGAATAAACTTGCCTCTCTCTGACTTTGCAGGTGATAGTTGGTAGCTTTCTAGCAGATAACCGTAAGGAGCCTAAGCCCGTGAACTACATGGACCCGTCGTCCGCACAGCCCAAGATGATCAGCATGGGCGTGGGCCCGAGCACATCCCCGTCGAGGGCCAGCGAGTCCTCGGGCGGGCCCGCGAGCCCGCTCAATCTGAGCTCAGGCCCGTGTAATAACAGCAACAGCCACCCTCAGGTCATCTCTGCTATGCCATGGAAATGATTTTCTTCTTAGTTCTTATTACTTACTATAAAAAGTTTTATGTGTAGCTTTTATGTTATAATAAGGGGTGTGATGGTGACTTCGGATTGGTGTTAGAGAGGTGTTTGATTTTGTCATTGTCTGTCTTTAGATTGTTGGGCTTTTTTTTCTATGGCATGTTTCATGTTTGTAGTAAATTAATGTTAGGATGATATATGGCTTTGTTTTAACTGTATGGCTTAGATTAAAGTGGTGCTATGTAATGAATTTAACCTATATTTAGTCTATATTTAACCTTTTCATTCCCAAGAAAATAATGAATTTCACCTTAGTGTCCACAATTCAACCAAGGACCGAATTGAATTTGAATTCCAATTAGGGTTAATTTTGATTTTCAGCGGAAATTAATCTTCGTTATAGGTGTGTTACTCGCTTTATGGATTTTGGCTCTTCGTGAATTAAATTTCAACCAAACAAAAGTTATCCTTTTTTTTTTAGGTTCGTAGGTATCAAATCCCACGTAAAAGTATCACATTTCGATTAAATTCGATCTGAGTTTATTATTGTCAATTATTTCCATAGCATTACAAGTCCACTAGAACTACGATTGTCAAGCAGTCCTCGTAAGTTTATAGCTCCTAAGATTAAGATTCTTTCGTGATACATTCTATCTCAAAAGAGTTCACTTGGACAGTTTTGGGGTTTCCATGAATAAAAAACGAACCGGCAAAAAGCAATATTCCAACTTCTTGGGTACAAAATAGCACTAACATCAAACATGCATATATGTTGTAATATTATATGTGTATATAAATATAGTTTATTTAAATCCATGCAGGGACGAACTTGCTGTCGTCAACATCATCTTCTTCAACTGATCTCTTACTCTGAACAATGTATCTGACACAAGCACGAACGCAGTCCTTCTTACACTCGCTCTCAGTAAAGACGCTAATCTGAGTGCACTCAGAGTAACACTCGTTCACGCAATAGCCGTTGTAGTTATTCATCTCCGACGAACTCGCCGGCGACGACAGCACGGCCACCACCATACATGCCGCCGCCACGGCGGCGAAGATGACTGCAAATCCAATCTGAACCTTTTTAGCCATTATCTTTTTCTTCTCTCTTCTAATACGTACCTCTTGTTTGAAAACTTCTTCGTAGGGACTGGACTATAGATCATCTAATGCTCTCTCTCTCTCTCTCTCTCTCTCTCTCTCTCTCTATATATATATATATATATGGGCTGTGCTCAAACATCTTCGAAAGAGTCGCATCGTTTGAGATATTAACATCTTCTTCGAAGTGTTGCGTCGCTATAATATGTTTAAGGTTATTTCTCGAAGCGACGCATCCCATGAAAAGAATGGTAAAGAAGTTCTTCATGTCGATTTGAGAGTTTTCTTCGTCACAGAATTTTGATTTGTGTAATACAATTAATTACACAGAAGTCAAAAATCTCTTATTTAGCTCCTTCAATCGCCGACGGCTCCGGCCGGCGACAAACCCAATAAAAATTAAAAAAGAAAAAGGAAAAAATGTTTTTGAAAAGAGAACGCTAGTATCGTCGGTGCGAACGACGAGATTAAGCTTCGTAGACTTTGCACTCCTCGTCGGCAGGGTTGGTCTTGCAGAAATCCTCCAACGGATCGCCGCTTTCCTCCGGCGACGCGCCGGCCCACTTCTCGGCGACGAGGTGGGCCAAATCCACCACTCTCTGGCTATAACCCCACTCATTATCGTACCAAGCGACGACCTTCACCATATCGTCGCCCATCACCATGGTCAACGACGAGTCAATGGTCGAAGAAACGTCGCTGCACCTAAAATCCACCGAGACGAGGGGAACATCGCAGACGGCCAATATTCCCTCCAATGGCCCCTCCGCCGCCTTCCTAAAGGCGGCGTTCACATCCTCCGCCGTCATACCCTTCTTCTCAACGTTGACCACTAAATCAACCACCGAGACGTTAGGCGTGGGGACTCTCAGCGCTATGCCGTTGAGCTTTCCCTTGAGCTGCGGCAGCACCAAAGACACCGCCTTGGCGGCGCCGGTGCTCGTCGGGACTATGTTCAAGGCGGCGGCGCGTGCCCTCCTCAGGTCACGGTGGGAAGCATCTAGAAGCCTCTGAGGGACAAGAGAAAACGATCTTTCAGATCAGGCAAGACGTAATCTTCTACATGTATAATCATGTTGGGTTTTTCTTCTTTTAACCTGATCGCCCGTGTATGAATGAGTAGTGGTCATCGTCCCCTTCACAATTCCTGGGAAATAGACCAATTCGAAGTTATTAGTCTCAGAGGCTAAAAGAATCGATTTTTATGTGGACAAAGTGTTCGATCTTTTGTCTGAATCATACCGAATTCTTCGTCCATGACCTTAACGAATGGTGCCAAGCAGTTTGTGGTGCAAGAAGCATTGCTGCATTACATCATTCGGTTAATCCTTCGAAAAAGAACGTTGTAACGTAATCCACAAACCCACCTTATGATGTCAGAAACTTCGTTAGAATAATCTTGCTCGTTTACGCCGACTACATAAGTTGGGATATCAGCACCTTTCGCGGGGGCTGTAATAATCACCTTTTTGGCCCCAGCTTGGATGTGCTTCCCAGCGCCCGGGCTGTCGACGAAAACTCCCGTCCCCTATTCAGTAATTTACGGTATTTCTCTTCAACCTTTTTCCATGAAATTCTTACGTATGTGTTCGTAAGTCTCTGTTTAAAAGGATTCGAAACGTTGTATTTGTTTTGTTTTACCTCAATTACGATGTCGATGCCTAGCTCGGCCCATGGGAGTTGGAGTGGGTCCCGGCTTGAGACAACCTTAATGGGCTTTCCGTCGACGCTGATCGTCTCCTTGTCGACGATTTTGACGTCTGCTTTGAAGGTTCCGAGCATCGAGTCGTACTTTAGAAGGTGAGAGGCCTGCAATAAAATATGATGTCCTATTTAAGACCAAAAGGCTTGAAAATGTAGTTCAGAGAGTATCTATTTTAGAAAAAAAGGAAGGGTTAATTATATCTTTAGAGCTCTAGTTTAGAAGGGTGGCACTGTAAGGACATAGAATTTAGGCTTGAAGTCACATGTCCCGCAATTCATGTCTCACTTCCTGTCTGACTTTGTATGATTCACATAAAAAATAATTCTTATGAATATCGAAAAATATAAGATGCGGTTATCAAGCTGATCATTGTATGATAGAGTGATTTTAGATGTTGTTTGTTTTTTGTCGTATAAATCACATGAAATGAAGATGATTTTATGATTTGGGGGATATATGATTTAAAAAAAAATACACAAAAGAAAAGACAATTTGTGAGCCATGTGATATGATTGAGTGAGACATAGATTGTGGGACATGTGATTCAAGCGGTAGAAGTGGATGATATTAAATGAACAGCAACTTCCAAAATTAAGCAATTTATGGACATTATATACCGAAATCATAGGTTTTGTCTCAAAATTGCTTAATTTTAAAAGTTATTGCCCGTATAAATTCGCCCACTAAATTAGTCCGAACCCTAGATTATATGCCCGTACCATGGAATTTCGAGCAAAATCTAAGGTTTCGGCTTACAATGTCCCTAAATTGTTAAATTCCGAAAGTTATTGTTCCTATAACGTCACCCCACAAATTTTCCAGAACCCTACATTATACGCAACAAAACATAGAATCTTCGGCGTAAATGTCCCTGAGTTGCTTAATTTTGAAAGTTATTGTCCGTATAACTAAAATCGTCGTTCCTATAACGTCATCCCCTAAATTAACAGGACCGAAAAAAAAGTTTTACATTTTTTACGCCGCCACTGTCGTTCACTACGACGACTTCGAGGGGAGAGTCTTTGCGCCCGTGCCAGCACCTGAGGAAGTTTCGGCCTATTCGACCGAAGCCATTGATCGCTACCTTCAATTTGGCTACGGTGGACCCCTTAATCGGCCTCGGTCCTTGTGTCTGAAATCAGACAAGACCGTTAATATGGTTGATGTGGTAAGAGGAAGAAGAAGAATAAAGATTCAACCTTTGGAGTGAGCTGAGCAGAAACTACGTCGAAGAATGAAGAATCTTTATCGTTACTCTTTGTGAAGGTTACGCATGCGTTCGATCTAAGGCCTGAGAATTCTGCTGCTTCGATCTTCTGCACAGCGTATAGACGACTCCCATGTAATAAGAACATAGTACTCTTTCTATGTAAGCCGTAAAGAATGATGAAAAGTGACCTTAGAGAAGCGTTGCTGAGAAGGGAAAGAGTGAGTATTCTTAGATGGGGAAAGCCCTGTGCTTGCTGGGATTCTTGAAGAGGCCAAAGCTGCATGGGAAGCCATTGATGATGCTTGCTAGGTGATGGCTATTGCAACCTTTGCTATATATCTATCTAGCCCAGAAATTATTACAGTGATTTTTGGTTTTTTTTTTTACTTTGTTTTAAAATATCGTATTGGAAGGCCTTATGAGCCATAGGATGAGCTAATGCTGTGATTGGCGTAGATGAGAGGTTGAAGATTTTCTGTATGTGATAAGGTAAAGGTCATGTCTTTATTTTTTCTTTCCTTTCCTTTCTTTCATACTGCAGTACAAATATGGGCCACATAATGTTCATCCAATCATTGCCTATATTGTAATTCTTCGATTGTTGTGAGACGTCACTTACCACTATGTTTGAAATATTTATCTCCCATATATCAAATTTGGACCATGGGATTCTATATTTTTTTAAGGCGGAGAGGAAATTATAGTATATGGCAGAACACAAAGCAAGAAAACAAAAAGATATGTAAAGCTATTGGTACTCGAGAGAAGTAAAAAAGTGTGATCTTGAGAATTTGAAGCCACCTTGAAACGTTCTTACACACACACACGCACACACACATGGGTTGCAAGTTGGAACAAGGAAAGAACTGTAAATGCAGGGGAATTTCATCGATGCAAAAAAAGTATGTCTAAATGTGAAGAACAATGGATTAAAACGAGAAAATGTAGAGCCATCGTATCTCAGATTCTTAAAAACATTCATATCAAACGTCCAGTTATTGTCTGAATCGAGGGTCGGTCCGAGGAGATAACTGGCGATTAGATCACTGCTTCCATGTCGTCGGTGTCAGCTTGTGCTGATCCATTCAGGGAATCTTCTGATCGCAATTGGTTGGACACATTATCGATGGCAGTATTTAGCTGCTCAATCTTCTCGGCCAATTTCTTGCGCTGCTTCTGCAGTTGAGATATTAGCCATGGCTTGTCATCATCATACCCAAAAACGTGTTTGATCGATTAAATGTTTCGTTATCCCACAGCCCACATAAAAAAAACAAACAAAAAAAAACTCCATGTTTATCAATGAACATTTTGGGAATTAACTTATGCTCTCGACCATGGGGGCAAGAACTCTAGGGAAACTAAAACAAAAAGGGCAACAAAGGCTATTCCCTTCTGAACAACATATCTTCTGTGCATTTTCATGGATAAAATTGTTTCAAAATGTGAATGCTTATAAATAGTCTGTTTACCTCCAGAGCCTTGTCTTCATCGTAGATGAACTTGGGCAGCTTTTTCATGAGATCCTTCTTGTCCGCACCAGTTACAGCACCAGTTAAGGCTTTGCTAATCTGAGTTCCAAAGCAAGCGAAATCCAAATATCAACTCGCAACACTTAAAATCCAACGAAAACTAATTCAAAACAAGTAATTTAGCGATTCTAAACAATGGATGTCAGCATAAGAATGTGTAAACATCACCTGAGGTGCATACACACATCCAAGTGTCCCAACGATAAGTCCCCCCAACAGAAATCCACCGACAAATAAGTTTGTACTGCTTTGTCTTCCACCATCACTGCGATTTCACCGAACAACCGAAGACCCATTCGAGAAACCATTTAAGATATGTGCTCATTGGGCATCTTAAAAAAGACTTGAAAGCGAAGAAAATACCTATAAGAAGCTTGAACAATGAGAGCCCTACTTTGATTGGACAATCTCCCTGTGCCCCTTGAGCTGAAAACCAGGTTAGTGGGTCCCACACATCGATTCGAATTCAATGTACCTAACATAGAGACATGCGCAAGTGAAAGTGTTAGCAGAGATTCCTCAGAGCCATTTCAAATGAAGAGTTGCACAAATTAACATCACAAACAAGAATTCAGAAGCTAGAAGTAAGTCCAACTAGAAAACACGTAGGTTTCCAATTAGGCTTTCTCACACTCAAACCCCCTAATTCGAATCTCGAACAGAATAAGAACCCAATCTATAACGGATCTACAATAAAACAAAAAATGAGCATAATAACAAGCTTTCCATTGGAGGCAATTACACTGAGCAGCTCTTACCCGACGGAGAAGCCATCGCAGCGCCTTTAGAGATCACCAAGGAATTGGACAAGGCCGTCGCCATTTTCCGAAGGTTTCAGCTAGAAAATTGCGATATTGCGACTGTCGTGAAAATCAAGAAGAGTGAGTTGAGCATGTCGTCGAATCAATTTTCCAAATATTGCAAATAAATCCCATATTTTCGATCAAAGTACCAAATAAGTCCTGTTTGTACTGCTCACTTAATCCAACGGCTGAAAATCATTACAAGTTCAACCATGTACGACCAATCAGAACCTCCCACGTGTTGGTTTTTGGGTTCAACCTCTAAAACATCCATTCGTAGAAGAAAGAAAAAAAATTGACCGCATCGAATTCAACAAATATAACAACCAACCGTTTCCCTTCTGTTTCTCAGGTTCATTTGTTGTTACGCTTCTAATTTTAAGGATCTGTTCCTCGTATTTTAAAGGAATTATTCTTTCATGCGCTCGATTTGTTTCTCGTTTTTCGCCAATTTTTGTTGGAGGGCCACAGAGATTCGTGGGGATGTTGAAAATTTTGAATTGGGGTTAGGATTAGATTTGAGAAGTTGGGATCTTTGAGTTGATTTGGGGAATTTCATGTTCTTGTCGGAAATAACGGTAGTATAATGATCTCTGTACGTTATAGGTGTGAATAGAATAGGGTCTTCTCAGTTCAGGTCCAATGTTACTTTATTGTCCCATTTTTGCTCTCCCTTTGGTGTTTTTATGTAGAAATTAGCTGGATAATTTGAGGCGTTTCTGTTTGATCTTTGTAAGAATCGTATAAATTGATGATTTTGTGAAAAACTATGGCCGCGGGCGCTGATTTTTCGCCGGTGTTCACTAACATGGAGAACGGCTATAATAAGGATAAAAGCAGAGAATGCGTCGTGAAGGACGAAGTCTCAGAAAACTCTGCAGAATCGAAGAGAAATGCCAATCGTCGACCGCCGAGGCATCTTTCGGTCGTTCGACATTCTATCAGCACTCTTCCATTACTCTCACCCTCGGATTCTGTGAGCGAAAAAAACTTATCAATTTCCTTGATTTATTATGTTCCATTACTAGATACTTTAACATATGGCGGCTTTAGCTACCTTTTTCTGTCCAAAGATGTGTTTGTTCATTTGGCTTTTAGATATATGAATGGTTTTTCTTACCATGTTGGACTTGGTTATAATTTCACTTCTCGTTCTTGGAGACAGTAAACTGGGCCTAATAAACTAGGTATCATATACGTGTATAAGAATAAATTTATATGAAGCTAAACAAATTTCTTGGCAGGAACCTGAATATGCAGTCGTTGGGATCGATTCGCCTTCTGAAGTAAAATCTACTTTTCTTCCCATTGTTCGATCGGGAAGCTGCGCAGAAATGGGACCTAAACAGTACATGGAAGATGAGCATATCTGCATAGATAATCTGGCCCAACAATTGGGTGATAAAGCTTCTAGTTTTTCTTCGCCTGGCGCTTTCTACGGTGTACGTGAGCTCTGAACTTATTAGTAAATGGCTTCCAATGATATAATTTCCTAAAAACTTTCAAGTGTAAGGAGTTTTTCTACTATCTTTTTGGCAGGTTTTCGATGGTCATGGGGGTACAGACGCTGCGCTGTTCGTCAAGAACAACATTCTCAAGTTCATAGTCGAAGATGCATTTTTCCCCAATTGCCCGGAAAAAGCGATCAAGAATGCGTTCCTTAAGTCCGACTATGCGTTTGCTGATAATAGCTCGCGCGACATATCCTCTGGCACCACGGCATTGACTGCTTTCATATCTGGACGGTAAGAATCTCCTTCGTTCTTGTTCTTATCTTTTTTTTTTTTTTTCACGAGCCGTTTAGGGTGCGTTTGCTATGCAAAAGTAATGTGTGAAAACATGATGGAAAACTGAGTTAGCGCATCGAACAATGTGGCTTTGCGGTTCGATCATTGTAGCTTCACACATTTCCTTTTCTTTTTCTAACCAAAATCCGCATACCAAACGCAGCCTTAGGGTGTGTTTGGTTTGAAATTTTACTGAGGAAAGGAAAAAGAAATTAATTTTTATGTTTGGTTGATTGGCGAAATAGGTGAGGAAACAAAAAGAAAATTTAGAAATATAAACCTAAAACCATGGAAAATCAATGTCTGCACCAAATGGTGAGGAAAAGGAAAGAACAGTTTGTGAAATCCTCTTCACTTTTGTTTTCCTTACCGATTTCCTTGATCCAAACACGGGGTTAGGGTGTGTTTGGTTTAACGAATCTAGTGGAAAAAAGTAGTAGAAAAGAAATTTAATTTTTATGTTTGGTTTATTAGAGAAATGTGTGAGGAAAAGAAAGGAACATGTAAGGCTAAAACATGAAAAAAAATCAATTTCTTCACCAAATGCTGATCGGAAAAACGAAAGAAAAAGCCAGTAAAACCCGTTTTCTCTTAAGTTTTTCTCTTCCCCCACCACTTTCCTCGATCCGAACACAGCCTTAATTGTTTCCCTTTTCTCCCCCGTCCCCCTTTCAGATCAATGATCGTAGCCAACGCCGGAGACTGCAGAGCCGTCCTCGGAAAACGAGGACGAGCCGTCGAAATGTCGAAAGACCACAAGCCAAACTACACCTCCGAGAAGCTCAGAATCGAGAAGTTGGGAGGAGTCATATACGACGGGTACCTCAACGGCCAGCTCTCCGTCTCTCGGGCCCTTGGAGACTGGCACATGAAGAAGGGCTCGGCGGCCTGTCCCCTGACCGCCGAACCCGAGCTCCAAGAAATACTCCTGACCGAGGAGGACGAGTTCTTGATAATGGGGTGCGACGGGCTGTGGGACGTGATGAGCAGTCAGTGCGCGGTCACGCTGACGAGGAAGGAGCTCATGCTCCACAACGATCCCGAGAGGTGCTCGAGGGAGCTCGTCAGGGAGGCTTTGAAGAGGAACACGTGCGATAATTTGACGGTCGTCGTGGTTTGCTTCTCGGAGGATCCTCCGATGCGCATCGAGGTCGCCCCGAGTAGGGTTCGGAGAAGCATTTCGGCGGAGGGGTTGAATTTGCTGAAAGGGGCTTTGGATGGGTGATATTTGAGTTGAGTTGGGGGGAGGATTAATATAGGCTTAGGATATGATGGTGGTGAAGATTGTGTTTACGATTCTTGGTTGTTTTTTGTTCGTCGTTTTTTTTTTATGTATGTGAGCGATTAGTGATGTTGTAGTATGGTAATCAGATGTATGGGTAGTTTGTTTCTTCTCATTAATGCATGTAAATATAGTTGGTTAACTTTTTTTTTTTTTTTTTTTATTTTCATTTTTTTTCATGATATGTAGTTTGTTTCTTTAGAGTAGTATTTTTTCGTACGCTGCGTTTGCTTAAAATAATATTATTTCTATTTTGAGATTTATCTATGGATTCTATTGTATTGAAGAGGTGGTTATAAACTGTCTTGTGAATCTCATAAAAATTTAATAACAAAATTTATAAAATCACTCATTATCTTTTAGTTACTATTTATATCTACATATTATTTTTAGTTAATTCTTATACCTTTAATTTTATAATTTATATATATAATTTAAATAAATTATAATTTCATTTAACTATTTTAAATTAAAATATATTTAATATTGTATATTTATATACGTACACGTGTTTGAGTTTGCAAAGAGTGCTAGTAATTATTGATGTTTAAGATGAGTTTTTTAAATATATAAAAAGAAAAATATAGGAGCATAAGTACAATAAATAAAAAACATAGAAACAAAATGAAATTACTCAATTATTTAAAATACGAAAAATGGGTTAAATTGTAAATTAATGGACCAAATATAACAGTTTATAATCACTCTACACAAATTATATAAGAGTATAGATGCTATTATCTATTATAAGATGATTTCGTTTTATATTAGGCTATAATTCAACTCACCTGTTATTTTAACACAATCTTTACCATCACTATTAATTTACCTACTGGTAGTTTAGCATATTCTATGCATGTGATGTGATCGTCTACAAAATGTGATGATCTCCCTTAATATAATAGAAATAATATAGATAACTGTTTGTACACCAACAACTAATTTAATTGTCGAAATATTATTAGGAGTCCATCTGTTAATATACTAGAAGGAGTTGGATTTATATTAAGTTGGTAGGTAAGGCGCAAATACAAAAAATTACGATTGCCTTTCAATAATTAGATTTAACTCTAAGGCTGCGTTCACTTTGTGGGATTATCTAAGATAATAGTCCACAATCCAGCTATATGTTGTTCAGTTGCAATTAAGACCATTGGTCTAAAGCCCGTGATAAAAGTCAGGCCCATGCTAACAATACGTGATAAGGATGATAACTTATCTGATGTATGTAGGCTGGATTATTAATCCAGCCCATGATAATAACATGAAATTACTTTAATACCCTTTTCAATCTTTAAAATCCTTTTTCAGATCGCATTCATCTGTGAGAAAAGAAGCCCCTGTCCGAATTTAATAACTCCGACGATGAACACCGGCGCGTGAACCTCACCGTTCCCCTTCTTATTTGATTTCTGAGGATGAGAAGCCAATGCCCTAACCCCAATATCGAAAGTGTTTGTCTCGTCGACATCCCTTATGCATCCGCTCACCACTATTCCCGTCCATCCCATGTTCTGCGCCAGCTGGCCGAGATTGTCGCCGACCAGGGCACATCGCGTGCTTCCGCCGCCGCCGACGACGAGGGCTCGCCCTTCTCCTTTGGTCTCTAGGAGCTGTCGTACCAAGACGTTGTCTATGAACACCTTGACGGTGGTGATTGGCCCGGAGAACGACATCGATTGGCCGTAGATTTTGAACATCAGCGGCAGTACGCTGATGTCCCCGTCGGAGATGAGCGCGGCGTTGGTGTCGCATACCTCAGCAGTAGCGAACGGAGATAGAAGGGAACGAATTTAAGGTTATGAGAATTGCATTGAGTTAATCTTTTGCTATTTGGGATGCGATTACAGCAAAGTGGTGCTGTAAAACCTCTGGGTGAAGCTTCTTGTTAGTGTGGAATTCAACAGAGTCGAATTTGTGCCCTAAAATCAAGTGATGTTCTCTTTTCAGTGATCGAGTGATTTCTTTTGTCCACAGGGTTATTGTGGTAATTTCACAAGTTTATCCTAAAGAATAATTCTACCAAATATTGGCAAGTGAACAATATTAATAATCCCAAACAATTCAGACGGGCCCATTAACAATCCCAAGAGAAAATTATCACTTCTAATCCTATCCAACATAGTAAACGCAGCCTAAACACCAAAAAACGTTGTATTGTATATCGTAGTCCAAGGAAGCGCAGTGCTGGCTTAAATAAAAATAAAATAAAAAAAGGAAAAGAAACGACACCGCTTAGTACGGCCACCTATTAGAGAAGAAGAAAATACATGCAATTTATCTGCGAACGATATTTTTAACACCCAATGTTTGAGGCATGGCGTTTCAAGTTCTCCATGTTTTCAGATGTCACCTTTAGTCCCCAATGTTACTGATCTGGACCGTTTTGGTCCCTCGATTAATTTAGCGCTAATTTATAAGGAATTTAACACGTGAGAGCACATGATTTTCTTTTACTCGACTTAAAACGTCATTACACATCTTCTTTTTAACTTAAACGCACATGAACATCATTACACATCACATTCAGGGAAGGATTGATGACCTTGAAACTGTGTCAAATGTGATGCGTAATGATATTCGCAGGCGTTTTAGTTGAAGAAGATAATGAGTTATGAGGTGTTAAGTCATGCAAAAGGACATTATATGCTCTCACATGTTAAATTTCGTCTAAATTAGTGATTAAATAAATCAGGGGACCAGAACGGTCCAAAGGGTACTAAGAATGTTGTTCTCCCTAATTTATTTCACTCCCTTCGCAGAGAACGAGTTAATTTAACAGAAGGGACCACATAGTGTTTTCGTTAAACAGAAGGGACTGGCCGAATATTACAAAAATACCCGACTTAAAAGCCTTTATTCGAATAAAAAAAATCGAATTCAATTCGAATTAATTTTTTTGTATTACCCAATTCGAGTTCGAATAATTCGAATAAAATTCTGAATTACCCAATTGGAGTTCGAATCAAATAAAATTCGAATGAATATTTTTCTATTCGAATTTATTCGAATTACCCCATCGAGTTCGAATAATTAGAATAAAAATTCGAATAAATCGTATCTTGTTCGAAAACGTCGATTTCAGGCTCAAAAAACACGATATTCACTCAGATTTAGCATTAATATGTTGAATAATCACGAACCATCGAGTAACATCTCATTTCGATATTAATGTTGAGTCGAGCGGATCAAAAGTTTTATCAGCCCTTTGTTTTTTTTTTCCGATACTCAATCCCCTTTTTTTCAAAATAAAAAACTAATAATCTCTTTTTTTTTTAATTCATACAGAAGTAATCATATTTAACAAAAAAAAGCCGCAGAGAACTCTCACCCAAAACCAAACGCCAAACACAAGCAACGTATTTTATTTTTATATACTCCGTATAATTTAGCCACCGAGGAAACCGAAATTTCGATTAAAAGTTGGGATAAAACCTAAAATGGTCCGTGATGTTTACCCTGTGAACCAATTTAGTCCCCGATGTTTCGCGTGAACCAATTCAGTCCCCGATGTTATCGAAAATGAACCAAATTGGTCCCTCCGTCAATCCGACCGTCAATTTAGACGGCGATGGTATTTGCGACGGCATTAGCGACGGAATATCCGTCGCTAACTGAAAAAGTGAAAAAAATAATAAATTAAATATTAAAAACAAAGAAAAAATTCAAAAAAAAAGGAAAAACATTCAAAAAATAGATAAACAATTAAAAAAAGTGAATATTACTAATAAATTAAATCAAAAATAAATAATAATAAAAAAATAATAAAAGTAAAATAAAAAACTAAAATTAAAATAAAAATGATAAATTAAACATTAAAAATGAGGAAAAAGTCCCAAAAAAGGAAAAAAACAATCAAAACGTTGAGTAAAAATTAAAAAAAAAAGAGAATATTAATAATAAATTAAATGAAAAAATTAATAAATAAAATATAAAAAATAATAAAAGTAAAATAAAAACCTAAAATTAAAATAAAAAGATAAAGATAAATCTATGATTTAAAAAACGTAAAAAATAAAATTTATTTATTTATTAAAAATTAAATAAAAAGGAAAAACAAAATTAAGGTCTGGGAATTATCGTCAATTAATTGGGACAAAGACGAGATCGTGAATAAATAAAATATAAATTCTCGACCATCGTCGTTAACTAGACAAAGACGAGATCGGGAATCATCGTCAATTAGTCGTGATAATGTTAAAAAAAATTCTAGAACTGGGACGCGATGCAGTCACCCAGTATATTTGTTAAACAAATTCGAGAACTGTGACGATTATGTCCTCATTAACTTGGCAGGGACGGTCTTCGTAAACTTTTAGAGGCATTTTTATCCATAATTTTGTTATTCCTATTTATATATTTTTTAATAAATAAATATATTTTATTTTTTTAGTTTTATTAAATCTTAAATTTAATTTTTTATTTAATTTTAGTTTTTTATTTTATTTTTATTTATATTTTATTATTATTTATTATTTTATTTGATTTATTAGTAATTTTTTTAATTTTACTCTATTTTTTGAATTTTTTTCCTTTTTTTGGATTTTTTCCTCATTTTTAATGATTACTTTATCATATTCTATTTTAATTTTAGTTTTTCATTTTACTTTATTATTTTTTATTTTTTATTATTAATAATTTTTTATTTAATTTATTAGTTATTCACTTTTTTTTGGTGCTCAATTTTTTGAATTTGTTTTCCTTTTGTTGGATTTTTTCCTCATTTTTAATGTTTAATTTATCATTTTTAATTTTAATTTTAGTTTTTTATTTTACATTTATTATTTTTTATTTTTTATTATTATTTATTTTTTATTTAATTTATTAGTAATATTCACTTTTTTTTTAATTGTTTATCTATTTTTGAATTTTTTTTTTCCTTTTT
Source organism: Craterostigma plantagineum (assembly GCA_027422505.1). Lineage (NCBI taxonomy): Eukaryota > Viridiplantae > Streptophyta > Magnoliopsida > Lamiales > Linderniaceae > Craterostigma > Craterostigma plantagineum. Next base: position 20,244,482 of record JAPQWV010000003.1, on the reverse strand, counting down.
TTGAATTTTTTCCTTATTTTTAATATTTAATTTATTATTTTTTTCACTTTTTCAGTTAGCGACGGATATTCCGTCGCTAATGCCGTCGCAAATACCATCGCCGTCTACATTGACGGTCGGATTGACGGAGGGACTAATTTGGTTCATTTTCGATAACATCGGGGACTAAAATGGTTCACGCGAAACATCGGGGACTAAATTGGTTCACAGGGTAAATATTAGGGATCATTTTAGGTTTTATCCCATTAAAAGTTTAATTAGTTATTACTGTTGATTTGTAAAAATAAGTATAGGAGGAGGAGGACGACGACGACGGAGGGGAAGAAATGAATAGGGGGAAGAAACGAAAGGGCCGTCCGCCGAAGCACAGGGTCCTAAATTGCGAGGCGGGCGCCGAGAAACGTTTGATTTCCGATTCTACCCGCCGATCGGGTCGCCGGAACCTCAGTCAGTCGGAATTGCACGGCGAGGAAGAATTCGAATTCGACGACGATGACGATGAGAGGATGGAGAAGAAGGTGAAATTGGTGGTGAGGTTGCCCAACGAATCAGAGGAGAAGGCGAATGGAAAGGTGATTTATTCGAATTCCGAGGATGCGGAAGTGGTTATGAAGATGAGGGTTAGTGGATCTGAAGAAGAACTTGTGGATCAGGTTTGCTTTTTTTTTTTTTTCCTGAGGTTTATGTGAGTGTTAATTGGGAATTAAAATTCGAGGAATGTTGTGGGCTTTGAGTTCCCCGTGTAAAGGAATTACCTTTTTCAGGTTTTTTTATTTATTGTCATTTTTTGCTTATCAGAAGGTCTGATCTGATGTTTTTTTTTGGTTGGGTTTTCCTTGGAATATACCTGGTTTCGGTTCTTTTGGTTTTCTAATTTCTGGCGTTACTATGTTTTTCTTTTAAAGATGTTGATGGTTTGTGCGGCAAAAAGCTGAGTTCTATGATTGAAATATCATTGGTAACTTTTATTGCATTTATACGAAGTTGATAGTTATAGATTGTGGGGGTATCTATGTTAGATGATAACATGAATAGTTTGAAAAGGCTTTTGATTTTCGAGCGAAAAAGAATAGTGAATTAACTCCATTTGCTTTTAGTTTTTTTATTGCTCTGACTTGTGAATATAGATAAGCCTGCAACTTTGTGCTGTGTGTTTTGACTTAGTAAGAGCATCTTTCATTTAAGTGATTTTATTTCCATTTGTTATTTTCAATTGTGAATACTGTAAGCATGCTCTTTCAGATATTTTCCTTTCTAAACTACTGTTGTAAAATTGCTTTTGCATGTAGATTGGTGGGAGTCCATTTACAAGATCTTCAATATATCTATGATTAGTGATGCTAAAACTGGGAAGTAGATCATCGGTAGCGCAAGACATTAAAGTAGTTTGTTAGTACGTTATGCCCTTGACTTGTTCGAAACATGCATTGCACTTGCATGCTCACCTTGGAAATATGATTCCTGTCAGTTAATTGCCGAGTCATGAGAAAAGTTAAGGTTCGATCGGTCATTTGTTATGAGTTTCTGAGCGCATATCCTGCTTTTGTTGATGTTGAATAATTAATTTGGGCGTTTTTTCTTGATAAAAGCTTCATGCATTTTTTTTTTCCTATATAATTTGTGTTGACAATGGTGATGAATTGGTACTTACAGGAAACAAAGATTGCCGCAGATACTCCTCAACGTGGTTCGGATCATTGCCCTTAAAATCGAATTTAAAAATCATTGACTGATCAGATATGAAGTTTCTTGATGTATTTTGTATGTTAATTTTATCTGATATGATTTACGTTTTTTGCGTATAGGCTCACGATTGGAGTCTGGTCTCACAACTCCTTTACCGGAGAAGAAGCTTTTGATATTCATTCTTGATAGGCTTCAAAAGTATGCCTTTGTGCTTCTACTATACTCCTCGTAATTTCCAGTCAATCTTATCTCAGTTCTATCTCGTAATAAAAAATTTTGCCTCTTTCGAGATTTTATTTATTTGTGTGTCTGAGCTTCTTGAACATAAATACAGAAAGGATACCTATGGAGTATTCTCCAAGGCTGTGGACCCCGAGGAGGTGACGACATCTTCATAGACTATATAACATTGAAATTATTTCTCGTCAAGCTGCTGATACAGATATTACTCTCTTGCAGCTCCCTGATTATTTCGAGGTTATAGAGAAACCAATGGACTTTGAAACCGTGAGGAAGAAGCTGAACGGTGGAGTTTATAGCAACTTGGAAGAAATCGAGGTTAGCATTGCACTGACAAATTATAAGCGGTTAAAAGAATGATTTTAAATGGTTCCCTATTTATCCCTTGAGCTACTAAAGCTCAAGTACTTTCTGTTTGTTTGATTGTCAGTTATATGTCATAATGCAATGGGCTATGTAAGGACTTCTTTTAATTTCAGGCAGATGTGTTCTTGATCTGTTCGAACGCCATGCAGTATAATTCTTCCGATACTATCTACTATCGCCAGGTTTGCTTAATTTAACCTTTTATGGTTATTTTACTTCCTTGGTGAAATTTGGCATTTTCCTTTGAACGTTAATGTAAGCCTCATTTTTTATATCAGGCACGGACCATACAAGAGCTTGCAAAGCGCGACTTTGAAAATCTAAAAAACGAAGGCGAAGACGGCGAACCACAGCCAAAGGTCGTAAGGAGAGGAAGGCCGCCGAGCAGCAAAAACAAGAGCAAAGTCGTCGAGGAGAAGTTACACGAATCTTCGCCGATATCAGTCGAGCTTTTTTCTGGCGCAGATGATAACAAAGCAAACGAGTTTGGCGCATACAATCTGAGAAAGGCCTCGACGCCGTACAAATTTCAAGCGAGCGATACTTTCGTGCCTTTATCGCGATCGAGGTTTGGCGAGAATCATACAGAGTGGACTTCTGACTGGAGCGATTTTCCAGGTTTTTTATTTCTGGTCCCTGACTGCTTTTCTTTTTTCTTTTTTTCTTGATGATCCAATTATTAATACTTTTTTTGCCTTAGTTATTTTTTTCGTCCTGTAATTTAGGGGTGGTGGGGTTATCGGGACATGGAATTAAGGGCGACGGATTATCATTTTTATAATTAAGCAATTTTAGGGATGTTATACTCCGAAACCCTTGATTTTGCCCCAAATTCTAGGGTTTCGCCGAATTTAGGGGGTGGCATTATGCGGACGTGAGTTTCGAAAGTAAGTAATTTTGGGACAAAATATAGGATTCCGGCGTATACTTTTCCTAAATTCCTTACTTTTAAATTAATTGACGTATGCACCACCTAAATTTTCTGTTCCTATAACGGCACCTCCCCATAAATGAAGTACATTGTTTTCATAAATCTGTAGATATGGGCAAGTTATGCTTCTCTTACATATTTCAGCACATATTCTGAGAGCGGATATGAAATATGGAAAAAAGAATTTCACCGTTGACGAGACTCAGCGCGATACCTATACACCATCGGGCAACAGTTCGTCTAATAACGTCGGAGACTTGAGGCGATTGGTCCCAGTACGTATTTTTATCTATAAGAGGATTTTTTTCTTTTCTTCAAGCCTTCGATTCTTTAGCGACTTTTTTATGCGCGTTAACAGATAGGTCTCCAAGATCCCCTTGGTTACGCAAGGAGCTTGGCTCGATTCGCAGCAAATCTCGGGCCCACAGCTTGGAAATTCGCATCGAAGAAGATCGCATGCGTTCTGCCTCCAGGGATGAAGTACGGGCCGGGCTGGGTTGGCGAAAACCCGAGCCCGAAAAACACCCGGCAATATTCTTTTTCAGTGCCGCCTCAGAATTCCGATACTAAGAAAACGAACAATCAGGCGGGGAGAAATCTGTTGTTGTTGGCCCAGCAACGAAATCCCACGAAAGTGGACCATTTATATACAAACGGCGTCAGCAGTTCTAGGCAAACGGTGATGAAAGAATCATCCACGAGGGGAGAAGATGTTCGAGGGGATGATGATGATGCTAAGTTGAAAGATGATAATAATAATATTACATCATCGACTATGCCGGGCGTAAGCCTAACAAGTAAAGAATGTGGGGCCCGAAATTCGGGCAAATTATTCTCGAGTCAGCAGGCGTGGAATGATCCGCCCGATCTGAATGTTGGGATCCCAATGGGTTCGCCGAGTTCGTCTAGTTTACAACAGCCAGATTTGGCCCTACAGCTTTGAGATGGTGAAAGGGTTTTTTTTTCTTCTAAAGATGGAGAAGAAATTATTGGGGCCAAAGTGGTAATATAGAAGGCTAAGGGACGTGATGGTGAAATTTGGAGGTGCTGCTTGCTGGTGGTAGATTCTTAGGGGAAGTTTGTATCGTATACTTTATTATTATGTCATGTATCTATTTCTTAGGTCAAAAGATCATAAAGCACTCTTGGTGTCGAGGGGACAAACAGAAGAATATATTTATTATTTCTTTCTTCGTCGTTCTGTTTTTGTTTTCCAATAATGATCCTTGATTTATAGAAGTCTTCTTTTTGGAGAAAAAAAAAAAGAATAATCATCCTTGATTAGAGCACCCCCAATGCATGTTTTGTTTTCGTATTTACACAATATTCATCCAACATATGCTCCTATCTATATGTAGAGCATTTTCTATCATCGTAATAGAAATTGAGTGGGGCTTTTGATTGGGATTTGGGACAAGCTAAAATTTGAGTGATGGATTTGATCATGTAAAAATCGATGACAATATATGCCTACTACTACTAGTGTTGAGTTATATATAAATAAAGCATACATTTATTATCATAACACCGGACATTTAACCATACACATTACAATCACAGTAAGTTCCATCACACATAAATTAATAGTCACAACACAAAAAAAAACACGAAAAAGAAGTGATTTCAAAGACACGACACTGACTTTCAACAGAAATTGCCCAACTCTTTCTGCATACCTTTTGATTTTTCTCCTTCTCTTCTCTCAGTTTTCACAGCTGTGGCCTCACATTGAGGCGTGAAGCAAGCTTCTGACCAAGAGACTTATCAGCCTAAGACACACACACACAAAAAAAAACACACATTCAATACATTTGATAAAAGCAAAATGATGAACAAAACAAATTAAATTACCAAAAATAACAAAGGAGTTGTTACGGTTCGTACCTGAGTCCAGTATGAAACCCATATACCGCGGATCTCGTGGGTCAGCCTCGGATCAGATAAAGCCTCGACCCATCTGCGTATGAACCTCTCTTGCCTATCCATTACAACCTCAGTTCGTTACAAACAGAGAAATGAAGCATTACAAGTGAGGAGAAAGGCGTTTATACCTCTCTGGGGCCCACGAACGGTATCGTTCGCCGGGCTGCTTGAAGTTATTCTCCTTCTCGATGCAGATCTATGATAATACACCAAAATCATAATACACCACACATATATTCAAGATTTTTGATAGATTAAGGTAAAGATTCAAATTGGCAATAAATGAAAGAGTAGAACTGAAATTATACCTTGTCACGTTTCCCCGTCAAGTTAACAGGTGGAATTGGGTACCTCTCGGCATGGCGACACGGATCGTACCTCGAAGGGAAGTAGTTCACCTAGAAATATTGGAAAGAAAATAGGATCATAAAGTTCGAATGATACACAATGATCAGAATAACTGATTCTATTCTACCTCCTCATCCCTGTGCATGAAGTTCATGAAACCCTCATGGTGATTGTTGTGGTGGGCGCATTTGGGGGCATTCACAGGGAGCTGAAGATAGTTTGGTCCCAAACGGTGCCTCTGAGTATCAGAATAAGAAAAGATCCTAGTTTGGAGAAGCTTATCATCAGAGTAGTAAACCCCAGGAACCACAATGGCGGGGCAAAAGGCCAGCTGCTCATTCTCAGCAAAGAAGTTATCGATGTTCTTGTTCAGCACCAAACGACCCACGGGCTGAAGTGGAAGGACATCCTCGGGCCAAGTCTTGGTCACGTCGAGCGGGTCGAAATCGAACCTATCCTCGTGGGCCGGGTCCATGACTTGAATGAAGAGCTTCCACTCGGGATAATTCCCAGCTGCGATCGAATCGTAGAGGTCTTGAGTGGCGTGGCTGTGGTTAGCTCCGCCCACCTTCACACAATCTTCTTCCAAGAGGCACTTCACTTCACAAGTGGGCTTCCAATGGAACTTCACATAGTGGACTTTCCCCGCCTTGTTGATCAGCGTGTACGTGTTCACGCCAGAGCCTTCCATGTGACGGTAGTCCTGGGGAACGCCAAGATCGTCGAACAGAAAGGTGAACATGTGAAGGCTCTCGGGATGGTGGGAAAAGAAATCGAGGATTCTCCAGTTTTCTTGAATGTGAGACTTTGGGTTCGGTTTCAAGGCGTGGACCATGTCCGGGAACTTCATTCCATCGCGGATGAAGAAGACTGGGAAGTTGTTACCAACCAAATCGAAGTTGCCCTGCCACAACCCATCATAGAATATCAATGTAAATGACCCAAGTTTACATCATAAAAACTCAGACAAATCACATGTCTTGCATAGTTCACCATATAACTACAACCGATGATAGAATCAATGTGAAAAAACCCAAGAAAGCAATATAAAAACTCATATGCATCACAAATCTTGCATAGTTTACCGACTAGGGACATGGAACAGAGATATACCTCTCTTGTGTAGAATTTGACAGCAAATCCTCGAGGGTCTCTGAGAGTTTCTGGACTTCCACGCTCGTGGATGACTGTGGAGAAGCGGACGATAACAGGCGTCTGAACGCCAGGCGAACGGAGGAAATCGGCGCAAGTGAGGTTGGAAACGTCGTGGGTGACTTCGAAGAACCCCTTGGCACTAGCACCCCTAGCGTGGACCACACGTTCTGGGATTCTCTCGCGGTCGAAGTTTGCTAATTTCTCTACCAAATGGTAATCCTCGAGGAGGATTGGTCCTATATAACGGTTGGATTTAAGGGAAAAGATAAAGAATTTATATAGAACAATGTCGGGGAAAACGAAACAAAGAACCTAAGAGAGGTCTTAAAGATATGGTGATACAATACCTCTGTTTCCAACGGTCAACGAGTTGTTGTTATTCCACACTGGAGCTCCAGAGTTTGTTGTCATAAAAGGCGAATTGAAAGCACTTGATGGACGGTACTGCACAATCGTCGTGTATACGAATTACAATAGGGATAATTGAAAGGAGAAAAAAAGGGAATCAAAACTTTCTAACATGACAAGGAACGGCGTGTGCCCAAGAACAAACCAATTTCTAAGCACAAAAAGATACAAAGAGATGACAAAATCGAAAGTAGGCTAAACAAAAACTTTAATTCATGGGGAAAAAGCATCCGAATGATCAATTTTACAGAAAACCATACCATATCAACGATAAACCAGCTCGAAAATATCCACTTTTCGGAGGGACTAGACAGTCGAATACAACATTAAATTCAACCCAATCCGATACTTTCCCACCAGAACTTTTGATAGAAAACTGTGAACCTCCATCGACGAACCAGATTAACAAATAAAAGCTACACAAATAACCGGTAATCACACAAACGAGACAGAATAATCAACAATCACAAAAAAAAGCACACGTCGAAATCAATCAAGACATGAAACGCATATCCAAGACCAATAGAAAAATTATACCTTATAAGGATCCATGGTTATGCGATTACAGAGAGATTTTTCGCCTAAGATGAAGAAAAGGGGCGTGTGGAGAATGGAGATAAGTTCTTAGAGGCACAAATAATAAACCGATAAATTTATAAATTGCTTACCATAATTTAATACGTGGGGCCCATAACCCTCTATCCCGATATGTAAAAAATGTTATCCACAATAATTCCCCGAAAATCATTGAGATAAATATTCGTAAAGTTGTACTACTATTTATTTTCCCTTTCTTAAGTTTCTAAAATGCCAAACTAAAATCAAAGCAAAATCAAGTATTTTTACCGATCATCAAGAATGATACTTGCATAGTTGCCTTTTTTATTCACACTACTACTTGGTAAAATTCCAAGTAGCGTAAGTAAGACTATAATAATACTTGTTTTTCTTATTTTTTAGTTTAAAATTAATGACTATCATATTATGTGAATTTGAGACATTTACACATATTACTCGAACTAACATAACCTTCAAAATTCAAATGTGATATACGCACATATGTGATTGACTGAGATGTAATATTTTACGTTGAAAAATAAAAGGTAATACTATTAGTAAATATTGTCTATCACAAGTAGGTATTTCATTTTTAATGAAAAGAAAGATATTTTTACGTGATTAATGCATATGCAACATCCCCTCCATAATATTATAGAAAATAAGTTTTACAAGAAATTAAAAATCCCTAACTTTTAATGAATATCTGCGCTTATAAAAAAAAAACATTTTCCCTATATATTATTGTGTGGTGACTACTTGTGCGGCTTTGCGTTATATCAAATATTAAGCAATATTTTTATATAAATCATAATAAATGAGGTTATGGTTTCTTATCTTTGTATTTTGGGGTTTACTAGGAAAATAATGCCACGTGTACATTTTTCCTCGAGGGTGTGATACAGATAGAAATTGTCAAATTGCTACTCCACACTCTATTTTGGAAGTATTTTCAAGATAGTGTGAACGCAGATTGATTTTGGAATATGCCATAATTTTTTTCGTCAATATTTTGGGGTCTTTTAAAAAATTTGCCCTTGAATATTAAAAAAATAGCCTTGTTGACTTTTTTTTTTTGTCAATGGCCTTCATTTTAATTAACTGTTAACCATCTTCTTTAAACCCTCGTTAATTAACTAGAAATAAAAGAAAAAGAAAAATAAATATACATACATAATCTGTATATATAAAAGGAACGAAACTCCATTTAAATGGGTGTAAATGCGTAATAATTACTATACCAACCCAGATCGATCCATCATTTCTTCTTCATCGTTTCTAAAGAAAAACACAGCCTCATTTTCGTCACTAAGTCGAACTCGAAGTCTGCGAAACAAGTTTGGAAGGAAAAACGCAGCTCTAACTCTTTACAGTAAGTTTTTTCTTTTTGAATTACGAATTTTTACTCTCCAAATTACATGATTTTGTCATTTACGTGATGTTTGGCCACGAGAATTTTGAATTTCTAGTCGGAAAGACGAAACTCGTGGTCATGCTTCATGGAACCCGCACATATATCCACAAGGGCCCCATGCATTAGATCTGGGGCCCCGCGCATGTTTACACGGTCCCGCACGCTGGGGCAGGGGCCACGTGCACTGGAGCACGGGTCCGCGCGCGCTAGAGCACGGGACCCAGGCATCAGTTCACGGGCCCCAGGCGCTGGCGCTGGGGTCCCGCACATCAGTGCAGTGCGCGCGCGCAATGGAGCACGGTTCCGCGCGCGCTAGAGCGCGGGACCCGGGCATCAGTTCACGGGTCCCAGGCGCTGCCGCTGGGGTCCCGCATGCAGTGCGCGCGCGCAATGGAGCACGGGTCCGCGCGCCAGAGCACGGGACCCGGGCATCAGTTCAGGGTCCCCGCACGCTGGTGCCTGGGTTCCGTGCATCAGTGCAGGGGCGCGCGCACTGGAGCAGGGGTCCCGCGCATCAGTGCATGGGCCGTCCTAAGGCATGGGTCCCGCGCACTAAGTCGTGGGTCTCGCGCTCTAGAGCTTGGGTCCCATGCGCTGGTGCAGGGGTCCGTGCTTATATGTTAGGATTTTCGATAGCTGTTAGGGTTTTCGAAAGCTGTTAGGGGTTTGGAAGCTGTTAGGGCTTTAATTATGCCTAGAAATCACGTTAGCAAACACAACTATGGTTTTTGCAAACTATTGTTTTCGCGTTTTTGCAAACTATTGATTTTGCAAACTAGGGTTTCGCAAACTAGGGTTTTGTAATACCCGGGTCCCGTAAGTAAGCCGGCCAATAAATTTGCATGCATATTACGTGATTATATGACTGCATATTTTATATACTATGTGCTTATGTGAAATTTATGAAGTTGGCGAATTACGAAGATTCGTGAATCGTGAAATAAGAATTTTCACGGGCCAATTTAAGTGGCGAACTATGAATATGTGAGGTAGACTTCGCGAGTTAAAAGGTTCGCGAAGTGTTTGAGTATGTGAAGTATACTTTGCGAGTTATAAGGATGCGTGAAGTTGCAAAGTGCAAAGTGCAAACTTTGAACCTTTGAAGTTGGGAAGTGCAAAGTGTGGAAGTGCAAAGTGTGGAAGTGCAAAGTGTGGAAGTGCAAAGTGTAGAAGTTGGGAAATATTATAATAATAAATTAATTATAATTAAGTAGGAAAGACAAGTGGGAGACAATGCTTTTCGGATTAGGTAAATATCAACGTTGGGTTTTTGTCTTTTGTTGTCTAAAGCACTAATGGAGAAGTAAGATTAATCATTTATTCAATCATAAGAAAAATAATCTAGAGAGAAGACGGAGAACTCAAACTGTAGAGGTTGAACTTAAGCTTGGAGAGGGTATAAAATTTCTACTCTAACTTTTACGTTTTTAATTACGATTTGATATGTTCTAAGTGTGAAAAGTTAGATTTGCTCAGGTTTATACAGATTTTTAATTTAAATGGTCTAAATATATTTTGAAGTTTTTATGATGTTCATCGCGTTCTTGAAAGAAATGGATTTTAATCGAAGGTTTTAAGTTTTTGGGTATTAACAGTGTTTGTTGAGTTCGCGAATTTTTAATAGTTTGCGAATTAATTCGCGAATTGAGAGTTTTGCGGGTTGAATGAATTTTGCGAACTGTGCGTGTGATATTAATTTCGCGAATTGTTAAGAGTTTGCGAATTGAAAGGTTTTGAGGAAAATTATTTTTACACTATTTAATCAGAAAAATATTCTGAGTCTAATGGGCATGGTCTTTCGTAACGCCCGATCATAATTTGTCTCTCGGTGTCTTCAGGGTCAATTTACGGTATAGGCAAACGTCCTTTTTGATGGAATTTTTGAACGAAAATTTACGTAGTCAACTAATATAATATATAAACTGATTTTATGGTCTTTTCGTGGTTAAAGGACGATATTTTAGGAAACTCAACAGACCGGTTAGCGATTAGCTTAAGGACGTCAGGTAAGTGGGAATCTCACCTACAACACATAATTTGTATTATATGTATTTGTTATACGTGACTATGTGCTTTGATGTGAATATGTGGTGATGACTGATGAAGCGAAATGTTTCGATATGCTTTTGCATAGTAAACATTTATTGCATTATTATGTGACATGAGCATGTGCATACACGAATGATGTGAGGATTAGAATTATAAGTATGCACAGTATATGATCGTCTTGAAAACAAAATATGTTTGACGATATTGGTAATTGATGTCAAGATGTAAAGGAATGATAGCTACTTCTACAAAGGCACCATGACGGGGGTAAAACCGTCGAATGTATGTACCTAATTATTTAGGTAGCGGACGAGGGTCACCTGGACGAAACACATGGCGTAAGCCAGAGTGCCAGGAAAGGCAACCGCAATGAAAAAGGACGATGGCCAGATAGAGGGGCGACCTGGTGAATGGAAAAACTGGAGATAAATCCTAGTTTTGTCCTAGCCAGAGTGGGCCGACTATCGTATTTTTATCCGTATAGGATTTGAGCTCATGTTATGATGGTGCGAGTAGTAAGTTAGGTATGGGCCAAATAGAAATGAAAAAGAAATGAGAAAGAAATAAGAATGATATGTGTATGTGAGTATTAGAAAGCACTGGCGCGGATGCCTTTGCTAGTTGGCACGTGCATACATGCATATTTCCACTTACTGAGCTTTATAGCTCATCCCATGTTTTTATGTGTTGTAGACGCAGTGAACACAGTACGTGAGCCTGTGAAAGGCGAGGCTGGTCCTTCTGGAACTTCCGGTGACTTTTGAGGGTGGTGTGTACATGGATGCGACCTGTGTGGCGGGTGTTATGTAAATTGCGCTGTGTTTGTAAAATATGTTTGTATTATATGTAAAACATTCGAATAATGTTAGTATTGTAAAATAGCAGTGTATGGTTTGCTATGTAAAATGAAAAAAATTATATCGGTATTTCATATGTAATATATTTATATTTCTATTTAGTCACGTAAGTTAGTGTAAGAAAATAGTAGTAGATGGCGGGGCGCCACAGGTTGGTATCAGAGCTTCGGTTTGCAGTTTCTGTAGACTGTCCATGTACACACACTCAAAAGCGCGGAAGATAGCCTTGCTCGTAAGTTATATGATATTGTGAATTTCTTGCATCGCATGATTTATTGGCCTTAGGGACTGTTAGGGTAAGAGTAACAACATGGTTAGAACCAGAGGAGAAGGCAGTGGGGTAAACAATCATGATGGGGAAAATGTAACCCAGACTGATAATCGAGACTCGACTATTCTTCAGCTCACCGAGTTAGTTCGTCAGCAGTCTCAACAGATTCAAGAGTTGATTCAGCAGCGAAACTCTGAGGGGGCAAGAAACAATGGAGTCTCTCAGGCTAATCAAGTTGAAGTTGTGGGTGAAAGATTTCGCAGACTGAACCCTCCTATTTTTGAAGATGCCATTGACCCAACATCTGCTGAGGATTGGATTAGAACTTTAGAGAGCATGTTCCAATATAGCAGAATTCCTGAAAATGAGAAGGTCTTAAGTGCTGCATTCTTACTACGAGGAAGTGCAGGTCATTGGTGGGACACCATACAAGTTATTGAAGATCCTGTCACAATGAACTGGGAACGTTTCAAGGAGCTGTTCAGAAACAAATATTTTACTGCACCTGTGCGAGCTCAGCGCATGAATGAGTTCATCAATCTCAAGCAAGGGATGATGACTGTGGCTGAGTATATTAGAAAGTTTGAACAACTGTCAAGGTTCGCGACTCATATGGTGAGCACTGATGTTTGAAGGTCGAACGATTCCTTGAGGGTCTGAAGCCAGAGTTGTACCGTGACGTTAATATGGCTGGAATACAAGGAGCTTCATATGCTCAAGTGGCGGAGCGAGCGATGGTGGCAGAACAGGCTGAGACACGAATTATTCGTGCTCAGGAGGCAAAGCGAAAATTCGTACAAGGAGCAAACTGGAGGGGTGGAAATCAGAAACGGCAATTCATTCCTAAAGGCGGGAAGCAAAATTTTCAGAACAGACCTGGACCACCACAACAACAAAATCTTAACCAGGGGAGACCCCCAGCACCAATACCAATTTGCGCGAGATGTGGACGACGTCATTTGGGAATATGTTTTTCACAGAATGCTACTTGTTACAAGTGTGGGAAGACGGGACATTTTGCGAGGGCATGTCCAGAGAATGCACCAGGAGGTCAAGTTATGAATCAAGTGAGACCACCAGCTGTACCGGCTAGAGTGTACACGCTGACTTCAGAGGAAGCGGAGGCTAATCCATCTGTGGTTGCAGGTATTCTACTTATACACCAAGTACCAACATGCATATTAGTAGATTCAGGAGCTACGCATTCATTTGCATCCAATAAATATATGACGAGACTCGGGATTACACCTACCCTATCTAATTGCGAGTATAATGTGACCATTCCACACGGAGTTGCAATGCGAACCAATCTAGTATTACGGAATTGTCCTGTGTTAGTGGACGGAAGAGAATTGTTCGTTGATTTAATAGTTATTCCAATGAATGACTATGAGGTAATTCTTGGAATGGATTGGCTATCAAAATATGGAGCTGTCATTGATTGTAATCGCAAGACAGTTACGTTCAATATTGAAGAGAACGAGCCTTTCAGTTTCGTGGGAACAATCAAGGAAAGGAATATTTCTAGAATTTCAGTGACAAAGGCGCAACGTTTGATTAAGGTGGGATGCGAAGCGTATCTAGTTTTTGCGATAAAATCAGAGGATAGTTCAATGCCAAAATTAGAAGAGGTGACTGTGGTACGAGATTTTCCTGATGTTTTTCCAGAAGATTTACCAGGATTACCACCAGATCGAGAGATTGAATTTACGATCGATTTAATACCAGGATCTGCTCCAATCTCAAAGACTCCATATCGGTTAGCGCCAGCTGAATTAAAGGAGTTAAAAGAGCAGTTGGATGATTTATTACAGAAGGGATTTATCCAACCCAGTTTTTCTCCTTGGGGAGCGCCAGTTTTGTTTGTGCGAAAGAAGGATGGGTCGATGCGACTATGTATCGACTACAGAGAGTTGAATAAGATAACAATAAAAAATAAATATCCCCTACCAAGAATAGATGATTTGTTTGATCAACTTCAAGGTGCCACGGTGTTTTCAAAAATAGATTTACGATCGGGGTATCATCAATTGAAGGTTCGAAAAGAAGATATTTCAAAGACGGCGTTCAGGACCAGATATGGACACTATGAATTTTTAGTCATGCCTTTCGGGGTGACTAATGCGCCAGCGGCATTTATGGATCTAATGAATCGGGTGTTCAAACAATTTTTGGACAAGTTTGTCATTGTATTCATCGATGACATCCTTATATATTCGAAGACGAAGGAGGAACACGAAATGCATCTGAAGAAAGTTCTTGAAATATTACGAGAAAATCAATTATATGCCAAGTTCAAGAAATGTGAATTTTGGTTGAGTCAAGTCGCATTTCTAGGTCACATCATTTCTGGAGAGGGAATTTCTGTGGATCCTAGCAAAATTGAAGCTATCAACAGTTGGCCACAACCAACCAATGTCACTGAAGTACGGAGTTTTCTTGGCTTAGCTGGATACTACAGAAAGTTCATTAAAGATTTCTCAAAGATTGCATCAACATTGACGAAGCTAACAAGAAAGAATGTTCCATTTTATTGGAGTGAGGAGTGTGAGCAAAGTTTTCAAGAATTGAAGAAACGACTCACATCAGCTCCAGTTCTTACCATACCATCTGGGACTGGAGGATTTTCGGTTTACAGCGATGCATCAAGAATGGTCTGGGATGTGTACTAATGCAACATGGAAATGTGATAGCTTATGCCTCTCGGCAATTGAAGGAGTATGAAAAGAATTATCCGACTCATGACTTGGAGTTAGCCGCAGTGGTGTTCGCTCTAAAAATTTGGAGGCATTATTTATATGGGGAGCGGTGTGAAATTTACACGGATCACAAGAGTCTGAAATATTTCTTTACTCAGAAGGAATTAAATATGAGGCAAAGAAGGTGGCTAGAACTGTCAAAGACTACGATTGTGTGATCAGTTATCACCCAGGCAAAGCAAATGTGGTGGCCGATGCGTTAAGTCGAAAAGCTGTAAGTGCGGAGTTACATCTACTGGAACTGGAGGTAGTACAATTGGGAGAAGTCGAAGCACGACTGGCTGCATTAACTTTACAACCGACAATACTGGAACAAATTAAAAAGGCACAAGAAGAAGATGAACTTTATTTAAAGATCAAAGACACTCAAATGGAACAACCTGCATCGGATTTCAAGATACAAGATGATGGAAGTTTATGTTACAGAGACCGTTTATATGTACCCGATAATGCGGAAATTCGAAGAACTATAATGAAGGAAGCACATACCACAATTCGGTACATCCAGGGGCTACAAAAATGTATCGAGACTTACGAATAAATTATTGGTGGCCGGGAATGAAAAGAGACATTGCGAAATTTGTAAGTCAATGTCTGACTTGTCAACAAATAAAAGCGGAGCATCAACGACCGGCGGGGACATTACAACCTTTGCCGATACCTGAATGGAAATGGGATCATATTACGATGGATTTCATCGTTGGCTTACCAAAGACTGTAAAAGGTTATGATGCTATTTGGGTTGTAGTCGATCGATTAACCAAGTCAGCTCATTTTCTACCCATAAGTTCGATATTTTCCATGGAGCGCTATGCAGAATTGTATATTCAAGAAATAGTTCGACTCCACGGAATTCCGTTATCGATAATTTCAGATCGAGATTCGCGGTTCTTATCTAAATTTTGGATGAGTTTACAGAAGGCGATGGGGACTAAGTTGTCTTTTAGTACGGCTTATCATCCTCAGACTGACGGTCAATCTGAACGAACTATCCAAACATTGGAAGACATGTTACGAGCATGTGTTTTGGATTTCAAAGGGGAATTGGAGTAAATATCTGCCATTGATTGAATTCTCCTACAACAATAGTTATCATGCAACTATTAGGATGGCACCATATGAAGCTTTATATGGACGCAAGTGTCGATCTCCTATACATTGGGATGAAGTTGGCGAACGTGCGATGTTAGGGCCTGATATGGTTCAAGAGATGACCGAGGCAATAACAAAAATACGAGAGAGAATGTGAACGGCTCAAAGTCGACAGAAGAGTTACGCAGATCAAAGGCGAAGGTCATTGGAATTTGAAATTGATGACTGGGTATTTTTGAAAGTATCTCCAATGAAAGGCGTAAAACGGTTTGGGCGAAAGGGCAAGTTAAGCCCAAGATACATTGGACCTTTCAAAATAATCAAAAGAGTTGGCGAGGTAGCTTATCAACTGGAGTTACCAGCTTCGTTGGCACAAGTTCATGATGTTTTTCATGTGTCAATGCTGAGAAAATATGTTGCTGATCCGAATCATGTAATAAGTAACGAATTTGTACATCAACAACTTCAGCCAGATTTGAGTTATGAAGAGAAGCCAGTGGAAATTTTGATGTATGAAGTAAAGAGATTACGAAATAAAGAGATTCCATTAGTGAAAGTATTATGGCAGAATCAGTTAGTGGAAGAAGCTACATGGGAACGTGAAGATGATATGAGAAGTCGCTACCCAGAATTGTTTCAACTAACCTGATTTCGGGGGCGAAATCCTCTTTAAGGGGGGGAGAATGTAATACCCGGGTCCCGTAAGTAAGCCGGCCAATAAATTTGCATGCATATTACGTGATTATATGACTGCATATTTTATATACTATGTGCTTATGTGAAATTTATGAAGTTGGCGAATTACGAAGATTCGTGAATCGTGAAATAAGAATTTTCACGGGCCAATTTAAGTGGCGAACTATGAATATGTGAGGTAGACTTCGCGAGTTAAAAGGTTCGCGAAGTGTTTGAGTATGTGAAGTATACTTTGCGAGTTATAAGGATGCGTGAAGTTGCAAAGTGCAAAGTGCAAACTTTGAACCTTTGAAGTTGGGAAGTGCAAAGTGTGGAAGTGCAAAGTGTGGAAGTGCAAAGTGTGGAAGTGCAAAGTGTAGAAGTTGGGAATATTATAATAATAAATTAATTATAATTAAGTAGGAAAGACAAGTGGGAGACAATGCTTTTCGGATTAGGTAAATATCAACGTTGGGTTTTTGTCTTTTGTTGTCTAAAGCACTAATGGAGAAGTAAGATTAATCATTTATTCAATCATAAGAAAAATAATCTAGAGAGAAGACGGAGAACTCAAACTGTAGAGGTTGAACTTAAGCTTGGAGAGGGTATAAATTTCTACTCTAACTTTTACGTTTTTAATTACGATTTGATATGTTCTAAGTGTGAAAAGTTAGATTTGCTCAGGTTTTATACAGATTTTTAATTTAAATGGTCTAAATATATTTTGAAGTTTTTATGATGTTCATCGCGTTCTTGAAAGAAATGGATTTTAATCGAAGGTTTTAAGTTTTTGGGTATTAACAGTGTTTGTTGAGTTCGCGAATTTTTAATAGTTTGCGAATTAATTCGCGAATTGAGAGTTTTGCGGGTTGAATGAATTTTGCGAACTGTGCGTGTGATATTAATTTCGCGAATTGTTAAGAGTTTGCGAATTGAAAGGTTTTGAGGAAAATTATTTTTACACTATTTAATCAGAAAAATATTCTGAGTCTAATGGGCATGGTCTTTCGTAACGCCGATCATAATTTGTCTCTCGGTGTCTTCAGGGTCAATTTACGGTATAGGCAAACGTCCTTTTTGATGGAATTTTTGAACGAAAATTTACGTAGTCAACTAATATAATATATAAACTGATTTATGGTCTTTTCGTGGTTAAAGGACGATATTTTAGGAAACTCAACAGACCGGTTAGCGATTAGCTTAAGGACGTCAGGTAAGTGGGAATCTCACCTACAACACATAATTTGTATTATATGTATTTGTTATACGTGACTATGTGCTTTGATGTGAATATGTGGTGATGACTGATGAAGCGAAATGTTTCGATATGCTTTTGCATAGTAAACATTTATTGCATTATTATGTGACATGAGCATGTGCATACACGAATGATGTGAGGATTAGAATTATAAGTATGCACAGTATATGATCGTCTTGAAAACAAAATATGTTTGACGATATTGGTAATTGATGTCAAGATGTAAAGGAATGATAGCTACTTCTACAAAGGCACCATGACGGGGGTAAAACCGTCGAATGTATGTACCTAATTATTTAGGTAGCGGACGAGGGTCACCTGGACGAAACACATGGCGTAAGCCAGAGTGCCAGGAAAGGCAACCGCAATGAAAAAGGACGATGGCCAGATAGAGGGGCGACCTGGTGAATGGAAAAACTGGAGATAAATCCTAGTTTTGTCCTAGCCAGAGTGGGCCGACTATCGTATTTTTATCCGTATAGGATTTGAGCTCATGTTATGATGGTGCGAGTAGTAAGTTAGGTATGGGCCAAATAGAAATGAAAAAGAAATGAGAAAGAAATAAGAATGATATGTGTATGTGAGTATTAGAAAGCACTGGCGCGGATGCCTTTGCTAGTTGGCACGTGCATACATGCATATTTCCACTTACTGAGCTTTATAGCTCATCCCATGTTTTTTATGTGTTGTAGACGCAGTGAACACAGTACGTGAGCCTGTGAAAGGCGAGGCTGGTCCTTCTGGAACTTCCGGTGACTTTTGAGGGTGGTGTGTACATGGATGCGACCTGTGTGGCGGTGTTATGTAAATTGCGCTGTGTTTGTAAAATATGTTTGTATTATATGTAAAACATTCGAATAATGTTAGTATTGTAAATAGCAGTGTATGGTTTGCTATGTAAAATGAAAAAATTATATCGGTATTTCATATGTAATATATTTATATTTCTATTTAGTCACGTAAGTTAGTGTAAGAAAATAGTAGTAGATGGCGGGGCGCCACAGGTTTCGCAAACTATTGTTTTTGCAAACTATTGTTTTCGCAAACTAGGGTTTTGCAAACTACGGTTCTAATAAATTTTACTTCTATTGCAGGGGGTAATCATGACGATCACTAACATTGTGTTCCAAGTCGAGGGTCAGTGGATAATTGGCGAGGACAATACCTCGAAGTGGTGTCCTCTTCCTACTCATAGATGACAATCAATCTTGGTCGATGAGGAAACATGCACGTTAGATGACGTGAAGGATGAGATTGTGAAGGTTTTGTCGCTATGCAGCGAGAATTCTAAACTCACGTTAAGCTACATGCCTAGCGTAGTTTACGATTTCCCACGACCCATCTACATCGAGAATGACTACGGTATACGTGCATACCTTGGTTTTGGTGGTCCACAGTCTAGACCCGTGCTCCATGTTGAGGCTGCATCCTTTGTCAGTGTCACACCACCACAAGCTCATCTTAATGATGAATCGAATTTCAATGTCGGTCTAATAGAGCAGTGCGACGCAAATGAGGAAATCCATCCCGTGGAAGGTTACATGGGCGACACATCTAACTACCACTGTTCTGAATACGAGGGTTTTCAAGAAGATCAAACCGGACCGTGGGAGAATCAAAATGAGAATGAAGATGGTACGTTCGAACAACCCGAGGAACAGTATGCTTCGGAAAGTGATAATGACGATGTCACAATGGCGGAGCATAACTCTCCACATGCTGACGACGGCACGTATGGATTCGGGGATGGTTCAAGCCTATTTGTTGGTCAGGAATTTCGGGACAAGAAGGAAGTCAAGGACGTGATTACTAAAGTCGCCCTTGATGCGTGTTTCGAGTTCAAATTGGTCCGGTCAAATAAAACCATGTACGTAGCGAAATGCGCAACCGAAGGATGCACATGGAGAGTACGAGCTGCACAGAACAAGGACTCCCCTTTTTTCTCAATCAGAACGTACTGCGGCAAGCACACCTGCGGAGTTTCTCATCGTCGCCGTAGACATCGGCAAGGAAGTTCGTCAGTTGTATCACAAGTTCTGCTGGAACATTTCACTGGTCCTAAAGACATTCCACCACCCAAGGCAATCATGTCGATGATGCAGAACAAGGAGTAGATGTCTCGTACTACAAGGCTTGGAAAGGGAAGCAACTAGCGTCGGACGAATTAGTTGGTAACAGGGACGATTGTTACGGTTTACTCCCGGCCTACTTGGATGCGTTGAGGCAAGCAAACGTTGACAGCATCACGGATTGGGAGATGGACGAAGAAAGGAGGTTCAAATATATGTTCTTAGCATACGGCGCATGCGTTAGGGGATTTGCATACATGAGGAAAGTCGTATCTATCGATGCAACTTTTTTGAAGGGAAAATATAAAGGAGTTTTGCTCATTGCTACGGCGCAAGATGGTGATTACCATCAATACCCGCTCGCATGGGGTCTTGCTGACTCGGAGGGAACCGAATCTTGGACGTGGTTTCTCACTAGATTGAGTAGTTTCGTACCGGATAGTAACGAACTCGTCATTATTTCTGACCGAAACCCCGGTATAAAGAATGCCGTCCCTGCTGTGTTTCCGAATTCATTTCATGGTTTCTGCGCATGGCACATTCAGCAAAATGTGAAGACGAAAATGGCGGACAAGGGTGCGTGCCCCATTTTCTGGCGGGTAGCGAATGCCTACACCAAGGCCGAGTGCGATGCACATTACAAAGCTCTAGGTACAACATTCAAGTCGGCGGGTCGATATCTTGCCGAGATTGACATGGAACGGTGGACGAGGGCATATTGTCCCAAGTCGAGATATAACATTGATAAACGCATTCTAGTGCGTTTATCGTAGTATTTATTCGGGGTATAATAAAGCGTTAGCAATCAAATTATGCATTTATTCGATATATTTACACTTATGTTGATATTTAAGGAGCTTAGGACGAGTTTCGGGCGAAAAGGAGCGAAAACGGAGCAAAACGGAGCAAAAAGGACGAAAACTGCTACAGGTCACGGCCGTGACACCTAGAGCATCTGACCGTGACCCGTGACACAGCGCAAGAAGGAATACACTGCTAGACGTCACGGCCGTGACGATCAATGTTCCAAGCCGTGACGCCCGACAGAAACTAATAGTCGATCACTGCCCCTGGTCACGGCCGTGACAGGTCATGCACTTACCCGTGACCCATGGCAGAGAGGCCCACTGATGATGGTCACGGCCGTGACAATCCATGCATCTGGCCGTGACCTTGGGCAGAAAAGGCGAGACGCGCGCGATGTTGGTCACGGCCGTGACGGCCCATGTCCCAGGCCGTGACCGACACGGAAATCAGCTTAAAAAGCCCAAATTCGACCCAGAAAAAGAAACAACTTACCAGAGACAAAACCTAATCATCCCAGAGACGAAAAATAGCAGATAAGAACGCAGAATCACGCCCCGGAGCGGAAGAGACGGAGCAACGACGCAATCACGCCCAATTGATCAGAGAACGAAGATTTATCAAGCGAGCATCGACAATTCGCCAGTATTCAAGATCATGAATTCCTCTTCTCTGTTCTCTACTTTCTTCGTTGTTTCTCCTTCTAATATGCGTAGCTAAATTCCCTATGTGTTTGGGATTAGATGAACGCTAGGATTATTCGTATTTAAGACATATGTTTATCGTGACTTGCGTATTCAGACTATTTATTTATCTATGAAATTGCTTCGTCGTTTTAATATGTCTATGTGTTAAAGCGATTGTGTGGGAAAACGTTTAGGGCGACAGCTAAATAACGTTTAGACCGTTCGTAGAAGATAGGAATCGAGTATAGGGCGAAAGCAAATACTCGATCCTCGCCGTTAGTAATTACTGAATCTTAGATCCCCGCGAGCGTTTAGGGCGACAGCAAACTCGCGAGCGGGTAGGATAATTACTGCGATCTAGTCAGAATCACGTAGGCACAATATTGCATTGTCTTAGGCGATCACACCTAGCGGGATTCGAATCCCGAGCACATCTTTATTATCTGAAGCTTCGTATCAGTTTTAAGCGTGCTAATTGAATCTCTAGTTTAGTTAGAAGTAATCTGTTGGGTTAAGTCGTCAAAACAAATTGCGTATTTTATTTAGGCTAAATATCGAGTCGATAGGTCATTACTAGTACTTGATTTATTCCTTGTGTTCGATACTCGTCTACTCACTTTACTGCACTACACACGATAGGTCCACTGCCTATCGCACGTCGGTGATAGTAATTAGGTATTCGTTTTAATTATTACTTGTCGCACTTTTCATTCACACACCACGTGTTGATCAAGTTTTTGGCGCCGTTGTCGGGGAATAAATTGATATTAGGAACACCGTAGTTCGGTACTTTAGCCACTGTGATTTCGACGTTTTCTTTGTTTTTACTGTTTGCGTTATTTGTGCTATTTGCATTAGTTGTTTTCCTGCGTCGTTATTGATTTCGTATTTTTATTCGTCGTATTTGTTTACTTTTCACTAATTTGTATTTCTCACTCATTGTAGGTACGATTCAGCGGTGAATGACCCGAAGCCATCCATCGGGCCCCATCGTTGAAGCCGACCCGGATTTCGAACGAAAGTTGCGAAGAAGCTTAAGTACGATACCAAAGGAGCATCCACTAGCTCTCAGGACCACTTAGTTAGCTATTCAGAGGATAGTTCGCAGGAATCCATCCAAAATTCACGTGTAGAGGCAGCCGTAGATAGTCCCTACACAGAAGTAGACATGGCGGACCACCGAGTGCCCGTCCATAACATTCCCGAGGAGGAACCATCGCTTCAGGACCTCCTCAAGAACGCCGCGCTAGGCGGTACGGAATCAGCAATAGTCATCCCGCCGATCGAGAACAACAACTTTGAACTGAAGCACTCTTGGCTTCAGATGATCTTTCAGACGGCCCAGTTTGAGGGCAACCCAGATGACGACCCTTACTCCCATCTGAAGGCGTTTCTAACGGTGACCGACACTATCAAAATCAACGGTGTCCCAGGCGATGCAATCAAATTGATGCTGTTTCCGTTCTCGCTCAAGTTCAGAGCGAGAGACTGGTTGGATATGTTGCCGCCCAGATCGATCACTACCTGGGAGGAGATGCGAGCCGCCTTCATCAACCATTACTTCCCACTCACAAAGGTGTTAAGATTGAAGACGGAGATTTCTCTGTTCCACCAGAAGGACTCCGAAAACTTGTATGAGGTGTGGGAGCGTTACAAGGCGCTACTTAAGAGGTGCCCACAGCACGGGATGTCAAAGGCAGCCCAGATCAACCGATTCCACGAGGGGCTCAATGACCAGACGGTCCATATGTTAGACGGAGCCGCCGGAGGAGGACTCGTAAAGCTTAACGCCACCGACGCTTGGAACCTCATTGAGGACTACTCGAGGAACAGTTTCATGAGGGGCAATACCAGGATGAAGACGACGGGCGTATTTGGAGTGAGCGAGGAGACGGCCACTAACGCTAAGATCGAGGCGCTCCAGCAGCAAATCGCCTCGACGAACTCTCAGTTGCAGACGGTGATTGGTGCATTACTTCCCAAGTCCGGGCAGACTCAGCCCGTGAACGCCGTAGCCACCACCACACCGACACAGCACACGCCTTACGTGCCATTGTGCGGGATTTGCGGCGCAGCCCACGAGACCTCAGATTGCCAACTAGGGCAATCATTGGAGCACGTAGACTATATGGAAAATTACCAAGGTGGCCAGCGAAGTTACCAGCCCCGAGCGCACCCCAATCTGGCGTACGGGAATCAGAACAACCAGGGGCAAGGACCGCCGGGATTTCAGGCGAGGTCGTCCGGATTCCAAAACGGGCCGCCACGACAGTACCAGAACGCGCCCGCAGGAGGATCCGATGATATGAAGGAAATGAAGGATATGATGAAGACACTCCTCACGAATTTCAGCAGCACCACCGCAGCCCACGAAAGCCGAATGACAAAGATGGAGGAGTACATGGAGGCGAATGACATCCGTGCTCAGAATACAGACGCCTCGATCAAGAGGTTGGAGCAGCATGTGGGGCAATTAGCAAAGCAAATGGCGGGGCGAAATCAAGGATCACTCCCGAGCTACACCGAGACAAACCCCAAGGAGTATTGCAATGCGGTAACCCTGAGGAGCGGGAGAGGATTACAAGAAGCTCCCACCAAGCAGAATTTAAAGGAGAAAGTCGATTTCGAGGGCCACGACGAGCCAGAAGTGGAGGAAAGAAAGAGCGACAGAGTCGAGAAGGTCAAGGATGACGAGAGAAAGACGCGACCATTCGTGAAGCCGTATCAACCAAAGATCCCGTACCCAGCTCGGTTGATGGAAGTTGCACCTGAAAAAGAGAAGGTTCAACCTAAAAAGGAGGAGGCTGCACCCGAAATAGAAAAAGCGAGGGAGAACGAGCGGCCACCAGTGATGCCGTACCAGCCGAAGATTCCATATCCAGCACGGTTAAAGAAGGACAAAGACGAGGCGCTGATTGGCAGATTCATGGGTATGTGCAAAGAATTACATATTAACTTACCGTTTGTTGAAGCTATTGCGCAGATGCCCAGTTTCGTTAAGTTCCTGAAGGACTTGCTGACGAACCGACGGAAGCTCGAACACGTCTCCACGGTATACCTACGAGGAGAGTGCTCGGTGATACTCCAGAGCAAGATACCGAAAAAGCTCAAGGACCCAGGGAGTTTTACTATTCCTTGTCGTATAGGTGATTTAGTTGTTGAGCATGCTTTAGCTGATCTAGGCGCTAGTATAAATTTAATGCCGTACTCCATGTTTAAGCGCTTAGGATTAGGTGAACCACGACCCACTAGAATGAATATTCAACTGGCCGATAGATCGTTAAAATACCCTCTAGGTGTTATCGAGGATGTTCTAGTTAAGGTCGATAAGTTCGTTATCCCTGCTGATTTTGTGATCTTAGACATAGACGAGGATGAAAATGTTCCATTAATTCTAGGTAGACCATTCTTAGCTACAGGCGAGACCATGATAGATGTTAGGAATGGAACATTAACCTTGACAGTAGACGGTGAAAAAGTTACGTTCAATATGGCTGACTCGATGAAAAAGAGCAACGAGCAAGATGATAAATGCTATTTCTTAGATGTATTTGAGCACAATTTTCTCTTGTCCGTGCAAGGTCTGTCACAGGTCAGCAAGCATGATAGGCACACGATTATGGCAAGTGATAAGTGTGGGGAGGAGATCGACGAACCCATCATAGCCATCGACGAGAGCATCGAAGAAGTTAAGGACAAGAGGCCAGTCGAGGAGCGACCGCCACTAGAGTTGAAACCGCTACCCGGCGAAAGGCGACACCTCCAAGGTATGGATGAAGGCGAGGGAAACTTAAGCAAAAAAGAGATGATGTACCTCGACTTCCAGCCACCCTAAGCGAACGAAAGCACGTCCGGCTAAAGACGGTAAAGGAAGCGCTTCTTGGGAGGCAACCCAGGCTTTATCTATCTAGTTTTTTTTTATTATGTCTATTATTATTATCATTCATTTTTTTTTTCTGTTACGTTTAGTTTTCCTTTTAGTCATGTCAGGCATCACGAGTCACGATACGACAACCATTATGCGTTTAGTCACGGCCACGTCAACATTTTTCGTCAGGGAAGTTTCGTTCTCTTACACCTACTTTTCCCTTTCGTTTATTCAAATTTTACGTTGAGGACAACGTACGGCTTAAGTGTGGGGAGGGGAATTTAGGTTGAAAACTTACGTGAAAATTTTTAAATTTTTATGACGCGTCTCTGAGCTAAAATTTTCGTTAGAAAGGCATGAATTCTTGAACGCTGGCACGAGTTTTCGCGTTTATTTCGAGTTAGTCTGCATTACTATGAATCTTTGTGAGCAATTAGGATATGCATGACTGACTGAATCATGTTGCCTGAATAGATATAGCACTGTTTTAAGAGCTTCGTACACATAACCCTATTTCGTTGTGAGAGTTTGAGCCTGACGAGTTTATGCTCAATTTTTTCTGTGTGACGTGCCTAGTCTATATCTCTCTAGAACTTGCCTGTCTAATGCGTGTGGAAACTGTTTTTGGTGTGTTAGTGTAGAAATGATGAGGGCATTAGGAACTAAGTCCAGAGCCAAAACTTCCCATCATGACTAGCCCAATAGTTAGCCCCTTTGAGCCTAAGCCTATTCGTTGCGTACCTCATATGATATGAAATGCCCCTGACTCATATAAGCCTCCAGAAATTATATGAACCCGAATTCGTTAGAATAGAGCAGAAGTCGGACTTGAGAGTTACTGTTTCAGTGTATGGTTCGATTTTTCTTCTCTGTTATTCGTGAAATGACTCGCCCCTGATTTGACCGTTTTCTGAAATGACCTGATCCCGTTTTCATAAGCATGCCCATAAACCTTTTGGCAAGATATAGGTTTCGGTAATAAGTATCCCTAGGTACACGGCATTCGCTGTGACGATGTATTCTTTGCGACAAAAGCCGAACCTTGATGTTTTGAGGGGATAAGGGTAGTGCACTAGAGCGTAATAAAAGGGAAAGGGCAGAAAATGAAAGGGAACTGAGTTGACAGGGGTCGGGCAGAAAAGTCTAGGATTTCGGGGCGAGAATGTTGAATCATGTGCTGGAACGTGTGATTTTCTATTCGATCATGCTATGCTCTCTGAAATCTTCTTGATTACATGCTCATTATATATGCGTACCATTTCATGATCATTTGATCCATGTTCTCCCGAAAAGACCCTCAGATTTATGCTTGCCACTTTAAGTAGTAGATATGCGATTAGCCTGCAAGCCTATGGTAGGAGTTGGACTAGCGCACGAATTTGAGCGATTCACTATAAATCTAGCCTATACACTGAGCGATTTGAGCGAATCCTTGTGAGAGTATGAGTCTCGATTAGCAGTGCGAAGGAAGTTTAGGTCGACAAGTGCAAGTCATTAGTGTAACGTCCATGATTGTTTGCTTGATTCTTTTGTGCCTTCTGGCTTTGATGATAAATTGCGAACGATCGTGCCGTTATCCTGATTTATGCCTTATCTAATTCCTAATTTACTTGAGGACAAGCAAATGCTTAAGTGTGGGGAGGTTTGATAAACGCATTCTAGTGCGTTTATCGTAGTATTTATTCGGGGTATAATAAAGCGTTAGCAATCAAATTATGCATTTATTCGATATATTTACACTTATGTTGATATTAAAGGAGCTTAGGACGAGTTTCGGGCGAAAAGGAGCGAAAACGGAGCAAAACGGAGCAAAAAGGACGAAAACTGCTACAGGTCACGGCCGTGACACCTAGAGCATCTG
The DNA here is from genome assembly GCA_027422505.1 of Craterostigma plantagineum. Lineage (NCBI taxonomy): Eukaryota > Viridiplantae > Streptophyta > Magnoliopsida > Lamiales > Linderniaceae > Craterostigma > Craterostigma plantagineum. The sequence goes on along the minus strand of JAPQWV010000003.1, from coordinate 20,217,204 downwards.
ACCGTGACCCGTGACACAGCGCAAGAAGGAATACACTGCTAGACGTCACGGCCGTGACGATCAATGTTCCAAGCCGTGACGCCCGACAGAAACTAATAGTCGATCACTGCCCCTGGTCACGGCCGTGACAGGTCATGCACTTACCCGTGACCCATGGCAGAGAGGCCCACTGATGATGGTCACGGCCGTGACAATCCATGCATCTGGCCGTGACCTTGGGCAGAAAAGGCGAGACGCGCGCGATGTTGGTCACGGCCGTGACGGCCCATGTCCCAGGCCGTGACCGACACGGAAATCAGCTTAAAAAGCCCAAATTCGACCTAGAAAAAGAAACAACTTACCAGAGACAAAACCTAATCATCCCAGAGACGAAAAATAGCAGATAAGAACGCAGAATCACGCCCCGGAGCGGAAGAGACGGAGCAACGACGCAATCACGCCCAATTGATCAGAGAACGAAGATTTATCAAGCGAGCATCGACAATTCGCCAGTATTCAAGATCATGAATTCCTCTTCTCTGTTCTCTACTTTCTTCGTTGTTTCTCCTTCTAATATGCGTAGCTAAATTCCCTATGTGTTTGGGATTAGATGAACGCTAGGATTATTCGTATTTAAGACATATGTTTATCGTGACTTGCGTATTCAGACTATTTATTTATCTATGAAATTGCTTCGTCGTTTTAATATGTCTATGTGTTAAAGCGATTGTGTGGGAAAACGTTTAGGGCGACAGCTAAATAACGTTTAGACCGTTCGTAGAAGATAGGAATCGAGTATAGGGCGAAAGCAAATACTCGATCCTCGCCGTTAGTAATTACTGAATCTTAGATCCCCGCGAGCGTTTAGGGCGACAGCAAACTCGCGAGCGGGTAGGATAATTACTGCGATCTAGTCAGAATCACGTAGGCACAATATTGCATTGTCTTAGGCGATCACACCTAGCGGGATTCGAATCCCGAGCACATCTTTATTATCTGAAGCTTCGTATCAGTTTTAAGCGTGCTAATTGAATCTCTAGTTTAGTTAGAAGTAATCTGTTGGGTTAAGTCGTCAAAACAAATTGCGTATTTTATTTAGGCTAAATATCGAGTCGATAGGTCATTACTAGTACTTGATTTATTCCTTGTGTTCGATACTCGTCTACTCACTTTACTGCACTACACACGATAGGTCCACTGCCTATCGCACGTCGGTGATAGTAATTAGGTATTCGTTTTAATTATTACTTGTCGCACTTTTCATTCACACACCACGTGTTGATCAAACATCATGACGACCAATGGATCGGAGTCGATAAATGCGGCTCTACGCGCGGATAGAGAACTTCCAATTATAGGATTGTTGGGCTCAATTCACCGATTAACATCATCTTGGTTCAGTAAGCATCGAAGAGCATGCGAAGCTTCTATCGCTGCGAATTCAACGTCGTTTACGCCGAAGGTCGAGTCGATCCTCCGCGAGAATTTCATTGGGTCGCAAAGATTTCACGTATCGGAAGTTGGGCGTCTAACGTATAATGTATACGGGCACAACGTGAACGAGGTTGTCGATCTAGAGTTGCGTACGTGCACCTGTAAGATGCTAGACATCGACCGAATTCCTTGCCCACACGCTATTGCTGCTTGTGGTTATGCCAACGTCGATGTGGGTTCACTAGTCGATCCTTACTACAGCTTGGGATGTTGGAAGTTAGCTTACCAAGGTACTATATGGCCGGTGTCTGAACACATTGAAAGAAGTGTTGAAATGCTGCCACCTCCTCGCGAGCGTCAACGTGGAAGACCACAGAAAAATAGGTTGCCTTCTGTTGGCGAATTTAGTAGGAGGTAAAACCTCTAAATTTAGGGTTTTGTAATGTAATAGAACCTAGTTATTATTGTTATGAAACGAAAGTTTGTTTATATTAGCGTAATTTATGGTTTTATAATGTAATTATGGTTAGTGAATGGGGGCATGCGCGTTGGATGTGCGGGGCCCGTGCTTATGCGCGAAGGTCCCTTGCTTTCACGCACGGGACCCATGCTCATGTGCTGGGACCCGTGCTTATTTGCATGGTCCCTGCGCATAATTTCGGTCCCGTGCGGAAATTTTGCAAACCCTAATTGAAGTCAATTATTGGTCTGCCAGACAGAGTTATTATTTGAATATTTATTGGTCAGTCAACTATTTGTCTGAAACATGTCAGCTTTGAGTGCAGGTGTCATAATGTCTTGTCTTGTCATGTCTGATGTCCTTTTCGATGTGTGAAAAGAAAAAGCAAGGCACGGGTTTAAAAGAATTTCAGTAATTATATACATATATATTTTGTACATCTTTACAAAAAAAATTAACCATAACGAAATTGCTGTCGAAAAAAAAAATAATCTTGACCATAAGATTACTCTTATGTCGTTAATGTACAGAAAAAAATTACATTATTTGGTTATTGTTTTCAATGTGAAGTTGGTGAACTGGGTGGATGTCACAATAATTGAGCAAATTTACATAGCAACAACTTGCCTTATGTTGGTGACTTGTTTAGGATGTAACAATCGAAAACTCGTATCTTATATATGCAAAAAGACCATACTTTTGTTGGCTATGATATTATATGACGTATTATATTCGTATGGAGGCTGAATCGAACTTCAAAATTATTTAATATGGTGTAAAATCGCGAAAATAATCGCAGGGTCCCCGCACATGAGTGCTGTGGTCCGGGGCTCATGCGCAGTGGACCCGCGCAAGCTAATGCGCGGGACCCCAACGATCACGCGAGGGACCCGTGAACTCACGCAAGGGACCCGTGCTTATGTGCGCGGACCCATGCTTAATTGCTTGGGACCGTGCGCATAAGTTTGGGACCATGCGCAGCAGACCGGACCCGTGCGGATTTTTATTGACTAGTCAACAATCATTGGTAAATTATTATTGTCTGTACTGACGTACTCACTTTTTCTGCGCATGTCAGTGTAATCAATGCCTTGTCAGTGTAACTTCATACGAAAAAAGAAATTTAATACTAATGATAAAATATTAAAATTGTGCATGGTCCCCAAACTTATGTGCTGTGGTCCGGGCTCATGTGCAGTGGACCCGCGCTAGATGATGCGCGGGACCCTTGCTCAATGACTACTGCAGGGGACCCTAGTTTAAAAGCAAGGGACCCGTGCTCAAACGCAAGGGTCCCATGCTTATGTGAGTTGACTAGTCAACAATCATTCGTCAATTAGTGGTCTGTTACTTTTTTCGTTATATTGTCAGTGTCATAACAGTCGATTTGATGCCATTAGAAATAAAATATTTATAATTGCTTGTCATGTCATCATTAATGTTTATTCAGATGAATTTACACAAATTTACATAGCAACAACGTGCGAGGGTTTTCATAAAAATTATTTAAATAAACCATGCAGGCTACTTGAATAAAATAAAATTACATTCAACTATTTTGGACCATACCAATTACAAAAGTCCTTACGGAAAATACAAATTGTAAGAAATTTCCTAAAATCTACAATATCCTTCTGTGTCAGATTGGAGACGTCATCACCTCGAAACATGAGGCTCATTGCCGCTCGCAACACATGTACGCCGCATTCTCCCCTGAAACGTTACACACTTATACAGAAATCATCGTAAAAAAATTTAATGAAATAATAACGAATGAAAGTTACCTTCCTTGCTGTTTGGCGAACCTCGGATGACGCTCAACTTTCCATTTCTTAAACCGTGTCTTGATACATCCCATGAAGACCAATATCGCCGGGATCATTAATTGAAGTGGCAGCAATGCTTTGTTAAGGTTGCGCATTGTCGCAAGACTCGTCGGAGTCGTATATCGTCATCGTCTTCTGCCTCCAATCAGCGACGCATAGCACCCAATGTGCTATCGTTTGCACGGGGAAGACGATGCAATCTGCGTTCATCCATGAGATCGACGGCCATCCATCCTGAAGTCCTCTCGCATAATGGGACCATAACGAAAGCATCCCATTTAAGACTTTTCCGTTGTCGAAGCCTTCGAGTTCGATACATGTCTTGAATACGTAAGACACTTCGACGCAAATGAATGGGTCTGCTGCATGTCCAGGAACCCTCTCATTGCTTCATTCATATGCTGAAAAACCAAAACAACTTGGGCTTTACAATTATAGTTCATTGCAAAATTAATAGTACAAGTCGCATACCATGTCATCGAGCCACTTTGTTGGCGTGTATAAATCCTCAAACCATCCACGTCTATGCCTCTCGACCAAGCACTCCTTGTACTCGTCGTCAGTCAAGGCTCGTATTTCGCTCTCTATGGCCTCCCACACCAGGATCTTCTTAGAAATATGGACTTCTACGGTCGATAGACTCGCTTTCATCTGACCGGTCGACGGAGGCTCAGTGAACGGCGACTGCAGCCACTTGGACGGATTTTTCTGCCGCCCTTCCGGGGTCACGTCGACCACACCTTTACCCCTATCAGCCACCGTCGACTGATCCGCAACCGCCGAATTTTGCAGCATCGACTGATCCCAGTCGAGGCCCCTCCAAGTAGATGGGTCGACCTCATAAAATGTCTCGCTCTGCGCGCCGTATTCATCGTCCAATTGCTGCGATGGATCCCGCCTCGCAAATTGCGCCCATGGATACTCATTTGCCGGCCATCCCCATCCGCTCGAACTGGGTGGATCTTGCCCCGCAAATTGCGTCCACCCAGTCGAAGTCACCTCGTCGTCTACGATACATATTAAATTGTAAGTTACGGCGTGTATTAAATTTGAATTAGGGATAAAGATAGTTACCGCAACGAGGCGCGTCGGTATGTGTACGTGGACCGAATAAATTCTTCCAATCATCCCGAAGCTCTTGCAACTGATCCGCAACGCCGCCGATGCTTTCGCCCAGACCTTGCATCGAGTTGAACCGCTCCTCATAGAAGTCGGAGCGTCGATCGTAATCGTCTCGGAATTGCGCAAAGCCGTCTCGGAATTGCGAAAACTCGTTCTCGAGATGCTCGAACCGACCGCTAAGTGCGTCGAAGCCGCTGCTAAACGTGTCGAGCCGATTGCCAAATTCATCGAATTGCCGGTCCACGTGGCGTGCAAATTCGTCATACTTGTCCGACGATGGCCCATACCCGTGCGATGGCCCTGGCATTGGCGGCGACCTCGGCGGTGTATGGAAGTTGCCTCCATGCATGGACGGCGACTCGTAGTCAGAGCCCATGCCCCTCTCTTCGTCTTGCCGTGATCTGATAGAGAGCTGACGGACGAACTCTGCTTCGTAATTGGGTTCGTTTGCCGCCCGTCGGCCAAGATGTCCTACAGCCGCACGACGACTGCACCTAACTTCCACCCCGTCCATCAGTAGGCTCGCCACCCTATCGTACACGTCGTCGTGTGGCGCGGCGACCTCGAAGTCGCTGTAGCGAAAATAATCGGCCCGCGTCTCTTCTCCAATCGGCACTAGTAGACCTCGTACATCGGACCCGCGCACCGTCTTGGCAACATCCACCAACTTCGGACATCCCTTCCGGGGCCAATTCCTCGTGACCCACCGGCATATACGCGGCCTCGCACGCTCCCATTCTCTAAGTTCAGCATATTTCTCAGCGACGGCCGGTATGCACTCATATGCTAATATCTGAAGACAAAGAAATAAATTAATATTAGCAAACAGACGAAACCCTAAACTCACAAAGTCATTCAAATATAAAACCCTAACCTGAAGTGGATGTACGAATCCACTGATCAGCTTACTTTCCTTATTAGCGTCAAAATCCTGTTTCAGCGACCGTAGTGCCGCTTTGAAAGCCACGGGCCCCCAAGGATAACGCTCGAAGGCCTCTGAGTCTTCGACTAAGTAAACGATCCAAGACGGAAGGGTGGTATCCTTCTTGGAAGGTCGGGGCAGCAAGACGTACCCCGCAAAGTACAGGTTGGCCAACTTCAACTTCTCGTCATTGACGCGCACCGTGGAGTTCGCAGCCAACTCCTCCAACCGCTGCTTAACGTGCGACAATTTAAGCGTTAGTGCCGTTTTCCTCGGGAAATGACGACGGGCGAATTCATCCGTTTGGTTCACCGCCGGTTCGGCTGCGAACTTCAGCCCCGTGATTAAGCAATACTCCGTTTTTGAAAAACGGAGCGGTTTCTTCCCGATGATCATCCAAAGCTCGTCACGATTGTGAAGCTGCGTCTGGCACTTGATGAGATACCACAACAGCTGCGCCGAAATTGAAATTGGCGGCAGCATTGACGAGCCTGCCGAACGGACTCCCTTCCGTAAAAACTGCCAGCTCATCCTCGTTTAGCCAACCAACGATCTCCTCGCTCACTTCGCAGTATCGTGACGTGATATGTAACCGGTAATCTTTCTCATCGTCGCCTCCGGCAATTTGCTTCTTCAATTGAACCTACAAATCAATAAAAAATTAATTACAAATGCTGCGGGAAAATTGCTTATGGTGAGATAGGCCGCCGCGCACGGTCCCCTGCCATGCTGCGTGGAGACCTTGCTATGTCGCGCTGGGGACCCGTGCGTGCCAGCGCGGGGACCCTGCGACATAGCACGGGGCCCGTGCTTGCTAGAGCGGGGACCCGTGCTCATGTGCGCCGCGGGTCCCCAGCGCGACATAGCTAGGACCTCCAGCGCACATAAGCACGGGTCCCCGTGCTATGTCGCAGGATCCCCGCGCTGGCACGCACGGGTCCCAGCGCGACATATCTAGGACCTCTAGCGCACATGAGCACGGGTCCCCGCGCTAGCAAGCACGGGCCCCGTGCTATGTCGCAGGGTCCCCGCACTGGCACGCACGGGTCCCCAGCGCGGCATAGCAAGGTCTCCAGCGCTAGCCAGCACGGGTCCCAGCGAGACAAAGCGCGGGTTAATTGGGGAGGACCCCTGCGCTTTCACCCGGATCCCTGAGATTCAAGACACGGGACCCTGCCTGAGCAAGCACGGGTACCCTGCGGCCTAAATTTAGGGTCCCGTGCGTTTGTATAGGACGGGGTTTTCGAAAAATAAAAAAATTACCTTCACTGTTTGGGGTCTCGCCTGAACTGCCATGGATTCTGAGCTTCAAATTCGGCTGTGAAGAAGAAGAAAAGGGAGAAAGCTTGATCGATTTTGCAAAGGGCCCGTGAAGTGAAAGGGTTCTTTCTTATTTACTTTTGCTTTTTCAGATTCTACAGTAAACCTCTGTCAAAAGCTGTAATTTTCGTTAACTATCGTTGATTGCCATTAAAAAAGGGTATAAAAGTCTTTTACGCAGAGTAAGTAAGGGTACATTGGTCTTTTATCATTTAGGAGGCTATTTTTTTAACGTTGACGATGTCAAAGACCATTTTTTTTAAATAATCCAATATTTTGTTGTTATCGTCTCTTTCTTTTTTTCATATATCTATGCTTACTACGTTTTATTTTAGGTCTGAAGAAAATAAGGAATATCCATTTTTCACTGGTCACCATTTCTATACGTTTCTTCAATCTCACTTAGGGCTGGGGAAAAATACCGAAATACCGAAATATCGTCCTTATCGTATCGAATCGTATCGAAATATCGAAATTTTGGTATACCGAAGTTTTTGGTAAGGTATGATACCTTACCGAAAATTTTCGGTACGGTAATGGTATGAAAGTTTTTAAAATTAGGTATACCGATTATACCGAATACCGAAATTCTAAAATTTTTAATATATTTTATATATATATAATATATATTATATTATTTCAAAAATATAAAATGAAAAATTAAGGATCTTCATAAACTTATTTAGCCCATAAATTATTAACTTATACACAACTTTCTAATATTAGGTCCACCATCTTTTACTTATGTAACTCAAGTAACGTTTAATTTTTGCCTTTTTAATGTTTTTTTTTCATGATTTTTGAAAGCATGAAGATGCAATGCAATTACTTTTTGTTAATCTTCACTAATTTTTTAAAATATAGCCGCTTTGTTATAATTAATCTGTATATAAAGTTGTATTTTGTGGTTATGTAAAGTTTTTTGTCTTACTAAGGAGACTAACTAAAATATGTAAATTATTTAAGGTTAAAAAATCTTTTTATTTTGAAAAAATTGGTATTAATAATCTATCCTATTGGGGCCTAAGGAGTTTGAATTGATTAAAAATTCCAAAACAACGAATTAATGAGTCACAAGACATGCATGGTAAAAAACCCTAGTATGATACCGATACCATACCGAAATTTCGGTATAATACCGTATCGAAATTTAAGGTATACCGAAATTTTGGTATGATATTGGTATGATTTTTTTGGATACCGAAATTTCGGTACGATATACGGTATCACAGTTTTGGTACAGTATACCGTACTGAACCCCCCTAATCTCACTCACACCCTACTATTTTCTTCTTCCCGTTTTTTACGATATTATTTTGGGTGATAGGAAGTCAACAATCATTACCTATAGGATAGGTTGGTAGTGAATTATTGTAACTTGTATGTTTTGCACATTCCATACGTCAAAAACTTTATTTTTTGACTATATAAATCTCAGGAAAAATCATTTGCGATTTTGCTAAAGGGTTGGAAAAAGACGTTTTTGCCCTTATGTTATTTAAATTAATTTAAAAAGAATAAACTATAATAAACAGTAAAAATTTCTAATTAAAGTCCTTTACCACACAACACTTTTCAAATCATACATCCAAATCAGACAAAAAAACAGAGAAAATTCAAATCACAATGGATCGGCGACAAGGACAAGGAAAGGGAAAGGGGGTGTTCTCACGACTGGTAAGCAAATTGTCGTAAAAGTCATTCGTGCGTAGATAGATTGTCGAAAACGGGTCGGAATAGGGTGAAAAAAGGTAGATCAAAGGCAAATTCGGGCCGAAACTCGGCACGGCCGAAACATAATTTCGGCCGGCCAAGTCACAGTCGAAACATGATTTCGGCTGTGTGAGTTGCGGCCGAAATCACGTTTCGGCTGTGACTTCGCCGGCCGAAATCGTGTTTCGGCCGCGCAAGAGCGGGCCGAAGTCACGTTTTGGTCGGCTCTTGTCCGGCCGAAACATGATTTCGGCTGTGTGAGTTGCGGCCAAAATCACATTTCGGCTGTGACTTTGCCGGCCGAAGATACATTTTGGTCGGCTCTTGTCCGGCCGAAATCGAGTTTCGGCCGGAACTGCGACGGCCGAAATTATGTTTCGGTCGGCCCTGTTCCGGCCAAAAATCTCGATCGGTTGTTCTAATTTTTTTTAAAATAAATATCTAATTGCAGGCCAAGGGTGGGAAGTCCCTACTCGGAGGTAGCAGCAGACCCCCCCCGGTGGAGGGATCTGGAGAGCTTCACACGGCGGCGTTGATGCAGCCGTTCGTAGAGAGCGGGAGGAGGAGAGGCGGCAGCGAGCGGCGGCTTCTCATTCCGTATATGCAGATCATGATCCGCATGCGGATGAGGACGTGCCGGATTATGCAGCGCCGTTTCAGTCGTCCGACGACGATGTGATACCGGCCTCCTCAGGTAATTCCCTTATCCAGTATAAACTGACTTGCGATGTCGTGTCTTAATATGCTTAAAAAAAATTAAATTTATTTTTGGGTTATTCGTAAAAAATGAAATAGGGAGCAAGCGCTCTAGGGTCGTAGATGACGATACTGCGAGTGAGGTATATTAACAATTTATATTCTTCTTTGACGACCATTATGTAAAAACTGTGAATTGTTATCAGGTTGCTTGGTTGCCGTACGGTCCCGATCCAGCGGCGCAGCACATGAGGACTCTTTTCGTATGCTGGGTTCGATATTGCGATATCGTTGAGCCCTACGTACCATCGAGAGTGTTGCGCCAGCTTGGTTACGTGTAGCACAGAAGACGGTTTTGCCAGCAGACCCGTCGAGGTATAAGGTGCACCATTCTGGCGATGCAGCAGAACTTGCTTGGCGGCAGTTCCCGTACGCGTACATCCTCAACCTCTCGTACATCAATCGGGCGTCAGCAGAGTACCTTGGTGAGACCGTCGAAGGGTACATGGACTGGTATGAGCGGCATTCTCATCCTCGCCTGCTTTCGTTAGAGACGGGATCCTCATCGAGCGGCATACCCCCGCGCCATCACGTCAACTATGTACGTAATATTAATGTGACTTGGATTTTTTATATTTATATGTTTAATCACTTTTTATATGTATCATTTCTGTGTACAGTGTACAGCTCGATGTACACCTTGACTAGCGATATGCTAGCTACACTGCAGCTTGAGGGCTCGAACACGACGGAGCAGTACAGAGACAGGCTGGACGACCTGAACGACCGTTGGCGCAATGCCCCGTGATGTGCCACTATTTTCTTTATCCTTCGTTTATGTATCGGACGCGTACTTTTTTATTTATATTATTTCTATGTCTCTACTGTTTATGTTTGGAATACAAAAAAATTAGAAATACACGAGGTATAATAAAAAATAATCTTAATATTACAAAATAAAAAAATATTAATATTACAAAATAATTACAACGAAAAATATTAATAACAAAAAATATTAATAATAAAAAATAATATTAATAAAAAAAATTAGAAATACACGAGGTATAATAACAAATAATATTAATATTACAAAATAATATTAGTAATAAAAAATATGAATATTACAAAATAATTACAACAAAAAATATTAATAACAAAAAATACTAATAATACAAAATAATATTAATAAAAAATTAGAAATACACGAGGTATAATAACAAATAATTTTAATATTACAAAATGATATTAATAATAAAAATTATTAATATTACAAAATAATTACAACAAATAATATTAATAATAAAAAATATTAATATTACAAAATAATAACAACAATAGATGATCTCTACTTATAAAGCTGCATCAGGTTCATCCAGTGATCGAATCGACTCTTCCCAACCGTCAACTCGACGATAACGATACGTATTCCAGTACGGATGTAACATGGGCATAGGAAAATCAGGGCATAAATTAAGTCTAATGTAATGCTGATAATCAGCTTCAAGGTGCGCCATGACGATCGTACGTATCGGTCCATTATCAGTCCGACTGGCGTGCAGTGGTAATATTGTCTTTGACTGCATGTTGACGTGAGACGATGTGATACCGTACGCGTAGAGAATAACTACAACATTCCAAATGGTTGCCACAGCCCACAGATCACACGGTGTCAACATCCAGTGGTGTGATCCGCAAGCCCCCCTTCCCAGCGTATACGCTCCAACTGCATTTCCAATGAATCAGCATAGTACAATGGCGAGTAACGATCCCAATGGGCCTCGAGTTCGTTCGCGATGTTATTCCTTACGGTGATCCATTCGTCCTCGTCATTGTAAACATGGGAGGCAATAACGCGAAACCCACAGTTCCCATCAACCACAACATCCTTATAGGTAACTATATACGGATGGATGACTGATGTTACGTGGTTGGCGAAGTGGGTGTAGTGGAAGTTGGATTCACCTGTAGAACGCATCTTACAGGATTAGATGTACACCCGTGTTTGAACAAATTTACGAGTAAAAGATAGTAGTACCTGTCTCCGTAGTAGATCCACGAGACCGCTTCGCAGACGAAGATGACGTAGGATCCAGACTGCTACGACCCTGACTGCCACGACCCTGGCTGCTACGACTTGTACTACTTCGTCCACCCCTTGGGATTGCGTACTCCCAAGCACTTCGATCCTGCTTCGTCGAGTTTTTTTTCTTCGACTGTCCTTTAACAGACGTATTAACGACTGGCTCACTCCACTCACGGACTTCGGAATACAGATGTTCGTGAACGACTCGATTGAGGCCACGAATAACGGCCGGATCAAGGCCTTCTGCCTGACGCACGAGGTCGTATAAGTAATCCCGATCAGAAATATCGGGAGTTACTCCCTCGCCGATCGCGAGTGTCCTCCAGAAATCGTGCACTGCAGCAACTGGATAGTTGTTGTCGACACATTGCTGAAGCTCGCATGCACATGGGAGCTGGTGCGTACGTCGTACCACACATCCACACGAAGAGTAAACCTCATTAGACAACTCTTTGGCACGCTTCAACTCAGTTTCCATTATCGATATTGCATAGTGTGAAACTCTATACAATATCGCGTGGAATGGAAATCCTGAGTTTTTTATAATTCGTTTCGAGCGGGACTCCTCCATTGCCTGCATGTCAACATAAAAAATTATTAGATAAGTGTTTCTTACCAACAGGTAATAATAATTAATTTACCTTTCTGATGCGAATCAGTTGGTTCTGAATCTGCTCGTGCACCTTCACCCACATGGTGTTAAGAGACCCAGTCGCCGAGTTCAGCCATTGCTTCAGCTCGCTGTGAGCACTCTCCACACGACATAGTGGTGTTCCCGAAATGAAGCACATGGTTCGAGCTTTGGCGAACTTCTCCTTATGCACCAACCATATCTGCTCAACGTACTGCACGATAGCGGAGTCACCTTTCCAACGCAGACGCATGTCACTCATGGCCTGCTCGTATTCGTCTATCGTCGGAGCTTCCACGATTGCTTTCCAGGCCTTATGCGTGAAGTGGGCTGCAGTCTTTTTGTTCTTTCCCTTAATCCAATACACTTTGTTCTCCACGTCTTTATAGATATGCCGTGTGCACAACAGATGGTGAGAATGCGGAAATACCATCTGTATGGGTCGAAGAAGGCCCAACTCACGATCAGTCACAATCGCCGAAGGCGCGACACCTAGACCCAGAATATCCCGAAGAGAATGCAACACCCACCAATAACTTCTCTCCGTCTCGTCCTTCATAACGGCAAACCCACACAGGAAGTTGTGATTACAGGGAGTCATCCCTATAATCTCAACTAGAAGCATCTTGTACCTATTGGTCTTGTACGTAGAGTCAATCCCAATAAAGTACAGATATGTCCTCATTAGTGCCAGTGAGTTCGAGTGTGCGAGAAAAACATGTGTCAGCGCATTAGTCTCCTCGTCTCCCAAGGCTTGAACATAATATCCGGCCTGATTCGCCTGGTGCATCAACTGGCTCACCACGTCTCGGCCCTCAGAGTAATCCTTCTTCAAACGATCTCTGTAATTATATATATGTTGGATCATCGCGTTATCTTCTGCGTGTTGAGCCCTTATAGCTGCGAGGATATGAGCTGGTTTCGCTTGCGCAGCAGTCATTTCCTCTACGACCTTCCTTGCCTGACTGCTTAACCCACTCGTCTGGCGGTGTCCCTCGGGATACTGTATCAGAAGGTGATTGTGCGTGGATTTTTCAGGTGGGCCCGTACGAATGTACCGTTCCCTAGTAACTGGATCCTCTTGGGCTATGAGTAGAAACGAACACCTGCACTTGTTAGACTTCGACCGCCTCTCCAATTCATCCTCGTTGCCTCTATAACGTTCTCCGTGAGAACATCTAATCAATTTCTTCGTACCGCATTTCTTATGCGACGAAATAATTACCTCGAAACCAAGAGCAATAGCGACGCTTTTCGCCCAGTTAATGGCTTCCACGTCGGTCGGAAATCGTCCTCCTTGGCGGAAATGCTCACTGTAATTTACCCCGTCTCCGATAAAATCCTCCAGGATGTGGACATCACTCTCGTCGTCTGAAAAAAAAAATTCCGGCCAAACTGAAATTTCGGCCGCTTGTACTGACAGCCGAAATCAGATTTCGGCCAGACCACTCACGGCCAATTAATAAATTCGGTCCTTCCAGCCCCGGCCGAAGTAGAATTTCGGCCGCTTGTACTGACAGCCGAAATCAGTTTTCGGTCCTGCATGAGCGGGCGGAAATTAGATTTCGGCCAGATCACTCACGGCCAATCAATAAATTCGGCCCTGCCAGCCCGACCGAAGTAGAATTTCGGCCCTCACTAGGACATCTGAACAACAATTTCGGCTGTCCTGTGCAGGGCCGAAATATTTTCGGCCCCCACATGGTGTGGCCGAAATCATGTTTCGGCCACACCATGTGGGGGCCAAAATTCTACTTCGGTCGGGCCGTATTTTTCGAGCTAATCCGATCGATGTTCGGTAATTAATCTACGTACGAACGTATTTTACGAGAATTTGCTTACCAGTCGTGCCTATAGACCCTTTCATTTTCCCTGACCCTTTACCCTGTCGTCGATCCATTGCGATTTGAGTTTTTTTTTTTTTTTGTTATGTTTGAGTATGATTTGAATGTATGATTGCGATATGGAAACTATTGTAATGAAAAAGACTTTAAATAGAAATTTATATTCAAAAGAGCAAAATTGTCTTTTTCCAGCCCTTTAGGGGGCGGTGACTAGGAAAAAGGGGGCGGTGAATAGTAGTTCAGTATAATAATAATGGAACTAAACAGTTAAAATGATAACTACTCAAAATTGAAATAATTAAATATTAAAAGGGTTAAGTAGTAATTCGAGATGAGATGACACTTAATTTAACAACTTTATAAATAGCGTAGATACCCATTAAGCTTGACATTAAATTTCAAACCTAAAGGAGCCTCATTGATGATATGATACCCCATGAAGATCAAAGAAGCCAACAAATCTAGTTTAATGCGTTACAATCGGTAAACGGGCAAAATAATTTTGTTTTTATTATTTGGACCGTAGAACATTTTTCTATATTTATTTCTGTTTCAAAGATATTGGACTCAAAACCTTGAATTGCAAAGACCATAGCTGGTTCAGTGAACTGTTTCATTAGAGCGTTCTTTATCTACATCAGCGTTTTATACTTTGCCGCTGTTTTCTTAAATCAAAAGGGTCGACTTAGTTAGTAACGACTCTATAAGTAATTTAACGAGTTTACAGTTTTAGCGGGGTTTATTGTTTAGCGCGTTTATCAACGGCTCTTTCCCTTGAATAAATAAATCACTGTTGTATCAATTTAAGTATTGAATAAGAAAGCACTTTATTTATGATTACTCTACACACAAACAAAACTCTTTTCTTGATATGGTATCAGAGAAACTTTCCAAGCTGCGATTATCAAGATCCAAGAAAACTAACATCCATAGCGAAGATACTCTACAATGGCAGTTTCAGATTCATCTGCTCCACCAAATTCAGATCCATCTATTGCACCTAATTCTACGGCCATGGCACTAACAAACGATCCCTATTACCTGAACAGTAACGACACTTCAGGCCAGCCTCTCGTCCACGAACAGCTCACCGACGACAACTACGCCACACGGAGCAGGGCCATGATGATAGCCCTCATCGGTAGGAACAAAGAAGGCTTTGTGAACGGAGAGATTCAGCCACCAGCGCCGGCCAATCAGAAGAAGGTGACATCTTGGAGAAGGAACAACAACATAGTGATTTCTTGGATCCTCAAATTCGGTCTCGAAGGAGATTTCTGCTAGTGAGCTGTACAACTCCTCGGCAAAGGAAGTATGGGATGACCTACAAGAACGGTTTGACCAATCCAATAAGCCGATGATCTTCCAACTAAAAAAGGACTTGATCAATCTAGCTCAGGGAACAAATACCATCAGTGTTTACTTCATGATCATCAGGTATGTGTCTCTCCTTTAACCTCCCAAATCTTGCAGGCAAGAAAATATGGTTGGTAGACTCGGGAGCAACAAAACATGTCTGTTGCAACCATCTTCTATTGCATAATCTGCATGATATAGAGGAGTGTAATGTAATACTGCCTGATAATACACTCATCAAAGTCAATAAGGCAGGCTTTTTCAGGCTCAATACATCAATCACCTTGACTAAAGTTCTTTATATACCACAGTTTCATTTCAACTTACTGTCAGTAAGTCTGCTAACCAATGAGATTAACTGTAAGTTCTCCTTTGAGTCTGATGGATTGTGATACAGGATGCTACATCTCGAGTGATTGGCAAGGGTAGCTTAGCTGCAGGCTTGTACTTCATAGAAGCTGAAGCAGTCCCCAATTCTCCTAAGTTTAGATATGTTTTCTTAAATAGTTTGTGTGGAGAGCTGTGGCACCAAAGATTGGGTCACCCCTCAAATAAAGTCTTGAATATGTTGAAGTCTTCTTTAAAATATTCAGATGTCTTTACTGGTTCTTATTGTAAAATCTGCCCTGTGGCAAAACAGAAAAGGATCTCTTTTCCAAACAATAACACAACTGTGTGCTCTAGTTTTGATCTAATCCATTGTGATACTTGGGGCCCTTTCCATGTGCATTCTCACCTAGGATATAGCTATTTTCTTACCATTGTTGATGACTACTCACGATTTACCTGGTTATTCATGCTTAGACACAAATCAGAGGTGAAGTCCATCATGACCTATTTCCTGAATATGGTAGAAACACATTTCAGCTGCAAAGTCAAGATGTCGAGATCTGACAATGCTAAGGAATTCAACTTACATGCTTTATTCAAAGAAAAAGGGATCATACACCACCTGTCATGCGTGCAAACTCCTCAACAGGGAGAATTCAATAGTCGAAAGGAAACATCAGCACCTTCTTAATGTTGCAAGATCCTTGTATTTCCAGTGTACAATTCCCATTGAGTTTTGGTCAGGATGCGTGCTTACAGCTACTTATTTAATAAATAGAACCCCCTCAGAAATTCTGGGAAACAAAAGCCCTTTTGAGTTGCTGTTTCAAAGACATGTAAACTATAACACTTTTCGAGTTTTGGTTCCCTATGTTACAGTTCCACCTTACAGGTAGGCCGGAGAAAATTCGACCAAGAGCAAATGAATGCGTGTTCATTGGCTATCCTAGTGGAACAAAGGGATACAAAGTGATGGAGTTGAGCACAAGGGACGTCTTTGTCTCCAGATATGTTAGATTTCAAGAAGGTGTCTTCCCTTTCAGACAGCAGAAGTCCTTACAAGCACCACAAGACCCTTTCCCAAATTCTGTTCTACCCAGACCTTGCAATGACAACAGCTTGTCTGAGGAATTGGCAGAACCCCATGCTGATTCAGAGAACCCAGCAGATTTTCATACAGAGTCTGCTCCTGAATTTCCTTCCCCAACACAAGCGGACTCTTTACCAGTTTCTGCAGACACAGGTCATCCAGCAGGCATGTCTTCAGCAATGCCCAGTCATGAGATGCACAACAGACCACTCAGACAGACCAAGAAGCCTTCCCATCTTAAAGATTACCACTGCAGTAGTTTCACACATGGAAAGGTCATGTACTCACTGTCTCAGGTCCTTTCCTATCAGAAACTTTCCAGTGATTATCAGTCCCTCATTTGTATTGTGTCCATGGCTAAGGAACCCAGGAGTTTTCATGAAGCCTCGGGCTCAGAAGACTGGAACAGAGCCATGACAGAAGAATTCTCAGCACTAGAGGCCAATAAGACCTGGACAATAGTCCCTCTGCCAGAAGGAAAGCATTCTATAGGGTGTCGATGGGTATACAAGCTGAAAGTCAACTCAAAAGGTCAGATTGAAAAACACAAGGCCCGCTTGGTAGCAAAAGGATATGATCAAATGGAGGGAGTAGACTATATTGACACATTTGCCCCGGTGGCTACGCCTAACACCATTAAGATCATCTTAACATTGGCTGCCAAACTTCAGTGGAACCTTGTCCAATTGGATGTAGACAATGCCTTCTTGAATGGTGAGTTGGACGAAGAAGTGTCCATGGACCTTCCACCAGGATTTTATCCAGATTACCACAGACAAGGGGACAAAAGAATGGTATGCAAGCTACAAAAGTCCATCTATGGACTGAAACAATCCTCCAGGCAGTGGAACAAGACCTTCACCGAGGCTTTGGCGCAGTTTGGATTCGTCCAGACTAATTTAGATCATACTCTATTCACGAAGGGCAAAGGAAATTCTCTTCTCATCCTCCTTGTTTATGTAGATGATATCATCATTGTTGGACCTCTCTTGCAGACATACAACAGGCCAAGATCTTCCTAAGCATTTGCTTCAAAATTAAAGATCTTGGAGACTTAAAATTTTTCCTCGGCGTTGAAGTAGCCCGCAGTTCAGAGGGTATCTATATCTCCCAGAGGCAGTATACCATTCAATTACTCGAAGACACTAGCTATTTAGCATCCAAGCCACTTTCTACACCGATGAATCCCAACGCAAACTCACCACTGATGATGGTGAATTACTGACAGAACCTTACAAATATCGAAGACTGATAGGGCGCCTCCTATATCTAACATTCACACAACCTGACATAGCTTTTGCAGTCCATAAACTCAGCCAATACATCTCCTCACCTCGAACAACTCACCTCATGGCGGCCCACCATCTCCTCAGGTACCTAAAAGGCTCACCAGGTCAAGGTGTATTCATCAGTTCTGTTTCTGGTTTGCAGGTAAAAGCCTTTGCAGATGCGGACTGGGCAGCTTGTCAAGACGCTAGGAAATCAGTCAGTGGTTACTGCACCTTCATTGGAGATTCATTGGTCACTTGGAAGTCCAAAAAGCAGCCCACAGTTTCATGTTCCTCCACAGAAGCTGAATATCGAGCACTTGGGGCAGTCATGGCAGAGGTCCTATGGATCACTCAGCTCTTGCGAGAACTTAAACTGGTTATTCCTCAAGTCCCGGTCATTTACTGTGACAACCAATCTGCTCTTCATTTGGCAGCCAATCCAAAGTTCCATGAGCGCAGCAAAAACTTTGAGATTGATTGCCATTTCGTTCGCCATCACGTCTTGAATGGTTCAGTTCGCTTGTTGCCGATCGCCTCAGAAGATCAACTTGCAGATGCACTCACCAAACCCCTCACTGGTCCTTTACTACAACGCGCCTTACTCAAGATAGGCGTCCAAAATTTGTATCTTCCATCTTGCGGGGGGCTATTGGACTCAAAACCTTGAACTGCAAAGACCATAGCTGGTTCAGTGAACTGTTTCATTAGAGCGTTCTTTTATCTACATCAGCATTTTATACTTTGCCGCTGCTTTCTAAATCAAAATGGTCGACTTAGTTAGTAACGACTCTATAAGTAATTTAGCGAGTTTACGGTTTTAGCGGGGTTTATTGTTTAGCGCGTTTATCAACGGCTCTTTCCCTTGTATAAATAAATCACTGTTGTATCAACTTAAGTATTGAATAAGAAAGCATTTTATTTACGATTACTCTCTACACACAAACAAAACTCTTTTCTTGATAAAAGATCAACGTGATTCTCCATCTGTTCTTAAGTACATGTCGTTTAGACTTCTTTTCAAGTCGTTTTATCTTTTTCAAGGGAATAGTTTGAACTTTACGACATTAGTCTTTACCCCTCATCTTAATAAAAATAATTAGATTAAATAAATAAAATAACAATGAAGGGTATAATATATATTATTTTATTTCTTAATATTTATGCAATTACCTTGAACGACATGTATTTAGGAAAAGAGGAGTATATTTTTAGCATCATACAGTAATGATGTTAATAACAACAATAATAATGATAATAATAATAGTAACGTTAATATGTTAATATATTTTCACGCAGCTTGCAATGCAATACCCGCGTGTAGTTTTTGAGGTTTACCTACGGTCCACCACCGCTATTTAAAAATGGAGTAAATTTTAATAATTAATTAATGCGTCGATAATATGTGGTTTTTGAATAACAACTAATCACGATCTATGTGATTAACTAAAAAATTCCGCCCGCATATATACTTTTATAATCGAACAAGATATTAAAATGCTCCAACGATCAAGCCTAGCAAACTGCCTTTAGTCGATATCTAAAATTCAATGTCACGTCCTAATACAAGAAAAGGAATAAGCAAATTAGGTGAATGAAGGAAGGATTTCAGGATAAAAATATGCAACATGCTATATTGAACTAAAAGATCCATGAAAAAAAATCATAGTAATTAAAATTTTATATAAATACAATCATAGTTAGTAGGAAGATAAATAAATACAACAAAACTCTCAAGGCATGAAAGATCAATGTAGGGAAGGAAATAAAATCACTTTTGAATAGGCGTAGGAGACAAAAAAACACGACCGTTACTTAGAAACGTCACACACTTACACGTATCAAAGCAACGCTTCATCATCGTATTATGAGTTGGACACAAGTTACCGTTAAATTCAAATAAATATGCGAGGAAAATAAAAAGAAAAATAAAATAAAAATAAAAGGTTGCCTTAATTTCTCCTTTGTGGCTTCGATTTTTATCATATATAGTTAGTCCATTGAGAGCCATTGTCGAAGATCGAAACTGAAAGTCCACAAGACCGAGTGAGAGTGAGAGTGAAGAGAGAGGAAAAGAAAGAGAAAAGAGTGGTTTTCTGTTTCTTTTTTTATCCTTTTAATAATCAATCCCTTCATTTCAAAAAATCTTGAAGTGCGAAGAAAGTCGAAACGATGATTGCATAGCTTCTTCAGATCCCATTTTCGGATTCAATCAGAGATCACTCGTGTACTATTTTCTGGGATTTTTTCTTGATTCAAAGGTCAGATATTTATCTTTTATTTCTTGGATTTCTTCTACCATCATTTCCCTTTGAAACGATTGTCTTGTTCTCTTTTCCCAGTTCTGTAAAGGGTCTGCAATAAAATCATTACATCTGCAAAAAAAGACAACAAGGAAATGGGCGGATCAAATGAGAACTCCATGGCTATGGCGAGGCCTTCACAAAAGCTTAACCCTGAGACGAATAGAAGGCCATTGAGTGCAATAAGCGAAAACGTTATATCTGGGCAAAGAAGAGCAGTCTTGAAAGAGTGGGTTCTCTGAATCTTTGATCTTCGATATTTTATTTCATGTCCCAATTTTGGTCTTTTGATTGGATAAAAGTTCGTTCTTGGACAGGGGAAATGTGGCTTGTTGTCCTAAGATTCCTGGCGCTCATCGCCCCATCACAAGGTTCTTCATTCTAAAGTCCAAACCCTCTATTCGATTTCTTGATTTCTCTAAGATTCTCTGCGATTTTAACAACAATAGATCTTTCCCAGGAAGTACGCTGCGCAGTTGGCCAGAAAAGAGCAGCCATCTTCTTCCCTTGAAGTAGTAACCTTATTCTTGTTTATATATCTGTTCTAAGCTTCTCTCAGTCGAAAAATGTCTTGAAAATTCGTAAACGATATATCGATAGGTAGCACCAATCTTGAGCAGCGCCGGCGAAGAAGACTCTGTTATTACACACGTCAACGATGAAGTCCCATCCTTCGTCAAACACACCGAAGCAATGATGGTCGAAATCGACCAAATGGTACTGAAAAAAACAAAATCGAATCTTTTCAAAATGGGATCTTTCGCTTACCACCTACGATCCCTTCCCAGGACTCAGAAATCGAAATGGAAGTCGTCGAAAACGAAAACCAAGACAACAACCTCGTCCAAGACTACAGCTGCGATAACAACGACCCACTCAACGCCTCAGAGTACGTCGAAGAGCTCTACACATACTACAGAAAGACCGAATCGCAGAGCTGCGTTTCGCCCGACTACATGGAAGCCCAGGGAGACATAAACGAAAGGATGAGAGGCATTCTAATCGATTGGCTCATAGAGGTTCACTACAAGTTCGAACTCATGGAAGAAACCCTTTACCTAACCGTTCAGCTCATAGATCGATTCTTAGCCTCCCATCCCATACCGAGGAAGAAGCTTCAGCTCGCTGGGGTCACGGCCCTTTTAATGGCCTGTAAATACGAAGAAGTTTCGGTGCCCATCGTACAAGACTTGGTGAAGATCACAGATAGGGCTTACACGAGGGAAGAAGTGCTCGAAATGGAGAAAACGATGGCCAACGCCTTGAGCTTCAACGTATCTCTGCCTACCCCTTACGTTTTCTTGCGTGGATTCCTCAAAGCTGCCTCCGCCCCATTCGTTGACAGAAATGTAAGTATAATAAAAAGCCCTTTTCATTACATTTGCAAGTACACTTTCAAGAAACTAACTTTGGAAAGAATGAATGAATAGTTGGAAATGGCTGCCTTCTTCATGGTGGAGCTTTGCTTAGTTGAGTACGAAATGCTGAGATTCCCGCCTTCGCTATTGGCGGCGGCGGCTGTTTTTACTGCTCAGTGCGCTTTGAGTGGGCGAAAGCAGTGGAGTATGGCCATTGAGGAGCACACAAGCTACACAGAAAGTCAGATTATGTAAGAAGGATGGCTCATTTCTTTAATTGGGACATAAATGTTTATGGGGTAAACACATACTATACATATTATATATATACAGGGAATGTGCTAAGCTAATGGTGGGATTTCATCGAAGGGCGGGGACGGGAAAGTTGACGGGGGTGTACAGAAAGTACAGTACTTCAAAGTATGGATATGCTGCTGCTAGGGTTCATCCTCCTCTCTTCATCATGGAATGATTTGAATTTGAATTTGAGTTTCTGCTACTGTGTGTGTGTGTGTGTGCAGTGATTTTGTGCTGATATACTTTGATGGGAAGGGAACATTCTTGGTTTCTTTGAAGTGAGAAAACAACAGATGACTTGTGGAGTAAAACGAATGAAGTTCTTTTCTATCATCTGATTATGATAATTGTCATTTTCTATTATGTGGAGTTAATATTGAAGGGGTTTCTCCTAAAACTTAGCTGGTAATTAGTTCTATTGTGAGTGCCATTTTTGCTGTTGTTTAGTTATGTGTAGGTAGATAATTTGAGGGAATGGTAACTATTATTTTGATTTTTGTTTCTATACATTTAAACTTTCTACACATTTAATTGTACGCGAAATGGCAGGGCCGCGGGATATTTTAATCATGACGTGTTATATTACTATTTTACCAATTACAAAATCGTTTAGAAACGGTTATTAATTTTGTATAGGCCAAATAAGAAAATATTTATGTTATATTATTATTTTTTAAATTGATTTAAGTATAGAATAATAATTTGTTAAGTATAAAATAATCTAAAAATATATTAAATGAACTAATAAATTAATATTTGTTGGGAATTGGGTAATAAGTGGTGATGAATGCAACATATTAACTAAAAATAATTGAGTAGATTAATAAATACTTCAAAACTTACTGATGATGAAATTTGGGGTTTTTACACATAAGTACCTCTTTGAAAAAAAACTTGTAATTTAGTACCTAGCCAGGATTTTTTATATGTAGGTACCTAACAGAATAAAGTTTTTGCACATAGGTACCCGATCCCCGAAAGTACACCAAACAACACATTTGGGTACCCTATCTCAACACATTTGGGTACCCTATATAACAGAAAATGGTACGACGTATGTTATATTTAGGTACGTCCTATGTAACACACAAGCATGCCCGTAGGTACGACGTATCCTATATTTAGGTACCCTATATAAACGTGTTATAGTACGCAATATACACACAGGAAGGTACGATATGACTAAAGAAACTGGTAAAATTAAATCTGGTACCTATCTATAAAATTTTCTGACATGGGTAGTTATGTGTAAAATTTTTTTCCAATTGGATATTTTTCTATAGATTCACCATGAAATTTTGAAAGCTATTATAAAATATTTATTATAATATATATTTATATAACGTTATTGATATTAAGTAGAAAGCAACAGAAATATCAAATATGAGAAATATTATCACTTCATGATCATTACAAATGAGCGAACTAACATGCTTATATAGAGAAATTCCCAATAACTACTTTATTAATTACAATGTGGACATCCACTTTACATAAATAAGTCAATAATGGACAACAATAATTCATAATACCCCCCTTGATGTCCACTAAAACAAATATGCCTCATTAAAACCTTACTAGCAAAAACCCAGTGGGATAAAAACCCAGCGAAGGAAAAATAGTGAATAATTCCTTTGGTACGCTTTTTCAGCTGTTGCCGCATTAAAAACCTTGCTGGGAAAATCTCATGGAAAAAACCACAGTTAAGGGAAAAAGAGTGCAACGCGTACTTGCTCCCCCTGATGATAATATTACATTAAATCTCGGGCTTTTTAAATAAAATAGTGCCATTTCAATCAAAATTTAATAAAATGGGGTTATTTCGTCCGAAATTAATAAAATAGACCAAAACGCGCCCAATAAATGCGACGTCGCGCCTGACGATGACGTGGCATGAATACGGAGGCTTTTGTTTATTTCTTTTATATGCGTCGCACCCATTAGGTGCGGCGTTAACTTTTTTTTAGTTTGGTAATCCACCAAATCATAAAATCATCGTTACTTCATTTGATTTACAAAATAAAAATCTATAAAACGCATTTAATTTATTGTTGGTTTCGCGACGATTAAATGATATGCATATCTTATATTTCGATAATTAAAAATATTTTTTTATTTTGATAAATTAAAAAAAATTCCAAAAACATGCCATTTTATAGCATCTTAAGAATTTTTTAATTTATTAAAGTAAAAAAATAATAATTTTGATTATCGAAAAATATAAGATATGCACATCATATTAATCGTCGCGAAATAAACAATAAATTAGATGCGTTTATAGATTTTTATTATGTAAATCAGATGAAATAACGATGATTTTATGATTTGGTGAATTTTATAAATAATAAATATAAAACAAACTAAAATAAAAAAAAGAACTGAACGTCGCACCTAATGGGTGCGACGCATACAAAAGAAATAAACAAAAGCCTCCTTATTCATGCCACGTCATCGTCGCACCTAATAGGCGCGACGTCGCACTTATTGGGCGCGTTTTGCCCTATTTTATTAATTTCGGGCGAAATAATCTCATTTTATTAAATTTTGATTGAAATGGCATTATTTTATTTAAAAGCCTAAATCTCGAAGTCTTGGAACTCCAATTAAATATACTAATTTTCTGAAAATTATAGGGGAAAGTGCTTTCGTAAATAAATCTGCAAGATTTTCACTTGATCGCACTTGTTGTACATCAATATCACCATTTTCTCCAAATCATGTGTAAAGAAAAATTTCGGAGAAATATGCTTTGTTCTATCCCCTTTTATGTATCCTTCCTTTATTTGCGCAATACATGCTGCATTGTCTTCATATAGGACCGTTGGAAGTAACTTATCAGGTAATAGCCCACGTATTTGTTGTATATGCATAATTATTGATCGCAACCAAACACATTCTCTGCTAGCTTCGTGAACCGCTAATATTTCAGCGTGATTAGATGAAGTTGCAGTGAAAGTTTGTTTAACGCCATGATATAGCGGTTCCACCATATGTGAATAGATAACCTGTTTGCTATCGAGCGTTATGTGGGTCGGATAGAAATCCAGCATCAGCATATCCAATCAAATCCGTTTTGGATTCATTGGAATAGAATAATCTCATATCAGTTGTTCCTTGAAGGTATCGAAAAATCCTTTTAACTCCGGGTGACGAACTATATCTCGCCAATAAATTTACAGCGAACGCTATATCAGGACGCGTATGACTCGTGGGATACATTAACGCTCCAATAGTACTAAGATAAGGTACTTCAGGACCAAGTAGTTCCTCATCATTTTCACATGGTCTGAATTGATCTTTATTCACATCTAAAGATCGAACAATCATGGAGTATCCAATGGATGAGCTTCATCCATGTAAAATCTTTTTAATACCTTTCTCGTATATGTCTCTTGATGTACAAATATTTCTTTCTTTAAATATTCAATTTGCAGTTCAAGACAAAATTTTGTCTTTCCAAGATCTTTCATTTCGAACTCCTTTTTTAAACAATCAACTGCTTTTGATAACTCTTCAGGAGTTCCAATTATATTGATATCGTCGACATAAACTGCAATTATAACAAATTCTCTTTTTGATCTTTTCATGAATATACAGGGGCAAGTTTGATCATTTTTATACCCCTCTTTCAGTAAATATTCACTTAGGCGATTATACCACATATGTCCAGATTGCTTTAATCCATAAAGCGGTTTATTTAGCTTAATAGAGTACTCAATTCGGGGGCCTGAATTTCAGGCAACTTAAATCCTTCCGGAAGCTTTATATATATGTCACTGTCAAGCGAGCCATATAAATAAGCAGTGACAACATCCATAAGACGCATGTCAAGTCCTTCACGTATTGCCAGACAAATTATATATCGAAAAGTAGTTGCATCCACCACGGGAGAATTGTGGCGCCCCTGACTTCTACTACTCATTCTTATTATTAATTTAAGTGACTGCATGTGATTTAAGGAAGTAATGACTACGAAAATGCGTACAAAATTTTTCCATTTATATAAAGGAAAGCTTTATGTACATTACAAAGTATTCTAGGACATAAATACATAGGTGAGTGCGCATGCGTGTTTCAAAATAATCGGCCCGCCACTTAGGTCACATCCATGTACACACTGCCACCTCAAAAGTCCTCCGGAAGCTTCAAAAATAGGCCTCGCCATCATGATGATCACGTACCGTGATCCCGTGATACTACAACACATAAAATTTGTGGAATGAGCTTATAAAGCTCAGTAAGTGAAAGTCATGCATGCCATGCACGTGTCTTAATTTGCAAAGGCATCCGCGCCAATGCTTCCTAGACCTTATATTTTTCTTGCCTTGTCTTGTCATGTAGGGCCCTCGGCTATCTTGCTATGCACCATCATGGAGCTCAAATCCACAAGGGATAAATAAATATATAAGTGGCGACACCCACTCATGGGAGGCTAATCCTAGGGCGCCTTTTCTGTCCCAAGGTGGTTTCATATGCCACGCGGACGTTTCACACTGGTAGCCTATTCTGAGGTTGCCAACACCAGAGGTACCCTCGGTGTCGCTTATTCCCTCAGCTCGCATCCTCCAAGTTCCACGTTCCGCCATGAGGGCATTAGCCCTAAAATCATGTCTTGCCTTGAACATGTCATGTCTTGACGGTAACGACATACGACGTCACCATGGTAGCATAGAAGAGCCGTGACTCAACTGTGAGTCGACATCAGACGCCCATATCAGCGAATATTTATCGCTCTCGGGCGATCTTGTACTATGCACGCTCTCGTATCTTGTCTTTAATACTAAACATCCGTGCATATGAGCATGTCGTGAATATGCATGTCGTGTCATTAATGTAACGTAAATAATTCACGAAAAATCATAGAAGCACATAAACACATAAATTCATGCACACATAATTATGTGTTGTAGTTGAGACTTCCACTTACATGTCGTCCGTAGATTATTAGCTACTAGTTCGATGATTTTCCTAGTCCCTGACCTTAAGTACAAAATTATACTGTCAGTGTACTATTTTAATTACTGGTACCATCTAAGTACTTGAATTTCCTAAATATTAAATAATAGATACAGAACTATGTCAGACAAGTAGTTATTTTTAAAAGGAATTCGCTAAGTCAGGTCAACCCGTGAATTGACTTCTCAATTCGCGAATTCTTCAGTTCGTGGAGCTTGGATAATTCGTGACTTATTCAAGTTCGTGAAACTCACTACACCACATACAATTCGCTAAGCTTGCATGATATTATTATTCTATTCCCGCACTTCACAACTCTATCCTCTCACTGAATTCGTGACTTGTGCACCTCATGAACCACCTAAGGACTCGTGAAAAAATTAACATATAATTCATCTAGGTTTGCCTCGTTTCGCGAATTCATATTTGTACAACTCACAATTCGTGAAATCCTATTCTATGGATTCATAAAGTGTATGGCTTATATTATTTTTCTATTCCCAAGTGATGTCCCATCTAGCTTATAATCTTATTTTAGTCCCTTGAATCGTGAACTTCCCATATGGACTATTCCCAACATTATTCATTTTGTTGCCTAGTATTATATCAATTCGTGAAGTTTATGTCGTGACATATAGTTGTTAAGTTTATTTAATTATCAATATTTCACACCTCACAATTCGTGAACCTAATTGGTTCCTAATTCGTGGCTTATTAAATTCGTGAAATACATTCACGAATTCCATCTTGATCCCTAAAGCTTATATAAAGTGTGATATTAATATTTCACATCATAATTTGCGAAGTAAACTTTAGACTCTCGATAATTCATGAACTTCTAAATTCGCAAAGTGTGTTGCATCTTATACCTTAATTCGCCAACTTACACAGTGAAATCTCTTTCACGAATCCTAATTATAACACTTTTAATACTCCAAAACTCTAGGTTTTTCGATCGAAATACTGTTCTTTTTCAAGAACATTTTAAATATCGTGAGAACTCTAATTTTCAAAATCACCAACTAAATTGCGCAAACCCTAATCATATGAAAATTTGAGCCTAACATCTCTTAAAACATGATTATACGGGTTCCAAATGTTCTCAAAAATCCTTAAGGATTAAATATGCACTAATCCTAGTCATATAATATTTTCGTGTCTCACAATTCTTAAAGTATACTATCAATTAAATTAAAATATGAAATTAAGGTAAAAATGTTATACCTATTCCCAATCTCAGCTCGACTTGTTTTGGGTTTGGGTTTTCTTGTCAACACAAGGGTTTCCGAGAGTTTTCTCTGTTATGAATTGTTTCGTGCTTCTCTCTTTGCCCAAGTGCTTCGTTCGTTCTTTTCTAACAAGTCTTGATAGCACAATCTATTCTTATCCCCACTTCTCTTTGTGTGACATAGTAACTAGCGACGTTGATTTCTTCACTTTATTCATACTTATCAAATTCCTAAGAAACAATCCCTACAACATTATTTTAATCATTTCCCTTCTAGCTAAGTAATTAATTTATATGATAGCTCTAAGTTCTAATCCTCAAAT
Source organism: Craterostigma plantagineum (assembly GCA_027422505.1). NCBI lineage: Eukaryota > Viridiplantae > Streptophyta > Magnoliopsida > Lamiales > Linderniaceae > Craterostigma > Craterostigma plantagineum. The sequence goes on along the minus strand of JAPQWV010000003.1, from coordinate 20,188,665 downwards.
AACGATTTCTATAGTTTACTATGTAACTAAGCAATCGAGTTCATTTATACAAGTCTAAAAATCTATTCCAACTTTCTTGGTAACCTATTCTATCATATAATTCGAACTTCTAATTCATTCGCAGTTAGTTTCCAGCGAAGACCTTATATCTTATACAAAATTATTTCTAAGTCTCAACTCAATTTTCTTACTAAGTTAGAATTCATCATAGCATATAATTAAATCAGCACAAAATATGCAGTCACATAGACATAAATATGCAGGCAAATTTATTGGCCGGTTTATTTACGAGACTCGGGTATTACATGATGTCTCCTCATAATCAATATCAGGTCGTGAAAAGCCTTGTGCAACAAGCCGTGCTTTGTATCTTATAATTTCACCTTTTTTCATTTCTCTTTCTGATGAAAACCCATTTATATCCAACCGGCTTCACGTTTTCTGGTATGTGGACGACATGTCCAAAAAGCTTTTCGTTTCTCAAGTGATTTCAATTCTGCTTCGATAGCGTCTTTCCATTTTGGCCAATCATTTCTTTGTCTGCATTCTTTTAAAGACATTGGTTCATGATCCTCATTCTCATTAATCTTATGCATTTCATGTAGCGCTACGTTAAATGAGAATATATAATCAATTTTGACTTTATCTCGGTTCCATCTAATTCCATTTTGGGCATAATTTATCGAGATCTCTTCATTATCATTATTTTCAGAATTTTCAGATACATGAGTTTCATTCTCATCATCATCTTTGCCCGTCGACTCTTCTCTAGTCGATCAATCCTCGATTGGACCATTCTATTGTTTGCTCCTTTTCTTTTCGAGGATTTTTATCTTTGGAACCCGAGGCCTACCACGCTTCAGTTGTGGCTTAGGCTCAATATCAATCTTTGTATGTTCTATAGGAATATCGATTTTCACAGGAGCATTAACAGCTGGTATATGTGACTTAGTCACTCTTTTTGGGTCAGTAAAGCTGTCTGGCAATTGATTCGCTAAACTTTGTAAATGAATTATCTTTTGGACTTCTAGTTCACACTCTTTTGTTCGAGGATCATAATGATTTAACGATAATTCATTCCAACTAATATTTCTTTCCAACTGTTTATTTGCTCCCCCTAATGTCGGAAAATTCGATTCATCAAAATGACAGTCGACGAATCTAGCCGTGAACAAATCTCCATTCCGAGGTTCTCTATATTTTATTATTGATGGAGATTCAAATCCAACATATATTCACATCCTCCTTTGAGGTCCCATTTTAGTACGTTGTGGTGGAGCAATTGGAACATATACTGCACATCAAAAAATTTTCAAATGGGAATATCTTATTCCTGACTATAAACCATTTGTAACGGAGAGACATCATTATAACTCGTTGGCCTGATGCGTATTAACGCCGCTGCATGTAATATAGCGTGGCCCCAATAGTTCGAGGGAAGTTTTGACTTCATCAATAATGGTCTTGCAATTAATTGCAGTTGTTTAATTAATGATTCAGCAAGACCGTTTTGTGTATGAACATGTGGCACGTGATGCTCAACATCAATTTCGATAGACATACAATAATCATTAAAGGCCTTTGAAGTAAATTCGCCTGCATTATCAAGGCGTATTTTCTTTATTGGATAATCTGGAAAATCAGCTCTTAATCGGATTAATTGAGCAAGCAGTCTCGCAAACGCCACGTTCCGCGTTGATAATAAACATACATGAGACCATCTAGTTGATGTATCAATCAATACCATAAAATATCTAAATGGTCCACACGATGGATGTATCGGTCCACAGATATCGCCATGTATACGCTCTAGAAATACAATAGATTCATTCTTTATTTTCATTGGTGATGGCCGAACAATTAACTTCCCTTTAGAGCACGCGACACAAGATAATTCGCTAGATTGAGGAATTCTCTGGTTCCTCATTAAATGTCCACGTGAATTTTCAATTATTTTCCGCATCATAAGTACGTCGGGATAGCCCAACCGGTCATGCCAAATAATAAATGTACTGTCATTATTAAACTTCTGATTCACGGTAGCATACGATTCAATCGCTCTAAGATATGTGTAATATAGCCCAGACTCAAAAGAAGGTAATACTTCCACAATTAGTTTATCATTCAAAACCACTTTTGTAATGTGCAAATATTCAATATCTCCCTTTTCTGCAGTCTCAACGTGATATCCATTTTGGCGCATAGCTTAAAGCTCAGTAAATTTCTTTGAGATTTAGGAGAATATAAGGCATTATCAATTATTAGCCTTGTTCCTCTGGGCAGTAAAACATTAGCTCTCCCGGAGCCTTCAATTATATTTGTGCTACCTGATATGTAACAACACTGGCTTCTTTCATATCAAGATGATCGAAATACTTCTTGTTTTTCAGAATCGTATTAGTCGTTGCGCAATCTGCAAAACAGAATTCTCCATTGCACATGCCCGCGTCCATCGGATAATCGTCCTTTATAAACAAACACATAGCAAACATTATTATACATTATTGAAAACGTAATAATACATTGCAAACATACACAAAGTAGTAATTCAAATGATGCATAACAAAGCACACAATACGAAAGCATATATATTACACAGATAAAGTCACAATTGATCAGATTTCTTCTGGAAACACTAGAAAATCCGTAGGTTCAAAATGAGTGCTTTCATCTTTTATACCAGATGCGGAGGCAAAGTCACTCTGAACGAAATTTGTTTCAACTTTGATTTCCTTGCCCTTCTGTGATTGTTGATATAAATGGACAAGATGTTTGGACGTACGACAATTGCGCGACCAATGACCCGAACCACCACAACGATAACATTTATCATCATGACTCTTTTGTTCAGCTTTTTTCTTCTCACCTTTATTCTCATAGTTTCTTCTCTTCGGTGAAGATTTTGATGACCGCCACGATAATTATGATAACTGCCACGAAAATAATGAAGACCACCGCCATATTGTCCACGGCTACGACCACGTCCTTGACCACGACCTTGACCACGGCCACGTCCTCGGCCGCGATATCCACCACGACCACGTCCATGATTATACCTTAGACCGCATTTGCTTCGGGAATTGCAGTAGACCGAATTGACCGAGATTCAAAAATTTTCATCAACAACTCATTATTTTGCTCCGTCAATAGTAAGCACGCAATTAGATCCAAGTATTTTTCAAATTTTCTTTCGCGATACTGCTGTTGCAATACTATATTGGAGGGATGAAAGGTGCTGAATGTTTTCTCCAGTATAAGCTCATCACTAATTGGATCTCCGTATAATTTCAATGTAGAAGTAATTTTGTAAACAGCAGAATCATATTCGCTTACCGATTAAAATCTTGTAGCCGCAAATTCATCCATTCGTATCTTGCCTTTGGGAGAATAACCGTTTTCAGGTGGCTATATCTATCTTTCAGATTTTTCCACAATACAGCAGGATCGTCTACTGTTAAGTTTCGAGCTTTAGGCTCCCATGAATATGGTGGCGAAGAAATATCAAGGCCCTTGCCTTGTCTTGGGCAATTGTGGTTATTGTGGCATCAATGGTATCACCTAAATTTTTAGCTTTTAAATGACCGCGGCATCTACAACCCAATATAAATAGTTGTAGCCGCTGATATCGAGTGTAGGAAAATCGACGCTCGCCAAGTTCGACATATTGCTATCATAAAATACGAAATATATTTCATTAATCAAAACATAATAAAATATGAAAACAAACACGTAATTAATCTTCTTTTACATCTTCTTCAATATCCTTTACGGTAAAAGTTGTAATAAAAAATAATATCCACATCCAAATAACTGCTGTCGTAATAATAATCATAATCCATAGATCAAATATCGGGCAGAGCAACATCCTTCAAAATATAAAATATATTTTAGCAATAAAAAAATTTACAATTAATAAACTTTCTCTAGAAACACTTGTATAAACATTATCCACATAGCGATAAGGATCTGTTAGGGATGTGCCCTCGGAATGCCATTCGAGGATGAAATAAATAGGGCACTTGTATTTACCCGATGTATTATTCACCATGTATATGAATATTGTATTTGAATACTTAATTATGGAATATTCGTTTTATGTGATTTTACATTATTCCTTTATAGGCGTATTATTTATTTACCTTTAGTTCTTATTTGGCATCCGATAAGACGGTAAATAAATAAATCCCATATATACGAGTTTAGCTACCGATTCTCATGGGATGAGAGAGGAGGCAATGGCGAGCTATTATTCTCGGATATTAAATTAGTCCATAAGTCTTAGAATTCAGTAGGGTGACTGAATGTCGATTATGACTTATTGTTGACGACTCCTAAATGGTTGTGCCAGCCATTCACTTGGGAAGTGGAAGGTCGTAACATTGATATAAGTTGAATTGGGAATTAACTTATATTTGGACATGGCTAGTAATCGATGATCACATGGCCTATTACTCTGGGAAGCGTCAATGATCGATCGATTGACTATAGTAGTGTACGTGGACCTTAGACCAAAGGGTCTTTGACGGAGTTGACTTCGGAGTCTTGACTTGTCACTTGTTTGCTAGACCCGCATTGTTCGAGGTAGAACATGAGTCAGCAGCGACATGCGGTCTTGACAACGAAGGGTGACTGCCGGGCATAGACAGTCGTGAGGGATTCATAGTCTCATTAGTAATTGAGATATATGTCCTATGAATATTTGGGGACGGGAATTACAAAGTATTTGGCCAAAGCAATAAACTGACTCACGTCGGACTGGAGTGCAGTTTAGTACTTTCGTCAGTCACGAATCAGTCACAGAGTCGAGGTAATGAGGTTGACGTAACCATGACTCTCACTCGACCGGGACATATGTGAGGGGTCTATACGTACTACGATAATCTATAGTCGGTTCGTGAAACGATGAAGATCGTACTCAACACAGGATCTATTCAGTACCGCGGGATTGGCTAGGCGCTTACTGAATTCTTGGATTCCTCCCTTGCCGGGTTGAGACGAACCAAGAGAGTCGGGCTTAAAAAGGATGACTGAGATAGTATCTATTAAAGAGAGATATGACGCGCTTTGAGTCGTTCATAATAATAGTATGTGAGTATTTGAAAAAAAAATATATATTTAAGTGTGGGCTTTGGGCTGAAAAATAATATTAAGCCTTTATTAGATATTTGGTTTAATTAATTTATTTTTCTACCAAAAATAATATTAAGCCATTATTAGATATTGGGCTTAATTTATTAATAATAATATTAAGCCTTTATTAGATATTGGACTTAATTTATTTATTGGCCCAACTTTTAACACAAGGGTAAAAATGGTATTCTATTTTTTTAATTTTCGAAATTAATTTTAAAAAATATATATATGGCATGATTCATGTGGAATGCAAAATGCCAAGGTGTTGTTTTCTATCTTTTAATTAAATGCCAAAATATTTTTATGCAATATTAACCCTTAGTGAATATTTTTTAAGGGTAGGCCATTATGTTTTTGACATATTATTTTTGTATGGTACAAATCCTTTCAAAGTAGAAAATATGGTATTTTCTTAACTAATTTCGTGACCTATAAAATATCTAGGTTTTTCATAGTGAAAAACTTAAGTTTTCATGTGTATTTTTCACTTTTAAGAGAGAAAAATAAATACCATCATTAGAGGAAAGTTTGAGAAAAATATATCTCTTAAAAACAACTCCATTCCCTCTCTAGCCATCCTTGGGAGGGATTGGTTTGTGATACGTCTCGGGGTCGGCGTGACTCTCTTCGGTGTGGCTCGTGGAAGCGTGGAACGGTTTACTACAACCGGGAGCTAGGGATCTTCGCTACGAGGGTAATACACTCTACTCTATTATGTGTTGTATATGCACGTTTTCTTTATTACCGAGCACGATCTTAGTAATGGCGGTGAGAAAATTTTTGAAATTCACTCTCCCCAACAGTGGTTTCAGAGCTAGGCTCGGTGTTAAGAAATGACATAAACAAACCCGAAATGAACTCGGTTGTTCAAGTCACTAAGTCGCTCAAGCGTCATAGCATGGGTCGATCTTGGTTCGATCTTGCAAACCGAGCGCGCGCATGGTCGAGACCTCATTGCGAGCGGTTCGGCGTAGCGCAGCGACGTGGTAAGAAACTGTAGCGGTTGTCTCCCCGCGATTCATAATTTCATGCTTGGTCGTGAGGTTGAGAGCTCGAAACGAGCTGTTGCCCCTTGTCGTGCGTTAAAGTAACGTATTACTTTTAATGGGACCGAGACGTTCAACGGATCCGGCTTTTTCCGGTGACGGTGATGTCCGACTCCAAGGGAGTAGCGATAAGGGCCGATGGTTGTATTTTGGGCTCCGGGGATTTTAGAAACCCCGATGGGCCAACTAGGATACGGTCCAATTCATTATATTTGGATTTTAAAAGGTTGGGCCCAAAATATAGTATTATGGGCTTGACTAGATTTAGGCCCAACTAAATACCCTATTGGGTCTTAAGTTTAGAACTAGCCCAAATTTCGTTTCGGTTTCTAGGAGCGTGTTGTTGTTGCATACGTGTTTATGTTGTGCATGTATGATACGATTAAAGGCGTCAACGTGGACCTAGGTTCTAATTTCCGGGTGATATGTTAAGGGTGACAAGGTCCCTCCCGGGTTGTAGTTTTTATACGGGTTGTCCGGGACAGCTGATCCCCCCGTCTTGTACTTTATTTTAGAAAATTAGTTTAAGTATGGTGGCCGTACGAGTACGAGATCGGACCACGACGAGGCCGTTTGAGAACTTGGAGGTTGCTAGTTGACATGGTGTCAAACCGAAGAAGTAAGATGTAATTTTACAATAATAATTGTAGTAGAGTAGAAATAGTCCACATTGACGGTCTTGTAGGCAAACTAGGTTTACCACGATTTTGTGCATATTTGTTTGACGTGATGCGCATGATTATGTGCTTTAGTATGTGAGACGTATTCTCCCGTTTGATTAAATACTAAGTGGGTAAAGGAACTTGGTTCCTGTCTTCTATCAAGCTCGAAACTGTTGCGACTTGAGTGAATGGGTGCGGTTAGTTCCGAGTTATCGGCCCCAAACATTTTGCTCTTGTCGTAGTCAGCTCGAGTGCGTTTAAGAAATGCCGCTCTCCGAAACATATTCACGCCTTATAAAGTGTTATCCTACGGGCGGAATTTCTAAATGTTAGGATTGAGCAGGAAGTTGATAGGTTACACTTATACGGTTATTTCCCAATTATTCGTGTTAGCGTGAGGGTTCCTAACCGGAGAGAAAGTAGTTGAAACAATCATTAGATGGGTTCGTGTTAGACATGGCGCCGTCCAATTAAATGGGCCAACAAACTGTTAAGTTGAGGCTTATTTTTGCGGAGCGGGGAAATCAACTCCACTATGAAACCATCAACGAGGTTTCCGAAATCTCTATCGGGAGAATGGAATTTTGAGAAAAATAGTGGGAGTCAAGCAAAATGAAAAGTCCTTATTTGTGCTTGATGAATAATACGTAGAACCTAATTATTTTTTATTTCTGCAGATAGTTTTCTTCCTATAAAAATACAATGACGTCACCATTTGTTTCACTGATAACGCAAAACCGTTTGGAAGGTCCAAACCTTGCGGAATGGCTCCGTAACTTAAGGATTGTCCTTACTCTGGAATGTATTGAGTATGTCCTTGATGGATCTGTACCAATTGAACCCGGGGAGGATTCAACTGATGCAGAACGGGAGTATCATCCAAGTGGATGGCTGATAGTGCCCGGGCTAAGGCTTTTATGTTGGCTGGGATGAACAATGATCTGCAGCGCCAATATTCTGAGATGAATATGTGCGGGATATTGCGTCATCTGAAGGAGCTGTACGGCGAGCTGTCAAGGTCGTCTCGATATCGCGCTGCCAATAAGCTCTTTCATACTAAGATGGCTGAAGGCGCAGATGTCGCTGCACATGTGCGTAAGCTCATTGGGTATATTGAGGAGGCTTCGCTCAATTGTCCCATTCATCATGAGCTCCAGATTGACCTGATTCTTCAGTCGCTCCCAGCCTCATTCGCTCACTTTATCATAAACTATAGTCTGAGCGATCGGCAATTTCTGCTTCCCGAATTAATGACACGCTGATTCAGACTCAACATGAATTGGAGAAGGGAAAAGGAAAAGAGGTTGCGCTTGTAGTGATGAAAACATCTAAGAGATCTAAGTCCAACAAGGCCAAGCCCAAGCCCAATAAGCCTATTGGAGGGATAAAGAAGAAGGGCAAGGAAAAGAGGAATGCATCTAAAGGTGCAAAGGCAACTGACAAGTGCCTTCACTTCCAAGAGCTGGGCCATTGGAAAAGGGACTGCCCCAAGCTTCGAGCTTCGGGGGCTTCAGGTAAAGTTTTGGAAACTTACTGTTCTTTTACTGTATTTTCCACTTCGTGGATTCTTGACTCAGGAGCTAGTGCTCACATATGTGTTTTGAACCAGGGTCTGGAACGAAGTAGGAAGCTGGCGAATCGAGAGATCATGATTAACGTTGGTAGCGGACATAGTGTGCCAGCTACTCACGTTGGATCGAAGTCTCTCGAATTATCTACTGGACATGTATTATATCCATCCGATGTACTTGTGTTGCCCAAGGGGCTTAAGAACATTATTTCTATTCCTGTTTTGAGCAGGCTTGGTTATGAATTCCGCTTTAGTAATAATGTTTGTGATATTTATTTTGGAAATAAATGTGTCGGAAATGCTACGTTAATAAATGATTTATATTACGTAAGTGTCCAAGAACATGCGAATGCAATTACCAACAAACATAACTTAGAGTTAAACAAAAAGTATTTATGGCATCTTCGACTCGGTCATGCTGGAGTTCGAAAGATTCAAGAGTTGGAGAAAAATGGCATTATTAAGCCGACGGAATCAGATTCCTATCCAACGTGCGAATCTTGTATTCTCGGCAAAATGGCCAGGTCTCCCTTCACCGGGACATTTCAAAGAGCCACTAATCTTTTGGATTTGATCCATACTGATGTTTGTGGGCCGTTTAGAGTTCCGGCCCGTGGTGATTTTCACTATTTTGTGACCTTCACTGATGATCACTCTCGCTATGGCTTGGTGTATCTGATGAAGCATAAGTCTGAAACGCTTGATAAGTTCAAGGAATTTAAGACTTTGGTGGAAAATCAAACTGGGAGACAAATTAAAGTCGTTCGATCAGATCGAGGTGGCGAATATATAAGTCTCGAGTTTGACGATTTTTTGAAAGAAAATGGAATAATTTCGCAGTTAACTCCGCCAAGAACACCACAGTTGAATGGTGTTGCTGAACGCAGAAATCGAACTTTATTAGACAAAGTGCGATCTATGCTAAGCTATACAGATCTCCCAATATCGTTGTGGGATATGCCTTGCAAACTGCTGTGTATGTTTTGAACAGAATCCCTTCAAAGCCTGTTGATCGGGCGCCTTACGAAATTTGGAATGGTAAGAAACCAAGCTTAAATCACCTTAGGGTTTGGGGTTGCCCCGCCTTTGTGAAAAAGCTGATAACAGACAAACTTGAATCTAGGTCCACGAAAGGACGTTTCGTTGGATATCCTGATGAGAGCATGGGATATTATTTTTACTTCCATGATGATCAGAGGATCGTAGTAGCCATTCATGCTCACTTTCTCGAGGAAGAGTTCGTTCGAGAAGGTGGAGCTGGCAGAGAAGTGACTCTTGGAGAGTTAGACGAGACGCCACCAGAGACATTAGTGCCTGAAAGCACAGAGGAACAGTTCGAGACGCAACCAGAATTGCGTAGGTCTGGTAGAGTATCTCGCATGCCTGAGAGATACGGTATGGTACCGTCGAGCACGGGGATGCTGCGATGGTGGGGACGTTGGGCACGACCCCACTACCTATGACCAGACAACGACGGATGTCGACTATAAGAAATGGGTCGAGGCTATGAAAGCAGAGATGGACTTGATGTACACTAACCAAGTCTGGACTCTAGTAGACCTACCCGAAGGTTTTAGACCTATAGGGTGTAAGTGGATCTACAAGAGAAAGATTGGATCTGACGGACTGGTGGATACCTACAAAGCAAGGCTAGTAGCAAAAGGGTACAATCAAAAAGAGGGCATTGACTACGAAGAAACTTTTTCACCCGTAGCAATGATAAAGTCTATCCGTATATTGCTGGCTATAGCAGCACATTATGATTATGAGATCTGGCAGATGGATGTGAAAACCGCATTCCTAAATGGATTCCTCCAGGAGGAAATCTATATAGAGCAACCTAAGGGTTTTACATCACGAACAGATGCTCACAAAGTGTGCAAACTGAACAGGTCCATTTATGGACTTAAGCAAGCGTCAAGGAGTTGGAATCTCCGATTTGATGAAGTAGTTAGGAACTACGGGTTCGTAAAGAATGAAGACGAACCATGCGTTTACAAAAAGGTCAGTGGGAGTAAGATATCGTTCCTCGTATTGTACGTAGATTACATTCTTTTGATAGGAAACGATATTGGAATGCTCTCTGAGGTGAAAGCTTGGCTTTCAACCGAATTCTCCATGAAAGACCTGGGAGAAGCAACCTATATTCTTGGTATTCGTCTTTACAGAGATCGTGCGAACAAATTGATAGGTTTATCTCAGGCCCTCTACTTAGAAAAGATCCCGGTATGGTACCGGATGGATGAATCTAAGAGAGGGTTCTTACCGATGAGGCATGGAATTCATCTATCGAAATCCATGTGTCCTCAAAGTGAGGAAGATAGGAAGGAGATGAGTGGAATTCCCTATGCATCTGCCATGGGTAGTTTGATGTACGCGATGCTATGCACGCGACCTGATATTGCATATGCTGTGAGCATAGTAAGTCGATACTAGTCTAACCCTGGTAAAGAACATTAGAATGCAGTAAAGAATATCCTCAAGTACCTTAAACGGACTAAGGATATGATACTGGTTTATGGAAATGGAGAATTAGAAGTGGACGGTTATACCGATTCGGATTTCCAGTCGGATGTGGATGACCGAAAATCTACTTCTGGTTTCGTCTATACGCTTAATGGTGAAGCAGTGTCTTGGAAAAGTTCTAAGCAAAGCACTACTGCCGATTCCACCACAGAAGCGGAGTATATTGCAGCCTCTGAGGCAGCTAAGGAGGGTGTTTGGATGAGAAAGTTCTTAGAAGAACTCGAAGTTGTTCCAGGGTAGCAGATCGCCCACTGCCATTGTGGTGCGACAATACTGGGGCAATTGCTCAAGCCAAGGAACCTAGGTCTCACAGCAAGTCTAAACATATAGAGAGAAAATACAACGTGTTGTGTGGGTTCGTTGAACAAGGCTACATAGCCGTGCAGAAGATAGACACCGCGGATAACGTGGCGGACCCATTCAAAGCCTCTTTCACAGGCAGTGCTTGCTAGACACCTACATAAGATGGGGTTGCGATATCATAGCGCATGGCATTGAGTGCAAGTGGGAGATTGTTAGGGATGTGCCCTCGGAATGCCATTCGAGGATGAAATAAATAGGGCACTTGTATTTACCCGATGTATTATTCACCATGTATATGAATATTGTATTTGAATACTTAATTATGGAATATTTGTTTTATGTGATTTTATATCATTCCTTTATAGGCTTATTATTTATTTACCTTTAGTTCTTATTTGGCATCCGATAAGATGGTAAATAAATAAATCCCATATATACGAGTTTAGTTACCGATTCTCATGGGATGAGAGAGCAGGCAATGGCGAGCTATTATTCTCGGATATTAAATTAGTCCATAAGTCTTAGAATTCAGTAGGGTGACTGAATGTCGATTATGACTTATTGTTGACGACTCCTAAATGGTTGTGCCAGCCATTCACTTGGGAAGTGGAAGGTCGTAACATTGATATAAGTTGAATTGGGAATTAACTTATATTTGGACATGGCTAGTAATCGATGATCACATGGCCTATTACTCTGGGAAGCGTCAATGATCGATCGATTGACTATAGTAGTGTACGTGGACCTTAGACCAAAGGGTCTTTGACGGAGTTGACTTCGGAGTCTTGACTTGTCACTTGTTTGCTAGACCCGCATTGTTCGAGGTAGAACATGAGTCAGCAGCGACATGCGGTCTTGACAACGAAGGGTGACTGCCGGGCATAGACAGTCGTGAGGGATTCACAGTCTCATTAGTAATTGAGATATATGTCCTATGAATATTTGGGGACGGGAAATTACAAAGTCTTTCGCCAAAGCAATAAACTGACTCACGTCGGACATGGAGTGCAGTTTAGTAATTTCATCAGTCACGAATCAGTCATAGAGTCGAGGTAGTGAGGTTGACGTAACCATGACTCTCACTCGACCGAGACATATGTTAAGGGTCTATATGTACTATGATAATCTATAGTCGGTTCGTGAAACGATGAAGATCGTACTCAACACGGGATCTATTCGGTACCGCGGGATTGGCTAGGCGCTTACTGAATTCTTGGATTCCTCCCTTGCCGGGTTGAGACGAACAAAGAGAGTCGGGCTTAAAAAGGATGACTGAGATAGTATCTATTAAAGAGAGATATAACGGGCTTTGAGTCGTTCATAATAATGGTATGTGAGTATTTGAAAAAAAAATATATTTAAGTGTGGGCTTTGGGCTGAAAAATAATATTAAGCCTTTATTAGATATTGGGTTTAATTAATTTATTTTTCTACCAAAAATAATGTTAAGCCATTATTAGATATTGTGCTTAATTTATTAATAATAATATTAAGCTTTTATTAGATATTGGACTTAATTTATTTATTGGCCCAACTTTTAACACAAGGGTAAAAATGGTATTTTATTTTTTTAATTTTCGAAATTAATTTTAAAATATATATATTGCATTCATGTGGAATGCAAAATGCCAAGGTGTTGTTTTCTATCTTTTAATTAAATGCCAAAATATTTTTAAGCAATATTAACCCTTAGTGAATATTTTTTAAGGGTAGGCCATTATGTTTTTGACATATTATTTTTGTATGGTACAAATCACTTTCAAAGTAGAAAATATGGTATTTTCTTAACTAATTTCGTGGCTTATAAAATATCTAAGTTTTTCATAGTGAAAAACTTAAGTTTTCATGTGTATTTTTCACTTTTAAGAGAGAAAAATAAATACCATCATTAGAGGAAAGTTTGAGAAAAATATGTCTCTTAAAAACAACTTCATTCCCTCTCTAGCCATCCTTGGGAGGGATTGGTTTGTGATACGTCTCGGGGTCGGCGTGACTCTCTTCGGCGTGGCTCGTGGAAGCGTGGAACGGTTTACTACAACGAGGAGCTAGGGATCTTCGCTACGAGGGTAATATACTCTAATCTATTATGTGTTGTATATGCACGTTTTCTTTATTACTGAGCACGATCTTAGTAATGGCGGTGAGAAAATTTTTGATTCACTCTCCCCAACAGGATCACCGTAAATAACGTAAGAAGCAGCAGATCCATCTTTGTGTAAAATGACATGATTCTATCAAATTTAAAATCACAGTTAATTAATAAGACAAATTAATATATAATAAAATAAATTTGATAATATAAATTAATATTATTCAATATCTCTTTTCGTAAATCTCATAAAAAGTTCCATACGCCACCACAGGGATTCGAAATCTGGACTTCCCATCAATATTTCTGACGGTATTTCGCGAAACCACTTGGCCTATGACGTTTTGTTGTAAAATTTTCTTTTAAATTAGTGTATAGTTAGGATAAATAAATTATCGTTTGTTCGTTTTTTTTTTTAATTTATCCAAGTCCCGATAATAATATTATGAAATTTGCCCATTGTCCAAAATCCATAAATAATGTTACGCCACTACTGAGGTTTGGAATACGGTGTTCACACCACTCTTTGTGGGGATTACCAGTCACCGCAAGACCTCGTGGGCTTGGTATCGTGTTCGAGCATAAATAATATATATATATATATATATATATACACATATATAAGATATCTAAAAATAAAAATAAACACACGCACACTTATATAGATATATGTATATATAAATATATAACTTATGTATGTACTTATATGTATATGAACCCACGCACGCGCGCACATATTATAAATAACATATATATGTAATTTATATGTATATATGAAATAAATAATTTATACCTCCGGATTGTGTTCTTGATAGTCCTCAGATAGGTAGAGTCTCGTGCTGATAACGTATTATAAAATATTTATTATAATATATATCTATATAACGTTATTGATACTAAGTAGAAAGCAACAGAAATATGAGAAATGTTATTACTTCATGATCATTACAAATAGTGAACTAACATGCTTATATAGACAAATTCTCAATAACTACTTTATTAATTACAATGTGGGCATCCACTTTACATAAGTCAATAATAGACAACAATAATTCATAATAAAAGCTCATTATTTGGATGAAACTTTTTGCGCCAAACGGGGAAGAGAGCAACCCCCTCCCTCTTTTTTTTTTCAATAGAGGTCGGCATGGGCCGGGCTAGCACGCCAACGGCCCGGCCCGCAAGAACGGTCCGCGGGCACATGTATTTATTCTCGAATATAGCTCTTGTTCTTACAACTCGGTAATGTATTATTCGCATTTCTACCAAAATTATACACACTTTTAAACCCGGCCCGTGTCCGTCCCATGATTGGCACGAGCCCGGCCCACGAAGCACCGCGATGTGTCGCGAACAAAGTTTTTAATTTTTGAGCACCGGACAGCATGGCCCGTAATAAGTGGGCTCGAGCCCAGCCCATCCCGCACCCCACCTTGAGCCCGCGTGCTTGGCCTGTGGGCCTGATCGATCGGGCCCATGCATACCTTTAGTAACAATCTATTTGTCTAATTTACGGGTGTAGGTAGGTCAATTCACATTCAAAACTTGACACTTAGATTCATTCATGTTTAAACACTGATCAAAATTATTACATATTGTTATATAATATTTATTTTATATGTATAAAACAACGCATAATATCAACACATAGAAATAATGAACAATATACTTTATAATGTAATGTTCTTTTACAACTAATATTCAATCCATCAACATTACAAAAACGATACAATTTATAAGCAATTTCCATGTACTATTTCACCTAATTTATACACTAATAAATATGTGGACATCCACATAATAAATTATTATTCATAACACTCCCCCTTGGATGTCCACTAAAGAATACGCCTCATTAAAACCTTATTAGAAAAAACCCATTGGGATAAAAACCTAATGAAGGAAAAAGAGTACATCATTCTTTAGATACGCTTTTTAGTTGTTGCCTCATTAAAAACCTTACTAGGAAAACCCTGTGGGAAAAACCATAGTGAAGGGAAAAAGAGTGCAACGCGTATTTACTCCCCCTGATGAGGTTGTCCTTTAAGATCTCTAAGTTTTCGGACTCCAATTGAATATACCAAATTTTCAAAAATTCTTGGAGGAAGTACCTTAGTAAATAGATCAGCAAGATTTTCACTTGATCGAACTTGTTGTACATCAATATCACCATTTTTCTGAAGTTCATGAGTAAAGAATTTTTTTTGGTGATATGTGTTTTGTTCTATCACCTTTGATGTAACCTTCTTTTAATTGAGCTATACAGCTGTATTATCTTCAAATAATGTTGTAGAAGGTAATTTCTCAGTAGATAATCCACAACTATCTTGAATATATTGAATAATAGATCTTAACCAAACACATTCTCGACTAGCCTCATGAATCGCTAATATTTCAGCATGATTAGAAGAAGTAGCAATTAAGGTTGTTAACCGATCGCCATGAAATAGCTGTACCTCCATGTGTAAATAAGTAATCTGTTTGCGATCGTCCGTTATGCAGATCAGATAGAAATCCCACATCTGCATAGCCAACTAAACTTGATTGTGAATCATTCAAATAAAATAATCCCGCATCCGTAGTTCCTTGAATATTTGTTTGATCCCATTCCAATGTCGTTTAGTTGGTGAAGAACTATATCTTGCTAATAAATTCACTGCAAATGCTATATCTGGTCTAGTATGACTTGTAAGATACATTAATGCTCCAATAGCACTAAGATATGGAACTTCAGCACCAAGTATTTCTTCATTATCATCGCATGGTCTGAACGGATCTTTATTCACATCAAGGCGTACTATCATTGGAGTAGTTAATGGATGCGCTTTGTCCATATAAAATCTTTTCAATATCTTCTTTGTATAAGTCTCTTGATGGACAAATATTCCATTGTTTAAATATTCAATTTGTAGTCCGAGACAAAATTTCGTTCTTCCGAGATCTTTCATTTCGAATTCTCATTTTAAACATGTAATAGCTTTATTTAACTCTTGAGGAGTTCCTATTATATTTAAGTCATCAACATAAACGGCAGCGATGACAAATTCATTTCCACTTTTTTCTCATGAAGATACAAGGGCATGTTTGATCATTTTTATACCCCTCTTTTAGTAAATAATCGTTTAAACGGTTATACGACATACGCCATGATTGTTTTAATCCGTAAAGCGATTTATTCAACTTTATTGAGTACTCATTTCGATATCCTGAATTTTTCAGGCAAACGAAATCCCTCAGGGAGTTTCATGTATATGTCACTATCGAATGATCCATACAAGTAAGCAGTGACAACATCCATAAGATGCATATCGAGCCCTTCACGTACTGCCAGACTAATTAGATAACAAAAAGTTGTTGCATCCACCACAGGAGAATATGTCTCTTCGTAATCAATGCCAAGTCTTTGTGAAAAACCTTGTGCAACAAGCCGTGCTTTGTATCTCACAATTTCACCGTTTTCATTTTTCTTTCTAATGAAAACCCATTTACATCCAACCGATTTTACGTTTTCTGGTATACGGACCACAGGTCCAAATACTTTTCGTTTCTCAAGTGATTTTAATTCTGCCTCGATTGCATCTTTCCATTTTGACCAATCACTTCTTTGTCGACATTCATTTATAGATTTTGGTTCATGATCCTCATTTTCATTAATATCATGTAGCGCTACGTTAAATGAGAAAACATCGTCAACGTTGACTTCGCCTCGGGTTCCATCTTATTCCATTATGGGCATAATTTATTGAGATCTCTTCATTTTCACAATTTTCAGGTAGCTGATCATATTTATTTATGCCCATGGACTCTATTAGAGTTGACGTGTCCTCGATTTGACCATCTATTTTATTTGCTCATTTTCTTTTACGAGGATTCTAGTCTTTGGACCCGAGGGCCTACCACGTTTCAACTGTGGTTTCGGCTCAATTTTTATTATTAGTATTATTAATAGAAGTGTCAATTCTAATAGGAGCATTAACAGCTGGTATATGCGATTTAGTCACTTTTTTCTGGTCAAAACTGTCTAGCAATTGATTTGCTAAATTTTGTAAATGAGTTATCTTTTTGAACTTCTAGTTCAGATTCGTTCGTTCGAGGATCATAATGATTTCATGATAATTAATTCCAACTAATATTCTTTTCCAGCTGTTTCTTTTCTCCCCCTAATGTCGGAAAATTTGATAATCAAAATGACAGTCGGCAAATCTAGCCGTAAATAAATCTCCCGTTAAAGGTTCTAAAAAATTTATTATCGATGGAGATTCAAATCCGACATATATTCTCAACCTCCTTTGAGGTCCCATCTTTGTGCTTGTGGTGGCACAATTGGAACATATACCGCACATCCAAAATTCGAAGATGGGAGATATCCGATTCCTGACCATAAACCATTTACAATGGGGAGATATCATAATAACTTGTTGGCCTGATGCGGATTAATATCGCTGCATGTAATATAACATGTCATTCACAAGACAACGAAAGTTTCGACTTCATTAATAACGGCATTGCAATTAATTGCAGACGTTTAATCAACGATTCTGCAAGACCGATTTGCATATGAACACGTGGCATGAAATGCTCAATTCCAATATGCTACAGCATTACCGAGGTGTCATTATTGGATAAATGTGCACTTAACCGAATCAACTGGTAAGGAATTTCACTGCCATGTTCCGCGTAAATAATAAACATAATTAATACCATTAAATATTTAAATGGTCCACATGATGATGTATCGGTCCACAAATATCACCATGTATCCAATCGATACAACAGATTCATTATTTATTTTTATGGTGATGGCCGAATAGTTATCTTCCTTTGGAGCAAGCAGCACATATAATTCATTAGGTTGAGAAATCTTCTAGTTTCTCATAAAATGCTCTGGTGAATTTTCAATTATTTTCCGCATCATAATTAAACCGAGATGGCCCAACCGGTCATGACAAATATTAAACGTACTGTCATCAGTAAACTTCTGGTTTACTATAGCATATGTTTCAATTGTTCTCAGATATGTATAATATAACGCGGAGTCAAATGAAGGTAATATTTCTATGGTTCTTTTATCATTCAAAATTACATTTTTCATGTGCAATGTCTCCCTTATCTATAGTCTCAACATGATATCCGTCATTTCGAATAGCTTTAAAGCATAATAAATTTCTTTGAGACTTAGGAGAATATAAGGCATTTACAATTAATAGCCTTGTTCCCCGAGGCAATAATAGCTCTTCCAGAGCCTTCAATTATACTTATGCTACTCGATATAGTAAGACTTTCTTTTATCATATCATGGTGAGCATAATATTCAATTCTTAGAATCCAATGAATCGTTGCACAGTCTGCAAGACATAATTCTCCATTGCACATTTTAGTTTTCATTTTATTAATATCCTCAATAAATATTAAATAATCAACACAATAAAATCACTTCAGATGAATATATAGCACATGAATATATTAGTACGCTTGATAAAACATATATATCTATATTCTAGTCGAATCTTTAACAAACCCAACAACATCCAACAAGCATTTTATTAACACTAGATCAAACACCATTTTTCTTAATACCGCACTTGGCATTTTATTTCAATCATTCACTTAGAATTAAAAAAAATCAACGGGGTTCTTTGGTATGAAGAATGATTGAATATCACAAAGATACTACTTTTCTTGATAATGGTCTTTGCTCAATACGTTTATTTATTTATCATCTTTTCCACCTCGGGTCTTGCAACTATATGTCAAGTATAATCCTATTCAAACAATACTAATTTAATAATATAACAATTTATTTAATATTGTAATATCCTTAGATGCACATGTCGTTATTGAAAAATCATGCATTATGTCGATTGTGATAGTATGTGTATGGCCGACAACACATTTATTTCAACACTGATCCGAAACCAACACACCATTTAATAATAATTTAGTAATGCCTGCATAAAATATATATATATATATATTTTATCAAATAGCTCGATAGTGTAGTCGTGATTGTGAGGCAAAGAGAATCTTATTTTGCATATTACATCAAAGGAAAATCCGTTTTATGCAACTGTTTTCTCCTCATCAAGGCAAATTCTTACTTAGATATTCTTACTTCAACAACCCATGGTGGGAGACAAAATTTTCACATAAGGCTTCGAATGGAGTTTTGGTTTTTAATCAACCAAAAACCAAAAGATCGATGGGATCATAAGCCTCAGAATATCGTTAGTTATCAACGAAGAGATCGGATCATTATGATACTCTCGTTGTTCTTAAAGGTACAACTCATTTGGTTTATATGTGTAGATCGACGTCGCTACTAACGGTTAGATATAATAGATCTGTCTTAGATGCTATGGATCTCCGCCACAGTCGCTATCACGTAACTCGATATCATATTCAAGTTACTATCATTGACCGTTAAATCCTTAGATACGGTACGTAAGATTGCGGTCTTCGTCATGCGGAATCGCATCTGGACCATAACATGATAATATTCTATCTCATAAGAGATCAGCACCATAATGTGTGATGCAGATCTTTTAGTAGACATGTTTGAAATGAGTTTTATACTAACGACAATACCTGTGTTGATCGCAGGCATCGTCGATGGCCTTCGAGATCCGATCTTTCTTTACTGGTTCGACGATTGAGAGCGCTCGTGCTGATAACGTGTTATATAATATTTATTTTATATGTATAAAACAACGCATAATATCAACACATAGAAATAACGAACAATATACTTTATAATGTAATGTTCTTTTACAACTAATATTCAATCCATCAACATTACAAAAACGATACAATTTATAAGCAATTTCCATGTACTATTTCACCTAATTTATACACTAATAAATATGTGGACATCCACATTATAAATTATTATTCATAACACATATGAATTATTGTGCCACGTCAATTTTTTGCCAAGACATAAGTGATATATTGTTAGCTTCTAGTTGATTAATAAAAGCAACATTTCACAAAACAAAGCATCCAACTTAAGTTTTGAAATGTCAAGCCTATTATAAAATGTTGAGTCTTTTTATCCTAATAAATAATCATTTGATAAACAAAGAAAAATCGAGTCCTCTTGGAATGGGAGGTTGAGAGTGGCAAGCACGACATACGAGTCTTATGATTTACATATTTGCATCAAATATTAACAAATCATCCTATAATGACGTTTCCAAAGTAGGAAATTTTTCAAACGGATTAGTCAAGATAGGTTTAAAAATATTAAAAATAATTTCATCGGCCAATATAGATATAATATAATGATGGTCGTCAATTGCCTTTGATTTAATTTCCAATATTCAAAATATAAACAAAATCAACAAGATGTATGTGCAGGCTCAATATAGATAAAATAGTGCATCTTTATGAGTTGTTTCTCCCATATCAAATAAATCAAGCTATCAATTCCACTTAATATATCAACGACTATCTCTATATCATTACTAGTTTTTAGGAAGGACCCATCGATTTCTAATACTGTTGGATTTATATTTATTTGTAATTAAATACTTGAGAAGAAAATAAATGGGAACTGATCATATTATCTAGGAAATTGAAATTCTTTCTCGACTTGGCTTATTATGGCGTACTAGTTTGTTTAGCGCATCCGATATATGTGCATAATATGTTATTCAATGTATGTGCAAATATATTTATACATTGACGATTTATATTTTTAATCAAGTTATTGATCGAGCGGATGGAGTAATAAAATAAAACGAACACTAACGAAATATCCTACGCTCAACAGGCAAGTGTACCTATCGAAATAGCATAGACGTAGCAAGTATTCGAGTATCGAATCCCAAAAGAACTATGTACCTTAGAAAAACGTTTGCTTAAATATCCTAGTACGAACGTTTGATTGTTGAAACGGTAAATAACGATACTTAGAAAATACAACTTAATAAAGTAGCACAGAGAAGAAAACCCTTATGTAAACAGACGTATTTGAGACTTCGAATCCCCCTAGCTCGACCAATACATATATCAAGTACACGTAAGCAACACTATCGTTAGACCGTGAAGATTCCTACAACATGCGTACGAGTTCATAGACTGACGAAACTGCGCCTTATCATACGAGACTCGCAAACAACTAATCAACTAATTAAATAGCCGGGCAAGCTTCCCTAACTACTTAACCGAAGATTGCATTAAAAACACGTTGAATCCCACTATTAGATTTGACTCTAATCCGGCGGGGTAGTTCAACCTATCTCTAGCGATGAGTTTATTCCGCTCGTTTACAAGTGGTTTAATCGTTCGCCCCTCTCTCGAGCGTAGCGTACGATTTCCCGGACTACGTTAACTTAAACACATAGACATGATCAAGCTAACTTATAATGATTTTAATCACATAGACATAATCAAAATCATATGCTTCATAAACGAGTCGTAACAATAGTAATACATCAAATGCACGTAAACATACTATCGATCGCGCTAGGGTTCATCTAATCTCAAATACAATAGATTTAGCTACTCATTATCAACACAACGAAGCACATAACTAACATCGAATACATCATAAATACTTCCCTGAATTCAACTTCGAAGTTAATCTCGTTCTCCGTTGAGGACTTTTATCGAGCACTTGGTGAGCAACTAAGTATGTGTTCTTGGGTTTTGGAATGGTAACGTATATGTGTATGTATATGAGCTTAATGGTGTTTTTAACGTACCTCCTTTTCTTTTTCTCTTAATATCCTCGCTCTTTTTCACGTTGGCTCCTTATATAGAGTTTTCATCATCTCTTTTGCTCTTCTTTTCAACGTCAGTTCCAAGGAGTTGCCAAAATCAGATTTCTTGTCTCCCATGCTTGAAAGATTATAGCCTCCAAAGTCATGATTTGCAGCCATTGAGCCACCAAATGAGATTTCTTATCCCTAGTTTCATTTCCAAGATGATAAGATAAGTTGAAGTCGCTTTCTTTTCATGTTCTTGACTTTAAACATGTCCACGAGATGTTCACGGCCTCGTTTATACTTCTTCACGGCCGTGACAACATAAAACCTGAGGAAAACAACGTCTCTGCCCGTGTTCACGGCCTCGGTAGCCACCATTCACGGCCGTGAAGCGTTCGGGGGTTAGAAAATGGGTTTCTGCCCGCCTTCACGGCCTCTAACACCTCCTTTCACGGCCATGAAGCACCCTTCACGGCCTAGTTGATCAATGTTCACGGCCGTGACACAATCGGGTAAGAAAACAGCTCTCTGGTGCTCTTCACGGCCTCGTACAAACCATTCACGGCCGTGACTAATTTTCTGTAAAACAGCAGCACATTCAAAAATTCATATCTCCCATTCTAGACCTCGGATTAAAAATCGCTTTGGACAGAATTAAGATTAACAAGTCCTCTATCTATGGTTAAAATTTCAGGTCCATCGGACGTCCTTTACCCCGTGATCATTGAGAAATAAGAAACTGTCGCAAAACTGCCGTAAAACGTTTGATTTTGTTGTGAAACCATATTTTAGCACAAAAATAATCCAAACGGCTTCACTTATCATGCAAACGACTTAAATGTAACATATATAAACGTAAGAAAATACGTTTATCAAATTTCCCCACACTTAAACGTTTGCTTGTCCTCAAGCAAATAAATGCAAATGGCATATAAAGTATAAAATCATGCAACGTATCAATTAAGAATGAAATCACGTAGGAGATAATGCAAGTAAAGTCGGAAAGCATATTCAAAATCAACAACTAACCACACGACTTCCTTAGAAATACCTATCAAGATCCGTACCTCACAAAGATTCACTCAAATCACTAAGTGTATAGGTTAAGATGTCGGTGATATCTCTCGGGTCATGCACTAATCTAATCCCTACCATAAGCTTGCAAATGATTCGTAAATCTACCACTTTCAATGTTCAAGCGTGAATCGGAAGGTCTTTACCGGGTTATAATATGGTTAAGATAGGTAAGATATGCAAGGAATAAGCGTAAAAAGGATATGAGCTGTAGTCGTGTCGGAATCATGCCATCATCTCGAATGCGCCAAATCCGTCGTTCTTGTGTTTTTTTTTCACCAAGCCCTTCTTCTTTCGACTTCTCGATCTAGGAAATAGGTAAAATGGTTTCGAGAGTGAAAGATTATCGGAGGAAGGGTTCTTAGTCATATATCTTTTTTTTTCTCTTTTTTTTCTTTCTTTTCTTTTTTTTGGGCATAAGCTCGGAAATTAAGTACGGGTTGCGCTTCTTAAGTACGGCATTCAACCTCCACTTCTACTATCGCTCCAATGGGTTTATGTCTGAAGGCTTAATCAGGGTCGGCAATCCGGTTTTTACAAATAAAAGGCTCAGGCTCAAAGTGGCTAACTACGGGGGTCAGGCGTGGTTGGATACTTTGGCTATGGACTGAATTCCTAATGCCTTCCTCATTTTCACGCAATCACTCGTCAAGTAGTTTCAAAACGCAATACACAAGCAAGTTCTGAAGAGAAATAAACTAAGCATGATTCACACAATCAAAGAAATGAGCGAAAAGCTCGTAGGCTCAAAAATCTCACAAAAATAAGGTTATGTGTACGAATCCATCAGGTATCGCCAAGTTCATCTATGTAAGAAAGAAATCGACTCGCATATGTATCCTAATTACTCACAAGATTTCTAACATGAAATCACCCTTTGATTGAAAGAAACATGATTTTCGAAAAAGTTTCTGCCAATTTTCGAAAAAAATATACCAAAAATCAAGTCATGCACATATAAGATGTTTGCATCAATTTCGCAGAAATTCCCCTTCCCACACTTAAGATTTACGTTGTCCTCAACGCAACAATTATGTAACGCAAGGAAGAGGAAATAAATAGATAAGCAAACTTCCCTGAATAGTCCGATGTGCATGCTTTGTACAGCTCCTCCCCACACTTGAGATTTTGAGTTCCCTGCGATCATCGAAAACCAGAATCATGAAAACTAAAATGCATAGGAAAATAAAGGAAAAAGGCTTGGGGTGCCTCCCAAGTAGCGCTTTCTTTAATGTCTTTTAGCTAGACATAGTTCGGAGGATTTTAGCGTTGTGTGGTGTTGAGGAGGTGAATCGTTTCCTTTCCAAGCGCTTCGATGTCACCGCCAGTAATGCTTGAGACGCTGCCCGTTCACCTTGAAGGTCCCTTTTTCTGGGTGTGTGATCTCGACCGTCCCGTAGGAAAAAACTCGGGTCACCGTGAATGGGCAGACCACCTCGACTTTAGCTTGCCCGGAAATAATCGCAGCCGCGAATTATACAACAGGACCTGGTCGCCTTCTTGGAATTCCCGCTTCATGATCTTCCGATCATGATATTGCTTCGTACGCTCCTTGTAGATGCGGGTATTCTCGTATGCCATTTGTCTCCACTCGTCGAGCTCGTTGACCTGCAACATTCGCTTTTCACCTGCAAGATTCAAATCAAAGTTAAGTTTCTTTAGAGCCCAATATGCTTTGTGTTCTAGCTCGACGGGTAAATGACAAGATTTCCCGTAAACTAGTCTATATGGCGTGGATCCGATAGGCGTTTTGTAGGCAGTCCGGTACGCCCATAAAGCATCGTTCAGTTTGCTTGGCCAATCTCGCCTATGGTGCTCCACGGTCTTTTCGAGTATACACTTTAGCTCCCTGTTTACGACTTCTGCTTGGCCGCTCGCTTGAGGATGGTACGCTGTAGTAACACTATGTTTCACGCCGTATTTTTCGAGCGTCCTTGCAAAATGAGTGTTACAGAAATGCGTACCTTTATCGCTAATTATGCAACAAGGTGAGCCAAATCGAGAAAATAATGTTTTCAAAAATTTAATGACTACCCTAGCATCATTAGTAGGTAGCGCTTGTGCTTCTACCCATTTTGAAACATAATCAACCGCAACTAGGATATATCGATTCTTGAAAGAGGTAGGGAACGGACCCATAAAATCAATGCCCCATACGTCAAATATTTCACACACAAGAATAAAATTCTGAGGCATTTCATTTCGCTTAGAAATATTACCTGTCCGTTGGCACATATCACATTCCTTTACGTATTTTTTAGCGTCTTTGAAAATCGTAGGCCAATAAAAACCACATTCGAGTACCTTTTGTGCAGTTCGATTACCTCCGTAATGTCCTCCACATGGCCCCGAATGACAATGGCTCAAGATTTTAACCGTCTCGGGAAAAGACACGCATCGCCGGATTATCTTGTCTGCGCAAACCCTAAACAAATACGGATCATCCCAAAAATAATACTTCAAGTCTGAGAAGAATTTCTTCCTCTGGTGACTTGTGTATCCCTTTGGCATGATCCTAGCGACAAGATAATTAGCAAAATCGGCATACCATGGGTTTTCATCGAATACCTCACGTATAGCATATAGATGCTCGTCGGGAAAGTGGCCTCGGATTATTTCCTCATTGGTAGCCTCGTGGGTTGCATCTTCAAGTCTTGACAAGTGATCAGCTGCACAATTCTCGGTACCTTTCTGGTCACGGAATTCCACGTCAAATTCTTGGAGTAATAGAATCCATCGGATAAGCCTCGGTTTTGCATCCAGTTTCGCAAAGAGGTGTTTGAGGGCCGAATGATCCGTGTATATGATGACTTTCGAGAGAACGAGATATGGACGGAATTTATCGACGGCGAACACGACTGCGAGCAACTCCTTCTCCGTGGTAGTGTAATTCGCCTGGGCCTCGTTTAGAGTTTTGCTTGCATCGTGTATCGGCTGAAAATGTTTTTTCCGTCGCTGCCCTAAAACTGTACCTACTGCAAAATCACTCGCATCGCACATTAGTTCGAACGGTAGGCTCCAATCGGGAGCTACCATAACAGGGGCATTAATTAGCTTATCCTTAAGTATAGTAAAAACATTCATGCATTCGGGTGTAAATTCATAAGGCACGTCTTTCTCAAGCAAACGAGTTAAAGGCCTAGCAATTTTAGAAAAATCCTTGATAAATCTACGATAAAAACCCGCATGTCCTAGTAAACTTCTAATTGCCTTTACAGACGAAGGTGGAGGTAATCGTTCTATGGTTTCTATTTTAGCTCTATCTACCTCGATACCTCTCGACGATATTTTATGACCTAAAACAATACCCTCTCTTACCATAAAATGGCATTTCTCCCAATTTAGCACAAGGTTTGTTTCCTCGCATCGCTGGATCACTTTCTTTAAATTAAATAAGCATACCTCGAATGAGTCACCAAAAATCGAAAAATCATCCATGAATACCTCCATTCCGTCACCTATTAGTTTATCGAAGATAGCCATCATGCAACGTTGGAAGGTGGCCGGAGCATTGCAAAGTCCAAAAGGCATCCGTCGGTAGGCGAATGTCCCGAATGGGCACGTGAACGTCGTCTTCTCTTGATCCTCGGGTGCAATGGGAATCTGCAAATAACCTGAAAGTCCATCGAGAAAACAATAAAATTCATGACCAGACAACCGTTCAAGCATTTGATCAATAAAAGGAAGAGGAAAGTGGTCTTTTCGCATCGCATCATTTAATTTGCGGTAGTCAATGCAAACGCTCCATCACGTGACAGTCCTCGTCGGAATGAGTTCAATTTTCTCGTTGGGCACAACTGTCATTCCTCCTTTTTTCGGCACTACCTGAACTGGGCTCACCCATGCACTGTTCGAAATTGGGTAATCACTCCCGCGTCGAGCAGTTTAATTACCTCGGCCTTAACTACCTCCTTCATGTTGGGGTTCAGACGCCTCTGGTGTTGTATCACCGGTTTGAAGTCGTCCTCCATTAGAATTTTATGCATGCAGAAGGTCGGACTAATTCCTCGGATGTCTGATATCTTCCATGCAAGTGCCCTCTTGTGCTCCCGTAGTGTATCTAAAAGCATGAGTTTCTGCTCCTTCTCCAGATTTGACGCGATGATTACGGGAAGCTTTGCACCTTCCTCGAGGAAAGCGTATTCCAAGTGATCGGGCAATTGCTTGAGCTCGAGCGTTGGTGGTTCCTCGACAGAGATCTTCTCACGATTTTCTTCGCTGCTCTTTTGCACCTCGATCGTTGGTTCCTCATTGACATTCTCATCTACGTGTGATTGGGCAACGACGAGGGGTAGGTCATCGTTTGGATCTTCCTTATGGAGTTCCTCGTTTTCCTCTATTTCTTGCTTTGAGCTGAATGAATCGGGCTGCGAAAGTCCCTGCAATGACAAAAATTTATTCCATGCATTGATATAAAAGCACTTATCATCTAACTTCTCGGCATTATTCATGGACTCGGCCATATCAAATGTCACATTCTCACTATCTATGGTGAATGTCAATGTTCCGTTACGAACATCGACCATGGTTCCTCCTGTAGCGAGGAAGGGTCTTCCTAAGATTAGAGGAATATTTTCATCTTCCTCCATGTCGAGAATTACGAAATCTGCAGGAATGATAAATTTATCAACTTTAACAAGAACGTCTTCGATAATACCCCTAGGATATTTAACAGATCTATCCGCTAATTGTATACTCATCCTAGTAGGTTTGGGTTCTCCTAAGCCGAGTTTCTTGAACATCGAATAAGGCATTAAATTTATACTAGCACCTAAGTCAGCTAATGCCTTATGTACAATAAGATCGCCTATTAAACAAGGTATAGTGAAACTCCCTGGGTCTTTTAATTTTTCGGGATTTTGCTTTGTAAGATGGCGGAGTACTCCCCTCGTAGTTCGACTGTGGACACGTCTTCGAGCTTGCGTTTGTTCGTGATAAGGTCCTTCAAGAATTTTGCCCAACGAGGCATCTGCGCAAGGGCTTCAACAAGTGGTAAATTAATGTGTAATTGTTTAAAAATTGCAAGGAATTTACCAAACTGATCGTCAACGATATCCCTTTTAAGCCTCGCTGGGTATGGAATTTTCGGTTGGTATGCCTTGACAGGTGGCTTAGGTACGGTCTCTTCTTCTTTGTCGGCCTCGATGTTTGCATTCGCGGGCTCAACATTCTTCTTCTTTTTCAATTTCTGCACTTCCTCGAGCTCTCTCCCGTTACGAAGCGTCACCGCCTTTACATGGTGGTCCTTTGGGTTGGTCTCGGTGTAGCTTGGCAATGAACCAGAAGGACGTTGTTGGATTGATTCGGTGTTTTGCAACCGTGCCTCTTGATTTTCCAAGCGAGAATCGAGCTTTCCCATTAGCTTCTCGAGCATTCCCTCTAGCTTACCACCGCGACCTTCACGGGCAACTTCAGAATTTCCACCGTGGTATCCATGCGACCTTTGATTTTGAAATCCCGATGGAGCTTGTTGTTGATTCCCATAGGTCAGGTTCGGATGAACTCGATTTGGAACGAAGTTTCGTTGACCTTGGTAATTCCCCATGTAATCGACTTGCTCAGTTGTAAAAGCAGCGGGACAGCGAGCTGTGTCGTGGCTTCCTCCGCATGTAGCGCATGGCGGAATATACGTCGATATGAATGAGAAGGCGCATCAGCTACGGGGATCATCGGGGCAGGTTGTAATTGGACAGCGTTAACGGCCGGCTTCGTTGCTAGCTTAGGCATGAGCGCATTCATCAAGGTCTGCATTTGAAGATTAGTCGCTGACATTGTTGTTGTAGGGCGTCGAACTTGGCGTTAATTGCAGTGGTGTTGTCGACGTCGTACATCCCTGGAGGTTTACCTCGATTGCTTGAACTCCCTCGTCGAAAACTATTTGCACTATAGTCTTCGATAAGATTCCAGCCCTCTGTAGCGCTGAGATTACATAGGCCTCCGTTGCATGCTCCGTCTAGTAATTGCACGGTATGGTCGTTTAAAGATTCATGGAACCGCTGAATTTGCTCGCTCTTCGTCATCCCGTGTTGAGGGAATCGGTTCAAAAGCGCTTTGAATCTAGTCCATACGTCATATAGATTTTTGCCTTCCTTTTGCTTGAATGCGGTGAGGTCCATCTTTAGTTTGAGTGCCTTGGAAGGTGGAAAGAAGTAATTGATGAAGGTGGCATGCATCTGGTCCCAAGTGGTGATAGATCGTTCGGGAAGTAGGTTGAACCACTCCTTGGCATTGCCCCGCAGAGAGAAAGGAAATAGGTAGAGTCGAATGGCATCTGAACTTACACTTTGTACTAGTATTGCGTCCGCGACAGACAAGAAGTCTCGGATGTGGCGATAAGCGTCTTCCTCAGAGAGTCCATCGTATTGAGCTGTCGCCTGAAGCATTTGGAGCCAGTGATGTTTGAGCTCAAAATTATTCGGTACCTGAGGAAATACTATTGCCGAGCTAATCGTTCCTACGGCATTGTTTCTCCACAGCTCTCTCATTGGAGGTTCTCTCGTTGCTAATGGCATCTCTTCGCGATTCTGCTCCGCCATTTCGGTGGTTACTTTGACTCACCCAGCGTTTTCTCCTAGGTTGCTTCGAAAGGTCCTTTCAATCTCCGGGTCTCCTTCAATAATTGGTAACGAAGGATTCCTTCGGGTCATGCACCGAAGTACACGTACCTAGACCGAAAGATTTCCGATTAAGCGAAAATACTAATATAAATAATAAATAGCTAGAATAATAAACTAAGGCTTTTCTAATATCGATAGTTCCCCGGCAACGGCGCCAAAAACTTGATCGAGCGGATCGAGTAATAAAATAAAACGAACACTAACGAAATATCCTACGCTCAACAGGCAAGTGTACCTATCGAAATAGCATAGACGTAGCAAGTATTCGATTATCGAATCCCAAAAGAACTATGTACCTTAGAAAAACGTTTGCTTAAATATCCTAGTACGAACGTTTGATTGTTGAAACGGTAAATAACGATACTTAGAAAATACAACTTAATAAAGTAGCACGGAGAAGAAAACCCTTATGTAAACAGACGTATTTGAGACTTCGAATCCCCCTAGCTCGACCACTACATATATCAAGTACACGTAAGCAACACTATCGTTAGACCGTGAAGATTCCTACAACATGCGTACGAGTTCATAGACTGACGAAACTGCGCCTTATCATACGAGACTCGCAAACAACTAATCAACTAATTAAATAGCCGGGCAAGCTTCCCTAACTACTTAACCGAAGATTGCATTAAAAATACGGTGAATCCCACTATTAGATTTGACTCTAATCCGGCGGGGTAGTTCAACCTATCTCTAGCGATGAGTTTATTCCGCTCGTTTACAAGTGGTTTAATCGTTCGCCCCTCTCTCGAGCGTAGCGTACGATTTCCCGGACTACGTTAACTTAAACACATAGACATGATCAAGCTAACTTATAATGATTTTAATCACATAGACATAATCAAAATCATATGCTTCATAAACGAGTCGTAACAATAGTAATACATCAAATGCACGTAAACATACTATCGATCGCGCTAGGGTTTATCTAATCTCAAATACAATGGATTTAGCTACTCATTATCAACACAACAAAGCACATAACTAACATCGAATACATCATAAATACTTCCCAGAATTCAACTTCGAAGTTAATCTCGTTCTTCCTTGAGGACTTTTATCGAGCACTTGGTGAGCAACTAAGTATGTGTTCTTGGGTTTTGGAATGGTAACGTGTATGTGTATGTATATGAGCTTAATGGTGTTTTTAACGTACCTCCTTTTCTTTTTCTCTTAATATCCTCGCTCTTTTTCACGTTGGCTCCTTATATAGAGTTTTCATCACCTCTTTTGCTCTTCTTCTCAACGTCAGTTCCAAGGAGTTGCCAAAATCAGATTTCTTGTCTCCCATGCTTGAAAGATTAGAGCCTCCAAAGTCATGATCTGCAGCCATTGAGCCACCAAATGAGATTTCTTATCCCTAGTTTCGTTTCCAAGATGATAAGATAAGTTGAAGTCGATTTCTTTTCATGTTCTTGACTTTAAACATGTCCACGAGATGTTCACGGCCTCGTTTATACTTCTTCACGGCCGTGACAACATATAAAACCTGAGGAAAACAACGTCTCTGCCCGTGTTCACGGCCTCGGTAGCCACCATTCACGGCCGTGAAGCGTTCGGGGGTTAGAAAATGGGTTTCTGCCCGCCTTCACGGCCTCTAACACCTCCTTTCACGGCCATGAAGCACCCTTCATGGCCTAGTTGATCAATGTTCACGGCCGTGACACAATCGGGTAAGAAAACAGCTCTCTGGTGCTCTTCACGGCCTCGTACAAACCATTCACGGCCGTGACTAATTTTCTGTAAAACAACAGCACATTCAAAAATTCATATCTCCCATTCTAGACCTCGGATTAAAAATCCCTTTGGAAAGAATTAAGATTAACAAGTCCTCTATCTATGGTTAAAATTTCAGGTCCATCGGACGTCCTTTACCCCGTGATCATTGAGAAATAAGAAACTGTCGCAAAACTGCCGTAAAACGTTTGATTTTGTTGTGAAACCATATTATAGCACAAAAATAATCCAAACGGCTTCACTTATCATGCAAACGACTTAAATGTAACATATATAAACGTAAGAAAATACGTTTATCAGTTATTTAAAGAATAAAATGTTAAGTTAAGGATAAAATTTTAACTAAAATATTAAGGATAAGACCAATTGGCGGTTTTTAGACCATAGGCTCTTTATATTAGAGTATAGATGGTGCTTTTTTAAATTCGAAATTAACGAAATCCAATTTTATTAGACATGTAATAAGTTATCTTACATGAATAATTATTATCTATTAGTTTATTAAGGGAGTACCTCAGAGTAACTATTCTTCCAATTGATATGTCAATTATCGAAGTTACGATTTTACCATAAATTTTCCAATTATATTCTATAACATCAATTTTTTTTTTTTTTGTAAAATGAGTTTTCATTTACCACTTCCTCAACACCAAGTCTGTGCAACATCGCTCCATTACAGCAAGCTCACTACACAGAATTATAATTGCACACTCTACTATAAATGTCAAGCTTAGAGGCATATTTCACTCGGCACGCGGCTTTGATTCTCCACTCCATGTCATTTATGATCATATGAAAAATCTGATTTGGGGTCCTTCTGGCTTCACCATGCACTCGTCGATTCCTCTCGGTCCAAATATGATGTAACAGAGCAGCCAGACATGCAATGATGATACCATATCGAGCATTCTTCTTTTTGCCCATCTGTGACAAACATTCACATAATGATGAGAAAGTTTGAATGGTGAGTCTCATATTTATCCATACTTCCATTCGCTGGACCAGTTGCTGACTAAACCAGCATTCCAAGAATAGGTGCATAGCTGATTCCTGGGCCTCGTCACATAAACAGCACATCACATTAGGCACAACTATACCCCAACCCAACAATCTCTCCACAGTTAACAGACGTTTATGAACTAGCAGCCACATCATAATAGAATGTTTGGGTACATTATATCTGTTCCACACAGCCCGGGCATAAGGGAACAGAGTGTTTTCCCCTTTAAGCCACTGATAACCAGAAGCCATAGTATAACGGCCATCCGCAGTAGAAGCCCATCTGTTGCCAATATACCCCTCCTTGAGCTTCAGTTTGACTCGATGGAGTTTCTTCCAGTACCAACATGAGTCCATAGCCGGGCAATAGTCCAAGAAATCTGTCCCTTTTAGATACACTGCATTAATCCACTTAATCCAGAGAGAGTTCACTTCTTTGGTTATATCCCAAATCCGTTTTCCAGCTAAAGTTTGGTTCCACAGCCCACTGTCCTTGATGTTCAGCCCTCCCCATTTCTTGGGACAACAAACTATATCCCAGCCGAGCAATGGAACAGCATTCCCGTGCAAGTTCTTACCCCAGAGAAATTCTCTACATGCTCTGTCCACTTCCCTAGTAACTGCTTTAGGTAACATGAAAATGGATCCCCAATACCCATGCGTAGCCAATAGAACAGAGTTGATCAAACAGATTCTCCCGGCATAGGACAAGTTTCGTGTGGCCCAGCACCTGATCCTAGCTGTGATCTTGTCTACCAATCCTTGACATGCAGCTCTAGTCCATTTTGTGGAGTTAAGGGCACCCCTAGGTAGGTCATGGGAAGTTTACCAGCCTGAAATCCTGTGTTCATTCTAATTTGATCAGCCACATGGCTTGATGTACCAACCACATATACACTAGATTTCAGCTGGTTCGCTTCCAGTCCAGAGGTAAGCTTAAACTTCTTCAGCACCTCTTTTATTACTGTCACCGCAGCAGTTTTACCTTTGCAAAAAATCATAAGATCATCAGCAAAGCAGAGGTTAACTAGGCTGATGTGTTTGCAATGGGGGTGAAATCTAAACCGAGAATCCTTAGCCGCAAGATGTAGACTCCTAGAAAGATATTCCATGCAAATCACAAACAGAAGAGGGGATATTGGATCCCCTTGTCTCAGTCCTTTAGCAGCTCTGAAACTCCCAGACTGTGAACCATTGACTGAGATAGTGTAAGAAACTGTATTAATACATTCCATAATCCATTGGATAAATCTCATAGGAAATATGAGCATGCACATCCATCTCCTTAAGAATTCCCAGTTGACAGTGTCATAAGCTTTGCGGATGTCCACCTTCATGAGGACCCTGGCAGATGTGTTTTTCCTATTGTAGAGCCTAAACAGATCTTGACAGAGTAGAATATTATGCACTATTGACCTACCTTCCACAAATGCATTTTGATTGAGGTTGATGAGTTTAGGCAGCAGACCCTTCAATCTATAACAGAGTAGCTTGGATATACATTTATACACTGTATTACAGCAAGAAATAGGTCTATAGTCTGTAGCAGTAGCTGGGTTGGGGACCTTCGGGATTAAACAGATGACTGTTCTGTTCGCCTTAGGTAATAAACTCCCAGATTTAAAAAACTCCAGAACTGCTGCTGTGACAGTTTCACCCACAGCTTCCCACGCTGACTTGAAAAAGCCACTCCCATATCCATCTGGACTGTGCGCAGAGTCATCATGTATGGTCTTCATGACCTCAAAAACTTCCTGTCTTGTGATTGGCTGGATAATTTTGAGTTGATCTGCCAGTGATAGAACATACCCCTCATTAGCCACTAGCTGCTCTGGGCACTGATATGTATTCCTATCCTCTCCCAATAATTTTTGGAAATGGTCCTTGAAATGCTGCTGGATACCCTCAGGATCAGTAATTTTAGTCCCATCCTGAGATGTAACAGCTACTATCCTGTTATGGTAATTCCTCTGCCTGATGGATAGCATGGAAAAAAGCAGAATTTTGATCTCCTTTATCAAGCCATTGAGCCTTAGCTTTCTGCCTTAGGAACTTATCCTTTGCTACATACAAAAATTGATACTCTCTCTAATGACTTTTTCCTTAGCTATCAGATTAGAATTCAGTGGGTCAGTATGTAACTCAGCTTGGCATTCCTCCAGCTTGGTTTTGGTCACCTCTGTTTTAGCAACTATATCAGCAAACATCTCCCTATTCAGCCATCTGAGGGGTCCTCTCAGTCTTTCCAGATTGGAATACAGTCTAGTCATGGCTGTCCTGCTCTGAACATTCCAGTGAGCTATAACTGTCTCCGAGAAAGAAGGTGCCAAGCTCCAGATATAGAAGTACTTAAATGTATGTTTGGAAGGCTGAGCTTGTCCATACATCTAAGTATAATGGGGGAGTGGTCAGATAAGCCCTCAGTGAGATAATTTGCACTATGTGTAAAGTATTTTTGCATCCAGGCTGGGTTAGCAAAAGTCCAATCTATTTTGCTCCATATCCTACTTCCTGCTTCCTGTTTGTTAGACCATG
This sequence comes from Craterostigma plantagineum, assembly GCA_027422505.1. NCBI lineage: Eukaryota > Viridiplantae > Streptophyta > Magnoliopsida > Lamiales > Linderniaceae > Craterostigma > Craterostigma plantagineum. The sequence continues at coordinate 20,153,663 of JAPQWV010000003.1, read as the reverse complement.
TGAAGTTACATCCGTGTCTTCTAACTTCCTCCAGCTGGCAATGGTTAAGACACAAGTTAAATCCTGATATTCTGCCATAGTAATGGCAGCTCCACCAATCTTATCTTCAGTCCCTCGGATATTATTGAAATCCCCCCATATCAGCCATGGATCCCTTAGATTTGCCCCTATACTCTTAACTGATTCTCAGAGCCTAGTCCTCTCACCCAAATCATTCTGCCCATATACACAGGTAAGGTAGGTAAGTACTGCCTTGTCTCGAGAAACCTTGAAGTGCATATACTGTTCATCTTTGGATATGAGTTCCAGCTGTAAACCCCCTACCACAATACACCCATTATAATGTTCACTCAGATTGTGACATACATTCCAATCCCTAAACTGCTGATTCAGGACCTCCTGAATACACCTAGATTTTAATTTTGTTTCCAACAAACACATGAGGCTGATGTTGTGCTTGCGGCAGAAGAGAGCGACCTCCCTCTGCTTGGCAGGGCCATTAAGGCCCCGGACATTCCAAGAGAGCCAACTATCCATGATCTGATTCATGGACCCTCTGCTTGGAAGGGTTGGTTCTGGGTACCTCCACCTGCACAGGGTCAGCCCAGGACATACTATCTTGTGTCATGGTTTCTGATCCTCTGCCCAATGTTATCCCCCCAGGTTCTTTACCAATTACCTTTCCCCCTCCCTCAACCACCTGAGGTAGCTGAAGCTCATCCTTAGCCTGGGGCATATCAGTCGCAGGAGGAGTTGCAGATGGAATGGCAGGTTTCATGTTCTGCCCTCGTTGTCTGCATGTGCCTTCCTTATGGCCATATTTTTTGCACTTCCCACAAAACACCTTAGGCTGGGGCATAACATTTTCAGTGGGAGGTACAGAAGGAATCTGCCCCCCATGTCTGCATATGGCTTCCTCATGGCCATATTTTTTGCATTTTCCACAAAACACCGGTTTCCATTCATAGGTAATCTTCTGCTCCATCAGTTGGCCAAACTCATTCTGGAATAGTATACTATCCTTGAGCGGCTCTTTGAGATTGATGTCAACTAAGACCCGTGCATAGTGGATTCTCTCCTTTTTCCTCGTGAAGTCGTCGGTCATGATTGGTTGCCCAATCAGACTAGCAAGTCTACTGAGAGTTTTCAGCCCCCAATATTTCAGCTCCAACTGCGGGAATTGAATCCATATAGGCACACTTTCCACTCCAGCTTGATTGAGCTGAGTCTGCTCAGTCCACGGTGCAAGAACAACTGGTTTGTGGTCAAAGTGGATGATTTCCGTCTGTAAAATTCTGTCTCTGGATTCCATACTGTCAAACCGTGCAAGGAATAAACCATGCCTCACTAACCATACGTTGATCAGACCTAACTTCTCCCATTTCTGTTTTAGAAACCCAGCCATAACCCCATAAGGAGGATTGGCTCCAAGCACATAGCATAACAAGGCAGTTTGCCAGTGCTTGACCTCATCCTGAATCTCTTCAGCTGCAATCACGCCAATAACCTGGCCACTATCCTTCACCGGCGCAACAAATTCCGGTCGATTGTCTTGCTTAGTTAGCAGGTCAACGTTGAATTTCATCCACATATTTGATGCTTGAGCAATTGGCGTATTACTGCCCCCAATCGATTGATTCAGGATCGGGTTAACCCTACCAACCGATTGATTCAAAGTCGGCCAGACATCCTTATCCTCCGCCTGATGCACAGGTGAATTTACCAATGAAACGCTGCATGATTTCAATGACACAGTGCCTAATTTCAATGAAACAGTGCCAGATACTCGATCCTCAGATGATCCGCTGCTCTGGTGAAATTTTGATCCGCTGCTCTGGTTCATGCTCGCCTGCACGTTGTTAGATGTGATCGCAATCGTCGGTGGAGGCGTCGCCACCGCGGCCGACGCAATCGTCCGTGTTGCCGGTTTTCTCTTCTTCGCCATAGTCGAGGAGAGAGAATTTCAAAAACTCTCTAACATCAATTTTTTATATACTTGTAAATAATATAAAATTAAACTTAATATTATAATTTCAACTACAAAAGATAACTTAAAAGTATAAGTTAGTATATTATATAATTATCTAGTTCGTGCAAGAAATACGTTAGTATTATTGGAAAATAGAAGCTATAAGAAACTCTGTTCGCATTTGCACAAATTTGTGCTTAGGAAAGCTCGATTAGGAAACACTTCATCAATGCTACTCTCTCTCCTTTTCCTCTCTCTGAATCTCTCATCATTTTTCCGCTTGTCGATCGCCGAACTTTATCAGCCAAATGATTACGCAGGTAAGATTCATTTAGGTTTGCTGTGTACCGAAACGCGGAGCTTTATCTCATTCATGTAGGCACGAATTGTGATGTTCTTATCTGATATCCGAAATTGATTGTTGAGTTTTTCGAATTTTGGATTTTTTTTCTATATGGAAGGTTATTTTGACCCGAGCGATGGGCGATCTGGAAGGCGATTATTTTCCGGCGATGCCAATTATCAGATGTCTGAGGAAGAGTACATTCGCATGCTGTAATACTCTGACCTTTTCTCCACGTTTTCTTTACTTCTCCTTTTCCGTAGAACTGAGTTATGTAAGTATATGATTTCAGAGGTGGTGTAGTCTGAAGAACTTCTTGTGTTTTCTGTTTTTCCAGCGACAAGCTAGCTGAAGGGTATATGAGCAATTTGGATCTTGAGAAGGCGATGAAAGAATACAATGCTAGATGTAGTAATATCTCCAGAATATACAGGTGATTAGTCGTGTCCATCTTATCGGAGAAAAGGTCTAAAGATTTTTGTTGATTGGTTAGTCCTTGGATGGTTTGAACATGAGATGGAAATTATGTAAGTGATTCGCCAACTGACTTTGTGCTGATGCACTTGTGGACCAATTCGCGCCAGTACTACTCGATTCTTGTTGCATTTACTGTTATCTGACACATACCTGTTTTCCTCTTTGAGGGGTGATTTAAATTCGTGATCAGTATTGGGAAGAGTGTACGTGGCGCTCCTCTGGTACTTCAGTTTCTTCTGAGTATGCGAAACTTGCGAATTTTACCGTGTGCTTACACACATGAATGTACTCGTAAGTCTTTCATTTTATGTTCATTTTAGTGGGTGGTTGAAATTTCTGATATGCCCGGGAAGAACGAAGCTGAGCCAGCGTTCAAGGTTCTTATCCTATATATGCATTTATTATAATTTCTAGCTTTTTGTTACCATTGTTTACTGGGAGTTACTTTCGGCTTTTTATTTTAAAGTAAATCCGACTTCCTACCAAAATTGGTGGCCCGCGAATGTCAGTTGGATACTCATATCATTTTGTAAATGAACTGATCTAAATTCCTGATGTTTTCAGTTCATTGGAAATGTGCATGGCGATGAACCTGTTGGCCGTGAACTTCTGTTTCGTCTAGTCAATTGGCTTTGCGATAACTATTTGAAAGACCCCCTGGTAATAACCTCACCTCTGTTCTATTTATATAATTCGAGATCATCTTCTGCTTCTGAAATTTAATGTCCAAGTTTTTTTTTTTCTCGTGGTTTGGTGCATGCGTCTAAATTCTGGTTTTCTTTCCAAGGCCACCCTCATTGTTGATAACGTCCACCTTCACGTACTTCCATCTATGAATCCTGATGGATTTTCTCTCCGACGACGTGGCAATGCAAATAACATTGATCTAAATCGTGATTTTCCAGATCAGGTATAATGCTCTGCTATGAAGTTGTTTTAGTTGAAAAATGTGTTCCCTTGCTACTTAAACATTCCACGTGTTCGATTTGGCGATAATTGGATAGAGTTGCATAACTGTCTTTCAGATCTTTAAAATTCTGAAAATCTGTTTACTAAGGTTTTTCTCTCTGCCATGCTTCTTTTTACGATCCACATGTGAACGTATCTTTAGTAGTTATCATCCTCTTCTATGAAAAGAGAAACAAAATGTCTGTTACGTTGTTGTTTATATATTATGTATTTAATCGGAACCATTAATTATGAAGAACATTGACTGACATGATTGACTTAGTTCTTTCCTATGAATGATGATATGGACATGAGGCAACCTGAAACAAAAGCAATCATGAATTGGTCGCAGGATATACACTTCACTGCATCTGCCAGCCTGCACGGGGTAATAATACTTTTAATACTGCATGTTTTATAATTTATAGCCAAAAGTAACATCAATATATATATTTTTTATAAGAAAAGCTTTTTTCCCATTTTAACTGGTTACTTGTGTAGTTATGAATTTGAGTAATTATTCAAAAAAAGAAAACACGGGTCACCGATACATTGTCTTGCTGTAGGGAGCTCTTGTTGCAAATTATCCATGGGATGGAACTAAAGATACGAAGTGAGATTCTTAGGCAATTTTACTTTCCGAGCCATTTACTGTCATAGTTTTCTTTCATATGCTGGAAGATCCTTTCATTGAACTTAAATAGGATTGCCAAAGTTATGATGTAGCTTGACAAATTCTTTTTGTCTGTAATCTAACGTAAATATTCCATTATTTTCAGGAAAAATTACTATGGATGTCCTGATGATAAAACTTTCAGATATTTGGCAAGTATATACAGTAAATCTCACCACAATATGTCTCTCAGCAAGGAATTTCCTGGTGGAATCACAAATGGAGCTTTTTGGTATGCTTGGCTAAATTGTAGATCTAACAGAATTAGACCAAAATGTCGTATGCTGCTTATCACGTGTTTTCATCATTGCAGGTATCCAATATACGGTGGTATGCAAGATTGGAATTACATCAATTATGGATGCTTCGAACTTACCTTGGAGATTAGCGACAACAAATGGCCTAATGCTAGTGAGGTATATCTCATTGAAATGTTTTCTTGTAGTACCCCACATGCTATTACAATCCTCGGCAATCCTATTGTAATAGCTTGGAAAACCTTAGTGTACGGCTTTCTGCATGTGACACATTGTATTCCTCTGATGATGTTGTTCGTCTATCTATACATGCGTTTTTCTTTCAGACCTTCACTGTTAACTCTGATATTGCAGCTTCCAACTCTGTGGGATTATAATAGGATGAGCATGCTCAATCTTATTGCCAGTGTGGTGAAGGTAACCTCAGTAATAATTTCTATCTTGGCTTAGAATATTCCTTACGTTTACTCAATCGGCAAACTGGTACTATGGCGTGCCTTGAATAATTTTATATTACTTGTGGTGCGAGAAATGAAAGTTTTGAAATTACTTTGCGAAACTTGAAGGCTACTATACTTGGGTGTCAAATCTATAATTCACTCTGCGCCCATTTACTTTTTCTCCATTTCTATGGCTATGTCTAATTGTAGTTGTGAATCATCTAATTTCTTACTCTACACACAGACAGGAATACGCGGACAGGTTTTTTCATCAGAAGACAGAAGACCTTTGCCTGCAACAATATCTGTCAAGGGAATAAATTACACGGTATAATCAAATCACACCCTTCAATCGTTTTCTGCATGTAATCCTAAATATGTTCACCTTCTCATAAATAAATTTCAAATATAGTACCTTTCTCATGATCGTTGACAGATTGCTGCTGGAAAGCCTTTTGCTAATTACGTTCGGTTGCTAGCTCCAAGAGAGAAATATGAAGGTATTTTTGTCTGAGATGGACTTAACATTAACTGTGTCCATATCTTACATCTTCTAAGTAGATTTATAATGCGAAGACAAGATTTTGAACTGTTTCTTGCCTTCATGCATATCCTAGATTACCAGGAAACTTATTCACGTTTTTATTTATCATTTTCTTTTTTTACGTATTGAATTTGGCTCCTATTTCCACAGTTATCGCATCTATGCATGGGTACAGATCTAAGAGAGCTTGCGTTCTTCTCGGAGATAAATCAACGGCTGTAGATTTTGTCCTCGACCCCGACGAAAGTGACGAAGCTAATCAACCCACAGACGATTCAAGTTGCTTTTTCGAGAATAGCAACATTTTTCAAGTCATTGAATACTTTCCCGTCCCACAATTGGAATTCTCTGCGATGATATTGTTTTTAATGCTCGCGTTCCTATGCTTCTTAACAAGGAGGAGAGTAGTAAGATCGAGCAATCTACCTCAGAAACACGTCCCAGCGTCCAAGCGCGCCAGCGTCTGAAATTCAGAGTATGTGCTTTCTCACGTCTTTCTATTTCTGTAATCTTAATCTTATACGGCGATAGATTTACTATATGATTCGATCTTAGAGAAGACAGAAACGTGATTGCTTGTCTATACTTAACAGTGGTTACACAACAAATTGAAATGTGTTGCTGATTGAATATCTAGATCTCGAATTAATATCAGGTGTGGTAGCTAGGTTTATATTTAGGACGGTTTAAATAATGTCTGTATAAAACTAGGGTGAAAGTGAGCCGGCCGACTCGTGGGCTCGACAAAAGCTCGGTTCGAGTTCATTTATGTCGAGCTCGGGCTTGAGTCCGGATATAAGAGCTCGAAAGTTGGCGAACAAGCTTGCGAGTTTCTATTTTTAAATTATTTATTATTTTTTGTTATTGAAAAGCTCGAGCTCAGGCCCATCTATATAAAACTGAGTTTAAGCATATCATAAAATGTGTGTTTGGGAAGATCTCATGTTCGACTTCGTTGTCAGATTCGCGCACAGCTTTTGCCTGGTACGTCCATTGTATGCATGTTCATATCATGGTTTTAAAATCGAGTTTTCGAATCGGACCGAATATTCTAGGATTTAATGTTTAATGGTTTAACCGGTGTATAATCGGAATCAAACCGGAGTAAAATCGGTATTCTTAAGTATAATAGAATAATATTTTATGAATAAATTAATAAAATAAAATGTGTAAGATATCTAAAAATAATTGTAAAATGAGATGTCAATTAAATTTATATCAAAAATGCAAATTATATTGGCATGAGATTAAAAATTAACTATAAATGAAGTAAAAATTTGTTGTTACATTTTCAATTCTCATCTTTCTTCTTCTTTTTAAAAAAAATTACAATCTGAACCGGACCAGAATCTAACTAGATTTCCGTGGTTCGCCAGTTTCCAGCTTGAACCGGCTGGGACGATCCAGTTTTCAAAACCCTTGTTCATGTGGCTTTGGACCTATGTTACTACCTCCGTTCCACTTATTTCTTCCCATCTTTCTATTTTTGGGCGTCCCACATAATTCTTCCCATTTCCATTTTTGATAAAAAATTATCCCACTAATTAAACTAATTACAGCATTAATATTAAAAAAAGTCTTCTTGATTTGCGTGTCTACTAATAACTTTTCTCTTTCCATATATTACTCAAAAGGTGTACTATAATATTAAAATAATGTGGTTTCTTAATCTCCGTGCATACTAATCTTTGAGAAGAAATAACGGGGACAGAGGTAGTATAAAATTAGAGTAAGAACTATTACAGCATTGCATTTCACTGTGCCAAGTTCAACAATTGACTTCTTCCATCAATGTAACAGAAACTAGAAATAATCTTTAGCACTAATCTCTAATTCCAATCAAATTAATTTAATGTAAAACAAAATAATCTTTCAGCTGTACATCTCTGGCTTAAGGACGCCAACGTAAGGCAAATTCCTATAGAGCTCGGCATAGTCAAGTCCATAGCCGACCACGAAATAATCAGGACACTGCCCATTCAAGAAAAAAAGAAAACCGTTCGATTTTAACAAGAATCAAATCAAAGACTGCGTAAATCCCAGGAAAAAAACACAGCATACGAATGGATTTAAAAGCTTTAAAAACGCATTTTTTCAGCAGCAGCAGCAGCAGTAATTTGCCCAAAGAAGACTGGCTTTTCTTGAGAATCATCTTCTTCTTAATCTCACTCTCACGCATAAACAAAAACTGACGAGGGATATAGAGAGAAGAGGAGAGCTACCTCAAAGCCGTAATAATATTTCCCTTCGCCGAATAGCTCAAAATGAACCTTTCGTCTCGATGGTTTATCGAGAAGTGTGCAAACGGAGACAGAAGAAGCGCCTTTAGATTTCAAGTGATCGATCAAACAAGACAACGTGTTCCCAGTATCCACAATATCCTCAACCTACGAGCCAACAAAACATATTGCAAGAACGAACGATTTTACTAAAAAACAACCGATAGATTGCTCAAGCCCAATTCTGGCAAGAGAAAGACTCAAATTTAAACTGTATTCACCACCCATATTATATCAGGTGACCCCAAATTCTCTCAACATACAGAAAGAAAACCCAGGACAAAAAATCTAGTCTTTCTTATTGGAACTGAGATTGCTCATGCCGAATTTTGGTCCGAAAGTTACTCGATTTTGAACCGTTTCCGTATATCAGTGACCCCAACTGTTCTAGCAGCAAAAGTGAATTAGCATACATACAACACACAAGAAAGATCCCTACGAATAACGAACGAAAAAAAACCCAGAAAAAGAAAACTAGTCTTTGTTTACCAAAATGACATGCTTCCCCGGGACGTCGAGCTTCAAGTCGCAGGAGATGACGGGTCGGCCGTTCGAGACGGTGCCCGACCCGTACGACCCGACCCGTACGAAGTCCACGGTTATGGGCAGCTCAGTGTGCCTGATTAGGTCGGCGAGGAACAAGAACGCGCCGGTGGCCACGCCCACGATCGCCACCCCGCCGCCGCGGCTTACGGCGTGTTTCTTGAAGTCCGACGTTATCTGAGAGCCCAGTTGGGAGACGCGCTCAGATATCTGTTCTTGCGTCCATAGGACTCTCTCTATGTGGCTGTTCAAGTCGCCCATCGTTGTGCGCCGGCGTTTTCAATACAAAGAAAGATCTAACCTTTCGCACTTTGATTGCTAGGGTTTATTTTATTATCAGATTTTTATCTATATATATATACGTTACTATTCTTCCAAGCTTTAATTTTTATGCTAACAATAAGATTATGGCCGAAATGAAGTAGAAAATACAGCAAGAACACTGCTGTGGATTGACCAAGAAAACTGAGAACTTCAAATATCAAATCTAATTGGGTGATAGTTTTGACTACTTTTGGAAATATTTCATAACAAAAGCTCTGTTTCACATCTCCACGTTTGGGCCTTATTATTGGCATGCCTGAGAGCTAATGGAAAAAGCGTAAAAACAAGTTCGGAAGCAAAAGTTTCACAATTTCAGACAAGATATTATTGAGCCATTCTTATGCAATTCATACGATGCTTGTCTGATCTGTTGGTAGAAGAGAAGGACAATGTCTCCTATGAAACTTAGGAGACCACCAAAGATCCATAGTATTGCCATGACCTTTTGAAGAAAGAAAAAATCGAACAGTAGAGACGAGTGGATTAGGCTCTTAAATGAAGTTTCTGATATCCAATGACTTGACGTCGGGCATTTCTTCATCCTTGAACTCTTCCCTGCGGAAAAGTAGTCAGAGGATACAAAAACCTTCAATCTATTGATGGCCCACGAAAATATATGGCACCAATGTTGTAGAGGTACTTGCCGTTTCTTCTGAGTATCCATAGCTTCGACAGCATCCTTTTTTAGTTCCTCAAGCTGAGCTTTGGCAATTTTCAGCTCCAACTGTTCCTCATATTTCGGTAAATCTTCTCTACGAATGCCAAGCCTATAGGACAAACAAGGACAGAAAGTCAATTAATTATCCTTCATCCGATAGTCTATTTATTAGTGCGATTGAAACTTAAGCTGAACTGCTTACTTTTGGTTGACCTTATCGAATTCTGCTTTCAGGAGGGCCATACCCTTTTTATCATTTCTGAGCAGTGGCTTTTTCAGTTCTTTCTCAACTTTGTCGAGAGCTTCAAACATCATCTTCTCTGCACCTAGTTCGTCAACGAGGCCCCTCCTGCCACAATGATACTTAGCAACTATTGAATAACAGGCTGGAGCTTAAGAACCAGACTCAAATAGCAGAATCCTATCAAACTCTAGATAACAAAGAGCATACTATGACCTTTGAGTCTATACAGAAGAAACGAAATTGAAATGTTAGCTCATTCAACAAAAGCCAGGACTACTATGCTATGACATTTCAGCTAAAGAGAATATACGCATGCTAGAGTAATAAAATCGAAGATTGATTAGAATTGTCAGATATCTATGCACAGATGTAACAGAAAAAAAAGATATCTTCCTACAAAAATGTAAACAAGTCTTCGAACATACTTGGTCCTTATGTCCTGAAGTGCTAGTAAGTACGCTCGAGCATCGGGTATATCCTGCGTTCTTGTTTCAATTGTGTACTTGATCCTCTGTGACTCAGAGAAAAGATCAGCCCTGCAGTTAAAGTCCACAAATCAGAACAGAAAGATTGTGCACCATAAAGGCTCGACAAAAGGAAAAATCCTCTATCAGCTTCCAAAACACGAAAAAGTGTATGCTCCTGTATTCTGACGGAGAAATGGCTGATTACTAGAAAACAGCTGATAACGGAATCTGCTTTAATTGAAATGCATTCCCCTTAAATTCAATAAGCACGAAACACTATGCAAAGTTAAGTGCTGTTTCATGTTTCATATTACTCTAAAACAACACTAAAGCATATAATTATAATCCTCATCTGAAAAGCAGAGTAAACCTTACTTTTCTCTCACAGTTTTCATAACTCTAGCATATTCAGCCACGGCGGCAGGATCCTCAGGATCGATGGTGATCTTCTCTTTCTTGAGAACTCCTATTGCTGTCTCGAATTTCTTCTTGACCTCAAGAAAAATACCCTTCAACATCTCTGTGAAAGATGCAGTAAAGTCAGAGGCTCAGATTACCAGATAGAAAAAACAGAAAAACCAGAAGTTCTGAAGCATAATCATTAAACACGGTTTATTGATTATTTTCGTCAGCAATTAGCAAAAACAAAAACAGAAATCACAAAAATGTGAAAGGATGCTTAAAATTCTGAACTAAAGCTAATAACCTTGATAAGTTCTAACAAGCAGAAGACCTAAATAAACTGCATTGCGAAATTATAGAACAAACCAAGCCACCGTTGCGATAATAATAAACCAAAAAGATGGAAAAAAAAAAAAACAAATGAACAATATAGGACCCACCATCACCCTTCAATGCCGCCGGAGGGCCTCCAGCTTCTTTGGCGAAAGAACGAAATGGAATAACATGCTGCGACCGCAGAGCCTGCAGAAAATTATACGAAACAAATAAAACAAAAAAGTAAAGAGAATAACTGCTGCAAATTTAACCATCGATCAGTCGCAATAGATGAAGCCAAATATTTGATCAACTCCATTAAAAGAAAGCCTTAGATGGATCTTCTTAGTGACATCACCTAACGCAACAGGAAATCATAAAGAATACAAACGACGAAGAAGGATAGACGCAGATGGCACCTATACCTGGCGTGTAGATCTGCAGACGAAGCGAGTGGAGAGAGCCATTTCAGATTGGACCAAAAGTGATATTGTTGTTTCAGTGCTGCGTAAATTCTGAGGGATGAAATGCTCTCTTCTTCAGCTGACCTAAATCGAGCATCAGCTTTGTGTTGGTCTTGGCAAGGAAGGGTAACAACGGAACTTTCGAAGAACAGAAACGAACGACGCCGTTTGGGGATGGCATTGGGCAGGTCCGGGCTTGGGCTTAGAGTTCACAATGGGCCTAAAGATCAATTTGGGCCAACGGCACTACACAATTTAATTGGGCCAAACTTACAAGAATCTGATTTACTACATTATTTCTAAGACAATCTCCAACCGAAAAAACTCATCTCAAACTCAAAATGCAGTAATTCTTCGCCAACCGTCAAACCAGTTCTCTAACTCAAAAAGACCATTTCTATAATACTCTCTTCTACTAGATTTTTCAACAACATTACTCGTATAATTTACAACTATACATATTAGACCACATTATTATTTTAAGTTCGATTGAAAAAAAAAATTAATTCCATGTAAACTCAATATTTTTTCATATAAAAACCACATGAAAAGAAATAACACGAGTCATTTTATTTATTTTTATTCTTTTTAATTTAAATATGAGTACTTTAATAACTACAACAAATAAACAGATTGTATTTTCAAAACATTAAACTTATTTTTTGGAATATCGATACTCAAAGGCATATTTGAGTTTAAAATAGAAGAGAAGATAAAAAATGCATTTAAATTTGCATCTTGGTACGGTTGAACAATTTTTAGTCCATTTTCTCGATTTTTGGGTCTCGATTGGAGATGATCTAAGGAACGGAGATTAACCTCAAAAGAACAAAATTTTGCCCAGTAAGTCGTCCCTAGGGACGAATTCCTTGTCATCCAAACAGCCAAAAGAGAACCAAGAATTATTGTGGAAAATGAAAGCTTTACCCAGCTTTGTTCTTGTATACAAGTTATTACACACAGTCCTCCATGACTCACAAAATCCAAACTGCAACTTCAAATCAAAGACAAATTATTAGTCGCCCTCGATTCAATGCTGCTGCTATAAAACGAAGAATTACCCATAATCTCGACGATCTGCTCAATTCTTGAAGATGCAATCAATACTCAGTCGACCAGAGTAAGCGTTCGTCGGACATATCCAACGGCAAGCAGTTCTTCGTGCCCAAAATCAGGGTATCTTGAAAAGGGTTTTCAATTTAAATAGCAGTCTCTTCTCTTCGACAGACAAATCGTCCTGTAGGTTTAGTAATAAGTCGAGAGAAGCAACGTTACGTTCGCCGAAGATTCGTTTTTGAGTACTTCAAAAAGACGAGTAAATATGCTCAAATTTTACATACCCTGTAGTGTTCTTTGAGTGCATCGAGTGAGCTCCTTGAGATTTTGCTCACAAGCTCGTCTTCGATTTCAAAGTGTCGGCCAACCATCTTCTGCTGCTCTTCAGCGTTACTGCCAATGATCTGAGGGAGGAAGATATTTGGGACTTTAGGAACACAGAGTAACAGGGAGCACAATTTTCTTTGTAGTTACGACTGCTCATTCAATATCTTAAAATAGATATGAAAACAGAGTCCGCTGAGTGTTCCAGTTCAAAATCTAAATCCAATTATATTTATATTCAATTTAGGCATTCATCATAAGATATCAGAAAGCATGATCGATTCATGTGATAATTATAGGCAGTACTCCTGGTCAACCAAATGTCGACTTAGACGCATCAGGTAAAGACTATATCGTTATCTTGATATTTATATTTTCAACATCACTTCAGACGATAACAATTAGAAGTAGTTACGAGCAATATCTAACTTCACATACCTTAATAGCCACCTTCTGGCCTTTCTTAGCATAATCAACGGGCTTATGATTATTCTCAATCGAAGCAATCCGACCAATATCAATGAAATCCTTCTGAGGTACACAGATGGGAGTTCCAACCTGAAAAAAAAAAGAAATAAGAATTCAAACATTTTAGCAAATGGCCCACCAGAAATGCAACATCAAATATGAGTAAAAGCGTTAAATATACTACTCCATCCTCAACCGTTGAATGGAACATGGCACAAGTAAAACGAAAAGAGGGGACAAGCCAGTCCATTAGATCAAATATAGGGCAATACGAAAATGACGGAACAATTTCGTGGAAATAAATCTCCATGGATACCTCCACATATAAATCTTGAAATGCGTGTGTGGAAAAATTAGAAGTGCAGACAAAAAATAAACTGATGTTTGCCAAGAAATCACCTTTGCAATCCCTTCAAGGACATCAACCCCCAAAACAATGGGATCGATCTTCAGAACACATGGAAAAACTGCTTCCTCAGAAGCTTGTTTCTTCTTTTCCTCCTTAAGATTATCTATGTATGCTTTGAACTGATCGAATAGGTGGTAGATAATGTCCGCAATAAATATCTTGACTCCAAGTTCCTCAGCAAGATCCCTTGCTTCTTGTGTCACTTTAACATCAAAAGCCAATATTGTCCCATATTCCTTTTTCTTCTCAAGCATAACACTCGCCTTCATCACGTCCTTCTTGTGTACAGGACCTATGCTTATACCACTAACAGGTATCCTCACTGCAGGGCTTTTCAGAAACTCCAACAGTGCTTCTAATGACCCGAGTGTAGATGCTTGGACGTAGACTCCTTCACCACTTTTGTCGATTCTATTCATGACCGATTTCATGTCCTCCATTGCAGTATCCTTGATTTCTTCTAAATCATCACCAGGTTTAACAACATAAAGGCTAGTGCCAGCAATGGCATGTTCAAGGCCCTAGAAACAGACAGAAAACAAAAGAAGAATTCTCAGGTTATAGTAAGAACTAACAGAAAATATCTTATTATCAATTCCTTAATTACTAATAGGCGGTGATAACAACGCTGTGAAACATGTTTACCTGGGCAGTTATCTTGATACCCTGGGCAGCTTTGATTTCTTTATGATGCAAGAAAGATCCCTGGAACAATATATGGGTGAAAAAATGGGATTTAATTGTATTATTCGTGAAATGTTAATTTTAAAAAATCCACCCGACTACATTTCAATAACAAAATAAGATATTTCAAACAGGAATGTAAAAATCATTTGAGTTCTACAAGAACAACAGATATCTTAATTCTTAACAAGTCAGGACCGTAAAAAAAGAGTTGGTCTCTCAATCAAGTTAAATGTTGAAAGAGAAATTTACTGATATTTTTAAGATATTGAGGAATATCAATCAACTGACTAAATACCAACCAGTAAACAAAAGTAATCATACTCCGTGAATCCAGATTGAACAACTTTGCATCTTAAGCTTGTGACTGAATTGCATTGCAACACCCACACAAACCATGAAGCATATAAATTACTTGATTACCTTCACACGAAGCTCCTTCATTGGATGAGGTGTCAATAATGCTCTGATTGTGGTGAAAATGGGCCCCTGCAACACACACACAAGAGGGTGAATATCTCTAAGCCACAACAGAAATTTCATAACCATCTTATAAATACCAACCTGCAGGCCGCACACAACTATTTGATCTCCTTCATGAAGTACACCATTCACTAATACAACGTCGATTGTTGTCCCATGTCCTTCAACAACTTTGACCTCCAAAACGGTACACTGCAGTGAAGATTGAAGTGTAAAGGGAATAGTTTTCGCCAAATATTCAGTGCCACAAGGAAAAAGTGGAACAGAACTAAACCTGCACTTCATCGCTATAGGTAAGTCTACTAATCATAGTTTTTTGGGCCCACTGAACCAGCAAAAGCAATAAATCCGGGATGCCTTCACCACTTTAGCCAAACACAAATAAACAATAAGATTCAATGCAAATATTTTAATGGAGCATAACATCTGATGAAAATCATCTGCAACAAGAACCTTATAGCACTTGTGGGTACAATGCTGAAGGTTTCACCCATTTCTTTATTCTTGTAATACAGTTCAGTGTTAAGCCCTTGCTCCTTAAATTGAGTGATAATCTAGAATGATAAACAAACATCCAATTCAGAGGCCTATATCTCCTTTGAATCAACAACTAAATACTGAATGTTCTAGTAACATGTCAGAAGCTGACCTGAGTGAGCCTCATATTGAATTCAATCTGAACATCTTTCGACTGCTGCTTCATTGCCTTTGTTATTGGTGCGTTACGGCAGGTTTTCCAACTATACAGTCTGTCAACCTGCAGAGATAGATGTAATAGACGTTAGCATCAAGTGATAGTAGACAACTTCAATAGGTAATACCAAAAGGGTAACTCACTTTGTTTAATGCAACAATAAACTCTGTATTTCTCATCTTCAAGAGATTGAGAGATTCAATTGTCTGTGGTTCCAGGCCATGCATAATATCGACCACCAAGATTGCAATATCACATAGCCCAGATCCTCGAGATCGCAAATTTGTAAAAGATTCATGTCCTGGAGTGTCAATGACTAGCAGACCTGGGACATTAAGCTTTGCATCAGCTTTCAGCTCCTTCGTTCTCTCTCGTATGTTTTCAGCTGGAAAATATGTCGCCCCAATTTGCTGAGTGATCCCACCTGCCTCACCTTCTTGGACATTAGTACCTCTAATACAATCAAGCAATTTCGTTTTACCAGTATCCACATGACCCATAATACAGCATATTGGGGAACGCAGATTTTGTCCATTCTGAGAGTTACTGTTTTTATCGTTCTGAGCAACAGGTGCTTTATCTTCATTCTTACTAGCAACCTCGGGCTCAATATCTTTAGTTTTACGTTCCTTAATCTTTTCAGGTATATGTGGCACAACCGACGAGATTTTTCCATTTCCAGCTTGCTTTGTTTCCTTGGACGGTGGCTCAACCTCTTTTGATTTTGCAGGCCGGGCAACCTTTAACTCTCTCTTGGGCAAAGGTTCAGGCTCTGAGTCAACTTCTTCATCAGAAAATCCTTTACCAGGCAGCTTGAGATCAGCATCATCCCAGCTTTTTGCATCCCAATCTTCATCATCATCATCATCATCTTCTTCTTCAGCAACTCCATTCTCTTCAACCACATCAATGGTATCTGATAAATCCTTCTCATTCGCTGGAGCTGTTTCCTGAACATTCTCGGGTGCAACTTTGCTAATCTCTGATGCAACTTCTTGCATGGTTTCTATTGAATCTGAGCTTTCAATAATATCAATAGGCGTGGCATCAACAGCTGACGAACCGTTAGATTGAGCCGGTGCCTTAGGCTTTTTCTTCTGATAAATTGGTCGTTTGGAAGTAGATTCTCCGGCGGGTACCTGCAAGCCCCCAGCAGCCAGTATTTGGTTTCTCATAGCCTCCAACCTGCGTGCCTCCTCCTTCTGCCTCCCTGTTAGAAGCTTCCCTTCTTGTTTTTTCTTCAGAAGTTTCTCCTTCTCCTTTTCCTTCTTTAACCGTTTCTTCTCTTCAGCTTGCCGCTCGAGTTCTTCTTGACGTCTCCTTTCCTCCTCTTCTTTCTTCAACCGCTCCTCTTCTTCTCTCTTCTTCTTCTCTTCAGCTTCCTTAAGTTTGGCAAGTCTCTCTTGCATCTCCCTGACGTGTTTTGGAACTTTCTTATCTAATATTTTACTGCTTACTTCTGCTGTTGTTTCTTCCTGCTTTTCTTCCACAGCTGCTTTTTTATCTTTCCCCTTCTTCTTTTTCTTCTTTTTTGCAGCAGCGGACTCTACCAGACCTTCATCCTCAGCTTCCTTGTCACCAACAACCTCTGCCATCTCAGATGGGGTTTCAGCCGAAGATGGAGAAGGTTCTATTACAGGAGGAGCTCCGCCAATTTCAGCAAGAATCTTGTTCAAGTCGTCTTCATCTTGAGCAGTTTTTTCAGCCTTCTTCTTCTTCTTTTTGTTCTTAGCAGCATTTTTCACCAACTCCAAAGGTTCTTCTTTGTCTTCCTTATCACCAACAGCCTCTTGTAGCTCCGATTGATTGGGAGGCACATCTAAAGCAGAAAGAGGGGCAGCAACAGGTTTTGATACAGAAGGTGCTTCACCAAGTTCAGCAAGAATCTTCTCCAAGTCTTCTTCTTCTTGGGCACCCTTTCCACCTTTCTTTTTCTTCTTTTTGTTCTTGGAAGATTCTTCATTATCAATTGCCGGATTTTCAATCTTAGATTCGGCAGGAGGTTGATGTGATTCCACAAAATCTAAGAACGCAGGAGAATTGCCAATCTCCGATGCAGCATTGGCACTAGAATTCTTCTTTTTAGATGACTTCTTCTTACCAGAGAAGCTGAGTGCTGATAGATCATCCTCTTCATCCTCAGCAGTGTCTTTCGAAACAGAAGCATCATCGTCATTTTCTTCATCAAGAAGAGCAGCGCTGAATAAATTTCCAGATGTCTTCGATGGTTTTTTCTTCTTCTTTTTACCAGTAAAACTAACAGCAACATCCTCGTCTTCATGCTCCCTTCGGACTTTCAGCATTCTCCTTGCGCTCTTCTTCTTCTTGTTCTTCTTCCTGAAGCAAGTCAAAAGCAGACAACGCATTGCCACCATTTTTTTTGCTCTTTGAAGGCTTCTTCTTCCCCAGAAGACGAAACATTTGAATCGCGTACATCATCTTCCTCCTCACTCCCGTCCTCTTCCTGAAGCAAGTCAAAAGCAGATGACACTTTGCCACTGGTTTTCTTAGTCTTCGAAGTCTTTTTCTTCCCAGCAAATGCAATCACCGTTTGACTTTCTTCTTCTTCATTATCCCCGCCATCGCCATTCTTATCAACGTCTCCACCATCATCTTCATCCTCACCCAACAACCCAAAAGCTGAAGAGCTGAATGAATTATTCTTTCCACTCTTTTTCCCCTTCGGATTCTTCTTACCAGCAAAATTCATCGCTGGCTCATCCTCATCTACATCAACTTCCCCAACCTTGCCATCGTCTGCTTCACCGTCCTCCTCTCTCTTCGAACCTCCCTTTTTACCCTTCTTATTAGCTATCGGTGCCACCACCTTCTCTTCAAGGGGCTCCTCCGATAAATCAGTCCCGATAGAATATTCATCATCATTGATCACAAAAGCCTTCTTCTTCGACTTACCACCTCCCATTGGAGCACTCTCTTCATCACGCGAACTTGGCTTCTTTCTCCCCATCTGATTACAAAAATGCGTCTGCAATTTCGACTAATAACCCAATTTCTCACAACTCGTTCAAACAAGGAGGATACAGCATCAAATCAACTACGTCAGTCAAGCAAGATTCCTGCAAAACCCAGTTGAGTTTAGAAACCATGTCAACATAGCATCAAAGGCCCAATTACAAAAGAGAATGAAAGAAAAGAAGGAAAAGAAAAACAGGACCTTCTAGCTCAGTACACCTATTATTTCTCACATATCAAACCTTCGACCGTCCACGCAATCATCATTAACAGGTTTAGAAAATTGCTACACAAACAAGTGTATGCCAGATGGGAGATTAAAGAATTCAAAGTCACATGCCGGGGCTACTGAGTGCAAGAAAGCAACAACTGCGGACGAAAAACAAATTACAAAATCAATGTATGTCTGAGTAAGATAGATATTTATCAATCAAGTTAGGGCCTAGTTTTAGGCTGGATAAGAGTTTCTGATATCCAAGTAAACGCCGGCTACGCCTTTGTCAATTGGATTCCATCAATTCCAATTTCAGTTACCTCAAAAACTGAAAATATTCCAACAAGAAAGAATCCGATAGCTACGAACCTGATCGGAGTGTCACTGATCGAATATTGTGGCCGAAAGAATTACACGACGCGGCGAAACGAACTCGATTCAGATAGGTTTGAGTAAGAAGAGCAACGAAGTGAAGACAGCGAGGGAAGGAAGGGGATGACAAAGTACCGTATTATTGTTTACGCAACTCTTGGGCCCAACTAACACCTCGGCCCAATAAGACTAAATCATTTACTATATCTTCGGAAATAAATGGAAAATAGTAAAATGTGGATTTTCTGGGAAGCTTCCTCCCACCTTAGCGAAAGATGGCCTTTATTAATACTTCCCTTAGCTTTGACTGAGGTTTCTTCCTCACCACTCCTCTTTACATTTTCTCTCTCTAAGGGTTTTTTTTTTTCTTACACGCGCAAGGTTGAAAAATCTCGTCTTTGAATTTTTTTTGGGTCTTTCTTTGAGATTTTTCTCTCGAGGAGAGTGACGGGCGGAGGAGAATCGGAAATCCGATGACGGTGGATTCAGATTCCATTTTGGGTAATGGGAAGATCTTTCCACCAGGTTTCAGATTCCATCCGACCGATGAAGAGCTGGTTCTTTACTATCTGAAGAAGAAGATCTGCTGCAAACGACACCGTATGGATGTTATTGCTGAGGTTGATGTCTACAAGTGGGATCCTGAAGATTTGCCTGGTATGTCTCTTTTTGCCTGTTTTCTTCCCCAATTTTTACTTCTTGTCTTGTGTATGTCTGAATTGTTTGGTGTATCTGTTGAATTCGATCGTTGACTTTATATCTCTCCTTCGTGTGTGTGATTTAAACTCCGATCATATGGTTCTATCTGTTTTGGGCTTGATGTGTCGATCGATTTGTGGGATTTAAACTGCCGTGATGTGGTTTGTTCTTTTTGTGATCTTTCAGCTAGTGTATAGTGTTGACTTTGTATATCATGGATTATCTGAAAGTCAACTCAGTGTCTTCCATGGATTAGTTTCTTTCAGAAGGTTTTCTTGCTCTGATCATGTGTTTCTGTTAAAAACCTATATAAGTGAAGGGATCTCTTTAACGATCGCTCATATCTTGTTCTGACGTTGTATGTGTGGCTGAATTGAATTTGACTCTACTCTCTATAATCTTGAGTACATTCTTTACTAACATCTCTACTATCGATATTGCAGAGATGTCGAAGCTGAAAACTGGGGACAGACAATGGTTCTTCTTCAGTCCTAGAGATAGAAAATATCCCAATGGAGCAAGATCTAATCGTGGAACGGCTTATGGCTATTGGAAAGCTACTGGGAAGGACCGTGTCATCTCAAGTGGCTCTCGTGATGTTGGGCTAAAGAAGACTCTCGTTTTCTACAGAGGTCGTGCGCCCAGTGGACTACGAACTGATTGGGTAATGCACGAGTACACCATGGACGAAGGGGAACTGAAAAGGTGTAATAATGTCCAGGATTATTATGCCCTTTACAAGGTCTACAAGAAAAGCGGGCCGGGCCCCAAGAACGGCGAGCAGTATGGCGCACCTTTTAGGGAGGAGGATTGGGCTGACGATGATTTGGATGTTCGATGTCTTGCTGACGGTGAAAAGGAGCTCGTTAATGTTACTGAAACAGCTGAGCCTCAAAACATTGCTTCGCTGGATGATCTTGAGAGAATCTTGAACAGCCTTGTGGATGATGATGTTGAGTCCATCTCTGCTCAGCCTTTCGCTGGTGATTCATTCTTTGCTTTGGAGGAGTTTGCCTTGATGGAGAATGACCCTTCAATGGATGTGCCTTTCCCATTGCTCGAACCAAACAATCAGCCACCACCATTCGATCTTTTGCAGCCAAGTAATGCACCTCAATTGCAATTCTTGGAGACATCTCATTCTCTGGTTACATCTGAACCCTTGGCGAATGCTGAAGATCTTCTTGTGGCTGAAGAAGAAGACTTCCTCAAAGATTATCTTGAAATGGACGACCTAATCACCTCAACGTCAAACAATACAGATAAACAGTTGGTGGATGATTTGGGGACAAACCTCTTTGATGAGATTGATGGTCTAAGTGGGTTCGATCTCTACCAAGAAACGCCCCATTTCTTTACCGAGGCAGCAGCCCCCATTGAGCCAGGCTTGTTCTTGCACGATTATGAGAATGGAAGTGGAACTGAAGCTAATCAGCTTCTGCCGCCACTTAACAACTCCGATTTAATCAATGGGCAAATGTGGGATGATCAAGGAAGTGTTTTGACTTCTGCTGACGATGCTAATCATTCCCTCTTTTCTGCATCAGCTCCAGGTAAAAACTTTAGACAGCACAAAACAATTGACCCATCATTTTCCCTGTCTTCCACGCAACTTTATTACAACCTCTGAATTATCACACTCTTCGAGCTCTTGGTCAGATGGATGGTGAAAAACTCTTGAGCCCAAGTGGAAACTGGGGGAGTTTTGAGTTTGAGCCAAGATCCAAGAGCTCTCTCTAGCTCTCTCTCTCTACCTAAGAGACTGGAAAGACTAGATTTTTTTTTTCTAATATTTTGTTGTATCTTCGATTGCTTTTACGAATAGGTGCTTTAGATCAAAATCATGGTAGCAAACAAGATAACGGTGCCACAGACTCGTGGTTCTCTTCTGCCCTATGGTCGTTCGTTGAGTCTATACCTTCCTCGCCTGCCTCAGCTTCTGAAATCGCATTGGTAAATAAGGCGTTTGAGCGTATGTCTAGCTTTAGTAGGGTCAGATTAAACGAAAGAAGCCAAATTTCTGCGGCGGTTAGTAATAATTCTTCTGCAGTTTCAACAAGTTCTCGAAAATCTAGACGTAATTTTATATGCTTTTCTGTGGTTGGGCTTGTTTGTGCTGTGCTATGGACGGTGCTGAGATGTCCAAATTTCTAAGGGAAGTTTTTGCCTCGTGTGTGTATATATATGTATTGTCTTGGCGAGGAATTATGAGATCTTTGGTTTATTGCTTTGTCTCATTTAGTCAGTTCAGTTTGTGTTAATCTGCTAAATATAGTTTTGGTACTGTCGTTATTACTGATGACAAATGACGAGTCCGATGATGTCATTTAAAGACGTATATATTTATGTCTGAACTGAAAAGAAACTACTTTTGGAAAATAAAATTCTTCAACGTTCATCGTTCAATGGGATTTTATCTATCTTGCTATTTTATCGTTCAGTCCTTTAATTTATAATTTATTTAATTAAATTTTACAATATATTTTTTACATATATGAAAACATTCAATTCAAAATTTATTGTGAACATTCAATTCAAATTTAATCATACTATCATACATTAAATATAAACGTTTTATCGGTAATTATATTATGTATTGCGGCACGTGCAGCGTAGTGTGCTTAATATACTAGGTATTACGAATGCTCAGGGTCTCATAGAAACTACCGTGGTATATCAATTTAATTGTATAGGATAATTACCATTATAACCTTTGTGTTATCTATCTTTAGTTAAATTAATATCATTTCTCTCAGCTACGGTAATTAAAATATAAATAAATAATATAAAACTACCCACTACGTAAGTTGAGTAAACTACTTTTTTTCCGACAATTATATTAATTGCATACTCGTAGTGTGCATAAGTTACTACTCTATATAATTGGTGGATGATGGTTATAAATTGTCATATTTGGTTTGTCTATTTATTTGCAGTTTAATTCCTCTATTTGTAGTAATTGGATAATTTTCAATATCAATTTTTAATTTTTTTATTTATTGTACTTATCCCTACACATTATTATTTTTATAATATTTGAATTGTTTTTCATCTTAGAAACTAAAAATAATAAATTTTAAAAATTAAAAAATAGTACATATAATTATATTTTAACCATACGCACAGAGTGAGCGAAAGTAATAGTAATAGTTCCAACTAACACTAACCCCCCTCCCTCCCTCTACCCACGACACATTAAAATAGCACTCGCTTTTTTTCCTTTTCTTGCGTTAAAGAAGGGTGGGGAACCAATTATTCCCTATCTTTTCGTCTCTTTCTGTATTTTATCTTTTTAGTTTCCCGGGTCTTCCAATTTGGAAGCTTCTATCTAATCTTGTAGGAGTTTTTTCTCCCCATATGGAAGCATTCGTCTTGAAGACTACGGGATTATGAAGTTGAAGATGGAGGAAAAACGACGAATATTACATGAGTTCAACAGTAATAGTTTGTGGATGGAGCTTTAGCCGCGATTGTAATATGATATTTGGTTTTCTTGTTTTAGATTTATATCTTTTCTCTCGTTTTATTCTTCTTTTTGTAATAATTTATTATAATATTTAACTATCGTTTCCTGTAAATTTTTTTAGGAATTTCATTCTAAAATCAATTGTGAGTAGATAGATTAGCAGCAAACCTCCCACTAAACACAAGCCCATAAAAGACATTTTATTTCAACAAAAAGGTGACAAACCGATCGACTTGGCTCTCAACCAAGCAAGCAACACTACTACAACCTTGCTTTAATATCAGTTGTCGAGAAATCATACGCTTCATCACAAAGAGAATATTATAAAATCAATTGGCAATAAATGGTCTAAATCCAAATAGCACCACAAAGAGAATGTTATATGAAGTGTAAAATATGCCTAAGAGGGGGGGGGGGGGGTTGAATTAGGCTATAAAAATTTTGGCTTGTTCTTACTTGAAAATTATTTTTCTTTAAGAAGATATTTGCAGAGTGTGTTATTTCCTGGAAAGCACTAAGAGTATCAACGTTATCTCCCTAACACTGTTCCACAAAATATCACGTTATTTTCATAAAGCGTTTCAACGATATTACCTAGTTATTTGCAGGCGTTCCGGGTTTGTCTCACAGAAAGTAAATAGCAAATGTAAAGTGAGAGGGGATTTTTATACAGGTTATATCCCTAAATGGGGTTTAATCATGTCCTTGGGGTGTGATCTCCCTAAGAGTTCCAATCAATCACTGAGTATTACCGGTTATGGTTACAGAATGATCGACCCTTACACAACCGAAGCACTTTGGAAACTAGACCTCCACCTAGGCTGCCGCACGCCAAGTTTCGATCCACGTCGTTTACCCAGGAAACCAATTCTCCGACTGGATGCAGCTTGCTACCGAAGACTCCACGTGTGGAAGATTCCAACCGTGCTCCTTTGTGCGTTCAACACGTCCGAAGACACAACACGTCCGAAGACAAGGGTTTAGGGTAGGGTGTTGCTAAAGATTCGCTCACGGGTACAGATTCGCAAATGAAAGCTCAACACAAACTACGAATTTTTCGCAAGTTAAAGCTCAAAACAGTCTAAGGAATGCGGTGGCTTGTGTGTTCGTTCGGTACCCTTCAAAGTGAAGTGTTTATCTTCTATATAGACCTCAGAATCGCTTATACACTTCACAAGGAAAGTTAAGCACAGACTATGCAAGAGAAGGCTTAATAATCACGTGCATTAACTCAAAGCATCATGCCAAGAATAAACCAATTTAGCTCAACGGTCAAACATGATCATTTACCATAAATAACACATATTAACTTTCATTCCACTGTAATCTCATCCGTCTGTCAGCATATTCCATATATAATTTCACTCAGCATATTATCAATGGTAAGCTCAATCAACTGATTTCTTTCCCAAAATATGATACCAAATTCGCACAGAGAAAGATTTGATTTACTGAGTATAATGCAAAGCATACTTTCCATGTATGGTGATCTCATCTGATTTCAGCACATTCCATAAATAGACTCAATCAGCATCTTACGACATATAAGCCCAATCAATTAATGACTTTCCAAAATATAAATCCTAAGTCGCATAAGGAAAGGTAGATCATGATTCATTGATTTAAGAGTCAAATAAGATATCACTCAAATGGATATATCATTGATATTTTTTCCAATAAATCAATCACATGTAAGCACTCAAGCAGAATATTATTTCCATATATAGCACACATTCATATCCGGGTGATCACTGTGATATTCTTTCCTAAAATAACTCAATCACGTGTACAACTCACATATCACTCAACATAGTATATTTTCCATATATAGCACACAGTGAGATTCCATTCGTACGAAAATGTTCATAACCAGGTGATCACAGGAATATTCCAGTTAAGCACAAGATCACACAAATTCGATTTTCTTAGCAATTTAATCACATTTAAGCACTTAATCGAATAATTTTATATACTTAAACATCAAAATCATACATATCGAGTTTTCTAAATTTTACGCCCCACAATACATAATTACTTGGAATAATCAAAACTCTCATAATCATTTGGACCAAAAAGGTCTACAATCTCTGCCTTTTTGATGATGACAAGTAATTAATGCCTATCTTAAGCACATGAGTACACTCGATATGAAACCATTTTAGCACATAGCATGTTTAAGTATCAAAACATATGACATATGATCAGAGCAAATTAATTTATCGAATTCTAAGGCATGCTATTCCTGTCCAATTGCTAATATTCATATGCAAAGCACAACAGCAAAAATATATAGCAATTACCAGGTCATATCATACGAAATGTCGCAATTCACCATGGAACGTCACAAATTTTCAGATCATATCATATGGAATGCACAAGTTACAATGGAATGTCGCAAATTACCACACCATATCAGTTTGCTCCCCCTGCCGATGTGCGGAATTCCTTAATCCTTAACAAATCTCACACTCAAGCACAAAGGGATTAAGACATAAGCATATAAAATCAAGTCGATAGTATTAATCGCATTCCATGATAACTAAGGAAAAAAAAAGTGAACGACTCGACACCAAACCAAAACACCCAAAACACGACATTAATTGCCCAAAATTCTCCCCCTTCAGCATCAAAAAGGGAGGGATCCAAAACACCATTAACTTACCAAAAGCGTGAAACTTACCACAACCTACTAACACAAAAATCAGCAAAATATAGAACTTAGTACTAAGCGCAGATGGGAACTAGGCATGCTAGAGCTAGGAGATCATTGGGGATCGAAGTTCTAAGGGTTGGAGTCACTATCAGATGAGGCAGATGAGGATTCAGTGATATTCAGAGCTGTGGAGATATCCTTCATAAACTTTTTAACCCTTTTAAAGTGCCGTGAGATCTCATCGAACTTCTTCCTGTTATCAACCTTTATGCCTTTGATACGCCGTTTCAAATCAGCTATGGTTCCCTGCTGGTCGTCGCTCTCTTGATCCTTTTTCTTCCTGATTTCAAACGAGTGGCTTTCGGAGAGATTGTGGATTTGATCATAGCAGCCTTTTGCTTCTTGGCGGAGATCGTCATGATTGAGATCGAAGGAATGAGGAGCGAAATAATGAAGTGAAAGACTTAGGGTTTGAATAGATTCAAGAAGGAAGAGAGTGGGTGGTTACATAAAGGTCGAAAGCTTCTTGGATGAGAATGGAAAGAAACTATGGAGAGATGTAATATCAACTAGACGTGAGGCAGATAAGAAAAAGATTTCAAAGTTTAAATTTAAAAAATCGAAGGTAGAAAAGGAAACTGCCTGTTAGATAGAATAAATGAAGATCAGATGATATCTCACGGATATTAAGGAAGGAAATAAGGACTAAGATCAGAGTTCAGAAATAAGAAGGAATTTCCGGCTGAAATAGATTTTAACATAAATCTCAAAGAAAATCTATTAAAAAAATAATCTCCCCATAAATGGAAAGAAATAGGATAGATAAGGATGGTAGAATAAAAATAGTATCAATAGAATCAAGTTCACGCTGATATTCCCTTTCTGGACATGATCTTGAATAAAATGATGTTTCACCTCTATATGCTTAGTTCGAGAGTGGTGTACGAGATTCTTAGTGATACTAATGGCACTAGTACTATCACAGAAAATAGGAACTTGGTCGTACCTTAAACCGTAATCACTCAAGGTCTGTTTCATCCAAAGGATTTGCTGAGAACAACTTCCTAAGGCCATATATTCTGCTTCGGTTGTGGACAGGGCGACGACATTTTGTTTCCGAATGGACCAAGTTACAAAGGAATGCCCTATTAACTGGCAAGTACCACCAGTACTTTTCCTATCTTCTCTAGAACCGGCATAATCAGTGTCCGAACATCGCATTAATGGTAATTCCTTGGAATTTGGATACCACATTCCAAAATTGATTGTTCCTTTCAAATATCTAAGTATTCGCTTGACAGCAGCGAGATTCCCTAGGACTCGAATGATATCTAGAACATAGACCAGTAGCAAACATGATATTGGGTCTGTTTGCCGTAAGGTAGAGCAAACTTCCGATCATACCTCTATACTTAGTTTTGTCATAGGGCGTACCTTGTTCATCACTGTCAATTTTGGCAGTCTGATGCATAGGAGTGGGAAGTACCTTGGAATCAACCATTTGTAATTTTTCAAGTAGTTCCTTCGTGTACTTCGTTTGAGATATGAATGTTCCCGTGTCCAATTGCTTGATTTGCAGTCCAAGGAAGTACGTGAGTTGTCCCATTAGGCTCATCTCAAATTCCTGTTGCATAGACTTGGAAAAATTCTCGCAAAGAGTGATGTCTGTGCTGCCAAATATGATATCATCAACGTATATCTGCACAAATAGTATGTGATTCCCTTAGCATTTTATAAATAGAGTGTTATCTATTGTTCCTGTTGTAAAGCTCATGTGTAGTAAAAATCTACTCAATCTTTCATACCATGCCCTAGGGGCCTGTTTTAAACCATATAAAGCTTTGTTTAATTTGAAGACGTGATTTGAAAATTCTTCTTTTTCAAAACCGGGAGGTTGCTCGACATAAACTTCCTCATTTATAAAACCATTTAAAAATGCACTTTTCACGTCCATTTGAAAAAGCTTGAATCTTCTAAAGGATGCATATGCAAATAAAATGCATATTAACTCAAGCCTAGCTACGGGTGCAAAGGTTTCTTGAAAATCTATACCTTCTTGGGAATAACCTTTGGCAACTAACCTGGCTTTGTTCCGTGTCACATTACCGTTTTCGTCCAGCTTGTTGCGAAACACCCACTTTGTGTCTATTATGAACTTGTCGCTAGGTATTGCCGCAAGAGTCCACACTTGGCTCTTTTCGAATTGTGATAGCTCTTCTTCCATGGCAATCACCCATGATTTGTCGTCAAGAGCTTCATTCACTGTCTTAGGTTCCATGGTTGATAACAACACGTCATGTGATTCTTCAGCAATATCATTTCGTGCAGTTGCTCTCGTTTTGATCCCTGAATTGATATTCCCTATGACATGTTCAGTGGGATGGCTTGATGCTATTGAATTGCTTGCGCTGTTGTTCGTCTGAAGCCTCAGGTTCCTCTGACATAGCATCTAGTTCCAATGGAATTGCGTTCACCTCTTTGTCAGTAACATGTATACATGCAGGAGACACAACTATACCTTCCTCAGTAACATCTGCGTTAGGAAATTCATCAAATTTAACATGCACAGATTCTTGAACAGACTTCTTCCTATTATTAAACACTTAAAAAGCTTTGGAATGAAGGTTGTAACCTAGGAATATCCCTTCATCTACTTTGGAATCGAATTTTCCTCTCTTATCCCTATCATTCAAAATAAAACATTTGCAGCCAAATACATGCAAATATCCTATGTTAGGGGTTTTATCATTCCAAAGTTCATAAGGAGTTCTCTTAATAATCGGTCTAAGGAAAATCCTATTCGAAACATAACAAGCCGTACTAACAGCTTCAGCCAAAAATATTTTGGCGTATTATATTCGCTCAGCATAGTCCTAGCCATTTCTTGTAATACTCTATTTTTCCTCTTGACCACTCCGTTCTGTTGAGGCGTAATAGGGGCTGAAATATTATGACTATAACCATTTTCATCACAAAACAATGCAAAGGATTTACTATCAAATTCTAGACCGTTATCACTCCTAATCTTACGGACCTTCATCTCTTTATCATTTTCTAGCTTCTTAATCAGTGGCGCAAGCTTATCTAAAGCCTCACTTTTGTGCGCAAGAAATAAGACCAATGTGTACCTAGTATAATCGTCTACGATAACAAAGGCATATCGTTTACTTTTCAATGACATAACCTGTACCGGTCCAAAAAGGTCAAGATGCAGCAGTTCTAGTGGTCTGGACGTAGATATCGCATTCTTAGGTTTTGAAAGACGTCTTGGTCTGTTTCCCATTTGGCACGCTTTGCAAATTATGTCCTTTGTGGCTTTCATATCTGGAATACCTCTCACCAATTCATTGCATGATATGTGAGACATCAGTTCCATGTTGGCATGTCCCAACCGTCTGTGCCATAACCATGTGATATCCTGCGTAACTGCTAGACACTTGACGTTCTGGTTAGCAATATCATCAAGAGTGATGCAGTAAATGTTTCCATGCCTAGACGCACTAAACACAATCTCATCATCCTTTTTGTCAAAGCACTTGCCTTTGGAGAAAGCTACGGTATGTCCATCATCACATAATTGGCTAATGTTAATTAAATTATGTTCTAAGTTCCTAACAAACCATACGTTATCTATAGTGATATTTAATTTGTTACCAACAGTACCAACTCCCACGATTTTGGCTTTTGCGTCGTTAGCGTAGGAAACGTATCCTCCATCAACCACCTTTAACGACACAAAATTGCCTATATCACCTGTCATGTGGCGGGAGCACCCGCTGTCGAGATACCACCTGCTTTTCTTGCGGGAATTCCTCCTTAGTACCTGTAGAAAGAAGTACTCTTCTGAGGTACCCAATTTCTGTGGGGTCCTAACATGTTAGCGGGGAAATAACTTCTGTTGACATACGAGATATCATTCTGCATAGACGGTGATCTCCTGTTACAATCAGATACAACAGTGGCATTTACAGGTGACTTCTTAGGTCTCCAGACATACTTAGTTTTATCAACTTTCTTCAAAGGACAGTTGTATGCATAATGGCCATTTTTACCACAACAGAAACACTTAAACTTTGGCACAGAATTTTTAACATGCTTTTCTTCAGTGGTAGCCTATTCCTGACCTACCAATGTTCCTAGGAGTACTTAACAGCATATTTAGGTTATGCTTACTCTCAAGGAGTCTATCAACTTTCTGTTTTTCTCTATCTAAGGAATTCCTGAGTTCTACGATATCTCTGGATAGTCACTGTTTTTCTTTTCTGTTTTCTCACAGTCACATGGAATTCCCTCTTTCTTAGTAGTAACTAACTCTCCTTTCAAACGTGAGATCTCTAGATCAGCCTCATGTTTTTCCTTAGCTAGGTGATCTAGTTGTTTTCTCAGTTCCTTATTTAAGGAATTTAGTGACTTAATCTTTCTCTGCGCTTTTGAAGTAAACCACACAATTCTTCCTTACTTTCTTCTATATCAGACACAGATGGGTCACTTTCATAATCATTATTATATAAACTGTTTAGGCTATGAATTTTCTCAATGGAGGAAGAACGAGAATTCTGATCCTCGTCAGCCATATAAGCGTGATCCTCGTCCTCGCTTTGTTCCATTTCAGATTTGTTAGATTCTGTCACCATGGCCTTCTGCTTCCTCGATTTCTCATCGTTGATTGTTGGGAATTCATGTGCATAGTGGCATGGTTTGTTGCATCGGAAGCATTTCTGAACTTTATTCCCGGACGTAGAGATTCCCTTGTTTTTGCTCTGGAATTTGCTGGAGTTCCCTTTGAATCTCATTTTCTGTTCAAATCTTTCGAATCTCTTTGTAAGCATGGATAGGTCGTTCATCAGGCCTTCTTTTTCGTCGTCAGAATCAGATTCTTCTTGGTTGGATCTGAATGCGATAGACTTCTGATTTTTGTTCTGCGACTTCTCGTTCATTGACGTTTGAATCATTTCATAAGAGATGAGAGAGACAATCAATTCAGAGATGCTCAGTGCTTCCAGATCCTTTGCTTCGTAGATGGCAGTAACCTTGGCATTCCATTCTCGTGGCAGTGATCTCAATATCTTTCTGAGATGTTCACTGTCGGGAACCTTCTTTCCGAGAGAGAATATTTGGTTGATGATTCCCATGAATCTGGCATACATCTGGCTTATATTCTCGTCAGATTCCATCGAGAACAGTTCGTACTGATGAGTGAGCAGAGCCAGTCTTTCTTGCACAACTCGTTGAGTTCCTTCATGAGTAACTTGGAGCATATCCCAAATATCCTTTGCCGATGGGCAGGAACTAATCCGAATGTATTCTTCCCGTGTGAGCGCGCATGCGAGCATGTTTTTCGCCTTTGCATTTCGCGTGATTTCCTTTTTGTCATCAGCATTGTAATCTTTAGCGTCCTTTGGGGTTCCATCGATTTTGTTAGCCGTATATGGTCCGCTGATGATTGTCTCCCAAAGATCATAGTCAACAGCGATCAGAAACTCGATCTACGATTCTTCCACACTGCGTAGTTTGTTCCATCAAAGAGAGGCGCCCTAGAGTGGGATTGACCCGCTGCAAATACATCAACACTCGAAAAAGCCATTAGATCTTAACTCAGGCGTGTTAGGCCTTTCGTTGAGTAAACCCGCTCCGATACCTAATGAAGTGTAAAATATGCCTAGGGGGGAGTTAGGCTATAAAAATTTTGGCTTGTTCTTCTTTGAAAAATACTTTTCTTTAAGAAGATATTTGCAGAGTGTGTTATTTCCTGGAACTAAGAGTATCAACGTTATCTCCCTAACCCTCCTGTTTCACAAAATATCACATTATTTTCAAAAAGCGTTTCAACGATATTACATAGTTATTTGCACGCGTTTCAGGTTTGTCTCACAGAAAAGTAAATAGCAGAAAGTAAAGTGAGACGGTATTTTTATACAGGTTATATCCCCAACTGGGGTTTAATCCTGTCCTTGGGGTGTGATCTCCCCAAGAGTTCCAATCAATCACTGAGTATTACCGGTTATGGTTACAAAATGATCGACCCTTACACAACCGAAGCACTTTGGAAACTAGACCTCCACCTAGGCTGCCGCACGCCAAGTTTCGATCCACGTCGTTTACCCAGGAAACCAATTCCCCGACTGGATGCAGCTTGCTGCCGAAGGGCCACAGAATCTACCAAATTCGTCCCTCCACGTGCGGAAGACTCCAACCGTGCTCCTTTGTGCGTTCAACCCGTCCGAAGACAAGGGTTTAGGGTTTATGGAATCTTCGCTCACGGGTACAGATTCACAAATGAAAGCTCAACACAAACTACGAATTTTTCGCAAGTTAAAGCTCAAAACAGTCTATGGAATTCGATGGCTTGTGTGTTCGTTCGGTACCCTTCAAAGTGAAGTGTTTATCTTCTATATAGACCTCATAATCGCTTCTACACTTCACAAGAAAGTTAAGCACAGAATATGCAAGAGAAGGCTTAATAATCACGTGCATTAACTCAAAGAATCATGCCAAGAATAAACCAATTTAGCTCAACGGTCAAACATGATCATTTACCATGAATACCACAGATTAACTTTCATTACGTTGTACTCTCATCCATTTGTCAGCATATTCCATATATAATTCCAATCAGCATATTATTAGTAATAATTTATTACTTATCCGTACTGTATGAATAAATTTCAATATTATTGTTATTTTTCTAAAAGGAAATGATTAGGACGAGGTGAACAAGATATCTCCGCTCTACTTGGAACAAAATGTTGGGTTTTTAGTGGGCTAATGGGCCATTGGGCCTAAATTGGGTATTAACCCACTTAATAAAAGAAGTCCCGGATTTAATTAAGTCGGGAAGTAGTTGGTCGTCGAAACGAGAAGTTGAAAGATTGTGAATCTATGTTTCGAGAGGAATCTAATGAATATTAATACGCTCAAAACCGATATCGGGTGAATGAGAAATTAATTTTCGAAGTTGGCCTAATAGCCATTATAATGATTGGTAGTATATAATGAAGGAATTAAGTGTCCCACATTGGTTAGACACTAAGAAAATCTTCACTATAAATATGAAAACCCATGTGGATTTATATGAAGGACTTGCCATGTGAATGGGTTTAAATGGGCTTAAGTGGCCTAAGTGAGCTTGAGAAACTTAAGTGAGCGGTGACGGCAACGGTGATGTTACTAGTGACATGGCAGCTCGAGTGACGTGGCGTATTTCGCGTATGTAGGTGAAGATGATGTGGCATTGGGGCAGCCCAATTGAGGTGGCATGATCCATTTGATCAATGGCCGCAGTGGACTGTTGGGCTGATCCGGCCCAACCCTAGAAACTGTCGGTCGGCCCAACCGGAACTGTCGGTCGAGCCGCCGGTGGGACAGGTCGGAGAATCTGGCCGCCGCCGGTGGGATAGGTCGGAGAATCGGTCTGTCGGCCCGAGAATCGAGCCTGTCGCAAATAAAATGAAAAAGAAATTAAAAAAAGGCTCTCTCATCATGAGTTTTAATAATGTCGCAATTATCGTATTATTTGTAGAACGACACATATAAGTCAGAATAGTAACTTATCAAAATTCAAATGGTGCTATTTAGATAAATATTTTTATTAAATTTATTTTAGTGTGAAATATTTCATAGAAATTATAATTTAAATTTAATTTTATGTTATAAATATATATAAAAAAAGAAAAATTGATTTATTATAAATTTAAAGTAGGGTAGTAATTAACTAAAAATAGTACTAAAAGTAATTAAAGGTAGTTACTGATTTTTTTATTTTTATTAGTTAATTTTTTCAATCTCAATTGTTAGATCATGACGGTTTCCTAGCCTCACCCTTAATATCTACCAGTCTCCTTGCACACTCTAAGCGTGTGCTATAATTTATAAATATATAATATTGAATTTATTTAAATATTATAATTAAAAATATAATTTCAATTTAATTATATATATATAAAAATAATAAGATTTAATATATAATTGTTTTTTAACTAAAAATACTAAATAACTAAATATAGTAAATAGTGTTAGTGGGGTTTTTTAATTAATAGCAATGACAATTCGATATGATATTATGAACATGTTAGTGGGTGGTTATGTTTAGTAATAATTTTCCTTAAATTAAGCATTCTTAAAGACCAAATTGGAGGCAGTTTAATCAAAGCCCGGAGCCTTAATAAAATAGAATAGATTCTATTATATTAAAGTGATGGGTAACCGTCGATTGGTCTGTATCAATTGAGCAATCAGATTGTTTCTACATATATTAAAAAATAAAAAAAAATTATTAGACCACGTACCTTCCATAACCTCTTTATAACTATCAAATTCTATTTTAGTATATTACTTATTAAAACTATTTAATAATAACTAACTTATTTTATTGCACACACGTAGAGTGCGCCATAAATACTAGTAGTAATAATTACTCTCGCTAAAAGTGGGAGTCATTTATTCGTATTTGATATATATTTAAATTAAATTTAAATATGTTTCAAACTAAACGTTGACATATAGTTTGACTATATGAATATACCTAGTAATAGCAAAAAAGTTTCATAATAGAAAAAAAAATCATTGAAATGGGATTTCTTTCAAGACATGTCCCCTCACTTTTCATGATTCATCGTTCAATTATTCATTTTTGTATATATTATAGAGTCTCAGATGAGCAATATATTCTTTCTAGCAGAGTTTGGTGAAATAGATTTTCGCCCAAAGATTTTCTTTCCCTTATTACCAATTAATTAGTCAATGATAATAATACATGTAGTGCCTTAAAACAACATTGTTTGTGAGTGCGAAGCCGTTTTATTTCAGGAAATAATTTCTTAAAAAAAAGAGTTGATGCTTACTGTCACGCCCCTTTCAATT
The DNA here is from genome assembly GCA_027422505.1 of Craterostigma plantagineum. Lineage (NCBI taxonomy): Eukaryota > Viridiplantae > Streptophyta > Magnoliopsida > Lamiales > Linderniaceae > Craterostigma > Craterostigma plantagineum. The sequence goes on along the minus strand of JAPQWV010000003.1, from coordinate 20,118,962 downwards.
TACTTAGAATATTTCTAAGTGCTTAAGGTTCGTGCGGCCTAACGTTCCCGTTCAAGTTAGTCAGCCATTCAAGTCACTCGAATTTTTTCCCTCACATAACTCTCGTGTTTATGTGCTTAAGCGTGCCTTCGTTTGTTTACTTTGTTTGAGTGAATAAGCAAACAACAGAGATACGGGCAATGTCCAACCTTTTTCTTTTATTCCCAAAAAGATTACAAAGGCTCTCAAGAACACACTTTACAACACTATTTCGGATGCCTAAAATACAAGGCAACATAAGCTATTTATAGAATCAAGACTTCAGTTGGCAAAGTTCAAATGGGCTGGAACTGCTCCGGGGAGGTTCCTTTACGGACTGAAACTGCTAGGCAGACTGAGTCGTGGAACTGCTTAGGGAAGTTCTCGGCCAGACTGAGTCTTGGAACTGCTTCCTAGGCCAGGCCAACTGCCCTGGAAACTGCTCGCTCAGAGAAGGCCAAACCGCCCTGGTAACTTCTCGCCAGGCTAGGCCAAACCGCCCTGAAAACTGCCGCAACTGCTCGCCGGGCCAGGTCGGCCGAGCCATCTTGGGACTTGGCCAAGAATGACGTCCGCATGGTTAGGCACTGCACCAAGCCAGCGCCCAATGTCCCCCACACATATCTTTAGCGCGCGCGCCATGCCCAAGGATCTTGCACGTCGCGCATTAGACGCACATGTCTGCCAGAGTGCCGCGCGCGTTCATGCCAACTATGTGCCTGTGTGCTGCCCGCAGTGCCTACTCGCGTGTGCCCGACGCCGAGTGCCTTGAGCGGTCACATCCTGACTCGCCCATCGTGGCCAGCCATTGCGTAGTGCCGCGCGCTCTGCACTGCCTTGCCCGCATGCAGTGTGTTGCGCGGGCTGTGTTCTTCGCAGGCCCTGGCCAGGCCCGGCGTCCCAACAAGCAAACTCCCCCATATGCGTGGCACTTGCGTTCTTAGGAAAAGGTGACGCAAGACCAGATCATCCCAAGTTAGGGGTCTAACAAACCACCCCCAGTCGAAGCGCTCGATGCCCTCGTCGAGGTTGTGGGATTGTCAAGGTTCCTGAAGTACGCATCAATCTGTTCTTCAAAGTTCCACAAGTTCGCGTCTTTTCCCAGTAGCATCGACCTCGGTTTCTCCTTCCCATTGGATTAGAAATTCGGTCAGCCTAGCTATCCGGCCATATCCCTTTGTCCGGTGATTAAGGATTTTGAGAATCTTCTTTCCGAATTCTCTTCGGACCAGCGGAGGTGCCCGCTTTTCTTGCTTCCTTGTCAAGTCCATGTCTTCATGGAACTTCTTCAGAAAGCTAACGTGGAACGTTGGATGAAGCTTGAGCCGATCTGACAGCTTCAGCTGATAGGCCACATTGCCTACCCGCTTCATAACTTCGAACGGGCCATCATACTTCGGAATCAAGCCACGTTGAGCGGTTTTCGCACTATCCTGTTTCCATATTTGAGAGGAAGTTTGAGCAATACTTTTCACCAACAGCGAACTCAATGTCCCGTCTCTTAGCGTCCGCATATTTTCGCATGCGCCGAGTGCTTTTGCCAAGCTGTCTTTAGCATCGTCCAACAAATCTTGTTGTTCCGTTGCAAAAGTGTAGGCCGCTGGGTGTTAGTATTGTGATCAAGAAGCCAACATTTATATTGTTGCGCTTTTTATTTTCACGAATTGAATGACTTATATCATTTTGTTCCTTGAGTAAATTAATTATTTGTGGCCCGTTTAAGTCGATGACTTAAATTGTAGAATTCCATATTGAATTAAATAATATTTCTCTAAATTATCCTTAATCTTGATATTTAGCATGGAACACTAATTATCATGTTTAAGATTAATGTGTGGATTAAATGATAGTTATATTCTGCAAACTATTTGATAAAGAGTTATCAATTTAATCACATAGATATATAGTGGAGATTATGATATCGGATAGACCCGAAATGAAACATACTATGGATTGTGTTTGTGTCATTAATGTTTCATACGTGTCTTGAATTCTGTAATATGAGATGTTCATTTTTCAACACTGGAAATGCGTGTCTGTTAGTATCGCTCAAAGTTAGCCATAAAAGGAACTGTACGGGTGGTGTTACGACAAGCGTGACTAGTGCAGTGGATTACGTTCATCAAGAATATTTTGTCCCTCATTTTATGAGTGATAATATCCATGGGCCCCTTGATAAAGGTGATATCGTAATGCAGGCAATGTGATTAAGAGTAATCATATTTACGATAAACTTTTGGAATCAAGAAATAAATAAGTTGCGAGGATGACACATTCCTACCTTGAACTAATTTAGGATATTATGCGACAAGCAATTGACACGGGCAGTTACTGCTTAAGGATGATGATTCGTATTTGAGATACTTATTATCTGTGTCACTTGGGTAGTCTTAATGTATTTGCTAGGTACCGCTTATGATTTATATAATTAGAATTGGATCTAATTCTATCGGCACGTGACATGGATCCTGCTGGGTCACACCGAAAAGAAAAAGATCAAAGAGATTAAATTTCGTATGTTACATGGAGATGTAAATATGATGACAAATTAATTATAAGATAATTTATTTGATCATCATATGATACAAAATAAATAAGATTCATATGACATATGTGATGTGAGTTTATATATATTTGATATATATTTAACATTTAAATACTCATGTATAGATGGAAATGATTTGATTGAAAAGAATCGGCATCCATAATTATGCAATGGTACATATAAGGAATATTGTCCATTATTTGAATGTGATCTTGATCAATGAATATATAATTGATATAATCATGTCAATATAATGGTATAAGTATCACGTTACCATTTATTATGGTAATTTGCTCCAATAGTATTATGATACTTTATTACTATAAAAGATCTAGAGGATTTTGTCCAATAAAAAGGAAGTATGCATAAATAGGGCAGGCGAGACCTTAAATCAGTGTACCTTTTCTTTGAGATCAATAAGCTTTTGAGTATCATACGCAAAGAAGGAAAAAGGTGTTTTTGGTTCTTGGCGTATTAGTGAATCAAACTACATCGTCCGAGTATTTTCTAGCTGGAGAAAGGACGATTCTCTGATCTTGTTCTTGGTGGATATCAGTAGAGATACCATACGTTTGGTATTTACGGACGTACTCATCTCAAGGAAATATCAGGTATAATCTCTACGAACAAGTTAAGTTTAGTTCGCATGGATCTTGGCGGAATCAGTTTGATATGTTGATATAAAAATTTATTTTTCCGCTGCGTATAATACTTCGATTATGTGCGCCGATTCCTAACACTGGGCACCTGCTCTTTGCCTATTGGACAGCCACCTTATGAGGAGTAAGAGGCTGCATTCCGTACACCAGCTCGAACGGGCTCTTGCCTGTTGATGAGGCTTTGTGCAAGTTGTAGCAGAATTGAGCCATATCGAGCAGCATCACCCAATTTTTCGGGCTAGCCGTGACATAAAGCCTTAACTACTCTTCCAACAATTGGTTTATCTGCTCAGTTTGACCATCGATCTGAGGGTGATTTGCAGTGGAGAATTTCAACTCAGTTCACATCATATTGAAAAGAGACGTCAATAACTTGCCGTTGAAACGTGCATCACGATAACTGATTATGTCTTGATTAGCCCAAAGTATTTCACCACGTACTTGAAAAATAGGCTAGCCGACTGATCCGCCGGGCAGGCCTCAGGCGCCGGAAGAAAGACAGCATACTTAGAAATCGATCCACGACCACAAGAATCGAAGCCATACCAGACACATTTGGGAAGCCGTGATAAAGTCCATGGAGACGGATTGCCATGGATGGTCGGGTATGGGCAGCGGCTGTAACAGTCATGCCTCCTTCTTTCTTTTGGTTTTGTCTAGTTGGCATACTAGACATGTCTTTACATAGGCCTCGATGTCGTTCTCCATCTGTGGCCAAAAGTATCGCCGAGACAATAGGGCCATCATCCGCTCAATCCCAATGTCCCGCACATCATATCTTTAGCGTGCGCGAGTCCTGCCCAAGATCCCGCACGTCGCGCATGAGACACACATGTCTGCCCGAGTGCCTATTCTGCGCACATCCTGACTCGCCCATCGTGGCCAAGCCAGCGCGCAGTGCCGCGCGGGATACCCTGCCTTGCTCGCGCGCAGTGTGCTGCGTGGGCTGTGTTCTTCGCAAGGCCTGGCCAAGCGGGGCGTCCCACAAAGCAAACGCGCACATATGCATGGCAGGTGCGTTCTTAACCGAAGGTGATGCACGGCAACGTCATCCCAAGTTAAGGGTCTAACACTTACCAAGGTTGCAGTTAATTGTGAAGGATGGAGCCATTTTCGATGTTTAAGGTTTCAAGAAAACGGGTAGTACGAGCAACCATTCGGGCAGTTATCGAAAAACTGCACTGCGAAGCAGTTGAACTAAAAGGAAAAGAACAACTCATTAGTCAACGCTTCAATTCAATCCTCACGCAGCTGCTTACATTCCAAAGCCCTAATTCCCAAATTTCGACATTGCTTTCATCTCTCGTAACGTGTTGCGTCTATTTAGTGCCCAAATATCCGTGCCGAAAATTCCGAGCTCTCAGCCGTTGTTGGTCAGCAGAAGATGTTACGGACATATCTCGGTGGTGATCTCGTCTCGGGGCGAGCACAAGTACGACAATTTCTCGCTGCTTTTGAAGGAGCGAATCATCTGCATCAACGGTCCGATTTCGGATGGCACTTCGCACCTTGTTGTCGCCCAATTGCTTATTCTAGAGTTTGAAAACCCTTTTGAATCCGATCAACATGTATATCAATTCCCCCAGCGGTGCGGTAATTGCGGGTGCGTATTCTATTCGTCGATGATGACCTTTTATTCTAGGGATAAGTGGTGTTTGATTTTCCCTTTCTGAATTTTGAGTTTATTGGTGTTATTGAGCTGTATATGTGAGTTTGAGTAATCCGATTATTGAGCAGTATATGTGAATTTTGAGTAATCCGAGTTAGGACTTATATATAAGATGTTATCCTTCTTCACTTTGGGGTATGTGCGTCCCTGTAAGGATTGCTGTCAATGGATCGTGTTAGTGGTGTTTGATTTTCCCCATTGGTTTCTGAATTTTGAGTTTTGAGTAATCCGATTATTGAGCAGTATATGTGAGTTTGAGTAATCTGAGTTAGAACGTAGATAGAAGATGTTATCTTTCTTCACTTTGGGATATGTGCATCCCCGTAAGGATTGCTGGCGAATTTGTGAATCGATGCTAGTGACGTTTGATTTTTCCAATTGGTTCCTGATTTGAGTTTATTGGTGTTATTGAGCAGTATATGTGAGTTTGAGTAATCCGAGTTAGAACTTAGTGCGTATTCTATTGGTTCGATGATGACCTTTTATTCTGGGGATCGATGTTAGTGGTTTTTCATATTTCCAATTGGTTTATGAATTTGAGCTTATTGGTGTTATTGAGCAGTATATGTGAGTTTGAGTAATCCGATTATTGAGCAGTATATTTGAGTTTGAGTAATCCGAGTTAGGACGTAGATAGTAGATAGAAGATGTTATCTTTCCTGACTTTGGGATATGTGCGTCCTTGTAAGGATTGGTGGCGAATTTGTGGATCGATGTTAGTGGTGTTTGATTTTCCAAATTGGTTTCTGAATTTTGAGTTTATTGGTATTATTGAGCGGTATATGTGAGTTTGAGTAATCTGATTATTGATCAGTATATGTGAGTTTGGGTAATCCGAGTTAGGACGTAGATAAAAGATGTTATCTTTCTTCACTTTGGGATATGTGCATCCCTGTACGGATTGCTGGCGAATTTGTGGATCGATGTTAGTGGTGTTTGATTATCCCAATTGGTTTCTGAATTTTGAGTTTGTTGGTGTCATTGACCAGTATATGTGAGTTTGAGTAATCCGATTATTGAAAAGTATATGTGAGTTTGAGAAATCCGAGTTTGGATGTAGATAGAAGATGCTATCTTTCTTCACTTTGGAATATGTGCATCCCTGTAAGGATTGATGGCGAATTTGTGGATCGATGTTAGTGGTGTTTGATTTTCCCAATTGGTTTATGTATTTTGAGTTTATTGGTGTTATTGAGCAGTATATATGAATTTGAGTAATCCGATTATTGAGCAGTATATGTGAGTTTGAGTAATCCGTGTTAGGACGTAGTGTATATTCTATTCGTTCGATGATGGCCTTTTATTTTGGGGATAGATGTTAGTGTTGTTTGATTTTCCCAACTGGTTTCTGAATTTTGAGGTTATTGGTGTCATTGAGCGGTATATGTGAGTTTGATTAATATGATTATTGAGCAGTATATGTAAGTTTGAGTAATATGAGTTAGGACGTAGATATAAAGTGTTATCGTTCTTCACTTTGGAATATGTGCGTCCCTGTAAGGATTGTTGGCTAATTTGTGGATCGATGTTAGTGGTGTTTTACTTATCCAATCGGTTTCTGAAGTTTGAGTTTATTGGTGCTATTGAGCAGTAATATGGAGTTTGAGTAATCTGATTATTGGGCAGTATATGTGAGTTTGGGTAATCCGAGTTAGGACGTAGATAGAAGATGTTACCTTTCTTCACATTGGGATATGTGCGTCCCTGTAAGGATTGCTGGCAAATTTGTAGATAGATAGTGGTGTTTGATTTTCCCAATTGGTTCTGAATTTTGAGTTTATCGGTATTATTGAGCAGTATATGTGAGTTAAAGTAATCCGATTATTGAGCAATATATGTGAGTTTGAGTAATCCGAGTTAGGAGGTAGTGAGTATTCTATTCGTTCGATGATGACCTTTTATTCCGGGAATCGATGTTAGTGGTGTATTTGATTTTTCCAATTGGTTTCTGAATTTTGAGTTTATTGGTGTTATTGAGCAGTATATGTGAGTTTGAGTAATTCGATTATTGAGCATTATATACGAGTTTAAGTAATCCAAGTTAGGACGTAGTGCATACTCTATTCGTTCGATGATGACCTTTTATTCGGGGGACTGATATTAATGGTGTTTGATTTTTACACTTGGTTTCTAAAGTTTGAGTTTATTGGTATAATTGAGCAGTATATGTGAGTTTGAGTAATCCAATTATTGAACATTATATGCGAGTTTGAGTAATCCAAGTTAGGACGTAGATAGAAGATGTTCTCTTTCTCACGTTGGGATATGTTCGTCCCTGTAAGGATTGCTGGCAAATTTGTGGATCGATGTTTGTAGTGTTTGATACTCTCAATTGGTTTCTGAATTTTGAGTTTATTGGTGTTGTTGAGCTGTATATATGAGTTTGAGTTATCCGATTATTGAGCAGTATATGTGAGTTTGAGTAATCCGAGTTTTGAGTTTCCTACACCAGCTCCGATTTGATTGTCGATTCCACCGAAATAATCTCTACCCCGTCGAATTGTCGGGCCCGAGGTGAATTTTTTACTTTTTATATTATCGATTTTTTTTTGTTTTCTTAAATTTGGTTATTTTGAGTAGGGATTGATAGGTATTAGTGTATTTGGATTTTGTTGTTGATGAATGAAAAGGGTAACTGTTGATATCACTTTCGGGTTTTTTTATGGTAATTTTGTGTTCTATGTTGCAAGTGTAATCCGATATTTTGAAGGGCCATCTCTGGTGTTTATTTCATAACTTGGTAAGTTTCTTTTTTGTTGAATATTATAACTCTTATATAATTGGCGTAGGATAATTATAAACTGTCACATTTTTGGTATGTCGAGTTATTTGTAATTTAGCCCATCTTTTTTAATTTAGTTAATTGAATATTTTTCATATCACATGTAATTTTTTTTATTATTGTTCTTATGTCCATATTTTCTTTTTATACCTTTAAAAATTATATTTTATCTTAAATACTAAAAATTATAAATCTCAAAATTTAAAGTAATATTAAATATATTATATTTTAAGCACATGAATAGAGTGTGCGAACAAGTATTAGTGTTGATAAGCAACTTTGATTACATTGATTACTGGAAATCACATATTGTAGAGTTGCACATTGATTACTGCAATGTATTGAAACCCCTCGACATCAAGATTTCTGCAAAGAAATTCACACAAAAATATTGTAATACACAAACATTAAAGAGAAAAAACTTATTAAGGTGTCCTTCCATCTTTTCTTCAACAAAAACTAATAATGCATTTTTTTTACCAATTATCTGACCCTTAAATAGGGGAAAATAACAAATCACCGCCTAAACTTAATTATCTATTCTATTACATTATGGTGAGGGGTGAGTATAATATCCTATTTGGCTGTAAAATAGTTAGTTTTTTATTACAATTATACCCTTAATATTTTGATTTACTACAATTTAATCCTTTTATTTAAATTTTATTTTTTTTTAAATAACTTAATTAATAATATAACAATATAAAATGACTTATATATTTGCACATACATAGAATGTGCTAAATATACTAGTACATAAAGAAAACATCACGATCTCAACTTAGTTATAAATGTAGTATTGAGTCCTAACTCCTACCTAACTACCTAAAATATCCCATGTTTAATGATTTAAGGACGAAATAATCTTTCCTCGTTTCGATATTACATTTTTCACTCCCTAAACCTTTAAAATTTGTCAAATCAGCTCGAGCTAAATGTTCGAATTTATATTTCGATCTTATTGAATCTCACTTATGCAATCTTGATCTTTCAGTTTTCAAGAATTTTCAATATCAACGTGCTGAACTATGTCCTCTTTCGAACTCATCTTCTAATAACGTTAATGGAGAGAATTATCACATCATTTGAAAAAAATTACACAGCCACAAACATTGTCCGAGAGAGAAAGCGCAATTCCCACCCCTTTCTACAATCTATAATAAAAAACACACTGAGCAATCAAAGAACCAAAATAAGCAATTTTCCAAGGATCTATATATATATATATAGATAGATAGATATCAACATTCACTAAGCAGCACAGCCCCCACAAACAATCCCTCTTCTGCAATGCAATGAAAATAAAAAAAAAGGGGGGGCCGAAAAAGAAGCAAACGAAAATAAGAAAGCGAGGATGAGAGTGAGATCGATAAACGTTTGTAATAACAACCTACGTAAAAACTTACACAATGGAGCAGCCATTTCTCCTTTGTCTTTTCTTCCTTGCAATTTCACCCCTTCGAGGAGGAGGTTGAATTACAACCTTAATCGCCGTGTCGAAAACTGCTTTCACATTCTTCATGTAATAATAATAACAACAAGAATCAATCATAAGGAAAATAATAAAAAGTTCAGAAGGTTATAATTTCAAGAACTGAGATGAACAAGAAAATACCTGCTGTGTCTTTGAGCTGCACTCTATGTAAGCTGCAGCGCCTATTTGCTTCCTTAGCTCCTCTCCCTAACCGATTCGAAAAAACTTACCAAAGGAAAAGAACAACGCAGGAAAAGAAAAGAAAAAAAAATTCATACTTGGGAGGTTGTAATGATGCTAGCTCCCATATGATCATATCCTCTATCCTCTCGAAGATCTATTATTAGCACACATTCATTGATGTAATAACATTGTGATTAAAAACCCAACTCTAAGCAGTAGACAATGAAGAAGTAAGACATAACTACGTACCTAACTTTGTCCCGACGAGTACGATGGGAACGTTCGGGGCGAACCTACGAAGCTCGGGCATCCACTGTAATGACAATATGGGTCCAAGAAAAACACACAATTGAACTTGTGATTATCTTGAGATTAGAGAGGAAAAAAGATGTCTTTTTTAACCTTCTTGAGGACATTTTCATAGCTGGGCCTACTGATTAAGGAGAAAGCCAAGACAAAAATGTCAGCTCCTCTGTAACTAAGTGGCCTTAACCTGATATAATCCTCTTGCCCTTTTAAGTTTCGACCCCCCAAAAAGAAACATAACAAAAAAAAAAATCAATGAAATTAGGGGAAATTGAAGAAAAATCCCATTGAATGAACAGTTTTCGGACAAGAACATAATGCATACCAGCAGTGTCCCAAAGTCCCAGGTTAACAATGTTTCCATCAACTGCCACGTTGGCGCTGAAGTTGTCGAACACTGTTGGGATATAATCCTGCCATGAAAAAAAAAACAGCTGATAAAAGCAAACTAATTTGACTCAAAATTGTCTTAAAATCTGAGAAAAAGAACTAACCGTTGGGAACTTGTTGTTCGTGTAGCATATGAGCATGCAAGTCTTGCCAACTGCTCCATCGCCTACGGTGACGCATTTTATGAACTTGGAAGCACTCATTCTAAAGGACAAAAAGAAAAGAAGGGTTTGCAAAAAAAAATAAAAATGAAATATTTATTACAGTAAATTGAGGAGGAATATTGCTTGGATATAGAAAGAGAGGTTGTTCCTGTTTCAAAAGCTAAGCTTGGAGTGAGTATCAAGAACGGACATTAGAAGACAAAAGGTGAAGGACAGAGGTGAGTTGTGTGCTCGCATGTGTTATAGTGCTTGCTTGGGAAGAAAACAGAAAAGATAGCTGTAAGAATTTTAAAGTCACTTTCATTGCTCTTATCAAATTTTCAAAATCCAACTAAAAAGGCTTACGTGCCTAATTTGAGGCGTTTGTGGGACCCACTTCACAAACGGCTCTAATGGCGATCCACGGATTTACCAATAATGATGGTTTACCACAGGGATTTTTTTTCACTCCTAATACGACTCTCACAAACTAAACGACTTAAGAATTATTGTTATTGTGGAGTTTGTCTTGGGAAAAAAGAGTATTTATTATTGCATGCCGGGTTTGCTAGACCGCACAGAGTGATATACTACCACGGAACAATTTGAAACCAAAAATATGTGTTTATCAGATAAATACCGACCCTAACGATCAATGTAGCGACCAAGACGATCGGAATCGCTTAAACACTGACATGGTATGGGTTTTGCTGATGTGCGAATTTAGAAAATTACCTATTCGTTTCCGTCTTTAACGACGAATGACGAGAATCTAATTCCCTGATTTGTGGATATCATCGTCTTCGTACGTCGGTGTCACCGATCTCGTCCATTCGACTTAGGGATTCAAGTGTCTTCATATAATAGGTGGTCCATTTGAGAGAGTTCTTTTTAATTGTGGTGGGTTATGTTAAAAAACCACATTTTATGTATTTCGCCAAAACAAATCTTCATGTATTTGGTCAAAACCATAATCCCATTTATACACATAATCTCTACATCTTATAGTCAAAACATCTTTCCACTCATCTTCCTTTATCTTATCCTTTTTGTATTAAAATAATTTGACCAATAATTTAGAAAACCTAATTCGGGTTTACGTGGTCAATTAATCATTTTGACGTGTGAAAGATATAAAACAATAATACTAATGCCCCGTTAAGGATTCCGAATTTCAACGCCTAAATCTTCCGTTTGGCAATCGCACCGATTTGAATTTCGATTTCGTCTGCAATTCAAATTCTTACAATTCGTCGGATTTGAAATTCCGTGTCAAATGGTCCGTTTTCGAAATCCAAAGCTGAGCACAGAACGAGTTTTTTCGTAAATAATAATAATAATAATAATACAACAATAATAGTATAATAATAAATAATAATAATGAAAAATATAAAAAATATAATAATAATAACAACAACAATAATAATAATAATAATTAGGAGGTGGACGATGAGTCGAGCCGATTCGTAAGCTCGATGAGCTAAATCGAGCTCGTCGTCGATTCACGAATGAGCCGGCTCGAGCTAGACGAGCTCTTGTCGAGGTCGAGCTCGTCACGGGTTCGCGAATGAGCCGGCTCGGGCTCACTCGTGGGTGCTCGAAAGCTCGCAAGGCGGCTCACGAGCTTGTTTTTTTTTTTTTTTTTTCAGATTATCATATTTATTTTATTTTAGAAAAAGTAGAAATCGAGTTCGACGAGCTTCACGAGCTCCATTCGAGCTCTGTTTTGAAATCCGAATTTCGAAATTCTAACGTTTGCCAAACGATGAATTTGGATTTGAAATTACGATTTTGAAATTTTTAATTAAAATCAAGCTATTTCGTTCAAATACGCGAATCCAATCGCACTCTCCGGCGATTTTATTAGTTAAGCCCATAAGCGCATCAAATCAATTATAAACTCCAACGTTAAAATCCAACTATTAGATGGGTAAATTATTTAGTTTCAATTGCATTAAAGAAACAAAAAAAAAACCCTGATGAGGAATACATGCGCAAACTTATGCACAAATTAGAACCTATAAGATGGTACCAATTAATATGACAAATATGATTTAAACAACATATCTTTTCCCATGAAGACAACATAGTTGTAAAACATAGACAAGCCAAGCTAGTTAGAGTTACAATTCTGATCATTACAGTGAATCATTATCGTAAGGGGTTTTTTTTCGCTTGAGCGAAAAGATCCAAAAGAGAAATAAATATCTATAGCAGCTCTAGTGATTCAATCCCCAGTCATACTGTTGGTATACCACTTTCAGCTTACCAGCATTCGAAAGCAATTCGAGGAATCTCTGAGCATCGCCGTGCTCAAGGTAGTTTGCAGCATGCTTCAATACTTCAACCTCATTCCTCCCAAAATCTACGCTATACCTAAAGAATACTTCCAATTTATCGATCGAAGACACAAACTAAAGACTGAAATATGATCTTGTGTTTCGACTGAAAGCTCACCATTTCAGTATTTTGCTGACATACGCAACGTTTTCTTGCATGTCGACGCATAACCCTCCATTTCTGAGGAAGTTAGAAGCAGCCTCCATAAGCTCTATGTCTATGTTTCCAGGCGAGTAGCACCTAAGTGCGGGCCCCGAGCGTGAACCGCCGACCAATGCGAAATGAACTAAAGGCTCTGTGTGTCCAAGTGCTACCTGATATAGATATGATAGTTGATCAATGGGATTATTTGGTATATATAGCTAAATACTACTATAGAGCTTGAGTTACCTTCATCCGTTTGTCTTTGGCACCGAATGGTTTGGTGAGATTATAGGGAGGCCTTTGGTTGCCCCTTAGAATGCCGTTGTATATCGCTGAGAGTGAATACGTCACTCCACCAATGACATATTTGAAGTCTCCGAAGAATCTACGCCTCTCTAGTGCGCCCGAAGGTGGGCCCCAGTTTAAAATTGCGTGAATGGCCATCATGTTGTAAAGGTTGATGAAGAATGAAAGCTTCTCTTCTCTAGACATGTCGTATAGTTCGACTCGTTGAAGCTCCTCGAGCGTCCTTAGGTACCTACGAAGTGATAGATATGCAGTCATGGGCTGTAATGAATTACGGTGTTTAGTAGTGTAAGGATATTGGAGAAGGAGAACCAACCGTGCAAATTCTTCACTTCCATGGATGCTTCTGTAATCGACATGTCTTCCATCCTCCGAAGCATAAGCTTCCAATATTGCTTGGAACAAAAATCTAATCCTCGACGATATTTCAGTGATGGGCTTTGGTTTGACTTCGCTGATGCCTCTCGTTATGTTCTGACATTGAGAAACCAATGGAACGTCGTCTAAGAATCGGTACAGGTAACTCCCGTCTTCAAATAAATAGTCCCTGAAGCAACGTCAGAAAGAAGATCTTAGAAAGATAAACCAAAAAGATACTGATAAGATTGAAATAAACTAGCATGTCCATGACATTACAATGAATAGATAGATACACAGGCAAAGAGATTCTAGAAAGTTACTCGACAGCTTGGAAGAAGAGTTTGTTCGCAAGCTTTCTGCCAAATTCAACAGCCTGTTTCATATCATTACAGGCAACTGAGAAAGATTACAGGAAACGTCAATTAGTCAATGAGGATAACAATATGTCGAACAACTACCTCTTCGCGCTCCAAATACTGATCTTCTGACAAGAAATCAACAGCTTCGATACCAAGAAAGCAATTGGTATACCTGCGCATTTTCTGAAACCGATCTTTGATAGGAATGGCTTCTTTCATTTTTCGAGCAATAAGAGCAAGCTCATCAATGGCTCCACTACTTGACAGATCATCTTCACCAGATAGTGGCGCCAGTGGAGCTTCATATGACGTTGCTTCATTGACGACAAATTCAATCTTCTCTTGAAGTTTCCCAGACTCCTCTAAGTTTTTCAGCAAGGCCAAATCACCAATAAGGACTTCATTGAAGAAAACTTTGGGGACAGAAGAGGATCCTGAAATCTTCTCAAGTTCTAGCCTTCTAGAGGGGTAAATATCGACGTTGATTTCGACGTACTTCAGCCTTCTACTGTGAAGGTACCTTCTGATCTCCTTGCACTCCGAACAGCCCAGCTTTGTATACAAAAGAATCCTCCCTTTCATGGCAATTGGCTGCATATAATCTTCTTCGAAACCCTCCTTTGCAGACCTGCTTTCTCCATTAGCATCAAGTGACATCCCTATTATGCTGAGAGGATTCCAGTTAATTTTTTTAGGGCCTTCTTGGGATTTATTTACTGACGACGAACTGTGATCTTCTGCTCTTCTGTCTTCATCAGTAGTGTCAAGATCGTCCTCACTTTTCCCTGAAAGGCGACGAAGAACCGTAGATACAGCAGTTGCACTCTTCTGCCTAACCAATTTTGACAGAGCCACTGCTTTATCAGGCCAAGCTAATAACTGCGTTTCTAAGCTATTACTTGAACGTGGAGACAGACTACTGTTGGCTTCCAGTTCTGGTATCTCTGTCCCGTCAAAGACGGGTTCCTCTTCCACCTGGGGAGAAACTTCATCCACGATCTTTTCAGACAAAACCGAATCTTCAACAATTACTTCACTACCTTCTTTTTTGGATTCGACTGCTTTAATTCGTATATCTGACTCCTCATTTTCTTTTATCTGAATGTCAGTTGGGTCTTCCTCCAATTTCAACTCATTGGTCGTCTTCTCATTTTTTGGGCCAACTTCTGCTGCATTTTCTTTATCAGAAACTTCCATCACCATAACTAATTTGCTTAAACCACAAGAGAAAGCACACTCTATCATTCTTTTTCAGAAAACATCAATATCCCAGCTGCCAAAAGGTGTATTAGAGTGCCCTCAACCAAAGGTTCCTGCAATTATTCAAATCAATGTGAAAAAGAAGGATATGTTTAGTAAGCAGCGAAACGAGTTATAAGAATTGTTCGCATTTCGTAATTACTATTACTATGTTAGAAAAGATAAGCTTTTGCGATTAAACGGCATCTCAATCTGTTCAAAGATCATCTCAAAACAGAAACTTAACACTAAAAATCATCAGTAGCGCCAACTACAACGAGTCAAGAAAGTAAAGAATATTGAAAAGATAACATAATATCTCAATAATTCACTAACAAACAGCACAGACCATCTGATACAAAGCCAGAAATGGCGATGAAAAAACAACGACGCAGCAAGGAATAAAACCCAAAACCTTCTCATTTCCACATATACACAAATTAGCACAAGGGCTGACACGTGATACGATGAAATTTCACAATCAACGAGTCGAGAAACAACGACGCAAGGCAACACAATCCACAAGAATCACTTTTCTTACAGACGAAAAGGAAAAGGTGACACAACAACACGCGGCTCATACAACGTAAATTCAAGGTGAAAAAGAGGCGACTTACAGATCTGCGATAGACGAGATTTACTGTGAAATCAGGGGAAAGTATTATTCATCGAATGCATTGAATGCGGATTCAGAATATAATAGATTAAAAAATCTTGGAAGTCTTTCAGTGAGATTTTTTTTTCCCCCAAAAAAACGACTTCTATAGTCTTTCAGTGAGATTGAAAACCGTGGATTTTGAGTTTTTCAGTGTACGCTTTGGGCAGGAGAGTGATTTTGATTTATTATGAGATTTGACAATAAAAGAAGGGAATTGCTATTCACCGCCCCCTTTTTCCTATTTACCGCCCCCTAAAGGGCTTGAAAATGATCTTTTTGCCCTTATGATATTTAAATTAATTTAAAAAAAAAACTAACTGAATATATAATTCTGGTATGAAATACTGAAAACTACATACACAAATAAATTCGAACGATCGATCGATACGAAAAGAAAAAAATTTGATTTAACATTTTAGGACCAATCGATCGAAAATTTTCGGACCGATCGATCGATATTTTCGGAACGATCGATCGATATTGTCGTAAAAATCATTCGTACGTAGATGAATTAGCGAACACGGATCGAAATAGTTTGAAAAAGTCCCAACCGAAACACAATTTCGGTCGCCACAAGGCACAACCGAACAGTAATTTCGGTCGCCACAAGGCACGACCGAAACAGGATTTCGGCTATGACATGCGGCGACCGAAATTGTGTTTCGGTCGTGCCTTGTGGCGACCGAAATTTCGTTTTGGTCGTGCCAGGTCCGACCGAAATCTTGTTTTGGTCGTGCCAGCTCCGACCGAAATCTTGTTTTGGTCGTGCCAGCTCCGACCGAACCAAAATTTCGGTCGGAACTGGCACGACCAAAACGAAATTTCGGTCGCCACAAGGCACGACCGAAACACAATTTCGGTCGCCGCATGTCATAGCCGAAATCCTGTTTCGGTCGTGCCTTGTGGCGACCGAAATTACTGTTCGGTTGTGCCTTGTGGCGACCGAAATTGTGTTTCGGTCGGGACTTTTTCAAACTATTTCGATCCGTGTTCGCTAATTCATCTATGTACGAATGATTTTTACGAAAATATCGATCGATCGGTCCGAAAATATCGATCGATCGGTCCTAAAATGTTAAATCAAAATTTTTTTTTCGTATCGATCGATCGTTCGAATTTATTTGTGTATGTAGTTTTCAGTATTTCGTACCAGAATTATATATTCAGTTAGTTTTTTCTTTTAAATTAATTTAAATATCATAAGGGCAAAAATGTCATTTTCAAGCCCTTTAGGGGGCGGTGACTAGGAAAGGGGCGGTGAATAGCAATCCAGTAAAAGAAGGGCTAATTACTTATCAATCTGTTTCAACATTCAACTTACTTTTAAATACCCACCAAATTATTTCTTACTTTTAAGTACCCATTTGGAAATTTATTCCCTTTTAATACCTAACAAACTCTTTTCAGCATTCAACGGACGAAAATACCCCTGTCTCACATATTCAAAAAAGCTAAATAATTATTTTCACATGAATTATACCAAAAAAAGTCGTTATTAACCAACAAAATTGGACATTGTACTAGAAAATGTTGAAATTATACCATCTGTTTTCGTTATTATACCAGTAAATAGCGTTACAATAACTTACAGCAAAATTGGACGTAAATATACCAACTGATTTTGCAATTATACCACATATTGTAGAAATTATACTATCTGTTGTCGTAATTATACCAACAAAATTGTACACTATACCAGTTGGTATAATAATGATAATAGTTGGTATTATTAGAATAAAAGTTGGTTTAATAATCAAAACAGTTGGTATGATGTCCAATTTAAATAGCGTTATTATAATTTATAGCAAAATTGGACGTTATACCAACTGATTTTGCTATTATACCAGAAATTTTAGAAATTATACCATATGTTTTGGTTATTATACCAGTAAATAACGTTATTCGAATTTTATACAGTGAAATTGAACGTTACACCAACTGATTTTGAAATTATACCAGATACTATAGAAATTATACCAATTGTAGTCGTAATTATACCAACAGAATTGTACACTATACTAGTTGGTATAATAATGATAAAGTTGGTATAATAGTCGAAACGGATGGTATGATGTCCAATTTAAAAAATGTTATTATAATTTATAGAGAAAATTGAATGTTATACTAACTGATTTCGCTATTATACCAGAAATTGTAGAAATTATACCATATGTATTGGTTATTATACTAGTAAATAACGTTATTCGAATTTTATATAGTGAAATTGGACGTTATACCAACTGATTTTGAAATTATACCAAAACTTAGAAATTATACCAACTGTTGTCGTAATTATACCAACAGAAATGTACACTATATCAGTTGGTATAATAATGGTAACAGTTGGTATAATTAGAATAACAGTTGGTATAATAATCAAAACAGTTGGTATGATGTCCAGTTTAATTTCAAAAAGAGTATTTTCGTCCGTTTACTGTTTGGGGTATTAAACACACAACTTTTTCGCCGATGGGTACTGATAAGGAAGAATTTTTGTCGGGGATACTGAAAATTTGGAAACTACTGATAAGGAATTTACTCAAAAAACCATAAAAGAAAAATCAGACCAGTCACGGGAAAAGCGGGAACCCCTATACGCTTCTAAATTTATTTTGCAATATTGCCCCTTCAGAAATTGTGATTTCTCATTTCTCTCCCGTAATTTATTGCTTACCAATTTACAGATTCAATAAAATGGATAATTCTTACGAATATTTATACTATTTTATTAAGTATCAAGTCTTACTATATGCCGCCGTTATAAAATTGGTATGTTTATTGAGTTTTCCTTAAAAGTTAAATTTAATTAAGGAAAAAAAAAACATCCACTAACTTTTTTCATGGGTACTTATGTTATAATCTGACAATTTAGTATATATTTATATTATTTTATCAACCGTCTGATTTCTCAATTAAGCTTTATTACGAAAAATTAATGAATAAAATTGAAATAAAAATCACCTACTATATTTACGTAATACGTCTTGTCAATTACTATTCTACCTTTAATTAGGTCATAAATCAGTTTTTACTTTTTTATATACTTTACAACTGTACATAATTGAGTTTAAATTAAAATTTTCCATTAATTAAATATATTAAATTAAAGTAAATTTAGCATACAACTGCCTAATTTTTTATTATATCATGCATTTGGCCTTTGGGCACGAAAAAGAACACTAGTGGAATTATAATATGCTTGTGTGTGAAAATAGTTGAATGCGCAAGCTATATTCATTCGTCCGTCGAACAATCCATTTGGGAAAACTCTCCTATTTTTATCGATTAATCGTTACGTTTTTTCAGTATCTTGAGGATTTTTAATATGCTTAATCAGCCCAATGTTCTAAATCCTAATTTTCTGTTTCTTGGCGACGAATATAACTTTGACGGCTATGAGGAGATTGTTCTCAATGCACGCCAACTGCTCGACGCAATTCCTTAAAGACATTGGCTTTGCTCAACAACTCCGTAATTTCTTGAAATAGTAAAAGAAGGGCCACCGTAGAGAATTCAATGCAATAATGGTGTGCAGACTTGTCTATTTTTATTTCACAAGAGTCCACGCGGCATCTCTCTCTCTGTGGAAACTTCCATAATCAAGAAGACGACACAGTGGATGAACAAAGTACGACATAGATTAAAATGGTCGTTGGAAGGAAGTCGTTGGAGTCTCTCAAAACCCTTCTTCTTTAAGCTCCTTTCACGATCAACGTGGTTGGTGGGACTGGGGAATAATGGGCATACATTAAAATTACTATAAAATCCCAGAAATTTGCTTCGCCCCACAACAAAAGACATGGGAACTCACAAGAGATCGAAGCTCACCGACTACGGCCGCGAAACCCTCGCCGCCGTCTTCCTCACGGTGGTCCCTACGCTCCTAAGGTCCATCTTCTTGGCGGCTTGCATCCTATGGAAGCGGTACCGCCGTCGGCGGGCGGAGCAAGAGTACCTCTCCATTATCGACCGGCGGACCGAAAGGTTCTCTTACAAGAAGAAACGCGGCGGCGGCGGAGGCGGCGACGACGACGAGCATTGCGGCGCTTGTCTGCTTTATTTGGTGGAGGGGGACGACGTTAGGGAACTGAGGGGATGCAAACATAGGTTTCACGGGCTCTGCCTTCGGCGGTGGCTGCAAGCGTATTGCAAGTCGAGCTGTCCCGTTTGCCGGAGCGAAGTGGTGCCGACGGCGGCGGCGGAGTATCGACGGAGGCGGGCGGAGGAGGAGAGCGGTGAAATGAGCGGCGCTGAGAAGGAGCTTGCTTTGATCTTGCTCGAAGCTTCTTCATCCCATGGCGGGAGGTGTAATGGGCTCTTCGTTAGAAGCTCGTTTTTTTTCTGAGATTTTGACGTAGCTTTTTGTCTTGTCGGAAAATGATGATGTGCAAAGTATTCTTAAATTAATTAGGTGAATATATGGAAAAATATCCAATTGGATAAAATTTTTATATATAGGTACCCATGTCAAAATGTTTTATAGATATGTACCCGATTTAATTTTTACCAGTTTCTTTAGTCATGTCGTACCTTCCTGTGTGTATATTGCGTACCATAACACGTTGATATAGAGTTCCTAAATATAGCAACGTCATCTACGGCATACCTTTGTGTTACATAGGGCGTACCTAAATATAACATACGTCGTACCATTTTCTGTTATATAGGGTACCCAAATGTGTATAGGGTACTCAAATGTGTTGTATGATGTAACTTTCGGGGATGGGGTACCTATGTGCAAAAAATTTATTCTGTTAGGTACCTACATATATAAAAATCCTGACAGGGTACTAAATTATAAGTTTTTATCCAAATAGGTACTTATGTGTAAGATCCCAATTAATTAATAAAAGATTAAATTTTCGTCTTATTGGGTGACCGAGTGTTGAATTAGTTGTTTTGGGCCGATTTGATTTTAATGGGCTTCCCGTTTATAGTATTTGATGAGTTTTCATTGAAATATATAACTCAATAGCCCACCAACTCGCTTAAAATAAATAAGGGGCTTTTTAATTATTTAGAGTGTCTTTGTTTAATAATTAATAAAATAGGATTATTTTAGTAAATATTAACAAAATAGTACGCGTCTATTGGACGCATCGTTGCATCCATTGGATGCGGCAATTGATGCGGCAACGCATGCAATGGACGCGACGCCCAGCCCAGCCCATGCACATTTTATTAATTTTTTAGTTTCTTTCGCCAAAGTGGAATTTTAGTTGGGGGCGCGTGGCTGCTTTTGTAGTGTTAAGTTTAATTAGCTTGATTTACACGGTGGGGCCCATCATAAAGCCTTTTGTTACCTAGTGGTTTTGACATTATAGGAATCGTTTTGGACATTATTTATAATGATAAATTCTGATTTCATCAACCTACTAAAGAATTAAACCCAGCCTAGCAGTGCGTCAGCTGAGGGCCCGCATGCGAGGACCAACTTCGAGCCGCCGGACGACGACGGCAGTGAGCTCGAGCCACTGCCGTTGGACAAGCTCGAGCCCTTCTCCTTCGACGCAATGTGCAGGGCCGACGGATCTGAGCCCTTCTCCTTCCATCAAACTTTAATGATATATTCATATTTTCATTTCCATCAAAATTTTATTATACGGAGTGCTCCAACATTAAATTCAATTTAAAGCAAATTGTAACAAAGGCTTAGAGATGGCCTCCACCGTGTAAATCAAGCTAATTAAGCTTCAACACTACAAAAGCACCCACACGCCCCCAACTAAAATTCCACTTTGGCAAAAGAAATTAAAAAATTAACAAAATGAGCATTAAATGGGCTGGGCTGGGCGTCGCGTCCATTGGATGCGTTGCCGCGTCCAATGGATGCAACGACGCGTCCGATAGACACGTTCTGCACTATTTTGTTAATATTTGCTAAAATAACCCTATTTTATTAATAATTAAATAAAAACACTCTAAATAATTAAAAAATCCAATAAAAAAAGTAAGAAGATAACTAAATAGACAGAATTATAAATCCAAGAAAACAATAAAGAAACAAACCATTTGTTTTTCTAAAACATCAACATAATTGAGAAACGGTAAAGTTCCAAATAACAAGTCTCACCAAACATAATTAGATATGAAGTGATTTCCGTTTGTATTATTTATATTAAGGATTTTTTAATAATTTATATTATTCGGGCTAAATGGATTGATAAACGGGTTGATTTCGGGTAGAAAATTCGAGACCTAACCTGACCCACTTAATATTTTGGTTGTGTTCGGGTTTACCCATTTGCTTAAACAAGTCGAAAATGTTAACTCAAGACTGTTATTTTCGGGTGCAGCTCATGTCGGGTTGGCGGGTCGGGTTGCTTTTAGCAGCCCTACTCTAAATAAGAGGCACTGAATTCTTCGACCAGCAAATCGTGTCGGAGGAAGAGAAACACCAGTTAGTGGGATTCAGCGTAATTGGACCTCATACCCAATATTTGTTAGACATTTTATCGGGGTTCCTTAGTGTTATTTTCTTCAACTTTACCCCATAATTAAACAAGTTACCCTATGTTTTATTAAGCATGAGTATGAAACATATGAAATATATTTCGCGAAATTTAATCAATGACCATTTCAATTTACTTACATAGACAGGACACTTGAAATTACGAATATATTAATGCCCCATGTCCCAAAAGCCCAATTAATCATGCTTTATTGGGTGGAAATGATAATAATTGGGGTGACTAATGTTTCCAATGAATATTCTATGGGCCTTTCCTCTAATAATTGTAGGAGCAAGTTGTGGAAAGATACTTCAATTAAATGTCTCCACCCAAATCCAGGTAACGTGAAAGTGAAAGAAAATGAAATTAGAGTACCATCATAATAGACATATATATTGATACGGACTAAGATTCGATGGGCCGAAAAATAAATAAAAAGAAGCCCGTTAGGCCCGTTAAAGAAATCGTTTAATACTTAATAAAAAATAATAAAGAATAGAGGAAACTTCCTCAGCACACTTCCCAGTTGCAAGAATCTTCTTCAATACGCCTCATATGAAAAGACCCTCAAAGAAAGAAGACTGTTGCAAGAAAGACGCGAGTCGAGCTCTGGTAGGGCAGCATCACTACTCTAGACTGTGACTATTGCAGAGAAGTCATTCACTGGCAGCTTTTTTACTGTTCACAGTACCCTAGGGGTCACGTCGCCGAATTTCTGGAATTCTACATAGAAGAAGCTGCTGGGAGCTGCTATAAAAGGAGGGACTTAGTTATTTTCACGAGAGGAATCATTTTCCACATACGAAAGGCATTCTATATTTTCTTTCTCAACCTTTAGAACAGTTTTTTTTTATGTCTTTTATGAGTGAAAGTGAGGTTATTTGAGAGTGTAATTCTTAACAGTATAGTGAAAGGAAGTTCCGCAGCGCCCCGTGGACGTAGAAGCCGAAATGGTTCGAACCACGTAAATCTTCGTGTCCTTTTCGTTTACGCCCCCCGTAAAAACAACACCTTATGCCCTTAAAAACTTCATAATATTCGATCTACCGCTATATAAACCCACACGTATAAATTTCGTTGATTGGGAGAGCCCCACATCAAATTGCGCCGTCTGTGGGAAATTCCGAGTTGAAGGCGTGAGTAATTTTTACTGCTACTGTGCGAAGTTGTGCTGAGAATTTACTGTTTTTTCCCCTCTTCTGTTCTGTTGGGACGAAACGAAACGCGCAAGACGTCAATGGAGGAAGATTTGTCCATATCGAAGAACCTAGACCCACAATTTGCAGAGGTGGACCTCCAGAAACTGGCAAATGTGTTGGGGAACGTCCAGGACCTGAAACACAGGCCTGAGATGATGAAGACAAGCAAGACGGTACCTATAAAAAGTAAGGGATCTCAGAACACCAGGAAGACCTCAAACAAAGGAAAAGCCAGTAGTCACGCAAAGGAGGGAGCCTTGGGGATCTCTTTCGAAGGCCCCATAAAGGTTCATGCCACTACACAACAATCCGGAAGAGATCCTGACCTTAACGGAGGCATCCAGCGATGAGAAGGGCTGCGACCGGAACTTCAGGGCCTTCTAAACCTCATTCTAATTTATATTGTCGTTATCATAATAAATATGGGCACCATAATAACAATTGCTATGATTTGAAGGACGAAATAGAGAGGCTCATCCAGGCAATCCCTAAAGGAGTCTGTCCGAGGTCCCGTTCCATATCCCAGAGCAAAATCCGAAGCTCCCCCTTCAGGACCTAAAAACCCAGTTCCGCGTTGGCAAGAAGACCCGAAGCTCCTCCTTCGGGACCTAACAGCCCAGCTCCGCGCTGGCAAGAAGACCCGAAGCTCCCCCTTCGGGACCTAAAAGACCAGCTCCCCGCTGGCGAGAAGACCTGAAGCTCCCCATTCGGGACCTAAAAGCCCAGCTCCGCGCTGGCGAGAAGACCCGAAGCTCCCCCTACGGGACCTAAAAGCCCAGCTCCGCGCTGGAAGAAGACCCGAAGCTCCCCTTTTGGGACCTAAAAGCCCAGCTCCCCGCTGGCGAGAAGACCCGAAGCTCCATCTTTGGGACCTAAGAGCCCAGCCCCATGCTGGCAAGAAGACCCGGAGCTCCGCATCCGGGACCTCCCAGCTCCACGCCAGCGCGTAGACCCTAAGCTCTACATTCGGGACCTTCTAGCTCCGCACTGACATGAAGAACCGAAGCTCCATATTTGGGACCCAAGAACCCAGCTCCGCTGGCAAAGACTCGAAGCTCCACATTCAGGACCTCCCAGCTCTATGCCGATGTCCAGAGGTCCATGGGAGATAAAAGCCTAGTTCCATGCGGGCACATGAAGATCAACGGAAGACGTCCCGTGTTGATAAGGCTCCTAGCCGGGACTCCAGGGCCCTCTGAATCTCATTTTCATTTACTTTACCAATATTATTATAAGTATATGCATCACACTAATAATTTCTACTGTTTGAAGGACCAAATAGAATAACCCATCCTCGTATGACGTCTGGGAGGTCCGTTGGGCATAGCCTCGACCAAGGTCTCAGCCAAGAAGGGCCCGGGGGATCTGTGCCGGCTAAAGCAAGGCAACCCCCGCGTCTCCCAGATAGGAGCCAGCTCCATTTGAGGATCCTCCGCATTAGCACACGAAGGTCCGCTTGGACCTACGAAGCAGCCCCACGCTGACGCCCAAAGATCCGCAGGAGGTCAAAGTCCACCTCCACGCTGGCGTATGAAGATCCATGCGGACCTAAAAGCCTAGCTCCTCGCTGGCGAGAAGGTCCGAAGCTCCCTTTTGGGACATAAAAGCCTAGCACCGCGCCTAAGGATCTGCAGAAGATAAACATGAAGACCACGGGAGACATCTCATGATGAGAAGGCTCTTAGCCGGGCTTTAGGGCCCTCTAAATTTCATTCTCTATCATATATTATTACTATTATAATGAGTGGGTGTGCCAAACTAACAATTGTTATTATTTGAAGGATATGATCAAGATGTTTATCCCGAGATACGTGAAAAAGGTGTTGGCCGCAGCAACGAACATGATTTGAAGGTGATCGATAAGGAGTCTTAGGGACCTATGCCGCATAAAGGACCTAAGGGCCAGCTCTGTACTAGTGTATGAAGATCCGCGGGACCTCAAAGCCCAGCTCCGCGCGGGTATACGAAGATCCTCAGAAAATCCAACCCAACCCCGTGTCGGCACGCGTAAGGTCCCCAGGACCAAAAGTCTAGCTCCGCGCTGGCGACTTTCTGCCTTCGAGACCTAAAAGCCCAGCTCCGCGCCGGAAAGAAGACTCGAAACTCCGCATTCGGGACCTCTCAGCTCAGCGATGGCAAGAAAACTCGGAGCTCCGCCTTCGCGACCTAAAAGCCAAGCTCCGCGCTCGCAAGACCCGAAACTCCGCATTCGGTACATCCCAGCTCCGTGCCAACATCTGAAGTCCGCAGGAGATATAAGCCCAGCTCCTTACTGGCATGAGAAGACTTAATCACCCAATGGGGATCGTCAAAGACCAGCTCCGCCGAAAACAGAGACACGAGCCATGAGTCCAAGATTTCCAAGTCCCACGCCCCGTTTGCATACGAAGGTTCACTTTTGGGGACCTCCAAACCAGCTCCACTATGATGGCATAACACCGATCCTTCTGTTAGGGATCTACTATATCAGCTTCATGAAGGATCCGAGATGCTCCTATGTGAAGATCCTTATTCGTCCACAAGTCAAGATCGTTCAACGGTTGTTATAGCTAGTTCCCAATTCCATTCGGTCATTCGAGGGAACTCCACATCGTGCTCGTCACTCAAACTCTCCGGCTCAAAAAGATGACCCGAAAATAATATGACAAAGTAGAGGGAGAACAGGGACCTCCGCACCTACATCAACAGGTCCAACACTGCAGCCTTGGGAGCACCCACCACCAGTTTCTCCGTCAAAGATAAGCGTGCCAACCAACGTCCTCCATAATAGGAGCTGCCATGTCGTTGCCCCGGGAGCTCCTTCGAACTTCCGCAGAGTTGTTATACCAGTAAGGAATGAGCAAGAAATGTGACCACAGAAACCACCTCAACCCCACAACATAGAGGAGATCCCGACTAGCCGGAAGACATCCCGTGATGAAAAGGATCTTGGCCGAAATTCCAGGGGCCCATCCTAGCGGGACGTTTAAGAAAGTTCGTTGAACATGGCCTCAACCTGGGTCGAGAGATAGCTGAGGAATGCGGGGATGTGACGACTAAAGGCAGACAACCCCCGCCTACTCTAGATAGGGACTAGCTCCATTTAAGGATCATATCCTATCACTAAAAGAGCTCCAAGCAGAAGGGATTCCAATTATCAATAGAGCCCGAGTCGTACACCTGAGCTCTAAGGACTTAAAGGCCCAGCTCCGTAAGGGTGCACAAAGGTCCAAGGGACCTTGAAGCCAAGCTCCGCACTGATACGCGAAGGTCCATCGGGCCTAAAAAATAGCTCCGTGCTAATGACTGAAGATCCGAGGGAGTTAAAGGCGCAGCTCCACGCTGACACATAAGGATACACATGAGACATCTCATGATGGGAAGTCTCTTAGCCGAAACTTCAAGGCCCTCTAAAACCTTATTCTCATTTATATTATCGATACCTTAATAAATACATGTATCACACTAACAACTGCTATCATATGAAATGTGAAATTGGAGGACTCATCCTAGCAAGGCATCTGAGGAAGATCTTTGACCGTGGCCTCGACGAGGGTCATGAGGTAGCCAAGAAGGAGTCTGGGGATCTGTGCCGATTAAAGACAGACAACCCCACCTCCTCTAGATAAGAGCAGCTCCACTTAAGGCTCACATCATCGTACGAGCTCCAAGTCCAAAAGAAGTAGGGGGATCTGTGCCAATAAAGCCAGACAACCCCCACTTCCTCCAAAAAATGATGTTGAAGTCCTGGGGGATCTGTGGGATGTACAGAGATCCACTAACTAGAGTTCAACTGAATTTTCGTTAATAGAAGGAGCTCCGCGGATATAATATGCTTAGATTTTTTCCAGAAGGCGGATTCAGAAGCCTCTACAGCCTTATATAGTTTTGGAGGCCCGGGGATAGGGCCTATGATAGGGATTATGTTGCCTGTCGAAATGGGGGAAGAGCAGGCTTGGATAGTCAAAATTCGGGAGGTCGACATCAGCTTCTCCCATAATGTCTGGGACGACCCGCCATCATCGAATTCAGAGCCGTTCCATCTACTTATCACTGAAGATCAAGTTCCCCATAGGAGAGCAAGTGGTGGGATCTCAGGAGACCAACAGAGTTCCTGATGTTATGTCAACAAAGTAAGAGCGGTGTCACAAGAAAAGGAGGCCATTAGACAAGGAATCTGACGTGACAAGGAGAACCACCAAGATAGGGACATACTTAGGAGTCAAAGCCACGAAGGAGCCTATGGATGTCTCCAGAGAAATGCGGACCGATCCGCATTTTGTCCAAAAGATATGATTGGAATTCTCATGGATGTTGCCACACATCATTCGAATGTTCTACCAGGAGGTCAACCCATCGAACAGAAGCTTCAATCAGGCGGGACTGTAAGAGCCCAGATCCTGAATAAAGAGGGAAACGGGAAGTGGAGGATGTAAATTGGCTGTGGACCTCAACAAGAATTGCCCTAAGGATTACTACGCATTAACCAGCTGATGATTGTACCTTCGCGAGCGAGATCTCAGCATGAAGAATGTGTATTAGGGATGTCACCATACCAGCTTAGATCCAGGGGTGCTCGACAAAGTATGCAAGAAAGTGTGGAGATTGACAAGATGACTGTCGGCTCTCCATCGATCCATCTCCTCATAGGAATCTCTTTTGTCAAAATAGTAGGAAGGAGATAAATAGCTCAAGTAAATGGAAGAATGCTAATTCGCCTTTGAGAAGCTAAAATGTTATCTCCACTCGACGCCGTTTCCACTGAAATCATTGGTAGAAGAAGAAATGATACTGTATTTCTCCCTCGGCGAACGATCGACCAATGTCGTCTTAATAAAAGAAGAAAGAACCTTTTTGAGGCTGACATACAGTGGGAACAAGATACTGTCGGGAGCTAAGGCGAAATCCTAAAAGAAAGCCATCTTTGGCGTGATAATGATGACCAGGGAGCTACGACCTTATTTGATATTACACAAGGGGAGTGCGACGTGGAATTCAGACAACGAACGGCCGTCAAAAGCTAAGCCCCTCTTCGACTTTACGCTTGAGACCACCAAAGGACCACAAAAGCAGCACGGAGAGATGCACACATAAGGATCTGCGACTTCTTGGAGATCTGGAGCAGAAGTCCTTATCATTGGCCCAAGAGGAAAGGAGCCTCGTTTCGCCATGTGAAGTGGAATTACGAAATGAAGGACGTAAAGACGATATAATATGGAAAAAATACGGTAAAGGGACTAATAGTCAAGTTTGATTATTATGAAATCATGTAGGTCCCGAGAAAAGAAAACCGCGGAGTTGAATACTTGGCCAAAATGGCGAGCTTGGGTGCGACCATCAGAGAGGATGGCATCACCAATTTCACGGCAGAAGAGAAGGAGGTAAGGAAGTTGTGGGAAGCATGGAAGGAGACGACAATTGGAGGACCTCTGTCACGTAGGTCCTGAAGAACGTACGACTGAAAGACAGGAAGGGATGCGCAGGTTAACATGTGGGATTAGTCCTTGACGAGAAGAATGATAAGGGGCCTATCCCTGGCCTACCATAATCACGAACCTCGAATTCAAATGCCAAGGGTGGTTCTGGGAGAAAATCTAATGGTGAACCACGGGAGATATCGAAGGGGTCACAACCCCACCTGACGGCACAAGCTCCGCCAACATCCGGGACATGATCCCCTATGAGGTCCTAATATTCAATTAGTATAAATTGGCTGACGACCTGATCTAATTTTCCAGGATGTGTAAGGCAGTCCCACACAACACATTACGATCCCGCCTCATGGATCTGCGAGCATTTCCGTGCGGACACACGAAGAGCGGATTCATATGTTCAAGATCTATAGGTCTAGCTCCGCGCTGGCATTCAAAAGACCAATCCACTTGTTTAGGACCTCTAAGTCCAGCCTCGTGTTGGTATTCTTAAGGTCCCTTTTCCCTCAGGATCTTCAGGCCTTGCTTTGTGCTGGCATGAATGACCTTTGACATCAACGACCTTCGGGTCCGTGACGTGATATGATGCCAAAGGTCGACGGACTTGCGGTGTACAGGACATCAAAGGCTGATAGTCTGCGACGTGTGATGATACCAAAAGCCGACGGGCCGGTGGCGTACCCGACATCAAAGATAATAAATCTGCGACGTGATGATGCCCATAAGGGTGTACAAGATGCCGCCGCTGACGGACTGCGGTGTACAGGACATCAAAGGCTCTCAGTAAGCCTGCGACGTGAAAACGGTACCTAAAGCGAAGCTGGCGCTATAACTAGGGTAAATCAATGAAGGGATCCCCGGGGTTATAATTTTGTAGACCTAAGTGTCTACCCAGATACTGAACTCGCTAAGGACAAAGAGAGCCTAGCGCAAAGCGACACCTGAGGACAATGAGACGGTCATTGCAACCAAGGGCGTGAATTCGTACTTGGCTTAGGAATTACTAAGCAAACTGGCGATATAGCCATGCCACGATAACGATGTTCCCAGAAATATCTATCAGATCTAAAAGGGCTAATCGAAGCACAAAAAGGACAAATAATACAGAAGAAATGGAACTACGATGAAACGTGCGAACATGGAGAGTTAAGCTTCCCACACCATTATGTCTCGAAAGAAATGACAAAGTATGTTTCACAGGATATCACCATGACAAAAAGAAGGGTCTGTACAAATAGGATGTCCCAGGGAGATAGGAGCAACGTGCAACAGGACCTTGGAATTTCCTTCAATGTGCAAGGCTCAAAGAGGAGCTCCGCCATCAGGTCCCCACCAGGTCCCTTCTAGATTAAGGACGACGGATATAACAGCGATGATAAAGCATAAGAATCCTCCGGGTCGGAATATCAGCATGAGCCAGGACCTCCGAATGCCCCTCCGCAGCAGGGCGCTAAAAGAAAGGATTTTCAGGGGCCAGCGGATCTCCCTTAAAGAATGCAAGAAAAGGAAGATCCCAAAAAGCCGTCGCAGCTTCAGTTCCAACGGACAGCACTATGACCTCCCATGAAATAATGCTGAACGAGGGGGACGAAGTCCCTCAGAGAAAACAGGTCCTTCAGATAAGCCTGGCATAATCTTTTGCCAGGTCCTCCAGGAACTTCCTCCTGGATGCTATAGACAGAGGGTGCTGTTGGCAGACCTTAGCACCTTCAACCTTCACGCGCGCTAGCTCAGCTATCGTATGGACCTCCGACATGCGGACGAAGTCCGCATCCCCTCACATTCTCTCTTTAGTGAAGGAGTTTTGGAGCTCCTCTTCACGTCGCTTCAGAAGCGCTGCCTGCTCCTCTGAGCTCCATAAACCCCTCTCAAGCTGCTTGTGTTAGGATACCCGGTGTCTCCCGGAGATGCCACGTCCCCGGGTACGGTGCAGAACAAAAATTTTCCGGGTTCCCTTATTGCCCTCGTTGCTCGGATCAGAATAGTAACACATAGACATGTAATAGGGTGGGTCAAACCCGTAGAGAATTACCAGTTGAAGCGAGTGGCAGCTCCTCGTCCTATTCTTCAAGACTTTGTCGATGGTGGTGGATGGCACTAGATCGTCACGCCGACCTCGCAGTGTACCACGGAATCAGTTCTCTAAAGATGGCTAGAGAGAACCGAGCCGTCGCGTGAGAGAAGAGTGTGTGCGTTCGGTGTGTGTGTTTTGTGCCTTGTTGAGGACGAAAATTTCACTCTCAGTTATGAAATAGGGCTGCCCTATTTATACTATGATATATTTGGAAATCCCTAGGATATCTCAAAGATATGGTTTCGATTTTTCTCCTTAAGTGGAGAGATTTTGCCATATCTTTCTCCTTAAGTGGAGAGATTTTCATATAAGGATACTTACCATAATTAGACAACTAACTTAAATACTAAGTCAAACTAAGTATATGTAAATATGGTATAAAATTCGAAACTTAATCCAAGATTAATTTCGAAATTTTCACATTAAAATAAATAATATTCCAAATACGTTATTGGGGCAACCTCAATTAAATCCCCATTTCCAAACTTTTTATCAACTAACTCCCCCTTTCAATTTACTTATTATCAAACTCCCTAAATCAAAACATTCTTACACATCACTTCCTATTTACCCGAAATGACGATTTTAGCCCCGAGTTATTATTTTTTAAATCATTTCTTCCCGCAAATCAACACCCACGTAACTTTTAATTTCAAGCCTCATCTTCGAACTAGAAAAGCTCCCGCCGGCGACGGAAAAGCCTCTGCCCTCACCGGAAAGCTCTAAGCTTGCCTAATTCATCGTGGGTTTCTCGGTCCAGACAAGTTGAGGTAGGTTTTGTTGTTTTTTTTCATTGTGGGTTATCCTTGGAGCTTCTTGACCTCGAGCGAACGAAATTGAGTTAGAGAACACTCTGACGAGGTGTATAATGAATGTTTGTGGCAGTAGCATGGACATAAATTGGGTATCGGGTTGTGGGTGTCGCGATTTGGGTGTCGAGCCGTGGGTGTTGCGATTTGGGCGTCAAGGTGTAAAAAGCTGAGTTCTTCTCCTGTTTTCTACTGTTAGCATACTATGGGTGTCAAGAGAGGTTAGTATTTGCTTAAGATTTGGCTAATTTATCTGTTAAAGCACTTTATTATATGCAGTACCAAAGTATATTGAATTACAGTACCCGCGTTTCTTTTATGAAGTACCTTTTGAAGGTTTCTAGCAGTATCATATGGTAATCGTTTGTTATTTTACTTTTAACAGGTAACTTAATACGAAGATATGTTGTCTACGAATGTCTTTGGTGGCTCACGTTGTTTGCATGTGTGGAATATAAGAAGATCACATATTTATTGTTTGACCAATGAAACGATAGGTTATGGAGCATTCTTTTTGCTGGTATGTTGCCGGCATGTTATCACACATTCTTACGACGATATGTTTTTGATATGATGTTGGTGGATAAATGATATTATTGTCGATATTTTCGATATTAATATTGTTGGTGGATGAATCATGTTAAAATTGTGGATATATTGATATCAATACTATTGTTGGATGAATAATATTACTACTGATGTCGTATTATTGATGGTGTTCCAATAAAATTGTTTGCTGGAAGTTCTAATGCCTTATTTGCACAATAATATACGTGTTCTCGATAATTAAAAACGTGGTACGCAAAAGATATTACAAGTAACCTACCCACGGTACTACATTATCATAAACTATGGTACTATAAATATCTATATATGGTACTACAAACATCTGTATATTGATACTACAAATTGGGGCAGGAATTTCGATTGTTAGAAACGTGGTACGAAAAATGATACTACAAGTAACATACATATGGTACTACACTATCGTAGGGTATGGTACTATTGACATCTATATATTGGAACTCCAAACATATGTACATTGGTACTACAAATTTGGGCAGGAATTTCGATTGCTAGAAATGTGGTACGAAAAAGATACTACAAGTAACATATGTATGGTACAACATTATGATAGGATGTGGTACTACGAACATCTATATATTAGAACTACAAACATATGTATATTGGTACTACAAATTTGGGTAGGAATTTCGATTGCTAGAAACGTTGTACGAAAAAGATACCACAAGTAACATACGTATGGTAGTACACTATGGTAGGTTATGATACTACTAACATCTATATATTGGAACTACAAACATATTTATACTGGTACTACAAATTTGGGTAGGAATTTCGATTGCTAGAAACGTGGTACGAAAAAAGATACTACAAGAAACATACATATGGTACTACACTATGGTAGGATACGGTACCACGAACATCTATATATTGAAACGACAAACATATGTATATTGGTACTACAATGTTGGGTAGGAATTTTTATTGCTAGAAACGTGGTATGAAAAAGATACTACAAGTAACATACGTGTGGTACTACACTATCTTAAGGTATGGTACTTCGAACATTTATATATTGGAACTACAAACCTATGTACATTGGTACAAATTTGGCTAGGAATTTCGATTGCTAGAAACGTGGTACGGAAAAGATACTACAAGAAACATACATATGGTACTACACTATGGTAGGGTATGGTACTACGAACATCTAGATGTTGGAACTACAAATATATGTATATTGGTACTACAATTTTGGGTAGGAATTTCAATTGATAGAAACGTGGTACGAAAAAGATACTACAAGTAACATACGTATGGTACTACGCTATGATGGGTATGATACTACGAACATCTATATATTGGAACTACAAACATATGTATATTGGTACTACAAATTTGGGTAGGAATTTTTCGACACCTTCCGAGTTATTTATTGTCCTTGATTATGTTACCATAGTTATAAATACTTTCTTGATGATCTGGTATCAATATTGGTGGTTAATACTTAGCATTATGTATTATTACGTTGAAACCCCAACTTTCGTTCTACTTATTATGATACTAGTAAGAACATCTTACTGCATAGTCATGATTTTTCATGGATTGAACGTTAGTGTCTATATTTCGTGTTACCGTGAGTTTAATTTTATTCTGTACCGTAATTTGGTAGTTCACATGCCTTATTTGCACAATAATCTACACGTTTTCGATAATTGAAAACGTGGTACGAAAAAGATACTACAAGTAACCTACTCGTGGTACTACACTAGCTTATGTTATGGTACCGCAAACATCTATATATTGGAACTAAAAATATATGTGTATTGGTACTACAAATTTGGGGTAGGAATTTCGATTGTTAGAAACGTGGTACGAAAAGGATACTACAAGTAACATACGTATGGTACTACGCTATGGTGGGGTATTGTACTACGAACATCTATATATTGGAACTACAAACATATGTATATTGGTACTACAAATTTGGGTAGGAATTTTTCGACGCCGTCCGAGTTATTTTTTGTCCTTGATTATGTTACTATAGTTATAAATAACTTCTTGATGATCTGGTATCAATATTGGTAGTTAATACTTAGAATTAAGTATTATTACGTTGAAAACCCAACTTTCGTTCTACTTATTATGATACTAGTAAGAACATCTTACTGCATAGTCATGATTTTTCATGGATTGAAAGTTAGTGCTTATATTCCGTGTTACCGTGTGTTTAATTTTATTATGTACCGTAATTTGGAAGTTCACATGCCTTATTTGCACAATAATCTACGCGTTTTCGATAATTAAAAACGTGGTACGGAAAAGATACTACAAGTAACCTACTCGTGGACTACACTAGCTTATGGTATGGTACCACAAACATCTACATGTTGGAACTACAAATATATGTATATTGATACTACAAATTTGGCTAGGAATTTCGATTGTTAGAAACGTGGTACGAAAAAGATAATACAAGTAACATACGTATGGTACTACGCTATTGTGGGGTATGGTACTACGAACATCAATATATTGGAACTACAAACATATGTATATTGGTACCACAAATTTGGCTAGGAATTTCGATTGCTAGAAACGTGGTACGGAAAAGATACTACAAGAAACATACATATGGTGCTACACTATGGTAGGGTATGGTACTACGAACATCTAGATGTTGGAACTACAAATATATGTATATTAGTACTACAAAATTGGTAGTAATTTTTTCGACGCCGTCCGAGTTATTTTTTGTCCTTGACTATGTTACTATAGTTTGGTACTGCAACTATCCACATATAGGTACTACAAACGTCTTTATATCGATACCACAATTAGAGTGCGTATTTCGCAGCCGCTAGCATGGCACGTAAAAGATACTACAAACAACTCAATTTTGGTACTACAAAAGGTATATGCACATGTCCACATGTAGGTACTACAAACGTCTTTTGGTACCACACATTAGAGTCGGCGTATTTCCAGGCCGCTCTCGCCGTACGTAAAAGGTACTACAAACAACCTAATTATGGTACTACAGAAACATATAACATGGTACTGCAACTGTCCACATGTAAGTACTACAAATGTCTTTATATTGGTACCACAAATTAGAATCGGCATTTTTCGACTCCGTGCACACAGTACGTAAAAGATACTACAAATAACCTTATTATGGTACTACAAAGCATATAATATGATACCACAACTGTCCACATGTAGGTTCTACAAAAGTCTTTAGATTGGTACCACAAATTAGAGTCGGCGTATTTCAAAGCCGCTCGCATGGTACGTAAAAGATACTACAAATGACCTACGTATGATACTATAGTAAGAAACCGTTGGTACTGCAAGCTAGCAATATTGGTACTACAAATCTGTTTGTTCACGTACTACAAAAATACCTGAAACAAAAACATAACAAGTCACAAAACTATGAGGATCAACAGCATATCAGTCTCCAAACACAGATAAATATCACTCAAACAAGTGGAGCATGCAACTAAGATCGTCCGTAAGTATCGTGGCAGCCATGAACCCACGATACAATTCGACGTCAACTTCGTTAAGATACCTCCCCGAGCCACCGGTCCAACGATGTATCGATCCATGGACATTGCAGAATGTACGCCGCAATCCACACCATCTGGGCTCTGCTCCCTCGTGGACTCAGACTCTGACATGATTGACTTGGGCTTATAGTCCCACCTCCAAGTCCAATAGGTCGACAGAAAACGAGCATGTAACAATATAACAAGTTAAGAACATGATAAAGCGTTTAATTTAATAAAATTCAAACTTGCAAATGATCTTGTCGCCCATTTCATGTGATTGTGCTTCAGCGAATCTCGTAAGTAAAATCGTCTTTACGGTACCAAACAAATATATACAAGCACCAATTCAATTATCGTCCCAAAAACAACCAAGATCCGTACCAAGACAGTAAAAAGTGCAGTACCTTTACATCGAGAAGGGAATTTAGAAGCTAACAAACCCTAATTTGAATGATACCAAGTTCCCAATTCGAAAAATGAAATAATTAAACCCTAATTTTGTCATAAACCCCAAATTCGAGCCGTAATCACAAAATTAAACATAGCCCGACATGAAATCTTTCAAGAAATGCAACTATGAAAGCCCTAATCTCTACATTAACCCAATATGCCACAAAAAACGAAAAATTAAAGTCGAAAAATGAAGGTGTCAAGCGGCTAGTATACCGTTGAGATGATGCCAAGTCGAATAAAGGTGTGAAGTCCTAATCTCTCGTTCGCTGCTCGTTGTGGAGGTGAAGTTCAGAATCGGCCGACTTCTCTGTACTCGTTTTCGTTCTTCTGCTTTTCATTGTCTGAATTTGTTCATCGTCGTTCTCTGTAATGAAAACACTAGGTTATTTTGGAATATTTATGCTTTGCAGGGGTATATTTGTCCATTAGGTAGCTATGTGATATAGAAGTTTGAAAGGGGGAGTTTGGTGATAATTGAATTGGAAGGGGGGAGTAAGTTGATGTATAGTTTGGGGTAGGGGGATTTATGTGTAGATTGCTCTACATTATTTCCATATTTATATTTAATTTTTCGAAATTAATTCCGAAGGCATAATTCGAAAATCAGCTTAGGGTCAAATTCCAATTTTACCCTCAAGCCTTTTAAGCACTTGGCCAAGCCCAAGTCTCAAAGTTAGTTTCATACGAAGTCCGACTTTGGTCCATTAAACGGCCCGAGGCCCACTAAGGCGCGGCCCAACGGCCCAAGGCGCATTAAGGCCCAAAACACTTTCTCTCCTTATCAGTACACGTTGATGATCCTTTTTAAGCCCGACTCTCTATGTTCGACTCAATCGGCAAGGGAGGAATCCAAGAGTCCGGCAGTTACCTAGCCAATCCCGCAGTACCGGACCGTAACCCGATTCGAGTGCGAATTTCGACCCAGTCTTTATTCGAGAACCTTACTATAGATTATAGTACTACGTATAAACCCTTCAGCTGTGTCTCAATCGAGTGAGAGCCATGGTCTATGTCAAACTCACTATACTCGATTCTATGATAAAACGGGGACGAGGCAAATCACCAAAACTACCCTCCATGTCTAACATGAGTCAGTTCAATACCTTGGCCAAGGATTCGTAATTTCCTGTCGCCGTCCTCATAGGACACTTATCTAGATTACTTGCGAGACTGTGAATCCGTACTCGGCGGTCTAAGCCCAGCAATCACAAATCGTCATCAAGACCGCATCTGGCCCGCTGACCCATTCAACAGCAAATCGGGTCGAGGGGAACCAGTGACAGTCGAGACTTCAAAGTCAACTCCGTCAAAGCCCCTTTCGGTCTAAGGTTCACGTAGACTACTATAGTGTTGTCGTCGGTCATTGACACTCTTTGAGTAATAAGCCATGTTCGACCGTACGACCCGTGAGTCAATGTCCGTGAAACGATTCAATCCCTTGATTCGACTCGCATCACAAGTCATGACCTCTGCTTCCAATTGGGATATCGGCACTCGATAGGTCATCGACAAATAAGCCGTAAGCAGTTATCCAGCACAACTGGAGCCTAAGGCTTACGGACGTTTAATGCTCGAGGTTAAGAGTCCACTGGTGCCTTCCTCTCTCGTGCCCATCGAGAACAGTGACTCAACTCGACATATTTGGATTTGTTCATTTATTGCTTTATCGGATGCTTAGTAAAGTACTCTTATATCCAATAAACGAACAATGCCACACAAAATATCTTATTATATAAAAGGTCGAATGATAAATAAGCTAATGCCCTATACAATCTAATCCTCGTATAGCATTCGAGGGCATATTCCTAACAATCTCCCAGTTGCACTCAATGCCATGCGCTGCAGTATGTAATATCCATTTTTTCGAGATGTCTAGGCAGCACTGCCTGTGATAGAGGCTTGGTGAACGGGTCGGCCACATTTTCCGCGGTCGCAATCTTCTGCACGGCTATGTAGCTATTCTCAACGAATCCACTAACACGTGGTACTTTCTTTCTATATGTTTGGACCTGCTGTGAGACCTCGGTTCTTTCGCCTCAGCAATAGCGCCAGTATTGTCACACCACAATGGCAATGGCCTATCTGCTACAGGAACGACACCAAGTTCTTCCAAGAACTTTCTCATCCAAACACCTTCATTCGCTGCCTCTGAGGCCGCTATATACTCTGCTTCGCAGGTGGAATCTGCAGTAGTGCTCTGTTTGGAACTTTTCCAAGACACCGCTCCACCGTTGAGCGTAAAGACGAATCCTGAAGTGGATTTACGGTCGTCCACGTCAGATTGGAAATCTGAATCCGTATACCATTCCACTTCCAATTCTCCACTACCGTAGGCCAGCATCATATCCTTAGTCCGTCTGAGGTACTTGAGGATAGTCTTGACTGCTGTCCAATGTTCCTTATCAGGGTCAGCCTGAAATCAACTGACTACGCTCACAGCGTACGCCAAGTCAGGTCGCGTGCAAAGCATCGCGTACATCAAGCTACCCACTGCGGATGCATTGGGGATTCCATTCATCTCCTTCCGCTCCAACTCACTTTGAGGGCTCATAGCCTTGGAAAGGTGAATCCCATGTCGCATAGGCACGAACCCTTTCTTAGAGTTGTCCATATTATATCGCTTCAGGACCTTCTCTAAGTAAAGGGCCTGGGAGAGTCCTAACATACGATTCGCTCGATCTCTATAAAGGCGAATCCCCAAGATGTAGGTAGCTTCTCCCAAGTCTTTCATGGAGAATTCGATCGAAAGCCACGCTTTCACCATCGAGAGCATTCCAATATCATTTCCTATCAAAAGGATGTCATTCATGTACAATACGAGGAAAGATATTTTGCTCCCACTGCTTTTTCTTGTAGACGCAATGTTCATCTTCGTTCTTTAAGAATCCATGGCCCTTGACCACTTCATCGAACCGAAGATTCTAGCTTCTGGAGGCTTGTTTCAGTCCATAAATGGACTTGTTCAGTTTGCACCCCCTATGAGCATATCCTTGCGATTAAAACCCTTGGGCTGCTCCATATATATTTCCTCCTTGAGGTATCCGTTTAGGAACGCAGTACATCCATCTGCCAGATCTCATAGTCATAGTGAGCAGCTATCGCAAGCAATGTTCGAATGGACTTCATCATAGCAACAGGCGAAAAGGTCTCCTCATAGTCAATGCCCTCTTTTTGACTGTACCCTTTCACCACAAGCCTAGCTTTGTACGTATCAACCAATCCGTCAGATCCTATCTTTCTCTTGTTTTTCGTGCATAGAATCCATTTCGCCTTGCATAGCTTTAAGCCATTTCTCCGAATCTTTATCCCTAGTTGCCTGGTCATAGGTAGTGGGATCGTCTCCGACGTGCCCTTCCATCGCAGCAACCTCGTGCTCGATGTGGACCATCCCATATCTCTCAGGCTGGCGAGATACTCTACCCGACCTGCGCAAGTTAGGTTGCGCCTCGGACTGCTCTACTGTGTCACCCGACACTGGAGTTTGTGAAAGCGCTTCTGAATACTCTCCAAGAGTTACTTCGCGACCCGCTCCACCTTCTCGAACGAAATCTTCTTCGAGAAAGTGAGCCTGAAGGGCTACAACGATTCTCTGATCGTCGTGGTAATAAAACTGGTATCCCATGGAATCCTCAGAATACCCGACAAAATGTCCTTTCACAGCCTTTGATTCCTGTTTATCTGTCTTGAGCTTTTTCACAAATGCCGGGAAACCCCAAATTCTAATGTGATTCAAGCTCGGTTTTCGTCCTGTCCATATCTGATACGAAATACGATCGACAGACTTTGTAGGACATCTATTCAGAATGTGCGCCGCTATCATCAGGGCATGACCACACAACGATATGAGCAGGTCTGTATAGCTTAGCATAGATCGAACCTTATCCAACAGAGTTCGATTTCTGCGTTCGGACA
Organism: Craterostigma plantagineum; assembly: GCA_027422505.1. Lineage (NCBI taxonomy): Eukaryota > Viridiplantae > Streptophyta > Magnoliopsida > Lamiales > Linderniaceae > Craterostigma > Craterostigma plantagineum. The sequence goes on along the minus strand of JAPQWV010000003.1, from coordinate 20,078,995 downwards.
CACCGTTCAATTGCGGTGTTCCGGGCGGTGTCATCTGTGATATTATCCCGTTCTCTTTCAAGAACTCGTCAAACTCGAGGCTCATGTACTCACCGCCTCTATCTATTCCAACGGCTTTAATTCTCTTTCCAGTCTGATTTTCCACCAAATCCTTGTACTCTTTGAACCATTCAAAAGTATCAGACTTATTCTTCATGAGATACACCTTGCCAAAGCGAGAGTGATCATCAGTGAAAGTAACAAAATAATGGAAGTTACCGCGAGCCGCTACCCCGAACGGTCCGCAAACATCCGTGTGGATCGGGAAGTTCTGCGGTTCTCGTGGAAGTCCCTGTGAAGGGCGACTTGGTCATCTTTCCAAGGATACGAGATTCACAAGTTGGATAGGGATCAGACCCAAGCGGCTTTAGAACGCCGATTTTCTCCAACTCAAGAATCATTTGTTCTCCAGCGTGACCGAGTCGAAGATGCCACATCAGTCTCCAATTTTCGTTCGTTGGTGACTGTATTCATAGTTTTTATTTTATCTTTGATATTTAGGTAATACAACCCATTCAGTAAACTTGCACTTCCGACGCAATTATTTCCAAAATAAATATTGCATATATTATTACTAAAACGGAACTCATAACCGTTTCGCTCAAAACGGGAATTGAAATAATATTCTTAAGCCCCTTGGACAAACCCAAACAATCGGAAAGTAGTAAACTATGTCTAGTAGATAAAACGAGAGTTCTTGATCCAATGTGGGTCTCCGGTACACTATGTCCGCTTCCTACGTTGATCATGATCTCTCGATCCGCCAGCTTCCTACTTCGTTCCAGACCCTGGTTCGGAACACAGATGTGAGCACTAGCTCCCGAGTGTAAGATCCATGAAGCGGAATATACTGTCATAGAACAATTTGTTTCCAAAACGTAAAGTTCTTTACCTGAGGCGGCTAGCTTCGGGCAATCGCGCTTCCAATGGCCAAGCTCATTGCAGTGAAGGCACTTGTCCGTTGGCTTGGCGCCTTTGAACACGTTCTTCTCGGCCTTGCCTTTCGAAATTCGTTTGGGCTTATTGAGCTTGTCCGACTTTTTCTTTGTACTCGACCCTCGAGTCTTAGCATTCGCGACAAGAACAACTTCCTTTCCTTTCACCTTCTTCATCTGAGTCTGCGCTGCCGACAACTGGTTCATTAACCCAGTCAATGTCATCTCGGCCTTGTTCAGATTAAAGTTCACGATGAACAAATTGAAGGAAGGTGGGAGCGACTGAAGTATGAGATCGTTCTGGAGTTCGTTATTCATGATAAAGTCCAGTGCCTCGAGTCTTTCGATCCAATCAATCATCTTGAGCACATGCGCTCCGACTTCACTACCCTCAGCCATTTTGCAATGAAATAGTTGCTCCATCGGGGAAAAGCGAGCACTCCTGGAATGTTCGCCAAAAAGCTCCTTCAAATGAAGCAAAATGGCGCCCACTTCCATTTCCGAGTGAGTGCGTTGCAACTCATTGCTCATGGAAAGAAGTATATAGCCCTTAACCTTTGGCTCGTCTATCTGCCACTTGGCATACGCAGCCCGGTCTTCGTCACTCGCATCAGTCCCTCGGACTTGCGGTACGGGGGAATCGAGGACATAAGTCAGCGCTCCATACCTAGGACTATCCTCAGGTTACGGAGCCAGTCAACGTAGTTTGGTCCCACAAAACAGTTTCTCTCAAGCAACATAGTAATTATGTTCGTCATCGCAGTGAATAGAAAGAAACGTAAAGCTGCAGAAAATAAAGATCTAATTAGGTTTATCTTATCATTCATCAAGCGCAAACAAGGACTTTTCGTTTCGCTTGACTCCCACTACTTTTCTCAAAAAACTATCCTCCCGAGAAGAGTTTCGGAAACCTCGTTGAAAGTTTCATAGTGGAGTTGATGTCCCCGACTCGACTAGATCGCCTCAGCCTTTAACGCATTATTTGGCTCATCTAATCTAGTCGAAATCACGTCGAACGTGAACTTATCCAATAAGAGTTTCAACTATCTTAGTCTCAGTCATTGACCCTCACGGCTAACCCTTCTTATTGGGTTTAACTGCCTAAGTGTGACCTATCAACTTATGCTCAAATCGCACAGAATTTACCGCCCCTTGCTGCCATACGCTTCGTGGGGAGCGGACTGGTATGACGAGTGGCGTCCAAGACGCACCCGAGACGCTAACACTGGGGCGGGATATACGACGCCAACTTACTCGGAACAAACCGCAAAACTCCCCAATGCTAGACATCTCAAGCATGATAGAAGACGGGAATCCAATTCCTTTACCCACTTAGTATTTTTCAAACGGGAGAATAAACCATCTCACATAAGAGCACATAAAACATGCATATCATTTCAAAAACCAACACGCATGTAGGTAGTAAATTGACACTAGGAAAATAAACTACAAGACAACACAAGCGGGTGATTTCTAGTCTATCCCTATTACATGCGTCTTCAAAAGACCTCGGGTCGTCGCACGGGTCATGAAGTCGTCAAACGTCCTTCGTCACTCGAACGGCCTCAAAGTCACCGAACGTACACCACCTTGTCACCGCCGGGGGGTTGCCTTCCATCAAATGGGACCTCGTCTTCATATTTAAGTCTAATCTAATAGAACGGTAAATTACAATACGGGGAGATCATAAGTCCCGAACAACCCGTATAAAACAAATACAACCCCGGGGGACGTGACCCTTAACAAATGACCCGGAAACCAAATTCCTAAACCCGCAAGTGCGCCTTAAATCACATTCATAACGAGCACGTTGACAATTACATGATTTTAAAAAGAAACGAAAATTGGGACTTAAATGGGCCAAGCCCATTAAAAGGCCCGTTAAGGCTTTGAGAATGAAGCCCTAACATAGCTGTCGCGACTCAAATCGCTCAGCCGTCAAAACACACCGGAAAGCCATGGCGGAGAAGGCCGCCGGTGTGGAGTCCCGGCTGGAGCCGGTGCCACCACCGCCGGTGGTGTCGCCACGCCGCGCAACGTGCGCGTGTTCAGCTCGCGGTAGAATACTGCCGCGACTCCCTCTTCGCCTCAGCCCCTTCGTGCTGAGTCACTGCCTCGCCGGAAGAGATCGCCGCCGCAGCGTTTCGGCAGAGCCAGAGTTGCTACGGCTGTCTTGCGCAGCGCACCGTGCGCGCCATCGCAGTCCGCGGCCAAAGTCGCGGACGATCTCAGCCGGGCCGCCGCACCTTGCGACGGCGCTGCCCGGGGATGGCGCCTAAGCCACCATGGCTGGCGTCGGACCCAAGGTTCGAGGCTGATCGGGCCTGCTCAAAGCAGCCCGATCCCGCGACTGTACCACCGTTACAGCGCACGCAGCCCGCGCGCAACGCGCGGCTGGCCGGGTCCCGCCGTCGTGCGGGTCCCTATCCGGTTCGTGGTTCATCATCAGTATGTACCGCACGAGTTGGTGGCCGTGGGTTGGCAAACGATGCATCGGCAGCCCAATGATGGTCGAACCGTGTCGGCTTTTCGATCGTCTCCCACGCACCTCGTTTCAATTTAAACACGTTATGATTCTGATCACGAGCGCCCGCTCTGATACCACTGTTGGGATACCCGGTGTCTCCCGGAGACGCCACGTCCCCGGGTACGGTACGGAACAAAAATTTTCCGGGTTCCCTTAGTGCCCTCGTTGCTCGGGAATAGTAACACATAGACATGTAATAGGGCGGGTCAAACCCGTAGAGAAATACCAGTTGAAGAGAGTGGCAGCTCCTCGACCTTTTCTTCAAGACTTCGTCGATGGTGGTGGATGGCACTAGATCGTCACGCCGACCTCGAAGTGTACCACGGAATCAATTCTCTAAGATGGCTAGAGAAAACCGAGCCGTCACGTGAGAGAAGAGTGTGTGCGTTCGGTGTGTGTGTTTTGTGCCTTGTTGAGGACGAAAATTTCACTCTCAGTTATGAAATAGGGTTGCCCTATTTATACTATGATATATTTGGAAATCTCTAGGATATCTCAAAGATATGGTTTCGATTTTTCTCCTTAAGTGGAGAGATTTTGCCATATCTTTCTCTCCCTTATTTAATTCAAAATTCATATAAGGATACTTACCATAATTAGACAACTAATTTAAATACTAAGTCAAACTAAGTATATGTAAATATGGTATAGAATTCGAAACTTAATCCAAGATTAATTTCGAAATTTTCACATTAAAATAAATAATATTCCAAATACATTATTTCCATATTTATATTTAATTTTTCGAAATTAATTCCGAAGGCATAATTCGAAAATCAGCTTAGGGTCAAATTCCAATCTTACCCTCAAGCCTTTTAAGCACTTGGCCAAGCCCAACTCTCAAAGTTAGTTTCATACGAAGTCCGACTTTGGTCCATTAAACGGCCCGAGGCCCACTAAGGCGCGGCCCAACGGCCCAAGGCGCATTAAGGCCCAAAACACTTTCTCTCCTTATCAGTACACGTTGATGATCCTTTTTAAGCCCGACTCTCTATGTTCGACTCAATCGGCAAGGGAGGAATCCAAGAGTCCGGCAGTTACCTAGCCTATCCCGCAGTACCGGACCGTAACCCGATTCGAGTGCGAATTTCGACCCAGTCTTTATTCGAGAACCTTACTATAGATTATAGTACTATGTATAAACCCTTCAGCTGTGTCTCAATCGAGTGAGAGCCATGGTCTATGTCAAACTCACTATACTCGATTCTATGATAAAACGGGGACGAGGCAAATCACCAAAACTACCCTCCATGTCTAACATGAGTCAGTTCAATACCTTGGCCAAGGATTCGTAATTTCCTGTCGCCGTCCTCATAGGACACTTATCTAGATTACTTGCGAGACTGTGAATCCGTACTCGGCGGTCTAAGCCCAGCAATCACAAATCGTCATCAAGACCGCATCTGGCCCGCTGACCCCTTCAACAGCAAATCGGGTCGAGGGGAACCAGTGACAGTCGAGACTTCAAAGTCAACTCCGTCAAAGCCCCTTTCGGTCTAAGGTTCACGTAGACTACTATAGTGTTGTCGTCGGTCATTGACACTCTTTGAGTAATAAGCCATGTTCGACCGTACGACCCGTGAGTCAATGTCCGTGAAACGATTCAATCCCTTGATTCGACTCGCATCACAAGTCATGACCTCTGCTTCCAATCGGGATATCGGCACTCGATAGGTCATCGACAAATAAGCCGTAATCAGTTATCCAGCACAACTGGAGCCTAAGGCTTACGGACGTTTAATACTCGAGGTTAAGAGTCCACTGGTGCCTTCCTCTCTCGTGCCCATCGAGAACAGTGACTCAACTCGACATATTTGGATTTGTTCATTTATTGCTTTACCGGATGCTTAGTAAAGTACTCTTATATCCAATAAAGGAACAATGCCACACAAAATATCTTATTATATAAAAGGTCGAATGATAAATAAGCTAATGCCCTATACAATCTAATCCTCGTATAGCATTCGAGGGCATATTCCTAACAATCTACCAGTTGCACTCAATGCCATGCGCTGCAGTATGTAATACCCATTTTTTCGAGATGTCTAGGCAGCACTGCCTATGATAGAGGCTTGGTGAACGGGTCGGCCACATTTTCCGCGGTCGCAATCTTCTGCACGGCTATGTAGCTATTATCAACGAATCCACTAACACGTCAAAATTCCAATTTTACCCTCGAGCCTTTTAAGCACTTGGCCAAGCCCAAGTCTCAAAGTTAGTTTCATACGAAGTCCGACTTCGGTCCATTAAACGGCCCGAGGCCCACTAAGGCGCGGCCCAAGGCCCGTCAAGGCCTAAAACACTTTCTCTCCTTATCAGTACACGTTGATGATCCTTTTTTAAGCCCGACTCCCTAGGTTCGACTCTATCGGCAAGGGAGGAATCCAAGAGTCCGGCAGTTACCTAGCCAATCCCGCAGTACCGGACCGTAACTCGATTCGAATGCGAATTTCGACTCAGTCTTTATTCGAGAACCTTACTATAGATTATAGTACTACGTATAAACCCTTCAGCTGTGTCCCAATCGAGTGAGAGACATGTTCTATGTCCAACTCACTATACTCGATTTTCTGATAAAACGGGGACGAGGCAAATCACCAAAACTACCCTCCATGTATAACATGAGTCAGTTCAATACCTTGGCCAAGGATTCGTAATTTCTTGTCGCCGTCCTCATAGGACACTTATCTAGATTACTTGCGAGACTGTGAATCCGTACTCGGCGGTCTAAGCCCAGCAATCACAAATCGTCATCAAGACCGCATCTGGCCCGCTGACCCATTCAGCAGCAAATCGGGTCGAGAGGAACCAGTGACAGTAGAGACTTCAAAGTCAACTCCGTCAAAGCCCCTTTCGATCTAAGGTTCACGTAGACTACTATAGTGTTGTCGTCGGTCATTGACACTCTTTGAGTAATAAGCCATGTTCGACCGTACGACCCGTGAGTCAATGTCCGTGAAACGATTCAATCCCTTGATTCGACTCGCATCACAAGTCATGACATCCGCTTCCAAGCGGGATATCGGCGCTCGATAGGTCATCGACAAATAAGCCGTAATCGGTTATCTAGCACCCAACTGGAGCCTAAGGCTTACGGACTTTTAATGCTCGAGGTTAAGAGTCAACTGGTGCCTTCCTCTCTCGTGCCCGTCGAAAACAGTGACTCAACTCGACACATTTGGATTTGTTCATTTATTGCTTTACCGGATGCTTAGTAATGTACTCTTATATCCAATAAACGAACAATGCCACACATAATATCCTATTACATAAAAGGTCGAATGATAAATAAGCTAATGCCCTATACAATCTAATCCTCGTATAGCATTCGAGGGCATATTCCTAACAGCTTCGCCAACGCTGATATTTCTTTCTCCATCTCTTCTTTCTCAACTTCAAACTTAGCTGCAGCCTCCTTAGCTGCTTCTTCTTGGGCTATCAAACCGGCTTGAAATTTCTCCAATAATCCCTGAAGGGCCCGATTAGCTTCTTCCACACCTCGCGCCAACGGACCCATGGATGACCGCGCAGCTACAACACAACCAAGGAAATCCCGGAACAAAACAACAAAGAAAGAACCTCCCAAGAAGATAAGACCAGAAATATACCTTAAGAATATAGCGGGTTAATTCCACCTCATGTTCTACGGCACATCCGTGGGATATCATCTCCTTGTACTCAGGAAGAACCAGACGGCTCAATACGTCCATCCATTCCTCCTTCTTCAGCTAGTCAATAGAGAATGGAAGGTCCTCTTGCGAAGATTTCCCTTGCGAAACATCTGCCTGGGTCTCCCCACTATCATTACTGACATAGGCAACTTTCCATTGGCTCCTTTACTTGGTTTTAACGAAGTGCCAGTCTTTCTCTTGGCTCGTGAGACAGAGGCAACTTTTGGAGCTACCGAGATCCCTTGATCCTTAGATGAACCCGGAGGCACCTCCTCACAGACATCTCTAGCTACAAGAACCGTAGGAAGCGTGGGAACTACAGTGGACGATTCAACCTGGGGGACCAACGAAGTAGCTCCTTCCTCCACATCAGCCAATAGACCATGCCCAGAACTTGTCATACATGCCTCGAATGGACCAAGGTGCTAACCGAGCATTTAAGATACGTCCCTACAAGAGGTAACTACGATAGGTCCCCAATAGGGAGGTAAGGCCCATCCTATTACTTTACTCTAATTCATTTTCGTACCAAAAGAAAAATTAGAGTAGGGGAGTGGTTGATACGGACTAAGATTCGATGGGCCGAAAAATAAATAAAAAGAAGCCCATTAGGCCCGTTAAAGAAATGGTTTAATACTTAATAAAAAATAATAAAGAATAGAGGAAACTTCCTCAGCACACTTCCCAGTGAAAAGACCCACAGAGACCTCAGAGAACGATGGGTAGCCCTCATACAGAGGAAATCTTCTTCAATACGCCTCATATGAAAAGACCCTCAAAGAAAGAAGATTGTTACAAGAAAGACGCGTGTCGAGCTCTGGTAGGGCAGCATCACTACTCCAGACTGTGAATATTGCAGAGAAGTCATTCACTGGCAGCTTTCCTACTGTTCACAGTACCCTAGGGGTCACGTCCCCGAATTTCTGGAATTCTACATAGAAGAAGCTGCTGGGAGCTGCTATAAAAGGAGGGACTTGGTTATTTTCACGAGTGGAATCATTTTCCACATACGAAAGGCATTCTATATTTTCTTTCTCAACCTTTAGAACAGTTATGTCTTTTATGAGTGAAAGTGAGATTATTTGAGAGTGTAATTCTTAACAGTATAGTGAAAGGAAGTTCCGCAGCGCCCCGTGGACGTAGAACCCGAAAGGGTTCGAACCACGTAAATCTTCGTGTCCTTCTCGTTTACGTCCCCCCGTAAAAACAGCACCTTATGCCCTTAAAAACTTCATAGTATTCGATCTACCGCTATATAAACCCACACGTATAAATTTTGTTGATTGGGAGAGCCCCATATCATATATATATATATATATATATATATACACACACGCACGTTACAAAAAGAAATGAGCCCCACAAGTCGAATCTACTGCTAGCAATTTGTGATGCATCAGTTTATAGGGAAAAAAAAACTCTTTGATGATGGAAAGGTCGGAAGAAATAGCCAAAATAAATCATAAGCAATGCCAAACCAGTAGGAACCCCACTTCCTTTATATTGCATGGTACTATAAATTTAAGTTAATTGTATTATTATTAAACAAAAGAATAAACAATATAGCCAGTTGATCGTTATATTTAATATTAAACACTCATTTAAATATTTGTAGGACCATTTCAATTGATCTTTTTCATCCATGAGCATTAGAGAGTTCTGATGAACTATGTAGTTGTAATGACATTAGATCTATAAATTAAGTAATTCGTTAAATGATCAATATGATGTCTAAGTATATGAAAATATTCATAAATGCATTGATTATGAGCTATAAATTGGGTAAAGTGTTGAATAATTGATTTGCATATGATTTTGTAATTTATTGGTGAAACTATGTGATCGCATGTTATAGGCAGCCCATGTCTGTGTTATATATGGGAATAGCGCATGAGATATCCTAGTGATTATAAAAAGAAAATATGTTGTTTATATATGAAAAGTGATATATCTGCTTAAAATCGTTTATTCCTGACGCAAATCACATCTGCGATTCTTTGCATGCCTTCTACTGAACTTAATGTGCAATATTAAATTGATATTCTACCTTATACTGATTGGAATATTCTATTTAGGAAAGATTTGATTTGGTTGACTTTGTGGATATGGTGCTATTATATGGTATGTGCTATAAACAGATGTAATCTCTGAAATATGGAAAGTTGTGGCATGACATATTAATTCGTAATATATATGCTCTGATCTGAATTGTGTGGTAAATATACTGATCTGACACTATGTGCTAAACATGGAAAATGTATTGATATGCTGCTATCTCGTGTCCTAACCATGGAAAGTAAATATGGATTGATTTAGTCTATAAACTGATAGCAGGGAATCACATATGGAAAGTTGTGTTATGAAAAATATCATCTGAATTAGTTGAATATGCCTTGAATACGAATGAGCTTTTATATGGAAAATGGCTATTTTGAGCTTATGACCGTTGTGAATATTTTTTATTAGCATGATTTACATGGCATATTTATTTACTCAAAAATTACATGGATTATGTGCTTAATTTGGTAAATGTTCTTGTGATTGAGTTTCCATGTGAGTGTTGATTGATAAGGCCTATATATATGAGAAAAACTTAAGATTGTCGGACTTCGAACTTGTGAATATACGAAATCGGGAGTTTTTTAGCAGAAGATTATTATTTAGAGCCATCTCACACTTGCAATATATCTATGGTTGTTTGAGCGTATACATGTGATCACCTTCTGCCAAGCTGAGCTTTAACTTTCGATCCCATCACTGCACGAGTGATTCATCCTGATTATCACTATCCTCCATCCATATATTCTGTCTTCGGACGTGTTGTCTTCGGACGTGAGCAATACACGAGGAGGTAAGGTCGACGTTTAAGCGCACGTGAAGGGAATGACGAGTTCCAGGGCCCTTCGGTAGCGAGCTGTGTCTGTCGGGATCAGGAGATTCCGAGGAACGAAACTCGGCGTGTGGTAACCTAGTGTGTCTAGTGTTCGACTTGTTTCGGTTGTGTATTGGGCTAATCAATCAGTTTGTATCCAGCTACGGTGCATTATAGTGATTGGTTAAACTCTTGGGGAGCAAACCCCACGGAGAGGAGTAAAATTCAGTTGGGGATATAATCTCCATAGAAATCCCTTCTCGCATTTACTTTACAATTATTTACTTTTCGCTGTGAGACAGACCCGACATACATCTGACGTTACTAGGATATATCAGACATATTCGTCACAAGCATCAGTAGGCATCACTAAGTCACTACAACTTAGGATTTGTCAAAAGAAGAAGCATAAATTTTAATAAGCCTAATTCACCCCGTATTAGACACGTTTTTATCTTCATCAATAATTAGCAAAAATTGTTGTCATGATATATCAGTGTCGTGGCTACATAGTTTCCACTACATTCGGCTCTTACAATTTTAAACCCATTGAACTCTAGATGAAAGAAAACATCTATTTGAAAATAACTAATATTAGAAAGGCAATCATTTGTTTGCCTACTGTCGATGCAAGTGCTCTTTTGTATAAATTTTTGTCACCTGACTTTTTCATGTAAATTGAACAAAATCGTTCACCTCTGAGTTAACAAGATTCTTCATACGCTCATCGCATTATGTAATAAATATATGAATATATATAAATTCGCAGCGGCAGCAGATATTTAAAATATATAATAAGGTATATTGTAATAACAAGCTTAATAAGCAGCTAGGTTTTAATTACTCTACACGACGGCGGCGGTGACTGTCTCTCCGCCGGCGGCGGCGATGCTCTTGGCCTGCAACGATTTCTTGGCTTTTCTCTCATCTTGAGCCATCTTTTGCTGTCTACACTCTAGGCTACAGAAAGCATTATCACCTCTGCATATATATATATATATATATATATATATACAAATTAATTAAGATAAACAATCAAAGAAAGGGGTATTTCGTTTATAAATAAATAAATAAATATATAGATATATTTGTAAAAGCACCGACCTATACATGTAGATGTCTTCGCCGGGGAACTAGGCGGCGACTGCAGAGAGTGCATAGCCTCAAAAACTGAGGCGGCGTTTCTTCGACGAAGTCCGCCGAGCGACGGCGGTGGGGCGGCAGCCTAGGCGGAGGCGACTCCGTGTTGCTGACGTCATCATCGGACCGTTGATTAATAACGCCGTCGATAGGGCAGAAGTTCGGCGGACGAATATTTAAACGGGAATCAGCTGACGGAGCCCTTAAATCGGAGGTAAATTCCGTCATGCTTGCCGTCCTCTTCATCGGCGGACGGTGTATCCTCTTTCCACCAGCATCGTCGCTTTGATCTTTAAACGACAGGGAAGTATAACTAATCCAGTTCCATGTCTTTCGTGGGGTGTGTGTGTGTTTATGGCTTTAAAAAGTGAGTAGTTAAATAGAAGAGCTTGGGGAAGATCAAAGAGCAAGCGAAGAGGGAATCTGAGCCGTTGATTATTCATTCATTTCTTTATTATTATCTGGTAAAGTATTGAACTATTATCTTATATATACACCGAAATGTAGCTTGCGACACGGACACGTGTCCATTTTCATTATATTAAACAAATAAAAATTGAAAAATAATGAAGAAACCGTCCACTAACAAAGTGGAAAATAATTTATTTTCACGTTAAACCATTTAACTTATATTATTGTTGTTATACATGTTAATTAGACATATTTACACCCGTGCAAGACACATACATAAAACTAGTATATATATATATAATTTATATATACTTATATGTATATAACTATATATATTTCAAGTTCAAGTTCAACTCTTCCGGGACTGAATTTTTGAACTTTTCTTACTTATTAATTTGGTGCTCTTCTCAACATTTGACTTAGGGACACTTTTAGCACTTTTGTACTCATGTTGGTACATTGATTTTCCTATTATTTTATACATTGTCCCACACATTAAATTACAAAATTAATTAGACTAATTTTCTACTCATTTTGGTACATTAATTTTCAAATTAGATTTTATTCATTGTCCCACACGTCAAATTAGATTTTTTTTGACAATTTGATCCCCTCCCCCTCCCTCTTTTCTCTCCCTTCTCTCAAACCCTAACTCCTCCTCAAATGCTGCCAACTTTCCCCTCCTCCCCCTCCTCCATTAATGGAGATAGGGGAACATGGAGGTAGGGGAGCTCTTTTTTGTAAGTTTTTCCCTGTTTTTTGTAAAAAAAAAAAAATTCGACTACCCACCACCGCCTTTCCGCCTGCCACCAATGCTGCTGCCACCGTGCCGGCCCCTCTTCCATTGCCGCCTTCCGCCTACTAAGTTGCATCCCACTAAGTTGTTAGTCAACACTCGAACTTTGACCTTCATGATAAATAATTTAGAATTTATTTTCGCCAAGGCCCTTAGGTTCACCCGAAAATTGATCTCTGATTGCCCGAAAATTTTACCTCTTGTTCTAATTTATTCTACTAGACTATCTATTATTTTCGTCATCTTCCTCACAAAGTACTTGCCACACCTTCAAATTTCCCATAGACATTAAGATTACACTGCTAATTGTTTCGAAAATCCCGTAATGGGTATTAGTGCCACCGGCTGCCGCTACCGACGACAGCCTCCCGCACCATTCGACCATTTGTGCCGTGTGGTGTTTTCTCCTCGGGGGAGTTCCTGCTTTTTGGAGATACCTCCCCTTCGTAGGAAGTTTCCCCTTCGTGGGAGCCTATCCCCTCCCCTAGTGGAGTATTTTCCTTCTTGGAGGTTCCTCCCCTTCGTGGAGTTCTCTTCGGGGTTATTTTTCCTTTTGGGGGGCTTTGGGAACGGATATTGTGCTATCACTGGTCATCTACGCAATAGAAATAGTCAATTATGTTGTAACATTTTGGTTATTGGTCTATTGTATCTTTGTATCCATCTTGGATTTATGAAATGAAGTCCTTCTTTTCAAAAAAAAATTACAAAATGAATCTTATATAATTATAGAAGCTTAGAATGTTGTCACGTGTCCAGTATACTTAATTATAATAATTAAATAAAAGTACCAAAATATTGAAAACTATCCACTATCACACATAGTTGATCATAATTTTACCCACTATCATACCTAAAATTTAATTGGTTACTTTGTTAATGTATAATAATTACATATAGTTAATGCCCGTGCGATGCACGAGTAAAAAACTAGTTAGATCATACCCAAGTGAAGTCATTATTATTATAATATTATTGTTATTATAATTATTTTAAATACCTGAAGATATAAAACAATATCATATCAATACAGTAGAAACTCTATAAATTAATACAGTTGGGACCGATCAAATTTATTAATTAAAAGAGTTATTACTTAATCGATAAATTAATAATTTATCGATAAATTAATATTTTATTAATTTATAGTAGATATTACCTTTCAAACTTCCCAAAGCATCAAATAACCTTCAATCTCATATGTCCTTAATGAACGTCAAATTAAGGATCAAACCTTCAATCTCCCAAGTCTATCATAAACCGTATGGTGTTAATGTACATTTAAGTAATATTAATAAATATATCTTCTATATAATACAGTATGAGGAAGTTTTTATGGAATTATTAATTTATAATTTATACGGTACCTATAGAAATTATCAAAAGTCTATTATCTTATAATTTTAGAGAATTATTAATTTAGTACGTTATCCCCGAGTCGGGACCGACCAGAAATATTATATTAAAGAGTTTATTAAATTATCGAGTATTAATTTATAAAGTTTCTACTGTATCTTGACACTGTCATAAAAACATGTTGTATGATACGCAAGTGGATCCCTACCTATTTGTAAACTTTGTTGTACGAGGTACGACATATATATGACACTAGTATTTAAGTGCAGATTCACCTATTATTATTACATATTCTATTTCCTTAAGCGTGAGACCTTAATTTAAACCGTCAATTAGTCTGTCAAATTAAGATTTATAATAAAATTTAATTAATAAAATTAAAAAACGATCCGCTGCCTTTAATTATTATATTTAGTTATTTCACCTTTAATTTGTTAATAAATAAATTTATAGACTATATATATAAGTAAAGTTAAATTATAATTTCTGTTAAATATTTTTAATTAAATAACTTTAATATGTTTATAAATTTATATAGCACACATTGAGCGTGCAAAAGCAAAAGCTAGTTATTATTATTAGTGGTAGTACTTTTAGCACACCATATATGTGTGCAATTAAATTAATAGGTAGTGAGTGGTTTTAATAAATGATATACTTAAAATAGAATGAGATAGTAATTGTGAGTTAACTACGTTGTTTAATAAATTTTTTATTTTGTAATAGTAATTAATGTAGAAAAAATCTTATTGGTTAATTGAAACACCAATTTACCGTTTTTATCCACCCTAAATTCTAAATGAGGATAGATAATGTTATTATTAGTGTTGGAGAATAGGCCATTAAGTACCAAGAGCTTAAATAAATGGGCTCGAGCAGAAAGCTGAAACACTGATACTGATCCAAAGGTTGTTATTTAGCCAATTGATTTTTTTTAATGTTTTCTCTCTCTATTTTTGTCATTTAGACAAACTTCAGATGTATGATATTTGCAGAGATATGATATTTCTTATTTACTTTTAATTAGCATGTTTAGAGCATTCGATGAGTGTGCAAATATGTAAATTACTTTATATTTTGAATACCTTATATGATTATTAGAAATGTAGATATTGTAATATGCTGACACGTGTCCCTTAATTTAAAAAATAAATTAAATTATAAAAATTAAAAATATCTACTAACACATTTTAATTACTCTTGATACTCAGACAAGGAGATCAATCTCAGTTTCAAGCATGCAAGGATGATACTTCAGATATGCGAAGTATGTTGCAGACTGAAGATGAAACGTAATAAGCACTAGCATGTTTCTGTTAGTTGGGCTCACACGTTTTATTAAGTTGGGCTCATACGTTTTTATTAGTTGGGCTTCTTATAATATAATTGTCTTTCCCAGTGACGTTTTAACAAATATAACGGTCACTTAGTTAGTTGCCCTGTATAAAAGACGCGCGATGTAACTTTTATCTTTAATGTGAATTTCTTTATTTACACCATCTACAAGAATTCTCCATCTTCTCAAACAATTTCCAGATTTAATATGGTACCAGATGTAATACCCGTGAAATTTAAAACGGGGTTATTGTAAGTATTTTAACGTAGTGTAGTTACCTAAAAAGAAATCTAAAATTTTGTTCTCTTAAATAAATGATAGTCTCAAACAAAAACCAATTGAATATTGTTATGTAGAGAAGTTAATTATAGAGGCCTAAATGAAATAAATCCCAATGTAGCTACTAAGGCCCAAACCGATATTGATGTTTAGGGATAACATTGAATGCTTTCGTGGCTATATATTATATGTTAATAATGATAGTAATAAAATTTATTAAGTGATAAGGGATGAAGTTTTTCGATTATATTACACACCTTAACATAAATATCTTATTATTAATCACGGCTAATGGTTTTGGTAGGGATAAAGATTATTATTGAAAATTAATAAATATTTGTAGAGATGGACGATTTTTTTTTTATCAAAGAGGAAAAGGACCTCAACTACTTTGTATTATCTCTATATTCTAATCTTGTAGTACTTGTCCAACATATATATCCAACATTTATACCAAAAGCATTAGTAAGAGAAATAATTGAAGTGAAGGGAAGACTAGGTATTAAAGAAAAGCAACGTTAGTGGTTTGTCCTTAGTTGTCACCTAGTTGTTAGTGGTTTGTCCTTAGTTGTCACCTAGTTGTATTGCTCTAATATAATTAATTATTGAGTGGGATAAAATAAGAAAAATCAAGTTCTAAGCAAAACAAAGTTACGTAAGAATGGTGGGGCACTTTTCGTGATATACATAAACATATTATATATATACAAGTATAATGATTGCTTAAGGAGATAAGAATGATCAATAGGAATTAATAAAATAATCTATGTGAAGGGCCAAGTTGACTTATCCTAGGAGGTAAAACTCGTCACCCATTAGTCATTTTAAGCACCAAAACTCAAGTCTTAATATATATCTTAATACATATCAAAAGCTAGATAAGGGAGAGAAGAGAAAAGAAATAACAAAGAACGAAACTCACAGAGAACATTGAGAAGGAGAGCTTGTGAAATTGCTAGCTAGGCCAAGAATTTGATTTAACCAACCCAAACTTGGGAGTGAGGTAACGCAACTATACTATATGCAAATATCATGATTTACCATATGCTTTGAATGTTTAGATTAGTATTTGATAGTTTTAGGATATGTTTGAATGCTTTATGTGATTACAAATGAATTATGGGTAGTTTCCAAGTGTCTATGTGATGACGTGGTTCACATGTTACGTGATTGAAGTGATAATTAGTTTTCATGGGTCATATGAGTTTTATTCATGTTTGAGGTGAACTTATGTGATATTTTTCGTGACCATTAGATGTTAGGTTATGTTATGGTTCGACTTTGGACTTTTTGAAATAAACCATGTGTGTTGCGTGTGTTATCATGATTTAATTTTTGTACTAGCACTTAGAATGAAAAGATTTAGGGAACGCGTTCGAGATGTAATATATTTTATATACATGACGTATTTTCAGCACTTGGTTATCTTCTGGGATTTTTAGGGTTTTGATCATTTTAGGGTTTTTGACAATTAGGGTTTGGAAAGATTTATATTAATTTGATCTAGTAGATATACTTATATTATAATATTTTTATGTCTAAAAGGGTCAGAGGTTCAGATTATTAAGGAATTACCGTTTGCAAAACTAAGGACGACAGGTAGGTGAAACTCACCTACGGCACGTAAACGTTATATGAATTTTATGTGATATTTATGTGCTTGTGTGATTATGTGAATTTGATGAATTATGCAATTTCGTGAATTATGTGCTTCACATGTACTTAATATTTTTGCATGTTATTTGCATGTTGTTTGCACTACATTTGCATATCATGACAGTGAGTAGGTGAGTACAGTGTGGAACGGTAAAGTTTGGGATGTCGATGGGAGGTGTAGGTTATTACGTTAGGTAGAGGGGAACTCGGGTGCGTGCTAACTCTAACGTGACCTGAGCTGGCCGCCCGAGCATACGAGGGATCGAGTGATGGGATGTGTTGAGACATTATAGAACATTTCAAGTATAGGGCGACTCTAACGAGACATGAGTAGCTTACCCGCTCTAACGAGACCTGAGCGGGATATGCGACTCTAACGAGACCTGAGTAGCCACCCGCTCTAACGAGACCTGAATAGGATATTCCATTCTAACGTGACCTGAGTGGTAATCTATTCTAACGAGACCTGAGTGGGATATTAGAAATGTACTTAATGTCGAATCATGTGAGATGTTGAGGGGTGTTAGTGTTGAGGTGAGGTTAGTCGAGTCGAGCGTACATTTGTGAGATGTTTTGGGAAGGAGGTTGAGCGCACGTTGCATACATGCATGTTTCATCTACTGGGCAAGGAGCTCAGTTTACGTGTTGTAGGTACATAGGAGTCCGGCGTTGAGACGCGTGGCGACTAGGAGGGCTGATGGCGGTGACTCTACGGACTTTTGAGGCAGGGTAGTACATGGATGCGACCTGTGGAGGGACGTTAGGATTTTTTTTATATTTTGATATTTTAGGGCTTCGGTTTGTGTAAATATACGACTATGTAGAGATGTTTATTTTAATATGTTTTATTTTAGAAAAAGATTTTTACTAGATGGGTCTTCCGCGACTTACGTTGCGAAAATCCGCCAAACTATTTATTAGAAAATGAGGGTCGTTACAGGTGGTATCAGAGCTTAGGATATAGATTCTGTAGACTGTCCATGTACTACCGGTCAAAAGTCCGGAGGATCAGCCCTTGCTTGTAAGTTTTTAAGTTTTTGTTTGATTAGATAAATATACTTGTTTGCATGAATGTTGTAGATAGTACGCTAAAATGACGAGAGGACGTAGAGAAAACAATGGAGAGTCGAGTCGTAGGGTTGCATCTGAGTCACCTACAACTGAACGAGACTCCACGATCTTGTGCCTTACTGAACTGATCCAACGTCAGCCGGATCAGATCAATGAGTTGATCAATCACCGTAACTCATCTGCGCAACATTCTACCCCGCCACCGGAACGTGTAAAAATAATAGGGGAACGGTTTCGGAAATTGAACCCTCCGACCTTTGAGGATGCCATCGATCCTATTCTAGCTGATGACTGGTTGCGCACCATAGAGGATATGTTCCTATATGGTCGGGTCCCGGAGAATGAACAAGTGTTGTGTGCCATCTCTATGCTTCGAGGTAATGCAAGGTTTTGGTGGGACACCATCAAAATCTTGGAGGACCCAATGACTATGCCGTGGGAGAGATTTAGAGAATTATTCCGTGAGAAATACTTCACCACCCATGACCGAACTCGAAAAATGAACGAGTTCATAAATCTAAAGCAAGGCGAGCAAACTATCGCAGAATATATTCGCAAGTTTGAGGAGTTGTCGCGTTTTGCACCGCACATGGTGGCGACGAATGCATTGAAGGTGGAGCGATTCCAAGTAGGTCTCAAACCTGAGATTTATCGAGATGTAAGTATGACGGGAACAAGGGAACTAGCATTTGCCCAAGTGGCTGAACGAGCGCTCATCGCGGAACAGGCAGAGGAACGGATTTCCAGAGCCCATGAGGAAAAGAGGAAGGCGGAGAGTCAGCTGGAACGAGAGGCTAATAAGAAGTGCCAGACTTTTTATAAGGGTCCCAACAATAATCAGAACGGCCGCCAGGGACAACAAAACTGGAGATCGAGGCCAAACCAGGAAGCGACTAATTTCCCAATTCGACCTCCAAACGTCAATCCTCAGTGCCAGAAATGCGGACGATACCATGCAGGTGTTTGTTTCGGAGCAAGACCTAATTTTAACCCTCAATGTTTTAAATGTGGAAAACTAGGACATCTTGCCAGAAACTGTCACGAGAATCGTTCGGGAAACCAAACCCAAGTGCCAGTACAGTCTTCACTTGTACCGGCTCATGTGTTTACTTTAACAAATGGGGAGGAAGAATTGAACCCACCAGGGATGACGGGTATGTTAAATATTTAAAGTACACTCATTTCTGTGCAAATTGATTTTTGGGTTGCTACGGATGTGCTGGCCGTCTGATGAAGGTAGGAATAAATCCTATCTTACTAGAGATTTGAAAAGCTCAAGGATAGGAAAAATAATAATAAAAATAATATAAAACATACGAACTGTCAGAGTAGCGCAACGGAAGTGCGGTAGGAATAGGATTAGTATGCTTAGAGGAAATATATATATATATATATATATATATGTGGGCGAGTCTAGGAGTAAAGAAATTCTTGATTCTGGAAAGTTGGACCACACATTTAAATGTGTCGCCTAAATTACGTGGTGAAGGTGGGAGAAAATTTTACCTTAATAGGATGTACATAAACCAAAGATAGGAGAAATCATTACCTCGAATTATTCCAATCGGCCTAATTTCGGGGACGAAATTCTTTTAAGGGGGGAAGATTGTAACCCGTGAAATTTAAAACGGGGTTATTGTAAGTATTTTAACGTAGTGTAGTTACCTAAAAAGAAATCTAAAATTAGTTGTTCTCTTAAATAAATGATAGTCTCAAACAAAAACCAATTGAATATTGTTATGTAGAGAAGTTAATTATAGAGGCCTAAATGAAATAAATCCCAATGTAGCTAGGCCCAAACCGATATTGATGTTTAGGGATAACATTGAATGCTTTCGTGGCTATATATTATATGTTAATAATGATAGTAATAAAATTTATTAAGTGATAAGGGATGAAGTTTTCCGATTATATTACACACCTTAACATAAATATCTTATTATTAATCACGGCTAATGGTTTTGGTAGGGATAAAGATTATTATTGAAAATTAATAAATATTTGTAGAGATGGACGATTTTTTTTTTTATCAAAGAGGAAAAGGACCTCAACTACTTTGTATTATCTCTATATTCTAATCTTGTAGTACTTGTCCAACATATATATCCAACATTTATACCAAAAGCATTAGTAAAGAGAAATAATTGAAGTGAAGGGAAAGATTAGGTATTAAAGAAAAGCAACGTTAGTGGTTTGTCCTTAGTTGTCACCTAGTTGTTAGTGGTTTGTCCTTAGTTGTCACCTAGTTGTATTGCTCTAATATAATTAATTATTGAGTGGGATAAAATAAGAAAAATCAAGTTCTAAGCAAAACAAAGTTACGTAAGAATGGTGGGGCACTTTTCGTGATATACATAAACATATTATATATATACAAGTATAATGATTGCTTAAGGAGATAAGAATGATCAATAGGAATTAATAAAATAATCTATGTGAAGGGCCTAGTTTACTTATCCTAGGAGGTAAAACTCGTCACCCATTAGTCATTTCAAGCACCAAAACTCAAGTCTTAATATATATCTTAATACATATCAAAAAGCTAGATAAGGGAGAGAAGAGAAAATAGAAATAACAAAGAACGAAACTCACAGAGAACATTGAGAAGGAGAGCTTGTGAAATTGCTAGCTAGGCCAAGAATTTGATTTAACCAACCCAAACTTGGGAGTGAGGTAACGCAACTATACTATATGCAAATATCATGATTTACCATATGCTTTGAATGTTTAGATTAGTATTTGATAGTTTTAGGATATGTTTGAATGCTTTATGTGATTACAAATGAATTATGGGTAGTTTCCAAGTGTCTATGTGATGACGTGGTTCATATGTTACGTGATTGAAGTGATAATTAGTTTTCATGGGTCATATGAGTTTTATTCATGTTTGAGGTGAACTTATGTGATATTTTTCGTGACCATTAGATGTTAGGTTATGTTATGGTTCGACTTTGGACTTTTTGAAATAAACCATGTGTGTTGCGTGTGTTATCATGATTTAATTTTTGTACTAGCACTTAGAATGAAAAGATTTAGGGAACGCGTTCGAGATGTAATATATTTTATATACATGACGTATTTTCAGCACTTGGTTATCTTCTGGGATTTTTAGGGTTTTGATCATTTTAGGGTTTTTGACAATTAGGGTTTGAAAAGATTTATATTAATTTGATCAAGTAGATATACTTATATTATAATATTTTTATGTCTAAAAGGGTCAGAGGTTCAGATTATTAAGGAATTACCGTTTGCAAAACTAAGGACGACAGGTAGGTGAAACTCACCTACGGCACGTAAACGTTATATGAATTTTATGTGATATTTATGTGCTTGTGTGGTTATGTGAATTTGATGAATTATGCAATTTCGTGAATTATGTGCTTCACATGTACTTAATATTTTTGCATGTTATTTGCATGTTGTTTGCACTACATTTGCATATCATGACAGTGAGTAGGTTGAGTACAGTGTGGAACGGTAAAGTTTGGGATGTCGATGGGAGGTGTAGGTTATTACGTTAGGTAGAGGGGAACTCGGGTGCGTGCTAACTCTAACGTGACCTGAGCTGGCCGCCCGAGCATACGAGGGATCGAGTGATGGGATGTGTTGAGACATTATAGAACATTTCAATTATAGGGCGACTCTAACGAGACATGAGTAGCTTACCCGCTCTAACGAGACCTGAGCGGGATATGCGACTCTAACGAGACCTGAGTAGCCACCCGCTCTAACGAGACCTGAATAGGATATTCCATTCTAACGTGACCTGATTGGTAATCTATTCTAACGAGACCTGAGTGGGATATTAGAAATGTACTTAATGTCGAATCATGTGAGATGTTGAGGGGTGTTAGTGTTGAGGTGAGGTTAGTCGAGTCGAGCGTACATTTGTGAGATGTTTTGGGAGGAGGTTGAGCGCACGTTGCATACATGCATGTTTCATCTACTGGGCAAGGAGCTCAGTTTACGTGTTGTAGGTACATAGGAGTCCGGCGTTGAGACGCGTGGCGACTAGGAGGGCTGATGGCGGTGACTCTACGGACTTTTGAGGCAGGGTAGTACATGGATGCGACCTGTGGAGGGACGTTAGGATTTTTTTTATATTTTGATATTTTAGGGCTTCGGTTTGTAATATACGACTATGTAGAGATGTTTATTTTAATATGTTTTATTTTAGAAAAAGATTTTTACTAGACGGGTCTTCTGCGACTTACGTTGCGAAAATCCGCCAAACTATTTATTAGAAAATGAGGGTCGTTACACCAGTGCAACAGCTTTGAGCTGCGATCAATCAAGAATTACGTGATTCTTTTGTTTTACACTGTATCCAAGATTCAATGGCAGAAAGGGTGCCTTCTTCACCAGCCAATACCACAGCTGTAACACTGCTAAATGATCCCTTTTATCTCAACAACAATGATGTACCTGTTGGGTTACCCAATGTCTCCCGGAGACCCCACGTCCCCGGGAACGGTGCGCAATAAAAATTTCCGGGTTTCCCCGATTGCCCTCGTAGCTCGGATCAGAATAGTAACACATAGACATGCAATAGGGCGGGTCAAACCCGTAGAGAATTACCAGTTGACGCGAGTGGCAGGTCCTCGTCCTTTTCTTCAAGACTTCGTCGATGGTGGTGGATGGCACTAGATCGTCACGCCGACCTCGCAGTGTACCACGAAATCAGTTCTCTAAAGATGGCTAGAGAGAACTGATCCGCTGCGTGGGAGAAATGTGCGTGCGTTCGGTGTGTGTTTTGTGCCTTTGGTTGATTTCGAAAATTACTTCTTTTCTCTCTACTTTTGGAGCACGGAATTCTTAGCCTATTTAAAGGCTTGGATTTCGATATCTTAGTCCTTTTGTGAGAGATTTTTGCCAAATCGTTTCTTTTGAATTCCAAATCCAAACTTAAGGAAACTTGCTATTATTAGAAAACCAACTTAAATACCAAGTCAAACTAAGTATATTTAAATAAGGTATGAAATTCGAAACTTAATCCTAGATTAATTTAGAAATTTAAATAAATAATATTCCAAATATTTTATTCCATATTTATTTATATCAAATATGCAAATTCCGAAAAGACCCTCAAAGGCATATTTCGAAATTAGCTTAAGGTGAAATCCAGTTTTATCCTCAAGCACATTAAGCACTTGGCCAAGCCCAAGTCTTAAAGTTAGTTTCATAAGAGGTCCAACTTCGATCCAATAAATGGCCCGAGGCCCATTAAGGCCCCCAACGGCCCAAGGCCCGTTAAGGCCCAAAACATTTTCTCTCCTTATCAGTACACGTTTATGATCATTTTTAAGCCCCACTCTCTAGGTTCGACTCAATCGGTAGGGGAGGAATCCAAGAGTCCGGTAGTTACCTAGCCAATCCTGCGGTATCGGACCGTAACCCGATTCGAGTGCGAATTTCGACCCAGTCTTTATCCCCAAGATAACAGTGCTACGTATAAACCCTTCAATTGTGTCCTAATCAAGTGAGAGCCATGGTCTATGTCAAACTCACTAAACTCGATTCTATGTTAAAATGGAGACGAGGCAAATTACCAAACTACCCTACATGTCTCACATGAGTTAGTTCAATACCTTGGCCAAGGATTTCGTAATTTCCCGTCGTCGTCCTCATAGGACACGTATCTCGATTACTTGCGAGACTGTGAAGCCGTACTCGGCGGTCTAAGCCCGACAATCACAAATCGTCATCAAGACAACATCTGGCCCGCTGACCCATGCAACAGCAAATTGGATCGAAGGGAACCAGTGACAGTCGAGACTTCGAAGTCAACTCCGTCAAAGTCTCTTTCGGTCTAAGGTTCACGTAGACTACTATAGTGTTGTCGTCGGTCATTGACACTCCTTGAGTAATAAGCCATGTTCCACCGTACGACCCGTGAGTCAGTGTCCATGAAATGAGTCAATCCCTTGATTCGATTCGTATCACAAGTCATGACCTCCGCTTCCAAGCAGGATATCGGCACACGATAGGTCATCGACAAGTAAGCCGTGATTGGTTATCCAGCACCCAACTGGAGCCCCAGGCTTACGGACTTTTAATGTTCGAGGTTAAGAGTCCACTGGTGTCTTCCTCTCTCGTACCCGACGAGAACAGTGACTCAACTCGACACATTTGGATTTGTTCATTTATTGCTTTACCGGGTGCTAAGTAAAAACTCTTATATCCAATAAACGAACAATGTATTTCATTAAACACATGAAAATATCTTATTACACATAAGGTCGAATGATAAATAATCTAATGCCCTATACAATCTAATCCTCGTATAGCATTCGAGGGCATATTCCTAACAATCTCCCGCTTGCACTCAATGCCATGCGCTGCAGTATCTAATACCCATCTTTTCGAGATGCCTAGCCAGCACTGCCTGTGATAGAGGCTTGGTGAACGGGTCGGCCACGTTTTCCGCGGTCGCAATCTTCTGCAGGGCTATGTAGCCATTATCAACGAATCCACGTAACTCGTATTCTTTCTATATGTTTGGGCCTGCTGTGAGATCTCGGTTCTTTCTCCTGAGCAATAGCGCCAGTATTGTCACACCACAATGGCAATGCATATCTGCTACAGAAACGACACCAAGTTCTTCCAAGAACTTTCTCATCCAAACCCTTCCTTAGCTGCCTCTGAAGCCGCTATATACTCTGCTTCGCAGGTGGAATCTGCAGTAGTGCTATGTTTGGAACTTTTCCAAGACACTGCTCCACCGTTGAGCATAAAGACGAATCTTGAAGTGGATTTTCGATCGTCCACGTCAGACTGGAAATCCGAATCCATATACCCTTCCACTTCCAATTTTTCATTGCCATAGACCAGCATCATATCCTTAGTCCGTCTGAGGTACTTGAGGATAGTCTTGACTGCTGTCCAATGTTCCTTACCAAGTCAGGTCGCGTGCAGAGCATCGCGTACAACAAGCTACCCACTGCGGATGCATAGAGGATTCCATTCATCTCTTTCCGCTCCTACTCACTTTGAGGGCTTAGGCAGGACCAGTTGTCCATATTATATCGCTTCAGGACCTTCTCTAAGTAAAGGGCCTGGGAGAGTCCTAATATACGATTCGCTCAAACTCTATAAATGTGAATACCCAAGATGTAGGTAGCTTCTCTCAAATCTTTCATGGAAAATTCGGTCGAAAAGCCACGCTTTATCGAGAGCATTCCAATATCATTTCCTATCAAGGATGTCGTCCACGTACATACGAGGAAAGATATTTTACTCCCACTGCTTTTCTTGTAGACGCAAGGTTCGTCTTCGTTCTTCAAGAATTCGTGGCCCTTGACCACTTCATCGAACCAAAGATTCCAGCTTCTGAAGGCTTGTTTGAGTCCATAAATGGACTTGTTCAATTTGCATACCTTATGAGCATCTCATTGCGATGTAAACCCTTGGGCTGCTCCATATATATATCCTCCTTGAGGTATCCATTTCGGACATCGATCTGCTAGATCTCATAGTCATAGTGCGCAGCTATCTCAAGCAATGTTCGAATGGACTTCATCATAGCGACAGACGAAAAGCTCTCATCATAGTCAATGCCCTCTTTTTTACTGTACCCTTTCGCCACAAGCCTAGCTTTGTATGTGTCAACCAATCTGTCAGATCCAATCTTTCTCTTGTAGATCCATTTATACCCAATTGGTCTAAAACCATCTGGGAGGTCTACTAGAGTCCAGACTTGGTTTTCGTGCATAGAATTCTTCGACTTGCATAGCTATAAGCCATTTCTTCGAATCTTTATCCCCGATTGCCCGGTCATAGGTAGTGGGTCGTCTCCGACGTTCCTTTCCATCGCAGCAACCTCGTGCTCGATGTGGACCATTCCGTATCTCTCAGGCTGGCGAGATACTCTACCCGACCTGCGCAAGTCAGGTTGCGTCTCGGACTGCTCTATGGTGTTATCTGACACTGGAGTCTGTGAAAGCGCTTCTGACGACTCCCCAAGAGTTACTTCGTGACCCGCTCCACCTTCTCGAACGAACTCTTCTTCGAGAAAGTGGGCCTGAAGGGCTACAACGATTCTCTGATCAACGTAGAAGTAAAATTGGTATCCCATGGAATCCTCAGGATACCCGACAAAACGTTGTTTCACAGTCTTCAACTCTAGTTTATCTGTCTTGAGCTTTTTATGAATGCGGGGCAACCCCAAACTCTAATGTGATTCAAGCTCGGTCTTCGTCCTGTCCATATCTGATACAGAATACGATCGACAGACTTTGTAGGACATCTATTCAGAATGTGTGCTGCTGTCAACATGGCATGACCCCACAATGATATGGGCAGGTCTGTATAGCTCAGCATAGATCGAACCTTATCCAACAGAGTTCGATCTGCATTCGGACACACCATTCAACTGCGGTCTTCCGGGCGGTGTCAACTATGAAATGATCCCGTTCTCTTTCAATAACTCGTCAAACTCGAGCCTCATGTACTCGCTTCCCGATCTGATCGAACGGCTTTGATACTCTTTCCAGTCTGATTTTCCACCAAAGCCTTGTACTCTTTGAACCATTCAAAAGTATCAGACTTGTGCTTCATGAGATATACCTTGCCGAAGCGAGAGTGATCATCAGTGAAGGCAACGAAATAATGGAAGTTACCGCGAGCCGCTACCCCGAAGGTCCGCAAACATCCGTGTGGATCAAACCGAGAAATTCTGCGGCTCTCGCAAAATTCCCTGTGAAGGGCGACTTGGTCATCTTTCCAAGGATACAAGATTCACAAGTCGGATAGGAATCAGACCCAATCGGCTTTATAATGCCGGTTTTTTCCAACTCGAGAATCTTCTGTTCTCCAGCGTGACCGAGTTGAAGATGCCACATCAGTCTCGAGCTCTACAACCATTTTCGTTTGTTGGTGATTGTATTCACAGTTTTTGTTTTATCTTCAACATTTAGATAATATAATCCATTCAGTAAACTTGCACTTTCGACGCAATTATTTCCAAAATAAATATTGCATATATTATTATTAAAACGGAACTCGTAACTATTTCCGCTCATAACGGGAATAGAAACAATATTCTTAAGTCCATTGGGCCAAACTAAACAGTCAGAAAACAGTAAACTATGTCTAGTAGATAAAACGAGAATTCTTGATCCAATGTGGGTCGCCGCTACACTATGCCCGCTTCCTACGTTGATCATGATCTCTCTATCCCCATCGTCCTACTTCGTTCCAGACCCTGGTTCGAAACACAGATGCGAGCACTAGCTCCCGAGTCTAAGATCCACGAAGCAGAATATACTGTCATAGAATAATTACTTTTTAAAACGTAAAGTTCTTTACCTGAGGCGGCTAGATTTGGGCAATTGCGCTTCCAATCGCCAAGCTCATTTCAGTGAAGGCATTGTCCGTCGTCTTGGCGCCTTTGAACACGTAAATTCGTCCTTTGGGCTTAGTGGGCATGTCCGACTTTTTCTTTCAACTCGACCCTCGAGTCTTAGCATTCGCGATAAGAACAACTTCCTTTCCTTGCACCTTCTTCATCTGAGTTTGCGCCGCCGACAACTGGTTCATCAACCCAGTCAACGCCATCTCGGCCTTGTTCAGATTAAAGTTCACAACGAACGAATTGAAGGAAGGTGGGAGCGACTGAAGTATCAGATCGTTCTGGAGCTCATTATCCATGATAAAGTCCAGTGCCTCGAGTCTTTCGATCCAATCGATCATCTTGAGCACATGCTCTCCGACGTCACTACCCTCAGCCCTTTTGCAATGAAATAGTTGCCCCGTAAGGGAATAGCGAGTACTCCTGGAATGTTCGCCAGAAAGCTCCTTCAAATGAAGCAAAATGGCGCCCACTTCCATTTCCGAGTGAGTGCGCTGCAACTCATTGCTCATGAAAAGAAGTATATAGCCCTTGACCTTTGGCTCGTCAATCTGCCACTTGGCTTACGCAGCCCGGTCTTCGTCACTCGCATCAGCCCCTGGGACTTGCGGTACGGGGTAATTGAGGACATAAGTTAACGACTCCATACCTACGACTATCCTCAGGTTACGGAGCCAGTCCACGTCATTTGGTCCAACCAAACAATTTCTCTCAAGCAGCATAGTAATAATGTTCGTCATCGCAGTAAATAGAAAGAAACGTAAAGCTGCAGAAAATAAAGATCTAATTGGTTTATCATATCATTCATCAAGCGCAGACAAGGACTTTTCGTTTTGCTTGACTCCCACTATTTTTCTCAAAAACACTATCATCCCGAGAAGAGTTTCGGAAACCTTGTTGAAAGTTTCATAGTGGAGTTGATGTCCCCGGCTCAACTAGATTCGCCTCAACCTTTAACGCAATATTTGGCTCATCTAATCTTATCTAAGTCACGTCAAGCGTGAACTTATCCAATAAGAGTTTCAACTATCTATCTCAGTCATTGACCCTCACGGCTAACCCTACTTATTGGGTAAAACTGCCTAAGTGTGAGCTATCAACTTATGCTCAAATCGCACAGAATGTACCGCCCCTTGCTGTCATACACTTCGTGGGGGCAGACTGTTATGACGAGCGGCGTCCAAGACGCACCCGAGACGCTAACATTGGGGCGGGATATACGACGCCAACTTACTCGGAATAAATCGCAAAAGTCCCCAAAGCTAGGCATCTCGAGCATGATAGAAGACTGGAATCCAACTCCTTTACCCACTTAGTATTTATCAAACGGGAGAATAAACCATCTCACGTAAGAGCACATTGAACATGCATATCACTTCAAAAACCAACACGCACGTAGGTAGTAAATTAACCCTAGGAAAATAAACTACAAGACAACACAAGTGGGTTATTTCTAGTTTATCCCTATGCGACGTCGCTGCCCGAGGCCGGTGCCTAAGCCACCATGGCTGGCCCGGTCCCGGAGTACGAGACGGATTGGGCCTGCTCGAAGCAGCCGATCCCGCGGCTGCAGCGTCGCTGCACTGCTCGCAGCCGGCGCGCAACGCGCGGCTATCCGGATCCCGCAGTCGCACGGGTCCCGTACCGATCTGTGGTTCCTCGTCGGTCCGTACCGAACGAGTGGATGGCCGTATGTTGGCAAACGACGCATCGTACAGCCAAACAACGGTCGAACCGTGTCGGTGTTTCGATCATTTCCCACACGCCTCGTTTTAATTTAAACACGTTATGATTCCGATCACGAGCGCCCGCTCTAATACCACTGTTGGGTTACCCGGTGTCTCCCTGAGACCCCACGTCCCCCGAAACGGTGCGGAATAAAAATTTTCTGAGTTCCCCGATTGCCCTCGTAGCTCGGATCACAATAGTAACACATAGACATGCAATAGGTCGGGTCAAACACCCGTAGAGAATTACTAGTTGACGCGAGTGGCAGCTCCTCGTCCTTTTCTTCAAGACTTCGTCGATGGTGGTGGATGGCACTAGATTATCACGCCGACCTCGCAGAATCAGTTCTCTAAAGATGGCTAGAGAGAACTGAGCCGTCGCGTGGGAGAAACGTGAGTGCGTTCGGTGTGTGTTTTGTGCCTTTGGTTGATTTCGAAAATCACTTCTTTTCTCTCTACTTTTGGAGAACAAAATCTTAGCCTATTTAAAGGCTCGATATCTTATTCCTTAAAGTGTGATTTGCCAAATGTTATTTTGAATTCCAAATCCAAACTTAAGGAAACTTGCTATTATTAGAAAACTAACTTAAATACCAAGTCAAACTAAGTATATTTAAATATGGTATGGAATTCGAAACTTAATCCTAGATTAATTTAGAAATTTAAATAAATAATATTCCAAATATTTTGTTCCATATTTATTTATATCAAATATGCAAATTCCGAAAATACCCTCAAAGGCATATTTCGAAATTAGCTTAAGGTGAAATCCAATTTTATCCCCAAGCCCATTAAGCACTTGACCAAGCCCAAGTCTTAAATTTAGTATCATAAGAAGTCCAACTTCGATCCAATAAATGGCCCGAGGCCCATTAAGGCGTGGCCCAATGACCCAAGGCCCGTTAAGGCCCAAAACACTTTCTCTCCTTATCAGTACACGTTGATAATCCTTTTTAAGCTCGACTCTCTAGGTTCGACTCAATCGGCAAGGGAGGAATCCAAGAGTCCGATAGTTACCTAGCCAATCCTGCAGTATCGGACCGTAACCCGGTTCGAGTGCGAATTTCGACCCAGTCTTTATCCCAGAACCTCACTATAAATAACAGTGCTACGTATAAACCCTTCAGCTGTGTTCCAATCAAGGGAGAGCCATGGTCTATGTCAAACTTACTAAACTCGATTCTATGATGAAATGGAGACGAGGCAAATTACCAAACTACCCTCCATGTCTCACATGAGCTAGTTCAATGCCTTGGCCAAGGATTTCGAAATTTTCCGTCGCCGTCCTCATAGGACACTTATCTCGATTACTTGCGAGACTGTGAATTCGTACTCGGCGGTCTAAGCCCGACAATCACAAATCGTCATCAAGACCGCATCTGGCCCGCTGACCCATGCAACAGCAAATCGGGTCGAGGGGAACCAGTGACAGTCGAGACTTCGAAGTCAACTCCGTAAAAGCCCCTTTCGGTCTAAGGTTCACGTAGACTACTATAGTGTTGTCGTCGGTCATTGACACTCCTTGAGTAATAAGCCATGTTCGACCGTACGACCCGTGAGTCAGTGTCCATGAAACGAGTCAATCCCTTGATTCGATCCGTATCACAAGTCATGAACTTCCAAGCGGGATATCGGCACACGATAGGTCATCGACAAATAAGACGTGATCGGTTATCCAGCATCCAACTGGAGCGCAGGCTTACGGACTTTTAATGTTCGAGGTTAAGAGTGCACTGGTGCCTTCCTCTCTCGTACCCGTCGAGAACAGTGACTCAACTCGACACATTTGGATTTGTTCATTTATTGCTTTATCTGATGCTAAGTCTCTTATATCCAATAAACGAACAATGCCTTTCATTAAACACACGAAAATATCTTATTACACAAAAGGTCGAATGATAAATAATCTAATGCCCTATACAATCTAATCCCCGTATAGCATTCGAGGGCATATTCCTAACAGTACCTGGGCAGCAGCTGGTTCATGAACGATTGAATGGAGAGGATTACGCAACATGGAGCAGAGTCATGATGATCTCTTTGATTGGAAGAAACAATGAGGGATATGTGAAAGGCAGCATCAAGACACCTCCAGAAACTTATCTGAACAAGTTACAACTTGGAAAAGAAATAATAACATCATCATATCTTGGATCCTCGACACGGTGTCAAAAGAAATCTCAGCCAACATTCTTTACAATTCTTCAGCTAGGGACATGTGGATTGATCTTCAAGAAAGGTTTGCGCAATCAACCCAAGGATCTTCGAGATAAAGAGAGAACTAATGAATCTTGCGCAAGGATCAGCCACTATTTGAGTCTATTTTACCAGGCTGAAGTCTTTGTGGAATGAACTAACCAATTATCGTCCACCTTGTGCTCGTACCTGCGGGGGAATCAATGCCATCAAGAATTATCTTGATCAAGAATATGTTCTTACGTTCTTGATGGGTCTAAATGACTCATATTCACAGATCAGAAGTCAAATACTGCTTATGGATCCTTTACCAGCCATTAACAGAGTATTTTCTTTGTTGGTTCGGGAAGAAAGGCAGAGGTCCATGTCTTCAGGCCTTCTCAAGATCACTGATGATCTTTCAAACAACATGGCTTTGATGTCTTCTAGTCATCATTAAGAACAACCAAGAAACACTAATTATCAGGAACTGCGAATGAAGCACTTCTCAAACCAAAGAAAGGAGGCAGTCAAAGTGTGTCACTGTAATAAAAAAGGCCACATAGTCGATACATGCTACCATGTTCATGGATTCCCCCTGGTTTCAGACAGAACACCAAATTCAAGGGTCCAAGAGTGAATGACTTTGCAGTTGAAGGCGTAATCAACAAATCTGGGGAGACTGACCATCAGACAAGGCCGGTTCCAGAACGGGGTGAAGATGCTTTAGTTCATCTGCAGCTTACTCCCTTTCAATTACAGGTTCAGCTGACTCTGTTGATACCAGACAAAGCCTAATGTGCCATCAGACCATACATCATCAATCAAGTCAATTGAGAATGGCTCAGGTATGTGTTTATCATTTAATCTGCCTCATTTTACCAAGACAGAAGTCTGGTTAGTAGATTCTGGTGCTACCAGACATGTATGTGGTAATGAAGACATTCTAGATGATTTACATGAGATTGAGGAGGCAAAGGTAATCTTACCAGACAATACTATTATCAAGGTTAATAAAGCTGGTACTTTCAGACTCAACAAATTCATTACATTGACAGATATACTTTATGTTCCTCAGTTCCATTTTAATCTAATATTTGTGAGATTCTTGGCCAAGAAAGGGAATTATAAGTTTTCTTTTGGAGCTAATATTTGCTTGATACAGGCTCCTTCACTCCATGTGATTGGCAGGGGTAACCAAATAGATGGCCTCTACATCATGCAAGCATATTTTGCATCAAATTTTTTCTGTCTATAATGAGTCTATTTTTCTTAACAAGTTGTCTGTAGATCTTTGGCACAATAGGCTAGGTCATCCCTCTAGTAAGATCTTGGAAGCTTTAAGGCCTCTGTTAAGGCATGATGATGAGTTCTCAGGTTCATATTGTAATAAAACAGCTTGTTTCCCTTTTGATCTTGTACATTCAGATGTTTGGGGACCCTTTCAGGTAACTTCTCATCCAGGTCATCGTTATTTTGTCACAATAGTAGATGATCATACACGTTTTACATGGCTTTTTGTGATCAAGCAAAAGTCTGATGTGCTTTCTGCCATTACATATTTTCTCAATCTGGTAGAGACTCAGTTCTGTCACAAGGTTAAGGTGTTGAGAACATATAATGCAAGGAGTTCAATCTACTTGAGTTGTTCAGAAATAAAGGCATCATGCATCAACTATCATGTGTTCAAACACCACAACAAAATTCATTCGTGGAAAGAAAACATCAACATTTGTTGAATGTTGCTCGGTCATTGTATTTTCAATCCAATGTGCCAATTGAATTTTGGTCTGAATGTGTCTTAACTGCAGCATTTCTCATCAATAGAACACCCTCTGTACACTTAGGAAACAATGTCCTTACGAATTATTATATCATGAACCTTTTAACTATAATGCTCTTCGAGTTTTTGGATCTCTTTGTTTTGCTTCTACACTTTCAGCTGGCTAGAAAAAGTTCGATGCTCGAACAAGGGAATGTGTCTTTCTGGGATACCCAAGTGGAGTAAAGGGCCATTAAGTATTGGATATAAG
Source organism: Craterostigma plantagineum (assembly GCA_027422505.1). Lineage (NCBI taxonomy): Eukaryota > Viridiplantae > Streptophyta > Magnoliopsida > Lamiales > Linderniaceae > Craterostigma > Craterostigma plantagineum. Next base: position 20,045,622 of record JAPQWV010000003.1, on the reverse strand, counting down.
GACAAGGCAGCTCTTGGTTTCAAGAGATGTGAAATTCAGAGAATCTGATTTTCCCTTCAGGAATGAATGTGTCATCACAGCCTCAGATCCTTTTGCTTCATGTGTCTTGCCCAGACCTTACAACATGAATTCCTATAGATGAAGATTTTGTCACCTCAGTTGATGAACTAGAACCAGGCCAGCCAGCAACACATCAACAAAACAGCAACATTATAGAGGATAATCATTATCATTCCTCACCAAATAACAGTCAGAATCAACCATCTTCAGATAACAATGCAACTGATCATCAGCCTGGCCAGGAGATGTAGAGAAAATCCACAAGGCAACCAAGGAAACCTGCATACTTGGAAGATTCCCATTGCAACCAATTGACTGGCTGGAAGAGTTTGTATCCTTTAAATCATCTTACTTATAGAAACTTTTCAAAACAGTATCAAGCTTTTATATACAATGTTTCATCAATAAGGGAACCAAGGAACTTTGCTGAAGCTGCTGGCTCACAGAAATTGATGAAGCAATGAATGAGGAGCTTGAATCCCTAACAGACAACTGCACATGGACAGTTGTACCTCTGCCAACAGGAAAAAGGTGCATAGGTAATCGTTGGGTTTACAAAGTAAATGTAAACTATGATGGGAAGATAGAGAAGTATAAAGCCAGATTAGTGGTTAAGGGCTATGACCAAACTGAGGGCATTGATTACCTGGACACCTTTGCCCCAGTAGCCAAGTCAAGCACAATCAAGGTTATCATTTCTCTTGCACCAAAACTCAGCTGGCACCTGACACACATGGATGTTAATAATGCATTCTTAAATGGTGACTTGACCGAGAAGGTATATATGGAGTTACCTCAGGGCTTCTACAAGAATTATTAGAGGACAGGGGCAAACAGAATGGTGTGCAGATTGCAAAAGTCCATCTTTGGCCTAAAGCAGTTCTCTCGAGAATGGAACAGAAAACTCACAGATGCTGTCAAGTCATTTGGCTTCAGACAAACACAGTCCGATCATACCTTATTCCTAAAGGGAAAGGGCAAGGATTTACTTATTTTATTAGTGTATGTGGATGACATTGTAATTGCAGGGCCCTCAATGAATGAGATACAAACAGCTTCCTAAAGTCATGTTTCAAGATCAAGAATTTGGGTGATTTAAGAAACTTCTTGGGTGTTGAAGTTGCCAGGAATAAAACAGGGATCTACATCACACAAAGGCACTCTGCAGCTGCTCAAAGATGCTGGTTACACAGATTCCAAGCCTTTGACTACTCCAATAAATACCAACGAGAAGAACACTGCTTAAGATGGAGATATCCTAACAGAACCATTCAAATATAGGAGATTGATCGGCCGACTACTTTATCTCACTTTCATCAGGCCTGGCATCGCATTTGCCGTGCACAAAGTGAGCCAATACATCTATGCTCCAAGAACTACACATCTCATGGCTGTTCATCATCTGCTCAGGTATTTAAAGAAATCACAGGATAAGGTATCTTAATGAGCACATTCCTAGGTGACACCTTGATAACTTGGAAGGCCAAGAAGCAAGCTATTGTGTCTCGTTCGTCCACAGAGGCAAAATATAGGGCATTAGGATCAGTGGTTGCCGAGGTTCTTTGGATCAGAAACATGCTGACAGAATTGAACATCTCCACTGATCACTCACCAGTCATCTATTGCGACAACCAATCAACTCTAAAACTCGCTTTCAATCCAAAGTTTCATGAAAGATTGCAGCACATAGAAATTGACTGCCACTTCATCCGTCATCATGTGCTCAATGGCATGATCAAATTACTACTTGTCAAGTCTGGAGATCAGTTGGCTGACCTGTTTACTAAGACATTGTCCGGACCTCACTTGCAGCAAATAATGTCCAAGATGTCTGTCATAACTTATGCCATCAATCTTGCTGGGGGCTGTTGAAATTCAGACAAGGAGATCAATAGTTTCAAACATGCAAGGATGATACTTCAGATATGCGAAGTATGTTGCAGACTGAAGATGAAACGTAATAAGCGCTAGCACGTTTCTATCAGTTGGGCTCACACGTTTTATTAAGTTGGGCTCATACGTTTTTATTAGTTGGGCTTCTTATAATATAATTGTCTCTGCCAGTGATGTTTTAATAAATATAACGGTCACTTAGTTAGTTGCCTGTATAAAAGACGCGCGATGTAACTTTTATCTTTAATATGATTTTTCTTTATTTACACCTTCTACAAGAATTCTCCATCTTCTCAAACAATTTCCATATTTAATATTACACAAAATAACTATCCGCTATAACATAAATTTAATAATTTTATTCACACATAATAATTATAAATAGGTAATAACGTGCATTGCACCGGTGAAAAATTAGTTTTATATTAATTACGTGATTTTTGTCCTTTATATTGATGTTTAGCAACAACAATGCTGCAACGTTATTAAATGGAGCGGGGCTTAATAGTCCAACACTATATTATTTTATCTTATTACCTTTTGCACAGTGTAAAATCAATGCATTCGACCCATTAGTTGCCATATTGGGCCTGATAAGTTTGTATGCTGCTAACTAGGAAACGTCTCTGTTGGCCCATTAACGAAAATCTCACACTATCAACATATATATACATATTAATATAGTATGATTTGATGTGCATTATTTAGAAAGTTTTAATATGTAAATGTGGTATCTAGTCTTCTATTCTATTATATAACGAGTAGGGGTGAGCAAAACCGGATATCCGGTTTTTCGGATATCCGATTTTGGATATCGAAAAATGGTATCCGTATCCGCTCCGGTTGTAATCGGATATCCGAAAATCGGATATCCGGTTTATTCGGATATTTTTATCGGATATCCGCATCCGGTTTTTAAATATATTTTCTTATATTTTTTATTATTTTCTATTCAAAATCATATTTTTTATTTCTTATCACAATAAAAAAATATGTTTTTAATATAAGAATTTCTACACGTAGTAATTCACACAATATGTAAATTTATGATTCAAAATTACATAATAAATAATAAACACAATACCACAAATTCACATTAATTTTTTACTTGCATCTCGATGTTTTTATGTTTTATTTTTATCTCAATTCTCTAACAAAATTTTTTTGCAATTATAAAATAATATAAATTTAAATATTCTACTTGATGAATTTTTTTTTCCTTTTTGACCTTCATTTTTCTTTTTGGACTTTTTTTTATTTTTTAAATTTTTTTAAATATAAAACTGGATACCGGATATCCGGATTTTAGACAAACTACTATCCGTATCCGATCCGGTTTATTTTAAAATAAATCGGATCGGATATTCGATCCGGTTTTTAAAACCGGATATCCGTTTTTTCGGATTTGAAAACCGGATACCGGATCGGAATCCGGTTTCCGGATATTTTTGCTCACCCCTAATAACGAGGCTAGGGTGGGTAAAACTTGTCAGTTTCTTTTGTCATTTTATTTACAATTAGTCCTACTATTTATAATAAATTAAATTATTAATTTATCATTTCACTTCTAAATTTTTTAGTTGTTGCGATTATACCACTACACATTAGTTTTCATTTATATATTTAAAAATTATATTTCATTTTATAATTTTTAAAATTAAAGTAAACATAAAATATTTTTAAGCACACTCGCAGTGTGCGGAAAATACTAGTTACGGTGACAAATTTCATGATTGATTCTCGTTCCGTCAATAGCTTTACACTACAAATATTATCTATTTTATTAGGTGACAACAGCAAAAAGTAACCGCTGTACCAATTACATATTAATTACCGTTTTGCCATTAATAAATAAACTTAAATAAACTTAAATATATTTTTATTTAAACACTATTATATTAAACATGACACCGAAAAATCATCTTGATTACAATTTTATCATTAAAATACTAACAAAAGTTAAAATTAATTTATTTAAATCATATACGAATATTAACTTAATATTTTTAGATAGTAGTACATTCAAAGTGCTAAATTACTAGTGATTTTAATGGCATTAATTAGTTTATACCTTTATATATATATATATATTATAATATATATATATATATATATGAAAAATGAATACATACAACGCATCATCATCATTATTTGATTGAATTTCATATTATGATTGAAACGACGATCATTTATTTACCATTGAATCGTCTATGTTGTAGAGCTCGTGACATTTGTCCCAATAAAAAATATGCACTTTTATATAACCTTGATGATATTTTTTTGTAGATAATAAATACCTAATTAAAAGTGCTGTGACATAGCCTTCCACTGAAATAGTATGGCGTTGCTGAAAATCACGTGTTGAACGTTATCTATTAGCGTTGGGATGCGAAAACATTATATTTGGGTACCTAAATGTGTTTGTACATCGTATCTATGTGTTAAATAGAGCGTACCAAAATGTGCTAATACGGCGTACAATTTTATGTTATATAGGATACCCAAATGTGTTGATATAGGGTACTCAAATGTGTTGTATGGCGGTTTTTGCGGCGGATCGGGTACCTATCTGCAAGAAATTTATTCTGTTAGAGTGATATATTTGTCAGGGAGTTATGTTATAGAAAGTTTGCAAATAGGAATTTAAGTGAATATACCCCTTACGAGAATGCCTATTTTATTCATTTTATAAATTTAAACCTATTTATTAATTAACATGTAATAAATTAAAAAAAAAAACTATTTTACGTGCCATAAGTAACTGAACAGAATTCTAATTTCATAATAAGAAGTAGCGAGTAAGATAATAATATCGATTTATTTGATATGCTTGTTTTTAAATAATGTTTTATTTTTATTTATTTGCAAGAATAATGCAGAGAGGTGTGTCCCTATACTTGCGAGTGAGAATCGGAATAAAGATGTGAATACGAAATAAAGTGACTGAAATTGGGAAACGATGAAAAAAACCTAACTAGAAATCAATGGGAATGGAATAAAGATATCCATGTGAAATAAAGTAGGCGAAATAGGCATCCATCTCCTTTACAACATAGATATCATTTTCTTATTAATCAAGGAATATGCTTAGGATTGCCTTCAACTGTGACGATCCTCATTTTCTAATATTAATGGTGGCGGATTTTCGCAACGTAAGTCGCAGAAGACCTGTCTAACAAAAACTTTTTGAAAATTACCTATATTACAATAAACACTGCCCACATCGTTGCAACTATACAAGAGCCGTAGCCCCAAAATGACAAAACGACAGAAACGTCAAAACCCTAATGTCGCTCCACAGGTCTTCATCAATGTACAGTCTTGCCCTCAAAAGTCTGTGGAACACCGCCGTCAGCCCGCTTCAGCCGGGACGGTTATCTGCGTCGGAGTCGATCCCTACAACATGTAAAACCCTGAGCTATTGCTCAGTAGGTGAAATAGTGCATGACATGCAACGTGCACTCAACCCACATACCAACACTTTTATATCTCATACGAAAGTGTTCACACCTCACCATCCAACGCAGTACTTCTAGACCTCGTCGCAACCTAAATCTCATCTCAACCACAGGTCCCACCTCAACCACTAGGCCCACATGCATAGAACTAGGCACCTCGCGCAACCCATTTAAGGAAGGGTCAAGAATCAGTTCTAGGTAGCTCCTTCCTGAAAAGTCTTCCTGCCCCGGTGATACCTACACTGGTCGCTCCTTTCACCAAACAGACCCTCTCATATCTCATAGGAAAGTGGCCTCGCCAATAATAAAACTGTCAGGTGCACTAGTACTACCCTTAGACTCCACTACGAGTCGACAACCGAGATCGGTCACATCTACCCCAGTCGCCTCGCGCCGACACCGTAAGGTGTCTCCATATCCGCGCGGTCAACCTCTCTCACACTGATATATCGTGCACATGCTATGCAGTGTAAATAAAATACAATATTATAGATCAATAAATTTTCCTCGAAAATATTTGAGGTCCCCAAAGTTCACTGAAGGTCATTTCTCAAAATTCTCTACAAAATATTTCCTTAAATTCGCCAAAATAATTCTTCCGAAATTCCAAATTTTATCCGAGAATAAATCTGTTCACTCTATAATAATTTAATAATAAAAGCCCAAAACCTAAGTCAAACCCGAAGGTCAAACCAGTCAAGGATCTTGTCAAACCCGAAAGTCAAACCAGTATCACACTTGGTCAACCCAAAAATACTCTTTGCCGAAAACTATAAAATGCCGCAAAGATATGAATTTCCGAAAACGTTATAAAATACCCAAATGCCGAAAACTATAAAATGTGCCCAAAACTTTCTTAAGCATACCGAAAAGTTTCAAACGCCGAAAAGTTAGGGTTTGCCGAAAACATTATATGCATGCCGAAATCTTCATGATCTTACCGAAAATTTAGGTGGTGCTGAAAACTTCTATGTAGCTAAAACTTTCTTAAATGTATAAAATCTCTTCTTCAAGTATGCCGAAAGCTTTTTATGTAAAGGTGTGATACCGAAAACTTTTATATGTGGATGCCGAAAACTTTAAAGATGATAACGAAAACTTTCCATGTATGTGCCGAAAACTTATGGAACTCTGCCGAAAACTTACCAATACCAAAAACTATTTTAAGCCGATAACCCTAATGTAACTAAAACTTCTTGATATGCCGAAAACCTTGAATTAACCTAAAACTATCATATACTCAAAACTAAACCATGCCCCAAAACAATAATAACCTGTAAACACTTAAGTGTCTCAACCATTGTTCTAATACCGAAAACAACCTCACATAAGCACGTTCGCAACCTTTTCAAAACATGAGAAAACCCTAACACATAACTCACGAAAAACTTCATCTGATTTACCTTAAGCACGCATTAAAAGTCACACAAATGACATAAACACTTCACGGATATAATCCATAATCACATAAAGCACTAAAATAACATTAGCATATTAAACACATAGAGATTTATGTGTCGTAGGTGAGAATTTCACCTACCTCACGTCCAAGCTTTTGCCGTTTTAATTTCCTAGTTTTGCCGAATTATTTGTTCATGATCCAAGTCTTATCTCTCCTATCTCCCTTCGTTGTATGTTCTCTGCATCCTTTCTTAGTGAGGGTTTTATTTTTACTTAATGAGGTATTTTCGAAAATGATATATGGATGTATGGTTATGGTTAGAAAATTTATATTATAGTTGATTTTATAAATTTTATGTGAATGAGGAATTGGGCTTCGAAATTAAATATTATTGGGCTTCGAAATGGCCCAATAACGACCCGACTTCTAGAAGGCCCAACTTCTAGAAGGCCCAACTTCTAGAAGGCCCATGTAGTGGCTAACCACTACTCAAGTCCATGGCTCAAATTGAGTGATGGAATGGTTAAAAACCACTCCTCAAGTTAATGGCTTTGATTAAATGTTTGAGTTGGTTAAAAACCACTCAAACATTATGTCATCTTATTAAAAAAAAAATTATTTCTTTAATAAATTTTGGGTTCTATAAATAGGTGATTAAGCATAAGAATTAAACACAAGAAATAGAAAGAAAAGAAAATACAGATATCTCTCAAAATTGGTTCTGCTATATCGCTTTTGTTCCGTTCGCTGTCGGTGTCGTTTTTGTGCTAAACGAACGCCGTGATTTCGAAGTATCCTGGGAAACAGACGCTCGTCAAAACCTCTAGCACATACGTGAGGGAGCGAATCTGTTTTAAGGAAATTGTGTTCGCACAATCTTCGAATATATATATTATTTTTCTTTTCTCGGCCAACAATCTTAAAACAGATCGACGATCCCGCAAAGATGTCAGACTATGTGGACTTCCTCAACAACCAAGAATCTACGGGAAACGAAGGAAACATTGACGTTCTCCCTACTACTTTCATCCCCAATGCCATACCTGTGGTTACGAAGCCAAACGTACCGGTCAACCACCTGGAGAAGCCAGAGAAATTTACGGGGACAGCCTCGACGTTCAAAAGATGGCAACAGAAGATGCTCTTCTACCTCACCACGCTGAACCTGGCAACATACCTGAAAGAGGTCGAGCCTAAGGTGAACGACGGCGAGACGAACGCTGAGGTCGTGATTGCTGTTGATGCATGGAAACACTCTGATTTCCTGTGTCGTAATTACATTCTGAATGCCCTAAGCGATACTCTGTACAAAACTGAGGATGCCGGCACAAAGAATTGTGGGAATCATTGGACCGTAAATATAAAACTGAGGATGCCGGCACAAAGAAATTTGTTGTCGGACGGTTCCTTGATTATAAGATGGTCGATTCCAAGACTGTGATAAGTCAGGTGCAAGAAATCCAATTGATCTTGCACGAGATCCATGCAGAACGGATGGTTCTGAGTGAATCTTTCCAAGTTGCGGCTATTATTGAAAAGCTGTCGTCGGGCTGGAGAGACTTCAAAAACTATCTCAAGCATAAGCGCAAGGAGATGTCTTTGGAGGATCTGATTGTTAGACTTCGAATCGAAGAAGACAACAAAAGGTCGGAAAAGAGAGTATCGAGCTCATCTGAACCAAAAGTAAACGTGGTGGAGCATAGCTCTAAAAAGGGCAAAGGCGCGGTTAAACCCAAAGCGAAACTTGGGGCGACCGGAGGCGTCGCTAAGCCGAACTATAAGTTCAAGGGAAAGTGCTTCAATTGTGGTAAACTAGGCCACAAGTCGTCGGACTGTCGACTTCCAAAGAAGCACCACGAGGCCAATATGGTGACAGACATCACCAAAGAAGTTGAGGACTTGAGCCTCGTCGCGGTGGTTTCAGAGGTAAACATGATTGGGTCAAATCCACAAGAATGGTGGATCGACACCGGTGCTACACGTCATGTGTGCACGAACCGTAGACTCTTCTCTACCTGTGAGCCGGTTGAAGGAGAAAAGATCTACATGGGCAACTCGGCTGCTGCTACCGTCGAGGGAAAAGGATGCGTGCTGCTCAAAATGACTTCCGGGAAAATATTGACGCTGAAAGATGTGTTATACGTTCCGGAGATACGAAAAAATCTGATTTCGGGATTCTTGTTGAACAAGCATGGTTTTCGTATTGTTATTGAATCCGACAAAGTGATATTGTCTAAGTCGGGTGTGTTTGTTGGTAAAGGCTACGCCTGTGATGGTTTGTTCAAGCTCAATGTAATGAGTATTGTAAATGAGAATGAAAAACGTTCTTCCGTTTACTTGCTTGAATCTTCCAATTTGTGGCACGGTAGATTAGGTCACGTTAATTTTGAATCGATACGTCGATTAATTAACATGGACCATATTCCACCATTCGAAATTAATTCGAAATATAAATGCAAAATTTGCGTTGAAGCAAAAATGACGAGATCGTCTTTCCCTTCGGTAGCAAGAAGTACCGAACCGCTTGAATTGATTCATAGCGATTTATGTGATTTGAAATACGTTCAAACACGTGGTGGCAATAAATATTTTATAACATTTATTGACGATTGCACCAAATATTGCTATGTTTATTTGCTTAAGAGCAAAGACGAAGCATTAGAGAAATTCGTTCTCTACAAAACCGAAGTTGAAACGCAACTCGGCAAGAAAATTAAAAGATTGAGAAGTGATCGAGGCAAAGAATATGAAGCGCCAATTGGGAGCTTCTGTGTGGAACATGGTATCGTCCATGAATTGACCGCCCCGTATTCACCTCAATCGAACGGAGTGGCCGAACGAAAGAATCGCACATTAAAAGAGATGATGAATGCGATGTTACTGAGTTCAGGTCTACCGCCTAATATGTGGGGCGAAGCTATCTTGTCGAGTAATTACCTATTAAATAGGATACCTCGAAAGAAAATGAATAAAACTCCATATGAGTTATGGAAAGGAAAGACGCCTTCGTACCAATATTTGCGAATGTGGGGGTGTTTGGCGAAGGTAGCTGTACCTACGCCTAAAGCGGTGAAAATTGGTCCTAAAACGGTGGACTGTATTTTCATAGGATATGCACACAATAGTACGGCATATCGGTTTCTTGTATATGATTCCAAAATTTCGGATATACACAAGAACACGGTCATGGAATCGAGGAATGCGTATTTCTTTGAAAATGTATTTCCTTGTAAATCCGATTATGAATCCGGTACATCTAAACGAGATGATATAGAAACCGAGATTCCTAGTGCGGTTCATGAGATTGAACCGAGACGAAGCAAGCGTGCCCGAATAGAGAAATCTTTTGGTGACGACTTTGTTACATATTTAATTGAAAAGGAACCACTAACTTATGACGAGGCAGTGAGCTCCGTGGACGGGCCTTTATGGAAAGAAGCCATAAAAAGCGAGATTGATTCTATTTTGCATAATCATACTTGGGAGTTAGTTGATCTCCCAAAGGGATGTAAACCTTTAGGATCAAAATGGATTTTTAAAAGGAAAATGAGACCAGACGGGTCTGTAGAAAAGTATAAGGCCAGACTTGTTATCAAAGGATACAAGCAACGCGAAGGCTTAGATTATTTTGACACATATTCTCCTGTGACGAGAATAAATTCGATAAGGATGATACTTGCTATCGAGTCCTTAAGAAAGTTGGAAGTACATCAAATGGATGTCAAAACAGCTTTCTTAAACGGTGAATTAGACGAAGAAATCTATATGGAGCAACCCGAGGGTTTTCGTACTCCGGGAACCGAGAAGAAAGTCTGTAGATTGATCAAATCTTTGTATGGTTTGAAACAAGCCCCTAAGAAGTGGCACGAAAAGTTTGATCATGCAATGACCAACTACGGCTTTAAAATCAATGAGAGCGATAAATGCGTTTACTCAAAGGAAACAGGCGCTGACTACGTCATTTTATGTCTGTATGTAGACGACATACACATTGTTGGTAGTAACGCCAAAATGGTCAAGTCTACCAAGGATATGTTAAATTCAAAATTTGACATGAAAGATATGGGACTTGCGGACGTGATTTTAGGAATTAAAATCAAACGAACGAGTAGCGGTCTTGTTTTTGAGTCAAGCTCATTACGTAGACAAAATTCTCGACAAATTCTGCAAGGGTGATTCTAGTGTTGCTAGAACACCTTTAGATCGAAGCGTTCATTTGTCGAAAAATCGCAGCGAGGCTATTTCTCAAGTAGAATACTCCCGAATTATCGGAAGCCAAATGTATCTAATGAGCTGTACTAGGCCAGATATTGCTTATGCAATAAGCAAACTGAGTTCGTACACGAGCAATTCGAGTGCGGATCATTGGACCGCTATAATACGGGTTTTGAGATACTTACGGTATACTCGAGACTATGGATTACACTATGGTCGATATCCGGCTGTGTTAGAAGGCTACACAGATGCGAACTGGATATCTGATATGAAGGACTCTAAGAGCACAAGCGGCTATGTGTTTACACTTGCTGGAGCTGCTGTGTCTTGGAAATCCTCGAAACAAACGGTTATAGCAAGATCCACTATGGAATCCGAGTTCTTTGCCTTGGATAAATGTGGAGAAGAAGCTGAATGGTTACGCCATTTCTTGGAGGATATTCCTAAATGGGAAAAACCTGTGCCGTCTATATGCATACACTGCGATAGCCAATCAGGTATTGGACGAGCACAGAGTACTATGTATAATGGTAAGTCGAGACACATACGTCGTCGACATAATACCATTAGACAACTACTCTCAACTGGAGTTATCTCGATTGATTACGTGAAATCGACGGATAACATTGCGGATCCGCTAACCAAAGGGTTAAATAGAGATGCGGTTGAAAGGTTGACGAAAGGGATGGGCTTAAAGCCTTAAAGTATAAAAGTGCTAAGAAGGAAAACCCTACCTAAGTGACTGGAGATCCCAAGATCTAGGTTCAAAGGGACAACCTAATCTTAGGACTTGGTATCACTGTGGGGGATAACCCCGCTCATTCCTGTCAAGAAACAGTGATTATGGAAACAGGCTAGCATTATGATGCTTTAATGACTATCATAGAGTATTGATAGAAAATACTCGCGACGTGAGAAGTCACCGATGTTAGGGAGAAGTGGGGCCGCTTCAAAGGAGAACTGAAGGCTTAGGTCTTATGAAACCCTCGCAGAATTAGGACGTGTCCATGGCCGTATTGGACAAAATCATGAGAACGGAACAAGAGAAAAATGGTCTCTGTGTATTGTACGTGGATTCGTTTACACGAAAAGCGGGACAGTTCAAAGGCATCGTGTTCTACTGGACTGCAGTAAACTAAGCGTGCATATAAGGAGGAAGTTCAAATGGTAAAACATACTATCCTCTATGCACAGTATCATTAGATTAGCAGAAACTTTAACCAAACAATTCTCATTCATGTGGGGGATTGTTAGAAAATTTATATTATAGTTGATTTTATAAATTTTATGTGAATGAGGAATTGGGCTTCGAAATTAAATATTATTGGGCTTCGAAATGGCCCAATAACGGCCCGACTTCTAGAAGGCCCAACTTCTAGAAGGCCCATGTAGTGGCTAACCACTACTCAAGTCCATGGCTCAAATTGAGTGATGGAATGGTTAAAAACCACTCCTCAAGTTAATGGCTTTGATTAAATGTTTGAGTTGGTTAAAAACCACTCAAACATTATGTCATCTTATTAAAAAAAAATTATTTCTTTAATAAATTTTGGGTTCTATAAATAGGTGATTAAGCATAAGAATTAAACACAAGAAATAGAAAGAAAAGAAAATACAGATATCTCTCAAAATTGGTTCTGCTATATCGCTTTTGTTCCGTTCGCTGTCGGTGTCGTTTTTGTGCTAAACGAACGCCGTGATTTCGAAGTATCCTGGGAAACAGACGCTCGTCAAAACCTCTAGCACATACGTGAGGGAGCGAATCTGTTTTAAGGAAATTGTGTTCGCACAATCTTCGAATATATATATTATTTTTCTTTTCTCGGCCAACAGTTATATTTATCCATATATTGGGCAACGTGAATAAGGCAAGTAGGTGCATAGGTTTTCCCTCCATGCTAAGTAAAATTTTCCTTAATCATTATCTTTCTTATTTATATAATTATAATGTCATCTACAATTAGCCCTTATATTCTAGAAATTTATATCATTCAAATTTTCCAAGCCTTACCCGAAAATTCTACAATTCGACTAACACTCGAAAGTTAATTTTATTTTACCTGAATTTCCTTAATAAAGGATTACTTATTTTTCTCAACCTTTGGAAATTCTATTATTTACGAATTTCGGATCATTCATCTAAATAATACCACAGAATTCCTAAATTAGCATTAACGCGACTAATTACATTGTAGATTCCATATTAAATTTTTCGGGTATTACATCGACTTTTAATAAAAAGAAGCTTTGACATACAAAAACAATTAAAATTTAATTCCAACGTACTTGCACAGGCTGTCCGTGCCATCTTTATAATTAAATAAACACTAAGAGTGTGTTTGGTTGGGGGTATTAGAGGGGATTAGGGAGTATAGGATTTACTAAAGTAGTGTTTGGTTGAAGGGTTTATTTAAAGGTGAGATTTAATTAATACCCCCTTAATACCCTTTATTAGGTATTAATTAAAGGAGTCATCACCCCTCCCTTTATTTAATACCACCTTATTATTAATTATTTTTATTTCAAATTTTATTACTTCTCTTTTTTCCTTTCTAATCCCTCCCTCCTCTCTCTCCCCCGTCTCCCTCTCTCTCTCCCCCGTCTCTCTCCATCTCTCTCTCACCGTCTCTCCCCCACTCTCTCTCTCTCCCCCACTCTCTCTCTCTCCCCCACTCTCCTCTCTCCCTCTCTCTCTCTCTCTCTCCCTCTCTCTCTCTCTCTCTCTCCCTCTCTCTCTCTCTCTCTCTCTCTCTCTCTCTCTCTTCCTCTCTCTCCACTCTCTTTCTACCGAAATTTTAATTGAAGAAAGGGTAAATTTGTAATTATAATTATTAAAACCTAATACCATTTAAATCCATATACCAAACATGTCAGACATCATTACTTAATCCCATCAACCAAACATTTCCAAAAATTCATACCCTACATTATATAAATCCAACTTAAACTAATACCATCTAAACCCATCCCTCCAACCAAACGGGCCCTAAACCCTAAATATATTTATCTCAAATTTGGCATCTCCCATTCCACTAATGTTTATAATAATAATAATAATAATAATAATAATAATAATAATGCAAATAAATATTATGATGATGAATGAAATATTCTAATCGGTAAAGCATCATCATTAGCCCGCAAAGGTGCATAATAAAAAAATTAAAATCAAGAAAAACATGGTTTTAAAGAATATGCTAAAAAACCGGACAGCTCACTTTTCCTACATTTACAATATTTTTAGTACACTTAACGTGGTCTTTAAATTAACTTATTCAACTATTAAATGAAATCATAAGAAAGCCTAGTATCTGTTTAGTTATTTACTAGTTTTATGCCCGCGTTGTTCACGGTGTAAAATATGTGTAATTAATATAACATTCTTATATAACAATAATAATATAGGTCATGATTTAATGTGAAAATAAAGTGTTCTTCACTTTGTTAGTGGGCCGTTTTCCATTATTTTTGTTTGTTTAATATATGAAATGGACACATTGTCGCAATAGAAGCAATCTACATATTTCATTGTATATATAAGATTGTGGCAAAATGGTTCTACGTCGATACTTGGAATAAAGGATAACGTAAATGCTTTGGTTTAATTTAATAGGATTTTGAAAATAAATATCGACGACAATAAACCCTATGCACGCCGCTACCGCGCCCATAAAAGCTGATATTTTTAGGATATACTATTTGATTATTCGTTTTGTTGATCAACTATTTGACCTTAATATTAGAGATATTTATATCATTTACTGAAAAATAGTAGGGGAACCCTACCTACAACACGATAAGGTCACGGTATCATGAACGGTGAGAGGTATTTCATGCTTATTAATACTTTACACTTTATTTTCTTATTTATGCCAGTAATTTTAAATATAAAGTACTGTCTATATATCTATGTATTGAAAAAAAAAGCGTGTGCTCAGAGCGTCTCCAACGGATACTTTAGTTTTGTGTGAAATACAAAAATAGAGTACGTCTCTACTCCAATGAGACTCTATATCTAACACTAATATTGTGTTGATTAGCAGAGATACTCTAGTGTAGAGTACACACAATTTTCAACACAAAAATTGTGTTGTACTTTCTATTTATTTATATTTTATTAAATAAAAAATATTTTAACTATATTTAAATATTTGATATTCTTAAAGTAATAAAAGTAAAATAATGTTAATTACCTTTTGTTTATTGGTATATTCCTTTTATTTAATAAAATTATAATTAAATAATGCCAATTTCATAATTTATTTAATTTTAAATTTTAATTATTACACCTTATTGAATTTAATTATTACAATATAAAGTTTTAATATATGATTTTTAGCATTAGAAAATAGAGTTAATGGGTTGAAGGAAAAATTAGTGTAGGAAATGAAGATTATGAATTGGAGTAAAAGCAGTGCAGTATCTTAATATAATGCAGAATTAACTTTATGTTTATGCTGCGGCTTTGGGATGATCCCAAAATACCATTATTTCATTATCTACACGACAAAATGTCACTTCTAGGGGCGCTTCATGGAACATCGTAGCAATTCTTATATTTCGTATAATTATAGTGGGAAAAAAATACTTGATTTTCTTTGATAACTTTTCTCTCGATTGTCCCAGGAAAGTCTAGCTTGATTGAATTATGGATATATATGTGATTTTAATTTGTCGAAAAAGAAAAAGGAAAGTCCCACTCCCATGCCCCAGCGGCATTGTATTATTGCAAAATAAGGTTAGTAGTTAAACTTCACACGACAAAAGGACCACTAACTGTATTATAAATTAAATCGGATAATCAAACCCATCCAGACCGGGTCGGGCCAAATATTATTTTAACCGTTTAATTCCTTTGTCTAACTAGTAATTTAATGATAATCGTAAAATAATTAGGAAGCTACAATTCTCTATTCAAATACCATAAATTGGAGCTGAACAAATCTTTAAAAACCCAATCTCTACGATGACCCGTTATCCGAAACAAATCCGCCCGCTACGACCCATTGGTCACATTCAAGTACTGAGACGAAAAGTCTATACACCTCACCTCACACCACCTTACTTAACCTAAAACACCGCCATCAAAACTAACGTCCATAATTAACGCCGTCCATTTTAAATATTTGCCTCGTCATCACTTTCAAAGCTACGATACGTCGACACGTGGCACGCGAATCGCTGTTGACTAGGGAACTTATTTGGTGGGCCCCATTACTACACCTAGGGTTAATTAAAGATCAGGCCCTATTAGTATGTTTGATTTTGGGTTCAGGCCCCATTGCAGTGGGCTTTAGTATTAAGGACCTGCTTTTCGTAAAACTAAGCTGTCAGGCCCTAAAATGACGCAAAAAGACATATTTAACCTTGACATATGCCAAAATTACGCTGTATACCTAAATAATTCGTTCCAATCAATTATAACAGTTCGGCGCTGAAAAAGAACACTTCCTTTCACTTGGATAATAACAGTCTTGTATTGAGTACCAAATTTCGTCTATTTAGTAACAAATAACGTCGCAGAAGTAACACAATATTAAAAAATAATACCGCTTCCTGCAACATCATTTGTTAATGTGTTACTGCAGGAATCGGTATTATTTTTGAATGATGTGGTACTTCTGCGACTTCGTTTGTTACTAAATTGACGTCATATGGTACTCAATACTAGACTGTTGTTATCCAAATGAAAGGAAGTGTTTTTTCAGCGCAAAACTGTTATAATTGTTCTTCAACCCTCCACCCGACCATCTCCCTTATTTTCCTAGACAGAAAATTCACCATTATAGGGAGCAATTGCTCGATCAGTGGGAAAAATAGGGGTCGATAGTCCGATGTAATAAATATGTCTGTTAATAACATTTTACTGTCGATAAGTAACGTCTTATGACGTTAAAATAACATTTACGGTTTTTACGGTAACAAATCAGTATAATTGTGTAACAGTTATAAGTGTTCTTGAACCTCCACCCGACCATCTCCCCCCTGTTTCCCTAGACAGAAAATTCATCATTATAGGGAGCAATGCTCCTATAATGGGTTACCAATTTTCAATCTCGAAACGTGTAATAAGATCGAAACGCTAATGATTCGATCTTTATAGGAGAATGCTAATGATCGTCGCGTCGAGCTTAGGGTTTACGGTTTTGAGGTTTATGGTGTAATACCGCATGATGGAAGACAAAACAAGGTGTTAACAATCGACTGTGCTCGATCGGTGTGAAAAATGGGGTTCGATAGTTCGATGTAATAAATATGTCTGTTAATAACATTTTACTGTCGATAAGTAACATTTTATAACGTTATAGTAACACTTGCGGTTGCTTCGGTGACAAATCAGTATAACTGTGTAACATAAAACTGACGTCAAATACCATTCAGAAATCACTTTTATTAAGGGTAATTTCGTCAAATCACATTTTTTGGTCCTTTTCACTTAATTTTCAAAAAATAGGTCCTTTAAACTAAAGAAAATCCTGACAGGGCCTGATTCCTAATTTTAAAATATACTAGGGCCTGACACAAAATTTGCCCTAAATTATATCTTTATTGTTTTTTTTTAATCGTAATAATTGTTCACGAAGCCAAGTGTTGTGGCTTCTAACCGTTATCTTCAGTTGCCGTTAACTGCCCCCGTCAGTTACGGTAATATTGGCGGTCAGCTCCCAGTACGAAGACTTTTTTTCTGCCTAGTCATACCATCTCTAACAGTCAACCGCAAACGCAACGCATTTTGCAGTAGCCATAGTTTACAGTAACCGTTCTTCAACAGTCAACTGCAAACGCAAAAGAATATTCTTGTAATATTCAATTTCATACCAACTTTTATAACTTTTCAATATCATCCCTATATTTTACTACTTTACAAACTAACCACAATATTCTTTTAATTTTAAAGTAATTATTTATACATATTAAAAACATAAAACAAAACATTTATTAAAAATATCAAAATTACACAACATAACAATTGAAATACACTGAGATACACGTCTTACAAATAAAAATAAATTATATTTGTGGTCAAAATAATATTTAATTATATTACGTATGAATAAAATATAAAAAATAATAATAAGATATAAAAAATTACTACTAAAATAAGTGCCAAGGTTAAAATAATTAGTTATTATATCAATACAATCGTAGTATACAATTTTCAAATTCTTTAACATATTTTTATGTGTTCAATTTAATAATCAATACAAGTAGAGGGCTTATTTGCAATTTTAAAACATCAAACGCATTTTTGCGTTCGGACGCAAATTTGCGTTCGAAACAGGAGAGAGAAAGGAAAAAACACATTTTGCGTTTGCGTTTGCGGTACTGTTGGAGCAGTTTTATTTGCGTTTGCGTTTGCGTTTTGCGGTACTATTGGAGATGATCTCAAAGTAAAAAAAGGTGGCAAAAATTAGTAAATTTAATATGTTACTTGTCTTTTTTTCTGCTCCCGGGTAATGGTGTAGAAATGTGTCGTTTGTTCGAGATTGTTAATTTGTATTTCTAATCAAGTTATTTAAATATTAAATAATGAATACGAAATTGGATCCCTAGACGAAACCTAACCAACGAAGATTCGCGCACCTGACAATATATAATTTAATCGGATTAATTAATGAATTAATTAATGCTAGCATGGCTTATGTCCGACAAGGCCAAGTATTAATTTTTGAGCAACGACGACATTGAAGTATTTACATGTACTCGTGTACATGAGATCTTTCGCATGTCTCATTGAGAGCTACACTTAGAATAAGAAAATTGAATAGAAAAAATTATTTAAAATGAATAGAGATTGGGATATTTCTTTGATGGTGGAGAAATTTAATTCGTCTTTTCCCACTTGGTAATCTTTCTTTTTTGTCATCATTATTCACTACATGAAGATGGTTAATCTATTAACCGTAAATAATACTCACGACGAAATAGACGTTTCTATTTATTCCATGAGGTGTACCTTATCTCTTTAACTAAACCGCATTAATATCATGATAATGTAATTTAATTAAATGAGACGCGTGAATCAACGAGTAAATCGTGATTTTCCATTTGGTTGGAAGGATATATTTTTTTCCAAAGTAAAAGGTTTATTTTTATTATTATTAAAGTTATTTTTGATGTTTTCAACTTTTCATACCTAATGACCCAAAATTTCACTGTGATCGTCATTTCACCTCCTCATCACTTTCTTTTTGTACCCTAGGTAATTAGTCATCACCGTGATAATGGCTCACTTTGGAAAAGAAAACAGAGTGATATTCAACCTTTTACATCACCCCAAAAAGCTAGATGATCCTCAGTGGCGGACTCATCTTCTTTTGTTGGGGGGGGGGGGGGGGGAAAAGGGTTTTCAGCGCAGTCCAATAAAGCCCCGTTAAAAAATAAATTAAGAGGAAGTGACTAATGAATCGAACATTTGTCATTTACTACTCGAAAGACTTACTGAAATGAGAAAAACCACTAGACCAAAGGCATTTTTCAGTAGAAATAACACCAATAATATCTAAGTCTATTTCCGGCCGAGGGGTCAACTGACCCCAGAGCTTAATGTGGGTCTACCCCTGCCAATCCTACATTACGGTTATGCGGTGTTCTAATTCTAATTTCTATTTGGATCATATTACCCTCAATTTTTAACATTTCTCTGCTATATACCCTTATTCATATTTTTTAAATTATATAGCTAAATTATTAAATCTTAAAAAATATTAATAATTAGAAATAAAATAATGATAAAATATAAAGGTTTATAGTTAACACTTAAAAAATAAACCGGATATTAACATACAAATCACCATTATGTAAAGTATTATCTTAAAATTACTATATTAATCCATATTAATTAGATAATTTACGTCGGGTTAATTATGACATTTACGCAATATCATTCAACACATCACCGTGATTAAACAAACAGAATATTGCAATATAACATTGATAAGCAAAATGAAATATCGCCCCAAAATATTGATCGGTAATAATGTATCATCTTGATTCACATTACGGTGATATTCGTATTACGATGATGTGAGTATTACCGTGAAGTTGGATCATCGCAACAAACACCTCGTCAATGAAGTTGGATCATCGCAACAAACACCTCGGTAATAGAACAGACAATCAAGTTAATATACTTTAAAGAAAAATAAATCCCATCATCGCAAAAGAATAAACAAAAGAAAAGATAGATGAACAAACCCAAGTGGACGTCAATCAAACGGCAGATGTAACGTCAATAAACTCCGTTACTAAAGCATGGGGTGTGGGTCCCACGGTAGTACGTGGACTTCGTACTGTGGTGGGTCTTCTCTGCTGCTCTATAAATCACGAGTCGAGGCATAGCCTTCCCAAGCTTTGTTCTGCAAATTCTCACAAGCGATAATCATCAGTATCACTTATTCCACCAATTCAGCAAAACCCAGGAAAAATTCGAACAAAAGATCGAAGATAAAGATATATATTCTCACTTCTTTCACGACAGTATCCCGATAGCTTTTTGAGTGGTTGATTTTGTTTTTATTAAGGTGGGTTTATGGCTAAGATCTGTTCCCTTAATGGTATTGGTTCTGTTGTTTGTTCTGATTTTCGTAGACAATGAATTTCGCTCCAATTCATGTTTAATTTTTCTGTTACGATGAGAATTGTTCTGTACTTTTTGCTTCTCTGTCGGAAACCTAACTATGTTGTTTTGGGCTTATTTATTTTCGTTTTGTATCACTGTATCTCGTTTTCGTCGCTTAAATCCTGTATCTGCTTTGAAAACATATGTTTCTTCGAAGGTTCTTATGGGGAAACTGTTAAGTCCTGTTTCTTGAATTACTTGGTTGGTTTTGGAGATTGTCTGATGAAACTTTGTTGTTCTCTTCCTTTTTCGATTGTTAAATTTCAAAGGAAATCTGATTTCGTTTGCTTCTTACAGTAGTTAAGAGATGGAGCAATTTCAGAACCACGATCTTGAGTACGTAGTGGACGACTACTTTGACGTCACTGATTTCGAAGATGACGTTTCACCTCGTGGCCAAAGCAATACCTTCGACGATGACGGCGACTCTGATCTTGAAGAAGACTTTGAAACTGTAATTTTGTTCGTTATTCATCTTCTTCCTTCCCAAAAGCCTTGGAAGAATAATCATTACATCATTGTTTACTGTAATTTCAGAGCAATCCCAAGACTGATACATCAGCTTTAGATGCGAGGAATGGGAAAGACATTCAGGGAATTCCATGGGAGAGGCTCAATTTCACCCGAGAGAACTATCGACAGTCCCGATTGAAGCAGTACAAGAATTACGAGAATCTATCAACTTCCCATGAAGATTTGGACAAGGTACTGTAAACGTTGCCCTTGTAACCTTGTAATAATCCAATTCACACGTATACTTCTGTTGCTTAGCTAAGTGTTTTCTGTCGATTAACATTCATAGGAATGCAAAGAGGTGGAGAAAGGCAACAGCTTCTACGATTTCCAGTTCAACACCAGGCTTGTCAGATCGACGATTGTTCATTTTCAGGTATAGACAAAAATTGCTTGTCACTTTACCTCTTTATAGGTGTGAAATTATTTGATATGTCTGGAAGTCTGTTGTGATTTATTATGACTGGTATCAATCTTGTATTGTTTTTTTTCCCCAATATTCGGTGGGATAGTCTATCTTAATGCATTCTTAATTCTTTTTTGAAGATCCCTTTTAAGCCTTAATGGCCTTAGTGGTTTTGCAAGTTCCATCATTTCAATGTGGACTTTTTTCTTCACGCATCTATGCATCGCAGTTGCAGTGCACTGCAAATGTTTCATTTCATTGACCTTTCTCTTTCCGTTGGCCATGAGAATGTAGTTTTGCAGATTGTATTGTTGTTTGATTGTCTTTAAACTTCTATAAGTCTTTAGCTGAGTGCCTGTGTCGTCTTGTAGATGCATGATTATATGGTCATATCTTGATTCGCTGAGATCTCTGTGTCCATCTCTAGTATTACTGTCCCGATAGATGATTTCATTGAATAAGCCATATATGTTGCAAATTGTTTGTAATCTGCATGGTCCAGCTTTAGAATCATTTCATTACATACACTAACATAAGGACCATGATGGCCCGAATGTAATCATTCATTCCATAACTGGAAAAGCCTTACCTATAAGGTCAGTTTATGTGAGATATGAATTTCAACCAAGAGTACTAACTCATACTAGTCACTATGCAATCCCAGGTAAGCCTCTTGGTTGGAATTCAGCTTATTTGAAATTTAGCTTTCTACATAGTTTGTTTAATGCTAGAAATTCTTCCCTTTGAAGCATATAACGATCGTTTTATCTCTTGCAACTTAACCTGTTTGTATGGGACTGCCATTTAATCTTCTATTTCAGCCTTTATAAGCAGGAATGCAGAGCAGCCGGCGCCTAAAGGTTCATTTTAAATATGGTATGATAGGGGATAATCCGACCATTAAGAGGCACAGTTCTGCGTTGTTGATTGCTAGGACTAACTTGTTCTTTTACTTGGTAGTTATAACTCAATTCATATCCTTGATCCAAACTTGCGCATTCCCCCTTTTGTTTGTCTCATTTCTTGGATGATTTTGCATATGCATGCATTAGCACGATTCCACATTCTCACTCTTATCATAATCTTGCTTCTTTGCCTAATCTGTTCATCTTTAAGCCCACTCTTCATCATAACTTAATCACATTGTTGTTTCTTTACATTTTGTGTTTATGTTGTGCATTATCTGCTCTGGGATATTGCATTTTGACGCAGCAAAGCTATTACGAATACAGCCCATAACCGTAAAGCATTCTTCCATTTGGTTTTTTTTTTTCAGCTGCGAAATCTGCTGTGGGCCACCTCGAAGCACGACGTATATCTCATGCAGAACTACTCGGTGATTCATTGGTCCTCTCATCTCAGAAGGGCCAAAGAAGTGCTTAACGTTGCCAAGCCCATAACTCCTACAATGGTGAGCTGAATTCGTCCGAGCACTATTTATATACGGTGAAAATCTGATTGATAAAAAAATATCCTTATCTCGTCAGATGCAGAAAAATCACGGATGCTTAGCACAGCCTTTATCACGAGTTCAGATAAGTACGATGACTGTGAAAGATAATCTAATGGTGGCTGGCGGCTTCCAAGGAGAACTCATCTGCAAGGTATAGATTTTCTATAATCAATCCTTTGGCCTTGAACCTAAGAAATTCAATTTCCCGTCCCTCGAACTTCGCCTTTTTTTTATGCAGTACCTCGACCAGCCAGGCGTGGCCTTCTCCACCAAGCTGACGGCTGACGAAAGTGCCATTACAAACGCAGTAGACATTTATCGCAATCCTAGGTAAGACCATTCGAAAATCCTATTCATATAATGCAAGATAAATCGTATCTTCTTCGCTGATTTTACAATGGCTCTTCTTTATTTAATCCTCTTGGGCAGCGGTGCAATGAGAGTCATGGCAGCTAACAACGATGCACAAGTTAGGGTCATGGACGCTGCCAACTTTGCTTGTCTGAACCGTTTCACATTCCCATGGTCTGTTAATGTAAGTGATCGAAGATCGAATCCGATCGAATCTCTCGTCTACTTTCTCATTATCCACTTCAATGATGAGAAAGGAAACCTATTAATTATGTTTTCAAAATTGGTAGTTTAGAGGGTTAATTATAGGGACAGAGTATTTTGGGATGACATTATTATGCTGGCAGAAACTTTCAAAGTCAAGAAATTTATTGTCATTATGCGCCATAAGCCTAAATTTTGTCAAAAAATTGCTTAATTTTGAAAATTAATGTCCCATGTAATGCCCACCCATAAATTCGCCACCTTAGATTATACGGGCAATAACTTTCAAAATTTGAGCAATTTAGGGGGCAGTTTGCGCTGAAATCCTAAATTTTGTCCCAAAGTTTGCTTATTTTTTAAAGTTAATGACCGTAAAATCCCACCCCTGAACTGGCATATAATGTTCATAAATTGCTTAATTTTATAGTTACTATTTGTATAATGTCACTCCATGAATTCGTTGTCCCTATAATACCACCCCAGAAATTACGTTACTAAAACAATAATCAAGCCCCTAAAAAAATTCACCACCCTCGATTCGTTCGCAGAACACCTCGGTGAGCCCAGACGGGAGCATGCTCGCTGTCCTCGGAGACAATCCCGAGTGCCTTCTCGCCGACGCACAGTCGGGAAAGATCCTCACCACTCTGAAGGGACACTTTGACTACTCATTCGCGTCCGCATGGCACCCAAACGGTCAGATTCTTGCCACTGGGAACCAAGACACGACTTGCAGGTTGTGGGACGTGAGGAATTTGTCTGAGTCGTTCGCCGTCCTAAAGGGGCGAATGGGAGCCATTAGGACCGTAAGGTTCACGGCTGACGGGCGGTTCATGGCCATGGCTGAGCCCGCCGACTTTGTACATGTTTTCGATACTGCTTCTGATTACTCGAAGGCTCAGGAAATCGATATATTTGGTGAGATTGCTGGGATTTCGTTTAGCCCCGATACTGAATCGTTGTTCGTCGGGGTTGCTGATAGGGTTTATGGGAGTTTGATTGAGTTTAATCGGAGGCGTTATGACTACCGTTATCTGAGTAATGGGGTGTTTTAAGGCTGTGCTGTGCTGTAGTTGTTTTTATTACATAGCTATATGTCTGAAAAGTGTGGTTAATAGTGTGTTTGTGTGTATTGAGTTGGTTTGAAGAATCAATCACTCGGAAGTGAGCGACCCTTTTTTTTGTGATGTGTCGCAAAGCTGTGTTTTTTAAGAGCTGTTTCTATCGAGTGTTTGTGTGCCTTTTATGTAAAATTCTGTAAGCTCCATGTATGGTGGGGGGTTTGTTCAGATGTAAATGTAGTTTGAGTTTTAGCTTCTTGTTACATATTGAGTTGTAATCAATTCGAGTTGAGTTGAGTTGAGATGAGCTGATTACGTTGAAGTGTTGAGACGATTCTGAGTTCTTTCTTGACTTTGAGTGCCTATTGAAAGCTTAGTCTCAAATCGGATGAGAGAATCGAATATTAATGCATGCAACGTCAGCATAAAAAAAAAAACTGTCCTCTGTCTATCAGTTAGATGGTTGGGACAGGGGGGATCATAACTCATCATACTTCCAAGGGATATTCTATCAGTTACTGCACCTGATGGCAAGACCCTAACTGATAGAGGGGATATTCATTAGCATTTCAGTAGAAAGGAAGTATGGGATGTACTGCATTCCATTCATGATGATGTGGCTCATGGACCGGATGGGTATGAGAGTGGTTTTTTCTAGCAAGCTTGGAGTGTTGTAGGTGACCATATTACCTTTGCTGTCCTGGAGTTCTTTGAAACAGGTAAATTGCTGTCACAAATGAGCAAGACTGTTCTCTGTCTCATTCCAAAATCTGCTAGCCCGTTATCAGCCCAAGATTTCAGGCCTATATCTTGCTTCAACACGGTTTACAAGTGTATCTCCAAGTTGCTATGTTCCAGACTTAAGCCCCTTCTACCCAGAATCATCCATGCTAATCAAAATGCCTTTGTGGAAGGTAATCGTGCATAACATTTTATTGTGCCAGGATCTAATTAGGCTGTATGGTAGGAAGAACACCTCTGCTAGAGTACTTATGAAAGTTGATACAAGGAAATCATATGATACTCTCGACTGGGAATTCTTAAGGAAATGGTTATGTCTCCTCAGATTTCCTCTTACATTTGACTAGGAAACTGCAACTATCGGTTTAGATTCCACCCTTTATGCAAGCAGATCAGTCTGGTGAATCTGTGTTTTGCTGATGATCTGATGATCTTTTGTAAAGGCAAGAGCGCCACTGTGGCTGTGTAGGGGTGAGCAAAAGAATCCGGAAACCGGATTCCGATCCGGTATCTGGTTTTCAAAACCCGGAAAAATGGATATCCGGTTTTAAAAACCGGATCGGATATCCAGTCCGATTTATTTTAAAATAAATGGGATCGGATACGTATAGTGATT
This sequence comes from Craterostigma plantagineum, assembly GCA_027422505.1. NCBI lineage: Eukaryota > Viridiplantae > Streptophyta > Magnoliopsida > Lamiales > Linderniaceae > Craterostigma > Craterostigma plantagineum. Next base: position 20,019,627 of record JAPQWV010000003.1, on the reverse strand, counting down.
TGTCTAAATTCGGATATTCGGTATCCGGTTTTATATTTAAAAAAATAAAAAAATAGTCCAAAAGAAAAATCAAGGTCCAAAAAAGGAAAAAAATCATCAAGTAGAATATTTGAATTTATATTATTTTATTATTGCAAAATACTTTGTTAGAGAATTGAGAGAAGAAAAAAAATAAAATATCGAGATGCAAGTTAAAAAATTAATGTGAATTGGTGGTATTGTGTTTATTATTTATTATGCAATTTTGAATCATAAATTCACATATAGTCTGAATTACTATTTTAGAAATTCTTATATTAAAAAATATATTCTTTTATTGTGATAAGAATAAAAAATATGATTTTGAAAAGAAAATAATAAAAAATATAAGAAAAATAAATTTAAAAACCGGATGCGGATATCCGTTATAGATATCCGAATAAATCGAATATCCGATTAAAATCGGAGCGGATACGGGTACCATTTTTCGATATTCGAAAAATCCGGATATCCGAATTTCGGATATCCGAAAATCCGATCGGATATCCGGTTTTGCTCACCCCTAGCTGTGACTAAGGAAGCATTGGAGCCGTTTAAAAATGCATCTGGATTGGAAGCTAATCAACAGAATTCCAATTTATATCTTGTGGGAATCAAGAGGCTAAACTGAGGAGCTTGTTCAGATCACTAGATTCCAACTAGGTAAGTTTCCTATGAGGTATTTAGGTGTCCCTATTTCTCCTACCAAATGGAATAGGAATGCTTGCCAGACTCTAATTGAAAAGATAACTGCTAAAATAAGATGTTGGGCCACCGTGAATTTTTCATATGCTGGTAGACTGTGCTTAATTAACTCTGCTCTGATCCTATACATGGATATTGGGGGTCTGTTTTCTTGCTTCCCAAATCTATTACTAAGGAGGTTGATATAGTCTGTAAAGAGTTCTTAGGGGCAAAAGGAGCAGGGCAAAAGTATATCCTTAATCGGTTGGGATAAAGTGTATCTGCCTAGGTACAAGGGAGGTTTAAATCTATGGGATTGTGAAACCTGGAATAGAGCTCTTGCTGGCAAGCAGATTTGGGACATTACTATGGAGGTTGATTCTTTATGGATCAAGTGGATATTGTGATATACTTGAAAGGGACTGATTTCTGGGATTTCATCCCTGTTATTATTGATTCTTGTTGGCATTGGACGAAACTCCGCAGACTTAAGGAGATATTTAGGACGGGATATGTGGGTAAGAGATGGAACCACTTTGCTGATGGAAAATACTCTACCAAATCTGGATACATTTGGCTTAAAGGTGACAATCCTTCATTCCCTTTTTGTAAAGCTGTTTGGAATAAGTTTAACATTCCTAAGCACTCATTCTTTCTCTGGTTGCTGATCTAAAAGAGGCTTCTAACATTCGTAAGGTTGGTTAGTTGGGATTAAACATATCTAATACAAGTTGCAGATTATGTGGGCAATGTGAGGAGTCGAATGAGCATTTGTTCCCGGAGTGCTCTTACAGTCAACAACTGCTGCAGAAACTCTTTGCATGGATAAGGTTTGATTGTCATTTTCGGAATTTTGAGGAGCTGCGCTCATGGTTCAAGATTGAGGGGAGGAAGCGTAATGTTCAGCAAGGCATTCACACAACCTGTGTTTCTTCTATGTTTACTACGTTTGGAATGAAAGGAAGAAGCGAGTGCATTCTGATGAGGGATGGCGAACGGTGGAGCAGATTTTCAATCAGAGCTCTCGAGAGATGAAGTGGAGATTAAAAAATTTTGCATGCTTGAAGAAAGTTGCCAGTACTAGTCTTTTTCTGCATATCTGTTCTTAATACTTGTACATAGTTGACGAGATGTAATGGACTTATCAGGAGGGTCTGGTAAATGAAAAGTCATTTTACCAAAAAAAAAAACAATTGTTGAGACAATTTACGATGTGAGTCAAAGGATTATTGTGGAGGAGTTGTTAGGTCACCCGAATTACTAAATGGGGAAATACGTTCGGCTATTGGGTAGGATAAAAAAGTTTGGGCCCACCAGAATAACATTATTTATAAATTTTTATACTTAATACTCGATCATATATGATATTAAGAACGAGGCTATCTGAATTCGTTTAAGAGTGTATCATGATTTACGTGATTTTGTTTCTTTGAATATTGAAACTTGATGTGGTGCATATTCAATTTGGTATGATATATTTGGGTCTTTGATTATGTAATATTTGGGTCTTTGATTATGTAACTTTTTAGAAATTCGGGTTCTAACCAAAAGGAATTGAACAACGCTACTGACTCCCATTTGAACAAAAAAAGTATTTGAAAGTAGTATCAATGCCGAATTATTGTATAGCACATCCAATGTGTGTGCAAATATATCATATATATTTTTTAACATTATTATATATTATTAATAAGTTATATAACAAATAAAATTTAATTCAAGGTAAACTTGTAATAAGTTAAAATATTAAGGGTAAATTATTAAGCAATTAAGGTTAAAATTGTAAATAACTATGATATACCAAATTAATAATTTTTATCCACACTAGCACTTTTATATAAAAGCAGATGATTGTCGTTTTCTTGGTTTACAATATGGGTTCTCCTATTGCGAATTCTCGACTCATTATATCCGTCCTACAAAAATAGTTGTAATAAGGTTTTGAACCCAACCTATATTATATAGTCAAATAATACCCGTATATAATGAAAATCTTAACAAGGATTTGAAACTATGACCTCTTACCTAAACGATCCACTGCACAAACATTGACGGATGACTTATTTCATTATTAGAAAGACACACTAGACACGGAAAATTCACGTTCTAAAACTAAAATTCCATGTCTATTATTGATTAGACGTGGAATTATCAATGTCTGATGTGTAGGTGTTGTTCTCATAGCAAATTTAGACAAAGATATATACCGTTTCTAAAATGAATTTTGTCACATTTTCAAGTTTATCCCGTATCTAATCCGTGTCTAATTGAAAGCATTAATTTATTTTGAAATAAAAAATGTGTCTAGATTTCCTTTGTTCGTGGCAGCATGTTGCCACTCCACAGCATTAGCAACTGAGCTTTTGTTCTTGTACTTTCTATTCGTATTAATACATGGGACCATTCCAAAAAAAAAAAAATTGTCTCTTATCGAAAAGTCTGCTGAGCCACATGGGAGTAGGGTCACACGTTTTTAGTATAAGAAGAATTATTTTTTTATTATTTAGTGACTAAGTGCTTACATAATAGAGTTCTATCACATGCCTATAAATAGGTAGCATTAGACCAAAGAAAATGCACGGCAAAAACCAGAGAGAAATAGAGAGAGAAGGAAAGAAAAGAATAAAAAATAGAGGGTTTGTTAGGTATTTGTTCCGACTACAAAGAGAGATAGTGAGTGTTTTCTCCTTTATAGATTGAGAGGTTGTAACCCCTGTTTTTACCCCAGTGATAAAACTTCTACCTCGCCCGTGGTTTTTTACCCCAAGTTAAAAGGGGTTTTCCACGTAAATTCCCGTGTTCATTTTATACTCACAGACAATTCCAATATTATTATGCTGTCCATTTCGGAACAAGTGGTATCAGAGCCAGCCCTAATTGATATTCCGATTATGCTCGGTTGCAGCTTTGTCTGATCTTCCACAACAGAAAGGAAATCGAAAAGGTTTATCGTTACAGAAGAGTTTTTTGGCAAGTCGTGGCAATAGACTGTGTAAGTAAGTTCTGTCTAGGTGGTTGGTGCCAAGCGGGACACATTGTGACCCCACTAGATCTCATCTTGGAATTTACTTAGAAGGGTAATTTTGTCTAGAAAGCTGGTCGGATACTCTTTCTGCAAATTATCTTATCAGTGCTATTTGGCTGGACTGTTGAATTTCTCCGATGATAGCGACGTGGGAAAAAATGGAAGCTAAAAATGAAATTTAGAAATTCAACGGGAGAAACTACTCACTGTGGAAAATGAGGATTAATGCAATATACTCAAAGAAAATTGTCTGGAGGCGATCACTGGCAGACCAACAACAATTACAAGTGATGCCAAATGGAAGAAGATAGACGGGAGAGTCATCGCCAATATCCATCTGACATTACCAGATGATATATTATCTAGTGTTGAGGAGAAAACTAGTACGGAAGAAATTTGGGGACCATCTTGAGAAACTGTATCAAGTTAAGTCACTCCACAGCCGAATTTCCTGAAAAGAAAATTATACCATCTACGAATGGAAGAATCTTCTTCAGTGACCGAGTACATCAACAAGTTGAATACTCTATTCTCTCAATTAAAGACTTGGACTACAAAATAGAGCCAAGTGAACGTGCTAAGCTTCTACTGCAGAGCCTGCCAGACTCCTATGATCAACTTGCCATCAATCTGAGTAACAACCAAGCTGCGGGAAAACTTATCTTCGACAATATTGCAGCTGCGGTTCTCGAAGAAGAAAGTCGGCGCAATAACAAAGAACAAGTTGATAACGTCCCAACAGGCAGAAGCGTTGACAATGACGAGGGCAAGATCAGGAGCACGTGGTTCAAACGTGAGCCGAAAACGGACAAGACCCGGAGAGTCTGGTCCAAGTGGGAGCCAAAAACGGTAAAGTCTTGTTACCAAAAATAAGAAGGCTATAAAATGTTACCACTGTGGCAAGAAAGGTCATCTGAAGAAAGATTGTTGGGCTCTAAATAAAAATCCCAATGCCCAAGGAAATGCAGCCCACACTGCTGATGATGGAATTGCCTTGGTTTGTGAAGCCGCAACCACTTTTGCTGAAAATGGAAGATTCAACGACGTGTGACTCATGGACTCAGCAGCTACTTTCCACATGACCTCTCGAAGGGAATGGTTTCATCAATACGAGCCAACCTTTGGAGGGTATGTCTACAGCTGCAACGACCAAGCGCTGAAGATTGTCGGGGTGTGTACGATTCAAATAAAGATGTACGACAGCACTGTGCGTACCATCAATGTTGTGCGACATGTTGAGGGCTTGAAGAAGAAATCTGTTGTCCGTGGGGCAACTCGATGATCTTGGTTTTAAAATTGAATCGGAGAACAAGATCATGAAGGTTTCCAAAGGAACGCTGATGGTGATGAAGGGAGAAAAGATAGCTGCATATCTATACATGCTAAAGGGAGAGACTCTGCAAGAAGGGCAGACATCCGTTGCCACGACAAGTTCAAATGAAAAGTCCACGATGACTTGGCACAAGAAACTTGGTCATATGTCTGAACAAGGCATGAAAATTCTTGCGCAAAAGAATCTACTTCCTGGACTCACGATGATGTCGATACCATTCTGCGAGTATTGCATTGTGCGCAAGCAGCATCGCCTGAAGTTCCCACCGTTGAATTTTAGAAGCAAAGATATTCTAGAATTGATACACTCTGATGCATGGCAAGCACCGGTTGTGTCCCTTGGAGGAGCCAGCTACTTCGTATGATTCATTGACGACTACTCCAGGAGATGCTGGGTGTACCCAATCAAGAAGAAGGACGACGTGTTTTCTATCTTCAAAACATACAAGGCGCGAGTTGACTTGAAACCGGCAGAAAAATCAAGTGTCTCCGGTCAGATAATGGAGGGGAATATATTGGCAAAGAATTCACTGGATTCTGCAAAAAAGCGGGTATCAGAAGACAGTTCACCACGGCGTACACTCCACAACAGAATGGAGTCGCAGAGCGGTTGAATATGACACTGTTGGAAAGAACAAGGGCTATGTTGAGAACTGCAGGCCTGGAAAAGAAGTTCTGGGCGGAAGCGGTCTGTACTGCCTGTTATGTGGTGAATTCGGCCCATCTACTGCTATAGAGATGCGGACACCGATGGAGATGTGGACTGGTGCACCTGCAGACTATTCAAAGCTCCATATATTTGGAAGTTCAACGTACGCGATGTACCACAACCAAGAAACGACAAAGTTGGATCCAAAATCCAGGAAATGCTTATTCTTGGGGTACGCCGAAGGAGTAAAGGGGTATCACTTGTGGGATCTCACTGACCGTAAAGTGATTATCAACAGAGATGTTATCTTCTTGGAAGATAGCAATCAGAAGCAAGTCGAAAATGATAGCAGTCTTTCGTGACTAAGTCTACACCGATGAAAAGAAAATTGGAGCAATATTCTTCTGAAGCTGAACCGGCGCATGAAGAGCTCGACCCAGTCGAATCTGAAGTGTCGGGTATCTGGCGGTCACCACGCGACGTAGGCCGCCGAGTTGGCACTCAGATTATGAGATAGAGAGCAATCTCGGGTACTGTTTTCTAACTGAGGATGGAGAGCCAACCACTTTCCAATAAACACTGAATAATTCAGATGCGAGTCAATGGATTTCAGCAATGCAAGAGGAAATGGAAGCTGTCTATAAAAATAAGACATGAGAGCTGGTGCCATTACCGCAAGGAAGGAAACCCATTGGCAACAAATGGGTGTACAAAATCAAGCGGAATGGTGATGACCAGGTAGAGCGCTACCGTGCTAGACTGGTTGTAAAGGGATATGCCAAGAAAGAAGGGTTCAACAAAATTTTCTTACCGGTGGTTCGACTTACAACGGTCACCGTGGTCTTGTCAATGTGTGCTACATTCGACTTGCATCTTGAGCAGCTGGGCGTGAAGACGGATTTTCTCCATGGTGACCTAGATGAAGAAATATATATGCTTCAACAAGAAGGTTTCGAGAAACAAGGAAAAGAAGATATGGTTTGCAGATTGATCAAATCTCTCTACGGGATCAAACAAGCACCTCGATGCTGGTATAAGAGATTTGACTCCTTCATAATGAGTCTTGGCTACAACAGGCTATATTTAGATCCTTGTGCGTATTTCACGAGATTTGGCGATGACGATTTCATCATGTTGTTGTTGTACGTCGACGATATGCTGGTAGCAGGACCCAACAAAGGTTGTATCGCCGAATTAAAGACTCATCTGGCCAGTAAATTCGAAATGAAGGACTTGGGACCAGCAAACAAAATCCTTGGTGTGCAAATATCTCGAGACAGAAGCAAGCGGAAGATTTGGCTTTCCCAAAATAATTATTTGAAGAAAATCCTGCGGAGATTCAACATGCAAGATAGTAAGCCAATATCTACCCCTCTTGCTACTAATTTCAAGCTATCCTCCGAAATGTGTCCTACCGAGAAGACGAGAGGATAGAGATGTCTCGACTGCCATATGCATCGGCGGTAGGAAGTCTAATCGCAATGATCTGTCAAGACCAGACATTGCCCATGTAGTGGGAGTCGTTAGCCGATACATGTCCAACCCTGGTGGGGAGCACTGAAGTGCTGTTAAGAGGATTCTCAGATATATCAAGGGACTCGGATCTTGCCTTATGTTACGGCGGTACAGATTTCACTGTCCATGGTTTTGTTGATGCAGATTATGCAGGTGAACTTGATAAAAGCAGATCCACAACCGGATATGTGCGGCGCCCCTAACTCCTACCGCCCATTCTTACTACTATTTTATGTGACTGCATGTGATATAATTGAAATCTATATACGAAAATTCGTACAAAATTTTCCAAAATCTATTTTATGTGACTGCATGTAATACCCGTAATATTTAATTACGGGATTTACGATAGAATTAGAAATGGAAGATATTTAATTAGAAACAGATGAGTTGAATAATGATTATTAAGACTTAGAAAATTTTGGCGAACACTTATACGTAACATGAACTAGTGTTGGCCAATAAATATGCATACATATTATGTGACTTACGTGACTACGTGGAATATATTTTTATGATTTTATGTGTCGACGTGACTTGAAAATTAGGTGCTATTAGGGTTACTAACCAAGTAGAAGAATTAATTGAATTTAGGTTAGTTATGGATTTTAGGGTTTCTAGTACATGGCATGCTAACCTAGAAGATTTTAAACCTAGGGTTTTGTAAGGTTCGAAGCATAGGGTAAACGATTTTAATATTAAAATAGAAGTTCTCATAAACTAAGATTTGGAATAATTATAGTTCATTACTTTAACATTAAGGAAAGGATTATAAGACAAGACACGAACTAAAGATAAGACAAGACATGAACTACAAGACAAGACAAGACACGAATTTCATGACATGAATTTCAAGACACGAATTACATGACACGATTAGGAAGCATTGGCGCGGATGCCTTTGCGTTTTAGGACACGTGCATTGCATGGTTTCCACTTACTGAGCTCTATAAGATCATTCCACGTTTTATGTGTTGTAGGTACGATAGAGTCGGACGTTGAGAAACGTCACGACTAAGGCGGGCTGACGGCGGTACTCCAGGGTCTTTTGAGGGCATGGCTGTACATGGATGACGACCTGTGTAGCGATGTTAGGATGTTTTGATATGTGATATATTTTGGTGCTTCAGCCTTTGTATATTTACGACGATGTAGGCTACGTTTTGTCGTAACATATCACATCGTAGGAAAAAGTTTTTGTTAGACGGGTCTCCCGCGACTTGCGTTGCGAAAATCCGCCCCTAAGTATGATTAGAAAGTCTGGGTCGCCACAATATGTGTCCAATCTTGCTGACGGAGCCGTAAGCTGGATTTCAAAACTGCAGTCCATCGTTGTAACGTCAACAACGGAAGCAGAATATGTCGCAGCTTCGCAAGCCAGTAAAGAGGCAATATGGTTGAAGATGTTGCTGGAAGAACTGGGCCACAAACAGGAGAATATTGTTCTCTATTGTGATAGCCAAAGTGTGTTGCATCTTGCAAGGAATCTAGCATATCATTCAAGAACCAAACACATCCGGATCCAATACCACTTTGTTCGTGAACAAGTGGAAGAGGGGACTGTGAACATGCAAAAAGTTCACACTGCGGATAATCTGGCAGACTACATGACCAAAGCAATTACCGCGTACAAGTTTACGTGGTGTCGTTCCTCCTGTGGATTGACCGAGCGTAACTAACATGCAATGGCGAGCTAGAAGAATGGTGTGAAGATCTGATTGAGCTTCAATCAAATCTTCAAGTGGGAGTTATCGACATTAAAAGTCTTCAGAGCCACTTGGGAGTAGGGTCACACGTTTTTAGTATAAGAAGAATAATGTTTTTATCATTTAGTGACCTAAGTGCTTACATAATCAAGTGCTATCATATGCCTATAAATAGGTAACATTAGAGCAAAGGAAATGCACGGTAAAAACCAAAGAGAAATAGAGAGAGATGGAAAGAAAAGAATAAAAAAATGGAGGGTTTGTTCGGTCTTTGTTCCGACTATAAAGAGATATAATGAGTGCTTTCTCCTTTATAGATTGAGAGGTTGTAACCCCCGTTTTTACCCCAGTAATAAAACTTCTATCTCGCCCGTGGTTTTTTACCCCAAGTTAAAAGGGATTTTCCACGTAAATTTCCGTGTCTATTTTATACTCACAGACATTTCCAATATTATATGATGTCCGTTTCGGAACATCTCTATCCGTTTCTAATACTAATTAGACACGAAACCAATTCCGTATCTATTTTCCTTTTATGATACTATGTTTTCTTATAGTGTTTACAACCCACCTGCCCCCTTAGGATAAAATAAATAGTGATTTAGTTTTGAGAACAAGCAATAGTATATACATAATATATACTCCCTCCGTCCCAAACCATTTTATACATTTTGCTATATCGGGTGTCCCATTTCCTTTTGTACATTCCTTTTTATAGCAAAAAACTACTACAAACAATCAATATATTAATACTCCCTCTGTTTCATATTACATGTCGTTTAAGGTTATTACACACAAATTAAGAAATGAAATACAATCCCCATTATACCCTTAATTAATTATATGATCCCATTTAAGATAGGGGTAAAACTGGATAATAGTCAATATTTTTATCTTGAAAACTGTAAAACTATCTTGAAAACTGTAAAACGACATATATTTAAAACAAAAAATTTTTCTAGGACGACATTTAATTTGAAACAGAGGTAGTATTAAATACGCTTAAAAGACGTGTCAAAATATAGACTTTTTCACCTTTTAATTGTATTATAATATTAAAATATTCAGTTTCTTAAAACCGTATCATACCCCAAACGTCCATAACCGTTTGGGACGGAGGGAGTATTAATTTCTAAAAACCTTCTATCATGGCGAGATGGAATATAATTATTAATTATTCCTATATCTTATTGCACTCGTAATGAAGCCGCCTTTACTTACAAGCACTAATTAAGCTGGCGTTGCTTTGTTTGTTACAAGTGGGTAGTACTTCTGTTTTGCTACTCACTCAACGACCAACGTGCATATGCTAACAACTACTTCACGCCTTGAAACGAGGAGCATGTATGGCACTTGACTATTTTTTTTCTTCCCATTATTACAGTTAGAAAAGATCCCTTTACTAACGCCGCAATATCAATTCCTCAAACCAAGATGTGCACGTGACAAGCGCGTGCTTTCCCTCGCCGTGAAATCTGCCGTCATATCTCTTCTTACCATTCTCCCTCTTCTGTCTATGGCTCGCTGGTCAACTCTTAGAATACGAGTTTCTTCTTTAATTTAAGTCAACTGCTCTTTATATATCTTAGTCAACTCTGACCAAGAGATTATAAAATTTCAGAGGACAGCTGAACATGAGTGTATTTATGTTGTTAATTCGAATGATTGAGTTACAATATATCAATTCAACTGTACAATTTGAATAAAAATCATTTTTTTTGGTTGCTATCATCGTGATGCAAGGCACAGCAGAAGATAATGTATTCTAAATCCGATTTGTGTGGTTCTAAAATGTAAGTACATCTAATAATACATTATAATCGTTAATACAATGGTGTTATTAATAGGTATTGTTATCATGGGTTCGATTCGAGCAGATAATTACAAGCAATTAGGTAAATAAGTGCTTATCATCTGATTTAATTAGAATTAATAGTCATGATTGATTTTCATTTACTTTCTCTACATTTGTTGTTGGAACGTGGATGCTATTAGTTCGATATTACCGATTAAATCTCTTACAAGTTTTACCCCACATTAATGATTAGTAGCTACCCCGATGAATGTTTTGAGTGGTATGATTATAAACTACGGTAATAACTTCATATATTGGAATGAATTTGAATTATATTCTGTGCAAGTTAGAATATATCCAACTTGGTTTCTAAAGTGACAAGTCAACGGGGATAGAAAAAGGAGATTAATTGAATTATCTAGGGAAGGTTTGAGCACATAATCTATAATATTCATAGGGTTAAATAGGACATTTAAGGGGTGTTTGTTTTGGGGCGATCTCCAAAACATAACCGTAATCCTCTCTTATCAACACCATGTTTGTTTAGCCTAGGTGATGAGTTATCACCGTAATGATGGATCACCTAGGTGAGAAAATGGGGTGATGATTCAAAATTTTATTTGGACATCATTACCCCTTAGTTTAGCATTTATACCTAATATATCCTTATTCATATTTTTAAATTATATAATTAAAGTATTTAAAGCTTAATTATATATCCACTTACGATGATACTCACACGGTGATGCAAGTATCACGTGATGCTGGATCACCGCAAACAAACACCGCTAAGTTGTGAGCTAATCTCCAAGATCAGATTCCACTCCCCATCCAATAACGAAAGTCAATACTTCTAATTGTTGAAGAGTATATCAGTGCTGATTTATTTTGTACGATAAAATGTATTTGTGGTAGATTTGTATAGTATTAGAAGTGTAAGGACCAGCTTGCAATTATTAGAACTGTGAGGAATGTATAAGTCGTAGAGACTCCTCTGTAAAAGCTTTAACGTTCTTTTTTACAAGATAATGAGATGTTTCTTCTTTGATCTTGACGATCTTGACATGGTATCAGAGCCAGATTGATCACAAACAAAAATCCTACGTTCATAAGCCAGAAACATACTAACAATTTAGGTCAAAATTAAGATGATGGATTAGGAAAATACCCAAAGTGGAGGCGGACAAGAACAGACGAAATCAGCGACTGCCGACTACAACGATCCGTTATTTCTCCATCCACCGGACACTCCGAATTCGGAATTGGTGACAGAATTACTGAAAGGAGCAGAGAATTATAAGGTATGGACCCGTGAAATATTAGTAGCACTTGAGGCAAAAGATAAATTAGGGTTCATCGCTGGCTCCTGCAAAGAACCTGAGAAGAATCAAGCTATGAATCAACAATGGAAAAGATGCAACGCCTCGGTTGGAAAGTCATGGAATGCACAGCAAGACAAGAATGTACAAAGCACTTGGGCTGCGACTAATAATGCTGGATCAAAAGCTGAAACGGTGATCCCTCAGATAACTCCATTCCAACATCAACAGTTGTTGAAAATCCTTGGAGGGTCACATGGATATGAATCCGCAGATGTCAAGACATCTGCAAATCAAGTAGGTAGTGGCTCAGGTATGATCAACCCTATGTCTGTAATTTCCAGCAAATGGATAATTGATACAGGGGCCAATAATCATATGACGTCAAATGAATACTTATATGATACTGGGTCTGTTATTCATAATTCTGATAAGTTAGTGAGACTGCCAAAATGGTTACCTCGATAAGGCAGCAAAATCAGAGACAATTTCTTTAACTGACAAACTGAAAACTGACAAATGTGCTATACGTGCCCAATTTTAAGCATAACCTGTTATCAGTCTCTAAACTATGTAGTGATGCTAATATGTATGTTGTCTTTTATCCTTCTTTTTGCCTTTTCCAAGAGATTGGGACTGGCAAGATAAAAGGGATAGGTAGAAATTTGAATGGATTATATTACTTACAAATGGTTGGAAATGAACCTGCTGCTAGTACAGATTTCAAATTTGGTGCCAATGCATGTAATAGTGATGAACAAGTATATCAGATTGTAGCTAATAAAGCAGAAACTAATAACATTTCCTTGTGGCACAAAAGATTTGGCCATATTTCTTTTAAGAGATTGAATTTTTACCGAAATTGAATCTGAAAATATTAAATTCTCACAAATATTGTCCAATTTGCCCTTTAGCAAAACATAGTAGAACTATATTTCCATTGAGGATGTCATTGACTACCTCTATAATGGAATTGTTACACATTGATGTTTGGGGACCGTATAGGGAACCAACCTATAATGGTGAGAGATATTTCTTAACCATAGTTGATGATCATTCCAGGGCAACATGGGGGTTTCTTATGATGAATAAATCTGAAGATTATGGCATCATTAAGAAAATTCCTAGCATATGTCAAAATCAGTTTATTCCGAGGGTGAAAACAATTAGGACGGATAATGCTATGGAATTTTTTAGTGTAGAATGTAGACAGTTGTTAGATTCTTAGGCATCATACATCAAAGTTCATGTGCATATACACCACAACAAAACGGGGTGGTGGAACGGAAACATAGGCATATACTTGATGTAGCACGAGCTTTGAGATTTCAATCGAATGTTCCCATCAAGTTTTGGAGTGAGTGTGTTAAGACTTCTATATACTTGATAAATAGAACGCCAACCCCTTTACTTGGTTGGAAAACGCCTTTTTCTGTTTTATATGGGAAGGATCCTAATTTTCAGCATCTTAAGATCATTGGATGTTTATGCTTTGCCAAAATAATGCCTCAACTTGATAAATTCCAACGAAGATCCAAACGTTGTGTATTGATGGGGTATGCGGCTATTCAAAAGGCCTATAGGCTTCTTGATCTAGACACTAATGATTTTATAATCTCTAGAGATGTGATCTTTTATGAGAATGAGTTTCCTTTGCTATACATGATTATGATAAGGGGATTCAGCCCATGAAAGTCAGTAATAATGAGCAATTACCATATGATGATTCTCTCGAATGTGATAAAAGAAATGATGAAAGTGGTGGTGATATGCTCTTAAATAATGATGTGTCTGGTATGAGTAATGATTTACCTAATGATCAAGATGATGAGTTTCAGACAAGTGCTGCAGGTGGACCTTTACCTAATGAAACAACTCAAGTTCAGGATCAACCTATGCCCTTAAGAAGATCTGACAGGACAAGTCGGCCTCCAAACTGGTTAAAAGAATATATTTCACTTTACAACTTTGATACTAACCAAGTGTGTTCCGTTAAATATCCATTATCTGCAGTTATACAGTACAACAAAATTAAGCCTAAACATGTAGCCTACTTAGCTGCATTGTCAAATGAGGAAATTCCCAAAAGTTTCCAAGAGGCCGTGAGATATGAACCATGGAGAAAGGCAATGGAAGCTGAAATTTCAGCTCTTGAATTGAATAAAACCTGGAAGGTAGTCGCCCTCCCTAATGGTAAGTCTCCTATAGGTTGTAGATGGGTTTATTCAATTAAGTATAAAGCCGACGGATCTATAGAAAGATACAAAGCTCGCTTAGTTGCAAAGGGATATAATCAAATTGAAGGCATAGAATAACGGATACTTTTGCCCCGGTAGCTAAACATGCCACCATTACACTAATCGTTTCACTTGCAAGCATAAATAATTGGCCACTTTGGCAAATGGACGTTACTAATGCTTTTTTGCAGGGAGATTTAAATGAAGAGGTATACATGCGTATGCCTCCGGGATTGAACCAAGGTAAGTCAAATAATAGTGTCAAGGTGTGTAAGCTTGAAAAGTCATTGTATGGCTTGAAACAAGCTTCACGCCAATGGAACACTAAATTTGCCAAGGCCATGAGTGATACTGGTTTTATGCAATCTAAAAATGATTACTCTGTTTATAAAAACAAGAGGGAGGAATTTGGTGATATTGTTAGTATATGTGGATGATATAGTGATAATGGGTAGTGAGAGTAATATGATAGATGAGACTAAGTGTTACTTAAACAAAACATTCCACATGAAGGACCTAGGGGAGTTGAAGTATTTCTTAGGCATTGAAGTAGCTCGATCCAACAAGGGTATTGTACTTAGCCAACGAAGATATGTACTAGAGTTGTTGGGAGAGACAAGAATGTCAGCCTCTAAACCGCTTAGCATTCCTGTGGAGCAGAATGTTAAGTTCAGCAATAATGATTCAATTTTGTGTTCCTATTGTGCTGATAGACAAGTCTTCTCTGAGCAGGTCACAAGTTTTGATAAGACACGGTAGAATGTTGATAGGTCTGCTAAAGGGACCATAACAGGTTTGAGAAACTCTGACCATCTAGATGTAAATCTCTTTCAAAGAATTGTTGGTAAGTTACTATATTTATGCTTGACTAGGCCGGATATATCATACGCTGTTCAAATATTGTCAAAAAACATGCATAGTCCGAATAAAAGTCATTTCGATGCAATGTATAGAGTTTTGAGATACTTAAAAGGGAAACCAGCGATTGGAATTTTACTTAGTGCTAACAGTGAAATGTCTTTGAGAGCTTTTTGTGATGCAGATTGGGCTTCGTGTTTGACAACCAAAAAATCACTAACAGGTTATTTGGTGTTCCTTGGCGATTCCTTAATATCATGGAAAACGAAAAAGCAGAGCACGGTTTCGAGGAGCTCGGCAGAAGCCGAGTATTGAGCAATGGCAATGGTCACGGCCGAGGTACTATGGTTGAACAGTATTATGAGAGAACTTGGTTTAGTAAGATCAAAACCAATCCCGATTTACTCGGATAGTAAATCAGCGATGCAAATTGCCGCAAATCCCGTGTTCCATGAAAGAACCAAGCACATTGAAGTGGATTGCCACTTCATACGTGACAAGATACAAGAAAATGTTATTAAGACCGAGTATGTGCCATCACAAGAACAACCGGCCGATCTATTAACAAAGGCTTTAGGGAAAGACCAATTGGAGCATTTACTTTCCAAGTTTGGTTTGTTAAACTTGTTCGAAAACCAAACTTGAGGGGGAGTGTTGAAGAGTATATCAGCGCTGATTTATTTTGTACGATAAAATGTATTTGTGGTAGATTTGTATAGTATTAGAAGTGTAAGGACCAGCTTGCAATTATTAGAACTGTGAGGAATGTATAAGTCGTAGAGACTCCTTTGTAAGAGCTTTAACGTTCTTTTTTACAAGATAATGAGATGTTTCTTCTTTGATCTTGACGATCTTGACACTACTAGAATGAAATGGTGATCATGAAAATGTATCCATCGCGAACGTCATGTCCTCAAGGCAATTTCCATTTCACCTTCAATTGCACATTTTTTTTCTTTGTAAAATGTTACAAACTTGAAAAGGGGGAAATGAGCCAAGTGATCGAAAAATAAAGATAGCTGCGTTTGAGGACTAAAGAGTGGTGTGAACGCATAACTCACATGTACATCAAAAGGCTAATAAATGGAACAAAACAAACGCCATTTTCAGACAAATACCACGTGAAGCAACCGCCACCTGTCCTTCTCATGACACGCGGACATAGCATCATACATGTGTCCACGTCAGCCGAAACCCGGGCCGGGGCCGGGCCTTGCACGAATTCCTAGATGGTTTGAGAATTCAAGGGGCTCGCCCCAATATATAAAGGGCAAAGAGCAGCTCAATCTTTCTCAAACACAAACTAAAAGTGACAGAGAGAGAAAAAAAATTAAGAGTACAGTTCTTCCATTCATCTCACTTGCACACACCATCACTGTTAGTTCCTTGAGAGAGAAGTGAAAGAATGTTAGAAGAGAGTTTCTTGTCTTAAATATTTCTTAAATCTCACACCCCCCCCCCCCCCGATTAATCCCAGCTTCTTGCGATCCCTTTCTGTGAAAATCATCTGAAACTTTTTATGTTAATCTTCGTTTGCTTGATAGGTGGGCGCCATGAAACAAGCTTAGGAGAAAAGCAGGTTTTTGATTCAAAGAAAAAAGACAGGTGTTTTCGCAGCTGAGATCTCAAGAATCCCTTTTTTAATCCCCTTTTTTCTTTTTCTTTTTTTCTAAAATTCAGAAATCTTTCGACTGAGGGCTTATTGCCGTTCCCTCAGGAAAAAAGGATTCAAGGGGTTGTCTATTTGTATACCTCTTCAAGAATCCGAAGAAAGATTCATTCTTTTTACGAACCCAGGAAAAAAAAGATCTTTTTCTTTTTAAAATTATTATCTAATCTCACCTGTTCCTTAATTTTTATCAAGAAACGGGTTTATTGCAAGGGGTCTGTAGTATAAAGTATATAATATTCGTTAGTTTTAAGTATTAGATGGAAGCTGCTATGAATTTTTGGAATAGCATGCTCCGTGAAGCTTCAGCCATGGCTGTTGTAGACGACCCTTCTTCCTCCTCCTTCGCCGGCGGCGGCGAATTGATGGAAGCGCTCACACCTTTTATGAAAAGTGCTGCCTTGCCGCCGCCGCCGCAGTTTTCTACTTCCGATCTTCCTTCTTACCGCCATAATAACGTTGACCTTCATAGTTATGGTAATAATTATGATTTCAATGCTGCCCAATTCTCCTCGGATTCCTTTCTCTACAGTTCCTACCCCTCCTATCCCACCACCGCCGCCGCCGCCGGCGTGCCTCAGTCGTTCGAAGCGTACCCTCAAAGCTATTATCAGTCACCGTCGTTTGATCTTTACGGTCGTTCTTCAGTTGGGCTCGATCAGTTATGTCAGCCGCGCACGGTCTCTTCCGCCGGCGCGCAACACCACTATTCTCAGGGACTCGGCGTTGGGCCCTTCCCCATGAAGCACACGGCGGCTTCCGCCGCCGTCACCACCGCCGCGAAGCTGTACAGGGGCGTACGTCAGCGCCACTGGGGCAAGTGGGTCGCCGAGATCCGCCTACCCAGGAACCGCACGCGCCTGTGGCTGGGAACCTTCGACACCGCCGAGGAGGCCGCCCTGGCCTACGATGCCGCCGCCTACAAGCTCAGGGGAGACTCGGCGAGGCTCAACTTCCCAAACCTAAGGCACAGCGGCTCCGAGGTCGGAGACGGGTATCGGCCGCTCCACGCCGGCGTCGACGCCAAGCTTGAGGCGATCTGCGCCGCGCTGGCGGAGGGGAAGAGCGTCGACAAGGAGAAGACCGGCGGCGGCGGCAAGAAGAAGGCAGGCAGTAACAGCAGGGGTAAGAGGACGGCGGCCGCGGCGTCTGAGGAAGAGGAGTCGTCTGGGTCGGGTTCGGATATGGTATTCCCGGAAGTCGCCGGCGGGGATAAAGGTATGATGGGCGATGGTTTCGTTTCGCTGGAGTGCCCTTCTTATGATATTGATCGGGATGCTATTTAGTCCAACTTTCTTTTTTTTTTTTTTTTCTGTAGTTAAGAAGAAGCTGCAATGGAGTTTTTGACAATTGCAGTACTGTTTTCTTCTTCTTCTTTGACTTATATATATATATATATATATATATATATATATTTTCATTTTTTGGGGTCTTTTGTCGTAGAGTTAATTAATGGTGTCTGTGTTAGAGAATGGTGTAAGCTCGGTTTTTGACATGGGCTTGGCCACTATTGAACTTGTTCCTAGTACATTATTTATATATATAAATTTGATATTATGTTTTGTATTATTTGGTGCACGGTGTAACAACCTACTAAGATATTCCATCCTATTGCAATTCTTCACTCCAACACAATGTCTCTAGCAAGACAATGGATATGGAATGATTAAAATCTCTCGATCAGTGTTGGATATAAAGATACTCTTTACTTAATATATAATTGGTTAAAATGCACATAATCCCCTTGTGGTTTGCCGAGAATGCATAACAGTACCTTATGGTTTATAAATAAATTGCACAAATTACCCTTGTAGTTTACTTACATAATCCCCTTGTGGTTTGCCGAGAATGCATAACAGTACCTTATGGTTTATAAATAAATTGCACAAATTACCCTTGTAGTATCTTAATTTTGCAAACGCTCCCCTCAAAATTAACGAGCGCTTTAAATTTGGAATTCCCATTGATGCCGCCGAAAAATGGATCTACCGCGTTCGACGGTTAACGGAATTCCTCCCGCCTTAATTCCGCCGCGAATGTTGCCTGAAGACTTGAAAACAGGGAAAGGTTTGGGGGTCGTTTGCCCTCTTGCCTAGGTCAAGAGGGTATTTTCCATGTTCCAGGCGTGAAGTAGTATAAAAATGGTGTGTTCAAGTGTGTGCGTGAGTGATTAATTTAGCAGAGTAACGGTAGGATACGTAGGAAATCGATACCTGTTTCGGACGAGGCATGCAGTATTTATAGGAGATCTGAGTTGGGGCGGTTTTTGGGCAGTTTTACCCCTTTACCGTTTTTCTCGGGCTCGGCCATTACCTACCCACGATGGCACGTCCTCATAATGGCTTCTATTATGGGCAGTTACTCGTCGCCTATTCTCCTGACGTCACAAAGTGAAGATCGTGGCAGTTTCTTGTGCGGGAGGCCAAAGTCTCTGAGATGCGCATTGCCCTCGGGCCTCGGCATAATGACCCGAGGGGTTACTAATCCCTCTGCTAGAGGGTCTCGTGTAGTTGTCCTCAGGGCCAAGGGACATTTTGAGGTCCTCGAGGTGCTTCTGATGTGGGCTCTCCATTGCTGACCTGGGCCCTTCTTCCCCGGGATAGGGGTCATTCTTTAAATAAGGTGGTTATGCTAGTTGAGGCGGGTCGGGTATTTTATCACTGAGTATGTAATACCCGAGGTTAACAATAGTCCCCCCTTCGATTAGTCCAAAAGTGTTTGGTGAATTTTGGACGTTTTATGTAGTGGTGGTGAATACCCGACCCGCCATTGTTCTTGGAGATCGCCGTGGTATTTGGTCGGGCCAAATCAGTTTTGGGGCGAATCCCTTAATGCTTCTAGGGTTTCTGAAAACCGCTTCATCTTCCCTGCCACGTGTCGTTATTTCAATGGATGGCTCCGATGGGACGTCTGGGCGGGAACTTTGGCGCGCGTTCTGAGGATTGATGCGAATCGTGGTTTTGTTGGCACGGATCGACGTGGCCCGTTGATATGATCACGATCCAACGGCTCGGATCAGACGGATGGGGCCTATATATACCCCACGTCTTTCCTTCATTTCTTTTTCTTCCGCTTTCTCTCACTATTCTCTCTCTACGTGAAGTTCCCGGGTTCCCGAGCCTTCCTACCCTTCCTTCCGAGCTTTTTAGGTTTCTGTAAGTATTTCTTCTCTTAGCTTCTTCTCTTGCCTAGCTATGTCTTCTAATTCCGGTGAGAGTTCCCCTATTGCTTCGGGTAGTTTTACTGAGGGCTCAGGGGGTTCGGGTAGTAGTGATAGTAGTTCTTTCGATAGTGGTAGCAATTCTTTTGAGGGTTCGGGCAGCCCTGTAGTTAGTGTGGGGGATAGTCCTCGGGTAGATGTTCAAATTCCTCGGGAGGGTCCTTCGAGGACCGATTCCGTAGGCCTTGAGGAGGGTTCCTCGAGGGCTCATTCTATAGATTCTGAGGCCACCACTTCTGTTCCCTTTGCCCCTCCCCCTCGTGTTATCCAGGAGTCGGCTCCTCCTCGTGAGGAGGACTTTCCTGGTCCGGGGGCCTTCCGTCGGGCCCTTAGCGCCTAAAATTGGGGCGGTCGAGGACTTTCGGGCTCGTCGCCGAGGTATTCCTTGGCACCGAATTAAAGTCTCAACTTTCAAAGCTTCAGACCTTCCTAAGCTGAAAAATCACTTTCGGGCCTTCCCGATGATTTTGAAGTCATGATCCCTTCCCCCACCGACCTAGCCAGCGCTCCCCCGAGGGTTATGGTACCTATTTTTTTGATCAGGTCGAGATGGGTCTTAGGTTCCCCATGCCTCGCTTCCTTGTCGATATTTGTAAATACTTCGGGATTTCCCCCGCTCAATTAGCTCCTAACTCCTTCAGTCTCCTTCTTTCTTTAGCCGTCATTCTTTCTCACTTTCGTTATGACCCCTCGATCACCCTGCTTTTGGCTTTCCTGAAGTTGAACAAAAAGGAAGAGGGAAAGTTCTTTTTTACCCTTTCTCATACCCCCGGGTTCATCCGAGGTAACCCCTCTTCCCACAAAGGCTGGATGAGTAAATTCTTTTACGTCAAGCCTTCAGCAAATAGTGCCGAGAGGGAGCTTCTTCCCTTTTATTGGAATGATAATGCCTTCATCTCTCACCCCTACCCCCTGAGCCAGCTGCTCGGGTAGAGGCCTTTTTGACTAAGCTGGATGGGCGTCGTTACTTTGCTAAGAAACTCCGAACGGACGAGCTCCTCTATGCTTACAGTTTCTGCTCCAAAGCCGTTCTCCTCTCCGACTCCCTAGGTATAAATAAGATGTCCTCGGGTATTTGATAAACTTTTCTCTCTCGAGAATCAAACTTCTTCCTCTGTCTTCCTTGCAGAACGACTCATGACGCTAGCAGAAGTAATTGCTCTTGCGGACGAGGAGGGCGAGGATCATCCAATCACCAACCCATCTCAAGCTGCTCCCCATACCCGATCTATGGGTAAGGGCAAAGCTCCTGCCTCCTCCTCGGGGGCCAAAAAATCTGCACCCAAGAGGGCTGCTTCTTCTCCAAGAGGGGCCTCGACTAAAAGAACTCGGGCTACTTCTAGTCAGCCTGTTTCTTCACCTCCCAAGGGCCAGGTTGCGTTGGGTCGGGCTAAACAGCCCGCCTTTTTTGACGACCCGCCGAGGGACGAGAGTTGGGAATTCCTCCGAGAATTTCCTAATGAAGCCAACGGGCATTATACCCGCGAGCTTTCCTACTCCGACCTCAGGAGCCTTCTCGGTGTCGCCCTCGGGCAGGTACGTATTTCCTCATGCTTTTTACTTCCTCGAGCAATATTGAGCTTGCTGAGCTTCCCTTGTGCAGTCACTCTCTCTAGGGGCCGAGGCCATGAAGCGCGTCTCCCGTCTCGCCGAGCGGAATAGGGCGTTATCCCAAGTCGAGGCTGACTTTCGTAAGAGGGTCGAGGAATTGGAGCGAGAGGTGGTTGAGGCAAAAGCTCGGGAGAAGAAACTCCAGGATGAGCAGAAGGATTGGGAGAAGGACCTGGAGAAGAATTACGTCCCCAGGCGCAGCCACCTGAACGAGATGAAGACCTATTCAAGTGGGGCTTCTACGGTTGCGTTTCCCGTCTTCGAGCGCATGGGTATAGCCAGGCAAACCACCCCTTTGAGTTCCTAGACGCCCTTCAAACCCTGAAGGAGACCCCCGATGAAGGCTACCTGCCCGAGCCATGCGATGAGAGCGGTCCCTCGAGGATACCTATTCCGCCACCAAGATTGGCGAGGGTTGTTGAACCTGTGCTCGAGGAGGTGCGGGGTGCTTCGGGGGATGGTATCCAGGAGGAGGTCGAGGAGACTGAGGTGCCTGAGGAGCCCGTTGGTGAAGAAGCTCGTGAGGAGCGTGCTGAGGATGAGGATCAGTTGGAAGAGGTCGAGGTAGAGAGGCCCAGGGACGTTGCTTTAGAACCCTAATATATATATGTATTCTTTGGGGCATAATATCTGAATGCCATGCCTTCGGGTTTCTTTCCTTTTCCTTCGTTGTTTTTTAGAATCGTTTATTCTCTTTGCGTTTCCTGTGTTTCCTCTTTTATGATTCTGCTTCCCTACCCTCGTTTTTCCGTTAATGGGGTGTATGACCTCGGGACGTTTGCCCGATCACAATGGCACTACTTTGTTGCTAATACCTCATATCCTGAGGCCCTTAAGTGCATCCTGGCTAAGGGCGAATTCTTCCAAAGAGTCGTCCGTTCCTCGGAAAGTATACTCGAGGATGACGGCAAAACTTTTGGGTATCCGTCTCGAGGGTATGACGTCCTGAGGCTTGGGCAACTGAGGGCTATTTGACTTGGTCCTCTGTCCTTCCTAAAAAATCGCGAACCTGGCCCAAGCGATCCCGAGTTTTCCTGAGGCGGTGTATTTGTTAATTTAGCAACGGCTATTTCGGAACCTGGTCTACCCGGAGATTCAGCGAGAAATCCCAAGAAAATCGTGGATCGAGTCAGATCTAGCCGTTTTAACTTTAAACTAGCCGGCTTCCTTCTCAAGTCTGACCACCCACTATAAATATAGGACCTCCCTTGCTCATTTTCACCGCTTTCTTGTTTTTGCTCTTATAGCCTCGTACTTGTGCTCCGTGATCCTTTAAACCCTCATGGCTTTCTCTTCCGCTTCCAAGGGTAAGCGTGTTGCTGCCTGTTTTCCTAAGACGGAGCATGTTCCTTTCAATTTTGGTGGTTCTTCGAGTCTTCGCTTTGACTCGGGCATAAAGCTCGACCCGGATTCCAATGTGAAGTTGCCGCTCCCTCGAGGAGATGATGAGGATAAAAGTTATCGTAAGAGCCTAGCCCGGTGGTCCGCTGAAGCGGAAGAAGCTCGATGCAAGGTGAACTTCCCATGGTATCAGACAAAGGTGTCAACCCTCAGCCCCCAACTGCTTCGGGAATGCCTTGAGAGGGCCAGGATCCCTTCCGACTACGAGGTTCAGCTGCTCGGGCCCTTGCAAGTGGCGTCTTCGCCCCTACTGGCTTTTTGACATTCTTCACTGACCAAGTAGATATGGGACTGAGGTTCCCTATACCATTTTTCCTTCGACCTTTGTGAAGCCTTAGGCATCTCCCCTGGCCAAATATTTCCTAACTCTTGTAGCTTGCTCCTAGCTCTAGCTGCCGTCACTCGTAGGCTTAGTTTCCCTCATACTACTGAACTGGTTCTTAATTTCTTCCGTGTGTGTGAGAGAGATGTTGGCAAGTTTGTTTTTGTTCCTTCCACTGATGTCTTCCATGACAACTTCGCCGCCACCAAAGGATGGATGAACAAGTTCTTCTATGTACGTCCTTCGCCCCAGCACCGGGATCGCCGATTCTCCTTACTTCAGTGGCGAGATCATTGTCAAGTGTCAGGTATTGACCCCGACCTCTTACGGGCGTTCATGGATCGGGTCGGTGGCCAAAGCTTCTCTGTGAAGGAGTTGGTGTCTGACGTTCTTGTTGGGACGGCTACCTCTCCTCGCGTTCTAGGTATGCTCTTCCTTAATTTTCACTCGTTAGCTCCTTCTTCCTTGACTGTTTCTTCTTTTTCAGTAAGCGATGGTTCGGGTGTTTTGCCCATTCTGACCACCCGTACCAGGGGTGCCTCTGTACGTGCGCGTAATGAGTGTGCTGAGCCTTCAACAGGTATTCCCGAGGGTGAAGCGTCGACTCCATGTCAAGAGGTGGGGCAGCCTAAACGAGTGAGGCCATCGCCTCCTACGCCTCTTGTTTCTTTTCGCGAAGGTCCTTCTTCATCCCCACCCGCTCTTCACCCCCATTTCCTGTTGGAGAAAGATGGGGAATCTTCTTTGTCGTACATGATGAACTTCCTTACCCCCGAGGAGAAGGATTTCGCCAAGGAGCTCTCTGATGGCCGTTTCTGGAAGGAATGGGCCCTGGCTTTGAGCCAGGTAAATTCTCCTTCCCTTCCTCTTGACTTGGTATTTGTCTAAACTACTTCTTTATGTCTTCAGGCTTATTCCTTATCATGCGAAGAGGCTCGGCGATACCGCCTTCAGCAAAAAATGACTGATTCGGCGCGATCTTGTAATGTGGAGATGACGATGCGAGTCAGTGAAGAAGCTAAAGAGGTGGGTCGTTTAAAGGATCAGTTGGCAAGGGCTCAGTTTGAGGTCGGCAAGCTTCGCCAAGAGATTCACTCAGAGAGGGAAATCCGTCGTAGTAGGGAACATCAACCCAATCCTAAGCTGGTTCCCAAGGAGAAAGTGTCCGAGGCGGCTAACATGTACTTCAACTTCGGGTTCCAGGGGTGTTTGTCCCAGATCAGGGCGAATGGTTTTTCCGGTTAGTGCACATCCCTTCAGTTTCTTGAATCCGGAGGCGGCTTTTATGGCTTTGGCCCCTCGGCGTTCCCCGCCGAAGCCAGTAAAGGGGAAAAGCCTTTGGGATGAGTTTGATTTGGGCGAGAGTAGCGACGCTTCCCCGGGGGGATGGTCCAGCCGGGAAGGATTAATTTAATGGCTTTATTTGGGATCTAGTTTTTACTCTTGCTTATTCCTTGTCGTCCGTAGATATCTTTGCTTCTCGTTTTTCCTATCTGCTATAGACTTTGCAGTATTTAGATAAATAAAAGATTTTTAGTTACCTGATCATTGCCTCCTGCATGATTGATGTCCCCACTTCTACTCTCGTCCAATTTGTATTTTGCGATTGCGGGAGGATTGAGGTCTCTTGCCTTGGGCCGAGGGCGTCTCCCCGATCCAAGGAGAGCCTCGGCGATCTCATGGAATACTTCTTTGCCTCTACTCTATATAGAGGTGGCGCTGCCTCGCGTAGAGGGGTATCGATATGCGTGGTTTATATTACCCGAGGGGGTGTTGTCCCGAGGGGCCTTCTTTGCCTCTAGCTTACATAGAGGTGGCGCTGCCTCGTGTAGAGGGATATCAGTGTGCGCAAAAATCTTACTTCCCCTTGGGGGAAGAATGTCGCAGAAATGGATCTACCGCGTTCGACGGTTAACGGAATTCCTCCCGCCTTAATTTCGCCGCGAATGTTGCCTGAAGACTTGAAAACAGGGAAAGGTTTGGGGGTCGTTTGCCCTCTTGCCTAGGTCAAGAGGGTATTTTCCATGTTCCAGGCATGAAGTAGTATAAAAATGGTGTGTTCAAGTGTGTGCGTGAGTGATTAATTTAGCAGAGTAACGGTAGGATACGTAGGAAATCGATACCTGTTTCGGACGAGGCATGCAGTATTTATAGGAGATCTGAGTTGGGGCGGTTTTTGGGCAGTTTTACCCCCTTTACCGTTTTTCTCGAGGGTAACACCCATTATGCCCTTGAAAATATAATTGAAAATATAACAAGCTAATCGTACTCAAAATGGTGTATCTCCCTCTTATTTCTCCTCTCAAAGAAGAAAGCTTAGCCCTAACTCTCTCAATTGTGACCCAATTGATAATTTCTTGAAAAAATCTTTATTGTTTTTCAGCAATTGGTGATAATTAGGATTTTACGAACATCTTAGACTCGAAAAATTGCGTAATTCCATCGTTATATGTCTAAATGTCAATATCCGATCGTATGTTACTTTTCATATTTTATTGGTAACAAAGTAAAAAGGGCAAAAAATCGGGAATGAACTTGGGCCAAAATGTTGATAATTAGGATGTTACGAACATCTTAGACCCAAAAAATTGCGTAATTCCTTCGTTATATGTCTAAGTGTCCGAAAATATCCTATCATATGTTACTTTTCATATTTTAAAGGTAACAAAGCAAAAAGGGCCAGAAATCGGGAATGAACTTGGGAGAAAAATCAGCCTAAACTATGAGCCCATGAAAGCCCAAAAACAATAAAAGCAGCCCAAATAATTCAGCCGTTGAGCAGCCCAACAAACATGTAGATACAAAACACAGACAACTTGGGAAAGAAGAGCAGCCGATCGACTACACCAAACTTGATGAAAGTGACCTTGAATAGCGATGTGCAGACTACAGAAGAAAAAGGGCAGACATCTTTATGGCTTAGCACACCAAGGGCAGTCAGGAAAACGAAAGTAGCTGTCGACAATCTTACACCTCGAGCACACCTCGAACACACACGAGAACGACTGAAGTGCAGAATAAAATGGGAAGATGTGGGCAGAATTGAGGAGAGCTAGGCGTACAAAACAGAAAATCAGCTCAAGAAAATAGGGAATGATTTTGCCACTATTGTGTTTTTCCCATAACCTATAAAAACACCTTACAAAGAAAGGGGAGAGCTGGGGTTCGACATCTGGGTGATAATTGGAGTTTTTGTGCGCGATTGAGTAAGATGCATGCGTGCTTGGTGAAGTTGCTGTACACTTGGGGCAGCTATGTGCTATTAAGAAAAGAGGCCACCAACTGTTCGATGAAAGTACTGTGAGGGGCGTAATTTTTCTATCTTTCCTTTTACTGTGTTGTTTTACTTATGTGTTTGTTTAAACCTTCGTTGCTTTCGCTAATTAATATGTTAGCATAAGTCGATTTGTGGTTAAGGCCTTATTAGGCCGGATTATGAACTCGTATTAGTGTTATCGTGCTTTATTTAATCGTATGAGCTAAGTTATGTGTTCTTCGCTGATCTTAATGCCTGCGTATGATTGATCGCCATATGTTTGTTTTATTGATTGGTTTATGAACAGAGAGGTGATTAGACCGATTGGAATTAAAGTGTCGAGCATCACGACGTAAAACCGACCAAAGATGGAATTCGGTTTCGTTCGTGTGGTTTTCGAGACCTTAGATGCCGAAAGCGTCTAAGCTCGGGGAAATTCATTAAGCCGAATGCGTGCGGAGTAACTACAGTCATATAGGGATATTGTTGATTGGTTTACTCTCGCATATGGTTGCTATACACGCGAGAGCGGGTAGCACATATGTTAGGAATTTTCACATTGACTTAATTCGTGTTGATTGGATAAAGTCGATTGCATGGAGACGTAGGATTAATCCATACCGAAATATGTGCTTTAATCACGTTTGTCCTCAATTAATATTCATACTCGTTTTACATTTGCTTATTTTGTTTTTAATTCAAAAAAATATATATAATTATTTATATAAGATGGAATCGTATCTTAGAATTAATCGAGCTATCCCGTGGATCGATACTCGGACTTACGTCCATTTTATACTACTTGCACGACTTAGTACTCTTGCTAGTATTCGAGCGTGTCAATTTGTAGGATGATTTCTGATCTGAGTATTGATGTGCCCCTCATTACGTATCCATTACCAAAGACTTTAGAGTGATTCTGCAATTGGTGTAGAGAGTAGAGCAGTAGATGAGGTTGTGGCTGAGGGTCAAGCAAGTGCGAACGAGGGTCATTCAAATGGTTTTGGGCATAATGACATGGATATTGGGATTGAGGAGGAAAATCAAGATGCAGAGGTTGGTGTTGAGGCTGAGGATGTGGAAGAAAATCAAGAAGCAGATGGTGTTGAGGCCGATGCTGTGGAGGAAAATCAAGAACCAGAGGTTCATTGTGAAGCTCAGGTTGATGAGGAAATTGAGGATGCACTGGATGATAATCTAGTTGAGACAGAAGCTGAAGATGAGATAAAGGAATGCAATATTGAGTCAGAGGCAGAAGGTTTAATGTTTTCTGCAACTGATTCTGAAGTTGAAGACTTTGTATTTGAGGATGGGCTAGATGAATATGAGAGTGAAGATGAAGTCCAGATTGGTAAAGGAAGACAACAAGGAAGTAAAAATAAGGCATGAACTAGTAACAGACAAGAAGAACGGTACACTGACTTAGATAAAGATGCTTATGAAGGGTTGGGGAGAGACAAATTAGAATCAGATGGTGAAGCTGCTCCAACTCATCCAGAATGGGATGAGACCACAGATATGGCTGAGAATGACTTAAATGCGGGGCTTCATTTTCCAAATAGAGAATCCTTTAAGGTGGCCTTGAAGGATTGGGCAATTAGAAAATGGCTGGACTTGAAATTTGTCAAGAAAGAGAAGATGAAGGTGACTGTAATATGTAAGTATGGATGTGACTGGAGGTTGCATGCTTCACCAGGAATGAGGGGCCCTGAGTGGATGATTAAGTCACACAAATGGGCTCATAATTGTTCACACCGTACCATTAATTCTATGGCTGATTACAAGTATCTTGCAAAGAGGATTGTGAATTATGTTAGGGACAATCCCAGTGAAGACTTAATGTCACTGAAAAGGAAAATTATGAGGGATGTGAAGGTGGATGTGAGTTTATTAAAAGTTTACAAGGCAAAAAAACATGATATTGAGTTGATTAAGGGAGATGTAAAGGTGCAATATACTAGATTATATGATTAATGTGCTACTGTGGTCAAGTACAACAATGGTAGTTCTTGATTACTCCATATCAACAGGCAGGAAAATCCACCCGTTTTAAAGAGATTCAGTTATTGTTTGAAGCCTTTGTTGATGGATTTAAAGCTGGTTGTAGACCTATGATTGGGAAGATGGATGCTTCTTAAAGGGTGTATGCAAAAGGCAATTACTTGCAGCTGTTGCTATGGAAGTAAATAATAATATATACCCATTAGCATGGGCCTTTGTTGAGATTGAGAAGGGTGAAACTTGGGAAACGTTTCTGACAAAATGTTGAGAATTATTGGTAATGATTACGGGGCAAATCTTTCTTTTATAAGTGACAGACAGAAGGGACTTATAGATGCAATATCAAGACTTGCTCCAAATTCTGGGGATAGGTTCTGTTTAAGGCATATGTATAACAACTTCAAAGTCAAGTACAAAGGGCTTGAGTTGAAGAAACTATTTTGGAAGCCAGACTCTACTTAAAATCTGAATGATCACAAGAAATTCATGTGTGATATTCAATTGGGATACCCCGGCAAGCTAGATGATGATAAATCAGCTTATGGATGGTTGTCAGATATTCCTGCACATCAGTGGGCAAGAAGCAATTTCTCAACAACAACTAAGTGTGATGTACTTGTGAATAACATAAGCGAGTGTTTAAATCATTACATTCTCCCTGTTAGGGACCTACCAATTATTGGACGATGGAGTGGATTAGGAAAAAACTGATGGCTAGAATTCAAACTAAGAGAGAGGGATGTTAAAGTGGAACAAAGAAGTTTGTCCTAACATTCTTAAGAAGGTTGAGATTGAGAGAAAGAGAAGTGGAAGCTATTTTGCTACTTGGGCAGGAGATGATGAGTTTGAAGTTATGTACTATGATCTTACTCATGTTGTGCATTTAAATACAAGGAGTTGTACATGTGGAATGTGGCAGTTGGTTGGCTACCCATACTGTCATGCTATTGCATGTTTAGACCTTCATAGGGTCGACTATGAGACTTACATTGATCCTCTTTTCAATAAAGATACATATACAAAGGTCTATGAGCATCACATTTCCCGAGTCCCTGGAATACATGACTTTGAAATCTCTCCATTAGGTGCAGTGGCTCCACCACATGTTACTTGTAGAGCAGGAAGGCCAAAGAAAAAGAGAAGACCAGATGCAAATGACCAAAATCCACACTCAACATCAACAAGGAGGGGTCTGAAAGTGACTTGTGTAATATGTTTGCAACAAGGACGCAACCGGAGAAAATGGAAAAGGCAATCACGTCCTAATTCAAAATACTACAAGGTAATGCATTATTTCTACACCATTCATCTGATGCCATTATGTGACTTAGTCTTATATGCACCCCTGTCGCCCTTGTAGCCTCCTGAATCTGCCCCAATTGGTCCTGAATCTGCCCCAGTTGCTCCTCATTCTGTCCAATTTCAATCTGACCCAGTTGCTCCTCATTCTGTTCCAGTTGCTCCAATGTTTGCTACATCGGAGCTATAGAATTGGCTCCAACACAAGAAATTCCTACTCAGATTGTGTACTGTCAATCTGATAATGTGTTTTAGACATTAAAATATTCAATCTGGCATTTCATTTGAATATGTACAGACTTACAGCAATAATCGAGCTGCTCATCCAAATGCCCGCAGAAAGCATAAGAGAGCTTCAGCATCCACTAAAGTGTCCAAACGAACTAAAACTTCATAGGACAAGTGTTCGTAAGACAGCTCGAATCTGTTATGACTGTGTTTTGTGTGTTTTCGTGAAGCTGTTTTGACTGTGGTTCGTGTTGCTTCAAACAAGTATGAAACAATGCTGTATTGTGCAGCAGACATATGTGTTGGGTTGCTTAATGTAATTGCTTTCTTGACAAATGTAGACAGCCAATTCTTGGCAAATGTTCTTAATTGTTCACTAATACAACACATCAAATGGATCAAATACAAGTCTCAACAACAGTTCTTACGAAAGGATCAAATACAAACAAAACTTCAATTGCCAGAATCTACTTGCTACTTGAAACGTATCTCAAAAACAAGCATCACAATAATGACAAAGCAACACTTCAACTTTTTTGCACTATTTTCTAGACCCTTAACTCTTTTCGCCAAGTCGTCCCATATATCAATTAGGTCGTCGATATGCTCCTTGTTAAGGTTAAATTTTGATTGCACTTCTTCAGTGTCAGACATATCATCTACAGTGTTACTATCTACTGGAGTCAACCACATGAAGAAATTACAATCTCCACTCCTACAATCACAAAATGGTTCTCCTTTCGTTGCTTTCGTATGACCAACAACTCTAACCATGTAGAATACCATTTGTAATTGTTCTTGATTTCATTAGTTGTCCTTGTAAATAGGGGCGTTTTGTATAGTAGTCCTTAGATTAGGACTAGTTTGATATTTATACCAAGTTTGTTTGGTATAAATACATGTAAATCAATTGAGCTGAATAGAGAAAGTTTAGAGAATTGATCCGAAGGGCTTGCAATTCGATTTCTAGAGAGAGAAACAACAATAACTTTCTCACTCTAATTGAATTCTCTCTGGTGTTCTTAACTTGAGTTTTTTGATCGAATTCAATTGATTATCTAAACGATCGAATTACTATAATTCTAGCCTAGGATCGTAGAGTTGTTAATCGTAGGACCTAACAATTGGTATCAGAGCAGATTCGTTCTGGTTTGAATCGTAAATTGTTAGATTT
The DNA here is from genome assembly GCA_027422505.1 of Craterostigma plantagineum. Lineage (NCBI taxonomy): Eukaryota > Viridiplantae > Streptophyta > Magnoliopsida > Lamiales > Linderniaceae > Craterostigma > Craterostigma plantagineum. The sequence continues at coordinate 19,988,308 of JAPQWV010000003.1, read as the reverse complement.
GGATCGAAATTTTATTTCGAACACTGTTCCATCGAAGAACAGATTTGGCGCGAAAAGTTTTTCGATCCAATAGCTTAATTCTGTGCTTAATTGACTTGAATCTGATGTTTCAGTGCTAGATTAAGTGATAAATGATCATTGCGACTAAATCAGTAGCAGTTTGAACGTCGAATTTTGATTAATTTGATTCTGAAATTTTACTGTTGACGAAGAACATGAAGAACACGTTCTGATTTTGATCAAATTCGATAGATTTTGCTTCATAACGTGTTTAATTGCTTGTTCGTGCGTCATTAGTACTTGATTGCGAGCAATTACCTCAAACTTCACTATCTGATTCTTTGTTTTTGCTCAAATTTGTGTTAATCGTATTCTGTGAATTTTTCTCGATTGCTCAAATTTTTCTCGCTAAGTTTTGCGATCGGATTAGTTTCTCGATTGATAAACTTAGCGCGAGAATTTTTCTCGGTCAGAATACGAAGTCAGCGCTAGAATCGTCATCAGCAGAAACGCTTTTAGTTAGAAATATTTCTCGAGCATTATCCAGCGAAAAACTTTTTCGAGTGAGACCAATTTTGACCTTGCATGCGTAATAACTTTCACTCGAAAAACTTTTTCGGTTAAACCTTTTAACGTTTGACCAGGCGAAACTCATTTATACGCGAGAAACTTTTCTAGTCAACGGATTTATTTTGACTTGACGAGAAAGTTACTAACGTACTGTTTCTTTACGATCGAAATAAATTCACGATCAGGAAATTTTTCTTGACTGAATGATTTTGGGCAATTTATTTCGCTCGTAAAATTTTCCGCTGACAAAATTTCTCGCACGAAAACAGTAAATACATTCTATATCGACGAAATTAATTTCGATCATACTTTAAAGATTGAATCGAAAATAATTGTCGATCTAATCTTCGAATCAAACGCTACTAACAAATTTCGTCACTTGTGAAGCACTTTACATCGTCTTCAACCCTCAAAACAATCAACGAAGATCCTTCAACAACTCGACTACTATAATACAAACATGGATGCATACTCACTCGGAAATGACAACCGTCCGCCGATCTTGCAAAGAGGCGAATACAAGTGTGGAGAAGCCGCTTTCTGAATTTCATCGCTCTAAAGGATCAAGCCGAAAATCTACTGAAGTCCCTTGAAGAGGGACCGGCACAGTTCTGGGTTCATGTACCCGGGGACGAAACAGCTACTCCAGCAATTTCAGCTTCTAGGCGACTAAAGGAGCCTAGAGAATACTCTCTGGAGGAAAGAGCTCGAGCTAAGGCTGATCTAGTAGCTATGAATACCCTTATGCAGGGCATCCCCAACGATATATACAGACAAATCGACAGCCTTACATCGGCCAAAGGGATGTGGGATGAGCTGCATAGGATGATGCAAAGGACGGAAGTTGGCATAAAGGCCAAGAAAGCGAACATTCTCACTGCTTATGACTCATTCAAAGCAAAGCCGGAGGAGAGCCTATACGAAATCTACCAACGATACCTCACTCTTCTCAACGAGATGGGGAAGATAGAAATAACGAAGACAAACATAGGAGACAAACATTAGATTTCTATCTTCTCTGCCCACGGAATGGAAGAAAATATCCACTCAAATACGACAAAATAAAGATCTAGAGGAGTTGGATGTCCATGCCGTGTTCGATAATCTCGCTCAGCATGAGGAGGATATCCGCGAGATTACCAAAGAGCAGAAAGGCAAACAAACCGATGACACGGTTGCCTTAGTCTCGGAGAAGAGGAGCACAAGATCAAGAAAGGAAAAGATCGTTAGGCCACCTCCATCATCAGAGTCGGAAGATGAATCGAACTCCGACATCGAGCCGAACATGAAAGCCCTTGGAAAACAGTTAGCTCTCATTGGACAAATGATGAGCAAGAAGTACTTCAAGAAGAAGTCTTCAACCTCAGCCAATAGACTTCAGACTACAAGCTCCAAGAACAAAGAACGTGCTCCGGAGAGTTCTGAGGTCAAGAATCCCAAAGAGACTAACAAATGCTTTAACTGTGGCAAAGCAGGTCACTTCGCCAGAGAGTGCACTCTCCCGAAGAAAAGAGATGCAAACTACTACTCCAGGAAGCTTCAATTGACAAAACAAAAAGAAGCTGGAGTAGCTCTCATGGCCGAACAGGACCAATGGCTCGAGGACACGTCGAGCTCCGAAGAAGAGAACTTAGCCCTCATGGCCCGTCTCGATAACGAATTGGACGCCGAAACATCCACTCGTACGGACGACGACAACGCATCCACGTCTTCAAATGAGATCCATCATGTGTGGTACCTCGACTCTGGTTGCTCCATACACATGACTGGTAATCAAGAGCTGCTGAGCAACTACAAAGACCGACCAAACGGCAAAGTTAGATTTGGGAACAACGATTCAGCCCCGATTCTAGCACTTGGGGACATCATTCTGAAGAATCTGACCATCAAAGATGTCTCATACGTCGAAGGCCTCCGCCATAACTTGTTCAGCATAGGCCAATTCTGTGACAAAGGCTTCCAGGTGGTCTTCCATGCTGACCGGTGCAGAGAATTTTGGATAGTCAGGACACAGAACTCCTTCAAGGACTTCGGAGATCCAATCTTTACACGATCAACCTGACGTCTGTGCGGCCCTCGACAGCTGTATGCCTCATTTCTCAGATTGATTTACAGAGGAACAGCTTATGGCATCAACGACTGTCTCATCTGAATATGAAAGCTCTCCAATGCCTTTCTACGAAAAAGTTGGTTCACGGTCTTCCAACCATACTACTACAAAAGGAGCATCAATGTTCGGCATGTCAATTAGGAAAAATGAAGCGAGCATCTCATCACGTCAAGCAAATTACGTCTACTTCTCGACCATTGGAACTAATTCACATGGATCTTTGTGGTCCAATGCAGACTCAGAGTATCAATGGAAGAAAGTATGTTCCTAGTGATTGTAGATGATTATTCTCGCTACACGTGGACAAAGTTCCTCCGAACGAAAGATGAGACTGGTGACTTGATTATCAATTTTGTGAACACAACTCAAAATCTGCTGCAACAGACTATTCAAGTTGTTCGAACAGACAACGGCACTGAGTTCAAGAACAATCACCTCAGTGAGTTTTATCAGAAACTTGGAATAAGTCAACAATTTTCAGCTGCCAAAACACCTCAACAAAATGGGGTCGTTGAAAGGAAAAATCGAACACTAGTGGAAGCCGCTCGTACAATGCTGATCCAATCGGGACTTCCACACTTTCTATGGGCTGAAGCAGTCAATACCGCTTGTTTTACTCAAAACAGGACGGTGGTTCACAAACGGTTCTAGACTCCATACGAGATTGTGAATAATAGAGTGCCCAACATCTCTTTCCTTAAAGTCTTCGGGTGCAAGTGCTTTGTGGCGAACGACCGAGAGCAACGTGCAAAGTTCGACCCTAAAGCATTCGAAGCTACATTTGTCGGGTACTCTTCAACATCAAAAGCGTACCGAGTATACATCAAGTCCAATCAAACTATTAAGAAAAGCTATAATGTCACTTTCCACGAAGTGGCAGATATGGCTTCTGGTCAATTCAGTCCAGGACCCGTGCCTAACCCGTTGGTTCATGCTCAATTCAGTTCAGGACCCGTTCTCAACCCGTTGGCTTCTGAAGACAACATTTCAGAACCCGTAATCACTGGTGTGTTGGCACAAAACAAACAGAAGAGGCAACAACTTCAGGATCAGTGTCAGACGAAGCAATGAGACTTGCAATAGACGACTTGGATTCTCTCTTCGAACCGGTATATCGGTCATACACGACTACACCAACAATGGATTCTCTACCGAACGAGACCGACGTACCAAGTTCATCTCACACCTCTACCCCACCCGATTCAGAATTGCCACAGAACACCGAAGAACCTACAGTGGTCATCGAGGAAGTATCATCAGAGACGATCAATCCAAGTGCAGTATTGGAACTTCCTCAGACAAATGATCAATCGGAGACTATAGGCAATCTAGATCCACAGATGGCTGACTCATCGACTGCAGCCTTGCCTCATGAGCGCAAGTGGACGAGAGGCCACTCGGTTGATCAGATAATTGGAGATCCTGCGGTTGGTGTGAGGACACGTCGTCAACACAGTCTTTTCAGTTGCTTCCTGAGCCAAAACGAGCCTACCAAAGTAGCAGACGCACTTCGAGACCCGGATTGGACAATTGCAATGCAAGAGGAAATCAATCAATTCGAACGTCTTCAAGTGTGGACCTTGGTACCCCGTTCACATGGGAAAACAGTGGTAGGAACTAAATGGGTTTTCAAGAATAAGAAGAATGAAGATGGTGAAGTGATCCGGAACAAAGCAAGGCTAGTTGCTAAGGGATACAATCAAGACGAAGGCATCGACTACGACGAGACTTATGCTCATGTTGCCCGTATCGAAGCTATCCGCCTCCTGATGGCTTATGCGGTTCACAAAGACTTCAAAGTCTATCAGATGGATGTTAAAACCGCCTTTCTCAACGGCGTGTTAAAAGAAGAAGTCTACGTCGCTCAGCCGGAAGGTTTCGTTGATCAAGAACATCCCGATCATGTCTATCGCTTGGACAAAGCTCTCTATGGACTAAAACAAGCCCCACGTGCTTGGTACGATATCCTGAGTGATTTCCTCGTGAAGTCTGGATTCATACGAGGAACGATAGACACAACGCTCTTCATTAAATGGCATGACATAGATCTGATGGTCGTCCAAGTATACGTCGACGACATCATCTTCGGATCAACAAATCCTCGGCTCTGCAAGAAGTTTGGAGATCTCATGAAGAGCAAATTCGAGATGAGTCACATGGGAGAGATGCAATTTTTCTTAGGCCTTCAAGTCAGGCAGCTCAATGATGGAATTTTCATCAGTCAGACAAAATACATCAAGGATATTCTGAAGAAGTTTCATTAAGACCAGAGCAAGCCTCTCAGCACTCCTATGTCACCAAGCTGCAAGTTGGTGCCGATCCCTCTGGTAAATCGGTCGACATCACACTGTATCGCAGTATTATTGGATCTCTTCTCTACCTCACTTCGAGTCGGCCGGATATCATGTTTGCCACCTGCTTGTGTGCCCGTTTTCAAGCCGATCCCAAAGAATCCCATATGCTCGCGGTCAAAAAAATTTTACGCTACCTTAAGGGCACCTCTACCCTTGGCCTATGGTACCCAAAGGGTACGAATTTTAAACTTATTGGCTACACTGACGCTGACTATGCAGGTTGCCGAATGGACAGGAAAAGCACGTCCGGTGGCGCTCAATTTCTAGGCGAAAAGCTGGTTTGCTGGTCATCCAAAAAGCAGAACTGTGTGTCCACTTCGACGGCCGAAGCAGAATACGTAGCTGCCGCCAGCTGTTGCTCACAGATGCTGTGGATGCGGAACAGCTTCGCGACTATGGGTACAATCTAAATAATATACCCATATATAGTGATAGTCAGAGTGCAATCGCCATTACTTGCAATCCTGTTCATCATTCACGCACAAAACACATAGACATTAGATATCATTTTATCAAAGATCACGTAGAAAAAGGCACGATAGAGATGTACTTTGTGAACACGGAGTTTCAACTAGCCGACATTTTCACCAAGGCCTTGGATGAGAAACGATTTCAATTCCTTGTCGGAAACTTAAGCTTGTTGAATCTTCCGTAATTTGTGCATTACATGATCTTCTGTGCTATCACATGCTCTATTCTATGTGTTTTCTATGCTTATTTGTCCTTATCTTGCGTGATAAAAATAATATAAAAATAAAATATAATAATAATAATAATAATAAAAATATATATATATATAATATACATTTCTATATATAATATAAAGGGGTATGACGAAATCCTTTAGGATGCTTTGATCTAAAGTCACTTAGAATTTTACCCCGACATGCGATCGATTTAATTGCTTAAAATTTGTCAGTCTAAGTCGCATTCTTGTGTCTAAAAGGTCATTTTATTGTTCCACTAGACACAAAGTCACTCTACATGCGTGAGGATTCAAGCCTTGTTCCTTTTTCCTTTTTTTGGATCTACGTCTCGAGTGAGTCACACATCAATCGAACTCCGACATCGAGCCGAACATGAAAGCCCTAGTGATTCTTGGTGTCATACTCATCTTGCGTTAGATCGTCAGGAAAATGGTAAGGGAGTTTAGGATATTCCTCATACGGCCTTATATAAATTCCCCCACGTTAGCCCTTAGTCATCCACTTTGAGCCTCCTCCGATGTCTTTTTCTTCATTTGAACTCCATTCCCAGCCTTCAACCAAACTCTATACTCTTCGAATGGTTGTCCAAATGAGAAAAGGAGGGGTAGATAACAAAAGAAAAAGTAAGATGATGACAAAAGAAGGCATTGCTCAACGCGCAAAAATCAGACCAAAGGAACCGGCCTTCCAACTACCTTGTAGAAAGTGGCATGGTTCCTGCTGTGAACTTCTCCAACGATAATCTCGTACGCTCGTCAGAACGGCTGGAAGAGGAGCACCACGAAGTGAACTTCTCCAACGATAATCCGGTCTTATATCGGGACACGAGAAGAGGAGTGCAGCCTCGGGTACGAATTCCATAACCGAGAACTTCTCTAAATTGATAATCTCTGAAACCTCCATAGGGATTAAGAGAAGAGGAGCACGGTATCTGCCTGAGAACCAACAAAAAGAACTTCGCCTACGATAATCTCCTAGAGCCTCATGAAGAAGCGGAGCTTCAGCTTGAGCATAACATAAAAAGGGATAGTTCTTAAAAGAAAAAGAGGGAGAAAAGATTGAAAAGCAGAAAGACGCCGAAAAAAAAGGGGAGACGGACGTAGAATTGGAAGACGATGAAGAGATAAGCTCACTTTCCTTTAAATTCCTTCCGTTCTAAGTCCTAGTCAAATTATAACCCTTACAACCCTTTGATTCCACATAGACGGTCTCTCGCTTAGGTGAAATGATTAAAATGCCTCGATCACAGGTAAATTGACTTAAAATTGCTTGTGTTGACTTGAGTTATAAAAATATAAAATCCCAAGATAGCTAATTGAGAGCAAGAGCGAACCTAGTGAGAGTTGTCGAAATGGACCAGCCTATGAACTTAGGACTTCAGTGTGACGACATGACTTGACGGCATTTTCTTCTTTCAAATGTCTCGTAAAATTTTAGGCGTGACGATTGATCGAAGCAAAATAATCTGACCCATACTATAATAATAGTAATATAAAAAAAAATTCGCACATTTTGACATGAAATGTTATGTTTCATATGCGTTGAATTGAATAAATGCGAATTTCTTTAGTGTATCGAACATTCTAAATGCAATTTTAGATTGCATTGGTACTGAATTGTTTAAATGCGATAAATTTTTCATTGCTTCTACCCTCACACAATATTTTAAAGTACATGTTTTCGGGGACCATGTATACATGCTTACTTGGTAAATTTGTGTGCTCGTCACTTGAATTGATTTCATATGCTTGCATAATTAGTCAATTTTTGTGCATCATTTGAGAGGGAGCAAGTATAAGACTCGTAGATTAGCTCCAAATATTTTTGACGTTTTTTCTCTGAGTATTTCAGATCTTTCAAAATTAAGGAGCGAGACGTCGACACTAAAAAGAGAGGAGCTAGACACAAGACCAAATATTTCAAAGATAAAATTGCCAAAAATAATTGTTGATTAACTCCATTATTACCAACGCTTATCTCTAAGTGGTACAGATGTTTAAATTTCTGCCAGGGGAGCTAGACGTTACTACACAGAAAATACAGGGAGTTAATTGCATTTATTTCAATTACTAAGGGGGAGCCTTACAATGGGTTTTATTTTGAAATAGGGGTCAATCTGAAAATTTTAGAAGTACTTACTATCGAGAAACTAGATAGAAGACTTAATTCACGATCATAAGTTTCTCGATCGTAAACAGTGTTGGAAACAATTTTGATTGGCCGCGATAATTTGCGATCGAAAAATTTGAATTGAGAGGAAATTATCAAATCAAAAATTTCTCGAGCGCAAATAGTAATGGGCCTGATCCATTTAATCGCAAAACGTCCAATCGCAAACCCAACATTGACTTAATGCTAGTTAATAAAAGTTTAACTTTTGTCAGTCGAAAAACTTTTTCTCACGCAACCCTAATCGCAAAAAATTTCTCTAGCGAAAAACTTTCACAGACAGCTTAAAATTCTCAAAAATCTTTCGATTTTCAACACCAAACTGTCTGTTTAAGGTAGAAATGAGATTCTTTTGACATTTTCGTATGATTCCCAGTCATTAGCATTCACATTCTGTAGTTTTTCGCATGTTTAATTAAGATTTTTCGACTGTTCTTCAAAAAAAAAAAACTGAGAAAAACCGTAACTATTTTATAGTGTTTGCGGCTTGATTTTGAACTTTATCTGAGTTTAATGCCTGCACTTAAGATAGTTTCGATATTCTCTATGAATATGGTAGAATGAATCATCGGAAAATCTGCATCTTCGACTGTAATTTGAGTTTTGATGAAACTGGGCATTTGAATGTTTAAAGCCATCGAAGAACATTGTCGATCGCAAACAGTCTTAATTGAATTCCGATTTAATTGAGATACTGTTTGTGTCGAATCCGTTTTTCGATCGGTAAAATTCTGATTTAGTCGCTAAGATAGAAGATTTTGACCGAAAAAAAAAAAACTTACCATCGAGAAATCTAATTAGGATTTTTGTGAGCGAAAAACTTACGCACTAATTAGACAACAGATGCAAATTTTATTGAGCGTAAAACTTATTATCGCAAAATAGAATTTTCGATTTAATTTCAATTTGGTCGAAAAAATTTAGCAGCGAAAAATTAATTTTTCAACACTTAATTTTTCGATCGTAAAATTAGCCGCTTAGGACCTAATTGATCGGAAAATTTCTCGACGTTTGACTTAGTCTTTCGTTGACTAATTTCTCGATAAAATTATATCGCAGCGAAAAAAAAATCTACTTTCAATCGAAAATCACATACCACTCGACAAATTTCAAATCGAGAATTTTATTCAATCGAAGAAAATTTCTCGATAGTAAATTTACCTGAGACGTAATTTCTCGATCGTAAATTTACATGGAATTTTTCTCGATCGTAAAATTGATCGACTACAGTCACGCTTTCAACTTCAACACTTAGGAAATTTTTCTAAGTCTTTTACACTGTAGCTAACAATAGCGGATAAAATTCTTCGAGCGCAAAACTTAGACTGAATTCTTTCAATTGAAATCAATGTATAGGAAATCAAATTGCAATTCAATTTTCTCGACCGAAAATTTTCTCGGCATGAACAGTGACTTATTGATTTAATACTTAACAAAATTTCGAACTATTTTTCACGCGATTTATACTTCATTCGAAATAACATTCATGCCATTACGATTTTTCAAAAATTGAGCATACACTATGCATTTGATACGATTTCAATTCGAAATTCATCGAACATGCTATTATTTCCAATGTTACTATAGTTTGATGAAATTTATTCATTTTTCGACTAAAATAAAACTGATCTAATAAACTTTTATATTTCTTATTTTCAGATGGACCGCTACCCAAGATACAACCATATATACGATCACAATCTATATTTGAAGGTCCAGGATACGAACTTCCAGCTCGATCTAAGCACATTTCGGTGTCCGGACGAGATCATCCTATCTATCCTGCGAGGCCACCCCATCTGGCACGCATTGACGGTCACCGCCTCAGTGCCAATGGTCTATCTCCAGCAATTCTGGGGATGTATACAAGGGGTTGTAGCGAATGGGGCATTCTCCTTCACAACAAGAATCGGGACGCGGCATATTCATATGAGCAAGAGCCAGTTCGGGATGATACTGGACTTGCCACACAGCAACAACTACGACCCGCTCCCGTCGGACGCAGAAATGGTCCATGACTTCATGCAAATGGGATATCAACCGCAGCTCACCAAATTAGCTCAGGTCCAGAGCAGCGGTATCCCTCACCCCTGGAAGACACTGTTCGGGATCGTGAACAAGTGTCTATCACCAAATCATGCCGGCTTCGACAAGGGCAACGGCAATATACTGCGAATCTTTCACGGTCTCGCCTTCGCCAGAAACTACGACTTCGCACAGCTAATCTGGAATGATCTAGCTGAACAGATCCGGCTGAAGGAAAACCGAAGGTCAAAGAACGTGCCCTATGCTCGATGGTTCAACGTGCTCATCAGGGAGGTCATGGAGTTACATGCGGAGAACATCCCACAGCTGCCTCTCGGAGGAAACTATCAGCCGCCAAGGCTAAAGTTCTTCCATAACCCACGGCTCACGGACTTGGACCAACCGTCGATGCCAATTCCGCTCCAACTACTCAGGCTTGCCGACCCCGCGGGAGCTGAGTATCAAAGATTCTGCCGGGAACACCATTAACGGAGCAAATGATCATAGGGCCCCCGGCAGATTACCATGTGAGCCCTCCCCAACCGGAACACCAACTAAGCCCTGACGGCGCGATGATAGATGTTGTCGCTCAGGAGCTTCAACAGGAGTCTCCCTTGATCGAAGAGCCGATGCCCGACGTAGAGGAGACCTTGATAGACGTCATGGCACCGAGATGGCGCTCGAGGCTCCTGAACATGAATACCAAGTGGAAGTGCCCGTTCATGTTGGCGTGCTCGAAGAAACCATTGAGGAGGTTCTTCTACCAGTAGCACAACCCGAAGTCGAAATGGGGCAAACTTCACTTCCACCGGTGACGGGTCAGGCACTGGAGGACGTCCATCGAGACCTCATTCCTCACACGGCCACCTCGTCTGACACGGAGTCTGACGAGGAAATAAGTCTGATAAGGAGGACTCCCAGGAGACTTAGCATTTAACTGGAGTCCCTCTTCCCAGCCGTCACCAACGCACCAGATACTACGCTGACCACAACGACAAGTGTTGCCGGCACTTCTTCGCTCAATCTTGAGCCGCAACCAACCCACGTGGTGTCTGGTTCGCAGGCGCAACCTGAGCCTGCCTTAACACCCATAGAGACGAATCCTCAAGATTCGACTCGAGGATTGGGTGGAAGTCTCATACATTCACAACCTCAAGTGACTGTGAGCCAACCCACAGAGTCGGTGTCTACTCAAGGGTTGATAACAGGCGACATCAGTCGTCCTGGTCCATCTCAGGAGGCGTCCGCACCCTTCGTGACGAACGAGCAGTTCCAGGCCGCTCTGTCTGCCGCTGTACAGTCTATGGAAGACAAAATCACGGAGAGAGTACTCCAAGCACTCGAGGCATCCCGAAGAGATACGGGAAAGCACCTGCCTCTGAAGGCCCTTCGTGACAAATCAACCCCACACCTCCACAACCCACACCCACCGACCCTCTAGCCACTTCCTCCATCCTTATCAATCCATACACAATTCCCATCACCGAGCTCCACGACATTCTCCTCGCCCGTCTGATAGGCCTTTCCATCCGATCGCCGCAAGAAGAATCCCTCTATAGGCGATTGGTGGACCATCCTGAGCCACCGACTGACACCTGCCGAGGCCAAAGCTCCCACTCACGGCGTAGACATGGCGATCCTGATGATCAGGACCTTCATGAGGGGGAGAAGAGGCCAAGGACATCAACAAGTGGCCAAGGACAAGGCTCGGGCGCTACGCAGACATGCGTTGGAGCTGGTGAAACCCAAACACAAACCCACCAAACCCAAACTACCCACACCACGCACCGCACCGCCCACATCGACCCACCAACCTTTCACCTCAGGACGCCTCCGCCCACACCACCGATCTACTCAAGCCCCTTGCTTCCGGAAGAAGAAGCAAGTGCTGCGATGCTTGTAGCTCTAGCAGCTACCCAAGCCACTCCCTCTGTCGCTCCAGACCAACCAGGACCCTCTGGACATGGCGTCAATCCACACGAGGCCCTAGACAAGTACATCTTTGAAGGACAGTGGATGACCCATTCCATGCTCGAGGAGCATCAAAGGCAACGGCTTCACGACGTTCGGCGCTTTCTACAACAAGTGTTTATAGACCTCGTAATCATAGAAGACGACGAGCTTCAGGAAAGTGAAGACTACGAGCGAGATATCCCAAGGCTACCAGAGTTAATCGCTCAACAGGTGGTTCCCTCTCCAAGTCTAACGTCAGGGACCGTTCGGATCGACACGCCATGGGAGAACATCCGAATAGAAATTCCCTTCCTAGAAGAAGTTCGTGAGAATATTTGGAGGTCTCCGGACAGAGTGAAGAAGCCGAACGAGTTCGAGCTTAGAGGGATCTCTCATTGGGATCAGCAGAAGAGGATGACCTACCTCTGGATGCTGACCAAACTAGGACCTGATGTTAGGCTGGTGATGACTAAGGCACAAGCCAAGAGCCATTATAAGAGTCTCTCTCCAATAAGCCAACTACTCAGCGTCTACTGTGACAAAGGAGGACTTCCAACACCTCACTACATCATCGAACGAGTGGACAGGACCCGAGAGGAACTGAGCGAGAGCGACCTGCTGTACCTCCCCGCCGATGAAGTGTACCATCTTTATCAGCTATACGTGGAGAAGTACAAAGGTCCTCAGGGCTTCATCAAGAAAGAAGGCCTCGAAGGGATCTACCGGTTCATGATGCGACAAGTCAAGTACTTCTCCGCTCACGACCTTCAAATGGCGCTTGAGAGCAATATGAAGAAGGTCAACATGACCGCTCCGCTCAACAAAGGACCTGAGATCGAAGGGCTTCCCAACAATCACGTGCACATCAGCTCAGTCCTAGGCATCACCTACCACAATCCAATAGCGAAGAAGAATAGGTTGATGCTGAAGACCGAGATTCATAAGTTTTGCGATGGGACGCTCAAGGTCGTCAGGAAAAACATCGAGCAGAGGTTGGAAGAAATCAATCGAGATACGATGCTGAGGATCCATAGGTTCGTGAGAGAACAGCCGCTTCTAATGGAACTATTAGAAGATATTGAGGAGCGACTGGAGCTAAGGATCACGCTGAGGAACTACGAGCATGAGCTGGGCTTGCGCAGATCGTATTACGCCCGAGGAGGACAAACGGCGCGGAGACGCAATCAAGCACAAAGGGGGAGATTGTAGAATACCATTTGTAATTGTGCTTGATTTCATTAGTTGTCCTTGTAATTAGGGGCGTTTTGTATAGTAGTCCTTAGATTAGGACTAGTTTGATATTTATACCAAGTTTGTTTGGTATAAATACATGTAAATCAATTGAGCTGAATAGAGAAAGTTTAGAGAATTGATCCGAAGGGCTTGCAATTTGATTTCTAGAGAGAGAAACAACAGTAACTTTCTCACTCTAATTGAATTCTCTCTAGTGTTCTTAACTTGAGTTTTTCGATCGAATTCAATTGATTATCTAAACGATCGAATTACTATGAATTCCAGCCTAGGATCGTAGAGTTGTTAATCGTAGGACCTAACAAACCACTCTAGCACATTTGTACATGTGAATTTTTTTTATCTCAAGTCCATTTTTGCAGTATTCATTGAAGCTGATGACATCCTGACATAAAAATATATAGTATTGCAGAAAGTGTCCAAAATAACAGAAATTCAGCATTATAAGATATGAATGCAACTATCAATGGAAATGCATGCAGCTAGCTCTCAATCGAGATAGAAATTAAGAGATGAAATGTATCGACCCAACTACTTACATAAAAATGCAGAAAACTGGCTCATAATCGAACAAATAAGTAGTATAAAAACTCGAGATAGAATATTCAAAAAATAATAGAGGAATATCTCTGCCCAACTTACGATATGCAGTTTAATTATCTTGACTCAAGCTAAACCTCGCTTCAACGGCACAGCTGCAGCATCTTCGCTCAACATCGCTAGCCCTAATTTTCGTCCCCAGTCTTCGATCAACTGTCAAATTAGGCTATTTGAGAAGATGGTCGACATTTGAGCTTAAATTGGTCATTTCAGACAATAAGACATGAGCACTCCTAATCAAACCCGCAGTAATGGCGCGTGTAATGCAATCACGGGCAGGAAGTGCTGCCCGGGGGTAATCTGCTATGTTTCCAATAGCACAAGTGGGTTTCACTTAATAAAAAAAGCACAAGGTAATTTTATGCATTTTCGATAAACCACAAGGGAATTTTATGCGTTTTAGCCTATACAATTTGTAACATAAATATAAAAAAAGAATCATGACTCTATGTAATGTTGGATGTGAAGTTTTTTTAACATAAATATAAAAAAAGAATCATGACTCTAGGAAACTACTAAGAATCTATGGCAAACCATAGTTGCTTAAAACCGTCCCAAGTTACTCGAAGGTGTTGAACTCTTTAACAAAAATAGATGACAAACATATATTGGTTAAGGATTGCGTCTTCAATTTAAGATCTTCCAATTCGATTATTTCTGGCATACCATTTAAAGCCGACGAAACTGTAATATTAGTCCGTCCCCTACTTTCTTCATCGTCTTTGATTTGAAGAATGCTAATTGGTGAAGGTTGGTAGGTGTCCGTAAGTTGATTTGATAGGTGAATGAATTAAGGCAAAACTCTTCATATTTGGGATGATTGTATTAACCGGTGACAAAATCGTATGAGATCTAGAGTGCTAAGAACGAACCCGACCCGCCAACTCGGATCGAAGCGCACCAAAAAATAGCAGGTTTGAGTGATCATTTTCGACCTTTTTAAGTAAATGGGTAAATCCCACACCCAACTCGAATATTAAGTGGGTCATGTTAGAGTTCGAATTTTCAACACGAAATCAACCCGTTTATCAACCCATTTACCTGTTAATATAAATTATTAAACATATCCTTAATATAAATAAAATAAACTGGTTTCATTTAATTCTATGACTTGTATTATTTGGAATTTGAATTGTTGCTGATTTTTAGAAAAAACAACTGCTTTGTTTCTCTGTTGTTTTATTTAATTTGGATAGATAATTATGATTATTTAGTTATTTTTCTTTTTAATTTTAAACGGGTTAGCTGGTTAATGGGTTATATTTGGGTTAAAGCATGCCGGGTTAGAGTTCGATATTTCAACCCGTTTAAGTAAACAGGTCAGGTCATGGTTGAAGTTTTCAACCCGTTTATTAACAGGTCAAACACAAATGTGACCCAACCCGACCTGTTTACTGCCCCTAATGAGATCGTGTATTTCAAACGGTGTACCATTAGAAATTCAAACTTTGGAAAAATCATTATACCTCCCCCGACCAGGTGTTTAAATACCCTTAGACATCATTACACCTATAAATATCATTACACCGAGGGTCTAAATGACGAAAAAGAAATATATAATTTTGATGAATATGAAATAGAAAAACATATAATAGTGATTTGGATTAGCAAGTGAAATACAATTTAAGAGGATCTCAAGCCTGACAACTCTTTTGGAACCCTCAATATTAGAAAAAAACTCTCTTTTTACTCCACTACTCTTCACCGCTATATGAATTTTATATGTGTTTTCTATATGTGCTAAGATGTGGTCATTATGGACATGATTTAGTGGTTGGGTTGAGATAAATCTAGCGTGGACTTATTAAATTCATAAGGGACTTTGACTATTTTTTTCTGGTAATTGAATTTCATCCTGGAAATGTGTGGAGTAAGCAGGCCAACTGATAATTGCATCTGATAAATGAACTTTTTTGAGATATAGCTTTTCTAAGTGTAAATTTATTTAATTTTTTTGTAGCGTTTGGTAAGAACGGACTTTTGAAAAGGTAGCAAGAAGTAATTCTAAAAAAAGTGATTAAAAGTTGTTTCTCTTGAATGAACTTTTAGAGAAGTAACTTATTTTAAAGTGCATCTCAAATTTTCTACCAAACGTATTTTACTTCTCCAAATGGACTTTTTGATTAGAAGTCCATTTCAAAGTTCCCAAACAACCTCTTAAAATGTTTGCAAGCTGCGACAATAAAGAAATTATTTTTAAAGTATATTAGGTTACCCTGTAAGATTTTCATATGCTTCTTTTCTGATGAAGCCCAATTACTAGGTCTTTCAATGATTCATAATTTCACATTAATTATTTCAATATAATTAAAGCCAGCAAGGATCTTAGGATTTTTGCCTAATTTTTTTTTACATTCAAATCTGGTGGCCACCGGCATTGACCAATGCATATATGTACGAAATCCTTGTTTAGAAAATTTTAGAAAAAAGAACAAGAATGGTATCATAAAAAGTGAAGATTTGAAATAAAAACGAGGATATTTGTTAGGCTCATTCAAGAAATTTAGTGCGTGCACGCACAATGTAAGGGACTCATCATGCATGACAAAATGATATTCTTGTTCTTACTGACAGTTGTTTTGAAAAAAAATGGAATTATTATGTAAAATACATCAAGTTTAATTTATAACTCGTAATGTTAATAAACTCTCCCACTACTTCATGAAGGTTGCATAGAAGATATTCTAGTATCAATAATACTTACTTTTGAATAATTAATGTGTTTTACTTAAACCACCTAATACAATGAAATATAATATATTTTCGAATTTTCACAATGTTTGGTATCTTTGAAAAGGGAAGACGACTATTAAAATCGAAAGAAGTTAGTGAAGAAATCTTCAATGTTGATTTCTGGATTTCTGTTTCTTGAACTCAGTTGCTTTCAAGGGAAAAATTATAATTCATATTCAAAGTCTGCGCCAAAATGTACATAGGGCATCTATTTATATTACATCAATTTGGGCCTATTAAGCGACTCAACCCAATAATAAGAATACCTGCTAATTACTTAACACAACTGCTATAACTAATTGAACAGTATATAAAGGGCAACAGCCGAGTAAAACATCATAAATTGCAGTTCTTCAACAGCCCCCCTCAAGATTGGTGTTCGTAAAGGTCGAGGACACCATACTTGTCAAGAAGATAATAGAACTGCTCTTTCCTAAGTGGCTTGGTCAGCATATCTCCTGGCTGTTCTGAAGATGGAATATAAGTTGTTGGGGTTGTGCCGTCTTCGATCTTGTCTCTGATAAAATGGCAATCGACTTCGATATGCTTGCTTCTTTCGTGGAAAACTAGGTTTGCTGCAAGCTGTAAGGCCGACTTGCTATCTGACCAAACCTGCACAGGACATAAATTTCCAATATTAAGATCTCTGAATATGCCGAGTAGCCATGTGACTTCATATGTCACCAAGGCTAATGATCTATATTCTGCCTCAGCAGAACTCCTTGCTACGATGGTTTGTTTCTTTAATTTCCATGACAGTGTAGAGTCTCCAAGTGTTATTAAATAGCCTGACAACGATCTCCTTGTATTCGGGCAAGCTGCTCAATCTGCATCAGAAAAGACATTGAGCTTAATACCACTGTTAGCAGATAATAATATCCCGAGACCTGGTTTCCCTTTCAGGTATCTCAATACTCTATAAGCCGCATCTAAATGTATCTGCCTGCTTGTTCATGAACTGACTAAGAACCTGCACAGCATAAGTAATGTCAGGTCTAGTGATACACAGATAAAGTAATTTTTCAATTAGACTCTGAAAACCAAATATATCATCTAGAATAGGATTAGTTTGGCTGATCTTCTCCCTCACAGCCCTGCTATTTTCTTCGATTGGGGTATGAGCTGGTTTACAGCATGTCATACCAGTTCCTTTAGCAGATCAATGACATATTTTCTTTGGTTCAGATGGATTCCCTCTTTTGATCTTGCTATTTCAATCCCAAGGAAGAACTTCAGTTCTCCTAAATCCTTCATGAGGAACACCTTATTGAGATAATCCTTGCACTTAGTAATTAAGGTTAGATCATTTCCAGTAATTAAAATATCATCAACATAAACCAACAGAACTATAATTTTATCACCTTTCTATTTAGTGAATAATGAGTAATCATGCTTAGATTGTAGGAAACCAAACCTACTAATAACCTGGACAAACTTATGATTCCATTGTCTTGAAGCTTGCTTCAAGCCATACAACGATTTTTGAAGTTTGCAGACTTGATGCTTTCCTTTCTTAGAATCTGTAAAACCTGGGGGCACCATCGTATACACTTCTTCATCTAAATCACCTTGAAGAAATGCATTAGTAACATCCATTTGGAAAAGAGGCCAATTAAAAACAGATGCAATTGAAAGAACAGCTCGAATTGTGACATGTTTTACAACTGGTGAGAATGTCTCACTGTAGTCAATACCTTCCTTTTGTGTATATCCTTTAGCTACAAGTCGAGCTTTGTATCTTTCTATCTCCCCATTTGATTTATATCTAGTGGTATAGACCCATTTACAGCCTATAACAGTTTTCCCTTGGGCAGATCAACTAGTATCCAAGTTCTATTAAGTTCTAATGCTCTAAGTTATGAGTTCATAGCTTCCACCCATCTCATATTACCATTTGCATCTTCATATGACTTAGGGACATAGTCCTTCTAAGTTATGTAGTTAGGAGCAATTCTGTCATATTGAATTGCAGCTGATAAGGGATATCTGGCACCACTAGTCATATTAGCATCTGATGTATAGGGTGATACAAAATCAGTGTGCCAAAAAGGGGGTCTGGAAATTCTACCTGACCTTCTTACATGTGGTTCATGTGGCTCTTGGCTTACACTGGAACCAGGAAGTTCTGTTTCTGTGTTTTCTGGTGGCAGTTCTGCTTCTGTGCTTTCTGGTGAAATTTCCTCAGGTGTATGTGGCTGTAATTGATCTGTATGGTTCCCTTGTTGCTGCTGGTAAGGGAGGTTCAAGTCATCATAATAGTTCTGTTCATCATGCGCTGGAAATCTCTCCCTGTCCAGGTTAGTTGCACTAACAGCATATGGTAACACATCCTCAAAGAATATTACCTCCCTCGACACACTGAACATCTCAGAATCTAAATCAACAACCTATACCCCTTTTGTGTGGTAGAGTACCCCATGAAGACACAAGGTTTGGACTTGTGTTGAAACTTATCCCCCTGAGTAATTAACTTTTCAAAACAGAGGCATCCAAATACTTCAAAATGTGCCTAGGAGGGTTTCTTACCATAAAGCATCTCGAAAGGTGTTTTCCCATTTAAGACAGGAGTGGGAGTCCTGTTTATCAGGTATACTGCTGTTTTTATAGCTTCACCCCAACATTTGATGGGAATATTTAAGTGAAACTTCAAAGCTCTGGCTACATCGAATATGTACTTGTGTTTTCTTTCCACAACCCCATTTTGTTGGGGGGTATAGGCACATGAGCTTTGGTGAATGATGCCTCTCGAGTCTAGCATAGCATTGCACTCATGAGAAAAGAATTCAGAAGCATTATCACTTCTGATGACTTTTATCCTAGTGTTGAACTGATTTTCAGTGTATTCAATGAAGTTCCTAAGCATTTCTACTACTTCTGATTTCGCTTTCATCAATAAGATCCAACATGCTCTTGAATAATCATCTACTACAATTAAGAAATACCTCTCATGATCATAAGTTAATTCTTTATATGGTCTCCAAATGTCAATATGCACTAATTCAAAAATGGATGCAACTGTGCACTCTTTAATAGGAAACTTGAATCTTGCATGCTTTGCTAAGGGACATATGGTGCAGAATTTAAAACAGTCATTCACATTCAAATGTAGATCATTCATGTACTTAAACCTTCCAAATGACATATGCCCAAGTCTATATTGCCACAGAGATACATCATCTTTATTCAATCTAAAAACAGTTTCCTTATTGGCATGATTACAAAAACTAGTAAATGATAGCTTGTTCTTCATTGGAAGATCAGAGGGTTGTGGTTTGAGAATGTATAATCCGTTCTCAAGCTTACCAATTCCCTTTATCCTGCCAGTCAAAGCTTCCTGCAAAGCACAGAGATCATGAGAAAAGAACAGATACACCTTCTCATCCTTTGCTAACTTAGACACTGATAGCAGATTCTGGTTAAAGTCTGGGACATATAAAACAATTCTAAGCCTAAGATCCTCATGAATTAAGATAGTACCAGACTTAACCACTCTGTTAGATGTTCCATTAGGCAGTCTCACACAACTAATTCTGCAATTATCACTATCAAAACTATTAAGCAACTCAATGTTGCATGTAATATGATGATTGGCACATGTATCTATTATCCAGTTAAGGCTAGAATCAGAACATGTACCTGCAGTGTTTATAGTAGCTGAGCTCCCAATGGCCTTAGAGTCCTCAGCACTTGAATTTTTCTCAAGAAGCTTCAAAATCTGGGAGTATTGTTCATTTGTAAATCCTTGCTGAGCAGCTGATGCCTCTCCCTTAACATTCTCATGGCTTACTCTAGGATAATGATGTTGTTTGCTCTGAACCTGCCACCACTGAATCTGCCCTGTCCTCTTCTTGCCCCTGTACCTCTTCTTCCTCCTCTCACAAATTTGGGAGGATAGCCATGAATCTTGTAGCAGTTCTCCCTTGAATGACCATTCAAGTTGCAGTGGTCACAGAATGGCACAGCTTTTCCAGTTTGGCTGCCAGTACTGGAATAATTGTCGGAATATTGAGTCATAAGAGCTATAGAAGAGCCAGTGTTGGTCGCTTGTAGATTAATTCCATGTCGAGCCTCCTCATTTATTACCATCGAGTAAACCTGATTGTGAGACGGAAGAGGGGACATCAGAAGTATCTGCGACCTGATATGATAACAGTCGTTCAAACCTATCAGAAATTGCATCATCTTCTGCCAGCTGCAAAAGTCCTTGTATTTCTTTGTAACTTCATTTGCAGGAGATGTAATAATTGAGTCGTGCTCGTCCCATAGAGGCTCAGCCTGTTAAAGTATTCTGAGACGGATGATGCACCTTGAGTGCTCGAGTAGATCTCCCTGAACAATCCATACATCCTTGCACCATTGATCTTATCAAATCTCTATTTCAAATCCTCCCAGATCTCTACTGCACTGCGATGATAGACAATGCCTGAAATTAATTCTTCAGAAATTGAGCGGTGGATCTAGGTTTTCACGAGCGCATCACACCGCTTCCATTGTGCGATCAGTGCAGAATCGTTCTCCGGACATTTGCAAGTACCATCGATAAAACTGATCTTGTTCTTAGCTTCGAGTGCAATCATCATTCTCATGCTCCAGATCTTGTAATTTTTGGATCCTTTGAGGATTCCAATGGTGAGAACGAGGTTCGACGTATCCGATGGATGAATATACATCGGATTGTTAAATTGCACAATTCGTGCGCCTGCATTGTCTCTTGAATTCGATGAATTCGTTGTGTTTGTCGTGTTATCTTCAGTCACCATGGCTG
Organism: Craterostigma plantagineum; assembly: GCA_027422505.1. Lineage (NCBI taxonomy): Eukaryota > Viridiplantae > Streptophyta > Magnoliopsida > Lamiales > Linderniaceae > Craterostigma > Craterostigma plantagineum. The sequence goes on along the minus strand of JAPQWV010000003.1, from coordinate 19,967,071 downwards.
ATTAAGACCGATTCAGCAAGGCTATAATACCATGAAGAAATCTTCAATGCTGATTTCTGTATTTCTGTTTCTTGAACTCAGTTGCTTTCGAGCGAAAAATTATAATTCATATTCAAAGTCTGCGCTAAAATGTACATAGGACATCTATTTATATCACATCAATTTGGGCCTATTAAGCGACTCAGCCCAATAATAAGAATACCCGCTAATTACTTAACACAACGGCTATAACTAATAGAATGGTATGTGCTGATCGAGTGAGTCGTTGATTACTCTCGTAACTTCCTAAGATACTATCTTGAGATAGTTGCAGAATCTCTTGACCCTTGCCTTTGTTCTCGTTACGACCTATTTTGGAAGTGGAGATAGAAAAGATGTAGAAGAAGAGAGACTCGAAGTAGAAGACGAGACTTGAGAAATATCGAGAAATAGATTAGAGCAGACGAAGAATGATTCAATACTATTTTCCTTGTTCTTAGACCACATCTCCGTACACTATTATAATGACTTTAAGCAAACCAACTAACTTAATTGAGACCACTACGTGACCCATTAACTCCACTAACTTAACCACTACTAGGTGGCAAGAGACTAGGACCAATATTAAACTAACTAAGAGGACTCTTATATACTAATTATAGGATAATAAATTAAAGTACGTAACATAGAAGGGGGACACAGCCGAGTAAAACATCAGAAATTGCAGTTCTTCAACATGGTTTGGTTTCTGATGCATGAGATTACCTAAATCAGTTTATTTCATTTTCTTTTGTCACTCAAAACACATGAAAGCCAATGAATGCTTCTTCTTTCAATATATTATTTCATGTAAAAGTATAATATATAAGGAATATATAATGATATATTGCGTGATTTGGTATCTTTCCTCGTTTCCCAGAACAATAGTATCGACCCGTGACTACCCACATACGATTCGTGGTTTCGAAATTTGATTTAAGAGAGAATATGATTCTTGTATAATGTCGTGATTAAATAATAAATTGCCTTTTCTTCAGAAGCTTCATATGAAGTGTGTTTACCATTTCACTAATATCTACAATATGGTCAATAATGTAATAGATGCGTAGAGATTAATCAGCACACTGACGTCAGCCACCGTGGCAAAGCCTACGTCATTTTCTAGTTTCCCAAAAAAAAAAAAGATTAATTAAAAGAAACTTAAATTCATAACTTTTCTAATGATGCTACCTTGGTTAATAAATGGAAGGTGTAAATATTATACAAGGTGAGCACAATGAAAATCATATCACGGCATAAATTCATCTAACTACGGTTTGAAATATTATGTGCTGCTGGTTTTCTTAGGGCACATTGGTTATGATATATTTTTTGGGAGTTTTGAGTTTGAACATTCTTAATTAGTTTTTGGAGTGTGACGTCTGATTAGTTTTGGTAATGAAAGTACGTTTTTTTCTCAATAGAACAAATAAGTTGTACTACCCATGGTGTGGCACCGAGTCATTCATTACTTTATACGCCCATGGAAATTTCTTGGAACACAATTTCCCCACATTTTCATCAAATATTAAAAAAATAGTCAAACATCCTCGTAAAGTGGTAGGCTTACTTTATTAATCTTGTAAAAAAGACGAAATTATAATGTATTTATGTCATTATTAGTCACACACACACACACACTATTCCACCGCGTCAACTTATAATTTTAGGTAAACAAATACCATTTTTTTTTATTTTGAATCACAATATATTTGTATAACTATGCCATTAATTTGACATTTTGGAGTAATTTGGAATCACATCAATTTTTTTTTTTGGCGAAATATACTACAAATTCTACTTGACATTATTTCATGTCAGCACGTAATAAGTGGGTACGAAATTATATGATTTTCGACTTGTTGGTCTAGAAAAAAATGAGCAAAACTAACATAGTCATGTAACATAAAGTCAGTTGAATTATACCCAAATGTGCATCATAGAACAGACCAAATTATAAATACAGTACCACTCATATTTCAAGTTTTGTTATTTTACCTTACTAGTGAATTCTTGGCGAAGTTTACCTATAAATTGACGAACGCGCAAGTAAACTCCTCACACTTGTCTTCCACCAACAAATAACACTCTGTACTTGATCGTTAATTAGGTCTTCATTTCAAGCACCTTTCTAGGTAATTTACAAAATAATAAAATCCACGCAAATGATTTCGACATTTTCAGTAATTTAATATATTCACTACAAAAAAATCCGCAGTCACTGTAGAAAGCCAATAGCGCAGCGGCAGGTCTATAAAAACGACGCGTACGCCCACAAAGCTTGAAACTACTACGCCATGAGAAACCACAGCATGGCGATTTCCGAAGGTCTAACAATGGTGAAAATGTCTTCTTTGCTGCGTTCGCCGTCGATCAACGTATTCCTGTCTGAAAATAAGCTTATCAAAAGATTCCGTCGAAATGGAGCCAAGGTAGGCGCCGCCATGCTCGACTCCATGAGAGCTTCTTCTCCGACAAGAAGGTCGTCCTCGGCGGGGCAGCAGCTTAGTGGCCGTCGTCATCCGTCGGCGCTGAGCATGTTCGGTGAGATCGCCGGCGAAGCTTTGGAAGGGAATAAGGAGATTGTGATTTTCTTGGACTACGACGGCACTCTTTCTCCGATCGTGGAAGATCCCGACCGTGCTTTCATGTCCGACGAGGTAATAAAGATAGAGTCTCATCTTCTTCTTCTTCTTCCTCGTATCAATGTCTGAAACTGAGCTAAAAGTGATGATAACAAATACTGCGTGAAAAAAAAAAAATTTGATCAGATGAGACAAACTGTAAAGGACATTGCTAAGCTCTTCCCCACCGCCATTGTCAGCGGAAGAAGACGATCCAAGGTATATAAAGATCGACGGATTTTTCTTTTTTTTTTTCCCTTTTATTCTGGGCTTTATTTTCTGTATGTTTTGCGTAGGTTTACAGCTTTGTGAATCTTTCTGAGCTTTACTACGCTGGCAGCCATGGAATGGACATCATGGGACCATCGAAAGAACAAAAACCCAGAAAAGTAAGTGAAGTGGGGACCCACCAAAATATTTAATTTCTTTTCTCAATTTCCTTTACAAAGGGTTAGTTAGCTTGATTTTGTAACTGTAAGTCTGTAACCATTTCAGGGAACACAAACCGTACTTTGCCAGCCTGCTAGAGAATTCTTACCAGTGATTGACGAGGTAAATAACTATCAAACCTTTTTAGCAGCAAATTTCTTGAAGCTATTTATTACATACTCACATACAATTATCTCCGCCGCCGTTAATAAAATTCAGGTAAGAAAATTACTGACGGAGAAGATCAAACACATCGCCGGCGCAAAGGTGGAAAACAACGAGTTCTGCTTGTCCGTACACTACAGATGCGTACGTGAAGAGGTAATAATATAAGCAAAGAACTGTAATAAAAACGAAGGCCCCCAAAAAAGCCATTCATGGAAATCATTACAACCTTTTTTTTCTCTTTTTATTTCAGAGATGGGTCGAGCTCGGCGACCATGTTAGAAGGCTAATCAAGGATTACCCACAGCTCAAACTTACGCAGGGAAGAAAGGTTCTAGAAGTTCGTCCCAATATCAAATGGGACAAAGGAAACGCCGTTGAGTTCTTGTTAGAATCTCTGGGACATTCGTCGAGCGATGTCTTGCCTATATACGTTGGAGATGATCGAACTGATGAAGATGCGTTTAAGGTATTTTTCTGGCCTAAGGACATAAGTATGTACTTTGTATTTTAACATTTGTAATGATTACTAATATTATTATTATTATTATTATTTCAGGTGCTTAGGAAGAGAGGACAAGGCATAGGAATATTAGTGTCGAAGAGTCCTAAGGAAACGAATGCTTCGTACACTCTTCAAGAACCGTTAGAGGTGATGTACTTTCTCAGGCGTTTAGTGGAGTGGAAGAAGAAGAAGAAGAGGTGTAATAATATATAGCAGATGAAAAAAAATATCAATTGATTTTCGATTTGAAATGCCCTGTCCTATATGTTTTTACGAGGGATATGGGCAAAATTATATATTGCTTGCTACAATAAAGAAATATTTATAAGTTAAGTTGAGAGAGAGAGTTGGTTATGAATGAGGTTGATCTTATTCTGTTTGTTTCTTCTTTTATCATCCATTGTTGTTGCATGAGCCTTTGTAATCTTTGCTCTGAAATTTGATATGATTAGTATGTTTATTTTTTTCAATATGATCAGTACGTTTGTTTTATTTTTATTTTTTAAGTCCCAATGGGTAGGCTATAGATGGTCAAGGGATGGTCTTAGGTCGCCTGATCAGCTACACAAGATCGTAGGCATGAAATCTAAGATAACCGATGAAAATTCACGAATCTAAGGTACTATCGAATACATAGTTAGCGAAGAACGTGAGAGAGAAATCTTACTGTGAGAAAGAAATAATGAGTTTCTCTCTTTTGAATTCGATTGCAAGACTTTCAGATCAAATTGACTAATTTCTCTTCATAATAGCGTACATCGGTATTTGTACCTATCTACGTGGGATTATCACATGTTGATCCTACACTACTGTTTATTATACAAACTCCCTAATTACAAGAATGACTAAATATTGAGCATAATTAAATAATCTTCAAGTGGAATTCGAATTCCTAATCCATGACTAACCCTGAGCCATCAGTCACACCATTCGGAGTGTGGGACGTAAGCCCATAGCCAATAGAGTGTGGGGATAGCTCATGTTGGCAACAATGAATTTTTAAGACATAGGCTTCGTGTTATTATTTATCGGGCCTAAGTTAATAGAGAAGAAGCTTGAGGCCCCTGAAGTTAAAAATTAAAACGAAGTTTTTGTTTAAAATGAATAATATTGAATTTTGTGGAATGATATTATATTGTACTTTTGTGGTCTCATCGTAAACGGCCAAACATAAATTTTATAACCTTACTAATATAGCGTAAGTAAGGATCATCTACACAAGGAAAAAATAGTTGATTTATTTCAAATTTCAAACTCGATCGATAATAATAATAATATTAATAATAATAATGATAATAATGATAATAATAATACTAGTAATAAATATTCAGGGGGTTTTTTATGATAAAGTTTTTAAGGCAATAGTGAACGAGGAAAAAAAATATATTGAAACTAACAATGATAAAATAATAGTCGAAGGAATTATTGTCTACCTAGATTTATTTAACTGATCATCGATTTATAAAAATAATATGTCAATGCAGGCATATTTGGTTATAGTTATCGATGAACGCCTAATAACCAATCTTTTCTTACTTCCCAGGTAATTAAGAGACGTTCTATAATTACTTCCCTAATCGAAAAATAAGGGACACCCTATAAGATTTAAAGTTCTGACAGCGTTAAATATGAAAAAAGACCCAATTATTGAGTAATAAACTCGGACGTCGGTTTATTAAAATCAAATCGTTTAACGCTATAATATAACTTACACTTACAGATAGTAAAGAAGTTTAATATTATTTGCCACTTATTAAAGCGAACAAACAATTACGGATTTGTTGTTTTAATTAGCTATTGATTTACCTAGATGTCATAAACATTGGCCACTGTTTATTTAACCTAAGCTATCGATATAATTAACTCCCGGTTAAACGAGTACTTGCGCTTTCATAAATAGGCGCGATAGATTTGCATATAGCTCCATTCGAAAATTTTACAATTACTTAATCCCGAAAAGATTTCATAAAGACCCCAGTTTAGGTTTTAATATTTATTTAAATTTTTCCGGAGGTTCTGATAATTTTCAAAAAGGTCCCTAGTCGATTGCTTAATATTCACCAAGTATCTCAAAACTTCTGAAAATTGCAGTTAAGCCCTTAGCCGAGTTTTAAGTATTTATTTAATCCTCCGAAAATTCTGAAAATTGTGTTGTTAATCCCTACTAAGATTTAATCCATTTATTTAAAACCCAAAAGTTTCTGAAATTTTCATTTTTACCCCAGTCGAAATCTAACATGTTTAGTTAGTACCCAAAACTTTCGACTAATTCTAATTTGATCCTAGCCGAAATTTAATATATTTATATAATTCCCAAAACTTCTGAAAAAATTTCAATTTAACCTTAGCTGAAATTTTAGTATATTCAATAAAATAGCCCTTGTTTCGAATTTTATATATACAGCCCCCGGATTTTTGAAACTTTTCAATTTAGTACTCGAATTTTTGAAAATTACACAAAGAACCCCAATTATTTATTTCGAATTTTAATCTGTCCTAAAAGCTTTATATTTCTTTAAAAATATCCCCTATTCGTAATTTCACAACACATACTCCCCGGATTTTGTAAAATTTCGATTAAGTCCCAAAATTTTAAAAATAACTATTTTATACGGCTGTTTTGCGACAGTTTCGGATTGCTCAATGATCACAAGGTAAACGATGTCCGATGGACATGACTTTGTAACCACAGATAAAGGACTTGGAAATCTTAATTCTGTCCAAAGTTACTTTTAATCCGAGGTCTAGATTTTGAGATATGAATTTTTGAACCTCTTGGCCGAAATGGATAAAGAAAACCTTAGAAAACCCTAATTCTCCCCAAGTTTTGCTCTATCCTCTTAATCTAAAGTCCTCTATCCCTATTTCCAAATATTCATAGTTCTAAAAATTCTCAATCTCATGCTCCCTAAGCTAAACACGAAAAATTCATGCAAGCAAGTTATTATTATCACATAACATGCAAAACACGTAAAATTCACAAATCCTAATATTGTTTACGTATGTAGGTGATCTTCACCTACCTTATTTCCGTAATCCCGACCCTAGAAATTCCGATCCCAAGCCCCTCCACGTGTCCGCGGGTTTTTTTCCCTCTTCCCTTTCTTTCCTTCTCTTCTTCCTCTCTTTTTCTTTCTTTTTCTCTTTCTTTCCTTTCTTCCCTCTCCCTCTCGGTTCCTCTTCCAGCCTTCCTCTCTATTTCTTTCTTTTACTTATTATTGACTATCATTCTTGTCTTCATGCACCAAATGAGGTGTATTAGTTGAGGAGTCTTTGTTTTTATTCTATAAAATAGGTAATGGTGATTAGATGATGATGAGCTCTCCCCAACGTGGCTCCCTCTCTTTTTCTTTATCTTATGGGTTGTAAATTTGTCATAAAGCAATGAGGTGTATTAGGTGTCCTTATCTTGTCCTTATGTAACCAATGAGGTTGTATTAGTTGCATTAATAGGTAAGAATTTTTTTTTTATTTTATTATACCAACCAACTTTATTAATTCCCTCTCTCTCATTTTCGTTTTTGATATCCCTTATTTTATTTTATTTTATTATTATTATAAGGGGGGAGGATGTAATACCCACAAAATTTATACAGGATTATTTCAATATATTCAAAATGTACGAAATCGACTTTCGAACAAGGAAACGATTTCTTTTCGAATCGAGCCCAAAATTTACAATTGGGCCCGAAAAATTTAGATGGACCAAAAATTTATTTATGAGCCAAACGAAGAAAATAATGGCCCTAAATAAAAGGTTGGAAGTTTGGTACTTCAATAAAATATAAATGGGCCAAAAACAAGAAATGAAAGCCCAAATAAATAAATAAATAAAAATATATAATAATAATAAATAAATAAATAAATAAATAAAATAAGGGACATCAAAAACGAAAATGAGAGAGAGGGAATTAATAAAGTTGGTTGGTATAATAAAATAAAAAAATTCTTACCTATTAATGCAACTAATACAACCTCATTGGTTACATAAGGACAAGTAAGGACCCCTAATACACCTCATTGCTTTAGGACAAATTTACAACCCATAAGATAAAGAAAAAGAGAGGGAGCCACGTTGGGGATAGCTCATCATCATCTAATCACCATTAGTTAATTTATAAAATAAAAACAAAGACTCCTCAACTAATACACCTTGGTGCATGAAGACAAGAATGATAGTCAATAAGTAAAAAAGAAATAGAGAGGAAGGCTGGAAGAGGAACCGAGAGGGAGAGGGAAGAAAGGAAAGAAAGTGAAAAGAAAGAAAAAGAGAGGAAGAAGAGAAGGAAAGAAAGGAAGAGGAAAAAAAAACCCGCTGACACGTGGAGGGGCTCGGATCGGAATTTCTAGGGTCGGGATTACGGAAATAAGGTAGGTGAAGATCACCTACATACGTAAACAATATTAGGATTTGTGAATTTTACGTGTTTTGCATGTTATTCATCGAATTCTTCGTGTTTATGTGATAATAATAACTTGCTTGCATGAATTTTTCGTTGATTAGCTTAGGGAGCATGAGATTGAGAATTTTTAGAACTATGAATATTTGGAAATAGGGATAGAGGACTTTAGATTAAGAGGATAGAGCAAAACTTGGGGAGAATTAGGGTTTTCTAAGGTTTTCTTTATCCATTTCGGCCAAGAGGTTCAAAAATTCATATCTCAAAATCTAGACCTCGGATTAAAAGTAACTTTGGATAGAATTAAGATTTCCAAGTCCTTTATCTGTGGTTACAAATTCATGTCCATCGGACATCGTTTACCTTGTGATCATTGAGCAATCCGAAACTGTCGCAAAACAGCCGTATAAAATAGTTATTTTAAAATTTGGGACTTAATCGAAATTTTACAAAATCCGGGGAGTATGTGTTGTGAAATTACGAATAGGGGATATTTTTAAAGAAATATAAAGCTTTTAGGACAGATTTAAAATTCGAAATAAATAATTGGGGTTCTTTGTGTAATTTTAAAAAATTCGAGTACTAAATTGAAAAGTTTCAAAAATCCGGGGGCTGTATATATAAAATCCGAAACAGGGGCTATTTTAATGAATATACTAAAATTTCAGCTAAGGGTAAATTGAAATTTTCAGAAGTTTTGGGAACAGTATATAAATATATTAAATTTCGGCTAGGATCAAATTAGAATTTGTCGAAAGTTTTGGGTACTAAATAAACATGTTAGATTTCGATTGGGGTAAAATGAAAATTTCAGAAACTTTTGGGTTTTAAATAAATGGATTAAAGCTTAGTAGGGGTTAACAATACAATTTTCAGAATTTTCGGAGGATTAAATAAATACTTAAAACTCGGCTAAGGGCTTAAATGCAATTTTCAGAAGTTTTGAGATACTTGGTGAATATATCTCCTGTGACTATGAGTGGATCGGCTTATATCTCCTGTGACTATGAGTGGATCGGCTTGTGTTTATTTTTCAGCCGTTAATGTCTTCTTATCTCTTGTTTATCATCTTTAAGTTGGATATTTGATTTGGTCCCATTTAAGCTTATATGGGCCTGAAGGTTTGGCTGATTGGATTGAAGGACCCATCTTTCCGGTTCTATTTTACTTATTTTGCTTCGATATCTGTAAGGCATGTAATTAAAACGTAAGCGTAGAATATCCGTAATAGATTGTACAAATATCGACCAAAAACGCACTTTACGGGGTATAAAATATTGCAATTTGTTATATATCTTATGTTAAATTTATTTTCTTGTGCAACTGGATGTCTATATATAGGCTACATAAACTAGCAGTTGCAATATAGCCGTTGGGACATTAATGACTGAATATCCCATAATATCTTCTCCTGATTTGCCTTGATTTTGCATGGTTTGAGATTTGACCGTAATCTTCAACACTCCCCAGTTGCACTTTGCAATATTTGATAAGTTCAACTTGAACAGATATGAATGGTCTTGGTTGTCGTGACTTCTGCATCGGCCCTAAGTAATTTTTTTTCTTCTCTTGGAGTTTGAAACTTGTCGTCGCGATCTCCTCTTGCTCCAAGGCGGTAACCACAAATGTGGTCTTTCTTCTATACAGTGGGCATGGCCCTCTATCGACGAAGGTATTATGAGGGTTCTACCATCTGTATTTTTTGGGTGGCTCTTGATTAAAGAGCACTTGTTTCCAGTGTTTTAAAAAGCGGGATAACGCGCGCGATAGCGAAAATTTATACTAAAACGTGATGATGCGTATAAAAAAGCGTAAGGCAGTGTATTATTACGAGGAAGAGACGTTAGTGGCTGTGGCATGTCATTAAATGATAAAGACGTTTGCAAACATATATTCATTTAGTTTTTCAATTTTTTCAAACTTTTTATTACTTCCACCAAATCATAAAAACGATTATTTAATGTAGTTTACGTCATAAAAATAAATAAAATTTTCTAATTTATTCTTTATTTTACGGCGATAAAAATGACATGCATATCTTATATTTTTCGATATCCATAAGAATTATTTTTTAAAAACTATATTTTCTAAGACTTTCCATAAAAAAATTTTAGTAGTTACTTTTTCAATTATTTGAATGTGGCTTAAAGCCGGTGGGTGATAGTGATTTAGATATAAAAATTAAAATATGATGTACATAACTTTGTAAATATAACTTTCTTTATTTTATTTTTTGGGATATACACTAATTACTAATTAGGTTATACCTTGTTAAAATCATTTTTTCGCTTATCTGTTAATATTATGTTTCTTGGTCGTTACACGTGGCTTAGCTCAAAACACTCACGCAATACGCGACGCGTTTTACGCTACGCAATATCGGCAATAAAACGGTACACATTGCTCAATGCGGTTTTTAAAACATTTCTTGTTTCCAGTGGTTCTAACGTGTAGAACGCTTGTTTATGGGTGGCTCCAATGCATAGAGCACTTGATGTTTTTGGGTGGCTGATCGACACGTGGTGTGCTAATATAATTTGCAAGTGCGACAAGTGATAATATAAAACGAATACCTAATTACTATCACCAGCGTGCGACAGGCAGTGGACCTATCGTTTGTAGTGCAGTAAAGTGAGTAAACGAGTATCGAACACAAGGAATAAATTATGTACTAGTAGTGACCTATTGACTCGCTATTTAGCCTAAATAAAATAAGCAGATGGTTTTACGAACTATCCTAACAGATTACTCCTAAATCCACTAGAGATTCAAAGAATACGCCTAAAACTGGTAAGAGAGCTTTCAGATAATAAAGATGTGCTCGGGATTCGAATCCCGCTAGGTATTATCGCCTAAGACAGTAAATTATCGTTCCTACGTGATTCTGACTAGATCGCAGTAATTTCCTACCCGCTAACGAGTTTGCTGTCGCCCTAAACGCTCGCGGGGATTAAAAATTCAGTTTTTACTAACGGTGAGGATCGAGTATTTGCTTTCGCCCTATACTCGAATCCTATCATCTACGAACGGCCTAATCGTTGTTTAGCTGTCGCCCTAAACGATTTTCCACACGATCACTTTAACACATAGACATATTAAAGCGACGAAACAATTTCATAGATAGATAAATAGTCATAAACACGAGTCACGATAACATACGTCTTAAATAGAAAATAACCTAGCGTTCATCTAATTCCAAACACATAGGGAATTTAGCTACTCATAATAGACGGGAAAACAACGAAAGAAATAGAGAACAGAGAAGGAAGACTCATGATCTTGAATACTGGCGAATTAGGGATGGTAGAGTGGATGAATCTTCGTTCTTCGTTCAATCGGGCGTGATTGCGTCGTTGATCCGTCTCTCCCGCTCCGGGATGCAATTCTGTGTTCTTTTAGGCTCTTTTTCGTCTCTTCAGGGATTAGGGTTGATATCTGGTAGGTACCCCTCTTTCTGAGTTGAAATTGGGCTTTTATAGCGAAATTCGACGCGGTCACGGCCTGGGACAAGATACGTCACGGCCGTGACACTCTCGGGGCACAAAATGAGCTCACTGTCGTGCGTCACGGCCTGGTGCAAGAAGTGTCACGGCCGTGACACTTTCAACAGCTTTGCGACAGTTTCGTATTTCTCTCAGATGGAGGGGTAAACGATGTTCGATTGACCTGAAATGTTAACCATATTTGCCAATCTTGATTCTGACCAACGGGATTTTCAATCCGAGGTCTAGATTTAGAGATATGAATTTTTTAGTCCGTTGCTACTTTTCAGGCGGGCTTCACCGCCGTGGTTGTGCTCTGCATCGCTTGGCTTCCTTTTCTGCCTCTTGTCACGGCCTGGTGCAATGTGTGTCACGGCCGTGATGGAGACCAGTGTCCTTTGGCTTCGGTTCTGTCCATTGTCACGGCTTGGTGCAAGGAGTGTCACGGCCGTGACGCATGACTGATTTCTTCATACTTGCTCCGTTTTGCCTCATTTTCGCTCCTTTTCGCCCGAGAGCCGTCCTAAGGTCCTTCAATATCGAAAGAAGTGCAAATATGGCGAATAAATATATAAAATGATGGCTAGATCTCTATTTTAACCCAATTAAATACTACGATAAACGTAGTGAAATACGTTTATCAAACATCCCCGCACTTAAGCATTTGCTTGTCCTCAAGTAAATTAGAAGTCAGATAAGGTATCAAATCAAGATAACGGCACGATTGTTCGCAGCTTATCATCCTAGCTAGAAAGCACAAAATAGAATCAAGCAAACAATCATGAATAATGCACTAATGATCGGCACCTATTAACCTGAACTTCCTTAGCACTGCTAATCAAGAATCATACCTCACAAGGATTTGCTCAGATCACTCAACGTATAGGCTAGCATATAGTGAATCGCTCAAATCGTGCACCAGTCCGACCCCTACCATAAGCTTGCCAGCTAATCGCATAACTATTACTTAAAGTGGCAAGCATAAATCTGAGGGTCTTTTTGGGTCGAAACGGGTCAAATAATATTAAAGTGACGAGCATATATCCTGAATACGTAATCTTAAAGCTAGGAAACATAACCAAAAAAAAATCAGAGAATATAGCATGATTAGACAGATATTCACATGCCCCAACATACGACTCAACATTCTCGCTCTGAAATCCTAGACTTTTCTGCCCGACCCTCTCAACTCAGTTCCCTTTCATTTTCTGCCCTTTCACCTTAGTCACGCTCTAATTTTGTGCATTGTCCTTATTCCCTAAACATCAAGGTTTGGCTTTTGTCGCAAAGAATACATCGTCACAGTGAATGTCGTGTACCTATGGATAATTATTAGCAAAACCTATATCTTGCAAAAGGTTTATGGGCAGGCTTATGCAAGGGATCGGGTCATTTCAGAAAACGGTCCCGTAGGGTCGAATCATTTCACGAATAGCAGAGAAGAACATTAAATCAGACTTTGGGACAGTAACCCTCAGTTCGACTTATGCTCTATTCTAATCAACTCAGGTTCAGATAATCTCTGGAGGCTTTTTCGGGTCAATGGCTTTTATAATTTACGAGGTAAGCAAACGAATAGGCTCAGGCTCAAATTGTCTAACTATAATCACGGTAGGAAAATTTGTCCATTGACTCTATTCCTAATGCCATCATCATTTTCATACTAACACACCAAAAATAGTTTCAACACGCTTCAGACAGGCAAGTTCTAGAGAGATATAGACTAGGCACGTCACACAACCAATAAAAATGAGCATAAGCTCGTCAGGCTCAAACTCTCACAACGTAACAGGGTTATGTGTACGAATCTCTCAAAGCAGCTCTATATCTGTTCAAGCAGACACGATTCAATCAATCATGCATATCCTAATTGCTCACAAAATTTCATGTCATGCAAGCCAACTCGAGATAAGCACAAATAATCATGCATGAGTTCAATAATTCATGCCTTTCTAACAAAATTGATAGCTCACAGACACGTCATAACTTTTTTTTACGCAAGTTCGCAATCTAAATTCTCCTCCCCACACTTAAGTCGGACGTTGTCCTCAACGTAAAAAGGATAAAAGGAAGGGAAAAAGAAGGTTAAAAAAAATAGGACTCCCCTGACAAATAGATGACGTGATCGTGGCTGGATGCGTGAAGGTCATGGATCGTGACTCGTGATATTCTGACATAACGAAAAAGAAAATAAAACGTAAAAAGGAACTAGACATAGAAAATAATAGTAGATATATTCGTATGCATCATAGTCATGGGCAAATAAAAGAAAGTACTAGATAGATAAAACCTGGGGTGCCTCCCAAGAAGCGCTTCCTTTACCGTCTTTAGCCGGACGTGCTTTCGTTCGCTTAGGGTGGCTGGAAGTCGAGGTACAACACCTCTTTTCTGTTTAAGTCTCCCTTGCCTACATCCATACCTTGGAGTTGTCGCTTTTCGCCGGGCAGCGGTTTCAGCTCTAGTGGCGGCCGCTCCTCGATTGGGCTCTTGTCCTTAACTTCTTTGTTGTTTTTGCCGATGGTTATCGTGGGCTCGTCAACTTCCTCCTTGCTCAAAACCTGTGATAAACCTTGCATAGAAGACGAGAAACCATGCTCAAAAGCATCCAAGTAACGACACTTATTATCATGCTCGCTACTCTTTTTCATCGAGTCAGTCATATTAAACGTAACTTTCTCGCCGTCTACCATCAAAGTTAACGTCCCATTCCTAACATCTATCATGGCCTCGCCTGTAGCTAAGAATGGTCTACCTAGAATTAATGGAACATTTTCATCCTCGTCCATCTCTAAGATCACAAAATCAGCAGGGATAACGAACTTATCGACCTTAACTAGAACATCCTCGATAATACCTAGGGGTATTTTAACGATCTATCAGCTAATTGAATACTCATCCTAGTTGGTCGTGGTTCACCTAATCCCTAAGCGCTTAAACATGGAGTACGGCATCAAATTTATACTAGCGCCTAGATCAGCTAAAGCATGCTCAACTACTAAGTCACCTATACGACAAGGAATATTAAAACTCCCTGGGTCCTTGAGCTTTTTCGGTATCTTGGTTTGGAGTATCGCCGAGCACTCTCCTCGTAGGTATACCGTGGAATCATGTTCGAGCTTCCGTCGATTCGTCAGCAAGTCCTTCAGGAACTTCGCGAAACTGGGCATCTCGTCTTTGTCCTTCTTCAAACGTTCTGAGTAGGGAATCTTCGGCTGGTGCGGCTTCACTAGTGGTCGCGCATTGTCCCCCCGTCTTTTCTTTTTCAGGCGTGGCTTCCTCCTTTTTAGGTTCGACCTTCTCTTTTCCAGGTTCGGCTTCCCTCAATCGAGCTGGGTACGGAATCTTCGGTTGGTACAGCTTCACGAATGGTCGCGCCTTTCCTTTGTCATCCTTGACCTTCTCGACTCCGTCGCACTTGCTTTCCTCCAATTTTGACTCGTCGTGGCCTTCGAAATCGACTTTCTCCATCGAATTCTGCTTGGCAGGAACTTCTTGCAATCCTCTCCTGCTCCTCAGAGTTACCACGTTGCAGTACTCCTTGGGGTTTGTCTCGGTGTAGCTCGGGAGTGATCCTTGATTTTGCCCCGCCAGTTGTTTTGCTAATTGGCCCACTTGCTGCTCCAGCTTCTTAATCGAGGCGTCTGTGTTCTGGGCACGTACATCGTTTGCTTCCATATACTCCTCCATCTTCATCATTCGACTCTCGTGAGCTGCGGTGGTGCTACTGAAGTTCGTGAGGAGCGCCTTCATCATTTCCTTCATCTCCCTCATATCATCAGATCCTCATGCGGGTGCGTTCTAATATTGGAGTGGTGTCCCGTTTTGGAAAGTGGACGGTCTAGGCTGAAATCCCGGCGGTCCTTGCCCCTGGTGGTTCTGATTTCCATACGCCAAGTTGGGGTGTGCTCGAGGTTGGAAGCTTCGCTGGTCACCTTGGTAATTCCCCATGTAATCTACGTGCTCCAGTGGCTGCCCAAATTGGTATTCTGAGGTCTCGTGGGCTGCGCCACAAATCCCGCACAGCGGTATGTACAGCGTATGCTGCGTCGGTGCGGTGGTCGTGACGGTGTTCACGGACTGTGTCTGCCCTAATTTTGCGATCACTGTCTGCAACTGAGAGTTCGTCGCATCAATTTGTTATTGGAGCGCCTCAAATTTCGCATTAGTGCCCGTCTCCTCGCTAACTCCAAATACGTCTGGTTTCTTCATCCTCGTATTGCCCATCATGAAGCTGTTCCTCGAGTAGTCCTCAATCAGATTCCAAGCTTCGGTTGCACTGAGCTTCACGAGTCCTCCTGCGGCTCCGTCTAACATATGAACAGTCTGATCATTGAGCTCCTCGTGGAATCGATTGATCTGGGTTGCCTTCGACATTCCGTGCTGGGGGCACTTCTTCAGTAGCGCCTTGTATCGCTCCCATACCTCGTAGAGGTTTTCTGAATCCTTTAGGTGGAAAAAGGAGATCTCCGTCTTCAACCTTATAACCTTTGACAGTGGGAAGTAGTGGCCAATGAATTCGGCTCGCAGCTCCTCCCATGTGGTGATCGATCGGGGTGGTAACATCTCAAGCCACTCCTTCGCCCTGAACTTCAGTGAGAATGGGAACAACATCAATTTGATTGCATCGCCCGGGACCCCATTGATCTTAATGGTGTCGGTCACCGTCAGGAAGGCCTTCAGATGCGAGTAAGGGTCATCATCTGGATTTCCCTCAAACTGGGCCGTCTGGAAAATCATCTGAAGCCAAGAGTGCTTCAGTTCGAAGTTATTGTACTCGATCGGCGGAATAACGATCGCCGACTCCATACCGCCTAATGCGGCGTTCTTGAGCAGATCTTGTAGTGACTGCTCCTCATCTGGAACGTTATGGACAGGTACCCTGTGGTCCGCCATATCTACTTTTGTAACTGAATCGTACCTTCAATAAGCAAAACAAAAACTAGCGAAGAAACAGATATACACGTCGAAGAAACAATGAAAGTAATAATATTATAGAAAATGCAAATAACGAAAAACTAAGAAAAACGTCAAATAAGGTGGCTAAAGTACCGAACTACGTTGTTCCTAATATCAATCTATTCCCCGGCAACGGGGCCAAAAACTTGATCGACACGTGGTGTGCTAATATAATTTGCAAGTGCGACAAATGATAATATAAAACGAATACCTAATTACTATCACCAGCGTGCGATAGGCAGTGGACCTATCGTTTGTAGTGCAGTAAAGTGGGTAAACGAGTATCGAACACAAAGAATAAATTAAGTACTAGTAGTGACCTATCGACTCGATATTTAGCCTAAATAGAATAAGCAGATGGTTTTACGAACTATCCTAACAGTTAACTCCTAAATCCACTAGAGATTCAAAGGACACGCCTAAAACTGGTAAGAGAGCTTTCAGATAACAAAGATGTGCTCAGGATTCGAATCCTGCTATGTATTATCGCCTAAGACAACAAATTATCGTTCCTACGTGATTCTGATTAGATCGCAGTAATTTCCTACCCGCTAACGAGTTTGCTGTCGCCCTAAACGCTCGCGGGGATCTAAAATTCAGTAATTACTAACGGCGAGGATCGAGTATTTGCTTTCGCCATATACTCGAATCCTATCTTCTACGAACGGCCTAATCGTTGTTTAGCTGTCGCCCTAAACGATTTTCCACACGATCACTTTAACACATAGACATATTAAAGCGATGAAACAATTTCATAGATAGATAAATAGTCATAAACACGAGTCACGATAACATACGTCTTAAATAGAAAATAACCTAGCGTTCATCTAATTCCAAACACATAGGGAATTAGCTACTCATAATAGACGGGAAAACAACGAAAGAAATAGAGAACAGAGAAGGAAGACTCATGATCTTGAATACTGGCGAATTAGGGATGGTAGAGTGGATGAATCTTCGTTCTTCGTTCATTTGGGCGTGATTGCGTCGTTGATCCGTCTCTCCCGCTCCGGGATGCAATTCTGTGTTCTTTTAGGCTCTTTTTCGTCTCTTCAGGGATTAGAGTTGATATCTGGTAGGTATCCCCTCTTTCTGAGTTGAAATTGGGCTTTTATAGCGAAATTCGACGCGGTCACGGCCTGGGACAAGATACGTCACGGCCGTGACACTCTCGGGGCACAAAATGAGCTCATTGCCGTGCGTCACGGCCTGGTGCAAGGAGTGTCACGGCCATGACACTTTCAACAGCTTTGTGGCAGTTTCGTATTTCTCTCAGATGGAGGGGTAAACGATGTCCGATTGACCTGAAATTTTAAACATGGATAGAATACTTGCTAACGGGATTCTCAATCCGAGGTCTAGATTTAGAGATATGAATTTTTTAGTCCGTTGCTACTTTTCAGGCGGGCTTCACGGCCGTGGTTGTGCTCTGCATCGCTTGGCTTCCTTTTCTGCCTCTTGTCACGGCCTGATGCAATGTGTGTCACGGCTAGACCTGGGTTTTGGGCCGGGCCAACCCAAAACGGCCCAAAACCAGCCCACTAAACCGGTCCAGAACCGGAACCGGTAGATCCGGTTTTGGAACCGGTAACCGGCCCAGTTAAAATGAGCTGGGCCGGTTCACGGGCCGTGGAACCGCGGAATACCAGTTCAACCGGAACCGGAACCGGCCCAACGGGTATATAGCAGTTGGGCCAACGGCCTCTTCAATTTTATTTCATTTTTTATTCTTTAAACCCTGAAAAATTACCATTTTACCCCCGAACGAAAAATCTATAAATACCACCTCATTTTAATCATTTTAACTCACAATTACATCCAAATCTCTTCCAATCTCTCTCAAAAAGCTCTCAAAAAATCATCCTCATATTAATATTTAATATTATTAACAATAATAATTATTTTATTTACACTACTACACACACTCACTTATTATTACAAATAATCAAATTATTATTTTATACTAATGACGTCGTCATCGAGAAATCCTAACCCTCGCAACGAAGATGTTTTTATGGTTTTAGGTCACGCCGATACATTTCGGGGAAATGCCGACACCGACGAGGAGACCGATGTACCGGAACCGGAACCGACGAGAGTGACCGACGAGGGACCAGCCAAGCTTCTACGGCGACGACAAGAAGGAAGCAACAACCGCGTGGTCGGCGGTCTAAGGTATGGAATTTTTTCGACTTAGAAATGGATAAAAATAATCCCGCTGCAGGTACCGCTTATTGCAAAATGTGCCGCCATCCCTACTCGATTAAGACCGGACCGAATCAAGGTGGGACGGGCTCAATGAAAAAACACCTACAAAGGGCACATAATTTCGGGGACGATCTAGAGCCGGTAGGAACCGAACCCCGACAACAACAAATAAACGTAAGTACGGGTAAGAATTTTGTTATTACTAGGGAAATTTCTTAAAAAACATTAGTTAAATTCGTAGTAATGTGTGAAGAACCCTTTTGCATTGCGGAAAGTGAAGGGTTTATCGAATTTACGAGTACGATACAACCCGAATTCCATAACGTGACCCGTAAAACCCTTAGGAAATATGTCTTAGAAACTTTTAAGGAATATCAGTCTAGCTTAATTAGTCATTTAGCCAACATTTCGTGTAGGATTAGTTTGACTACCGATATTTGGACTAACATTATGTCGCAATCTTATTTAGTCGTCACCGCCCATTGGATAGATGAAACATGGACCATGCAAAAACGTATTCTTTCCCTAGATCCCCTAGATTATCAATATAACGCCACTACGATATCGAACTATGTGTTGAATGTCGTTAATAAATATTATATTCAAGATAAAATTATGTCTATCACCTTAGATAATGCTAGCGCGAACAACGTAGCGATAGGGATCCTTCGTAGGCATCTTAGGTTACCCTTAGACGGCAAATTATTACATGCTAGGTGCGCTTGCCATATTATTAACTTGTGTGTGCAATGTGCTTTTGACGAAATTTTGGGATATTGTAGAAAAGTTTAAGGTAATAGGTATGTTACTTCGGGAACGCCGCTACGGAACGTCGTGGAAGCAAACCGTCCTTGCCGCCGGCCTCACGTACAAGAAGTTCCCGTTGCCAGTCCCGACTAGGTGGAACTCGTTGTACCACCTCCTCAGCACCTTCATGCGCTACAAGACTTGTTCACGCCTTTTTGGAACGAGGTCGCAGTCGGCAACACCTCCAGGTATGAACTACGACAACTTGATTGGGATATTGTAGGTTTGGTCGTGTCCATACTTGAAGTGTTCGCCGAGGCTTCGGAGAAATTTTCCGGAGCTCACTACCCGACGTCCCCATTATTCGTCCCGAACCTCTTCGCGATGTGCTACAAGTTCGTGGAGTATCGCAACAGTCCATACTTGGGTGGTTTCATCCAAAACATGGAGCAGAAGTTCATGAAGTATTGGGAAACCATCCCAATAGTACCCGGTTTGTCGGCCTTACTCGATCCTAGTTGCGGTGTTGATACATTTGATATTTTTTTCGATTATTATGCTCAATTTCTTGGAAAGAAAGTGGACGACCAAAAGGCGTCAATTCACGATTCTCTCCAAGAACTTTTTTCTGTTTATGCAGCTGAGCTGGGACACAGTGTGGAGAAACCCGTACCAGCGAGCGAAGCCGGTTCGTCGGAAGGAGGCGGCGGCGCAATGGGACTATTACGAAGATTGAAGGCACAAAAGACGAAGACCAAAACGCGTGCGTCGCGGTCGAACACGAATGAGATCCAGCTCTACCTGAGCCACAACTTCCAGACTCCTGAAGATTTCGACGTTTTGGCCTGGTGGAAGTCGAACGCGACTCTTTATCCGACCCTCTCCGCCATCGCTCGAGACGTTTTAGCCGTGCAAGCGTCTAGCGTCGCCTCCGAGTCCGCCTTCTCTACTTCCGGGCGAATTATCGGCGATAGACGCGCGAGCCTTAACCCGACTTCCCTCGCATTGTTAACATTATTGAAGGATTGGTATTTGGCCGAATCGAAGAACCGACGGGAGAACGCCACCGACGAGTTCCGTTGTTCCAGTTCGGACGAAGACGAAGAGGCCTCTAACATAGTTTTAGTTAATAGTCAAGTCGAATAAATTGTATTTTTATTTCGAATATTTTTTCCTTTTTTTTTAATTTTTAAGTATTTTTTTCTTTTATGTTTTTATTTGTATTTTTTAGGTAGTTTTTTTTTTATTTTTTTGTAATTTTCTTATTTTTTTGTTTTTTTTTTGAATAAAATTTTTGGATATTTTCTAAAGAATTTTTTCAAAGTAAAAAAAATAAAATTAAATGGGCCGGTTCTGGTTTTGGAACCGGAACCGGCCCAATACAGGCCCAGGGTTCTAATTGTGGTTCTGGGCCAGTCCCGGGAAAATGGTCCCGGAATCGGAACCGGAATCGGAACCGGCCCCACTGCGGAACCGGTGGAACCGGCCCAATCCGGCCCAAAGCCCAGGTCTAGTCACGGCCTTGATGGAGACAGTGTCCTCTGGCTTCGGTTCTTTCCATTGTCACGGCCTGGTGCAAGGAGTGTCACGGCCGTGACACATGACTGATTTCTTCATACTTGCTCCGTTTTGCCTCATTTTCGCTCCTTTTCGCCCGAGAGCCGTCCTAAGGTCCTTCAATATTGAAAGAAGTGTAAATATGGCGAATAAATATATAAAATGATGGCTAGAGCTCTATTTTAACCCAATTAAATACTATGATAAACGTAGTGAAATACGTTTATCAGTGGCTCCAATGTACAGAGCACTTGATTTTTTTGGGTGGCTCCAATGTATCGTACACTTGTCTTTTTTTTAGGTGATTCACAGTGTCATACATCCGAGAGCACGTGTTTCTCGACCGATCAGTATAAGACATTATCAAATGAGTTTAGGTTTTTCTCCTTTTTTTAACATAATACAATTAAATATAGGTTGATCTACTTCCCTTTATTGACGTGATGGTCTGTCTTGTTCACACTTGAGGTGACATCTTTGAATGGGTTTTTCGAGCGGCGAGCTTCGTGTGTGTCTGCGTGGACTTGACGTTCGGCATAGTGATTTTACATTGCCAGCAAAAAGCTTGCTGTGTGTTAAGAGGTAAGCTGGTTCTGCTTTCGATTGGGAGCCTCGATGGCTTCTGGTGGTTGCGGTTGATTTGTTTTCTTTTTCTTCTTTGATTTTTGTCAAGGTTTCCTCCTCCCGCTCCGATACCATGTTGAATTTTGCGGAGTGATATTATATTGTTCTTCTGTTAAATTTATTTTCTTGTGCAAGAGATGCCTATATATAGGCTACATGTTAAAAAAACTAGCCGTTGGAATATAGCCATTTGGACATTAATGACTGAATATCCATAATATCTTCTCTTGATTTGCCTTGATTTTGCATGGTTTGACATTTGATCGTAATATTCAACAAAAAGGCTTGGTGTTAGAATATTTTTTATCGATTATGTAATGGTCGAAAAACATACAATAACCCAATATAAAGAAGGATAATAATTATCTGATCTGGCCTCGCTACCGCTCGTCGACGCTTCAAACCTTCACAGCCGCCTATCCTCTCCATGCTTGTAGTAGCGACTCGTTATCGCCCCACACCACTCACTTGCACCTAGTGCCATCCCAACGGCCTCTTGCAGCCGCACTGACCTGCCTCACACTAAAGATCTTACCATGCGGCCTTGCAAATTCACGCCATAGCAGTCGTCATCGAGGCTGTCTCCGAACATACACGCATTTTATGTATATAAGATGTTAAAGGTTCATAAATAAATTAAAAATAAATAAATTCTCATTTCCATCAACTTGTCAAAAGTTTACCTGGAAAATGTAAAACAAAAGTCGTTTCAGTTACTACTTAGCATTGTTTTTGGGGAGTAACATGAGAACGAAAATGAAATATTAAATTTTCAATTCTGAGTAAAGAGAAAAAAGAAGCAAATTTGTAGATAAAAGAAAAAGAAGAGTTTCACCTTACGCAAACCCATGTATCCTCTCAACTCATGACGAAGAAGACATGTTAACATGCAATATTTCATGCAAGAGTTACAAAGTGTGCACAAGTTTTCACCGTCTGTGAGAAGACTACGCCACCGGCCCACCACATCTGCAGGAGCATCACGCAAGATTTACTAACATGTGCGCGTCGTTGGTTGCAGGACACCATGTCGTATTCTATTGTATATCCCTCATACTACAAACCCTGCATCAGAACATCGAGGTTCATCTCGCCGTTGGAATGACCCGAGACGCACGTGTGCAGCGCAACGGCACTGTCCAACACAACGCACATCGGTGTCTCAGGACAGCCGCTAATTGATATGTCGCTCAACATCATGAAGAAATGATATGGCAAAAGTTTGAAAAAGAACAAAGTTTTAAGACTAAAAAATCAACGACCATATCTTCTAAAAAATGATCACTATATAAAGCAACAACTATACTCCAACAAACAACTAAAGGAAAGGGAACGGCAAACAAACCTCAACAATAAAGCTAAAGAACGGGCTTGGATATTCCGATTGTTTGACCTTTGAACATAACCTGGTACGTACGTACCTAATTCCTAAAGCACTGATGATAATAACAAAGGAGTAATTATAGTGTCTAACAGAGACCTCTTGATCTTCGTACAGGAAGAATTCGGACCACTTGATCTTTGAAAAAAAAATCTTCACGCCAAGCCAAATACTTTCTTTATTTTCCCAAATAGAGCATATGAAAAAAGCTAAATAAGCTCGCATAAAATAGAGGTGTTGTGCTACTGAATGAAAGTTAAAACTACGGAAATTATTATATTCGAACTTATAATAGCGTACCTGAAACAACCGAAACAAAGCGAGAGCCAGCAAACATCGGTCTCGAAGCATTTTACCTGAGCAGAAAACCACAAGAACCTTAGAACGCCGGCAAAGCAAGAGAAATCTCAAATCTTCTCAAATCGACATAACCAAAAAATATTACGGCTAGTGTGAGAAATTGATCCAGCATAAACAAATAGCAACAAAGAATCAGACCTTCACGGAACAGATATAAAAAGAAAAAGAAAATGCCTGCGACCATACCAAATAGTGTCGATCTATGGTTTATTGACTGCTAATTGACGGTATGTGCTTGCTTTGTACGTGCAGCCCAACGTTGCCGATGAGGTTCGCCGTTTACAGTAAATTCCACGGAAAGCTCAGGGGGTTTCGGGTAGTGGGAAGCGTAGGTCTCGTAAATGTCGACGCCATGGAGGATATCCGTGGTCGCCGTAGGAGATGAAGCGCTACCCATCGTGGTGGTTCTTGTCGATATGAACATGATAATTTGGGCCATGGTGGTTTTGTCTTGATGAGCAGTTTTGAAACGATGGATATTGTCAGTGGTGGTGTATTAGAATCGGAGGCAATCAATCGTGGGGTTTGTTTAAATTATTTTAATTTTTTAAATTAAATATAAATGAGAGAGGACACATGTCAGCACGACAGCAGACCTACATTTCCTTAGATATATAAGATATAAAAGTTCGTAGAGGGCTTCTAACGTGGGCTTATATGTGGATTTATTTACGAAAATTGCCACCCCCTTTAAACAACTGATATGTGCCACGTCATCAGCTATTGAGGATTTTTATGGTATTATAGAAGTAGTAAAAATAATGACTGTTTTAGCCCTATAAGTGAATGAAATTACATGGGTGGCATCATAAATTCATTTTCTATTCAACCAATTTAATAGGCAATTGAAAAGTCTTACTAAGAAAGCCAAACAGTCTTGCAAAAATAGTCCGTTCGATTCCAGATCCCCATTTTCATTTCTTGCTCGATTGATCAGAAAATCTCGGTGGACTTTCCACCGCCACCATCACGGCGTTAAGCCCGTCACGCGCCTCCGCCTCAGAATCGAAAACACGCAAGCGCTCGATGGTGCAAGGTAGACCTTTGGTAAGTTTCAATCGGTGGTTTTGCCTTTTTCTTAGGCCTTCAGATTGCTCAGGCTGAGATGGTGAAATCAGACACGCACATGGAGAAGGTAAATGGACGTCTCTTGGCTGAGAAGGAAAAGATAGAGGAAGCAGAGGAGATGCTTGTGCAGTGCAGATCTTTGGGGATTATCGAAAATCTCTCTTCTGATTTTATGTAAAGGAAGCAAACTCATCCAAACCTCAATAACACTCATCCGTCGTCTGTCTTCCTCACTTTGAGGTGACATTGACTTCGACAAATGGATCCCATGTCGCATTGGTAAGAACCCTCTCTTAGAGTCATCCATTCTGAATTTCTTCAGGATTTTCTCTAAGTAAAGGGCCTGAGATAAGCCGATCGTATGGTTCGCTTGATCCCTGAACAAGCGAATACCTAGTATATACGTCGCTTCTTCCAGGTCTTTCATGGAGAATTCGGTTGAAAGCCATGCTTTCACCGGTGAGAGCATGCCGATGTCGTTTCCTATCAAAAGGATATCATCCACGTACAATACAAGGAACGACACCATACTCCCACTGCTCTTTCTGTAGACACATGGCTCATCTACGTTTTTCACGAAAAAGTTCCGAACTGCTTCATCAAAACGTAGATTCCAGCTGCGAGAGGCCTGTTTCAATCCGTAAATGGACCGATTCAGTTTGCAGACTTTGTGAGCATCTGCATGCGACTCAAAACCTTTTGGCTGCTCCATATAGATCTCCTCCTTGAGGAATCCATCAAGGAACGCCGTTTTGACATCCATCTGCCAAATCTCATAATCATAGTGCGCAGCTATGGCGAGCATTATCCGGATAGACTTGATCATAGCTACGGGCGAGAAAGTCTCCTCAAGGCGACTCCCTCTTTTTTGGTTATAGCCCTTGGCAACCAACCTGGCCTTGTATGTCTCAACTTATCCGTCAGATCCAATCTTTCTTTTGTAAATCCATTTACAACCAATTGATCTAAAACCACTCGGTAGGTCTACAAGAGTCCAGACTTTGTTGGAGGACATTGAGTCCATCTCAGCTCGCATAGCCTCAATCCATTTCGCTGAGTCAACATCAGATATAGCTTGAACGAAAGTAGCGGGATCTTCTCTTAGAAGTCCCCCCTGATCGCAACATAATCATGTTCGACGTGTGACATGCCAAACCGCTGTGGTTGGCGTGGAACCCTTCTGATCGTCGCAAGACTGGTTCACTCGGATCATCCGAATCCTGTGTGGGCGTTTCGATCGACTGCTCCTCGAGAGTGACCTCTCGGCCAACGCCACAATCTCGAATGAACTCTTCCTCGAGAAAATGTGCGTGTAAGCCTACAACGATCCTCTGATCATCGTGAAAATAGAATAGGTACCCCAGAGTCTTCGGGGTAACCTATGAAACGTCCTTTTATTGACCTAGACTCCAATTTGTCTGTTTTCAGCTTTTTTCACATAGGCGGGGCAACCCCAAATCCTAATATGTGATAAGTTGGGTAAACGACCAGTCCATATCTCATACGGAATGCCGTTAACAGACTTCGAGGGACACCGGTTAATGGTATACGCCGCTGTCAAAAGCGCGTATCCCCACAATGACATCGGTAAATCTGTATAGCTAAACATAGAACAAACCATATCTAATAAAGTTCGGCTTCTACGTTCGGCCACGTCATTCAACTGTGGCGTGCTAGGCGGAGTCATCTGTGATATTATACCATTTTCCTTCAAGAACTGGTCAAACTCGACACTCATGTACTCGCCACCTCGATCCGATCGAATGGCTTTAATGAATTTCGAAGTTTGGTTTCTACCAACGCCTTATACTCTTTGAACCTTTCAAGTGCATTGGCTTTATACCTCATCAGATACACAAGTCCATAACGACTGTGATCATCCGTAAAGGTAATAAAATAGTGGAAGTCACCCCGAGCTTTCACATAACGGCCCGCAAACGTCCGTCTGAATTAAACCGAGAATTTCCGTGGCTCTATTAAAAGTCCCAGTGAAGGGCGATCAGGTCATTTTACCTTGGAGGAACGACTCACAAGTCGGATAGGGATCTGATCCCAACGGTGTCAATATCCCGTTTTTCTCCAACTCGTGGATCTTGCGTTCTCCAACATGACCTAATCGAAGATGCCACAAGTATTTCGCATTTATTCCCATCTTTCGTTTATTTGTGACAATATTCACAGATACGTCGTTTTGGGTATTTAAATAGTACAAACGTTAAATAGTGTCGCGCTGCCCAACATTTTTATTTTGATACATAATGTGGTATATATTATTATTAAAACTAAATACATAACCATTCCTGCTCAAAACAGGAATGGCGACGATGTTCTTAAAATCCCCTCGGGAGTACAAGACAATCGTACAAACGCAACACATGCCCAGAAGATAAAATAAGAGATCTTATCCGACGTGGCTTGCCGAGATACTATCCCCGCTTCCGACTCTGACCTCGATCTCACGCTCCCCAAGCGCTCTACTTGGTCCCAGACCCTGCATGGACACACAAATGTGAGTACTAGCCCCTGAATCCAATATCCAAGAAGTAGAGTATACAGATGTAGAACAAACTGTTTGTAAAAACATTAAGTTCCTTACCTGACACAGCCTGCTCACCTTGAGCTTCGGACAGTCCCGCTTCCAGTGGCCCAGCGCACCGCAATGCAGACACCTATCCGTCGGCTTTACACCGGTCTGCTTTGATTTCCCAGAAGATATTTTCTTCTTGGAAACCTTCCCTGTCGGCTTGAGCTTGTTGCCCTTCTTCTTCTTGCCTTTCTGAGGCTTCGAAGATGTAGCGACAAGTGCAGTTTGCTTTGCCCTCTTCATCTGACTTTGCGTCGTTGCTAATTGATTCATCAGATCAGGAAGCAACAGCGTCATGCCGTTTAGATGATAGTTCACAGTGAACGCATTGAAGCACGGAGGCAGAGACGGCAAGATGAGATCGTTTTGTAATTCCCAATCAAATCGGAAATTGAGAGTCTCCAACCTCTCGATCATGGTAATCATGTTCATAACATGCTCGCCACCATTCTCACCCTCAGACATCCTAGATCGGAAGAGCTGCGACGAAGTCGCATAGCGAGCTGTCCTAGACGTCTCACTGTAAAGCTCTTTCAAATGTTGAACCATTACCCGAGCATTAGCCATATTTTCATGGCTACGCTGCAGTGCATTACTAATCGATCCGAGGACATGAGCCTTTACGAGCTTCTCGTCGCGCAGTCGCTTGTCATAAGCGGCACGAACCTGCTCGGATGCCCGTGCCCCTGGGGCTGGCGGCATTCGGAGTCAAGGATATAAACTAGGTTCTCAATCTCAAGGAAAATCCTCAAGTTGCGAAGTCAGTCTGAATAGGTTGACCCAGTCAACCTATTCTCCTTGAGCAGTTCATTTAAAGCGGTCGACATAATTTCACAAAGAGAGAAAATGCTACAGAAAATAAAAGGCATATTAAATTGATTGTATAGGTTATCAAACGCGAACAAGGACTTTTATTCCATTTGACTCCCACTATCTTTTCATAAACACCATTCTCCCTACGGATGTTTTGGAAGTTTCGTTGATAACTTCGATAGTGGAGTTGATGTCCCCGTTGACGGATGCAAACCACAACCTGTGTCGTTTTATTGGTTTGCAGCGGCCCACGAAGTCGCGCTCCGCACGAATCCGACCTTGTCGAATGTCTCAATTATCTTTGTCTCAATCAGGGACTCCCGCCGGCAAACCCGGAACAAGGCGGTGTGACTGTCTAAGTGCGACCTATCAACTTTGCTCAAAACCGCACACTTGAACCGTACGTTTTACCGCACAGTGTGGTCTTGGCGAGTGGCACAAATGCACCCGAGCAAGCCGAAACAAAAGCAAATGCAAGGCACCGGCATACCCGAAACCAAACCTTGCATTTAGGTTTTGTACAACTAGACCCGAGCTTGATAGAAGACAGGGCATCCAATTCCTTTACTCACTTAGTATTTGTACGGGAGATTTTTGTAACTCATAGCACATTAAAATTAAGCACGAGCACGTAAATGCATTAAATAAATTCCTAACCCTAGGAAAGCAATTTAAATGGACAAAATATGCGGGCTATTTCTAGACTGGTCCTATTACATGGGTCGTAAAACGACCGGGGTCTTCGATCTTCAAACGTCGACCATTATCTCCATCGTCGCCGAACCCTCCAACAACGACATGCGTCGAACGGCCATCATTTTATCTAGTTTATCTAATAAAGCGATAAATACCACACGGGGGAATTATTTCCCGAACATCCCGTAATCCATGTACATCCGGGGGGCAGCATACGACCCTTAAACAAATAACCCGGTTGAACCTAAGCCCGCGTAAATGTCCCACATAAACATGCAACACAGAATTTTGACGTCGGGTGCCCGGTCGACGTCACGAGCGATGATAGTCTCCAAAAATACATCGACCGTTCGTTCGCCACATCGGCTTTCGAGGCCTTCGGTCGAAACATTCATGAGCCTTGGCTCTGATACCACTGTTGGGGTGGGCCAGATTAATGGACGCCGGCCCCCGAACAGCGCAACGTGGCGATAGCGGAAGCACGTTTCGAACCGTACAGCGTAGGGTGGTGAATTTTCGGTTTTTAATATCTAAATTCGACCTTACGCCCTTCGGCTTCTCCCGAGAGTCTGAGATATTTCCCTAAGCCTCGGGAGACCACGGTTAATTCGAATTACCAGAATTCGAATTTATTTCGAATTTATTCGAATTAATAATTTAATTCCAAACTAATCGAACAAAGCGACAGTCAGTCTTTTTTGATTATTTGGTGACATAAATGATTTCCGATCAATACCAAATTTTCCAGAATAATTCTACACTTCCCAACGTTGGCAACGATAGGTCTTCCAAATTATTCTGATGTCGTTGGTATTTTTCACAAAATCAATTCTGTGGTTCGAAATTATTAATTCGAGTAAAGCGGCAGTCTGCCGTCTTTCGACTATTTGATGACCGAAATGATTTCCGATCAATACCAAATTTTCCAGAATAATTCTACACTTCCCAACGTTCACAACGACAGGTCTTGAGAATTATTCTGATATCGTTTGGTATTTTTCGTAAATCAAATCGTTAGGGTTTAAGGTATACCTTCGGTGAACTGGATTTCTTCTGTCGTCGCCTCGGATGGACGTGGCTACTCCTCGTCTGGATCCCGGGGCTTCCGGGCTAGATCGTCACGCTGGTATGACCTTGAACAAATCTCCAAGACTGCTCTCGATGGCTAGACGCAGTTCGGTTCGGGCGTTACGACTCGTCAAACGAATCCGCAAGTTGAGCTACATAGCTTCGGTGAACATTCACCACCTTTCAAACAAGGTTTTCCTCTCTTGCTTATTTTTCCTAAAAATATCAAGTACTCACCCACATTTTTCTAGCGACCCACGTCTTTCTTTTTATGCAAACTTTTTTTTTGTATTTACTAAAATGAAACACTTTGTCATGTTATTAATAAAATAAATGGTGAGTCATATAATAACTCACACCCAGCGTGGCTAGAAGAATTGTGTAGAGATTTTACTAATTTTTTGTTTTATATTTGATTTGCAGTTTGGCCCTTAAGGTTTCTAAATTCTCAATTTAGTCCCTCAATTTTAAATAATAAAATAATTAAATCCAATCTAATTATTTTAATTATAATTGAGCCTCACTTAGTTAATTAATTAAGCACTTAAGACAATCTTAAGTCCTAGTTATTTCCGTGAACGTCACTGAAATTTAACTAAGTCGTCGACACCTCGTATCAACTATGTCACTACCTCAACGAATCTCATTCGTTAGGTTTCAAAGAAAAGCCCGCCGTTTTCGTTCAAGTTCATTACCATTTTTAAGCGCGACTCTCTAGGTCCGTCTCAACTGGCATGGGAGGAATCCACGAGTCCCGGTATTTGCCTAGCCAATCCCGCAGTACCGGACAGATCCCAGTTGAGAACGAATTTTGATCTAATCGAAATTCGAGCGAACCGACTATAGTGTATACATTTAAATACCTCTTACGCCTTTCACTTGTGTCCCGATTAGGTGAGAGCCATGCTAATGTCAAACTCACTAACCTAACACTATGATATAATCGAGACCGAACCAATTATTTAAACTCCGCTCCGTATATAATACATGCAAGTTTTCCAAGCTTCGGTCGAAGGCTTTATAAATCGTCGCTCTCCGATTACCTCATAGGACATTAACCTATACGAATATAGGCAGTGAATCCCGATAGCAATCAAAGCCCGGCAATCACCTCCGTAAAGTCGGTTGGGTTTCGTCGCTGACCCGTGTCTCATTTATGAACACTTGCGAGCCTAGCCAACTAGCGACAAACCGAAATCGCGAAAGCAAATCCGTCGACGACCCTATCGGTCTGAGACTGTTATAGTCATTCGTACAATCATTGACAACATCCTAGCCATGTGATTGAGACGAATACGAGCCGAATGTCCGAATACGCGATCTCTCCGGTCACCGATATCTACATCACGACCCACAACCTCTCAGGTACTCAGTGACACTACCGATACTATGTGGTCATCAATGGATAAGTCATATTCGGATATCTAGTCACCCACCTAGAATCCTTAGACTTACGGACTTTTTATTTAATGCTGAGATTCGTCCAACTCAAACATTTGGGTGTTATTTATTTATCGCACTGCCGGATGCCAAGTAGACTTTAAATCGATAAATAAATAATAATGTCTTTATTATAATGAAAATAGTATTCATTAATTTATTTGACGGTATATACAATAAAACTGTCTAGCAACCTAGTCTGCTCTATACTATTCCTAGTCCTCGTATGGCATTCCGAGGGCACACTCTTTAACAGAATCCTCATGAAAGTAAACTACTGGTTTGTTCTGATTTCTGAAACTTAATTTCCTTCTCATGGATCGTATTTGCATTTTAAATATCTCTTTAAATTTGATTTTGGTGTGTTTTGTCGTCGCGTATTTTTAGCCAGTGGGCTCCAACGGTGAGGTTGTGAATCGCAGGGGGGAAATAAGCAGGGCAGAGACCTTAACCGCATAAGCTTAAGGAAAGGGCTAAGCAGAAGAAAGAAGACATCGAGTCCAGAGAAAGCAGAATGGGTTTGCAATGGATGATAGGGATTGATATAACTAATGTGCTAATGTAAAGTGCAGGTGCAACAAGTGATAATATAAAATGAATACCTAATTACTATCACCAACGTGCGATAGGCAGTGGACCTAAAATTTGTAGTGTAGTAAAGTGAGTAAACGAGTATCGAACACAAGGAATAAACTGAGTACTAGTAGTGACCTATCGACTCGATTAGCCTAAATAAAATACGCAGACTGTTTTATGAATTATCCTAACAGACCAAGCCTAAGTAATAAGAGATTAAGAGAACACGGCTAACTGGTACGAGAGTTTTCAGATGATAAAGATGTGCTCGGGATTCGAATCCCTCTAGGTACTGTCGACTAAGAAAATAAAATTGCTCCTACATGATCAAGACTAAATCGCAGTAATTTCCTACCCACTCGCGAATTTGTTGTAGCCCTAGACGCTCGTGGAGATCTAAAACGCAAAAATTACTAACGGCGAGGATCGAGTATTTGCTTTCGCCCTATACTCGAATCCTATCATCTATGAACGAACTAATCGTTGTTTAGCTGTCGTCCTAAGCGATTTTCCACACATTCACTTTAACACATAGACATATTAAAGCGAAGAAACACTTTCATAGATAGATAAATAGTCAGAATACACGAGTCACGATAAATATATGTCTTAAGCACGAATCGACCTAGCGTTCATCTACTCCCGAACACAGAGGTAATTTAGCTACTCATAATTGACAGAAACACGACGAAAGAAATAGAGAACAAGGCCAGATGACTCATAATCTTCCCTTCTGATTGATCTGGGATTGTCTCGGGGGAAGATTCTCTTTTCTTGTTCAATTCGGTGTGATCGCGTCGTTGATCCGTCTCTTGCGCTTTTGGGGGTGTTTCTCTGTTCTTGACGGCTCTCTTTTCGTCCCTGATATGTTAGGGTTGAGTTCTGGAAAGCGTTTCCCTCTTTTTGGGTCGAATTTGGGCTTTTATAATGATTTTCGCTACTGTCACGGCCTGGGACATGGCCCGTCACGGCCGTGACACGGTCGGGGCACAAAATGGAGCTCACTGCCATGCGTCACGGCCTTGTGTAGAAGTGTCACGGCCGTGACACTTTTCCAGCCTTGCGATAGTTTCGTATTTCTCTCAGATGGAGGGGTAAACGATGTCCAATTGAGCTGAAAGTTTAACCATAGATAGAAGACTAGCCAATATTGAATCTGACCGAAGGGATTCTCAATCCGATATCTGGATTGAGAGATATGAATTTTCTAATGTTGCTGCTGCTATGGTCACGACCTGGTGCAATAAGTGTCACGGCCGTGACTTTCGGCAGTATAGTCTTCTATCTCATGTCACGGCTTGATGCATTTGGTGTCACGATCGTGACACATGACTGTTTCCATTGTTTTTGCTCCGTTTTGCCTCGTTTTTGCTCCTTTTCGCCCGAAAGTCGTCCTAAGCTCCTTCAATTTCAAAATATGTGTAAATAGGGTGAATAAACGCATAAAATGATTGCTAGAGCTCTTTTATAACCCAATTAGATACTACGATAAACGTATCAAACCTCCCCACACTTAAGCATTTGCTTGTCCTCAAGTAAATTAGAAGTCAGATAAGGTATCAAATCAAGATAACGGCGCGATTGTTCGCAGCTTATCATCCTAGCTAGAAAGCACAAAATGGAATCAGGCAAACAATCATGAATAATGCACTAATGATCGGCACCTATCAACCTGAACTTCCTTATCACTTCTAAATCAAGAATCATACTTCACAAGGATTCGCTCAAGTCACTCAGTGTATAGGCTAGTATATAGTGAATCGCTCAAATCGTGCACTAGTCTGACCCCTACAATAAGCTTGCAAGCTAATCGCATATCTACTACTTATAGTGGCAAGCATAAATCTGAGGGTCTTTTCGGGTCGAAACGGTTCAAATAATAACGAAGTGATAAGCATATATACTGAACACGTAATCTTAAAACTAGGACACAATAAGCGAAAATTCAAAGAATATAGCATGATCGAATTAACAGTCACATGCCCCAACATACGACTCAACATTCTCGCTCTGAAATCCTAGAATTTTCTGCCCGACCCTCTCAACTCAGATCCCTTTCATTTTCTGCCCTTTCACCTTAGTTACGCTCTTTTGTGCACTGTTCTTATTCCCTAAAAACATCAAGGTTTGGCTTTTGTCGCAAAGAATACATCGTCACAGCGAATGCCGTGTACCTAGGGATACTTATTACCAAAACCTATATCTTGGGAAAGGATTATGGGCAGGCTTATGCAAGGGATCGGGTCATTTCAGAGAACGGTCAAGTAAGGGACGAGTTCTTTCAGGAATAGCAGAGAATAACATCAAATCATATACTGAAACAGTAACTCTCAAGTTCGACTTCTACTCTATTCTAATCAACTCAGGTTCATATAATCTCTGGAGGCTTATTCGGGTCAGTGGCTTCTATAATTTACGAGGAAAGCAAACAAATAGGCTCGGGCTCAAAGTGGCTAACTAAAGGGATTAGTCATGGTAGGGAATTTGGTCACGGACTTAATTCCTAATGCCCTCATCATTTTCATGCTAACACACCAGAAATAGTTTCAACACGCATCAGACAGGCAAGTTCTAGAGAGATATAAACTAGGCACGTCACACAACCAAGAAAATGAGCAAAAGCTCGTTAGGCTCAAACTCTCACAACGTAAAGGGGTTATGTGTACGAATCTCTCAAAGCAGCGCTATATCTATTCAGGCAGACGCAATTCAATCAATCATGCATATCCTAATTGCTCACAGAATTTCATGTCATGCAAACCAACTCGAGATAAGCGCAAGTAATCATGCCTGAGTTCAATAAATCATGCCCTTCCAACGAAATTAATGACTCACGGACACGTCATAAATTTTTTTTCGTGCAATCTCAACCTAAAATCCCCTCCCCACACTTAAGTCCGACGTTGTCCTCAACGTAAAAACGGATAAAAGAAGGGAAAAAGAAGGTTAGAAAGAGCGAAACTCCCCTGACGAATGAGTGACGTGGCCGTGCATGAACGCGTGAAGATCGTGGATCGTGACTCGTGATATTTATCCTGATATAACTAATGTGCTAATGTAAAGTGCAGGTGTGACAAGTGATAATATAAAATGAATACCTAATTACTATCACCAACATGCGATAGGCAGTGATCGTTTGTAGTGCAGTAAAGTGAGTAAACGAGTATCGAACACAAGGAATAAACTGAGTACTAGTAGTGACCTATCGACTCATCTAGCCTAAATAAAATACGCAGATTGTTTTATGAATTATCCTAACTGACCAAGCCTAATTAATAAGAGATTAAGAGAACATGGCTAACTGGTACGAGAGTTTTCAGATGATAAAGATGTGCTCGGGATTCGAATCCCGCTAGGTACTGTCGATTAAGACAATAAAATCGCTCCTACGTGATCAAGACTAAACCGCAGTAATTTCCTACCCACTCACGAATTTGTTGTCGCCCTAGACGCTCGTGGGGATCTAAAATGCAAAAATTACTAACGGCGAGGATCGAGTATTTGCTTTCGCCCTATACTCGAATCCTATCATCTACGAACGGCCTAATCGTTGTTTAGCTGTCGCCATAAACGATTTTTCACACATTCACTTTAACACATAGACATATTAAAGCGAAGAAACACTTTCATAGATAGATAAATAGTCGGAATACACGAGTCACGATAAATATATGTCTTAAGCACGAATCGACCTAGCGTTCATCTACTCCCGAACACAGGTTCCTAAGATGGTGACGGCTCCGTTAGACCGCGTCAAGCTTCTGATGAGGTCGTAACGTCATTATAGCCTCTTTTCATTGTTCAATCATTGGGTTCATTCTCCAGTAAAAAGCTCTCATTTTTTTTAAAAAAAATAGATTTGTTTTATCGTATTGTTTTATATGCAGACTCATGGCGTATGAGCTGGGCCAGGACAACTAGGTTTGATGAATGGAATGGGATTTCTTGAGGTTTCATCTTTTCAGATTCAATTTGCCTAATTATCTACTTTGATAATAACAACATTTGTGTTATACTCTTCACTACATGAAAGTATTCTCAAGTTAAACGTAGGCCTTTGCAATGGTTGGTAAAGAAGAAGGAATGATAGGTACTGGAAAGGAAAACTACCTCAGGTATTTCCCTTTTCCTGTCCAAATATTTGAAATGGGATTAATAGTGTTACATATAATTCTTGGATTGATCCAATCTTTAACATCATTTTCTGAAATGGTCTTAGGTTGTAAGGATCATCCTAACAGTGAGTACAACCTTTTGCTTACGAAACATACAAGGCGATGTTCAAAACCTTTAACATAAACAAACTATTCCGTGATCTAAAAGTTGTCTTTTTTTTCCTTCTTTCACTTCAGAAACTTATTCGCGGAAAAGACGGCGAACTTTCAGTAATCGGACGACTCTCAGCAAGCGCTTGCGTTGGCATGACTTCAACTGTCTTAAGTTGCACAAAAAAAAGGTTTTAACAGTTTTTTCTCCGATTTTTTTTAAGTAATTCTTGAGATGATATGTTTTCATTTTGATTGAATTGTATGTTTGTTTTATCATCTTAGCTTCAAGCGATTGTTAGAGTTTTGCCTTGAATTTGGTTGGGTCGACTTACATGCCCTTTTTAAGTTTCTTCGTTTGGCAATTCCTTTTTTTCCCAGTAGAAGATTAAATTGCAATTACCATGAAACTAATGCGTTAAGAGAAGCAGAGAGGAATGGATCTTTGACAAACAGTGAATGGCGCAAAACTAAGTCCTTTTTTCGGAGCTCATAAGAACAACTTGGATCAGATTTTTGGTATTGATTTTTTCTTCCTTTCTGTCGGTCATATGCAAATGCAACTTTTATGATACAAGTAGTAGAAGGGTTTTTTTTTTCTTCCTTGCTTCAACAGTCAAATTATTCTCTAAACTTTTTATATTTTCTTGAACTGTTCCTCCTTTTTTGCATTTTTTTCCTTATTACCTTCCATGTTTAACCATCCTTGATAGATCTGTTGAAAGTAATACTCTGCATGCTCTTATCAGACCTGTTTCTATATTACACATTTGGGATGTTCTAATATATGGTTTGTAGTGATTTTCTTGCTAGCCTTTCTAAGACAACATAGAACTTAAAGTGCATTAGATATTCTCTGTAAGTCTTTCGTTATAATTTCATTTTAGGTGGCAGCTTAAAGCATTGAATCTCAAGAAAACAACCAAGAAAAGAAAATACCATGTCAAAGAAATCGCGAAGACGCCGCTCAAGGAACAGAAGAGATCAAAGCGGTTGTATGCCATGGAAGAGTTGTTGGCCCAAATTGATCTCAGTGATTTCAATTTGCCCATTGTTCACGAGAAATTAATCGCATCAGTTAGGCGTTTCTTGGAAAAGAGGATGAGCAAAAACAAGCATTTTGGAGAAGAAAGCTCAGATTTCATGGATGCTGTGGAGATGTTGGGCTCCAATAAAGATCTGTTATCAAAACTGCTCCGAGAGTTCATAAAATATAACCATTGCAAATTAAGTGGTTTGTTGATATTTACTTATTCAGTATTAAGGAAGTTTATGGACCCGGCAAATGTTGGATACAATGGAAGACATGCGATGGATACAATTGAGGCACAATATTTAAGTTATATTATCAAGTTCTTTGTTAAATTGCAATCGAAACAGCTTTATATGTCATCAGTAATACCAAGATTCAGATTTCCAATTACAGTACTAAAATCGATTCGTACTACTAAGAAGTTGCCGGTATGTGATCTCCTTTTTTTTCATTAATTTTACTTTTTGGCCATGAGATTGTGAGTTATGTTTATGTTTCTGCAGAAAAAAGTGCATTATGACATTACACATAGGCCTGCTTCTTGTGGGTTGTTGAAAGAGTCGCTGCGAAGCGTGGTGAGTAAATAGGAGCTTTATGTCTCTTGACAGTTTATGCTTGAACTTATTTCAGAGATAGTTGTATAGCAGATATGTTATATTTTCTTCGCCTCTTTTTTTTTCTTAGGGTATGAAAGGGAGATATACCTGCCTCCTCTTTTGCATGACTGATATACTTAAGGAGATTACTGGTGGACGGGAACTTAAAAGGTGTAACTCATGTAATTGTCGATGAGATTCATGAACGTGGAATGAATGAAGGTCTGCGGTAAACTATGAATTTTCAGTTTTTTTTGTTTTGCTTTCCATTTACCTTTTTTCCGGACTTTTCATGCTCACTTCTGCCACCTATCCATGGCAGACTTTCTTTTTATTGTTTTAGAAGATCTTCTCCCTCGCCGACCTGAACTCAAACCACAATACATAGCAACCATTACTTTACTTCGTGGACAAGACTAGCTTTTCTCCATCTTGCTTCTTTTACCCATAGATCGATCCCATGTTTGGCTACGACTTGCAAAAAGTTCAAGTCCTTGGCTTTTCCGACGCTCATTGGAAAGACTACGCTCTTTAAAAAGCAAGATGTTATTGCATCGAAGGAAGTCGGAAGGTCTGTCGAGGAGCTGACCGTTGAGCTCATTACAGCGAAGCAACTCCAGAATCTGCTCACTCATCTCACATGGAGGCCGAGAAGCAAAGGATGGGTGCCATCTGCTCACCCAGTTCACAAGACGGGCTTGACTGGAAAAGGGAGTTTAAGGACATTGAGGAATAGCATTCGAAGTTGTGCGAAAAGATGGATTTCACGAATGATCTTAAGAAGTTGCAAGAGGCAAAGGGGTTGCTCAGAGATTTGAAACCTGAGCTAGCTGCTTATATGCTGAACACCGAAGGAGCTGGCGCTAAGATTGAGAATCAAGAGACTCACGGCGATATAGAAGCAGCCGTTGATATGGCTAAGAAAGAAGTCGAACAAGTGAAGCTGGGCATCGGAAGCCGCTCAATAAGTTTGTAAGGTATGTCTAAGTGTTGCTTAGTAGTTTTCAGTAGTGCAAATATGAATGGAAAGCGCTCAATACATTTATAAGTCACCTAAGTCTTCATTAGTAGTGTACTATGTTTTTTTGTAAGTCTAAAAATAGTCTTCACTAGTAGTGTATAATCATATGTTGCATGATGCATTAGAAATTATTTTAGGTGATCAGAGCCATAATAATATTTCTGTCGTGTATTGTAAATAATGTCAATATAATTATTATACGTGTAACAAATTGAATTATACATTACAATTTTTTATTTGACATGCACCATAATAATATCACAGTCGTGTATTGTGAAGAATGCCAACATTCAGATGTTCAGTAGTGCAAATTAAATGAAGTCTTCAATAGTAGTTGTCAGTAGTGCAAATAAAATGTATGATGAGAAATCGCAC
Source organism: Craterostigma plantagineum (assembly GCA_027422505.1). NCBI lineage: Eukaryota > Viridiplantae > Streptophyta > Magnoliopsida > Lamiales > Linderniaceae > Craterostigma > Craterostigma plantagineum. The sequence continues at coordinate 19,928,080 of JAPQWV010000003.1, read as the reverse complement.
GACTATGAGCATTACAAGATGTCTCGACCTAAAGTTTTAGGACAAACTCTTTAATTACATGACTGCTTTAGTAACAGTCGTGCAAAAATAAGACTCACAAAAGATCATGATTAAATCATGCCATTCACAAGTTGACGTATAATGCAATATTATTTTAGATGTTACACGTAAAAAAAAATATATTTGACATTCTTTACAATAAACGGCTGAAATATTATTATGGCCCAGATCAAGTAAAAAATAATTTTATGATATATGTTGGCATTCTTCACGTAACATGACTGAAATATTATTATGGCGCACGTCAAATAAAAATGATTTGTAATGTATAATGCAATATTTTTTATATCGTTACACGTAAAAAAATTATATTTGACATTCTTTACAATACATGACTGAAATATGATTATGACGCTATATTGTTACACGTATAAAAAATATATTTGACATTCTATACAATACACAACTGAAATATTATGACCCAGATCAAGTAAAAATAATTTCTAGCGTATGTCGGCGTTCTTCACAATACACGACTAAGATATTATTATGGCGCACGTTAAATCAAAAATGATTTCTAATGTATAGTGCAATTTATATTGTTACACGTATAAAAATATATTTGTCATTCTTTACAATATAAGACTAGAATATCATTATGATGCATGTCAATTAAAGATAATTTCTCATGTATAATGCAAAATTATGATTATTTGTTTAATTTGGCATGCGCCATAATAATATCTCAATCGTGTATTGTGAAGAATGACAACATTAAGATGTTCGTACTCAGTAGTGCAAATTAACTGAGGTCTTCCATAGTAGTTGCCAGTACTGCAAATAAAATGTATGATGAGAAATCACACGACTATGAGCCTTACAAGATGTCTTGACCTGAAGTTATAGGACAAACCCTTTAATTACACGACTGCTTCAGTAACAGTCGTGTAAAAATAAGACTCACAAAGATCATGATTAAATGATGCCGTTCACAAGTTGACATATAATGCAATATTATTTTTTATTGTTACACGTATAAAAAAAAATATTTGACATTCTTTACAATACCCGACTAAAATATTATTATGGTCCAATCAAGTAAAATATAATTTTAAGACATATGCTGGCATTCTTCACATAGCATGACTGAAATATTATTCTGGCGCACGCCAAGTAAAAATGATTTGTAATGTATAATGTAATATTTTTTATATCGTTACACGTAGAAAAAAAAATATATTTGACATTCTTTACAATAATCTGACTGAAATATGGTTATGGCGCACGTCAAGTAAAAATAGTTTGTAATGTATAATGAAATATTTTTTATATTGTTACACGTATAAAAAATATATTTGACATTCTATACAATACACGACTGAAATATTATTATGGCCCAGATCAAGTAAAAATAATTTCTAACGTATATTGGCATTCTTCACCATACACGACTGAAATATTATTATGGCGCATGTTAAATCAAAATGATTTCTAATGTATAGTGCAATTTATGTTGTTCCACGTATAAAATATATTTGACATTCTTTAGAATACACGACTAGAATATTATTATGATGCATGTCAATTAAAAATAATTTCTCATGTATCATGTAAAATTATGATTATTATTTTATTTGACATGCGCCATAATAATAACTCAGTCATGTATTGTAAAGAATGCCATCATTCAGATGTTCGTATTCAGTATTGCAAATTTAATTAAGTCTTCCATAGTAGTTGTCAGTAGTGCAAATAAAATGTATGATGAGAAATCGCACGGCTATGAGCCTTACAAGATGTCTGGACCTAAAGTTCTAGGACAAACCCTTTAATTACACGACTGCTTCAGTAACAGTCGTTCAAAAATAAGATTCACAAAGATCGTGATTAAATGATGTCGTTCACAAGTTGACATATAATGCAATATTATTTTATATTGCTACACGTATAAAAAATATATAGACATTCTTTACAATACATGACTGAAAATATTATTATGTCCCAGATCAAGTAAAAAATAATGTTTAATATATGTTGGCATTCTTCACAGAGCACGACTGAAATATTATTGTGCACGTCAAACAAAAATGATTTCTAATGTATAATGCAATTTTGAGTTTGATTTTTTTGTTTGGCCGGTCTCGGCTCTACTATAAAATAAATGTGCGGGTCTCGGGTACACTATAAAATAAATGTCCCGATCACGGATGAAGTTTGTGGATCAAGATGCAGACGATAATCAGATTTGACCACCGATTTAATGGTTTATGTTTATCTTTTATAGGATGTTGCCTACCCCGGCCCAAAACCCACACCGAAATCCGCCCCTTATAATATTTTATATAAATATTATATATATTCATATAACATAGAAACAAATATTTAATAAAAAATAATTATTAGAAAAAATATACAAATGCGGGGCAGTTTTTTTCTGAGGCGGATCTCGGGTCCACTATAAAATAAATGATGCATGTCAATTAAAAATAATTTCTCATGTATCTTGCAAAATTATGATTATTTATATTGTAATATTGCATTACACCTTATTATTCTTATAAATTTATTTAGCGGCTGGTATTCATTAGAAACGTTTAATTTGCACTACTGATACGAATCTTAATGTTGGCATTCTTCAAATACACGACTGAAAAATTATTATGGCCAGATCAAGTAAATAATTTGAATTTTATAGTGCAATATGTTTATGTCATTACACGTATAAAAATATATTGGACATTCTTTACAATACACGACTAAAATATTATTATGAGGCATGTCAATTAAAAATAATTTCTCATGTATCATGCAAAATTATGATTATTCATATTGTATAATGCATTACACCTTATGACTCTTATAAATTTATTTACTGACTGACATTCATTAGAAACATTTAATTTGCACTACTAATACATCTGAATGTTGACATTCTTCATGATACACGACTGAAATATTATTATAGTAAACGCCAAATAAAAATTATTTCTAATAATGCAATAGTTTTTATATTGTTACACGTATAAAAAAATATATTGACATTCTTTACAATACATGACTGAAATATTGTTATGGCCCATAGCAAGTAAAATTATTTCTAATTAATGTTTGCATTCTTCACAATACACAAATGGAATATTATTATGGCGCACGTCTAATAATAATGATTTGTAATGTATAATGCAATATTTTTTAAATTGTTACATGTATAAAAAATATATTCGACATTTTTTTCAATGCACGATTGAAATATTATTATGGCACGGATAAATAAAAAAATTCTAATGTAGCATGCTATAATTATTTATATTGTATTAATTCACTACACCTTATGACTCTTATAAATTTATTCAGCCATTGCCATTAATTAGAAACATTTAATTAGCATTACTGATAACAAACATCTGAATGTTGTCATTCTTCACAATACACGACTGAAATATGCATGTCAAATAAAAATAATTCGTAATGTATAATGCAATTTTTATATTGTTACACGTATAAAATTTATATTTGACATTATTTACAGTACACGACTGAAATATTATTATGGCCCATATCAACTAAAAATGATTTCTAATGTATCATGTAATATTATAATTATTTCTATTATACACATAAAAGACGTATCTTTGACATCTTTACAATCGACCTTCATTAGTAGTGTATACTCATATATTTTTCTATATGTTTAACAATAAAATAATTATAATATTGAATGATACATAGAAATTATTGAAGGCGCACAAGAAATTTTGTATGAGGCGTCTAAGTCTATATAAGTAGTTGTCAGTAGTTTAAATTTAATGTGTCTAATGAATAGAAGTTGTTCAATAAGAACCCATTATTTGGCACTTATACGATTTTCTGTGTTGTTCTCTCTCATTGATATCTTCAATTAACAATAAAGAGGACATATACGAGCATGCCATGATGAAAGAATAAATGACATGATAAAAGAGCAAAGAGTGTTGATTAGTGTACGAATCCATCGAGTGCCATACAATATCATCGGGATGAGAGATCTCTCAGCTTCCACGTCCGCATCAAAATCCGCCATGTAGTATTGTCCGACAAGATAACCCTAAATCAACAACAACAACATCAAAAAGTTACTCCAAATGTTAAAAGACTCACTGAGTAATTCACATATGCATGTGCCTTAGAAGATTGATTTAATAGATTGTTTTACATACCCAAATCCATCTCGAACGAGATGAAGGGCGTTTGCCGCCAACTTGGTGACCATCGATTCTAAGAGGTTATTTAAATGCTTATGTATGTATGGAACATGTAAACAATTGTCTGAAATTTGAACGACCATCACCTTATAAAGATGTGGATCGTATGACATCAGTCAAGCAACAAAGAACATTACATACATTATATGGAACTTCGTAACAATCTTTCGACATTCATGAAGCATTCGACACAATCGTTTTTCCATTACATTAGGGTTTACACGCTATTTTTGCCTTCATATCATTGGTAAGTAATGTATATCTGTTCTACATAACTATTATGCGTTCGTCTTGCAGTAGTGCACGTGATGAGGGTGGCAGAGGAGATGCTTGTGCAGTGCAGATCTTTGGCGATTATCGAAAATCGCTCTTCTGATTTTATCTAAAGGAAGCAAACTCATCCAAACCTCAATTCCGTACATGACGCTTGGAAGGTAAAGTCAGTAGTTGAATCCTTATGAAAGTAAACAATTGGTTTGTTCTGATTTCTGAAGCTTAATTTCCTTTTCATGGATCGTATTTGCGTTTTTCTTTAAATTTGATTTTGGTGTGTTTTATCGTCGCATATTTTTAGCCAATGGGCTCCAACGGTGAGGTTGTGAATCACAGGGGGGAATAAGCATGGCAGAGACCTTCGTGATCTCAATTTGCCCGTTGTTCACGAGAAATTAATCGCATCAGTTAGGCGTTTCTTGGAACAGAGGATGAGCAAAAGCAAGCATTTTGGAGAAGAAAGCTCAGATTTCATGGCTGCCGTGGAGATGTTGGGCTCCAATAAAGATCTGTTATCAAAACTGCTCCGAGAGTTCATAAAATATAAACATTGCAAATTAAGTGGTTTGTTGATATTTACTTATTCAGTATTAAGGAAGTTTATGGACCCGGCAAATGTTGGATACAATGGAAGACATGCGATGGATACAATTGAGGCACAATATTAAGTTATACTATCAAGTTCTTTGTTAAATTGCAATCGAAACAGCTTTATATGTCATCAGTAATACCAAGATTCAGATTTCCAATTACAGTACTAAAATCGATTCGTACTACTAAGAAGTTGCCGGTATGTGATCTCCTTCTTTTTCATTAATTTTACTTTTTGGCCATGAGATTGTGAGTTATGTTTATGTTTCTGCAGAAAAAGTGCATTATGACATTACACATAGGCCTGCTTCTTGCGGGTTGTTGAAAGAGTCGCTGCGAAGCGTGGTGAGTAAATAGGAGAATCTTTATGTCTCTTGACAGTTTATGCTTGAACTTATGTCAGAGATAGTTGTATAGCAGATATGTTATATTTTCTTCGCCTCTTTTTTTTTTTCTTAGGGTATGAAAGGGAGAGATAACTGCCTCCTCTTTTGCATGACAGATATACTTAAGGAGATTACTGGTGGACGGGAACTTAAAAGGTGTAACTCATGTTATTGTCGATGAGATTCATGAACGTGGAATGAATGAAGGTCTGCGTTAAACTATGAATTTTTAGTTTTTTTGTTTTGCTTTTTATTTACCTTTTCTCCTGACTTTTCATGCTCACTTCTGCCACCTATCCATGGCAGACTTTCTTTTTATTGTTTTAGAAGATCTTCTCCCTCGCCGACCTGAACTCAAACCACAATACAGAGCAACCATTACTTTACTTCGTGGACAAGACTAGCTTTTCTCCATCTCGCTTCTTTCACCCATAGATCGATCCCATGTTTGGCTACGACTTTACAATACATGACTGAAATATGATTATGACGTTATATTGTTACACGTATAAAAAATATATTTGACATTCTATACAATACACAACTGAAATATTATGACCCAGATCAAGTAAAAATAATTTCTAGCGTATGTCGGCGTTCTTCACAATACACGACTAAGATATTATTATGGCACATGTTAAATCAAAAATGATTTCTAATGTACAGTGCAATTTATATTGTTACACGTATAAAAATATATTTGTCATTCTTTACAATATACGACTAGATTATTATTATGATGCATGTCAATTAAAGATAATTTCTCATGTATAATGCAAAATTATGATTATTTGTTTAATTTGACATGCGCCATAATAATATCTCAATCGTGTATTGTGAAGAATGCCAACATTAAGATGTTCGTACTCAGTAGTGCAAATTAACTGAGGTCTTCCATAGTAGTTGCCAGTACTGCAAATAAAATGTATGATGAGAAATCGCACGACTATGAGCCTTACAAGATGTCTTGACCTAAAGTTCTAGGACAAACCCTTTAATTACACGACTCAGTAACAGTCGTTCAAAAATAAGATTCACAAAGATCGTGATTAAATGATGTCGTTCACAAGTTGACATATAATGCAATATTATTTTATATTGCTACACGTATAAAAATATATTTGACATTCTATACAATACACGACTGAAATATTATTATGGCCCAGATCAAGTAAAAATAATTTCTAACGTATATTGGCATTCTTCACCATACACGACTGAAATATTATTATGGCGCATGTTAAATCAAAATGATTTCTAATGTATAGTGCAATTTATGTTGTTACACGTATAAAATATATATTTGACATTCTTTAGAATACACGACTAGAATATTATTATGATGCATGTCAATTAAAAATAATTTCTCATGTATCATGTAAAATTATGATTATTATTTTATTTGACATGCGCCATAATAATAACTCAGTCATGTATTGTAAAGAATGCCATCATTCAGATGTTCGTATTCAGTATTGCAAATTTAATTAAGTCTTCCATAGTAGTTGTCAGTAGTGCAAATAAAATGTATGATGAGAAATCGCACGGCTATGAGCCTTACAAGATGTCTGGACCTAAAGTTCTAGAACAAACCCTTTAATTACACGACTGCTTCAGTAACAGTCGTTCAGAAATAAGATTCACAAAGATCGTGATTAAATGATGTTCACAAGTTGACATATAATGCAATATTATTTTATATTGCTACACGTATAAAAAATATATAGACATTCTTTACAATACATGACTGAAAATATTATTATGTCCCAGATCAAGTAAAAAATAATGTTTAATATATGTTGGCATTCTTCACAGAGCACGACTGAAATATTATTGTGCACGTCAAACAAAAATGATTTCTAATGTATAATGCAATTTTGAGTTTGATTTTTTTGTTTGGCCGGTCTCGGCTCTACTATAAAATAAATGTGCGGGTCTCGGGTACACTATAAAATAAATGTCCCGATCACGGATGAAGTTTGTGGATCAAGATGCAGACGATAATCAGATTTGACCACCGATTTAATGGTTTATGTTTATCTTTTATAGGATGTTGCCTACCCCGGCCCAAAACCCACACCGAAATCCGCCCCTTATAATATTTTATATAAATATTATATATATTCATATAACATAGAAACAAATATTTAATAAAAAATAATTATTAGAAAAAAATATACAAATGCGGGGCAGTTTTTTTCTGAGGCGGATCTCGGGTCCACTATAAAATAAATGATGCATGTCAATTAAAAATAATTTCTCATGTATCATGCAAAATTATGATTATTTATATTGTAATATTGCATTACACCTTATTATTCTTATAAATTTATTTAGCGGCCGGTATTCATTAGAAACGTTTAATTTGCACTACTGATACGAATCTTAATGTTGGCATTCTTCAAATACACGACTGAAAAATTATTATGGCCAGATCAAGTAAATAATTTGAATTTTATAGTGCAATATGTTTATGTCATTTCACGTATAAAAATATATTGGACATTCTTTACAATACACGACTAAAATATTATTATGAGGCATGTCAATTAAAAATAATTTCTCATGTATCATGCAAAATTATGAATTATTTATATTGTATAATGCATTACACCTTATGACTCTTATAAATTTATTTACAGACTGACATTCATTAGAAACATTTAATTTGCACTACTAATACATCTGAATGTTGACATTCTTCATGATACACGACTGAAATATTATTATGGTAAACGCCAAATAAAAATTATTTCTAATGTATAATGCAATAGTTTTTATATTGTTACACGTATAAAAAAACATATTGACATTCTTAACAATACATGACTGAAATATTGTTATGGCCCATAGCAAGTAAAATAATTTCTAAATTAATGTTTGCATTCTTTACAATACACAAATGGAATATTATTATGGCGCACGTCTAATAAAAATGATTTGTAATGTATAATGCAATATTTTTTAAATTGTTACATGTATAAAAAATATATTCGACATTTTTTCAATGCACGACTGAAATATTATTATGGCACAGATAAATAAAAAAATTCTAATGTAGCATGGTATAATTATTTATATTGTATTAATTCACTACACCTTATGACTCTTATAAATTTATTCAGCCATTGCCATTAATTAGAAATATTTAATTAGCACCACTGCATACAAACATCTGAATGTTGTCATTCTTCACAATACACGACTGAAATATGCATGTCAAATAAAAATAATCGTAATGTATAATGCAATTTTTATATTGTTACACGTATAAAATTTATATTTGACATTATTTACAGTACACGACTGAAATATTATTATGGCCCATATCAACTAAAAATGATTTCTAATTTATCATGTAATATTATAATTATTTCTATTATACACATAAAAGACGTATATTTGACATCTTTACAATCGACCTTCATTAGTAGTGTATACTCATATATTTTTCTATATGTTTAACAATAAAATAATTATAATATTGAATGATACATAGAAATTATTGAAGGCGCACAAGAAATTTTGTATGAGGCGTCTAAGTCTATATAAGTAGTTTTCAGCAGTTTAAATTTAATGTGTCTAATGAATAGAAGTTGTTCAATAAGAACCCATTATTTGGCACTTATACGATTTTCTGTGTTGTTCTCTCAACAATAAAGAGGACATATACGAGCATGCCATGATGAAAGAATAAATGACATGATAAAAGAGCAAAGAGTGTTGATTAGTGTACGAATCCATCTGAGTGCCATACAATATCATCGGGATGAGAGATCTCTCAGCTTCCACGTCCGCATCAAAATCCGCCATGTAGTATTCTCCGACAAGATAACCCTTAATCAACAACAACAACATCAAAAAGTTACTTCAAATGTTAAAAGACTCACTGAGTAATTCACATATGCATGTGCCTTAGAAGATTGATTTAATAGATTGTTTTACATACCCAAATCCATCTCGAACGAGATGAAGGGCGTTTGCCGCCAACTTGGTGACCATCGATTCTAAGAGGTTATTTAAATGCTTATGCTAGTATGGAACATGTAAACAATTGTCTGAAATTTGAACGACCATCACCTTATAAAGATGTGGATCGTATGACATCAGTCAAGCAACAAAGAACATTACATACATTATATGGAACTTCGTAACAATCTTTCGACATTCATGAAGCATTCGACACAATCTTTTTTCCATTACATTAGGGTTTACACGCTATTTTTGCCTTCATATCATTGGTAAGTAATGTATATCTGTTCTACATAACTATTATGCGTTCGTCTTGCAGTAGTGCACGTGATGAGGGTGGCAGAGGAGATGCTTGTGCAGTGCAGATCTTTGGCGATTATCGAAAATCGCTCTTCTGATTTTATCTAAAGGAAGCAAACTCATCCAAACCTCAATTCCGTAAATGACGCTTGGAAGGTAAAGTCAGTAGTTGAATCCTTATGAAAGTAAACAATTGGTTTGTTCTGATTTCTGAAGCTTAATTTCCTTCTCATGGATCGTATTTGCGTTTTAAATTTCTCTTTAAATTTGATTTTGGTGTGTTTTATTGTCGCATATCTTTAGCCAATGGGCTCCAACGGTGAGGTTGTGAATCACAGGGGGAAATAAGCATGGCAGAGACCTTAACCGTAGAAGGTTAAGGAAAGGGCTAAGCAGAAGAAAGAGGACATCGAGTCCAGAGAAAGCAGAGTGGGTTCGCAATGGATGATAGGGACGGAGACTTGAGTTTGGCTTTTGAGGACGGGAAATCGTTCGAGAAGACGACTAAGAATCGCCGGTATCTCACCGTCTCCTCTATCGTAAAAAGGTACAGAGTAGCAAATCTGCTGAAGTTTACCTTGCTTACTAATGCTACTCATTTTACCATATAGAAGACATCGATTTTAAGATACAGAGTAGCAGACTTGAGTTTGGCTTTTGAGGACGGGAAATGGTTCGAGATCGGACGACTAAGAAATGCCGGTATCTCGCCGCCTCCTCCATCGTAAAAAGGTACAGAGTAGCAAATCTGCTGAAGTTTACCTTGCTTACTAATGCTACTCATTTTATCATATGGAATACGTCGATTTTAAGGTACAGAGTAGCAGACTTGAGTTTGGCTTTTGAGGACGGGAAATCGTTCGAGAGGACGACTAAGAAACGCCGGTATCTCGCCGCCTCCTCCATCGTAAAAAGGTTCTTGTAGCAAATCTGCTGAAGTTTACCTTGCTTACTAATGCTACTAATTTTATCATATGGAAGACGTCGATTTTAAGGTGCAGAGTAGCAGACTTGAGTTTGGCTTTTGAGGACAGGAAATCGTTCGAGAGGACGACTAAGAAATGCCGGTATCTCGACGTCGATTTTATTTCTCCTATTTTTGTTTCGGTCAGTTTTCTGCTGCATATTTATTTCATTCATGTGATGATTCTATGTGAAAACAGTAGCAGGTGTGATCGCCTAGGCTTCTAATCAGTTGTACCATTTTCGTCCTCCAATTTTCTGTCGGGCGTTCCATTAACAGCGCCGGCGGCGGTCGTCGATTTTCTCACTGGCTCTGATCTGGACAAGTCGATCTTCGATCGAAGGGAAAGTGTTTCTTCCTCTGAGGTACCTCTGACGTCACCGACCTGAAATCGACAAAATCGTGCGATTACTGTTTCTTTCTATGATACACGTAAAAAACGTATATTTGACATCGTTACAATCGACCTTCATTAGTAGTGTATACTCATATATTTTTTATATGTTTAACAATAAAATATTTATAATATTGAATGATACATAGAAATTATTGAAGGCGCACAAGAAATTTTGTATGAGGCGTCTAAGTCTTTATAAGTAGTTGTTAGTAGTTTAAATTTGTAGACCTTTTTGGTCCAAATGATTATGAGAGTTTTGATTATTCCAAGTAATTATGTAAATTGGGGGTACAAATTAGAAAACTCGATATGCATGTTGTGTGATGTTTAAGTATGTGAAAATGTTCGATTAAGCGCTTAAATGTGATTAAACTGTTAAAGAAAATCGAATTTGTGTGATCTTGTGCTTAACTAGAATATTTATGTGATTACCTGGTTATGAACGTTTTCGCATGAGTGGAATCTCATTGCATGCTATATATAGAAAATATATCATGTTGAGCGATATGTGAACTGAAAACGTGATTGAGTTATTTTAGGAAAGAATATCGCTGTGATCACCCTGATATGAATGACTGTATGTTATATATGGAGAAGGACTTTGATTGAGCTGAAAACGTGATTAAGTTATTTTAGGAAGGAATATCGGTGTGATCACCCCGATATGAATGACTATGCTGTATATATGGAAAAGATATTCTGGTTAAGTGCTTACATGTGATTGATCAGGAAAGAATATCAATGATATATCCGTTGAGTGCGATATTATTTGACTCTTAAATTAGTGAATCATGATCTGTCTTTCCTTATGCGACTTAGTATTGATATTTTGGAAATTGATTAATTGATTGGACTTATATGTGGTAAGATGTTCATTGAGTCTATTTATGGAATGTGCTGAAATCGGATGAGATCACCATACATGGAAAGTATGCTTTGCATTATACTCAGTAAATCAAATCTTTCTGCGTGCGAATTGGCTATCATATTCTGGGAAAGAAATCAGTTGATTGAGCTTACCATTGATAATATACTGAGTGGAATTATATATGGAATGCGCCGACAACGGAAGAGATTACCTTGGAACGAAAGTAAGACTGTGGTATTTATGGTAAGAATTCATGCATAACCGTTGAGCTTAATTGGTTTATTCTTGGCATGATTCTTTGAGTTAATGCACGTGATTATTGAGCTTTCTCTTGCATATTTTCGTGCTTAACTTTCCTTGTGAAGTGTAGAAGCGATTATTGGGACTATATAGAAGAAAACACTTCACATTGAAGGGTAGACAACGAACACACAAGCCATCGAATTCCTTAGAGTTATTGAGCGCTAACTTGCGAAAAATTCGTAGTTTGTGTTGAGCTTAATTTGCGAATCTCTACCCTTGAGCGATCTTTAGCAACACCCTACCCTAAAACCTTTGTCTTCGGACGTGTTGTGTCTGCGGACACGTTGGACGCACAAAGGAGCACAGTTGGAGTCTTTCGCAGGTGGAGGGACGAATTTTGTGAATTCGGTGGCCCTTTGGTAGCAAGCTGCATCCAGTCGGGGAATTGGTTTCCTGGGTTAACGACGTGGATCGAAACTTGGAGTGCGACAGCCTATGTGGAGGTCTAGTTTCCAAAGTGCTTCGGTTGTGAAAAGGGTCAATCATTTTGTAACCATAACCGGTAATACCTAGTGATTGATCGGAACTCTTGGGGAGGTCACACCCCAAGGACAGGATTAAACCCCAGTTGGGGATATAACATGTATAAAAATTCCGTCTCACTTTACTTTCTGCTATTTACTTTTCTGTGAGACAAACACGGAACACGTGCTAATAACTAGGTGATATCGTTGAAACGATTTCTGAAAATAACGTAGTGTTTTGAAACAGGGTTAGGGAGATAAGTTTGATACTCGTACTGCTTTCTGGGAAATAACATACTCTTTAAATATCTTCTTAAAGAAAAGTATTTTTCAAATAAGAACAAGCCAAAATTTTTATAGCCTAATTCACCCCCCTCTTAGGCATATTTTACACTTCATTTCGTATCACAACGGGTTACTCAACGAAAGGCCTAACACGCCTGAGTTAAGATCTAATGGCTTTTTCAGTGATGTTTTTGCAGAGGGCCAATCCGACTCTAGGCCACCTCTCTTTGATGGAACGAACTACGCAGTGTGGAAGAATCGTATGATCGAGTTTCTAATCGCTGTCGACTACGATCTTTGGGAAACAATCATCAACGGACCATACGCGGCTGCGAAAGAAGATGGAACCCCAAAGGCTGCCAAATAATACAACGCTGATGACAAAAAGGGAATCACGCGAAACGCAAAGGCGATGAACATGCTCGCATGCGCACTCACACGGGAAGAATACATTCGGGTCAGTTTCTGCTCATCAGCAAAGGCCATGTGGGATATGCTCCAAGTCACTCATGAAGGAACCCCAAAGAGTTGTGGAAGAAAGACTGGATCTGCTTACTCATCAGTATGAACTGTTCTCGATGGAATCTGACGAGAATATAAGCCAGATGTATGCCAGGTTCATTGGAATCATCTAATGTTCTCTCTCGGCAAGAAGGTTCCCGACAGTGAACAAGTGAGAAAGATACTGAGATCACTGCCGGAGAATGGAATGCCAAAGTTACTGCCATCTACGAAGCAAAGAATCTAGAAGCACTTAGCATCTCCGAACTAATTGGATCTCTTATATCCTACGAGATGATTCAAACATCAATGAATGAGAAGTCGCAGAACAAAAATTAGAAGTCCATTGCATTCAAATCCAACCAAGAAGAATCTGATTCTGACGATGAAGAAGAGGACTTGATGAACGACCTAGCCATGCTTACAAGACGATTTGAAAGATTCCAGCAGAAAAAGAAATTCCAAGGGAACTTCAACAAATTCCTGAACAAGAGCAAGGGAATATCCACGTCTGGGAAGAAAGTTCAGAAGTGTTTTCGATGCAACAAACCAGGCCATTATGCACATGAATGCCCAACAACCAACAATGAGAAACCAAGGAAGCAGAAGGCTATGGTGACGGAATCAAATGACTCTGAACCAGAACAAAGCGAGGACGAGGATCACGCTACATGGCTGACGAGGATCAGGTATCCCGCTCTTTCTCTATTGAGAAAATTCATATCCTAAACAATTTATATAACAATGATTGTGAAAGTGACTCATCTGATTTTGATATAGAGGAAAGTAAGGAACAACTGTGTGAGTTACTTCAAAATGCAGAGAGGAAGATTAAGTCGCTAAATTCCTTGAATAGGAAACTGATAAAACAGCGAGATGATTTAGCTAAGGAAAAATATGAGGCTGACTTAGAGATCTCACGCTTGAAAGGAGAGTTAGTTACTGCTGAGAAAGAGGGAATTCCATGTGACTGTGAGAACTTGAAAAGAAAAACAGTGTCTTATCGAGAGATATCATAGAACTTAAAAATTCCTTAGATAGAGAAAAGCAGAAAGTTGATAGACTTCTTGAGGGTAGGCAGAACCTAGATATGCTGTTAAGCACTCCTATGAATATTGGTAGGTCAGGAATAGGTTATTCCACTGAAGTAAAGCATGCTAGACCTCCTGTTCCTAAAGAAAATGTTTCTTTTGTGGTAGAAATGGTCACTATGCATACAACTGCCCCTTAAAGAAAATTGATAAAGCTAAGTATGTCTGGAGACCTAAGAAGTCACCTGTAAATGCCATTGTTGTATCTGATTGTAACAGGAGATCACCGTCTATGTAGAATGATATCTCATATGTTAACAGAAGTTATTTCTCCGCTAACACGTTAGGACCCAATAGAAATTGGGTACCTCAGAAGAGTACTTCTTTCTACAGGTACGAAGGAAGAATTCCAGTAAGAAAAATAGGTGGTATCTCGACAGCGGGTGCTCCCGCCACATGACAGGTGATATAGGTAATTCTGTGCCGTTAAAGGCGATTGATGGAGGATACGTTTCGTACGCTAACGACGCAAAAGCCAAAATCGTGGGAGTTGGTACTGTTGGTAACAATTTAAATATCACTATAGATAACGTATGGTTTGTTAGGAACTTAGAACATAATTTAATTAGCATTAGCCAATTATATGATGATGGACATACCGTAGCTTTCGCCAAAGACAAGTGCTTGTCAAAAAGAGTGATGAGATTGTGTTTAGTGCGTCTAGACTTGGTAATATTTATTTTATCACTCTAGATGATATTGCTAACCAGAACGTCAAGTGTCTAGCAGTCACGCAGGATATCACATGGTTATGACACAGACGACTGGGACATGCCAACATGGAACTAATGTCGCACATATCATGCAATGAATTGGTGAGAGGTATTCCAGATATGAAAGCCACCAAGGACAGAATTTGCAAAGCGTGCCAAATGGAAAACAGACCAAGACGTCCTTCAAACCTAAGAATGTGATATCTACGTCCAGACCACTAGAACTGCTGCATCTTGACCTTTTTGGTCCGGTACAGGTTATGTCATTGAAAGGTAAACGATATGCCTTTGTTATCGTAGACGACTATACTAGGTACACATGGGTCTTATTTCTTGCGCACAAAAGTGAGGCTTTAGATAATCTTGCGCCACTGATTAAGAAGCTAGAAAATGAGAAAGAGATGAAGGTCCGTAAGATTAGGAGTAATAACGGTCTAGAATTTGATAGTAAATCCTTTGCATCTTTTTGTGATGAAAATGGTTATAGTCATAATTTTTCAGCCCCTATTACGCCTCAACAGAACGGAGTGGTCGAGAGGAAAAATAGAGTATTACAAGAAATGGCTAGGACTATGTTGAGCGAATATAATACTCCAAAACATTTTTGGGCCGAAGCTGTTAGTACGGCATGTTATGTCTCCAATAGGATTTTCCTTAGACCGATAATTAAGAGAACTCCCTATGAACTTTGGAATGATAAAACCCCTAACATAGGATATTTCCATGTATTTGGCTGCAAATGTTTCATTTTGAATGATAGGGATAAGAGAGGAAAATTCGATTCCAAGGTAGATGAAGGGATATTCCTAGGTTACAGCCTTCATTCCAAAGATTTTAGAGTGTTTAATAATAGGAAGAAGACTGTTCAAGAATCTGTGCATGTTACATTTGATGAGTTTCCTAACACAGATGCTACTGAGGAAGGTATAGTTGTGTCTCATGCAGGTATACAGGTTACTGACAAAGAAGTGAACGCAATTCCATTGGAACTAGATACTGAGTCAGAGGAACCTGAGGCTTCAAATGAACAACAGCGCAGAAAATTCAAACATGCTTCCAGCCATCCCACTGAACAAGTTATAGGGAATATCACTTCAGGGATCAAAACGAGAGCAACTGCACGAAACGATATTGCTGAGGAATCACATGCTGTTATCAACCATGGAACCTAAGACAGTGAATGAAGCACTTGACGATGAATCATGGGTGATTTCCATGGAAGAAGAGCTGGCACAATTCGAAAAGAGCCAAGTGTGGACTCTTGTGGAAAGACCTAACGGCAAGTCCATAATAGGCACGAAGTGGGTGTTTCGCAACAAACTCGACGAAAACGATAATGTGACACGAAATAAGGCCAGGTTAGTTGCCAAAGGTTATTCCCAAGAAGAAGGTATAGATTTTCAAGAAACCTTTGCATCCGTAGCTAGGCTTGAGTCAATACGTATTTTACTTGCATATGCATCTTTTAAAAGATTTAAGCTTTTTCAAATAGACGTGAAAAGTGCATTTTTAAACGGTTTTATAAATGAGGAAGTCTTTGTTGAGCAACCTCCCAGTTTTGAAAAAGAAGAATTTTCAAATCACGTCTTCAAGTTAAACAAAGCTTTATATGGTTTATAACAGGCCCCGAGGGCATGGTATGAAAGATTGAGTAGGTTTTTACTAGACATGGGCTTTACAACAGGAACAATAGATAACACTCTGTTTATAAAGTGCAGAGGGAATCACATATTACTTGTGCAGATATACGTTAATGATATCATATTTGGTAGCATTGACATCACTCTTTGCGAGAATTATTATAAGTCTATGCAACAGGAATTTGAGATGAGCCTAATGGGAGAACTCACGTACTTCCTTGGATTGCAAAAATCAAGCAATTGAATACGGGAACATTCATATCTCAAACGAAGTACACGAAGGAACTACTTGAAAAATTCGGAATGGCTGATTCCAAGGTACTTCCCACTCCTATGCACCAGACCGCTAAAATTGATAGTGATGAACAAGGTACGCCTTTTGACCAAACTAAGTATAGTGGTGCGATCGGAAGTTTGCTATACCTTACGGCAAGCAGACCCGATATTATGTTTGCTACTGGTTTATGTTCTAGATATCAATCGAGTCCTAGGGAATCTCACTTGATAGCAGTCAAGCGAATACTTAGATATTTGAAAGGAAAAATCAATCATGGTATGTGGTATCCAAATTCCAAGGAATTCCCATTAATGGGATACTCGAATATGGATTACGCCGGTTCTAGGGAAGATAGGAAAAGCACTAGTGGTACATGCCAAATACTAGGGAATTCCCTTGTAACTTGGTCCAGTCGGAAACAAAATGTCGTGGCCCTATCCACAACCGAAGCAGAATATATGGCCTTAGGAAGTTGTTCTCAGCAAATCCTTTGGATGAAACAGACCTTGAGTGATTACGGTTTAAGGTACGACCAAATTCCTATTTTCTGTGATAGTACTAGTGCCATTAGTATCACTAAGAATCCCGCACACCACTCTCGAATTAAGCATATAGAGGTGAAACATCATTTTATTCGAGATCATGTTCAGAAAGGGATATCAGCGTGAACTTCGTAGGAACCAATGATCAGTTGGCTGATATCTTCACGAAACCCCTTATTGAGAGTAGATTCTGTGATATTCGACCGATTAGGAATTATTGAGCTAAAATAGGAAAGGTGACTAGATATGTTAGCCCTTAGTATTTCCTTGATATTATCCTTTAGGATCTCCTCGATTTTATTCCTTGATTCTATTAACAATTTTTCTTTTATTAGATCTTCGTTATCTATTCAGATCCTTTCCACTCATAGGGAGATTATTCTTTTTCCTTCTTCGATACTTATGTCAAAATCTATTTTCGGCCAAAATTTCCTTATTATTTTTTGAACTCTGATCATAGTCCTTATTTCATTCCTTAATCTCCGCGAGATATCCTCTAATCTTCATTTAATTCCATCTAATGGGGGTTTCCTTATCAAGCCATGATCTTTGAAATTCAAATTTTGAAACATTTTCCTTATCTGCCTCACGTCTAATCGTTATCACATCTCTCCAAAATCCTTTTCATTCTTATCCAAGAAGTTTTTGGCCTTTCTAACCATCCAATCTCTTCTTTATTCAATTCATTCAACCCTATGTCTTTCACTTCATTATTTTCGCTCTATCCTTCGATCTCAATCATGATAAAAAAGCCAAAGGCGCTCAATCTGTCTTTGACAATAAGCGAAAGTCTGCTCTGATCAAATCCCCAATCTCTTCGAAAGCCACTCGTTCGAAATCAGGAAGAAAACGGATCAAGAGAGCGCTACGAGCAGGGAACCATAAGTGATTTGAAACGGAGTATCAAAGGCATCAAAGATGATAACAGGAAGAAGTTCGATGAGATCTCGCAGCAGTTTAAAAGGGTTAAAAAGTTTATGAAGGAGATCTCTATGGCTCTGGATATCACTGAATCATCATCTGCCTCATCTGATAGTGATTCCAGCCCTTAGAACTTCGATCCCCAGTGATCTCCTAACTATAGTATGCCTAGTTCCCGTCTGCGCTTAGTACTAAGTTGTTTTACTTTGCAGGTTTTTGGGTTAGTAGGTTGTGGTAAGTTGCACGTTTTTGGTAAGTTAGTGGTGTTTTGATCCCTCCTTTTTTATGCTGAAGGGGGAGAATTTTGGGCAATTAATGCCGTGTTTTGGGTGGTTTGGTTTGGTGTTGAGTCG
Source organism: Craterostigma plantagineum (assembly GCA_027422505.1). Lineage (NCBI taxonomy): Eukaryota > Viridiplantae > Streptophyta > Magnoliopsida > Lamiales > Linderniaceae > Craterostigma > Craterostigma plantagineum. Next base: position 19,908,998 of record JAPQWV010000003.1, on the reverse strand, counting down.
TTCACTTTTTCGGCCCTTAGTTATCTTGGAATGCGAGTAATACTATCGGATTGCTTTAATATGCTTATGTCTTAATCCCTCTGTGCTTGAGTTTTGTGATTTGTTAAGGATTAAGGAATTCCGCACATAGGCAGGGGGAGCAAACTGATATGGTGTGATAATTTGCGACATTCCATGGTAACTTGTGAAATTCCATATGATATGATCTGAAAATGTGTGACATTCCATGGTGACTTGTGACGTTTCATATGATATGACCTGGTAATTGCTATATGTTTTTGCTGCTGAGCTTTACATGGGAATACTAGCAATTAGACAAGGGGAGCATGCTTCGAAATCTGATAAATTTATTTGCTCTGATCATATATCACATGCTTTGATACTTAAACATGCTACATGCGTAAATGGCTTCATATCGAGTGTACTCATATGCTTAAGATAGGCATTAATTACTTGTCATCATAAAAAAAGGGGAGATTGTAGACCTTTTTGGTCCAAATGATTATGAGAGTTTTGATTATTCCAAGTAATTATGTAAATTGGGGGGTACAAATTAGAAAACTCGATATGCATGTTGTGTGATGATTAAGTATGTGAAAATGTTCGATTAAGCGCTTAAATGTGATTAAACTGTTAAAGAAAATCGAATTTGTGTGATCTTGTGCTTAACTAGAATATTTATGTGATCACCTGGTTATGAACGTGTTCGTATGAGTGGAATCTCATAGCGTGCTATATATAGAAAATATATCATGTTGAGCGATATGTGAACTGAAAACGTGATTGAGTTATTTTAGGAAAGAATATCGCTGTGAGCACCCTGATATGAATAACTGTATGTTATATATGGAAAAGTATTCTGATTGAGCTGCAAACGTGATTAGGTTATTTTAGGAAGGAATATCGATGTGATCACCAGGATATGAATGACTATGCTATATATATGGAAAAGATATTCTGATTAAGTGCTTACATGTGATTGATCTATTTTTGGAAAGAATATCAATGATATATCCGTTGAGTGCGATATAATTTGACTCTTAAATTAGTGAATCATGATCTATCTTTCCTTATGCGACTTAGGATTGATATTTTGGAAAGTGATTAATTGATTGGACTTATATGTGGTAAGATGCTGATTGAGTCTACTTATGGAATGTGCTGAAATCGGATGAGATCACCATACATGGAAAGTATGCTTTGCAGTATACTCAGTAAATCAAATCTTTCTCTGTGCGAATTGGCTATCATATTTTGGGAAAGAAATCAGTTGATTGAGCTTACTATTGATAATATACTTAGTGGAATTATATATGGAATGTGCTGACAACGGATGAGATTACCTTGGAATGAAAGTAAGACTGTGGTATTTATGATAAGAATTCATGCATAACCGTTGAGCTTAATTGGTTTATTCTTGGCATGATTCTTTGAGTTAATGCACGTGATTGTTGAGCTTTCTCTTGCATATTTTCGTGCTTAACTTTCCTTGTGAAGTGTAGAAGCGATTATTGGGACTATATAGAAGAAAACACTTCACTTTGAAGGGTAGACAACGAACACACAAGCCATCGAATTCCTTAGAGTTATTGAGCGTTAACTTGCGAAACATTCGTAGTTTGTGTTGGCTTAATTTGTGAATTTGTACCCTTGAGCGATCTTTAGCAACACCCTACTCTAAAACCTTTGTCTTCGGACGTGTTGTGTCTGCGGACACGTTGGACGCACAAAGGAGCACGGTTGGAGTCTTTCGCACGTGGAGGGACGAATTTGGTGGATTCTGTGGCCCTTCGGTAGCAAGCTGCATCCAGTCGGGGAATTGGTTTCCTGGGTTAACGACGTGGTTCGAAACTTGGTGTGCGACAACCTAGGTGGAGGTCTAGTTTTCAAAGTGCTTCGGTTGTGTAAGGGTCAATCATTTTGTAACCATAATCGGTAATACCTAGTGATTGATTGGAACTCTTGGGGAGATCACACCCCAAGGACAGGATTAAACCCCAGTTGGGGATATAACCTGTATAAAAATTCCGTCTCACTTTACTTTCTGCTATTTACTTTTCTGTGAGACAAACACAGAACACGTGCTAATAACTAGGTGATATCGTTGAAATGATTTCTGAAAATAACGTAATATTTTGAAACAGGGTTAGTGTTAGGAAATATTTTGTAGTGTTCAATTTCATTGTATTATCTTTGTTGATTTGCTTTATTAAACTTTGGGCTAGTTCTTAATTGGGTTAGTTCTTAGTTATTCATGTAATGGGCCTTCACAAGAGGCCCACCTATTATATACTAACTTGTGGTATAAATAGGAAAACCCTAGCACATAGTGCAGGTGCTTGTGTGTGTAGATAAAATAAACATATATTAGAGTGAAAAAAAAATCATTGGATAGAGAAAAATTTTCTAAGCCCCATTGGTCTTTGTCTTTTTTACACTTTTTTAAATTTTTCGAAATAAATTTTTCGGGCCCCAAAATTTTCGGTATAGACGACGTTTTTGTGAAATTTTTGAAGGCAAATCCAAAACGCGGCAATGATCACCGTACCCAACGATCGACCTAGGACGGTATTGGCACATTATAGAAAAAGTTCAGGTCACCCCCAAACTTTTCGGAGCGGAATTTCCAAATGCCAATTTCACACACCCAGCATGTATGGTACCCCGGGTTGCTCCACATACATGACTGGTACACGACGTGAGCAACCACCCCCGGCATGAATGGTACATGGGTTGCTCCACATTCATGACCGTTATGCACTGCGAGCAACCAACCCCATCATGCACGTTACACGGGTTGCTCCACGTGCAAGAAGGGATGTCAGAGAAGCGAGCAACCATCATGACTTCTGTACAAATCCGTGCAGAACCCAGACCTACAAAGAAGGGTTGACAAAAGTTCAACCAACCATCAGTGGGCGCGCCATCCAATCTTGATGCTTAGGCGATGTGGATCTCTTGTACCAGACTCCACCGTCCACCCACTGCCATCCATTCCACCATGGTGCGCTACATGGAGACGTCCTAAGCCACCGTGATCCTCTTTACGCCCTCACCACCACCACCACCTGACGAGTCTCAAAAGTGTCTGATCAACAGTTTTGGGCCACCCTCGTCGACATCACTCGTGGTCACCTTTCAACGCGATCACGCCACGCCACCATAGTTCCCATGGATCAGTGAAACCCCCCTGATCCTAACCCAGGAACGAGCCTACCCTAGCCTCTCTAGTCTAGGTCTAGGTCGCGCGACATCCTTCTTCACGCAAAGATCCAATCAACGATCTCGGGAGGATGACGTAAGTCGCTTGCAGGAGCTGCGAACCAACGACGAGATGATCGCACTCCTCTATCATATCTCACCATAACCCGGACCTCGCCCATAGGTACAGGAGACGACTCGTTCGTTTCCCGAGTAGAAGTCGCGGCATCTGGTCCAACCGCGCAATTAACCCCCCCAACCACTCAGCTATCCTTTCGCAGATAGCTGTTTCATTCGCACAAGAGGAACCACGTTAGCCATCACCGCCCCACTTGGAGACGGTTGGTGTTGAACATGTAGTGCCCCGCCTCTCACTGCACCTCTTCCACTCACATAGAGTCTAGTTTCCTCACCCACCGAAATTTTCCACTTTCTAGGACATAAACACTCTTTACGCACCGTAGGTTCTTCGTGAACTTGTACGAATGCTTGATGACGTCCTTGTGACCGAGAGCGGAAGACCCACGACAGCCACCCTCACCACAACTGTCGATGGGCCACGGATACGAGCTTGTCTCATCGTCCGTGCGAACGGAAAGCCTTTGTGGCTCTCCGGTTCTTTCTGACCTGTGCAAACAGGCGGGACATCGGACACATGTTTCGATGTTGTGATGACGGAGCGTCTTTGTGATCCCCGTCTGGTTAGTTACCCCGTTCGTGATGGAGCCCCGACTCATAGCAATCAGCGAGGAACTTACACATTCCATGCCGCGCTCAACGAGGATCTATGAAGGAAAAGGTCCCATCACCGACACCACTCCACCACGCCTACGCCTACGCCACCACATGCTGCTCCGTCTCTCCAGTGTTCAAAACTGAACCCGGAGAAACACCAATTGCTGCTACTCCTGAGAATCCCACTTGATTGCCTCACTCAACACCACACCACACCATCATCACCACCATCAACACCAGAGACAGACTCGTCCCACGGACGACGTGACGATCCCGAAGACGGAGATCATCTCAAGGGGGAGTAAAGGAGAAAAAAATGAGTTGAAGATCGTACAGCAGCATCAGCAGCAACCATCATCCACGCCACCTCCACCAACTACGCCGCGCCAGAGGCTTCCACTACCTCCACGCACATTCTTATGTGTCAGGCTATTATGTTCATAATGGAACACTCGAAGGAGCCATGGCACATCTCATCCACCACATTCCGCCACTACTGCGCTGACCACTCTGAAGACCGGGCTCCCTGCTCTTGAAAGTCACATTTCAATGGAGCCTTGGCACATTTTTTACGCCCCACGCCTACCTTCTTCTGGAGCCAGACAAGTCAACTTCGTGGCCGAACCAGACAACTTCCATTCGAAGAAGACAAATCCGGCGTCGAGAAGAAGAAGATTGGAGAATCTTAACAAGTGAGTCCTAGCCGAGCCATCAATGCCTCCGCAAGAAGAGGAGATATCCCTTGTAGGGGGAGTTTGCTAGGAATCGAGATCTCCAATATGCCCAACAAAGATATCCCGCGCTGAACTGAAGATTGAACACTAAGGGGGAGATTGTTAGGAAATATTTTGTAGTGTTCAATTTCATTGTATTATCTTTGTTGATTTGCTTTATTAAACTTTGGGCTAGTTCTTAATTGGGTTAGTTCTTAGTTATTCATGTAATGGGCCTTCACAAGAGGCCCACCTATTATATACCAACTTGTGGTATAAATAGGAAAACCCTAGCACATAGTGCAGGTGCTTGTGTGTGTAGATAAAATAAACATATGTTAGAGTGAGAGAGTCTCCTCAAGAACACCACCAAGCCCCACCCCCGTTCTCGATTCCGATCTATTAGGCGTGTTTAATCCGTCCGAAGTTGTTCGTTTGGGTAAAAATCGGGACTAACAGTTAGGGAGATAACTTTGATACTCGTACTCCTTTCTGGGAAATAACATACTCTGCAAATATCTTCTTAAAGAAAAGTATTTTTCAAAGAAGAACAAGCCAAAATTTTTATTGCCTAATTCACCCCCCTCTTAGGCATATTTTACACTTCAAAATTTAATGTGTCTAATGAATAGAAGTCGTTCAATAAGAACCCATTATTTGTCACTTCTACGATTTTCTGTGTTGTTCTCTGTCATTGATATCTTCAATTAACAATAAAGAAGACATGTACGAGCATGTCATGATGAAAGAATAAATGACATGATAAAGAAGAAAGAGCAAAGAGTGTTGGTTAGTGTACGAATCCATCGAGTGCTATACAATATCGTCGGGATGAGAGATCTCTCAGCTTCCACGTCCGCATCAAAACCCGCCATGTAGTATTCTCCGACAAGATAACCCTAAATCAACAACAACAACATCAAAAAGTTACTTAAAATGTTAAAAGACTCACCGAGTAATTAACATATGCATGTGCCTTAGAAGATTGATTTAATAGATTGTTTTACATACCCAAATCCATCTCGAGCGAGATGAAGGGCGTTTGCCGCCAACTTGGTGACCATCGATTCTAAAAGGTTATTTAATGCTTATGTTAGTATGGAACATGTAAACAATTGTCTGGAATTTGAACGACCATCACCTTATAAGATGTGGATCGTATGACATCAGTCAAGCAACAAAGAACTTTACATGCATTATATGGAACTTCGTAACAGTCTTTCGATATTCATGAAGCATTGGACACAATCTTTTTTCCATTGCATTAGGGTTTACACGCTATTTTTGCCTCACATCATTGGTAAGTAATGTATATCTGTTTTACATAACTATTATGCGTTCGTCTTGCAGTAGTGCACGTGATGAGGGTGACGAAGATAAAATTTTTGGTCAAGAACGTTGTCATATCATTTTCGCTTTGAAGTAGTGCACATTTTAGCGGGTGCAAGTAGTAAGTATAATCATCTTCGCTTTGAAGTAGTTCACATTTTAGCATGTGCAAGTAGTAAGTATTTGAATATTTATTTGTTTCCAGTCGCTCACCTTTTGTCAGGTGCAAGTAGTATGTATTTTATATGTGTTTACATGTTCTACATTTATTTTAACTAAATGAGTTGATCATTTCTATATAACTATTATGTATTCGCTTTGAAGTAATACACGTGATGAGGAGACGAAGATCAAATGTTTGCTCCAACTTTCGTTCATTCTCATTTTCAAGTTTTAGCTTTGTTTATCGTCGGTCAACTTTTTACGTATAGTCGCTCAACTTTTTGCGGGTACAAAGAGTATGTATCAGAAGATTTATTCTGATTTATTTGTTTGGTTTACATATATTTACCTGGTCTATATAACTATTACGCATTCGCCTTGAAGTAGTGCACGTCATGCGGGCGAAGAAATCAAATGTTTGGTCCAAAATGTGATGCATAGTCATTTTAGCTTTGAAGTAGTGCACATTTTGACTGGTGCCAGTAGTACGTATTTGAACATTTATTGTATTGTCTCTCAACTTTTGACGGGTGCAAGTAGTATGTATTTGTTAGCTTTATATGTGTTTACCTCTTCTACATTTATGAATGTGCTTCGCATTGGCCTATCGAGTTGAACGTATGATTCAGTTGATGTTACTTTCACTGAATGAGTTGATATTTTCTATATAACTATTAGGCGTTCTCCTTGAAGTAGTGCACGTGATGAGGGCGACGGAGATCAAAAGTTTGGTCCAACTTTCGGTCATAATAATTTTCGCCTGAAACTTCAGGTTTCAGTTTTGTTTAGAGTCGGCCAGATTTTTGCGTACAGTTGCTCAAATTTTTGCGGGTGCAAAAAATATGTCTTGGAACATTTATTCTGATTTATTTGTTCGGTTTATATGCATTTATATGTTCTATATAATTATTATGCATTCGCCTTGAAGTAGGGCACGTAATGAGGGCGAAGAAGATCACACGATTGGTCCACATTTCGTGCGTTATCATTTTCGTTTTGTCTATATCTTCAGGTTTATATTTCTTGCACGTCGCTCAGCTTTTTGTGGGTGCAACAAGTATGTATTGGAACACATATTCGACATAACTATTACACATTCGCCTTGCAGTAGTGCATGAGATGTAGGCAAGTTGGTCCCAAACGTTTTGCTTTGAAGTAGTGCACATTTTGGCGGGTGCAATGCAAGTAGTATGAATTTGAACATTTATTTGTTAACAGGCGCTCAACTTTTGGCGGATGCAATGCAAGTAGTATGAATTTGAACATTTATTTGTTAACAGTCGCACATATTTTTAACGCATGTTTCAATTTATGTACTTTAACTGCTATGCATTTGCCTTGACGTAGTGCACGTGATGTGGACGACGAAGATCAACGTTTGGTCCAACTTTCGTTCATAATCATTTTCGGTTTGCCTGGATTTTCAGGTTTTAGTTTTATTTTTAGAGCCGGCCAGCTTTTTGCGTACAGTCGCTCAGCTTTTTGCGGGAGCAAAAAATATGTATTGGAACATTTATTCTGATTTATTTGTTCGTCTATATGCATTAAGGTATATGATATTAGACTTTAAATCATTGTTCAGTAATACAATCAAGTTGATTTTGTTTGTTTATTTTTTATATTTTCGTGTGATGAGTGCACATCTCGCTCATGTGTGGGAATAATTGTTTTATCAATCTTCATTTATTTATTGCGATCATTTGTTTGTTTCAACGCATGATGAGCTTTCGTTATCCGGATCCTTTCATTTTCTTGGACTGCAACGGTAGGTTAGGCTTAATTCGGATAGGGAATACATATATGACTGTGACGTTTTGAAACTGTCGAACCGGTAAGACTGCAGGGCTGCACGATTGCACGACTATTGAACTTAATATAACTCTCTAAGTATGTTGTGCCATGTATCCATAGTTGCATACTATCTAATATATTTATAGTCTAAGTAAATGTATTAATAACAATCATACAATATGTAATACAACATGCACTCATCAATAGATGGGGGCGGTTTTTTCTCTGAGGCGGGTCTCGGGTCCACTATAAAATAGAGGGCCCGATCGCGGATCTCAGGTCTTTCCAATAACAATATATGTAATAAACTAAAAAATCTCTTAAAAATAACATGTGCATTGCACGGGTCTAAAACTAGTATATTTATATAGGCACATACATCGGGTGTGCAAACTTCTAATATCTATCTATTTTATTAATGGCATTAAAGTAACTACTTGGCATGTCAATTTTATCACCTAATTATAATTTTATCCTTTACGTAATAACGATTAATCATACTGTTCTTATTTATTCTGATTATATCCTTACAAAATAATTTTTATATTTGTACGTTAGATATTTTCAATTCAACATTAATATTTATTTCATATATCAAACACTAAATTAAAAATAACTTTAAAAATGTAAAAGAAAACTTTTATATATTTATATTTTAAGCACACACATTGCAGTAACATACTAGTATTTTATGAATTGTTAACATTATAGTAACTACCTCTTAATTAATTTGGTTTGTCATTTATAGTTATAATATTACGCATGACATTATTAATGTATTACAATTATATCCTCAAATCAATATTGTTACATATAATAAAAGCAATAAACTTAAATTTATAATTTAATTTAAAATAAAATTTAAATACAAAATAATACTACCTCTGTTCCACTTAATACTTCCCAAAAATTAGTGGGCATGTAGAATAAGAAACCGAAACTTTTTTAATATTATAGTAGACTTTTAAGGAATTGAAGAGAAACAAATTAGTGGGCATGCAAATTAAGAAGCCTTTTTTTAAATATAAATGGTATAATTAGTTTAACTATTAGAATAATTTTTTACCAAAAGTAGAAATGAGAAGAATTATGTGGGACGCCCGGGGAAGAAATAAGTGGGACGGAGGAAGTATATCTTTATTTATAAAGAGCACATGCATAGAATGTGCTTAAATAATAACGTACTTTATTTCATTCAGAGTCCACGCAATATAATACACTCCACTGAGTCCTTTTCTTCGTATTCTTTTTTTTTTCCCTATATCGATGCATCTCGATGTTACCGTCGTCGAGACCTAAACATATCGATGTTAATATCATTTTATACACTATATTGATGGATGGATGGAATGAGACATATATAATATTAAGTTAAAGTTGAGTATTTTTCCGAATCAAAGGTCAATGTGGAGATTTGGGAAATGTGACATTCGTTTAAAGCCGTAAAATCTACACAAACTTTCATACAGTAAAACCTCTATAAATTAATACTCTCTAAAATAATAAAATATTCCGGTCACGACTTGGACCTTTGTAAAAAATCATCAAATTCGATAAGATAATTAAATAATAATCCTTCAAGAATTCCTTTATACATATTAGGTCCCATTAGAACTCTAAATTAATAATTCATAAATTGTAATTAGGAATATTACGATAATTTTCTAAAATATGAATCTAACGTTACTAGTATTTTCTTGAAATGAAATCTAATTGAATTCCATCCCTAACTTTTTAAATTGCAGCCAAGAGTTTCGATGTCCATGAATACAATTGTTAATTGTATACAATAAATTGTTATTATACATGAATGTTTTTAATTATTTACAAACAAGTTGGTTGATGGATGAAAACATATATAAATACTAAATTAGCTGAACTTAAAAATTTTCTTTTTTAATTAGTAAAATATTAATTTATCGACGTATTAATATCTCTCTAAATTAATAAATTTTAATGGTCTCAATGTTATTAAATTAGAGAGGTGTTGTACTCGGAATTCTCGGAAGGTATAAAAAAGAGTGGAGCTGTCAAACGGTAGCGGGCTCACCCGCCTCGCCCCGCCAAAGTGATGGGGCAGGCTGTAAATTTTAGGCCCGCCTCAGGCCCGCCCAAATCTAAAATTTTATATAATTATTTTAAATAATAAGATTTATATATAAATTGAAATGATTTTTATACTTTTTTTAGCTATAATTGGTACTTAATAACATAAATAAATTAATATGAATTTTTTTATTAAATTAGATATATTTTTCAACTTGAATTCTTCATTTTTTTTATTTTTTTCCTATTTTTATATTATTTTTGCTATTTTTTATTAAATTGAAATGATTTTTATCCAATTCCATTCTTTTGCAAACGTTAGTATTTCGAAATTCGTATTTCAAGTTGAAGTCCAAGCTCGAGCTCTAGAAGCTCGTCGAACTCGACTTCTAATTTTTCTTAAAAAAATTAAAAGTACAAAAGTGAAATAAAAATAATTAATAAAAAAACAAGCTCGCTAGCCGGCTAGCGAGCTTTCGAGCACCCAATTTGCAAGCCTGTAACGAGCTCGAGCCGGCTCGTCGAGCTCACGAGTCAGTTCGACTCATCATTCACCCCTCATTATTATTTTTATTTTAATGTTATCATTATTCATTGTTATTATTTATTATTATTACTATTATTAAATACGAAAAAAATTAGTACGGGCCCAATTTTGGATTTCGAAAACGCACCAATTAAAATGGAATTTTAAATCCGAAAATTAGTAAGCGTTTTAATATATTTAACCTCGGATTTTTAGGAAATCAAAATCCAAATTCGCTCGATTGCCAAACAGAATATTTTGAGGAAATCCAAGTTTCAAATCGGAATTCAAAATCCAAACGGGCCCTAAAGTAAATTCTCGTGTCCACCGTCCATATAGCGTAAGGCTTCGCCGATTCGGTATATTTTCTTCTTTTTCTTTTTTTTTTCTTTTTAATTTTTTCACTACTTGCGACGAACGCCCCGTCAAATGGCATCATATGATCGATTACAAAATTCCATCGCAATTATTTTTATTTTTTGTGTCTAAGGTGTTAGCGATATTGTCATAGAACAATATTTTATGTAGCCCGCGGAGATCTTTAGCCGCCGGCTGTTTATCTTAAGCTACTTGAATTTTTGCTGCTCATATTGTGCAGAGAAGATTGATTTTTTAGTGTTTTGTTACCTCTATGCAAGGACGGAAAATCCACGAGTGTCTCTTATCTGTTGGCGAATTTTCAATCCGATGTTTCAGGACTTAAGTTTCAATGACAGTCGATTCATTCAAAGGATGCGTGATGCGTCATCAAACGATCCAGCGGTTGACACTTCTCATTCCGTCACAATCTTAAAATTCTACTTCACTTTATTCTGTTTTTTTCTTCTTCTTTTGATAATGGCATTACCTTCAGCAGTAGGTTAGAAACATTAGTTGTATTTAATATTTAAAGTTGCATCATAACTTCATAGTTCCTCTAAAGTTTGACGCTTTTCTCGATGTTGAAGTGAACTTAAATTATTGCTTAGCTTTTGGTCTACTGCTTTAAAGGTTTGAATGATGTGGCGGATCAAATTACATTCAAGTTTAGTGCAGGGTAAAAATTCGAGTTTTTAACTAAATATTAGGATGCACCAGATGAAGACTCTCTCTCAAAGCATTTATATAGGTACTCCTCGCAAGCTTATCCCTGTACAATTTGAGTTTATGTTTTCACATTGCAGTTTGCCTGTTTAAATGAAAACTAACCCTCTCTCTCTCTCTCTCTCTCTCTCTCTCTCCGATGCAGTGTCCGGCTTTAGCAAGGAACTGCATCATATCCTCTTGAAGATGGAATCGTAATTGTTACAAAGTTCGTAGATGAGTTGAAAGCTTGATCTCTTTTAACCATTGTATGTGGTGAGTGCCTTTCTAACTTTCGCGCTCTCTTTGCGACCCGAAGGTATATTATGATCAACCGAATCATTGTTTGTTTTAATCGAAATAGGCATATATTTTCCACTAACTTTTAAATTTATATCGCCTTTATGTTTATAATAGTTTTCTCTAACACATGGGGGCGACTTCTTGAATAATTTTTATGTTTTTATTGCTCCCAGGTTGTATCATTTGTTCCTTTTCATGGTGCGGACTCCAAATGTGGTGATGATACATACAACTCACACGTTGATGTTAATTATGCAAAAAGTATGCAAATCATGCATGAAAATGTGCATATAATCGTCATCTCTTGGAAAGGAAGCAGAAGGTACTTCACAGATCCTTGAATTTAGTACGTATCAAGTTTTTTCTCACCCCTAACATATGTTAGTTCTCTTTCAGATTGCTGAAGACAAAGTGGAAAAGAAGTTCTAGATTTGAGAAAAAGATGAAGTAAGAGCTCGAGAAACCAGAACTTCTAATGAGAACTATGACATGATTTTCTTACATCTGTGGTCTTTTACTGTTTTGTTCAGACATTTATCCGTAATGATTACAACTAAATGATAATGCTATGTTTCTTCTTTTCGATTTCAGATGGAGCATATGGGGAAAGAAATGGATCGTAAAAACTGCGAGACAAATGAATAAAGATTGATCCAAGAACAACATAAGTATTTAATTGCTTATAGGGCGGGAAACCCTCTAATCATGACGCTGATGCCAAGCCCAGCCATGTACCGATTTTTTAATTGTCAGATTTTTGCTTTAATTCATATTTTTATTTTACTTCCTCTTTTCATGTCCATTTTATTTGCCTGATGCATACATAATCACTCCACACACACAGAACAATTACATAAACTTCCAACCATAGAGGACACATTTTTATGTTTCACAACACGATTGATCCTGCATTTTCTACTTTTTAGTTAAGTTGTACATTGTTTTAAGTATATGCCGTTTGTGAAATATTTTGTTGGCTCCTTTTAGCTTCTGTTATTGTGTAGGCTGGAGGAACGGTATGAGTCAACTCCAGCTCCCATTGAGCTATAATGTCTCATTTTTCGACATTTTGCCGTGTCGGGTTGTTGTGTTCGTGCCAAAGATTGTTGCCGTTATCTTCATATTTGTCCCGCTAATTGTTTTGTTCTAACAATTGAAGTACTAATCAGACCCAACTTCTGTTGCAAGTATGGAGGGTGACATTGAACCTTGGATCAATCATTTGAGTTGATATATTCAGCAAAATCGATGAGCTAATATAGTTGAAATTAGGTTGGATCACTTTAAGAGCTTCAACCCTGATACTGATATCAAAAAGATGATCAGAGGTTGATATTTACTTACTCTTTTAAATTACAAGTTTGTGTTCGTCTTCGTCCATGCCTAAAATTATGCTATATCATTGTGAATCACCATCTCTTTGAATGTATGTGAAGTGTTGATTTAGGTTATGCGTTTCCTAAAATTTCATTGTTAGGCCTATATGGGAAGTAGGTGAGATGATGGAGACGAAAGTAGTCGTTTTTGCTATGCTCCAAATGGCAATGGAATTGGGAGATGATTGCATAGAAATCGAACTCAGGGTTCATATTTTTCAAGATAATTGGCATGCATATGAATGGTTATCTCTTAGGTGGAATATTGTGGGGAAATCATTCGCAATTCTTTTTCTCTTCTCATGTTTTTGGAAGAAAAAGGTTTAAAAATGTTTAACATCTGTTTCACAATTCATTGTGACCTATTCGTATCCGATGCAACAGGCTTCAGGTAGTGTAAAAATCTGTTCTGCTTTAGAGTTGATCTGATAAACTTTTGTTATCTTTAAGGATAAGCTCAAACTTGGTGTTTTCAAATTTATGAGAGCAATTTGTTTGAAGATTTGTTGCTCAAGTTGTAGATTTGTTGCTCAAGTTCTTGATCTATTGGGAGGGGTGCTGCTAATATAAGCTTCCAAGCAAAAGGAGACGGACTTACCTTAATCATGGTTGTTTCTATGTTATTCTATCCATGTTGTGCAATGTCTAACACGTCTTTGTCATTACCGAACACAACAATAGAGATTATCATTTGTAAAAGTTTTTTCTGTTGGACGTTCTTGTCATATCCTGTAACAAAATTGGTAGTTTCATAGAGATTAATCAAGTTATGGTTCAACTTCTTTCGACCGTTGAACTATTATAATCCATATCAATCTGAATTCATTAATATCTTCTCCGGATAATCTGTCTTAAAATGTCCACGTTTCGTACCTCAAAATCATATATTTCGATTAATTTTTAAATAATTATACATTTATAACCCCGTGCATCATATATTTTGATTAATTTTTAAGTAATTATACATTTATAACCCCGTGCGTCGCACGGGCAAAAAACTAGTATATATATATATATATATATATTATATATATGATTATATAACCTATATTTTAAGTTACTTTTAATGGGTGAATAGTATTAAGTTTAGTTTTATATATTTTTTACATATAAATAAAATAATTGACTTTATAGGATGTAATTGGAATATATTTAGAATTAGGGGTAAACTAATAATTATGAGTATTGACTTACCAATCAATTTGAATAATCCCACCATTAGAAATTAGGGGTTAGTTAATTTAGGGAGTTACTATTTACCGCCCCCTTTTTACTTGTTACCACCCCTAAAGGACTGAAAAAAGACGTTTTTGCACCTATGTTATTTAAATTAATTTAAAAAGGTAAAATATAATAAAAAGTAAGAATTCTTATTTAAAATCCAGTACTACGCAACAATTTTCAAATCACACAATCAAATCAGACAAAAAACAGAGAATTTTGCAAATCGCAATGGATCGACGACAAGGAAAGGGAAAGGGGGTGCTGTCACGATTGGTAAGAAAATTGTCGTAAAATTCATTCGTACGTAGATAGATTGTCGAAAAGGGGTCGAAATAGGCCGAAAAACGGTCGATCGGACGCGAAATCGGACGAAAAAGGCACGGCCGAACGTGGATTTCGGCCGGCCAAGTCATGACCGAAACATGATTTCGGTCAGGACATGGCCGACCGAAATCAGATTTCGGTCACGGCAGATTACGACCGAAATCGATTTCCGGTCTGATCTTGCCGGACCGAAATCGGCGTTCGGTCGCCAGGGCTCCGACCGAAATCATGTTTCGGTCGGAGCGGTCACGACCGAAATCTGATTTCGGTCGGATCCGCGGCGACCGAATTTAGATTTCGGTCGGCCGTTGTCCGACCGAAGTCGGATTTCGGTCGGGTCATGGTACGGCCGAAATCCGATTTCGGTCGTAATTTTTTTTTTTAATAAATATCTAATTGCAGGCGAAGGGTGGGAAGTCCCTACTAGGAGGGAGCAGCAGATCCCCCCCGTTGGAGGGATCTGGAGAGCGTCATACGAGGGCGCGCGGCGTTGATGCATCCGTTCGTAGGGAACGGGACGCGGAGAGGCGGCAGCGAGCGGGTGATTCTAATTCCGTATATGCGGATTACGATCCGCATGCGAATGAGGAGGCCCATGCGGATGAGGAGGTGCCCTACGATGCGGCATCGTTTGAGTCATCCGACGACGATGCGATACCGATCTCCTCAGGTAATTACCTTCTCCATTATAAACTGACTTGCTATGTCGTATCTTAATATACGTAAAAAAAAATTAAATTTAGGAGTGGTTATTTGTAAAAAATAAAATAGGGAGCAAGCGCTCCAGGGTCGTAGATGACGATTCCTGGAGGGTGCAGGGGCCACAGCCAGGTGGTCCAGATGATGGCGAGGTGATCCCTAGTTACTTGGGGCACATCGCGCCCCGCATCTGGGCGGGTGAGGAGGAGAGGCCACTGCTGAAGTGCGAGCAGCGTACTTTGTATCTTCGGTCGCTTAAGATGTGGTACAGCCAATTCCCGCCGGAGACGCAGAGCGAGATCGATGGCACGGGGCTTACGCACCTCGCCGATGCCATGCTGGGTCACTTGGACCAGCCTCTTCTGAGCGCTTTTGTGGAGCGCTGGCACCCCGACACGTAAACATTCCACATGCCGTGGGGGGACTCCGGGTGTGCCAATACCAATAAAATAAGGATACGTCCTCAGCAGTGCAAGTGACTCCGGGTGTGCGAGAAAGACATGTGTCAGCACATTAGTCTCCTCGTCTCTCAGCGCTTCAACAAAATATCCGGACTCTGTCGCCTGGTGCATCAGCTGGCTCACCACGTCTCTCCCCTCAGAATTTTGCTTCTTCAAACGATCTCTATAATTATATATATGTCGGATCGTCGCATTATCTTCTGCGTGTCGAGCCCTCATCGCTGAGAGGATATGTGCTGGTTTCGCTTGCGCAGCAGTCATTTCCTCTACGACCTTCTTTGCCTGGCTACTTAACCCACTCGTCTGGCGGTGTCCCTCGGGATACTGTATCAGAGGGTGATTGTGTATGGAATTCTCAGGTGCACCCGTACGAATGTACCATTCCCTAGTAGCTGGATCCTGCTGGGCTATGACTACAAACGGACACATGCACTTGTTAGACTTCGATAGCCTCTCCAATTCATCCTCCTTGCCTCTATAACGTTCTCCGCGAGAACATCTAATCAATTTTTTTGTACCGCATTTCTTATGCGACGAAATAATCACCTCGAAACCAAGAGCAATAGCGACGTCTTTCGCCCAGTTAATGGCTTCCACGTCGGTCGGAAATCGTCCTCCTTCGCGGAAATGCTCACTGTAATTTATCCCGTTGCCCGTGGAATCCTCCGGAACACTCTGCAAGTCTGAAAAAAAAAAGTTAATTTCAGTCGAAATTGGATTTCGGCCGCTGTAAGAGGCGACCGAAACGGGATTTCGACCACCTCTGCAGTAGCCGAAATCCCGTCTCGGCCGTGACCGTCCCAGCCGAAAGTAAATTTCGGTTCGGACAGCCGCGGCCGAACAATTTTTTCGGTCGCCATAAAGTGCGACCGAAATGTGATTTCGGTCACCACAAGGGCTGACCGAAATTATTGTTCGGTCAGCCTTTGTGTCGACCGAAATGTAAATTCCGGTCGTGCCGAAATTTTTCGATCGAATCCGATCGATGTTCGATAATTCACGTCCATACGAACGAAATTTACGAGAATTTGCTTACCATCCGTGCCAATAGACACTTTCTTTTGACCTTTCAATTTCCCAAAAAGTCGATTCATTTCGATTTGAGTTATTTTTTGTTATGTTTGACTCTGATTTGGATGTGTAATTGCGATATGAAAAGTGTTGTATGGAAAAGGACTTTAAATAGAAATTTAATTTCAAAAGGGCAAAATCGTCTTTTTTCAGCCCTTTAGGGGGCGGTGACTAGGAAAAAGGGGGCCCAGTTAATTTACCGAAATATGCCCTATGCTTTTGGTGAAGATCTTCAATGTAGAAGCGGAGGTAGTATCGTAAAAGGCAATAGCTCAACGGCTCTCTCTCATACAAATATAGCCGTTCGACATATAGAAAGTAACGAACCCTAATTTCACCAATTATAGAGAAACCCATTTGAACTCCACGCAATCAACTTTAGACTTCGACTATTTTGCTCTCTGTCCCTCCTCTCCTGTCTCGCTTTGCATTCATTCTAGTGGCTAGTTTCTTTATTGCTGTGTATCGTTTGATTTTATATTATATTGGCTGACTCGATTCTCTGTTTTGCAGGCTTAGATTATCCGCTGACCTTGGCTTAATTTTCTCAATTGTTTTATTGTGATTGCTTGTTAATTACTTGTTATCTTTATCCGTGGTTTTCTTGCATTATCTCTGCGTTTGCGTTTTTTTGTTTGTGCTAACAAATGGACGCAGGAGGAAAGAATCATTTGCGATGCCCGCTTCAAGAACAGTTTTTGCACAGAAAGAATTCTCGGGAGAACGTAAGTCATTGCTTTTCCCTTTTTCGTTGTTCCTCCCGTCGCTGTTGTAATCTGATTGTTCTTTCGATATCCATGACTCGCCGCATGTTTGGTATATGGCTGAAATTGAAGTTTTACTTTCAGTTCTATGAAACCAGTTTTATATTTGATTTCTGATTTGAGAATTTGAGAACTTAACCAGTTTCTGATTTTTGATTTGGCATTATTCTTCAGCTATGTTTAAGATGCAACTCTCACTATGAACATTTTGAGTGTTTTCTCGGGTTTAATCATAGTTGCATCTTCAATGCAGTTGGATCGCTTCATACCAAATAGGTCAGCAATGGATTTCGACTTCGCACAGTACATGCTCACAGAAGCAGCAAGAAAAGGTAAGGAAAATCCATCTGCAGCGACCTCTTCTCCTTCGAGGGAAGCGTATAGGAAGCTACTTGCGGAGACCTTCAACATGAATAGGACACGAATTTTGGCTTTCAAGAACAAACCACCCACGCCAGTCGACACCATCCCCAACGAGTTCACAACCACCACCCACCAGGCCAAGCCTTCGAAGCCCCGCAGACACATCCCTCAGGTACAGAATTGCCTAAAGTAAGGGCAATTTGAGTTGGTTGCTGTACTACGTAATTGACCAAATGATTGCATTGACTCTTTCAAATTTTGTCAGACTTCTGAGAGGACTTTGGATGCTCCTGATATCGTGGACGATTACTACCTGAACCTACTTGACTGGGGTAGCAGTAACGTTCTCTCTATCGCCCTCGGAAGCACAGTGTACCTTTGGGACGCTTCTGATGGATCGACCTCGGAGCTCGTCACGGTCGACGATGAGAGTGGGCCCGTGACTAGCGTCAGATGGGCCCGCGACGGTAAACACATAGCCGTTGGTTTAAACAATTCCGAAGTTCAACTATGGGATTCCACAGCTAATAGGCTGGTATGTGTTGGTTTATGCATATATGCCTTTTTTATCCACAGCTTCCGTGGTGAAGATGATTTGTTAACCCTTGTGTTGTACGTTGATTGGTTCCACAACAGCTGAGAACTTTGAGAGGAGGCCACAGATCTCGGGTGGGAGCCATGGATTGGAACAATCACATCCTAACCACGGGGGGAATGGACGGTCAGATCATAAACAATGATGTTAGGATCAGATCTCACGTCGTCGAAACCTACCGAGGGCACAGCCAAGAAGTATGTGGGCTCAAATGGTCGGCCTCGGGCCAGCAGTTAGCCAGCGGTGGGAACGACAACCTACTCCACATATGGGACAGAGCAGCAGCAGCAGCTGCCCCCACTCAGCAGTGGCTACACAGGTTAGAGGAGCACACCGCAGCCGTAAAGGCCCTTGCTTGGTGTCCTTTTCAGGGCAACCTTTTGGCCTCGGGTGGGGGCGGTGGTGATAGGTGCATAAAGATGTGGAACACACACACTGGTGCGTGCTTGAACACTGTGGACACGGGCTCGCAGGTTTGCGCACTCTTGTGGAATAAAAACGAAAGGGAGCTGTTGAGCTCTCATGGGTTCGCTCAGAATCAGCTCACTCTTTGGAAGTATCCTTCCATGGTTAAGATGGCCGAGCTAACGGGTCATACCTCGAGGGTTCTCTTTATGGCTCAGGTAGGAAAATAATAATCCATTTTTTCTTGTGGGCTATATAATAATATCATTCTGTTTATGATATATGAAATCTGAGAATATTTGATTGAATTGATTGATCAAATAGCTGTGTTTATTGTTCTTTATAGAGCCCAGATGGATGCACGGTTGCTTCGGCTGCTGGCGATGAAACGCTTAGGTTTTGGAATGTGTTTGGGACGCCCGAAGTCGCCAAGTCAGCGCCTAAGGCAAGCTCGGCGGAGCCATTTGCTCATTTGAATCGCATCAGATGATGATATGATGTGATGCAAGAAAAACACAATGGTTGATATTTTCTCATGACCATGGGATGCGATTTTTTTTTTTTATTTCAATGTTTGGGTACATTTATAGGTTTTTTTTTTGCTCAGTTACTCCCGAAGTTTTTTCAATAGCATGCGATGTTTCGTTATTGGCATTCACTGTCGTGACCATTGTAAATATGATAAAAGGTTTTTCATCGTGTATGCGCCACTCTTTATCCAAGGTTTTATTATGAGATAATAATTTAATTATGTGTATATATTATTTATGATATTGGTTATATATAAAAAGATTGGTCAAGATAGTTTATGCAATACGTTGTTGTATAGTTAGGGTCGGCTTTTGGGTATGGCAACTAAAGCAAGGGCTTTGTCCCAATTTTTTTAAGTGCCTCATGACCTTGATATACTAATATAACTATGTAATGTAAGCACAGTATTAATTACACAAAATATTTTGATGCCCCAATATTTTTTAATTAATTCGATAAACATTGGTCTTGGCCAAGTAAACGTCAGGGGCTGACGTAATAGTCTGCAAACCACGCCAACCAGATTAACTACATTAGGACTTGTCCATGTATGACATGTTCAACTCATAGTATCTGCTAGCCAAGGAGAGTCGAACATATGACATTCCCTTCCAAGAATTTGAGGCATCAATATTATAGATATATACTCATTATACTTATTCTTTTAATTTAATTAGCCTTTTCCCACCTTTTCACTTTTTAACTTTCACTTTTCCTTCCGTTCTTTCATTGGCTCGTGTCTGTTAATTGTTTTTTTGTTTTGTGTCTGTTAATCAATCGCGTACCCCTTGCTAATTTGTTATATAAGAAGTTGCGCACAACAGTTAAAGTATAAATTCCTTGTAAAACAAAATTTTGTGTTTTAAAAAGTTCATATTAAAAGAAAAAAATCAAGTTTAAATTTTAATTTCAGTGATAAACTTCAATACTATAGTTGCTGATCTTAGTGAGAGTGTTCGTTGGATTGATAAGTAAAAGAATCTTGTTAGTATATAATAATGAATCTTGTTAGTATATAATAATTATTATTCTGAAAGAAAGGCCCCATTTTAACACTTGATTTAGGCCCCATATTATCTTGAGCCGGCACTGTGTGTAGTTTTATTTTTTGTTTTTTGAAAATCTTATAGTCGTAATTTAACTATTTGCTTTTTATAAAATTATTATAGAAGTATTGAATAAGCAAAATTACTTCTTTTAACTCTAATATTATGTAGATATAATTTTATATCAAATTTTATATTATATGAAAAAGAAAATTGTATTTTGATGCAATAAACAAGGTACATTATATCATTCGATGGATGGGGAAGGAATACCAAGTAAAAAGAGTAGACTTCATACATTAACACAATGAGAATATATAAAAAGATAGAAAAATATTGTTGAATTTATGTAGTTTTGGTTTTAAAAGGAAAAATATTGCAGGCAAAGAAAGTTATATAAACAAAGTTTGTTAAAGTTTTTTTTGAATTTCGGGAAAAAAATTGTATTTCGATAACATCGATATGTACTAGAATATTGGTGGAATAACTAGAGATAAATAAAAGATATAAAAGCAAAAAAAAATATGAAGTATTATGTTGTTTACTTATGGAACCGACAGATTACACAATTTGCAGAAATAAAAGTGAGAACAAATTGTGTTAAGAATTAATTATGTAATAACAATAGAAGAAAAAGGTTCCACGTGAAAATCGATTTTCCACCTCGTAGAAATATCACCTATTCATGGTTATGAATAATGATCGTCATTTGAGACTATTGTCACTTGTTTGTACAATCCAATTATTAAATTATATAAAACACAATTCTAGAAGTAAATATTTGACTTTGAGGGCCAAAGATAAAAGAAAAAAGAAAAAATCAAAACCAAGTATATAGTCCATTAGTCAATTTTAGGATAAGAATTTGATTTTTGGGAATTCATGCATAAAAAAATCACTGGAATTCCAATTAATATCCTTGTGTTTAAGTCTTTCTATTTGGTGCCAAAGTGATTTTTAATTTCTATAGTTACCCCTGTATTTAAAAATTTTTCAATTGGTACCCAACGCATTTCTCAATTCCATTACGCTATGTTTAAGAGTTTTCCAATTTGCGCCCAAATTGTTTCAAGATAGGCATACCTAAAGTATGAAGTTGTGACCCATTAGCTATTAATGAGTCTTACACCTATAAAATTTCGTTTTGGTAATTTACCACTTCATACGTTATGAGTATTTAACTTGAAAACCTGTTGGAAAAGCGTAAAATAACTTGGGACATCAACTCAATTAAACACTGGGGTACAAGTGGAATTTCCCACTCATTTATTTTCCAAACACCGTTAGCCCTTAACGGCTCGTTTGATACTCATGTATAGATGGGTATCAAATGGGTATGACTAAATATGCTCATGTTTGATAGCCATGTAAAGCTATACATGGCATGTATCATTATACATGGCTGTTACACAATAATCATTTATCCCCCTTGCATACTCAAACCCACCACAGAGGTGGGTATGTCGATGCTTTTTTTACAATACCGCGTTTACCCCCGATAAGAAGCAAGGCCACGTCGACGACGGCCTCTTTCCGGGAGCTTTCTTCCAGCTCCGGCGCCGACGCCGGCGGCTTCTGGGAGATTCTCGACACTAAAGTTCGAGATTCTCTCTCTTTACGGAAGCTTTCTTCCAGCTCCGGCGCCAGCGGCTTCTGGTTGACGGGTTACCTCGCCGGAGGTCAGGGGCAAGTGGTGGGCGGCGCGGTGGTGGGTTCCTTTGTGGCTGTTGGGCGGCGTCTTTTGGAAACACGGCGTACGAAAGGCTGCCGGCACGTGGCACGAGCAAGAGGTGAAAGGAATTAATTCAACTCTGTAATTTGGAAAATTGAGGACGGAAGCTCTGTAATTTGGGGGGTTATTTTAACGAAGATGGAGGCTCTGTAATTTGGGAGGAAAAAAGCTATGTGACTTGGGGGTCATTAAAGAAGATGCTTTCGTAATTTCCTTTTATTTAATTACTTTTTGAAAAAAGGTTAAAAATGTCTTTTGAGTATATTTACAAATTCCATATACATCTCAAACACATATATCAAACACAATTTATATCATTACACAAATAATTAATACACACATATCAAACATGTTAAAACACAACATAAACAAAATCCTTGTATAGCTATACACAAATAACTTATACCCATGTAATCACTTAACACAGATATCAAACGAGCCCTAAGAGTCCCGTTAACCCTCCGTTGTACGGTGTGAGTTAGGTGAAAATTTTCACCTCCAAATAAACAGACAGCACGTGAAAAGCACAGCAAACAACAACGAACACACTACACCTCCCTCGCTATAAAAACGCACACTTGCATTGCTTCAACCTTTGGTTATGCTGTGATCGTTTTTTTGCCTTTTTTCTTCTCTCTCTTCGTTAACTGTTTGGGAATCATCATCGATCGTTTCGAAGGAAAGCTTCACTACTTGTATGGCAGCTAACTTGCAGAGCAGCCGTGGACTGGCGATATTTGGGAACCGATTCATTGGGCGGATTCGTTATACCTTCAGGTGCGTGTGTTTGTTTGTGAATATGTAGTTCGCATTTGCATGCTTTGAGTTTGTGTTGGTAAATTAGAGATTTCATGGTACTATGCTTTGATCTGCAATTTTTATTTTTTTTTTGTTTCGATTCATGAAATCGGTTCTATTTCTTTTCTGATCTACGGATTCATTGTTCATTTTGACGGATTAATTAATCAGAAGATGCTTTTGTTTTGATCGTCCGTCACTATGAGAAACACAGGTTTTTTGTTTGCAGAATCTTCTGATTAATACCTTTGTTATAAAACCTGAATCAACTGTTCCACAACAACTTGGTCCTTCTTTTATTTACTAAACTATGTTAATGAGTTTTGATTTCATCTGAGGTAGGTGTTTGGTAGGCCTGCGATTTGACTGGGTTTCTTTGTTTATTTATTGATATCTCCCATGACATTTATTATATTATTAATAGTCTTGATCAACCCCTATTCGATGGGCGTGATATTTCAATGGATGTGCACGTCCTCCTATATTGGATTTTATATGTCATGTTCAGAGACTATAATGTTATTCATGCAAATAAGTTTTCCTTTATATTAGTAGACCTTTGAGATGTAGAGATGGACTTACGAAGGCTTACGGATAGATAGATAATATTAGGAACTTCCGAAATTCCTCCAAAATCGAATTTGGAATGCAAATTAATATAATGCAAATTTTATATGGGCAGTTTGTTGTTGCAGCAGCCTCCATTATCATGTTCATATACATTATATTCTAATACATGATCTAATATTGAATTTCCCTAGATTGATCAACTTGGTATTTTTTTAACGGACATGGAATCCATATCCTACCTTGTCTGCGTGGTTTTTTTTTTTTTTTTTTTTTTCTCTTTATTCATTTTTAATGGTCCTCCCTTCACAAATGTTTTTTGTCAGGAGTGAAGTGCACACTTCAGTTTACGATAAGAACATAGAAGATGAGAATGTCCCAGCAGACAACGTAATTTCTCCCCATCAGTCGGCGGATAAGTATTGGTCTCCTCACCCTCAGACAGGAGTGTTTGGGCCCGACGAGGCCGATCGCAGCTCATCATCGAATTCTTCTGCTATTTCTACGAGGAGAGATGATTCCATGTTAGAGCAGAAAGCGTTCTTTCGCCCTCTTGAGAATTTGGACAAGCCAACTCAGCCTTGAGTAAAATAATACAGAAACACCCGTATATATATTTTCAGGATATATATATATATATATATATATATATATATAAGTAATCTTATATATCTAAGGAAATGTAGGTCTGCTGTCGTGCTGACATGTGTCCTCTCTCATTTATATTTAACTTAAAAAATTAAAATAATTTAAACAAACCCCACGATTGATTGCCTCCGATTCTAATACACCACCACTGACAATATCCATCGTTTCAAAACTGCTCATCAAGACAAAACCACCATCGCCCAAATTATCATGTTCATATCGACAAGTACCACCACGATGGGTAGCGCTTCATCTCCTACGGCGACCACGGATATCCTCCATGGCGTCGACAATTACAAGACCTACGCTTCCCACTACCCGAAACCCCCTGAGCTTTCCGTGGAATTTACTGTAAACGGCGAACCTCATCGGCAACGTTGGGCTGCACGTACAAAGCAAGCACATACCGTCAATTAGCAGTCAATAAACCATAGATCGACACTATTTGGTATGGTCGCAGGCATTTTTTCTTTTTCTTTTTATATCTGTTCTGTGAAGGTCTGATTCTTTGTTGCTATTTGTTTATGCTGGATCAATTTCTCACACTAGCCGTAATATTTTTTGGTTATGTCGATTTGAGAAGATTTGAGATTTCTCTTGCTTTGCCGGCGTTCTAAGGTTCTTGTGGTTTTCTGCTCAGGTAAAATGCTTCGAGTCCGAAGTTTGCTGGCTCTCGCTTTGTTTCGGTTGTTTCAGGTACGCTATTATAAGTTCGAATATAATAATTTCCGTAGTTTTAACTTTTATTCAGTAGCACAACACCTCTATTTTATGCGAGCTTATGTAGCTTTTTTCATATGCTCTATTTGGGAAAATAAAGAAAATATTTGGCTTGGAGTGAAGATTTTTTTTCAAAGATCAAGTGGTCCGAGTTCTTCCTGGACGAAGATTAAGAGGTCTCTGTTAGACACTATAATTACTCCTTTGTTATTATCATCAGTGCTTTAGGAATTAGGTACGTACGTACCAGGTTATGTTCAAAGGTCAAACAATCGGAATATCCAAGCCCGTTCATTAGCTTTATTGTTGAGGTTTGTTGCCGTTCCCTTTCCTTTAGTTGTTTGTTGGAGTATAGTTGTTGCTTTATATAGTGATCATTTTTTAGAAGATATGGTCGTTGATTTTTTAGTCTTAAAACTTTGTTCTTTTTCAAACTTTTGCCATATCATTTCTTCATGATGTTGAGCAACATATCAATTAGCGGCAGTCCTGAGACACCGATGTGCGTTGTGTTGGACAGTGCCGTTGCGCTGCACACGTGCGTCTCGGGTCTTTCCAACGGCGAGATGAACCTCAATGTTCTGATGCAGGGTTTGTAGTATGAGGCATGTACAATAGAATACGACATGGTGTCCTGCAACCAACGACGCGCACATGTGAGTAAATCTTGCGTGATGCTCCTGCAGATGTGGTGAGCCGATGGCGTAGTCTTCTCACAGACGGTGAAAACTTGTGCACACTTTGTAACTCTTGCATGAAATATTGCATGTTAATATGTCTTCTTCGTCATGAGGTGAGAGGATACATGGGTTTGCGTAAGGTGAAACTCTTCTTTTTCTTTTATCTACAAATTTGCTTCTTTTTTCTCTTTACTCAGAATTGAAAATTTAATATTTCATTTTCGTTCTCATGTTACTCCCCAAAAACAATGCTAAGTAGTAACTGAAACGACTTTTGTTTTACATTTTCCAGGTAAACTTTTGACAAGTTGATGGAAATTAGAATTTATTTATTTTTAATTTATTTATGAACCTTTAACATCTTATATACATAAAGTGCGTGTATGTTCGGAGACAGCCTCGACGACGACTGCTATGGCGTGAATTTGCAAGGCCGCACTGGTAAGATCTTTAGTGTGAGGCAGGTCAGTGCGGCTGCAAGAGGCCGTTGGGATAGCACTAGGTGCAAGTGAGTGGTGTGGGGCGATAACGAGTCGCTACTACAAGCATGGAGAGGATAGGCGGCTGTGAAGGTTTGAAGCGTCGACGAGCGGTAGCGAGGCCAGATCTGATAGCGTAAGGCTTCGCCGATTCGGTATATTTTCTTCTTTTTCTTTTTTTTTTCTTTTTAATTTTCTCACTACTTGCGACGAACGCCCCGTCAAATGGCATCATATGATCGATTACAAAATTCCATCGCAATTATTTTTATTTTTTGTGTCTAAGGTGTTAGCGATATTGTCATAGAACAATATTTTATGTAGCCCGCGGAGATCTTTAGCCGCCGGCTGTTTATCTTAAGCTACTTGAATTTTTTGCTGCTCATATTAGATTGATTTTTTAGTGTTTTGTTACCTCTATGCAAGGACGGAAAATCCACGAGTGTCTCTTATCTGTTGGCGAATTTTCAATCCGATGTTTCAGGACTTAAGTTTCAATGACAGTCGATTCATTCAAAGGATGCGTGATGCGTCATCAAACGATCCAGCGGTTGACACTTCTTCATTCCGTCACAATCTTAAAATTCTACTTCACTTTATTCTGTTTTTTTCTTCTTCTTTTGATAATGGCATTACCTTCAGCAGTAGGTTAGAAACATTAGTTGTATTTAATATTTAAAGTTGCATCATAACTTCATAGTTCCTCTAAAGTTTGACGCTTTTCTCGATGTTGAAGTGAACTTAAATTATTGCTTAGCTTTTGGTCTACTGCTTTAAAGGTTTGAATGATGTGGCGGATCAAATTACATTCAAGTTTAGTGCAGGGTAAAAATTCGAGTTTTTATGATGTTAAACTAAAGATTAGGATGCACCAGATGAAGACTCTCTCTCAAAGCATTTATATAGAATCTCCTCGCAAGCTTATCCCTGTACAATTTGAGTTTATGTTTTCACATTGCAGTTTGTCTGTTTAAATTGAAAACTAACCCCCCCCCTCTCTCTCTCTCTCTCTCTCTCTCTCTCTCTCTCTCTCTCTCTCTCTCTCTCTCTCTCTTCTCCCCCTCTCTCTCTCTCTCTCTCTCTCTCTCTCTCTGATGCAGTGTTCGGCTTTAGCAAGGAACTGCATCATATCCTCTTGAAGATGGAATCGTAATTGTTACAAAGTTCGTAGATGAGTTGAAAGCTTGATCTCTTTTAACCATTGTATGTGGTGAGTGCCTCTCTAACTTTCGCGCTCTCTTTGCGACCCGAAGGTATATTATGATCAACAGAATCATTGTTTGTTTTAATCGAAATAGGCATATATTTTCCACTAACTTTTAAATTTATATCGCCTTTATGTTTATAATAGTTTTCTCTAACACATGGGGGCGACTTCTTGAATAATTTTTATGTTTTTATTGCTCCCGGGTTGTATCATTTGTTCCTTTTCATGGTGCGGACTCCGATCCAAATGTGGTGATGATACATACAACTCACACGTTGATGTTAATTCTGCAAAAAGTATGCAAATCATGCATGAAAATGTGCATATAATCGTCATCTCTTGGAAAGGAAGCAGAAGGTACTTCACAGATCCATGAATTTAGTACGTATCAAGTTTTTTCTCACCCCTAACATATGTTAGTTCTCTTTCAGATTGCTGAAGACAAAGTGGAAAAGAAGTTCTAGATTATGAGAAAAAGATGAAGTAAGAGCTCGAGAAACCAGAACTTCTAATGAGAACTATGACATGATTTTCTTACATCTGTGGGCTTTTACTGTTTTGTTCAGACATTTATCCGTAATGATTACAACTAAATGCTAATGCTATTTTTCTTCTTTTCGATTTCAGATGGAGCATATGGGGAAAGAAATGGATCGTAAAAACTGCGAGACAAATGAATAAAGATTGATCCAAGAACAACATAAGTATTTTAATTGCTTATAGGGCGGGAAAACCCTCTAATCATGACGCCGATGCCAAACCCAGCCATGTACCGATTTTTTAATTGTCAAATTTTTGCTTTCATTCATATTTTTATTTTACTTCCTCTTTTCATGTCCATTTTATTTGCCTGATGCATACATAATCACTTCACACACACAGAACAATTACATAAACTTCCAACCATAGAGGACACATTTTTATGTTTCACAACACGATTGATCCTGCATTTTCTACTTTTTAGTTAAGTTGTACATTGTTTTAAGTATATGCTGTTTGTGAAATATTTTGTTGGCTCCTTTTAGCTTCTGTTATTGTGTAGGCTGGAGGAACGGTATGAGTCAACTCCAGCTCCCATTGAGCTATAATGTCTCATTTTTCGACATTTTGCCGTGTCGGGTTGTTGTGTTCGTGCCAAAGATTGTTGCCGTTATCTTCATATTTGTCCCGCTAATTGTTTTGTTCTAACAATTGAAGTACTAATCAGACCCAACTTCTGTTGCAAGTATGGAGGGTGACATTGAACCTTGGATCAATCATTTGAGTTGATATATTCAGCAAAATCGATGAGCTAATATAGTTGAAATTAGGTTGGATCACTTTAAGAGCTTCAACCCTGATACTGATATCAAAAAGATGATCAGAGGTTGATCTTTACCTACTCTTTTAAATTACAAGTTTGTGTTCGTCTTCGTCCATGCCTAAAATTATGCTATATCATTGTGAATCACCATCTCTTTGAATGTATGTGAAGTGTTGATTTAGGTTATGCGTTTCCTAAAATTTCATTGTTAGGCCTATATGGGAAGTAGGTGAGATGATGGAGACGAAAGTAGTCGTTTTTGCTCTGCTCCAAATGGCAATGGAATTGGGAGATGATTGCATAGAAATCGAACTCAGGGTTCATGTTTTTCAAGATAATTGGCATGCATATGAATGGTTATCTCTTAGGTGGAATATTGTGGGGAAATCATTCGCAATTCTTTTTCTCTTCTCATGTTTTTGGAAGAAAAAGGTTTAAAAATGTTTAACATCTGTTTCACAATTCATTGTGACCTATTCGTATTCGATGCAACAGGCTTCAGGTAGTGTAAAAATCTGTTCTGCTTTAGAGTTGATCTGATAAACTTTTGTTATCTTTAAGGATAAGCTCAAACTTGGTGTTTTCAAATTTATGAGAGCAATTTGTTTGAAGATTTGTTGCTCAAGTTCTAGATTTGTTGCTCAAGTTCTTGATCTATTGGGAGGGGTGCTGCTTATATAAGCTTGCAAGCAAAAGGAGACGGACTTACCTTAATCATGGTTGTTTCTATGTTATTCTATCTATGTTGTGCAATGTCTAACACGTCTTTGTCATTACCGAACACAACAATAGAGATTATCATTTGTAAAAGTTTTTTCTGTTGGGCGTTCTTGTGATATCCTGTAACAAAATTGGTAATTTCATAGAGATTAATCAAGTTATGGTTCAACTTCTTTCGACCGTTGAACTATTATAATCCATATCAATCTGAATTCATTAATATCTTCTCCGGATAATCTGTCTTAAAATGTCCACGTTTCATACCTCAAAATCATATATTTCGATTAATTTTTAAATAATTATACATTTATAACCCCGTGCATCATATATTTCGATTAATTTTTAAATAATTATACATTTATAACCCCGTGCATCGCACGGGCAAAAAACTAGTTAAATAAATAAATAAAACTTGGGTGTGTATGAACTAGATAACTGCTCTTGTGCTGTGTGGCTTTTTGTGTAAGGTGTTCCAACAGAATGCTTTTGTATACAAGAACTTTTGTGTTCAGGGGCGGATCCAGAAATATTTAACTGGGGTGCCGATACAAACAAGCCTATTTTAATAAAACTTTTAGTTGGTAACCTCGTTCTTGTAACAAAGTAAGGCCCTCAAGCATAAACATCAACCATAAAAGTGAAGTCTTCAAGACATAAATTTTTCCAAAAAATTATATGGCCTTTTGTGATAGACCATGTTGCATGGATCAAAATTTGGCCATTTGCATTAGTGATTATGTTAATTTAAAGATATATTTTCATGAATTAGGATAATTTTTATTGCATATGAGATACTACAAATGGACGTTGAAGAAAATAAAAAGGCGGAAAAATTTTAATAGCAAATAAATATTTCATTAACAAAGTGTTAGTAAAATTAATAAACAAAAACATAGTAAAAAGAATTAGACTTAAAACTAAAAAGATCACTAAAATAACTAAAAGAAAAGAACTAAAGCCAAGACATGTTCGATAAAGTAACTAAAAAAATAACAAAACACTACTGAGCCCAATTCGAACCTCCCAGATAAAAATTGCCTCCCCCACCACTAAGCTACTTACCATAGTAGTAGAATTTACATTAAGTAATAAATCTATCATCTAGCAAATGCATATATAGCACTAAAAACTTCGAAAATTTTCGGGGGGACCGTGGCCCCCTCGGGCCATAACATAGATCCACCCCTGTTTGTGTTGCTTGTTATTGTTTGTTTGGTCTCTGATCTTTGTCTGTACAAGAACTTTGTTCAACGCTTTCATTAGATTTACAGTACCTCTTTGAAGATAGAAAGGGGCATTTGATCCATTAGGTAATCATAACGAAAAATGAACCGAGGTCTTTGAATAATAACAAATCATTTATAAGTTTGAGCCTTAGTAGACATCAAGCTTGCCGTTCTGTCTAATAGAAAATGCGGACCTGCCCCCGAGTTTGGGTCACTGTTTGTTAGGCGACTTTGGTTAACAAAAACAAAAAGTTGAGAAATATAAGTACCTCGTATGACTGTCAAACCACAGGATTGCAAGACTGCGAAATCGCTCGACTGCTACTTTGTATAAATGTGAGGTTGTACTGTTGTAAGTCTTTACGACGGGTGGCACTCCACAACAGCAAAACTGCAAGGCTTGTATGATTGTACTGGCAACAGTAACGTATAAACTGTTCCAGGAACGTATGTTTGCGACTATATACGGATTTTTCGAGGCTTGTGTAGAACACAATTTCCTTAAAACAGATTCGCTCTCTCTACGTAAGTGCAAGAGATTTGCTTGAGCGTCTATTTCTTAGGATACAATGAAAAACGTGATTATAAGCTGCACTGAAACCTTAACCACACGACGAACTTTGAACATAGAAGTGATAATGAACGACTGTTGTTTTTCGTGTAGTATGAGATGAGTTGGATTTCGTCTTCGTTTCGTCCATGGAGTATATATATAGAGTTTCGAATAACTCTTGACTTCTCAAGGATTAATTCCATATATTAATCCACATATTTAATTTCAAGTAATAAAGGAATTAAATGGATTAATCAAAGGTCATCATGACCTTTCATTTGAGCAACCTTAGATTTTCCAAAGTTGCTGGAATTATCCAAATAAATTAGTACTAAAATATAATTGGGCCAAACGTGCAGGATTGATTAGGCCGACGAGTGTGTAACGTGAGTCACAAGCCCACACACCTTAACCCATATATGATAATCCAAAGTTGCATTCACTCCACTTAATATTCCAACAAAAAGAACCATTTTTTGCAAAGTTGAAGAATTAAACGGGTGTATATCTAATAGTTTGAGAACCGATAATAAGACTTTTGTATAGTAGAATTTGCGGTTTAATGTTACATAAAAAGTAAACTAAGCTTACAAGGCCCATTTACGTAAAGCCCATATTCAGTCGTCCAACATAAAATGGGCCGGGCCCTAACATTACGAGCCTGTTGGGCATTTTTTTTCTATTTTTTTATTTTAAGAGGATAACCCTAATAGCAAAGCACGAAGCTGTTCGTCTCTTTTGTTGTTCTTCGCTGCCTTCCCAGCTGCGTAAGATCCGATTGCAGCTCCTGCCTTACAATTTATTCCCCATTTTCTGTTCTTTTATTATCAGGACCGTAAGCTGAACTGTAAATCATTTTTGTGCGTCTGATTTTGTTTTATGTGCTGTTCCTAATTGATTTTTCGGTATGCATTAGAGTGTTTCTGAAATTGGATATATCTGGTTGTTCATGATTCATCATTTTAGGCGGATGATGAATTATATACAGATTTATGTAGCATATCGTACTGCTTCATACATTTCTAGATTAGGGTTGGTCGGATCGGATGTATGCTAGAGCTCTAGTTTTGTTTTGATTAATGTTACATTCGGGAAATGGAATTCCATAAATCTTGTAGTCCATGCAAGGTCACTCTGCCGACCTGCTATAGGCAATCAAGTTTTTAGACTTTTAGTGAGTCAGTGACTGATTTTGAGCTTAGTTTTCAACTGAAACACTATCCTCATGGTATTGAAGCTGGGCTTTCTAACATCATTTTATGTTTTGTGATTAGAAGATCTCTCTTGTTTTGATTGTTTGCTACCTTTGTAAAAGTAAAGTCACCTATTTATTGTTCAGTGTTTTTTCTTGATTGTTTTTAAGCGAATGAATCTTCTTGGTGATACAGGTAAGCAATGAAGCACAACAATGTTATCCCCAATTCCCATTTCAGGAAGCATTGGCAGAATTATGTGAAGACCTGGTTCAACCAGCCTGCTCGCAAAACCAGAAGAAGAATTGGTAATAATCAAAAAAGGGACTACGTTCTGCAGTTATTTTTTTATTATGTGTTTATACATGAGATTGATACTATAAGAACTATGTTACCCGACTTATCATTTTGTACAATATTTAGCGAGACAAAAGAAGGCTGTGAAGATTTTCCCAAGGCCCACTGCTGGACCCCTCAGGCCCATCGTCCATGGACAGACATTGAAGTACAACATGAAAGTCAGAGCTGGCCGTGGATTTTCCCTGGAGGAGTTGAAGGTTAGCAATTTTAACCTAATCCCTATCATTATTTAAATAATGCACTGTATTTCTCGGAGACTTCCATTGTCTCTCTTTGAAGAGTATTTAGGTAAGGTAACTTATGATTGTGAAATGATCTGGTTAAACAAAATGACGTTCTCTGGTCTTTCTTTGAGTTCCCATTTTCACCAGGCAACTAAGTGTACCATTTCCAATACAAAATGTTTCTTTTGCTTCTGGGAAGTCGTTCATTACATTGATAAGCAGTCTTTATATCGTATCTCAACTTTTTATGTTCTATTTTTACACTAATTTTTTCTTTAATATATGTTAATCAGGCTGCTGGGATTCCAATGAAACTTGCCCCAACAATTGGCATCTCCGTCGATCACAGACGTAGAAACCGCTCTTTGGAAGGTCTTCAGACAAACGTCCAGAGGTTAAAGACGTACAAAGCCAAGCTCGTCGTCTTCCCAAGACGTGCTCGTAAAATCAAGGTAAAAAATAAACAAAACATCATTCGTACTCAAATCGCTGGATCTTCCATCATCTAATGTTGTCAAAATTCAGACAAACTAAACTCATCACAATCGAATCTATCTTCTTACAGGCTGGTGATTCCACTGCTGAAGAACTTGCGACAGCCACCCAAGTTATTGGTCCTTTCATGCCGATAATTCGCGAGAAGCCAACCGTGGAGCTTGTTAAGGTTACAGAAGAGATGAAATCTTTTAAGGCATATGATAAGCTTCGCCTAGAAAGAACTAACGAGCGACATGTAGGTGTTAGAGCTAAAAGGGCGGCTGAGGCCGAGAAAGAAGATAAGAAATAAGATGTTTCGTTCTTTCCTTTGTTTTACTTTGCCGTGTTTTCCGACAGAATGTTGAGATTATCCTTGTTGTGGATGGCATTTTGCTATTTAATGCTTCTATCTTTTGATGTCCGTTACAGTAGTATTTTTTCATGGCATTTGAATTGAGCTTCTTTTTTTTTTTGGTAGAATGATAATTTTCATCTACCACAAGCTCAAGCTGGGAGTTACATCATAGCACATACAAAATATCAACCCCTATGACTATAACAACTAAAAACAAATAGCTTGATATATCTCAGAACGAACAAGTCTTCCCATATGACTAAAACTCTGAATTCTCCCTCTAACGTCTTGCTTGATCATTAGACTAAGTTGCTCCACTGTTTTCTGGCCTGATTCATGTACACGCCGATTTCGTTCACACCAAGGGGGTGTTTGTTTTGAGGTGATCCTCTAAAACATCAACGCGGTCTTCACATCACCTTCTCATCACTGTGTTTGTTTTTCGTAGGTGATGAGTCATCACCGTGATGAAGGATCACCTAGGTGATCAAAGTGGGTGATATTCCAACTTTTGGATCACCCCAAAAAGCTAGGTGATCCAACATCACGGTGATGAGGGGATATTTGGAATTTTTATTACCCATGATATTTTAACATTTATTCCTTAAAATACCCTTATTCATTTTTTAAATTATATAACTAACAATTTTAAATCTTTAAAACATATTCAATAATTTAAAATATAAAATAACATTTATAATTATACAATAGACTTATAAATAATGCTTAAAAAAAATGTAAACTCGATACTAAAACATTGATCATTGTTACGTAAATTATCATCTCAACATAAACATATTATTCACATTACCTATATGATATACATAGGGTTAAATATGTTATTATGCAATATCACCCCACACATCACCGTGATTAATCAAAAATAATATTCCAATATCACCTTGATATGTGAAATGAAATATCACTCCAAAACAAACACAATGATGATATATCACCTTGATCCACATTAGAGTGATACTCGCATTACGGTGATGCGAGTATCACCGTGATATTGGATCACCGGAAACAACCACCCCCCAAACGTGATGAAGTACAGCTACAAAACAAGCCACAACAATGCTCTGTTGAACACTCCTTTTACTGCCCTTAAGTATCATCCACTCACAAAGGTCCTCGAAAGTCTGGATGTTTTCCTCAATCTGCATCCAATTATTGATTCGCAGTAACACTTGCTGACTGTACACACATGCCAGGAATAGATGCTCCAAAGTTTCTTCCTCTTCGCCGCACAGTCTACAAACTGTGTGTGTAATAGCCATACCCCAGCTTAGCATTATGTCGACAGTAAGCATCTTCTTCTGTAGGATCAACCAAAGAATAAATGAATGTTTAGGTGTGTTAAACCCATTCCATACAGCCTTCGAAAAAGGGAAAGCTACCAAACTGCCTTTGAGCCATTCATAGCCACTCACTACTGTGTAGCAGCCATCCTTTGCAGTGGACCAATTCCTCCCTACATATCCCAATCTGAATCTTTCTTTCAACTTATGTAGCTTCCCTCAGTGCCAGCTAGAGTCCGCTGCGGGCTTAAAATCCCAAAAATTTCTTCTTCATAATATACATATTGAGATTTTGATTTTCATTCGTTTATTGCTCTCCACCTCAATGCTTGTGAATAAGCATTTCTCATACATATCTACTAGTCACTCTTGGCAATAATGTAATTGTGATGGAAAATGTAATTTATTTAACTTATGTGTAGGTTTTAGAATAATATTATTATTTATTTTATAATTAATTATCAAAATTACATGAGAAAGTGAGTTACTTTTTTTAAACAAATTATTTATTGTTTAAAAAATTAAATCGAGTAAGACATGTCCGTTTTTAAGTGGGAAGAAAGAGTATTAATTTAGCTAAAAATAGAAAATAACATAAGGGTATCTATCCTATTATATTAATGGCGAGGGGTGAACATAAACTGCTATTCGGCCTGTAAAATAGTTAGTTTTCTTACAATTATACTCTTAATATTTTGATTTACTACAATTTAATCCTTTGATTTAAAATTTTATTTTTTAAATAACTTAATTAATAATACAACAATATAAAATACTTACATATTTGCACATGCATAAGATGTGCTAAATATACTAGCTAGTATGATAATTATCCTATAAAATTAAAATTGACATACCATGGCAGTTTCTACGAGGGTATGAGGTTTAATAAAATAGAAAGACGATAGATACAGGAGTTTATTATACCACGAAGAATTAATCATTGATTATATATATTCATATCTATCCTCATTTGCTCGATATTCCAAACAATCTTTTGGACTTTTTTTTTTATTATTTTTTAAAATTTCATTTTAGGGATTCCATTCCTTGTCATTCGTAAGCTTCATTATAAAATACATATAATCCCTAATCAATGGGACAAACTAATTTTAAAATGTAAATATATGTTTGGTCGTGTCGTAAACGGCCAAAAATAAAATTTATAACCTTACTAATATGAGTATAGCGAAAGTAAGGATCGTCTCCACAGGGAAGATGGTTGATTTACTTATATATCAAAATTCGATCGATAATAATAATAATAATAATAATAATAATAATAATAATAATAATAGTTATAGTAATAATAATAATAGTGATAATAATAATAATAAAGGGGGTTTTTGGTTTTTCAAACGGAAATAAAAATTAAAGCTATTATAAACGAAAATATATTTTTGAAAATAGACTGATATAGTACCGAAATTAAACTAAGAATAGACGAAAGAAAATATAAAAACTAACGACTATAAAATAATAGTTGAAGTAGTCGTTCTCCACCTTGATTTATATAATCGATCATAGATTCCTAAATAACGTGTACACATAAGCATAATCGGTTATAGTTGTCGACGAACGCCTAACAACCAACCTCTTCTTAATTTCTCGATAATTAAGAGACACTCTATAATTATTTCCCTAATCGAAAAATAACCTCCGGGACGCCCTGCAAGGTTTAAGATTCCGACAGCATTAAAAATGAAAGAGACCCGATTATTGACTAACTCGCTCGGACGACGCTCTCGCAAGAAACGACGTTGGTTCGTTATCAAATCGCGTAAACTACAATATAACTTAAACTTACCTAAGGTAGAGAAGTTGAATATGATTTGCTACTTATTAAAACGAACAAACAATTACGGATTTGTCGTTTTAATTAGCCGTGGACTCACCTAGATTAATTAACATTTGCAACTATTTAACCAAACTAAGTTAATCAACCAAAATAAATTCAAGTTTAAACGAATACTCACACGTTCACGAATAAGCACAAAAATCTCACAATATTATAAATCAAGGTTTCGAATAATACTTCAACTATAATAAACTTAACTACGATACTTAATATTAAAATACATAGAAAGATAGAATCGCTTACGACCGTCCGAGCGCTACCGAACTTCAGTCCCTATCTCGCAGCTCTACACCAAAGAATTTAAGCCCAAGAGATCCAAGAAAAATCAGCCCAAGAGATCCAAGAAAATCAGTCAAAGCCCAACAAGGAAATTCTTCATTAAGCTTTCTGTACGTTCCTCATTACAGCAAGTTCCATCTACAGTTTTTTTTTTCTCTTTCGTCAAGTGTCCAGCGAGTAACAACTCAACAAAAGCAGATTTCTTCGCTTCTAACGTTGCTTCTCCGTGTTGCCTCAATTTGGATCTACAGTTGTGCCTTCGGTTGAACCTTCGTTGCTCAAATCTGACGCGCGTTGTTGCTTCTCGATTTGGCACTTGCCCGATCTGCGAAATGACTTCAGCTGCTGCCGTTTTGCTATGTAGTTCAGCTCCCAAGAGCAGCTCGTGGCTTCGTCTAGTTCGGTTGGTGTGTGTTTGGGGCGAGTTAAGGGGAAGCTGCCTGCTTAAGATTGGTTCGGCCTTAGCTCCCAAAACTGCCCCAATTTCGGAATTTGGTAAGCTTCTCCTTCCTTCGGATATTTTGGGAGATAACTCAATTAGAGCAGCTCGTCTCCTTTTATAGCATAAAGTTTGAACCGGTTGTTTTTCCTTTGAAGGTGGGAATGTGGATCCGAAGTTGTCAAGCGTAAACCTCCACTCTTCTTTTTTTCCCCGTCTCACGATCCTTCTTTCAACGACAAGCTGTCTTGTGGATGTCTTGAGATGACGATGGCTTACTTCTTTCGACGACAAGCTACAGAAATTTAGCAGTCAAAAAGATACCGAGCAACCACATCGATTTGTTTCTATTTCCTTTTTTTCTTCCTCGATCACGTGTATGTTTTTTTTTTTATTTTTTTGTCATACGATTTAATTTTTCTGGTTTCCTTAATGTAAATTAAAATGATATGTGGCTCAATATCTATCATTGGCTCCGAGTCATTATTACGACTAGGTTGGCCCCCGTGCGATGCACGGGGTAGTTTGTTGCCATGCAAATTGAAGCATTAGTCAATAAAGATCGTTTTTTCTTACAGTTATGTACATAGGTCATTAAATTTGTTATTGAAAGCTTCACTGTAGGACCGCTCATTTGCTCGATTGGACTGTAGAAGGCTGTACCGATTTGTTTGAGTGTACGAATATATGTATTCTGTGGCCACATATAAAGCTGTTGTCTAATTTATAAAGAGTTGACACTGTCATGATCAGAATTTTAGAACAGCTGGAAAACACTATGTTCGGAAGCTAACTAAGAAGTTGAGCTTCAATGTCGACATTGTAAACAGCGGATACGCAAAGCAGTTATGATAAATGGTGTCCCAAAGATACAAAAGGCATCTGTACTTATTACGTCGTCACAAAACGTTATCTTCCAATGTCCTCTTGTCCTTTACACCACGGAGGCGTATTCCTGTAGTAGTGGCAGCATCCATGTTGACGGTGGCCACGAATTTCGCCTCTACCTGAACTGTTTTAGTAATGATGCCTTTTCAAGTTAGATTCCGTGAAACTACGGCATATTACGCTCATATTTCACCTAAAAGAATAGGGAAAGAATTGTAAACGCCAAAATTGATAAATCATGCTAGCAAATACATGCTCACACAGCCACGCTAATGCAGACCACACACATTTGGAAATTCAATTGTATGGTTGTAAAAAAATGGCATGTCAGTGAACAATAACGTAGGCTAAACTGTAGATTCATCCGAGAAGGTATGGAAGTTGAACTGTATAAATGTAAGAGAGAGTGAACTGTATAACTCTAAGAGAGAGAAAGCCAGGGAGCACTAACGCAGGCTTACTGTATATGAATCTGAAAACGCCATGGAATTAAAATGTTGACTGTAAACATATCATGTTAATGAAAATTGTCGGTGCAGACACGGGTGGTAGTAGATCTATACAGCAATCCAAAAAATGAAGACTGTACCACAGAGGATACAGAGTAAAATATAACAGTCTGTCTAGTATGATTGTAAAAGAGGCATGGCAGTGGTAGATGGACTCCCTTTGCGGATATGTTCTGACAATAGAATCGGCATCCACGCTTCCTTGCACAGCAGGGAAGTACACGGAGTCGACGAACTTTGGCTCTAACTCAACTGATTTAGGAATGGCTAGGCTCGTTCACTCCATGTACTTCTCTGCTTGTGCAACGAAACTGAGTCATACAGACTCCTGAGCTGAAGTGCAGACCGGTTACAGTTTATATGGAGAAGATGGGCCGAAGCAAAATGGCGTTATTCTGGAGAAGACCGTGAGAGAGGACATAATCAAACAAACAATACGCAGATCTGAACTGTATTTAATAAAGCGTGAAACAGCGTGAAATCAGAGATTCTTTTACTCCCCCAATCGCTGGCTTCGATGACCCAAGAACGATTCTTCTTACCCTATTAATGAAAAAACTTTTGGTTTGATTGGACTCTTCGTTTTACGAACAGTCTAATAAGATAATTATGGCGTGAGCTAGTGGACATTATTTATTAGGCTCTTCGCATGCTTCTGAAAGCAAAAACTGTATAAAAGCATTTATGGGCTGCCACGTCAGCAAATCTGTTCACATGCCAATCAAATGCAACGAATCTGGTCTATGTTTAGCTGTCCTTTGGTCTCCTTTGGTCTTTCGACCCAGATTTGGGGCTTAATAATATTGTGGACATTTTATTTAGTTTTGGGCCTATTGGGTTGGGAAAATTGGAGAGCAAGACCAATTCAATGCATTCGCTTTTTTTTATACCACGATTCAATTAATCAAAAATTAAATTGAGATGAATGCAGTATATCTAACATCACATGCCATGCTCGACGAATTAAATGGGACTATTTACAGCATTTTGCCGACTACATTTTGTTTGAAATCAGTGATGTGCCTTATAGTACTGCGTTTTGAGGTTCCTATCTAATTATTGTGGGTTCGTGGGTTTAAATTGTGTTTATTGTGTAATATCGAATTAGCTCCATGCTAACCTCTGTTTTAGTCTTGAACGAATAGCTTCAAACGTAGGCTGCAGTATACAGTATACCGTCATACAATTTGAAGCGTCTGGAATGACCTCAATCTATTTGTTGTATGAGTTGTGCTCGATAGGTGTGGCCATGTTAGGTAATATGAGCAGCGAAGCATAATGTCATCCTATTTCCCCTATTTCTATTTGAATATGTAAGGTGGTTCACGGGAATATACAATGCAACAAATATGAATAATTGCCGAGAGTTATACGGTTGGTGTTTTTGGTACTGTATTTAATACATTGGTTGTATAGGTTGGTGCTCACATTATTGTATTATTGTAGTATGAAAGCTGTAACATGGTTCAAAATGTTATATTCCGATAATGATTATGGGAGAAAACGATATATAAACCCTAATATAGAACTCCTGTCATGAAAGATTGAGTAGACCACTCTCCAAAGGCTACGACCAGTTATTGAAGAATATCGAAGCAGTCAGATATTCTCTAAATTCTTGGATCATATCGGGCAGAACATCGTAGACATCGTCCTCTGCAAACATAAGGGAAAATGCCGACCGCAGCATATATATGCCGCATTCCCCGCTAGTCCACAGTTGAGAAAATGTTATGAATTATTATTTTACCAAATGTTTATTGTACAGATTTTATACATGGAGACGTTAGAATTACCTGATGGTTTGACGGGGGAAGTCAGGATCCCTATACACATCAAAGTCGACAATGGAGTCAATCATTCGCAGGTCTCGAAGAATATAGGGGATCGTAAGCCGTGTTTTATTAAACGCATGCTCAAAGAATCTCATATCCTTGTCAACCGAAGGGTCGCAGTCGTGCACTGTTATGTAACGTTTCCTGTAGTCCACAATGCATAGTACCCAATGGCACTCATTAATGTTAACCGGGATAACTATGAGGTCCGACTCATGCCACGGAAGAGATGGCCAGTTGTCAACAATACCCTGAACATATGGGCGTATGGATGTTAGGTCAGTATGGCCGTCACTTCGAAATTCCGTTGCAATTATCTGGTTGAACGTTGTGTTCATAAAAGCGACCCTTGACTTGGGGAACTTTGCATGGGCTTGTTTCTCGATAAACCCACGCATGCATTCGTCTATGTGCTGTTTCAGATAAGAATACATTGTAATAATTTGTTACATAGTTCGCATTAAATAACATGATATTGTACCTCATCACTCAGCCAAGTTCCCTTTGTCATGAGACCTTGGAAGAATTGGTAGCCTCGCTCTTCTCCTAGTATGGTACTGATAGAGTCGTCCTGGGACATAGTCCCTATTGATGCGGCTACGCGGGGAAACAATTTGAGACTTTCTTGACAGTTGTTGCGAGGGTTTTGTCTTTAGGAACCTTTTTTGACCTTGGATGTTCCTGGTCTGGTGGGGGGGTCATTTTGCTCTTAGACTTTTTTTGCAATTGAGGATGTGTAGTCTCTTTGGGAACGTTGTGGCGCTTTCTTTTGAATGAATGGTTGTTACGTTTTCTGCCGGCCGATTGTCGCCTGGTGCTGGGCTGATTTTTCCTGCCAAAACAATTGCATTGCTATTTATATGAAGTACAGGTTAGGTAAGACTGTATAGAAAAAACTGTTGACATACCAAGCGCCTGCTCTATATGTGATAGTCTCTGTTGCATTTCGGAGTAATTCTTGTTGATCTTTGTTGTCAATTCATTTAAGACAGTAATCTGTCGATTGTGCCTTGAATGCAGGTCGTTGAACCTTTGGGCAGCAGACTCCACATATGTGTCTATCTTAAGTTCTATCTTGTCAGCAAATTGGGTCGCCGCTTGCTGAAGCTCCGCAACAATGTTGTCAAAATAATTTCTCATTTCATTCGTCATTTGTTTTCCTGTAATTGGTTTGCAGTTAATCGTTTATGAAATGGAGTTTGGGAGATCTTATATAATGTAAAAACGCACGTAGAAAACCGTAAAGTCACAACTCATTGGGAAGGAACGTTTCTCTAAAATGAGTGTGTTCGCTTTGGTTGCATAAGGTGTGTCGTTTCGTGTATGTAATTTATGTTTGGGGCGAGTTCAATGGTCACAATTATTATGGAGCAATCACCAAGTAATGAATGAATTTTTTAATTAGTATTTGAGTAGTGGAAAGGTTTTATTAATAAGGGTTGTTGTTTTGTGAGAATAATAGTGGGCTGATTAAAAAATCCGTAATTAGTATTACTGTATATTC
This sequence comes from Craterostigma plantagineum, assembly GCA_027422505.1. Classification (NCBI taxonomy): domain Eukaryota; kingdom Viridiplantae; phylum Streptophyta; class Magnoliopsida; order Lamiales; family Linderniaceae; genus Craterostigma; species Craterostigma plantagineum. The sequence goes on along the minus strand of JAPQWV010000003.1, from coordinate 19,866,416 downwards.
TTTTTCACTGATACCTATTCTTTGGTTTGCCACACGTAATTGCATTGTCAATGGTTTTATTGCAAAGTTTGTTCTATAAGGCAGTATATCATGGGATTGTATATATGTTTGCCAATAGATAATATTTTTGTTATTGTTTTATATAATAGTATTAATAATTTTATTACTTAAGTATGTAGCAAAGGGGTCTTTGGCTTATAGTTTCTTCTATTGTAGCTGCAATTCCTGGTTGTTCAACAGTTGTTGTTTCATTCGTTTGCATTAGAATGTTATTTATGTTCTGTATAATTTTTTTGCCACCATACAGTCACATGATTTGTTTCCAAACAACTTCCTCGCTGTAGACTAACTGTACACGTGGCTGAAGATGTGAGGGACCTAAACTGTATGACCGAAAAAGTATCATGGAAGTAAAGACTCTTACATTAACAAATTGAATAGTACGGATGTAACAATTACCTTTGTTTGCTGTCATGATTGTTGAAATGGCTGAATGTGAGCTGTTTATGTTATATGGTTATTTATGTTGGTAATAATATCTTAATATATTGCAGTCACGTGTTCGGCTGCAGTAGTGTTGTTGTTATTAGTTGAGTCATACGGCGTAGCAGGTATACTGTTAATGTGTAATTGACTTACACAATTTCATGACTGTTGTAGTTAATGATTGTTACGCTGTATGTCTGTTGTATTGGTAGAATGTGACCTGCTATCGCAACAAAACTGTTATGTTGAATAATTTTGTAACAACTTATGCTAAACACTACTGTCATACAACAATTTACATGTCGTTAAATGTTGTTGAAAACTTCATGGAAAACCATGTTTATGACCTCGTTGTCCTCCACGTCGTCTTCTTTCATGCTCAATATTCTGATTCCCACGGGTGATGTCACTCTAGACAGTGCCACATAAAGTTGCCCATGGGTGAAAACTGGACTGGGAAGATACACACCGACCCTTTTTAGGCTCTGGCCTTGACTCTTATTTATTGTCATTGCGTAGCAGACTTTAAGCGGAAACTGTCTACGCCGTAGTTTGAAGGGGCCACGCTGTGTCAGAAGGAGACATAATTATCCTTGGTATTAGAACCTTATTGCCAACTTGCGTTCCAGTTAAGATTTCTGCCTCAACAACGTTGGTTCCAAGACGCGATACAATGAGTCTTGTTCCATTGCATAGTCCGTCCCTCTGATTTAAATTCCGTAATAACATTACTGGAATTCCATGCTTAAGGTTGAGTTTGTGGTTTGGAACACCTGAAATCTCAAGCGTGTTTAAAAAGTCAACCGGATACATCGTACTTGCGCTGATTTCCACTTCGGTCTCCAGTTCCACGCTGTCCGAACTCAAGTATTCTGTCTCATGGCCTGGTACGATGGATAGCATAAAGTCATTCACTTCGTCAACCGTCTTGTTCCTGGGTGTGAGGACAGCTCTTTCCTTAATATAACGTTGATTAGTCATATTGTCTTCAAAATCAACATATACGTAGTTGCAGATGCTACGAATCGTGTCGCCGTCACAATCAATAGACATGTTTTCTGGTACCTTAATCGTCTCCACGTCTGTATCTGCAGCGACCTTTGCATTTCCATTGCCAACTTGTAAAATCCAATTTGCAAATTCTATTTCCGAATGATGTAATCTCATGTTTTGAGTGAGTTCGTGTACACGACAATGTTGCCATAAATAGGACCTATTTATGGCCGACTCCACCGTATCTTGTCTGCTACCATTTCGTATAACTGGGAGTAACTGTCTGAAATCGCCTCCCAACAGCACCGTCTTTCCACCAAAGGGCTTGTCCTCACATCCTCCAATCGTGTTGGACATCAGGTCCCTCATAGTTCTATCCAGCGCCTCAAACGCATACTTGTTTGTCATCGGCGCTTCGTCCCAAATGATTAATTTTGCTTGCGTTAAAAGTTCTGCTAACATCGTCCCTTGCTTTATGTCGCACATGGAGTTCTCTTGTAGTATAATAGGGATCTTGAACCTTGAATGCGCAGTTCTTCCACCTGGAAGCAGCAAAGCTGCAATACCTGATGATGCAACCGGTATTACAATTTGATTTTCTGACCTTAATTTTGTAATGATTGTTTTGTAGACATGGGTCTTCCCTGTTCCTCCAGGACCATAGAGAAAGAACAGGTGACCAGTGTCGTTTTGAACTGAGCTGATGACTTCGTTGAATATGATGTGTTGTTCTTCATTCAAGGTTGCAATTAGGCGCTGATGCTCAACGTCGTTCTCCTCACCATTGTAATAGCTTTCTTCCATTAGCAATCTGTTGTTTAGATCCTTTAGGATGTTCTTTGATGGCAGTGGCATTGGGGGGTAGTCTGAGAGTGTCTTTGAGTTCTGTATCATTAGTTTTTCGATTTCAGCCAGCGCATAGTTTTTGACCTCTTCGTCTGAAAGATGCATTTCTGCGAAGCCAAATAGTCTCCTTTGACGCATTGGTATGTCTTCTGATAGAGTTTTCCAGAAGCTATTCCACAAATTGAGGGGTTGGTTACTTCGCAGAAGATCAACAATGTGACAAAGAGCTGGCGAAGCTGTATCGGAGTCGCCCATTGCGCAGCTTCATCCATTGCATGATGCCACTCTGAGTCCCCATCTAATAATCCCCTTCTATAACACGCTTCTTTGAAAGATGGGAGAACTTCACCATTGACTGTACGTATGTCTTCATACGACGTTGGCCCCTTAACGATTGTCAATAACATCTTCATGTAATATATCTCACCTGCCGTTGGATGAATGTTAACCACTCTACCAATGACAAATCCTTTCTTTCGTGGTGTCCAACTCTTCGTTGACGCGGTCCATACAAATCTTGATGGAAACTGAATATAAGTCAGGTCTTTTGCCTCCTCATTTCGCTTGTTTGTTTCCATCCATTCTGTCATTATAGTCTTGTGGATGCCGTCCCTATTCAACATATTGCTGAGATCCACAGACTCATCGTACACTAAGCTTTGTTGTCCCTCCAAATGAAGCGGCAACCTCTGCACCGCCGGCGTTCTGTAGTGCACGTCAAAGGCAAATATTCTCCACATAGCTTCGCAGGCTGACAGATATCTACAATCAAGGTATCTTGTGATCTCATCGCATTTCTGGGGAGTTGGTTCAGCAGAATTTCGTGCTTGATTAGCCAGATTTTCAATTATCATCGTGGCCTTGTCTACACCTTTTGTGATGTACTTGAATAGATATTTAATAGCCCTACTCGTGTTGCACCATTCGACATTAATGTGCGCCTTGTATTTCTTCAGTAGCTGTATATTATGAGGGACGACGTATCTGTTGTCCATGACAATATTCTTTTTTATTACAAACTTGTCCTCACTCCTCCTTCGCTTGTACCAGATGTGTCCAGCGTCATCAATCGTCGTGCGGTTGCTGTATTGTTTCGGGAAGTGTTTCTTACATTTATTATTTTCCATGCAAGGTGAGTTGACCCCTTCAAAACCACACGGACCATGCATCATATATTGTTCAACCAAAGCATATCCTTCTTCATCAGTTTGACGGTCAGGGATTTCGGCGGAAATTATTTCATCGACCTCCGCTGGAGTTGGTTCCGCCCCAGTCCGATTCAACCAAACCAATATATGTGCATGGGGCAATCCTCGTTTCTGGAATTCAATCGTATATAAAACTGCATTGTTTTGGGAAAAAAACCGTTGTCGCCAGTGATTAATAAGCAAAGAAACGGGTGATGAAAAGACCAACGATAAAATTGCATTAAGGTGCCATGTAACCACACAGCACAGGTAAAACTGCATGACTGGAAAAATTTATGGCAATGCCGTTAACTAACATACAATGGCTTTTCAGACTGTATGACTGTGTGAAGGAATGCACAGTCGTGTGGCTGCAAGAAGTAATGGGACCGCACTATGTAACATTGTAAGATTGTAAGACTGCACAACAACTATGTAAAATTTGTGATGCGATTGGTATTAAATATAGCATACCTGCTTTGCAACTTTTGAAGAAACGTCCTCGCCTAATATCTTCTATTAACTGCTCGAGTTTTAATTTGAATAATCTGCATTGTAAGTCTGGCCTATCATTTGAAATGTCGTTTCCGTACTTCTGTAGATGCTGACCAATTTCATCCCATTTTGGGTTGGCGGTAATGGTGATGAAAAGATGAGGATTGCCATACCACCTGCATAAAGCAAGAGCGTCATGATAATTTTCTACCATATACCTCGGAGATCCCGTAAAAGACGATGGCAGGATAATTTTTTTCCCAACAGTTTTTGCATTAGTTTCTCCCCTCGAAACTGCGCCCCATATATTGTTGTAGACGTCTGCCCTCAATGTTTGTTGGTTATTTCTTACCCAACGCAACCGTTCTTGTTCGACAGCCGTGTATGCATCAACGACGTATTGATGAAATAACCGACCACCTTGAATTATTCCCCTCCCTTCCGTCAACCTCGTCTGTATCTGGTATGCGTAAAATTCACGCATTGTTACGAACTTTCTTTTTAATGACAAATGAACTCTGTCACTGTATAGAATCTGATTGTGAAATCCAATCTCGCCAAATGGGAATAACAGTGGGTATTGCATTGCCATGAATGACGGATGTAACTCGCTTATTCGCTGAAGTTGCCCCGTCTTCATTTGAACAATTACATCTCGTTGCCCATTTGTCATGGGCAAGTCGCCAACAATAAGTCCAGCTATTTCTTCAGAAGTTGGAAGATCGTACTGCCTTTCTTGGCGTGCACGACCAACCAACCTTATAGAAAATTCCGTTGCCCCTCCTGCTTCGTATCTGTCTCTTGCCATCCTAAACACTTTCGCAAGCTCATTATTTTCATCCATAATCTTTATTAGCTGCGCAACAACGCTTGCGTCCAAATTCTCAGAACTTCCGCGTGTCAGTGTATTCATGCGGTTATAAACTTCATTTGCAGTGTCATAGATGTATAACTGTGCGAATCTCGGTCTGTCGCCCTCAGCAGGTAGCAAGGAACCTATGTTATGATAGTTCTGTCCGTGAATTCGATAAACGTATGCGCCTGCCTTCTGTTTCACTGATGAGTCGACTTTTGCCCCCATAGACGTGAATGCCAGTATGGAATTATAAACCCTGATATATTGTCGGAAATTATGCTCCGAGAACTTGTTGAATAGGTATTGAGGCGCCTGACGTAGTGGAGGTAATGACACCCGACCCTGGCCACAACAAATTGAAAATTGGGAACTATTAAGTAGGCCTGTACCCTTTGTTGACTCAGCTTTCCAAACCAATGCGTTGCAAAAACGGCAATGCATGAGTTCCTCTTCTTTGTAGCGTGTCTTCCTATGGTCTGGAAAATATCCATGTGAAAGTCAGGACACATTAAACAAATGTGGAATACTTACTCGGTCCATAATTATTTTATAAATATGGGAACCTTCCGTTCGAACAGCTGGTGGTCTTTGACGTTTGCATCGCCTTGGCAATATGTTTGCAGAACGCTTGGCAATATTCACTGTACCAGTAAGATTTATGGTTACGGAATGAAATTCCCATTTATTGGATGCAATGGCACATACTTTATGCGCAAATATGTTGGCGAACCTTGCCCAATAGTTGCTGGTGCATGATCTTTGTTGTTCAAACCACGCTTTCTCTGTAAAATTTTGATGCGGATGTGCCTTGCGTGTTTCGCTTGATCGTATTGCAATATACCTGGAAAACAGCTCAGAATGATTAAATGTCTTTTCCTTGTGAATACTAAATAGATTTTGCTGTCGTAGTGGTTGAGCAGGTTTCATTACCAACTGTTGTACTTATTCTGTGAAGGCTTTTGCGGACAGCCTCGCATTGTTTGTCAAATCCCGGTATAGTTCTTTGAAGGTGATATGTAAGGCCCTCACAATTGTACTGTGACGTTCTACACTCCTGCTCTTCGTAGCCTGTGCAATAATTTATCTTCTGATCAATCCTTTCTGTCAGGTCGGCAATTGTCCTAGAAAGATTGTCGGAACGTTTTTGTAAATAATTTGCCAAATCTGGGTCCATAACAACTAATTTGTACTTGGTGCCAAGGTGGAGGTGTTGGGATAGTTAAATGGTCTCTGGCGTACTGTAAACGTTCTTCCAAACACCTTGCAAAGAAAAGCGAGTCCACATATAAAGTTGGTCAATTTATGTTGCCTCGACAACAAAGGACCAGTTGAAGCGGCGCTCCTAAATTCAATGTGTATATGTAAATTTTTGTTCCTTAGTCCTGCATTAAATTGTATTGAATGGAAAATGTGGCGTATGGTATGTTATGACATGTCAATTCATGAGGACTTCATATACAGTTCTCTTGATAATATAGTCATAGAAGAAATTTCAGGATATTGTATATTAAATTATATAATGTTATACTATAATATATTATTTTTACTATATGATATTTACTATATTAATATTATATTTTGTTATACTATATTGTAGTTTTATATTATGCCGTATTGTACCATATCATATTATATTGTATTACACTATATTATATTGCATTATATTACATTACAGTCTATTATACTGTATTACATTATACCATATCATATTAAATTATATTATTCCATATTTTATGATATGAAATGATATTATACGATTTGATACTACATTAGACTCGAATGAATTATATTGTATGATGTGTTATTATATTGGATTATATTATGTTATATTATATAACATTCTAGCATATTTGATAAGCCCAATAGTATGTTGCAATACTACATTTTATAATGTTATATTCGCCTATAGTATGTTATATGTATATTCAACTTAGACTGCACGCAACTTGGACTGTATGCTTTATTTGATATTATAATATCTGATTGTCTTAAGTTGTATCCTTCACAATAAGTCAACAGTTATACAAAGTCGGCAACAGTCTGCCGAGTCATCTTAGGAAATAGTGGTTATAGGATCAGGCAGACAATAAAACCTAACTATTTGTACTAATTTTAATTTGCTATTCTGAGTAGTTTTGTTAAAGGCTTTCGGAGGAGTATGACTAAAATCATTGCTAGGAATTAAGATTGTCGAGTCAGGGAATATTCTCAATGCCCAAGACGGTAAAACAACAACAGTATTATATCAGCGTTTTCATACATCGGGCAGAAATATTCGTCAAAATAGTAGGACGCAGATGTCATCAATGGTCTTAAACACGTCTATTCATTATATGGAGGCCAATGCCAAAAATTAAAGTAGATAGATGCCGTCAAATACTTTCGGAATTCTTCTATCTGGCATGGCGTTATGCTGTATAAGTTGTCACCAGGAAACATCATTGCAAATGCATTCCGCAACATGTGTACACCACACTCTCCACTGCATTGGAAACCAATCTTCATGATTAGATAAATAAATAGAACCATAAAGTTTCTGAATTGATTAATTTGCATAATGTCACCTGTAACCTTGCTGCGGGATTCGGCCTTCACGCCTAAAGTCAAACCGAAAATCAGAACGGTCGATGTCTAGATCGCGTAACAACATCTTCGCGATAATGAGTGTGTTGCCCAACGCAGCACGTGTCTGTGTAAAGTGTTTATCAGCTGATCGTTCTGAATCCATCACCAAAAATACCCGTTGCCTAAGAAAGATAACGACCAAGACCCAATGACTGTCGTTCACGTTGACAGGCAGGACAATTTCGGACGCATCTTTCCAACTGCACGATGGCCAATTGGTAGCCTTTCCAAGAACGTACGGCATCAACTCCGTCAGGTCAGCCGTTTTATTCACAACCGGAAGTGACTTGATGAACTGACTGAAAACTGTATTCATGAATGCAACTGTCTTCAGAGGGGTGGCACACCTTAGTTGCATTTCGATGAATCCGCGGATACATTCATCGACATGCTACGTTACCAATTTCAGAAAGATATGGTTATTTGTAAATTCGTGGGAAATATCTCATAATTTAGCACTCGAACGTAAACTTACAACATCTCGTAGGCAAATGCTGCGAGTCTTTAGTTCATTGAAGAAATCTCGCTTCAGCTCTGTCCCACAAAGCCCTATTACGCAGTGCGTCGCGCTCATCCGTTCTATGGACTCGGCTGCTTTTGGCCACATTTTCAGTTTGTACAAAACATGCTCATCAATATTTGCCTTTCCGTATGGAATTCTGGTCGTCAGAAGAGATGGAGCAACACATTTTTCCAGTGTTTTTTGCCTTTTTGCGTGTGGAAGCTGAGTCCCTTCATCGATTGTCTTGGCGCCAGCTGACTCTATAAGTGAAATATGATAGCAGACATTTAGAAGATTGAGAATGTAAATCGTATCAGCAGGGAAAAAGTTATTTATACCGAGCTCGGCGGATTCTTTATTCCCTATTCTTTCTGTCAGCTGATGTAGCTGGTCACCAAAGGATCTGAAAACATCTTCCATTGGATTAGCATGCTCAATATCAGTCAGCCGCACGTTTACTCCATGAAAGCCTTCTTTTATTTGATTGCTCATATGGAAGACTTGGTCCGTGTGGTATTCGACTGCTATACTTAGCCTTTCCAATTGTTGCAAGATCTTCTCAGTTCCCGCCGACCCAACTTGCGACGGCTGAAAATCAAACCGGCTCGTTCCTCGTTGCGTTTCCAAACCATGTACACCACACGGCTCCTGGACATGAGAAGGCCTACCCCGCTCTTCTTCCACAGTGTTGAAAAACTGATAAAGCGCATCGATACCATCATTTCCAGCATCACTCGATGCATTCACATTGTCTTCAGGATTTGTGGTTCGGCGATGAACCTGGCTCATTTCTGGCTGCTTTTCCAGCCCATGTACAACAGACGGATACTGGACATGAGACGACTTCGCGGCCTCAATTTCCACAATGTTGAAGTACTCATGATGCGCGCCCATATCGTCGTTTGCAGCATTGACCGTTGCATTAACATCGTCGTGAAGATTAGTTGTCTGGTGGTGGCCCTCGTCAACCACGACAAATGAACTGTTGATAGTAGGCACATCATCTACGTGTGGATCCGGAGTCGACGGGATCTGTTCTACGGCATTTGATTCGATGTTGTCATTACCATCAAGCGCAACAATTGGCGTTTCATGCAGGGACTTCCGTATGGACAGGAGTTCGCTCACAGATTTTCCGCCCAGATTTGTGACATCGTCATCGTCCAACACAGGTGTCTGTGGTGAATCACTTTCGCCGATAGTCCTCAATGACGGCGAGGGGCGTTGTTGAAGACCATGGTTTGCGGGAATGACATCCAAGTTACTATAGGCAAAATAGTCTGCAGTTGCCTCTTGTGCCGTAGCAATAAAGAAGTTGTTGACAACCTCTGACTTCCTAACAGCGGCATCGATGTCTCGTAATCGCGGTGCTCGCTTCGTTGACCAAGGAGTAGTCTTCCATCGGCACATACGGGGCAGCGTGTCAACCATATCATCGAAGCGTGTTGCATATTTCTGTGCAACGCCTGGCAAACATTCGTAGGCAAGGATCTGCTTAAAAACAAAAGTGGTTAGTCTGACATTACACTGTGAATATGAAAGGTTGCGGATAATGCGTGTCGAGGCTGATAAGATTACCTGAATTGGGTGGACGAACCCACCCAAGCATAAGGTATGGTAGCTTCTTGACACTTCTGTTCCCATAATATTTTTTAACGAAGAGAGGTCCCTTTTCAGTGAAGCCATAACAGTGTTGAAAGCATACTTTCCAAAGGGATATGTGTTGAAGATGTCGAAATCTTCCACTAAGTGAAGTATCATCGGATTTATCTTCACATCTGTTCTGCATCCACGCTGATCAAATACTCCCGCGACAAACACCACACTGGCCATTTTTAATCGCTCAACATCGACAGCAGACGATGAGTTACATCCCATCTCACTGAACTTGTCAATAGCATCCTGCAGCGTAATCTTTTGTGCGCCTGGAAAGTGCCTCTGAGCAAAAGCATGATTCTTGGCGACCTCTGGCTCGGCAGAGAATCGCAGCCCAGTAATCAAACAGAATTCTGTTGGCGAGAATCGTATAGGCTTCGAGTTTATAACCATCCACAATTCGTCCCTAAGAAGTAGCGGAGTCTGCGCTTGCATCATGTACCAAATTAACTGGCTCGACAGATAGAACATATGTGCAGAAGCTATGAGATGTCCAAACGGAGATCGTGCCACGAATTCCGCAATTTCTGCTGCGTTTAGCACGTCGCGTATAAGTTTGCTAATTCCCTTATAGTCAGCACATAAGGTTAATTTGCAGGGCTGAATATCGTCTTGTGGAAGCTGGTTGTCTAATAACGTCTGTTAATTTAATAATCAAAGTGTTAGAGAAAACATATAACAGTATGTAAGAGCAGGTTGCAGAACATTTCACCACCATTAATCTGCATCAGATTACATAAAAAACCTACATAACAAATATATGATAAATATATTACGCATATACGCAGAAATATGGAACACCATGCAACAACATCTTGAGACCACTTATCTCCAACAGTTTGCATAATATTTCTACCATACATATGTAGCCCACTTATAAAAGGGGTAATTGAGCGGCAGCCGACATTTCACTGTCTTATTGGAGAACACATAATTAATTTTGACTTAAGAAGCCGACATATACAGGCTAACTGACGCACAGACATTAAGCATTTTTTAAACTATAAAAACACACAAAATACCTCTGAATCAGTTGCCACCATTGCAGTTTCTCTGATCGTTTGATGTTCGCTGTAAAATACCGCACAGGCAAGTTGTTTCAGACTTCAAATGATCAACCTTCCACTACTTCTAAATAGTATTAGATGAAATACCGCGAACCTGTGGACTGTATGACCAAGATATAAATACACTGCGATGCTTCGAATTTTCAAATCAGGTTAAGCGAAGAATAGTGAAATTTCTAAGCCTTTTTTTCGCTCATAAGCACTATAAGTTTCTTATCGGATGGGTTGGGCCGTCAATTGCTTGGTAGACATAATTATTTAAGGCACACTGCGCTAAATCAAATCAATGGAAAGTTCGGACTGGGCTGGGCCAGGAATTGCAAATATTCACATAATTAGTGAGGCCCTACCTGAAGGGTTTTTACCCCCACCCCCAACCCCAATCAATGCAGCTAAATTAATACATGAAAATTGTTTATTTTTTTTTTAAAAATCCCTACGATATAAAATATATAACAATTTATGGTGCATAAGTAATAATAAAAATAAGTCGAAAATCTAACATACGATGATACTATGATATATACGAATATATCTTGTCATAACGTTTCCCAAACACATTAGTCTTTGAATTTGCAATATAAGATTAATGCATGATTATCCTTACCCTTTTCCTAAACACAAAAATTGCAAAACATATTCTACAGTTTTACATTGTTTTACAGTTATACATTTAACGCACCAGACTTTTTGCAGCCTGCTAAACGACGGGGTGGACTACTGGTTATAGGGTCAGTCATACAGTATTCAGCTTGTAATTAATTGCACTAAATGTTATCTGATAATGTTGAAAATTTGTAGCAACCTTACATACGCTACCATCATGTCTAAGACGGCCGAGTAATCTAAAAATGTCAAGGACAGGAACGATAAAAACACCCACAAAAGCATGTTCAGAGGCACTGACATCAACCTCAAAGACACATTGCAAATAGTACGGAAATAAGTTAAATGTTCTTCAACATGCCTATTCATTATATGGAGGCCAATGCCAATAATTAAAGTAGACAGATGCTGCCAAATATTTCCTGAACTCTTCTATCTGGCATGGTTTAATGCAAGACAGATTGTCGCCTGGGAACATCATGCCGAATGCATTCCGCAACATGTGGATGCCACATTCTCCGCTGCAACGACAATCAAGTAATATGGTTAACTAATAAAGAAGACCATGACGCATGCAAACCATTTCATTTGTATAACGTCACCTGTATCCCTGCTGCGCGATCCGCCCATCACGTGTATATTCATACTGAAAATTAGAACGTTCAATGCCTAGGTGTCGTAGCAACAATTTTGTGATACAAACTGTGTTGCCCATCGCCGCACGGGTCGCTGTGAAACTTGGATCTGCGGATATGTCTGAATCAAGAATCGCGAATGATCGTTTCCTAGGATGAATGGTGGCCAACACCCAACGATCGTTGTTGACATTCACTGGTAGCACAATCACCGACGCATTTTTCCAACTACAGGATGGCCATTGGGCAGACTTTCCAAGAACAAATGGCATCACTTTTGACAAATCAGCCTTTCCACTAACAATTGGGAGCGATTTCACCAACCGGCTGAAATTTGTGTTCATGAATGCGACTGTCTTCACAGGGCTGGCACACCTGAGCTGCATTTCAACGAACCCGCGCATACATTCGTCGACATGCTGCGTAACCAAAGTCAGGAAAAACAATGGATATTCATAAATGTCTGCCCCACATGCAGTGGGGGATATCTCATGATTTAATGCTCAAACGTCGACTTACAACAGCTCGAAGGCAGGTGCCGCGAGTCTTTAATTCAACAAAGAATTCTTTTTTAAGATCTGTCCCGCAAAGGCCTGCTACGGAGTGATCGGTGGCCATGCGTTCTATGGATGCAGCTGCTTTCGGCCACATCTGCAGCTTGTACAGAACGTGCTCATCAATATTCTGTTTTCCGTATGGGATTCTGGCAGTGCTAGACGACGGCTGCGCACCCTGCCCTAATGATTTTTGCCTTTTCGCAGGTGGAATTTCATCTCCGTCGTCTGTTGCGTTTCGGCCAATTAACTCTATAAGACAAATAGGACGTGAGAAAATTAGAGGAAAGATATTGCAAATTTTACCTGGAAGAATAAGTATCTTACCAGGCTCAGTGCCTTGTATTTTCGATATCATTTCTGTCAACTGCTGCAACTGGTCACCAATAGTTCTCAACGTATTTTCCAATGGTTTAGCACCTTCAATATCAGTCAGTCTCACGTTCAAACCATCAATACCTGCTTTAACTTGGCTGCTCATACGCACGACCTGCCGAGTCTGGCGCTCGACAACAGTACTGAGATTTCCAAGTTGTCGCCAGACCTTCTTAGCACCTCTCGACCTACGATGCGACGACCGAGATTTAAGCTTGCTTTTCGCTTGCTCCCTTTCCAACTCACCCTCAACAAACGGCTCCTCAACAGGAGAAGTTCCACGAACCTCATTTTCCGTGACGTTGACGAACTCATCACGGGTATCTATACCATTATTTCCATCAACACAGAACACAGTTGCACTGTCGTCCGAATCAGTTGGCTGCCGAGGCATTTCGTCAACTACCGGCGACGCATCGTTTATATCAGCCATGACATCTACATGCGACTGAGGAGGTGATTGTGTACGTTCTTCATGATTCGATTCGATGTAGGCATTACCCTCGATAACACCATTTGGGTTCTGATGCATAGCTCTGCGACTGGTCCGGATATTGTCCACGAAACTTCGTAATGTTGGAGATGGCAAAATTCTCTCACTGCTACCTTGGCCTTGCAATTCGGTGTCTTCATCTTCCAACAGGGGAGAATTTGGCGACCTTGTTCCACTGGTGCTTCTTGATGGCGTGGAACTGTCATGCTGAAGGCATTCGTTGTGGGGACGTCCGTCGAAGCTGCTATCGGCAAAGTAGCCTGCAACAACCTCTTGAGCTGTAGGTAAGAAGACTTTATTATTCTCAACAGCCGAATTCCTAACAGTATTGGCAACGTCCTGCAACCTTGGAGCTCGCTTTGTTGGCCATGCATTTGTCTTCCATTTGCACATTCTCGGGACCGGCTCAACTATATCGGCAAGTACGTTGCATATTTACTTGCGACACCCGGCAAGCACTCATAAGCAAGGATCTGTTTTGAAAACAACAGTGGGTAACAACACATTTTAGTATAAATATGCAAGGATACGAACCGTGTGTGTAGAGTCGTGTAAGATTACCTGAATTGGGTGCACGAAGCCACCCAAGCACATCGTCTGGTATCTTCTTGAACTGCTTGTACCCTCACTGTTTTTAAAAGAAGAGAGGTCTCTTTTCACTGACGTCAGAACGATGTCGTATGCATACTTTCCAAAAGGATAGTTGTTGAAGTCGCCGAAATTCTCTACTAAGTGAAGAATCGTTGGGTTTATCTTCACATTTGTTCGGCATGCACGCTGATCAAGAACTCCAGCGACAAAAACCACACTGGCCATTTTTAATTTTTCAACGTCAACAGCAGACGATGAGTTACAACCCATTTCCGTCAACCTATCAATCGCATCCTGCAGCGAAACCTTTTCCTCGCCTGGAAAGTGTCTTGTAATAAACGAATTATCTTCGTCCACCTCTGGCTCAGCAGAAAATCTGAGACCAGTAATCAAACAGAATTCCTGAGGCGAAAATCGTATAGGCCTCGAATTGATAATCATCCACAGTTCATCCCTATTTCGTAGCGGAGTCTGTGCTTGCATCATGTACCAGATTAGCTGACTCGACAGATAGAACCTTTCTGCACAGGCTATGAGATGGCCGAACGGAGATCGTGCAAGCATTTCTGCAAACTCTGCTGCGTTTAGGCTGTCCCGAATAAGTTTGCAAATCCCTTTATAGTCAGCACATAAGGTTAATTTGCAGGGCACTACATTCTCTTGTGGAAGCTGAGTGTCAAACACCATCTGAAAATGAAAACCAATGCTCTTACACAAAATGTAGAACAATATCCAACAACAGTATGCACTAACATCCGATGACTGTTCATGTCCAACAGATTGCATAAGAAATATACACAGATATATACAACGAATACGTACTGGACCATAGAAAAGCCTGCAAGAACATCTCGACCAAATTGTATATTAGACCCACACAAAAAAATATGGCTCACTCGTAAAAGAGGGAGAAATGGTCATTCGCCAATGGACCATCTTAATGCAAAAGACACAGTCCGGTCACCCAGTAAAGCTCAGAATATGCAGACTAAATGTTCGATACTGAGTAATGATCGTACAAATTGTTAAAACACAGAGAATACCTCTGAGCCAGTTTCCGCCATTCCAGTTTATTTGATAAATGGAGACTGGTAGGAAAATACGGTACGGGAAAATTTTTGAGGCACCAGACAGTCGTCCTTCAACAACTTCAAATTAGTATTCAATGGAATAGGCGTCACCTCTGGACTGTATGACCACGGAATAAACAGGTTCAGTTCTGGGAAATTTGGAATCAGGTGAAACGAAGGCGAATGAATTTTGTAATGTTTTTCCTTCGTTCATTAATAGTGGGCTTTTTAGATTTGCCTGGGCCGTCGTTAACACAAGTCATAATAATTTAGGGCAGAATTCCACAAATGCATTCAATTGAAACGCTGAAATGGGCTGGCCCAACAATTAAAAATTAACATGAATGGGTCAAATATAAGGGCAATATACAGACTATGAATTGACTTTCTTGTACACATGGGTACGGTAGAAAATGCACAAACATCAGATTAACATGGTATATTATTATAAGACATATTTAGCCTGCTCTATTAATATCATTACACAAATATGGAATTATACTATATTATAAATATTATTATATTACATGATGTTATGTTATATTATATAACATTATATTATCCGGTCTTAATACGTTATTCAGGCACTAAATTGTTCTTGCCTCCACAAAACCATTATTACACGTAGCCATGGACTAATTAAAAATGTAATGAATAGGGGCTACAGTATCTAACTTATTCAGGAATCCACAAAGCACTATCGCACGCATATATCCGGGCAGTGATACAATCTGAGCATCGACTATTGGGAAAAGGCGCCCTTACAGTATGGAGTTGGATTTCGACGTCTATGGTAGGCCAATCGTAGTACCCCAAAACTTTGGAATAAGTAAGAACTAAATATAATATTGATATTCAATGGACTTATATCGAAGGCTCAATTTTATTAGATAAAGAAACAAATTAAGATCGAAAGACCACAGACGGCAGAATCGCATAGTTTAAAAATACTTACTAAAGATAAGATGCACTAAATGTAATCTTTTGGATACTTATTCAACATTCAAGCCAAGACACATGCTCTATAAGCAGTTCCATACAAACGGCTTAGTTGACGCCAAACTTCCGCTTCTTGAAGGTCACAGTCTCACCAACACCACCATTTCGCCCGCCGATGCTCGTCATACAATTGTCCGCTGCTCGCTCAGGGACAACCGGAAATGAATTTTCAGGCAGACACTTGTTTTCAAAGACAGCAACATCAACATTTTCAACAACGGTTGCTTCATAATCCCGACAAACACGACCCAATCCATCGAGCCCGTCTCCCACGATTGCCACATTATCATCGCCAACGGTGCCCTAAAAATCAGCACACAAATAACACGGGTCAACCCACAATACACAGTCTGATGGGAAAAATAAATTACCTTCGACCCATCCACCAAGACGTCGCCGGGCGTTTCCCCAGGCTGCTCCACCATACGGGATACTGCAAAACTTCGAAACATGCTGCGAAAATCGAAAGGCTTAACCCTTACGCAGAACCTAAAGGTTCTGCCAACCAACCGTGATATGCAATCGGGTATTTCAACATCCCCCACCACGACACCAGAGTCAGCAGGCGCCTGGAAATTCATTGCGCTCGTAAGGATAGGGTCTAAACAATTAACATACACATAGCATACCAGGCCACCGCGAATCTCCTCAGCTGTAGTGTTTGTACACTTCCTTGCAGGCCCGTCAAATATAACGAACGTCGCAGTATCAGCGTCATCAGCGACCATACACTCTATTCGGAACCTAGGATGAAACAGGTAAAAAGGCTTTCAATTAACGTGTTCGGGGAAAATATTTGAAGGCCAACGAACCGCATGTATAATACCGTAGAATGCCAATAGCTTTCGGGTCTGAGCACCTATTACATATCAAAGACGAATCCGTTTTCTCCACCTTACTGGAACACTTCGAGCAGGAGATATAATGCCAACCATTCCTCGTCAGGATCTCAGTTACTTTAGCCACGCAAACAAAATCCTTGACCTGCAAATCAACCATCCCCAATCAGTTACCAATCATCCTTTACACGCAAATGGAAATATATGAGTCCATGCCTGTTCATCTTCCTTATGCAAGAATGCATAGATATCAGCAATACGGCACAGTTGCATGTTAGGCATTTGGGAGCCAAGGGACAGTGCGACAGGACTTTCCAATATACTCATACTGTTCGCGGAAAAAGCGACATCAGGTAATTATATGAACTAAAAAAGGGACATAAGGTTAAATCAGGTGAGATCACCTCTTGCGGAATTGCCAAACTTCATCAACATCGCGGTCGACATACAACTTCGACGCGGATGTGGTATTTAAGTAGAGGGTTTCTGCAAGAACCGTTTAAATAAAGATAGACAGCAGAATACCCGACGGAAAATAAACTAAATCACTTACGCCCAAAAAATCTGGGGTTAACGCTTGTCACAATTACAACCACTTGTTTTCCAATACGGGATCGAACAGCGTCGCAAAACTCGTCGGCCTTCTCGGCCCACACTGTCACAGTGGCGTTCAGGTAACTGCAAAATCGCGAACGATAAAAATATACCCATGAATTAGGCGGAACATATGGATTTGGGACAACTCAACACTAAATAGGCGGGGAACAAATACCCCTGCAAGAAAATCCTCAACTCTGCACGCCTTGCACTACGGCCATCGGAAACATCTGGCTCAACCACTTGGGATAATAAACCAATAACATCTGTATGGAGAAGCAAACAAAAAAGTCAGGGACAACATCGCTAGCAAATACATGCTCACACAGCCACGCTAAAGCAGACCAAACACATATGGAAATTCAATTGTATGGTTGTAAAAAAATGGCATGCCAATGAACAATAACGTAGGCTAAACTGTAGATGCATCCGTGAAGGTATGGAAGTTGAACCGTATAACTGTAAGAGAGAGTGAACTGTATAACGGTAAGAGAGAGGAAGGCAGGGAGCACTAACGTATGCTAACTGTATATGAATCTGAAAACGCCATGGAATTAAAATGGTTGACTGTAAAAATAGCATGTTAATGAAAATTGTCGGTGCAGACACGGGTGGTAGTAGATCTATACAGCAATCCAAAAGATGAAGACTGTACCACAGAGGATACAAAGTAAAATATAACAGTCTGTCTAGTACGATTGTAAAAGAGGCATGGCAGTGAATATTAACGCAGGCTAACTATACAGCAATCCAAAAAATGAAGACTGTACGACAGATGATACAAAGTAAAATGACTGACAGTCTGTCTAGATGATTGTAAAAAAGGCTTGGCGGTGAATACTAACGCAGGCTAACTATACGTCCGCCTGAAAAGTGTAACGGAAATAACAAATGTAAATACAATCTTAAGCTCTGCAACAGCACAGAATACCCGGTAATTCCTTATTGCGGTTGGCCATCTGCATCAAAACTTCATAAGTCATGAATCTAAATTTGTCAAGGCCTATTGAGCGCGACTGGGCATCCACCTCATCCACGACAGTACGATCAGTGAATCTCACCATACAGGCAACGTCAGTCATGCGATAGCTGCTGGGAGAATCAACAACCTCGAAGTCAGATATTGAATAAACACGGCCAACCTTAAGCTTTGATGCAAATCGATCAGCCCTCTGGATATGAATAGACGCCTGCATCACAGTATCCTACACACCAATAAAGGAAATCAACGGTAATAAAGATACAAACAACGCAGAAGACACACTGAATAATCACCTTATCATCCAACAACAGCATATCTAGGCTCATGGCCTCTCCATTTTTCTTGATGTTTCTTGCCGTCCATGAACGGAGAAGGCGCGCAACAATAGGTCTACATTTCGTTCTAGGCTTTAATTCAGCTAGAGCAGAATATTTGGTAATATCAGCCATTTCACAAAAATCACAGTTCGTTGAAGTCAACATGACAAACTGACCATGATATAGCCGGACTCAAAGACTGTTCAAATACTACACCCACAGAAACCGATGATGAAATGAGAAAATAAATGATCAATAAAGACATCCCATACGAAACATCATTCATCAATATTGAAAGACTGTTAAAATTCACGGTCTGTCAGAATGGAAATAAGGAATATTGGTCGAGCCATTAATAGGAAGATCACATGCAACGCATCTAACATCATATGACCGTACACCTGCCAGACCATTAAAAGAATGAATGTATAAAGGCAAGACTCTAACGGTCGCACATACAACCCATTAATGAACCACCATTAGTGGGAAATTAATACACTACGATTAATATCTCCGGCGAGTGAACATCGTATTATATGGTGAAATCGCCCCAAATAAAATATAGAATCATTCTCACACTGGCACGTCAGCATTTCTATACAAATAAAACTCGGAACTCACCAACATTAAATCAGAATATTAATCAGAATATCATCCGCGCACTGTGATTGGATGGGGGGGGGGGGACTCCGTTGCTGACGTGTCATGCGCAGGAGAGTTACCATCCAACTTTTATATATATAGATTAATTTCCTTGCTCTCTTTGGGTATGAAAATGATATTTTTGGCTCCATCTCGTGTCTTAAATAATTGGTACCTTTCATCAAGTAAAATAGATAATTAGCACAATATATGTTATAAGTTGAAACAGCCAGTATAAGCTTAAATATTGTGCAAATTATTATCTATCAATATTAAAAGTAAATAAACAAACATAGACTATTTGCTTTGTTATTTTGAAATCACCGTCGGTTATCCGAATCTCGCCAAATCAGGGCTCAATTAATGGTTGTATATGATTTTTTTGAAGCATTGTTAAAAGAATCAATAACAAACATGGAATAACATAAAAAAATCTAAGACCTTAATAATGACGTTCAATAAAACAAACAAAAAAAGCAAAGATTCTACAATACATTGGTTAAAGATTTATCACAATCCCATTCATAAATAACCCCTTAATATCTATGAACAAGATTGCATGGATATAATACAACGAGGAGTGAAAACTGGCCTTCTCCCTCTTTATATATAGTGTTCCCTGCTATAGAGATCAAGTGTACAATACGATACAATGAAGACGTTTAAAGAAACCATTGTTCTAACACTTTTATTAGTACTATTATTACGTACACATGCAAAGCTATCGGCCGCCGTAGGAATTTTGGAAGACGAAACCGTTGAGATAAAGAATTATTTGTCTCGGGGGAGTCTTACAGCTCATTGCTACTCCTCAGAAGACGACTTTGGGCTAAAAATCTTGCCCCTGGGGAGAGCACACACTGGACTTTCAGAAATAATTTTCGACAAACTACAAAGTATTACTGCGATTTTGTGAGCCCAAAGGGCTCGGGAAACTACGGTGTTTTCACTCAGAGGCTGCGAGAATTTTGCAACAGTTACTGTCTTTGGGAGATTAAAGATTCTGGTCCGTGCCTGAAGAAATCTGTCCTCGTGGAGGATTTATACTGCCAACCTTGGAAGATACCTCCGAAATGATATTAAAAGGCTTGATAAATTAGATGTAATGATTAGATATTTCTAAGGTCAATGATGCAAATGTTTTTTGTTTATCTACAGCAGTTGCTATATGTTCCACAATATTCAACCGTTATATAATAATGAATTGAGTATTTCCATTCCGTTGATCACAGTCTTCAAGAGATTTCTGGATTCACATATGAAGAAATTCTTCGCTGCTGAGAGTATATATTAGGAATAGTAGAATAGCTTATTAGTTATGTCAGAAGTTCATCAAAAGTACAGAACAGATAGTTTCTATGAACTAACGAATGAATAGGAATAAGCACACAAAGACACAGAGGAACCATACAAGGAGTATTATTTCCTCATTACTCGCGGTAAGTATGAAAAAAAAAAAGACGCGGTTTTTCTTGTTCTTGTCAGTACTAAATATGCAACTGGTGAAGAGTATATAAGCTGGGATTTCTGGGAACAGCAGGAGTTACAGCTACCGCAAAAACAATTAACAATCTAATATTTTCAGTGATGAATCAATTCACAGCAAAAGAAAAAAAATCCAATCATGTTCCTATTTCAGAGTTATGGTTCTATTCCAAATACGATGTGGATGAAGTCCCCTCTCTTGCAACGATTTGTGCTCAACAGAGCCTTTGTGGATCATGTTGATTGCTCAATAGAGCATATGTCGGTCTAGTTTGATAATTATCGCTCAAGGGAAGGCCAGTTTGGTGGTCTCGGGTTTGAGGGTAGGATTGTTGGGTAGCAAACTCGTTCCACATCGGATAGTTAGAGAAGTTGTGACTAGTTTATAAGTTTGTGGGCTACTCCCTCTATTACCAGTTGATTTTAGAGTGAAACCCCATGAGCTTATGAATTTAAGCTTCTGGGATCAGGCTTTATGATGGATTTTATTCCCAACACATTCTCCCCATTTGGAGACCTTTGCTTCGTTTAAGAGTCTTTAATCTCCCAATGGCAGTAACACAGATCCAGAGTATGGAAGTTGGGGGGGGGGGGGGGCGCAAAAAATAAATTAGAAGTGATGAATCAATTCACAGCAAAAGAAAAAAAATCCAATCATGTTCCTATTTCAGAGTTATGGTTCTATTCCAAATACGATGTGGATGAAGTCCCCTCTCTTGCAACGATTTGTGCTCAACAGAGCCTTTGTGGATCATGTTGATTGCTCAATAGAGCATATGTCGGTCTAGTTTGATAATTATCGCTCAAGGGAAGGCCAGTTTGGTGGTGAACTCGTTCCACATCGGATAGTTAGAGAAGTTGTGACTAGTTTATAAGTTTGTGGGCTACTCCCTCTATTACCAGTTGATTTTAGAGTGAAACCCCATGCTTAGCTTATGAATTTAAGCTTCTGGGATCAGGCTTTATGATGGATTTTATTCCCAACACATTCTCCCCATTTGGAGACCTTTGCTTCGTTTAAGAGTCTTTAATCTCCCAATGGCAGTAACACAGATCCAGAGTATGGAAGTTGGGGGGGGGGGCAAAAAATAAATTAGAAGTTCAAAATTTGGGGGGGAAAAATTAAAAGCAAAATTAAATAAAGAAAAAAAATAAAAATAAAATATTAATGGGTAAAAAAAAAACTAAGCAATGTGATGGTTTGGGGTTCGAACCCTGATTAGCCCCTATTATTAAACTTAAGCAAACATCAATCACCATCATACCAAAGGTAAATTTTACTTCAAAATAACTAGTAATAGCTTATAACGAATTTGGCTGGGAGTCAATGGCCCCTCAAACTCCTACATAGATCCGTCCCTGACGGTAACCGTGATATTCGGTTGAACATTCATTCCTCTCCGTCACTTATTTTTTGTTCAGTTTTAGGGATTCCATTGGTAAGCTTAATTATAAAGTAGTATATTGGCATACCCGATGTGTGTGCTTGACTATATAAAATTTATAATATTAATTTATATTTAGATTTTAATAGGTGAAATTATAATGTTGGATTTAATTATATATTATTTTTAAGAATTAAGGAATGATTTTGAGGAATAAATTTAAAATTAGGGGTAAAATGGTAAATTATTGCTGCCACATCAATCAATTTGGGAACATTTACTTTAACCCTCTTTCCCTTAATAAACTAGAAAGATTCATAAATATGCCTTAATCAATGGGACATATGCCTTAATCAATGGGACGTAAATACTTCTAAATTTTACTATTTATAATATAAAACATATTGCTTTATAATTGAAAAATCACCATCGTATTTCTGAAGTCTCCGAATCAGGGCTCAATTAATGGTATGAAATATATACGTGAAAGTAAAGGCAAATTGAAGTTATAAAATGAGGGAGAATCGCGATTTACACACACTAAAGGTGCGATTTACACACACAAAAGGCGAATCGCGAGTGACACTGTTCCATTGCTTCTCCTCTGCCTTCTCCGGTGGACACCGCCGCGGCTATGGCCAAGAAGAAGAGGATAACGACACGGAGTCCCTCCACGCCTGAAATGGGGGTGATTAATCCTACTGATGCGAATGTGGATTCTGCAAATATGCCAAAAACTATGACGCAATCGAGCGAACCCATTTTAGAAACTATAACAAAATTGATTGGTCAATATGTTGATAGCCCAACGGGGGACCATGGTAACAAACTTACGTTGGAACGAACCTTGAGGGAACTCAAAGGGAAAAATACCAATGTGGATGAACATCAAGGCAAGGATAGAGTGAACAGTAAATCCGTGTGGGAGAATTTCGATATATCGAAATTACGGAATGCGGGTACAAAACTGGAATATGTGGAACCTGTTTTAACTGAAGGTGTGGCGCTGGGACAAATTGACGTGGAGGACATTTCTACAGAAATTCAGTATTGGAACAGTTCTATAGTTTGTTATGTGTTGGGCGCAAACCCCCCTTACTCAGTGATGAATGGGTTTTTGAATAGAGTATGGAAGAAGTATGGAGTGCAGAAGGTGTTGCAGGTGCGGAATGGGCTGTTTATGGTCAAGTTTGACTCTGTGGAGACCCGTGACACAGTATTACAGGAGGAGGTAATACAATTTGACAGGAAACCTGTCATTATTGCACCATGGACCTCAAATACGCAGTTCAAAAAGGGGAAGTGGAGAAAGTCCCACTTTGGATCCAATTCCCACAATTGGAGCTTAAATATTGGGGTGCAAAGAGTTTAAGTAAGTTAGCAAGCCTTGTAGGAACCCCCATCATGGCTGATGGGTAACGGAGAGGAAAGAGCGTATACAATACGCGAGAGTCCTTGTTGAAGTAGAGTTGAAGAACGAATTGAAGGACACCATTTTTCTTTTATAAATGAGCATGGATAGCTGAGTGAACAAACAGTGGTCTACGAATGGAAACCTACCAAATGCGCGAAGTGTGGAATGTTTGGCCATGAAAAGCAGGAGTGTAGGAAAGAAAGGGAGAAAAAAGAATGGAAGGTCCAGCAGACAACGAAGTAGAAGGGACCAAACCAGCGGAGGCTGCCATGATCATAGATGCTTTCCAACCTGTGGTGAATCAGGAGGACCAAGTGCCAGGAGAGATACCAATGGAGCAGATACCAGAAAACCAGCAGAAATTGCAGGGACTGGTGGGGAGCAGAATGACTGGTTCATCAAAGGAGAAGAAGATCATACCGAGATAAGGATACTGATGCTAGTGGGAGTTCAAGTAGAGGCCAGGCTGTTGCAAAGGAGACTTGGTCTACTCCTCATGGATAGATCATTAGTGTGGAATGTGAGGGGTATGAATACTCCTCACAAACAAGCCGAGATTAGTTTGCTATGTAAAAAGTACCAGATTAACTTGGCTTGTCTTGTTGAGACAAAAATTAAGGAATGCAATATGGATAGGATAATGGAGAAATGCTTCAGAGGTTGGGGCCATATGAATAACTTGGAATGTCATCCTAATGGAAGAATAGTTGTGGTATGGCAGAGTGAGTGGACAGTGAGTGTCCTAAATAAGACTGAACAGCTGATACATGCTAAAATGCAACGACACAGGGAGGAGTTCATGCTGACCTGTGTCTATGGACACAACAATATAGCTCAAAGGCTGGAATTGTGGGATGAGATTAGAGGACTGCATCAAACTGGTTTTCCTTGGATAATTTGGGGGGATTTTAACAATGTATTAAATATGGGGGATCGAATTGGGGGAGCGCCTGTGAATGAATCTGAGTATGAAGGATTCAGAGCATGCATCAGAGACTGTGAACTTATGGAAATGCCGAGGAAGGGGAGTCAGTTTACATGGACAAATAAGCAGGATAAGGAGACCCGAGTGTGGAGAAAAATTGATTGGGTTTTTATTAGTCCTGCTTGGGCTGAGAAATTCCCTGATGTAGAGGCTCATGTGCTGGAGGAAAGTATATCTGATCATACTCCCTTTGTGATCAGGAGAGTGGGATTACAGGGGCAAAGGAAGATGAGCTTTAAGTTCCAAAACATGTGGGTAGACTCACCCCAGTTTTTGGACATTGTATCTGCTGTCTGGAAGGAAAAGTATGATGAGAATTGTGAATGGAATTTGATACAGAAACTAAGGCACTTGAAAGGACCCCTTAAAGAGTTCAATAGGAACCAGTTCCCTGATATTGTAAACTCTATGGGAAGAAGTAGACAGAAACTGAAGGAAGCACAAGAGATTTTGCATGGTGATCCTTTCAGCTTAGAACTGATCCAGGCTGAGAAGAGGTGTGCTACAGAATTTGAAAAATTGAGCAAAGCTGCCGCCAAATTCTTGGCCCAAAAAGCCAAAGCTATATGGCTGACACAAGGAGATAGGAACACTAGAGCATTTCATGATATGGTGAAGCATAGGGCAATCAGGAACAGAATCTCTTCTCTCTATACTGAGACAGGGGTACTTCTTGAACGGCCTGAAGATATTGCTGCACATATTGTGACCTATTATGAGGGGATACTGGGTACCAGTATGAAACATACTGAGGCAATAGAGGATGAAGTAATACAGAAGGGGCATACATTATCTATTGAGGAGCAGATGGCTCTCATGCAACCTTTTAGCAGAGAGGAAATCAAGAAAGCAATGTTTTCCATTCCAAGTGGAAAACCGGGGCCGGATGGATACAATAGTGAATTCTATAAGAAGACTTGGGAGGTGGTAGGAGAGGATATCATCCAGGTGATACAGAACTTTTTTCAGAAAGGACAACTTATGACATCCCTCAACAAGACCACCATAACAATGATTCCAAAAGTTGATCACCCCAGTTTTGCAAGAGAGTACAGACCCATATCGTGCTGTAATACGATATACAAATGTATTGCAAAACTACTATGCTCCAGAATCAGACTGGTTCTTCCGAAATTGGTACAAGAAAACCAAGGTGCCTTTGTGCCAGGGCGAAGCATTGGACACAATATTCTTATGACCCAGGAACTGCTAAGGCTGTACAAAAGAGGGTCAGTTTCATCGCGGTGCTTGATGAAGATTGATCTAAAGAAGGCATATGACATGATAGAATGGAAATTCCTACTCAGCTTGCTACAGAAATTACAATTCCCAGTCAGAATGGTGGGATGGATAGAGCAATGCATAACACGAGTATCCTACCAAATATCTATCAATGGGGTTTTGGAAGGGAACATTAAAGGAGCTAGAGGGATACGACAAGGGGATCCAATGTCGTCGATGCTATTTGTACTGGTGATGGAGTACCTAACCAGGAAGCTCAGCCTGGCAGCCGAGGGGAAAGACTTCAGATATCACCCACTATGTAAACCTCTGAAGATTGTGAATCTCTGCTTTGCAGATGATTTAATTATTATGTGCAAGGCAAATAGAAGATCGATTGAACTAATTATAGACAGCCTACATCAGTTTCATATCACAGCTGGCCTGGAGGCAAATCGCAGTAAATCATCTATTTACATTGCTGGCAAGTGTGAGGAGGCACGACAGGATCTGCTTAATCTAACAGGCTATGCACCAGGGAAATTTCCCCATGAGGTATTTGGGGTGTGCCCATCTCACCAACAAAATGGAGTAGGGCAGATTGCAAGGAGTTAGTGGATAAGATTGTGAAGAGAATTAATTGTTGGACCACTAGACATCTCTCGTATGCAGGAAGGAGCTGCCTTATAAATTCTGTGCTATTGTCCTTGCATTGCTACTGGGGGATCTATCTTTGTCCTTCCTCGAAGTGTGGTAAAACTCGTGGATCAAAAGTGCAGAGATTTTTTATGGGGGAAGAAAGAGAGGGGCAAGCTGCAAGCACTGGTAGCCTGGGATCTGGTTTGTAGGAGCAAGAACTGTGGAGGTTTAAACATCAAGAACTGTGGAGAATGGAATTATGCATGCATAGGGAAGCTGATGTGGGACATAGCGGGTAAGAAGGATTGCCTTTGGATTCGATGGTTGAATGGTGTGTACTTGAGGGGTGGAGAATTTTGGTCTCGTATCATACCTAATGATTGTAGTTGGACATGGAGGAAAATCAACAAGATAAAGGAGCTGTTCAGACATGGCCCGTGATGAGGGGAGATGGCTGGCGAATGCATCAGGGATTTATACAATCTCATCAGCCTATAACTGGTTAGGACAGAGCAGGGCAGTGAAGTTTGAATTAGCAAAGGCTGTATGGAATAGATGGAATATGCCTAAGCATGCTGTGGTACTATGGCTGATTACACAGGGCAAGATTCTGACAAGAGATCGGCTGCAGCGGTGGGGAATGACAATCCCTGATACGACATGCCTATTATGCCGGATTGATGAGGAAACTATGCATCACTTATTTATGAAGTGTGAATTCAGCAAGTGTGTCAAAGAAGGAATTCAGAGCTGGATCCAGACCAGGATACCAGATGAATTAGAGGGGGTGAAAAGATTGTTAAGGAACCTGGGGAAGCGCCAACATAAGGTGTGTAAGGTAAGAATCATGGTGATCACTGCGATGCTATATATGATTTGGAACGAACGAAACAGAAGACTTCATGGGGATGCAGCAAGATCGGGGGAGGCAGTAATAAGATTGATTAAGAGCGAAGCTATTGAGCACATTACCAGCTTGCGGATCCTGACTAAAACTCGGGACGAGCGAGACTTTTTGCAGATTTTACTTGTGTAGAATAGAGTGCGGACAAGGATATGGTAGGTAAATGATGTACTGAACTATTGTGGTATGTGGTAATGACAACTTCTTTACCAAAAAAAAAGAAAGTTATAAAATTGCCACTACAAAGGAAGTTTCGTCCATGTTCATGAGGCAGTTGAAAATAACGTGAGGAGAGAATGAGTGAAGCAGAATAAAAAGAGACAACTTCTTGAAGTCTGCGAATCGATAGCGATTCTTACCATATTTCGAGTCTAGAAAGAAAAGAGCAAGACTTTGTGATCTACGGTGTAATCAATAAAAAAAAAGAATTATCTCTCGTGGACGTAGGATTCATGTTGAATTTGAACCACGTTAAAATCTCGTGTTCTTTGTTTACTTTCTGTTTTATCGACTTATCGAAATTTGATATCAGTCGAATTCTCAACAATATAATATATATATATATATTTCTCTTACGATTTGTATATAAATATTTGGAAATATATATACGAAAAATAATTGTTGATTTTTATTTTATTCATTATTAAATATCAAATATTAATTGACAAGTGTGTATATCTATTCTATTATATAAAGGGTGGGTATGGTTACAAACTGTCACATTTGGTCTGTCACTTAATTGCAATTTAGTCATCTCTTTGTTAGTTGATTATAGGCATGGCAATGGGGCGGGTATGGGGCGGGTTTTGCCGGACCCGAGACCCGCCCCGGTTACTTTTCCCCGGACCCGGGACCCGACCCGCCCCGCCCCGCTTCGGGTCTAGACCCGCCCCAGGTCAGACCCGAACGGGGCGGGTCCAACCCGCCATACCCAGTTATACTGATTTTTTATTTTTTTCTTTTCTTTTTATATTTTTTAAAAGATAAAATGGATAAATGTAGTGTTTGAGACTCGAACTCGCGACCTTACCTTTATAATACCAAGCCTCTACCATAACACCAACAAATTTTCTATTCATAATATTAGCAATAATTCTATATAATAATACATAATTACGAATTGAATTATAATATATATATATATATATTTCCAGGGCGGGTTTCGGGCCGGGTCTCGGGGCGGGGTTTGCCAGACCCGGGACCCGCCCCGGACCCGGCCGGGTTTCTTCTTTTGGGACCCGGGACCCGCCCCGAGACCCGGAATATCAGGTAAAACCCGGTTATTTCGGGGCGGGTCCAAGGCGGGTCCGGGTCCGGACCACCCGCCCCATTGCCATCTCTAGTTGATTACTTTAATAATTTTTACATTACTTTATTTTTATTTATTATACTTATATCCATACACATTATTTTTGTTTATATAGTTAAAAATTTGTTTTATATATTAAACATTACAAATAATGAATTTCAAAATTAGAAGTAACATAAATATAATTATATTCTAAGCATATGCATAGAGTATTTGAAAACGTATTAGTATAGATAATGAAATCATGCATGCATCCTTTAGTTAAACAATTAAAAAGAATAAGATTTAGAAAGAGTAAAACAGAACCAGTGGTAACAGAACCAGGGAAAAATGTGACTACACCAGTACCAGTTGATCCTGGCCCAAAGAAAACTGGTGCAGGAGATGGAGAATGGAAAAATCTAAAGAGCTTGGAAGTAGAAAATCCTGGGCAGATTTGGTCCAGCAAGAGGAATCAAGAAAACAGCTGGAACAAGAGCACAACCCTTCCAAGCAGAGGGTCCATGACCTTGGTCATGGATAGGTGGGTAGCTTGGAATGTTAGGGGCCTTAATGGCCCTACAAAGCAGAGAGAGGTAGCTCTTTTTTTGCTGTAAATATGGAATAAATCTCATATGTCTTCTGGAAACCAAGCTGAAAGTGGGACATGTGAGGGAAGTGATGAATAATACCTTCTTTGGTTGGAAATTTTGTCATAACCTAAGTGAGCACCCAAATGGGCGGATAGTGATTGTGTGGAGGGGAGATCTTGAACTGGAGTTACTGGAAAAACGGCACAACTAATGCATTTCAGAGTAGTTAAGGGAGGGGACTGGGTCACTGATCTTACAGTGGTTTATGGGCAGAACGAGCAGGCTGACAGGGGGAGCCTATGGGAATCAATAATGCAGATTGGAACTGGTGTTAGAGGCCCTTGGATGATGTGGGGTGACTCAATAATGTTAGAGTATTCCAGGATAGAGTTGGTGGATCTGCTGTCACAGCTGATGAGTTCCAGGAGTTCAACCAGTGCATGTTTCAATGTCAGCTGGAAGTCATTAGATCCAGTGGATGTCGATTCACCTGGAGCAATAAGCAGTGTCCTGAGAAAAGAATATGGTCCAAAATTGACTGGGCCTGCTAATAAGGATTGGATTAGTAAATACATGGACCATACTGTTGAATATCTGAATGAGGGAGTCTCGGATCACTCACCAATCTTGCTGAAAAGGATGGGCCTTGGGATGCAGCATAAAAGACCTTTTAAGCACTTTAACATGTGGAGTCTCGCTCCATCCTTCTTGAGTACTCTGGTGGCTCATTGGGACCTCGAGGTGGGAAGGACTATGAAAGGTGTCTGTTGTAATTTGGCCCAACTTAGAGGTCCTTTAAAGACTCTAAATAGGTCATTGTTGGCGGATATTACCAATAAGACTGAATCCACTAGGCAGATGCTTGAGGACTGCCAAACAGAGCTGCATAAAGATAATATGAACACTGAGTTGTTAGTTAAGGAAGAGACCATCAGGACTGAGTATGGCTTTCTGAGCAAGGCAAATGATAAATTTCTACGGCAGAAAGCCAAAACCAGATGGCTGGCCCAGGGTGATCTCAACACAGCTTATTTTCATGCAGTAATCAAAAGGAGAGCTTACCTGAACAGAGTGTTATCAGTCCAAACGTCTGAGGGTACCACCCTAACTTATAACAGGGACATTCATCAACACTTTGCATAGTATTACCACAGAATGCTGGCCAAAGATAAGCCTGTTCATGTGCAACTAGATCCTCAGGTGGCAAATGAGGGGTACTTACTAACTCTGGAGGACCAGTTTGGGCTTATCAAACCTTTTGACAGAACTGAGGTTATTGAAGCTATGAAGAGCATCAGTGTGGATGTTGCCCCGGGGCCTGATGGGTATGGCAGTGGGTTCTTTAAGCAGGCATGGAGTGTGGTGGGGGAGCAAATCACTGATGCCATTCTGGAATTTTTCAAGACTGGGAAGATGCTGCCCCGACTGAATGGAACTAGCTTAGGTCTCATTCCCAAGGTTAATAACCCTCTTACAGCCCAAGATTTCAGACCAATCTCATGTTCCAACACAGTCTACAAGTGCATCTCTAAACTTTTGTGGAAAAGGATAAATGCTATACTGCCTAAACTGATCCATCCTAATCAAAGCGCTTTTGTCAAAGGAAGATCTATCATGCACAATATTTTACTGTATCAGGAGTTCATCAGACTGTATAAGAGAAGGAATGCATATGCTCGGGCACTTATGAAGGTAGACCTTAGGAAAGCATACGATACTGTGGACTGGGATTTTCTAAAAGATTGGCTCTGTATGCTCAGATTTCCTATGAAGTTCGTCAATTGGATTATGGAGTGCATTACCACTGTTTCTTACACTATCTCTATAAATGGTACACAAGGCGGGTATATTACGAGTGGTAGAGGATTAAGGCAAGGAGACACGATTTCCCCTACTGTTTGTGATAACCATTGAATATCTGACACGACAGCTGCAGTTTTCCGCTAAGGACCCTCGCTTTCGATTCCATCCTTTATGCAAGAATGTGAGGCTTGTGAGCTTGTGCTTCGCAGATGATCTAATGATCTTCTGTAAAGGAAGTAGTGGGGCTGTCAAGGTGATCAAGGAAGTGCTTGACCAGTTCAGAATGACTTCTGGTTTGTAGGCCAATTCCCATAAATCCAACCTGTATATGGCTGGTACATCCAATCAGGTTTTGGAGGAGATGGCAACAACCACTGGTTTTAAACTGGGGCAGTATCACATGAGGTACTTGGGGGTTCCTATATCCCCAACTAAATGGAGTAGACGAGACTGTCAAGTCCTCCTCGAAAAGATCACAGCCAGGTTACGATGCTGGGCTACTAGACACCTCTTCTATGCAGGGAGGCTATGTCTAATTAATTCAGTACTCCTAGCTACGCATGGATATTGGGGAGGTATATTTATGCTGCCAAAATTAGTGTCTAAGGAAGTGGACAGAGCTTGTAGAGAGTTCCTTTGGGGGAAGAAGGAACATGGTAAATGGGCCTTTGGTTAACTGGGAGCAGGTATGTCGACCCAAAAAGTTTGGAGGCTTAAATCTGAGGGACTGGGAGACATGGAATAAATCTATGACTGGGAAGCAACTCTGGGATATTACACTAGACAAGCAGTCATTAGGGATCAAATGAGTAAATGCTGTGTACATTAAAGGGCTTGCTTTTGGGATTATATGCCTGGCCCGGATTCTTGCTGGTATTGGAAGAAGCTTAACAGATTAAAAACCAAATTCAGAGAGGGCTTAGATGGCGGAAATTGGAAAATGACCGAGGAGGGTAAATACTCTGTTATTTCAGCGTATGACTGGTTGAAAGGCACAGTCCCCACATTCCCTTATTATAAGGTTGTCTGGAACAGGTACAGCATTCCTCGGCATGCATTCATACTATGGTTGTTGATGCATAAGCATTTACTCACGATGGAGAGACTAGAGAAATGGGGGCTGCATGTTCAGGAGCAGAAATGCAAGCTGTGTGGAACTTGTGATGAAACAATGGGACATCTATTCTTGGAATGCAATTTTACCCAAATGCTCAGTGTGAAAATCAACACCTGGATTGGATGTGATGAGGAACTTAGGTCATAGATAGCTTAGCCTTGTGGTTAGGCAGAATGGGGGCAGCAAGAAGTGTCCAAAGAAGTATCAGGGTGGCAGTGTGTGCGGCTCTGGTGTACCATGTGTGGAATGAGCGTAACAGAAGGGTACATGGCATGGGTGACAGATCAATGGACCAAATTTTCCATATGATTGGCAGGGAAATGAAATGGCAAATTCAGACCACATGCCATAGGAAGAATGCTCATAAGATGATTGTATTTCAGCGTGTTTGTTCATTTCCAGGTTAGATTTATGATAGATGCGGATGAGATGTAATGATGTACTTGCTGCCGGTGGTAAATGCAAATTCAATTTACCAAAAAATAAAAAATAAAAAATAACTAATAATAATAAATAGCATAAAGAGTTAGAAAGAGTAAAGATATATCTTACATTAGTATGGAAATGTAGGTTTCGTGTGGTGTTGACATGTGTCCCTTATTTAAAAATATGTTAAAATAATAAAATAAATAAAACAAAAACCTCTATCTTTAATGAAAACATCATAAGTTGAAGAAACCTCACACCAACACACGTAATCATAGACCTAAGTTAGAATCGTCCGATTCATCTATGAGACCCTAACTGTTGCATTCACAAATTCCAATTCCTTGGTTCCAACAAATCCTAGGAGGAAAAGGTAATAATTTATCAAATAATTGATGATCATACTCGAGGAAATCCACCCAAAATTCATACGCCCGTTGATTTGCTTTGATGTAAATTTGGGTGCTTGCAGAGTCATATATGAATTTCAGAGGTGGTTTTGTCCATTTTTTTATTATCTTCAGCATTTGTTTCTACACGGAGGTTCGTTGATTTGGCCTTTTCTCATTATTGAGTTTAACGGGGGGATTAATTGAATGTACATGTGAATTCTGTAGCATATTTTACTTGATCTTTATGTTTACAGATGGGATTAGAGTTTTATGTTCGGCAAATCCTAATTTGGGATGTTGAATTTTGTTTAACGTGTTTTTCGTGTCTAAATTATTTGATGATTAGCGTTTAATTGGAAATGTGGTTTTGTTTGGTTGATTGCTATTGTTCTCATTGATAAGCCCGTAGCGATAGTTGCTTACGAAAATAGAAAATAACTATAGCAAAGTTTTTCGGT
Source organism: Craterostigma plantagineum (assembly GCA_027422505.1). NCBI lineage: Eukaryota > Viridiplantae > Streptophyta > Magnoliopsida > Lamiales > Linderniaceae > Craterostigma > Craterostigma plantagineum. Next base: position 19,832,893 of record JAPQWV010000003.1, on the reverse strand, counting down.
ATATTCATGTATATCGTCATCGTAATTATGTAAACATTCTTAAATGCTTAAACTTTATATCTATGGAAGTGCCGAAATTCCATATTTTATTTAAACAGTTTCTGTTTTCTTTGTTCTATCTGATGGAGTTTTTGGAGTCAGGGATCATAACAATTGTTGGTTACAATCTGCCAATCCATGGATTATAGTAACATCCAAACCTCTCGTCTTTTGGGATGATTTGACTTCGCTGATGAAGGTGAAGACTTGGCCTTTGATCTTAATTAGTTTTCTCAATTCTATAATGATTATATTTATTGTTTTGATATGCATTTATATCTTTATTTCTCTTCGATTCTGAAGTAAAATATGTGCCTAAGAGGGGGAGGAGGGTGAATTAGGCTACCAAAAACTTTTTGCTTCTTTGATCAAATGTATCTTTTAAAAGACAAACAACGGAATTAAGATGTTATGATGGTTATCCCCTTAACTGTTGGTGGAGTGAATCTGCCTGAGTGCAAGTGAACAGAAAAGTAAATAACACCTGGATTTATAGAGGTTATCCCCAAGTGGGGTTTAGTCCTCTTCTTGAGGTTTGCTCCTTAAGAGTTTGATCAATTCACTATGTTACCGTAGCTGGTTACAGAAGTGACCGATCGCCCTTACACAACCAAGACCAAGATGAACACTAGTCTGCAGCTAGGGTGCCTTACGCCGAGTTTCGTTCCACGTCGTTTTCTGAGAATCCCTATTCTCCGACTAGAAACAGCTCGCTCCCGAAGGTCAGCTGGATCTCAAATCCTCCCTTCACGAAAGGCACACTTCACTCCTGTCTCCTTGTGAGGCTCACTCACGCTCAGATTGGGATGGTAGTGTTTCTAGCTTAGGGTGCACTCAACAATGGCAAATGAAAGCACAAAAGCACAAAACAGAGAGTAATAATTCGCAAATCAAACGCTCTAATTCAGATCTCTGTTCTTGCTATCTCGTGTGTATGTTCGTTTGATCGTTCGTTCGTTGTTTGCACCCGATGTAGAAGTGTTGACTTATATAATCCTGTTAGTATCACACACTTCATATGGAATGTCAATCACAATCACCAGTTCAACACATCATTCCATTATCATGCCAAATTAAGCTCTAAGCATCACAACGGTCATATTCATTAATTTGCATGAAATCTTACTCTAAATACCTTTTCCTTACCATATAGGCAGATCTTATCCATATTAGCACTGTGGTACTTACAAAGATACCATAAATGGTTCCACTCAGCATCTTATCAATTATGCAGCACATAAATTACGAATTTCCATTCAAATAAATACCATGTTCGCACAGGGAAAGAATTCGTTTGACTCTATCATTTTAGATGCAATTGCTAATGATATCTGCATGATTTCTTCCTAAAGATAGACAAGTTTCAGTGGATGACGTGTTTTCCATGTATAGTATATATCCTTTCCATGTATAGCACAAGTGTAATAACTTAAACAGATAAGCACGAATTAAATGCATCCGTATCATATAATTCCTATTTCAGCATATCTTAAAAACGGATAACATTCATGCAATTATATCCTTAGTATATAATATTCATAATTAGCACATTCAAGGATATAGAAGATCTCATTCCATATATAGACAGATTCCAGCAGTAATATCATTACCATGTATATCATATTTACCCTTTATCAAATTAACGCATAATCCTTACTCTAATTTGCATAGCGCAGCACATCAAGCATTAATCACTTCATTTTACACAAAGATCAAAGTCACTTATCATTCGATTTAATCATACTTTCCAAAATTACGTAACAATGATATCATGACGGTGGAATCAATGATCACAGTGGTATCACATAAGTCATGTTGCAATGGAATCACAGTGTCAAGATGCAATTCACTCAGATACAAGCACATGATACATACACATTTCGAATTGCTAAATTTGTAGTGCTTATCTCATCTTAAGTGCATGGAATCATCAAGACTCAAATACAGTGCACGACTAAAAAGGTAAACATTCCCCCCTTTTTGATGATGACATGTTACTAATGTAATGAGCATATTCGAACATGTAGGCATGTAACGTGTGAGCCTAATTTAATCATGGACAGAGCATGAAAGTGTCAAGTTTCACTTAAGATGCGCATGCTCCCCCTATCTAAGTGCAAGTACTTCATGTCGAGATTCATGGCATGTTCACTAATCATTGCAGAGATAAATTCAAAGTATCACACATAAGTGTTACCAGATTTTCATGATTTGCTCCCCCTGACTATGTGCAGATATGATGTAGCATGATTCCATGATATCACATAAAGGTTCCAGCAGAAACAACACACATAAATATCACGACTATTGCACTCCCACTGACTTAGATATCCAAAAATTCTCAAAGCATAAGTCAGCACACATAAGGATTAGTCAAGGAATTAAATCCGAGCAAAATAAACATAGTCTTATCCATAAGCATAAAAAAAGGTCTTATCCCAACAGCAGGGATCACACGTAGGTACCTGTATTATTACACAATTAGTCCATAATTCTCTCCCCCTTCAGCATCAAAAAGGGTGAGGATAGAAACTACTAAGACACTTAGTCACTTAGACTCCTAGACACTTAGACACGGGACGAGATCACTAGACGCGAAAGGAACTGCAGAAAGCAAATGGATGGGAAGATCAGAGATCGCTCTAAACGCAATCGGACTCGCTGTCAGACGAGGCGCGCCTCTTCAGTTTCTTCCCAAGCTTGGACAGCTTGTGAAGGATTTCACTATTCTGGTGCTTGAGCTTGCCAACCTTCTTGAAGATGGCAGCGATATCAGTGCGGATTTCTGTGATCACATCATCATCATCTTGATTTTCTTCAGCAGGTTCCTCATCACTCTCAGTTAGCTCAACAACCTTGGCCTTGCCCTTAACAACGGGCTTCTTTTTCAGAGAACTCGTGATTGCCTTCTTATCCTAGGCATTGAACCAACCAACTTGTTTCTCATAGTAGATTCCCATGCGTTTGAGGGTCTTGAGGTCGACTGCGTGCTGCGCAGTGTTCTTCCAGCTAGGTGGTAGCTGAACTCCTTCGAGTTCGAACAGGTGGGACAGAATCATCCCATAGGGAAGAAGCTTCTCAAGGCTTTCAAAGGCATATATCATATACTTCATCAGAGCATAGGCTAGATTGAAATTTCTGTTCTTAGATATCATGAAGACGGCGAAGGTGCTCATAGCATTCATATTGGTGGAATGTCCGCCGCTACCAATCTTAGCGCTCCATAGGGTCATGTTCAGGACTTTGTGAAGAATATAGTGATCTATCCCCAGTTTCTTAAGAGCTACCCCTTCAGCAAACTTAGGTCTCCTATTACTGTTCCACAGGGCTCTAGTGCACTCAGACTGACTGAACTCTTCAGACTCACACCACTCACCCATACTGAAGTGCCTAATCCCCTCACCCCAAGCATATCATTAAGCTTCTCACAGTTCCACTCGATTTTCTTACCCAGAACATAAGAGGTTATCACAATGTCAGAATCGGTCTCGCATAGTCTAGGTTGGAATAGACGAGCTTCACAGCTTCAGGGTAGTCAGTCCTATTGATACTAAGAAATTTCTCCCACCCAAATCTAACTAACCACGTAAAAGCAGTACAGGAAGGGATCTCATCAAACAGGATTCCACGGCCCCTAGCGATATCACGATTCAACAGGTTCTGAAAGTTCTCTTCAGCAGTGGGATCTAGAAATTTTATCTCGAAGGGATCTCATCGGGCTTGTTGACGTCGAAGGTTGCTTTATAGATATCTACCTCTGTCTCGTCTTCACTGGAATGTCCTTCCTTAGAGACTGAAGGTTCCTTAGGTGGGGTGTTCTGCTTAGGTGGACTAGAGTTATGAGCAGGAGGTGGTTGAGGAGTAGGTTCACGAACTGAAGATGGTCGTGGAGAAGGTTCACGAGCAGGACGTGATGGTGGAGAAGTTGTACGAACAGGAGGTGACTGTGGAGTAGACTCACGAACTTGAGAGACATGGGAAGTGGTTTCATGAATAGGGGTGTGATCAGGAGAGGGTGAAGGCTTAGGAGAAGGATCTTTGTGAAAGATTTTGGCTTTCTTGGATGATCTTGAGGACTTTGAGGGTTTCGCTGAGGACTTATTTTTCGAACGGGTGGTTCTGGAAGGAGGCGATGAAGTGTGGGATGGTGATTCCTTTGGTTGTGGTTCTTTTCGCTTCTTCCCAGCGCTTGAGCATGCGTCGACTTGCTTAGATACGGCCATTCTCACCATTGTTTTAGGGTTTTCAGAGGAAAGAAGAGGATAATGAAGGGTAGACGATGAAGTAAGTGAGAAAGAGATAGATAGATATAGACGGTTGATGGGATGTAATGATTTAAAATTCAAAAGAATTCGTGTGAGAGAGGAAAGGATTTTGGCTCTTAAATCGAGAACTTATTTTTGAAAACAATTGAGGGGATCAGAGATTTTATTTCCTAATTTGAGATTTCCACTGAATGATATCGTCTATATAAGGCTGTGAGATAATATGCTGAAGGAGGGGATCATCTTTCCTTAGTTAGCTCTAAGATTCCTAAACGCTGACGGATATCGCTGAATCTACTTTCTATGAGAGGTTTAGTAAAGATATCAGCCAATTGATCTGTGGTATCCACGAAATCAATGCTAATATTTCCTTTTTGAACATGATCTCGAACAAAATGGTGTTTTATTTCTATGTGCTTAGTTCGAGAGTGATGGACGGGATTCTTAGTGATACTAATAGCACTGGTACTGTCTCAGAGAACAGGGATCGCATCATAACTTAGACCGTAATCACTAAGTGTTTGTCTTAACCATAACAGTTGTTCACAACAGTTTCCTAGAGCCATATACTCAGCTTCTGTTGTGGACAGGCGACCGCGTTCTGTTTCTTACTAGACAAAGTTACAAGGGAATTACCAAGTAATTGGCAAGTTCCACTGGTACTTTTTTCTATCATCCCTACAACCCGCATAGTCAGCATCAGAGTACCCTACTAAAGGAAATTCTTCGCTAGTTCCATACCATAAGCCTAAATTCATGGTTCCCTTAAGGTATCTAAGTATACGTTTAACAACAGTCAAATGAGATTCCTTAGGGTTCGATTGATATCTAGAGCACATACCAACAGCAAACATGATATCTGGCCTACTTGCAGTGAGATAAAGTAGACTACCTATAATGGCACGATACTTAGTTTGATATACTTGTGTACGTGATTCGTCACTGTCAATCTTAGCTGTTTGGTGCGTAGGAGTGGGCAGTACCTTGGAATCAGCCATTCCGAACTTTTGTAATAACTCCTTGGTGTATTTGGTCTGGGAAATGAAAGTTCCATTGCACTGTTGCTTGATTTGGAGACCCAAGAATTAATTTAGCTCGCCCATGAGACTCATTTCAAATTCTAGCTGCATAGACTTAGAAAACTCTTCGCAGAGTAGGTTATTGGTACTTCCAAAAATGATATCATCAACATAAATTTGTACCAGTAACATGTGATCAATTTCATGCTTGATAAATAGGGTGTTATCAATAGTTCCAGTAGTAAATCCCATATCTATTAGAAATTTACCTCTCGTACCATGCCCTAAGTGCTTGTTTTAAACCATATAGAGCCTTATTTAATTTGAAAACATGGTCTGGAAATTCCTCATTTAAAAATCCAGGGGGTTGTTCGACGTAAACTTCTTCATTTATAAATCCATTTAAGAAAGCACTTTTTACGTCCATTTGAAATAACTTGAATCTTTTAAAGCATGCATAGGCAAGTAGTATACGGATGGATTCAAGCCTAGCTACGGGGGCAAAAGTTTCCTCATAATATATACCTTCTTCTTGGGAATAACCTTTTGCGACTAACCTTGCTTTGTTGCGGATAACCTCACCATTTTCATCGAGCTTGTTGCGGAAGACCCACTTGGCACCAATGACAGATTTGTCATGAGGTCGTTCCACAAGTGTCCACACATGGCTCTTATCAAACTGAGCTAGTTCTTCCTGCATGGCAGATACCCATGAGTTTTCAGTGAGTGCTTCATTTACTGACCTGTGTTCCACCAAGGATAGTAGCGCATTTGGGGAATCCTCTGAAAATTGGTTTCGTGCAGTGGCTCTCGTTTTGATTCCGGAGGTGATGTTCCCAATGACTTGATCAGTGGGATGACTGGATGCCTGCTTGAACTTTCTTTGAGGTGGAATTTCAATGGGTTCTGGTTCAGCAGTATCACCATCTTTATCCTGAGGAGACTCATCAGTTGGCACTTGTGGTATCTGTGAATCTGCAAGGGACATATCTAAACCCTCCTCATTAGTAGCACCTGATGTTAGAAACTCATCAAAGGTTACATGCATTGATTCCTGTACAGTCTCTTTTCTTTTGTTAAATACTCGGTATGCCTTAGAATGAAGACTATATCCTAAGAATATGCCTTCATCCACCTTTGAGTCGAATTTCCCTCTCTTATCCCTATCATTCAAGATATAACATTTGCAACCAAAGACATGAAAGTATCCTATGTTGGGTGTTCTACCATTCCAAAGTTCATAGGGAGTCTTTTTCAGAACACAGTTTGAAACATAACTAGCTGTGCTAACAGCTTCTGCCCAAAATTTCTTAAGGAGATCAAACTCATGTAACATTGTTCTTGCCATTTCCTGTAGCACTCGGTTCTTTCTCTCAACTACACCGTTTTGCTGAGGAGTAATGGGAGCTGAAAAATTATGTGTATAACCATGCTGATCACAGAAGGATGCGAATGAACCACTATCAAATTCCAATCCATTGTCACTACGAATTTTGCATAGAGTGGTATCCTGCTCATTTTCTAGTTTCTTTACTACTGAAATAAAATTTTCTAGAGCCTCACTCTTATGTGCAAGAAATATCACCCATGAGTACCTAGAGTAGTCACCTACAATCACAAATGCATATTTCTTACCTCGTAAAGACATGGTTTGAACGGGACCAAAAAGGTCAAGATGAAGTAGCTCTAGAGGTCTAGATGTAGAGATAATGTTCTTACTCTTAAAAGATGATTTGGTCTGCTTACCCATTTGACATGCCTGACATGTTCTGTCATTTGAGAACTTACCAATCGGAACTCCACGTACCAAGTCTTTGTCAGTGATATGGGATATCAGTTCCATGTTGGCATGACCAAGACGCCGGTGCCATAACCATGAGGTATCCCGAGTGGCAGCTAAGCACTTAACGTTTTGGTTAGCGATATCATCGAGCGTGATACAGTATATATTCCCCTGTCTAGATGCACTAAAGATTACTTGATCATCTTTCCTAACTATGCACTTATTGTTTTCAAAAATCACGGAATGACCCTTATCACATAGTTGACTTATACTAATTAAGTTGTGCTCAAGATTCTATACTAGCCAAACATCATCTATGGTGGTATTAAGAGTGTTACCCACTGTTCCAATACCAATTATCTTAGCTTTTGTATTATCAGCATATGATACAAACCCACCGTCGCATGCTTTCAGGGAGACAAAATTAGTGATTTTACCTGTCATATGTCGAGAGCATCCACTGTCAAGATACCACCTCTTTTTCTTGTTTGTGCTCTTTCTCTGTACCTGCTTGCATTTTTTCTGAGGTACCCAATTTCTGTTGGGTCCTAACACATTAGCAGCAAAATAATTCTTGTTCACATGTGACAAGTTGTTATTTTCAACAGATGATTCCACTACACTAGCATGCATGGGTGCAGTCACAGCGGTATGTTTAGGTTTCCAAACATATTTAGACCTGTCAGCATGTTTTAGAAAGCAGTTATAGGAATGATGACCATTTCAACCACAAGTAAAGCACTTAGTTTTTGAAACCTCTGGACTGCCTGTTTTTCTACGGTGGAATATCCTATCCCTGATCTTTCAACGTACCTAGGAATATTTAGTAGGAGATCTAGATTTTGTTTCCCTTAAAGTAATCTATCAACAGTAAGCTCTTTCTCACTTAGGGATACTCTGAGTGCAGTGATATCACTGGTCAATTTTCTTATCGATTTTTCTAGTACATCACATTTACATGCTCTCTTATCATCCCTTAAAGTTTCTACTTCACTCTTTAGACTCGTAATCTCTAGATCAGCTTGATGTTTCTCCTGACTAAGGTTATCCCTTTGCTTCATAATTTCTTTCACTAAAGCACTAAGAGACTTTATTTTTCCATAGGCATTTTGAATCAGTTCGCGTAACTCTTCCTTGCTCTCATCTACATCAAAAAAGATGAACTTTCATCGGGATCGTTAGCATAGATTTCATTAATTTTCTCAATACTTGATGAATATGATACCTGATCATCGTCGGCCATGTATGCATCATCCTCCTCTGATTGTTCGTTCTCGGAGTCATCCCAGTTGCTTACCATGGCTTTTCCTCTCTTTTTGTTTCTTGTCATCGCTCACGAGGATAGTTCTGAGCGAAGTGACCGGGCTTATTGCAGTTGAAGCACCGAGAGGTGTTGTGCTTGGCAGTGTTGGTTCCTTTCTGTTGGAATTTGTTGAAGTTGCCTTTGGACTTCTTTCGATGAAACTTCTCGAACCTCTTAGTGAGCATGGCGAGTTGTTGCATCATACTTTCCTCACTTTCTTCTCCTTTGTCAGATTCTTCTTCAGTTTGGTCAGCATTGAAAGCGATGGACTTCTGATTTCGAGGTTGTGTTATCTCGTTGAGGGAAGTCTGAGTCATCTCATAAGAGGTAAGAGATCCTATCAGTTCTGGAATCGTCAGTTTCTCCAGGTCTTTGGCCTCATAGATAGCAGTCACTTTGGCGTTCCAGTCTCTGGGAAGTGATCTTAGTATCTTTCGAACCTTTTCACTTTCTGGTACCTTTTTCCCAAGAGAGAACATCTGGTTGATGATACCTATGAATCTGGCGTACATTTGGTTGATCGTCTCAGTGGGTTCCATATAGAATAGCTCATACTGGTGGGTGAGAAGAGCGATTCTTTCTTGTACCACCCTGGAAGTGCCTTCATGAGTTACTTGTAGCATGTCCCACATGTCCTTTGCAGTCTCACAGGAGCTGATGCGGTTGTACTCTTCTTTCGTTAGGGCACATGCGATTAAGTTCATTGCTTCGGCATTTCGAGAGAGCCCTTGTTTCTCAGCAGCAGTGTATTCAGTAGGGATCTTGCTGGTTCCATTGGTTTTTGTAGTGGGACTGTAGGGTCCAATCGTGACGATCTCCCAGATGTCGTAGTCAACAACGATTAAGAACTCTTTCATTCTGTTCTTCCAGATAGCGTAGTTGGTACCATCGAACAGTGGAGGCCTAGTATGAGGCTGACCTTCTGCAAACACATCAAAACTCAAAGAAGCCATTAGATCTTTTACTCAGGCTTGTTAGGCCCGTCGTATGAGTAACCTTGCTCTGATACCAATTGAAGTAAAATATGTGCCTAAGAGGGGGGTGGGGGTGAATTAGGCTACTAAAAACTTTTTGCTTCTTTGATCAAATGTATATTTTAAAAGAGAACAGCGGAATTAAGATGTAATGATGGTTATTCCCTTAACTGTTGGTCGAGTGAATCTACGTGAGTGCAAGTGAACATAAAAGTAAATAACACCTGGATTTATAGAGGTTATATCCCCAAGTGGGGTTTAGTCCTCTCCTTGAAGTTTGCTCCTCAAGAGTTTGATCAATTCACTATGTTACCGTAACTGGTTACAGAAGTGACTGATCGCCCTTACACAACCAAGACCAAGATGAACACTAGTCCGCAGCTAGCGTGCCTAACGCCGAGTTTCTTTCCACGTCGTTTTATGAGAATCCCTATTCTTCGACTGGAAACAACTCGCTCCCGAAGGTCAGCTGGATCTCAAATCCTCCCTTCACGAAAGGCACGCTTCACTCTTGTCTCCTTGTGAGGCTCACTCACACTCAGATTGGGATGGTAGTTTTTCTAGCTTAGGGTGCACTCAACAATCGCAAATGAAAGCAATAAAGCACAAAACAGAGAGTAATAATTCGCAAATCAAACGCTCTAATTCAGATCTCTGTTCTTGCTATCTCGTGTGTATGTTCGTTTGTTCGTTCGTCCGTTGTTTGCATCCAATGTAGAAGTATTGACTTATATAATCCTGTTAGTATCACACACTTCATGTGGAATGTCAATCACAATCACCAGTTCAGCACATCATTCCATTATCATGCCAAATTAAGCTCTAAGCATCACAACGGTCATATTCATTAATTTGCATGAAATCGTACTCTAAATACCTTTTCCTTACCATATAGGCATGTCTTATCCATATTAGCACTGTGGTACTACAAAGATACCATAAATGGTTCCACTCAGCATCTTATCAATTATGCAGCACATAAATTACGAATTTCCATTCAAATAAATACCATGTTCGCACAGGAGAATTCGTTTGACTCTAACATTTTAGATGCGATTGCTAATGATATCTGCATGATTTCTTCTAAAGATAGACAAGTTTCAGTGGATGACGTGTTTTCCATGTATAGCATATATCCTTTCCATGTATAGCACAAGTGAATAACTTAAACAGATAAGCACGAATGAAATGCATCCGTATCATATAATTCCTATTTCAGCATATCATAAAACGGATAACATTCATGCAATTATATCCTTAGTACATAGTATCCATAATTAGCACATTCAAGGATATAGAAGATCTCATTCCATATATAGAGAGATTCCAGCAGTTATCATTACCATGTATATCATATTTACCCTTTATCAAATTAACGCATAATCCTTACTCTAATTTGCATAGCGCAGCACATCAAGCATTAATCACTTCATTTTACAGAAAGATCAAAGTCACTTATCATTCGATTTAATCATACTTTCCAAAATTACGTAACAATGATATCATGACGGTGGAATCAATGATCACAGTGGTATCACATAAGTCATGTTGCAATGGAATCATAGTGTCTTGATGCAATTCACTCAAATACAAGCACATGATACATACACATTTCGAATTGCTAATTTGTAGTGCCTATCTCATCTTAAGTATATGGAATCATCAAAACTCAAATACAGTGCACGACCAAAAAGGTCAACAGATTCGATGCGGGATTTGGAACAAACTTATCACGAGGTTTTTTCCGAAGTATTGGAAGGGAGCCATCGTTTGGTTTGAAGATTGAAGGGATTTATATCTCCTTTTTCTTTGAACCACTTTATTAATATTGTATCATCAGTGTGCGGAATTATTTATTCTTCAAGGTAATGGGTAAATTTTGATATCTATTTGTAGTTAGTGGCTGGCTTAAGATGGTTGAACCCTTTCCTATATATTGGTGGGATTATTTGCCTTCTTTAACTCATTTGCATGCCCTAAAATGTGAATAAATGATATATTGTTGCACTTTTGTTGGTATGTTATTTCAAGGCTGTTAGATTGGTTGGAGGTGTTTTGTCAAGGCATGGCCAAAGCAGGACACGAGTCTAGTGCCTGAGAGAGAGCACGCAATGAAGCTCGACATCCTTCATCGAAGCTGGCATTGACCTACCACTGGGTGGGAAAAAGGCGTCCTGATGCTGTTTCGTAGATATTCTCCCTCATACTTTTGACTGTTCCAAGAATTTGCTAGACTTGTGTTCATGAAACTTTTCTCCCTCATAAACTGAATAAATTGTTTGATTGGACATGGAAATTGTGGAGGCTTATGTCCCTACTTACTCTGATGCTAATTACGTAGCCGTAAAGCTTATAGGGCATGAGGTTGCTAATGGTGCTGACGTGGCGGATTTACACATACCCATGATTTCTAGGCTCACTAAATATAAGAGAGGAACATATATAGGGATTGAGAGGCCGTCAAACAGAAAAGAGGTCGTTATTGCAAAGAGAAACATTCATATGAGATACCAGTTGAAAATGAGCTATGAATAAGTGATTTTTATAAGGCGAGCAGTGGCTTACGCGAGGAGCTTGGAGTGTGAAGACGTGGAGTTAAATCCCTAAGATGCGTAGAGGTGTTTGAGATAGGACGCTGATGTGATTTATTTGTTACCTATGTTGCTTTGAATACCATCACTTTTGTGTGATGCTTAGCTTGGCGAGTCGTCTTTATGATATGTCTTGGTTGATGTTGGATTATCTGATTCTGGTTAGTCCGCTATGGCATTTACTTATGGCATTCTGAGAAGGAATATGGATAAAACCATCAGGTATTTTTATTTCAAACTATGTCAATATTTCAATGTTATTTTGGTTTGTTCTTGAATCTTTTGGCTGTTGATCTTCTGATAGGACAGGGACATCATTACGTATTCAAGGGAAATGTATCATTTCCTGCTGCAAAGGAGAACAGAGAAATGAGGCTTAATTGCGATTTTACGAAAATAAAGAGCCGTAGTCTATATGTGTTGATCGTTTTCAAATTCGTTTCAAAATTGTTATCAGCAAATGGTTGTACGAGATTTTTGGAATCTTCTTTTGCACATTTTAAGGCTAGTGAATAGTGTACTAGGCTTTACAACATCATATCTAATAAAAAACACGCCAAACAGGCGCTATGGTTTCTTGCCATGGACACTGATCCAATTATCTAGTGCTCTGATACCATGTTAAAAACTCAGATCGATATTATATTTAACACATATAGTGCAAAGATAACTTGTTTGCTGATACTGGAGATCAGTGCGCGCCTTGTGTAATTACTGTATCGTTCTTCAATTGCATGTGTTGATTCATGTTCTTGTTTGTGTTGGGAGAAGTTCACAGTTATGAAATTCGAACCCAAGGCCGTGATCCTATTCTCGTTATCTCGATATAAAACTGGATTATCGTTGGAGAAGTTCACTTCGTGGTGCTCCTACAGCCGTTCTGACGAGTGTACGAGATTATCGAAGGGGAAGTTCACAGCAAGATCCATGACCCTCTTCTTTTGATTTCGAAAGATTTCAATAATTGAGAGGGCATGTTTCTTTGGACTGCTTTTGTGCGATGAGCATTGCTAGATAACGTTGAAGGCTTGAACGGGTTTCAAATGAAGAAAAAGGATTCGAAGAAGGCTCAAAAAGGGATGACTAGAGGGAATTTTCAGAGGGTTGATTTTTCTATTCGGCCAAGTGAGGATTTTTCTAAGTGCCCTAATCATTATCTTGGCGATCTAATGCAGGACGAGTATGATGCCAAGAATAAAAGGTTAAGACAGGCAATCAATGTGTGACTCGCTCAAGGATAAATCCTTTTGCAAGCAAATAGAAGGCGCAAACTCTAACTTGGCTTTGTGTCTAGTAGAGCAATCTAATGACTTTGAGACAAGAGAATGCGACTAGATAGACAATAACAAAGAATAAATCACGTATCGGGGAAAAATTATTTGTGATTAGATCAAAGCATGCATATGGTGAATATGTCTGCAAGTTGATATTCCGTGTTCACGAAGTACATGTCTATGGTGCCTTTTTCTATGCGATCCTTAATAAAATGATATCTAATGTCTATGTATTTTGTGCGTGAGTGGTGGACAGGATTGCACGTTATGGCTATAGCGCTCAGGCTATCACTGTAAATGGGTATTACCCATAATCGTGCAGTTGTGTCCAAATGCAAAGCATTTGAGAACAGCAACTGGCGGCTGCGACGTATTTTGCCTCGGCTGTCGACGTGGAGATTCTGCTTTTTGGATGACCACCAACTTTTCGCCTAGGAATTGGGCGCCGCCTGACGTGCTCCTTCTGTCCGTTCGACAACCTGCATAATCAGCATCAGTATAGCCGATTAATTTGAAATTTGTTCCTTTAGGATACCAGAGTCCTAAAGTCGAGGTGCCCTTGAGGTACCGTTTGACCGCGATCATGTGGGATTCTTTGGGACGGGCTTGGAACCGGGCGCATAAACAGGTGGCAAACGTAAATCTGGCCGACTCGAGGTGAGGTAGAGGAGAGAGCCGATGATGCTTCGGTAGAGTGTAATGTCGATTGCCTTTCCGGAAGGATCGGCATGCAACTTACAACTTGTTGCCATGGAAGTTCTAAGAGGCTTGCTCCGATCTTGATGGAATTTCTTAAAGTATCCTTGATATATTTGGTCTGACTTATAAAAATCCCATCCTGCTGCCTGACTTGAAATCCTAAGAAGAACTGCATCTCACCCATGTGGCTCATTTCGAACTTAGTCTTCATCAAATCTCCAAACTTCTGGCACAACCGAGAGTTTGTTGATCCAAAGATGATGTCGTCGACGTAAACATGGATGGCCATCAGATCCTTCTCTTGCCATTTGATGAAAAGAGTCGTATCGATTGTTCCTCAGATGAATCCTGACTACACAAGGAACTCGATAAGGACGTCATACCAAGCACGTGGGGCTTGTTTCAGCCCGTGGAGAGCTTTGTCCAATCGATAGACGTAATCAAGGTGCTCTGTGTCGATAAATCGTTTTGACTGAGCGACGTAAACTTTTTCCTTTAGCAAGCCGTTGAGCCGAGTCGAGCTTCGAGCTTATCATATCTTGGCTCGAGGCTCGTTGAGTTCTTATCGAGCCGATAATTTTAATTTTAATATATTAAATATTTAATATTTTATATTAACATACATATTTTATTTAATAATACATATCGAATCGAGCTCGAGCCCGAAATCGAGCTCAAATACCCCATCTTATCGAGCTTATCGAGCCGACCCGAGCTTTAATATGTTTAACCGAGCCGAACTCGAGCCAAAAATTTTCGAGCTCGAGCTCCCAAGGTGAGCGCGGTGCGGTTAGTGCAGTTTTTATCGAAATTTTAACCCGATCCGATGTATTGCGGTTTTCTAAAATATACCCCAAACCCGATCATACAAATCTTAACCCGATGTATTGCGGTTTGCTTGGGTGCGGTTGGGTTGGGGCGGTGTTTGCGATTTTAATATATTTTTTTATCATAAAAATTAAGTGTAATATTTTTAAGTATAGATACAACAAAAAGATATCATAAACCTATTTACAAATATAAAAGTTTCTGTTATGTTATTAACATAGTAATAAAATACAGTAACAAATAATAAAAGTCCGATACGAAGCTTGACTAGAAGCTCATATTCCTTCACGGCCTACTTTTGGTAAAGCAACTAAAGAGCGTCATTTTGACTTAAAATTTAACTTAGAAGAAATAAATGTTTTGAATTTAAAATTTTAAACGCCTTTGGAAAAAACTCGCCTTTATAAACTAATGTTATAGTTGTTGATCTCAGTCCGAATAAAGGAGAAGGGTTGCATTGGATAGACACATATTTTTTTTTTCACTCCAATTATTTATTTTTTTGAAAAAAAAAGAGCATCATTTATAACTTAGCTACGTGAGGTGTTATGATGAGGTCGTGCCTTATCTCTATCTAACTTTCCTTTCGAAGAAAAATTTCAAAATATTAACTCGCCTTTTATATACCTCAAGTGTTATAGTTGTAGATTCCAAGTCCGAATAAAGGAGGAGGGTTGATTGGATAGACATAGACGCATAAATTTTTTTCACTGTAAAATATTTATTTTTTGTATAAGAAAATTCTTTTAGAACTTAGTTTTACGCAACGTTTTATGATGAGTCGATGTCCTTGCATCAATAGTAAAAAGTAATTAATATTTTTGGCCTTCACTACTATTACGAGTTATATCTATTACTTTATGAAATATTGAATAAAATATATTAAAATTTTATTACATTTTTCAATGCAGTTGGGTGCAGTTTTATGCGGTTTTAAAAATACAAAATCAAACCCGATTGCAAAAGATGCGGTTATATTTTTTAAAACCCAAACCAACCCATCAAATCGTTAACCCGACACTTGCGGTCTGGGTTGGGTTGGGTTGATTGGGTGGGGTGGTCCGACGGGTATGCTCACCCCTAAGCCCAATAATGCTTAATCGAGCCGAACTCGAGTTGGCCATGTTCGGGCTCGGCTCGTTTTCACCCCTAACGCACACAAGCACCCCACGTCTTTAATGTTCATCATTTGCATTGCAAAATCATTCTTTAGTAGTTTAGTTGGATGAAATAAGACTTTCAAAAAATTAATATTTACATCCTGATAAGTGCTCTGTAATAATAAACATGAGCAATAGTTGTACCATCGGACATAACAACATCCTTCAAAATAAAATATATTTAACCAATAATAATTTAAAAGAAAATCACATTCTACTAAGGAAAAATTACAGTTAATAATAATATTTTGGAAAATTTTGTAAAAATATTATCCACATAGCGGTAACGATAACTGTAAATAAAGTTAGGAGCAGAAGATCCATCTCTGTATAAACGACATGATTCTATAAAATATAATTAGAATTTAAAATGATAATAAGTAAAAAGATCAAATTAGAATATAACGAATACATATAAATAAAAACTATTTTAACATATTTATTTTGAAACTCGATAAAAATATTTCACATGCTACGATGGGGATCACATTTAGTAATATGGTCGCGACACCACTCGCGCGTGACATTTCTGTTATACGTGAATTGTATAGGTGTTAAAATAATCAAAATTAATGTATGGATACTATAGATATAGAATTATAGTACCTCAACTGAACTCGTTGAAGATCTTCGACCGCTTTATTCAATACT
Source organism: Craterostigma plantagineum (assembly GCA_027422505.1). Lineage (NCBI taxonomy): Eukaryota > Viridiplantae > Streptophyta > Magnoliopsida > Lamiales > Linderniaceae > Craterostigma > Craterostigma plantagineum. The sequence continues at coordinate 19,816,307 of JAPQWV010000003.1, read as the reverse complement.
TTTTAATAGTTTTTTAAACACCCCAAATCACCAATTTATAGTACTATAAATTCACTTTCAACTAATATATACAACATTTACTACAATAATAGACCTCATCTTATCAACATTAATACACCATTTTTACAACATTCATTATAATAACTAAAAATCTTAATACTTTCAAATATCAACAATTCAACGAAATCCAAAACATCTACCTCTTAAGTAATTGCGCGGTATTGGTAAACCATAGCCGTGATCCGGATGAATCGAGAAAATGAAAAAAACTACCACACGTACTCATTGTGTTTGTGGTTTAGCTACATAGTAATAATTTAATACAAAATGGCATGATAAATTTTTTGGACACGGGAATTCTTACTACATACACGTAAAATTAAATATAACAATGAAAAGTTCAGTTTAAAATTTTTTAATCAATACTATGCTACTACCCAAGCCACACTGACGCAATTTCAACTCCACGATCTAATAGCTAAAAATAAATGTTGAAAAACATCCACTAAATCATGCTTACCATGCTTTTAAGTTCACAGTCGAATGTACTAAATGCTAAGCTGTTTTGATCCGAGTGTGGGAGTTCTTTTAGTCATTCATTGGAGATTCAACATTGGGAGGATGCGCACGAGAAAATGCTTGAAGGAGCTTATTTGACCGCCTACACAAAAATCGAAACACTTATTAAAGAGGACTATAACGAAAAGCATGGATACTATATTCATTGGACTATATACTTGACCGCTTACGCAAATAATGATACTATATACTATCTGTCAGGTGGGCTTAACACGTTAGATGACCGTCCTAATCTGTATTACAAGTCATCTCGTCACAAAAGCCTCTGCAATAAATATGATTCAACCAAGTAAACATTATAAAACAAACTTTACAAGTCATGAATCACACGTAATTACTTCAAATTCTACTCGGTGAGTACATTCCGAAAAAAGATGACGTCTTTGGATGACTACTGTTACCCTCGGGTATTACATACCCCGCCGCAAAATACCCGACCCACCTCAACTAAACAATAATTGCCCTGCCCTACCCGAAGAAAGATCCCTACCCCCCCCCCCCCGAATAAGCCTCGGGCTTGACCTCCAAGAAAGAAGGACCCGAGTTATTAACAATCGACCCGCGTTATAGGCTCCTCGGGTTTTTATCCCGATGCCCGAGGACGGCATACACCTCAGAAGGTTTGACCTACAGCAAAGGCATAGTGGAGGGAACTTCCCGATGCCTTCAAGCAGGAGAAGTAGGGATTCCTCGGGTCATGTTCCCGATGCCCGGGGACGATAGGACCTCAGGAGATTCGGCCTCACAAGGAGGAAACCGCCATCCCCACTTAACAATATCGTTAGGACGTGCGACGAATAACCACCAAAGACAGGGGAGATTCGAGAACGTGTCGTCGTGGGGCTTGGGGAAGCTCGAACCCGATAAGCACGGAAAGTGGGTAAAACCACCCGAAAACCGTCCAAGTGAGAGATCCTATAAATACCCCAAGGTCCGTCAAAAACAGGTATCGATTTCTCACGTATCCTACCGTTACTCTGCTAAATTAATCACTCACGCACACACTTGAACACACCATTTTTATGCTACTTCACGCCTGGAACATGGAAAATACCCTCTTGACCTAGGCAAGAGGGCAAACGACCCCCAAACCTTCCCTTGTTTTTGAGTCTCTAGGCAGCAGGCGCGGCGGAACCAAGGCGGAAAAAGTCCGTTAGCCGTCTAAAGCGGTAGATCCATTTTTCGGCGGCATCAACTTGGCGCCGATAAGTAGAAATTCAGTATGGTGGTTGTCGAAAATGATCGTGAGCCGCCACCCGACGGTAATGGGCCGAACCTAACCGACCCCGGCCGCGATGTTCGCTGCGGTCATGCAAGAAATGCGGAGGATCGGGGCTGATGTAGGACTTCTAATGGCCGAAAGGAACCAGAGAGGTAACAGGCCCGGGCAGAACAGGGGACGCGATGCTGGACGGGAGGATGGCCAGCGCGAGGCAAATGAGGAGCACGACGCCGAATCGGGGACCGGAGAACGCAGCGACGATGACCATGCTTTGGCCTCGATGCAAAGGAGAGCCCGAGCGAACAGAAGGAGACGCGCCGACTTAGAAAGAATAAGAGAGGAGATTCGCCAGCTTCAGAATCTTGCAAACCCGCCGGAAGCTCCAATCCTCCCTCGAGCCTCGCCCTTTTTTCCCGAGGTTCTCGCGGCCCCCACTACCCGAACACTTCCGATCTTTTGAGATGGGAAAGTACGATGGTTCCGGACCTCCCGAGGACCACCAGGCCGCCTTCGAAGGAAATGCGGCGTTATACCAACTAAGTGACCCTGTCAAGTGCAGACTCTTTGTGACTACCATGTCAAAAGGAGCCCAGCAGTGGTTCACTCTGTTACCACCAGGAGGGATCAGGAATTCAGGACCTCACCAGCCACTTTTTGAAGGACTTCTCGAGTAACAGGAGACGCCTTTCATCTGCGGTAAAGCTGTTAAACATAAAACAGGCCGACAGAGAAAGCTTGAGGGATTACCTTCAGCGCTTCAACCAAGTGAAAATGGAGGTCCCCAATATAGCACCCGAACTGCTTATCGGAGCATTCCACCACGACCTAAAAGACGGGGACCTATTCAGATCGCTAGTGAAAAATACCCGAACACCGTGAAGGAGTTGATAACCCGGGTAGAGAAGTACGTCCAAGTGGAAGAGTCGCAAGCCCCGGAGCCCGAGGACAGGAAACGCAAGAGTCATCCTCGAGAGCGTCGAAGAAGCCCCCCAAGAAACCAAGACCGCAGAGTATTTCCTCAAAGAGACAATCGCCCTTACCCTGTAGCCCCGTTTCCTCGAGCGGATCATCCGAAGCTTCGGGTAAACAACTTCGAGCGTTAGAGATATGCGAGGAGAACGAATTTCTCCGCCGACCCCCTTACATCGACGGCGACCCAAGGCGACCAGTGTCCGACACCTACTGCAATTATCACCACGAGTACGGACATACCACTGAAGAATGCTTTCAATTAAATCGAGAGCTAGAGAAGATAATTGCGACCAATCCCAAGGCCCGGGCTAAACTTGCTGGAACGGACGGTGGCTTCGGGACCAAACCCAGATATCCTGGGGCGGGGAATCAGTTTAACACCCGACAGGACAACCCACCTCACAACCAGAGGGAAGCACGCAGGAGGACACCGGAAAGAGAGGACCGACGAGACCCGAGGCCAGGAGGAAACGATACTCAAAGGAATCGGGACAATAGGGACGCAGGACGGCGGAGGTCACGGGAGAGAACCGCACCACGACAAATAAACATCATATCAGGAGGACCTACAGGAGGGGATTCCAATCTAGCAAGGAAGGCCGGAGTTTGCCGATTGGAGAGTTTCGAAATCAAGGCAGGAAGTAAACGGTCGGGACCCACCATCAGTTTTGTCCCCGAAGACTTCCATGGAGGTGACGATTCTCATGAGGATGCCCTGGTCATCCGAGCTGAAGTAGCCAATCATGATGTCGGGAGAGTCTTCGTGACAATGGGAGTTCTGTCAACATCATATATAAGAGGACCCTCGACCAGTGGACTTGGGGGCATACCCCATGGACAAAGTGGAGATGGCTCTCTTTGGCTTCACCGACACTGCATCGAGGCAATGGGAATTTTACACCTTCCCCTCACCCTTGGGGAGGGGGAGACGAAGAAGACACGGATCGCGCCATTCATGGTTATCAACGGGACGAGCCCTTACAACATCATCCTCGGGAGGCCTGCCCTGACTTCCTTCATGGCTATCGCCTCGGCGCTACATCAGAAGATAAAGTTCCCCGTGGGGAATAAGGTCGGAAAAGTCCTAGGAGATCGCAAGATGGCTAGAAAATGCTATGTAGAAGAAGTTCGGGTAGAAATCAAGTCCTCCAAGACCCGAAGGGAAGACCAGCCGAGGGGAAGAGAAACACTATACACTATCGGGACTGCTAAAGAAGATAAAGAAGAAGAGATCGAAGATATAATGATCAACCCGCCAGAAGGAACGGTCAAGATAGCTAAGGATCTACCTCGAAACCTAAGGGAAGACTTAATCAGATTGCTGGAAAGGAACAAGGATGCATTTGCATGGACGTCTAATGACATGGTAGGCATCGACCGCGGAATAATCGAGCACAAACTAAATGTCTCCCGAACCATCCGACCCGTCTTTCAGAAGATGAGGCATCTTAATGCGGAAAAGGACGCCGAGGCACGACGCCAGGTCGAGGAACTCTAAGAAGCAGGTCACATTAGGGAGGTTCAGTTCCTACATGGCTCTCGAATGTTGTCTTGGTCCCAAAGGCTTCGGGCAAATGGCGCATGTGCGTGGACTTCAGGAACCTGAACGAAGCATGCCCGAAGGATTGCTACCCCTTGCCTCGGATAGATCAGCTGGTGGATTCTACCTTGGTGCATGAATTACTCTGTTTTATCGATGCCTTCCACTACTTGCCAAGGAAGAGCAAGATAAGACAAGCTTCATAACCGCCGGAGGAACCTACTGCTACACTGTCATGCCCTTTGAACTAAAGAACGCCGGCGCCACTTATCAGAGGCTGATGGACAAAGTTTTCAAGGACCAGATCGGGAGAAACGTGGAGGCCTATGTCGACGTCTTAATCAAGTCTCGAGAACAGAGCTGCTTCTTAGCCGATGTCCAGGAAACACTCTCGACCGCTCAAAAATACAACTTGAAGATGAACCCTAGCAAATGCACCTTCGGAGTCAGTTCTGGAAAGTTCTTAGGGTACATGGTAACGAGGAGAGGAATCGAGGCCAACCCCAACAAGGTCAAGGCCTTGATGGATATGACGTCTCTCCGAAGCCTAAACGAGGTTCAGAGGTTGACAGGGAGGATCGCCACTCTGCCGGATATCTCGGGACGAGCAGTCAAGTGGTCAACAGAGTTGGGAGAATACGACATCCAATTCAAGCATCGGGCCGCAATCAAAGCTCAGGCACTGGCTGACTTCATGGTAGAGATGGCTGGGGATTGTACCAAGGAGATATGGAAGATGTTTGTGGATGGCTCCTCATGCAATTCTGGAAATGGAGTCGGGATACTTCTCATATCCCCCTGGGGGGAAGAGACCAACGAGACAGGCGCTACTTGCTGGAGTTCGAGCAGCACAAAGGATGAGAATCACACGCTTGGTGGTACACTCGACTCTCAACTCGTGGTTCAACAGTTGGAAGGAAATTTCGCCATCAAGGGGCAGAACATGGAGAAATACGTCAAGGCATTCGAGGAAATCAAGGGAAGCTTCGAGGAACTCAAGATCGTCCTAATCACCCGAGCCCAGAACGAGAAGGCGGACCAAATAGCTAAGTGGGAAAGCGCCATCGGTCCACTCGAGGAAAAAGGAAGGGTTCTAACCATTTGGCAGATCGAGGATCAAAATATACCCGAACCGGACATGGCCCGAGAAGATTGGAGGTACGAAATCTACCAATACCTACGCCACAAACTCCTCCCAGATGATAAAGCTCTGGCCCGAAAACTCGTGTGGAGGGCCCAGAGGTTCACTTTGATCGACATTACCTTGTTCAAAAGATCTTCCGCCGGACCTCTTTTGCGATGCACATCTAAGAAAGAGGGGGAATATGTCCTTCGGGAAATACATGAGGGGATTTGTGGGAGTCACATCGGGAGTCGGGCATTAGTGAGGAAAGCACTCCTCGCGGGATTCTTCTGGTCAACAATGAAGGGAGACGCCATGAAAACAGTCTGAAGCTGCCTCAGCTGTCAGAAGCACGCGAACCTACAGAGAATGCCCGCTGAAGCCATGAAATCAGTAACACTCCCTTGCCCGTTTGATCAGTGGGGACTCGATATCATCGGACCATTCTCCGGAAATGTAGCCCAAAAGCAGTTTTTGCTGGTGGCTGTGGACTACTTCTCGAAGTGGGTTGAAGCCGAAGCCATGGCCAAGATTACCGAGGCCGCCATCAACGCGTTCATCTGTAAAGACATCATTTGTCGCTACGGGATACCGAGGAGACTAGTGTCCGATAACGAAAGGCAATTCAGCGGAAAGAAGCTAAAGGAGTGGTGCGATGAACTCGGGATAGAACAAATCTTCACCTCGGTGGCGTATCCTCAAAGCAACGGCCAGGTCGAAGTAACCAATCGCACCATCGTACAAGGATTGAAGAGCCGACTCGAGGGGCTCGAGAAGTCATGGTTCAACGAACTTCAAAGTGTCCTTTGGTCATATAGAACGACGCCTCGAGAAGGGACCAATGAGATTCCTTTCAGCCTGGTCTATGGAGCGAAGCAGTGCTGCCCGTGGAAATTGGCATGGAAAGTGCCCGAATCCTCTCTTACCCCGATCAACTCCGCGTAGAGGACCTCGATCTGATTGAGGAAGGAAGAGAAAGAGCCGCCATCAGGATGACCGCTTACCAGAGGAGAATGACTAAGTCCTACAATCGCCGAATCCGAGGCAAGAAGTATGAGGAAGGGGACTTAGTGATGAAAGAGATCTTGAACCAATAAGGGAGGAAGAAGTTAGAGCCTAAGTTCGAAGGACCCTACCGCGTCGTCAGAAAAGTTGGAGAAGCCTCTTGCTACCTCGAGGACGCCAGTGGAAAGCAGCTCGATCGCCCGTGGAACGCCCGCAAGCTGCGGAAGTATTATTCCTAGAGGGGGGTACCCTCATTATGCATATGTTTCTTTTAATTTATAACACATTATCTTTCCACATTTAAGATGTAAACCACACATATACCTTAATGAAGTTTGCTTTCTTTCTGTACGAGGGACGTTCGAGCGAAAACTCAAAATACTAAAAGACATGAAGACCCGGGTAGAAGACACTCCACCTCATAAGGAGGCAATCACTTCAAAACCCCTCGGGTAATGTAAATCGCGCACATTGAATTCCCTCTGCGGGAGGTTGAGACATTCTTCCTCCAAGGGGAAGTAAGATTTTCGCGCACACCGATATCCCTCTACGCGAGGCAACGCCACCTCTATATAAGCTAGATGCAAAAAAGGCCCATCGGGATCTCTCCCCTCGGGTAATATAAATCGCGCACACTGAATTCTCTCTGCAAGAGGCTGAGACATTCTTCCCCCAAGGGGAAGTAAGATTTTTGCGCACACCGATATCCCTCTACGAGAGGCAGCGCCATCTCTATAAGCTAGAGGCACAGAAGAAATATCTCCTTGAGTCGCCGAGGCTCTCCTTGGGACCGGGGGACGCCTTCGGCCCGAGGTAAGAGACCTCACTTCTTCCGTTATTGCCAAGAACAATCTAATAAGGATGGAAACGATAGGCATCAGACGATCAAGCAAGGGCAATGCTTAGGTAACTAAAAATCTTTTATTTATTTAATGCTTCAAAGTTTACAGCAGATAAATATGAAAGCCAGGAAGCAAAGACATCTATGGAAAGCAAGGAATAACAAGGACTAGAAACTAGACTTCAAAGAAAAACATCAAACTAATCCTTCTCGGCTGGACCATCCCCTCGAGAGGCGTCGCTACTTTCGCCCAAATCAAACTCATCCCAGAGGCTTTTCCCCTTCACTGGCTTCGGCGGAGAATGCCGAGGAGCCAAAGCCATGAAGGCCACCTCAGGATTCAGGAAACTGAAAGGATGCGCACTCTCTGGAAAACCATTCGCCCTGATCTGAGATAAGCACCCTTAAGTTGAAGTACATATTAGCCGCCTCGGACACCTTCTCCACAGGAACCAACTTAGCATCAGGCTGATGCTCCCGACTGCGACAGATCTCCCTTTCTGTGTGAAGCTCTTGGCAAAGTTTGCCAACCTCAAACTGGGCCCTCGCCAATTGATCTTTCAAGCGACCCACCTCTTGAGCTTCCTCACTGACCTGCATGGTCATCTCCACATTGCAAGACCGCGCCGAATCGGTCATTTTCTGCTGAAGACGGTAGCGCCGAGCCCCCTCACAAGACAAGGAATAAGCCTGAAGACAAAAGGAAGCAGTCAAAGCGAATACTTAAGAAGGAAAAAATAGAATCTACCTGACTCAAAGCCAAGGCCCACAGAAGCGACCATCAGATAGCTCCTTGGCAAAATCCTTCTCCTCGGGGGTAAGGAAATTCATCATATAGGACAAAGAAGATTCTCCATCTTTCTCCAGTAGAAAATGGGGATGGGGAGCGGGTCGAGATGAAGAGGGGCCCTCACGCAATGAAACAGTAGGAGTCGGCGGTGATGGTCTTACTCGTTTGGATCGCCCCATGTCCAAGCGAGGAGTCACCGACACATCCTCGGTAATATCCACCGATGGCACGTCGTGTTGATGGCGAGTGCACGCTGAGGCACCTTGAGTGTGATGGTCATAACGGGCAAAATACCCGAGCCGTCGCTTGTTGGAAAAAGGGAGACATTAAAAGAAAGATCTGATGAAAACAAAAATAAAGGAAAAACATACCCAAGACGCGAGTAGGGACGACCGCTTCAGGAAGAATATCAGACACCAACTCCCTCACCGGGAAACTCTGGCCGCCGACCCGATCCATGAATGCTAACAAGAGGTCGGGCTCATCACCCGAGGCCTGGCAGTGATCTCGCCATTGAAGTAAGGAGAACCGGCGGTCCGATGTTGGGGCGAAGGTCGAACATAGAAGAAGTTATTCATCCATCCCTAGTGAAATTATCATGGAAGACTTCAGTAGAAGGCACAAAAACAAACTTGCCAACATCCCGCTCACACACTCGGAAGAAATTAAGGATTAGTTTAGTGGTAAGAGGGAAAATAAGCTTACGGGCGACAACGGCTAAGACCAAAAGCAAACTACAACAATTAGGAAATATTTGGCCAGGGCAGATGCCTAAGGTTTCACAGAGGTCAAGAAGGAAAAAAGGGACAGGGAACCTTAGCCCCATATCTATCTGATCGACGAAAAATGTCAAGAAGCCGGCAGGGGGAGAGATGCCACTTGCAGAGGACCGGACAGCTGCACCTCATAATCCGAAGGGACCTGGGCCTTCTCAAGATACTCCCGAAGAGATTGGGGGCTGAGGGTCGACACTTTTGTTTGGTACCACGGGAGGTTCGCCTTGGAAAGAGCCTCTTCCGCTTCGGCGGACCACTTGGCTAAGCTCCTACGATAGCTCTTATCCTCGTCATCGCCTTGAGGGATCGGCGTCTTCATGGCGGATTGGGTCGGGCTGTAGGCCCGAGTCAAAAGGGAAAGACTGAAGAACGACCAAAGTCAAAGGGAACACGTTCCGTTTTAGGAAACAGGCAGCAACGCGCTTACCCTTGGAAGAAGAAGAAGAGGCCATGAGACCTCTAGGACTACAAAAAACTCAGATATGACGCTACGAAAGTAAGGATAGTGATAAGTCATGGAAGTAAAAAAGGTTTCGTATTTATAGGCGGATCCTAGACTTGGGCGAAAAGTTAGGAGATTCGAAATTAAAAGAACAAACGGCTAGCTAACCACCCCAGAATTTTGACTCGGTCTACGATATTCCCGGGTTCTCACCGCCAAGTTTTCAAGTAGGTTGGGTACCGAGTAATCCGCTGCTAAATTCTCGAATACATTACCTCCGGAAAATTCGGGATCGTTTGGACTAAGTTCATTATTCTTAAGGAATTGTGATGGATCAAGTCAAATCCTAAGCTGATGACACTTCTGAAAATCAGCTACCTCGGGCAGAAACCCGAGGGACAACCTTAAGTCCACAAGGAAAATGGTTCGAGGGTTAGCATAATATGGACGGGAGAACACGAATGTGGAAACAGGAACAAGCAAGCGAAATACGCAGATGATACGAAGGCAAGGCATCCATACGCAATATGTCCCGAGAGGCTATGCTCCAAAGGAAATTATATATATATTAAGGTTCAGTACAATCACTTCAAAGAAAGAAAAGGAAAAAGAAAACACTTAAGCGGCCGAACCGGCCTGACCATCACCCCCAGCAACGTCCCCGGGCCTCTCCACCTCTATCTCCTCGACTTGATCCTCAACCTCAGCATGCTCTTCATGAGTTTCTTCTCCAGCAGGCTCCTCACGCGCCCCAACCTTCTCGGCATCTGGTTGGGCTTCATCCCCCGAAGCGCCTCGCATTTCTTCAAATACCGGCTCTGCCACCCTCACTGGCCTTGGCGGTGCGATGGGCGTCCTCGAGGGACCGCTCCTGCCCCGAGGCTCGGGAAGATAACCCTCATCAGGGGTCTCCTTCAGGGTCCGAATGGCGTCGAGAAAGTCGAAGGGATGATCCGCCTGGCTATACCCGTGTGCCCAAAGCCGAGAAATACAGCCGTAGAAGCCCCAGTTGAAGTAGGTCTTCATTTCCTTCAGGTGGTCGCGCCTGGGGATGTACACTCTGGCGAGCTCCTCCTCCCACTGTTTGCGCTCCTCGACTCGGGCCACCTCGGATTTAGAGAGCTGGCGATGGAACTCTGCGGCGTCCTCTTTCAGCTCATGTTCCCGTTTTTTGGCCTCCTTGGCCTCCTGCTCCATCTCCTCGACCCTCTTGCAAGGTTAGCTTCTGCCTGGGACAACGCCCTATTTCGCTCAGAGAGACGGGAGACATGCTTCATGGCTTCAGTCCCGAGGGAAAGCGACTGTACAAGGAATATCGGTAAGTTCAACAAGGCTCAAGGGAGTGAAAGTTGTCCAGTAATATTTACCTGCCCGAGGGAGACGGAGAGAGTACTCCTGAGGTCAGAATAGGAAGCTCGCGTGTATGCTGCCGGTTGGCCTCATTAGGGAACTCCCGAAGGAACTCCCAACTTTTATCCCTTGAGGGATCATCAAAGAAGTCGGGCTGCGCAGCCCGACCCAATGCGACCTGACCCCCCGGAGGCAAGGAAGCAGGATGACTAGAAGAAGCCCGAGTTCTTTTCGTCGAGGCCCCTCCTTGAGATGAAGCAGCCCTCTTGGGCGCAGACTTTTTCACCCCCGAAGAGGAGGCATGGGCTTTGCCTTCACCCTTGGATCGGGTATTAGGGGCGGCATGGGACGGATTTGGCAGCGGGAGGTCCTCCTCCTCCTCGTAGGCAAGAGCGATCACTTCAGCCAGCGTCATGAGTTGTCCTGTAAAAAGACAGAGGAAGAAGTTAGACCCTCGGGAGAAAGAGTGTTTCCTAAAGTACCCGAGGACATTTTATTTATACCTAGGGTATCAGTGAGGAGAACGCCTTTTGAGGAGAACCCATGAGCACAAAGAATTTCTTCATTACGTAGTTTTTTGGCAAAATAGCGGCGCTCCCCTACTCGGGCCAAGAAGGTTTCTACTCGGATAGACGGTTCGGGAGGAAGAGGATGAGAGACCGAGGCATTATCATTCCAAGATAAAGGGATGAGTTCCCTCTTGGCACTATCTACCGAGGGTTTAACAAAGAAGTACTTGCTCATCCAGCCTTTGTGGGAAGAAAGATTGCCTCGGATGAGAACGGGGGCACGAGAGGGGGAAAAAAAGAACTTCCCCTCTTCCTTCTTATTAAATTCAGAGATCATTTGGATCGAGGGGTCGTAACGAAAATGGGATAAAATAATAGCAAGGGAAAGAAGGAGGCTATAGGAGTTCGGGGCTAGTTGCGCCGGAGAAATCCCGAAGTACTTACAGACATTTACAAGAAATCGAGGTAAGGGGAACCTAAGGCCCATCTCGACTTGATCAAAAAAGTAGGTACCAAAGACCTCGGGAGGGGCGCTGGCTAGGTCGGTGGGCGAAGGAATCCTAACTTCAAAATCGTCGGGAAGGCCCGAAAGAGATTTCATCCTAGGGAGATCAGAAGGTTTGAAGGTAGAGACTTTGGTCTGATGCCAGCGAACTCCTTGACGATCGGCCCTAAAAGACTCGACCTCCCCAATCTCGCGACGAAAGGCCCCCAAACTAGGGAAGTCATCCTCCCGAGGAGGGGCCGGCTCCCTAATACGGGGTTGGGGAGCTACTGTGGCAGAAGGCGTGGCTTCAGAATCAGAAGGAGCCCTTGAAGAACCCTCACCAAAGTCTACAAAATGGGCCCTCGAGGAAACTACTCGAGGGGACTCACCACTCACCCGAGGACTACCTTCCACACTGACTACTGGGCTCCCAGAACCCTCAAGAGAAGAACTGCTATTATCAGAAGAACTACCCGAGCTGACACTACCAGATCTACCCGAACCCCCAGCAAAACTACCCGAAGCTACGTGGGAGCTATCGCTAGAGCTAGAAGTCATAACGCTAAAAGAAAGGCTAAGGGAGGAAGGACTTACCAAAACCTAAAAAGCTTGGAAGGAAAGGACAGCTCAATGACTCGGGTGCTCAGGAACATCGGGAAGAGAGAGGATAGTGAGAGAAAGCAAGGAAATAGAATGAACGGGAGAAGTGGGGTATATAGGCCTCATGCGCTTGATCCGAGAGCCCTTGGATCTTGATCATATCAACGGGCCGCGACGATCCGCATCAATACTACCACGATCCGCGTCGACCATCTGAATGGGCGCCAAAAATCCCGCCCAGACGTCCCATCGGAGCCGTCCATTAGAATGACGACACGTGGCAGGTAAGATGAAACCGTTTTAGAGACTTCGGAGCGTCAAGGGATCCACCCCGACCAAGGCGACCCGACCCGACACCACAAGCTTCAGAGACGTCGGTGACTCGGATATTTTGCTGCAATCACACGAGACGTCCAAAATTCACCAAACTCTTTTGGACTAATCGAAAGGGGGACTATTGTTACCCTCGGGGATACATACCCCGCCGCAAAATACCCGACCCACCTCAACTAACAATAATTGCCCTACCTGAAGAACGATCCCTACCCCCCGAATAAGCCTCGGGCTTGACCCCCAAGAAAGAAGGACCCGAGTTATTAACAATCGACCCTTGTTATAGGCTCCTCGGGTTTTTATCCCGATGCCCGAGGGCGGCATACACCTCAGAAGGTTTGACCTACAGCAAAGGCATAGCGGAGGGAACTTCCCGACGCCTTCAAGCAGGAGAAGTAGGAATTCCTCGAGTCATGTTCCCGATGCCCGGGGACGATAGGACCTCAGGAGATTCGGCCTCACAAGGAGGAAACCGCCATCCCCACTTAACAATATCGTTAGGACGTGCGACGAATAACCGCCAAAGACAGGGGAGATTCGAGAACGTGTCGTCGTGGGGCTTGGGGAAGCTCGAACCCGATAAGCACGGAAAGTGGGTAAAACCACCCGAAAACCGCCCAAGTGAGAGATCCTATAAATACCCCAAGGTCCGTCTTAAATAGGTATCGATTTCTCACGTATCCTACCGTTACTCTGCTAAATTAATCACTCACGCACACACTTGAACAAACCATTTTTATGATACTTCACGCCTGGAACATGGAAAATACCCTCTTGACCTAGGCAAGAGGGCAAACGACCCCAAACCGTCCCTTGTTTTGAGTCTCTAGGCAGCACGCGCGACGTAACCAAGGCGGGAAAAAAGTCCGTTAGCCGTCTAAAGCGGTAGATCCATTTTTCGGCGGCATCAACTACCATAAAAGTTTTATATTCCAAGCAAACCCACAACCACACAAGAAACAACAGTTACAATACAAGAAATTGAGACATAAGCTTTTATCCACGATCACCGCAACATGCTCGAATGGTACTCAATAGGTGTAATTTTTTGTCGCATGATGTGTCTTAAAATGCATTAAATATGCAGCAACAATCAAAACATCACACTTCATATCCCCACCCACCACCCTCTAAGCAACAACATTAAATATGCCACTGGTAATTTCTATTTCCAGTTCATCTCTCCTAAGCCGTGCGATGTATATTTTCCGTACACCACGTCACTGGTAATTTTTATTTCAATTGAAGTCTGAATGTGTTTCATTCGAAGGGGTTTGATATGCTGTTTCTGAATAAATATGGGGTTTTCAATGGATGTGTTATCGTTTGTGATTCCTAAATGTGGCAGCATATATGCATCAAAAAGTAGATGGTGGTTTCGTTAACTTGTTACACGAGATAAAATAATAATAATATGGACTAAGATACAAAAAAGCCCAATGAAATGAAAGGCAACCGGGGAATGCAAATATCACACAATTAAAGGTAAAGAGCATTTAATGACTGTCAATATGGTATATAAACCGACCTTATTCTCGCTTTTAGAATAGTAACAGAGATTTCATAAAGGAGATAGTCTCACACACCTACCGCGCACCAACGGCAAGCCCGTATGAAGGAGATATTTACATTAAAAAGAACATCAATATAGTAGGAGATATTAAACTATTATCCTAGAACCAAAGTCAGAGCCATACTTGACATCAACTGATTAAACATCTCTAACCAGACCAGTAGAAGCTGAGCCATCTTCTTCGAGATCAGACACACGGTCCATATGCATCACTATTCACAATATTTTTTTAAAAAAGAGGCTCTTGGGAAGATATGACACAAAAAGCATAACGTGTAATGGATTAAAAAAATTGCATTACCTGTTGTCGGAATAATTTCCAGGTGACATGCGGTTGTACTAGTTACCATGTCCCGGGGGGAATCTCAAGTCCTACCGCACCGTCATCCTGAAAAATTAATATACAAAAAATACAACTGATGGATCTTTGATTGCCATATTCGTGGTCGAGGATACTTTCTGATATCAATGTCATATGTGTGTGTTCTGCAGCATCATTACGCAACAAATTACGGTACATCAGAAGAACATGAAAAGGGGAGGCAGGCAAACCTTGATCTCACAAAGGAGAACTTGAAATTCACTGTTGTGTGGCTCTGGCTCACCACCACCTCGAAAATAACGAGTCTCACCAGTCCCAGCAACATCCCGAGCCTTAAATGTCATGTAGTAACCAGGAAAACACTCGTTGACCTTCACTGTCTCGTGCAGAGCAAAATGTTCCAACATTTTTCTCATTGAAGCATTTCAAGCACAGCTTCGCCATATCCTCGCCAAATTCCACGTACACATTTCTAAATGATAAAAGGGTTTCGTCTGTATCAGCAAAACAGTCAGGGGAGTCATTGTAGGCATCGCCCATCTGCCAATACACATAAACAAAGTTTAGTAGTTTCCGATGTATAAAAACTGTTTGATATAGATATCAGCAGACTCACTAATTCATGGGAAACTAAAGAAAGGGGGTCGCAATAAGATATTTACATTGAAAAGTGTTATCCAATCGCCATGAAAATAGTCACGGGGGGTCATAATAGGCATCACAATCTGCCAACACACAAACACACATAAAAAAGTTTAGTAGGCACTGATGTATAAACACGGACTTGTTAATAAGACATTTTTGGACTGACAAACTCATGCAAAACTAAACCATATTCAAAGCATTTTCAGACTGACAAACTCATGCAAAACTAAACCATATTCAAAGCATCCAAGGACGTAAGAGAAGCGTACTTCACGCAGGCTATCCTCGGGTACGTATTCGATCTTTCGAATTGGAGCGTAATATTTATCCATCCCACTGAAAAATGATTAAGCTATCAGTGAAGAAAAAAGAAAAACTAATAAACCTGAAGGGGAGAACGCTTATTCTGTTTCATTGTCTCTTTCAATCAGCTAAGTTAACAAAACTATTCAAACAAGATAAATCCCACTCATCCCAGATTCCAATTCGAGAGCATGATCATTAATCAATTCTTCGAAGCTTAACAGAGTGACATATCAAGCCCTACGACATACTCAAATCGAGTTATAAACCGATCTAAACCCAAAATTTTTACCTGGATGGTTTTTTTGCGGGGGCCGGAGATCGGGATTTCGAGACAGATCTATCAGTTGATCTGCAATCGGTCATAAGATAATAATTAGAGGATTAATAATCATTTCGAGATTAAATTATAGGGGATTTAACACTTAAATACCTACATCAATAAAAATTACACAGTTCAGTCCCTTGTCAGATGAATTTTTAAACTAGGTACCTAGTTGAATTTTATTTTACTGATAGGTACCTAACTGACGGATTTACCCCTACTAAAACTGCTTATTTACATCTTTTACCTGCTTTTTTTATTTCACGTTCGTTCCTTCATAAAAAAAACCGCACACCCATCTTTCCAAATCGCGCGATAAATCCAGAAATCGACCTTGTTCCCTTCGTTCGTCGCGGTATTGCCCATCTGTCTACTCGTTCGTCGTGGGTATTGCCCGTCTAAAATCGATAGGTAAGTCATTCGCAGTATTTCCGGCTGTCCACTCGTTCATGGTATTTTCGTTATCAATAAGCTTGTATCTAGTTTGATTTTGCCGTAATTCGTTGTGTTTAAGCACTTTCGGTTAGTGTTCGTAACAATGGCTGCGTGTTTTTGGAATGAGATTGATTGTTGTTCGATTAGGGTTTTGTTGTGCGTGTTCAGATGGGTGGATAGTCTCGATTTGAGTTTTTTGGAATGGGTCAATTTTGGTTTTCTAGAATGGGCCGATTTTGGTTTTTTTGAATTGGGTCAATTTGTTTTGGTACTACATTATCACTGCTTTTGGTACTTTCTGTTTGGGCAAATTGGTACCCCTTGTGTGAATAAAATGGTACTGCGTGTTATAGTGGTTTTTCCGAATGGGGTCAATTTGTTTTGGTACTACATTATCACTGCATTTGGTATTCTCTGTTTGAGAAAATTGGTACCCGATGTGTGAATAAAATGGTACTACTTGTTAACTGGTTTTTGAATGGGGTCAATTTGTTTTGGTATTACATTATGACTGAATTTGTTACTCTCTGTTTGGGCAAATTGGTATTACTTGTGCGAATAGAATGGCACTGCTTGTTAGCAGTGGGTTTTTCGAAAATGGGTCAATTTTTTTTCTGGTCCTACATTATCACTGCATTTGGTACCCTCTGTTTGGGTAAATTGGTACCCCGTGAATAAAATAGTACTGCTTGTTAACAGTGGGTTATTCAAAAATGGGGTCAATTTTTTTGGTACTACATTATCACTGCATTTGGTACCCTCTGTTTGGCCAAATTGGTACCCCTTGTGTGAATAAAATGGTACTGCTTGTTAACAGTTTTGCTTTTTTTTTTCCAGAAATGCCTCCGCGGAACAGATTTGAGCTGTCTTCAAGGTGCCATCCTACTCTCTTTCGATCTACCATTAGCAATTTGAAGGGTAGCATGACCCCTGATAAAAAGAAGCTATAAGAAGGTCCCCGTTTCATTTTTTTAGATATGCCTAAGATGTCGCATTCGTTTGCTCGAATCATGGCATTGATAAAGCGTTATAGTGTAGAGGCGAACACGTTTAGGTTTGGGGAGAATACGTATGTGGTATTCGCCTCACAATAATTTAGTGTTGTAATGGCCTTGCATAACGTAGGACAGCCCGTTGACCTAAATTCGAAAATGAAATCGAAAACCGCTGAACGACTTTTCGGTAAAAAAATGGCAATGTAACCCGTAAAAAGATCTTAGAGTTGTTGAATGAGTTTGTAAGAAAGCTTGGAGGGAGAACACATATGAGTTCGTTAGGTTGTTTGTTCTTTTCTTGTTTAACTCTGTATTATTCCCGATGGGGAATTCGAAAAACCAAAGTCGTGAATGCGTACGTCGACGATGTCGACATGATGGAGGAGTACGAATGGGGAAGGGCGGTACACGAGTTTTTGGTCGCCGAGATAAAGCAAATGGCTGCGAATTCGATGCGGATCGACTCGTCCAGCCTAATGATGAACGGGTGCCCTATTGGGCTAATGGTAATTCAATGCTTTGGGAACTTTCAGATTTGGGTATATGAGCACGTGCCCTCGTTGGCGCAGAAGCGGGAGATGTATATGTTTCCCCGAATGTTCAATTGGGAAGAAAGTAGGGTTCCGAATGACGTAATCGCTGCGGAGGCTGAATTGGCTGCAATTGCATTTGTCGTCCCAATATACCCAACAAGAAGGAAGTGCAGTTCGTGCATCCGATAAATTTGCTGCCGGAGGTATAAAATTCCCTACTTTTTTAGGTATTATTTGCTTTGTTTCTAACAGTTTAATGAATTATGTGTGGTTAAGGTTGATGGAGGAGTTGGCGGATCTCATTTAGAGTGGAGTGCTCCTGTGGAGAGTTTGGAAGCTGAGTTGAGATTGAAGGACGAGGTTATAAGAGATCTACGGTCAAGTGGTCGGAGGTCGAAGTTGATATGTCCAACGAGGATGCGAGGGATGAGGAAGAGGCTGAGGCTGAGGCTAAGGATAGGGATGTGTGCGAGGATGAGGGTGATGATAAGGCACATGATATGGCTAAAATGGAGGGCGATGATAGGGATGAGGATAGGGCCGAGGATATGGTTCACAGTGAGGGTGATGATATGGCCGAGCAGATGGTTCCGACGGTGAGAAGGCCGGGGAGGACAAGGTTGAGGATAGGGCCTTGGATATGGCTCACAGTGATCGTGAGGATATGGCCGAGGAGATGGCTCATAGCGACGGTGAGAAGGCCGAGGAAGACAATGTTGAGGATAGGGATGGAGATTAAGCGGGGGATGAGGTTAGTGAAGAATGAGCACAATAGGATGATGAGGAGGATAAGGGCGCGGAGGATCAGGCTGAGAAGGCTAAGGCTTCGTAGATTGCTCGAACGGTGCGAGGCCGAAACGATCGTAAAAAGCGGCGAAATTCGGCAATTCTCACACCAAAATTCAACTCCTCAGCGGCCACAAAAGAAGGGTAAGGCAAAAAACAAAGCTATTGTTATAACGACCCTACTTCTTAAATACATATTTTGGCGGGTTTTACGCAGCATAAGCAGCGGAAAGCCCATTTAATAAAAGCTTTTATTACATAATAATATTCAAGTACTGGGCGAAGCCAAAAAGTCTAAACCCGTAAATAAGAAAATGTATTACAACACACACATTATTGTATTAGACCGAAGCCCAAATAGTAACAATACGAAACATGAATGAAAAACTCCACAGGTCGCGTTCCATGTACTGCCCCGCACTCAAAAGACCGTGGAGTCACCGCCATCAGCCGCCTCACCTACATACGTAAACCCTGAGCTTTTGCCCAGTAGATGAAAACATGCAATGCAAATGCTCTCACACTCCAATCCCGACATAACTCACAAAATACACGCTCGACTCTTTTTTCATATCTTATTTCATCACATCACATCAGGGCCCGAGGCTTAGGTACTAAAGGCAACACGCGCACGCAGGGGTCCGTAGCTCGGGAGGCCCCACTCCCCACAAGGGTCAGTAGCTCGGGAGGCCCACTCCCCACATCTCAATCATATAGTGCGCCTTAGTCCTAACCTCAACTCATACCATTCGACAACCATCACTCGGTCATAAACTACCCCACTCATCAACACTATACAATGTCACCGTGACTACGCACGATTCTCTCCCCTCGTAACACGTATATGCAAATGTCGTGCAAGTAAAATGCAATACATAAAAAAGCAAATAATATCACGTATCGGCCCGAGGTATCAGCTTGGTTCGATCCGAAAACTACCGTACGCTAAATAATCGGGCCCAAAGCCCGCGTTCCGAATTACTCGGCCCGAAACCTTTCTCATCGATCTCTCCCCGAAATTTCACTAAGAGTTCTCAAAAGTTAATTCTTTTCACTTTAACACCCTAATTTTCAAATTTTGTCCCTAATTTAATATATATTAAAATTCTATTGTCCAACTTTCAAAATATCACTTAAATTTCTAATTTAAAAATATCTTTCTAAATTTTGCATTTAAAACCCAAAAATTTCATAGTTTACTTTTAAGGATCCGAAAATTTTCCTAAGTTTCAGATCTGCCCCGAATCTTTAAAAATTTCAGATCTGCCCCGAAAGATTTATATTTCTTTAAAATTCTCCTCTGTTGGGATTTTACATTCTCAGCCCCCAGATTTAAAACTTTTCAATCTAGTCCCCGAATGTTTTTTTAAATTACACAAAGGACCCCAATTATTTATTCCGAGTTTCAAATCTGCCCCAAAATATTTATATTTCTTCAAAAATCTCCCCTGTCCCGATTTTACATTCTCAGCCACCAGATTTTTGAAACTTTTCAATCTAGTCCCAAAATTTTGAAAATTACCCAAAGGACCCCAATTATTTATTCCGAATTTTACAACACAGACTCCCTGGATTTTGTAAAATTTCGATCAAGTTCCAAAATTTAAAAAAAAAAAAACTATTTTATACGGCTTTGCGACAGTTTCGGATTTCTCAATGATCACAAGGTAAACGATGTCCGATGGACCTGAAATTTTAACCACAGATAAAGGACTTGCAAATCATAATTCTGTTCAAAGGAATTTTTAATCTGATGTCTAGATTGTAAGATATGAATTTTTGAACCTCTTGGCCGAAATGGATAAAGAAAACCCTAGAAAACCCTATTCTCCCCAAGTTTTGCTCTATCCTCTTAATCTAAAGTCCTCTATCCCTATTACCAAATATTCATAGTTCTAAAAATACTCAATCTCGTGCTCCTAAGCTAACCAACGAAAATTTCAAGCAAGCAAATTATTATTATCACATACACACGAAAAATTCGATGAATAACATGCAAAACACGTAAAATTCACAAATCCTAATATTGTTTACGTATGTAGGTGATCTTCACCTACCTTACGTCCGTAGAGGCTACGTTACGGTTTAGTTTCACGTGATCCCGACCTTAGAACTTCGATCCCGAGCTTCCCATAAATATTTCTTCTCCTCCCTCTTCTTCTTCCTTTTTCCTCTTTTTTATTCCTTATTTTCTTTCTTCCCTCTCTCTCCCTCTTTCTCACGGCTCTTTCTTCCCCCCTCTATTCTATTTAGTTTATTTATAAATTGTCCTCAAGAGGTAAAGGTGCATTAGGTTTAATTATTTTGGTGAGGTGGTCTTTTGTCTTCTCCTCTTTCTTTCTTTCTTTCCCATTTTCTTCTTCTCTCCCACGTCTTCTTCCCCTTTATTTTATTTGCCTTGTCTATTCTTACTCTCTTAGTGGAGGCATATTAGGTGTATTTGTATTTGTTTGTTTTATTTTTGTTTTGGTTTGTTTTGTTTGGTTTTGTTTTGCTTTTAATTCTATTAATATTATATTATTTATTTTCGGCCCATTTAAAAATATTTGGGCCAAATTGTAAATTCTTGGCCCAATTCAAGAAGAAATTTGATCTAGTTCGAAAATAAATCTTGTAATTTCGAACATAATTGAAATAATCCCGTATTAAATTTTTACGGGTATTACAATTGTGGTTGATGTCGAGGCCGCCGAGTCGGTTCCAGAGCCGTCGGTGGCATACTGCTCCAAGTACGCGGACAGTTTTGACTATGCTGCCCGGCTCGAGATCCATGCGGAGCAGCGTCAGTGCATCGACACGTACCTTAAAGCGAATAAGCTTAGGTACCTTTTCTTCAATGTTTCGATGGCTTTCATTTGAT
The DNA here is from genome assembly GCA_027422505.1 of Craterostigma plantagineum. Lineage (NCBI taxonomy): Eukaryota > Viridiplantae > Streptophyta > Magnoliopsida > Lamiales > Linderniaceae > Craterostigma > Craterostigma plantagineum. The sequence continues at coordinate 19,794,961 of JAPQWV010000003.1, read as the reverse complement.
TACTTTTTAAATGTGTGATTAATACTTATGCAGCGACGTCGTTTGGCAAATCGACCTTGCCGCCGTCGATGCACAAGGATTCTATATGCTGCTCTTTCGGGATTTGCTTAAGTCAAATGTTATTGACGCTTTCGTCGATTATTTGACACGACAATCCGCGGGGATCCCCGGGAGACCAAGCGTCTTTGTATTCCCAAGTTTCGTGCAAGCCGACTACTGGACAAAGATACAAAAGATGTCGAGAAAGAGGAAGGTGGAAGTTGATCAGCTAGAGTGGTACGTCGAGGAGATGGCGGGGAGTAGTCGGGCATGGCTAGAGTGGCTTGATGGCCATGCATTGACGAAATTGTCATACGTGTTGACGCCTGTGAATACAGGTAACCATTGGGGAGTGCTCGTCTACAAGGTCAACGAGCGAAAGTTCTACGTTCGGGATCCGATGGCCTCGCATAAGATGACCTGGGCCGCTAGAGCCTTCGTAAGTCTTCACATTGGGCATATTCCGTCGACTATGATGCAGTTCTGCGTTAATGTCTTTTTATATGTGCAGGCTGATTCTGATGAAGTATTGGGCATTGAACTACGATTATCTATGTAAGAAGATCGTGAATCCAGAGATTAACCGGCCCCAATTTGGCCACTTAGATTGGGGGTGCATTCCTGTTTAACCATAGAGGAGTACGTTGTCGACACCCCGAGTTCGAGAAATATGGCAAAGAAGTCAACATGGATGTGTATCATGCTTCTATGGCTGCTCGCATTTTAAGTGACGAGCTTAGTTGTATGCTAGATCTTTTTCAGTAAGTTTCTTGGATATGCTGTTAGATTTGGAGACTGTGTTGTTTAGTTTGGTTAACTTATTTTGAGTTGGGGATGGGACTGTTTGGAGACCTTTGATTGTTTATGTAGGTTTTTCTTTTGTGCATGGACGGTTATTGCCAAGTGTTGTGCTGTGTTGTGTTGTTCTATGACTGTCCGTAATTTATGCAGTACCATATGTTATTTTATGACCGTATCTTATCTTTTACGTACAGAGTACCAGAATATGCAGGTTAATCGTACCATTATGTAAATATATGGCATACCATAAACAGAAGATATGAGGTACCTTGTCTTTTAACCGTACTATATCGCTTACATATAGAGTACCGTAATATGCAGGTTAACCGTACCATTACGTAAATATATACCGTACCTTATATATCGCACATGAAGTACCTTATCTGTTGTACACTGAGGTACATTGTGTTTTACAGAAGGTACCTTATCATTTACCTATAGAGTACCATAACCTGAAGGTTTACCGTATCTATAATTACACATATACAGTACCCAGATATGAAAGTATATCTACCATTTGTTATACGATCGGAAAATAACTAAATTCCTAATCGAATTGCGTTGTCCTGCGTGATTTTGGCAATACCTAACGAAATGAAAAAAAATATATGAAAGCCTAATGTACCGAATTCGCAGATGTAGCACTCACCACATTATTCAAATTATGTTGTAGATGTTCTTGCTTCTATCCTTATACTATAATGAATCTTGGTATTCTAAGATTTAATTCATGCGTGCGAGGCCTAATGCACCGAATCTGAAACGTATTTAATACTATATATTACTGTTCTACGGTGGTTCGAGATGAAAAAGTAATTCGTGCGACCTCGAAAAATACTAACCCTAGTATGACGTATCATATATTTAGGGGACGTTACCTTAAATAGCTTTGTAGGAGTACCTGTCGTTTTGTTTGAAGCGTACCAACTCAGACACGGTTGCAGTACCACCCAAAATTACATATGACATGAAACATTTTATGAAAGCCACTGACATGTCAGATGAGCTGTCTTTTTTGATTTAATACCTCGTATGTCAGAATCTGTCAACTCATGACAGAGAAAACGTCAGAAGTCTGTCCACTCATGACAGAAAACGTCATAAAAGTGTGCAATCATTACAGAAAAAAGTCAGAAATTGTCTATTCCTTTCTCCACATCAACATCTGCTGAAATGTTCGTTTCTGACGAAATATAGCCAAGTCTTAAATTCGAATTCTTACATTTGTTATACGGTACCTACTTCTGAAACGATACAGTACCCTATGTTGTACACTTAGAGTACCTAAATGACCTACATGACAGTACCAAATTTGCGTATATTAACGTACCAAATTGGCATATATTACAGTACCAAGTTCGCTTATATTAGTACTATGTTGGCATATCTTACGGTACCAAAATGTGAATATCTTAGGGTACCAAACCGGCATATATTACAAACTGGCATATATTACTGTACCAAATTTACATACATTACGGTGCCAAACTTTCATGTGTTACAGTACCAAATGTACATATATTACGGTGCCAAATGTGCATACATTACGAAACTAGCATATCTTACGGTACCAAATTTTCATGTGTTACAGTACCAAATGTACATATATTACGGTGCCAAATGTGCATACATTACGAAACTGACATATCTTACGGTACCAAATATTGCATATCTTAAGGTACCAAACTTGCATATATTACAGTACCAAACTGGCATATATTACTGTACCAAATTTACATATATTGTGGTGCCAAATTTGCATATCTTACGGTACCAAACTTTCATGTGTTACAGTACCAAATGTACATATATTACGGTGCCAAATGTGCATACATTACGAAACTGGCATATCCTACGGTACCAAATATGCATATCTTAGCGTACCAAACTGGCATATATTACAGTACCAAACTGGCATATATGAATGTACCAAATTTACATATATTACGGTGCCAAATTTGCATATCTTACGGTACCAAACTTTCATGTGTTACAGTACCAAATGTACATATTTTACGATGCCAAATGTGCATACATTACGAAACTGGCATATCTTACGGTACCAAATATGCATATCTTAGGGTACCAAACTTTCATGTGTTACAGTACCAAATGTAAATATATTACGGTGCCAGTGCATACATTACGAAACTGGCATATCTTACGGTACCAAATATGCATATCTTAGGGTATCAAACTGGCATATATTACAGTACCAAACTGGCGGAATATATTACTGTACCAAATTTACATATATTACGGTGCCAAATTTGCATATCTTACGATACCAAACTTTCATGTATTACAGTACCAAACTTTCATATATTACGGTGCCAAATGTGCATACATTACGAAACTGGCATAGGTTACGGTAGCAAATATGCATATATTAGGGTACCAAACTGGCAGTCATTACAATACCAAATTTACATATATTACAGTGCCAAATGTGCATATACTACTGTACCAAATTGGCAGTCATTACAGTACCAAATTTAGACAAACAATGAGCCATATCCTATTGACACATTTGAACAAAACAATGACCTACTGGCATCATTTAGACAAAAAGAATGAGCCATTATCATACAAAAGAGCACCGAAAAAGGTTATGGGACAAAAGCAATAAGAAAATACATGTGGAAAATACGGACGCTACGTTGTTACCGCTTCTGTACAAGTACGACGATTATGTCCATATTTCCCACATATTACACTTGTTGGATCTTCTATCTACCTGAGAAGGAATCCTCCGTGTCTTTCGGCGACCGGGGAGAATACGAATGTCCGGGTCACGAATGAAATCCCATCATCGGTCTGAGCATTCATCTCGTGAGTCGGAATAGGGTTGATGACCGACATATATGCATCTCTATACTTCTGGTATCGGAAGTACGGATCACAATAATCGTCAAAGAATGTCTCATAGTCGCAATACACGCTGCTGCATGCTTACAAGGGATTCTATAGACTTCATATTCTCTGCATGAGCAGGTCCGCTGCTGGATGTCCACCGCAAATGAGCCATCTTCACCGACAACCTCAAATGCCACGTTCGAAGATTTACTCACTTTCAACGTGCGAGCAGCAGTGATATTCTGAACAAGTTTCTTTTCTTGTTTTGGACATAACTCGCTAACAAGGGTCAGTCCTCTCTCGCGTCGGTCGTGCATCATCGTCATGATTTTCACGCGAATGGTATCAACCATGCCCTTTACAGGCAACGGCCGTGCTTCTTGTACCCAAGAATTCCAACACTCTGCTTGATTGTTGTTAATAACTCCCCACCTATTCCCGTCGAATAACGCATTTGCCCAACATGTTGTATCTGATCTCTCAATAAAAGTGCGCAATTGGCATAGACTCGATGATGCTGGCGATGTGAGTCTGAAACTGAACCGAGTAGTTGCATAAGCCATTTTTTTTTAAGACGGATGACCAATGTTTCTTGTTGTACTTCGGGTAATGTTTCATCACTTGGAAAAATTAAGAACAAATTATTTGCATTGTATTCACTAATGTAGTGTGCACATTACTAAAAAATACCTCTTTCTTGAAGTTGTCAACCAAATGGCGCAAGCAATATGCGTGACGACTTCCTGGAAATGATATAGAAACAGCTTTAATAATACTCAGCCGATCTAAGAAGAACGTCAGCTCCCTCAATGTCGACGGGTAATGATGAAACATGCTCCTCAACTTAGCAAAGAACCACTCCCAATTCTCATCATTTTCAACGCTTACAATGCCAAAGGCAATCATGAACAAATCTTCGTTTGCATCCTTTGCGACGGCTGTAACGAGCATTCCTTTAAACTGGGTCTTAATGTGAGCACCATCAACAAATATGAGCGGCCGACATCCACGAACAAAACCTACGAGACACGCGTGGAAGCAGATAAAGAGCCGACGAAACTTGTTGTCGTGAGTGTATACATCGTACTCCGCCACCTCAACTGATCGAACGTACCATTATCCAACCCATATATGTTACGAATGGCACTTTCTTTGCCTCTATACGCCTTATGGTACCCCACTTCAACTCCATAGTCCCTTAGGATGTCTTTAACCATGGCAACGGGACGATACGATGGCTCGTTTCGGACCCTCTCTTTCACTATGTTCCCTACCCACGGCGCGTCCGCTCGCGGATGATCACGACTCCTAAGAATATCTTCACCACAACTGTGTTGTAGATTGGATCTCCGAATGGCAAACGAATTGTCGCATTTATAACGCGATGCATATATCAGCCACTTGCACGTCTCATCCTTTCAAACGGCAATGATTTTCTTACGCTCGGTCTTTGCATAGACAAAGTTTCTCCGGATTGCAATGGAGTAGTTCTTCAAAGTCCGTCTAAATTCATCTGCATCCCTAAAAATTTGTCCATCTCCCCGAATGCAATGACTCTATGCATCTACTGTGTTTCTTTCAAAATCAAACTCCACGGATTCTCCGTTCTCTTCCGTACTACAAGTAATGTTATCAATCATCAATATGAAACCCTAAATTTAAAGTTTAACAACAATAAAATAAAAACAAACTTGTTCGCCGGGCCACTTGTACCACATTCATCGGCACGTTCCACTTTCATCGGTATCATTGAAAATTTGTATCGAATAAACAGCTGATACATATTGAAAACATCCGCATTTTCTTTCAGTGCCGAGTACAAACTTTGGAGCGGAACTTGATACTTTATTGAGTCATGCCGGGAATCGATATATGACCACCTTCTTTGGAGGGATACGTATATATCGATAAGCGTCGTTGCTTCATTGATTAATAGTACGGAAGACTCCCTTTTATACTCATACAGTGCAAATAACGTCCCGCCACCAACCGAATTTGTAGACGCCATATTTTCAGATAATATGGCAACCTGTATAAATGGTACAGTGTATAGTTTAGATTGGTACTGCATAACTGGACTGGTACCGTATAGACAGGTTACTTAGTACGGTATGTAAATACACAAAGATACTAAATAACAAATGTCCAATCGGACTGTGTTGCATAATATATTTAGGTACGGTAAAACAACATACAATGGTACGTAATATTCATAAGAAATGGTACGTCGTAACAGTTATGTAAAAAAAAATCTGAAATCTCGATGGATTAGCCTCAATAACTATCAAATCCTAACATTCCACTCTTATATGGAGCTCTTGGATCACATTGAGCTCCCGAATTTGGACTAAACCTTTAAAACAAACGCGTGAAATCGATTAACCAAACCCAAACCAAAAGAAAAGCTTACCTGACAAAATCAACGCCCAAAATCGAGAACCCAACGTTCAAGAGGCTCTTCAATCCTTGTCCGGCGCCTGCACGAGCAGAAAGAGGTGGTCGGCAAGAAGAAATTCGTCGACGGCGGGCTCGAACTCGACTTTTGCTGAGAAAAAAAAACTAAAATGAAATTCTAAATCATTTAATCCTGTTCCTTGATGGGCTTCGCCTGTACTCCTTCACCCGAAAACAAACAAAAAAACGCATTCAAGAAAATGACATAACTCCTTGTAATAAAAGAAACTATGGAAAAGAAAACGAAATGAATAGTTTTAATTCCAGTGGCAGATAATTTAGGACGAAAAAAATGGACCAGATATGGAACGAAACCCGAATGTAGGATCTGGTCCAAGGATTTTTTAATTCAGTATCATCCAGCTTTCGGATCTGGCGAAGATTATAAATGTAGAAAAGATTAGCAGAATGCTCGGCACAAACTGCCATTTACTTACAGCGTATTTCATGTCCTCGTAATTAGTGTAATTAACAAGGTCATATGCTCCTGTTTGAATTAAGCCAATGGGATTAGGGAACAAAGATATGAAACATATTGACTTCCGAAATTCCAGATAATTATGTACTTTAAAAAACATTCATGATAAACAAGCCAACAATTAATTGAAGTACGGAAGGTCACGAGCGTAATATTTATTAACTACTCGGAAACACATGAGACTGATACGACAAATACCTTCACCGTCACGGTAAACTTCAGCGAAACAAACATCCCCAGCTTTCCGCATATGGTCCTGGCAAAGCCGCAAAAATTTGACATGGATGCTAATGCAAGCATGAAAGAAGGATAAACTTAATATACAATTATATTATCTTTTCACAGACTTTCAGATCTTCCCAAGAAGCTGATGAAGGGAGGCCACGAACCATAACTGAACAGAAAGAAAGACTGATAGGTAACTCGAAAATGGATGAAGCACAAAGAAACACACTGAGGCAGCCATTTTATATATATATATAGATAGATAGATAGATGTATACGTATGTGTGTGTAATTATGCACCTCGATATTCTGAATGGCGAGAATGCGCCCCCAACATAACCACAACCACCACCACGGTCACTCGAAGACGAACCTATGCGCCACCATGGGCAAGTTCAACCTAAATTGAGGAGCAGCAGACATTAGAAAGAACTAGGGGTCAAAACAATTTTCAAGCAAGCATAGGTCTGAATCGAACAATATTTAATATCTCACCCTCAGACGACAACCATCAAAGTTATAACCATCCCTTCCCCTGATAGCATCCGCTGCATCTCTTGCACTTTCAAACTAAACACATATGATGAGTTTGAATCATTCGAGAACACCTTAACGAGTCGGATCATTTTACAATATCCATGGAATCTCAGCAGAGGAAAAATACCTCCACAAAAGCATAGCATGGAGGACGAGGTGGGACCTTCAATTCGATATCCAATATGCCACCATACTGCAAAAGGAAAAGAAAACTATGGCATGACACTATTTTATGCAAAATAATTGCTTAGGCAAATCTTAAAAAAATAAAATGAAAATTCAGATGGCCGAACAACCTTATAGGATAGGTCCTCGACTTCTGACTCCTTGATAGCAATCTCATTCGCAAACTACACTAAAAGTTTGCAAAGCTCTTGTTTGATTACCTCCATGAAGTCAATTTAAGAAGACGTGAATCCGACATAAGAAGAAAGAAAGAAACTAACAAGCCTGGCACACAACAGTTATTCTGATTCGTTGTTTCTTTCTATCAGCTGAGTTTCAAAAATTAATAAAACTGATGAATTCAAACAAAATTAATTCCCCTCCTCCCGAATATCAATTTTTGATAACTAAGTGATTTAATTCTTATGATCGACGTTCTCAAAGCCTATGACATACCCAGCTTTATACTCTAACGTCTCGAGACGAAGAATTCCCCTCCTGCCCAATAAGGAAAAAGAAACTACCAAGTGATTCAACTTTCAAAAAGCGGTAGGCCGAATCTAAGTATGAAATTATTTTCTGGCATAAAAATCGAGATTTTCACAGACGTTTCGGATGAAAAGAAAAATCGTACCCTTAATTTCCCTCGCGTTTAGATCGAGCGCCTCCTAGCATCTCTCCAACGGGTACTTTATTTTTGTGTAAAGTATGTCTTTACTCCATACTCTATATCTAACACTAATATTGTGTTGATTAGCAGAGATACTCTAGATGTAGAGTACACATATTCAACACAAAAATTGTGTTTTACTCTATTTATATAATTTATTTAATAAAAACATTTTAATTATTATTTGATATTCTTATAATAATAAAAGTAAAAATAATGTTAATTTCTTTTTATTTATTTATATTGTCGTTTTAATTTAATAAAATTATATTAAATAATTTGCTAAGTTTATAAATTATAATTTTATTGACCTTTTAATTATTATAATATAAAGTTCAATATAGGAATTTGATTTCTAGAGTAGAAAATGGAGTTAATGGGTTAGAGTGAAAATTAGTGTAGAAAATAGAGTTTATAGGTTGGAGTAGAAGCACTGTAGCAGCTGTAATATTGTGCAGACTTAACTGTATTTTTACGATGCGGGTTGGAGATGCTCTCAGTTATCTGATTTATTTGCAAGCTTTTTTTATACAAATGTATATTTTTCTGTAGATTTCTCATTATATAATATGAGGAATGATATGATGCTCTTCTTATGTGAACACTTATATGAGCACCTGCTGATTTGGCACCGATTCGTGCCAAATCAGTATGCCTTCAACATTAAATGTGATGTGGCATTAATCAACACATCTTAGGCGTCATAGATCGACACATATGATGCTGACGTGTCATGTTAACGTGGAGTATATCAAGGCCACACAACAAGTGCCACGTAAGACGTGAACATGCCACATCAGCATCATATGATATGATGCTCACCTTATGTGAGCACCGTATATGGGCACCTGCTGGTTTGGCACCGATTCGTACCAAATCAGCATGCCACTTCAACATCAAATGTGATGTGAAATTAATCAACACATCTTAGGCGTCATAGATCGACAAATATGATGCTGATGTGTCATGTTCACGTGGAGTATATCAAGGTCACACAACAAGTGCGACGTAAGACGTGAACATGCCACATCAGCATCATATGTGACGGTGTATAACACCAAAGCTGTGTTGATTAATGGCACATCACATTTGATGTTGAAGTGGCATGATGATTTGGCACTGTGCCCATATAAGGTGCTAAGGTGAGCACCATACCATTGCTCTATATAATATTATATATAATATATGTAATATATATTTGTATCTATTCTATTATATTAATGGTGGGAAATTGTTCAGTTAATTAATATTTAAAAAATTACTATATTTCTATTCTAGTATACTAGTTTTTACCCTGCAATGCACACTTTAAATATATATAATTATTATGTGATAATAAAATACTATATTTATATTTGAGTAGGTAGTTATTGTAGTATAATCATGTGATAGTGGATAATTTTAATCTTTTTTATATTTTTTAAATTTATAAATAATTAATTATAACGGGACAGGTGGCAACATTAGAGGGCACCTACATTTCTATTCTAATATTCTAGTATATTAAGGGTGAGGAATCAGAAAAACCGTCAAGTGTTATGTGAATTAATATTGAAAAAAAATTTAGTTTATTATTATTTTTAGTTAGTTACTATTCTACCTTAACTTTATTAATAAATCAGTTTTTTTCTTTTTACATATTTAAAACATACAAATTAAATAATTATGATTTCTATGAAATATTTCAAACTAGAGTAAATTTAATTATATAATAGCACACTCATTTTAGTGTGCAGAAGTTACTAGTATTTTATTAAGGGCGAGGTGTGAGTGTAACTGTCCTTTTATTCTGTCAATTTCCAAACAAAAATTAATAATTAAATTTAAAAACTACCCATTATCTTTTAATTTCTATTTTTACTCTATCACTACTTTTAGTTAATTCACATCAGCATCGAAAATGCCGATCAATGCCACCCATGGGGCGCCAATTAACATGACGTAAGATCGGATGTCCATGTGGGTGTTGACATGGCACGAATCGATGCCACATCAATAGGTGCCCACGCAAGGTGCTCATTATGTGAGCACCATAAAATTCGTATATATATATATACATAAAGTAAATTTAATTTGAATTAACTATTTTAAATTTAATTAAATAAATTTAATATTATATATTTACATATAATGCATCTCAGTGTGTAAGATTAATAGTTTGTATAATGGGCCTTCCTTTTAATCCATAGAAATAAAGATTATCCTATAGCGCAGCTAGTACTGGACTCGACAACTTCGTGCAAATAATAAAATAAAATAAATTAAAATATTCCTCGTACAATTCCAAAGACTTGAACAAGAACTCAAGACAGAAAATCACCATACTTGAAGTAGGGTTGCAAACGAAACTAATCCAGTCGAATACACGCTATATTCTATTTGTATTCTTTTACTTTTTGAATATCCGTATTATTCTTCTATTATTCGAACATTAAAACTGATTCGTATTTAATTTGATAATATTATTCGAATATATTCAAAAATATTCGAATATCCGGACACAAATATTTTATTTTTCAGAGAACCTGCTTTAACAAAACAAATAAACCAAAATAAATATGTAGTGGATGAAATATACGGCTATGACATAAAAAGAAAAAAGTAGCAAAACAAACATTAGTTTATCTAGTACATCATAGGAAACACAAAATAATTTATAATCGATAAATTCCAACAATAATTGCTTTCCTTAGCTTGCTTTGATCATCACCCATGCAATTCCACATCAACCGGTTCTTCTTCCATTTATAGAATAGTAAGAAATTGATTATTTATCGTGAAATATATGATTTACGGCGTAATAAAGGAAAACAGACTAGCAATAATAATGAATTGTGATCTTGCAATAATGATCTATCAAGTGATAAGGTCTCTTCAAGTGATACATAAGAAAATATAATGAACTTACATATGTCATAATAAGCTTATTGATTCCATAAAGTTGTCAAACACAATCTGCTCCACATATCAAGGCTTGTAACGTATCAGAAGATAACTTCGCATGATAGGGATCTAAACACGGGTCCCCGCACTACACGTCGCCTTTGTTGCCACTGTGCTAAGAATAGCTAAGACATCGCGAGCCAATTTCAACAAAACATTAAACTTCAAGTCTTGAGATTTCCTCAAGCCAATGCATCAAAGTGAGAAGGAATGTCCTCATCTTGGCTTCTAAACACCCCTTCCTCTAAGTAAATATCTAATTCCGTCTTAATATGGCCATCAACTGCGACAATATTCAAATATTCATCAAACATTGATAAACAAGAAGGTACCAACTTTCTATAGAAATGGAGCTCTTAGTAAAAGAAGAAAACTCGCGTCGGGCATAGAAGATGAACTTTTACGGGATTTCAGGTTATCTTCTTGGACATATTCAAAGTAAAGATGATACAATGCATCTCGAAGCTTCGACATATTTGCACGTGCATCAACATCAGTATATATTTAGTTGAAAGCAAATTCGACTAACCTCAGTTTAAACCTAGGATCAAGTAATGCTCCAATAGCCATCACAAGGTTGCAGCTGCACCAATATTTGTCAAACTTCTGTTTCATCTTCCAAATCATTCCTCTAATGAACTCTTCGTGATGGTTTTCCTTTTTATTATGCGATGGGTCGGCCTTCTAGGAGTAAAACACCACCTACACCTGTTCCTAAGGCATCACACTCAAGCTTGAAGAATTTAGTAAAGTCAGTTAACACGAGAACATGTGCATATGCTAAAATTGATCAAAAGCAATTTATTGGGATTTTCCCCATTCGAACATCATGTTTTTCTTAACTAGCTCATTTAAAGAGCAGCCTATGTTGAGAAACTCTTAACAAAACGTCGAAAAACTAAAAAAGTTGTGGAAAGATCGAATTTTGGTCACACTTTAAGGGGTTGGCCATTCAAGAATTGCTTGGACTTTCGATTGATCGACCTACAATCCATTATTCTGTATAACAAAAACAATTTTTCTTCACGCAACGTATTAAGGACAATTTTTAAAACGCACATCATGATCATGTAAATTCTTGCTATAGATAAGATATCGTCAAAGTACACAGCAACAAACTGGCCAAGATAACCCTTAACATGTGATTCATCAGACGCGCCCTTAGCTATAAGCCAAAGGGCATTACTACTCGTAAAGTCCGGGGCGGTTTTCCACTCATCACCTTCTTGATTCGTATCTGATAATACCCTGATTTCAATCATTTTCTTAAAATAAAGTCGCACCATAAAACTCATCAAGCATGTAATCTAAACGGGGAATGAGGTCACCGTACTTAATAGATTTTATTTACCGCCCTGCAGTCAATGCACATGTGCCAAGTTCCATCCTTTTTCGGTACGAGAATAATCATGATGCATGGACTCAAGGATAATAAGATGTGGCCCTTGGACAACAACTCCTCAACTTGCTTCTGAAGCTCCTTAGTGTCCTCTGGATTAGCTCGATACGCTGGTTGGTTCGGAATGGCAGATCCCGTATAAAATCAATGTGATGCCTGATGCCTCGGAGTGGAGTCAAGCCGTCGGGAACCTCCGCAACATAATATCTGCAAATTCATCAAATCGAAGGAATTTCCGAAGCTAACTACTCATGAGGAAGGTCACAAAAAGATACCAATATCTCCTTGTATAAAAACAAGATGAATGACTTCCGAGAGTATACAGTTCTACGACTCTCAAACTCACATAGGAAGCGCCTTTGCTCTCACTCGTTTTCGGATTTTTGTCTTTGCACTCTCATTATGCTTACTAGTGTTTTCTCACTTTCGGTTTGTTTTTTGATCTTGCTAGGCTTTTCTTGCACCACTCTTTTTGTGTTCAAGCTGATACTTGTTGCATTGTCCATGGTGGGTGCCTGTGAAAGAGGTAGAGAGTGTACGTATTCTTATTGTGTCCAAGCTGATACTTGTTGCATCGTCCATGGTGGGTGGTTTTGTGATCGAACTCCCATGTCTTACGAGCAAAATATGCCAGCGCTCAGCGGCACTACGTCGCAACGCACCTCGTCATCGTACTTCACAATCAAGAATTTGACCCGAGCTTGTTGACACCTCATCGGCACTATTTTATTAATGAAACTAATAGTTATATTATATAACTGTAAATATATTTATATTTCAATATTTGGGGCGGAATGGGTGAGATTTTCTAAACCTGAGACCTGCCACGGATTAGCGGGGTTGAATCCTTAGAGACCCATCCATCCCGTCACCCAAAACAACTCGCTTCAGTATGGGCAGGTCCATGCATTCCGGGTGTAGACTCGCCATTGTCATCCTATAGCAATTGATGTAATACCCGGGTCCATGAGTAAGCCGGCCAATAGATTTACATGCATATTATGTGCTTATATGATCGTACATTCGATATTTATTAAATTATGTGCTTATATGATGATTGACTTGTTAGAATACTGGAGACTTAGAAGAATTTCGAAATAAGGTAGAGAAAATTTTCGAAAGAGTGAGAGTTCGAATATTAAAGATTTTCGAAAGAGTAATTTCGAAAGGTGGACTTTCGAAAATCGAGGTATGGAATTTTCGATGTGAAATTAGATATTTTCGAAACAAGGTGAATCGTGAAATATTAGGAATTTCAAAATTGAGAGATTTTCGAAAGATTGAGAATTTCGAAAATTAGAATTCTTGGAATGTGAGAATTTTTGAAACCTTAAGACTTGTGAGACTCAGTTCGAAAATTTAGTAAGGAAGGAAAAGGAAACTAATAATAAAATATTTGATATTACTTGAGGTTAAGATAAGTATTAGTATGTCCTTTTCATTTGTTAAACATCAACATAGTGTCCATGTCATTTGTTGACAAATACATGAAGGATACGATAAGAACTTAGGAGAAAAACAATCATTCACTTAATCAACTATCGAAAATTAAGCTTAGAGAGAAGACGCAGAACTCGAACAATAATCATCTTGAAGCTTGCAGAAGGTACAAATTCCTACTTCGATCTTTACGTTTTTTGACTAGGATTTAGCATGTTTTAAGTATTAGCACACACTGCGTGAGATCATGTTTAAGATAGATTTTGATTTTCGAAAGTATGAATGTGTCTGAAGTTCTTAAGAAGTTCATCGTATTCTTGAGGAGTAGTATTTTGATCGAGTGATTTAAGATTTTCGAAAGAAATGTCCAAATCAAATTCGCAATGAATTTTGAAACCAATTTCGAAAGGAATTTCAAACTCAATTTCGAAGAAAATTTCGACCGAACTCAATTGCGAAACAAATTAACTCATTTTCGAACTCAATTTCGAATCAATTTTCGAGTCCTTACAATTTTCGAACCATAAAATTTTCAAAACAAGCCAATTCTCGAAACAAATCAATTTTCGAACTTTCGAGCACTTACAATTTTCGAACCACAAATAGGGAAGTTTTCGAACCACAAGTCAATTACATAGTTTTGAGGAAAAATATTTTTACACCATTTAATGAGAAAAATATTATGAGCTTATTCCGTATCAGATATGGATAGAAGGACAACCGAGCTTGAATCACGTTAGAATTTGGGGTTGCATCGCATATGTAAAAGGACGTTTTGTCGGGTTTCCTGAGGATTCCATGGGATACCAGTTTACTTTCACGATGATCAGAGAATCGTTGTAGCCCGTCAGGCTCACTTTCTCGAAGAAGAGTTCGTTCGAGAAGGTGGAGCGGGTCGCGAAGCTTTCACAGACTCTAGTGTCGGATGACACCGTAGAGCAGTCCCAGACGCAACCTGAGTTGCGCAGGTCGGGTAGAATATCTCGCCAGCCTGAGAGATACGTGATGGTCCACATCGAAAACGAGGTTGCTGCGATGGAAGGGAACGTCGGAGACGATCGCACTACCTATGACCAGGCAATCAGGGATAAAGATTCGGAGAAATGGCTTATAGCTATGTACGCCGAAATGGATTCTATGCACGAAACCAAGTCTGGACTCTAGTAGACCTCCCAGATGGTTTTAGACCCATTGGGTGTAAATGGATCTACAAGAGAAAGATTGGATCTGACGGATTGGTTGACAATTATAATGCTAGGCTTGTGGCGAAAGGGTACAGTCAAAAAGAGAGAATTGACTATGAGGAGACCTTTTCGCTTGTCACTATGATGAAGTCCATTCGAACATTGCTTGCGATAGCTGCGCACTATGACTATGAGATCTGACAAATGGATGTGAAAACTGCGCTCCTAAATGGATACCTCAAGGAGGAAATATATATGGAGCAGCCCAAGGGTTTTACATCGCAAGGAGATGCTCATAAGGTGTGCAACCTGAACAAGTCCATTTATGGACTGAAACAAGCCTCCAGAAGATGGAATCTTCGATTCAATGAAGTGGTCAAGGGCCACGGATTCTTAAAGAACGAAGACGAACCTTATGTCTACAAGAAAAGCAGTGGAAGCAAAATATCTTTTTTCGTATTGTACGTGGACGACATTCTTTTGATAGGAAATGACATTGGAATGCTCTCAATGGTGAAAGCGTGTCTTTCGACTGAATTCTCCATAAAAAACTTGGGAGAAGCTACCTATATCTTGGGGATTCGCCTTTATAGAGATCGAACGAATCGTATGTTAGGACTATCCAAGGCCCTTTACTTAGAGAAGGTCCTGAAGCGAGATAATATGGACAACTCTAAGAAAGGCTTTCTGCCTATGCGACATGGGATTCACCTTTCCAAGGCTATGGGCACTCAAAGTGAGTTGGAACGGAAAGAGATGAATGGAATCCCCTATGCATCTGCAGTGGGTAGCTTGATGTATGCGATGCTCTGCACGCGACCTGACTTGGCGTACGTTATGAGCGTTGTCCCACCCTGGTAAGGAACATTGGACAGCAGTCAAGACTATCCTCAAGTACCTCAGACGGACTAAGTATATGATGCTGGTCTATGGTAATGGAGAATTGGAAGTGGAAGGGTATACGGATTCGGATTTCCAGTTTGACGTGGACGACCGAAAATCCACTTCAGGATTCGTCTTTACGCTCAACGGTGGAGCGGTGTCTTGGAAAAATTCCAAACAGAGTACTACTGCGGATTCCACATGCGAAGCAGAGTATATAGCGGCCTCAGAGGCAGCTAAGGAAGGTGTTTGGATGAGAAAGTTCTTGGAAAAACTTGGTGTCGTTTCTGTAGCAGATAGGTCATTGCCATTGTAGTGTGACAATACTGGCGCTATTGCTCAGGCGAAAGAACCAAGATCTCACAGCAAGTCAAAACATATAGAAAGAAAATACCACGTGCTACGTTGATTCGTTTAGAATGGCTACATAGCCATGCAGAAGATTGCGACAGCGGAAAACGTGGCTGGGCGTTCACCAAGCCTCTATCATAGGCAGTGCTGGCTAGACATCTCGAAAAGATGGGTATTAGATACTACAGCGCATGGCATTGAGTGCAAGTGGGAGATTGTTAGGAATATGCCCTCGAATGCTATTAGATTGTATAGGGCATTAGCTTGTTTATCATTCAACCGTTTTGTGTAATAAAATATTTTCGTGTGTTTATCAAAAGGCATTGTTCATTTATTGGATATAAGAGTTCTTTACTTAGCATCCGGTAAAGCAATAAATGAACAAATTCAAATGTGTCGAGTTGAGTCACTATTCTCATTGGGCACGAGAGAGGAAGGCACCCGTGGACTCTTAACCTCGAACATTGAAAGTCCGTGAGCCTTAGGCTCCAGTTGGGTGCTGGATAATCGATCACGGCTTATTTGTCGATGACCTATCGTGTGCCGATATTCCACTTGGAAGCGGAGGTCATGACTTGTGATACGAATCGAATCAAGGGATTGAATAATTTCATGGACTCTGACTCACAGGTCGTACGGTCGAACATGGCTTATTACTCAAGGAGTGTCAATGACCGACGACAACACTATAGTAGTCTACGTGAACCTTAGATCGAAAGGGGCTTTGACGGAGTTGACTTTGAAGTCTCGACTGTCACTGGTTCCCCTCTATCCGATTTGCTGTTGCATGGGTCAGCCGGCCAGATGCGGTCTTGATAACGATTTGTGATTGCCGGACTCAGACCGCCAAGTACGGATTCGCAGTCTCGTAAGTAATCGAGACAAGTGTCCTATGTGGACGGCGATGGGAAATTACGAAATCCTTGGCCAAGGTATTGAACTAACTCATGTGAGACATGGAGGGTAGTCTGGTAATTTGCCTCGTCCCTGTTTTATCATAGAATCGAGTTTAGTGAGTTTGGCATAGACCATGGCTCTCACTCGATTGGGACACAGTTGAAGGGTTTATACGTAGTACTATAATCTTAGTATGGTTCTGGAATAAAGACTGAGTTGAAATTCGCACTCGAATCGGGTTATGGTCCGGTACTGCGGGATTGGCTAGGTAACTACCGGACTCTTGGATTTCTCCCTTGCCGATTGAGTCGAACCTAGAGAGTCGGGCTTAAAAAGGATCATCAACGTGTACAGATGAGGAGAGAAAGTGTTTTGGGCCTTAACGGGCCTCGGGCTGTTGGACCGCGCCTTAGTGGGCCTCAGGCCGTTTAGTGGACCTAAGCTTATTTTCGAATTATACCTTGGGAAATAATTTCGCAAAATTAAATATAAATATGGAAATAATATATTTGGAATATTATTTATTTTGAGTTGGAAATTTCGAAATTAATCTATGATTAAATTTTGAATTTTATATCATATTTAAAGATACTTAGTTTGACTTGGTATTTAAGTTGGTTTTCTAATAATAGCAAGTTTCCTTAAGTTTGGATTTGGAATTCAAAAGAGCGTAAAATTATGGCAAAAGAATCTCTCCACTTAAGGAGTAAAATTCGATTGTAGCTTAGTATAAATAGGACAGCCCTATTCCATAATTTATGAGAGAATTTTCGTGCTCCATGAGTGAAAATTTCGTCCATCACAAGGTACAAAAACACGCACCGAGCGCACACACTTTTCTCCCACGCGACGGCTCAGTTCTCTCCAGCCATCTTTAGAGAACTGATTCTGTG
Source organism: Craterostigma plantagineum (assembly GCA_027422505.1). Classification (NCBI taxonomy): domain Eukaryota; kingdom Viridiplantae; phylum Streptophyta; class Magnoliopsida; order Lamiales; family Linderniaceae; genus Craterostigma; species Craterostigma plantagineum. Next base: position 19,776,747 of record JAPQWV010000003.1, on the reverse strand, counting down.
GTACACTACGAGGTCGTCGTGACGATCTAGTGCCATCCACCACCATCGACGAAGTTTTGAAGAAAAGGACGAGGAGCTGTCACTCGCTTCAACTGGTAATTCACTACGGGTTTGACCCGTCCTATTACGTGTTTATGTGTTGTTATTCTGATCCGAGCTACGACGGCAATCGGGGAACTCGGAAAATTTTTGTTCCGCACCGTACCCGGGGACGTGGCGTCCCCGGGAGACACCGAGTAACTCAACAAATTGAAGTTATTACATGCGACTACTTGGTAAGTACAATGATTTATTAGATCATTCATACGGCATAACCACGTGCGCGCATGTTTTATTGCAGAAACGGGTCACTCTCCACTTCGAGAGGCAACAACGCTCAAGTCAAGACTCTGATCTCCACGATCACACCTCATAATGAGATCGACGCCAAAGCCCAAGCCCCCGAGGTGGAACGTGAACCATCACCTCACACGGCTACCTCGTCCGAAGCTACGGAGTCCGACGAGGAATTCAATTGGTCAGACGTCCTCAACCTCAACTCCCACGCACCAAGCCCGTAGACACAGCTGTTGTCACTACTACAGACGCGACGCAGATCATCACTCCACTTGCCGAGGACCCTCCATCGCTCAATCTTGAGCCGCAGCAAGATCAAATTGGTCAACCAAGGCTGCAACTCACACTCCAACCACTACCGGGCCCGAACCTCAAGTTTCTGACTCACAGGTTCAATCTGAACCTGTCACAAGTCGATCCTCTGATCCCATCTCAAGGATTGGATGGAAGTCTTGAAACGTCGCAACCTCAAGTGATAACGAGCCAACCTAGCGAGACGGTGTTCACTCCTTGGTTGACAACAGGCGACATCAATCGACCTGGAATCTCAAGTCATATTCTACGCGGCACGTCAGTAACATTCTATGACGTTGCAACAGTGGAACGCCACTCTGGCGCCACTACGGAGGTGTTCTCACCATTTGTGACCGAAGCTCGACTACAAGCAGCCCGCTCCACCGAACTTGATTCTTTCGAAGACCGACAAATGGAGAGAGTACATGTTGCCATCGAGACGTCGCAACGTAACACTGGAAAAGCACCCATCTCCGAAACAACTTCGTCACAACTCAACCTTACACCCACTCAACCCATTCTCACATCCACTCCCATCCAATCACACATACTCATTAACCCGTACACTATACCCATCAGCAGCTCCTTGATATTTAGTCACCCGTCTGTTTTCCATTCCCAACCGGAAGCCACAAGAAGAAAGTCTTTCCGTCGTCTGGTGGATCACCCCGAGCCACCAACCAATCATGCCGCGACCAAGCCTCCCGCTCCAAACATCGACATGACGATCCTGACGATCAGGTCTCAGGATCGCGCTGAAAATTCATGACAACTATTAGCCTTCAGTCCTCAATGGAATAATTCTACAGAGATCTGGGCGTGAACTACCTTTTTATTATACACCGTGAAATATTGTATGATGTTTATTATAAAAATCGATAAATCATTAACAATATTTGAATAAAAGTGCCCGTCAAACATCAATAATCATCTTATAAACAGTGTTAGTATACAAAAATATAACAATATATCAAAACCGAACTCTATGAAACTATAATTTTCGTGTTACCTAAATTAATAATCAAAGGAGTAACTAGAAGATAAACAAATCTTCAAAAGTAGCCAATAAAATAAAAAATTCAAGAAATTATTTGAAGGACAAGATAAACAAACCTTAGTAATGAATGATATATGCGGAGTTATGTAAGTGGTATGCTTGTGGGGGGTTTTGTGTGTTTTTTGTGGTTTTGTCTTTTTCTTGTTCTTATTTTTTTTAATTTACCTATTTTCTGCAAAAGTTAATGTAGTGGGTTTCTATAACATCCGCCCAGTTATTGTCAGGCCCAAACTCAAATTCTTGAAGCTCAAAACCTAATTTGAGATCAGACCAATTCGTATCAAAATATTCAGCCCAAATTGGGTATAATGTGGCCCATATATCAATTCTAGCATATTCTTATGATTATTCCTAAGCTAAACCTACGAGAACTAACAAAGCAAGCAAGAGAAGAAGAAATAAAGGAGAGAAATGACATTCTCATCAAGAACAAGCTTTGGACAAGCTTAGAAGTCGAACCTTAACAAGCTTAGACTCCGAACGTAAGGTAATTGTAGGATTGAATTAGTTTTGGTTGCTTGTTTACGTTGAAATCCAGTTCTGCGCAGCTTTAGTTTTAAACAAAGTTGACCAATTTATTGTGCTACGATTCATTCTAATCTTGTTTCATTTGAAAGCTAAGTTCTTAAGCTTTCCATAGCAACCTGAATCAGGTCGATCAGATGTCCGTGTCATTTGTTACGAATTTTTAAAGTTTCTGCTGCTGGACAGAATTTTTGATTCAGCTGTACCCGTACTTCTCTGTTTTCACCTCTTTAAACTGCTCCGATGATATTGAAGTTTGTCTCTATTGAAATCTAATCCTCTTAGCTTTCTACAGCCGCTGGAATCATCTCAATCCCAATATTCCTACGAAGTTTTATGAATTTTTTATGTTTCGGCTGTAAAACAGAAATCTTCTGCGATTCGATTCCCTAGCTTACTTGAATTTACTCCTACTTGACTTTGAATGACATGGGAAGTACGGTGAGATATTATGGAGATCTGAAAGCCGTTCTCGGCAGTTCGTAGGATCGTGGCGAAGGAACATTCATCAAGAGAACTAGGACAGAGCTTCGGACTTTACGAAGTGCTCGATATTTACAGTGAGTGGGTAGTACGGGGATGCCTTCCCTCACGGGACGTGTGTACCTCATCGAGACGTTTTATTTCATCATTTTACATCGTCGTCCTATAAATTGTTTGATACCGTGGGGATTTGCGACAGTGAGCCTTGTCAGCAATTGGATGTTTATGTTTGTGGTGGTCGAAGAGTGTAGGGATATATATGCTACTTTGAGTTGTGTTGACAGTTACACGGGGCATCACGTGGTGTGATGACGTGTTACTATTTTATGTCTTGAACTTACTAATAGGAGGCATTGTCAGCTATAGATCGTGCAGTCTTGTTGTGGTTGACTAGTTCTGGTCATATGTGCGGTTTTGTGAATCGGGTCAGGATCACGGGGATACCTGACGTGTTGGCACGTCATGGTTCGATATTATTGAGTTGGTTAGTGGGTTTGTGGATTGTTGGTTGGTCTTGTTTGTTGCATACACTTGGTACCAGGTTCTAAGTAGCCCGAATGACCATGTTCGGGTGAGTGCAGTGTGGCAATGTTGGAAATGAACTCACGCTAACACAATGAAACACGATATTGATTTGTGAAGCTGAATCAACTACTGTTTCTGTAGCCTCTGTACTCCTTAAATAATAGTTTACAAGGAAACAATGTCTAAAATCAAGCTACCGATTTAGCCTACTCTATAAAGGAAAAAAAATTTCTCCTAATCTAAATACAATCTTTTCATAATCTAATTAAGGAAAATGGATCCTAATCTAATTAAGGAAAATGGGATCACAAGGATTATTTCCTGACAATCTCCTCCTAAGCCTTGTGTCCACCGTTGGTGTCGATTAGGCCTATCTTATCCCGTAGTTCAAGAAACTTGATCATTCCAAGCGGCTTCGTCAGAATGTCGTCCAGTTGATCCTCGCTTCTGATGAACTCTACACCAATCAAGCCTTCTTCTACAACCTCCCGGACGACGTGATATTTCACTCGAATGTGCTTACTCTGTCCATGGAGTACATGATTCTTGATCAAAGCAATGGCAGACTTATTGTCCACCCTCAACATTGGCGCTCTTGCTGTTGTTCCCTGCACCTCAAACAACACACGAGGGAGCCACAACGCTTGACAAGCAGCGTTAGCAGCTGCTATATATTCTGCCTCACAGCTGGACTGAGCCACCACCTTCTGCTTCATGGATTGCCAGGTGATCGGGCTGCCGATGAGGAAGAAAATCACGCCAGTTGTGCTTTTACTTGTATCAACATCCCCGGCGTAATCACTGTCGCTGAAGCCTATCAGATAAGGCTCCTCCTTCTCCCTCCTGTCGAACCAGATTCCCCAATCTTGGGTCCCAGCCACATAGCGTAGGATGCGCTTCACAGCTGCGAGGTAACCTCGCGTGGATCCTCCATGAACCGACTAACATAGCCAACCGCAAACGCTAGATTGGGGCGAGTGTTGACCAAGTACCTCAAGCTCCCGACGACGCTCCTGTATGCCGTTGCATCGACCGGCGGCTCTGTGCTGAGCTTGCTCAACTTCAGGCACGGTTCCATGGGCACGTGACATGGGTTACACCCTGCCATGCCGCTCTTTTCCAGGATCTTGCCGGCGTAGGCGCCCTGGCTCAGCGAGATCCCCTCGCGCCCTGCTTCACTTCAATGCCGAGTCTTGGATTACACCCTGCCATGCCGCTCTTTTCCAGGATCTAGGGTCGTAGGCACTATACTTGGAGTCGTGCTCGTAGTCGATGAAGATCATCTTGACTCCACGATCCTCGAGCTTCTTCAGTTGCGGCTTCGTGTTCCGAACGTAGACGATGCAGCCAAACGTCCTCAAGTGATGCACTGCCGGCTTCTTCCCATTCCATGCTTCGAACGGCGTCATGCCGTCCACGCTCTTCGTTGGGCATCGGTTGAGGATGTATACCGCGGTGGTCACTGCCTCGCCCCAGAACCACCCCGACAGCCCTTTCTCCTTAAGCATACTCCTCCCTGTTGCCACCACCGTCCCATTCCGTCGCTCGACCACGCCGTTCTGCTGCGGACTTTATGGTGCAGTGTCTTGGCGATGTATCCCTTCTCCCGCACACTACTCCGCGAATTCAATCGATGTAAATTCGCCACCACGATCAGTCTGGAGAGCCCCCAACTTCAGCCCGGACTCCCCTTCTGCCCGTGCTTGGAGTTCCTTGATGGTAGCCACGGCACGATCTTTCGTAGGAATGATGGCTACCCACATATAACGGCTAAGGTCATCGACGAGCAACAAGAAGAACCTGTTGCCGCTTGGGGTTGCTGGTGTGATTGGCCCGCACAGATCACCATGCAGAAGCTCAACGGAAATCGGGTGCGCTTCTGCTTCCCAGCCAGACATGCATCGCACAGCTGGTCCACCTATCCGATCTCCGGCAGTCCGCGCACCAGCTCCTCCCGAGCTAGCTTCCGGAGCTCCGCCATGTTGACATGGCCGAAGCGATCATGCCAGCGCCATGCCACCTCGTCGCCGCACCCGCGCGCTGCTAAGCACATCGGCGGTGCTATCTTGATCCGAAGAAGGTATAGTCGGTTCGCCTCGCGCGTCACCCTTGCCAACAGTTGACCGCCGAGCTCCCGAATCCACATCACGCCATCTTCGATCTCAATCTTGTAGCGGACCTCGTCGAGCTAGCCAAGACACATGATGTTCGTCTTCAATCGTGGAATGAAGTAGACGCCGTCGAATGATCGGAGCTCCCCGTTCTTGCGATGACGGTGCCCCGCCCTTCAATGCGTGCCACCGAGTCGTTGCCGAAACGCACGGTGCGTCGTACCGCCACGTCAAGCTTCGAGAAGGCGGTCCTAGACCCGGACATGTGATTGGTTGCCCCCGAGTCCAGGACCACCCACGTCTCCGCCTCCCGTTCCTCTTCTTCTTCCCCGAGCTGCGCGAACACTTTCTCTTCGCGGATCTCGATCTGGGCCACGGACGAAGTCGCCGTCGATTGCAGCATCGGTGGGGAGAGAATGGGGGAGCACTTTGCGAGACAAAGTGAGGCCTCTTCCTCTTTGTGGACTGCATGGGCCTGCGCCTTCTTGGGCTTCGACCAGCACTCCCGAGCCCAGTGGCCCAGCTTCCCACAATTTCGGCACTCGTCGCCTGCGAGCTTGTTCGAAGTAGCCGGCCCACTCGACGACTTGTCAGCTCGCCCACGACCACGCCCGCGTCGGCCGCCTCCCCTGTTCGTGCCACGACCGCGTGAGTGGTTCTCCGCCTCTCACTTCTTTCGTTGCGCGTCCCACTGCTCCTCAGTGAGATACGGCTTGCCCTCGTGCTGTAGTGACGCCGGGGGTCCATTCAACTCCTCCTCGGCCTCTTGCAATCGCCCGGTGAGATCGGCGACCGTCATGGTGGATGGATCGAGCAGGGTCGTGATCGCAATCGCGATCTGCTTGAAGCGGGGAGGCAGACTTCGTAGCATCTTGGCTACGATTTCCTTTTCCTCCATCTCCTCCCCCAATGTGGTGAGGTGCGCCGCCATGCCATTGAGGTGTACGCGAACTCCTCAACGGTCTCGCCGTCGTTGAACGTGGCGAGGTCGAATTTGCGACGCAACTGCTGCGCCGTTGCCTTCTTCACACGATCGTCTTCGATCCGCACTATCGCGATCGCGCTCGAAGCCTCCTTGGACGTCTCCTTTGAGCCGATCGTCGACACCATCTCGGGTGGGACCGCACTCACCAGAGCATCGAGCGCCATCATGTCTTCCTGCTCAACGGTAGTGCCCTTCTCGATGGCGTTCCATAGCCCTCTTGCCTTCAACTTCACCTTCATCATGAGTGCCCCAATCGGAGTAATTGGTCTTGGTGTGAAGGGGATAGCTATTTCCGCCCCCACCTCACGAATCACTCGCTGGATCACTACGCCGGATGCATCGGCTCTGTTGCTTTTATCACCCATAGTTTTCGTGCTTTCATCACCCATATCCCTGATACCAATTGTTGGAAATGAACTCACGCTAACACAGTGAAACACGATATTGATTTGTGAAGCTGAATCAACTACTGTTTATGTAGCCTCTGTACTCCTTAAATAATAGTTTACAAGGAAACAATGCCTAAAATCAAGCTACTGATTTAGCCTACTCTATAAAGGAAAACAAAATTTTCTCCTAATCTAAATTTAATCTTTTCCTAATCTAATTAAGGAAAATGGATCCTAATCTAATTAAGGAAAATGGGATCACAAGGATTATTTCCTGACAGGCAAATCGAGTAAGTATCCCGAGGCTTGGCACACCCGGGTGAGTGAGGCCCAGCGATTATCGTTAAATGGTGGTCGAGCTTTGAATGGTGGTCGCTGGGGAGATTATTGGCCAACGTCACCATGTTTGTGTGGGACATGCATGTTATAGTAGTTGATACGTCAGTCTACGGTCACGGTCTAGAGTACAGTGACGGACTCGGACGGAGCTCAGCTCGAGGGAGGGGATGGCCACCCACACGTCGTCTATGTGATTACATGGATTTTGTTGAAGTATTGATGTCTCGTGATTGTCAGTGGTCGTGTTGTCTCGTATGAGTGGTGGAAATTTTATCGTATAAATGGAATGGTCGATATATTTGATTTGTTATGATTTCATAGTAAAGGACGCACCTCCTATGAGGGTAAAGTGTGTTCGTATTATCTCCTCGCTGAGCTTTGCTCACCCCATATATATATATATATATATATATACATTTCCTTCTAGGTCGTTGTCATTTGCTTGGAGGTTTGCCAATGTCGAACGTCGTTTCTGCTGCCGATTCTTTTACTTTGGTATTCCACGTTTCTTTTACATTTGTGTGTCCATTGGCAAAGTACATCTTTTGGGTAGATAATTGCGTACACATTCTTTCAGGGTTTTGAACGATTCTGTACAGTTTAAAATCCCATTCGATATAAAAATATATCCTTTTCATCAACTTCTGTTGTAGTTTCTTTTGTGGGATATTTATTCGTGACATGTGAGTTGATGTCGAGCTTTGCGTTTTTTGGGAAACGCAGCGGCTTTCACGGGTTCGATGCGGGTCGGGGCGTGACAGTTTTGGTAACACGTCATGGTATCCCTGTGATCCTGACCCGATTCACAAAACCGCACATATGACCAGAACTCGTCAACCACAACAAGACTACACGATCTATAGCCGACAAGGCCCCCTATTAGTAAGTTTCAAGGCATAAAATAGTAACACGTCATCATACCACGTGGTGCCCCGTGTAACCGTCAACACAACTCAAAGCAGCATATATATCCCTAAACTCTTCGACCACCACAAACATAAACATCCTATTGCCGACAAGGCTCACTATCGCAAATCCCCACGGTATCAAACAATTTATAGGACGACGACGAAAAACGATGAAATAAAATGAGTCTACGAGGTACGCACGTCCCGCGAGGGAAGGCGTCCCCGTATTACCCACTCACTGTAAATATCGAGCACTTCGTAAAGTCCGAAGCTCTGTCCTAGTTCTCTTGATGAATGTTCTTTCGCCACGATCCTACGAACTGCCGAGAACTACTTCCAGATCTCCATAATATCTCACCGTACTGCCCATGTCATTCAAAGTCAAGCTAAGAGTAAATTCAAAATAAGCTAGGGAATCGAATCGCAGAAGATTTCTGTTTTTCAGCCGAAACTTCAAAAATTCATAAAAGTTTGTACGAATTTCGGATTGAGATGATTCCAGCGGTTGTACAAAGCTAAGAGGATAAAATTTCAACAGAGACAAACTTCAATATCATCGGAGCAGTTTAAAGAGGTGAAAACAGAGAAGTACGGGTACAGCTAAACCAAAATTTCTGTCCAGCAGCAGAAACTTTAAACATTCGTAACAAACCACAAGGACATCCGATCGACCTTATTCAAGTGGCTGTGGAAAGCTTAAATACTTAACTTTCAAATGAAACAAGATTCGGATGAATTGGAGCACAATAACTTGGTCAACTTCGTTTAAAACTAAAGATGCGCAGAACGGGATTTCAACCTAAACAAGCAACCAAAACTAATTCAATCCTACAATTACCTTACGTACGGAGTCTAAGCTTGTTAAGGTTCGACTTCTAAGCTTGTCTGAAGCTGGTTCTTGATGAGAATCTCGTTTCTCTCCTTTCTTTCTTCTTCTTTTGCTTGCTTTGTTAGTTCTCGTAGGTTTAGCTTAGGAATAATCATAAGAATATGCTAGAATTGATATATGGGCCACGTTATACCCAATTTGGGCTGAATATTTTGATACGAATTGGCCTGAGCTCAAATTAGGTTTTGGGCCTCAAGAATTTGAGTGTGGGCCTGACAATAACTGGACGGATGTTATAGTTTCCTTTTTACTCAAAATTAATGGTGAATCTAAAGAAAATACCCATTTATACAAAAAATTTGTAAGTCATCCATGTCAGAAAAAAGTTTGTATAAGTACCCGTTTGATTTGTGTACCATTTTTCATGTCTTGATGTACTTTAATATGTGTGTTACGTACCATGTCGCGTTTATATGGTACCTATATCGTTTCTATATGATATCTTAATGTGTTATATGATGCACCATTTCTCACTCTTTTATGTACTATAATACTTTTTTCTATGGTACCTAAATGTGTTTTATGACGTACCTTGCGGCGGGACTTGTACCAATGTGCAAAAAATTTATTCTAATAGGTACCTACATATAAAAAAAATATTGACATGGTACTAACTTGCAACTTTTTATATAGTTGGATATTTTTCTGTACATTCCCCAAAATTAATTGAGTATAATTAACAAATGGGCCGAATGAGTGAAAAGGCCCAACAAAATAAATAAAGAATAAGTGCCTAATTTGCCTTGTTCTTCCTCATGACACCTACGTTGAAAGACTATAAAATCCATGGTAGACGAAGCTATAAGGTAGACATACATCCCCACGGCCGGGGGGTCAATGGACCCTTACGTGAGACAACCCCTGACTATGCCGCACATCACAAACATTTACCGTGATCGTACGACGAGGAATAAAAAAATTGGAAAATATATAACTGATAATAGTTAACCTGCTGAAGCGGTAACCAGTCACCTGGGTTCAATTTGAAGAATACATCCATTGTATTTTGGTTAAATATCACATATAATTTAATGTTTGGTATAATTTTGGAAGATAATTAATTGGATGGATTATTTATACCAAAGTTTCCTTACTATTATGGTAACAGATTTACTATTACAAATCCCCAGTCATACATAGTACTTATAATGTCCAAGATTATATGATTTCATAGCTGTAATGTAACATGAGTGAAAAACTGACCATTTCACTATATATGCATAATTTGTTCTTTGTTAAAGAGATAAAAATTGGTACAACACAATGAAGACATTGAAGGAAACCAATGTTCTTACACATGTATTAGTAGCACTAGTACTATTATTCCGTGTTCATGCAAAGCGGCTCTCACCCCCGAATGGAATCTTGGAACCTGAAACCGTTGAGATACAAAGTCAGTTGTCCGAAGGGAACCTTACAGCTCACTGCTACTCCTCAGAAAACGAAATTGGGCTCAAAAATCTTGTTCACGGCGACAGCATAAGATGGCATTTCAGAAATAACTTTCGACAAACTACAAAGTTTTCACTAGTACAAATAAGGGAATAGGCTACGGCACAATGGGCGACTGTTGTTAACAACAGACGCCAATGTTCAAAAAATTTGACATTTGGCGACCTTTGTCGAAGCAACAGACGCCAATACGGGAACGTTTTTCATTTTTTATATTTTTTTTTATTTTTCATACAATTGGCGACTGTTATTAGCCTAACAGTCGCCCATAGTGTTATCTTTTTTAATTTTTTTTTATTTTTCTGACAGTTGGCGACTGTTATACGTCTAACAGTCGCCCATAAAATTTTCGTTTTTAATTTTTTATTTATTTTGCAGACATTTGGCGACTGTTATTTGCTTAACAGTCGCCCATAGTATTTTGTTTTTAATTTTTTTTATTTTGCGGACATTTGGCGACTGTTATCTGCTTAACAGTCGCCCATAGTATTTTCGTTTTTTATTTTTTTTTTTATTTTTCAGACATTTGGCGACTGTTACGCTAATAACAGTCGCCCATAGTATTTTCGTTTTAAATTTACTGCGACTTTCTGAGCCCAAAAGGCTCGGGAAATTACGGTGTTTTTACTCAGAGGTTGCGAAAATTATGCCACAAATACTGTCATTGGGAGATAAGAGACACTGGTCCGTGCCTGAAGAACTCCCTCCATGTGGAGGATTTCTACTGCCAACTTTGGAAGATACCTCCGAAATTGGTCGAATAAAGAAGATTATATTAAGGCTTTGATAAAACTAAATGTAACCTAAGCAGTTGCAAGTAGTTCAAATAGTATCCAACAACTATTACATGAATAAGTTTTTCATACCTATGGTCATTGATCCTTGAAAGCAGTCACTGAGCAACTGGGATTTGCTCAACAACACAAAAAAGATTGGGCAAAATCAATGATTAAGCCAAATAAATCACATTCATGTTCTTCGGTTTCTTTCTATTAATGTAACAATTAAAACTTCGCTTCATCATCCACCCATGCATTTGGTGATTTGTTTTTTTTTTTTAATTTTCGACTGTTCTTTGATGTGCACTCACGTGTTACGTAACAATTCAAGTCAAAGCAAATCAAGACCAAACGACATCATAAATGTTTGATATAATATTTTAACGGCTTGCTTGAATATGAAGCCTACATTAGAATATACGTAGAACAAAATTATGAAGAAATAAGAACACTATTTTTCTCGTCATGGTATCACAGTAAGTAGTAGGAACACGTTCGGAAACCAAAGCCTACCATGGCTAAAGAATAAAAACTCTCATATCAAACTTACGTTACAACCTAATGGGCAAGAGCATTGACTATGTACTAAAAGCAAAAGTCAAATACGGACAAAGAAAGACACAGGCGAGAAACCAAAACAAACATCAAACTCCGACGAGTGGAAAATCAACGATTTCCACGTTATCTCCTGTGATAGGCGAACTATTCGTTTACGAGAATACTGCGATTCAACAAACATTCGGTTAGCAAAATAAGTTAGTTCACGCCTTTTTTTAAACTGAAACCAAGAATTACCCAAATGAGGCAAAGAAGCCCCCGAACCGAGTACCAGGCCCGTAGCTTCTATGAGACCAACGAGGCGATTGCTTCGGACCCAGCTTTGGAAAGGGGCCCAATATTTTTTATACACATATATATTATAATAAGTTGGTTTATAATTTCATTTAAAAAATAAAATAAAAAACTTATGCAAAAGATTGTTAAATATGCATGCGCCTTAAAGTTAACAAAAGTGAGCACAAACTTTACTATTAAAATTTTGCTCAAACAATAATATTACTTTTATCTTTTTTTTAAACTAGACGTCATTATCTTACTATTACCCAATCCAAACCAAAATTTCTCATAAAAAATAGTGTTTAGATAACTATTTTAAGTATTTATGGAATATTCAACTATAAAACATACTCTCTGTGTTTTGAAATATAAGTCGTTTAAGGTAATTGCATACATATTAAGAAATAAAACAAAATCTCTATCATACCCTTAATTAACTATTTTTCTAATTATTTTTATTTAAGATGAGACGTAAAGCTGTAACAGTTTCCAGCTATTTTTTTTTAACAAAAAGTAAAACGACTTGTATTAAAAAACAAAATAAAACGATTTGTATTTAAAAATAGATGGAGTATTTCTTTGTGTTTCTTCATTTAAGTTAGACTTATGATATAAATTTATGCTATATTTCATATTTCATTGGAAAAAAATTTAATAAGGGTTCTAGCCCCAATTCGAGTTTCGCTTCAGGCCCCGACTTCTTCACCTACGGGCCTGCCGAGTACTACACTACACGGTGATGAAGGCAAAATGGGACTAACTAAGTAGATGTCTATGTACCCAAGACTGCACCCGACTAGGCGAACTAAGGGAGCAAGAACATATTTTTATTCCTTAGCTATTCTGGAGGCCGCGCTGAATATAGTGATTTCCACCCGAAAACATGAGGAATCACGACGGAAGAGCCATGAACCCCGTTAATCGCCTGGTGACAAACTATCACGCCATTGGGTGTGGAGCATCGTTTGCATATTTTACGCTGACCAACCACAATATGAGTCGAGTTCTTCAGAATGATGTTAAAAGGTGCGATAATTGCAGCACGAACGAGGAGAGTGCGAGTTCTTGTACCCTTAGCTACGACCTAACGCTTGGGCGACGTCAGAGGAGAGGGCAATGAAACGGCGACCTGGATCTGGACTACATATCTAATAGCAAGATATCACCACAGTAGTTAACATACATAGTAAAATATTAGAAGACCAAGAACCATTATTCAATTTTCTACAAGTAAAAAATTAAATCAAAGTGAAAAGTGTTCTTCAAAGGTATCCATCAACTACAGGTGACTACTGGCCTATTTCTTGTTGTAATACAATCTACAAAAGCATATCGAAAGCAAGAGATTGAAAAGTATTCTTCCAAGAATCACCACTGAGAACCAGAGTGCATTCGTGCGAGGAAGATAACTATAACCCACAATGTCGTTTCAAGGGTGAAAGGGTAGAGATAGGGTGACCCTCTATCACCCCTACTCTTTGTGATTGTGGTGGAGTATTTTGTTGGGGAACCGGGTGCACCATGACGTAAGCCTAGGCGCAGCGGAATTTAAAATTTTACTAGAGGTTACCCCTCGAGCCCCGAATCTACTCGGTACATATAAGAAAACAAGTACGACACGTACATATGATAAGGTTAGGAGGCGTTACCCTTTGAGCGAAGTTCCCTCGGTAGCTAACGTACCGGCCTCGATACCCGCAAGCAAAGAGAGTCACGCCGACCCCGAGACGTACCCACGACCAAGACCTCCTTGAGGATGGCTAGTGAGGTGTTGGAAGGCTTATAGAGATGTAGGGTTGTGAGTGATTTCTCAAACTCACTCACACTCAAGTTTTTCAAGCTTTGAACTTGAAAACACTTAGCATTTTCTTTCAAACTCAACGTTTAGAGTAAGAACGACTTAAGCCATGAAATTCTAAGCTTTGGTATTCATTTTGAACACTTGAAAATATTTTATTCCAAATAAAAAGTCATTTGTCAAAGACATGTAGGCCTAGGGTGAAATCACCCATTATACAATGTGATTAGCTTCCAAAACCTAGCAAAAATGACTAAGACAAAGTTACCAAGGCCCCATGATCATTACATAAAGTTTTGGATGAAAAATGATGTCAAAATAAGGTTGTCGACATCAACACTGCCATCAACACGACATCCAGCAAGCCGTGTTGATGCACAGTCAAGCAACACGGCCATAGACAAGGCCGTGTAGGTGGTTACTGTTCACCTACACAACCATCAACATGCGTGTTGGCCGGCAGCGGCCAAGCCACTCGACTTGTGCGTTTTCGGTCATTTTTCTCCCGTTTTCGATCCTTTTTCGTTCGTTCAACTTGGATATCTTTATCCATGTTTAGATAGCTTCAAAAGATCATATTTAGTCTCAATTATTAACCTCTCAAAGACCGTTAATAAAATGATACATCTCTATGTGTTAATGTACTATCTCAGTGATCCTTTTTAAGCCCGACTCTCTTGGTTCGTCTCAACCCAGCACTGGGAGGAATCCAAGAGTTTGGTATTCACCTAGCCAATCCCGTGGTACCAAACCTATCCCGTGTTGAGTACGGATTTTGTCAAATCATAATTCATGAACCGATTATAGATTATAGTCATACGTATAGACCTTTCACTTATGTCCTGGTTGAGTAAGAGTCATGGTTTATCAAACTCATTAACTCGACTCTATGATAAATTCGTGATACGAAATTACTAAACTACACTCCACGTCATACATGAGTTAGTTTATTGTTTTGGCTAAAGACTTCGTAATTTCTTATCATCGAATAGTCATAGGACACATATCTCGATAAATAACGAGACTGTGAATCCCTCACGATTGTCGATGCCTAGTAATTACACTTATCATCAAGACTGCATGCTGCGGCCCATCCATGTTCATCTCAGAACAATAAGAACCTAGCAAACTAGTGACTAGTCAAGATATCAAAGTTAACTCTTTCACTGACACTCCAATCTAAGGTCCAAGTACACTACTTTAATCAATCGATAGATCATTGACACCATGTTGGTTCATGTGGTCATACGATTACGAGTCAGTATCCAAATGTGAGTTAATACTTCAATTCAACTTACATCAATATTATGGCATCTCACTTCCGAAGTGATTGATCGGCACAATCATATTATATTCATCAACAAATCAGTCATGATCGACATCTAACACCCAACTAGAGTCTTAGACTTATGGATATATTTAATATCCAAGAATAATAGCTAACAGGTGCCCCTTCTCTCATCCTATGAGAACCAGTGACTAAACTCGCTATATATATGTTTTATTTATTTACCGTCATACCGCATGCCAAGCAAGAACTAATGGTAAATAAATAATACGCTTATAAAGGAATAAATTATAAAATCAAATGAAATATTTATTCCATAAATAAATATTCAAATATCATATTCAAATATTATAACGTGAATAACACATTTACGTCTATGCCCTATTCATTACATCCTCAAATGGCATTTCAAAGGCACATCCCCAACATATTTGACAAGGAGACTTCATGTAACGTCCCGTCCCATACCGGATGTCACTGTAGCATCGGTCCCTACCGGGACCTGTGGGGTTGGGCCCACCACACTCCGAGTGATAGCTTGGCCCCACTGTACCACCATTTAACCTTTCAGCGTGCTTCGTGCACTCGCTCACACGCACCCTGAGAATTTTTCCAGGTGGCCACCCATCCCTAGATTGCCCCATGTCAAGCACGCTTAACTTCGGTGTTTCTATAGATGGACACCCGAAAAGGTAAGTCAACCTTGGTGATATGAGTAGTACTATCATTCTCTTATACGATTCTTAGCCTGACACGCCCATACGTTGCCTGTCTCAGGATCCCCTCTCATTCGGGTGTCGGATCGGTTCGTTCATGTACCCCTTAGCCTGGCACCAGCGATCTCTCCCCGCCCTCATCGGCCTCGGGCGTCACATGACCACCAGCTTCCACCCGGTTCATCCCCGAACCAGCACCGTACTACGAGAGGTTGTGCTCTGATACCATCTGTAATAGCCCAGACCTCGCTCGCATTGACATTGTCCGCTTTGGGCATTAAGCTGCCTGACTGAGGACTTCCCAGGTTGTCACCCATCCTGGTACTACTCTCCCCGCAGCACACTTAACTATGGAGTTCCTAAGAACTCCCACTCACCCGCACGGTTTTGAAACACGTCAATGGGAGGGTGTCCACACCCTTATATAGGCATGCTTCGTTCCCCCTCCAATCGGTGTGGGATATCACAATCCACACCCCCCAAAGGGCCCAACGCGAGCGCTGGCACACCTACCCGAGCTCTAGCTCTGATACATCAAGCTGCAACATTCGATACAAAGTTTACATTAAGTTCACATTTCATCCCCTGTGTAAAGATCACAAATTAGTCAACCTATGTAAAGATCACAGAGTACTGGTGCAAATGGGCACAGAAGATTTCTAGGTGCCATAAATTGTGGAATAAAACAATCATTGCTTGTTATGCAGCTATTCTTGTAAAAGGAAAGAAATGGTCGGGTCCACTAGCTCCAGTTCAGCTAATGCTATTGAGACAACCTACAAGGTTAAGTGAATTATCAGGACATAGTTGAACTACCAAATGATAAAAAAACTCGTCGTATGCAAATTAGAATAAAAAATTAAATATAATAATGATGGATCTGTGAACGATACAGAGCCAGACTTGGGGCTAAAGGGTTTACGAACATACAGTGTCGATTATCATGAAACATTTGAGCTAGTTCATAGATGAGCATTTCGATTCTCTTATCAATAGCTGTAAACTCCGTTTGGAGACTTAATCACATTGATGTAAAAATGCATCCCTAGAAGTAGACCTGGAGGAACAACTATACATGAAATTAGCTCCAGGTCACAAACTATAAACTAATTCATAACCAGCATGAAAATTAAACAAAAAACTTATGGACTCAAACATTCACCAAGGGCTTGGTATGCAAAATTAAGATGCACTATCAAAACGCAAATCCACATAATTACGAAAAGTTCATTCGTATTCATTGAAAAGGAATAATCATAAATATAATTCTAATATATGTATATGACATTATAATTACAGGAAACATTGACGAAGAAATTAAAAGGATAAAAACTACTTAAACAACAATTTGATATTAAAGATTTAGGGCCCTTAAACTATTTTTTAGGAATTGAAGAAGGCCACTCCAAAAAGGATTGTTCTTTCCCAAAGAAATATATACATTAGACCTTCTCTAAGGATCCAAAAAACTTGCATCAAAACCAAATGAGACACCAATGGAGAGTAACAAAACGCTTAGTCAAGAAAATGAAGAACCGGAAGCAAACATCGAATGATTCCAACAACTAAATGGGAAAATTATATATTTCAGTGTTACTCGACTTGATATATCTTATCTTATGTTCTGTTGTGAGTCAACATAGGCTCTCAACTAGATGCACTTTGAAGCAAGCGATCGAATCCTAAGATATTTAAAGGGAACAAGGCCGATGGATATGGATGAAGAACAATTTTTCATTAAATATATCATGATATGCTAATGGAGACTGGACGGACATCTTTGATCGCAGGTCAACAACTGGCTATTGCATGTTTGTAGGCGGGAACCTTGTCACTCTGAGGAGCAAAAAATAGAGTGTAGCCAGATCAAGTGAAAAAAGCAATATTGAGCCATCCATCAGCACCAAGCGAGCTAGTGTGGATCAAACAAATATTGACCGTAAACATAAGATATCGATGTAGCTTATTCAATGGCAATCATGTGTACGACACATTGCCATGAATCCAGTCTTCCACGAACAAAACACGTCGAAGTTGATTGATTTTTACGAAATGTTCAAGAAGGGAGATAGAGACCCCATTTGTCAGAAGTGAGATATAGCTAGCAGATATTCGCTAAGGCACTCGACTACCATAGCTTCGGGAATATCTCTAGCAAGTTGGACCCCGTTAATTAATTCGAGTCCAACTTGAGGAGTGTAGAAGTAGGAATATCGAACTAGATCAAAAAAGGAAAGGCACAAGTCAAAGAAAATTAAGAAAAAAAATCAACAATATGATTTTATCATAACCATTTGCTGTATAATATTACCAACCACAAGTGGTTTAAAGTTTAGTGATTTACGGAATAAAACATGAGTCAAACCGATATCTTAAATATACTATATTTATATAATTTATGAATCCAATCAAATAACATAGAAAAATCACATGCTTATTTATAATTTTTCCATACTAGAATTTTCTAAAATTAGGGGTCTAAATTAAATAAAGTAATTGTGTTGGTGCCTGATCAATAAACATTATTTATGTCATGGGATGTCAAAACGTAAATTCTTTTAAATTTGGGGTCAAAATGAAATAAAATAAAATATTGAGTTCATAAGTTGATTATAAAATAAAAGTTAGTATGTCTTATACGAGATTCAAACCCAAGCCCACTTGGGAATTAGCCAAGGATTTTTACCAGCAGACCACAATTTTTCGTAAACTTATTCATTTTTTCGCTTCTTATTTCTAATATTTTCTTTTGTGAAAGTTAAAACATAGAACACACCGGGACCAAAACGGAATTTCGGCCAGTTCGCGGTCTGTCCGAACGGGCAGGTCCGGTCCGGTCTTAGAAACCTTTGGTTGAATATGAAGCCTATATATTAACTTATCATGTAATGTATGAAGAAAAAACATTATTTGTCATCTAGGATAGTAATGTTTATGTTGGTTTAATTTGATTGACACTAAATGGCATTTACGTTAGATTTAGTTTCTTATTTTGTTTTCATTTTAGTGACTGGGCTTTTTATTTTATTTTTTCATGGCCATTCATTCTAACATGAAATGTGTCCTTTATCTTCTTACTTTTATGAGTTATTTATTGGATTGGACTTTTGAGTAGATCGCTTCTAATGAATATCTCAAACAGGGTGCTACTATTCACACTCCGTTGAATAAAAAATGATATTTACACCCCATTACATTAACTATTTGACATGAATAGTGCGACATGACATTTAATACATTAAATACTTTACATATAAGCCATGCACGATTTTACAACAAAATAGTGCAATAATTCTTCAACAATAATAATTTTGCCTTACTAGTTTATATAATATATATATATATGTATGTGCGATTGTTCTAAAAAGTATATTTTTTTTTTCAAAAGAAACAATAACAAACATGGAAAAACATAATTGATAAGTCAAAGACCTTAAAAGTGATGTTTATCAAATAAAAATAAGCCGATATTCTAAAATACTATTATGGTAACAGATTTATTATTACAATCCCCAGTCATACATAACACTTAATGTCCAAGATTATATGATTTCATAGACCATCTCACTATTTATACATAGTATTCTTTGTGAAAGATATAAAAAAGGGTACAACACAATGAAGACATTGAGAAAAACCATTGTTCTTACACTTGTAGTAGTAATAGTACATGCTCATGCAAAGCTCTCAGCGGCGACGGGAATTTTGGAATACGAAACCGTTGAGATACAGAATAAGTTGTCTGACGAGAGCCTTGCAACTCATTGCCACTCCTCAGAACACGACATTGGGATCATAATTCTTGCCCCTGGGGAGAGCACAAAGTGGAGTTTCAGAAATAATTTTTGGCGAAATACAAAGTTTCACTGCCAATTTCTGAGCTCAAAGGGCACCGGAGAATACGGTGTTTTTACTCAGAGGCTGCGAAAATACTGCAGAGGTTATTTTCTTTGGGAGATTAAAGACTCGGGTCCGTGCCTGAAGAAATCCGTCTTCTTGGAGGATTTCTACTGCCAACCTTGGAAGGTACCTAAAGAAATCGTGGAATAAAAGAAAGATGATGTTTATGATGAACTAAATGTAATGATCTATATTTCTATAGTGCATGTTGCAAATGACTCAAATAAATCACATTCTGTGACAGCATAGCCTTCCCCGAATCGAACTTTATCAAATAAAAGAACTCAATAGTAGAGATATCAAAGAATGAACTTTATATCAAGAATTTCTTGCGCTGCTCAGAGCATATTGATGGGTTCATCGTTGTTCCTCCCAACTCCAACAGGCCATGCCTATTAATAATTGATATAAGCAATGACGTTAATTGTCATTTGCTTGGCCTATAAATAGGCAGTGTGATTCAGTTGTAAAATGCATCCCAAAATAGCAACGTCTAAGAGTGAGAGAAACAAAAAAGAATGAAATTTATCCGGGTGGATAAAATTGAAGCGAGTTTAGTTTTACTGGGGTAGTTGGGAGTAGGTATAAACACATTACCCGGGTGGCCGGTAAGGGGTCTCGAGTTTGGGTTTAAACACGAGCGTTAAATTTGTACACTTATTTAATATAGTAAAGCTGGTGCTCTCCGTGGAGGTAGGCGGTATTGGCTTAACCACGTAAAAATCTCGTGTTCTCTATCAGCGAGATTTCGGTTTTATATTGTCCAACAAAATTATCGGGGGTCCAAAATAAACCTTCCGCTGGGTCCGAAAAAGTACCGTTCAACCCCAACAAGTGGTATCAGAGCCAAAGCCTAATTGATATTATGAGTATGCTCTGTGGTTGCAGCTTTGTTGATCTTCCACATCAGAAACGATATCAAGAAGGTTTATCATTACGGAGGAGCCAGTGTCGGGCCAAAGCTGTTGAATCTTGACAAGGATATGGTGACGGAAAACAGTTTCAAAGTACACCAATTTGATGGTACGGGGAGTTTCACTATGTGGAGAGCGAGTGAAAGATATACTCATTCACAAGGTCTCGCTAAAGCTTTGAAAGGGACACGGCAAAGCCGGAGAAAATGACGAAAGAAGACTGGGAGGATTTGGGATCAAGATGTGTTAGCACAATGCGTTTGTACATCGCGGATAACATTAATAATGTTGTTAATGAGGATTTTGTACCAGACTTGTGGGCGAAGTTGGAGGAGCTGCACCTCGGGAAAAACTTAACCACAAAGTTTGATCTGACGCGAGAGTTGTACCGGCTGAATATGGAGGAAGGTTGAAATCTCATGGATCATATTAGCGTTCCAACGGACTTGTTGATCAACTAAAAGTTGATGTAAAGTTAGACAAAGAAGATAAGGCCCTTTTACTTCTTACCTCACTTCATGATTCTTCTGATAATTTGGTCACAACCATCTTCACGGAAAGACGACAGTGAAGATGGTGGATGTACAATCAACTGTTTTGGCGCATGAAAAGAGGAGACGATCAAATTATGCGGATAGCCAAAATTCGGCGTTGGCTATACATGGAGAGAATCGTAGAGGAAGGTTCCACGCCAGTGAATTTGGAGGTAGCAGCAGGTCGAAATCAAAGAATGGCGGGAAGGGCATTGTGTGCTACAAATGTGGTGAGCCGGGACACATCAAGAGAAACTGTCCGACTTGGAGGAAGGACAGGAATGGCGAGGAAAATTCCATAACGATGGTAGCAGAAGATTATCTTGGTGACGTCCTCACAGTCTCCAATGATGACGCTCGTTCTCATGTTGAATGGATATTAGATTCGAGATCAAAGTACTATGTTTCCTTCGAGGGAAAATATTTTGATATGTTTCAAAAAATACGCAGGGGTGCGGTCTCCATGGCTTTGATGGATATCATCGCGATGTTCGAGGTGTTGGAACAGTAAAAGTCAAAATGGTTGACGGACCAGTTCGCACTTTGGGTAGTGTGATCTTTGTCCCGAAATTGCGCAGGAATTTAATATCCTTGAGCCAAGGGCTATGGGAGTTTCATAGCAGGGGAGTCTGTAAAATCACACGTGGCGGAAAAGTCCTACTGAAGAGAGAAGAGCGCGGAGGTTTGCATCTTCTGGACGGGAGTGTGGTACAAAATACTCTGACTTCGATGGGTCATGAAAATCGCGCGCGCGTGGTGGAAAGACAGACGATGGTGAGAAGGAAAGTCCTGCTGGAGAAGGGTTTGGGTCGAAGTCCCTCTTCAGAATCGACGGGTAGTGTCGGTTCGACAGCTGCACATAGGATTGGCCGCAGGGTGAATCAAGTGGGTAGGACCTGAATTCTTGATTTGGATATGTGTAGCTGGTAAAAGGAAGGCCAATGGACGTTCGTGGTAATTACGAACGGGTTACTATCAAACAGACTCGCAGGGATGCGCTTGAAGATGCTGAATGATGCTCTACGGTAGAATTGATGGGTCCAGCATTCAAGATTCCTCCCAACTGCAACAGGCGATGCCTATTAATAATATTGATGTAAGCAATGACGTTAATTGTCATTTGCTTGGCCTATAAATATGCAGTGTGATTCAGTTGTAAAATGCATCCCAAAATAGCAACGTTTAAGAGTGAGAGAAAAAAAAAGAGAAGAAAATTTATCCGGGTGATTAAAGTTGAAGCGAGTTTAGTTTTACTAGGGTAGTTGGGATTATGTACAAATACATTACCCGGGTGGCCGGTAAGGGGTCTCGAGTTTGGGTTTAAACACGAGCGTTAAATTTGTACGGTTATTATCAATATAATAAAGCTGGTGCTCTTCGTGGAGGTATGCGTTTTATTGGCCGAACCACGTAAAAATCACGTGTTCTCTATCGGCGTCATTTCGGTTTTATATTGTCCAACAAAATTGTCGCGGGTCCAAAATAAACCTTCCGCTGTGTCCGAAAAATTACCGCCCAACCCCAACACATATATGACCGACCAGTAGTAGTAGAGAAGAGCTTGCTAGTTATGTCGGAAGTTCCTCAAAAGTACTTCCTGCAAGTACAAAACAGTTTCTATTGTAAAGAAGTTTCATTGTGTTGACCTAGTGATACCAAGGATTTTATTATTCAACAATAATTATTTTTTTTTATAATTCATTAACATCAATTGCGTATTACTCAACAATATTATAAAGAGAATAAATTTATTTTCTATTGAGCGGGTTATAATGTAATTAGGCTAGACGCACTCATCCCGATTTGAATGGATTGAAATGCAACTGAAGCTTTAGTCAAGAACGTTTCGATTCTCCATTTTACAAACTAACGTCGGTTGTTGTTGGTTTATATGTTTTTTAAAAAAATTGTATTACAAATTTATGAAAAAGTAGGCAAAAATCAACCGCAATGTATATTCCAAAGAGCAAATAAAAATATTTTTTTTCTTACAATTTTTTTTAAAACTTTTTAAGGAAAAACAATTAAATAAAATCTACGGAAAAACGGTTTGTAACCAAAATCGGAACCGACTCGATGCGTCTTGGACTGTTTCGTTTTTATAAAATCTTAATTTATAGGGTTTTAGCAAATATAATTTTTTTAATGAAAAGGAAACAAAATTATTAACAAAAAATAGACTAATCAGGAGAATGCAAATAGAATAATTCTGTTTACCGAAAAGTAGACAAAATAAGTAATACAAATAGCATTTAATGATTTACTTTATATACTAATAAGTGTACACATGTACTCTTTTATTAAGGCTCATTGCCTAAGTTAAACCGTATTTTGGTCTGTCATAAATTAACAGTCAGTAGAAAAAAATCACCCACTACATAACATTTTTGCATTTTCAATTTTATCATTCTATTTTTAATAAATTATTTTATAATTAATATACATAATATATAGCACGCGTATGAGTGTGCAAAAGTACTAGTATTCTGTGTGTAAATAGAATTAAGGGTGTGCCAATAGAGTAGAATTATCCTATATCTGTGATGCCCGGGGCCGATGAGGGCGGGGAGTGATCGCCGGTGTCAGAGAGGTGCACGGACAAGGAGCGGCTCCTGGCAGGCTTCTAGGCGAAGGGGTACGTGAACGAACCGATCCGACACCCGAATGACAGGGGATCCTGAGACTGACAATGTATGGGCGTGTCAGGCTAAGAATCGTATAAGGGAATTGATAGTACTACTCATATCACCAAGGTCGACCTACCTTTTTTGGGAGTCCACCTATAGAAACTCCGAAGTTAAGCGTGCTTGACTTGGGGCAATCTAGGGATGGGTGACCCCCTGGGAAGTTTCTCAGGGTGCGTGTGAGCGAGTGCACGAAGCACGCTAAAAGGTTAAATGGTGGTACAGTGGGGCCAGACTATCAGTCAGAGTGTGGTGGGCCCAACCCCACTGGTCCCGGTAGGGACCGATACTATAGTGACACCCGATATGGGACGGGTCGTTACAATATCTATAAACATATAAATTTTTTTTGAAAGCATATTTTTTCTTAAAAGAAACAATTACAAACATGGAAATGACATATTGAATCTAAGACCTTAACAATGACGTTTAATTAAAAGAAAAAAAAGCAAAGATTCTACAATACTATTACGTTAAAGATTTATTACAATCCCTTGTCATACATAACTCTTAATATCTATGAACAAAGTTGCATAGATAATACAACAGAGTAGACTTGCCCAACCGCCGGTTAACCGTAACCGGCGGTTGGCGGTTACCGCCGTCTAACCGGCCGGGGGCGGTTGCCGGTTAGCCGCCCCCGGTTGACGGTTAGACCAACCGCCGGTTGACTAACCGCCGTTTTTTTTTTAAGATATTTAAATTCTTAGTGTTTGTGTAAATTTTGATATATTATTTGGTCAAATCGAATTATGTATCGAAATCTACTATATAATTTGCAAGACAATTACAAAAAAATTACATTTACATTTTACAAAGAACTTGTATTGTATTACAAAATTTTAATTAATCAATTACAATACAATACATAAATGTAAATTAAATCAGTCTTCTTCCGGGACTTCGTCCGAGAAAGGCTTCAACAGGTGCATGCGCCGAACTCCCAAGTCCTAAGCGAAAGTTACCTACTCCCAAGTCCTAAGCGAAAGTTACCTAACGTGCCCGGCCCGACGCCTGCACCTGTTGAAGCCCATCACGGGCGAAGCCACGATTCTTCGACTTTTCGGTCGGGCTTCCGCAAGTGTAGGCGAGAAAGCAGCGTATGATCTCAGGAGCCCTAACGAATCAACTATCAATTATGATCCGTCAAAGCATCCGGAGATCACACGTTGCTAACTTACTTGCACTTACCGAAACCCCTCTTCTTCGTAATCTTGTTCCCTATAAAAAAATGCATAAACATGATTTACATTATAAGTTTAATTTTAAAAAAAAAAGAACAAGAAGTAATTATACAAATATTTACTTATCTTTTTTCGGGCTTCGTCCTGACTCGTCGTAATAGGCTTGTTCAAATAAATTAGTACCTGAAAATAACAATTCATTAGTTAGCCAATAAACATATTAAATATTTGTACGCAAAAAAATATGGATACTTATCTTTTTCGGGCTTCGTCGTTAGGCTTGTTCAAATAAATTAGTACCTGAAAATAACAATTCATTAGTTAGCAATATAAACATAAAAAATATTTGTATGCAAAAAAATATAAGAGTTGGATACTTATCTTTTTTCGGACTTGTTTGTTGATGTGGAGTCCACGCCTCGCCGAATGCCTCTAATAATCCTCGTCGTCGCCGCCGTTGCCGCCGCTTGTCTCCGTGCCGGTGGTGTCCTCGAAAAGGTCGTCGGGCGAGTCGCTGGCACGCTCATCTTGGGTGCGATACTCGGCTCGAGTCCAATCGTCGAGAAGACATACTCGAGGTTGTCGACACTCAAGTTCGAACGCTTCTCGCTCAAGGTCAAACTGCCCATGCTAAAAGCATGTTCCACCGCGACGGTCGAGACCGGGACGGCAAGGATCTCCCGAGCGATCCTCGCCAACGTTGGATACGTTGGCGACACCCTCGACCACCATCTAAGGACGTTGAACACATCTTGGTCCTCGAACTCGAAAGTCGTCGACATAAAGTTATCGAGTTCTATGTAGGGGTTTTGGGAGGACCTTGGACGCTTGTTTGCGTTGAGGATGTCGTAGTAGTCAGCTAATCGTGAAGATCGACTACTAGTAGAACTAGAATGACCGCGCCCCGATCCCGATCGAGACGAGTCGTGGCCAAAATCGGGCTTATACTCAAAGAGATCCTTTAAAGAGCCATGCGCTCGATCGAGTACGCTCTGCCAATAAATGCTATCGACTACCCTGCCCGACGATACCTTCGTATAGTAGCATTCTAGTAGTCTATACGTACCATCTAAACGCCATCTCGGATCCAATATCTTCGCTATAATGAAGATATCTGGTAACTCAAAAAAATATTTGAGCCACTTGGTAGTCATGCTCCCAACGGCCTCGCCGACTACTGGATCAAACCGAAGCCCGTCGAGTATGATTGCGACTTTAACGCAATGATCTAACGCAAGTATGGAAGTCGGGTAATATGAACCCGACATCGCCTCGGTGGCATCGTGAAATACTTGAAGTATCTCACATAAACTGTTGCACGGGTCCACATCTCCGGAACTAAAATGTACGACAACACTCTGTTTTCGGCAAAGAAGTCGCACAGATGCTGTCGATACTCCATCGAACTGTACAGCAACTTGTAGGTGGAATTCCACCTGGTAGGTACATCTAAACTAAACTTCTTGGCTGCTACATCCTCTCTAGCGCAGAAATGCTTCCACTTCTTCCACAAAGACGGGTGCCGCATCAGATAGGAGATTGCGTACCGTATAGGCTGCACCTGCTCCTTTAAACTAACTAGCGCGTCTTGCACACAGAGGTTAAGTATGTGGCAAAAACAACGCACGTGGAAAAACCGTCCTCCGACTGACGGTTGACAATACTCGATCAACCGTTCAGTACACGCGTTGTTTGCGCTCGCATTGTCGAACGATACTGAAAAGACTTTGTTGACTATCCTATACTCTGATAAGATCGTCCTAAGCTTGATCGCAATGTTTTGCGCCGTGTGCGCTTCATCGAACTCCCTATATGCGATCATGCGCTTTTGTATCGTCCACGAATCATCGATCCAATGGCATGTCACGCCCATGTAAGATTAACGTTGCCAATGATCGCTCCATATATCGGAGCAAATCGACACGTTAGTTCCTAAACTACCTAATATCGCTACTAAGTCGCGCTTAAGCGCGATTACTGTCTTCCTAGTATCCCGCGTCAAGGTGCTCCTCGAAATCTTCTTCGCCTGAGGGTTGTATGCGGTTTTGATCCAATGCTAGTAGATCGGATCATCGGCAAATCGAAACGGTAGATGCTTCGCGGCTACGAACTTTGCAAGCTCCCGTCGCGCAATGTCCTCGTTGTAATCAAACAACGACGTTGCGCTTCCGCTCCCGCCGGCGGGTCCCGACGCAGACGAATCCGTGCCTCCGAACATTTGCTGTTGGTTTTGTGCTATACCTAATTTAGTCAGGTGTTTCGAACGGAGATGGGAATTCATTGACCCATATCCTCCTCCCTTTCGAAAATTATATTCCTTGGGACAATAGTTACAAATCGCTGGCGGGTCTAAATAATTACAGCCCGCTCTAGTTGTTCCTCTTCCGAAGAAAATATACATTAGACCTTCTCAAAGAATCAAGTATAGTTGCATCAAAACCAACGACGTTGCCAATGGAAAGTAACATAAAATCTAGAAGATGGAGAACCAGAAGCAAACATCAAACAATTCCGAAGAATGATTGGAAATCTTAAATATCTCGGTGTTACTCGATCTGATATATCATATGTTATTATTATTGTGAGCCAATTCATGCAGTCTCCCAATTCAACAAGCGAATCATAAGATATTTAATGGGAACAAGGCAGACAGATACGGATGAAGAACAATTTTTCGTTAAAGATATCGAGATATGCTGATACAGACTGGTCATGCATCTTTGATCGGACGTCAACGACCGGCTACTGCATGTTTGTAGGCAGGAACTTTGTCACTTGAAGGAGCAATAAACAGTGTAGTAGCCAGATCAAGTGACAGTATCGAGCCATGGCATCAGCATCAAGCGAGGTAGTGTTGATCAAACAACTATTGATCGTAAACTAAGTGACCGGTGCAGCTTATTCAATGATAATTATGTTGTACAACACATTTCCATGAATCCTATCTTCCATGAACGAACAAATCGAAGTTCATTGACATTTCATCGGGTAAAAAGTTCAAGAAGGAACGATAGAGACCCCATTCCTCGCAAGTGAGAGGCATCTAGCAGATATATTCCCTAAGGCACTCAACTACCATAACTTTGAGAATATCTCTAGCAAGTTGGACCTCGTTAATTAATTCGAGTCCAACTTCAAGAGTGATTTCATGAGAAATCCCCATGGGGTGTTAGCACATGACTATCGTTCTTGGGTGAATTTGAGACGTATTCATCTCGTCCCCATATATCGGAGCAAATCGACACGTTAGTTCCTAAACTACCTAATATCGCTACTAAGTCGCGCTTAAGCGCGATTACTGTCTTCCTAGTATCCCGCGTCAAGGTGCTCCTCGAAATCTTCTTTGCCTGAGGGTTGTATGCGGTTTTGATCCAATCTCGTAGATCGGATCATCGGCAAATCGAAATGGTAGATGCTTCGCGGCTACGAACTTTGCAAGCTCCCGTCGCGCAACGTCCTCGTTGTAATCAAACAACGACGTTGCGCTTCCGCTCCCGCAGGCGGGTCCCGACGCAGACGAATCCGTGCCTCCGAACATTTGCTGTTGGTTTTGTAATATACCTAATTTAGTCGGGTGTTTCGAACGGAGATGGGAATTCACTGACCCATATCCTCCTCCCTTTCTAAAATTATAGTCCTTGGTACAATAGTTACAAATAGCTCTAAATTGGTTGACTATACTAGTAGGTACCTTCTTGAAGTGTACCGCGAAGATGTCCGACTGTAGCCGCCGGGCGGCGGTGGTTTGCGTAGGCGCTTCGATCTCCGGATCCGCCTCCTCCACCTCCGTATGTTGCGCGGCATGCGAGCTTGCTCCCGGCGACGGTTCGAACCCGGCCGCGTCCTCGTTCAAGTCGCCGCCGAGCACGTCGGCGATATCCAAGAACTCGTTCGGGTCGTATTGTTGGTAGTCATCTTGCGATGAACTACCAACGACTTGCTTCCCTTTGCTGGCCCTCGATGCACGAGAACCACGTCGGCCACCACCACGATCCATCTAAAAATAAACACACGGGTACGGAAAATATGGTTAGATAAAAAACTAAAAACGGCAAGAAAAGGATACCAAGGGTCGGGGGCCCGGCCGAGGCGAAACGTGGCGGTGCGGTGGTGCGGTGGAGCGGCGGCCGGCGGCTGTCGGCCTGGGCGGTGGCTGCGGCGGCGGCTCCGGCGGCGGAGGACAGTGGTACGGCGTGTGGTGGTCGGCGCGGGCGGCGGCAGGCGCGTGGCTGCGGCTGGCGCGGTGGTGCGGCGGTGGTGGTGAGCGGCGGCGCGTGGCAGACGTGCGGCTGCGGCGGTGGCGGGAGGTGGTGGGCGGCGGGACCGGATGGGAGGTGGTGGCGGGCGAGGTGGCGGGCGGTGGGGGTGGCGTGGTGGGGGCTGGCGGAGCGGAGGTGGTCGGCGGCGGCGGGAGGTGGTGGCGTGGAAGAGAGGCAGCGAGCGAGAGAGAGAGATCGACAGAGAGAGCGAGAGAGACTGAGAGAGAGCGAGAGAGAGAGAGAGAGAGAGAGAGAGCGAGAGAGACTGAGAGTGAGACACAGAGAGAGACTGAGAACATTTTAAAAAGAATTTTTTTTTTTTTCCGTTGTAACCGGCGGTTTGTACGGTTAACCGGCGGTTAGCCAGGTCAACCGCCGGTTACAACGGCTAATTCATATTTTTTTTTTTTTGTAAAGCTAACGGCGGCATATTCAAAATTTCAATTTTAATTTTTTTTTTTAGGTTTGTTAACCGGCGGTTTGCGGTTGGTCAAATCGACCAACCGCCCCGTAACCGGCCATTTGCGGTTGCCGGTTACGGTTGTTCCCGGTTATGTAACCGTCGGTTCCGTAACCGGCGGTTCGACGGTTCAACCGCCGGTTACGGTTGATTTTGGGCATGTCTAACAACGAGGAGTGAAAACTGGCCATCTCCCTCTTTCTATATTGTTTTCCCTGCTAAAGAGATCAGTTGTACAATACAATACAATGAAGACATTAAAAGAAACCATTATTGTTCTAACACTTTTATTAGTACTATTTACATGCTCATGCAAAGCTATCAGCCGCCGTAGGAATTTTGGAAGACGAAACCGTTGAGATAAAGAATTATTTGTCTCGGGGGAGTCTTACAGCTCATTGCTACTCCTCAGAAGACGACTTTGGGCTAAAAAATCTTGCCCCTGGGGAGAGCACACACTGGACTTTCAGAAATAATTTTCGACAAACTACAAAGTATTACTGCGACTTTGTGAGCCCAAAGGGCTCGGGAAATTGCGGTGTTGTTACTCAGAGGTTGCGAGAATTTTGCAACAGTTACTGTCTATGGGAGATTAAAGATTCTGGTCCGTGCCTGAAGAAATCTGTCCTCGTGGAGGATTTATACTGCCAACCTTGGAAGATACCTGCAAAATCGTCGAAGGGTGATGTTAACGCTCTGATAAACTAAATGTAATGACTTATATTCTGAGGCCTATGATGCAACATGTTTATCTACTATGTTCAACAATATTCAAGCATTATTACAATGAATGAGTATTTTCATACCGATGATCACAGTCTTCAAGAGATTTCTGGATCCACATATTGCTGCTGAACTGCTTTGTTGATCCTTGCAAGCGGTAAGTGATCAGCTGGGCTTGTTTAAGACGTAAGAAAGATTGGGCAAAAACTCCGATTTTAATCCAAAAAAACCACATTCATGTAATAGGATATCCCATTTCTTGTTCTCGTCAGAGTACTAAATGTAAAACAGCTCTGGGTTTGGCCTGATAATAACAGGCAGCAACTGGTGAAAAAGAGTATCAGCTGAGATTTTGAGATCAGAAGCAGTTACAGCTACTGCGGCAACCGATAAACAATCTAATATAAATATATGGATATATTGTACTTGCTCTTTTCATCTTTCATATTTCTTTGTGCAAGCATCAAACGATCCAAATCAAGATCTATGCTAGATTCTTTAGAACGGAATCAAGATATACATTGGGTAGTCAGGGGTGAGATATGCATATTTTTGCCTTCATGTAAGTATCATAACTTTATTGTTGCAAACTGAAATTGAGCACATACGAAAGATACTATACACCTTGCGTCATGCAAAGAATGTGCGAGGGAAAGAATTATCATCCAAAATGTTCAGCTTCAGGAAGAAATACTTCGGTGGAGTTTTGCACTTTTCGAAAAAGAATGTACAAACGCTGTCATATCTACTTGGCGTATTTTGTTGAGCACGTGAAGAATTGAGTTTTTTGCATATCCTTTCTCTTCGTGATCCCCAAATAAGGTCACCAAGATTGCGCATGAAAAGTACAGAACTTGGCCTATTTAATAATGGATGGCATCATCAAAATGCTTTTTGAAGATGAGATGCATTTGCTAATTTGGATATCAACCATATTCAATCTCTTGAAGGATAAAAGTATGATGATACTTTCATTGCGCATCAAGAACACAGTGGAAAATGTAACGCAAATGATGGTTTTATCTCCTGCCTTTTTAATTCCATATAACTGTGATAAGCAAACTATTCGTTTACGATAATACGGCTAAAGAGATATGAGATGTGATTCAACGGACATTCGGTAAACAAAACAACTTAGCTCGCTTTTCTTCTAAACTGAAACAGGAAATTACCCAAATGAGGCAAGAAAATCGCCCCCTCACTGAGTACTAAACCGTCATGAAGGCAAAGTGGGATGAACACGATGCCTACACGTACCAAAGACTGCACAGACCCGCAAACTAGCCGAACTAAGGGAGCGAGAACGCATTTTCCAATTGTTAGCCAATCACGAGCCCATCTTCGAACAAGCACGAAGGGGGAGTGCTGGTTCTCGTACCCTCACCTACGATATAATTAATCGTGCGCAACGATAGAAAGGGCAATGGAAACTGTGGACTGGGTCGGGACCACATATCGTATAACAAGATATCACCACAGTACTTGACATATATGAGGAAAATACTAGAAGAACAAGAACCACATTTCAAGAATAAAAAATTCAACAACAAGGCGAAAGGCCATAGGCCCATAGTAGAACAATTGAAAACTTTAAAAAAACAAAAATCATACATGGGACATAGTAAAACTATTAAAAGATAAAATAAAAAATCCGTTGGCTGCAAATTAGCATACGCCGATGGATCTGTGGGACGATACAAAATCGGTATGGCGGCTAAAGGTTCTACACAAACATACAATGTCGATTATCAAGAAAGGTTTGCGTCAGTAGCAAAAATGAACATTGTTTGAGTTCTCTTATCAATAGCCGTAAATCTCACATGGAGCCTGAATCACATGGATGTAAAAAAAAAAAAGCATTCCTACAAGTTGACATGAAGGAAGAAATATACATGTAATTATCTCTAGGTCACAAACTCGAAACTTATTCAAAACTAGCATGCAAACTAAACAAATCAATTTATGGACTCAAACAGACATCAAGGGCCTGATTCGCAAGATTAAGTCATGCACTATCAAAATGCAATTCCACATAAGTGGGAAAAGTTCATTCGTATTCATTAAAAAGGAAAATAAAAACATAATTATAATTCTAGTATATATAGACGGCATTATAATTCTATGAACCAATCGAACTATTGAAGATTTATGGCCACGAAACTATTTTTTAGGAATTGAAGTAGGCACTCCAAAAAAGGATTGTTCCAATAGCTGTCAAACGGGCCGGCCCGTAGCCCGCCCCGCCAGGAGGCGGATAGCGGGCCTGGCGCCCATTTTTTTAAAAAATAAAAATAAGAAAAATAAAAAAAAAAAATGAAAAAATAATAAAAAAAATGAAAAATTAAAAAGAATTGAAGAATTCAAGTTGGAAAATAAATGTAATTAACTTCTTTAATATTAATTTGCTTATGTTATTAAAGTACAAATCATAGCTCAAAAATCATAAAAATCAATATAGTTTATTTAAATCTTATTATTTAATCATTTTAGTTTTTGACGGGCCTGTCCGCGCCCCGGGCGAGCATGCTGCTCACGCTCGCTCGATGGCGGGCCTAAATAATTACAGCCCGCTCTAGTTGTTCCTCTTCCGAAGAAAATATACATTAGACCTTCTCAAAGAATCCAGTATAGTTGCATCAAAACCAACGACGTTGCCAATGGAAATTAACATAAAATCAAGAAGATGGAGAACCAGAAGCAAACATCAAACAATTCCGAAGAATGATTGGAAATCTTAAATATCTCGGTGTTACTCGATCTGATATATCATATGTTATTATTATTGTGAGCCAATTCATGCAGTCTCCCAATTCAACAAGCGAATCATAAGATATTTAATGGGAACAAGGCAGACAGATACGGATGAAGAACAATTTTTCGTTAAAGATATCGAGATATGCTGATACAGACTGGTCATGCATCTTTGATCGCACGTCAACGACCGGCTACTGCATGTTTGTAGGCAGGAACTTTGTCACTTGAAGGAGCAATAAACAGTGTAGTAGTCAGATCAAGTGACAGTATCGAGCCATGGCATCAGCATCAAGCGAGGTAGTGTTGATCAAACAACTATTGATCGTAAACTAAGAGACCGGTGCAGCTTATTCAATGATAATTATGTTGACAACACATTTCCATGAATCCAATCTTCCATGAACGAACAAATCGAAGTTCATTGACATTTCATCGGGTAAAAAAGTTCAAGAAGGAACGATAGAGACCCCATTCCTCGCAAGTGAGAGGCATCTAGCAGATATATTCCCTAAGGCACTCAACTACCATAACTTTGAGAATATCTCTAGCAAGTTGGACCTCGTTAATTAATTCGAGTCCAACTTCAAGAGTGATTTCATGAGAAATCCCCATGGGGTGTTAGCACATGACTATCGTTCTTGGGTGAATTTGAGACGTATTCATCTCGTCCCGGGGATAAGTCCAACACCCGGAGAATGTGGCGCAATTAAGCTTCCGCTAGGTCTGTGTGCTGTAAGCCCGCCCTGGTATTAGAGGCTAGCCCATAACCAGGTCGAGTGGGGATACCTCGGGACAAAAAAAGTAGGAAATCAAAATCAAACAAGATTAAAAAAAGATCGGCTCAAGTCAAAGCAAATCAACAAAAACTCAAAATTGTGATTTTATCATAATTGTTTGCCACATAATATTACCAATGATCAGCTTGAATATGAAGCCTATATGCATTTCATGTACAATGTATGAAGACAAAAAACATTGTTTCTCATCGTAGGACTAATGTTTATGGTGGTTTAACTTGATTGACACTAGAAGACATATATGTTAGATTTAGTTTCTCTAATGCATGTAAGTACTCATTGTTGATGTTATGCATATTTGTTTTCATTTTAATGTTTATTTTTTCATAGCCATTCGTTCTAACATGAAATGTGTCATTTATCTCCTGTGTTTTTATGAGTTTATGTTTGATTCGAATTTTGGTTATCATTGATAGCCTCTAATAAATACTCCCTCTATTTCAGATTAAATGTCTTTGTAGATTTTTTTTTGTTTTAAAATACATGTCGTTTTACAGTTTTCAAGATAAAAAATATTGTCTATTTCCAGTTTTACCCCTATCTTAAATAGGATCATATTAATTAAGGGTATAATGGGGATTTTATTTTCTTTCTTAATTGTGTGTAATAACCTTAAACGACATGTAATATGAAACAGAGGGAGTATCTGTTGCTTACCTGTTGATTACTAGTATTATATATGCATGATTTTTTTAAAAAACATTTTTTCTATATAAAGCCAAGAAACAATAAGAAACATGGAAAAAACATAATGTCAAGTCAAAGACCTTAAAAATGATGTTTAATAAATAAAAATAAGCCGATATTCTACAATACTATTATGGTAACGGAGTTATTATTACAATCCCAGTCATACATAACACTTAAATGTCCAAGAATTTAAGATTTCATAGCTGTAACTTAGTAGGAGTGAAGTTTATACAGTGTTCTTTGTGAAATAGATTAAAATGGTACAACACAATGAAGACATTGAAGGAAACAACTGTTCTTACACTTGTAGTAGTAATATTACATGCTCATGCAAGGCTCTCGGCAGCGGTGGGAATTTTGGAATACGAAACCATTGAGATAAAGATTATTTGTCTGACGAGAGCCTTTCAACTCATTGTTATTCCTCAGAAGACGACTTTGGGAAATCTTGCCCCTGGGGAGAGCCACTGGAGTTTCAGAAATAATTTTTGGCAAACTACAAAGTTTCACTGCGAATTTCTAAGCGCAAAGGGCTCGGGAAAATACGGTGTTTTTACTCAGAGGCTGCGGAAATATTGCAACGGTTACTGTCTTTGGGAGATTAAAGACTATGGTCTGTGCCTGAAGAATCTGTCCTCGTGGAGGATTTATACTGCCAACCTTGGAAGGTACCTTCCAATTCATGGAATAAACAAAGATGATGTTAGGGCTTTGATAAACTACATGTAATGATCTATATTTCTACGGTTGCAAAACGTACGGTCAATAAATATTCAACCTTTTATCATGACGAAGAAGTAACTTCGTACCGATGATCGCAGCCTTCGAGAGATATCTGGAAATTTTGGAACTGATGCGTACGATTATTTGCATATTGCTGAGGAACTGCTTGTTGGATCCTTTGCAAGCAGTCACTGAGCAACTGGGCTTTGTTCAAAATACAAAAAGATTGGGCAAAAAAACTAACAGAACCAAATACATTCATGTAATAGCGTAACCTTCCCCAGATTGAACTTTTATCAGATAAAAAAACTCAATAGTAGAGATATCGAGAATTAATTTTATATCAGGAATTTCTTGCGCTGCTCAGAGTATATATGATCAATAGTACATCAGAAGTTCCTTAGAAGTATAATCAGCTTCTACTATTGAACACCCTATAGTAGACCAAGGAACTCTTATGTACAGTTATTGAACACCCTATAGTAGACCAAGGAACTCCTAGTTAGGGTAAGAATGCATATGAATTAGCACACAAAGCCACAGATGAGGCACATAAGAGCGAAGATTATTTTTCATTACTATTAAGTGTAAGAAACAAAAACTCAATTTCTTAGTTCTTGGTTGTACCAAGTTTACAACTGCATTGGGACTGATAATAACAAGCAACTGGTGAAACGAGTATCGATTCTCAAACACGGAATGGCTCATTGCCAAGCAAGACCATGCATCTGATTTCCTACAAATATTTCCATCCAAGGTAAACTTCTGTGACAATGTATGCTGTAGCATATGCAACAGAACAATGCACGTCTTATGAATAAGAGACATGGGAATGGTGAAAGCATGAAAATTGCAGAAGAAATTCCAAGATTTACAATAAAGCAGGACAACATTAAGGTACACAATCACTCATGAGAACCGACGACATAAAATATGAAGTTTCTGACATAACAAACAGCGCCGAGAAATACTCATGTATACATAATGGACTTTGATACCTCAAAGTTGCAAAATTTAGCGAGTTTACCTAGATGAAGAAGAAAGTGCCAGCGTGTCTCTGCACGACACAAGTTCATGCTTCACTTTCTCTCATACAACTTTCCGCTGCGATTTCCTGGATCAGCAGTAGTTGCAGCTACCACAGCAATAAGTAACAATCTAATATATACACATATATACGGATATATTGCACTTACTCTTTTTATCTTTCATATGTTTCTCTGTACCATTACCAAATGAATGCTAATACAAGGTTTAAGAGAAGCTTCACCACTCAAACTTCAAAGCAAGATCGATGTTAGATTCTTTAGCAGGAATAACGAACATAAAATGGGTAGGGGCTGAGATTGCATAATTTTGCCAATAGGTAAAGAGATATATGTGTACGGGCATGTAAGTATTATAACTTTATAGTTGCAAATTGACAGTGAGCACATACGAAAGATCTACACCTTGTGCAGTACAAAGAGAAAGCCACGAAAGAATGTGCGGGAAATACCAAAATTGATACTGACTGACTGACGCCCAATTTCTCTCTTCTGCCATGGCGAAAAAGAGAAAGCCGGTGATACAGCGAGCGGCGCCGAGCACGGTGGTGACGACGCCGCCTCCTACCATTGAGCAATTTTCTGATCGAAGCAATTCTAGTAGCCAGCAGGGAACGCGATCGCCTCTGGTTAAGGAAAATACTGTTCCATTGAAGACTGTAGCAATGAAACACAAATCGGGGCACAAAGCAGAGTGGGGAATCTGACCTAGAGAAGGAATGGCCGAAATTGGCAGGCGCACCTGGCCAATCACCTCCGCAATCAACTCAAGACAATCCGTGGATCAAGTTTAATGCGAATTTGATGGAGAAACAAGACAATCGACTTGACTATGTGGAACCGATCAATAAATTAGGGCAGGAAATCGGGGCAGTTGATCTTGATGAGATACAGGAGGAAATAGCTCACTGGAAAACGTCGATTCTCTGCTATGTACTTGGAGCGAATCCACCATACGCGGTTATGGCTGGATTTCTGAAACGAAAATGGGAAAAACGTGGTCTGGTAAATGTTTGGCAGGTGCGGCAAGGGTTATTCCTGGCTAGGTTTGACAGTATGGATGCTCGAGATAACATCCTCCAAACTGAGATACTTCATTTTGATAAGAAGCCGGTTGTGCTAGCACCTTGGACTGAAGACACACAGCTGAACAAAGTAGGTGTTGACAGTGTTCCTATATGGATTCAGCTTCCACATCTTGAGCTGAAGTATTGGGGAATCAGAACTCTGAGTAGACTTGCCAGTCTGATAGGCAAACCGATCATGACAGACGATGTCACACCAAAGAAAGAGAGAATACACTATGCCCGCGTGTTAGTGGAAGTAAACCTCAGTAAGCCTCTCAAAGATTCTATACAATTCTTGAGTGAAAAAGGACAACTCATAGAGCAGAGAGTAACCTATGAGTGGAAACCTGTTTTTGCCACAAGTGCCAGAAGTATGGGCATGAAGAAGTGAGCTGCAGAAAGGAAGAAAAGCGAGCTTGGCAACCTGTGCAGAAGGAAAAACCCCCTCCGACCCCTAACAAGGTCCAAATACAAGGGGCAGAAACAGAACAGAATGGGGCAATGGTTAACTCACAAGGCAAAGGTGCTAGTAAATCTTGGGCATACCTGGTTCAGCAGGAAGAAAACAGGAAGCAAGCTGAAGATATGGAAGAACCTACCCAACCCTTCAAGCAGAGGGTCCATGACTTTAGTCATGGATAGCTGCGCATCTTGGAATGTCAGGGGCCTTAATGGCCCTGCAAAGCAGAGAGAGGTGGTCCTCTTCTGCTGTAAATATAGGATCAACTTAATGTGCCTGCTTGAAACAAAAATAAAGAAGGAAGCTATGAAGGACACTATGTGTAGGATGTTTGCTGGATGGGAGACATGCCACAATTTAGGATCACACCCTAATGGTAGGATTGTGGTAGTATGGAGAGGAGGTATGGAGCTAGAGATGATCTCTGAATCTGCCCAACACATACACTTCAAAATATGGAAGAACGGATCAGTAGTAACATACCTCACATGTGTATATGGTCATAATGACCTTGGTGCTAGAGGGAAATTATGGGAAATAATACTGCAGATTGGAGGAGCTATCACCCAGCCATGGCTGATCTGGGGCGACTTCAATAATATCAGAGGGTTTGAGGATAGAGTGGGAGGATCAGCTATAAACGAGGCTGACTTCAGGGACTTTAATGAATGCCTAATTGCCTGCCAGCTTGAGGAAGTTAGAAGAAGTGGATGTCAATTCACTTGGACTAATAAGCAATGTCCTGAAAAGAGAATTTGGAGCAAAATCGACTGGGCATTTGCTAACCAGGCGTGGAAGACAAAATTTTTTGACCACACAATGGTGTTTCACCAAGAAGGTATCTCAGACCACACCCCTATTATTCTCAAGAATGGAAGGATGGCTCAGCACCCTATGAGATCTTTCAAGTATTTCAATATGTGGAGCTTGGCCCCGGACTTCTTAAGGATAGTGGAGGATCATTGGCTACCCCAGGGCAGAGCTGACATGCAGCAAGTCTGCTGGAAACTGATTCAACTACAGAGGCCCCTCAAGGAGTTAAATAGATCAAGATTTGCTGATATTGTTAACAATACAGATAGAAGCCGAACAAGCCTAGAGGAAGCTCAAGATGCACTTCATAAAGACCCTCTGAACAAGGACTTGTTAGATAAAGAACAGAAAATCAGAACTGAGTTTGGTTTTCTGAGTGTGGCTGCTGACAAATTTCTCAGACAAAAAGCAAAAGCAAGATGGTTGAACCAAGGAGACATGAATACTGCCTACTTTCATGCCTGTATCTAGCAGAGAACATATTCAAACAGAATTGTAGCCATCACTGCAGAGAACGGGCAGGCAATTACTGATACTGAAGGGATCCAGAGACATTTCACTGAGTATTTCCAAAAAGCTCTGGGAAAAGAGGTCATCTCCCAGGAGTTGGATCCGAGAGTTGCAGATGAAGGACATACTCTATCTCTTGAGGAGCAGTTGCAACTCATTAAGCCATTTGAAAAGAGAGAAGTCTGGGAAGTGTTGAAGTCTATTCATGATGATGTAGCACCGGGACCCGATGGTTTTGGAAGTGGGTTCTTTAAGAAGGCATGGCCTATTATAGGAGAGCAGGTTAGCAATGCCATCCTAGATTTTTTTGAGACGGGTCGGATGCTGCCTAGACTGAACAAAACAGTTCTATGCCTCATCGCAAAAGTGCCCAATCCAAATTCAGCTCAAGACTATAGACCAATTGCTTTGTTGCAATACGATTTATAAATGCATTGCGAAGCTATTATGTGGTAGAATCAAGCCTGTCCTGGCCAAGATCATTCATCTGAATCAAAATGCGTTTGTGGAAGGGCGCTCCATAGTGCATAATATACTGTTATGTCAGGACCTAATTAGGCTTTACAATAGAAGCAATGCTTCAGCTAGAGCCATGCTGAAAGTTGATATAAGAAAGGCATATGACACACTGAATTGGAAATTCCTGGAAAAGTGGCTTGGACTCCTCAAATTCCTTGGGAAATTTGTAAAATGGATCATGGATTGTATCACTTCAGTGTCCTACACTATTGCCATCAATGGGTCACATGCTGGTGGCATCAGAGGTGCTAGGGGGCTGAGACAAGGAGACCCTATGTCCCCTCTGTTATTTGTGATTGCTATGGAATATCTAACAAGGAAATTGCAAATGGCCTCGAGAGATCCACGCTTCAGATTTCATCCCATGTGCAGGCAGGTCGGATTGGTAAACTTATGTTTTGCAGACGACCTTATGCTTTTCTGTAAAGGTAACAAGGGGTCTGTAGCAGTGATAAAGGATACACTCGACCACTTCCAATCTGTTTCTGGTCTAGCTGCTAACCAACAGAAATCTAGTATATTTCTGGCAGGGACATCTGCGGCTGTAACAGAACAGATTTCACAAATTACAGGATTCCAATTAGGGGAGTACCCAATGAGATACTTGGGAGTACCTCTATCCCCTGTCAAATGGAGCCGGAGTTCCTGCCAATCCCTGATTGAGAAAATTACGGTGAGAATTAACTGTTGGGCCACGAGAAACCTTTCTTATGCTGGGAGGATTTGCTTGATAAATGTTGTGCTGATGGCTGTGCATGGGTACTGGGGGTCCATATTCATGCTGCCCCAAGCTGTAACTAACGAGGTGGATAGGAAATGTAGAGAATTTCTATGGGGCAAGAAAGCTAATGGAAAATATATACCTCTGGTAAACTGGGACAGAGTATGCTGCCCAAAAAGCAAGGGAGGATTAAACTTGCGAGACTGCACCACCTGGAATAAAGCACTGGCGGGTAAACAGATATGGGATATAACAATGGAGGTGGATTCGCTATGGATAAAGTGGATAAATGCCATATACTTGAAGGGCACTAGATTCTGGGACTATATGCCTACAACTAACTCAAGCTGGCACTGGAGACAACTTCACAAGATCAAAGAAAATTTCAGAATGGGATATATGGGAAGGAAATGGTTACCCGCTACAGATGGATGTTATACTGTAGCAAGTGGCTATGAATGGCTCAAAGGGGACAGCATTCGTTTTCGCTAAAGCTGTATGGAATAGGCTGAACACACCTAAACATTCTATTTTATTGTGGCTAATCTTACAGAAGAAGGTGCTCACTATAGACAGACTAATCGGCTGGGGAATGGCTATCACACGCACAGAATGTCGATTATGTGCTGAGGAGACAGAAACTGTGGAGCATCTGTTCTTGGCATGCAGATATAGCCAGAAAGTGATAGTGCAACTCAACAGGTGGCTGCATATTGCTGAGGATACCCAGACATATGAGGAACTAAGAGAGTGGATGGCAGTACAGGGTGGAAAACGGAATGCTAACCAACGCACAGCTGTGGCATGTTACGCAGCAGCAATTCACCACATATGGTGCGAACGGAATAGGCGAATTCACGAGGCGGGACAGAAAACAGAGGAGCAACTCATCAATATGATCAAGCAGGCAGTTAAAGGGAGGCTTCAGTGTTTTAATCATTTGGGGAGGATTGTGCGATCTGCCAATTATCAATCTGTGTGTTGGTAGTCATATGGTTTGAGGTTTGTTAGTAAGGTGATGTAAATCTCAGCACTGAGCTTGTGGTAAATGAAAATTATCATTCTACCAAAAAAAAAAGAATGTGCGGGAGTAAGTATGTACCTGAAGAGTGAAGAACGATCGTCCATGTTTAGCTTCAATAAGAAATTGTTTTGAGAGAGAATGTACAAAAACTGTCGTCTCGACTCTACTTGGCGAATTTTGTTGAGCACCTGAAGAGGTGAATTTTTTGTTTATCCTTTCTCTTCATGATCCCAAATAAGGTCACCAAGATTGCAGAGGAGAGTACAGAACTTGGCAAGATAAAGTATTTTGTCTGTGCCTAACAACTAATAAAACTGCTCTTTGAAGATGAGATGCAGTTGCAAATTAGGATGTCAACCTTCAATCTCTTAGAGATGCACAGACCTTATTTGCAGGCAGTTACTCCCCATTTAACGTATTTTCAATAAAGCACTCTAGTGTAACAATTTATCATCTAAGGATAATAGGAGAAAAATATTTTCAGTGCGCATCAAGAACACAGTGGAAATGGAACGCAAATGATGGTTTTGTTTCCATCCACAACCTTACGGTTAAAATACTGAAAGCAGAAAATAACAGAGAAAGTACGTGCTTCAGTTATATTTATACTTGTGAAAGCAGAAAATAACAGAGAGCACAAATCCCTCACCATTCGAGCAGCGCGCATCTCCATCATAAAAGACACTTGTGAGTTTCGAACTGGTGGATCGTTGACCTCCAGGAAAATTGAAAACCCCATTAAATATTTTTAGAGAAGAAGCATATTTGATATGAACTGTAATGTGACAATTCCAATAAGAAGACAAGACAACAAGAGATTAAAGGAACCAAAATGGAATTTTATGGACTTAACAAGAGATTAATGCTATATATTATTATCTTCTATTCCCATTTTTCGCATCCGTCATCTTCCCCACGAACAAACGATACCGCTATATACTACTATATACACTTCTATTCACCAAATCATTCAGAATTTTCTTACGATCAAACGAGTACTCCCAGGAAATCGACAACCCACCCAATTCAGCCTCAATGCTTAGTGACGAATCAGTTCACAGCAAAAAAATCCAGTCACGTTCCTATTTCAGATCATAACACATTTATTCGATTAGGTTCTGCGTATGCCCAAACAAAATGAAAGAAGGTTGAAAAAGTACCCGAGCAACATTAACCAAAAACCCAAAATTATCGACAAGATTTCCGACATCAACATCGACCCTCTGAAGAAGATTTTTCTGCTTCTGAGCCGCCGAAGCTGCTGCAGCCGCCGTTGGTCCACCACCACCACCACCGACGACTCCTCCTCTGTTCATTTCGAAAACAGCGCAAAAATTCTACCTATACTATCTGCAGCCATTAAATAAAGCAGCGCATTATCAGCATCGACCAATTAAGGACATACAGTACCATATGATAAAAGAAGCAGATCAGAAGAAACCTCGAATAAGTACGAATCGAGAAAAAGGAAAAAGTTGGAAAAAAATTTGGACCATTTCTCGATTTGTGCGTGTCATCCTTGCGCAGGGGCCATGCTAATCTTCTCTGTATCGTTCCAATTTTATCGGATGTCCCCGAAGGGACGAATTGATACGAAATGTAGTGATATATAAAGGGATTTTTTAAGAAAATAGCCTTTGAGTTGGTCATCTTTTAAAAATAGCACCCAAAAT
This sequence comes from Craterostigma plantagineum, assembly GCA_027422505.1. NCBI lineage: Eukaryota > Viridiplantae > Streptophyta > Magnoliopsida > Lamiales > Linderniaceae > Craterostigma > Craterostigma plantagineum. Next base: position 19,733,582 of record JAPQWV010000003.1, on the reverse strand, counting down.
CGGACTTTACCTTTCTACCCTTACTAACTCTGCTCTAAAGACTATTTCACCCTTATTTAATGTCAATCAACAACCTCAACAACACTTAACGAAAAAATTAATTAAAGGGTTTACTGTTACACTGTAGCGAATCTGAAACATCAGACCCGTGATAGAAGAGTGGGGTAAAAGTAAAAAAAAAAACACACTATCTTTCACTTCCAGTAAAAAAAGCAAGCGTGTGCTCTCCCGTCCCTGCACTGCAAATCGTCTTCTCTGCAACTCAAAGCCTACAGAACCTCAACCTCAATCGACTCATTCGACAATGACATTCAACGCGAACACCCAAAGAGTGGAGGTATGTGTTCTACTTTTCGTCTTCTTCAATTTAACGCGAGAGAGGATCTGGGAACGACCCATCGAACCCTAATTTGGGGCGGACACGTGCTTGCAAGCATAGGACAGAGCTTGGTAGCATAGGACCCGTGCTTGGTAGCATAGGACTCGCGCTTGGTAGCATAGAACCTGTGCTTGCAAGCATAGGACCCGTGCTTGCAAGCATAGGACCTGTGCTTGCAAGCATAGGACCTGTGCTTGCGCAGCGTACGTCGCTTTTTAATGCATGGGTCCCGTGCTTGCAAGCAGACGACCCCCGTTTATGAGCAGGGGACCTGTGCTTATTTGACGGGTCCCCTGTGTATTAGCCGCGTTTCCCCTGCTTAAACGCTGGGGTCCTCTTACCTTAACGGGCGGGTCCTGTGTCACTGCGCACGCGCAAGGTCGGGGGACCCGCGCGTTATAATCGGGGGACCCGCGCGCTATGAACAGGGGACCCGCGCTTATACGCAGGGGACCCTTGCTGGGACCGCGCCGATGCGCAGGGGTCTCATGCGCATCTGTGCTTGAATCTCAGCATATGCGATGCGGTCCCCTGCGCCGCATGCACATAAGGGTTTTCTGTTTTCATTAGTTCATACCACGTAATTTAGCTAAAATGTGTGTTACGTATAAATTAGGTTGTGATGCAGAAGCAGTTCGACACAGTGGACGTTCCCCATTTGACTGTAAAGCTGAGCTCGTTATACGCCGATGCCAGCGAGCTGATAAGACAATGTCTGAACCAGCACGAGTGGGAGATTTTTAGGAACGAGAGTCCGTTCGGCCGCCTTGTTAGGGCCGAGCCTGATTTTAACCTCTCGGGCCAGTTGCTGTGGTACCTTATCCAGAGCCAGACGATGCTGCACAACCGGGACGAGCTGTGGATGGATTTTGGCGAAAAACCACTCCGATTTTCAAAGTCGGAGTATTGCCTAATCACCGGGCTGAAGTTCGCAGCCGAGCTACCGCCGGTAAACGGCGGCTCCCAATTCACCGCAAGACATTTTGGTGACGGCTCAAAAGTCCGCATGTCGCACGTCAAGCGTGTGTTGGAGGAGTTGTCTGGCTACGAGGACGATGTGGACATCGAGAAGCTGAAGTTGGCGGACGTGTACTTCGCCACCGCCGTGTTGATGTCTCGACCGTCGAAGAAGGACACCGTCGTCAGTCCCTGGGTCCTTAGTCTCGTCGAAGATCGGTTAGCATTCTCCCAGTATCCTTGGGGGCCCGTGGCATTCAATGAGGTCATACGCACTGTAAAGGTAAACCTACGGGAGTGGCTGATCCGTGGGTTCGTACAACCACTTCAGGTGAATTTATAACTAAGATTCTTTGCATACCATGTTTTGAGGGACGTTTCTAAGATTTTTTGCGTTATTCGTATTCAGATACTAGCATACGAGTGCATACCGTGGGTTGCAGACGAGTTTGCGGTTCGCAAAGAAGAAGATTTCACGCCACGCATGCTCAGGTGGGCGACGAAGAATTGGCGTCGCAAAGCATGCCCGACTCTTAGGACGGTCGCGGATGCCGTCGACGGCGATTTTGTATGAGGGTTGTTAGTGCCGTCAGCGGAAGAGTTGGAGGCGGCGTACTTTAGGGACAATGTTTTTGACGTTGGGGCGGCACACGAGCTATTCGACCGTGTGACGGGCCTACTCATGCGGGGAGTGGAGGTTAGGTGTGCGAGAGGCCACCGCGATCGTGGCGACGACGATCATTTAGCGATCGTACCTGTTGAAGATTTTCCCACACCTGTGGCGGTGGTTGAGGCTGGAGATTTTGGTGCTTCGTCGAGCGCCCGAGGAGTTCGAAGAAAAGGCAAATCGACTGTAGAAATTGTTGATCTAAGTGATGAGGATTCTGGCTCAGATAGAAATGAGAAGTGGAGTAACAAGTACCGCGGGCGAGTGGACTTCTCCGGGCGTCAGTTGATTCATGCACATGATCGCGTGCTCATTGACAAGCACCTTCAAGCGACAAGATTTAGGTAAATGTTTTCTTTCGATGTCAACCTCAGTTATCGTACGTAAACACGTAATAATTTTTCTTTTTATGCAGTGATAACGTTTGGTCGGGTGACATGTACGACGTGGATGCCCAAGGCTTCTACATGTTGCCCTTCCATGATATGCTCAAGTCCAATTGTCTTGACGCATATCTAGATTGCTTGAGGCGAATCTATGCGGACTCCGATAATTATCCTCGTGTCTTCGTCTTTCCAAGTTACGTGCAAGACGAGCACTTTAGGAAGGCGCAGAAGTTGAATAGGATGGCGAAAGTACGGGTGGATGATATGGAGGAATTCGTGAATGGATTGTCGAGAAGCAGTCGGAGCTGGTTGGAGCGTCTCACGGAGGATGAATTGATACGATGCAAGTACATCATCTCTCCCGTTTTCGCACGGACCCACTGGGCAGTGCTTATTTTTGACGCGTCAACGCAAACCTTCGTCCTTAACGATTCATTGGGCGCGCATGGTGTGCAATTCGCCGGGAGAGTGTTCGTAAGTAGCTGAAATCCGACTTGTCTATCATTTTTTATTTATTGAGTAACATGTTCGACGTTTGCTATTTTTTGCAGACGGAGTTTCTTTCTGCATATTGGCGTTTCAAGTTCGATATCGTCACAAAGCCGAAGTTGAATAATAAAATGAATCGGAGCCAGAAGGCTGGCAACTTGGATTGCGGGGTTCATGCGGCGTTGACGGTGGAGACGGTTATAGTTGACACGCCCGAGTTTAATGAATATCAAAGGCAGATTGATATTTCAGCGTATCGATCCACTATGGCTGCACGGATATTGCGTGACCAGCATAGCTGTATGCTCCATTTGTTTGGCTGAGTTCTTCGGTTAGTGTTAATTGTAGGTGGATATGGACAATTTGGACTTGGTGTAGTTGAAAGTTTTATGGATGTTAGTTTGTAGGTTTATTTGAATAAATTTTTTTGATATGGTTGAATAATTGATTCTCTGTATGAAACGAAACGTGATGGGTGATTTGACTTGTACTGAGGAAAATACTTTGACCAAATACTCAGTAATTGTTCAATAATTAGTACGGCGGACGCGAACGTGAGAAACCCTAAATTAGGCAGCGACCCGTTCATATACATATACACTTGGGACCCGTCCCATCAGCGCCAATGCAATATGCGCGGGTCCCCTGATATTACGGGCGGGTCCGTATATTTAACGTGCGGGTCCCATGATTTCAAGTTATGGTCCCTTGAGCACGTATCCCACCATATAACTTGATAAACCTTTTTCCATTGTTGATATTCTCTGTATGAAACGAAACGTGATGGGTGATTTGACTTGTTACTGAGGAAAATATTTTGACCAAATACTCAGTAATTTTTCAATTATTGGTACGAATAAAGCGAACGTAAGAAACCCTAAATTGGCAGCGACCCGTTCATATACATATACGCTTGGGACCCGTCCCATCAGCGCCAATGCAATATGCGCGGGTCCCTTGCTCTTACGTGCGGGTCCCGTATATTTAACGTGCGGGTCCCATGAATTAAAGTTATGGTCCCTTGAGCACGTATCCCACCATACGACTTGATAAACCTTTTTCCATTGTTGAATAATTGATTCTCTGTATGAAACGAAACGTGATGGGTGATTTGACTTGTTACTGAGGAAAATATTTTGACCATATACTCAGTAATTGTTCAATTATTGGTACGAATAAAGCGAACGTGAGAAACCCTAAATTGGCAGCGACCCGTTCATATACGCTTGGGATGGGATTAATTTAAAATAAAAAGTAAAACAACGCTTTTAATGTATTAAAAGTCGCACGACCAACTCCTTGCAGCAGAAAGCACACATTCCACTATCGTCATTCTCTATAGGTGATAATCATGACGATCAGCAGCATTTTTTTCAAGTCGATGGTCAGTGGGTAATTCGCGAGGACAATACGTCGAACTGGGTTCCCGATCCAACTTGCCGGTGGCAATCAATCTTGGTCGACGACGGTTCATGCACGTTAGTGGATCTCACTAACGAGATATTGAATGCATTGTCGTTACGCAACGACAATACCAAACTACGGATAAGCTACATGCCTTGCATAGACTACAATTATGTGCGCCCCATCTACATCGAGAACGATTACGGCGTACGTGCGTACCTTGGAGGTGGTTGCCCACGATCAAGACCACCTCTTCACGTGGAAGTTGAGTTCATCATCATTGCGGCACCACCACATCAACCTCATGATAATGATTTGTCGGGTTTCGACGTCGGCCTTATAGCGCATTGCGAAACAAACGCAGAAATCCAACCATTTGAGGGTTTTCCCAGCACATCTTACAACCCTCCTTACCAAAGTAATGAAAGCAGTGGCTATGTATATGATAATGAGAACGAGCAAGTCGGACGGGAAGACGAAAATGAGAACGAGCAAGGTGCTATAGATGATGATGGACGGGTCGGAGATGATGATGATGATGATGATGATGATGATGACGTTTTTGACGTCGATGAGCACGACGACGCTCCTGATGTGGCCGACGATAGTACCTATTCGTTTACGGATGGTTCGACCCTATATGTTGGACAAGAATTTCGTAGCAAGAAAGAATTGAAGGACGAAATCGCTAAAATCGCTGTCGTTGCATGCTTCGAACTCCAACTGGATAGGTCAAACAAAACCCTGTACGTAGTGAAATGTGCGAAGGAGAACTGCGAATGGCGAGTACGAGCTGCACAGGACAAGGACTCCCCCTTTTTCTCAATCCGAAAGTACGTCAACACGCACACGTGCGGCGTGTCTCATCGACGATGTAGACATCACCAGGGAAGTTCGTCGCTCGTATCGAGCACGTTGTTGGAAAATTTCAGGGCTCCTAAAGACATCCCCGCTCCCAGTTCCATACAATCGATGATGCAGAGCAGGGGAGTAGAAGTTTCATACTACAAGGCTTGGAGAGGAAAACAAATTGCGACCGACGAACTAGTTGGTAACAGGGACGCTTGCTACGATTTACTGCCGGCTTACTTAGATGCGGTGAGGCAAGCCAACGAGGGCAGTATCACTGATTGGGAGATGGACGAAGAAAATCGGTTCAAGTACATGTTCTTGGCATACGGCGCATGCGTCAGAGGCTTTACGTTCATGAGGAAGGTCGTTTCTATCGACGCCACTTTTTTGAAGGGGAAGTATAAGGGTCTCATGATGATTGCCACTGTGCAAGACGGCGATTACCATCAATATCCTTTAGCATGGGGTCTTACCGACGGGTCGGAGGGAACCGAGTCATGGACGTGGTTTCTCTCGAGATTAAGACGTTTTGTTGCGGATGGCGACGATCTCGTAATAATTTCTGATCGGAACCCTGGAATAAAGAATGCAGTTCCGGCCGTTTTCCCGAACGCGTTTCATGGTTTCTGTGCGTGGCACCTTCAACAAAAGTGAAGACGAAAATGAAGAAGAAAGGTGCTTGTCCGATTTTTTGGCGTGTCGCTACTGCCTACACAAAGAGCGAGTCCGACTGTCATTTTAAGCAGTTTGAACCAAAATATGCGGACGTGGCTAAATATCTTGACGATGTCCCAAACGAAACGTGGACGCGAGCATATTGCCCTAGATCAAGATACAACATAATGACGACCAATGGATCCGAGTCTATAAATGCAGCTCTACATAAGGACAGAGAGCTTCCAATTATTGGACTGTTGGGCTCGATTCAACGACTAACATCATCATGGTTCAGTAAGCATCGGCGAACTGCCGATGCTTCAATCGCCGCGAACATGACTAGCTTTACGCCGAAGGTGGAGTCGATCATACGAGAGAATTTCACCGAGTCGCAAAAATTCCATGCGTCGGAAGTCGGGCATCTAACATATAACGTGTACGGGCAGCATGTGAACGAGGTGATCGATTTGGGGCTGCGCACATGCACGTGCATGAAGTTTGACATCGATCGTATCCCTTGTCCACATGCGATTGCAGCTTGTGGTTCTGCCCAAGTGCCGGTGTATTCATTAGTAAGCAATTATTATACCTTGGAGATCTGGAAGTTGGCATACGAAGGTACTATACGTCCGGTAACGGACCGCATTGAAAGTAGTATGGACATGTTGCCGCCTCGTGTTGGTTCACAACGCGGACGACCCCAGAGAAATAGGTTTCCTTCGGTGGGTGAATTTTTTAGGAGATAAAGTTGTAATATGTGTGTATCGTCGTATTCAGAGTGGCTTATGGGTGATTTCCATTTGTGTGTTATGTAAGGTTGCGTTACGTGCGTCTGCATGAATTGAATATGGAGGTAGAAAACCCTTATGCACAAATGCGCAGGGGACCACTGCGCATATTTGTGGTTCTCGCCGGGTCCCCTGCCCATAACGTAAGGTCCCCTGCCTTTAACGTTTGGGTCCCGTGCAAACTTCTAATCCCCTGCCCATAACGTAAGGTCCCCTGCCTTTAACGTAAGGTCCCCTGCCTTTAACGTGTGGGTCCCGTGCAAACTTCTAATCCCCTGCCCATAACGTAAGGTCCCCTGCCTTTAACGTAAGGTCCCCTGCATTTAACGCCGGGTCCCCTGCCTTTAACGTAAGGTCCTCTGCCTTTAAAGGAAGGGGACCTGCCGACTAGCACATGGTACCCGCACATTAGGGTTGGTCACGTTCGCTTACTAAGTGGGTCCAATAATTGTTCAATTATTGATGAAAAGTGACATCTCAGAGCAGTGCTTCATTTATTGGTCAAAAGTGACATGTCAGAGCAGTGTCATTATACTGTATGTATAGGACAGATGACTTGACATTTGATCCCCGATTTGGGGCTTTTGTCCCCTGCGAAAATGTAATTTTATTAAATTCCTTAATAAGATAATAATTAATAAAAAATTAAGTGCGCGATTAACAAAATTGGAAAAAATAACAACTAGATTAACAATATCTGACTCCAAGTTTGTAACCCAAAAAAAATATGTTCCGACAAGTATTTCAAATTGAACGATCTCTGACGTGAATATAGTAAGAGAGCACACCCAGAAAACATACTCGTGTTTGTGATTTCTGTAGGATGTAACAATCTTATAGACTTAACGTAATTCTTGTGTTTTTATCCAATTTTTTTGGGTTCTCTGCTATGTTTGATGACTTTATATTGTATTCTACGATAAACAAAGTATAAATACGCACAATTAATCGCTTACTTCCATGAATTAATATTGCAAAAATCGCACATGAACACATCGGACCCACATGTTATGGGCAGGGGACCCAATCGTCAAAACAAGGTTCCCGCGCATATTGCATAGGACCCATACTGAGATGCCCGGGTCGTCATTGGTCCCGTCAAAATTATGCGCATGTTAAGGCCGGGTCCCGTCCGGTCCCGTCGAATTGTTGCGCAATATAAGCAAGGGACCCGCGCGTAAAGAGCAGGGGACCTGCGCGTTATGAGCGGCGTCCCCGCACTTATATTCAGGGGACCCGCGCAGGGAACGTGCGTAGCAAACAGCCGAAAAGTTAAAATCATAACAACCAAGTGAAATTATGTCAAAATACTTAAACATCAGTTATTTTTATGTCAAATCACACATCAGTCTCACTGAAAAAAAGTTGAAAACGATAGAAAAACTCAATCTTTCACAATTCTAAACCCTAAATAGCTATCCAACAAACGAGAAGTTAATATCAAACAAGTAAAATTAAAATTCAAACAACTCATGAAATTTATACTCAACACAGGAAATTTTAATCAACAACAAAATTACTAAAAACTGTCCCAATCATTATTGAAAATAGAGGATGCGAGGTATTTTCTAAACTCCTTCATATGAGTTTGATTGAGGCGGGAGACGTCGTCCTTCTTCATCATAAGCGACATCGCCGCCCGCAACATCGCCACGCCATCTTCTCCCCGAAAATCATATCCAACACGACACTAATTTTTAAACACGACGACAAAGTAATAAAACGCAACATTCATCAAAACGTACTGATTTTATTTTCGGAAGTCGCGACGCCAAGTAGCTTTCCAGCTCTTGCCCTTGTTAGGCATGCGTTTTATCATATCCCGAGCCTTGAAAATCCCCGGGATTACGATCTGAAGTTTGTTGACGTCATCGGCGATATAGCGCCACTCGAAGCCAGGAGGCGCATCGGAGTCGTAAATCTCGAACTCCTTTTCCCGCACATCAACAACGAACAACACCCATCGGCCTGACGTACGCATGGGGATGGCAACTTTGGCCGCTAGATCCCACGACCTGCACTTCCAATCTTTCTCTTCCCCCCTCGCGAACGGGATCAATCTCTTGAAGCCTTTCCCAAACGGCTTCCCGATAAAATTTAGCACCCCTCGCTCGTCGACGAGCGTCTTAAACCTATGGGGCATGTACGCGACTTTGGTCGCAACCGATTTGCTAAATTTCTGCATGTAATCGATCCCAGCAAGGCACTCATCGACGTGCTGCAATACAATATAGACCGTTTTTCAACACATTCAAGTAAGGTGACGAAAGGTATTTGGTAAATTTATATACGTACCATCTCATCGAGTGGAATACCCTCAGTCGCCAGGTTCATGAGCCATCTTGGGTCGTGTTCTTGCTGCTTCCCTCGGACTTTCATGCCGGTAATCTACATGAGCGTTAGAAGCTGACTTTCTACTTTTGGCCACATGTTATTGGCCTTGAACTGGATATGCCGCTCGAACGCCGAAAGCTTTGGAGCTTTGACTGCATTCGTCGAGGGGAAATCGGTGAACGGCGTCGTGGTGTACCAAGATGGCTTCTTCGTCCGCTCAGGGGTCTTCTCTCTGACGACGCCTTTTCCTTTGTTGGCCGCTTGGACAGAAACCGAAGCCTCGGCGTGCATCTCCAACTGAGGGACGTCCTGTAGCAGCTCGGCGTGCGTCTCGAACTGAGCATGGTCGTCTGGAGGCTCGTCCATGGTCTCGAACTGAGCGTGGTCCTCTGGAGCCTCTACGTCCGTCACGACCTCGTGAACCCCGAGACCATAAGTGCCTGTCCACGACGAGTGGACCACCTCTTCTCTTCTCTCTGCGTCTTCGCCGGTCCATTTCGGTTGGACATAGTATTTCCAACGGGAGTCCGCCCATTCCGACGGACTGTGACCGTCCCATGCATCCAGACTCGGAATATAGCCATCCGGCTCCATGTACGATGTCTTCCTCCATCTCTCATCGTAATCTATACAAGAAAATTCGAAAATAACTATATATTATTTCTCACGTCCTTAAGTATAAAAACTTACCAATCTCGGGCGGTGTAGCGACCGATCCACGCTCAATCTCGGGCTGTGTAGCGACCGATCCACGCCCAATCTCGGGCGGTGTAGCGACCGATCCACGCCCAATCTCGGGCGGTGTAGCGATCGATGATCCACGCCCAAACTCGGGCTGTGGATCGTGCGATCCACCACCAAACTCGCTTGGATCGACATCTACATCGTAAATAGTAAATGATAAGTAATCTACACAACTAATTAAAAAACTAAGTATAAATAAAAAGCTTACTATAACGAGCTTCGGTAGGCGGAGTGCGAGACCCGTGATAAAATCTGCTCGCCAAACCCTGAACCGAGTTCCCCAACTCCCTGAGGCTGTCGCCCCACGATCGCATTTGCGTCCAATGGTCCTCGTACGCATCCCACCTCCTCTCGTTCATCGACCACCGTCGACCCTCTTCTTCTTGAAACTGATGCAATTACGTGCCAAGCTGGTCGAATCGCCCGTTTCCGGAGCTGCATGAAAGCCGTGCTTGTGCAGATGTTCGGGGATATTTCCGTGATGCAACAGCATATCGCTGTCGCGACGGCCACTGCCCTCGATCTGGGCTATGGTCTCAGGCACGAAATTCTGCCGGTTAGAACCCTCACCGCAATGGCGGTGGCCGCGGGAACACCTAACCTCCGCTCCCTGCAGGAGTAGGTCCGTGACACGATCGAATAGTTCGTGTGGGGCCCCAACATCGAAAACGCTGTCCCTAAAGTACGGTCCCTCCAACTCGTACGCTGACGGCACTATCAATCCTAGTACCTGGGACCCGTCAGCGTGTGATGCGACGGACTTAAAAGTCGGGCATCCCTTGCGACTCCAATTTCTCGTCACCCACCTGAGCATGCGTGGCGTGTAATCTTCTTCTTTGCGATCCGCAAACTCGTCTGCAACGCCCGGTATGCACTCGTATGCCATTATCCGAATTCATAACGCAAATAATATTAGCAATCATGTCAAAACAAGGTATGGCAAAACTTAATTATAAATCACCTGAAGTGGCTGCACGAACCCACTTATCAGCCAATCCCGTTTGATCTCAACTAGATTTTTTTTAACAGAGCGTATGACGTCCCTGAAAGCCACGCTGCCTCAAGGATACTGTGAGAAAGCAAACAGGTCTTCAGCGAGATGGAGGACCCAAGGACTCACGACGGTGTCCTTCTTTGACTTTCGGGCCAACAACACCGCGGTGGCGAAGTAGACGTTCGCCAACTTCAGCTTCTCGTCGTCCCTACGTTCTTCGTCGCCAGACAAACCCTCCAACGCAATCTTGACGTGAGACAAGCGAATTTGGGCTCTACCGCCAAAATGTCTCATCGCGAATGCTTCGTCTTTGTTCACCGCCGGTATCGCGGCTTCGAACTTCAGCCCGGTAATTAGGCAGTAATCCGATTTTGAAAATCGGAGTGGCCTATTGCCAACAACCATCCAGAGCTCTTCGCGGTTGTGCAGAGTGGTCTGCCTCTGGATGAGGAACCACAACAACTGAAGCGAGAGCTTAAAATCCGGCTCGGCCATAACAAGGCGGCCGAACGGACTCGAGGCACAAAAAAACTGAAACTCATCTTGGTTAAGACACCGTCTTATCAACTCGCTGGCGTCGCTGTATAACGAGCTCACCGCAGGACGGCAATCAGGAACTTCGTCCACTGTGTCGAACTGCTTCTTCATCACAACCTAATTTATACGTAAAACACATTGTAGCCAATTACTTGGTATGAATATTGACAGGGGACCTGTGTGAATTTACACGGGACCTGTGCGAATTTTAACGGGACCCGCCCATAAGATGATGGTCCAGACATGGGTCCCCTGCGTATAAGCGTGGGTCCCCTGCTTATAACGCAGGGGTCCCCTGCTCGTAGCGCGAGGGTCCCGTGTTGTTCTTCGCAGGCGCAAGGCCACGGGACCATCATCGGGACTATCATCTTATGGGCGGGTGGCGTGAAAATACGCACTACTTTTAAGCACGGTCGTATGCTTGCAATCACGGTCCTATGCTTGCAATCACGGTCCTATGCTTGCAAGCACGGGTCCGATTTTGAAAATTAGGGTTCGATCCGTTAAATTGAAGACGAAGAGTAGAATAAATACCTTCACTCTCTGGGTGTTCCCGCTGATTGCCATTGTAGATTGAGGTTCGGATTTGGGGTTTTACTTGCAGAGAAACGATTTGCAAAACATTTGGTGTGCAGGAGAAAAGACAATTGAATTGAATTGAAAGTTAAAGTGGTGGTTGCTTTTTTACTTTTACTGTTATATCACGGGTCTATTGTTTGCCAATCGCTACAGTAAAACCTGTAAATTCTATTATACCTCTTTATGTTTATTACATAACTAACCTAATTAAATACAACTATCTATAAATTTTTAAACCTAATTAAATATTATAAAATATAGTTCATTCAATTTAACATACAATTAAAATATAGATCAGGTTCATAATATATAATGCTTCAAATTAAATATAAATACTTAGATTCACGTACAATACAATAGCATAAAATTATTAAAATAATTTACTATTCTACCCTTCTCGCCCTTCTCCAACCGGAGCTTGGTCGACATCCACCTGCACGGCGTCGTTTCGGACAACCTCGATCCAACCTGGGCCTATGATCACTTCGCTCTCAGCCTCGTCGTCGTCGTTTCGGACAGCCTCGGGTGCTTGTCCTTCGATCACTTCGCTCATACCATCGCAGATGCCGTCGCCGTCGTGTTCGATAGGATGGTCATCGCCGTTTAAGAATCTGTCGATCTCAAACACGATGAACAGCCTCCTTTGGGAGAGGTCGACGCCGAGGTCGGCTTCTAGACGGCGGCGGACGGCGTCGGCCGTGGTAGTTCGGGGGTCCGAGTTACGGACGATTTCCTGGAGGCGGGCGACGATTTGGGCGTCCGTCAGCATTCTTGGTCGATTCGTTTCTGGGATTATTAAAAATGTTAAGTTCGGATGATGTGTGTTTTTATAATGCAGACATAATTAATTGAAGCCCTACAGCTTGCAAAACCGTAAGACCTTTCGAAACCCTAACATATATCGCGGGACCCAGGCTCTAGTGCACGGGACCCAAGCTCTAATTCGCGGGACCCAAGCTCTTGTGCACGGGACCCAAGCTCTAGTGTATGGGGGCATGGGACCTATCAATAAGAAGCGATTATGCGCGGGTCCCCTGTTTTTGCGCGCAGGTCCCCTGAATTATAGTGCAGGTCCCAAGATCTAATGCGCCGGCACTAATGTGCGGGAACCATGCACTGATGGTATAGAGGTCCCATGAATTTATGCGCGGGTCCAATGAACTTATGTGTGGGTCCCATGAATTTATGTGCGGGTCCCGTATATTTATGTGCGGGACTCATGCTTCTATCTAGGGTCCCATGATCTAACGCACAGGTTGCCTGCTTTCAAGCAGGGTCCCCTGACCAGCTGGACGTTTTAAAAAGCGAAAATTGAACATGTTCGGCAGTCCAAACCGGAATTTCGAAGCTTGGAGAACCCATTTACTTCGAAACAGGGTTTAGGACTGAGAGTTACAAATTTAGATGGTTATATTCAAAATACGACCAGGAAAAATACTTACAGTGAAGCGTCAGGTTCGAATTCTTTCACTGAGGACTTTCGAGTGTTCATTCGCCTGTGAAGAAGATGATATGAAGTCGGGTCGACTGCCTTGCAGAAGCAGAAGAAATTGTAGGTGATTTCTCTTAAGGACGAGGACGAAGAAGGAGAATAATTGGGTGAGGTGGGATTACGAGAAAATGATTAAGTGTTAATTAAAAAGAGTGCTATTGGCCAAAAAAAAAAGTCAAGAGTGCTATTTTTTAAACTTGACCGCGTCAAAGGCTATTTTTTAAAAAGACCCTATATAAAGAGCAGAAAGTGTTGTTGACTGAGTGGTGTGGTAGACAAACAAGGCTACATACAAATTGGGCTGGGCCGATAATTATTTACCTGGCTTTATTAGTTGGCTATCTTAATAACTAAATTTATTTTAATGATGGGTTCAAGAAATAAACAGAGAGAAGTCTTCGTACAAATTCCAGTGTCCGAATCCTACACTACAGATTCCTTCATTGTTTATTTTTATAATTAAACAGATTTTGTGGAAAAAAAATATGCCTAGAAATTCGAAATACTCAACTCGAATATTTGCGAAATCCAAATTATATTCGAATCGCTTATCCAATGCAAAAAGGTATCAAATACGAAAACTAATATTCAATAGGATATCAAATACAAATAAAACGTGGTATTATTCAACTCGACTCATCTACAACCCTAGATACAAGCGAGGAACTTTCCAATTAAGGATCCTTGCCAACATCCTCAAAAGAAAATCGGAAAATAAGTGGTTGGAGGAATTCAATGGCTTACCTTCTTAGAACGAACCCTAAACTTGGATAGCAATGTAATGAATGAATCCATATTGTCTAGTTAAGCATATAATACGATGATTTATGGAGTGAGCCAACTTTATAGCTTATCATCACCAAAAAAAAAACGGTGCATCTCAAGGCATAAATAAACAAGTGAGGCATCATTCAACAGTTTTTGGGAATGGTAAGCCTAAACTAACCGGAGACCAGTCGGGAAATGGTCGGAAAGTGTTAGGATATGCGGAAATCCCCGATAATTAGCCCGACAAATGACGATGATAAATAAAAGAGACGAAAATAAATTTGGACAGTGACACGAGATTTACGTGGTTCGGTCAGAATGACCTACGTCCACGGGCCGGAGGGTAGAACTTCTTTATTATGTGGAGTGATTACAAACACATACACTGACGTGGTACATAAAAGCAGCTACACAACTAGGAGTAAGCTACAAAGAAATATCGGAGAAGAGGTGACCGAGGAATAAACCCTCGCTGAAGATGTTGTGGTGTTTCTGTGGCCTGTGGCAATCTTTCTCCTTCAGCAAAGTGAGCTATTTATAGGCATAGCTTTGCCCTTGATCTGCCGTGAGAATTGAAGAAAAAAAAAGCTGCTTAAAATCTTTGACATTAAAATCCCACGTGAAGAAGAAACAAATCAAAATGGAATTTTCTTCATAGCATGGCCACGTGAGAATTTGCACTCCTTGGACTATTCTTCAGCGCCGAAAATGTAAGGAGAAAACAATTCTCATTTTCCCATGTCTCACCTCAACCTTGAATATTCAACACCACCACCAAGCTCATCTAACAAATCTCCACCTTGAGCTTGATTCCAAAAATTACTCCACCTTAATTGGTAACACCTTTAGTCACTATCTCTGTCTCCCTCCGTCCATAGCCCCGAGGGGCTAGTTCACCAATTTCAAAACCAATCAAGTCCAAGCAATGCTTGAACTTGGAAACTGGAAAAGCTTTTGTAAACATATCTGCAGGATTATCTTTCGTGTTAATGTTTTTGATAAACACCTTTTATCTGCAATGATATCACGAATAAAATGATACTTGACATCAATATGTTTAGTCCTTTCGTGATACATCTGATCCTTAGTCAAATGAATTGCACTTTGACTATCACAGAAAATAGTAATGACTCTCTGATTCTGAGTTAATTCGCTGAATAACCCTGTCAACCATAATGCTTCCTTGATCGCGTCATTAACCGCCATGTATTCTGCTTCAGTAGTAGATAACGCCACTACATGCTCTAGAGTAGCTTTCCAGCTAACAGCACAACCTCCACTAGAAAATACATAACCAGTAAGAGATCGTCGTTTATCGAGATCACCTGCGTAGTCTGAATCGACGAAGCCAACGGGAGTATCACTATTTCTGCCAAACTCCAAACAAAAGCTTAGAGTACCCTTTAAGTATCTTAAAATCCACTTCACTGCTTGCCAGTGTTCTTTCTCTGGGTTAGTATATACCTGCTAAAAACAGCCTGTCAGATATCAAGACTGTTGGGAAACACCAGGTGACCCGAGGTCTCTCCCCGGACACAGCGGAAGTATTGAAATGGTCTCCAGGTTCCCCGTTGGAACGAGTGAATTTCAAAAATTTCCTTGTTCCCGCCACAAGACCAAACTCGGTATAAAGAAAAACACGCATGTATACACGTATTAAGGTTTAGAACATTACCCTCGTCGCGAAGATCCTTAGCTCCCTAGCTTACGAACTGCGCCGAAGAGAGTCACGCCGACCCCGTGAAGTACCACAAACCAACACCACCCCAAGGATGGCTAGAGATGGTGTGGAGTGTTGTGTAGAGATGTATATGTATGTGTGTGATTTCTAAAACTCACAAACACTTAGGGATTTCTCAAAGATCACCCTAAATGCTCTCACTTCTCTCTAAAACTCAAAGATAGAGTGAGAAAGAGCTTAATTCATATTCTGGACGAAATTCTCTAAGAAAATTTATTAAAAATCCATTTCCAAACCAAGAAAATGACTTTTAATTTAATCCAAATGAGATCATGTCCTACATGACTCAAAAGGTGTTAGATTCCCTTTTATTATGTCATTAAATGACCTAATAATGTCCCATATGTCTAACATAAGAACAAGGATCGAAATTGGATTAGGTTTGGCCAAGAAAATGATGTTTTGATGCGCGTTCACGGCCTCAAACAAGCTTGTCACGGCCGTGACTCATCATTGGACATGTTCTGCCACTCGTCACGGCCATTGTCATGGCCATGACCATTGCTTTGAGGCCTTCACGGCCTTGGCAATGAGTGTCACGGCCGTGACACAGTCGGGCACCATTTTTGGTCACCACTGCCGGTCGTCACGACCACGTGCAATGTGTTCACGGCCGTGACACTTTGAGAGCTTTGCGGCAGTTTCGTGTTTCGATCCGATCGAGGGGTAAACGATGTCCGATTGACCTGAAATTTTAACCATAGTTAAAAGACTCATCAATATTGACTCTGAACAAAGGGATTCTCAATCCGAGGTCTAGATTGTGAGATATGATTTTTTTTAAGCTACTGCAACTTTGCAGATGGGCTTCACAACCGTGACAAGCCTTGCTTGTCATTCTGAACCCTATTTACGCTTCAACTATTACCATTTTCGTTCTGTAAATATCCGTCCATGTAAATATAGTTTCTAAAACATATATTTAATATTATATTAATGTCTCTAAGACCGTTAAATTAATTTACATCTCATATTAGTTAGGCACTATCACAGTGATCATTTTTAAGCCCGACTCTCTTGGTTCGTCTCAACCCGGCAAGAGAGGAATCCAAGAATTCAGTAAGCGCCTAGCCAATCCCGCGGCACCGAATAGATCCCGTGTTGAGTACGATCTTCAATCTACGAACCGACTATAGATTATCGTCGTACGTATAGACCCTTCACTAATGTCCCGGTCGAGTGAGAGTCATGTTTACGTCAAACTCACTAGACTCGACACTATGACGAATTCGTGACTGGCGATATTACTAAACTGTTCTCCACGTCCCACGTGAGTCAGTTTATTGCTTCGGCCGAAGACTTTGTAATTTCCTGTCCCCAAATATGCTTAAGACATATATCTCGGTTACTAACGAGACAGTGAATCCCTCACGTTAGTCTAAGCACGGCAGTTACCCTTCGTTGTCAAGACTGCATGTCGTTGCAAGGCTCATCTTCATTCTTTAAGAATCCGTAGTTCCTAACTACTTCATCAAATCGAAGATTCCAGCTCCTAGACGCTTGCTTAAGTCCATAAATAGACCTGTTAAGCTTGCACACTTTGTGAACATCTGCTTGCGATGTAAAACCCTTGGGCTGCTCCATATAGATTTCCTCCTGGAGGAATCCATTTAGGAAAGCGGTTTTCACATCCATCTGCCAGATCTCGTAATCATAGTATGCTGCTATAGCAAGCAGAATACGGATAGACTTAATCATTGCAACAGGTGAAAAGGTTTCCTCATAATCGATGCCTTCTTTTTGATTATACCCTTTCGCTACCAGCCTAGCTTTGTAGGTTTCAACCTGCCCATCAGATGCAATCTTTCTCTTGTAGATCCATTTACACCCTATAGGTCTAAAACCTTCGGGCAGATCTACTAGAGTCCATACTTGGTTGGTATGCATCGAGTCCATCTCTGCTTTCATAGCTTCGACCCATTTCTTAGTCGACATCCATCATTGCTTGGTCATAGGTAGCAGGGTCGTCACCAACGATCCCTTCAGTCGCAGCACCCCCGTGCTCGACATGTACCATACCATATCTCTCAGGCATGCGAGATATTCTACCCGACCTGCGCAATTCTGGGCGCGTCTCAGACTGCTCATCTGTGCCCTCAGGCACTGATGTCTCTGGAAGCGTTTCATCTAACTCTCCAAGAGTCACTTCTCTGCCAGCTCCACCTTCTCGAACGAACTGTTCCTCGAGAAAATGAGCATGAATAGCTACGACGATCCTTTGATCATCATGGAAGTAAAAATAATATCCCATGCTATCATCGGGATATCCGACGAAACGTCCTTTCATGGACCTAGATTCGAGTTTGTCTGCTAATAGCTTTTTCACATAGGCGGGGCATCCCCAAACCCTTAACTGATTCAAGCTGGGCTTTTTACCATTCCAAATTTCGTAAGGTACCCTATCTACAGATTTCGAAGGGGTTCTGTTCAAAACATAAACTGCAGTTTGCAAAGCATATCCCCATAACGATATGGGAAGATCTGTATAGCTTAGCATAGATCGAACTTTATCTAATAATGTCCGATTTCTGCGTTCGGCAACACCATTCAGTTGTGGTGTCCCGGGCGGTGTAAACTGCGAAATGATTCCATTTTCTTTCAAGAAATTATCAAACTCGAGACTCATATACTCGCCGCCTCGATCTGATCGTACGACTTTAATCTATCTCCCAGTTTGATTTTCCACTAAAGTCTTGAATTCCTTGAACTTTTCAAGCGTTTCATACTTGTGCTTCAACAGATACACCAAGCCGAAGCGAGAGTGATCATCTGTGAAAGTCACGAAATAATGGAAATTACCTCGGGCCGCTACACTAAACGGTCCACATCTGTATGGATCAAATCCAAAAGATTAGTGGTTCTTTGAAAAGTCCCTGTAAAGGGAGACTTAGTCATTTTGCCGAGGATACAAGATTCGCAAGTTGGATAGGATTCTGATTCCGTAGGCTTAATAATGCCGTGTTTCTCCAACTCTTGAATCTTTCGAACTCCAGCATGACCAAGTCTAAGATGCCACAAATATTTTTTATTTAACTCTAAGTTACGTTTGTCGGTAACTACATTCGCATGTTCCTGGACGTTAACGTCATATAAACCATTTATTAACGTTGCATTTCCGACGCATTTATTTCCAAAATAAATATCACAAATATTATTATTGAACCGAAATTCATAACCATTCTTACTCAAAGAAGGAATAGAAATAATATTTTTTAGCCCCTTGGGCAATACAAGTACATCGGATAAATATAATACATGTCCAGAACTTAATACAAGAGTCTTTGATCCAACATGACTAGCTGGTACACTATGTCCGCTACCAACGTTAATCAAGACTTCTCGTTCCGCCAGCTTCCTACTTCGTTCCAGACCCTGGTTCAAAACACAAATGTGAGCACTAGCTCCCAAGTCAAGAATCCACGAAGTGGAAAATACAGTAAATGAACAATAAGTTTCCAAAACATTACCTGATGCCCCAGAAGCTCGAAGCTTAGGGCAGTCCCTTTTCCAATGGCCCAGCTCTTGGCAGTGAAGACACCTATCAGTCGCCTTCGGAACTTTAGGCACGTTCATTTTGGCTTTGCCCTTTTTCTTAATCCCTCCTTTTGGCTTATTAGGCTTGGGCTTGGGCTTGTTCGACTTAGATCTATTAGACCTTGTAGTCGCAACAAGCGCAACCTCTTTTCCCTTTCCTTTCTTTAGCTCACGCTGAGTCTGAACCAACGTGTTCATGAGTTCAGGAAAGGAAAATCGTCTATCGCTCAGATTATAGTTTATAATAAACTGAGCAATGAAGCTGGGAGTGACTGAAGGATAAGGTCAATCTGAAGCTCGTTGTGAATGGGACAACCGAGAGAAGACAGTTCCTCGATGTACCCAATGAGCTTACGCACATGTGCCGCAACTTCTGCGCCCTCAGGCATCTTGGTATGAAAGAGATTGTCGGCAGCACGGTATCGAGACGATCTCGACTGCTCGCCATACAACTCCTTCAGATGAATCAATATCTCGCGCATTTGCATACCCTCATGCTGGCGCTGCAGATCATTATTCATCCCAGCTAACATATAAGCCTTGACACGGGCACTATCAGCCATCCATTTGGCATAATATTCCTTGTCAGCATCACTCGCACCCTCTTGGGGTTCGAGTGGTATGGGTCCCTCAAGGACATACTCTAGGCGTTCCAGAGTGAGGACTATCCTCAAGTTACGGAGCCAGTCCGCAAGGTTTGGACCCTCCAAACGATTTTGCGTGATCAGTAAATTGAATGGTGACGTCATTTTGTATACAAACTAGAAAGAAAACAATCTGCAGAAAATAAAGCATTGAAGGGGTCAACGTATTATTCTACAAGCACAAATAAGGACTTTAACAATTTGGCTTGACTCCCACTATTTTTCTCAAAATCTCATTCCCCCCATAGAGATTTCGGAAACCTCGTTGATAGTTTCATAGTGGAGTTGATTTCCCCGCTCCGCAGAAATGAACCTCAACCTAACAGTTTGTTGGCCCATTACTCGGACGGCGCCGTGTCCCACACGAACCCATAGACGTACCCGTGTCCAACACGAATCCATCTCATGAGTATTTCAACTACTTTGTCTCCGGTCAGGAACCCTCACCCTAACAGGAGTAATTGGGAAATAACCGTCTAAGTGTAACCTATCAACGTCTGGCTCAATCCTAACATTTAGAAATTCCGCCCATAGGATAACTCTTTATAGGACGTGAATATGTTTCGGAGAGCGGCGCTTAGACAGTCACCTGAAATATCAACAACGAGAGCGAAATGTTTGGCGCCGATAACTCGGAACAAACCGCACATACACCCAAGTCGTTTCAGTAACGAGCCTGACTTTATTGTCTTAACGCACCCGAGCCAACTACGACAAGAGCGAGATGATTGGCGCCGATAACTCGGAACAAACCGCACATGACACTCAAGCGCAATGGTTTCGAGCTTGATAGAAGACAGGACCCAGTCCTTTACCCACTTAGTATTTTGTCCAACCGGGAGAATACGTCTCACACACAAAAGCACTTAAATACACGGACGTAACGTCAAACAAACATGCACGTAATTGCAGTAAACCTAGTTTGCCTATAAGACCGTCTGCGTGGACTATTTCTACTCTACTACATTTATATTGATAAAAATACACATCTCTACGCCGTTGGGTTCAAACCGTGTTCTCGAACGACCTCCAAGGCTTCGAACGGCCATCTCATGATTCCTCCTCATACTCATACAGCCATCGTGCTAAACTAATTTTCTAAAAATTAATAAGGTACAAGACGGGGGGATCAGCTGTCCCAAACAACCCGTATATTAACGAATAAATTACAAACCGGGGGGAACCTTGTCACCCTTAACATATCACCCGGAAATAGAGCCTAAGTCCACGCCGACGTCTTAATACGTGTCATACATATATATACATACAGCATAAACACGTTCACGACAACAAAACGCTCAAAGAAACCAAAACTAAATTTGGGCTAGTCCTAGACTTACGGACCCAGTGTCAATTACGAACCGTGAGGAGACTCCACTAGGGTTTTCTCCCCACGTTGCTTCGCTACGTCAGACCGTTCGCAACTAGGCGACTTTCGACCAAGCGAGCTCTCGGTTTACAAACTCGAACTAAGTACAACTCATGCTACGACGCTCGAGCGACTTAGTGACTTGCACAACTAAGTTCGTTTCGGACTCGTTTATGTCGTTTCTTAGAACCGAGCCTATTGCTCTGATACCACTGTTGGGAAACCCCAGGTGACCCGAGGTCTCTCCCCGGACACAGCGGAAGTATTGAAATGGTCTCCCAGGTTCCCCGTTGGAACGAGTGAATTTCAAAAATTTCCTTGTTCCCGCCACAAGACCAAACTCGGTATAAAGAAAAACACGCATGTATACACGTATTAAGGTTTAGAACATTACCCTCGTCGCGAAGATCCTTAGCTCCCTAGCTCACGAACTGCGCCGAAGAGAGTCACGCCGACCCCGTGAAGTACCACAAACCAACACCACCCCAAGGATGGCTAGAGATGGTGTGGAGTGTTGTGTAGAGATGTATATGTATGTGTGTGATTTCTAAAACTCACAAACACTTAGGGATTTCTCAAAGATCACCCTAAATGCTCTCACTTCACTCTAAAACTCAAAGATAGAGTGAGAAAGAGCTTAATTCATATTCTGGACGAAATTCTCTAAGAAAATTTATTAAAAATCCATTCCCAACCAAGAAAATGACTTTTAATTTAATCCAAATGAGATCATGTCCTACATGACTCAAAAGGTGTTAGATTCCCTTTTATTATGTCATTAAATGACCTAATAATGTCCCATATGTCTAACATAAGAACAAGGATCGAAATTGGATTAGGTTTGGCTAAGAAAATGATGTTTTGATGCGCGTTCACGGCCTCAAACAAGCTTGTCACGGCTGTGACTCATCATTGGACATGTTCTGCCACTCGTCACGGCCATTGTCATGGCCATGACCATTGCTTTGAGGCCTTCACGGCCTTGGCAATGAGTGTCACGGCCGTGACACAGTCGGGCACCATTTTTGGTCACCACTGCCGGTCGTCACGGCCACGTGCAATGTGTTCACGGCCGTGACACTTTGACAGCTTTGCGGCAGTTTCGTATTTCGATCCGATCGAGGGGTAAACGATGTCCGATTGACCTGAAATTTTAACCATAGTTAAAAGACTCATCAATCTTGATTCTGAACAAAGGGATTCTCAATCCGAGGTCTAGATTGTGAGATATGAATTTTTTTAAGCTACTGCAACTTTGCAGATGGGCTTCACAACCGTGACAAGCCTTGCTTGTCATTGTGAACCCTATTTACGCTTCAACTATTACCATTTTCGTTCCGTATATATCCGTCCATGTAAATATAGTTTGTAAAACATATATTTAATATTATATAAATGTCTCTAAGACCGTTAAATTAATTTACATCTCATATTAGTTAGGCACTATCACAGTGATCATTTTTAAGCCCGACTCTCTTGGTTCGTCTCAACCCGGCAAGGGAGGAATCCAAGAATTCAGTAAGCGCCTAGCCAATCCCGTGGCACAGAATAGATCCCGTGTTGAGTACGATCTTCAATCTACGAACCGACTATAGATTATCGTCGTACGTATAGACCCTTCACTAATGTCCCGGTCGAGTGAGAGTCATGTTTACGTCAAACTCACTAGACTCGACACTATGACGAATTCGTGACTGGCGAAATTACTAAACTGTTCTCCACGTCCCACGTGAGTCAATTTATTGCTTCGGCCGAAGACTTTGTAATTTCCTGTCCCCAAATATGCATAAGACATATATCTCGGTTACTAACGAGACAGTGAATCCCTCACGTTAGTCTAAGCACGGCAGTTACCCTTCGTTGTCAAGACCGCATGTCGCCGCCGACCCATGTTCATCACCGAACAAGGCGGGCCTAGCAAACTAGTGACAAGTCAAGACCCCGAAGTCAACTCCGTCAAAGACTTTTCAGTCTAAGGTCCACGCACACTACTATAGTCAATCAATCAATCATTGACGCTACCCAGAGTAACGATAAGGCCCATGTGATTGTCGATTACGAGTCGTGTCCAAGTACAAGTTAATCCCCTGATTCAACTCAAACCAATGTTATGACCTCCCGCTTCCCAAGCGAATGGTTGGCACAACCATTTAAGAGTCGTCAACAAATAAGTCGTAATTGACGCTCAGTCACCCTACTGAGGTCTAAGACTTATGGAATAATTTAATATCGAAGAATAATAGCTCACTGGTGCCCCCTCTCTCATCCCATGAGAATAGTGACTATACTTACGATATATGGGTTTTATTTATTTACCATCTCACCGGATGCCTAATGAGGCTTAATAGGTAAATAAATAATATGCCTTTAAAGAATTAATATAAAATATATATTCCATTATCAAGTATAAGAATACAATATTCAAATACAGGCGAAAATACATCGAATATACAATACGTGCCCTATTCATTACATCCTCGAATGGCATTCCGAGGGCACATCCCCAACAATCTCCCACTTGCACTCAAGAACTGCCTGTGAGAGAGGCTTGGTGAACGGGTCCGCCACGTTATCCGCAGTAGCTATTTTCTGCACAGCTATGTAGCCATTCTCAACGAACCCACGCAACGCGTGGTATTTTCTTTCTATATGTTTGGACTTTGAGTGAGACCTAGGTTCCTTGGCTTGTGCGACTGCCCCACTATTGTCGCACCACAATGGCAGTGGGCGGTCCACTATGCCTGGAACTACTTGAAGTTCTTCTAAGAACTTCCTCACCCAAACACCTTCCTTTGCTGCCTCAGAGGACGCAATATACTCCGCCTCAGTGGTGGAATCGGCAGTAGTGCTTTGCTTGAAACTTTTCCAAGACACTGCTCCACCATTGAGCGTATAGACGAAACCAGAAGTAGATTTTCGGTCATCCACGTCTGACTGGAAATCCGAATCGGTATAACCATCCACCTCTAATTCTCCATTTCCATAAATCAATATCATATCTTTAGTCCTTCTAAGGTACTTAAAGATATTCTTTACTGCTTCCAATGTTCTTTACCAGGATTAGACTGGTACCGACTTACAATGCTCAAAGCAAATGCAATGTCAGGCCGCGTACATAGCATCGCATACATTAGGCTACCTATTGCTGATGCATAAGGAATTTCACTCATTTCTTTCCTTGCTTCCTCACTTTGAGGACACATGGATTTTGAGAGATGAATCCCATGCCGCATTGGCAAGAACCCTTTCTTAGATTCATCCATTCGAAATCGTGGATCTTTTCTAAGTAAAGGGCTGAGATAGACCTATCATTCGATTCGCTCGATTTCTAAAAAGGCGAATTCCAAGAATATAGGTTGCTTCTCCCAGGTCTTTCATGGAGAATTCGGTCGAAAGCCAAGCTTTCACCTCCGAGAGCATTCCGATATCGTTTCCCATCAAAAGGATGTCATCCACGTACAATACGAGGAATGATATCTTACTCCCAAAGACCTTCTTGTAAATGCAAGGCTCATCTTCATTCTTTAAGAATCCGTAGTTCCTAACTACTTCATCAAATCGAAGATTCCAGCTCCTAGACGCTTGCTTAAGTCCATAAATAGACCTGTTAAGCTTGCACACTTTGTGAACATATGCTTGCGATGTAAAACCCTTGGGCTGCTCTATATAGATTTCCTCCTGGAGGAATCCATTTAGGAAAGCGGTTTTCACATCCATCTGCCAGATCTCGTAATCATAGTATGCTGCTATAGCAAGCAGAATACGGATAGACTTAATCAGTGCAACAGGTGAAAAGGTTTCCTCATAATCGATGCCTTCTTTTTGATTATACCCTTTCGCTACTAGCCTAGCTTTGTAGGTTTCAACCTGCCCATCAGATCCAATCTTTTTCTTGTAGATCCATTTACACCCTATAGGTGTAAAACCTTCGGGCAGATCTACTAGAGTCCATAGTTGGTTGGTATGCATCGAGTCCATCTCTGCTTTCATAGCTTCGACCCATTTCTTAGAGTCGACATCCATCATTGCTTGGTCATAGGTAGCAGGGTCGTCACCAACGATCCCATCAGTCGCAGCACCCCCGTGCTCGACATGTACCATACCATATCTCTCAGGCATGCGAGATATTCTACCCGACCTGCGCAATTCTGGGCGCGTCTCAGACTGCTCATCTGTGCCCTCAGGCACTGATGTCTCTGAAGCGTTTCATCTAACTCTCCAAGAGTCACTTCTCTGCCAGCTCCACCTTCTCGAACGAACTATTCCTCGAGAAAATGAGCATGAATAGCTACGACGATCCTTTGATCATCATGGAAGTAAAAATAATATCCCATGCTATCATCGGGATATCCGACGAAACGTCCTTTCATGGTCCTAGATTCGAGTTTGTCTGCTAATAGCTTTTTCACATAGGCGGGGCATCCCAAACCCTAAGTGATTCAAGCTGGGCTTCTTACCATTCCAAATTTCGTAAGGTACCCTGTCTACAGATTTCGAAGGGGTTCTGTTCAAAACATAAACTGCAGTTTGCAAAGATCCCCATAACGATATGGGAAGATCTGTATAGCTTAGCATAGATCGAACTTTATCTAATAATGTCCGATTTCTGCGTTCGGCAACACCATTCAGTTGTGTGGTCCCGGGCGGTGTAAACTGCGAAATGATTTCATTTTCTTTCAAGAAATTATCAAACTCGAGACTCATATACTCGCCGCCTCGATCTGATCGTACGACTTTAATTTGTCTCCCAGTTTGATTTTCCACTAAAGTCTTGAATTCCTTGAACTTTTCAAGCGTTTCAGACTTGTGCTTCAACAGATACACCAAGCCGAAGCGAGAGTGATCATCTGTGAAAGTCACGAAATAATGGAAATTACCTCGGGCCGCTACACTAAACGGTCGTATAGATTATCGTCGTACGTATAGACCTTCACTAATGTCCCGGTCGAGTGAGGTGTCATGTTTACGTCAAACTCACTAGACTCGACACTATGACGAATTCGTGACTGGCGAAATTACTAAACTGTTTCCACGTCCACGTGAGTCAGTTTATTGCTTCGGCCGAAGACTTTGTAATTTTCCTGTCCCCAAATATGCATAAGACATATATCTCGGTTACTAACGAGACAGTGAATCCCTCACGTTAGTCTAAGCACGGCAGTTACCCTTCGTTGTCAAGACGCATGTCGCCGCCGACCCATGTTCATCACCGAACAAGGCGGGCCTAGCAAACTAGTGACAAGTCAAGACCCCGAAGTCAACTCCGTCAAAGACTTTTCAGTCTAAGGTCCACGCACATACTATAGTCAATAAATCAATCATTGACGCTACCTAGAGTAACGATAAGGCCCATGTGATTGTCGATTACGAGTCGTGTCCAAGTACAAGTTAATCCCCTGATTCAACTCATACCAATGTTATGACCTCCCGCTTCCCAAGCGAATTGTTGGCACAACCATTTAAGAGTCGTCAACAAATATAAGTCGTAATTGACACTCAGTCCCCCTACTGAGGTCTAAGACTTATGGACTAATTTAATATCGAAGAATAATAGCTCACTGGTGCCCCCTCTCTCATCCCATGAGAATCAGTGACTATACTTACGATATATGGGTTTTATTTATTTACCATCTCACCGGATGCCTAATGAAGCTTAATAGGTAAATAAATAATATGCCTTTAAAGAATTAATATAAAATATAAATTCCATTATCAAGTATAAGAATACAATATTCAAATACAGGCAAAAATACATCAAATATACAATACGTGCCCTATTCATTACATCCTCGAATGGCATTCCGAGGGCACATCCCAACAAAGACGTTGTACATACCATTGCATACATAATACTGCCGACTGCACTCGAGTAGGGAATTCGTGCCATGTACGCTTCTTCATCATCTGATGATGGTGACTGAGCAACGGGTAGCCTAAAATGGCTAGCAAGAGGAGTGCTGACTGGTTGGCATCGTTCATGCCAAATCTCTCAAAAACCTTTCTGAGGTAACTTTCCTGGGTCAGGTGTAACTTACCAACTCCTCTATCACGTCTAATCTCCATACCAAGAATCTTCTTAGCTGCTCCTAAATCTTTCATCTCAAATTCACCATTCAATAAGGCCTTCAGCTGGTGAATTTCTGCAAGATTCTTAGCCGCAATGATCATGTCATCAACATATAACAATAGATAAATGAATGAACTGTCATTTAAATTCCGGAAGTAAACACAACTATCATACTTGCTCCTGGAGAAACCATGACCCAACATGAAGAATCAAATCGTTTATACCACTGTCTTGGAGACTGCTTTAATCCGTATAAGGATTTCTTCAGTAAACAAACTTGGTCCTGCCTTCAACTATGAAGCCTATTCATTACATCCTCGAATGGCATTCCGAGGGCACATCCCCAACAATCTCCCACTTGCACTCAATGCCATGCGCTATGATATCGTAACCCCATTTTACAGAGATGTCGATCAAGCACTGCCTGTGAGAGAGGCTTGGTGAACGGGTCCGCCACGTTATCCGCAGTAGCTATTTTCTGCACAGCTATGTAGCCATTCCAACGAACCCACGCAACACGTGGTATTTTCTTTCTATATGTTTGGACTTTGAGTGAGACCTAGGTTCCTTGGTTTGTGCGACTGCCCCACTATTGTCGCACCACAATGGCAGTGGGCGGTCCACTATGCCTGGAACTACTTGAAGTTCTTCTAAGAAATTCCTCATCCAAACACCTTCCTTTGCTGCCTCAGAGGCCGCAAATATACTCCGCCTCAGTGGTGGAATCGCGGCAGTAGTGCTTTGCTTGGAACTTTTCCAAGACACTGCTCCACCATTGAGCGTATAGACGAAACCAGAAGTAGATTTTCGGTCATCCACGTCTGACTGGGAAATCCGAATCGGTATAACATCCACCTCTAATTCCTCCATTTCCATAAATCAATATCATATCTTTAGTCCTTCTAAGGTACTTAAAGATATTCTTTACTGCATTCCAATGTTCTTTACCAGGATTAGACTGGTACCGACTTACTATGCTCAAAGCATACGCAATGTCAGGCCAGAGTACATAGCATCGCATACATTAGGCTACCTATTGCTGATGCATAAGGAATTTCACTCATTTCTTTCCTTGCTTCCTCACTTTGAGGACACATGGATTTTGAAAGATGAATCCCATGCCGCATTGGCAAGAACCCTTTCTTAGATTCATCCATTCGAAATCGTTTCAGGATCTTTTCTAAGTAAAGGGCCTGAGATAGACCTATCATTCGATTCGCTCGATTTCTAAGAAGGCGAATTCCAAGAATATAGGTTGCTTCTCCCAGGTCTTTCATGGAGAATTGGGTCGAAAGCCAAGCTTTCACCTCTGAGAGCATTCCGATATCGTTTCCCATCAAAAGGATGTCATCCACGTACAATACGAGGAACGATATCTTACTCCCACTGACCTTCTTGTAAACGCAAGGCTCATCTTCAGTCTTTAAGAATCCGTAGTTCCTAAAAACTACTTCATCAAATCGAAGATTCCAGCTCCTAGACGCTTGCTTAAGCCCATAAATAGACCTGTTAAGCTTGCCACACTTTGTGAACATCTGCTTGCGATGTAAAACCATTGGGCTGCTCCATATAGATTTCCTCCTGGAGGAATCCATTTAGGAAAGCGGTTTTCACATCCATCTGCCAGATCTCGTAATCATAGTATGCTGCTATAGCAAGCAGAATACGGATAGGCTTAATAACTGCAACAGGTGAAAAGGTTTCCTCATAATCGATGCCTTCTTTTTTATTATACCCTTTCGCTACTAGCCTAGCTTTGTAGGTTTCAACCTGCCCATCAGATCCAATCTTTCTCTTGTAGATCAATTTACACCCTATAGGTCTAAAACCTTCGGGCAGATCTACTAGAGTCCATACTTGGTTGGTATGCATCGAGTCCATCTCTGCTTTCATAGCTTCGACCCATTTCTTAGAGTCGACATCCATCATTGCTTGGTCATAGGTAGCAGGGTCATCACCAACGATCCCTTCAGTCGCAGAACCCCATGCTCGACATGTACCATACCATATCTCATCAGGCATGCGAGATATTCTACCCGACCTGCGCAATTCTGGGCGCGTCTCAGACTGTCACTGTGCCCTCAGGCACTGATGTCTCTGAAGCGTTTCATCTAACTCTCCAAGAGTCACTTTCTGCCAGCTCCACCTTCTCGAACGAACTGTTCCTCGAGAAAATGAGCATGAATAGCTACGACGATCCTTTGATCATCATGGAAGTAAAAATAATATCCATGCTATCATCGTGATATCCGACGAAACGTCCTTTCATGGACCTAGATTCGAGTTTGTCTGCTAATAGCTTTTTCACATAGGCGGGGCATCCCTAAAACCCTCAGGTGATTCAAGCTGTCCTTCTTACCATTCCAAATTTCGTAAGGTACCCTATCTACAGATTTCGAAGGGGTTCTGTTCAAAACATAAACTGCAGTTTGCAAAGCATATCCCCATAAACGATATGGAGAGATCTGTTAGCTTAGCATAGATCGAACTTTATCTAATAATGTCCGATTTCTGCGTTTCGGCAACACCATTCAGTTGTGGTGTCCCGGGCGGTGTAAACTGCGAAATGATTCCATTTTCTTTCAAGAAATTATCAAACTCGAGACTCATATACTCGCCGCCTCGATCTGATCGTACGACTTTAATTTGTCTCCCAGTTTGATTTTCCACTAAAGTCTTGAATTCCTTGAACTTTTCAAGCGTTTTAAACTTGTGCTTCAACAGATACACCAAGCCGAAGCGAGAGTGATCATCTGTGAAAGTCACGAAATAATGGAAATTACCTCGGGCCGCTACACTAAACGGTCGTATAGATTATCGTCGTACGTATAGACCCTTCACTAATGTCCCGGTCGAGTGAGAGTCATGTTACGTCAAACTCACTAGACTCGACACTATGACGAATTCGTGACTGGCGAAATTACTAAACTGTTCTCCACGTCCCACGTGAGTCAGTTTATTGCTTCGGCCGAAGACTTTGTTAATTTCCTGTCCCCAAATATGCATAAGACATATATCTCGGTTACTAACGAGACAGTGAATCCCTCACGTAGTCTAAGCACGGAGAGTTACCCTTCGTTGTCAAGACCGCATGTCGCCGCCGACCCATGTTCATCACCGAACACGGCGGGCCTAGCAAACTAGTGACAAGTCAAGACCCCGAAGTCAACTCCGTCAAAGACTTTTTCAGTCTAAGGTCCACGCACATACTATAGTCAATCAATCAATCATTGACGCTACCCAGAGTAACGATAAGGCCATGATTGTCGATTACGAGTCGTGTCCAAGTACAAGTTAATCCCTGATTCAACTCAAACCAATGTTATGACCTCCCGCTTCCCAAGCGAATGGTTGGCACAACCATTTAGAGTCAAAAACAAATAAGTCGTAATTGACGCTCAGTCACCCTACTGAGGTCTAAGACTTATGGGACTAATTTAATATCGAAGAATATAGCTCACTGGTTGCCCCCTCTCTCATCCCATGAGAATCAGGACTATACTTACGATATATGGGTTTTATTTACTTACCATCTCACCGGATGCCTAATGAGGCTTAATAGGTAAATAAATAATATGCCTTTAAAGAATTAATATAAAATATAAATTCCATTGTCAAGTATAAGAATACAATATTCAAATACAGGCGAAAATACATCGAATATACAATACGTGCCCTATTCATTACATCTCGAATGGCATTCCGAGGGCACATCCCCAACAATCTCCCACTTGCACTCAATGCCATGCGCTATGATATCGTAACCCCATTTTACAGAGATGTCGATCAAGCACTACCTGTGAGAGAGTCTTGGTGAACGGGTCCGCCACGTTATCCGCAGTAGCTATTTTCTGCACAGCTATGTAGCCATTCTCAACGAACCCACACAACTCGTGGTATTTTTCTTTTCTATATGTTTGGACTTTGAGTGAGACCTAGGTTCCTTGGCTTGTGCGACGCCCCACTATTCGCGCACCACAATGGCAGTGGGCGGTCCACTATGCTGGAACTACTTGAAGTTCTTCTAAGAACTTCCTCATCCAACACCTTCCTTGCTGCCTCAGAGGCCGCAATTACTCCGCCTCAGTGGTGGAATCGGCAGTAGTGCTTTGCTTGGAACTTTCCAAGACACATGCTCCACCATTGAGCGTTTTATAGACGAAACCAGAAGTAGATTTTCGGTCATCCACGTCTGACTGGAAATCCGAATCGGTTAACCATCCACCTCTAATTCTCCATTTCCATAAATCAATATCATATCTTTAGTCCTTCTAAGGTACTTAAAGATATTCTTTACTGCATTCCAATGTTCTTTACCAGGATTAGACTGGTACCGACTTACTATGCTCAAAGCATACGCAATGTCAGGCCGCGTACATAGCATCGCATACATTAGGCTACCTATTGCTGATGCATAAGGAATTTCACTCATTTCTTTCCTTGCTTCCTCACTTTGAGGACACATGGATTTTGAGAGATGAATCCCATGCCGCATTGGCAAGAACCCTTTCTTAGATTCATCCATTCGAAATCGTTTCAGGATCTTTTCTACGTAAAGGGCCTGAGATAGACCTATCATTCGATTCGCTCGATTTCTACAAAGGCGAATTCCAAGAATATAGGTTGCTTCTCCCAGGTCTTTCATGGAGAATTGGGTCGAAAGCCAAGCTTTCACCTCCGAGAGCATTCCGATATCGTTTCCCATCAAAAGGATGTCATCCACGTACAATACGAGGAACGATATCTTACTCCCACTGACCTTCTTGTAAACGCAAGGCTCATCTTTGTTCTTTAAGAATCCGTAGTTCTTAACTACTTCATCAAATCGAAGATTCCAGCTCCTAGACGCTTGCTTAAGACCACAAATAGACCTGTTAAGCTTGCACACTTTGTGAACACCTGCTTGCGATGTAAAACCCTTGGGCTGCTCCATATAGATTTCCTCCTGGAGGAATCCATTTAGGAAAGCGGTTTTCACATCCATCTGCCAGATCTCATAATCATAGTATGCTGCTATAGCAAGCAGAATACTGATAGGCTTAATCATTGCAACAGGTGAAAAGGTTTCCTCATAATCGATGCCTTCTTTTTGATTATACCCTTTCGCTACTAGCCTAGCTTTGTAGGTTTCAACCTGCCCATCAGATCCAATCTTTCTCTTGTAGATCCATTTACACCCTATAGGTCTAAAATCTTCGGGCAGATCTATTAGAGTCCATACTTGGTTGGTATGCATCGAGTCCATCTCTGCTTTCATAGCTTCGACCCATTTCTTAGAGTCGACATCCATCATTGCTTGGTCATAGGTAGCAGGGACGTCACCAACGATCCCTTCAGTCGCAGCACCCCTGTAACGCCCGTAATTTTAATACGGGATTATTTTGTAATGCTCGAAAGTGATGAAGTTAATTTTCGAAAGAAAACCGGCTTTCGGAAGCGAGCCGAAAATATTAATTCGAGCTCGAGAGCGAATAATATACTATGGGCCGAAAATACTTAGGAAGCCCAAGTGGTAAAATAGATCAAACAAGAATAAGAGATAAAATAAGTCCAAAATAATAGTAGAGCCCAAATCAAATTAATGAAGGCCCCAGTAAATTACAAAGGAATTAATAAAAGGCCCAATGAAGTAATAACTTGGCCCAAATAAATCTAAGGACAGAGATGAGCATGGGGTTTCCTTAAAACATGGGAAAACCCACGTGAAAGCCTATGCTTTTACTAGATATTTATCTTGAAAATCTTCATTGTTGGTCAAAGCTCAAAACGTGAAAAGCTAGGGACGAAAAGGGAAGAAAACAAAAAAAAAAAAAAAACCCAAGGGAGAAGAGCCGAGTATTAAGGAGTTGAAGCAAGTGGGTGGCGAACCAAACAACGAACCATGGGTTTCGGCTAGTTCAACTTCACAAAATCCCTCTAACTTAAGCTTGGAAGTGAGGTAGGTGGATTTCTTCACCTACAACACATAAATAAGTTCAAAGCTTCCAACTTGGGTGTTTTCGGCCATTCGAGTTCGAATTGATGAACTTCGGTATATGTGATTTCATTGTTTACTAATGGTTATGCATTATGTGTTAAGTTTCGGATCCAACATATGGGTGGTTTTAACGTGATTACGTATGTCGTATGTTTAGGAGATTTTTCGGTATGCGATTAAGTTTGAATGTATAGGCTAAATCGGGCGATGTAGAATAGTTAGTGTGCTTGGGTGGTTCTCGGGCGAATTACAAATCGGGCGAACTAGAAATCGGGTGAGATCGGGCGATTTCAATTGGGAACTAAATCGGGCGATTTCCTTACCCTGCCACGTGTCGAATGAAGGTGAAATCGCCGAGCGTTTTAAATCGGACGAGTCCAGATCACATCGCAAATCGGGCAGAATTGAGCCTCATGAGAAATCGGGCGAAATCGTCGACCAGGCGACTTCCAAATCGGGCGATTAGCTCGTTAAATCGAGAAATCGGGCGAAATAGAATTCGCCAAATCCTTAACTGAAGCCTTGAGCGGTACAGAAATCGGGCGATTTCTTACTATAACACGTGTCGAGTGGAAACGAAATCGCCGAGTTCCTTTCTCCAAATCGCGCATCCCTCAAATCGGATGAAATTCCAAATCGAAGCTTCAAATCGGGCGATCCCAAATCCAGCTTCAAATCGGGCGTGCTCAAAACGAGTCAAGGACAGTGCTCGACCTCAAAACGGGAAAATTCCGCCAAGTCCCAAATCGGGCGAACTGTTGGTGACAACGAATTTTCAGTGACGACAGCCGATGAGAATTTCAAGTCCAAGAGTTGACCAATTAGGCAATTTGACTTAGGCTTAACTTCAGTTGGGCTTAGCCAAAGAGTGGCCCAATTCCT
Source organism: Craterostigma plantagineum (assembly GCA_027422505.1). Taxonomy (NCBI): domain Eukaryota; kingdom Viridiplantae; phylum Streptophyta; class Magnoliopsida; order Lamiales; family Linderniaceae; genus Craterostigma; species Craterostigma plantagineum. The sequence goes on along the minus strand of JAPQWV010000003.1, from coordinate 19,699,341 downwards.
TTGGTTAGTTCATAAATTATTACAAGGATGGGCTATGATTTAAATTAGGCCCAACTCTATACTTGCGTAGTTATGAACAATAGGAGTTAGAAGACTCTTGGGGTGGATATGAATCGTAAAAATTACTTCTACGGCAATAAACAACATGTGTGATTTTATTTGCGTAAAATGGCTTGACTTGCAATTATTATTATTGTATGTGTTATATAACGTGTGCACCGAATGTCACGTCATATCACGGCATTTTGGGGAGATGATGACCACGAGGGTGGTGACACCCTTCGGGGTTGTTGAGTGGGGTAGAATGAGATGATGGTGAGAAAGAGGTTAGACTCGCAGGGCACCTGGTGGGAGACAGGCGTGATCGATCTGTCTACTCAGGTGTGAGCAGCCTGAGGTGCAAACCACCTTATATTTAGCTCATGAACGGCAGACAGGCGTGATCGATCTGTCTACCCGGGGAGAGCGTGGTAGCGCAACCCGGGGTGCAAAACCGTCGAGTGGGATTTCAGTTGTTGGTTGGTGCGGGGCGACCTGGTAGGAGGACATTGGCGTGATCGTTCAGTGCACTACCAGTGTAGGCTGCCGCGAGACTTGGGAGTAGCTACCCATTAGTCTTTTGCGCGCGGGGGTGCCGAGTCTAACCTAGGGCCCTGATATTGAGATAGAGTAGATTGTGGGAACGAGCGTGCATTGCATTATACCATGCGTGAGGTGTCGGGATTGGGGGGTGAGAGCATACTGCATTTGCATGAATTCACCCACTGAGCAAATCGCTCAGGCCTTTATGTGTTGTAGGTCATGATGAGTCCGACGTCGGAGAACGTCAGGACTAGGTTAGCGGCTGGTGGCGGTGACTCCACAGGCTTTTGAGGGCAAGGGCGGTACATGGATGCGACCTGTGGAGCGACTTTAGATATTTTGATTTTTGGTGCTCCGGCCCGTGTAAAGATACCTTTTGTAAAACAACATTTTTATGATATGTATATATTTTATTTAAAAAAGTTTTTATTAAATGGGTTTTCCGTAGCTTCCGTTGCGGAAATCCGCCAAATAAATTTATTAGGAAAGCAGGGTCGTTACAACCCCCGTGCTCGACATGTACCATACCATATCTCTCAGGCATGCGAGATATTCTACCCGACCTGCGCAATTCTGGGCGCGTCTCAGACTGCTCATCTGTGCCCTCAGGCATTGATGTCTCTGAAGCGTTTCATCTAACTCTCCAAGAGTCACTTCTCTGCCAGCTCCACCTTCTCGAACGAACTGTTCCTCGAGAAAATGAGCATGAATAGCTACGACGATCCTTTGATCATCATGGAAGTAAAAATAATATCCCATGCTATCATCGGGATATCCGACGAAACGTCCTTTCATGGACCTAGATTCGAGTTTGTCTGCTAATAGCTTTTTCACATAGGCGGGGCATCCCCAAACCCTTAAGTGATTCAAGCTGGGCTTCTTACCATTCCAAATTTCGTAAGGTACCCTGTCTACAGATTTCGAAGGGGTTCTGTTCAAAACATAAACTGCAGTTTGCAAAGCATATCCCCATAACGATATGGGAAGATCTGTATAGCTTAGCATAGATCGAACTTTATCTAATAATGTCCGATTTCTGCGTTCGGCAACACCATTCAGTTGTGGTGTCCCGGGCGGTGTAAACTGCGAAATGATTCCATTTTCTTTCAAGAAATTATCAAACTCGAGACTCATATACTCGCCGCCTCGATCTGATCGTACGACTTTACTTTGTCTCCCAGTTTGATTTTCCACTAAAGTCTTGAATTCCTTGAACTTTTCAAGCGTTTCAGACTTGTGCTTCAACAGATACACCAAGCCGAAGCGAGAGTGATCATCTGTGAAAGTCACGAAATAATGGAAATTACCTCGGGCCGCTACACTAAACGGTCGTATAGATTATCGTCGTACGTATAGACCTTCACTAATGTCCCGGTCGAGTGAGAGTCATGTTTACGTCAAACTCACTAGACTCGACACTATGACGAATTCGTGACTGGCGAAATTACTAAACTGTTCTCCACGTCCCACGTGAGTCAGTTTATTGCTTCAGCCGAAGACTTTGTAATTTCCTGTCCCCAAATATGCATAAGACATATATCTCGGTTACTAACGAGACAGTGAATCCCTCACGTTAGTCTAAGCACGGCAGTTACCCTTCGTTGTCAAGACCGCATGTCGCCGCCGACCCATGTTCATCACCGAACAAGGCGGGCCTAGCAAACTAGTGACAAGTCAAGACCCCGAAGTCAACTCCGTCAAAGACTTTTCAGTCTAAGGTCCACGCACACTACTATAGTCAATCAATCAATCATTGACGCTACCCAGAGTAACGATAAGGCCCATGTGATTGTCGATTACGAGTCGTGTCCAAGTACAAGTTAATCCCCTGATTCAACTCATACCAATGTTATGACCTCCCGCTTCCCAAGCGAATTGTTGGCACAACCATTTAAGAGTCGTCAACAAATAAGTCGTAATTGACGCTCAGTCACCCTACTGAGGTCTAAGACTTATGTACTAATTTAATATCGAAGAATAATAGCTCACTGGTGCCCCCTCTCTCATCCCATGAGAATCAGTGACTATACTTACGATATATGGGTTTTATTTATTTACCATCTCACCGGATGCCTAATGAAGCTTAATAGGTAAATAAATAATATGCCTTTAAAGAATTAATATAAAATATAAATTCCATTATCTAGTATAAGAATACAATATTCAAATACAGGCAAAAATACATCAAATATACAATACGTGCCCTATTCATTACATCCTCGAATGGCATTCCGAGGGCACATCCCCAACAAAGACGTGTACATACCATTGCATACATAATACTGCCGACTGCACTCGAGTAGGGAATTCGTGCCATGTACGCTTCTTCATCATCTGATGATGGTGACTGAGCAACGGTTAGCCTAAAATGGCTAGCAAGAGGAGTGCTGACTGGTTTGGCATCGTTCATGCCAAATCTCTCAAAAACCTTTCTGAGGTAACTTTCCTGGGTCAGGTGTAACTTACCAACTCCTCTATCACGTCTAATCTCCATACCAAGAATCTTCTTAGCTGCTCCTAAATCTTTCATCTCAAATTCACCATTCAATAAGGCCTTCAGCTGGTGAATTTCTGCAAGATTCTTAGCCGCAATGATCATGTCATCAACATATAACAATAGATAAATGAATGAACTGTCATTTAAATTCCGGAAGTAAACACAACTATCATACTTGCTCCTGGAGAAACCATGACCCAACATGAAAGAATCAAATCGTTTATACCACTGTCTTGGAGACTGCTTTAATCCGTATAAGGATTTCTTCAGTAAACAAACTTGGTCTTCCTTGCCTTCAACTATGAAGCCTTGGGGTTGCTTCATATATATCTGTTCATCTAATTCGTCATGTAAGAATGCCGTCTGGACATCAAGCTGTTCTAACTCCAAATCATACATGGCAATGAATGCAAGTAATACACGAATAGAGCTATGTCTAACGACAGGTGAGAATACATCATTAAAATCAACACCTTGTACCTGACTATAGCCTTTCGCGACTAATCGTGCCTTATACATTGCATCGTCAGAACCAGATAAACCTTCTTTCTTCTTGAAGACCCACTTACATCCGACTTTTTTCTTTTTCTTCGGCGGCGTGACAAGAATCCACGTATCATTCTTGTGCAGAGACTCAATTTCTTCATTCATCGCTACCAGCCACTTATCAGAATTAGCATCGCTTATTGCCTCCGAATAGGTAGAAGGTTCGTCGCCTCCACCTATTTCTTGCGCCACTGCTAAAGCGTACGAAACTAAATTCACGTACCGCTGTGGTAGTCGAATCTCCCGTCTCTCCCTATCTCTGGCTATAGAATATTCTTGCTCGGTGCTTTCATCTTCAACAGGATCTGAATCAGCTTCTGGCTCATCCTCTTGATCTGTTGAACCCGTAACAGAGTCATCTGAAGAATCTTTGTTGATCTCGAGCTCCACCTCGTTATGTACACTATCCTTCTTTTCTTGATTAGAAGAATTAGTAGACTCTTTTGAAGGATGTAACATAGAAGACTCGTCAAAAGTAACATCTCTGCTAATTATAAATTTGGGTGACTTGGGATCAGGATTATATAGTCTATATCCTTTCACCCCTGAAGCATAACCGAGAAAAATACATTTCTTACCTCTAGGCTCTAACTTACCTCGTTTACATGCATATAAGCTGGGCACCCAAATATTCTTAAGTTGGCGTGATTAGCAGGAGTATCTGACCATACTTCCTCAGGAGTCTTGAAACTGATCGGTGAACGGTTGACAATATAACATGCTGCAGCGATAGCTTCAGCCCAAAAATCATTTGTCAACCCATCGTTGGAGATCATACTTCGAGCTCTTTCTAAAAGCGTTTGGTTCATGCGCTCGGCAACACCATTTTGTTGAGGCGTCATTCTAACAGTGTGATGTCGAGCAATACCTTCATTCTTGCAAAATTCGTTGAACTCGCTTCCACAAAATTCTAAGTCATTATCTGTCCACAACCGCTTGATCTGTTTTCCTGTCTGCTTTTCCATCAAAACTTTCCATTGTTTAAATGTTAGGAAAGCATCACTCTTCTGTTTAAAAAAATAGACCCAGACTTTCCTTGAAAAATCATCAATGAAAGTCAACATGAATCTTGCACCACCTTTGGACTGAACACGAGAAGGACCCCATACATCAGAATGAATATAATCCAAAGTACCTTTCGTCCTGTGGACTGCTGGCGAATTGAAGCTGACTCGTTTCTGCTTCCAAAAAATACAATGTACGCAAAAATCCATCTTACCAGTACTTTGACCGTAAAGTAGGCCCCGCTTGCTTAAAATCGTCAAGCCTTTTTCTCCCATGTGTCCAAGTCGCATATGCCATAATCTCGTGATCAACCTCCGGGGATGTCGAAACTGCAGCGGAACCTGTAACTGTAGTTCCCTGCAAAATATATAAATTTCCAGACCTGCAAGCTTTCATCACGAAAAGGGCACCTCTGGCAATTTTCAAAACTCCACCTTCACCTGAGAACCTGCACCCTTGAAATTCAAGTGTGCCTAAAGAGATAAGATTTCTCTTCATATCTGGAACGTGTCTGACTTCTGTGAGCGTTCGGATGATTCCGTCGAACATCTAGATCCTAACTGTGCCTTTACCAACAACTTTACACGAGCATCATTTCCCATTAAGACATATCCACCATCAAAATTTTCATATGTGGAAAAACAATCTCGACTCCGACTTATGTGGTAAGAACAACCCGAATCTAAGATCCACTCATTATCAAACCTAACAATATTTGCAGTTGCTACCAAAAATAGTTCCACCGCTCTCATCAGCAGCTAAACTAGCTTCGGCGGGTTTATTAAATTGCTGATTAGTTTTCTCCTTATTTTTTAATTTAAAACAATCAGCTTTAATGTGAACATTTTTCTTGCAAAAATTACAGACTTTATTTCTGTACCTGGATTTTGACATTTCTTTAGATTTGCTATTTTTAGCGTCTCTACGTTCTGGTCTTCCCCGTGCAAACAGGCCTTCTGCCTGGCTACCACTTGTTTCTCTCGTAATATCCCTGTCTATCTGTTCTTTCAATTGTAACACAGATTTGACACTAGAATATGATATTGTATCTTTTTCGTATATAATAGTGTCACGAAAATGCTTTCAAGATGAGGGAAGGGAACACAACAATATTATGGCCTGATCTTCGTCCGTCACTTTGACTTCTACGTTCACCAAATCAATAATGATAGAATCGAATTTATCGAGATGCGAAAGAATAGAAGTACCTTCCGTCATTTTCATACTGTATAGCTTCTGCTTTAAATAAAGCCGATTTTCCTTAGTCTTCTTCATGTAAATAGCTTTTAACGCATCCCACATACCCATGGCCGTAGTCTCCGTGGCAACCTCTTGTAAAACATTGTAAGAGAGATTTAATATAATAGCCGATCTAGCTTTATTGTCCAATTCATTAAATTGATCGTCCTTCATTTTGGTTGGTTTCTTCTTTGCGCCTTCAAGCGCCACCTCACAACCGTCTTGAATGAGTATGGTCTCCATTTTGAGACTCCACATTGCAAAGTTGACATTTCTGTCGAACTTTACAATTGACATCTTTGTTATCGTCATGGTGGAAAAAATAAATCGGGTTGGCTCTGATACCAATTTGTTACGATATGCAGAAATCCCCGATAATTATTTGCCCGATAAAATGACGATAATAAATAAAAGAGACGAAAATAAATTTGGACAGTGACACTACATTTACGTGGTTCGGTCAGAATGACCTACGTCCACGAGCCGGAGGGTAGAACTTCTTTATTATGTGGAGTGATTACAAACACGTACACTGACGTGGTACATAAAAGCAGCTACACAACTAGGAGTAAGCTACAAAGAAATATCGGAGAAGAGGTGACCGAGGAATAAACCCTCGCTGAAGATGTTGTGGTGTTTCTGTGGCCTGTGGCAATCTTTCTCCTTCAGCAAAGTGAGCTATTTATAGGCATAGCTTTGCCCTTGATCTGCCGTGAGAATTGAAGAAAAAAAAGCTGCTTAAAATCTTTGACATTAAAATCCCACGTGAAGAAGAAACAAATCAAAATGGAATTTTCTTCATAGCATGCCCACGTGAGAATTTGCACTCCTTGGACTATTCTTCAGCGCCGAAAATGTAAGGAGAAAACAATTCTCATTTTCCCATGTCTCACCTCACCCTTGAATATTCAACACCTACCACCAAGCTCACCTAACAAAAAGCTACCTGGATGGTCATAGCTTCTGAAAAATGTTTTTCAGCTGAGAAATATGCCTAAGTCCTCAGATCTGCTGTGAGTCGTCAGATCCTTCACGCCATGATCCTATGTATAGATTTTAATTGTGAAAGTTTGAATGTCAGCCATCGTATTAAGAGGCACAGAGATGGAGAGAGAATTAAAGAAATAGAGTTATTTTGAGAATCAAATTACAAAACTAGTTGAGTTTTTAGGAATATTACAAAACTGATCAAGTTTTAAATTCTAACTGTCATTCTTTACATTTTCACCACAACACGTTTTAATATTACAATATTTTCACAAATATAATTTAAATTTAGTAAAATAATTATTAAAAATTATATATTTCACCACAATTCATTTTTAATTACAAAAATTAACATGTATAGAATATATTCCGACGTGAATAAAGAGACCACTTTCCACTAAACTATATTATTTTTTTTTTATTATTGTTGTTGTTATTATTATCTTGACTTTAATATTGAAAAGTAATATCAACGCATAAATAAATAAAAATAAAACAGAAATAAAATCCTCAAAATATTCAAATAGTTGTTATCTAGTAAAGATTAATTTCTGGAAAGTTTCACGATATTACTCTTGTACTTTTGTTGTGAGACTTTCAATCTATTTATTCTTAATATCATGTTGTTCGATACGTCCATTTTTTTTTACTTTGTCGTAAATAAGTATTTGCGTACCAACTGAAAAAGAGGCTTTAATCACTCTTTTAATGGAAACTTAAACTGGTAAGAATATGTTGTCTTGAACATATTAACGCAACTTTGAAATACTTGCAAACCTAAAGAAAATGGAGCAATCATTCAATAATAATAATATCAACAACAATAATAATAATATAATAAACTTGCATTGCATGTGAAGTGACATCTTGTATACTAGTCACTTATCACCCATCTGAACGATATGTTTGATTGGCATCATTAACTCGATGCGGACGATATCGTTTATCATGAGCAAGAACATTCATTGTCCTCGTGAGATTGTTTGTTGATTTAATTAGTTGAAAACAAGCATGTTTTTCAAGAATAAATTATTAGTTTATTTAATCACATGGGAATGTAGGTTAGATTACATCCAGTTAATTTTATTTTTATTTATTTATTTAATTAATAAATTTGGATAAAAATTATTAAAATGAGTTGGGTAAAAATATAATTATTAACAAGGTTTATGTTACTTTAAGATAATAATAGTGAAAACATTTATAAATTTACGTATTTTTTTGGTGGAAATGAAAATAATGGTATCTAATTTTTAAAAACTTGATTAGTTTTGTAATAGTATTAAAAACTCAACTAGTTTTGTAACTGAATTCTCAAAACAACACTATTTACGTAATTCTCTCCAGAGATGGATAGCTCATATTAAAGTTGCTGGTACAAGTGGCAATTTTATAAGTTACAGCTGAGCGCAAGGTAAAAACGACGTAGCTGAACATACAAGTAGACATGGAGGTCTTGTAAAATGTGGTTGGATTGAATAAAATTGGAGCTCTATTGGTATGTGGAGTAGGCCTAAAGTCAATGTTGAATCACGTAAATCTGTCTTTTTTTCTTAGCTGCGAATTTGCTTCGATGGAGCTTGTGAACACGGGTGAAAGGCGAGTCGATTGCTCGATTAGGTTAGATTGCTCGATTAGGTTAGATTTCACGTAAATCTGTCATTTTCTTGTGATTGCTCGATTAGGTTAGATTAATTCGTACATGCATAAAAACACGGGTGAAAGGCGAGTCGATTGCAGGTTTAGGGTCCGTTTAGTATGCGGAATCCAACGTGGAAAAGAAAACAAAAATGTAATGATACGCATAAAGAAAATGTAATGATACGCATAAGATCATTATACAGCACACATCGCGTGTCATATCATAGCACATTCTCTTTTCTTTTCCATGTCGAATTCCGTATAAAAACGGACCCTTAATCTCAACAAATAGCTAATCTTCTTGGAACGTGCCGTAAACAATGAATGATTTGATACCATGGATGGATCAATGGATCAAACAAAAAGGTGTCATTTATACAAACACCTTATAGGCAAATATCATCTCGTGTCAATCGCAACACAGTACAAACAAACATGACCCACAGCTCAGCTAAGCTACGACGAACTCATTTGATAGATCACAAAACAAATACTAAGAGACATGCCAGGCTTAAACCACCCCAAACAACACGAACGCGCCGAGGAGTACCAGCCACACGATGTGTACGAGCAGCAGCGCCTGACCAGCACCGCCGTTGCCCACCTCACACGCGCCGAGCTTCTTCACGCGCACGCCGGCGCAGTGCGCGTAGGGGCAGCCGCACCAGTACGTCACGTTGTCCTCTCCGCAGACCGGATCGGCTCGGAAGCAGTTGATTGGGCAGCCGCTGCGATCCAAATCCGACGGGCAGAGGTCGCGAATGCGATCGGTGGATAGGTGCGAGAGGGTGTTGGGGTTCGATCGAACGGCGGGGACGAAGAGGGTTGCGAGAAGGACGGCGAGGACGAAAATCGACGGTGGCGAGGGCATTTCGGCGGCGAGATTTCCGATCGCCTCTAGAATTTTGGGTCAAATTTCGCGAGGAACGAGATCTGCGTGGGATGGAATTGGATTTGTGGGCTTTTGGTGGATTTGGGATTCTAGGGTGTCCTTATCTTCTTTTCTTTCAACGGAATTGATTACTCTTAATCCGGGTCCTAGTTAAACAAGCACGTGTTTCGTATTGTGTTTGAGTCGGACAAAGTGATATTGTCTAAGTCTGGTATGTTTGTAGGGAAAGGGTATGCTACTGATGGTTTGTTCAAGCTAAATGTAAATACTGTGGTCAATGAAATGAATAAAAATGTTTCTTCTGTTTACTTGCTTGAATCTTCTAACCTAAGGCATGGTAGATTATGTCACGTTAATTTTAATTCGATTTACATCGATTAATTAACTTGCACCATATTCCTACATTTGAAATCGATACGCAACATAGATGCGAAATTTGTGTCGAGGCAAAACTGACGAGATCGTCATTCCCTACGGTAACACGAAGCACTGAACCACTTGAATTAATTCATAGCGATGTTTGTGATTTGAAATACGTTCAGTCACGAGGCGGAAATAAATATTTTATAACGTTTATTGATGATAGCACGAAATATTGCTATATATATTTGCTCAAAAGCAAAGATGAAGCGTTAGAAAAATTTATTCAATACAAAACTGAAGTTGAAAATCAACTCGGTAGGAAAATAAAACGATTTAGAAGTGATCGAGGAGGCGAATACGAAATGCCGATCGGGAACTTCTGTGCAAAGCACGGTATTATTCATGAGGTGACCGCACCATATTCACCCCAATCAAATGGGGTCGCGGAACGTAAAAATCGCACATTGAAAGAAATGATGAATGCGATGTTGTTGGTTTAGGCTTACCGCCCAATATGTGGGGCGAAGCTATATTATCGAGTAATTACCATTTAAATAGGGTACCTCGAAAGAAGGAAAATAAAACTCCATATGAGCTATGGACAGGAAAGACTCTGTCCTATCAACATTTGCGAATGTGGGTTTGTCTGGCTAAGGTAGTCGTACCTGTGCCTTAAGTAATAAAAATTGGTCCCAAAATGGTAGACTGTGTTTTTATTGGATATGCGCATAATAGTACGGCATATCGATTTCTGGTTTCGAAAATATCGGATATAAACAAGAATTCAGTAATGGAATCAAGGATGCGTGTTTCTTTGAAAATATATTTCCCTATAAGACCGGCGCGGGTTCTAGTTCGTCTAAACGAACTAACGAGGGTACCGAAAAGTCAACGAGCAAGAATAGAAAAGTCATTTGGTGATGATTTCATAATCTATTTGCTCGAGAAGGAACCACTGACTTATGATGAAGCAGTGAGCTCCACAGAGGGACTTTTATGGAAAGAGGCCAAAGCGAAATCGATTCTATTCTGCAGAATCATACTTGGGAACTAGTTGACCTCCCATAAGGGTGTAAACCTTTAGAATCCAAATGGATTTTTAAAAGAAATATGAAATCGGATGGGTCGATTGACAAGTACAAAGCCAGACTTGTAATAAAACGTTACAAGCAACGTGAAGGCTTGGATTACTTTGACACTTATTCTCCTGTGACGAGAATAAATTCTATAAGGATGATACTTGCGATAGGTTCTTTAAGAAATTTAGATGTACATCAAATTGATGTTAAAACAGCTTTCTTAAACAGTGATCTTGATGAAGAAATATATATGGAGCAACCTGAGGGGTTTCGTGCTCGTGGGGCAGGAAAGAAAGTCTGTAAATTAATTAAGTCGTTGTATGGATTGAAACAAGCCCCAAAGAAGTTGCACGAGAAATTTAACCATGCAATGATAACGAGTGGTTTCAAAATCAATGAGTGCGACAAATGTGTCTACTCGAAAGAAGCAGGCAATGATTATATCATTTTATGTCTGTATGTTGACGACATACTTATTGTCGGTAGTAGCGACAAAATAGTCAAATCTACCAAGAATATGTTAAATTCAAAATTTGATATGAAAGACATGGGACTTGCTGATGTAATTTTAGGAATTAAAATCATACGATCGAGTGAGGGTCTTGTTCTGAGTCAAACTCATTACGTAGACAAAATATTGGAAAAGTTCAGCAAGGATGATCTTGGTGTCTCTAGAACGCCATTAGATCGAAGTGTTCATTTATCAAAAAATTGTGGTGAAGGTATTTCTCAAGTAGAATACTCACGAATTATTGGAAGCCTAATGTATCTAATGAGTTGTACTAGGCCGGATCTTGCATATGCTATAAGCAAGCTGAGGTCATATACAAGCACTCCAAGTGCGGAACACTGGACTGCTATCGTAAGAGTGCTGAGATACATACAGTATACTCGAGATTACGGATTGCACTATGGTAGATATCCAGTTGTGGTAGAAGGCTACACAGATGCAAATTGGATATCTGACACGAAGGACTCAAAAAAGCACCAGCGACTACGTGTTTACCCTAGCTGGGGCTGCTGTGTCATGGAAACCCTCGAAACAAACTGTTATAGCGAGATCCCTATGGAATCCGAGTTCATTGCCTTGGAGAAATGTGGAGAAGAAGCTGAATGGATACGCCATTTCTTGGAGGATATTCCTAAGTGGGAAAGACCTGTGCCGCCTATATGCATACACTGTGATAGCCAATCTGCGATTGGACGAGCACAGAGTACTATGTATAATGGTAAGTCGAGACACATACGTCGTCGACATAATACTGTAGACAACTGATCTCAACTGGGGTTATCTCGATTGATTACGTGAAATCGAAGGATAACATTGCGATCCGCTAACCAAAGGGCTAAATAGAGATGCAGTTGAAAGATTGACAAAAGGGATGGGCTTGAAGCCTAAAGTATAAAGGTACTAAAAGGGAAAACCCTACCTATGTGACTGGAGATCCCAAGATCTAGGTTCAAAGGGACAACCTATTTTTAGGACTTAATTGCACTGTGGGGGAAAATCCCGCTCATTCCTGTCAAGAAACAATGATGATGGAAAAGGCTAGCATTATGATGCTTTAATGACTATCATAGAGTATTGATAGAAAATACTCGCGACATGAGAAGTCACCTATGTTAGGGAGAAGTGGGACCGCTTCAAACGAGAACTGAAAGGGTTAGTTCTTTAGAAACCTCGCAGAATTAGGACGTGCTCATGGCCGTAACGGGCAAAACCATGAGAACGGAACAAGAGGAAAATGGTCAGTGTGTATTGTACGTGGGTTGTTTACACAAAAAGTGGTACAGTTCAAAGACATCGTGTTCTACTGGACTACATTAAATCAATCGTGTATACAAGGAGGAAGTTCAAATGATAAAACATACTATCTTCTATGCAGAGATCAGAGTGATGAGCATGAACTCTAACGGAACAATTCTCATTCAGGTGGGGAATTGTTGGGTTATATTAAAGCAAATGGGCTTTAATATTTGGGCTAGTGAATGATAATTATTGTAGGGAAAATAATAAGTAGTTGTCCGACATTGGAAAGTTTGTGGGATTTGACACTCCTTATATGTTGTTGTGTGATTTATTGGTTTAAAAGAAATAACCAATATTATACTTCAAATAAGACGCTCGCGTGCGCACGCAGGGGGGTGCAAATCAGGCGAAAATCCAATGGACTCATGTGCGAGCGCGACATGCATACATGAATGCCGGATCGAAATGGACCAAAATCCCGCGGTCCTGATCAACTCGCATTTTGCTCCGAGTTTATTAATTTTCCGGATCGGAAGTGAACATGGTTGGATCAAATCCAAAGGAGTGGTGGATCGAACCTGGGACAACAAGACATGTTTGCACAGATCGAAGCCAGCAAATTGTTTGGTAATTAAAGCAAATGGGCTTTAATATTTGGGCTAGTGAATGATAATTATTGTAGGGAAAATAATAAGTAGTTGTCCCACACTGGAAAGTTTGTGGGATTTGACACTCCTTATATAGTGTTGTGTGATTTATTGGTTTAAAAGAAATAACCAATATTATACATCACATAAGACGCTCGCGTGCGCACGCAGGGGTGCAAATCCGCCGAAAAGCCAATGGATGGCTTATTCGGAACTGCATATTTACAATACAGGCGTGGTGATAAGTTGGACCTTAGATTAATTAACATTTCTTTTTTTTATTGGCCTCTTCTTTTCTTTAATTCATAGGAGGTCAAATTCTAATTGGCTCTACGAAGAAAAAATCACGCTCTGTAGAACTTGACACTCCTTATATAGTGTTGTGTGATTTATTGGTTTAAAAGAAATAACCAATATTATACTTCACATAAGACGCTCGCGTGCGCACGCATGGGGGGTGCAAATCCGGCAAAAATCCAATGGACTCGTGTTCGAGCGCGACCTGCGTACACGAATGCCGGATCGAAATGGACCAAAATCCCGCGGGCCTGATCAACTCGCATTTTGTTCCGAGTTTATTAATTTTCCGACTAAATGGGCTAGGCCTAAATTAATTAAGGCCCAATATCATCATTCTAGAAGCTGTGTCGGTTGATGATTGATGCTATGAATATTGAGGAGTAGTTCACCTGCTCCTTACGTCATTTTAATTAATCAAACTGATGGCATCATGATTTGTTTTTCCTATAATAATAGGATTAGTTCTCATCTGAAATAGTAGAGAACAGAAAGGAAAAAAATGCGACACTAATAACCCTCGAGAGTATAGCCCAAACACAGTACGGCTCATACCGTTTTCTATTTCGTTCGCCATCGGTTTCGTTCAGTGCAGATCGAATTCCGAGCTAATCTAAGTATGCTAAGAGACAGACGCTCGTTAATCCTCTTGCACATACGTGAGGGAGCGAATCTGTTTTAAGGAAATTGTGTTCGCACAATCTTCGTACAGTTCGACAAAATTTACGTAGCTGTTGTAGTGCATGCATACGTGTTACTCAAAGTACGGGAGGAAAATCCGAATTGAAGCCAGCAGTGCGAACACAATTTTCGTAAACAGACTCGCAAAGATGTCAGATTACGTGGACTTCCTCAACAACCAAGAGTCTATGAGGTACGAAGAAACATTGACGTTCCCCATACTACTTTCTATTCCCACTGACATACCTGTGGTTACGAAGCCAAGCATACCAGTCAACCACCTGGAGAAGCCGGAGAAATTTATGGGGACAGCCTCGACGTTCAAGAGATGGCAGCAGAAGATGCTCTTCTACCTCACCACGCTGAATTTAGCAACATACCTGAAAGAAGTCAAGCCTAAGGTGAACGACGGCGAGACGAACGTTGCGGTCGTGATCGCTGTTGATGCATGGAAACACTATGATTTCATGTGTCGTAATTACATTCTGAATGCCCTAAGCGATACTCTGTACAACGTGTATGGTGTGGTCGCTACGACAAAAGAATTGTGGGAATCATTGGACCGTAAATATAAACCGAGGATGCCGGCACAAAGAAATTTGTTGTCGGACGGTTCCTTGATTATAAGATGGTCGATTCCAAGACGGTGAGAAGTCAAGTGCAAGAAATCCAATTGATCTTGCACGAGATCCATGCAGAACGGATGGTTCTAAGCGAATCTTTCCAAGTCGCGGCTATTATTGAGAAGCTACCCCCCGGGGCTGGAAAGACTTCAAAAACTATCTCAAGCATAAGCACAAGGAGATGTCTTTGGAGGATTTGATTGTCAGACTTCGAATCGAAGAAGATAACAAGCGGTAGGAGAGGAGAGTGTCGAACTCATCAGAACCGAAGTTAAACGTGGTGGAGCATAGCTCTAAAAAGTGCAAAGGCCAATTTAAACCCAAGGCAAAACTTGGAGTTACCGGAGGCGTGTCAAAGCCGAACTATAAGTTCAAGGGAAAATGTTTCAACTGCGGGAAATTGGGGCATAAGTCGTCGGATGCCGTTTCCCTAAAAAGAACCACGAGGCGAACATGGTAAAAGATATCACCAAGGATGTTGAAGATATGGGCCTTGTCGCGGTAGTGTCGGAAGTGAACATGGTTGGATCAAATCCAAAGGAGTGGTGGATCGATACTGGGGCAACAAGACATGTTTGCACAAATCAAAGCCAGCAAATTGTTGGGTTATATTAAAGCAAATGGGCTTTAATATTTGGGCTAGTGAATGATAATTATTGTAGGGGAAAATAATAAGTAGTTGTCCCGCATTGGAAAGTTTGTGGGATTTGACACTCCTTATATAGTGTTGTGTGATTTATTGGTTTAAAAGAAATAACCAATATTATACTTCACATAAGACGCTCACGTGCGCTCGCAGGGGTTGCAAATCCAGCGAAAATCCAATGGATGGCTTATTCGTAACTGCATATTTACAATACAGGCGTGGTGATCAGTTGGACCTTTGATTAATTAACATTTCGTTTTTTTTATTGACCTCCGCTTTTCTTTAATTCATAGGAGGTCAAATTCTAATTGGATCTACGAAGAACAAATCACGCTCAGTAGGACTTGACACTCTTTATATAGTGTTGTGTGATTTGTTGGTTTAAAAGAAATAACCAATATTATACTTCACATAAGACGCCCGCGTGCGCATGCAGGGGGTGCAAATCCGGCAAAAATCCAATGGACTCGTGTTCGAGCGCGACCTGCGTACACAAATGCCTAATCGAGATGGACCAAAATCCCGCGGGCCTGATCAACTCGCATTTTGCTCCGAGTTCATTAATTTTCCGACTAAATGGGCTAGGGCTAAATTAATTAAGGCCCAATATCATCATTCTAGAAGGTGTGTCGGTTGATGATTGATGCTATGAATATTGAGGAGTAGTTCACCTGCTCCTTACGTCATTTTAATTAATAAAACTGATGGCATCATGATTTGTTTTCCTATAATAATAGGATAAGTTCTCATCTGAAAACAGAAAGGAAAAAAAATGCGACACTAATATCCCTCGAGAGTATAGCCCAGACACAGTTCGGCTCATACCGTTTTCTATTTCGTTCGCCATCGGTTTCGTTCTGTACAGATCGAATTCCGAGCTAATCGAAGTATGCTAAGAGACAGACGCTCATTAATTCTCTTGCACATACGTGAGGGAGCGAATCTGTTTTAAGGAAATTGTGTTCGCACAATCTTCGTACAGTTCGACAAAATTTCCGTAGCTGTTGTAGTGCATGCATATGTGTTACTCAAAGTACGGGAGGAAAATCTGAATTGAAGCCAGAAATCTCTGTTTTAAGATTGCTGGCTTCCATTCGGATTTTCCTCCCGTACTTTGAGTAACACGTATGCATGCACTACAACAGCTACGTAAATTTTGTCGAACTGTACAAAGATTGTGCGAACACAATTTTCTTAAACAGACTCGCAAAGATGTCAGATTACGTGGACTTCCTCAACAACCAAGAGTCTATGAGGTACGAAGAAACATTGACGTTCCCCATACTACTTTCTATTCCCACTTACATACCTGTGGTTACGAAGCCAAGCATACCAGTCAACCACCTGTAGAAGCCGGAGAAATTTATGGGGACAGCCTCGACGTTCAAGAGATGGCAGCAGAAGATGCTCTTCTACCTCACCACGCTGAATTTAGCAACATACCTTAAAGAAGTCAAGCCTAAGGTGAACGACGGCGAGACGAACGCTGCGGTCGTGATCGCTGTTGATGCATGGAAACTTGGAGTTACCGGAGGTGTGTCAAAGCCGAACTATAAGTTCAAGGGAAAATGTTTCAACTGCGGGAAATTGGGCCATAAGTCGTCGGACTGCCGTTTCCCTAAAAAGAACCACGAGGCGAACATGGTTGAAGATATCACCAAGGATGTTGAAGATATGGGCCTTGTCGCGGTAGTGTCGGAAGTGAACATGGTTGGATCAAATCCAAAGGAGTGGTGGATCGATACTGGGGCAACAAGACATGTTTGCACAAATCGAAGCCAGCAAATTGTTGGGTTATATTAAAGCAAATGGGCTTTAATATTTGGGCTAGTGAATGATAATTATTGTAGGGAAAATAATAAGTAGTTGTCCCGCATTGGAAAGTTTGTGGGATTTGACACTCCTTATGTAGTGTTGTGTGATTTATTGGTTTAAAAGAAATAACCAATATTATACTTCACATAAGACGCTCACGTGCGCTCGCAGGGGGTGCAAATCCGGCGAAAATCCAATGGATGGCTTATTCGTAACTGCATATTTACAATAAAGGCGTGGTGATCAGTTGGACCTTTGATTAGTTAACATTTCGTTTTTTTTTATTGACCTCCGCTTTTCTTTAATTCATAGGAGGTTAAATTCTAATTGGATCTACGAAGAACAAATCACGCTCAGTAGGACTTGACACTCCTTATATAGTGTTGTGTGATTTGTTGGTTTAAAAGAAATAACCAATATTATACTTCACATAGGACGCTCGCGTGCGCACGCAGGGGGGTGCAAATCCGGCAAAAATCCAATGGACTCCTGTTCGAGCGCGACCTGCGTACACGAATGCCTAATCGAAATGGACCAAAATCCCGCGGGCCTGATCAACTCGCATTTTTCTCCGAGTTTATTAATTTTCCGACTAAATGGGCTAGGCCTAAATTAATTAAGGCCCAATATCATCATTCTAGAAGCTGTGTCGGTTGATGATTGATGCTATGAATATTGAGGAGTAGTTCACCTGCTCCTTACGTCATTTTAATTAATCAAACTGATGGCATCATGATTTGTTTTCCTATAATAATATGATAAGTTCTCATCTGAAAACAGAAAGGAAAAAAAAATGCGACACTAATATCCCTCGAGAGTATAGCCCAGACACAGTTCGGCTCATACCGTTTTCTATTTCGTTCGCCATCGGTTTCGTTCTGTGCAGATCGAATTCCGAGCTAATCGAAGTATGCTAAGAGACAGACGCTCGTTAATCCTCTTGCACATACGTGAGGGAGCGAATCTGTTTTAACGAAATTGTGTTCGCACAATCTTCGTACAGTTCGACAAAATTTACGTAGCTGTTGTAGTGCATGCATACGTGTTACTCAAAGTACGGGAGGAAAATCCGAATCGAAGCCAGCAATCTTAAAACAGAGATTTCTGGCTTCGATTTGGATTTTCCTCCCGTACTTTGAGTAACACGTATGCATGCACTACAACAACTACGTAAATTTTGTCGAACTGCACGAAGATTGTGCGAACACAATTTTCTTAAACAGACTCACAAAGATGTCAGATTACGTGGACTTCCTCAACAAGCAAGAGTCTATGAGGTACGAAGAAACATTGACGTTCCCCCTACTACTTTCTATTCCCACTGCCATACTTGTGGTTACGAAGCCAAGCATACCAGTCAACCACCTGGAGAAGTCGTAGAAATTTATGGGGACAGCCTCGACGTTCAAGAGATGGCAGCAGAAGATGCTCTTCTACCTCACCACGCTGAATTTAGCAACATACCTGAAAGAAGTCGAGCCTAAGGTTAACGACGGCGAGACGAACGCTGAGGTCGTGATCGCTGTTGATGCATGGAAACACTCTGATTTCCTATGTCGTAATTACATTCCGAATGCCCTAAGTGATACTCTGTACAACGTGTATGGTGCGGTCGCTACGGCAAAAGAATTGTGGGAATTATTGGACCGCAAATATAAAACCGAGGATGCCGGCACAAAGAAATTTGTTGTTGGACGGTTCCTTGATTATAAGATGGTCGATTCCAAGACGGTGATAAGTCAAGTGCAAGAAATCCAATTGATCTTGCACGAGATCCATGCAGAACGGATGGTTCTAAGCGAATCTTTCCAAGTCGCGGCTATTATTGAGAAGCTACCCCCGGGCTGGAAAGACTTCAAAGACTATCTCAAGCATAAGCGCAAGGAGATGTCTTTGGAGGATTTGATTGTCAGACTTCGAATCGAAGAAGATAACAAGCGGTCGGAGACGAGAGTGTCGAACTCATCAGTACAGAAGCTAAACGTGGTGGAGGATAGCTCTAAAAAAGGCAAAGGCCCATTTAAACCCAAGGCAAAACTTGGAGTTACCGGAGGCGTGTCAAAGCCGAACTATAAGTTCAAGGGAAAATGTTTCAACTGCGGGAAATTGGGCCATAAGTCGTCGGACTGCCGTTTCCCTAAAAATAACCAAGAGGCGAACATGGTAAAAGATATCACCAAGGATGTTGAAGATATGAGCCTTGTCGCGGTAGTGTCGGAAGTGAACATGGTTGGATCAAATCCAAAGGAGTGGTGGATCGATACTGGGGCGACAAGACATGTTTGCACAAACCGAAGCCTGCAAATTGTTGGGTTATATTAAATCAAATGGGCTTTAATATTTGGGCTAGTGAATGATAATTATTTTAGGGAAAATAATAAGTAGATGTCCCACATTGGAAAGTTTGTGGGATTTGACACTCCTTATATAGTGTTGTGTGATTTATTGGTTTAAAAGAAATAACCAATATTATACTTCTCATAAGACGCTCGCGTGCGCGTGCAGGGGGTGCAAATCCGGCGAAAATCCAATGGATGGCTTATTCGTAACTGCATATTTACAATACAGGCGTGGTGATCAGTTGGACCTTTGATTAATTAACATTTCTTTTTTTTATTGGCCTCCTCTTTTCTTAAATTCACAGGAGGTCAAACTCTAATTGGATCTACGAAGAAAAAATCACGCTCTGTAGGACTTGACACTCCTTATATAGTGTTGTGTGATTTATTGGTTTAAAGAAATAACCAATATTATACTTCAACCGAGCTCTTTTCCTTATCCTCTTTGCCGCTTCCGTCGATCGCTATCTCGTCTACTTCCTCCCCACACTCATCGATCGCCATAATCATTCTGGTGTCCCCCTCGCTCAAAACCTGTGTTAGGCCTTGCACAGAAAAGAGAAAATCGTGCTCAAAGGCATCTAAGTAATAACACTTATCATCATGCTCGTTACTTTTCTTCATCGGTTCAGCCATATTGAACGTAACCTTCTCGCCATCTACCGTCAGAGTCAACGTCCCATTCGTAACATCTATCATAGTTTCGCCTGTATTTAAGAATGGTCTACCTAGGATCAATGGGAAGTTATCATCCTCCTCCATATCTAAGTTAACAAAATCGACGGGAATCACGAATTTACCTACCTTAACTAGGACATCCTCTATAACACCTCGAGGGTATTTTAACGATCTATCAGCTAATTGAAGGCTCATCCTAGTGGGTCGTGGCTCGCCTAATCCTAAGCGCTTAAACATGGAATATGCCATTAAATTTATACTAGCTCCTAAATCGGCTAAAGCACGATCAACGACTAAATCTCCTATAAGGCAGGGAATCGTAAAACTCCATGGGTCTTTAAGCTTCTTCGGTATCTTGTTCTGAAGTATCTCCGAACATTCCCCTCGTAGACATACCGCGGAAGCATGTTCGAGCTTCCTCCTGTTTGTCAATAGGTCCTTCAAGAACTTGGCGAAGCTGGGCATCTGCGTAATAGCTTTAACAAATGGTAAGTTAATATGTAAATCTTTACACATGTTCATAAATTTACCGAACTGCGCCTCGTCTCTGTCTTTCTTCAGCCTAGCTGGGTAGGGGATCTTTGGCTGATATGGCTTCACCGGTGGTCGCTCGATCTCCTTTGCCTTTCCTTTTTCAGACTCGACCTTCTCCTTCTCAGCCTCGTTCTTCTCGACATCGTTGCCTTTGCTTTCCTCCACTTCTGGCTTGTCATTGCCCTCAAAACTGGTTTTCTCAGTCGACTTCTTTTTGGGAGGGACCTCTTGCAACTCTCTTACGTTCCTCAGGGTCACTCATTTGCAGTATTCCTTAGGGTTTGTCTCGGTGTAACTTGGAAGTGATCCCTGAGTTCTCTCAGCCAACTGCTTCGCCATCTGGCCCACTTGTTGCTCCAATTTCTGGATAGAGGCATCGGTGTTCTGGGCACGTACTTCCATGTACTCCTCCATCTTAGTCATTCGACTATCGTGGGCTTGAGTGGTGTTGCTGAAATTTGTGAGGAGTGTCTTCATCATATCCTTCATCTCCCTCATATCATCGGATCCCGACCCCGCAGACGCGTTCTGATACTGACGTGATGTTCCTCTTTGGAAACCAGATGGTCTAGGTTGGAATCCTGGTGGCCCTTGCCCATGGTTGTTTTGGTTCCCATACGCCAGATTTGGATGCGCTCGAGGTTGAAAACTCCGTTGGCCTTGGTAATTTCCCATATTGTCCACGTGCTCTAGTGATTGCCCTAATTGGCACTCTGAGGTCTCATGAGCTGTGCCACAAATATCACACTGTGGTGTGTACAGCTTCTGAGGTGATGTGGTAGTCATCACGGCATGGACGGGCTGTGTTTACCCGGCCTTTGGAAGTAGTGTGTTGATCACCGTCTGGAGCTGGGAATTAGTAGTTGCAATCTGTTGTTGCAGCACCTCAAACTTGGCATTTGTAGCGGTCTCCTCGCTCACCCCAAACACTCCTGGAGTCTTTATCCTCGTATTGCCTCTCATGAAGCTGTTCCGGGAGTAGTCTTCGATTAGATTCCAGGCGTCTGTGGCATTGAGCTTCACGAGCCCTCCTCCCGCGGCTCCGTCTAGCATATGAACGGTTTGGTCATTGAGGCCCCCGTGAAATCGATTGATCATGGCGGCCTTCGATATCCGGTGTTGTGGGCATTTCTTCAACAGTGACTTGTACCTTTTCCACACCTCGTAAAGATTCTCTGAATCCTTCTGGTGAAAAAGAGAGATCTCCGTCTTCAACCTTAACACCTTTGACAACGGGAAGTAATGGCCGACGAATGCTGCTCGCAGCTCTTCCCACGTAGTGATTGATCTGGGCGGCAGCATCTCCAACCAGTCCTTCGCCCTGTACTTGAGTGAAAATGGAAACATGTTCAGCTTGATCGCATCGCTCAGGACCCCATTAATCTTGATGGTGCCTGTTACTATCAGAAAAGCCTTCAGGTGGGAGTATGGATCATCATCAGGGCTCCCCTCAAATTGAGCCGTTTGAACGATCATTTGAAGCCAATCATGCTTCAACTTGAAATTGTTGTTCTCGATCGGTGGAATAACAATCTCCGGTTCGGTACCGCCTAGAGAGGCTCTCTTGAGTAGATCTTGTAGAGATTGTTCCTCTTCTTGGTCATGGTGGACAGGTACTCTGCGGTCTGCCATCTCGACTTCTGTCTCTCGACTGTTTACGGACGTCTCTATTCGAGAATTTTCTGCCGACTCCTGAGAGTTGTCCTCTGAGTAGCTAACTAGCGCTTCCTAATAGTTACTAGCCGTGCCTTCGGAATTGTATCTGAGTTGCCTTCCTAATTTTCGCTGGAAATCTGGATCTCCTTCAACAATGGGACCTGATGGGTGGCTTCGGGTCATCCACTGTCAAACAATACCTTCAATGAGTGGAAGCGAAATTAGTGAAGAAATGATGGACAATTTGAAGGAATAAAGCTAATAAAAATTACTCGAGTGAACAAAGAACGAAGAACTAACTTACTCCACTTGAACACTAAAAATGCAAATAATTGAAATGAAAATTTAACAAATAATAGTGGCTAATTACCGAACTACGGTGTTCTTAATATCAATTTATTCCCCGGCAACGGCGCCAAAAACATGGTCGACAGCGTGTACTTTAATATATTAAACAAATGTTCATGCAAATACGTCAAGGAATAATTAAAACGAATATGTTATAACTAGTACCACACGCGATAGGCAGTGTACTTATCGTTTGTAGAATAGCTATAGCGAATATCCGAGTATCGAACACGAGGAATAAATTGATTACTAGTATTGACCTATCGACTCGATATTTAACCTAGATAAAATAGCATGATTTGTTTATGCTACGGACAAATTTAGCAGAGCAACCTAAATGATTGGAAGACTAAGGAAGTACAACTAGAAATAATACGAGTGACTTAAGATGACAAATATGTGTTCGGGATTCGAATCCCGCTGGGTGCTGTCGGCTAAGGCTACGGAATATCGCTCCTACGTGATTATCGACTAAATCGCAGTAATTTCCTACCCACTCACGGATTTGCTGTCGCCCTAAATGCTCGTGGGAATCTATGTTTAGCAATTACTAGAGGCGATGATCGAGTATTTGCTGTCGCCCTATACTCGAATCCTAACGTCTACGAATGGCCTAGTCGTTATTTAGCTGTCGCCCTAAACGATGTACCACACATTCATATCAACACATAGACATATTGATACAAAGAAGCAATATCATAGAACGATAAATAGTCGAATACATGTGTTTGCGATTATCCTACGCTTTAACTACGACATAACCCAACGTTCATCTACTCCCAAACACATAAGGGGATTAGCTACTCATATTAGACAAAACAACAACGAGATTCAAAGGAAACGAGGGTAGAGAACTCATCAAATCTTCCCTAAGAAGTGAGTATGGCGTTTCTGAGGTGGATCTCTCGTTCCTCGATCAAATGAGTGTGGCTGCGTTGTTGGATCGTCCCTTACGTGTCTCCGAATGAAAGAGCAGCTGCTAATGTTCTTCCTCCTCTCCTTTTCTCTAGGTTTTCGTCTCTGTGGGGTTATGCTTGAGTTCTGAGAAGAACCCCTTTTTATGCTTCGAATTTGGGCCAAAACCCTGAAATTTGGCAAGTTCACGGCCACTTATCGGGCCCTCACGGCCGTGAACTATGCATTTAGGCTGACTTTTCGCCTTTCTTAAACCCTTGACGGCCTCTTGCATTAGGAGTCACGGCCGTTACAACGGCTTAAACCCTAAACATTGACCTTCTGTCATAGGTCACGAGCACTGGCAATAATATTCACGGCCGTGAATCAGTAGACTTTTCCTCGTTGAGCTTTCTGCCACGATTCACGGCTTCTCGCATGAGGCTTCACGGCCGTGACACTTAATGTCTTTTCTTTATTTAAGCCTCTGCCATCGTTCACGGCTTCGTACATGATGGTTCACGGTCGTGACTTGACCTTCTTCAAGTCTCTGTCGTCGTTTACAGCTTCTAGATTTGAGATTCACGGCCGTGGCTGAGGACATTGTCGATTTCGCATCACTCTGCCGTGTTTCACGGGCACATGCATAACATTCACGGCCGTGAACCTTGCAATTTCTGTCATAGAGGCTTACTGCCCACGTTCACGGCTTCTTGCAAGGTGAGTCATGGCCGTGACTGTTTCCTGACAGCTTCATATTTGGCCATTTTGCATCGTTTTTCGCCTCGTTTTCGTTCTTTTTCGCTCGATAGACGTTCGAAGGTCCTACAATATTTAAATAGGTGTAAATAGGGCCAAGAAATGCAGGGAATGACCAAAAATACTCTATTATAACCCAATAAATACAACAATAAACGTATGAAAATACGTTTATGAAACCTCCCCGCACATAAGCTTTTGCTTGTCCTCAAGCAAATTAGAAGCAAGAAAAGGTAACAAGATAGTGGCATGACCATTCACAATTCACCAACGCAGATGGAAAACACAAAAACGGAGTCAAGCAAGCAATTATGGACACTGCAACAAAAATCAGCACTTATCGACACGAATTTCCTTAGCAATACTGTTAGGATATTTAATTAATTGTGTCAATAGTTTAAGTCTTGGGATTAATTTTGTAATTATCTTTAGCTTGGGCTTTAGACTAGATTGTAATTAATTAACATTTAGTGATTGGGCCTTAATATACCTAGGGTTAATGTGGTATATAAGGTTTTACCAACTCACTTTTGAAAGTAATCAAAGATCAAAGGCTTATCCAACTTTTTCACACACTACACACACTCAAAGGTGAGAACACTCCCTTATCATTCCATTAAAGCCTCTTTTGATTCCTTGTTTGGTGCATTTGGGACCAACAAGTGGTATCAGAGCAAACGTGGATCGATCTGCATTGATTTGAATCCAGTTTCGTCCGATTCCAAGAAAGATCAAAGGTGTTTTTGGGCAAAAATTTAGTTTCGGCATTTCATGCTTGTTTTGGGGTTTTGATGCTTCGTTTTTGTGTTTAAAACCTTCCCCCAGATCGAGTATATGCCTAAAATGTTTTTAGAACACTTTTGAATCAGTTTCAACGAGTTTTGAGCAAGATTGAAGCAAAAACTTTTCAGAAAAGAACATCTCGGCCATTCTCTGTTTTTGGTCGATTTGACCTATTTTTTGGTGTTTTTAGCTCACAAATCGGTCGATTATGTGTTTGGGGAAGAATTTCTGAAGTTTAGGATCAAGTTTGAGCGATTTTGGTTAAGATCTGAGTGAAAACGGACGATTTTCTGGCAAGAAACCGCGTGAAGCAATGGAACAGTACTAACGTGTTCTTGACCGCGAAAGTTTGTGCTTGATCGTTCAAATCCGCGAAACTTTCTGAAGCGTTCAAATCCGCGAAACTTTCTGAGTCGGTCAAATCCGCGAAAGTTTCATTTCCACGAATTTAAATCCGAGAATTTTTTTTGAGCCGCGAAAATCCACTTTCACTACATTTTTCGCAACATCCGAGAAAATCTTTAAACCGCGAAAATTTTACGTTCACTGAATTTTTTCGTAACTGACTACTTTAAGAATCCGAGAAATTTGTAAAACCGCGAAACTTTTATTTATACTACATTCGTTTTTCGCAACTACCTATCTTCAAGATCCGAGAATTTCTAGCCGCGAAACCTTCACTTATACAACATTTTTTTCGCATCTGTTTACTTTCATAATCCGAGAAATTCCATATCCAAGAAAGCTTAATCCAAGAATTTCTTGTGACCGCGAAAATTTCCTCAACGTGCGAAAGTTTTTATAACTTGCGAAAATTCTCTTGCAAAGCTCTAAAATTCTCATCGTGCGAAAGTTTTTATAACTTGCGAAAATTCTCTTGCAAAGCTCAAAAATCTTAACTTGCGAAATTCTTCAACTTGCGAATTTTTCTAACGTGTTAAATTCTTCTAGGGTTAAAATTTTCTCGGGGTGAACCTTTCTCAAACCTACTTAAGATTTGATCCTTACACTTTAGTACTATCACCCTAGGCCACTTTTGTCATAAATTAATTTTTCTCGCCTCAATTCTCGCATTTAAATTTCTAGAACTTCTCCTAATTTCAAGATATATTTCTCTTCCCTACATTATCGACCATCACACACGCTCACTTAGTTCTAAGAAATTCCTTAAACAATTTTTATTCTCAGAACTCTACTCTTTAAACTCGTATTTATCTTATCGTTCGCTACTAACTTTCTCATCTATACAAGATCAAAACCACGGACGATTCAACTGCACCAACCATGTCTACCACAAATGACATCTCCACAGTGGGCTCCGACACCAGGCCTCTGATGCTGCGACAAGGCGACTACAGCATATGGACAAACCGGTTCCTCACGTTCATCAGGAACAAAGGCGCACCACTCTCTCAATACCTTCTGGACTCCATCTTCAACGGCCCAGCACAGTTCTGGACAATCATCCCTGCACAGCCAAACGCAAACCCACCCATGGATGAACGCCGCACTCCAAGAGGTCCCATCAATGAGGATGAACTGGCTCGAGAACAGGCCGAC